>JBANSL010000012.1:7060614-17060614 GCA_037127255.1 Persicaria tinctoria
TCAATATACTCGCGGTCATCGTCTAATAACCCCAAAGCATAGCAGGCTTGTTTATAGGTTGGATATACAGTGCCGTTGACGGTTCGGATATCTTCAAAAGATTGTGAACCTTTCACGGTATTCAATAAAATGCGAAGATAATATCGCTCACCGCTACCTGGAGGTGCATTATAAATTCGACCGATCGAATATCCGCGCTTCCTTGGTGTCCATTCCATTTCTTGTGCATTCCAGACAAACAGAGAAGGGAACTTAGAGTAAGTAAGATCTCTAGCATACTCAAATTTCCTATTACATTCCATCCATGACAAAAACATGGACTTGTCAATGTTACGCCTATTGACGACTGCATCGATCGGGTCATTGTCGGAAAAAACAACATGTTGTTCACCCGGTAGGTGAAAACTCAGCCTCTCAACCGCAGTACTCCGATAATGTATAGGAAAACCAAATATCCTCCAAGCAGCTTCACATGGCGATATATATCGACAATTGTAGTGCGCTAGTATCTCATCAGAATCATTGGGCGTGACAGCTGCAGATATACGATCGTTACCCTTGTTGATGTACTTGAACAAATACTTGATTGCCCTGGATTGGTTGCACCATTCAACATTAATATGTGCCTGGTACTTGAGTAGAAGTGTTGGATTATAAGGAACCACATATCTGTTGTCCAAGGATACTCCATTCTTCTCGACAGTGCGCCCATTATCCAATCGTCTATAGATCGGATATCCGTCACGATCAATAGAAGTGTGTGAGTTGAACCTTTTTGGAAAGTGTCGTATACACTTGCCATTGCTCATGCAGGGAGAGGTTAACTTGAGTGGACCGCAAGGACCATGAATCATACGATCTGTTACGACACTATATAGATCAGGCTGGGTAATTGGATCAGGAAGTTTTGCAGAAATGATCTTATCAATTCCGTCAGCATCTGGTATCTTGTCAGCACGGTTTAGGAACAACAAAATATGAGCATGTGGGAGGCCACGCTTTTGGAATTCAATAGTGTAAACAACTGAAAAGAAACGCAACCATTAAACGTGGTGAAGCTTAACTGCAATATATATATATATATATAGAAGCACAAATTTAAAGTGTTCCTTAAATTAATTTCAATAATGCATGCATATAGATATGCTGGTGGTAATTAAAATATAATTAGGCAAACACACCAGCACTATATATCATATGGCACTGATAAAATACATAGAAAGTTAAAATAAAAAGAATGGGATATGTATATGTACAAACCTGCTTGAACTTTTCCGAAGATTTTACCGACAGTAAAGTCTTTTATCATCCGGTCAAGTTTTATCTTGAAGACTCTGCACACAATATCAGGTCTATCCTCTGGTTGCAAATTACCTTTCTTGAGGAACCTTGTGATTTCAGGCCACTTGGTATTGCAAGTGAATGTTATGAATAAGTCCGGGTAACCATACGATTGGCACAACGCCATCGCGTCTTGATAGTTTTGAAACATGTACCGAGGACCACCAACAAATGTCGAAGGTAGTACTATGCGTTTACCAGCTGAAGAAGGACCGACGTTGCCCGAATTGGCTGCAGACTGTAAATTGTTGTATTGATCGGCCCGCAACTTCTTCTGATTAAGACGAATATAATTGAGTCTCTCGGACTCTATCATGCAATACACATCAACAACATATTGTTGAAACAATCGTCTAGACCACCGCAGCGTTATAGCTTCAGCAAGGCGCTCCTGAAGTCGAAACTGAAAATATTCCCTTATGCTAACTCTTCCCCTCTTACTTTGGGTCTTATCGCTGTAGGGAATGTCTATCCTGTAACCATCCTCGCCGTAAGGGAAGAGTAATGGATACTGAAGCGAGAGATACGATGCATGCAGCTCATGAATACGCTGTAGAGGCCCAGCTTTTGTTTGAAGTAAGATATCTCGATTATCGACAGTTGAGTCAATATCTCCAACTATAAGAGCAGCAACCTCTGAGCAAGTAGGCAGATTGTAAATTCTACCATCCGTTGACCGTGTACTTATGAGTCTAAGCCTTACATCCGCAAATTGGTTGTTTGCAAAGCGATCTCGAGCTACACGAAACCATTTAGCATGTGGGTTGTGTTGGTCAATCATTTGTCGAAGATCATTGACAATTGATGCATCCAATGGGATCTTAGACGGCCTAAAACAGTAAGATGGGTCATATCAAAGTGTTATGTAAGCTATAATAATCATAACAACAATGTCAAAATAGATAAATATCTACCTCTTATTGTGCAGAAAAATCTATGTAAAACGCGAAATTCAAGTACCCACCTTGTAACGCTCACCCTATTTTCATCCTCATGCTCTGTATCATAGATATATAGTTGTGAAAACTTTGGAGGTTCGCCTGCTGAAGGAGTGAGACTACCTATCCTGTGATGATTTTGGCCATGCAGTCGATAAACGTACGGTCCTCTACTTGTGGTGACCCTTGAAAGATGTCCTCCCATTGATGTGAAAGAAAACATCATGTTGTAGGATCTGATATTGTAGAGAAAGTTTCTGCTTCGTGGGTCATTATTTGATAGCAGGTTTTTCAGAAGTGGGGGTGCATCTTGCAGCAGAGGGAGTTGAACCTTTCCTTGGCCACAACAGAAGGAAAATTTTGGCTTCTTTGGCTTTCGGGTTTTTTCTATCCGTTCACCATACCACATCAACGCACCACAATACTCACACTCCCACTCAGCATCACCATCATCGTAATATCCTACGACAAAAAACAAAGAAGGGTCAACACTAATATATATAAATCGTCATATAACAAATTAAGGAAGGTCATGTGTTAAATTAAAAAAAAATGAAATTTAATACGTACCAGCGGTAACAACTGGTGCTATATCATCGTCAGAACCATCAGAATTGGCGGCATTGCCTAATAGACATGAATTCGATAGATCGAGTAAACGTAAAAAAATAGCTAGATAGGAATAGGACGTTAAGAAAGTATATCATTTGTATGTTGATAATAATGTTAAATTAAGACATTTCAATCACCATGGAGTGTAATGTGTGGTGGATGCATATGCGATATGGTTGTACCAGCACTTTGACTTGAGGGAGTCGATGGTGGTACTTGTGGGGCTAAAAAATATACCAAGTGTGTTAAAACATAAAAATGGAGGAACTGAACAAAAAAAATTAAGCATTGTGATCAATGGTCAGAATTAATTAGAAAATAAAAAAAAAAGGCATAAGGTGCACTTCATTTCGGACGAATGAAGCCGAATAATGTTCTAATATACCATTTGAAATGTCGGACAATGGGGAACGAATAGTTACACCCGACAAAGAATGTCGTTGTCTCTTTTCCCTCAATGCAGCTGCTCTCATCTGTCTCTTAACACTCGATGGTACATCAACGGCTATTAAAAAATATAACAAACATTTGGATGATATTAACTGAAAAAACCCAGATATTCTCGATCTATAAGAAATGACTACGAAACGTGCAAAATCTATTAATAACCATTTGAGCTGGGAGACTTTGCAACACGATAATCAGGAGTGTTTTCACCATAGGGAAAACCTGCACATATATAAATTAATAACCTCAATAAAACTAAATAACCACATTTCATATATATATATTAGGACGTGCAGATGTATATAAAATTATAAATAAGGGGTATACATCAACACTAACCATTGGAAATATCAGAAAATGGCATGCGATTATAACTGATTTGACCATATTGTCCACCTACATAGAGTTACAATTAGTTGTGTAAATAATTCGAGGCGGATCAAGATATACAAAAATATTGCAGCTTGAGACCTGAAGATGAAGATGAAGCTGAATCGCGAGTAGTCGTAATATTACGGGATCTGAAAATGGGTTGTTGGGGTTGTCGTTCTTCCATCTTCATGTACGGAGAGAAGGAAAAAAATGGTCACAACATACATAAAAGAAGATAAAAAATTTACACTCACTTGTAAAATAAGATGGGTGATGTAGATATAGTATGAGAGAAAATGTCAGTTATCCATAAGAGGAGAAGAAGAGAACCTAGCTTAGTCACTCTAAAGTGTCATAAAACTAAAAAAAACATAAAAAAATGTTATGAAGTTGAGAATTTATAAGCAACGGGACGAACAAATGAAAACAATATCACATATAATAAGAAAGAATAAAATGGATGGATCGGAATTGACAAACAAAATATAGAAAGAGTGGAATCACATATCAAATAAACACATTGAAGGCTTGGTATTAATGGAACTCTAATATTCATGAAAGAGGGTGAAAAATACGTAGAAGATATGAATGAAAAATATAGGGAAAGTGTACAAATCAAGATGATCTATATTGAATGACCTATTAAATTGGGATAAACATGATATGATTAATAAATGAATATTTAAATGAATGCAATCTGGTGAGATAATGAATCCATTCAATTTGAGTATATCCTCAATTAACTTATTTGGAAAGAGATTATATATGAAAGTTAAAGGATTCCGTACAATGAGAATGGATTTAAAATTAACTGATATTTACTATTTTGTTTTTTGGTGTAAAATTAATATTTACTTTGATAAAATTAAATGATAGTGAGATATATTATTCAGTAGAGGATTCTCATACGAACGAAGGACGACGATTAATAAGGTTTACAATTGTTCAAGCATAAATGAAGTATATTTTGATCGATTAGATTATAGTTATGACCAACCAAATTTTCAAGTTAATTTGTTTATAAACAGGCATATTTATTCAATGACCAAAGGTTCAAAATAATAATAGTAAAAACTCGATAATAATATATAATATAATATAAAATTGTTTGGGAATAAAACATGCAATGTTATAAAAGCAAACAAATCACAAAAATAACCCTAAATAATATATTAAAACATCGTTTGACTGGAAAATGAAGATAGAGTTTTAAATGTATGCAATCACGATGTGGAGTTCAGACTGGGTCGAGACTTGATCTTATTTATTCTTCTTTCTTGCAGTTGACATCTCCCCGTCTTCTTTATTAATCTCTTCAACCGCACGCTTCAACGGTGTAGCCGTATCACTTGAAGAAACTATAGAACCAGCATTTGGAGCCGTAGCCGAGGAAGCTTGATCAACCTATATATAGGTACAATGCATGAATTAGTATACATATAAACGTGAATCAATATTCACAATATTGTTGTATATAGTTGGTTAATTAAAAAGAAATTATATATACAATTATTTAATTATAACAATATAGCAACCTGTGATTGGGTACTATGATCTTCAAAAGACGAAATCAAATCAACATCATCAGTGATTTTTGCAACTGCATAAGAGGTGGTGCCGGTGACGCTGTTGAGACGACGATCTATGGACTTCTGTGAAATGTCAAGGAGGAAAAGATATCTTTTATTAATGATTTCATTGAGCTCTGGGGGAACATCCTTGATATCTTCCTCCTATAAAAAAAAACAACAAATCAAAACACCGATGATCGTAATATAGTTGAATTTCCTTAATGAACTTGAAAAATTGAAATAAAAATACATATATCATATCTTGAATAACTAAATTAATATAAATACAAAAATAGAGATTGATATATAGGTGGACACAATAGATGCGTTAATGAACTATAAGAACCTTAAAATAAAAAGATCTCATACATACCTTAGATAATGCACCAATAATAGCAGATGCTGACTTTTTAATTAGTTGCACAACTTCGCTTTCGAATAAAGTGAAAGTAGTTGATCCAGATCCATCGATGACGATGACTTGAACCAAATACCTACACATGGTACAAATACAGTAATTAAGAAACGGGGTAAACGAATAAGAGTACAACGCGTAAATAAAGAATATTGTAAGATATAATTTAATGAAGAAGATCGAGATCGTGTACTGTGGAAAAAATAGAGATTATTAATTATCTCGAGCTAACTATTAGAGTACATTTATCTATATGATAGATTTGTACGTACCTTGGAAAAGATTTGGATACTTCTTTATCACATTGTTCACACCAATACTTGTCACCGTAAGGTAGGACTTTTTTCTTACACTCTTTGCATGAATCATAACACCACCCATGAGTTTTATCAATGTGATCAATGGTAGCCAAAACAACACACTTCATAACCTGAATTAACAATTAGCAGTCAATAATTAAGTAATAATTGTTAATTAACCAAATCATTTACGTATAGAATGAATATTACCATCGTCGTCTCACAAACTTGTTCAATGGTTTTTCGAGCATAAACATGCAAGAATGTATCCAATACCGAATATGACGGTTCTGATGCAATTCGAATGAAATTTTCACTTTCAGTGGCACCATCAGGGGTAATAGATCTATTGGGAAAGAAACAATAAATATCAAACTCGTATGAAAAATCGAAAAATGAGTATAAATAATGTGACGTCGACTAACATATACGGTAAATGATACCTAGACTTAAAGTCCGCAATCTCTGGTATAGCATCATCATCAATAAAAATTCTTCGACAAATAGATTTCAGACTTGTGTTTCTTGATCTTCGCAAATTGAATTATAACAACCGTCTTATCCTTTGGTGCAGATTTGGTATACTCACCAAAGAAATCAGCATAGTCATCCCACAACGTACAATCCATAATAGTGCCACTATAGGTATAGGTTAAATAAATAAAATGGTATTAAAAAATTTAAAAATCGAGGGGAGATAATTAAAATCGAGGGGAGATAAGGTGCACCTCATATCTTGGAGTTTTATTTTTATTCGTCTACCCCGGACGGTATTTTGATTGGATGGGATGATTCTATCACCGACCCCAAACAAAAATCCAATAACATCTGAGTAAAAAATTATTCATAAGTCATTTAAGCTTGTGAGATATGTATATATGAAATAACAATTTGGAAAAAATAAACTTTTACCAACTAAAACAGTATCATCTAATCCCTTTTTGTGGATGGCAGTGAAATCCTCAAACTTGAAACCATGTAAGGGCACAGATATCGTCTCGCAATCCTGCAGTGTGGTGTTTTTATAGAAATAAATTCTATACTTATGAGTGCTATACTTATAAGAAACATTGTATAGCGCAAGACCGAATTGGGACAAATAGAAGGCACTCCCTTCGCATAAGTCCTTAAAATTATCCAAAATATTCCCTCTCACAGTAGCATGGATTTTGTCACCCTACATAACAAAAAAAAATTCGAATTAACTTTTAATGCGTTTAGCAACTTTAACCGTTGTTTCAAGTGGATGGATTCTTACCAATTCATCCATAAGGATCAACTCATACGATGAAATCTCCGTCGGTCGTTCCTTTTGAAAGACCATCCAAAATCGGATAATTCGAACCTTGAGCTTGTAGAAAGACCGACTTGTTTGAATATCCTTGATAAACTTTGCATCGGTTGCCATCCTATATATGAAAAATGAAATTTAATGATCACGACGAAAATAATAAACAAAACTAAAGAATTAACTTAACATCAATTAACTAAAAGAGGAGATGGAAAGTTAATGGAACAGTCGTCTTACAGATTGGACTTACAGATTGGAGAAGTCAAGCTTAAGATATTGCTCACGGTGCCGGGCTAGAAAACGAACAGAGTATAAATAATTATTATAGAAACGAACTGTGTATATATAGTATATATAATGAGATATTTAATCCAAAAAAAAATGGAAACAAAATCAATTGTACGACATAAAATCAACGGGGGAATGAATGCAATATAAGGGAAAGTACGAACAGTGTATATATAGTATATATAATGATATATTTGAGGGAAAAAAAATGGAAACAAAATAAATTGTCCGACGTAAAATCAACGGGGGAATGAATGCAACAGAAAGTGTACAAATCATGATGATCAATCTTCCATTAATTTATTTGGAAATAGAGTATATATATATTAAAAGATTCCGTACATGATCAATCTTCCATTAATTTATTTGGAAAGAGAGTATATATATTAGAAGATTTCGTACAATTAAATGAAAAATTATGGAAACACAATCATTACCACACAAAAATTAATAACGGAATGATTTTGAATTAAAATATTGACCAATAGAAAAAGGCGATTTGAATAAAAAATTCAACTTTAATCGTGGTTGCGCCACGTCAGCAAAATGCTAGCAGAATTAGTAATATTGATAGATATTTTTAAAAAAATATATATGAAAAGAATATCATAAATTTATAAGAAAAATTATCATTATTTTATTGTAAAATATCAAATAAATTATAAGAATTTTAAAATAATGGAAAATGGATTGAGGAAAAAATAAATTAAAATATGTGCCTAGTGGGGTTTGAACCAGGGTTGATTGAATTCAATTTAAAATGGAGTGTGCTTAACCACTAAGCCACTAAAGATATTTTTTTCTGGATCGGGGTGGGCGACGGCCCGGTGTCGCCCACCCTTGGATCCGCCACTGACTCAAAGGTCCCCAGTTTGAATCCCACCCCAGGTGGCCACTAGAGGGTTTACCTAGTTGTTAACTTCAGGGCCATGGGATCAGTCGAGTGCTAGTAGCCCCGGATACCCATGTAAATTCAAAAAAACTATAATTAAATGTAATGATAACACCTCATTAAAAATGATTTTCACTTAAAGAAGTGTATAGATATAGATATTTTAAAATAATGTTATTAGAAAGAAAATGGAATTACTATCACTTTAATATTATATAAAAGATTTAACTAAAGATAATTTTACAAAAATCTCTTAGATGAAAAAGAGAATTTATAAGATATGTTCTCATGCTTTTAATTTAATATAGTATATAAAGAATTACATATAGGTATCAATTATTTATTAATTCAAACTCCTTGGTTAGAAAACATAGAATATATGTTAAATGAAAACTTTAATCTACAATCATTAAACCAAAATTATACTTTATATAATGATTTAATAAGATCATTAAATTTTTATTTATATATAAACCAAAATTTTGAAATTTGAATTTTTTTTATGTGTATATAGATAAATTACTAAAATTTAATGGGTATATGTGTATGTATATATATCCAATTATGGATAGATTGAGATATATAGATAAATAATAAATTGGTTAATTAATTTACCCTAATTAATTAAATTATTATGGAAATGCACTTACCCAAAATAACTTGGCATAAAATGATGACATGTGGCAAAATTGCTTCTCATTTAAAGTATAACTAGCGTAGTACCCGTGCGTAACGCACGGGATTTGTAAAATATATTATATTTTTTAGAAGATATTATCATAATTTATCCTATTATATATATATATATATATATATATATATATATATATATATATATATATATATATATATATATATATATATATATATTACTCTCTCTGTTAATTAAAACATGTCGTTTACTATTCATGCACGTTTTTTTAGAATGATAAAAACTATATAAAATATTAACTTTTTTCAAATTTTGTTTTTTTAAATTCAAAATTAATAGTAATAAGTATGAAATCGTTTAAAAATATTATTAAAAAAATTAATATTTTATATAGTTTTTAACCCCCCAAAAAGCGTGCGTGAATAGTAAAACGCCAAGTTTTAATTAACTGAGGGATATAACTTTATGATAATATGAAAACACTGAAAAGAAAGATAGACTTCATAAAAATCCAAATGAGGGATATAAATCCAAACATCCGAATAATCCTAAAAATAAATCAAAATCAAAAATCCAAATGATAAATCTACTAAACTGATTCCGCTTACTTGATTCACAAATAGATATGATTGTAATACACTGAAAAGAAAGATAGACTTCATAAAAATATTAAATTATAATATAAATATTAATTTAAATTATAATATGAATATAAATATTAGTACAATATTTAAATATTACAAAAATCAAATTATAATATTACTATGTCAAAATATTTTAAGTAGACTTATTTATTTTAGTATTATATTATTTAGGTCGACGTTTTAATAATATTAAAATATTATTAAAATTAAATGATATTATCAATATGTTGAATTAAATGAAATAATAATAATAATATGATTACTTTATAAATATTATTAAAATTTTAGCATATTTAAAAAAAGAAGTGATTTTTTTTGTTAGTATGCAAATAGGTCTTATAATTATACTATGATTTATAAAGTATATAAGGTCATTTACTATTTTATTTTATTATTAATTTTTGTAGTAACAGTTTGAAGACAAAAAAAAAATGTCTTCAAAACCCCGGTTTTGCAAATTTAAAAAAAAAAGAAAAAGAAAAAGAAAACGGAGAAACATTATACCTTACGGCTTACCCAGTAACCCAAATACCTACCTCCTTTATCCCATCCCCAGTGTATTCATCTTCTTTGTTTCGATCTGAAAACCTCAAATTGACATCCTTCCTCCATTGCGATTTGAAATCAATCCCTCCAGTATGTCGATCTGAAGAATCAAATAGAGACGACTCCTTTCTCCCCAGCCCCAATTGAGTCATCCTCTTCCTTTCGAAACCCTAAAATCAATTTTCATGGTCTATCCCCAAAGCTTTCATAAAATCAAGAGATTCGACATTATTCTTGCAAATAACCTTTGTCAATTTCGAGTTGAAAAAAGATCATTCCTCAACTTCGATATGAAAAATCAATTGGTTAATTAATTTACCCTAATTAATTAAATTATTATGGAAATGCACTTACCCAAAATAACTTGGCATAAAATGATGACATGTGGCAAAATTGCTTCTCATTTAAAGTATAATATAGATATAGATATAGATAGTTTAAGGAAATTCCGTTTGGTGTCCCTGAGTTTTTGTCAATTCCAGTTAGTATCCTACACTTTTTTATGTCCGGATAGTACCCCTGAGTTTTGTCAAAAGTTCGGCTCATGCCCAAAACTCATATTTTCTCCCTTTAAATCAATAAAATCGCCCTTTATTTTTCTTTTTTTTTCACAAAAAAGCTCTTTGCTTTTAACATTGAACAAAACTACACATTATTTAACTAAATTCAACACATAAGTTACAAAATCACCTTTATTTTTTAATATTAACAAATCATACATTATTGCCAAAGTTTTAGCAAAAATCACCCATTATTTTCAATTTTTTATTTAATAAAATCAATCATTATTTTTAACATTATACAAAAGATCCATTTATATATTTTTTATAATTTGTAAAAAAACAAATCTCATTATTTGTCAAACATTTCATGTACATAATCACCCATTATTTACAAAATTTTGGACAAATCCACTCGCTTATAATGTGAACAAAAATAGTTAACCTATAAATTATAAAAAAAAATACTTAATAAAATCATACTTTGCGTAAAACCACCCTTTATGCTTTAAAAAATGAACAAAACCACTTCTTATATAATAAAAGGTGTTATTCATTTCTATTATTTTGGAATACATAAAACCTAATAAGATAAGAATGATTAATCTTTTATTATATTTTTCTTTTATAAGAGAAGAAAATGAAACAAATAAACTTTACTTTTCTTTTTCAATAAAATTCTAACCGAGTATTTGGTTAAATTGATCAATCACATTTGCAAATGTTTAAAGTTAGTGAGTCATAGGTTAAATATTATTTTGGAAAATAATAGGGATTAAATATTTTTTTTTGAAAATAATTAGTGTTTTTGTTTTGTTTTTGCAAAGTATGAAAAAATAATAGATCTTTTGTACAATTTTAAAAATAAAGGTGGGTTTGTCACTTTTGTATTGAATTTAGTCAAATAATAGTTAGTTTTGTTTAATTTTAAAAGTAAAGGGTTTTTTTAGAAGAAAGAAATAATAAAGGGTGGTTTTATTCATTAACAATGAAGAAAATATGAGTTTTGGACATAAGCCGAACTTTTGCCAAAACTCAGGGGTACCATCCGGACAATTATATATATTAAATCACTCGGCAGCAGCAGTAGCAGTAGTAGTAGTAGTAGTAGTAGTAGTAATTTGAGTTAAGTCCAATAGTTATATTAGATTGAATTTAATATTTTGAATTAAGCTCAATAGTTAGTAAATAAGATTTTGGTTGGGAAAATGAAAAAAAAATTGAAAGGAAAAAAAAAAAGAAAAAATGTGATTGGGCGGAAGGGATAGAAGGGCGAATAGCGCGCCATGTAAGCAAAATTAATGCGGGTGGAGCGGGTACCCGTGGGTTATTTCCAGCCATACATCCGTCCACAAAACTCTCACTCGGGATGTCCAAATGGGCCTGGAATTGCCGTAATGTGCCTTAGAACAAGAGTTACCGACACATTCTCGGTATTTTAGAAAGAACGAGAGATGCGTTGGTCGGATCGGGACGTTTGAGGACTCGTGGGAAAGCTAACTTCAAGAGCTGTGAATTTACTGAGGATGTTTTTAGAGAAATCCTCCTCTAAAAGGGCCAAAAAAATCATTTTTCCTAGGTTTGAAGTTGGACAAATTTTTTGGCTTTTTTCAAAGAGGCTAGTCCACGAAAAAAATCTAAAAATCTAAAAAAAAAATTCAGAATCCTTTGCGCTAGGCAAGGTGTGATGCTGTTAAGGCCATCCGTCCACAAAACTCCCACCCGGGATGTCCGAATGGGCCCGGAATTACCGTAATGTGCCTTAGAAATAGGAGCTTCAAAACCTAAGACTTCACTGAGGATGTTTTCAGAGAAATCCTCCTCTAAAAGGGTCAAAAAAATCATTTTCCTAGGTTTGAAGTTGAACAAAATTTTGACTTTTTCCAAAGGGGTTAATCCACGAAAAAATCTCAAAATCTCAAAAAATGAACATCCAAAATCCTTTGCGCTAGGCAAGGTGCGATGTTTTTAAGGTCATCCGTCCACAAAACTCCCACCCGAGATGTCCAAATGGGCCCGGAATTGCGGTAATGTGCCTTAGAACAGGAGTTACGGGCACATGCTCTGTATTTTTGGCAGAACGAGAGATGCGTTGGTCCGATCGGGGCATTTGAGGACTAATGGGAAAGCTAACTTCAAGAGATATGACTTTACTGATGATGTTTTAAGAGAAATCCTCCTTAAAAGAGCAAAAAAAAAAAATCAATTTTCCTATGTTTGAAGTTTGACAAAATTTTGACTTTTTTCAAAGGGGTGATATAGTCCACGTAAAATCATAAAATGTCAAAATATTGAATATCCAAAATTCTTTGTATGCAAGGTGTTATGCTAATTAGGCAATAGGTCCACAAAATCCCCACCTTAGATGCCCAAATAGTCCCGGAATGAAGGCAACGTGCCCCACTGTATGAGTTACGGACACATGCTTGGTATTTTTGGCAAAACCAGCGCTGCGTTATTCCGATCGGGCCATTTGAGGGCTCGCTGGAAAAATAACTTCAAAGCCTACGACTTTACTAGGATGTCTCAGGAGAAATCCTCCTCGAAGATGCCCAAAAAATTCATTTTTCCAACAGCTTGGAATGTGGACTTTTGCCAAATGGGGTAGTTCACAAAAAATCCAAAAATCTAAAAATATTGAAAACCCAAAATTCTTTGGATTATGCAATGTGTGGTGCTAGTTATGCAATAGGTCCACGAAACGCCCACCTAAGATTCCCAAATAGTCCCGAAATGAAGGCAACGTGCCCCACTGTAGGAGTTACAGACACATGCTTGGTATTTCTGGCAAAACCAGCATTGCGGTTTTCCGATCGAGCCATTTGAGGGCTTGTTGGAAAGCTAAGGTCAAGGCCTACGACTTTACTGAGGACGTCTCCTGAGAAATCCTCCTCGAAGATGCCCAAAAATTTATTTTTCTATCAGCGTGGAATGTGGATTTTTGTCAAAGGGGTAGGTTTTAACACCTAAAAAACGTGTGTGAATACTAAAACATCAAGTTTGAGTATAAATTATAATTTTTAATTATTTTTTTTAATAATCTTATATTTTTTTAGTAATAAGTATGAAATTATTAAAAAAAATATTTTATATTGTAGTATAGTTTTGAACTAATAGAAATCAACAGCAAGATCGAAAACAAACAACAAAATGAGATTCAATTGAATCTAGCAAGAACACCATGAAAAGAGAGTGTTTTAGTTCAACTGGAAAAAAATCCCAATTCTGTAACAAACACATAACTGATTTTCCCGCCTATTTGAGCTAGCTGGAACAGGAAGGGAAATTACCAAATTGCCCCTTGTCTAAGATCCAAAATGCACATTTTATATCTAATGTACATATAGTCCTACATACCCCCCTCAAGCTTGACATGTGGTGGGAGACACAAGTCCAAGCTTGGAGCAAAGAAACTTGTGTTGGTGAGATCCTAGAGCTTTGGTAAGGACATCAGCAATTTGAAGTGTGGTAGAGACATGAATGGTTTGAATGAAGCCTTGCTGCACCATTTCCCGTATGAAATGATAATCAATCCGGACATGTTTGGTTTTCTCATGGAAAAACAGGATTCGTGGCTAGGCATTGAGCAACACGGTTGTCACAGTGTAACTTGATTGGCAATTGAACAGGGATGTGTAGATCAGAAAGAATACCTTGCATCCACACCGATTCACTAGCAGCTGAAGACATACTTCTATATTCACTCTTGGTTGAGGATTTAGAGATGGACCACCTTTTGCTTCTTAGCCTTCCAAGAGACTAAGGAAGATCCAAGGAAGACGCAATAACCTGACAGTGATCTGCATGTGTCCAAGCAATTGCCCCAATCAGCATCACAATAAGCAGTGAGAGTGGTGTCTGTCATGGTAGAGTAGGAAAGAGCAAGGTGGAAGGTGCCCTTCAAATATCTGAGAAGGTACATGGCTGCATTCCAGTGTGGTTGAAGGGGATGTTGAATAAACTGACTCAGCTGCTGGACAGTATAAGCAATATCAGGCCTCGTGAGAGTGAGGTATAGCAATCTCCCTACCAACCTTCTGTAGACGTCAGGATGAGCAATTGGATCCCCAATAGAAGCTGAGAGTTTGGTACCATGTTGCATTGGAAAATTAGCAACCTTACAAGCTTCCATCTGTGCATCTTTAAGAATGTCTAGTATGTATTTTCTCTGATTAAGAAGAATGTCAGTGGATGACCTCGAAATTTCCATCCCAAGAAAATATCTAGCCACACCTAAGTCTTTGATTGTAAATGTAGAGTGCAAAGCAGACTTAGTGTGACATATCTCAGAACTAGAATTGCCCATCAACAGCATATCGTCAACATATACTAATGCAATTGTAATCTCAGCCCCTACTGACTTGAAAAATAGGGAATAATCATGCTTTGATTGATTGTATCCCATCCGGATCAATTTTTCAACTCATGATTCCATTGCCTACTTGCCTGCTTTAGTCCATATAGAGATCTGTTGAGTCTACAGACCATCCCAGATTCTATGTCATACCCTGAAGAAGCTTGCATATAGACTTCCTCCTCTATATAGCCATGTAAAATGCATTGTTGACATCTAGTTGATGTAACACCCAACCTTTAACAGCAGCAATGGAAAGAATGATTCTAACAGTAGCAAGCTTAGCAACTGGAGAAAAGGTCTGTTTATAATCCTTGTCTTTAACTTGATTATAACCCTTTGCCACTAATCTAGCCTTGAATCTCTCAATATTACCATCAGGCTTGTATTTGATTTTAAAAATCCATTTAGAGCCAATAGCCTTTTTACCAACAGGCAATGGAGTAACAGACCAATTCTTGTTCCTTTCAAGGGAAGACAGCTCAGATTTCATAGCTTCTTCCTAGTGAGGAATGCCTTTAGCTTGATTGTATGTCCTAGGTTCAAATGTGTCAAACATATGAACAAAGGATTGCGCATAATCTGCAGATAGATGAGCAAGGTGTTGGGTTGAAAAAACTGCAAATGTCTGGCTGCTAGAGTCAGAAGCATGAGTATTGTGATGTCTTGAGGGTAGACCTGAACAAATATAGTCATTGAACCAAGCAGGTCTATGAATCTCACGTTTACCATGCATAATATGCTGATCAGAAGCATGAGTATGATTAGACACAACTGGAGGTATGGTCTCAGGATGAGGACTGGGCATACTGTCTTCAACAACCACATCAGATGTATTTAAATCAATGTTATCCAAACAACTTGAATTCCCATGGGCAGATGATCCCACTGGATTGTCATTTCCAGTCATAACTGAGATCCCCAAATCATCCTCAGTAATCACATCAGTATGAGGAAAACACTTATCAAAAACTGAGCTGTGCTTTTGCAAAGTTACTGGCAAATCAGATCTTCTAAAAGGAAAAACATCCTCAACAAATTTAACATGTCTACTCATAATAATAACTTTCTTTGAAAGATCAAACAATTTAAAAGCCTTTTGACCAGGAGGGTACCCAAGGAAAATGCATTTCCTGGAAATAGTGCCAAGCTTATCTCTATAGTCATTTGGTTGAATAGCATAACACAAACAACCAACAGTCCTAAGGTTGTCAATTGAAGGACTCTCATGATATAAAATCTCAAAGGGTGACTTCCAATGAAGCACAGAAGATGGCATCTTGTTAATCAAATGAGCTGCACTTAAGACACACTCACCCCAAAACTGCACAGGCAAGCCAGCATGATGCCTGAGAGCTCGAGCAGTCTCAATCAAATGCCTATGCTTACGCTCAACCCTGCCATTTTGCTCATGGACACCAGGAGCTGACTTTTGATGAAGAATTCCTATTTCCAAAAACAAATTAGAGCATCCCTTCTGAGTGAATTCAGTCCCATTATCAGTTCTGATCACCTTAACCTTCACTTGAAATTGATTCTCAACCATGTTGAGAAATCCAGTAATAACCCTCAACACTTGCATCTTGTCTTGAATAAGATAAACCCAAGTAGTTCTAGAAAGGTCATCTAGAACGGTTAAAAAATACCTTGCACCACACAAAGATGGTGTCCTGTAAGGACCCCAAAGATCCATATGTACCAACTTAAAGCAACTGTCAGCAATAGAATCACTTCTAGAGAAAGGCAGCTTATGACATTTAGTGAGATCACAAGTTTCAAGAAAAATCATTCAAACCATCTTGATTACAACCAGCAATATGTCTCATCTTAGACACAAACAAATGCCCAAGTCTGGCATGTAAAGTATGTAAGCTAACCACTTTATTACAACCATGTTCAACATGTTTCAAAGCAAACTGCTTATATCTATCCAAGGGTTGTTGTCCATCTCCATGTGACCTGATCAGGTACAGACCACCTTCTTCAGTTCCTCGAGCAAAAACTTTGCTAGTTGTAGGGTCCTGTAACCAACAGGAGATCCCATTAAAACTAAAGTCCAACTTCTGTAAATGCAGAACTTTGGACACTAAAAGCAGGTTATGTCTAAACTGGGGAACATAGAGAACATTATGCAACTGCAAATTATCTTTCAACCAAACTGTCCCAAACTGACTAACATCAATATTAGATCCATCAGGCAACCCAAGTGAAATGACATTTGACAAGTTCTCTAAGTGAGAGAAGACAGATCTATCAAACACAATATGATCAGTAGCACCTGAATCAACAATCCAGGTGTGCTTATCTGCTTTATTAGCACCGATAAGAAAGGATACACTTAATGTACCTGCAAAATGCACTGTGGCCTGATTGGCAGAGCTTTCATACTGCTCCATCTTGCCTTTACCTTTCATCATCTTCAAAACCTCATTGAAGATAGCATTAACCATAGCTAGATCAGGTCTAGACTCATTGCCACTCCCATCAATAGGATTGTCATACTGAGGAGCCTCAAGATGAGCAGCAAATCTCCCACCTTGTCTAGGCTTATCATCCTCTCTAGGCCCTCTATACCATTCTGGATATCCAACTAACTTGAAGCAAAATTCCTTAGTATGTCCCTTTTCATTGCAATGATCACATTTCCTGTCATACTTAGCTCTTTTGTAATCAGTTTTGCCTTGATCATTACTCCTGTACTAATCATTAGTTCTGTACTGTTTTTTCCTCCCCTGATTAAACCTATTCACAACATTAGCTTCACTTTCAATAAAATTCTGATTGCTCACAGCAAGCACACTGCTCTCTCCTGTCACTGCAGATGTGACTCCCTTTGATCTCTCTATTTGAGTTGCCATTTGAAAGGTCTTGTTCAATCCAGGCATAGGATCTTTAGATAGCACATTGCTCCTTAGAGGTTCAAACACCTCATTCAATCCCATGAGGAATTGCATGACCTTAATTTGCATTTTCCTCTCTTTCAACTACACGCTTTAACACACCACAGTTACACTGGTTATATCCTCCACATGTGCAGTGTGGTAAAGCATCAAGGAAAAACAATTCATCCCAGATCTTCTTGAGTTTGCCAAAATAAACTCCAACATACATGTTTTCTTGTTTCAGATTACTAAGATCCCTTCTAAGCTGAAAAATCAGTGGATCATTAGATTCATAGAATCTTTCTTTAATATCATTCTATAATTCCCTAGATGACTGCACATACATGAATGTTTCAGCTACCTTGCTTGTCATTGAATTAATCAACCAACATCTCACCATATAATCTGCTCTTAGCCATTTTTCATAGTCATCACTATCTTTTGCAGGCATGACACAACTCCCAGTTATGAAACCGAGTTTTGCCTTTGCACCTAAGGCCATATTAACTCCTCGGCTCCAACTAGTAAAATTCAATCCATTGAACACCGTGGACACCAGCTGCATTCCTGGGTGATCAGAATTGGACAAATATAAAGGATTGTAATGGATATTACCTAATCCTTGAGCAAGATCACAAAAGGACCAGATCCTCTTCCACCACCATGTCCAGTACCAGATCCTTGACTCTGCGCATTACTCCCTGGATTTCCACGCCCGACCATCAGCAATCAACCGACGAAGAAACTGCAATTTCAGAAATACGAAGAACACCACAACAATGGCGAAGAACTCAACGGAAATGAAATCAGATTTTCACCGTAGCTCTGATACCGTTTGAACTAATAAAAATCAACAGCAAGATCGAAAACAAACAACAAAATGAGATCCAATTGAATCTAGCAAGAACACCATGAAAAGAGAGTGTTTTAGTTCAACTGGAAAAAAAATCCCAATTCTGTAACAAACACAGAACTGATTTTCCCGCCTATTTGAGCTAGCTGGAACAGGAAGGGAAATTACCAAATTGCCCCTTGTCTAAGATCCAAAATGCACATTTTATATCTAATGTACATATAGTCCTACAATAGTTTTTATTATTATGAGAAAATGTGTGTAATGAACTAATGATGCCTTTTCATTGTCATGGTGATGGGCTAATGGCCCGTTTTGGAGAAGAGACACATCACACATTGAGTGTTTTTCGAAAAATTCCAATTTGTAGTTGTAGAGTTGTAATTCTGGTAGGTATTTAAGGCAGGTCCATCAATTTCCTTTGTCTTCATTTGAATGTATTTCTTTCTATTTTGGCCATCAATAATTATACACTAAATTAATAGTTAATGTTGATGGAAATAGTTACTACTAGCTACGGCTTAACTGATTGTCTCAACTCCCAAATCATTCCAAATTAATTAAACACAAACCAAATCCCTATTTATCTGCGATCTCTGCTACCGCAGCGCAGTATACAATTCTGAAACGTCTCTCTTTATCCGATAAGGTTTTTGAATATATTGATACATGATTTTCTTTTTTCATGTCACCTGAATAGCGTAGTCGTAGTAAATTAGTAATTGTCTGTTTCGATCATATCGTTCTCCAATTGATCTTCATCCTTTCCCTTTAAACTCCATCTTTTGATCGAGTTTTGAAAATATTTCAATTCGACTGCGCGCAGATACATCTTAATGGACTCCGATACATCACCTGCCGCTGCTGGTAATGCTTTAAGCTTGTATCCCCTCCGCCGCTGTAAAATTATCCACCTGGTTTGTTTCCTTCCATCAATTCCTTAATTGATTTGTAATCTTAATTTCCATATAATTTCATATTCGGATTGTTAGTTCCGAACAACTCCGATCCTAGCTAATCAGTTAATTTCCATATATGCATTCATATATAATTGTCTGGCATCGTAATTGGTAGATGAAAATCACTCAATTTCTAATTTCGCTTTCAGTTACGCAATCCAACAAAATTGTTATTTTATTTTATTTTTTCCTGTGATGTGATGAATTGGATTATCGATGATATGCATAATGCATTATGCAAAGCAAATCCGGAGTGCTGTGTTTGTTTCTAACTAATTCCACCGTACCAATTAAGCAGGTGAGGCATGCGCAAGGTATACACAATCTGAAAGAAGGCGCTCACTCAAAGACATCTCCCCACCTAGTTGATGCTCAACTCTCCCCTCTCGGGTGGACGCAGGTTGTACTGCTACTACTAATCTATAAACCTTTCTTTCTGCTAGCTTCAGAATTGCCTTGGGAATGGGAATGGGATTTGATCGATCGATGATCCAAATTGCTATTTATTATAATTTCGAGATTGCACTTCCATCTACGAATTAATTCATTATTAATTAATCAAATTGGTTGAAAATTGAAATGGTGTAAGCTAGGTCGAACATTTGCGGGAACATGTGCATTCGCTTGGATTGTTGAAGAGGATCCAGCTGGTCATTGTCTCACCTCTTCTAAGGTATTTCTCTTCCATCTCTGTCACAGATCCATCTCATTTACTTTTGTCTTTTGGTATTTAAAAAATACGCATATATAGAAACAATATACAGTATATATTAAATCAGTCTTCCATCAAAGATTCAAAATGAACCTTAATCTATGTGACTTCTAGGAGGATTGTTTCTTGTGAGTTGTGAATGTGCAACTAACTATATCATCTACTCCAATCCAAACTAAGCAAACTGTTCTGGTTCTTCCTTTGTATTTACAATTAGGACAATGCAAACAGCCGTTGGAGTTTTTGGCGGTGAAACCAATAACCCTGTCCCTGTCCCTGGGCGAGGTGCGGTACCATTTATCGCCGTAGAGCTGTGTCGAGAACGCATGGTGAGTACCTAAATGAAGGTCTACCTTTCCAAATGTTGGCTTAATTAAATATGCATTATTTCTATCCACTCCAGGGAGTTAATACATGCGATAAGAGGGGAAGCATAAATGAGTACAAGACTCAGTTTCCTGCAATAGACTTCTCCTTGGCAAGTATTTTGAACAATCTATTTAGTTGTATCCCTTTAGACAAGATAAGTCCCAATACTAGTACAGTATATTTTTATGGAGAATGATGGAGATTCCTAGTATTCATCAGGTGGAAAGCGACGACGACACTTGGTGGACTCCTGATGTAAGAGAATCCGACGAAGATCTTGCGGCAAGAGGACTCAAGTTTCTAAACTGGTAGTCCATCTCTTACGAGATCAAACAGCTAACTAAAACATTGAATTATGAAAGAAAATATGCAATGACTTCCAAGTAGCCTCAAAGCAGCACCTAAATGAGTTCCTTTTCAGGCTTTGGACCCGAGAGGAGGAAGAGATTGCTATTGTAACTCACAGTGCTTTCCTGTTTCATACCCTTCTCAAATTCGGGAATGACTGTCATGAATCAGTGAAGAACAAAATGCAAGAGTTGTGAGTGCCAAAAGACTAGCTGAGCTCTTCTTTTTTTTTTAATCTTTGATGCCTTCTGCTTTTCGATTAAATGGTCCGACTGAATCCATTCTATACATTCAGCTTTCAGAATTGTGAGCTTAGATCCATGGTACTGGTAGACACAAGGTAAGAAGGCACTTAACCTGAAACCGAAGAGCAGCTTCTTTTCATTCTGAGGAAAATCAGGACACATCGACCAGTTCAGTTCTGCTGATAATGTTTGCAGATTAGGAGGAGCAATTCATGCCAAGACCGACTATCCCGGAGGCATTCCTATTGGGGCTGACCAGCCAAGTGATGCAGCAGCAGCAGATGGACTGTAAACCCAAGTGCAGACCAGTGAATACCCATACTCTCCTATTATGTTTTGTTCACTTGGCTATTAAGGTAGCAAATTCTGGCAGGCTCGAAGATAGCTCGGGTATTTGGTTCATTCATCCATGCATTTATTTGATTCCTTGCTTCTTGACTATGCCACTGCTCAATCCATACTGGCTTTGCTGAATATTTTTCCAGCTTTCTGCACATGAATTTGGTGACCCAAAGGCTCATGTACATTACAATAAAAGATAACAATGTAGGGTTGTGAAAATGGACAATGGTTGTCCAAAACTCGTACTCAAATATACGTGAGTGCTACTGACAAAATTGTTTTTCTGTAGCAAAGCAAATGCTATCGAGAAATAAGTGTGTGGTTTTGAGGGAAAATATTTTTATTTTTATTTTTTTGGTCTATTTATGATTGGCATAGAGAACCAAACCCACTATAACTGAAAGGAGAAGAACTAGCAATGCAACTATGCTGCTGCTTCCATGAACTTTGGTTATGGCCTCTGCACTTTTCGATTTTGGTGCAGACGGATCATTACCTCTTTCTGAAAGGAATTTTGAACTAGATCCCGAATCCAAGGGGGCCACAGCATCCCAAAATGAATCAGTAGCCAAGCTCAGTACTTGTTTTTCTGGTTGCAAAATGAACTCATCTTCGGGTGCTTCTGTAGACAGCAACTCTGTGAAATGACCTTTGATAGCCTAAAAACAGGTGAAAATCAAGAAAAACAACAATCACTAGCTCGGCTATTTTCAATGACTTCTGCAACTCTAAAAGCAAGTATTTCAATGTTTGCATAAGTAAGATGATTGATCTATATATTCATGCTGTGGAAGACAAACCTCCAGCGTCTCTGAGGGTTGCAAGTAGTCACAAATAAATATGCCTGCAAGCCAGGGAATGAATACTCTCCGAGGAAATTCCAGAGCGCATTGTTTTCTTTCACCAAATAAAATCAAGGTTATCTTTTTGGAGTATTAATCAATTATGTGAAACTTATCATATAAAAAGCTGAAATACCTCAATGGTTGTAAGATAATCAAGTTGCCTGTGGCTTCGGTAGACACCTCAATGCTACCGTCATTGGAACCATCATCGGTCATCACCTTCTCTGCATCTGCCTCATCATAGATGATATCCAGTCTACTTTTCATGCTTGTTATGATATCTTCCTACAATGTAATTGTCGCTTAATCTCATCAAAAGGGGAAAATATTGGCCTGAAATCTGCAGTAGGCAATCCTGCTGTGTATATTTGAATTTCATAATTTCTTCACTAAATTAATTATCCGCTTACAGAATACTAACTCTAAAATCATGACAAGCACACAAGTTCAAAGTTACCACTAAAAAAAAAAGATTACTTATGATTTCCTTTCTCGTAATATATTGAGACAAGTTTTTTTATTTTTTGGTGAAACATTGAGACATGATATTGAATTCAAGTCAAGAACATAGTTTAGCACACCTTTATGTCAGTTAAAGCTTGTGAGCATGGTTCTTTTGAGTTGAGATATGCATAGGAACACACAGATCCAGCAAAGTCAAGGATCCCAGCAACCACCTTTTCGCTGCTCACTTCACATATAAAACGAAAATACAGAAAAAAAAATTGTGACCATTAAAAAATGAATAGTTGGAAGTCTCTTGTCTTTCGGATAAAAAATAACATATCATTGGATTTCTATGGAATCACCTTCCACAGCTGCATCTTTCATAAATGGCATAAGCAATTCAACTTCATGCAAACCATCAGAAGAATATGGCTCGTCCTTAACCACCTGAGAAAGGCACGAAAAAAGACAAAATTATAGGTTCATAAAACGTGCAACTTAGTTTATCTCATGGAATGTTGTTACCAAATTTCCATCAATAATTGCTTTTGCACTTCTTAGTTCCTTTGCATGAATCATGATGGCATCTCGTAACACATTATTCAATGTTTTGCGGCTTGAGATATTCTCTTGATATATGGGTAATCTGTTTGATGAAATTTGAATTAGAAGCAGGGATAAAAGTGTATTCTTGAATGTGACTGAAATTTCGCATGAATAACCTATAGTAAAATTTTATATATGGCTACATACTAAAAACATGGGTAAAGAGAAAGATAGGATCAACAACTTAAGTGAATGAAATATAAATGCAATCCATTATATGCAAGAGATCTAGGGATAACAATGTCATATGGATACCTCATATTGAAACTATAATTGCAGCTAAATCCTTGTAGGGAGCTTAACACCCTTCCCATTTTGAAGTCACAAGGCCGAAGGCTGTTGGATGTAATATTTGAAGCCAAGGAACAATTTTTACAAGTCCACCTGATCCAGCAATTTCATTAATAATTTATGAAACTTCGAACTTAAAATAAAAATTCCATGGAAGCAAAGAATAAATCACATAACCCTGACAATAAAGTTCACCTTCTTGGACTATAACATATGTGAATCAGCAGCCTCTCATCCAAATCACTATCGGGTAAAGGAGCAGCATCTGCAACCCCCTTAACAGTCTGCCAGGAAACTTTATTTGGTAAGTCAGACAGTGAGAATACGAGCCATATTCAAGCTCCAAAATTACTCACCACCACCACTCCTCACTTTTAGCTAGTAGTTCGAACATTAAACAACAAGAAAATAATAGTCGGGAATAACTTGTACAAATAATATTTAGCTAGTAGTTGGGAATGATAGGTCCGTGATTGTTTCTTGAGATTTCGTTGGGGCTAGTGGAGCTTTTATAGTCGGTGGGTTTGATACCGATTTGAGTAGTTGGTGGTGGGTATAGAGGAAACCTTTTGAGTATACGTTTCCCTTTTCTTCTACATAGGACCCTTGGTATGGTCCTATTTTTTGTATTTTGGTTTGACCATCATATTTATATATTTACCTTTTGAGTATACTGATATTCATGTAGACATTTGCATTTAATAACAATAATAAAATCTGCAAATTCCACTAATAGCAACACTGGTTTAAAGAGCGGTGAAAAGAACAGCTGCCGATAGATAGCAAATGTTACCTGACAAAGAACTATAGTTGAATTCTTAAAGGCTGCATCGCCAACCCAGACATATAAGCCAACCACCTTAACACCACCAACAAGCATCCTGGAAACCTATAGTGATTAAAAGTCAATTTAGAACTCAATCCTTTACTTTACAGCATACAGTATCTTGCAACGAATATGCTATGGAATTGCTGATGAAGAGGAAAGAGATAACTTTTGCTTCATCCATCTCCAGATAATCACACTTATCTCCCTATGGCTAACATGAGGATTGAGCAATTGCATCTTATAATCAGATCTTAATCAGAAAGCACCCCTGAAATCAAAGTTCAGGGATGTTGAATTGCCTATTTTGCATCATACGCAAAAATGATCTTCGACTGAAAAGCATTGTTACAAAATCTTTAGTGACAGAATCTGAAAACATCAACCAAAAGAGTGTGTTCCAATTACCAGCTAATTCCCTCGAGTATCAATCGATGAGCAGGAAAATGACAGAATTGAACTTCCCGAGAAGCAAGATCAAAAGTATATACCTGGCGAGCGTGTTCGGCGACCCAATCCTTGTCGATGAATAGAGAGGAAGAATCGACAGCAGATTTAGCCTTGGAACCTTTCTTCTTGTCGTCTTTGGCGGCGCCGATGAGGGAACAGGGTGGTTCTCCAGCATCGTTGGGGGGAGTTGGCACCAAATCGAAGACAAATCCTCTATCCAATGCAGAAATAAGCTTGCCGATCAGAAGCCCTACCTGCTCAAAAAAAACCCAAATCCTCCGATCTTTGAGAAATCGAAACAAACAGTAGAATTCAGCGAGAATCGGAGGGAAAGCGGTTAACAGACCTGGACAGGAACATTGGATTGGCAGAGACGATCCTCGGCTAACTGGAGCCGGGTTTCTTCTCCGACTACTCCCTTCACCATAACTCTATTTCTGTGTATTCACCTGTCCGGCTGTGCGACTATATCAGGGTTATTTGGACTATATCAGGGTTATTTGGACTTTTGGGTCACACATAACCACCCGTAAATTATGTTAATTTTCACATAACCACTCATAAAAACTTAAATTACAGTAAACCACCCATAAATTTGATTTGTTTTCATATGACCACCCACACGGGCCACACATTAACCCTCTATTTGTTTTGTTTAAAATGACTAAAATACCCATAATTCAAGTTTATTTGTTTGTACTTTGTAAAGGAAGGATGTTGCATGTATATAAGTACGTGTTTGGATTCCAATTGTATTATGCTTATAATGTAAAATAGACAAGATCGTCTTTGGTAAAAAAAATTTAAGATAAATTAAGGGTGTGTTTGGATTCCATAATTTATTAATTATATATAATGTAATAGTTTTATCCCGATGCATGTGATTATTGGTTAAATTACTATTTTACCTCATTTTTATGAGATTTTTAGTTATACAACCAACTGCTCACATAAACCGAAGTAAATAATTGAATTATAATTAAAATGGAATTTAATTCAAACCCACCCTAAATACTCCAACCAACATATATCTAAAAATGTGAAGAGTCGAGACTTGCAATAGCTCATAACATTCTCCTCTCCTTCAAATGTTGAATAAGATAGGGATAAGCGCGTTCTAAAATAAAACAAGATTGTTGCTTTAAAAGAATGGTAAATTAGCTCATATATTAAATTACAAACCATATCATTAAATAAGCTAAACTTATACATATCATTTGACAAATTAGCCGAACATGAATAATTTTATTATAATATATCCTTTTTTAAAAGGGTAACCGGATTATTTAACAAATGGGAAATCTTTTGAAAATAAATCATTGCATTAAATACAAATAAGCTTGAATTAAGGGTATTTTAATCTTTTTGAACAAAACAAATAGAGGTTTAATGGGTGGGTGGTCTTATGAAAAGATAACTAATTTATGGGTGGTTTACTGTAATTTATGTTTTTATGGATGGTTATGTGAAAAGTATCATAATTTATGGGTGGTTATGTGTAATTTACCCTTTTTTAAAAAATAAAACAATAGTATCAACTATCCAATGTGGGGCCTTGGCTTCGTCCGTCATCTTTCTTTGGCCACTCCTGTTTGGTTTAGACTTGCTAGGTTTCGCTTATTATAGAGTGTTTTTGTCTGGGTTGTACCGTTTGATTTTGTTGTTTATTTTGTTTTTTAGATGGTTTTTCCGTCTTCCGGCCTCGAGTTTCAGATATGTCTGAACTCGAATTCTTAACTGATCAAAAAAAAAGTATGAACTTCTGTGTATAATATCGAGTAAAGAAGGAGTCGATTGAGACACAATTTCTACTTGTAGTCGTATGAACTAATCACATTTTGTTGAAATAATCAATATATGTATGACTGTATGAGATAAAATTTTATTATAACTCTATTATTGATCTATATATGTATAAGACAAAATTTGACCCTAGAGTTAGAAATCAAATCTGCAATCACACGCACAAGTTTCGGAGAAAATAGTGTCTGGAAATTATTATAAGGACATTAAAAAAAATAGATGGATATCGTCCTCTTGGGAGTGATTACAAAGGCAACATGTAGTTGGCACTGAGACACCTTTTTGCACCAAGCGGAGAGCAGTGGGGAGATCGGATTGGCTTAACTTCCAAAGAAAATTCTTAATTTTCGGAGGAACATTCGTTTTCCAAATCTAGGTGATAGAGTCCACAGTTGTTGTAGCATTAGTATTTAGTTGTGATAGAATCTATCCTCGAAAGGGATTAAGGGGAGAGGATTGTCCATAATCTCCTCAACAAGGTTAATAGGTAACACATTTTCTAGTTTTTCACACCAACATCTACCACCAATAATA
Source organism: Persicaria tinctoria (assembly GCA_037127255.1). Taxonomy (NCBI): domain Eukaryota; kingdom Viridiplantae; phylum Streptophyta; class Magnoliopsida; order Caryophyllales; family Polygonaceae; genus Persicaria; species Persicaria tinctoria. The sequence continues at coordinate 7,088,289 of JBANSL010000012.1, forward strand.
TATTCACTAACAGATTCGTTAAGGTCAATGCTATCCGGATGACCATATCTGTCTTTCAGAGGGGTGGTAGAGACCCAATTGTCAATCCAGAACTTGATAGATTTCTCATTACCAACACACCATATAAAACCTTCTTTGAATTTAGGGATGAGAGAGCACAGTTTAGACCACTGCCAAGAAACTCCATCACTACGCTTGTAATTAAGGATACGAGCGTTCTTTAAGTATTTGTATTGAATAAGTTGTGCCCACGTCTTTCAGGGTACAACTAAAATTTTCCATAGTTATTTCATTTGAAGTGATTCGTTCGTATCTTTTGCTTTCCTAATGCCCAATCCACCACACCCCTTTGATCTTTAAATTTTATCCCATAAGAGGTTTGTACTGTAAGTCTTTGTTCCAGAAGAAAACCCTATTTATTTGGTTTAGTTGTTTATTGACCGAACTCGGTAGCAAAAAACCTTGCACTACATAGAGAGGTTTGACAGCCAGATTTGTTGTGATTAGGGTAACCCTACCTTGTTGAGAAAGGAAGTTCGCTCGTCATTTACTTAGTTGGTCTTTTGATTTTTCAATAATTTCATTGAACGGATGTTTCGCTAGCCGTCCATTGATAATTGGACAACCCATATATTTTTCAACTCACATTAGAGATACCTAGGGATGGGCCAAATTAAATCCCGGGCCCGTTCGATCCCGGTGGGATTTGAAAAAAAAATAATGGATCTCGTCCCGCAAAATTATGCAAGACGGGACGCCGGACGAGGATTCCTTATCCCGCAAATCTCGTCCCGTCCTGCATATATATATATAATTACACAGTGTATAATATACACACTACACTCTACGTGAATGTATCTATCTATATCTATATACATATATACATACATACTAGTGTAAGTCTCGTCCCGTGTACGGAAAGTACATTAATACAACATTATAAATAATTTAGGAAGTTTTCACTAAATAAATAAAAAATATAAATATAAATCATTTTTCCACCAAAAAATAATATAGATATAAATAAAATGACTAGTACCAAAACTGTGACAAATATAACATTTGCAAATTAAAATGACTAGTACCAAAATTTAATTTCCAAATGTTATATTTGTAACGATTATCTTTGATTTGGAATTACATGAAATAAAAAATAAAATTGGAACCTAGCTAGTTTCATAATTTGGACACACCTTTTATCTCTTTTAATTTAAAAAAAATTCATGTAAGCATTCTCACTAATGTTGGAATGTTTACAAACATTTTATGTGGCTCGTGTGTCTAGGTTTAATTGAGTATTTAGTCCATATATATTATGGTGTCCGATTTAATATAAAAGTCGAAACCATGATGGATCGGTCTCGGTCAAAGAATTAAATCCGGGGTAATTATGTATTCCCTCATCCCTTGCCTATATATAATATACTAATGGATGACTATCTCATAAAGGAATTTTAATAGGGAAATAAATGGGTGAACGGTAACGGAAAATAAATAAGAGAGCGGTTACGGAATGTGAAAGGTCGCTCTCTTCTTTATATGCACGTTCACAAGTTTTCCCAAGCGTGTCTGAAATTGACGAGAGATGCCAGAAAGGAGTCTCATCTATCAAAGACAAAGAAAAGTGAAGGCTAAGGGAAGAGAAATCGATCAACGGTTTGCTTATTCCACTGCAAAGATGCTCATGGATCAAAGTTAGTCTTCGGTATAGAATTAGGATTTGAATTATATGAAATCTAGATCCTGGTTTGATTGATTTCATGATCGAAATCGAATGGAAATCTAACAACTAATACATATCTCGATATATGCCTTTTTAATTAAAAAAAATTCCATGTAAGCACCCATACTAGTCCACATTAGCGAGATCGAGGATATGTTCCACCGACCGCAACTAAACCCTAAAGTTGGTGATTATTTTTGTATTTTTTTGAGTTCATGCCACTGATTGCAACTATGCCTAAAATTCGTGCTATTTTATGCAATTTTCCCTTAAAAGAATAAAAAATGAAAAATTTTGGTGAGAAGGGACACTGGAGCCTGGAGGGGGGCAAGCTACGGACAGTGCGGTGAGGAGTGAGCAGATCGTATTATAAAAGCGGCTGCAGTGAGGGGTGAGCAAGACCGTATTATAAAACCGGCGAAGTTGAAACCACTTCCAGCGGATCTAGGGTTCCATTGATCTAGGAGTAATCGCTAATATCCTTTTAGATCGTTGTTTTATCCCGTCCGCATTCTCACAGCTATATCCAACCCCCCTCCCCAACGATTCCCAAACTTGTAATCGTTAGGGTTCATCTCTCAGCGATCGGATTTATGCTTAGCTTTTTCAAGTAAGCGGGCAAATCAGAGGGGATTAATCGTAGTTTTTATATGTGTATGAGAAACCAACAACCGAAGCAGATTAAAGTGGAGATTTTTCAATCGACTAACATGCGTGGGTTGCCGAAATCGAAACGAGTTTCTTGGGCTACTGATGGAAATCTACGCCAGGTATCTCTCCGCCGAAAAAAAAAAATTCAGTTACTTCACAACTACAATCTCTACTTTTCTGTTTCTTCTCCACTTTTAGTGGAAATAACTTTTCAGTATTTATCATATTTATACCTGAATGCGTTCTAAATCGAAGAAATTCAATTTTATTGAAACATATTCTTCTTCTCTATTAGTTCTTTCGCATCTACATTTGGCATCTGAAAGTTACTGAATCAGTGTTAAGGTTGGTTTAATTCATATCCCACTGCGAGAATTGCATTTCTTATTGGTGGGATCAGTCTCAAAACTAATTAAAAACTAAAACAGATATTGACAATGACAATCAGTTGTGAAGTATTATAACATTGTGAATGATTAAAAACAGTTCGAAGTTGTATTCTGCTATGAGGGCAAATAAACATCACAAGAAGTTATATAGTGATAGCTTAAACTGGGAAATTACTAAATGAATGAAATTTTGTTTATTGTGGAAATAGAAGCGTCACATTCAACATAATCTGAGACCTCTTTCCGAGGATACTTGTGGAAATAGAAGCCTTACTTGCAGTGTTCAGCTTCTTGCTGGTATTATTCAATCCAGAACCTACACAGTCCCTAACATGAGGAAGTACCCACATAAGTAGTTTTCGGTTGCATCATGTATTTTTCCCTACCCTGGCCTATTCCTAGTTAGCAAGCAGTTGCTCAGCTTTGATCAAAAGATTATGGGTGAAGATATTTTACTGGGGGAAGCTATTATGGTTGGGATTGAGCCTTCCACCGATCATGAGATTTCTCCGTTTTCTATTGTGTGGATATATCGAGGATCCACATGCAGCATAACATTTCACCAACTTTCCTATCTCTGAGCGTTATCTTTTATTTTTTCTCCTTTGTGTTGATTTATTTGGCTCTCTTTCTTGTTGGAGTCCATTTCTTCAATGATGTGACCTTCAAACTATCTACTGTTGGTTTGGATACTTGTTTAATTTATACTTTATTCTGGCCTAGTAAACAGATAAAAGTTAGCGTGTATATTGTATCGAACCTAACTTCGTAAAATTTCTATATGTTTCACTGATCGTGCAAGTGATGCAAATATCAACCCTTTCATTCATCCATTTAGCCTGCCTTCAAAGTTCCCCGCCAGTATCTTCTCAAAATTTGCATCAATGGGAGCATGATTGATTGGCCATGGCTTTAGTTTAGAGTTTAGGCAAAGACCTGTCATTTTTACTAGCAAGTATGATACCTTTGTTACTTAGAGGGACATGAGGTCACAGGTTCCACTCCCGCTCATTGTATCGGTTAAGAAAATCCTTGTGGATTTAGAATAATATTAAGAACCTTTCTTACTTCCTGAACAGGTTAGGATGTTTCTGTCAGAGGACTCCCCATCACAAGTCGGGATTGGCATTCAAGATCATATGCAGCTGAAGAAAAAAGCAGTGTTCTTATACAATACTGGATCGGTGGCAATGTCTGGTAATGTTCTGCCACCTGGCTTTGAAGGAGCAAATCCTGAAAACCAGCTCTTGAAGAATAAGTTAACCCATATAACTCTTCCGACATGGAAATGCCCTCCCAGAGTAAGGGTTTTCACATGTCTGTTCTGTTGTTTCCTTTGTGGTTTTGTTGTATTGTTGCAGCTTGGTTTGTGAGAAGCACAGAATGGCATTTTGTTTGCTTGTTCAAGAAGAGTCTGATGTGAAATTGTCTTTATTTACCTATTGTAGTTTCTGATGGATCCTTTATGGCGGGTAACTTCTAGTGAAGAAAGTGATGAAATAGAAATTGAAAATCAGCGAGAGTTGAGAGTCCTTGAGGCTATTTACCCCCGTCCTTCTGACATCCCTCCTAAGTTTGTTTCTCTTACCCTTCCTTAATCATGATAGTTATAATATTAAACTCTCTTGACGTTATATATGTTTCCTCCTTTCAACTTGTTATCTAATCTGTGTAATCACCATTCTGATGCAGCTCTGCCGTATCTTTAGATGTTGAAAGCATCGTTTGTGATGACTCAAGAACTTCTTTGGTCCCCATTAATTCCATCGAGGAGGAAGATGTGTGTGAAGAGGTTTCAAAAGTTTCTTCCTTCTCTGCTGCCTCTTGCCCTCCTGGATTTGCTAATGATATGCAGCCTTCTTCTGTATTTGGATCAGCTTCTTTTCAAAACCCCTTTAAGAAGGGGGGATCAGAAGTGTGTGTGCAAGCACAGCCACAATTATTGGCTGCTGCTTCAGCTGCAGTAAGTGCCTTGTTAACTGGTGGTGGTGAACCGGGCAGATTGATCGACCAGGGATTGCTGTTGAAAATTCTCAGTAGCCCTGCAATTTTTGAGGAATTTAAGAAGCGGCAGGGAAATCTTTCGGGCGGCCAAGACATGTCTCTATTACCAGAGTCCTCTCAGGTTGCACCCAATCAACCAGCCCCTATTGTACCAACTTACAATCTTCCCCTGCCCCATTTCAGTCAGGTGGGAAGCCCTAATGTACCTTCTTCATCCACGACGACTCCAAAAGGACCATTTTACCCACCTCAGCCGAATGCCAATCCAACTGTTGCTGTTCAACATCCTCCTCCAACCACCCCTAGCAGTAGCACATCTCATTTGTCCTTAGTGCACGCAGGGGCTCCTCCTCCAAAGGACTTGAACTATTACAAGAGCTTGATCCAACAACATGGAGGAGATAGGCAACAAGAGGTCACTCCACTGCCATCATCAAGCCCAAATCATGGAGGATCAGGCCCTAGTCCAGATCCAGTTGTCAATGCTAGGCTGAATATGGACTCAACACCCAGGTTCACGAAACCATGCCTTTACTTCAACAGCCCAGCAGGTTGCAGGAATGGAGCAAACTGCCCATTTCAGCACGGTTGTTCACTCCAACAACGGGTGAGTAGCATACCCGAGATGCAAAGTTCCAAGCGAATGAAGACAGGCAGGGATATGAGAGGTTCCCAGCCATATAGTTGAAATAGGGTGCTGGAGCACATTTTTGAATGGGCATTATTTTGTGTTGGAGCACAATTTCTGGGCCCTCTGTTTCCCTAGTGTAGGAAACCAGGATAGGATCATAGGATGATCTTCTCCTTGGCCGCGAGGTAGAGTTTAGGCACTCCATTGTGTATAGCTGCTGGAGGGAAATAGACCTCACACATTTTGTCACTGCTTCCCTTGGTTCGTAAAAGGTATTGTAGCTTTGAAGCGCACGAAATACCGGAGAGGGTGGAGTATTGGCCTCTGGCCAAGAGCTTCTGTTTGTACTCTCTCTATACCAGTCAGTGTTTGAACGATTCATTGAGATTTATTAAAAGTAAGCATTATTTCCACTAATGTTGAAACATCAGCCCAGTTTCCTTTAGTTTGTGTTAAACAGTGTTAGTTTTGTTGCCTTTAAACTTGAGGCACTTGCAGTTTCAGTCAAATGATTCAATGCAGCGATGTGTTTTTCGAGCCCAAGAATCAACTACCAAACAAAATGAAATAATCAACTCCTATTTTCCATTTGATTATGCTTCTTTTTAACCATCGGCAAGCCGCAACTCTGGATTCGCTTCACTCACTCCCCAGATCTCTCTGTCTGAACCGAAGATGGGTTCCGTATCACTGAAAATCGGGGACGGAACGGCGAGATTCAAGTCGGCGACGTTTTGTTCCTCAGCCGTCAACGGCTTAATGCTCTTCTCTGTACTGATAACCAACCTGTTCGCACTGTACGCCTTCACCTACAAACCCCAGACCCATCTCCACCCTTCCCACAAGAACCTCTCTTTAGGCTGTGTTTTCTCACCGTCCTCTTCCACCTTCATTTAGATCCCCCACCTCCTCCATCTCCCCTACCTTCTCTCACAAGGTAGGAGAATTTCTCCTATCTCCACCCCATTTTCACCCAACTCCATCCCCTCCATCCCTTAAAAAGGGTGTGTAGAAAACACAGCCTTAATCTCCGAGCACGTCTCCCTCATCCTCAAAGGGAAGAATAATCTCCGAGCACGTCTCCCTCATCCTCAAAGAGATCGATTCTTCCCAGAAGAAGCTCTCCCGCATGGAAAAGGAGATCCTCGGCTACGACACCATCGATCTCTCCGCCCCCAATTTGTCCAGCGAGCTCAAGCTCTTCCTCCGCCGCCACCAGCTCCCTCTGGGCAAAGATTCCAAAACCGGCATCACTGAAATGGTGGCCTCAGTCGGTCATTCCTGTGCTAAATCCATGGATACGCTTTCTCACTACATGAATTATAAACCCTATGAACAGTGCCCGGATGATTCGAGCCTCCCCCAGAAGCTCATCTTGAGAGGGTGTGAGCCTTTGCCAAGAAGGAGGTGCTTGCCCAAGGCTTTATCTAATAAGCTGGGTCTTTATCCTTTCCCGGATTCACTCTGGAGGCCTGTCAGTGATAAGATTGTTAGCTGGAGTGGGTTTGCCTGCAACAACTTCACCTGCTTGAATTCCCAGAAATTGGGTAGGGATTGTGCTGCTTGCTTTGACTTGGGCAATGGGGTGGAGAATCAGAGGCTTGTCAAGAGGCTAAGGGGAAGAATGATTTTGTGATTGATGATGTCTTAGGGTTGGGGGTGGAGGGATCAGGGTTGGCCTTGATATTGCAGGTGGATCTGGGACTTTTGCAGCAAGAATGGCTGCAAGGAATGTGACTGTCATCACCCAAGCTCTAAATGTTGATGCTCCTTACAATGAGTTTATTGCAGCTAGGGGATTGTTTCCACTGTTTTTGAGCTTAGATCATAGGTTTCCATTCTATGACGGGGTGCTTGATTTGGTGCATGCTGGGAGCAGTTTGGATGTGGGTGGGAAGCCGGAGAAGTTGGAGTTTTTGATGTTTGATATTGATAGGACTCTCAGGGCTGGTGGGTTGCTTTGGTTGGATAACTTCTATTGTGCAACTGATGAGAAAAAGAGGGATTTCACTAGGTTGATTGAGAGATTTGGTTACAAGAAGCTCAAATGGGTTGTTGGGGAGAAGCTGGTTGCTTCTGGGAAATCTGAGGTTTATCTTTCTGCTGTTCTACAGAAGCCAGTGAGAACATAGGTTATTGCAGATCAGACCCTCTTACAAATCAACGCTGTCATCAATGTATGGATTTACTTCTTTCTTGCTGTTGCCTGTCATGCATGGTGTTTATGGTGTAATGGAGGAAGTTAATTTTTTTTCGGAAATTTCGCCCGGTAACCCCGAGGTTTCGCGTAATTCGCATGGTGTTTGTGTTTCATACTAGTATTACCAGCATTAGAACAGTGCAGCACTGTTGTGTTATGTTAATATTTGGCAAGATTATAATTGGATTGGTTTAGAAAAATGAAGTGATGATGTCGGCGGGAAGATGTATTGAGGAAGTACATTACATTGCCCACTAAGCTAACACCTGCCTAATCCCACTTCACAAACTCTCCTAGTATATCTCAAGTCTTACCTAAGAGCTTACTGATAAAAACAGATGACATGGATGGATCTAATCCCTTGATTCCAGTATAAAACCTACTATAGATGGCTACTGCAGACCATGTTAAAGAAGAGTTGAGTCACTGGCTGGTAATGGTATTGGTATTGGCATTGAGAAGCTGCTTGCTCATCTGCTACACTTGAGGAGGCGACATGATTCTGATGCATCGAACACAGCTCACAAACTCCCTGTAAGTAAAAGTGTTTTGACATTATTATAAATGGACTTGTTTTAAGCTATTGTTTGTGCTTGTGCATTACTTAGTGACAAGAAACAAGTAAAAGGAATAAGGGCCAAAATGACTTACTCCCAAGGATCGTCTCCTACTAGCAGGACATCATTCTCAAAATCAACATAAACCAGTTTCCATCCTGATCCTCCTCTTGGATCACTCAACAACCCCTCTAGCCCGAACATGTGTTCAATTGCTGCTCGAAGCTCACTGTAGTTCTTGAAGCTCGTGACATCGATTGACCGGCCTACAGATCCTGCCTTTTGCACCTGTCCACAGCCACAGGAGAGAATTTAATCCCCCAAATGTTTGATAAAATAGCAACACAAAACTTCAATTCCAAGTTTCACCCAAATGACTAATGAGTAGGATTATTACCTTAGTGTAACTTCGCATGGGCAGGTTCACTTGTTGCCAAGAGCTGTTCTGCAAACGACTGCTGTCATCAAACTCCACATTGCTCGATGCTCCGCCTGAATTATCAGGGAAGTCTTGAATGGAGAAAGCATGTGAATCAGCGAGGCTAGCAGACGTAATTTGGGACTGAAGATCTTGGCTTGAGCTGAAGTTCCCCACAAGGCAATCAGACGACAACTGAAAAGCAGCATCGTTCATCGTAGGAAACTCATCCATAACACAGTTTGATACTGAACAAGGATCAATCATTGTGCTTCCTCCATTAGCAGCCCCATCAAAGCGTTTGCATTGGCCTCACACGAAACATAATGTGGATCTAACTGTTGATGTGAAGCACCAACACTGGTCCAGTGCTGGTTCCACAACTCTTGACCCATGGAACTAGGCAAACCCAAATCAATCACATTTGGAGGAGACGATGATGGGTCTTGCTTTCCGGATACAGCTAGTGGGTTAAGTGATTGAAGGTTAGTACTAGAGCCGGTAGCGTATGGAAGCCAATCGGGTACGTCCGTGTATGGGATTAGGCCATTCAGATTGCCGAGGTCTTGTGGAGGCATCACCACGGCATGCATTTGATTCATAGCGTTTGGTTGGTTCATTGAGCACAAATGTGTTGCCTTGTCAGGTTCAACTGCAACCACTGGCTCAACGCTGATGACAGTTTGATCTTGAATTGCAATCTTGTTGACTTGTGGTTCTTCTTCGACACCTAAGCCTTGGGGAGGCGGGTGAAGGTGCTTTAAATGAGGGCTCCCAGCAGAACTAATCTTCTCAGTGACTGATGACGCGAGTTGAGGGTTCATCGGCATGACTACTGGAGTCTCAACTTTCAGCCTCATTCCTTGTAACATGGTTGTAGAAGGGAAAGAAGCTTGCATTGCATTTGTAGGATAGTTCATGGCTTGAGGCCTAAGAAGCATCTTGATCAGGTCGTCTGAGTAAAGACCCGGGATTGAGGGGTACGGAAGGTTTCCGAGTCCAGTCTCTGGCACTTCCACGAGAGGTCTCTTCATTAGGTTTCCGTACTCCAACTCTCCCCCCTACATACATACATACACCAAAAAGACAACAAACACAAACAGATCCATTGTCAAACAAAATCCAAAGAAAGACGAAAATATATGTAACACAGAATGGGGACTCTTCTTAACCCTTAATAAGTATCCTTGGTCCTTACCCAAGAAGCCAGAAGGAAACTGGCGTTTAAATCCTGAAGGAAATAGAAAGAGGCTTTCAGGGGTCTCTATCTCCCATGGGCTCACTCGATTCTGCTTAACACCACACCCAGGTTCATCCCACTCCACCTGTTTCAGACATCATCAGTGAAGCTTGATTCACAAATCACAACAGCAACCGCCTCATGAACCAGTTGACAGCAGGACTATTAATTGAAGATGTTACCTGCAAACAACTCCACTTGGATCCAGGCCACCTTAGCGGATCCAAGTCGTTTACTCCAACTATAGAACCCATGTACCTGTAAGCAGCACACCACAGTACAAATTTAATGATATCATAGCTTTAATAATGTAGGAATGATCAACAACTGGGATACGATTCGATACGATGGATTGTTTACCTGCGCTTGCCAGATTCCTCTGTTTCAAACATCATCCCAAACCTCATCACTCATGCCAGCCGAAATCTGGGTCCCATAAACTGCCTTCCGAAACTTGTTCACGGGGATAACAAAGTCAGACGGGCATGCCCTGTAACAAACAAGGAAAGACATCTACGGTCATCTATGGCGTTCTCTTTGCAAACAAATCCCCGTCAAAGCTTAATTATAATGTTAGAAGCATACCTTGGATTATAAAAGACTGTAAATGGACTTGTGTTGGCAGCAGCATGAGCTGCAGCTGCAAGGACACCAATGTGCATGCTGTCAGCTGAGAGAACAGATGACGGCAACGCTGTTTGAGACTTTTCATCTCTAGAAGTGGTTGCAAAGCACATCTACTTAGATAAAAATGTGCTGATAAATTAAGCCGAATTTCACAAGACTGGATGGATCTATATTCTATACTAGAAACAAGAAATTGTATGCCATCTTTACCTGATAAAGAGGACAGAATCCCCGGGCCTTAGTCTCTTTGAACCAATGAAAACACTCCATCCGGTTGTGAGAAGGTGTCTTTTTGGCTGCCCTACATAGAAACAAAGAAGAAGACTAGTTAAACACAGCATGATAGAAAACAAGTAAGGAGTGTAATATAAACCCAACATAGATGATAGACTGTATACCACGGTATATGTGACGAAATGTCCATATGTTGTCATTCAAATCTCTAACAATTAGCTCTTGGGTTGGAGGTTGCATTGTATAATCCTCAAAAGTGTAAAAAAAGAAGAATGTTAATTCTAGGATTTGAATATATAATTACAGTATATGGGACAATGTGAGTTGACCATACCAGTGAAGGAAAGAGCTTCTCTGCTGCACGGCGAGGCACTGAGAAGCCACCATGAGTACTTGTATCACTTGCTGTCAATGTTTTACAGAAGAACTCAGTTGGATGCCTGCTGGGTTTCAGTCCCCCCAAGTCCGGAATATGGAAGATATCTTTTTCCTAATAAAACAGAAATGAATTGAAGGTTTTATATAACTAACTTAACGTTGCAATAAGCTCAACTCTAGAGAGTTGGAATGAACTCACCTTACAGAATTGACAGACTGGAGGCTGATTTGGGCAAAGATTTCATCTGTTTCCTTGTCTACCTGTGGAACATAATAAAGATTAAAGAATAGCCATTAGAATTTAGAAGCAAGTTGGGACAGGGTTATCCTGAAAACTGAAACCAGTGAGTAGTGATGGGGAAGAAACACATACATGTAAGGTCACATTGTGAACCTGACACTGCAATTGAGATGGAAGGTTAGGATAGTTAGGGATCTGTGATGTTGCGGAACATTTAGTGGAAACTGCTACCTGCACCAACAAAAGCAACAATCACTCTAAATGTTTTCATAACCCAGCCTAATGCACTTGTTGATCGATCACAGTTTAAAGCTTAAATAACAAGGACAGTTGGTAGAAAAAAAATATATAGAGATGCTTAGCCGGTTTACATATGTACTGTATATAATAAGAGTGAGACTAAGACTAACTAATTAACAAGGCTTTCTACATATATGAGCACATTATCACCTCATTAATTAAGGATTATAATTATAGGGCTTCCATCAAGTCTAATCCTCTGATTCAACATGATCCAAGTGAAGTGAACAACCAATACAATACTAACTGCAAATGGAAAGTATTCAAACATCTCCAGTGTGGATTCAGGATTGGTTCTATATATTCTTAACCTTTTTAGCTTACAAGTGAAGTGAATGGAAACCTGTGAGGAAAGATGCAATTTTTTTATTTTTATATTTTTAAAAAAAGGTGCGAATGTAAAACCTGTTCACTGTGGCCCTGTGGGAAGTAGTAAACAAGGCTTCCTATTTGGGGCGATGAAACAAGGGGGCCTGCACACGCATGCCATAGCTCTGAATGTATGGCTTTCTTCACCCCTTCACCCACCCAAGCACCAAATTACATTATGATTTATGAGGCTGAGCAAAAAACAAGGGTTTCTCGCTTTTTAGGATCAAAGATTGAAACTTTTTTTCTCAAGGCAGAAGAAACTTACCATTGTGATCCTGCATTTCCTCCACAAGAGGTGGAGCTGGAGCTGGAGACCCACTAATAACTCCTCCTGGTTTGACCTTGTCATCCATGGAAATTGTGTACCAAGGCTAATTAAAACCAACAAGGCAGTGGCATCCCCTGTTTCATCAACCAAACAGACATTAACAGAGCCCAGAAAACCCCATTTCAGAAAGGGGAAAATAACACCACCCTCTTCAGTTTTCACCAAAGCAGACAAAGATGGATGAAAAATGTCACCCAACAGAGCAGACCCATTTGATAGGGGTTGGCAGGCAGAAGAAGAGAACCTACTATCCTTCATACACTGTAACAGCTGCAAAAGAAAACCCAACAGTTACAGGGATAGGGAGGGTCAAAAACAAGAAGATGGGAATGGAGGGGGGCAAAAATAAAAAGAATCCAAAATCAAGGAACAAAAACCTGTAAAAAGTAGTGAGAAATCTCAAGGGTGGGCCTTTTTAGCTTCACAATAATCCAAGAGTGAGATTTAAAAAAGCATCTCTCTTTTTGTTGGATCAAAGCACGCCTTTTTACTTTACCTGTTCCATTACTTGCATATGACATTTAACTGTAAATCTAAATAATAAAGGCTTCATAAACAACTATTTTGTCAATGGTCATACATAAGACCTTATTACAGATATTTCTTATGATAATACAAGAAACTTCGCTTCAGTCTAAATCCTTAATGCTGAAACTGCCAGCCCGGATAATTGCTCTACCAAAAGAATATCGCTTGTCCCTATTAAAGCCCGCTTATAAAAAAAATGAACTCCTACGGCAAAAGTAACCCTGCAAAAGTAACCCTGCAAGAATCCAGGATAGAGATGCTTCATTCATGGATAATGGAGATTATTTTCAAATCTTTCCTTTTTAGGGGTTTTTTGTTCCACGTTATTATCGGTGAAATCACAATGTTCAATGACTGATACATTACACCCACTCTTCATTTGGGAAAAGCTTAGAACTCAATACATTACACCCCCTCTTCATTTTCAACTTGTATGATAATAAAGAAACATGATCAGTGGTCAAATACAAGCCGATCAACACCAGAATCATAACAACCATGTAGTTTATGTGGGATTTGAACTCACATTGATGTGTACAACACATTGCTCTTCCAATTGAGCTAATAAGCGAATATAAAATAAGAGTGTCACTAAACAGTAAGGAGTACAACCAACAAGCTCAAGGAGTCCACCAAAAAGCTTGCAACAGATTAATTAGCAATATATGACATATCAAGAGAGAACTCAAAACAACAAGCTATTCTAGCCCGTCTTAAAAATTGAGGGCATGGCAGATTATTTTACCTAGCTTCAAAGCTACCTAAGACAAGGAGTTTCAATATTTCGAATTCCTTCCTGAAAATCAGCCATTCATTTTCCTACTAGCATCAGAGGAGATAGTAAATCAAGAATCATGGACTTTTTCACACATTTGTACCTAACAGCAAGCATATTGAAGTTATGTTCCAAATTCACAAACTCAAAAGGAAAAAACCCATACTCAAATTCACAAAATCAAACTAAAAAACCTAACTTTGAAACCCCTAAATTCACATGAGAACCCACTTGATTAGAAAACGCATCTTCAATTTCAGAGAAGTTTAGTAGCGAACCCACAATCCCAAGTTTATTATGAATTTACAACTTCAACAATTCCTCAATCTCAAATTCTCAACCCTAATTCGAACTAATTCCAAATCGAAGCTCCAAACTGCAACCCCAAATCGAAACCCTATTCGCAAACCTTAAATTGACTTACATGGCCGGCTAGCGGCTCCACCACCACCACTGGCGAGTCGAGCGGCGCCTCCTCTTTCCCCTTTTCCGACAGGTCGAGCGTCGAAGCTCTTCTCCAAGGGCCGGATCGTTTGGTGTTCTCGAGCCCTCCTCTCCAAGTTCTCCTCCAGGTCGGGCTCTCATTCCTCTCCGGTGGCCTCGAGCTCTCTTCGCCGGCGGTTCGTGCCCAGTCAGCTGGCCTCTCCTTTCTTCGTTCCTCCAGGCTTCGGGTCTGTGCTTCGTTTTTGGAACTTCAAAGCATCATCAATGGTGGGAACCAACCTCCCCAAGCTGCTTTTCCATTTGATTTGGAGAACCCGAAACGATGACACGTGTCAACGTAATAAATTATTTTTTTTTTTTTTATTTTCCTTAATAGATTTTAATTAAAGACTAAAAAATATTAATAATTTAATTAAAATATTAAAATTAATTATTAAATATAATTATATAATTACATTAATAAATTTTTTTCAATGGTTTAATTTATTTAAAATATTTTAAATTACTAAAATTAATTATAAAATATAATTAAAAGTTTTAATTAGTATTTTTTAATTCTCGGATATATTAACCATTTAGTTTAAACGTTTTAAATAATTAAAAGTAATTAAAAAATATAATGAATAATTAAATTAATAATTTTTTGAAATGTCAAATTTATTAACATTTTATTTTAAATATTTTAAATTATTAAAAGTAATTATAAATTAAAAATATAATTATAATTATAATATTATAATATTAACTTATAGTAATATTAAATTAATTTTTTTTTGAAATTTCAAATTTATTAAAAATTTATTTAAAAATATTTTAAATTATTAAAACTAATTATCAAATTTAATTAAAAATTATATTAAATTTTTATATTGATAAATCAATTTAATTTTTTAATATTTGAAATTATAGGAAAATATAATTGGTATTGAAAAAGTGATGGGATAGATTATTGGGGAACCTCACTATTGTGGGAAAGGAGAATTGAATTGGGGAGGGTTAAGAATAAAGTTAGTGGAAAATGAGGTGGACGAATAAGAAAAGGAGATAGGAGTTTTGGGAAACCCGACCATTGCTGATGCTCTCAGAGAGGAAAGAAACAAGCGGAGTTTGGAGTCTGTTAGTTTTAACTCACCAAGGGCACGACGCGAAATTTGTATAACACTTAGGGGTACCATGCGAATTTAATGAATCTTTTATACACCGCGTGAAATAACCAATACCACAAGGGTAACAGGCGAAATTTTCGAATAATAATTTGATAGATATGTTGACATTTTTATATGATTTTGTGTACTTTTTATTTTTGCCTTAAAATTTTTCCAAGGTTTTGATTTATTTATTTAAGAAAAATTTAAATATATTAATTTCAATCAAACATAATTTATTTATCTATTATATATATAATATGTTGTATATTGATTTGAACTAAACATACTCTTAATTTATTTTATTGTTATTAAAAGATCCAAATATTTTAACCAAACTATTATATATAACGTTTAAATTTCAGAAAGAAAATATAAATTAAACATCATTTTCTTTATCAAGAAACCGCACAACGGACATATAGTAAAACTAGTCATCATATATTTAAATTAAAAAAACCGCACCGCATTAACTAGTACTACCTCCGTTCCATAATACATGGGCTTTTCTTTTTTGACACGTTTTTTAAGGAGCGAAAAACTCTATGAAATATTAGTTTTTTAATCAAATTTTTTATATCATTTGATACTTATTACTAATAAGTATCAAGCTATATAAAAAATTTAATTAAAAAAATAATATTTCATATAGTTTTTCGCTTCTTAAAAAGCGTGCCAAAAACTAAAAACCCATGTATTTTGGAACGGAGGGAGTATAATATATTACTGATTGTTTATCAAACTTTTTCATCCAAAAAAAAAAATCAAACTTAACTACCTCTGAATATTTTAAAGAGGCCGTCCGTCCCTTTTACGATTTACTATCCATGCGGTCGTTGGGCTTGATATATATCGGCCCATAGATTTTATTATGGGCCAGCATGAAGAAAGACCGTGATCTTTTGAGGCCCAACAAGATCAAAGTTAAGAGTTAAGACTTAAGACTAGCCGACTTTCCTTTAAATTGGCGATCGGTTTTGCGGTAACTCGACTAGGCGAAAAAAAAAACAGGGCATTTACAGTGACAATTTATAATTTTAAATACATTATTTTAAAATATAAATTTTAAACTTAATTTAATACTAGTAAACTTGAGTTATATTTTTATCACTAATTAATTATTCGTATTATACATCTAATGTTATACATTGTCATTATACGATTCAAATCAACGATTTTATGCCATTATACTTATTTACTTGAGGTTAATAGATTTTCCTATTAGTGGTATAAAAAGACTGAGATACTTTGCTAGTGATAAATAAAGTTCGAAAAGGATTTTTTTTTCACAATGTCTTCATTTTTCGATTGTAATTAAAGTTAAACTTAACACGTAATAATATCAAAATTGGCCATACAAATAAAATCTTTTTTACTACAAAACAACCTTGTATTATTTGTAAAAACCGAAATTAAGATAAGGTTATCTTGGGCTATATCCGTCATTTATTCACTTAGATTGAAGATTAAATAAGTTGTCAAGTTATGTGACAAAGTACGTGTTTTATTTATATCCTAATTTTAATGGGTTTTTTTTACTTATACATACAAAAATATTTATATACATATTACCTTAATTATATACATTACGAGGCCCTTTCTAGATCGGGGGCTCGAGGTGGCGGCCTATTTGGCCTATGCCCAAGGCCGGCTCTGGGGAGGACTTGACAATTTGGAATTGGACCTCATCAATTTGGCTGTCAGAGCAAGCGAAAGAGATTTTTTAGAGGATATTGGGATGGTTTTTTGGTTTAAGAGCTTCCCAATTACATTACCTAAAATAGATAACGGAGACAAAATATTGGATAAAATTTTATATATTTTGGGATGAATTCTATAATAAGAAAGCTGTTGGAACGAGATCAAAAAATATTCAGAATATTTGACTAATTCTCTATTTTAGATATTGTTTTAGAAAAGCTGTTAGGCATGCTCTCACTTCACTATATATTTGCACCTACCAAACGGTCCAAACCGCCAATGCCAACTACTCAACAGGCACGGACGGTATCACGAGCTACCATACATGAACCTAGAGGACTGTTAGAGATGTGAATGAGACCAAAAGTGTCCCACATCGGAAAGTTGAACATATCAAGCCTAGTATATGAGTCGGTGGGCTACTCCTTCTATAGCCAATTGTTTTTGAGATGGAACCCCGTTCGGGTTTATATGTTGTTCGTGTCTCCCGTATGTGGGCCCGCACACACGATCTCCCCCTCCAGCGTCTTGACTCGACCGAGCCCAGCCGAGTTAACATGGGATTTGTTAGAGATGTGAATGAGACCAAAAGTGTCCCACATCGGAAAGTTGAACATATCAAGTCTAGTATATGAGTCGGTGGGCTACTCCTTTTATTGCCAATTCTTTTAGAATGGAACCCTACTTTTGGTCTCATTCACATCTCTCTACTTTTGGTCTCATTTACATCTCTAATCAGGCCCGTCCATTAGCATGTTCAAAGAGCCCAATGGAACAGGGCCCCAAAATTTATTAGGGCCCCATTTTATAATTTATTACTAGTACTTATATTTTTTGGTCCCTTTTAAATCATAAAGTTACTTTGGCCCAATGGTATTTGATCCAACTTAATGCCAATAGGTTGTGGGTTCGACTCCCCTTTGTGTAGGCAGCTTTAGCCATTTTTTCCATCTATTTTTTTAAGCTATTTGAATATTTTGTAATTACCGAAAAAGGAAAAACTATTTTATTTATTAGACCTCCTTATTAACTATTTTTATTTGTTATTTTAATACAAACTCTTTTTTTGGAGTATAATAATTTATGATATTTTAAGATTTCCCACATATATATTCAAAATTTTATTTGTAAATTATAACTTCACACAATAAATGAGTTTTTAATGTGAAAATACTATTACACACACACATATATATGTATTGATGCACTATTAAAGAGTTAAAATATATGACTTAAAATATAATAAGAAGAAGTCCTATATTAAATTTATTACATTTTACACTAATTTACGTGCTATATGTTTTAAAAAAATTAGTAAATGTAACAAGTACTTCGTATCAAAATAGTTTATGCTTAACAAGTTGACAAATTTTTCTATAAGTTAAAAATTACACATAAAATATTTTTTTAATAATTAGCAAGTCGAATAAAATATCAAATATTTTAAAATTAGGGTAATATTGAGCAGGGTCCCTAAAATTCATTGGACGGCCCTGTCTCTAATAAGGATCAAATACTTTACATTGATAAAGAGTCTGAAATTGCTGAGACGTAATATATATTTAGGAGAGACATGTATGATTCTTAATCGATCAATATATATGATTGACCTCCATCAGATCAAATCAAAACATTGTGCGTGTAATGCCCAGAGAAGGAGAAGAAGACGACACCTTAGAGGAAGGTTGACGCTGCATTTCATGCGAGCTCATTAGAGCAACTCTAACAACTATTGTAAAAATTCTCTAAACTATGACGTAATTCACTCTAAACACTTAATATAACTTACTACAAACTTCATTTAACAATTTTAATAACTTCATTCTAGCGTAATTTAACACCCTTAAAACTTGCTAAAGACTATAACGTGAAGTTTAACATTTAAGCTTAACAGAGTTTAAACTTCGTTTAACAGGGTGCATGTGCTATGTGGGATGAAATCGTCTAATAGAAAATAGTTTAACCTATTATCTTAAATCAAGGGTTAGAAAAATTATATCCCTAGTAAATCGATTGCTAGGTCATCTCCAATTGCTTTAATTTCCAAAATTGATAATATATATACACACCTATAACATAGACCTGAAACGGGTTCTGGTGCAATTTAAATACGTGTCATATTATGAGTTAATATGTTTTTTTTAGTCACGACAATTAATAAGTCAATATAACCTTATCATCTCAATTAATGACCCCACTTATTTGATCTACCGCATCCTATTTGTTCACATTAATTGACATCTCAAATTAATCTTTAATACTACATCCGTTTGTCAAAACGTGTCGTTTACTCTTCACGCACACTTTTTTATAATGATAAAAACTATATAAAATATTTATTTATTTATAATTTTTTTCAACAATTTCGTAGTTATTATTAATAAGTACAAACGTGTCGTTTACTGGCATATATGCGCATGCACTTTGAATGAATACTCCGAACCGATGATCCATATATATACATGCATGTTAATTATTTTTTGGTCAAAAAAGAAACTATAAATTGATAGCTAGCTAGAATATGAAATATTGGATGGTTGCTAGTATATATAATATTGCTAGTATTAATTAGAGTTAAAGTTAATTTGAGTTTAATAATTTTAACGTAACAGTAGGTTGAGTTGGGGTTGATAACTTGATATATATGGCCGGAGATGAATCATCTCATATGGACACATTAATATAACATATTGTACGTGTATACTTGGAGTTGGATCCGGACCCCGGAGTCCGGAGTATAGATAGTATAGGGACCGGATGCATGCATGTGATGTGGATATATTATGCTACATTTACAACTAGCTAGCTACAGGCTACAGCGCAAAAGCCCTTTTTTTTTCCTTTTCTTAAATAAAGGAAATTACTTAACTTAGGGAGTATATATACAACCCAGGCCCAGCTAATAGTTATGATATCTGATCGATCCGATCCTCTATATAAATATATATCTCACCTCAAATATCCATTTTCGGGATTTCCCATCTGCAGCTAATTACTTAACTTAGGGAATATATATATATATATATATATATATATATATATATATAATATGGCTTCACTGCACCGCACAATGCGCACATTCGGAATCGGAGCTTCTTAATTATTATTATTATGGTCAAGTGGTGCGTTGCAGGTTGGGCTCTTCAAATTTCGGTTCCAATCCCCTCAAATCATATATCTATCTCTACGTACACTACAAGATTAGATTCCATCTTCAATTTACATTTTAAGTTAACTTACTGTGCTCACGCCTCTGTATCGGAATTAAGACGCTCCTCTTCATTGGCTTAAACAAAGCAAAAGTCAAAAGCCAATATATTGATTACAGTATATCATATGCAGATCGATTGTACAGAGCAACAACCTACACAAACAAATATGAAAGCAAGAAGATGGAAAAAGGGAGGTGTATGAGTATATCCAACATATACCCGTCAATTCTCAGATCTTGTTTGAGTCGGGTCATTTCGAGTTTCAGGTAAAACGGGTTTCAGGTAAAATAGATTTCGGGGAGATCCGAGTTAACTTAAACTCGGTTTTGACCCGATTTCGGGTTTGTTAATTTTTTTCTTTTTTAAATTAAAAAAAATTCATAATTTGGTAATTTTACGATAATTTTAAAATGTTAATATTAAAGATGTGGTGCATAAGTTTTAGTGCTTGTAATTATATACTATATCCGATCTAAAATATTTGATTTTTATTATTTCTCATAATTTTTAATAAAATTTAAAAATATATAAAATATCAAAATTTAAATATTTTTTAAAAATAATTTCATGCAATTAATAAGCATATATTTTTTTAAATATTTTTAGAGTTTTTATCTTCTTAAAAAAATGTGATGAAAAATATAAAAAAATCAAAGAATTTTTTTTCAAAATATTCACTAAAAATTAAATATTTATAACTTTATTCACACTTTTAAACTATTTACGAAAAATATTCATTTTTTGCAGGGGAGTCAGAGAAACGCGGGTTGAAACCGCGTTTCATTTGTAAGATTTAGATTTTAAAACGGAAAGAAGAAAGGATAAAAATTAAACCGCGTTTTATTCTTTTTATTTTTTAAATTATAAAAAACAAATAAAAAAATAAAAAATAAAAGTAAAGCGCGGTTTCAAACCGCGCTTTACCCTTGCACTCGCCGGCTCACCCTCACACCTCCCTTCTCCCTCCCCTTTCCCACGGTCTCCGGCCACTGCTTCCACCGCCACACCACCACCGCCCCATCCCAGCAGCAGATCCCCCCCCCCCCCCCCCCCCGAGCCCATCCTCGCAGCACCCTCACAACCCCTCTTCCTTCGCACTCGCCCTCCCTTCTCCAACCCTCTTCAGGCCATCTCTGACGCCGACAACACCGCAGTGCCACCGCCCCACCAGATCCGGCCATCAGCAGTCGTCGCTCTTGCCGGAGGAATTGGAATAGGGATTGAGGGCTCGAATCGAAGTCGGGATCGTTCAATTGAAGACGGATCCGGTGCAGATCTGAAAATTGGAGGAGGAAGGAGGAGACTGGTGTGGGTTTGGATTCCGGACTTCTCCGTCTGAGAGACGGATGCGGAACAGACGCTCGATCTGGCACCGGCACACATGGGGACTCGATCTGGCACCGGCCTCCGAACAGGCGCTCCCCTCCCCGCTCACCCTCGCTCTGCCCGACCTCCCTCCCTCCCTCTGCTCGACCTCCGCTGCCACCAGCGCCGGCCACCCTCGCCGCTACCATTGCCACTGCCTCCCTCCCTCTCCCCGACCTCCGATCAGGCACCGGCCTCCCATCCATATCTTTTGATTGGAGAAGGAGATGAACAGGTAAAGCGCGGTTTCAAACCACGCTTTACCTTTTTTTTTTCTTTTTTTTATGTTTTTTATAATTTAAAAAATAAAAAGAATAAAACGCGGTTTGAAACCGCGTTTTATTCGTTTAATTTTTATCCTTTCTTCTTTCCGTTTTAAAATTTAAATCTTACAAATGAAACGCGGTTTTAACCTGCGTTTCTCTGACTCCCCTGCAAAAAAATAAATATTTTCGTAAATAGTTTAAAAGTGTGAATAAAGTTATAAATATTTAATTTTTAGTGAATATTTTGAAAAAAAATTCAAAATCAAATACTATCGATCGGAAGGATTATTACACAATACAAATAAATATAAAAGTTGATTTGAAAATGAAAGATCAAGTAATTATAGTTATAAAATATAATAAATTAAAATCTCCATTAAAAAATTAATTATATATAATTAAAATTAATCGGGTCAAAATTACCGGATTTTCGAGTTCGGGTCAAAATTTTCGTGTCCTGATCCATAATTTTTTGAACGTTCGAGTCGGGTCGTGTTTTGATATGTTTAATCCAACATATTCCAATACATATACATATAAATAGATAGATATACATAAATAAAAAGGATAAATGTAAAGGGTGTGTGACGTGGATCGACATAAAATGGGCGACTATACAAATTGTGCAAATGCCAAATAGTAATGTATGACACCATACATACATATAAGATACTATTGAAAAAGTGTATAAATTAATTATAAGGATGCATTTTATAGTCTATAGTATATGTAAGTATGTAAGTAAAAGCATATATAGATAAGATGATAAAGAAAGATGCGGGGGCACATGGGGAATGGGTTGTGCTGCGTTGCCACCACACCACCACTTGACACTTGATTCTTGGAATCATATTTTTTATTCTCCCACGTTACCCTTTGCAGCCTTTTACTTGCTCTTTTCTCCCTTTTCCACTTCATTTTATTCTATTTTATTACTCATATACTGATCGGAGTACTTTAGTTATTAAAATTAATATTATTATTATACCTTTGATTAATCTGTGGAGTCTCTTAACTTGCAAACCCAAAGCCCGGCCATTGCCATTTTGCCAGCGAAGTTCTCTCTCTCTCTCTCTCTCTCATCCCGTTTGAATCGTATGATACAACGAAAACAAGCAAAATAAAATAAAAAATAACCCTATTTCAAAGAATCAAGCAGAAGTCAGGTAGCACAACATAACATGGAACACTCGACAAAAAGAATGTGGATCAAGTCGCACAGCTGGCAGGGGCAAGGGGAAGCATTGCCCCTCCTCTCATCCGACGAGTTACCTATACATATTTTACTCGCCAATAGCTTCGTTTTGATATGTTATAACCTTCAATCCGATATATCCGAGTAAAAAGTAAATGTCTTTTAATAAACCACAATACTTTTATATTTTATTTAACAAGAGGTTACGTTACTAAATTTAACAGTTAGATAAGAAATTATGCAAAAAAAAAAAAATGGTTATATCTTGTAACACGCAAAATGTTTTTTTTTTTGGTAATCAATCGAGAGCAAGCTCTCAATATAAATTAAAAGGCGCAACAGAACAATCATGGGCTACGAACGAGTGAGGCGGGGTGTAGCCCTTTCCCTAGCGTCTTCCTCAATGAAGTGCAAAATCCCCTCAGGCGGGGTAGAAACTAAATGAAAACCAACCGGAAAAGATAAAGCACACGTAGCAAGGGAGTCCGCGACCGAGTTCGCTTCCCTGAGGACATGGCGGAATTGGATGTCCCAACTCCGGTTGAGAAAGCCTTGGCATTGGCGAGCCAGGCTGAAGAGGGGGTGCCCCAAATTGATATTCCCTTTGATCACGTTGACTGCAAGCAAGGAGTCCGTCTCAAGCATTACTTTGCGGAACCCTCTATCCCAGGCAAGCCGAAGACCATTCACGATCCCCCACAACCCCGCCATAGGCACCGTGCAGAGGCCTATGTGTTGTGGCAGAATCCCTCAATCCAAATCCCCGAGTCATCACGGATAACCCCTCCGGCCGAGGCGCAACCCTCGCTATTCACCGCTCCATCGTTGTTCACTTTAATCCATCTGGGAGCAGGCTTGTCCCATTTAACCATCACAATCCGCTGCTCGGCAACGCTGCTACTCGGGCTCGGCTCGTCCCAGGCTTTGGCATACTCTAGGGTTCTCTCATTGATGAAGCCCTCCTTGTCCATCCTAGCCTCCTTCTTGTTGAAGACCCTATCATTCCGCCACCTCCACCATAGCGCAGTGGCGAACCAGCTCGCCTAATCCAGCCTCCCATTCTTGGTCTCCTTCCTCATCAGATTGCTCCTAACCCATTCTACAAAAGGCACACAAAAGAAGTTAGTAATACCCCTGTTAGCCCCACACCACAAACCTTGAGTGCAACGACAGTCTCAGAACAGGTGCAGAAGGGTCTTCGGGTGGCTCGGGCACATATTGCACTCGTCGTTCGCCGCCATATGTCGTCTCTTCCTCTCCACATTTGTTAGAACCACTCCTTTGAGTAGCAACCAAGCGAAACACCGGACTTTCTCAGGCACTTTCAACTTCCAAATTCTCTTGTACACCTGCGAATCCACATCACAGAAATCAGTAGCTCCTATGTTAAGAGAACAACAAGCTATATATTGAATCATTAGGTTTCAAATGACGTCTTTTTAGACAAAAAAACAATGTCGCTATATATGGATTAAAACGACATCGCTTTGCTCATTTAAAGAAAAACATATACAACAATTAATGACACGATTTTAAACTAAAATATATGTTATCATTTTGAACTAAAATATTTTCATTTTGAACCAAAATATTATCGTTTTAAACAAAAATGTCGCTACTTTTAACTAAAAAAACATGATGTTTTGAACTAAAACATCGACGTTTAAACTAAAATGTCATATTTTTGGTCCACTAAACAACTTGTACACAATTCTGGCCCTTTCGGTAAGTTTTTGATTCCATCACTGACTGAAACTAACATTACAACCTCTTACGTGTTAACTTCAGCTACCCCTAACTACCATATACGTACCCTGGAGTATATATTAGTAAAGGTATTAGAAAAGGTATAGATGTCATAACAAATCATATTTATATTTGTAATTATACGAAGGGGTGATTACTAGAATGTCCTAAATTTTGGACCTTATTAGGAAAAAGGCTCCCACCTCCCGTCTCATTTTTTTTTTTTTCAGTTTTTTTTTTTACCGCGTTTTTAAAGTTGCTGAAACGGAATTGCTGAAACTTCTTTTTCAGCACATACGGTTTCAGCAATCCTTGTTTTGTTTTTTTTCCCCCGTGTTGTTGAAACATAATTGCTGAAACTCCTGTTTCAGCACATACGATTTCAGCAACCCTTGTTTTTTTTGGTATTTTTTTCCAATTTTTTTTTCGCGCTGCTGAAACCGCATGTGCTGATGCTGAAACAGGAGTTTCAGCACATGCGGTTTCAGCAACCCCTATTTCAGTTTTTTTATTTTTACCGCATTGCTGAAACAGGGGTTTCAGCACATACGATTTTCAGCAACCCCTGTTTTAGTGTTTTTTTTTACCGCGTTGCTGGCTGAAACAGAGTTGCTGAAACCCCTGTTTCAGCACATTCGGTTTCAGCGACTCCTTTTTCAATAGGGGAAAAATATGCTGAAATTGCATAAACAACATTTAATATCCGACTTTGACCCCAACAGTGAATTAATTTATTAGAATTAACTTTCGCGTTTCAGCATAACGAATTTTGCTAATAAAAATTAATTTCAGCATTTCAGATCCCACAAATTTTTTTTTGCTGAAATTGCCAATATCGAAACTCTACCAAAGCAAACTCAATCACATAGCAAACTACCCATAAATTATTGTAATTGCTGAAATTATAAAATTGAACATGAAACCTCCCAAAAAAAACACTATGCTATTTTCCACGTAAAAATCAATTTGCAACCAAAATATTTTCCAACATGAAACCTCCCCAAAAAAACACTATGAAGAGGAAAAAGGAAAAAGATCAACACTATGAAGACTCTACAGTAATCCTTCCAATTCTCTCCTGCCAAATGTTCTCCCATTTAAACTAGCATCTTTATTCCTAGCCACTAAGTAAAATATCAACCAAGCCACCATGAACATGGAATGTGTTCTCTAATTTACTGTCATGAAGGTGCATTTTAACTGTTATTTTGCAGATTCCACACTTTGTTTTCCATTTATGCTTTGGACTATTTTGACATTTGATACTGCAAAAAAAAAAAGATCAAAAACAAGCTTTTTTCATGGAACAAAATCATAATTTCAGCAAAGTTGTTCAATCCATTAATCAATATCAAGTAAACACCATGACCAATGATTTCAGCAAAATCAATCAGATTGGAAGGCTAAATCTGAACAAAATCAAGAATCATTGAATTTCAGCATTTGAAAAAATCAACAGCAAAATCAACAATCTCATTAGGCAACTTCACCTTCCTCCTCCACATCTCTGCGTGAAGGCAAGTGGCAACGCCGTGGGACAGTTCTGGCTCAAAGGCGGCTCGTCGGATCCGAGATCAGTGGCTGCAAGAGCCCGATTCAGAGCCACCGTCGAACGCCTAAGAGGGAGAATTTGCTGAAACACCGGCGGGGAGCAAGTGGCGACGCCGTCTAGAACGAGGCCGCTGATCTGGCCGGCCGACGGAACCGGGATCGGAGAAATCGATGGTGAAGAGAGGGAGCAAGGGCGACGCCATCCGCCGGCGATGCAACCGGGACCGGGACCTCACCAAAGCCATGGCTTCCAGGAAGGTGCTGAAGTGACTGCTGGCACCATCCGCCGGCGACGCCAGAAGCAAGAGAGGGAGCACGACCTCTCTCGCACTGGCTTCCTCCGTTTCAGATCTGGCTATGGCGATTTGGATGATGCTGAAAGTGAGGGTGATGACGCCGATTGAATGATGCTGAAAGATGGAGCACGACCTCTCTCGCACTGGCTTCCTCCGTTTCAGATCTGGCTTCCTCCGTTTCAAATCCGACGTCCTCTCTCCTTCGGCGCAAATTCTGAAAGATGGAGGCTGTCTCTCGCTCTGGCGAGATCGTCGTCGGACAGATCTGGCTTCCTCCGTTTCAGCCCAACCTTCCTCTTCTTCCTCAGAAACACCTTTGTCGTGGGAGCGAGATCTGGGAGAAGCAGTTTTCTATTGGATCTGGGAGAGCGAGATCTGGAAGAATCGGTAGGGGGGCCGGGAGATATTAGGACTTTTTTAGATGGACTTTTAAAAAAAAGAAAAAATTCGTGAACAGTTTTTTAATTTGGTCTAAAAAAAGGGTTTGCGACGCAAATTTTCTCTTATATGAAAGAATAATTTACATTATCCTAAAATGGAGTGTATTGGCCTTTATTCACCATATGCGTTAACTTGGTTTAATTTGGATTGTATTTACAGCCTTTTCCCCGTGCAATGTGTGGATTGTGAACAAAGCAGACCCTTCATTCATATACGGTATTGCTATTGACACGGTCAATTTATCGCTATTGACACGGTGACGGCCACGATTTCTATAACCGTAAAACTGTTTATGCGACGGTTTTCAAAACCATTGCCATAAGTCACCATTTTCATTCAATACATGGGCTATTTTCTCAAGGATGTCTTCCACGGATTTAGAAACCATGTCCGCTTAATGTGATGAGAGACAAAGGGAGCAAAAGCTCTCGGTCTTGCGCCGCCACCAACACTTACCGCCTCGCCACCACCCCACACCACCTTTGGTAGCCATATTCTGCAGCTTCCGCCCACTGCCTCTAACCACTTACCTTCACCGGATAGCTACGGACCATCGTCCCTCCTACAACCTAAAACGCTCCCTTTGTGCGTTGGGCGCCGCCACCCCTTTCTATACCATCAACCCATCACCATGGTCTCCGCCGCCAGGCTTGGCTCCGTCCACCGGTGCGACGTCCTGGACTCCGTCCTCGGCCCCTCCTTCGGCTAACCTCCTCCGGTCTACCGCCGCCTTGGCCACCATCTACCAAGCCTTCCCAGGGACCTCCGTCTCTCTGGCTTCACTGGTCGACCAGGCTGCCCGCCTACTTGCGCCACCGTCACCCTCGGTTCCGCCAAGCATCCTCTGCACACTACCGTTCCACTTCGTGGACCTGTGCTGTGCCGCCGCCTCTTGCCCTCACCAGTATCTTGGATTGCCGCCTCAATCCCTGGCCTGATGCGTCTCCAAGCCCACGCCCAACGCCTCGCCGACTCGCCGCCTCTCCTTAGCCATGGTTCCTCTCTCGTTGCGGTGGTCTACGACCACCCGCTACCGCGCGCCTGTCTACGGGAGCCACTCCCTGTCAGCCTTGCTCCGCCCTCAAGCGCCGCCGCCGACTTGCCCTGTTGGTGCTTGTTGGAGGTGAAGCCCTCAAGCGTAGTTAATACGCTGTTTTTGCTTTTTCAAAAAAAAATAAAAAATTTGATCGACACGATTGGGAAAAATGGGGTTTGTGAGCGTTATTGGTTCGTGTTATAACCGCTCTATGGTTTCTTAGCGTGTGTATTGTTGTTGTTTATTTATTTCCTCCCCGTCTTATATGTTTCCTCTATTTTGGCTTCCCTTGCGGTTGCCTTTACGATCTTGTTATCATCCTGGAGGGTGTGAGTTGGGTTTTGGGGATTTGTATTGGCAATTATTTGGCTGGATTTTTGGTCTGCGGGTTGGTGTACTTTGTTTTTCTTGTTGTGGTACAGGTTTCATGTGAACGGTGACTGGTTTGTCGAGCTTGTAGACGTCGTGGAAATGCGACGATACCTGTTGATTCTGTAAAGAGTCCATATTGAGGTGTCCGCTAGTGATCCTCAGAGCTCTCTGTGTGCGTCTGCCGTTTGACCAGTTGGTTTTTGTTCTGTTAACTTATAGTTTCAGTGTAGGTTGGCTTGTACTTTATTTCTGCTCTTTTCTTTCTGTCATTTACTTTCTGTCATTTATTTCTTATTGTTCATGATGGTTAGTCCATCTCCCGGCTTGTCCGGGCTCTCGGTTTCTCTATGCTTGTCTAGAGAGTCGAATTTCTTTCCTTATATAAAAAAAAAAAGAGACAAAGGGAGACTTATATCGACGGTTTTCAAAATCGACGCATAACATTCTCACGGTTTCTAAAACCGTGGCCGCCACCGTGTCAATGGCGATATTTTCACCGTGCGGATTGTCTCCCCCTTCATATATATACTACTGTATATATTAGCTTCCTTTCCCCCGTATATGGAAAATAAATCACATAACCATTTCGTAATGACTCAACTGCAAAGGACTAATTGATAGTACCCAAAAAGTCCCCGCTTCGAATCCGGATGACCACTCTTTATTTATCAAATTTAAGAAAAATAAATAGCACATTTAATTTAGATCATCTACACCCCTCTTTTAATTTCACGAGGAATTTAATCATTTAACCTTTATTCTAAAACATCTAACATCACCCAAGACGCTAGCAACGAGTTAAACAACGGGATGATCGGAGTTTGACAAGCACAGAGGATCGTTCATGTTGTTGCTGTTGTCGAGATCGCCATGAACTAGAGGTCTCGCATCCATCTTCGAAAATTAAGCAGCTACGTGACATCGGATCTATCCGTGCAACTCTGATACAATGAGAAGAAACCGAATTGTGAGCTCAAGCAACTTTGATCAACCTCATAAGGTCACATGTCATCAGGGGCGGCCACAGGGTGAGGCGCGCGTACGCGGCCGCCCCACCTTTCGATCCACCCGCTCCGGAGTTTAGAGAAAAAAATATAGGTTATTTATATATCTAGTATTCTTGTAATAAGTAAAATTAGGAAGAATTTTATATCAATAAATCCTCTTGGCTCAATTGGTAAGTGGGAAGGGAAGGAAATAAATGAGAGTTATTGATCGAGAGATAGATTCCAACTTTGTCCCATTTTTTAAAAAAAATTGTTCCTTTTTTCCAACGTACCTACAACCTTAAATTGCTCATCTTTTTTTACCTACACCCTACATCCCCTCTTTTAGTTTCCTTTTAGTCTAGGGCTTTGATTTTGAAATCAATTGGTGAAATTAGGGTTTTATTTAGAGAGTCAATTTTGTGAATTTTTTATTAGGGTTTGTCATTTTGGGAATTAATTTCGTGTTTTAATTATTTTAAATGGGGGTTTTATTTAGAGAGTCAATTTTGTGAAATTTTGATTAGGGTTTGTGATTTTGGGAAATAATTTCGTGTTTTAATTATTTAAAATGGATGGGATTTTGAGAATGAAATTTATGAATTTGTAAGGCTCGGAGTTTTCTGCTAGGGCGTGTACTAAATCCTGCTAGGGCTGTTTAAATCCTGAAAGGGTTCTGAGTGCGCTTGACTCAGGCGGTTTACGACTCTTCGGTGGCGTGGCTTGGCGTTCTTCTTCTTCCTGGTTGTCGGAGTCGGGATAGGTTGGGATCGTGGTAGTGTGTATCGTGGCATCTCCACATTTCGGGTTGACTGCTTCCCTGAAGTTTCGTCCCCACTGCCCACAGGATGTTCGAATCCTGATATATCGTTGGCCTACGGTTCTACTTCAGTGTGGAGCTTGACATCGTCCGTCGTCCTCGATCATATCCAGTTTGGTTAGGTCTGCTTGGTTTCGTTGTTTTAGAGTGCGTTTGTCTGTTTTGCACCGTTATGTATTTTGCAGGTTTGTCTTTTAGACGGTTTGCCGTATGTCGACTTTGTCGGCCTCTCGAGGTGTCGAGCTTGTCCGGCTCTCGAATCATTTTCTAATAAAAAAAAAAAAAACACGCACACGCGAGCCGCGTGCGGGGTCTCTCTCGTCAATATCACCTCCACACGAGGGTAAATTCGTCTGTGTCAAATTTTAACCGAGATTTAATTTTGAATTCGGGCTGTTACAGGACTGTTTTGAAATACAGTACGGAGTAAGTTTTTGGTAAAATAATACAGTAGTAAAATATTGTAATTTGAAAAATATTACTGTACAGTAATCGGTTGTTAACTTAAAAATGTGTGACGTAGACGGTAGACGAGTTTGCTTTTGGAAATTGGAAGTGGGAACCTTTCACTCTCCCTCGTTTCTTCTTTCTTTTTAGCCCACCACATTTCTGATTTCTCCATCCACACCGCCACCTCTTCCGCCATTTCCGCCACCACCAAACCGCCATTGCCACCGCCAGAAAACATTAGTGTCTGTCTTCCTCTTCCCATACCCGGAATGCGAAGCTTGCAAGGCTGAACAGGTTTTCCAGTAGGAGGTCTCAGATCTTCCTCTCCGTCTTTGGATGTTGCTTCTGTTTCTCATTGGAGATAGCTCTGTTTCTGTTTTGCCGTCGCGGATTTAGGTCCTACATTGTTCTCGCTGGTACGTTCTTCTCTTGTACCTTTTCTGTACGCTTGAAAGGGAAGTGGAGATACAGAGAGATTTAAATTTTTTTTATTTTTTTATTTTTATTATTATCAGTAATCACCCTCCATGAAGTGCTTTCTTGAGCGTTAATTTTATTTTGACAAATGACAAGGGAAATCAATCTCTATTGTTGCTGTCTACACCGGACCGGAGATGCTATCGCTTAAGTTAGGTTTTGAATTAAGTTTTTCCTTTGTTCTTTGATTCGGCTATAAAGTGTTGCCATTTTCCGAAGAAACTCACAGTTTCTCTTTTCATATAGTAGTATTTATTATTTCGATAACTTGGATAATAATTCTGGTTTTGAATTTCAATTGAATGTGATGCGCTGCGCCAATCAATAAAGTTTCTCGAAAAGATCGAGTTGCCCCCTTTTATTTGTTTTTTTGAATGAGGCTTGTCGTTCGGTGAAATCGTACTCTCTACGTTTTCACTCTTTGCTTGTTTTTCACGGATTGTTGATTTCGAATCTAGAGTATTAAATTAATTTCCGGATAATGCAACTTCATCTTCAGTTGCTTTTCTTCTGTCCAAAATCGCTCTGTTTGTTGACAATTTCGTGGCCGTTGATTTGCCTGTGACTTTGGGGGGCCATAAATGTTTCTCGGCTATAATTTTTGGTAATAAAAAGATTTGATTACTCTGATTCTACGGCCAAATTTACTCGTTGATTCCTCTTGAGTAGGTAGGCGATTTCAGTTTTGACCGATTTGATTTGGTTCGACCAATAGAGGGAGGGAGAATTTGTTTCTCAAATTGGAGCGTTTTCTCGGATTTGAATTTCTCTCCTACTCCGGCGGGGAAGTATTTTGCTTCAATAAATGAACTCGGTTCGGCTTTTGTGCTAGTTGTACAGTGGATTGACAATCCGGGCTGCTCTGGGAAACCCGAGGAGAGAGTACAGTACAGGGAGTAGTAAATTTCTTACCTTTAATTTATGGATTGATTTCACGGTTCAATGTGGTTGTCGTTTTTTATTTCCCGAAAACGAAAACGAAAACAAATAGAGCGGGTTTGGTTACCACTTTGACTAGGTCACTAAAGCCCTGAATTTGTGCCCTTTGGCTGAATCTCTCCGCCCCAGTAGGTAAGGGCCTTACCTACCGGGCTCCATCTTTTTTTTCTGTCAGATCGTCATATACATATACATTTCTCTTCTTTTCCGGTTGTAACGCCTGTTTGATGGTTTCTGCTAGTCTATGATCAACACCATCTCCTTAGCTTAGTCGAAGAAACACTATAAAACATACACGATGTAACTCTATAACTATAACCTGCTTTATTTCTGGCATTGGATCTTGCTGCGCTGTATTTTATTTCAAACAAGCGCGTTTTGAGTTGGTATCTATTGAGAATTTGGATATAGCTTTTGGGATTGTGTACATGACGACTACTATAGAATGTGATTACCATTCTTTGTATTGGATAGATGCAATCTGGGAGTTTTACTGTCATGTGTGTATCACGTCTGTTATCTACTGTGACTATGCTAATGATTCGATTTTGTATGCTGAAATGCAGTTGAAGATGGATCGTAGGAGTTGGCCCTGGAAGAGAAAATCATCTGACAAGTCCGCCGCTGAGAAGGCAACTGTTACATTGGATTCATCTGGTGTTCCGTTACCTTCAGGAGGATCTCAAAGCAATAAGGTTAGTTTACCCATCCAATTACATGTCTGATTTTGCCATTCAATTCGTTCCATTACAGCACCGCATATTATTTCTAAACTTTCTTTTGATTATGACCTAGACCTTTTGTCCCCAGCTTCTGTTTTCATACTCCATTCTACTTATTTGCGCCTTGGCCTTTTCTTCTTCCTTCATCTCTGTTTGGATCCTTCCTCCGGCGCAGTTTTATCATATTGAAATTAGCTGCTTGTTTACGTCAGAGGGGTGGTTTGTTTTCTGATTGCAAATTCACATGATTAGACGGCAGGATTAAGTTTCTGTGCTTCTGTTTCTTTGTGCTGTAAGCTGTTTGTATGCTCTATTGCACGATCCAGTTACATACTGATTACCAATTGTTTGTTTGGCAGGATAACTACAAAAAGCCCAATTATGTTCAGATCTCTGTTGAGTCATATGAGCACTTGACTGGACTTGAAGATCAAGTGAAGACCTACAAGGAGCAACTGAAGGCATTTGAAGATCAAGAAAAGAACTGCAAGAAGCAATTGAGGGCATCGGAAGATCAAGTTAAGACGCACAAGGAGCAATTGAAGGCATATGAAGATCAAATAAAGACATATGAGGATCAATTAAAGACGTATGAAGATCAACTTAAAACATTAGATGACCAGATCGATGAGTTGAATGAAAAACTGTCTGCTGCTCATACAGAGATGACCAACAAGGAAGAGCTTGTCAAACAGCATGCAAAAGTAGCTGAAGAAGCTGTATCTGGTATGATGTTTATTAATGTTGCAGTGGACACTAGATATTGGTCTATGTGTTTATCTCTGCAATCAATTGTGCTGTTATTTACAAGTATCTTCGCCAATTTATCTTCTTCAGGATGGGAAAAGGCTGAAACGGAAGCTGCAGCACTTAAAACTCATCTAGAAGCGATCACAATTTCGAAGCTGACAGCAGAAGACAGAGCCGCGCATTTGGATGGAGCTCTAAAAGAATGCATGCGCCAGATAAGAAATTTGAAGGAAGAGCATGACCACAAGGTCCAGGATGTTGTTCTGACCAAGAATGTGCAATATGACAAATTGAAACGTGAATTTGAAGCAAAGATTGCTGAAATGGACCAAGAACTTTTGAGGGCTGATGCTGAAAGTGATGCACTTTCAAGATCGTTACAGGAACGTTCTGCCATGCTAGTCGAGATGACTGAAGAAAAATCACAAGCTGAGGCTGAGATTGAACTTCTGAAAAGCAACATTGAGACTTGTGAGAGGGAAATAAATTCGTTGAAGTATGAGCTCCACATTGTTGCTAAGGAATTAGAAATCCGTAATGAGGAAAAGAATATGAGCGCCAAGTCTGCTGAAGTAGCCAACAGGCAGCAAATGGAAGGTGTCAAAAAGATAGCAAAGCTAGAAGCAGAATGCCAGAGGTTGCGGGGTCTTGTTCGAAAAAAGCTTCCAGGTCCCGCTGCTCTTGCTCAAATGAAGATGGAAGTTGAGAGTCTAGGCCGAGATTATGGTGAAGCTCGTAGGAGGTCTCCTAGCAGGCCCGCAAGCCCTCATCCTCCTATGTCTCCTGTCTCTGAATTTTCCCTCGACATCCCTCAAAAGTTCCAAAAGGAAAACGAATATCTCACAGAGCGTCTATTGGCCATGGAGGAAGAGACAAAGATGCTGAAAGAAACATTATCAAAGCGTAATAATGAATTGCAGGCTTCAAGAACCATGCACGCTAAGACATCTAACAAGCTTCAAAGCTTAGAAATGCACTTGCAGACGTCCAGTAAACAGAAGGTTTCTGCTGATTGTCCTTCAATCCACACTGCAAGCAATCTACCAAGCATGGCATCCTTTTCTGAAGATGGAAATGATGATGCAGCAAGCGTTGCTGAGTCCTGGGCTTCTAACATGAAGGAAAAAAGCAAGGATAGATCCAGCAGAACTGGAAGCACAAATCATTTAGAACTGATGGACGACTTCTTGGAAATGGAGAAATTGGCACGCTTGTCAAATGATTCTAATGGATACCCTTCCATTACAGGCATCATTGACAATAAGGGATCTGAAACTGTGAACATTGATCTTCCATCTGATAAACAGACTGAAGTGAATTTGCTGTGTAAAGCTCAAGGCACGTCACTGGATGTTGATACATCTCAGTTGATGAAGGTGAAGTTGAAAATTTTAAAGGTTTTTGAATCCATGCCTGATGATGCTGATATGGGGAAGACTCTTGGAGAAATAAGACATATTGTTCAAGAAACACAGAATTCTTTGCAGTCACACCCTGTGAGCTGTGTTTTTGTCGAAAAACACTGCTCAGAAGATGCTGTCATTGCTTCAGACAAGGAAGTTTCATTGCTTGAGACTGGTATGCAAAACGAGAAACTCCTTACTGAAGAAACAGAAGCTGCCATTTCCGAGATCCATGATTTTGTGTTGTCGCTTGGGAACGAAGCTGCAGCATTTCAAGGAGTATCTGAGAGCGAGGACGGATTGAATCATAAGATTGCGCTGTTCTCTGCCTCGTATAAGAAGATTTTATGCAATGAGACGACCTTTACTGATTTTGTTGTTGCGCTTTCTGATGTTATGTCGAAAGTCAGTGATCTCAGCTTCAACTTCATGGGGTACAAGTGTTATGAAACCGAAGTTAATTCTCCTGATTGCATAGACAAGGTTGCTTTGCCTGAAAACAAAGAAGCTCAAGCAGATAGATATCCAAATGATTGTTCTCATGTATCTGATTCCTCTTCTAATCCCGAGATTCCCTCAGAAGCTAATATAATACCAGGGTTTGATACAGAATCTTCCAAGTGCTCATTGGAAGAGTTTGAACAAATAAAAGCAGAGAGAAATAACATGGAGGGTGAACTTGCTAGGTCCAAGGAGGAACTGGAGACCACCCAATATCAGTTGAAGGAAACAGAGCAGCTTTTAGCTGAAGTGAGATCGCAATTGGCGTCTTCTGAGAAGATGAACAGCCTAGCTGAGACCCAGCTAAAATGCATGGCAGGGTCATACAAGTCACTTGAAAAAAGGGCTGAAGAGTTGGAATCTGAAATTAACCTCCTTCAAACCAAGGTTGAGTCTTTGGAAATTGAGCTTCAATCCGAAAAATCTAACCGTCAAGATGCTTTGGTCCGCTGCGGGGATCTTGAGAAACAACTGAAAAGGTCAGAATCTTATATTTTCACAGAATGAAAAACTGCATCCATCATTAGCCCTGAAATTTAGGTCACTAAGTTTTCTTGAACATGTAACTATTCAATACCATAGTGTTAAGTTTATCAAGTTTGTAAATGAGGTTGCATAAGATTCTAATTCTAGCATGTTTCATATTTTTGATCTCTGAAGGAACGAGGAATGCCAGGTGTGTTCATCTTTGGCTTCAGATCTAGAGAGCAAAAGCAAACAGGTATGAAGGCACAACTCGTAATTCCCATACTACTACATATAAATCGATGAGCATAGAGCAGCTATTAATCGTTACTTTCTCCTGTGTATTGTAGCAATTATCTCTTTCATGTCGTAAAATTTAGTTTGTGTGAAGGATATGATTATGAATATTAGTAGAACTCAAATGAGAAAATAACATTTGGCTTGCAGGAGAACGAGCTAGCAACTGCAGCAGCGAAGCTTGCAGAATGCCAGGAAACCATATTTCTCCTAGGAAGACAATTAAATTCGTTCCATCCACAGAGTAGTGTTGCCAGTTCACCACTAAACGAGAGCGATCAGAGGGTTTTTGAGGGAGTAACTGAGGAGGAGCCTGCTACCAGTGGCAGTGGAACGAATACTCGGGTAACGACAGACCCGGCTGAGATAGAACCCACAAATCCTTGCACTAACAATACTGGTGCTGAGTCACCACCTGTATCCTACATTGCCCCTTCAAGCCCAGCTGAGAATGGACGATCAACAATGAGTTTAAAATCTCCTAAGCACAGACGGACCCGGTCAGGATCTTCTTCTGCGTCTTCTACACCGACACCAGAGAAGCATGTTCGTGGATTCAGCCGATTCTTTTCGTCAAAAGGAGGCATCCGACGCTAAGTGATGCAACTCGCAGCTCTGGACACTGCTTTCTCTGACCAAAGCTGTCTGTGATTGTGACACATAGAGTATTATTGGTAAAAAGAATTGAGTCTGTTAGAGACTCAGATCTGACTGGAACTGATCTTTCTTCTAAATTCTAATAGGGTTCACTTGCGTGCATATATATATCTTGGGCTAAGAAATGGTCTGGGATGTATAACATATCTATATGTTAATTTGATGGTGTGAATGTACATGATAATTGATAATGTATCTTGCAGGCTATCGTTTGTGTTTGTAGACATGTATGTACGTACGTACATTGTAATCAAACTTGGTTTTGATGGCTGTAAGTTGCTGAAATGTATTCGGCAAGGTTTGTCTTCCTAATTAATTTGAATTGGGTTATTTCTCCAAAATATACTATACTATATACATTCTCGTCAATTATCTTGTTATCTAATAGAGAAACATATATGGAGTATGTTGCAATCTATAGAAACTAGAAAGCCAATAGAGATTCAGGAGCCCCAGTCGGGGTGGCCTACTGGTGTGGAGTAAGGGGAGTGGGAAAGAGGTCCCGGTTTGATGTCTGCCTCCGCCCCTTTTCTTGGGAATTTATATATCTAAGGTTTATCCTGCTCTTTACCAGTGAGTCGAGCCGGTCGGCGCAAACCGGTTTATCGTGGCTCTTGCATGGGACACAAAGTCTGTGTCTAAGAAGTTGACCTGGCACTCTGGCAGTGGCACCAAATAGAATGAATATATGTCAGTTAAAATAATTCAGTCAATGTCTTGCAGTGCGCTGCAGCACAAAATTAGGCAATGATCCTCTCCTCTCTACAAAATCAGATTCCAACTGGGGAAGTGGCAAGTGATATGATTCCTGATAGTGATTGTAGGAAGAGCAAATGTCTCTAGTTCTTGAAGTTTGGCAGAGTTCATCAAGATTCAGACAAGAATATGCATCTAAGCCAGGTAGGTAAATGCTGTTAAGTAACCAAAATGAAAATGCTATGATGAGTTGGGTGGTTGTTCAAATGTTTAGGCATTTTATGATACCAAATCCTAACAACTAAACATGGAATGCAACATTATGAATGACAGAGAAGGGCAAGATTTATGCATGATCCATCCAGAGAGGGCTCATCAAGGTTGGAGAAGAGAAGGGCATATTTCAACAATTGAACCTATGAAAGATACTTTAGACGATGAATGGCAAATTTCGTAAGAATTACTTCACTTCCAACGCAGCCTTTGGAGCATAGGAGTAATTCTAATTAACAAGTTGATACAAAAACACCAAAGAGAACTTGGAATCTCAACACAACTTAGCATTCCGATTTCAAGATAGAGTGACCGAAGAACTAGCATGTTATGGAAGCCCTACATCTAATTTTGATCAGTCTTTGTTTAGAGGGAGGCTCTAGACATTTAAGCGAACCACAGCTGGTTCCTTGTTAGCTTCCTCAGCTTGCAAGCTCTCGTAGTATTTTACAAGCACTTGCCATCCTGCAGGGCACATAAATCCATCTGGAGGGTTCTCTCCAGTTCTAGCATACGTCCGCATCTGCAATGTCACCAACAAGTTCAATCAAGGATACTCAGTTTATGATCCAGGGAGTCAATTCAACTTTCCCTATCCTACCTTGGTTCCAGAGATGAAGAGGAAATCTTTGGCACGGTTTGGGTCAAAAAATGCCATTTTCCCTGCCACTGTATCATATGCAGCAACCTGAAAAGACAATGGCAATGGAAAATTTTGAAACAATAAAAGTATCATGTAAGTAAGCCCTTTGAATAAAGAGCTTTGTCCGAGAATGTAACATGCATGTATTTCAAACTCAGTACTCTGAATGGTAAAATGTTGAGCTTTTCTAGGCCAGGAGCCATGCTCAGCACTTTCTTTCCATGGTCGGGATCATATAGATCCCTCTTCTCTGTTGGGTGACCCATACCAGCTGGATCCCGGCCTACTATATAGAAGTTTGCACCAGCATTTATCCTGGATTTAGCGTGCCATTGAACTTCTGTTGGACCAGCATAATGCATGGGTGATGGAAATATGGACACAATGGTGGTCTCCGGATCAAGAACCCCATCTTCCAAAACCTTGGTATGCTGTTCCATACGAACATCCAAGGGCACATCATCAGCCTTTGTGAACCCTCCCAAAGGATGAAGCAGGAGAATAGGATTGCTGTATCCCATTTCTAATAGCCTTGTACGTGTATCATTCATTAACAAAGCATGTCCATTATGAACAGGATTTCTCAGTTGAAAGGCAAATACGGCATCAGCTTGTCTCTTGTCAAACTCCTTCCTTAGCTGGCGAGGCGAAAGCCTGTAGTGATCAAGACCATCGTTGTACTTGATTTCCTTGAGTACTTCCAAATCTCCACCAATGAGCCAGTTTCCTGATGGGGTTATTGCCTCTTCGACATAAGGTAATCCTGGAGCCGTTGTTCCCCAGGTTCTAGCAATCCTTTCTTCTTTGTTATGTTTATATATTTCAATACTACAACACAACATTAGCAAACATAAAATTCAATCAATTGAAACCAACATAAATAAATACAAAGTTGCATCACTAAAGTCTAAAGCTTCAAAATACCGAGTTTAAAGGACTATGACCACAACAGATCATTACTGAGCAAGTCAGCATAAAAAATTAAGTCTGACTAACAGCTACTTGTCCAATAAGATGGTCCAATGCTAACATTTTAGTCAAGTTCTGTTCTCCAGCATGTCAAATTGGTACTCCCTTGACAGTTACATGCAATATGCTGACTTCATCAAATTAACATTTAAGAATACAAGAGCCGAGCTTGTTTGTACAGGTAAAATACTCTTTACCAACCAGGCAAATCACAAAGAATTAACAATCACCAATCACTGTCAGCAAACCCACAACAGAAACAGAAAGATGGACTGATAATACACATTGTATACTGTTTACTACTAGTACAGGAGTATAAAGAAGCAACCTTTTAAGAAGAGCAATCAAATCCCCATTAGGGCCAACCAATCCAACATGAGGAGATGACCCAATTCCCTCTTTGGCCACATCGTCAATGGGCAACACAATGGGCAAAGACATGTTAACCACAGACCCATCTCCCAATCTCAAAGAATTGAAATGCAGGCTCTGCAGATACTCATTCTCCCTCATGAACCCTTTAAGTGGGCTAGCCCAACCCTCGCTGATGACGTGAACCCACTCGAGATCGATCTGGGTTAGCCTCACTTTTGGCAAAGATTCAGCCTCCGATGTCTTAAGAGCCCTCTGGGTATCCGGCACCACCAATTCAACCAGCGAACCCCCATCTGGGTCTATCAGGGAACTCCGAATCGCCCCCTTCCTGTTGTTGGTAGACATTGATCTCTTCTTCCGGTAGACAGTAGACGTGAATGGGTTCGAAAAGTGAGCGCCTTTCGTCCTCGCTTGGAATGTGTAGAGGTTGGCTGTTGTTGAGATGTGCAGTTTGATTGTGAGAGACATTTTGGGGGTTTCTTATTACACGTACAGTCGTGGTTGTTTCTGTTTTGTGGGATGCAATTGCAAATCAGAGGCAGTGAGTCGGGTATGGGAAGGGAAATGGGGGGAATTCATCAAGGTTGCGTTTGGGTAGGGAGATCATGTGGCGGTCGACGTTCTCTCTTTTTCAAAGCATATGCTTTCAAATTAACTCATATCCACACATCCATCCGCATGGGCAATGGCATGCTTTCTTTCTTTTTCTAAAAAAAATAAAATTACAAAATGCTTGAGCTTTTTCTTGCTTCATCCTATTCCTCCCCCGTTAAACAAAGAATGATCGAACACTGATTCATACAGACAATTTTTTAAAGGCCCGTTGCAGGCAAAGCCCAAAGGCCCAAACTTTAGTTTAGTTTTCACTTTCCACTTTCCGAGAGAGGAGAAAAATCTGCAACCTTATCACATCCACCTCCATATCCTCCATGAATTGAATAGCTAACACAGATGAGATTGGTTTCTGGGTTACTGATCAAATAAATACGGAGTATCAACCAAACCAATACAAAAGGTTAACATAATTTTCCCAAGATCCCAAAGAAATTATGAACCATCAAATGTGCATGACGAGCAACAACATCCCGACCATGGGGGAGATAATGGAGGCTTCCAGAGCACAAAACCTCCATCTCCAACTCCAAACAGTGGGGCCCTTGTTCAGAATCACAGCCAGTACAGGAGGAGGAGGGAGTGGCTGCAGCGAATTGAAGGAGATTGGAAGAGCAGAGGGTTTGATAAGGTTATGGTTTGATCAGGGCAAGATACTTCACTTGGACTCCATTCGACTGAAGAGGGAGACTCTTAGTATGGAGAAATCTATCTTTGGGATTGGGTTGTTCATTGGAGCTGTTGCCATTAGACATGGGTTTGATTGTGGATGTACCACTGCTCAGTTGCTTGCCATCAACGACTCTGATCTCTACCATTCTAAGGTCTGATTTGATCACACTCAATCAAGTGTATGAAAATCTTTTACCAATTCTAATTTCCATGTGCAGCTTGTTAGATTTTACACCAGAATAGGATTCAAGGCTGTTCATGAAGTTACTGGTTCATCGATGGGAGATCTGGCACATATGCTGGTTTGGGGAGGCAAGGGAACCAGGATGGATGCTAGTGTTCACCAACTCATGCTCAAATGGTGTACCCGTTTCAAGTCTCGCAAACCCGTTTCAGAATCCATTTGAGATGTTTCATGAATCAACTGTATTGTTCCCTCCTCCTTGTAAGAGTAAAGCTGCCATATGTGTGTGTCAGTGTGTGTGTATATATCAAAGAAAGATGAAATTGATACTTTTCTTCTATGTTACCCATTCAAAATTCTGATAGCTTCCAAGAGCAACAAGTTTCGTTACACCATATTTCACAAACTTGTCAGTTGCCACCCATTTACAACAGAGGCTCAAGCAAAGGATTAGGCCTCCGTATCCCTTTAAACAACTGTGGAAGTGGATTTATGATAGTTGAGCTCAGTTGCTAAAAGACTGCACAACTGAAGAGGTGGTGACCAAACCAGAAAGCAGGCCAACAAGAAATGCGTTATTGTACGTTGTCGGCTCTGCTTGCATTGAGTTGTTTCTGGAATCGATGTACGTCTCATTCAGGAATGGCCCTCCAACAAGTGCTCCGATGGCTACATTTGGGTTGGGTTCTTTTGACTTGAGCCACTTGAACCCATCTTTACATTTGGTAGTTGCATCAGCTGGAATGGAGGCTCCCCTGTGGTGTACAAATTGAGGGTAATTGTCCCCATGGCCAACAACAAAGCTCAACTTCATGGGATTGTCGCCCAATACATAATTAGCCTAAAAAATTCAATGATTTGAAACATCAGGAATGGTGATGATCTTGCAAACAGAAAACAAATTAGAAGAAATCTTCAATGGATGAATATCAAACCTGTGAAATTGCAAACTTGCGAATCTGTGATGGTTTGTAGGTGTTTCCACTGCAAGATATTTTTGCTGTCCGAGATGAAAGCATGTAGTCACTATACACAGTAGCCAAAAATGCGGAGGCTACAGGGTGTTGCAGCGCATCCCACTCACTCACCCATATCAGTCCACCTGAATCAAGAACATATATAAAGGACGGTGAAGAAAATTATCCCACCTCTAAAAAAAGAAAGGAAGTGCAGTGAAATAATGCAACTGTTGAGCCATTATTGAATGGAGTTCACTTGAAGGGCTCATCATTCGGCAAATAAAATGGAAAGAAGAAAACAACAAATGGAGTTGAGATTTAGAGGGATGAGAGATCACTGTCAGTTCTGCTGGATGTGGCAGTGGGAGAATCCGGCAAGAGGCCACAGATTACAGCTTCAGCAGTCTTCCTATATTGCTCAAGGGCAGAATTTGCTGAGCTGGAGACACCCTTTCCGCCAAAGAAGCTGACCCTGGATAGTAAAACCTGCATTATGAATTCCATAACATTTTATTAGCAGAAACTGCGCAACACAGTCCGGTAATCTCTAACCAAAAGATCAAAGCAAATCCAGCAAGCACTACGCATCAATTCAAGGAATTTTACCTGGGTACCTGCCAGCTTGTTATCCCAGCTAAACCAGGTCGGACTTCCCCAGTTAGCAAAGTCTTCTCCGTTCTCCGCGGTTACATAGTTGAGGTAAGTACTGTCCCAGGTTGCATGGTAGAGCCAACTGGCTGCCCACAGGAGTTCATCCTCATAACCCGTGGAGTTATAATATGTTGCAACTTTGGGGATGCTGACACTATATGATTCTCTGTGCTTATCAGCAAAATCAAACAATTGCTTGGCATGCTTCAATAGGTTTGTAGAATAGGTGGAATCAGACGCCTTAAAAACTAGAGATGCAGCTGCCATAGCTGCAGCAGTCTCGGCAGCAACTTCTGTCCCAGGAGTGGAAGCATTGATCTGGACCAGCGGTCTTTTCTCGCTCATAGTCTCAGGCCTTTCCCAACAACCGTGATCCACATCAGGATCACCAACCTAGAATATATGAAATTGACAATTCAAGCTAGTACTCACTACAACTACATTTACATACGGAGTATAATATACATTGACGGATGTAAACAGCTGATCAAGACCTGAATGTAAAGGACATTAGCCTCAGGATGCGCATTGATCAGATAGTCAGTGATCCATTTGAGCGAATCTTGAGCCGGTTGCAGCTGTTTCGCAGCGGCCATTTGATCTCCGTATTCAAGAATAGACCATGACAGCACGGTTGCAGTGAAGGCCAGTGGGAAGCCGAACTTAATGTGATCCCCGGCATCATACATTCCTTTCGAGAGATCCAATTTTGCTTCGCTTCCGTCTTTAAGTGCTGAATCGCCCCTCCATGGTATCTTGTTGTCCACCAACTTACCAGCTACGCCAAAAAAAGACTACATTAAAACTTAAACAACATACAGACACTGAGACACAGTAAATGTTATGATAGCAAGGAAACACCTTTAATTTAATCATCAGCACTGATATCATACTATGTTGTACCAAATTCAGAATCACATCCCGCATAAAATTAACTTAGCAGGCCAATTATGTACACAGAAGATATTTTCTAAATTCTGTCATGAGTTGTAGGTTGCGATCAAACATCACGGGATTATGATATGATAATCGACTGAATGGTTAATGTTGCTGGAGAAGAAAATCAATATATTGCTTATGTAGCTTACCCATTAGACCTCCACCAGAAGAAGCAGGGGCCGCGGTAGCTGCCGTAATTTAATAGTAAAGGAAATCTCAACGGAGAAATGGCGAATAACAGATAATTAAGGTCTGAAAAACGAAGAACAGAGAGAGGTAGAAATAGTAAATACATTTTTGGACATCGAAGAATTGCAAGGCGATCTTCAAGGCAT
The DNA here is from genome assembly GCA_037127255.1 of Persicaria tinctoria. Taxonomy (NCBI): domain Eukaryota; kingdom Viridiplantae; phylum Streptophyta; class Magnoliopsida; order Caryophyllales; family Polygonaceae; genus Persicaria; species Persicaria tinctoria. The sequence goes on from JBANSL010000012.1 coordinate 7,132,430, forward strand.
CGGCGTAATTGGGATCAACGGCGCCGGGAGGGCCGGGGACGGGCTCGGCATCGTCGCGGTGAGTCTTCCCACGGACAAGGAGGACAATTCCGACGACGGCGAAGGCGGCCACCAGCAGCGCCAGAAACCAACCACAACAGCCTCCTCCGGATGACCTTTTTTTACCCCCCATTGCCTAAGCGTACGACCTCCTTCAGATCCAATTCCAAAGATTGAGGGTTTTAGCACTCCCAAATTCCCAATGTGGATTCCGGAGATCCTCCACAGCAATTCTCAATGTCGGTTGGAGGGGAGGGAGGATTTGTCCTGTCCCACTTTTTTATTTTTCTCTTCTTTCAGGTTTCTTTAAAGTTTAAATTAATCTTTCTTTCTCTCAGGTTCGACTCGATAAACGCTCGAGCTCGTTTATTTTCTAAACACAACTCGAGCTCGACTAGCTTAATTTAATCTTGAATTTTGTGAAAATTTTAAAATTTTCTTTAATTTACTACTCCGTACGTTTTAAGCAAATAAGATTATTTAATACTCATTCTTTAAATGAGCCGAATATATACAAGTAGTATTTGACTTGGCAAGTATTGTATCATCGCGTCTTTACCTTTTATTTTTAGGAAAAAAAAATTAAGGCAAAATGGTAGTAGCGATTTTGGGTGTACTAATTTCAGTTTTACCGATCATTGAAGTTGAATTATTTGATGGATCGTCTTTACTCTTTCGTAAATAAAAGACTCCACAAGTACAACTAAGGAGATGGGTCAACTTTGATTAATACTCCACAACTAAGGAGGCAAGAGAGACGTGCGTGGGGTTGTGGGTGGGTTGGCAGTGTCGGGGAAGGCGGAAGCTGGCCAGTTGCTATTTGCTAACCGGGTCGAGTCGGTATGTAGTTTGCCACATGACGGAACTACCCTGCTAGTATTTCAATTTTTTTTTTTGAAGCAAGATAAGGATTAGGGAGGTTTCTATCAAAATTTAGCACCGTAATCATTTCTAATAACAAATCTGAAAGAACCCGTTTTATTTGATCTGGAAGAACTATCAAAATTTAGTTTATAAAAAGATGTATGCGGTTTTTGCCATGAGGAAGACTTTGGTGATTTAAGATTTAATCGGACGACGACCCGGTAAATCAAGAGGACGGGCTCGTTGTGGACTGCCCGAAGAACCGTCAACCTGCAAGTGTCACGAGTAGTAGAGACGGGTTTTGCCATGAGGAAGACTTTGGTTGCAGACCAAGTATCACGAGTAGTAGAGACGAAAACTGAGATGTCGGTAACTCGAAGTTTAAAATGAGGATCAAACACAGCTTTATTTCTGAAGAACAAGACACTCTACCAGATCGTGGCCAGCAAGGCCATAGCCGCGTTACCCATCGCCAAATGCAATTGAGTAAGCAACGTATTATAGTCTGAGTGGACTATGGCATTTACAGAAGAAGGAATGGTTAAATGAAAGCTTTTGAGAAGCATAGAAGTGATAGTACAATCCAAAAGAAGGTGGAACCTGTTAAGGATTAATAACTAATTCCTATTATGTAGGATTCTAATTTATTTAATATTGTAATGTAGTTAGAATAAGTCAAAGGAGGTTGAGATATTATCTCCATGATTTGGTAGATCTCTCCACACGTTAGCAGTAGTTTAACAGTAGTGGTTTCCTTGTACTGATATATATATTTCCATTTGGGAATTCATTGAATTAAAGCTGAAGATATTCAAAACCATTTCATTAGCTAACATGGTATCCGAGCGTTCTTAGCCTAACGGCTCTTCGATCCTCAAAACTAATGGCTTCCGCCTAACCAAAAACACTTTAATGGCCAAAACCATGTAGGCCTTTCTTTCTTATTCCCTAACCGCCTACCGGCAATCCAATCTTGGCTCCGGCCATTACAAAACCGCTTTTGCACTAACCAAAAATCTTCGCTTTTACCAACCCAATTTCGGCCAAAACCATGTCGGCCTTTTATTTTGTTCTTGGTTTTTTTTGGCCAAAACCCATTTCGGCCAAAACCTCATATTAACCACACAAAACCACACTGATAAGAAGCCAAAACCTCATGTCGGCCTTTTATTCTTGTTTTTCATTGGCCAAAACTCATTTCAGCCACACAAGATCGCCTTCGGGCTAATCCAATTTTTGTCTTTTGCCACTAGAACCATCACCATCAATTGAGAGGCCTCCCCGTCAATTTCGATGGCAACAACGAGACACCGAGAGCTTGACACCGTCAATGTCCTTCGAGTTTCAGATTACAAACCTCTCCATTGGCTCATCTCTTGTAAAGACCTGCCGCAACCACCGAGCCACAACAACCGCCGCAGCCGCCAGGAGGCCAACGCCGCCAGAAACCACCACCACTTTCCCTCCCATTGCAGATCAACACCGACGGGTCACCTGCGCGCACAACAAGCTTCGGGTGGCCTATGTGTCCACCCATGATCAGCTGACTGACCTCCTCACCAAACCACTTCTTCAGCATCGTTACAACCACCTAGTCTCCAAGTTCGGACTCTTCTCTCCGGCGTCCGACTTGCGGGGGCATGTTAAGGATTAATAACTAATTCCTATTATGTAGGATTCTAATTTATTTAATATTGTAATGTAGTTAGAATAAGTCAAAGGAGGTTGAGATATTATCTCCATGATTTGGTAGATCTCTCCACACGTTAGCAGTAGTTTAACAGTAGTGGTTTCCTTGTACTGATATATATATTTCCATTTGGGAATTCATTGGATTAAAGCTGAAGATATTCAAAACCATTCATTAGCTAACAGAACCCAGTCTCAAGCGTGTTACCACAAATGCGGAACGTCAAGTTTCCAAATCCAGTTACAAGTAAAGGTTGGATCACCGGTGGAAGAAGGCACAATGGATCTAGCAAATTTTGCAGAGAACCACCCGTCTTTGCTCGGACCCCAGTACAGGCGATCGCGAAAGGGATTTGTAGGTAATTGGGACAGACCGATATTGGTAATAGGGTTGGGAGATAAAATACCTCTAAGGTCATTTTGCATTTCGGAAGATTCCACGAACTATTGAAGTCAATAAATCGTCTCACTTTCCATGACAGATTTAGGCTGGTAGGAGGCACTAGGGTTGTACCAGCAAAAGGGACCTCATAAATCCAATTATCGGTCCAAAAATTTATGTCTGTGCCATCACCCACAGACCAACACAGACCTGGTTTGAACAAGTGTTTGATCGATATAAGCTTGGACCACTGCCAGGACGTATTACCCTTTATATTGTAGTTTATCAAAGAAGTGACGTTTAGGTATTTAAGGGAAATGATGCGAACCCACTAATTATCAGGTTCCGCAATGATCTTCCACAAAAGTTTCATTTGAAGAGCAATATTCATGGTTTCGGCTTTGTATAAGCCTAGTCCTAAGTCCTCCATTTAGAGTATTAGCACAGATCTTATCCCAGCTAATTAAAGGTGTGTTATTCGCAGGTTTATTCCATAAAAACTGACGGTATACTTTATCTAGTTCATGTAAGATAGACGTTGGTAGCAAAAAGGCTTGCATGAGAAAAATTGGTTTAGCACTCAGATTAGCTTTGATAAGGACCTTCATGCCTTCTGTAGAAACAGATGATGCTTTCCACTTTGAAAGTTGTTGTTTCGCTTTCAGCACCACTTCAAAGAAAGTATCCCTGTTAACCCGACCATTAATGATTGGGCAACCCAAGTATTTTTCCAAGTTATTAGATTGAGGGATACCAAGGGAGTTCGTAATGGTGTTGATGGCATCAGAGGATGTATTAGGAGACACTTGAAAGCTTGATTTGTGAAGATTGACCTTCTGCCCTGAGACGAGACAAAATCTTTGAATAATGGAATTTACTTTGAAACATGTCGTTTGGGAACTTTTGGTAAAGATAATGATATCATCACCAAATGCCAGGAAGGGGATAGTTAGTTTTCCCCTCCCAAATGCGAATCCCAGTTCCTTGTTTATAGTTTGACTCATGTTGCAAGGTACGTGCCAAGACTTCTGTTGTCAGAATAAATAGGAACGGAGACTGAGGGTCACCTTGCCTGAGTCCCCGCGATGGGGTCAACGGAACAGATGGTTCATCATTAATTAAGATAGAGTAGGATACTGTGGTAACGCACTCATGTATCCACTGAATGAATCCAGAAGCAAAACCAAATTTGTTTAAAACCTGAAAGAGGAAATGCCACTCCATTCGATCATAGGCCTTCTCCATATCGAGTTTGATAGCAACCGAGCCTGTTTTGGCCTTAAGAGAGCGGAAAGAGTGAAAAATATCATGAGCTATAAGGATATTATCCTGGATAGAGCGACCTTTGGTGAAAGCGCCCTGAAGAGGATGGATAAGTTTATCGAAAACCAACGAGAGTCTTGCAGATAACACTTTCGAAATAATTTTGTAAACAGTGGAGCAAAGGCTAATAGGTCTGTAATGATTCACCATGGACGGATCATCATTTTTAGGAATTAGGGTAATAAAAGTGTGATTAATTTGGTTAAGAATTTTGCCGGAGGTGAAAAAAACCTTTACTGCTTTGGTCACAAAAGGACCCACAATAGGCCAGTAGGTTTGGTAAAATCCCGGAGGCATTCCATCAGGCCCTAGTGATTTATCAACCGCCATAGCAAAGACGACCTTTTTGATTTCAACATTTTAGACAGGGGCAGTAAGTTTAATATTATCATCAGCCGTAATTTCAGACGAAATGACATCCAGATCACTGGATAGGGATAAGCTTGCGTCAAGAGAGGATTTGAATCTAGCTTTGAACTCGGGAACAAATTCCCGTTGGATTAGCCTATTATTTGTAATACAAATACCAACGTTGTTATGAATAACTTTAATAAATTTTCTTCCCCGTTTGGAAGACGCAATTCGATGGAAGTACGCAGTGTTGGGATCGTTAAGCTTCGAGTGCTTAGCCTTAGCCTGTTGACTCCAGTAGCGGCGCTGGAAATCGAGCAGATGCTCAAGCTTATTAAGCAGTCTTTTTTGCTTTAAAAGATCCGATTCAGAGGCAGATGATAGAAGGATAGTTTGCAGAGAGAGAAGGGCATCATCCGTCAGGAGAATCTGACGATTGATATTACCAAAAGTAGATTTATGCCATCTTTTAGCCAGGGTTTTAAGAAGGGAAGTCTTCTTAACAAGGTTGAACATGTGAGAACCCACACGATGAAGATGCCACCATTGCGTCACAATTTTAGTAAATTCTGGTTTCATAGTCCAGGCCAATTCGAACTGGAAATGTTTCTTGTAATTATTATCCTGTGTTCGGAAGTCCACCGAAATTGGAGCGTGATCAGATGAAGTGATTGGGTGGATCTGAATCCTCAACGAGTCAAAACTCAAATGTATCGTGCTGTGTGGCAGAAACCAATCTAATTTAGCAAACAAGTTGTCAGGTTCCCCTAACTTATTACTAATAAGTATTATAATGAAAAAAAATTAATAAAAAACATTAATATTTTATATAGTTTTAATCTCCTTAAATTACGTGCGCAAAATCCCAATGTCTTATATTAAAAATCGGAGGGAGTATTTAATAAGAAAAAAATAGAGTCAAAATGACTTCCATTACTCAGGAAATTGTTAGTAACATTAAAGAATGGAACCAAGCAACAACAAATGACAAAAATAAGAAGGAACACGTAAGGAAGAGAAGTCAAAATTCAAAATGGTGTAAACCACTTAGGGCTATCTACAAAATTAAGGTTCGTTTGGTTTAACACGGGAAGAACAATTTCCAAGAAGTTACTTCCCGGTAATTCAATTCCCATGTATTGCACTTTCCGGGAATTGAAAAAATATATTTGGTTGGATTTTAAATGGTAGGAATTAAAATAAGGAATTTGGAAATTTCTATTTATAAAAGGTGGAATTGGAACTTACTTAGGGGGAAATAGGTAAGTTAAATTCCCTTGAAATGGAGGAATTTAAATTCCTGAGAATTTAACTTCCTGGGTTTTCCTGTGACTAAAACTTCAACCAAACACATATATTTCGTCTACTTCCTGGGTTTTTCAGTTGCTAACCAAACGAACCCTTAATATGGATGACTCAGTAAAACCCACTGGCTTCTGCCAAATGGGGGATTATTAGAGATTGGAATGGAAAAGTCATGGACATCTTTCAATAGGAGACTCGTACCACTACGACTCTCCAAACAGAAGCTTACGCTTTCTGTGCAGGTATACAATTAGCCGCAAACAAAGGCTTGCATAATGTTATCATCGAAGGGGACTACTTGGAAGTAGTTCAAGCCATTAATAATAAAACCAAGATTAAGTGGGAAATATCACGCTATCTAGAGATGATCGATCAACTGAAGACAAGTTTTGATCACATCGAATTCAAATATTGCTTCAAAGAGACAAATAGAGTGACTGACTATCTACTTAGGAATACTTATAAGTTATAATTGTAATATTTTGTCTCTCCCTATTAACAGGGATCTGTGTCATGTCAGGGGTGTTTTACTTTTGTAGTTCACCCACCTATTGTTCGTCCAATGTAAAATAAAAATAAAAATAAAAATAAAAATTGAAGGGAGCGAGTATTATTCTGGTTCATTAAAAAAAAAAAAAAACCTTGAAAACCCCACTACATTTTTTTTTTACACAGATCCGAGAGTCCACAGCAGTGTGGCAGGCAGATAGGGCCGAGAAACGGAGGCCCCGGCCGACCCGCCGCCACAAGCTCTTCCTCCGAGCGGCCGACCTCCACAGCCGCAAGCTACTCCCCAGTCCGGAAGTCCCCTCGGCGGACCTTCGCAGCCGCAGCAGACAGTTGTTCTTCACTTCTTCTTTTAATCTTGTCCAGAGGACCAGATCTACCGGCTTCAAGGGTGGTATTATTTCTCTACCTTTTGATTTGATTGTTTTTATGTTCAATTCGTTGAGATGAGACTTGAATATGTGGATATGATAATCAATTTGGCCATTTGGGTTAAAATTCAATTAGGGTTTGTTATTTTGATAACAAATTCCGAGAAATTGTGATTAGAATTTGTGGTTTTGAGAAATAAATTTGTGAATTTGTGGTTTGTGACTTGGAATTGTGGTTTGTGGATTTGTTTTTAGAGGAGTATATAATATGGACGAGTATGTTATTCGATCTAAGTGATCTATTCAAAGTAAAGTGTTGGATCTTCAACTCCTTCAACCAAACAGATTCCTAATCCATCTCAGAATATGATGCGATTACAGTTGGATAAGATGTTTCTATCTAGAAGGAGCGATAAAAGAGCTCGATTGGAGAAACAATAGGTTATTAGTGATCCAACATTGCGAGAACAGTATGATCCTTTGATTAGAGATGATGTCAAGAGAGATTAGGTTCTTAATGGTCCTTTTCAACCTATGTCACATTATTTCCCACAATGTTCATTTGGAACTTATCTTCTCTACCATCAATTCAAAGTGAACTTACGTTCAACCCCTCTTGACAAAAATCCTGGATCCGCCATTGCTTTCTTTTCTTCAACTGACTCTGCATAGGGATGTGTTTATGTCGAATTTGAAATATAATATATTGCTGATCATAAAGTTGACAATTTCCATGATTATTTATGCAGAAATAGAAATAAAATATGCATTTTGATCACAAGGAAAATAACTGGGAAAAGAGATTTTGAGCTTAAAGGCTACCTGAAATGGGATCTGTAGCATATGTAGGAGACTAGGAGCTTAAGCTTAAAAATATCCGGAGCATTTTTTTCCAATTCTTGGGAAGACAATGAGCTCGTAAAAACTTTGAAACTCACAACTAAGCTTCATGTCAAGCATTGCCTGAGCTTTCAAATTTTCAATGATTGGCATTATTGGTACAAGTCTATTAGTGTTCTTTATTTATAGCTTAGAGAACTACTAAGTCTGTTACACGACATAATGGAAAATTCAAATTGGTTAACTTGTACTTAACCGCCTAGTTCACTTCACTAGCATGTGTAAACCTGTATCTTGTATCTCCAACAATTTATGCGTGCTTGTTGGTTTCCCGCTAATCAGAACGAATGCTAATTACTGGTTTTGAAGGATTAGTTCAATGATTGGCATCTAGGTGCTTTGCCAATGGTGAATCTCCCAATTGCTTTGCCGAGGGATTGCCATTTGAATTCTCCAATCTGGTTCCAAATATTGTATACGAATGACGGTAAAAAAATATTGAACTACTTTTCTATGATGTAAGTAGAATATCAACAATTTTGTTCGTGTTGTGGGCAGAGTGTGTTATCTGCATCACAATATTCTTGGGCTTACTAACTAGACTTACCCTCTTTCGTATATGGATTGGATACTTGGTTTACTATCAATTCATCAAGCATCTTGTATTTTCCTCACTTACACATACCTTCTACATTGGAATATTGTAGATGGATAGTGAAACAAAACAAGAACGCTCCAGAACAAGGTGGACAGCTTCCCTTGACAAGATATTTGTGGACTTGATCGTCAAACAGATTAAGCTAGGTAATAGGCCTAATAATGTTTTTGACAAGAAAACATGGGTCCATATTCGCGATGAGTTTAATAGGCAGTCTGGGCTCGACTTCAACAGCAATCAGTTGAGGAAGCACTACGACGTTCTGAGGATACGTTATAATAATACAAAGTCTGCTATTGACCAAAATAACTTTTCAATAGAAGATTCTTGCACCATTGGATTTGATTTGTGGGAAAGCTTGGGGGTATGTTTCTCATTTATTCAATTTCATGCCTTTTTCTCCCATGTTTCTCATCTATTCAATTTCATCTCTCCTTATGGTAGGTGCAAACTAGGCCTGAACCAGTTAAGATTAAGGAGTGCCCCATTTTCGAACAGCTGTGTATAATCTTTGCTGACAATGGTGCTGGTGGTAAATATGCTCAATCAAGCCACTATGAAGATCTTGATAACAAATCCCTAGGAGCAAATACTGCTGGGTTAGCATCTTGTAACAACATAGGAACCCCACGTTCTGAAGCAATGGCATCATCAAGATCACGTGAGGAAAACATGGCATCGGCTGAAAACAGAGTAAAGCCTTGGACAGAGTTTAAGAGGAAGCGCCCAGCAGATACATGTCCCAGTGAAGCCGACGGGAAAGAGGAAGAATTGCACGATGCCATGGCAGAAGCCTTGGTAGATATGATAGCAGCGGCAGACTTTAAGACTGCCACAGCAAGCAGTCGAGGTAAAGGTGAGTGCAGCAGTATCACTAAGTGTATTAGGGTATTGGATGAGATACAGGGAATCAACCAGGCCCTATACTTTATGGCGCTGGATCTTTTTGAGAATCTCAGCTGCAGAGAAGTTTTCCTTTCGCTAAACAGCAACGAGAAACGAGTGCTTTGGTTGCAGAGGGCGCCCTAGTAAGGACTATATTAAGAGTAGCGGATGGCTGGATGTTAGCGGTAGAATCTTTTATTTGCCTCATCTCAGAAGGCAATGTAATTGTCTTTCTCGCCAATGGTGAACCGCAGACATTGAAGCTTTTGCCTACCAAATTGTAAAACTAAGCACGCAGCAGATAAAAACTTATAAGGAGTTTCCCAATATTATCAACTAGTACCACTGAATTGAGGAAACTTATCACCGTGTGAAATACAAAACGTTTGTTTAAAAAACCCATCAAAGTTGGAATCCACATAGCCTAGTCAATGGGTACAGTGTACGTAAATGAAGAAGATTGACAAGCTTATTGAGTTATTGTACGCTGTGTTGTGCAGATCTAGGTTGCTTTGAGTTGTCCTGTGCTGTGCTTTGCTCAGCTTGCTGTGTGGCGTGGGTGAAATAGGGCGTGGTATTGATTGTTAACCAACTGCTTCTCTAATTTATATCCTAAAGCATATCTTAATCATTTTTTTCTATTAAAAAACAAACTCGGAAAGAAAATGAGTGAACTTTTAAAAATATATATTTTTTAAAATTGACCGTATCAATAAATTCAGTGCAATTTTTACAAAATCGACAAATTTTAACCATACTTTTAAAAATATAGATTAGAAAAATCGTTTTAACAAAAGCAAATCTCTTTTTTTTTTTCAAAAAAGAAGAAGGGAGATCTCACTTATTAGAGCATGTTTATCGGTAGAATTTGGGGTGGGATACTTGAGTTTTTTGTAATAAAAAATTACAAACAGTGCAAGTAGCGGTATAATGGGATACTTCGGGAGTCTTCGGCTAGTATCCGAGCAAGTATCGAAGGTAATTAATGCATGGCAGTGATTCGTTGCTTTTATTATTTTTTTCAGAAAAGTATTACAAAAACGACGTCGTTTACGTAATTGGGGCAAAACGCTGCCGGAAAGGTCTCACAAATCAAGCCAAAGTGGGAAGATGGGGAGGACACGTGTTGGTTGTGCAGAACATTGGCAGGAGTGCCTTTGGGATGCTAACAAGTGGAAGGCTAGGATTTATCCTAGCAATTGTATTTTTATAACTATAATATGTAATTTTCGACACAAAAAATGTAAAATAAAAAAATAAAAAAATTACCACAATACTAAATTTATTTTTCTCTACGTATAGACATCAATTTTGAATATGTTTGACCATATTTTGAAAATAATATTTTTCTTTGGATACAACTATGTGTAATAATACCGAAAATATTATTTTTAAGTATCTTTAAGTAGTAATAATTAATTTTTGAAAAATATTATAATAGTATTTTAGTCATTTTTTAAAATAAAAATGTAATAATAATATTTTGGTAATTCAAAACGAATATAATGATATAATCGTATAATGAAAATAACTATTAGAGAGGGGTATATTTGTAAATTGAAGTAGTTGGAAAAGATAAGTTTTGGGATACTAGAGATGCTACTGGTAAAGTGGAAAAAGTAAGAATGAGATGCTTGAATGATGTGACAGAAAGAGAAGAGTAAAAAATTAATATTTCTAGTATCTCTAGTATCCCTTGATAAACCTGGCCTGCGTTAGCGTTAGAGTACTAGACTATAACTTTTAAAAAAATAATTAATTAAATAAATGCGTAAGTAACCTATTTCACAGTTTATTTGTCATTATCTTTACTAATTATAGTACTTAGAAGATTAAATATTTATACTATTATGTCTAAATTAACAATGTGTTCAACATTTTAATGGCTTTCAACATTTTTATCTTATTTTCAAGTGAGTTATTAGTTTTTTACTCCATATTTATTATATTATGAAAAAAAGGCGAGAAAAAGGGGCCGTGTCCGAGCGTCCTCGCACATAGGTGTTGGATCCCAATACATTTTAATTATAATAAAATAATAATTATAAATAATTAAATATTAGTTTGTTAACACTTTCTATAATGTATTTAAGATAATGCAAATTTCAAATACAGTATAAATTATGTCAATCAATAATTAATTATAAAACTTTGTATTATATTTAATGTTTAATTAGTACAATTTTTAAGAAATTTTATTTAAATTTTATATTATTTTAAATACAATGTAAAAGATGTGACCTCCCTCCCACCCTCTTTCTCAGTTAGCGGCTCCGCCGAAGTCGCAACGGCTCACCCGCGTTTATGAGGCGGCGCCCTTAGAGCATCAGCATTCATGGGGTAACTTTATCCCTCTCTCTCTTCAAAATATTCCGACACCTCATTTTCCACTAACTCTACCCATCCTTTAAAAATTCTAATTTTTAACTCACATCTGTAAGTTTGCCCTATTCCCATTTTTTAAACCTTATTTATACCCCACTATATATTTTTAACCAATCAAAACTTATTCCACTTAATTAAAAAAATAATAATCCACTTTTATTTATTTTTTTAAAGTTAAAAAGAGATGGGGAAGGAGAGGGGTTGCCCCTTCCTGATGGGTTTACCCCTTCCCCTTCCATGAAGTAGATTTAACCCCACACTCATCATCTACCTTATAGAAGGAGAGAAAGGGGTATGAAGTGGGTTTAACCCCACACTCATCATCTACTTTATAGAAGAAGAGAAAGGGGTATGGGGTTGATGAAAACTCACCACTAATGATGCTCTTATCCGTCTCTGCAATATCTTAGCTTTCCACCTCTATTCCATGGCCGACCACTTGGATCGATTGATCCATACTCTAAAGTTGGTTGACAAGTTTGGATTGGAGTGATGTTCACTCACTCTCCTTTTCTGATTCCTATCGAGCAAAGAAATGAATAATCTTGTACTTTCGATATCGTCAATCTCATTACTTTTAAAAATCAGATCAATAATTACTCGGAGTCTTTTTTTGACGCGTATAGCATCTTCACTGCATCGAGTTTACATATGTCTGCATTTTTGGTCGTCGCTTTGCGTGAGCATCTGGGTGTGTGGGAATTACTTGTTTCCTGAGAGAAATGCAAGAATCAGGAAACTGAAATTCCAGGTCATCGATCTTAATTATAGTATTATATTGCCTATATATGTATATCTATGTATATATATGTTACATGAATGGATCGATCAATTTCATAACCTTCTTTTTGTAAACTTGCCTGAGCTGTTTTTCTTAAAGGCACGGTTTAGTTTTGTCTAAAAAAATGAAAAAATTTTGAGGGCGAGGCTCAAGGATCATTGTGTAAGATAGGATGTGATCTTCCCCTTCTACTGAATTATCTCTAGCTTCTAATATATTAAGCCTGCTGGTAGTTCAATTGGTGAGTGTGTGTGTATATATATATATAAGAAAGTAGCAGTTGAATTCTTTTAATTTGATATCTTTGGTACGTATTAATGTAGTTGTACGTAGAACACTAGATCGAACCTTTTCAGTTTGTGATTTGTTAATTGGTAATTGGTTGTGTATGTCTCAGGAATACAGAATGATTGGATCCTTACTTAACAGAGGGCTTGTGTAAGTTACATATATATATTAAATTAATTAATTTATAGGTACTATAAATAGTTCGATTATGGATTCACGTACAGCAGCAATTTTATTTAATTTGTACGTACGTACTATGATTTGATATATATTGTGGTGTGGGGTTGCAGGTTGATGTTTGGGTATGCATATCCAGCTTATGAATGTTTTAAAACAGTGGAGAATAATGCAGATATTCAGCAATTGCGGTTTTGGTGTCAATATTGGTAATTAATTAATTTATCTTTTTACTTGGCTGGTTTTCGTCTTGTAATTTCTTTTTCAGAACGTACTCATATCAACGTACACTTAGTTTTAGCTTTCCTAATATTAATAATATATATTGATCCATAGATCTCTTTTCAGGATTTTAGTAGCCGTGTTAACCGTTTGTGAGAGGATAGGTGATACTTTTATTCCATGGTACGTACGGTATGGATCGAATCATGTATATATGCATGCATATATATAGTTACTGCATGTTTTGTTTTCGTATATGAATAATTAAGAATATATATGATGGATTAGATTTGATAATTGCTGATATGCTTAAGCTCATCTGATGTGATGTTGCCTGTACTGTACGTACGTTACGTTGGTGAAGGCTCCCAATGTATAGTGAAGCTAAATTGGGGCTGTACATATATCTGTGGTACCCAAGAACAAAGGTATGTACGTACGTACATACGTGTCGATCATTTTTTTAAATTAAAATCTGAGCTAGATGATATGATATGATATGATGCACATACATACATACATACATACGTCCATTCTTTAATTAATTAATAATATTATATATATTGTATTCAGGGAACCTCCTATGTGTACGAGTCCTTCTTTAAGCCATATGTTTCAAAGCATGAGACAGAAATTGATCGCACCATAATGGAGCTCAAGACTAAGGCTGGAGATATTCTTGTCCTATACTTTCAAAGGGCTGCAACCTATGGTCAGACTAGAATTTTTGAGATTTTGCAGTATGTTGCTTCACAATCCACTCTTACTCCAAAATCTCCTTATAAACAGGTATTTTTTCTTTTTTTTTTTTTTTTTTGGTTTGGACAAGAATTACTCACAGCTAGTACTTCTAATAATTTCATACATTTATACTCTACATGTTGCTAGGAGTTCATATGGGGATTGCTCTAAATGTTGCTAGGTGAAGCTGATACGTACTCTATTTAGAGGGTTCATAAGCTAGTAAAGTGTTTGATAACCTAACGGATAGAGTAGTTGATACAAACTAGCTGATGAGATAGAAGAAAATAAATAGATTTGTGAATATATATTAAAAAATGTTTGAAAAGTTTCAAGTGAGTAACGGTTGAAAATCTAATTTCAAATGCCAATTAAATTAAAATCCTATATTTAACTTATTTAAAATTAAAAGCAAAAGTTTCGAAAAACTACTTGTATTGCCAAACGGAGCCTAGATGGTAGGCCACTTTCTCATCTCGTGTTCATACATTTTTGCAATATTTTGAATATTGAATGAGTTTGATGTGATGGCAATAAATTAGTTATCCTCCTCATACTATTCACTAATCGCTGTTGGAGTGAAGATTGAATAGGTTATTAATGGGTGTTATTTATTTATTTTCAAAGGAAGGATATAGTTTACTTTGTTGCCCTCTATGTCCTTGAACCTCTTTGTATGCTGTGAAAATGTCCACTAATCATCATGGTTATGTCATGTATTCCCATGGTTTTGCTGTTGTATTTAATGGGATCATATCCATCCACGAACCTACAACTCCTCAGCTTGGCTATAACAAGGATTAACTTGAGAGTTGGGTGATGCTGAACATGTGTTGATTTGATATCAGAACGCTCACCGTCAAGAGGCTCCACCTGCCACTTCAACAAGCACACCATCAAGTCAGCACCAAACAGAGTTAGTACAGGAGGTGAGCTCCTCAACAGCTGCATTGGCAATTTCTCCTGCTCCATCAGGAAGAAGATTACTGCCTGCCCCTACAAACTCTACTTCAGCGGTGAAAAAGACAGCACAACAGTCTGATCCAGCTGTGAAGAAGACACCATCACATCCTGTACCTGATAACTCTAAACAGTCAGCTACAAAAGAGACGGACTCCATGCAGATTGAACCTGTTCCTTCCTGGGAGGACAATGAGAACCCTGGACCTCCACCTCAGAAGGCAGTTATGGGGGGAGTCATTCATGTTACCCCAGCCAGGATGAGTTAGATCAGGTCCGATGCAGTGTGACATGTTCTTTCTGTCTTGTCAAAATTGCTAGTATTCTCAATTCTATTGTCATTAGGTAGACTATAGTGTAGGAGAAAGACAAGTAAAGTGGAGGATAGGACTGATAAAAAAATACTATCCTTTTCCTAGCATTGACAACAACTTGAATCAGGTAGCCATGCCATTCAATGTTTAAAGTGATGGGCTGATAGTGAGTACACATAGATATTCACTTACACTTGAGCATCTATCACTGCATGCCTAGTAGTAATCTAGAAGAAATTAGCATTTCAAAGACTTGCACCTATAGCTATTAAATCAAGCAGTTGAATTTTTTTTTTTAAAAAGGTAAAAGTTTGGCTGGTAAAAACCTAGCCGATAAAGCGGTTGATTTTGTGGTGGCAAAGGATGAAAGTTGTAAAAATACATGGAAATGCAACAAAATTGACACACAGGAGCAGCACATTCAAGTTTTCCTTTCAAACTGGGCAAGGATAAGATTAGATCTGGTCATGGGATTCAACTCCACAAATCCTGATGCCACTAAGAATATATCCACCGAATGCACTCATCTGCATGCAAGGATGCGTTCTTGATGGCAGTACCTACAATTTGTAACAAGTCATAAATTTAGTACTTGATCCATCAGTTGTTTACTTCCGTACCGCTTTGGGACTTTTTGAGCATGTATTTAATTTGAGTCAAGAAATTGGGCAAGGGGAGGGTTGAAAATATAGCAAGCATCTCTTCATTTTATGGCCATCTACAGCAGCGCACAAAAGTCAACAAGCTATGATGTTTCAGGGTAATTGGATGTACGGCGGAACAACAAATGACATCCCATGCCAAAGAGCACACCCATTAGAAGCCATTCATTCTCAAGCAGAAAACCAAGTGCCATTAAATCCAAGTATACAAGTGATAACCTGATATTCTCGAAGCCAAGGTTCTGTGATTTCCAAATTGATTGCCATTTTCTCAGTCCGTAGATTGTGCAAGCAAGTTGCAAGAGGCTGCAAGAGGAGAATACAGGTCAAAAATTGTCAAATTTATTATGATTGCATACATTCAATGATGTTAATTGGCCATAAACCAAGACTTGCAAATGCAGATTCACATTATATTTGCCTACTATGATGAAAAAGGGTAACGTGAAAGATAGAAACCGAACCTGAAGATAGGGGTGATAGATGGCAAAGGGTGCTGAATATGCTAGAAGCGGAAATAGATTCTGCACCAAGGTCCATGGGGAAAGCTCTGGCGCAGCAACTATTAAACTGAACAAGGGATTTAAAATAAAAATGAGTTGGACACACAAAAAAAATTCGGATACCAAAGAATCTTTATTTGGGTTGGAACCTTCCAACTACCTAGAAAAGCCCCTTTCTCTCCATGATTTAATAAGCTCCTCAGACGCCTTCTCCCAAGCTTTGCCAGACCTGCCAGCTTTAGGTTGAATGGTGCAGGTGTCCTCAGGAATGATCTCCGATGTCTCAGCCACAGAGGCTATAATGCCTTCTTCTGTGTTGACTTGAGAAGTGGATGGATCACTAGAAGTTAGTTGCTCCTGTCCATGGAAAGGTGGTTAAGTATAAATAGCAGGAACTAAATCAACGAAACTATAACAAGTAGGACATACTGTGGTTTCTTCTGATGTATTGCATGTACTTTCAGCTTGACCATTTTTTTCAAAGGTTCCATTTTGGGGTGCACACAGGTCATCAAGAGAACATCTCACTATCCTGAAAAAGACATAGATGAGACGCTTTGAGATACTTCATTGCAAAAGACAACCCAGCACTAAACACTTATATGAAAATGATACAAAACAATTTACAAAGAAAATGTCCTTGAGCATGGAAGCATCAGACCTTTTGCGTACATCATCACCAAGATTGAAGATACCCACTATACCCATAGGATGTTCTGTTGCTCCCAAAAATATATTGCAAACAAACCCGGAGCCTGTTACACATAATTAGCATTAGTTTCAGGTAAAGCTAACTGCCTAACCAAAAACGAAAACGTTTTCCTCACATCTATAGCCAAGCAGGTAAACTACGTTACAAGTGACAACCAAGCTTCACAACTAGGAATAAGGAATCCTATTTCAAATTCAAAAGATGCTTTAAATTACAGAAATCAATGTACAATGCAACAACTCCTACTAAAAAGTGTGTTAAGTGCTCACATGAAATATCCAAGGTCTCCATTAATATTTAAATGAACAAGTGAATGCATGCAAGTACCTCCTACGCGTTCTGCCACAGCACCAGTAATCAACCCCCCAACCATATCTAGCACAAGGATATCTGAATTTGCTGTAACATTGCCTAGTGAAAGCAAAAGTGATAGAGCATCCACCCGCAAGGAACTGAGAGGATTGTAGAGAATTTAGGTTCAGGACTTTTAATAGCAAAAATAAACAATAAGAAAGAGAATATATCATCTCGGAAGTTCATGATAAAAGGCGCTCCCCAAAAATGTAGAACATACCCAATCTTGGTAGGATGTTTTTTGAAGTATGCCTCGCATATACTGAAAGAGAAAATGGGATAACAAACATAAGGTTGAAAAAGTTCAATCCACAAATAAGGAAATAAATAAGCTTAAAAAAACACAAAATAGAAACTTTAGTTTTATACCTGCGAGCAAAGGGACGTCGCAGAAGTACTCTAGGTGCATATTTCCTTTGCTTACGGAGCCTATACTTCTCCTGCCCATAGAAGAGAATAATTATATGCTCCAGAAAAATGAAATTTGGTAAGAATAAGATTTGAGAAAACCTGGGAGTAGGCAGTCTTCTGCTCAAAAGTGGCACTGTTAGCAATCAAGGCTTCGACTATTTGATCCCCTGTTGCACCTTCTCTGAATCAAGTAATATGATGGCAGACTCACAAGGATTCATTTTTCAAGTATAACTTACACAAACTTATAGCTATCCAATGAAACAAAAAAATTCTAACCTTCGCATTGAATCTATATCTTCACTTGAAAGAACTTGAGCTGTATTATTGTCAACTATTTCTCTGTTATCCCTCAGTTCCTCTCCTGTGACACCATCTTCTTTTTCTCCAACATCATTACCTAAAACAAAAGACAAGATAGCATCAAGTCATGAAAACACAATGTATCCAGTGGCTTCCAGAATGAGCTTTTTAGGTCAATATTGGATTGCAAAGCAAAGTCCAACCAACCTTGTTCAGTCTGAGCAATGCGAGATAAATAGGACCCATCTTTTCCATTTTGCACACGAAATACTGAGCCAAAGGGAGCACCAATTAACGGCTTCAGAGAGCAATTTTCCTTACCCATCTTCAAAATCCTGAAATTCCATCACATGATGGATAGAATCAAAAATCAAAATCAAAATATTTTATAGTATGTGAAGGAAACAGTGTAAATGTAATGGATTAATGAGTAAGAAGAACATACGCGGCCGGTGAGAGTCGAGCAAAAACAAGACGGTCACCGTCGTTAATGTCTAGCAAGACACTGCAACCTTCCCAGGTCACTGTCCCGTTTGGATTCCACTTTTCGTCTGTAGACATACTTGACTATATAGTTTCTGAAACATGGTTAAAAAGGAAAGCCGTTCAGACAATCAGAAGATTTGATCGATCGATCGATCGATCCCCAATGCTTATCGAATATCAGGAACTACACTTGAAACTCCAATTCTAATAGAATTGTTGGAGCTTTCAAACAGAATCGTTGCAGGGAGTAAAGCATGAGAAAGCAGATTCGTTGATTGAATCTGTCTGTCACCCGCGACAAATAAAGACAGTGATGAGTGCTCTACCTCTCACGTACCACCCCAAACCCTAGCTCCCCTGAAAAAATAAGGAAGAACTCACCGGTGGAATAGATGAAGCTGATTATTGACCGCCGCTGGCAACTGAATCAATAGACAGAAATAGGTAGCGATGAGATCAAATAGGTTCTGTACTGAGTAGTGAGGTTGAGGTCGGTATCTATCAACCTCGATCGACCGTAAACAAGCAATTTCTGCGCGCAACTGCTGCGGCTAGTATCTCTATCCCGAGGTCGAGGGCTTCAACTGCTTAACAGGCCCAGCGAATTGAGATGGGATGGGCTGGGCCGGGCCGATACTACTATTCACAGAGTTGTTAAAATCAAAACTAGTATAATTCCCACGTCATGGCGCGTTTGCTATGGAAAAAAGAAAAAAAAATATTTATTATAAGGAATAACCAAATAAAAATCTAACAAAGGTGAAAAGTTTAATATATTTGTTCGGGGACGACATAAGCGTTCGATGAAACAAAGCATCTGTTGAAGTTAATGAAATATACATAGACATTAGGAGAATGCTTAAGGAGCATGTTCGGGTGAGTAACTTCAATAGCATGTTCGAGTGAGTTAGTGGCTCCTAGCCAAGTAGCCAATGCAGATTGTTGAACAACGGAATCAACTGAGATGTTCGATTTGGAGGTGTCGACAGAGGAATGTCGCGACTAAACTTCAGCCCTAAATCAATAAATCAGGTGTGAATCTTGTTGATGAAGGGTGTGAATCGTCGAGGATGAGGCCACAACCAAAAAACCCTACATCAATCTTCAGTAGAAGCGAAAGGGGGCAAAAATTGGAAAAGAGTAATCAAAGAGAGGAGGGAGAAGGTTATTCTAAAAATTGAAATTATGTATTTATCAGACTAAATCGATTACAATCTTCCCCGCATTGTTTATGTACAATGAATATTTATTACGGAATGTCGTAATATTAAAAATATGAAAATAAGCATATTAAAATATTATCTTACATCATATAATGCATTATTAAAGGAAAGTGTGTGGTCATATTATTCGATTTTATTTTCCAGATATAATCATTCTAATGCGGATATACATATTAGAGTCATTTACGCAACTATATAATATCCAATAATTCATTCTCAAGAACACACTCTCAGTCAATTTACCCAAGCCGAGGTATGCTCTTAGTCTGTAGAATTTCATTTTTTCTCTTTTTCACCTCGATTAATGTACTGTCATTATATAACTTATGTGTTTAAAAAGTCATCCGAATTTTTTTAACAATCAATTTAATTGTTAATGAATCGGTAATTAATTTTTAGGTAGTTTCACTCTATTATAAGTTTAATGTTTGTTTATTGTGTTAAAAATGAACTGAAATTGAATCAGTTTATTTTTTTATATAATGTTAAAATTGAATTATAAATGAATCGGTGATTTTTACGTAGTTTAAATTTATTGTAAAGGTTAATATTTTTTATTATGTTGAAAGTGAATTATAATTGAATCGATTTCATTATTTTTTATAATGTTAAAATTAATTGAATGAATCATTTTAATTATCATTATATGTCAGCTAATTATGTTTTCCCTTTTAGTTGTGTCGCTTTGATAATAATTATGTATGTATTTCAAACTATATTATGTGGTATGTGAGTTTATTACCATTTTATCTTATTAAATCATTTTTTTTATTTATTATATTATATCTCCTTTCAACCAATTTATAAATTCAAAATAATCGAATAATATTTTACACTAATCCCGCGTCTTTAAGACACGGGTATTACACTAATTCCTTGATAAATTGCAATAATTTTAGCATGTTTTCGGAGTTAAAAGATTTTATAAAAGTTTGTTGAACGGATTGATTATTTGGATGAACGCAATTAGATTTTTCCTTTTAACTCTCGATCCAATTCATAAACATTTTCCGAAATAAAAAATAATTTATAATGTACGTTATTTTTTAAAAACAATCTTTGTCAATAGTGATTTTGGCCATCTTGCCAAACCTCCGTTGCAAACTTGAAAATTTGAATGCCCGTTTCTTCATGTCAGAGGGGCATTTATGGTATTTAAGAGCGAAATTTCATCGTTGAAAGAAATGAAAACGATTGAAAGAACACTTTCGCCCCCACTTTTCTTCCCAACAAGCGAACTAGCCGTTACGCTCCTCAGCCTCCCCGGAAATTTGTGGCCTTCGCTCAGTCGTTGCCTTTGTCGATTGTCTGTATTTCGGAGATCTACGATGGGTGTAATTGAATTGAAGCCGGAAGTATTTTCGAACCCTTAGAAAGGGAAAAAGATTTTCGCTGCTCTTGTGCAAATCCTAGAGACCCAACAATCGCAGCTGGAAACCCTAGCCGACGAGCGCAAACGCCAAGAGGAACGGATCAAAGTTGAATACGAGCGTTGGATCTCTGGTGTTCGGTCGCTTAAAGGTCTAATCGACCAGGTAAGACCCTAATTCTAGAATTGTTAATTCTAGGGTTTCTTTTTGTGCCTTTCGCGATTGAGCGGGTTTAGGAATTTTAGGAGGTGATAAACTCTGATTCGTGTGTTTCCAGTTGAGAAGCCAAACGAAATTGTCTGAAATGGCACGTCTTGTCGAAGCTGCAAAGACGAATCTGGTGTTTGGTCTTAAGATGAAACAGGAATTGGTGTATAAGCTCAAATTAGGTATGCCGAGTCCTGATGCTTTTCTTTTCTCTCCCTTTTCCTTTATCTTTTGGGAAGAAAGCTCTATGATTAACTGATTTCCGAGGCTTATTTAACGTCTCCTATTTCCAAAGATTCAATTTCGCCTTTGCCAATTGCAAGACATGGAAATCATGAACTCTGCAGTATTGGTTTTATAAGCTGATTTTCTGGATCTTTACAACCATTGCTATCATAATTGGCAATATTGTGCAGTTTTGCAACATATTAAGCTCAAACCTTTAACCAAATCTTTTAAGATGAAAATTGAGGTGATGTGTTATGCTCCTGTCCTCAGTGATGGTATTTCTTTATCGGGTTTAGACTGGAATTGGATTGCTTCCTTCCTTTATTTCACATCCTGTTGTAACCAAGCCGCATTTTGGATCTCATTGTGTATGGAAATGCAGATAATTCAGAGGATGAACTGGCTGACTTCAAAGAGTAGTTTGATATCCTCTGCCATAGATGTCCCACTGAGAAGGTGAATTATGACTGACTGGTTTTTATGAAATTATTGCACCCTAATTTTCTGTTTATTTCATTTCTCTTAAAATAGTGATTCCTGTTGTCTCAGGAATGCCCAGAAAGAGTGGGAGAAATTGGCTCTTCAAAGGCTGCTATCACAAAGAAACTTAATTGTAGAGCACTGGAGAAAGAAGTTAAAAGGCTAAAATGTGAATATGAGAAGCTATCCATAAAAAACAGCTCTGAGGTATCTGCACTTGCGTCGGAGAAAGAATTTGCGTGGAATCAGTATAGAGAAATGGAGAGCAAGTATAACACTCAGCTCCAGACAAAAAATGACGAGGTCAATCAAGTAAATGCTAGGGTCGGTAAGCTTCTGGAAACTGTGGAACAACTGCAGTCGTCAAGCATGGAGAAAGATGCTCAGATTGCAGAATT
Organism: Persicaria tinctoria; assembly: GCA_037127255.1. Classification (NCBI taxonomy): domain Eukaryota; kingdom Viridiplantae; phylum Streptophyta; class Magnoliopsida; order Caryophyllales; family Polygonaceae; genus Persicaria; species Persicaria tinctoria. The sequence goes on from JBANSL010000012.1 coordinate 7,154,849, forward strand.
AAAAGCAAGTCTCGCTAAAATGGGGGCTTAGACCAGTAAGAAGGAGGGAGAAGTATCCAGGTTCTTGGACGGATCAAATTCCCTTAAAAAGTCCAAAGGTGGTTTACTTACTCCTGTTTTAAGAGGTTGCACTGCTGGACGAAAAGCTAAAGCCACAAGTTCTGATGAGAAACATGGGATTGGGAACACAAGGTTTTGCACTGTTGAACCAAAGGCTAAGGCTTTGAGCTCAGACAGTGGGCATGCAAGCAGGAAGACTACAAGAAGCAGGAAAAGAAAACCGTTTTCATCCCAGGTAGTGCTTGATTAAGAAATCAAATAATAATGTGCACGCTGGTTTGTTGTATTTTTTTGTCAGATGATTTTGCTTTGCTTAACAGTTGGGCTGTTACAAGTTTTTTTATATGTTTTTTACCCTATTTGATGCCCACCCCAGGATAATAGGAGTGAAAAAAAGAGAGTTGCTTCTGAAGAGGAGACCCCAAAGCTATTCACATCAAATTTCAAGATTCCCAAATTGAAGAGCAGCTCATCTCTTCGGTGAATGCTATCTTTCTGTATTAAACCCGGCATCAAGTTGTCCATCAAATTGCTTAGATTTAATTATAGTCATTGTCTTTCTTAGACAAGGAGGAGCTTAATCTCTTCATCCAGCATTGTGAGATGCTCATATGCAGCATCTGCATGCTGTTTGATGTAATCTATTTAGATTGTTAGAGCCCATCTAGCTTTTATCTCGTGTGTATTATCTAGGAGTGTTACCTTTCGATCTCCTTAAAGGTGACGGGATCGGAGTGTTGTTGGACTGTCGGACTTCTCTGCAGTTCAAACATGGCTTAGACCCAGTGATATATATATGATTTGTAAAATCTGTTCTTATGAGATCAATGTTCTTTTGTTTTGTTTGCAAGTTCAGATTCTTGAATTTGTTCTTTTAGTGGTACCTTTCTTATATCTTGTGACTCCCCAACAAAAACGAGCAACAAGGCAAACATAACTGCAAACCATATGCATATATACAAGTTACAAGTGACTTGTAAAGAGGTACACTAGCTTCCTAAACAGAAGCGCTTAAAGAGAAAATACATGAAGGAATAGGGAAATCTGTGAGTATGGTAAAGATGGTTAGTGGGAAGATGAAACATTCCCAAACCACTTGGACTTGAGGGAAGGGTGGTAAGAAATCAACAGCAACAGAAGCACAGCTACCCGCCATGGAGATGTCCCTGCTCCTCTTGGTATGGAGCTGCTGTTCTCCGGGGCGAAGTTCTGAAGGCCAGAATTGGCATCCTCGGGGCCAGGGGAGTAGCGGGAGAGGAAGATGAGGATAACAGGAAGCAGGTACAAGAAGAGCTTGAAGCAGAAAAGGGCACGTTCGTAGGAGTCAAGAGAGGTGGAGGTAGAAGAAAACGATAGCGAAGACAGCCAGCAAGGGGAGGGGAGGGGCGCTAATGGTGGAAATTGTTCTTTCTGTCCAGCTTTGCTTCCACGAAGGACCTCTTCTTTCGGGTACAAGCCAGCCAGCCATCTATTTCTATGTCTACCTCTGGTTTCTGATGTTCAGTTCAGCTGTGAATGAAGGATCAGAGGGTGTTGTTGGTTGAGCTATAAATGCTTTGCTTTGGTGAGGTGTGTTGGTTCTCATTAAGCCGACTCTGAAGCTTTAGGATACTGTATTTTTGTTTTGTTTTGTTAGACAAGATAGGTGTTATTATACTACTATACTGTATAAGTGTATATGTACATGTGTATCCCATCCCATCCCCAGGTTTTGAATGCATACCAGATTGACACTGACACAGGCCCTGCCGTCCTGGAGGAGGCGGTTAAGGACACCAATAATACCATATCAACCTAGCAATATACGATTGAGTTTTTTTTTTTTTTTTTTTTTTTTTGTGTGTGTGTGTGTGGTGGGTGGGGGGGGGGGGGGGGGGGGGATTATGTCAAACACCACACGTCCACACCATAGCCTCCCACTTCACCTCCTTCCTATAGGCTATAACCTTGAAATTGAAGGTGGAGAATTTTGAATTTGTCATTTTTCCTTTCCACCTTGCACAACACCCCCAATAATCTCTTTTCTATAATACCCTTAACCCAATTGTTTTGTTGCCAACAACACAACATTCAGTCAAATGTTTATGCCACAGTCAAGGGTGTGGATAAGTCAGGTTAAGATGAACGCACTATTGAATTGAAATTCCCAAAAATCATTCTTCTAATCAGGGCCGGGAGGGACAGCATTTAATTAGATCCAAACCTGTACCAGAAAAATACAGTAGCATATAATGTTAGAATATTGATTCAAAATTAGTTTTAGGTTAATTAGAAATTAATCTCTTTGTGAAATTGAACGTGTGCTTGTCATGGAGGTTAGGTTAATTAGAATTGTTAGTGGGCTAATTATTGGGCTTGTAACTGATCGGTAGGAGTAGTTTCTTTTAGGTTTTAATTGTAGCCTATAAATGGCAATTAGGGTTCATCAAATCAATTGAATTGAGGGGTTAAATTAAATCGCTCCTCTCTTCCAACATATAATGAGCTAGCTGACATGAAGAAATCGATACAATACCTTGTAATCAATTGCACGAACAACATCAAGAACGGAATCAATCAACTCGGCTCCCTCGGTGTAATGTCCCTTGGCCTAATTGTTGCTAGCCCCGGACTGGCCGAAGACCAAGTTATCAGGGCGAAAGATTTGTCCCAACCCAACGGACCAGATATGATGCTGTAATGTCTTATGTAATCCAGATGTATGTATATTTATCATGTGAACACTTGTAATGGCTAGAAGCTCAAGGACTAGGTCTAGGTCACATGTGGCTCGAACATGGACCAAGGATGGTATTGACCATGGGTCAAGTATAAAATGTGTCAAGTTGTATTGGTTAAGAGGATTGCTATCCAAGTTGTATAAATAGGGGTCACATTGTACACAACAATTCAACAATAGAAAATTGAATCTCATTTTTCCCTCCTTCAAGCTGTTACATGGTATCAGGCTTGGTTTCATGGAGAATCCAGAAGTTACCAATACATTTGCCTCTCTGGATTCAAATGACGAGCTCTTCCTCCACCATTCGGATCATCCGAATTTCGTGCTTTCCACTTGTCTCCTCAATGATCGCAACTATGGACCTTGGCGTAGATCTGTAGAAGTTTCTCTCTATGCTAAGAACAAATTCGGTTTTGTTACTGGTTCCTGTAAGCGTTCTTCTTCGAATCTCGCTGCTCAATGAGATCAATGTAATAACATGGTTATTGCTTGGCTTTTGCACTCTTTGGAAAATGATATTGCCGAATCTGTTCTATATTTTCGTTCTGCTGGTGCGATCTGGCAAAATTTAGCTACTCGCTTCAATCGCACAAATCGAACTCGTGTTTTCCAGATCCATCGCGATATCAATTCGATCTCTCAAGGATCTATGTCTGTTTCTACTTATTTCACCAAATTAAAGAAGCTTTGGGATGAATATGCTCTTACTCTTGAGGATCGTGCTTGCGAGTGTGGATCTGTGAGTCTGTTGCATAAATTTCTTGAAGATCAACAAATTATTCAATTCCTCGTCGGCCTTAATGAGTCGTATGCTGCTGCTAGGGCTCAGATCCTTATGATTCAGCCTCCTCCTCCGTTGGCTGAGGTTTATCATCTGGTTGTTCAAGACAAAGAACAGCGAGAAATTGGCGCGAAATCGTCTTCCTCTACTTCTGATGCTAGTACTGCTCTCGCTTCCCAGAGGTTCTCTTCTTCATCAGATCCAGGCAAAGGCACAAGTCGTGATCAGTCATCAGCTCCACGACCTCGTGGAGCTCCTACAGGTGGACGAGGAGCTTCTATAGGTGGCCGTGGTACCTTATTCTGTGATCACTGTAAAATTGGCGGTCATGTGATGGATACTTGCTGGAAATTGCACGGTCACACTCTATTTTGTGACTTCTGTAAGCTTGGAGGTCATCTAGTGGAGAAATGTTGGAAGAAGCATGGGTATCCTCCTGGTAAGGGCCCGTCACAACACACTACTGCAACCGCTGCTGATTCTTCAATCAATTCTCTGACCACGGAGCAGTATAGTCAGCTTCTCGCACTCCTTAGCAAGCCTAATGTTCCCAAATATGAGACTGCAGCCTTCCTCGCAGGTACGAATTTCAGTTTTCTGAGTTCTAGTACAAATCCGACTTGGATCATTGATAGCGGTGCAACTGATCATCTTACTCCCAATCGCTCCTTATTTTCTTCATTTCTTCCTCTTTCTAAACCTGTTCTTATTACTATGCCGAATGGCAGATCAACCTCTGTCACTCATTTTGGCACCGTTATCCTTTCTTCTTCTCTTACACTTACTAATGTTCTTCATGTTCCCGATTTTTGTTTCAACCTTTTGTCTGTTAACAAGCTAATTTATGATTCTAATTTTCATGTTCTTTTTACTGAGAAGTTTTGTTTCCTTCAGGCCCCTTTGACGAAGACATCCCTTATGATTGGCAGTGAGGTTAAAGGTCTATATGTTGTTCACATGAATTCTTCCTGTCAGTAAGGTCTTAGCCCTTCAGAAGATGTGTCCTATACTGTTTTGAATAAACCTTTTGCTTGTTCTGTTACACTTTCATCCCATTTACTTGAATTGTGGCATTGTCGTATGGGACATGTTCCCTTTTCTCAATTAAAGCATATTCATGTTATTGGTGATACAGTCAAACCTTCTTACTTGTGCAAGATTTGTCCTAAAGCAAAACAACAAAGAAATTCTTTTCCTGATTCTGTGTCCAGAGCTGAAGCTCCTTTTGATCTTATACATATAGACACTTGGGGTCCCTTCCATACCCCAACTCATAATGGTCATAAGTATTTTTTTACCATTGTGGATGACCATACAAAAGCTACCTGGACATTTCTTATGCCTACCAAGAGCAGTGCTCTCCCTATTCTCTCTTCTTTCATTGAAATGGTTGCTACACAGTTTGAATTGATTTAAAGATTAAAGTCATCAGGTCTGACAATGCAGCAGAGTTTTGTGGACATCAAGCCTCTCATCTTTTCACAACCAAAGGCATTTTTCACCAAACAAGTTGTCCCTATACCCCCCAACAAAATGCCATTGTTGAAAGGAAACACAAGCACCTCCTTGAGGTTGCTCGTGCTCTCCTTTTTCAATCCAATGTGCCACTCATATATTGGGGAGAGTGTGTTTTGACAGCCACATATCTTATTAACCGTACACCTCTCCCTTCTCTCAAAAATCTTTCTCCATATTTTCTGCTATTTCACAAACAGCCTTATTAAAGCCTTTGGTTGCCTTTGCTTTGTGTCTCACTACCCTCATACAGCTGGTAAATTCCATCCTCGAGCCAGCCCTTGTGTCTTTCTTGGGTATTGCTTTGGCAAGAAAGGTTACAAGGCCCTTGACCTTGCCACTAAACACATTCATGTCACCAGGAACATCATCTTCCATGAGTCACATTTCCCTCTTCACCTTAAACCTCTTCAAACTGATGCTACTTTACCTGTTGCATTGTCTTCTGATCATGACTTTGATTTTATTTTTACACCAATTGCAACTACTCCCAATCTTTCCTACACCTCTTCTGTGTTTGATAAACCCACAACTCCAGCCTCCCCTCCTATTCTTGACAGTCCTATGGTTGACAGTCCTCCTTCACCTCCTATTCTTGACAGTACATCATCTTCTGCTACCCCTCCCCCCCCCCCCCCCACCCATCAAACACTCAACTAGACCTCGCCATCCACCTGCTTACTTGAAGGATTTTGTGTGCAACTTTGGACCTTCCTCCACTTCCTTAATTAATGTGGTTGATTCTTCTTTTCTGCCAGCATCTCATTTTGCTTTCCTCACTCATATATCCTCTTACACAGAACCTTCTTCTTACAAACTTGCTTCTTGTGATCCAAATTGGGTTTGTGCTATGAACAAAGAAATTGATGCTCTAACTGCTAATGAGACTTGGGATGTAGTTCCTCTACCTCCGGGAAAGTCACCTATAGGTTGCAGGTGGCTCCTTAAAGTGAAGCTTAAATCAGATGGGTCTCTTGAACGATATAAAGCCCGGCTGGTAGCAAAAGGATTCACTCAAAAGGAAGGGATTGACTTCCATGAGACATTTTCCCCAGTGGTTAAGATGACCACCATCCGTACCTTGATTGTTGTTGCTGCTTCCAAACAGTGGCCCATACACCAGTTAGACGTCAACAACACATTTCTTCATGGTGATTTACATGAAGAGGTGTTCATGGTGATGCCTGAGGGAGTTCCCAGTCCTCTTCATCATGTCTGTCGTATGAAGAAGAGCTTGTATGACCTTAAACAAGCTTTTAGACAATGGTTTCACAAGCTTACTACTACTCTCCAAGGCTTGAACTTTGTTCAATCGAAGAATGACTATTCTGTTTTCATCAAACATCAATCTCACCACATCACCATTCTAGCTGTGTATGTTGATGATGTCCTTATCACTGGTTCTGACTTGGCTGCCATCCATGCCCTTAAGGCTTTTCTGCATTCTGCCTTCAGCATTAAGGACCTCGGAGAGCTTCATTACTTCCTGGGAATGGAGATCACTTCTCTCCCTACTGGCTATGCTGTTACACAATCAAAATTTACAAAGGAACTTCTTCTTGATGCTGGCCTCATGGATTCCAGTAAACCGGTTGTGACACCCTTACCTCTTCATCTTAAGCTCACTGCCACTGATGGAGTGCCACTTTCAGATCTTTCTCTTTATCGAGCTTTGGTTGGGAAACTCAATTTCTTAACCAATACTCGACCTGATCTGTGCTATTCAGTGCAAACTTTGAGTCAGTTTATGCAGAATCCGCATTCTCTTCATTTTGAAGCTTTGTTGCACACTCTTCGTTATGTCAAGGGCACTGCAGGCCAAGGCATTTTACTTAATGGCTGCTCTTCTCCAGTTCTCAAGGCCTTCTCTGACTCTGACTGGGCTTCTTGCCCTATGACACGCCGATCTGTCACTGGTTACATAGTTTTTCTTGGTTCTTCTCCCATCAGCTGGAAATCCAAGAAGCAATCAGTGGTGTCCCGCAGCTCTTCTGAGTCCGAGTACAGGGCTATGGCCAATGCTGCTACAGAGATCACCTGGCTAGTTCGTTTGCTTCAAGAATTTTCAATTCAACCACTTAAGCCAGTCCAATTGTTTTGTGACAATCGATCAGCAATCCAGATAGCATCCAATCCAGTCTTCCACGAGCGCACCAAACACATCGAAGTGGATTGTCACTTCACTCGTGACAAGGTCCTTGATGGCCTTTTATAGCTTTCCTTTGTTACTTCCTCTGAGCAGCTAGCTGATGTTCTCACCAAGGTTTTGCCCTCACATCAGCAGAATTTTATCCTCTCCAAGCTGGGGTTGTACCGCCGTCCATCTTGAGGGGGCGTATTGACCATGGGTCAAGTATAAAATGTGTCAAGTTGTATTGGTTAAGAGGCTTGCTATCCAAGTTGTATAAATAGGGGTCACATTGTACACAACAACTCAACAATAGAAAATTGAATCTCATTTTTCCCTCCTTCAAGCAAGCTGTTACAGATGGCTCGGTGTGTGCTAGCCAGTGATCCTTGGTGACTTGGTTGGTTGGCGTCTCCTTTAGATGATATGTTGGATCAATATAAGATGAACTTTGTTCATCTTCATGTTGGCCCAACCCAGTTGAGATCTGCCCCCCTTCACTCTTCCAACTCTGAGGGCTCTCAACGACACTTTGTTGGGTTTGCTTCAAACGCAGCGTTTTGCCTAAATGACACACCCTGTAAGGGGCCTTTTTCTTTGAAACTCTAATCCACGAGCTGCTTCACTATTCTCTGTCCCCAAAGAAAGAGAGAAAGAGAGGAGTGAAACCCTAGGTTACCAAGCGTCGCCATTGGAGATCTCACACTCAAGAGGAAGAAGACGAGCTCCCGGCCTGGTTTCTCAACCATTACAGCGTCGTCTTGACCTGCTCCCATCCGGCTTCGATGATCTTCGGAGTGAAGGGATTATCTGTTCCTCTTTTATGATTTCTTCTTGTCCGTTCGTGTTTCCGAGTTGCTTGACCTAGAACTGTTTCCTTGAGCTCGTCAATGCTTGTATCCGTGATCTATACTCGTTCATACTTAATGGATTCTTGGGTTTGAGTCTCTTCCTCATGAGACTCCGCATAATAGAGAAACCGAACTGCGTTATCAATCTCTGTGTCTTTAGCTTCCGCTTTGCATGTCTGTTATTCGATCTCCGTTTCTGTGCTAGAACTTAGGATGAAATCGCTTTTACAGATGTTGTCCATGGTACCGGGCTCGAGATCCATGAGAATGGCCCTGGGAACGTACCTGACATTAGATGCCTCGTCGAAGTAGATATTGATGCGCTCCAATTAAAGATCGGCGGAACCGGTTGGATCCGATTTGGTTGCCACACTAGCGGGCCTCCTTGGACGTGCAGAATCTCTCTCATCGTGGTCGCGTCGTGTCAATTGATTAATTGGCCGGCCTAGGGCTGGAAGAAATGGATGTCAATTGAATTAGAATGGGGAATTGGGAGAGACACAAAGAGAGAAAGGGGGTTGAAGAGGTTGCGCAAAGTATATACGGATAATGGACTGGAGATCTTTAGGGGGCGGGTGACAGTCACTACGCCAGATTGCACTTCGGGCGACGGACTCATGAGCTTCCGTCGCCCGAGTTCACTTATGGCGACGGACTTAGAAGAGTTCGTCGCCTGAATGTCTAGGGCTTGACCCCCAACCCAAATCACATTTGAGCGACCAATTCTATACAAAGTTCGTCGCTTCAATCAACTTTAGGCGACGGACATATTTAGGCGACGAACAAAGGAAGAATATATGGTTGCTCGAATAAAGAACTCATCCACTTTTGTTAGAACTACCATTCAGGCGACGAACATAGGTCAATGTTCGTCGCTTGAGTTGACTTCAGGCGACGAAAATTACATGTGTGGTCCATGTTGGTCGCCTGAATGAGTGATAAAAGTTGGTCACTCATTCAGGTGACGACATATTTTGAATGTTCGTCGCTTGAGTTAAATTCAGGCGACGGAGATAACATGTGTACTCTATGTTGGTCGCGTGAATGAGTGACAAAATAATAGAAATTATTTAGGTGACGACATATTTTTGTAATGTTTGTCGCTTAAATGAGTGACCCCATTAGACATTTTTTTACAAAAAAAAATGTTTTTTTATAAATCTTATAAATTAAAAATATATTTTACGTATATTTTTAAAATTAATTATGTAATATTAATCTTATAAGTTATATTTATAAATTTTAAAACCATAATTTACAATGTTATATTTAAAAATTTAAAACCATAGTTTTAAAATTATTTAATTGTGTAATAAATCTTTTAAGCTATATGTATAATGTTTTAAAACCATACTTTACAATGTTATAAATTTTAAAACCATACTTTACAATGTTATAAATTTTAAATTAATTGTGTAATGTTTTTATAACGTTAAAACCATAAATTTGCATTAATTGGGTAATATTTTATACAACCATACTAACTACATATCATATTAATTAATTAATTAATTAATTAATTAATGTAATTTATAATCTTATTGTCTCTATAATGTTTTTATATACCATAAGGTTATGTTTTGAGGAAAACTCATATAAGTAACTAATAAAACCTTATACTAAGTAATAAATTCTCGTTATAATACTATAAGGTTATGTTTTGAGGAAAACTCATATAAGTTGCTAATAAAACCTCATGCTAAGTAATAAATTCTTATTATAATACAATAAGGTTATGTTTTGAGGAAAACTCATATAAGTAACTAATAAAACCTTATACGAAGTAATAAATTCTTATTATAATACTATAAGGTTATGTTTTGAGGAAAACTCATATAATTAACTAATAAAACCTTATACTAAGTAATAAGTTCTTATTATAACACTATAAGGTTATTTTTTGAGGAAAACTCATGTAAGTAACTAATAAAACCTTATACTAAGTAATAAATTCTTATTATAATACCTATAAGGTTATGTTTTGAGGAAAACTCGTATAAGTAACTAATAAAACCTTATACTGAGTAATAAGTTCTTATTATAACACTATAAGGTTATTTTTTGAGGAAAACTCATGTAAGTAACTAATAAAACCTTATACTAAGTAATAAATTCTTATTATAATACTATAAGGTTATGTTTTGAGGAAAACTCGTATAAGTAACTAATAAAACCTTATACTAAGTAATAAATTCTTATTATAATACGATAAGGTTATGTTTTGAGGAAAACTCATATAAGTTGCTAATAAAACCCTATACGAAGTAATAAATTCTTATCATAATACTATAAGGTTATGTTTTGAGGAAAACTCATATAATTAACTAATAAAACCGTATACTAAGTAATAAGTTCTTATTATAATACTATAAGGTTATTTTTTGAGGAAAACTCATGTAAGTAACTAATAAAACCTTATACTAAGTAATAAGTTCTTATTATAATACTATAAGGTTATGTTTTGAGGAAAACTCATATAAGTTGCTACTAAAACCTTATACTAAGTAATAAATTCTTATTATAATACTATAAGGTTATGTTTTGAGGAAAACTCATATAATTAACTAATAAAACCTTATACTAAGTAATAAATTCTTATTATAATACTATAAGGTTATTTTTTTAAGGAAAACTCATGTAAGTAACTAATAAAACATTATACTAAGTAATAAATTCTTATTATAATACTATAAGGTTATGTTTTGAGGAAAAATCATATAAGTAACCAATAAAACCTTATACTAAATAATAAATTCTTATTATAATTCTAAAAGGTTATGTTTTGAGGAAAACTCATATGAGTTGCTAATAAAACCTTATACTAAGCAGGGAGTATCTCTATTTTATAATAATTACGTATAGGATGTATAAATCAATATAGATGTAAATTGAGAGTTTGATTGTTAAATAAAATTTTGGAAAAATTGTATCTTTAGTATAGATACTTAACAAACATGGTTAAAATATTGTAAAAATATATCAAACTCTAATAAAATTGAGTAAAAAAGTATCTTAACCCTATATTGCTAGATTGGTTAATTTTTTTTTTATAGATAATTATGCAATTTCGGATTTAAGTTGGATAGAAATTAGAATAATATTAATCGCAAAAAATTGGATATAAATCATTCTGGCGACGAGAAAAATATTTAGGTCGGTCGTTTAAGTTTATGGCGCCTAATTTTTCCGCCTAAATTTTTGTGAAATTTCAAAATTTGTTCAAGGGAGGGACAATTTTTAACCTTGTCCGTCGCCTAAATAAATTAGGTATAAAAGCGGAAGGTGAAATCCCCAAATCCAACCCTAAACCCTCAGCCTCAAATTCTTGGCCGCCCCTATTCAACCCTCTGCCGTTCTCGATCTGCCTCGCCCTTCCTCCTCCCTCAAGCCAAATCCACAGGAGCCAAAGCCTCCTTCAATGCCTTCAATGGCCGTTAGCCCCTTCTTGCCTCGTCGAACCTCCCGTGTTGCTACGGTTATACCAACGACGAACTGACGCCAAGCCAGGAGCCAACGTCGGAGACGAGGTCGAGTCCCTGGACTTTGAGCTCCTTGCTCTTCTCCTTTTCCTGACTTCAATCTCTCGGACTCCCCTTCCATGGATGCCTCCTCTACGTCGCCGTTGAGGATCCAGGGTCGAGCCTTAGGTCCCCGACCTCCCGCATCTGGTGGCGCCAGATCTGAGATTTCCTCCCTCCTTCTTCCATGAGTCGCGAGCTCAACGGAGATTGGACTCCTCTCCCTCACCGGAGCCAGTTCTCTGTCCCTCTGCTTCGAAAATAGACCAGAGAGGAAGAACGCGGCCTCCCACCATCTTTATCTCTCTCGGAAGCCACACAATTCGATTTGGTTTTGGCCCCAGGGTTCAAGAGAAGGTCCGTTCGAGTTATTGTGATTGCCAAACAATGGGAACCTACAAAGGTTGTAAGTTTTTCTAAGCTTTATTGTTCTTTGTTGATCTCATCTGATTTTTAACAGTCGTTGTGTCAATTTCTTCGATTAGGTCAAGCCATAAGTTGCCAGAGTCCTAATTCGTCTTGATACCTGAGGTACTTTGCTCTCTCTAATTGTCATCCCCCTAGAATTTTGTCATATTCAAGCAAATTCCTAGATTTTGAGCCTTGTGAAATGAATGTATGCATCTGTTTACCTTAGGTTGTTGATTCTCGTTTTTTTTATTGTGGAATGCTGATGTTGTTGTGTTGTTTCATGTCATAAAAGTGTGAATTTTGTGGTTAGTTTAACTTGATTTTGAGCCTTGTGAAATGAATGTATGCATCTGTTTTCCAAAGACAAAGTAATGGATCTGAAAAATAAGAAGTGATGTAGAAACCATATGATCAGTTGTTCTTGGATGCTAGGAATACCCTTTTGCAAATTAGTTGAAGCCTCATATGCTGCAATTAGTCACAAAAATGGTTAATTTTTTAGTTTACCTGGGCTTTTTTTTTAAGTTGTAATGAAATTAGCCACAAATATGCTTTGAGCAACTGAATGAAATGAGGTAAAAATATAAATAAATAAATTGAAATGCAATACAATGCTTGTTTCCTTTTGTACTTTTGTTAAGGGATTGGAGAATTTGAAATCACCACCACGGACTAAAAAAAAAAGGTTATTTGAGTTAAACACTTGTGGTTGTCTTACATTCACCTTAAAATTTGCAAGTTCATTAGTTTTTTTATGATTTGTTGTATGTTTATTGTTGATTTGTTGATTTGTTGTTATTTCTGGTTTTTATTGTTGATTTGTTGTTATTTCTGGCGTATTGGATTTCAAATTGTGGTTGATCGGGAGTAAATTTTATAGCCATGTTTCTTTGGAAGGCTGATCTCTAATATTTTCTCTTTTTCACCAGAGATAAATTTTACAGCCATGGTTCCTGGAAAACCCCACTAGCGACAAAGCAAAGCCTACTGATGTATGTGCTGCTTGTCATAGTCCTTCTTAATTCTTAAATTCATTTTCTTTTTGTTTTGTTATACTTCTTCCTTGTCATTCAGCTTCATATTTTCAGTGCCTACCTAATGGAGCCGTGCCGGATTCGACTTGTGAAGTTTTCATCTCGTCTACTCTCTCTACCTACACTTATACAACTTCTCTCCCGTAACCGAAGCTAGATCTCAAGGTATCATCACTTACACTCATGAGTTAAATAAAATGTTTCAGTGAGTATAATAATGGATGTAGTTTTAGGTTTTTTAAATTAATTTTAAATTTTACCTTACTGATTAATGGTGAGTTTATAAGAATCATTATTGATATCTATGCTGTTTAAATCTTTTTCTTTGGGTAATTGGCCATGGCTACTTCATTTATGAAAACATCAAACCATTTGCATAAAGCAATCACATCAGTAGGCCTATCTTGTCCTATAAACATGTTTTTTGCTACACTTCTACTTGAATTTCAGTTGGATCCATCAAGGTGCTGGACTTAGATTGGGGTAATATGGATCGTATACAAGCAACTGCTGAACCGTTTGACTATATTATTGGAACTGATGTAGTAAAGCATGATTGAGTAAGCTTAATCCTATAAATTTATTACGTATAATTATGAGAAAAATCTTACTCTTCTTTACATTGGAAGTTTGAAATGTCAATGATGTGCTGGAACTGGAAGCCTAGAACGAGGTGCTGGATTGGTCTATGTGCATTCTTTACTTCTGTGTGCATTATTTTTAAGTAGAAACAGCAAAAAAATCTTCATACATTTCCAAAAGTTGAATTCTAGAAAATTTCCCAAAGCTGTTTCATAGCATATATACGTGTATCATTATGCTTGGGTTGATTCAAAATTCTTTATCTTTTTGTTTCAACATGGAACTGGGTTTTGTTAACTCCTCAAGTTCTTCACACCCCCAACAAGTGCTAACAGTTCATCAACATAGCCTCGGCGTGCTTTGCACGCGACAGTTTAACTAATTAGTAATAAAAGTTCAAGTTATAATTTATGTAAATGGTTTTACTTACACCATCTTTTTCTTTGTTTGCAGAAAATGATTCAGCATTTCATCTTCTTTTTTGCACAACATTCAAGCTTCTAGATCATCAATGGCTTTAGATAGTGACTTTGTAAATATTGGCGCCTTCGACTTTGAATACGCAGCAGCCTTCTCAGCACTCGTCGGATCAGCAACCAGCTTCGACTTCGGATACGCAGCCTTCGGATACGCAGGATGCTTCGACTTTTCAGCTCTCGTCCGCGCAGCAGTAGCAGGTATCTCTCACACTCCTCTCCTACTTCCTCTTAATTAAGTAATGAACTTGGATTTGTGAATAGGTTTGGATTTGTGAATTTGTACGTAGTTGCAAACTTGGATTTGTGAATTTATATGCAGATTTGTATGCGGATTTGTATGGGTTGTGAACTTGGCCATGTTTGTTGTGTAAGATGAAACAGGTTTGTGCACATTTTTGTGCTAAAAATGTGCACAATTTTGGTGCAATTGCAAACCGGGGCATCAACCATTTTTCAATTATTTTTTTTAAAAACAAATCAACTCAGGCAACGAACATTGACATAATTTGGTTGCCTAATTTTTTTTTTTTTAAAAAACCACTCATATTCAGACGACGGACATAGCTTTAGGCGACGAACTTAGCTAAAAAGAAGGTCGTCTGAGTTGCATTTTATATTTTATAGAATTCCCCAACCAAATTTGGGCGACGAACCTTTGAGATAAATCCGTCGCCGGAAGTGAAGTCGGCTCGGCTCGGCTTGAAAAGCCCTTAAGGTCTGACAATGAATTCAGGCAACGAACATACAGATGCTCGTCGACTGAATAGTGAAAGGATGAAAGTCACTGGACCACTACTCAGGCGACGAAAATCACATTTCAGGCGACGACATTGGTCCGTCGCCTGAAACCCCTTCTGGCGTAGTGAGTTGGCACTCAGAAATTAAATCGCGGGAATATAATTTTGAAGAGAAGTTAATTAGTTACTATCCGGACTCCACAGTGTAAAATGTAAGTCCGTTCTTCATAATGGGATCTAGTATTGAAGATTCTGTATATATTGTATCGTTTTGTGTTATTCATTGTTGTTTGTCATCGGTGGGATCTGGCTCTGCCTTCCAGATCGATCTATTAATTCAATTGCTGCCTTCCAGCTCTAATATATCCTTCAACAATATTAATAGATATGATGGATGTTCAATTCCAACTTAATTTGTGTGTGAGCGGTGTTCATTTCCAGCTGTACGTATAGTCCTGTATGTATGTTTGATTCAGAAAGTCGTAGTCATAGGAGTTCCACCACCACCTCACTTCAAATCTAAAATTATATATATAGATAGATAGATATTGAAATGTATGTTGATAAGTGTAGGTAGTTTGATAATGTGGATATCTAATTAATTAAACTGAACGGAGGTAGGAAAACTCTGACCAAATCCCCAACCAGCAGGCACCACGTTGTCGAAAAGCCTGGTGTCTCCATCAGTGGTGGTGAGGGTGAAGGACAAAGACTGGCCGTTGAGGTAGGCGTTGGACTGCCAATTAGCGCCCCAATTCCTCGACATTGTCATCCAGCCTGTCCTGGATCCCTTGATGGACACCGACTGGATGGATCCTGCCCCTCCCACGTTGGTGATGAGCACCAGCTCAAAGTAGTCTCTTCCGTTGAGGGTGAACCTCACTCCTCCTTGCTTTGAGCAGGGAACCCTCTGGTACAAAACAGGGATGATTCCCCCCCTGTAGATACCGATCTTCTCCCACGCAGGCTGGGCCATGTCGAAGTGCTCCAGCGGAGGGTTGCACCACCCCCCGTCGTCGTTTGGGAGGGCGTAGTTGGGAGGGCAGAAGTTGGTGCCGGTGATGGTAATGGAGCTCCCCTGAATGCACCACCTTGGATCCGAGTCGTAGTTGCACTTGATGGTGTAGCACTGGCCGCAGGAGGTACCCTCGTTGAACAAAGCCGTGCTCAGTGCTGCTGTATTTGTACCGTATCCTGCGGAATATAGGTTGCCGTAGCCGCAAGCGCCACCTGATCCATCAGCCCGCCCGCATACATACATACATAGATACATAACATAGTATTAATTACGTACGTAAGAGAGCAATTCAGGTGGAAATTAACTAACAAAACAAAATTAGCGGCACTAGCTAGCTAGGGTGACGTACCCATTGTCCCGGAAGCATCACCGCCACCGTAGAAAGTGGCATGGGCGTTGGTCCACCCGGAAGCTACAAAAGCATTGGAGGTTAGACAAAGGAATCCTAATAGTATTAATACAGTAATCAATGCCCGCCATGACCACTTTGCCATTAATTGATTGAACGAGGGGTAGCTAATATCAATATCAATTCAATAAGCAGCTAGAAGCAGCTATACATATATAGATAGATAGATAGCTCGGTCGGTTGACGGTTGTGGCGTTTACTGCAGTCCAGTGTGCTGACGAGGACTTTCTCCGGAGCTATCCATTTTATAGAGAGGGCTTCCATTCATTTTGATTTTTGTCAAAAAACAACTCACATGCGCCCGCATTTTGTATTTATTTCTTACATTTATAGTGCTTGTTTGTTTTTGTCCATTTCATTTATAAAATGTGGAAATTAACTGCCTCGACCAGCTTCCCATGGATGATGGATATGGATTGGGCCATATATACATAACACAATGATAATACATTGCTGTACGTGAGTTGTGAGATGTGACCCGCTTCGCTTCGCTAGCTTGTGGATGATGCTCATCATTGATAATGTGAAACATTATTCGGTGAAATGTGAAACATTTTACCGAATATTGTTATGTTTTTTTTTTCCGTTTAGTTCAGATTAAAACCAGACACGAAACTAGAATTGTAATTTAGGGTATGCTAGATTTACATATAATTTTAATTTTTTTTCATCTATCACTACATATATTTATAAAAAAGAATTGACAGTAATAACTGGCAGGAATAAGAAAAAAAAAATGAAAGTAAAAGAAAGAAAATAGAGGAGGATAAATAATTAGTAGAACAAAATTGAATTGGTATTGCAGACTTGCAGTAATAATTGGCAGAAATAAGAAAAAGGCCATAAAAGAAAGAAAATGGAGGAGGAGAAATAATTAGCAAAAAAACAGTACCAAATTGAATTGGTGTGATTCGAACCCGCGTGTTCACTGCTCTCCTCAAAACAATGAACCTAATGTACCTATAGTATATATGTATTATTTTTAAAACGTGGGTCCGTCCCTGATGAAAACGTTTCAATTTCACTGAATAATTTGTAATATTCTACCGAATAATGTTTATTTTTTTATTCATCTATTTCAAATAAAAGAAACTTCAATTCCCTAAATAATACTTACAATTTATTCGAATAATACTTCAAATTTCACCAAATAATGTTTCAAATTCCCCTAAACAATACTCACATTTCATCACCGAATAATGTTTCACATTTCACCGAATAATATTTGTGAACAAGGTACACATAAGGCTTGTGTACAAATGATCCATACACAATATATATATATATATATATATATATATATATATATTCTCCATCTATTATTAACTTGTAATATAGTATTAATCAAAAATTTTAATTAATGTAGGTACATATCATGTGGATGGGGAGAAGAAACCACGGTCAAATGCAAATGCAAAAAAGGCAAATCCAAATCTGGTGGGGGTTCTCTATTCTCTAATTAACTAAATGCCATTTGAATGTTTGATCGATCCATCGATCGAGTTGGAATTTTCTATTCCTATCCGATACAATCCGATCCGATCCGATCATCTCTTTTTGTCTACATTAATCCAATCCGATCCGATCTTTATATCTATAATATACAATATGGGTGCGTATAGTTGTCATTTGTCAATATAAACAGTTAAAAATTAATCATTTGTGTGTGTTTATTTTTTAAACAGCTTTTTTGGTTGTTTGGATGACCAAAATAAACAAAAACGTGTTGAAAAAACTGTGTTAAAAAATAGGCAAAAATGCATAAAACCACCCACTATTCATTGTTGTTTGCAAATAACCACCCCTTATTAAAAAATTGTCAAATAATCACCCACTATTAATTATTGTTTGCAAATAACCACCCCTTATTAAAAAATTGTCAAATAACCACTCATTAAATATAGGTTGTTTGCAACTAACCACCCATACCCCTTTTCTTGTTAAACCTCACTTAATTTAATATTAAAAGACAATTATACTCCTATTATTTAATGTTTCATTTTTAGTAAAAAAACAATTATACTTCTCTTTGTTGCTTGATTTTTCAGGTATTACAATTAGACCTGTCAAATGGGTCATTCGGGTTAGGTCACTTCGGGTCCCGAGTAAGATGGGTTCCGGGTACATCCAGGTTGTCTCGAACCCGGGTTTGACCAAGTTTCGGGTCATTTTGGGTCGATTTTGAGTTTGTCAATTTTTTCTTTTTTAATTTAAAAAAATCATGATTTGATAATTTTGGATAATTTTAAAATTCTACAATTAAAGACGTTGTTCATAAATCATAGTGCTTGTAATTATATACTATATCTGATCTAAAATATTTTATTTTTATTATTTCTCGTAATTTTTAATAAAATGTAATAATATATAAATATCAAAATTTTAAACAATTTTTTTAAAAATTGATATAATTGTGTTTTTACTAAAAATGAAACATTAAAGAATAGGGGTATAATTGTCTTTTTATATTAAATTAAGTGAGGTTTAACAAGAAAAGGGGTATGGGTGGTTAATTGCAAACAACCTATATTTAATGGGTGATTATTTGACAATTTTTTAATAAGAGGTGGTTATTTGCAAACAACAATAAATAGTGGGTGGTTATTTGACAATTTTTGAATAAAAGGTGGTTATTTGCAAACAACATTGAATAGTGGGTGGTTTTATGCATTTTTGCCTAAAAAATAAGGTACAAAATGAAGGTTATTTGGGTGTTTATTCTCCCTTTTATCTTATTTGGTTTGAAAGTACCACAATACCCCTAATAACAACCAAATAAACTCCACTTCTTACTAATAAACTGTTTTTCTCCCCATACAAAGATTATCTTATTGTTTAAAATTTTTTAAATACTTTTACCAACAGTTTATAAATTTTACCCTCTCGTCCCATACGAACCCTATGCACTCAAAAGTCAAAACCTCTTCATCTATTCTTCTTCCCAGATATGATATTCGATTGGCTAATTTATACTTTTCCAAGCTAGCTACCAAGCTTGAAATAAATTGAATTGTCCGGCAAACAGATCATGTGGGATGTGGGTACTTAACAGGGAAGAGATAAGGGAAATTAAATTAGAGCAAATTATTACAAGGAAAATAGGGTAGCGGCCGGTGGGTGGCAGTTAGAGGACGAGTTTATATATGCCCCGTATATATATTAAGAATTCGACAAATTCTAGAGGCCGACAAACACCAGAAATACAGAAAGAAGGTGCAAAAGATCAGGCAACATTAACAATGAAAGATGAATAGAAGCAAACATAAAACTAGAAAGTTGAGGACGAAGACTATGGACGTGAGATAGCATCGATGACCAACGATACATCAGGAGTCCCTATGAGTAGTGAAGACGAATCTCCAAAGAAGCTTTCCGTACGTGGAGTCGCCCATAAACACTACCACGATCCCAATAAGTCCCAACTCCGAATGTTAGAACCCAGCGAAGAAGTAGATTACCAAGACCCATCCATTGAAGTCGTACACAGCCAGAGTAAATGCACCAAGAAGACCAATCAAACCCTTTCGGGATATTAACTAGAGATTTGTATTATTTATTTTACTCTGTTTTTGTTTTTTCGAAAAAAGCCCTTTCGAAAATTGTCGAGCCCTTTTCGGGATTTATCTAACCCTTTCGAGAGTGTTTACCAAAATTCAAACCCAGTTCAGAAGATTTGTTCGAACCTTATTGGGATGTTGGTCTAACCCTTTCGGGGTTTTGTGCAAGCCCTTTTGTTATTTATTTATTTCCCAATTGGGGCAAGGGTGAAGAGACCACCCAGGAGGGAGACCTGACAAGAGCCCCAAATGGCGGCCGGAAGAGAGACGCTTGCGCTGGCAACATAGGGGAGGAAAGCCGGATGGACAGGCGACAATCCCCATGCAACCACCCGACGGCGCACACCACCGACCAACCACATGCGGAAGAGAGGGAGGCTTCGCGGAGCGAAGACTTACAACATATGCCTTGATGTGTCGAAAGCCCAAATAGGTCCGTTTGGCAATGCAATTAGCTTTTCGGAGTTTTTGGTTTTAATATTTTATAGTTTTAAGTAAGTTAAATATAAGATTTTAATTTAATTAGCTTTTGAAATTGGATTTTCAATAGCTACGTACCCCAAGCTTTTTAGAATTCTATTCATTTTCTTTTATCTAATCGGCTAGTTCTAGTTTGCATTAACTATTCTATCAGCTGGGTTACCAAACACCTTACTAGCTTTTGAAAACTCTAATTTAGCATATATTTAGCGCACTTAATCCATTAGCTTCATCTACCCTATCAGCTTCATCTACCTCATCATCTTTGTTTTACCAAACTGAACCGATCCAAGCCGGAGAAATCGGACGATGGGAGGCCCAAATCACCCAAAAACCTAGCCGATTAGGACTTGGGATAAGGGAATTCGAAAACTAGGGTTTGCACGGGATACAACACCGTGGCGCAACCCACGGTCTTCTAGGGGCGACGACGGGGGTGAGGTGAAACGAGGTGGCCAGACGGCGAGGATGACGGAGGTGGACTTGGAATCCAAGAAGAGGTGGCGGTAGGTACGCCATGTGGTGGTGTTGATGGGATTTTCTTGGTTCGGTTGGTTTTTTTTTTTTTTTTTTTTAAATATGTATACATAACGGGAAGAATTCAATTAACTCAGCCTAGAGACTAAGCTAGTAAGCTACCATAGGGTGTGTTTGGTAAACGTAGCTGAATGGATAGCTTAAGTTGAATGAGTAGTTGAATGAGTAGTTGAAGCTGAATGGTTTATTGTGTAAAATAGGTTAAATTAAACTAGTACTGTGTTTGTTAACCTTAGCTGAATGGATAGCTGATAAAACTAGATGAAAAAAAAGAGATTTGTGTATATAAAAGGAAAACCTCTGAAAAGCTGGGGTGGGTAGCCGGTGGAAATTCAATTCCAAAACTCTAATTAACTAGTAATGTTAGCTTTATTTAATTTAAAACTATATAATATTAAAACAAAAAGCTCCAAAACGCTACTTGTGTTGCCAAACACACCCATAGTCATAGAGAACAGACTTGGATGGTTGCGTAGAACATGCCCTTAGTTGGCTCCGCCACTGCGCACAGAGAAATTAGAAAGTGTGTAGATAGAGTGAGGTGGATTGTGGATACTTAATTTTTAGCGTTCGTGAAAACTATGTACAACATAAATCAGCATCGGGTTAGACGTACACTGACTTTACTGTGGTATCAGTTGGAAGCGATAGATTATATGTAAAGCATGTCTTACTAACAAGTATAGCCAAATCTGCATCACCTGTGCCCAGCTACCACATTCTAAATCAACTTGACTAAACACATTAAGACCAATATAAGATTATATGTAATCATGAGCTGCAAGCATTAAGCAACTTAATAAGCAAATACCAAACAATTAGCAACATCAGCCTTTATTTCATACGACAACATAACAGGGACAGTATACCACTTTTATCACATTCGCTCGGGCATTATTCTTCCATCCATCCGCACATTTTTCACACCAAATTATGCAATGAACCTGCCTCCTTTTTTGGTCCCAATAAGAGGGTCAAGAATCCGTCTCCATCCGCTATAGTCAATAGCTTCACCGGGATCAGGCAAGGCAAAACCATTCACAAAGAAAACTGGCGTCCCGATTACTCCTCTTGAACAACCATACTGCATCAGAATGTGGTCATTAGATTTAGCAGCGTGATTTGTTCCAAGAAATTTAAAAGTGCCAAGGCATGAGCCTAACCAAAACTACATATGCATCCAACTGAATTAAGGAAAGTGATCGATTCTTGGTGTTTGTTACCTTGAAAGAGATCCTTGTTTTGATATTGCTTTCGGATTCCCCGAAACCCACTTTAATTGCAGAAGACGAGCTCAGGCCCATAGATTCCGAGACAAAACTGATAAGGTAGTCCATGAGACCAGTCCGGGTCATGTTGCTTGTTTGTTGATTGTAAAACTTCCCCTGGGAAACCAATCCACCATTTCAAGTGACTGCAAAGTACTTCTTACTTGTTACAAGGATTGAGTGGCATACTCTGCAACTAATAATGGCTTGGCTTTACCAGAATGCATGCTATGTTTAAGACCAGCTAAAATAACATCTCTCCGGATTTCTTGTTGAGTCTCTGGGACTGGTTCAATCACTTAAAATGCTTCCAAAGCTGAGTATCTAGCTATCTGGTGCACAAAAGACGTGTTTATCCCAAGAAATGGGCAAGATTTTTCTACTCTTCCTCCCCTTCCCCTTCTGAGACAACTTAGCTAACAAAGTTCTTAAATATCCTCTTTCAGTTTCATTATCATATTTGGGCATTCAGTTGTTAACATTAAGCATTTTTCCATCAGAGTAGTTTCTGCTCAATCTATTCACACAATGACATTCATAGACACATACTCGTACCTTTAAAAAGAAACAAGGGACAACAACTTAATCAATCTTGCTTATCACTACGTTTAGAGAGGCAAAGATGTACCTGGTTCTCGAAAAAAGCTTCCAACAGAGGGTAAGTCAAAGAAGAATTAAGCTTATTGATTATATGCAGTGCTCGTGAAGTAACAAATGCATTGTCATGGTACCTGAAATACAATATCCCCAACAGGAAAAGAGGGATTATTACTTGGGTACAAAAACACGAGAGTCATGAGTTTTTAATAGCAGCTGCAGATGGCATGATAAAAATTTAATTGCAGACCATCAAAGTCAAAGGCAATGAAAAAGGTCAATTGAATAAATTGGATGTAGGATCTTAACATCCATCAGCAATCAAAGACTCTAATTTCTCAATTCAAAGAATTGTGGTCTAATTTCAAAAAGGTTTTCAGAAATTAAGCATCAGGAATAGGGCTGCAAAGAGGAAGAGTAAAGAGGGTAGAGCTTACGGTAAAGGGAAAGGATGAAATGAGAGAGAAACGCGATGGGAATAGAAGGAGAGGACTTGCTTGAGAGGAGGCCAAGAGTCTCGGCTGTCGGGGCAAACCGGGTCAAAAAAGGCCTCAATCAGAACCGCATCGGGGTTGAAATGGGCGCTGCTTTTACCATAAACGAACCCGTCGAACTTGGCCGGAATCAGCGACTGAGATTCAGCAATCCATTGAACCTGTTGGAGGGTTAAAGCAACCGATAACATCAGCACCAATCCTCGCCCTCTTCTCTCCATCGAGATGCTCTGTTTCAGTCTCTAGTTTCTCTCTCAATCTTGGGATGTGTTTCAGTAAAATAAATAAATAAATAAGTAAATAAATAGGGGGTCTTCCGTCTTCGTATCCACCCATTAGACTGAAGCTAATGCTTATCGCTGTCGTGCCTGCCGTTGAAGCGAATACAACCCTAGAATAGAAAGGGAAAGTGGCGAAGAAGATGACGTCAATCTGTTGCAATTTGCAAATACGTGCAGTTTGATACTCCGTAACCGTATTTCTGTTTCGTTCGCGTGTGCTTGCGTGGGGGACTTGAGGGGTGTGGGTGGGCCGTGGCAATTTTCATCAGCATTCGGAGTGAACCAGCCCAAGTAGTAGACGCAGAAAGAGAACGTGGATAGTTGGAGCTAATACATGTGATCATCGAACAGACAAACACAGTTTTTGGATAAGTACGTCATGTAACACTAATGTTTCTCTTTATGAGAAGTTTTTAAAGATCATAAATTGAACAGGTACATCTCATCCGAAATTAAACAAAACAATAGGTACATCTCATCCGAAATTAAACAAAACACCTCGTTTGACTTTTTGACACGTTCTTTTAAAAAGCTAAAAACTATATAAAATATTATTTTTTTTAGTACTTTTTTAATATAATATAATTATCATATTATTAAAAAAATTGTTTAAAAAGTTAATATTTTATATAGTTTTTAGCTCATTAAAAAACGTGTTAAAAAGTCAAACGACATCTATTTCTGAACGGAGGTAGTATATCAAAACCACAATGAAACCCTTATATTTCTCGCCCAACGGCCAAGCAAGATCAAAACTTTTTTAAAAAAAAATGGAAAGAGATTAGGACGATTTAGTACAATCAGGTCCATCTTAGAGCACCCTTTCGGACAGTGGCGAATCTAGGATTTTTATTGGGGACTGGAAACTACAAATGATATTTATAAATTCATCTTGTAAGTACAATGCTACAAAATACAAGTTGAATACTAGACAAAAGGTGAATACTACAAACAAGTTCACTTTGACGGTAGAGAAGGTAAAGCCATCCTAAGTGTTTTCATGTTTTGAAAATGTTGCAGATCGAATAACCTCGTTGCAATGGTCCATAAAACATCACTCTTGATGTAGCATACCAAAGCATAATTGAGATACTCATCACCCATCCTGTTACGGAAATCTGTCTTTACAAAGCTCGTTGCAGATAAGACTTTTTCAACAGTGGCAATTGCGACAAGAAGCACCAAACCCAACACAATAAGACGATTTATCAAGGAAAAACATTTCCTAATTCCATCCTCAACCATCTTTTTAGCAACATCTCTAAGATCTTCCAATGCATAATATATTTCATTTCCCATCATGGATTACATTTTTAATTCTTGCTTGAGTGAATAACTGTCAATGTCTGAAACGTCTTGTGGATATATAGCTCTGCAAGTTGAAATAGTTTAGACTTACTGTAATTGGAGAAAGAGTTATTGGGATTAAGACTTGCACTACATATGAGTAATGTAGTGTTTGTTTCATTGAAACGATTCTCCATCTTCTGATTAATTTGGTCAATAACCTAAAAAATGTAATGTAATATTAATTGTACTTCTAATACTAAAAATTAATTCAAAACTTACAGAGTTGGTAAATAATACAATACTCTAATTATCTAACAAATATATTGACTCAAAAATGATGGTATGGTAGTTTGTCATCTTCACCTCTTCTCCTGCACGTCTAGAACGAAATCGAGTTGACACATTATCTTCCATTTTGAGAATGGTCAAATTGTTCGTAGCACAAAACTTATTGACCTCTTGTAAGCAGGGGCGGAGCCAGAAATCTGGCTAGGGGGGGTTGAAAAAAATTTCACGAGGTCGGTTACCCAACTAGAGGAGTAATGTTAGATTGGAAAGATTTATGCACAACTTTGAATTGATTGCACTGTTATTTGGATGGGAAGAGTTAACAAATTTTTGAAAAATGAAAAGGGAAGGGAAAAATTTGAATTGATTGCACTGTTATTTGGATGGGAAGAGTTAAAAAAAATTTGAAAAATAAGAAGGGAAGGATGAAAAAAGAAAATTGAACTAGAGGAGTACTGTTAGATTGGAAATATTTGTGCAATGAGAAGGGAAGGGTGGCAAAAAAAAGGAATCGAACCCCTGATGTAAAGTATCCTCCTCCCAACCTTCAACCAATTGTGCTAGAATTAACTCTTGTCTTATTAAAACCCCCTTTACTATATACAGTATATACCTATATATAATTTTTTTTTTGTATTTTTCCAAAGGGGGGGGGCTCGAGCCACCGCATGCCTCCCCTCCCTCCGCCCCTGCTTGTAAGAGATCATCCCATCCATTCTCCCTCAAATCCCGAAACTTCTCCTTAATGACATGACTTTGAGACATTGCCGCAATGATATTTTGATCTCTTTGTTGCAACAATTGTGACAAAGCATTTGTCCATCCCGACACAAGCTTCCTCAAAAGAGCAATAAAAGCAAACTGATAGCTTTCCATCTTTTCACCCAAGCTAGCGACATTTCTCTGAATCATTGAACCACCTCCATCATCAACTAAGTTTTCCAACACCTTAGTGGTGGATTCCCACAACATGAGAATACGAACAATGGTGGTATAGTGTGACCCCCAACGTGTGGTTTCCGACCAAGTTAAAGTGCTTTCATGATGCAATCCTCTTCCAACTGAAATTTCTCCCCTTTTCAACATCTCCACCATGTTATCACGTTGAATATGTTGGAACTCTTATTTTTTTTGCAAGAAGCCCCAACTATATTTGTAATCAATATCAAATAACTAAAGAAATCTGCTATATGAAATTTTTTGTTTGCGAAATCTGTCACATGAAATTTTTTGTTTGCACACCCCACAATAACTAGTTGAAGCTGATGAGCAAAACAATGAATATACCTTGCATATGGATTTTCCTTCAAACTAAGTCTTCAACCCATTATGCTCCCCTCGTATATTTGAAGCTCCGTCGTCTCTTTGGCCTCTCAGTTTACTGAATGATAATCTATACTAAGCAAAGAAAGCATCAATACCACTTTTCAGGCACAGTGCAGCGGTCTCACGAACATGAACTACCCCAAGAAATTGCTCCACAAAAACTTCTTGGTCGTCCACAGATCGTACAACAATAGCCATATGCTCTTTCATTGCAAAATTATGAGACTCATCAATCAATATAGAAAAGAATTTGTCCCCAAATTATCGGACAATTTCTCAAAATTTACTATCAAATTCAAAAACCCTAATTGAAATTTCCCCAAATTCATTCTCAAATCCACAAATTCTAATCTAAATTGACTCTCATATCAACCAATTGAACTTAAAAACAATCAGACTAAAAGGTAGAGGAATAAAACTAACTAACCTTGAATGTCTAGATCGAAGAAGAACAATGAAGGTGGCTCTGTTGTGCGGGAGAAGGAAGTGGAGTGCATACTATGCGGGGTTTGTCGCCGACTACCGAGGGTTGGGTGGAGGTCGACGGCTCGGCCGGAGGTGGAGCTTGCGGCGGTGGCCGGCTCTCTTGTCGAGCGACTCGACTCTCTCTATCACGCTACCCTTCTTCCGTCCTCTTACCATTGAGCCAAGCAGTCTTGTTGTTTCATATCCCACCTCACTTGTATTTTAGCGCTGCAAAATTATGACGAAGATGATGACTCTGAGCTATCAGGGGTGAAGGAATGGGAACAAGTTTAGAGCGGCAGGAACTTGAGATATCCCCCTAGAATATCTGATCATTGCAATTGTAGCTCAAAGGAAATATGAAAGCAGAAGAAGAAAATGAGCTGCCCATTGACAATTTGATGTCTGTGTTGCATTTCGAAGGAATGATGGCTAGCAAAATTTTATTTGTTATAGAGAGTTTAGTTCCTGACTCCCTTGATTTTGGTAAATAAATAGCGGTCATCCGGAGTTTGAATTGAAGACCTGACGTCTTTGGGTACTACCCGTAAGTCCTTTCCGATTTAACCATTCTGAAATGGTTAGTTCTGACTCCCCATTTACACAAAAAAGACAGAAATACCCCCACCTCCCCCTCCCCCAAAAATGTGGGTCCGGGTCCGAGAGTCCGGTTCCAATGGCATTTTCAACAATTTCCACCTGTATGAGTGTATGGTGGGTCCGAGTAGTGGTTGCCAGAGTAAATTAGTAAAGGTGACCGTCCTAATCAAAACAACCTTTCACTTTGACGTTAATTTCAGAAATAACACTCTGATGGAATGGATTATGGAATGTAGTGAAGCTGGTTCAGACTTGAATTGGGACACGTAATCAAAATGGCAAGCACCGCCAAAGGGCGACCCCAAGAACAATCGCTCCTCTCGAATCTTGATGCGATGATAAACCCATTAACGCGCTTTCTTTCTCTGTTCACTGGTTAACATTTCCGTGGAAGGAAGCAGAAGCCCGTAGATAGACGAAGAGCCTCCTTAAGTGCAAGTGTGTAACCACCCCATTCCCAGCATGTCTGCTCCCAAACCCAAACCCGATGTCATCCTCAAGGTCGACTCATCAGTCGACCCCCATTCTACCAAACCCTCGGTGGTCTCAGACTCGGCTCCCGTCGACACCAAAATCTGGCGAGGCTCCAGCTACGACTTCCTAAACGACGCCGTTGCTTGCACCAGCTCCAGAGACGCCGACGATGACAGCGTCGAGTTCGATTTCCCCAAATCTGGCGAGCCTGAGCCCAAGGATGCCGATGCCGATGCCGATTTGGAGAGCCAGCCGCTGTCTCCGGTCACCGAGAGCCCCAACAACAACGACTACGGTAAAATCACCCCCAGAGGCTCCGGGATCGCTGCTGCTAAAGTCTCTTTCCAGGACCAGGACAAGGGTGGGAGTCCTGAGCTCGTCCACCGCCGCTCCTCCGCTCGCAGGCTGGACGAGGACCAAGTTCTTAGGTGCACCTCCAACTCCTCCTTTCTCCGCAGTTCCACTCTCCTCGCCACCAAAACCAAATCCAGACTGCTGGACCCCCCTGAGCCCGAGCCTGACCCCGGGGAGAGGAGGTCCAGGAGGTCTGCCAAGCAGGACGACAACTATCCCGACGAAGACGACCCCTTCCTGGACGATGATTTGCCGGAGGAGTATAAGAACCTCAACTTCAGCTTCTTGTCTCTCCTTCAGCTGCTGAGTTTGATTTTGATTGTAGCGGCTCTTGTCTGCAGCCTCGCCATTCCATTTCTACGAGGTAAATCCCTTTGGGGATTGCAGTTGTGGAAATGGGGGGTCATGCTTTTAGTCCTCATCTGCGGTGGACTCGTCTCCTGTTTGCTGATTCGGATTGTCGTCTTCTTCATCGAGCGCAATTTCCTGCTCCGGAAGCGAGTCCTGTACTTTGTATACGGCCTGAGGAGCGCCGTCCAGAACTGTCTGTGGCTCGGTTGGGTTCTACTTGCTTGGAGTCTCATTCTCGATCAGAAGGTTGAGAAGGAAACCCATAGCAAATACTTGCCTTATTTCACCAAAATCTTGGTCTGTCTCCTCGTGGGCACTATCATATGGCTGTTCAAGACCTTGCTGGTGAAGGTGTTTGCAATGTCTTTCCATGTCAGTGCCTTCTTCGACAGAATCCAGGAGGCATTGTTTAACCAGTATGTCATCGAGACTCTGTCAGGGCAGCCTCTCCTTGAGATTCAGCGGATTCAGGAGGAAGAAGACAGGGTCATGTGTGAAGTTCAAAAGCTTCAGAATGCTGGTGTTGCCATCCCGCCAGATCTCAGGGCCAATTGTCTCCCTAATAGACCCATTGGGAGTGGGAGGTCCACTGCCAGTGGCATTCAGAAGAGCCCTTTAATTGGCAAGAGTCCCAGGAGTGCTACTGCTACTACAACTATTGGCAAGAGTCCCAGGTTTTCAATGGGAATGTCCAGTAGCAAACCCACCACCGAGGATGAATCCGGTATAACAATTGATCACCTCCACAGGCTCAATCATAACAATATTTCGGCTTGGAACATGAAAAGGTTGATGAACATAGTTCGCAAAGGGGTTCTATCCACTTTGGATGAGGAGCTCATTGATGCAGGCATAGAGGATGAGGCTTCACTTCAGATTAGAAGTGAGAAGCAAGCAAGATCTGCAGCCAAGAGGATTTTCAACAACGTGGCTAGGCCAGCGTCCAAGTGAGTTTACCTTGTTTTCCCCCTTTTAAGTTCCAACTATGTGCATTGACTTGACTGACCATTGAGTTGTCTTTTCTTCCTTTTTTCCCCTCAAGGTTCATCTTTGTGGAGGATTTAATGCGCTTTATGAGAGATGATGAAGCTCAGAAAACTATCCATCTCTTTGAAGGGTCCACTGATAGCAAAGGAATCAGCAAGAGAGCTCTTAAAAATTGGGTTGTAAGTGGTCGTTGTACAATGTTATCATCTATTTGTTGGCTTGGGCCCCTCCTTTTTAGTTTTTACCATTTATGTCAAGCAAAATCGGAGCTCAATTTGATTCTAATAAGCTAATCAGTTTATGCTAAACTGCTAGTTCTCGTTGCAACCAAGCACCATATTTGCTCCTAAATCAACTGTTTTTATACTTCCATGTAGATGCCTTGGCTCCTAATTAACCACAATTTTTAGATGGTATTTCTTTCTTAACATGGAGTTGAGTTAACATCTTTTTTACATTCATATAGGCTCTCATCTGCACATATTTGCTACATCTGTTTAGTTAGTCTTTATATTGGTGGTGGAATCAGCTGATATTTAACCAAGCCCAATTTCCCTTTTTAGCCTACAGGTTAATGTGTTTAGAGAAAGGCGAGCTCTTGCGCTTTCACTCAATGATACTAAAACAGCCGTGAACAAGCTCCATCACCTGTTAAATGTGCTTGTTGGCATTGGCATTGTGATTATTTGGCTTCTGATCCTCGACGTTCCAATCACTCATTTCTTGGTCTTCGTTAGCTCACAACTTCTCCTTTTGACATTCATGTTTGGCAATACCTTCAAGACAACGTTTGAAGCCATCATTTTTCTTTTTGTGATGCATCCATTCGATGTAGGGGATCGTTGTGAAATAGAGGGAGTCCAGGTAATTGTCAAAAATATTCTCTCAGCCTTTTATGTTTGGAAATTGAAAGTGTGTTGTTTTGTACAGTATATTGGTACTTTCTCTGGTCAATTTGCACAAAACTGCCCTATATCCACCTTTACCTTGTATAGAAATGTCAAAGAAATATTTGAAATGTCGGATATACGCTTTCTCTTTCGTTTAACAAGAGGGATTTTCAGATGATTAAGCGTTTTATTTTGTTTGTTAACATTTTAAGGCTAAAACGAATATGGGTAGTGAATCATAATAAAACATGGATAAATGTGTCCATTGCAATTTTTAAGACAAGGGTGGTTTTGTGCAAAATGAACTGAATAAGGGGTTGTTTTTGTAGTTTATCCTTTTTTTATTTTCAAATGAGTATAATGGGGCTTGATATCTTTCCTAACATTAATATTAAAGTCCCGTCTGCTTTGGTTGTGCAGATGATTGTGGAGGAGATGAATATACTAACCACAGTGTTTCTTAGATATGATAACCAAAAGATAATATATCCAAATAGTGTTTTGGCCACCAAACCAATCAGCAATTACTACAGAAGTCCTGATATGGGAGATGCAATTGATTTTTGTGTCCATATATCCACACCGGTTGAGAAGATTGCAACTATGAAAGAGAGAATCACAAGGTTAGCTTGTTATCTTTCTTTTGACGCTGCATGAACCCTTGTTTCTAGCTACAGGTATATAGGAATGGACATCATTTTTCTGGTCAAGAAATTTATGAATCTTTTGGAGGTGCTGAATCATGAATCTTTTGAAAGTGGTTAGAAACTTAGATCACTTGCATAATAAATCATACAACGAAACAATTTGTTACAATGTCTTCACTTGAACCATTTCTATTTTGAACACATTAGCCTTCAAACTCTTCACACACTAGCTCAAACTTCTCACACAATCTTTACACCCCCTGTAATCTCCCATTCATAAAAGCACTGACATACTCGTATGATTAATCGAAATGGCATTTTGAGCCCTTTGGATTCATTTTTTTTTTGGTAAACAACCCTTTGGATTCATTGAAACACAAAAGGGAGACATTTGCCTTTATTCAATTGGATATCACAAAGAACACGTGTAAATATATACATCTCAGACCTCTCATACTAGAGAATCGCATATACAAGGATTTGGTTATTGTATTTGTTGTTGAAGAAAACCTCATAATATGGTGCAATATAGTATCAATATGGATTGTTTACTTGCATGACTGCAGATACATAGAGAATAAAAAGGAGCATTGGTATCCAGCACCAATGATTGTGATGAGAGATGTTGAAGACATGAACAGGCTAAAGTTTTCAGTATGGCTTTCACACACAATGAACCATCAGGATATGGGAGAGAGATGGGCAAGGAGAGCGCTTCTTGTGGAGGAGATGGTGAAGATATTCAAAGATCTGGATATTGAATACCGCATGCTTCCAATGGATGTGAATGTAAGAGCCCTGCCTAGCTTGGTTTCTGACAGACTTCCTTCGAACTGGACTACATGTCGGAAGTGAAGCAAAGAGCATGTACTCTCACTACAACAAAATAATATGTATAACAATTTTGAGCAACTGTTTCAGAGGCTGGGTTGGCTGAACAGATGTATGATGTTAGCAGATAACCCTTGCTCTATTTTCTTATGTATTTATATGTATATATGTATATGTTAGTACTTGTTTAGGAGCAAGGATCTGGATTTAACCTTGAGATTTCAGGTGAGTGGTGATGGTGACTGTCAAATGGTGGACCATGTGTGATTATTGTAGTGAGTTTTATCATAGAGCATGAGATTCCGGGTCTATATTGGGTCACAGACTTGCCTATAATCGACGCAAAATATTTTTAGAAAAATTGAGATTGCTTGACAAATGAGATTTCTGGATACTAGTGAATAATAATAATATGGTCTGCTGACCGGGAGGGGCGAGAATGATACTGAACACGGTTCATCTTTGGTTGGCCTGATCTAGTGCTACTGCTAAGCTTTCATATTAACATCCAATACAGGCAGCCTCATTAAAGCTGAAAGCTACATGAAAAATGAGCCATCAACTAAAACAGAGTTCCACATACATAAGAAGTGATATACATGAAAAATGAGCCATCGACTGATAAAAGGGTTGAGTTTGACATGGTGGTCAAATCCACATGGTAGGAGTATTGGTGTTGGTGTTTGGTTGACATGTAGAATCAAGCAGGGCTAGCAAAAAGAGGGAGTATTGGCGAGTATTTGGGGTCATGGGCCACGGAGATCCATTTCAAGTGTCAGCAGCTAAGTTTCTCCAACGATGACAAAAAAATGCAGGAAATGAAAGGTGTTCATTCTAGAACAGAGATGCTGGGTATTTACTAAAGTGAACATTTCATCATCATTAATCAGCTCAATCATACACACCCATTCACGATCATGTATAGCGTAACCATAGCTGTGTTAGAGAATCTTTGTCTCTGGTTGGGTACTTTTATCTTCTCCAGGCAGTAGTTACAATACCAACCTGCTCATTATCACAAGGAAAAGTTGCACATCTATTTTAACAAATCAATACAAGTATATAGCATTGAACCTACAAGTCCAAGCTAACAGGGATTTGGAGAAACCCACAAGGGTGCAGGCAAGGCCGAAGCTGTGCTAGAGCTCTGCACAAAATAAGGCAGCTTCTCAATGGTATGGTCAGTCAAGTTGAAAATACCCATGTCATAACCTGGTGGAGCAACATCAACATGAACATCATAGTTGTATTCGGAGTGATCATCAGTGAAATACACCCGGTTGGCGGTGCAACCAGGGAAATCAGATGCTTGCAACGAAAAGGAAGAGTTCTTCCCCAAGAAAAGCACACGGCTTTCCAAGTTGTCCACCGATTCCCACTTTGGTATGCTCTCATTCAGCCAGTATACCTCAAAACTAGTAGTCTCATATACTTGAAAAACAGACTCGTAATCTGGGACGTCCAACTCCAGCCGGCGACAAACCAAGAGCAACCGATCTCCTGAATGAACCAAATATTGCAGATCACCACCTATTCCTGTTCCTGAAGGAGAGATAGTTTGGATAACCCGCGGATGATCACCGTCAGTAACATCAATTACAGAAACATGGCCAGTGGAAGCCACCCCATAGAAGAATCCATTCCAGAAGATGACATCCTCGTAGAAGCAGTTGGTGGTACCCGGGCCCGGGAGGATAAACTTCCAGGAAGCGTCCCCCTTCTTGCAAAAAGCCAAATCCCCTGACCCTGAGTAGCTGCTAACCATTGACATAGCAACAAAATCAGCCCCATTGGCAATGGCACTGGCATTGTCAAGGGATTCAGAAAGGACAATCTTTTTCAAGAAGGAATCACGCATCTGCTTGAGGTTGCGAGTGCAGACATTCCCACTCTGATCCTCTACAGTAAACTCTCTGCCAACATTCGAGAAATCGAAGGCGGTAACATTGGGAAACGAAGACAGTGGCGGGAGGTATACCTTGGCTCTGGTGAGCGGGTTCAAGCACAAGATGTTGGGGCCTTCTTCGAGAACGACGAGCCAGCCTTTTGAGGAGCAGCATATCCGACGAGGATGGGAGGCATCTGGAAGGTTCAGCAAGTGTATTTTCCTGCTCAGTGGGTCGTAAAAGCCACGCCGCCTGCCCTGAGAGAACATAAGCCAGGGGAATTGGACGGGGAGATGGCAAGGGACCGGTGGGACGGATGATCGCCATCCCCAGCAGACGCCACGAAACCGGATGTAGTCCGAATACACGGTCAGCTTTCGGGCGATCGAAATTATCAAATCGGATGGGAGATGGGACCAATCTGGGTCATCCTCATCCATATAGCTAGTTTCCGATTCCAAATCCGATGTATGGGTCTGGCTTTGCCTTTGAGAATTTAGGGTTAGGGTTCCAACTTCCTATTGTCGTGTCTTTCCCATCTTACAATCCAGCTGCGGCAGGAATGGCTGAAATTTCCGACTGGTGGTAGGTCGTTATCATTAACATCATCTATCTAGTCTACGTCCCTCCCGCCACGCCAGTTGCGCAATCATATCGATCATATACTCCATCCACCATCCATCGTCCAATATATATGTGTGTGTTGGCGTTATTTCAACCGTCCACATTGGTCAGACTCTCTCGTTTCCAAATTAGCATCCTCCATCCCCATCCATCCCTCCTTATCCCAATTCCTAAATCCCCCAATTTTTATTTTTCACATCGCCACTCCGTAGGCTCATATTCTCGATCCTCCGCATTTTCATTGCATACTTGTTTTCTGCACATGATATATATTGTTTTCTTTTGCTGCCAGTCATGAGATACTTCTCTTGATTCTTTTCTTAATTCGATCATTCCCAGCTTATCTGCGTCTTTCTGTGGTGTGTGCTTTGGGGAATCCGATCCGCTGTGTACTTGTACAAATTTCTGCTTTCTCTCTCTGTCTCTCTCTTATATAGTTGTATGTTCAAGGATTTCCATTTGAGGAGTTTTTGATTTTTCAACATGGCAGAAGCAGAACGTTGATGACCTCAATCAGCAAACAGATGTTGGTACGCCCTCTTTCCATACAGAAGTTGATTGTAAGTTTCTGGGAACTCTCTATATGAATGCTTGGTGTCTGTTTCACTGTGATCTAAGGGCTTTCAATGTTAAAGAGTCTCACTATTTGAAATCTGTTAAGATGGCTTGACAGATTTAGTTAACATTTGATGTAGATATAGAAAGGGCTTGGACTATATTCAGTGCCAAAGACCTCAACCAAGTCGATCACATTGGCTAAATATTATTGCAGGGGCAGCTGTGTGTGACGGACGAGAAATCCTTTTTCAGGTAATTCTAGCTGATACATTTTTAATGATGATAGGTCAGATATGCTTGTAGTTTCACACTATTTAATTTCCATCCACTCCTTCCCCAGCTACAGAGAAAAAAATGGAGCTTGTGGCATAAGAAAGTTCATCTTGTTTAAGGATGGATACATCTTATCAGGAATTGTTGATTTGGCACTATCTATTCTTTGAATTGGGAGTCACACAAGAATGATTGGTGGAGAAATTTAGACAGCAGGCTTCCTGATATTGCAAACTCTGGGTTCACATCTGCATGGCTGCCACCGGCATCTCAGTCCTTATCTCCTGAAGGTAATATAGATAAAGATACTGAACTCTTCCTACTGTTTTTCATAAATGGCCTCCTTATACTCCTCTGTCACTGCATATTACACTTGGTGCACAGTTAAAATTTGCTTGACATTGTATATGGTTTTTTATTTTTAGGTTACCTTCCACAAAATCTGCATTTGCTTAACAGTGCATATGGTTCCGAGCACCTTCTCAAAGCACTACTTCACAAAATGCAGCAGCATAGGGTTAGAGCGATGGCAGATATTGTAATCAATCATCGTGTTGGTACAACCAAAGGGCATGGTGGAGTGTACAATCGTTATGATGGAATTCCATTATCGTGGGATGAACATGCTGTTACATCATCTTGCACTGGTGGACTGGTACAGTTCTAATATGAGATTATTCAATGCATCTTCCACACTTTATCCTAATCATCCTTGGCACTTTTCTTGCCAATTGATGTCATTATTTTTTCAGAATAATACGTATGTAGTAACATTTTATTTAATTCAGTTTTTCTTACCCTTAATTTTGTATTTTACACCTATATGTTATGATTATTCATACTTGACATTTCAGGGTAGCCAAAGTACAGTGTTGAGTGTGATTCACACCCAACACTTTGTTAGAAAATACCTTATTGGTTGGATGAGGTGGTTGCGTAGTGTTGGTTTTCAAGATTTCCGCTTTGATTTTGCTAGAGGGTAAGCGCAGTCTAACCATTCTGGAATGGGTCACTGGAAAGGACTTGTGGGTAGTATCCATAGGTCCCCAGTTCGAACCCGAAATGACCGCTCTTTATTTACCAATTCAAGGGTAAGCGCAGTCTGGGACACAATTGTTGACAGTCTTTTTGCTCACTAGTGCTTCCATTTCCTGAGATAGACAAAATTTCAATTGAAATTTAGTCATTCAGCAAAGTATGTGAAGGAATATATTGAAGATTTGTGTTTTTACTTGACCAACCCTTAAATTCAAAATTACAGAACTAGTATTCTCTGCTGGAGAGTATTGGGATTCTTGTAACTGTCGGGGTGGGCGCCTAGACTACAATCAGGGTATGTACTTGGATCAGAATCAGATCAAATCAAATTGACCCGGATAATAAAGCTTGGTTTTGATTGGAATTCTATTTGAAGATATTCTAAATCCTTGCTTGTTTATTGTTGGATATAAATTGATACAAGGACAACTAATTATACGACAAGATTATATTTCTATCCTCAAGGAAAAGGTAAGATGGATGGATGTAATCTGAAATTGAATAGACCTCGAGGAGAGATCCAGCTAGCTAGCTGAACCTGAATTAGTGTAATCTGATACAAGCTAGCTGCAAATTAATTGAAAGAAACAAAAAAAGTGCTAACAGAGCACCTTCTTTCTACGGAGTAATAAATTAGAATGTGTTACAGTACATTTGAATTGAAGTTGGACATGGGATGGGAGTATGGGACGACGAATCGAATGAATACAGAGGAGGGTGGTGAACTTAATTAGAGGAGTGGGCGGGTGTGCCTGCCCTTGGCTCTACCACAGAGGAGGGCATTCTTAGGAATCGGATACTCGTCCCTCAGTGAAGTCGAGGTGGTGAATACTCGGACATACAGCTGTTGGCCAAGGTACTGCCTCGCCCACAGCTCAGTTCTCAAGTTCCACGTCCCCACGTTGTCCAGGGCCACATAGATTGCAGTCCATGATCTGGGGTATACCTGCGTGGTGGATCGGAATATAGCATCCCGAAGGTTGTACTGCTTCCTGCTTCCGGGTGACCATGTCCCTCCGTCCATTCCGACTACAAAAAAGGCATAGCCATTGAGATGCCAGGATTGGACAATGTCCTCGTTGTTCTCGAAAACAATCTCAATGAAAGATCGGTAGTCGGTATGCATAACAGAGGTGTCGAGATGGATCCCGCCTGAAGAAGGTTGGTCAGGGATGCTTCCATCGTCATGATACACTCCTCCAATGTGGAAGAAATCCGCAAGCTTGATGGGGGTGTCTGGTGCTACGAAGGACACACTGTTAACTGCATACCTCTGCTTCCCATTGACCAGCCCTGCGGAGCCCTGTAGCCTTATGGTTCTGGTGGTGTTGATCATACCGTAGTGATAAGAACCCTGTGGGTTGGGCCTAGGACCACTTGCTGTAAGATTCATCCTGACGGAGCGGGCCTGGTTGAGAGACCAGTCGATTTGGATGGTTGGGCCGCCGGGAAGAGGCCCGGAAACAGGGGTAGCGGAGTTGGTGTAGTGGACGACTCCTGTGGCGGTGACGACTTTGGTAGTGAAACGAGAGGAAACAACAATGTAATAGTCCTTGGGAGGCTGATCGGCGGTCACCAGAACGGAGTAGGACTGTCCGACGTGGACATCCAGAGATGAGTAGGTTGTTTGAAGGGTGTGGGTACCCTCCGCTTCCACCAGTTTCAAGGTGTGGCCTTGAATGCGAAAGTTGAGGGAGTTTTGCAGTCCGACGTTGGAGATCCTCAGCCTGTATGTTTTGCCTTGGTCCAGGGTGAAAGTGGCGCCACTTGCACGCCCATTGATAAGGATGCCGTCTGGGTTTGCCAGTTTATGTCCTCCATCCAAAATACGCTTCAAGACCTACACGTACATACAGATACATGTATAGATATAGATATCGATATAGTTGATTTTGATCAGTAATATATACTTACCGTGTGGTTGGAGTTGTACCAGTCCCCGATGAGAAGAGTGAAGTCTCCGGCAGGATCGGCGAAAGGCACTGGGATTTGGGGCCTGCTAAGGATCCGAATCCCTCCAAACCCACCAGCTGCCTTGTGGAAACCAAGCGACGGGAAATAATAGAAGCTTCCAATTTGATCCTTAGCTTGAAGGATGTAAGTGAAGTTTTGTCCAGGGGGAATAGGGCAGGTTGTTCCTATTACACCATCTTCGTACGAATTTTTCCTGTTCTGAATTCCATTCCTATTATTCCATCATTTCGTTTGCCACGTACGTACAAATGAATGAATTGTAGTTAGTTAATTAAGATCCATGAGTAATTAATCAAAACGGTGTTTTGCATACATATACATCCATTTATATATAACACATATGCACAGAACCATTTAATAATAGTAGGTAATCAATTTTATCAATATATAATATACTGCTTTAATATATAGACATATTAAGTTAATTAGCTAATTAAATTATTTCACTAATCTAATTAACTGTAATAATCTGCAAAGCAGATAATGAAGAAGAAGATGAAGGATTCAAGCTTCTGTCAATGGAGGAATCCAGATGTCGAGAGAGAGAGAGAGAGTGAATTTCATTGTAATTGATGTGTATTGTAATTGTGATGTAATGTTTACAGCTTTAGCTCTATTTATACACCTCTTGTACATTCTGTAACTGAAAGCTTGTAACAAACATCCTAACAGAAATCCAATGGAACAGTTGAGCTCTTCTCCTTTCCTTTTTGCTTGTTTGCTGTGTGTTGCTTGTTGTTGACTGTATTATCCCCAATATTAACCACTTCACTAATTTTTATTAATTTATTAATAACAAAAATCGAAAAAATGGGTGGATTATATTTTGATTTTGATTTTAAATACAATCTTTCCATAACAAGAACTAAGTATCTCATTTTTTATTTCAAAATCTAAACCAAATGTACATTTATAAATATTAAAACACCAGCTGCCTTGTGAAATCAAAACAATGTCAATTTAATGTACGTATAAAAATACAAGGTTTTTTTGAAATACGACATCAATATTGGGTACATTATAAACCATACATATATTATAATATGTTATCATTTAAAAATAGTGACATCAATAGTAAGTAGTACTCCCTCCGTCCCACAATAGATGTATTTTACTATTCACGCACGTTTTCTTAAAAAAAACTAAAAACTATATAAAATATCAACATTTTATTAAATATTTTAAAATAATATCATACATATTACTAATAAGTATAGAATTATTTTGAAAAATAGATATTTTATACTCCCTCCGTCTCGAAAAGCAAGTCGTTTTAGACTTGTTGAGTTGTATCAAAATACATGTCGTTTTAGGTTTTTTAAGTAGGGGGATAGTAATAATTTGTATTGGTTTTTGTGTTGTTGACATTTTAAAAAAGTTTGATTGGTTAAAAAATATAGTGGGTATTTAAAAATAATAAAATTAATGAAAAAAGTTAGTGGAATGATGATGTTGATTGATAGGTGAGTGTTTTATTAAAACTAGTGCACAATGTTAAAACAACTTGTTTTTCGAGACAGAGGGAGTATAGTTTTTAGCTCATTAAAAAGCGTGCATGAATAGTTCAAAGACAACTATTGTGGGACGGATGAAGTATAAGATTTTCAAGCAATATATTGTGACACCAATATCATATCATAATAAATAAAAAAAGTAGTAAAAAATTGGTATTAATTCGTATCATAAAAACAGTTGCATCAAGTGATAATGGAAAAAATTGATGACAAAAAAATGACATAAATGTTTAAAAAAAAGGTGTCATCAAATCATAACGAAAATGTGGCATAAAAAATTTGTTTAAATTATAACAAAAAGGTAACATATAGAAAGTATCACTAATGTTATTACAAAAAAAAAGTTTCATCAACGTAAAATAAATGGTCAGACATTGACTATTGACTTTTGAAGGGATACGGAGTGGGTCGCCTAATAAATTTTTTAAGGGAGTTAATTTCTTAGTTGACATTTTGAAAAGATATATGTTTAAGCAATTTATCTATATTACTATATATATTAATTCGATCACTAATTAATAGTATAAATAATAGTACGTGGATCGGATCGAGGGATGTGCAATAACATATATATGAAAAGACCCGATCAAGATCCAGATCCAGGTCCAGATCTGGGCATGTTGGCTCAAGCTAATTAAGCATGAGACTAAAAAGGCAGTAAGAATATATTTGCAAATTAAAACCCAATTCAAGCTTAAGAGGAAAAAAATTCTAGCTAGCTAATTAAGCTAGCTACTTGAATCAGATTTTAATTAAGAAACTACGTACGTACTAATATAATGTTTGGGTTGGATCTCCAAGTCGCTAATGAATTAATTAGTACAGGTTATAGATATATATAGCATCCACGTTCAGTGTACACACAGAAGCGAGCGAACACACATTATACAATTATACATACCAGGAGAGGAGGAAGGGCTCATCAAGATTGTTGAAGACATTGATGATGAGATTGTCGTTGGTAACACAGTAGATATCTGGGCCCGGGAATTGCCCGTTGATCAATATACCCTATAAGTATACGTACCAACATAATTATATATATATATATATATAGCTAGCTAGGTACACAGTACTGATGGATGGAATATTCTAAAAATGAATTGAATGATGATAAGAAAGGAGATGGAATTGGAGTACCTGTTGGAGCACGCCGAGAGGAGAGATGTTACCATAGGTGACATTCCAATTGAAGAACCTGTAGGGATTATCAGCACCTACTTGCACTTGCACTAATTGCACTTGCACGTAATTTATAATACCGGAAAGCAATCCAACCTTAATCAACCACCAAAACAAGGCTCTCCATTTCAGACCCTCCTTTCCCATCTTTAATCTTTTAAGCTTAATTACTTGGCTATAGCTAGCGGCGTCGTAGATCGTAACAACTAATACTAGCTGGCTAGCGAGATAACAGAGGATGAAGATGGAGCTATTGGGAGATATATATACGCCTAAGGAGGAAGGCAGTGTAGCTCCATCGATCTGTACACTGCTGCACTGCTGGATGGGAGTGGGAGGAGTACGTTTTAACAACTCCTAAATCCATCTTAATTAATTTAATAATATATTTATAGAGCGAAGGTGCGTGCAGCGCGTGTTGATCAAGTTACATTG
Source organism: Persicaria tinctoria (assembly GCA_037127255.1). Classification (NCBI taxonomy): domain Eukaryota; kingdom Viridiplantae; phylum Streptophyta; class Magnoliopsida; order Caryophyllales; family Polygonaceae; genus Persicaria; species Persicaria tinctoria. Next base: position 7,196,295 of record JBANSL010000012.1, read on the forward strand.
CATATTGGACATGTCGGTGTAACATGCTATAGCACATGACTTCACCTCTTCGTCCGCCACATTGGATGCGGCTTTACTCTCTAAACCCTTCAAAACTACTACGTACGTACTACATTAGTATATTGTAAATAGTCAACCAGTTCAATATATATTATATATAGATTTTAATTCTATAATAAATAAATTTAATTTAAGAACCAAATAATGCATGCATATATAATCAATTGATCGATCAGTTAAAAGTCTAATTAATATATACTGTAATCTGGAGTGGTGGATTCAAAGACGTGATCGAGCTGGATACAGATTCAGAAATGGCGCGGCCGCCCCGGCCCCCGAGAAACCATGTACAACGTACTCCTAATCGTCAATACATAAACATAACTATTGAATTTGAAGGAATTCTCACATTGGGAACAATACAATATATCTAGCTACGTGGGTTATTCCTTTTACGGAAATTTCATATGGTACCATCGAGGTAAGGATTTTTTCGCATGATGTACCAAAGTTTGACATATTTCGCCCGGTATTCCTGAACTTTTTTTTTTTCGCACCATACCCCTGCGTTAAAATCGTTAATATTTTCCGTTAAAATATTAAAAAAAAAAAAGGAAAAGAAAACAAAATACCGGCCTATTGAGTTATGAGTTAATTATGACGACTTCCTCCTGGCTTCTCTGAGGGAGAGTGGGAGATTACGAACGCCGTCGGCGAAGAGAGCCCTCGACAAAGGGAGACGCCAACAAAGTGAGCACCTGGTGATGCCGGCGGACGGAGTAAGGCTCTTATCTCTCTCTCTCTCCCCTCATCCGATTTTGGGATTTAGGGTACGTTTTTGTTTTCGAATTGGGGATTTTGATTGGGTTGGATTGTAGATGGAGACTCTTGGAATTGGGGTTTGGGATTTGATTTATGTATCAATTTGATGTGAATCTCATTCCATTTATGTCATGTTTAGTTGTTTCATACCTATTTTGAATTGGGGCTATGGTCTGTGTTAAAATCTCAAGAATTCAACTCATCAAATGACAGGTTTTTATGAAACTACCTTATTCAGTTTTGATTCATGAAAATGGAATGAAGTCATAATTGTATCCATAAGCCATGACAATATGGTACCCCTGTCAGTTTTTATTTGAAAAAGGGTCTCTTTGGCAAAATTTTCAGTATCTCGATCTTTGACAAAAAAATATATTTCAGCATCTCTTTGACAAAAATTTTTTTCCAGAAGAAGAGTAAAATCAAAACCGAAAATTAATCTAAAAAACTCCACAATAAGTGGACAAACAAATTTCAGCATCTTTTATTAAAAAAAATCAGCATTTCAACACTAGGAAGAATCACTGTAGTAATTGTCAGAGTGAATAATCCCCGTTGGAGTTGTCTTCGCTATCATTAGAATATATATAGGAGTACAAGATAGTTAACCCTAATTATAAATGAGTAATTGAGCCTATACATATATTCTATCTAAAATACCCCCTCTGTCGAAACAAGAGAGGAGCGAATAATGAGACTGGATCTAAAATCAAGAAATAAATGGCAAGACAATCCCTTGGTGAATATGTCGGCATACTGGTACAGGGAGGGGACATGTAGGGCACGCACATGTCCCATAGCGACCTTCTCACGAACAAAGTGGATGTCAATCTCCACATGTTTGGTTCGCTGATGGTGAACCGGGTTGTGAGCAAGGTAAGTAGCGCTGACATTGTCTGTATACATAACAGACGCTTGACTTAGCAAACAGTGGAGCTCAAGCAATAGGTTGCGAAGCCAGGCACACTCAGCGACAACATTGGCAACACTGCGATATTCCGCTTCAGCACTAGACCGAGAAACCACATGTTGGTGCTTAGAAGACCAAGAGATGAGAGAGTCGTTGAGGGACACATAATATCCCGAAGTAGACCGTCTGGTGTCCGGACAACCAGCCCAATCAGCATCCGTGTAAGCAACCATGGAGAGAGGTGAAGTTGATGGGGTAATAGTGAGGCCAAGAGAAGTAGTACCCTGAACATACCTGATAATGCGCTTAAGAGCAGCAAACTGAGACTCTCTAGGGTCATGTATAAATAGACAGACTTGCTGAACAACATAGCTAATATCAGGACGAGTAATGTCAAGTACTATAAAGCACCAACAAGGCTACGATACAATGTCAGTTGATGGGTAATAGTTGGGCCAGTTTGCAAGTGGTCTCAACAGGCGTTGCAGCAGGCTTACAGTTAGCCATGTTAGCCTTGGCAATAATCTCCTTGGCATATTTCTCCTGTGAGAGAACAAACCAGATGCAGAACGAGATGCAGAGACTCCCAAAAAGAAGCTGAGAGGCCCGAGATCAGACATAGCAAACTCCTTGCTAAGTTGTGTAATAATGGCAGCCCGAAGAGTCTCTGAAGATGCAATAAGGATGATATCATCGACATATAACAACAAATAAGCAATCTGATTACCTCGGCGAAAGACAAACAAGGAGGAGTCGCTCTTGCTACTGACGAAGCCAAGCATGTGCAGGTAAGTAGCAAATTGAAGATACCACGCCCGAGGTGCCTGTTTAAGGCCATACAGAGACTTCTGCAAGAGACAAACATGACCTGGTTTGGTCATGTCAGCAAAACCAGATGGTTGGAACTTGTACAATGTCTCGTGCAGATGACCATGAAGAAATGCGTTCTTGACATCAAGCTGATGAATAGGCCAATCCCTGGAGACAGCGAGATGCAGGACGGTACGGATGGTAGCTGGTTTGACAACCGGACCAAAAGTGTCATCACAATCGACCCCCACCTGCTGAGAGTTCCCATTTGCGACCAGTCGCGCCTTATAGCGCTCAAGAGATCTGTCAGAGCGAAACTTGTGCCGAAAAATCCACATGCACCGCACAATGTTGGCCCCAGGAGGCCGAGGAACCAAGACCCAAGTGTTGTTGCTAATAAGAGCCTTGTATCGAGCATGGCAGCATTCCAATTTGGGTCTAAGGCGGCTGTTTTGTGGGAGGTACGGATGAGCGATAGGTGAGAAACGGAGAGGTAAAAAATCTGTTTGAGGCGAGAGATGCCATCCCCATTACCAACTCATCTCAAATCTACATCACTTCCTTCACTTACAAATCCACATGAAGAATACAAGAAAAATCAGACTGAACCTTAAAACATATCTAAAGCCATGTATTAATCAAATTAGAAGTTACACAGTACATGAGACTTGAAAAAAAGAAATCTGAAATTGAATAGAAACTACACAACACAAAAGACTTGCATAAAAATCAAAATCTACTGAACAATACGAAGCTTATAGAGTTGAAGGTATAAACTCATAGAAATGGAAATGCCTAAAAAAACATTAGTTACAAACCCTAAAAATTCATAAACTCCTACCATCAAACTTAATTTGAGATCTAACTCTTGTGCAATGTGAAGAAATATATCAGGACAGGTTTGACGGCTATGGCGTTATATAGCAAAAACAGTACAAGAACAAATCTGGTGGTTGGTGGTTATCGGCGGTGGGTCTTGTGCATCGCCAGGCAGTGGCGGTCGTAGGAATTGCCGGGGGGCATGTGGAATTTTTTTTTCTCGGTATATATAATAAAGAAATTTTTAAAAAACATATTGAAAGAAAACCATAAATTGTAGTATAAATATGATATTTTATTACAAAAATTCATAAAATAATTTAATAATTTATATATATGTCTGTGTACGTAGCATGATTAAGATTTTTTTAAAAATATTGAAAGAAAATTATAATTTTTATAAAGAATTTGTCATTGGTAAATGAAAAAAAAAATGATAGGATTGAAAAGTACGACAAAAAAAATCATAAATTTGATAAGATTGAAAAGTAAAAATTAGAAGAATTTTTTTAAATATGTGTAACATAATGAATAATCTTATGAAAATATAAAAAGAAAAATATAAAATTTGATTTAAATATGACATATATAATATTGAAAATTTGGTAGGAATAAAAAGTAGTGCAAAATGGGAAGGAATGAGATTTGAACCCATGACCTCTTGCTTCCCTTATACATCATTCCCTCCTTTTACTAACTAAGCTAAACAAGTTTTAGGTTCTTTTTCACATTATTTTTTACTTTATTTTTTTTTAAATACTACGAAACTCTGTCGCCGGAGGGGGGATGGGACGGCCGCCCACCCACGCCCCCTGTGGCCACCCCTGTCGCCAGGGATGCTGGCTCCATTCTGGCCTTCGGTATTACTGGTGCCTGAGTGGCCCTCTTGGGCCCGTGGTGGGTTCTTTGGGCTCAAGGCAAAAGCTGGCAAAAAAAAGGGGGTCATAATAACAACATAAAAATAAATCCTTTGTGTGTGTGTGTGTATATATATATATATATATATATATATACATATTCAATTATCCACCTGTTTGGAAGGCTAAATACTCTTCTCTTTTTTATAGTCGAAATCCGTGTCTTGATTGACCGGTTGTCGGGTGTCTTTTCATCGGGTTACGTGTGGCTCTGTCCTTGGTGTTCCAGAGAGTTCTCCAGCTTGTTGGGTTTGCTGTGTATGGAGTCAGGGCAGGTTGTGATTGTGGTAGTTTGCTAAGGACGACTCCATATCCGGGTGATTGGTCCTTGGAGTTCCGTCTTCACTGCCCATAGGTGTTAGTGTCTTGATGTACTGCTGACCTGTAGTGCTTCCCTTTGGCGGTGCTTGACTTCATTCTTCGTCAGCGTCCTCAACGCTTTGGCCTTAATTATGCTAAGTTTCATTCGGCTCGGAGTGCATGTTACGTGTTGTTAACGCCCTTCAACCCCCCCCCCCCTCTTTGTATGGGTGTTTTCACTTATTCACCCCTTAAATTCAAAATTATAAAAAACTACCCTTCAAAGGGCAATGGAGATCACCTACAACACACCGTGTATCACTCGGTGTGTCACAAAATTAGTTTATATGAAAATTATTGTTAAAAAAATTCCAAAAATTATAAAAATATTGTATTTGATAATTCTTACACATTTGTGAAAAAATATTTTGAAAAATCATAATAATTTTTTCCTAAAAAATACATATGTGTAGAAGTCACAAAATAACAACATTTTTGCAAAAATTAATAATTTTACTATGATTTTTCAAAATATTTTTTTACAAATGTATATGAATTATCAAATACAATATTGTTATAATTTTTTTTAAATTTTTTTAACAATAATTTTCATATAAACTAATTTTGTGACACACCGAGTGATACATAATGTGTTGTAGACTTGTAGGGGATCTTTACTGTTCAAAGGGTAGTAAGTTGTAAACAAATACAATTTAAAGGGTAATTTCATATAATATGCTTGAGGCGAATAATATGCTTGAGGTGATTAAGGGAAAATATTTATATTTAAAGGTTGGTTTTATGTAAATTTTCCAAAAAATTAAGTATTTAGGAAATGGATTGTGTGGACACCGACCGGGACACATATATAGAGTGGAAGCAACATCCAATCTTTTTTGGTCAAGGAAGCAACATCCAATCTGATGGCTTGTATTCCAACGCCCATACACATCTTGCTAGCGAGCTTATTACTAGTGTCAGTAATCTGATTACAATTCAATTCAATCCAAACAATTTGTAAGGCAATCTCCCTATTCACGTTTTCTTTCTTTATTTTTGGAGGGAATTTGAATTTTAAAGGATCTCTTAATTTCTAGTCTATCTATAACACTATAAGATGGTGTTGGGTTGATTGGTCAGGGGTAGTGTTAATTTAGAAAGCAGTAGCCATGGCCACCGCAAATGCTTTGCTCTCCTCCAGTTTCGGAGTCCAAATCCATCCCGCCGTCCGCTCCAATTCCCTGAGGAAAAGGTTTTTGATTGTCAATCGCACCCAGAAACCCAATCCCCCAACCAATTCTAGTTCTACCATAGCAACTGCCCTAATCCTGTCATCTGCACTCACCGCTCAACAAGCTCTAGCAGTAGACCAAGTTCAACCACAGCCTCCCCCTGTAGATGTAGATGTAAGTGTAAATGTAATCGAAGCCCAACCCACTAAACCTAATTCCTCGCCCTTCTCCCAGAATCTCCTCCTCACAGCTCCAAAGCCTCAGTCCCAGTCCCAGTCCGACCTCCCAGAGGGCACCCAGTGGAGGTACAGCGAGTTCCTCAACGCCGTCAAGAAGGGCAAGGTCGAGAGGGTCCGTTTCACCAAAGACGGCTCCATGCTCCAGCTTACCGCTATTGATGGCCGCAGAGCCTCCGTCGTCGTCCCCAACGACCCCGACCTCATCGATATCTTGGCCATGAACGGGGTCGACATCTCCGTCTCCGAGGGCGACGGTGGGAACGGGCTGTTCAATTTCATCGGTAATTTGCTCTTCCCGATCTTGGCCTTCGCTGGGCTGTTCTTCCTGTTTCGTCGGGCCCAGGGCGGGCCTGGCGGGCCCGGTGGTCTTGGCGGCCCTATGGACTTCGGCAGGTCCAAGTCCAAGTTCCAGGAGGTGCCCGAAACGGGGGTGACCTTCGCAGATGTAGCCGGGGCTGATCAGGCCAAGCTGGAGTTGCAGGAGGTGGTTGATTTCCTCAAGAACCCTGACAAGTACACGGCGCTGGGGGCGAAGATACCTAAGGGATGCTTGCTGGTGGGCCCGCCGGGGACTGGGAAGACGCTCCTCGCGAGGGCGGTTGCCGGGGAGGCCGGGGTCCCCTTCTTCTCGTGCGCCGCCTCGGAGTTCGTGGAGCTGTTTGTGGGGGTCGGGGCTTCTAGGGTTAGGGACTTGTTTGACAAGGCCAAGAGCAAGGCTCCCTGCATTGTGTTCATCGACGAGATTGATGCAGTGGGGCGGCAGAGGGGGGCCGGGCTTGGCGGCGGGAACGACGAGAGAGAGCAGACCATCAACCAGCTGCTTACGGAGATGGATGGTTTCTCTGGGAATTCAGGGGTCATTGTCTTGGCTGCCACCAACAGGCCTGATGTCTTGGATTCTGCTCTGTTGAGACCTGGCAGGTTTGATCGTCAGGTCACGGTTGACAGGCCCGATGTTGCCGGTAGAGTCAAGATCCTTCAGGTTTCAATTCCTCTTCTTTGTCATCTGCTTGTTCAGATTTCTGAAAATAAACTGTATGTTGTTACATTACATGATGAGATGCTTTGCTTTGCTTTTTATAGTTTGCTAACTTACAAACTTGTGATGAATAATGAAATAGTGGTATATGATTGTTTTGTTTGGGGGTTATGGTAGAGCTGAAATTCACATCATGACTATTGACTAGGCATATAATGTTATTTGCATCCAAAATGGCTGGTCACTTTTCTTGGTTAGTAATAGTACCACTACCAACTAACTACCTATCAGCAATATACAAGCATATTACCTACAACACTGGTTGTTGCAGCAGCTTAGTCTACTCTTTGACAGGTGCACTCCCGTGGAAAGGCGCTTGCAAAGGACGTGGACTTTGAAAAAATCGCAAGGAGAACACCAGGTTTCACTGGAGCCGACTTGCAGAATTTGATAAACGAAGCCGCCATTCTGGCAGCCAGGCGTGACCTCAAGGAGATAAGCAAAGATGAAATTTCGGACGCTTTAGAGAGAATCATCGCTGGGCCTGAAAAGAAGAATGCAGTTGTGTCAGATGAGAAGAAGAGATTAGTGGCTTACCACGGTTAACCTTTCTTTCATAACTAATTTTCACTAGTAATTAGTCTTCTTTTGTTATTGAGCTGAAATGATGTCTGCACTACAGAGGCTGGTCATGCCTTGGTCGGTGCTCTGATGCCTGAATACGATCCTGTGGCAAAAATCTCAATCATTCCTCGTGGCCAAGCCGGGGGACTCACATTCTTTGCACCCAGCGAAGAGAGGTTGGAATCAGGGCTCTACAGTAGAAGCTACTTGGAAAATCAGATGGCTGTGGCACTGGGTGGCAGGTTGATTTTTAGTACCATGTATCTTCAGTTGTGTTTTGAGCACTCCTGCCTATATCAACAGTAGTGAACTTAACCACTGATTTGGCATTTGACCACAGGGTTGCTGAGGAGGTAATATTTGGACAAGATAATGTAACTACAGGAGCGTCCAATGACTTCATGCAAGTGTCTAGGGTGGCTCGCCAAATGGTTGAGAGATTTGGGTTCAGCAAGAAAATAGGGCAGGTTGCAATCGGGGGACCTGGCGGGAATCCCTTCTTAGGCCAACAGGTTAAGGGGCAAAGATGATATCATTCATATTATTACGAGTATGACCCATTTTGCCAGTTGAGAATAACTAGGTTTGGTTTGCTGGAATTTTGCAGATGGCAACCCAGAAAGACTACTCTATGGGAACAGCTGACATTGTCGATGCAGAGGTGAGGGAGTTGGTGGACAGAGCCTACACAAGGGCCACACAGATCATCACTACCCACATCGATATCCTCCACAAACTCGCACAGCTGCTCATCGAGAAAGAGACCGTTGATGGTGAAGAATTCATGAGCCTCTTCATTGACGGCAAGGCTGAATTATATGTTACCTAAAATGCCTTACCATCGTTGTCTCATCACACTAACACTGCATTTGAATGGAACCTCCGCCTCTTTTGTGAATTCCCTAGGAGCCTTGCGGCCCTGTCAAAAACACCGGAGTTGTACTCCTACTGCCCCCACCACACACACACATACACACTCCCTCCCCGGACCCTTTGGGATTCCTGCGGAGCTGTATAATCTATGAAAGGTAAAAAAATATTCTTCCCACAGGCCTTCAATTGCTGTTTTCCAAATTTTATTTTATTCTATTAAATTTATATCTGATACATCATACAAAAAAAAGTATTATTGCCAAATATGGTTAATATATTTGCTAAAATATACTCCTAGATTAATTGAAACATGTTTACTTACTAGGTACTGGGGACCGTGCTTTGCACGGTGAAGTTTTTGTTGTATAAAGGGACACTCGCAAGTTGCAAATGAAAATGTTTTTACCAAGTCAGTGTTGCATTTCAGCACCTACAACCGCCTAAACATGAATGATATTGTATGCAGAGACTTGTGCATACACAATGTCTTGGACTGACATCGGATGGCACAGGTGAGCAAATGGCTTTCCACTCCAAGCTGAATCAGCTAGCAGCGAGTTGACAACCTATATTGGGTTGAACAACAAGTCCCACCAGATGTGAGACGATGGCTCGTCGCAAGCCATTTCCAGGGAGGTGCAGACAATGGTTGCGTGGTGCCAGCCACTTCCGCAGCACCCGCTCCTCAGGTTGTGAAATTCTGCAAAATCCATCAACAATTGAATCATTCATCAGTGCCATCAAAATCAGTAATGAATCATAAACATCACAGTAGACAGCATGCGCATCAGGAAACTCATACCTGAGTTCAAGAATTTGTTGTTCTGCCAATTTGTTGTATACCACAACCAGTTGATTGATCCTGTCTATGCAGCCTCTGGTGTCGTTTACTCTCCCAGTCTTAGTAGCATTGCAAAACAGACCTGGGTGCACAGCCTAAGGGGAGAATGCCCATGACCACGACCTTCCTCGCACCCCAATCATAGAGATACTGAATGGAGCGAACCATCTGATTGGCCAAGATGCGTAGGAATGCACGAGGTTGGCGCTTGAAATAAGGAATTTCTTCATACCAAACTAATTCAAGGCAAAAAAAAACATCTCTTCAGTTCCCCTTGTTGAAACATTTGACCACAAAAGGGCTTACAAATCCCATACTCAGCATAAAAAATTTGCCATCAATGAACTATTTTCATAGAAAACCATACATACAAGAATTGCATAGGCAAACATCAAACCCAAAAGGTATAAGCATGAGATGCTCAGACCTGTAATACAGGAAAATTGGGCAACACAGACTTATTTAAGGCAACAAAACAACTCTTCAGCTGATCTTTTTGAAACATATGATCACAAAAGGGCTTACAAATCCCATATTCTACATAAACAGGAGATCCAATTGCAAACAAAACAGAAGGAAATACGTGCCTTAATTAGGGCACTCTTTCTAAGAGTAATATGTGTCCTTGTCCGTATATGTGCTATTTGAATAAATAACATAAGAAAGGTTTTTTTTTTCAATTATAAAAGTCAAGCAAAAATATAAATTTCAGGAAATGAAATATAAAAATGAGCATGAAATTCCCTCTCCCTATCTCAGGACAAAGGTAAGTCGTTGGAGATCACAGTCTCCTTTCTTCTTCTTCTTCACTTGGTTGCATTAGAAGTTTCGTGGGAGATGCTTTTTTCCTCTTTTAATTGCTTTCTTCTTCTTCTTGTTCCATTAAAACCCACACATCTTACACCAGCTCTCCTCTCTTTCAAACCTGTCGTTCGCTAACCAGTAACCCCAACCAACAGGTCTGAATTTTTCTCCTCCTTTTTTTTGCTTTTGATATATTGGTTTGAATTTGATCGGATAATTCCAATTGGCTATTTCTCTACCTGATCTCTTTTTCTTTCTTTTCTGTTTCAGCAATTTACCAGATGCATTATTTCACTTTTTGCATCTTTGCTGCTTCAGTGATGATGTATTTGTTTAGAATCTTGTTCGAATTTGTTCTATTTATTCTCTGTTTCGTTCTTTAGGTAGATTCTCAAATTCCATTGAAAAGTATCTCTCCCTTTACCTTTTTCCCCTTTACGCACCTTCACTTTTGTGTATTGGCCCCCCATTTTTAGGTCTTAGTCAAGTTATAAGCAGATTCTGCCTGATTTTGGGGTAATTGATGGCTAAATTTTGGGTTGTTGATCTTAATTGACTGGTTTGCCTCTCCAATTAGATAGTTTTGAACAAAGAATCATCAACTGCCATACACATCACTGAATCTGTGTTAGCTGAAATCATCATACACATCACTGAATATACAAGTAATTGTTCGGGGAATAACAAAATTTGGTGTTTGTAATGAAACACCCGAAAAACAAATAGAGTTACTGTTTGTACCATTTCGACACTGAAGTTGCCGATGGCAGACAGAAGGCTTTAGAAATCAGGAGGTGGAGAGGCGACCCTCAAGCATAAAACATCCTAACCTTGAAGCTCACAAGGCTGGAAAATCACCTCAACCTACAAGTCATCTTAAATAATAAAAAAAAAACCAGAAATCCTCAGGCTCAATCGAAACCCACAAAAAATCAGTTGGATTTGAACCCAAGTAAATCTCAATCCCAAATCGGGATAAAAACACATTAATTATAGCATTAGAAGACAAATTAGAGGCCAAACCATAAATGGGAGAAATTAGGGCTTCATTCAAGAAGAAAGTACTTGTCAAACATGAAGATGGAGAAAAAGAAAAATAAGAACAGAGATCTCTTGGTGGAGATGCGGCGGAGGCCCTGGAAGGGGCAAATCAGATTGTGGACAAGAAGAGGCGGCGAGGAGAGCAAAGAAGATGCCACTCGCACCATAAACCCACACCTGCGAGGAAAGCAAGAAAAGCTTTATAGCAAACAATCATCCGTCAATCGATAAAAAGGGTATGAGTTGCATAACTTGCAATAGAAACTAAGATATTTTACCTAAATCGGATCAAACAAAGCCACAAAAAAGATGACAGGAACAAAATAACAAGCTAGTAGAGAGGCCAGCAAAAGGTACTTGATTATAGGGTTTCATGAACCAACAAAGAATTACACACCATAAATCAAAGACCAACCACCTTAAATAAAAGACATGAGATTCAAAATGAATACCAAATTAAAATTAGAAAAAAAAAAGTAAAATAAGGAATGACATTGATTTTTAAAAAACCACAACATTGCTATCGAAATCAGATTGTCACAAATCACCAGTAGAGCTAAAGCATCAGACCCTAGAAATTATCAAAGCAAACATAAAACCCTAGAACAAGCCGTTAGTAATTAAAAAAATGAACCGTCTGCTAAACACAGTTAAAAATATGGTGTATTCATTCAAAGTTGAGGACAGAACCCTGGCTGCTACCTCTCCCAGATTTCCCCAAATTTAGAATCAGAAGAAGGAAAGATGTGATAAGAATTAATCTAAAATTCAGAAGAAAGAAGGAAACTGAAAAATAATTATAATCAAAACTAACCCCAATTGAACCTAAATTAATATGGCAGGAAAAATGAAAGCAAGATTCCAATGAATCTGCAACTCCAATACAAGCAAATGAAATTGGAAAACAACAATACAAAATTAAGTTGAAATAAAAGGTGTAGGAGAAAATCATAAACACTAACTAACCGGGAACATGGCAAAACTATGGAGAGTAGCCTTCAAGTGAACAATAGTATAAACTTGTATAAATGGAGGAATGAAGTATATCAAAATAAAGAAACACCACTTCCACTGTAACAAAATGCTTGAATCCCAAAAGAGAACAAACAGACTTGGGGAAAGAGGAACTCGATAATCAAAATAAAGTTCTAGTAAAAAAAGGGAGAAATTGAATTGAATTGACGAGCAAAAAACATACCTCCAATTAGGCCACAACAAAGGCAGATGATACCATTCAATAAATTCAAATCGTATAGTGAAGACAAAGCTGAAATTATAATTACTGTACTAAAATGTGAAAATGAAAACTAAGAAATTGCAGCTTCCAAACCAGGAGGCAACCAAAGACAGTGAAAAGAATGTAATCATTAACTAACAATGCAGTTCCAAAAATTAACCCAAAAGCATCAAACAATCTCGCGGATCAAGAACAATCCAAATCAATCTCACACCAGAATCAACAAAAGGGCTAAAACTAATCATCAAATGCAGCACAAATGCCCAAATTCAGACTTCAAACACAGAGGTAATACTCACCTAGACAGATCCCAGAACAGGTGCAAGAAGAGAAGACCTTAATGAGTCAGCTCCGATCAACCAAACACCTGAACCCTAAAAAAATATAAGCAAAGTACAAAATGGAAAAGAGGGCAAAAGAGAATTAGACAGTAAGACCCACAAAATAATCAACTTCAATTGAGAGGAGTTTAAACAATGCAGCAAATCTCCGACCAAAATCAAAGCTGGGAATCAAAATTGTACCTTAAATTGCAAAGAATTTAGACAGCGAAGGGGGAGAAAAATAATTGTGTCCCCTCTCCCCCTCTTTTATTTTTTTAATTTTGGCTTTGGGTACAAAGAGACAATGCCCACAAAGAAAGCAACTCTTGTGCACCGACACACTCACTCTCTCTCTCTTTGTTCCCCACCACCGATCAAAAATGGTGGTGGGGATTGATTCAGGATTACAGTTCTCCAGCTAAGCAAAGCCGCTCCCAAATGAGCACCTTTGATTCAAAAGCGAACAAGTAGATACCAGGAAACGGCTCGAAATTTTGACAAGGGGGAGTCAAGATTAGACGTGTTGTTTCCTAAGTTCAGTAAGTTGTAAAGGTGGGCAAGAAACGACAATGGAGTTGGAAATTAGAGAGAGATTTGAATATACAAATAAAAATAAAACAAAAACAAAAACAAAATTGTGGGCTGGAAAGTGGAAAGCAGTAGTCGAACAAAGAGACAATTTGGAGTGTTTCGTTTGTGCTTGTCCTTCCAAACTAACTCACCCCAAGTTACCATCAACTTATCATATGCCAAAGAATTACAATTAATTCGAGATGAGTAGATGAAGCCAAATTCAGCAACAACCACCCCTTTCAAATCACAAATTTACCTGGGAAATCCTGGAAGGTGATTCAAAACTACAAGAACAAACTGAGAGAGATTGTAAATAGGTTCATGGTTATGGATTTCAGGCAAACAACCACTACCGCTTCAAAACAAAAAACACAAGGGTCTTACCACCATCTACTAAAGTAAACAAGCATTTCAAAATCACAGAAACTCAAACCCTTGAAAATCATATGAAGAACTGAAACATGTATGAAAAAATTCCATCAACTACACATCCCAAATTGGGGTTTTAGATAACTAACATGTTAATTCTCTTTCAAGATAGAAGATGAGCGCCCACAGGCCACAGGTCTAATTGGGGCTAAGAGGTTATCCGACGGACTTACCGCAACATTAGCAATAACTGACAAGTATAGGAGAATTGAAATTTAGAAAAAGTCAAAGACCTTTAAACTAAACGGAGAGAAAAGGACCTGGTGTTTCCAACTGTCTCGGAGAAGTAGAGTGATTTAATGCAATAAAATAAACAACGGAAAATACATAGAAATTCAAATCAACTACAATACAGAAAGGAACTCTACAAGAAATTAGTGAAATCGATAAGAGTTGAAGAAAGCACAGGTGTGGGAGACGAAAGCGGCGACAAACGAAAGGATGAAGAACACAAAGACACAGGCGGCGAAGGCAGCACCGGAACGAAAGAAGAAGACAACATCGAAGGCAGGCGGAAACGGAAAGGGATAGGTCGGGACGGCGATCAGCAAACTCAGGCAGCAGAAACGGGCAGATCCAGGAACAGATGGGTACAAAACAGGACAGAAAACCCGAAATTGCAAACGGGAAAAAAAGAGGGAAAACGATAGAGAAGCGAGGTCGGCGAAATAACAACGGACGAGAGACAAGCACAACAGAAAGGCGGTGAAAGGCAAGCAAAGAGCAGAGTAAAGGAGACATACCAGTAAAGGAAGCACCGAAGCAGGAGGTGCCGAGGAGGAGAACGAACGATGATAGAGAAGCAGAAGCAGAAAGACGGAAAAGGTCAATCAAATGAAAAAATAAATAATTTCAAATTGATACTATGATGGGCAAATAAGGAAATTGACATAATTAAATCAGGGCTGTTGATAACAAACCATCGACGGCTGTCAAAGACTGTGGCTGTAACTTTTACAATGAACAGTGAACTTGTACAAATACAGCCGTAGATAACTGCTAGGTTCAACGGCAGATAGCAGCTCAAGCATCTTGTCGCCACTTTTATAGTACTGTAAAATAATGGGGATGTAAATTTTTAAAAATTATAAAATATTAGTTTTTTTTACATTTATTTTTATAAATTCATGTTTAATACTCCCTCTGTCTCAAATTAAATGTTTTGAATAAATTTGAGTTAAGCCCATTAACTATATTAAATTAAATTCAATATTTTGAATTAAGCCCAATTGTGAACAAATATGTTGGAAATAAAAGAAAGAATATGATTGATTTAAAAAGATAAAGAGAAGAATAAAAAAAAATTAAAGGAAATAATTATTAAATATAGGAGAGAGGAAAAAAAAATAATTAACTAAAATCAAGGAGAAGATGAAACATCATCAAAGTCTTATAATTTAAAGTATTATATAGATAGATTGTTAACAAATTTGTTGGAAATAAAAGAAAGAATAGGATTGATTTAAAAAGATAAAGGGAAGAATCAAAATAATAATTTAAGGAAATAATGATTAAATATAGGAGAGAGGAAAAAATAAAATAAAAAAGTAAAAAATAGGGGATTGGTTGAATTAACTAAAATCAAGAAGAAGATGATACATCATCAAAGTATTCTAATTTAAAGTATTATGTAGATATAGATAATTAAATTTACATTGTAATACTTATTTTGATTTTTTTATAAAATTTTATTCGTAAAAAAATAAAAATTATATTTTTTTAAATGTTATTTTAAAAATATACTTATAATTTATAAACATATGAAAATAATGGTTTATAACATAAATACAATTTAAAATTTTGTAAATCTTAATTTAATGGTTAAATAATTAAGTAATATACTGAATGATAAACTTGTCATGTAAAAAAATATCATGATGGCCATTTTTTTATGAGGTAAAGATTTGAAAATGATCAGAAACGGGTGGATCACCACACAAAGACATCCTAAATCCTGACTACATAAAGGCAGCAAGTCTGTCGTACCATATATTAATATTACTAATTCTGCTAGCATTTTGCTGACGTGTCACGTCCACAATTAAAGTTGAATTTTTTATTCAAATGAGATTTTCTTATTGGTCAATATTATTATTATTATTATTATTATTATTATTATTTTATTTTATTTTTTGATTAGGAAAAAATTCGGGTGAGCAAGCCCTACCCGGCAGCATCCTTGCGGATGAGGTCAATAAGACCTGGGTTATTTGCAATATCACTATCTTGGGCAGAGTGGCTAAGGTATGCAATCTTGTCCGCCACTCTATTGCCCGTACGAGGTACGTGAAAGTAAACTACTTCTTTTATAGATGTTAACAAGACTTGAGTATCAGATAGGATCAATTCAATCTCCCAGGGGCATTTAGATGTCCTATTTAGATGGTCTATGATTGTCTTACACTCTCCTTCAATTTGTATTCTGTCAATGTTGAGTTGTAATGCTTTCTGGATCCCCATTTTGAGAGCAAGTGCCTCTGCTGTAATGGCCGGTTGTCTACCCAGCTGTTTGTGTTGAATAGCAATGGGCCTGCCATTCCAATCTCTAATAATGATGTCAGCTGTACTGTCACCGTTGTGTAACGAGGAGCCATCAAAATTTAGTTTAAACCACCCCCAAGGAGGCTTTCGCCAACAAATTTCTCTGTGTTTGTTGGCCTTCCTTTGGTAGTTCCTTGGTGATGGACTCATGACTTTGTCACATTCTTCTTCACACGCGGAAGTCTTTTTCCAGTTTTCAACGTGTGATCTAATCTGATGAGTGACGGAGTTGTGTTGTGGGATTGCTGCTTGCTGAAACAGATGTTGGTTTCTGGTATACCAAATAGTCCACCAACTGAAAGCAAGATCACTCATAGCGGAAGTGGTTAGAGTGGTGCCTAGAGTGGAAAGAATGGGTCTAAAATTCCGGGATTGGCTGATCAACCGTGCAGTTTCAGTTTGTTCTCGATTTGGAAGTTGGAATATCTTACGTGTAAAAGAACATTCCAGAAACAAGTGAACCTCGTCTTCAGAGGCCATATTACACGGTGAACAAGTAGAGGGGACAGCCGACCCCTGACCTGATAGGCGCACGACCGTGGGTAGGCCATTTTGGGCAATCTTCCAAAGAAAATTCTTGACCTTCGGAGGCGCATCAATCTTCCAGATCCAAGCATTCCTATCGGGCGTGGCTGTAGCTTGTGTTGTTAATAGTTTGTAGGCGCTTGCCGTGGTAAACCATCCTTCCCTATCCGGCCACCAGTATAGACGGTCTTGTATGTTAGATGCCGGGAGGGGGATGTCTAAAATCTCCTTTACGATGTTGTTTGGTAGGGCCATGTGCAGCTTTTCGCTCCACCATTTACCCCCCAAAATAAAAGTCACTGACGGTCTCATTCTGATTAAATCTTAGGTGGCTGCTGACCCGAGATTCAAGAGATGAGGTAGTAATCCAGTTATCTGTCCAGAATTTTATAGTGCGGCCGTTTCCTACCGACCAAATAATGTAAAGGCTCGGATTTTTAAATCCTAAATTTTTTTTTTCCCTGGAAAAAGTGAATTAAAAATGAAATTAAAATCGGTTTTAAAACTCGTTTAGCGGGATTCGGGAAAAACTAACATTTGAAAACTAATTTCGGGATTCAAAATTCGCATATTCGAGATTTATTTTCGGGTATTGGTTAACCAATTTAACACTCCATCCTCACCCACTCCCCCACCATACCCTTTCAAATCAACCCCTCTCCCTCCATCCCTAATCTGATGGTCAAATTCACCACCCCTCCCCCGTCAGTTTCATTCACCATCACCATCCCAACCTCAATCACCTTCACTGTCAACTTCACCACCACCACTTTGCGCCTTCCTTGTCACCGCCACACCCCAGTCCTCCTTCCTACTTTCTCCCTTTCTGATTAGCCCAGCAGCCACCTAGAAGCGGCAACTGGAGACAGCCGAGCCGCCACTACCGATCTCCATCGCCACCTCCACCTCCACCTCCACCTTCGTGTTCCCCGACGAGCAGCAGAAACAACAGACCTAGCCACCTCTACTGGCGTTCACAACCGTCCCGACGCAGCCCTAGAGGCCCTAGCGCCTCCATCGAGCCACCGGAGCTCCACCACCTCGCTCTAGTGCAAACTCCGTCCGGTAAGCTTCGACCTCTCGTTCGATCCGAAATTCCATGGATGAACCTTCCTTTAACCTCCTAGGTTGAATCCCCGATGTTGCCTGAAAACTAGATTATGAGCATGGATTTGGGAACTAGGCAAAGCAGAAAGTATTGAGGACGCTAGAGGATAAGAGATTTTAGAAGGCCGGTGAAGTTGCGGTACTTAGGAAATTCGGACGAGGATGTCATAGGAATTCGGTGAAAATGATGATCGGTACATAAGGGTTTAAGCGGTAGAGATTTCGAAGTTTGAGGAAGTGTGATCTGAGGCAATTTGGGGAAAACATGCGGAGTTGAGGGAACTAGTCAGGGTAGAGTGTGCTGGGAAGAGGATCTAGAGTGGGTCGGCTTGAGGGTCATGGTGATTCGTGGTTGGGAGTACCACTAGTTGGGTTCTGCGTTAGAATTGGTCAGGGGTGTCAGGTGTGAGACGGTCAGCATGAATTGGGTTCTTAGAGGTGGATGGTTAGTGAGAGTGGTTAGTGGCGTCGGAAGTATGATTAGGTTAGCAAGGTGATTCGAGATGTCTCTTTAGGAGATGATGGTCGGGCGGAGTCTTGAGAGCATAGGAAGAGTAAGCGCGATTGTTAAGAAATGTCTAGATCAATCATGAGAGCGGTTCAGTTGAGGACTTAGAATTTTCTATTAGAGGGTAAAGATGGTACTGATAGAGAACCCCTAGGACGAGGGTGCGCTTGATAAGGAGTCTTGATACGTAGTTGGTCGAGTTGTTAAGCTTGTCGGATCAGGAAACCGTGTGATTGGGAACTCCGAGAAATAGTTTAGATGGTCGAGTGAAAGGTAAGACTTGAGATCGGGATGTCGAAATGGATTGGCCCTTAGATGGCTTGATGGCATAAGAGTTGGGATACATAGTAGTGGTTTAGGTAATTGGCCTTGATTGCGAATAGTTATGAGGCTAGAAAGGTTGTATGTGAGCAGGATGCAATGGTGACTAGAACTGGTAGTGGATTGAGTTGGTAGTGTAGGCAGATTCTCCTGAGATAGTGATCTAGTGTAAACTTTATTTGGGGCTGAATATTGTGCGAATTCTATGCTATAGACGATGTTGATTCTTTGATGTGTTGCCGTTGACAATAGGGAATTGTTAGTACTAACATAGTTATCCCTGAACTCGATGGAATGCTACTGTACGGAAGCAGTTGTTTGCCTCTAATGTAATGACGCTTGGTAGTTAGAATGAGTATGATGTACTTATCTTATTGATATAACGTGCTTATCTGATTGATATGTTGTGTAACTTTCGTGAGATGATGTGATAAATTCTACCATATATGATACGATGCTAGATATGCTATGCTATGTGGCAATCCTTGAGGTGATTATGTTATGCTATTCGACGTGAGGTGCTATTGTTATTCGATATATATACATGATGCTTGATGATGGAAATGATAGAAATTGAACTGTTGAACCCTGATTCTGACTTAGAACCTAGGAAGAGAATATGAGATTAGCCTTTAGAAGTGGATGGTAGGATGAATGGAGAGGTTAGGAATGCTTTTGACTAATGCCAAACTTGAAGTTTTAACGGTGTTTTAAAGAGGACGTTGTGATGTTTTGAGTTATGATATGACCGAGGAGTCGGAGTAAGGATATGGTAGGGGCCCATATTACATCCTTACTGCGGTCTATTTGGGGATATTATGATCACGGCAACGGTACTGTGAGGACTTCATAGGGGCAGTTATGAGGTGTTTACGGGATCGATGGCATGATCCATGGACTCACCGATTTCATACTTCATCCCCTGTTTTAAAAATGATTTTAGTCTCGAGGACGAGACTTGTTTTTAGAGGTGGATGATGTAAAGGCTCGGATTTTTAAATCCTAAATTTTTTTTCCCCGGAAAAAGTGAATTAAAAATGAAATTAAAATCGGTTTTAAAACTCGTTTAGCGGGATTCAGGAAAAACTAACATTTGGAAACTAATTACGGGATTCAAAATTCGCGTATTCGGGATTTATTTCCGGGTATTGGTTAACCAATTTAACACTCCACCCTCACCCACTCCCCCACCATACCCTTTCAAATCAACCCCTCTCCCTCCGTCCCTAATCTGATGGTCAAATTCACCACCCCTTCCCCGTCAGTTTCATTCACCATCACCATCTCAACCTCAATCACCTTCACTGTCTACTTCACCACCACCACTTTGCGCCTTCATTGTCACTGCCACACCCCAGTCCTCCTTCCTACTTTCTCCCTTTCTGATTAGCCCAGCAGCCACCCAGAAGCGGCAACTGGAGACAGCCGAGCCGCCACTACCGATCTCCATCGCCACCTCCACCTCCACCTCCACCTTCGTGTTCCTCAACGAGCAGCAGAAACAGCAGACCTAGCCACCTCTACTGGCATTCACCACCGTCCCGACGCAGCCCTAGAGGCCCTAGCGCCTCCATCGAGCCACCGGAGCTCCACCACCTCGCTCTAGCGCAAACTCCGTTCGGTAAGCTTCGACCTCTCGTTCGATCCGAACTTCCATGGATGAACCTTCCTTTAACCTTCCTTTACCCTCCTAGGTTGAATCCGAGGTTCCTCCCTCTCC
This sequence comes from Persicaria tinctoria, assembly GCA_037127255.1. NCBI lineage: Eukaryota > Viridiplantae > Streptophyta > Magnoliopsida > Caryophyllales > Polygonaceae > Persicaria > Persicaria tinctoria. The sequence continues at coordinate 7,216,790 of JBANSL010000012.1, forward strand.
GACACAACGAATCGAGCCTCCGGCGAGCTTCGACGAAGCTCCGACGTCCGCGAAATCCTTCGGTGAGCTTCTTCCTCCTTCCTTTTCCTTTCCCTTTCCTTCTTGCTGTGTGTGCATCGGGTCGACGGGGTCGTGGTCGAAGTCGGAGTCCGGGGCGACGCCGGCGAGCTCCTCACCTTCTTTTTCTTCTTCCTTTCCGTCGAGCAGAGGATGGAATTGAAGATGGAGGTGAACAGTGCCTCTCCTTGCCATCTCAGCCGCGGGTCCCCTGCCATATCACACGCCACATCAGCTGGGGCCCATTCTTTTTTTTTATCCGAATGAAAGAATGAAGGGAAGAATAGGTTGGCTTGGGCCTATTCCACTGGGCCAAAATTTTACTTTAAAATGGTGGAGAGTGTTGGGCCTAATTGTTCTCATGGTGTTCAATTTTGAGGGTTTAAAGCAAATGAACTCGGTTTGAAGTTTTTACAAAATTAGGGGTCGGTTTTAGTGATTTTATAAAAGGTTGAAAAGCGATTTAATAAATAAATTGAAAAAGGAATTTAGCGAGTATTTTCAAGGGGTCAGAACTCTTAACTATTTAATTCGGATTTGAAATGGTTTGAAGCTAACTTGGGAATAAGACGATGACTAATAGCGTGATATTGGGGTGAATTTCAGAAGAGATTAAATGTTCGATATTTATGATGATGATATATATGGAAAGTATAAGTATGATATATATAAGGAGTATATTTTTTTAAACTGATAAGTTGACAAGTTATGATGAATGGTATGAGATAAGAGATGGTTGATCGTGATAAATTGAAAGTATGATTGATGCAAGCTTACTTATCTATCTACTAATTTGAGTGAGTAATATATATGTTCAAAAAGGCTATAGAAGTATACTTAGTATTTTCTCGTTATGTGATTAGGTGATATTCTGTGATCGTGACTACTGTGTGCTGGATTCTTCTTTTGCTGATCTTCTAGCGAGGTAAGTACCTCCGGGGCTTACTCAGTAACCAGTACCTCCTGCCTGATGTGTCATATAGTATGTAGGTGTTGCATATGCATAAGAGCATGTCATGTAGTATCATGCTTAGGAATTGCATTTACAAATGAGCATCCTTATTCTGTATGCGTTTGAATACAGAACGGCCGTTATCTGTGAGTCCTAGAGTCCTTGCTAGGGTCATAGGGCCGCCCATCTTCATCGGGTGTTGTCCTCCTCGAGTCATTTATATATATCACGAGATACGAGATGGGCATGAGATATGATATGATGATATGATGATGAGATATGATATGATGATGAGATTTGATATGATCGAACTGGCCAGTCTCCACCTCGTCTGGAAGAGGGGTGGTGGTAAAAGAGGGATATACCGTTTGGTATTCTTTGTTAAGGCCTTCCTCAATATCCTGCACATATGAATTAGGAGCATGATAGTGTGGTTTTATTTCGTACTGCATGAAGGCATCCTTTATTCTAGGTATAGGCGTATTATATGTCCTCAGCGCGGTCAGAGGACCCGCGGGCGGACTCTTGGCCTGACTTGGTGGTATAGTTTCAGGTACCCTATCTACTACTTGATTTTGTGCTAATATGACGGGGTCCATTCATATGGAGGAGAGTGAGTGTATGAACCCTGACTTCACCAAACTCATGTTTTTTGGATTTCTTCCTATTATACTCCGTTTTGACCCGGCTCTGCCGTGGAACTGGTTGTATCGTTTTCAGAACTTTCGTCCTTTGCATGATAAAGGTTTTCGCGCGTTGTAGACTTAGGACAGGTACATGGGTTTACCCCGGGGTCTCCAACGGACCTTCCGGGTTTGGGTGCGAAATCCCACTTTAAACTGCGCATCTTCGATTTCAAACCTTCAACCTGTACTCGGGGCGCAAGATCCCAACGAGGGGTTTCATCCCTCGAAACGTAACTCAGGAATCATAATTCCGGGCCGTTACAAAAAAGACCTGATTTAAAGGTGTCAATTAAATTAGAGAGCTTAGCCCACTACCACGAGCTAGATCCCGATCGTTTGTACTCGAAAATACTAGCAGAATGCAGATATTTATGTTTGATTATCATGACCCAAATGTTATCGGGTTCTACCAGAATCTTCCACAGAAGTTTCATCTGAAGAGCGACATTCATTTCTCCGGATTTGCGAATCCCTAGTCCTCCGAACCGCTTTGGTTTACAAATCCTATCCCAACTAATTAACGACATGTATTGTAAATCCTTGTTCCAGAAGAAAGTGCGATTTATTTGGTCTAATTCTTTATGTATTGTTGCGGGGAGCATGAAATTCTGCATTAAATGCAGTGGCTTAGCCGAGAGGTTGGAGTTTATTAGGGTAGCACGACCCTGTTGCGAGATCGCATTGGCCCTCCACTTCGATAGTTATTGTTTGGATTTGCAAATGATGTCTTCAAATGTACTACTGGTGACTCGCCCATTGATAATAGGACAGCCCAGATACTTCTCTATTGAGTTTTCGTTTGGGATGCTGAGGCAGTTTCGTAATTCAAGGATTCTGTGGTCTGGAATCCCCGATGTTGCCTGAAAACTAGATTTATAGTAATTTACCTTTTGCCCCGATACTCTACAATATAAATCAATTATTGATTTGACTTTACACCCCACCTCCACACTTCCTTTAGAGAAGATGATAATGTCGTCCGCAAAGGAGAGTAATGGAACCCGGGGCCCGTTTTGTCCTATTGGAAAGCCAATGTTGGGCCTGTCTATGTTTGCTTCAGCAGCTAGTTTCCTGGCCAGAATCTCTGCCCCTAATATAAAGAGGAAAGTGGACAGAGGGTCCCCTTGACGAATACCACGTGATGGGAAGAACAGTTCTGTAGGACCGTTGTTTACTAGCACCGAGAATGAGACTGATGTTATACACTCCATAATCCAGGACGTAAAAGTAGCGTGAAAACCAAATCTGAAGAGTACGCTTTTAATGAAGTGCCAATCTACCCTATCGTATGCCTTTTCCATGTCTAGCTTTATTGCCAGCCAACCTTCCCGGCCCCTACGACTTTTGTAGGAATGGAAAACTTCATGTGCTATAAAAACATTGTCCTGTATTGCTCTGTCGGAAACAAACGCACCCTGCAAAGGATGTATGAGTTTCCCGATCACCTTTTTTAATCTTTCAGTCAAGATTTTGGAAATTATTTTGTAGATATTTGAACATAAACTGATGGGTTTGTAGTAACATGTGGATGTTGGATCGTCCTTTTTTGGTAGCAGGGAGATAAATGTATGGTTTATTTGCCGTAGCATTCTCCCGGAGTGAAAAAACCCTTTAATCGCACAGATAACTGATCTCCCGACTATATCCCAGTATTTGGTGTAAAATTCAGCTGTAAAACCGTCTGGGCCTGGGGACTTGTTTTTACCCAGACCGAACACCGCTGATTTGATCTCTAAGTTTGACGGAAGTGCAATGAGGGAAGCGTTTTCTTCTGTCGAGATAGAAGGCTGAATTAGGTTCAGGAGTTCAGCCAGAAGCCCTTCCTCAATCGGCTCTTTCTTAAACCTATTTTTAAATTCCTTTTTTATTTCATTCCTTATATTCTCCTCACCCACAATCAGTGTGCCACTCGAGGAGGTGATGTTTCGAATTTGTTTCCTGTGTCGTCGTCTAGAAGCAACCCGGTGAAAGTAAGCTGTGTTGGAGTCAGACAGTTTGAGGTGTTTAGTTTTTGCCTTTTGGTTCCAGTATGATTTCTGAAAAAGAAGGAGCTTTTCTCGCTTCTTAATCAGCAGTTTTTCCTTTGTTTGATATGGTTGGGATGTTGTCGTTAAAGATTGGATAGTCAGGAGCTCAGAATCCACCTCTTTCAGTTGCCAGAAGATGTTTCTGAAGCTTTTTTTGTTCCATTCTTTTGCCCTTCGTTTCCGTATTTTATGTTTAAACATTAGTTGAAACATAGTAGAGCCAGGGCAGGATGCTCGCCATGATTGCTTCACAATATTTCGAAAGTCTTTCCGCATTAGCCATACATTCTCAAACTTAAAAGGCGGGGCTTTGAAGGTAGAGTCATCATTAATTGAGATAGAAATTGGGCAGTGATCCGAGGAAGAGAAGGCACCGTTATGAGTTATCATATTGGGGAATGCAGTAATGATTTGTTGGTGGACTAGTACGCGATCTAGTTTTTCACGGATATTGTAGTTTTCTTCCGGATTCTTTCTCCATGTGAACGGGTTTCCGAAGATGGGTACGTCAAATAAATTGCACTCGTTTTTGAAGGATATTAGCCGTGTAAATCTGGATGTTCTAGTAGCGGCTCCGCCTAATTTGTCGTTGCTACACAGTATTTCATTAAGATCTCCTAGAACCATGCATGGAATAGAGGAGTCGTTTACAATTATTATTAGTGTTTCGCAGAAGGTATCCTTATCATTCGGAGTCGGTGGTGCATAGACGAAGAGGGCCAGAATAGGGAAACCATTCTATAGGCTTTCAAGTCTGAGTCCAATAATGCGGGGAGTGTGCACGGCGACGGAAATTGATATATTTGGCAATTGGTGTGATTTCCAAAGGACCTCAATACCACCCGAACGCCCAGTGGAAGGTGACCATACCCCTTCATCAAACCCAATATTCTTCCACATCTTATCATCAGGACCAGTTTCAGACTTTATTTCCGCCAATGACATAACTTGAATGTGCTCATTTTTACACATTGCATCTATTTCCGTCCAGAAGGAACGCTTACCAATTCCACGACAATTCCAAAAGCATATCTTCATAAATCATTAGTGAGGATGAAAAGACTAAGTTTCGGAGTCCTTTCATCAAAGCAATTTTGATAAACAATTTTACCACTACTCATGGATAACCTTTCGAAGTGATCTAGTTGGTTGTTGCGTTCCAACGTGGGCCGGGAAATTCTAAACATGAAAAGGGCCCAAGCCCAGAGATCCATCCATCCCTCCGAGTTGCCCCAACGCACCAAATTAATCGGACAAATTGAGAGTGTAATTGACAGACAGTAATCGATCTTCATCAGTAAACCACCAACAACAAAAGGAATGATTATCAGCAAGCACATTGCCGAGGTGGTATAGCCTGAACCAGGATGAGCAAGTGCCCCACTCAAAGCAACCAAGTGTGACCAATATTCCTTAATAATTAATGGATCAATAGTCAATTGCAAACTAAGCATACAGTAGTTGCAAATTGAGCAAAGGAAAGCATACTTCGGACAGTAATCGCACAGTGAAGCGCAGGAGGGAACACACAAAGCATAATTTAAACAGCTGGAATTAATACATAATAGAAGTAAGTTACATGACAGATTGCCATATTTGAGTCTAGCATAAACATCTTCCCTTTGAAACTGCATAGTACCGACTAGAACTAGGATAACGCATGAACCGATCACAGTGATAGAACAGTTTAGAATACATACTAAGTAGCCGACTATAACTAGCAAAATACATTGTTTAGACGAAATCTTGAATCGACCACCGAAGATCAACCATAGTAGCAAGCCGAAAGGGAAAATAGTAGGAGGCTGATGCTGAGGCGGTGGTGAATTCAACACCCCAAAAGTAAATGCCCGACCTAAACAAAAGGGGCAATAAGGCCAAACATGGATAAGAGGAGTACTAACCATGGAACCGCTTGTTGCTACTCGCCGGCATGTCCGAGCAAGCAGTATCGGTTACATCCATCTGAAGCTTCCTCTTGCAAGAAGAGGACCTTGAAACTGAGACTGATCCCGGGGTTACCGATTGACCACCGTCGCCAGGGGCATCAGCTAGGGCTGCAACAGACGGAGAGACATGGATGATACCGCACTAAGGAGCGACATCAGCAATGCGGACTTCAGCAGAGGGGGCGAAATCTTCTAGCATCCTGTCCAGGGCGTCGTTAGTGAAATCCGCAGGTAACACCCTGCACTCGTGCATCAGCTCAGGATCTTCATCATAATCCACCATTTCAAGGTCGAACACCTCGTAAAAGGCGGAATCAGAGAGCGCTGGGTCGTAGTCCGGCGAGACATAATTCTCGGAGGCCGAGACAAGCTCGTGTTGAACAATCGAACCCATGCCCGCCGAGATGTTGATAGACACCACGGAGGGGCCAAGTGCAGGTTCCGGAGTCGGTGCTTGGATTGCCTCAGCAAAGAAAGTGGAGGCAGCAGCGACCCCAAGCACTGGCTGCGGAGTACTGACAGTCATAGTTGTAGGGAGGGGCGTAGTGAGGGCAGGGCCCTAGTGGGGTTCCGGGTTGGCAGTAGAGGAGTCGTCGCCGCTGTTAGATGACATGGTGTTAGAGGAGTCCGAGGTGTCATCAACATTGGATCCGAACAGAGCTAGAAGCGCCGCCTTGGAGTGGCCGAATCTTGGCGGCGGAGCCTTCTTCTTTGCTGTGACTCTAACCCAGTCACCTGCTGTCCCCGAATCAGCCATCGCAGGAGGTGCGTCTTTCGCAAAATGATTAGTTGCAATCGGCGCCTCATGTTCCGAAGGCAAGTTAGCCAATCTAGTTGGGCAATCGCCAAAGTCATGATCAGATTCCCCACAGGCGCCACACCCTTCGGAGATGTCCTCAATCCAAATTGGGTAAGAAACCAGCTCCTCCAGTTCATTGAGAATCTGAATTCGAAATTCGCGGATCTTTGTGATATTGACGGAAGCACAGACCCTCAGATAGCGAAATCTCGCCCCATTCTTTCCAAATGCTGCCACCCTGATGACATCGCCAATCTTGTTGCCTTCGATAAGGTCGGTCAGAACCTTGTTGCTCATGTACTTCACCGGCAACCCCGGAATCCTTATCCAGACATCCAGGGTGGTGAGCGACTCCGTGAGAGGGTCGAAGTCGATTCTCCAAGGTCGGATGACCAACATCTGTTTTTTGACATGGAACGGCCTTCCATCCCACACTTTCTTGCAGTCTTCCGCTAAGTCGAAGTGGATTTCCATCCAATTGTTCCGCATTGGAATGATTTGGAAGCCTCCATCTAGAAATTTCCAGTCGAAGGAAATCTTTTTCCTAATTGTGACGATCGACACGGGCTCGCCGATGATGGTAGCGAAGACAGACGTCTTGCTAAGATTCACAATGTTGTCTTGAACTTCATTAAGAACCCCCTTCAATTTCTCCAAATTGAGGGCATGCCTCTTGTGTTTGTTCTTTTTTCCTGCAGTGAACTGATCAGCACACACTCCCGGAAGAGAGGTAGCGTCAACAGTGTTTTTGGCCTCGCTAGGAGGGTTTGGGCCCTTTCGGGATGTTTTGGTCAATATTATTATGGAAATTTCAAAATATTTGTTTCCTATTTTAAATATGATTTGAATCAATTCCTTTTTTTTTTTTTTTATTTTCGGTTATATTGCCGTAAATATTGAGACATGTTTCCATTTTTTTCTCGATTGCAATATATCTATCTATTATATATCTATCTATCTATCTATTAATATTACTAATTCTGCTAGCATTTTGCTGACGTGTCACGCCCACAATTAAAGTTGAATTTTTTATTCAAATGAGATTTTCTTATTGGTCAATATTATTATGAAAACTTTAAAATATTTGTTTCCTATTTTAAATATGATTTGAATCCATTCCTTTTTTTTATTTTCGGTTATATTGTCGTAACTATTGAGATATGTTTCCATTTTTTTCCCGATTGCAATCTCTTTTCGGTTATATTGCTGATGTGTCATGCTCACAATTAAACTTGAATTTTTTATTCAAATGGTATTTTCTTATTGGTCAATATTATTGCTGAAATTTTAAAATATCTGTTTCCTATTTTAAACATATTTGTTTCCTATTTTTATACTAAAATATTATTTATTTTGACATGTTGTATGTCAATTCGTGATCTATTTTAATCGTCTACGTACATTGAACATTCGTCAATTCTTGGCTGATTTTATTCTCGGATATTGAAATTGTTGATTTATCATTTTTAACCGATTGCAATATTCCCCACAATGTCTACATACAACGAACATGTAATAATCAATTTGTAAATATTCGATTTTAAAAATTAATTATAAAAATCAATTAGAGCCAAATAAGTGTTATTTTATAATTTAATTATTTTAGACATCTTAAATGACTATCGAAAAATAAATAATATTTTAAGACTCACAAGCATTACTAATGCTTATTTTACATCTTGGATGAGGCTTCTTAGATCACTTTTCTACCTTTAAGGGTCTTTTTTTTGGATCAAGATCCTCTCCTACTATAAATCTTCCTTATAATTTCCTAATAACTAATTTCATCCATTAGATCAAATTAAAGGCTAAGATTAATTCCTGTAATTAATTAATTAATAAATCAATTAATCTTTATCTTGAACCCTTCTTTCTCCTTTCAATACTCTAATTCTGGTTGGTCGATTCAATTCACATAGATCAGAATAGGGGCACTAGGGAGAGTGAGAGGAATCGTCACCGAGGTTTGTCCGTTTATTCGATTCTTATAAACCAAATAAAGGGTGATTTACTTGACGGTTTGCTCGATTCTACCTTATAAACGAGAGAAAAAGCGTGTTCGGCAAAAATAGGCCATCATTGTGCAGTGCATTTTCAGTTGTTCGTTTTCTGTGATCGAATGCAAAATTAATTGTTAATTAATTTGATCAATTTATCAGACTTGAAGTAATGAAGGAGGAAGAAATTCGATCAATTGATCAGACTTAGATTGATCAGACTTAGATCGATCAGACTTGAAGTAATGAAGAAAGAAGAAAGGGGTTGGATAAAGGTTAATTGATTTAATTATTGTTTAATTATAGAGATTTAATCTTAACCTTTGATTTGATCTAATGGTTGAAAATTACTTATTAGGACATTATAAGGAAGCTATCTATTAGGAGAGGATCTAACTCCCTTTTTTTTTACCATCTTACCTTTATTTTCACTATTAATTTCTCTATCTTTCTAACCATCTTTCTCATGAAAATAATCAATAAGTTATGTACATCTACATATTTAACTTCAAAATAATTCACACAATCATGTGCTTATGATTTTTTAATATTTGTACGGGAGCTTATATTTTACTTTTTTAGATCTATGCTAATGATAATAATTATATATTTATTTCAAATTATATTAGATGGTGTGTTTGAGTATTATTACTACTTTACCTTATTAAATCATTTTCAAAATTTGTATCGTATCTCTTTCCAACTAATTTATAAATTATAAAAAAATATTTTATACATATTTTTGTTGTAAACACACACACACATATATATATATATATATATATATATATATATCAATATAGTATTATATAGATATATAAAATGATGTTAAAATTAAAATGGATCAACTTCCTGTTCTTTACTAATTTTACTAAATTAGCCGTCGGATAGCGAGTTTGTGCGGTCCAGATCGTTTCATGCCTGCTTTACTAATATATCACTCAGAGTTTGAATTTTTTTTGTTTAGAGGGGCTTTTCGGTCCTTTCTGACTCTGGGTTCCTTCTCCGCCCGCCTCTGGCTCTCCTTCTCCACCGACGTGCTTTCTATTTTTCTTTCCTCTGTTGCATCTGCCTCATCTCCTTCTACAAGAGTATAGCCGGCGCCCTTTGGTTCCATCTCCAGTCTTCTCAATCTTCTTTGCCTATGTTCGGCCTCCTCCTCGTCTCTTCTCTGTGGTCCGCCATCCTCGTCGTATCTTCTTCCAGGTCCGATTACCTTCTTCGCCGCTGCTTTGTTACTTCCTTGTGGTCTCTTCCCTTCGTACTGATCTCTGGTGAGTTCTTCCGCCACTATTCTTATTCATCGGTGCACTTCTTCTCTATCTTGGTTGCTGATTTCGATGCATATCTCTGTGCATTCTTCACACTTCAGTTGCTCGCCGATTTTGCCCCCCTTCACCTTCGATTCCATCCAAAAGGCTCAGACAATTGCCTTTCCTCATTCCCTCGTTTCTCAGTCTTTAGGTGGGCAATCCCGACCGGTAGTGATTTTTCCAAAGAGCAGGTATGTCTTCAATTTTTCTTTTGAAAACCACAAAATTTTGGGTTTAAGTTTTTGGATTGGAGGATTTGAATGGATCAAAAATTTGAATTTAGGGTTAATTTGTTTTGAGTTATGAACAATAAAAATTCTGGAACTTAGGTTTGGAATTTTGATTTGGGTATTTGGTTTTTGGATTTGGGTCTCAGGGTTTAGGGCTTAGAAATCAGATTTTTTGGGGTTTTTTTTGCAATTGATTTGTTTGAAAGCCGTTGATTTAGTTATTCACTCTGTATTTAGGTTGATGATTGCTTAGTTTATAGGTTTTGGGTTCACTGATTGATGACCTTGCTCACCTCTAATCTTTCTCTATCTCAGACTCAATCGGGTATACATCAGGAAGCATGATTTGGGCTTGATACAGATGTTTTACGCCACCAATATACTGATGAAGTCGACCATAAGTGAACATCTTCCGTTTTTCTATTAACCTTATTTCCGAGATTCGATTTCGTCCAGGTTTTCATCTTCTGTTCCCCTTATTTTTGTTTTGTTCAGTCTTTCCATTCGCTCCATATCTCTTAACGAGGTCAAGGGACCAACATTCTCCTATCTACGCTTTAGATATCAAGCGATCATGATGACTCGGTTGTGCAAATTTAATGTAAGTTGTCCTCTACTTTTTGCAGTTGGGGTGTATTGATTTGTGTTTAAGGTTTGACGATTACAAATTGGTGAAATTTAGGATCTAAAGATCAAATTTTATGACGCAATCAAGGTGCTCGATGAAATGACTAAGATTTGCTTGTACCTTAGTTTGGGGTCGATGAAATGACTAAGGTTTGCTTGTAGCTTAGTTTGGGTTTTGTCTAACCGACAATTGATTTCCAAAGCAAGATTTGCTTCTTTGACATGTATAATCTAATGAAAAACATTTTTTTGATGCCTCAAAGTATTATCAAACAATTTTTTCTTGGACAATATCCATTAGAATTGTAGTGACAATTCATGCTTTGAGGGCACCCTTTATGGGTTATTTTGATGTCTACATGAGTAATTGGAAGTGAGAATTATGATTTATTTACTCATGTTTATTAGTATTTTGTAAGGGGCCCTTGAATGGGTGCTTCCGTTAGATCATAACAAGGTAAATATGGCTTGAATTAATTAGGCAAACCTCTTGAGTATTATTTTAGTTTAAAGTCCCCGGTTTCTTACAAGTTTGACCTCAGTGGCAGCATGTGTTAGCAGGTTTGAAAATCTCTTTAGCAATGCATTCAAGAATGGTGATCTTGTTCTTGTTAAGTATGGCAGATGCTATATGAAGCAGTTCAGCCCTTTTCCAAAGAGGTATCTTTGCCTACACTTTCTGTGCCATCTTGGCTGATTCCATCACATTGGTTGCCTTTTCATGAGTGTATACTGTTGCAGTTTGACATTTAGAATCATCATATAAAACCCCAAATACAGAACTATAATCCATCAAAGTTCATTTAGGTGAAAGAGGTATTGAGAGAGATCAAGAATTCAGTGGGATCTTTGGTTAAGGTTATCTACGGCTTAAATTGCATCTCCCACTACTCCTAAAAACTTATTGTTCTTACATCATGGCCGTTCTTTTTGGTTGGGTGATTCTCATCAAGGGCTATAAACTTACATATATGTATAATGTCTTATTTAGCCCTCAGAGTTTCCATTTAAAATTATTTATTTTTTTGTTTTACTGTCTTTTTTGTCTTTTCATCTATTTCCACCTATCCTCTCTCCTTGCCCTTCCCACCACCGGTTGTCGTCTTTCGCTTCCCACCTCCGTTTTCCTTCTCTATCCTCCTCATGCCAGCCTCTCGCTACCGACTGCATCTCGTGTTCGTCTTACTGATCGGCCACCATTGGTTTTCATTGTGCACTGCCTCTTCCTTCGACAAATTGATTTCGCGTTAGTTTGATTGAGGTAAGAAATCTATCTGTTTTCCTTGTTTTTTATAACCCTAATTTCCCTTGTTTTTTTTGGTTGCATTTTTTTCCTGTCTAGATGTATATCATGCAAATAGATGATTCTACATCTCCTTTTTTGATGAGCTCATATCCCCAATTCAGCCATGAACTCAGTGTTTGAGTGTTTTCAAATTTGACTTGCTTTTTAGTTGATTGAAACTCGCAAGACATAAATCTAGAATCCACCCTAAATCGACCACAGGTAACCACTTCCATCTACAACATAATCATTGGCAAACTGTACTGTGATCACTATGGCACAATGCAAATACAGGGAGCCAATGGATATTCTTGTAAGATCAAGTTCAAGGAACAGTCATTTATTGATAAAAATCCTCATCAGGTACTTATCTTTGAACTTGAATGTAATAATTAAAGCATGCTCAATGAGCAGATTTGTATGCAGGATGTAAAATTGAATAAACATTTGCAATTTTTTGCTCTTTCTTTCTCGTTCTAGCAATTTCTTCCTTTTGGTCTTGACGTGGCAATATGTTGCAGGTACATGGAAGTGTTGTAGATAAAAGTGGTCACACATTTGATAAATTGTTTGGCAAATGGGACGAGAACCTATATTATGTCGAAGGAGACAACCTAAAGAAAGATAAAGATTCAGATTCCTGATCTCAGCCTCGTTTACTATGGAGGCCAAATAAACCATCAAAATAGCGAAGAAAAATAGAAGTTAACAAGATTCCCAATCACTCTAAATGAGCTTACTCCTAAACTCAAGGTAAGAGATACACCTCATTTTTGTATCTTGTGGCAAACAAGGACTTCCATCTTACAATTCATTTTGCTACATTTGGTTAACAGGAGAAGATACCACCCACAGATTCAAGACTAAGACCCGATCAAAGGCATATGGAGAACGGAGAGTATGAATCAGCCAACGCTGAGAAGCTGAAACTTGAAGAGAGACAGCGTGAGGTGAAATACCCATCATAATGACATGCCATCATCATTGCCTTTGATTGTTTCCATTTTCTGATTGCGAGTCTCAATGTGTGTATATACAAGCAACAAATATACAAGAGAAGGGATGGAAGCCGAGATGGTTTGTCCATGATAAAGACGGGACAGGATATCGCGACATTGGTGGATACTGGGAAGCCAGGCAGCAAGGTAAATGGGTATCTTGTCCCAACATATTTGGTGAAATCCCATCTCAAAGTAATGCTTCATGAAAACCGCTTTCGCTTTCTGAACATGGTATGATGTTCCTATTTTCCCTTAAGGAGGGAACAAGTGAAAGGAGTATATATATATACTCATACACATATAGTACAAATAGCAGAAAGTGTAAGAGAAAACCACACAACATACGAATCCTCTTAGACGAAATTCTTGAGAACAAGAAATCGGTGCACATTGTATTCTTTGATTTGTATGTACCTATTGTCCAAATTTTTTTTTTAGGCCATATTGATGAGCTTATGTCCCCAATTGAGCCATGAGCTCAGTGTGTGAGTGTTCTCTAATTTGCCTTGCTTCTCCGATTCATTTACGTGATATCAGCAGAAATTCCCAAAATATTGAGAGCATGTTACTTACTGCAGTTTCTGGGAAGATCGTGGACTAAACTGTTGCTGATAACCCACTTTTCTAGAAACTAGCTTAAATTTAGAGCATTTTGAGCTTTGAATGGGTGCATTTGGCCAAGTATTGAAGGAGATATGATGATTTAAGCTTGCAACAACAAATCTGAAAAACTGCATATGTCTCATTACTGTTTCGATCACCAGTTGCAAATAAATGATTAGAATGGATTGATTCTTTTTGCATTATCCTCTTAACTGGTTGTAGTTGGTGGCCTATGAAGGACTTGGACAGATTCTGTCATTAGAGAGCTATCTTAAATCTTAATTAGAATGGGACTTACCGCTTTGGGGAAAATATTGATCGCAGGTTACTTGCTGCAATTTCCGGGAAGTTTGTGGGCTTAGCTATTGCTAATAGCTTCGATTTCTAGAAACTAACTTCAATTTAGAACATTTTGAGCTTTGAATGGTTGCATTTGGCCAAGTATTAAAGAAGATATGATGATTTAAGCTTGCAATAACAAATCTGAAAAACTGCATATGTCACATTACTGTTTCAATCACTATTTGCAAATAAATGATGAGAATGGATTGATTCTTTTTGCATTATCCTCTTAACTGGTTGTAGTTGGTGGCCTGTGAAGGACTTGGGCAAATTCTTTGTCATTAGGGAGCTATCTTCATTAGAAGTGACCTTACCGCTTTGGGGATACTATATGACAAATACAAGTAATTTATTTACGTTGAAAAAACCCGAGCTTTAAGCTCTAATCCCTAAAATTCGGTTTTTTGAATTGTCTATTGAAGGTGGAGATGAAATGGTAACTAGGAAGAAAACACGAAATCATTTTAAGAACCACTCAACAAAATTGTTAAATTTAAACAAAAATTAGTTTCATTCACATTGTATCTCACTTGAATTGGCAACAAGCAAGGAGCCTAATGTCATTGATTTTATTTCGGTAGTATATTTCCCACTTTTAGTGGTTGCAATCCTGGATTACAGGGAGAAGTCTTTCACTTTGTATACTATTATGCCTATTATAACAGGTTTATGTCATTTTTCTTTTCATGCCAGATTGAGAGGAGCAAGTGGGAGTCTAAAATTCTTGTTCAAGTGCTGAAACCCAGCCATGTCATTGTTTCAAAGCCAGTGATTAAGGTTTATATTGCAGGTACAAGGTTTATCATGAATATGCAAAATCTAAAGGTGTAGAAGTTGCCGCACCTATCGGATTGGATGTGTTGATTGACGAAGCCGTTCCAACAGGTTCACTTTATTGCAATATAAATTCTAATATAAAGATTTTATTAGAGCAAGGAAAAAGGGGCCAAAAAAATTTGTGTATGTACAAATAGAGTCTGTCCTACTTTTCTTACTCATTTATTTGACTGTGTAGGCCCTTGATTGTCAAGCTCAGAAGCATTTGTTTGCTCTTCTACCATCGCAATTATGGCTACTTTTCGTATGAACTTTCCAAAGGTATTTAACGGAATGTTCTTACATCTTTTAGTCTACACCATGGCTAGCATTGCCCTGAATATGCAGAGAGATAACTATACAAAAAGAAAAGTGAAAAGGGGTACACAATGTTTAGAAAGAATTGGTTTACATCACATATATGCTATCTTTTTTTTTAAGGGAAAGAATTTTGTCATAAATTCTCGAAGGTAGAAAGTGAACAAGAAGAATATCACCAAGAAAATTCTTAACACCTATTCTTTCTCGTTTCTCTCATGATAGCTATATTTCCTCTATCCAATGACTGTAAACCTCTCCATTTCTCCCAAATCCATTTGTTTCAAATTTTTATGCATTTAGATTATTAATTCTTCAAATTTAGGTCTAGATATGTGAGTTAGTGATGCACTCTAGGTATTGAATGAAATGCCTAACAAATATTGTTGCTCAATTGCTTTCCTTATCCTCTAAATTAAGCCTAATTATGTGTCTAAGATTTGATGCTTGATGATTTTTGCTTTATGGGTTCTAGCCTTCTAGGTATAATGATAGTGATTTGTTCAAATTTGATTGCATATATGAAGACACGCTGCATTTTGGTTTTAGATCATATGGAAAATTTGTCTGCTAATCAACAATTTATTTTGTCACCGGGCTTTCAACCTTGTTATCACTTTCTCTTTCCTATTTTATGGAGCTTGCCATTTTTTTTTCTCCATCAAGTTCTGGATATTGAATATCTGAAGGTCTTTGGCCTTTCACTGATTCATCATCTCTATTAATACACAGCTATAAATCATGGTATGCTGTGAAATCATATTACATATATTATTGTAGGGTTTAAATCTTGATATTGGAAATGTGAAATCATTTAGCCTCCTGAATGGGAACTGATTCACTGAACGTGAAATCATATTACACATATTACTCTAGGGAAAAGTAATTAACTTAGTTCTTTTTCTTTTTTTTTTAATATGGGAACTATTGCTGATGGGAAAACTAATTAACATTGATGATATAGTGACAAAGATTATGATCCTAGAAAGGAACTTCATATCACCATCAAATATGATTGAGGCTTTACACTTTCCACTCTAAATGTCCTATTCTTCATTTTTGCTACTGTTTGTCTTCTTTTGCAGCTGGGGCACACTTTCTTTAGGGGGCTGCTATTTTCAGTCATGTTTCTTGGCCATTTGGTGACAATGCTAGCTGATTTTTTTTATTTATAAAAGATAGTATTTAATTATGTCCAGTCATGCTAATTTGATTTTGAATTGATTGCTTTTTAATCTTACCTTTGTGATTATCGTATTAATAGTTGCTACTTATAGTTTATGAATAAGGGTAGGCATGAGAGATTCAAGAAGAATAGGCATGAGAGATTCAAGAAGATCTATAATGTTGATGCAATTAAATTTTAGAAATGAATAAGTACTTTATTGTGTTGGATTGCAGTGATGCTTTGACGGCTAATAACACCAATACACCATGTATAAAGACCAAAAGACCTCAACTTGTAAAGAAAGCCATTGAATTAGCAAAGAGTTTGATGGTGGGATATAGTTGGCCCGAATCCTGTGATGACAAGCATGATCGGTTGATAAGAAACCAAGAACGGAAGCACCAGAAATGATGTTAGCTAAGATGCTACTGGAAGATCCTTATTGTGTGGGGATAAGTGTCCTTTATAGAGGATAGGCAGATGGTACCGTACCCCACGCTAAGAGATCCAGCTCTTGGACATGCTAGCTGTTGATGTTGTAACTAGAGTTAAAAAAAAAATGCACTGCCTAAAACTGAAGAGCCTTAGATTTTGTTACTTGCTTCAGACAGCAACTGAATTCCTACCGCACATGTCGCGCGCACAACCTACCTAGTAACTATAAACATATTCAAGTCGACGTGTACTATAACATCACACTCCTACTAATTGCATATATTTTATTTAAAAAGTTTAACTAGCTTGAATAAGAGTTTCAACATGTTAATATTTGTATCGTTCAAATTTTATCAGATGTATATATGCAAATGATAATGCATATTTTATATAGGCATTATAAGTGTTTCTTATTGCAATTAGGTAGTGGTTTTGCTATTGTTTGAGTCTAGTTCCGTTTATTACTTGTGAGGTATTCGAGTTCGGAATCTATGCGTTTTTAGTGTTTATTCTGCATAATTACATTCCGACCTTGGATGGACTTTGGGAAGAGCTTAAGAAACATGTTTTGGAGCATATGGAAGCTAAGGGGGAGCTAAGGAAGAGCAAGGAGACACGACATTGGAATCTATTGAAGGAAATTGAGGAATGTCGGACACTGCAGAGACGACGCCCGTCGTCCCTTGCACGGCGCCCGCCGTGGACTCAGTTCTCCGGATACACGGTTTTGGATCCGAAGACATTATTTTATATTATTTCCTACTAGGGTTTTGCCGACCTTTGAGAGTCTTATTTAGGTTGTTTTCAATTTACTCTTGAGAGAAAGAAAGTTGTTATTGTGAGAGTGTGAGACTATGAACACAATTACAGAGAGAGAGAATCGGCCTATGAGTTGCTAAACTCATAGTTTCGCCTGTGATTTGAAGACATGGTTGTTTGGATTGTGATGATTTGATTCTATTTGATTATTCATGTTCTTAGTTATCATATTGTGCTTAATTTATATTTGTGTTCCTTTTCATGCCTGATCAACATGTTAGGAATTGCATCTTTAGCTATGAATTCGTTTTTGTTTTCTCAATAGCAAACAAAGGGTATTGATGATAGTGATGTATCTTTTTCTTTGTAGTGGATGATTTCAATTGATCTATGTTGAAGATATTCGATTAGGGCTGAGTTTGGTATGCGCCTATTAGTCTTAATTGTGTAGAGTCAATGTGTCAATTGGTCTTGATTACTTGAGTTCTTAATGCTATTCTTTAGTGATATTGAATAAGATGAGTGAATCTCTACTGATCTCTCAACTTTAGTCAAGTAGACCTTGGAATATGAATAATTAATAGATCAATCCGAGGACCATGAATTCCAGCCATTGTCAAAGAATTACAGGTGAAATGTTCTTTATACTTTGATATATATTTGTTACTTGTCAAGAATCATTGCTTTGCTATAAGAGTATTTGCTTAGAATTATTGAATAGGAAATCGCTGCTCCTAGTGGGTTCGACACCGGACTTCATCGCTATACTAGTAGCTGGTTGCCTAATCTATTGGTTGTGTGTTTAAGTTTGGCAAAGGGAGAAAGTGCCAACGACGTTCGTCCCGCACCAACAAACCAAAAGTCAAGGGTTTTGGATTTAAATCTGCTGTAGAAATGAATATAAGCTTGCAGATGAAGTTGCTTTGGAAGTTATATACGGATCAAAATAACATTTGGGTTAGAGTTGTAAAAGAAAAATATCTCCAAACCGAAACAATTAGACAAAGATCGAACCAAAATACTTCCTGACAATTTGGAAGATTGTTGCAACTACGGGATCAGTTCCACCATGGCCTCTTATGGGTCATCAAAAATAGGGAATCTATCAATGTATGAGATGATCATTGGATCCCTGATCAAGTTTTAATTGACCACCAGAATTATCATGACCCCGAAATAAAAGTAGCACAACTAATCACTCCACAAAAACAGTGGAATTTAAGAATCTTAAATCAATTATTCTCATAACACATAATTATTTTAGAAATTCAAATCCTAGATTGGGATACTGTGGATAAATTAATTTGGAAACCAAACTCCAACGGAAACTTCACAACTAAATCCACGACAAAAATAATAAGGCCTATACAACAAGGTGAAACTGACCGTACTATATATGGATTTGGAAACTAAAAATACCACATTACCACCTAGATTAAAGAATTTTGTTTGAGAGATATCAATTAATGGTTTATCAACAAAGGCTTGGCTAAACAGGTACATTAATAGAGTCTCATCTCAATGCCGCCTCTGTGACGCTGAGGATGAGAATACTCATCATCTTTTTAAGAAATATCGAATCACCCAGTCGGTAATCTTGGGTTATGAACAATTAACAAGTACATCCTTTATTAGCTTAAGAGGAAGGAACCTGTCGATAGAGGATATCATAATGATTAGACACGAAAATTCACATTTTGAATATCTTTGTTTCATTTGACAAACAATATGAGAAACTAGAAATGGAATCATTTTTAACAACAAAAACTTGGAAGCTACAACATCTTTGGTTCAAAAGACTATATGTAAAACCAAGTCTAAAACCAAAAGATTAAAAGCTAAATGGAACAAAACACAAGGAGCTACTCTCAAAATTAATGTAGATAACTCGGTTAATTCCATTGGCGTGTGCCAAGTGAGGGGAGTCATCAGAGACTCCGACAGTCAGATTATTGATATTTTTCACCAGGAGATACGAAAAGGCTCAATTCTCGAAAAAGAGACATATGCAGTTTGTGTTTGAATGCAGCGAGCTATCTCTAGAGGATTTCGAAAAGTCATCATTGAAGGGGACAACTTGGAAGTCATAAAGGCTATTAGATAAAGCAGTAATATCAAGGGGGAAATTATGCCCCATGTGGAGAAGATCAACCTGCTATTTGGTTCTTTTGATCATATTCAATTCAGACATTGTTATAGAGAAGCAAATAAAGTAGCATATTATATCGCTAAAAGTAGAGGAAATTGTAATTTGTTCACTATCCATTTTAATAGGGATCTTTATACCATCATCCAACATGATGATCAAGGAAGTGTCTTTTTTTTTTAACAAAGCCTTCCTAACATTTGCCTACTGTCAAAACCAAAAGAGTTTTAACATACTTATTTATTTATCCCCTCGAGTCACCCTCACTCTAGAGTCTAGGCCATATACTTGATGTACTATCTTGCATTAATTTCCCTAGGACCTAGGTTGGAAATACACTTCCTATTTTATCATTTGATAGGAAAAAAAAAGAGTTAACCTTTATTAAAGCAGCGAGGATCTGATGTCCCCTCTTTCTCCCTGTCTCCCTATCCCTCTCACAAATCTCCACTCTTATCATTTTAATTATTATTTTTTTCGAAGATGGAGGAGAGCGATTAAGGGGACTATGTTCCTTGTGGGACAGGTGATTTCATTCACTATTAAAGCTGGTATGCAACAGGTTGTGAATGTAAATCTATTTTGACATTGTAATGATATAAGTATGTACTTATGAAGCAAAAAGAAAAAAAAAACATTAGTTTCTCCAATTTCATCCAAACCTCGATTCTTTAACTTTTTTATTATAAAAAAATAACAAATTTATTTTTACCGGTAATTGGGAACGGTTTATTTCCTTTATACTCCCTCTCTTTTTATATAAGACTTTTATTATTTATACACATTTCTAATTAGAATGATAAATTTTTTTATATAATTTCATACTTATTAAAAAATAAAAGTTAATTTTTTATATATTTATTATTATATAAGAAAATGTACAATATTGATAATAAAATGCTTTTAAAAAATAAAGGAGGGAGTACATGGTTTATTTGTTGTCCAAAATGAAATAGTCATGTCTCCTGAATATACAAATATATTATGATAAATAAATTAAAACTCATAAATATAATCAACATCTAAAAGTATGAGAGCAAAACAACACATTTATTTGGTCCAACATGACAGTCCACAATTAGTATAATAAATTTGTCAACCGAAAAATGCAAACCCAAACAATGCTTAATAACTTTATATATTTAAGAGGAACATACAAGTCTATATCAAAAGCGATTACTACACATGACCCATCACTTACGACATTACCAAAATATAAGCAAACCCTAATTTTTGGGGGTTGGGGTTGGAGGGGACAAATGAAATTATAAAGACACAATTCCACACGACAATTTCTTCTAACTTATGACAATCAATCAAGATCAATGACCTTCATCTCATCTAATCTTAAACCGATCGACGACCCAATCTCGATCGATGTCACGTCGATCGATCAAGTCCGTGCATCCCGAGCCAAGATCGTGCTAAGGTTCATCGGGTGCATGTACTCGTTACCCCCGCCCAAGATCTGTTGGACGATGATCCGGTTGGCCCTCTCGGTTGGGTGAAACGCGTCCCAAAACGCGTAGATGTCTCTGTTCGGGCACAGGTTGGAGAGGAACGTGCATAGACCGATCCCGTTGTACGGCCCCTGCCCGCAGCACGCTACTTTCGACGTCACGAATCCTACCAAAAACAAGCACATTAGATGCCTATTGTATATCCAATCCGTCAACAAAATGTAGCTAGATAGATCGATCAATTAACGGTGCCAATCAACCCTTAGTCCTTTACACAATTCATATATACATTTAGGGCTTTACCTATACCAACTACCAAAAGCAACCCCCCATTCAATACACAACCCCCAAATTGTCCATCTACACAAACGCCCTTTAGGCCTTTACCATTTAATTCATGTGCTACGAATTTGCCAATTATGAGTTAGCGATCGCATCAATAATAATAATAAAGAGTAATTTGTTGTACCGTAAGCTTGAGGGGCACTGATGAAATCCATGTGCATCTGTTGGGCATTGGCGGCGATGAACACATCGCTTCCGATTTCGCTGTTGAGCTCCTGGACCATCTGGATGAGCTGCGGGTTGAACAGCCCCGCCGCGCGCATCAGCTCCGTGGCGCATTGGCCGTTGATGCCGCGCTGTGCTATCTCGGCCGGCACGCACCCCAACGGCCCCGTCCCCGTCACCAGCACTCTCCTTGCTCCCAACTCATACAGCCTCTGCATTTTCCAAATTGACATAGAAAATCAGATTTTTCTTTTATTTTTTTGGTAAATTATGTAAAACCACATTTCAAATAGGTCAGTTTTCACAAAACCACGCATAAAATTTGGTTTCTTTCAAAGGAACACCGGCCAGCTACCCTTTTTTATGTTTAATAATGCTAAATAAATGTTAAACTATCACTGTATTGATAAATATATATATTAATAAATATGTAATATAATAAGGTTCGATTTGATAAATAAAGCGATAATTTGACATTATTTAAACATATTTTACACATAAAACTATAAAAGGGCTTGCTGGTGGTTCTTTGAAAGAAAACCAAATTTAAGAGTAATTTTCAATTTTTTGGGTGGTTGGTTGAAAAATATCATATTTGATGGGTAAATTACATACAACCACCCATAAAATTTGGTTTCTTTTAAAGGACCACCAGCTACCCTAGCTTTTTTTATGTTTAATAATGTCAAAATAAATATTAATTAAACTATCACTCTATTGATAAACATATTAATAAATACTCCCTCCGTTTCCTTTTAATTGACTTTTTACTATTCATGCACGTTTTTTAAGGTGTGAAAAACTATATGAAATAATAATTTTTTTAAATATTTTTTTCGACAATCTCATACTTATTGATGATAAGTATAATATTATTAAAAAAATATTTTTAAAATATTAATATTTAATATAGTTTTTATCGTTATAAAACTACGTGCATGACTTGAAAAAGTCATTTAAAAGGAAACGGAGGGAGTATGTAATATAATAAGATTCAATTTGATAACTAAAGTGATAATTTGACATTAGTTAAACACATTTTACACATAAAAGTATAAAACTATACTCCATATAAAAGGGCTTGCAGGTGGTCCTTTGAAAGAAAACAAAATTTAAGAGTACTTTTGTGTAATTTTCAATTTTACGCGTGGTTTTGTGAAAAATATCATATTTGATGGGTGATATTTGTAATTTATCCTATATTCTTTGTCAGGTACAACTTGGTGTTTCAATTAATGGGCCGGGTGTCTCATGATAAACTAAAACCACATCTTCTGATCGATCTCAACAATAGTTCTGTCACGGTATGTGCGAACCATCTCGATCTGACCATATTTAAAGCTTTCATGCGCTCACTATACACTAAAATTTACAGCACAGTACTAATTTTGTCATCGTGTTGAATGGTAAAATGTGATGAATATAAGAAAGTGTATATGCGTACTGAACTTACCCCAAGAACCTTCTTGTATTCGGAGATGATGTATCGGACGTAATCAGGGAGAGCGAATTGACGGGACCGGGCAGAGAACGGGACTAGGTAGTAGTTGTTGACGAAGTCATTGCCTCCGAGCGTGATCAGGACGAGAGCTTGGTTGACGAGTGACTCGGTTTGTTCGTCTCCGATCATCTGGCTCACCCTCTGTTGGTATTGCGCGAAGTACTCCAGTTGCTTGTAAATTCGGATAATGTTAAGCTGCGACGTTTTATAAATGTAACGGTTTAGTTAGTAACGGTTTTATTTTTAGCCACGGAAATTGTGTTTAAAGTAAAGGAATTCGAGACTAACGAATTGGATTCCGGTGTCGTTAAGGATTCCGATTCCTGCGGAGGCGAAGTTGGCGCCGACGAGGAGCCGCTCCCCGGTGAGCTCGGGGCTCAAGTACGG
Organism: Persicaria tinctoria; assembly: GCA_037127255.1. Taxonomy (NCBI): domain Eukaryota; kingdom Viridiplantae; phylum Streptophyta; class Magnoliopsida; order Caryophyllales; family Polygonaceae; genus Persicaria; species Persicaria tinctoria. Next base: position 7,240,158 of record JBANSL010000012.1, read on the forward strand.
CATTGTAGGCTCCGACCCGATCGCCCCGCCTAAAATGTAACGTTAATACAAATGTGGTAAAATTGACATGAATTAATGCAATGAAATTTGTGTTTTGCAACGACTTACTGATAAGGTCAGGAATGTTGTAGCCGTTGGAGAAGCGGCCGGTGGCGCGGTGGGTCGGGTAGTCAATGCCGTAGGGGTAGGAGTCGGCGCGGGCGGTGGTGGCAAGGTAGTTGTTGTTGCCACTGTCGACGAGCGAGTCACCGAAGACGAAGAAGGCCCGGGCCTCGGCATAAGAGGATAGGCTAAGGAGGGCGACCAGCACGGCGATCGAGAAGACCGGGGTGGACCGAGCCATTGTGCAATGGAGCTTGGCTGGAGTGGGTTAGATACCGGAATTAAGGTCACTTGGTGAGTGGTGGAGGTGTGAATGTGTGAGGGTTTATAAAGGGGGTTTGTGAATGTGTTTTGGTGACTCATTTAATTGGGTTTTTTTCTAAGTGAAGAGGAGATGGTAAGGTTGGAGGAAGTGGACCACTCATATAGCAAATGCCTGCAAGTAAAAGTAGTTCTATTAAGTTATTTTTTGGCATTATTAACTCATGGGTAATTTGCTGCAGATTTACAATCCCTATAGCAGCTTCTACCAATTATTAGTTGTAGTCCTGCATATGTATATTTGTTGCAATTTTTATGAATTGGGTTTTTTTTATAAACACACACACACCCTTGATGAATTAACTAGTTCTGATGTGTTAATTACATAAGCTAATGCCATCAGGTATGGGTGTGTTGATTAAAGAGATTTAGCAACTCAGCAACTGTCACAGACATTCATAGTTTGCAAGTGGTGCTATGTTAGAAGGGAAGCAAACAAAGTGGAGCACTATTAGTGAATCTGTTTTTCCGAGAAATCTTATCCAGCCGATCAATTTCAATAGGTGGTATTTCGATCGTTTAGTTATGGGTGTGCAGTTAAATCTAATATGTGTCCAGTTAAAACTTACGTCCCTGCTTACACGTCAACCTTTAAATAAATCTCCGCACACTTGCTTATTCAACGGTTTTTCTCTAAAACTTAAAATTTAATTAAAAGTATATATTTATGCCCCCTTACTATCACTCTCACTGATCTCTCTCCTCTCGTATATTGTACTTTTCTTTTTTCACATCTCTCTCTCTCTCTCTCTCTCTCTCTCTCTCTCTCTCTCTCTCTCTCTCTCTCTCTCTCCTGTCCTATGCGATTGCCCGACCGTACTCTCTCTCTATCTCCCTCTCTCTCTCCTCCCTTCGCTTTTCCATCTCGTAGCTCTCTCCAGCTGCCCCCCACTACATGACCTGCTACCGGCTTACCCCTGCAACCAAATAACCGGTTTTTAGAAGGAAAAGAAATCGGATTGGGTTAGTCATGCAAACAAACTGGATAAAGGGATTATTTTAACAAATTCCCCTAAAAAAATACTTCAAAATTGAAATGTTAATAAGCCCAAGGAAATGAAAAATTGAAAATCATTCAAAATTGATTTTTTATTTTACCAAATGAGCCCTGAAGTAACAAATCTTGGGTCAGAGAGTATATTTCAAAACATGCATATAGAAATTGACCTTCAATATCTCTTTTTAAAAAAGTAATTAATGATCTCACTTCCAATGTTAGAAATGCATAATTAAGCTTCATTAAAGGTGCTTTCCTCTTATTGATATGCAATATAATTTTGGTGCCACTCCATCAATATATTACTAATAGACATCTATACTTGTAGGACTTCCCATATACAGTATGTATTAGGGATTGATTTTGACGGGATCAACCTTTTATTGTCAATTATAAGTCATTTAATAGCAACTCCTCCATTAATTCACATCCTATATATACAAAAGTGATGATGTGATTGTTATCTTATTCGGCAAAACAATCATCAACCCTAATTATATAAATTCTTCCTTGGAACATATATTTTCAATCGTTTTCGATCAATTTTATGGCAATATATATTTGAAGAATAAGTATTGTACATCAATCAAGACATCATCAAGTGTTTTTTTTTTCTATTTCTATAAATAGGCATCGTAACCTATTGTTACATATTGGAAATCACAATTTGTGACACATGATAGTCAAGTGTAACTAACTAAACAAAAGGACACACACACACACACACACACACACACACACACACACACACACACACACACACACACACACACACACACACACACACACACACACACACACACACACACACACACACACACACACACACACACACACACACACACACACACACACACACACACACACACACACACACACACATATGTGTGTGTGTGTGTATTTGATATGGAATAGATCCCTAACAAAATGTCATATTTTAAGTGAATTAATGGGTGTATGGGTGTTTGGCTTGCAAAAAGTGAGACTAAAATGAATAATGAAAGGTGGTGAAAGGGCAGTGTAAATAAGGCCGGCCATGTGATTCATATAAATGGTGTAGGACTCAGCTTCAACTACTCCCAGCTATGGCAGCTCACCCTCATATAATGGCCATACATTTTACTATTTTCCTTAATTAATTTCTTCCAATATTAAGGGTCGGCTTGACAACACGTAGTTGATGGGGTAGCTGAAGCTGATAGGGTATTAGGGTAGCTGAAAGCCTTAAAATGTTAGATTAAGTGTGTTAAATATGTGTTAAATTAGAGTGTTTAAAAGCTAGTAAGGTGTTTGATAACCCAGTTGATAGAGTGGTTAATACAAACTAGCTGATCAAATAAGAACAAAATGAATAGAGTTCTGAAAAGTTTGGAGTGGGTAGTCGTTGAAAATCCATTTTCAAAAAGCTAATTAAATAAATTAATATTATACTTACCTTATTTAAAATTATTGAACACTAAAACCAAAAGCTTTGAAAAGCTACGTTAATTGTCAAGCCCTAAAAATCTACCTATTATACACACATGTATAAATTATTTTAAATATTTCTATTGGTATTCTAATTAATTCATTGATTCACAAAAGTTATTATATATTATGTGTATATATATAAAGTTATTTTTAATATTTCTATGGGCAAATTGCATAAAATAGCACGAACTTTATGGGTGGTTGCATTCAGTGGCACAAACTTTAAAAAATACAAAAATAATCACCAACTTCGGGGTTTAGTTGCGGTCAGTGGCACATACCCCATATCTCGCTAATGTGGACTAGTGGGGGTGCTTACATGAAATTTTTTTTAATTAAAAAGACATATAACGAGATATGAATTAGTGGGAATGCTTACATGGATTTTTTTAAAAAAATAAAATTTATAAGACATAAAAGATGTGCCCAAATTATGAAATTAGCTAGGTTCCATTTTTATTTTTTATTTCATGTAATTCCTTAGGGGTGGGCGCGGGACGGGACTGGACGAGATGAGGGTCGTCCCGCGTCCCATCCCGCATAATTTTTACGGGAAGGAACCGGAACGGGCCCCCTCAAATAAAAAAAATATTATAAAAAAATCAATATATTTTACGGTTTTCAAAGGTTTAACATACATATATAGCTTTAAAATAATTTTTATATTTTATGATTTTTCTTATATATATACACACTAAACACATTATACTATAATTACACAAAAATATATATATATATATATATATATAACACAAATATACAGTGTATATAAACATACATATACAGAGTGCATGTGTATATTCCTATATAAACACAATATGTGTGTGTGTGTGTGTTCATATACTCCGTATACTATAACTATATACACTGTAAACACAAAATATATATTTATATAAGCATATACCGTGTGTGTATATATACACACACACACACCAAGTATATTATACACTATATACATATATATTATATACACTGTAAACATTATATAAATAAATAAATAAATATATGCGGGACGGGACGGAATTTGCGGGATAAGAAATCCTCGTCCCGTCTCGCTATATGCCTTTTTAATTGAAAAAATATCATGTAAGCACTCCCACTAGTCCACATTAGCAAGATAGGGGGTATGTGCCACCGAACGCAACTAAACCTCAAAGTTGGTGATTATTTTTGTATTTTTCTAAGTTCATGCCACTGAGTGCAACTATACCTAAAGTTCGTGCTATTTTATGCAATTTGCCCTATTTCTATTGATTTTTTAATTCAATGATTCCGATTGGTCAACATATACAAAAAGACTAAAACGACGTCATTTTAAAAAAAAATCATGTTAATCAGAGATATAGGTCAAAGAAAATGCAAACTTTTAAAGTAGCTCTTAATAAATCATGGCGGTCTATACATATCAGTTGTTGCCTTGTTGGTTAATTAAAAGATTCATCTGTTATCCGTAGCTACATTTTCAGGCTCATAAATTTATGTCTACGTACACGTACACATTCATATACCCAATCATGTTAAACGTACAGTACATTACATTTACACTCGTCGATCGATCTAAACCACTTTCCCTACAATTTTTTCTACTCCGTACGTATTTCTAATTCATTTTAATTTAATTAATCCGATCACTGTCCTACGGAGTAGTTTATACTTTATACACTACTATATACTTAATCACTGATCGATGCATTTTATACCACTCCATTATTAGAAATATAATTGACATTTTGATCACTTTTTTTTTTAACAAAATATATGTCCCTTTAAACAACATTATAAAAAAATTTAATTTTGTCAATTTTTTTTTTCTATTTTTAGCTTTCTTAAAAAATGTAAAATTAATCAAAAGACTAATTATTCAGTGGCGGATCTAATGTTCCAAAGCTAGGTGAGCGAAAATATTCATTGTAAAGACACAATTTTACAGGCCAAAAATTCAATTAAGGAAATCATACCCCCAAACCGGTACCAACTTGTTTGAGTTTTTTTTATAACTCTTAATTGATTAAACTAATCTAGCAAACTATGAAAAAAATCTATCAATTTTCAGATGTTGAAAACAAAAAATTGTAAATGCAATTCATAGGAGTTGAAAGAACAATAGTGGAAAGAAAGTGCAATATATCTCTTCACCGAACTATCATGTTCTTTGTCCATCTTTTAAGTTTTGGTTAAAAAATAAACTGAGATTATCAGGGGCGGATCCTGGACCGTCTGTCCGGGGATACTTGAAGGTAAATTTTTCATCATTCCGAGAATGTTTAAAGGTAAAAAAAAAATTCTTTTATAATTTTTTTCCCGGGTTGGGGATGCTTGGCGAAAAATATTAAGAAATTAACACTAAATTTTTTTATTTATTTTTTGGATGCTTGAGCATCCCTAAGTGTACTAAGGGATCCGCCCCTGGAGATTATAATTATTTATGCCAAGCACGATTATTAATTTTTAACTTAATCCATAATTTTCTACCCAGCTGCAGCTGGGTTTGCTTGGACTGAGATCCCTCCGCCTCTGATTATACTGATATGGAGGGAGTACAAGACTTTTGTATGTGCACGCAGATTAATGAGTTAAAATCTATATAATTTTTTTTTTACTATGTGTATTATTAAATTGTTATATTGTAAAAAAAACAATTAAAAAATTAATATTTTATATAATATTTAATTCCTTAAACTACGTGCACAAAGAGTAAAAAGACTAAAATTTATAACCGAATGGAGTATTATTTAATCCGCCAGTGCACAGTGCACACTACTTGGTGTCTAGACTCCAGAACAGTTGGGTGCCCAGCATTTAATCCTCTCAATATATGGATCATTAACCATTCGATATCTTCCACCTACATCGATCAGTAGTCCGGCCATTCTAATGCATTATTACGACGGAGATTTTTTTATCAGTAAGCTCAAAATTGAACGCGTAAGTATAGTTGAACACGATTCAAGATTTCAAGGTCGAGATTCTTTAATAGATGAAAGTACGAGGCGGGTGAATTATGGGTGAGACTCTTCAAAGCCATTGAATTTGATCGAGAAGGGTATAACTATATATTATAGTCTATAGAAGATGCTATTCGTTTTGTTTTGTTTTGTTTTTTTAATTTTTACATTTCACCTTCTTTTGTTGGCTATAAATTGAGGGTATTAAAGTCTGCAAGGTGGGGTGAGATTTGAGAATTCAATTCAATGTGGAATCTTGTTCTTGTATTGGTAGATGGAGGAGATAGACAACTAATACTTTTGAGTCTGAGCAACTACTTAACAACGTACCATATCGCTCAGCTAGCTGGACCGGAGATTGACGGTTTCTGTCTGTGATTTAACTGCCATCGAAATTGACAGTTTCTATGATTTTCATCCCAACTGTTGCTGTCCTTCATTTTACATTTCTTTACTGCCATTCATAACCAATGAACGAAATGGCACTTGAAAAAAATGATGCATGTGAGCATACTTCAATGGAGAGCCTTTGAGCCCTTAGCCATACCACCTCATCAGGAAAAACAATAAAATAAGGTAATAGTGTAAGGGCCCGGGAATTGGGGCACTTAAATAAGAGCCTGGAGAGTAGAGGCCCTTAACGGGTCTGTCCAATCTCTGTCTGCCACGTGACAGTGCCCATAAAATACCCAATTGAAAAATGATTTTTAGCCATTTTTTATAAATAAAAATCAATAAAAAATTTATTTTCAATTGTAAATTAATTTTTTCTATCTATAGACACCCATTTTGCATATGTTTTTGTAAAAAAAAATTATGAGCAACAAGTAAGTTAAGGGCCCGAGTTGGGGTTCTCCAATGAAGCTGCAAATAAGTAAAAGTTGGATAAGAGTTCTTAAGCTGACGTTAAAGTAAAAAAGTAAGTTAAGAGCTCGTGAAGAGTCTCTCTAATGCACTTGCTCTTAGCCAATCACTTTTGGAGTGGAAATTGAACACAACTATTTAAAGAAATAAATTACTTTTTTGTTTATTTTGATAAAAATAATCAGGGAAAGCATGTTGTGTAGGGGTGTTATTCGAGTCGAACAAGCCGAGCTTGACATGTTCAAGCTTGATTTGTTTGTTAAACGAGCTCGAGCCGAGCCGAGCCGAATTTTTAAACGAGCTTGTTTTATTTTGTTCAAGCTGAGCTTGTTTAGGAAATGAACGAGCTCGAGCCGAGCTTTAAGTAGTTTTACTTGATCATAACATGTTAATTTAAAGAGGGTGGTCTATTGAGGCGTGTAATGGTGAAAAATCTTCAACCATAATCCATCCATCACCGTTCATCCATCGCCGTTCTATCCGTCACCCATTTTTTGGGTCTTTTTTAAACCAACCAAAGTAACCCAACGGTTGGGGACGAAACCGGGCAACTGAACGCCAAGGCCCAATCTCCCAAGCGGTATATTCGGGTCGGGTAAAATAACCCAACATGCCCAAACTGGGCGACCCGGGAATTGAATTATTTGAGAGTTGAGAGTTGAACCATGAAAGCGCCGTTTATTGCCTGTTGGTTAACTTGGTTTCGATTTCATCCCGCCGCCCAACTCCGCCGCCCCAGATTTTCTCTCTTCACCGCCACCTTTTCATCTACAAGCTGCTCGCAATCGGAGTTACAGAGAGATGGAGAACACTGAAGACGTAGCTATGGTAACGCCGGGAGACTTGCTGGGAAGGGCGTCGGAGCTCCGAGCAGGTAAAGGTGCTTATGTTGAACCAAACAGCAAGCTCGTCTTCGCTTCGCTCACCGGTCGTCGCTCCATCGTTTCCCCGGCTCCCGATTCTCCCGACCAGGTTGATTTCTTCATCTCCTCTCCGTCCTTTTTGGTTTCTCCATGTCATATATTTAGGGTTTTACGAACTCGAGTTTGAGGTCTGTCGAAATTCCTGCTTGGGCCTTTGTAATTGAGTTAATTTTTTCTCAATTTCTAATCCAGGGTTTCGGAATTTCAATCATGAGGCCTTTGGAACTTGCAATGAGAATCTGTCGCTGCAAATTTTTCAACACATTATGTGGGGACTGTTAGAAAAGTTTTTTTTTTTTTTTTTCAAAGAATAAGATGTCCGTAATGTGATTTACGTTAGTATTAGTAATTGTCTTGAGCTACTAGTGCCCGTGAGGTTTATGTCTAATATGTCAGTATGAGCAATGCTGCAGATTATTGTGTTGTATGATTCGTTATGAGTCGTGTTTGTCAATTTGTAGAGGCCAACTGTGGAGATCACTGGTCACAAAGCCCATGGACCTGTCCCTGAACCAGGCTGTACTGTCCTTGCTCGTGTAAGTAACTTTAGTTTCGTCAACCCTTTGATCTCTATTTACATGTTATTTGTATAGTGTTTAGCAACAATTGCTTTTGTTTACAATATTCATTGATGTTGCCTTATTGGCATTGCTTAATTTTGTCTTTTTTTTTATCAGAAATTTGAAACAAGCTGACTGGTGGATGTAGAATTTTCATTTATCAATTTTTTATCATACCGAGAAATAAACTCATCTTTGGGTTATGAGCATCTAATTGCAATTCAATTAAGAGGGTGGTTTCTCCACTTCTCTTTGGATAAGTATTTATTTGGATGCCTGACAAAATTTCATCTTATATTAAATGAGTCAAATGACTAAATGATGAGACATCAAACAATTCTTGAAGAGATGAACTCCATTTCGTTTATTTTTCAGTGCTATGGCAATTTCATGGGATATCAGATGTATTACAATGTTCATGGCACTAATTGTTTTGTTAGCTTCTTACCTGCAAAAATTAAGAAGTGTGTTTTCCAGTTCAATAAGAGTTGGGTTTACTATTTGTGACAGATTAAACGGGTTGCACCAAGAATAGCTCATGCTGATATCATGTGTGTTGGGCCAAAGGCTGTCCGAGAAAAATTTACTGGTATCATTAGGTATGCAGTATGCTGCACATTGAACTGCATATTTGCTTCTATGTCATTGCTTCAAGTAAATGGGTTTTCCCTTACTCCTGTTACTCTTAACTTATTTCAATTGTCACATTGAAATTTCTTGATAATTGACGGATGAGTTGTGTTATGTTTAGAATTACCCTGGCTCTAAAAAGTAACTTACAAAAAAGCTTCAAAATTATGTTACATACACATAGTTAAGATGCTATGATTCTCCCATCCTTTCCCCCTTACTAGTTTACTCCCCCCTCTATGTGTCTATATATGTACAATCCCTATTATGTTTGAATCTTCATTGTATTGCCTTAGGTGAAAACACCTAGTATTATATAATAGTTACACAAGGATAATTATCAGAGAAATGCTAGGAATTAATTAGAGTGTAAAGGGAGAAACATCCATCATTAATCACCCTGCTAGTTATTTTGTGTAGGTATTTATTTTGTAATTACCTAGTTGTTACCTACAATATCTATAAGAGAGATCCCACTTATAACTACTCAGGTGCTTTCCACTTAAATGTATACAATGAAGTTCAATTTCCGCATGGTATCAAGAGCCTAATCCAATTATCTCCCCCACATTTTTTTTACAAACACACGCCTCTGCCCTTCTTTAGCCGAGCTCTTTTCTCTAATGGCAACTCCTCAATTGTAACAAATACCTAACGATGGAGAACCCACCGGGCCCTTCATCCTAATCCAATTCAACTATGCTATCAAACTGACCACCATTAACAATGTGGCATGGAAAGCCCAGGGCAAATCCACTCTCTTTGAGTATGGCCTATTCAAATTCTTGGATGGATCCCATCCCAAACCCAATTCAACAATTACATCCAATGGCACAAAAGATCCTAATCTGGCCTACATGACATGACACAAGTCAATAGGCTTGGAAGATCATTGAAGATACTTATGCTAACTCGTCAAGAGGCGTATAAATCTCCTCAAAGAAAATTTGAAGACCATTAGAAAGGGATTCAATCCGTCTCTTTATTCATGGAACTTGTTAAGTTGTGTGCTTATCTCTTGGCCTCCAACGGGAAGAACCAAGATAATGAGGACATCTCTTAGCTTCCGTCGCAAAAAAACCAAGATGATGAGGACATCACTGACTTTGTCCTTAAAGCATCGGTGATGCCCTCATCATCCGATTTCTTCCCTAGAGAGGCCTAGTAGATATCAGCACACATCTATACTTGTTGCATGAATTCAGAGATGGATTGCGTCCCTTTCTTCATTGTCTTCAGTTTTTCTCTGTGAAACTGATATGCACTCTTGATGTGTTAACATATTTATCTTCAAGAATCTTCCAAGCTTATTGGTCAGCGGTTATGACCATGGGGGCCATACCCACCGATAATGTTCCAACCAAGGCTCCAAAGAGCAATTGATCATGGCGCATCCAGGTGTTGTAGGCTGGATTCGGAACATCATTATTGTTGACTCGGATGGTGGAGTCTGGTTTGGTATCAGTGTCATCCATAAACGTTATCAGCATTGTTGACTCGGATGGGGTTGGGTTTGGAGTGAGCGCCATCCAAAAACTTGAATAGGCCATACCCCAAAAGAGTAGACTTGACCTGAGCTTACTATGAAATGTAATTCATGGGGGTGAGTTTGATAGCATTGTTGAAGTGGACAAGGATGAAGGACTTGTTGGGTTCTCCATCATTGGGAATTCGGTTCTGATTTAGAGCAGCCATTGAAGAGGAAGTAGTCGACTGATAGGTAGAGAGATGATCAGCTGTTTGGCAAAGAGGGAATTTTTTTTAGGATCAGGTTCGATACCATATTATGTTTTCAATTTTAATTGTATTGCCTTAGGTGAAAACACCTATTAAATAGTAGTTACAAGAGGATAATTGTTAGAGATATTCTGCGAATGAATTAGATATTTACAAGATAATATTCTTATGCAATTGTAACTAAACGGATTCGCACAGACTGATTTTATCCCTTTACAATCCCTTGGTCTGTAGGTATATGAGACGCGTTTGTTTAATTCAATTTTCATTAAGAGTCAGTATTGTTCTAACAGGCAACAGGATGTGAGAGCAACTGAGATAGACAAAGTGGATATGCATGCGTCATTTCATGCTGGTGATACTGTCAGGGCAGTGGTTGTATCCTTATTTTGTCTTCTGTTTACAATTCTAGCTTTTCTGATACATGTTCAGGGCTATTAGACGATATCCCAAATTAAGGAATGATTTAATAGTGCTCTTATGATTCTGCATGCTTCATCCTTGACTTGTTCTCTCCGTAAAGTTATCTTTGGGAGATGCTAGGGCATATTATTTATCCACAGCCAAGAATGAACTGGGGGTTGTGTCTGCTGAAAGTGCTGCAGGTAAATTTTCATTCTCAATTTGAACTTTTTTTGTCCTGTTGCCAGTGCTATAGATGCTATTTAGAATCTGGTGAATATTTGGTTTGGTCCTTCATGTAACATATGCCATATGGTGTTCCTTATAACCACTCCATAAACCGTCTGTCTGGTTACACATACACAGGTGGAGTAATGGTTCCCATCAGTTGGACAGAAATGCAGTGCCCCTTGACCGGGCAAATCGAGCAAAGAAAGGTGGCCAAGGTTGGAGGTTGATGCAAACCAGTTTGAGAACATGATGTGTATTGACATTAACTCTACTTGTTTTCCTGTAAGAGATAGAACTTCCTGTGATGTTTCTAGGGTTCTTGCTTAGTCAGCCAAATGGTTCCACCATGACAGCACTTTTTCAAAGATGTGCTGTGGTTTTTGCTACACTACATTAGAAAGCTTACATGATTTTTTGGTTAATACAGAAAAAAAAAGTGCCTAGTATTTACTTTGTAGTTCTTTAGTTACATTACTATTGATGGCCTGATTGAGAGTCAATTCATGATTTCTAGTTTGATGTTTTCTTAAGTGACCTGAATCAACGGTGGGATCATATTGAATAACCCCAAAGATCCTAGTGCCTTGGCAAGTCTCAGCAGCCAGCAGATACGGGGCTGAACCAGCCAGTGACGACCTCAGGCGCTACAGGTAATTTTTTTTCGAGGGAATGAAACTATTAGGGCTATTTATTTCGGCTTCATTTGAGCAAAGCAAAAAATGGGTTTTTTAATCCTTACAAGAGCTTCTAAGCTCAAGTGTTAATAAGACTCTTTGAATGTTGTTTTTTATGAAAGACAAAAGTAACTTTATTCAGTTGGATTTAGTTGTTCCTAGGTCATACTTAGTTCTTCGGACCCTGCTTCATCGCGGGATATACTGGATTGTTATTGTTGTTGGGTCTATCAGGATTCAGAATGAGAAAGAGTGTTGTTTGTGGTTCATTTTCATTGTTCGAAGTCCTAATTGGGTGGGCTAGAGCTCTTACCAAGTCGCCATTCAATTTCAAGATTTAACGTCTTGTGGATCAAATTGTTAGTTGTCACTTGTCTGTCTGAGTAGGTTTGGCATTTGGATTTTCTCCCCCTCTCTCAGTTTATTCCCCTTTTGTTTTGTCAATGACATAGAACCTTATAGTGGTGGTAAAATTTGACCCGATCCGAAAAACAGAAAACTTATTGGAACTAAGATCTGATTAAACCCAAAAATCAGGCACCATATTGTACACCTGAGATGAGAAACTAGTTTAACGCCCAATTATATATAATGGATTCTTGATTGGAAAAGAAAATCCTAAAAAAAATTAATGAATTTTTTTTAAAAAAAAACTGGTAAATCAAATAATCTAATAGATTCTTTACAAAATAAAATTAAAAAAAAATACTTACCCTAAGTATAGGTTACAAATACGTAATCAGCCACAAGTGCATATGCACAAAAATAACAAGACAAAAAATAGTTTTACGTTTGACTTTTTTTTTTTTTTCACGGTACATAAATCTTATTCTGCATAAGCATTTCGCTGATTAATCGAGAGTTCCGACAAATTTCAGCTGTCAACCATGTGTTATTTTTTCTAAACCTTCGTTCGAAAACGTCACTTTTTTTTTATATAAAAAAAGCTTATGGGTAATTTACTAATTTGCACAAAACAACCACTGCATTATAAAATATACACAAGAGCTGGTTTGTGGGTAGGAAAAATGTCTAAATATATATCAACTGTTATTATTATTATTTTGATTTTCTATTTAATAATGTGATTTATTGAAAAATACTAGAAATTTAATTTCATTTTTTTTAGTGTCCAAAATTGAATTGGATGAGGGGGGAAAAAAACACTCCGTTAAATTAAAGAAATTTAAAAAGTCTAAAGTACCATGCGTCATCAGATCTGGAATTAAAAAAGTTTATTATGATGACGACACCCTAAATTTAATTAAAAAAAAAAACTTGTTGGCTTAAAACAAAATGGAGATACTATCAGTATAGGGTGGATGGAAGTATCTTCCTGTTGTAATGGCTGGTGGGATTCCTTTGAAAGGGAATATTTGGAAGCAAATAAAAAGTAAAAATCAAATAAAGATTGCGTCGTGCAAGCGAAGTTGTGTACATTTGTTCCACACTTCCGTCTCACAACCTGCGATTGCTCATGGTTTTGATACATCCAGTTTTTATTTATTTATTTATAAATTTCTGAAAATTTGAATTGTAGCCACTGGTTAATAACACCCGGTAACCTTGATTTTAAAATTCTTAACATAGATTAATGTATGTTAATTTGAAGGTTATCGAAACTAATCTAGGGAGAGAGATGGGTAACTAATGTAGCATTGAAAAAGACACTTGTTATGAAACGGAGGGAGTACTAAACAAGTATGAAATTATTAAAAAATAATAATTTAAAATATAATATTTTATAGAGTTTTTACCTTCTTAATACGTGTATCGAAAAGTAAGTTAGTCGCAAGCCAAAGTTCTATAATTAGGAAAAAAGATGTCAGTTATACAATATATTTTAGTATTTTTTTATGTAACGATGTGGCGATTCCGAGGTTGTCGACTAATCCCCCACGGGTCCGAGTCCTAGCCTACAAAGAACGCGAACCGGTAAGCCAACCGACAAACCACCAGACAAGCTCATCCAAGTCAATGAAGGGTTGAACATCCAACCATTCACTAATTACACAAATTGTGTAAGGAGATTTGAACCTTCATCACCTCTTACAAGGGCCACAACAATGGCAAAGCTATATGATCCTCAGGTCACTTGACACCCCGTTCTCCAATGAATCATTTCATTATTTGCGAATGTTAAGAGCACCCACGTTGGGGTGTTTAAAGAAGAAAAATAAGAAACTTAACAATAAAATAATAAAGGAGTGAGACATTTTATTAAGGAACAATGTGATGAGTTTACTAGTAAGAAATCCTTAAAAACAGAAGAAAAAAAGAATGAAGGTAGGGAACCTGAGTGTGAGGGTAGGAAAGAGAAAGACAAAGAGGGTAGCTGGGTAGGTGATGGAGCTATTAAGTTAGTTTTTTTTAGAAGAGAGAAAAATAAAAAGGAGAGTAAAAGAATCAGTGGTGGAGCCTCAAGCTCAACAATGAAGGGGCCGAACATTACTACAAGAAAAAAAAATGTTTAGGGTTTAGAACCCGGGCAATCTAGGAGGGTTACCCTCAGGCCTGATTGACTAATTGGATAAATTGAATTTACTATTTAGAAATTTACATTAACTTTATTTGAATCACCTTACTTAATCACTAATTAGATCAATTTAATTCTACATATTGGATAAAACTTTCACATCCTTTCCTATAATTGAGATTTGAGGGAGACTATGAGTGGAGAATACAAAGTGAATGAGGGTGCCATCATGTTAATTCTTGAGAATTTGCCTCCCGTAAAACAAAATTGTGGGGGCAAAGGTCACCTCCGACCACCAAAATCCTCTGCCACTGTAAAGAATCGAATTGAGTTCCATTGATGCAGATGTTTAACTAGTCAAATATTTTCATTCTTGCTTAAAAGTTAAAATGATAAAATGGTAATTTAAAAAAAAAAATTTTAATACAAGAAAAGAAATTAGGATGAAAGGCCAAATTATGATGACGCTGCTAAAATATGATGCACTGATTTTTTTCCCATAGCAAACTGTTGGCGATTGCCGATTGTTGAGACATATTACTGAGAAGAAAATTATATATATGCTTGAATGATTATATATTGATTGATGTTAATAACCATGCATCCTTATAAGGGTAATAAGAGCTTACATTTTTTAAATTCTAGACAGTACATTGGATCATTGTCCAAGGATCAATAGTTAGGATTCCTGGACGATTTTTTTTTCCCAATCTTGAATTAAATAATTGACTTTCTATATTATAATGAATACATCATGCTATGGGTATGGATGCGACAAATTATTCAAGTGACGCACATGATGACAAATTCATAATCACCCAAATATTAGAAATTTAAGGTGTTGGTAACATAAAGTTTTGCAAATTTTAGGAGCGATTTAACTTTTAATATGCATGTGGTAACTTTGAAGGTTAATTAGACCATTCATAATGGTCAAGAATTAAACTCAATCCTGGTTTTAATTTTTTCGTCGGATTTGGAGAACCTAAACATTGTGGGAAATTTTTTTAGAATCTCGATTTGGATCTTCAGAATCTTACGATACCACTCAGGAGCCTGATCATCCGTATCTAGAGATAGAATCCTTTTTGCATATAGGATCTATTGTGAATCTTTGGAATCTTAATGGATATATACATATATGATCTTACGATACTACATATCCTATTTTTATTAACAATTTGTACTTAATTTTTAAACATTTGTTTTATTTCATTGGTTAGTTTTGGGGTGTTTAACGCACACATTCATGTATGAAATGTGAAAAATGGCTTAGAGACAGTTGTTTTTTAGTCCAATTTAGACAATTGTTTTCGAGTCTTTTAACCAATATGACAATATCTAAGGTCGTATGCGTAGCTTTTTATGATTTGAAAATAAAATATATTGGGGAACTAATGATGACCCCTTACCCTAGTGCTAATGGAGAAGTGGCCGACCCATTGGTAAACAATAAACATGCATAAAAAATATCTCCATTCGATATTTATTATCTATAATTTTTTTTTAATTAGGATAATAAAAATTATATAAAATATTAATTTTTTAAAATAATTTAATATTTATCAATAATAACTATATAAAATTATTTAAATAACTTAATAAAAAATTTTGAAAATTTTTATTTATTTTTTTCATCTTAAAATATGTACGCTCAAAATAAACAACATATTTTACCGAAGAGAGTAATAAAAATAAAAAATGAAAGAAAAACATTTAAATGCACAAACCAGCATTAAGCTAAATCATATATTTCCAATCAAAAAAAAAAAAAGCTAACACATATACTACGTGTTAAAAAAAAAATTAAGTACTACTATTAAAAAAAAATAACTTTCCAATTCTAATACTAGTATGAAATTTCTAATGTATATACCAATCTGAAGATCGAAAGTTAAAGCCCATCATGAAGTACAGATATAGAACTGGCAAGTACGTATTAAATTATTTTGGGAAAGTATATGTATGTAATTAGTCAAAATAAAACGTCAGACCCCACGGGCTGGTGTTTAATTAGCAAGTCAACTTAACTCATATTATCTCCATGGATTACGTTACTACATTAATTAATTAATTACTTATTTAATTTTGTCGATCCATACGATTTTAGTTAAATCTGCCATGTCTTTCCGTGACAACCCTATCACAGCTCTCTATTTAACAGAGTCAAATTTAGGATCTTACCCCCCACTTTTGTTCTAATTATATATGCATTGGAGTAGTTTTTAAATAAAGTTTAAAATGGTACCTTTTTGCTTTTCAATTTATCCACATCCACTTGGTTATATACTTGTAAAAAATATTAAAAATAAATTGTACTCCTAAATTAAACTGTAAATGTATGGGTGAATTAAAATGAAAGTAAAGAATTTTGTAAATTACATGTAAAAAGTGAAAATTGCATACATGAAATTAACCAATTTTAAAATAGAATAATTGTTTGATAATGCATCCATAAAATATATATTTTTTAAATAAAAGTGCTTAGTTTACAAACTAACTTATAAAGCAAAATAGTTTAATCATTAATAAAAGTTTGATTAGATAAGCTAAGCTAGGAAAGTTTCACTCAATATTTTTAATAATTAACAAAAGATTTTAATGAAAATTTTTATTAAAAAAAATATCATTGGCTGGCATCTTATGTATTTTAATTTAAAGAAAATTACATTACTAATTAATTATTTCGTATAATGCATCCTTTATTAATCAGTTAAAATTTGGTATCAAATTGACAACATGTACAATTGGGAAAAACTTGGGATACCAACCACAATTTAGCTTAATTTACATGTACATATCCTAATTTCTCAACATATAATTAATACATGATGCTTCACGTCAGCAAAATTTTAAATTAAAACCTATTAACCATTTGTTCATACAAAAAAATTAATTATATGATTAATTTATGGGGAAAATTATATACACAATTAATTTAATCTCAACCAGGCAAATTGAATAATATTGCAACAATTATTAGAACAACAGATTCCTTGCTATAAATTAAAAAGCGAAACCAAACTCAAATCGTACTTCCAAATTCCCCTTTTTAGCCACAAAGATAAAAACAAAAAAGGCTCCGAAATTCCATCATGGCCGCCCCATACACAGTCTGCCAGGCGTCGGAGCTGGCTTCGATGCTCGGCGGCTCAGCCAACGCCACCCTAGTCGCCGGCTACCTCTGCGACGGCTTCACAACGGTGACCTACGCCGTCGACAACACGTACCTCCTGTTCTCGGCTTACCTGGTGTTCTCGATGCAGCTCGGCTTCGCCATGCTCTGCGCCGGCTCGGTCCGAGCCAAGAACACCATGAACATCATGTTGACTAACGTTCTTGACGCCGCCGCCGGGGGGTTGTCCTACTACCTCTTCGGCTTCGCCTTTGCCTACGGCGCCCCCTCCAACGGCTTCATCGGCCGCCACTTCTTCGGCTTGAAGGACGTGCCGGCTACCGCGCCCCAGGGGGTGTTCGATTACAGCTTCTTTCTGTATCAATGGGCTTTCGCCATTGCCGCCGCCGGGATCACTAGCGGCTCCATCGCCGAGCGGACTCAGTTCGTCGCTTATCTTATTTACTCCTCTTTTCTTACAGGTATTTAATTTAATTTAATATATGTATTTTTTCAATTCAGATAATTATTTAAATTATTGCATTATTTACGAATAAATTCATGTTCTCTTTGTTTATTAAGTGAAATTAATTGATGATTATTTTAGACGGTTGATTGAATTATTAATAGGTGCAACTTGAAATAAAATCTATATCTGAAAGGATAATTATATAATTGTGTGATATATCTGTTTATGGACTCCATTTTTTGGAGCAATTTTGAGGATATTAATCATTAAATGAAGTGTGTAATGTAATTGATTTTAGTGCAAATTGTCCGGTGCAAACTAGAATACCACCCAAATCAGATTTTATTTTAAAGCCAATTGATAAGAAAAAGAGTAATTAACTAATTATTATATATATTAATAATTATTATGATTAAGTTTTGATATCTCAAACCCATCAAAATATCAGTACACTATTTTCTACCTGAATGACTATATCATTGACTTTTCTTGTTCCTAAATGTTGAGCAAGAACGAAAGATTCACCAAAAAATGGCTAAAAAATCTTCTATCGTGATAGCAATTAATTTGACTTTGGAGCCCTTTTTTTTATTAGAATTATTTAATTCTGAGGGATCACTGACTGTAATTTCACCCCTTCATGATTAATTTAAATGTAAGTGATATATAATATATTTATTTATATTTATTATTATATTTAACAATTATCCGTAATTTTGACTTGTAGGGTTTGTTTACCCGGTGGTGTCGCATTGGTTCTGGTCTCCGGACGGGTGGGCCAGCCCGGCGAAACCGACTGACCTCCTATTCGGGTCGGGCGTGATCGACTTCGCCGGGTCGGGCGTGGTCCACATGGTGGGCGGAGTGGCGGGCCTGTGGGGCGCCTTCATCGAGGGCCCACGCAAGGGCCGATTCGACAACGAGGGACGATCCATCGCCCTCCGCGGCCACAGCGCCTCCCTCGTCGTCCTCGGAACCTTCCTCCTGTGGTTCGGATGGTACGGATTCAACCCGGGATCCTTCCTCACCATCCTCAAAGCCTACGGTAGCAACGGCGGCTCCGTCGGTCAATGGAGTGGCGTCGGTAGGACAGCTGTCACCACCACATTGGCCGGCTCCACCGCTGCGTTGACCACCCTCTTTGGCAAGAGGCTTTTATCCGGCCACTGGAACGTCACCGACGTCTGCAACGGCCTCTTGGGCGGCTTCGCCGCCATCACCGCTGGCTGCTCCGTCGTCGAGCCATGGGCCGCCATTATTTGTGGGTTCGGGGCATCCTGGGTCCTCATCGGAGCCAACGCGTATGACTCTTCACAATTTTTTTTTTAAAACAAGTTGATATTTTATATAGTTTTTATTATATAATTTTAACTGATCAAAGCTGACTCTTCACATATTTTTTTATAAAACTGTCTAAAAAGTTGTTATTTTATATAGTTTTTATTATATAATTTTACAGACTGGCGGAGAAGCTCCACTTCGACGACCCATTGGAGGCAACGCAGCTCCACGGGGGGTGCGGGGCGTGGGGGCTGATCTTCACGGGGCTGTTCGCGTCAAAGAAGTACGTGTTGGAGGTGTACGGAGGGGCGACGGACAGGCCATACGGGCTATTCATGGGCGGGGGAGGGAAGCTGCTAGCGGCGCAGCTAGTGCAGATATGCTCGATCTTCGGGTTCGTGTCGGTGACGATGGGGGTGTTGTTTTACGGGCTGAATAAGATGAAGCTTCTGAGGATCTCCGAGGAGGATGAGATGACGGGAATGGACATTACTAGGCACGGAGGCTTCGCATACTACCACGAGGTCGGTGACGTGTCCGTCAGGCCCGCGTTCATGACCAAAACGACGTCGTCTGTTGGGGCCACTTCAGTATAAGAACGCCATTGGGTGGTTCGTGACGCGCTCTCACGCGCGGAATATTGTGACATGTTGTGAGCCGTAAATGGGTAAATTGGTTCGTTGAGGTTTGACCAAATGGAGGTTTGGGTCAAGTCAGGAAAAACAAAGGAGGAGTGCGGGTCCCACGTTTTGAAACTTATTTTTGTTTTTTTTTTGGTTAAAATTCTAAGGTGTTTGTGTGGCTTTTACTCGCGTGTAAAAATTAATGTTGCCATGTAATGTATGTCGACTGTATTGTAACGTTACTATGCATCATCGTGCATTGACTGAGTGATTGCATTGTAGCGTTATTATGCATTATCGTGCATTGAGTGTGATTCGTGACCAATGTAGTTTTAATTCAAGTCGATGTTTGATTGCATTCACATTTTGTGAAAATTTTATTTGATATATTAATTAGTTTAACAATTTCTAAAACAAATACATATACTTAAAATATATTTATCTATATTAAAAAAAAAAAAAAATTATCTATGATTGGGCAGCGTAGTTTGGAAAAAAAGTACCGTAATTCTAACAACGAGAACATCAATTTTGTTGGAATATTAATATAAAAGGTAAGGGGAGAGGAAGCTTTATATTAGAAGGGTGAATCCCGACATTATAACAAAAAACAATATAAATCCAACACGAATCTGTTTTTCTATGATCCGACCGGGTTTCTCGGAATTTCACAAATTTGAACTCGAGTGGACTAATTTATGTTCAATGAGCTTCAAAAACTTACTCCTAAAATACAGTGTTGGAATAAAAGGTATGTTTCGTATTAGTTTGAGAGACAAATCAAATACCCAAATATAAGAAATTGATAGTGAAGCCCTACGCAATGGCTTAATATTTTGGACTAGCTAGAAGGATAGATTCCGATTTTATAATAAAAAATAAAATAAACTTGAAATGATCTCGGTTTCTCATGGCCCGATCGAGATTCGCAAAGTTTAACATAGTATTAGAGCCGATTTGGCTCGAATCTGTTTCTCTAGCTTTGGCCTAACTATTAAGAAACTGAGATATTAGATCTGTCTTTTGACAAGATATAAGAGAATGAGATGTTTGATAGCAAACTAATCTGGAGGTCAAATCAAACACCAAAATATAAGGGATGGTGACCCCGGCACTACACAATGACCGATCAAATTACTGCGTTAGAAGAGCGGATCCCAATCTTATAATCAAAAATAAAATAACCTTGACACCACTACCGTTTCTCATGGCTCGAGTGCTCGACCATGATTCCCGGGATTGGGTTGTCCTATGCACAACGCGAGGGCAACCTGGACCAGCCGCCGGTTGATGCACACTTCAAGTTATTAGAATTAGGAAGAAAAAAACAAAGAGCGATCGAGCGGTACGGTCAACTATGGGTAGACAAAAGATGCCAATTACAAAGGCCGGTTGGTGAATGTAATTTTCAATGTATATGTATACAAAAGACAAAGAGAAGTTTGTGATGGTAGCAAATTGAGATTTGGAAGTAAACGAACAACTGAATGATTGATTTTTGTGAGGCATTGACTTGAAAAGTGGAGGCACATGGAATCCCTATATACCCATCTTTGAATTGTATGTGATGGCCAACGACGACACTAATTAATTAATGTAAACGACACTTGCATATTTACCATCATCAATTGGATGATTGTGATCGACGCCATTGTATTTTTGCATTGCCAAATTAATGGTTTCCACAATTCAAATTCATGTTATTATATACTCCCTCCGTTCAAAAATACATGTTCTTTTATACCTTTGTACGTTAATTAAGGAAACCTATTTATATTTAAATCTCATTATTATTATAGAGGGGGAACTCTTAAATTTTACTTACTATTGTACTTTTTTAGGGGTAATAATTACCCTATAAACCTAAAAATCCATGTATTTTTGATAAAAGTTAAAGGTCTAAAAGATCATGTATTTTAGGACGAAGGGAGTATTGGATAATCATTTAGATATTGCCTAATTCCTTTTATATATATATATATATATATGTATACTTAATCTAGGTGGTTTAAATACATAAATCTTATCGGTTTTAATTCATCAATATCGATTACGCTGCAGCATATATCAATATTTATCAATTAATCTTCCAAATCCGCAAGCTTTTTCTTTTCTTTTTTCATTTAGACTAAAAATAAGTTAGATATATGACATGAGTCAACATTTATCAAGACTTGGATATCGATCTTCACCAGATAATTAATAATATACTCCCTTTATCAAGACTTGGAGTAGTATTTATGTACATTTTTTTTTAAAATGTTAAAAATTATTTAAAATATCAACTTTTGATTTTATAAATCCATACTTAATATATAGTATCAAAGTCCGACTCGGACCGATGACTGGAGGTCGTGTCCACATGCTCACATGCGCTAGTAGCCTAGCACACAAGCCGAGTGAAGTTCCATTCTAAAACCAACTGGCAATAGAAGGAGTATCTCACCGACTCATATACTGAGGCTTGATATATCCAACTTTCCGATACGGGACACTTTTGTTCTCATTCACATCTCTAATATATATATAGTAATAAGCATGAAGTTATTAAAAGAATTATTAAAAAATTAATATTTTATATATATAGTTTTTTAACCCCTAAAAAACCATGCATGAATAATAAAAACGACCCGTTTTTATTAACAAAATAAGTACGTTTTATACTACCTTTTTTTCATACGACACAATCAGAATTTGTTATAAACCTAAAAATATAACCAATTAATTAATTTTAAAACCCTGTAATTAATTATGTGTTTTATGAATTGAATAATACAATTACATAATTAAATCTATATATTCGACGTGATATGAGATGTATTAATGTTTATTCATACAATCAAATTAAGCAACAACGTACATATGCATCATGCCATATATAGACCAGTGAGTTAAAGCTAAGTATATATAAATGTATAATGGATGTCATTCTCATAGCTCAAAAGTGTCGTCCTCTTCTTGCAGGGCTAGACCGGCGGCCTCCTCCTCGGCGTCGTCGGCCACCTGCAAGTAAGGATTCTTCTCCGCCGGCTGGAAATTATAGAACACAAACAGGTAGAACGACAGGCTGGCCCCCTCCGCCGCCGCCGTAATCACCCACTCGTACCGGTACGTCACGATCCCCCGACCGCCGGGATCACTATCCTCGTCGAGTATAGGTACCCCACCACCACCCCGTAGAACCTCTTGAACAGCACCAGCTTCCGCAGGTTCCTCGCCGCCTTCCCGTCCGACTTTGACGCCTCCCTGAGGGCCCTGATCGACCACGCTATCGGGAAGAAAACTGCCGCGCAGCAGATTATGTCCACCAGGAGGAAGATTTGGTTCCACGTCAGCCAGTACTTGCCGGTGGGCCCGTTTTCTCCAATCATTATGGAGGCCAGATTCTCGAGCACCTGTAGGGGTTGAGACTATACTTGTCAAACAGGTTGGACGGGGCAGGTTTGGATCGGGTAGTCTCAGTTTTGGGTTCATTATGGGTCGGATAATTTCGATTACGGATCATGGAATGTTCAACCCAGATCATTTAACAGGTTTGGATCAACCGAACGGGTCGAGAAGGTTAATCATCCAAAAAATTTAAAGGTCAATTCATATTCATACACGTTATAATTTCATTATTTTAGTTTGAAGTATCAAATTATATATAACATATAAATTGATATTTTATACTATAATTTTATCATCCTCAAAATCATATCTGAATAGTAAACGACATTTAAAAGCAAATAGATAGAGTATTTAATGACTATTTATATAGTTCATAAACCTAAAATTGTTATATTACTATTACCCTAATAATAGTTATATTATTGAAAAGAATTAATTGGTGTTGCTACAATAGTAATATGTATTTTTTATATACATAACAATTTACAATGTTAAATTACAAATTAAAGTTGATGAATAAAAAAAAAGATAATATTCAATCCTAAATATTATTAGCAATAAATTTCAATATCAGGTTAAATTATAATTTATTTATGTTTTAATTATCTTAAAGTTTGGCCCAACGAATTGACCCAATCCGACCCATAAATTTTTGGGTTGAATAGATTAGGGTTGAAATATTTGCGCCAAAATCCACATTTTACGGATCAGGATGGGTCGGGTCCTCGGTTGGATCACGTTTTGACAGGTCTAGTTGAGACATTAGGTAAAGTAGCTCACTAATTTATATATGAGACAGTCTTATAGAAAATGTACCTGGAGGGGTATAATGATAATAAGAAGCTTCTTGTCGCGGTCCTGGAGGTAGGGTTTGAGGAAGGACCAGCCGGTGCCGATGAGGGCGATGACGGTGAAGAGGGTTATGCCTTTGAAGAAGCTGAAGATGTAGAAAGGCACGTCCCATCCGTGTGGAGTTCCTTCATTTGCAATAAAACACTCTCAGTCATTCTAGCCGGAGTTGGATTGGGCCAAGAGTATATGGGCCGTGTGTGATTGTAATGTGAGGTTAATGGGCTGGATTTGCTTGTAACAGACCGGCCCATATAAGGCAAACTGATGTGTGCAAATGAATAATCAAATCCAATGTCTTTACTCTCCCACTTTATTCTCTCTATATAGTCTGTTTCTCATACTATTTCTCTATGAAAGTTTCAAAACTCTTTCTCAATCTCTTTCCTTTCCTCTTCACCATCACCACATCTCAACCCTGAACCACCTCGGATCGAGTCTGGTCATCACATGCACTTATTCAGTTATTTGACTTTGATTTATTGTTTTCTATACTCAACTCGTTCCGCCCGAATAACAACCTTATATTGAATTATAGTGTCTAGCTATATATATATATAACTCAATCCAAAATGTACTCTATCCTGACTCACTAATGATCCAATTCGACTCGAACACAGTCAAACCCAATAATAAATCGATCGACATGAATGTAGATCATACCTGTTCGTCGAACATAAACCTTGTCCTCGGCAGCACAGAGCAACTTAAGGGCCTTAAAGATCAACAAAGCCCCCATTATCACATGAATCTTATCGACCCTCCTCTTCCCTCTCAAGCACACCCAAATCCACATCCCTAAGAACGCCCCGTACACCCCAAACAACCAACAGTACACCGTCGGCAACGGCGTCTCCCCCGCCGGCAGGTAGTCTCTCCCTCCGTCCCCCCTCACGTTGTACACCTCCGTCCTCACCTCCATCGACACCTCGAACTCCGCCTGGCAGTTCCCGAACGCCAGGCTATACTCGTCAGGCTCGTCCACCACCGCCGACCCGTTGTAGCCGCCGTACCCTCCGAACCGGAGGACCGGCTTCACGAACCGGCTGCCCAGCACGCAGAACCCGCCCCCGTCACCCGACGAGGCGTACTCGGACTCGTTGAGGATCCGCGGGAACGACGCCTCCCGGACGAGGAAGAACCCCATGGCGGACGGGTCGAGCTTCGCGTTCGGGCGGCGAGACCGCCACGAGATGCCGCTGACGCCCACAGTGACGTGCCCTTCGTGCCCGAACCCGAACCGCTCGAAGAGGATCATCGGGCGCGAGTCGTCGCGGATCCTCGTCGTCTTGATCTCGGATTCGCATCGGTTCGGGGCGAGTGTGAGGATGATTAGGAGGGTTTTGATCGTTGATCTTGGTTGTTTGATTTCTCTCATTTCTATTAATTGGAGTTGAAGATGGAGTGAAGATCGAGATTGTTTGATTTTGTTCGTTGAGCGTTGATTTGCATGGTGGTCAGATTAGGATTGATTTGGTCAACGGGGAGCTTCGATTTTGGAGGAACAAGGTGAGGTAATTTTGCTTGCACGTGTACGTTGTGATTCGTGTAACGGTAATTTTAGAGTGTACAACATTCTATATAGTGTTTTTTAGCTGGTAAGAATTCGGGAGGTTGTATTCGTGTGAAGATTTGTATTGTTGTAAATATCGAAATCCTTGTTTGAGTAATCTTATCAGTTACTCTGTTGTCATCACGTGTACGTTGGAGAAGAGACTTCTCTCACTCTGTCGAGAGTTTTAATATCTGACATAATCATTTCAATTTCTACACATGATTTTGTTTTAAAGTGATTGATGATAGCGAGGGAGTCTATCAGCCTCGATTTGCGCGCAATTTCTTTATGCCGAGTTATAGCGTTCAGACAATGCCTTCTCTTAAAGCTATGACTTTAACTTTAATAGGGGTCTGGTTGTCTATTAAGTCATAGCCAATGTTAATTGGTGTGCTCTCCTATCACGTATAATAAAATCAGTGGAGCGATTATTTGAGAGAGTCGAGCCGTCGAAATTGAGTTTGAAATTGCTTTGGTTTTTTTTTTCTATCTAATTATCTTTGGTTGGAAAATGTTACTTTTTTTATATAAAAAAGTGATTTATAGATACAACAACAATATCCCAGTATAATATACCCAACAATTAAATATAGTCTTGAAAGTCGGATGTACGCACAATTTTCTCGATTTGTCTAAGAAAGTGTTTCCGAGATATTCAAATGCATATGCATGTATAATGTATGGTAGACATAGAAAGAGTAGATTAAAAACTGGACAAGGGGGACAAATAAGGCAAAGTAGAAAGAGCATAAACAAACCGAGATAAGCATATAAATAAGTGAGAATTGTCAATTGGAATAATATACAACGTCAAATAGAATGCAACGGGTTATCTCAATTTCTATTACCTACCTTAAATAGGTAAAATAAAGAGCGACAATTCCGGGGTTCGAACCAAGGACCAATGGGTACTACCCACAAGTCTTTTTCGGTGAGCCATTCCGGAATGGTTTTTCTATTACCCACCATGGAAATCTGTTGTACATCTTTTACCGAAAAAGGAAAAAGAAAGGCCCAACCGGCCCAGTCAAAGTTATTGGACTTCTAAATCCCAGGCCCATAAATTAGCCTCTTAAGCCCATAAGTCCATTTCTCGTGAAATAGCCTTTTTAAAAATGCCTTAAAAAGGGTAAAGATTTTCCATCAACCAAGGCCAATCGGAGTAGTAGAGTAATCGAAACACTAGCATTTGAGTAAGCCGGAGAAGAGAAACACTTCATATGAAAGGGTGCTCACAAGACCGTTAATCGGGTAAGCTAATAAAAGGATGCACCTTGTACGAATCAGTGCTAACGAGAGTAGTAACCGAATGAGGCGCCGATAGAGAACCACCTCGTAGAGAGTGTGCTCGATCACTACGATATGGTACGTAAGGTGATCTGATTCAGAGTTAATGGAAACGTTGTGACATTTTTGTGGCTTTGACATTGGCGACGTTTTGGGAAATGTCAAGACAAAAATGATCATAAAAATCATCAAAAAGGCCCGTCCAGTTGTGAGTTGAGTACAAGAATTGTTTCCTTTTGAAAGATACTCACTTTTATTATTTATATACGTTTTATTAGAAAGATAAAACTATGTAAAATATGAACTTTTTAAAAACGGTTTAAAAGTTGTAGATTAACAAAACGGAAAGTATCAAATTATATAAAATAAAAAATAAATATTTTTTATATTTTTTCATTTCTTAAAAAATAGGATAAAAGTCAAATAGCATTTCTTAATAAACGAATGTAGGACGGAGTATAAACTACTCCCTCCGTTTCAAAATAGATGGCCTTTTACTTTTTAACACGTTTTTTAAGGAGCGGAAAACTCTATAAAATATTATTTATTTGATTAAACTTTTTATACTATTTGATACTTATTACTAATAAGTATCTAATTATATAAAAAAAATTAATTAAAAAATAATATTTCATAGAGTTTTTCGCTCCTTAAAAAGCGTGCCGAAAAGTAAAAGACCATGTATTTTGAAACGGAGGGAGTATAAAGTGACTCCATTATATATGGATGTGAATCTCACTTGTACGGAAATAGCAATTAATATGCATTAAACAAAATTGTTTTTGATAAATGTGCCTTTAAAACTGTTTGGGATCGGATCAAGCTGTTTTCTAAATACTACTACATCCGTCCAAAAATACATTGCCTTTACTATTCACGCACACTTTTTTAAGAAGGTAAAAACTATATAAAATATTAACTTTTTTATTAATTTTTTTTAATAATTACAAACTTATTGATAATAAGTTTGTAATTATTAAAAAAATTTAATAAAAAAGTTAATATTTTATATAGTTTTTAGCTCTTAAAAAAGCGTACATGAATAGTAAAAATCCATGTATTTTTGGACGGAGGGAGTATTATTATTTGTAACCACTATTTTGTAATTAGTGTTGATGTTATTATTATTTGTAACCACTATTTTGTAATTAGTGTTGATGTTTTTTGTCCCTTTCATTTGTGATTTTATGGGTATGAATCTGATTCGGAGTTAGATTATTAGATGGAACACCAGAAGTTGATTAATTGGACCAACTTGTTGTTCTAAATTAAGTGATCAATTATTATATATTGTCGGAGTTATATTTTATGGGTATGCTTTGATTTTTCTTTCTTTCTTTCTTTTTGAATTGGTGATTTATTCACTCATTTATAGAAAGTTATTACTGTAATATTTATTTGTTGGATCGATTTCCTATTAGGGTATCTTATAAAAGTGGAATGTCTACTGAAGGATTGGGGTTTCGACTATTATATTTTGATAATTTTTATTTCTCTTAATTTTTTTACTACAAAAAATTATTTAAATTATAAATTTAAAAATTCAATAATTAATAATCATTTTTATAAATTGAAAATAAAAATTATTTTAATATACTCTTTTAACTTAAGTAGGAGATCATTTTTTTCACGAATTGTTCCTCACACTAGCAGCTGGTAACTTGTTAGGTTTCAGTTAATTAGCTTATCGTAAGCAATGACGATCGTAGAATTTTTAATGATGAAGAAATCTTTAAAAAAAATTGAAAGAAAATTATAAACTGTGGTACAAATATGATATTTTATTATTAAAATTCATACCAAAATATAATAATTTTTTTCCATATATATGTGTAGCATGATGAATATTTTTTGAAAAATATTGAAAGAAAATTATAAATTTTTAAAAAAAATATATATCAGTTGTAAATAGGAAAAAAAATGATAGGATTGAAAAGTGTGGCAAAAAAAAACTCTATAAATTGTGGTTTAAACATGACATATATTGATAGTAAAAAAATCGTAGGAATACAAATTAAAAGAATTTTGTAAAATATATATGTAGAATAATGAGTATCTTATGAAAAAATATTAAAAGAAAACTATAAAATTTGATTTAAAATATGACATTAATAATAAGAATAAAAAGTAATGTAAAAAAATAAACAATGAGATTTGAACCCATGACCTCTTACATTACTCATACTTCCATTATTTTCTTTATCAATTAAGATAGACACGTTTTTTCACATTTTTTAATATTTTTTTATATTGAAAATGCTACGTTTTTCCGTAATCGGAGGGATTGGTTGCGCCCCTGTCCTGTGGCCGCCACTTATCGTAAGAAGTACATTAATCTCTTAATTATCATTCATAAGTAGGATGAGGTAGGGCTGATCAACCGGTCTGGACCGGACATTTCGGTCCCGGTCCGATCCGATGGACCGGAATTTTCGAAAATTTGGACCGCGGATCGGACCGGATTTTCCGGTCCACAGACCGTAAAGACCGTTTGGACCGATTTTGCCCAACAGGCTTGTTTTTTTTTTTTTTTAAGGGTTTACAACAACACCCATGTTTGATTGTTTCTTGTATTTCAAAACAACCACCCAGTTGAATGTGCCATATATACAAATATAATTAATAATTTCTATATAATTAGCGAAATGGGATTATTTAATGCAAATTGCCAATTCTGCTAGAAAGAACAAACATGAAAACCCTAGATCTAAAATTCAAACATGGCATAGGCACAAAAACCTTCAATGAATGAATGAAAATCCAATTCATCCTTGATTTAAACATATCCTATAAATGAGAGCGTGAAATTAAATCAAGATCTCAGATTATTAGTAGCCAGCCATTGAGCAGTCTACTTCAGGGCGAGAGGTGGAGGACTTGAGTTCAACGAATTGAAGGTGGTCGACAGCATACGAGGTTTGAGCGAGAGTCGGACAGTGGGTTGAACGAAGGAAGGAGGACTAAGACCTAGATTGAGTGACGATGGTACTAGATATGAATTCAACGAAGGCCTCGAACGAAGGGCGGCTAATAAGAGAGCGAGAGAGTCTGACTGTATTAGAGAGAAGCTAGTGCGAGACGAAGGGCGAGAGCGATGAGCGGTGGCCGGCTAAGGCGAGGCCCGAGGGTGATGGCGAAGGGCGACGACGATTGGGCAAGAGAGCGGCTGCGCGAGTGTGAAGACTAGCGATTGAAGAGAGATTTAGGGAGAGAGGCTGCTTCTTTAAGTAGATGTAGGGTTTTCTGTTGTAAGGGAAGAAAGAAAGGGAAGAAAGAAAGGGATCCCATTTCCGGGCTCCTCCTCGCTATTTTTTTTAATAATAATGTGGATTTCGGTCCAATTTCGGTTCGGACCGAAAATTACGGTCTGGTTCCGGGTTTGGACCGGAATCCGAAAATACAAAAACTTTGGTCCGTGGATCAGATCGTAATATTCCGGTCCGATCCAAAGACCGTAAATTCCGGTCTAATTCCGGTGCGATTACGGTCCGATCCAAATTTTGCCCGGCTCTAGGATGAGGGTGGACCTATATATATAGGTCAATGGTTGTGGTCATTTCACCATCTTTGGTTGATAAAAGTGTGGAAAATTAGAGGGGATTGGTTTGAAAGAGAAATGTTGAAACATACTCTATCCGTTTGTCGTCTTACTTTTCTGCACGCTCTTTAAGTAGTGAAAAACTCTATTAAATATTATTTTTTTAATTAATTTTTTTATATAATTTGATACTTATTACTAATAAGTACGGAGTATCAAATTATATATAAAAATTAATTAAAAAAATGATATTTCATAGAGTTTTTCGGTCCTTAAAAAATATATAGAAAAAAAGATAAACGACATTTAATATGAGACAGAGAGAGTAAGAACCACGAGATACGAATTGATCAATTCTTACTTAATTAAATTGAAGACCTACCAAAGTTGATCTCAAAATTAGGAACCTGTACAAGTTAGGTAACCTGTCACACGATCCAACAGTATATATCTGCCATTTTGCTCTGTACGGAGTATTAATTGCTACAACTAATTCAAGTAGGGAGTAATAAGGTATCATTTCGGTAAAATTTGTCATTTTAGGGTGTTAATTTTGTTCAAAAAAACTTGTCATTCTAGGTATTTTGTCCTTCACTTCATAAAAATGCCCTTGATATAATTGATGGTTTGTTAGTTGTAGTTTTCGATAAAGTAAAAAAGGAGGGTAATAATTGAGGATAAATTATTACATTTGTTAATTGACTTAAAACTTGTGAAATAAGCTAAAATGACAAGTTTTGCCGAACGGAGGGAGTAGTATAGTACTCCGTAGTATCAAATTTTTAATTATTTTTTTAATTTTAAAAAAAAATTAATATAGTACTTCTAATGAATATAAAATTTTCTTTAAATTTTGATATTATATATAATTTTTATCAAGAGATTTTATTATATTTTAGCATACACGGAGTATTTATTTTTCTTCATAAACCAATGTGGGATATATATATCAACAATACTCCGTATATGTCTATTATTAGGGGTAGGTATGGGAGTGGGACGGGATTGGGATAATCTCGCGTCCCGTCCTGCGTATTTTTTGTGGGACGGGATTGATTTTTTTTTTCCAAATTCTGCAGAGTCTTATCCTTCAAGGGACGGTATTTGTTCATCGTAAAAAAAGATTAAAAAACAATCCAATTAACTCCAAAAATAGCAAGTAGCAAAGATGCAAATTAAAGTCACTAAATCTTAGTCGTCTCGACAGTATTCTGACACTCTAGCCGCCTCCACCCCCTTGACGATGCCTTCACCTCCGGCGATGGCGTTGGCACTCGACCCAAAAACTAACCTAACCCATTTAGCCCCAAGCTCCAACAGCCGTCGTCGCCCTTGAGTCTAGTCTCCGTCAGAATTGAATACCCTGACTTTCGCCAGGCTCCCGAGAAAGCTATTTCAGCCTGGCAAAGGGTGTCGTCGTTGCCCCCCTCCTTCATCGGTAAATCGAAACTCGTCAAGCTCCCACCATCGTCACTGTCTCTGATCTCTACTGGCCATGAGCAGCGGCTCCCACCGCCCCGACCTTCATCCTCCGTTGCAGGATTTGTGACCACTCCTATCTAACAGGTTCATCTATTTTGAGTTGGTTTTTTTAGTTGGTACATGTCGATGGCTCGTACAAATAAAGTCACTTTCATATTTTATTGAGAAAACTTGGGAAATATGCACTTTTTTTCTCCCTAATTAGCGGAATGTCCAAGGTTTGGGACAAATTAATGGAGCGTCCACCCAATTAAATAACATAATCGATCATTGCTCCCCCGCTCATCTCTCTTGCTCTCTTCTATCTCAATCTCTTTGATCTCTCCTTCTCTCCATCTCGTTTGTCTCAATCTCTTTGACCTCTCTTGCTATCCTGTTCTGATCTCTCTTGCTTTGTTGCTCTCCTGCTCTGATCTCTCTTACTCTCTCGATCTCGTCTCTCTTGCTTTCTCAGTCTCTCGACGCCGGATCTGGAATTTTGCAAATCGACGTCGGATCTGGAGTTCCTCATCCGCCGCCGCCGCTGCAACCGATGAAGATGGCAACGTTTTGCTCTCGGTGCTTGCTCGATGTGCGAATTTGACCGATTTCCTTTCAATTGAAGATTCTCCGATCATCTTCCTCGAGGTTTCATCCAAATCGAGAGCGAAGGAAAGGAATCCTCCTGTCCAGATCTTAAGTTTCTCGAGCGAGCGAGTCCATATCTGAAGTCGAATACCGTCGTCGCTCCTCATCCGATCCAGATATGCAGTGGTGCGTCCAAGCGAGGCGGCGGAGCGAGCAATCCGGCCGGAGCGAGGTCGAGGGAGCGGCCGGTAGGGCTGTGCATAACCGGATATCCGACACGAAACCGATAAGGGGAAAAGTGCCGATCCGAACACGACACGATAACTACCGGGTATCCGACATGAAAACACGAAACGGTTCCGTGTCGAATACACGTGTAACACGACACGAACCATTTATATTTTTTTTTTTCTGAATCTGTTGCCCTAGCCTCCAATGTTGCCCAAAATCCCAAATCTGAAATCCCCAACACCACCTACAATTCTTGAATTTACATAATCTATAATGAACAAATTGATGAAAAAATATATGGCTCGTTCTCTGAAAATCACGAATCGTCCCAAAGAACTTGAATCCGGAAACCATGGCTAGATCTTCTCGAAATTGAAACACTGATTTTTCTCAAAAGAACTTGAATCCGGAATCAAAACTAAAAGGCGGAGACGACATTTCAGGACTGTGTGTGAGAGAGAGAGATCGGACGTTGAGGGAGAGGTCGGGTTGACTGATTAGAGAATCATTGGCGGTTGGAGAAATGGAGATCCCAAAATTTTCGGATGACAGAGAATGGGGGAGAGTAGAAGGAGAAGAGTTGATGAAGTGATCTGGATAAAAGGAGAGAGAACTCGAGAGTCGAGACGAGACTGACCGAGAGAGGAGAGGCGAGATCGAGCCGACGACGTGGCCTGGAGCGGACTGAGAGTGACCGAGAGAGGAGAGGAGAGGCAAGCTCGAGCCGACGTCGTGACCTGTGGGCTGGAGCGACTGAGCACTAGCAGTGGGCGACGATTCTGGAAAATGAAAGAAGAAGGCGGAACCTCGAAGCCCTAGACGTAGACAAGTAGATGGAAAAAAAAAATACGTACAAAAGGCTGGAAAAACCAAAAAAAAGATGAAAAATTTGGGAAATGAACGCGAGATCCCGAGATCCCCTGCGCGCTTCTTCACAACACGCCCGACCAACTGGGCAAGCGAAGTTTTGTGATACTAGAAGACATTTATTATATATGTATTATTACATAAAACTAATATTTAAAAAAAAAAATCGTGTCGTGTCGGATACCCGACAAGGGTAAAATGTCGATCCGAACACGACACGATTATTGTCGTGTTTTACCGTTTCGTGTCATAATCGTGTCGTATCTTTATCGTTTCGTGTTTTTTCGTATCGTTTTGTTGCGATTTCGTGTCGTGTCAACCGTGTCGTATTTTTCTGCACAGCCCTAGCGGCCGGAGCTAGATCTCCTTCGGACGCTGTGTTCATCGACTTCACAAGGTTGAAGATGAAATTTTGGTTAAATTATAAAACTGACCCCATAAATATGGAAATTACAAAAAAAAATATATTTTATTACAAAAATCACCCTATAAATATGAGAAATTAAAAAACCATCTATATTTTATTATGTGATTCATAATCATTTTTTTTATTTTTGCACAACTTACGGTTATATTTGCACATCGTACTCTTATATATGCACGACAAAATGTAAAAAAAAAAAACTAGACTTGGGTCATATTTGCACAACTTACGGTTATATTTGCACAATGTACTCTTATATTTGCACGACAAAATGTTAAAAAAATAAAAAGAAACTAGACTCCGGTCATATTTGCACAACTTACGGTTATATTTGCACAATATACTCTTGTATTTGCACGACAAAATATTAAAAAAAAAAAAAACTAGACTTGGGTCATATTTGCTCAATATACGTTTATATTTGCACATGCACAACATACTCTTATTTTTGTACGACAAAGTGTAAAAAAAAAATTAAAATATAACCATATATTTAAACCACTTTTGGAAAAATATAACCATATATTTCTTCATTTTGAATGAAAAAAAATATAAATAACTTTAATTAAAATTTTAAAATTGGATACTAAAATAAATAAATTAATCACATACAATAGTAGCAACGACATGAATTTGTCGTGCGCATTGATAATTTTATTTTCATTTTCTTAAGTGGGAAAACCTCTCCTTTTCTATTTTATCATCCTAACAATGATTTACAATAAACAATTATATGAATATTTTTTAATCCGTAATAGCTTAACTTTTTTTTTTGGAGCAAGTAATAGCTTAACTACGCATTTCGATTTATCGTTTAGTCATTGGAAGGATATGTGATTAAGATGCCATGAAGTTAGGGTCAAGGTAAAACATTGCGACTCAAAAATATTTGGTCAAAGGAGAGAGAAAGGAGGTAGATCGAGAAGTGAGAACCACATAATTAGTCCGTACAACACAGATGGCTATTTGCTCTTTAGGGTTGGATGGAGATGGTTACTTTACCACTTTTGCAATTGACGCACACCACATCCTTATTAGATAAACATTACTCCCTCGAGCGCTGAAGATGAACGAGGCTCCGTCTCGAAATTTAGGTTATTTTAAGACTTTATTTTTAGGGCAATTTACACAAATATACAACTTTTTTTATGAGTTTGCAAAAATATCACTTTTTTGAAAAATTTGCACACCTACCATGGTAGTATTTTTGCAAATAAAACTAAGGAAGGGCTAAACCGGTTGCAGGTCTAACAACCATCACCACCGCCTCCAAACTCTGTGCCATCCCCGTCTTCTTCAAATCCGATAAAACCCGTCATATCACCGGAGGCAACCACCACCAGATAAAACCCGTCATCTTCCTCCACCTGGGAGGAAGCGGAATGAGCGACCCACATTTGAGCTCGCCGGAGAAGCCAAACCCAGGAAGGAGGAGGAGAAAAAGCGCACCACCGACGAACCCAGATCTGAGGAGCGAGAGAGCGAGAGTCAGAGCGAGAGAGACAGAGATTGAGAGAGATTGAGAGCGAGAGAGCAAGCGGCAGGTGAGAGAGAACAGGGACGAAGAAGATGAAGTAGAGAGTGAAAGAGCAAGCGGCGCCCACGCCTTCCACCGCCGCCGGCCTCACCCTGGGGCCGACCTTCCACCGCCGCCGACCAGATCTGAGGAGAAAGAAGCACAAGCGAGAGAGCAAGTGGCAGGTGAGAGAGAACAGGGACGAAGAAGACGAAGTAGAGAGCGAGAGAGCAAGCGGCGCCCACGCCTTCCACCGCCGCCGGCCTCACCCTGGGGCCGGCCTTCCACCGTCGCCGGCCTCACCCTAGGGTCGACCTTCCACCGCCGCCGACCAGATCTGAGGAGAAAGAAGCACAAGCGAGAGAGAAAGCGGCAGGTGAGAGAGAACATGGACGAAGAAGACGAAGTAGAGATCGAGAGAGCAAGCGGCGCCCACGCCTTCCACCGCCGCCGACCTCACCCTGGGGCCGGCCTTCCACCGCCGCCGACCAGATCTGAGGAGAAAGAAGCACATATCCACGTTAAGCCCGGGAACAACCAGATCTGACGGCGAGCAGCGACCACGCACCAGATCCGACCCGACGGCGACCAGATCTGACAACGAGGCACCAGATCCGGCCAGAAATAAGATCTAGACGGACAAGATTCGAGCCAATCGCCCCCGAAACCACTCAAAAAACTCCCAAACTCACACCAAGTTTGAACCCGCTGACAGCCCGAACCCAAACCTGCATAAACGGATCCAATCCCCTCCGAGAACACACCCAACACCTCCGAGCCCAGCATGACCGAGGGAGAGCCTAGCATACCAAACCTCCCCGGCCGGAACTCACGATCTCGCCAGCGCCAGAATCCCCCTGGGCAGCACCGGACAGCCCCGGCGACGCCCACGAACCACCACTACGAACCAAGACACCCAAACGATGCGAGGGTTTACCTTGACAATGCCTGTAATTTAAATTTTTTTTTTTTTGGGGCATAATAACCTAGGATAGCCGGTTTTGGGGGAGGGTTTACCTTGACATTTTTGCAAATTTTGGGAAAAAATGGCATTCTTGCAAATTTTCCCGAAATGGTGGCATTTTTGCAAAGATTTTAGAAATTGTGGTATTTACTACCATTTCCTCTTATTTTTATATCAAAATAGATGTCATTTTAGGCTTTCTAGGTAGGAGATAGTAATGATTTATATCGATTTGTGTGTTGTTGAAATTTTTAGAGATGACAAGAACTGTGTGGCTGATAATTTGTACATGACAATAACCGTGTGGTTGATAAGCTTACTCATTTTGGCTTTTTCTTTCAGTTTGTTGATGATTATGTTCCAGCGGAGATCATCAACGTTATCCGTTTTCGATAGGACGCTCTTGGACGATGAGTTACATGTGGTTAACCACCCAAATTATTGTCTTGTATTAAAAAAAAATAGAATCAATAACCCGCTTGCTCGGTCGGCCCAACACGCGTCAACTTGTTTCTCTACTGTAATCTCCTCTCAATGGGATCCACCTAGACCTGTCAAAACACAACCCGACCCGAACGCCCGGAAAATTTCTGGCCCGAACCTGGAAATTTTGACCCGGGATTTTTTTTTTCGACCCGGTGACTTGATTGACCCGGTAATTTTGACCCGATTGACCCGGTTGATTTATAATTAAATATAATTAATTTTTTTTATATAATTAAAATTTATCGCAAAACTATCAAATCATGATTTTTTAATTTTAAAAAAGAAAATATTGACAAATCTGAAATCGATCCGGAAATCGGAATGGCCCGAAACCCGGTCAAACCCGGGTTTTAGTCAACCTGGAAATACCCGAAATCTGTTTTACCCGAAATCCATTTTACTCGAGACCTGAAGTGACCCGACCCGAATCTGATCAGAATGACCCGTTTAACAGGTCTTCCACCGTAACCTATATCCAGAGTATGTAACTTGATGTACAATTTAATTATTTTTTATATAAATTAATATATTTTAAAAATATGTATATATATATATATATAAATACTTATTTAACACTTTATAAAGTTTTATTATAAAAAATCATGTTCTGAAAAATATACTCATAATTAAAAATTCATTATTTTATAAAAATTATAATTTCAACAATAAAAATATAAATATAATTTTTATAAAATTGAATATTAATTATACTCTAAATAATTAAAAAATATATCGAAATTTGTATATGGATTATGGAGAATCCACCATGCCCTCCACTACAATTTTAACTTTAGGTTTTACTGCATATTTTAATCATTCTCTTTTTTCCTTTGTCGGATTTTTAATCATTCTCCACTTTTTTCCCGACTGCTTTAATTTAATCACATGGATGGACCCATACTTCACCATTATTATTGGTCTGCCTTGGATTTTTGGGTAAAAACAATAACAAATAAAATTTGCATTTACAACCTTGTTGTCTAGGATAATTGTGGTATTTATCCTAAAATATACAGTATAAAATAAAAATGTATAGATAAAAATGTCTTAGCTGTTATGTTTGATTTTACTGCCAATGAGTAATTAAGTCTCGTAATTTGAAAAGGGATAACATGGATCATGGATGATAAATTGATAATCATAAAAAAAAAAAAAAAAAAAAAAAAAAAAAAAAAAAAAAAAAAAAAAAAAAAAAAAAAAAAAAAGGAATGGATGAAGAATTATACACGATAAAACCCTAGGGCTATAGGCGATT
Source organism: Persicaria tinctoria (assembly GCA_037127255.1). Taxonomy (NCBI): domain Eukaryota; kingdom Viridiplantae; phylum Streptophyta; class Magnoliopsida; order Caryophyllales; family Polygonaceae; genus Persicaria; species Persicaria tinctoria. The sequence continues at coordinate 7,278,389 of JBANSL010000012.1, forward strand.
TCCGGCGTCCGCTTCCTGGTGGTCTCCGACTCGCCTCTCTCTCTCCGGTCTAGGGCTGTGAGAGCTAGGTATTCCCTCGCCGGCATCGTGCGAGATTCACCGTGGTTAGGGGGACGTCTAGGGCATTGGATTCTTACGGTTTGCACAGGTATTCGATTGGAGGACAGGTATGGGGAACAAAGGGAAAGAGATTCATCCAACAGCAGATGAGACGGTTGTCATCGAGGGGGATGAAGCGATCAAGGATAGTGTCTCGGTACAGTCAAAGATGTCCCTCATCGGGACAGTTCTCTCATCTAGGGCACCGAACGCTCAAGCGCTGAAATCGACCATGAAAGGGGCGTGGCGTACTAGACAGGGATTCATATTTCGGGAGATCAAAGAGAACCTCTTTAGCTTCCAGTTCAGCACAGTGGAGGACAAGGAGAAGGTTATCAAAGGCGGCCCGTGGTCCTTCGACAGAGCACTGTTGGTGTTAAAGGAACCGGGAATGGAGCAATCGTCGGCAATCAGGTTCACAAAATGTGCTTTTTGGATTCGTGTTTATGATCTTCCTCTTGCGGCATATACTAGAGCTATGGCTGAAAAAATAGGGCAAGTGTTTGGGGGTCTAGTGGATATGAATGAGGAGGAGCTGGTGGTGTGCAGCAGATTCCTTCGCATGAAAGTGACTGTCGACCTGCAAAAGCCGCTGCGTAGGGGGCTGATGATATCGTTTGGTGGGAAGCGGATGTGGGTAGAGATCAAATATGAACGGCTTCCTAATTTTTGCTACATGTGCGGAATGCTAGGTCATACAGAACTTGAATGCAAGAGCAATGAGGAGGAGCGGTTCCAAGGGGAGTACGGCGATTGGATGAGAGCTTCACCGGTCAAAATCATTAGGGAAAGGAACAGTGTTGATAGAGAGGAGGAGAGAAGGGTTCTCGAAAAGATGACGGGGAAGGGTGATGAGAAGGAACTGGAAACTGAACGAAGGGAGGGACGGAGGAAAACCTTATTAGAAATACTAGAGGAGAGGGAGGAGGAGGAGGCAGGGAAGGATGTCGAGGAGAGGGAGTTGGGGGAGGATGAGGAATTCATAGTTGAGCGAGTGAACCAGGTATCGCTAGTGGAGGGGGACGACAAGCGTGAAGAGTTGGGAGGAGAGCTTAATAATATGACCAATGGGGGCAATGGGGGGTTAATACAGGGAGGAGGTGCGAGCTCAATGAAAGAGGGAGGGGGGCCGAAGGTCAAGGGGAGTTGGAAGAGGGCGGCAAGGAACAACGCTAAGAAAGGAGACGGGATAGGTGGCCCGAGAATATTAGGGAATAAGAGGAAGGAGGGAGTGGCGGCAGATGATGATGAGACTATGAGCAGCGATGATTGGGATAGAGTGGAGGTTACTGATGGGGTTCGAAGCAAAAGACTGAGGGTTGAGATTATTCCACCCGAAAAAATTATATCGGCCGGGGATATTATCCCCCGCCGGGAGCCATGAATTGCATAAGCTTTAACTGCCGGGGAGTGGGGGAGGCCCGCGCAGTTCAAAAACTTACCGATATGGTAAGAAGGGAGGCCCCAAAAGTCCTCTTTCTCATGGAAACTAAAAGTAGGAGGGAGAGGATGGAGTCAATAAGGGTAAAGCTGGGTTTTAAGGGGGTGTTCACAGTCGATTGTGTGGGCAGGTCGGGGGGTCTGGCTTTGTTTTGGGAAGAGGAGTGCGAAGTTAGCATCATTTCATACACCCAGCACCATATCGATGCCACATTAAAGGTTGGAGATGAGCAGGAATGGAGGGTGACAGGGGTGTATGGATGGCCGGAGAGCGTCAACAAGCACCTTACGATGGGTTTGCTCCGGAGATTGCACGAGGAGCCAGCTGCTGCTTGGCTGTGCATGGGTGATTTCAATCTTCTCACTGCAGTGGAGGACAAACAAGGGGGTCGGGCACCTCAAGTGGACAGGTTGATCGAGTTTAGAGAGGTGCTAGAGGCTTGCGAGCTAAGGGATATTCCGTTTTCGGGAAATCGGTTCACTTGGGATAATGAGAGGGAGGGGGAGGCTTTCGTGCAGGAAAGGTTGGATATGGCCTTTGGTAATGATCAGTTGTTGGATATGTTCCCGAACATTATAGTACGCCATCTTGGTAGGTGCCATTCGGATCACATCCCGATTAAAGTTTGTCTGCAAGGGGGAGAAGGGGATAGCAATCATAAGGGGGAGCGGCCATTTCGCTTTGAGGCAATGTGGTTGACGGAAGAGGATAGTATGGAAGTGATTATTAATGCATGGGAAAATCCGGGATCATCGCATGTTTCGCCCAGCATCGAGGGCAAGATCGAGAGGTGTGCGGTGGACCTGAAAGATTGGGACAAGGTGTGGTTTGGCAATGTTAAAGTGGAACTAGGAAAGGTCCGGAAAAGGCTGACGGAATTGGGGAATATGGAAATGACAGGGCTGTTGGTGAAGGAGAGACGGGGGCTGGAAAGGAAAGAGAAGTTGTTGATGGATAAGGAAGAGGTTATGTGGTTTCAAAGGGCTAGGGCGAATGAGTTTCGGTGTGGGGATAGAAACACCAGTTTTTTCCACAAGAAGGCCACGGGAAGGAGGAAAAGGAATATGGTGCGAAAATTGATAGGGGAGGATGGCAGAGAGGAGTATAGTTGGGCTGGGAAGAACGCGGTGGCGATTGATTACTTTTGTAAATTGTTTGAATCCAATGTCTTAGCCAACCCTGATACGGCTACTCAAGGAATCGAGCCTCTCGTGTCGGCGGAAGATAACCATGAGCTGTCATGTCCCTTCACCGCTGGAGAGGTAAAATCTGCCCTTTTTTCTATGCATCCCACAAAAGCTCCGGGTCCGGACGGGATGCCAGCACTTTTTTACCAAAAATGTTGGCATATCGTCGGGAACGATGTCACTAGGTTTGTTCTTGGGATTCTGAATGGCCAGCCGATACCTCCGGGATTGAATCACACTTTCATAACTTTGATCCCGAAGGTTTCGGACCCATGCAGAATGAAGGATCTTCGACCAATCAGTCTATGCAATGTGTTGTATAAGATTATTTCGAAAGTACTAACCAACAGGTTGAAGAAAGTCCTAGGGAAGCTGATAGCACCTAGTCAGAGTGCTTTTGTACCCGGCAGGCTCATAACAGATAATGTACTTGCTGCCTTCGAAGTTTTCCACCATATGAAGACAAGGAAAGGGAAGAAAGGGTTCATGGCCCTGAAACTGGATATGGCAAAGGCGTATGATCGAGTCGAATGGGGTTTTCTCGAGCACTGTATGAAGAGATTTGGGTTTGACGAGAGGTGGATCTCTCTAATCATGGGATGTGTGAGGACCGTTACCTTTTCGGTTCTGATGGAGGGGAGGCCGTCCCAGACCTTCACGCCAGGCAGGGGATTGAGACAAGGCGATCCTCTGTCTCCGTACCTCTTCCTAATCTGCGCTGAGGGCTTGTCCGGGATGCTCCGGGTTGCTGAGTCCCAATTGCGCTTGGAAGGCATCCGGATCTCCCCTAGAGCACCTTCTATATCTCATTTATTTTTTGCTGATGACTGTGTTTTGTTCTTGCGAGCCTCCTGCCAGCAGAGCGAGACAGTGATGAATATCCTCCGTACTTATGGAGAGGCGTCCGGACAACAGGTGAATTTCGCTAAGTCAGAACTGTCCTTCAGCAGAAATGTCAGTGAGGAGCTTAGGGGTGCGATTCAGGGAGTGACGAACATTCGGGAGGTGTCAAAGCATGAGCGGTATTTGGGCCTTCCGACTATGGTCGGGAGGTCAAAAAAGGTGATCTTCCAGCAGTTGAAGGAGAGGGTGTGGAAGAAAATGAAGGGATGGAAGGAAAAGACCCTGTCGAGAGCGGGTAAAGAGATCTTGATCAAGTCTGTCGCGCAGGCCATACCAACCTACACAATGTCTTGTTTTATGCTCCCGGATGGGCTATGCAAGGAGTTAGAGATGCTCATGAGTAATTTTTGGTGGGGCGAGCAAGGAGGTAAGCGGAAAACACATTGGATGAGTTGGAAAAGAATGTGTAAAGCCAAGTGCGATGGGGGTATGGGGTTCCGAGATCTAGAGAGCTTCAATGTCGCGCTACTAGCACGACAGGCCTGGAGACTATTGCAAGAACCGGAATCGCTGCTTGCTCGGTTGTTGAGGGCAAAGTACTACCCTCACTCGTCGCTGCTGGAAGCCTCGATGGGTCATCAACCGAGCTACACTTGGAGGAGCCTGCTGGCGGGGCGAGATGCATTGAAAGAGGGACTGATTTGGTGCATCGGAAACGGATCCGAGGTGAACGTGTGGGCTGATAGATGGCTACCTGGTACGTGTTCCGGACGGGTAATTGGGAATTTTTTTGGGGGAGATCCGAATTTGAGAGTGATTGAACTGATCGACTGGGACTGTGGTCGATGGAAGGAGGAGGCTATACGGCAGGTGATGCTGCCAGGGGATGCGGAGAGGGTCTTGAGCTTACGGCTGACTGATCCGGACATCAACGACAGGTTGATTTGGAAACACACCAAAAATGGGTTGTTCTCGGTTCGATCGGCCTATCATATGATCAGAGAGAAGAAGGAAGGAGAGGTCGAGAGGGCGGGACAGTCGGATCCGAGTGTCACAAGGAGAGCTTGGAATGCTCTGTGGCGTCTCAAACTCTTGCCAAAGGTCACATCATTAGTTTGGAGGGCGTCAAGGGAGGTATTACCCTGCAAGTGGAACCTGCACAGGCGCAAGATGGTGGAAGAGCCTTTGTGTGAGCTATGTGGTCGAGAGGAGACAGGGTATCATGCAGTTTTTGAGTGCCCTTATGTCAGAGCATTGTGGCGCCTGCAACCGGCTTTGGAAAGACGATGGCTCACGGGACAATCTGTCTTCGAAGCCTTTATACTTGTCTTCTCGAGTTGCAAGGAGGACGAGCGACAATTGTGGTCGATGATGGTCTGGCAAGCATGGGAGGCGCGAAATAAATTGCTATTCGAGGGGGTTCGTAAAGAGCCAAAACAACTAATGAGGAGGGTGCAAGAACTGTTAGAGGAATTCAAGAGGTACAAAGACCCGGCGGCACCAGCTCCAAGGGAACCCGCAAAACCAGGAGGGGAGAGGTGGAAGAGACCAGCACCGGGAGTGTTCAAGATCAACTGCGATGGATCGGTTTCGGCGGACGGAAGCGCAGGCATTGGTTTTATAGTGCGGGATGAAGAAGGCAACTTCGTGATGGCGGGACACAAAGGGGTGCAGGCCTCCAAGGACATCGAGGTTGTTGAAGCGGAGAGTGTGCAATGGGCATTAGCTCGGGTCGGGGAAAGAGGCTACATGCGAATTCACCTAGAGTCTGATTGCCTTAGTCTGATTACGAAGTTGGGAAGAGGATATGAGGGGCTGGGCACCCTGCGGCATATGGTTGACAAAATCCAGAGACAGGCGACAGGTTTTGCTTCAGTCGAATGGTCTCATTTAAGAAGGCGAGGGAACACAGTTGCACATGAGTTAGCCAATGTTAGGCCTATATTTGATACTCTGTTTTTTGATAAGGATTCAATGCCTCAAGCTGCTCTTGTAAGCTTGGCTGGGGATGTGAATGAATAAAAAGTCTTTGTTTGAGCTCAAAAAAAAGATAATCATAAAAAAAAAAAAAAATTAAACTGATGTAATAAATTTCAAACTGAAAAAAAAGACACATTTGCATTGTTCATCTAATTTATTAAGACACATTAATTAATAGTATATCATTTTTTTTTAAAAAAATATGAAAATTCACATTTTAAAAAATATAGAAAATGATTTTTTTTAATATTAAATCTTTATAGTTATATATATTTTTAAAAAGTGTAATTTTTCATGATAAAATTCAATAAAAATTTATAAAACATAAACATACTTTACATTTTTTTAATATTAATCTATACTTAAAATAATTAAATAGCATATTAAAAGTTACATCGAGAGTTGCACGTACATTATAAACACGCCCTTGTGGTTATAAGTACCAAGATACCTAACCCCCTAAGTCCTATTTCCTCTTATAATAGTACATTTCTTTCTCCCTCTCCCTCTTCCTTTGATGGTTGGCTCTCTTCTTCTCCTCCTCTCAACATTTCCATCTTCAAACAAGCACATACCAACACATCATATCATAAGCCCTATCTGTGTACCCTGAAGGGTTAATTGCTTGTTTCGTCTTATCGAATCAGAAACAAGATAGTCGTCAAATAAGAAGGAAAAGATCGTCAGAAAAGGTATTATCCATCCATCTATCCATCTGATCTATAAAAGTAAGGAATTTCTGAAGCAGTATGTCTTCGGATATGAAGCCATCGTGCACGAGATCATCGATGCTTGCGTTGAAGGGCGTGTACGGGGAAAAGCGTGTCAAGAAGAAATGGCTTGTTGCCATTAGAATTGCAAGTTCATGGTGATGAAAAGAGATTTTACCCTAATATCTCTCTAGGCAAGTCTGTTGCTTGGCTGTACTCTCTCTCTCTATCTATCTCCCTCTATGATATATATAAATATATCTATATATATAATGTTTCCGCTATATAAAAATTTAATTCCTCTATACTAATTATTTGGTTAATTTCTACATGAAATTAATTAATAATTTATTGGAGGGATATATATATATATATTGTTGTTAATTAATAATTACTTGGGTTTGCTAGAGATTTTACACTTGGGATTTTCTTTGTAATAAACGTAATTGCAGTTTATGATATGTATGATATATGTCAGTAATTTCAATTCCTTCCGTAATTAATTTATCCTCCCCTGTATGTATATCAGTATTTGTTAATTTCTCTGTCATTTTTGTGTCATGATCGATCGATGTGAAACTTAAACTTGAATTGAAACTAATTTACCAGATATATATTTCATATAGGAAAATGATGAAACTCGATCAAAACTTCTTCTTCTTCTTTTTCATTTGCAAAATGAGAATTTATGAAGGTTTTTGGAAATCAAAATCAATTAATTAATTAGTATTAATCTTTCATTTGAAGGAATGCATATATTTAGTGTCACTAATAGGCCAGGCAATTTTTTTATATCAAAATTAATAATAAAAAAAAATGGATATATATAATATCATTATTGGCTCAATTAAGCTATTTAATTAATTTTTTGAATGATATATGTTTGAATTGAAGCCAGGTTTAGAACGAAAAATTTTACACTACTCAAATTAATTGATCAAATTGAACAAATTATCTTGTTATCGTTTTACCATATATATATATATATATATTTATTTATTTATTTGTGTGTGTTATATCTTAGAATATTATTTTTGTTTATAAAAATATGTTATTATAAGTATTTTGGATTTAACTTAATTTTGTTCGAAATGTTAATCGGTGGATTTGCAGTAAATTTTTTTTGACAAAGTAAAAATATAATATAATAAATGAGACTAAATTAAACTAGTATCCTTTACCCTTTCAAGTGATGTCTAAAGGTCACCACCTTATGTTAATTATATTTATAATAGGAAATTAAATGTCTTGAATTATATTTCAAGTGATGTCCAACTAATAACGTGGCCCAAAACAAGATAGACTCATTTGACCGTTTCAAGTGACGTACAAAGGTCACCACCATATGTTAATTATGCGAATGTATTCATAATCCATTATCTCTTTTAATTACCATATATGTAGTACTATATGTATAAGATAATAAAAACTACCTATATATATAATTAAAATAGCTAGGGTACGAAACTTTTACTTTAGAAAATTGATTCCGAGTCCTACCATAGAAAAGTAACTTAATTATAATCAATTATTAAAAATTTTATTATCCATATATCATATATATTATTAACTTTAAAGCACACAATTCCCCGATTAATACGATCCATTGGATCAGTTTAGATTAAGAAATATATTGACAATAACAACTAACACCTATTAAGATATATGAAAAGGCTACATTGAAAATAGGGTAAATCTGAGAAAATCACCCCTTAAATATGGTATACTGTTCAAAATCATCTCTTAAATTCAATATTGTAGAAAATCACCCTTAACATACCTTTTGTTTGCCAAAGACCAGTAGATCACCCCGCCTCTATGTGCCGTTAGAGTTTCGTTAAATGTCTTTGAAAAACCCAAAATTACCACTATACATATCATTTTCATGTCACCACTCACTCTCCGCCTATCTTTCTATACATATGTACACACTTTTTAATTGAAATTATTCGACAATTCTTATGGTCTTATACTCCCTTCAATCCATGCCTAAATCTCTCCACGACTCCTATACGAGATCCCTTGCAATATCGCCTCTCCATATGATAAGGGTATTTTGGTAATTTATCAATTTTTTCCTCTAAAACTTAACGAAATCGGAGATAGGGTTGTCTTTGACAAACAAAAGATATATAAAGAGTGATTTTCTGCAATATTGAATTTAAGGGGTGGTTTTGAACAATATGTCTTATTTAAAGGATGGTTTTCTACGATTTACCCTTGAAAATATGAATGAACAAATCTTAATACATATAGCATCTTTAATTTTTTTTTTACCTATATATACTTTGATAATTGGATCATTGACTCCGGTGAAAAAATAATAAATAAATAAATAAAAGGAAAAGGAAGCCATGCCCGATCCCCTTCCACTAAAATGGGAATCTAGATCCCCAATTATATTATGTAAATGCTGGTTTAAATTATTGCTCGATCATATTATTAGATACTTTATTCTCTAACTCCATTTTCATTTGTGCAAACTAAAAGCTTTATGGGGAATCTTCGTCGGCTCAAATATGTCTTCAAACTGCAAACTTTTTCATACAGCACATGTATACTCATAGTTTTCCGGTGTTTTCACTAGGGGTGGAATTGGTACAATACCAATTAGTTTTTGTCGTTACCACGTACCAACCAATTATAATTGGTAATCCTAAAATCCAAACCATTACCAACCACCGAATGGGTTGTACCAACTTAATTGGTTACCAATTAAGTTGGTTGGTACGTGTTGGTAATGGTATTTTACCATATTTTGGGTGTTGATGAAAAAAGTATAAAAATAATCAAAGACAATACAACTTAAATAAAATTTAAAATTTATAAGTAGCAACAACATAAATACTTAAATTGTTCCTACATTTACACACAAAAGCAATATAAATACTTAAATAATCCCGATAATATTCAAAATAACATGTCACTAGCTTCCGAATAAAATATATTTAGGTTTTAGTCTGAACTGAAGCCGAGCTAGTATTCCTCCCTTTATGAATTTTTTTTTATAAAAATAACAAATATAAAAAGAAATCAAGTTAATAGGTAATACTAGTATCAAAAACAAAATAACAAATAAAAAAGAAATAGGTAATATGGATTACTTATTAACTTGAATAACAAACACCAAGTCTTAGAACCCAAAAAAAAAAATACTTCAACTTAATGTAATCTTAAAACAATTAAAATATAATAAAAAAAATACCTAAATGTATATTGGTAATAGTTGGTTGGTAATTACCGTACCAACCAATTGCAAATCGGTTGGTAATGGTAATCCCAACTTTTCCATTTCGATTACCATTACCGTACCGACTTTTGACAATTGGTTCGGTTGGTATGGTTTTCGTGGAAAATTTTCCCCAGCCCTAGTTTTCACCATATCTATATATTTACCTTTTTAAGAAATACTCATAATTTAATAACAACCAACGCGGCAACGCTTCAAAAAATCTAGTCCCTTTGTTTAGTAAAATAATTTTATTTTGGAATGCTAATTTTATTCATTAAATTATGTCATTATAAATATATTGATATTTATTTTTATGAAAATATCAAATATCATTGTCATAATTAATTAAGGGTTGTTATTTGTAATTCAGGTAAAGTCAATCAACTAATGTGGAGTTGGAGTAACTAAACATTGAAGAGTTTAGTCAAACATTAGTTTAACTGATAAAAATGACATGTAGTGACAGGTTTAATTAAATCCCTTTCCTGTTGTAATAACATAAGGAATTTATTGACTCCACGGGAGGGACATTACAAAAGGTCACATTGGTGCAAAGGTGACCGTATATATTAACCCAGTTAGACAAATAGAAGAATCCAACAGAAGAAAATATTTGACCAGACGTGAATATACATCATATAATTCATACATATGATGATATGAAGATTAACAGTTATATAGAAATCGTACCGTAAAGTGTAAAAAAAAAAATCATCACAGTTAGAATAAGAGAGATCGATGCAGATCGATCAAGGGATCCGTACAATCCTTGTGCATATCTATACAACTTGTCGTCTATGGTAGACAATTCTTAAAGTTAAAGTGATGGAGTTTTATCTTTGGAAAGTTACATAAAGCTGATTTATATACACAACTATGAATTACTACATGACTTTTTAAAAAAATGTAAAAAAAAATAACGTGTTTTTATAACAGAGTTACAATATAGTAAAAGAAATTATTTCAAGGAATGAAAATATTTGAGCTTTTACTTAGTTTTATTCATGCAAGTTTTAGATTTACGTACCTAAAGGTGCATAGCTCAACGTCTTCAACTTGTTTGGAATCGTGGTTTTAGAAAAGTTATTATTGATACAGACTCGAAACTTGGTTACAACCTTGTCGACAAAGGGGTGAAGGGGGTTGGATCCTTCCATTCCCTTTCCAATTAACCTTATCCTTAGATATCAAGGTTCACTTAGTAGAGACTAGGAGTAGTACGTACTACCAGTTTCATTAATTATATTTATACAGAAGCTAAATAAAGTACTATATCCGTTCCAAAATACATGAGCTTTTACTTTTTGACACGTTTTTTAAGAAGCGAAAAAACCCTATAAAATATTAATTTTTTAATTAATTTTTTTTTTACATAATTTAATACTTATTAGTAGTAATAAGTATCAAATTATGTAAAAAATTAATTAAAAAAATTAATAGTTTATAGAGTATTTTACTCCTTAAAAAAAGCGTATCGAAAAGTAAAAGCCTATGTATTTTGGAACGAAGGGAGTAGTTGATTGTGCTCTATTGTTTTTAACGTCCCCTTAATTAGGACTTTTATGTGTAGAAAATCCTCCTGATCATGGTAATTTTGATTTTATTTTAGGTGATGTAAGAGGTGTGGATTTGTTCCATAGCATATTAATTTAGCATTTTGTTTTATTAGTAATAATCCTATATTAGAGCTCTGTCTCTCTTGCACGAAGAAAGTGTTGGTATTTGGCTCCATATGAAAATGAAAACCCAAAATCCCCACAAGTACGCGCCCTTACACGCGCTACTTGCTCTCTCCCCCAAACCCAAAAAAGCAAATAATCTTAGATCTGAGAAACCCTCGTCGATCAATCCTTTCGATTCAAAGCTTCCCGACTTGCATCCATGGATCCCTCAAATCAATTGGAGACCGAAAGCTTCTGCTTTTAGTTTCTGGATATGGATCTCCTCTCCCTCACGTTGCTATACTTCGAGCCCCAAATCGGTAGAAACAAAGCTCTACTATTCATTCGGGATCCTTTGGATTTCTTCTTTCTTCTACCTCAAATCAAAGAGCTTCTAGCAATGGATCTGGCCAAACAAAGGGATCCTGGAGGGGGTGAAGGGGCGCTTGCGTTCTCTGCTTGGATTCCGTCTTCAACGTTCAACCAAATCGGCCATCGGGTCTCAATCTCGCTGCAACGACCGCTATTTTCAGAGGGCTTTCTTCTGGTTTATCCTCCTCGGTGTGGTTCGGAGGATTTGTTGAGTGCTGCTTCTCGGATTTCCGGATTGGGGAAGTCGTCGCCCGAAACCGGCTTCACCATCATTGCTTACCCAGTTCGTGGTGTTGCTGGGACATTGACCCTCTGAATCTCGCTTCTAAAATCTCAAGTATCCAACTCAATGCTCACATAACTCACTCCTATTATCCTTCTCCTCTCATCTCTCTTCTCTTTTCTGAATCTGCAGTCTAGTTATTCTTCAACCCCTCTAAATTAGCTTTAATGGCTAATAACCCATCTAAACTCAAAGGGAAGGGGATTCTCTCTAAGAATCCACCGACACCCAAAAAAACCCTAATGGGAAGCCCTCGGGTGAACCCCGATATAAACCCAATCCCTCCAAGTCGAGTAATATTAACAAGGGCAAAGGGAAAATCGACCCTAACACATCCTACAACCAACTCCAAAAGCACCAACTGAAACAAAAGTTTGACATGATCTGTACTGTGTGCTTTTTGGATCATGTAAAAGATCAATATAAGATATGTAGTTTATATAAATATGCTTTTATCAAAAATGGTTACTCACCTTTTACCTGCACAAACTGGGTTTGCAATAAGATCAGATTAACCCTTCAACACTTGCTCACAATAAATTTATATGATCGGGGAAAAACCTCTTTAACTTGTACAAAAGATTTGAATGAAATTAATCCAGAAGCTGGATATGAAACACACATGGCTTGCACTATATCATTGCATACAAACTACCTAGATGATATTTGGATATTTGTAAAAGAAATTAACCATGCTCGAGTGATCTTTTTACTCGAGCAACAAAATCTGAATCATGTGATGCAGGACTGCAATTGGACCCAAGAGATCGACCAACTCTCTACACAGTTCTGGTGGTTGGAGGGTTGGACTTGGCTCACTCTCTGCAACCCTTATGTCCATTGCCACACTAACGAAGGCTGGCACTTTAGATCCCACTGGCTACACAACAACTCAACACTTATGCAAAGCATGTGGACCAATTTGGCCTGGATGAGGTTATTCCCCCTCTTTCCTCTAATCAGTACTTGCAAAATCTTTATTCGCATTACACTTTACTGCAATCCAGACCTAACTGTAATGCCTGATGATCCTAAGCATTTTCAAAAACAAAATCACCCGTTACAAAATGTAAAATGGACTCTTTGTATTGGACCTTTCTATCTGCATTATGATAAATTCAAATTCTTGAGAAACTCTAACAGGAATTGTCGTTTCTGTAATTCGAATAAAAAAATTTGGCTTGATTCTCTCAAGTATTCTCATTCGTATCTCCAACAATGGTCTTTGATGTTGCCCACATCTTTTGTCTGTTGGAAAGAAACTATAAACATAGAACTTGTTAACATCTGTCATACCATAACCTACCTGTATGCACAGGATTGTATCTTATTTTGCGGTGGTTATCCTCCTCCCAAAATGAACCTAAATTCTACAATAAGAACCGGATACTTTTTTCTATCTAGATTAGATATAGAGCATAATTGTTGGTGCCTCTCGAATGATTATCAACACAAAATTGATCTCCTCACTCTTACTAAACACCATTACCCATTTCAGGTTTTTTGGGACTATTATCTGCCTATCTCTATGCCCATCTGTTTTGGTGTTTTTGTTGAGGTTTCAATTGCCTTTCAACTAAAACCTAAAACCTCTTGGTATTTTGTTAACTGTCACTGCACTAGCCTTGTTTGCTGTTGGTTGTGGCCTTCTTGGGCTTACTACTCTCCTACTAGCTCTGCTACTACAAATGTTTGTAATCTAACCTTTGTAATTAATCAAAATCCATATTATGAGCTAATGCATTATCAGAATAAGCTCATTTGTTCTCTTGCTGACCAGGCTCCAAATTTGTTGCTTATAATCATAAAAGTGCTACATACTTCTTATAATTTGACTGCTGCATACAACCAACTGTGTATGATTTCACCTAATTTTAACTTTAATTCTGCCATGAATGAGAGTTCTGCCTTTGTTCATGGAGATTTTTCACTTAAATCTTCTGCTGATGGAATCCTAGCTTCATATCATGACTTTTTCATGTTTCATTCTCAGCTTATCCATACCTCTCTTATGCTGGAAACTTTTGTCATATTGTTAATTAACCTAGAACTATACCACTATCTTATACTTGTTAAGATTAACCAACTTTATTATTATGAACTAATGTATTGTCAGTATAAACTCCTTTGTTTTCTTGTTGAACATGCTATAAACTTGATGCGTATACTCATGAAAATGCTACATACTTTCTATAATTTAACTGCTGAATTCAATCAACTAAGTGTGATGTCACCTAATTTTAATTTTATATCTGCTATGAATGTGAGTCTAGCCTTTGTTCACGGAGATCTTACACTAAAAATTTCCGATGATGGAACTCTGGCTTCATATCATGCTTTTGTCTTGTTCCTTTATCAGCTTATCCATGCCTACCTTATGCTGAAACCTTTTGTCATACAGGTTTTCCTCTTCTCATCTCTTAATGCCTTTACATTTGCTTGCACCATATCTCTAATCACAAAACAAAACCTATGCTTTATGCACTGGTATTGCCAGAGCTTGGGATTACTGCTTCTTACTTATGAGATCTATAATCTACTTCTATCAAGAATGTCTCAAAAACACAACTGCATCATCACTAATTTTAATCATAACTCTAGTGCTACTTCAATCTGTGATTTTAATTACTACTTGAATATGTGTTTTGACATTCACCATGGAAACCTCTTTCTAAAGTACTTTGTTCTCAACTCTCTGACTTCTTACTGCTGTTCAAGAACCCTATCTCTGTGCATGGATGCTTACTCTCTGATCAAAACTTGCTTTGCCATGCTACCACATTATCCTAAACTACACCAGTGCACCATATCCGTTATCAGCAATCAAACATATTTGTATAACTACATATGTGACTATGTTATTTATCACTTTACTAATCCTGCTCAAGGGAGTCATTCCCTTGAGCAACATACTTACTTGCATTTTGTGCAGCTACTGCCTCATCTTGGCTGGTCCCTTGGTTCATGCCTTGTCGGCTTTTGGCTTCCAGCCCAGGGAATGCTCACCCAAAGGCACCCAACACCACTGACATGGATTCAAGCTATCCACTTTGACGATAGCAGCACCAAGCCACATCTCAGCTTAAGTGAGCTTCCTTATGCCACCTTCAAAGTTTTAGATCCTAGCTGCTCTTGGGGTGGCTCAATCACTTTGACTTTTAAACCATTGTTTAAAAATAGAAGCAACATACAATACGATCTATGTTTCTTAAACACAACAGGTGATAGGATAAAACCTACACCCACAAGTGTATGGGATTCAGTTGTAGCAATCAAGTGTCGTATCCACAAGGACCGGAGGAATATCGATTGTCAATTTCAAACTAGTTCGACTAAGCCCAAAAGTAACGAACAATTTAAGGGGAAATGTGTGTATAAAAATAGAAAACACCGGTAAAAAATAATGAGAAATATATGTATGGAAGATATTCTAGGGCTAGGGATTCACCAACGATGCATCGTCAATAGACCAAAATATATTCTCGCTTGAACGATTTCTAACTCAAAAGTGAAGGTAGACTGTCTAAGGTAATCGCAAAGCTCCTTTCGGAATCGAAGCGAATGTGTCTAAATTGGTTAACGATCTCCTTTCGGTTTCAAGCAACCAATTTAGAACCCTTAAGTGCTTAGAATTCTAAATGAAAATCACATCAATTTCGCCTTTTGGTCTCAATTGATATAACGATCATCTAGAATATCTATAACAATCTATAAATCCTCAAGAAGTTCAATTTCACTTTCGATCCACTAAATTTCGAGTTTAATCCTATGGTTCCAATGGATCAAATAGCCTTTTGGCCTATAATCACCATCTAAATTCCAATTTAGGGTCTTAGTCTTTCGATTTCAAACCCAAAATCAGTTCTAACCAATTCTCATCGATTAGGGCTGGCGCAATAGGATTAAATCACCAAACAAAATCAGAAATCAATCAAACGATACTAAGAATGAATCTATTTCCGCATCGCCGGGATCACCCTGACCCTAGAACAAGAGATCTAACCACTCATGGAAAAGTACATGCTTGATTCAATCAAATTCGGCAAGACAAACATAGAACAATAGAGATGAAAATGGAATTTACCGAAATTTGATAGATCGAACAAGTTGTCTTCTCCAAAGTCCTAGTATCCAAAGTTCACCAAAAGCTCAACCCCCAATTCCCCAAGTTCGGCCTGAGCTTTCTCCAAAAAAAACAAAACGTAACTCCCCTCGGAAAATTGGAAATAACAAAGGTTTTAATTCATCCAAAACAAACACGGAAATCTGAAAGGTTGGGCTGATCTGGCACTGTCACGACTCGTGAAGAGTCTGTCACGGGTCGTGACAGCCTGTAGACGCCCTTAAAGAGATGACTTCACTTGTCACGTGTTGTGAGCTAATTCTGCCATATTTTACAGTAACTTTAATATCGATTTCTGCATACTTTGCATACATTTGGGTTAGACAGTATAGAATCTATGTAGTTTATGTTTATTTGTCAAATTATGGAATCTACACCAGTTTCTGTTTAAATTCGCAGAATTTGAGACGTTTTACAACAACTCTAAGGAAGGTCAGAAAAGCTCGGAAAACCATTACAGAAGTCCAAGGTCAAAGAAGCAGCGGAACCAGTCGAATCAAGCTCAGAGACCAGGCTACTCGATCTCGAGTAAGCCTTACTCGATCTAGACGAACATGTCCGAGCCAGACCTTGTCGACTAGGAGCAGCGTCGAGAGCCAAACCAACCCAGCTCCGGAGTCCTACTCGATCTCGAGGACCACTAGTCGAGATCGACGACACCTCAGCACCACACCCGGAGTCGACGAGAAGAGGAGACAAGCCGAGGACGAAGACGACCAGGCAGCATTCGCTGCCAGCGACTAGACTCGCTGCAGCGAGCCACTCGCTGCCGCGGAAAACCTCGCTGCCAGCGGGATGCACCAAGACGACGGAGCTCGCCGACTCGCTCCAGCGGAAGGGGTCTCTCGCACCTGCTGATCGACGAACTCGCTGCAGCGGAAGAAGCGGCTCGCGGAAGCGGAAAGTACCCTAGTCGACATCGACAAGCCCTTGTCGAGATCGACTAGACCCGTGAGCCAAGTCCGAGCCACATCGAGCACCAGCTAGCCGAGACGACGAAGCCGAGCCAGTCGACAACACTCCTACTCGATATCGACAAGAGCCTTGTCGACATCGACGACGATTCCAGAAGCTGTGTGACGTGGCTTGACGAGTCCTACTCGGTGTGGGATTCCTTGGGCACGAAGGAAGTCGAGAAAGCCGAAGAATCTATCCAATCTATTAAAGATACATCATAGAAGAGAGTTTTATCCACTTGAGACAATTTAGATATATTTAGATTTAATTTCTTTATTGCTTTTATTTATCCTTAAGCATTTTAGATATAGTTTTAGATATAGATAGATATCTTCTATCCTTGATTAGCAAGGGTTAGAAGGCTATAAATAAAGCCCATGGGGCTGAGTTATATGGATTCAATTCAATTTCAGTTAGAGAGGTAGTTCCACAGAGACGGTTTAGGGAGTTCAGAGGTTTTAGGGTTTTTGGCGTTCAACGAGAGTTGATTGCCAGGATTGTAAAGGCTTTGAATTTAGTTAATGCAAGTTGTTATTTCCTTTCAATCAATGTCTGAGTTTGCGATGAGGCGTGAGTAGTCCACCCACTTCTAGGGTTGGGGCGAGCCCAACGATAGCCATGCGTGTTTGAGGTAAAGATCTGACCTTTATCATGTTTTGAGCATTTTTCTACTTGTTTATGTGTTTATTACCCGTCTAATGGAGATCCATGCTAACAACTTGGATTATAAACATAAAATTAGTAGAGACAATTAGGGTTTCTTGAAAGAGTTGTCTAATTGTTGGAAAAGGCGAAAGCTTAGTCCTTTGATGTGATTTACATGATAATTTGTTTGGTTATGCCTTAGGCATGCTTGGTTATCGTTGTTGCAAACCCCAATCTTGGAAGCCTTTTAAATTAAGTTTAGTTCGAAGTCACAAAAGCCTTTGCATTTATTTTATTTCGTTTTAATCTCTGTCCTACTCGAGATCGAATAGCACTCGTCGATCTCGACTACTGATCTTCGACCCAAAGTCGTTGTAGCTTCTGTGTGCAGGTACTCGACGAGACGAAGTGAAGTCGACGAAGAGTCTACTCGACATCGAGTAGGCCTTGTCGATATCGACGAGCCTCTGCCTGTGACCGCTGCTGCGCTGTGTTCGACTGTGCCTGACCCCTGTCGACTAACCCTTAGTCGAGGTCGAGTACCACTGTTGTCGACGTTCGTGAGATTTCTCCGTTGCCTAGGATCCGCTGACACGCTTCCTTGTGGATCGATCCTGACTTCCCACTGCTGCATCAGGAGGAGGTCTTGTAATTATTTGCAAGGGACGGAATCTGGTTTGCTGTGATTTATTTATATTTAATTTGCAATCTCGATTTCCTCCTAACAACAAATTGGCGACGTTGCCGGGGAAGCAATCATTCGCGCCTTAGGTAGTTAAGTCTCACGTTTCTTTTGAGTTACTTCGCAGGTGTATGCGTCGTTCTGGTCTACCACCTGAGTTTGACGCCTTAGACAAACCGAAGCGCTACCTACACATCCACTCTAAACTCAAAAGGATAATGGCGGCCGTTTAAACACAAGAGCAAATGATCGAAAGGCTTACAAGGGAACTAGCCGCAAAGGATACCACTATCGCCAATGAAAGGGCAGCGAGGGAACAAGAAGCTGAGCGCGCGAGGCAAGCAGAAGCTGAGCTTGCCCAATATCCAACTACTGCGGAGGATTATATGCATCCAACCCTCGTCGTGCCTGAATCGGCGATTCTAATCCCTGATAACTCCTTTGAAATTCGCACTCAATTTTTGATAGAACTTAAAAATAATGCTTTTTATGGCAAATTTAATGAGTGCCCTCTTGAACATATTACTAACTTTCATGATATGTGTCGTACTCTTACTGAAGGTACAACTTTGGAATATGTCAAGATGAAATCTTTTCGATGGTCGCTCGCTGGACCTGCACTGAAGTGGCTTGAAGGGCTGAAGCCGAGATCTCTCACCACCTGGGCCCAAGTAGAGCAAGAGTTTCTGAACAAATACTTCCCACCCGCCAAAACAGCACTTCTCCGTCAGAAAATCACCGCCTTCAAACAGAAGCAAGGGGAACCGCTGGCAAAGGCATGGGAACGCTACAAAGAACTGCTGCGATCTTGCCCTACTCATGGACAGCCACCCTACGTCATTCAGGAGATCTTCTTCAACTCTCTTGATCAAATCACTAAGGATAGGATCAATCATTATACTCGCTATGAGTATCTGACGATGCCACCAAGCGACGCATGGGGTGTGCTAGAAAAGCTCACTAACTACGACAACAAATATGGGGCTCCTACAAACTATGAGGAGAACTCCTACGCCAGGCCAGCACCATCAATGCCACTCTATGAGCCAGCAAAGGAGATTGACCCAGATGTCAAGGAGCAGTTCTACAGAGACCAGAATCGCAAGCTCCTCAAGCAAGTCAAATATCTATCTGTCAACCAGCCTTGCATCAAATGCGGATCACAGAGGCACACCACTACTGAGTGCCCACACACCGAGCAAGTCAGGATGGCAGAAACACATGAGGAGGCAGCCTACGCTGGGGTCCAAATCGACACATGGGAGATCAAAGGTTCTATCAACCACAATGGAACCAAGGTCCTCCTAGGAATCCCCCACCCTACAGAGCTCCAGGACATCCGGAAAGGGATCAAAAGAAGGATGATTTGCATCTGATTCTTGAGGAGATGTGTCGGAATCAGGGCACCATCAACAACCAATTCCAGAACATTACTACAAAATTTGGAGAATTGGACATCTGGAAAAGGGGAATAGAGACGCAGATGGGTCAGATCGATGCACAGATCCCACGACAGTCCGGACAACTCCCTGGGCAAACAGAACCAAATCCTAAGGGGAAAACCGGACACGTCGCAGCTATCAAACTTAGGAGTGGACATCAATTACACGAGCCAGAGGTCGGAAAGCAGCAAAGCAGTGCAGAGCAACAACTCGACACAGAGCACAGCCAACTCGATCTCGAGGAGGGTGTACTCGATGTCGACAAGCCGCTACTCGACACAGACCAGAAGCTGAGCTCGGGCTCCGCTGCGCAGACCAGCAACTCAAGGTCGACCACCCTACTCGATGTCGAGGAGCCCGTGGTCGAGATCGACGAGCAGCATCTGGCCGACATCGACGACTCTGCAGCACCTCCGACAGCTGATCAGGCTCCGAAACTGAAAAAGCCACTGCTTTTCCCTTCAAAAGCACAGAAAGATCCCACTGCAGGTAGGTTTACCAGATTTGTTAATATGCTGCAAGAACTGAATGTTTCTATTCCTTTTACAGAAGCCCTGCAAGAGATGCCTGAATATGTCAAATTTCTCAAGGAAATCCTAAGCAAGAAGCGATCCATCTCAGAGATCGCAGGCGAATGCAAAATACTCCACTTCCCTGAAAAGAAACCTGACCCTGGTAAGTTTTCTGTTACTGTGGGTTTTAGACAATATAAATATGATTCTCTATGCGATTTAGGAGCAAGTGTGAGCATCATGCCTTTATCAATCTGGTGGAAAGTAAAGATAGGATGCATAGAACCTGTGGATGCCAAGCTATACATGGCAAACAATACAGTAGTCATCCCTACAGGTATAGTTGAGAACGTCCCTGTCCAGGTTGGTAAATTCTTTGTTCCAGCTAATTTCCTTATCATAGACTGTGCTGAAGATCCTACTAGCCCTATTATTCTTGGTAGACCATTCTTAGCTACTGCAGATGCCAAAATAAGTGTCAAGAATAGATCGCTTACCTTCACCATAGGCGATGAGGTTTTGGATTTCTCTTTTGACCCTGCAAAAGAGGAAATTTCATGGCTGGAGGTGAAAAGCATCAGCAACCACGGGACCAAGCAAACAGCGAGGGAAGGTGCTGACGCTGTACTCGAGATCGACAAGCCCAACTCGATCTCGACAAGAGACCTACTCGATCTCGACAAGCCTTTGTCGATGTCGACAAACACTACAGTGCCAGAAACTTGCCAAGATCCTAAGTATGGGGTCCCTGTACTCGAAGTCGACCAGCTGTACTCGATGTCGACTAGCCCCAAGCCCAAATATTCCTGTTTTGGGTCCGAAAAGGCAAGTTCAGGTATGAATCCTACTCCTCCTCAGTCCATAAAGAAAATTATAAATGATTTAAGGGGAGATAAGACGCCGTGGCAAGAGAATCTGCGAAAACTGAGAGCTGAAAGGAAGAAGAAGAAAGAGAAGGGAGATGACGCAAGCAACAACCTATCAGCTGAGCTTGCATACTACCATCAGGACTTAGATGATCCAGGAGAAGGGCCAAGCATGAGCGGGCCCCACAATAATGGTCCTTGAGCGCAAACGGAGAAGTCGGCCTAGCGACTCTAAAATCTAGAGCATGTATATAAAACTTTATGAATCTTTGGGACTTTTGAACTTTTTTGTTTTTGATTTTTGTTTTTGGTTTTAGGGTTTTATGTCTTTTAGAATGTTTTATGTGGATAGTCTTGTTTTGTGTGCAATCTAACACTTTTAGGTCGGCAAGCATAAAAGGATCGCGAAAAGTGGAATAAGAAGTCCCTGAAAAACAGTCAAAATCGACGAAGGCCAAGTCGACGGCGACAAGGAGGAGCAGCCCAGACACTACTCGATCTCGAGTAGGCCAACTCGACATCGACAAGCCCAGACGCTCCTCGACTTCAGAAGACCACTAGACGCAGACAAGGCTCCTCGAGATCGACTACCCTGTACTCGAGATCGACAAGCCTACCTCTACTCGACATGCACTGATCTGCCTTCCTCGATGTTTTATCCTGTGAGTTCCTTCCTTTACTCTTGTTTTTATTTGATTTTTATACAGTGGGGACACTGTAAATTTTAAGTATGGGGTGGGGGAAGGGCTTACTTCATGCATATTTACTTTATTTGACATTATATGTGCATTATTTCTTTAAATTGCTACATGACTATTTTGGAATGCATTATTAATTTATGAGCTTATATGCATGTTTTCCAAAGTTTGAAAAGTTTGAAAAATGACCCCCATTTAAAATTTTGAATAATGTCATGGAAGCATATATTGAACTCGACGATGCAAAAATTGGATTCATTAGAGATATAGCATGAAATTGCCTAGTAAAGGGAAGTCATAATGAAGTGCATATTTTTATGAAAACCATAAAAGGAGGTAAAATTTGAAGTTGCTTTTGACATGTTGCATGATAAGATGATGGAGGACTTTATATTTCCATATAATGCTCATTGTTTGAAATCCTAGCCATACCTATGCTTATTCATCACAAAAGCCATAATATGCCTTATTTCATATATTGCTCCACATGATCTAAATATTTACCCATTCTTTACCTTATCCGGGGATTATGTTGAGAATGATATTACATTATGGAGATGTTATATGGTGTTTGTTTTTGGAAGGAAATTTTTTGAAATATATGGAAAATTTAATGAGTGAAAGAAAATCCAATCACCTCAGGAAATAAAGGTAGATTGACCCTGCTCTCTGAGATAATAGTTTGGAGAGATGGGACACATTGTGAGGAGTCCAAAGCACTAAGTATCCGGGGCCATTCATGACACCCATGTTTGCGACTCGCGAGAAGGCAGTGCTGAGGTCAGAGAGGTAAAAGCATTATTGTTAATAAAAGCATTATGAATATTATGGAGAAAGAATGTGGAAATTCAATTTGGAAATACTCCATTTCCCCGGATCATTAGCACCACATTGCCAGAAATTGCCCACCTTTTAGCCTTTTACCAAATCTACTCCTTATTTGAGCTTAAATTGAAGTCCTCTTGATTATCAATGCTTTGTCACTTACGAATGTTTTTTTGCATAACCCTCCTTTTGTGAGTAGATGTTGCTTTGATATAATTGCACATGCATAGATTTGTGACACTAGTACCTTTTCGAGGATGGTAATTGACTGCTGGGTTATATAAGAATGAATCTAATATGTTGAGAGTTTTGATTTCTTCCCCTGAATGACAATTAAAAGTATTGCTTGAAGACAAGCAAGCTTAAGTATGGGGTGTTTGTTGTGAGCTAATTCTGCCATATTTTACAATAACTTTAATATCGTTTTCTGCATACTTTGCATACATTTGGGTTAGACAGTATAGAATCTATGTAGTTTATGTTTATTTGTCAAATTATGGAATCTACACCAGTTTCTGTTTAAATTCGCAGAATTCGAGACATTTTACAACAACTCTAAGGAAGGTCAGAAAAGCTCGGAAAACCATTACAGAAGTCCAAGGTCAAAGAATCAGCGGAACCAGTCGAATCAAGCTCAGAGCCCAGGCTACTCGATCTCGAGTAAGCCTTACTCGATCTAGACGAACATGTCCGAGCCAGACCTTGTCGACTAGGAGCAGCGTCGAGAGCCAGACCAACCCAGCTCCGGAGTCCTACTCGATCTCGAGGACCACTAGTCGAGATCGACGACACCTCAGCACCACACCCGGAGTCGACGAGAAGAGGAGACAAGCCGAGGACGAAGACGACCAGGCAGCATTCGCTGCCAGCGACTAGACTCGCTGCAGCGAGCCACTCGCTGCCAGCGGGATGCACCAAGACGACGGAGCTCGCCGACTCTCTCCAGCGGAAGGGGTCTCTCGCACCTGCGGATCGACGAACTCGCTGCAGCGGAAGAAGCGGCTCGCGGAAGCGGAAAGTACCCTAGTCGACGTCGACAAGCCCTTGTCGAGATCGACTAGACCCGTGAGCCAAGTCCGAGCCACATCGAGCACCAGCTAGCCGAGACGACGAAGCCGAGCCAGTCGACAACACTCCTACTCGATATCGACAAGAGCCTTGTCGACATCGACGACGATTCCAGAAGCTGTGTGACGTGGCTTGACGAGTCCTACTCGGTGTGGGATTCCTTGGGCACGAAGGAAGTCGAGAAAGCCGAAGAATCTATCCAATCTATCAAAGATACATCATAGAAGAGAGTTTTATCCACTTGAGACAATTTAGATATATTTAGATTTAATTTCTTTATTGCTTTTATTTATCCTTAAGCATTTTAGATATAGTTTTAGATATAGATAGATATCTTCTATCCTTGATTAGCAAGGGTTAGAAGGCTATAAATAAAGCCCATGGGGCTGAGTTTTATGGATTCAATTCAATTTCAGATATTCAATTTCAGTTAGAGAGGTAGTTCCACAGAGACGGTTTAGGGAGTTCAGAGGTTTTAGGGTTTTGGCGTTCAACGAGAGTTGATTGCCAGGATTGTAAAGGCTTTGAATTTAGTTAATGCAAGTTGTTATTTCCTTTCAATCAATGTCTGAGTTTGCGATGAGGCGTGAGTAGTCCACCCACTTCTAGGGTTGGGGCGAGCCCAACGATAGCCATGCGTGTTTGAGGTAAAGATCTGACCTTTATCATGTTTTGAGCATTTTCCTACTTGTTTATGTGTTTATTACCCGTCTAATGGAGATCCATGCTAACAACTTGGATTATAAACATAAAATTAGTAGAGACAATTAGGGTTTCTTGAAAGAGTTGTCTAATTGTTGGAAAAGGCGAAAGCTTAGTCCTTTGATGCGATTTACATGATAATTTGTTTGGTTATGCCTTAGGCATGCTTGGTTATCGTTGTTGCAAACCCCAATCTTGGAAGCCTTTTAAATTAAGTTTAGTTCGAAGTCACAAAAGCCTTTGCATTTATTTTATTTCGTTTTAATCTCTGTCCTACTCGAGATCGAATAGCACTCGTCGATCTCGACTACTGATCTTCGACCCAAAGTCGTTGTAGCTTCTGTGTGCAGGTACTCGACGAGACGAAGCGAAGTCGACGAAGACTCTACTCGACATCGAGTAGGCCTTGTCGATATCGACGAGCCTCTGCCTGTGACCGCTGCTGCGCTGTGTTCGACTGTGCCTGACCCCTGTCGACTAACCCTTAGTCGAGGTCGAGTACCACTGTTGTCGACGTTCGTGAGATTTCTCCGTTGCCTAGGATCCGCTGACACGCTTCCTCGTGGATCGATCCTGACTTCCCACTGCTGCATCAGGAGGAGGTCTTGTAATTATTTGCAAGGGACGGAATCTGGTTTGCTGTGATTTATTTATATTTAATTTGCAATCTCGATTTCCTCCTAACAACAAATTGGCGCCGTTGCCGAGGAAGCAATCATTCGCGCCTTAGGTAGTTAAGTCTCACGTTTCTTTTGAGTTACTTCGCAGGTGTATGCGTCGTTCTGGTCTACCACCTGAGTTTGACGTCTTAGACGAACCGGAGCGCTACCTGAGTTTGACGCCTTAGACAATCCTGGTTTCCTCCAGACAATTGCTGGAGGAAACCAGGATTTGACAGAATGCATTTCATTCCATCCAATGGTCTAGCTGGGGGACTTTGCCTTCTTTGGATAGAATCCCAATTCCATAATGAAACCTTCACAATTAGAAACTCGACGGACCGCATCATTCAGGCAGGCTACATAAACACGACCCTTAACATTGATGTCGAAATCTTATTCGTTTATGCAACCCCTTACGCAAAGGGAAAAAAACAACTTTTGGGCATCACTCTCAGACTATATTTCGCAATGCTAAGGACTTGCTTATTATTCTTGGAGACCTTAATGAAATTTTAGAACCTAGCGACAAATTAGGAGGGAGGATCCCATCTGCAAATAGATTTGCAAGACTACAAGACACTATTAGAACTTTCAATCTGATAGACTTCCCAACCTGTGGAAACGTTTACACTTGGCGAAAACGTGAACATGACATCGATAACATATTTGAAAAGCTAGACCGTGCTATGGTTAGCCACCCTATCCTTAAGCAATTCCCGAACCTTAGTACGAAAAACCATGCTTTTCTTAAGTCAGACCACGCCCAGATCACTTTGGACCTTATGGATAACCGCAAACCAAAATTGCAACCCTTCAAATTTGAAATGGCATGGACAACAAAACCATCCTATGAATCAGTTGTGCGCTCAGCATGGAGGATAAACACCCCTGGCTCGAAAATGTTCAAACTAACGAAAAAACTACAAGAGGTTAAAAGAAAAAGCAAGCTTTGGAGCAAAGTAACCTTTGGAAATGTTTTTCGCCAAATTAAACAAGTAGAAACAGATCTACTAGAATCACAAAAGAATCTTTGCAATGCTTACAACCAAAACCTGGGTAACAAAATCAAAAGGCTCACTTCAAAGCACACCTCCCTCTTTTCCTTCCAGCAGAAATATTGGGGACAAAGGGCGAAAAGGATGCACATAAAATCCATAGACACCAACACTAAATAATTTCATAAAATAGCAACAGGAAGGCGAAATAGAAACATAATAAAACACCTCCAAACCACGTCGGGTATAACAATTAACAAAGAAGAAGATATTAGAAACCTAATCAAACACGATTTTAGCCAGAGATTTACGCAACATGCTAGGCAACAAACACAAAACAACCTACTTCACCATGTAGGGAACGAAATCTCAAACGAAGATAATGAATGGCTAACTCGCCAAGTCACGAACTCTGAAATTAAAAATGCTGTCTTCAGTCTTGCCAATGACAAATCACCAGGACCTGATGGTTTTCCAGCCGATTTCTTCAAAAAGTACTGGCATATTGTGGAACCATCAGTCATCAAAGCAGTTAAAAGTTTCTTTCTAAGCGGAACGATCCTGAAGCAAACAAACCATACGTTCATAGCATTAATACCAAAAATAGACAACCCAACCACAACATCTCACTATAGGCCTATTAGTCTCTGCTCAACAACATATAAAATTATATCCAAAATTCTAGCTTCAAGACTCAAAAGGGTAATCCCTAAAGTAACTAATCCACTACAAAGCGCCTTCTCTTCAGGCAGATCAATACAAGATAACATCTTAATTGCGAACGAAATCTTCCACTCCTTCTCAAAGAAAAATGGAAAATCAGGTTGGATGGCGGTGAAACTTGATATGGAAAAAGCATTCGATATGGTCGACTGGAATTTCTTACTCACCATTATGTCTAAATTTGGGTTTTCACCCAAATTCACCCTTTGGATCAAAGAATGCATAACCACAGTAACTTACTCGGTACTAGTAAACAATGAACCCACTGAAATCTTCTTTCCCGAGAGGGGAATACGGCAAGGATGCCCACTTTCACCGTATCTATTCTTAATAATATCGGAAATTCTGGCCCGTGGGTTACAACATGAATCGGAAAAACCACAAAGCCATCTAGGAGTCAAACTGACGCAAGGGGGAACAAAAATTCCTTTCTTAGCCTTCGCGGATGATATCATCATCTTTGCATCAGCAATAAAAACCGGATGCGACCATATTAACAAAATTTTGACTGAATACTCAGCTATTTCAGGACAAAAGGTAAATAGGCACAAATCCCAATTCCAAACATCTAAAAATGTCACAACCACCCAGAAAAATCTAATCAGAAACGAGCTAGAAATAGCGCACACCCCTAAGATGGGTACCTATTTGGGTTGCCCCATAATAGAAGGAAGAATGACAAAGGAAGAATTCACGGAACTTCTAACAAACACCAAATCACAACTTCACAGATGGAAGGCGAATTGCCTCTCACAAGCTGGTCGCTGCACTCTAATTAAAACAACGCTAGCAGCCAAACCTCTACACATAATGCAATGCTTTATGCTACCAAAATCAGTCCATACGGAACTTGATAAGATCAACCGGAACTTCCTCTGGAACAAAGGACCCAACCATAAGCCCCTCATCGGCTGGTATGAGGTTTGCAAAACCAAGGAAAATGGAGGGCTAGGGCTGCGTAGCTCGGAGGATATGAATACGGCGCTTCAGATGAAATTACTCTGGAAACTATTAGCGGAACCAACTAGCCCATGGGTTAAACTAATTAAAGAAAAATATCTCAAAACCAAAATATACTCACATATCAGAAGCATGGTACCTCTTCCTAGCAATGGACCCAGTTAATAAAACTAATCCCGCTGTTTAAACAAGGCCTTCACTGGTCTATTGGAGACGATGCCTCTATCAAATTTTGGCAAGACCAGTGGTTAGGCCAAACACCTATAAATTCATCTATCTTAGGAACCCAACAAATAGACGATACAATCAATGTAAAACATTTTCTCAAAGACAACAAAACGTGGAACCAAGATAAACTACACGCAGAGTTACAAAGCATAATTCCAAACAGCCTAATTGAAACCATCAAGACAATACCACAGCACATCCAAGTTGACAGACTTTATTGGAAATGGAGCAAAAATGGTTGGTTCAGCACTAAATCTGCTATTGACATGATATACAACCACAAGAAACATGAAACATCAGACGCAAATTGGATCTGAGGACTAGATATCCCCCCGAAAATAAAATCTTTCCTATGGAAAATCCTTAAGAACGGAGTGCCTACTTCTGTCAAACTAGCTTCTCGACACCTTGGGATTCCGACAAACTGCCCCCACTGCGACTCTTGCTATGAAGACCTAAACCATTTATTATAGAATTGTCCTGTTACGAGGGAGACCCTAATAGCAAATAACCCGGGAACATTTCGGAAAATAAATGGTTGTTTCAGCAAAGACGAACACTTGAACACCACGCTATGGGAAATAAAAAATACAATAGGAACAAAATGCTTTGAAGATCTAGCCTTTGCTTGGTGGGGTATCTGGTACTCCAGAAACAAAACACTCTTTGAAAACATAAACCCGGACATAAGACGCATTTTATCCTTTATAAAGGAGCAAATATATGTCTGGAAAACATCAAATTTGAACTGCCCGGATTACTGCGAAAACAACAAAAATACACCTACAAATGTGAACAAGCAAAGATCTATATCAAAGAGAAAGAGAACAAAATGGGAACCTCCGCCAATTGGAACTCATAAGCTAAATTTTGATGGTTCATTCTCCGCGGATGGTTTGGGCTCTTATGGATTCATCATTCGTGATTCTGTAGGAACCCCGATTTTCTCTGGTAATGGACCATCACCAATCAGTTCTGTCTGTGGCTGTGAAAGTTTAAGTCTCTGGATGGGACTTCAGGTGGCAACAGAACTGAAAATAACAAACCTTATTATTGAAGGAGACAACTCAACAATAATAAAAAGTATGAAAGGTATGGGGAAACCTATTGGAGACTCTGAAATGATTGTCTCGGACAGTCTAGTCTCGCTGTGCTTTTTTGGTTCTGTTGAGATTCGTCATGTCTTTCGTGAGGCAAATTTGGTAGTTGATCGCTTGTCCCGTATCACTCCAGCCTTCAACGGTATCTGGACTCCTGATGACTCTCTGTTGCATAGTCTCATCTGCAAGGATGCTCTTTTCTGATAGAGCTCAGCTGTATGGTCAAATTTTTTCCGTTTCAAAATAAAAAAAAAGGAGAGCTCTGTCTCTCTTCTTCTGATAAAAAAAAAAGATAAATCTTAATTAGAATAAATACTACTCCGTATATACTCCTATTATAACTACTACTAGCTAGGTAGATAGATCATTCGATGGTGGTATTTACATCCACAATAATGCTATTAGACGATTTAGTAGGGACTAGCCACTTTTAAAATTTTAGTTGTATATATCTATTAAAAAATTAGGAAAAATATTTTATAAAACTAATTAAACCACGTATTGATATTGCATGCGTTATGTGTCAATTTTAATACATATATATAAATTAGAATAGATGTGGAGCTAACTTGATTAATTAACTTAAAAATAAGCTTGAATTCAAAGGAGATAGCAATATAGCATGAGTCAGAGTGTCGGCCATAAACTATTTGGTCGACCCCTTTAGTTGGGGGAAAAAGTAATGACTAATTGATTGGATGTGACTTGGCATGTCTCATTTGTGGAAAGTGTGATTACTAACTCCTAAAATATCTAAAATATCCCATTTTATAAAAAATAATACTCTCTCCGTTCAACAAAACTTGTCGTTTACTATTTACGACCGCTTTTTTAGAATGATAAAAACTATATAAAATATTCATTTTTTTAAAATTTTTTTAACAAGTTTGTACTTATTAATAATAACTACAAAATTGTTAAAAAAAAATATTTAAAAAGTCGATATTTTATATAGTTTTTAGCTCCTAAAAAAGCGTGCATAAATAGTAAAACGTTAAGTTTTGTTGAACGGAGGGAGTAGCTAGTTAATTGATAGGGTTTCCTACCGTATACGGTATACCTTACAATTTGGTCTGTTAGATACACCGTAAATTTCGTTTCCTATACGCACGTTCAAAGTAATATGGTGCACGTTCAAAGCAACGTGGTTGAATTTTTTTTTTTAATTATTTATGCTTTTAATCATCTTTAGCAGGGAGTATTACTATTAGTGCACGTCGAAACTGACGTGTTACTACGTTACTTTGGACGTGATAATTTGCGATGTATTTAGTTTTTGCGCTTAAAATTAAAGGTTGCTGAATAAGTAGTTAATTATTCTCAAATTTTGTTGATTTAAAATAAAATAAAAAAGATACACCCCTTTTTTTTTCTTCATATTTAAGGATGGGTAACTTATATCTTTAAAACATACTCTACAAATAGATAAATCGTTAAAAAATTATGAATTCAAATTCTGTTGATAACCCAAATTTTAAACTATCAATTAAATGAGTAAAATCATACATTTGATAGGACAAACTTTATAGGGGTGGACACAAATCATATTCGGCAATAAAAATCCAAATGCAATAATCAACCTAGCCTTCGAGATTATCTCAAACATAAAACTATGGAACTCGCAAATAGAACCGGAAAACAAGTCGAGCACTCGTAATACTAACAGAAATAAGACTAGATGGACCAAACCACCGAGCAGTATCTATAAAATTAATATAGATGGCTCGGTTAAGCCCACGGGCGCTTGCCAAGTGGGAGGAGTCATTCGTGACTCGGAGAGCGGTTTATTAGATGTATTCTTTCAAAATACATCTCGAGGTACAATTTTACAGACAGAGGCAGAAGCTATCATTGTAGGCATCCAGCATGCAAGAAGTAAAGGGATCCGGAAGGCTATCATTGAAAGCGACAACGAGACTATCATTAAAGCAATAAGCAACGAGATCATTACTTCATGGGAAGTCATCCATCAAGTTGAGAAGATCATCATTATGGCTAAAGAGTTCGAGTTTATACAATTTAAACACTGTTATAGAGAAGCCAACTATGTAGCCGACTTCATAGCTAAAAAAGGTATCGATTGTACTAGACCTACATCTCCTCTTACTAAGGAGCTGTATTCCATCATCTTAAGGGATGATCCTGGATGTTTGTTACAATTTTTGTGACAAACTCCAACTGTTTGCATACTGTAAAAATATATATATATATATATATATATATATATATATTGAAGATCAATTGATAGAGGTGATAAAAAAAAAAGATCAATTGATAGAGAAAGAGGGAAATCAGATTCTCAAATCATTTAAGAAGGTATGTATGAGATTTTCACTTAAATTGAATACCAAAAAAATGGGAGACAATAGAGAGCGATCGAGAAGCCCCAACCGCCAATCGCTTGCCACCGGCGACCCGTCGGACCCAACCCCGCCACGGTCGGTTGGAGATTTGGGAGAAGTGCATTCCAATGCTGAAACCCAGACTGTCTTTGGATCCTCCCAGCATGCCTCAGACCCAATTGATGAATCGAAGTTTCCCACCCTGAATGAGGCCACCAAGGAAACTAGCAAGAATCCTACCCCACCGAACTACAAGGGTGCCCTGGTGGGGAATGAGTCTACTAAATTCACAGCGGTGCACACAAATCGGGCCTACCAGGCACAGGCGGAGGAAGTGACCTATGATACTGATGATGATTTGCTGCCGGAAGAGGACGATCCCAATTGTCCCACGATAGTGCTGAACAAGGCTGAGAAGATAGCTCTACGGAGGCCATGGTGGAATACACTCATTGTCAAATTGTTCGACAAGGGACCAGGTTATATGCAACTTCATCGCAGACTCTCACTGAAATGGGGACTTAGCGCTCCATTCTCTCTTGTGGATCTGGGGAATGATTATTACATAGCCCGCTTTGCTAATCAATCGGACTACAATCATGTGGTTATGGAGGGCCCCTGGATGATCGGAGATAATTATCTTGCAATTCGGAAGTGGGTTCCAAGATTCAATGCGGAAGTCGAAGAAATCACAACTCTCACGGTCTGGGTCCGAATTCCATGTTTGCACATTGAATATTTCGACCCAAGATTCCTCCATAGGGTGGGCAGCAAAATCGGGAAGGAACTACGGATAGACAATACGATAGCATCAGCCGACAGGGGAAGATTTGCTCGCCTCAGCGTTGAAATTGACTTGACAAAACCTCTGTTGTCAAAGTTCAAGATGGATGGAAAAGTCTGGCCTATTCAATACGAGGGAATCAGGATGCTATGTTTCAAATGCGGGAAAGTGGGCCACAGTATTGAGTCCTGTGAAGGAAGGAACAGCGAACCAGTAGCTAGTACAGAGAACACGCCCGAGGAACCAGTTGTTGGGGCTCAGTGGGAGTCGAGGACTCACGGAGTCTGGATGCAAGTGAAACCCCAATCAAGGCGACGTCCAGCACCGGCGAGAGGAGGAGCAAACGAAGCCAAGGTCCCGAACAGCCAGCATCCACCGCCGGTTGTTGAGTCTACCGTCGCTGGCCACTCGCCGGGGAACAAGGTCGCGGATTCCGTCGGAGCTCAGGCCACCAATCCGATCTCCATCTCGTCCAGATTTGATGCGCTCAATTCGAAGGGGGGGATTCCCATGGACACGGCTACCATCCAGGAATCAGTTACGGCCAATTCGGAAGATCAATCCGGGGATTTTGAAAAGGCAGGGAAATCTATTAAATCTCACATAAGCCACTCGGATATCTCCAAGGGATCTGAAATTGAGGGAAAGGATAGAATTTCAACTACTGCAAACAATTTAATTAAGGAAAATAATACAAATCCTCAAAGCAAGGTTGTTAAGCCTCAATCCCATCCCACGACCAATTCAACGACCACAGGAAAAGCCCAAAACCCCGACCCTCGAATCAAGCCCACATCGACCAATCAGAAGTCAAACTCCAGGACGATCCCAGGAAACCCTCAAGACTCACAAAACGCCAACCCCAATTCTGTCCTAATGAGTTTGCCGCTCTACACTATCCTTCGCCGGTCGAGTAACATTGGCCAAGTCTGTCCTAGCGAGTCTGCCGCTCTACACTATGCAATCTACTTTCGTACCGAGAGATGTCTGTGATGCGATTGATAGAAAGGTTCGCATGTTCATTTGGGGGTCAACCCCGGAAGAGAGGAAAATCCATTTAATGAACTGGGAAACGGTCACGAAGCCTATCGATGAAGGAGGACTGGGAATTCGGCCCATGAGAGCGGCCAACCAAGATACACTGGCCCGCCTTAGCTGGAGGCTCCTTCAACACCCGTCTTCTCTCTGGAGTCGGGTACTAAGAGGGAAATACTGTCACGGAAGATTAGATGTGGATATGTTCACAAGGATGGGGGGAGCTTCGAGAGTTTGGCGGGGTATCACCCATGGAGCGGAACTTCTTACGCCTAATCTAAGGTCAGCAATCGGTAATTGGGCCACCACGCTGTTCTGGTTGCATCCATGGTTGCAGACACAACCGCTGATTGACATTGCATCGGCTCCAGTCCCGGATGATATAAGCGCTTACACTGTGGTTGAGGCGTGGTCGAATAACACTTGGAGGTGGGATATTTTGTCCCAATACCTTCCTGCAGAAATCCTTCTCAAGCTCCAATCTATTTATATCACGGAGGACCCATTGGCGAGGGACAAGCTCGTGTGGGGTTTATCCAGCTCGGGGGAATTCTCGACCAAATCAGCGATCCAACAGTTGCTGCGAAGGGAGTCACCCAGCAATCCTAGTGGTGACTGGCGCCGACTGTGGAGACTTCAAGTGCAACAAAGGGTACGAGCTTTCGCCTATATCGCAGCACATGATGCTTTTCTATCCAATAGCAACAAGACCCGAAGGCATCTTACCTCGTCGGATGCGTGCCCACGATGCAGCCAACCGGAGACAGGCATCCACACTCTCCGCGACTGCAGTGTTATTCGTAAGGAATGGGAGGTACTAGCCACGAAGTATGGAATTGCGGGATTTTTCGGCTACCAGAACATCAAGGAATGGATTGCTTTCAACATCAGGGGTAATGCTAGATGGCCTGCCACTTTCGCCAACATGATTTGGCTCGTGTGGAAGGCTCGGAACCTGCTAGTGTTTGAGCAAAAGGAAGAGCACGAGAATCTCGCGAAGAAAGACATCGAGTTCACTTCGAGATTTCTACAGGCAACGGGAAACTCAGATCTCCCACGAGGCCCCCCTATACAGGCCCCAGAGCCACAAATCAGGTGGGTTGCTCCGCTAGACAGTTGGGCTAAACTCAACATTGACGGAGCATCCAAAGGGAACCCGGGCGTAGCTGGGGAAGGCGGTGTGATCCGCAGCAGTTCGGGCACCTTCCTGTCCGGCTTCACATTCAGATGTGGATTTGCAAACGCCCTGAGAGCCGAACTGGGGGCTGCTCTTCATGGCCTGAAATTGGGACGTCGTTTGGGGATACCAAGACTGATTTTGGAATCGGATTCAGCTGTGTTGTGTGAGCTATTGGCAAGAAAGCGGATCACGACCCATCCGTATTACTATCTCATTGAGGATTGTCACAAGCTGCTAGCAAACGAGCAATGGACCGTGTCGATTTCGGCTGTCCGTCGGCAAGCGAACTCGACTGCTGATGCCTTAGCCCAATGGGCACTATCCCTGAAGAGTCTGTATGAAGAGTATTCTAGTTGTCCTGTCATTATTACTTCTAGCTTTGAACTTACTTCTACTGTAGCTCCGATTTAATTTCTAAATAATCCTGCTGGTTTCCTCACCGCCTTTTAGATCAAAAAAAAAAAAACATTTTCTTTGGATGATGGGCTTATCAAAACATTGATAGGCCATGTGGCCCATGCCTAATACATGGGCTTAAGAGTTAAGTTTCGGCCCAAATTTTTTTCATTCCGATGCTGGGAATCGAACCCGGGGCCCTTGGGTGAAAGCCAGATATCCTGGCCGACAACGGAGTATTAAAATCTGGATTAAATTATAAGTATATGGAATTCCGGGTCGGATCCGTTGGATGGACGGTATGGGATCCAAAGGGATGGACGTCTTTATGGAAATTTGTGGACAAACTAAAATTTTAGGGTTTGTGAATATATTAATTGAGTAAAATGATGTTAGGTATGACAAACTTCATTTTTTTTTTAAGTTGTAAAATGTTTTTTCACCCGATTTTAAAAAGCTATGTCAAACAAACTCTTATCTGATTAAATGGCTAAGTTTTTATACGTTTATATAAAACAAAGTATTACGAGCCTGAAATTTAACAAATCAAAGTGAACAATTGAGGGTATAACATTAAAATCTTCTTGGACTTTGAGAATTTTTTTTTGGAACTGGGCAAATGTTTGGGTGGTGTCGAACAATAGAAAGGAACTCCGGATGAGACGCGAGAGCTTCATGGTCTATATCATGCCTGAGCTGAGCCACCTTGTCCACTATCTGGTTAACCTTGCGAAAAAACACGAGAACAAGTGGCTCATTCAAACTTTTAGAGGAAAAACTTAATGTCTATGACGATCATCTCAATCTCCCAATGACATTGCCAGACACCAAAAATAGCATTGATTGACTTTGAAATTTTCTTTTGATATGATTTATGTAAACATGATTACCAACCCATAGATTTGTTCAAGGTTTTAGTAGATTTTAACATCTCAATTTTTTTTAACAAGCATCATATATTCTCAAGTTTTAGGTCAAAAAAATATGTTAAAAATAGTATTAGTGAGTGATATTTCATACTTAGGTAGTTAGGTGTAGTAAATGTGAGACAGCTTTTTACCTGTTCATTTCTATTTGTTAGTTAATTTTAGTATTTTACTGTCTACTTCCACTTTTAACAGATTAGATATGGTTAGGCGGGAATTTCTTTGCAGCAACTTACCTACAAATCCCCAATTAAACTCATAAATCTTCCTCAACCACCACCACACCCAAATTCCACACACGAAACTTGATCACAACGAAACCTCACCTCATCAGTTATCATCCAGCACCGATCAATCAAGAACTGATTGCCAAAACAATCACAGATGCATAATCCCTTCGACTCGAATCCGATAACCTTCATTACTTTCATCTGCATAGCACTGTTAGCCCTATCACCTTGTACCATCAATGGAGCTCCGGCCCTCCACACGTTCATGTACAAGTACTGCTCCACCGCTAAGCACGGCGAATCCGACGGATTGTTCAACGAAACCCGCCAAATCCTCCTCCAGAAGCTGCTAGCGCGCTCCTCCCAGT
This sequence comes from Persicaria tinctoria, assembly GCA_037127255.1. Classification (NCBI taxonomy): domain Eukaryota; kingdom Viridiplantae; phylum Streptophyta; class Magnoliopsida; order Caryophyllales; family Polygonaceae; genus Persicaria; species Persicaria tinctoria. The sequence goes on from JBANSL010000012.1 coordinate 7,314,646, forward strand.
CCAAATTCTACAAAACCGGGGTGATTCCGGACCAGCGGGCAGCGCTGTGGGGGCACTATCAGTGCCGGGGAGACCTCACGGCGGAGGAATGCCACGGCTGCGTGGAATCTCTCTCGGGCATTTCGTCGAACAGTTGGTGTGCGGATTCGCTGTCGGGCAGGATCCAGCTATCCGGCTGCCATGTCCAGTATGAGGCCGATGGGAGTGAGATCCCCGGAGCCGATCTGACCCACAGGGAGTGCGGGGAGGAGTGGACGGCGGCGGAGGCGGGAGGTGGGGTTTTGGAGGCGATGAGCGCGGCGTTCGCGGCGGTGGAGAGCGGGGTTGTGGAGAGCCCGGATGGGTATTGGTCGGCTGAGTTAGGAGGCGTGCGGGCGGTGGGGGAGTGCGCGGAGGGGCTGCGCGGGTGCGACTGCGGGGAGTGCGTGGGGGAGGCGGTGGGAGTGGTGGAGGAGGAGTGTGCGGGGGCGGTGTCAGGGCGTGTGTATACCGATTTGTGCTTTGTTAGCTTTGAGTTTCGGCCGGAGGTGGGGCCCGCTGATTCTAACCCAGGTGGGCCAGGTACCTACAAATGTTTCGATTAATATGTTTATGATATTATCGTTTTCATATCCATATATTGATAGGTTTAAACTTGGAGTTATTCACGTTTTTAATTGGGTTAACTTGAAAGGGAGAGGAGGCGGCATCGGCTCAGGAAAACTGGTGGCGATCGCGGCGGGAGGGGTTGCGCTGGTGGCCATCGGATTTATAGTCCTCCAAAAATCATTTAAGAAGGATGATGGTAAGTTGTAACTTTTACCTCATTTATCACTTCGTTGGATCAAGCTAAGTTAGTGTACATAGGAGGGATGTGTTGGGAACTTGGGATTAATAATTCTTCATCCTAAAATCTACTACGTACTATTTAAAATGAGAAAAGTGGCTCATCATATTAGTTAAATATACTCCTGAAAGACTTCCCAAATTTAAATTATTTTAATTTTTTTTTTAATATTGCTTTCATATGGTCGCTTATTTATTTGGTAGATAATCTTTTTCGATTAAGGTTTTTATCCTAGAAAGTTCCTCTACAATATTACTCTGTATATCTACTTCATTCCCTATATCAGTATATCACAAATACTGTTTAATTAGGCCTGGTCCGTGTAGTCTATGACCCTTGGGCAAAATAGAAAGCAATGCCCCTAATAAAATATTTATATAAGTAAAAAAAAAAGATCCTTTCTAGATTCAAACATAAAACCATGTGGATATATAATCACCATAAACCTACCAACGGGGTTATTTAGACTATTTGTTTATGCTTTGTAGATATATTACATACTATTATTACAAATTTACTTATTATGGCCCCCTAAAATTTCCGGGCCCTAGGTCGTCGCCCCTCTCGCCTACCTCATTGGATCGGGTCTGTATTTAAGGTTACTTTAAAAAAATGTTTTCAAACTTATTTTTCATTGTGAAATATAAAAAGATAAATTAGTACAAGAGAGTTTTTTTTCTTCAATATTTGTTTTTATTTCAATAAATACTTGCGTTTAAATGATAATATTTACTATATATGTATTGCTTAAAAATTAAAATTTTCATTTTGAAAAAGATTAGGGTATGAAATAATTATGATGTACCAAAGAAAAGAATTAAATTTTATAAAAAATTATTTTATACCCTGCATAATTTGTGATGTAGGGAGTAAAATACACTAGTGGAGTAGAAGATCTCTACTGTGTCTGTAATAATATCAATTGTGTAATTTGTGTAGGTATATGGATCTATGTGCATGAAACTTGATGTCTGAATATGAGTATTGATATCAAAATATGAGTATAAAGTTGATATCTATTATACTTTTGCAAGGGTGCATATACAGGGAAAAAAAAAGAGTACGTATATGAGAATATCCTGTGTGATACTCATAGCTTGCTACACGTACTAAAGTCTAAACACTGAGTTATATACATCTAGTTATATGTTATGATCCGGAGGTCAGATAGGCGAAAACTTAGGCCTGGTCTTCATGGAGGATGTAGAGAAAAGGGAAGGAGAAAGAAAGGAGTGAAATCATAAAGGAAGGGATAACATGGAAGGAGGAGAAAATAAGAGGAAGGTTGTTCTTTATTACTTACTCCTTATTTGATAATTTGTACAACAACGGTACCTCTGGTGGATATTTATAATTCAATTCCTAATTTCTTAGTAATTACACTTATTAAACCTATTATTCTAATTCCTAACACTACCGATACTTGAGATCAATATATAGCAAATGCTAGCCAAAAGATCTGTGTTTTTTTTTTGGTCGTAAAGACGAGAGGGCTAGCTCTCGTTTATTAATAGAAACGAAACATGAGCTACACATAAATAAGGCAGGGAGTAGCTCTTCCCCTAGCGTTTTTATCAAGGGAGAAAATATCATCGGTTTCCTGACTTTCCTCTTATTGATCTTGTATATTTGAGTGTTGCAAATAGCAATATTAAAAGACGAGAAATTATGATTAATTAAGAGTAAAATAGGAGATACGCACATGTTTCATATGCGTGATAGTATGATAAGTTACATTTAATTTCCTAAAAGTATCATGGTTTGCATTTATTGTTACAAATTACAATTATTACCCTTAATTTTGTATGTTTTGATTTATTTTTTTTAATCAGATGTCTTGACTCTTTTGATGCAGATTTTTGAGCAGGGGGAGCTAGTAGCACAAAAATTCGCAAGCGTATATACTCCGAGAATGGATAGGAAAGTTATGACACTAAATTTTTTTTGAAGCAAAGTTATTAATTACACTTTATTTGTGATACTATCTCAAATGGATAATTATTGTGATACTTATGAATAATCAGTTTGTTCATAGTTTATAACGCATAAAGTTTTCACACCGGCCGGATCCATCCTTTCTCTCTATATTTATCCATCATTTTTATAAATAAAAAAATGGATAAATGCTATTATGAGAGAGAACTCTAAATTATTCTGATCTGGGGTTTATTTATATTCTCGAGAAAATTAAAACACATTTAGAATAACTTTTAAAATTTAAAGATAAAAACTATTTTAATTCACATTTTCAACCTCAGTTAGATTATAAACTCATCCAGACTTATAGAAAGATACTACATCCGTTAATTAAAACATGTCGTTTTAGGAATTAAATATTGTTAAGAAAAACTTATCATTTTAGGTATTTTGGCATCCACTTTACGAGATTGCCCTTGTAATGATTAGATGGTTGTTAGTTATAGTTTTTTAGAAAGTAAAAAAATAGAGTAATAATTAGGAGTATAATTATATTTTTGTTTGTTTTTTTAATAATTGTGTGGATTTCTAAAATGACAAGTTTTAATTAGCGGATGAGGGAATATATATTAAATCTTGAAATTAATTTGCATGGCGTTTCCATTATCAATTTCTACAAAGCAAACTAATCATGACATGGCTGAAATTGGATGTATGATCTTATGGAAAGTTTGGTGAACCATGCATGAATCACAGCCGGCCCCCCAAAACATCATGACATTGAGTGGTTTTGGTAACCAAAGTTGAATGGGTAGTTAAAGTTGAATGGTTAATTGTGTAAAATACTACGTTGATGTTAAATTTCACTGTTGAAAAGCTAGTAATGTGTTTGGTAACCTTAGCTGATAAGGTAGTTGAATAAACTAGCTCATAAAATGAATAGATTTATATGTATAGAAAAGAAAAACTTTGAAAAATTTGGGAGTGTAACGGTTAAAAATGTAATTCCAAAACGCTAATTAAAATATTATCTTAACTTTATTTCATTTAAAACTATATAATATTAAAACAAAAAGCTCTGAAAAGCTACTTGTGTTTCAAACAACTTAGTATTTGTTAAATCTTTTTTAAAATTGTATAAAATTTTAAAATGACATATTCTATTAATTAACGAAGCATCTATCGTTGGTTACTTTTGATAAATTTGATCATCGAGTTCTATTCAAAACCTCAAAGTAATTAGAGGTGAGGTTAGGGCTATTATTCAAGCTGAACGAACTGAATATTGTCTATTCATATTCAGTTCATTTAGAATATTAATGAGCTCGAGCCGAACTTAAATTTTGACTCGAGCTTAAAAATGTACTCATACTTGACTCGTTTAGGAAATGAACAAGTTCGAGCCGAATTTTTTTTTCCCGAGCTTGAAGCAGTTCTACAGTTCTACTAGCTAATTATACAGTAACTTAAAGGAAATTTTAGAAATTCGAGTTTAATTCGAACGAATCGAGCTTAAAAATGTGCTTGACTCATTTAGAAAACGAACTAGCTTGAGTCGAGTTTTTATCGATTGCATGTAAGTCGAATTCGAGATACTCATGTTTAACCTAAAAGATATGGCATATGCCTTTTCAGGGAATCCTGCCTCGGGACAGTGCTAATCGGAGTCCGAACCAACCACATCCCTCTGATTCTCTGAACCTACCAGAAAAAGATACCTCCCGTGGGGCCTCATCTGCCCCTACCACACCGGATCAAAACTCACATTTCGAATGCTTAACCCCAAGTTTCCAATGTTGCGAAAACTAGCCTAAAAATCACTAATTCACAACAGGTGACATGGTAAATGAAGCACTTTCATAACAAGATAGAATCACTAAAAATATGGATTGTTAGATTTACCTAAATCATCATCAATGATAAGATACTAAATAAGTAATGACGGCAAGATATCGTTATTAATGACTTAGTAATGATCAAATCATATAGCATCATGAACATCAATGAACGAAAATCTTGTCGACTAATTGACAATCGACCCGTCTTTAACAAGTTTTCTAAGATCGATCTAAAATAGAAAAATAATGATTTTTCTTCAAATTCTAACAACTTTTTCATGTCAAAAATTTAAATAATCATTTAATTTTGAAGAATGTTACATATTTACAAAAGTTTTTCTATTTTTCTATTACCTTTTCATATGGAAAACGAAATAAAGAATTTGTTAGATTAAATAAATGTTTAAAATTCTTTTAAAAACTCCAAGATACTCAAAATGGAGAAGCGTTTGGGAGGCTATTTTCTGTACTTTTTTTAGTTCATCCGATTTTCTGCAATTATTGCCAAAATTAGGGCTATTTGTAGAAAAAACAAAAGCCTCCTTCACGTTAAATACCCAACTCTTCGCTCCGCTCCCCCTTCCTCTCTTCGCAGCAACCGATATCGCTTCGTCGTTACGGCGCAGACTCAGTGGAAAAAAACCCCTCTCTCCTCTCAATTCCGAGCTTGTGAATCTCGCCTCCCATGGCGAACGAGCAATCAACAATTGATCACTGAAACAGAGTCGTATTTGTGCGCCTGTTTGTGCCCGCTTTGTACGGCCGCCGCCTCCTCGTAGCTCGCGCTGACCTCGGACGTTTCCTGGGGTTGCGTGCGCTTAAAAGGGGGGCCATCCAATGTGCATTGTAAAAGGCTCTGTTTTTTGAAGCAGTCCTCGCAAAATCTCACATTTCCTTCGTTTTCTCATGCTCTGCTGAAGCTTTCGCTTTCGGCGGGGGAGAGGGATTACGGAATTGAACCTAATTTTCTTGATCGACAAGTCACTGCGTTTTTCGCCTGAGTTCGGAGGGGAGCGATTTCGTGGAAGGTGCGAGGAATTCATCTCTTGCGGCGAGCATGCAATGCATGTTCGTTTAGGGTGTTTAATTTCGCGTGTAGGGTTTTACGGTTTTTGTTTGGTGAAAATTCGGTTCTTTTTTTTTGCTTTGAATGTGGGTTGATTGTGACAGCAATCATGATTCGATTGTGTGTGAAGCAAAAAGTTGTGATTTTGATGATCTGTTTCTGTTTTCCACTGTGCTGTTTGGATCAAGAACGGTTTTTGGTTGTTTTGACAATCTACCTCATTAATTCCTCTTTACCCCTCATTCTCCGAGGAAGAGCGAAAACCGGTATTTGTAATTTTGTACAATTGATCTTGATGAGTTGAAATCATTGGCCTCTTAGAAAACAATAACGACTGCTCTATCTTTAATTCTTCTAATTTTAATGTGTGTGTTTTTATGATAATTTTTAGGTGAAATTTAATTGAGTTGTTCTTCAGGATCAGCTGCACGCCTTGAACTGCTTTCAGGAATTAAACGAGCTAAGTGTTGCTTCATCGAGCAGGGTAAGGTTTGAAGTGCTATCAACGACCCCCACCCCCTCTCTTATCTTGTCTTTTGATGTGTTGGGAGGCAAAAATTTTTTAGCATGATCTGCAATTAGGGATTGTTATATCCAGTTTTATGTGACATCAAGTTTTTTCATACCAAAGTTTGTTAAAATTAGATGCCTTCCATTTTGCCTGCCATTTTGGCTGATCAAGCTAAGTGCATGTGTTTTCTACCTTACCATTTGGTAGTTGGCAGCTTCCAGGTTCGATCCCTTCACCGGCCTAAAGAAATGGCGTGCGTACAGAAAATTCCTATATGAAGAAGAGCCTTGAGAATGAATAATATCTCGATTTTGGTTAACAAATTCAAATAGTTTGCTGAGATCCCTATTCTCGGAAAACTAGTGTAAAGTATTAATGCATATAAATGAGTTGATATTGTATTAGATTCAGGTGAATGGGACTATCAATAAGGCATCCATCAAATGGCTTGGCGATTCTATCATATAGGAGTGTCCAGTTTATTACTCCGTAGTAGTATGATAAAGGCGCTAAACCATTTGGCGGCTTTGCGTTGGATTATGTTCAATGAATTAGTAACAAATGCCTTGATTTAAAGTCACTTCTTTTGTTCTTCCTATAGTATTGTTTCAGTTAGAATATCAAAATATTTCCAAGGTCTGTGTTATGAGTTTTCCATGGTTCACTGTGGGCATATAAATGTGGACAAGAGGAAGGTAAAGGAGGATGTGTAGATTATTCGAGTATAATGTGTAATATCTGAGAAGTACCAAATGAGTGATTAATGACTTGCTCTTTTTGGCTGTGTTAGATGCTCTTTAAAATATTTTTTTAGCAGAATCTTCGAATGTTCGTCTCTGCACGATTAAAGACTATTTGTGTGGGATCTACAATGAAAGTTCTGTGGAATATAGGCTTGTGAACTTTTTTGAGTATTTTCCAAGTTGTTTAGCTTTTCAGCACTTCAGATTCTAAAGAGAGGAGAGATATTTGTCTGACATATCTAGTGAATGCAGGTTTCAACCATACATTTGAGTGGTAGGAAGAAAAGCATACAGCATAACTTGTTGTGGCATCTGTCCTCTGAATAGCACAGATGAAACCCAGAGTTGCCAAGGCCCTTAATGCAGTGACTACACTAGGAGTTTCGCCCGAAGAAGCAAAGAAAGCCCTTAAGAGGCTGTATTGTTTGTATGATAAAAAATGGGAGTTCATTGAAGCGGAAAACTATCGCGCTCTTATTGATGCTATTTTTGAGGACAAGGTATACATATTTCCTTTGTTAGTTTCATTCCCTTTATTCATCTGTTAATTTATCTATTTTTTGCTGCATTCACTGTCTTTTATTGTAAATTCCTTATTTGGTTATTAAGATGATACAGTATGATATTGTGATCTCTTTGGTAAATCTTTGGTAGAGGAAATTCTAACCATTTTCAAACAGGCTGAAAAGGGAACAGAAGACAAGGGAGTGGGAAATTGCGAATCAAGCATCGTAAGTGGGGAGACATCTGGCCATTTACAAACAAGAACTCATGGGTCTGCATCAAAGAAGCCTTGCTTGACACTAGAGGCGGCCAATGTCTCGGGTAAACGGAACCGGAACAGTCATAGAGAGGCTTCACTGCCCATGTTTTCGGCAGTTATAGTCAAGTCGAATGTGATAAACTTGGATGATGAAAGTGGTGGGTCAGATTCTTGCTCCGAAAAGCAAAAAGATCATATTTTATCCGGCACATCCTCTAGTAGTGTCAAACAAGATCTTGGAATGGCAGCTGGCTTGATCTGTAGAACCAGTAGTGTCAAACAGGATCGTGGTCGTGGAAGGGCAGCTGCCAGCGGTCAGCGTTGTAGTATGGATGTTGCGTCTTCCAAAGCCGGAGATGTGAAGCTCTCATTCATTTATAACACAACCATTGGTCAATCAAATACTTCTTCGCCATACTTAGAATCTGTGTTGCAAAATGTGGAGGGGAAGTTTCTCGGATCACATCCAAGTAGAGGCCCTGTAGGGTCTTTACAGAATTTACTGGATGATCTTTGTGAGGGCTTTTCTGAATTGATCACAGTGTCAGCAGATGCTACAATGAGAGCATCAGATGATGTTTTGAGACTGACATATTCCGAAGGCCTCCTGAGCCCAAAGGAATCATCGACGAGGAATGATGGAAATGGAAGCAAGCCACCGAAACGTTTCATTGAAGATATCTCCAAGGGAAAGGAGAAAGTGAAAATTTCACTGGTTGATGAAAGTGGAAAAGGAGCTTTACCTAAGTTCTTTTACATACCTCAAAACATAGTTTATCAGAATGCTCATATCAGCGTCTCTTTAGCTCGCATTTCGGATGAGGATAGCTGTCCGGAATGCTCGGGGGATTGCCTGTCATCTTCTGTTCCTTGTGCTTGTGCAGGAGAAACTAGTGGGGAGTTTGCTTATACATCTGATGGGCTTATGAAAGAGGATTTCCTAAATTCTTGCATCTCTTGCAAAAGAGATCCTCAGAAGAATCATCACGTCTATTGCCAGGATTGCCCGCTTGAGCGATTCAAGAATGAGATGATGCCTGAGCCTTGCAAGGGCCATTTAGTAAGGAGGTTTGTCAAAGAATGCTGGAGTAAATGTGGATGTGATATGCAGTGTGGCAATCGCGTGGTACAGCGTGGGATTGTGCGTAGTTTACAGGTAAGATCATGCTTCTGTAGTAGAATATATGTTGAGAGATGTGAGTGAGACCAAAAGAGTATCACGTCTAAAGTTGAGTAGAAACAAGCTTAGTATATAAGTCGGCGAGCTACTCCTCCCATAGCCAATTGGTTTTAGCCAATTGGTTTTAGGATGGAACCTCACTCGGTTATGTGATAGGCTACTAGCGTACAAGCGCTTGTGTAGACGATCCTAGTCATGAGTCCCAACGGACTTTCGACTCTCGATCCTAGTCTAGCTAGACCTTTTGTCCTAGATGCAAAAGACCCTAGTTGCACTTGCAGGGCATGTTAAGAGATGTGAATGAGACCAACATAGTCCGCATAACAAACCTTAGTATATAAGCTGGTGAGCTACGTACTCCTGTTATAACCAACAATTGGTTTTAGGATGATACTCGATTTATGTGCCAGGCTACTAGCGTACAAGCGCTGCACACAACCCCAGTCACGAGTCCCAACGGATAACCAATTTGTTTTAGGATGAAACCTCACTTGATTTATGTGCTAGGCTACTAGCGCACAAGCGTTGCACACAACCCCCAGTCACGAGTCCCAACGGACTTCAGTAATATACCTTCAACTATTGCAGTGAACAAGATTGTGATTGCTCATTGTTTGCTTGTTTTGAACTAACTTTTACATCTTGCACTGACTGCCGAGTCTACGTTTCAGGTGTTTTGGACGCATTCAGGCAAGGGATGGGGACTCCGCAGCACTGAGGACTTGCCCAAGGGGGCTTTTGTGTGTGAGTATGTTGGTGAAATCCTGACAAATATGGAACTATACGAGAGGAATTTACAAAATGGCAATAAGAGGCACACTTACCCCGTCTGTCTTGATGCCGATTGGGGATCCGAGAGCATTCTTAGAGACGAGGAGGCCCTGTGCCTTGACGCCACTGTCCATGGAAACGTCGCAAGATTTATCAATCATAGGTAAACTTTTCTCTATCTTTTGATGTTCTAGTTCCTTTAATCATATGATGTGCTTCTTTTATGTTTCTTGACAATGTCGTAAATTCAGATGTGAGGATGCCAACGTACTGGATGTTCCGGTTGAAGTAGAGACCCTTGATCGGCATTATTATCATGTATGGAAATCATGTAAACAGAAATATTTCTTGTGAAAAATAAAAGAACATGGCATTGATTCAGGTAGTTCTTTGTGCAGCTCGCCTTCTTCACTACTCGAAAAGTGCAAGCCTACGAAGAACTGACTTGGGCAAGTTTTTTTTCCCGTATACTTGACGAGCATATCTCATATTAGGATTGATGTTTCATACATGATATATTTGATACTCTTATAAACATGCTATTCAATTTTCCTTTCTTATTCCTAGTGAAAGATGAACTAAAATATCTTGAACCGATTGCAGGACTATCTAATTGACTTCAACGATAAAAATCATCCTATTGAGGCGTTTCAGTGTTGCTGTGGAAGCCCTCTATGCCGGGGGAAGAACCGTAGATGTTAGTATCCTAGACCTTTCCTCTGGACTGTTTTAGTATGTTTCCATATGTATGTTTCTTCTATGGCGGTTCCTGATGTCATGAAACCGCGACTCCCTGAACCATCTTGCAGAATTTCTGGTTAGATCAGATAGACTTTTCACATCAGGCCTAACATATGCCTCTCTTAATTTTGCAGCCAAAGGGAAAAGGAAAGTTTCATCATGACATTTCCATCATTTATGAACCAGACAAGATAGCGACCAATACCGATTTTTTTCTTCTTCATGAGAGAACAAGTGGAAAGAGTTTGAACGATTCAACCTGGCTCTCTTCTGGCATGTATAGTTTCTGACATCTTGTTCAGCGACTAGTTCCATTTTATTGATTTGTTTTCTCCTTGCCATTGCACCTTCTCGGTCTTCCTGACATCAGTTCCTCAAAGGATCGGCCATGAACTGTAGGATGAGTTACAGCTAACAGCCTCCACACATAAGAGTGCAATCAAAATTTTGATCATGACTTTTTCCTCAGCATTTTAGCTGTTCTGTATCTCATAAAAATACCTTAACTGTTGCCATCAAGTTGGGTTTTTAGTTTAAGGTTGGAGGGCAAAATTTGTCAGATCACTGGATGATTTGTTTGATGTTGTATTGATGGGTTCTAAAGTGGAAATTGATCCTGCTATAATAACTGTTATGTTATACTGAAATGACAGTAAATCTACTGAGATCAATTTTTATACAGATGTTGTAACATCAGTACCAAATTCCTCTCTTACAACTAATCTTTACCATGATCTAGGAAAAAAAGAGAACAAGGAAAAATGAAACAAAGCCATAACCTTGACATCTCCTTGAGACTTATTTTATTTGGATCAAAATTCAGACAATAGAGGCTATTTAACATCTGTTCTTGCCTGTTGGTTATGAGCTGAGTTGTTGCGGATCAGATGCATCTTCTTTAGCAGCTTCACAATCGTCACCACTCCGCCTCCAGCCCCCCTGGTGGCGATCCTATCTCCACCAGGGGCAACACAGAGCTGTTTCTGTGGTGCTCTTTTGCCTTCGGATTCCGCTGCTCCAAGTCCTCCAAGCTTTTCCTCCTCACAAAAGAAGTCTTGCCACAACATATCTATCTTCTCCTCTACAACCTCTTCTCTTTCCTCCTTAATTGAGCTTACCTCTCTTTCCATGGCAGATCTCTCTAACACAGCGTTGTAGGCTCTCTCCTGTGCCTCGTCGTGGTGATAAACTCTGGACGAGATTTGCCACAAAGGCGAAGATTGCAGGAGATGGGAAACTGGGTTTGAGACCACTGGAAAGCTAAACTGATCATCTCCAACCATGGGATTTCTTTCTTGCCCAAGACAAACCAACCCAATAAAGTACTTACACCAACAAATAGCTGCGCTGGAAGAACAAAAGCTTGCACATTTATAGCAGGTGGTGGGTCATCAGAAACTGCGCCGCAACGGCCGGGAAGCATATCATGAGGAAAGAGGGTTCCAGGCAGAGTCCAAATCAAGGTGGATCCAATGGAAATAAATACAGAAAGCAACATACAACTTCTACCCTGCTGGCCTTGTTTGTTACCCCATTTTAAGCAATTAAATTGGATTGTAACAGCTTACCAAACTCTCCTCCAAACCCACCTCACCAATTATTGTTGTTGTGGCACAGGACCCTTTTTTTACTGAATCTCTTAAAGTACAGTGGGTAAAACTCCTATGAAAAAATATCATCATCGTTCCCATGGCTGAATCACAAGGATGCACATATGTCTATTCAATGTGGGCCATTGAATAGAAGTGATGAGTTTGCACTACATCAACTTCTTATGTCACATGCTTAATTCGTGTGCCGTTCATAATTAAATCTCCTCTGGACCATATTTCAGCATCTGCAACAGGAATTCACAGCACAAAAGGCACATTTCTTAGAAAAGAAAGCACTTCATTCAAGCTCAAGAACATTAAAAAAAGCGAGCAACGGACAAAAAAAAATGGTAGGATTAGATCAATCTTGAAGACCCATGCTAACAGAAAGTTCATTCTTGGAGGAGACCCATCAATTGAGCTCACATGAATTTTTGTTGTGTTGATTAGTGATTGACATCTGGTATTCACAAAGAGGTCATATAACAAAGAAACACACAACACTATCCCCTTGTCTCTCCCTACCTCTCTCCCTCTCTCTCTCTCTCTCTCTCTCTCTCTCTCTCTCTCTCTCTCTCTCACCAATGTGAGGCTATGATTTCTTTGACTTACCTGGCCTTTTGTCTTGGCTATTTTCATTTCTTCCCGTTTCAGTAGTCAGAAACTCTAGTTTGCCTCTCAGCTGTACAGCTTTGTAAGCTGTAATGTACAGTGTACTCATTCTGAAGATCAACTGATTTCTGTCTTTTTCTTAGCTCTTCATTAACCCATGCATTTCCACCCCCTCACCCATTCCCCTCCTCCATCTATATGAATGGGAGTGACTCTAAGGTATTGACACTTGAAAACCTCTTCCTCCCTGACTGCCGTCTTGCTAAGTGGATTCTTCGCCTTGATAGGTCTCTCCACAGGTATGGTATGCTTAATTCTACACCTTCAGTAGCATTGCATCTAGTTCTGATATTAGTGTAATTTTTTTTGAGGTATCTAATAGAAGCATATAGAGTGTTTGAATTTAGATTCCTGCTAAATGCAGGCAGTCGAAAATCAAGAGGCCGGTCAGTTTTCCTACTTTGCATAGTCACAAGGCAATGTAGTCATCTAGTGGGTTACAAATGAATTAATTTGTTCCTGTATTTCTCTTCTTTCATAGTTTCCTTGCCCCTTTTCCTAAACAAATTTCTTAGCCAACCCAATCTTACTACAGCAAAGGAACTCGTTCCTTACCCCTTTCCCTCTCTACAGACTTTACGTTACTTCATTGCCCATTTCAATGTTGTGACAACACCTTATTAAAGGCAACAAACTTACCAAGTCAAAATCACTTGGACCCTCTATATAAACCAGCAGTTTAAAGCTAGGCTAGAAGCATATGTAGCCCAAAGTTATTCAGGGAAATAAGCAAGCAACATAGTATAACTAATGACGGATTAAAAAATGTTGGACCCAGCAAATAGCAAACAAGGCCTATTCGAGTCTTGACTGACTGGACAATGCTGCCTAATCTTCTGTGACTTGCAATGGAAATGGCCTAAAAACATATTAAATTCCCATCATAATCTCAATTTAAAGCTATAACAGATGAATTTCTGCCTGTTTTCCTCTAACAAGTAAACATTTTTTCCGTGAAGGAATCAAGTTAGGCAAGCCTAATTGACCATGGACATTTCATGAGAGATTGTAAATGTTTCCACACGGTATAAAACAGGAGAATTCTCTCTGATTCTGTACTTGTTACATACACAAAGATTAAAGGGTAAAGCATACCTGAAGTTTTATTTCTCCCTCAGGTCCATAATCCTGTACTGGCAGATAGAAGTCCATTGAAGACAAACATGGATAGGCACCCAAGTTTAGGTGGGGCGGATTCAAAACCTTTGACAACCTTTGTGCACGCAGATACAAGAAACTTCAGAGAGGTTGTCCAGCGACTAACGGGTCCATCAGAAGCTGAGACGACATCTGAAGTGATGGTTCAGAAGGGGACCATTGGAGTTAAAAAGCCAGCATTCAAAATCAATGAAAGGAGGCAATACCGGGCCAAGCTTGAGATAACCAAGCCTATTGTTGTTTCACAGCAGTTTCAAGGAGAATTACAATCGCCAGAACAACGGATTTCTTCACCTTCAAGATCATGGAATTCAAGCCCCATGAACACACCGACTAAATCCTTCTCCAACTTATCACTAGGGGAGAGAGAAATCAGAGGCAAACCAGCATCATCTGAGCTCAACATTGTGGAAGAAGATAGAGCCATCAAGGAGAGACGATATTTTCTACATCCTTCCCCAAGATCAAAGGCTGGATCTTCTGAGCCGGAACTGTTGAACCTGTTTCCTTTAACTTCTCCCAAACCAAGCAATGAATCATAAACTTGGGTTACCAAGGATTATTTCAATACTTCCATTTGAGTTGTGATGGATAAGTCATTATTTCTTTGCCTTATTGAACATTGTGTTTTGCATTGAGATATAGCATTCATGCCACTTTAATCCTCACTATCATGATAGATTGAACACCTTCTCTACATGTGAGGTAAAGATAAAAGAAATGACGTCTGCTAAAAGAAAAATGGATCAAACTCATATATGTTAACAAGCACTTAACATCCTGTTGGTGACTAATTGTGATAAATGAATAGCTTCAAAGAAGGTTGGACTTACAAGACAGACAGGTCTACACTGCTAAACCAAAAGTTGGCACAATCTCATTGACATAATTATCACAATTGATCATGACCACTGGCAAAGACCTAAGGCAGCTTGGGTGGTTTAGCAAGACTCAGAGATGGCTGACACACTGGTCAGGACAACATCCATTGAAGTAGTGCTAAGAAACATCAAAACAACTATGGCTGTGCTAGGCTGCCTAGCTGTTGATGTTCACTAAGTCGAAGATCCAGGGCTCCTTAACTTGCCAGTCCATAAAAATCATCCCTGCATCTGCCTATCTGGATGACTACAATCATCGGAAATAACGATTTTCCCTCCCATCTACTTCAACCCAGCTGTGCATATCCTGCTGGCTTCTTCAGATATTTAGTTTCCATCTGTTCTCTAATTTTCAACACTCCATCCCATCGGGCATCTGAAGCATATAAATTTGAGACTGAAACATAGCTACCGATATCCTTGGCTTCAGTTTCAAGAAGACGTTCAGCAACTACTTTGCCCAATTCTGTCTCATTGTAGGTAATGCAAGCACCAAGCAATGTGCTCCAGATTTTTGCACTAGCTTCCACCGGCATTTCATTGACAAAATTATAAGCATCTCTAACTCTGCCCTTGCGACCAAGGAGATCAACAATGCAAGCATGTTGTTCTGTGGTGGGCTTGAGCCCATGAATCTTCTCTATTGAATGAAAAATCCTCAGGCCATCATCCCAAAGGCCGGCATGGCTGCAAGCTGATAAAACTGCTGTTATGGTTACTTCATCCGGCCTTAGACCCAATTGAAGCATGTCAAAGAATATCCCCAGCGCATCTTCTCCCATCCCATTCATGGCATACCCACTAATCATGGCTGTGAACATAACAAGATCCTTATCCAAGCTCGACTGAAACAGTTTACGAGCATAGGCTATGCTGCCACATTTTGCATAAATGTCTATGAGAGCTACCTTCAATTGAACATCCTCATGACCCGCTCTGGCTACATATGCATGGCATTGCCTTACTAGGTGGACAGATGCCAGTTTAGAGCAAACGGGAAGAATGCTCATTACACTCGTAGCATCAGGCTTAAATCCTTGATCTTGAAATTGATGAAACAGATAAATAGCTTCATCAGGACAATCATTCTCGGCGAAAACATAAATCATTAAGTTCCAAGCTATAAGATCTGCTCTTGGCATATCCCTGAACAGGTCAGTACACTCATTGCCAGATATCCCCGCAAATATCCTGAATGCATAGTCCACCTTGCCACACTTGCCATATGCATGAAGTAAAGCAGTTACAAGGGTGGGATCTACATCACGGTGAAGGATAGACGCCCTTAATAAATAGCCATGAGCTTCTTTTACCTTAAATACACTAGAATGGCTTCCATAAAAGCGAAGCAGAAGTAACATAGTAATTGCATCTGGTCTAATATCTTCCTCACGCATCTGATAAAGAAGAGCTGCCAGCTCCAAGCTGCGCCCATTCACTGCAAAAGCATCGAGCATGGCATTCCATGAAATCAAGTCCCTCTCAGAAGCCAACAAGAAGGTAGAGTATGAAGATTCTACATCACCGCAATTAGCATAAAAGCTTATTAAGGCATTACTGACTGCCACGCTGTCACGTAGCCAAGGACGATGAATAGCAAAACTGTGGATCTGTTTTCCCAATTGCAGATTACGCAGAGCTGTACAAGAAGGAATAATACTTACTAGGGTGACAAAATCTATCTCAACTGTTTGCACTGAGACCAGTTCATGAAACATTCGCAAAGCTTTCATCCACTCCTTGTTTAAGGCATAACCCGCAATAATAGCATTCCATGAAATAATGTCTCTTGATGCCATCCCATGGAACAAGGATTCTGCTTCTTTAGCCTCCCCAATTCTCAAGTAAAAGCTCAACAATGCATTACCAACAGAGGTGTTTGTTTGAAGCTCAGGATGCCTCAGTATATAAGCATGGAACTCTCTAACCAAGAGTGCTGCCACATCTCCATCCATAGTGGCACAAACAGGCAGAATACTTAATAGTGTAGCATAATTAGGCTGAATGGGCCCTTGTAGCATATCCCTAAATAACATATAAGCTCCACGTTTTAACCCATTTTCTGAGAAGCCTGCAATAATTGCATTCCATGACACTACATCTTTGTCTCTAATTTCAGCAAAAGCACCATAAACATCATGGCGTACAAGGCCACATTTTGCATACATGGATGTAAGTGCATTGCCCACCAAGGTATTAGATTCTATTCCAGTTTTCACGGCGTAAGAGTGCATCATCTTTCCTGCTTTCAAATTCGCTAAGCGAGCACAAACAGGGAGAATGACAGCAACGGTGATAGGACTAGGCTTCGGATCATCGTGAGTATGCATAGAGTAGAATAATCTCATAACCTCAGAGTCATGCCTATGGGAGCCAGAAAGCCCAGACAATAAAATGTTCCAGACAACAGCATCAGGGTCAGGAATCTGACAGAAGAGCTTCTCACACTCATCAAAAGCTCCAGACTTAGCATAGAAGTTGAGCAACCCTTTCGAAACGGATAAGCAGGAGAGATGCCCAAGCTTAATAGCAAAGCTATGAAGAGTCCTCCCCAGGTTGCGAGCTAAAAGAGCAGAAGAAGCCTTGAAAACATCTGCCAATATGGTCTGATCAGGTGAAAATGCAAATGGCCACTGCACCTTCTCAAGGAAAAGCGATATAACGAGTTCATGTTTGGCATCCAGAGAATGATTCCTGATGGTGCTACTCCATGCTCTCGGATCGCATGCCTTCATGACCCAACAATCAATTGAACAGTAACTGACTTTTCAGAACATGATCACATCTCATCACCCACATAGAATGATTGCATAATAACCCCAAACCATATTAGAAGAAAAATTGAACGCAAAACATGGCTTCAGGGCGTTCTTTAAAGTGGGGACTTTTCACAAACACTTGGTGGGCGTGGTGTGAACTCTGCACACTAATTAAGTCAGCTACTTCAGAGGCAGTAACAAACCCTATCTAAACATATGAATGGGGGAACTCTACCAAAAGAAACCAGAGATGAACAATCTGTGCTTTGTCAAATACAAGGGAAAGCAAGAGATTGGCGCGCAACCGCCCGACAACGGTCCCCAGAGGCCCAGAGTGTATGGATGGTAAAAAAAGTTAGGGTTGGATTTGTCAAAGAACAAAGGGCAAAATTGGAATTCCCGGCGATATAAAAGGAGGGGTAGAGTCCAGAGTCGAGGAAGATAAGTAGATAACATAACAGAGCAGTTGTCGGTGGTGGGTGAAGAAGCAAGTTTGAAAATGCCGTGCCTAACCCTCTCCACCAACGTCTCCCTCGAAGGCGTCGAAACCTCCTCCGTCCTCTCTGAAGCGTCTTCCTCCATCGCCCAGATCCTCGGCAAGCCTGAAAATGTATCTCTTTCCCTCTCTTTCTTTCTTTCTGTGTCTACCTTACGGATTCCATTTCTGTTTCTGATTAGGGTTTTGCCATCTCTTTTTTCCCCGCTTAATATACACCCTTTGCTCTTCCGATTGTTTAATTTCCTGCCATTCCACTCCAGATTGCTTATGACTGGTTCCCCCATTTGCTCTACATCTTTCCGTTTCTGTTTTACCCGCACATTTTGTACGAGTTAGGGTTTACGATGTTCAGTTTCTCGCGTTGTGGAAAATTTTGGGGGAATTTTATTATAGAATCAATTTGCCTGGGCGAAATCATAATCATATTGACATGCGTATGTTGAATTTCATAAAATCAACTTCCCTAGGTCAGAGGCAAAGAACCGGCATTTGATGGCCAGTTTCTGATTTTGTAGACACAGACATTTGCATTCCTTCTGCATTTTCTCAACCTTATCGTTTTGTTTTGTATTGATCCGGCAAACTATGTTAATGGCTGTCGTCTTCCCTATTTGAACCACCTGTAATCTTCTTCCGGTTTCGTGTGAAATGCAGTATGTCATGGTTTTGTTGAAGGGATCAGTGCCAGTTGCTTTTGGTGGGACTGAAGAGCCGGCTGCATATGGAGAGCTTGTATCGATTGGAGGCCTCACCCCTGCTATAAACAAGAAACTGAGTGCTGCAGTCGCCTCGATCCTCGAGAGCAAGCTGTCTGTTCCGAAATCGCGGTTCTACCTTAACTTTTCTCAAGTACAGGCAAGGCATCTGCACAATCTAATTCATCTAGTAGAAGTAGAAGATGCACCACTTCGATGCACATTGTTGCTTATCATGATTCCTGTTTGTTTAGGCTCGTCCAAGTCAAGAATACGCTCAATGTTTACATGCTTTACACCAACTCTAGCTCATGTAAACGCATCCTCGCTGTCCCAATTGTCGTGTTTAGAGATCTGATTTGTTTCCTGCCTATTTTTGTTTGTATTTAGTGAAAGTATGGGACTCAATGAAGCTAGATTTTGATGCGAATTTTGTTTTCTGCCTTTTGTGTGTTCTCAATGCTGTCGTTAATGCATATGCTTTTTTGTGGCAGGGATCAAACTTCGGGTGGAATGGCTCTACTTTCTAGGCTCAATTGTAAGTTGAGTACCTTATTGAACCTTCACTCGTGCCCCTACTGGATCTAGTACTCGTCGGAGAAACCATATGTCTTGTTTGATAATTCCATTATCGGTGATGTAATAGTGGAAACTCGTGTCAACTGTATTGCTAGCCTAAACATTTCCCTAATCTATATGGCGCAACTTAATAACTCGACCGTTGGTGCTTTGAAATTTGGAATGGTTCATATGTCAGATGGTGTTGATTTGTGAGTTCTGTTCATGGGTTAACCAATCTCAATTTGCTTTATCTTTCTCCTATCTGTGCTTGACCCTCTGAATTTAAACCCCATGATGGGTTAGATTAGAGGGTTATATAGCTCATCTGAGCAATGCTTATTTTAGGGCTATATAGCTCAATTGTAAGAGAGAAATCTCAGAGGTTCAGTGATTCAATAGGTACCTGATTCAGGGTTGAAATTGAAAATCACAGTTAATAGATCTGTGCTCTCTCTCTCTTTTAATTTGCTTATGTTTTTTTATCTTTGATTACATTGTTTGATTTGATGTGAATGATGAGATTTTCACACTCATTTTATTGGCATTCATCCTCATATCATCAAGCTATTTGCTGCTTCTTGTTTATGCCTAAGAATGGAATTCAGATATCTGGAGATGTTGCAGGCTTTTTAGTTCCTCCCATTGCTCTAATTTCATCGATGAGCCGGTCTAGATTGCAATAAGATGTCCCTCCTTGAGTGACACTTTTCCTAACCGAATGCGAAAATGCAGCCACTGAAGTCTGCAGCTCATCCTTGATACTTTCCATCATATCAGTAACCATCTTCTGCACAGTCTCCCTGTGACACCTATCTTTCATGTCGAGCCCAACCTTCCACTCCTCGCCCACATACCGGCTGTTCACTTGCTGGTCTGCGAAGAATGGCCAGCAAACCATTGGCACCCCAGCCGCTATGGCCTCCAGGGTCGAGTTCCACCCACTGTGCGTCAAGAATCCACCAATGGCTGGGTGGGCCAGAACCTCCTCCTGTGGTGCCCAGCCGATCATGTAGCCTCTCTCCTTGGTGCCATGTAGTATCTCTGGGTCGATAGTGTGGACCGGATCCTTCTCTGTGACGGAGTCAGGCCGAATGACCCATAGGAAGTACTTGTTGCTCAGGACCAAACCAGCCCAAAACTCCATTAGCTGTTCCTTGCTGAGTGTTGTTATACTCCCAAAGCTAACATAGACTACTGACTTCTTCGGCTTGTCCTCCAGCCACTCGATGCAGCTCCTGTCTACTTCCCATAAGCTGTTGATTGAGATGCCACTCGGTGTGATGTTGGAGGTTGCGTTTCTTCCGAGCTTGTAGTCCAACTGGGCGTGGAGGGGTCCAATCGGATAGAGGTTAGGGCAGCAGTGGGTGCGTATGAGGGCGAGTATGGGACCTTCTAGCTCTTCAAAAGTGTTAAGGATGAGCGAGGCGGCTCGTTGCGTCCTTCGAGTCTCAGCGGTGACACGCTGGAAGTGTGAATCATTAACCTCCTTAACTCTGCAGAAGCTTGGGAGGTCTCGGTATCGAAGGAATGCCTCCATCCCAGGTACGCCCTTCACCAGCTCGTTCAAGTCGTCATCTTTCAGTTATATGCAAGTATTAGGAATCAAGTCTTTCTGAAACCAATTGACAATAAGAGGAGTATATATGACTTTTTTTTTACCTTCGAAAGGGATCTGTCCCGCCTCAACGAGGCTCGGGATGCAGAAATAGACCCAAAAGCAGCAAGCACTGATGGTTCGGAAAGCAACAACGGGCACTCCTACTTGCTCGCCAACATCATATGCATAACCAAACATGCCATCCACAATGAAACAAGTGACCGGTGTCGTCGAATCATCCCTCAGCCTCAGGAGGATATCCAACAGGATTTTCGGTGCTGTCAACTCCAATGACCTATATACCTCATTTGCCCGGTCACCCGACCTTGGGTGATCCTCGGGGAGCCCATCGGGGATGATCTCAAACAGGAAGCCAGGGAAACGGGAGAGACGGGCCTCAATGTCGGTGTGCTGGAGGAGTCTCCGGTGGTTGTAGGCCGAGTTAAGGAAGGTCACTTTGAGGCCGGAGAGGCAAAGTAGCTCCGCGAGCTTAAGCATTGGGTTGACATGGCCTAGCATTGGCACCGGAAACATGAGCACATGGGGAGAGACATGGCTTGGAGTTGGAGAATCCATAGGCGAAACAGAAAAAAAGGCTGTGGACCAGAGAGTTTTGATTCAAGAAGATGAATCATTTTTGGTGCCTTTGTGCATTATTAGAGCTGCAATTTAGTGGGTTTCCATTCACAACTATCACAAGTGCTTGCTGCTTTTTTACACTATTGTTTGGAGATTTAAAAACCAAAAAAAAAAAAACACTAATGTAATTATGATTATTAATTCTACATCATTGAATAGATTTATGGATTGTTATTACTTTAATTCTCACACTAGCCTACTAGGACATGCCATTCTATGTGGCATTATTGAAAGTCTCTATTTCACGTAGCGAACATGCCATGTCAACTACCTACTTCTCCATCACTAAACAAACCAATAAAAAACCTCTCAGTTGTGAATTAGTCTTTGTCATCCACCTCATCACTCACCATCTTGCTTGGCAACTCCACTATCTCACTAACCACCATATTGTTTTAACCACCACATTTCGACTAAGCACCCGGCTAACCCCACAGTAAAGTATTTCATTTCAATCTCGTGTATGAGACTTTTGCCCTCGACCCATATTTTCATTTGCGTTCTCCCTCTATTCATTTTTTTATAGAAAATTGGAATTTTCCATTCGAGCTTGAACACCAGTATTCATGTAAAAAATCATATATATATATTTTAAAATTGTTTTCTAATTGTTTTATTTATTTATTATTAATCTCTTTCTTTTTATTTTTTCAAATTATTTTTATATCTCCTAATTTAAAACATATAATGTGTGGTTAATATTACAACTAATAAATCTTTTAAATTGATAAATTTTAATCAACCCGAGCCTACGGGACGGATTTCAAATTAGAGGATCCAATCACGAGCAACTCGAAGAGATTGTTGGGTTGGCTGGAAAATGAGAGCGGTGGTGCAAAGCTCATCTTCACTACAAGGTCGCGTAATTTATCAAAGTCCGATTCGGACCGATGACTGGGGTCGTGTGCACGGGCGCACATGCGCTAGTAGCCTAGCACACAAGCCGAGTGAGGTTCCATTCTAAAACCAATTGGCAATATAAGGAGTAGTCCACCGACTTGATATGTTCAACTTTCCGATGTGGGACACTTTTTGGTCACATTCACATCTCAACATAATTAAGCAAAATTTAAAAGTCAGAATGTACGCACCATTTTCCCGCACCAGAATGTTGACTCCAGGTAAGCGAATTTCTATTTCCAGCACACCTTCACCTACTCCGGTTCCCTATACATTTTCATCGTTTTCTATTTTAGTCATTTTTTTACTCATTGCCATACATTTTTCATTCACATTTCATTGCTACCACTTTGTTTCATGTCAAACACTTTGTTGTGACTTTCGGACATCATTTGCATGGTTTTGATTGTTTGGTGAAAAATTGTGTTTCTGGTCACTTACCATCATACTTAGTTATTCGAATTGAGATTCTAGCATCGGATCATAAATTCCTACAAATAAATTAAAGAGAAAGTATATGATATAATTAAAATAAATCATCCCAAAAAATTACACTGATTTAAAAACTAAAAAAAATCACATATCGTCGTATGTTCATACTTAATACTCCTTCCGATCCCGAAAGAATGACGTTTGACTTTTTAACACGTATTTTAAGGAGCTAAAAACTATATAAAATATCAACTTTTTTTAAATTATTTTTTTACAACTTAATATTTGTTGGTAATAACTATTAGATTATAAAAATAAAAAATAAAAAAGCTAATATATTATATAGTTTTTAGCTCCTTAAAATACGTGTTAAAAAGTCAAATGACAACCTTTTTGGATCGGAGGTAGTAGTGTATACTTCATAATTTATTTACTTTTTTGGAAAGCAGCATACTTCATAATCTAATAATAGGACAAATTAGAATAAACCAACATGAACATCCCTCCTTTAGAACCAAAAAAAAAAAAAAGAATAAACCAACATACTTCATAATCTAAAAACAGGTTGAATAAAAAAAAGGATAATTTGATCATGGGCGATGGGCCAGATCCTGTATTACGGAGTAATAGCAGTGAGGATCCTCTGGTCCACTTATATGGTCCATTCTATAGTCCACTTCTTTTTATTGGTTGAAAGTAATTATAATACGGAGTACTACCCTATCTATTAAGAAAAATAATAAAAAAATTCGGCACAACCAATCACGCGATAGGGACTATATAATGGACCGTGATTGCGGATTAGGTGATCTCAACATGGAGTCAGTGAGGATCCTCTGGTCCGCATATATGGTTCATTCTATAGTCCACTTCTTTTTATTGGTTGAAAGTAATTATAATACGAAGTACTACCCTATTTATTAAGAAAAATAATAAAAAAATTAGACACAACCAATCACGCGATAGGGACTATATAATAAACTGTGATTGGCTGATTGGGGACTAGGTGATCTCAACACGGAGTAATACCCTTTAATCATTTGAGAATGGGGCTGCAAATCTTTGTCAGATTATCCAATCATTCACACAATAACTATTCACACAAATACACAATAACTCACAAAAAAAAAAAAAAGCGCCGATTTTATTTCAATGAAAACTAGTGGGAACAAGATGGAATTTACATACTGCCAGAGAACAATACCCAGAGCTTAGTTTCCATCAAATGGAGATGTTACAAGCACAATAACAAAATGCTAAAATGATCAAATATGCGCGCAGAATCAAGTGTAACTGTGTAAGTCCCGGTATTAGGGGGAGGTTCGAGTGAACCTATAGGAGGCATAAGACAGTGTACCCAGGCTCCAGCTACGATGAACAAGCTCTGATTTCGGGTTTCCACCAGCAGCACCGATGGCTACGTGCAATGGATAGAAGTGGTCTGGCCACGGATGAGCTGTTTTCGCATGGGGTGCTTTCTGGTCCCAGAGATTCACTTCGTCAAACCTTCAAAGAAGGCGATCAAAATTCATTATAAACACATCAACATCTTCAAACACAAGATCACACGCAAGAACCAAATCTTTTACCTACTTAGCATGTTTAAAATCACGACTGTGTTAAGAAGAAATTGGAGAAAGTACCTTTGATTCACCAGTGAATCTTCCAGCCAATTATCAAACTCAGCAGCCCACACAGCAGGAGTTGGATCATGCATCTGAAGCTTTCTCAAGTTATGTGTGGCACTCCCAGAACCGAAAACAAGAACACCTTCATCCATCAAAGGAGTAAGTGCCTTTCCCATGTTGTAATGGTAAGTGCCATCCCTTTGTGTTTGGACAGATAGCTGACACACGGGGATATCAGCCTCCGGATACATAAGCATGAGGGGAACCCAAGCACCATGATCAAGCCCACGTTTTTTGTCCACATGAACACGGTCAAATCCAGATTTCTCAAGAAGCTCTTTCACCCTATGAGCCAGCTCTGGAGCCCCGGGAGCTGGATACTTAATCTGACACCAGATATGGGAACACATTCATCAGCAAATTCACCTATTTTACGACAACTGGCACTATAGTTTAGGTTGTGTTGCGGCTTTGCTAATGTACATGGTTAAATGTATTGATCACACATAAGGGGAATGAATTCATCTTGCATTGAACTGCAAGAAACTCATTCAAAGTTCAGTCTCTAAAAAGGGCCCAATATTAGCTCAATGATCATTTTCCATACTCTCCTCTGTATCACATGGTTCACATACTACCAAATTATAAACCATCATCTCTATCTTACAAAACCCACATGTAGTGGTCTACGTGAGCTAATTTGAAAGTGATTTTTGCAAGTCATCTTTCAAACTACATAGAAACATTCAAAGTCAATATCAGCTCAACTTGGATTCAAAGAAATGGACCATACGAGCATCCCAACAACCAAAATTGACTAGTAAGATAACGTTCCTGAGCTACCTAACCCCAGTATCTCATAATCTAATATGGAGCAACTAATAAATAACCAATGTGAACACATCCAAGCTAGAAATTGTCAAGGTGAATCGAAGAAGCAAAAATATGACATAGATTTCCTGCAATTTCATCCCAATTCCTGTTCGCGGAATCAATTATAAGGGGGCAAATTCAGGTAATTAGCTCCGGGGCTCAAAAAACATAAATTCGAAGCCTTGAAACAGAAAGAGAGATGAAATAACAACCTGATACATAGGTTTGGGGAAGCCGTAGAAATCATAGATGGTGTCAAGCGGACCTTGGACGGCGTTGACGGAGGGGACATCCGCCTCCCAGTGGCCGGAAATAACAAGAATCGCCTTAGGGCGGCGGGCGGGAAGCACCTGCTGCTTCCATCCCTGGAGGAAGTGCCTCGCCGGGAGCGACTCGTCGATCGACAGAGTCGGGGATCCGTGGGAGATGTAAAACGTGTCCCTAATCGCGGTGGGATCCGCGGCGGGGGCGCTCATCTTGAATCGCGCGGCGGATTTGGGGGAACGGGAGAGGAAGGAGGGGGGGAAGCAGGCGAAGAGGGAGATGGCCACGGCGGCGGCGAGTATGAGGGGGAGGAGGAGGCGAGAGCGGCGTCGGTGGTTGGAGCTGAGTTGACCGGGCGTCGGGGAATGGGAGGATGGGAGTTGGTGGCGTTTGCGCGGGGGTGGCATTTATAGGGCGAGAGGGAATTTGAGGAGGGAGGAGGAGATGGTCAATTATTATTCGATGCGGGTTTGGGCTGATGATGTCCATTCTCCAGTCCACCTCATCCCTTATGTCATGCATTTTACTTAGACCCGGCCAAATGCGTGCACGGGCCGGACTTAGGACGGGCTTTATCCGAGATTTTGTAAGTCCGCGCCACGGGTTGGAAGTCGTGTCCAAGCATGTCCACAAATGCGGGTGCGGGTAACCCGTGGGTACCCGCAAACCTAATCAATTTTTTGTTATTAAAGCTATACTTAGCCTATTGTAATAAATTTTAATATATGTAATCAATTTTATTCAATTTTAATATATATACTTACTGTTTTTATTTGCTTTTAAATTGAATACATACAAATTTACTTTCTGTTTTTATTCTAAAAAAATTGAATACATACATAATATAAATACTTACTGTTTTTTAAATTGAATGTATATACCTACTGTATATGTATATATATTGCATATGTAGTACGTTATATATATATATATATATATATATATATATATATAGGATAGATCATATGTACTCACCTCTTATTGTGTATCATGTGAACAAATCACATCCGTTGATTTAAAGAAAATAAATGGTTAGGATTGTGCCACGTATTATGATAAATTTTGTAAAAAAATGGAAAAAAGATGCCCACTCCAATATTTGAAGCGCGTGGAATTTTAATGAGTAAACCCTAGGATCGCACTATTTTAATCATCTTCTTCCCATTGGGCGAGTCGTGTGCAAAGCCGGCAGACGAAATTAGTGGGAGGGCGGAACATCGACACTAGGGGAGGCAGCGAGAGGTGAAGGCCGGTGAGGAGGAGGCGTCATAGAAGTCGAAGGAGGAGGCGCCATAGAAGTCGCAGACTCGCACTAATTAGGGCTTGAAGGAGGCGGAAGTTGAAGGAAGCGGAGAGCCCAGACGATGTGGTGGCGAGGAGAGATCGGAGACTAAAGGAGAGATCGGAGCGATGTGGAGGCGAGGAGAGATCGGATGCAGGCGTCTTCCAACAAGTTTCAGAAGGGGAGATCGGAGACAGGTACTCGTTTATATATATATATATATATATATATATATATATATATATATATATATATATATATATTAGTTACTGTTTTTATTATTTTTTTAAAATGAATAAATAATATTATTTATTACACACATATACACATATATATTAATTTTAATAAAAAAAAGGCAGGTACTCGTTACGGGCCGCCCGTAACGGGTTGATTGATATGTCCAATCCCGCACTCGTTGCGGGCGCGGGCTGGGCCTAGCAGCCCGCGTGGGCTTTTCTCCATGTCCAAGTCTGCCCGCTAATGCGGGCGGGGGGCGGGCCGAGCGGGCCTACCCGCGTTTGCCCAGGTCTAATTTTACTATGTAGTGTTTTTTTTTCGGGTGGGGTGGGGGTTAGGCCTCGTTTGGTTTGAATTTTGAAAAGAGAAAGGAAAATGAAATGAATGTAGTACATTTATAGTTTAAGATACACTGTTAAAAAAATTTAATCATTACCTCATTCACTAATTTTTCCATATAAAATTGATTTTGTTTCTCCTTATTTCAATCACTCATTTGAACAAAGGGTAACCATATCCACTATATTTTTATAATCATTACCCCTCCTATCTTATTTTTTCATATAAAAATAGCATTCTTCTCTTATATAGATATATTTTCATATACAAAATTTATTTCATTCTGTTTAATTACCTTGCATTCTTATGCCAAACAAGCCCGTATTTTAGATCGCATGTCTACATTTTGCGGAGTATTAACAAGTTTACAATTTCGAGATGATGGTGGGTTTTTTTTTAATATTCAATATTTTAAAAATTATTAAAAACAATATTTATCAATTTAAAATTATCAAATCAAATTGTAAAACGTGGTTTTAATTTGCATTTTTTTCTTTGTTCTTGGTCTACGTACCCTCAACTTACTACTTTTAAGTTGCTTAATTTCGTCTTGTTGTGTTGAGTGCATGTCGCTTATCTTATTATGCTATTTTCTTATTTTCTATTGTATGTTTGATGTTTTTTCGTATGTCGATTGTCCCTATCGAGTTTCAAGCATGTTTAATCTCGAATTCTTATTTTATGGGGAAAAAACGAAGAAAAAAAAATATTGATAATTGATGAAATTGAGAATGGTTCGAATGGATGATTCTCACTTGGTGATTTAGGTTGTGTTCGATATTGCATTTTAGGGGATTATGTAGATTTCAAAAAAAAAAAATCTTCGTGTATGGTGTTTGGCAGGAGCTAGTAGGAGATGTGGAGATGGAGATTAACCAGATTAAAGGAGATCATTTTAGAATCCCCCCGGGCAAGATTATAAGAGATGTAAGGGGATTCTCTTATAATTTCGACACTTTTTTCCTTTCAGTCTTTCAGATATGGAGAGAGAAGTCACGTGCTAGCAGAGGAAGAACGCCTCCTTCATCACAACCCATCAACAAGGTAAGCTCCTCTCCCCTATTCTCCTCTAGTCTCCTCGCCTCTCGTGTCACCGTCGGTCGGAATAGGAGGGACGACGGCCTACAATGAAGGGTTCCGTGATTGGGAAGCTTCGAATCTGACTTCGGTGCGGCCATGGACAAATTCTCCACGGGCTGAATGAAGTGAATGGGGATGGAGACGACCTTGGGCTTGTGAGAAGGCAGCGACGACGGTAACGGCGTTGTTTGGGAGCAAGGCCGGACTTGAGGGGAGGCGAAAGTGGCCTCCGCCTCGGGCCCAAAATTTAAAGGGGCCCATTTTTTTTTTAAGTATATGGATTTTTTTATTGTTAATTTTAACCAAAGTCATTATAGTGTATTAGTCAAAAATCTCATTCTTTCCCATTATTCTATGATTCAATTCTCTTTGTAACCCATTAATTTGGTTGCATTTTTCCCACCAAAATTTCATTTAATAATAACTAAAAACCACCAATAAAATAGAAATTATCCATTATATATTGTTATGAAAAATAAACAAAAATTTATTAATGTTATTTTGTTTTATCTTGTGCAAATTCATATTTAAAAAAAAATCAGATTTTCACAAACTCTTTCTAAAAGAATAATTATCCAAAACCATGAATAAAAAAATATTTAAAACCACTCATATTGAGTTTTTTATATAAAAATAACTAAATAAAATCAATGAACGAATTCCAAAAAAAATAGTAGAGGGCCCCATTTATATATCCGATCTCGGGCATTTCAAATCTCAGGTCCGTCCCTGTTTGGGAGGTGCCGACATGGACGGTTCTGAAATTGGGAGGGTAGCGAGGAGAACTCCCCCAACGGCTTATGTAAAATGGGATATCCATCATCTTCAACCTTCTCTTCTGATTGTTGCGATTTTCTGAATCAAGTAAATTTTGGAATTGGAATTGAACGCTTTAAATGTTTGTTTGATCTCTGAGATGGAGATTCGAGGGGTGGGTAAGGGCGTATTTATGGGGTTTCGAAGGGGAAAAGTAGTCGGCCTCCAATGGAAACGGAATCGCCAGCAAAGGCACTCCGATGTGACGAGATTTGGGGCAACTCTCCTTCTTTCCCTCAACAGCACGAAGAGCAACGTTCTGGGTGAAGGCGGGGGGATTTCCAGGCGGCCGGGGTGGTGGAATCGACAAGTCCGGCCGTCTCACCTCTGTTTGTCTTCGCCAGGTAGAAGGAAATCAGGCAGCCCACTTCCTCTCGCAGTTACGCCCGGAGACTTGTTTCTTTGCTGTTTCTGAAATGGATTTCCTCCCTGAATTGTTTGATATTGTAATTCAAGACTTGTAGGCGGAATAAAAGCTGGCGGTTTTTCACACTAATTCTACACAGTATATACTAATTCTATACTTTAAATTGTATTAGTGTGTGTTTATATATGTATTGTAATTACATGTATAATGCTATAATGTATCAAATGTGTATATATAT
The DNA here is from genome assembly GCA_037127255.1 of Persicaria tinctoria. NCBI lineage: Eukaryota > Viridiplantae > Streptophyta > Magnoliopsida > Caryophyllales > Polygonaceae > Persicaria > Persicaria tinctoria. The sequence goes on from JBANSL010000012.1 coordinate 7,344,511, forward strand.
AACAAAAATCATAAATTATAAAACTATATATATATATATAGGGAGTGGTTCCCTTGTGCACACTCCTTAGAGTATATCTAGTGCACGAATCCTAGCCGTAGATCTGGATGGATTGGATAGCCTACCTCTCGCCATGTGTCATTGTTTTAAAAAAAAAAAAAAAAGAGCCGGGCCAAGAAGCAAGTGGGCGCGTGAAAATCCTAGTCAATTAAAACACTAGGCTACTCTCTTTGTTTTCCTCTATTTCACGTGTACTGGGCCCCATCACCATCACAAAAGCTCCGTCGCTTCGCCCCAACAATCCACACCGGCATAGAAGCTCCGTCGATTCGACCCAACAACCCACACCGGCATCACCACAGACATCGTGCACCCAGCGGCGCCTATTCCGGCTGCACCGGTGTCGATTGCGGCAGATGGTGGTGCGTAGAAGCAGCGCAAGCGAGCGGAGGCGCATCCCGTGTCGGCCTCTCTCCTCCGGCTAGCGAATCCAGGTCTTTAGCCCCCAAGAATTTACTCCGGCAGTGATGAGACCCTTCGTGTTACTCTAAATCCGACTGGCCTGGGATATCGGTTTCGAAATGGGTAAGCCCCAAAATTTCTAGGTTTTTTGGAATCGATTGTGATATATAGGTGTTGATGTTGAGATTTGTGTCTTGAATAAAAATATTCACCAGTTCCTTGCGTTTTCCTTCTTGTTGGTGTATGAATGTAGGATTTTGTGATAAAATTAGAAAAATAATGGGTGAAAAGTAGACCTGGGCAAACGCGGGTAGGCCCGTTCGGCCCGGTCCGCCCACCCGCATTAGAGGGCGGGCTTGGATACGGGGAAAAGCCTACGCGGGCTGCTAGGTCCGGCCCGCGCCCGCAGCGGGTACGGGATTGGACATATTAATCAACCCGTTACGGTGGTCTTTTTTAATTAAAATTAATATATGTATATATATATATATAATATTTTTAATTATTCATTTAAAAAATCTAAAAACAGTAACTATACATATATGTAATATATACATACATACAGTAGGTATTCATTTTTAAAAAAACAGTAGGCTTAGATTAATATATAAACAATATATGTAATATATATATATATATATTAAAAACAGTAGGCTTAAGTTAATATATAAATAATATATGTAATATATATATAGAGAGAGTATGGTTCGGATGAGAACACCCCTTAGAGTGAGAACGTAGGAACACATCTGAACCATTAATTTACATGAAATCAAGGGTTGAGATTAAATTGGAATTTCGGTTTTATTTTTTAAAAAATATGTGGGGCCCACAAAAAAACTACTTTCACGCGCACCGTGTATTCAAAAAACCTCTCCCACTTTTTAATCTAATTGAATGCCGTGTACTACTTCATCCTTCATCGTTTCAAATTGTTTTTTTAAAGAAAAAGTTTGTTTCCTTGCAAATAGTATTTTATAATCTATAATTTTGCCATTTTTAAAGTTATTGTAATTTTTTCTTGGCCATTTTTTTTGGTAAAATTACAGTAAAATAAAATTACTGCATTTTGCCATTTTTTAAAACTATTGTATGAATATATATTTACTTTATACTCCATAGTTTGGTTTAAACTTAAAAAAATGCATTTTTATCTACGAATAATGATTTTTTATTTACCGAATAATGCATAATTTTCATAAAAATCACCCATAAAATAATATATAATTTTTATATATAATTGTTTCAAACATCCTCGTACTTATGAATACTCTTTGTGATTTTACCGAATAATGTACAAGTTTATTAATTATTATTTTAACATCCAAAAATCAATAAATAGATAAATAATCACTCTCTTACATATGAATAATCTCTATATTTTAACTGAATAATCTCTCAAATTTAACCGAATAATCATTCGGTCAAATACAAATAATTTTTCTAATTTAATCGAATAATGTAATATATCAAAATCGTCATCTTACATATGAATAATATTTCTAATTTAACTGATTAATCTCTCCAATTTAACTGATTAATATATACATTTAATCGAATAATCTTTCTAATTTAAATGAATAATATAATTTTAATTGAATAATATTACTAGTACAATTGTCATCTTACATACGAATAATATTTATAATTTAACCGAATAATCTCTCAGATTTAACCGAATAATATATCACATTTAACCAAATAATCTTTTTAATTTAACCGAATAATATTACTAATAATCGTCATGTTATATACGAATAATATTTATAATTTAACCGAATAATATCTCAAAATTAAACGAATAATCTCTCAATATATATGTAATTAAACCCCACGTATTATATAAGTACTCCATACGTACGCACATGTGGTAGGATCTAAATGAGAGCAATTGATTTTAATTAAAAAAAAGTAATTCTAAAAGTTACTGTACAATCCAAAGGGAAAACGCAGGTGCGTGAACCACAAAGCCGGTTGATGCCGAGTAAAGGCAATTGATCAGCGGGACCCACTAATTCTAATTAAAAAAATTGATTAATTAAAAATTTATCTCCACCATCCATCCAACCAAAATTAGTGGTCTAGATTTGTTTCTAGTTCTCACTATAAGACATGTTCCTACCAGAACCATATATATATATTAAAATTGATTATAATAGGCTTAGTATAGCTTTAATAAGAAAAATTGATTTGGTTTGCGGGTACCCGCGGGCTACCCGCACCCGCATTAGTGGACGGGCTTGGACACGACTTCCAACCCGTTAAGCGGGCTTATCCCGGCCCGCGCCCGCAACAACGGGACAAAATTTTGAGTAAAGCCCGGCCCGCGCCCACGTTTGCCCGGGTCTAGTGAAAAGCAAACATTGTGACGGTTTGGGTGAAATTTGTTCTGAAATTAGGGTTATTCGGTAGATTGAGGGAGTTTTTCAACGTCAGGAATCATGTATGCTCTATGCTTAGCCTTGTTTAATCTTGCAAGTAGAACACACATCATTTCTTCTTTTTTAGGCCTTTTTGCTGAGTAATTTATTCAATAGCAGTTGATGTAGATGTGTTGTTACTGCAAGGTGTTGTTACTATAAGGTGTGTACTGATTAATGTTTCCTGCAATTCAATTTCAATTTCCTTATCACATTTTACAAGACGCTTCAACCGATTGCGATAATTTCAATTGTAAGGTGTGTACTGATTAACTTCAAATAAGCTAAAGTGCCATGGAGAGGCAACTTCAAATAAGCTCAAGTGCCAAGGAGAGGTAGCCTGATTTTCCTAGTAGTTTACAAATTGCGACAGTTTATTCATTGGAATAAAACATTATTCGGTATCTTGGGATGGACTATTCATCATAACTGGTAAATTTTGATCGGAACTAAATGAAAAAAGATAACATAAAATTATTCGGTGAAATGCAACACATTATTCGGTGGAATTGTCAAATTTTTAAAATTGATTTACTTTTTTTTGATAGATAATAAGAATTTCGTCGATTCTATATACCTCATAAAAATAAGAATTTCATTGAATAATATCTCAATTATCGTTCAATGTGCGCATTAAATTGATCGATTCTATCGACACCTCCCAATTCCGAATTAAAAGAAAAAAAGGGAATTGGATTAATGGTTTGATTTGATTCATATCTTTCTTTGAAATAAAACATTATTCGATTTATTCAATTCATATCTTTCTTTGAAATGAAATATTATTCGGTAGCATTAGACAAATTCTTCATTGGAATTGTTAAATTTTGGTCTTAATTAAATGAAAAGAGATAACATAACTTTATTCGGTGGAGTGCAAAACATTATTCGGTGGAATTGCCAAATTTTTAAAATTGATTTACTTTTTTTTGAGAGAAAATAAGAATTTCATCGATTTTGTATACCTCGTAAAAATGTGGACCATTAATCTTATTTTTGAGAGAAAATAAGAATAATCTCCCAATTTTCGTAGATTTTCTTTTTTGTTCATCAATTTTAGATAAAAAAAAAATCTCCCAATTTTCGTCAATTTTCTTTTTTGTTTGGCACACCTGAAAACATTAAACATTAATTTAAGTGAATAATCTCTTAAATTTAACCGAATAAAAAACATAATCTATTTGATTTTATGGGTCCCTCCATTTAACCTTTAAAAAAATATCTAAAAAAAATCATTTTATATAGTTTTTACCCCCTTAAAAAAATGTATCATAAACTTATATTTCTAAACGGAGGTAGTATCAAATTAACTCGTAAAAAAAATAAAGCTCTATTCTCCAGGATGAGATAGATTAAATTTTTGTGATAAAAGTAATTCTACATCAACAAAAAAAAATACGTGAAAATCATTGCAATCAAAACAAAAAAAAACAAATTGATGTGCGGGTCCCACAGTTCCAAATCCTTGTTCCATTCCATTCTTGTGAAGTCACGCGCCACACCATGAGAGTAAGCTCTCTTCTCCTGCGGGACCCACTGCTTTAATTTAAGAAAAAAGGGAAAAATAACTTTTAATCTAGGCCATTCATCCTTCTATGATCAATGGTACTCAATTGTGCACAAGGTACACCCTAAACCTTGTACACAATATACCCATTATATATATAGGGAAGCTTTAAAATGTAAAAACTCCTTAATGTGTAAAATCCGCTTAACGTGTAAAATTTATTTTTTTAATCCCACGCTCCACGTACAACAGCTAGTGGCTTCTCTCTCGGCCTCCCGCTGCCGCGCACCCACCCCACGTCGAGCCACCTCTGGCCACCAGGGCCTAGCCGCGCTCGAGCCCACCCCTGGGCGCACCCGCCGAGACTGGACGTGACCTGGTTCGAGCCAGCCCCTGGACGTGGCCTGGTGCAGCGCTGCTTCTCTCCTCGCTACCCACGCCACCCACGAGCTACCTGTAACGGCCCAGAATTATGATTTCCGGGTTACGTTTCAAGGGATAAAACCCCTTGTTCGGATCTTGCAATTCAGGTACGGGTTGAGTTTTAAAACAAAATATTTGTACTAAAAGAAGGGATTTCGAACCCTTAAAGATCGCGGATCCATTGGGGATCAAATACCTGCCTTAGTCTAATCGTGAAATCGAGCGAAAGCAAAAATAAGGTTGAGTTCAAATACAATCCGAAAGGGAGTATAAAAGAGAGGAAGTGTGGTGGTCTCTCAACCTCTCGATCTAACGCCAAAGGTCTGAACCCGCCAAGCATCCACATAAGCAACGATAGCGGCTAACGGTTACCTGAATCTAAAAAAAATAAGGGGGATCTGGGTCAATCATCAGGTCACTCATGCGCGTATGTAAACACACTCTGAGAGGCATATAATAAGCACCCTATTCTTAAGATGAAATGCGTAATGCCATACGTAAATTAAATCACATATATATATACTGACAGATTAATATAATGCAGAAAGCGATAAATGGATCCACACAGAATGCCAAATGGCATGTCCCTCTCGTACCTTCACCCCCTTTCAATAGGGCGGAGACTGGCCAGTTCGGTGCTATAGCATATCAATTTCCTCGTGGTGGTGCACAACCCACGGCATCATCATATCATATCATCTCATCGCTTGCCCGATGGTGCTGGGCTTTCATATCATGCTCATATAGCCTCGATTGACTCAGGGTACCCGATGAGGCTGGGCTACCCTATGACCCTAGCAAAGACTCTAGGACTATCACAGATAACGGCCGTTCTCTTGCAAGGACATATAGCAATCATATGATTTTCATTTTTAGCTCCTAAGCATGATTCTAAGTCGTATGGTGCATGGACACTAGCCTACTATATAACACCCAGTGCATAGAGCGCCCATCATGAGTAAGTTCAAAGAACTTACCTGGAGTAGCAGATCAGCAAGATGAAAAGCAGCAAGATATAAGCAAGCAGGTTACAGATCACCTAGCAATTATTAATAAATATGCATAAGTAAACTGCACACAACGGGATCCATTTACCACTACATAACATGCTCATCAATCCATTAATCATAGCATCATCAGCATCCTTTATCTCAACATCTTATATCATCTTATTCCATTGTCATTTTTCATAACGGGCTAAATCATACTTCAATCCATAAAATCTCACTCGCTAGTCAAGTTGTTAGTCAAAACAATTACTTCAAAATTATACTTAGCCAATTCTAATTCATAAAATATTTAATCTTTAAAACTACTTCCAAAAATCCGATTAAATAATCCCGGCATACTTTACTTTAATTAAAATCATCCTTCTAGGGACTTAATAATTTTCAACCGTTACTAAATAATTCAATTTATATACTTTAAAACCGAGCCCTTTTAAATACCGACACACAAATCAATTTCTAAATAATCAATTATCGGTTATCGGTTAAGCAATTAATTAATAAATAAATAACGAATAAACTTGAACCGAACCAACGCTTTTAACCCGAGCCGAACCGAACCCAACCAAACCCGCTAATTAATCCCAACCGATTAGCATTAAACACAATACAATGTATATATGTTAGTATGGGGGCCCACAGGTGCTGACTGGGCAGCGGATGGAGCCCACATCTCCTCTTCCTCCTCCGATTTCAAACTCCCGCCTGCTCGCCTGCAGGGCTCGACGCCTGCCTCCGCCGCCTTGGCTCCTCCCAGCGCGACGCCGCGTCCGCCTCAACTCTTCCGCATCACCCGGACACTCCCCGCCTGCAACTCACTAACACTCGCCCAGTCGCACCCCCACATACGCTCCCAGCCGCTCTCGCGCTCGCCTCTGCCTCACTCGAACTCACGTTCGACCCTCGCCGGGGCTCTCGAGCTCGCCGGAGCTCTCGAGCTTGGCCATCCTTTCCCACACTCGACTCTCATACCCTCTCCCCGACCATAAGGAACAAAAGGAATGGAATGGGCAAAGGAAAGGTAAGGGACGAAGCTCACCGGGGTGTTCGCAGGCGTCGGAGCTTCGATCGGATTTCTGGGCATCGTCGGAGGCTCTCGATGGCTCCTCGAACCTGCGTCGGATGTCGGTGAGTATGATGGTAGGGCTCGAGGGTGGTTTGGATTGGAAACGAAGGAGAACGGCTTACCGGAAGGTGATTTCGCGCTCAAACGGGGCGACGAAGCCTCGGTGGCTCGGTGGTGGCGTTCAGGGCTCCTTGGGCTGCCTCGAGTTACTGGTGGACGTCGAGGGAGATGTAGGGTGATGTTGTTGCTGCTGCCCTTTGAAGAGGAAGAAGAAATGGGTTATCGGAGCTCAATTCGGGGCTCGTGAAAACAGGGGCGTGGAGGAGTTTGAGGTGTTGAGCAGGAGATGGTGATGGTGTATGTTGCTGTCGATGTGCACAGGTGGGGATGGAGGACTGCCAATGGAGGAGATGAAGGATGGAGGGAGGAAGCGCAACAGAAGAGTGACGGGTGACAGGGTGATGACGATGAGGGAATGACAAGGTGAGGGGTGGGTTGAATTTGAAGGGTAAGGTGAGTGATGGGAGTGGGTGAGGGATTGTGCGTGGAATTGGTTAAACAAATACCCGGAATTAAATCATGAATACGCGAATTTTGAATCTCAAAATTAGTTTTCGAATGTTAGTTTCCCCGACTCTCGCTTCCTCGATCAATTAGATCTTTAAAATCCAAAAGGATATTGTTCGTTAAATTTATACTCCGGTCGGAATCCGCTAAACAAGTTTTAAAACCGATTTAATTTCATTTTTAATTCTCTTATTCCAGAAAATTAGGATTTGAAAATCCGAGCCTTTACATCATCCACCTCTAAAAACAAGTCTCGTCCCCGAGACTAAAATCGTTTTAAAAACAGGGGATTGAAGTTTTAAATTGGTGAGTCCAAGGATCTTGTCATTGATCCCGTAAGCACCTCACAAGTGCCCCTATGAGATCCTCACAGTATCGTTGTCGTGATCATAATATCCCCAAGAAATCGTTGTAAGAATGTAATATGGGCCCCTACCACATCCCTACTTCGACTTCTCGGTCATATCATAACTCAAAAAGCATTACAGCATCTCCACTAGGTCTTAGCAAGCAGTCTATAAGGGCCCTTATAAAATGTCTGTATCCACTTCGTGGGAGTCATAATGCAAGCTCGGTGAGAAATTTTCAAGAGGGTCCTTTGTTTGAAAAGGTTTGGTCTCAAAATCATTGAAGTTATCAATCGCGTTTGATTTCTCTAAATCCAACTCAGTCCTTTTTAAACACCATTCAAAATTCCCTAACCCGTCGTTAATCAAGCAATTTTCAAATCTCAAGAGGTGGAATCATCCACCTCTAAGGCTAATCCCGTATTTTCTTCCTAAGTTTTCGAATCAGATCAATCATCATTCTCAACTCAGCATGAACAAAAGTAAACCAACTCATCAACTCATAACATCATCAGCCACCTCTCATGTGGCAAATCTCAACATCAATCATGATAATCTCAACCACATAACATGTTTACCCATAACATAAATCATACCATCCCTTCAAAACATGTCAAAAGCAATAACAAAATCTAAACATCATACCACAAGCCATAAGGCATATCTACATCATACTGAAGGCATCACAAGTCCATGATCGAATTCTCATAAGTTATCATGTAAGCACACATGTCAAGAGATCAATGAGCTAGGTGTCACGGGGTAAGTATGTTAGTACACATCAATTCTCACAATCGCATAACATTGCACTACAAGTAGAACCAGTCATAGCAGATTTACCATGTCAACATATCAACACATCAAGGTCATGCTATTAAGATTCAGAAAAGAAAGATCAAGTAGTATATAATTCACCAACATGTCAGCATGCTCTGAAAGACATCACCTCAACTCATCACAATATCGAATGACGATCATTTAGTAACCAGGCACCATTAGGTCATGTTCATCATTTAACATATCAATAATCATGCTTAACTATATAATACAACATCATGCTTTCGTATAATAACACATCATTATCTCATATATCTTATCGTAACACATCCTAACATTCCTTTATAACAACATAACAGGATAGCAAATCGTCAATATCTCATGATAGCATTTGTCACTTTCACTAGATTTCAATATTGCATATCAACATGTAGTATTGTTCCATACCAAGTTCCTCATGGTCGCTATCTAACATCATGCCAGTACATATTTACAAGTCATGTAAGCAAGAAAATTCCCAAATTATCATCAGTACGTCAACAAGTCTCAATTTGCTATTATGCTCAAAATTATTGCAAAACATCATATATGAACATAGTCAATTCAAGCTAGCAACTTTCATCATAACCTTATCAGATACCAATTCAAGTTCCTTAGCATTCGCAGTTCATACTTTTATAGACAAAGGAATTTAGATCATGCTTAACAACTCACATTAGCAACACATCAAGACATCATGGTATATAAGAACTGCAAGGCATTGAATCATATAATCATAATCAATGGACCCTCAGGAACCATTCATTACCAAGTTAGCACATCAACACGTAAATTCATCGTCAGGTCAGTGCAATATCGCCATCAACTAATTTCGAAGGATTAAGAGTTAGAACGGAGGACACTCCCGCTCGCAAGTCATAGCGTACTCAGTAATCGTCATCATCAAAACGTGCTTGTCCTGCCGAAATCGTTGATCTTGAGGCCCGTGGGTAATGGGCCCACGCCTTCGCGGCGTTGCTCTATCGCTATCAGACTTCCCATTTCCTCTTTCATGTCGTCAATCGTCCAACGTGTCGTGTAGGATTTCAAGTTAGCGAAGATAGGGGAGGGACAAGAGCGGACAACCCAATGTTCCTTTCGGAACGAACACACACCAACCCTAAGGACGACAACTAGAGACGAAACTCTGACCTGAGAATAGCAACGATGCCCTTATGGAAGTCCATTAAGTTATAATCGCGACAAGCAAACACGAATTCATTATGGAGCATATCAATCACGATAATCCACACTAACAGGTACCTATTTCAGAGGAGCAACATTCGTATTCATTTCCAACGACACGATCGATTCCTATACTGATGCATGCGAGACAGGATAATAGTCTATTATTCCATGAAAGCAGTTATGCCTAGCAAGTTATGCGGAATCAAGAATGAGCATGCAGGATTCGAGGTCATGTGGGATTTAACGACGATGACGAGTATGGTGTATATGAACGAATGCACAAGCATGGTGTACGCATCAATAGGTGAGGTCAAATATGGCATGGCAAGGTGTAACATAACAACTAGATTAAGCGTCATACGAGAACATATAGGAGCAACCTAGTAACTATCTCATCCAAACACACTGGTCATATAATAGGTCGAGCATGGCACGTAATCATATGATGAGATACATTTAGAAAGCACATGTCCTACATGATACTAGCGACACATATAAAGGTACAATAGTTATCACATCATAGAACAGGTACAATATGTAATCATTTAGCGAGTCATACTAGAAATCATAAGCCCTACAGGATACTACTAGCACATATCGAATCATGACCACAATCAAGGTAACTCGCCTAAATTCATTGTAACATTTATGCGTCATACATATGCGAAATGATATAACGTGGTGTGTAATCATGCGAGGTGCCAAGTCATACATCTATGCCAACACTACAGGAATTCATAAGGTAATAGGGGAAACACTACCGAGTGATAACATGTAAGCATGCCAGGATAAACCACCACATAAAGCAATTGATCATCGAATTCAACATCAATCTAATTTACATGAGTAAGATATTTCAAGGTGATGGGAAGAGGAAAGGATCACACTATGAGGGACCTAGCTCGAGAGAGAATCAGTAATAATGCAAGCAAGGTATAAATCCGCACAAGTCACAAACAAGGACTCTACATAATGCTAAAGGCTCAACATGACATTCGATACATACATGCGCTTGAATGACCAACACATCCATGTGCAAGAAATCATATTAACATAGCCCGTCGATATAGAAGCATGGGAGGAATATAGCAATGCATAATGCAAACCTACGCAACTGGCAATATGACAAGCATACAAGGTATGTATTCCAACTCAACAACCATTTTAATAAGGCATGCATTTACCAAGACATCACGTCAAATAGCATTATCGCAATTGAACTACTAATTTAGTTAACAAACCACGGGTAACATCGACTAATCATGCAGGGAAAATCATCTTACGACATTCATACAAGGGAAGTGTAGCACACTATCATGGGCCTAATCTAGGGGAAGACAATAACTATATACAGACACTTATCATGCAATTCATGCTTCAAATCAGTCGTTAGTACGACCAATACAACAGGTCAATTAGACATACAAAGGCGACATATAATCAGGACAAGAAGCAAGATGCAACACGGGACCTAAGCAATGGGGCAAGCATGGGTACAGAATGTCATACAACCACAAATTTACATTAAGGATCATCATCTTAACATGTACTGGGAATTACGTATCATATAAGGCATGTTGACATCAAGTTATAACACATATTCATCAAGTATGGAACTCACTCTATCATGACACTAGAACTGAACGATCACACTATTATGAACCTATTTACAGGGAGAACATTAATTATGCGGCTTCCTACACATGACATTTACATTCATGCACTAGTATGACGATGCAACATACTGAGTAGGGCATGCTGGGATGATAGAGACATAACACGTGTAACTTGGACTCACACAATGGCCATCATGAACATTATAGCATGCATTCATCAAGACTCAATTATACCCCATATTCCCCATCCAACGCAACTAATCACACAACAATATCAAGTGAAAACAACCAACAATCATTAATCTGATGAATACAAAATAGATGGGCATGTTGTAGATTCTTGTCATAAAACGAGTAATAAGCATCAAGGCGTCATCCACTAGTATGCTAAAGATATCATTTACAGGCATTCAGACGAAGAAGAGTTTATCACACTATCATGGACCTAACCCAGGAGAAAACAATTATCATGTAGGTTTATATCATGTGGTTTATACGCTTCCAATCAATCATTAGTACAACTAATACAATAAGTCAAGTAGGCATGCTATGGCAACGTAATCACGATAGAGAGTGAGACATAACACAAGACTTGATCAATGTAACTAATCACAGATGTAATAACATGAGCAACATTTTACAAATAAGCATTTTGCAAGATACATGCAGGAGGTTACAAAATCATGTCATGCAATTCAGAGAGAGTCACCATTACAACTGGATAGAGATCCCTAAGGGCAACCATTGACCTTCCCCAACTTACTCATCACCCCTATTTCTTGTGGGACCTGGGTACGTACGACTCTTTGTGGCAAGAAAACCTCGGTTGATCATCATAAGAATCAAGGAAGACAACCCCAAAACACCTTACTTTTGACTCAAAATGACATCAAGAACTACCTTCCAATACTCAATCAGACAACCTTCATATACATACATGAGTTTATGACGCAATGTGTTTACCAACCCGATTCCCATGAAAGATACCGACATCCGGGAGAAAGACTCGATAGAACCATCAAAGGGTTAACAAACATAGTAGAATGAGATATTTCACACAAGCTGGGTTGACCACATAGAATTAAGGTTACTCCCACTATCTCGTTTGTACGGATCAGTCGATACACATTTAATTGTTAGGCATACCAATCAGACCTTAGCATATCAAGCACTCAACATAGAATTAATCAATGACAATTATAATGACCTCCTTCGAGGGAGATCGTACTCAGTCTCAATATATAAAGCACATCAAGCTATCTAATGTCGCTCTTCAAGGAGCGACTGACCGGAGGGGCAAAAACCTCGCGATCCTACCTAACTCGCCACTCCAACCACCTTGATGCAAATTCCTTGGAGTCTTCTGGACCCTCTGTAAAAAGCAAGCTAGTATTTTGCCTACCGTTCCCAACTACACCCAATAGGGGTGGTCTAGCGCCTTTACTACCCACGCGTGTCCCCGTTTGGTCGATTTTCCTCATTTATTACTAGTCGAGTTTATTACTTAGTTCAATTTTAGTTAAGCATCTTAAATTCATTTTGCCCCTTTAAATCCATTTCAAAAAGTCCTTGAAACTCGTGGGCGGTTTTCAAAACTTACACTCGACCCTTGTGTACCCGAATTGCACAACCTGAGCTCTGATACCATCTTTGTAACGGCCCAGAATTATGATTTCCGGGTTACGTTTCAAGGGATAAAACCCCTTGTTCGGATCTTGCAATTCAGGTACGGGTTGAGTTTTAAAACAAAATATTTGTACTAAAAGAAGGGATTTCGAACCCTTAAAGATCGCGGATCCATTGGGGATCAAATACCTGCCTTAGTCTAATCGTGAAATCGAGCGAAAGCAAAAATAAGGTTGAGTTCAAATACAATCCGAAAGGGAGTATAAAAGAGAGGAAGTGTGGTGGTCTCTCAACCTCTCGATCTAACGCCAAAGGTCTGAACCCGCCAAGCATCCACATAAGCAACGATAGCGGCTAACGGTTACCTGAATCTAAAAAAAATAAGGGGGATCTGGGTCAATCATCAGGTCACTCATGCGCGTATGTAAACACACTCTGAGAGGCATATAATAAGCACCCTATTCTTAAGATGAAATGCGTAATGCCATACGTAAATTAAATCACATATATATATACTGACAGATTAATATAATGCAGAAAGCGATAAATGGATCCACACAGAATGCCAAATGGCATGTCCCTCTCGTACCTTCACCCCCTTTCAATAGGGCGGAGACTGGCCAGTTCGGTGCTATAGCATATCAATTTCCTCGTGGTGGTGCACAACCCACGGCATCATCATATCATATCATCTCATCGCTTGCCCGATGGTGCTGGGCTTTCATATCATGCTCATATAGCCTCGATTGACTCAGGGTACCCGATGAGGCTGGGCTACCCTATGACCCTAGCAAAGACTCTAGGACTATCACAGATAACGGCCGTTCTCTTGCAAGGACATATAGCAATCATATGATTTTCATTTTTAGCTCCTAAGCATGATTCTAAGTCGTATGGTGCATGGACACTAGCCTACTATATAACACCCAGTGCATAGAGCGCCCATCATGAGTAAGTTCAAAGAACTTACCTGGAGTAGCAGATCAGCAAGATGAAAAGCAGCAAGATATAAGCAAGCAGGTTACAGATCACCTAGCAATTATTAATAAATATGCATAAGTAAACTGCACACAACGGGATCCATTTACCACTACATAACATGCTCATCAATCCATTAATCATAGCATCATCAGCATCCTTTATCTCAACATCTTATATCATCTTATTCCATTGTCATTTTTCATAACGGGCTAAATCATACTTCAATCCATAAAATCTCACTCGCTAGTCAAGTTGTTAGTCAAAACAATTACTTCAAAATTATACTTAGCCAATTCTAATTCATAAAATATTTAATCTTTAAAACTACTTCCAAAAATCCGATTAAATAATCCCGGCATACTTTACTTTAATTAAAATCATCCTTCTAGGGACTTAATAATTTTCAACCGTTACTAAATAATTCAATTTATATACTTTAAAACCGAGCCCTTTTAAATACCGACACACAAATCAATTTCTAAATAATCAATTATCGGTTATCGGTTAAGCAATTAATTAATAAATAAATAACGAATAAACTTGAACCGAACCAACGCTTTTAACCCGAGCCGAACCGAACCCAACCAAACCCGCTAATTAATCCCAACCGATTAGCATTAAACACAATACAATGTATATATGTTAGTATGGGGGCCCACAGGTGCTGACTGGGCAGCGGATGGAGCCCACATCTCCTCTTCCTCCTCCGATTTCAAACTCCCGCCTGCTCGCCTGCAGGGCTCGACGCCTGCCTCCGCCGCCTTGGCTCCTCCCAGCGCGACGCCGCGTCCGCCTCAACTCTTCCGCATCACCCGGACACTCCCCGCCTGCAACTCACTAACACTCGCCCAGTCGCACCCCCACATACGCTCCCAGCCGCTCTCGCGCTCGCCTCTGCCTCACTCGAACTCACGTTCGACCCTCGCCGGGGCTCTCGAGCTCGCCGGAGCTCTCGAGCTTGGCCATCCTTTCCCACACTCGACTCTCATACCCTCTCCCCGACCATAAGGAACAAAAGGAATGGAATGGGCAAAGGAAAGGTAAGGGACGAAGCTCACCGGGGTGTTCGCAGGCGTCGGAGCTTCGATCGGATTTCTGGGCATCGTCGGAGGCTCTCGATGGCTCCTCGAACCTGCGTCGGATGTCGGTGAGTATGATGGTAGGGCTCGAGGGTGGTTTGGATTGGAAACGAAGGAGAACGGCTTACCGGAAGGTGATTTCGCGCTCAAACGGGGCGACGAAGCCTCGGTGGCTCGGTGGTGGCGTTCAGGGCTCCTTGGGCTGCCTCGAGTTACTGGTGGACGTCGAGGGAGATGTAGGGTGATGTTGTTGCTGCTGCCCTTTGAAGAGGAAGAAGAAATGGGTTATCGGAGCTCAATTCGGGGCTCGTGAAAACAGGGGCGTGGAGGAGTTTGAGGTGTTGAGCAGGAGATGGTGATGGTGTATGTTGCTGTCGATGTGCACAGGTGGGGATGGAGGACTGCCAATGGAGGAGATGAAGGATGGAGGGAGGAAGCGCAACAGAAGAGTGACGGGTGACAGGGTGATGACGATGAGGGAATGACAAGGTGAGGGGTGGGTTGAATTTGAAGGGTAAGGTGAGTGATGGGAGTGGGTGAGGGATTGTGCGTGGAATTGGTTAAACAAATACCCGGAATTAAATCATGAATACGCGAATTTTGAATCTCAAAATTAGTTTTCGAATGTTAGTTTCCCCGACTCTCGCTTCCTCGATCAATTAGATCTTTAAAATCCAAAAGGATATTGTTCGTTAAATTTATACTCCGGTCGGAATCCGCTAAACAAGTTTTAAAACCGATTTAATTTCATTTTTAATTCTCTTATTCCAGAAAATTAGGATTTGAAAATCCGAGCCTTTACACTACCTCCGGCCACCAGCCCCCACCCGCTCGAACCCCCTCACTCAGGCGCACCCCCCGACACCAGAACCCCCTTGGTTCGTGCCCAGCCGAGCCCACACCGAGCCCATCTTCCCCAACAGCGCTAATCGGTTCTTTTGGCTCGGAATACCTTCGAAATCCCGATTTTGCTCCTTGTTTTCACTCGAATTTGGTATGATTTCTAACTCTAAACTTGTTTATTACAGTTATTTGGATTGGTTGAATGATTTAGGTTGAGATTGAAAACCTAGGGTTTGATTTAGGAGCGGAATTTGGGGCTTTTTGACAAAAGCCAAATTGATTGAAATTGATGATATGATTGTGTTGTTGGGTTGATTTTGAGCTAATTTCATGTTCATATCATTGTCAAACTGTTTATAGATCATTAGCTAATTGGATTTTAGAATTTTATAGTGCGATATGCTTTAACATTTGGGGCTTTTTGACAAAAGCCAAATTGATTGAAATTGATGATATGGTTGTCTTGTTGGGTTGATTTTGAGCTAATTTCATGTTCATATCATTGTCAAATTGTTTATAGATCATTAGCTAATTGGATTTTAGAATTTTATAGTGCGATATGCTTTAGCATTTGGGGCTTTTTGACAAAAGCCAAATTGATTGAAATTAATGATATGGTTGTGTTATTGGGTTGATTTTGAGCTAATTTCATGTTCATATCATTGTCATATTGTTTATGGATCATGAGCTAATTGAAGTTTGAAATTTTATATTGCGATATGCTTTAGAATTTGGGGTTTTTTGCCAACGGCCAAATTGACTGAAATTGATGCTATGGTTGTGTTGTTGGGTTGATTTGGAGCTAATTTCATGTTTATAGCATTGTCAAATTGTTTGTGAATCAGGAGCTAATTGAATTTTATAATTTTATTGCAATATGCTTTAGATTGATTAGGTTCTTCTATTTTAGCATAAAAATCATAATTTAGCCTATTAGCTCAATTGGTAGAGCAATGTGCGTTTGCACAAAAGATGTGGGTTCAAATCCCACATAGGTTACATAATAGACAAGAACGCAACAATCGCAAATTGTTAATCATGCACATTATAATCTAAGTTATGTACTTTTTAACTTTAATTATGCACATTTTAATCTTATTCATGCACTTTAATTTTAAAAGCTTATACATAAAAAAAATCGATTTCAAACTTACATCTATCAACCTAAATTATCCGAGAGGTGAACTCAAACTCTCAAAAGTAAAAAAAAATAAAATAAAATTAAAACATCGATTTCAAAAGCACATCTTTTGACTTATTAATGCACATTATTATTTTACATTTGCACAGTTGTATTCTTAATCTGCACAATTGTATTTTACTTTTGCACAATTGTAGTTTAAATTTGCACAATTGTATCCTACTTTAAATTTGCACAATTGCACAATTAAAGTTGCACAAATGCACTTTAAAGTTGCACAAATGCACTCCACAGTTGCACAAATGCACTCCACAGTTCCACAAATGCACTCCACAGTTCCACAAATGCACTTCACAGTTGCACAAAAGGTATCGAAAACGGGAAAAAGTGCATTTACCCATAAAATTAGACATATTTACCAATTTACCCATAAATTAAACATATTTCAATTATAAATTTTTATAATTGAAATAGGCACATTTACCTATTTACCCCATAATGAATTATTTGTCTGCACAAAATAAACTTATATTTGCACAATAAGATGTTATATGTGCACAAAAGCAAGTTATACTTGCACAGCAGAAAGTGTTACCACGGAAAAAAAAATTCTGGGCAAAAAAAAAAAAAAAAAAAAAAAAGGGTCCGAGAAGGGGGGGCACACGCATGGGCAAGGGGGGCAGACATTCTACTAATGAAATTAGGCCCATTAGTAATTAAATTAGGCCCATTAGCTAATTTTACGCGATAAGTAAATTTTACACGTTAAGGAGTTTTTACATTTGAAGTAAACCCTATATATATATATATATATATATATATATATATATATATATATATATATATATATATATATATATATATATATATATATATATATATATTTTATTAGGTAAGAATTTGAGAAATCAGACTACTTGTAGTCTGATAACTCAATAGGCCGAAGAATCGGCAGACGGATATACTGTCAACAACCAATACACTAAGCAACACACAACAACATAGGTGAAAGAAGAATCCAAACAACCCATAAGACCCAATAGCTGGCGGAGGAGTCGAGGAAGATCCAAGGCGAGCCACGAATGCCGAGAATACGGGGGAGTGCGACGACTCACGGTGACTCGACGCCGAGAAGGCGGAGAACAGTAACCCACCATCGGAAAGGGCGAAACCTGAGGAAGTCTGATAAATCTATATATATGTTATGCATTTGAAAACCGTAAAATATATATAAATTTTAGAATTTTTTTTAAAATATTTATTATTTGAGGGACAAGGCACGTCCCGTCCCGCAAAAATTACGCGGGACGACCCCAATCCCGTCCCGTCCCGCGCCCACCCCTAGAATTATGGATCTATTGGTATTCAATGGACTGAAAACAAATTTGTGTTTATATAATGCAAAGGGGGAAAGTTAAGGGGCCAGCCCAAAGGCCCATCAACTTTGCAAATGTTTGTTGTCCTTGGAAATGAACAAAGTAAACTAGGTATAGACCGTTAAAAAAAAAATATGTTTAAAAAAAATAAAAAAAAATAAAAAACATTCAAATATTATAATAATTTCATACTTATGATATATTATATAGTTTATTAAAAGACATTAAAAAAATAAAATGATTTGTATTTTTAAATTTTGTAAATGAGTAGATATTACTATCACAATAACACATAGTAGATGCTAAGGATGACATGTAGTGATCATAAGTGTGAATCCCTAATTTCTTTATTTAGTTTATTGTAATAATCTAATGTGTATGTAGCTGGGAAATTTTTTTATCATAATAATTTTCTCCCACAATTTCCATGCATGTCTACTCTTTTCATTGAGATTCATGGTCCGTTTCGAGATGGTCTCATCGAATACGCATTTCCCCAGAAATACCTCGTGAATTTTTGTATATTTTTTCATTGTTTATTATTTTTCTTTTAAAATTGCTTTAGATAAACCATTATTTAAAAATAGAGGGAATAATCTCTTTTTAAAAGTAACATTTCAAAAAGAAACATCTCTTTTTTATCTCATATTGTCCTCTATAATTTGCCAAATTAGTACTCCAATCTCAAATATAATACTGTATAGAGTACTTTTTACTATCAGTTACATAGCTAAAAACTATATAAAATAATTTTTTTATTTTTTAAATAAATTTAATATTTATTACTAATAAGTATTAATTTTTAAAAAAAATATTAATATTTAATATAATACTGTATTTAGCTTTATTGAAATAAAGTTAAACATCTTACATTTTTTAAACCATTTTTGCAATTACTGTACATTTCCTAAATGGCAATACAGCATTTCCAAGCCGGTGAAATCTGTCTAGTCACATACATCTCCCCGGCATCTCACCACACAACCTGTCTACATCGTTCCCCTTAAAAATAAATAAATATTCCAATATTTATCCTCTCCCACACAAAACCCAAACGACAGTATAAAGGCGCCAAATGGAAGCGCCTGTACACACTACCCACAACACACACTGACGCTCACCTCTCTCTTTCTCCAGTAACTGAAGCTCTTCTGCAGTTGCCTATGGCGGTGGAGATAAGCACCTTGCTGTGGCCCGCTCTAGCGGTGGTGGCCGTTGTCGAGATTCTCAAGAGACTCAACTCCTTCTACTACGAAGTCCTCAGATTGGGGGAAAAGCGGCACAATCTCCCGCCCGGCGATCTCGGATGGCCTTTCATCGGCAACATGTGGACCTTCCTCCGCGCCTTCCGATCCAATCATCCCGAGTCCTTCATGGCCTCCTTCTTCACCAGGTTCCTTCTTCAAATCTCAATTTCACTACCTATCAATTCAATTCAATTATCCGCGAATTTCAGGTTGATTAATTGAATTGACATATATGCACTGCAGGTATGGCAAAACGGGGATATACAAGGCGTTCATGTTCGGGAGCCCTAGCGTGATCTGCACCTCCGCCGAGACCTGCAGGAAGGTGCTCACGGACGACGATAGCTTCAAGCCTGGGTGGCCGTCGTCCACCGAGAGGCTGATCGGAGAGAAATCGTTCGTTTCCATCCCTTACGAGGAGCACAAGCGGCTCCGGAAGCTGACGGCGGCTCCGATCAACGGCCACGAGGCGCTCTCCAACTACATCCCCTTCATGGAGCAACTCTCCAAGTCCTCGCTCGAGAAATGGTCTCGAATGGGGGAATTCGAGTTCCTGACCGCCGTTAGAAAGCTGACCTTCGAGATCATCATGCACATCTTCTTGAGCTCCGAGAGCGAGAGCGTGATGGAGGCACTTGAACGCTACTACACCGATCTCAACTACGGAGTCAGGGCCATGGCGATTAACATCCCAGGGTTTGCGTTTCATCGAGCACTCAAGGTTCGGGTTTAACTGATTATACCGAAACGCAATTGAAGCGATCGATTTGATCATTTTGATTGATTGAGATTATTTGGTGGTCGATTAATTAATCAGGCCAGGAAGGGGCTTCTTAAGGTGTTTCAATCGATTGTCGATTCGAGAAGAGCGGATAAGAAGGCAGGTGTTGCTGTCAAAGCAAGGAAGGATATGATGGATGGATTGCTTGAAGCCGAGGATGAAGACGGTAGGAAGTTGACCGATGAAGAGATCATCGATATCATGGTTATGTACTTGAATGCAGGGCATGAATCGTCCGGTCACACCATCACCTGGGCCACCATCTTACTCCAAGAACACCCCGAAGTTTTCGAGAAAGCCAAAGTACACATAATGTCATTGTCAATTGTTCTTGTTTCTTTCAGCTTGATCATAATCATGGTGTAATGGACTGTAATTTGTGGATTCAGGAAGAGTCGGAGCGAATCGTCAAGAAGAGGCCATCTACACAGAACGGCCTCACATTGAAAGAAATCCGAGAGATGGAGTACCTCTCTAAGGTAAATCCATCGGTCTTGTTTATCCATTGCCAATTGGTTTTGGGTTGGATATGTCATTAACATTGCATTTCATTTTCGTAGGTGGTAGATGAGACGCTAAGGTGGGTGTCTTTCTCCCTGATGGTCTTCCGTGAAGCAAAGAAGGACGTGAATATAAACGGTTAGTGCGTGTTCCGAATGATCAAGAGGCTTGCTTAATCTGTCGCGATAATGTTTGGCTTTCGTGTTGCAGGGTATACAATTCCTAAGGGATGGAAGGTCTTGGCATGGTTCAGAGGTGTTCACTTGGACCCGGAGATCTATCCGGAGCCTCTTGAATTCGACCCATCGAGATGGGATGTGAGTGGAAGAACACTTGCATGCTTTTACAATTTACATTATTTCAGTTGCAATGTTTGATTGCATTCTGAACCTGCATTGTGATGCGGTTAATGTACAGAACTTTACCCCGAAAGCCGGAGCTTTCCTTCCTTTCGGGGCTGGAAGTCGCCTGTGCCCAGGGAACGACCTTGCAAAGCTCGAGATTTCGATCTTTCTTCACTATTTCCTCCTGGGATACAAGTGAGTTACTAGCTCACCGGTTGTCCTTCACCTCAAATAGATATGTAATTGAATCGCTGTGTACGTAATCCATGTAATGTCATTGCAGGCTTGACAGGAAGAACCCGAGTAGCCCCTCGATGTACTTGCCACACAGGAGGCCCAAAGACAACTGCGTGGCGAAGATGTTGAAGGTTTGAAGAGTTATTCAAGACTAGTGAGAAATTGGGGATGATAAAGTTATGCTTTCTAATTAGTCTGAAAAAATAGGCTGTGTTGAATCATTATGTTTTTTATTTCAATATATATAAATCAATGATAACAACTTATTAGAATAATTTGCTTTAGACAAAGTCGGTCCAGTTGAACTATTTCATGGCTCAGGTATATTTAGTCACATTTTAGGGTTTTGCACTAAAACATAGCAGTGATTTTGAGATCCTCGGTGGATAAATGTGTGGTTAAGTTACTATGGGATTAGGAATTTCTGTTGAATTTCAACCAGTTGCTTATATCAGAGGACCAAAAATTGTGTGTTTTCGATCAGTGGATAAAACTGTAGGACTGGAGTTTGTCTAGCAAGGCTTGTTTGAAAATGTGTTTTTTCACACAGGACGATTTGATGCAAGTGTTGGTAATACTAGTACTCCGTAGATTTTAGCTATTTTTTATACTGCGCACAAAATCTGGTTATCAGTGACGGCCGTTGTGGGAGAGGGAGACCGAAGAAGAGGTGGGAGGAGGTGATCGGAAATGACTTGATGGATTTGGGGATATCGGAGGAGCTGACTATTGATAGGAGGCAGTGGAGGAGTGCTATTAGAACTCGAGAATAGTAGAGGGTTCTACGTTTCACTCTTCTTATCTATCTGCCTACGCCACTGTTTTTTTTCGAGTCTCACACACCATACACCATACCATACAGTAGCATAGAGTTTCTTTGCGTTTTCCCTCTCTGCATTTCTCACGTAGTAATATTTAGTTTTCAATGTCTTGTTGTGTTGCTTGTATTGTGGATATCTCCCTTTGTGTTTCTGCCTGTCTTCTGGGTCATTTAGGAAATATCCTCTCGACCTTGTTGGGGCAAGAGTGCATACGATAAGACCTCTCAAACCCTCGTCTGACGGGATATAGTGGGTTTGTTGTTTTCCACATTGAACCATAAAATGGACTACAAAGTGGATCTGATCTTCGCTGGGTTTTTACTGCATCAAATTGTTTTTTTTTGTTGGAATTGGTGCAAGTTAAATGAACTGAAATGTGTAGCCTGATTCTTTGACTACAGGGAGCAAATGCCATAACATGATTTGTCTCTCAAATAATATGTTAAACTTTTCCTATGTCCATATCCTGTAATGACTGTCAGTAGTAGCTACAGGCCCACAAACGTATCCCTTGCATTTTGCTTGATATGGTGCAGTAACATATATATGATCGTCAAGTACGTTGTTGAATGGAATGATCGATCTGCACCAGATGGTGACCGCTGCTTGCTACACTTGAGATGGACAGCTCTGATCCTTTTTTATCAGGTTTGCTGAGCGCACGGCCAATTTCTCGCCAAATACACGGTGACTGCCACAGTTCCGAAAACCGCGAGAATCTGGGTTGTCACAGTTTCAAAAACCGTGGGGAATAATGTGGCGACAGTTCTGAAAACCGTAGCAATTGTCGCTGCCACAGCTTCTCAAATTGTAAGAAAATTGTTACACCACCAGAAAAAAAAAAACTATAAAAGGTCATCGGGAATCCGCGTGCTACAGTTCTCACGGTTTCCAGAACTGCGGCAGCGGGAAATTGGGCCTCTTTTTAGGGTTTTTTATTTTGGGCTTTATTTTTTTGGGCTTTTTTTTTTGTTTTGGGCTAAGCCCACGATTTCCAACTCCGTGGCCGTGAATTTTCACGGTTTTCAAAACTAAAACCACAATATTTCCCTACGGTTTTCAATTTCGTCACCGCCACCGTGTGATTGGCGATATTTTGGCCGTGCGGATAATCTCCCCCTTTTTTATTCTCTTACTGGAGTATATGATTGCCTTCTGCTCAATCTTCTTCTATGATTTTGTCTGTACTTGATTGTGGATTACTCCATCCGTTCGCGAAAACTTATTATTTTAGACTTTTGATTTTTGTCAGTTTAGAGTTTTTACCCATATATTTCCAAATTTACCCTCATTTGTTTAAATTTTGAATTACTTTGAAAAATGTGATTGTACTTTGCTTTGATATAATTATGACAAAAGTAGGGGCAATTTAGGTAGTTTAAATATTTCTTAAATATTGTGTCGGGAGCTAAAATGACAGTAGCAACACCTTATAAATGGACAACCGGATTAAGATCCAGTTGGACGGGCCCCGCTTGTGTCAACGGGCCGGCCCAATTGGACGTGGAAGGTGGTTTTGCCTGACGGGCTGACCGGGCCAATACCATTGGGCCGTTAATGTGAGAGATTTAATGGGCTTGGATCTGCCCCCGTTATGGTTGTGTGGGCGGGTTTGACCCGTTGTTGGATTGGCCGGCGAGACAGTGGGAAAGATGAGACCTTGGTCGAGACTCGAGAGTTATAGCATTTCCAATCGCACCTCTAAAATAAAGAAAATGAGAAAATTTAAAGAGAATATGGTGTTTTTTTGCTCCAACAACTTGTTTATTTTATTTTCTAAAATAGAGAAATGAGGAGAGATATGAAAATTTTCTCTATATTTTTGTAGCAACGGTAAAAAATTATTTAAACACGTACTCTATGTAGAATGTTATCACAAAATTCAATTGAATTCAACTATAGAGAATTGAGGAGTGGAAATAAAATATTATATATTTGTTTCAAATAGATAAAAGTAGTAATATTTAAAGCATTTATTAAATGTAGAAATACGTAAAATAGATGAAATGTTGGAGTTTGATCACAATTTTTTTTTAAAATATTTTTGTATTTTCTTTTATATTTTAGAGAATTTTCTACAAAATTTGTTGCAGTTTTTTTTTTGATACAAGGCAAGATTTTGGGCGGTGTCAGACCCTATTGACCCACCACCCAATAGTGTCTTTATGGACGAGAGCAAGAAGCTCTGGATGAGAAGCAATCGACCCATAAAACTGTCGCATGTGAAGATGAGCTGCTTTGTCCACCACTTGGTTGACTTCCCGAAAATGTGGGTGACAGAAAATGACTCGAATGATTGGAGCAAAAGAAGAGCATCGACGATCACCAAATCAATCTCCCAAGGACACTTCCAGTTCCCTTTGATTGAGTTGATAACCGAAAGACTATCCCCTTCCACTTCAATCTTCGAGATACCCATCTGTAACGCAGCAAACAGACCCATCCGAAGGGCCAACGCTTCCGCCATCAAAGCAGAAACAGAACCCCACAATAAGGCGTTGTAAGCCTGGACACTACCATGGTGGTCTCGAATAACAAAACTCGTCGCTGCATCCCCTGTGGATAGTTTCGACCCATCAAAATTGATCTTGAAATATCCCTCCCTGAGTTTCTTCCAACGAAGGTTCTTTTGTTGCAGATGTTCTTAAGATCTTCTATAACTCCTGTGATTTCTAATCATATTATAACTCAGGTGATTTCTAATCATATTAGGATGCTTGAGCACACTGAGACAAAATTTGTTGCAGATGTTCTTAAGATCTCCTATAACTCATGTGATTTCTAATCATATTATAAACAAAATATTAATTTATATAATACTTTAAAAAATCGTAAATATTTTCAAACACAAATTAGGATAATAATTTTGGGATATATATATATATATTAAATGGATAAAATGATCCCTAAAATGCAATCCAACCCTTAAATTAAAATTTTAAATATATTTATCATCAAATTTGAGTTTTAAAATATTAAAATATAATATATTTAACGATAGTTTGACGAAAATAGATAAATGGGTGGTGATTTGAATTAGGGATGGCAATTTCACCCGCACCCGACCCGAACCCGAATCACCCGACCCGAAAAAGTGGGTGAAAAACCGAAAAAAAGCGGGTGGAAAGTGGATGTGGGTGAAGTGGATATGGGTGGTGGGTCGGGTGGGGTGAAGTTTTTCTCCACCCGCACTCGATCCACCACCCGACCCGACCCGTATAAAATATATATTTTTTATATAAAATATACATATTTTATATAAAAAAATATATATTTTATATAAAAAAAATATATACACTTTTGTAAACCCTAATTTCCCTTCCCAAAGTTCTCAGCTTCCCTTCATCCTCTCGTGGTCTATGTTGACGTTCATCCAAGGCGATTCAGATTCAAGTCGGACTATTATTTTTCCGTATGTTTTAGACTTATGATATGTGTTTAAGACTTGCGGCATGTGTTGTTTAAGACTTATTGTATGTCTTTAAGACTTATGTATGTGTTTAAGACTTAAATGTGTAATATAATCATATTTTATACGGTGTTTTGTGTACCAAATTTATTGAAATTCAATTAGATGCATTTAGGGAAAATTACCCACATTTCACCCATATCTCACCCATTTCACCCGATGGATATGGGCGAAGTGGATATGGGTGAAGTGGATATGGGTGGGGTGATGGGTGGGAAAATGGGTCACCCATGGTGGGTTGGGTGAAATGGGGGTCCATCCACCCACCACCCGACTCATTGCCATCCCTAATTTGAATTGTAATTAGAGACCATTTAAATGATGATTTTTTAAAATTTTAAATTTAAGGGATTAAGTGAAAACCCGTATATTTAAAGGATGATTTTATATAAATTTTCATTTTATATTTTTTTCACTGAAATTACTATCTAAATTACAAATTTAATATTTTTTCCTAGTGAGTGTCACAAACTCACAATTGTCCAAACAAAGAAAAGAAAGGCATGATTTTGGGGTGCGGACAATGGTCGGTTATAATGTCACGGCTGATGGCTCCGAACACCCAATAAAATGGAGGGTAAGACTTTCGATTGCGTTGACACCCTTTTTAAATAATAATTGTCCTTTCAAATGTTATCGTTATAACAGTTTCATACATTTTTTAAAATAAAATCTATGGTTAACAATAAATATCAGTTGGAATATTGGATACAAATGAAATATATAGATTGATTAAATAGAACCAAATCAACCAATCACCCAAATGACCCAACCCATACGATTCTTACTTGTTATAATAATATAACTAGTATATCTATGGAGAATATGATCGTGGGAGTGTCCCACATTGGTTAGAAATTATATCCAAGTCTTGAATATAAGTCGGTGGACTACCTTATCTAACACCAGTCGGTGGACTACCTCATCTAACACTGTAATTAAAGCAATTTATGAGTAGATATATTTTCATAAAAAATTATCTAACTATATATAAATAATCATAGTTATTTCCAAAATCAACTAAAATACATGAGTGTGTTATATGAACACGAGTAGCTCGAATTCGACTCTCGTACCCGATCGCTCGATAAAAACTCGTTCATTTTCTAAACGAGCCGAGTATGAGCACATTTTCAAGCTTGGTCCAAAGCTGCCATGTATAAATACATATGGTGTGTGATGTGTATAATCTATATATGTGATAAGGTTATTAGTAGTATATATACCCATAAGTGTAATTGTAAGGGCATCAATGAAATATGCAAATGAAATCAATATCAATCTCATGGATCTCTACTAGGGACATAACAAAAGCTCGGCCCATTCGAATTAAACTCGAATAACTCGAATTTAATGGGATTTTTAAATTTTCCTTTAAATTATTGTATAATGAGCAAGTGAAACTCCTTAAAACTCGAAAAAAGTTCGGCTCGATCAGCTCGTTAATTTCCTAAACAAGCCAAGTATGAACACATTTTTAAACTCGATTCAAAATTTAGACTTGGCTCGAGCTCGTTCATATCCCAAATGAATTGAATATGAACAAGCAATACTCGGCTTGTTCAACTCGAATAACAGATATATAATAATAAAAAAAGAATTAAAAAATATAAAACCATCAATTACTCGACGACTAGTACAGACTATACAATGTACGTTGGAATGAAATGTTACTATCATAAAGTCAAAAACAAGAAACAAAGTAAACTATGATTCGGAGGGAAATTATAATTATATAATTAATTTATAAATTTTAAATAAGAAACTTATGTACGTATTAAGGGATGTGAGGCTTTGGTGGGTGCACACACTAGTACACTACATTTTCAATTTTAGATGTATAGTAAATATTATATCAACGGTTTTTCTAATATTTACCATTAGAACATAGATTAAAAAGCTTAGCTCACCCAAAAAAATAAAAAGCCTAATTAAAAAAAAAAGATTAAAAAGCCTAATTAAAAAAATAGATTAAGTTTCTTGTTTAAATTTTAAATAAAAAAATTAAATCGTTAAACAACGATTTTATTATTTTATTTTATTTTTCAATCAGGGCTAGAGTCACTGTTTAAAACAACAACTTAGCCTTTTTTTTTTACTAAATTCTAAAATACTTCCGATCTTTGACTATTTCGCAATTTTTTTTAGTTTTTTTGACAATTTTGAAAGAAAAAAAATCATTATTATACTACAGAGTTATTGTACACAATATAGGTCTACTTTCAGTGATCACGGTATGCCCTTCATTTTCAGACGTAACCATATTTGCTAATTGCTACTATAAAATTGATTCAACCAAATATAAAACCAAAATAAAATTACTGTACGATTGACTTATTGTGTAATCACACATACATCATACATCCTATTATATTGTGATTTTATATTTTTCAAAACTACATTTCCTAATTTATTAGGAAAAATACTAACTAACAAAAATAAGAAAGGTGCAACTCACACATATTTTTAGAGTATCTTTAGCAACCATTCTTAAAATATAAAGTTTTTTTTTCCATATATTCGCATTTTACTACTTTGCTTTCGGATGATTTAATTTATGATTAAAGTGATGTTACATTAACGGTTTTTCTAATCTATACGATAAGATATTAAATTAAAAAATATTCCATATCAAAAAAATAATCGGCCCTGAAAAGCTAATTAAAAGAAAAGTTAAACTAATTAAAATTTGAAAAATATTTATAAATTAATACTCTTTCTTGAGACATAGAATAGAAAATCGATAAATAAATAAAGATTTTAATTAATTATTAAATCCGAAAATGAGTTCCCATTAACCACTCTAATGACTTGTACTTAAATGCCAGTGCTATATATACTCCTCCCATCTCATTGCTCCAATTTGCACTCCAAACTCCTCTTCCAAAAAAATAGACACCAAAAGAGATGAAGAGCAAGAAAGGGGTGTTCGCGGTCCTGGTGGGGCTGAGCGACGACAAGGATCTACACAAGTTGATGATACCAGTCTCGTACCTGCACCACCCGTCACTCGAGAGCCTGCTAGAGAGGGCACACGAGCTCTACGGATACCAGGCAGCTGGCCCGCTGAGGCTGCCTTGCTCTTTGGACGAGTTCCTCCGTCTGAAGTCGATGATCGAGCAAGGAGGGAGCAACAACAAGAGTACTCGACGTAGCAAGAGCCTGAATGACCACCACCGCCACCACCAGTTTCATCGCTCGTTGTCGTTTACCTCTTGTTTTGTTGTCGAGGATGACGATTAAAATGAAGGCTTGATCTTAGAAGGAGAGATTAGGCAATGAATTTCTGTGGTGGACTTGATTTTCAGTTTCTTAATCATTGTAAGGGTTGATTAGGCAAGTAACCAATGAATGAAGAATATGCTCTGCATCTGACTATTGCGGATATATTATTTCCTTCGTGAGCTTTGGGCCTATATGGGCCATCATCAATTTAAAATGGGCTAGATTCAGATGGGCTTAGATACGCCCATTAAGTGTTCTTTTCATCATCGTAGGGGTACAGTAACTTTTATTTTATACAAGTGGGGTAGGGGTGGGCTCGAGACGAGATTTTTTTTAGCGAGTTTTATCCCTCATGGGATGGAATGGAACGGGATATATATATATATATATATATATATATATATATATATATATATATATATATATATATATATATATATATATATATATATATATATATATATATATATATATATATATATGTATATGTACACTAAACGCATGATTGGATGAGATTTGTGGGATGAAATTTCACTAGGATCGGACAGGACTGGAATTTTATAGGATTTGGGCCAACCCATAATAGCATCTCCATCTCTATCATAATTTATGTCATTTTACTTTTTAACATATTTTTTAAAAAAGCTAAAAACTCTAGAAAATATCAAAATTTTAAAAACTTTATATTTTTTTAGTAATAAGTATGAAATTCATTTTAAATATTTTTATTTTAAATTTTAATAAAAAGTTAATATTTTATATAATTTTTATCTTTCTGAAAAAAGCATACAAAATTACAAGTGATTAAAAAATTGAGACGAAGGGAATATCAATTTTTTAGGACTTGCATTTTATAATTTATTGGCCAATTATTTAGGATGATAACATTGTTACTTTATCAATTATATTTGTAAGATCCCAAGATTGATGTAAAGTCCTCCTTAAGGATTTCCATTCATTGATAAACATATATATAGGTTACAAAGGTATTGGGCCTTAACGGGCTTTTAGCCCACTATACATGAGGAGACATATGTAATCTATCAAATCCCCGCAGTCGAAACGGGAGGAGGCTGTACAGTGAGACTGGAACAAAAATCAATGAATAATTGTCCAGGTAAACCCTTGGTGAATATATCAACGTACTGATAAGAGGACGGGACATGTAGATCGCGGACATGTCCAATGACAACCTTGTCCCTGATGAAGTGGAGATCGAGCTCAATGTGCTTCGTGCGTTGATACTGGACTGGGTTGCTAGCCAGATAGACGGCGGAGACGTTGTTAGTGTAGACCAGAGTGACCTTCTGAAGAGAGAAACAGAGCTCAAGAAGGAGATTGCGGAGCCAAGTTCACTCGGAGACAACGTTGGGAACACCCCTGTATTCGGCCTCAGCGCTGGAGCGAGACACGACAGACTGACGCTTGGTTGAACACGACACAAGGGTGTCGTTGAGGAAGACACAGTAACCAGACGTGGAGCGACGTGTGTCAGGACAACCACCCCAATCCGCATCAGTGTAAGCAACAAGGTCAAGCTTAGAGGAAGGAGTGATCGTGGTGCCTAGCTCAAGTGTGCCGCTGATGTACCGAATGATCCGCTTTGAGGCATGAAAGTAGAGTTCCCTGGGTGCATGCATGAACAAGTAGATATGCTGAACGGCGTAACTGATATCAGGTCTGGTGAAGGTGAGATACCGAAGAGCACCAGCAAGGCTCCTGTACAATGTCGGATCATCAACCAAAGGACCAGAATGAGCGCTGAGCTTGTTGGATGTATCGACAGGAGTGGCGACAGGATTGCAGTTACTCATCTTAGCCCGAGCAACAATCTCAACAGCATACTTACTCTGTGAGAGAAATAGCCCAGACGCATGCCGCTGAACAGCAACTCCCAAGAAGTAAGACAACTGACCCAAATCTGACATGGCGAACTCAGCACTCGGCTGTGAAATAATCGACGTCCGAAGAGCATCAGAAGAGGCGGTGAGAATGATGTCGTCGGCATACAGTATTAGAAATGCCATGTCGGAGCCTCTGCGATAGATGAACAGGGACGAATCCGAGCGACTGCCAATGAAACCAAGCGGAGCAGATGAGAAGTAAAGCGCTGAAACCAAGCTCGCGGAGCCTGTTTCAGACCATACAGAGAGTGTTTTAGGAGACAGAAGTGCTTGGGATGATCAGCATCAGCAAACCCCGGCGGCTGAAACATGTAGACTGTCTCATTCAGGTGACCATGCAGAAAAGCGTTCTTGACATCCAGCCGATGAATGGCCCAGTCGCGCGACAGAGCTAAGCTCAACACCACTCGGATAGTGGCAGGCTTGACCACAGGGCTGAAGGTCTCATCACAATCAATACCTACCTTCTGAGATCGACCGTTGACCACAAGACGTGCTTTGTAGCGCTCCAACGTCCCATCAGAGCGGAACTTGTGACGGAAGAGCCACATACAGCGAACGACGTTCGCCGCTGGAGGGCGAGGGACAAGAACCCAAGTACCATTATTTGTAAGGGCCCTGTATTCGTCGAGCATAGCCGCCTGCCAATTCGGGTCGAGGAGGGCTGTTTTGTGGGAGGTGGGGATGGGGGACAGGGAGATCGGTTGCGGGCGCAAGGGGGGATGGGGGCAAGGGGGGCAGAGCTGTGTTGATTGGTTGCGGGCGCCGCCAGTGTGTGGGATGTAGGGTGGGGGTGGTTACATTGATTAGCTGCGGGCGCAGCATCACAACATGGCGATCTGACGGAGGGGTGTAGGCATGGTGTTGAGCGGCGGGGTGATGTGCGGTGGTCATGGAGACGATTTGACGGGGTCGGAAGACACCGGAGACGTTGCGGGTGTGTGGTCTGGTGGGAGAGGGAGGTGGTGGTGGTAGCGGGGGAGAGGCAGGAGCACCGGGAGAGCTCTGGGGAAGAAAGAAGTGAGAGAACGATGACTCTGACTCAGACTGAGACACAAGAGGTGTAGAAGAGGGAAGGCGAGGAGAAGCAAAGGGGAAGCGAGACTCATCAAATGTGACATGACGAGACACAATGAGCTTATGGGTCGTGATATCGAGACAGAGGTAATCGCGATGATCAGACGGATAGCCTAGGAAGACACAAGGAGTGGAACGCGGGTGAAGCTTGTGTGGGGCGGTGGAGGACTGGTTTGGGAAGCACAAGCACCCGAAGGTTCGAAGGTGATCATACCTAGGCAAAGTGTAATAGAGGGCCTGACCTGGCGAGCGATGTTGAAGGGTGG
Organism: Persicaria tinctoria; assembly: GCA_037127255.1. Classification (NCBI taxonomy): domain Eukaryota; kingdom Viridiplantae; phylum Streptophyta; class Magnoliopsida; order Caryophyllales; family Polygonaceae; genus Persicaria; species Persicaria tinctoria. The sequence continues at coordinate 7,376,848 of JBANSL010000012.1, forward strand.
TAGATGGGAGAATGTTTAGTTGATAACAGGTGGTGGATAAGGCGTGAGGCCAATAGGGAAGGGGAATAGATGTGTGGAAGAGGAAAGAGCGCATCATGTTGGTTATGGTTCTGATGATTCGTTTGGCTTTGCCATTCTGCTGGGAGGTATAAGGGCAAGACAACCGAAAGGAGATCCCATTTGTGGCAAAGAAAGAGTGAAAGTCTTTGTTGTCAAATTCACGGTCATTGTCGCATTGGAAACATTTGATGGATATATGAAACTGTGTTTTGATGTAGGTATGGAATCTGACAAAGACAGGAAACACTTGGGACTTGAAATGCAACGGGAAGACCCATAAGTAATGAGTGTAATCATCAAGAAACAAGAGGTAGTACTTGTGACCCTCCTTGCTAGGCATAGGAGAGGTCCAGATGTCACTATGAATGATATCAAATGGAGCAAGGGTAGAGGTCAAAGACCGTTGGACTGGCAATCTGGCATGTTTGCCTAGTTGGCAGGAAGAACATAAACCAAAGCGTGGGTCTTTAGTACAGGTGACAAGACTCTGGAATGGAGGACATTTAGAACAGCAGCACTGGGATGGCCCAGACGTGCATGCCACAGGCTGGATGACGATGCCGAGAAGGCAACCCGGCACGACTGACTGGACGCAGGAGGTGGTGTGACAGGGTAGAGCTCCCCGGTGTTGTTACATCTCATGCGAGTAACCCCCGTAGTAAGATCGTTCACAAAGAAACCATAGGGATCAAACGCAAGGGAAACGTTGTTGTCAGTAGTGAACCGACGGACAGAGATAAGGTTTTTGACAATCTTTGGGGCAATGAGGACATCGTCGAGGTGTAGTGGGTGGGTTGGGGTCTGTAATTTGGCGTGTCCAATCCCCAAAGTAGCAAGGCGACCACCATTTCCGACGATAATAGAGTGTGCAGGGCCCTTAAAAGAAATAGATGAGAGGTTACCTGAGGAGTTCGTCATGTGGGAGGTGGCACCAGTGTCCATGTACCAAGAAGAGTCTGAAGACGTCGGCTGCATAGAGGAGAAGGCGTGATGCCCAACCGGCGGAACATAGCCTTGATCAGACGAGGTCAGATAGGCATGAGGACCGGCATGTCTCAAGGCAGGGGAGCCGGAGTGTAGCCAATGAGGGTTGAAGCCAGGCACTCGGGACCATCGAGGGGCGGTGGTCGAAGAAGGAGGGCGGCGAGTGATGCGGCGGCTGCCGCAGACGTCGATGTCGCGGCCGCGGGCGCAGCAGGTGAGGTCAGACATTTTTTATTTTTTATTTTTTTTTGGAGAAAGAAACGAACTGGGGGAGGATCTCAACAGGCAGGGCTGTAGGGATGTAGGCGACGGTGGCTGCGAGCGAGGACGAAGGAGGGCGAGAGCAAGAGGGAGAAGAGGCTTGGATCTGGCGATTGAGGAAGGTCGGATATGGGACACCGCGAGGGGATGAAGCGGCGGCGGGAGCGAGACAGGCAGAGGAAGGGGATGGCCGGCGGGAGGGGCGCATGCGACAGGATCTGGTGGTGAGGCGGCTGCGAGGTTGACGACGAGGAAGAAGGACGGAGGAAGAGGATAACCTGGTGATGTTGACCGGTAGCGGCGAAACGAGGCCGACGTCGGTAAGAGGAGAGGTGAGGCAAGAGGATCAAATTAGGGTTCCGTGAGGAAGAAAAGACTGTGATACCATGTAAGATCCCAAGATTGATGTAAAATTCTCCTTGAGGGTTTCCATTCATTGATAAACATATATATATATATATATATATGTTACAAAGGTATTGGGTCTTAACGGGCTTTTAGCCCACTATACATGAGGAGACCTATGTAATCTATCAATATTGAAGTTATTCGCGATAGAGTCGGGTGGCTGGTGTCAAGGATATGCTTCGTGGGTTGATATTTTGATGTTTTTGGTATATATAGAGAAGAGACTCGAGTGTATTTGTTCTTCGGTGTAACATTTTGACTTTAAGAATATTGGGTGTTATAGGGGGTACTAGGTAGTTAAGGAAGAGTTGAAGACAATTAAGTGACTACTAGATATGATCTTGTCCCATGGATGTTACGAAGGATATGGTGAGGAAACAGGTAAGGTAGAGAAGTGTCATTTGAGTTGAGAGGGCTAGCTTGGGCAAATGTGAGTTGTCATAAATAAACCATTCCGAAATGGCTCACTGGAACGGACTTGTGGGTAGTAAACATAGGTTTTCAGTTCGAACCCCGGAATGATCGCTCTTTATTTACCAATTCAAGAGTTGTCATGAATGATGAATCGTACCTATAATTAATTTTTGTTCAATTTTACCGTCACTATCGACTCCGTCTTTGCCATGAAATTGTATTTGATTTTTCATTTATGTGTTAAATTACTTGAAAACACTCTCTCTATAGTTTTTTTTTTTTAAAAAAAAGATGCGTACAAATCCATTGGATCCCATTGTGTTTGTTGTTGTACTGTCAACTACCTCTCCTTTTGTTTGGCAATTGGGTTGCTGTTTTATATGAGAACTTGAGAAGATATGAGGGGATATTATCATATTACAGCATCTGCAACGTAGCAACGCTCGTACTCAATCAAGATATTAAAAAAAATTAAAGATAAAATGCATTATAACTTTAAAAGGTTGATATGTTAGGAGAAGAATATCTTGTCGGATACAAAAATTTCTTTTACGAGAAACTTTCACTCACAACCAACACACTCCTCCTGCTTTTTTCTGACACAAATCCCAGAAAATTGCTTTTTTTCTTGTTTTTTTTTAATTTTGCTGGAAGACACTCGGATTTCCGTTGTGGACTTGTGGGTGCCTAATACTAGACTTTTTTTTTTGGATAAAAATACTAGGACTAGTATACAATACTGGTATATAGTAGTATATATCATGTAGGGGGTTTGACTTATTAAAAAGATAATTTTCCGACTTTATAAGATTGGGATATTACTTCCCAAAACAAAGTCATACTTAAATCCTCTCTCTCTCTCTCTCATAATATCTCTCTCACATAATATACTTCGTAAGTCGAGATGTTAGTATCCGACTCTCTGTGTGTTCTGAGCATGTTTTCAAAACATGAGATCTCTCATGTCTTTAGGAGCGGTAATAAAGCTGCTAACCGTCTATCTCACCTTGGGATTGCTTTCACCGACTTAACTTGTCCCTTTGATGCAGTTTTTAGCAGTATCATCTGTAAAAATGCTCTTGGCTAGTTGGTTTTGTCAATAATCAAATTCTTTCTTGTTCAAAAAAAATAAAAAATAAAAAAGCTAAACAATATAGTAAAATGTTTATTTTATTTAAAAAAATTGTAATAATTTGATACTTATGCTCGCAAAATTGTGGTATAAAAAAAAATTGGGGTGAGAGAGGCTCGAACTCTCGACCTCAGGATTACTCAATGAAGCTATGAGACCTACGCGCTAGCCAACTGCGCCACCACCCCTTAGGTGTCTCGAAATCCTGAAGTTGTTATAAGACATACTCATCTGACCCCGAACTTTCCTCCGTGGGCAGGTTCAAATAATATTCAACCTAACATTTAATCCCACCAAATTTTAAAAAAGATGTGATTAAATGCAGTAAATACATGCACTTCACAAATTCAGTGACAGTACTGCGGTTAAATCATAAGTTCCAATTGATTTTTTTTTTTAAAAATACTGAAGTCTTAAACCATTTTATACGGTACATAGCAACTGATTAAATAAATATTTACTATTATAATTTCCCCATAGGTAATGTGAGCATTCAATACCAATTTATACCATGCCAGTATCGGATCCAGATTCACTGGAGTTGTACATAACTCTTAACCGTAAAATTTTCCTTCATTCGAAAAATGCTTATAAGAAAATAAATCATACGTATTATTTCTTTTTTGGAAAGTTATTCGAATCGCGAGATCTTGTAAAATGCATGCCGGTGTTGGTAAAGGGTATAATACTATAATGACACTTGTTATGGAATAGAAGTAGGAGATTTTTGTGGTGGTTGGTAAAGCATAAAAGAATGAGGTAACTCTTTGTAAGAGGCGGCGGTAAGAGATCGAATCTTGTAATAAAATGATTTTGGTAATTATAACGAACAATGTAAACCGAAAAATAATACAAATTTAATGTGATAATTTTGTGCGGGTTATATATTATGTGTGCAGTTACCCTTATGAAATGTGAAAATGTTGAAGAGATATGAAATTAGTTTATACATTGTGCTTCAATTTGTTGTAAAAAAGTTTGTGAAAATTAGTGTGATGGAATTTTATGGAAATCATGAAAGAAGAATTTAAATAGAAAAAGAAGCTGAAAAAATTTTAGTGGTTGGATTTATTGTGGTGAAAGTGGTAAAAAAAGTTTTTTTTTTTTGGATTTACTGTGGTGAATAAAGATATTTATTTTTTATATAAAATGAATTGGGGTGAGAAAGGCTAGAACTCTCGACCTCAGGATAACTCAGTGAAGCTATGAGACCTACGCGCTGGCCAACTGCGCCACCACCCCTTTGTTGAACGTGATCCACTCGATAATTAACTAATCCATTTGTTTCAAAAGTTTTTACTAAACCCACTTAATTAATTTTTGGGAAATTCCGTTTGGTACCCCCGAGTTTTTGACAATTCCGGATGGTGTCCCACACTTTTTTTTGTCCGGATGGTACCCCTGAGTTTTGTCCAAAGTCCGGCCCATGCCCAAAACTCATAGTTTCTTCTTTTTAATGAATAAAACCACCCATTATTTTTATTTTTTCATAAATATGCCCATTTACTTTTAACATTGAACAAAACTACATATTAATTAACAAAATTCAACACAAAAGTGACAAAACCAACTTTATTTTTTTAAATTTTACAAAATCACATATTATTTCCAAAATTTTCATTGCAATATTTGTAAATGTGATTGATCAATATTTCCAAAATTTTTATTGCAATATTTCCAAATTTTTTTATTGCAATAGTTTTAACACATATTATTTTTCAAAACAATATTTAACTTATATCTCATTAACTTTAAACATTTGTAAATGTGATTGATCAATTTAACCAAATGCTTGATTATAATTTTTTTGAAAAAGAAAAGTAAATTTTATTTATTTATTTTTCTTCTTGTAAAAGAAAAATATAATAAGAGATTAATCATTCTTATTTTATTAGGTTTTATGTATTCCAAACAAAAAAAATGAATAACACCTTCTTTTATTACAAAAGAAATGATTTTGTGCATTTTTTAAAGCATAAAGGGTGGTTTTACACAAAGTATGGTTTTACAAAGTATTTTTTGATAATGTATAGGTTTACTATTTTTGTTCACATAATAAGATAGTGGATTTGTGCAAAATTTTGTAAATAATGGGTGATTATGTACATGCAATATTTGACAAATAATGAGATTTATTTTTTATAAAATATGAAAAATATGTAACGGATCTTTTGTGTAATGTCAAAAATAATAGTTGATTTTCTTCAAAAAAAAAAATGGAAAGAATGGGTATTTTTTGCTACAACTTTGACAATAATGTGTGATCTTATTAATTTTAAAAAATAAAGGTGATTTTGTCAATTTTGTTTTGAATTTAGTTAAATGATACTAGTAAGTAGTTTTGTTTAATGTTAAAAGTAAATGGGCATATTTATGAAAAAATAAAAATAATGGGTGGTTTTATTCATTAAAAAGAAGAAACTATGAGTTTTGGGCATGAGCCGGACTTTTGACAAAACTCAGGGGTACCATCCGGACAAAAAAAAAGTGTGGGACACCATCCGAAATTGTCAAAAACTCGGGGGTACCAAACGGAATTTCTTCCAAAAACCCATAAATAAGTATATAACCATATTTATACTTATTTAAGGGTTTGGTATATAACCATATTAACCTCCCTGAACACATGGAAACATGAAAAAGTATGGAAGTCCTGAATCAGCTTCTGAGCGTCCGCCACGATGATCTCGATCTCCCAAGGACAGTTCAAGAAATCATTGATAGGTTTGATATATAACCACTAGGTAATCACCTTTAACCTCGAGCCTCGAAATCCCAAACTGACGGGCTGCAACCAACCCCTGGTGAAAAGTCAACGCTCCCGCTTTGATAGCAAATGACTCCCCACAATGCGAACCTTAGCAGCAAACAATAAAACATTACTAACACACATTACCACGCGCTGATATAACATACAAATAAGACAAGGGAAATTATAACAACTAAGACTTTGAAGATACTTGCGAAAAATAGATTACACTTTCAAGAAGGTGGAAATAGAAAAATAAATCTTAAAATCACTAAAATCCACACTAGTTGTAAAAGACCAACTATTAATAAGGTCAATAGTTATAACAATACTATATATATGAGTTTTAATTGCAGTTATCAACATTGTTTTAATTGATATTCACAACTGAGGCTTTTTCTCGAAATTTAGTTAATTTACCCATGCACACATCTGAAATTACCTATTTTAATGATTTATTATAAAGAATATTGAAAAAATATCATCAAGGTTCTATGGTGTAGTGGTTAGCACTCTGGACTTTGAATCCAGCGACCTGGGTTCGACTCCCGGTAGGACCTCTTTTTTTTTTCCCCTCCAAATTGTCAACAATTTCAACCCCCAACTGCTAACACTAGCATTTATTCCTCTAAATAATTTACAAAGACATTACATTTTCGACGTAAGAAGAGTTCACTGTGATGATACTGACATTGAGCAATTTCTTCATCTCGCAAATTAACCTAAAACTCTTAACAGTCTCTTCATTCAAATACAACTGAGTTGCTTGTATGATTACAGACATCAATCACCCGCCTAATCCGCACACAAATCAAGATTAAAAGCAGCAAACTGCCACATCAAAGGAAGCAAATCCATTGATCTTACTCTTAACCAAACACAGTAGTGAACTGATGATCACTTGCAGGATTTGCAGCTCTTCAACTGAGCAGATCATAGAAAACTCGCGGCTTCCTGTAGTCCGAAATACACACCGCCTGAACCAGTTGCAGCATTGTGAGCAAGTGCAATTGGACTACTTATATGCATAACAGCATTGATATTTAAGAATGATTTTACCTGCACAGCGAAAGCTGCTTGCAGTAACATAGATTCAGACCATGGTTTCCCTATGAACTGAAGGCCAATGGGCAAACCAGCTTCGTCGTATCCAACCTGTGATGGACATAGTAACTGAAGTCAGTGGACAGATACCGGTGTAGTAAGGGATAGAGGAGGATGTGAATATATCTTACTGGAACAGACACGGCGGGCAAGCCAAGGAAGTTCCCTGCAATGATGTACCTCACCAGCGCAGCTGATGCAGCGAAAGTTGAGTGTAAGGATTACATTTCCGCAATGGATGGAAAATTGATAGTAAGTAGTACCTCCATTGATGTAGTCAAGTTCACCAACCGCGAGAGCATCATCCTTCAGTTCATAGGCAGTTACCCTTCAATAGCTCAATGTATGTTATGGGAGTGAGGTTGAAAATGACTAAGAGAATACGAAGAGCGAACAGATTTAAGTACCCGGTGGTTGGAGTAACGATGAAGTCCGCCTGGGTGAAGATCTTGCTATGGAGTTGCATCTGTCTATTCCTGTCAGCAAATATGTTAGTACATAGAGAGAATAAGGTCATAAGATTTTTGGTGTTCGTTTCGGTAGCTCAAAACTACCTGATTTTCTGTGCTTTGATATAGTCCTTGCTGTGGAAGGAGCCATATATAGAAAGTGCTACTTGAGTATCACCACCAAGTAGCGCGAAATTACTGTTTACATCGACAGCTTTGAATTGTCAGCATTCAGTATCAAGTCGGCAATAAGGAAGATAGATGCATTGAGGGTTGTTTACTAACCGCTTCTCGAGAACATGATCAAGGGAAGCAGTGCATTCGGATCCAATAGTCACATAATGCGCAAGGCGCATTGTCTCTATGTCCGGTACTGTCATCTCTACTGTCTAAGTAAAACAAGGCACATCAAGGTTTAAATGTGGTGATTTCTAGAGGCACTTGTTAAGAACATTTTAAGTACCTCCCATCCATAACGCTTTTGGAGTTCGTCCAAGGCGTTAGAACAGCACAGCTTGATGTCATCGCTGCAATCGTTGAACCACTAAACACGAACAATATAAAGCAAAAGGAAAGTATTAGCATCACCATTCTCAAAACAGGCATTGAACTATCAGCAAATGTGCGTTATCCACCGAGAACTCGGTTACAGACCTGTCTATACTTCGCTAGTTTGAGCTTATTATTGCGCATTGGTGCGTTCAGCAGTGGTAGGCTTAGTCTATGCTGAATATAATCAACGCCAAACACATTACTGCTAGCTCACAAGGAACAATCAACACAAGTCAGTGCACACATATGTTTAGAATTGGTGTAGGTTTGCTACCTCTAAACCGTTGAGGTGGGTCATCGGGTCTTTGCCACTTATCGCTGCATAGCTGCAACAGGAAGGAAGAAATCAATCAAGGCAACCTTAACGAAAGCAAAGATCTAATCCAAGTAAAAGAGTGATACTAACACTATGAGTGTGTCCTCAATTGTGGCAGCTAAAATTCCAACTGATCCAACCGTCCAATTCAGAGGAAGAACTCTGGTGGTGATCACAAGTAATTCATTGGACAATAAGACCTTGCAAGAAAGATTTTCATTCGATGAAATGTGGCTTACCCGGAATGGGACACACGTCCAAACGTTGGCTTGAAGCCGACGACACCACATAGAGCTGCAGGCATTCGCACAGATCCTAACGAGAAATGACAGTATTGATCAAAGCATTCAGTTTGCTTCAAAACTGAAACATGTTTGTTAAGATGAGATTTTCAAGTAAAAAGAAATGTAGTGAAAACTTACCTCCTCCGTCGACACCAAGGGCCACAGGACACAGGCCGGCACTCACAACTGCTGCAGACCCACTGGATGAGCCTCCAGAGATCCTACTTGTGTTATATGGATTTCTAGTGGCCCTGCAATCATCCCAGATTTGGAATATTGCACAAAAAAATCTGTTGAATCTCTTGGTTTTACTTCAAAAAATTCATTATGAAAACAGTTATTGGCCAATACCCATAGTGAGGATTTATGCCACTCGTCCCAGCTCCAAGCTCGTGCATATTCGTCTTGCCAACAAGTACCGCCCCACACATTTTAAGGTATTCGACGCAGGATGCATCTTTAGTGCAAGGCCTGAATTTGTGCAGCCATCTTGTACCACCTAAAGGACATATTTTGGCTCTTATTGTGAAAGAAGCAAATGGCAGAAAATAGACCAAATCCTTTTGAAGGCTTATTACCTGTAGTTGGATATGGGAGGCAATCTATTTCATCTTTGACAGCTATGGGAACCCCATCCAGAACTGAGATTGGCTCACCTGTGAAAGACCGAAAAGAAAATGGTCGGTCAGATCATAGAATAAGGAGCTGTAAACTCACTAAAATGGCTAATCTAATGCAATCTTGGCTTGGTTGAATTCAAGAATCACTTTGTGATTTAGCATACCTCTCTCATATCGGAGGGTAGACTCAGCGGCTTGCTGTATGATAGCTCTCTTATCATAGTTAATGAAGAAGGCCATGTTGCACGAGGGATCGCAAGATCTGTCAACAGCTGCAATGAACCGCTCAGCAACCTACACAAAGGCTAAACCAAGTTATATATCACAGTTCTCAAAAGTTTGATCACAACAAAGAAACCAAAATTGTAACATACATTGTCTCTTAGACTAACATAAAAACTACCATACCTGGAGAGGAGTTAGGCCTCCGGATCTATACGCTTTTGAATAATCCAGTATTGTCCAGCGCTGGAAACTAGGCTTTGTCGCGTATGGATTGTTCTCTGAAGGACAGATGCAGTCTACAGCTTCTTGAACTCGCTTAGCTGGTGCAAGAGTTTCTTGTTCCTCTGGTTCTGCAAGAGTTAAATGTTTGCAACATTCATTAGTGCATGTTCATAAATTTCAAGAATAAAATTTACTCGTACGACACACCTTGATGAGAACTCAATGGAACATACAAAGGTGGCTCTTGCATATCTGCATCAGAAACAAGCTGCAGAAGCCGATATTAGGACACAATAAAGATAACTGTCTGATGTAATTGATGACCAATTTATTAGTAAAATCGGATGAAGCATTATATTTTCATGTGATATGATCTCCTCTTCTAAATAAAATTTATACCTACAAATTTGCTGAAAAAAATAGTATCCTTCTAAATGAAAACTGTCAAAATTAGTACAAGGAAAGCAAGCCGCAAATTCACTTTAACATATCCTTTCGACATGAAGGAAACAAATAGACAGAGAAAAATGTACCTTGAATATTAAGTTGTTCTTCTTTAGTACATACACAAGTATAGTACCCACAATCCTGCATTGCAGTATCCATGAAAAAAGTTTGACGACAGATCCGGTCATGCGAGGAGCTACAAAAGGAAACAAGACTCATTCATCAGATCAGCGAATACTCATACGAACTGACTAAATTTTCTAAGCCATATACAGAGAAACAATGACACAAGCACACAACATAAGTAAGTCAATGATCTTAGTTCCAACTTCTAACAAAAGAGCAACAAGTCCTATATAACAGTCATCAGTCATAATGATTTAATTCAAAAGAAAAGTGTAAACCCATATGGAATCCAACAAAACATGACACTCACTCACTGATTTAGGATCAGACCCATATCAATTCAAATCAAGAACTCATGAAGAACATGTATGAAATGAAGGGAAACCTTTGACAAGAGGGCTAATGTAGCTGTGATCACTAAGAGGGCCAATGTCAACTTCATCAACTGGCTTGTAAACAACCCTTCCTTTGCCAAACACCCCCATAGCTGATTAATTTCTGCCCTCTTTCAATTGACACCCTCTCTTCCTTCCCAACAGTCCAATGTGTTTATATAGAGAGGACATATATTGCAGTAGAGGAAGAGGGGGTTTGGTATGAAAGTTAAAAAGGTGTTTAAGAGGGAATAAATATATAATTGATGAAAATCTATTGTTGATCCACATTATAAGTTTGAGAAAGAGATGGGTTTTTTTTTTTGTAAGGCCCTACTATGAGGACTGAAGAAGTTTTTTTTTTTTCAAGTGTGTGACTGTGTGGTTTTTCTGGTAAGAAGAAAGTGAAGAGTGGAAGGGATGGACTAATGGAGGAGGATGAGTTAGGTTGAAGCCTGAAGGCAGGGAAAAATGGGACCCTTACTCTCTTTAAAGGCCTTCATGACACAAACCTTGTACAGTAAAGGTATTTGCACTTTTCCCATAAAAAAAAGGTTATTGCACTTTGCTGTCATTATAAAAAAGAGTTTAAAAACCTATCCATGGCATGTGCATAGCTCAATAGTTGAAATCATTTGAGCTAAGTGAAATTAAGGCATTTCATAGTTCTTGTGCATAGCTCAATAGTTGAAAGAACAAGAGGTTGTAGCCTTGAAGAGATAGTCGTCCCATTGTCCAAGGAACTGGGCGACGGAGACCCTATATAACAACTTGAAAATGTCAATGTGATGCTTGTTACAAGTCAATGACTGTTACCCAACCAGTTGATCCTTTTGTTTAGTGTCTGAAATGAAAACATGTACCTTAACAGGTCCTAAAATGAAAATATGTACCTGAACAGGTCTTAGAATGCAATTTATTTCTCCTCCTTATCTACTTAAATATATGCAACTGCCTCCCATCATTAACAGTACTAGTAACCCAGAGACAGCAAATATCCTTTCTGATTGCTGTCTCCTTTCACTTTCACTTCCATTTCAATTATTTGTTTCTTCCTGGTTGTGCAAATGAAACTATGAACAACAATACTCAGAAATAGGAAATAACAACACAAACCTACCAATTCAGTCTAAAAATCGCGGTTAACTGTTGGATGATAAGATCAGGTTAGAGAAGAAAGTATCTACACAATAGTAGCAATTAACTGAACTCTTTATGTTGCTTCTGATTTGATGTCAATGCCTAACTAACTACATCAAAATATAAATGCATTACTGCTAGGGGATGGATTAGCTATGTCCTACACATTAAATTAATGCCCCATAACAAGAGAAGAGTAATTGCAGTAGATCATGGCCGCCAAGGTAGCTAGTATTAGGTGAAAAATTGACTTGTTTGGTATGTTGGTTTGAATTACTTGGATAAAGGTTTTGGTGACTCTGTCACCATTGAGAAAGTAGTATCAACTAAAAGAGCACTTGGTAAAAAGCATCTAAAGAAACCCAATCCAGCAATATTTGAATTTTCATTCTCAAAGGTGTCGTCTGTAACTTAGACTCGTCGAATCCCAATCAGATAAATTTTAGCAGTACCAAACTGAAGTTCTTTCATGTTTAAGTTGGCACAAGTTGAATTGCTTTAAATTCTGAGATATTTTTACATACTTTCACTTTCAAATTAAAAAAAATCCCAACTGAAGCCCATAAATATTTCAATGTTTTGATTGGTTTACTGTCAACTGATGACAGATGAAACAAATTATTAGGCTTCATGACAAACTGCCAAAGAATTCATTAGGGTTTGTATGTTTAAAGGACATAGATGTGATAGGTATCCTGTATCCACTTGAAAAGTTGAACGGCACATTTCCTGATCTAGGTTGGAAAAAAAACTACCAATAAAATAGGGAATTGAGGACACCAAACACCCAATTGATGACGATGTCAGGTTTTTTGGCCTTTTTTTTCTTGGTTTGGTACATCCATACTTATCAGATTGATCCATCTCCTTCGCCACTAGTACCGAGCGTTGAGATTGCTCAAGAAAATATTTGCTTGATGGGGGCTACATACATGTGCAGGGTAGTACAAACCTGCACAAAGGAAACAACCGAAGTTACTTCCATGGCCATCCTGCAACCCCCCAGTCTTCAATATAACAGTGAGCTCTCTAACAGTACAGTGTGAATGGTAACGGAAACTGTAGCGGTCTCAATTGATGGTCCGATTGTTGAACCCTTCAATACGGCGTGTAAATAGCTTCAACCACTGTGTACTATGTTAGGTGATAAAATATGATGTCTGGATTAGTTATGCCCCTCAATTATAGAAAGGCAAGGCAAGGAATATGTACCTTTGGCGGGCACTTCTCGAGTGAAACATCTTCTTTGATCAGTGGACGATAAACAAACAGACAGGCCTCATAGAGGATGTACTATGAGTGCCCACAGAGATAAATAGAGTATATACATTTAATTAAATGGTAAATCAACTCGTGGAAAACTCTCCGAAAATAATATATATAATCCCTCTAAACTCTAATGCCAATATACACCAAGAATTGGTAAAAACAGTACACTGTGACAGTGAAGAAAAAAGGAAGATGGATTTTCTGGCATTTTATCATCACGATATGTTTGCACTTTGCACCCAAAAAGAAATCCATCGTCTGTACAAGAGAAGGTAAAAAACAGAGGGATGACAAGAGGACGGGTTCATGAGCCTGAAAGAACTTTGGTTAGGGTCGTCTGCAGAATTGCAGCTGAATCTATAGCTGTTTTTGTGAACCAGCTTACTCCCACTTTAAGCCGATGCTCATCAGTTGGTAGCCTGATTAGATACGCAAACTTCCTAGCTGTGGGAACAGAAGATTGATAACAATTTAAAAATAAAGCTCAAGGCAACCGACAGTATAAGAATGCAACTCATAGAATCCTTAAAACAGATAGAAACTATTACCTGCATGGCCAATAGGTCCCTCTAATGTTAGCCCGTCAATGAAACTTGGTGTAACCGCAGCATCAAATCTCCCCAAAGTCATCATCTCGCCCAGGTTTTGGAACCTAAAAGAGCATGATACATAAGGATCCAATATTTCCAAGTGCTAACACTACCTCACAGCAACTCACTTTGCCCTAAATATTAATAAGTAAATTAGATATCCAGACTGCATTTTTTACCTCTTATAAAGCATTTTTTTAGTTTCATCTTCTTTGTATTTATGATTAGAATTTACAAGGTCTCTGATTCTCACCTGAATGGTAGCAGAGGTCGCTCATTTATAGCTGCCCACAAATTCCAACCAGCAAAATCTGCTTGCTGGAAAGCAACCTACATAGAGCAAGACTGTATATGAAAGGGAACTTTGACTTGGTGCTATCCATTTCAGTTTCTAACTATTTTTCGTTAGAAGTTTTATGAATTTACAAGAATTTCTTTAACTGACAAGTCAAACTAATCACCATTATACCTGTGCAGTGGCAGGCAGAAGCCTTCCGCTGGAATCTCTAAAAGCAGCAGAGTCACCTACTGCAAGTATACATGGATGGCCCTTTACAAAAAGAGTTTCATCAATTTCTGTTTGTCCCCTGGAGTTGAGAGGAAGCTGGTGAGGTTTTTTGTCACAGGGTTCTAACTCAGGAAGTTGTGTTTTATTCCCAACTGTCCACAAAACTAAATCTGCTTCCAGGATCTGACTCTGCAAACCCCTTTCAGCTGGCTGAAGTTCTAGAATTAGTTTATCAAGATCAAAGTCCTCCAAATCTTCATCACTACTTTGTAGTTGGCTCAAACCATCACCTTCGGATGCCTTTTTAATGGATTGAACAAAATACCCTAGAAGGAGCTTTACATTTCTATCTGAAAGCACCTAGAAAAAGGCCAATAAATCAGGTAAATGCACAAAGAAAGCACGGAGTGCTATGATTCCTATGAACACAAAAGGCACAATGTGATAACCACTAAGATGAAAAATGATGACTGCATAGGATGAAGTAACAAGGACACAATTTAAACACAAGCAAGCACAAGAGCATGTCGTCTGTAATTTCTTTTTCTTTTTAAATCTTACTTTAAGAGCAGCTTCTCTATTTCCAGGTAGGGCAGATGGGCAGATAGTATTATCTACATTTACAGCTTGCACTATTCCTTTATCCTTCAATCTCTCGGATATTGTTGCAGCCAACTCAACTCCAGAGTATCCGCATCCAACAACCACTACACGTATAGGGGCCCCTGTTCCAAATTTCTTCCTCTCCAATTCTTTTAGTCTAATATCAACCCTCTGCATATGAGTAACAACAGATGATTGTAGTGAACAACTGAAGAGAAGAAAAGATAAGATTGAAAATAAAATTTTAAATTAAAGCAGGATAATGTGGCAGACACCAAATATATACCAATGAAGTTAAAAGGAAGGTCAAAAGTTGCATATCTAAAAATTGGTCACCTCATTACAGCAGGTAATATTTATCACATGTACTGATGCCAAACAGAGTATTCCCCTTAGTAGTTAGAAAATTTCTTCACATAATTCTAATCCGTCATAGTTTTCATCTCTCTTATACCATTACAAAAATTCTAATTTCCAGTAGTATCTAATTATCTACTAGTGCATCCTTTAGAGCAATGCTTTCGAATTCCACAAAAATGTAGATTCCAGTTTCATAGAGGTTCCTGCTTCGACCAAAGAAAGGTGAGCAAGAGATTGTTGACTTATCAGGGTTTCAGTTGTACACCTTTAATACATAGCCACACTCAACAAATAGAAAGAAAAATAATAGATCACTCTATGCATACACATGCATCCTCTAGGTTGGAAAATGGCAATGCAAACTGTCCAGCTCCAGGTACAAGATCAAGGTTGGGTTTAGCTCCCATAGCAAGAACCAACCTGGCAGCCCAAAGCAATTATTGTGTCAGCTGGTGCCATATGGCTAGACCGCTAGATTAACAAGACAGTTCAAAATCACACCGTTAAGAAAATCTCATCATGAAAAACTATCAAACAACATAGAGATCCTTTCAAATAAAGTCTAGGAGTTTGAGTAGATACTATTTTTATTACTCGAAAAGAGTGTAGTAGTGTACCTGCAAAACCTAAAGAAACCTTACATAGAACATAAAAGATTCAAGGAGCAAGATCTTACCAGTCATATTCTATGAGAAGACCACTCTCAAGATGCACAGTACCAGCACATGTAGATCCTTCAGAGTCATTATCTGATATACCACAAGAGGGATGAAGAAGCTTCACTCGATCCTGGTAAAACTGAACACTTGTGTTTGACAGCAAGTCTGAAAACCGAGGAGAAATTTCCCAGGGCTCTACTTCTGCATACATGCAAGTAACACCATCAACCAGCTACAACTACAAACAGAATATACACATATGGGTCCAGAGTTAAAAGATTGAGATAATCTGCAGTGACATTACCTCCAGACAGAAGCTCATAGAGCATTGGCTTGAAAACAAAATTCTTTGATTGGTCAATGAGGAGTACCTGGTCAAGTTTTAATGAATCTTACAACTAGTAGCATTGCAAATATCTGACCTTACATACTGAATACCACATAATCATACACAAAGAAACTATAAAACATGTATGAGCCCCCAAAATAAACCTTACTTGAGGCTTCTTGTCATCAGGCCAAGCAAGAGAATCAAGTCTCAAAGCGGTATATAAACCTCCAAATCCACCACCTAGTATGCAGATCCTCGGCTTCTGTAAGAACAATTTCCCTTATTGAAATCTAACTCTCTAAATTAAAGTTGTGAATGGCAAAATCCAGAGAGGAGTCCTAACCTTCTTGTCAGGCCATGCATAGGACTGCAAAGCTTTCTCATCCTCCAAAACCTCAGCAGTACCTCCACTCATCCCAGCAGTGGATGAAGCAGCAAAGCAGATACCTTTCCATCCGGCATTCGGAAACAACCATGAATTAACAGCATTTCTTTTCCAACAAATGGTACCTAATCTTCCCGGTTGCTTAAAGAATCCTACAATCAAATCACAACAAAATAAGACTACCGTAAATCGACACTGAACAACCATTACTAGGCATTTCCCGTCCATCCACCATTAACATGTCTGAGCACTACGAAATCCGAAAACAATCCGCTCAGCGAAAACTAATCCAGATTAACAATTGAGCTCAGCAAACAGCCACGCAGAATCGGTACAAAATTTGAGATCCAAGAACGGAAACTGAGACACAATCAAACGGAAAGAATACAGAATGGAGTGAGAATGAGTGCCCCGAGAAAAATCAGGAACCGGAACTTACGATTGAACGGAGTTAGGGTTGCAGAAGCCGACGATGCGATCTGAGACATCGAAGAAGCTTTTTGCCTCGCTCTCTTACTCCGATGAGTTACGCCTATCGGAGTTCGTTATCTCCGGCGACGATAACAAGAGAATGAGTGGGTCTAACAACTGAATTTCAACGGGATGGGATCGTCGCTGCGTGGCCGGTTTGAATCCCACCGATCAGTTTCGGTTAGCCCATCCGGCCCAGTCCACTTGTCGGTTAAACAATATTACACAAACCACCCTTTATTTTCAATAATATTACAAAAACCCACCCTTTATTACTTTATGTACCAGCATTTTTTCTACTATTATAAAATTGGGGCTATTTTACGCAATTTTGAAAGAGAGAGAGCTACCTTGCTGAGCGGGATCAGGTGCGAGGGGGTGCACCGTAAGACGAACACCAACCGGCATCGAGGAGGGGGGACGAGGAAGACGGAGAGACTTCGAGAGAGCAAAGATGAGTAACAGAGGGGGAATGATCGGAAGCAGTCACAACACCGGCAGCAACAGGCCGGAGTGGCTCCAGAGCTACGATCTAATCGGCAAGATCGGCGAAGGTACCTACGGCTTGGTGTTCTTAGCGAGAATCAAGTCCGCTGGCACCAACAGAGGCAAATCCATCGCTATCAAGAAGTTCAAGCAGTCCAAGGACGGCGATGGCGTTTCCCCCACAGCGATTCGTGAGATCATGGTCATTTCTCCTGCTTCGTTTCATATTTGGTTAAAATTAGGGTTTGAACTAAATTTGGAAACCTAGTCGTTTACCCTCGTGAACTTGAACTAGAGTCGTCACCTTCTTCGTCTACTTCAAATTTAATCTGTGCTTAATTCGATTCAACTATGAAGTATGAACTGCAATGCTGAACTTTATTAATCATGGCGATTTGTTTATTCTCAAAGTGAGTCTGTATGTACAAAACTGCAACTTTATGCTGATATCTATGTCAGGACTCAGGAGCAAATATTTTAATAGACTGCTGTTGCATATGAAATTCCATTCCTTGTTGCTTTACTGATTGCAGTTGCTTCGTGAGATAACACATGAGAATGTTGTCAAGCTTGTAAATGTGCACATCAATCACGCTGATATGTCACTGTATCTAGCCTTCAATTACGCTGAGCATGATCTATATGTAAGTGTCTGCGCTGTTGAGGTTTAGTTGTATTCTTACTATTTGGGTCCCTGAATTTACCTTTTCTTTAAGCTTTTTTCGTCAAAATATGGTTCAAATTTGAAATTAATGCTTGATACCGATTCCATCTTTTTTCTACTTATGTGACATTTGGTCCTTTGAAG
This sequence comes from Persicaria tinctoria, assembly GCA_037127255.1. Taxonomy (NCBI): domain Eukaryota; kingdom Viridiplantae; phylum Streptophyta; class Magnoliopsida; order Caryophyllales; family Polygonaceae; genus Persicaria; species Persicaria tinctoria. Next base: position 7,395,185 of record JBANSL010000012.1, read on the forward strand.
GAGATAATAAGGCACCATAGAGACAAGGTGAACCAACCTCTCAACCAATATACAGTCAAGTCCTTACTTTGGCAGCTACTTAACGGGTTGAATTATCTCCATAGGTATATTGACTCTTTATCTAAAATTCATATTTTTTTCCACCGAGAAGCCATTGTTAGACTATAGTATCAGTAAGGTACACGACGTGCGGGGAAGCCAGCTATCAATAAAGATAAAAAAGGAAGGGTGGCAAGAAAAAGAAAGAGTTATTCAATGCTAATTTTAGGAGTCCGGAGTCCAAAATCAGCACTATGTAACTTGTGTTCAGGGCTCAATTATTTTAGTAATTGTGAGGTTTAATTTACATTATACATTAAATACAAAATGAACTGTGTAAGCCTTTTCTTGTCACGAGCGTTTTGTATACATTACATGGATCGATACATTCGGGTTAGAAGTTAGAAGTGCTCAAAAGTTCGTTTTTATAAAATTGCCACCTGATGTCTTTCCATATCAGTTGCTTGCTAATTTTTGATAGCCTGTTCTCTGTTACCATGCTAAATTTTGAATCATATAAATTTGCACTGCAGTAATTGGATCATACATCGAGATTTGAAGCCATCAAACATTTTGGTAGGTCTACATGCTAAATTTTTAGACTTGCTGTCACAGTAAGTACTATTCTGATGCCTTTGTGTTTTGCCTCCATGGATGGCACAGGTGATGGGTGACGGAGAAGAACAAGGGGTTGTTAAAATTGCTGACTTTGGATTAGCCAGGATATACCAAGCTCCTTTGAAGCCATTGTCTGACAATGGGGTAGGATGTCTCTAAAAACACTTTTCTTTTTATAGCTCTGCGCTTTTGCATATATAATGCTGCAGTGCATTTTTGTCAGTTTTTTCCCCGTGTTGATTACCGCCATCCATTTCTTTTTAGTCAATTATCTTTAACTTTTGGGATGGACAAAGTGATCACTTTTTTCGCTTCATCTCTTTGAATCTATATCTGTTCTATTTTCTGAAAGTTTCTGTGTGAGTTGATTTATATACACTGAGCGTGGAAGGTGGATGTAGGACCTTGGTAGTATGTACTATTATTTTGAGAAGACATTTGGTTCATAATCATTCTCCTAATGAAAGTGGACTTTTGATTCTTATATTTGCTTTCTTCATATTAAGCTTTCACATTATGTAATGTTTTATGTGTCAAAAATTGGTCGTAGGTTGTGGTGACAATTTGGTATCGTGCACCTGAGCTGCTTCTTGGGGCAAAGCACTACAGTAGCGCTGTTGGTATCCGCTGGCTCCAAACTCCACATACTTCATAAACTAAATATGTTTTTTATTCCTTTTACAAAATACCTGTTATGTGCATGAGGAAATACTTCCATATTTTCTGCTTCTGGCGTATTGAATTTCAACCAGTATTGTTCATGTTTGTTCTCTATTGAAAATAGACATGTGGGCTGTTGGATGCATATTTGCGGAACTGTTGACTTTAAAGCCACTATTTCAAGGTGCTGAAGTTAAAGGTACATCAAATCCTTTTCAGGTATGAAGATCATAGCTGCTGTCATTTCTTAGCATTTCAGTTCACTTGCTCATTTCACTCTTAGTCTTCACCAGGGCTTATTTACTTTATTGGTTTGCTGATGTAAATTCTTCTTTTGCAGCTGGATCAACTTGATAAGATATTCAAGGTTTTAGGTAAAATGGTTGTCAACTTTGTTTTTGTTTGTTTCTCTTTTTGAGCTGTGGTTAAACTGTTGGTATTTTAGGTCATCCAACACCAGAAAAATGGCCAATGCTTGTCAACCTTCCACATTGGCAGGCTGATTTGCAACAGATTCAATCTCGTAAATAGTAAGTTTTCAGTGATTTTCAACTGCATTTTCTGTGATATTCCTACAAATCCTTGCAAACTTTGCTAAAAAGCGACTCACTGACACATATAATTTATACTTGATGTAACCTCTTTTTAATACTCATGACTGGTGTTTTTGACGATAGTGAAACTCCTGGACTGTATAGTTTTGTCAATCTTAATCCAAAAACAGCTGCTTATGATCTCCTATCAAAAATGCTCGAGTAAGTTCTATCTCTTTACCACTATGTGACTGATGTCTCTCTTTCTTAGCCTCTTGTGTATTCTGTTGGCTTTTGAATGCTTCAACTTTGTAATTGGAATCAGGTATTAAGCTGAATTCTCGCTGAGCACTTCCTTGCTTTCCTTTTTTCCCCCCTTTTGCAGATATGATCCAAGAAAACGTATAACAGCAACTCAAGCACTTGAGCATGAGTATGGCCGCATCTTTCTCCTCCTTGTCTGAGATTATGTTAGAATGATTATTGCTTGCATTTGTCATTCTCTTGGAACAATAAGTCGTATTACTATATATCATTGTGATCATATCTTGTCGTAGTGAGTTTACTGTTTGATGTCTCTGAAATAAATTCATCCAATCTCTATCGTCTTTTAAAGATTTTTCTAAGAGGAGTGAGGACCTGATCTTTTATTGTTGAAACTGCAAGTTATCTATTTGTCTTTTAATATTTTACTTGTTGATCTGATTTCTTAATTCCAAACTCAAGTACTTGTGGTAGCATAAACAGCACACCTGATTACGTGAATGAATTCTCTTTGGTGTACATAGTGTTGCTCATTAGAAATAAAAAAGAAGTTTGACATCTTATTTTCACGTTTTCTAGGTACTTCAAGTCAGAGCCTTTGCCTGGTCGCAAGTAAGCCTTTCACCTTCACCCTCCAAGTGGATAAGTGAAGACTAAAGTTGAATGTTCATTTTTGTAATGTTCATCGTGTTACTACCCTAGTGACAACTAGGACATCATGTTAAGTTTTGTCATCCATATCATGGTATTGCTTATTCAATATGAGAACTTCTGTACAGCGCATTGGTTTCTTCGCGGCCAGAAGATAAAGTAGTGAACTATATAATTCGTCCTGTGGACACGACTACTGATTTCGAAGGAACAGCTAGCATGCAACCTTCTCAACCAGTATGTGTCGTACGCCCAATTGTTTGAAAGTATTTATGAAGATAGAATTTGAACTAACATAGCCCTGGTACACACTGACGATTTATGTTTCATAGGCGCCCGGAAACATGCAAGGACAGCATATGGTGCCAAATAGGAATGTACCTCGCCCAATGGTGCCTATGCAGAGAATGCAGGGTCCGGGAATGACAGCATACAATCTCGGTCATGCTGGGATGGGCGGTGTAATGAATCCTGGAGGCATTCCAATGCAACGAGGTGTAGCTGCCCAGGCCCATCAACAGCAACAGGTAAACTCGAGAAACTAGTGCCCATTGTTAGAATGAACTCTCCTTATACATTCCATCGCCCGTCTTCATTTTCTAAAATTGGAACTTGGAAATCAGCTAAGAAGAAAGGATCAAGGGACGGGAATGCCTGGATACCCTCCACAGCAAAGATCAAGACGATTCTGAGGTAATCCCCGTCTTTTGTAGATTGAGCTTGCACCTATGAGAGATGGCGAATTATCTCTCCTACGAACTTAGTTTTCTTTACTCTTGTGACCAGGATCATACTAACCTGAGCTCGGGCGAGCTGCTAATTGCTGACTCATGAACTATGATGACCTTTAGAATGGTTGAAACCGTTGTACAGGCTAGTTCCTTGTGTTGTTGTAGATTCCTTGTAATTCGGCAATCAACTCTGCGAGACATGTAGCGTTTATAGTTGTAGATCTCATATTAGCGGGATTTAGCGGTGAGGGGTGCAGTTTAAGATTGTGCAGCAAAACCACTTGCTGATCTAATCATTTGCAGCAAAACTCCATATTTATATACTCCCTGTAAAAATTTGTGTTCATGTTCATGTCATCTGCATTTGCGAGTTTTACAGCATCCAGGGAATCACATTTTCTATGAATTTTCCCTTATATTATCTGTCAAGTTTAGGGGCCTATATCAGGCAGGAGCAGGAGCATGTTACGAGCTAGGGCTGATATACGAGCTCGAGTAGTGGGTGTTCAAGCTAGGCTCGTTTACAAACGAGCCGAGCTCGAGCTCGAGCCTCATTTTCTCGAGCCGAGCCGAGTCGAGCTCAAGCTACTCACAAAATGTAGATCTGTGATTCAAAGTGAATAGAGTCCAAAAGGCAAAGCGGCTGAGAGACTCTTTAGAAGAAGAGGTTAAATAAAACCTAGGGACAGAACTGTAATTTCACCTACGAAACGAGATATACGCCCTATTTACAAGGGGTTAAATAAAACCTATTTACAAGGGGTTAAATAAAACCTATTTACATGGGGTTAAATAAAACATAGGGGAAGAACTGTAATTTCACCCATAAAATGAGCTATACGAGCTACTCGAGCCGAGCTCGATCTCATAATTCTGCTCAAGCTTGCCTCATATTTAATTCGAGCGAGCCCGAGTCGAGCTTTTTCCGAGCCGAGCCCGAGCCGAGCTCGAGCTACTCGGCTCAAGTAACAGCCCTATTACGAGCAAAGAGTGTAGTGTCAAAAGTTTTCTTCTTGCAAGTACCAACCGGCAACTGTGGTAAAAGCACATTTTATGACGGTTCTGATCGGCATCGTGGTAAAAAGTGTGTTTGTATCATTGTTCATTTGTTCCTGTCAAAACCATGGTAAATACTAAACAGTTTTCTTCCTTATTCGAAAAATGTATCAATTGTTTGAGTCGTTTTCAACTTTTTCTGTTGGCCTGTTGGGTTAACTCACCTCAAAATCAAATTGCTCAAATAAAATTGGTTTACTTAGGTTCAAAACCGAACCTAACCGACGCCAAACCGGTTAAAAACCGAACCAAACCTATTTGTTTCGTTTTTTTTTTTTAGGATTTTGGTTTTCGATTCAGTTCGACCCGGTTCAGATCGGTTAAATACAAGTAATTGTAAAGAACAGCTTGATGCACAGGTTCAAGAAAGCGGAGTGCACCAGCTTGATCGAGCATATTATCACACACTTTTATGGGACTGTAGAAGCTTGATGCACCATGGGATCTTCAAAATCACAAGGAATATCAACAATTAAGCACCTGATTACAATAAGCAGTTACCATGAAATGTTGCAGAAGAATGAAACATTATCCTAAACACAGAGTGATTACAACACCAGCACCAAACCAACAATCTTTGTTGAAGGAAGGAAGACTCACTGAATGGAGCAACCTCCGGAATCCTCCTTGGCACGACGAACATTCCCATAGGCTGACAACTCAAGGAGATCCATGTCTCTACCTGAAACCTGGCAGTAAGAACTCCTCCGAATGAGCTCAGCTTTGGGGATATCAGTTCGGTTCCCTTTTGATCGATTGACAGTCGCCTGTAGAACTTGGCAGTTCTCCAATGTGCTTTTGCCGCCCTTGGAGTAGGGGACAATATGGTCGTAATCGTGGCAGAGGCAGCCAGGGCATCCCACAAGCTTCCTGAATACCAGGTTTCCGATCGGGTCCTTCCGCCATCGATGCGGATCCCGACCTTTCACCTTCTCCGCCTTCTCCCAGCACTGCTGCTTCACGCTGAAGGGGAAGCTCCTCGGATTTGGATTTGGATCTGGATCTGGCGATTGGGTGGGTGAGAGTGGGAGGCCGCCCAGTTGCAGATCTTCCAAAGATGTCACCAATTCGTCGGTGGAGAGTGAAGCCGGCGAGGGTGAGATTTTGGGGGCTCTCCTCGACGTATCCCGCCCACTCACTCCCTCTTTCGTTCCCCGATTTCTTCCTCCTCCCCTCCCACCTTGCTTCATGCTTTTTGTACTGCAATTGCCCCAACCTTGTGTGTGACTGAGGCGCCGATTTCAGGCCACGTGAACTGAGAGAGTGAGAAAGAGGTGGAGATCGACGAGGGCGAGGGTTCGACTGAGGACGATTAGGCAACAAACAGAGAGATTTCAGCAAACATCACGCAACAGATAGATGCTGAAATTTCATTTGGGGTCTAAAAAAACAAAAATCGCAGCAAGCGACCCTATGATCCAATCAACACACATTCATAATTTCATAGCATATACAAATTTCAGCACATATGAGCACACCAAGGCACACGCAATCGAATGAAAGATGTAAAGAATAACAGCTCCAAGATCTACAAACCAAAAATCGCAGAAAATCCCAAGCCCTAGATCTACAAATTGCAGCAGACAAAAATCGCACAGCCCATAGCCTAAAGCAAAGAAACAGGAGAGAAGAGAAGGAGAAAAGAGAAGAAGGAGCGTACCTGCGCAGGTGTTGATGAAGCATCTCTACTGGGAATTTTACATAATCTCAAGAGTCTTTGCTTGAGGGACACTTTGTCTAGTCGATAATGCTCTCTGAAGATGAGATTGGTTGGAAAGGGTTATCAACTCAAGAGATTTTTTTTGCTGTTGTTTTTATAAATTTAAATACAGTCAAAATGTATGAACAAAATGCCCTCAATATGTTGTCTCATTGTTTTTCACTTCTCTCTAGACACCAGAATTTTGGTATCACAATTTTTCAGGTTTAGACTAGATTCCTTTTGAAGGAGTTGTATCAATGTTGTTTCTCAGTGCTGCTATCTTCCTTCATCCTCTCTAACTGTTCCATTTACAGATTTATGGAGCAGCTCTAATATATACTTCACCGCATTTGATGGCGTCGCCGGCAATTAGACTCCCCTCGTCGTCACGGATCGCGAAACCAGCTGCCACACACCCTAAGTTGATTTTGGCACCATCAAAATTTAGTTTCAAAAATCCATCAGCGGTTTTCCGCCAACGGATGGGTAGTAGGGGCCAGGGGGTTTGTGGTGTGTAGTTGTTGCATCATCGTTGTCTAGGATTTTCGTTTGGACTTTTTTTTTCCCGTTTATTAGGTGTTGTCTAATCATTGCTATTAGTTTATCTATTCTTGTTAGGATTTGATTCTCGAATATAATCTTATTTCTCTTTGTCTAAACACTCCATTTGTGAAAGTGAAAGTAATTATTTGTTTTGGTTTTAGTTATTGTAATATTTCTATGGTTACGGACTTACGATCTTTATGTTTTTATTACTCTTGTCAATATTTCCGATTAGTCTCTCTATGTCTTTATGCACTACATAGAACGGATCTATGATCCGTCCATTGTAAAACTAAAAGCAACTTTTACTTTTTGATTGTAAAAATACAAGGGCGGATCTATGATCCGCCCTTGTTAATCTTTTTTTTTTTTTTTTAAAGCTGCCATGCAGCTTTGTTTTTTTTTTCTTTTGTGATTTTTTTTAAATACGGTCGGATCTTAGATCCGTTTGTGTATTTTCTAAAAATTTTGGAACGGACGGATCTACGCTCCGTCCTATGTAGTGCATATAGCACCTGTCGTTGGTGCATATCGTACTATCCTTTCTAAGTCTAGCTTTTGTTGGTAAACCGTCAATTACCATTCTCCAAGGGAAGTTTGTTTCGACAGACAATCCACTTACCATATCCAGTTAAAAAGGTCAATTTCATTTTCATTTGTCTTTGCAATATATTTCAACACACTTGAAGTTGTAAGCCACCCATTTCTATTTGTTTTCTAGTATAGTTTATCCTGGATATCCTGGGTTGGGAAAGGAACACTGCAGATTTTTTCTAATATATCAACGGGCAAGACTTCTTTTAATTTAGCTTTTCCACATCCCATGTCTTGTCTGGTTGTATATAGTTCAACATTTTTTCTTGTTCATTGATTTGGGTACATAGCATGTGATCGGCAAGATTTCTGACATTATGTAGTTATTTGTTCTTCCAAAATCTTATTGTTTTTCCATTCTCAGATTGCCAAATGATTGCCAAATGAGACCGGAATAAAGTTCATCCTTTAAATCAATTAATTTTGCTCATTGTCATGACATGTTCCTCTTTTTTGTAATCCCATAGATCGGTTTCTTTCATATATTTTTCTCTTATTATTCTAACTCACTGATTTTGCGATTCTGTAAGAATTTTCCATAATAACTTCATTTGCAATTCTTTATTTATGTTTTTTGGGGAATTACTAGTACATACCCCACTTTGATATTTGATTTGCAAAAATACCTATGTTTGAAAACAATTGTATAAATATATGGAAATTTGCGAAAATACTTTATTTAATTATCAAAACTACCCACCACCACAAAAATCAGGAAAAAAAAAAGTTAAATTTTTGTGGTATTTATCATTTTTCTTATATTTTTAAATTATATTAAATAATTAAATAAAAAAAATCTAGAATAAAAAAAAATTAAATTCCCAATCCCTAACAGTTAGCCCCTGACCGACCCAATCCCAATCCCTAACCCGAACACACAAGAGCCGCCCGACCAACCCTAAATCTCAGGCGCTCTGACCTTAGCCCGCACTAATTCTCCGGCTCCGTCGTTGTTCTCACTCTCCGACGCAGTCATTCTTTGGCTCTAGCTCCATCGTCGACCTCTACTGTCTTAACCCGTGCTCGACCCCAAGAGCAGCCCGACCAACCCTCCGACCTTAGCCCTATCTCTTTACTCAATCTCTCACCGATTTTTTATCATATCCTGTCAATGTTCATATTTGGATTGTCAATGACAATATTCATCCTGTCATTGTGATAATATTATGGTTTCAAGATATATATTGACAATCCTTCTGTACATATGGTTAATAATCCTGAAGATATGATTTACCGTATCTTCAGCGATTCTCTCCCCGATTATAGCTTCAATCCTGTCAAAGTAAACCTACAGCCTTCTCACTATGAGCATTACTCCTGTCGTTGTGAACAAATAACTTTGTCATCTTGGAAAGACCTTTAATTTCTAGTTATGATATGGATAAAATCGTGTCTTTATTCTCTTTCCTATTATAGACTTCATCATGTCATTGTTAATTATTAGCTTTGTCATAAGGAACTTATATCCTGTCAATAACAAATTTTATTCCTGTCACTATTAATTCTCTTACTAGGGCAGCGATTTTCATCCTGGTAGTTTAATTATTTTTAAATTTCTGAGAAAAAATATTAAAACATTATTTTAATATATATTTCATTATTTTATATTTTTTTTTACTTTTCTTTTAATTCATAATTCTCTTTTTAATGATTTTTACATTTAAATTTAAAGGTAAAATCATTCATTATTTTTTAGCACAAATGACCTATTTTTTAGCACAAATGACTCACCTATCCTATTTTTGCTATTCTCAGGAAACGGGTATACTTTTGAAAACCGAACACCAATTTGGTGTATTTCTGCAAATCGGCCGTGTTTTTTTGTCTTATGGAGCCCCAAGCCACCCGCCTCTTTTGGTTTACATATGTTATCCCATCCTACCAGAGGCTTGTGATTGTGGTCTTTATTCCATAAGAAACTTTTGTTCAACTTGTCTAGGTCATTGTGCACATTTGTCGAAAGCATAAAGTTATAATTGAAACCCAAAATAACCCAAACTTTAAGATACATTCTGATAAAATGTAAAAATAAATGTTGAAATAATAACAATTCAAGACAATCGAAATCTAAGAGAGTCAGAACGCAAATCGGTTTTTCTATTGTGTGTCATAAGGGCAGAGGATAATAACTCTAAAAAAAATAAGTGAATCCCATGATCTAGTTTAAAATGTATTGACAAATCTGAGAGAAGAGATGAGAGGTAGAGTACAGCTAGAGGAGGAAGACGAGAGGAGCTGAAGCTCAAGCTTACAACTACCGTTCCATTCAATTTAGAGAGTGTGTATCAAAGTTACAATGTAATTGTCTATCTTATTACAATGTAGGAGAAGCTTTTTATACTACCAAAAGAAAACAAAAGGAAATGTAAACTTATTCTCCAAGCAACAAAGTCTAGGATACCCGTTTACAAGACGATCATAACCGTATCCATTTAACACTCCCCCTCGAGCTTAGAGCTAGTAAATTGATTAACAACTCCAAGCTTGATCAAAAACTTCCAGTGTTGATCATTAGAGATGATCTTGGTAAACAGATATGCATGTTGCTCTTTAGTATGGATGTACTGAGCTTCAATTTCCTTGCGCATTACTTTGTCTCACCAAATGGCAATCGGCCTCAATATGCTTTGTTCTCTCATGGAACACTGGATTCTTGGCAATATGTAATGCTGCCTGATTATCACAATAAAGACCTATAGGACCCTTCTGCACCACATTGAGGTCCTTCAGTAGAGCCACTAACCAAGTGATCTCACAACATGTAGCTACCATTGCCCTGTACTCGGACTCGGCAGTTGACATAGCTACAAATGACTGTTTCTTTGTTCTCCATGAGACAAGAGATGAACCCAAAAATATGCAAAAACCAGTGAGAGATTTCCTAGTCATAGGACATGACTGCCAATCAGCATCACAGTAAGCAGTTAGTTTCAAGTCTGAATTCTTAGCAAGTAGCATACCTTGTCCAGGAGCACCTTTAATGTACCTCATCAAGTGCTCTAAGCATGTCTCTTGCACTGGCTTGACAGCCTTCCAGTGCTCTAAGCATGGCTCTTGCACTGGCTTGTGTGAATTCTTGTGTGGTGTTCACTACTGCATTAGCTTTAGGAGATGGAGATCGAGTAACCAAACCTCTTGCCTTCTCATAGTTGTTAGGCCGAGTGGTTTGAGGTTTTATCTTACTCTTTGAGTGCCAACTGGGATATCCAACCAATTCCCAGCACCTCTCCATCTTATGATTTCCAGAACAATGCCCACACTTCTCCCTCCTGTACCGGTTCTCATCTTGTCTGACTGAGAGTGCCTGGTGCTTCTGCTTGTCTTCCTTTTGTTTAGCCACCAAAGCAGTAGTAGCTGCAGGATCTGGCTTGATAGTCCTCTTCTCAGAGAACTTCTTCCCTTGATCTCCTTGAAGAAGAAGTGAATGTGCAGTGCTTGGTGATGGAAGCGGGGTAGTCATGAGCATCTGTCTTCGTGCTCCATCATATCTCTCATGAAGCCCCATGAGAAATGTCATAAGTTTGTTCTCAAGATCAGCTTAATTCCTCTACCTGTTTCTGTAGGTCACATTCACACTTCTCACATTTGCATTTGATAGAGGGCACAATCACAGATTGTCTACGCCAGAGGCCCTTGAGTTTAGTAAAATACTCAGTGAGCTCAGAATCTTCCTGCCTACATTCATGAATTTCAAGTTTGATTTCGAAAATCAGAGGTCCATTTTTCTGACCATAGCTCTCTTCTAGATCAAGCCACATGTCTCTCGCAGTATCGTATTCATCAATTGTATTGTAGATATTCTTTGAGACAGTGTTCAATAGCCATGAACACACCATATCATTGCATCTATCCCACTGAAGTGCGTTCTCAGCAGATCGAGCAATTGAGCCATCAATAAGCCACAATTTGTTCTTAATTGAGAGTGCCTTAGTGAATGAACGACTCCAACGTTGGTAATTTTCTCCAACAAGTTGAATAGCACAGAGATTCATACCCGAATTGTCAAACGGATGTATGAATAGAGGATTTTGGAGATCGGTCATAGTGATTTGTGTTCCTCGACATCGATCAGATGCAACAGATCCAGGTGAATGCGGAGGAGAGTGATCCGCCATGAGTCATGAGAGCGAGAGAGCATATCCAACACAGATCTAGAGCACACGAGCCTGCTCTGATACCATATTGACGAATCTGCGAGAAGAGATGAGAGGTAGAGTAGAGCTAGAGGAGGAAGACGAGAGGAGCTAAAGCTCAAGCTTACAACTACCGTTCCATTTAATTTAGAGAGTGTGTATCAAAATTACAATGTAATTGTCTATCTTATTACAATGTAGGAGAAGCTATTTATACTACCAAAAGAAAACAAAAAGAAATGTAAATTTATTCTCCAAGCAACAAAGTATAGGATACCCGTTTACAAAACGATAATAACCGTATCCATTTAACAAAATGGTTATACCGAATGTATTTAAGAAAAATATGTTTTAATTTGACTTCTTATTCTATACATTTACGAGATAGATTTTATAAAGAACAAGTCTTTTTTCGAATAACCAAATCATTTCACATAACTTTAGAAAGCAAATGACCCGAATCCAACCAAATCCGATTCCGAATCCAATCCAACCCGCCTGATTGCCACTAGAGGTGAGTGTCCAGAAAGAAACCAGACAAGGGAGGAAACGGGAGGTTGAGAACTCACCCCGTAAACCCAATTCAGTCAGTCAGACAGTCAACACAGTAGAAGAAGACACGAGTCTCTTACTGCGGGAGAAAACCTCGGTTTCACGGCATAACATCTGACCATTTGATTCCTTTGCCAACAGAGATCTGGAAAACACTACAAATCGCCCACTGGTTTCGATCTCTTTCTGCTTTGAAGATCGGCGGAGAGAGACAATCACGGAGTCAGATCCCACTCCTAATCTCAACTACAATATCAGTTCATAATTTCGCGCCCAAGGTTACAATTGGATCTCTCGATATTCGTTGTTTACTGCTTGCTGATTGCATTTCCCCCCGCTTTGTTCAATTACACTGTCGTTGATTTGATTTGGAGCAGTTCCATTCCCAATCTCCGTATCAAACTTATCATCATTACGTCTTTGATTTGCTCGTTACTGTTTCTCCTATGAAATAAAGATTCAGAAATTTTTGTCGATCTGTGTGAGTAAACATCTCTGCTTTACCATTTCTGCATCGTAATGTTGAATTAGGTCAAATAAGATAAACTGTTTTGCTATGTGTAAACATCTAATTAACTTTTCTTGCTACATATGTATATAAACTGTAACCATTATCCACTGTTTCAGTGCTGATTATTAACATCAAATGAAGTGAATGTACTTTATAAAGCCAAGAGTCTGGAGCTTGCCCTTTTTGCTCAAATGACTTGTTGATCTCATTTGGCATCTAAATGCTTTATGGATTCTGTCAGTGATGTTGCGGGATCCATTGATATCATATTGATTTGATGTGTTTTTTCTTCTTCTTTTGGATAGAATCTGATGTCCTTTTGAGATTTGTCAAGTTCAAATACTTTGATGGGTAAGGAACATAAAAAAGAGGAGGATGATGGAACCTGTTTTCCTTCCAAGAACGATACTTCACGGGCTTCAAATGCATCACTGAATAGTTTAGAAAGTGATTTGGACTTACCTACGTGCCGTGTGTGTCAGTGTGTCGAATCTGACAAAAGGGGAGATGTTGTGCTGGGTTTCCTAGCCATCGTTCCTCCCGTACAGGCATCAGATGGAGTTGATCAAAATCCGAAACCCAGTAGCAAAGAAGCTTCGGAAAGTTTTGAAGGTGAGCCACATGGATTGAGTGGCAAATGTGAGGATGGTTGTGTAGAGTTCGTTACCCCTGAAGGTGAAGTTTTTGTTTGTAGTGCTGATTTGGAGTCGGGTCTAACCCACCCTCAAGATGCACTGATTGAGCTTGGTTGCTCATGTAAAAATGATCTTGCCCTTGTCCACTATGCTTGTGGATTGAAATGGTTTATTAACCATGGTTCTATTATTTGTGAAATATGTGGACGTACTGCAGCAAATATTAGAAGTGCTGACTTTAAGAAGGTTCTTGCCTCTCTTGAAGATTATGAGGCATTGAGGGAAATGACCGCAATTGGGTTTCACAATCCTGCACAATTGCCCAATAGTTGTGGTGTGGATCCTGATGCCGTTGCTGCTATCAGGAGGCAGAGGCTAAGTGAGATTTCATTGTGGTTTAACCCACACAATAACAATCAACTGGTTAACAACAGTAATGTTGTCACAGTTACTGAGATGGTTGTGGAGCAGCCATCAAACATTCCGTTTGAAATTAACGTCATCCAGACTGAAAATCCTGCTACCAAATGGGCTGTTGAAGGAACTGGGATTTTGCTCGCCACAGGTCTTCTCACTATTACTCTTGCTTGGCTGATTGCTCCTCGTGTTGGAAAGGTACAGTAATTTTAGGTTCAAGTTTTGCTGCAGTTTTTTTTATGATACAGTGCATCTTGGTTGAGCGTTTAGCATTTTTAGATCTTTTCCTTTTAGTGGTTTGTAATTGGAAAGAAAATGCAGAACCTCTTGTTTAGGAGTGATAGCTCTAATTCAGTTGCCTTTAGTGTAGCTGGGTATTTGATAACATAAATCATATCTAGTGTTTGTGATTGCAGCACATAATAATCTGCAATATACATAAAACTATTTCTTCTGACAGTATTAGGGTCTGTTTGGTGTAGCTCTATTATAGACTACAAGCTCCTTATCATCACATATTTTACATGATGGGCTCCTTACAAGCATATATTATACATAATAAGCTCATCATTATTAGCTTTGCTCCTTGCAAGTTACAAGTAAACAGTATATCATGTCAAGCAAACCCTTAGTTTTACAACTTCATATGTAAGGTGTTCCCTACCGTCTCTTTCATTTACACTATCGGCATTGGGATTTTGCCAAAGACTTGAAACGTACTGTTCCCACTGACGATTGAGTTTTTCTTTGCAGAAAACCGCAAAAAATGGACTTCATATTCTTCTTGGAGGAGTGTGTGCTCTGGCTGTTGTGGTATTTTTTAGATTTGTAAGTTGCTAACTTTCTCAACTTCTTGCTTTCTGAGTTAAAAGATTGCCAAGTGTCTTCCCATATTCTAGGTTTGTTAACACCATTTCGCCATCTTACTATGGTCTTATTTAATCCCAGATTGTGCTAACAAGAATCAGGTACGGTCCAGCACGATATTGGGCAATCTTGTTCGTTTTTTGGTTTCTCGTGTTTGGTATATGGGCATCCCGCACACATGGTGCTCATACAGCATGAAGGATTTACGGTATGCAAACATACTCCCATGCTCATACAGTACCATCAAGAAATACTTTCATCACTGGTCTCTTTTGGAATTTTGTCAAACGTTTTGTATATGTAAATCAGCTGCATAGATGTCAATTTTCAAGAGTCTGTACCAGTTTTTGAGCTGAATTCATCACTCTCCACATTACTAAAGTTCAACTTCATAATGCCTATATAAAAAATTCTCTACAAAGCTATTTTTTTTTAATGTTACCTACGGATGGATATTAAGTATTAACAGTGAGTAAATGATGAGGGATAATTTTCAACAGAAAATTTCCTATTTAATCTTTTTTTTATCTAGCTGATTTGGCGAGTCCATGTCAGCAAATGCGCCATGTAGTCAATCCTGACTAACTCAGATACATGAACATGTCTTGCAATGGTGAGAGCTGGTCCTGCTGAAACCCGGTTTGATTGTTAAACGGGAAGCTCGGAAAAGGCTCCATGTAATTGAATCTGAAATCAAGGGCCTTGTCGAAGTCGGACCACTTCGGCTCACTCTGGACCTCCGGGGAGAGCACGTGCTCTGACCCGCTTGAATCCGTAGTGTGACATCTTGGCAATGAATCCGAGTTGTCGAAATGCAGCAGGTCGTTGGCTGGCTCCGTTGGGATCAACCCAGTTGGATTCACTGTAGAGATCACGGGCTTCTGATCTTCGAATTCGGAGTGCTTGATTGCCTTCCGATCGATCTTGTGTTCTTTCTCTAAGCTGCCTTTCTTGTTGTAGATCCGACACAGCACCCAGTCATCAAGCTGCAGTGATCACGAGAAAGAAAATCAGTCACCAAATGTGAGATTTTTACAGCTAAAGCCCAAAACCCTAAATTACAAATTACAAGACAATTAAGTACCCTGAGATTGGTGTGCTTGCCGGCGGATCGATCGACGTTGGCGAGGCGATACTCGTGCATGATCCAATTGGTCTTGACACCCTTCGGCGGCTTCCCGGAGTAGAAAACCAACGCCTTCTTTATCCCCATGGTCTTCGGCTTTCCAATCGGCTTATCAGCACCGGTCGCCTTCCAATAGCCCATCCCTGCCGCCCTGTTCGGCCTCGAACCGTTGGGATATTTCCGATCCCTCGGTGAGAAAAAATACCACTCCTTCTCCCCGTACAATGCCTTCCCTGTCAAAAAAATCCGCCTTTATACGTCAATTACTGCTAAGAATTGCGCAATTCAACACTCAATTACGGAGCCTGGTTGTTCAATTGCGTACCTGGAAGCTGCCATGGATCGAATTTGTACAGATCAAGCTCGGCGATGATCGGAACTGCGATCGATTGGCCGGCGGATTTCCGGCAGAGGTAATGAACCACTAGCTCCTCGTCCGTCGGGTGGAATCGGAATCCCGGCGGCATTTGCAAGTCCCCGGACGACATCCTCGGTTGAATTTTCCGATCGATCTCTTCAAATTTCCCCCCTTTTTCCTTCGATGTTGAAGAACTAAAAGAACGCGAAAACGGTGAGGGGATCCAACGGTTTATATAGGGAGCCGAAAAACAAGAAAATGGTGTCACGTGCGGTGCACGTGGGCCAGGGAGGTCCTCCTAGAACAAGGAAAGGAAGGGACTGGACTACTGGAGAGCACTGGTGGTGGGGGTGGGGGCCACGGGGAGCTGGTGGTGGACGTACTGGTGGCCGCCGCCAAACGCACACGTGTGGGATGGCCAGTGAGAGAGTGGCACGTGGCGGGGATAAGTCGTGTTTTTGGCAGGGGAGGGCTTAACTCAATGCGTCAGCGCTTGCGTCAGGGTTTTTGTCGGGTAGTGAAAAGTCGGCTAGAGACTGGGGTAGGGTTTTTGTCGTAGGATCGTTGACCGGTTTGTTCAATGCGAGTCCTTTCCGTGTAGTTTCCTCTCCGTTTCGAAACGGCTTCGGCTTTTCGTATATTTTTATTTCGATATTTGACCATTATTCAATTACAAAATTAACGTTATTTTTATGCAAATGAAACGTCATATAAATAATTTATATATATGTATTAAATATTTTGATTTTTCAAAGATAAGATAATTTAATGACCATAACATTTAATGTTAGAGCCTTTAATAAATTGTTTAATATGTTTTTTTTTTTTTTTTTTGATAAACCATCATTTCAATAAACTTAAACAGCCAAATCATCCAACATCACCCTTGTAAGCCTGGAGTTTGTAAAGGAATCATTAAAATCAAATAACTGTACATCCGGCCGTAATGAAGCTAGGAGATGAGCAGCACCGTTCCCTGTCCTTCGCACGTAAGTCCAGCTGCACACCTGTATATTGCTCGCCATTTCAACAGCTCTTCTAAGCGCATTCCCCATCGCCGACCTTGCCTCCGTCCGCTTTTGAAGCCACCTGACCACCTCCAAGCAATCACTTTCAATCACTACGTGTGAGAGCCCTTCCCGGATCGAAAATTGTTTAATATGTTGATAGCTCATTTAGCATAAAGTTAGATCTTTATGACTTTAATTTTTCAATTGAAAAATTATAAACTTATTACATTCGTCCCAAAAAACATGTTGATCAATTTACCATTTTTATATACTTTTAAAAAGTTAAAAATTATATAAAATATTCTCTTTTTATTATTTTTTCATACTTACTACTACCTCCGATCGAAAATATTTAATGTTTTAACTTTCTGCACGTATTTTAAGGAGCTAAAACTATATAAAATATTAATCTTTTAATTATTTTTTTCACAGTTTAATACTTATTACTAATAAATATTAAACTATTAAAAAATTAATCAAAAAAATAAGATTTTATATAGTTTTTAGCTCCTAAAACTACGTGCATAAAAGTCAAACATCAAATATTTCCGACCGGAGGGAGTATTATTTAGTGTAAACTTATTTAAAAAATAATATAAATTTAATATTTTATACTATAGTTTTTTATAAATGTTTTTCACGACAAAAAAAATAAAAATTATGCAGGTCGGTAGTTTAGGTATTTTTCTGTATGAGAAGCATTGATCTTCAATTCGAGTCCAATTGAAGGATTCAAGGCTGAAAATCACTCGTGGGTGATCGACTCACTTGACCCAACCAACTCGATTATACGATTGAAATCCAAAAAAAATCGGATGATGGATGAGATATTAGACGAGTGAGTGATGAATTTGGGTTTTATCTTCAACGACCTCTGCATTTTATGCTATAAAATTTCCACCCATTCATCACCCAGGCATTCGAACGAGCTCACGAGCTCATAAACGAATGCTCGACAAAAAACGAGCAAATTAAAATGAGCTTGTTCAAATACTCGCGAACCGAGTTCGAACTCACTTATAAATTAACTCGACAAAAATTCGAGTTGAGCTCGAACTTGAACAAAAACGAATCGAATATGAGCAGCCCCTACTCAACTTGTTCGAATCGAATAACACCCCTACAAATGAGGGATGAATTTGGCTTTTATCTTCAACGGCCTCAGTATTTAATGCTACAAAATTTCCAACCATTCATCACTCACCGTCTCAACTCCCTAAGAAGGGTCGTAACTCATAATTCATAGACCACTTAAATGGGCGCGGCATTATTTTTGACACGCTTTTTAAGGAGTTAAAAACTATATAAATTATTAACTTTTTATTTTTTTTTAAATAATTTTAAACTTATAACAAATATGTATAAACTTATAAAAAAAATTAATCAAAAACTTTATATTTTATATAGTTTTTAACTCCTTAAAAAACGTGTCAAAAGTCAAACGTCACTTATTTCTAAACGGAGGTAGTATTATATACTGTATTTCATATATCATCTTGTTTCATTATATATATATATATATATATATATATATATATATATATATATATATATATATATATATATCATGTGCTTGATTTACTACATATCATTCATTATGTATTTGTGAAAAATATTTTTCAGTCTAAAATATGGAAAAACTTGCAATTTTATTAGTAGTGTAAGCTAGAAAACATATATTATATTATAAGTTTATTTGTAATTAATTTGATATTGTAAAATTATACTAGATATAGGTATAGTCTAGTCTTTTTAGAAAATTAATTACTTGCATAAATGGGGGAAAAAGAAAAGTAAACCATATGTTTTGATATTGTGTATCTTATCTAAAAAATATTGAAGAAGTGATGCGACGGATGGGTTAAGATATTTCTACCAAATTAAGAGAAAATATAAAATAAAATTATGGACCTGTAATTTTCAAGGTTTGAACCCTAAGAAATTAAAATTGCGCACGTGAGGAAATTAAGGTGCATGGATGCAACAAAGTCACGCCGCCTGCTTTTTAATTTCTACGGAGTATTGCTTTTCGTCGACTCAATCCCGGACCGGGTTTATCCGGTTTAGAGGAATATGGAAAAGAGACTATGGGTTTGTATGAGGCGGTGTTAATAAACTGACTAAAATTATAAACAGGGTAAAATTTATAAACAGGGTAAAAATTTAAACAACAAGATAATCTCTCTACGGGGAGAAAAACAATTTATTCGGTCAAATTAACGGAGTGTCTACCAAAGACGGCGCTGTCTCCCGCCGGCTTGCCCTCACGGTCCTCATCGACGCCATTGCCGTGTGTTCCTGTTCGAAGACGGCGCTGCTCGAGATCCCGCTTAGCCTTGTGTGGAGCGGCGATATGATTATCTCCGATTTCATGCTCGATTTCAGCAGGATCTCGTTGGCGCTCTGTGGTGGATTCTCCAAGCCGGCATGGATCTTGCTCCCTCCCTCCCTTACTCGTCCCCGCCCCTTCTTCTCAGGCGCACTCCTCTGACAATGGCATAAACGAAGTGGCCGACGAAGTTGCAGGATCGGATCTGGAGACGATTGATGCGAGGGCGATGGAGACGATTGAATTCCCGAGCAACTCTCAAACCAGATCGAATTCCCGAATTCAGATCTCTCTGCTCCTGTTTCCGGCTCCGATGGCTGCCATCCTCACCACCACCTGCATCCAGATCTGCTGAAACGGCTTCGATGCATCCAGATCTGCTGAAACAACTTCGACGACGTTGAATTGGACAAGCTTAGACTGGCTCTCACCTCCATATATCCACCAGATCCACTCCATCCAGCGGGATCTCGAAGGTCATGTATGTGAAGATGGCGTCGCTTTCCATCCACCACTAGCGCTCTTGTCCATCCTAGTCGTTCTGTCAACCCAACACAAGCTGAGAAGGAAGAATGAATCATTCCACTTACAGATTCCTTGCCTATCATTCCTCAGGTATGACTTAACTTATCTTAGCTTCAATTATTATCGCCATTATTATTTTTGGTGCATCTTAGCTTCATATTAGTAGTCTATTATATGAGATGAGCAAACTAGCAGCCGTGATGTGATATTTGTCAAACCTATATGCTTGCAATGAGATTGACATATATGATGATTACACATTTTCTAAGCGTTTCCTTGTGGTTCTCTCCGAAGATCTAGCAGTTGTGATGTGATATTTGTCAAACCTATATGCTTCTTTTTTGGTTTCAATCCACTATTGCTTAAATCTACGCATCTTTCTTCTATCCTGCTATTGCTTGTTAAATCTAGTGCTGACATCTAATTTCTTCTTTCTATAATTGTTCTTATAATGTTAAGGGAATGATTGTTGTTGTTGTCTCTATTTCGTCAAATTCTCTTTTAATTTCAGCATTTCAATATTTTATAATTTCAGCATTTCAGTAGTTTCAGCAGTTGCTGAAATGCGGACTGCAGTGAATTTTGATGTTCCTTGCTTTAAATCTCCTTTAAAAGCCTCTTAGCTCAATGGTAGAGCGATGTGCATATGCGCAAATACGTGGGTTCGAATCCCGCATAGGATAAATTTTATATCCCGTAACACGGTTTCCACAACTCTGGTGTCAAAGTGGTGATGCGAAAAAAAAAAAAAAGCAACTCTAGTTTCAGCAATCATTTCAACATCAACAAAGTTGATGAAATCGGGTTTCAACATCAACAATGTTGCTAATACCGAGTTTTAGCATCAACAACGTTGTTGAAACCAGAGTTTTAGCATCAACAACGTTGCTGAAACCGGGGTTTCAGCATCAACAACAATGTTGAAATCGGGGTTTCAGCATCAACAACAGTGTTGAAATCGGGGTTTCAGCAACTCCGGTTTTAACAACACGAAAAAAAAACTGTTGAAACTTGAGGGGGGTTTCAGCAGTTTCAGCAACGCGAAAATAAAAATAAAAATGTTGAAACAGAGGGTAGCACAGGAGTTTCAGCAACTCTGGAAACGCGAAAAAAAAAACGAAAAAAAAAAGCGAAATAGAGGGTGGCACGCAGGGGTTTCAGCAACTCTGGAAACGCGAAAAAAAAACTGTTGAAGAGGGGGCACAAGGGTTTCAGCAAGTTCGTTTCAGCAGTGTCACCAACATAGGTGGACATTTTGCTAATATGGAGAGGGTGGGGAACAATTTCCTAATATAGGCAAAAAATTTGGACATCCTAGTAATCACCCCACAATTTATTTGTAAAAAATGGAGTTTATTTGGTTGTTATTAGGGGTATTGTGGTACTTTCAAACCAAATAAGATAAAGGGGAGAATAAACAACCAAATAAACACCTAAAAAAGCACCGATTTGGAGCTTATTTTTTTAACTCATTTTTAATTTAAACAGTTTTTACGTGTTTTTGACCTCCCATACACCCATTTTAACTGCTTAAAAATTAAACACATGTGTTTACTTACTTTTTACCTATTTATTTGTACATCCATACACAGCCTATGACGGGTATTCGAGCTAAACGATGTGAATTTTTTTTTTAATAAATGAGTTAACCGTATCTGTGGTGACTTGGGATGGCTGAAGACATCACAGAAATAAAAAAAGTGTAAAAGAAGTAAGAAATCACATAAATAACTTAGCTTAGTTGATAGGAAGGGTATTTATTACCTATGAGTTCCAACTTCCAAACCCTCTTAGTCTCACCAACCTTTTTTTATAATTTTTTTTGTTTTTCTTAGTTTTATGTCTTTTATTAAAAATGCTTAATAAAATAACTAATTTAACATTTTCTCCAATATATTTAAACAAAAACATTATTTTATATATATAAATATAAAAAAATCCCTTTTTTAATAATTTTTGTTTTTTCTACTAAAAAAGACTATTTAAATCACAAATTTAAAAAATTTCCAATATATTTAATAAAAATAGATTTTTTTCACACACACGTATATATATATATATATATATATATATATATATATATATATATATATATATATAAATTTCCCTAAAAATTTTTTAGCATCCCTTAGGAAAATTCCTTGATCCGCTAGCTACTGGTTTAAACTTTTCTACTTATAGAGTATCTTTTTTTTTTAAAGCAAGATAAGAACTTGACAAATAATGATAACTCGGTAACTTAATTATGATATATTTATAAATTCTATAAAATTTGAACTAATTGACCTAAGTGAAGTTAAAGTCGGGGGGTTTTAGTCGGACTTGAATTACTCAACTCATATAATAGCTCTACAATAGACTAATCCGGACTACTCAAACTGAGCAATGATGAATTTGACAAATAATAGGTGAAGTCATTAATTTGAGTTTTGAAGATGGCAAGAGATGTAGTCGGCGCATCTGTTAATCTCTCAGAAGCAATACGAGAGGCTAACATGCTCAAAGAACCGGAGCAGCAAGAGAATGTATGTGGTGAACATCTCGATTTCCCATGGACAAGACCAGTCATTTGAGTATGTTTAATCTTCTTGAATAGGTAAATAAAGAGCGGTTATTCCGGGATTCGAACCGGGGACCTATGGGTACTATACTACTGATAAGTCCTTTCCGGTGAGCCATTCCGGAATGGTTAAGTATGCTTAATCTTCAGACACACACAAAACACACACGCATATTTCCTCTGTTCGTCAAAATAAATCATTTTAGCTTATTAATTTAGTTCAATAAAACATATCATTATAGGTATTTTAATATCTACTTTATAAAAAATAGCTTGTAAATTGTAATTGTAATTGATTAAAACTCCGTATTTTTTAGTTGTAATTTTCGAGAAAGAAAAATTACTACTGAGAGTATAATAGTATATGATAGAAAGTATGATATGGCAACTAGTTTTAATTTGGCCGTGACTTACAAGTTACCATATGAATGATGAGGCGACCACCACTATCCCCTAAATACTTTGTATATAAAAAGCCAAAATAAGTTGCCATATGATACTTTCTATGTTTTTCCCCTTCTTTTATTTCAAAAACTTGTCATGTGACACTTAATTTCTAAGAGTTTGCTCAATAATTTCGGAGAAAATTGTAATGAGTTTATAAACTTTTTTATTGGTCAATTTTGAAGTGTGAATATAATTCTTTTGTCATGATAATTGATAAATGATTAAAAAAAAAAAAAGGAATCTCTAGAGACTCATTTAGATTCCCCCCAAGTTCACCAGTTCAAAGAATAGATACAACAACAACCACAATAACTCAGTATATCCCTGCAACGAAGCGGGGTCGGGGGGGTCGGGATGTACGCACTCCTTCTCCAAACTAGTCGAGAGAGTGTTTCCGGAAGACCCAAAACAATAGAGCAAAGGAAACACAACGTCCCAAGACACCTAGTAGGAGATAGATAATAGACAGCAGAAAGATCGAAAACAGATATGTAGATAACCGGCAGAAAGCAGATAGAAAGCAGAAAGAAAGGTAGAACGGAAGCAAGAGGAAATGACCCAACACCCATCCTTGGGATTCTAAACATCCAAAGCCCGAATGCATCTCCTTCAGTGGTCCCTATCCAAAGTCATATCCTTCGAGAGGTTCAACGTATTGAGATCCTGTCGAATAACCTCCATCCAGCTCTTCTTCGGTCTACCTCTCCCTCGGCACAAAGCTCCAAGCTCCAAGCTCTCACACCTTCGAACAGGCGCAGATATTTGCCTCCTACGAATGTGCCCAAACCACCGCAATCTGGACTCCCGTAGTTTATCAACGATACTCACAACCCCAACCTTGCTTCTAATGTCCACATTTCTGATTCTGTCCAGCCTTGTGTGCCCACTCATCCATCTCAACATTAATTCTCATCTCAGCCACCCTCAACTTCTGTTCTTTAGCTTTAGTACTAGGCCAACACTCCGCGCCATACAACAAGGTCGGCCTGACAACCACCTTATAAAATTTTCCTTTCAGCTTAGCCGGGACTTTCCTGTCACAGAGGACCCCAGATGCTCTCCTCCAACTCATCCACCATGCTTGGACTCTATGCTCAATATCCTTGTCGATACCTCCATCGCTTTGGACGTACGAGCCAAGGTACTTGAAATGCTCCTTCCTTGGGACAAGATCCTCCCCCGATCGAACATATGTCTCAGGAACTCTGGCCTCTCCAAAGCTGAACTGCATATATTCGGTCTTGGTCCTACTCATTATGAAACCCTTAGACTCCAACACTTCTCTTCAATTTTCTAGTCTGCGAGCCAACCCCGAACTAGAGATGTCCACTAGAACAATATAATATCGTCGGCAAACAGCATGCACCATGGTATCTCCTCTTGGAGAGAAGCAGACAGTGTGTCCATAACTAAAGTGAATAGAAGCGGACTAAGTGCAAAGCCCTGGTGAAGCCCCACTCGAACCTCAAAATACTCTAAATCTCCACCCGACGTTCTAACACTTATTAGCGAAATAATTCAAAGAAATTACGGACTATCATACAAAGCAATTAAAGTATAAGAGATCAAAATGAACAAAGTAAAAAGGTTATTGGCCAAAAAATATGGAATTTGGGTCATTTTCTAATACATAAAAATTGAAATATAAAACCATAAAAAAGCAGAAGAGGACGTCTGCAAGTTGCAAGGGGCAGATATGGACCATATAGTGGTGGACCTGGTGGCTGTCTGGCGGTGGTCGCCGTAGGGTCACCGTCTCTGGTTCACATACTTTGTAGGTTTCTTCTTTTTTCCACTGCTTTTTTTTTTTTAAAAAAATTGAAAAGGAAATTGAATTGATGTATCAATCTATTACCCTATTAGACATATTCGGTACATCAGATCAAGATTTAAGAGGGTAAAAAGTTGACTGAAAAAAAAAACACGTCTTTACAAAACGTAAACCTCCAGTTGACATCTCAATATTCACACATTTACGGTAAATGTGTGAATATCAAAAACAACATGATTTACCCCATATTGGAATTTTTTTTAAAGAAGACTGAATTAATAATTCACATAAAGACGGGCCAAACCCATCTTTGTGGTGAAACATCTGAAATGGGCAATAAAAAAGAGGGGCCCAATATTATATTGGGCTAATTTAGGCCCATTATCGATCAACCGGCTAAAGCCCGCTGGCTGTAGCCTACATCACATATTTACTTTTCGCTGCTTTCAAATCAGTCTAAAAATCCTTTTTTTTAACCAACCATTAACCAATAATCATGTTGTTTTTGATATTTGGTTTTGATCATTTATATTTGATTTCGAATTACTACAATCGCTAGACTAACTTGTGATTAATAATAATCCATTGTTAAAGCGATTGTCATTGAAGATAACGGAATGCTCCGCGGCTCCGCCAGATGATAGATTTGCTAGTAGCTTGTGTCGTGAAACAATAACAAAACTTGCATCTCTAGGTTATATAAGTTAAATAAAGACTACAAAGCATATTGTGGAAAATA
The DNA here is from genome assembly GCA_037127255.1 of Persicaria tinctoria. NCBI lineage: Eukaryota > Viridiplantae > Streptophyta > Magnoliopsida > Caryophyllales > Polygonaceae > Persicaria > Persicaria tinctoria. The sequence continues at coordinate 7,420,556 of JBANSL010000012.1, forward strand.
GAATGGTACTAAGTGTTTGGTAGTTGTCTCATCACTACACACGTAAAGAATCACCGGTTCTCAAAGGGACAACCTTTAAATTTTTCACTCACAAAATTTTAAAAAAAAAAGAAAAATAATTAAAAAAAAAAAGTTAAAAGGTGATATGGAGATATGGAGAAATTCGGGACAGTGGATCCTTAATTCCTTATTGCACTACACATGCCAAAAATTTATCTTTTTTTGGTTGTCATTTATGATCAAATATACACTATAGAATGGGGTGGTTTAAGCTTCAATTTGATCTACATCCTTGTGAATTGATTCTTTGGTAGAGTTAATATCAGGTATAGATTTCGGTCTATTTGAATCAAAACATGACCTAATCCATTCGAAAAATTATACGTTCAAACTCAAAAATGTTTACTAAGAAAACGTCATGAACTTTGATGGATCGATCCTTAAATTTTAGGGTTAGCACTCTCGACTTGTTGGGTCGATATGCGCCTGGACTGACCTGATCCAAATCCGACTTGATTAAGAGGTCTATACCTAAGTACCTAACCTATTATTGTTTGATAAATCCCGGTGGGCCATATAATCGTGGGGGGATGATAAATCCCGGTGGGCCATATAACCGTGGGGGGTGCACACGGCAGAGCGCATCATGCGCACCCAAGACCAGCGGGGTTTCATCCTAAAACCAATTGGCAATAGGAGGAGTGGCCCACTAACTTATATGCAAGACTCGGGTTCTCGTGTTTTTCGATGTGGGACAAAGGCTCCAACACATCACAACACGCCCCCTCAAGTGCAACTGCCTGGCCCCGCTATATATGTCAGTTGCACTTGACGTCTTGCCTTAAGGCCGGCTAGCCCAGTAATAGACCAGGGTCCCGGACCGCACCGCTCTGATACCATGATAAATCCCGGTGTGTCATATAACCGTGGGGGGTCCACACGACAGAGCGCATCATGCGCACCCAAGCCGAGCACACAAGACCAGCGGGGTTCCATCCTAAAACCAATTGGCAATAGGAGGAGTGACCCACTAACTTATATGCAAGGCTCGGGTTCTCGTGTTTTTCGATGTGGGACAAAGGCTCCAACACATCACAACATTATTATTGGCACTTGTAGATACTTTAAAGTTTAAAGGAGTTTTTTTACAACTGTGTGATAGTTTTGCACTTGCAGCTCAACTCAACAGAGACAGCAATCTAAATCCCCATCCCAATGAACCTTTTCAGAAAGACATTTCCCAAATTAAGCACATGATCACATCAATCTTATAGAACACAATATAATTCCATTTCAGAATATAAAAAAAAAAGCACCCATGAGTTGCCATGCCACCCTTTCTTTTCCTTTTTTATTTTTATTTTTTATTTATGACGAAGAACCCACGTACCTTCAGTACGTGGTAAACTTCAAACACGTGATCCAGCCGACCAGAGTCATGTACCAAGTAAATCGACTTGCACCGACCGACTCGACCCACTAGTAGGCAGGGCCGTCCAATCAATTTTGGAGGCCCGGGTCATAATTTTATAAATTATAATTTTTATATGTAATTTTAATTTTTTTTATATCTTAAGGATGAGTATGTTAAAAAAATTTAGATTTTTTTTTGTTGATATTTAAGGAAAATTATAGAAAACTCTTTAAAATAAGAATTTTTAAGAAAATCACCGGTAAAATTTATATTAAAAATTTTATACAAAATGTTTTAATCCATAGTACAGATTACGTACGCACGCTATATTTATCAATCTTTTGCTTTATAAAATTTATAGTTATGCAATATTAAAAATAATTTATATACTGCACGTTCAACTTTGTGTCATTTGTTTTTAAACACAAAACCCTAACGTTTTTCTATATATATATATATGTTATTTCATTCAATTCAATTAATATAAATATAGCTATGACCATGAAGCTTTTTTTTTTCTTGAATGTCCATGTTAATAAAACTAAAATTGTTCATGAATGACATAAAAATGAAGCTAAAAGATTAGCTGTATTTAAATTTGAATTAATAATTTAATACTCTATGACTTGATAAAATTTATTGAGGTCTTGGAATTAGTTACATAAATGGAGAGAAATAAGTGGGGTGGCCTAACCAATAGAAAAAAAAAGGTTACATAAATGAAGAGAAATAGGTGGGGCGGCCTAACCAATAGAAAAAAAGGTTAGAAAGTTGAGAGTTGTGCTAAATCTGGGATTTGAACCCGTGACTTTAAGAGAACATGCATGCCTTGTGGCAATTCAACAACCACCACGCCAACAGACACTTATGTTAATTTAAAAAATATTTTATTATATATATTAAAATTAGTAAAAAATGAGGCCCCGTAAAATCGGAGGCCCAGGGCAGTCGCCCGCCTTGCCCTCCCCAAGGACCGGACCTGCTAGTAGGAAGTAAGGCAAACCTTAAATTTCATCAAATAAAGGGGAAGAATCGAACTCAACCATATATCCTTACCGCTCCTTTCTTTTCCTTTAGATCGAGAAGAAAAATACATGATAAATATTGAAAAAGAAAAGATAGTGTAAAAGAGTTGAAGCAATGAGGGATGATGGACACCATGTGATCTGATTCAAAGATAAGAAGCACTATACCCACAACCACATCAAGCCCACACTGCCTGTTTTTGAGTTTTCTCAGTCCCAACTATTAGGTTTTTGTTGCTTTTCAAGAACATATAGAGCCACATTAGTGTGTTTTTTTTTTAAAAAAAAATTGTTTTACCTAAAAAATCAATCATTTCATCTCAAGAAATCAAAGGAAGAAATTAAAGGAAATGGAAGAAGTGGGTTTTGCCCAAACCCTAAAACCCTAGATGATAGTATATTTGAATGGATAGGTATAGGCCCCAACAAGTTATCCCTCCCATCCAATTTTAAGTACACAACCATTGTTAGTGGTAGAGAAGTCAAATCTTGCTTGAAATAAAAACCCCTGAAATCCTCCCACTTTCAATGGTAGCTAGCTGCTTCAGCTGCAGGATCAGCCCCACAAATCACTTGATTGTTAATTAATTTCTTATGATTTTATTGCCATGAATCATCATCAGTTTAATTCCCCTTGAAGTAAGAATATAATTAAAACACTAAATATGGGTTGACCACATAATAATAATAATAATAATAATAATAATAATAAGGAAAAATGGAAAAAAATAATCCCACCTATTCATCCTAGTCTAAAATTAATCCCAACTCTAAAAATATACGATTATAAACCATACTAGTTAAATAAAGTAAAAATATGAACTATTAATTTCTCTGATTGAAATTCCAGCGAACGTTGATGATGTGGCATCGGAGGGAGTTGATGTGGCTTTGGAAGGAGATGATGTGGATTTTAGATCGATCCAACGATTCTGCAAATCAATTAGGGTTAAGTTTTAGAAGAACCGTTATCAAGTAGGAGTTATCACATAGCACAACGAAGCCATAAAAATCAACAAGCAGAGAGATCAAGTTCAACAAATCTTGAGAAGGTCGAAATCAACCAAGCGGCAAGTAGTGAAGTTCAACTTCAATAAGCTTTTAAGGGGAAAATCTACGTTGCTCAAGTCAACATGCATAAATACGTGAGTTATTCCAAAATTTCTTAGTCAAATGATTGAAAGAGGTGTGATTTTGGCTACTGAAATTTGATTCCTCCATCTCTAATCAAGAATAACAAGAAATAACTACTAATATTTTCTCTTCTTTCAAATTTGTGCAAATCCATCATGTATTATATTTAGGGTTTGTGTTCATATTTCAGTAACGTATTATTCTAATTGTGTAACAGTGAACATGGGATCAAATTTCATAGAAATTCGTCTACATCATGGTGGCACTTTCGTGAAAAAGGAGAAGTTGTTGTATGAGGGAGGCAATGATGAAACCCTGGTTAGAATTAACACTAATCAATTACCATATTGGGAATTGCTGCGTGTGTTTAAATCTAAATTGAAGAAAAAGACTGATTTTGTGCAAATGTACTATCTAGTTCCTAGTTGCACGTTTGATGATGGATTGAAACTCTTGTGGAATGACGAGTCTGTGTTAGACATGATAAACTATGCATATGAAAACAGGGGGGAATCCATGTTTATATATCCCATCTAGTGGAGGAAGAAGTAGTGAAAGAACCAGTCCTTGATAGTGATAAGGATGAGCAAAATGCTCATGGGTATAAAACAGTGGTGTTAGAAGATGGAAATGATTACAATTGGGAAGACCTTTTTGAGAACAATGAAAATGAAGCATATGATTAGGGGTTTGATAACGTTCCAAATGATGATACTAGTTCTTCTGATGATGATCCAAGAGAGTTTAGTGATGAAGATCAAGGCAAAGAAAAAGGGATTGATTCCAAGAGGAAAGGCAAGAGCTTAGGTCTTGATGTTATTCATGAGTTTGATTCTGATTTAAAAGAGGAGGGAGATTTCAACCCAGATTTCCATGAAGAAAATACAAGTGATGAAGAGTATGAGCGGGCTAGGGAGAAGCTTAGGGCTTGGAAAGCTGAATTAGAGATAGAGGCAAAGGAATTGGAAAGCGAGTATGAAGATTCTGATGGAGATGTTCACTTATATGATGATAACATTGATGATACCATTGTTAAGTTAGGCAAGAGGACAATTGACAAGACAGTTGATTCAAGAACTGATTGGAAGAAGTTTATGTGGGAGGTTGGGTTAAGATTCCCTACTCTACAAAAGTTTAAGGAGGTTGTCATTGACTATGGAACGAGTAATGGTTTTAGTTTGAGGTTTGGAATTTCGGACAGTACGAGAGGTAGGGTTGGTGATGTGTGCAAAACTGGGTGTTAGTTCAAAATTTATGCTTCATGGTACCCAAGGGAAGGTTGTTATCTTGTGAAGAAAGTAGCAAATGTCCACCAATGCACTAGGGACATGAGCAGGAACAGTCAAATAACTAATACATGGTTGGCAAAAAGATATCTTGCTAGGTTTATAAAAAATCCTCATTGGCCTGCTCATGAATTGATGGATAGTGTAAGGCGAAGATATGGTGTCATTATAAAAAAGGGTGTTGCTTATAAGACTAAAACTGAAGCACATAGGCTATTACACGGGTCTGTGAAGGATCATTACAAGAAGCTTGGGAGTTACCTCCACGAGGTGAAGAAATCAAACCCAGGGACTCATCTCGAGCTAGTTACCATCACTACTATTCCTCCTGTCTTTCAACGGTTATTTATATGTTTTCCTGGACTAAAAACCGGGCTTCTGAGTGGATGTAGAAAGTTCATATGTTTAGATGGTTGTTTCCTTAAAACATTTCTTGGAGGTATGCTGTTGACTGCAATTGGAAGGGATGGGAATAACCAAATGTTCCCGGTATCTTGGGTTGTGGTGGAGGCTGAGAATAATGATAGTTGGTTTTGGTTCTTAAGCCAGCTGAAAGATGCTCTCAATGGAAATGAAGGAGAAGGGTGGACATTTATGTCTGACCAACAAAAGGTAGAGATAAACTTTCTTACCCCCTTTAAACTTTACTATACAATATTTAACAAGTATTTGACTTCATTGATTCTTTTATATATAATGATATATGTGCAGGGGCTCCTCAATGCAGTGGCATCAGTTTTTCCCTTGTCAGAACATAGAAATTGTGCTAGACATATATATATGCTAATTGGCACAAGACTCATAAAGGTGATGAATTGAAAATTATCTTTTGGAGGGCAACAAGAGCATATTGTGAGGCAGACTTTGAAGAAGCAATAGATGAGATGAGAGAAATCTCTACAAAAGCTGCCGATGATTTCTTAGCTCGAAACCCAAGAGTTTTCTGTAGAGCATTTTTTCCTACACAATCTAAATGTGATGTTGTGGTGAATAACATGGCCGAGACATTCAATGGATATATCCTTAAAGCAAGGTAAATGATGTTTTATTCATTTAATAAAAATGACTAAAGCATACACTAATATTATTCACACTTATGTAGGGGTCAAACAATCATTGACATGTTGGAGAGCATTAGAGAATCACTAATGCAGAGGTTGGTTACCAAAAAAAGGTTGATGGAAGGGCAACAACCTAATGATATTTGCCCAAGAATCAAGTTAAAGTTAGAAGAAGAAATATTATATGCTTGGGAGTTGGATGTTGTGCCTTCTAGTTTGGTGGAGTTTCAAGTTAGGGATATGGTTGACAAGTTATATGTTAACTTAAATGAGCGGACTTGCACTTGCAAGAAGTTTGATATCACTGGAATACCTTGCAAGCATGCTATTGCTTGTTGCGGATTTATGCATGTGAGTCCAGAAGCTTATGCTCATGACTACTTTAAGAAAGAAATATATACTAGAGCATATCAAGGAACAATTACGCCATGTGTTAGTGAACGCTATTGGTCTAAAAAAGAATTCCCATTGGAACATCCACCTGTGAAAAAGCAACCCGGGAGGCCAAAGAAAAATAGAAGAAAGGATCCCCATGAAGATCTAAAGCGACCGGGAAAGTTAACAAAGCATGGATTGAAGATGACATGTTCTATATGTAGATCGGGTGAGCACAACAAAAGCAAGTGTCCAAACAAAAACAATGCACCGGTTCTTCCAGAGAAGAGAGGTCGAGGGAGGCCTAGGAAAAATCCGGGTAACTCAATTTGTTTATTTGTTCGTTTTCTTTTTCTCTATTTTAGGTTGTGATTTAAAAAACTAAATTGTTATATGTGTGTTTGCGTGCACGCTGAAATACAGTTGAAGCCAACCCATCTACAATAGAAAGTGAAAGAGGGAGAAGTAGAGGTAGAGGGAGAGGGAGAGGTAGAGGTAGAGGCAGAGGAAGAGGTGGAAAATTAGGTACCTTTCATGTTGGAGCTGGAATCCAATTTGGGGAAAGAAGGGATATCATTTATAGATCCTCTATCTCTAGTCCAAGAGTTGTGATTAGAGAAGGTTGTTCACATGTATGCGAACTTATATTGCAAATAGAGTGATCTACCCAACTTAGACTTAGTTTTATATTAGTAGCCTATAGAGTGTATGATAATGTGATAAGTTTTTGTACAATAATGTGCAGGTAAGTAGAGATTCCCAGCATAATAGTAATGTGCCCCCATCTCAAGTGTTTTCTTCAACAACAGATCATTCTCGTCCACCTACACATTAAAATGTGTATTTCTTGCAAGATATGCTTCACACTTGCTTTTCTTTTGATGAAAGACTTATGCTTTAGACTTCATGTAATTTCATGATCTATCCTTAGAGAATGCTAGTTTTCTGAATTTTTGAACTCGGTTAATGACTTGAATACTTGATGATACTCCTAATATGTAAACATTTGCATATTTTTATTCTTTTTTGTTTTGTTTTGTTTTGTTTTCATTCTTATCCATTTCTTCACCTCTGCAGCTATATACACATACTATGGAATCAAATAAAGAAAGAAAATTAGAACTTGTTCTTATAAACTGGGATAACTATAGAACTTGTTATGCAGTTTTTGTCAAGTATTTGATTTTAGAAGAACTCTATGAAAATTAGAACTTGTTCTTACAGATTAGATTAACTATACTTTTTTTTTGTTATCGGTATTAGATTAACTATACATATATATAGTACTATATAGAATCAAAGAAAGAAAGCAAGCAAATTTGATTTTGGCAACCAAAAAATATGAAAAAGAAAAGAAAAGAAAAATGTTCCTGTAGAATCACAAAATTAAGCTAGGGAGATCATGTATAAAGTACTACATAAAGATTGAAATCCCACCCACAAATTGATATCTTCCTTGATTCACAATATACGAGAACCCAATTTTGATAAATGAATGAAATTCCTCATCAAATAAAGGGCAATTTCTATCCCATGTGAAGTCGATCAATTGGAAAGAAATAGGAACCCTAATCATCAAAACATTCTCCGAAATCGTAATTGAAATCCAAAACATCAAATTACCTTCAACAATAAAAATCCATAGAGTTCAGCCATCTACAATTCTCTCCATTTTGAATATGAGATTTCCTCTTCTCGTTCTGTTTTGTAAGCTAGAACAACCTCCTTGCTTCTCTCATCATCCACTCGACCTTCAAGCTCGTCCCACTTGCCACCTTCGCCGCGGAGATCCTCTGCGCGCAGCCTCCAAGCACACAATAGGGAAACCCTCTTCCTAAGTTCCCATGTTTTGATGTATATAGCGTCTGTACCTGAGATCTCTGAGGAAATTTTGAAGTCGGAAGTCAAAAGTCGAACTGTCTAATTGTTATCTTCATTTCTTTTCTTATTCCTTTTTTTTTTATTATTATTATACCTTTATTTTACAGGTCACTTACCCTCTCTGCCACATCAGCAATATTCTTTTTTTTTAATAACCACATCAGCAATGTTTTACCGGAATTCAATCGGAGAAATCAATAGTTCATATATTTACTTTATTAAACTAATTTGGTTTATAATTGTATATTTTTAGAGTTAAGATTATTTTTAGACTAAGATGAATAGGTGGGATTATTTTCTTCCATTTTTCCTAATAATAATCAGTTTTTCTATCATATACTCTAAAACTTTGTAGTCGAGGAATTTAAAATTTAAAGTTTTTTTCCTCTGAAATTGAGTTCGGATTCTCTACAACACACGGTGCACCACGTAATTATTTTGGATATAATTTTACTTCAGGCCAAAGCTCAGAAAACCACCTTCAAATACATCCATTTGCCATAAATGGAGAAAGTTGGAAATTTGGAAATTTTAGAGAAAATGTGGGAGTTTTAGGTCCAACAGCTCCTCCATAGTCCATACTTATCTCTAAAATTGAGAAATCTTAGGAAAGAGCGAAAAAATTCTCTAAATTTAGAGGAAGATGACAAAACTCTAAAATTTAATTATCCTCAATACCAATGTAAATTCATTGTAATTCATCAACAATTGGACAAATTTGTTATATTTATACAAAAATTAAGTTAGGAATATTTATTATAATCAAATTAAATTGAATGTTTTGCTACAATTAACTCGATATTTAATTTAAACACGTTAGTTTTAAGTTATGTTAAAACTCATGTTATATGTAAATGTCAAACTTATACTAGTTTACATTTTAAGTTATGTTAAGCTTAAGTATTAAACTTCATATTTCAATTAAAATTATTTACGTTATTTAAAATCTTAATTTAACATTCATGTTCATCTAGTTGTATGAAACTATTCCACAATTTGCATAAAGTTTAAGGATAACTAAATTAGAAATTGTTTTAAATAGAGAGTATATGTAGTATGTAATAAATGTAGAAATTTGTAAAATAGAGGAGCTGTTGGAGTTGAGGTGTAAATTTTTTTAGAGATTTTGATATTTTTTCCTCTATTTTAAAGAATTTTTAGAGGAGCTGTTAGACTTGCTCTAAATCACCCATATTTTAAAAAAACCACACTTCAAATGACTTTCTTCAATTACCCCCGAATATACTCCGTCCAAATATAGGTTAAATTTGATAAATTATAATTTTACCACTTCTTTTATATAATATTCTAATAGAATTTTGTCAATTAAAAAATATAAATAAGTAAGTATGAAATTGGGAGGAAACTATTAATGTTATTTTCTCTTTTCAAATAACCAATAAAAAGGTGTTGACTTATACAAAATTGCTCTCCCTTCAATTTAGTCGCTCACTTTCCCATTCCAAATCAGTTTTTAATTCTCCATTAGCTACTACATTTTCAATTTATGAGCAAAAATGATGTCAATAATTATATCCTCTCAATTTAATTATTACTTATTTACTTTTTCTAGTTGTTAAATTTCAATTAACGTATAATTAAACAAGAGAGGTAAAAATTATAATATATTAAGTTTAACCAAAATTTAAACGGAATAATCTCAAGGGTGGTTGATAGGTGACAAAAAGTTATTTAAAATTTTAAATGATGATTTCCTGGATATATCAATTTAAGGGTTGATTTATGATAAATGAGTATATATATAGGGTGATTTTATGCAATTTGGCCTTTACTTCATACAATAATATATATAATAATTTCTCTAATAAACCAAATTAATTAATTTTAGATACCTTTACGTTCCATGCACTTGTATTTACATGTTTATAAACTTTTATCATAAAAAAAAACTTAATTTACCCATTAATGACAATATAATAATTTCTCTAATAAGCCAAGTTAATTACACTAAGTATTATACACTATGTATGTAGTGTATCATTTGAAATGAAGTTGATATAGATGCCTTGAATCGAACATCCACTAATGATAAGCACTTGTAATTGTTGGGATAGCTTATTATATACTTTCCAAAGTCTTTGGCGACCAAATTTAGAGAGCACCAGATTCTCACTTCTACTGTGCTTCTACTTTCTTCTCCATATATTTTTATTTTTTTTATTGGATGGTTGTCCAATTTCCTCTCCCCACACACTTAATATTTTCTTATTCAATTAGTGACTTTAAATTAATTAAATGTTTCAAAGTTCTTATGGAAAGATTCATGACCTGTCTATTTTTCTGTACTATAAATACTGATTACAGTGTGTATATGAACACAAACGTTCCTATCAAAATATATATGACCCAACTAAACTATAACAATATTATTGTTTGTTGGGTCATATAATTCAAAATAATATAGATATTAATGATTATAACATGCAAGAGCTGAATTATATAAATTGTTGATAAGAAATGTGATGAACATGGCAAAAGTTATATGCAAGTCGGCAGTCGGCACACGCGGCATCAATAGATTTATTTACTAGGCTCGACGCCCTGGTAAGGGTAGTAAGGTAAACCTTGGATGAAAGAAAAGGGACGGAGGCATGGATCGAATCCGAAATCTCCTTATCACCCCTTGCTTCACACCACTAGGTCAGCTAATTGATTGAGACACATGTCCCTTTTGATGTGAAGTAATGTCGCATTGGACGTGGATAAGGTAGGTTTGAACGTGAACTAATTTTCTTTCTAAAGATAATTAGAAGCATGATTAAAAATCATACCAACGTCTTTTTAGATATTTTTTAAATAGATTTATTAGAGTTTAGCTATTGAGATAAATATTTCCCAATATATAGTTTCCTAACCTATTCTATAAGGACACAAGTTAGAAAGATTGAATGATAACTTATACCGAAGTAGATGATATATGCAAACATGCATTAGTTAATTAATTAATAATGTATTGACCTTAATTTTAATTTTTTTTTAATTATAAGAATTTAAAATATCAAAAAATCATATACTGAAAGGCCATATAAATTAATCAAATAGATGGTTATGGTACAAATAACAACACAACAACCAAAAAAAAACACTGTAGAACTCGAAAGAAAATCAAAACCCTAAAAGCCACCCAAATCAAACCGATAAAGTCGACAAAGACCCAAGAATGAACTACGAATTGCAAAACCACGGCTGCAAATGTGTTGATCTAAACTCAATTGAAAGAAGAATCTATATAAAAACAATTAATTTCCCCAAAACATATATTTTTATCTTGTCCGTGTGGACAACACGCATATATAAGCCAAACTTATACACCAAAGTATACAAAATTTAAATTTGTCATGTTATAAAAAAAGATAAGAAAGGTGTGTAGTTGGTTAAATGGACCAATCAAGTAAGAGATAGGAGGGGAATTAAATGATCAAAGCTACGGCTAAGCTAAGCAGCACTTATTCTCCTGCAAACAACGATGGCTGTAAGCGATTACACGTTACAAGTGCTTATAAAGGACACCTTTTTAGTCTAAATGATGCATAAAAATACATTATATATATAGATTCATATATTAATTAATTAATGATGACCCTCATTAGAACTAGTATAAGTAAGCATGTAAATCATAGCAAGTGAAATGCAGCATTTGCTCCCTCAACCCATATAATTAGAGTTGGGTTTAAGAGGCCCTTTGTATATATTTTAGTGTCTCTTTGTTCCTTTGCTTCAAGTTTCATCCTTCAAGAGGAAGACCCAAATCAATGACGGTATGAATTTGATCCTAAACATACTAATTTATTATGTGTTTTTTTGCCTAATTATCAATTGTGCATTTATTTGCTTGACTATTTATCTCAAAGGTAGTAGGGTAAGTTGAGTTGCAATTTTTACTTCTTCTTCTTCTTCTTTTTAATATGAAGTAGTCCCTTTAAACAATTCTATCATTTAAAAAAAAAAAAAATATGACGAGGAATCCACCTTCGGTTGTAAACCCCGATCACGTGACCTAACCGACAATTTTATCATATTGATGTCATGATGTGTGGTGGGTTTTGATTTTCAACATTTTTCTACTGGACCAAGTCCAAGATTTGAGTTTTGACAAGGAATAGAGATTTGATTTATGAACCAAAGGAAGTGCCATATAAAGATATATAGGGTCAATTTCTTTCTAATTATTTACCTAGAAAAAATATAGTTAAGATGTTAAAAACATATATGTTGGTTGGATTTAGGAGGAGCTCGAATAATAAAATAAATGAGTTTAGTAAAAATGTTGTAGTTTACGACTTTATATTGTACCTGGTTCAGATGTAAAATAACTGACGACTCGAATTAGACTAGAAAAAATAAGAAGTGAGCTCTTCAACTTTAACCCACTTTACAAATATTTTGATAAAGAAAAAAGTGAGCAAAAAAATCTCTTTTTCAGTATGTGGGATGTTCATAGTTTTAAGCGCATCGGCCTCCCTTGAACCCACTAGGGTTCCTTAACCCCACTTTTTTTTATTTCATTCTTTAAAAACTCAACTTAAATTTATACTCATATCCATACTACCCAATTTACTACCAAATTAATTAATTTAAAATAAAATGAACCCCATGAAACCTCTATCTTTCTCTACCCTTCTCTTTTCTTTGGCCCACACATACAATTTCATTGGCTCTTTATCCATCAACTAGCTAGGGTGTTTAAAGGTTTATTACTAAGGAACCTATCTAATCATTTCTTATACTACTTTTTACAAATGTAATATAATAATAATAGGTTTCTACATTTTTTGGTTAAGGAACTCCCAATGCACATGCTGTAAGTGCTCTCTACCTTTCAAATTTCAATTGCATGGGGCATTGAAAGTCCTTATTTATACCCCTCCACTTCTCCATTCATCTGCATTCAACTTGTTTACTGAAAGTTAACACTTCAGCCACATTCATCATCTTCTATTGCATAATCTGCATAACCAATCTTATTCAATCTCATAACACCCTCTTCTCTTATCTTGGTGGATTCGATTCGATCGTTTCGACGCGAAAGATGGGTGAGAATGCTGCCACAATAAACCACCACCAGCACCATAACCAGGTGTTTGATGTCTCCATTGACATGTTTGCACAACACCCTTCCAAATGCTTTGATGACGATGGCCGCCCCAAACGAACAGGTACTTTGAATTGCCAGTTTTATTCATCTCTTTCCCACTCTATATCAAAAATTACATATACATCTCATGTTTTAGGGAATGTTTGGACTGCAAGTGCACACATAATAACCGCTGTGATAGGCTCCGGAGTGCTTTCGTTGGCGTGGGCAATAGCTCAGCTAGGCTGGATTGCTGGCCCTGCTGTCATGTTCATGTTCTCCTTTGTGATCTACTACACTTCCACTCTCCTAGCCGATTGCTACCGATCTGGAGATCCCCTCTTTGGCAAGCGAAACTACACCTACATGGACGCTGTTCGGTCCAATCTTGGTAACCAAACAAAGCCTCTAAAACCATGATCACATTGCAAGATTGTATAGTTTACATGAATTGGTTCACTTTACCACAGGGGGTGCTAAGGTGAAGATATGTGGACTCATTCAGTATTTGAACCTTTTCGGAGTCGCCATAGGATACACCATTGCAGCATCAATTAGCATGATGTAAGACTTAACATTTTAGCCTCTTATATGTGATTGAATTGATCTTAGTATGAATGGGAAATGCCGTCTTCTTGATAGGGCGATCAAGAGGTCTAACTGCTTCCATGATAGCGGTGGCAAGAACCCGTGTCACATGTCAAGCAACCCATACATGATCATCTTTGGCATCACAGAGGTGATCTTTTCGCAGATTCCGGATTTTGATCAGATATGGTGGCTCTCCATTGTCGCGGCTGTCATGTCTTTCACCTACTCTTCTATCGGCCTTGGCCTTGGAATAGCCCAAGTTGCAGGTCGGGATTCACTCTTCTGACCTCTTCATTTTTCGGTTAAATGAAAACAAAACTGACTATACATTTTGAACAGCTAATGGAGGATTCAAGGGAAGTCTCACAGGGATAAGCATTGGAGCTGTAACTGAAACCGAAAAGATATGGAGAAGCTTCCAAGCACTCGGAGACATAGCCTTTGCGTACTCCTTCTCAATCATCCTCATCGAAATCCAGGACACGATAAGGTCTCCGCCATCAGAATCAAAGACTATGAAAAAAGCAAGCTTCATAAGCACAGCAGTGACCACAGTGTTCTACATGCTGTGTGGCTGTATGGGCTATGCCGCGTTTGGTGACCTTGCACCGGGGAATCTCCTCACCGGTTTTGGCTTCTATAATCCATTCTGGCTCCTGGACATAGCCAATGCCGCGATAGTGATCCATCTTGTAGGAGCATACCAAGTCTACTGCCAGCCGCTGTTCGCCTTCATAGAGAAATATGCATCCCAGAGATGGCCGGACAGCGACTTCATCACCAACGAAACCAAGATCCCGGTCCCAGGGATCGGCTCATACAACCTGAATCTCTTCAGGTTGGTATGGAGGACCTGTTTCGTGATCCTGACCACAGTGATCTCGATGCTCCTGCCTTTCTTCAATGACATTGTTGGCCTTCTAGGAGCTTTCGGGTTTTGGCCATTGACCGTCTACTTCCCGATTGAGATGTACATCAGCCAGAAGAAGATACCCAAGTGGAGCACCAGGTGGGTGTGCCTGCAGATGCTGAGCATGTCTTGTCTCATGATCTCGCTCGCTGCAGCCGCTGGCTCGGTTGCTGGGGTCATTCTTGATCTCAAGGTTTACAAGCCATTCAAATCAAACTATTAATCAAGATAGTATGAATCCAAGAAATTTAAGATCATTGTGAATTAGTTGTAATGGTTATGTGCAGGTGGGAGTCATGTTTTCTATCTTTCTAAGTTTGTGCACTATTTCAAGTGATGTTAACCAGTGTCCCAATAAACCTGTTGGGATGCTCTATATATGTATCATAGTATTGTAATTCTATTCCAAAATTGTGTTTCTCTCAATGGGTGCATACATCCCGAACCCCATACCTTGCTACGCCACACGGTAAAGAAAGCGTTTGTAAGCGACAAAACGAAAACAATGTCTCTCTATCTCTCTATGGAGTATCAGCATTCAAGAGATGGTGATGCAAAGTTAGAAAGCGCCTGAAAACGGTTTTAAGAATATTTTTGGAAAAGTGCTTTTGGAAAGTGAAAGATTTGATAACTTTCTTGAGACAAAGTATAGTTTATGTCCAGAAGAGCTGGACCCTTGCCCTGTCAGTCGAATCTAAATTAGGTTTAGATAGCGATAGTTTCCCATTTTAGGTCACTTGTAAGTTTTGATTGACAAGTGTTTCTTACAGTTTGATGATATCAAATAAAGTTTATCTTTTTATTCCTACAAAACTAAGAGTACCTCTAAAGATTTGTCCTTGGCAGAAGTTTAATTTAAACTAGAAACAACACAGCAAATTGCATATTTCAGGCTTCTGTTTTAGTATATTACATATTACAATTCAGATGGGTTTTGAGTGTTTTGACAAGTTTGAGTTTGTTTGGCAACATGTTGATGGCTCATAACAAGCCTAGCATAACAAGCCTAGAGGCACTACTCGCCCTACGAACGCGAGTGAAACGAAGCTGAAGAAAAGCGTAAAGTCTACCTAGGCAGCATAAGAGGGTGGTGAAGTTTCTGAGAGGCAAACATGAAGTTATCAAAATATGAGACCATAAGGAATCAAATCAAAGAGCAATCATATATCATCACCATTCACCAACTGGCGTGTCTGTTAACAGATTAGACTACATGAGTAAATTCTTACCACATATCAAAATGCAAAACAATCCGAAGTGCTTCCCTTTTTCCAAGCAATACTCGCTTTGAAAAGTATCCATAAAAACATATGGATAACCTTTCGGTCCTAAAAACTGATTCTCTAGCATAAACCTTTCTGTCAAATCACACACACAGATTGCTTGACAATGGGTCATCCTCTTTTAATGGCAGGACCGTTACACCGAACTGGTAAAACAAAAGAAAGCACACAAATAAAGGGCTCGAATATGAGGATACGGGCATATCTTTGTAATGGTCCATTCATCAGAAAGGAGTTAAAGATGAAAAAGCCAAGAAACAGGACAGTAAGAAAGCTTCTGTAACAGAGAGAGGGAATATGCTACAGTTTATCTTTATCATCTCATAAGAATCTGATAACACTAAAACAGGAGACAAAGTGCAGGCTCCTAATCTTGAAAGCTGCTAACGTCTCGGATACACCACACATGCGTAACTACTGCTGGTACCGAAATCAACGGGTGCTGTCATGTGCAAGTAGAATCCAGTGAAATAGAAAAGGTAGAAGATTGTGTGTGCAGCTTTACTGTCTGAAAATGGAATCCTAGAGGCTCTGACTGTTAAATCCATTGATTATGTTCAAAACCAGGTTGCCTAGGAGAAAAATGCAACAATTTTCGTCATATACGTCTAGCTGAGATAAGGATATAGAGTGAGCACAAAAAAGGGGACACTTTAATATATGGTCAATGAACACATGGATCTATTTTCGGCAAACAATAATTACTGGCCTTATATAGATGAGAGCTGATGGAACTTGAATCAATGTCGTCATCATAACAATGTTTATATCACACATGAACAATTCTGATGGCAAACAGGATGGCTATATTATCACCCAAAAAATGAAACCGGGGAATGATATAAAACAAACTTTGCAACTCACTGACATACCATTGTTGCAAGAATTTCAGACCAGCATGCTCGGCTGATGGTAGACCAGGCTATATATCTATTGCTATTCCACAAAGAATTTGATTTTCTACACAGCATTTGGCCACTTCATAATCTGCCTGACCCCGAGAGCATCATCTTCAACACCAAATTAATGATTCCGGTGAAGACTATGTTTGACCAATTCAACAACGACAAAATGGCAGCCTCATTGAACAGTAATGTAGAGTACATGAGGAGCGCTTGTTGAAACAACAATCTCTCTCAACAGTGGTGGTTAATGTCAAAGTCTGAACTCTGAACAGCTGCAGTGTATGCTAGAAGAGTTCCTCCGAATTAAACTTGTTCCAAGCTTCCTATGTTTGTCCACACAAAATAATTTGAGCTCAGAATAGGAGAACTGAGGTAAGATACAAGAGTAAAATGGCTCCTCACACTTGGAGCATGTAAATTTCTCTAAAGGCAAGATTTAACAGTAAAGCTATTACTATGAGCAAACAGATGTTATAAACATCTGAAAGGGGGGGAAAATATGTACCTATTACTTACAAGTTATCACTGTAACTGTTTTCAACTAAACCAGAAGCTGCCAACATATTAGCCACATGTAGATGTTATGAACTCATGAAAGAGATAAGAAAATGCTTATGCTTATTTTGTAGCAACCTAAACCTGTGAGACCACGGAATCTTAGCCATGATGGTTTGCCATAAGCAATTACTAGAACCTAAACTATGGGCCCATTTGATTAATTCACAAGCGGCCTCGAGTAAGCCTGATGTGCATCACAGAAAATCCATCAATGCTGATTTCAGGCACTAACCTAACTAATTTCTGCTTATATTTTAGCTTTGTTCACTAAAAAATGATAAAAGAGGGGTAGAACCGTAGAAGGAAATGAAAAAATAAGAACCAGAACCCATTGAACTACCTTTAAGAGGTCAAAAACCTTTTCAGCGATATACTTCTGCTGTAGAGTAGCACCCTTTTGCTGCACCTTATCAGGATGTATGCACAAAGTTGCCTTTCTATAAACTTTTTTAACTGCTGCACCGGTAATCAAGTCGGTCAAGGAAACTGGATTCCATCCACATTCTGGCCAAAGGACCTAAGCAAATAAAAGATAAAATTACCACAATTAGCTGAACTGTAGAAGTTCACATTAGCAGACAGAATGAAGGAAATCCTGACAAATGGAGGACTGGCTAAAAGTTTAAGACTTGGACATTTAGTCATCACAACCCCTTTATAAATCACCAAGATTGTCTTCATCAAGCACACACATGTACATATAATCCAAAAGCAGTTCAGTTACTCGTATCTTATATAAACTACCGATATGGAAGAGCAGAAGGGTAGAAGAGAGAACAACGCAATACTGAACAGTTCAATATTGCATGTATTGGGAATTTAACAACATTTCTTCTCCCAGCCTTCCCAACAGTCTCAGCTAAGTAATAAGGCAAAACTATCTTCATCAAGGTCAGACACTTATAGTGCATGCATTCAGTATTTCTATTTTAAAGTCTCATAGAGAAGGTGTTAGAATACCTCCCACAAATAATTGCAAAGGGGTAAAATACCTACTGAAGGATGCTTTTTCATGCAGATTGCAGATTTCAAGCAAAATGAAATGATCAGAAAAACATAGTTATCAACATCATGAATAAAACAAATATAAAAATAGTCATTCAGCAACGTAAACTGAAGAAAAATAAAAAAGGAATAATATATGGAGTACATCAGATTAGTTGAAAGCGAACAAATATTGAAGTAGCAACTGCAAATCTAGTCGTCCAGATCTTTATTATGTGTAACTCTGTTTTTTAGTTTTTATAATAAAAAACAAATTGGGGAAACTTACATATTGCAACGTTGATAGAAGGGCGCGGAGATTTCCTTCTTTTCCTGCAGCCCAACGCCTAATCTCAACATCAAGTGTTTCAGCAATCCTCTGAAACCAGAACAAAACATGCTCAGATGAAAGATACCTGACTACAAGTATATTATAAAGAGCATAATACAGTAACACTGCCTTCAAAACATGGTTTTCCACAGATATCCACTAGTATATGTTATGATGCATTGACTGGTATGAGTGGTTGTTTTTCTTTTTAAGGACTTGCTGTACTGTTAAGAGGCGGCAAGGGCAGCATTGGGAAGATTTTGACTAAGAAATTTACAGAAAAGAGAAGGTTGCTGATTGTAGTTGATTCTTTTTAAATAAAAAAAAGGATTGTTTTAGGTTAAATCATTAACACTTCTTATCGCTTCCCTTCCTCTGCAATATTACTAGAGGATCTGTTGAACTAGAGCATGACAGCTAAAAAACTGCACCAAATCTCCCTTCCCTCCAATATGATTGCATGAAAAGAATAAAAATTCAAGCGTTTTACTGTGGCAGAAATCTTTAACTACTAAATCCACAGCAAAAAAAGCTAACTGCAAAGGAACTGGTCTCACATGTCTCTCTGCTTGTTCCATTTGAGCATCAAGATCTCGCTTGTTCTTCTCTGCTAATGCCTTCATCTAAACAAGGGCACAACGAATAGGAGAAAATCAAATATCAGAAATTTCAAAGGTGCAATCCTTCAAAATCCTGCTAAGTGAATCATTTGCATGAAAACCATGGAATAGAATGAACTTGGTTATTCATTGAGTTTGCTACATACTGCTCTCTCTTGTGTCCTTTGATGTCGATCAATTCTAGCTCTCCGTCTTTCTTCAGTCTCGCCTTCAACTTCCTGGAATCCACCAGCCGAAGGAGCACCTGTTACAAGCACAACAAGATGATGAAACAGATCCCATCGTATGAGGTGTATAATTTGTTGCTACTGGGATAGAAGTTCATCAAATGTAATCCAGCAATTATGAAGCAGCAGCTACCTCCAAAAATCGAACTAAGATCATCAACAATATTGGCAGATGAAGACGTTTTTCTTATGTTAGGTGTAGATCCAACAGATGTCCGAACTGATTCAGATGCTTTCTTAGGGACTTGAGAATCAGAGAATGGGTCCTGAAAGAGATGATTGAAAAAGGTAACCAAAACGACTAATCCAAAAGAGCCTTTAAAAAATGCAATAGCAAGTGTCATAAATAAATACTCACGGATGAGCTGGTTCTAGTCCTTGGGGCACTATTTGCACGAGAACCCATGCCAAAGAAGGACTCAAGATCATTTTCAGCCTTCTGCTGATTTGCTCTTGCAGATGCTGCTGCAGCAGCAGCAGCAGCTTTCTCACGGGCGTCCTTCTCCTTTGCTTCCCTCTCGGATTTTTCTCTTGCCTCCCTATCAGCTTTTTCCCTGTCTGCTTTTTGTTTTGCTTCAAAAGCAGCACGTGCAGCCCGTTCACGAGCTGCTGCTTGTGCCTTCATAACAGCAGCCCTTTCAGCACGTTCCCGAGCTTCAGCTTGTACTTTCCCAACAGCAGCTTTTTCAGCCCTTGCCCGAGCATCAGCAGCTGCTCTTTCCCGAGCTTCCCTTGTAGCCCTTTCAACTGCTTGTCTTGCATGTTCCCTTTCAATACGCTCCCTCTCAATTCTCCTTTGTTCCCGTTCTCTATCCTCCCTTTCTCTGCGCACTCTTTCTTCCTCTTCCCTCTGTTTCCTTTCCTCTTCTTCCCTTCGTTCACGCTCCCGCTCTTGTCTTTCTTGTAAGTCTCTGAATTCTCTTTCTTGAAAATCAGGAAAAGTCTTGTCTTCTCTTTCCTGGTGCATTCTAGCAGCTTTTGCAGTTTCTCTTTCCCTAACCTCCTTGGCATGCTTAAATTTAGCCTCAGCTCTATCCATGGCATCCTTCATCGCAGCAGCTGATGCAGCAGCAGCAGATACAGCCGCTTCTGAGTGTCTCTCCAAATCATCACCAGAAAGAACATCAGAATTTCCATCAGAATCATTCCAGGTCCTACCCTGTGCAAAATCCTCAAGTTCATCAATTGGAGATGAAAAAGAACTGTTTCCTCCCGCTGGAACTGATTTAGGACTTTGAAAAGACTGAGCTGAATTGGGAAAAGAAGGATGGTCATCAACCTTCTTTTTTGCATATGAAGGAGGATTAGAAACAGCTCCAACCTTTCGTGGCGGCTTGGGAGGTGGGGGCCTTGAAGGTGGAGGAGCAGCCGTTGGTTGTGTAAAAAGTGGAATTTCTGTCACAGTCAACCACACATCATCAGATGAATCTAGATTGCTCTCAAAGACATTTGATGTATGCCTTTTGGAAGTTGTCTCATCACTAGCATTTACAAATGAAGAGGAAGATGTGTTTGGAACAGTCCTGTGGGAATCTTCCGTTGAAAATGTGTCAAAATTAGGAGGTTCGTAATAATCATCTGCAGCCATCTTCTTCTCAGAACCACTTGCTGGGCTTCTTACAGAAGATGATTTATCACTGGCTTCTACACTTGCAAATGTTTGTCCACTATTTGATGTTGTCCGGGTCCTTGCAGGGCTTCCAACTTTTTCCCGGTCATTCACGGGAACAGACTTCCCAAGGCCGACAAGAGGATCTATGTCATCAAAATACGCCCCGCTACCAGAAACATTTTCTGGCTTTTTTCTGCCGGAGCCACCAAGCTCACTAAATTGCTCCAACGGATCACTATAGAACCCTTGGCTGGGTGGTGCATCTGATGAAGTTGAGTTTAAAACTACAAATGGATCTTCCATGGCACTTGAGGCTTTTCCTGACCCATTTACAGTCGATCTTTTGTCCCAATTGGTTTCTGCAGGATTCCTGCTCATAAAGTAAAGCCTTAGCAGTTCGAAAGTCAAAACTTATCAGCTCAGACAATAAAGTGAGTGATAAATTTGTCCCTTCACACATTCCCCCCCACTAAGTATAAATTTTAAATATAGTTTGTTCAAACAAGGGTGAAGAGATTAGAGAGGAAAAAGAAGAGAATTTGGTAAGTTGGAAGTAGAAAAATGTCTCCTTTAAATAAGGATAAAGCCAACCAAACACTTCAGCGGTAAGGGCATTTTTAGTTCAACATCTTGATGAGAATAAAGAAATGGCAAAATTGCAATCAGCAACTTTAACAGAGAACCATTAGCATCATGTTGTACTAGCAATTCGGAATTTGAGACAAACCAATTAGTTGAGTGCTAACTGCCAAGCATAAATGCAACAACAACAACAACAAATTCTACCAAGCGACCAGTCCTGCTGGAGCAAGCAAATTTTTTTTTCTCTTCTGTCAGAAATAGATCAATTCCAATCATCTGACTGCGCAGAAGCCATCTTGTCTTCCTCTTCTACCAACAACCCCCCACAGCCCCACTCACGGATGAGCTACCATCCCTAAACACCTGAGGCATTCAAACTTTCTTAATGACCCAAAACCTGCCCGCATGTTACTACTTACTACTGTATGCCCTATCATAAGCTCTATCATATCCACTTTTCCATCTCACGATATCAAAGACTTTTACATATTACAGACATTTATACGTACACAAAGTTTCTGACTGCAAGGCTGGCCGTGCCAGGACAATCAAATGAGACTAGAAGTAAGATGATTAGGCAGCCTCAGGGATATATACAGCTTTTTATTTTTGAGAAGGAACTTAGGTTCCACAGTATGAGGGGTAACACAGCATGACCGAAAGCAGCAGCACAAGAGTTGGGTTAGCAGAAGATATAAAATCTTCTGTTCCTATCATTAATAATGATGCCAAAAAAAAAAGGAATAAAGATAGCCCCAACTCTAGGAAGACTAATGGCATTAAAATTAGCAACACATGAGCATCTAACAACCCCAAAAAGCTAACTGGACTGATCGAGCTTAGTGTTAGTAAAGTTAGAATATTCAGGTAATACAGTCATTTTTGTTTATTGTGATCTATACAGCTAAACATCTCAGTTAAAATCCTTGGAATTGTTAAATATGTAATAAAGCATCACCTTGTTCAAAGCAAGACATCTAAGATCTAACAGCACAAATATAATTTCCTGACAATCAGAACTTCTTGTGTTACGGTTTACAACAGAATGCTGCTATACACAACGCTAAATGAAGTTGGAAGATAAAGCTCTTTACAGGAATAAAAAGAGATTGCCATGTTCACAGCATTCATGCTATCAATTTATACCAAACCAACAAAGTTAACATTAAAAGTCATTCCTTATTTGAACAAAACACTATCAGCATCCTAACAAAATAACAATAATAGCAGCTTACTCCTTGCTATGAACTGAAACTAAACAATTAATGCTCCTGAAAACAGCAATGGTAATTGACCATCTAAAATCCAATCCGATCACGACCTACTTGAGCAAAGACTAACATATAAGCACAAAAAAAATGGAATCAGAGATTAAATTGAGTACTTGAATTAGCTTTTCAAGATACCTGTCACTAGGAGATCTACTCCTACCAAATCCAGGTAACAAATCATCGAAAGAAGGAACATCGCTCTCATTCCTCCGCCCAGACCCACCCAAACCTTTGGATTCAGGTTCTTTCCGAGCAAAACCCCCTAAAAGATCATCAAACGCATCATTCTTCTTCGACTGAGGAGTAGAGGAAGAAGAAAAAACATCTGGATACTTAGCTGAGCTCGAGTTTTTCAACCCTGGAACATCATCGAACGCATCATCATCATATACAGGCTTATCAAACACAGGCAGTGACGAGAATCTGGAACCGGAATCGACGGGACCACCGAAAACCGAATCCAAATCCACCGAAGAATTAGCCGGGGACTTGGAACCGCGGCCGTACACCTCATCCAAACCCCCTAAGTTGCTAAAATCGTTGTTCTTCTTACTGGCGGCGGGGAAGCTAGGCCGTGAGAAGATATCGTCCTGATCGTCGAGGAAAACGCCGGGAGCGGGGGATTTGGAAGAATACGGCGGCCTTTTGGTGGTGGAAGCGCCGAGATCGAAATCGAAAGCCGGATTGGAGGTGTTAGGGTTGGACCTGGGAGGTGCCATGGGGGCCGATTTGCCCTGGGGTTTGAAGCCGTAATCGCCGGATAACAAGCCCTGGAAATCGTTCATGGCGATTGGAATTGGGGGATCTGGGAGACGATTCCGGCGGCGAGCAGGGCGAGGTGGAGGCTGAAGGGATCGGAGGTAACAGAGCGATCAGGAGGCGAAGAGAGGAGGTGGAGATGGGGCGATCATGGAAGATGGTTGAAACCAAATCTTCAGATCTGACGAGAGAGAGAGAGAAAGAGAGAGACCAAGGGAACGAAAAGACTTGAGACCTGCGAATTTGGGTGGATTTGCAAGTGAAAATTAAATAACAATACTAATAAAATGTACAAGTTTTTATACAAAGGTCAAAAATAGTACTCACTTGTGTACTGTACTTTTTGGTGGCCTTACTAAAATTTATTCACAATTTGATGAATTAAAAAATAAATAGTATTTAAAAGTTGTCTATTAAAAATTTAAGTTAAGAAACGGAAAATCATCGCTCTAAATAAAAATGCAGAAATACTTCATATTTAATTGACGATAATTAATGTAAATTGTAAAAATGTCATTATGTATATATATAACTTATGAAATGAATGTAAGTTGTTGCTTGTATCTGCATCATCTTTGTATTTTCTGTTTGTTTAGACGGAAAACCGTCTGTCTACTTGTCGGCATTCGAGGTTCAGTTTTGTCTGATCTCGAATTTTTACCTTATCAAAAAAAAAACTTATGAAATTTTCTCGATTTAATTTTACATATATGCCCTTAGAGGATAAATTAGAAAGATAATTTTATAATGAGATTCATTATTTAAAAAATAGCCAAATTTTATGTTTTTATCGTTAAAAGTTACCACCTCTTCAACACATGGTATAGTGAAACAATTTTTTTTAATAAAAGATTGTACATTGTACTTTGTGTTAAGTACTTGGGATGGGAAACAAAAAGGGATAAACATTTATAAGTGAATGGGATCTGATGTCCCAAAGGGGATAACCCCCTGTATATCCCCGGCCGGAATCACCTGTCTCTAAAGGGACAGGTCCCGTGCATTTCCCTCCTTCATCCATAACCTTAAAGAAAAAATAAAAATAATTAAATTTAAAAATAAAAAAAAGGAAAATAGGAAAGGGAAAAGTTTGTGAGAAGGACAGAGGATGCAAGGGACAGCATATCATCACTGGTATTTTCCACCCCTCACCCCCAAAATAAAAAAAAATGATTAAAATTTGTAAAAGAAAAAATTAAAATAGTAAAGGGTTGAATTTTGTGAGGAGGGATAGGGAGATATGGGTGAATTCGGAACAGTGGATCCGCACTGGTTTATAAGAAACCGATAAACCATTTACTTATGTTGATAAAATATTTATTTATGCTAATAAGATTTATTACATGTAAACTTCTCGTCCCAAGCGAAGTGAAATTATTTTGTTTTTTTTTTACAGTAGGCAAACATTCAGAGCTGTTAACCTAGCTCCTGGATCATCCTGAAGGATGATTTTACAAAAATCCCTATGGTAGGGAATAGACTGCAAATTACAGATAATTCATTTCCTAGCTATATAATCTGCTACCATATTTGATTCTCGATAGATATGACGAATTTCTGCCCGCTCAAAGTCTGATTGCAACATGATGATTTCTTCTATCTGACGCATAACTTCCCATCTTGGCGGTTGCTGTTTGTTAACAGATCTAACCAGAATTTGGTTATCGCTTTCGATGATGATCTTCCCAATACCCTTTTCTTTTGCTCGTTTCATTCCTATAAGTACAACTGAGGCCTCCGTCTGAATGATCGAACCTTCCATGATTTCATGGTGAAACATATCAACAATCTGACCTTCGGAATCCCTGATGATTCCTCCAATCTGGCACTTGCCAGATAGGTTAACAGAACTATCTACATTAAGTTTGTAGATAGTTTTAGGTGGTCTGCTCCACTTAGCAGTAGCCCTTCTTTTCTTGTTCCTTTTGTCTTCACCGACCTTGCCATCTTCAAAAGACCAGTCGAGAAGAGATTGTCTGATTTTTTGGACAACTTGAGTGACACCATTTGGTTTCTTTTGCCTGAAAATCAGTTCATTTCTAATTTCCCAAGTTCTTCAAACTTATTACTCCCTCCGATCATTTTTATTAGACTTTTTAACCTAATGCACAATAATTAAGAAAGTGAACTTTAGAGTTGAATTTAACTTTTTTGCTTTGTAATAATGATGATAAATTGTACGGATTAAATGGAAATGATAAAACAAAAAGATGTTTGTGAGGGAGGGATATGGCTCTCAGTGGCATGGAAATTTGTGTTGCATTAATTACAAAGAAAAAATCATGCAGTACTTTTCTAAACATCAAATATTTTATATCTAATTTTGAAGCCTTAAACCTCTTATATATTTGACCGGAGGGAGTATTAGCTTTGCCAATATAATCTAGGTTTTCATGGATTAGGCCTGAGCCTCGTACTAACATGAAAGTACGTACCTGTTTGTTGTTCGTATTGAGCTATTACTTCTCGGGCAAAGGTGCTTGATTTGAATCATATATGTATTAAAGAGGTTTCTGTGTTTTTTTTTCATATTTAAAGAGACTACTTATTGATTATGTGTAGAAATAGTTCATTGCAATAATACTAGTTCAACATAAATAGTTACTTTATCAGTTTCTTAGGCCAAAAATGTGTTCAGGTGAAAACCAAACAAAAGTGTGATTTTTTTTAATGGAATTTGGTAAATTTGTGCTACTAGATCAACTAACACTCAAATTAAACTTTCCCAATTGATAAAATAAAATAAATTTTAACCCAAATTAGAAGTTTTTCCCCCTTTATTTATATCAAATTACGCAACCTGATAACCTGAAGGGTCTCTCATCTGGACAAAGGGATTTGCTATTTGCTAAGCAGTACATAAGAAGATGCAAAGCCCATAAGGCAAATCACATCTTACATAAGTGGAAAAACACACACTCAAATAGCCATTAGCAATACATTCCTCTCTTCTCCTATCAACATATCCGCATTCGCTTGGGATCGCTCTCGGGCACACTTGCATCTTCGACGTGCAATGGTACGACTCCTTGCCCAGGCACCTGCACGCATTAGCGTAAAAATGCTATATAGGTTCTACAAAAGCTTGTTGTCAAGCATAAAAGGAAAGGAACTTACAGTTTCATCAGGAACAATCGCGTATTTTTCTGATGGTGGAAACCGAGTTTTGGCTGCTCATTTGAAGCACATCAATGAAATGAGATACTAGTAGTTGTGGATGACGTTTCGTGTGATAGTATAATGAGTTATGCGAGTAGTAGAAAATGTATACCTAATGACGGGTCAGCGCTTGGGGATTGTATTCGCTGTCCGCTTGTTCCGTCCATGCTCAAGGCCTCAATTATTGTAGGTAGATTTCTGCAATTTGCAAACCGAACAGAACGAATGAGCGTTTGTTCATTAGAGCAATGTGATATAGAGTCATGCTATCATCTAATCTAACTATCTAAGTGATAACTATTACATGAAAATCTGTGGTTCATAATCAAAAGGTTGTTAGAAGGGTCATTACCGGTCCATGGAGTCCCCGTGGCCAAGCTGCCCATTTGTACCTCTTCCCCAAGAGTAAACGTTGTGCTTATCAGTGATCGCCAATGTATGCCTCCATCCACAGCATACTTGAACTACTTTCTGCCATCATAACCAAGATACTCGATACATCATCAATGGTGTTATGAAGAAAATGTCCTACATGGCTAAATTCAGATACCTGTATAATTAAATTTTGCCATGAGAAAGGATGAAATTTACCTGCTCGTGTGGAATTAGAACTTTCTCTGGAGAGCAACGATCAACATTGTCGCCTACTCCTGCCTGTCCAAACTGCATCACCGAAGAGCCGAGGTTCGGTTTCAAGACACTATTAGGACTACCAAAATTACGTCTCCATTGGAAAAGGTAAACACCAAACGCAATTGAGAAAAAAGTTGCACAAAATAAGCTACAAATTGGAAAGAGGTCGTCTTTCCTAAAACGAATACCGACTAGCTAGCTCATCTTTTCAGAAAATAACAAATCAAGTGCCTAAGTCAAGATTTGGCAGCATTCTTGCTAACATGTAATAATTAAAAAAATCCACTTGAGCTTTAAAACAAGAAGTAATCAAAGTAATCTAAGACAAACCTTATTCCATCCCCAACCATATAAAGTTCCATCAGAGGTCACTGCCATTGTGTGTCTCCAACCACCCGATATCTAGAACGTAAAATGGTGGTTAGTCAAAATAAACAGGGAAGGCCACAATACATCTTCCAGGAGATAATAATCGTCGCTCTTAGAGGGCAAATTTTCACCTGAGAAATAGTCATATTGCTCATTGCTTCCAGCCTATGAGGAATAAGGTGATCCTCAAAATCCCCATGACCAAGTTGGCCGTATTTGCTCCATCCGTAGGTATATAGGACACCAGCTGTAGTAACGGTTATTGTATGCCGCCATCCACATGCTACAAGTGTCATCTCTTGTCCCTGAAATTTTGATAAAAGATTTGAAATGCATAAATAGTCAAATATCATTTGGCCTTATCTGCAGACAACAAAGTCATTCTCTGGACAAACTTCAGTCTGATAGATATGTCAATGGTGATTGGTGAGCATGCATTGACAAAGTCACAGACCAATGCCCTTATGATTTTTAATAGAGGAAAAACATCAAGTGAACTTTCATCCTTAAAAGGTTAAAACTGAAACTACCCTACATTGAAATTTGGAATATAGAGAACGGTTTGGTAAATTGAGAGTTAGTGATGCTTTTGATATTACGGACTCAACAAGTAGATAGATATCAAGAAATTGACATACATCAATAGATGCAACTTTCTCAGGTAAAAGTCGATCATTTCTGTCACCTAGACCCAAGTTTCCATAACGACCCCATCCCCAGCCGTACAGATTGCCATCTTCTGTAACAGCAGCACTATGCTCAGCACCAGCTGCAACCATTTTGACAGATATTCCCTAACAAAGAAACGTTTTATGTAAAGCTCAAAAGTTCTGCGATGGTACAATTCGTACAAATTTCAAACTAAACTGGAGGAGAAAAATAGATTAAACACTAAAGAAAGGACTGAGATTTCAAGAGATGAGTTCACATTCAAAGCTGTGATGTGGAGATTACCTGAAAGGCATCAATTTTTTGAGGTACAGGGCAGTCTTCAGTTGTGCCAAGGCCAAGCTGACCATTTTGATTCCGCCCCCAGCTTGAATAGATTACAAATACAAAGAAGATAATGGATTGATTGACCACATCAAAAGTAAATTTTGACTTTTTCTAGACACTATTTGCATAGCAGATCTAAATGACCACAGTTACAAGCATCCATTAATCCTCATAGTATTATGAAGTAATATAAGGAAGTACATGGATGATAATATTTTTGGTTTTAAAAGCACATAGTCAATAACGCATGAATGAGCTACCAACCTGGTAACCTGTCCTTCTGTGGTAATTGCTAAGCAATGGCTGTCACCACAAGCAATTTGCTTAATTTTCATTCCGTCAAATGCTTTGATGGGATGTGGAATAAACATGTCAGTAGAGTTTCCGTGACCCAACCTCCCAAAATCACCCCTGAAGAAGGTATAAAGCTAGATTGCATGAGATACACAGTGAAATAACGAGTATCATTAACCCTAGTTACTCAAGACAGGGAGATAGTATAAGATTTCTAAAGGGAGAAAAGACTAAAAGAGAAGGGAGATGGATAGAATTGAACTAATGAAAACTAGTGCATCTGTTACATTTAAGAACCACAGGGATGGGCACCGTTTAAACTAAACTTTTTCGTGATGATGAACAACGACAAGTTAATATAAGGGTAAATGAGGTGTTATACTGTTATGTCCTTGATTATATTATTAATACCTCGAACATCAGTTGGAATTAGAAACATGACACTTGCAATGAGCATTTGATAATCAATGGTATCCAAGAGGGTTGTAGAGTATATAGGACATGAAAAAACAGGAGCATAAGCATAAGAAGACTATACCATCCCCAACTGTACACTTGTGAGCGCGCGTCAGAGTATGCAATGGTATGATCCGCCCCACAAATGAGAGATATAACTTGATGGCCATCCAAATCATTTAACCGTACAGGGGAAAAACGATCTTCAGCATCCCCTATACCTAGTTGTCCATCCTCTCCTCGTCCCCATGAACAAATAACATCTCCAGCTAATTAAACAAGGCAACATTCAAGTTACAACTTACCATACCCATCAATAGACACAACAGATATGAAATACAAACCAACAGTCATCAAATAAAACATAATAAAACAACTCATGATTTCAGACTTCATCTTCTCAAAAGCCTTAATCTAAAAGAAGTTGAAACTTGTAAGAATGTGTGACACACATCATATAGGTTTGCTTGAAATTCACAATCAAAATAATAAATAAATGAATCCAACCCCATTCCTTTTTCCAATTGTTTGACAAAATACTACTCTGTTAACAAAGTATCCAGCAAATTGCTGATCCAAAGCCACCATAATCAAAATCATCCAAGCAGATCAATTACTAAAAAACTCCCAAGTGGATGCAGATCACTAGTCACAAGTACAAATCAAAGGCCAAGAAAGGGGGGGAAAGTGAGCTTACAAAGAAGAGCAACTGAGTGACTGGCGCCAGCAGAGATAATAAGAACCCTAGGAAATTGCCCTTTTTCTTCTTTCCCCAATTCATCCTTGGTCACCATCTCTCTCACCTCAGGCTCCATTTAACTCCCCTCTCTTTTCCAATGTAGAAACTGAAAACTGGAAATTCAAAGGGAAAGAAACAAATAAAGATCTCTATCCTTGTGGGTATTTTAACTAAGAAGGCAAAAGCTAGAGAGTAATGTGATGGAGATCGTACATGCAATTGGACAGGTCTCTTTCCAATTCAACCCCTTGTTGCTCCTGTTCTTGGTTACAGTAATTGAGGAGAGAAGGAGAGGGGGGAGGAAGAAATCAGAGAGGAGAGATGACTGACAGAGTAGGAATGAAGGAACAATTAGGTTTGACATTCATTGCAAGGACACCACCCCCCCCCCCCCCCCCCACACACACACACACTCCATTTCTGCTGCTCCCTCACAAGCTTCCACCACCACTCGTTTTTCTTTCTCTTTATTTATACTTTAATTTTTTTGTAATTACTCCGCACGATATTGAGATTAACCATTGAAAAGATGACAGAACCTGGATTTGTGCAGTGATTCATGCTTCTGCGTAGCTAATTTATTGGATAATTAGATTGCGAAGAGACAAGAAGATGTTTAAGACTCGTGGATGATCTTATCACCAAAATTTTCGAATACAAAATTACTTTCTTAATCTGCGACAAACCAAACACGGATTATAATACTAACAAGGGAAAATGGCAGAAAATCACCCCTTAAATATGGGTCTTTGCAGAAAACCACTCCTTAAAATTGAAATTGCAGAAAACCACCCCTTAAACCCAATTTGTAGGCAAATCGCCACCCACAACCTTTTTTCTCGTTAGTTTTCCGTTTAAAACGTTGAAAAGTCATTTTTACCCCTCCCTATTAATGTTATTTTAATGAGAAAAAAATGTATGAATTGAAATAAATTAATAAAATATATTTATCCATCATTTTTAATGTTATTTTAATATAATAAAATACATTTTTCTCTCACTAACGGGATGGATAAATATATTTTATTAATTTATTTCAATTCATTCATTTTGCTCTCATTAAAATAACATTAAAAATGAGGGGTATAAATGACTTTTCACCGTTTTAAACGGAAACCTAACGGGAAAAAAGATTGTGGGTGGCGATTCACCTCCAAAATGGGTTTAAGGGGTGGTTTTCTGCAATTTCAATTTTAAGGGGTGGTTTTCTGCAAAATCCCATATTTAAGGGGTGGTTTTATGCCATTTTCCCTACTAACAATTTGCATAAAAAAACAATTTGCATAATTCTATAACTAATAGTCTATTAAGGCCTCGTTGGTTAGTCAGTTAAAAACACGGCAAGTTAAAAAACCTAAGAAGTAGGATATATTCATGTGTTTGGTTGACATAATGATATAGAAATTTAACTTCCCAGGAATTTCAATTCCTACAAATCGTAGGAAGTTTACTTATGACTAGGTAAGTTTAACTTCCACCCTTTTCTAACATAGATTTATTTATTTTCCTCCATGGGAAGTGCATTTCACGGGAATTCAATTTATGGGAAGTAAGTTCCCGGGAATTGTACTTCCCGCATTCAACCAAACGAGCCCTAAGAATAAAAAATGACAATTACGTTAAATAAATAGCAAAACATCTCAAATACGTAGTAATATTTTTTACATATCAAACGAGCCCCTTGTCCATATCCATCCAAAATAGCGGGTGAGTGGAACGGGTCGGGAGGGCCGATCCGTGTTTGCCCAAGTATACTAATTAGTCAAATAGAGAGAGGGGAGAAGAAGGATATGATTGATCCCCCGAACAAGACCCGATGAACACCAAGAGTTTCCACCGAAGGCCGTCGTTGCTGGAGCGATGAACAACCGGAGGCTCTAGACATTCATTACCCTTTTTGTTTGGAATTGGAAAAAAGTTAATTAGAATTAACATGAAAAGTGGATATGGGTGGTTAGTTGCAATCAATTTGTATATAATGGTGGTTATTTGCAAATTTTTAAATAAATTATGGTTATTTGCAAACAATCTTGAATAAATGGTGGTTTTACACATTTTCACCAAAAAAATAAGTAAGTTCTCATTTCATACCCATCCTCCTGTCTAGTTGTCTATTTATAGACCATTACAATGAATGATACAACCCATCCCATCACATAGTGTCTACACGAGCATGAGTAGTGGTGGATTTTTACCTACCTTATAGCTTTCTCTCTCTTCTTATAGGGAATACTATAGATGTGTAGCAAACCCCTTTAGACAAGGGGGAAGGGGCAACCTTAGTAGCATAAGGTTACCCCATCCACTCCCCCTTCTTTCTTTCCTTTTGTTTATTGGTGAGCTTTCCCATTTTTATACTCCATCCGTTCGGCAAAACTTGTCATTTTAACTCTCAACACAACTTTTAATAAAGTTAATAATCACACTCCCTTTTTACTAATATACCCTCATCTATTACTCTACTTTTTACTTTATCAAAAACTACAACTCACAACACATCAATCAAATCAATGACATTTTAGTAAAGTAGAAGCAAAAATACCTAAAATGACAAGTTTTTCCGAACAAAAACAAAACTCTACAACGACAAGTTTTGTCGAACGGAGGGAGTAGTAAATAATGTTTTGATTGGTGGAAAAGATGTGGTGGGGTATAAAGAAAATAAAGGAATAAGGAGTGGGGTAAACTTATGGATGTGAGCAATGACGGAGCCAGGATTCTGAGTAGGGGGTGCTAAAAAAATTTCGTGAAATATTTTTTTTGGGTGTGTACTTGATAAGAAGATTTTGTAAAAACAATATTTAAAAAACACTAAAATTGTTATTTTTAATGATTTTTTTTGTATTTAAATAAGAGTAACAAAAAAAATAGAAGAGAAACAAAAAATGATGAAGAAATATTTTTAAACCAATACTGAAACAAAGTTAAGGAGGTGAGATTTGAACCCAACACTTATTGATTCCCCTTACTTTTTCCCATCCTTCCTTTACCACTTAAGCTAGATAGCACTTTTGTTTCAAATATCATTTAAATGCTGATGCTCTAAGTAACTAAGAGCATGCACATTCGTGAGCCCGGACCCGGGCTCTTAACTTACTTTTCCTTTGTCACATAAGCTTAAGAGCCTCATTTCAGCTTTTAATTTTTTAGACCTTCATTCGTGAGCCCGTACCCGGACCCTTAAGTTGTTTTTTACTATTTACCTTTTTCCAACTACTCTATTATTTTTATTATTTTTATTATTATTATTATTATTATTATTATTATTATTATTATTATTATTATTATTATTATTATTACTACGATTATGTATTTATTTAATAATAAAACGTGAGTTAATTTTTTATATTTAATCTTAGATAAAGAACAAATGGGTATTATTTATTCGATTTTTCCCTCCTAAACATATGCAATATGGATGTCTATGAGTAGAAAAAATAATATTCAATATTCTATTTAGTTTCATAAAATACAGAAAAAACAATTTAAAAAAGACCACTAGGTAATGTTTTTCTAGATGATGCACTTGGTGCCAATTTATTTATTTTTATTTGAACTTGCAATTCGGATGGGGGGTGTGAGGTACAACGTTGTTCATGCCTATGGGATCAAACCGCGTCGTTTTGAGCTGGAGTGTTGCCATGCTCTCGAAACTCACGCTATGAGCCCACCTTTTCGAGTCCCTTATATAAATGCCCTGCTCTTTGGACCCTTAGCTTTTTTATTTTTATTTTTGCCTACATAACATTGGGAAAGGGCCTAAATAAAGGCTCACTAATGTTCATACTCTAAAGTTATAAGACCCATAACACAGCAATTTTTTCTCCATTTTTTGTTATCAGGTAAGATTTTGAATAGCTCAGCAATTTTTCTCTACTTGAAAACAAACAAGTCGTTTCGTAAATAAATAAAAGTACCAGTTTATCCTTGTGTAGTTTGCGTAATACGAACATTTTCAAAGAGCTGTAAAAACTGTATTTAACTTGATAAGGTAATATTTGGGCATAGACTTTGGGTCACTGTGTAGTTACACATAGTGTTCTATTTTTAATAATTACAAAAATAATTCTGGTTCAATGTTTTTCGAGTTTTATATTTTATTCTTGTTGTTTAGCAAATTTCAAACTTTAATATACTATTCTTTTTTAAAAAGGTGTTATTATTATTAATTTATTACGGATATTGACAAATATTTTGAAGTGAACAGTTGTCGTTTCTACTTGGACGACTAGCATTTTGACATTTTCTATCTGATAGCAATCATTAGCTGAAAAATATACAGTATATATATTATTAATACATATTGGAAGACACGATTAACTTTGAGCCATTTTTTTTTTTTATTAGGTAAGAATTTGGGTAGGAACCTACCCAATAACATCCAGACGGATGAGATCCTGAAGATCTTTGTTAGTTGTTAGTTGGATCCCATAGGCAGAGTGACAAAGGTGTGCAACCTTATCAGCCACTCTGTTGCCTGCGCGGGGAGTATGAGAAAAGGAAACTTTCCTCACGTTTCGAATGATAGATTGGATGTCGGACAAGGTCATTTCTACTTCCCACGGGCATCGGGTTTTACCTCTCATGTAGTCAATAATGATTTTGGAGTCGCCTTCAAAGATAATGTTCTGGATATTTAATTTTCTCGCCCCTACCACCCTCAGCCTAAGAGCTGCGGCTTCAGCCTGTAGGGGTGATGAACTACCTAGTTTTAAGTATGACATATGGATGGGGTTTGCGTTCCAGTCTCTGATGATCATACCAGCAGAGCTTGCCCCATTACGTAGTGCAGACCCATCGAAATTGATTTTATATGTTCCACATGGTGGCCTTTTCCATTTATCGTGTTTCCTTCTGTCAGTTTGTTTTTAGTTTTTAGTTTGTACGGGATATCTTACTTGTTGGTTAGTGTGATCATCCTCCTCAATTTGGCATGCCCGGTTCCAGTTCTCCATTTGTTTAATAGAAAATGCGTCAATACTGTTTGTTGTGGGTGATTTTTGGTTTCTGAATGTTACCCCATTTCGGAAGTACCATATACCCCACCACCTTGTGGCAATGGCTTGTATTTTTGTATTTGGTAGGTTGCGTAACCAGTTCATCAATTCACCTGTATCCCTGGTTCTAGCCGTAGTTTGTTGAAGCTTCTGTTGCTCTGTTTTACTTAGGTGATTTCTGGTCAGCTCAGGGAAACATTCTGTTAGAATATGGGTATCATCCTCCATACAGTCGAAGCACTAATCGCACGCCGAGGGCACACAGACCCCACGTGAGGCGAGTCTGGCCTTAGTGGGCAAGCCCGATCGAGATATTTTCCACAGAAAGTTCTTTATTTTCGGTGGTAAATTAAGCTTTCATATCCATTCGTAATCTATGTGTTCGTTTGCCGGCTCATTCATGATAAATTTGTAGGCAGAAGATGTAGTAAACCAACCGTGTTTGTCAGGCCACCAGTAGAGCCCGATCGAGATATTTTCCACAGAAAGTTCTTTATTTTCGGTGGTAAATTAAGCTTCCATATCCATTCGTAATCTATGTGTTCGTTTGCCGGCTCATTCATGATAAATTTGTAGGCAGAAGATGTAGTAAACCAACCGTGTTTGTCAGGCCACCAGTAGAGTCTGTCCTCTAATGGGGTAACAGGTAGTTGGACCGAGAGAATGTCCTCCACCAACACACTCGGTAGCACCCTACGGAGTTTCTCCACCCACCATTGCCCATTTATAATATATTCGTTGACCGTTTCATTGCTATCAATTTGTGTCGGGCATTCCGGTCTACCCCTCAAAGGTTTTTCAGATACCCAATTGTCAGTCCAGAATTTTACCGATTTTCCATTTCCAATGATCCAGATGATCCTGGTTTTGAACTTTTGTAGCAGGCTTGTTAATTTGGCCCATTGCAAGGACATATTCCCAGCTTTCTCGTACTTAAGTATATGTGTTCCCTTTAGATATTTGTATGTGATTACCTGGACCCATGTGCTGTTTGGTTCGGCTAAGATTTTCCATAGTAGTTTTAGTTGTAGAGCCTCATTCATTTCTTTAGCTTTTATAATACCCAAGCCCCCTACTTTCTTTGATTTACAAATTTTGTCCCATCCAATTAATGGTCTGTGTTGCGCATCCTTGTTCCAGAAGAAACTTCTGTTAATTGTGTCTAGCTCACTATGCATTGCAGCCGGTAGCATAAAGTTTTGCATTATGTATAATGGTTTTGCAGATAGGTTTGATCCTATAAGTGTGGCTCTTCCCTGTTGAGATAATGAGTCCGCCCTCCATTTACTCAGTAGGTCTTTGGGTTTTGTGACAGCTTCCTTAAATGTATCGTTATTAACTCTGCCGTTAATAATGGGACAACCCAGGTATTTCTCTACCGAGTGAGAGTGGTTGATGCCAAGCACTTGGCCGCGATCGACCGTTTTTGAGCGAGTGACGTCGGGTGAGGCTTGGAAAGTTGATTTGTGGTAGTTCAGTTTTTGGCCAGAGATTTGGCAGTAGTCGTCTAGAATGGTTTAACTTTGATGCAAGCCTCATTGCTTCCTTTCAGGAAAATGAGTATGTCATATGCAAACGCAAGGAATGGGATACAGGGGCCAGAATGGCCAAACCTGAACCCAAGCTATTTGTCAGGGGCCAATGCCTCCTTGGCCAGTTTACGGGCCAAGACCTCTGCACCGAGGATAAATAGGAACGGTGATAAGGGATCTCCCTGTCGTAAGCCTCTTGTTGGGGTGAAGAGATCCGTCGGTCCATTATTCACTAATATAGAAAACGAGACAGATGTGATGCATTCCTTGATCTAATTTATAAAGGTTGGGTGGAATCCAAATTTTAACATGACAGCCTCCGTGAAGTCCCAGACTCCCAGTCAACACGGTCATAGGCCTTCTCCATGTCTAATTTGAGGGCCAGCCACCCTGTTCTGCTGATAGCATGCATTTAGGTAGGCATATTAGGATGCATTTAGCATGATTTAGATGTGCATAATGCATAGTTTAAGCTAGATTTGCATTTATACTTGTGTTGTTGGTGGAATCGGAATCTACACGCTTTTATGGATTATTTCAGGTATATGTGGATCCGACTAGGAATGAGGAGGCTCATGGATGAAGGAAGAGTGAAGAGGAGGAGGAAAAGTGAAGAGCCCGGGAGCAGAATCGAAGTTAGAGAGCTTAAGAGAAGAACAAGTCAACAGAAGTTGTCGACAGACATGGTGAACTTGTTTCGCACTTTCTGGAGGCCTCGGTGATCCGATTGACTATTATGACCATGCGTTGGAAAGCTCTTTCCGAGATCTACAACTTTCATGTTGACATCGAGACCAAATTCGAAACGGAAAAATTACTGTGAACAGTAAAAACCGCCCCGCGGCTCGAAGCTCTGTCGAACGATTTCGCTGATCGCCTGGCCGCCCCGCGGCCCGTGGTGGCTGCCCCGCGGCGTTCACAGAAACGCCGATTCAAGACTGGACTTTACTTAGGGTTTTTATTAAGTTATTTGGCCGACTTTCTAAAGACTATTTAAGGTTTTTCTAGTTATTATTTTCATTATCCTTATGCACTTTACACCATTGTTGAGAGCGCCATTGAGCATGAGCAACTAAACTCTCAAGGTTTCGCCTACAGTTTGGATCTTTGATTGGTGAATTGTGAGTTTCTTAATCTAGTTCTTATTCCTATTGGAATGTTTTGACTTCCTTGTGCTTAATTGCTTGAATGTGTTTTATTCTCTCTGGCCTGGCCGACTAGTTAGAGTAGATTCATTCAATTGCTAGGGTTTTGTAGATTCCTTGTAGCGAACCTTAACCCAAGTGACAATCATATCCCTTTAGGACTCGTAGGACTAATTGGATGTGTAGGAAGTTGAATACATGTTGAATATCGACTCGTAGCTTGATATTATGTGTACCTTGGTCAATTCATAATCTTAATGCTATCTCTAGGTTGAATCTTTAACCGTGTTAGGGTTATTTAGAGATAAGGGTTGCTAGGACTCGTAGGACTAGTAATTTACTTAAGATCTGGACAAGGACATTGATAGGAAAAGACAAGAACTAGAGGCTGAAACAAGGATCGAATTCATCAATCGAAGTGATAAATTGTAGGTGAACCTATTTCTCTCCACTGCATTCTACAAATCAATTTACTTTATTTGCTTGCTTCCGCTTTGATAAAAGGCGGACCTTTTACACACCAAAAACCCCTCATATTCTCTATTAGCGATTAGACTTGCACTTGAATTGATAGATTTCCCTGTGGATCGACCTCTTTCTTACACACTATACTAGTTGTGAGTTTGAGTATTCTTTGGCAAGAACAACGACAGGTTTTCTTCTTGTCACCTGCCCTTCCTAGTTTTGAAAAAATGAAAGATTTCATGAGCTATGAGTACATTATCCTGAATAACTCTATCCGATACAAAGGCTCCTTGGTGCGGGTTAATCGGTTTTCCCAAAACTTTCTTCAATCGCTCTGTTAATATTTTTGAAATAATTTTATAGATTGTTGAGCACGGGCTAATGGGTCTGTAGTGACCCGTTGTGGTTGGGTTATCTATTTTTGGTAGTAGTGTAATGAAAGTATGGTTTATTTGTTTAAGTAACCTTCCTGATAAGAAGAAGCTCTTTACTGCTCTAATAACCGAGGGGCCAACCACATCCCACGAGGCTTTGTAAAATTCAGCAGTTATGCCGTCAGGTCCTGGGGCCTTATTTCTTCCTAAGTATAATACTGCATTTTTTATTTCACCGTTTGAGGGTATAGCTATTAACTCGGTGTTTTCCTCATTTGTTATATCTTGAGAGACTAGGGTAAGGAAGTCATTCAGTTTTTCCCTATTGATTGGCTGTTGTGTAAATCTTTTTTGAAAGTCCTTTCTGATTTCATTATTTATGTTATTTTCACCTGTTATCTGAGTGCCTTCAGATGTTGTTATGCTGCGGATGAATTTTCTTTTGCCCGATGCGATTTTCACCTGTTATCTGAGTAGAAGTCTTTCTTTTTTCTTGATCAAGTTAGCTTCTCTTTTGACCATGTTGCCTGTGGAGTTGTTTGGCCTACCTTGCTGTAATAGCAAAATTTGCGTTTCTACTTTTTCCAGTTGCCTGAAGATGTTACCAAACGTGCTTTTGTTCCAGCTCTTTGCTTTTTGTTTTAAGAGTTTCGTTTTCCTGACTAACTGATACATTGTCGATCCATGGCATCTAAGTCTCCATGCTTGTTTCACAATATTTTTAAAATCCTTCCTTTGTAGCCATACATTTTCAAATTTGAAGGGCGGGGGTTTGAATGTTTGACTGGTATTCAGTTCAATGGTGATTGAGCAATGGTCAGATGATGTGAACGCATCATTTTTAGTGCAGATGGCGGGGTACTGATGCATTATGTCATGTTGAACCTACACCCGATCGATTTTTTCTTTTATGTTCCCAATGTCAGTCTGTTTCTTTCTCCATGTAAAAGGGTTTCCCCATGCAGGAATATCCACCAGTGAACATTGGTTTTTTATGTCCGCGAGCCTAACAAACCTTCATGGATGAGTTATCGCACCGCCTTCTTTGTCCAAGAAGCACCCTATTTCATTATAGTCACCCATGACGATGCATGGGATTGCTGCCTGTCTTATTTCCGCAATTGCCTGGTTCCAAAATCTGGGTTTATGTTGCTCCTGGGGGGGAGCATAGATGAACCATATCAGACATGAAAAGTTGTCTAAGGTGTTGGTATATTTGAGGACTATTGCCCTGGGCCGTTGTGTTATCACTTCAATGGTTTCATTTAGCAGACACTTTTCCTTCCAGAGTATTCCCAAGCCACCAGATTTACCAGTAGCTGGGGACCAAATTGCTTTATCGAACCCCGCCCCCTTCCATGTCGAAAGCGGAGGGATGTTTTCTGTTTTTGTTTCAGCAAGTGCTAGTTATTGGATATGTTCGGATTTGCACCACGTGCTAATCTCTGTCCAAAACGTGGGCCGACCGATCCCTCTACAGTTCCAGAAACTAACTTTCATTAACGCCTGAATTTGGGGATAGCGAGTAAGGTCCTCGCAACACCCCGTCATGTAGAATCGAGTTTGTGTGTTTGTTACAGTGCTTAAGTTTTGTTCTTTTTTTGTTGCTTTATGAGCTGGTTCGAAATTTTTGTAGATAATAGAGTATGATAGTAAGTGAGAATCCCACGAAAAAATACGAATCCGCAGGACCAAACCCACCATTTTCTGTGACCCACCACTTCCTCCTTGGTATGAGAAAGCAGCAACATGGTCGCCGAGGATGCACCTCCAACGACGCTTGGTTCATGCATCTGATAACATGAACCAAGGGTAGTAGGTTCTTTTGAAAGGGTTTCATGTGCTTCATGGTTATCATCGATCGCCAACTCAGAGACATTGTGTTCTTTGATTAGGTAGCAGTTGGGCACATTTATCATGTTTATGAACAATGCTATAGTGTGTCCATCTTTTGTTGAGGAGTTCTTATCAATTTCCAAGGTTTTGTTAAGTTGATTTTCCAAAATGCGACACTTTTGGGGATAATAAGAACACATAGCATCACCAAGGATTATAATTTGATTTTCCAAATTTCGACACTTTTGGGGATAATAGGAACACAGAGCATCACCAAGGATTATAGCAAGAACAAAGGTAAGAACTTGAGCCTTCTTTATATGTAGAGTCTTTATAGGTAGTCTGAAATGAACAATTGAGTCATGATAGGGTGAGAAGCACCTTGGGTTATTCGATGAAACCACACAACAACCATCATACATGCGAAAGGAGCCACCTCGAGCCCGGACGGACCACCAAACGATCCACCGACGCCAATAAAGGAGAGATGAAACCCCTCGACCAGAATCACTCACTTTGCAACACACTTGCTTTCGCCTCTTTCGCAGCTTCCACTTCTTCTTAGTTCGCCCAAATTGAGGGGGATTTTGAGACAGACAAGGGAAGAGCGATGAACGGAGATAGCCCAACCGCCACCCAAGCCGCCGCCAGCACACATCTCTACGAGGACACCTGAGAGCATCAGGTCCTCCATCTTCGTAACTGATTTTTTTTATTGCTCCGGAACTTTCTGAATTTGAGAGAGATAGCGCAAATTGATTTAGGGATGAACAGAAAAACCAA
This sequence comes from Persicaria tinctoria, assembly GCA_037127255.1. Lineage (NCBI taxonomy): Eukaryota > Viridiplantae > Streptophyta > Magnoliopsida > Caryophyllales > Polygonaceae > Persicaria > Persicaria tinctoria. Next base: position 7,462,238 of record JBANSL010000012.1, read on the forward strand.
GACAATCGCACACGACGACCCGAATCAAAGGTTGTTCTTCAAGACGGATGCTTTTTTGATAGTGGTCCCTTTCCGATCAGCCATCAAACAGGCGGGATCGCCGCAGCAGGTCGGAGGCGGCGAAATTTGAGGTCGGTTCTCCTGGAAGATGTGGAGGAGGCGGTGAGCTTTAGGGGCGCGTGACTGAGCGCGTACATTCTAGGGTTCCGGGTTTTTTTTTTCAAGGTGATCCCTTCAAAACTGATATTCGGCTTGATTAACTTTGAGCCATGACTTAACACATGAGATACGACCTTAACACATTTTTCAAATTTTTTTTTCATTTTTTAAAAAATGGAAAAAAAAAAGAGTTTTGCTTTATAAATATAAAAAAATATGGAATTTTCGTCTGGCGCCCCTGAGGTAAGGGCAATACCCCTGAATTTTGTGTGTATTTTGCCCCGTGCCCCTAGCGAGTGAAAACTAACTGCGTCGTTAGTCCATCATTCTATCAGAAGGGAAGAGAGGAGAGGAGAGGCGCCCGAGGCACAAATCGCCAGCGAGCCCGAGGCCACCGGAAGGAGAGGTGGAGAAGGAGGCGACCCGACCTGGAGGAGGACTTGGAGAAGAGGGCTCGACGAAAAAAAACTAAGGAGAAGAAGATTTAATCGACGCCCGGCCTGGAGAAGAAGGGGGAGGCCCGTCCTTGAATCGATGATAAACAAGGCAGTCGTCAGAGGCGTCGCTAGGGGTGGTGAAGGCACCGCTCGACTCGCTGAGCCAGCTAATTAAGTCGATTTAGGGTTTGCAAATTAGGTATTCGATTTGTGTTTACAATTTGGGAGTTTTGAATTGGGTTTTGATTTATCATTAATTTGAATTAGGGTTGAGAATTTGAGATTGAGGAATTGTTGAACTTGAAAATTCATTCACTGATTGATTCATTGATGAAATTGGGTGGAGCGGAACATTCCTCCCATGGAGGAGAAGCACCCCCAATTGGATCGAATTGCGGATGGCAACTGATCTTGCTTACTTCCATTGGAGAGGGACTGAAGATATGGAGGAGAAGCAACCTAGGGTTAGTACAATGTTTAACTTTACCTCACTTATCTCAATCTGTTTAAAGATCGTAACTTTGTTTGTGTGAATTTTGGTTCTGTTTCTCTTTTTTCTTCTGATTATCATTTGATTGTCACATTACATTTTCACCGGGACCGAAATTGGGTTACTGATACTATATAGATATCAGTTCATTTTCAATTTTACTTGAATGTAGTCCGGTGATAACTATTCCGAGGTTGATGAATTAGGATTCCAATTTGGGGATTTGAAGAATTGTGTAGTTTGATTGTTATTTAATTCTCCAAATATCCGAATGATGAATCTGAGTATGTCAGAATTTGGAGCGATTCAGTTATTAGATATTGTCTGATCTTATTGTTTATGGTAATCAATCGATTATCTGCTAAATTCAATGCTGAATTTGGAAAGGATGCAAATACTTAGTTACTTTCGTCGTGCCATTGAGGCATATCTAAAGGTTTTCGTGTTGATGGTCATTCTAACATTCGAGTTAACTTCCTATTAGATGCGCATTTAATCATTCCAATGAATAATCCCTTCTAAATTTGGGCCTTGTCGGTATAGCTGATCCCGCCAAAGGATGCCGGTGGTCAGGTCTGTCAGATTGTAGTGGTAGTGTTGGAGCAAACTCAAATGGATAACCTTTTGAGGCTTGTGATGATGTGTCAAGATATAGAACACTTCTTTGGTTTAGAATGGAAAACCCAAAAGTCGTAGAGTGTGATCTTGCGACTTGCCAACCATAGTAAACGAGCAATTCATTCAAAAAACAATTCAAGACCTAAATGAAATTAGGATTTAGAATGCAAAAAAGGACACAGGAGTATCATGTTGAAAACACGAATTTCTTAATCGACTCAATCAAACTAAGAGCAAGCATTCAACAACGAGAAATCGATAAATCCCATAATTCAGAAGGGACTCGAAATCATACGATGAGAACAAATTAGATACCTTATTATCCATAAAATCATCCACCAAACCATAATATGAAGATCTTACAACGATAATCACAAAAATTCCCAAATCAAAAACCCTAAGTCGTGAACTTTTGTAAATCCCTAAAGTTCAGATGAGGAGGATGGACTTACCTCAAGAGGAATGGTGTCGAAGCCTCTCTCTCTCTCTCTCCGGTTCAATGGTGTTGAAGCGCTCTCTCTCCCCCTTCGTTCAACGGTGTCGAAACGCTCTCTCTCTCTCTCTGAGTACTTCTATCGAGCGTTTGATCTCCTCCTTTCCGTTCTTTCTTTTAAGTTTAACGCCGTTTTAACGATTGTGGCAAAAAAAACAACCTAGGAGGAGTAGGGCTTTTGGAGAATACAGTAGGGGCGTTGTCCTGTTCGGTATAGTGCTACACTTTTGGTCTTACGTGAGACCCGTGATTTGGTCTTGCTTTTTGTATTCTGGGTTACCCATTCATCTATATATTTACCAATTCAGGGGGTAAAGAAACCAACCGAGGGGCACGATGCGAAAAAATTACAAATCTCAGGGGTATTTCGCAAATTATGTAAAAGTTTCATTTCATATACTCGGCGAATTTGACCTTATCTCAGGGGTACCAGACGAAAATTCCGAAAAAAAATAATAAGATTTTTATAGTTATAAAGCTTACAAGCACGTACAAACACATTTCTATACTTATTTTCTTCACCGTTATTTGGTTTTCAAGATTAAAATGCTTATTTTTTTTTTGAAATAAAACGGTGGCTCCATTTGTTATATCAGATCAATTTCTGCAAGGTCCAACAATCTTTGCGGAAACGAATCAACAAATACATGATCGACCCCATTCGGCTTATTTCTATTTATTGTATTTGGTTTTATAATGTTAATTACAGTATATAATTATCTATATTATATATGTTACTTGTTTGACATTTATACCAATGACTTCTTTTATACTATCTTTATAACCTATGCCCCAATGACATTGACCTGCGTTAAAAAACTCAATATGGAAATATTTTCTATCAACCTTAGAGGCATCCCTATAAGAGCAATATTAAGAAAAATTAAAATAATTTAATTTTGGAAAATAACCTATTCATTTTTACAAAATCTTTAAAATAACTTATTCGTTCGTCATCAACGTCCTCATCTATTCTGATTTAGTTGTGTTTAGTTTCGCTTTGCAAAGCGCATTTGCTTGTATTTTGCACCATCTTTGTATTTTTATTTGTTTAATTATGACGGTTCCGTCTGCCAACTTGTTGACCTTCGAGGTCCAGGTATTTCTGGTCTCGAATTTTTACCTAATTAATAAAAACTTTAAAATAGTAGTACATAATTTATATTTATATATTATATATTTTTTATGTTGATGTCTCACACTTTCTAGGATGACTGTTCCCAATGTCCTAGTTGCATGATCACCGACCATGAGCACTAAATTCGGGTCTAATCAAAGTTCATCTTGTTTTTTACCATTGGATTTATTTGGTCGGTGAAAGTCAGTTTGCCTGACACGTGACTCTTACTGGCCGGAGTACGTGACCATGGTTGTTAAAAAAAATAGCACTAAATTCGAGAACTATTAAGAACAGATAGTTTCACCTACATGCCTTGGGTGGTAGGTCAGTCGCACCTTATCACCCCAAATTTTCACCTTGTAAATATATATAAAACAAAAAAAAAACTTTCACCTGAATAAAAAAATAAAAATAAAATTTTGGGCAATCTCTACTGCCCAAGAGGACCAAGACCCTTTAGCACTGAAAACAATAATTTAAAAAGATATTAAATATCACTCTAAATTTAAACATTCTTGCAAATATATACCCTAGACTCTAAAGAGTATATTTTAAGCACTTTTTACACTTAAATAGGGGTAATGGGTGATCACTTAAATGAAATAAGGTGTATTATTGAAAGGCCGAAAAGACAAATAGGTATATTAAATGATCCCCCTAAGACATATTGGTATATTAAAAGATTCAAGGGAGAAATAGGTATATTAAAAGTGCTCTTGTGGAAAAACTAGTATATTAAAAAACTTTAAGGGACAAATAGCCCTTTTTGCCTCATTTGACTTCATTTCATTTGATTTTTCTTAATAAAAACATTTTCATATATTTTAAAAAAATTATTTTTTTATTTAACTTTTATTCATTTGACTATATAATCATAAAAAAAATTTGGATATATTTCTATCAAATTATAAAACTTTTTATTTTTTTACCATATGTTTGTAACTAATAATGTTGTATAAAATATTATTACATAAACATTTTATTGTTTTTTTGTACAAATACAAAAAAAAAACAGCTATTTAATAGTTGGTTTACAAATCGCAAGTTAAAACACTTATTGCTTATTTTTAGAAAACAATTAATAATGATAATGATAATAATAATAATAATAATAATAATAATAATAATAATAATAATAATAATAATAACAACAACAACAACATACAAAATATAATTTTAACTAATTATTTCATCTTGAACGGTTTTATAAAAATTCTCATATTTCATTTTTATTTAACATTTTTTGTGTGATTTCCAAACAAATACTAGCTCATATTTTTGTGGGATAATTTAATTTGTGCAATTTATATAAACAACCATTGTAATAAAGTTTTTATTTAATAAAATGTATATAATATATATTATTAGTGACAAATAGTAATAAAAATTCAATAGTTTTATAATTTGATAGAAATATATACCAAATTTAATTTTTGTTTTATGATTATATAACCAAATGAATAAGATTATATGAGTATGTAACCAATCAATTATCATACAAATATATTAACATGATTTTATTAAAAAAATAAAATGAAAAGGAAGTCCAATGATGTAAAAAGGGTTATTTGTCGACTAGAGTCTTTTAATATACCAATTTGTCCATTAGAGCACTTTTAATATACCTATTTGTCCCTAAAGACTTTTAATATACCAATTTGTCCTCAGGGGGTCATTTAATATACTAATTTGTCTTTTTGGCCATTATTGAAATGACTTAAATATTGAAAGGGTTTAACAAACATCTTGAAAGAGTTTGAACAGACCTATCTGATAATCCCGAAAGGGCTTGAACAAATTTCCGAAAGAGTTTGCACAAAACCTCGAACGGTTAACCAAATTCCCATAAGGGCCAAATGAAAGCTTCTTCATGTCCTAAAATCTGCTAGGGGCTAGGGCTTGAGTAAACATTTTATTAACAATTTCAAGGTGCGTTTTGCTCGGACTGTGTACAACTTTGCTTGACGCGTCTTGGTGATATATTGCTTTGTTGGGGGTTTTGGCATTCAGAGTCGGAGGATTGGTTGAGATCGTGGTAGTGTGTACGGGGCAACTTCGTCGTGTACATAATGATTCCTTAGAGGTTCGTCTTCACTGCCCACAGAGATGCCTGAAGTATCGTTGTCCAACAGTGTTATTTCACGATTATGCCTGACTTCGTTCGTAGTCTACGTTCCCAACATGCTAGTTTTAGGTCTGCTTTGTTTCATCTTTCGTTGTTTGTGTTGCTTGATCTTTTACACATTTTTTTTTATATATTTATGTTGTATGTTCAACGGTATGTCAACTGCCGACTTGTCGACCTCTCGAGTTTCAGACTTGTTTGAGCTCAAATTTTTACTTAATAAAAAATAAAAATAAAGTGTATTTGTGGTTTTATTTATTTTAAGGGTAGTTTTGTAAAAAATGTTATATTTTCAGGGTAGTAATTAACCCTCATATTTCGTTATTCTTTGTTTTTTTCTTCATATAAAGAAATAGAATGGCAATAATAGGACGGTAGTACAAGGCTATAAGTTGCCCCCCGCAAAATATGAATAAAAATCACAAATAATTGAAGACCCCTCACCCCACCACCAGGAGGCGGCGACCACCACCACCACCACCAAACCCCGCCACCCATTTGCTCATTAGATTAAATCATTATATTTTTTTTAAAAAAAATTAAGAATCTTCAAAAAAAGAAAGAAGAAGAAAGGAGAAAAACAGGCGGATCAAGGGAGAAGAGAAAAGTCTGAAAGTTCAAATGGAGGGCGAAGCTTCCCTGTAAGTAACCCTTTTTCTCTTCCACCCACTCACCCTCTCCCTCCACTCACAATCCCCTTATTTGTTCCCAAAATTCAAACACACACTCGAGCTCTTTTAAAGACTCGATCTTTTTGTTCAATCCCTAGATAAAATGGATCCAATTTCACCGAATTCACGCCAATTGACCAATTTCAGCTGCTTAAACGCTGCAGGTTTGAAGCAAGCGAAACCATGGCGAGTTTCCTGGGGTCAACCCCCCTTCTTACAGAGTCCTGGACCCTCTGCAGCGCGGCCAACGCCGCCTTAGCCCCGCCAGCTGGGCCGGGTTTCTTGCTGGACCAGATCGGCTCAATTGGGTATGTGGCCTTTTCAGGTATCGTCACCGTTTCCGGATCCGATCTGTACTTGGAGGAGCTGGTGCCGCTCGCCGGAGTCGGAGTTGGCCCTTTCTCGGAGCTCGATTGCGGCGGCGCGGGCGACGGCGACGATGACGAGGAGGAGGAGCCGGTGATGGTGCATAAAGGGCTCCTCCATCTTTTCTTGAATCTCTATTCAAGTTCAGAATTTCAAAACCAGGTTAGCTTCTTCAGTCCCACAAATCCAAAAACATTGCTTCATTATTTTGATAAGTTAGTTTTTATTTTCTTAATGGAAATTAGTTGAGCGATTACAATAGAGGACGAGATTCAAACCCGAGATCTATTGGTCATCATATGTATGCGTTGAAAGCTAATATGCATTAATTTACATAACAGTATGATAGATCCTTCCTAACTTAAAGTCATAACCTATCCTATATTTAGTATATTTTTTATAGTGATAAACTTGTTCATGTCAATGTGTACACGAATCAATCATCTGTCTCAAATGTCGTCTTATCGGACCACATGAAAAAAGTTGTGTACTTTGTGACAGTGCACATTATTGAGCTGCATATATGGTATATAGTGTGTACATTATTGAGCTGCAATATTGCATATATGCCTAACTTTTGGTAGCCATCAAAGCTAAAGTGTTTGTTGAGTGTATATCTAAAGATCAAAGATTCTATTTCACTCTATATAAAAGGGAATTTTGTGTGTGATGTAACAATTTGCAAGTTTTATGCTCCAAGGATTGATCTTGAGGCGTTGCTGTACTATCCTTTTGGTATACGAAGATGTGCCTTTTACTGATATATTTTGCGTGCACGTAACGGATTCTAGTAAGCCTATCTGCTATAGGTGCCTACTCATAAGTTCCAAATGAAAAATCATATAGTATGAACCTAGGTTGTCTGATAGAGCGTGTTCTTAGGAGGATTTGAATGTCGGTATTCTGATGTCATTTCAGCTTCTTTGTCCATTTGTTCATCTGTAGTTTGGAGCTTTTTGAAGGTTAAGATGAATCATCTTCAATTGCTTGTTTTAAAACCCTTGAGTTTCTCATGCCTACATCTTATCCTTTTAGGACCTACCAAGATTAAAAAGTAGATCTGTGTTAATATAATCCTTGTATGTATATATGTTTGCTTTCAAAGTGCAACACGCAACACAATAGATAATATTTTCTAAGGATTAACTATTTCTTTGGGGGTCAACAATTATTCATATAATTGACAAAAGTTAAGTGTTCATCATAATCATTCAATTGAAATTCACTGATTCAAACTTAGATGCTTTTATTCTTGCTTTTTTTTGTTTTTTCATGATTTTGCTGTGAAAATTTGACTTTTTAAATTCACTATTCCTAGCTAAAAAGTTGATCAAACTGCAGGTTAAGGCAATAACAGAGAAGAGCAAGTTGATTGTACTCACAGGTCACTCCATTGGCGGAGCGATTGCTTCTTTGATGGCGATGTCAATGCTTTGTTGTCTTGAGGCTTCCCCATGTCCACCTGCGACACAGATCCTTTGTATCACATTTGGGTCGCCACTTCTTGGAAACAAATCCCTCTCGAGAGCCCTTCTTCGACAGAGATGGGCTGGTAACTTCTGTCATGTGGTTTCAAAGCATGATATCGTCCCAAGGCTGCTCTTCGCTCCTCTGGCTACCTTCAACACCCAGCTGCACTGCTTGCTCCAGTACTGGCAAGTGTCTATGGCGTCTCCACATTTCGGACGGCTTGCTGTGCAGATACATGATGAGGATAAAGCTCGGCTTTTGCAGATTGTGTTGGCTTATACTGAAAGCCAAGCAAACGCATCGGAGAGGCCTGAGGAGCCTGCATTTTGGCCTTATGGGAGCTACTTGTTTTGCTCGGAATATGGGGCTGTATGCGTCGATAATGCAGTTGCAGTAGTGAGGTTGCTGCATCTCATGATGGCTACAGCTACCCCATATTCGTGCGTCGAGGATCATCTCTTGTACGGAGAATATACGGAAAGAGTCTCATGGCAGGCGCTGCAGAAAAAGAGCATCGTGCAGGACGGCCTACCGGCATCAAGCTATGAAGCAGGGATAGCAATGGCCCTACAGTCAATGGGATTAGACAGTCAGGTATAGTTTCCGACTTCTAAACAGCAAGAAACCGAAATCAAGATTATCATTTCAAAAAAGGGGCAATGTGAAATTAAAATCATGATCTTCATGGTATGAGTTTTTCAGATATATTTTGTTCTTGCTAACTAAACTGTTCCTGAAGGGATCAATCTCGGGGTCTGCAATGGCGTGTCTGAAAATGGCGAAGCAGATGGGGCTGACTCCGAATCTGAACAGCGATAAGCTTGCAATCTGTCTGTCCAAGATAACGCCTTGTAGAGCACAGATAGAGTGGTACAAGGCATCATGTGACGAGTCAGATGATCAAATGGGATACTACGATTCCTTCAAACGAAGGCAGGCCTCAAAGAAAGATGCCCAAGTGAACATGTTCAGATTGAAGCTCGCCCAGTTCTGGGACGACGTGATTGCTATGATCGATAACAACAAGCTTCCGCATGATTTCCATAAGCGACCAAAGTGGGTTAATGCTTCGCACTTTTATCAGCTTCTCGTGGAGCCACTGGACATTGCAGATTACTATAGAAGCAGCTTGCACCTAAGCAAGGGCCATTATATGAAGCACGGAAGGGAAAGGCGTCATCAGATAATCGACAAGTGGTGGAGGGGAAGGAAGGTCAGTGCAGAACAAAACCGAGAAAGGAGCAAGTTTGCAGGACTAACGCAAGACGCGTGCTTTTGGGCGAAATTGGAGGAAGCTAGGGAGTTGCTTGAGAAATTCCGAAGGGAGAGAAGCTCAGCTGAGCTATGGAAGGCGATTGAAGCATTCGAAAGGTACTCAAGGGAGCTCATTGAGAGCAAGGAGGTTTCGAAGGATGTTCTTGCAAGGAATTCGAGCTACAGCTTATGGGTTGAAGAATTAGGAGAGGTGAGATCACAACTTCTGCAATTCACTCCACAGGTAGCCGGATTTCTCGACGGGAATGTTGTTCCCTGATTATGTAATTACTGTACTGGACAATGGCTGTTTGAACTTAGAAATTGGCTATTGCAATCATATGGAATGAAATTTATTAAAAAAAATGGCATTGAAAGTATACAACAAGAACAAAACTGCTAACAGCACAAAACCGAGCTATAAAACCATTATGTAATTTTAAAACATGAGTTTTTATTACGATTTTTAGGCTTGATCGAATTATAAAGTCATGTGTTATTTTAAAACTAGAGTTTTTAGCACGATTTTTAGGTTGAATCGAGTTGTAAAGTCACTGTGTTATTAAGGTTTTTAGGGCAGGTTTCAAATAAAACAAGCTATAAAGTAATCCTCACAGTTTTTACCACAATTTGAGGTTTTTGATCACCGGAATCAAATCCTTTAAATTACAAATTAAAATTTCTTTCCAATATATTTAGACAAAAACATTTTTTTCTACATATACATATACAAAAATTTCTCATTTTTTTTAATAATTTTTATTTTTTCTATTAAAAATGACTTTAAATAACAAACTTAATGATTTTTCTAATAAATATATTTTTTTAAAGATTCTTATGTTTTTCATTTATACCAGTAAAAGGAATTCTCAAAAATTTATTCAACCACTCTAGGAAATTTAAATTCCTGAGTCCGCCACTGAACACAATTACATACACTTGCATTGCATGGAATTTGATTTGATCACCTGAGTGCTGAAAGGCGGATTGCCTCGTTGGAGCTACTAGAGGAAGCAATACAACTATGACTGCTCCACCAATTACCTAAAACATATACAATCACAAATTAACTAGTTATTTTAAGTCATGTTCCGTGCACATGAATATATGTTAACGTAATGTTCTAAAATTGTACTCCGTATCAATTATCCATAAGATTTAATAAAAATATGAAAATGTATGGAATAAAACTAAATGGCAATACAAGAATTAGACTAATGATGATCATTAGATCTATTCAATTATACGTAGTATAAAATTATGGATCAAGCATTTACTGTTTAGATTAAAACTTTATTTATCATAGGGTTAATAAGTCCAAATTATTTTTGCTATAGATAAAGTCCAAATTATTTTTGTACTAATTGGTTTAAAGAAAACTTTTTTGAAATCTTTTAGTTTTTTTTTTACAAATTGAATATTAACTTTTGTTACATTTTTTCTTCATTGCTTTAAAAAGATCCAATTTTTAAGAAATTAAACTATCACTTTTTTTTGTTAATGTGAATACCTTTCATTTTTTAAACTTTTTTATTTTATTTTTTTTTGTTATACAATTAATTAATTTATTTGAATATATAAGAAAGTAATTACGAAAATTATTCGAATGAATTGTAAGTAAAAAATTACAAGCAACAAATCTAATTCTATCTCAATTAAGAAATCTATTTTAGTTGTATCTATATATAGATATATCTATAATCTATATTTTTATCAACTAAAATATTTTATATTTATATAGATTGTGACATGGGGCCAATGACTTTCTACAAATGATGACTATATATTATGAATATTTTTTTTGGCATGAGAAAATTCTCATACATTAATTACCCACATGAGTCACATAGACACATATATTATAAAGTAATCTGGTTTTAGTAGATTACTAGTGTAATACCCGTGCCTTGAAAACACACGCGCGCGCGCACACACACACATATATACGTGTTTACAACAAAAATATGTATAAAATATTTTTTTATAATTTATAAATTAGTTGGAAAGAGATACGATACAAATTTTGAAAATGATTTAATAAGGTAAAGTAGTAATAATACTCAAACACACCATCTAATATAATTTGAAATAAATATATAATTATTATCATTAGCATAGATCTAAAAAAGTAAAATATAAGCTCCCGTACAAATATTAAAAAATCATAAGCACATGATTGTGTGAATAATTTTGAAGTTAAATATGTAGATGTACATAACTTATTGATTATTTTCATGAGAAAGATGGTTAGAAAGATAGAGAATTAATAGTGAAAATAAAGGTAAGATGGTAAAAAAAAGATCCTTAAAGGTAGAAAAGTGATCTAAGAAGCCTTATCCAAGATGTAAAATAAGCATTAGTAGTGTTTGTGAGTCTTAAAATATTATTTATTTTTCGATAGTCATTTAAGATGTCTAAAATAAAAAAATTATAAAATAACACTTATTTGCCTCTAATTGATTTTTATAATTAATTTTTGAAATCGAATATTTACAAATTGATTATTACATGTTCGTTGTATGTAGACATTGTGGGGAATATTGCAATCGGTTAAAAATGATAAATCAACAATTTCAATATCCAAGAATAAAATCAGCCAAGAATTGACGAATGTTCAATGTACGTAGACGATTAAAATAGATCACAAATTGACATACAACATATCAAATTAAATAATATTTTAGTATAAAAATAGGAAACAAATATGTTTAAAATAGGAAACAGATATTTTAAAATTTCAGCAATAATATTGACCAATAAGAAAATACCATTTGAATTAAAAATTCAAGTTTAATTGTGAGCGTGACACATCAGCAATATAACCGAAAAGAGATTGCAATCGGGAAAAAAAATGGAAACATGTCTCAATATTTACGACAATATAACCGAAAAAAAAAAGGGAATGAATTCAAATCATATTTAAAATAGGAAACAAATATTTTAAAGTTTCCATAATAATATTGACCAATAAGAAAATCTCATTTGAATAAAAAATTCAACTTTAATTGTGGGCGTGACACGTCAGCAAAATGCTAGCAGAATAAGTAATATTAATAGATTAATAGATAGATAGATATATAATAGATAGATATATAATAGATATATTGCAATCGGGAAAAAAAAATGGAAACATGTCTCAGTATTTACGGCAATATAACCGAAAATAAAAAAAGGAATGGATTCAAATCATATTTAAAATAGGAAACAAATATTTTAAAGTTTCCATAATAATATTGACCAATAAGAAAATCTCATTTGAATAAAAAATTCAACTTTAATTGTGAGCGTGACACATCAGCAAAATGCTAGCAGAATTAGTAATATTAATAATAGATAATAGATATATTGCAATCGAAAAAAGAAAATGGAACCATGTCTCAATATTTACGGCAATACGCCCGAAAAAAAAAAAGGAATGGATTCAAATCATATTTAAAATAGGAAACAAATATTTTAAAGTTTCCATAATAATATTGACCAATAAGAAAATCTCATTTGAATAAAAAATTCAACTTTAATTGTGAGCGTGACACGTTAGCAAAATACTAGCAGAATTAGTAATATTAATAGATAGATATCTAGTGTATAAGATATAAGATTGACTAAAAGTTAATTAAGTAAAACACCAAAATCACTAAATCAGCGGTTTTTGTGAATTCGAAGAAGGATTAATCGGAAGGGGAATTAACCTGCCACCACAAGGCGACGACGTCGATATGCAGTGTGTGAAGGTAACACAAAGAGGGATTCACGTACTAATTAATTCAAACTATATAATGTATATATGCATTATTTTCAGCCAGATTTGAAAAATAGTTATTAAATTAATCTTCCGAGTTCCGATCGATCTCGGAGATCGCCTGCGCAACTAATTAATCAGAGCGTTGACTGCGCGGAAGACAGTATTTACAGCATGTATGTACAGTTACTATTACACTTTTTAAATTGATTTAAATTATGAATTGAACGATGATATGATATCTTAGGTTTAAATTTATATATAAATCCTAAGTAGTACCGTTAATCCATAAAAATATATTTTATGTGTATATTTTAATTTTTTAGCTTCTTAGAATCTATGCTTTTAGTATGTAGGATGTCTTTTTATAAGAGTATAAAACATTTACAAGATTATGCTTTTAGTATGTAGGATGTCTTTTTAGCCCTCTGTCACGAAAGCTGTTAAGGCTTTTTTCTCTAGCGGAACGCTTTTAAGACAATCTAACCATACATTCATAACGTTACTACCAAAACGAGATGACCCAGCAACAGTTAACCACTACCGCCCCATTAGTTTGTGCTCCACCATTTACAAGATTATAGCTAAGGTTATAACAGCAAGACTTACCAAGATTTTTGAAAAATTGATACATCCCTTACAAGGCGCCTTTACGAAAGGCAGGTCCATCCAGGATAACATTCTGATAGCCCATGAGGCTTTCCACTCCTTCAAGCTGAAACGGGGTAAGGCAGGCTTACTCGCCTTGAAGCTGGACATGGAGAAGGCTTATGACCGTGTTGAATGGTCCTTCCTTTTCAATGTTCTTTCCAAGTTCGGTTTTAACGACAAGTTTATTAGTTGGATCAGAGAGTGCGTAACCACGGTGTCTTACTCTGTTCTGGTGAATGATGAGCCTACGACACTCATTGAGCCCACTAGGGGACTAAGGCAGGGCGATCCCCTATCACCCTTTCTGTTCGTTTTGGCTTCGGAGGTTTTGGCCAGAACTCTGGAACAGGAAAGTGCGGTTAACAAAGATCTGGGAGTAGTGTTTGGTAATCCGGGCATTAAGATTCCTTTTTTAGCTTTCGCTGATGATATCCTCATTTTCTGTAAAGCTTCACAGTCAGCCTGCTCTTCAGTTCTGTCCATTATTGATCGTTTCTGCCTTATTTCTGGGCAGAAGGTCAATTTACATAAATCTAGCTTCCAAGCCTCCTCAAACACATCACCAGCAGCTATCACTGCCACGATAGCGGTCCTGGGTATCCCCCAAGCAAACAACTTCGACAAATATCTCGGGTGCCCAATCGTAAACGGACGCACTAACAAAGACACCTTTAACGATGTAGTACTAAAATCTAAACAACAACTCACCAAATGGAAGGCGTCTAGTCTATCGTCCGAAGGACGTAAGGTTCTTATCAAATCTAATCTGTGCGCTAAACCGGTTTTCCTAATGCAAGCTTTTTTACTACCGTCTCACATTCACCAAGAACTCGACAAGGTTTACAGACAATTCTTCTGGAACAAAAGCTCTAAAGCCCCCCCGCTGATTAGTTGGGACAAAATCTGTGCTGACACTTTGAAAGGAGGTTTGGGTATTCACAAAGCGGAAACAATGAACATTGCATTACAGATGAAGCTGTTGTGGAAAATTATGTCCGAACCGGACAATATTTGGGTTCGCCTAATCTCCCAAAAATATCTCAAAGAACATGACATCCTGACCTATCAAACGAAAGGCAACACTTCTTGGCAGTGGAGACGCCTTATGTCTATCCGACATCATTTCCAAAGCGCTCTTCATTGGTCTGTTGGTGATGGGAATTCCATTGACTTCTGGTCCCAGAAATGGGCCGGCGATGAACCGCTGGCTTGCAGGGTACTCCAACCGATACCAAATGACCTTTCAAACATAAAAGTTTCCCACTTCATCAACCAAAACTTGCAATGGAACAGGGAATTGCTTTTCTCTAGCTTAACAAACATCATTTCACAGGATGACATCAAGCTTCTGCTTGGTATCGTACTGCCTAATAATCCTATGAAGGATCGAGTGTATTGGGGGCCAAGCACTAATGGGTGGTTCTCGACTAGCTCAGCAAACAACATGCTGTCAGCCAACAAGGGGTTACAAGACTATGATTGTGGTTGGATATGGAACCTTGATGTTCCGCCGAAGGTTCGTCATTTTCTTTGGAAAATATCCCGGGATGGCCTCCCTACTTCGGAACGCCTACAAAAGTCCCACGTTTCTGTACCATCTGGGTGTCACTTTTGTGATATTACAAACGAATCAGACAAGCACATGTTTCTTCAATGCCCGGTTACTATCAGCCTACTTAGGACTCTTCGCATCCGCTGTCCGAGCCTTTCCCACCTAGCCGTCAACTCGGGCTCAAACTTTCCCCTAAACCTGGTTCGGCGGGTGGTGGGCAAGGAACATTTCGGCCCTCTAGCATGTGCGTGGTGGACTATCTGGTTCTTTAGGAACCAACTGGCTTTTGACCACACGACGAAAGTATCCATTACTGAAATGGAAATTTTCCATACTACTTTTACACAATGTTGGAAACAATCGAAACTGCTTGACGCTGAGTCATCTTCAGGTACGCCTTTGCCTCCTAAGGTAATCCATCCCGGCTGTCGCTTTACGTCAACCGCAGCCAAGGGTAAGGGTCGAAGTCGTTCGGGCCTTTGGGATAAACCATCGATGGACTGCTACAAGCTTAACTTTGACGGTTCTGTAAGAGCGGGTATTTCGGCTTCTTACGGTTTCGTCATTAGGGACTGGTGCGGCCGAGTGGTTGCCATGGGGCGAAACTCGTGCATCAATGTCTCAGTTGTTTTTGCCGAGAACCTCGGTCTAAAAATGGGAATCCTTCGGGCTAAACAGCTGAATATTCGTAACCTCCTGATCGAGGGCGATAACCTTCTGGTTATTAAAGCTCTGCTAGGGGACTGGAAGTGCCCCTGGAATATCGAGCTCCTACAATCTGATATTCTGTTAGATACTTTGTCTTTTTCTTATGTAGCTATCCGTCATATTTTCAGGGAATCGAATGCAGTGGCTGACTATCTCGCGCGCAGTGCACATGCTTCCCCTGCCGACGCCTGCTACGACGACGATCCAGAGCTCTGTGCTCTCATCCGCAAGGATGCGCTAGGAAGGAGTCCTGCTACGGCCGACCCAACCTAATTTTTATTCTGCGTCAAAAAAAAAAAAAAAAAAAAAATAAGAGTATAAAACATTATAAAAATATACATTAAATATCAATATTTTTTTAATGTTTTAGCTTTTGGGTTTATAGATTAAATGTAGAGGTAACATGTACCACAAAAAGTATAACAGCATTCCACCGTTGACTTGCTTAATTGACCATCTCGATCACTTTAATTTTAAGAGCTGAAAATGACAAAAAAGGGTTTTAATTAAATCAGTATATAATTGTGCATAGAATTAGTATAAATTAAACATAATATCAAGTTTCTTTTCTTCACCGGCCATTTTTTTTTTTATGACGAGGAACCCACATTCGGTGGCAAAGTCTGAGCACGTGACGCAGCCGGCAAGAGCCACGTACTGGGTAAACCGACTTGCGCCGATCGGTTCGACTCACTGGTAAAGGGCAAGATAAACTTTGGATTTTCACTGCAAGGAAAGAGACGGAAGCAGGAATCGAACCTAAAACCTCCTTATCTCTCCCCTTGTTCCTTACCATTAGGCCACTCCGACTGGGGCTTCACCGGCCATTTTTATAAGATATCTATAACAGGAAAAATTAACAACGTGAATGATTGGATGAATATCGATCATTAGAGCTGTCCAAATTAAGCATTTATGGGATATATATTCACCATCTAGATCATAACGTTGACTAGCTAATACGGAGTATTCACTATCTCATACCATAGTATTGCATGTAACATGGGAATGCTATTTTACATTGAATTGGTACTAGCTAGGAGTATATGGGAAATTGATATAAATAAATAGAACAACCACAAGCTTTTAATTTACCACCGTCTACCCTGTTCAATCTTAATTTTTGCATCTAGTTTTCTACCGCAAGACCAGGGACGGAATTAAGAATAAAAGTCTGAGTGTGCTAAATTTCTTTATGTCACCAAGAAAAATAAGTGTGAAAAAAATTGAATGAAAATAGAGAATTATAGTAATAAAATTGATTCAATAGAGAAATATAGTAATAAAATTAATAGAATTAAATTTACTATTTCGTATATAATTTATTGAGTACACAGTAAAAAAAATTGTTGTGAAAATTTTTGCACTAAAATAGATAGATATAGTCATAAAATAGATAGAATTAGATGTAAATATTATTGGTGAAAGGAAAAAAGCAATTAAAAGTGGCTGTTTTTGGGGGGATTCGAGCCTGGGAAATAGGGGTTGAAATTAAACCTGTCAAAACACAACCCGATCCGGTCGACCCGACCCGACCGATCGAAAAATTTTCGACCCGAACCCGAAAATTTTGACCCGGAATTTTTTTTGACCCGAACCCGAAAAACCGGAAATTTTCCGGATCATCTGGGTTTCGACCCGGTGATCCGATTGACCCGGTAATTTTGACCCGATTGACCCGGTGACCCGGTTGACCCGGTTGATTTTTAATTAAATATAATTAATTTTTTTATATATATAATTAAAATTTATTGCAAAATTATCAAATCATGATTTTTTTAATTTAAAAAGGAAAAAATTGACAAACCCGAAATCGACCCGAAATGACCCGAAACCCGGTCAAACTCAGGTTCTAGTCAATCCGAAAATACCCGGGACCCGTTTTACCCGACCCGAACCCGACCCGAATGGCCCGTTTGACAGGTCTAGTTGAAATGCAACATTTATACCACTGGGATAATTCCTACTTTGTGCTCAGCATCTAAGACCATCCGCATCCATGCGGGTTTCTAGAGTTTCTTAATACCACTTTATCACTTTCTCTCTCCTTAAAAACCCTAACTTACTTTTTCGTCCACATCTCTATAAGTTTCTAGAGTTTCTTAATTTACTTTTCACCAATTATTATCTATTATATATTTAATTTTATATTTCATAAATTCATCTTTAATTAACAATTTAGGTGGAAAAAAATACTTCACATCTTTGTACCATCTTTAACAATTTTATTTAATTTTATGTTAGTGTCTATAAATATATAATTTTTTTTTAATAATATCTAAATAAATTTTAAATTTTTTTATACTACAATATGCATAAAAAAATTATGTTGTACATTATTTATGTATGTATTATATTTTTTTCAACATATATAATATTGGTGTTTATTAATAGCTTAAAATAAATTATGAATTTTAATAAAAAGATTTTTTTTTATATTTAATGACTTAAAACTAGCTAAAATTATATAAAATTATACAATATAGGGTTATATTGGTAGAAGGGCTCATGCAAAAAAAAATTAAAAAAATGCAAAAATCACAAATATATATACATGGGGTCCACATGAAGGGGTTTTAGTGGAGTTTGGAAGTTGGAAACCCTTGGGTGGGTTTTTAACCCAACCCCTCCCTCTCTCCTCCTTTCCCTGACACAAAGCCCCTAAAACCCCCCACTAACTCCCCTGATGCAGATGCTCTAAGCTATATAATACATACCGTGTATAAAAATGGGGTGGGCTGCAGCAAAGCTCATCCCACCCCTCCTTCCGTGCCCGCGCAAGACGCTTATGTAGCTTTTTTGAATAATTTTCGCCCCGAAGCTATTTCTTTAAAAAAAACATTTTCTATAAACTAATCCAACTAAAATCTAAACATTTTTTTCTCTGTTTGGACTAGAGAAAGCCCAAGCCACCACACATCCTTAACTCTGTCTTGATTGTTATCGCCATTTTCGGAGGAATTAAGGGTTTGTTTGTTTGGAGAAAAAACGGACTATGAAAGGAATAATAGAACCCTTCATCGTTTGGGTTTGTTTGTTTAACATTGTACAACTAAAATATAAAATCACGTAATCATGTTCAAATTAATAATCATTACACAATCCATAACTTGTACATTAACAAATGAAGTAACAAAATCCAGTAGCAATTTAGGGAAAATAAACCCCTAGCTAACCTCCTCAAACTTTACCATTTGAGGCATCAATGTTCCTAACAGGCCCCTTGAACCATCTCCTGGCATCAACAATCCACCACAGCATGATCAAGCCCAAAGCGAAACCGAGTGCAGCCGGTGCATAGTTGAAGGTGTTGGGTGTAATTGGATACAAAGTAGGCAGCAAGAACACTGAGCAAGTGTAACAGATCCACAAAAATGCAACCAAGCAAACCACCCTGCTCCAATACCTCCCCAAGTAGAACGGTCCGGGCTTGAACTTCTCCTCCTTCATCACCATCCTCGCGAAGATTGGGACCGCGTAGCCCCCCACCCAGCCTATCGTGCAGACTGACGTGATGGCTGTGAAGACGACGTTTAACTTGAGGATAGGCAACCCACATAGGATGGTGATTGCTGCACATAGCCACACTGCATTTACCGGGACTTTGTGCTTTGGGTGGGTTTTCTTCCATACCGACGAGTATGGGACACCACCGTCTCTTGAGAGTGCATACACCACTCTGGCTGCACTCGTGGTGACAGATAGCCCTCCGCTGAAGAACGATATCCAGATGACGATCAGCAATATGATGGCTCCACTGCTGTTTTGGTACCTCCCATAGAATGCGTCGTAGAGTATCTGAGCTGGCACGAATGCTCCCGCTGTCTCGTTGGTTGGGTCATATAGGTAGCTGACGTCCTGAATCCCAAAAAAAAACACATTTAGGCATTGAAATCTCACATCAAACTACCATTACTGAACACAATTATATACACTGTTACATTGGAATTGGATTTGATGATGCATCACCTGAATGCTGAAAGTGAGGGCAAGGATGAAAGCCCATCCGAAGACGGAGATCATGGCAATGCTGGAGAGGATGGCGATGGGGCCATTTCTGTCGGCGCCTTTGGTCTCTTCGGTCAGATGTGCTGCAGCATCATACCCGAATAGCGAGAACTGGCTGACGAGCAGAGATAGAATGACAGCATAGGCTTTGCTTGATATACCGGTTGTGGCAGGAGAGGTTTCAAAATGACCGAAGACATAAGAGGGGGATTGCCTTGTTGGAGCTACTAGAGGCAGCAATACAACTATCACTGCTCCACCAATTACCTAAAACATAATCACAAATCAACTATTTATTTTAAGTCCGGTTGTCTGCATAGTGAATATATATGTTACCCTAATTTTCCAATGAATTAGACTAATGATGATTAAGGATCAATAATTTACTATTTAGATTAAAAATATATTTATCATAGGGTTAATATATAATATTAACCATATGATAATTTGGATATCGATAGAGTACGTCGACGGAGATGAGGGAGACCAAATAAAAGTTGGAGAGAGAGGTAATTAGACAAGATTTTGCCATTCTAAATTTTAACGAGAGCGCATGGTTAGGGATAGAGTGCAGTCGAGGAGCATCAGTCAGGTCGGAAAGGGTTAAGATGGAACCTAGAGGAGTGACAGAAATCGCATCATTTCCCCCGTTCTCACACCATGTGTTTTCCTAATCTGCTCTATTTGTTTGTTATACTTTTATCCTTGGTTGTGATATGAGTTTATATAGGTGTCTGGGCTACTAGTTAGGAAGCACTCTCTCAATTTGATCGGGAAAAGAATGCGTACAACTTGGCACCCAGATCGATCCTGCTCATGAGGGATAATTATCTGAGAATGTTGTTGTTGCTGCTATATATCTATAATAATATAAAGTTCAAATTAATTTTTTTTTTAATAAATCTTTTAGGTTTTTAACAAATTGAACATTAACTTTTGTTACAATTTTTTTCCCATTGCTATTAAAAAGATCCAATTTTAGCAAATTAAACTGTAATTTTTTTTTTTGTTAACGAGTAGCTTTAATTTTTAAAAGTTTTTTTTTGTTATACAATTAATTAATTAATTTGAATATGCAATAAATAATTGCGAAAAATCGAAAATTATTCAAATGAGTTTTAAGAAAAAATCTACAATTCAAGCAACACTTGTAATACCTCAATTAAGAAATATATTTTATTTATATAACAATTACCAAAATATTTATATTTTTTGGAGTATTTAGATAGTTATGTTTTTTATATTTAAAATAAAATATTTATATTTAGATAGATTGTGACATGGGGCCAGTGACTTTTTATAAATATTTTTTTAATATTTTTTTTGCATGAGAAAATTCTCATACATTAATTAACCAGGCCACATGAGTCACATAGGCACGTGTGTATATAAAGAAATAAGTTAAAGACACCGGCCAAAATCAATCAGGGTTTGTGTGAAGAATTAAAGATGAATGATCGGAAGGGGAACCTGCCACCACAAAGCGACGACGTCGATAATGGCGATGACTTTCAAGGCGAAGGTGTTGAGGAATGCCCATATGAGAGTGAGTCCTATGTAAATGCACAGAAACAGCCATTTGGGCATGAAGTAGCCACCGCCTTTGTTGGTGCCTGTGATAAGCAAGATGATGTTCTGCAGGACCTGTGTCCCTGCGTAGGCTCCTGCCGCCATCCCGGCTATCAGCCCTATCACCTCCAGCCACGCGCAGGACCATGATGCCAACGGTCCCCACTTCGGCCCTGCCAAGTGTGCCGCCCAGAAGTACAGAGACCCTGTAGTCTGATACATACGTACATATATACATACATACATAATATTGGTATAACGTGTGTGTATATATATATATATATATATATATATATATATATATATATATATATATATATATATATATATATATATATATATATAAATCAAGAATCAAGAAAATGAAGAATGGGAGGGTACCGGGAAGGAGGAACAGATTTCGGCCACGGCAATCCCGACAAAGCAAGTGAAGAAGGAGACGACGACCCAGCCCCAGACGAGACTGGCTGGGCCTGCGTACTGGAGGCTTGTTCCGAACAATGGAGTGATCCCGCCGAAGAGTGTGATGGTGGAGAAACATATAGCCACGGTCTTGAACAGCGTCTAATATGCCAACAAGTATATATTATATATTCGTATTACAAACTCGAAAACATTTATATACACACATATATATACGCTAGAGGTACATATATACGAAATAAAATGTACCATTTCGCGACGAAGTTCTTGCTTGTAGCCGAGCTCATTAAGCCTCTTCTCGCCGGAATCCATTTCCAGTGGTTTGGAACTCTCCATGTTGAAAACAAAAGTGCAACTTAATTTAGGTTTTCACTTAAATCTGAGAGAGGGGATAGGAGATATATATAACGTTAAGAACCCTGATGTTTATTTTATATATAAGAACCCTGATGTTGAGATGGTGAGCGAATCCTCGCCGGTGCCTCCCCGCCCGGGGGAGCCGAACCCAGGGAAAAACGACTCGGGAGGTGCTGCTCTGCCTCCTCCTCCGGGAGGCGTTCCCACTCAAGCGCAGGGTTCAGGGGGGATCTCGTGGAGGGATAAGGTTATCATGGGGGGAGTGAGCCAAAGGAAGACGATGTTGTGTGGAAACCTCATTAGAGATAAGATATCGGTGTCCTTCCCCAGGGCCCTAATGGTGATCCGGCGATTACCATTGATCCGGTGGTGATGAATGCCTTGGCGGGAGTCTGGGAAAATTCTTTAGTGGTCAGGATTCTGGGTCCTAAGATACCCCTGTACATTATGGAGAGAAAATTGAGGGAAATATGGAGAGAGTGTGGTAAGCTGCAAGTGATTGATCTCCCTTTGGGTAACTTTCTGGTCAGATTGGAGACTAAAGAGGAATACAGAAGGTCCTTGGTCGGTGTTCGGCAAGTGCTTAATCATTAGAGCTTGGTCCCCTGACTTCAAACCATCGAAAATCATCAAATCCGCCCCTGCGTGGATTAGGATCATCGATCTGCCTTTGATGCTATACCAAGAGAATGTGCTTATGAAGATGGCGGAAGGTCTGGGTAAACCGATCAAGGTGGACCACCGTACTGTCTATACGAATAGAGGTAACTTTGCTCGTGTCTGCGTCGAAATTAATCTGGAAGAACCACTGAAAGGATCCATCTCGGTTAATGGCGAAAGGTATCTCCTGGAGTACGAGGGAGTTCCGAAGATTTGTTTTGCGTGTGGTAGAGTTGGCCACCTTAAGAGCCACTGTTAGGACAATAGGAACTGCTCAGAGGATCGCAATGAGAAAGGGGAGGAGGAGATTGGCGCGGGCACTTCGAATACCCAGGGAGAGAAGGGGCACCAGACGGGCAGTAATGGTAACCACGGTCCTTGGATGGTTGTGAAGAGACTGAGACGCCCCGTCAAGGCCGGTTTTTCTCAAGAGTTTCCGGGCAACCAAGCGCCGGGGATGGGCGCCAAACCTCCGGCGGCGGTGTCAGCTCCGAGGGTGCTGCAACACAGAATCCAATGCGCCCCTCGTGCGGACTGCATTAATGGCAAAGGGGAAAATAGCCGTTCTAAAAAGACGTCGGGGAATTCCGAGGATAAGGGTACAGATAGTTCTATTGTGAACTCCAAGTCTAAAGGCGGCGTCGATCCCGCAAAAGTGAAAGAGGCTGGCAAGATTTGGGTCCCTAGGGGGGCTGAGAAAGAGAAGCAGGTGAAGGTCGTGGACGTTAATGGGCCCTTGAAGCCCAGGCCCACTAAAGAGAAGGCTAGTGGCCAACAAATCAAATTGGGCCGGACTACTAGGAGTTCTAATGAGCCCAAGAAAGAGGCTGATCTGCTACCTAAGAAAAAGAATAAGAATTTTAAGAAAAAAGCTTCGATGAAGATCTCCAAACAAAATTATCCAGAAGCGAAGAATGCTCCGCTCCCCAATCCCACCGCGACCAATACCAGCGCGCTTCCGGTGGCTGGGGTGAGTTAGGGTGCCGGTGTTAGCCAGCAAACGAGCCCTGAGATTCAGCTTGCGCCTATTCCTGATGGGACTGGAACGGAAAGTTGGATATGCCCCCTTGTTACGGCGCCTCCCCCTTTGGTTGGGAAGTTCTGGATGCCGGGCGCGGAGGGATCCGTGCCTCTGGATGGATGCATCGTTGAGGATATTGTCAATGACAACGAACAGGGGGTTTCTCTGGACGCTAATTAATTTGTCTTTTTGCTTGCTCTCGCTTTACTTCCCTTTAGTGTACACCTCTATGGATAATCAAATAAATATCTTATTTTGGAATTGTTTCGGTGCAGGCAAGAAGAGTTTTCGTAGAGCCATCAGCTACATCATGAAGCACTGCTCCATTGATATTCTTGCTCTTTTTGAGACTCGCATCTCGGGGGATGCTGCTAAGAAGGTGTGCGCTAAGCTGAATTTTTCCAACTTTGCTCGTATTGAGGCTGTGGGCTTTGCGGGTGGTGTTTGGCTTATGTGGAACGCCGATAAGTGCAATATTACGATTCATAATAAGGTTGGGCATTTCATCCATGGCTCCTGGCTGTCCGGAACCACCAGAAACCATATTATTGCTGCTTATGCTCCTCCTACGGTTGCTAGGAGGGACCCTTTTTGGAGCGATCTTGATGCTTGCATCGGGGCGATTTCTGGTCCGCTTTTTGTGGGGGGTGATTTCAACGTTATTATCAATCCGGATGAAACCCATGGGGGATCTGGCTTTTTGCATAGAGATGCCCTTACCTTCAGAGGCATCATTGATAGGCAAGGCCTAATTGACCTGGGCTTCTCTGGGCAGTTGTTCACCTGGAACAAGGAGTACGTCGGAGGCAAGATTATTTCCAAAAGGCTTGACAGGGCGCTGTCTAATCTCGAGGGTAGGTTGTCGTATCCGGAGGCTAGAGTCCGTCACCTTCCTCGCTATTCCTCGGACCATTGTCCTATTTTATTGGAGCTCAAGCCGGAGATTAAGTCTGATAAGGAGCGGCGGCCATTTAGATTCGAAGCGGCCTGGTTCTCCCACGATCAGTTTATGAGCTTCATTGAGGCTAATTGGTATAGACATTGTCCGGCTCCTGCGGCTCTCGAGAAGCTTAGCTTTGATCTCTCCAAGTGGAATAGGGAGGTGTTTGGTAATATCCAGAAGCGGAAATCTGAGCTCATGAGCGCTCTTGACAACATTCAACAGAAGCTTGCTAGAAATCCCTCCCAGGCTGGGCGTGAGTGGGAGGGTAGGGTGCGTGTGGCGCTCGACACTACCCTTGAGCAAGAAGAGATTCTCTGGTTTCAGAAATCTCGTGAGAAATGGTTGTTATTTGGCGACCGTAATACCAGGTTCTTCCATGCTTCCACTGTCATTCGCCGCAATAGAAATAGGGTGGAAGGGCTTATGACTGAGGACGGCAGGTGGGTTGTGGAAAAAGAGGAGTTGGAGGGTATGGCGAGTGATTATTTCAAAAGGTTGTATCTTGATGACAGTTCGCGTCGCAGAGGAGGGGTGGTGACGTCGGCTTTCCCTACTTTATTACCCGATGTGTGGGCGGAAACCTGCAAGGCGGTCTCGGAGTCCGAGATTCGGAATGTTTTTCGTAGCATGGGGGCCTTCAAAGCTCCCGGGATTGATGGTTTCCAGCCTGTTTTCTTCCAAAGATGTTGGGACACGATTGGCATTTCGATTGTGGAGTTCATCAAGGGTTTCTTCGATTCTGCGAAGATGCCTATCGGGGTGAACGATACTCTTATTACGCTGTTGCCGAAGGTCGGGAAACCTGAGACCATTCAACAGTTTCGTCCTATCAGTCTTTGCAACGTAATCTATAAGGCGATCACGAAGATCCTTGCCCAACGTCTCCAACCGCACATGAGTAACCTTGTTGGTCCTACCCAAGGTAGTTTCATCCCGGGCAGATTTATTTCCGATATTATTGTCGTTGCGCAGGAGGTGGTGCATTCGATGAGGAGAAAGCAAGGGCGTAAGGGGTGGATGTGCCTGAAATTGGACCTTGAGAAAGCTTATGACAGGTTAAGTTGGTACTTCATCGAGGAGACCTTGGTGTGTGCCGGGTGTCCTATGCGTCTGACTGAGCTGATTATGGAGTGTGTCCGTTCGCCTAGGATGCAGGTTCTTTGGAACGGAGAGGCGACGGAACAGTTTACGCCTTCCAGGGGCATCCGTCAAGGTGATCCTCTCTCCCCTTACATCTTTATTCTTTGTATGGAGAGACTGAGCCATTATATTGCCGAGGCTGTTGAGGGGGGGAGGTGGAAATCTATTCGTGTGTCTAGGGGGGGTCCTCTCCTGTCACACTTATTCTTTGCCGATGATATTCTTCTGTTCGCCGAAGCTTCTGTTTCGCAAGTGGGTGTGGTGCGAGAGTGCCTGGATGTGTTTTGTGATATGTCGGGGCAGAAGGTTAGCCTCCTTAAGTCCAAAGTCTTCGTCTCGAGGAATGTGAGTCGGGTACTTAGGGACAGAATTCAGGCGGCTAGCGGCATTTCTGCCACAGATAACCTCGGCACCTATCTTGGTGTGCCGGTCCTACACAGTAGGGTGTCAGAGAGAACCTTCGCCCCGATTTTGGCCAAGTTTGCCTCGAAGATGGCAGGTTGGAAGTCGAGTGTGCTCAGCTTCGCCGGCAGAGTTACCCTTACGAGAGCCGTCCTCTCGGCTCTACCCATTTACTCCATGTCCACCATGCTGATTCCCGACGGGTCCTGTAAGAAGATTGAGAAGATTTGTAGAGGGTTCCTGTGGGGATCTTCGGCTGAGAGACGTCGCGTCCACAAGGTTGCCTGGTCCGAAGTCACTAAGCCTAGACGCCTTGGCGGCCTGGGGGTCAAGTGTATGTCGGATTTAAACCTGGCTCTCATTGCGAAGCTGGCCTGGAGACTCTTGCAAGGTGAAGGAGGGCTCTGGTGCGATATTCTTATCAACAAATACGCTTCCTCGGCACTCGGCAACTCGCCCGGTGCTTCTCATATTTGGAAAGGTATTAGAAAAGCTGATGTTGTTGTTATCAAGCCCCATTCCTCCTGGTGTTTGGGAAACGGTAATAATATTCATTTCTGGTCAGATATTTGGGTTGAGCATGTGAGTTTGGCGTCCTTGGCCATATCCGCTCCGCCGATTGATTCCGAAGACATGCTGGTTGCCAATCTCTGGAACGCCGGCAGCGGCTGGCAATGGGCGAGCTTCTCCGATTTACTCCTCGCTGCTACGCTTTTGAAAATTGCTGCTATGGCTGTATCGGATCGGGACGATGTGCTCGGTTGGAGTAAGAGCAAAGATGGGGATTATTCTGTCAACTCTGGCTATCGGGCGATCAATGGAGGTGACGAAGAGCAATCGTCGGATATTGTCTTCTTCAACGAAATCTGGAAACTTAACATCAATGAGAAGGTGCGTAATTTCATCTGGATGATCAGTAAAGGTGGGATCTTGACTAACCAAGAGCGGTTTCGGCGCCATATAGGTAAATCCGAGTTATGTCCTATTTGTCACGTTGCCATCGAGTCCCTTGAACACCTTTTTAGGAATTGTGGTACTGCTAAAAACTTGTGGTTGCAGGTTGAAGAGGCCAGGCGGGGGTTAGAGTTTTACACCTTACCTTTCGCTGCCTGGCTCAGGAGGAACATCCTGCTGAAGGAGGTGGATGCTGAAGGAACTGATTGGAACGCTCTCTTCGCAATCACACTCTGGAGGCTTTGGATTAAGAGGAATGAAGTGGTCTTTAATAACAATGGGGGAGTGCCCCTCTCGCCCCAGCTCTGCAGATCCATGGCACTCGAGTATAGTAATGCACGGACGAAGTCAAGGCCGTGGACTGTTGGGAAAGACAAGGAGGCTAGGCGGGTTGGATAGGAGGCGCCGACTGAGGGTTGGGTCACCCTCAACACGGATGGTGCGGTCAAGGGGTCGGGCTTGGCTTCTGCTGGTGGGGCGATTCGTAACGAGGATGGTGTGTGGCTTGCTGGGTTCGCCCACAACATTGGCTCGTGTTCGGTTGTCGATGCGGAGTTGTGGGGCATTATCGATGGTCTTGAAGAAGCCTGGAATAGGGGATACAAGAAGGTGGTGTGCGAGTTAGACTCGGAAGTTGCTGTGAGGATGGTCGATAAGGGTGTGAAGCCGACTCACCCCTGTGCTAGCTTGGTAGGGCGCTGCCAAAGCTTCTCTAGTAGGAATTGGCTGGTCCAGTTCCGTCACATTTACCGGACTGGCAACGCCTTGGCGGATGCCCTTGCCCAATTTGCTCTGTCTCTTCCCCTTGGTTTTGTTGCTTTGGACCACCCTCCGGACTCGGTGGTGGCTCCGTTGTTCTTTGATGCTAATCGGGTTCTTTCGGCCCGTGTGAACACTGCAGGTTAACCTGCTTTTTCTTCAATAAAAACTCCTGTTTGGAGTGGGGGCGTTGACTCTCGTTGTTTTACCAAAAAAAAGAGGGTTTCCCGTATTTATTTTTTTTATATAAAGTAATAATTTGGTAGGCCAGGGCTAACCTGGTGAACCGACCGAGCGCATCCTTACGGATGAGATGCTAGAGATCTTGATTCTGTGATATTGTGCAGGCAAGAATATAGTGCCCAAGATGTGCAACCTTGTCAACCACTTTATTCCGAGAACGACTAATATGGTTTATTTTGACTTCACTACGAGCCCATAGCAAAGTCTGTATGTCAGAAATAATCGTTTCAATTTGCCACGGTGGTTTCCAAATTCCATTGATAGCGTAAACAAAGGGTTTCCCGTATTATAATTGATTCAAACTATATTATTATTATTATAATAAGCCAGATTTGAAAAATAGTTAATAATTAAATTGATCTTCCGTGTTGGGATCGATCTCGGAGAGCCTGCAACTAAATGAGAGCATTGACTGTGGGGAAGCAGGTATCTAAAAGCCTACCATTCCACCGTTGACTTGCCTAATTGATCATCCGAATTACTTTAATTTTAAGAGCTGAAATTGCCAAAAAAGGGCTTTAATTAAATCAGTAATTGTGCATAGAATTATAAATTAAATATAATAATAATATATAATGTGAATGATGCTCAGATTGCTAGGTGTATTTTAAATCAAGTTTCTCTGAATTCTTCAAATCTCCGGCCATTTTTATAAAATATCTATAAGAAGAATTAATTGGGTATACTATACAGATGAGGAATTAATAGCCGGAATGACGAATCCGAACTCTCTAATCTTGACTGTAACGTACTAACGTCTACATCAAGTGAGCAATATTTAACAGTGTGAATGATTGGAAAAATATCATCGTACTCCCTCCGATTTTTAATATAAGACATTGGGAATCTTTGCACGTAATTTAAGGAACTTAAAGCTATATAAAATATTAATGTTTTTTATATTATATTACATATTACTAATAAGTATTATAATGTCTAAAAAATTAATAAAAAACATTAATATTTTATATAGTTTTAAGCTTTTTAAACTACGTGCACAGATTCTCAAGGCCTTATATTAAAAATCGGATTGAGTATTTATGATCGCTGTCCAAAGCATTTATGGGATATTCACCATCTTGAATCTTGATCACAAAGTTGACGAGCTAATATTCACTATCTCATACTCTTAATGATATTTTACATTGGTACTAGAGTATATGGGAAATTGAAATAAATACTCCCTCTAATTTAAAATATTTGATATTTTTAGTGAAATTTTTTAATCAATGATGTTCTAAAAGTAATAATTATATATCACAAAGTATTTACTTTTTTTTTTTTTTTACTATTTTCAACCTGAATTATATATTTTTTAATTTTAACCAATCAAATTTGTGCATAATCAATTAATCAATCAATCAATTAATAATACTAAAAGAGAAGTCGCCTTCTTTAATATAAGTTTTTTTGTTAATTAATTAAATATTTTTTTATATTTAAAAAAATTATCTATATAAACTCTTAATTTAGAAAAGTTTAGGATGATGTGTCAAGCTTAGAGGAATTTTAGGAGTATTCACCAATTATTTTTTTTCTATTTTTCTTTGATTTTCTTTAATTCTAATTTTTTTCTTCTTTTTCCTTTAATTCTCTTTTTTATTTAACTTTACTAACTATTGGGCTTAATTCAAAACATTGATCTTAACCTAAATTATAATTTTAGTAGTTTTTTTTCTAAAAAAACAATGGGATTAATTCAAAATATAAAATTATAATAAGAAAACATAAAATTAATATTAGTAATATATATATATATAGAGAGAGAGAGAGAGAGAGAGTGTGTGTGGATCGGATGAGAACACCCCTTAGGGTGGGAACATAAGAACAATTTTAGACCGTTGGATGAGAGGGAATGAATAGATGAGATGCATTTTAAATTTCTGATTTTTTAATTAAAAAAGCTGGGCCCACTCCACCCTCTCAAATGGCAAGGGTTGATAGGCGCGTGAATCTTCACCACATTACCAGTACAATGCCACACGGTAATGGACTAATGGGTGCCCATTTTTTTTCCTCGTTTTTTTATCACTTTTATCCAAGATAATGCTTAGACTATAACAATAATAGTTCTATATCTACGAATAATTATTCTCGATTTGCCGAATAATGATTCTCGATTCTTATAAATACTTTGTCCTTTTTAGTGGGTTATTTTTTAAAAACTATTTAGTTAACTTAAAAAACTTGGGCTTTTATATACGAATAATGATTCTCGATTCACCGAATAATGTACCAAATTTAAATGAATAATAGATCACATTTGAGCGAATAATCGTTCTAATCTAACCGAATAATTTAAAAATATATTATTCATTTGTAAATAGGTCTTATATACGAATAATATTTATAATTTAACTGAATAATCTCCCAAACTTAACCAAAGAATATATCACATTTGAGCGAATAATCATTCTAATCCAACCGAATAATTTAAGATTATATTATTCATTTGTAAATAGGTCTTACATACGAATAGTATTTATAATTTAACTGAACAATCTCCCAAATTTAAGAGAATAATATATAACATTTGACCAAATAATCTTTATAATCTAACCGAATAATTTAAAATTATATTAACCTATTTGTATGCATATGTTAAATATTCATTTACGGAGTATAAAATAAGTAAATAAAAAAACAATTAGAAAAATAAAAACAGAGATCGGTGATGAAATATTTGTATGCATGCAATTGAATGTGGGGTTTGAGATCTCTACATTCTCACGCGCCGAATGATCAGAGAACGGGACTTCAATCAAATGGGGCCCACCCATTTGTTTTTCTTTAAAACTAAAAAATTTAATTAATCCAAACCCTTGATTTATTTAAATTCTATGGTTAAGATTTGTTCTTTCGTTCTCATCTTAAGGGGTGTTCTCGCAGGAACCAACCCCTATATATATATACTACTTTAATCGTTTTCTCAACCTAGGAGTTTAATTCAAAATATTTAATTATCTGAACTTTTACAATTATGTTATAATATTAATTTAATATATTAGTAAGATTTTACTTATAAAAAATCGTGCCATGGCGCGGGGATTATACTAGTATAATACTAAAACACTTGCAAAATGGGACACGTGGCGGCCATACATTTAAAGTTATAAATTTAAGATCATAAGGGCTTCAGACAAGATGGAAAAAGGGCTATTAACAAGACCATTTTCATAAAATTGCACACAAGTCCTTCCCATTCTAAAAATACAATTACAAATCTGCCCGAGAGAAGAATTGAAAACTAACGTTATTCAACCTCGTTTCACTTGGACGAGCCACAAACGATAGAGAGAAATCACTCATACCTTGTTCATTGCGGTAGATTTGCGAGGGTTTTCAACGGATCTACCAAATTTAAGTCAAGAAGCATCATTTACAATTGATTTTAATGGTTTTTATTTGAAGAAATTGTGTGTTTTAGGGTTTGAAATTATAATTGAAATTGATGAAATTGGTTGTTGCTTGTGTGTTTTGTTTGATTGTTGTTGATTTGGGTGTTGTTTGAGTTGAATTATGAGTAGCAATTGTAACGAAAACGAAAGAAATTGCTCGTTTTGTTGCGATTAGAGTTGGTTTTTTTTGACGTTTTTTCATGACTTACTGTCGGGCAAAAGGCTCGTGTAGATCTCACGAGGCGATGATATATGCTCAACTACTGTCACCGAGCCTCTTCTGTACCCTCACCACTTTTTGCCGAGGTTCCTTCATACCCTCAACAACTTTTGCCGAGCCTTTTTTGTACCCTCAACATCATTTGCTGAGGTCCCTTATTTAGCTCGTCCTCTCCGAGTTCGATAGATTTTTCAAACGACGACTACAAATAACCGTTGAATGTCATTCGATAATCATCCAAATTGATCGACATACGAAAGTGAGTGTCGGTCAATTCGCTCCTTGATAAATTTCACCGATTTTGGTCGGTTTTCGAGCAAACAATTCATTCAACGGATTTAGGTTTTTTTTTCATTCGCTTTGATTCGTAGATGAGAGCTTTGGACCTTTTTGTAATTTGTTTGAAAAAAGTGAAAAGGACCTGCGTTAAATTACTTAAAATTGTCCTGACAATAGTCGCTTTGGGATCTTGTCTAAAACCTCACTCATTTAAGATATATCCCCATTACTTCTCCAAATGTTTAAAAATCTTTTTTTTTTTAGTTTTTGTTTCTTTTTTTCTTTTCCTACTTTTCTTTAATTATTTTTTCAATTTTCCATAATTATTTTTAATTTCCATTTTTTTATTTCCTATGCCGCCAGATTTTAGTATTTGTTTCTTTTTTTATTCACTACTTTTCTTTAATTTTCAAATTTAATTCGGATATCTTCCGCCGGTTGGTGCGTTCAATCCGAATTTTTTTCATAATATTTCCGCTGCACAATCCGATTTTTTCATATACTGATTTAATTTTTGTTTCCTTTTTTTCTACTTATCTTGAATTGAATTTGATTTTTTATTTTTTATTTTTTATTTTTTATTTTTTATTTTTGAAAAACTAACTGTTCAAAATTCAAATCAAATTTCACATGTATATATATATTTAAGCAGTACCCTGTCAAATTTTCATATCAATCGTTCAAAGAAATCCCCTGTTTCTTTATCTATTCGAGTTGTTTGAATTACTCATGTCAACGAGAAACGAGATATCGTTTTTGGATACTTTACAACCAAAAGGCCGATACAAGATCAAGATCCGTGTTCTTCGTAACTGGAAAACATGCGATTATGACGATCAAACAAAGTTAAGTCATTGGATTTCATCCTACTTGATGACGAGATTTCTCATCCCTTCCAGTGCGTCGATTATGTATAAATTATATTTTGTTCGTTTACTTTGATCTATTAGTTTATTCAGTGCAGGAAAATAAGATTCAACCCTCAATTAAAATATCTGATTCTCACACCTGGATGAAATGGAGCAAGGGTCAACCTATGAGCTCTAGCAATTTGCTGTCTATCCCAATAGTTTGAAGTGGAAGTATTGCAAGTGTCCTAACTGCATCATAATGTTCAAAAATGTCTCCTACATAATCATTCAGCAACCCACTGTTTTCTCTTAAGTTCTCTTCGGATACAACTCCATTTTTTTTGTTTAACTTAGGATATCAAAGTTGTAATTTTTTTTTTCCAGATATCCCGGAGGATCACCTGCAGATTCATTTTTCCTTTGGTGTTTATCAGATTTCCGATAATATTTTACAGCTATTGTTTTTTTTCCATATTTCAGATTGTTTTTTACCGATAATATTTTAGATTGTTTATCAGATTTCCGATCATTTTTTACGGAATGTTTTTTTTTCCAGATTTCCCAGAGGATCATCTGCAGATAATTTTTTTAAGGTTATTTCATATATTCAATGTGTGCTTTCACCGTATACTTATAATTGATAGTATCTAGGTTGGAAATATGAAATTAGAAGACGGTATCAAATCTTCATCCACTTCTATTTTGTTTTACAACTACGTATCTTGGTTCGTTAAATCAATTTCTGATTTCTTGAAATTTTTCGTTTATTTGGTAGTTTGTAGCTATAGACCAGTATGTAGTACTGATTAATCCCAGTGATATACATACACAACCATTTATGACCTTTCTTGAAGCTGGACAAAATTAGAATAAAAAATCGATATCAACACCCACCTAATTTGCATCTTCGTATCATTATACGATTATGTAAGTGGGGTAATATTTTGTTTTTTTTTTGGCATTTTTTATGCATTGGGTGATCATCTGCAGATTCATTTTTCCTTTCGTGTTTATCGGATTTCTGATAATATATTTATAGTTATACCGTTGTTTTGTCCATATTTTTCGATTCGAATGTTATTTGTTTTTTATATAATTGTGCAACGAACCCAGAGCTTTGTCATTTTGAACATATAATCCTGTCGGTTAATTTGTTGATTATAAATGTTATAATGTCTAATTATTCATTAAAATTAATCATTTATAAATATTTAAAAAATATATAAATTTAACAAAAGGAGAAAACCAAGAGATTTCATAAATAATATTAAAGCAGCTGCGAATGATACACGTACGGTGGCCTCACGTTGAAAGTGTCACGTGACAATCATTCACTTAACATACCACCATATATATTTAAAATAAATATACTTAAAATCATTTTTTATTACTTAAAATATTGAATTTGTTGACCAAATTCTCCAAATTTGCATATTATTTTTTATCCAAGATTTTTTAAAGTCAGAAAATAATAAATCAATATATTTATTAATAAATTTATATTAATTTATCCAAGACTTTTTAACCAATGATTTGAAAACACATAATAACGAGATTTATTTAAATTAATAAATTAATACTATTTAAACAATTTGTTTATTGATTTTTTTGGTCAAGATATTTGAGGATTCCATGATACTCGAATATTTAAAAATTGAAATTAACTAACATAAGTTGGAATGATATTGTATTTAATAAAATAAAAATACTTGAAGATTTTATTATTGTATTTAATTTATCTGTTTATATTTTTTTTAGTTAAAGTTGTCTAATGATATTTATTTTATACTTTTATATCAATAATCAATAGACTATTAAAAAATTATTTGGATTACTAGATATGCAAAATCATGCATGATCCTAACATCCTTATCTTAATCAATATATTTTTTTATTCAATAAATTGATGATAAGATCAAGTCGATCTTCTTGAGATGATCCGTGAACTCGGTATATATGTGATCCATTAGTCTAGAAAACTTTAAAGGTTTAATTCGGGTTGATTTTTTTTATTTTTGCAAAATTGAAGTGGTACATATAATTTGAGGCAAAATATTTTTTTTTTCCGTTTTAAATAAAATAATAGTTTTTCTACTTATCCGGATTTCTCTTTGGCCTAATATATAATAATAAAGCTTCTATATAGACATTACAAGTTTACAACTAATATAACATGCTCAAATAAAACTAATAAAAAGATCATATTTAATAGAGTTTCTAGCTTTTTCTAAAAACATGGCAAAAAAATAAAATGGCATGTATTTGAGACGAAAGGATTTTTTTTATACTTTTAAGTTTATTAATATATTATATCTTTTTTTTATGTGCTCTCCCTCCCAAAGTTTTGAAAATTCCATTCAGTAGCATTTGTTGAATGTGTAGTCCAACTACCAAATTATTTAGTTCTACCTTCCAACTCATTACCACAACAAATGTGTGTTTAATGCTCAAAGTAATCAATCAACTTACTAAAAAAACATAGAATGCTAAAAAACTTCATTCTCAAACAGCAGTGGTGACTCTAAACTTTATCCTACCTTTATCTCAAAATATCAGTCGTTTTACTTTTTAGCACGTTTTTAAGGAGCTAAATTTTTTATAAAATATTATCTTTTTTTTATTAGTTTATATTATTAATAAGCATAATATTATTTTTTAAAACCAATAAAAATATAATATTTTATAGAGTTTTTAGCTTCTTAAAAAATATGCCAAAAAAATAAAACGACCTATAATTTGAGACGGATGAAGCAATTTTTTTTACTTTTAAGTTTATTACAATAATATTTCTTCTCCGACATTTTTCTGTGCTCTCCATCCAAAAGTTTTTAAAGCTCCATTCACCTAGGGTTTGTGTAATATGTAGTCGAACTACCAAATTATTTGGTCTTACCTTCCAATCAATTAACACAACAAAAAATAATAGTAGAGGACCACATTTTTATATCCTGCCTCGAGCATTTCAAATCTCAAACCCGACCCTGCGAGGAGGGTGAGATATTGACGTTTTGCCATATATATTATATATTGATATGATATAAGCATTATTATTTTTATCCAAATTTATGTTATTTTATTACATCGTTTTCATATTATTATCATAGTATAATATATCTATTATATAATGTAAATAAATTATGGTAATATCTTATATAAAATATAATATATTTTACAAATCCCGTGCGTTACGCACGGGTACTACGCTAGTTATTTATTATAAATCAAATTATTTTTTTGATAAATAATTAAATAAATATTTTTTTCCCTAAATCTTAATTGATTGATTTTCTTTTTAAGTTACTTTTTTAAATAAAACATATAATCTTTTATAGTTTTGATTAATGGATAATATATAAATAACGATTAGATCCATTTAATAAATTACTTCGTTATAATTTGATTATATATTTACTTTAATCAATTATTCTCATTTCAATGATAACAATGAAGGTTATATGTGTGTGTGGTATAATCTATAGTCAGTTAATAATAAGTCAGGTAATAAATTACTTTATTATATTTATGAATAAAAGTAATTAGTTGATTTTAGTTTAGTTGTGAAAGATAATAGATTTTGGAATTTATAATATATTATTGAATTAATGCAACTATAGTAAAGGAAAATCATTAGTTGAACGGGTGTTAATAGGAAGTTTATTTAAATTTTAAAAGGGATTTAGATAGAGTGATAAGAATCCTTAATAATTGTATTTTAACTTATATAAATATTTTATATATGTATAAAATTATTATATAAAAAGCATTGGCCATGGTAGTTTTATATATATATAAAAATAGAAGTTTAAAAAGTGAAATAAAAACCACAAATAACTCACTCAGCACCATATAATAACACAAATGCAACAACTTCCTCTCGATGTTGTGACTGCTTGCTTGTTTGCTTAGGGTTTGAGGTTTTTTCTGGATTTGCTTTGTGTGGTTCTTTTGATGTATTCTATGATTGTATTTCTTTTAGATCATCATGATTTCATCCTTCGAGATACTCTCGGATAGACTAACCACCACCCGAATTTTTAACTTAAAAAAAAAACAAATGCAACAACTTACCAATTTATCTATGTTTTTTAAAACAAAAAGCAAAAACAAAAACTAACACTCCAAAACAACCCAAACCATTACTAAGAAAGGAAACACTCATGCCAATACATACGGATGATGAAAGATTCAAATGAAGATACGACACAAAAGAGATCTTAAATATAATTGGGATATAGATGCAATTAATCTAATGAAATAGAGCTAAAGTTTTGGGAGTAACGAAGGAAGTTCATACGGGTCGTGGGTTGAGAACTGGTATTGAACTCTAAAGATTCAAAGGATCGAGATCGGCATGAACCTTCATGGCGATCTCGATCCTTTAACAAACTTGGCGGCTCTCGTCGCCTTCTCAAGTGCATCACTCAAATCGGTAGGCTCCAGGAGTCTAACATAATACTGGACCTCATCATCCAACCCCGAAACGAACAAATACATAAAATACGACTCACCTTCTCCCCGAGTATATGCTTCTGCAAGACGCCGCATCTCCGATAACCGAACGAAGTACGACGTCGCCAATTCCCCCTCCCTTTGCTTCATCCCTGTGTACCTTCGAACCACGTCCACCGGATCGTCGTTGCCGAATATCCGGTAGAGCTCATCCCGGAACGTCTCCCACGAAAGGTTCTGCCTTTCGAAGTATTCGTCGGAGAAGTATTCGTCGAACCAGGTCTTGGCTTCGCCTTCGAGGAGAGGATACACGGTGCTGATCCAATTGGACTGGGGGATTTCGTGAGCGGACAAGTACATCTCGCAATGAGTGATCCACATCCATGGATATAGCTTCAATGGATCATCGAAAGGTAGCAGCTTTTTTGTCGGAGCCATTAATTTCATCACTGCTACCGCCGAATCGTAACTGTTTTCGCCGTGTTGATCGGGTTTTCGCCATGAGACCTTCATCGGAGGATAGGCCATTGCGAAGAAACGCTGTTCTGTTGCCGATTGGCTGATCGAGATACTCAATTCGACGAACGTACGGACGAATACCTAAAGCAGCCGAGAATTTCTGTTTCTTCTGCAATATTTAGTGTTAATAATATAGATAGATAAATAGATTGATAATTATTTAATAGAACTTGATTTTTTTAATCTTATTTTATTTAATCTTTATGATATAAAGTATTAATTATTTTAGATTTATCTTTTTTTTTCTGATAAAAAAATTATTTTAGATTGATACAAAGTTATCGATTAATTATGGTTCGCCAATAGATAGATAGATTAATAAAATCTTTATAGATAGATTAATGTAAAATTAATTTATAGATAGATATCATTATGGCATAGTGTTTTGAGCGAACTTTGAACAAGAAAGAATCCAATATTGATAAATAAGAAAAATTAATCTAAAATAGACTATTACAATATGGTTTATTGAAAGAGAAATTTTAGAACATATATAGATTATTAAAAAAAATCATAAAGTCTATAAGCAACATGAAATTTTATATATTAACAAGATAATTTATATAAAAAAATTGCAATTAAGTCATTTTAATTTTATAGAAAATATTTACGAATTTTTTCGATTCCTAAAACAGCCTATCATATTCAACCTCAGCTACATGCTCTCAAATCCCAAGGATTTTGGTGATTTTTTTCAGATTGCATCCCGGTCTATCAACACAAAAATAAGGATAAGAATTTCATTTGATTTTCTCATTGATTTTGTGGGTATTAATGAAGTTTTCTTTAAAAATCAAGGTTAGAAAATTCAAAGTTATAAAATACCTTGTAGATTGTTTCAACTGTTATGTGGGGCCATATGTGGGGTGTCGTGTTGGCCTAGGAATGGTGATATGAGATTCCTATGGCTTTGTTCCGTTGATTCCATTTCATGCATATTCGTAGGTCGGTGAGAAGGTTGCACATTTTGTTGACGTTTTACTCTAGTGGTAGGAATGAGATACTTTCTTGTGGCCTCACTGCCATAACACTACTTGACTATTTAATTCGAGTGTTTTACAAACTAGTGTTCTTCCCGTGTAGTTTTAGTCGATAACTCTCTCAAAAAGAGATCATACTATTACTAGTTTTAGATTCAAACAATTTTGAAAGCAACAAATGATATACTATATATATTGCTTACCCATCTACCATAATCTTACATGATCAAAGACACCCTGAATTAAACTCAGACATAGGAAATCTCTCTCCTCTCTCTAGAAATTCTAAAGAGAGGGAGATACCCTCACCCATCACCAAATACCAACACCTCTATCACCACTTCACCACCACCGATGTCAACGCCACCACCATATCACCACCGGCGCTAACCCGCCACACCCACCACCAACTACGGCGCAACCCGCCACGCTCACCTCTTTCTTCACCGATAACGGACTCGGATCGAATTGGCGCAACCCGCCTTATACCACCAACAATGGCGCAACCCGCCACACCCACCATCTTCTTCACTTGGATCGAATTGGCGCAACTCGCCTTACCATCTTTCTTCCCAGTTTGAAAACAAACTAATACCCAAATCAATTTGGGATATCTACTTCCTCAACCCTCTTTTAATGGGATAACCCCCAATTTGGGAACCCAAACCCTCGATAACCATCTTACTCAATTTGATTTTTATCGATGCATTTTCTGTGTTAAGTAGCCCTTGCGGCCTTCTTACTAGTCAAATACAATCCACCTACCACTTTGAATCAAGAACAAAAAGGTTCTCGAATTGAATTCGTGTTCAATTTAGAATGATTTGGACAATGAATTTCGATTGCAAACAATCTTTATTGCCTTAAAACAACTAACCCCAATCTCGACCTTGTCATCTTCATTTCCTTCCAGTACCGCCTAGACATCTCCGCCTTCGTCGGTGACCCCTCTGGTCGCCGCCTCACCCACTCCGACGTTTGGCTTTCGCTATGGCCATGACGCCCTTCTCCTCTTCCTAAACTCCATATTCTTCCCGTCGTTTGCCAACTCGTTGATCTGATGGGTTCCACGGGCTTCGCTGGGCCTTTTCAGATCAGATCTCCCACCTTCACTGTATCCCTCTCTTTGGCGTCTTGCTGTGCCCGCTCTCGGCTCCCCCTGGCCATCGTCCGGTGGTCCGTTCTCGCTTCCCCGTCCGTACTCGGTGATGCGTGTGGGGTTTGCGTTGCGTGTGGGGATTGTTTTTGCAGGACTCCTTGGCGTGCAAGGGTTTTCTCCCCCTTGCACGCCAAGCTTCAGAGGAAAATAATAAAGAAAATAAAAACAAATAAAATGACATCAATATTTCAACCTTTTTAGAGATTTGTCCCGACATTTTCTAGAGTTTTTGTTCGCCTGTTTCTAGCGGTGGTATCTCATTGAGCTTTGTGGTCTTTCTTCTACAACCGCGCGAGGGGTCGTGGACGTGATCGAGATCTGATGGCTCGTTGTCGATTGAGTCCAAATCTGAGGTCTCCACTTTTGTTCCCCAGGGTTTCCATGCGTTGCCTCTACCAACCGTCAGAAGTGATGACGCACATTGTCCCGGTTCCAACTTCGCTCGCCTTCGTTTGGTCTTGGGCTTCATACTCTAGTTTGTGTTGTGGCGCTTCGGTCTCTGTTGTATGGTCTTGTATTTTCTGTTTCTTTTCATAACGGTTTGTCCGTTGCCGATTTTTTCGGCCCCTCGACTTACTGGGCTTGTCTGGTAGTTGAATTCTTTCCGGTTCAAAAAAAAAAAAAAAAAAAAAAGAAAGAAAAAGACACCCTGAGTTAACTTTCAACAACAATGTAGTATTGCCAATCTATAACTCCACAGTGTAAAATCTTCCATCTTTAACAACATTTTTTCCCCAAAATAAGCCCTCAAACTTTACCATTTTGGCTATGATCAATGTTCCTAACAGGCCCCTTGAACCACCTCCTGGCATCAACAATCCACCACAACATGATCAAGCCCAGGGCGAGTCCGAGTGCAGCCGGTGCATAGTTGAAGGTGTTGGTTGTAATTGGATACAAAGTAGGCAGCAAGAACACTGAGCAAGTGTAACAGATCCACAAAAATGCAACCAAGCAAACCACTCTGCTCCAATACCTCCCCAAGTAGAACGGCCCGGGCTTGAACTTCTCCTCCTCCATCACCATCCTCGCGAAGATTGGGACCGCGTAGCCCCCCACCCAGCCTATCGTGCAGACCGATGTGATGGCTGTGAAGACGACGTTCAGCTTGAGGATAGGCAGGCCGAGGAGGATGCAGATTCCTGCACATAGCCACACTGCATTCGCTGGGACTTTGTGCTTTGGGTGGATTTTCCTCCACACTGAGGAGAATGGGATCCCTCCGTCTCTTGAGAGTGCATACACCACTCTGGCTGCACTTGTTGTGATGGATAGGCCTCCGAAGAAGAACGATCCCCAGATGACGACCAGCAAGATGATTGCTCCAGTGCCGCTGTGGTACCTCCCATGGAACGCGTCGTAGAGTATCTGAGCTGGCACGAACACTCCTGCTGTCTCGTTGGTTGGATCGTATAGGTAGGTGAAGTCCTGAACCAAAAAACATACATTTAGATACTGAAATCTCATATCAAACTACCATTACTGAACACAAAATTCTACTGTTACATTGAAATGTGATTGATTACCTGAATGCTGAAGGTAAGGGCAAGGATGTAAGCCCATCCGAAGAGGGAAATCATCCCTATGCTTGAAAGGATCGCGATAGGGCCATTTTTGTCAGCGCCTTTCGTCTCTTCAGTCAGATGTGCTGCAGCATCATACCCAAATAGCGAGTACTGGCTCACGAGCAGAGACATAACAACAGCATAGGCTTTGCTGGATATCCCGGTTGTGGCAGGCGCGGTTTCAAAATGACCGAAGACATAGGAGGCGGGTTGCGTAGTTGGAGCCACTAGAGGAAGCAATACAACTATGACAGCACCACCAATCACCTAAAAACACAATCACAAACTACAGTTTATGAGTTTATGACAGCAAAAATCAGGCTCATGATATAAAGAATCGGAATTCGAATCAACCTGCCACCACATGGAAACGATGTCGATAAGGGCGATCACTTCCAAGGCGAAAGTGTTGAGGACCGCCCATATGAGTGTGAGGCCTATGTAGATGCATAGAAACAGCCATTTCGGCGCAAAGTAGCCACCGCCTTTGTTGGTGCCGGTGCTAAGCAAGATGATGTTCTGCAGGACCTGTGTCCCTGCATAAGCCTGTGTCCCTATGCCGGCTATGAGCCCTATAGTCTCGAGCCAGGCGCAGCACCAAGACGCGAACGGACCCCACTTCGGACCAGCCAAGTGAGCGGCCCAGAAGTACAGAGAGCCTGTAGTCTGATCATATACATATAGACATATGATATTGCTGGTAACTTGTATATCAAGAATCAAGAAAATCAAAGAATCCGAAATTACCGGGAAGGAGGAACAGATTTCAGCCATGGCGATGCCGACGAACCAGGTGAAGAAGGAGACGACGACCCAGCCCCAGACGAGGCTAGCTGGGCCTGCATACTGGAGGCTGGAGCCGTACAATGGAGTGATCCCGGTGAAGAGAGTGACGGTGGAGAAACAGATAGCCAGGGTCTTGAACAGCGACTAAATTAAATCCAACAACAAATCCGAATTTAGGAACTCGAAAACATGTGCAAACAGCAAGAAATGAAGAGTGGATGAAGAAAGGGGGTAAATTTACCATTTCTCTACGGAGTTCTTGCTTGTATCCAAGCTCATTAAGCCTCTTCTCGCCGGAATCCATTTCCAGGGGCTGCAGATTCTCCATCGATCTTGAAGACACCATGTCGGAATCCGCCTTCAAAATCAATTAACTGCAACTGAGTTTTCTTGAATCTTAGAGATGAGATTGGAAAGGTGTTTTAATATAGAAGAAGGTGACACAGAGAGGGTTTGACTGATTCCAATTTCCGATTCCCAAATGGGATTTGTGCTATTGCTTAGTGTGGAAATAAGACAAGTTTCATAGAAGAAAATGAGAAAAGGAGAAAGGGATCGCCTTTCACCCAGATTTTTAAATTAGTTACCAAAATTTTCTTCCAATCTCGCAGAGTCGTCTGAAATCAATATATTGGGAGCCGGTATCTCTGCCTCGCCGTACAGATTCGACCGTTGACTCGCTTGATCTTCTTACTTCTAAACAAAGTAAATATATTGTATAACTAGAATTGGTCACACATGAATATTTAATTTAAGAGGAACCCTGTAATCTTGGCTGTAACGCGTGAGCGAAACTATATAAAACCACAACAGACATTTAGAGGATCGTCATATGAGCTGTCCAAATCGTTCTCATGAGGTAGAGTCATGTTACTTTGCGTTTATTGGAACACGAAAGGTGATAGTGTGTGAACAAGGATTCGTTTGCTGCTGTT
The DNA here is from genome assembly GCA_037127255.1 of Persicaria tinctoria. Taxonomy (NCBI): domain Eukaryota; kingdom Viridiplantae; phylum Streptophyta; class Magnoliopsida; order Caryophyllales; family Polygonaceae; genus Persicaria; species Persicaria tinctoria. The sequence goes on from JBANSL010000012.1 coordinate 7,505,711, forward strand.
ATTTCTGTTGTCGATTCGAACCATGTGAATTTGCACAGTTTGCGCTTTCTGTTTCCATGAGAGGCTTTGTTCGAAGCAAAATCTTGTGGTGTGTTAAAAGAGTGATATTGCATTGCCTCAACGGACTAAAATATACATTTAGGCCAAAGGTACAACATCAAAGGAATGAAGAACTTTCTCTAAGACGGATTTAGTGTCGCCATCAAGAGGACTCTCTGGCTTGTCAGCATGAGTGATGTTAAGTAGGAAGAGCTTCTTTTGTGACACCATTGCTGCTGAAAACACCCTCTTGATTCCTCCTCTTGTGCTATCCAATTTGTACTCGAACTCGTACACATCCAACCCGCCCTTGCCAGTCCTTTCGCCTACTCCGATCAGCTCTACTTCCTTTGTGCTCTCCTATCAACATATGAAGACATCCCAACGCAACAAATTATGTGGAATTTCACATTGGTAACATTGGTACATAATTGATGGAACAGGTTCTGGAATTGCAAATGACAGTTCCACTGATTGTGCTACGAAGTGCTAAAAGCATCAAGCTTGTTTGAGTTTGATTGGAGATAAGGCGAATACCTTGCGCTTTTCAGCTTGGATGACCTTGTCAGCGACGAATTCAGGGGTTCCGAAATCTTTGAGGGTGGTCAAGCGAACTGGGGTAACAACCACCCCTACATTGTTCGCCCCTTTGTTCACCTCCTCAAACAAAACAGTGGCTCCTGCTTTATCAACCTGTTGCAAAACCAGTCCACACAGAACAATTGGTACTATCAACCTACGCCTACAAACTGTTCGATAAAATGCCACAAAGAGAGAGAGAGGGTGAAGACTGAAGAGAGACCTTAACATAAGAAGAAGGTATGAGAAGAGAGAACCCTTGTGTGGAATCGACGTATTGTTGAAGCTCAAGCTCTTCCTCAGCCCTCGCAATCGGCAGTGAAAGGGGGAAAATTAAAGCCAAAATAGAGAGGGTTAGGGTTCTTCGATTGCTAATTGAACACTCAACCAGTCCATCAATGAGACTGTTTCCCAGGTGTGGGGGTGAAATTGGGACATTGGTTTTTGCGAATTGGAAAGTTCTTTGGATCTTCGGTACTGGGGTTCGGTTTGATGGTGGAGACGGCGATAAACAAATTCCAACTGCCGGCATTTTCAACATCATCAACCCCTCTAAAAATCGCTCCTTTTTGAGTTGATAACGATCACCGTCCGATCCTGTTATGGTTACCAGTTACCACCCATTCGGGGCTCAGGACTCAGGAGTCAGGACAGTGACGGACTGACGGTGCTAGGGGAGGACGAGGAAGAAGCAACAGACAACCAAACGACGCCGTTTCTATCCAGTGAATTTTTATTTATTTTTATTAAAGTCGCTGGGGTGTTTGTTTTTGATTTTTTCTCCTCTGTGAAACTTTGAGAGGTAGAGATGAAGCAAGCGTGGACCGGAATTAACTACGCATTTAGCAACCATAACATTGGCAGAGCTTTGATATTTCCTGACCAATTGGAGGCGTTCCATTGAAGAGGATAGCTGAGTGCGCCGCAGATTGAAATCGCCAATGGCGGCTACCATGCGATTGCCTTCTGGCTACCTCCTTTCTGTGAGTCTCCTGTTTATTGAATTGATTTCTCTGCCCTCTGTTTTATGAATCAGCGGATTGAGATTGCCCTAATTTCTTGCTGATTTGGGAAGTACTTTATCACTATCACTTTGCTTTTCAATTCCATTGAGTCAATTGCATACACACAAATTGGAACTTTTTTCATTAGCATTTGAAGTTTTTGCCCTACAGGATGAAGAATGATGCCTATTGATTCAATGCCTTTTCAGCTTTTCTGTTTGATCTGATGAAATTCAATACATAGTTTGTCCTTTTCATTATGTGGGTATTACTTGTAAGATACCTGATGTGGGAAATGTGATCTTAATATTTGGTAATTGGGGCAATAAAGAACCGTAGGTTGTTATAGAGTTGTACTAACTAAGCTGAGTTGATTGAAAAACAAAACAAGACAAAACAAAAAGCTAAGCTCAGTGAGTTGATTGAAAAAATGATCATCTGGCTTTACTATCTCAATTTGCAGAGTTTCAAGAGTGTGAGAGATATGATGGGAGTTATACTGTCAGGCAAGTATAGCTAGAGCTAGGTTTTACTTGAGGTTGTTAATTCCTAATTTTGATCTTGATATGTTTTATTCAATATAAAGAACTTTGAACTTGTGTAATTGCTGCAGATGTTGCTCCCTCAACCAGTAAAACATGGCCATCATCAAAAGTAGCAAGAAATATTATATGTTTACGTAGATATGCAAGATTCGCACAAGCATCATCTCGGATTTCAATCCCAGGGGTTTCACCTGGAAAAAAGGAAAAGTTTTCTCCAAAAGATATAAGTGACAACAAGGCAATGGTTCCTGATGCAGCCCCGCCCAGCGTCAATGATGTTGACCTTCTGTATGAATTTTTTGAACAGAGGTATGTGGACATTTTGGTACCATATATCTCCCTTACACATGGAATAGTGCGGATCTATGTGTTATACTCCTTTCTTGTTTGAAGGCAATGGGAAAAGGGGAGGGTGTGGAATTTCAGTCATTGAAGACATAATGCTTCTCCTTATCAGGGTGTGATATGTTGTTACAGTACCAAGCTTGTAGTGTTGACTGGAGCTGGAATGAGCACCGAGTCTGGAATCCCTGACTATAGGAGGTACTCTCGTCCTGAACCAACTGATCGTCAGCTTGCAAGTACTGATATTTGATCATGCTAATGTCTGCAGCCCAAGTGGAGCTTATAGTTCTGGGTTTAGACCCATTACCCATCAGGTGATCTGAAGCCTGAGGTCATATGCTATACTATCAAATTATATATCCTTGAGTGCTGCAATTTAGGTCTTGTGCCCGTTGCTGATTAAAATGTAGGAGCTATGTACATCTCATTCATGCTGCGGGATCTTTCAACTGTGACTTGTTTAAAAATGGTTATGGTGAACTGAACTGCCATCAAATTTTGTGCTTAATCTTCTATTTTACTGATGGATTGTTGGCATTACTAATAGATATGAAGTGCAAATTGTTGGCTACTAAAAGAAATTGTGCTGATAGCTTTCTGTTTTGATGTTGACTTCTTGTTTTCTCCTTTTAATAGGAGTTTCTTCGCTCTGCTAAGGCGCGTAGGAGGTACTGGGCAGGGAGCTATGCTGGCTGGAGGCGGTTCAATGCGGCACAGCCTAGTGCTGGCCACATGGCATTGGCATCTCTAGAAAAATCTGGCAGAGTCGATTTTATGATCACACAAAATGTTGACCGGTACTGAAGACTAGAATTTCTTACACCGCTTTCTCTTCAGCATTACGTTATTTACCATCGTGATTTATCATCTCAGGCTGCATCATCGGGCAGGAAGTATCCCACTCGAGTTACATGGGACTGTGTATACGGTTGTTTGTATTGATTGTGGCCATTCCTTATCCCGGCATTCCTTTCAGGATGAACTGAAAGCTCAAAACCCAAAGGTTAGTGCTTACAGCAGTCTCTGTGCGCTATCTCGTTCAGCTGAATAGACATTGAACCAGTGTTTTCCTCAATCTCCCATCATTTGTCATGTCGAAAGGATGATTAGTTAAATTGCAAGTTTAACTGCAGTGGGCTGAAGCAATAGATAATCTGAAATTTGACACCCCTGGATCAGACAAAAGCTTTGGCATGAGGATAAGGCCTGATGGGGATATCGACATTGATACGAAATTCTGGGAGGAAGATTTCGATATCCCAACTTGCTCAAAATGCAATGGAGTACTCAAACCAGATGTAAGACACTTGTCTACTGAGGAATAACACAATTCCTTGAGGTTCTATCAATCCTTATTTCTTGACTGGGTTTTCCTTGATACTGACTACTGAGCGTGTTATCACCTTAAAGGTTGTGTTTTTTGGCGATAACGTTCCAAAGGAAAGAGCTGATAGAGCAATGGAAGCTGCAAGGGAGTGCGATGCATTTCTCGTAGTCGGATCATCTGTGATGACAATGTCTGCTTTCAGACTTGTGAGGTACTCCTGTTTTACGCGCACATTCTAGTACACTTCCTTCGATACTACGAACTCATCAACCTGTACGGGTAGGCTGACATGGGTTCTTCCATGTGATTGCTCCAGAGCAGCTTACGACGCTGGGGCAGCTACAGCCATCATCAACATCGGAGTCACAAGGGCAGATGACTTCGTACCCTTGAAAATCAACGCTCGATGTGGAGAGGTAACCTTTTGCCAAGTCATCTCCGAGTTTCTCATCATCTGTTTGAACTTGCAGATTACTTGAAGGCCTTGTTATTTGATGTTACAGATACTGCCAAGATTGTTGAGCACTGGAACTCTTTGTTTGCCGTCTGCCTGAAACATTCAGGTATGTCTGTTCGATTACTTCAGTGTCATACTCTCCATTTCGTCGCTCTCTTCTTCTTCCTGGCTGATTTGCAAATTGCAATATGTTTTTTGTGTACAGCAGGAACTGGCAACATGATCAATCAAGTAGGGGAATTTTAGGTTCATTTCTTCTTAATTACTGGTATTATTCATGTAACCATATAACATGCATGTGAATGTCTCTTATTATTCTTGTTTACTGTCTTGTTCTGCAGTTCAAAATGCTGCTATATATACTGAAAATGATTATGTGCCATTTTTTCTTAATGGGCTGGATTAATAAATTGGTTTTAAAAAAAAAGTGTCAATTTGTTTGCTTTTGTTTTTTTTTAAAATGCCATGAAGGTATTTTTTTTTTTCCCTCATATTTATTGGGAGATAATATTTGCACTCATAAAATCACTATATGCACTACACCCTGTTACTCTTGAGTCACACGACTCAAGAGGGACATAGTCTATTTTTTTTTAAAAAAAAAAGGATATGTGGTGCATATAATAAAAAATTGTCGTGTAAATATCACATGCGTATTTATTGGTCAAATGTGTACACTCTCTCCCATCAGTAAGTGGTTGTTGGTTAATCAAACTGGACACCGTGAAATAAAAAGTGCAATTTTTTTTTATTATTAAGGTAAAGATTCGAAATATGACACATCAATGTCGGGTAAATCGAGAGGCTAAAATAAACGACAGACAGGTTAATTGTCATGATACTAACAAACTAAAACGTAGATATCCAAGCTCTATTCGAACAAAGCAACGAAATGCTAAACAAATGAGGAAGTCGATGAAGACTCACAAATTTTTAACTGATGTATAAGAAAAGTAATTTGAGACATACCCGTTAGTCTAAAAACAAAAGTGTTAAAATCAAATGTACAAATTGGCTAAAAAACTAAAGGGTTAAAATCAACAAAGAAGGGATCATTGAATAAAAACTAAGGAGACAAAATGACATTGTTGCAAACGAGTGATGATAGATCGACTCTCTTTCTGACTTTTTATTTTATATAAGGGAAAGTTTCAGGACGTGTTAGACTCTGCTGATCCATCACCTAATAGCGTCATTTCAAATAAGTAAAAGATAATCTAAATGTGACATGAGTACTTTGTGGTTCATGGTATGTCTGAAGTAGACTGCCATATCTATCTGTTACTCATTCAACCTCGCAAAAGATATGTGTGCAACAGGCCTACTCAAAACACTCCTTTGACCTTTGATAAAGGCAACAAACTATGAAGTAACAAATTAAGTTGTAAAAAATTATTTATTTTCTGACATGTAAAGGGGTAAAATTGGTGATAAAATGATGAACATGAGAGTTGTCAATTTTCTCATTGATGGTCTTCTGGAAGTCTCGAAGCGGGGTTTCTCTCGGCTGGTGGTTGAAGGTGACTGCTTGACCGTCATCAATGCCTTGCGGGGCATTTGGCAGTGCCCGTGGGAGATCGAGATGGCGATCTCGGATGCACTTGGCATTTGTCGATCTTTTGAGAGCATCTCTTTCGAGCACACTTTCAGGAAAGGTAACCGGGTGGCTGATCAGTTGGCGCATCTGGGCATGTCCTCGTGTTTCATCGCTGACTGTGTTCCGGCTGAGATTGCTGATTTCGTCCATTGGGACGCTGCTGGGCGATGGGTCAATCGCAGTTGACCTTTCCCCAATCCTTACCTTGTAAAAAAAAAAAAAAAAAAGGAGAGTTGTCAATTTACACTTTTCCTCAGCGGTGAGCCATAAAACTCGGTGGGACCTAAAACTCTGCGTTTGATGCGATCACAAAGGCACAGTAGCATCGAAACGACATCGTATGGTAAAGTATTTACAAATTACAAGTCTCTCTCACGGCCTCTCAACTGTGCCGACCAGGCAGCAAGGACATACAAAGAAAGTCCTCTGCGGCTCTGCGCTGCCCTCCTCCTCGCGTCGCCTCCTCTCTCCCCCTCTTTCTCCGATCTTATCAATTCCGTTCCATTAATCCATTTTCCCGATTTTATCGGCTTCGAATTTTGGCTTCTGAGTATTCATCTAAGAGGTCGTCGCGTTTAATGTTCGGCATGTCGCCTGTCAGCTTATCTCCGCCGGTGAGTTTTCTTCTTCTTATCTGTTTGATATCTCGTTTCTGTCCAAAAAAACTATGATTAGGGCGATTTTTCCTTATTTAATGTGAAAAGATTCGGCTTTTAGAAGAGATTATGTAGTGGTTGGTGGTAGATTGACTCGAATTGAAGATTTAGGGTTTGTTTCGGGGGTGGAGTTCGATTTCGGCTACTTGTCCCTTCTCCTATGTTCCGCTTAGTTGTTTTGCTAGATTATTTTGGTTTCAATTGCTTTGTCATTGGTATATGTTTCTCGGGTTCTTTAATGCACCTAGGGCTAGAATTGACGAATTGCGTCCTTTGAGCTGTTAGGTCTGTAGTCGTGTAGATGTTGATTTACCCGAGTTAGGGTTTGTTCCAGGAGTGGATTTCGATTTTGGCGACTTGCCCCTTCTCATGTATTTCTCGGGCGCTTTAGTGCCCCTATGGCTAGAATTGACGAATTGCTATATTTTGGTTGCAGTTGCATGTTTTGAGCTGTTAGGTCTGCAATTGTGGAGATGTTGATTCAGCTCACTTGATATTAGACTGTGGTTCATATAGTTTTTTGTGTTAGGCTTTTTGTTGTGGTGCATATGATAGAAGCCTAAAGGATAGATTTGGGAGGAAGTGTAGGTTATCTAGTTTCAAATCTGGCTAGGTCTCATGAGTCGTATCAGTTATCAAATAGCCTGTTGCTAATCTGAAGATTCATCTGAATGCTCATCAATTCATAATTGCTGTATGACATTACGTGCCTCTGTGTATGAGACCGATGTTCTACAGATGTTGTTGCATCTTAAATGTTATGCTGCGATGGGCTTGGCTGGGCACTCACTCATGTAGTCATATATACATTTAATGCCCAAATTATGAAGAAATGGAAACGTCAAGGGGATTGAAATAGTATAGTTTGAATAAGGACTTAGTTATTGGGTTCTTGTTGAATTGCTTAATTTTGTACACCCAGAGGAGGGTGTGAGGAGATGCTTCCTTCATGTTTGAACCCCATGTCTAATATGGAGAAGGAAATGGGGATGGGGATGGGGGATGGTAAGAAAATGAGAGTGTGTTAGTTGAGATTAAAATTATGATAAATGAATAATAATTCAAAACTGGACTAGATTTGTTTCTTTCCCTTTTCTGTTTTTTTTAATGGTCCACCAAACGGGGAATTAAAGTTCTAACAGTGTTGTTCTCAAATTTAACACTCTTTGCTGGAAAACTTCTGTGTCCTTCTAAACATTTCCTTGAGTCTAGGATCACATATTTAAATTACTGATAGATAGCCTGCTTGATCAAGTGTGAATTTGGTAGAGGGGTTTGGGTTAGAAAAAGGAAACTAGTGTTGACCTGCAATAATGCAGTTGTGGGTTGTGAAGGAGGATATCTTGTCAGGTCACAGTGTGGTGGTGACTGAGAGAATGGTTTGGGTGTAATAATTAAATATGGCGATAGCTCTATGCCTAGGGTAGGCTGTGATGTATAATGTATTTTTTAAAGGCATGAATCAGCCTTTGCATGACCAGGATGAGTGGTTTAACTCCTCTGGTGACTTAGATAAACTTTGGCTGAAGGATTCCTTAGGGTTCCCGTTGGTTTTCACTAGATTTGTGCGATTGTATGTGTTTTCTTCCTTCACTTCTAACAAGCACCAACCATAAGATAGCACATTATCGCACATCATGGTCATCACTCAAGAGACGTTGTTATCACGATAAAGGTTTGAGTGATCTATATGCTTATGGAAGAAAGTTACATTGTATCTCGTAAGTATTGTTAGTCAATCATAGCTAGAGGCTGTGATGGGATTTCAGTGCAGCTTTATCTCTTAACCTTTTGGTCAACTGAGTTATCTTACAGTGATGAATTGTAGGTCAGCAGAGTTATCTTTTACTAAATTAAGCTAGAAAAAAGCAAGGAATTTTTAGGCAATTTATTCATTTCCACTTATATGGTAAATTTGAGGATGAGTAGATGAACTGTATTCTTGTTAAGAAGAGGACACTGGGGTGTCTAATGCAAAATACTTTTTGAGTAGATACTGTGATCGATTTGCTTCCCATACATTGCCTGCCCTTATAATGTGGCTCATGTGGGTAGTCTTACAAATGTCTCAGGAGACTCTTGAGGATGGAGGCAGGTGGTACTTCTCAAGAAAGGAAATTGAAGAAAATTCACCATCTAAAAGAGATGGGATTGACTTGAAAAAAGAGACTTATTTAAGGAAGGCATATTGTACGTTGCTCCAGGATCTTGGAATGAAACTGAAAGTGTAAGTCCACTGCAAGGGGGCACTTTTGGAACTTTACTGTTGTGCCTTAATGTTATGAATGGGAATCTTCTTCTGACCCAATTGAATGGACCAAAAAATATCCTGTTCTGTATTTTTCTTTCGTTGTATGCTACTGATCAAATTTAATGAACCAATTGTTATTTTTATTTTTACATTGGACCTTTTGGTAGCTGTGTATATTCAATTTTATATGAAAATGATCTGGTTAGCTTATTATTAATAGTTTGAAGAGATTTTAATATCAAGTTTATCTAAAGAATGATTTACATTGTTCTATTGCAGACCTCAGGTTACGATTGCTACTGCAATAATTTTTTGCCACCGCTTCTACCTTCGCCAATCCCATTCTAAAAATGATAGAAGGGTAAGTTCTTCATCAGATTTTATGGGTGTTGGCATGTTGCTCTTTTGTATATGTATTTACTTTTTATATTGGGAGATTGGTGGTATTATTTTGTGTTGTTATTTTCTTCTGGAGGAACCAATAAATGTCAATAGCTATTGATACCAATCCCCCCCCCCCCCCCACCACCACCACCACCAAAATTAATAGAGTTTTGCTTTTAGCTTCCCATGATATCTTCTTTGGCATGTAAAGCTGTGATGATTGACCTGGTATGATACTTAAGGTGATGATCAGTTGCATCTTCTAACTCTGTCTAAATTTCATCTAGACAATTGCCACAGCTTGTATGTTCCTTGCTGGAAAGGTTGAAGAAACTCCACGCCCTTTGAAAGATGTTATCCTTGTTTCTTTCGAGATAATTAATAAAAAAGATCCGGTTGCTATCCAGAAGATTAAGCAAAAGGTATTTACTGCTGTTCAATTTATGCAGTGTGCATCTTGCCAGTTTTGGTGTTTTTATCATCTCATCTTGTGCCTAAGATGAGTTTGTTGCTCATGAATGTTATTATTTTAATGGGATGGAAAGATTATTGATGTTATTTTATATGCTGTTTTGTTTTGTTTTGTTTTGTTTGGGTTGATTAACTTTTTATACACACACACACACACATTTTATTCTAGTACTTCTTTAGGAGTGGATCCTAGTCTACTGTGTGATGTAAGGTCTTGTGACAACAGAAACTTAGCTCTCCCTGTATCTTCTAAGATAATACATTTCTTATCTCTGAGACTATTTCTGTGTTACTGTGTTGAAGTAATGAGAGTATTGGTAGTTTTTTTGTCTAGTTATTTTCTTCTGTGATATTTAAATTATAGGGAAGAACTGCCAATTTTTTTAAGACTCTGGGCACATTGTATTTGTTTATTGAGTGGTGTTTTAGTTTGATACTGTCGAGAGTTGAGCCTTGTTGAACTTTTTTCTGCCTTTGGTTAAGGTGCAGTGATTTTGTCTAATTGTTTGTTACCCATCTTACAATTTTGTGATTATGTTGCAGGAGGTGTATGAACAACAAAAAGAGTTAATTTTACTAGCAGAGCGGGTTGTCCTTGCAACTCTGGGATTTGATTTGAATGTGCAGCATCCATATAAACCATTAGTCGAGGCAATAAAGAAATTCAAGGTTGCTCAGAATGCACTTGCTCAAGTTGCCTGGAATTTTGTGAATGATGGGTATGATGCTTTGCATCAGCTATGAACAAAGAAAATACGTATTCTCTTGTGCTGGCTTGACGCTGTAACTGGCATGTAGGTTGCGGACATCTCTTTGCTTACAATTTAAGACCCATCACATCGCAGCTGGTGCTATATTCCTTGCTGCAAAGTTCCTTAAGGTAAAACTTCCATCAGATGGGGAGAAGGTCTGGTGGCAGGAGTTTGATGTCACGCCACGTCAATTAGAGGGTTGGTCATCCTCAGCTCCTCACTTGTAGTTTGTCTTTTCTTTTTTTGTTTTACCACGATATGTTTTTTCTTAAATAATTAAGTGAACTTATATGTTAGATTTCAAGCACCGACAATTATTTAATACTTTAGTAATTTAATTAATATATTTGTACTCTGGCAGAGGTTAGCAATCAGATGTTGGAGTTGTATGAGCAGAATAGAGTACCAGCTTCACAAGCTAATGAGGCTGACGGTAGTATGGTTGGAGGGGCTACAGACAAGGGGACATCAAAAGGTTCAAATGAAGATCAAGTAGGACATGCAAACCCATCCCTAGCAGGAGGTTCATCGAGGTCAGGAGCATTAAAACCAACATCAACTCATTTGGGTCCTGAACCTGTGGATAACCAAAGTGGTCCGCCGAAAAGTACTCAAAATTGCAGTAGTGACTATGGAAGCTCAATGACTGATACTCTAAGCAACAAGGAACCTGAAGAGCGCAGGGTGTCTGGGCCTTCTCCGAATCGTGAAGATGTGGAGGATGTTCATCATACGTCAGGTGGTTCGGATTGGCATGATGCTAAAGATGATAAGCAAAGAGGATTTACTAGTAGCAAAGCACGGGAAGGCACGGAGCTGGAGGATAATTACCATAACCGTAACCCTGAAGGCAAGGATTCTGTGACAGTGCAGTCAATGCCTGAAGTGGTAAAAAAGTTTGATGAAGACAGGTTGAAGCAGCTGCGGGAGAAGCGAAAAAAGTCCCGTGGTGATATCGTTCGCAGAACTGACACAATGGATGAGTTTGATCCCATTATGAAAGAGCTGGAAGAGGGTGTTGAGCTTGCTGCTGCTGAAAGTGAGAAGTCGAAGCAGGAGAAGAAACAGAGCTGGTCCCAGCCTTCTTCTCGGTTGGGAAATGAGAGTTCACATCACAGTAAGAATGTTGATGCAGTTGGAGATCAACACCAGCTTGGAACAAAGGGCCAGTTGCATGGATCGGAAATGGAGAATGTAGAAGAAGGTGAGGTATCAGCATTTGAGAATCCCGATTGGGGATATCAGTCCCCTAAATCAACTGATCGGAAGAGGAAAGCAGAGAGCCCACTAGAGAAGACAAGTGATGGAAAGCAGCGGCATGACCACTCGGAAGACAGAAACAAATTGAGTCGAAATGGGTATTCGGATAGGGACCACAAGAGGCATGCGCAGGAAAGTCATGTTTGAGTTCGATGAACATATTCGGAAAATATTTTAATTTCGTGAACTTCTGACTTTTCAGCAGGGGCGTATAATTAAGTGCTGTGTGTAACAGTCCAGGTATGCCTTGACATTATTTATTCATTCATGTCATACTGTCCTCTTCTTTCTCAGTGAAGTGGTGTGTTGATATCACCTGGTGTTTGCATGCATCTCATTCTCACCTCTGTGAGTTGCACTTGGTTATGATGATTGATCTGATTAGGGGCATACTCAATGGTTAGAATATGGTAGAAGGGTAGGATGTAAAGCTTTTAACGGGTTCATATGCTCTGATTGTAAAGCTTAGAGGTTACCTAGGAAGGATTATTTTTTTCTCTTGGCCTTAAATCCAATATTGTTCTTCTAATCTTGTGCACTTCCATAGTTTCTACTTCCTACTTAGTGTTAACATTTTCCCCAAATGTGCGGTTTACACAAGCTCTGAACAGAATTCAGTTTGCACCCATCCCATGTTTTTATCATTCAGACAACCAAATGATGAAACTCATTGCATACTAGCGCGACTCTCTTGTTGTTTCTCTTTAACTGGTATCTCTGTGAAGTGTGATGGCATTGAAAAGTTGAACCTTTTGTTTTGCAGTATGTACCGTGAAAATATGGAGCTCTTCTAAGCAAAGCAGCAAGGGCAGATGTCCTGGGGCAACAAGCGCGGTTTTTTTGTTTAGTGTTCTATTCAGTGTAGACATTGAGAAAGGTGTGTGAAACTGGTCAGTAGTAGATTGCTATTTGTATGGAAACCGTCTATGCTGTCATTAAACTGGTGATATAGTATCTCATCAAATCACAAAGCATCTGCATTGCTCACTGCCACTACTCACAAGATTAAACTCTGTTAACTTCTTCAATGCTCTAGCTCTATGTATAATCATCAAATTATCAATGAGAACTGCTTGATATTCTCATCAATTGGCCTCATAAATGGTGGGGAGGCCAATTGAATAGGTATTTGCTTTTATTACACCTGTTGAATAAAATGAAAAAGACTAGAGAAAAAGAGGGGTCTGCAGTCTGCACTTGGATTTGTTGGAGTTGAACACTGCACAGTAACATCTCACAACTCACATGGCAACAGTTTTATTTTGTATGGAGAACACATGGGCCCTTTGGGGGTGTGAAAAGGGCACTTATTTTGCTCTTCTTATCTAATTTGAAAACCTATGGATTACATATAGAGTAAATTACACATAACCACCCACAAATTGTTTTACTTTTCACATAACCACCCATAAAAACTGAAATTACAGTAAACCATCCATAAATTAGTTATTTTTTCATAAGACCACCCACTCATTAAACCTCTATTTGTTTTGTTTAAAAGGATTAAAATATCCTTAATTCAAGCTTATTTATATTTAATGCAATGATTTGTTTAAGTTTATTTGTATTTAATTAATGCAATAATTTGTTTTCATAAGATTTCTCATTTATTAAATAATCTGGTTTTACTTTTACCCTTTTAAAAAATGATAAATTATAATAAAATTATTCATGTTCGGCTAATTTGTCAAATGATATGTATAAGCTTAGCTTATTTTTAAAATTATATGATTTGTAATTTAAGATATGAGCTCATTTACCCTTCTTTTAAAGCAATAATCTTGTTTTATTTTACATTTTATCCCTATCTTATTCAACATTTGAAGAAGATGAGACTATTAGGAGCTATTGCAAATTTGCAAGTCTCGGCTCTTCACGTTGCAAATCCAATTTAGATATATATTGGTTGGAGTATTTAATTAGGATGGGTTTGAATTCCATTCCATTTAATTATAATTCAATTATTTACCTCGGTTTATATGAGGAGTTGGTTGTATAACTAAAAATCTCATAAAAATTGAGGTAAAATAGTAATTGAACCAAATAATCACATACATTGGGATAAAACTATTACATTATATATAATTAATAAATTACGGAATTCAAACACACCCTTAATGTACCTTAAATTTTTTGTTTACCAAAAACGACCTTATATCTATTTTGCATTATAAATATAATACCATTGGAATCCAAACACTTATATACATGCAACATTTTTCCTTTACAAAGTACAAACAAATAAGCTTGAATTAGGGGTATTTTAGTCATTTTAAACAAAACAAATAGAGGTTTAATGTGTGGGTGGTCTTATGAAAGCAATTCAAATTTATGGGTGGTTTATTGTAATTTAAGTTTTTATGGGTGGTTATGTGAAAAATACTATAATTTATGGGTGGTTATGTGTAATTTTCCCTTACATATATTGCAACATATTATGTGACTGATGATCTGAATTGGACGGTGATGGCGGTTGGCGGTGGTGCGACTTTATGAGTTATTGTAACGTGTTAGTAATGGGTTCGGATGGAGGGTGGATGAGGAGTTTTGTTTGGCCACGTGATATGTACGTTTTAACAACTACAAGGGGCATATGGGGAAGTAGATGATATGACTATATGAGGTAGTGATGAACACATATGGACACTAAAAGGGAAGAGGAGATGCTTTGTCTGTTTGCACATGCTTTGTATAATGCACAATACAAGCCATCTTTTCTCCCTATCACATATGCCTCCTGTTTTCCTTTTTTGCTTGTCGAGAATCATAAATCGTCGGTCGCACCTTTTGTTTCGCCAAAAATAATAATGTTGATGGTAACATTCTCCAACCTCTTCAATTTGTGTTTCTAAATGTGGAGATGATTGAATGTAGTATTCTTGTGACCCCATTTTGATCGGATCCACAATCTTTTCTAATGTTGTGAACTACATATTTACATCAAATAGGAGTATTGTGATCCACAATAAATTCTTGTATATCTAATAAGCATGAAATTATTTTAAAAAGATAATTAAAAATTATTATTTTATATAATTATTATTGAAAAACAACAATAACAATTTCGATGTGTTCCGCTACAAGCAGAGTCGAGGGATCATGTTGTGCTCACATTTTCTCTCATTAAGTTGAAAGGGTATTTTCGATGGATCCGGATAAATATATAAATAAATAAATAAATAAAAACCGAGTCGCCAAGTTCCGACACTAAGTATGGATATCTTATGAACGCTAAACATAACACTGCAAAGGAGAAAGAAGGAAGCTTGGGTACAAGATACGCATCTAGAGTGGGATCGAGACAGGGGCGTAGGATCGGATCGTGGGATCGGATCATAGGATCGTAAGATCCTAGACAAAAAATAAATAATAAAATAAAAGCAAAGCATCCTAAACAAATACCTTAATTTTAAAATAAAACTAACCTTTTTCTCCATTAAACAAATTAAGTAATTAAAATAGTCCAATAATAAGCACTTAATATTCATAATTTGTCAAGAATAATGTCTGAAAAGATGACAAACAGACAAGGATAATGTCTTAAAATATACTCCATCCATCTTAAAATACATGTCTTAAGTGTAATGATTAAGTGTAAAAAGTAGGGTAAGTGTAATGATTAGACTTTGATATTAGAGTATTTGTTTATTTTATTTTTAAATTTGTGAGGAGAGTAGGGGTGGTGTAAAAATTAGAGTAATGATTAGATGTAAAAGTAGGTTAAGTGTAATAATTAAATCTAAAAGTAGGTTAAGTGTAATGATTAAATCTAAAAAGACATGTATTTTTGAAAAAACAATTAAGGGTTAAAAAGACATGTATTTTAAGACGGAGGGAGTAACAAACATACAATAGATAAATCACACATCCAAATATCCAATGCCATCTCTAGTTTCAAATGTCATCATCGCAATTAATCATATCATGAACAATTTCAGGCGCTCAGACGTGGATTTGTCGAGTTGAGTAACGAAACAAAGAGCTTATGGTTTCAATTCAACGTTTTCACTCTTCTACCTTCAATTTCTAAGGAGATGGACTGCTGAAAAAATAAAAAATAAAAAGGCGCATCGTATCCAAAAGGCCCAATATCCAAACAAAACAAACACAATTACACAAATATGATTTTTGCTAGGATCGGATATTTTTTCTAGGATCGGTAGATCCTACCGATCCCATAGGATTCTAGGTAGATCCTAGCATGAAGGAGTCTATATGCCCGATCCGGATCAAAACTTTACCTAGAATCGTAAGATCCGGATCGGGATCCTAATAACCATGATCTAGACACTCCAACGCTACACGTAGGTAGCCCTGCTTAACGAAAGAAAAAGAAAAAAACTCCTCCTTGATTTTGGTAACTAGAGAGCGTCCATTCGGGGTTCGAACCAGTGACCTTTGGATCCTACTCGCGAGTTTCGACTGAACCATTCCGGAATAGTTCAAAAAACTCTCCTCCATCGTATCTAATTATCACATGTCATCTCCTTGGTGAGTCCCCAAAAAATAAGGTCTTCTCTAAGGGCGGGTTTATCGGGGTCCTTGAGGGTGGGATACTTGGGGTTATATTAATAAAAAATGTACAGAGCTCAAGTATCTGCCT
Source organism: Persicaria tinctoria (assembly GCA_037127255.1). Lineage (NCBI taxonomy): Eukaryota > Viridiplantae > Streptophyta > Magnoliopsida > Caryophyllales > Polygonaceae > Persicaria > Persicaria tinctoria. The sequence continues at coordinate 7,521,981 of JBANSL010000012.1, forward strand.
TTTGCGATACTAGTCCAAGTATCTCTCCAAGTATCGTTGCCATTAATGCCGTGTCAGTTGGATTATTTTTTTACGGAATATTGGACCTAAAACGACGTCTCATGGGGGCAATTTCAATCAAAACACGATGTTGCAGTGGAAGCCTGCGTCATCACTCCTGCGGCAAGGGGGACACTTGTCACCTTGTGAGAGGAACCTTGCATCAATGGCTGCGATTTGCATTAATGGACGGTCTTGATTTAATCTACCGGTTGTGTATTTAAAATTACAAAATGCACGACAATGAAAACGTAAAAATAAAAAATAAAAAATAAAAAATTATGCCAAAATAGTAGATTCATTTTTCTTTACACATAGACATCAATTTCGAATATTTTTGAACATATTTTGAAAAAAATATTTTTCTTTAAAACAATTATATATAATACTCCCTCCGTTTTAGATTAAATGACGTTTTAAGAGATCGGCACATATATTAAAGAGTACAGTTATTTGCAGAAGACTGGTACAAAAAGTAGATTTTGAACCTTCTCAACATTAATTATACTGAGCAATTAATTAATTATACTGAGCAATTAATTAATGCAATGAAATTTCCATCCAAAAAAAAATTAAAGCAATTGAGTACTCCATATATCAAAGTCTCATATCCCAATAGTTGTCCCTCTCAGTGTTTGTAGTTTCTCTTCTCCACCTTCTTTTTTTTTAAAAAAAAATACTATTTCTCACCCTAACATAGAGAGGAGAAGAGCGAAAAAACAGCTCCAAACAAGTACCCATTTCCGTGTGAGATGAGGGTTCCTAGCTCTCTATTCATGATTTTTCCGTCGTTGAAAATCTTTGAAATCTCCATAGTGATTCCACTTATTCACGACTTTTATTTAATTATTTTGAAACGGATGGAGTAAATTTAATCAATCAAAACTATCAGAATCGACAGTGAAATACAATAAATTTTTACAATAGCACCAACGGTAATATGTTATCGTACAATTGTACGCCGTATCATTAAAAAGAATCCATAATAATTTGTACATAGCTAAGTATAATATTTTTTTTCAAAATATTCATAGAAAAATAAATAATTACACTTTTATTCACTACTTCAAACTATTTACAAAAATATTCAATTTTTGCAGAGAAGTCGGAAAAACGCGGTCTAAACCCGCGTTTCATTCGGAAATTTTAAAATTTAAAACAGAAGAAAAAGTGGGAAAAAAATAAACGAATAAAACGCGGGTTCAACCCGCGTTTTATGCTTTTATATTTTTTAAACGATAAAAAAAAATAAAGAAGCCCGCGTTTTACGCTTAAAACCTACTTTCCCCTTCTAGTCTTTCCCGGCCTTCATTGCTCCCCCTTCCTCGCTGGCGTTTCCCCTTTGCCGGCGACACTTCCCTCGCTCTGCACGACTGCACCTCCCTCCCTCTGCCCACCTTCGTCGGCGTTCACCACCGGTAACCGCTCGCCTGCCCGGATCCCCGCCCAATTTCGACGCTGCCTCTGCGTCCCTTCCTCACCGGCCCGACTCTCTACTGCTGCCATTCCCCGGCGTCCACCACGGCAACCTCTGCCTCTCCGGATCCCCACCCGCCCTCTGCCGATGCCCACCTTCGCCTTCCTCCCCGCTCACCCTCGTCATTGCCCCCTCATGCCCTCTCCGCCTTCCTCCCCTGCTAACCCTCGTCTTCGTCATCCGCTTCGCCACTGGCTTCGAGACTTCGGATCTGGCTAGATCATCCCCTCTGGTATCGATCGAGTGCTCTGCCGAGTTCATCCCCCTTCCGTCGACCTCCGATTTGGAACAAGACCTCCGCCGACCTCAGATTGTCGGAACAAGAAGATGGGAACGAGAAACGCGGGCTTAGCCCGCGTTTTACCTTTCTTTATTTTATTTTATGTTTTTTTATCATTTAAAAAAATATAAAAGCATAAAACGCGGGTTGAACCCGCGTTTTATTCGTTTATTTTTTTCCCACTTTTTCTTCTGTTTTAAATTTTAAAACTTCCGAATGAAACGCGGATTTAGACGGCGTTTTTCTGATTTCTCTGCAAAAATTGAATATTTTTGTAAATAGTTTGAAGTAGTGAATAAATGTGTAATTATTTATTTTTCTATAGGCAAGTAGTAACCTTTTTTATTTTTGGTCCTCTTAATAATTTTAGTTGTAGGCGGGTTTTGGGATGGGTGGTGGTGAACCGACCAAGCAACAACCCAGCAACCGGGTCCGGCTAAACTGTCGGCCGGACCGGTTCCAGAAATTTCTGAGACGGGCCGTGGGCGGGTTCCCGCGCATCATTGCGGGCTCTGAGTGTCAGTGTCTTGTGGGCCATTTATGGGTTTGCGCCTCCGCTAGACCCACCAACTGACAGTGACACTTACACTAGTAGAGTACACTAGGAGTACTGTATTAATTTTTTTTAGCGTACACAAAGAGTTTCGTTATTATGAAGGGCCATGGCAATTAAATTCGAGTGGTTAACTTGTTATGCACCACTTATTTGTGACACTAGTACAGTTGACCTTATGTCATGTGACATTTTTACAAGTAAAGTTTAATTGAAAAGAGTAATATAAAAAAAAAAGTTGAGCATAAAACAAACCTTACTAAGTCGGTGGACTACGCCTTCTATATCATATTTGTTTTAAAATGGAAACTCACTCGACTTTTGTTTTTAAACTACTAGTGCATGTGCATCCGTAATTGATCCCAGTCAGACTTTAATATGGTATTAGAGCGGTTAGTCTAATGGTCCATCTTTCATTCGTGGTATGGATTACCAGTTGTTCAACTCAGTCCAACTCTCAACTAGATTGTTGAGACAACCTTAATATGGTATCAGAACGTGTTGAGATGTAAATGAAAATAAAAGAGTCAAATGTCAAAAGTTGAGTATAATAAATCTTAGCATATAAGTCGGTGGACATACTACTCCTTAAATTCTATTGTCAATTGATTTTAGAATGAAATCTCACTCGACTTTAGCTTATGTGCTAGATTATTATTTATTGGTGCATGTGTAGCGCATGTACACACATCCCTTAGTCATTGATCTAAAATCTAAATCAATACTAATATTAATTGTCAGGTTCTCAAGGTCAATCTTATCATATACGTTGAAATTCACATATTTTTGAGAAACTTGAATTATCAAGGCTATCGTTTCACTTACTAACTCACTTTCTATTTTATTTTTTATTATTAGAAAAATAAAGAAATATAATTATATTTTATATAAATTAAAAATTTGTTAAAAAAAAACACAGGACAACATTCATGAAACATAGAATATGTGTGTGCATGAAACATAAAATTATACGGAGTACTACCGCAGCTTGGATTAATGTTTAAAGGAGTACGCTGTGGGGTAATGTGAGAAGAGTAAGACAAACCGAGAGAGCACGATAAACGTTGGTGGTCATGCGGTAACGTGTACCCTCTCACAGTGGCGGATCCTGAACTTGTTGATTGAGGGGGCGAAAATTTACGAAAAAAATATATTTTATGTAATGTATCCTGAATTTGCATGATTTATTTCATGGTTTTCAAATATTTCAATATAACCTCATAATTTGAAGTTCTCGAATATAGTTGTATTATTAAGATATGAAATTAATAAATAATAATTACAATAAAAATATATCGGTTTGGTAAATGATGTAGGAATTATTGTAATTCAGTGCTGAAATTTGAAACGTTTATAACTTTTTGCTCAGATATCGGATTGGAGCTTATAATATATCAAATCGAAGCTATCGACAAGAGGAATATGTATGTTAAATTTCATTTTCGATTGGGGGGCGACTGCCACTACTAGCCCTAAAGAGGATCTGCCCCAGCCCTCTCATCTCATCCCCATATGCAAACACTATCACCAAGATCCTCCACTTTCATTTCTTTTTTTCTTTTTATTTTAAAGCCAAATGCACCGACTACAACTTATCATAATAATATTATATACAGAATCTTCCGCTTAATTATTTTTCAATGTTAAAATATTTTATTTTCAGAGTCAATTGTATCATTTTACATATCAATCTAAAATCAAAGTTTGTTCTTATTTTGTCCTCAAAGAGGGGGAAAAAAAAATACTATATACACATTTTATTTTTTGGGGCTAACAAATAATTACAAATTTAGAAGTTAGTTTGTTTGTTACAATGGGGACAAATAACTCAATTCCTTCCTTTTAATTAGAGATCTCGAATTTAAGTTATAAAATCAGAGATTTTTAAAGCTCTTAAAAAAAAATACATTACCATCCCACCTTATTTTGGACCTATGCAATAGAAAGGGCGGCCATATTATTTATTTAAGAAATAGAGAACATAGTAGAACTATTTACTACTCCATAAATAATATTATTAGTAGATCCCATTTCATTCAAATCCAAAGGTCACTATCATATTTTGCTGTTGTTTAATTTGAACGAGTTAAAAAAAAAATCAAATAAAGGGATTATTGTAAAATAACATAAATTTTAAATAAAATTGTATCAATAAACTATCTTAAAATATTAGTGGGAGTTTGATTGACACAAAATATTTTATTTAAAATTTATGTTATTTAAAATATAACCAAATTATTTTAAATAATTAATACAATATAATCCAAACACACACTTTATAAGAAGGATAATTTTGTAATTTTATGTTGTTGATAGAGTGTCATCACAAGCATTAAAAATAAGCACATTGTTGTCACACTAGTGCCAATAGTAATCTATTGCTACACTTACTTAATTGGGGGAATACCAAATTGTCATCATATCAAGACTACAAAGGCAATGGTGGTTTTTTTTTTTTTATTATAATTATTGTAATTATACATACTTTATGTAAATAAAGAGGGTGAAAGCAAGGTGGGTCATTGTCAAATGAGATTAAGATATTAGGAGAAGCATGGAATTTCATATATATGGACTGAATTAAAGTAACTAAACCAAGGGCATCAAAAGTGCATAAAGAAAGGCGAATTGCTTTGACCAGAAGAAAAATAGATGCTTTGCAAATTGCACAAAATACACCCAAACTTTTATTTTACTTGCAAAAATCACTACTTTATCAAACAAAAGGGATCTATTCATTATTTTCTAGGAAGTACGGGGTCCATCAGAAAGAATAACAACAAGTGGGTCCCACAGTGGTTTTGCACGTTGCACCGAAATATAGTGTCACTTAATTAACTAATTAATTACTCCATCTTACGGAGTAATTAACTTTAACATGTTACGGCTGGATTCATTTGAAGATGTTGACGTGTAAAAAAAAAAAACCTTTTGTGCTCCTTTTTGGCTTTCACCCAATGCTACATCAATGATCAAATTAATTATTGCACATTTATCCCTTAATTGGTAATTACTCACAAATCAAATAGGTCATATAATGATCATAATATTAAAAAAAAAATCTTTGAAAGTTATTAGAAATATTTATTTCCTGATTTTGGAGAAATAGATCAATAATAAAAAAAAAATATAGCATTACAAGTTTACAACACAATTTCATCCGATTTATTTCCAATTCAATAAAAGACAACAATAAGAATAAAAATAAATAAAAATAAAAATAGAAAGCATAATGCATGTCAGAAGCCACCAGTGGGGGGCCAGTGGGCCCCAACCACAAAGCCTAAGAAAAAAGCATGTAAAATGGAGGGGCTGTCCGTAACAGCAAAGCAAGAACGCAATCTCCCTCCTCTCCTTTCGTCCAAGAGAGAGAAGAAGATTCGGAGAGTGAAAATTGGAGGTTGATTCGGTCAGTGCGGAGGGGAGAGAGATCTCGGTCATGAAGCTCAAGATTTGGAATGGCAAGGTTTTCGAATCTGATATCGGTCTCTCCGGCGACAATGTCGGCGGCGGAGGAGCCGCTAATCGGAAAGTCGTGGTGGTCGGAGTCAAGCTGGAGCAGCACAGTAAGGAGCTGCTAACCTGGGCGCTAATGAAGATCGCTCAGCCTGGAGACCGAGTTATCGCTCTTCACGTCCTGCATGCTTCCGCCGGTACTCTCTCTCTCTTTCTATCCCTCTCCTCCAGTCCTCCCGGGCTGTGAAACGGTGTTTTGTGACTTGTCTTTGATTTTTGGATCTGCGAATTGGCACTCAAATGTGTGTTGATTTTCATCTTACTCGTTCTTGCTTGTTCGTGTGTCCGCACAGAGGAGCAATCGTCGCTTGTATCTCTGATAAAGACGTTTGATTCCGTGCTTGCTGTCTACGAAGGGTTTTGCCACTTGAAACAGGTTCTATAATTTCTTTCTTTAATTGCAATTTATTAAGACTGAGAAATGAAACTAGATTGTTCAATTTAGGTTGAAATTAGATGTAGACACATAAATGATTCTAACACATTACCATGGCGAGATGAAGTTCTTTGAAGGGAACAATTAGGAACTTATAATTGTTGGATGTGCTTTCTGCTACAATAGGTATCAGTTGACTGAAGTCTAGTTTGCCCGTTCGACATTGATTTTCAAATTACAAGGCATCATTGACATTTTGGCTGGAATTTTGGTTTGGTTTCCTTGGTTTTACAATGTTGTGTGTTGATAAGAGGAAAGTAAATGGAATCCTTTTGCAGGTTGATCTGAAGCTCAAGGTGTTAAGAGGTTCATCTGTGCGTAAAATTTTGGTCCAAGAGGCGAAACTATACGGAGCTGCTACAGTAATTGTTGGGGCTTCTAAGGCCCAGTTTCCTATTATATCTCCAGCTTCTGTTGCCAAGCATTGTGCAAGGAGATTATCACTTAATTATTCAGTGTTTGCTGTTGATAATGGCAAAATTGTGTTTGAAAGGAAAGCAACAGCCTCAGATTCTGGTAACTTTTCGTGCTAAATTGCTAATTACAGTTTGACTTTGTTTCCAAGATGGAATCATTATTCAATAGCTACTGTTGTACATAAATGTTTGGCTATAAGTTATAACATGTTCGTGCACCTTGGCTTCTGTTGAGCAGGGATCAACAAATCGAGTTTCAACTCGAATCCTGCATCCAGAGAAGATTTTTTGGCATTAACTCCTGTGGGTGCCGTTATAAAGGAGGATGGGTCAGATCCACAAAGTAGACATAGTCCAGATAAACATGTCTCAGGCCCTAAAAGACGTACACTCATAAAGAGATACTTTGGCTGTGCACCAAACTCATCTTGGTCTGATTACACGCCTGACCTTCAAGAAGAACCCTGTATCGATGTTAGTTTGAATAGTTCACTGGCCTTGGTACCATATCAGACACCAGAGACCTCTTCAGAACAAAACCTTGGGATGGATCAACAACCACATGAGCAGAAGCAAGGGTGGGCTCTGATTCGTCGTTCGTTCATACCCAAGCAACAGAACTCAGATAAGCCTTCAAATGGGAAGAATTCGATACTTAGATGTCTTTCTAGATGGCGAACGCAGCATTCTGCAATTACTGTTCAACCTGATGCGGAAGAAATTGAATATTACCAAAAAGATGAACAATCATCTGGTCTTAGTGGAGAAGATGGTGCAATGGTGTCTGTTGTAGCATATGCATCTTCTCCACTCCATTCCCCAGTAGATGGATTGAATGTTTTTACAGAAGAACTGAAAAGCTTCCATGCCAAGTACTCATCTATGTGTAGATTGTTTACCTACCAGGAGCTTATATCGGCAACATCTGGCTTTCTATCTGGTTTGTTTTTTTCACTCCCTGAGACAAGTATCTTTGTTTTTAAAATTGCATATGTAGAAAGTCTCTTACTCTTTAATCTTCTTCATGAACATTCAGAAAGAATGATAGGAAAAGGTGGCAGCAGTCGTGTTTTCCGAGGACAACTTTCTGATGGAAAGGAATTGGCAGTGAAAATATTGAAGCCCTCAGAGAACGTGTTGAAAGAGTTTATTGCAGAAATTGAGATCATCACATCAATTAGTCACAAAAATATAGTCTCCCTATTTGGGTTTTGTTTCGAGGATGGGAGTCCAATCTTGGTTTATGATCTTCTACCAAGAGGAAGCCTAGAAGAAAATCTCCATGGTAAGAACGTGACGTGTGTCTACTTCTCTTTGTACTGATTGCACGGAGAGAGCAAAACTGATTCTTGAACTGCAAAGCAGGTCATAAGAAGGATTCAACCGCATTCTGCTTGGAAGAAAGATACAAGGTTGCTTTGGGTGTGGCTGAAGCACTGGATTATCTTCACATTGGGAGTTCTCTGCCTGTGATTCACAGAGACATAAAATCTTCAAATATTCTTCTAGCTGAAGATTTTGATCCTCAGGTGATGATAAACGTTCTTGCACTTTTTTACCTAAAAATATGCTCACTATGGGTATGTTCCTCTTCTTATGTGTGCTGATATTCCAACTTCTGATTCTACAGCTGGCAGATTTTGGACTTGCAACATGGATCTCTAGTGCCTTATCATTCACAGAGTGCACGGATGTTGCAGGAACCTTTGGGTATGTTCCTCTTCTTTTGAGTTACTTACTGGTCATCCAGCCTGTTTGGAAATTATTATTGACACTGCTTTGTGATTCGGCAGGTATATGGCTCCTGAATACTTCATGCATGGAAAGGTGACTGAGAAGATTGACGTGTACGCATTTGGGGTCGTCCTACTTGAGCTTCTTTCCGGAAGAAAGCCAATTGATGATAATAATCCAAAAGGCCAGGAGAGCCTTGTCATTTGGGTTAGTTTTATGTACACATACTTGCATTTTCCGTGCTCTTGGAATACCATATCCTATAAACTGGAGCTTCTCTCATCATGCTGATAACAACTGGAAAATGGGTTACGTAATATAAAGTAGAAACTGTGATGAATTAAACAAGGGAAACATCCTTTCCATATCTCAAGAATGCTGCACCGCACGAACTTTTATTTTGGTCTTGCAGATGCAATGTGAAATTAGTTCTCCTAACATAAACTTGCTGGGTGCAGGCAACTCCAATTTTGAAGGATGGAAAGATATCAGATCTTCTAGACGCAAGCTTGGGCAGCGACTATGACCATGATCTGGTAGAAAGAATGGGTTTGGCTGCGACCCTTTGCTTAAAAAGGGATCCTCTATTGCGACCTAGAATTAATATTGTGAGTAACCACCCAATCTTCTCTCAGCTGAATATTATAAATATTGGTTAATCTGATTGTTAAACTTGCTGTGCAAATAATCTATCAGGTTCTAAAGCTCCTCCAAGGTGACTCTGATGCAACCAAATGGGCAAGGCAGCAAGTAAATTGTGATAGTTCAGATATCGATCTCTTGGATGGAGAAGCTTCTCCAAAAGATATCCAGTCCCATCTTAACGTCGCGTTCCTTGATCTAGAGGATGATGCACAGTCTGTTATCAGCACTGAGCCAAACGTTTCGATAGAAGACTACCTCAATGGGAGATGGAGTCGTTGGCCAAGCTTTGACTGAAAGCCAGATAGCCAGAGACTGTTTATTTAGTTCTTCTGTGTACAGCAATTTTGAACAGCTTTTGTGAAGTGTTCTTTTGGTGTGGCTGGGGTTTCATTTGGCAGGCCATGCTTGAGAGGATGTGTCCTTAAAACCGCTTTGCACTCCGCCTGGTCTTCTTCACCAAGGTGATTTCGGCAAGCCAGGGAAAAGAGAAGTGGAAATCGAGGGGAAAGAAAATGAGAAGTAGTGAAAAGGTGAAGTTCTGATTTGCCTAAGTGCGCTCGTTTACCATAACCGAATCTGCAATTGTACAAAGGGATTAGAAAACCATGTTAAGTGCTTTTGGACTTGACCTCGTTGAGGACATGTTTGTTCAGCTAAGTATGTCGTAAAGTGATTAATTCCGTAACTTATGTTTGCTTTGATGTAATTTAGGCTTTAACCTTCCCCTTGTTACTTCAATGGCTCAATTGGAAATGCGATTGATGTACATAGATCATCCTACGGATGATTTAGCAATTACATTTATTTGAAGTTTGTCGCATTCTCAATTTTTTAAAGTCTTATGTTGTTAAAAATCAGATTTATTACTAAAAAAGTTAGGGCAAATTAGAGTTATCACAACTAATATCCACATCCTAATTTTCAATTTAGAGGGATTCTTTGTCACTCATCAAGGACATGATCATAATTAGAATTAGAATAAATTGAAGAAGGAAAACAACACATGAGTATATTAATGATCAAAGCAAACATAACCGGTCTATTTCAAATCTATAATTAAAATCCGGTGAATACCAGAAATACAAACGTAGCATATGAACATAAAACATAGACATAGACATAAACATCGATCAGTCAGTTGCAACGGAGAGATCGGATCGATATAGGGCGGCAGGCATCTGGTAGCGGCAGATGGGGCAAGAATGGCCGTTGTCGAGCCACTGGACGAGACAGAAGCGGTGAAACGAATGGGAGCACGGCAGTTTGAGAGTGTTCCTCTGCGTCGTCTCCATATCCTCCATACAAATCCCACACTGACACTGACACTGACGGGCATCACCCGAAGCCGCTGTCAATAAAGCTGAGATGGACGCCCTCGTTGCAGGCCTCTGTCTGGGAGGGAAGACTGCATCCTCCTCGTCCTCATCCCCACAGCCCTCGGCGACGATGAGTTCTTCTGCGTACTGGCGGGGGAGGAGGCTGGTGCGGGGATGGATCTTGAAATACAGCATGTGTAAGGTGGAAGATCCCCCGGAGTTGCGCTTGGGACAGCGGTGGGAGGCGTTTGCGATCCGGAGGATCTCCATGAAGGTGTTGGCGACTTTGCTGGCGCAGGCTATGGCGATGTCGGGGTAGTGGGAGCGGAGCTCCGTCATGAACTGTTGTTCCTGGCATTGGTAGTATTCCTCTTCACCACCAACAACATCGAGGCAGTGGAATACAACATCGGTATCCTCATTGGCCGCCAGCAATGGGGAAGCGAGTAATCAGGCAACGACAAACGCTGCTCATGGTGCTCCACGTCGTATTCAATGGCATCGGTTGAGTACCTGTATTCTCGTTTACGGCACCAATACTCCATTACGGCCTAACACACTGCAAAAATTTTCAGGAATTTTAGTTTGATTTTGGATGGGTGCACTTTGATTTATTATTATTATTATTATTATTTATACATTGAATAAAGCAACCTATTTATGGTTAAAAAATTTGCTATTTCAATTCCTAAATTCTAAATTCTATCATAAGAATAATAGATAGATAGATCCTATTTCCTAAAGCAACCTATTTACTAGATTATATCATAATAATAGATAAATCCTGCCCGGTAAATCTATTTATGGTTAAAATATATAAAAATAATAGATAGATAGATAGATATAATATATTATTAATAATAATATCATGTATATGGATGGATTTGGAAGATACTGTATAATATATTTAGATTATTAGCTTCTCTATCTTTGGAACCTGTTTCCTTAATTAAAACAGGTAAACCCTGAAAAATAATTTTAGATAACAAAAACACTTATCAAATCCAATCATATATTTTAAAGATATTATTAAGACAATGATACATTATAAGGGTTGTTGACTTATCAAACCCAACTCACTGTTTGAACACAAAGTTGCTAACTTATCAAACCCAACTCACTGTTTCTAAATTTGAAACAAATAAAACCAGTATAGAAAACACACCTTTTTCTTATTCTTAACGATCATGAGTAGGGACAATAAAACTCTTCAACCTTTTCAAATCAGCAACATAAACACAATTCATTCGATTCGATAAAATGCAAGTCACCATCTAAGAAGAATGATTAAAGTTTTGTAAGATACAAAATAACGGTTAGTTTAGCACTTCACTTGTAGCATTTCCATGAGTAATTCACAAGTCGTCCATCTATGTGATATATGAACAGATGAGCAACCAAGCTTTTCAATGTCCTTCAAGGGCTACTTGTTACAACTTTACATTCTACCTAGGGAAAAAAAAAAAAACTCTACTTTCTCCTACAGTGCCTGTTTTCCACCCTTGAAAACTACTAAACTGAATTGATTAATTAAGTGGTAAGACAATGCAAAGTGTAGTTAGTGAATACCAAATTAGAACCTTTTTTTAGTTTTAAATCAGCAAATGTTAATCTCCTTGACATGGATTTAATAATCTACTGCTACTAGTACTAAGACAATTTCCAAGGTAATTGAGGGCCAACTCCAACTCCAACTCCTACCCTATCAATTAGTTCCACACTCTGTACGTCTTGATTTTAAACAAACTAGATAGAGTGAATAATTTGAATACACTAACCTGTGATTTTCAGAGAACATATTGGCAATGGTTTTGGTATATAAAAAAAACCTAGCCCTATCTCCTCATATGCACAACAAAGAAATTCAACGCATATTCTCCCTATGGAACCCATCAATTTGCATAGTATCTGCTTCGGTTTCCCTCACATAATACCATCCATAACGGTGGTGTGCAAATTTGTACTTTTTAGACATTTTTTAGCTCCATTGGTTGTTTTAGGCAGGGGCGGAGCAGGGGTGCTCGAGCACCCCCTGACGGAAAAAAAAAATACAAGTTTTTTTTTTTTTGCATATATTTAGTATTTTTAAGGTTATATAACATTTTAAAGGATATTTGAAACAAAAATGTTATCTAGCTGAAGTGGTAAGGGAAGGAGGGAAGGATAATCAAAATCAAAAGGTCTTGAGTTTAATTCCCCAACTCTTTCACTTTTTATTTGTTTTACTATATCATTAATTCTTTTTTTATCTCTCTCTATATTTTTTGTTCCTATCAACTATTTCATTAAAAATTCTCTCTATATTTTTTGTTTCTATAAACTATTTCATTAAAAAAATGTCATATTTATGTTTAAATTATACATTTATATCATTATTCTTTTTTATTTCTCTCTATATTTTTTGTTTCTATCAACTATTTCATTAAAAATTCTCTCTATATTTTTTGTTTCTATAAACTATTTCATTAAAAAATTTCATATTTATGTTTAAATTATACATTTAACATTTTCTTTCAATATTGTTTTAAAAGCAATTCTTCGTGATTTACATTTTAAAAAATCACAATTTTAGTCTTTTTTCAATTTTTTTTTTTTAAATCTTCTTAATAAGTATACATCAAACAAAATATTTTACGAATTTTTTTTAGCACCCCCTGACCGAGATTCATGGCTCCGCCACTAGTTTTAGGTGTGTGCAAATGTACACATTTGACATTTGAGCATGTGATGTACAAATTTGAGCATACCACCTCCCCATGTGCATAAACTTTTACAAAAAACAAGACAATTTCATTGGTTTGTTTTTTTATGATTTTATTTTATTTTTTGTTTTAAATGAATTGTATTTGAGTGATGTGTAAAAAATGCACATTTTACCAATGGAGCAAATTACCAAAAAGTGAGGTGTATTTTTACACATCTTATGCAAATGTGCATATTTTAAGCAAAACCATTGTGGATGGTCTAAGTGTTAAGCTAGACGGAAAAAAATAAGCAAGCAGAACTGCACAACTAAAACCATCCCTTTGAAATGTATGCTGATTAATTTCTCCAATTCTGAGATACACTTTATCAGTGCATCTGAGCACGAAATCCTAAATCATCAACTCAATCACACTCCAACACATCCCTCTAATCTCACCATAACACGAGATTTCCGAAATCAATCTACAAGCATACTATTGTCCAAATAATATTTCTGAAATCAATCTACGTACAAGAGATTCCTAGAAGAAGAGGTACCAGTGTCACTAAGAAAGTGACCATCTTCAATTCGATCTTTACTCTCTGCACGTGTATTTCGCCCCAACCTTGCGGGGTCTCTCAAAACAAGATTTATTATCGTGACTCGTTTCTCCACAACTGAAAGAAACAAAAATAAGAAAATTATAACAAGATAATAGGAAAGTGAAAGAAACAAAACAATGAAGCCAGATATAATTACTTTTCACAAGAATCGGATGAGATCCCCTTCTTTTTTGGATGACGCTTTAACATTCCACTGAATTTCATTCTCGCTGAAATACCGTACTCCTTCAAAACTTTTAAATCCTCCAACACTTCTTCTTTGTAAGAAAGTTGTAGTGTTCCAACCGGAATCGAGGTTTTCCTGCTGATCTTCGACTTCAATAGACATCATCATGTAATAATTAAATGTACCCTCCCTTGCCTGGATTGATCCAAAATCTATAATGGGTATACAAGCGATATCCTGTCATTATGGGTAGTGGGGCTCATCTTTGAAAGCCGATGTGCGGCTCCGAATAAGATGATTAGTTTTTTTTCCTCTTACATCTCAATGTCTGTCACCCAACACCTACATCTTATGCTCGGAATGGGTATGTTGTTGCCGAGAGGTCGGTCCCAACTCTGATACCAATGTAACGAGTATACAAGCGGGATCTCATTCCCACCCTTAAAAGCTAGCCATTAGGGATAGTGGAGCGCCTACTTATATACCCACATCGGGATTCATGAATTTCCGATATGGGATATAAAGTGTCCCATATCACCATATTCCTATTACAGATTCTACGCCAGAAGGTTCGCCCTTGTCTGCCATGGCTAAGGCGAAGGTCACCGAGAAGCGAAGACGAAGTGTAACCGACACTTACAAAACTTCAATCGAGAATCGAAAATTAGGGTAATGAAGAGAAAAGACTTGAAGAGTGAAATAAGAAACGATTGTCAATTGGGGAATTAGGGTTACGGCAATAAATGCATCTTTTATCCTTTTTATATATAAAAATTCGAACGTTTGGGGAGGTGGGGGGCACTAGGTCAGTACGTAGGGCGTGTTTGCGAGGGGGTGGGAGGGATGGGGTAGGTGGACGATTTTTTTTTGGGTCCGAGTTGGGCTGTTTGGGAGGAGATGGAGAGGATGTTGGAGGTGGGGATTGTAGGGGTGGAGGGGATGGTAAACTACCTTCCAGAGTTCCAGGATGGATGGGGTGGAGAAATTTTTCCACCCCGGATGGGCCTTTTTACCCCCGACTTCTCCAATCTTTCAGCTTCTTCTTCGGGTTAATGATGGGACATTCATTTTAAATAATAACTTCTTGATTTTTTTTTTAATTCTTACTACTAAAAATTAAGTAGGGATAACAGAGCCTTCTACTTATATACCCACAACGAAATTCATGAATTTCCGATATGGGATATAAAGTGTCCCATATCACCATATTCCTATTACATATTCTACGCCAGAAGGTTCGCCCTTGTCTGCCATGGCTAAGGCAAAGCTCACCGAGAAGCGAAAACGAAGTGTAATCGACACTTACAGAACTTCAATCGAGAATCGAAAATTAGGGTAACGAAGAGTAAAGATTTGAAGAGTGAAATAAGAAACGATTGCCAATTGGGGAATTAGGGTCACGGTAATAAATGCATCTTTTTATCCTTTTTATATATAAAAATTTGAACGTTTGAGGAGGTGGGGCCACTAGGCCAGTACTTAGGGCGTGTTTGCGAGGGGTGGGAGGGATGGGGTGGGTGGACGAAGTTTTTTTGGGTCCGAGCCGGGTTGTTTAATTGGGAGGAGATGGAGAGGATGTCAGAGGTGGGGATTTGAAGGGGTGGAGGGGATGACAAACTACCTTCCAGAGTTCCAGGATGGATGGAGTGGAGAAAATTTTCCACCTCGGATGGGCCTTTTTGCCCCCGACCTCTCCAATCTTCCAGCTTCCTCTTTTTTTTTCTTTTTTTTTTTGATTAAGTAAAAATTCGAGCTCAGATATACCTGAAACTCGAGAGGTCGATAAACCGGCAGACGGGAGGACCGTCGAGCATACAATAAACCGAAAATATAAGACATAAAGGAAAAAAGGCACAATCCTTACGATACATGTGCACTGAAATGAACGAAACTAAGCGGGACTAAATCCGAAACGATGAGAACGCTGACGAAGAACGAAGCCAAGCACCACCAAAGGGAAGCACCGCAGGTCAGCGGTACAGCAGGACTCTATCTCCTGTGGGCAGTGAGGACGAAACTCCAAGGACCAATCTCCCGGATACGGAGTCGCCCTTTGCACACTGCCACGACCCCAACTTGTCCCGACTCCGGACGAAGCACACCCAACCAAGAAGAAGACCGCTTAAGAACACCCACGCCAACGACACATATAACCCAAAGAAAACACCCGAAAACCGGTCAATCAAGACACGGATTTCAATACTCGTAAAAGAGGGGTAATGAACCTCGCAAGTAAGGTTTGATAATCTTGTAGGACTTTAATCAAAAATCATATATAAATAAAAATATAGACCGAAGAAACAAATCTATAAATCTATATAATTATTTAGATGTAATAATGTGAATAAATTAAATAATGTCAAGCTTGCCTTGCAAGCATCACAAAAGACCGACGGAAAATCCGGGGAGAATCCCAGAAATCCAGGCCCGGCTTGATGCCCAAGGAAGCGGTGAGCACGTCCTACAGCGCCGGAGAGGAAGAGGATGAGGACCGGAGGACGGGCGAAGCCATCACCCCAACACCACACCATCAACCAAGGCGCTGGAGAGGAGAATACCCAGAAGAACCAGCCATATCCATGGAAGACACGGACAGACTCTTTGGGTTAATGATGGGACATTCATTTTAAATAATAACTTCTTGATTTTTTTTTAATTCTTACTGCTAAAAATTAATTATACACAATTATATTCAAATACAAATATTTTTTTAATATGGTCAAACATATTCGAAATTGATGTTTATATGTAAAGAAAAATGAATCTAGTATTATGGTAATTTTTTATTTTTTACATTTTTAATGTAGAAAAGTACATATTATATTTGTAAACATACATTGCACTTTCTTTTATTATTATTATTATTGTTATTATTATTTTTTTAATTTTTTTTAATTTATTATTATTATTATTATTATTATTATTACTACTATTATATATCAAAAATATCTTATTGTCGATGGTCGATAAGTCGGCAGATGAAACGTACCGTACAAAGACGAGTCTAGTCAAAACTAAATCAAACAAGTTGGGAACGTAGATTTTAGACAATGTGTAATCCAAACGGGGCCTAGAAATAGCTTGGGCAACAATTAACTCCAGGGTTTAGAGACGGGCGGCTGCTGCCTCTTCTCGTTCGCCTTCACCACTCACAACCCCGCCTTCCGCCGCCTGCCGTTCACCGACGCCTTTGCAGAGGCAAGATATCTGGTTAGATCACTGTAAATATCGAGCGTCGTTCTTCATTATCAATTTTTCTTCTAAAACCCTAGCTCATTGGACGATTGAATTGATCCGATGTCGCTTTAATCACTCTTGATCCTGGTTCCTTCATTGCTACATGTTCTGTTGCTATGCTTGGATTTCAATCGTGTCCGAATTGGTTGCGAGATTCGGATGATATCTATGGATTCAGAATTGAGTCATTTGTTCCTCTTTTGTTCAATCTAGCTGAACTTCATTTTACTTCTTCTATTTCTTATTCATTCTGTTGAGTAATAATGCTGAATTTGTGTACAGAATGTTGAAGCTATAGGCGTCGGACTTGTTTGTTGAATGTCTGGAGGCGAAATCTAACCTCCAAATCGAACTTGAGCTAAAAGGTGCTCCCTTTCTCTCTGCATTCTTATTTTTGAAGTTCAGCTAGATTCTGTACACAAATTCTAGAGTTGTATTCGTCTAATTTAGAGCTAAAAGGTGCTCCCTTTCTCTCTGCATTCAAATGCTAAATCCGAATTCCAGTGATTGTTTGATGCGGTCAGGTTTAGCATTTGAAAAGGTGTTGAACTTTTCAATTTTAGAGTTGTATTCGTCTAATTGTTGCAATTTGAATGAGTGGAATCTGAATGGGGAATGAATGGATCATACATTTTTTTGGAGGTATTGCTTTTTTTGTTGATATTGACACTTAAACTGGTGGTAGTTTGAGGAAAGCGTTGATGGCAACTGAGCAAAATGAAGGGGCTGAGCAATCCACTGGCAGTCCAGCAGTTGGCTGGGCAGGGACAATAGAGGAGCGATTTAAGAAGATGAAAGAACACGCAGAAGCGTACCCGTACGTCTGGGCATCTTATGCTGTAGTGTATGGCGGGTTTGGCCTTTGGTTCACCTACAGATGGCGTAGGCTCAGGAGAACGGAGGATAGGGTACGCATCCTTCAGAGGCGTTTAAAGGAACTAGCTGAGGCTGAAGAGGCTGCAAGTAGCTCTGCTGCATCTTCACATAAGCCATCACCGACCTCAGTTGATAAACCACTGAAGTAGCTGTTTTGAAGTTGAAGTTCTGTTACAAGTTTCAGTTGTTTTAGTATACATGAATGGCCAACAATTTTGATCTAGGTCTTGTGGGAATTGTTGTTAGTGGTTAAAGGCACAATGTGAGAAGGCATTCGCCTTGGATTTGTTGTGGTATTGTATTTAATCTTTTGTCAGTTTGGAACCTGAAAGTTATGTGAAGCACAATTACTGACCAAATTGGCTACATTGGAGAAATGTCTTACAAAAATTTATTGGCTGACTTGTTTTTTCTTCATAAAATTAACCATATCAATCTTTAGAAAGTAGCAATCATCTTTGCAACTTCCTTTAGAAGTAGCCAGTGTCCAGTGAGTCTCCAATTCCAACGTTGAGGCATTTACATTGTTATTGATGGAGGGTTGGCTTTAGAACAGACGAACAGAAGCTTCTTACAGTTGCTTCAAAGAAACTAAGAAAACTGAAATGAGTTTCAGATTTTGAAGGCAATCCTCTGTTTTTTGACCAAACTTTGGAGGAAATCAGGTACAAATATTTTCCGGAGTACATCAACAAGTTCTGGTTTAAAAATAAGATTGAAGTTTTCTTATGTATCATCTCACTGTTCGGAGACCAACAGCCAGAAAATAGGGAGTGGACAAAGGGGAAAGGGGCTTTATATTTTGCAGAGAGTTTGCAAGAAGCAAACAAGCGACCTTAGAAACAACAAAATGGCCCCAAAGATTAATGAAGCTTTGGACACATAAGCTTAGATCTTCAATGCTGTATTGAACGTATCAGTTATATCATCATCCAAGTCAATGACTTCACTGTTCTTTGCCTTTCTGATATTCTTGAGCTCTAAATTCAGATCTTCAAGCTGCTTTCGGATTTTACTACCGCTGTCTGGTAATCTGCCAATGGTAGCCTGTTACAAAGACAAATGAAGAATGCATTATAACGTGTTGACATTTTCAAACAAATTTAGGATAATAACAAGGGATTGCTATCATAGGAAGATGATCATGATTTCACAACACAGCCTGGGTTCATCAGAGGTTATGAAGTCAAATTTCAGGAACTTTGTACCTTGTTTGATAACAGGTGAGAAAGCCGATTTATCCTCTCCATGATTTGTACTTCGGTCATTTTACCAACATTGTCTTTGGAAGGCTTATTCTCATAGGGCTGTGCTCTTACATCCCTTGGGTTGAATGCAAAATTTGCAAAACCAGCCCTATTAACGGTTACAAGAGCCTTAGTACTTGTTAACATAAGCCAAAAGGGAAATACAGTAACATAGATTAAAGTAATATTGGCATATATAGTTGACATTCTTCATTCATACCCGTCATCATGGAGTTTCGGTACATGATATGAGTGTGTATGCCTCATAGTCAAAGTTTCCTTCACCCTAACAGAGGAAAGAGCAAACAATGTTAAGCATTTAATAGCATTAGAATTCAAAGATAGGCGTTCTCCGTTTAAACATACACTCTTAGTGGTTGTGAATATGTTATTTTGGCATGTGTAATATTGGATCACAAACTCGAATAAGTTGAATGTAAGTTGGACATATAATCATATAATGTTCCTACTGCATCTCCCATAGATCCAGAAAATTATAAAGATCTCCACTTGCAACCAAATATAAACTCTAAAAAGATACGTGAGAGAAGATGCAAATTCTTTACCTGACTAACTCCTCCTCATCTTGCAAAACTGGTGTGGGCTCAGTCTTGGAATATAGCAAACTGTGATGACTAACTCCTCCGATGCCAAGGGAGTCTAGAAACTTCAGATGAGTTTTCAAAGAATCGCTCCTGATTGAACACAGCAGGAGATTAACAATTGTTGAAAATAGTGAAGTTCAAATTCATTTATCACAAATAAGATTTTGATTATCACACCAGTATCATTCTGTCTTGTACTCAGATGTATATGAGCAAACAAATGCAAATTTAAAAGGGAAAGGACAAGAAGAAAAAGAAGGGGGGAAGGTGTCTGGGTCTAGTTTTATCCTTTATTTTATCATTATCGATACATAGTTGAACATTTAAAGAATGCACAGCTTCCCTGGAAGTTTGAAAACAGAACGATAGATAACCAAATTAAATAGGCAGTAAGACTTACAAAACGACTTGGTGACAGTGTTCCTCGTATAGCTGCTGCTGAGTGGGAGATACATCAAAACCATCTTTTGGAAGACTGAAAAGCTCCTTCAGATCCTGGAAGTGAAAGTCCAAACAAGCAAACAATATCAAAATGAGAAGATCACCACAGCAGGTTTCAATGCACAAAACTTCGAGGGTAAGAACATGCCTGCTTACTGAAGTAACGAGTTTGTTCTTTCTGTTCTGTGGCAGTTTTGAACAACCCCCCCTTGAAAATCTGAAATGAAATGTTGACGTTATCACATTCCTCAATTCCATTCTTTGGCTACTCTGAGAAAGCAAGTTGTGGGAGGAATAGAACATAAAAAGTAGAGTAGAATGTCATGAACCTGCATCCGGTATATCTTTTCTTCAATTGTACCACATGTCATCAATCTGTATACCAGAACATCTTTCTTTTGCCCAATCCGGTATGCACGGTCAACACTTTGGCTATCCATACTGCAAAAGCTCAAGCATATGTTATGTTTAAAATAACTGCTTTTAGGAAGACAAAATGCTATAATGAACTTTTCGACCAGTTGATATAGGCAAGATTCAAGACAGAATGTCCATCACTTTCCTATATCAATGCCAAAAAATGTGACACGACAATCAGAGAACTGGAAACTATTGTTGTTTAAGAAGACTAGCAAAAGAAGTTGGGAACATGATCATTCATTTAAAAATAATGCCCCTCTAGTTATTTGTCAAGAATACCTAAATGTATGCTAAGATCCTCTACAACAGTTGTAACATGGAGCACAGCCAATGACACCAGTTCAAACTACACATGAAAAGGGTATGACAAGACCTTGGATTCCAAGCAGGATCAACAACAATTACACGGTCTGCTTTTGTGAGAGTTAGGCCAAGACCACCAACTTGTGATGTCAAGAGAAATATGGGAGCCCCACGCCCTTCTTGAAAATCCTATTTTATCAAATCAATTAGAAAAATCAGTGACACAGAGCAAGTAAATCTAGAAGTGAACGCACAAGGTATGAAACTACTGACATTTACAATCGACAATCTGTCACACGGCTTTGTTGTGCCGTCTATACGTTGATACTTAAAACCATTGGATGTCAATGATTCCTGACATTGAACAAAAAACAATTTTGAATAAGAATCAACTACGAAAAAATAGACAAATGTTGTAAGAGATTATCTTTTATTAGATCACACAAAAAATAGTAAAAATAAATGCTTCGATTACTTAAAAGGATTAAAGAGAGCCATTGATCACCTGGATGTGATTTAGCATCTTTCGTGTCTGAGAAAATATAAGAACATTGTGGCCTTGCGGGATTAGATTTGCCTGCAGAACATAGCGCATCACATTACATTAATAGAACATTAAAGGCAAGTTCTAGAGCAGCATGGACATCAGTGGATGAAGTAGCACAAACCAATATAGACAAGATAAAAGATATCTTGCATGAGACATTGTCATGCTCCTCCTGAAAACCATCTTCCTCTGAGAATTCAGCAACATGTTTGGCCAACTTTGCAGCTAAATCACGATCTTCCCCTTGGAGCGTAGAATCCATCCCTTCCAGTACTTCATCAGCTGCTCTTTTTGTTAAGAGATATGGATGATCGCATATCTTTTTCAATATCTATTTCACATTTGATATGCAATATGCCGTTTTAGATTAGCATGAGTTGTTAATATAAATGAAATCAACATAAAAGTAAGAAAATGAAGAGCAGACAGGGAGAATGCCTGGCGAAGGAAGGATTGATTAGAAAATGGAACAAAAAATAACCAAGCAAACATGAATATATCTATTTCTAATATAAACTTTGATTAAGTCAATGTTATAGTAAGTTTCTTTCTATTTTCCTTCAAGAAACAATTCATTAAACAAGACTTCATATCACTAATCATCATTTATCCCCTATGGCTCTAGCATATGTAGCAAGCCGTCATCATATTTTGGCTTTTATTAGCTTAAACATTATTTCTCTACTTAATCTCATTTGGAATTCCAAAAGGAAAATTTCATTTCAATATTGTAATTGAGAGTTAAAAAGAACCAGATATAATTGTTAAGAACCTTGAATAAATAAATAACAAATATTCCCAAGACAAGCAAGGAAAAGAAACAAGACAGTATTGATAGTTCCAGATGGTGATAAACAGGGCAGAGTGAACATTACCGTGATTGCAGCTAAAGGAGAGCCATCAAAAGATGAAAGAACAAGTTCACTGTTCAGAAAAGCTTCATAAAGGCGTCGCTACACGGAAAAAAGAAGTAAATAATAGAAACATTTTGTGATTATATGCATTCATAAAAGCTGGAAAAAATCCATAAAATAGCAATGGCACCTGGACACTGGTCAGTCTTAACCAGACAATAAGCTCGTTCTTCTTTGAAAGTTTGACATTTTCTGTTTCACTTTTTTCATTGAAAACCTCACTTTTCATGCGACGGAGAAAATATGGCTGGATGTGTTCTCTTAGTTCCTGTAAAAAAAGCGTGTAATTACAACTCTTCTCATCAATTCAACCAAAACAGTCTGAAAATCCAAAACAAATACTCGAAGATAAAAGATTCAGCAGGACAGAAGTACAGAATAATATCACAATTCAATGAGACATGCCAACCTGATACTTTTACATCATTTTTGTGGAGAATATTACTCATATGGATGGTAAAAGTAATTTATGACAGAACGAAGCATCTTCCCAACACTGGAAACCATTGTCCTTGATCCTCAAGTAATAATAAAAAAGATGCAGAACCACTGATCATGTTGAGAAACCATCTGACCAAAACCAGAAGATATTCAAGGATATAGTTGAATTCTTACCTTTGCAACGGTAGAACCAATACGCTTGTCTCTTTCAGTGGCCTTTTTATCATTTCCACGAAGAATAGGATTTTCATATTTTTCCTTAAACCTACAAAATTATCTTAACACCATCACTATAAGCATAACTACCTCCTATAATAAAATAACGTTTAGAATGACAATGTTTACCATTTCTTGTCCCCCAGTAAATCCGGACAGCAGAAGTGGAATAAAGCCCAAAGTTCCTATTTCAGATGCAGAAGCATTATATCAAGTAAGAAACATATGGTTATACCAATGGTAAAAATACTGAAAGCAAATAATATCACATCACTGACTAATGCAAAAAAAATGTTAGACAGAAAGCTTCTGGTACCTTAAGGTTGTTCTGAATAGGAGTACCACTGATCACAATGCGGTGAGCACAGGGTACAGCAAGCAAACTTTGGGCCCGTTGGGTGCTTGGATTCTTAATTAAGTGACCCTGAAATAAGATGCAGTACAAAAATAGTATGTGATGATACTATTATCAGAATCATGAAAAGCTCCTATGGTTGAAGTTCAGAGAAAAAATGGGCAACTGAGAAATGAAAGATCATTATTAGGCATTCAGTAAACAAAGAAGAGCCAGTGGCTGTCTGTTTGCATTGGAATGGAAGATATTGGGACCAACTCTCTAGTGTTCTGGCAGAAAAATAATAGTTGGACAGTTTCTAATGTGACATGAATGAAAAAACATAGCAAATGCTTTTTTTTTTTGGTCAGGTAAAAAATAGCAAATGTGGTACCACTAGTGATATGCACACACAAATCGATTTGGATTTTACATGTCAATTCAATTGTCATTGACAGGAAATATTTTCCAAATCCATCAAGATTAACTTAAGTTCACTTTTGACTTGTATGAGAAAAAGCTGAAAACTCATCAATTTGCTCACTGTAATTCTTTTACACGGCTCTACATGATGACAATTGTACTCCTCCCATTAACATTGCTTCGAACTTTAAAGCGCATCATCAGAAGAACTCAAGAGGGTGCGAATTCACTCACTTCACTAGTAAGCTCTTGTTACCATAGTTATTCATGCATTCTAGAGATGACTAGATTTAGTAGTGTGTATCAAACGAATATATTCCCCAACCCAAATGCCCCAAACAAGTATGATTTCTGGGAAAAAAATGTCATAACGTAAATTCACAACAAACATATAGTACCCACAATTTGTTTTAAAAAATTAATCTGTGTAGCCAAATAATGACATAGATAAATAAACTGAACCAGTTTAGGCAGTTATCAAAGGTACATATAGTATCTGAATTTTTCCATTTACCTCATCAAGGATCATATAGTCCCAAATAGGCTCATCCTCATCACTATCATCTCCAAGGGGACTACTTCGACATAGTTGTTTAAAATTGTTCCGAACAATGTCATAAGTTGTTAGGATAATGCCTCCATCCTTGAAAATAAACAAAAAGAAAAATGGACTTCAGATGTAATTTAATGACAAATATTAGAATAGATATGAGGTGCATACATAAAACCTTTTCTTTTGATGACCAAAAAACATATGCACCACAAACCTGAAGAACATATTGAAGCTCATATTCTCGAGTTCGAGTACTTGTTCCAAAGAAACTGCATGAGATGAATCAAAAGTTAGATGCTCCAACAACATTAAAATAACTATAATAATCAATTATAGAGAATATGGACTCACTCTCTAGTCCTCTGTGATAACCCCACAACTCCTAACTCTTTGATCCAATGGGGTATCAATGTCTTTGGAGCTACGATTACAGCTCTTTTAATTTGTCGAGAATGGAACAAACCGGCTAGAAAACCGCATATCTAAACATTCGTAGAAACAAAATGATTATCAAACAGATAAAAAGATGGGCAAATGAAATTGATTGGGCACATAGGCCAGTACTCACCTGCATTGTTTTACCCAAACCCATGTCATCGCCTAAGATACCACCCTTCCCCTGGCAATGTAGAGACCAGAGCCACCTCAATCCATCTCGCTGATGGGGATAAAGCATTTTACCAATTTTACCAGACAGCGTGTATGTAGACCTAGGCCCCTTGAGAGTGATAACATGCTCATCTTCTGAATCAGCCCCCTTAAAATCATCAATGTTAAATCTATCAGCCACCCTGGAGTCATCATACTTCCCTTTCAACAAATGACTGCCCATTTTTTTAGCACGAGGCAAATTTTCAGTCTCCACAATTACACAATCATCTTCACTGTCCTCTCCATTACTAACACTCGCCACATATGGTCTATGAGAAGTGGCTGCAGGCTTACTTTCCTCCTTAGTATTATGAATATCTTTCATACCAGCAAAGGGATCTGTGACTGCCTCACTAAGTTCACCATATGCATCTTTCTTCACAGCATATTCTCTATGAGATGTAGCAGGCTTACTTTCCACCTTCTTGGTATTATGCATATCTTTCCTACTGGCAAAGTGATCTGTCACTGCCTCCCTAAGTTCACCATATGCTTCTTTCTTCACAGCATATTCTCTATGAGATGCAGCAGGCTTACTTTCCGCCTCCTTAGTATTATGCATATCTTTCCTACCAGCAAAGTGATCTGTCGCTGCCTCACTAAGTTCGCCATATGCTTCTTTGTTCACAACAATCCCTTTACTAGCATCTGATGATGAACCAGACGAGTTTGAAGATTTGGAGAAAGAAGATCCAGCACTTGCATACTCTCCTATGTCCTCTTGCACAGGAATAGCTTTGTGTTCAGAATGTTTAGGGATTCGCTTTTTATCTACAGAGAGTAAATCAAACCTAGCACTCAATTCACCCAGTATATCCCTGATCTCATTACCACCCCCACCACCATCATTTTTCATAACCTTTCCTGTGGGTGGTGAGTTAAAATCAGATAAGTCCAAAACCGCACTCTCCCCAACTTCTTCCTCTGCTGTAACAGTCGATTGGTAGTCGTTGCTGGTGGATACCACTTTGCAAAGGCGTCGTCTTCCTTGGATCTTAACCTTCCCTAGCGTCTCATTGCCTGTGATGATCATCACTCATTAACCAGTGAACACGGTGAATCAACAGAAAATAATAGTATGGTCAAAGAGGAGATACCCGTAGGGATACCGATGTCGGCAATCTCCGAATGTTTGTCAGCACCGCGATCACTGACGTTAGCCTTAATGTGGTCGGAAATTTCCACAGTAGAATCAGATGTTTCGTAACTTTCATTTTCAATCTCAGGGGGATTCAAAGCAACTGAAGAATAAACTGGTAATCAGTATAACTCAATAGACGCATGTCTAACCAATTAGGGTTAGGGTTTTAACAAAAAGAGGGCAAATATAATCAGAATACAACAAGGATAAAGAGAGAGACCCGGAGGAGAGTCGAAATCGGCAACCCCGGAGAAGTTAGGGAAATCGGCTTCAGCAGGTGAAGGTACCTTGCTAAAACGCCGACCAACTTGGAGTGAACTCTCCATGGGGAGATCGCCTTCTTCGCCTGCAATAGCAAAAAGGAGGGGGTTTAGACAGTAATCGACAGAAATGAAAACAGAAATGACAAGGGAGGAAGAGGGAGAGAGAGGAACCGAGAGAGAAGAAATTGGAGGTTGAGGGAGGGGGGGGCTTGGAACGAGAAGAAGAGAGGAGAATCGTGTGGCGTTCATTGAGACTAAGAGGTTTCTTCATCGCAGTCGCCGCCGTCGTCTTCTCCGGTTGGGCAGCCATGGCGGAATATCGCCCTTAGAAATTCCCGCTCTGTGGGATGAAATTTGAATTTTTTCAAAGAGTAGAAGCAGATATCTATAGATGGAGAGAGAGACGGAGAGATTACAGAAGAGAGAAGATCCTAATCCTTTCCATTTAAAAAATAAATAAAAATTACAGTATGTTTTAAATAATTCTTAGTATAATTAGTATATGTTCATTTGTATAAATATAAGATTTATTATTTTACAAAATGACTACATAAAAACTTTAAAGCATTTTGTATTATTGTTTATAAACATATATACTAGCCATTGTTTAAAATATTAATACGATTTTGAAATTTATTTCAATATAACTTAAATAATGAATTACTGCATTCAATATCTTCTCTCAAATATGAGAACATATAGGATTATTGTTGGTTGGTTGAATATGAAAAGTACAAAAAAAAAAATAGGAATTGGATTTCCATGAGTTACATGTATCAATAATTAAAAATTATATTTAATTGAATCTATATCTATATATAAACTCTTAATTTAGAAGAGTTTATGCTGAGGTGTCAACCTTAGAGAGATTTTAGGGGTTTTGACCAATGGGGCAATTTGCAAAATAGCTACGAAATAGTGTCTAATTTGCGAAATGTCCACATTTTGCGACAAATTTGTGAAATGTCCACAATATAAACCCTTCCTACGCGTTTCTCCTGCGCTCTCTCTCCTACGCACCTCCATCTTCCTTCTCTCCTTCTGGTTGCCGCCTCTCGCCTCTGGAAGATCTGAATCCCGTCGAATTATTGAAGAAGAGGAGGAGGAAGATCCGACTCAGTAGGAGGAATCGAAGAGGAGGAAGATCTGGTCATCGAGCGAGGGAGCAGTGGCAAGGCGAAGGCAGATCTGTAGGCGGAGCCAGAGCTTAAGGCGGTCAGATCTGCACCGCAGAATCGAAGAGGAAGAATCGAATAGGAGGAAGATCTGGCCGTCGAGCGAGCAGTGGCAAGGCGGAGGCAGATTCAGAGCCGGAGGCGGAGCCGAAGGCGGCCAGACCTGCGCCGGTTTTGATTCCTCTGTTGATTGACGTCGATCGCCGGATCTATGGCCAGAAGAGCTGGACGACGGGGGGGGGGGGGGGGGGGGGGGGGTTGATACGCTGGATTTCCGGTCGAGGCGGAGGCCGAGCGAGCGAGCGAGCGAGGGAGACGGTGGTGAGCAAGCGAGCAAGCGAGGGAGGCGGTGGTGAGCGAGCGGCGGAGCGAGGGAGGGAGGGAGCGGCGCCGGAGCGAAGGAGGCCGGAGCGAGCCGGCGGCGGTGGCGGCAAGCGCGGATCTAGATTGGTTTCCTCTTCGCAGAAATCGGGAGGAAGAAGAAGGCTTTTTATGAAATTACAAAAATCACCCTACAAATTATATAAATTTAAAAAAACTATCTATATTTTATTAAGTGATCCATAATCTATATTTTTATTTTCATTTTTGCACAACAAAATGTTATATTTGCACAACATACGATTATATTTACACAATTTACGGTTATATTTGCACGACAAAATGTTTAAAAAAAAAAAAACTAGATTTGCTTCAATTTATTATGAATCGCTTACAGTTTATTGAGAAAGTATGAAATTACATTGAGATAAAATAAGATCATGTTGAGTATAAATTCACAAGTCTCGATTGTTGTGCAAAAATAACATATACTTGAGCAAAAATAAGATGATACTGAGCAAAATTTCACCAATCCCCCATGTTGTGCAATTATTGTCTATTAATGAGCAAAAATAAGACCATGTTGTGCAAAAATAAGAGCATGTTGAACAATAATTTATTGATAAAGTATGAAATTATATTGAGATAAAATAAGATCATATTGAGAATAAATTCACAAGTCTCGATTGTCGTGCAACTCTTAAATCAGAGTCGTGCAACTCTTACAACAAAGTCGTGCAACTCTTAAAACAAGAGTCGTACAGCTCTTAAAACAGAGTCGTGCAACTCTTAAAACAGAGTCGGAGAGAGCCATGCAACTCTTAAAACAAGAGTCGTGCGACTCTTACAACAGAGTCGTGCAACTCGTACAACAGAGTCGTGCAACTCTTAAAAGAGAGTCGTGCAACTCTTACAACAGAGTCGTGCAACTCTTACAATTTGTTGTGCAAAATATAATTTTTTTTTCCCGCTTTTTTTCCGTTTCATAACTTTTTGTTGTGCAAAAATAACTTTACATTGTGCACATATAATAATTTGTTGTGCAAATATACCTTTATGTTGTGCAAATGTAAAAATAAAAATATAGAAGATGTGAATCATATAATAAAATATAGATAGTTTTTTTCATGCTCATATTTATGGGTTAATTTTTGTAATTTTACAAAAATTATCATCTTCAACCTTTCTCAATGTAAAATTGAACAGACGCTTGGAGGAGGAGAACCGCCTGCTCACGCCGTCTCGCTCGACCTCGCCTCGCCGCCTCACTCGACATCACTCACTTGACCTTGGCTCATATCTGAGATCCGGCCTCTCTTGACCTCGCTCTCTTCACCAATTCAACCAGATCTGGAAAACATGCAACCATGGAGAAGTCCAATTGCGCCTCCAATCTGATTCCAGGAGCAACAGGAGAAGTCCAATTGTGGGATTCCAGGAGGTGCAGTCCAATTGCAGCGCCTCCGATATGAGATCTCGGATTCCAAGAGGTGCAGTCCAATTGCGTCGTCGGATTCCAGGAGCAACATCGTTCAATTGCGCCGTCGGATTCCAGGAGCAACATCGTCCAATTGCGTCGTCCAATTGCTTCTCGCTCCGCTCCACCGATCGCTCGCTCTCGGATATCCGAGGAAGGCGCGGATCTGAGGAACGGGAAGAGGAAGACGGAGATCGAAGGAGGAGAGGTGAGCGAGCCAGAAAACGCCAATCCACTTTGATGCGTTTGGAATCCCCGATCCTTCGCCTGTGGGCTCAAGATCAAGAACCCCAAACTGTTGATGGCCCGATCTTGCAATTATTCTTGCTATATTCTCGATGTTTACAATCAATTACAATAAAGACTTGAGACTATTGTGAAAGAAAATAAAAACAAGTAAATAAAACTAAATAAAAGAAACAACAAAAGAAGCAGCGACGGAATCTGGAAGTGTAGAGCGACGACCACAGTGGCGGCGACGGATGCTGCGCCCGCAGCAGCTATTACAGCGGCCGCCGCAGTGACGGCTGTTGGGTTCTGCAGTAGCGACGGATCTGCTGTTCCAGCGACAGAAATTCTGGTCTGTGTTTGTTTTGTGATTTCACCGATTGAATTGGGTGTGAGCTTTTGTGTTGCCGATTGTAACCAAGCATGAAAGTAAGAAGCTTTTGGATTGGAGATCGAAGAACCCTTTTAATCCTAAAAAGGGGTTCCTCAATATAATTCCAATCTAATTAAATCAATGCAAATATAAGAGTTTAAATAGGAAACTATACCAATTCTATCTTTACAAAATATAGAGTTTTGGCTTAGATAAATAAATATTAAATCATAATAATAATCCTAGATAAATATTCCTACTTAGTGGACAAGGAAAATATCTAGAAGAGATCAACTCTCCTTTTCCCTTTTATTCACCTAACTAAGTATTACTAAAATTAAGACATTCCATAAATAGCTTCAACTAACATAGGAGTAACTAAATATGGAAAGAATATAAAAACTATTAATAATAATAATAATTAAATAAATAAAATATCTTTTCTTCAATCCATGGCGGCGCCTTCTTCTTCCTCTTGAGGAAGACACTCTTTGCTATCAATGGCCCTCGAATCGGTCTTGAGAGCTCGCCTGGATCAAGATCATTATTTGCCCCACAAAAGGCCATCTTGATCCGCATCATTCTCCCCTTCTTAGCTTCGATTCGTCCTCGAATCGAGTCGTTGATGATCAAAGGGGAAGGAGCAACCACCAAAAAATAACTTCCTTGACAATCAACTTGAGATGGCGCCAGCAGAATTTGAGGCAAAGGAACCTCAAAAACAACACCTGTCATAAGGAACATTGAGCAATCAAGAGGAACAATATCAATAGGCTCAATAACCCTATGAACTTCAGAATTCTCAACATTAGGAACATTCTCAAGAGGTACAATAGCTAACTCAAGAGAAGTGTTCCCAACGTCCTCATCGTTGTCGTCAGAAGCAACCACGTCATCTGGCGCAGCACTGCAGTCCACTTGCAGAGCAATTTCGGAGGTCTTCCCGGGGGATTCTTGCAGTGTGTGACCCACCGTTGGAAAGTTCGTCGAGTCAGCTTCGCAACAAGATTGAGTTGACTCAATTCCGAGGTCGGAGTCAACGGGAATCTGCGAAACAAGTTCGACGCGCTGTGCTGTTTTCTGGGCAACGAAATCAACAGAAGGCTCCTTAGGCTCAATTACCTCGTCGTCGGTTGAGGCAACTATAGCCACTGGAGCAGAGGTGAGGGCTGAAGCAAGAGTTTGACGATAGCAATCTGATAAGTCCTCCTTCAAACCCTTCCAGAATTCGGCCCATATGGCGAAAAGGTCGGCCTGGAATTGTGCCACTTCCTCTCGTCGTCGTGCCTCATCAGCCTCTCGTTGTTGGAGAAGCCAAATCTTACGGTGACGTTGTTGTCGACACCTCTCCTCTTCGATTTCCGCTTGCCGTTGAAGCCAAAGGCGGCGCCTTTGTGCCTCTCGTTGTCGCTCTAAAGCTTATTGTTGTTGCAAAGCTCGTCTCTGCAACTCTCGGCGACGTTGTTGTTGTGCAGCCCATGGATCGGGATCATCATCCCAATCTCCCCAGATAATGTCAACCATTGAATCAAATCGTAAATAACATCAAGAAAAAAAAAACAAGAACTTGCGAAACCTGGTACCACTTGATACATTTGGAATCCCCGATCCTTCGTCTGTGGGCTCAAGATCAAGAACCCCAAACTGTTGATGGCCCGATCTTGCAATTATTCTTGCTATATTCTCGATGTTTACAATCAATTACAATAAAGACTTGAGACTATTGTGAAAGAAAAGAAAAACAAGTAAATAAAACCAAGTAAAAGAAACAACAAAAGAAGCAGCGACGGAATCTAGAAGTGTAGAGCGACGACCACAGTGGCGGCGACGGATGCTGCGCCCGCAGCAGCGACGGTTGCTGGGTTCTGCAGTAGCGACGGATCTGCTGTTCCAGCGACAGAAATTCTAGGTTGTGTTTGTTTTGTGATTTCACCGATTGAATTGGGTGTGAGCTTTTGTGTTGCCGATTGTAACCAAGCATGAAAGTAAGAAGCTTTTGGATTGGAGATCGAAGAACCCTTTTAATCCTAAAAAGGGGTTCCTCAATATAATTCCAATCTAATTAAATCAATGCAAATACAAGAGTTTAAATAGGAAATTATACCAATTCTATCTTTACAAAAGATAGAGTTTTGGCTTAGATAAATAAATATTAAATCCTAATAATAATCCTAGATAAATATTCCTACTTAGTGGACAAGGAAAATATCTAGAAGAGATAAACTCTCCTTTTCCCTTTTATTCACCTAACTAAGTATTACTAAAATTAAGACATTCCATAAATAGCTCCAACTAACATAGGAGTAACTAAATATGGAAAGAATATAAAAACTAATAATAATAATAATAATTAAATAAATAAAATATCTTTTCTTCAATTCATGGTGGCACATTCTTCTTCCTCTTGAGGAAGACACTCTTTGCTATCAATGGCCCTCGAATCGGTCTTGAGAGCTCGCCTAGATCAAGATCATTGTTTGACACACAAAAGACCATCTTGATCCGCATCACACTTAATTAGATTAGGGTTATATAGCGGACATTTTGCTAATTTGTCCAAAAAGGTGGACATTTCACCAATTTGTCCAAAAAAGTGCCTATTTGGCAAATTTGATCATGACCAATTATAATTTTTTTTTATCTCTTTAATCCTTTTTTTTAATTCTCATTTTTTGTTCTTTTTCTTTTAATTCTTTTTTTTTCTTTAATCTTACTAACTATTGGGCTTAATTCAAAACATTGAATTCAATATAATATAACTATTGAGCTTAACTCAAATTTATTTACTAACTATCTATATCTATATACTATATTAATTTATGTCACATGTCCTCTCCATGTTCAGCGTTATTTGTGAAAATATTATTTACATAATATCATTTTATTATGGTAACTATATTTTCTAATATATTTTTTTTGAAAAATATTCTAATACTCCGTATTAATTACCCAATATTATTTGATGTTACATTTTTTAACTAATGGGATTAATTCAAAAATTTTATCTCTTTAACCCAATTGTATTTTTTTCTATTATTTTTAACACATTTACTAATCAATGGCTTTAATTAAAAATATTGAATTAAATATAATGTCTATGATTTATCTATATTTAAATATTATTTATATAAAAAAATCGCGACATGGCGCGGGGATCGTACTAGTTTTATTTTATACTCGAATCGAAAGTATGAATTAAAATAAACGAAATAGGAATTTTAATTATAATTGAAACATAACCAGAGAGTAGCTAACTTAAATTTTTTCCGAGATTGATAATTTTTTATTCTCAAAGATTTGACTTCATAAGTTTTTTTTTACGAAAAAAAAAATCCAACTAAACATATAACATTTTGCATAAAATCACCCTTTAAATTGAAAATTCCAACTTAAAAGCTATATATTTTTTTTTGATACAAGGCAATAATTTGAGGATGGTTAACCGTGGTTAAACCATCGTCCAAGGGTATCCATCTGGACGAGGTCGCCGAGCTCAACAGGGACCCGCTCGACGACAAAGGACGACAAGAAGCCGATGTGAGCCAATCTATCCGCGACCTGGTTCCCTTCTCGGAACGTATGAGAGAAGCTGGCATATTCGAAGGAGCGGCAAATATCGAGGATATCCGAGACCGCCATCTCAAGCTCCCAAAGGCAACGCCAAAGATCCTTTAGGACATTGATCAGTAAGAGACTATCACCCTCCACCTCAATCCGACAATGACCAGTCGTCGACGCCACCTGAAGACCAAAACATTCCGCCTGCACAACGGAGACCCCTCCAAGACTCCAGGTGCCACAGGAGACCACTGCCCCCCGATCATCTCTGGTAACGAAACTTGCAGCGGCAGAGCCAACATCATTCCTTGCTCCATCAAAGTTGAGTTTGATGGAGCCCTGGGCATGTTTTCAATTCTCCATTTAACTATTTTTGGTCTAGTCCTTTTTATAGGTTGATTGGACTCCCTTCTCAAGGTGGTGTCCTCATCCTCCACTCCAACTTAAAAGCTACATGTTTGCAAAATAACACTCATCTCACCTTTTATATTAAGTTTAACTAGTGTGAATCCGGTGTCTAAGACAGGAGGATCGTTTACGTTCTAATGTAATTATTTATGACCGGAGGGAGTAGCAAAGACAAGTGCTAACCCAATGTAATTAAGATGATAATTGATTGTTTTTAGGTGTGCCAATAAACATATGATTAGAAGATAAGACACGAGGATCGTTTACGTTCTAATGTAATTATTTATGACCGGAGGGAGTAGCAAAAACAAGTGCTAACCCAATGTAATTAAGATGATAATTGATTGTTTTTAGGTGTGCCAATAAACATATGATTAGAAGATAAAAACTATTTTCGTATCATGTACAAGCCTTTATTATGGCGGATGTTTCTTACCTATATATTTGAATGATTCGATTAAAGATAAAGAACATAAGAACTAAGAAGGAAGGGAAATCATAGGATTAATTATATATATATATATATATATATATATATATCATAGGCTAATGCATTCAAAATATTCAAAAAAAATTATATTATTGTCATACGGTTTTGAATACTAAAAGTACCAATTTTTCCTATTTTCTAAAATATTTTTTAGTTATATTTTGATAACATGGAAATAAATTGTAGAAAAAAGATATCATAAAGTTTTATTTATTAAGTATTTCATTCATTTTATTTTTATTAATTGAATAAATGTTATGTTAGTATGGAATTGGTTGAATTTCATTGGTTAATTTAGGCCAATCATTTTAAAATTTTGAAATGTTTTGGTGGAGTTAGTGGGGTGGTTAATGGAGGTGGTGATTACTAAGACGTGGCAAAGGGTGGTTAGTAGAGGTGGTGGTCACTAAGACTTGACAAAAACTAATGATGTGGATGTATATTAGTGATCCACATGTAGATGTAAAAGGGAGTGGGGATGTTGATTCATTGAGAGGATGACACGTGGAACGGAGCCTTCTGGTGAAGCCACGTAGGCGAGATATGATTTTAGTTTTATAATAGTAATAGATAGATTTTAAAAAGGCAAAACAACCTTCAGATTCGAAATCGAAGAACTCGAGGTTAGGGCTCTCTCTTTCTTGTCTGTTTTGCCTCTCTTTCTAATTATGATTTATATCGAATTATTGAATTCAGTTTTTTTATTGATTGGAAATTGATTTTGAATTCGACGGATTTGAACTTCTCATTTATCAATTAGCTAGGGAGAGGTTGATTATGCTTGCATCCATGATTAAATTCAGATTTGTGGGGATCGGTGCTTTAGCTTTAGAAGATTTGAAATCGAAGAACTCAAGGTCAAGCTTTTTCTTCTCGTCTGTTTTACTTCCTTTTCTGATTATGATTTATATCGAAATGTCGAATTTTTTTTTCTAATTGTCGGAAATTGATTTTAAATTCGGGACATTTGAACTTATCATTTATCAATTAGGGAGAAGTCGAATATTGTTGCATGCACGATTAAATTCGAATTTGTGGGGATTTTGGGCCTTTGTGTTCAATTTATTGTAATGTTATTGATTCTAATCTCTCTTAACTGTTATCGTGTGTGATGACCATGCATATTTCTCATATAGTGTTTTCTGCTAGACAGTGAAATTTTGTGATAAATGTTATTGGTGATAGTGATTTATCTCTTAGTTGTTAAAGTAATGGATTCTAAGTTTTGGGGTTTTTTGTTGTTCCGTTGGTGCCCACCAATCTGTCAGAAAAGTCTTTATCTAATCACCATTGAAGTAGTCAGAATTAAATGTTATTAGGATAAATGTTATTCATATAGTTTTTATCTAGACAAATTTGCAATCAGTGATGTCTCGGATTATTCACCTGAATTGTGATTAGGATTAAGGAACCAAGCACCCTTTATACCACCAAGAATAAATATTGACCATCATAGAGATCCACAAGTTCTGAGAGTAAAGACTTGAGGGTGAAAGCTAGCAAACTCATAAGTAAATCCTTTGACAGTATAATATTGTTGAATGCATGGCTTGGAATGACAGGAAAAGTAACCCCGAAATAACAAATAGAAATCGATTTGGTTATTATGATTTTTGGATTAGTCTCACTCTAAAAAAATCACAAACAATTTTGCAAATTGGGTGGTGTGTTGGTGTGTGTGTATAATATTAAATGTTATTTTCTCTTAAATGATGGTCGGAGAAAAACGAAAGTATGAGCACACATGGCAACCATTATATCAATACTAAACATTAATGGGTAAAAGAAAAGCTGGATTTGGATATAAAAGTTTGAAATCTCTTATCAACTAACAGAGTAGCAATTCTGTCATAATCCTTGAAAGGATTCGGGCCTTGCCCGCTTAAGGACAAAAAAAAGGATAAAAAATAGTATACATACATGATTGAAGCAAAATTCCATTTTCTAGGAGAGTAAGACTTTGTTGTTCTCGTCATCGACATCCTCATATAGGATCTACAGTAGTAGTTAAGAGTCGTAGCTTCTAAAAAAACACCCTTCACTCGTCACATGTCAACTTTTGTGCCTCCAATTGGATAAACAGCTTTATTTGATTAGTCAAATAAAGTAATACGGAGTAATATAAAACCCCTTCTAATATAAAACCCCTTCTAAGCAAATTACATTTAGATGGACAGGGAAAGGAATCACCTAGTCAAATTCGTGGAAGATCATTTTAATATTTCAATTTAATGATACAACAAATATATCACTAAAAAAGGTTGGGTATAGCTTGTTAATATCGTGGAAAATTTGCCGATCTAGTTGAAGGGGTAGCAAGATTTTGGTCATTGAAGTCTTTGGAGATGGATATTATAATCATTATTGGACAACCCAACATGAAAACAAAAGTCACCAATTGTACGGGTGTATGGGAAAGTATGGATATTGATCTTTATGAAATTAGCTTTAAGATTGTTTTTAATAGCTATAAGTCGCTGCATTTGCAATCGTCGCTCATTGTCGTGTTGCTTGAAGTGGCGCAAGTAAGTCACAAGATCAAAAAAATATCTAAATTACGACATTTCGAATTTTTACAATCAAGCACAACCTTCATCTCACATTTTATCTGTACATGATGCCCTACTAGCTGTGTTTGTCAATGTGGTGCAGTCATACTTTTTTGCAATAATTTGTATTGGGGGAATCATGCAACCCTTCATAAACATTCTCAATACTAAAGCAAGTGAGACTTCTTAAGTGTCCACTTTTCTATTCCAAACCATATGAATATTGGACCTTGATCGGCAATGCTTATGTGGCTTACTTGCTTTACTTGCTTGAGTGGCTGGACAAATATGTAAGCATGGTGTGAACTTGGGAAGTCTGGACAAATATGTAATAAGTAATGTCTTAGATTGACCACTTGAATTGTGATTAGGATTAAAGAACCAAGCACCCCTCATACCATTAAGAATGACTATGGAACAAGAACTTATTTCCCACCAATATTGTTGAGCATCATGGAGATGAGGAGGTCTACACGTTACGAGAGTAAAGACTTGAGAATGGAAGCAAGCTTCGAAGTAAATCCTTTGGCCTTATAATATTGTTGAATGGTTTGGAATGGTGGGTAAAGTAGCCCTAAAATACTGTTGAATGGTTTGGGATTGGGTGTTAAATTTTAACACCTCATCTCAAATCAGATGTAATAAGAATGTTCGGAGTGATTTATAAGTGATTCAATCTCTCCCTGTGTCAAAAGAGCTCTTCATTTTCAGAACTCAAGTGAGGATGGTGTGAAGATCACATACTGTAATCCTAAGTTTTCTTACGGCGGAGACACACACAAATAAACGACGATGGCTGGGCTGGGGAATGAGGTGGGTTGAGAAGGAGGGGGGGCTAGTGGGAAGGAGGTGGGCTGATAAAAAGGGGGTTGGGTGGGAGAAGATAAAAAAAAAGGGAAATCTTTACCTCTTGAGGGTCGATGTCAGTTGGCTCCGTCCGCGCGACAACTGCTCGGAGCCTCCTCTTCCTCTCCCGTCTACAAAATCGAACCGAAAAAATCGATTTCATCCCGAATGAGCCAAATTACTAATTAGTTTTTTTTTAAGGTTGAAAACAGTGATTAATTACACTTCTTCTTCAACCTTTGACGGGATAATCAATCATCATGTCTTTAAGTGGAGATATTGTAACACTTCATCCCACACCAGATATAATAAGGAAGATCTCTTTATTTTCGGGCTTCAAGTGAGAACAACGGAAGACAATTTCATTATCAATCATCATGGTTTGACTCCTCTTAAGACCTTCGGTCTTACAGAGAAGACAATTTCATTATAGGAGGTCGGGGCAACAATGATGAAAGCCAAAAAGATTATACATTATGCAATTAGAAAATATTGATGAAAATGCAATCACAAGCAAATATATCCATCATTTTACACCAACACAAATTTATTATTAGAACTAAAAATTGAAACCATAAAAAAAAAGCCAAACCCCTAAAATCTCCACTCGAATGAAAATCACCCAAGCAAATGATTCAGTCACCCAAATTGGATACAAATCTTGGAAAAATAAAGTTATGTTTGGGAAGGAAAGTAAAGATGGAGTTTCATACCTTGTGGAAGGATTTAAGGCTGAAGATATGAATATGTGTTCAAGTGGGTTGAATCTAATAAAAGTTTTTTCATTGATTATAATTTATTTTGTAAAGTACCATCCAAACACTACTTATTTGGTAAACTTTTCGCTATAATCTAAAATATTGTATTATTATAAAATGGGAATTGACGTCCTTTATGACATGCATTTAGAATAAGTTTGTGTCATTTATCATGTGTTTTACGTGGTTTTAGTTGTTTCCGTTTAGTTCATATGATAGATATCTACTCTCGTTATAGTTGTGTTTTTAATGAGTTATCGGAAGCTAAGAGGGTATAGTTACTTAAAGATCACTTGAGATAAGTGCAAGAGCTAATAGGAGCCAATAAGAAATTATGCATGAGGAATGAGGATAAGAAGTGAAGAAGCAAAGACATGAGGAACAAGGTGGTCGTGCACCTTAGGCACACCTATAGAACTGATGTGCGCGGACATGCACATGCTCAACGCTAAGAAAAAGTCAACAAAATAGGGGTACGTAGGCGGCGTGCGCCTTATCCGGCCACACGGGCGTGCACCGAGGACGCTTAGGTGTGCAGTACTCCACAACACCGACCGACTCGCAGAATCTGATGCGGATTCCTAAGACATTATTTTATTATTATTTGAGGGGTTAAAAATTATTATGTTATTAGGATTTTTCCTAGACTATATAAGAGAGTGAAAGACATCTTTTAAACTCTGTATTCACCTCGTATTGACGTTTCTTTATTGAGATTGCTCAAGAGAGAGTTGTGCAAGTTTATGAATAATTGCTTGCATTCATCTCTGGGCCATTCAAACTTGTTTCATCATTGATTTAGTTGGTTTGAAGTTGGTCATTCTTGTTTTAGTTGGTTCAAAATTATTTCAAGTGTCCATCATTCACCTCTCGGTCCTCTCCTCGAATGGAAAATGAAAGTTGTTAAAGACCAATTCTTCTTTTACCCTTTAAATATATTAAAACTATAAGGGCAAAATGACAATTTCACATATTTAACAACAATTTTAACGGAAAATATGAGATGAGTGGTCTTCTGAAAGCATATAGTTTTTTTTCTTCGGATTTTTCAATTTAAGGGGTGATTTTGTGCAATAGTGGTTTTTTTTTATATGGAATTCGACCAACTTTAAAACAATTACAGTATCATAAGGGTATTAACAATACATCAAAAATTATTAACAAGATAATTTACCTAAAAATGCACACCAGGTCATGTTCAAACCTTTCCAACTCCTCTCCTAATTAGCCTCCAATGCACCAACTATAGCAGGATTAGCAGCACCAATTTGGCCTTCATCGAAAAAAAAAATCGTAAAAGGCTGACAAAGTTTTGTATTTATGGGCTAATTAATAATTATTTTCTAACATTTAAAAGGATCTATAAGCAATTTTAAATAAATTATCTTGTGGATAGTTGTTTTGATGACTTATCATACCATAATCCTAACAAACTTGAATTGTGAGACTAAATGGACTTTCTATAATCTTTTAAAAAATTCATAATATTATTACATTATAATACATATCATATTAATAGACAAGCATATAAATTATTATACATAATTTATATAATAATTTAATTCAGAATACTTTACGTTTACGTGGCAGGCTCCCCACGTTTCACTCCTTCTTGCCCAATCAGATTTTTTTTCTTTTTATTTTTTTCCCTCTTCACATTTTTCATTATTTCATTTATCTATTTAAACCAATCACAGTTTTTCTTTTATTCTTAACATATTTATTAACTATTGAGCTTAACTCCAAACATTGAATTCAATCTAATATAACTATTGGACATAATTCAAATTTATTTACTAACTAACTATATAATAACTTAATTAAGAATACTCTACGCTTACGTGACATCCTCCCCACGTTTCACTCCTTCTTGCCCAATCAGTTTTTTTTTTCTTTTTAGTTTTTTCCCTCTTCGCATTTTTCATTATTCCCTTTAACTCTTTAAAGCAATCACATTTTTTCTTTTATTCTTAACATATTTACTAACTATTGAGCTTAATTCAAAACATTGAATTCAATCTAATATAACTATTGGACTTAATTGAAATTTATTTACTAACTATCTATATCTATCTATATCTATATATTACTTAAAATCAAAGCCTTTTGGCCACGTGTCGCATCCTCGCGCGAAGTTATTTAAGACAATTCCTTTTTATCTAGCAATCTATATCTATATCTATATAATAATTTAATTCAGAATACTTTACGCTTACGTGGCAGGCTCCCCACGTTTCACTCCTTCTTGCCCAATCAGATTTTTTTTCTTTTTATTTTTTTCCCTCTTCACATTTTTCATTATTCCATTTATCTATTTAAACCAATCACAGTTTTTCTTTTATTCTTAACATATTTATTAACTATTGAGCTTAACTCCAAACATTGAATTCAATCTAATATAACTATTGGACATAATTCAAATTTATTTACTAACTAACTATATAATAACTTAATTAAGAATACTCTACGCTTACGTGACATCCTCCCCACGTTTCACTCCTTCTTGCCCAATCAGTTTTTTTTTTCTTTTTAGTTTTTTCCCTCTTCGCATTTTTCATTATTCCCTTTATCTCTTTAAAGCAATCACATTTTTTCTTTTATTCTTAACATATTTACTAACTATTGAGCTTAATTCAAAACATTGAATTCAATCTAATATAACTATTGGACTTAATTCAAATTTATTTACTAACTATTAGGCTTAATTCAAATTTATTTACCAACTATTGGGTTTAATTCAAAACATTGAATATAATGGTTGGTTATAACATATCACATTTGAACAAAGTTACAATGATATTGATATTATTATTACTGAGTAATTTAGAATATCTATATTTATGTCTTATGCAATTATACTTTACATGAAATTTTGAAAAAAAATCCCGAAAGAATTATAAGATAAATTGTGTAAAGTTTTTTATAATTTTTATTTTAACTTTTATTAATATTTTATAATATATATAATTAACATTTTAGTTTTAAAAAACCGCGTCATGGCGCGGGAAGTATACTAGTATTACATTATACGAAGTACTATTAACCATAATACTTAGCTTAAGTCATCCATTTTCTTAATAATCCGTAACAATCAACTTTTTTGTGTCAAACCCTCGCATAAACCAAATTACTTTTGACATCTAAATGAGACAAATGAAGAGATTATTCAAAGAACCAGCTCATACAGCCTACACCCAACAAGCCCCACTTCACATATAATTATGTATTTATTACGTTATATGTTTGACACTCTACCGTCTTTTCAACCTATCACTTCAAACTTTTTTAAACTCGAATTTTTACTTAATACAGTTATGTTTTTTTTTCCTCTCTCTCTTTTATGGTGTTGGTGCAAAGATGATTAAATTAGCATTTAATTTTTCATAAATCGAGCATATATTAGCCAATTTAGCCTATAGAATATTCAAACTAAATAAATCAGACAATAAGTTATATATAATAAGACATACTCAAACTCATAAGTGTGAAGAGAGCAGAACCAATTCAATGTTGCTGTTGTAAGCAACAGATCAAGGTCAAAATAGGCTAAACTTCAGTGACTGAAAAATCATTGTTTCATTGAAATAAAACCAGAAAGGGGAAGCTCCTTGACGGCACAAAGAGGCAAAGTTTTATGATCCCAAAACCCTACAGAAAACAAGGAGAGATGCCAGCTTATATAGCATGGAATTCTCACTCAGGATTGGTGGATCACAAACAGACAAAAAAGCAAGCTGTCTTATTACATCCAAATCGAAATGCAGCTGAAATGCAACATAAATGAAGTTGTTGTAAAAGCTAAAATGAACAAGTGATAAGATGCTCAGATTATGGACATAAACATGAATCATAATCTTCACACCCCCCCTCAAGTTGGACTATGTTGGAAACCAACAAGGCCTAACTTGAGAGATAGAAAGTTGTGCTGTTGTGCACCCAGTGGTTTGGTCAAAATATCAGTCAGTTGGACCCCTGTTCTTACACGTTGAGGCATCACAAATCCTTCAATCAGATGCTGCCTGATAAAGTGACAATCAATCTTCAAATGTTTAGTCCTTTCATGAAAGACTGGATTCTCAGCAATGTGGATGGCAGCTTTGTTATCACAAAACAAAGGAATAGGTAGATGTGACTGTATTGCTAAGGCTTGCAAAATGCCATCAACCCAAATCAGCTCACTAGTAGTAGATGACATACTTCTGTATTCAGCCTCAGCAGATGATTTAGAAATAGTAGTTTGTTTCTTGGTCTTCCATGAGACAAGAGATGTTCCAATGAACACACAGTAGCCTGTAAGAGACTTACCACTAAATTAGCATGCTCCACAATCTGCATCTGAGTAAGCTGAGACAGATAAATTACAAAGCTTAGGATAGAATAATCCTACTGCCACTGATCCTTTCAAATACTTCACCACATGCATAGCAGCATCAAGATGAGGCTGCCTTGGCTCTGTCATGAATTGGCTCAAATGCTGTACATCATAGGTGATGTCTGGCCTTGTCAAATTCAAGAATAATAGCCGTCCAACTAACCTTCTATAGATCTTAGGGTCTGCTAAAAGGGGTCCTGTATCTGTAGAGAGCTTAAGTCCTCTTGGGAGAGGGAAAGAGGTAGGAGAGCACCCCATCATATTGCAATCTTCCAGTATGTCCAAGATATACTTTCTCTGATGTAAATGAGTTCTTGAGGCATCCCTGAGGATCTCTAGCCCCAAGAAATATCTGGCCAGACCAAGGTCTTTGATGGTGAACTTGGCATCT
Organism: Persicaria tinctoria; assembly: GCA_037127255.1. Classification (NCBI taxonomy): domain Eukaryota; kingdom Viridiplantae; phylum Streptophyta; class Magnoliopsida; order Caryophyllales; family Polygonaceae; genus Persicaria; species Persicaria tinctoria. The sequence goes on from JBANSL010000012.1 coordinate 7,565,426, forward strand.
AAAGCCCTTTTTGTTAATGCAATGGCAGAAGCATCATTACCAGTGAGCAAAACATCATCAACATACACAAGAGCCACTGCCATGCCTGAACCTGTGATCCTCACAAACAAGCTATAATCATCAAGGCTTTGAGTGTAGCCAAGACTGATAAGGAATTTACACAATTCTACATTCCATTGTCTAAAAGTAGACCCGTCAAAATGAAACTCGACCCGAAAATCCGACCCGACCGTCCGAAAATTTTTGGGTCAAAACCCGAAAATTTAGACCCGACATTTTTTTCCGACCCGAACCCGAAAACCCGATAAATTTCCGGGTCAACCGAGTTCGGGTCCGGGTTGACCCGGTCGGGTCAATGATCTTTAAAAAAAAAAGGAAAAGAAAGAAGGGTTTGGGGCAAAAGCAAAACGCATCGTCTTCAATCTTCAGTTTGCCGTCTCCGCTCTTCACTCAACCCTAACCGTCTGTAACCAGCCGCTTTCTTCTGTTGTGCTCGCCTTCTCCTGCTGCTGCTGCTCTCGACCTAGTTGCGCTGCCTGCTCCTGCTGCTATCGAGTCTTGTTGTCTCGACCTGGTTGCGCTCTCGAGCCGTTGTTGCTCCTGCTGCTCTCGCCTGCTCCTCCTGCTGCTCGGTGGCCTCTTCAATTCAGGTTTGTATGTATATTATTTTGAAGTCCAAGTCCAAATTTAGGCTCGTTTAGACTTGAATATCAGTCCTATACACAACTCTCACTAAATTTTCCATGTACTCAATCTAGATTTTGGGTCAAAGTAGACTTAGGAATACTTGATTCATAGGATTTATGCATTTCAATTGGGAGAATAAAAACAAAAAAAAAACAACCTATAGATAATACTGTATATATAGAGAATCATTCAAAGCAGTACACTTTGCCATTTTTATTCGAATGGAAAAATCAATTACTTGATGGGCGAGCCTTCAAACGTTTTGTGCGACTTTTTCAAAGTAGTTGGATAGCTTTCTTAGATTTAGGGATTATCAGCAGTAGTTGTACACACACATATGAATTGATTCCCTAGTGATCGATTCATGTTGCTAAGAAGATGAAAGTGGGCTTATCATACATGTTACTGAGTCATCACAAATACTTGATATCTTTCTTAGCTTTAGGGATTATCAGCAGCTGTTTTGATGTGTCTGTATTAGCTCAAGGTAACGACAGCCCGGAGCTGAAGTCAGTAAAGGTGGGATTATCAGCAGTTGTTTTGATACACTATCTTGTATAATTGATTAGAGATTGAGTATTGATTGAATATTTATTACAATACAGATAAAAATGAAAACCAAGATATTCGAGCAATTGAGTATCAAATAAACGAAATGGGGATCTGACGATTGAAAGAATAGGCCAGTTGTGGCTCATCTAATATCATATTTTGAAGTTTGTATTGGGTTTTGTTTCTATTGTAAAGGGTGTTATCCTAACTAATTTTTATTCAACCCTATCTATTGTGTTTGAATTTGCAGATTTTTAGACTCATATTTAGAATCTTCAAATGATCGGATATTTTTTGTATTTGGTCATCTTAACTTGTTGATTATTGTAATATTTGGTTATGTTTGTCTTTTTGTCATTTCCAATAAGTAGGCTCTTTCATTTTAGCGTTTTACACTTTTTATTGGGCGTCGAAGTGTCAATTTTGATTGACAAAATAAAAAAAATTGACAATCTGAAAATTGACCCGAAATCGACCCGAATTGACTCGAAACCCGGGTCAACCCGAGTTATGATCGACCCGTGTTTACCCGAGACCCGTTTATCCGAAACCCGTTTTATCCGAAATCCGTTATGACCCGAACCGAACCCGACCCGTTTGTTCCGATTGACAGGTCTATCTAGAAGCCTGCTTAAGTCCATATATGGACTTTCTAAATTTACAAACCAGATTAGGTGTCTTTAAATGAAGTCCTTCAGGAGGCTTCATATAAACTTCTTCATCTAAGGAGCCATACAAGAAAGCATTATTCACATCCAGTTGATGTAATGGCCAACTCTTTGCTGTTGCAACTGCTAATAGTATTCTCACTGTACTGAACTTAGCAACTGGAGAGAAAGTGTGCTTATAATCTTTCCCTTTGATCTGATTATATCCCTTGGCAACCAACCTTGCCTTGAATCTTTCTACTGACCCATCAGGTTTATATTTTATCTTATAAACCCATTTGCTGCCTATTGCCCTCTTTCCATGAGGTAGTTTAACAAGATCCCATGTCTGGTTCTTGTCAAGAGCCTCCAATTCATGATTCATAGCATCTATCCAGTGGTTATCTCTAACAACCTGTTTAAAATGAGATGGTTCATGGACCATCACCATGTTGACAAAGGATGTGACAAATGGCTTGTCCATCATATCTGGATTATCAAAGCAGGTTGCGAGAAAACTTTGTGAAAAAGAGTTAGCTCTTCCATGAGCATGACTTACATAATCCCGAAGCCTCTTTGGTTGCACAATTTGTCTGGTGGATCTTCTCAAGGGAGGGAAGGCTGCTTCATCATTCAAGATCTCTTGGGAGATGATAGGTAAAGGCCCTGATCTATGAGAGCTTTCTGAATCAGCAATCCCTGATGGCAATATCTCAGGGGAACCAGCTGAAGCCTGATATTCAAGATTGATTGAAGGGGAGGGTTGTTCTTGTGGATTCTGATCAGGTGGAGGAGCATGAAACACTTAAGTCGGTGAAGTAAAATCATCTGCAGCTGGATTAACAAGAGGCAAAATGTTTGCTGGTGTCACTGACTCAGACTTCAAGACATTTGAATTTTCCTTAAAAGGGAAAATATCTTCATGGAAGATAACATCTCTGCAATGAAATGTAACTTTGGAGTCCAGATCCCAAAGCTTGTAAGTCTTTTGCCCATGAGGATAGCTTAAGAGTATGCATTTTCTTCCTCTTTCATGCAATTTATCTCTATTCTTATAGGCCACAGAAGCATAACATAAGCACCCTATGATTTTTAATTCATCATACACAACAGGTTTACCAAATAGCATTTCAAATGGTGTTTTCCATTCTAGAATCTCAATTGGAAGCTTGTTGATGATATGGGTTGCAGCTGACACACATTCTCCCCGGAATTTTAAAGGCAACCCTGCATGAATTCTCAATGATCTGGCAGTCTCTATGAGATGCCTATGCTTCCTCTATACTCTCCCATTTTGTTGGGGTGTGTAGGGAACACTCTTTTGATGCAAAATCCCATGAGTTGCAAGGAACTCATTGCACTGATTAGAGGTGAATTCACCACCATTATCTGACCTGATGCATTTGATCACACAACCAAATTGTGTTCTCACATAGGCCACAAAAACACATATAGTTTTAAAAACCTGTGATATAGATTTGAGCAAAAAGGTCCAGGTTATCCTGGTGCAATCATCTAACACAGTCAAGAAATACTGAAATTCAATGTAAGTAGACACATTGTAAGGACCCTAAACATCCATGTGAATGAGATCAAAGGGTTTAGCAGCTCTGGCAATGCTCCTTTCAAAAGGCAGTCTGTGATGCTTACACAAAGCACATATCTCACAATGAAACTGATCAAAATCAAACTGATTAACATGACTTATATGTCTCATCTTAGAAACAGATGTATGTCCAAGCCTAGCATGACTCAAGTCTAAACTGCTACTAGCTTTATTATAAAAGATAGGAGATGTCTTCACAACTTCATTAGTCCCTTTCTTCTCAATGCTGCTTCTAGTCTCATCAGAAGTCCACACCTTGTATAAACCATGCTTCCTCTTTCCTGCCAGTAGCACTCTTCTAGTTCCAGGGTCCTGAATAAAACAAGATGATCGAGTAAAAACTGCTATTAGCTCATTATCATCTAGCAGCTTTCCAACTGACAAAAGGCAGTGTTTAAAATCTGGTACTAAGAGGACATCTTTCAAGGCCATTTGATCTGTAAGTTGTAGTTCTCCCATTTCATTAACAGTTTTAACACTCCCATCAGGCAAGCCAATATGAACCTGCTTATTCAACTGTATTTTGTTCACAATATAAGACTCAGAGGGCATCATATGATCAGTTGCCCCTGTGTCAATTATCCACTCAATGCCATTGCTCACTGGTTGGCCAGAAATATCTAGAGAGGATGAGACTTTACCTGCAAAGTTGGCATAAGAGCTCTCATTGTTACTCTTCTGTGCCATCTTCTTCATGATCTCCTGATACACTACATTAACCATGGATGTATCCACTTTGCTTTCCATCCCTGCTTTCTCCACCTCATTATCAAGAGGTGTATTCATCATTCCATCATTCACAGAACCTGCAACATTAGCTGATCCCCTGTTAGGTGCATTGTCCTTCTGACTTGCTCTCAGCTCCTTGTACCAGTCTGGAATTCCATGAAGCTTGAAGCAAGTGTCTGCTCCATGTCCCTTATAACCACAATGAGTGCACTTCATCTCACTCTTAAGCCTTTTGATCTCCCTCCAATCCTTCTTGGGTGGAGGATTGGTTCCTGCATTAGGCCCCTGGTAGCTAAACATGTTCTTGCTTACAGCAAATGCATTAGCATCAGACATAGCAGACCGAGTGGAACCTGAGGCAGCTGTGCCTCCCTCAACCTGTTGCAGTATGTAATAAGCCTTTCCCACTGTAGGCAAAGGGTCCTGTGCAAGTATTTGGTTTCTGGCAGCCTCATAGCCATCATTCAAACTAGCCAGTAACTGCATCAACTTGTTCTTTGAGTCTATCTCATTAAAACTCTTAACCAGACCACACTTACATTGCTTCATGACACCACATGTACACTCAGGCAACCTCTCTAGAACTTGCAACTCATCCTAGTACCTCTTCAAGGTATTGTAAACCTCTCCAAGGCTTATGCTCCCTTGAGATACATTGCTCAGTTTCTTCTTAAGCTGAAAGATCTGAGGTGCATTGTTCTGACGGTATCTTTCAACCACTTCATCCCACAGCTCATTTGAAGAATCCACAAACATCAGACCCTCTGCTATCCCTTTACTCATAGAATTCAGCATCCAACACCAAACCATAAAGTCTGCTCTCACCCATTTCTGATGATCAGCAGATGTTTCCACTGGTTTCTCACAAGTTCCATTCACAAAATCAAGTTTACACTTGACACCTAGAGCCATGGTCACTCCCCTACTCCAGGTTACAAAGTTGGACCCATCAAAGGGAATAGCCACCAGTTGGGCTCCAGGATGATCAGAATTAGATAAATAGAGTGGGTCATTGTGATTACCTAAGTTGTTGCCTTCCACTTCATTATTGTTGTTGTTGTTGTTGATGTTTGGCATCTTCTTCTTTTAGCTTGAAAAAATCACCTTTCGTTCTGATACCATGTGAAGAGAGCAGAACCAATTCAATGTGAAGAGAGCAACAGATCAAGGCCAAAATAGGCCAAACTTCAGTGACTGAAAAATCACTGTTTCATTGAAATAAAACCAGAAAGGGGAAGCTCCCTGACGGCACAAAGAGGCAAAGTTTTATGATCCCAAAACCCTACAGAAAACAAGGAGAGATGCCACCTTATATAGCATGGAATCCTCACTCAGGATTGGTGGATCACAAACAGACAAAAAAGCAAGCTGTCTTATTACATCCAAATCGAAATGCAGCTGAAATGCAACATAAATGAAATTGCTGTAAAAGCTAAAATGAACAAGTGATAAAATACTCAGATTATGAACATAAACATGGATCATAATCTTCACAATACGAAGACATATATATATAGTATGAACACTCACGTACCTTAATATAATGACACTAGCTAATAAAATTTATAGAGCAATTGCTTAACCTCTGGATAAAATTATTTAGTATAGGAAGTATGAGAGTCCACACGTTCATTGTTTCCACTTCACTTGAATTGGTTTTTATCATTTGAATTGGTTGGTTCCACTTCACACGTGTACAAGTGGAAAACAGGCAAATTAGCCTACCACTCTAAAGTCTAAACTCTAAAGTACACCACTTCGTTATTTAAACATAATTAAATTGTATTATTTCTATTGCAAGTAAACTGTACAATCAATCTTTTATGATTTTATCATGCAAATTGGTATTTTGACTTTTGTAAATTTAAAGGATGATTTAATGTATATTATTTAACCAAGGAGACATTAACGAACATAATTATATAATTATATGACAAATTGTATAGGGTCTATGTGGCGTCAGTGTAGTGTCTACATGCCGCTGACTCACCGAGTCAATTCTGACCCAATAGATCATCAAGTTTCAACCCTAAAATTTCCTGATCATACGTTCGAGTTGTTTTCAAGTTCTGAGTCTAAAATACTAAGTTAAAACCTAAAAAAATATAGCGTTCGGGTAGGATCATGTTTTAATAGGTTTACAACCAGCCATTACAATTAATGAAAATTGTAATGGAAAAAAGGATAATTCTCATACCAATATTTTTAGAAAACTTTAAAAGCTCAATTCCATACAAAAATACTTATTACTACTCACTATGGATTATAAGAGTCAAAGTTTATTGTTCCAATTAGGGATGGCAATGAGGTGGGTTCGGGGCGGGGAGTGTCCTCCCCGTCCCCGTCCCCGTTTGTGAAAATTCCCCCCGTCCCCGCTAAATTTTTCCCGTTTGTATTCCCTGTGGGTTTTCCCGTCGGGTTTTCCATTTAAAACTCATGGGTCCCCCATTTAATAGAAAACTATAAGACATTATTAAAGTTATGTAAAAATATGACATAAATATTACATATAATATCTTATAAATACTATAAATTATAAGGTAAAAGTTTAAAAATAAAAGAAAAATTATTTAAACTTAGGTAAGATATAAACAACAACGGGGATTTCATACTCCCCATCAGGGATCCCCGCGGGGGTCCCCAACGGGGACGGGGTGGGGCGGGGATCGAGGTGGGGACTACTATCCCCGTCCCCGTCCCCATCCCCATCCCCGCACGGGGAATCACTTTGCCCCACATCCCCGTTTAAAATCCCCATCTCCGTCCTCGTCACGAAGATTCCCCGCGGAGAACGGGGAGTCCCCGCCCCATTGCCATCCCTAGTTCCAATTCACGTGTACATAAGTGGGAAACATGTAAATGAATCTGACCTTCGATATAGGTTTAAAAATATCAAGGTGGTGATCAAGACTGTTATGTGAACTAATTAGTTCGAGATCGCATTGAGTCCATCTAAAAAAAGCTTGACTCGAGATCCTTCAGCTATATAAATAAGGCTAACAAAAAGAATTCGATGCAACGAACAAATCCAGTAGACCGAGAGACCGAAAAACTATATATGCGACGGATTAATCGTTATGAAGTAGAGCAGACAACACCATAAATAAATAGTGTAGATGCTGGTGTGACCAACGGTGTGACTGACATGGTCACAAGGCGAGATGTCGAAAGGCGAGATGTCGAAACACAGATCAATAAAGATGGGATGGAATTGGATCTGTTGGACTTGTCGACTAATAAAGGTGGGCTAAGGCCCAATAGCCCACATGTAATCTTTGATGTTAGCTAGATTAGTTGCCTTAATGGTTAGTTGGTTAATTAGCAGCTTCCTCTAATCTCGTGTATATATAGCGATAGGTACTCAGAACTTCTTTTGAAAAAAACTAGTACGATTCCCGCGCCATGGCGCGTTTTTTTAAAACTAAAATATAATATATAAAAATATTAATAAATGTTAAGATAAACATCATTAAAAAAAAACTTTACAATAAATGTATCTTATAATTATCTCAGGATTTTCTATAAAAATCTTATGTAGAGTATAATACATAAATATAGATATTTTAAATTACTTAGTAATAATAATATCAATATCATTATAACATTGTTTAATTGTGATGTGTCATAATTAGACCTGTCAAACGGGTCATTCGGATCGGGTTCGGGTCCGGTCACTTCGGGTTTCGGGTAAAACGGGTCTCGGGTAAAACGGGTTTCGGGTTTTTCGGGTTGACTCGAACTCGGGTTTGATCGGGTTTCGGGTCGGGTTCGGGTCGATTTCGGGTTTGTCAATTTTTTCTTTTTTAAATTAAAAAAGTCATTATTTGATAATTTTGTGATAAATTTTAATTATATATATAAAAATTAATTATATATAATTATAAGTCAACCGGGTCAATCGGGTAAATCGGGTCAAAATTACCGGGTCAATCGGGTCACCGGGTCGAAACCCAGATTACCCGGAAAATTTCGGGTTTTTCGGGTTCGGGTCGAAAAAAAAATTCGGGTCAAAATTTTCGGGTTCGGGTTGGAAATTTTTCGGGTCGGTCGGGTCGGGTCACCGGGTCGGGTTGTGTTTTGACAGGTCTAGTCATAATCCATAATTATTCAATGTTTTGAATTAAGCCAAATAGTTAGTAAATAAATTTGATTAAACTCAATAGTTATATTAGATTAAATTCAATGTTTTGAATTAAGCCCAATAGTTAGTAAAATTAAAGAAAAAAGAGAATTGAAGGAAAATGAATAAAAAAATGAGAATTAAAGAAAACAAAAAAAAAAGAATAATAATTAGTTAAGACTCCTAAAATGTCTCTAAGAATGACATCATCCTAAACTCTTCTAAATTAAGAGTTTATATAGATAGTTAGTAAAATTAAAGAAAAAAGAGAATTAAAGGAAAATGAATAAAAAATGAGAATTAAAGAAAACAAAAAATAATAATAATTAGTTAAGACTCCTAAAATGTCTCTGAGAATGACACATCATCCTAAACTCTTCTCAATTAAGAGTTTATATAGATACATAAAATCAGTTGCTCTAAAATCGTTCTCCTAAAATCTACATGGTATTAAAGCAAAAGGTGATCTAGGGCTTCTGATTCCAGATCGGGATCTGTTGTGCTTCTGAGAGGTAGATCTCAGATTTCCTTGTGTTGCTGGTACTCTGTGTTCTGTTGATTTGTGGCGATGGATCCACCGAATGAAGAGCAAGTGAGGCAGGTTCAGATCAACGATGGAGGCCGATTGGGAGATCCGCTGAGCCATGGCTCAATCACCTACAATCCGCTCTTCTTATCTAGATCTGATCATCCAGGTATGTAGCTAATTGCTTCGAAATTTAATGGAATGAATTTCTCTAGTTGGAGTAGGGGCATACGTATGGCTCTGGGGGCCAAAATGAAATTAGGTTTCATCACTGGTGCTTGTGTGAAACCGAGTGAGGTAGAAGATGACTATGATAACTGGCTGAGGGCAGATTACATGCTGATGTGTTGGATTCTCAACACTATGAGCGCTGAAATCGCAGAAAACTTTATGTATGTTCAATCCGCTAAAGAGCTTTGGGATGAAATAGCGGAGAGATTTTCTGAATCAAATGCACCACTGATCTATCAACTGCACAGGGAGTTAAGTAACATAAGGCAAGAGAACTTATCAGTGGCTGCATATTTCAGTAAGCTGAAGCGAATTTGGGACGAATTGATGACGCTAGAAGGGAGTATAAATTGCGAGTGTGGTGCGATGACAAAGTGCAGGTGTGTTGTTGTGAGAAGGTTGCTTGATAGGGAAGCCAAGGCCAGGCTTATGCAGTTCCTTATGGGACTTGCAGATCCCTTTGAGCATGTGCGAAACTCAATTCTGTCCATGGAGGCTTTGCCGAGTGTGAACAAAGCTTTCCATATGGTGCTGCAAATAGAAAGGCAAAAGGAAGTTACAGGGGGAACTGGATCCTCCATTACTGCTGATTCGAGTGCCTTATCAGCAGGCAGAAGTTTTCAGCCGAAGCAAAGTGAATTTGTCAAGGGTGAGAGCTCTAAGTCTGATGCAGGGAAAAGATAGATGAAAAAGGCAAAGTATGATAGAAAGTGCTTTCATTGTGGAGAGAAAGGGCACCTTAGAGAGTCTTGCTTCAAGCTTATAGGGTACCCTGACTGGTACACTAGTCCCCGTGACAATGGGAATTCGCAGAACAACCAACATGGGAGGAACTTTGCTGGACAAATTCAGGATGTTGCTGACAGTCCTTTTGATTCGGGGAGCTCACAGAAAGTTGATTCAGGGGTAGTGAACGCTGTGTATCACGAAATCATGAAGATGATGAAAGGTAAAGGGAAACTGGATGTAGCTGATGGCGACAATAACCATTCAATGGTTAATTTCGCAGGTAATATTCATACACCTGTTACATACTTGAAACAGAAAGGTGATAAGAGCATCTGGATCATCGATACAGGTGCTACGGATCACATCGCATTCGACAAATCTGTTTTCAAGGAGTTTTATTCTTTAGAAAAATTGGTTTTACTTGGACTGCCGGATGGATCGATCAAAACGGTCAGGCCTGCTGGAACAGTGGCTGTGTCTGATGGTTTTGTGATCCATAAAGTCCTTTATGTTCCAGATTTCAACCACAACCTCATGTCAGTCTCAAGGGTGTTGGTTGATGGATCTAGAGAACTTCGGTTTAATTCAGTTGCTTGCATTCTCCAGGACCTTTCCACTAAGGCGATTGTTGCAAAAGGATGGGCTGATCAAGGGCTTTATAAGCTGAGGACTGGTGGCATCCGTGGTACTACTGCTGTTTCTTCAGGTTTTCATTTCAATAAAGTTGTTAACACTTGCGGAGCAAGTGATAATTTGGATGTTATTCATGCTCGTTTAGGACACACTTCATTGGCTAAGATGAAGTTACTTTCGGTGTGTGACAGTTCAGCTGTCAAAACATTCCACTGACATTTGTGCTTTATCCAAGCATCACCGTTTACCTTTTTCATTGAGTAGTTCCATTGCAGCAGAACCGTTTGCTTTGATTCATATGGACCTCTGGGGTCCATATAGAATTCCTTCGATTTCAGGAGCAAAATACTTCCTCACTATTCTGGATGATTGTTCCAGATGCACCTGGACATACTTGTTGAATGATAAAATGCAGGTTTTCGGTTTGATTGAGAATTTTATTGCTTTGGTTGCTGCTCAGTACAATGCTTGTGTCAAGGTAATAAGGACCGACAATGGAACCGAATTCACACAACGAAAGTGTAGTGAATTCTTTGCTCAAAAGGGCATTATTCATCAACGATCAGCCCTGGAAGTGCCTCAACAGAACGGGAAGGTGGAGCGTAAACATCGCCATCTGATTGAGACAACTCGATCTATGAGGATTCACACTAATTTGCCTTTGCGTTTCTGGGGAGATTGTGTGTTAAGCGCCACCTACATCATCAATAAACTACCTTCATCCGTTCTTGGAGGTAAGACACCCTACGAAGTTTTGTTTAAGAAGGTTCCTACTTATGATGAACTAAGGGTGGTAGGTTGTCTCTGTTTTGCATCTAAAAGCAAGGTGCAATGAGACAAGTTTGAACCTATAGCTAGAAGGTGTGTGTTTATTGGTTATCCTCCTTATCAAAAGGCTTATAAGCTTTATGATTTGGACACCAAATCTACCTTCGTTAGTCGCCACGTTGTTTTCAAGGAAACTATCTTTCCTTTCCGTGATCACCCTTCAAAGGATCACATTATGTCTGAGGCATCCTTGCCAATTGTGAATCCTGCAGCTGATAATGGGTGGGTTGATTATGTCTTGGATCCCATAGTGCCCACTCCTTCAGGTTCGGTGCAACCTGGTATTTCCCCCAATAACCCTGAATCTGTCACTAATGTAGAGGCTGAGTTGTCATCTAATCATGAGGCTGCAGACACTGCTGCTTCTATTCAGCATGACGTTGGGGTTCGCAGGTCTACGAGAGCCACTGTTGTCCCTGCTAGATTGCAAGACTTTGTTTGTCTTAATCTTCCTTCTCGAAGAGAAGTTCCTGATCCTTCTACTGGGATGTCTTCTTCATTTTCAATGTTTAGTGCACAGCATCTAGGACATTATTCTTCTGAATTTGTGCAGTCCCTAGCGGCAGTCTTCCACACTTTCGAGCCTCATTCGTTTGAACAAGCTCAAGGGCATCCAGAATGGGAAGCTGCAATTGCTAAGGAACTCCAGGCCCTTGAATGTAACAAGACCTGGGTCCTTACTAACTTGCCTCCGGGTAAGAAACCGATAGGTTGTAAATGGGTCTTCAAGGTTAAATACCGCGCTGATGGCTCAGTCGAGAGGCACAAGGCACGACTGGTTGCTAAGGGGTATAATCAGGTGAAAGATAAGGACTATAAGCATACGTTTTCACCGGTCGCCAAGCTGCCTACAGTCCGAGTCATCATGGCACTCGCATCAGCCAGAGGTTGGCCTCTTCATCAATTGGACATCAATAACGCCTTCTTGCACGGACATTTGGATGAAGAGGTCTATATGATTCCTCCGGCTGGTTATGGCAAGGCTTTGCCGGGACAAGTTTGCAAGCTCACACGCTCTCTCTACGGGCTTAAACAAGCAAGCCGTCAATGGAACATTACGCTTACCAAATTCCTTGTCGGGAAGGGATATGCTCAGTCCACGTTTGATCGCTCTTTGTTTGTCAAAGGGGTTCTGGGTAATTTGACAATTGCTTTGATTTATGTGGACGATATGTTGTTGCTTGGTGAATCACCTTCGGAAATTGCTGAATTAAAGGCCACTTTGGACTCTGAATTCACCATTAAAGACCTCGGGTTAGCTCGTTATTTCCTTGGGATGGAAATTGCTCGATCTCCTAAAGGGATCTTGCTTAATCAGCGAAAATACGTGCTCGATATCATTGATGGGGCTGGAATGTTTGATTGTAAACCGGCTAAATTCCCTATGCAACAGGGCCTAAAGCTCACTCCTACAGATGGTGAGGTGTGTGCAGATCCAGAGCGGTATCGCCGTTTGGTTGGGCGATTGCTTTACCTTACATTAACCAGGCTAGACATTACATACACCGTGCAACAGCTCAGTCAGTTCGTTTCCGAGCCCCGCCAACCTCATATGAATGTCGTTGTGCATCTGTTACGGTACCTAAAAGGCTCATTCAATTTTGCTCTATTTTATCCTTCTTCCTCATCGTTGCAGCCTGTTGCCTATAGCGACGCAGATTGGGGGAGTTGCGCCTATACAGCTCGATCACTTTCTGGATATTGCGTTTTCCTTGGAAATTCGTTGGTTTCCTGGAAAACCAAGAAACAGAAGACGATGTCCAAGTCTACTACTGAAAGTATAGCTTGTTGATTGATCTTCGTGTTGATATTCGATTACTGATTGATCTTCACTGTGATAACAAGGCTGCGTTGCAACTAGCCGTCAATCCCGTTTTCCACGAGCGCACCAAACACATCCGGATTGACGGGCATTTCATCCGCGAGATGGTTCAGTCTGGGTTTATCACTACGTCCTTTGTTCCTTCGGGTCTTCAGCTTGCTGATATACTCAACAAACCCCTTGGAGCTGCACTTCATCACCTCATGTGTTCCAAGCTGGGTCTTCGTCTTCCCTACGTCCAGCTTGCGGGGGGAATGTAGATGCTGGTGTGACCAACAGTGTGACTGACATGGTCACAAGGCGAGATGTCGAAACACAGATCAATAAAGATGGGATGGAATTGGATCTGTTGGACTTGTCGACTAATAAAGGTGGGCTAAGGCCCAATAGCCCACATGTAATCTTTCATGTTAGCTAGATTAGTTGCCTTAATGGTTAGTTAGTTAGCAGCTTCCTCTAATCTCGTGTATATATAGCGATAGGTACTCAGAACTTCTTTTGAAAGAAATACATAAAATCAGTTGCTCCAAAATCGTTCTCTTAAAATCTACAAATAGCATCAAAAAAGGATATACCGAAAAGAAAAGGGGTGAAAAGAATACTCTAACAAAGATGAACGATGGTAGATTAAAAGCCTTGTGAGTCTATACTTTCGTAGCACTCCCAAACACCCCCGCTCCGCCAATGGTGGGCAGACATGTCATCCTTCGCGTTTTGCCTTCCTTTTGCACCAAATTATACAAAATTTCGATACCAGCCATGGTATCGAAATTAATCAAAACTAGGCCATTTGCTATTAGAAAGTTAGTTTTTAGTTCTCCTAGTATAGCACAAATACTTTGGATAAAATAGGTCCAAGGAAAAAAGGAAGAAATCAAGGAGACCATTACAAAAACACTTTATGATAAAAGCATCCCTCTTTTACGGCTTTATTTGAAAGCAAATTGGTTGAGAAAAAGCAGCACTCCAATATTGACTCTACTTCCACTATTTGCATTGCAATTTGGCAACTTGACGAGGAATTCTTTAAATTCAATTTGATGGGTTTTTTTACTAAATAATGTAACATTCCGAGAAAGAAAAATGAAGGTTTGATATATTTTTAGATATTTTGTATGATAAATACTAACTTTTTAAAAATATTTTTTTTGTATTTTTAATATTTATATTTTGTTTTTGTCTTATTTTTGTGTCGAAGTGTTTTTTTTTAAATACGCCATATATTTTAAGTTTTTTAAAAATAATTAAAATAAGTGATATAATTAAATAATAAATTGAGAGGAATTTGGTGGTAAGAATGTGAATGAAAAAAGTGGTATAATTAAGTTATCAAATAAATTAACAATATATTTTAAGTTTTTTTTTCTATCTACTATCATTTCCTCTTATAAAAAAGGATGATATTTTTTTTAGAAGTAAGGAACTAAATTAGACATTCGTTATGTGTCGAGCAGTGTGACTCCTGTTTGAGCGCTCTTCCGGATGAGAAATTACAGTTCTGATTCGGTCTCCAAACCATCGTCGACAGAGTCAGAAAGTTTTGAGTGGGGGTCACCATAATAGTAGACAATAAGATCAAGAAAAAAGTCGTAAAACACACAAAGTGTTCGACACTACAAACTAGTGCCAAACGCCCAAACGATATTACAAACTTCTACAAAGATATAAAACGAAAATAACGATATAAAACGCAATAAATAAACATTATATTCTTTTCCTTTTTGATGATGAGGAACCCAAATTTGGTGGAAAACCCCGGACACGTGACCCAACCGGCAAGAGCCACTACCAGGTAAATCGGCTTGCGCCGACCGGCTCGACCCACTGGAAAGGAGCAAGATAAACATTGGATTTTAATCCAAGGAAAGGGGCGGAGGTAGGGATCGAACTCGAGACCTCCTAACATCCTCCAGTAAGCCACCCCAAATGGGACTTAAACATTATATTCTTAACATGTAATAATGTATAACTAGATAGTATAAAAAATTTAAACTTGCGTAACTTCTTACTAAATTCTCAAAATAAGTAATATAACCAATGATTTCGAAGCTCTTGAGATGAATTATAATATGTGAATATCAATGTAAGTAAAATATAAAAGTATTATAGTATATTGAAATAAAATTATAGTGACTAATACACCTATAATTTTTAAACATTCATAACTTTTTACTCAGATGTTGAATTATGACGTATTATATATCAAAACGAAGCTATCGACGAGGAGAATACACCTAGGTAATTTGTCAAATGAGGGGGATTCACATGACCCCTAATACCCCTTATCTCTTTCTCTGCTTGTATGCCAGACAAACAATCTTGTCTTGTCTGGAACAATTTTCATTTTCCTGAAAATATGACGAATAATAATATTAAAAAATATCAATTGATATAGTATCTTTTTACTTAATTTTCTTTTACTAACATTTATCCAATATTTTTTAATTTGTACCGTAAAACTTAACCTCGAAATTTTTCTTCAATACGGAGTACTCTATTTGGTGAATACGTATGCGTAGACTTTTCAAAATTATGACGTCATGCGGCTTACGTCATCCTCAGACCTACCAGTCTCGGCATGCATATCCACAGTATCAAGCCTTTATCAATTACTATCATCCATTCATCCAAGTAGTACAGGAATATATTAAATATATGTATACTTTTTTGAAAGCTACTCCGTATTAAATTAAATATATGTAAATAAAGAACGAGAATCTTGGTAATACAAGTTACCGCACGTTCTATCTCACAATTATGAATTTTCTTATAGCTAGGTTTATGGTTTTCAAAATGTACATTTCTGATATTTTTATTTTCCTGTATAGTTTTGCTACTATTCAGATTCGTCACATTTATAGGGGGTCAATCGAGTTGCCGACCGTCTTTCACACCTCAATCTTATCTTTTCTAGTCCTTTCATATCGGACAACTCCGAGCTTACTAATCTCATCTGTCCGGAGGCTCTTAGATAACAGAAGCCTCCCCTCTCTAATAAATTTTTTCCGTTTAAAAATAAAATAAAATATAACAAGCTAAGAGAGGAAGCAGCTGATGATAAATAATACTACAGTATATATACTTGTAAAGATGAAATGCCTTTTGCCCCAACAAACACACTCTCCTTCAATCTCCCAAACACAACCGGCCTCCACCTACCTAGCCGCAGCCGTCGAGGATGAGTAGCAGTAGCACTAGCACCTCCAGCACCAGCGGAGGATCCACCAAGCCGCAGCCGGTGCCATCCTACGCTAACCTGCCGCATCCCAGGGGGGCCAAGAAGAATGAGATCCTTGTCACCATCTTCACTGGCGGCAAATAAGTATTATCCAGTCCGTACGCCGCTAGCTAACTACTTTTTTGTTGTTGTTGTTGTTGAATCCTAGTGGCTATGACTGCTGCAGGGAGGTTGATTCAGCTGCACCAGTTTGGGTCTTGTTGTGTCTTGACGGTTTATATATCTGATGCTTTTTCAATCTCTTGATCGATTTACCAGACAAATGTTTGTTTGGAATTTCAAATGTTTTGTGGATCAAACAACTAAATAACAAGGTTAATTCCTTAATCTGTACAAATACACACCTCAGGTTCATCCATCTTGTATATATATGTGTGCAGTACTGTGCTTGCTTCAATCCAGCATCTTATTTCTAATTGACCAATTGAGTTTAATTTGTATATAGATTCCAAAGTATCTCTTGCCGCTTTCATTTTGGTTACCTTTAATTTTCATCTTGAATTCTTGACAATTTCCGTTGGTTTGGACTTTGGATAATCAATTCTTGACATTTTCCTTCACCAAGAAAAAATCCAGCAATTCAAACATATTGATGTACTTGGTATAAGGTATTATATTTTTAGTTCAAGATTTATATTTACTTACACACACACACACACACACACACACACACACACACACACACACACGGGGTAGCAAACAAATTAACATGAGCTGATTATACTTTGAGCGTTGCACCGCAATCCCTACATGTCTACCTTGAATAGGTAAATAAAGAGCGGTCATTCCGGGGTTCGAACCAGGGACCGGGTACTAACCACAAGTCATTTCCGGTGAGTCCCAACATGTCTACCACAAGAACATAACTTACACTTTTTTTTTTTCTATATCAGTTGATTATATATATATACTTTGAAGCAGTTGCGAAGTCAATCTTGATAGAAGGGCAAAAATTAAAGTATACAAGACATTTCAATTCCATATGCATTTACAGTCTCTTTCATTTGATGCAACTGAAATTGACATCTTAAGGGAAACAAAACAACCATTCAAACAAACATCAAGGAGTTGAACTGAGGGGTCTTTCAATTGTACAAATTTATCCTTGCTGTGATGAGTTCCCGGCACAAATGGCATTTGTCGAGCTTTGGGCCGCACTCCTTACATGTCTACAATAAGATCACATCCCAACACTTTGATCAGTTGATTATACTTTGAAAGCTACATATTGTGATAATGTGATAGAACGCTTACCATGTGGCCACATGGAAATGCCATGTTCTGTGGGTTCGTAAAGCATATAGGACACACCTACAAAATGGCCATATTAG
Organism: Persicaria tinctoria; assembly: GCA_037127255.1. Taxonomy (NCBI): domain Eukaryota; kingdom Viridiplantae; phylum Streptophyta; class Magnoliopsida; order Caryophyllales; family Polygonaceae; genus Persicaria; species Persicaria tinctoria. The sequence continues at coordinate 7,583,105 of JBANSL010000012.1, forward strand.
TGATAAGAAAGGATTAAAAAAAATTGCTACTAAACTGAACTGCTTCAAGATCTAACCTTCTCAGACGAGGCAGCTGGTTCAGCTACTGGTGGCGCAGATCTAACAGCATTATCGTGATCAATCACTCCTCGGGGAGGGGGCAGTAGCTTGACCCTTGGGCCACTCTTTTTCTTCCTACAAGTTAGCAGTCAGTTTAGGAGTTGTTGCAGGAAATTCTATTAAGGCATAAATTCAGTTTCCAGTTCCAAGTTGTTGCAGTCAGTACCCAGTCAATGGCATTCTTTGTGTGGCTCTGTACTGAATCGGGATCTCCATCAAAGCAGCAAGCGCGAATGCAGCTTCCTTTTTGGATACGTCTTTGTTTTTTTCCATAATCTCCGTAAAGTTTACAAACTGCATTGAACATATATGAATTCAGATAATGAAAACAGTGCAGATTGTGGGAGATTCTAATAAAGCAGAATGGTACCTGGAAATTGTCAAATTCACGCTGAGGAATGTTGTCGTCAAACTGTTTCATGGCATCCCATGGTCCATCTCCAACTCCAACCAATACAATTGATAGAGGATAGCAACTGATCATCAGCATTGCAAACACACAACTTGTCCATCACTATAATTCAAGGATCAAGTGTATGTAATCCTTATTTATTATAATTGTATATGTTTTTACCTAGCAGCGACAATTGAATCTATTGTTGCTTGCTCTTGTGTACTGGTGACCTATGTCACAGAAACAGTAAGGTCAAGGAAAACATAAATTTTCGTTAGCAGAAAAAGAAACCATTGCTAGAAACATGTGTACCTGCCCATCAGCAACTATTACAAGAACATGATATTGCCTATTGCTTTGCTCAACAATGTCAATTGCAGCATTGATCACCGGCGCAAATGAGGTAGGACCTATAGATCAAGAAGGTGCATAAGAATTTCATTGTTAATATATCCTTTAATGTAGAATTGACAGCTACATGAGCCTCAACATCATCTTGAAAAAGAACATGTATACAGTATACCAATTTCATCCTATAAGGGCCTTGTTAAGACTTAAATAGGAGATGGACCGCCTCTGTGAAGTTGAAACTCCTAAATGTAAAGACTTAAAATATTAAACGGCTTCAATGGTGACCATACAGTAGCCATCCATTCTTTTTGCTCAGTTATCAGTAGACAAGATTAGGGAATAATGAGAAATGTAAGCTTGAATGTTTTCAAGTACCTGACAAGTGCAAGTTAGGAAGTATCTCCCTGTATCGCGAAAGGGCTTCCTCAAAACCATTGCAGGGTCGATGATCAGGATAAAAACTGAAGACACTTTGGTCATTTGTAGTAACTGGATGGAAAACAGAATAATACATCAGCCACAGTTTGTGAAAGAAATGCGAAAGAGCAGTGCTATATTGTTCATGATGCAAGAGTTTACAGAAATGAATGGGCTAACCATCTCCGAAACCAAAACAAGGAATCAATTTGTCATCATCAAAGGGAGACAAAGTGGGTCCGATTATGGATATGGCTTGCTCATAGGGATTGCTAATGCTACCTATATCATGTAAGCTTTTCCGGTTGAATGAGTACTTCCCTACAAGCACAAGCACATCTTAAAGTGGGCAGCAGCAAACAAGAAACACAGTCCATGAGCTTAGGAGGTATTTACCTGTCCACTCATTGCTCTTTGTGAAATCAATACCAAGAATCAAGTTTGAAGACTCAAGACCAGCTTCCCTTAAAGCATCAATCACCTGTAAAATGCATTGGTTGATCCTTATTGTATTTTTCAAAGCAGAAACAGCAAGAATCTACCAAGTATTTCTTTTTAGCAAGCGACGAGAATGGCAACCTGATCCAATGAGCTAAAGTTGTCAGGTATGTAGCTCGGTCGCTGGCTGCTTATCTGGGCAGCGTAACTTGGATTCATTGAACTTTCCTGCATAATTGAGGTGGGAAATTGTCTAAACTGTCATTATAAGTTGATTCCAAATCCCTCAGCAACAAAAGGAAGATCATACTGGTTCCAAGAGAAATCACGCTCTCCTGTATGCAGGAGGTTTTGGGAACTGAACTGATTTAAGGCACAAGCTAAACAGCTTTCTCTAGGGAGGGTTTCAATTGATTAATTCCACACTATCAGAAGTCATTGAATTCAGAGTTTATAGCTTTGCATTCCCTGTTTGACCCTCTGAAAAAAATTGGAGGGTTTCAATTCCACATAAGTCATAGACAAGTCACTGAATTGAATTCAGAGTTTATAGCTTTATATACATTCCCTAATTCCAACCACGCCCAAAGATTACTTGAATTTCACACATACGGATGAAAAAAAATCAATCTTTCTTACTTTACTTTGCTCCTTCTGTAAAGCAACTAAGAACCCACATGTAAATCAATACTCTTAAACAACAAAAGAAAGAAAGGAGGTACCTTGGGAGTTGGGAGGTAACTTTCTGGGTTTGTATGAGAAGAAAGGAAGGGGTAAGTTGGAAATTTAAAGAGGTTGGGTGGGATGTTCGTTCCTGGAATCTGAGGAAATTTTAGAGAAAAAGGTTGGCACTTGAAATTGAAGATTTGGGGCTCACACTTGTAATTTTTTTAACTCAAAGTTGCACTCTTGGAAGGAATCTGACTTGCTTGTGAGTTGTGCCTTGCACTCTTAGAAGGAATCAAACTTCCAGTTGTTAGGGGCATCTATGATGAATGGTGGGTCAACAGCCATGAATGAGCAAGCAAGTTGGCAAGGCGAAGGTATAAAACAATTTCAAATGGTGGGTGGATCAATCATATTCATGAATATGACTACCAAAAGAAAAAATCATATTCATGATTATCACTTGGAGCTGGCCCAAGATAAATCCCAATGGCTCTTAACAGGCCCAAAATAGGGTTCTTTTGGATTGGATTACAATTTACAATCACATTGATGTTAGTCCATAAACAAGGGAATGCATTTTCATTTGCTCAACAGTAATGGGTTTTCTGACAACTATTTATGGCCTAAAATTGTGGATCACTCATCATCTGCAACTGCAATCCTCCACTGGTGTTCACTTGACCATTACTCAAGACGTTGACCAACTGCAGCATTTCACTCCCCAAGCAGCACTTGCTTATTATAAACTCCAGAAAGTAACTCTTCAGCATTGGGATTCAGAATCTACAACAGCAGCTCCAAAGAATTGATTCGTTTTCTTATGAATAAACTATGCAGTGATGTTACATGACTGAGTAAATTGGAAAAACCATTGAAAATTACAATTGCATTGCCTTTGACAACTTCAATATGAGAGGAGTGAATTCAGATTTGGGGCAAAATGGACTGAGGTTTACGAGGCATAGGGCAATGCCTCCGACTCGCTTGGACGCCACATTGTCTTCTCTGCACACAGCAATCCTTCTGTGTCCTTGGAATAGGTCAACTGGATTTCCCATTTCATAGAACTAAATATGCTCTCAAGCTCGCCGATTATCTCTGCTTTGTCGCGGACAATGATTTTACCTTCAGGTCTTAAAATTCGATCAGCCTCCGCGACTAGACCAAGGATGCTGCACCTGTTTCATCCGAAAAGTAGTATGATCATGTAATGAACTAAACTGAAGCAATATATAATGTATAATGTAATGAACTAAACTAAAGGACATACTTAAGCAAGGATGCTTTAGGTAAGTTACATACTATAACTGAAGCAATATATAATGTAATGAACTAAACTAAAGGACATACTTATTCTTCGCCTTAGAGAAGAGATGATCTGCATGGAGAATATCATATGATCTTGGGTAGGTGCTAAATGATTCACACCAATCATGGTAGATACCGAAAAAGCCACGCTCATAGATGATTGGAAGCGTATCAGGAGAGTCTATGGGGACCACATTCATAACCCATACGTTCATTTCTCGCAAAGCTGCAGCAAATCTGCACAGAACAAAACACATGAACTGGATTACGAAAATGAAAAGCAATGCATCTGTGTATATATAGTAGTCAGGAAATAAGTTTGCTTACCCTCCATAGATTGCTCTCATGTCCATAACGTTTCTCACTGTTGTCCAGTCGATCCCCATCCCTGGCAGATATGAATGGCTAACAACGTGCTTCCAGTGCTCAGTGTCTGCTGTAAAATCTTGAGGTGCAGCCAAGCCATACACTCCATCCTGAGAGCTTGTCAACCAATACGGCGGTATCTCAGCTCTTGCAGGCCACTGCCTTGGCCAGTGAGATCCTCGTTCTGAATCGGCCTCCGGTGCTTTGTGCATGCAGGATTGCAATGGAACATTCCTGAGGACATAACCAAGAAGTAAAGATTACAGTTTTCGGTTTTGATCTCTTACAGAAACCATGAGTGTCAAGGAAAAAGTGAGTACCAAGCTGCATTATGATTATCAGATGGAGGGCATATTGGAGGTTCATTTTGTGACCTCTGATCGTAGCACTCATTGGTAGACGGTTTCCTATACACGGCTACACCTATTCCATTCACCTTATCCTTTTGCTTCACAATAAGTTCCCAGCACATTGATTTAGTCAGTTGAGACATGGCTGAAGATGCGAAGAAAGCATTAACATTTGTAAGAGAGTTGGTCAAGATCGAAAAATAAATGATTAAAATAGACATGACATGCCTTTCCAGATCATAACATCTTCATCTAGATCCTGATAAACTGGTGTGGCAGACCACACAAAGAAACCACCAGGGCGAAGTACCCGATTCAGTTCCAACAGAAGCTTTCCACCTATCAAGTACACAGTATGTATGAGCCAAAGGATACCATTATACCAAATTGACTGTTTTATGTTTTAAAAAAAATGATAGTGAAAAATGATGATCTACTACCTTCTATATGCCATGGAACCCGACAGCGAGAGCAATGTACAACATCAAACACACCACCAGGGAATGGAAGTCTAGTTGTGCCCATAACAGCTGATAAAGCTGGAATGCCCCGTTCAAGAGCAAACTGCACTTGGGCTTCGTGTTCGTCTTTTGGGGCAAACGACATGGTTATCACATCCTTATCGAAAAGGAAACCCCCGAAACTGGCAACTCCACATCCAACATCCAGCACAACACGAGGGCTCTTTCCCCACTTAAACTCTACGCCTTGCGCGCTCACAATCTTTAATGTTCATAAACAAGCAACAATCAATCATTAAATACAGGAAATGCTGCAGTACTTGTATAGTTATATGAATAAATGGACTCACACTCTCTATGAATTCAATGTAATGAGGAGCACCGTGTGGAAACTGTGTTCCTCCACCGGGGAAATTCAGATACTCGCCGCTAACTTTGACCCAATTCTGATGTCCTTTATATTCGACAAGCTGAACATGAGGAACATTATTGAACCAAATCTGCAACATCACATTTCAACAAGACCTATAAGCAATAGAACAGTAAAGCAAGAGTATGCAATTATATTGAACCAGTTAGAAAAAGTACCCTTTCGCGACTTTGAGGCCACTCAACCGAGCGTCTGTATCCATCAGGAAGAGGAACAAGACAGGTGGGAGGCTCAGGAGGGCAATGCCTCTCGCGATGCTCGTAGTGAGCTGTGGTCGGGAGATGTCGAATTGCATCCGAGTTATCAAGGCAAGGGATGAAATCTGGCCCAGCAGCAGTACTGCAGAGTTTCCAACTGTAATCATCCTGCATTGTTTCAGAAGATGTTTGAGATTCCTTTTCTTTGGTTGATTCAGTTTCCTGAGTTGGGAAAGATCCACTCTCAGTGGGTGTCTCCTTCAGCAATTCCTTCGAATCCTGATCCTTTACTTCCTCATTGGTTTCTTCAGTTCTCGCATCCTGATTGGAGCTGATTGCATTTCCATTGAGATCACCAGGTGCATCCTCAAACGGTTTAGTGTTGCTATCGCTGTTCTCCTTCAAATCTTGCGCATGAATCTTGTGATTTTCAGCAGGTACGTCCACAGTTTGGGCGGGATTTACAGACGATGAAGCCAGCATCCAAACTCCGACAAGGCAAAGAGCCACAAAGGCCGTAATGGACAACGCTGAACAGTAATTAGAACTAGAAGGCCTCCTAATATCAATTCTTGTATACTTCCCCGGCGCCATGACAGTATCTTGATCGACTCTGCTAAAAACTCATTCCTGCAGGACAGATGAAGTCAGGTCAGGCATAAATCCAAGATTTGCTACAGTTGAATCATTCAAATCTCGTCAAGTTGAGCAAGCAAGTAGAGCAACGCGTAGAAATCGGAAAATATATGAATGCATGTCCGAGAAAGGCCTCGTATCGTATCCATGCGATTAAGACCTAGAACCATGAATTGAGACGGAGTCGCCATTAATACGGCGCAAATGAAGTACAGAGGCCGATAAATTTGACCTTATTTGAACAAGAACGTGATACGAAGCCGCTGAATCGATCACATACCCAGATTGAAGACGAAAGCGTGAAAAGATAACGAAAAAGATTGGATTTTTTTCAAGCGAGAAACTCGTGAAATGTCTTTCACCAGCGGAAAGAAAGAGAAAGAGAAAGAATCGAAGTGGCAAGCGAAAGCAAGAAAAATGGAGAAACGAAGAAGAGGAAGAGAAAACCTGATAGTCGGACTCGGAGAAGAGAGAGAGAGGGGATGGTGCAGGTTCCTTGCTACTGGAGTGAGATAAAGCATACATAAGGGCGAATTTGGAGGAGATATTATTACAGGGAGAATTAAACAAAAAAATGGAATATTAATTAATTCTGGGTTGGGGGGCTTTCCATTTCCAAAAATTGAGGGCCTTAAAAATCCAAAAAAGATTGTGATTTGTGAAGAAGAAACGAGACAACTCTTACAAATGGAAGGGCAAGTGCAGCACAGAGCGACAGGCTCAAGTAACCCCAAAAGATACGTTGCTTTACGGAGCTGGTTACGGTACATCCAAATGTAACGGACGTCTTTGCGCGTCAAACGGAGAACGGTGGTAGTGGCCAGTGGGTAGACTAAACCGTCGCAATAACATTTGAGACTTGAGACTCAAGTTGAGACTAAACCGTAGCAATAACATTTCAATAAATTAATTTCAGTCGTAGAGTTTATTTTATTTTATTTTTGATACAGGGCATGGATTTGAGGATGTTCAACCGCGGTTGAACCATCGATCAATAGCATCCTGACGGACGACGTCGTCAATGTCAGCAGACATATGCTCGGTGACAAACGACGAAGAGAAACCCAAATGCACTAGTCTCTCGGCAACATGGTTCCCCTATCTGAAAGTGTGTGAGAAGCTAATACTCTCGAACGTACGGGGGTCGAGGGCATCCGAAACTGCTAGACCTGGGCAAACGCGGGTCGACCCGTCCCGCCGCCCGCTAATATGGGCGGGCATGGACATAGGGAAAAGCCCATGCGGGCTGCTAAGCCCGGCCCGCGCCCGCAATGGGTACGGGATTGGGAAGACCAATGTACCCGTTGCGGGCCGCTAAACCCGTAACGGGTACTCGCTATTTTTTTATTAAAATGATATAAATATATATTATAGTGTATATATACATCTATATATTTTATTCTATATATTACTTAAAACCAAAGCCTTTTGACCACGTGTCGCATCATCGCGCGAAGTTATTTAAGACAATTCCTTTTTATTTAGGAATCTATATCTATATATAACTACTTAATTTTGTATACTTTCCGCTGACGTGGCGCACTCTCCTTATTTCACTCCCTTCTGACCAATCACATTCTTTTTTTTTTTTTATAATTTGCTTTCAATTTTCTTCCCCCTCTTCACAATTGGGAAAGAACGCTTTGTTAGGGTTCAGTTCTCCTCCGCCGACTTCGATCGTGGCATCCTTCGCGCCTCATCTCTCCCAGACGCCTCCTCTTCTCCTAAATCGAAGTTTGATCTTGCCTCTGCCGGTTCCCTCCTCTTCTTCGCCTTTTCGCTGATTTCGCTCGCTGTCTTTGTCCAATCGCACACCGAATCGAGCGACTGGATCTGCAACTCTAACTCAGACGCCCGGATTGTTGCCGAGGTCAGACCAAGAATCATCACCTTCAATGGGCACGCCAACGATTGAAAGTCGGTTGACACTTGACAGCCACGAATTCCCTCTCCTTCCTGCTCTTGACCCTCGACAGTTGTAGTTCAGCATCCAGGATGTTCCCGTGCCAATGGCTAACCGTAAGCCCCAAATCCTTTTCTTTTATTTTCATCCTCTCTCCTGTTCTTTTTAATGAAAATTTAGGGTTCGCCTTCTGTAACTTTGTTGAATTGTCAGTTTGTATTTTCCGTGTTTCTCTAGGCGTGATGTATTGATTTCTTCTTCTCCGCCATGACGTACTAGAATCCTTTAAGTCCTACATCGATTTAACACTTGGTTGTTTTTATGCTCATGCGGTTCATAATTCATGCCTACATCATCAACTCAATATGTGCCTTTTCTAAACACATATGTCGTTCAATAATAATTTTGTTATTTTATACTTTCCAAACATTTGTTTATATTTTATTTGGCCATTCCTTATAATAAATATTATATATTTTTTTTTTCCCATTGCAACCGCGCCATGGCGCGGGTATTACACTAGTATATTATTGATTATTGTGTATACAAATATATATAGAATACTGTATAAAAAAAAACAGTGTACCGCTTCAAAAAAAAGTATGTATACACATATTACTATACACATATGTATACGTACAATTCAAAAACAGTATGTATACAAAAAAAAAACAGTAGAATAGTGTAAATGTAGAGTATACATATATAATAGTGTGTATATATTGAATACTACGTAGTACACAGTGTATAAGTATGTATACATATATGCATTAACAAAAAAAAAACAGTGTATAAATATATTAGTGTATATAATCCAGTATGTATACATATATTATTGCGGGTACCCGCGGATAGCCCGCGCCCGCAATCCTGGACAGGCTTGGAGTCCCTTGGACAAGACATCCAACCCGTTAAGCGGGCTTAGCCTGGTCCGCGCCCGCGACACCGGGATAAAATCTCGGGTAAAACCCGTCCCAAGCCCGACCCGCGCCCGCATTTACCCGGGTCTAGAAACTGCCATCTCAATCTTCCAAGGACACTGCTAGATACCCCTACAAGACATTGATAAGCATCAAGCAATCCCCCTCTCTAAAAATGTGTAGAGTTTATTCCTACTTGTCTCGATGTGCTTTTTATCTGTTTTTATTATATGTTTATGCGGTCTCCGTTTTCTAAGCTGGCGCCCTCTCGAGAATCAGGTTTGTCGGATCTCGAATCTTTACTTTATAAAAAAAAATGTATTGGAAATTCCATTTTGTATTGTATTATCGGTTTTTCTATCTATGTCCTAAGGGCAGGATAAGAGTACTCATTTGAAAATATTTTTCTAATTTTAATTAGTTTAATTTTTCTTTTAATTAGATTTTTAGGGTAACTTTTTTTAATAAGAAATCTTTTCCAATTTTAAATTTTAGGATTTTGTCATGAAAAGAAAAATACAGGTGTATTAATTGTATGGGGCTACTTGAAGTTGACGTCGATTGTACAGCCAAGGTTAAAAAAACGAGAGAATCTACATTCCCTAGCTTGCATCACCCATGCCAGTTATCAGTTATCACGGATCCTTGTCTCTCACAAATAAATTACCACATTACACACTTTTTTTTATTTAAACCGTAAAAATATGTACAGTGTTTTTTCTTATGAGACCATTAACTACTTATTTCATTTTTATAATCTTTAACAGTTTCTTCCATCATTTTATATACTGGTTTGATAGTTGTTATTTGGCTAAAAACACTTGCCAACTCCGAAAACCAATATTGAAACCCTATACATTTGTAAAAAATTCACAAAGTATTTGGTGAATGTTAGAATTATTTGATATAATTCGTACATAATGAAATATACGCCCAAAAGATAAATAATCTAATTTCCGTAATTAGGGAGTTAATTTTTATACGTTAAGAATTAAGTCATATTAGGATAAATAATATATATTCGTTATATATTTATTTATCTAATAAATAAAAGAGATAAATAGGAGAGACTCTCTCCCATAATCTATAACTGAAACCCTAAAGTCTGTTCGTCAGACGTTCTCTCAGGAAAAGAAAACTCACAGAGAACTCTCCTTCGTGGAGAGAGTCTCCTTCCTCTCCAACGCTCACACATGGTGTGTAGGCTGTGAATCGTAGGTTCTCCACTGCTCCTGAATCTCTAATGAGATTTAAGGCTGTGGAGATCTACCCGGTGATCAAATTCGAAGGTAGGACGATCTTGATTCCGCTTCCGCTATTCGAGGTAATCCGTTTATCCCTCAAATTCTAACATTGGTATCAGAGCTGTAGGCTCAAATTGACTTTGAATTTGTTAAATCGGATTGATTAACAGCATGAATTAGGTTCTTAGAACTAAATTCGATCAAAAAGATCCATTTTTTTTGGTTTTGCCGTGTTCTGAGTTGATGAACTAGGCTACTGTAGGCGTTCTTTCCTTTGGAGAATCATATGCTTTTAATTTGTTTTTTGTTGAAGCCGTACGCATACCCTGTTTACCCTCCTTCTTCATCATGCCCTCCTTTCTTCTCCATGCTCCTTGGTTAATTTCTCTGGTTGCATACGTTTTGAAGGGATTCGATTTCGTTTCGATATCCTTGTGTGTGTTCTTGCAAGATTGAATCTGTTGCTCGAAAATAGGGGATTTCGTCCTCTTGTTTTTCGGAATTGGGTTCGACTATTCTTTGAGAAATTTGTGGTTGAATTCGAACATGTATGGCTCGATCTTGCTTACTACGTTGTGAGTGTGATCTATGACGCTTCAATGGTAGATTTCATCCGAAATTTCAGATCTGTTTTAGGGGTTTTTGTTCTTCGTGAATAGTGAACCTAGATCTGAATTTCGAAGCTTTGTTGTTCGAATTGGTTGAGAACGATGATGGATTTGAGATCCCAGACCTTGAATCCACAAAAGCCCCAAGAAATCTGAGCATTATTGTTCGTTTTTTCGAGGTTGCAATGGAAAGGGGCTTCGTGCTCCTCGCTGGTGGTCTTCTCGCCGGAGATCCATGGCAAGGAGGCGCTTTCTCACCACCGTGTTCCTTGTCGGAGCGCTTGGAGGCAGCGGTGCCACCGCCTGGGGTTGCCGACGGCGAGGCGACGAAGTAGGAAGTCGGGGATGGCCTTCTTCCTTGTTCTCGGGCACGGGGTACCTCGCCGGGACCAAGGCTTGGCGGCGCCACTGCCACCGTGCTTCTCGACGAGGCACTCGGAGGCGGCGGCGCTACCGCCTGGGTCGTCGCCGGCGGGGATCTCTCCTGGGCAGTGGGAAGCTGAGGAGGAAGAAGTCCGAGTTGGCTGCTCTGGCGGCTGGCTCTTTCGGGCTTCGCTGGGTTTGGCTTCGGGCCAAGCCGGGCTAGAGGGTGACCTAGAGTCTCGGGCTTGGTCGGGCTCACGGGTCACAGCTGGTTTTTTTTTTGGTCAAGGCGTTGAATAAGAAAGGCATGAGCTGGGCCTATTTCGTTTGGGCCTAATATTTTTTATGGGCCTAATTCGTTTGGCTTATTTTTTGCAAACTTGGCTGAGCATATACATTTGGACTTGCTGTTATATCGTTCGAACGTGACTCGTTTGTCAAAATTCGTTTTGGACCGAGACTTGTCAAGTTTGACCGAGCATCGGAGTTGTCTTAGTCGGGTTCGGACCCGGACTGAGACTTGGTGGATTGCGTTTGATGAGTTGGGCTTAGCCCGATTCGGTTCGAACGCAAATCATCGCTTTTAAATGACCAAGATGTGACTAAGTTATGTGAACTAGGTCCGTTGAAAACAACTTTTCGGTTATGTTTGCTCTCAAAAATTTTGATCGGACTATGTGTCTGATTGATTTTTTGATAGAAGCGAACGAACTTTAAAGTTATATGATATAACGACCTACGTGGCCTTTTATCTAATAACGAGCGATGATGAGTCCTAAGTCATGTTGATACGTTCACATACGGACTAAGCTCTTTAAAATTCTTTTTCTAAGAATTTGTTTTTCAAGGATGTTTAACTTTGGTTGAATATCGTTTAACTTGAAAATAGAGCGGATTTAAATAATTAAATTGTGAGTTGTTTAAAATTATTTTGAGTTAACGGATAGTTATTGCGTATAACTTATTAACTTAAAATGGGAAATTGACTTTATGTAAGTTAATTAAAATCTGAGAAATAAATCTTTTATGTAAAGATTGTAAGAGATATGCATTTGGGATGCATCTCTAAACCTTGTGAACAATTTCTTGTTTTACTACTAACGTGGTGATGTACTTGAAATTATGGAAAAAGCACTTAATTTGTTTGAGTGTGATTGCAAGGTAATCGAGCAAATAATTCATTTGTTAAATGGATGAAAGTATTCAGTAATCTTGAATAGCGTTTTTTAAACGTAGTTCTAAAAAATCTGAATAAACCCTTAAGAGCATCCCCAATGGTGGGGTGCCCCAAAATTTCTCTCCCCTTTTCTTATTTGTCCACCTCATATTCCACTTACTTTATTCTCAACCCTCCCCAATTCAATTCATACCCTTCACAATGGTCGGGTTCCCCAATAAATCTATCTCATCACTTTTTTCATACCCATACTATATTTTCTCTATAATTTCAAATATTAAAATAGTTAATTTGATTTTCTAATTATATTTCATAATTAATTTTAGTAATTAATTTTTTTTTAACGAACTAGTGAATAAATTCGACAATTAAAAATTATCAATTAAATAATTTTAATCATAAATTTATTCAATATCTTAAAAATCTTATATGAATTCAAATTAATTTAAACTAGTATTTCTTACACTAGTGATATTAAATATTATAAAAATTACATTATCCATACATTGTCATTGAAAAATAATGAAAATTACATGACCTATATGATAGCTGGAAGTTTAAAAAAAAATGGAAGTTGAAAAAAAAAATAAAAAGGGCTGAGCGTTAAAAAAATGAAAATGGCTGGGAAGTTAAAAATAAATTAAGGTTGAAGTTTAAAAAAAATGAAAAGCTAGAAGTTTAAAAAAATAATGAAAAGATAAAAGGTTAAAAAATGATTTATTTTATGGACACGGGGCATAATCCGATTGGTTTCGGATTTGGGAAGGTTCCCAATATATTGAAGCACCCCAAAAATCGGGAGGTTGTCCACAATAGTCTGGTTGCCCAAAAGCCTTGAAAAAGCAAAATGGGGAGGTAACCTCCCCACCAATGCTGATGCTCTAAGGGGTAAGGACCTATATGTCTAGGCTCCTGAAAGTCGATAGTCCTAATGAAGACATGTTATCTGACTTTGCTCGATTATACTGGATTCGTTCTAGTGTATATCCATATGTTGGACATATAAATAAAGTGAGCTGATGTTGAGTACTTTGGGTACGTCAACAGTAACGCAGTTCCCTTGAAAATTAGAAAATGAGCAGATGGACTTGATGAGAGTTCAACTCTTGAGTCCTAGCTTTAAAAATGATTTTCTAATTTGTAAAACTCATTTTGAATTTTCTCAGATCAAGAGAGTTGTAAAACTAAATTTCATGGTTCTAAGGCATTTTCATGCTAAGGAAGATTGTCATTTAGTATACTCTGTTACACTTAGGGACATGGTCCTAGTGGGAGCAAATCTTTAGACTGACTCGCACAGTTCAAAAGATAACTTTTAACATACGTTGTTTGGAAATCGTCAGACGGACGATTATGTCGTCATGAATCTGTGTTCTAACGGAGTTGATTGCATGCTATCAGTATGTTTTTGCTTCGAAGGTCATGGTAAATGATGATATGTGTTGGTTTGTGCTTCGTGCATGAACGGTAATATGTTTCTGGTCAATGGTGATAGACGGGTAATATACTCATTTCACTGATCTGAATCAGAAGTTAGCAGAACTGAGATTACATCGATTTATATCGTAGTAATAAAAGTTTAGCTTTCTTGAAAATGTCAGGGGCTTCTAAAGTTTCCTTACAAAGACCATGTGATGTCATGATGCTGGTAATGAAACATACCTTGAGATCTTATTGGATTTCGGTTCCAATGTTATGATCATAAGTTTGCTGATCTTGTTTCAGTAACATGAGGTTAAATTTGTCACGTTTGTGATAATGGTTGCAAATATGATTTGTAACTTATGCATAATCTGATCATTGGAAATAGGCAAATCTTTACTAGATCCAAATGATGAAGTTGTGATCTACTTGGTTCAAGTTGATTACTAGGCAACTAGATCAGATGATATACCCAAGGATTGGTACTGAACTTCGAAGTTTAGTTGAAGCCAATCGTATAAGATAGTATCAAGTTCAGATCTTGGTATTCTCTAATCCTCAATGAATTTTTGTAATTAATGAGAAGTGTCACTATGGAAGCATAGTTTAACCACTTTGCAAAGTGATAAAGGGTACATAAAATGCATACTCTAAAAGGTATTTCTACTAGTGAGTGGGAGAATAGGTTCAACGGAACCTGAGAAAAGACAGAGTTGTCAGAAGAGGATGTTTCCTTATCTGAAAATGATGTGACACACCTTGGGGTATGTCTAGGATGATCATTGAGGGATTATCCAAAGAGATTAGATGCTTATTGCGTTATGCACTTTTCTTGAGGCTTCGAGGGTAATCTGTTACTTTAACAGATCACTACATTTTTTTGTAGATTGCGTTCTACAAAATTTAGAAGCTTAAAGCACAAATTCTTTTGTGCTGTTTGAATTTCATTATCTCCTAAGATCAATATGGATCTAAGGGTGTATAAATGGATGTTGATATACAAGGTGAGCTTGTTGGTTAACATATATCCATGCTTTCTCTCACATTGAGTGATGGAGAAATCAGATGAAATTCAAAAAGGTTTTCTGTCTTAAATTCTTCTGTTGACTAAAGTTGCACAAAATGGTCAAAACCGAGCACCAAGCATTGGTTTCTGCTAAGTGCGTATTATGCTGATTTGTGGAATAGTTCATTTGTTGGACAATCCTTAGTCAGTTACTTCCTGGAAATGGCACATGTGTCATATTAAAGGCTAAAGTCATAAGAGGATCTCTGGAGATGTACTTATGATTAAGGGTCACTTGGTGAACCTTAAAATATATAATAAGCTTAACAGCTAGTTCTTGAAAATTTTAGCCTTATCTGTTTAGTTGCATCAAAATCCATTTGGATAAAAGGTAACATGTAGAATGTGTGTACTAGGCACGAGGCTCGGTGCATGATCACATTCTTAAATCATCTTGGAAATGCGAACTTCTAAGATTGATGAGAGCAATCTGATAAGAAAAATGAGTTTTCGTAGCTCAGGGATTCTTAATCATGATTGTGAGACAGTTGTTAAGACAACTTAGGATGAGTTTTGATTGATGAAACCACACCATAGCATCTGGTAGTTCAATCATTACATCCTCCTATGATAGTTGTAATACAAGTCTAGCCACATTAACATTCAGGATATTCTGGATCAGTCGTGATCTAGTGTTCCTGAGAATGTTCAGAGCTAAAGAAGTTTCGTTCTTGGCTCACAACTTATTGAACAAATGTGTTTCGAGTTCAGGATTTTCATCTAGAACAATTGTGAGCATATCGAAACCACTTTAGAGTGGGAGTTGTTTTGAACACGAGATATCTCAGAAACACATTAGATGTGGTTGCTCCAAAAGTATCCAAATGAGATAGCACTAATCACCACTTAGAGTCTGTGATCTGTTGGTAGATCTAAGACACAACCAGCGGATGGTGATGACAGATAATGAGTCCATGGAAGAAGCCATGTTTTGAACTGGTTTCTATCCTGCCTAGACATAAAGCAATGAGATAATTGGGTTCTTAAAGCTTTATAGGCAAGTGATCCATTGAGAGTTATACCCTAGATCAAGAGAGTTAGGTTGAAACCTTCTCTCTACTTGGTTAGATTGTGTTCAATCAGACCGATATCGATGAATGGCTACAAAAGCTTGTATCTGTTTACAATTTGACCTAAATAGCAAAGTTTTTCCCAGTGGGAGGACTTCTGGAAATTCATTTTCTAGATTAGTTTCTGCTAAGGTTTTGAGAAAGGCACTAGTCTTGCACTCATACCTGTGTAAGCATTGAAACACGCATCTAGATGACAATGATAAAATGTTTTGTACTTTGTGTTCAAAATATGGATCATTGTAAGTATGTCATATTGGAAAGTTTAACTTTCTGATGTTGCAGATGACACACTGATAGCCAACTATGTTGTGATTCTAGCATGACAACTTTGATACAATTGTCAGGTGAATCTATTACATAGAAATTGGGTAGTTGTCTATGAGGTTATTTCGTATAATCTTAAGCATGTCATTCTCATATATGGAAATGTGTAAATGGACTTATGTAGGAAGTGGATCATGTGAGGAACACTTGAGAAACTGAGTGCAATCTCGCATTCTGTTGTATGCTGAGATGAGACAAGCGAACATGTGTTTGTTTACAAACTGATTCGAGTCTTATGCACTGAGCACAGTGAATGATTGCAAAAGCACTCTTGTAGACTGTGTATTGTGTTATGGTGGATGATATCTATGTCCATGTTGGAACATAGATGTGGATCTTAATGATCTAAGGGAGGAGACACTGATGTATATGTATCAACATCAGTCCATACGTCTTATCTCCAAGGAGAAGAGACGTTGATGTCTTGCAAGAAATTGTCTTGCTTATCCTTCCACCACGGAAGCTGAGGTTCTTACATTATCAGTAGCTTCCGAGGAGATTATGAAAAAGGATTCTCCTAAAAACACAAAATTTGGTTGTGGCAAAATATGGTGAGCGGATGTCATGACTATGGGTTGTGACTGACCATTTTTGTCAATACCAGGATTTCCAAATGATGTTGGAGATCAAATGATATTCAGATCAAACTCTGTCTAGTCAGAGAGACGTTGTTCAAGAACAACGTTGTCATAATATGTTTGACTCTTGATGGTTATGCGAGCCACCTCTCTGATTTAAGTTTTTAGCAAGTGGGAGACTTTGGTCTTAACTCATATGCTGTGCCATTGATATGGTGAAAACTGGTGATGTAAATATGAAATATGTTACATGTCACCGAACCATAGTTTGTTCTCTCACACGAACAAGCGTTCCTATAAGTGTTCGTCACTGTAGGTGTAAGGTATCTCAATTCTTATGGGAACGGAATGAGATGATAACCGCCTTGACTGTCTTTGGATGTCAAGATGAAGTCTCTCCGGTTGGAAAAGACTGAATGGGTAATTTATAGTAAGTCATTCATATGACTTGTAACTATGCTCCTGCGCCCATTGGTTCAGACAAGCAAGGTGTTGTAGGGTAAGATGGTTCTCAAGTCTACGTGACTATGAGATGAACACCTTTACAGGTTGAGTGGGCAACGCTTTAGAGAAGCGCTCCCTGTAGCACACTGTCATACTAGTGTGTGCTAGTCGCCCCTATGAGGTGATAGATTGATCTCATCTCTATCACTGTGTGAGCTAAGATATGTACACATCGCAACCCTTAGTGACTAACGACTTGGGTTACTGATTGTGGTGGTGATGCGCTACTTTGGTTGTGTTCCGATGCCCATGAGTGATGCGGTCTAAGTGGGGCACTTCTGAGAAAGTGGTCATCATTTACTTGAAAGTGATGCCAATGCGAAAGGAAGGTATTATGAGTAGCCGTTGACGAAAATGGGATTTGCTAGATCCGACAGTTACGTACTGTTGTGAATCGCCATTACAGTTGAACAAAACTGAGAAGGGATCCAGTTTTGTGTATCAACTAGTCCGATGAAAGATAATCCTAGGGATGCAGCAATACTTTTCAACTAACGTTGTGACCTGGTCCCTAGCGGGATTTTCATGCAGGTAGTATTGCCGGGTCGCACGGCCTATACACAACGAGTATGAGATTGAGTTTTGGAGGAACGTAATCTTTTGTGCGAGTGGGAGATATTAGAATTATTTGATATAATTCGTACATAATGAAATATACGCCCAAAAGATAAATAACCTAATTTCCGTAATTAGGGAGTTAATTCTTATACGTTAAGAATTAAGTCATACTACATCCGTTCTACAATACATGTCCTTTTACTTTTCAGCACGTTTTTTAAGGAGCGAAAAACTCTATAAAATATTATTTTTTTAATTAATTTTTTAATATAATTTGATACTTGTTACTAATAAGTATCAAATCTTATAAAAAAAATTAATTAAAAAAATAATATT
Organism: Persicaria tinctoria; assembly: GCA_037127255.1. Taxonomy (NCBI): domain Eukaryota; kingdom Viridiplantae; phylum Streptophyta; class Magnoliopsida; order Caryophyllales; family Polygonaceae; genus Persicaria; species Persicaria tinctoria. The sequence continues at coordinate 7,601,297 of JBANSL010000012.1, forward strand.
TTATAGAGTTTTCCGCTCCTTAAAAAAACGTGCTGAAAACCAAAAGACCATGTATTATGGAACGGAGGGAGTATTAGGATAAATAATATATATTCGTTATATATTTATTTATCTAATAAATAAAAGAGATAAATAGGAGAGACTCCTCTACCCTAATCTATAACTGAAACCCTAAGAAGTCTGTTCGTCAGACGTTCTCTCAAGAAAAGAAAACTCACAGAGAACTCTCCTTCGTGGAGAGAGTCTCCTTCCTCTCCAACGCTCACCCATGGTGTGTAGGCTGTGAATCGTAGGTTCTCCACTGCTCCTGAATCTCTAATGAGATTTAGGGTTATGGAGATCTACCCGGTGATCAAATTCGAAGGCAAGACGATCTTGATTCCGCTTCCGCTACGGTTATGGAGATCTACCCGGTGATCAAATTCGAAGGTAAGACGATCTTGATTCCGCTTCCGCTATTCGAGGTAATCCGTTTATCCCTCAAATTCTAACAGTGAAAAAACAATCTAATTTTAAAAACAAAGAGGTAAAAATTCACTCTAGTTTTTGCAAATGAAGAAAAGTAGCCATAGGCAATCAGCTTGCTTGGCTGTTTGCTTCTTTGTGTACATATCACTGTTTCTGATCACAAACACATCATCAAGTAACTCATGGTAACATCTCCCATCAAATTGGTGTGGCCATCGCGGCATCTCGTTCGATCGAGTTTACGGGAAGGGCTTATTTCTCGTGTAAACACATCAGGCAGATCGAGGATACTCGGTGCAATGTGTGATGTTAAGCATACAATTGACACAATATCATGACTCATGACATCTGACATCCCAATTGGGTAAGCTATTACACTCTAAGTAAAGAATAAATTAACTACATTGGCGAAATTTCCATACCCGTAGGAAGCTTACAAGAACAGGCTGCAGCTGTTGCTACCGAGATTCAACGCCATGGATGAAGGTTCTCCTCCACCATGTCTGAAAGGCTTTGCTGAGGTTCGGACTTTCATTTCCGTGTTTGGAGAAGTGTCCGAACCACATCATGAACAGGGTGTGCTGCTGCTGCAAGGGGAGCGTGAGGAGCGCTTGGCCTATAGCCTCCTCGAGCTCCTTCATATCTAATCCTTTCTTGCATCTCTGCAGCCAGCCAAAGTCGAGCAGCGTGGGCTCAAACCATGTTTTGAAGAGCTTGAGTCTTGATTCAGACCTGCACTGGATTTTTCTTTTTCCCATTGCAATGAATAGTGCAGCTGAGACACGGCTTAGTTCGTACCTGATCAGTGGAGATGCACTTAAATGCAGTCTAAGCAGCTCTTCTTGATCTGCCCAGATGTCGACGAGCTCTTCTGCTATTTGCCAGTCAATTAGAATCTCCAACAACCAACTGAGGTTGTCTACTTGCCATGAAACGCTCTCAACCAAAGGCTTATCTGAATGCGTTTTTCCATTGGCTGGCTCGTGATGAGCTGTTCTTGTGGCCTCCTCGAGAAGGGTAGTCAGAGACCCTAAACAAGACCGGGAAACTTCATAGAGTTCTTCCTTCTCGATGCCTTGGTGATCTTTTTCATACATGGAGCTGTTGCACAGGAGGCCCTTAACCATGGACTTAAGCTCATTCCTTGCCTTGGAATTGGCACAGCTAGTGATGGACCGCACAAGTTGGCTGGCTAAATTCTGCTGGGCACCGGTTGAGTCATGGAGATTGAGCCTCGCCAATATCTCTTCAGACGCATCGTCATCAAATTTGAATTTCGCAAAGACTCTCTTGAGCTTCACCTCTTCTTCCTCGGTCCAAGGCACAGCCTCAAGATACTTTAAACACGACAAAACACCCCTGCTGAACTTGATGTCTGCCGACACCTGAAGGCTCCAACGCAATACATTCAATAGTTCAGAATACACGGATTCTCAAAAACTGTATAACAATTTGGCTCTATAAAACAGCATTGCACCAACTACATTTACTGAAACAAGCTTGTTTAACACCTACATAGTTTCACACTTCAAACAAGCTTGTTTAAGTTCTTAATTTAGATATAGATTCCAAGACACTACTCTACAACAATAGTAAATCTCCAGAACAAACCATCAGTATTCAGTATATATCACTTAAGCTTAAATCCAGTTATCAGTTTTACACCATGACAAAGTATCAGTTTCCATTGCCCATAGACATGATCAACCACCCAGTGACCCATGACAACACAAAATTCAGCAATGCACTAAGAAAGATGTAAATTACCAGGAGAAAGAACTCATCTTTAGCTGTGATGAGAGCTGAAGAACAAGAAAAGAAGATAAGCACCTGGAGTATGTCAATGGCTCGGTAGGCCCCGACCTTGAAGAGGCGTCTGGTTATATCTTCCTCAAACATGAGCTCCAAGGTGTCACGAAACACCCCCAAATTCTCCACCTCCGGCACTTCGATCTTGCACAAATCCTCCAATTTCTTCTGAATATGATCGGAGATAAAGCCTGCAAAAAATGTGCTGTTTCGTGCAAGAACTTCTGAGCTCAGCTCCAGCGCTAAACACGCCCCTTTCTTCCCCTTCAAATTCAGCCTCACTGCAAGAGCGCGCCCACCGGAGGTTTGGCTAGACTCTTTCTCAACGCTTCCTGTCAATTCCTCCAAATTCAATGCATCGTGGGGAGTTGGTTCGGGATCCGCATTGGTAATCGGAGCCAGGGCGGGGGCAGTGGCCCGGAAAGAGTCGGAATCGATGGGAGAGACCCGGCCCGGGGAGAGCATCCGTCGGGGGTCAATCCTGGCGACGACACTGCGACCGGATTTGGAGCTGAGAGGGGAATTGGGGAAGGAATTGGGGGTTAGGGATTTGGAGAGGGTTTGGGATGGATTTTGGGGGAAATTGCGAGGGGTTTTGGAGAGAGAAAAAGATTCGGGGCTCCTGGGAGGGGTAGTGAAAGAGCAACACCATGAGGACTTGGCTCTACCGGCACCACCGCCGCCATTAGCGGCATGGCGAGGCTTCTGGAGCTTCCTGGTGCGAGTCGCCGAGGAAGGCTCCATTGAAATTCGACTGGGAGGGATCAGATCAGGGGGTGTTGCTTCCAATGGAGGGTGATACTGACAGGGGGAAAGCGATGAATAATTAGATAACTGATAGAGTTGGGAGCGTTTCCTATTTACCGTTGATGTTTTCGTCGTCTTTCTGTGTGTGATTCTCTGCAAAAACACAGAGGAAATATCCGTGAAGCATTCAATATTGCCAAATGTTTTGCTTTAACAAGTTGTTGTCTTGTTGATGGAGACAGCATTTGTATATCTATTGAAGTTAGCTGGTCCCCTAACTCCCAAGAATCAAGCACTTGATAAAATCTGAAACTTGCCTCTTGAGAAAGGAATGTAATGCAAGTCTTCATCTTGAGAAGTTGCTCTACAAAAGAAATACTGTACAATCTTAACTCGATTCGTCCGGTTGCTTATGAACCAGTATGAACAATGATTCGTCCGGTTGTGTTTAAAGATTGAAACTTTTTATAGGGTCTAAAGATGGTCTAATAACTATAATGAATTTTGCACGAGTTATGTTTTTTTACAAACTGTATCATTGGATTCCATTTAGTCTTTTTTTGCTTTAAGAAAAATGTCTAAATCGAATATAAAAGTGCTTCAATTATGGATGCTTAGGTGGATCAATTCGAGTAGGCATTAGACCATCAACAACAAGAAACCTCTTACTCATTTTATTTTCTCTCATTCCATTCTTTCTACCTTATCGTAAGGTATAAGACCATTCTTTCTACCTTATCTTAATTCTTAAGGTATAAGACCATTAACAATCATGGGAAACCTCTTACCCATTTTAATTTCTCTCATCATATTCTAATTTTACACCTCATTTATTTTTTTGTTTAAATATTTTTTTCACTTTTTCTACCTTATTTTAAAAGGTTTGTTCTACAACCATGAGGAAACCTCTTAGGGCATCTCCCATGGTAAGCTAAAAAATGAGTTTTGGCCAAATTTTGCTCCCACCTTAGGCCAAAACCCATTTTAGTTTTTTTGTATTTGACCTATTTTCAAAACAAAGGCCAAATTTGGCTTTCACTTTTTGAAGGTCAAATCATATTTATTAATTTATTTATTTATTTTTAAGTGTTTAATATTTATGTAAATTAATAAATAATACAATTATAAATCTATATATTATATAGTTATGATTTCCAATTAAAAATAAAATTTGTAGTATTATTAAAATATTCAAGAGTTCTTCGATATAACTATAATATTTGACATATTTGAATTATTATTGCATAAATAATATTTTTAGAAAATGACATTAATATTTTTTATTTTAAATTCATCAAAATTATAATAAAAAATAAATATTAAGTACTAAAGAAGAAAAAACAAATATAAAATGAAACAACCAACTATTGAATCATGGTCACATTTAATATTTTGGCAGATCCGCATTACTCTCTTCATAACCATTTCCTATTCCGAAGTCATCACATTGATCATCTTCATGCATATATTTGTCATTACTCGTTCGAAAACTACCATAGCCATAATTTTCATTACCAAAATTTGCATTATCACATGCAACTTCTGATTGACTTTGGAATTGGTTAAAGTTACCATAACCAGATGTAGTCGGTGGTGCCAAAAGGATAACGATATAATCGAGTGACGGAAATGAGTGAAAGTTCTAAATTATATGAGTATGTATTAAAAAATTTTCTGCCAAAATTGGCATACGGTGAGAACAACAAAACCATTTAATAGGCCAAAAGGAAAAAATGAGAACCCTTTCCCAGAGAAAAGAACGCGCCTCACGCGTTGGCAAATCCCCCTTTCTATCCTCCTCTATAGAGCTCCTTCTTCCTTGTTTACAATACCCTATTCTATTAGGGATCCTAATCGTTCCGTTGTACAAAGGTCGGTCTGAACCTCCGATCTATCCCTTCCGGGCTGATGATTGCCCTACGCTTCGTCCTCGTCTCGCTTCCGGCCACCTATGGATGTTCGCAGTGGATGTGCTATCTAAAAGGGTCGGTGTCATATCTAAATTGGGGCTTTCGTGTGAGCCTAGCCGCTGGGCGATCTTCTTTTTTCCGATCGTTTCTAATCAATTGAGGAGTCTGATGATGAGATTTGCCAATGTTTGGTCAAATCGGCCTCCGCCTTGGCCAAATCGGTTGGGTTCGGAGGCATATGGGGAGATCTGCTGCTTCAATCCAGTTCGCCTTCTTCTCTGTTGGCCGACGTTAGTTGGTTTGTTCTTCAGCAACAAGAAGGCCTTCGAGGGGGTGTGCTTGCTTCGCTTCAGGGTGGGTTCTCTCTCCCTCCTCTCTACCTTTCTACTGCTTAGTAATTTTCCCTCTATAAACCGGGGGCTTCAGCGGAGTTCTCTTCACTATTTTCCCCCTGATTACTTGCCGTCACTCAGAAATATCTTCCGACGTTCTAACCGAGTCTCTCTTATTCTATCAATGGCTCCCTTTGGAGTGGACAAAAGCATAAAAACCATGGAAGCAGAAGATCCTGCTTTCCAGATGTCTAAACCCCGAAAGGGAACAAACATGCCGGAGGGCAATAAACTCACTGAGAAGCCCCCTCCCTTTGACGATGATCGCTTGGTGAAGTTGAGGCCTAGGGATCGGGAAAAAATTAAGAGACGCGCTATTAACAGGGAGAAACTCTCTGTTTTGCAAAACCGGATCCAGGAGATCATCTTTGTTCGGAATCAGTCTTCACCCTCTGCAACCACTATTGATGACCCTATGAATGCAATGGAAGTTCGGAAGCCTATTAGGTATGTTTGGAAATTTCTCTCGGGCGACTACTCTTCATTTTTTATGGTGATTAATTGGTTTGATTTGAGATTTGATCTGGTTGATGAAAGTATGTTGATTTTTAATTATGTTTCAAGAGTAATTTGCTCTTTGTTAGTACAAGATTGTCGAAAGCTCTTGGCCAAGTGTCCTGGAAATGTGAATTTGTTTCGCTTATGGAGGATGGGGGGATTGGTGTCAGTTTCTGGATCTGATCTTGTTGTCATGTGGTTACTAAGAAAATTTGAAAGCCTCCTATTGTTCATTAGATATCTAATTGCACCATTTACCTTTCTAAAGGCTGTGATTGCTCCATCAAAGAAATTCGATCATAAATCATTCACACACTTATTTACATGGCAATTCTTTTATGGGTTTTTTAGCTTGCTTGGTGTATCTTGTATGTTCATAGGCCTGAATTCTTGTCACTATAAGCTAAAATATATTTCATTTGGATACAACAATCAGCAATCATTTAAAAATTTGTCAAATTCGTTCAGGGATCTAATTTTTTACATGCCTTTAAGCACTCTTATGGCCTGCAAAAATTGTTGTGGTTATTATGGTCAGTTTCTTCATATGGGAATTTGTGTGATGAATGTTAATTGGTCTCGGTTGTCTAATGGAATTTCAGTTATGAACAATTTCACTAGGATGTTCTGGATTTCCTTTCCATGTATTATATTGGGCATCTTGAATTGGCTATGGTTAACTTTAAGTGCTTATTTGTGGTTTGTGTATTGTATCTCCATTAAATTTAATTGGGAAATCTTGGAGGGTAATTATGGTTACCGGCAATGGATTAGCACTAAGAACTACTGTCACAAACAAATTAAAAGAAAAAATGCCTACCCTTCCCCTAGTTTTCGTCATACTATAGAGCCATCTACAAGGGGTTCAAGTGTCGGTATGCAAGGTGCAAAAGGTTTTATGAGGGATCAAGTGGTTCTGTCTTTCACCTCCATGCCTTAGGTTGGATTTTGCTTAGACAAATCCACATACTTAGCCAAAGGTGGCTTAACTCAATGTCATGAGAAATGGGTTGGAAAAACTAAAGAGATTATACAACTAGGATTTATTATATGTGTAAATATATTTTTGCTATTAGAAGTTCCACACCCTCAACTTCTAATGGAGCGAACAGTTATTAAATAAAAGTCGGTTTTTGGAACATTAGAGGCATCGGAAGGGGAAATGTATGGTTAGATCTAAAGGCAATGAGGATAAACGACCACATCAATCAAATGGCAATTGCAGAGACCAGAACAAGCACAATTCCACAGGAGAAAACATGGAAAGCTACAGGGTTTAATAAGGCCATCTGGTCGATTGGGGAGGATAGAACGGGAGGCATCGGATTATTGTGGAATGAGAACGCCTTTACTAACGAGACGATAGAAGCTGAGGTGGTTCTTCCGAGAGTGATCCTTCTAAAATATGAGTGCAGTGATAAAATTTTTATAGGAATGATCTTCTTTGTTTATGCCCCCCCGCATGAAAGTGACAAAGACGCCTTCTGGTCAGAACTGTCAAATATAATCATTAATGAGCCTCTACCATGTCTTGTCATTGGGGATATGAACGAAATAAGTAGCAGCAATGAGAAGGTTGGTGGAGTGTCAAATAACGTATCTAGATACGCTAGATTAAACCACTTCAAAGACCAGTGTGCTTTATCTGAAATTCCGTCTTCGGGAAATCAATTCACCTGGCGGAAAAAAAAAGGAAGGGGAAGACAATATATGGGAAAAACTCGATCGAGTCCTAGTTCAGCATGAGTTTATTAGCACCTTTCCCGAATTAGCTACTTTTAATGGGGCTTTTTCGGGTTCAGATCACTGCCCCATTTCCATCTGCCTAGATTCTGGGCGACAATTTACTCCACCCCCGTTTAAATTTGAGAATATGTGGTTACATAGGACGGATTTTAGGAATGTTGTGAAGCAAGCTTGGAGAGTGAAGTGCTTGGGGTCAGCAATGTATAGATTAATCTATAAAACAAGATTTCTGAAAAATAAAGCCAAGACTTGGAACAAAAACTCATTCGGGAATGTTTTCCGTCAAATACAATTAGTTGACAAAGAGTTGATCGCTCTACAATCTAAAAATTCTCCAAGAATGGGCAAGGAAATTACGATGGAAAAACAACCGATTAGGAAAAAAGAACAATTATTTAAATTTCAAAAAGAATATTGGGGACAAAGGGCAAAATCTAAGCATATTAAGTTAACAGACTCCAACACGGGCTATTTTCATAGAATAGCGTCTGGAAGACGAAACAGAAAGATAATCCGAAGCATCACATCGGCTTCAGGGACACAAATTATGGGTGAAGATAATATAAAGAAGGAGGTGAAAAATGATTTTGATAGGCGGTTTTCCAAAGAGCAGATAAATATGAATTTACTTAACGAGTACCTTGAATTAATACCTACGACTGTCACAGAAGAGGAAAACAATAGCCTCAGTCAGCAACCGACAAACTGCGAAATAAAGAATGTTGTCTGGGCTTTGGGTAGGAACAAATCCCCTGGCCCGGATGGTATGACAGCTGAATTCTACAAAGAGTACTGGGATATAGTCGGATGTGATGTCATTAAAGCTGTCAAAGCGTTTTTTCATTCTGGAAAAATGCTTAGACAGATCAACCACACATTTATAACGTTACTACCAAATTGTGACAACCCCTCAAAGACTGCAGATTATAGACCCATTAGCCTATGCTCGACAATTTATAAGATAATCTCAAGAATTCTTACCGAGAGACTTAAAAGAGTGATAGGGAAACTTATTCACCCATTTCAGGGTGCCTTTGTGTCGGATAGAGCCATACAGGATAATATTCTGATTGCACATGAGATTTTCCACTCTTTCAAAACACGGAAAGGGACAGAGGGCTGGCTAGCAATTAAACTAGATATGGAAAAAGCATATGACAGGGTTGACTGGACGTTTACAGAGGCAGTTTTGAGGAAATTCGGGTTTAGTGACCAAGTTCTCAGGTTAATCATGGAATGCGTTACAACTGCGTCTTTCTCGGTTCTTGCCAATAATGGGCCCACGGAAGTGTTCAAACCTTCGCGTGGACTGAGACAAGGCGACCCCATGTCCCCATTTCTGTTTATTATTGGTGCAGAAATCCTGGCGAGGAAACTTAGTGTGGAATCCAACCTTAACAATTCAGGTCTCGAATTCAGGTTTGGCCATTCAGGTCCAAAAATCTCATTTCTTGCTTTTGCTGATGATATCATTATCTTCGATAAAGGCAACCAAACGAGTTGCGAAACGGTAACAAAAATCATCGACGATTACTGTAGACTCTCTGGTCAAAAAGTGAACTATAATAAATCTGCTTTCCAGGCTTCCCCAGGGATACCTTCAGCGCGAATTGCTACCATTGAAGGGTGTCTTAATATTGCGAAGCAAGTAAAACTTGACAAATATCTTGGATGTCCGATTGTCAATGGTAGAGTGAATAAAGACACATTCGAAGAATTAATTGGAAAAGCTACATGTCAACTATCAAAATGGAAGGCAGACTCTCTCTCACAACATGGTAGGTCAGTGCTAATAAACTCAAACTTAGCAGCTAAGCCACTTTTCGCAATGCAAAGCTTCATGCTTCCAGTGTCAATACTTTCAACGCTAGATAAGGTTAATAGAACTTTTTTCTGGAACAAAGATCTGCAGTACAAGCCACTAATAGGATGGGACAGAGTGTGCAGACCTAAAGCGAATGGAGGAATGGGGCTACGCAAGACAAAAGAAATGAATGAGGCACTTCAGATAAAACTCATTTGGAAAATCCTAGCGGAACCAGACAACGTTTGGGTGAGAATTATTAATCACAAATATTTAAAATCTGAGTTCATTCTGAATTATGATAAGAGAGGAAATGCATCATGGCAATGGACACAACTTAGGAAAATCATCGAGCCATTCAAGGAAGGTTCAGCATGGTCAGTTGGGGATGGAAAAACAATTAAATTCTGGCAAGATAAATGGGCGCCCATTAAGGATATCAAGTCGGCTTGCCTTGATCTGACAAGTATTAATAAAGATGAAACAATGGAACAATATATCACAAATGGTGTTTGGAACAGGACAAAGCTAGAATCAACTCTGGAATACGAGGTGGCACAACAAATTGCAGATATCCCTCTACCGGTAAGCCAAATTCAAGATAAAATGTATTGGTGGTCGGACAAAAAAGGGTGGTTCACAACGTCAAGTGCTTACAAACTAAATACAAAATCGATAGATATGACGAACGACATCAATGCATGGATCTGGAAACTTAATGTCCCGCCAAAAATAAAGAATTTTATGTGGAAAGTCTGCCACGATGGTCTACCCACAGCCGCCCGACTATCTAGAAGAGGAATCGCCATCCCACCTTACTGTGCGGTCTGCGAACATCATGAAGAAGACACTGCTCATCTTCTTTTCGAATGCAAGTACTCGCTATGTTGCCCAAACCTTCCCAATGCAGTAAAAGCAAAAATTTGCGAAAAGATCAAAGAATCAAGGAACATTGAATCATTAATGGCCTTCACTGCAGGACTACTTGACGGTCAGCAAAGAACCTGGTTGGCATTTCACTGGTGGACTATCTGGATATGTCGGAATAAATTAATCTTCCAACAACAAAAGCTTCCAAGTACGGATGGACTACTACAAATGGTTAACTCATTTTACAACGACTGGGAAAAGGCTAATAGATTTATAGAAAGCGAAAATACTGTTATCAGAAACAAAGAAAATAGGACCCCAAATATTACAAAGACAAAGCACAAAAGCAAATGGAGAAGGCCACCCCTAGGTAGATGGAAACTAAATTTCGATGGCTCAGCATCTGGCCACAGACAAAGTTCTGTAGGGTATATTATCTGGGACGATAGGGGTGAGGTCTCTGCCCTAGGGGGAAGAATAATTGGGCTACATAAACCATTAATGTCCGAGGCACTAGCTTTGAGAGAGGGAATCCTCAGGGCACGTGAAATGAGAATACCTAGCCTTGTCATTGAAGGCGACTCGCTAATAATCATAGACCATTTAAGATCGAAAACAAAATGTCAATGGGAAATTGAGTTAATTATGTCTGATATTAGCTCTCTCATCTCTGGGTTTTACGAAGTGTCGTTCTCCCACGTCCTTCGTAGCGGCAACGATATAGCAGATAAGGTTGCACACTTTGCTCTTGTTGCCCCCTCCACCACTTTTCACATTGATCCAGGTCTTGCTGACCTCATCCGCAAGGATGCTATCGGGTAGTTTTTACTCCCGAATTCTTACCCAATAAAAAAAAAAAAATTTAATAGGTCAAAAGAGAATATTCTATAGAATGTTATCTTTTGGTAGGTTATTTCCCTTAACCATTATCGCCTAAGGGGAAGATGCTCTTATCCCTTTTGAAATTTATTTTCACCTTAATTTCACCTTTTCTTTCCCTCTATCGTGTAACATCATATATTTCCTTTACTTTTTGATTAAAAAAAAAAAAACAAAATTACAAAAGGGAAGATGTTAGACTAACTCCAATGGTGGTGTGCAAATGTGTAAATGTGTATTTTTTAGACATTTTTTTAGCTCCATTGGTTACTTTTGGGATGTGCAAATGTGCACATTTGATCATGTAATGTGCAAATTTGAGCACATCACCTCCCCATGTGCAAAAACTTTTTCAAAAAGCAAGACAATTTTATTGGTGTATATTTTATGAATTTTGTTTTCTTTTTTATTTTAAATTAATTGTATTTGAATGGTGTGTAAAAAATACACATTTGACCATTGGAGCAAAATACCAAAAAGCAAGGTGTATTTTTACACATCTTGTGCAAATGTATACATTATAGGCAAAATCATTGTGGATAGTCTTACCTATCTCTACTTCCATTCCCTTACCTTAAGGTATAAGCCACAACAAAGGGATTACCTGTTAGTGACTTTAAGGTAATCAAAACCCTTGGTTGTTGATGCTCTAAGCCACAACAAACCCTTACCTTAAGGTATAAGCCACAACAAAGGGGTTCACTTTTAGTGACCTTAAGGTAACTAAAACTCTTTGTTGTTGATGCTCGCAATCAGTAATCACTCGCACGCTTGATTTATAATGATTTTCATTCATTAAATCAGAAATGAAGAAAGTTTAAGACTGAAAACAGACGAAATAATTCATAGGGAGAGATGAAACAAGCTACCACTACTGCAATAATACGAGATGAATGTCAAAAGATGGTTTCATTTAGATAGAGATACGAAACATTACCCCATTGGGCCATTATTAACACATTCACACAGCTTGAAACAAAAGATGGTCTCAATATCAAAAGCTTACTTTAAACTGAGTTTAAAGACCCTTGTTTGTAGACTATTTGAAACCATAGTCTACAAGGGTCATAGGGGTTCATCCAGATCACTCAAGTACAAACAGCCGATTTCGGAGAAGTTCCTCCAGCAGGACTCAAGGCCCTGGGCAGTCCTTTGATCCAGATCCTCCAGGCTTTCATATATCCCCCCGCCGTCATCACCAACCACAAACCTCTCTAGCAGTCTATCCATTTCATCATCATCATCATCATTGATAGGAACGGGACCTGCTGAAGTCGAGGCTAGGGCTGCATCATTGGGCATTGGACTAGAGTCCCAAACTGCAGGATCGTTGTAATTTGCAAAAGGGCTATTTGAAGATGTGAGTAAGTTACCAGCCACAGACACTGGAGTCGGAATCTGATCCACACCAGAGTCATAAATTGGACGCTTTGAAGACGAGGCGATATTAGCAGCAGCTTCGTTTGGCACTAGAGGTGCCTGATCAACGGCTGATACTGATACAGCACCAGAGTAAGCATGCTCTGAAGCAGATGCAGGGAATGCGTTGGCAGAAAGCAAGAAACTGGTCACAGCAGAATTTGTCACAACAGAAGCACTCTGGTTGTGATCACCAATGTGCATCACTTGTGCGCAATCAACGATCTCTGATTCATCCTCCCACTCCTCTTCTATGAAGGGAGCTCCATATTGCTCAGAATTTTTAGGCCCCAATCCACTCTTCTCGAATATCTTGCAAAGTACATATGAATCCTGGCATACACCCTTATCAGCCAATTTCTTGTCTTCGAGTCTGTATTCGTGCATAACCCAATCAGTTCTCTTGCCTTTTGGGGGTTTACCCTCATGAAACACCAGGGTTTTAATCTTGCCAACTATTCGATCTTCGTATGAAACATCCCTGTCGTTCCCAGTTGCTTTCCAGTATCCACAGTGAGTAGCCCTGTTTGTTCTAGCCCCAATGCCATATTTCTTCCCCCTTGGACAAAAGAAGTACCAGTTCAGATCCTTTTTCAAACAGGCCAGTCCTCGCAAATCCTTTGGATGAAACTGGTAGACATCAACTTCTGTTATCATTTCCGGTTTTAGCACCTTCATCAGCACCTTCCTCTTGAGGTAATACATCACCAGCTCTACATTAGTCGGGTGGAACCTGAAACCAGGCTGTAGACGCCCACTTGCAGCACAGAACTCCATTTCTCTTCCCAGAAAAAGTACCTCCTTTCGAATGTCTGATGTCTGTAGAGTATCGATCAAACTAAATAGCTCCCTAACCAACTTAAGAGACAAGCAGATCTCTTCTTAATTCACTTCGCAGAAATTATGTGAAACCAAATAATTCACTAACCAACTTAAGAAACACAAGCAGATCTCTTCTTAATTCACTTCGCAGAAATTCAGGAAGGTCGACCCAGAGTAGGCAATACGGTATGAAGATGCCTACTCCAAAAACCCGCCCCGTCAGCCGTCCTGTTTCCAAAATTTGAATCTCCCACGCCAATCACCAAACCAAAAACAAATTTGTTTTTTGGCGGTGTAAAAAGTCATTTGAGACCTGCACATACATCGTAACAACCCACAAAAGGGGAAAAAAAAAACTTAAATTCCTGATTGACAAAACCTAAAACCCAAACCCTAACCCAAAGAGAGTAACAGCAAACATCAAACGAAAATAGACAAGAAGACTCAAACCTTAACCCAAACCCTAACAGGAAACCAACGCAAAAAACAAACAAATCAATACAATTCCCAACCCTAGAAAAACACAATAATGGAGAATCCCCGATCAAGCCAATACAAAAAAGGAATCAAAAACTCCCCAAACAATCGACCGATTCAGGGATCAGCGGGGGTGTCAAACCATGATCACGAAACCCTGGAATCGAGATCAATCGCACGAGAAGCCGAAACCAATTCAACAGAAGCCAAGATCGGCGATTGAAAGGAACAGATCGCTGACCTGGTAAACCACTTGGAGTGATCGGAGAAGAACGAGTAGCCGGCGGAAGAGAGAGGAGATTTTTGGTACTCGGCGGATTGAGATTTGAGAGAGCAGAGAAGCGAAACAGGGTTTTTCTTCGGTAGCGAGTTTATATAGTGGGAGACCGGGGAACGAGGGGCGGGAAGTCAAAGTCATCTCTGGCTGCTACTAGAAGGGGCATTTCTGTAATTACGTTTCAAATGAATTGTTTTGATTGGTCGTATGCTTGGCTTCCCGGTGGGCTGTAACTGAATTGACGGATTTGCCCTTGTATTCTTTAGAAAATTCTGGGGTTTCATTTATTTTACTGTGGGATGAAGCTTGCGTCCCACGGAGTCCGTGTATAAATTTCCTGACGCGGCCTCCAACTTTCGGGTATTTCGAATTTTGCCCCCAGTTTCTACCGTTGACGGGTTAGGGCCTACTATTCACTTCCATTTGGGCCTTTATTATAAAGCCCAATATATAATTGGATTTAAGAAATTAGAAATTGACTGCTCCCTCTTTGAATTTGTTAAATAAAAAGTGCTCATCCAAGTTCGAACCGGGGATCTTTGGTGCTATCCATAAGTCCTTTCCGGTTGAACCATTTCGGAATAGTTATTAATTGCTCCTTCCGTTTCATAATAAGGGTCGTTTGTTTTTTAGTGCACGCTTTTTAAGGAGATAAAAACTCTATAAAATATTATTTTTAATCAATTTTTTTAATAATTTCATAGTTATTAGTAATAAAAATAAAAATATAAAAAAAAATTCATTAAAAAAATATTTTATATATTTGTTACATTCTTAAAATGCGTGTCGAAAAAAAGACAAGAAGTTCTTGCACGGTCTTTAGTCTTCCTCAATTTCTACTGCACCGATCTTATTTTGTTAGGAACTAGTGTAGTTTGTCGTCCGTTTTCCTTCGACCTTTCGATTTCCTGAAAAATGATGCTATTTGAATTTCGAATTATTACCTTGATTTTAAAAAAATAGGTTTACAATTCAATATTATTACATACATATATTTCATTTTAAAATTTGAGAACAAATTAAAGACTTCCACTACACGTCTACACCTACTTGGATACTCCCTCTATTTGGAAAAATATGTCATTTACTCTCTCTCGACCTGGTTGGGGAAAGAGAGCGTAACCCCCCAGACCCTACTCTAAACAGGATATACTGGGCTTGTTCTTATTGTTGTTATCCTTTTAACAATTTTATACTTATTAATAGTAATTACGAAGTTGTTAAAAATATATATATAAATGGATATTTTATATAGTTTTTACAATCGTAAAAATGAATGTGTAAATAGTAAATGAGATGTTTTTGCCGCGGAAGGAGTATTAAATAAAAACAAGCAAGAAAAAAATAAAACCCAGAGAATAGCAATTAGCAAAATTGTTCCATGTGATTTTTTAGTATACAGTTGCACATAATTAATAATTACACCGCAACTGTATATATGTTGTTGATAGTTGTGAAGATCAATGTAGGCCCAGAGATTGCCGCTCTTA
This sequence comes from Persicaria tinctoria, assembly GCA_037127255.1. Taxonomy (NCBI): domain Eukaryota; kingdom Viridiplantae; phylum Streptophyta; class Magnoliopsida; order Caryophyllales; family Polygonaceae; genus Persicaria; species Persicaria tinctoria. Next base: position 7,616,905 of record JBANSL010000012.1, read on the forward strand.
CAGTAATTACACGCACCTCTATGATTTGTTTATAGTCGATCAGCATCACTTAAACTTGTATAGTTGTATTCTGATTTGAGGTTGTACTCGATCTTCTTCCTCCCATGTTTACAAATTAGTACCAACCTGTATACTACGGAGTAAGAAATAAATTGCATGTTTGTAATAGAAATAGATATTGGGCTGGGCTGATTGGTAGGTTAGTATCATGGGCCATAGGGGGGCCCATTACCAAGGGGATTTGTAGTAACGGGGTAGGTATAAACCGAGAGATTTTATATATAATCTACAATATTCTGCATTATAAGTCATAATATATGAATATGCAAACGAATCCCTATGCATATGCATAGGGGATTTGACTGATCTCAATTTTTTGAAAAAAGTCCCAACCTAGCCGTTACAATAATATTTTTCAAAGTTGCTACTTATTTTCTACCTTTATCTCATTTCATAAGGCTAGTCTAATATTAAACACTAAACATTCCCAAAATCCTTAATGGGCCCTTTTGAGATAGATCTATTATTGGATAACATCTTTTTTTCTACTTATGTTAAAGTCATAATAATTAAAGTTTGTAACATATTAAAAAAATTTAATTAAATAATGCAATGTAAATTAATTTTTTCATAGAAAGACGCTTAGATATTAATTAGGTGACGGAGACAATTAATATTAATATATTATATTATTCATCTACGTCAGGCCGATCAGGGTCATCTTACTACTAATTTTTTTTTTCTTGGTGTTTTCCTCTTTATTATTAATGTCAATTGGAATATATATCTTATGGTTTAAGTTTGTTTTGATTTATTTGTTGCGGATCTTTTCAATCTCTACGGTCTAGCTAGTATGTCAAATTAATTTTCATCTCCAATATATAATACAATAATAGTATACTTCCACCAAATATATATTTCCAATATAATATATATACTCTATAAAAATTTGGTGTTCACGGTCCCTTGTGTGTGCACGTGGGCATGTACATTGAAGCGACGTCGTCTTAATTGCATGTATATGCTCTTTTCTTTCTTTTTCTTTATCTTGATGAGCACATTATTGAATCACATATATAATTATATAATCACATTGCTTTGTAGACGGAGATCGATGTGCTATATACATGCGAGTTAACGACTACAATTTACATAGGATGATAGTTTTAAGTCTATCGGAAACACTCTCTCGACTAGTTCGAGAAAAGAGTGCGTACATCCTGACCCCTCAAACCCCGCTTAATAGCAGGATATACTGGGACGTCGCTGTTGCCGTTGAGCGACGTACACATAATTTAGCCGAGACACGAGGTAGACAAAAGTGTTCTTAGGGGTCATTTCTATTAACTTTGTAATTTAAAGTCTTTTTCCTTTAGTTTACAACCATCACGTGTAAGTGTCCTACACATCAACTTATAAGTCATTGGTCTATTGATGTTGTGCCTATACAAGTGGTTAATTTAGATCTAAGCTCCTAATGAACATGTTTGTCTAGATCAAGTTGTTAGGAGTTAATCGATTATGATTTGTTGAAAGAAATTAGTAGATATATAGAAGTTCAAAGTTGAATTAATGGTACATGAATTGAAAATTTTAACTTGTGTTTAGGAACTATATATGGTTGTTTCTGGCTTAGCTATATATGTTTGTCACTGATCAGTACAAACTAGTTTTGAAATTATTTATATTTTGAAAACAATAAATGAGCTTCATCTAGTTTAAAAACTAGTTTAATTTCAAATATGGCCTACTGGCTGCTACTGCTATATGTATCATGATTGACCTTTATTATAAGTAGCCCTTCCTGTGGGCTATGGCTATGCCCTCTTGAATTGATTTCAGCCCCTAAATTGCACTCTTACACACTGTTTTCAGATTGGAGATTCCATGGCTACCCATGTTGTATGACCTTAATTTGTGGCTTCCAAAACCCCACCCTAAATTTTAACCTCTTTTCCACCTTGTTAATGTGATAGGTCATTGATCATAAAATTATACATAGAGGACCATCTCTTTCTCTGTGAAGTCTTATTAGCAGAGCTGTCAAAAAAGTTAAGACCATCTATCTAGGACAGGGACAATGATGGACACCCATTTGAGGTATAAGTTTCTTTTGTACAATTCAATTTTGATTGGAAAACCACACTTGCTTTAACATATGCTTCATGAATTTTTCTCTCCTTCAATTTATTTCTGTAAAATGTTTTTCAAGAGCAATGAGGATCAATAAGTTTTTTTGTAGTAATAGGTGAATTGAATCATGATTCATGAGTAGATTGTACTCTTTTAGGGATGTTTGCTAGGGAAAAAAAATGTTTGCTGAATTTATGATCAGACAGCGCCGGAGTCGCTATCGATCTCTCATGTAATTTTGTCAGGAAAAGTTAACAAAGATGAATCAGAATTCAGAAAGTGCCTTCAATTCACAAATTGAACACCTCCAAACTAAGTTACAATTTTCTCATGGCCCCTAAAATCCGGTTCCTCATGCAGTGTAGAGAAGGTAAATCGTGGGATGTGCTTGATTAGGTTGGTGGCGTAATTGAAATAAACAATCCATTTAAGAGGTAGGTAGATGTGCCTGATTATGAAAATTGCCTTATATGTGAAATTCTAATTTAACAACTTACCATAAATAATTCACACATACACATATATATTTCATTACAAACAATATAGTGAAAAAAATAGGATCCCTATGTACAACCATATATATATTTTTGAAAAAGGAGAAGAACCTCTATAAAGCAATCATACCAGTAATAACTTAGCTTCTTCCTTTTTCTTTATAAAAAAAAAAGACTTTCCTTCCAACCATTTACCAATGATATATTAACCTCAACAGCAAATAGTAAATCTGCTAAAATATCTGTCCAAAGGCCTCAGCAAGCCTCTGAAGGTCCTGTTGCTGGCTGTGATGCCAAGCTGTGTTGGGTTCACTTGCTGTAAATGGGGAAAGCTCAGGTTTTATCTCATCATATATTGTTTGGGGACACTGGGTAGCCATGGATGTTCCAAGCAACAATGGGGTATGAAGGTATTGTGACCACTTGTTCATTTCATCCAGGTTGTTGGACCCATGACCTTGAATTTGAGGGTCCTTTCCACCCAGTCTCCATCCCCATGAGAAGCTCTGATCAAAGGAGCTTGAGCTTTGCAGCTCAATGTTATTGGCACTGTGGTTGGTGGTTTCCATGGTGGTGGCATAGGAGCCCATGGAGGCTGTGTTTTCAGATCCATTTATGCTAAGAGATGAGTGCCTGAGTGGAGTGGAGATGCTGGAAGAAGAAGATGAAGACATGAAGGGATTGAATGAAGGGTTTGAATCTGGGTTCTTTGGAAGGTCCATGTTTAGGCCATACCCACCAAAGGAGAAGCTGCCCACAAGTGGGTTAGAAGTGGTGCTGGTGGAGGGCTCATAAGAGGCCACAAAGCTGTCTCTGAAGAACTCATGGGTGTTGGGGAGACAGTTGTCATTCACATTGGGATGGGGAGGGTGGCTCATGTGGCCATGGTATGTCGGTGTCTGATCAGGTGAAGGGTTTGTGGTGGTGTGATCTTGTACCTGCAGCATTTGGCTGATCAGCTGGGTTGAGCTCTCTGAAACCCTGTCACCTCTTGATGAGGATGATTTGTCACTTCCACTGGATGCTTTGCTAGCTTTGTTATTGTTGTTGTTGTCGTCGTCAAGCTCCGAGAGGGGCTTGTGGGTGTTGGGGTCAATGCCTCTTTGCCTCAGTTTCTTTTTCAGGGAGGAGTTCCATAGATTCTTTATCTCATTATCTGTCCTTCCTGGTAGCTGTGCAGCTATTTGAGACCACCTGGACAATTTGCCAAAAAGAAAGATATATAAACTTGGAAGAAATAGGCTAAAGAAAAAATGAAACCCAGATTAGATGGGGAGACAAGATTTTGATATATGTTGAAGAACTGCAGCTACCTGTTGCCAAGAACTGCATGGAGCTCAACTATGAGGTTCTCTTCCTCAATAGAAAATGCACCTCTCTTCAGATCAGGCCTCAGGTAATTAATCCACCTTAGCCTGCAGCTTTTTCCACACCTTTGCAACCCTGTAAAGAATCAAATTAAACAATCAAAAAAAGAAGAAGAAAATCACACACACATACAATAGCCATGATTCCTTGCTGGTTTTAGCATTGTTAATTGAAGTTAATTGACAAGAAAAAGATAGGAAAGAAGGGAGGGGCCTATGAAAAGGACCCTCTTTTAATTTCCTTTTCCTTTATTTTTTGAATTGGGTGTGTATACCTGCAAGTTTAGGGACAGAGCTCCAGCAGCCATGACCATATTGGGTTATGTGCCTCAAAAGCTTTTCATCTTCCTCAGGTGACCACAGCCCTTTCCTGAGCTTCTGCTTGTAACAGCAAGAATGCCTCCCCATGGGGCCTAAATGAAAGATCTTTTCCTCTTTTTACAGTACAAGACCAACAGCAACCACACCACAACACCACAGACACCTGCAAAATAGGGGACTGGTGGGAGAAATTCCCTATGGAAATGGATAGAAAGAGATATGACTTTGCTGAATTCTATGCACAAAACCTCACAAAACTCATGTGAATAGTTTTTTTTTTTCCTTCCAAAAAAGATTTGGTTTTATCTTTGAGAGAGAGTTTTGGGGAAGATGGGAGAGAGGGCATCTATCTAGGTTGAGAAAATGAAGTGGGCTGCAGTTTATAAGGAGAGAGTTTGAAGCATAAAAGTCACAATCTGAAAGGGTGATTGAACACACCTATATGAATTCATCTCTGCCCCACCCCCATCTGTTCTTTTCCACTTTCGCCATGGGGAAAATAACAGTAACATCATGGTAATATACTATTGCAATTTTTAATTCATTTTTTAAGTTTTTAAACAACTGTGTAGAATTGGAGGGGTTCCAATAATCTGACTTGCACAAGTCTCATCAAGTTCTTTGCAATTGAATGCACAGAGCCACTTCTGGGTCAGGCATTTTGACAGACACCTTGTGGGCATTCCAAAAGAAATCAATTTTCATATACGGGTGACCGGTTAGTGATCCAGGATTGTTCAGTCCCTACACGTACAAAGTATAAATGCAAGCAAAACAATCAGTATTCAGATACCAAATTGCGAAATCACTTGCACCTTTTTAAAGCAAAATTTACCCCTTTTGGAGCACGAAAATGGTTGAGGAAAGGGGAAAAAAATTATTCCACAAAGATAAATGCTTGGAATGAAGACCCCATCCGTGATTAGTTAAATCCGGATTGATTTGGTAACAACAACACCTTGCAATAAATTCATTGCACCCGCAGAGGATCAGAGGATTTAATACCCTCTCTGGCTCTCTGATCTTCCATCTGAGACTGTAAAATCAATCACGCACCAAATTTCACGTTTCCTATCTGATTGGTTTCCAGAATTCCATAACAAATTCCCAAGTTGAATAAAAAGGGATCCTTTTTGGGGAGGCAACCCTTTTCAATTTATGGTTAAATTTCAACTGGATGGAATTGAATCAACTTTATCTCGAAAATTATAAACTCGTGTACAGGAGACGTATTTACACTTGGATTTAGAGATCGAAGAAAACAAATTAAGATTGTTGGATCTTTCTCTTGAACTAGACTATTAGAAGAGTTTTTAATTTACTAGGATTTGATCATTTTTCAACTTCTCTTGACATGGACAACTCTTGCTTTTGTCTTTGCATATAGCTGGAAAATGTTAGATGTTAAAGAAACTGAACTTTTTTTAGTTAGCTAACTGCACTTGAAATTACTTGATGGGTCATTTAACAACAATAAATATGAATTAGAACTAAATTATTATTTTTCAATAATTTTTACTAGTTTATAAGAAATCTGATTCTCATATCGAACTCTTATATTCAACAAACAAGCATGTAATAAGTTACGAAGGATCGTCTTCGGTCTTCACTGCTCACGTGGACTCATGATGTATAGTTGTCCCCAACGTATTTAGGTACGGTGTTACTTGGCGTTAGTGCCCACAAGGATCGTCTTTGGTCAACAGTGTCATTGTTTAGTGGCGTCGGTTATTAGTCTATGTTGTTCCCATCGTGTTTAGGTTAGGTTTGCTTGTTCGTCCGGAATTGTGTGCTTATCACAGTTTGTAATATTGCACCTTTTTTCTTCTTCTTACGTACGTGGTATGTTTTGACGGTTCACCGTCTGTCGACTTTGTCAATCTATCAATGCGTCAGATTTGTTTGACCTTCGAATTGTTTCCTAGTAAAAAATGTAATAAGTTATGGGAGGAATTAATCTAGTATTTGGGTTATGTAACATGGGATAGGACATATATGTTAAGCATCTATAATTAGGAAAATGAAATCTTAAAAAGAAAATGAGTGAACTTTCGAAGATAGCAACAAACTGTTTTTTATTAGGAAAAAATTCGAGCGAGCGATCTCTACCCAACAGCATCCTTATGAATGAGGTTTAAAAGACCAAGATTGTTGTGAATATCGACTCTTCGGATAGAGTGGCGGATAAGGTTGGCAAAGGTGTGCAACCTTATCCGCCACTCTATTGCCCAAGCGGGGAATATGAAAGAAAAACACTTCTTTCAAAGGCGATAAAATTAAGGCTTTTAACATCTGACATAGTCAGTTCAATCTCCCAAGGACATTTCGATGTTTCAATTAAGTGATTAATAATTATAATAGAATCTCCTTCGATGTGGATTTTGTCGATACTAAATTGGATAGCGTTTTGGATTCCCAGTTTTAGGGCGAGGTTTCCGCTTTTAATGGACTTTGTTTCCCCAGTTTACTGTAGCATATGCAAATTGGACTGCCCTCCCAGTCCCTGATAATGGCACCCGCCGAGCTTACAGAGTTTGTTAATTAGCGTGGATCCATCGAAATTTAGTTTGAAAGTGTCCATCGGTGGTTTACGCCATTTAGCCTTTACTACCTTATTTTTGTCCTTCGGGTGGTTTGTTTTTTGTGTATGTGAGGGGGAGGCATCATCTAGACACTCATCTATTTGAGATGTTTTACTCCAATTGTCCATGTGAGTTTTAACAATGCGAATTAGAGTATCTTTAGACGGAAAGGGAACCTGTCGAAAAACAAGTTGGTTCCAAGAGTACCACACTGACCACCAAACGAAAGTAAGCTCCGTCTCACTCTTACAATATGTGGATTCATTAGAAATAAGTTAAAGACTTTTTTTTTTTAAAAAAAAAAGGCGATTCGAAGTACCTGATAAATCTAGTAGCTCCACAAAAAAACATTAATAATTACTCCCTCCATTTAAAACATACTATAATTCTTTTTACTTTTTAACAAGTTTTTTTAAAGAGTAAAAAATTATATAAAATATTTTCTTATTAATTTTTTACATGATTTTATACTTGTTAGTATTATGTATGAAATTATGTAAAAAATATAAATTATTTTTTAAATATATTTAACTCTTTAAAAATGAAAGGATTTATATTTTAAAAATGTATTTCATAAAATTAAATTGCTGAATCCATTATTAATTAATATTTTAGAGTAAAAAAAGATGCCAAAGAAAGTCATAGCCAAAACTCAACTCCCACAAGGGACATGCATGGGCAGGGGAACAAACGTCCAAACCGGAAAATTTGAATCCGAGTTAACAATTAAATCCTGCAACTTTATTTGGATAAAAATATATTTCAAGAGGGATTTAATATTAATAAATAAACACTCCAATAATTATCAATATATTTTATATAAAAAAATAATCAGTAGTAACTTATTAGCTAGCTAGGCTCATGTTAGCTGTCTCTCTTTGGCTACACATAAGGTTCCGTTTTCGTGCTATATAAATATATATATTTAAATTTAATTAATTATTTATTTGGTAAACATAATTATTATTAATAATATAAAGATGTAATTTTCATACTCAACAAGTCATAAAAAATCAGTTTGATAGGATTTATATTATCGGCATTCACAAGCTGATGATTACATGAGCTGTTTGAGAGCACCTAAGTCAATCCAATTTAATTTTAATTAAGCAAGTTTATTCTCTACTTTTGGTTTTATGAGGTTAATTAATCATTAGGTGGCATGATCAACCCCTAATCTAATTTAATAAGTATATATAATAATACTGTGTGAAATTTAGTTAATCAGTTGCACCAATGAAGAACAATGATTTTTTGGATGTAGGCAAAACCTATATGTACACCAATAATATATATGTACAGTGGCAAGAAATCATTCATTCGAGAACAAGTTGCAAAATTACAGTATTTGTATGTGAAAGTGAAGTTACATTTATATATAGACAAAATTAATGATTTTTCATTGTTTTTGTCACGGCCTAAAACATTAGTCGATTCTAGCATTTTACCTAGGAAAATAAATCGTGCATAGAGTGACACGACTTCTGTCTAGAGCGTCCATTCGAATAAGAGTCATAGTTTTGAATTGGTCTCCATGCCATCGTCGGCGGTGTCACATACGGTACGCAGGACGAGCAATCTTATCTGCAACAGTGTTGAATTCCTTGAAAATATGACGAATAGGAATATTAGAAAATGAACAAACTGATCCAATCTCGTATCGGATTGTAACAACTCTATTTTCCAAGGACACTTCCGATCTCCTAGGATTGCGTTAACAACCATTAAATTATCTCCCTCAATGAGGAGATTACAAATATCCATTTGTTTAGCGCGTGCGACTCCCATCCGAACCTTCTGCACAAACAATAGAGCTGTAATTACAAGTTCCATGTCCTAAAGACATGATATGGCTATCAAAGTTGCGTATGACAAAACCGTAAGTTGCCAGCCTAGACGTTAGCTTCGAACCATCGAAGTTGTTCAGCTTAGCAAAAACCAGCGGGTAGTTTCTCCCATATGCCATTACGCCCCAGATGATTCCCATTATCCAGGTGCCAAATCCCTGCTCTAGGCCACCAGAGGTGGCCTAGGGGTTCCATCCTAAAATCAATTGCAATAGGAGAAGTGACACACTGACTTATATGCAAGGTTCAGGTTCTCGTGTTTTTCGACGTGGGACAAATGTTCCAAGACATCACAACAATTATGGTGCTTCTTGATCTGAAATTGACCAAAAGAAGGAGGGATCGAAACTCGAAATATTGAATTCCTTGAAGACTTGTTTTGTAATTACACATTCAATTAGAAGGTGTTCAGCAAACTCGAAAGTGCAATTACAAAAGCCACAACCCATTAGTATTGCGATATGTGAGCGGCTAAGCCTTTCCTTTGTAGGTAGATAATCCCTAGCCAATTTTCCCACAAAATGTCAAATTTTTGACGGTGCATCTAGCTTCCAAATCCATCCACATTTAAAGTTCTGTTGTCCAGACCCATTGGGCACAATATATAGTAACTACAAATATTGTAGAGAACCACCCGTCATAACTGGATCCTCAGTTAAAGTCGGTCTGAAAACCGATTGGTACGTAGGTAGCTGATCCGCAAGTTTAGCCCTAAGGCAGGCTACATCCCACGTATTATTTGAAAAAATGAAATCACTTACTTTCATATCGATTTGTAGCCCGTCAACCGAGACTTGAGCTTTAAATACTGGCAGGTAATCCAATACCAAATTATTTGTCCAGAAGTTGACAGTCTTACCATTCCTAATATTCCAACGAAGCCCTAGTTGAAAGAGATTTCAAATAACATTAATATGAAGACTAAGGGTGTGTATGGTTATCAGTTTTTTTTTTTTAACAGTTAAAAATTTGAGGTTTTTATTAAAAACTCTGCATGTGGAGGGGTTATTTTTTATAGCTTTTTGGGAGTTTATGTGGTTTATTTTATTTGAAAATACCATAATACCCCTAATAACAACCAAATAAACTCCACTTTTTACAAATAAACACTCTTTCGTCCCATACGGAGTTTATATTTTTTCATAAATTTTTAACTACTTTTACCAATAGTTTATAAATTTTTACCCTGTTTATAATTTTAGTCAGTTTATTAACCCCGTCCCATACGAACCCTAACTCTTCAAATATTTCTCCGTTGTGAAAAGAGTGTCTTTTACTCCGTAGATTATTTATACTACAAAGTCTAGCTACAAGTAGCAGGAAAATAGTTGACGTAACAAATTTTAGTTTAAAAGTGATTAATTTAATTTAATTTTAAAAGAGTCCTAGAAAAAGGATGTTTTTGAAATGGGTTAATTAGTACGGTAATTACGGTACTATATAGGCGGCGGCGCTACTGGTTGTGCATAGGGGCGGCAATTACCCCCACCGCAAAACACGGTTGTAGTGGCGGCGGAGTTGGGTTGCACTCACCGCCTTCCTCGCTTCCGCCTTCACTGACTTTTCTCAATTTTAATTTGTTTTTGGGCCTCCTATTGGCTATTTCCATAATTATTAACAATCATATGCTTCAGAGAATCGAATATAAATTTAAATATTTATATTTAATGATTTTGTTGGCTTGTTTCGACTTTTAAATGGAAACACTTTTATCTTTCATTTTCGTTGACCAAAAGCACATGCAGCTTTGAGAGAATTGCTAGTATCTCGATCATATAAATATATATACTAGTATCTCATTTATAATCATTAACATGAATTTGTGTGTGTATATATATATATATGGTTCATGTTACATTAATGTATACTAACTATTTATAAATCACTTAAACGGAGTAAAATTATAATCCATTCATATTTTTTTCTTAATTTATTTAGTAATTCTAAACTACAACATTCACTATATCTATAGAAATATAAATATATTACAGCCGACAAATATTGTATGGCCAGACAGTTGTACTAGAGAGTAGAGAGGGTGGGTAGAAGATGTGAAATTGACATCTCATATTGATAATATAATAAATCAATTGGTTTTAAATTGGAACCATATCGATCGGTCTTGCGTGCTCGACTTGATTATTGAAATGTCGAAAGAAAACAGTTGGGCTAACTATTATAAAACAATTAAGAAATCAATCAGAAACAAAACACCTAAAAAATAAACGATCCAATCACAAGTGATCCCAATAAAATAAGGTCGACAGAGTAAAAGTCGATGGATGAAGATTTAAAGACAACGAATGTAGATAATATAGGAATGAAAATTAAAAGATTGACGCGACATTTGAGGCCAATACGCCCAACACATAATAAAACTACGAAGGTGGAAAATGAATGGAATAATTGGAATCATTATAATGGAATAAATTAAGTATGAAGTATATGTGTGTGTGAAATTACATTTGCCCATAAGTACTAATAATAATTAAAAAGAAAACTGTGGCAGCATATATATAATTAAGTACTATATATATAATTGGTACGGTGTAATTAGTGTGTATGGATGCATTATACATGCATATATGATATATGTAATGTTTGTCAGCATGCAATATATATGAGCTGTCCCTAATTTGGCCGATTTAAGCTGGAATGCCTTTGAAAATCTATATAATTAAAGTTGAAGATATATTATATATATTGATAAATCAATCAATTAATTGTATATATAATAAAGGAGGAGTCGCCTGAGACACATGACGACTTCTTCTTTTATTCTAACTCTATTTAATCAATATAGTTATACATGCATGATAAAATTTGACTCAATTTCATTAGATATTGATATATTTTTAGAAGATATTAACTAATTTTAAAATATATGCATAAGATAAAATTTTATTCTAACTCTATTTAATCAATATATTTATATATGTATAAGATAAAATTTGACCCAATTTTATTAGATATGGATATATTTTTAGAAGATATTAACTAATTTTTAAGACTATTATAAGATAAGATTTTACCTATTTTCGCTATATATGAACATATTTTCATAAGATAATAACTTTATCAAATATATTACATGGTCATACTAATTAAACGACTTTATCAATAATTACTTTATCCAATTTCATTAGATATGAATATGTCTGACAAGATTAAATGACTTAATCAATAATTCCTCTCCTTAATTTTTATCCATCCATTTATTTTATATATATATTTTTATATAATATTATTTACTAAACTCAATATCTATCCATCTATGTATATGGTCCTAACTAAATTTTTTTATCTACCCATATATTCTATCAATTTTTTTTTAGACAAATTAAAAATATATATAATATTATTTATGAGTGTATATGTATAATAGTATCTATTGCATGAGATATGAAAACTTCATAAAGTTAAAATAGTAAGTTGTCTAAAGTTTATATTATTATATTTATATAAAAAATACCAAATTGTTTAGAATATAAACAATTTTTTTACAATTATATTATTTACACAACACAATTTTTTTCTAAAGAAGTTATTTGGTTTTAATATATTAATATATTTTAGAATGTGCATTAATATAAAGTTTATTTAAATAAAAGAAAGAAAGAATTTATATGTGTTGTGTGTGTACGTATTACAAGAATTTCATTTAATTTTATGTTAATTACGAATGAAGAAGTATTGGAAGAAATTAATTACTTGAATAGACGGGTTTTAGTATGAAATTTATTTAAATTAAAAAAATCTCACACAATGCGGGTATTGAACTATCTATATATATATATATATATATATATATATATATATATATATATAAGAGATGAGACATAATTATAAAGAAATAGTGTACATATAAGTTCCTAGAGATGCATGTAAATTAATAGGGATGAGACATAGCTAGCTAGCTCATAATAATTGAATTTTTTTTCTAAATAGCCAAAAAATGAAAAATTATTAGGGAAATAGCAAAGATCGGAAAGAATTTAGCGAAATAGCCAAAAGAGGTAAAGTCGTTGTTTAAAACAGCGACTTTACATAAAGTTTTTTTTTAAAAAAAAATAATTCCCCCCCCCCCCCAAAAAAAAACCTTGAAGTTTAGGCAAACATGGAGGCTTCTGGGGAGGTAGTGATGTCGCGTCCCTAACCTGACCGAACTTGGTAATTAAGATCGCACATATTCCGCTGCAGTTGAGCAAAATCAGAACAATTGCTACTACTAGCAACAGTAGAGGGAGTCTCAGTGTCATAATCAACACATGCAAGAGAGTGGAAGAAACGAATTGGAGTCTGATTTGCGCCATCGCTTGTTGTGGCGCCAGGGACATCGGATTCGGATCTCAAATCGGCATAATTAGAAACAAATTAGAGTCTCATGGGCATAATCAGAACAATTGCTCAGCCTGCCCGTGTTGTGGCGTCGGGGACATCGGATCTCAAATCCGCCGCCGAGAGGCTGCAGTGGCTGGTGGCAGATTCGGATCCCGTTGGGTGCCCGCCGATCAGCTGAGATTGTGGAGCAACTACTTGATTTGAACAGAGAGGGAGCAACGACTTGAATTGAACTCCGAGGTCGCCATGGGAGAACCGTTCTTCCGACCGGAGAAGAACCGAGAGGGAGGAAGAGGGAGTAACGCCCCTGGTAGATTCAGACGGAGGCGGAGCCAACGACAATAACTTGGAGCGACGAGGAGGGCGTGCATCTGGTAGGTTCAGACGGAGCTTGGAACATCGACTCTCCCAATATTCTTAATTTTTTTTTAGTTTTCAGATAAAATCAATTTCTTAAAACTCAAAATTAAAAAAATAAAATAAAATAAGGTTAGTCGCTGTTTAACAACAACTTACCTATTTTTTTTTTTAAACTTTGGGTAAAGTCGTGTTTAAAACAACAACTTTACCCTGTTTTAACTATTTTGCGAAATTCTTTCCGATCTTGGCTATTTCCCTAATAATTTTTCATTTTATGGCTATTTAAAAAAAAATCATAATAATTCCAGACATAATATATGTGACATATCATGTTTAATTAATTTTAAGTGTGGGTCCCATCCCTACTCGCAAGCTAGCTTCCAAGATGTGTGTTGTATTACCATCCACGATAAACAGGGCTTTCAAAAGTCGGTTGAAAATCATAAACTTCAATCCTAATTTATTTCGGAATTTAAATGGTAAATTTCTTTTTAAAGATTATTATGGTTTATAGTATTAAATTTTATTTTTTGGTAGAGATAGTATTAAGTTTTATTTGATAGGTAAAGACAAAATTGCTATAATTTTTTTACAAATTAAATAAACTCTTTCTTAATTATCCTATTTATATTATTTCATAATATTTTAAATTTATTGTACTAACCCAGTGACAATAGTTTTTTTTTTTTTTAGATTTCGGAAGGAGTTGTAAATGCATGGATTTGACCTTTTGTTTCACTAATTCCTTAAATTTGGAAAAGGATACAAACCTGTTGTAAATAGATAAAAAATAATAACATTCAAATTTGTCAATATGAAAAATTGATGTCGACAAATGTGATTATCATACCATCATATATTGACTGCGTGCGTGTGCGTGTGGGTGTGGGTGCGTGTGCGCAAATGTTAAGCTGAATTAATATTTACGATCTTCATCGATCTGATACTAATATATATATATTTGGCCATATATAGTTTTGGATATATAGATTGATATTACTATATATAATTTAAAAATAAATGGTCCCGCGTACGTATGGGGTCTTTAGTCATAACTCGATCAGTACAAGGGCCGGGCCGGGCCCTTTCATTAATGTGCACGACCGGCGTTATATATCATTATATTGCCTATCATATCATATCCATCGCTAGCTAGCTAGCTGGAATTTGTGACCAGCTCCGACTTTTCTAAAACTAGCTACTAATTATATATCTCCCCTTTTTTTTTTAATTAATCCATTTTGCATATATACCAAGTGTTAATTAATTAATTAAAGAGCCATTTAAATCAAAGTATACTCTTACTCCGTATTAAGTAATTACTGATCATCACCCTTGCATAATTTAATAAGAATTCTTACAACCCGACCAATTAATAAAATTCGTAAAAACACTTATATTTTAAAATAAAATGTATAAATTAATTAAAGGGAGTTGTACACTTTAGAGAGAGTGATAATGCAAGTTGGGTAGTTGCATAAATAGGTCACATCTTTTGCATGCAAGTGTTGTAATTATAGGACAGTACGTATACGGTTCTTGGCTGCTATACGGAGTATAGGTAATTGAGATTTTGGGGATGTATATTATTAGACAAGTCTCTCATACTCATCGCTCGTCTACATGAGTGTCCTTTTTATCGTTTTGGGTTTATTCAATTCGGTCATTGTTTCACTATTTTGTTGATGTTTTTCTTGTATTCCTTCCACCTAAAATAATTGTTTATTAATTGTCAATTTTTTCAACCTTTATCCGCTGGACTTATTTGATACGTCGAATTCATTTCATTTTTTCAAAAGAAAGTGAGGTGGACAATTTTTATCCACCGCCAAGTTTAATATACGTACGTACACGTACAAACTCCAAATACAAACGTACTCAACAACTAGAATGCTTTCAGTCTGGTTACGGGTTGATATATAATACGTACGTACCCAAAAGAAATACAAACTCGAAATAATTTACCTTCTCCTATCACCCGAGCAATGATAGGAAATCTTGACATTAGACTGATAACAATCCTAAACAACGGCTTTACAAACGGTATTGACCTTAACAACATCATCTGTGACATAAAACAGAAAATAGGAATTAAACGATTCACTAAACTAGCATTTAGATGGTGGAGTATTTGGTACTCACGTAACAAGACTCTATTTGACAATGTAAAACCAGCTATATAAAAAATCACTGCATTCTATAAAGATCAAACCTTTTTATGGAACAAATCAAAATAAATGGATGACCTCACGGATGGGCAAACTCAGAACAACAACAAAGAACACCAAGCCCGCTCTTTAAGAGCCAAGAAAAGGGCAATATGGCGACCTCCACCTATAGGCACACACAAACTAAACTTTGATGTCGCATTTTCCTCCTCTTCGGAAGGCTCATTTGGATATATCATAAGAAACCATACAGGCAAACCGATCTTTTATGGCGCGGGTCCATCCTCTATTTCATCAGTCACTAGTGCAGAGGGTATGGGTCTCTGGAATGGTATCAACGCCGCACGACAACTCAACATCACAAATCCGATCATTGATCGAGGGTGACAACCTAACCATCATTAACAGCTTCAAGGGTTGTGGGAAACCTTCGACCGACTCAACTCGGAAATGATTGTCTCGGATAGTCTAGTCCCCCTTGGTTTCTTCCATACATTTGAGATTCGTCGTGTCCATAGGGAGGCTAACCGAGTTGCAGATCGACTCTCGCACCTCAATTTCGCCTTCTCTAGCTCCCCGACACCTGACGATTATTTGATTCGTGATTTCATCCGTTTGGATGCTCTTGGTATATAACTATATAAGGCTCCCTTATTGCCAAATTTTTTCCCGGTTAAAAACAAATGTCCCTTCTCGAATCTCATTAGACCCTACTTAAGTTAATTTTACCCGAGTGATCCAGTTGTCAGATCTAAGTACCTAAGCCAGTACGTATTGCAATTAATTATTGAGAGATGTGAAGGAGAATAAAAAGTTTCACGTTGAATATAATAAGGTTTAGTATATAAGTTGATGCGCTATTCCTTTAATTGTCGATTGATTTTTGAATAGAACCTCACTGCATGTCAAACTCATTAACTCAGTGGTCTTAGGTTGCTCAATAAGCCTATAGGTCTTCGAGGCGACTCCGTATTACGGAAATTTTCTTAGAGAATCGTCTTCATTGCCCACAGGGACTCCTGATGTACCACTAGCTAGCGGTGTCATTGCTGGTGGTGTCTGTCGTTGGTTCTTAGTCTATGTTGTCCCCAACATGTTCGGGTTAGGTTCGCTTGTTCGACTGCATTTGTGTGCTTCCCACCTTTGTTTTGCACCCTTCTGTTTCTTATATTGTTTGTATTGACGGTTCACTGCATGCTGACTCTGTCAGCCTATCGATGTGTCTGGTCTGTCCGACTCTCGAATTATTTCCTAATAATAATAAAAATCCTATAGGTCTTGGGTTCGAGTGGTATAAGATCGTGGAAGGGAAGCACTTAGAGAATTGAAGCATAGAACTAAAAGAATAGAACCTTGCTCGACTTGCATGTGTGCTAGGTTTGTTTGCTAGTCATTGATCCACATCGAACTTTGATAGATATATTTTGGAACAATTTGAGCTTGACAAATTGATCAAAGAACAACCAAATTTGGATGAAGAAAAACAGATTTCATAGAGGGAAAGAGAGCTTAATCTCTCGGTACAAAAAGGAGGAAATGTTCAATTGAATACAGAAAACTAATTCTCCCGCCTCTTAACCACTAGGCATATTCGGTTAGAGGTGTAACAGCTCAGCATGTGAAATTACAGAAATGCCCTTCTGTAACCGTCTAAGCTCACAACTCCTCCTAAGCTCACACACTCAACACTAATATCCACATATATACACATTTAATTATGGTTCGTTTAACCTATGTTCTAGGAACGTAGAAAAGGAATTATGATTTGAAAAAATATTTCCCTAAATATCAATATATAAACCCTATCAAATTATTTAAATAGAATCTCCTAGAACTAGAATGTTTAACTTATACAAAAATGGTGGTATTTTTAACCTATGTCTCAAGGATATATGTTAAAAAGTTATAGGAAAAGATTTTATACCATAAAAAAAAATGATCCTAGAAAAGCAATATAAATTAATCTTTTCAAACTCAACCGAAATACGGATAAAAAAAATAGTTTAAAATTAAAACCCAATTTACGTAATAACTACGTGATCTCAATTTATTTTATTTTTTGGGAAATTCCGTTTGGTGTCCCTGAGTTTATGTCAATTTCGGTTGGTGTCCAATACTTATTTTTGTCCGGATGGTACCCCTAAGTTTTGTCAAAAGTTCGGTTCATGTCCAAAACTCATATTTTCTTCTTTTTAATGAATAAAACAACCTTTTATTTTTTATTTTTTCATAAAAAAAAACCCTTTATTTTTAATATTGGACAAAACTACCTCTTATTTAACTAAATTCAACACAAAGGTGACAAAACCACCTTTTATTTTTAAAATCCAACAAAAGCATACATTATTGCCAAAGTTTTACCATAAAATACCCATTGTTTCCATTTTTTTTTGTGAAGAAAATCAACTAATGTTTTTAACATTACACAAAAGATCCGTTTCTATATTTTTCATAGTTTGTAAAAAATAAATCTCATTATTTATCAAACATTGCACGTACATAATCATCCATTATTTACAAAAACTTTGCACAAATCAATCATCTTATTATGCAAACAAAAATAATTAACCTATAAATTACAAAAAAAAAAAAACTTCATAAAATCATACTTTGCGTAAAACCATCCTTTATACTTAAAAAAATGCACAAAAGAAAGTGTTGTTCATTTCTTTTGTTTGAAATATATAAAACCTAATAAGATAAAAATTATTAATCTTTTATTATATTTTTCTTTTATAAGAGAAGAAAATGTAACAACTAAACTTTACTTTTCTTTTTCAATAAATTCTAATTGATTATTTGGTTAAATTGATCAATCACATTTATAAATGTTTAAAGTTAGTGAGATATAGGTTAAATATTGTTATGGAAAATAATAGGTGTTATATATTGTTTTGGAAAATAATATGTGTTATGCGTAGTATATTGTTTTGGAAAATAATTAGTGTCTTTTTGTTTTTGCAAAGTATGAAAAAATAATAGATTTTGTACAATTTTTAAATCGTAGTGATTTTGTTATATTTTTTTTTTTGGAAAACAAGGGTGATTTTACGATAAAGTTTTTGGAAATAATTTGTGATTTTGTACAATTTTAAAAGTAAAGGTGGATTTGTCACTTTTGTATTGAATTTAGTCAAATAATAGGGAGATTCTTGGAAACAAGGGTGATTTTGTTCTATTTTTTTTTTGGAAACAAGGGTGGTTTTATGATAAAACTTTTGAAAATAATATGTGATTTTGGACCATTTTAAAAATAAAGGTGGGTTAGTCACTTTTGTATTGAATTTAGTCAAATAATATGTGGTTTTGTTCAATATCAAAAGTAAAAGGGTTTTTTTGTGAAAAAAATAATAATAAAGAGTTGTTTTATTCATTAATTAAAAATGAAGAAAATATGAGTTTTGGGTATGAACCGAACTTTTGACAAAACTCATGAGTACTTAATTTTCGGACCAAAAAAAAGTGTGGGACACCAACCGAAATTGTCAAAAACTCACGAGTACCAATCAGAATTTCCCTTATTTTTTTTTAAGTTGGTCTCGATTAACAGTGTATAGTACCTATTAGTTACCAATTACTGCCTGATTTTATTTTCTTTCCTTCACCATTATTATCATTTTTGGCCTTAATCATGTAAACTTTTAACCAAAAAATGTAATATACCTCGAAATAATTCACAACGATATATGTTTCAAGTTAGACATATCTTTTTATATGCTAGACCATATATGTAATGTAGATGTGAAAAAAAAGCAAAGCTAGAGCTTTACTGACTGAGGTCAACTAATTAATCGGAATTGGGCCTATATATATATATAAGATGGCCGGTGTGTGGCCTGCATTTATTCTCAGTAACGTTGCCAACACAAGCAACGTTCTCTTAGTTAAAGCTAAGATGGCCTCACTCTACCATTAGTTAACATCATCTCAACTAATGTCCAAACTAACCACAATTAATTAGCTTACTTTAGGACCCAATTTGGGTATCTTGTGAACCAAAACATTATCATTATTTTAGACTCTTACCCTCCTCTGTTAATTATCATTATTCCGCTTTCCTTGTCTAATTTCTTATTCAAAAGTTTTAATTATTTGATGATACCTCTTTCACCTTTAATGTGGGAATTAATGTTACGAATTTGATGGTAGTGGAAGCACTGCCGGAGTTGGGGCGTTTGGAAGTGCTAGAGCACCCCCTAACCGGAAAAAAAAAATTCATACATTTAATATGGAACCACTTGAGGAAGTGCATTCGAGCTGCTGATGTTTAGAGTTACAGGCTTTGGATGTTGTGTCCTGTTATCCCGACTTTTTTATGACTTCTTTTCTATTCTTATCCTTATGCGAAGCCTGTTATCTTGTGGTACTTGTATCCTATATATTGTTATGTGTCTATTGGAAATACTCTCTCAACTTGTTCAGGGTATGAGTACGTGCGTACATATATCCGGATCCCACAAACCCTGCTTAATCGCGAAATTTACTGAGTTGTTGTTGCTGTTGTTTATATTTAGTATTTTGAGGTAATATAGGAATTTTAAATGATATTTGAAGCAAAAGTGTTATCTAACTTATGTGGTAAAGGAAGGGATGAGAATTAAAAGGTCTTGGATTCAAAATTTCAATTCCTTCACTTTTTATATGTTTTGTTATATCATTATTCCTCATATTTATTTTAATTGAAAAATGTTATATTTAAATTATATTTTTTTTATTTCTTTCTATATTTTCTGTTTCTCTCAACTATTTCAATAAAAAAAAATATTGTATTTAAATCACAATTTTAGTATATTTTTAATATTTATTTGAAAAATCTTCTTAATAACTAGGTATACACCAAAATAAAATCCCACACTGAGTAGAAGTTTGGTCGTGTAGAGATTGAAGTTCGTTAGGATTCATGATCAGATTATATATATTTTTAATGTATTTTCTTTATTTAAATTCCAATATGCATGATAGTAATTAGTAATTAATCATTTGAAAAGTAAATAAATTTCATGCCCTAAAGATATTTCATCTTTAGTGATAGAATGCAATACTCTAGCTAGCTGGTTAAGGGCATGAAGTCCAATTGAAGATCAATATATTTAATTTTCTTGTCGACTTGAATATCTTTTATTTTTATTCTAATTAATTATAACATGTATACTTAACTTAATTATTTGTCGTAAGGAAAAGTTTCTATTAATATTTAATTGGATTATTGATCAAGTGTACGTGTCATTGACGTGATCACTTGAGATCCAAATGAAATTCACGAGGATAAGTTTATTTTTGTTGATTGTTCAATTCATTAATAGCTTTTAAATCAAAACAAGTTTGTCATTTTGATCAATATGAGGCGACATAATCCATGTGTTATTGAACGTACTTGCTATCTAGCTATTATATTAGCTTTAATATTCCCTTTCTTTTCTCTAATCTCCTATTGTGTTGTTATAATTTTGACAAGATAGAGCAACTAATCACCTTATTATCTCCTTTAATTTTCAGCCCCTGTTCTCTTCTAATTTCTTGGCCATAATTCAATATATATTGATATTTTTGTCAAATTATATTATAATATTGTATACTCCTAACTATTAATAAAACAAACAACAATTACTTATTTTATATAATTCCTTGTAATGATTTTGGGTTAGTTTATTTTTTCCAAAAAAATACGCCGTTATTAATTAGTTTTGTTCAATATACATGATTACATGTCATTATAGGTATTCTGAGTTTTATTTTATGATATTAGCTGTAGTTTTCGATAGAGTGAAAAAGTAGTATAATAAATGAGGGTAAAATAATAGATTTGTTTATTTTCTTAAAAATTGTGTATCGGTGTATGGAGGTAGAATGAAATGTTTTGTGTGAACGGATAAAGTATTCCACCGTCTCGCAAAACTTGTTGTTTTAGCTTTATGCACATTTATAATAATAAAACCTATGTTTTCTTTACTTTTATAGGATAAAGTACCTAAAGGCAGTAATTATTACATATAAAAAGAGCAATCATTACTTATAAAGATAATAACTATAGCTAAAACAACAAGTTTTTTTTATACAAGTTTACTACATTAAAACAACAACTATTGCGAGACGGATGGAGTAGTAATTAGCTAGTTATTACTAATTAAGTACATATATAAAATATAGTTAATTTGTCCATGTAAATTTGATGGATCACTATATCTTATATATGTGTTTTGAGTTCTCCCTTTTACACTATACATTGCATCTCCTATATACATATGCTAAAAAAATCATAATCTAATTAATCTTATAAAAGTATCTTTCTTAAAGCACACACACTAAATTAAATTAATTAATCAATATAAAGAGAGTGGTGGTCCAAGTTAATGAGATTGATGTGATTCCCTCTTACAAAAAAATCAACAAACACAAGTTCACAATCCACCAAGGGAAAACTATGTATCATACAAATGTTGCTTGTTCAAACTAGTAAGAAACATCCCATGTTAGTGTTAAGAAATAGCTTAATAATGACTTTAATTTTAATTTCTTTTAATTGTGATATATGGGTTTGTCCTATACTTAATTGGCCCATTAAGACTATGGACTATGGGACATTACCACATGGTTGCCCTCATTAGTGTAGTGTTAAATCACATCATTAGTCTATATTTATAATTATGAATATTTACCTTCTTTTTTTTTTTGTTTGGGTCTTGTCAAGAAGAACTCATATATAATTAAGAGACCAAAAGCAAAAAATGAATGAGAGTAAGAAAACTTAACCAACAAATTGTTTATTGTCATTTGTCAAATCCTTGCTTCTTTATGTGGAAACTATCCTCTTATTTCCATTGGCTCTCTCCATTTTTCACTTTTCACCTTTCACCTTTCACTTTTGATTGGCCGTTATTTTTTTTAACTGCCTGATCAAATGGGGTTTGCAACCAAAACACATAGCAATGGTTGGCTGGGATAAAGAAAAGGTTTGAATTTGACCCTTGATTAACATTAAAAGCAACTCGATCATTGTTTACAGCTGCAGGATGTAATTATAAAACAGTACTCAGTAAAAATGTTGATATTTTCCTTAAACCGGTAAATATATAGAGATAAGGGGGTGAAAATCAGATTATAAAAGATAGAAGCAAATCAAAGGTCCTATATGTAAAACGAAAAACTATACCCAAAATGTTCCCTCTATACAATATCCAAAAATCTTCGATCATAAATCCATCATTAGGCCCGAAACTCCGCTAGCCACACTAAGGACTCAACTATACCTATCCAACTAATCAACTATCCAACTACTACTCTATGTCCAAACTTTTCTTCGAGTGACTTGAACTTTCACTTCGCAGAGGAGCGGGATTGACAACTTGCAACGACGTGCGAATGTGCAATGCACAAGCATTTGAGCTAAATGGAACATTACAAAAAATAGCCTTGTTCCTCGCAGCCCAAGTTAAATAAACAAGGGCCTCGAGCGCTAGCAGCTTAGCTTGAAAGCGATGTGTGCGTACAATTAGTACGAAATATTAGCCAATTTTTTTCATAATAATTGATACGGACTAGACAAATTAATTTGACAATCTTATAGTAATTCATACTCTATTCGTTCAGCGAAATATGTCATTTTACTATATACACATGCTTTTTTAGGGGATGAAAACTAACTTATTATAAAAAAAAATTTATAAAAAAAGATGGATATTTTATATAGTTTTTATCATCCTAAAAAAGCGTGTGTGAATAGTAAATGAAATGTTTTGTTGAACGGAGAGAGACAGATAGTATAAAAAATGTAATTTTACCCTCATATTATTTCAATTAATTGATAGCAAAAAAAAATTCATTATAATTGATAGCAAAATTAGACAATCTTATAGTAATTCATAAAAAAAAATTGTACAAGTTTCATGTGGTACAGGTTTGCGGGTTGGTGTACTTTGTTTTTCTTACTATGGTACAGGTTTCATGTGAACGGTGACTGGTTTGCCGAGCTTGTAGACGTCATGGAAATGTGATGATGCTTGTTGATTCTGTTTAGAGTCCATGTTGAGGTGTCAGCTAGTGATCCCCAGAGTTCTCTGTGTGCGTCTTCCGTTTTGCTGGTCGGTCGTTGGTTATGCTTGCTTGGTTACAGTGTTGATGGCTTGTACTTTATTTTTGCCTTTTCAATTCTGTCATTTGCTTCTTGTTATTTCCTTTCAGTCATTTGTTTCTGTTATTTGCTTCAGGTTGTACATGATAGTTAGTCCATCTCCCAACTTGTCCGGGCTCTCGGTTTCTCTATGCCTGTCTAGAGAACCGAATTTCTTTCCTTATATCAGAACAAATAAAATTGTAATTTTACCCGCATATACTTTTTCAAATATCTACACACTATTTTGCTAGTGCAAATTATGTGGCACACAATTGTGACCATATGCGGATTGCCTCTAAAATGCTGATTGGTGGACTGCTCAAGTAGTGACACATGGCACAACGGGAATGGCCATGTCATTTTTTCTAATAAAGAAAATGCAATTATAATTTTTTTTTTACCAATATATCATCATAGCAAATTATGAATATCATCCTATTAAATTTCACAAACCACATGACGTATATAATCTTTATTCTTTTATATAAAAAAATATCGCCATTCATCATAACAATGGATATTTTTGTGATTCATATATGTTTGATATTTATAATGAAAAAATATGCATATTTATAAATCAAATTCCAATTGTTATTCGTAAATCATAAACGTATTATTTATAAATTGTATTGTATACTATATATTTGTAATATATATATATAAACAACCTTTCGTATTCAAAAACAAAAAGATGGTACACATAACACTCTTGCATGAGGAAGTACACAAGTTCATATGTGTTGAGAGATGTTAAAAGACCATAGTCATTGAAAATATAAACAAATAAGTCTTAGTGTAAGTGAAGTGAGCAGGTCGACGTTCTTTTTATTGTCAATTGGTTTTAGAATGTAACCCACTCGGCTCATATGCTAAGCTAGTAACGAACAAGTGTCCATGCAAATATGTCACAAATTAATATTTTACTTATGATTGATAAAATTTTAATTATAAACTTATAGCATTAAACCACAGGATCAAGAAACTAAATTTTTTGAAACAGATTTGTACAAGTTTGTTATAAAAGAATGACAAAATTCTTATAAACATATTTTGGCAACTTCTTTGGGTAACGAATGTTATGTTTTTTTTTATTAGGTAAGAATCTGGGTAAGAAAACTCGATCTGATAGCATCTTGATGGACGAGGTAAAAAAACCTGAATTATTTTGTATGTTGGAACCCCTGGTCAAATAACTATATAAAGTATGCAATTTTATCCGCCACTCGATTTTTGATACAATTCAAAGGTCTTCTTTCACTCCCAACAACATAGTTCTAATATCTGCCTATAAATTTACCATAGACACCCGGTAACTAATGTTGACTTAATGTAAAGGCAAATTAGGAAACTTTTTTAATTAGCCTATTTCATTAATTACTTTTTAAATTATTTTTCAAGTGTAATTGAGTGGCGTACTCTTGTCTGGTTGAAAATGAAACGGTCGTTTGTCCCCTTTAGATGCTTAATGATAGCACATTGATACTTTTCTAATCCTAATAATTCAATGTTAATTATGTCCTTTCTTAAGATCTTGAGAAACATAAAGGAATTAAAGCATCTTAATTAAGCAAAGATAATCAAGGATTAAGAAGGACTTAATTTGGGAGGGTTGCAGTGCACATCAAAGGGGTCAATGTCGAGTCGGTCATTTCGACGGATGTGAAAAATGAGGTGTATTTTCTTGATGTCAAAGGGGTTAATGATACTGTTTTCCACTTCCAAACTTTAATGATCTATCAGCCCTGTTTTAAGATGTTTATGTGGAGGAATTTTTCTAGGTGCCCTACAAATTTAGAGATTAATCCAAACAAACAAATAAAATTTTGTGATATTCAGGCATTTAGGTAAAGTTGAAATCATATGGTTGTTGAATTTATTTAATTGTCTCATGATTAACGGCAATGATGATGTGCTTGCTATCCCAACACTCTCCCAACTTCATTTGGTTGTACGGACGGTGTGATGAAATAGACCTCATCTTATTTTGGGCTGGGCCGATTGTTTGGCCCATTAATATTCGTAGAGGCTCAATCCGGCCCAAATGAGTCGGGCTTATGACACCAGAACCTATTGTAACGTTTTTTTTTACCAGGCAAATATTGAGACGAAGCAAACAGATAAATCGTCGTGATACAAGTCATAAAAACAAACAAATGTAAAAAAGGAAGGCTAAAGCCTTTGAACAAAGCAGCAGCAAGGTCGATGTGGAAGACGAATGTGAATAACAAGAATATGGATTAGCTAGAGCGAGCGCAATGTCTTACTGTTAAAAAGACGGAAAGTAGAAATCCATATTAGGTAAAGAAACGACTTTTGTGACAACTAGATAAGAGATCATCGGAGACCACGGATACTATTAATATCAACATACACATTCATTCAAAACTAAATACATACACACCGTCAAAGTTGATCTCTTTCAAATTCTTTTTAAAAATAATTGCAAATTTAGAATTTTTTTAGTTTTGCACAGATTCGTAATTTGTAGAGGCATTTTCGCTTGTTGTATTATATCCTTTTTGTTTTTTTTTGTTATAAATAAAGGATGACATTCTGTCTGCCGACCCCGAAGAGATTCAGTCATATGACTTATAGAAAATGCGGTCATTTCGGAGTTCGAACTGGAAATCTATGGGTACTACCCACAAGTCGTTTCCAGTGAGCCATTCCGGAATGGTTAGAAAATAATCTCCTGTTAGTTGTAGTTTTACCGTCGTCTTAAAATCCCTGAAAACAAACAGGCTGTTGTTATAGTCGTTATGGTTCGTCGTTTGCACCGCCTTTGGTTGGTCGCCACCGGCTTTGTCTCCTCCTCGTGGACGCCTCTCCTTATCTTATTCTGTGTGTCTGCAATCCTGTCGTATTTTGGATCTTTGGCCGCCTTTCGCCCTTTCTTTGCTGCCGGTTAGCTTCTCCTTCCTTTCATCGTCTTCTTTTCTGTTTCTTGTGAATTCGGATTTTGTATTTCGCAAGTACTTCGTCATTTCGATGATAATTCCTCCTAATCCTCGTCGTTTCGTTGAGTTCCACCACTTTCTCGATTTCGTTTAGCTCTCTCGTTTGTCGTCGATTCAGACCGTCTATTTTCTCAATTTCGTTTAGCAGCAGCTACAAACCTAATCTAATTCATACTTTCTGTTACCTATTTGAACCGTCTTTCTCTTTGTTTTCTGGTTAACAGCTTACTTCTTTCTCGAATTGGAGCAATTGCGGCTGTTTGTTTTCTCGAATTCCCGAGGTGAGATTGTGTACTACCTGCATGTTTAGTTATGCCGGTGGTGGATGTGTTTTAATTTTCTACTATGTGATTGTAATTGCATCTATGCGTAGTCATCATCAATCTCGGGAGAGATTTCATAGGTTGATTTACTAAAACCCTAATTTGGCTCGTGCAACTAAAGGTTGAGAGGTAGCATAAGAGACGTAATCAAATTACACTTTTGGCTTTTGTCATTACTTGAAATGTGAATTTTTGCCAGGAATTTCGATGGCTTACTGCAATTGCAGAAATGTGTCATGGAGAACAAATGCAGTAAGAACAATTGCAACATCAAACAAATGGATTAAGCCATCGATTAAGTTAGGGTAATTCATTACTTGAATGTGAATTAGGAGTCTAAATTCGCAATCCAAGAGAGAAACAGATGTAATGCTTCAAAATTCCTGTGCCAGCTATTAAGTCCTCTGTGAAAAGCTTTGTTGTTGGGTGGCTTGGTAGGCAATTCGAATTGAAATAACCAAACATTGCACCTTGTAACAAATGCAGTAGGCCATCGATCAAATTTCCATTCCCAAAACTTGTCCTCCGAAGCATGGCAGAGATGGCAACTGTGGCACTCAACAACTATCACTGTCATCCACTTACTTCTTATCTTTATGCGCCCTACTCCTGTAGAAAATCAGCTCTCAAGTTGAAATCAAGCTCAACGGCGATGATGTTACCAACTAAAGCAGTGAATATAGGGTGGAGTCCTGGTGTTGTTTGTGGTGGAAGAGATGATGTTACTCTGTGCTGTTCAATTTCCTCTGAGATATTTCGTCGAAGAGGTGGTGGGCAGGTATTTCAAAGAGATTCTGATGGTGAGATGAGTCAAGTTAAGAAAAGAGTGTTCTTTTTAGATGTTAACCCTCTTTGCTATAATGGAAGTACTCCGAGCCTCCCCTCTTTCGTTCAGTGGGCCTCTCTCTTCTTCTCTCAAGTCAGCCTCAATCACCCCGTTGTCGCTGTAAGCACCTCTTGCTCTTTCTGTTTCTCTCTTGGATTGTGAATTTTTTGCTTGTGTATTATTACTTGAAATGTGTCATGGAGAGATGGTCTTATGGAAATTTCTGAGCCATTGCCATTGCGTTTTGTAACCAAATGAAGTGTTTGCTTCTTACAGGTGATTGATGGTGAGGGAAGCAATGAGTATAGAAGACAAATATTGCCGTCATATAAAGCACACAGGATGAAATTCTCAAGACAGTGGTCGGCTTCATGTGTGTATACACGAGTTCCAGTTGAAAGATCCCATCAAAATGTCATAGATTTTCTGCGGAGATGCAATATACCAGTAGGTTATTCTTGACTTCTTGATACTTTTCAAACTATTTGTCTGACAACTTGATTGAAGCCTTAGAAGATTCACAATTATCAATCAGCTGCATATTTGTCAATGTCTTGGAATGATTTCTCCAATGATTTTTATTGCAAAGTCATAATTTTTTGATATTTGAATTGATGAGGGTACTGTAGGTTATTAAAGTTGAAGGATGTGAAGCGGACGATGTTGTGGCTACATTTGTACATCAAGTGTTACAGAAGGGATACAAAGCAGTGATAGCTTCCCCTGATAAAGATTTTAAGCAGCTAGTTTCTGAAGATGTCCAGCTTGTTATCCCCTTGCCAGAGCTTGGGAGATGGTCATTCTACACCCAAAAACACTATGTTGCTCAGTATAACTGTGATCCCAGCTCTGATCTCAGTCTTAGTATGTGATTTGTTGCTCCTTTCTCTATTATGCATTAACTCCGAGTCGCATAGGTCTCGGGTTTTAATTTGTGTCAGCTTTCTCTTGCTTTGCAAACATCTGATTCTTACCATTCAACTACTATGCTAGAGGATATACCAAGAAACCAAATAGTCATTAGACGATTATGATAGAAAACAACTCATGGGTGTATTAATGTCAATTTTAAAAAAATGCTAGTAAATTTCAAAACAAACTATTGCTGATTTGCCTTGGTGGCATACTGGCATCCATATCCAATTATCCATCATGCTGTAATTGGTTTTCAGTTTACATCATTCATGTAGGTAGATTCCTGTTGCATATGGATGCTGGCATATAGATAGGATTCAGATTGTCATTGAAAAAACTCCTATGATGTGACATTTGTTGTGTTTGCCCTAGTGTCCATCCAGCATTGATGTGTTTCCCTATAAGTAACAGTCCTACTTTATCCAGGATTTTAAAGGAGTTGGATGCGATCCCAGCTTGGGACAAGTGATCTTCACCGCAACAAACTTCTCATGTGTCTTGCAAGTGATAAAGTATTACCTGCCTTTTTTATTCCTGAGAATTTGTAATGCATTGTAGGATGCATCTTGGGCGACGAAGTTGATGGTGTTCCTGGCATACAAAGCATGATTCCCAATTTCGGAAGAAACATTGCTCTGAAGCTCTTGAAAAAGCATGGGTCCCTAGAAAATTTGTTGAGTGCAGCCGCAGTGAGGACTGTGGGAAAACCATATATCCAAGAAGCACTCACAAAGTATGCCGATCATCTACGGAAGAACCATCAAGTTCTTTCCCTAAGGAGGTATAGAAAAACACTTTCAGTTGGCAAGTTTCTTTCATCTAATCGATGCATTATAACTTGGCAACTTGAACATGAGTATTGTTTTTCTTTCACCTCTACCTAGGGACATTGATGTGACTCTTGAAGATGCTTGGTTGGGTGAGAGAGACACATCCAATGACTCAACCGCTGTATCTGAAATCCTTGAAGTGCTTGGACAAACCCCAAAATTGAAACATAAAGTTCCATCTCGTTCATCTACTGGATAGATGACCAACATATGCATAGACTTCTGAGGGCTTTTCCGAGCTGGAGTTTCGAACTCGAAGCCTTAGCTGTGCTGGTGCTTGCTTGGCTTATGATGCAGCGGCGGTGACAGTTTGCGAAATGCAGTCTTACCGTGTTATGCGATGCCAATGCTGTATTTGATATCGCGAATTGCAACCATCCCGAGTCCCGACTCGCTTGGATAGGCTGAGTATATAGATCCTTGCAGGCTTTCCAGTTGTTGGGGTGGGAATGAGAAATATATTCATGTACTATGGAAACTCCTCATATCAATCAAGAATAACCTATAACTAGTCCACATTGTAAAAAACCCTCCAAATCACTCGTTCAGATCAAATAAAGCAAAATTTACACCGCCAACCAATTTTCTACCAAATAAAAGGTAAGTTCCTATTTCTTAAACTCGAAAACTCTCATTGACATGGGTACAAAGTACAAACAGATACTTCTTCTTTTGTCACAAATGTTCGATTTTAATAATTTGGTATTACCCATTATTATTTGCTATATTTAGAACATTATTTACTTTTCTTGATTATTGTTTCCTGGGAAGAACTCAATGCTCATCTATCAATAGTTAACAAATTGATTATTGATTTCCAGTGCTTGATCCATGTCTAACGTCATGTTGTGATTTTTCGATTTCGTTTTAATTGCCTTTCATAGGGACTAACATTGATATGGCTAATGTATCTATTTTAGCCTAATCGTCGTTATTAATTACCCATTTGTGGAGATTTGGGGAAGGCGGAAGAAATGGAAGATGATACAGAGAAGATTAATACAATGGCTGCCCCGATGATCTTCGTCGTCATCACCATTGTGCAATTCATCCCCAGATATGTTGAACACCAAATCAATGTAACATTTATGTTTATTTTCTTTATACTAGTATAAATCAATATGACTACTAATGGTATATGATTTGGAAGATGTTATTATAAACATTAGAGCCTAAATACATCTATTCATTAGATAGGATATAACAGTGTATAGGTTCAAAGGATCAAAACCAAAGCTCTATTTGTATGGAATTGATTTTTGCTGACATTTTACTTGTCTAGAGAGAAAGCATGACTGAAGGCGAATTCAAGTTGCGACAAGAGATAAAACAACTGTATAAGGAAGCCAACGCCTTGTCGCAGTGAGTGCTTTGGATGAGGGTCAATCATGCTGACAACTTCACCCTGCTGACAAATTTACATTAGACCTTAGAATTGAAATAGCTTCAAAGGCACTGTCTTTAAATTCCATTGATTTGCTACTTACTTGTCTGTTTTGCACACTAGGCCCTCGACGTTTGCCAAAGCTGCTAAGCTGAGAAGGATGGCTGCAAATAAGGAAAAAGAGCTCGCAAAATGTACGAAATGATGCAATTACAATCTCACACATTGATTGCCCTTGAATGCATTCAGCTAATGTTTTCTTGTCGATACGAGCCACAGATCTTGACCAACATGCCATGGAGATAAAATCAAGTTATTATCCATACTTGAAACTTATGATGCCTCTCAAGGTAGTACGCTCTTTCTCGGCTATACTTTCCTTTGTTGTTTGTGCTAGACTGATGTTTTTAACAATTGGTCGCGCCATAGGCATTGACATACACTCTATTGGCATTTTGGTTTTGGGGAACTCCTGTGGCGTCGATCTCTAAGGAACTCTTGCAACCCTTGGGTGAGCAACACCAACACTGTCAATCTTTTGGCATAAATTTTGGGCAATTTTTCTTACATGGTACGTCAAGGCGCTCTAGGTTTGTCATCTCACAACGCAATGTGGTTGTTGCAGGGAAGTTCTTGTCTTGGAAAGCTGGAGCGTATGCCCAAGGGCGAGTTATGGTATGTAAATGATAAAAAAATTCTATGTTTTCCTTAGATTAAGTTGAATACTCAAGTTGTTCTATTTGAATTGCAGGTTGGTATCTTACCTTGGCTGGTGTTATGTACAAGGGTGAGCAAGCTCATATGTGTAAGATTTATCCAATAGTTCACCAATGTAACTCAGATGATGACCGCCATTAGCCTCATCATCTCAATTGCCTGTCTCATTGTTGTTTTCACTATCCATTTGTGTGGTTGTTTAGTAAGATTCCTTGCCTATTTCTATGGATGTCGTGTTAAGGGATGTTCATCCGGTGAAGGACTAATTCTAAGTCATCCTTTTTGGATGATGATATGAAAGCCGTATGACTAGGTTTACGCATCTTTATAATAGGATCGCGATCATTACTAAATACGTATTCAAAAGCTTCAATTTCTTCTCTATATATAGCAG
The DNA here is from genome assembly GCA_037127255.1 of Persicaria tinctoria. NCBI lineage: Eukaryota > Viridiplantae > Streptophyta > Magnoliopsida > Caryophyllales > Polygonaceae > Persicaria > Persicaria tinctoria. The sequence continues at coordinate 7,648,974 of JBANSL010000012.1, forward strand.
TGGTAGATAGTGACATTGTTAAGATGCATTTATAACAGTTAGGTTCTCTCTTTCAGTGTTCCTTAAGACTGTTCTCTCTAATCCCTAATTCATCTCAGGAGTGTTTATAATTGCAAAAATACCTTCCATCTAATTTCAACTACTAAAAACAAGCTCCCTCAGCAATAAAAACTCAAATAACCTAAGACCATTTTATTGTCATATGCACGGTTCGTTTCCCGACTTCTGATGTCAGCAAAAGTCCAACCGACACTGTTTTACAAAGCCGGCATAGTTCGAAGAAAATTGTGAAAATGACAGTTGGTGGTGGATATTTTGTAGGAGAGAGTTTACTGACAAAGGTTGTCGGTGGTGGTAACAAGCATCCTCGACACTGAATGTTGATGTCGAAAAAGGTTCATCAGCCTTGCCGACAACTCTTGCAAATGAAGGTGACTTATCAGCCCTTGAAGCCTTGTCGACACCGGATATCAGTATCGGCAACTATTACCGACTTTTGGGGTCAGTGCCTTCAGCCATATGCCCATATATTTGGCGATATGATGACCGTGTGCATAACATGATTTTTTTTTAAAACCAACAAGCTATATCAATCACAATCACCTGGTACTTACGAATAAATATTTAAGGTGAATAATCTTAACTCACACAATTTCGTGACAAGCAACCATAGGCTTGTCAAGAGAAGCAAGATTTCCAAGTGGAGCAGAGTTCCCTTGAACATCCACTCACCTCTACGAGGATGAAATATTATAGAGCTGACCCCATTTTGGGCTGGGCCGATGGTTTTTAGTTTGGGCCAATAATATTCGTTGAGGCCCAATTACAGCCAAAATGAATCGGGCATGTGAGTTTTTATTGAAATGGGTCATTCGTTAGCTTCTTCCTCGTATTTGGGCCGAGAGTTCGGTAAATTAGTTAATATTCCATCCATTAATTAAAACGTCACGTTTTACTATTTACGCACGCTTTTTGAGGTGTTAAAAACTATGTAAAATATTAACTTTTTCAATTTTTTTTTAATAATTTCATATTTGTTACATGTATGAATTTATAAAAACAAATTTTAAAAAAAGTTGATATTTGATAGTATAGTTTTTATCATTTTAAAAAAGCGTGCATAAATAATAAACGACAAGTTTTAATTGACAGAGGGAGTACTTGCTAACAACACGTTACCCCTGTCCGGCTATAAACAATTACTCTGTAAATTAAAATATTTAAATATAAATTTAGATTTTTTTTTGGTACAAGGAAAGAGTTTGAATGGTATCAGACCTGTTGATGACAATAAATTTAGAAGGTTCTTGTATGTTAGCAAGGTAACAATTTTTATAAAAAAAATGTTGAAAATAATGTTGAGTTATGAAGAGCTCCCACATAAAAAAGTGTGAATAATATGAGACTAACACTCGTATACATGATCTCTAGTCATCGATTTGAATTGTGCTTACAACACATTATTTTTTCATTATAAAAATTGGTATGAATAATTTTTTTTACAAATAGGAAACATTGAAATATTCTCTATCAACTAATTATAGACTAATTATTTTTTCAAATAATCTTTTACTACTAAATAACAACAAATTATTATTATTATTATTATTATTATTATTATTATAGAAATGACTTACGTAAAGTTAGATGGGAGCCTCGTAACGAATTATTATTATTATTATTATTATTATTATTTGACAGGACAGGAGCTAAGCTAAACTAATCCCTAAATTAAAGAATGTTAGGTCATAAGCATGGGGAAAATGTCATTTTCATAATCGTGGAACCAAAGTTTCAAATTCAAGATTGGACAAACCGCCATTCTAAAAATATGAAGATACAAATTTGGACGGGTGAGAAGAATTAATAAAAGATGACAATCTCGAATAATGCAGATAGTATATGATTTTTTATTTTTATTTTTTTTTAGAGAGGGAGGAGGATAAGATCAATATTATCACACGTTGCATACATTAAGTGGCGGAGCCATAAAATTTTCAAAGGAAATATGACTATATATATGTGAGATATCGTTTTAAATTAAAATTGCATAAATAACGCTATATAATATGATAATAAATCATACTCTTTAGAATAGAATATCGTCAGTTTATAATAAAATGTTATCGGTTCATAATGAAATACCTTTATACCCTCCCACCAAATATAAATAAATATATGAAACAGTCGAAAAAAAAATCTAACAAAATAAGGATAGGAAACGCAATATATTAAACATTGAGTCAATATGTAATTTTTTATAGTCTACACGAGTAATATTTAACTAGATATAAAAAATTTAAACTTACTTACCTTATTATTAAATTACTGTAATAAGTAAAGTAATATAACACCTTATTTTGATGCTCTCAAGATTAATTATATAGTATGTGAATCTCACATACTATAATTCATTGAGATAAAATTAGACTTATTAATATATCTTTAATTTTTAGACATTTATAACTTCTTACTCGAATGTCTACTACGAAATTATTGATGAGGAAAACATACATAGATAGTTCATTAGATAAGAGGAGGGGCATGGGGAGCTCCACCACCTTTTTTTTTTATACACAAAAGCAATTAGAAACTCAGCTATCACATGTTAACCGCAGTGCATCCTAGAGCATCCTTGCGAATAAGAACTCGAAGTTCTTTATCATTCTCCAAACCTCGTCAGCAGGGATATTGTAAGTCAGACGTGCAATAGTATAAGCTTTAGCTCCACCATTGAATACATCAACCAACAACTTTTCTCCCTTTTTTTTCCTTCTCAATTTAAAAGTAAAGTTTGAAATTGAAATTGGTTTGGATTAATGTGATGGAATGAACTAAGAAAAATTGATTAATACACTTTTATACATCACTAAATGAGGACCGGAGTGAGTTTAGTCGTATCGTAATCAGCTTGTTTAAGATTAACGATTTTAAGTATGCGCAAAAAGATTACGAAAGAGAAATTGGATCGCCATCATCAGCCAAGGCGAAACCCTAATCGTGTGGTTCATCGATTTAGAACAGTCTCTACTCAGCTTGCTGTCTTTTTGGTGTCTCTAATTGAATGGTTTTCAATCAAATTAAAATTAGGTCCACCCCCATTACTCATCTTTCATCTTCAAGCCCTTGATAGATACTTGCACCAGAACACCTTTCGTCATTCAATATAAGCATGTAACAATTATATATCAATCATAAAGAGTAGGAAAACTAGAAAACGTATCTTCTTAAATTTGATGTTAATTGTATGTATACATACTGAGCATTAGATATGGGCAACTAGCTCAAAGTAGAAATGAGTCAACTGTCCTTCAGAAATGATTTTGATTTTACATTATTATGAATATGATAAATATTGGGAAAGATTTAAACATTGTTATTTATGAATGTTCTAAGAGTATACGTGAGAAAGACTGATAATAAAAATTTAACCACAATTACATAAATTCATAATGAGATTCTAATTTCTAATTGCAGACCAAAAAACAGGGGGTCATAAATCAACCATGAATCAAATCAAGGGTCTTTCATAAATATTGTTTGGATGCATAATAGTCTAAATGTGAATCATTTCATGGGCAAGTATTACTGTTTATGATCTAGATAGGATTAGGCTCCTATGACAACTTTTGATCCACCAAGCCCCTCTAGAAGTTGTCAATCATGTTAAACCGGACCTTTTGTTAAAATAAAACAAATAAAAATTGATTTCATAATTTAATTAAAACACATACCTATTTTATAGAGGGAGGAGGGTTTAATTTTTCTCCTATCCTCTATTTTTTGTTCAGTTTAAGATTTCAGAAAAGCATAAATATATATTAGGGAATCAATAACATAAAATTTTGGCAGTAATAGTTGTACTATATTTGGCATTAGAAATTTTGGCCTCTAAAATTATGAACTTGGCAGTTTTATTTTTTTAAGAAAGCTGAAGATACCCACAAATTCTGAAATAACATGATCTTAATGAAATTTACCAGGAGGATTAATGGAGTCATTGACCTGGGCCACCTGGCAACAACCTGGATTGACCAGAAAGAATGAATGAATGAATGAGGATGCCATCACCACTTGATAGATTTTTCTACTGAATAAAAATATGAAAAATGCAAAGCAAAAATTTTAATTTAAAAAAAAATTCCAATCCACCATTATAAAGAGGGATAGGGAATGAATAAAGTATGAGCTGTATGAAATTTGGACAATATGCAAAATAAAATGGGACCCTTGAAAAAAAGAGGCAATAGCCTACCCATCAAATTATTTTTTGGCATAAAAAAAGCAGGTATATCAAATAATCACATATAATTCCCAATTGCACTAACTGGTCCCCTAAATTTTGTCCATTTCCATTTGCTCAGCACCCAAAAATTCAAAATTTTAAAAATCAAAAAGAAGAAAAAAAAAAAGAGAAAAAAAGAGGAATTGGATACCCACACACCTCCTTGTAACATAACATGCAAAAGTAAGTAGCAGACCATGTGATTATCTGTGTCACCACTATCTCTTCTTCAAAGGTTGATCAAATCATCTCCCTTTGTTTTCTTCTTTTATCTGTTTGCTTTCTGCAAGTACCCTTTCTTCTTCCTCTTTGATCACTGCCTCTGGTTATTCAGGTAGCTGATCAGAAAATCTACTTTGTTAGCTGCAAGTCCTGCAACTGCCAACTTTACTAGTTACTGCTATATCAGGGACCATTTTTTTTCTTCCCTCATCACACCTTCCTTTTGCTTGTCTCTTAAGAACCAAGAAAAAAGATAAAAAGATCAAACCTTTTTTTGAAATCAAGCATCTAGCACTTTACTCTTCTCCAAGAACACACCATGGCTAGTGAAAGTGGTATCCCTGATAGCTCTGCTTCACCACCACCACCACCACCTGCAGCTGAACAGGTAACTAAAACATTCTTCAAAGTTACAGTAGCTTGGTATTACACTTAAGTGGTCAAGACTCAAGAGATTCAAGGTTCCAAAAGTCCTTTAATAGTGCCTTCTACAAGATCTTATCCTGTAAAGTTCAAGAATTTTCCACTTTAGAGCTTCAGATTCTGTTTTTGCAAAACTTTAAGAATCCTTTTGTAGAGATACTTGGAGTTTTGCAGGGAGTGAACACTCACTTTCCCTTTGCCACTTTTCCTCCTTTGGCAACTGGACTAAGCTTCTGATGAAATTCTTGAGCTGTTTTAATAATAAAATGTTAAGCCTTTTTATACAGTATGATCTTGAGAAGAAAACTGTGTTTTCTGTTTAGAATCCCATTGAACAACACTTGATGTCAATCTGAGAGGTGTTGCAGGAAGTAGAAAAGAAGTTGGAGCAAGTGGAAGTAGCTGAACCAGAAAGCAATGTTTCAGCAGCAGATGAAGGGGAAGAAGTGAAAATGACCATAGTTGAGGAGACATCAACTCCACAGGATCAATCAGAGGACAAACAGGTAGATCCCCCTGCAGCACCTGAAGAGGAAGAGGCATTAGATGCACCGGCTTCCGAGGTTTCGCCTCCAAAGGAAGAAGAAAAGCAGGCTGAGCCTGACCCAGATGACAAGGTTGAGGAACAACAAGAGGAGCCCTCCGTGGAGCAGGTGAAGGAAGAGATTGTTGAGGAAAAGGAAGAGGAAGCTAAAGAAGCAACTGAAGTAGCAGAGAAGCAAGAGGAAACAGTGGAAGTCAGTGAAGCTGTGGATGTAGAAGGAGCTTCTGTGGAAGTACCCGGAGAGGAATCAGCTGAGGCCATTGAAACCATCAAGGCAGCTGAATCATCAGAAGCTGTAGAGGAGCCTGAGAAAGCATCAGAAGCTGCAGAGGAGCTCGAGAAAGCATCAGAAGCTGCAGAGGAGCTCGAGAAAGCATCAGAAGCTGCAGAGGAGCTTGAGAAAGCATCAGAAGCTGCAGAGGAGCTTGAGAAAGCATCAGAAGCTACAGAGGAGCTTGAGAAAGCATCAGAAGCTGCAGAGGAGCTTGAGAAAGCATCAGAAGCTGCAGAGGAGCTTGAGCTGAAGGAAACGGTTGAAGAAGCTCATGTCCAAGAAGCAGAAGAGGATGTGGTGGAGAAGACAGAAGCTCCCCAAGAAGTGGTGGAGAACACTGAAGCTTCCCAACCAGAGGAAGAAGCACCTCAAGCAGAGCCCATTGATGAACCAGTAAAGCAAGAAGAAGAGGGGGATAAGATAGAAGCACCCCCAGCAGAAGCAGCAGAAGAGCCAAAGGCTGAATCTGAAGTTGCAGAGGTGGTTGAGGAGACAAGTGAGGAGATTAAGCCTAGAGAAAGTCTAGGATCTCTAATGAGAAGGGATGATGGAAATCAAGATCAAGATGTTGAAGAGAAAGCTCCTGAGATTTCTGACGAAGTCTCTCTGATTGAAAAAGAAAGCCAAGCTGAGGAGAAAGAAGTTGAACAATCTTCGGTACCTGAAGCCGTAAAAGAGGCTTTAGGTGAGGGTGAAGAGAACGATTTGAGCGAGCCCAAAGAGGATGAAGACGCCACCAAAGAATTGGCACCAGTGGTGCAAGAAGCTGAAAACAAGCTTGAAGAAAATGAACAAAGTTCTGAAGAAAACAAGCTTGCAAAGGAGGCTGTAACCAATGGATCAACTGAGGAAACCGAAGAAGTTCAAACTGTCCCAGCTGAGGAAGTTGCTGTAGAGTCATTGGAGGTACAGGGAGTTAGCAGAGATGTTGAGCTTACACCTGAAAACAAGGAAGAAGAGGTGAAGCAAGAGGCTGTAACCAATGGATCAACTGAGCAAATAGAAGAAGTTCAAACTGTCCAGGCCAATGAAGTTGCTGGAGAGCCATTGAAAGTAGAGAGTGTTAGCAGAGATGTTGAGCTTACACCTGAAAACAAGGAAGAAGAGGTGAAGCTGGAGGCTGTAACCAATGGATCAGCTGAGCAAACAGAAGAAGTTCAAACTGTCCAGGCCAATGAAGTTGCTGAAGAGACATTGAAAGTAGAGAGTGTTAGCAGAGATGTTGAGCTTACTCCTGAAAACAAGGAAGAAGAGGTGAAGAAGGAGACGGAAGTAGCAGCACTTGTTCAAACTGAGAAGAATGGAGAAACAGAAGGACAACCTGGTGAAGTAGCACTTACTGAGGAGTCCAAGGAACAAGAAACCAAAGAAGAGAAAACTGTGGATGAGACAGTCCGGGAGGCGAAAGTAGAGGAAACAGCAAAACCTGAAGAAGAGGCTGTCAAAGATGCAGACAAGATTAAAGATAGCCAGGAGTCAAAGGAAGAAGCTCCAACCAAACCAGTAAAGCAATCCAACAACCTCATATCAAAGGTGAAACAGTCCCTGGTAAAAGCAAAGAAGGCCATCATCGGAAAATCTCCTGTGTCAAAATCAGTTCCAACCGAAACTAAAGGGTGATACAAAGATGAAGTAGGGTGATCATTCATACATTGAAGAAGAATGTTTGGGAGCTAGCTGTTTGTTGTGGCGCATTCATATCACTACAGATTGTATCATATCCATGTGTAGCAGATTGGTGTCTGAGTGTGTTTGTTTGTTCTTTTATGTCTGGTTTGTTGGTTTGATTGTTCTGTTAGTGAAGGTGTGCATAAGAAAAGGTACAGATTTGTGCATTTGAAGCTCATAATTAAATTTGTTTTTCTATTGTAATTCATTTGAGGAATTGTATTACTATCGGTGTGCTGTAAATTCATCCTTCAGATCAATCTAGAACTTTATTTATAAACATGGTTTCCATTTACATGCTGAAAGTTATATGCTCATCTTATATAAGTTTCTGAGTGCAGTGATCAAAACCACTTTCCTGCAAATTGAGAGAACCTTCAACACAACAAATTATGATAAGTTGACAACTTATCTTTATTAACACAAGAACAGTACAACAGCCACCTATAACTCATTCGAACTCCCATGTACACTTTTGGGAAGATTAATTCTATGAGATTTACTGTAAGGTCATCTAAACTGAATGTACATTGGAACTGGAAAGATAGCATGTCAGAACTTATTACAGCTTATCAGTTACTGTAAGTATCAGTGACCCAAGGCTTATTGGAAGGGGTTATTTTTTTTCCCGGGTTCATCTCGTATAGCTGCCCTGGAGATCATCACTAGGGTAGTTAAGAATCTCCAGGGCAGCTAAGAATCAGTAAAATTAATCTGTAGTGACTGGCTCCTCTTCAACATGCTGAGAACCAAATTCATCCTACTCGTCTGTGAAATGCTAACCAGAAATATGCATCCAGCCTACTTATCAAACAAAAGTGCCTAACAAAGATATAAGTGGAACTGACAGTACGAGGTGGTTGTTCATTCAGATGCCAATCTGCGACGTTTAGTACTCCCATGGCTTTGAGCAGCATCATCATCTCGATATTGATCCTTGAGCAAAGCAGTTGGCTGAAATTTTTCATGAAACACGGTAATGTTCAGCTTCAAATGAGATGCATAGCAATGAACTGGTTCTTGACCAGGACATAGAAAAATACCTGATCTGAATCGTCGAATAATGAGCTTTTTGCTTGGCCTTTAAGTATTTTTTGTGAGCTAACATTTTGGATCATCTCCTTTGAACCAGATGATGATGCACCAAGTGGAAGATCAACTGTGCCAAGCATTGCAGCAACATTTCCCACAGGTAACCTCATGGGAGGACTTCCAAAGAGTGGAGACTGTGGAGGTGGGACAGGGGGCATTGACATCAACAGTTCTTGACCAGGATGCCCTAGAAAGTGATGAGTATACCCTACTGCTCCGGGAAACACAGAGGCGGTGGAAAATGGAGGGCCTGGTACAGGATAGCATGGAGCTTGAATGTTCGGCATGGATGTCATGCTATAATTCACATCATGCATGCCCATGCCCATGCCCAATGGCGAGAATTGTGGCATATGAGCTTGGTGCATCTGTTGCATTGCTACTGGTAACATCATTGGGGGCATGTACATCCCAGTTCCCATTGACAAAATCTGGGAAATTAAGATAAGTCTGCAATGAGGATTCCAAATGAAAGAGCAACAGTTGTTAATTTTTTTTAAATGAATAAATAAAAGTTTACCTGCACTTGAAGTTGAAGTGTCCTCAAATACTCTATGGCCTCATCAAGCATCGAAGCTTTGTCTGCCTAATATGGCAACAATTCAAGTCAGCCAGTGAATAAAAACAACCACTTGTTTGGTTATCAAGTGATTTAGATTTCCCAGGTACTCTAGCATTTGCTTCAACTATTGCAATAAAAACATTTCTTGTTCAACTATAAGATGATCTAACAGAGATTATTGTATTTTAACAAATCTTAAACAATACTCCGTAGTAGCTAAGCTACTCAGAAAAAAATTAGGTAAGATTGTAAGTATCCTACCTTGTTACCACTAGGTATGAGTTCTTGTAGTGCACGCATCTTCTCATTAATTCTCTCTCTCCGTCTCTGTTGAAATTTTTTCCAAACCAAATATAAAATTTATATAATCTGCGATCAAGCATGATACATAAATCAATGTTAATCAATCTCAAAAGTTGCTTTGCATGGTTTTCTCACTCACCCTTTCAGATAAATTATGCACTTGTGCAGCTCGGCCTCTCTTAAAACCTGTGTGACCAGAAACTCTTTTTCTATCACCAATTGATTCTTCTTCAGCCTCCTGCAAGTTAATGAGTTTCTTATCAGGTGGCATATTCACACAGACACAAAGAGAGAAATAGAGATAGAGAATTATCCGAGATGGAAGGCACGCTATCTTACATCACTAGGGTCTTCTGAATCTCCTGTCTCATGGAACATTCTTTGCAAACCATATGCAGGATCACTTGAAGCGCTCTCTAATCTATTGCCTGAACAAAGTGAAGATGTTGCTACCACAGGCTTGTGGATCCTTTCATCGCGTACCATGATTGTAGTTGGAGCTGTATCTAGGGACTTTTCATTGTTTCCAGCCTTCACAGGTAGAGCTTCAGCCTGTTGTAGAGGAAAGGAATCTGGTTCAGAGTTAACTGATTCTACGCTGCCAGCAGTTGGTGGCATAGAGAGTTTGACGTGGGAAACTGTTTCCTGATGAGAAGAATCAACAGGAGCTGGTTCCATGGGATTGCGACTACGGATAAGGCCTCCACTATTCTTATCACATGCTCTTTGTTTGCCACAAATTACAGCACCAGTGGCTGTGGCAGTGTTCCGCATATTTACCCCAGAAAGTGAAGCTAGTCGTGAGAAATAGGGAAAATTCATTAAACCCGAGCTACTGCTTGGCTGTCCTGCATCAAGTTTATGCAGCTTTGATCCCCTAGAACTGCCCATCGAATGTCTGCCATCCACACGGTTTCCATTGCTTGCATCACTGTGAGTGAATTCTGAATTTCCTGGTCTTGGCAATGGGTGTTGGCTCTGCACTATTGGAGATTTGTCACCAATTTTAAGTTTATTAAGTTCAGTAACACTAGAGAGGACCTTAGATACGCTGTCTTGCTGTATACTTGGTGCATTAGCTGCAGAACTGGGCTCAACAAGCTCATTCACATGATGAGAGTTACTTCTCCTTTCCATGGACACCAAACTAGTCTCATTTCCAGCCACCCCCAATTCGGTCAAGAACCCTGAACTGCACTCGTCATTGAAAGGCTCTACAATGGGAAAATTCATCCAGGGGATCGTGTCTTCCTCTTCATCCAAATCCATTTCACAGGATGGGGCACACAGTGGAAAATCACTTAGCACAGAGTCCATTGTACTAGCCTTGGCTATCTCTAAATTGTTTGGATCTTTTTGATCTTGAGGCTTGGAGATGAATGTTGGGAAATCGTTCAGAATCAGACCCTTTCTAGCTTTACTTGACTGATTTTGCATCATAATCTGATCGCTTTGCCAAACTAGTTCAAAGCGGTCATTATCATATCTGCTTGAACACTAAATACAAAATTCGAGTCAGCAAGTAAGTTGCAACCATAATCTCAAGCATCAAAATGCAAACAAGGGTCAAGAAGGAGGTGAAATGTAAGATACCCAATTGATAGATCAGCATCTCCAAAGAAAATTAATGAGACATGAACACTGATTTATATACCACGGAGAAGCATCCCAACTTGAACACACCTGCTAAAAATTGAAAGAAATACATCAGGGGGGGAAAAAAAGAATAATGTCCAGCAACATTTTCAGAATACCGAGACTTGACTATTGCACCACACCGCTCAGATACAAGTTCATGGGATGGAGAATCATTTAATAACGTTAAGAGTATTAGTCATACTAATTGTTAACGTAACAGAGGATAACCCCTACTTCAAATCAAAGGTTAAAAAAATGGATCGTTTCAAAACATGGGGAAATAAAATAAATAATCTATGTAGACTGGTGCAGGGATTTCCCCAAAAAACAATGATTTTACAAACCGATTGTTCAATTTTGGGGCTCAAGTGCTCAACTGATGATGTCTAGCCAAACCCACATCAGGTTATGCAGATTAAAGAATGAATCTAGAACAAGAAAACCCATTTATCAAGTCCGTACTAGACAACTAGAAGATAAGCAAACCTAAAACCCAGTACGAAAAAAAGGAAAGCCCACCTTCTTAGGCCAAGATAAGTTTCCCAAGGGCGCAGAAGCTGCAACTTGCTTTGTCACTTGTGCCTATTAAAGGATGAAAGCTTACAAATTTTCCTAGGATACAGAAACCTACTGCACCACGTTGCTTTAATTGCCTACTTCTATGAAACTCAACCCTCACTCCTAAGGCTTCCACCTATAACCACCACTCTCCCAACTATTGGTGGAAAAGGTTAACAAGATCAATGTGAAATGTGATGCAGAAAACGTTCTGTGCTTGCTTGGGAAGATGGGCAGTGGGCACCCATAAATATACCATGTAGGACGAAGCTACAACATCCAACTTATATACAAGTATGGGCTTTAACCATGGTGAGTGTGGTCCCAAAAAGAATAACCATGGTTAACTTGATCAACAACTGATACAGTAGCAAATTCACAATTGGTTTTTATCCGACATCATTTCCCCTCCTTTCCTAAAATATCTGTTTACCACCTTATATTGTCAATCTTCCAAATTTACCGAACTCCAAGATTGCAACGAGGAGCCCATCTTAGGATTCATTTTGTGTGAGCACATATAATCTCCAAATCAACAATAAATACATACAAATATACAATTCTATAAAAGGCAAGGTCTTGTGCTGTTAGTGATTATGCCATATTTAGCATTTAATCTTTTGAGAGATCTCAAAAGGTATACACCTTTTTTCATTTGCTAACATATAATATTTGTGTATTAGTAGGGCGCTATGTATGGCTTGGCACTTGAGAGGACAGAGAAGCAGATTCAAAGGAAAACAAGATAGATATTATTCTGGTGGGCAGATGAGTATGCCATATAAATTGTACTTTGATCCAAACTAATGCAAGTATGCAACACAAGGATTATTAAATAAAGTAGCACATTTAGGAACCTTTTTAATCCTTAATCACAGTTGTCCCTTTCGAATGATTAGAAAATCATCATTAATCATAACACAATATCTTCTCATCTCTCTAACAAAGTAGCCAATTATTCTAAAATAAGGTATCATTAATATACGAAATCTACCTAAGATACTTCTTTTGTTGATAAATTAGATCCTTTCAAGCTTTTGTCTACAAGAAGCCTGTTCATCAGAAGTCAGAAAAACATGTACTGGATAATCAAAAGTTCAAAACACATGAAAACATAAAGATAGGGCCTTAAAAAAAATTGAGTACCCATAATTCCATAGGTACTATCCGAATAATTCAACTAATGCATTGATCACAAAGCTAAGAAATATATACCTCACAAAAATCCATGCATTAGCTATTGACAGTAGCACTTAGGCTAGAACGAAGACATCCAAATCAGAACCTTTATCTTTTAAAAAAGATGCTCAGAAATCAAATCGCTGGAATACCTTTAAATTTGGGGAATATATTGTTTGAATGGCGATAAAATATAGGGTCAAATTTTTTTCACAATAAAGTAGGTATAAGTGAAATATGAATGCAAGAGGTTGAAACGATTTATGATTCTATCCCTTCCTCTTGTTTTCTTCACCTATTACATATATCCCTCATCAAACTACACATGGAACGATGGAAGTATCCGTCTTTGAAAAAAGTAGGACTTGGACTCAATTCTTTTCTTTTTTATTTCATCCCTTTAAGCAGCATATACGTAAATAAGATTTCCATTAAGCAAACCAATCGACATAACACAAAAGCAAGTTGTCTAAATCAAAGGGATTATTAGCAAATTGTAGGAAAGCAAAAACAGCACCACTACTCAATTAGAATGATTAAACTCGACTTTATAATTCTTTTCACAGAACAATAAGAAGTTTTCAAGTTTGCGATCTAGGGAGGGAAGAACAGATTTGTTTATAGATTTTATGCTATTTAAGAAGGAAAGTTGTAAGACGCGTACCATTAGAATGCACACTCTCTATCAAATTCTCTCTATAAGGTTTGTCTGATGAATAGAAAATTCCTTCTATAAGGTTTGTCTGATGAATAGAAATAAATTCTGGTACACCCGAACCTGCATAATTTGTTCAAACCAAATATGTTTAGTTCACTAGCAGTCCAACCTTTCCAAATGCATTGGTTCAGCTTCTTCCAACTGGTTGATATATGTTTGCTAACAGACCGGACCAACCAAAGATGACCCATAACTAAGGATGAGGAATACAGCAAAAAATGACAAGGAAAAGAACAACAATGTGCATGTTCCTAACTGTCTTGCCGTACAAAGAGACGAGTAAACAGAACAGCCCTATAGGGAAGGGAATAGGAGTATAATCCTGCACGTGGACCCACCATCGCCCAGTAAGAAATTTGAACGGTCCATGAAAGTGGGGACTTGGTATTCTCTCTGTGCTTTTGTGGCATCTAAATTAGACAGTAACCGGTGCAGACAGTGCAGTGAACTTTTATTATGCAAAATAAATAAATAAAAGAACTTTTCTTGGATTTACATGGGTTAAGAGTAGAGATGTCCAGGGGATGGTCCAGATAGGCTTGCTGCTGACACGCTCCAGCCTTGTTGTTTTTGTAGAATCATGAGAGAGTTTGATGATTATGCCACTTGGGATTGGGGGTGGGAGAGGGACCTGCAAGGATGAACTTCACGTGATACCTATGCTCCCATGTCCACGTGGATACCCGCCTGGAATTTTCTTCTTTTTTCTTATATTGCACCCTTTTGTTGAGTTGAGTGTCTTATTGGTTGACAGGAACAACCGAGTCCAACCCCTATTAATGGTCCCTCTATCTCTCTAATGCTATCATATTCGCCAGGTTCATTTCTACTATCCCGCAAAGAAAATTGGTAACACCATTTTTGTCGACATATACATGTACCAAAATAAGAGATGTCTGGATACAGTGGTTTTTTATCAAAAAAGAATCTTTTACTCTTACAATGATCAAGAATGATGTAGAAACTGATGGAGAAACTGATGGCTATGTCAAAGGAAAAGTATTATTCGCAAGAGTTGCACTCAATGGAAAATGAAAAGGAGGGTTCAGATACAGACAAAGAAAGTGTACAGGGCCTCAATAAGACGCCTAGTTTTATTAAGGTCTATTTCTCCTTTTTCAACAAAGTCACCAACTATTCAATTCGTTTTTAGTTGTGTGGTTGGATACTTGGATTATTCGTGATGATCCACGACTTAATGTAAGCAGGCTAATCTTTCCAGCTCTCCCTTCATTGTCACATTCAAGGGCCCTGTTGTGAAATTTCGGGGTGAAAACGTCAAATAGAGAAAGATTTGATAGCGGATAGGGTTTGAGATTACTTTGGTGGATAAAAAGTTATAATCCTAAGAAATCTATTTATAATGCAACTAACCCGTAAAGATGTTGTACCTCACTCGCTAGATCTAGGCCTGTTTATTAGTCTACAACGATTATTATGAGGATGAGTTCCATACAATTAATTCATTCTTTCTTTCATTTTTATTGATCGACTACCCAATGATAGAAGCCAATCCAGAATATTTTTGTTTTGATTGATCAGTTGTTATATCTCCCATAGTCCCATGAATGATGCATACTTGAAAGTCTGATGAATAAACACAACCGTATATGTATAAACAAATAATCCAAGCAGATCTAAATGCATATTAGAAAGCCTAATGAATGAACACAATTGTGCATGTATAAACAAATGATCCAAGCAGAGCCAAAAAAAATTCAGGCCGGAATTATGCTTTCTTTATATCTATTCAATAGTAGCGTCAAAATGTTGCAAGTTCGCAATACCATACAGCTAGAACAGCATATATGTTTAGATCACAAGAGATAAGCACCAAAATGAGAAGGGGAAAAGAAGGCATCATAAAGACATAAAATTTTGAAAAAGACCTGTCAAAATGTGAAAAACTTGAAATTCGGTAACACGAGATATTTCAAACTAATAGGTTGAGGAGATTTCTAAAGGATAATTGAAGTAGGGGTAAGTGAAGTGGGGCTGACCTTATTATTTGAATGGCTACTTCACCATATAGCATTTTCCCATCCACACTCTCTGAAAATATCATGTTGCTGGTTTCTGCAAACCTTCACATGTCCACTAGATGTAACTAGCATGGGCCTGAAAATTTAGTGCTATTTGTACTATGATAAATTGATAATGTTAAAAAATGTAATCAAAATCTATTCTCAACATACACACCACTTGTCCCTCTGTGTTTCTTTACGGCTTTACCCCTACATGGGTTGCCAAGGTCATTTGGTCTGGAAATCAAATTTGGTTCCATGTAATATTTTGCTGCATGACACTGGTTACATAGGAAAAAAATATTATACAATGAATTGGTTAACCTAACAAAATTTTGCATGTATGAGACCATGAAGGTTGATCTTACATATGAATCTAATTATAGCTAGGGTAGGATGCATACAAATGAGCAAAATTTAAAGCGAATCACAAGTGCAGGATGTATAATACTAGCTCTTGCATCCTGGTTCATATATATAAGTGGATGGACCCTTTGCTAAGATGCAGGAGCTATAAAACATATGAAATGAGAAGCATAGCACATGAAAGTCAAATGTACAAGTATTTTCATCTTGGTATCTCTATTGCCACTTTGGTGTGTATCTGGTATGACGCACCTATTTAAATGCATTGCAGAAACATGAAAATCATGTATGATCTAGAACCTGATAAGTGTCTTGACTGGTAAGAGGGTTCCCAACTACATGAAGCCATGGACAAGAAAACTCAGGTTAGCCAATACAATTAGCAAAATTCTAAGAAAATGGGAACAGTCTTTTAAAATCAGTAATTTAGCCTGACAGATTGCAATGTGTAAAATGAAAGAAAAGAAGATAGAACATCACATGAACGCAATTTCAACCCACTAGTTCCTTAATTTGACATGATTCCATTTCCATCGTATATCAGATTTTGGAACATGTATATCTGATCATTCACCATATTTCTACCTACATAAACAATTTCTAAAATTGTTTGGTGCTAAACAATATGAAATGAGAAACATAGCACATGTTTCATCCAAAATCTCACTGGATCAGTACCAAAGATGGGCTAAAGCCCAATGATAACGTTACTTCTTCCCAGCCCATAGCTCTCATACTGAGGATTTTCTAGGCACCCCGACCATTCCAGTCCAAGCAAAGTTCTCTCAGACATTCCATCAAACACCTTATCGAGGAGAACCAACTGAAGAACTTGAGCATATAATATTACAGATCATAACCAAATTATCAAACAACACGTACCTAACAACAAACATCATCCTCAATCCAAAGCGTGAGCCGGAAAATGGAAGCGAAGGTGAAAATATTAGATTAAAGACGCAAAACTCAGAACACGTCGTTTGGTTAGAACCTGCCTGGGGTTCCCAATTCCACTGGAAGAGGAGACAACTGATTAATTAGCGCGGTTGTCGCGATCGGAAGTAGCCGAGCGACCAATCGCACGGGGAGTTGAAGAGAAAAGGTGAAGGCTGGGTAGGCATTGACGATGACTTGTCCCGTAAACATGAATCACGAGTTTGATTACCTTCCGCGCTGATCGATGAGCAGAAATTAGAGATCATCGTTGAGACTTGAGAGGAGATGGAGTTACCGTCAAAGCGAGGACCAAATCCGATGAAAAATCGGAAACGAAGCTCGAATCACTTCAACGTTCTAGATAAATCGAGGCTGAATTGCTGAAAGTATAAGAGAGATGATCTTTTTGAACCACATTGCTCGAAGATGGGATTTATTGTGTGTTTGGCACCTGGTTTTGATGGGGTGTGCCATCAAATTCCACTGTTTATTGTGTGTTTACTTTTCCATCAAATTCCAATGTTTTGACGGGAGTGTGAAATCCCATCAAATTGAGCAATTATCCACCTTTGTGATCTCTTCCCTTCCCCTTGATTGTCCATCCAAACATCAATTTTATTTTCCCCTCACTTCCCTTCCTAAAAATCCCACCAAATTCCACCTTCCAATTGTTGAGAATGGTGTAGAAGAACACACATTCTATTCAAGAGTAGAAGGAAATATATAAAACAATGATAATGGAGAAGGTGGAGAGAGAGGTGAAGAGAGATTTACTCTAACCACATTTGACTAATTCCTAACCCTAAACAATATAAATAATTAAACTAATTAAATCCTAATAATAATAATAATAATAACAAATATTATTTTCCTAATATTCTCCCGCAGTTGAAGCAAGAGATATCGAAACTGAAAAATGGATAAATATGGAATAAACAAACAAGGGGATTTTTTTTTTTTGGTTGAAAGCGTTCACAACACACTTCTAGCGCAGCGATTCCCATGGCTACCGCAGCGAGGGTGGCGCAGCGGTATTGATCTGCAATGGGAGGGAAGGTGGTGGCGGTTTTCGGCGGCGTTGGCCTCCTGGCGGTTGTTGTGACTCGGTGGCTCGGTGCTTGGGTTGACTTTCATCCAATCTGTAATTGTCGTCCCGTGGAAGTGATCTCTTGTGTGCTTAATTAGCAAATCCTAATTAATCACTTCAATATGCTCAAATGCGATGGCCACATGATGACGTCGCGCACTAAGTATGTAGAGGCGGCAGTGGGTCTAGATCGGTCGAGGCAGTGCTCGCAGTATGATCAGCGACAATGGTGGATGGCCTGGGTGGTGCGATAGCGAGGGTTTTGTGAAGGTGGTGGTAGGACTAGGACGCCATGGAAGAGGCATCAAGGAGGTTTCTAGGGGGTTGTTTGATGGTGGCAAGCGAAATGCGATGGCCACATGATGACGTCGCGCACTAAGTATGTAGAGGCGGCAGTGGGTCTAGATCGGTCGAGGCAGTGCCCGCAGTATGATCAGCGACAATGGTGGATGGTCTGGGTGGTGCGATAGCGAGGGTTTTGTGAAGGTGGTGGTAGGACTAGGACGCCATGGAAGAGGCATCAAGGAGGTTTATAGGGGGTTGTTTGATGGTGGCAAGCGCCGAAATTGGATTAGCCCGAAGGCAATTTTGTGTGGCCGATATGGGGTTTGGCCAATGAAAGGCAGGAACAAAAGGCCGACATGGTTTTGGCCGAAATTTGGTTGGCAAAAGCCAAAATTTTGGTTAGTGTGGAAGGCAAGCGGAAGCGGTTTTGTAATAGCCAGAGTCATATTTAGATAGCTCGGAGGCGGTTTTGTGGTGGCATAAGCCGGTGAATATGTTTCTTGGCAACATGCCGGAGCATTGGTTTGTGCCAAAAGTTGGAGGATGGTTGCCCGGAGGCGAAAATTGAAGGATCAAAGCCGTTAGGCGAAAGGTTCGGATACCATGTTGAGAATGGTGTAGAAAAAACACACATTCTATTCAAGAGTAGAAGGAAATATATAGAGCGTACAATGATAATGGAGAAGGTGGAGAAAGAGGTGAAGAGAGATTTACTCTAACCACATTTGACTAATTCCTAACCCTAAACAATATAAATAATTAAACTAATTAAATCCTAATAATAATAATAATAATAACAAATATTATTTTCCTAATACCAATCAGGGGGTTAGGGTTTTGAAATCGCAAGAATCTAAGGCAGAGAGGATTTATTTCCCGCCACCAACGCGACGGGGTGCGAGAAAAGAGTATTGGGCCTCAATAGTCATGATGGGCCGCTTAAGCCCATTCTTAATCAGGCCCACATATGAAGATGGGCCGTTTTGAGTGGGATCTGGTCAACGGTGGTATAACTAATCAGGGAATTTGCAGAGATGCTTGTATAGTGTGTATGGTGGACTGCAGGAATTTTTCTACCATGGATGGTGGAGGAAAAAGGAAGCTAATTAATATAACAAAAAATATTCATATTTGCATAATATATTGATAAGATATGTCTAATTTTTGTTGTCTTTTGTTGAATGTGAAAATAGTTCGTAATTAATGAAATTCAACTCTAATATATAAAATATATAAAATTTAATGAAATATTCATTTTATTATCAATTGGTTTTTGTAGCAGCTTAATGTAATTTATATTATTTATTATTTATAATTCAATTTATAACCAAGCGTTATATTAATCTACCGGAATTTATTAGTTGTTTTACCATTAACCCACCCCAAACAAAAGGGAATCGTACAATATTTAAAGCAAACACGATCAAGTTTGACTGCCCCCTCTGCTTACCGCACTAGTGTTTGTTTACTCTTTTTTATTTGCTTGTAAATTGAGCGGAGCTTAGTGATTGCTTCACCATGATTTTCCAAGTTGGCTTACAAATTCAATCAAAAGTTGTTATTTTACATTTTATTTATTCAACAAATTCTATTTATGTGCAGTGTTTTAGAAAAAATGGGGAGATGAATCACGCGAAAGTTAATGCGGAATGAATGGGAAGGCAAATGACCAATTGGAGCTAACAAAAGGAAAGTAAAAGCGATTTTTTTAACAAACTACTCTAGTTAATTAATCCCTGCAATAATATTAATATATCGTACGCTTTTAATTAATTAGTGATTAGTGAAGATCAATTACAAAGAGAATCTAAAATTTTAAAATTGCAAAGCATGTTTAGCTAGTGGATATCAACTTCAAACTATAAGTGCATAGAAAGACGAATTTTGATTGGGAAATGATTAATTAACCAAATTAAGTAGTAATCACGTGATTTTGATAACTCTACCTTACATGTACAATATAAATACACCCCCTTATATATATACTGATTGTTGGTTTGCAATTGAAGTTCGATCTAATACTAATGGTGATTGTAAAGTCTTCCTAGTTTAATTAATACAATAATAATGATATATACTGATTAATAAATCACGAGTTTATCTATGAATTTTTTTTAAATATACCTGGTGCGTATTGGATCAGTTTATAATATAATTAAAGTTGATAAGGTAAATCGAAGTAACTTTTATTTTTAAATTATAAAAGATGTTATAAGTGAGTTTTTCTCGGAAAATTTGCCCTATAATGTCTCAATGACCACCATGTTTTGTGCTTTCGTAGAGTGTGATTACATTGTAATTATATCTAAATTTGTGATTTGCAACTAATTAGTTAAATATTGTAAAATTTTATCAAGTTCACTATATATATATAGTAGAGGCTAGTAGACTACAATGTAATAATTAACCTAGGAATATTTGGCAACCAGATTTGCAAGGGCTAGTTTATAATTATGAAAAAAATATAATCACCAAAATTTTAAACTATTTTATTTTTAAATAATTATTTTTAAAATCTAACTAGTTTATTACGGAGTAGTTTATTGTGATAAAGGTAGAAAACCACCGGCGCCTACCTAATGAGCTATACACCCATGGCATTTCGATTAATTAAGTTCATTAAAACAATAATTATGATTATTTATAGGGGAAAATAAAACATAAAAAAATAGAGGAAGATATAAGTAGGAGGCAAAAAGGCTATAAATGTGCAGAGCAACGTACATGCTGAAATGAAATCCTTCAACCCCGGCCCATAAAACCAACAGATCGACAAATGAAGGTATCTTTATTTGTAAAAAAAAAAAAAGGATGGTTCTACACAAAACAACATTCCCAATAGCTTTAATCCCGGTTGTCAAGCAACAACTCTAAACAACATTCATTTAATTACCTTTAATTGTCTGCACCCCTCCATCTTATCTAACTAATTCCTATTCCCTCATGCCTCGGATCACTTAATTTTAATGCAATCATCGATATACCTCTGTATCTCTATGAAGGATGTAAGTGGCTAGTGTGGGTTGCATGCTCAGTTCGGCTAAGAGGTTGTTAGAACCCGAGTTAAGAAACGGTTAGCTGTAGTTAGATAGCTAGAGTTAGCTTAGATATGGGTTAGCTCTTGTATATATATATACCATGTATCTAGTATTGTAGAGGTAGAATGTACAGAACACGATTGCAATACAATAGAAAATTCACAAAACCTCTCGAGCAACATATGATCTTGCTTGCTGGTGTGAAGTGCAAATCTCAGCTTGGATTGCTGAGATTTGTTATGGTATCAGAGCGACAGCAGCTCTAGAAATCCTCAATTTGATCAGATCTCATGGCAATCGAAGAAGGTGAAGCGAGTGACGCTCAAGGAGGCTCTACGTCAAGGCAAGGAAATCGGAATCTCGGAGCTAATCATGTTGACCCGTTGTTCCTTTCAAATTCCGACCATCCAGGGATGGTGCTGGTCTCGGTTCCGTTCAATGGACTGAACTTCCATAGCTGGAGTCGCGCGGTGCGGATGGCACTCGGAGCCAAGATGAAATTCGGATTCATCAACGGCAAGATTGAGCAACCAGCAGAGGCGGATGAGGACTACGATCGCTGGCTAAGGTGCGATTTTATGGTTACTAGCTGGATTATAAACTCTATGAAACCTGAACTAGCTGAGAACTTTGTTTACGTGAATTCGGCACGAGAATTGTGGGAAGAGATCTTGGAGAGATTCGCTGAGTCGAATGCTCCATTGATCTATCAGATCAAGAAAGAAATTAGTGAAATCAAGCAGGAGAACACCGGTGTTGCGACTTACTATGGAAGGAGGAAGAAAGCCTGGGATGAGCTTCAGGAAATTGAAGCAATTCCTGTCTATAAATGCGGAGGTTTGAAAATGTGTTCCTGTGCGATTTTGAAGAAGATCCTGGAACGAGAAGCCACTACGAAGTTTATGCAGTTTCTGATGGGGCTTTCGGACACGTATGAAGGAATTAGGAGCAACATACTCGCCATGGATCCATTACCATCTGTGAATAGAGCATTTCACATGGTAATGCAGATAGAGAGATACAGAAAGGAATAACAGGAGGAGAACATTCAAACCATGAAGTTTTGGCAGCAAAGTCCTTTGGAAGTTTTGGAAGTGCAGGAGCAAGCACCTCCAGATCTGCTCCGAATAACACAAGCTCTGGGAATGTTGCATTTGGCAATAATGCAGGAGGATCTAACTCTGGACAATGGAAGGGAAATGATCAGAAAAAGGACTACAAGAAGGCTAAGATGGATATGTTTTGCAACTACTGCAAAGAGAGGGGCCATGTGAAGGACACTTGCTTCAAGCTGGTGGGGTTCCTGGATTGGTACACGGGACCTAAACGTGCTCAAGGCGACAAGATGGTGGCTAATGTTCAAGATGTGGTCCAAGCTGAGACTCCTCTCAGTTTCAAAGATGCTGCAGGTACTGGCTCTTCTTCAAATGCAGGTGGCTCAAATGCTGAGATTGGGCAACATGACATGGGGCTGGTGAATGCAGTTGTAGCTGAGGTCTTAAGAGCTATGAAAGGGAAGGCTCCCATGGAGCAGGATTCATTCATGAATTCTGGTTCAGTGAACTTTGCAGGTATGGTCTCATATACTGAAGCTGATCAGAAGTTGGCCACAAACTGGATTGTGGATTCAGGAGCGTCTGATCACATAGCCTGCACCACTGATTTATTTCAAGAAGTAAATCATCTTGCAAGGCCTATAGTGATTGGAGTTCCTGATGGTAGTAGTCAACTAGTGAAGTATTCAGGCAACATTCAATTGAGCCCGGATATTTCACTAAAGGAAGTGTTGTACATGCCAACATTCAAGTATAATTTGTTGTCTGTGAGCAAGTTGCTTGATGATGGCAACTGCTTGTTTGTGTTTTCTAAATATAAATGTTGGATTCAGGACATTTCAACTAAGTCAGTCATAGTTGTTGGAAGTAGAGCCGGTGGCCTTTACAGATTTTCTGGATTCAGCTGCATACCTGGACAAAGCTTTGGGGCTCGACGACTGCTTCCTCCTAAGCATAGCACAGAGGTGATTGGAGTTATTGCTTCTGTTGCAAACACTCAAATTAGTTTGAATCATGCCAGACTTGGATATGCTTCTATGTCTAAGATGAAGTTTTTTTATTGGGGCAAGGGGTCTTGTATGAAGATTTTTTACTGTGATGTGTGTCAATTAGCTAAACTACACAAGTTGCCTTTTGCTAAGAGCAGCTCCATTGCTTTGAATGTGTTTGACTTGTTGCATATGGATGTTTGGGGACCATTTGGTGTCCATAGCTTGTGTGGGGCTAGGTATTTCCTCACTATAATGGATGATCACTCTAGGTCTATATGGACATTTTTGATGAGGGACAAGGGACAAGTGAAGGGATTGATCACTGGTTTCTTGGCTCATGTTGAAACACAGTTTGCAACAAGAGTCAAAGTGATTACGTCAGACAATGGGTCTGAGTTTGTGAACAATCAACTGGCTGAAGTTTTCAGTGCCAAAGGCATTGTACACCAACGGTCAGTAGCTTATGTACATGAGCAAAATGCCAGGGTAGAAAGAAAACACAGGCATCTCATTGAGATGGCTCGTGCTATTAGGTTGAATGCTGGCTTGCCATTAAAGTTTTGGGGAGAGTGTGTCCTTGGGGCCACTTATCTAATCAATCTTCTTCCTTCACCTGTTCTGAACTGGCAAACCCCTTATGAAAGATTGTTTAGAAAACCTCCAGAGTACAATCATTTGAGAGTAATAGGATGTTTGTGTTTTGCTCATGTTCCCAAGCTCTTTAGAAACAAGATGGAAGCCTCATGCAGGAGATGTGTGTTTGTAGGATACCCACCTGGACAGAAGGGTTACAAAGTATATGATTTAGAGACTCACAAAGTCAGTGTGTGTAGAGATGTGGTCTTTAGAGAGGAGGTGTTTACTTTCAAAGGAAATGTTCAAGATTCAACTTCTGATTGTGAGTTTCCTTCATTACCAAGGGTAGTGTATGGAGAAGATGATGGTGGTTCACCTCCATCCCAAGGATTGCCTGTGCAAAGGGATGTTGAGATTGGTCATTTGGAGGAAGGAAGTGATCAAAGGGATCTGGTGGTCAGTGACTCTATAGAACCTCAAGGATCTACACCTTCAGTGACAGCTCCTGCAATTGAGCTAATGCCTGAAGACAGGCATACTGTGGCAATTGGAAGACATGGAGACAGGGCTCTAAGGAAGATCACAAGACCATCAAAGTTGCAAGATTTTGTTTGCCAACAATTACCTACTAGGAGAATTAATCCAGGGAATGATTCATCATTGTCTTCTGTCTTCTCTGTTATCCAGCCACATGCCTTGGCTGAATATTCTGAGAATTATGTGCACTCTTTGTACAATGTGCTATCAGTTGTTGAACCATCTTCCTTTGCTCAAGCTCAGAAAGTGCAAGAATGGAGGGAAGCAATGGCTAAGGAAATACAGGCTCTAGAGATCAACCATACATGGACAGTTACTTCTCTACCTCCTGGTCAGCATGCCATAGGTTGTAAATGGATTTACAAAATTAAGTTTCGTGCAGATGGTAGTGTGGAGAGGTATAAGGTCAGACTTGTAGCAAAGGGATACAACCAGGTCAAGGATAGGGATTACAAAGAAACCTTCTCACCTGTTGCTAAGTTTGCCACAATCAGAATCTTGCTGGCTTTAGCATCAGTTAAGAAGTGGCATTTACATCAATTAGATGTAAATAATGCCTTTCTCCATGGCTTTCTAGATGAAACTGTCTACATGAAACCCCTTCTTGGCTATGACAAAGCTGCTCAGGGTCAGGTCTGCAAGCTAAATAGATCCATTTATGGCCTTAAACAGGCTAGTAGACAGTGGAACTTTAAATTGACGAAGCATCTGACAGGGTTGGGGTTTTTTCAGTCCAGGCTTGACTACTCCTTGCTTGTTAGACAAAAAGGGGATAAGATTACAGTAGCTCTCATCTATGTAGATGATATGCTCCTAACAGGCAATGATGAAGGGTGCATTGCTTGGGTGAAAAGATATCTGGATAGAGCTTTTACCATTAAGGATTTAGGATATGCTCGATATTTCCTTGGCATGGAAATATCCAGATCTGTTGATGGAATTAAACTCAATCAGAGGAAGTATGTAGTGGACTTGCTTTCCAATGCAGCTATGCTGAACTGCAAAACTGCCAAGTTTGCTATGCAAAGGAACTTACATCTCAGCATACATGAGGGTGAGGAGCTAGAGGATCCTGAGTCATATAGAAGGTTGGTTGGCAGGTTATTATACCTCACTTTAACAAGGCCAGACATTGCATACACTGTACAACAACTCACACAGTTCATGTACAAACCTCGAGCTCCTCATCTAAGTGCTGCTCTTTTCTTACTCAGATATTTGAAGGGGACTGTGAACTGTTCTCTATTCTATCCTAGCAAAAGTTCACTGGCAATCCGCGCATATTCAGACGCTGACTGGGGTTCTTGCAGAGACACCAGCAGGTCACTTACTGGATATTGTGTGTTCTTAGGGGATTGCTTGGTCTCTTGGAAAACAAAAAAGCAGAAGACAATATCTAAATCCTCCACTGAGAGTGAATATCGTAGCATGTCTACTACTGGGAGTGAAATTGTGTGGATAACTGGGGTTCTAAAGGACTTATTTGTTCCTTCATCTTACCCAATTCCTTTGTGTTGTGACAATAAATCTGCACATCAGTTGGCCCTCAATCCGGTTTATCACGAACGTACAAAGCATCTTCGGATTGGTTTTCACTACATCAGAGATTTGGTAGATGAGGGACTCATTTCCACAGTCTTTGTTCCTACTCATCTTTAAATAGCCGACATTTTCACCAAACCCCTTGGTACTCATCAGCATTTCGTGTTGTCCAGCAAGCTGGGACTTGTGTTTCATCCCACACGCCCATCTTGAGGGGGGGATATGAAGGATGTAAGTGGCTAGTGTGGGTTGCAAGCTCAGCTCGGCTAAGAGGTTGTTAGAACCCGAGTTAAGAAACGGTTAGCTGTAGTTCGAGTTGTAGTTAGATAGCTAGAGTTCACTTAGATATGGATTAGCTCTTGTATATATATACCCTGTATCTAGTATTGTAGAGGTAGAATGTACAGAACACGATTGCAATACAACAGAAAATTCACAAAACCTCTCGAGCAAGCAAGCTAGATCCATCTGATCTTGCTTGCTGGTGTGAAGTGCAAATCTCAGCTTGGATTGCTGAGATTTGTTAATCTCATATAGAAAATTATAAAATTGTGGTTAAAATACATCACTGTTAATTTTTAAAAATAATTGGAACAAAAATTATCAAACTCAACTCGTAGTCAAAATGCTTACCCTTTATGTATGTATTTATGTATTTTTGGGAAAATGGTTCAGTTCATCATATATCTGGTGTATTAAGAGATTGATAAATAGTAAGAGCATCCCAACAACTTAGGTAAAATAGAGAAAATAGGCAATTTTAGAGAAAATATAGGTTTTTTAACCCCAACCGCTTTTGTAAAACCATCTCTAAAATAGAGAAATGGGAGGAAAGAGAAAAAAAAATCTCTAAATTTAGAGAAAGACTTAAAATCTGTAAAATTAAATGCATTCACTTCTTCTCATGTCTACCTATTTATTCATTGGTTGTTACATATTGATTTAATTAATTTATTGAAATTTTATTTATTAAATTATGAATTTATACATTTATTATAGTGTATAATAAATGTATACATATATAAAATAGAGAAACTGTTGGGGTTACAGTATAAAAATTATAGAGACTTTGATATTTTTCTCTCTATAATAGAGAATTTTTAGAGAAGGGGGCTTTCTCTAAATAGACTAACTATAATGGAAGAGAGCAATAACAAATGGCTAGAGATCCACATTCAGAGATTTAAAATAAAATAAAATAACAATCCTCCCGATCAGAATAGACACAATGAAAAAATGCAAGGAACACTTGAAGATCAAATGAGCATGAAAAGATACGAGATTGTAGAAACTACTACGGTGTCAGCCAGAGATCAGAACAATCGAACCCACAATGAGAAAATTGTACACGCAAAACCCTCAATTAGAAAATCTAACTGTGCACGCAGAACCCTCAATTAGAAAATTGTAAACACTCGAGGCAATGTGGATCATACGACATTCCTCTCAATCAGGGGCGGAGGCAGGGAGGCATGCGGTGGCTCGAGCCCCCGGAAAAACTATAATGTGTGTGGGGGGGGGGGGGGGGGGTGTAAAAGAGGTATTCATTGGACAAATGTACTTTGTAGCACATTTGGTAGGCACTATGTATGAGGAGGGTGAAGATCTGGGTTCGATTCCCCTTCAGACCACATTGAACTCTGGCTCCGCCCCTGCTCTCAATAGATAAGTTATGAAATCTTAAAGAAACACGAACACACCCACGATCACCAATTGTTACTCCAACAAATTCTTTATCCCCCCCCCCCCCCCCAAAATGGAGAAACAAATCATTTAGTTTGGAGGATTATGCAGATTTAGGGAATCATCTCTGATTTTTCTCCTACTTCTCCATTTTGGTGAATGTGACGGGAAATCTGTTGGGCCAAAATATACCTCAAAATTATAAAAAAACTCCAAAACTCTCAAAATGAGAAAATTGTTGGAGATGCTCTCTAATAATTTTTTTCCCCCGAGGGGTGGACACACACACTCTCATGGCCCCCACTATAATTATGCAAATATCAGTCTTTCTACTTTAAGGACATAGGTTGAAAATTATATTGAGAAATATTCTTTTTTTTTATTGACATAAAGGTGGACTATAGTTTGGCTTCGTCCGCCATTTTCGTCCTCGTCGTGTTTGGTTTTGATGGTTTTGCTTTGTTTATGTAGAGCTCTCTTGCTTGTGTTGTGCTCCGCTTTGTAGTTTCTTTGTTTTGATGGTCCACCGTCTGCCGAGTTTTTCAGCCATCGAGATTCAGACCTGTATGACCTCGAATTATTACCTAATAAAAAAAATTAACGGAGAAATTAAATACACCCCAAATCTTGATTTTTTATGAGAGATTTGCGGTGTATCTAATAACACCCTTTTTTAATTAAGAAGTAACAATCGAATTGTTTTGGTACATGAAATTACTAATACCGAAAAAACAAGATATTCAGAAAACGACTTATCTCTATATCTAGCTCAATTGATAAACCCTAAGAAATTCATTTAAAAATTGTTAAAATAATTAACGTACATTTTGAATATATTTTTTTTCTAACATAAATGCTGAACTTATGTCTCAATGGTATAGAATATAGATTAGAAAATGCGTGATAATATATTATATCTTGATTTGTTTGTATGTTTATCTAGAATGCAGGGGAAAGGTGGATGTGCGGGGAATTTCAGTACACTTTGATGTAATTGATTTAAAATATATAGATAGGGGCCGAGAGCCTAAACACGCGATCGCATATTGTAAATATTATATATGTGGCTTCCTTGGAATTTCATCATATCATTAGGGTTTGATATGTTTGAATCTCTATCGTCTGAACTCATACATATATATTATTTACACTTTATATATCCCTGCATTTTATATTATCCAGTATATTGCATCTTTTTTTTTTATTTATTAAATAAAAAGATATTGCATTTATGAGTTTCGTGTATAATATGTATTGGCTCTTCCGGTCCGTTGTAAATAGGAACCAAATCCTCCATATGATTTAAAAATACACAATTTGTTAAACGAATAATTTTTTTTATCAAAGATATATAATGACGGGTAGTTTTTTTATATTTTCTAAATGATGGATTTTAATAATTTATACGAGTATTAATTTGTGTGTTGTCAATTTCTTTTAAAAAAAATTATTGATCAAAATATGTAGTGAGCATTTTTTTAAAAAATTATGAGAAAAATAGTAGAAGAATGATTTTTATAGAGAAATAATGTATTTTATTAAAACTCATGTTATTTGATAACGCATCTATTTTTGGATTGAAGGGAGTATTTGGAAACATGCTTTTAATATGACCTATTTTATTACTTAAAAGCATGCATTTGGACATTTGGTATAGGTATCCCTAACTGTATGTCAAATTGCAAAAAATAATCCAACTTTGAGAGTAATTTGAAACGGTCCCGATTCGGTAGAGGCCGTAGAGTTGTGGGGAAACTCTACCACGTAGAGTTCATTTTCCCCTAATAAAAAATAATTGAATTTTTTTTTTAGATTGGTGGGCCCGGGTTGGTGGGGAAAAGAGTCAGCAAGATCTTATCTGTTAAATTTTATTTTAACAGTCGAGATTTTGTCGAATCTACCATAGAGTTTTTTTAAAATTCTATTTTTGAAAACCTAGTATAAACTCTCAAGTCTGCAAAAAGTAGCTTTGAATTTCAAGATTGCAAATACCTGTGATGTGAGATGGAAGAAGAAATATTTAAATTGTGTACATATAGTGCTCAAAATTTATTTGTTCTCTCTTTTTGTTTGTTTATTTGTTTATGTTTAAATGAAAAAGGAAAACCATTGCGAAATTAACGTTCTTTGTATATAACGTCGGATTGAATGTTGTTGAGTAAAGAAATTCTCATGTTGCTCGAAGACCAACGAATAATCAGTTCGATCGGGGAAGACTATATAGCATTAATCCGACATTGTACAATGTCTACCTTTATTCTACATCAATATATATGAGACCATGGACTCTAGCTCGATCAGCTCCTATGTGTGAGGGTGCAGGGCAACCGAATGCAAAGGATCATAGCTCACCCAGCTCCATCGTCTTCACCAACAACCAAAGGAAGTTACATTGGCGGGAAAGTGAAGACACGTGGTTGGCCAGGAACAATTCGGTTGTTACACCTCTAGCTGTATAAATAGGGGCGCCCCTCACATTGTTGTTTTGGGTTGAACATTTTTCATATACAGAAATAAAAGAGCTTTCCTTTTCCTTCTCTTTGTGTGATTCCACCATAGCCAGAGCTTCGATTCTGGTTTTCATATGGTATCAATATATCAAGGTATATATTGGACACTAAGGGCTCGTTTGGTATCGGTATCGATATCAGTTGATATCTTGATATCAAGATATCGGTATCGGTATCAAGATATCGATATCAAGTGATACCTCCATAAAAATCAGTATTAAAATAGGTTAAATTTGATATGTAGATATCAAGTTATATCGATATCCAGCGATACCAAACACGGATATCAGATATCAAGTGATATCTTAAGAATACCAAACACTAGATATCAATACCAAACGGAGACTAAAACCTAATTATGTGTTCTCAACTTGAAATTACATTTGTATATTGAGTGCTCAAGGGTCATGTATATCAATTAATGTGTCTCACTGCAGTGACAAGTGACTGCCGATATGTTATATGTTCATGCATATCTATATATGTTCATCTATATCTCTGTGTGTGTGTGTGTTTATGCCTTATGACTACTGACTAGACAACCTCTTTCTTGATCCATGTTTTAATTAATGCATGGAATGTTCAATTCTTGCACACCCTCGCCGACAAGCACCTACATATATCAATCTTGACTAGACATATGTGTACGTAGCAAACTTAATTTTCATATGGATAAGTTCACAGTACATGTATAATTACATGTCAAATCAATGTTACGACTCATGAAAAATATCGATAATGTAACGTACAATTCATAGACATATGCTGATGCCTAGCTAGCTAGAAAGGGTACATTGATAGATCGATGGGTGATATGAGAAATAATATTGGTAATGTGAGGGTCCACACATCTGAGTGTGTATAGCATGCGCGCTAACCAAGTCGCACACACACACACACACATATATATATATATAATATACAAGACCAACTAGTGAGTTATGCTAGTCACGTACACTTGAACGACTTGACAACGTAATGCCTTAAATTGATTATTGAGGTTTTATCCTAAAACCAATTGACAATATGTAAAGTAGTTCATCAACTTATTCACGTACAAGACTTGAATTCTTCATATTAGCGTAATTACACAGTGAAGCAAATAATAATTATATCTTACCTTTGGGTTATTTTATGAATGTATTTGCAAAAGGACAGGGAATATGAGAGAATTGAAGTAGCTATAGCTAGATGTTAGGCATTTTAGAGAAAGGTGAAAAAACAAATGGTGAGAGGAGGGG
Source organism: Persicaria tinctoria (assembly GCA_037127255.1). Taxonomy (NCBI): domain Eukaryota; kingdom Viridiplantae; phylum Streptophyta; class Magnoliopsida; order Caryophyllales; family Polygonaceae; genus Persicaria; species Persicaria tinctoria. The sequence continues at coordinate 7,680,312 of JBANSL010000012.1, forward strand.
AGAAATTAAAGCGAAGCTAAAGAATCAAACAAAAAGCCTCATTCATATATATTGTACTTCCATTATCACATTTATAATATACTCTATAGTTTCCACTTTATACTGCATAAATTCATATTCATTAACTTCAAATTATCAGCAGAGATGAGAGAAACACACACAAGTACAAAACACTAACACGTTACATATGTACACTCCCTATAAGGGCCGGGGCCAGGGGTGCTTCAAATTCATGCTACAGAGAAAATATTCTAAACTTTTGTGTATATAATATGTTTTGAAAGCAAAAGAAACTCTGCTGCTTTCCCTATAGCCAGTTTCAACATTATTCGATGCCATTTCTTAGCTAGATAGTGACGTTACATTAATCCCCTTGCTTCTACTCCTTAGTTTTTATAGGATAATGAACATATATATTGTTATATATTTTCTTTTTTGATGAAATGTCTGCCTGTTTCTTGGAATATTTCTCTAGTAACTTGTACTGTTATTTTTAGTGCTGAAGATACACCTTTGTCAAAATATCTATTGTCTTCCTGAAATATCAATTTCTAGTGCTAGCTAGTTAACAATGCACTTAATCTTAAATATCTTGCTGCCTAATCCTGGATGTCTAAGGCCGGGTGTATGTATTGGGTTGGTGTATGTTGGAATGAAAAAAATTGTCTGTCATCCCAACTTTATAACCAAAAATAAATAAATTCAATATCACTCTTGAAATATATATATGTATACAGGCATAGATAAATAAGGGTAATTACGGTGAATTAAATATTCTATCATATTCTATTAATAACGTTTACATTATATATTTATATTAATGACCGATAATATTTATTTATTTTGACTGTTTCGCCATAATTATATTTCATTTTATCAAAACCTTATTGTATATGACATACATATATAATAAGTTAGTTGAGACTTGAGATTGAGGTGGCCGGATATATATCATTTAAAATTACCAAATAAGTAAAGAGAGATCGATTCATCGGTAATTCTTAATATAAGTGAAGAGTAAATAAACACAATTATTTGATTGAAGTTACATCCTATATAATATAAGAGTCCGATATGATAAAATCTACAACCTATAGCTATATATCTAATAGTACAAAACTCTAAATGAATATATATTATTGGATGAAGAGGATTGAAAAAGACACAGAAGGACTGAATTGATCAACGAACAAGGCAAATGAATGATGGGCCGGAATCGGTCGATATCGGGCTAGTTGTTGGGGATAGCCATGGTCTGAGCCTCAGACATCCTGGCTTCGTGGAACTTGGCGATGAAGTCGGTGGCCATCCGGTCGATGCCTGGCTTGGCCACCCAGTTGTGGAGGCGCCTGTCTTCGTCGCTCGGGTACACCCGTCTCACCCGCGGCACCTCCTCCCCCCACGGATCGCTGCTCCCCACCTTCCTCGTGTTGTAACTGCCTGTACTGCTGCTACTACTGTGACTGCTTGATCTCCCTCTGCTGAACATCGAGAACAGAGAGAACGACGACGACTTCCTTTGCCTGCTGTTCTTGGTCCCCGCCATTTTCAAACCTACAGTGATCGCGATCGATCAGTGCGTTGTTCCAAGATATTTTTGGTTGATTTGTACTCCTTGTGGTTAGATTTTGGTTGGGTGGGGTGTGGCAATTGAGGTGTTTCCCCGGTATTTATAGCACCAGATTTGTGCACTTGGGGGTTGTTGGGCCGGGTTTTGGCGAGGTGGAATCTTAAATCTGGGCCGTTGGATTGGGGGTTACTGTAACAATGGATGTGATTGTTTTTTTTAAAAAAAAAAATCATTTTGGTGATTAACTTCAACTTGTTGGATGAATTATATGGAGTGGTGATGAGTGACACATGCTAATAAAAATTCAATATTATTTACAATATTTGGGATGGTGACGTGCATTCGGTAGAAAAGTAGCACCGTACCGTACAACAAATTTTATGAAATTAATTTAGGTAATAGGGGGAAATTATACCAAGTTATTCATGTTATTTTAAAAAGAAACTCTTTTTTAAGATCTCGGTGAGAAACAGTCCAGAATATATAGGATTGGTTATATTAGGTAAAACCTCATGTCTTAGTGACTAAGCTAGATATTTGTTGAAGGGTTTGAAGTTTTGTACAGATTGATTGTTGAGTCCCTCTTTGATAGATTTTACTCAAATTTGACAAACCTGGAGTTCAAAGGAGTGTTTTATTTAAGATTAATATAATCAATGAAAATTAAATTGGGTAGGTTGAGAAGATAAATGAGCTACATATAGCTAGTCATTGGCAGATACAGGGAGCTCGGGGTGGCGTTAGCCCTTCCCTAACCTGAAAGAAACTGAGAAGAATTTTTTTTTGTATTTTTTTTTTACTAATTTTAAGGCTAAAAGAGTTTAAAAAGAATAATGAATCACTAAGATAGTTTAATATTAGCTTATTGTCCTAAGGTCATGTGTTCAAATCTCTTTACCTACAATATGTTTAAACAAAAAAAATCTCATCTTTTAATAATTTTTATTTTTTAAAATTTTTCTACTAAAAATAACTATTTAAATCATAAATTTAAAGCCCAAAGACTGCTATCCCAATAGGCCAACGAGCGGAACGAGGAGAAGGCCCGGCAATCATACCACTGCGGTAGAAAAAGTGTGTTCCCTTCAGATAACGAGCACTGTAGGCCATTCTCGGTCTTTTTTATCTCTAAAAAAATATTTACTACTCCCCTAAATTTTTTGCTGAATCAGCAATAAACCCACCCTTGAAACAAACAAAATAGAAAAAAAGAAGTTGCTAAGAAACAAAGTTATATTCTTAATGTGACCGTGAGTGACATTAGAGTTGCATTTATGGAAAGCATAAATTTCATTTTTAATATAAAGGTAAGCATAAGTTTTGTCGTCTCGTCGTTTATATTCATTTTCCACGTTGACCTACTTTGGTAATTGGACAGAACGTACGCAAACTTTGATATATTATTCGTGCTGTTCATCACTAGTAGATCCAAGTTTCATAGCCCATACATACCTTCATCTAACGGACCTACAAACAATTGAGTTTCTATCGTCCAAAGTTTGATATTAGATGCATCTCCACTTAAATTAACAACAGTTATGGAAAAATGCACACATTATATTTTCTTAATTAAAGTTCAAAATAATTGTTTTTTAGCTTTATATTCATTCTATTATTCGTTAGATCGAGAAGGCTTATGACAAGGTTTCGAGAGAGCTATTATGGGGTTGTCTAGTGGAGAATGGAATGTCGGGGACGTATATCAGAGTTTTCGTAGATATGTATGAGGGTTCACTGACAAGCGTAGTACGCCTACCGGAGATTCAAAATACTGTGCGAGTAGGGCTTCATCAAGGTTCGACGCTTAGTCCACTTTTGTGTACACTAGTACTCATGGATACACTCTCTGCTCCCACTTCAAGAAGAGGTTCCTTGGTGCATGCTGTTTGCAGACGACATAGTGCTATTCGACTACTCGTGATTGGGTTTGGCTCGCATGTTAGAGAACTGGAGGAAGGTACTTGTTGAGTCCAAGGGATTCCGTTTGAGTAGGACAAAGAAAGAGTACGTGCAGTTTCATTTCAGAGATTAAGAGGAATCGATTTTCTTGGGGGGAGATCTTGTCCCCAAGAAAGAGTTTTTCAAGTGCATGAGCTCATTTGTTCAAAGCGACGAGGATATCGATAGGGATATAGAGCACCGGATTCAGGCAAGGTGGCTGTGATGGAGAAGGTCGGGCGTCGGGTGTGCTTTGTGATAAGAAAGTTCCGACAAAACTAAATGGGAAATTCTACAAGGTACATGGTTGTTCGACCAGCGTTATTGTATGGCTCTGAGTGTTGGCCTATTACTAAAGTTCAAGAGCAGAGGGTGGTGTCAGTGGCTGAGATGAGGATATTGCGTTGGATGAGTGGACACACGAGATTGGACAAAATTAGAAATGTCGACATTAGGAGTAAGCTTGGAGTTACTAGTATCAGGGCTAAACTGCGGAAGACCGGGTTGCTTTGGTTTGAACACTTTCGGAGGAGGCTACCTTCAGCACCAGTGCATAGGAGCGAGATCGAGTTTGGATCTAGGAGTGTTTCGGAGGGGGAGAGACAGACCGAAAAAGAGTTGGATGTAGATTAAAAGACATGACCTCAATGTACTAAAACTTTCCGAAGATTTAACTCTGGATAGAAACCACTGACAGAGATGCATCCGACGGCTGATGTTTAGTTGTGTGGCATATAGTTATTCTAAGTTTCTATGCTTTTTTCTGGCTCTTACCTACCTGCTACCTTTCTGCTAATTTATTTTATTAGTTTTGGGTCTATCAGAAACACTCTATCGACTAATTCGAGGAAAGAGTGTGTACATCTTGATCCTACACCCCGTTTAATCGCGGGATATATAATGTGACGTTGTTGTCGTTGTTGCCATTCTATATATTATCAATTGATTTGATGATAAAACTATATTAATCTTGAATTGTATGCTTTGACTTGAATTAGCATATCATATTCGATCGATACTTGTTGATTCTTTGGAATCCATGTTGAGGTGTCCGCTAGTGATCCCCGGATTTCTCCGTGTGCGTCTTCCGTTTGACTTTTCGGTTCATTGGTTCTGCTAGCTTGTAGGTTAGAGTGTAGATGGCTTGTACTTTATTTTTTGCATTTTCTTTTCCGTCATTTGCTTCTTGTTATTTACTTTCAGTCATTTGCTTCTATTATTTGATTCAGGTTGTACATGATGGTTAGTCCATCTCCCGACTTGTCCGGGCTCTCGATTTCTCTAGGGTTGTATAAAAAATCGATTTTCTTTCCTTATATCAAAAAAAATAAAAGCATATCATATGCTCAATCGGACATGTGGAAATCGAGGTCTTAAGACATGATGTCACGTATATTACAAGGTCAGACAATTGCATTTGAGGGAGCGTGTTGTGATGTAAAGAATGATTGTTCCAAATCGAAAAACATAAACATCTCAGTGTTATTGTCCATTAGTTTTATAATAAAAACTCGACTAATCTTAAATCTTGTGTTCTTAACTTGAGTTAACCCATGATAACACGTGAACCCCGTGTTATATTACCCATCGAAACAATATTGCATCATAAAAAATTGCCTAATTTATCCTCTAAGATTTATGCTTATTTTCGTAGACAACAAATTTACACAAGCTTGTTCACAAAATTTACAGAAATGTGAATCCTACGTACAATTAATATACAAAATTTACAGAAATGTGAATCCTACGTACAATTATAAATACATAAAAATCGGGAAAGTTTAATAATTATTATACAAAACTGTGATTAACCGTACCGTAGCTTTTTTTTTTACAAATAAAATAAAATAAAATCATGATATTAATATCTGGGTGTTTTAATTTTTTGGAAGATGCACATATAGTGCCTTCACACAGTGGCGGAGCCAGGGGGTGCTCGAGCACCCCCGGCCTGGAAAAAAAATACAAAAAAAAATAATTTTTTTTGCATATATTTAGTATATTTAAGGTAATATAACATCTTTAAATGATATTTAAAACAAGATTGTTATCTAGTTCAAGTGGTAAAAGAAAAAAGGAGGGAAGGAAGATGTCTTGGTTTCAAATCCCAACTCTTTCACTTTTTTATTTGTTTTACTATATCATTTATTTTTTCTTTATTTCTCTTTATATTTTTTTCTATCAACTATTTCATTAAAACAATGTCATTTATGTTTGAAATTAAATGTTTAAATTAAAAAAAGTCAAAATCTTAGTGTTTTTTCAATATTTTTTTAAAAAATCTTCTTAATAAATATACACCAAAAAACAATATTTCAAAAAAAAAAAATAGCACCCCTAGCCAAATTCCTGACTCCGCCACTGCCTTCACATATAATATATGCTTAATAATCAATTTTAATCACAAATTGTCCATATAATCTGAATGAAAAAATGAGGTGACAGAAACTGGCATATGCCTAACTTTTATATTCCGTGATTTTGATTTAAAATTAATGAATAATAAGAAAGATTTCATATTCCATCATCCATCCGGGACCGGGATAGATAGAAATTAAACAATTGTACCAAATCAGATTGCATGCTTATAAAATATAAAACCGATATCACAGTATCTGACGACTGGTGTGAAATCATTGAAACGTCTCTTACTTTCCTTTTATTTCCCTTCCAATTTCTGGCCTTTTCATAACCATTTTTTCATATATAATATGGTGCCCATTGTTTATATCAAGCTCTTGTTTTTGCCTTGTGGAACTATATCCATCCATCCTTTACAGAAGTTGTTTCCCAACTTCAATATATTATTAACACTATATATATATATTATTAGGTTAATTAATTATAAAGAAGAAAAATGCATGTTGATTTACAGCTATATTATGATTCTAAACATGGCGATAATATAGTAGTAAAATAATAAAAAGAAACAAGGGTACAATTATTATTAATTATTTTCATTCGGTTGGCGTCTACATACAGCCATACAGGCTAATTAATTAAACAAAGTTGGTCCAAATCAACTAATGAGAATATCTGAATATATTACCAATCACAAGTTGGTGTAGTGGTGGTGGGGCTACATCCCATGCCAAGAGGTTCGAAATTCGAATCCTCTTGGAAACATGGAGTCGCTTGTGAGTGGGAGGGTCAACCCCTTAAATGGGTCATACAGTACCCGGTCCAGATGTAGAACGACTGAGTCGATCGAACTGGACTAAGATCAAAAAAAAAAAATATCTGAATATATTTCTTATTTTCTTGGGAGGGAAATAATATCTTCTTCTTCTTCTTTCTTTTTCTTAATATATGCTTTTCGTGAGTTTACTGAATTAATATATATCACGCCCAGATTTATTTATTTACTCCATCCGTTCTAAAATATAAGACTTTTACTATTTACGCACGCTTTTTTATGATGATAAAAACTATATAAAATATTAATTTTTTTATTATTATTTTTTAATAATCTCATACTTCTTACTAATAAGTACGAGATTATTAAAAAAAATTAATATTTTATATAGTTTTTAACATATTAAGAAAACGTGCGTGAATAGTAAAAGTGTTATATGTTAGAACGGAGAGAGTATTAATCTTCTAGATAAAATATGTCCCCTTCTGTCTCTTTTGGCTATTTAATTACTTATTTTCACCTTTTAACCCTGAAAATGCAACTAATGACTGACAGCTGAGTAAACGTTGATCGGTTTATTTGGGCCTGGTCTAAAGTCGCTAATATCATAATGGGCTGTGTTTGATAATAGTTAAATCCAACTTAGATTGGGCTATAAGTCCATCCTTGTTGGTGATTTATTGGGGATTTTTTATTATTATTATCAATTAGAGCCGTTATACGAGCCGAGTAATTCAAGTTTGAATTGGCCACGACTCGCCGCGTTAGTTAGTTTATTTTCTAAATAAGCTGAGTATGAGTCTATAAAAATTTGGAAAAAAAAAATAATATAGGAAATGAGCAGGATCCAAAATCACTCTACCCAGGTAAAAATAATGGTCGAATCTAAAATAATTTGACTAGATAGTGAAACATATTCAACGTGATGCGACTCAATAATAACTCGAATTGGACTAATACGGTCGATACTAACCCAAACATGAATTAATCTGATCCAAATCCAACCTAATCTAACTGATTTTCACCTCTACCGCTTTTTGGAAGTGATCGATAATACAAGATTTTTTGACATTCCATTACACTTGTTTTAGCACGTGAAATGATCGATAGCATAATAGCATTGCAGTAAAACGACTAAAAGCATTCTAAATTTTTTAGCTTAGCACTCTAATATCACCACTCTTAAAATTACAAAACCATTATGTTATCATTATTTATCAATACAAAAATAATTTTGACTTTAAGGTTTAGTATATCAATATTTTGATATTGGCAAACTATATTGCATATCTCAATCTTTATAACGAACTAATAATTATTAATAATATATAAATTGCATTTGTCTCTTTTTTTTTTTAAAGTTATAGTGTTATCATTATTATTTTTTTTGTTTTTTTAAATGTATGCCATTTGGTTCTTAAATCTTAATGCATAAAATAAAATTAAAGAAATCTCAAAGAGAGAAAAGATTGTTTTAACGAGTAATCAAAATTACCCAATTGTTACTCTCCCTTATTTTTTTTAACAAGCTGTGTCCGCTTGTTTGCTTAGGGTTTGGGGTTTTCCGGGTTTGTTTTGTATGGTTCTGTTGATGTATTATGTGATTGTTTTCTGTTTCTATGTTGTATTTCTTTTGCTATGTTGGATGTTTAGACGGCTTGCCGTCTGCCGACTTTGTCGGCCTCGAATTATTTCCTTATAAAAAAAAAAGTAAGTCTTTTTATTTAATTAAGTTAATAAAAACTATATAAATTATTAATTTTTTTAAAAAGATACTCCCTCCGTTAATTAAAACTTAATGTTTTACTATTTACACACGCTTTTTGATGTGTTAAAAACTATATAAAATATTAACTTCTTTAATAAATTTTTTAAATAATTTTATACTTATTACAATTGAGTATGAATTTATTAAAACAAATGTAAAAAAATGTTAATATTTTATATAATTTTTATCATTCTAAAAAAGCATACATAAATAATAAACGACAAGTTTTAGGACGTGTTCGGCACCAGTTTTTCCAGCTTTTCAAGCTTTCAAAAAAAACTAAATCTGATGCTGTGGTGTTTGGCAGAAGATTATGTAGAAGCTTTTCAAGCTTTCGGAGGAGCTTTCCTAGATTTGATTTTGGGCAAAATGGAAGCTTGGGGGGTCAAGATTTCAGAGATTTTGTGGAGCTTCTCGAAATCATTGGTCATTCTTACCCTTCTCATTTTCAACCAGGGGTGCCCTGTGAGACTCGCTCACCATCGTCTTCAACCTCGAGCTCCTTCTCCACCATTGAACTCCTTTGCCGTCGCCGTCATCGAGCTCCGCCGTCGCCTCCAGATGTGTTCTGGAATCGCAAAGCAAATGGCAAGGTAAACAAAGCCCCGCGCAAAAATCAGAACCGAAGAGCAATATGGACAAGGGCAAAATAACCCCCGCACAGGTTGCACCGCACAGGCGGAGGCGGAGGCGGAGGTGCCCTGATTGCCATGAAATTGGAGCTCTTCGGGTTCGTAGTGGAACAATACGGTAGCCATTAATGAGATTGGAGGAGAAGATTTGAAAAATTGATCAAAATTTGATTAGTGAGGGAGGGAGAAGACCATGGGCTGATGCGAACAACTACCGGGTTGGAGATGAGGGAGGCAGGAGAGGAGGGATAAAAGTGAAGGGCATTTTTGATTTTTTGATAATAAAATCCCCTTTCAAATCTTACCCACACCAAACACTTTTTAGCTTTTCACTAGATTTTTTTTTTCTGTAAAAAACATAACCTCTAAAATCTACATAATCTACATTAAAAAAAAAACTCTAACCTCCAAAATCTACAAAACCTACACAAAATCTCATTTTCACATTCTAAAAGACAGAATTAAGGCTTGTTCGGCTGGCAAAGATTAGGAGATTTGGGGATGCTATTAGATTAAAAAAAAAACAATCTCCTGGAAGCGTGTTCGGCTGCACATGAAGATGGAGATTAACCAGATTTTAGGAGATGAAAAATTGGGGAAAAAATAATCTTGGGGGGGAGGGGGGTAAGATTTCAGGAGATTTGGAGATTTAGAGATTTGGAATTTCTCCAATTTTGCCCCTCTCCACATATCAAGCAACGTTGCCTCCACTGTCGTCGTGGTGCCCTCACCGCCGGAGTTAAGAGGACAGAGATAACCGAGCACCGCCTTCCCCGATGGCCCCGGATTTTACCCCGACACCCCTCAATTGCGGCCCCATCACCCCCGCGGCCAGTGCCTCTTCTCCCTCCCCTGTAATTTCGTCGTTTAGCTTCAACGATGGCCGGCGACATCAACAGTGGGGAGCGACGGGTGTTGGACGAGCTCGGGGCGCACAGATCTGGAGATGGGAGTCCGCGTTGGGGTCGCAACGAAGCCGACGGTGGCAGACAGGCGGCGACGGTGGCGGCCGACGAAGAAGCGGCCACCCTCCTTCGAAGCCGACGGTAGTTTCTCTCACGTACCTTGTGAACTACAGAGGTTGGGGGATGCGTGTCGACGGAAATTCCATGCGCATAAGCTTCTGAATGGGTGGGGCGAGCCGAGCACTTCGCCTTGGGGTGGGGTTGACGGTGGCCACCGGCGTCGGAGCCGAGCACTGTCTCAGGTTGAATGAAAATGGAGAGGGGTATGGGGTTTATAAAAAGTGGGGGTATAAAAGTCATTTTGCAGTTTTGAAATACAATACAATCTTGTGCCAACCAAACACCATTTTGATATTTTTGTCCAAATAAATCTCCATCTCCTTACATCTACAAAAATCTCATTAATCTACACAATCTATTTTCATCTCTTAACATCTACGAAAATCTCAACAATCTACATAATCTCCTAGCGCAGCCAAACACAGCCTAATTAACAGAGGAGGAGTATTCTTTAACATCTCAATATAATCTATATAAACTCTTAATTTAAAAGAGTTTAGGCTGACGTGTCACACTTATTATAAGAATTTAAAAGAGGGATTTTAAGAATTTTGACCAATCCTATTTTTCTCTTTAATTTTAATTTTCATTTAATTTAATTATCCTTTTTTCTTCTTTTAACTTTAATTCTATTTTTACTTTAATTCTCTTATTTTTAACTAATCATTTTTTCTCCCCCCTTTTAATTTTTCCAATTGATTTTCATCTTTAAAATAATAAATGGGTTTAATTTAAAATATTAAATTAATATAAACCCGTGTCTATTTGCAAATATTCGATACTATCACATCGGAGTCTATCTTGATTGAGCTTATTATATCTTACTTTTGTGAGTTTGTTTTTATATGTTTACTTCAAAATATTTAAATAATATTTTATTAAATGATATAATATCAACTTATTTTTTAAAAATCGCGTTATGGTGCGGACCTATACTAGTAATATATTATTTGGAACAAATCTTTTCTCAGCTTCCATCCACCTTCCACCGTCGTCTTCCCCAAAACCCCTCCAAAACCCTAGTTCCGGGGAAGCAATCCCCTCCCACTCCCGACATTGTCCCCAGCGTCCCATTTTATGCCTTCGTGAATCGCGATGGAGCCAGAAACCTCCACAGACAACAGCCCCGCCGTCTGCAGCAATTGCAACTCCGACGACCGGTGGATCCTTCATCACGTCTGCCACAGGAAAATCTTTCGCCGCGTCTGCACCACCTGCGTCCTCAAGCTTTTTTGCAGCTCCTTCTGCATCATCTGTTTGTCCCTCCACGACCGGCCCCAAAAGCAGGCATCTTCCATGGCGATCGGCCCGTCTCCCTCCGGCCCCCGCGCCATTCTCGTCTGCTTAAAGTGCCACTCCAACTCCCACGCCTCCTGCGTCCCACCTAACACCCCCAAATCACCTTACCTCTGCCCTACCTGCTCAACCCCGGGCCTCAAACTCTTCGATTTAAGGAAACCTAGCAACTCCGGCGACGCCGGTAATCAAGCAATCGACCTCAAGTCATCGAAAGTCCTCTTGGCGGCCGCGACGATTGCAATGAATTCGATGCACGAAGCGAAGGAGCGGCTGAGGGCTGAGGCGGAGAAGAAGGCGAGGGAGTCGTTGGCTGCGATGAAGAAGGCGAAAAGCGATTTGGACCACGTTGCGCTGGTGTGGATGAGAGAACAGGCGAGGGCGATTCCGAACGAAGGGAATGGCGAGGCGCTCGTGGCTTCGGTCAATGGTTTAGCGATCAAGGCTCAGAGCTCCGGTGTTACGCCGATGGATACGAGCGGTGGAACGGTGCTCGCCGGCGTGAAGAAGGAAGGGGATAATAGGGCATTTGTAGTTTCTGGAAGACCTCTACTGACTGGAACAACTGCCACCATGAATAACACTAATGGCCTGCAATCTTGCAACAGTCATGATAAAAGATGAATTGAATCCAAGGAGATCAATGGATTTCTGGAAATGTGGTTGCTTTCAAAGCCAGGTATGCAGTTTTTTATTCATTCCATCTCCTATGGTGATGGCTAGTTTTGATCTCCATGAACACAGGTTGATTGTAGATTTGTAGTTCATACAATTGAATTTGCATGTTGATAAACTTCTGGTAGTGTTTGTTTGACTGTTCTTGGATTTGGGAGCAAATTGGTTGCTAGAGAGGTGGGAGAGGAAACAAGGTTACATTTTTGCAGATGAAATTTTGGAATTCATGAAAGTGTAATGTAAGCTGCACTTTCATTGCCATTTCCAGTGACTGTTTATTATAAATGGATAATCTGGATTGCAAATCCGTTCTTCGTTGTATCCTCCAAAGAGGCGTATTGAAATTACGACGTAAGGTCATTGTTTGTTTGCCGCCATGTTTTTGTGTTTGAATGGGGATTTGTTTGTGTATCTTTTACTGGTTGAGCCTTTGACTCCTTGATGATCATCATGAAGATGGTGTGTTACCATATGCTACTTCCAGCAACCGAATCCAAGTCTCATTTTCTGGGGTATCAAAAACCTAGTTAGTAAAATATATCCAGTTACAAATTCTGGTGTAAGACATTCATATGATGTTACATTGTTACTGCATAGAACTCCAACTTGATGCAACATCAAGGAACCTATGTGGGAGTTTCTGCAACTGCACCTGAAACCTAGCTCAACTGAAAAGGCAAAATTCATAATCTCCATGTCTGTTCACCTAACTGACCTTTGTACCTTAAGTTCTTCACCTCTGATGTCTCCATGTACATGGCTTATCAGCTACTCCGCAATCAATCTGTTTGCAGGCGTTTCAGATTTGTCTGCTTCACCTTACAAATCCAGTAGTAGTCCCATGGCTAATGAGCTGATAAGGGTTATGATGTTAAAGTAGGATTGCACACTGGTTGACTGAGATGGAGGAGCGACGATTAGAGGAGGGAATCCAGACCCATATCCAGTGGAAGAACCTGAAGTTGGATTGCTACTCGGATTATATATGGGGTTGCTATTCGGATTAAATATGGATGGGGGAGTACCATAGCTGTATAAATTGACACAAAAATTACCCAACTTTAGTTCAGTATACATCAGTAGTTTTCATGGTCATGTTAAATTAATCAAATACCTTGGCTCTGTTCCTAGTGGTGTTGCCCCGGATGAGGAAGACGTTGTAGCTGGTGGTATGGTTGAAGGCGCTGGTGTTACCGCTGCAGATGGGTATACGCAAGAACCAGAACCTGAAACCGTGAGCATATGTGATTAAACACAATCAAGTTGAAGAAAGGTTAACTAACAGCATGTGATCTTTCTGTTTACTTGGATCAGTGTTAACTAGCGCTGCAGTGCCTCCAAAATCGCAGCTTGAAGCCACAGGGTTCTTCAGGAAGTAGCTGTTGAACGCAAATGAAGCATGATTTTCAAGAGTATTGGGATCAAAACAATTTGCTCCCTGTTGAATCAGCGAACAATCAGCTATCCCACAAGCATAATCCAGTGCGCCCTGGAGTGCGCTCTCCTCCACTCCGCTCTTTGCTATACACCATGTCTGACCTGCAATCTGAGGAGCACTTGTTGCAGGAGTCGTCACTGGGGTAGTGACAGGGCTCGTTACTGGCACACCGCCCATGGGAGATGGATATGTAGTTACAGGATTCGTCACAGGTTGAGCTCCAGGGTACACGAATGGCGCTGCTGGATTAGGGATCGGATTGATTGAGGTAACTGGAATAGGTGTTGTTAAAGGGATAGGATTTGTGGGAGTATCCGTTATAGGATTTGTTGCAGGGATAGTGATAATAGTCGGAGTGGGGCTAAATGGAGGTAGATTTGATGGCATTGTTGTAGGATTTGTAACAGGAGATGTGGGAAAGCTAGGTGGTGGTGGATCAAGAGAGTCATGTTTTGTCGCCTGGTGGACGAAACTAGCGAGTAGCTCCCTATGCGAAGAGCGAAGGAGTTGCAGCCTATGAATTTGGGATATTTCATATCTTAAGATCTTGTCACCGAAGCTCCTAAAGGAGAGAACAATGGGGACATGAGCATGTGTGATTAGTGACTGAACAAACTCATCAGCCATTCCAAATTCTGCATCGGTACAATCCTCTACAACCACAAAGGATTCGGCTTTCCTGAGGAAATGAAATATTCGATTCACATCCCGTTTCTTTTTCGTATTCAAGCTCTTCAAAAGGGGCAGTGGAAATGACACTGAGACCTTCACAGGCATTTCAAGCTTAAGACTCTTGACGAGTGTATGTGCAAATCTTAAGATGGATAGGAGTGTCTTTAACTCGTCTCCTTGAGAGAAATCACAGGTACTACAGCTCACTATAACACCTCTGACGTGCAATCTCTGGATGAAAGATCTAAGATTGATTTTCAGCCATGAAACCAAAGATGCTTTGTAACTCCTCATATCTCCAAACCGAGCTTGTTTCAAGTAGATATCAACCGACACACCCGGGTTGCCTGTAGTGCCTAGAGCATTGTAATTGGAAACTAAACCCTTATTTAGCTTCAAGGCTGGTGCTATGTTTACTATCAATGAAGCTGCGCCGCTGTTTCTGCCATCATTGGACAACCTCACAAGATTACCTGCAAAAGTATGGACAAACAAAAAAACAATCTAAAATTTCTAAACTTTGTAACAAATCCATGGTGACCTTAGATTCTTATTAAAAGGTAATTAAGAAGAATATGCAAGCAAGATGTAACATATACACTGCTTAACACTTACCAGAACAGTAGACGAAGAGCGCGAGCAAAAGCAAGAAGTAAAAGAAGAGGCATCTGCAAATTCTTTGATCCATTAATCGGAGAGGCTTAATTTTCCGAAAGATGTGAGACTTCCTTCTTCTGGGTATGTTTTGTGTAGTACTGAGTACCTACAAATCATAGAAGATACGAAGACGGCATAAACAAGAGGCTCTACTGAGAGTAACTGGGGAAGGGAGAAACACAGGCAAAGAATTGCCTGTTTAAGATAGAATAAAGGGTGAATAAAAAGGGAGGGAATGGGAATATGAAGCAATAAAGGAGGTCTAGTTGTTTTTGCTGCATAGTTTATATAAAAGAAAATGGATTTGCTTTTTCTAAAGACTGAGATTTTGCACATTAGCATGTTCAGCTGGTCAGCATTTGAATTTGCAAAGAATCAAATCTCCTTATCCTTGAACTTTTTTTTTTTTTACACTTTCTCATCATTCTTTAAATTTCTTGCCATTTTCAGATAGATGATGACAGCTGTGGAAATAGGAAGTGGGCATTTGAAAATATTGATGCTTATGTATTGTAGTGTGGAGGGCAAAGATCTGAGAGAAACCCTGTGTGCCAATTTTTTTGGATTAGTGACTTTTAAAGTCTTTAATTTGCATCTGTAGTGCTTGTCAGGAAACTGCTTTATTCTAAAAATCAGTGTGATAAAGGTGTGAAAGTTGGGGTTCTTGGTTCAGCTGGCCTCAAGGGAATCAAATTCAGCAAGATGTGAGATGAGTTCACACTTTGTTAACTTATGGAGTATTTTGTTTTGTACAACTACTAACTACTGGACAGAAATCCTAACAAAGATAGAAGCACATATATGTATCTAAACACAATTTTTAATTGAAAAAGCAAATCTTGGAGGGGTAGTAATCCACCACCCGGAATATCAGGAGCTGAAAATTAGCATTTTAAATAACTCAATGACTCAATCCATGAAATTGGTGGGTGGGTCTGACAGCAATTGCATAAATATGAATTTTCCTGATACAAGTTGGGATCTTTGGTTCTCTCTCTCTTTTCTAGTATTAAACTCCTGCATTTTCCCTTTAAAATAACAATATAAACACAAATCCATAATGAATCCATGAGAAAATGTTGGAGTTGTAAAAAAAAGCAGCAGCATCCAAGCTAATGGATGGAAGTGATAAATATGTGTTTTACTGTGTGGTAACTGGTAAATCAATGCAGACCCACACAGGGTTTTGGAATTGGGAAAGTGAAATGTGGGTGGAATAGCATATTTTTTGAGGATCGTGTTACTCTCAATAAAGGGAGTGTTCAAGGAAAAAGTAGGGTTCATCCATCTGACCTACCTCACGTGGCGTCTAAATTTTAAAACACACAACACAACCTATTGGAAAAGGCAACAGTCCAAGTTGCTCTATAAGACTGTAACTATAGTTTAAATACAAATCATGCAAAGGCATAAACGGCATATGAAATGCAATTGAACAAAACTCTCCAACCCCCAAGCCCAAAATGACAAAGGAAGTAGTTAGTTATTTTGATAAAATATCACCAATTTTGTTAAGTGGTTGAAAGCTTATTGTCGCAAACTCTCAAACATCTAATAAATATCAATAACTTGTTTGTTACGAGATCCGGAAAACAAACAATTTTTCCTGAAAATGAAACTTCATGTCTTCTATTGAGTTTTTTTTTTTAATACAAGTAAGAATCTGATAGATCAACCAACAAACTTGATCCTTTGATAGACCGATGAATTAATAGACGGACTAATCATCATGATACATTACAATGGAAAAACAAAATAGAAAAGAATGCGAAACAACCGGATGCACGCACTATACTAAAAGACATAAACGAGGTAGAACAAAGACTACCAAGTCGATGACGCAAACAAAGAACAAAGTCAGTACTAGCATGGTACCTAATATATCTAGCACAATATGGCCCAGCTACACTTTCTACTCTCTTTTTTCTTCTTATCTATCTTGGTTGAAACTAACAAAACTGTATCAGAGCAGAAAAGTTTCAACTTCCATCTCTACCAAAGCCCAACTTCTCATCACCTACTGCCACTAGCAATAGTATGAATCTGTATGGTATCCTGAGAGATCTCATGTTCGTCTCTTTTATCTAATAATTGCAACTTTTCTCAGCTATTATTGATGAGTGTTATTTATGGACGTCAGCAAAGCATTTTATGCTTAAACATATTCCAATTACTGACATGCGCCAGTTATCCATTCTTATGTGCAGTGCAGATGCAACCCCACTTAAACTTGCAAATTTGCCAAATACCACCAAATGCACTTGCAGATTTGCTGACTACAAACATACCAGATAATAATATAACCACAAGTTTGGCAAGATTCCATTTAGCTGTACTTCATATCAAACATTTCACTTCATTAAGCTCAGCAGCTGAAGCACATAAGATCAACCCAAAAGCTAAGCATAAAAGTATATCAATGGCAGCTCACTAGTTGAGCTGCCAACAACACCCACTTGTGTTTCACTTTCACTTTCACTTCCAAGACATATAACCGAATATTGAACACAAAAGCGGAGAGATTTCTAAAAACACTAAACAGAAAACACACGAATATATGTTTCAGCAAGGGCAGCTGCAGAGAAATAACAAATAGGATGACAGATGGGAGAGTGGATTCTTATTTTGATCATATCAGCCTTTACCAATGAATTGAAAGACTATGTTCAATTCTGGGGCTTCTCCCACTTTAGGGGCTTCACCACCTCCCATGTGAAGTCGGCGTCGTCCCTTCCAAAGTGGCCATACGCAGCGGTCTTCAGGTACCTTCCGCTCCCACCCCTCTTGAGGTCGAGGTTGATGGTGATCATCCCTGGCCTGAAATCAAAGTTCTCCTTCACGATTGCGAGGATGTCCTTGTCGGGGATCTTCCCTGTTCCGTAAGTGTCAACAAAGACGGACAACGGCTCAGGGACACCAATGGCATAAGAGATCTGAACAATGCACCTACGAGCTAGCCCACTTGCAACGATGCTCTTGGCTGCCTGTCTAGCGATGTAAGCTCCACTCCTGTCCACCTTGGTTGGGTCTTTGCCAGAGAAGGCACCACCCCCGTGGGCGCCCCAACCACCGTAGGTATCAATGATGATCTTGCGACCAGTGAGACCAGCGTCCCCGTGAGGACCACCAATGACGAAACGGCCTGATGGGTTAAGGTGGAAGATTGTTTTCTCATCAAGGTACTTCTCTGGGATCACAGGCTTAATCACATGCTCCTTCAAATCAGCAGCGATCTCATCGTTTGTAACAGTCTCATCGTGTTGGGTAGAGATGAGAACGGTGTGAACCCTGATAGGAACCATGGCTCCATTCTCATTGTTGTACTCAACAGTGACCTGGGTCTTGCCATCAGGCCTCAACCAGGGGCAGGTACCATTCTTGCGGACCTCAGTGAGACGAGCACCGAGCTGGGTGGCGAGGACGTGGCTAAGAGGCATCAATTCAGGTGTTTCATCAGTAGCATAGCCAAACATGTGACCCTGGTCACCAGCACCAATCTCCTCAGGGCGCTTGGTGAAGTGGCCATGGACACCCTGGGCAATATCAGGGCTCTGCTGCTCAATGTAGACCAGGACCTTGCAGTTGTCGGCGTCAAGACCAACATCTGCAGAGACGAAACCGATATTCCTGCAGGTCTTACGGACGATCTTCTCGTAGTCCACCTCGGCCTTGGTAGTGATTTCACCAAAGACCATCACAAGGTTGGTCTTGGTGCAGGTCTCACAAGCAACCTTGCTGTCAGGGTCTTGCTCAAGGCAGGCATCAAGCACTGCATCTGAGATCTGGTCGCAAAGCTTGTCCGGGTGGCCCTCGTTGACAGACTCAGAGGTGAACAAGAAGGTGTCCATTTCTATAACAAGCTGCAGAGCAACACAACTGTATAAGCCACACCAATCAATACTTGCAAGTGAATCATAATAATCATTTTAGGTAGCTAATAGCCTGCAATAAAGTACATCTGTACATGTAACATCACAATCACATCCAGAATCTTATTAGGAGCTTTATAAACACAGTATGAGATTCTAGGTGAAAGAAAAACCCTAATCCCCTATATCTCACGCCAAATTAGATTCTAGCAAAATTCGCTTTTAGGAACAGGCAAAACCTGAGTCAATAGCGGAAAAGTACTACTCCAGATCAATTCACATAGTAAAGCCGCGTAGGGAGACGCGTCGATTTCATGCAAAATCGGAGGAGAACTGCACAGATCTACGAAAATTAAGAACTGGATTCAACGACTCATCCACCGACTTCGCTAAACCGACCTAAACCGTCACACTGATTTCACTTTTCCGCCATTAAAGCGGAGAAATCTATATATAAAGAAAAAGATATATATATATATATATAGCCAAAAAGGAACGAATCCAAGTTCAACCACACAGATCTGAACAGCGATAACAGAAATTCGTCAAAGCTGAAAACAAGAAGGAGATCCGGCGAGGTTACCTGTAGAAAGGAACAACCCCGAGCAGCAAAGGGAAGCTTGCAAGAGATGGAGATGGTGGGAGAGAGATGATAACCAGAAGAGGTCTTTTGCTAAGGAGACCGACTGGGGCGAGTTTCGAAGGGAGGATACGAACCCGTATATATAGAGATAGAGAGAGTTGGTCAAATGGATTTATCGGTATTTACCCTAAAATTAAGGGTATTTACATTTTACAACCCACACTCCCGCTCCTGGACGGAATCTCAGCCTTTATTGGGGTGGATTTACTGATTTAGTAAAATGGGGATTTTATTAATTTATTAATTTATGCTTTAGGTTTACTGGAACGAGAGAGGAAGAGATGGGACCCAGTCAGTGTGTGAGAGAGAGTAGGAGAAGCGCAATATGAGGCGTTGGATGAGGGAGAGGGTAGGATCGGACGGGTAGGATGACAGTTTTAGCCCTGGTGGGACCACGCGTCCCACCGATGGGTTGGTTGGTTTAATTCCTTGCTTTGCTTGAATTGCTTCCATGCAGCAAGAGCGTCGAATTGACGAAAATGCCCCTCGTTGTAGTGGCACTTCACCAAGTTCCACCAACTCCTCAACAGTCAGCAGTCCAGCACCTCAGCTGACTGACGATGGCTTTTTTTATATACGGAGTATAAATAATTTTATATAAAGCAAAAATTTGAGAGATGAAGCAATAGATTTGATTCTTCGTTGCACTTTTCCGTGTTGTCGACATTTGTGGCTTGTCTTGAATATTTCTCAGCTTATCTTCTAGTTGATAATTTTTATTGGTTATTTGAGTTTTTCTTTCATATGTGTTGATTTGTGTTATTTAGTGTGTTTGTACGTTGACAGATGGTCCTTGTGTTATTTAGTGTGTTTGCATGTTGACAGATGGTCCGTCTGTCAATTCGTCAATCTATTAAGTTATCAGACAGCTTATTATCCGGTAACTCAAATTTTTACTTAATTAGAAAAAAAAAAATCAGACTTGATTCTCGAAAGGCCAGCGAATGAACTAATTGTCATTACCAAGGAAAACAAAAGAGCGGACCAACAAGTCACATGGCCCGGTGGAGTCAAGACGCTGGAGGGGGTTGTGTGTAGGCCCACCTACGTGAGACTCGAATAACACATGAACCCAACGGGATTACATCTCAAAATCAAATGACAATGAGAGGAGTAGTTATTTATTTGTTCAAACATTCTCTATATTACCGATATCGGAATATCGGATATCCACATTCCAACAAAGACTAAGCTGTCGATGGCTTTGTTCAGCCAATGGTTGGTGCCTAGCTACGATCAATAGTTCATCTAATCATCTTGGGAATTCAATTTCACACACAATTTTTTTTTCATCTAATCATCTAATAAGTAGTATTTGATTTATATAAAATTTAAATACATAATTTTTCATCAAATTTTTTTACAAACATATACTAACAAGTGTTTAAAACATAAATATAATTTTTGGAATTTTTTGTATTGTAAATTTATAGCATAATTAATTTTGTGTTACACCTAGAGGATCTCCATTGACTCGCCCATGTATATATTCCCTGAATTTCAGGTAGATCTGCACATTTGTGATTCGTTGGCCACTGATCGAGTATGTATCATAATCATTCATCGACAAATCGACCAGATGAAGTACGTACGTATTATATATCGGGAATGGCTTAACTGCATCGATAGATGAAGAACGTAACAAATGAAATGGATGGGTAACAACCAAAGAAGGATGGATTAACAGGCGTTGATACTCTGATCATGTGGTATGAATGAATGAATTGAGAATGAAGAGATGGAGTGGGGCGGGGGATCGGACTCTTTAAACTTAAATGCGTATCACCGACACTAAACGGACACTATGGGCGCCGCTCTCCTTACACGTTATTCCTATATATATTTATACCCCTCCATGACGAAATAATTCGCTTTTTGACCATTTTTTTTTGTAACAAAATATTTGTCTCTTTTAACCTAATTAATAACAAAATTTTATAATTTTATCAATTTATCTCATTAATTGTATATAAAAATTTTAATTTTATTAATTTATTTCATTAATTGTATTTGATTTCCAAGATTTTCTATTAATATATTCCAACTTCTCTCATACTATTCTTTTTTTTTTCCATTGGTCTATTTTTTTCACATTATTTATTTCCTAAATTTTTAACTATTTTACTTTCTAATTGTAACTTTCTTAAAAAGTATGAAAACCCAAAGGATCGATTATTTTGCTATGGAGTGAGTATATTTAGTTTAGGTGAGAGTAGGTACAAATACAATGGGGATTCAAATTGGGGAGTTTGTCGGTGGTGCAGTGGACGTGTAGGTCTCAATCCACCCAGCTGGAATCTGTTCTGTGTTTGGCCTTTACCCATCAATTATAAATTGGGGAGTTTGTCACTTTGTCGGGTACGCTCGTTTCTAAGTGATAATATTTTTACCGCTAATTTTTACTATTTCTATCGCTAATCGCCGTATAAGTATACTTCGGGTTTCGGGTAAAATGGGTCTCGGATAAAACGGGTTTTGGATTTTTCGGGTTGACTCGAACTCGGGTTTCGGGTCGATTTCGGATCTGTCAATTTTTTCTTTTTTAAATTAAAAAAAAATCATGATTTGATAATTTTGTGATAATTTTTAATTATACATAAAAAAAATTTAATTATATATAATTATAAATCAACCGGGTCAAAATTACCGGGTCAATCGGGTCACCGGGTCGAAACCCAGATTACCCGGAAAATTTCGGGTTTTTCTGGTTCGGGTCGGAAAAAAAAAATCGGGTCGAAATTTCCGGGTTCGAGTCGGAAATTTTTCGGGTCGAACGGGTCGGGTTGTGTTTTGACAGGTCTAGGTATACTCATGTCTACCCGAAATTTTACCTAATAAAAAAATCAATTACAAATGTATAAATACACTATGTTTTATTTGAAATTTGTGTGTAGGGGACGAGTTTAGAATCCACCTAAAATTTCAAATATATATATTTATCTTAAATTATATATAAATATTGATCTTAATTTATCTATGTGCAATATAAATAAATTGGAATTTATTTAATCTATATTGACCCGTTAAAAAAACTTTAATCATCTAATTACGTTTTAAAAAAAATCATTAACTAAATTAAACATATGCATATAAAATTATAAAGTCACACGTACAACGGTACAAGTGACCCAACGTACCATGTGAGTCAATGCATAAGAAATGGTATTTCCTTCATTCAGGAGTTCGAATCCGAAGCATATCCTTTGCTCCACATTCCACAATCCCCTTCTACAACCCCACCCCACGAAAATATTATTTCATACTTATTAGTAATAAAAAGATAATTTTTTTTTAAAATAATAATAATAAAATTGATATGAGTTGATATAATATATAAACTAATTATGTTAAATCAATATAGATAAATAAACAAAGCATCATAATTCTATGTTAACTTTTATAAATAAAATAATATAACTAATTTCATCCAATTTAATGCTATAAAATTCACATTAAAAAAATTAGTCTATAAAATTTCCACTTCAATATATATATATATATATATATATATGTGAGGCTAAATGTTAGAATTAGGTTTAAATGAAGTTTTTAGAAATGTCGAATTAAATATCTTTAATAAATGCATTTATTTATTACAGTCTTTAATAAATGTAAAAATTTGTAAAAATAGAGAAACTGTTGGAGTTGGGATGAATTTTTTTTTTAGAGATTTTGATATTTTCATCTCTATTTTAGAGATTTTTTTACCAAAACTGTTGGACTTGCTCTTAATGTTTAAAAGAAGTGAAGTATCACGTATGGAGTAGACATGTCTTGTATGTAAGTCAGTCAGATACTTCTTTTATTATCAATTGATTTTATAATAGAATCTTATCATACTTATACTATGCTACTAGTACATGTGCGTCATGCACACCACTTCCAGTCATTAGTGAGTCAGTCTTTGATATAGATTCATCCGTAATTTGTCCTGGTTTAATTTAAGGAAATTTTACAGCAAACCACCCCTTATTGCTTATGGTTTGTTGATGGACCTTCTCCTTCTTCTCTGACTCTAGCTTTCTTCGACTTATCTGGTTGAATAACGAGCTTTGGGGGATCAGGTGGAGGCATGTTACTGATCTCCCATTGGTCATCACTAGGCACAGGCTCTATGTTGAATTCATACGCTTTCTTGTACATGTCTCTACTATAATATTCATGCACAAAGACATGTGGCATTAGCCTCTTTGACAATATACAAGCAATAGCGTGAGGACAGGGAATACCGGTTATATCCCATTTCATGCAGCCACAACTCCTTGACCTTAAATCAACCACGTAAGTTCTTTCGAATTGTTTGACCTCAAACCTATCACCTCCTCCCCATGTAGCTCTGCAAGTGGATAGAGATTGACGCTTATCCTTCTCTAACTGTTTCGAAACCTTTGGAGTCAGAGTTTCATGTGTTGTCCACTTCCTCATTTTCTCTCTCTTGACAACCATTCTCTTCATCAGCCGTGTCCTAATCCAATCACACATACTCAAAAGTGGCTTATCCCTAGCCTTCAAAATGTTGCTGTTAAATGTTTCACACACATTGTTCAACTGCATATTCGACTTGGATGTATGGTTGTAGGCATGTCGTGACCAAGTGCTTGGGTTTGCATCAATTAAGTACTTGTGGGCAGCTTGAACTAACTTCTGAATGTCATCCATTGCAACATCAAAATCTGGCTTTGTACAAGCTCTTGCAGCAGCCAACAAACCGTCTTTCAAAGCTTTCCCTGGCCACCTTACTTTGAAGTTGTTGTACAAGTACCTCACACAAACTCTAGTCTCCACCATTGGAAAAATAGTGTTTAATGCTTGCTGTAAGCCCTACAAACAAAGGAGAGAATAAAGCAATTAGTTCTATTAAAAGGACTTCCATACCGAACACTTAGAAAAAGGGTTTAAATGCAATACCTTTTGTCTATCGGACATGAAAGTGAATATGCCCTCTCCAAGGTCTTGCATCAGTAACTCTAAAAACCAACACCATGTCTCATTCCTTTCGGCCTCCACGACTGCATATGCAATGGGGAATATATGTTCATTTCCGTCCATTCCAACGGCACACAATATCTGACCAGTATATGTTCCCTTGAGATGGCATCCATCCAAGCCAATGATAGGCCTACAACCATGTAAGAAACCTTTCTTACATGCATCTAGACAAATGTACATCCTTTGAAATAAAGGTCTCTCTGGCTGAGCAGTGCTAACTTTGACAATTACTGAACTACCCGGATTACACTTAACTACAGTCATAGCATAATCCCACACTCGTGCATACTGCTTTCTGGATTCCCCTTGAGTCTCTAGATAGGCTCTCATTCTTGCTCTCCATGCTTGCATATAACTTATTTCGACATTGTAATCCTTCAAAACGGTTTTCATAAAAGCATCCAACTTCCAATGTGGATCATCTCTATAGTGTTCCTTATACTTTTCAGCTAGCCAAGCAGATGTCACTTTACTATTCTCATGTCTCCATCCACATTCATGAACAGGATTGAATGACTTTAATTGAAATGGCCCATCGCTACCCATCCTTCTAGCACAAGCTTTAAACCCGCAAAAACTTTTATCACAAACACATTGCTTCCGACCATGCTTCCTTGTGCAGTCACACTTAAGTGTACAATAAGCAGAAACTCTACGCTTATCATTATGCAAATAATAGAAATCTCCACCTTTCTCAATGGAACATTGTTTCAAAGCTTTTCTAAAGACTTCACTTGAAGAAAATTTCATTCCAACCTTCAACGAAATAGGTTTCTTGAAATCTACCAAGGGATTGAAATCAGGATATTTTCTTTTTGGTTCACCTTCACCATCACTCAAGCTTCTCAACTCATTTGATTCATCACTTTTTTCTGTGTCCTCAACAAGATCTTTGTCTTCATTGCCCAAAACTAACCAACTCACATCATCTTGCACTTCTCCATCAACAAAATCATCAAAAACATGAATCTGAAGATTCTGACCCTAATAGACAATCTTTACTTGCATCTACATCTTCAACTGACTCTAAATTTGGCTGAACTCCCATTGACGATTTGTTGTCCTTGTCTTCTCTCAATTGAAAAATATTCATTTTGCATTGAATTTCTGAACGAAGAAGGAAAATCGCATCAATCTGACACAATCAACACAAAATACATAGAACATATAAACCTAGAAACCTAAGAACACAAAATCGAACATAAATATCAACACAAAGAATGTCATAAATAACGCACCAAACCAAAATCTATCATAAAAATCACCCCAAATCGCCCAAAGAACATAGAACACAAAATTGCACCAAAATCTCATCAAAATCCAACAGATTTAACACTAGGGCATCTATACAATGCAATTTTGATCGATATTACACCAAAATCGCACCAAAAGCGAACGACAAACAAGGTCTGGGATTTCAAAAAAAAAAACTCTAATTTTTAACAACTCGACGGATAGATAGAGAGATAGGACCGAGTATACCTTGTGATTGGAGAACCTAGTTGATCCCTCTCTGAATCCCTCTCCGGCTGCTCCTTCAGGTCGGTGACCTGATGATCGACCGTCTGAGGTCTCTCCCTTGTCTGATTGATCGTAGGCGGCTTGAAAGGTTGAAAATGAATGGTTTAAAAAAAGGGCATTTTGGTCTTTTCATTCTTTTTTAACATGAAATTGGACGGAATACAGGCGAGGGTGGTTATCTGTTGATGGAATAATATAAGGGGTGGTTTAGTGAAAGGTTTTGTATAAGGGGTGGTTAAATGAAAAGCTTAATCAATAAGGGGTGGTTTGCTGTAAAATTTCCTTAATTTAATTGTACGTATTTGCCCTGTAGTTATTACTTACTCCGTACTCCGTATTAGTTACTCCGTACTACCTCCGTTCCAAAATACATGGGTTTTTAGTTTTCGGTACGTTTTTTAAGGAGCGAAAAACTCTATAAAATATTAATTTTTTAATTAATTTTTTTATATAATTTAATACTTATTAGTAATAACTATCAAATTATTTAAAAAAATTCATTAAAAAAATAATATTTTATATAGTTTTTCGCTCTTTAAAAAACGTGCCGAAAAGTCAAAACCCATGTATTTTGGAACGGAGGGAGTATTAGCTATTGGAATCTTCAAAGGTCAGCGATATGCCTATAATATTTGAATTCCACCTATAATAAGGTTCATCACACTCATTAATTGTAATGAGGATGATTAGGTAGATGTGTCGGTGTTTTTTAACAACAAATTCAGAAACGAGGTTATACGAGAAAAGTATGGGTCATCAGTATTAATCAGGCCAAGGTAAGAGAGTCAAGGCTCCGATGGTATGATCATGTCCAAAGGAAAGATCCAACTGCGCTCGTGCGTTAATGCGATAACCTGACTATCGAAAATTGTCGTCGGAGCAGAGGTTGGCCAAATAAGAGGTCCGGTGGGAGGAGGTTGTTTAGACAAGATTGATCTCGCCAAATTGGGACTAACTGATGAGATATATGACACGTGATAGGGTGGAGTGCGATCCGAGTACACACGAGGGATAACCGTGGGAGACATATTATTCATCGGCCTTCCTTGACCTACGACCCTTACTATCGCTTATCACTTTTATTTTATTTTAATTTGTTTCATTTTCATTTTATTATATTTTATCAATTTTTTTATTGGTCTTTTCTTGGATCACTCGGAAACATATTTTCGACTTAGTTGGAAAAAGTGTGTTGTTGTTGTAGGTATGTGTTATATATATATATAGAGTGTGGATCGGATGAGAACACACCTTAGTGTGGGAACGTAGGAACAAATCTAAACCATTCAACCAAATGAAATCAAGGGTATAGATTAATTGAGTTTTGAGGTTTTTTTTAAAAATAAAAATAAAATCGGGGCCCACGTCCTTAATTCAGTTAATTCGTAGTAGGATAGTTGTCGCGCGTGGCCGCGTGGGTTGTGAGAAACAAAATACGCGGGCTCACATTCTCTCAATTTGCACACAGGCAATGCCGCACTGGGTTCCATTTTTTGTTTTTGTTTAATTTGGCCATTTACATGATAAGTATATATAATACTATACATTAATAATTCTACATGTATACAAATAATGATTCCTGACTTATCGAACAATGCTTCTAAAATTTATATTTATACTTATTTTATTTTTTATTTTGCCATTTTTTAGCCAATTCAAAAAAAAAAATGGGGTTTTATATATGAATAATGATTCCCGATTTAACGAATAATTATATGATACAATAGTTAATTCATAATTTAATTTTTAAAAACACACCGTACCATGTTTGGTAACTGAATAATCTCCTAAATTTAACCGAATAATATATCACATTCGAGGGAATAATCGTTCTAATCTAACCGAATAATTTAAAATTATATTATTCATTTGTAAATAGGTCTTACATACGAATAATATTTATAATTTAACTGGATAATCTCCCAAATTTAACCGAATAATATATCACATTTGACCGAATAATCTTTCTAATATAACCGAATTATTTAAAATTATATTATTTATTTGTAAATAGGTCTTACATACGAATAATATTTATAATTTAAATGAATAATATCCCAAATTTAACCGAATAATATATCAACTTTAATCGAATAATAGTCTCCTTAAATACAAAAAAATCTTTTTAATTTAACCGAATAATATAATGAATTTCAACACAATTATCTTGATAACAAATTTAAAATTACAAAAAAAAAAAACGAAACTACAAAAATACCGTACATACTGAAAGTGCCTAAGTGGGAAAGCCACCATCTAATTTTTCTTCTTTAAAGCGGCAATCAAAGAGTAGGAAATGGATGCGCGTGGGTGAGTTAGACGTGGGCCCATCTAATTTTTCTTTTTTTTAAAAAACTGAAAATCATTATTAATCTTAACCCTTGATTTCTTTAGATTGTGTGGCTTAGATTTGTTCCTAGGTTCCCACTTTAAGGGTATTCCTATAGGAGCCACCCCCCTATATATATATATATATATATATATATATAAGGAGAGAGAGAGAGAATGAGTATAAAGTGAACACCCCTTAGGGTGTATTTTGTGCACGAATCTTGGCCATTGATTTGGGGTAAGCGGATGGCTGAGATTAAAAGGATTTTTTTCTTTTTTTTTTAATAAAAAACGGTGGGGCCCGCGCACTAACTAAAAAATCAAGCCTTACTCTCTTTGTTTCATGTGTGTGGGCGCGTGTGGTGTTGAGGCGAGGTGCTATTAAAACCCACCGCAATCTTATCGTCTTCTTCAATCGAAACCTAATGGAGGCGAGGCGGCGAGGATTCGAGGCGGTGAGGCAAGCCAGTGTTTGGGTTCCTGACGGGGATTCGGGGCAAAGGCGAGGTGGTGAGTCAAGCGGAGGCAACCCATCCCTTCTCAAACTCAGCCGGTGAGATACGATGGCTGTGTGGTTAGAGGGATTAAGCAGGGTGGGTGGGTGTGGGTGGTTGTGTTTGTATTAGGGATTTAGGGGTAGTCGGCAAAATTTATTACTTGATTTCTCACTTTATTCGGGGAAAAATGAAGAATTATTCAGACGTATGTATCGAATTTAGTGTATGGTTTTTCGAGATGTATAATTTGATTAATTATTCGTCAATTATTCAGTGGAATGTGTCGTTTTTTCTTTACTAGTGGTAATGAGTTGTCAATTATTCGTTGAAATGTAAAACATTATTCGTTGAAATATGAAACATTATTCGTATAAATCGTAAGTATTGTTTAGGGATTCGAAGTTTCTTTTATCTGAAATTGATGAACAACAAAAAAAAAAATTATTCGGTAGCATACGACAAATTGTTCAATGGAATTGGTAATTTTTTATATGAAATAGATGAAATACGATAACAGAATTCGGTAGCTTGTGAAACATTATTCGGTGGAATTGTCAAATCTTTAAAACGAAATAATTGAGGTGGGAATAAAAAAAGCATTTGTTTCTCACAAAAAAAAAAGCATTTGTTTCTCACAAAAAAAAAGCATTTTTTTTTCAAAAATATTTTATATATTTGAAAAAAAAAGGAAGAAAAGGAAACAAAAAAAAAAG
This sequence comes from Persicaria tinctoria, assembly GCA_037127255.1. Lineage (NCBI taxonomy): Eukaryota > Viridiplantae > Streptophyta > Magnoliopsida > Caryophyllales > Polygonaceae > Persicaria > Persicaria tinctoria. The sequence goes on from JBANSL010000012.1 coordinate 7,709,682, forward strand.
CATGGGCTGGGGGTTAAAAATGTACACGCGCTTCAAATCCTTCAATTGCGGGGTGGGATTATTTTTTAACAGTGGACCCCACAACACATTAAAAGAAAATTCAAAAAAACTGTTTTAATCGTGGTCATCCATCTCATATATAGTGTGCACTCTGGAACCACTCCCTATATATATATATTGTCAAATTATTTATCAATCCTTGAAACATATACGTACATATATACATCTTTGTTCCAAATGTCTGTTTAAACTACGTACAATGTCATATAATTGGTTGTGTTATTGGTGGGCGAAAGTTGGTTACACTAATTAATGGGAAGTTCAGTTAACGTTGTTAAGACAATTAGATTGTAATCGTAGTTCAGCAACTAATTTTGACCCAAAAGAGGTCCCACTACGTACATGATACAATTCTGTTAAATTCACGGTGGGTACGGTGGCTCATACGACGTGAGAGGTCACGCACGCCCAAGGGCAAACGCGCTAATCAAGGCGAGCGCACAAGTCGAGTGGGGTTCCATTCTAAAACCAATTGGTATTAAGTGAGGTAGGCCACCACCGGTTTATATCCAAGACTTGGATTCATTTTCAAACCAATGTGGGACACTCCCACAAATCATATTATGTACACACTCCCCTCAAGTGCAACTGTCTGGCTATGCATTATTTGCCAGTTGCACTTGACGAATCAATGTCTTAAGGACGGCTAGCCAATTAGACCAGGAACTCAAACCATACCGCATCCGGCCAGCCGAACCTCGGCTCTCATACCATATTAAATTCACGGTGGATCATACGACGTGGGGGGTACGGTCACGCACGCCCAAGTGCAAACGCGCTAACCAAGCTGAACACACAAGTCGAGTGTGGTTCCATCCTAAAACCAATTTATGTTAGCTGGCCGGAGTAGTTCACCGACTTATATGCAAGACTTAGATTCATTTTCAAACCAACGTGGGACACTACCACAAATCATATTCTCCACACATTCGCAAATAGGTTATGCATATATTGACACTACACACAATTTGTATAGAACTATAGATGTTGACCGATGTATGCCCATTTATTTCTTTAGTATTCTTGTAATATTAGCTAGTAACTAACTAGTGTACGTTTTATCTCGTACGTAAACGAGAATATAATAATATAATATTTAAAAATTATATATATATATATATATATATATATATATATATATATATATATATATATATATATTAACATATATGTTCAAACATTGATATTTTATTTATCATATAATTAATATAATATGAAGTGTTTTTATAATTATTATTATTTATTTGAATGATATATTATTAGTTATAAAAATTGCTCAAATAGAGTGGTAGAAAAATCGATATCCGTCCTAATAAATTTTATATATATATATATATATATAAAGAGGTGTCATTTAGTTAGACTACATATTATATAAATTTAATATATCTTAATTAAGAGGTTTCATTTAGTTAGACTACATATTATTTACATATATTAAATAAAAAAATTAGTATTTTTTTTTTCAAAATCAATGATCATATGAAGTCACACAAATTTAGTTTTGCAAATTAACCGACTTTGAAGTTTCAAAGTTAGTTAGCCAACTTTCATACCTGCATTTGAAGTAGCAGCAATTAACATGCCGATCCTATAGTTGAATTTAAGGTATGTATATTAATATAGAAAATTAAAGTATTCAAGTCACTTCGTCAGTGACATTAAATTTGTTAATTAAACGTTTAGCTTGGCCAATATACTTTTCATGTTTTTTACGTTTAAATGAAAGGGAAAGTAAGCCTCAATAGGGGTGGCTCACTGGTAAACCTGAGCAGAAGTCACTGGTGAGCAAGGGAGAAGTCAAGAGGTCTCGGGTTCGATCCCCACTTCCGCCTTTTTTCTTGGGTGAAAATTCAAGGTTTGTCTTCCTCTTTATCAGTGGGTCGAATCGGTCTGCGTGGCTCTTGCCGACTGGGTCACGTGCCCGGGATTTGCCTCCAAAGGAGAGTCGGTTGGCCCAATGTGTTGGGTAAGGGGAGGGGTATGGATCAAGATCGCAGATTCGATCTTTCCCTCCACCTCTTTTCTTATAAGTGGATCATGATTCTTGTCGGCTGGGTTACGTGCTGAAATATTTAGTTTGCATTATTTTTTTTACTAATTATTTTTTTAATATTATTGTTTAACTTCATTTTATTGTGAAATTTGATTATAACTTATAAGGATTATCTTTTTTAATTAGATCATCATAATAATTTTCCATAATATATATATATATATATAGTCATATATTAATTACACTTTCAAAAAAACGATCCAAAATATTTATGTAAAAAAAGGCACAAAAAAAAACAAATTGAATTAAAAAAACACGTTAATAAATGATAATTTTTTATTTTTTTTTGGTGGGCTAAACGATTAATTGTTTGTAATAAAGTCATGGTCCCTATTGGATTAGGAGTCCACGTCGCTAGCACTCACACCAACAAAGGGAATTGGAGGGAGTTGGTGGATTGCCTTACCTGCTCACACCCCCACTTGGCGTTGGCGTTGGTGTTGGTGGAATTTTAACTACGAGTACATATAAAAAATATGATTAGCGTTTTAATCACAAAAGTAACAACCTATTACGATTGATTTACTAAGCATATCCACGCAATTGGGAGTTCTCTCCACTTATAATTCCGGCCACTGGTCGAATAATATGTGGAATATAATTAAATTCTGATAGGTTATATGACGTGGGATCACGCGTGTGAGCGCTAGATGTAGGGTTATAGTCGACTCTAGACTTTATGTGAGTGTGACTACATGCACTAATCAAGCCGAACACATAAGATCGAGAAGACTTGAATTATTTATATTATCAATGTGAGATTTTTCACATCTTCCACATATATTATTTTATATGATAATCGACCTCTGAATTTTCTATCAGCTCAATATATATGATCAAAGCCTAACAAATTTAAACTTATGATGACGTGTATTCGATTAATTAAACTTATAAATAAAATGGTCATCTTAATATTTCAAAGATTCATTTGAAATGTGCAACTATATTATTATTTACAGTATATAGTCCCTCTGTTGTATATGCCACGATGTTAACATGAATAACATTTTATACAGTACCTCCGAGCTAGCGAAATTTGATTAATTTCCCAAGGTTTACAAAATTTCCAAAAAAATAAAAATAAATAAGGGAAAATAAAAATGCGGTGAGCGTGGATCGAACACGCGACCTTCAGATCTTCAGTCTGATGCTCTCCCAACTGAGCTATCCCCGCTTTTGACGTCATCATTAGAATGTAAATATTATCATACTTTATAAATATTTAAGGCCCCGACTCCAGACCCAGAGTAGTTAGGCCCGACAAACTTCACCCACAATGATGCGGGTCGGGTCGGTTGAATTGAACTATTTGGAGTCCGATACCATATCATACGGTATCAAGATTTAAAGAGGATCAGTATAAATAGCAAAACACCCGAATATAAGGCTTCGTTTGGTTAGTGAGTTAGAAACTCAGAAAGTAACATATATTTCTGTATTTGGTTAATAGAATGATATAATAATTCAACTTTTCGGTAATTTCAATTCTTTTAAATCGTAGGAAGTTCACTTACATAGGGGACTAGGTAAGTTCAACTTTCACCGTTTTTTAATGTGAATTTATTTATTTTCATATTACAAATCAAAATTCAATCAAACAACTTTTTCCAATTAATGGAAAGTACATCTCACGGAAATTTAATTAATAGGAAGTAAGTTTCCGAAAATTGTATTTCCCGCATTCAACCAAACGATCCCTAAATGCATAAAATCTGGAATATCAAAAGAGAAAATACTAAAAAGGGGAAAAGAATTCAGATGCATGCTTGACCTCCAATAAAGTAAAAACATTAACCCAGTTAAAATATACTCCATGCTTCGGGAAAAAAAAACCTTATATGAGTTATGATGATGGCATTTTGTAAAACTAGTGCATCTAATTATGGCGCCAAAAGGCCCTTTTCCAGTTTCCATCGGAACCCCGTACCCCACCCCCCTTCTCAGTTCTAACATAGTCACATGTCCTTTTTTTTTTAAAAATATATTTTTTTTATCAGAAAAAATATTTTTTTTATAGATTACCCAAAATCAACCTTCAAATATGCCTGGATTAATAATTTTCACAACATTAAATATACATTAGAAAATAATCTATATATATATATATTTTTAAAACTAAACTACTTACTTATTTATGTTTAAAAAATATTAAAATTTTATTTTGTTTATCAAATTAAAATTTACATTTACTAACATACTCAAATCGCATAATAATTTAACGATTTTCAAAATAGTGTTTATACATAAATTTTTTTTACCACCTTACTTGTGTTTTTTTGAAAGAAAAGGTTATTGATGATTTTTAATTTACAATTAATTATAAAATGATAAATATTTTTATATAAGTAGCCTAGCGCCCTAGCCTGTATTTATTAACTTTCATTTTCTTATTTATACTAACATTTGATAATATTTTATTTTATTTTATAATAGTAATTTTTTCATATTATTTAATTTTATACTTAATATACTATGATGTAGAACTGAACTAGTTTATTTATAAGTTATGATATTGGTAATTTACTCTAATTTATTTTCCCCTCTTTTAAAATAAAACTAAACTTTAAGTAGCTCGGAAAGGTCAACAAACATCTGTGATAACTACTCACGAGACCTTAATAAACTCAATTACTTGACCAAAAAAAAAAAAACTCAATTACGATTAACAAAAAATGATTAATTAATAATCAAATTATTTACTACTACTAACTTCAAAATTAATGATTAAAAAAAGAATTTAAAACTATAATGCACATAAGATGGCCTTCCCTGTTCATCATTGACTGTCACCATTGCAGAACAGAGGAAGGAGAAAGCCAATCAAAAACCCCCCAAAAAGGGAAAAAAGAAAAAGAAAAAGCAAAAAACCGAAGGCGAAGATTGCAACCCCCATTTCCTCTCTCATGGTCATGGAAATCTCCTCTTATTCGTCGTCTTCTGTTTGAAAGCCATCGCCTCTTTTATTCTACAGCCTCTGATCTCGTTTTTCCTTCTGCTCCATCGCCCGTCGATCTCTCCGTAGCTTTCTGTAAATCCTCTCATTTTCATCGGTTATATTCTTTGTTTTCGTTTCCGGTTTCTTGGCGTGCTCATACCTTTTTTTTGTTTTTCGTTTTTGCCCCCTTTTTCTGCATTCTAGGGTTTCGCTGTTGTTTCATGCGTTGAATTTGGCCGTGCCTTGCTTTTGGATCCGTTCCCAGCTGTGTATGTTTCTGTTTGTGTTGTGTTAATTCGTGATCTTCTTGCACTGGTTGGATTGTGATCTTTTTTTCGATATTTTGTTTGGAATTAAATTAATTATGTTTCCCCGGTGAGAGTGATCTCAGGAATTCCTCTTTCTTTTCGAGACTATTAACTCCGAAAAAAACGTTTCCCCCTTTTGTGTAGACATTAAATCCCCTTTGAGATGATGGTCTGTTGATGATGATTGCCATAAAAGCTTGGTTCTTTTATCCCCTTTTCGTTGTTTGTTTCATGGGGAATTAAAATGGGATCCACAAGGGTCAATTAATATCAATTTCTGGTTCTGGTTGGTTCACTTGGTTGCTGTTGAAATTGTTGAAAAGTTTCTGTCTTGATTAGATTTCAGTTTAAGGCCATAATTTTTATTTAAACCTTGCTGAAAATAACTACTGCTTCAATCTCCCATCACATATTTTTAATTCTTTCCTCCATTCCTTCATCTTCCTTCTTTCCTCCATTCCTTCATCTTCCTGGGTTTTCATCTCAGTTTTCATTTCTGAGCGTTTGCTCTTCTACCAGAAAACCTATAATTTGTTTCTGAAACACCTGCCTTGAAGAATTAGGTGCCAGTTTAAAGGCTAAGAGTTTTTTTCTTCTTCTTGTCTTCTTATGTATTTAAATTTTAATCTTGGCTGATGCTCTTCTCATTTTTGCTTGATCAGATTTGATGTGGATTTGAGTTGAGTGTGAACTGCACCCTAACAATGACTTCAGTTGGGGTGGCACTCACCTCTGGTCTTAGAGACGCTAGTAGTGACCATGGTGCTGTTGATAGGCTTCCTGAGGAGATGAGTGATATGAAAATCAGAGATGATAAGGTAGTGTTCTTGATTCTGTCTTTCATAATCACTTGAATGTGTAATTCAGCCGCTGGCTGTTAGTTACAGCAGTGTTGATTTTTCAGGACATAGAGGCAGCTGTTGTTGATGGTAATGGCACCGAGACAGGCCATATTATAGTCACTACTATTGGTGGAAAGCATGGCCAACCCAAGCAGGTGCAATGCCAATCTAGATTTGCAAACTGCAAAGCACTGTCATTCCGTTCTTCTTCTTGGGTTGTCGTCTTACTTTTCTCCTTTCTTTTTCTGAAATATAGACCATTAGCTACATGGCAGAACGAGTTGTTGGACATGGATCATTTGGTGTTGTCTTTCAGGTAGAATTTTCTACTTTCTAGGTTCGCGGATACCTTATGCAGATCTTTGTCTGTAATCCTTTTATATTATTATTTTCGGTGGATGATTCAATGTTTCGTGTTACTCAGGCCAAATGCTTAGAGACAGGGGAAACCGTAGCCATAAAGAAGGTTCTTCAGGACAAGCGATACAAGAACCGTGAGCTGCAGACAATGCGTATTCTTGACCATCCTAATGTTGTCTCTTTGAAGCACTGTTTCTTCTCAACAACTGATAAGGAAGAGCTCTATCTGAATCTGGTCCTTGAGTATGTACCCGAAACAGTTCATCGTGTGATAAAACACTACAACAAGTTAAGCCAGAGGATGCCTTTGATATATGTAAAACTATATACGTACCAGGTAAATTGTATTTGATAATACTTTCATAACCTCCATGTCTGAGATTTTGTCCTCTTCAAGCTAGTTCTTTTATTGTTTCAGGTCAACTAATCATGTGATGTTTATTAATGGCAGATTTTCAGGGCATTGTCATACATCCATCGTAGCATTGGTGTTTGTCATCGGGATATCAAACCTCAAAATCTTTTGGTAAGCTGATCCATTGACAGCATTATGGCTTTTTATTCACTTAAGTACTTATCTTTTAAAGTTACATTTTTAGACATCATCGAACAAAAAGCTGCTGTTCAAGGGTTGTTCTTGCTATCTGGGAACAAATGTAGTGTCAAGTGGCTGGCTTGCATTATCTTTGTGATCATTTTCAAGCATAAAGCTTTTCTTATAGATTTATTTTAAGGAGCAAGTGAAGTTTAAGTTGCTTGCTCTAGTTTATAAAGAAGCTTCATTTGTTACTTGTATGATTGGTCTCATTCACAAATAAAATGAAGATCACTGTTTTTCTTTTTTTGTATAGCAATCTACTTTGAAACTTTCCAAACCACTTCTTAACTTTTCTAGTTATCTTTGCTTGCAGGTAAATCCACACACTCACCAACTAAAAATTTGTGACTTTGGAAGTGCTAAAGTCTTGGTATGCTGGACTCTTCCTTTCAATTCCCGTTCAGTAAATCCTTGGACTAAAATATGCAATTTAGCTTTTAATTGGAATGCGGCTGTTTGGACAGGTGAAGGGGGAGCCCAATATCTCTTACATTTGTTCTAGATACTATAGAGCACCTGAGCTAATTTTTGGAGCAACCGAGTACACCACAGCCATTGATGTCTGGTCTGTTGGCTGTGTACTTGCTGAACTGCTTCTTGGACAAGTAAGCTATTCATTTATGTCGATATAGTTGTTCTACTTGGCATTGTATCATTTTACATTTACACTTCTATGCTGTGTTTGCTGTTTCTAACAGCCTCTATTTCCTGGAGAAAGTGGAGTTGATCAGCTCGTAGAGATAATTAAGGTATATATGCTCTACTTATCCTCTCATCTCTGGTGATTTTGTTCTGATTTATGCGGTGAAGTCTGTATTTGCTGCTGCAGTCCACAAATCTAGACATAATCTTATAGAGTTAGAGCCCATTTGCCTATTAATTGATCATCGTCTCATGTAGTGTCTTCATCCAAGCTTGCGATTCAGTTTTAGTGGATCTCCTTTTCATCATTAAAATTGCATATTCTATATTTTTCTGATCAGAGGATTAAATTTTTCTGCAGGTTTTAGGCACACCAACAAGAGAGGAGATCAAGTGCATGAACCCAAACTATACTGAATTCAAGTTTCCTCAAATTAAAGCTCATCCATGGCACAAGGTATGGTTGGATGGATATAGTATAAATAGGCCATGAAAATACCCCTTTTATCACGTTGTTTGGGTTTCTTTTACAGTGAGATTGTATGACCAGTTCTTTATTATGCTGTTTCTTTCAATTACTGCCAGAGGGGAATAACCGAATAATAATACTCAAATATGTAATTTTCTTCTTTCAGATATTCCACAAACGTATGCCCCCTGAAGCTGTAGACTTGGTTTCAAGGTTATTGCAGTACTCTCCAAACCTGCGATGCGAAGCTGTAAGTGGGGAATTTTATTACCTTTTACTGTGTATACTATATCCTTAATTATAACACATTGGTGGCAGTTCTTATTGCTATGATTTATTTTTCTGTATGATATGCCAAATAAAGTTATTACCCTAATCTTCAAGGCCTAATGATACGGGTGCTGAAATATAGTTGTGGAAGAGGATGTGTGTAAAATTGAAAGAGAAAGTAAACGTGTAGTGTAAACTGCGGTGATAATGTTATTCGTATGCCTCCCATAAGTACTTGAAAAGGGCCTAATGATTCAGTTGCTTTGAAATTAGGTTCACCAGTTTCTCCATTTTGCATGATTTGTCTTCTGATGTTGAAAGAACTTGAATTCTGAAAGTAGTATATGATGCAACGCACTGCAGGTAGATGCTTTGGTGCATCCATTCTTTGATGAGCTACGTGACCCAAATGCCCGTCTACCAAACGGACGCTACCTTCCACCACTATTTAACTTCAAATCCCATGGTATGGAATCTGCAGTAGATCCGATTTTTTTTCTCCATGTGATGTGACTATCAGCATTTCAGCCAATAACATGGTTTTGAGTGATGCTTACAGAGTTGAAGGGAGTGCCAGCGGACACACTTGTGAAACTGGTCCCAGAGCATGCAAGAAAGCAATGCCCGTTCCTTGGGCTATGATTAGGCCACCGAGTTTGTGAACGAAGAAAAAAAGAGCGAATTTTGCCATACCAAAGAAAGTGGCGCTTTGTTCAACTTTGTGCTAATGTCTTCTCCGCCTCCTAATCACGACGTGTAGTGTGTACTGTCGCTCATTTGTTGGGTCCTTGTAAAAGCAGTCACGTGTGAGAAAAATGCAGACTCTCTTTAGTGTATGCCCCATGTCTGTTAACATTTTTAGATAGACTACGACGAACTATTAACAGTTTCCTAGCGACCCTCTTTACCTGAGTATTGATGGCGGAGTGAATTCGGTTTGTGATGTTTCAAGTTTTCAAGTAGCATTATGTGTGTGTAGAGAATTTGGTAAATGGAGAATGTGCTTGTTGTAGCTCCTTTGTTGAACTTGGAGTTGCACAATCTCACTCATCGGTTATAAAAAGCTCCTTAGGAGTGTGTTGTGTTAATGGCTAATGTAGTGTTGAATTGATGCTTTTTGTTTGCAGAAGCTGGTGTTGCATTTGCGTATCATCACGTCTTATGCTTTGGAAACATTAAATATGCCCAAAATCCCAAATACATTGATACTGCACTGCCTTGATGAACTGAAGATGGTAAAGACATTGGAATGACTAAAAAGATCTTACCTTTCAATATCTACATAATTAAACCTTGTGGAAATGCAAATTAAAATGAACTGATTTTGCAAATCCTAAGAAAAATTGACCAATTTCAAAATGCCAAAATCCAAATAGCCCTACAGTAGGGAGGGGTTATTCTGCAATTGAACTGCTAGAGGGAAGAGCAAGAGGCGGTTTGGAATGGGAGCAGGGTAAAGGGGAAGATAAAGATAGAGGATATGCCGGCGGGGAAGTACTACTGTGATTACTGCGATAAGGAATTCAAGGATACCCTCCCCGCTAGAAAGCGCCATCTCTCCGGCATTCAGCATCAGAGGAACAGATCTTTCTACTACGACTCCCTCAACAAAGGTCTCTTCTCTCTCTCTCAAACCCTAATTTTTTCCCGATCAAAATTTGAAATTCGGTAATGTTTGAATTCCAGATCCCACTCAATTTCCACCTTCCGCGCAAGGCATCGTTAAAGGGCTATGCAACCGCTTTGTTAAGACTGTACTCGCTCTCTCCTCTGTTTATTGCTCTTTTTTTGTTTATCGCCTTTTCTAGGGTTTCTCATTCCCAAAGTTAGGACGTATTAACCATCTGCTGGAGATCGATGGATGTTGTAGTAGTAGTTCTAGGGTTTCAACGATTGACATTTGGTGGGATCTTGCTGAATTTTAAAGGAACATTGCACACCAAATTAATGTAAGGGGGGAGATGATCAAAGGGAGACCCTTTTTTCTATCAGTGCATTTCAATCCATTTTGCCTTGTTTCAAAAGTAATCCTAAACATTTTATTGAATTGGTCACTTGAAGATCATGATTCATGGTACACTGGATTTCTTCTCTTCACTGTGAAATTCCTTGTGTTGAACTGCTACAGACATTAGCACGCTGTTTATCATTCAATTGAATGTGCTGTAATGTGAGTCTCTGTCTTATTTGGAAGCGAATTGGTGGTTAATTCCGAATACTTTATGGTTGAATGTCTGTTATAGGGTGCTTGTCCATATGGTGATTCCTGCAAATACATTCATCCCAAGCAAAATATGCATTTGCAAAGCCTGAATGCGCAAGGGCCGCCACCACCATTACCACCGTCCAGTAGGTTTCTTCTGCTTTTGCTTTCTCAATTTTAGCTGTTGTGGAAATCAACATGTCTCTCTGTTGAGCGTTTGCCTATACTCGCATCTAATCTCATCTCGGGTTTCAAACGAAATCATTTAGCAGTGAATAAGGTCTGATGGTGTGTGCGCGTGTGCAGCTTGTAGACACTCGTCATTTGAATGGCGTAGATATGCAAAAGGGTTGTGTTTTAATCTGAATTCTAGTTGTTTAGTTAATTAGTACGCGCTGTTGTATCATCACTTGCAGGTGCAGACAACACGGCCAGGCAGAGTTTTGGGATGTCGTTAGGGGCTTTGCCTCCATCTCTGAGACCACCACCAGAGGGAGGATATCCACCTCTTCCTTTCATCGACTGGGGATGAAGCTGCCACAATGCTGATCAGCTATATACACTTCAATTGCTTGTTCTGCCTGTGCAGTGCTAATAGTTGCTCTATGGTCTGTATTTTATAATCTATAGAGATTGAGATCCCCCAAGTTACTGCGGGACCTTTTGTGGTGATCCTTGTTTGAGAGTTTGTTACTTTTAGGTGTTTGTTAGAAGCATTTTCCTGTTAGGATGTAGTGCAAGTTATTGCGTATATATACCTATTTCGGTGCCAAATCAGCTCATAATATAGTAATATGCAGGTGACAAAATTGGGAAAAGAAAAATAAGGTTGTATAAAGAATCAATCAAGCATAGCTATAAGGTTGAATTGCAGTAGTGAATAAAATCAAGAGATTGTTTCATTACAATTGACAGTTACAAACATCAGAGGAAAATTACAGAATGAATTAATCACAATCAAGCAATGGAGATCATGAAAACTAAATACAATTAATGAAATAAATAACACAATCAAATAATTAAACGAAATAAAGAAAGGTATAGCTTAATTGCTTAGTTGACAACCCTACAGTTGGTCCTGATCTCACCCTCAGCACCAGTGAGCACCTCAATGGAACCCATCTTGACCATCGCCTTGGCGAATTTCTTAGCCCAGACACGGTTTTGCCTAGCGAAATTCTTCACCATCTTAGCCGTGGAGGGGCTACTCAAGAGGGTCTGATCCGAAGTGAACAACACCTTATGGTTGAGCACATTTTGGTAGTACTTGTTATCCAATCTAATCGGAGTCATGACATCTTGCACCACAGTTGGGTCCGGGGTGTTTGTCGCAGAAGGGCACTGTTGTTTTAGGGAGCTGGCGAAGCTCGGGTCCATGGAAGGGTCTTGAGGGGCGGTGGCATTGAAGGAATAGAGCCTGTTAGAGAAGGAAGAGCAGTGGGAGACCCCGAAGGAATGTGCCCCAGAGAGGGTCACCATGTCCTCCAACGACATCCCTTTGTTTTCGAAGTTCTGTTGGAGTTGCTGGAGGTTGAAGAACGGCGGGGGCAGGTTGTTTTGAATGGGCTCGGCTTGGAGGGAGACAGTGCCGTCTCTCCTCCCTGAAGGGACCGCGTAGCTTATCCCTCCGAGCATCGAAGCACTGTCGCGGGCTGCAAAGGCTAGCACGTCTGCGCAGGAGACGGTCTGGGGGCAGGCTGCTTCGAGTGCGGCCTTGGCTGCGTCGATCACTTGAAAGCCTCGGAGGCTCGGGTTGTTGGCTATGTTGTCTTTCTCTGCCGGATTGCCTGGTGTCGAATCGATCAGCACTGATGCATCACATCCCTGTAAGACAAAAACAAACACATATATTGGTCAGTCATTGATCGAACTCAAAAGTTTATAAAAGAAGATCGAGAATGAGCTTACCCTGACGAAACAATCATGGAAATGCATCCTAACGAGGCCGGCTCCGAGGCCAGGATTCTGCGACACGAACTTGTTAACAGCCCTCCTAACAATGGCCTCAGCTGAGGGGCATGATCTACGGTAGAATCCTACTTGGAGAGAAGCTGATGAGGCTTGCATTGTTGACAAGACGACGATGAAGAAGAGCAAACAAAGCATTGATCTCGCCATTTTCGGGTGCCTCGAACAAGTTGTTATGAGTAGTATAGAGTAGAGACTATAGAGTATGTAGTGAATATAAGTTGATGAGATGATGAAAGCTAATTGCTATGATTGGTTGAGGATGATTCAAAGGGAGAGAGGTGATGGGGGGTTTATATATACATTGGGGTTTGAAAATTCAACGATTGGAATTGGTACAAGATTTGAAGTTTTCCAAGTAAGGATGGGAGATACATAAGAGGCAACAGCTTGCATATACAAGTAGGAAGTGTGATTAATACAAAAATGTCAACGTTTGTGTTACTGCAAACTACTTTGTCAATGAATATTTAATTCTAAACATGTGTATTAGGTGAATAAATTGCTACGGTAGATTTTACAAGGCCAAAACCGTACCTAGGCGGTGGGTGGTCGCCTAGCGCCTATGCAGTTAGGCGGACGTCTAGACAGTGCCTAGGCGGATTTAGAATAAACTTGATTATTTCCCTATATTTCAATGGATAGAACATGTCAATATTTTATATAATGTAGTAATATCTATAATATCACTCATAAACCCAAATTTGGTGTGTTTAACTAACACTAAAGTCAATATATGTGTAAAAGCGCTTGTCCGACTGATAACTTTAAACCTTCTAAAATCCGAAACCATAAGCTTAAATCAAAAGTAAATGCATCCCAACTTGGGGATAAAAAAACCATAAGTTGACTAATCACTCTCCTAGAAACTCAATCTAAATAATCACCCACCTAGGCGGGGCTAGGCGGGATTAGGCGGGGACTATGTGGCACCTAGGCGGGATTAGTCGGTGCTTTGGTGGAAATTCGCCTAGAGACCGCCTAGGCGTAAAAATTCCTAGGTGCCTTTCCGCCTAACGCCTAGGCGGTGCCCACGCGGCGCCTAGGCGCGATTTTTAGAACAGTGTTTAAAAGTAAATAGAGTAGAGAAGATCTCACGGAATATCAAATTGAAAGCTTCAAACTGATCAATCAAACGAAAGAGGAGTTTAGTTCACCATAGCACAAAAGCTCTCCTCTAGGGTTTCTTCAATTGCAAAAAGGTAAATAAAACTTCTCCTAAAAACCCTTTTAATAGGCGCCCAAAAAGGTTACAAAATAACCTAATTAAAAATAAGGAATTCGGCAAAGTAGGGTTTTGGTGCTGACGGAGGCCGCAAGCGCGACTTTTTGGCCACGGTCGTGGCTCAAGTCGTAGTCAACCTTCTACTCTCAGCGTTGACCACGACGCGACTCTTGTTCCAGCTCCCACATTCCTTGCTTCGTTGATCGAATTTTGTAATCCCATCTTCGCTTCATGCATCTCCCATCCAAGTTTCTCATACCTGAAATTAATAAAAAAAACTTGAGATGGAAACCCCCAACATTGACAGATCTCATCCCCATCCTAGATTTGCGTCTGCAGGATGTATTATTAGAAATGATGATGAGCCTTATCTCATGTGGTGCTGAGTTATGCACTTCGAGCTCTCCCCTTCATACGAAAGCATTAGGTCTTCACATCATTTAGGTCTAGTCGCGGCGAAGTGCCTAGGGATCGGATCTCATGTCTCCATGTTGAAGGTAATAATCTAAATATCATATTGTGCTCGATCAATTCCTTGAATGACATTTAGACCTGTCCTTAGGAGATTGAGATGTTGATTTCAGACGTGCTCTTGTTGTTGCAATAGCATCGAATGCTCCCATGTTTGCAGAGAAGTCAACCAAGCAACTGACAAGGATTTAAGACTTCGGTTCTCCTCGGAAGCTATTGCCTTCGCTTCTCATTCCGAACTTCTTACTCTCGTCCACATGGACGCTCTTGAATGATAGTTTACCATGTCTGACTCACTTTATTATTATTTGTTTTTTAAGAAGGCGAGATATTGGGTGAGTCAGACATGGTAAACTATCATTCAAGAGCGTCCATGTGGACGAGAGTAAGAAGTTCGGAATGAGAAGCGAAGGCAATAGCTTCCGAGGAGAACCGAAGTCTTAAATCCTTGTCAGTTGCTTGGTTGACTTCTCTGCAAACATGGGAGCATTCGATGCTATTGCAACAACAAGAGCACGTCTGAAATCAACATCTCAATCTCCTAAGGACAGGTCTAAATGTCATTCAAGGAATTGATCGAGCACAATATGATATTTAGATTATTACCTTCAACATGGAGACATGAGATCCGATCCCTAGGCACTTCGCCGCGACTAGACCTAAATGATGTGAAGACCTAATGCTTTCGTATGAAGGGGAGAGCTCGAAGTGCATAACTCAGCACCACATGAGATAAGGCTCATCATCATTTCTAATAATACATCCTGCAGACGCAAATCTAGGATGGGGATGAGATCTGTCAATGTTGGGGGTTTCCATCTCAAGTTTTTTTTATTAATTTCAGGTATGAGAAACTTGGATGGGAGATGCATGAAGCGAAGATGGGATTACAAAATTCGATCAACGAAGCAAGGAATGTGGGAGCTGGAACAAGAGTCGCGTCGTGGTCAACGCTGAGAGTAGAAGGTTGACTACGACTTGAGCCACGACCGTGGCCAAAAAGTCGCGCTTGCGGCCTCCGTCAGCACCAAAACCCTACTTTGCCGAATTCCTTATTTTTAATTAGGTTATTTTGTAACCTTTTTGGGCGCCTATTAAAAGGGTTTTTAGGAGAAGTTTTATTTACCTTTTTGCAATTGAAGAAACCCTAGAGGAGAGCTTTTGTGCTATGGTGAACTAAACTCCTCTTTCGTTTGATTGATCAGTTTGAAGCTTTCAATTTGATATTCCGTGAGATCTTCTCTACTCTATTTACTTTTAAACACTGTTCTAAAAATCGCGCCTAGGCGCCGCGTGGGCACCGCCTAGGCGTTAGGCGGAAAGGCACCTAGGAATTTTTACGCCTAGGCGGTCTCTAGGCGAATTTCCACCAAAGCACCGACTAATCCCGCCTAGGTGCCACATAGTCCCCGCCTAATCCCGCCTAGCCCCGCCTAGGTGGGTGATTATTTAGATTGAGTTTCTAGGAGAGTGATTAGTCAACTTATGGTTTTTTTATCCCCAAGTTGGGATGCATTTACTTTTGATTTAAGCTTATGGTTTCGGATTTTAGAAGGTTTAAAGTTATCAGTCGGACAAGCGCTTTTACACATATATTGACTTTAGTGTTAGTTAAACACACCAAATTTGGGTTTATGAGTGATATTATAGATATTACTACATTATATAAAATATTGACATGTTCTATCCATTGAAATATAGGGAAATAATCAAGTTTATTCTAAATCCGCCTAGGCACTGTCTAGACGTCCGCCTAACTGCATAGGCGCTAGGCGACCACCCACCGCCTAGGTACGGTTTTGGCCTTGTAAAATCTACCGTAGCAATTTATTCACCTAATACACATGTTTAGAATTAAATATTCATTGACAAAGTAGTTTGCAGTAACACAAACGTTGACATTTTTGTATTAATCACACTTCCTACTTGTATATGCAAGCTGTTGCCTCTTATGTATCTCCCATCCTTACTTGGAAAACTTCAAATCTTGTACCAATTCCAATCGTTGAATTTTCAAACCCCAATGTATATATAAACCCCCCATCACCTCTCTCCCTTTGAATCATCCTCAACCAATCATAGCAATTAGCTTTCATCATCTCATCAACTTATATTCACTACATACTCTATAGTCTCTACTCTATACTACTCATAACAACTTGTTCGAGGCACCCGAAAATGGCGAGATCAATGCTTTGTTTGCTCTTCTTCATCGTCGTCTTGTCAACAATGCAAGCCTCATCAGCTTCTCTCCAAGTAGGATTCTACCGTAGATCATGCCCCTCAGCTGAGGCCATTGTTAGGAGGGCTGTTAACAAGTTCGTGTCGCAGAATCCTGGCCTCGGAGCCGGCCTCGTTAGGATGCATTTCCATGATTGTTTCGTCAGGGTAAGCTCATTCTCGATCTTCTTTTATAAACTTTTGAGTTCGATCAATGACTGACCAATATATGTGTTTGTTTTTGTCTTACAGGGATGTGATGCATCAGTGCTGATCGATTCGACACCAGGCAATCCGGCAGAGAAAGACAACATAGCCAACAACCCGAGCCTCCGAGGCTTTCAAGTGATCGACGCAGCCAAGGCCGCACTCGAAGCAGCCTGCCCCCAGACCGTCTCCTGCGCAGACGTGCTAGCCTTTGCAGCCCGCGACAGTGCTTCGATGCTCGGAGGGATAAGCTACGCGGTCCCTTCAGGGAGGAGAGACGGCACTGTCTCCCTCCAAGCCGAGCCCATTCAAAACAACCTGCCCCCGCCGTTCTTCAACCTCCAGCAACTCCAACAGAACTTCGAAAACAAAGGGATGTCGTTGGAGGACATGGTGACCCTCTCTGGGGCACATTCCTTCGGGGTCTCCCACTGCTCTTCCTTCTCTAACAGGCTCTATTCCTTCAATGCCACCGCCCCTCAAGACCCTTCCATGGACCCGAGCTTCGCCAGCTCCCTAAAACAACAGTGCCCTTCTGCGACAAACACCCCGGACCCAACTGTGGTGCAAGATGTCATGACTCCGATTAGATTGGATAACAAGTACTACCAAAATGTGCTCAACCATAAGGTGTTGTTCACTTCGGATCAGACCCTCTTGAGTAGCCCCTCCACGGCTAAGATGGTGAAGAATTTCGCTAGGCAAAACCGTGTCTGGGCTAAGAAATTCGCCAAGGCGATGGTCAAGATGGGTTCCATTGAGGTGCTCACTGGTGCTGAGGGTGAGATCAGGACCAACTGTAGGGTTGTCAACTAAGCAATTAAGCTATACCTTTCTTTACTTTCATCGCGGGATTTACTGGGTTGTTGTTGTATTTAATTTCCTTGATTTCCATTCTTTGATTGTGATTCACTCTGTAATTTTCCTCTGATGTTTGTATACTGTCAACTGTAATGAAATAATCTCTCAATTTTATTCCCTAGTGCAATTCAAGAGATCCAACTTTTATTTTTTTTAATATTACAAATCTACAAAATATAATAAAGCAAAAAGATATATAAATTTTCTGATTTTGATATTCACCTAACTTCAGCTTAAGTATAATCTTCAATCATAATCTGTCTGCATCATCTTATCATCAAGAATCTCCTTTTCCACTTTGTTGTATCTTGATCTTTGACAATTGTTACATAAAGAGACTTTTCTTCTTGCATTTCGAGGTAAATACAAACCATGATTAAAAGCATGAAATCCAATTTCATCATTCCTTTGAAAATCTGCACTCATTTCATCATGCCAACAAAAGCATCAACTCATCTCAGACCTCGTCACATCAACCACCGTATTGCACAAAAGTGCTAAGGCAAGGAAGCAAGTACCTCCAACAAGGAAGCTACAAATCTCATTTGGGTGTCCTCTTCAATAGTTGAGAAGAGCGGAAAATGAACAAACAGCGACTTCATTCCATTCTGCTCCGCAAATCGGAGGGAATGATAGTACACGTAGTTGCACACAAATCGCCCAGCATCCACAGATGTCATCACCTCATAACCATCCTTTGCCAGGGCTGTCGTGATCTCCTCTACAGGTAGCGAAGTCTGCATTGCGCAGATGAACACGCATTTAGATTGACCAAGAAAAATATGATACAAGTCATAGAATCAGATGATCCACAACCACACATTGGTTAGAGACAATGCAGACCCATTTACCTCCCTTATCCGGGATATCCCTCCATCTGCAAGAACTACTGGGACTTTCTGAGGCTTCCATCGCATCTCATCGTGACAACGGAAAGTAGCTTCGTTCACTGCTTGCTGTTCAATAGCAAACCTCGTAGTCCCGCTGTTAACTCCAAAGTGTAACTGTAATCATGTTTGTGCCTATAAAGATTGGCCCAAGGTGGATAATATAACTAAAGTAAAGTTGCAATCTGATCTCCCATTGAATAGAAATTAGCAGGCAATCAAATGCTTGTTGCCTACCATCATCCAACAATCTGAATCAATCTTGCTGTCATTGACATTTCTGACAGCAAGATAAGAACTTGTTGATAGATAGATATATGGATTACCAAATATAACAAAACTGCAAGAGGAACTGACCAAAATAATCTTGGCAGAGTTGGGCAAGTCATGTTGGTTGCTGCTGATTGCGGATTGCAGAGTTTGGTAAAGGGGAACGAGTGCACCCTGACCTGCTGTCTCAAGAATGTTGCAGCTTCCGAGAGTTAGGCCTTTCGGCAATCCATTTTTATCCATGTATTCTTTAAGATTACGAACAATGGTCTCGGTTGGGTTATCGGGAACTCCATGAAATCTCTTGAAACCGGTTACATGAACAACCACGGGCGATGGCCCTTCAGACCCCATTGACGAGTACTGAGTAGCTGTTTGTATCAAGTGATTCAATTGATGTCAAAGAGCAATAAATTATGCCTGCATCAGACAAGATGAGGTGAATTAATACTCAGTGCTGATGATGATCCTGCAAATTGGGCCTTAAAGAGAACCCTGAACCTAAAGTAGAACTACCTAGGGTTAAGCAACATCTGTTTTTCAAGACAAAATTCAGGCTTGGAGCACAACAAACAAATAATCCGAAATTGAATTCTGGCTCGATCGAATAGATCGCCGATCAGTAGAACTTAGCCGCGAAACTATTAAATCTTTTAAAGCGGAATTCAAACAAAACTCATAACGAAAAGACAAAAAAGAATTATAAAATTAACAGAGGGATCAGATCAGAGGAGAGCAGGACTAACCTATCAAATGGTTGAAACTGAAGCAATCTGGGAAGCCGGAATAGAGAGAAAAAAAGAGGAAACAACAACTCTATACAGACTATACCCAAATAAGAAGAAAGGAAGCAGCTTTGTGAAGGTATTGAAGCATCCGGTAGGTGTGTGAATTATAAGGAGGAGGGGATGACATATGAGACACACACCGCCCAAAAAGTTGATAAAATCTGATCATAGATTCCATCGGTTTGAAATTTAGGCGTAATTGCAACGAAAATGACAGGTACACCCCCACTGTGGAAACTGGAAAGTGATGATGCTGAAAATCATCATCACGTGGACTATAAATGGGCCGGCCTAATATCGACGCAAAGGCCCATTATCAAAAATTGATCGGCCCAATATGGCTTGTTTGGTTGCAACGCTAGCCCAACCTAATGGATCATGTATTTTTAGATCCTTTTCCGCAAGGTAGTGGAACTCGTAACCATTTATTCAAAATAAAATAAAATAAAAATCATATACTTACAAATTTAGATAAAGCACATACAATTAAAAAATTTAAAAACCAACTTAATCAAATTTCACTAAGCAATAATACCTTAAAAAAACAGGGTAAATGATATGCACTCAGAGAACTAGGCCAAAGTTCTAAAACATGGGCAAAAGCAATCTAAACACTTAAATACATCACCCTACATAATAGTAATAATAAAGGCACAACCTCATATAAAATAAGAGGTTGCCCTTTCCTTCAAAAACTATCTTAAGCAAAATTAGTATTTAATAATTTATATAGTTTATTATGCCCTTAATTCCTAACAATTAACAAAGACTCAGGCAGCGGATGGGGCTGGTATGTAGCTAAGCCCCTTCAACGCCTCCTTGATCCTCTCTATCTTCTTCACCTCCTCCACGGCCTCATCGCAGTAGTCCAGCGACTCGTCGGTGTAGATGTCCCACCACTTCTCCACCAGCATCTTCACGTCCTCCCTCTCCATGTTCTCCTCCTTCCCCGTATACCTCCACGGCTTTGATCCCTAGTCAAAGGATTTGACTTTTCAGTACGCATTTTATATTTGATTGATAATATATATTTATAGAGATATATATAGGCTTACGAAAGCGCAATAGTGAGCGACTTTGACTTTGCTGACGTCGACGTTCTCGGGGTGACGCCACAGCATCGCTAACACCAAGTTGTACACATTTGGTATCGGTACATAAACGTCCTTGAAGTACATGTTCAAGAAGTCCTATACATAAATTCAATCAGTGCGTTGCAGACAAAAAATGGATTGTATATATGTATATGAAATGTAAAGGATCGGACCTGCTCGGCAAAGGAGGTGGGAGGGGTGACGCGGAGGGTGCGGAGGAGGTCATGGTAGGTGGAAAGGTTGGGCTCGAAGACGAGCATGCCGGCGTTGAAGTAGAGCGGGGGCTTGGGGCCGAGCTCGGCGGGCCACTGGACCTTGTCAGGGCACTGCTGGCAGTAGCCGATCTTGAACTGAGGGGTGTGTTTCCATGAATTCTCGCAGTAGCAATCCATGACCGCGTACAGGTGGCCGTCGGCGAGATCAAACAGGTGGTCTATGTTGTCAAACACTTGGATGTCTCCATCAAGGTATATCATCTTACTGTACTCCACAAACTGCACATATAAATATCATTAATTTAGGGATTCGATCTCAATTTCAAAGAAAGATTGAGACTTTGTGTTAATTTGTACCTCCCAGATGCGGAGCTTGGAGTAGTTGATGACGTAGTAGGCCATGGCGAACTGAGTGTGGTTTTCAGGGGGGTGAAGGGGCTCGATGTCGCGGACGATGCAGCCCTGGGAGAGGAGCATCTGGCGGTGGTCGTCGGGGACATCGGGGAGCACCGCCACGACGAGCGGGTAAAGCGACTTGGATTTCCGGAGGCCCTTAGCGAGGCCGATGACTCCCTTGACGTAGTCGCCGTTTCCGGCGAGGAAGGTGACGAAGGCTCGGCTCGGCTCGGCTGGCTCGCCGCCTTCACCGCCATGGATCTTGAAACGCCGTTGGTGAGGTTCAGTGCCATTTTTCCGTTGAAATTCGTTTGTGATCTTTGTTGAGGTTTAATGTTTGGTGGTGTGTTGTTTGGTAATTTGGGGGAGTGAGGGTTTATATAAGAGTTTGGTCGGGACGAGAACGACGTCGTTTAGCAGTTAGGAAATCCACGGTTGATCAATTCATTAGGGAAAGTGTCATTTACAGAGGAAGATATGGACGGTGCTTAGGAATTAAATTAAGAAAGGATATTTTTATTTGGATATGATTGTGATTTTGCCGGGAAATTTCTGGTTATCTCCACCGTTTATGGGTCAAAAAACAACTGCTTTCTAATGGCATCGCCTGTAATTATCTGCTGGTTAAGGGGTAGTAAGTATCTGTAGGGGGAAATTTAAAGTGTATATAATCAAATTTGTACACTTAAAAAGTACTTTCCATATTTGTACTCTTTTTACCATAATTTAAAGTAGACATAATCCAATTTATTTTCCCTAAAAATATAGATATGATCTCTCTATTTATGATATCGTGACTTCACCAATTATGGAAAATAGTGACATGAATTTGCCCAATCTTGTATATTTTTTTTTTCCCACACTGGTCGATGGATGGAGTTAAAAAACTCTACCCATAGAGTTAAAATCAGTGGTTAAAAATTCATCCTCTTTCCCTCCTCCACCATCCTCCTCAATTTTTTTTATTTTTTTATTTTTATTTTTTAAGGAAGGAATGTGAAATTCTATTTAATATAGTTTCCTTAAACTCTACCAGATCGGGATCTCTGATCGATGACCTTTAGGATTTGAATATCGGTCATTGATCGATGATGGGATATAGTTAAGCACACAAAAATTTCTTGTTAGGGGTTCCTCAACATTTTGTTCTTCAAGAATTTGTTTATTTTTTATATCAATATATATCAAGAATGAGAAATATCTAAAATTACTTACTGGTTTAAAATTTGTTATAAATGATATGTACACCCTATCATATTAATAAATATAGAGGTAAAATAAGGAAAGTGATGAAAGCACAAAATGAATGATAATCTTGAACTAATCTTTGCAAAATTAAAATCACTTTCAACTATGTTCTCAGTTCAGCATCTGAGGTGACATGATTCTAGCTATCGGAAGACTTTAATTCGTTGGTTTGTGGTTAGTTCCGAATGAGGAACATGTCAAGCAACTATGCAGATTGAGTTAATCATGGAAATGTTTGTGATTTTCGAAGAGCCCTCATTCTGATGGGAGAATGTCATGTGATCTACACTTCCCCAAGAGTCGTCCATCATGTCCTTACTCCTTACTTCTCGTCTCCCCGGCAGTGAGATGTCGTGTCAGCATCCGGCTTCCCATGTGCTCACTATCCACGTTCTCCCGTCGAGTTTTTTATCCTCGTTCGATCGTACTTCTACTTGGTTCATAGTTTTTAAGGGTTGTTTTATTCATTTTGCTTTGGTCAATTCGTTCTTGGATTGTGGGTTGGTTTGTTTTTTTAGTTGTATCACGACGGTTTGTCCATTTAACGTTCTTTGCGCCCTCTTAATTTACCAGACAAATTAAAATTTCGAAATTTTACTTGATTAGAAAAAAAAATATAAATAAATATGGGTATTAAATTAATAAGATTAACGGTTGAAATTAAAAATAACTTGTGATGTGATTATTTGGTGGTATTGATTGATTATTATTATTCTTTAAAATGAAATTTATATTTTTTATACTTTTTGTACACACGAATAATTATATTATTATAGACAAATAATCATTTAAAATAGATAAATAATTATCAATAAATAAATGAATAATTTTTGTGTATGTATGTATACATCAAAACTAACCCCTCTTTTAAAAAATTAGTGTAGTGATTATGAGGTCATATAAACTTATCAGTAAGTGACAACGTCAATCCTTTAAATACACAGGATAAAATTATATACATATATGATATATACATAGATTAAATCCGATAAATATTTAGAAAAATGATAAAGTAATTAACTATAGTTAGTTGGTAAGCAGGATCAATCAGTGGGGTCTACACTTTTAACTGTATTTTACTGAAATGCCCCTAATGAAAGGTGGCAAATCTACGAGGACTACCCGTCAACGGCCATTCGGTAGTAAACACCTTGCAGGGTTGCACCGACTAAATCCCAACCACCTAATTGAATTGGAATTTTGGGTCGTTATTCAAATATTAAATCGTTGATGGTAGTTAAGGTCGTTGATCTTCTAAACTACTCCTTCTTTTGTTCCGAGTGCCGACTATATTCGGAAGATAGTGTTTCGGATAATATAAAATACTAGAAAATAGTGTTTTGGATAATGTTTTATTTTTCATATATGTAGGTGAATGTAGTGTATGGGCCGGGTTTAGTTATATTTCACTTTCTCCATATATTTATTTTTAATTAATATATAAAAATGTTACTAATCGTTTGATTGGACTCCCAAAAACCGAAGTAAAAACTTCTCAGGAGGTAGGAAAAATTATGTGTTTGGTTTGTATTTTTAAAATTAAAAAATTCAGAAATTCAATTTCTGAGAAGTTAAATTCCCTCGAATGGAGAAAGTTCACTTACATAGTTCCATTAGGGAAGTTCAACTTCCACCATTTTGTATTTAGAAATTTTAAATTCTTCTTTTAACCCTCTAAAATAAAATTAAAAAATCAATCAAACATAATTTCACAATTCTCATCAATTGGATTTCCAGAAATTCAAAACATTCGATCGATCAACAAGGAATTGAACCACCGACGACGTTACCACATATGCACGTTATTTAAATGTTTATACAAATTTAATGAAATGGGCAAAAGCTTTTTTAATTGTAGGACATGCCTACTCTATATGCGACAAGATTAGATGGGTTGCAAAATTATGGGGTTTTTTTACGTATACTTTAAGTTAATAGCTAGGTCGAATTAAAAAAAATATATTTCCGCAAATTTTTTAAAAGGATTTTGGTTAGATTTATTAGAGACTTTTTCTCCGATTTATGAACTCTGATCTATTAATATTACTAATTCTGCTAGCATTTTGCTGACGTGTCACGCCCACAATTCAAGTTGAATTTTTTATTCAAATGAGATTTTCTTATTGATCAATATTATTATGGAAACTTTAAAATATTTGTTTCCTATTTTAAATATTATTTGAATCCATTCCTTTTTTTTTTTTTATTTTCGGTTATATTGCTGTAAATATTGAGACATGTTTCTATTTTTTTTTCCGATTGCAATATATCTATCTATCTATCTATCTATTAATATTACTAATTCTGCTAGCATTTTGCTGACGTGTCACGCTCACAATTAAAGTTGAATTTTTTATTCAAATGAGATTTTCTTATTGGTCAATATTATTATGAAAACTTTAAAATATTTGTTTTCTATTTTAAATATGATTTGAATCCATTCCCTTTTGTTATTTTCGGTTATATTATCGTAAATATTGAGACACACACACACATATCAATATAGTATTATATAGATATATAAAATGATGTTCAAATTAAAATGGACCAAGCTCCCGTGCCTTCAAGGCACGGGTATTACACTAGTATTATTATAAAGTGGAATGATGATGCTCTTTAATTATGTGATGACTCAATGGTAAAGAGTAAAAGAGTTAATGGGAGGTCAGGTTCGATTCATGTCTCGTTATAAAAAAAAAGTGGATTACTAGTAATTAAAATAGTTCTTTAATTTAATTAGAAATGGTTCTTTAATTTATTATAAATTCTCAATTTATACCATTTAAGAATTAAAATGGTTTTGTGTCCTTAAGCATTTCAATTCAAGAAATATTTGCCTCCTTCGTCCTAAATACTAAACAATACTAAAGCAGAAGATGCACTGTCACGTGTTAGCTTCTGGTTAAATATTTTCCCGCCTTTTTTTAACTAATCGCATTGTGTCATGTGTATTTTTTTGCCACCTATTTTAATTTATTTATTTTAATTTATTTATTTTGTTATATATGGTAATCTCGTGATTTTGTTGATTTTGTTATCTATGGTAATCCTATGATTTTGTTGAACTTTAATTAAAGAAATATGTTTTATATGGTAAGTTGTTATGCATATATCTATATATATCGATCTATATATATTATTTATTTTTGTCGGCTGTGTAAACGTAGGTTGATATCGATTTTCCTCTTTTGCAAATATAAATTCTGACTTTAATTAAATAAATTTGTTTTGTATGGTAAGTTGTTAAGCATATACCTATATATATTAATTATTTTATTTTTTGTCGGTTTGTGTGTATACACACATTTTTGGGATTATTTCCATCACATCCTTTCTCAAACAATAGGTAATCCTTGGGATTGCACATTTTTTACATAATTTTTTTTTTATATTTTTTTTTCTCTTTATTTTTCCTTTATATATATATTATCATAACATTCATTCTTGGTTTCATCTTTAACTTAATTTGTATTTTTTGGGTAATTTAAACTTCTTATTGTCTTTTCAAAAAGAATCATATTTTCTCTATTAGTTTTGTTAACTTTTTTTCCCCGTTAATCTATGTATATATGTATATTTTTCTCACTCACATTTTTTTCTATTTTTTTTTATAGATTTAGTATGACCTTTCTTTGATTTTATTAAAGATATCACTCTTAACAAAGAGGATTGAAAAATTCGTATACGGATCATTCAATTATTGAGTGTCCAACAATCTACATTGAAATCAAAATCAAATTAATCTGGAGATGATTTTAAAAAATGAGAAGGTATTGCATCTTCATTTTTTTTTATGTTTTTTTATTAGATAAGAATTCGAGTTCAGACGATATATCTAAAACTCGAGGGCCGACTAAGCCGGCAGATGAGAGAACCGTCTAAACACCGTAACATACACACATCCACCATAACTATCCTTTTTCTTTTCCATTATTTGTTTTATATATTTTAATGTAAAAATATTATCTCTTTTGGTATGAAAAAAATCACAGGGGGATACAATACAAGCAACGTTGAAGAATCTTATCTTATCCTATCTTATATATCTTATCTTATTTTATCTTATCGTATATATAATACTAAAGAAGAAATTGTTCTACCACATGTTGAAACCACAATGAATTTTTTTTCCTCCAAAGCCATTTCCCAATTAGTTATAATTGCTACAATATTGATTTAATTTTTTATTATGTCGTATTATTACTAATACAAACTTTTCACCGATAATAGGTTGAATATCTGCCAAATTTATATAATTTGTAATCATATTTTAATATCTTTCAAATTTATTTAATTTAAATTTACGTTGACATAGTTGGCAAGGAAATTATATATTTCTCTTACATTTATATTGTTGTAATTAGAATATTGGAATTATGACTAATGCAATATCTTAATTATATATTTATTGAAGGGAATATCATACCATATTTAAATAAATGTTGTAATATTTTTTTTTAATATATTTTAATTTAAATAAATGTTTTAATGTAATTTTTCAATTTATTTTATTTAACTTCATTTACTTTGGTGAATTATATTCAAAATAATTCAATTGTATATTTTTAAAGAGTGATTTTAATAAATAAAAAACTATTAAAAAATAAATTGTTTGAAATTATTTAGTATTTTCTTAAGCTTTGAGTATATGTAAGTCATATTTTAATTTATACATTTTTTCTCAACCTAAAATTATTGATTTTTTAAACATATGCTCTAGGGACATAGGTTAAGAAACCACATTTTAATCTCTTCAAAAAATATGAAATTTGTTAGAAGAACATGTACTCTTATACGAAAGAAGTATCCTAGTTTTTTTTTTGTTGTTTTACCTTAACATGATTAACAACTATGACGACTAACTCAATGATATTAATTCTCAAAGATGATTAGAGTCGGAGAGTTCCAATAGTAAGATACAGTAACTCTTTATAGGAAAAATGGCCGAAAACCACCCCTTTTTCTCATTAAACGGGATGGATAAATAGATTTTATTAATTTATTTCAATTCATACATTTTTCTCTCATTAAAATAACATTAAAAGGATTGGGTGAAAATGACTTTCACAATTTTTAACGGAAAGCTAACAGAAAAAAAAGGTTGTGGGTAGCGATTTACAAACAAAATGGGTTTAAGGGGTGGTTTTCTGCAATTTCAATTTTAAGGGGTGATTTTCTGCAAAGATCCATATTTCAGGGGTGATATTCTACCATTTTATAGGTATCTTGAGTGTTTCATTATCAAATTAATCATATTTTTATAAAAGAGAAATGACCTCTTCATTCATTTTTTGTTTAGTTTTACATATTTTGAAATAAATATTGCAATAAATGAATTTCTACTTATTTGTTAAATACTTTTTCACCAAAATGAGATTTACTAATTAAAGGCAAATATCTTTAAGTTATGAGTTAAAAGAAATTCACTTATAAGATTTTAAAAATGAAGTTATAAAGAATAATAAGTGTTATTTTTATACTAATTTTCATGATTTTTTTATAAATAAAAAAATATTTATTTTTAATGACATGATATTTTTTAGCAAAAAATAGGAAACATCGGGTATATACTCATGGAAACTTGATTAATTCAGCATATAATATGTTACTTATATATTAATCTTACATAAATTAAAACAATGGCTTTATACTTGTATTATCCTAGCTTATTCATTGGTTGCTTTAACCCATATACTTATTTAGCTAGGGAAATGGATAAATTAATTTTTAGAAAAAAGAGTAGTAACAAGAATAAATTGTTAGAATGTTTCAAACATCGATCAAATGGTAAAAGTTCAAATTAATTAAGAAATACAATTATAAGATATTATCACACACATAGTGACATGGCCGGGTGAAACCGTTAGGGATCAAACGTGTTGAGTTCGAACCCTAATATATGGTGAAAGGCTCGTGTTTCCGGTTCACTAGCTATAGAGTGTTTCCTCCCCGAACGACGTCGTCGTGCACCTTATAATCGAGGGATGGGTCGTTGTAAATATGCCACCACTTGTTGACCAACATCTTTATATCTTCCCTTCCCATGTTTTCCTCCTCTCCTGTATACCTCCACGGCTTTGATCCCTGTTTAATTGTATAAATTTAAACAATTTATTATGAAAATGTGTGTTGTTTTAGTTTTGGAAAAATAATTCAAAATAATAGTCTGAAGTATCAACTTTTAATCGAAAATAATATGAACTTTAGTTGTAACTAATTATGAAATCACGCGCCAACAGTGGCAGATCTGTGGGGGGGCTCGGGATGGCTGAAGCCCCCCCTCGTATAAAAAGGTGTAGGTATATATTTATATATCTGTCAATTTTGTAATATATATAACCGTGGTAGAATGTAATCACAAAGTCGTATTGGCTCAACGGAAAGGGCACGGGAAGTGTCTTGGGGGAAAGCTGTCAAACACAGGTTTGAATCCCATTATCTCTAATTTTTGCATTTTTTTTCCACAGACCCCTTCCCTTTTTTTTTAGGACCATGATACATTTACACTAGGTGTAAAATTTTAATTTTACACTACAAATACTAATATGACATGTGGTAAAAAAGTTATGTAAAAAGTAACAAAGCCTACAAGTCTAGCTCTTTCTTCTTTTATTGCTCATGATAACCTCTGTTCCCCTCTCATCACCCACCCATTTGGGTCTCAACTAGACCTGTCAAAAGACTCAAAACACAACACGTCCCGGTGACCCGACCCGAAAAAATTTCCGACTAGAACCCGGAAATTTTGACCCGAATTTTTATTCCGACCCGAACCCGAAAAACCCGAAATTTTTCGGGTAATCTGGGTTTCGACCCGGTGACCCGATTGACCCGGTAATTTTGATCCGATTGACCCGGTTGATTTATAATTATATATAATTAATTTTTTATATATATAATTAAAATTTATCACAAAATTATCAAATCATAATTTTTTAATTTAAAAAAGAAAAAATTGACAAACCCGAAATCGACCCGAAACCCGGTCCACCCGAGTTCGAGTCAACCCGAAAAACCCGAAACCCGTTTTACCCGAACCCGACCCGAATGACCCGTTTAACAGGTCTAGTCTCATCCAATACAAGTTTTCATTTTATTTAAAAAAACTACAATATATAATATGATTAAATTGAATAGGGGTGGGCCCAAATCCCGCAAATCTCGTCCCGTCCCGCATCCCGTCTCGATCTCGTTCCGATCCCGGTGGGATTTTGATAAATATATATATAATCTCGTCCCAATTTCGCCCCGCAAAAAATACGAGGGACGGGACGCGGGACAGAAAGTTCTCGTCCCGCAAATCCTGTCCCGCCCCGCATATACATAAACTATATATATATTATTTAAAAATATTTAAAATAAATATTCATAATATCAGTGTTAATTTGTTTCACCACTTGTGTATATATATGTTGTATTTATGATTATAAAACCCACACATTTTGAAACCCTACTGAATTTAATTAAAAAGCTACTGAATTTTTCAATTTGATACTCTGTATATTTATGATTATACGTAGTATTATCGGCTGAGTGTATATATATAAATGATATAATACTCAGTTAATAACCTTATAAAAAAATATATTCAATTAATAAATTTAATTTCTATCAAAAGATAAAAGCCATTTTTATTGGATTATTTTGAAAACAATTTACGAGGGATCAGTCTGATCCCGTCCTACCCCGCGAGAGATAAGACCCGGTGGGATTAAAAAAAAAATTTCAATCACGTCCCGTAAAAAATACGCTGGATTACCCCAATCCCGTCCCGTCCCATGCCCACCCCTATAATTATATACTACCTCCGTTCAGAAATAAGTGACGTTTGACTTTTTGACACGTTTTATAAGGAGTTAAAAACTATATAAAATATAAAGTTTTTAATTGATTTTTTTTTAATTTTATACATATTAGTTATAAGTTTAAAATTATTTTTAAAAAGTTAATATTTTATATAGTTTTTAGCTCCTTAAAAAACGTGTTGAAAAGTCAAACGACACTTATTAATGAACGGAGGGAGTATAATACATTGAATAATATTGCGGGCAAAACAATACTCCATATAATGTAACGTTTCTTTTACTACGTCTTTTTTTTAACAAGTATTCTTTTACAATTTTTTTTTGCTCAATACGAGTGATTGGCGTCTTTGTTAGAATTACACGTAATGATTGACATCTTTTTTTTTTCTTAATGTATGATTTTATATTGTTGTACTTACAATTTATTTTTTAAAAAATAAAAAGAAAATATTCCTATATATCATCTAGTTTTTTTTTTGAATAACATATATCATCTAGTTTATTAGTCTTTAAAATAATAACTAAGTAATGATGGTAATTGTGAAATTACTTTTAATTTTTGAATCACTTTTACTTTTAGATATGTGGGTGAGAATCTTGCTATTTGATTGGTGGTGTAAAATGTTTACTTTTACACTAGGTGTAAATGTAAACTTTTCCTTTTTTTTACAGACCCGCCCCCTTTTTTTACACAGTCCCTCTTTTGTTTTACATACCTACCCGCCCCTTCTTCCTCTT
This sequence comes from Persicaria tinctoria, assembly GCA_037127255.1. NCBI lineage: Eukaryota > Viridiplantae > Streptophyta > Magnoliopsida > Caryophyllales > Polygonaceae > Persicaria > Persicaria tinctoria. Next base: position 7,740,818 of record JBANSL010000012.1, read on the forward strand.
CCTTTTAATTTATTGTTTTCCGGTTCAATTGATTGAATTTGGATCAATTTAGATTATAATGTGTAGCTGTGAGAATCAATTTGGGGGAAATTTGATTAGGGTTTTTGAATTGGGAGAAATCAATTTAGATTATAATTTGTGTATTTGAAAATCAATTTGGGGGAAATTTCGATTAATTTGATTGTTTTTAAGTTCAATTGATTGAGTGAGAATCAATTTAGATTAGAATTTGTACATTTTAGAATCAATTTGAGGGAATTTTGATTAGAGTTTGTAATTTGGGAGAAATAAATTTTGTGAAGTCGAGGTTTGATTTTGAGAATCAATTTTGTGAAATTTTGTTTAGGCTTTGTAAATATATTGAGAGCTTAAACTACCTATGCCATTTGTTTAATTCAAATGGTCTAAACATGCCATGAATAAAGAGGGCAGTGAAATAAAACCTTATTTGTTCACGGGCTTTCGTAGAAAACAATGAATATCCAATATAAAGTCATTGTCACCTTGTTGCTTTAACAAATGAGGTATATGCTTTCTCTTTTTTTTGTTTTCTTTTTTGTTTTTAAAGAATTCAGTTGAAGGGCTTGAGAGTTGTTGGTGAGATTTATATAGATAGTTTTTGAATAGGCAGCTTCGAGGTTTTGATAATAAATAGACTCATAGATAGGGACTGTTTGAGGGTTTGAACTAGCAATCCTTGTGATTTTATAGAGTAGTTTTTAGGTTTTAATTCAAACCGTCATTTTTCGGGGGGGGGGGGGGGGGGGGGGGAATCAGCCCCCCCTAGAGAAATTCCTGGATCCGCCACTGCGCGCCAACCAAGCCGAGCACACAAGCTGAGTTGGGTTTCATCCTAAAACCAATTGGTGTTAGGTGGGGTAGTCCACCGACTTATATAAAAGGCTTGGATTCATTTTCTAACCAATGTGGGACACTCCCAACTCATATTTCCACACTAATCCATAGCCTATATTAACCAGAACAATATGATTATCAATTTCGGTTATTTTTCCAAGGGTTAATTGCGCTAAATATCCTGACCTTTGTGGATAGTTGCACTTAATATCCCGACCTTGTAAGATTTCACGAAATATCCTGACCTTTGATGTTAGTTGCGTTGTCTACCCTAGATAGATTTCTTAAATTAAAAAATTACACAAATAATGGAAAAATTGCACAAAAGCACCCATATTTATATAAAAAAATTCAACAATCCCTATTTTAATCAAAATAAAAAGGAAATTTATACCAAACATATAAAAATGTGTGCTCTAAAAAAATAAAATAAGATCGATTATTTAAAAATAAACTTGTTTCTTATTATATTTTATATTCCTTAAAAATTTATTTTAGAAAGCCATAGTTATAATTTATGTAAGATTAATATGTAAGTACCATATTATATGCCCAATTAATCAAGTTTCCATGAGTATATACCAAATTTTCCTATTTTTAATATATGTTTATCATATCTTTATTAATTATAAATAGTTCATATTTTACTATTTCTTTTTTAAAAAAATATATTTTATTTTATTTTTTAAAAGTATTATATTCCATATATGTATAGTTAGAATTTTTTTATAGAATCTTTTTTTAATGCTGTGGAATTTAGATGAGAAATATTTTCTTAAGATTCAATCACAAGATTCCACATAAGATGTTATGTATTAGTTTTAGTGTATATAAAATAATATGGACCAAAAAGAATATATATATATATATATAATAATAATAATAATAATAATAATAATAATAATAATAATAATAATATATAGAGAATATATGTACAAATCCACATTTATAGATCGGTATATATAAACATAGATTTTTTTATAACATATATTATGAAGAAAAATAATAAAATTAATTATTTTCAATAATTATAATAATCATGGGAGTAGATGTTATCTATTAGAAATGATTTTTGGTTTTTTTTTTTTGGGGGGGGGGGGTTTAAATATATTAGGGGTTAAGTTTATTGAAAATATTTTATGAATATGGGTGATTTTGTGTAATTTTTCCATTATTTATGTAATTTTTTAATTTAAGAAATCTATCTAGGGTAGAGAGCGCAACTAACACCAAAGGTCAGGATATTTCGTGAAATCTTACAAGGTCGGGATATTAAATGCAACTATCCATACAGGTCGGGATATTTAGCGCAACTAACCCTTTTTCCAATGATTTTGCTCGCCAAAATATCTTCTCCAAATTAACTGAAAACAATAGGGTTATAAACTCCGACAAATTTTGTCGAAAAAATAGTCAGAATTGAGAACCGACCATATTGTTTTGGGTTAATAGGGGCATAGTTCGTACATAGATTCATTAAAACTAAAGTTCCTTTTTTTTTTTTTTAAAAGTTGACATTTCGTATTATTTTGAGTTATTTTTTCTTTAGTTTTAGGATCGATCACTTTGATCAAATTAAGGGACAGAGTCACATACCTGAAGACAATAGTGAACGACTTTGACATTGCTAAGATCCACACTCTCCGGGTGACGCCACAACATTTGCAATAACAAGTTGTAGGTGTTTGGAATCGGCCTTATCTTGTCCATGAAGTACATATTCAACAAGTCCTAATGTATAAATGTGTGTATATATTAGTGTATACATGTCATCAATTGAAAATCTCTTATTAAGGGTCGGAGAGTTGTATACCTGCTCCGCAAAGGTGGTACAAGGGGTGGAACGGAGGGTAAGAAGAAGGTCGTCGTAGGTGGAGAGATTGGGCTCGTACACAAACATTCCGGCGTTGATGTAGATAGGGGGTTTCGGCCCCAACAACTCGTAAGGCCATTGAGGCTCGTTGGGTCTGAGCTGGCAATATCTGACCTGATATTGAGGGGTGTGTATCCATTGTTCTTCACAGAAGCAACTCATGACGCCGTGCAAGTGTCCGTTGGGAAGGTCAAACAAGTGATCTATGCTGTCGAACACTTGAATGTCTCCGTCTAGGTATATCAACTTCGTATACTCCACCAGCTACGTACAAGTTTGATAAGAAAATAAACTTATATGTTCAGATGATGGTCGGGTTATTCTAAATCGATTGCAAATAAAGAAATACCTTCCATATTTGGATTTTGGAGTAGTTGACACCATAATAGGGTCTAGCAAAGGTGTCTTGTTCATTGGCTGGTGGATCAACAGGGTCAATCTCTCTCACAATGCAGGCCTGAGCCACCAACATCTTCCGGTGGTCCATTGGGACATCAGGCAGGACCGCCACCACAAGCGGGTAGGCGGCCTTGACCTTCCTCAAGCCCTTAGCGAGGCCGATGACGCCCTTGACGTAGTCTCCATCCCCGGCCAGGAACGTGACGTAGGCTCGGCTCCCACCACGCCTCACTACTGCATTGTCGTCTATGTCGTTGCTTGCAGTCATCTTAATGTGGTTGAATTTTGGAGCTAGCAAGAGGCTACTTAGGATTCATCATATCATATATGATACATATGTGTATATAAACATTCATTTCTTGTTTGATGACCTTTTTATAATGCCAAATAACACCGTACGGGTTTTTATTGACCAACGAATCAATCCACCTTAACCAAATAACAAGTATTTGTTAAGAATAAGACTTGTATCCCACACATTGAATAGTTGGTACTTTAAAAATCCTACAAATTGACCCCCCCAAAAAAATTGAATTTACCTAATAATATTTCTGAATTAAATATTTATAAGTTATTTTTAAATCAAAATAAAGAAGATACTTTTAGAAATGGGTAAATTTAAGAATTATTGGACCATCAAAATTTGACAATATTTAATGCTCGTATATTCTAGGCGTGTAATTCATATAGAGAATTCTAGGCGGGTAAATTTAAGAATTGTTGGTTTTTTGCGCGTTTATATGTTTCACTTGGATAGGTAGGAACAAAATTGTGTTTAGAGGTGAAGCGTGTATATCTAAGTATTGGGCTCAACGTGTAATTGAAAACTGTAAATCACGTAGAGCCTTGAGGTGCAAGTGCAAGTCACCAAGGACCGTAAGTAGGTGAATAAGGTAATTAGGTAGTTGAGATCCTCAAGGGTGATATGAGAAGTTAGGGGGTTAGTGAGTTTTATGGAGGAAGAGCCAATTGTTTCTTGGGAACCCTTCACATCAGATAGATAGGTGTGGTTTGACAGGATTTAATTTTATGACAAGGCTATCTGTCTTGTCCTTTTGTAAGTACGTTTTACCTTCCTTTTAAAAAGTAATACAGACTATATATACATTGTGCAACTTTTATATATTTTTTTAAAAAATTGCATAAATGCAATTTTATAAATCTAATATTGTAGTTTACATGCTTGTCATTTCTCCTCCTCACACTCGTTTCTTTTTATATACAATGTGCAATTTTTTGCAGTGGAATATTCTCAAGATTTTCCCATGGAAATTACAACCGAAATTTCGGGTACCAACTACCGAGTACTCATATATCATTATCAAAAGAAAAGTTGTGGTATTACTCCGTCAGGCCGGTAGAAGTTATGTGTAATTAAGCTGGATTAACAGCGACTTAATAATAATTATTGTAATTTTCCGTTGAATGGTTAAATTCAATTGGTCACAATGTTCATGGATGCTACCCCTCCAACATCTTTGTAAAGTGTAGTTTGAATGATCATTAAAATACTATGATTCTTTCTCTTTCCCTTTGATCAAAAATCTGAATTCGCAATGTGCAAGGCATGATTTTGTGTCCAGATTCTAATTGAATTGAAAGTGCTTATCATGAATTGTATAGAGTGTTACAATAAGATCAATTCGACGGCGAATTAGAACACAATTTGGCTTTCGGACTAGTTGAGGACAAGGGATTTGCCAAGAACAATGTCATCGGTTGAGAAATCCGCGGCCTTGCGGAAGGTACCTCTTCCGAAGTCCAGGCTGTAGGAGTCTGTAAGCCCTGCCACCAAGTCGAACTCTGGCTCCCACCCGAGCAACCTCTTTGCCTTCTCCACCGATGCAAAGAAATGCTGCATTGTTCCGTTTGTTTGTTTCAATGTCAGAAGACCATACTAGTTAACATGTTGTAACTCATTCATTAATAATGTATACTAGTTTGTACCTGATCGCGGAAGGGGAACGCCTTCTTCTTGCCAAAATCGAACTCCTTGGGGTTATAATGGATGATCTCAGGCTCCGGGAACCCTCCAGCTTTAGCGCACGCCCTTGCTAGGCCATCAAAGGTCACATACTTGGACCCTGAGATGTTGAACACTTCCTTGCTCGCCTTCTCATTTCCGAGCACTTTGACAAATGCCACGGCCAAGTCCTGTTGTAGTTCATCATGAATTGGATTCAATTCAAACATATACATATTGTAACATATACACATATATACATATATAGACGAACCTTAACATGTCCAAGCTGGGTGATTTGCAAACCGTTGCCAGGAATAGGGATAGGGCGACCGGCTTTGAGCCTGTGGAAGAACCACTCTTCCACAGGGTTGTAGTTCAAAGGCCCATATATGTACACTGGTCTGATTGATGTATAGTTCACCCCACTCTTTTCAAGGAGCGCCTCCGTCTCCAGCTTCCCCTTGTGCCTGCTTTTCGGGTCCCCAGCATCCACCTATACCAACACAAACCATGCCAATTGACTAACATGTACGGCAGATGAAAGCAAGCTCAATGGTCATGTTTATAACTAACCTCACAGTGTGGTAAGATGTCTGATTTGAGATAAACACCAGCAGATGAGCAGTAGATGTATCTGGTGAAGCAAGGAGTTGAACACTGAGAGACTGATCATCATGAAAACAGAAAATGTTTGTATATAGAGATCATCAATTCAGCATACTGTTCTAGTTTTGGTAGCGCGTCCAATATGGGTTCGACTTCAACTGCTTCTCTACCTTCAGATAGTAACCGAGTGTGTTGCAGGATCAGCAGTAGTTCAATATCTCAGGTGGAATGATAAAAATGAGTTATAAGTAGTTACCATTTATGTCGTAAACAACATCAAAGCCTTCAGCAGACAAACTGCTTTTCACGAATTCGGAGTCCTGTCTGTCCCCTTTCAAGTGCAAAATCTGCGAAATCATGACAGATTATGCACTATCTGTAGGGTAAACAAGTAGATAACATATAGCATAGTATGATTTTTGGATGTATACCTTGGAAGAAAAGTCCGCGAAATCCTGATCAGATTCACCGGGTAGTTGCTGGCTGATGGGTGCCTTCCCTCTAGTGAATAGAGTCACCTGCAAGTCCGAACACCCACGATCAATCCGCTTACATACATTGAAATGGATCAACAAGCAATCATGGAGTACTGATGGTTACCTGGTGGCCTTCCTTGACAAGGAGTCTAGACAAAAAGACTCCGATGAATCGAGTACCGCCCATGATAAGGATCTTCTTGGAAGCCGATGCAGTGACGTGCAATGCGCCCTTAGACTGAATTGCCGGTTTTCTTTTGTACTGCCCAACGAGAACATGAAATCGATTAGTGCAAGTTTTGCAAGGAGTAGTAAGCAAGGAGGTGAGGAACGTAGGGAGGCTACCTGGAATGAGTAAGACAAACGGGCGCCATTGAAGTCGGAAAGGGAGGAAGGGAGAGCCGCGGAAGAGGGCTGGTTGAGTTGGGCAACTGACAAGCTCGCCATCGCTCTTTACTCCCTTACCTTGTGTGGCTCTTTCGCCCTGTGCTGGCTGTGGTTTAGTAGCTCTGTTTCTTCCATTAGGAAAGCTTCAAGGAGTGATTCATGTGGCTAAAGTTTTGAGTTGGGATAAGAAAATGACACCATGGGCCTCCCTTTGGTTCCCCACAGCCTCTCATTAAAGTCATCCACATTTATTTATTTTCATCATGTATATTGGGTTTTTTTTTTTGACATGGTAAAGAACCCATCTAGGTGTTGATAATTGGCAGAAATTGGGTCACCGCGTTCAGCAAAGAGTTCTTTCTTTTCGAGTTCCAAGTGAAAACAACAAATCGAGCATGGTTAGTACTAACCAAGCCTCAACCTGAATCTTTACTTGTAATAACCCTGACGCACAATTTACCAAAATCGCAATCAACCTATAAATGTGTAACCCGAAATTGGCATTCTTATTCAACAATATGCCACTGAAACGAAAGTATCTCTGTTCACCTCTACCATTCATCATTATTCAATACAATTGGGCAACTGTCCTATTGTAATGGCTCTTTGAATAAATTTCTTGACTAACGTAACTAAAAAAAAACTCTTCAACCAACAATAAATAGACGTTCTTGCCAGATAAAAGCTATGAAGTAATGCCGGAAAGCTAAATAAGACAACTAAACAAGAGGGGTTGTGAATGTCATCTCTTTACCAAAGTTTGTATGCCGGATGCAGGAAAATCAATCGTTACCCGTATGTGGAGTCAAGGGGGTAAACAAATGTTTTTGAATTGTTGATCTGGAGTTTGTTTGCTTATTCAGTTTTGCTGATCATAGTTGAATGCTAAATCGTAGATCTGACTGTAGTCGTCCACAAAGTGGACATCAAGCCCTTCTTTTACATTATCTGCCAGTTCGTCAAAGTCTCTCCTATTGGCCGAAGGGAAAATCAGTGTTTTCACATCACTCCTCCTTGCTGCTATGGTCTTCTCCTTCACCTGGATTACAAACAATTCACTGTCAGAAGAATCAAGGTAAACCAAGAACAATTGCTTAATGGTTGTCAGTTTTTAAGCGCTAATATGAATGATTTAGAGTAACATTGAAACCCTGCAAAGTGCAGACTATCTCCATACAGGCAGCAAAGAGGGAGTGATAAAGAGCATTACCATATGAAAAGATTTATATTTCCAAGCCAAAAATGTTTAATTCCTTCAATAACAATTCAAAATGATGTGAACGACAGATGATGTTACCTAGTTTAAGGAAGTATGTATGTACGCATGGCAGTAGAAAGAACACACAAAGATCGATCATTTCTGTGGGAAAACTACTTTAAAGAGAAAACTTACCCCGCCAATTGGAAGTATCTTCCCCGTAAGTGTTACTTCACCGGTCATTGCTAGATCCCTCCTAACAGGTTTCTTCGTAGCAAGAGACAGCAAAGAGGTGATCATAGTGCACCCAGCACTGGGTCCATCCTTTGGGGTGGCCCCAGAAGGAACATGAAGATGGAGCTTGGTGTTGGCAAAGAAGGTATTATCAGGTTCCTTTCCAATCAATATTGCTCTTGCTACCGTATGTGCAATCTGAGCGCTTTCTTTCATAACGTCTCCAAGTTGACCAGTTAAATGAAGGGATCCTTTTCCTTCTCCTTGCTCAACTTGAGTAGTCTCTATGTAAAGAGTGGAACCTCCCATAGCAGTCCAAGCCAGACCCATTACAACACCAACAGGGGTAAGATCATAGATACGCTCAGCATGAAAAACAGGTTTGCCCACATAATTTGACAAATTTAAGTCTTCAATCACAACCTTCTCGACTATTGTGTCAGCTTTACTTTCCTGAAATTTGAGAGTATGTAAAAAATTATTTGCAGTCCAAACCTAAGCAAAATTTTCCATCAATATGCGCTTACGATAGTATCACTAAGAACAAGACTCAAACCTTGGAAGCTTCATCTTGACCAATGGAATTCTGAGTTGCATCTACTACAAACACCTTCTGAACAGTATCAGCCTTTTCATCATCCTCACTCTCACTTGATAGACCTTTATCTGTGTCATCTCCTTCAACGCCTTCTACAACTGAGGTTGTAGGAGTAGAAGCTTCTTCAGCTGCACCTTGTCGCACAAGCATTAGAGCGATCTGTATCACATAAAAGGCATTTAGCAGAGTCATGGCATATATCTTTTTTTCAAATGCACATCCAAAAATTCAAAGAGCAGAAGCTGCTTAACCTTGCGATAGATCTTCTCTATTTGTTTCTGAAGATTTCGGACCCCTGATTCTCGGCAGTAATTCTCAATAAGAGCAAGAAATGCTTTATCTGTTACTTCAACCTAAAACATGTATAGGAAAGTGAAACTTTGGAGATTAACATGAACAATAATCAAGAGCACACACACTCTTAAAGTTGCAATAGATACTCGAGGGTAATAAAAGCAAAACTTTCTAAACATACCTGCTCAGGCTTGATGCCACAGTTTTCGCGAGCAGTCTTCTCCAAATACTCTTTGGCTATGTGCATTTTCTCATCAGTTATGTAGCCAGCAATTGAAATGACTTCCATTCGATCCAACAGTGGGTTGGGAATATTTTCCACTACATTGGCAGTGCAAACAAATAGCACCTGAAATGATGTATGATATGATGGCACAGTTGTGAGGACTAGTGGTAGTGTAAACTTATAATTATAGATCATGGTTCAAAGGTAAATTAGTGATGCAAAGGGTAACCGAATATCTCAAATTCCAAATCATAAAATCTCTGAAAAAGGTGCTCATCTACTAATTTCTAGAAAATACCATACAATAAATTTTAGTAAAATATGTGGTTTTTGAATAGATAGCGGCTGAAAAGTTAAGTTTCTCTCATGAATTTAAGATTCAACATAACATGGTTATTACTACTAAATAAAGCTATATATCAAGGCTCCTAGCCACCTAGCTGGATTAAGAGCTACGGCTACCGCCTTCATTCCACTCTAGATTAGAACAGTTTTCTATGTGTCAGCTAACAAGACTATGAAACTATTATCACACGAAAAATATGTTATGCATCTGATCCAAGGATAAAACATCCCCATTGTCATAAGAAGAAATGATGAGTTCAAATTTTCCTCCACCATTTTTGCCATCGTTGTACTAAAGTACACCTGAAACTTTAAGACCGATTAGATTGAAAGAAAATTTATCCAACTCTTAATGATATTTTATTTGATAACACCTTTACACTCTAGTTTTATTATTTCATGTAGTATGACCAATGAAACACAAAATACCCAGGGGATTGTAAACAGAAATTAAAAATAAATAAAAAGGTAAGTCTAAACTCTAAACTAAAAGAGATAATGACCAAACCTTAGATAGGTCGATGGGAACATCAAGATAATGATCTAGAAAATTTGCATTTTGCTCAGGATCAAGTAGCTCCAACATAGCGCTGGCAGGATCACCTGCATGCCCTCGTCCTAACTGGAGATAGAAATAATAATAATTAATAAATAAATAGATTAAAATAGTCTCCCCTTTGATCAAATAAACGGGCTACAATCATCAAACAAGAAAAAACATAGAAATTCTACCCAAACCATAAAATAATCCAGCTATCCAAGCATATCCATTCACACAAACAACACCCTCGTGTCATTCAATGAAGAGCAACAGACTAACACACACCATACCTTATCAATTTCATCAATCAGGACAAGAGGGTTTGCAGTGCCCACACTCTTCAAACATTGAACCATTTTTCCTGGCATGGCACCTATATACGTACGGCGATGCCCCTGCATTAATCACAGAAAATGAGAAAAAGAGCCAGTACAGCATAGTAAACATATACCACAGACAATTTTGTGCAGCAATGAAAAATATTACCTTGATCTCAGCAACATCAGATAAGCCTCCAACTGAAAACCGGAAAAAATTGCGGTTTAAGGCACGCGCTATTGATCGCCCAATGCTAGTTTTGCCAACACCTGGCGGGCCAGAGAGACATATGATTTTTCCTACAGTGACATGGGGAAGAATATCAGAATTCAAGCAATATGATAATACTTCACTGAAATACAACTACAGAGTATCTATAGGAGTCAGGCAGTCAGCATCCTATATGACCTCCGCATCCAAGTGAGACATCTTTCCCGGTGAAACTGAGACATTAGAATTCACTGATAACAAGCAAATTGATAGACTAAAGTCTAAAGATCATTTCTTCCAGTTCAAGTGAAATTTATGAAGGGACATAGCAAGAGAGCTTTGAAAATCATAAAGAATTTAATACAAAAAGAGAAGAAATATTTCAGTGACCTTGCGATGTTCCTCTAAGCTTTCCCACTGCTATAAACTCCAATATCCTTTCCTTGACATCAGTCAACCCATAATGGTCCTCATCAAGAATCTGTTGAGCCTGAACAACGTCAAAGTTTTCATCACTGCATAAAAAGGAAGAATGACTTGTAAGAATAATGAATGGTGAGCTTCAATTGACAGACAGCAGATATCATACAAGGCTTCAATTTGAAACCTTGACAATGATCATGCAGTGGACGAAATATGAAACAAGGATAGCTCTCCGTTTTATATTCTACGTGAAATATACTAAACATCTAGTTCCACCACTGTGATGAAAAATTAATTAATTCATTATGATCATTTCAATACCGGTTTAATGATTTTTCTTCTCTTTTTTTTTCTTCTTTCAAAATAGTAATATCAGAAAGTCAGTGCAGCTAATAGTTGCAGCAGAAAGGAACCCATATTAATTACATATTGTACAAAATGCCCCCTTTGATCCATTTAGAAGCTTTGTCACGCAAAATACCACCCTGCACTCATATTTTAGAGAATGGAACAAAAACCCGTGTGTTTTGCCAACAGCCCATCAAAGAATCATGGGGTTTAGGAGCTGTTTTGTTAACAACAAAATTTTTAAGGGCAGCTTATCCTTTCCTGAATAATTGGTGGTTTCATGAAAACTTGCATATTCTATGCATGATATTGAGTAAACAACCCTAAAACAAATCCAATAAAACAAAAAAGCCAAACGAACCTGTAATTTCCCCAGGGTAATGCAGTCAACCAATCAAGATAGTTACGGGTCACATTAAACTCGCTTGAACTGGCTTCTAGTAGTTGGAGCTTTGCAAGCTCTTCTTCTATAACTTGTAATACATGAGGTGGGCATTTGTCTTTGATTGGTTCGATCCTTTCCCTAAACTTTGCTGGAACAAAGAAAAATAATCAAAACATTGAATTACTGAATTAGAACATTATATTCTATAAATCTATTATTGCTGAAGCAAAAGAAAGATATGCAACATAGAATAAGGACTTCAGATGAATGATTGACTGATTGATTAATCTGCCCAAACAAAGAAGAATAAAGTTAATCCATCTTGCATGCTTTAGGCTTCCATAAAAGAATGGAAACCTTCTTTAGAACAAACCAAGGGAAATAGACAACAAGGTCAGGGAGTAGATGATCTAGTGTGCTACACTTGTAATAGTTATTTTTATTATTTGACACAGTACACTTGTAATAAAGACAGCAGCATTCAGTGTATTCTTTACCAGATGAGGATCCAGGGTAAGCTTAGACCATTTGTGTGTTCTTTTCTTTGGTAATCGAAATTTCTCACTGGCATGCTAACCTTTTAAAGCTACAACATTATAAAAATTTACATGCATACAACTGCAAACTAGCTCCCATGAACAAAGCAACAAGGTATGTGTTTCACTCAAAGCAAATCTTACAGGTCAGAGCTGTTTTGTCATCTGTTTCCAGTCCTAGTTCCTGCAATAGCCAGGGATAAAAACAGAAGTAAGAAAGGAGCAGCAAGTAGAAGGCAATGCATGATCTAAAAGCAACTTTTCACTTGAGAAAAGTGCAAAGCATGGAAGCAATACCTTCTTTATGGCCTTAAGCTGTTCATTTAACAAGTAACGGCGCTGCTCACCACCTATCTTTTCTTCAATAGCTTTTGCAATAGATTCCTATAAATTCGAAACAAATTAACAAGAGTTTTCTTATTCATTACTCCCTCCGTCTCATATTAATTGTCATTTGTCTTTTTGTGCACGTTTTTTAAGGTGCGAAAAACTCTATAAAATATTATTATTTTAATTAATTTTTTTATATAATGTTATACTTATTACTACTAAGTATCAAATTATATAAAAAAATTAATTAAAAAACTAATATTTTATAGAGTTTTTCGCTTCTTAAAAAGCGTGCCGAAAAGTAAAACGACAATTAATTTGAGACGGAGGGAGTAAAAAAATTCTAAAGGTAAAAAAAAACAATAATTTTAATTGAAAAAAAAAGAAAGAAATTATAACAGATACAATACCTGAATCTTACTGATCTCCATTTCTTTCTTCAACAGCTCTAAGGTAAGTTGTAAACGCTTGAGCACCTTCAGTAGCCAGATTTTAAAGTGTTATACAACCAAAAGCTAAAAGACACATGCTCAGCCAGTATGCTATGCATGCCAGAAATGAACGTTTGAAGAACATCTGTGATCCTAATTATCTAACTGATATGTGGAGATAATAAGGAATTACTGAGAGTGGACGCTCTGGTAAGTTCATATTGTGATTATGGCTCAACAGAAGGAGGCTATAAAAACAAACAAAATACCAAAGGAAGCTTTTTCTTCTCAATCGATCTACTCGTAACTTACATCTAGCTCTTCAAGAACTTGCTGACACTGGTACTTGTTTGCACCAGATATAGCAGATCCAAAATCTGCTAGCCTTGGATAATTGAAATCACCAATATGCTGCAAAGCCAAAAATTACAGGGACTTGAGCATTGATCTTCAAAGAAGAAGAAGTTATAATAATAGTTCCAGACTTGGCAACAACATTATGTATGAATTTTTGGAAATAATGGGAGAATGGGTAATAAAGGGTTTTCTCAATTTAGCATCTTAAAATAGGGCTGTTTCTTCTCACCCATAATATGCCAAGCATTACAATCACAATGAGTTCCCTATATTTCATGGTCAAGTGATTCATTCATCCTCACACCCAAAGTATCATTCGCATCAGAACATTGTTCTCCAACAGAGGCAAAACCATTTATATAGCAGGAGCCATGTCAGCGTATTAAAATGCAACTTTATCATACTTCCATAATAAATTGCTAAATAATTCCACATCTAATGCCTGATTATTTCAACCTTAAAAATGTGAGGAAAGAATCTTGTTAAATATATTGTGCTTTGCTATTATTTCGCGAGGTTTCCATGATACCCCTAATTTTAAATCCAGCGTCCACCAGGACCACAACATGGCATAATGCACCTTGCACAAACTTAAACATTTGTTTTCTAACAAAGAAAAAAATAAAAGAATACAACCACAACAACAAATTCATCATATCCTGCTCAAAGCAGGTCTGGGAGTTGAGGTGTATGAAACCTTTCATTAATTATGTCGAGAGGATGTTTTTGAAAGACCCAATAATGTTATAAACCAAACATCAAACAACGACCAACAACAAAAACTAACAGAAACATACGCAAAGAATAGGATGCACAATGTCATAAGTAGAGAGTGAATGGTTTTTGAATGGGAAGTTAAAGGAAGCAATAGTAGATGAATAACTGCCTCGACTAGAGTTTTTTAGTTATTGCAATCAAGAAGATTCAACCACAGTGTCCAGGTCACACAAAGGACATCAACCAGTTTATGACAATGAACTAACATGACATCTATGAGGCACCACATAAGAACTTCTCGTTTAAGATAGAACATAGATCAAATGTATGCCCGTCAATCATAGACAAGAATGAACTTCAATTAAGCATACCTGTGTATATGTCTGAACATGATCTCTCCAAAGAGAACTTGTTTTTAAGATATCTCTTAAAGTCGATATGACCTCAAAGGAAGTGGCTTTTATAACATCATCATCTTTGTCATAACCTTGATCCTGCGGGAACAAAAGCACATTGTGAATTTCTAAAATCACTTCATAGATATTCATATTTTTTAAGAGGGAAATGTACAACTATTGAAGTAATAAAAAAATAAGTAAAAACAAAATAAAACACTTGAGGGAACCGTGCCTTCAGATGATCAACTCTTACTGTGAGAGGATCCTCGCTAACCTGTGGATAAGCAGCATCATGTCAAATAAGAATTCTTCCTGAAAAAAAATGCAGATCTCAAGAATAGAAATTTCTGAAACCTTGAAGTGAAAACATAGAGATATCAGAATACTTTTGATATGGTCACCAACAACTATCAGATTTCATTTGTAAAATCCCAATGACAAAAGGTAGGATACATAACCCTCAGCAGCCATATTACATACCATTTCTGTAATTCGAAGTCTCCTATGACCAATAAGAATAACCTGATCACCTTGGATACTTGAAATCTGTTACAAAATAAGGCATAAATGCATATATTCATTTAAAAATACTTTATAATATACAATGATTATAAATAGAAGTGTCAATCATAAAGTTCTGATAAATCTAGATACCTGTGCCAGAGTACCAACTTCATGTAAGCGATTCAGTAAGTCCTGTCCTTTAAGATCAAATATATTCTTCTCAGTGTCAGAACCAGACGCTGAAGCTGCATCTGGATCGTCTTTGACCAGGAAGGCACCAGCATAAGGAGCATACCTTTTTCGGGATTCAATTAGGGCCTCGAGTAGCTTGGGATCCTGCAGGAAGTTGTGGACCGGTTCATATAAAATTCTTTGACACAGATGAGGTCAGTGAAAAACAATATTTTTCCCGCTTCACCAGCATGATTTTGCACATATCCTTTAAGTTAAATAGTTTTAGTTTTAAAAAAGGACTCAATCAGTTGAAGGTTGTGGAAAGGCAAACATATATAAAGCTGAGTAACTGTGTTTGCCGAGCTCATGATGTGCTCATCCCAAAAAAGAAGCAAAACACCAAAATCCCCTATAATGACATTGCTGGACATAGAATTATCTCACCTACCTTTACATATACTGGCATGTAGAATCCAGGAAACAGTGGTCTATGTACCAGAGGTAGTGCTAGAACCTGTAACAATAAGGATTTTCAGTTTCATCCTAATACGAAATCATCATTTAAAAAGCATAACATAAGGAAAATATTATGAGAAGTATACTGAGAGCACAAGGACACCATCCATACTGCAGAATTTCTGCTAAGCATTCAAATTCAGTGGTAATGTGTGAAATTGTGAATAATGGCATTGCAAACACTAGAATATTAAAATGCCAACTGAGAATAGAACAACGCATCTTGATATATTCCCCAAAGGCAACTAGATATTAGGATTCTCTTCATCAACCAACTTTTCAATAACTTCCTACATCATAATCTCAAAGTGTGATATTATACCTGTTATGGACTCTATACAAACATAGCTGGAAGAATTATTTCCAATGGAATAGATACAGTTGAAAAATGCAGTTCTAACTTATTACCCAAAAGGGGGGAAAACACAATCACATTAGAATAGAAGTTTACAAGGAAATCCTGCTTCTTCATACCACCAGTGAAAAATGAAATGAGGATACTAGACATATACAAGCAAATTAACCAGATCAGAATGCAATATAACATCACCCATTCTATAATTGTAAAATGACGATTTGCATTTTGGGACGGGTAATTCACATATATATATAAAAATAGCTCAGAGAGCTGTTGGTAAATAACTTCTCAAGCAGTTTGCAATCAAACGATTATCCAGATTAACCAGATCAGAATGCAAGATAACACCATCCATTTTATAATTGTAATATGACAAACTGCAATTCACAGAGAGTAATTCGCAAAAGCAGTTGGTAGATAACTTCTGAAGCAGTTCAAAAATCAACCAATTATCCAAATCAAACTGCATAACTTAAAGCGTGACCAATCCATCTCTTACAAATCCACACATTGAATCCACGTTCTTAACAACACCACAAAGACCTGAAATTTGGTAAGACAGCGAGAAAGACCTGAAAACACTCGTCAGGCTTAAATACGGCAGGGACAATGGAAGCCGGCGACGTGGATTCGACTTCGTTAGCGGATTCGCCCTCCACCGCCTTAGCATCCGCCGCCGCCTCCGATCCATCGGAGTTGTTCGAGCAGAAGAAGCGCAAGCAATATAAATTAGGGTTAGGGGAGCTTGAGCGCCTAATTGAATTCAGAAGTCCGAGCAATGGGGTGGCCGGCTCGGTTCCATGGCGAACGGCGGTGGTTGTGCGAGCTGAGAGGTGGTTGTAAAAGCGAGAAGATGATGATAAGGCTTTAAGCATTTTGGGGGAATTTGAGCTGATGTATGGAAGAAGACTCGTAGAGACCAGATGGAAGTGGTATCGAACTAGTAAAGAACTCGCTCTTAGAGGCTAATCGTGATAATTGGCGAAAAAGAGCAAGACCGCCATTGATGAGAACTAGAAGGAAATGGAGAAGCCCGAAACGAGAGAGTTCTAAAGCCCTACATAAAACCCTTGACAAGAAGAGTTGAATTAAACGTGCCTTGTTCTTCTTTTTTACGATATACTCCGCTTTAATTAAAAAAATATCATTTCCGGTTTTTGACTTTAGACAAAAGAAACTTAAAATAATTTTAAAATGCATTTTAAATTTAATTATAATATTATAAGATTAATGATTAATCAATGGGAAAATTTGTCTTTGAAACACTCATAGATAGATAGCATAATTTTTAATGGGGGTTATGATGATTTTTTTTTTTTAAGTATGATAAGAATTAGGAAAGACGCCAGCGATCCGGCTTCTGCCCTTGTGCGTCCGAGCGGATGAGAATCCAAAGTTCTGGATCAGTGCTGAAGCTATCATCGGTAGATGAGCTATAAGTAAGACGTGCATTCCTGTCAGCCATAGCGTTCGAACCCCTGAAAATATAATACTCCAATAGTTATTGCCTACAAAATATAAAATAACATTATTTTTTGAAAAATAAGATCTAAATTTTGGAAAAAAAAATGGTTCATTGATATATTTTGTTACTGGAAGGAGTATAAATTAAATTAAGGCTTACAAATTCTATTGCCGTTCATACCTTGTTACTAATTTTAAATTTCATTTGTAAATATAATGGTCTATATGAACATCTAAATTAATACAAGAATTATAAATATATGAACCTTATCGTGTCTAATACTGTACAAGTTTACGACTTTATGGGGCATAAATGTTCTAGAAGAGGTATGATTGGAATAGGAATTGGAGTCTTTGGATTGGTTGGCATAGGGATGAACCATATATACGAGGACTTTTCGGTGAGTGCACTCCTTGTCATAAAACGGGGGACAAATCTAGGTCTTTGGATGAAAGAAAATAAATGGTCTGGATTAGTTTAAAAAATTCTTGTTTAAGCGTGTAACTACCTATTATTCATATTTAATGTTAAATATGAATACTAAGATGTTAACAGCTTAAAGCAGGTAACCAAAAACTATTATTCTCATATTGTGTTAATATTCATATTTTATTATGTAATTATTCACTTTTTACAAATAAACTGTTTTTCATCCCATACGGAGTTTATATTTTTTCATAAATTTTAAACTACTTTTACCAACCGTTTATAAATTTTAGCCAGTTTATTAACTCCGTCTCATACAAACCCATAGTAATGGTTTATGGGTGGAATTTTTGGGATGTTATGCTATTTGAAATATCTAACTCATGATTTATTACTAATTTACTTCATTTCTCCGCTCATTTGTATATGTTTGGTATGGCAGATTAATTATATTATTACACTCCATATCACAACTTAGATGTATAAAACATTATATAAATTTATACGATATAAAAAAAAATTATAAACTCGAATATGAAAAAGCTTGTGCTTTGCATCTTAAACATAGTAACCTAGTCACTTTTCAATAACTTGTATGACCACCACCCATAGCAATTCAAGCATCGTGATCTTCTCTGGACAAATTTTTAAAAAAAGAAGCATATGTTCATTACTCCCTCCGTTCCATAATACATGTCCATTTGACTTTTGGCACGCTTTTTAATGAGCGAAAAACTATATAAAATATTATTTTTTTCATTAATTTTTTTATATAATTTGATACTTATTAGTAATAAGTATCAAATTATATAAAAAAAATTAATGAAAAAAATAATATTTTATATAGTTTTTCGCTTATTAAAAAGCGTGCCAAAAGTCAAATGGACATGTATTATGGAACGGAGGGAGTATGTTAATAGGCCAACATTATTGGTGAATCCGATTGTTATGTCAAAATAATTAAAAAAAAGAAGTAGAAAATCAATTCCTCCGTGGACCGTTCACCATTCAATATCTTGAATAGTGAGGTTTGTCAAGTTTAAAGACCTTTTTAATTAATTGGCTTTTTCACTATCGCCCTAGTCACATACTTGGATAAGCACTTGTTTCGGATGAGACAATAGTTATGTGTGACCTGATAATCGCATTGATTGTGGTTGTGTTCAAGGTCTCGGAAGAACCCTCATTTAGGTGGGGAAATGTCATGTGATCCACACTGCCCCAAGTGTCACTTTTCTCCTCAGTTTATGCGGTCTTGCCCTCCGACAGTAAGACACTGTAATAATTCCTACTATCCCGTGACTTTTTATGCTCATGCTAACCTCTGCGTGTTCCTCGTCTTCTGTTACGGTTGGACGTGATCCATTTGATTTGATCGTTTGGGAGTCGGGTGTTCAGGTTGTGCCGTGTTGCTGCTACTGGTAGGGCATGGTGTTTGTCGGTCTATTAAGGAGATGGCGACCCGAGTCAAGACTGGTCAGAGTCATGCTACTGTGTTTGGGACAACCTAGGCGCTTCCTTGAAGTTGTTGCCTTAAAGCTTGATTTGTGGGTAGCCCATGTCCCTGACCACTGTCAAGCTAGCGTCAGTGGAAGTGACGAGGCTAGTCGGCTTGGATTCCACATCCTCCAAATACCATGAGAGGTTGGGCCATATGATGTGGGATGGGCCTCTTGAAATGGGCCTGTAATTTTGATCCAGGAGCCCATGAAAGAGGGGAGAACGTGGATGAAGATGGTATCCGCGTCAAAAGAGAGGTCAAATCAGATGCGACGGTGACAGAAAGAAATTAGGAAGCGAGTGATGTGAAATCCAATTAAATTCAGCATCGGAAATTACACAAAATTTAGGCGTTACGTTACCCCAATTCCCAGATTAGACTAGCTAGCTAGCCGCGCGTGACGGCCGGGTGCTTTACCTCTTATTTCTGTCAGGGAATCTATTTTCCTCTAAATTGCACAAAATCGCCCCTTCTTTCCTTTTCTTCCCCAGCACTCTGCTTTTTTGCATAAATGTCAAATTAAGGACTCGTTTGAATGGGAACCAAAAAAACTCTAGAAATAAAAAAGCACATGAGGTATCTCAAATTAATGAGAAGTATTTCTATATACAAATCAAGATTCAAATCTTCATATTAACTTTTTAGAATAATATATTTAAAAAAAATCCGAATATTTTTTTAACATGTATAATTCAGGTTCCGCCACTATTCAATTTGTGCGATGTAACTTTATAAGAATTGTAATTTTTGTGTCAAACCAAACGAGCTCCTAGCGTAAGTACTATTGAAACGTGAAATCTTAAGTAAATAGATAGATGTCACTCACATATATGCAACTCTACAAGACAAACACCCATCCACTACACACTCATAAGCACTTGAAATCTGCATAACATTCATCTAATAACCACCAAACCAAATCATCTAGGCCCTCCCAGAGTTAGAACAACTCCGTCTAGATCACTGCTTTTGTACCGGCTCTCCCTCGCCGGCTGACCCATCATCCTCTCCCTGCCTCGCCCTTCAACCGCCACGCTCGTCACTGGCTGCAGACCAATCGGCTGCCTATTGTTGTAACAAGAGCCCCATCTAGCTCCCCTCTCCGGATTCATGTAGGGTTGATCAACCATCATAGGCGGCATCTCGCTGTTGCTACTCACAAAAGCCGATATCCCATTCGTCATTTGATGCATTCCCCCTGCTCTTCTGTATAGTATCCCCGGCACCTGTTTTATGACAGTGAGTTTATAATCTAGTTGAAGTTGAAAAAGTTGTCGTAACAGTATCTGTTTTCTCACTAACCGGAGAAAACAGAACGCCTCTGAAAACTCGCCCATTCACCATCGCGGTCATAAGATAGCCTGAGTCGAATGCACCGTCTACTCTCCCTTGCACCTCCGCGCCAATCTAGTCCGCGGTGAAGCTCAATGGTTAGAAGGGTCAATAATGGTACGAACAGAACAATGTTAGGATGTACATTTTGTTGTTTTACCAGGCTCGGAAGGGGTCTTTCTTGGATCCGCCTCTCTTCAGGTGTCGATGATAGATTGATGTGGTTGTTGGGAGATTGCACATCTCTTGGAGACTGGCAAGACTGATGATTCCAAAATGGAAATGCGCGAGTTGGCGGTTTGATCACCGGGGCCTGTTCTTGATCAGACTGCGAAGGCGAAGAGTGCTGGGAGAGCGAAAGGGAATGCTCCTCGGGTTCATGCTCCGACTCCCATGTCTTCACATTGGCGGTGCTCGTTCTCCGCCTCTTTGGATGTAGCTGCTGATCTTGCATCTCTTTCTTGTCTACTTTGATGTCCACACCTAGAAGCATTGTTGTCTGTCATAGCAAGTCCATTACGACAACGAGATCAGTCACAAGTCTACGAAGAACAACACATTGATGCAATGTGATGGTGCAGCGAAATTACCGGACTATGATCCTCTCTAGGATGAGTTCTTTTCTTATCCTGATTCGGATGTCTTCGGAAGCTCTTGCATAGAGACACATTGTATCGCCCATCCGGATGCTCGTTCCCCAGCTGCAATATCAATAGTTCTCGCAAGGGGCGTTCGTCCTCTCCACACCTACACATGGACAACAAGGTAACAAGTGTTTTCATGAAAGAATGTAACACACTGTAGTGATTCGGTTCTAAGCAATGTCAAGCATCTCACCCGCCATAGATGACAATGTCGGATTCTGCAACAATGGCGCTATGGGAGAAGCGCCCTTGCGGTGCCTGGCCACATATATCAAGCCTAGACCATACACATCTATCCGTGTCGAGGCACCAAGCATCATTGAAGTACTTCTTGTCAGCAACTCCTCCAACCACATAAATCTGCGAAGCCAACATCGGATTAGGGAATTTCAACAACACGAAGAACGAAATGGGGATCGTGTTGAGCTCCTCTCACCTTGGCCCCAATGCTTAGAGAGGCATGGCCTGCTCTGGCACCCGGAGATGATCCATGAACGGGCAGCTGTCGACGAAGAAATAGACCCGACATTAGAACAAAAACATCAATTTTTATAGGAATTGAAGGGTGCAGAATTACAGATAGTAACATACTTTACACCAAGTTGAAGTGTCCACATCAAACATATAAACTTCACCATGGTACCGATCACCGGAGTCCCCACCGAAGACGAAGAGCTTGTTGGCAACAGCAACACAAGTATGACTATCCCTAGGGGAAGGAACATCACCCTTGACAGCAGGGGAGGTCCAGGCCATGGTTTTCAAGTCAAGAACATACAAATCATTCAGGTAGTTCCTGAGTCCTTCGCCGCTCCCTCCAAACACCACTAGCTTGTCATTTCCGACAAGGGTAGCTGTATGACTCTCGCGAGCGCAAGGAGGGTCACCGGTGCAGATAGGCTCTGTCCATTCGTTGGACTCGAGATCCAATATGTGGAGGTCATTCACCTTGTTAGACCCGTTGGTGCCACCAAACGCAACCATCTTGTTTCCCCATAGGACCGCGCTGTGGCTGTCCCTTGGGCCGGGCCCTTTGCCTTTGGTCACAAGTGTCCTCCAACACATTGTGTCCAGGTTTAACACCAGGATATCCCTGAAGTGTAGACCTCCACAACACCCCTGCATTTCCCAATCCATGAATTTGATCATATATGTTAACTGTCTAAGATCATCATAGTCTCAGGTCAAAGTTATTAGCTTTGACTGAGAATGATACTGAACTGCAAGTTCTCATTCGAAAGGATACAGTAATCAAATCATCTAACTCACCCTAAAATCAGTCATGGTAAAAAGGAAAAAACTTGTTGGTGTTGATTGAATTTACATTTACCAGCAAGAAATTGAACATGTTCCATAGCAATCAAACAAGAAAATATGAACATACAAACAAATTAGCTAAAAAGTTACAAACTTGATGACTAACAAGAAACCAAATCCAAGAGTTAAGGAGAGGAAACACATACCCCATAGACATAAACAAGGCCATGAGAGTAGCAAGAGGAGTGGCCCCATCTTTCAGAGGGATTGAAGCCTACAACCTCTGGGTACAGCCACATTGCTTTCCTGGTGAACTCTCCTGCCAGAGAACCCATTTTCTCAGCTGCTATTGAGGAGTTGAAGTTGGTGTGAGAAATAAGGGGATGAAGGGGCAGTTAAAATGCAATTGGCTTTGAAAAAGTAGGTGGAGAGACACTGAGGTGAGAGGGGTCAATAGTGGACATGAACAAGAACAAGGCAAGTGATAGCTATCTATCAACTATCAATGTCAAGAGGGAAATTGGACATGAAAAGATGGGTGCTTTCATGTCCAGTGTCACTGTGGCAACTAACATAAAAAATGAAAACAAAAAACACAAAGGTGCTGAGAAAATGAAAAAGGAAAGAGGAAACATATTTAACACTGCCTGTATACTCTGTATTTTATTCTTATGTAACTAGCAAATCATGTCTTTAATTCTTTAAATGGTCAGCTGTGATTAGTGCCTAACATGGAATTTTAATGTGGGTTTACATATAATTGCAAATACAGTATTATATATATGGTTTTTTCTAATTAAATTGGGAAAGATTTTCTATTGAAAAAAGAGTAAATTTTAATAATTTAATTTAAGATATGTTTAAAACATTTTAGATAAAAAAAATATTTTTCAAGGCAAGAACCCGTTATAAAGTATTGTACTATCGTATTTTTAAAAGCTAAAAATTACATAAAATATAATATATTTTTTTATTAAACTTATTTTTACATAATTTAAGATTTACTCCCTCCGTTCCAAAATAGATGGCCTTTTGATTTTCGACACGCTTTTTAAAGAGCGAAAATGTCTTTAAAATATAATTTTTTTGATTAATTTTTTTATATAATGTAATACTTATTACTAATAAGTATCAAATTATATAAAAAAATTAATCAAAAAAATAATATTTTATAGAGTTTTCCGCTCCTT
Organism: Persicaria tinctoria; assembly: GCA_037127255.1. Lineage (NCBI taxonomy): Eukaryota > Viridiplantae > Streptophyta > Magnoliopsida > Caryophyllales > Polygonaceae > Persicaria > Persicaria tinctoria. The sequence goes on from JBANSL010000012.1 coordinate 7,764,636, forward strand.
AAAAAACGTGCCGAAAAGTAAAAGTCCATCTATTTTGGAACGGAGGGAGTATATACTATCCCGGAGAGTAGCTCATAACTCATAAGTAGGTCCATGGAAAGTGATGTAAAATCAAACTGTTTGGTTTTAACACGAGAATTAAGAAATGTCTATGCAAGCATAGAGTAATACCTACTGAGTAAAAGAAAAGACAAAATGAAAGGGTGGAAATAGTGTAAAAATAAATAAATAAATTAATGAGTAATCAAAGAGAGTGAACAGTTGAGAGGAAGAGGAACAGTAAGGTTTGATGAGTATGTTATTGATTGTTTGCCTTAATATTTAATATATTGATTGATGATATATATACTAGTAGGAGTATAGCATGATTTGAGTAGATGAAAATGATGGAGAGAGGGAGGCATTGGGTTGTGGAAAATGATTTAGGAAATCGTGGGCATGGTTTTTGAGGTTTTTTTTGCCACCGGATCTCTCCAACTAGGCTACTATATATACCCTTATAATGCGTATGAAGAATATAATAATATATTTGTTGATTATTTTTAAAATTTTTAAAATAAGTTAAAATGACATGTTTTGACGAATAAAAAAGTATATATTTTAACCATATGAACGATACACAAACCATATGTTCCATCAACTATGAAAATTTCTTCATCAGAAAATAATATATTTTGTTGAAATAATTTTAGACATTTATAACAATAAGGCTGCATGTGAGATAATAATATTTTATAGAGTTTTTCAGTCCTTAAAACAATTTTTTTATAGTTAAAGAAAAACAAGGAAGTCCATGGTGTAAATTGAAGTATTGAATAATTTCATAGGACTGATCTGGGAAATGAAGGTTGTCAATTCTCAAGGGGGTATTCGTATTAGGTATTAGGTATTAGGTATTAGGTGTTGGGGAAAGGGTAAAAGTATGGGCTCTTTGCTGTCTTGGAACTCTCTCATAGTCATAGCTTTTGGGGGATCACATTTCCAACGCACAAATACATTCAATTCTCAATGTCAATGTTGTTCAAATCTATGTACAATCCCCAAACTCCAATGTCCACCTCTTACCCTTTTTTTCTTTCTTTCTTACTCACTCACAGGGATCGCAATTGCAATTAATTAATCCATCCAACTACTTTGCATTAAACTTAAACCCCCAAATTGAAATTCGTTACTTTTGCCTAAATCAGAGCTACTAATTGGTGATACCCAAAACGGATTGAGGCCGGCGCTGCAATCGGTTGCACATTCAACGCATCTTCCCACTTGAAACTATTTGGTTCATATTTTTCGATATAAGATAACTTGACAAATACATACAATAGCGTTTTGTGACACATCTATCTATATATATCACTAAAATCACAAGCATGGATACATGAAAAGATTGATATCAAAAATGTATGAATTGGTAGTGATGTTAGATCAATCAATGTGCATATATATATATATATATATATATATATATATATATATATGTGTGTGTGTGTGTGTGTGTGTGTGTGTATGTATAGGAGGTGTAATAAATAAAAGGTGGTCAAGTCTCCATCAAAATAGGCAAGACATGAAGACAAGTCCTTTCCTTTTTTTTTTTTTTTTTTTTTTTGTCTGTCTTACTAAGTTCGATTGTGTTTCATTCGAACAATGTCTTAAATCTAATTCGTTTAGATTTAAACTTAATTTATTGATGGATTTAATTTAGGTAAAATTGAGTTTATCTATTTTTGTCTTATTGATAGATTTATCATAATATAATTAGAATTACGTAAGACTATATAATCTCTCCTGAATACCTAAAAAGTATTCAACATAATTCGATTGAAGATTGACTGAGTGACTAATAACCATAGAGAGTTAAAGGCAGGGCTCTCGATCAGCAAGGGTTCAAGAAGTTTGGGGATGAAGCCTCAACCAGCAGGTCTAGAGTCCAAGGGGGCTAGTGGTAGTTCAAAAATGGTATGCTAGAAACTTTATAGATTTATCATTTCTCAACTTTTGGAAATAGAGAGCGGTCATATCCGGGAGTCGAACCGAGGATGCTTGGGTACTACCCAACTGCATGAGATCCTTTACGGCTCGACTCGACCACCTCGACATTAGTCAGTGTATATGTGTAAGACATATCTTGTAATCTACGTTTGATTGCGTAAAATTATGTGCTGATCTGAATATTCATTTTTTCATCACAACATTCATATTCTACAAATGGCTACATCAAGATACTATATATATAAATTTAATAAACAAATTAACCTTAAATCCTCTGCTAAAAGATCAATCTATAAAACCACAAACCACCCCACCAACTTATAACTTAAAAATATCCATCGTATGATGGCTCAGTGGAAATGTGAGTTGATCCGCTGCAACGATCGATAGATCGATGAGTTTTCACTTTTCACATAAGTGGAAACACCATGATCGATCAATTGAGTGAAGATCGGAGATCGATGGGGTGGATATCAGAACCAAATCAATGAGACTAAACGATGCAGCACACAAGTTGCAACAAACTGAACCTCTCGTGCATCTTTATTGGTAGATATGCACTGTTATCATAATATATATATATATATATATATATATATATATATATATATATATAGAGAGAGAGAGAGAGAGAGAGAGAGAGAGAGAGAGAGAGAGAGAGAGAGAGAGAGAGAGAGAGAGAGAGAGAGAGAGAGAGAGTTGGGTCAGGTGTTTACACCCCTTATTGTGTTTTGTGTTAACAAATATAAGTGATTGATTGATTAGGAATGAATGAGTGAGATTAATTGAGACTTTCCCTTTTTATTTAAATAAAAAAGAGTAGGTCCCACCACTTTAATAGCCAACTTGCTGTAGAGGAAGCGCGTGCGTTGATTTTTTTAGGTAACGTTTTTTATTTTTGGGATAAGGAGATTTTGCTTCCACTATGCGTTCGATGAAAATATTCGCTAGGATAATAGTAATTATTCGCTAAATTGATTGTTATTATTCGTCTATAAATATGAGTTATCAATAACATCAAAAGGGTTGATCAATTTTTCAACTATTCGCGAGGCTGATAGTAATTATTCGCCAAGTTGACAGTAATTATTCGCTAGGTTAAAAGAATATATAAATGTAATTCTTGATTTCCACCTCTAATTAACCACATACATATGAATAATTATTTACTATCACCGAATAATTCCTTATTATTACCGAATAGAAACTGTGAACTTGTCGAATAAATCCTTACTATCACCGAATAATTCCTTATTATTACCGAATAGAAACTATGAACTTGTCGAATAGTGACTCTGAACATGAGATTAATAGAACAATCATATGAATTCCACCGAATAATTGCTTATTATCACCGAATATCACTATGAAGTTGTCGAATACAAAGACAAAAATGTTGATTCAACAAAAAAAACCTTGAAATTCAAAGACAAAAATGTTGATTCAACAAAGAAGAAAAGGAAGAAAAAAAAGAGATGACTTGAAGATAGAGGAAGTTATCAACCATTGCAGCGGAGCCGAAGACGGGGCGGGGCGGCGGAGCCATTGCAGCGGCGGCGCCACCTAGGTTGGAGATTCGAGTAGGAAGAAGATCCCGACACCCCCGATCTGTCTTCGTCACGGTTAGGGCTGAGTTCCCCAGGTCTGCGTCGTCGATGGGGAGGGAGGACTAGGGTCGACGGCGTCAGAGTCCTCGGGTTCGCAGATACGGCATCGGAGTCTTACGATGATGCGGTGGCGGCGGTGATGTGAGCAGGGGTCGAGATCTGGAGAAATCCCTCGGGTTCGCAGACACGGGGTCGGGATCTGGAGATGCGAGCAGGATAAAGATCCCGACGCCCCTCACTGATGTCGCTGGGCTGCGGCGGTGATGCGGTGGCTCTGGTGTACTGAATCACCCCTTCCTCTTCAACCTCTGCCACGAGGAGAATTCCTAATTAGAACCAAAGAGGAGGCTGGAGCGTGATTGTGGTGGGTTAGGGTTTTTTAAACACGCGCTTGGGTGGAGTTGGGTAGGTTTATTTTCCAATTAATTTATAATTAAATTAATATATTGAAATAATCCAGGCCATTCATTTTCTCTCATCCAATGGTTTAGATTTGTTAACACAAAATACAATAAGGCTTGTTAACATTTGATCCATCCTCTCTCTCTCTCTCTCTCTATATATATATATATATATACATACATACATACATATATATACATAGGTGGAGCTGGGCGGGGGCAAGCGGGAGCATTTGCCCCCCCCCCCCCCTTTCATCCGACAAATTACCTATATTTGTTCTACTTGTTGATAGCTTCGTTTTGATATATTATAAGCCTGAATCCGATAACCAAGTAAAAAGTTATGAACGTTTGAAAGTTAAACACAAATTAATTATTTCAAATGTCTTTTAATAAATCATGATGCTTTTATATTTTACTTAATTTGATATTTTGGTAATGTAATTCAATCTAAGAGCTTCGAAACAAGAGGTTATATTACTAAATTCGATAACTATATAAGAAATTATGCAAGTTTAAAGTTTGTATATCTTGTTACACGTTATTGCATGATAAAAGAACAACAAGTTGCATATGACTTTGTGGGTTTCAAACGATATAATTTTAGACGAAAATAATGTAGTTATAGATTAAAACGACATCATTTTCATTTTAAAGAGAAAAATAACTATATAACAACTAATTACATAGTTTTAAACTAACACCATAATTTTGAATAAAAAACGTTGTGTTTTGAACTAAAAATACCTTATCTTGAACTAATATATATCACCGTTTAATGTAAAATATCATAATTATGCTTCTCTAAAATATAAAACTTTTTACCGAAGAATGAATCAACAATTTGTATAAAATTTCGCCCCCCTTCGATAAATTCCTGGCTCCGTCCCTGTATATATATGTGTGTGTGTGTGTGTAGTAACTGATACTGCCCAATGTGCAGTTGCACTACTAGTAATGTACATATATAGCCATAACCCACTGGTGTACATTGTTTGTAAATAGTTAGCGACCATTTAATTCGGTACGTGCTTACTGCAAAGGATCGATCAGCAATTAACTTACCGTTCCCGATACTTAGAGACCTGATGATCAATTCAATTGCTATACGTGGACGTGTTGAACGTGACAAGACAACAATGAGATTAGTAAGATTTTTTACTTTTGTGCACGTAGTTGTGGCTGACAACTTCAACTAGTGGTGGTAGAGAGGTGTAGGCAGCCCGGTGATTGATCGATCTGGACCAAGCGAATCCTAGATAAAATGGTGGACCGGTGGTTGATATATCGACCGCTAAACATGACGGGGTGATGATGAAATACATTGCGTCTTCTCCTTATCTCTGGCTGCTCTTGATCGATCTTGATTGTCACCCTTCTGAGTTTCTATTCTGACTCTGGCTTCATTCACCTCTTTTGCTTTTGTTTTGCAAGTCTGTACGGCCTCTTTCAAAGTGGTATTGTCTGGGTCATCCACTTGCCCGCTAGGATTTCATATCTATTTTCAGTTGCAAAAGTGACTTTCTTTTTTGCTTTGCTTTTCCTTGTTTGCAATATCAAATCTCAGGTTGCAAAAGTAAGGTGGTTATACCACAAAATAGGGAAGAGACTCGAGTGTTAAACATGAGTTTAACTTATGAATAAAGCTCACCACAGCCTCATCTGTAGCATCAGGATGCAAGTAATGCCTGAAGAAATGGTATTTGCTCTTCCTTACTTGGGTACCTACACAAGGTCATGACAGCAACTATGAGTTGTCAACTTACAGAGAAGAAGATGATCAAAATCTGAACAGTACTAGGGAAAGAAGGGTACATACAAGCTGTAATCACAGTCATATCCAGCATATTCCTTGAAATGATTTCCAATATCAAAGCCTCTATAGTTGTATGAGCTATACCCAAAATCTATCAGATACAATTTCCCTGAAAATTTCAAAAAATAGATATATGCAGTTGAGTTAATCAGATGAAAGGAGGTGGCAATGAAAACAACATTGAAGACATTGATAAATCAAACATAAACTCCATGATTTATCACAAAAAGTTCAGAATTGGCTTCACAAATAAGAGATACACAGAGCACACATAGCACACTTCAAACAGAACATGAAAACTAGCTATGCATTGGCTAAGATTAATCCCAAAGGTGCTAAATGAAACTGGAAATACGTAACGGTTTAGCAACCAAAGAAACACACTTACCATGCTCTTCATTTAGCATCAGGTTTCTAGAAAGCAAATCGTTGTGTGCAAAAACCACTGGGGATGTAAGGGAGTATGTTAGTTCCTGATAAAAAAAAAAAAAAAGGAAAAACACTGTCAAGAAGAAACTACTTTTTGAGATGAAACAAACATATTTCAGCATTCAAGAGCTAGCAATGATACATGAATTCTGTTTAAGACATTTTTATCAGCGATTAAGGAAGTTAAAATTAGGCATTCGAAAGCAAACAACGATACATGACATCTTCTAATGATCTCGAATCATTAGAAGTGTCTGATCTCAAATCATCAACTGAAGAAGCTGGATCTGTTCTCAAATCATTAGAAGTGGTTAAGCTCTAGCTTTCTCATTAGAAGTGGTTAAGCTCTAGCTTTCTGTGCAATTATTCATCAATCAAAGGTTATTGCTGAAATGAGCAGCAATGAATTTGAGGCAACTTAGGTTATTGATCAAACAGTGTACATTGGTTCTGAGATTTTTAATGTTGAATAAAATTTTGCCCAATTGATGATGCATCTTGTATGTGTAAACGTGCTCCTGATGGGATATAGGCATATAGCAAAGCAATTCCGAGTGCATATGCCACACTAAAAATCAAATTAGACCCTGTTGAAATATTCATTATACAGATAAGATCAATCAACCACCATTAGCAATTTCGGTAATCAGGAAAAGGCCAACAACACACAAGTTCAGTGTCCAAAATTGCCTTAATCGTTGTTCTAAATACCCTTTTGCCCAATTACCCACTTGGCAGGTCATCTCATCTGTCACAAGTCTACAAGGTATATTCACATTTCAACGTCCTCTATAGTGGATTGATTCACTTTGCCCTTTAGTACAGTTCCTGATAGCTGTCCCCATCAGATAGATTTCAGCATCTTCCATTTCCATCTGGTTTTTCGGGTTCGTTTGATCTGATGTGCTGATTGATGATAACGAGTTTATCTTTAAGATATGAATGAATTCAAGAAGATGATACTTGTTGATTGCGATTTCATCAATGATAAATGTCTAGAAAGTACAACTAATGAGTTCTAACCTTTCACTCTCCCTCTCCAAGGATTTCATTTCCAGACCCAAGGACTTGGCCATCTCGTAAATTTCCTTGCATTGCGGATGAGACATATCATCGGAAGAAAACCCATGAGCGTATAGCAAACCATCAGCAATGCCGACATCCACCCAGCTGAATCCGATCACCTTCTTCACTCCCTTGTCTCTCATCCGTCTCCTCATTGAAGAAACCTTTTCCCACTCGCCCTTTGTGGCATACAAATTTGACATAAGAACATATGAGCCAGACTCCTCCGGCTCCATCTCTAACAAGGCATTGCCTATTCTCTGGCCCATTTCCACATCCCCGTGTATCCGACACGCCCCTAGCAAGCTCTGCAATGCAGATAACCCCAGTCCAGCTGGGATTCGATGAATTAAGTCCTCTGCCTCATTGAGCTTCCCCACCCTTCCCAACATGTCAACCATACAAGCGTAATGCTCGGGTGAAGGCTCAATCTTTCCCTCATTGACATATGTGTTGAAGATCTGTTGACCCGCATCAACCATCCCTTGCCTTCCACAAGCTGTAAGGACAGTAAGGAGGGTAATGGAATCCGGTGTAACGCCCTCACACTTCATTTCTTTGAACAGATGCATAACTGATTCGTAGTCACCGTGCGTTGCGTGTGCAGAGATAATTGTAGTCCAAGTAACTTGGCTTCTTTCATTGATTTCTTGAAAGACCATTGTGGAGTCCGAAAGGCTTCCTCGCTTAGCATACATATCAAGAAGAGCACCGGAGACGATAGAGTAGGTGTTCAGCCCCAGCTTGAACAAATGCGAGTGGCATCTTTGTCCGTGTCTCAGGGAAACGAACTCTGCAGCTCCGATTGCACTCAAGACGCTGCCAAATGTATACTCGTTTGGCTGGCTCTCGAACACTGCTGATGAGAATGTCTCAAGCGCTTCCCGCAACAACCCGTTCTGAGAGTATCCAGCTATCAAAGCATTCCAAGTTACAATTTCTCTGCACTGATTTTCTCCGAAGGCCTTGACTGAATCTCCCATGTTCTGAAACTTAGCATACATGGTGACAAGACTGTTAGAGACATTCAATTCTGAAATGAAACTAGTCTTTATGCAGAACCCATGAATCTTATGACCTTCGTATGGAAGGTTCATGTTTGTGATAGCATGGAGTACACTGATCAATGTCACTTCATTCGGATAGATACCATCCAACCTCATCCTGTGAAATAGTGGAAGAACATCATCTTCATTCATAGAGATCATAGTTGTCCAAGAAACCACATTCCGTTGAGCCATGTCATGGAAAACTCGCTTCGCGTCTTCAATGGCTTCACTCTTGGCATAAGTTGACATCAAGACATTGCATACAGAAACATGGCTGCTGACTCCCACCTTAATACCCAAACCATGGATCTGTCTCCCCATCTCCAAATTCCTTTCGTGTCCGCAAGCTGAAACTGCAGAAGTAAATGAGACATTATCCAACTTCATTCCTTGTGTCATCATTTCATGGAAGGCTTGGATCGCTTTCAGTCCGTAGCTTCCTTCTTGGCTATAACCGGATAGCAGTGCGTTCCATGACACGAGATCCCTCTTAAGCACTTCAACAAACACCCTCTCGGCTTCAGGGATGAGCCCCCACCTAGAGTACATAGTAATGAAGGCATTTCCGACATAAATCTCCTCATGAAGCCCTGATTTTTGGGCCATAGAATGTAACTGGTAACCAAACAGGAACCCTAATTTGTCCAAACAAAATGAAAGAATGGTACTGAAACTAACAGCATCGAACAGAATTCCATCAAAATTCATCTGACTAGCAAAGCTCAAAGCATCATGACTGACCTGAAACCCGGCGAGAACAGTGTTATACGAGACAACATCAGGATCATCAATCGAATTGAATATATCCACTGCCTCATCGAATTTCCCGAGTTTACAGTAAAAGTTCATTAGCGAATTTGAGACAGAACGATACGAGATGAACCCAGATGAAACAGCGAACCCATGGAGATCCTCACCATATCTTCCGGGGCAACCAAGGCAAGCTTTAATTGCAAGAACGATGGCATCCTCATTCACAACATCAGGATACTTAGACTGCAGCAGTGATCTAAAGATTTCAAGGGCCTTTAACCTGTGATTTTGGTGGATGCAATTGAGCATAGAACTGACGGGATTGTAGGGGCCATTTGGTAGAGGCATTTGATCGAACAGTTGGTGGGCATCTTGCGAGAAGTGAAATTTCACTACAGGGAATGATCGTTGGAAGGTTGATCTGTAGAGTGTTTTGATATTTAGCTGGCGGGTAAGCATTTAGGATTTGTGGAATCGTTCGAACGCTGCGAGGGAGGGAGGGAGAGAGACCACTAGACACTAATAGACCACTAAACCCACTAATACACACCTACACCAATGCAAGAAATAGTCAAACTCTTGAACCTACCACATGACACACATTATGGCCAAGTCATAATACTCCATTAATAACTAACACATGTGTATATTGAGATAAACAAAAGGGACGTGTGAAGTTTAGCAGGCATACCAGTAGTTCAAGAAGCAAGTAGTTCAAGAAGCAAGTGAAACGACCCGGGAGAAGCAGCACTAGCAGCACAACTCCAAACCAAACCACACAATGACAATTACCTGCTTCAACAATCAACACAGCCTTAAATAAGTACATGCCAAGGTGAAGAGGGAGGGGATGTAACAGCAAGCAAAGACGCCCCACAATCGAGACTTTAGCAGCAAACAAACCGCAGGATGACTCCAAAATCAAATTAACCTCAACTACAATCAGTAACCCAAATCGAACCAATTCACAAAAAAGCGAGGGATTTCTTAATCCAACCAATTCACAAAAACCCTAAATCGAAAATATTGAAAATTAAAGGCGGAATTTCTTACCAATGACAGAGAAGTAGTGAAGGAGTAGGGTTTTCGATATCCGGAGAAGGGATTTTGGAAGCTTGAGAGATGTCGACAACCGAGCAGCCGGAGAGGCGAGGACGACAACGAAAGAGCGAGGGATTTCACCGGCCGAGTACAACAGTGCGAGGAAAGCCGGAGAGACGGGACCGACCACGACGAGCGCCACCAGAGCCACCCTCGAGTTCAACAACCCAGAGCCTACATTGAAGGTGAGAGTGGACAATATTCTCTTACCTTATTCGGGTGTAAAAATGTAATATCCTTTTTAGTCAAAAAGTAAGTCCGTCCAAAAAAAAAATGAAAATAGAGGTAGTAGGGCAATAATTATCTGCATCAATTAAAGTAACCTTGATCCTAATGACAATTAAAGCACTGTAATCTTCTCTCTCCGAACACTCCCAACGGTAATTTCAAATTTTCATCTCCATCTCTTCAAACGGTCGGAATTGGAGTTGGAAGTGTTAGATTGCTCAATTGAAGTAGTCTTCTTAACGAATCCGGCGAAGATCGATCACCTTCGGTACTAGGATTTAGGGTTCCGTCGTCAACTGCTCGAGATCGAAGAACCTGCAATCGATCGTTTTCCGATCGCTGAACTCGCCGGACACCGAAGGTGAGCGGTACATATATTATCCGATTGGATCTATATTCGTGAATAAGGGATTGTCGTTAATTTGCATTTTGAAACTGATTAGAGTGTAATTGTAGTTCGAACGCTAATTTAATTAGGATTTCGGATTTCTCCTGCAGATTTACCGATTATCCTCTTTTCTAAGCTACAATGAGCCAGAACAGGGATTTTGATCTTAACATGGGATTCGAAGATGGGTTCGGTTCCGATGATTCGATCAATGGGTCAGGCCGGCTGGACTTGAACTTGGTCCAAATTTCGGATGATGACAGCGCAAGCATTTCGTCGAACAGTGAAAACCACATCCTGGAAGACGGTGATGAACGAGCCGGTGATGAAGGAGACGACGATGAAGGAGACGATGATGAAGGAGACGATGCTGAGCCTCGCGAGATTTCCGATAACCCGACAATGAATCCACCCCATGTCGAGCTGATGTTGGAGCGGGAAGCAGATTTTATTCAGTTAATCCACGGATATGCGAGAGAAAATGGATTCATGGTAAGAATTCGGAGTTCGGAAAAGTTACCCCCCGCGGAAGGAGGTGATGGGAATACGGGCAAAAGGTACAAGTCAATTAGGATGGTATGTACAAAGGCAGGGAACTTTGTGTCCAAGTCAAAAAACCCGAGCAAGGGATCCACTTCAACCATGACAGGTTGTAACTTCAGGGTGAATGTTGTTCGTGATGGACCTGGTCTATGGAGGGTAACCGCCGTTGTCCTTGAGCATAACCACAAGTGTGATGCGAATAATACAAAATACCTTACAAATTACAGATACATCACCGAAGTCAACAAGAAACGGATCTTGGAAATGGATAGGGCCGACGTACCAATAGCTAAGAACTTCACATCCTTTGTGGTTGCCAACGGGAGCCATGATAAAGTGAACTTCACTGAACGGGACCTGCGGAACGTGGTTGCCAAAAACAGAAGCCGGCAAATGAAGAAAGGGGACTTTCTTGCAATGAGGGATCATTTCGATGCAATGGCTTCAACCAACTCGAACTTCTTCTACAGTTATAATGTGGACGAAGACAACAGATTGAAGAATGTGTTTTGGGCTGACAGAAGGAGTAGGGCAGCGTACTTGGAATTTGGCGATGTCATCTCATTCGATACAACATATGTCTCACACAGATACAAGATGTCATTTGCACCATTCATCGGGGTCAATCACCATGGGCAGAGCGTGTTGTTTGGGTGTGCCCTACTCGTCGGAGAGGAAACCGAGCACTTCGTGTGGTTGTTTAACACTTGGCTCAGCTGTATGTCCGGGAAGGCACCAAAAGCAATCTTAACCGACCAAGCCCAATCCATTGGTAAGCTACTATAAATATGTATCTACATATGTAGTTAAAATAGTCTTATTTATCGATAATGTCCATTTATTTGTTTTCAGGCAATGCAGTTGCGCAAGTGTTTCCCAATGCTTCGCATCGTTGGTGCATATGGCACGTGATGCAGAATGCTAAAAAGCACTTGGGGAGCAACCCCAAATGGAATGCAATAGTAAGTGCACTCCAAGATGCTCTACACGACTCCTTGAGTATAGAGGAGTTCGAAGAGGCATGGGATGCGATGCTGGAGAAGTTTGGTTTGCGTAACAACAAGTGGTTATGCAAGATGTACGAGAAGAGAAGGCGTTGGGTTCCTGTATACTTCAAGAACAGCTTCTAGGCCGGGATGTCAAGCACCCAGAGGAGTGAAGGTATGAACCATTTCTTCAAATCGTTCCTCAATATAAATACTACGTTGAAGTTGTTCGTTGAGCAGTACGGTCTAGCATTATCGAAAAGGGTAAGGGAGGAGGAGACGTCGAACTTCACATCGATAAATAAGCCCCTCGGGTTCATGATCGACCATGTGTTTGAGCTCGTGTTCCAAGAGCTGTACACTACTGCAAAGTTCAAAGAATTTCAAGTTGAGGTGCGGAACCTCGTGTACGCCAATGCACTGAGGGTCGAAGACGATGTCAATGTGTGCACTTACGTCGTTACAGTAAAGCTGCCTTATTTTCGTCGTACACGGTGCTACAAATACAGGGTTACCCTTCAAAAAGACAACACCGACGTAAAGTGTGAGTGCAAAAACTTTGAGTTCCGCGGGATATTGTGCACCCACATTTTGCGTGTCTTCAGCGAAGAGAATGTGTATTACGTTCCGCAAAGGTATATTTTGGATCGTTGGCGGAAGGACCTGCCCCGGGAACACTTGAAGGTCCCAGTCCCTTACTATAAGCTGATAGAAAAGAAGTCAGACGAGATGAAACGGTATGGGGATATTCATGGTAAGGTGGACAAAATCGCCGGATTGGCGATGCACGATGAGGATTTGTACAAGGTTGTGATGTCTGAGCTCCAGGAATTGGAAGACACGGTCAAGGAGGCTGCGCTGAGGAAGAATCGCCTAACTTATCACAACCTAGATGGCATTGGTAAAGTGTATGGGCGGCGAGTGGTGATCCCAACTGAAACGGCCATGAACGACGACGGGGATGTACCGAATAAAGATCTATCCCCCGTGGTAGATCCAGAAGACAGAAGGGGTACAGGCCGACATAGAACTAGGAGGTTAGGCTATAGGAGGCAAATTGCGCGGGAGCGTACTGAGCATCAACGCAGACAGGGTGGGCCAAGCAGCCCTGCGGAGAGCCATGCAGGTCCCAGCAATGGTATTCGCCACCAAAACATGATGTCCATGCCTAACCCTCATCTTTATTACAATTTGGTACGTAACTGGGATTCCAAACATGCTTTCTTATCAGATTCTTTTCGTTGGCATCATACTTATGATCGTCAATTCCCCTCTTCTTTGGTAGATGATGCATACACAAGCCATGCAACACAGTGGCCTGGGCAACTATGGGTTTAGTCCATTAAATGGTGCATGTGGTCTTCATTTGAGGGTTACACAGGTGAGTGATAACATATTACTCTTCTCTAACTTGGGACTCTTTGGAACCACTTATCAATAAGGTATTTTTCTTATGCAGCTATCCCAAACACACACGTCGGGATCTTCGTCGTTTCAGTAGGAACTGTATCAACCAGTCCGGAAGACTCAATGAGTTGGGCACTCCTTGTGATGTTGCTTAGTTCAATTTTTTTAGTATTCCTTCTAAGTTGGAACATTTATTTCGTATACCCAATTTGTAAACAATCTTCTTTGTATTTTGCATCGGATTACAAGTCTAACTTTTAAAAGGTTATGCCCAATTACCAGCCCATTACACTGGTAGTAGTTACCGGCCCAGTCTTCAACAGCATGATGCATTTTGCATCAACCAATGCAGCGTCTACTGTGTATATTTATGTGACTATATGTCAATTGTCAATTGTCAAGTGCAATAAAATAGGAATCGAACCCGAGTCCTATTTGCCTATTTGGTGTGTGGAGAGCAATTCTAACTCATAAGAGTCGTGAAAAAAAAAATTCAAATGCATGTCTACTGTGTATATTTATGGAGAAATTAGTTATAGGATAAAATTGTAATTAATTTTGAAAATATGTTCAAGTTAATATTTTCTTTGAGAACCATAAAGCTTGTCCAGAAAAAGGCACATACCATCAAACTTGGTTATCACATACACAAAAAAATACCATTGTTTATCACACACAAAAAACTATAATCAAACGGCTTCTAAAACAACTAGTCCACAACCACATACCCAAAACAAAGTTTCAAAAAACTCATAATAAAAACCTTAAAATACTACTACAAAAAACAACCCAGGAGAGCTTCACTTGAAAAGGTAGGCCACCACCGCTGCCAAGGTGATCCAGGCCATGACGACAATGACCTGGATTAAGGACATGATCACCGTGCCCGACTTTGCCTGACCTTGTCGTGACTTGGCCACCTCCTCCTTGGCGATCAGCAGCAGCCTATCTTTCTTCGCTTCCGACCCCTCCCGCTGCAGCAGGAGCTGTTTTGCAGCCGCCAGCGCCGCTTCGTTCTCCTGTAGGCGGTCCCTAAGGGTGGCGATCAATGCAGTAGCCATCTCAAGCTGCCCATCACGAACCTCTAGGTTCCCGGCTACACGCTCAGCTCCCTGTTCCGCTGCATTCAATTCAGACTGCAACTCCCTGTTTCTATCCTGAAGCTCTACGACCCTCGTGTTCTGCGTGCTCTCGGAGGAGGCCGAGGTGTAACTCGGCTCCGGCTCCTCAGGAAACTGCAAATATAACAGAAATTAGAGGACCTTGACTAATGAGTGATGAGTAATCGAAATGAAACAGAATTGATTTAAAAAGAGTCGAGTAACTTACCCGAGGTGGGTGGTGTGCGAATGGGTTCGTGTCAGTCCTGCTGCTGTCTGAAAATGATGTTCTCCGGGAATTCTCAGAGTCAGACATCTTAAGCCTGCACAACATACATTGAATCAGACATTCCATAAATAGCATAAACAAATTCAACACTTAAATTTTGTTGATTGAAATCGAATTTGCAATGAATAAGATAGGAACTCGGAAAGAAACGGTTATTTAAAACGCTAAGTCACGAGTTGCAATCAAACATTCAACCAGTACAAACCCCTAACATCTATTTTGCCAAAAAGTAGTTGCAATCAATTTAACATGCAGCCAGTACAAAGCCCAAAAAACCCAAAAAACCAAAACCCCTAACGCTAAGTCACGAGTGGAGGAGGAAGGATTCAGTCGGGAACTCGGGATGTGGGGAGTAGAGTAATTTTCCAAGTATATAAACTTGTTTTTTCTTTGCAAACAATTCAATCTTTTTTTCCAAGTGTTGGACTGTTGTGTGTTGGAGTATTGGGATTTTGTTGTCATGTTTGTAAATGAACAGCTGAAACGAGCCGATCGAACGAGCTTGGACAACGAGCTCGAACGAGCCCAAGCTCGTTTGTTCAGTTTGACCGAGCTTGTCAAGCCGAGTTCGAGCATATGTTTGGACTCGCGAGCCGAGCTCGAGCGTCTAAAAACGCTCGTATAAAATTTAGACTCGAGCTCGATTCGACTCGTTTTTCAATCAAACCAAGCTTGAACATGTCAAGTTCGGCTCGTATATCAGCCTTACCTAGCTACGGAGTAATTGATTTGGAATCATATTCCTTTTACTAATTAATACTCCGTATTTTGGATAATGATGGACTTGGTTCCCTACTTAACTACCAAGCAACGTTTGCACCTACCATCTTATAGGTGGCCGTATCGCAATTTCCAAACTTTATATTACTTTAATTTAATTTACTTGAAATATATCACATAATTGCTATTTTTATAAGCAAGGAGAATGAATTAAACAAGTTGATCTCATTGATTAAATCAACATGTATATTTCAACCACAAAAATTATACAACACTTAAATCCCACAGTGAAACAGGGTTTAAAAAACCAGTTTGTACTTATCTTCTTTTTTTTAAAACCACTAGAGTGTTTTTAAGAGATTCAAGTACGAAAAAGAAAGAAAACAACTAGCTAGTAGCAAAGTAGAGCAGTCACGATAGAGTTTTACATCGAAAATATTAACTAAAACAAACCTAGTATAAAAATCGATAGGTTACTTCTTTTATTATCAATTTATTTTAGAATAAAAATTCACTAAACTTATGTGTCACTAATCACTTAATCAGACACGGAATCAAAATTACAACCTTGGGTGGGTTGGATTTACATATAATTTTAATTTTAGCATTTAAAAAAAAAAGATAAATACTCATCAAATGATGAAATTAATCCATATTTTTTTTATCTATATTTAAAATAATGATAATAGAGGTTTTATATATAATGGCCGATATATTTTGTGAAGAAAAAAGTAGGAAAAATTAAAGTTGTGGTAAGGATTCAAACCCGGAGCTACCACGCTCTACTCTTTACTCCTAACCAAATGAACCACTCAAACAATGATACATTTATACTTTTCTACCTATGTTATATATATTACTAGTAAAATGGGGTGGACTATAGCATACACTAGTTCACCCCTAGTTTCGTCCCTAACACTAATACTGGTATATTAGTAAGGTGAATGATGCTTTAGGAAAGAGCACTTCTAGGAGGCGATCTCGTTTCTAATTGCTTTTTCGACCTACTTAAAAAAAAACTAGTAAGGGGATTTTTGGTAATTATTTAAGATTGGTTTTTGGTTGCTTCCCTTGTATACGGGTGGCCCGTGAGCAAGCTAGTCCCATTAGCTCCACTAATTATATATACATGCTTTGACTAAAAAAAAAAATATATATATACATGCAATGATTTCCTTTTGGGGAAATTTTAATAAAGGATTTGATTCCTAACCTAATTTGTGATTTCTTAGTTAGTGTATTAATGCTTGGGTACAAAGCAAATAAAAGTTACAAGATTGGACTGGTTTCCCACAATTGTTCACTTTAATACTATATTCGTTCGTCTAATCAATCACAAAATATAACATAAATATTCTCCAAAGAAAAAAATTTCAGAAAACCAACCATTGTTTTGAAATTGAAAGTTAGTCACCCCTTATTCTTGTTTTGTCTACAGTCACCACTCACCACCACCCAGGCTATTATGAAATTACCAATGTTACCTTTGTTAAATGTGGGTACAAAGTATGTTGATAAAATTAGTTTTGTGGTGAATTGAAAGCAATTATATATGATAGAGATATATTCAATTTTCAAACAATTCAAATACTAAGGTCAATTTGTACAATGTATTATTATTAGCGCAACTCATGTAAAATAGAGAAGATGTACAAATTTAGAGAACATAAACAATTTTTAGCTCCACCAGCCTCTTTAAACATTTATCTAAAATAGAGAAATTCAATTAGAGAAAAAAATTCTCTATATTTAAAAGAGTGTTAAATGTTGAAGACCAAGTTCTGACGTCAGCTCCTTAGCTCAAGATTCAGTTTGTTAGAGTTAGTTAGGCGCTTTGTGTGTTGTTAATCCATCAACTAAGTGAGCTGTAATTGCCTATAAATAGCTTTGAGCTATGTTGTACAAACTTAGATTTTACATAACCAAGTGAATGAGAAACATGTTCTTCATTTCTACTTTCATTTCTTCATTTCTCATTCTCTCTAAATCTCTAATTGATCATGACTTAGATCAATTAGTCTTCATGGTAACAGAGCTTGTGCTCAAATTGCTTGTTTCCGCATTTTGATTTCTGTATCTGATATGTGTATCGATTGCATCTGTGTGTGCAATTGAATCTGGTGTGATCTTGAAAAGCAACTTTCTCCGTCCTAAGGTGTTCGATTCTTTGACTCATCCAGGGAAGATTTTCGCTTTGTTTCTGATCTCTGATAGTTCAATTGCTTGATTGCTGAATCGATATGTCAAATTCATTTGGAGAAAGATCTGGTGAAAGGAGGAGACCTGAAGGGACTACTGCTAGCGACTTGCAGAGCCCGATGTGCATTCATCCATCGGACAACTCAGGACTGGTACTGTTGACAATTCAGCTGGTTGGAGACAACTATCGTCGATAGAGGAAGTCCATGATGAAAGCTCTATCGGTCAAGAATAAGGTGTGGGTGGTCGAAGGATCAGTAGCACCAAATGCTGAGAATCAGAGTCAATGGAACAGGTGTAACGACATCGTGTGCTCGTGGATTCTAAACACAGTGTCGAAGGACATCTACAATTCCATTGATGAATATGATACCGCTGCTGAGATGTGGAAAGATCTAGAGGAAAACTATGGTCAGAAGAATGGACCACTCCTCTTTCAGATCAAGAAGCAGATCTCGCACTGTGAACAAGGTACCTCCTCCTTCATTGAGTACTTCACTCAATTGAAAGGCATGTGGCAACAACTGGCGTCTATGCCTACTCCAGTTCTGTGCAAATGTGGTCTATGTGTTTGTGATCTTCACAAACAGCAAGAAGATGTTGATCAAGAATCAAAGCTTATGACCTTTCTTATGGGTCTTAATGATAGATATAATAATGGAAGGAGGCAAATTATCCTTACTATGCCCCTACCATATGTGAGCACTGCTCATTCTCTTTTGCTTCAAGATGATCTGAGCTCGAAAGAAAAGAGCATTTCTGGTGTTGGTGCTACAGATAGAACATCATTGATGGTAGACACAGGATCTAGAACTGAAGACAAGAGCAGTGGTGGTCAAGATTCATCAAAGAAAGAAAAGTGCAAGCACTGTAAAGGTAATCACATGATTGAGAAATGCTGGGAAGTTATCGGTTATCCAAGATGGCATTATAAAGGCAAAGATAAACCTCAACAACAACGATGGACTGAGTCTGGAAAGAAAGATTACAAGAAGTACAAGGCTAATATGGCCGATGACGGAGGAGCATCTTCAGAAAATGGGAGCACCATGAAGATGCCACAACTTTCTGCTGAGCAACAACAAATGGTGTCCACCTTTATCTCTTTTCTGGGTAATTCTAGCTCAACCAGTCATGAGTCACTCCTTGCAGGTAATCTTTGCTTAAATGCCACTGTAAAATCTAAGCTATGGATCATGGATAGTGGGGCTACATACCACATGGCTTATGATATTTCCCTATTCACCAATGCTTGTCCCATAACCAACACTTTCATTAATCTCCCTGATGGAACTATCAAGCCTATAACCCACACTGGTACTATCAAACTTTCTACCATGACCTTACATAATGTGTTGTGTATTCCCAGTTTTAAATTCAACCTCTTGTCCCTTAGCAAAGTTTGTAGTGACCAAAATTGCCAAGTTATCTTACAATCTGATGCTTGTTTTGTCCAGGATCGACCAAAAAGGAGGATAATTGCATATGGTAACCAACTTGGAGGTCTCTACTACATGGATCCTGATTCCACACCACCTACATCTCAAGTGTGTGCTGCTGTCAGTCCTTTCAACCCTTTTCCCATTTTTCTACCAAAGAATAATGTGCAGATTCCTAGTACTACTGCCCTTTGGCATCTCAGATTGGGTCATGCACCTTTTGTAAAACTCAAACACATTACTACCCTACAAAGTGGTATTGATCTTGATTGTAACCACGTGTGCTTTGTATGTCCCATGGCTAAACAAACCCGAACCTCTTTTAAATGTAGCATGTCTCATGCTAATGACATTTTCCAAGCTTTGCATTGTGATGTATGGGGACCTTATGAGCATTCTACTATCAATGGTTATAAATTCTTTCTTACCATTGTTGATGATAAAAGTAGGGGAGTATGGGACTTTCTTATGAAACACAAAGATGAGACAGTTAATCATCTCAAAAACTTTATCCATATGATTGAAACTCAGTTCAATTCTCATGTCAAAATTCTCAGAACTGATCTTGGAACTGAGTTTGTCAATGCTTCTATTGCATCATTTCTTCAATCAAAAGGAATCATCCACCAAACTGTCTGCAAGGCCACACCTCAACAAAATGCCAGAGTTGAGAGGAAACATAAATATGTCCTTGAAATTGCTAGAGCACTTATGATTCAATCATCTGTGCCTAAACACTTCTGGGGACTGCATTTTGACAGCCACTTACCTCATAAATAGACTTCCAAACCCTCTCATACAAAACAAATCTCCAATTGAAATTCTGCTTGGAAAGCCCCCTGATTATACACATCTAAAAGCCTTTGGGTGTCTGTGTTACATTTCCACAACCACTGAACCAAACACAAAAAAGTTCAACCCAAGATCTCACCCTTGTATAATTCTGGGATATACTTATGCTCAAAAGGGTTACAAAGTTTATAACATCAAACTTGTAAAATGTCAAGTCAGCAGAGACATCTTGTTCTATGAACACATTTTTGTATATTTCTGGGATATTCTTATGCTCAAAAGGGTTACAAAGTTTATAACATCAAACTTGGAAAATGTCAAGTCAGCAGAGACATCTTGTTCTATGAACACATTTTCCCCTATTCTCAGCTCCATGCTTATCATAAGATTCAACCTCAGAATACCCCTCTCTCGTCCTTCATTGACCACAATTTTCCTTTTGACTATGTCACATCTACTGAGGTTAATGAACCTAAGCCCCATGAGTCTCCCATTATAGCAGCAGACTCACCTGATGACACTATGATTGACCTCACAGATCATGTTGATTTTGAGTCATCTCTCTCTACTGATACTTTTGAGCCATCCCCTTCACCACAACCCATAAGACAGTCTACCAGACCACATAAAGAACCTGTGTGGATGAAGAACTATGTGAATTTGGCCTTCAGGGAAGCTACCACTGCATCTTCCTCCTCAGCCTAGGTAACTCATCCTTACCCTCTTTCATCTTTTTTTATGTTATACAAGCATCTCACCTTTTTATCATGCCTTCATTAGCCATGTAACCCCATATTATGAGCCTAGATCAGTCTCAGAGGCAATCAAGGAGCCTGCTTGGTGTGATGCAATGTTGGTTGAGTTGGGTGCCTTAGAAAGGAATGGAACCTGGACAATTATCCCCATGCCAAGGGACAAATCTCTAGTCACTTGCAAGTGGCTATTCAAGCTCAAGTTCAAAGCTGATGGAAGCTTGGAAAGACATAAGGCTAGATTGGTGGCTCGTGGGTTCTCTCAAATTGAGGGTCTGGACTACGAAGAAACATTTGCTCCAGTAGCTAGAATGGTTTCTGTGAAAACCTTACTAGCTGTAGCAGCTGCTAAGAATTGGCACACTTGTCAAATGGATGTAACAAATGCCTTTCTACATGGAGAGCTTGAGGAAGATGTATATATGACCATACCTCCTGAATATGGTTTCTTAAAGAATCTTCACGCCTCAAAACTTCCTGTTTCCGACTCTTATGCTCAGGAGGAGTGTGGTGATGATCACAAGGTCACAAACACTCTATGCTGCAAAATGAACAAATAATTGTATGGCTTGAAGCAAGCACCAATACAGTGGTTCACAAAGTTTGCTACCACTCAGTACTCCTTTAGATGTGCATTGCAAACTGTCTGTTGAAGGAGAAGAGATGGATAATCCTTAACAGTATAGAAGATTGGTTGGTAAACTGATATACCTAACTGTTACTCGACCAGACATCACATATGCAGTGCATATTCTCTGTCAATTCATACAAAAGCCAACCTTAGCTCATTGGCAAGCTGTCAAGCATCTCTTGAGATACATCAAAGGAGCACCTGGACATGGACTCTTGCTATCAAGACAATCAGATCTTAAGTTGAGAGCCTTCTGTGATGCTGATTGGCAGGCATGCCCTATGACTAGAAGGTCAATTACAGGGTTCTGTTTTCTTCTTGGAAGCTCTCTCATTTTATGGAGATCAAAGAAGCAGACATTTGTGGCAATGTCAACCGCTGAAGCCGAATATCGAGCAATGGCCATGACATGTTGTGAGTTGAAATGGCTTGTTGGAATGCTGAGAGATTTGGAAGTTGTACAAGCTCAGGCAGTTGAGTTGTTCTGTGTTAATATATTAGATAGATATAATTAGTTATCTGTATTTTAGATTGTAATCTTTTATAGTTATCAAGTTCCTATCTTCTAGGACTTGGTTGTTCCCTTGTAACCCTATTTAACGTTGCTCAATGAGAAGAAGTAATCATCTTCCAGCATCATATTTCTCAAGTCTTTACATGGTATCAGCTTGATTCGATCCACATGATCATCATGGCAAACAATCCCACATCTCCCACCTAATTGCTCTTTTCCGCTGCCTCTGATGGATCTTCTCCGAATTTCCATCTTCCTAATTTTGCGATTCGCCTTGATCGGAGCAACTACACCCTATGGCGTAGCACTGTCCGCTCAGCCCTCGAGGCTTTCGACTTGGATTCGTTCCTCAATCCGGTCGATCCTCCCCCAGCGACGGTGTCCACTCCCTCTGCTGAATCCTCGCCTCTGACCGCCGATGCTGCCTTAGCTGCGTTCACTGCTGAAGGATCTCAGCCCAATCCTCCAAACCCTGCGTACCTCACTTGGGTTCGCAAAGATCGCCTCGTGCTCCTGTGGAATCGTTCAACTCTGACAACTCCTCTCTTGGGGCATGTCGCTCGTGCCAAGACCGCTGCTGAAGCCTGGGGGATACTGGCTCGGATGTTCCACGCTCAGACCCGGGCTCGCCAGATGCATCTGCGGCATCAACTTCAATCCCTGACCAAAGGCTCGTTGTCCATCCTTGACTATGTCGAGAAGAAACGTGCCCTAGCTAATTCCCTTGCCGAGTGTCTCGTGGTCATTCCGGATGAGGACCTCGTTGCTTACATCCTGTATGGTCTTGGATCTCAGTACGTTGTTTTCGCTCCGCCCTGGCAATCAACTCCGGCCCCATCTCCTCCGAGGACCTCCTTGGGCTTCTATTGCAAGAAGAACAACGTCTTGAGGAGGACCAGCAACCGCCGGTCATTGATTCTTCGCCTGCTTCCAACATCGCTTCAAACCGTGGCCGTCGAGGTCGTGGTAGAGGTCGTCCTTCCTCTGATCGTGAGGGATCCTCTCCACCCGATTCATCCTCTGCTGGTCGTGGCCGCTCCTCCTGTCAAATCTGTCAGAAGACGGGTCATGAGGCTGCGAATTGCTTCAATCGCCTCAATCTGAACAAAATTTCCCGTCACCAACAGACATGCCGTTGCTGCCCTGCACAAGCCCAGCTCTTCTTCCGGCGATAAGGGCGCCTATATTGGATGTCAATCTGAGATTCCCGACCCCTGGGTTGTCGATTCTGGAGTGAGCCACCATGTCACTGCCGACATGAACAATGTCACTCATTCCCCCTACGATGGCGCAGATCACTTGGTCGTCGGTAATGGTATGTCTCTTCCCATAACTCATTTAGGTCGTTCTGTTTTACCTGCTATGCATGCTACTGATCACCCATTAAAACTCTCCAACATTCTTATTGTCCCACAAATCACCAAAAATCTCTTGAGCGTCTCCAAGTTAGCTCGAGATAACAATGTGTTTATTGAGTGTCATGCAACTCACTGTTTGGTTAAGGACTTGCAGGGTCGGATTCTTCTAAGAGGCACGGTTGAAAATGGTCTTTACCGCCTTCCCCGTCTACCACCTGAGCCCCATGGTCTGCTGTCTGTCAGTTCCCCGGTCGCCTTTGTTGGTCAGCGTGCCTCAGCTGCTTGTTAGCATCATCGGTTCGCCCATCCGCAAGAGTCTGTCCTTCGTCGTTTGCTCTCCACATTTCACCTTCCAGTGTCTTCCAATAAGCTGCCTTCCGTCTGTGCCTCGTGCCAGTTTGGCAAGGGTCGGCATTTGTCCCTGCCCAGTCGTGTCTCCACCGCCACTCGCCCGTTTGATCTGATTTACTCGGATGTCTAGGGTCCTTCCTCTTTGTCTTCAATTTATGGAAACAAATATTATGTTAGTTTTGTTGACGATTATACCAAATATGTCTGGATTTATTTTTTATCCAATAAAGCTCAGGTTTACTCTACAGTTCAAGTGTTCATCAAACTCATCCAAACACAGCTTTCCACTCTCATCAAATCCTTTCAAACAGATTGGGGCGGCGAATATCGGAACGTCTCTACATACCTACAATCGCTAGGCATTATCCATCGAGTGTCCTGCCCGTATACACCAGCCCAGAATGGTTCGTCTGAGCGCCAAAATCGAGTCATTGTTGAGAAGGGTCTTGCGCTAATGGCCCATGCCAATTTACCCGCTCAATTTTGGGAAAGTGCATTTCACACATCAGTTTATCTTTCCAATCGCACAATTACTCCCAACTTGGCCTATCAATCACCTTTTCAAAAGTTATATGGGAAAGTTCCTGATTATGGGTTCCTAAAATCGTTCGAGTGCCTTTGCTATCCATACCTAAGGCCTTACAATCACACAAAATTGGAATTCCGATCTCTCCCATGTCTGTTTCTTGGTTACAGCTCCAAACATAAGAGGTACGTCTATTTTCATGTTCCTACGGGCAAGTCTTATGTCTCCCGATTTGTGGTGTTCGACGAAACGGTGTTTCCTTACCCGTCATTTTCCTCCGGCGAGTCACCAGCCCCCTCACCCGCCTCCTCTTTGTTGTCACCATCACTCACGATTCTAAACCATGCCGCTGGTATCTTCGACAGTCCATCGTCCCCCTCTCCAGCAGCGTCTCCATCCCCCTCTGCTCCTCCGTCACCCTCCCCTCCGCCCTTGCTGTTGGCGTCTCCCCCAGCCGGTCACACCTGCCCAGTCGCCCATCCCTTCCCCGAGTCCGCCACCGCACAATTCTCCCATTCCTGGTGTCCGTGTCTTCCGCGGTATCACCCTCTTCTTTCTCGCAGAGCTCCTCTTCGCAGACCATGTCATCGGCTTCAGATGCCTCGTCCATCTCCTCCAGTGCCTCTCCATATGTTGTCCCTTATCCCAATGCTCCGTCTTGGTTTCGACAACCGGATCAGTCCACCCATCCTATGGAGACCCGCTCTCGGTCTCATTCCCTTAAACCCAAGGCCTTGACAGCCACAAAATATCCCCTACCGTTAGTCCTTACTGCCCATCCTGAACCCAAATTCTACCACCAAGCCACAAAGAACCCTCATTGGCAGCACGCTATGCAGTTAGAATTTGACGCCTTAATGAAAAATGGGACTTGGTTCCTCGCCCTCCTGGTGTTAATATTGTTAATTGTAAGTGGGTTTACAGGGTCAAGCAAAAAGCAGATGGCTCCATTGATCGCTACAAAGCTCGCCTTGTTGCTAAAGGCTTCAATCAAGAGGTCGGGGTTGATTACTTCGACACCTTCAGTTCGGTTATCAAGCCGGCAACTATTCGCATTGTTCTGAGCTTGGCTCTAACTAATGCCTGGCCTTTGCGACAAGTTGATATCAATAATGCCTTTCTCAATGGCACTCTTGCAGAGACGGTGTTTATGACTCAACCTCCAGGCTTTCTGGGAACGGATAGACCGGATTATGTGTGTCGTCTCAGAAAGGCTCTCTATGGCCTCAAACAGGCTCCTCGCGCTTGGTTTCAGAAGTTGAAGGAGTCCCTCTTTCGGCATGGCTTCAAGGGTTGTGTCTCCGACTCCTCACTTTTCATTAAAAGGGATGCTCATCATGTGGTCTATGTCTTTGTTTATGTCGATGACCTTATCATCACAGGATCTCATGCTGCATTCATCGATGACTTTGTCAAGAGTCTGAATTGTGCCTTCTCTCTCAAGGATCTTGGTCCGCTTCATTACTTTTTGGGCATCGAAGTCACTCGGTCAGCCTCCTGCCTGCAGCTTAGCCAACAGAAGTACATATGTGATATTCTGGAGTGCAGTTCCATGTCTGGTGCCAAGCCGATTTCGTCCCCTGCTGAGCCTGTCTCTCGGCTGTCTAGCTCCGGTGATCCTTTTCCTGATCCTAACCTATATCGGAGCATTGTTGGAGCTCTGCAGTATGTCACAATCACCAGACCTGAGATCTCTTATGCCGTCAATCGCGTGTGTCAGTTTATGCACAATCCAACTGACACTCATTGGATGGCAGTCAAGCGCATCTTGCGCTACTTAAAGGGCTCTGTTTCATCCGGCCTTTGTCTACAGGGAGCTCTTGATCATCGCCTCGTCGCCTACTCTGATGCAGGTTGGGCTTCCGATCCTGATGATTGACGGTCACAGCATGGTTTTGCCGTTTAATTCGGTGGAAATCTGATTAGTTGGGCCTCGAAGAAGCAGAAGGTTGTGGCTATGTCTAGCACAGAAGCCGAGTATAGGGCGATTGCCTTCACCTCCGCTGAGTTGATTTGGTTGCAGCAGCTTCTACAGGAGATGGGTCTATCGACCGGTCATCCTCCCATCCTCCTATGTGACAACCTTAGTGCCACCTTCTTGTCTGCAAACCCGGTATTTCATCAACGCTCCAAACATATCAAGATTGACTATCATTTTGTCAGGGAACAAGTTTCTGTAGGTGAACTTGTCGTTCGTCATGTTCGATCTCTTGATCAAATAGCCGACATATTCACCAAAGCTGTTGGGGCGCATCGGTTTCACACCCTTAGTTCCAAGCTGCATGTTCGTTCCCGATCATGAGCTTGCGGGGGCATGTCAATATATTAGATAGATATAATTAGTTATCTGTATTTTAGATTGTAATCTTTTGTAATCTTTTATAGTTATCAAGTTCCTATCTTCTAGGACTTGGTTGTTCCCTTGTAACCCTATTTAACGTTGCTCAATGAGAAGAAGTAATCATCTTCCAGCATCATATTTCTCAAGTCTTTACATTCTGTGATAATCAAGTTGCCATCCACATCTCAAGAAACCCAGTGTTTCATGAGAGGACAAAGCACATAGAAGCTGATTGCCACCTAGTTCGATTGATGATTCAACTAAGGCAAGTGAACACTAGGTATGTGTCTACAAAAGAACAACCTGCAGATATGCTCACCAAAACTCTGAGTGCTGCACAGAGTAAGAAGCTTCAGGGCAAACTTGGAGTGATCGACTTGTTCTCCCATTCCAAGCTTGAGGAGGAGTGTTGAAGACCAAGTTCTGACGTCAGCTCCTTAGCTCAAGATTCAGTTTGTTAGAGCTAGTTAGGCGTTTTGCGTGTTGTTAATCCATCAACTGAGTGAGCTGTAATTGCCTATAAATAGCTTTGAGCTATGCTGTACAAACTTAGATTTTACACAACCAAGTGAATGAGAAACATGTTCTTCATTTCTACTTTCATTTCTTCATTTCTCATTCTCTCTAATTGATCATGTCTTAGATCAATTAGTCTTCATTAAACATCTCTAAAAATTCATTCTTTACCTATCTCAATTAAAATTTAATTCTTCCCTTCACCCTTCAAATTGGAGTCGACGTTCAACAAAGGAGCCACCAAATTTTAAAAATAGATAATTTTTATTGTTTTTATCATTATTAAAAAAATGTGTGTAAATAGCAAACCACGTGTTTTTTCGGAATAAATAGAGTATTGTTCAAACTTTCGGTGGAGCTTAACCCTTTGCACAATATTCCAAGCCTCCAAGGTCGTGGATTTGTACTTCCATTTCTCCAGTTTATTGTATTTGCTTATTTTCATTTTTATTATTGTATATAGTTGTGACCCATATTACGTCACCAAAATAGAGGTTAAACCAGGCCCGGACCTGAGGCGAGGCCCAACAGGCCGTCGCCTGAAGCCCACTTCTGTTAGGGGCCCAATGTTCACGTGTGTGTGTATATATAAATAAATTGAAAACATTCTAAAACTATATGAGCAGCTTGACTTAGCGGTTAAAGACACGGGAGAAAAGAAGGTTGTTTTTTTAAACGCGGGTTCGAATCTTATATCTTGCATTTTTTCCTTTCTTTTTTGTTTAACAGAAGCTCTCTTCTTCTTCTTTTTTTTCCTTTTTTTTTTTGAGAAACCCAACAACGATTTTATTGCTTCAAATAATCATTTAACAGAATTTCAAGTTCATTAGTTGATAGTTGCGTACTGAAACCCACAGACGTAGTTGATAGTTGTGTCATACACACATTCAAAATTAGATTTGGGAATCATTTTTTTTTTAAATATTCATAACAAATTAACATGAAACAATATATTACAAGATCATAATTTTTTTTTTAAATATTCAAAATTAGATTTGTGTCATGTTGTTGTGCTGGTTTGCTATTTGTTTTTTTATTATTATACTTTCATGTTTGTTTTGTTAGGGTTGAAAATAATAAAATGCCCTGTTTTAAAATCTCGCATCAGACATTCAAAATCTCATGTCCGTGCCAAACAACATATATAATCTCATCAAAATAGCGTCATTTATCAAATTAAAATGAGGTCATCAAAATGGAGTGCACCCAAAAATACAGTATCGATCAAAAAAAAAAAGTCTCAAAGTATAATATCACTAAAATATGTAGTGTCGATCGATAAAACAATTTGAGTGAGGCTACTAACAAGACTTCAAAACGGCACAAGATAATTTACATTAAATTGTAAAACTATTTTCCATTTTAAAAAATAATTACACATTTCCCCGAGAGCAAATTTGATTGATTTAATTCCTTCTTTGTTTATCAATTTACTTTCTCAATGTGAATTCGATGTCGAAACAAATCGATTATGAATCGATCTACTGAAACATTCATTCTCTAATCTCAATTAGCTTAAACAGATCAAAAACTCATCAACAAAGTAAAGAGGAGAAACAACTATCTGGAAATATGAAACAATTAGAAATCTAGGGCCAGACCGAAAGGGGAGAGAAGATACGGAAATTGACGATCGAAGAGGACGTCAACGGTGACGACTGAACCAATGAGGCCGCCGCCGCTCTTCGATCCTCCACCGTCCCAAAAGACATCAACCCTTGCGGCTACTGCCTGTCCCTCTTCTCTAAGCCCTCGGATCTATAATCCATGTACATAAGGAGTGCTCCCGATGGCTTGTACTCGATCGATCCTATATCGGCACCCAGTAATCGGAGCTCTGCATTAGTGCTTTGGATTGGCCTACTGGTGCTTGTGGCCTAGTCAATAGGCGCCGTACATCTTCTAGGGGTAGCAGGGTGTTGTTGAGTCTGTTTCCGATGACGCCAATTATAAAATTAGTTGCTAATCAATCTCCCAAATCAATTGAATTCAAGAGGCGGCAGGTGTTTGGAGCCGCAGTTGAGGAGGGTTTTACCCTTGAACGATCATAATTTTTTTTAAGAGGACTTTGTTATACAAATTAATAAAATTTATCTTGTCACTAGTCGTTTTGACATTTTGTCCGTAGCCCTTATGAAAAAATTTTTAAACGGAAGCAACGTGTAATTAAAATTTAAAAGTCAAAAATGAAAAATACTCCAAGGAGTAATTTAATTAGTCAACGCACTCAATGGGGTCATCAGTCAAATGAGCAAGGGTCAAACGTAAATTGAAACGAGTAAATAAGGAATCAGTAACGTATTGGGGGGATTAAATTATTGTTTTTGAACGTTTACTTACAAAACAGATCGAATATGTAATAACTTAACAAAATACTACTCCCTCCGTCTCAAAATGCTTGTCATTTTATTTTTTGACACATTTTTTAAAAAGATAAAAACTCTATAAAATATTAATTTTTTTTCATAATTTTATAGATAATTGTATTAAGTATGGAATTATTTTTGTAAATTAATAAAATCATTGGTATTTTATATAGTTTTTACCGTTCTTAAAAAACGTGTCAAAAACAAAACGACAAGTTTTGCGAGACCGAGTTAGTATGTATTAAAAAGATAACATTGATGGACCATGTCGCTCGATTGTTCCAGACTTCATCATTCACTACTTGCATTTGTATCCGTAATAATGTCATTGGTTTGTGAACTAGCAAGGTGTTAGGACCTTGTGTGTTCTCCCTAACTGATTTGGAATGAGATAGAGAATGTAGAAGAGGTAACTCTTTCATTGATTGAAGAATGAATTGTTTAGCCCCAATTACAAGTATTTATATGCTCATGTCCTAACAATACTCCTTTCCTTATAAAAGAACCTTGTCCTCAAGGTTGATTTACAGAGAATTTGGGAAATTGGTGTAGGACATGGCCTGCTAGCTCCCATGTTGCTTCTTCTGCTGGCATATTGATCCACTTGATGAGCCATTCAACCATGGGGTCTCCACTGGCCAGCTGCTGCACTCTAGAATCCAACACAGCTTTAGGAGCCACTATGATTGATCCTGCTTCATCTGTCACAGTGAGTTCAGGTTGTACTGCAATGAGAGGCCCAATTCGTTTCTTTAGCTGAGAAACATGAAACACTGGATGGATCCGAGATGAAGCTGGTAAAGCCAATTTGTAAGCAGCTCCCCCGAATCTTCTAATCACTTCAAAGGGGCCATAGAACTTGGCACTTAGCTTCAAGCATTTTCTCAAGGCTAAGGACGACTGCCTATATGGTTGGAGCTTCAAGTACACCATGTCTCCCAGTTCCAGCACCCTCTCTGTTCGTTTGGCATCTGTAAAGAATTTCATGCGCTCTTGTGCTTCCATCAACCCAGACTTCAAGATCTGCAGAGCATCCTCCCTCTCCTGTACCCAGTTTTCTACTGAGGCTGTTGTCGCATTGCCTGAATGAAGGCCTAGCTGTGGAGGAGAGTAGCCATAGAGAGCCTGAAATGGTGACATTTTCAGTGCCGTGTGATGTGAAGTGTTGTACCACCATTCTGCCAGGGAAATCCACTTTGCCCAGTGCCTAGGCATGCTTGATGACATACACCTTAGATATGTTTCTAAGTAGGGCTGGAAAATGGTACGGAAATTACCATACCAACCACGTACCAACCACAAACCGACTATGTTGGTAACCACACTTGTGGTAACCAACATGGTGGTAACAATCGTGGTGGTAACCACGTGAAGGTGGTACGGTAATGGTAATGAAATCTTAATACCATGGTTACTAAGTATATATATATATATATTAATTTTTTTATTTAATGTTTTATTGTTATTACCTTTGAGTTAAGTTTTTAATTTATATTTTGTGTTTTGATTTTTACCTAAATTGGTCATTTCTATTTTTTCTACTAGAAACAATAGGAACATTTTGAATGTTTAGAGACATTGAACTTGTTTTGTTTGAACTTGCAAGAATATTTTGAATGTTTGAACAATTGAACTTTGTTTGTTTCTTGAAGACTTTAAACTTGGTTGATTTGAATTTGTTTATACTTTACGTTGTGAACTTGATTTATTTGAACTTTTAAAAGATGGTAACCATATTATTTTTGTAACCATATTTTTTCGTTCGATAACTTTGATGACCATCGAAAGGTAGCCAAAGAGTTTAAAAAAAAATACAAACAGAATTAAAGCTTGGTAACCATGGTAATGTACCGATGGTAACCACAAATCGTGGTTACCACATATGTGGTAACCATGACTTGTAGTTGGTATGTGGTATGAAAATTTGCGTACCACCAGTTTGTGGTTGGTACGTGGTAATCACCATTTTTTTGTGGTAACCGTACCATGTCAACCCTATTTATAAGCATTGATTGACTCTCTCTGTCTGCCCGTCCGTCTGAGGGTGGTATGCAGTTGACAGCTTGAGGGAAGTGCCTAGCTTGGTGAAGAGCTCCTTCCACAGGTGACTAGTGAAGACCTTGTCTCGGTCAGATACAATGTCATGTGGCAGACCATGTAGTTTGTACACATTGTCTAAGAATAAGTGTGCTACTTGGGTTGCAGAAAAGGGGTGGCTTAGCAGCAGGAAATGGGCATACTTAGTGAGCCTATCCACCACTACCAATATCACATCCCATCCTCCAGATTTCGGCAAACCCTCAACAAAGTACATACCCACTGAATACGAAGATGACTCAGGGATAGGTAGAGGTTGCAGCAACCCAGGATAGGCTATGGTTTCATGTTTGTGCCTCTGGCAAACATCGCATTCTTTGACAAATTGTTCCACAAATTCCCTCAGTTTGGGCCAGTAAAATAGAGCCTTAATCTGATGGTAAGTGACACGTGCGCCTGGGTGTCCTCCCATAGCTTCAGTGTGGAATGCTAGAGTGATCTTTGCTCTCAGATCCAAGCTCTGTCCGATCACATTTCTGCCCTTATATCGAAGGATTTCTCCTTGCCATTTGAATGGTGAGCTGGCATCAATTGCTGCTGCAGGTCTCAATTCCTCAATCTCAGTATCACCACAATAACTGCCCACCACTTCTTGCACCCAAGCTGGTTGTATCACCACTAAGACATGACACACACACCCAACTTGCTGATTGAGTAGTCCTCTCCTAGACAAGGCGTCTGCTACAACATTGCTCTTTCCCATCCTATACTGAATGGAGTAATTCAATCCTAGCAGCTTCCGGATAGCTTTCTTCTGCAAGTGAGTTGTTACTTGCTGGTCTAGCAGATGTCGAAGGCTCTGATGGTCAGTGATGATTGTGAAGTGATTAGGCTCTAAGTAATGACGCCACAACTCAACAGCATATAGGATTGCCAGAAGTTCCTTCTCATAAGTGGAGAGTAGTAGGTGCTGGCCATGAAGTGCTTTGCTTATGAATGCCAGTGGTTTTCCTCCTTGCATTAGTACTACCCCTATACCCACTTCACAAGCATCTGTTTCTACCTGAAAGGAAAGAGAGAAGTCGGACAATGCAAGCACTGGAGGAGTGGAAATCAATTTTCTCATCTGGTTAAATGCAGCAGTGCTACCACTATCCCAATTGAAGGCATCCTTCCTAAGCAGCTCAGTTAGAGGTCTGCATATTACCCCAAAACTTCGAATAAATCGCCTATAGTAACCTGCTAAACCCAAGAAGCTTCTCAACTCCTTCTCGTTCTTGGTTGTTGGCCACTTTAGGATGGCCTCAATCTTAGATTGATCAGTTGCCACACCATCTGCAGAGATAACATGGCCTAAATATTCCACCATAGGAAAAGCAAAGTTGCACTTGGATCTCTTAGCATACAACTGATGCTGCTTCATTTTTTGCAACACCGATTTCAGGTGCTCAATGTGCTCTTCTAAGCCAGTGTTGTAAACAAGTATATCATCGAAAAATACCAGCACATATTTCCTCAGGAACTCAGCAAAGACAACATTCATCAAGGATTGAAATGTTGATGGAGCATTGGTCAATCCAAAGGGCATCACATTAAACTCATAGTGCCCATTATGTGTCCTAAATGCAGTTTTAGGAATATCAACCTCAGCAACTCTAACCTGATGGTACCATGCTCTCAGATCGAGTTTTGAGAAAATAGCAGCTCCATGTAGTTCATCCATCAACTCTTCAATGTTGGGGATGAGAAACTTGTCTTTCACAGTAGCTTCATTGACTTTCCTGTAGTCTACACAGAATCTCCATGTCCCATCTTTCTTCTTGACTAGTAGTGTTGGAGAGGCAAAGGGACTTTGGCTTGGTCTAATGAGGCCAGTGGATAGCATATCTCTAACCTGTTTTTCAATCTCATATTTCTGTGTGTGAGGGTATTTGTAGGGCTTGGAGCAAATGGCCCGTGTGCCCGGTTTCAAAGGTATGTTGTGCTCACATCCTCTCTCAGGTGGTAGCTGGGAAGGTTCTGCAAAAACTTCCTGAAATTGCTCAAGTACCTCTTTCACCTCAGCCATTATAGGTTCCTCATTCCCACACAATTGAAAAGTTGGGACCACTGCTGAAGCAAACTCAACCAGCTAATCTCTCACCAACACCTGCAGTTCCTTGCCCGTGATGTGTCTAACCTTTGGCCCTTTATTGTGGTCCACTATTCCCTGCAGCTCCACCTTTTTTCCCTCTTTTGAAAAAGCAATAGTTATCCTATTGTAGTCAAACTAGACAGGGCTATAGTTCTTCATCCAGTTTACTCCCAATAGGAGCTCAAACTCTCCCACCTTCAATGCCTTTATGTCAAATGAATAACCTTCCCCTTGCATTACCCACTTAAAGCCCTTGCATTCCTGTCTGCAAAACAATTTGCCCTTATTCAGTCCTTCTACCACCATTAAATTTGCTGAAGACAGTTTGAATCCTGCTTCCTTGGCAACCAGAGGATCGACGAAGCTATGAGTGGAACCGCTATCAATCAGTATGTTGATCAGTCGCTTCCCCACATAACCTTTAACCGTGATTGAAGTGTCTGGGCCTTCATTTCCTGTAAGAGCTCTCACAAAGCTCCCATTTTCCTCATCTGCTAGTACTGTTTCATCCATTAGGGATTCCATGGATTCATCTTCCTCCTCTTGGTCCAAGCTCTGACCCAGTATGTGCTTCACAGTTGAGGTTTTACGTTGGTGACCCACAAAGTATTTGTCACCACACCTAAAGCAAAGACCCAGAGTTCTTCTGAATTCTCCCGGATTCTTGGAAACTGAGGTTCCCGCATTCGCCCCTTCTTGATTCCAATTGGATCCCGATCGCCAAGGTGGTTTGCTCATCTTGATCAAAGCTTGAACAACATCGTTATGCAAGCGAGCCAACTCCAAGCACTCAGCAAGGTCTCGAGGACGACCCAATTTGACCAATGGCTTAATTTCTGCCTTCAATCCGCTTATGTAGCTGGTGACGAAGTAGCTCTTTGGGAGGTGCGGATTGTAGGAAAGCATCCCAGCACGCAAGTCCTCAAATCGTTCGTTATAGTCCTCCAATTCGTCGATCTGATTCAATTTATTGAATTCTTCGACGATTTCTACACCCTGCTTTTCACCGAATCTAATACACAGTGCTTCGCTCATTTCTTTCCAACGAATCCCCCTTCGTTGCATCAAGAACCCCTGAATCCATGTATCAGCTCTATCCTGCACATACATCGCCGCTAATTCGACTTTCTGGTGCTCCTGAATTCCGAAAAGATAGAAGTACTTCTCTCACTTCCTAACCCAGCTCCTTGGCTTTTTGCCGTCGAATTGCGGGAAATCGACCTTGGGAAAACGATTTTGATTGTTGAGGAATCCGTCATTCCTCATCGGGGGAGGTCTGTATGCATTTGCGTCTTCCCAATTCTCGCGCTCGCGATTCGCCACTGGTGGAGTTTTCTCCTGCTGTTCCAGGCCTAGTCCTCCAAGATTGAGTTGGTTAGGCCCTTTCAGAACGAACAACCTCATCCAATCTGTAATCTGCGATTGGAATTCCTCCGTCATCTTCTTGATGTCATGAATCTCCTGTTGGTGAGTGTTTCTTGATCGCCTCCATTAATGCCTCGTGTGTCGATGTCGAGAACTGTTGAAGCTGATGGAGTTGCGAGTCCATTTTCTCGGTTGCCTTGTGGCGTGTTCCTTCTGCCATTGCCGAAGATCTCAAGCTAGCTGATACCACTTGTTAGGACCTTGTGTGTTCTCCCTAACTGATTTGGAATGAGATAGAGAATGTAAAAGAGGTAACTGTTTCGTTGATTGAAGAATGAATTGTTCAGCCCCAATTACAAGTATTTATATGCTCATGTCCTAACACAAGGGCTACCTCTTTCAAATTTTTACCTGTTTAAAAAAAAAATTAACATTGACTATTTTTTCTGCAAAAGTTCCCCAAATACCCATTTTCTTTAAAGAAAGCAAACTTTTCTAACTCATCTTATTTTGAGTAAGGTTTAATGGGTATAAAAAAATTTAGTTTTTCTTTGGATTAGTCAATTACCCCATATGATATTAGTCATTAGAGATGGAATAGTTTTGGAGAAGTCTAATTTACAACGTCAAGTCTTAATCTCGAATTACCTTAAACTAAGGAAAACTACCAAGTTCATGTCTTGCTTAATAAACTAAGGAGAACGATGTTAGACACCGAACAAATTTGGAGTCGTCTAACTTACAAGTTAGAAAAAAACACATTTCATATTGGTGCACATCTCAATCCATAACTACGAATCTTTAAACCCTCATTCCTGCCATGGAAAACTCGCAAAGTTCATATGTGTGCGCGCGTGTGCGTGTATAGGTGCCAATGGAGACCTTGTGATTAATGTCAAGTGGGCAATCCCAAGTGTCTGGGCTAAGGTGGCAAAAACCCCTATCTGGCTTGTCCCATTGACTCACAACTCCCAACCCCTCCCTCCAACCATGTGGGTGATTTGTAATTGGGCCGATGGATCCTCTGTACCTGCCCATATCTTCATTTATTCCTCACCACATATATCATATGATATATATATAAATTGCAGTATAAAAATACGGATGTACCTCGTTCGTTCGACCTTATAACGTCTACATATATCTGTGTATACAGCTTATTATTTATGTCATTCTTGCTGTCATGTTACCATTTTGTGGGCACTACCCAATACCTGCACGTCCACCTTCAGATCCACCCACTATTTTAGTGTACATTGGATGGGTCTATTGGGGACACACCCATTACATCAATACAATGTAAATTCAGCATTCAAATCTGAAATCTACATACCAACGGTTTTTTAATCGAATATGATAGAAATGTTTAAGTTATAAGTGATTCAAATCGTACTCATTTAGTCATTCATATATAGTTGTATCGTAGCGGATTTAGAATTTTTTTATAATAGGGGTTAAAATGTTATCCTGATATTTTTTCATGTATATTAAAAAAATTACGACTTAAAAAAATACTAGAAATTACCAAAAAAATGAGAATTTTTTTTATGTATATATGAAAAAAATATTTCTTTATAATATATTATAGAAACCCTTAAATTTGTTATTTAAAATTATATATATAAAAAAAGAGAAGCTAAAAATGTTTAAACCTATGATCTTAAGATAATAAATACTCCTCCTTGTAAACTAATCTAAGCTGTCATTGAGATTCTTTATTATTTTTAAACTATTTTATCTCTACAATTAATGAAAATTATAAATAAAGAAAAACATATAAAAAAAATTCTCCATACTTTCCTTTCGAAATAGGAGGGTTTCAGACACCCTGAGATCTCTAGAACCGCCATTGGCCATATATACAAGCAAAAAATATTTATTCTATGATTGTAAAAGATGGTATTTTTAACCTATGTTCTAAGGGCATATGTTAGAAGTCTGATTTAGAAATATTCTCTACCAAATAAAGTCTCGACCCTAAAAATCAATTTTTAAAAAGACTAAAATAATTAAATTAAGAAAAATCATTCTTAATTAGGCTTTTAAATCTATACCCTTGAAAAAACTAAATAAAAAATTACACATGATTAATTCATGTCCAAAAGAAAAGCTTAATGTATGACACACCAACAATTTATACTTGACCAAATTTTATTGCAGTTAAGTAGTATGCATGATTTATATATAAGGCCTTTAATATAGTGTGGTGTTAAAACTTAAAAGGGGGAAAAAAAGAAAAAGGAAACGTACGGTGTATAAATGTATGTGGGATATGAGCATATGCAAACATGTGCTCCCATGTTTTACCTATTCCTATTTCTCTGCCCGCGCAGGTGTTTTTGGTACCTTCTCTGCACTTTCTCATCCTTTTTTTTTTAACTCCAAAATATATATATAAAAAAAAATCAAATATAAAACGGGTTTTCTATCCTATCACTCAATGACATATGTTAACAATTTCAACTGATAAAGATTTCCTACATTTAAATTATTTTTAGTTTTTCATAATATTATTTTCCTAAAATCGCTTCTTTTATTTGGTAGGGCAACTAATCTAGGATAAAAAGACCAAATATAAAATCGGTTTTTCTATAGCATTAATTTGAAATGTTTTTTAAATTTTAATTAGTTTAGTTTTTTTTAATTAAATTTATAGGGTCGTTTTTGTTGTTTTGTAGGAATTTTTTTTTAATTTAAGTTCTTATCTTATACCCTATAAAAAAATCAATATAAAAAATAAAAAATTAAGACCCGTAATTCCTCAATCCTCATGCTGCAAATGCGGAAAATAATGGAATTTTTTTGGAATGGATAAGCTCTGTGTCTCTTTTTTCTCCCTAGGAAAAAAAGGAAAGAAATAAAGTATAATTATTAAAGTTTATTTTTTATTTATATAAAAATAAGCAATCATATCTTTATGTGCATTGTGCTAAAACACACATAATTATTATGTAACATATGGTTGTAACAGGTTAATTAGTGACGACCTTGACCTTGCAACCAACCATGATATAATTAAGATGGGTTATGTTCACCTAATCTACTTTTGTAAGTGATCAAATTCACGCTTAGCTTTCAAATCAATTCATCCATTCAGCACGAGTCATCTACATATATATAGTTAGTTAGGCGATGCTTTGACCCTCAAAACAGCAACCTTTTTTGTTTTTATAATCTGTTAATTAAGAAGAGTAACACTGTAACTTATAGCACGTTCAAATGTTGAAACCAATTAACATTGACAATATGCTTAATATCACCCGACGTATGTTAAATAATCGATACTTAATATTTAAATTTTTAACGTGACTTTTTTTTGTTTTATCTATTTACATCTCGAGATTTTTTCATACATCTTAATTAATGTCTACCAATCATAAATTTGTATAATGATTATGACGTCACATCTTACTCAATAACGCCTAAGTCTAATTAAATTAGACTAACAAAAAATATAAGTACTATATATTTATCTTTTTCTTAAAACGTGATTTATCCATATCATAGTGGCTAAACAAATATAGAATAAATTCATTTTATGGATTGAAATTGAATGTATAATCATATCATTAATCATTTTTTAAATAAAAATTAAATATCAAATTCTCAAAAATAAATAAAAAAATTTTGCCCCGGCCTGTCAGGGTGGGCTAGTGGTGAGGAGCAAGAGGTTGGGAAGGAGGTCCTGAGTTCGATCCCTACCAGTGAGTCGAATCGGTCGACGTAAGCCGGTTTACCTGGTACGTGGCTATTAC
The DNA here is from genome assembly GCA_037127255.1 of Persicaria tinctoria. Classification (NCBI taxonomy): domain Eukaryota; kingdom Viridiplantae; phylum Streptophyta; class Magnoliopsida; order Caryophyllales; family Polygonaceae; genus Persicaria; species Persicaria tinctoria. Next base: position 7,803,580 of record JBANSL010000012.1, read on the forward strand.
CGACTGGATCATGTGAGTCGAGCCGATCGACGCAAGTCGGTTTACCTGGTATGTGGCTTTGACCGGCTGGATCACGTGATCGGATTTACCATCAAAGGTGGGTACCTCGTAAAAAAATAAACTTATGGTGTTTTTTTTTTGTTATAAAATAAATAAATAAATAAAAAGGAAGGCGCATCTCTGTGTCAGCCGTCCAATGACGCCTAGTATTTAAAAGCCAACCCACGCCTTCTCCCACTTGGTAGCCCCTTCAATCCCCAATTTGCTTCCGTCTCCAATCTCCATCTCCATCTCACCAACTCAAACTCAATTCCAAATTCCTAATTCCAAATTCAGGTATCCAACCAGATCCATCGCAATCTCCATGGCCTCCAACGCCTCTAATCTTCACGACCGCGTCGAGTTCAAGAGGCAAAAGCGGAGAAGGATCGATTCCGCCGCCTCCTCCGATCAGCATCAAGATACGCCGATCAAGTGGAGATCCCCTGCCGAGCAGACCGCGTACTCGTCCAAGCTCTTCGAAGCCCTCCGGCACGTCCGCCGCCGCGCCATCGCCTCCTCTCCTTCCACCGCCACCACTCGCAGCAGATCCGTCCGTGACGCCGCCGACAAGGCCCTCGCCATTGCCGCCAGGGGCCGCTCCCGGTGGAGCCGCTCCATTCTCGCTAACCGCCTCAAACTCCAACTCAAGAACCACAAGAAGGCCAATTCCCCGAATTGCAAGCAGTTAAAGGCGCCCCTGCCCTCCGCCGCCGCTGGTTGCCGGCGGCGGCAGAAGAAGCTGCCGCCTTTGCAGAGACGCGTCCGGGTACTCGGCGGATTAGTTCCCGGTTGCCGCAAATTGTCCTTCCCGAATCTTCTGGAAGAAACTACCGACTACATCGCCGCCCTTGAAATGCAGATCCGCGCCATGTCCGCTCTAGCTGATCTTCTCGCCGGCGCCGGTAGTAGCTCCGCCCCCAATCCCGATCGGCGTGATTTGACTTGATTACAATCAGTCACTCTTCATCGGCTTCTTCTTCTTTTTTTAATTTCCTTTTTTGAGCTTTTTTTTTTTTACTCCTGATGTATTTTGTTGTATACATTTTTTTTCACTTTTCTTACTTTTTTTTAGCTCCGTTTTCCAAATTTTTTTTTTAGAGGGAGACCTATTTTTCTTAGAGTGGGAAAAAATACATAAATATTAGTATATTCATTTTTTTTCGTATAAAGGTATTATTATATCAATTTAATAGGAATATAGATAAAGTATTTATGAATTATTAATACGTTTCATTAAATGATTAATGCAATTTGCGTTGCCACTTTAGTGGGTAAAATTTAATATTTAAAGTTACAATTATAATAATTAAAATTAAAATGTTCGTTGTGATGCTTAGGTGGTTATTTGTACAATTATTGGTTACACATGCGAATAGAACCTATACGGTTGCGATGTCATTATTATCTATGACCTATATTAATATATTATCTTTGGCCCTTTTTATTTAATTATGTATTTATGCGTTGTAAAATCAACTAATTGTATTGATCAAATTAATAATGGATACCGTAGGAGACAACCTAATCATATAGCATGGAATATTTAAGCTCTTTGCTATCTTTCGTAGATGTATCATGTATCTGTCTATTGTCTACATTTTTTTTTGTAAAGTTAGATTCCAAGTTAGTAGACCAATGCTTGTTCTAGCGGTAAGGATAAGGTACCCCATAAAAGAGGTTTGGGTTCAAATCTCACTTTATGCATTTGGGTCAATATTAAATCTCCTCAAGCGCGTAGGGCCAAGCCGAAGGGGTGGAGTTGGGCTGCGTGCAAGAGGTGAGGATCATCCGCAGATCTCACTTTGCGAAAGTGGTACTGAGCCTCCCCAAAAAAACCCTTCAAGCGCATAGGGCCAAGCCGAAACGAAGTTGGGTTTCAAGGGTATGGGGCCGCGAAGCGATGAAGCAAGTCACTATATAAATTTTACCCTACCTTAGCTTTTGCCCACCGTATGAGCTTAGCTCAACCAGTTATTGGGATGACATTTGAAGCAAGGAGCAAGTCTCACGCGGCAGTGTGGGAGCAATCTCTCAAATAAGAGGGCGCGCTCCTTGTGCGCAATGAGTGCTGGTCACATATCTTTATTACCGATTGAGTCACTGTGATTTACCTGATCATCTCACAATCTCCAATCTCCGTCGGGTCAAAGGGTGAGAGACACTCAAGGTGAGCGATTTCAACTTTTGGAGCAAGATTTCAAATTAGCAGGGTAAGTGCGTGCGGTAATTAATATTAAATGAATGATTTGGTATAATTTAATTACCTTGTATATATGTTGTGCACTTGTACCCATCAGTCAAAAAGGGTCTGCTGGCGGTGCCCTACTTGTTCACTCAAACCTTAATTATACTCGATCAAATCTATGAGGTAAGATCTCGATCGTAAAAATTAAGATATGTAAGGTGGCAGTTACCTTGTTTTCCTACATTGATTGTAAAAATGTAAATTGACTCATAGGGTAAAACATAACATAAATGATCCAATGTCCTATGGATGGATAGACCTATTTGCCTCCATATGAAGTAGTCAAGTAGGAAGTTAGATTATGTTAATTTGGATACGGTTTTAGGGGGTATTCTTTGTATTTGCGTGTAGACTGTGTAGTTGTAAAATCGAGTTTAGTTTGGGGTTTACGAGATAATTTCTTTAGAATTATGTGTCATTATAGTTGTCCTTATGAATGATCGATACGATTATTAGAGCAAAGTATCGGAATGTCGATGGTTAGTTCATAGAGTATCGGAATATTGTTGCATTCGAAATTCATAAAATTGCTAAATGGAGTTTAGGTTTATCCGTTTATGAAATTGAAATCAAAATATTGCTTAAAATGACTTGCACCTAATTCCAAATCAATCCACAATAAATAGACAGTTATGAAACAAATAAAATTGGGGTAATAATATAATAAAATATTCTAATCACCCTCTAAGACGAGTAAATTACATTTTTTTTTATTGTTGATTAATTTTACAATATATTGAATCCTCTAAACTTATGGTGTGTTTGTGGGTGGAGGGAATGGATATTATTTTTAGGGTGGATGAGAAGGAGATTATTAATTTGTAGAAAATAATCTCATATATGTTTGATTAAATGAAGATTAATCTTTTTATATAATAGAATGAAAAGACAAATATGCCCTTAATTTTTCACTCTTCACAACATTTTCTCTCCAATCGGCGACCAGCCAGCCAGCTTCCGCATTCCACCATTTGCTGCGACTTTTTTGAAGGTTACTTCCATGGCCAATGCCAATCGAGGATTTTGGGATTTGAAATTGAATATGAGATGTTAAGGGCAAAATTGATCCACCCGCTTTCCCACCACGTCCACCCCATATCTCAAAGTGGAGAAAACCCCCAATTTTGACTCCATAATCCCCACCCTTTCACCCCCTTCCACACCCATACTAAAACATTCCGAGTTATGCTTCCTAAAAAACAACTCTTATTCCTTTCATCCCGTGCCAAACACATATTAGGTTGAACCTGAAATACACGTATTCTTGTGTAATGATGTAATTCCATTCGCTAATCATCCATTTTAACTTTAATACGAACATAAAAAAAATGTTTGGTGGGGACCTACCTTTAAATTAAATTTGGAAGAACATACGAAAATAGGGGAAGGGACACTTGAAACCCGCAACAATCACTTAAATTGGGGCCGGCCCTAAGTCAAAATATTTAGGGATCAATAAATAACCCTACAAAATTAATTAAACTATAGATAGAGAAATAAAAAGGGGGGGCACCCCTATCTATGCACGTCCAATTGTCCATGTGCCCTAATGACCCTACAAAAGGGGCACCACCAACCTCCATTTCCTAATGTCCTCCATGTGACGCCCGGACCCCGTCCCTCTTTTTTTTTTTTCTTTTAAATTCATATGGCCGTTAGAGATCGATTTATGTATAAAGGTTGGGTGAAATCTTATACATCAATTTAAATTCCGTATTGCTTAGATTTCATACGACCTGATCGGGTTTTACGGATTCTTAACATATAGGTGTATGAGTATTAGGGGGTAGCCCTTCACATGCCTATGCAAAATTTAACACCCACCCATTCAATTCATTCTCAAAAGCTACCTACAACTTTTTATGTCTTTTTTTTTTTCCCTCTTGAATTAATGTTTTCCATTTGGAACAGATGAAAACAAATGACATGGTCCTTATGAAGGGTGCTTGTATAATTCATCAGTATAGCTAGTGCAGCATTTTAATGCCGCTCTTGTCTTTTGAATTTTTTTTTTTTTTTTTTCTAAAAACACAAGAATAATTAGTTAATATTGCCCACCCACACAATCACTCCAGTGTGTCATTTAGATCTATGTCGTTTTCAAACAATGTCTTTGGAAAATTAACAATGTATCAGACATATTAATATATATCTTTGGTCATATAATTTATGGTTGATATAGTATGATACCATGATTACCGAGTCTAGCAATTGAGAGAAAAGATTTTGAAACTTACATATGTTGAGAATTAGATTAACATAGAAAATGGTGAGGGCTGGTCGAATTTCAATTGAGAGCAATTGAGAGATTATCGTTGGAAGTATAGAACGATGCTACTTCATTGTGAGTTGGCCAGATTGAGTTAGGGTTCTTTGCTGGAAGTCTAGAATGGAGCTACTTCAAACCTTCGACTAGTCGTCATAGGCGAGATCCAGATAGGGTAGCAATACATTTTCAAGTGGACTTAATATTTTATTTTATTATTTCACATTTCACATTAAATTACATGATAACATATTAAAATTATAATAAAATTATTAATAATTATAATATACCTTAGTTATACATATTATTGTAGCATTATATAATACAATTAAAAATTATATATATACTCGATAACCATGATATTCCGTATACATTGATCACTATAACAATGATGGTAAGTTGGTAACCACCCTTGTTGAAGGCACTTTGATACGGTTGATATGATAATTTTCAGTACCATTTACTAACCCTAATACAATTAATATATTGAACCCTACCACAAGTGTGCCATGTAGGCAGCCCGGTTGTGAATTTGTAGGGTTGTGGTAGGCCCAACCCATGGGCCCAAAATGGGAGGACCACCACTTGCTACATGGGTTGTTGTGGGCTTTCACAGTCCACTAAAGCAGAGTCTTGAGAGGGAGATAAAGGCCTAAAAAAAGCCTAAAAACTTGGGAGAGGGGGTTACAAACTGTTTAATTCCATGTGCTACAGACACTCATTGTCCTCGCATCATCCAAACCCCAACCCATGTGCTCTCGTCAAAAGACAACAACAATCCCTATTGCTCCAAATCCCTTTTCTTTTCTTTTTTTTTCTTTTTTTTTGGGAGCTTTTCTTAGTCTCAAAATAGTTGATGTGGGCATGATTTTTCACATCAACGTTGTGTTTTTCATCGTTGAGGATGAGATTAGTTCAAGAGGAATTTACTGATGGGAAAATAAAACGAATTTTGTACATACATTTTTTTTTATGTTTGTCCAAATTTGGGGTTGCGCTTTGAGAATTTTATAAATACATAGCAAACTCTTTCAAGAAGAATAGATATGATAATATATGTTTATTAACACATGTTGCGCAATCGAATTCTCTGCAGCTCTATATGGTCTGATGAGATGAGCAATAATACTGTGTTCCCACTATTCAGAGTTCGTCCTAATGTCTTCCTCGACTTCTTCGTGTGTCGGGTTTTTTCACTCTTAACGGTGATATTAGATATTTCGAAGCCTTACCTAATGAAAAATAAAAATAGTTTCCGCCCCTTAAATAGCATATATAGTTTATTTTATACTCCGTATATATTGATGATGATGATGATGATATTAGGAGTGTATCCATCATGGCATTGCCCACCAAGTCAAAATCACACGAGGCCGAGGTCTCATTCATATAAGCCGTATGGGGAGGTGAATCCCCTGTCGGCCGCTCCCTCTCCCTCCTCATATGCTTTTCAATAAATTGTTATTATTGCAACGGAAATTGCAATAAACAATTGTATATTGATGTGAAAATTGAAAAATAGTCTTAATAATAATTTAAGTAGATTTGACATTGACATATTACTGATTAATCTATCTCAAAATTACAATCTAGGTAATTTTTTTATAAAAAAAAATCTATAGATTTACTAAATTTTCAACCTTTGTAACTAAATTAAATGAATAAATCTTATTTAATTTGATAATTTTATAGCATAATGTAAATTTGGTTCTTTAAAAATCACAAAAAGTTTTTACACTCTTAAAGTTTTTGCCAAACCTACTCAAATAAAATCGAAAAAAAAGAAGGCCAAAATCCACTCACGATGAGTTTTTTCATCATTAAACCTTATTTAATAATTAATAATTTAATACTATGTCACTAATAGCTTGCATGGAAAACTTAATAATTTATACTTTTATGGTGTGTGTTTATGATAGTTTTTAAGTATGTGAGGTGATTTCTTAAGTATTGTTGTCACCTTTACACTTATTTTTCGACAATGCTATTATGTTAGTTCTTGTCTAACTAGCTTATTTTCCATCAATTTGATCAACAAGAATTTAGACATTTGATTTCGTTGGGTTTCTTTGAAGTCTTTCTCTTAGCATGCTATCATTTGTTTTAAATTGTTTAATACTCTCTCCGTCCCAAATTATTTGTCTTTTACTATTCATGCACGTTTTTTTAAAAAGCTAAAAACTAAATAAAATATCAATATTTTATTAAATATTTTTAAATAATATCATACATATTACTAATAAATATAAAATTATTTTAAAAAACTAATTAAAAAATGAATATTTTATATAGTTTTTAGCTTTTTAAGAAAGCTTGCATGAATAGTAAAAGACAAACAATTTGAGACGGAGGGAGTATTAATCTTTTCGTCTGGTTGATTGGTTGGTTTATGTATCATTTGTTTTATAATGATTTGTAACAGTCCAGCATCTCAAAATATCACAAGCATATACTTGGAAACATGGAGATGTTTGTGAGTGGGAGGGTCAACCCCTTAAATGGGTCACACCGTACCCGATCCAGATGTAGAGCGACTGAGTCGATCGAACTTGACTAAGATAAAAAAAAAAATCCTTTCTTTTTTCGTTAATATATTCTCTCCGTTCAAAAAATAAGTTTTTAAATTTTTTTCCCGATATTGAGATATGAGAATTATTATTTTTTTATTTTTTTTATTCTCATATTTTATTGGTTGATAAGTATTGTGATATTTTGTTGATAATTAATGAAAGTTATAAAAATAGTAAGTTTATAATTTTTTTTAATATAGGTGTAAATGTAAAACACTTATATAAATCAAAGGAAGATTTTGGGAGGAGTTAGATCATGTTGACGCACCTTTCAATGGCGTCCTGTCGGACGAGGGATAGGAACTCCGAATGCGACGTGAGAGCTCCATGATCCATGAAGTGTCTAAGATGATCAACCTTGTCCGCAACTCGTTTGATTTCACGAAAGACGTGGGAGCAAGATGCCCAAACAAATTGTTGTAGGAGAAATTGAATGTCCGTGACAATCATCTCAATCTCCCAAGGGCAGTGTCAGACACCGAAAATTGTCTTGATAACAGTGAGATTGTCACCCTCAACCTCAATACATCGCAAGCCAAAATCTCTAGCAGCCACAAGCCCCAAGTGGAGCGCCAAGACTTCGTCCATCAGCGGAGAGACAGAACCACACTGCGAAGAGCCAGAAGACACAACCAACCCGTTGTCATCACGAATAACAAATCCAGTTGAGGCCAAACCACAGAAGAGTCTAGAACCATCAAAATTGATCTTGAAGTGGTTGACCGCTGGTTTAGACCATCTAATATTTTTCTTGCGCATGAGTGTCGGTTGTTGTTGACTCATTGTAGTTTCCATGTCTTTCCAAAATAATATTTTGGAGTCTTCTACTTGTTGTAGTAATTGTCGTAGATATTATTCTTGCTTCCTGATGTCTACGTAGTTTTCGTCATTGGAAATAATCTTGTTCTCGATTGTTCATAATTCCCACCAAATAGTGGCTAAAGAAGTTTTTTGTAGTGTGTTGAGCTTGGAGAATATGTCGTTTGTGATTTCTTATAGTTTGATCTACTTTGGTTACTGTTTGTATGATTTGTCCAATTCCATTGTCAATCTTTTTAATCATCTTAAGTGCGTTACTACAACAGGGGAATAAGGGTGTGTTTGGGTGTAGGATGTAAGGGGTTTGGGGGATGGCAAATTTGCCTCGGTATCCCCGCCGGTGTGTTTGGATGTAGGGGTTTGCTGGGTTTGAAGGGTGGGAAATGGGGGGTTTGGGGGATGTATCTGGATGGGAAATTGATCCTCCTCCAAGGAGGTTTGGTGGATGGGGATTGATTTTCCCCAAAAATGCCCCTTTTTCCTTCCCTCCATTACTTCTGAGTTCTGACCTCTCTGTCCAGATCCATCGTTGACCTCCTCGGTTCTCTCTGCCGCGTTCCCACTTTCTTCTCCACCGCCGGATTCCGTCCGGTCGTTTCTCTGCCTCCCCGGCAATCAGAGCGAAGCACTTGAGGTCGCTCTTGAAGACTAGATTTTACTGTTGCAATCTCTTAGTCGATCTGTATTGTACGTTATGTTTGAATCACTATGTGCAAGTGCCTTAAAATGAATAATTCATCAAAATCTTGCCATTGTTTCAATTTACCTGACTCGTTAGATGGATCCTTGTAGCAAAGAACAATAGAATTAGTAGTTTGGATCAAAACCAACAAGCCATTTACTGATGCTGATTATATTTGAAGCTATAGCCTTTCAATAGTGGCTACTTGGCTTCCCCAGTCTGTACCTGCCTTCGGGTTTGTTCAAGAATACTGTACTCCCTCCGTTCCATAATACATGTCCTTTTCTTTTTTGGCACGTTTTTTAATGAGCGAAAAACTCTATAAAATATTATTTTTTTAACTAATTTTTTTATATAATATGATACTCATTAGTAATAAGTATCATATCATATAAAAAAAACAATTAAAAAAATAATATTTTATAGAGTTTTTCGCTTATTAAAAAGCGTGCCAAAAAAGAAAAGGACGTGTATTATGGAACGGAGGGAGTATTAAATAACAGTGAAGTGGTCTACATATTTACTTGATGGTTTATTGGCTTTTCAAATTGAATCTTAGTGCTTTTTTTTTAATGTTCCTCAACATATCAATAGTCTAAAAATACTAATCCCCGCCTACACACACCCATCTCCTAAAAAACGGTAAGGTTCGGGACGAAGTTGGCAGAGGGGAGAGGCTGCCTGGTGGCGGGGCAGGTGAGGTTGCCGGCGTCGAGCCAGGTCTGGATGCTGGAGCGGTCGTAGGTGATGCGGTGGAAAGCGCCACCGGAGATTTCATCACCTCAAGCGAGATCGGGCATCGGAAGTAGCTCGGAACGACGACTTGGAGATCGTTTTTCGCCATTTTTTTAGGGATCAAAGGTTTGATGCAAATGTAAGAGGGGTATGAATTAGGGGCAATTTTGTCTTTTCATGTGCGTAAGTGGGGGTAATTCGGTCTTTATCCGTCACTCCATCCAGCAAAAAATAAAAATACAACCAAACACAAAACCCAAAAATTTAGGTGTTGAGTTTTCATCTCTTCCATCCCAAAAATCCACCTCATCTACCATATCTCCTAAAATTCCTATAAATCCACTAAAATTCATCCGGTTCCCAAACACACCATAAATGTTATTCAATCGAGTGGTTACAAAAAAAAAAACAAAAAAAAAAAAATTCAAACTTGTCATTGCTAGTACTGGAAAGTGATGAGTTTCACAGAAGAAATATATAGCCGACAGAAGATAAACTTGGCCGACACAAACTTCTTGTGCCACAATTTTGACAATATATAAGCTATGTTCCTGGCTTTTATATTTACTGGGACTCTTTTTTTTTTTTTTTTTTAATAAAAAAAACCCAATTTTTTTTAAAGGTCATAAAACGACATGGCTGATTAAGACAAATTAAGGCAAGACAAGCCAGTAAGAAATCTGAAAGAATTGAAAAAATCATCTTAAAATGCCATGGCTGCCTATGAGATGTGTTAGCCGTATAGTATAGCCGTATAGGTCGCCATTCTTAATTCCTTATATAAGTTGGTGTAGCTTGGGCTGAACACTTGAAGAAGGCAAATGCTGGGTCGGCCCATCACTTCTCTAAAAGGCCCAACTCCAAAGGCCCAACATCCAACCGCTGGCTTTGTTTAAACAAATTTCAATGCATTGAATTGACAAGATACACGAAGATTGAAGAGCAGTCCACACCACAACCGTTTTATGCATGAAACTTGGTAGCTACAAATTTGGTGTATAAATTCGTTGTATTTATATACAGGTTGTTTAACCAGATGACGAGTCAATAAACTACCAACAAAACAACCCCTTTGATTTTGATTGGCATTCATCTCTGATTCACTTCATCCATCTGTGACTGGGCGTGTGAGGAAGAAAAGGCCCAAATTGATTATTTGAGATTTTTATTTATTTCATTTAATGAATGAATTGAGTTTAATTAATGTGTGCGCAATTTGCAATAGTGCAATTTTTTTGGGGGGTTGACAGTACACAAATCACAATCGCTTCCCCCACACCAAAAATCTCAATAGCCCTTTCATCCCCCACCTCCTTTTCACAGAGGCATTATCTCGAGCGCCTTGCAAGCAACACCAAATCCTCCAACAGATTCTGAGAGGGAGGGGGAGAGAGAGGAGCCTCTGAGCCAGGCAGCAAGCAATCCACACAGATATATATACAGGCGCACGGGGGGGGGGGGGGGGGGGGGGAGAGCTACAGAGGAGAGAGAAAGAGAGAGATGTCGCTGAGGCCGAATTCACGATCTGAGGTCCGGAAGAAGTCGTACAAGTCGGGTGTTGATGCCGACGATGCCAGGAGGAGGAGGGAGGAGAATTTGGTCGAGATCAGGAAGAGTAAGAGGGAGGACAATCTCCTGAAGAAGCGCCGAGAAGGTCTATTGCTCCAATCGCAACAGCACCAGCTCCAGCCCTCCAACCAGTCTGTTCTCAATGACGCTTCTCAGAACATCGAGAAACGGGTAATTTCGCTGCTGCTACTCCCGATCTCCTTCGATTCCGCCATAATTGATTGACTATTTGGGAAAGGGGATGTAATTATTGCTCACTTTGTGGTAATTATGTAGCCGGCTTTGTTCTAGACAGGTTGTATTTACCTGATCCGACTGTTTTGTATAATGTCTCTTCGGGACTTTGATTTCAACGTCTAGTTGATAATTCAATCGATTCACCCTCCCCTAGGGCAACTGGTGTGTTTGGGGAGTGTTGCCTGTAGTTCAGATTGTAGATTTCGTATTTCCAGTCGGCACGAATTAGGGCGAATACAGGGAGATGAGTAAGGGTAAACAGTGCACAGTGTTTCTTAGATCACGGTTCTCCTTATGTAGGGTGGTTACTTCGGTGTTAGATCTTTGTTCTGATTTTGCCGGTAAAGACAGAATCTTTCTATGAGTTATTGGATTATCTCACTTGTGTGGTTTACAACATCAGACGGGATGGGAACTTGCATTTGGAATAATTTGTCTATTGATTTTAATGGTTTATTACATTTTCTAACAGCTGGAAACTATTCCCTCAATGGTTCAAGGAGTATGGTCTGATGACCCCACTGCTCAGTTGGAAGCAACGACCCAGTTTAGGAAGCTGTTATCCATTGGTATGTGTGAAGTTTCTGCTTTTAATATTCCATGTTCAAATTATTTCTTTTAACTTTGAAGTGTGATTCGTATTCATTCATGTTTAGAGCGATGTCCGCCCATTGATGAGGTTATCAAGGCCGGTGTAGTTCCTAGGTTTGTCGAATTTCTTAATAGGCATGACCTACCTCAACTACAGGTACCATTTCCCCTACCTTGGGATTTGAGTCGTGAAAAATTCACAAATACAAGTGATTCACGCTTGCAAGTTTGGCTTTTTACAGTTTGAGGCGGCCTGGGCTTTGACCAATGTCGCATCCGGAACGTCAGAACATACAAGAGTTGTCATTGAGCATGGTGCTGTTCCCAAATTTGTGCAACTCCTTGCATCTGCCAGTGATGATGTTCGAGAACAGGTCTTTCCTTCCTTCTTCCCTTGCCCTTTTCCTGGTCAGAATATACTATATTGTGTCATGCTAAAGCAATTGCTATGATATTCGTGCTGGGTGGCTCTTTTTATTATCTTAGGGAAATCAAGTTAAGAAAATGAATGTTGGTTATAGAGTTGTCAATACACTTGTAGATGTAATTCTTGCTTGTCCTTGAGTGCACGAAATTGATACATATACGTATTTCATCCTCATCATTATGCAGTTTCTTTTTACTAGATTTAATACGTTTTGTGTATTGTGATTTTTGATGATATTTTTTTCATGGAGGCAATTTTCTGAGTTATTTGTGCAGGCAGTGTGGGCTTTGGGTAATGTAGCAGGAGACTCGCCAACTTGTAGGGATCTTGTGCTGGGCAATGGCGCACTCGTGCCTTTATTGTCTCAGTTGAACGAGAACTCCAAACTTTCAATGCTAAGAAATGCAACATGGACACTTTCCAACTTTTGCCGTGGCAAGCCCCCCGCACCATTTGAACAGGTCAGATCTTGCTTAGATTATTGTAGTTAGAAATGATTTACTCTTGCCACATCTTCTATGCTTTGTGTTTTTGATGGGGAATGTTTGAATTATATTTAGGAAGATTAATGGACAAGCATCTTGGATTTCACAGGTGAAACCTGCTTTGCCAGTCCTCAGGCAACTTATCTACTTAAACGACGAGGAAGTTCTGACGGACGCCTGCTGGGCCCTTTCATATCTTTCAGATGGACCCAATGACAAAATTCAGGCCGTTATTGAAGCAGGCGTGTGTCAGCGACTCATTGAGCTTCTTCTGTATGTTTGATTCCATGTGCATTCTCATTAAACACTAATTACCAATATGTGCTGCATAAATTGGATTCCTTTCTCCTTTACTAACAAAATTCATTTTCTACAAGGCATCCATCTCCTACAGTTCTCATACCTGCGCTTAGAACAGTGGGGAACATTGTGACCGGTGATGATAACCAAACTCAGGTATTTTTGCTCTAGAAAAGTTGCATTTGTTGAGGGGTATTCATTTTATCTATCAACTCGTATTTCCCCCGTGTTCTAGGCTTTGGAAGTATAATTTTATGTAAGTCAGAAAAGGATTTAGCTGTAGTATTTTAGTTGTGGATATATGCACAAGTTCTCTTTCAAAAGTTTGCCCAACTATAGTCATATACTTGGCTCTTCATTTTTACAATTCACGCGTTTGATGTGTTTGCAGTTTGTGATAGACAATGGAGTCCTTCCTTGTCTACACCAACTTCTCACAAACAATCACAAAAAGAGCATCAAGAAGGAAGCATGTTGGACAATTTCGAATATAACTGCGGGGAATAGGGGCCAAATTCAGGTACTTGAGAACATGATCTTGTTGCCCGTATTCTATTGATGCTTAACAAAATTTTATCAGCTGACTTAATATCTTTGAGAGTCCTGCCTTTGGACATTGATACTTGTTTTGACACATACTACGTATTAAATAAGATAAAATTATTCTCCAAATAGAGTATTAAAATCTCTTAACTCCATCTGCTGAGAGTTTTTTAACTGTCGGTGACTGTTACCTGTTGTATTTATGTTCTCAAGAAGTGGGCTATCAGTTGGCTAATTAATCATATATTTTGTAAAGATGTTTGTTATTAAATAGTAGCTTGCCTCGCTTCATGAAGTGATTGATACTGCATGCAACTCGTTATGCTGTCTTGGGGTCAGTCCTTAACTTTGCGAGATTTTAACACATTTCGCTCTACCTTCTAGTTCTGGTTTTGGATTATCGATCTCCTTAGCTTGATTCTGATTTAGCTGGAGTCATTACACATTAGGGGGATGCTTAAATGATATGCTTAGAATCTAAATATCCTTTCCAGTATCAGATCTATGTATATTTTTCTCTGGTATGACGCAAAAAGATATTAAGTTTTATACAGATAAAAGTTGAGAGATGTAGCGGTCTCTCAATTTAGTACATATAGGTAAGTGAATAATAGGTTTTGATGCATATTCCCTTTTATTAAAGTCGAGTCCAGTTAGAATGTTGTTAAATGCACTAAATTTTGTGACATCCTCTTTGCCATTGTGTTATTATGTACTAAACAGGCTGTTATTGAGGCCCAACTTGTGGTTCCTCTTGTGCACCTTCTCCAACTTGCTGAATTTGAAATCAAGAAGGAGGCTGCATGGGCTGTCTCTAATGCTACATCTGGTGGATCTCATGAACAGATTCGGTATGTATTCAAAATTAGTGATCTCTATTTCATGTACTGTTCTCTCTGTGCATGTTGTGAGGGAGATGAATGTTCTATATCTGTGAAAACCTGTAGAATTGAGCATTGACATACATGATACTTGTGTTTGTTAGTTTTTGGAAACATTGAGATATACCCTAGTTTTTTGTCACCCCATGTTGGTTGTAATGTGATATGTGGAAATTTATTGGGTGCCAAGGATTTCATTTGTTTATTTGATTATCAGGGAATGATATATATTCATTGACATGCAGACAGATGGTAGAATACTAGAATACGCTGTATCAGTCACATTATTCAATTTTTAAAAATGCTCAGTATTCGGGATCCAAAAATTCACATCCCTTTGGTCCTAGTTGCCTGTGTTATTCCTCCATTCTCGGCTTTGTTTCTTTTGGTACAACCTCTTGGTTTTGCTCATTAAGGAACAGTATTACTTAACTCTCTCTGCTTGTGAAAACTCTATAACTCGTGACCGCTAGCTTAACATCATACCCCATGATTTACATACCTGCAGATTCTTGGTCAGTCAAGGGTGCATCAAGCCCCTCTGCGATCTGCTACTCTGCCAAGACCCCAGGATCGTGACAGTGTGCCTCGAAGGGCTAGAGAACATATTAAAGGTAGGCGAAGCTGACAAAGAAATGGGAATGAATGGAGGAGTGAACCTATACGCACAGATGATAGATGAATGCGAGGGGCTGGACAAGATCGAAAATCTGCAGACCCATGACAACAACGAAATCTACGAGAAGGCTGTGAAGATACTGGAGAAATACTGGGCCGAGGAGGAAGATGAAGAGCAGCAGCACCAGGATGGTGGGGCCCCGAATCAACAGGGCTTCAATTTCGGTCAGCCTAATGTTCCTGCTGGTGGCTTCAACTTTGGTTGAGGAGATACACCCTGCAGGGCAGGGCGGGGCGGGACGGCTCTCCTGCTACCTGCTGCTAGTGCCAGGTTCGTTAAGCTGTTGGGGATTCTTCTTTCAACCCAATCGAGGTTTTGAGGTTGTGTTTGGTGTTTTAAAGACAATTTGGTGCCAGTGTTTTGATTTCTGGCACAGACAAAGATACAGGGGTTCCATTGTTCTATTCTAAAATTATAGTTCAACTTCTTATCTTTTTTCTGGAAGGAGAAAAAAATATGGTTTGTACTCTTTGCTACTTTCACAGAGGAAAGTTGTTTTGTTATTAGACCATTACTATATGTACTGAGCTGGATATTTTGTCAAAAGTCATGTATGTGGCATGTTGAGATTTTTTATTGGATATTTAGCAAACATTGAGATACACAATGGGAAGTTTGCCTTTATAATTTTAATGTCTTTGGGCTTGTTTAGATTACTATATATTATAGTTTATAATGCATGGATTATAATATAATGCTATGCATTATAGGTCATAATACACCATCCAAGCTGCTTTTATTTTACTTTATGGAATTGCATATTTCTCATTATTGTACTGAAATCCTTTACAACTGTTTTTAATTATAATGCAATGATGTTTTAGTGTAATGACATTTTTCTGAAAGAGTTTTTTTATAAGAAAAGTATTCGAAATACCATATAGACAAACCGTCATGAAACAACAAATAATCGAGAAGTCAAAAAATTCGATTCACAAATGGATTATCATGAATTGAGAAACAAAGAGACGCACAAACTAAACAACCAAGTTTGGGAAAGACAAGTTAGACAACAGTGCAATGGAAGACGGTGCTAACTGATTGGGATTCTACAAGAGTGTTATTTGGATGCAACAGATGCATGTTACAAGAAAATTTGTTTTAAGACTTTAGTGCATTAACTCGATTATGAAATATGTGATAATGCATTTTTTCAAATTTAATGCATAAAAATGCATTGTTACTTTATAATATATGTGGTCCAGTACTAAACTTCAATTTTGTTTAAAAAAAAGCTATTTACTCATAATAATAGTTTGATACTCGATTATTTATGAGTTATATGTCCTTATTATTTTGAGTTTATTCATTGGATTTTTTTATTTTTTTTTTAGCACTATTCATTGGAATTAAAACCATAATAAATTGGGTGGTTTTATGAACTAAAAAAAGAAAAAAGAATTAAAGGCCAGTTTTTAACTTTTCTAATTTAGGGGTCATAATATCTAAATAATTTAGGGACCTTATCAGGAACACTTAAAATTTAGAGACAAACCAGGAAAATGTTGCAAATTTAGGGACCAATAATCCAATTTACCCGCGATACAAGTTCCCGGCGTGTTTCTGCGACTGCAAAACCCTAACCCCTGCCAACGCCGATCACAGATATGGATGGGTTTGTGGACGAAGATGAAGCATCAAGCGAGTACGGGGTGTTGCTGTACTACAAGTACACCCCACCCATCGATGACCTCAAATCCCTTTTCGACTTCTACAACTCCAACTGCTCCTCTCTCTCCTTACTCGGCCGAGTTCGACTCTCTCCCCATGGCGTCAATGTCACTGTAATCCTCTTCTTTCGATTTCATTCCCTCTTCCTCTCTCCCTCTTCAATGCCTAACAAATTGATGCGACTGTTTTAAGGTCGGTGGCAAGCTATCTGCGCTGCAACAGCACATCGCTGCTGTTAAAGAGAATAGCTTGTTTGAAGGCACCGACTTCAAGCTCGCATCTTGCAGTGAACCGCTCAATGACTTGGTCGCTGAAGAATGTGGCTTCACTTCCCTTTCTGTTCGAATCGTCAAGGTTTGTTTCTATTGTAGCTAGAACATTTTGTTTCAGAATCATCTATTATGTCATTTGCAAGTGTGGAGATGTTGAAGCACCCAACATTTGTGATCGGAGTTGATTATATCTTTACGTTTGCTCTTATAGGCATAACTACTGATGATGAGAGATTTCTTATCTGGTTTATAAATTATAACTGATTGATCCTTTTCTTGATTAATTCGATTGCATTTAATGCCGAGTTCTGCTTATTTCCAGGAGTTGGTAACTTTGTCTTCTAATCCTCTGTTGGAACCACCAAGTATTTTGAATGCTGGGAGACATCTACCCGCCGCCGAGTTTCATTCTGTTCTCACTGCTGCTGGTAATGGCATGTTATCTTTCATTTTTTTCTGCATCCATTGTTGTTCCTATGTTCATGCGCCGCTATGTAATGTAGTTTGATCTTACAATGTGTTTGAAAATTATCATTTTTTGCAACACATAAGAACTTTTTGTTCCCTTTTAATATGGACTCTTGTATATACTCATATCTTTCAATAGGAAAACTTTATGAAGAAGAAGGTGCTGTTGGTGGAAAAAAACTTGTTCTCTTGGATGCAAGAAATTTATACGAGACTAGAATCGGGAAGTTTGAAACGCAAACTGTGGAAACTTTGGATCCTGGTATCAGACAGTATAGTGATCTACCTACCTGGGTAGATGACAACATTGACAAGCTGAGAGGCAACCATGTTCTAATGTATGCAGCTATTCAAAATTAGATCTTTTGCTTTGAATCCTTCTCCTTTGTTGACCGTATCTATTTTTTTTTTTACCGATCCTGATTCAATCCTTGATCATGTCTATTTTCACTGCTTTTGGTGTGAATTTTAATTTATAGAATTCTTCCTCTGTTGGATTATACCATAGGCATGAACCTTTGGTCTAGGCGATAGGTCCCTAATCCCTAATGCATCTTTCTTTACTGTTCATAGGTATTGCACGGGAGGAATAAGGTGTGAAATGGCATCTGCTTATATTAGGTCCAAAGGTGCTGGCTTCGAAAATGTGTTTCAGGTATTGTCATGGGTAGGAAACATGGATTTTTTTTTTTGATGCAATGCCATTGTCTTGAAATTAAGTGAGTTGGGTTAAAATAAATGTTGCAAACTTGCAATCCTCTAAATAAAGATAGTTTGACCATTTCCATCTTTCCGTACAGACAGCCCCTTTTCTCTTAAGCCTGATTTTTTTTGAGGAACTTATTTGATGTCTACACTATTGTGCTTTGAGAATCTTTGTTAGCCCAGAAGTAGTCTTTTGTCTGTCACAGAATTATAAATTTTGTTCTGTGAAGTTTATCCGGTGACAATGAAACTCTTCATATTTTCCTCCTTTTTGCTACGTTTATAAGGAAATGATTTTAGCCAGGAATTAGCTATATAGTGTCATGCCTTGATATGTAATTTGAACTGCAACCAGGGCCGTCCAATGAATTTTAGGGGCCCGGTTCAATATTACCCTAATTTTAAAATATTTGATATTTTGTTCGACTTGCTAATTATTAAAAAAAATATTTTATGTGTAATTTTTAACTTATTAAAAAATGTGTCAACTTGTTAAGCATAAACTATTTTGATACGAATAGAGTACTTATTACATTTACTAATCTTTCAAAAACATATAGCACATAAATTAGGGTAAAATGGAGTAATAAATTTAATATAGGACTTCTTCCTATTAGATTTTAAGTCATGTATTTTAACTCTTTAATTGTGTATCAATACATATATGTGTGTTATACTATTTTCACATTAAAAACTCATTTATCGTGTGAAGTTATAATTTACAAATAAAATTTTGAATATATATGTGGAAAATCTTAAAATATCATAAATTATACTCCAATACAAGAGTTTGTATTAAAATAACAAATAAAAATAATTAATAAGAAGGTCTCATAACTAAAATAGTTTTTCCTTTTCTGGTAATTAGAAAATTTTTAAATGGCTTAAAAAATAGATGAAAAACCGGTAATTAGAAAATGTTTAATTGGCTTAAAAAATAGATGGAAAAAATATCAGTATAAGCTTGCTTGTAAAGAGAGTTGAACCCACAACCTAATTGCATTTAGTTGGGTCAACTACCATTGGGCCAAAGCAACTTTATGATACAAAGGGGGCCAAAAAAATATAAGTACTAGTAATAAATTATAAAATGGGGCCCTAACAAATTTGGGGGCCCTGTTCCATTGGGCTCTTTGAACATGCTAATGGACGGGCCTGACTGCAACTAGTTATGGTTAAGGTTAAAAGCAATAAAAAGAAGTAACTCTGAGAGTGAAAGATTAACGTGTTTAAAAAAACTGATGCCACTAAAATAAAAAAGGGATTTGGTGGTCAAATAGGTATATTTTCCCTCTACAGTGATTTAGTTACACCCAAATTTGTATTTAACCCAGTTCTTTTATGTATTCCCATGAACTTTTTCCTGTCTCTTTGTGCAAAGTAAAAAGTTGGCAAGAAATGATTAGGCTATGTGAATTGAAGTGGTTAAGTTTATTTGGGGTGAAATCTTGGTTATTGTGTTAGAAGATTGTGCATTTATTTTTGGCATTTAGAATTAAACAAAACCTATTTTTGGGGCAATGAAGCTAAACCTATTTAATATAAATAATTGGGCCAAAGATGAATTTGTGGTGTAAACGATGATTCTGGTAGTAGTATCTATACCTATTTTCCCTTTGGACTTTGTTATACATCAATGGCACCACATTTTTTAAAAAAAAATATCAATGCGTTTTCGGTGCCATCAATTTGTTATTCAACTCTTGAATATATCTTTTATGTTCTTTGGACAATTTCCCCCCCTATTGTAGCATTGTCTTCTGAGAAACTTTTAAATTAATTTATTTGTTTTTGAGATTTGCAGTTGTATGGTGGAATACAACGTTATTTGGAGCAGTTTCCCGATGGTGGTTTTTTCAAGGGAAAAAATTTCGTTTTTGATCACCGGTATGTTCTGCCTCCTTAGATAAACCTTTTGTGTTCATTTGCTGATGATGTGGGAAGAGATTATGTTCTAATGTTAATTTTGAAATGGATTAAGCGAGGATGATAGATATGTCTAATATCCTATCCACTTGTCTTACAAGACTAGGCTGTCTTGCTTCTTACACTTAAATCTCTGAACCTATTTTTAGGGAATCTGAGAATCTGATTAAAACATACACAGTTTCTCTTCAAGGGGATGCTTTTTTATTTCTTTCTACATCACATTATAGTATTATACATTTGGGAATTTATCATCTAATGCGTTTTTTTAGTGTTTCGTTTCATCGTAAGAATGATTTTGACATTCTGTGATTCCTTAAGAAACTAATGGAACTCTTAGATGATACTGCTGCTGAATACAATATTTTAATTGGTTGAGTAATCCTTCTGTTTTGATAGAATTTCAGTTGGAAGCACTAGTGGAAATATTATTGGCAAATGCCTTCTCTGTAGAATTCCATTTGATGATTATACATCCCGTTGCCGTTGTGCATTCTGCAGAATGCTTGTCTTGGTCTGCAACAACTGCCGGGTAAGAACCAGGGATTCTAGATTTTTGAGTTTTTTGCTGCTCATTTGTAATGTGTGTATATCTATCCACCCGAGGTTTTATTAGTCTTAACCTCTTAGTGAGAACTAACCAAGGCATTTTGTGGTTGGATTTTGCTATTCATACCACGAAGATTGTGAGTGAAATGACGACAATAATTCATTTGAAAATTTTTGTGATAGAAAAGGGGGATCTGGCTGTCAAAGTCTTAGGATTGACGCTCTTTCCATGACCCATTTTGTCTTCAAAACTCATCTGTGATATTATACCTTTTTCTGTCTTTAAAATGCTTTTACATGTTTTTCTTGTCCTTTCTTATTTTCTTTCTATATAATTTTCAATAATCCCGCAGGAAAAAAACGCTGAATATGTTTGTGAGATATGTCAGAGACATCAAAATGTTGCAGAATGTGGTCAGACTCTTGACACTAATGATTTGAAAACTCCAACCAATGACCTCAGATGTGATTCTGATGATCCAAAAGCCCAGCTCCTTTCTGACCAAGTTGTAAACGACACTCACGTATCTTGCAGTCCTGGTAAGGTCTGTATCTCGTAAAACTATCGCACATTGTCTCTACATTTGTTATGCTCATATTCATACACATAATGGTAAAAAAAATTCAGGTTTAAGCCCTTCAAGGAAACTACGCATATTATGTCTTCATGGATTTCGACAGAATGCATCTAGCTTTAAAGGAAGAACTGCATCGTTGGCCAAAAAACTCAAGAACATAGCTGAGCTTGTGTTTGTAAATGCACCTTATGAACTACCCTTCATGTACCAACCCACAAAGAACGACAACATCCCATGTTTGCCCGAACAAGACCCTCCTCCCGTGAAGAGCTGCAACAAAAAGTATGCTTGGTTAGTGGCACCCGGTTTCCACTCTAGGAGCCAAGATGATTGGGACAGGATGGATATGCCCTTTGATCCTCTTCAGTATCAGCAACAGACCGAGGGCTTTGAAGAATCATTGTCGTACCTTAACTCTATATTTTGTCAGCAAGGTCCATTCGATGGGATCCTGGGATTTTCTCAAGGGGCTGCTATGGCCGCATTGGTCTGTGCCGAAAGAGGAAGGCTAGAACCAGCAATGGACTTCAGGTTCGCAATCCTCTGCTCAGGATTCGCCGTCAACATGTCAGGCCATGAGAAAGGGTCAATCAACTTCCCCTCACTACATCTTTTCGGGACACCCCTTGGAGGAGACAGGCAAATAGCATCCGATTACAGCAGGGATCTAGCATCGCTTTTCGAAAAGGGCTGCCGCGTGATAATTGAGCACGATTCAGGCCATATTATCCCAACCAAGACTCCCTACATTGACGAGATTAGGGGTTTCCTTGGACGATTTGTCTGATGTACTTCCAAGGACAAGGAATGCTTCAGTTATTGTGAAATTTGACAGTTGTATCCGTTGTTTCAGCAGTTCATGGATGATGATACTGAGAAATTTAGCATCTTTAATCTCAATTAAGGAGTGATTAGCTGAGTAAGTGCAGTTGGGGTGGGACATGGAGAATTGAATGGGGATGGGGGAGTAGGTGAAGGTGTCGGTGGTGCCATGAACATGAACATGAAATGAACCCTTAACCAGCTCAATTTAATGACTTGCTTTATTTCTATGAATGAAGTTGACAATTTTTTCAAAGTTGAAGATGGATCTGGATCATCCATCCAGTAACCAACCCTATCCTGTATCCAGTTTGAAGTCTCAATCTGCATTGATTTCATTCACCATATAGATTTTTCCTTGTGTACAAATTCTTTCATTCATTTATTTATGAGAAATTCTAATCTACAGATAGTAATGTACTTTTTCTAGGTCCAATAAATTTACAGCTTACATTCCAAATTTCATTATAACCTGATTCGTTTATTTTAAAAATACTTTTTCTACAACTAAATTTATACACTTTTTCTTCGGTGAGGATCCTCTCTCTCTGTTTCTTCTCACAGAATTACCCCCTTTACTATATTTTTTAAAATTTTAATTATTTATTTTTAAAAAAAATCAGAAAGGAGGAGGGCACATCACGAGGCCTTTCCCATTCGCCTTTTCTTGGATCCAAATCCTCTGTTCCCGGGTAAGTCCCTTCCTCTGTCCACCCTCACAAAAATTCTTCTTCTTTTTTTTTCCTTTTAATCTATTTTTATTTTTTTATTTTTTATTTTTTTTAATTACGAGTTGTGAGGGGGAGGGGGTGGAGGGAAGGGGGGGGGGGGGGGGGGACATTTTTGGGGATAGATGATTCGATTCCCCTTTTCTTACCCAAATCCACAAAAATAATCTTTTAGAAAAAAAAGCCAAATAAACTAACACGTTTTTATTCAGGATAATAAGTAATGAAATATTTACAAGAAGAGCACTTTACAAGTAATTTGGTTTTTTAAGAAGCATCTGATCCAAATAAGGGATATTGTCCCAAGTAATTAAGCCCCGTTTGTTTTTTGGTAGGGAAAAGTTATGATTACCCTCATGAATATAGTCCATATTTAAGTTAAGATTCTTTGATCCCTATTCTAATCATTTCCCTCCTTCTCCTATTTTCCATACAAATGTGTTACCCTTCTATTCCCTAATTTTGAGGGGGTAACTAATACCTCTAGGATGAGCTAATATTCCCCTCCATCCTCTCCTCCAAGCTCACAAAAATTGGTGATCATATACATTTTATGTGTAAAATTTAATACCTTACCTTTCCTTTCCCTAGGTATCTAAACAAACGAGCCCGTTTCATCAATAGTGCTCGTAATGTTTGATTTTTATTTTTTTATCATATAAAAATTCTAAATATCAGCTCTAAATATGGCAAATCAGGAGGGCACAGATAATTCTTGTTTGATTAATACATATAAAATTCCTTTTTGAAAAAAAAGTTTGTCATTTAAAAAAAAAAAAATAGAAATATTTTTATTTTTAGGTTTAATTTTTTTTAAAAAAAATCGTCTAAGAGGAATGGTAAATAAGTTAATATGTTTTCCACCAAAAAAAGAAGAAGTTAATATGTCCCTGTAATGAACCACCTAATGGCGTATTTAAAATACGAATTAGTTGGGTTGGGCAAAGTCAAACGAAGTATCCAACTTTTTCTTCGATATCTCTTTGGTTCAACAAAAAATAGATGTCGTATGGGATAAGACATTATACACTTTACTCCGTATTATTTATTTTAGTACAATAGACTTTGATCTGATTGCTTTCTGTAGAAAAAGATACACGATTCAGATACTTTAATAATTCGAATTTGGTTCATATAATAATAGTAATAACGACAATAAAATTATTATTAGTATAAAGCAAAACTTAATTACGGAGTAAGAAGTATAGAACATTACTAAATTTCTATTAAAATAGTGTACTAGTCTTACTCTCTTACCTTCACTGTTAAGAGTTTGAACGTTTCTGCATTAAAATAAAAAAGAAATAAACATTTTGAACTTTTCCTACCTTCATTGTTAAGAGTTTGAACGTTTTTTTTTTTTTTTTTTTTGTAGAGAAAGCTCTAATAATATAGTTCATATTTAAGTTAAGATTTATTGATCACTGTTCAAATCATTCGCTTTCTTCTCCCATTTTTCATACAAATTTGTTACCCTTGTATTCCCTAATTTGAAGGAGGGTAACTAATACATATAGGATGGATTAATAATCCCCCTCATATCCTCATATCCTCTCCTCCAAGCTCAAAAAAACGATGATCATATATATTTTATGTGTAAAATTTAATATATTACATTTACATTCCCTTGATATATAAACAATCAATCTATAAATTGCATTGAATTTTAATGCTAGCCAACGCAAAGTTATTACCTTGACCATTGGACTAATTATATATGTTGATAACTAGTCATTGATAACAAATAATATATCATGATAAATAGGTAAACTTGTCATGAATAATGTATATCGATAATTATAAAGAGATTATAGTATACAACATATTTTTTCAGTATTTTATTGACATATACTATATATTAGTATTATATATAATATTAATATATTTTTATTATTCAACATTTTTTAAGGATGATAAATATTAGTATTATCTATATAAATATTAATTATTTTTATAATTTTATTTTTATTATTAATAAATATAAAATTATAAAAAAATAATTAAAAGTTTGATATTTTATAGAGTGTGAGATTCCAAGAAACCTGGTTGGGTTGTATAAAAACGAGAGTCATGTCGAATTTATTTTGTTTTTGAGTATAAGGTCGAAATCCCCCTTATAACACAAAAATGATTATGTAGGGGTTTCACCTCCCTTTATATTTTAGTTTGATTTTCACAAATTTTTCAAGACGGGACTCTATCCCCAAACCCACAAACCCCAACAAAAAGAAAATACCATAGGTGGAAACAAAATAAAATGTACATGTCACAAATTCTTTATTATTCGGAAACTTGTTAGTATTAAATTAAAAAAAAACTTTATCAAAATACACAAATATGTCATTTCATTCACGTGTGCTTTTGTAATTTTCTTTCTGTCATTTGCTTCAACTATTTACTTATATAATTTTCTTTTAGTTGTACGTGATAGTTAGACCGGACAAGCCGGTCTCTCGATTTTGCTAGAATTATCCAGCGAACCGAATTTTTATCTTACTTAAAAAAAAAAAAATACAAATATGTGCAGTATATGGCGGTAAATTCTAACTGCCATTTCACTATCACACTAATAAATAAATCCAAAAATCATTGGATTGAGGAGGAAACTGGATTGAAACTTGCCAACATCAAACAACCCATTCAATTGAATTTACTCTTTTGGCGCAAACGGATAAACACAAAACCCCCATCCCCTTCTTTCTCTCTCTCTCCCTCCATCCGTCGATCAAACCAACCAGTTCAAACTTCAAACGAACTCCCATTACGAGAAACCAGAGAAATCCCAAATGCCGTCTACCAGTCAATCGTATCAGACATAAAATCCAATCCCAATTTCAACACTCCACACCCTATTTGTTTAGTAATTGTTAATTTAATCACCATGCTTAACAAAATCCACCCACACAAGCTCCAAAAATATCTCCGGTAGATAGGATAAACATTAACATAAACCCCTGAATTTCCTGATTTTTTTTCTCCCTTTTTTTATGTGGTAAATTCGAAGTGGGTTATCCATTTCATACCCCAAACAAACCGCTCTTTTTAAGAGCAAAGCACGGTGGTGGTGTAGATTACAAAGCTGAGGCCTTTGGGTGATTTTGGTTTGAAAACCCTAAAAAGATGGGTGCTTTAGAAGATGCAGCTACACAGCTCTTGATACCATTGTCTGCAATCATCGGGATTGGGTTCGCTCTGTTTCAATGGATTTTGGTATCTAGGGTTAAGGTCACTCCCGGTAATCACAGTGGGTATATGGAGAGTTTGATTGAAGAAGATGAAGAGGAAAATGTTAATGAGGATGATGTTGTTCTTAAGTGTGCTGAGATTCAGAATGCCATTTCTGAGGGTAAGCCAGATTCAGCACCACCAAAAACTCCGGAATTTCCTTTTTCATTTTTTTTTTATTGAAATTCATCAATGGAAAAAAGATTCTTTTTTATTTTGATTCTCACTAGTGCTATTGATTTTCATCATGACTCTATTTTAGAGGTAATAGTATTTGCTGATGATGATTAATTCCACAAGATGGGATATTTTTATAATGGAATTTGCAAAATTTGATTCTTATCCAACTCTGGATTCTATTTTGTTGTTATTATCACCGCCCCACTGAATTATTTGAAGATGTCATTGCTTTCTTTGATTCCTATTCAGCTGCTGTGATTTTGTTATTTAATTTTGTATGTATTCATACAGCTTACTATATGTAATTGTAATAGTCTGATTCAAGTAAGATCATTTTGTGAAAGCCTTTTTCTTTCTTTCTTGTTTTGGTGAAGAAATGTTTTTTCTTTTACCATATGACCCTCGAATCTTGATGTGTAAGATGAACCATTGGATCTGATCAGAAAACCATCATCTATATGCAAATTAGTTGTAAATTCATTTGGAATCATTTTTTTACAAAATGGTACTATAGCCTATAGGTTTACATGATTATGAACAAAATATACATTAGATGTGGATCAATGTCAGTTTCTTGCTATTCTGAATGTAGAGATCCCAATAAAGTAAATTCCATAGTGTTTAATGTTTATATGTCAATGCAATTCAACCAGCTGATTCATATAGTCAATTGTGTTCCTGACAATCTGACATGATATTTTCTTCGTCTCTTAGGAGCGACATCATTCCTATACACCGAGTACAAGTACATGGGCATATTTATGTCGGCGTTTGCTGTCATAATTTTTCTGTTTCTTGGCTCTGTCAAGGGCTTCAGCACCGAAAGCGAGCCTTGCACATATAACACAGGGAGTATGTGCAAGCCGGCGCTGGCCAATGCTTTCTTTAGCACCGTTGCGTTCTTGCTTGGTGGCATTACTTCCACCCTATCTGGCTTCTTGGGAATGAAGATTGCTACATATGCGAATGCAAGAACTACATTGGAGGCGAGGAAGGGTGTAGGCAAGGCTTTTATAACAGCCTTTCGGTCTGGAGCAGTTATGGGATTCCTCCTAGCTGCCAATGGCCTTCTTGTTCTTTACATCTCTATCAACATGTTTAAATGGTACTATGGCGATGACTGGGAAGGGCTCTATGAATCCATCACTGGCTATGGCCTTGGAGGCTCTTCAATGGCTCTGTTTGGAAGAGTTGGAGGCGGCATCTACACGAAAGCAGCTGATGTTGGGGCTGACCTTGTTGGGAAGCTTGAAAGAAATATCCCTGAAGACGATCCTAGAAATCCGGCTGTAAGTACCTTATGCTCTCTTTGTTGCACTAA
Organism: Persicaria tinctoria; assembly: GCA_037127255.1. Taxonomy (NCBI): domain Eukaryota; kingdom Viridiplantae; phylum Streptophyta; class Magnoliopsida; order Caryophyllales; family Polygonaceae; genus Persicaria; species Persicaria tinctoria. The sequence goes on from JBANSL010000012.1 coordinate 7,831,096, forward strand.
CTCCCTTTTTTTGCTGACATGAAATGGTTTATGATGCTTTATGGTGAATCATCTTAGGTTATCGCGGACAATGTGGGTGACAATGTAGGAGATATTGCGGGGATGGGCTCTGATCTGTTTGGATCATATGCCGAATCATCTTGTGCTGCCCTATTCGTAGCGTCAATTTCATCCTTCGGTACCACCCATAACTTCACCGCCATGTCTTATCCGCTGCTTATAAGCTCCATGGGCATAATTGTTTGCTTGGCCACAACTCTCGTTGCAACCGACTTGTTTGAGATCAAGAACGTCAAGGAGATCGAACCCTCCCTGAAAAGGCAGCTCGTTATTTCAACTGTCTTCATGACTGTTGGCATTGCTTTGGTCAGTTTCATTGCACTGCCTTCAGAGTTCACCCTCTTTGACTTCGGAACCAACCGAGTTGTCAAGAACTGGTAAAAATGGTCTCCAACCCCTTTCTTGCTGTGTCACCTTACCGAATTCGGTATTTGACTATCTCTTCAACATCACAGGCACCTTTTCTTCTGTGTGGCAATTGGCCTTTGGGCAGGCCTTGTTATCGGTTACACCACCGAGTACTACACCAGCAATGCTTACAGGTGAGTTGGTTGATTGCATTGTTCTTGTAAGTGGATACATGATTTAAGCTGATCGGCTTTAATCTTGCAGTCCAGTGCAGGATGTGGCTGATGCTTGCAGGACCGGAGCAGCGACAAATGTCATCTTCGGATTGGCTCTTGGCTACAAATCAGTCATCATACCCATCTTCTCCATCGCCTTGTCGATCTTTGTCAGCTTCAATCTGGCAGCGATGTATGGGATTGCCATGGCAGCTTTGGGAATGCTGAGTACAATTGCTACCGGGCTTGCCATTGATGCTTACGGTCCCATTAGCGACAATGCTGGTGGGATTGCGGAGATGGCTGGGATGAACAAGAAGATCCGTCAGAGAACCGATGCCCTGGATGCTGCAGGGAACACCACTGCTGCCATTGGAAAGGTAATGCTCATCTCAACGATCTTAAGCTTCTGTGTTAGAAAAGTGGATCTCGAACATATGCTTAATCAATGACACTATCAGGGGTTCGCAATTGGATCAGCTGCTCTTGTATCTCTAGCACTTTTCGGGGCCTATGTGAGCCGAGCAGGGATCAAGACGGTGGATGTCTTGACGCCGAAGGTGTTCATTGGGCTACTAGTGGGAGCCATGCTTCCATACTGGTTCTCGGCAATGACGATGAAGAGTGTAGGGAGTGCAGCACTTAAGATGGTGGAAGAGGTTCGTCGTCAGTTCAACACCATCCCGGGGCTCATGGAAGGAACGGTGAAGCCTGACTACGCCACCTGCGTTAAGATCTCCACAGACGCTTCCCTTAGGGAGATGATCCCACCAGGTGCCCTTGTTATGCTCACCCCTCTTATTGTCGGAACCTTCTTCGGTGTAGAGACTCTGGCTGGTGTTCTTGCTGGCTCACTCGTCTCCGGTGTTCAGGTATCTCTTCGTCTTACCCTTTCATGATTCGCGACATAGCTAGCCCATTTCATTCTCTAAAATAGGGAAGCAGCAGAAAAAATAGAGAAACTGTTGGAGATGGTCTAACGTTGGTTGCTTCTATAGGTGGCCATATCAGCTTCGAACACTGGAGGGGCATGGGACAATGCCAAGAAATACATAGAGGTAATAAGGCATCCGAATGAGCACATCATCGCACTATGTTTATGTTTACTTACTAAACAGACACCTTGATTGATTCGCAGGCTGGGGCAACGGATCATGCACGGTCCCTGGGGCCGAAGGGGTCAGACCCCCACAAGGCGGCAGTGATAGGGGACACGATAGGGGACCCGCTCAAGGACACATCCGGGCCATCACTCAACATCCTGATCAAGCTCATGGCGGTTGAATCTCTGGTTTTCGCGCCCTTCTTTGCAGCCCATGGAGGACTGTTATTCAAGATCTTTTAAAGAGTTTTTCGAATACGAGGTGTTTCTCTTGAGGAGGGTGTCATTGTTTCATGAATGTATGTGCCTTGTTGTAAACGTTTCTAGTTCAAATAACGGCGAGTAAAGTCTCCATAGTAAAAGACTGTAAACTGTCATATGTGCGTGTACATATATGGAGATGCAAAGCAAATGAAACTGCATTTACAACAGATGTTGAGCCTGTGCAACTCTTACATGTTATCTCAGTTCTATGTTTGTGTAATCAATGTTTTAGGTTGCAATGGAAGACAAATTTCTGAGTCAATGTTGGTGGGTTCAGCCCAACTACCTCTACCTCTTCCAACAATCATCACTAGGACTATATTTGTATGTGTTAACACCTAATCTAAACCTGCATCAAGTTTGAGCTCGAGTGATTTATATATAATCCTAACATATAACAACCACGGGCGTTTGGTCTAGTGGTATGATTCTCGCTTCGGGTGCGAGAGGTCCCGAGTTCGATTCTCGGAACGCCCCTTTCTTCAATATTTTTTAGTAGATTCCACAAAGAACGCCCCTTTCTTCATCTCTACGATATGGTTTTCAATTCATAGGTCAAACCTTTTTCAATTATGCAACTTCTGAAATGGAGGATAACACAAGCAAAATGATCATTGACAGTTGTGGAAAATCGTGTCCACAACAATATCTACCGTCGCAGTTACAAAAGAAGCATCCATTCAATAAAATTCAAAGATACTAAAATCGACCTCTGAGCTCCATACAGAGTAAAGTCCCCGTTTCGGGCTTTCAGCGGAATCAAATATGCAGGATACTAGATTTCACGACAAGTCTAGTTCTCTCCACTTGAATGGGAAAACATCTCTTTACAAGTGCTAAACCTCAAGGTAGCCTGCCCAACTTTCCGTCTTCTTCTACACACTAATTCTACTGCTAATCGAGTAATCCTTCACCTGCGGATAAAATGAGACAAAGTATTGCAAGATCAAACTGCTGTTCAATTAAAAGCTCGTATTAGGAAGCGCATATTGCACATAAAAACTGCACAAGGAGAGCACTTCAGTAGCCAGAGGCCTAGGCAGACATGATAAGAGCTACCACTTACGCAGTTCCTCGAAGGAAATGAGAGGTTCTCCTGCTGTTTTGATGAGGCGGATTTTACCTGGTGTACCAAAGTAAATAGAGAGCAATATAAGACAATATCGTTGAAAAAATGATATCAAAATTCTTTTATTGGTAATATCTTGATAAGGCTTTTCGCTCAGCTGACATGTCCTACACATAGTATGTGGATGACAGGATGTAAAACAGATGAATGTTCAGTTAATATTTGCAAAAATCCTCAGAAATAGGATGAATTATACATTTCATTAATCATGGAGTGTGTATACTTCATACCATTGATCAGGTGTGAATCTGGGAACAGCTGAAACAACTAGATAGTTCTTCATAAACCATTCCATAATACTCCGTAACATGTAAGGAATTACTAGACCACAGAATAGCTAAATAGAAAACAAGGCCAATGTTGGCACATATTTAGCATATTATTTGTGTAAGAAAATCAATTAGCATGTCTTATTCAAAAAGCAATCTCAAGAAAACTTAAAACTAATGATTTTGGTGAACAAAATTAATTGTGTCAAGAGGAGTTCAGCAGTGCATTTGCTTGTTAATTGTTATCATCTTTCCTGCTTTAATTTCTTTCAATCCCCAGGTCTGTCATGGTTGCTAATGGTGATTGGTGATATCAATAACGACTTCTTCCCCCATTGAAGTAAGAATTTGAGCAAGAGCTGTCATAGATGACTTTGATGTTCCGTATAAACAAACCCATGCGAGATGCCATTAGTACGCAGCCAAAATACAATAACTGGAACACGACATACCATTGGTACGCACACATATTTCTGGCAACTTCACAATCTCACCAGTAATGCCTTTGTTAAAGACTCTAAGTTCAATGTCACCTTCCACATAGACCGACGAACTGCAGAAAAATGCTAACTGATCAGAAAGAGAGAACCCCAGTAAAAAAATGTTTGAATATTGAATCATATGTATGTTCAAGTACTTTTTAGTAAGTTGCTGAACGGCATAAGCTCCAAGTACTTCGTTGTGAACAACAACTCTATGCCATTGTGCTGGTTTTGGCAGATCTGCACTTACATTTCTTTGGTCAAACATCCCTCCCGTTCCCACATTAAAGATTGTCAATGATTTGCCATTCCTCAGGAGCTTCTGCACTGGTGTTTGGCGAACTTTTCCACACAAAATTGCCTACATATAAACCCCAATTATTCAGCCTCAAATCTGGCTGATTGACAGTTGACACAATCTAAGCGGCAGATAATTGTTGCATCTTCATACGAATCAAATGCATTCCATTGGAAAGAGAAATGCGGCACTCTCAAATACCTTATGAACGCCCCTGAAATTCCAGCCCTTCTTAGGATCGACCCCTTGTGGTATTGATTCCCGTTGCTCAGGCATCAAATCACCGGTATAGTCTCCGGCTTCATTGTCGATGGATCCAGTTGAGTGCCATAGCTTGGAGCTTCTTTGGGCGCCACTAATCACTACAATACATCGCACAAAATCAAAACAAGATAACTAGACGGAAACACGACAAAGTTCGAATCTTGAAACATCCCGCCAGTCGGCCGATAAAAAACCCTATGCCAAAACCCACAATACATGCCAAATTAACACAATTTAACGTTTCGCCGCCATGAATTGATAAGAGAAGAAAACAAATTAACACAATTTTATCAAAGCGTAAACAGAAAGGGAAGGGGGAAAACCAAATGAAGTAGCAGTGGATCTCGAAGAAGTCGTGAGAAACTTGGCAAGCTTCGGAAGGTGATGAGAGCTCATCGCTGGCCTATTTGTGAAGTGAAAGATCAAATTTGCTGCGACAAAATGGGGTTTAAGGGTTTAAGGCAGTTCGATTGCGCCCTAGACTGGACTCTGGAGACCTGCGGGTTGAGAGACTCCAACGAAACACTGCGAACAAACCGTCTCCTCAAAACGCAGAGTTTTGTTGTCTACATTTACACCTTTTTAATTTTGGGGAAATTGCCCGTGGCTGCACACCTTTTTCGCAAAATTTTGTACTCCGTATGTGACACTTCTTGATTTTTCAGCTAATTAAATATTGGAGTAAGGATCCTCTGCACCCTTCCATGAGACGTCCGGTGTGACACAAAATTATTTTTGGTATAATTTCATGTTAAAAAAAAATTAAAAAATTATATTTATATTCTATATACATATATTCTCATGTTTATAAACTTTCATAGTAAGGTTAGAAGAAGTGATTGAATCTGAGATTTCTGGATTCTTCTCAATCTGTTCATTACAAGGAAGGTAAAGTATTTTATACAGGCGGCGATCGAACTAAGCCCTCGTGTGCAATACAGTAGAGGTAAGAAGACAAAAGTGAAGTGTGTGAATGGGCCTCTATGGGCCATCTCAAGTTGAATCACATATGGGTTGAGGCCCATGTTGCTTTTGTTCCTTAGTACGCCCCGTCGAGCCCAACGGCTGAAGCTTGAGTTGGGATCGGAGGAACAAGAATCGATTGGAGATGAGTGGCTTCGTCAACGCATCCGCTATCTGATCTTTGGTGGAGATGAAGGAGATTTGCAGCGATTTGGCAGCAACTCGCTCTCGAACAAAGTGGAAGTCCAGGTCTACGTGTTTTGTTCGATGATGATGAATGGGATTGGCCGCGAGGTATGTCGCGCCAAGGTTTGTTATAACGAGAACGATAATAGCGAAAAAAGACACAGAGATTTACGTGGTTCAGCAACGGTGTGTTGCCTACGTCCACGGGCAGAGAACCAGATTTCTTATTAGAGGAAGCGAAAACAGATTAGGTTACAGGGGTCGGCGTTCCATGAGTATATGAAGAGACTCATGGAACCCTAAACAGACAACGGGCTGAAAGCCCAAAATAGACAGACGATAGGCCCGTTTTCAATAAACATCGCATACCGTAAAGGCGGGGTGGCGCTGCCCCCCCTAGCCCCCCGGGGGGCTCCGCCCCCCGGACCCCCCGATGCGTCGCCGGTCAACAGTCGTTCAAGGCACATTAACAAGGTTGTCACACCAAAGGCGAGGCGGGGAGTGCAGAAAAACACCCAATTCCGACAGTAAATTCTGGAGCCAAATAAGTTCGCAGGTGGCCTGTGCAAGCGATAGATACTCAGCTTCGGTGGAGGAGCGGGCAACCGTTGCTTGTTTCTTCGACGACCAGGACACTAGAGAGGAGCTGAAGTAGATGCATTATGCCGATGTGGAACGACGATCGTGAACGTCCCCCGCCCAATCTGCATCACAGTAACCGGAGAGGAAGAAGTTGGGGACAGAGGAAATATGAAGGGAGAGATTTTGTGTGCCGGTTAGGTATCGGAGGATTCGTTTGGTGGCTTGCCAATGAATTTCTCGAGGGGAGTGCATATACTGGCACACCTTGTTCACCGAATGAGAGATATCCGGGCGAGTAAATGCAAGGTATTGTAGACTACCCACGACACTTTGATAGAGTGTTGGGTCAAGAAGAAGAGGGGAGGAGGTGTCGGAAAGATCCTGGTGAAGGGCCATAGGAGTGGACACCGGTTTGGAATGAAGCATATTTGTTTGTTGCAGGAGAGTGGCTATGTATTTGGATTGGTTCAAGAGAAATCCAGATGATGTTCGGTGCACATGGATACCGAGAAAAAAGTGTAGATCACCCAAGTCTTTTATAGGAAAGAAGGAGGATAATGTAGAGATGAATTGAGAGGCGAGAGCTGGAGTGGAGGCAATGACAATGATGTCATCGACATATACAAGGACAAAAACAATTTCAGATTGGAGTCGATATATGAATAGAGAGGTGTCGGCCCTAGAGGGAGAGAAGCCAATGGAAACGAGAGTATCGGAGAGCTTGGAGTACCAAGCCCGTGGGGCTTGGCGAATGCCATAAAGGGACTTGTGTAACTTGCACACATAGGAGGGAAACTGAGGATGAACGAAGCCCGGGGGATGCGTGATATACACATCTTCGACGAGGTCACCGTGGAGGAATGCGTTTTGGACATCAAGTTGTCGAACAACCCAATTTGACATCGCCGCCAATGAGAGCAAGAGTCGGATGGTGGAGGGTTTAACCACTGGGCTAAAGGTTTCAGTAAAATCAAGTCCTTGAAGTTGGTGGTAGCCTTTAGCGACAAGGCGGGCCTTATAACGTTCAATTTGGCTAGAAGAGTTGTATTTAGTTTTGAAAATCCACTTCACTCCAAGTGGGTTGGCATTGGGGGGAGGAGGAACAAGAGTCCAGGTGCCAGTTTGGAGGAGTGCATCAATTTCGGTGGCCATGGCTGCCCGCCAATGTGGAGATTTTGAGGCAATAGAGAATGAAGTTGGATCTGCAGGGACGGTAACCTTGGTCGAGTGGCTTTCGGGGGGCCAAGTAATAGTACCATCTGTTCTGGTCAAGGGTCTAATAATATTGTTTTTGGAACGGGTCACCATATGATGCTGATTTGACGGTGGTGGGGAAGGTGAGGGACTGGGAGTTTGGGGGCTAGAAGATGAAGGCAAGTCAGATGAGAGGGAGGGAGAAATGGTTGAGGAATCTGAGGATGGGGAAGTAGAGTTAAAGGGGATTGGGGAACTTGGGGCAGTAGACGTGGGTGGGTCAAGATGAGGGGAAGGATAGTGAATGAGAGGAAGAGTGGTTGTGGGGATTGAAGTGTGGGCTGAATGAGTGGGCCAATCCATCAGTGGAAATTGATGTTCATGAAATAGAACATCACGGGAGAGATATATGCGGTTATTTTTGAAATCCAAACAAATGAAACCCGTATGATTTGGTGCATACCCAAGAAAAATACAAGGGGTGGAACGAAGAGAGAATTTCCTCGTTTGGTAGGGACGGAGATTAGGAAAGCATAAGCAACCAAACACTCGAAGTGTTTTGAGATCAGGGTCCCTTTTGAAAAGGATTTGGTAAGGGGATTTATTTGAGAGCGTTGGGGTGGGTAGACGATTGATGAGAAACACCGAAGTTTCAAATGCATAGTCCCAAAATTGGAGAGGAAGATGCGCATGAGCTAGAAGGGCCAAACCATTATCAACAATGTGCCGATGACGGGTTTCAATACTACCATTTTGAGAGTGAGCATAAGGACACGTAAGGCGATGGTTGATGCCAAACTTTACAAAAATGGGTTTGAGGGGTTTAAATTCCGTTCCGTGATCAGTTTGGATGGATTTAATGGTGGTGGAGAAAAAATTATGTACAAAAATAATAAAAGCATGGAAAACTTGGGAAACCATGGATTTTGATGACAACGGGAAGATCCATAGATAATTACTATAATCATCCAAAACAGAGAGATAATATTTGTTCCCCCTAGTAGAGATAAATTGGGCTGGCCTCCAAACATCCATAAACAAAAGCTCAAGGGGAGATGTGGACCTAGATGGGGAGGCAGGATAGGGCAAAGCATGACATTTGGCCTGAGCACAGGCTGTGCAAGTGAAATTGGTTGCCTCCTTTGTTGGACAAAACACAGAGAGGGACTTCAGCAAAAGGTTCGTTGTACGAACAGATGGATGGCCTAGGCGGGCATGCCAAAGGGAAAAGGAATTAGTAGTGGTGCCATGGGCTTGTGCTCTCACTGCAGGTGAAGATGACAATGGGAGCTCATAAAGTCCATCTCTAACGGTGCCCCGAAGAAGCTCCTGATGTGTAGCTCGATCCTTTATCAAAAAGTAGTCAGGAAAAAATAAGAAGTAGGCCGAGTTATCAATGCAAAATTGACGGACGGATAGAAGGTTACGAGAAAGAGCAGGAACATGAAGTAAATTTGTGAAACGAAAGGGTGTAGAGGAATTGACAGGAGAGTAGAGAGAAGAGTAACCGTGATGCTGAATTGGGAGAGACGATCCATCACCAATAGACACCTCGTCAGTGCCCTGATAAGGTAGAACATGTTGGTTGAAGGCGGCAAGAGACGGGGTGAAATGGTAGTTTGCTCCTGTGTCCGGAGTCCAGTTTAAGGTGGAGGTGTGCGCCTGAATAGTGGATGGCGGAGGGGCCTGATAGGCCTGGTTGAACCTGTTCCAACACTGGAGAGCGGAGTGTCCTGTTTTGCTGCAGATCTGGCATGTGGGTCTGGGATCTGGATGCCCGGAAAATGTGACCGTCCGACCACCGCGAGAGCCATTGCGACCGCCCCGTGAATCATAGCCCCCACGCTGGTTGGTGCGAAAGTCGGAAGAGCGACGGGGATCAAAGGAGGAGCGGGTGTCATAGTTTCCTTTTGGTAATCTGCCTCGATGGGAGGAGGACTGAGATGGATGGTTGGTTGAGGAGCCGAAAGACCGGGTTTCAGTGTTGTTTGCACTAAGGCCTGAAATCGACAATGTTTTTTGGGTCTCGACACCGAGTCTAGCTTCATGGTTGAGGAGATAGGAGAGTACCAGAGTAGGGGTTGGTAAGTTCGTTTGTGTGGAGAGGGAGGTGACAACGGATTCATATTCAGTGGGAAGGCCAGCCATGACGTAGACGATGAACTCGGAATCGTCGATCGTTTGGCCGGCGGCAGCAAGAGAAGCGGTGAGGGCTTTGGCTCGGTTGTAGTAGTCGGTGATGGTGTTGTCACCCTTTTTTAGAGAAGCAAGCTGCAAGCGAGTTTGGACAATATTGGCTGTGGAACGGGCAGCAAAGAGGTTAGTTATGGTGTCCCAAATTTGTTTGGAGCTTTTGCAATCTATGACTTGTGCAAGGATGGGCTCGGTCAATGACGAGGTGAGAACCGCCATAACTAGGTGGTCTTTCAGAATCCAGTTTTTTTGGTCTGGGGAGGGGTGCAAGGAATCAGGGGGGATGGAGGGAGGGTAGGGTGTGGTTCCATCAACATAGCCATAAAGATCCTGGCAAACGAGGTAAGGAACAACCTGGGTTTTTCAAAGAAGATAGTTTTCATTGGAGAGTTTCACTGTTATAAAATTAGAAAATGCAGGGAGGGTGGGTGATGTGGTGCTTGGAATCAATGGCAAAGGGTTGGGAGTAGCCATGGAGGGCTTGTAATGGAAGATGTTGGACGATTGTCCGACTACTGGCTCGATACCATAGTAAGGTTAGGAGAAGTGATTGAATCTGAGATTTCTGGATTCTTCTCAATCTGTTCATTACAAGGAAGGTAAAGTATTTTATACAGGCGGCGATCGAACTAAACCCTCGTGTGCAATACAGTAGAGGTAAGAAGACAAAAGTGAAGTGTGTGAATGGGCCTCTATGGGCCATCTCAAGTTGAATCACATATGGGCTGAGGCCCATGTTGCTTTTGTTCCTTAGTATTTCATAATGAAAAATGATGTTTTAAAAAAATATAAAAATTATTTTATCAAATATTTGTTATTTTAATTATATATTTTTTTTAAAATTTGATTTTTCAAGAAAAAAGTTTATAGATATATAAATATAAATGTATAGAATATAAATATAATTTTTTAATTTTTTTTTAACATGAAATTATACCAAAAATAATTTTGTGTCACACCGGGCGTCTCACGGAGGGGTGTAGAGGATCCTTACTCTAAATATTGTACTATATTGCATTTTTTTTTATAAAAAGCAAAGTTTTGAAGATAGTCAACTGTGGAGAACGCTCCTCATGCACAGGTGAAATGAGTTCGAGATGCGTCATCTTGTCACTTACTCGGTTCTCTCCCTAAAGGTGTGTGAGAAAATTTGGAGTAATAAAAGGGAAAACTAATTAAAATATCTCCACCTTTAAGTGTATGGTAAAAATATATCTTAAACTTTCAAATGTAATAAAAATATCTCGACCTTTGAGAGTAGTGTTAATATATTACCACGGGTTTTCTCATGAGTCAAAAAAGTTGACAGGGCAACCTACGTAAATTTTTTTGACAAGGGTTTTTTTGGACGGTTTCCTTAGGTAAAAAAATAAAGAGTTGGATCAGGTATGAACCCAATGTTTTTTCCTCCCTCTTATATTCTTCCGTGGTCGCTTGTTAAGCCGGTGTGGATTCAATGAGATTGATCGAGATTCGAGGAGGAGGAGTTGATTGACTAGGTTTAAGGTTGATTTTTTCATCATTAAAAATGAAAATCAGTCGTTGGGTATGAACTTGGTTTAACTTTTTTTTTTTGTTTCTTAAAGAAACCGTTCAATAAAACTCAATTTTAGTACTAAATTGTAAAAACGCTTTCAATTAGGCTTCCCTGTAAAAAAAAATTCCACATAGGTTGTCTTGTCAGCATTTATGGCCGATAAGAAAACTCGTGGTAATATATTACCACTACCATCAAAGGTTGGGATATTTTTATTACATTTGAAAGTTTAGGATATATTTTATCATACCCCCAAAAGTGGGGGTATTTTAATTAGTTTTCCCTAATAACAAATCTCTTTAAAGTATAAAATTTTGGCCAATTTAGTGATAATTCACTTCGAGTCAACAAGGCTTAATGGAGTACTACCTAAGTAGACATGGTCAAATTGTCCGGCCCGTCAAGTAAAGTTGCAGGATGGGGTAAGACAATTGATCCACTTTGCATCAAGCGTAAAAATAATAAAATAGAAATAATATTTTAAATTTTTTTAATGAGAGGCCCGTTGGACTACTCGACCTGCCCATGTGAACTGATTTGGGCCATATAGTTGGCCCAAATCAGACCCGCTTTAATGGGCCAAGATATTCGCATAGGTCCGACCCAAGCCCGCCGAGCCCGGCTCATGTCCAGGTCTAATAGTAAATGTAACAAAAAATTTAGTTGCAAGTATAAAAAGGATCGGCCGAAAAGAAGTCCATCAAGAAATGTATTGGAACAAATGAATTAAAAGTAATCAATATATGATCGATCTATATGCATAAACCAATCATCCACTTAAAGCATATCTACTTTCAAGTTTCAACATAGATGGAATAACATAATACTTGGCCATGGGTAAAAGCATCCCCCTTTTTATGCATCACTTCAATCCTTCACAAACCTCTTTCCTTTGCCTCCAAACATTCCCATCTTATTTCACTTTCACTTCCCCATCAAGGTACAAATACATATTTACCTTTCCCTCCCCTTAACCTAGTTTAAATAACCACCTTCAACGGATCTCTTTTAATCAGCCTACTCCAAAAATACAAGTCTAGCTTAGACATGTCTGGTCTGTCGAGACGGTTCCACGTCCTTATCCTTCTCCCTTGTCTCGCATCCCTTCTAATCCATGGAATTCGAGCTTCGTCCATGGAACCAATATCCTTGACTTTGAGTATCGAATCCATGGCGAACCAAGTCTGCACAAACATAGAAGACCAAATGGCATGTCTAGTGAACGTACACTCTAGGCTCCAAGACGCCCACCCCAACCACCAAAGCCGCCAATACAACGCCACCTCGGTCCTCACAGCCGCCATGGAGGTGTCCCTAAACGAGGCCCAGCTAGCCAAGGGGCTGCTCTCGAAGCTCGTCACCTCCTTGTCCGCATCAGGGTCTCGCGAGCAGCTCGCAATCGAGGATTGCAAGGAGCTCCTCGAGTTCACCGTCACCGAGCTGGCCTGGTCCATGGCCGAGATGAGGAAGCTGAGAGTGATCGACGCTCAGTTAGCCCTCACCTCGACCACCAATGACTTCTACATCAACCACCATGATCTTCATCATCGTCGACGTCGACATCTGAGGACCGAGTCAGCCGAGAACATGAGGGCGTGGCTGAGCGCCGCGCTGAGCAACCAGGACACGTGTCTCGAGGGCTTCGAGGGGACCACAAGACACGTGGAGAGCTTCATCAAGGGGAGCCTGAAACAGGTAACGAGTCTTGTTGGGAATGTGCTTAGTTTGTACACTAAGACACACGGTCATTTGTTCTCGAGGCCACCGCCGCCTGCTAGAGAGGGCGGCGGTCACCCCGAGTGGATGAATGATGAGGACAAAGAGCTCGTGAGGACTACCGGCTCTCCGAAGAATGGGATGCAGGTTGATGTGGTGGTTGCTTCCGATGGCAGCGGTAACCACACGTCCATCGGCGAAGCCGTCGAAAAGGCTCCCAACTACGGGACCAGGAGGTATGTTGTTCATGTCAAGAAGGGCGTTTATAACGAAAACCTCGACTTGAAGAAGAAGAAAACCAACATCATGTTGGTCGGTGACGGCATTGGCGCCACCACCATCTCCGGCAGCCGCAACTTCATGCAGGGCTGGACCACCTTCCGAACTGCTACATTCGGTAACTACTCTTCTAATTGTCAACTGATTTTATAATAAAACTTCACTCGATTTATATGATTTTATATGATGTACATTGGCAGACCTAAGTAAAAAAATCACAAATATAGCTTTTTTAAAGATTTTTTTTTGTAAATTTTACTAATTTAGGATAAAAGAATGAAATGATTAATTAGAAAGATAGTTTAACTTAGTTGATAACGAGATATTTATTAACTTGAGATCATGAGTTCTTAGTTCAAACCCTTTATCTTCACTTTTTTCATAATTTTTGTTTTTCTTAGTATTTTTACTAATAAAAATGTCTAATTAAATGAAAATTAAAAATTTTCTCCAATATATTTAAACAAAAACCATTTTTTCCTACATATACATGTATAATAAAAATTCTCTTTTTTGATATTTTTTATTTTTTTCTATTAAAAATATATTACTGTACAATTTAAATAACAAATTTAAGAATTTTTCTAATTTATTTTTAAATACCCGCTATATTTTTTTAAATCATTTTATCCGGAGGAAAGGGGATATTTTTCATACTCTTTACGTAGAAAAATGTCTTAATCCGCCACTGATTATATATTCATATATAATGCAGCGGTATCAGGGAGAGGGTTCATAGCCAAGGGAATAACGTTCCGGAACACGGCGGGGCCGCACAACCGGCAGGCGGTGGCGCTCCGGGTGGACTCGGACCAATCGGCATTCTACCAGTGCAGCATGGAAGGGTACCAGGACACGCTATACGCGCACTCGCTGCGGCAATTCTACCGGGACTGCGAAATCTACGGCACCATAGACTTCCTCTTCGGCAACGGCGCCGCCGTGTTCCAGAACTGCAACTTCCACACGCGGGTGCCGCTGCCGCTGCAGAAGGTGACCGTGGCCGCGCAGGGCCGCAAAAGCCCCCACCAGTCCACGGGCTTCACGGTCCAGGACTCGTTCGTGTTCGCCTCGCAGCCCACCTATTTGGGCCGGCCCTGGAAGCAGTACTCGAGAGTGGTGTTCATGAACACCTATCTTGGGCCGCTGGTCCAGCCCAGAGGCTGGCTCGAGTGGTTCGGGGATTTTGCGCTGGCGAGCTGTTACTTTGGAGAGTTCAGGAACTACGGGCCCGGGGCGGGCCTATCGGGCCGGGTGAAGTGGGCCGGGTTTCATGTTATTCAGGATTCGTCAGAGGCTGAGGTGTTTACTGCGGGCAGGTTTATTGATGGCATGGCGTGGTTGCCCGCCACTGGTGTTAAGTTTTCGGCTGGGTTGACTCATTGACTGCTATGTACAAAAATAAGGGGATCGATTTGAAAATGTGTGTGTGTATGATTTTAGTAATTGTTAATTGTGGTATATAGGAATATAGGATTCATTTGATACAATGTATTCATTTTTTAAAAGATAATAATATTTGTATAGATATAAGAGCTATTAATGTATATAATGTGTGCTATCAGAAGAAGCTTAAAATGATAATGGAAGTGTGGCACACGTTGTGGTGATATATATGCAGTTTAAAATGTTTTATAAAGTTGTTGTTTTAGGGAGCAAAAATTTTATTTTAATTTTTTTTCCCGATTTATATAATGAATATACTCACAGAAAACTATAAATTATGGTTTAAATATGCCATTTTTAGTAAAAAATTCATAAGAAAATGAAAGCTATACTTCCTAATTAATTTTTTTTAACTCCAACAATTTATCCATATTCGAAGATTTAGAGAAATATTCATGTTTTCCATAATGTTGCTAATTAAAAAAAACATATCTATTTTTATTTTTTATTTATTTTAGTGAAGGGTTGAGATGAAGAATTTGTTTGACAAAAAAAATCTCTAGATCTCAAAATACGCCAAAATAGAAAAGTCGTTCGTTGTGTTTGGCTAGAGATGGTGGGGATGGAGAGATTGTAGGAAATGCATCGGGATGTGCGTATAGTGGTGTTTGGTATGAGACTAAGGGGATTGTCCGTGAGAGATTAAGGAGATTATACGTCCCTTTTTTTTTCCCTGATGAAACAATCCTACTTTTTGAGATTGAGGGGATTGTGATGGGGGATTATTGCATTTTCCCCTTACCTATACTCAACAATAATCTCCATTTCGCCAAACACCAACGGGATTATTTTTATAAAATATTTTTTATGTCCTCAATTCTCATCATCTATAAAAATAATCTTTGTCCCAATAATTCTCTTCATCCCTCAAAAAACAATCCTACTACTAAACATGCCCTAAATCTTTAAGGGTTTATTTGAACAAGATTTTTGGAGCATTTTATATGGTAGGTTACGATTTATAAGGAAATCGCTACCCGTTATCTATTTGACATTCAATGGTATTTAAAAAAATACTCAACATAGTGCCGGAAAAATTTGGATTGGACCGGGAATTAAATATAACGGTCCATAAAAACTAAATTCCGGTTTTAGGTCCAAGGTCGAGACTGGACCGAAATGTGTGTACATATATGTGTTTTCTAAAAATAAAATTAAAGTTACTAAATAAAAAAACATTATAAATTAATTTTTATTCATGTATCAGTAAGAATGATTTAATTAAGTCTATTTTCACATTTAATAAATAACTTTAAAATATATTACAAATTATTTTTAATCTATTTAATTTTCAAACCGGTCCATCTGATCCGTGGACCAGAAAACCCGAGATTATATGGTGTGGTCCCATCCAAGGTTTCCGAATTTATAATCCGCTACTCTTGGACTGGACCGAAATTCCATTGGTGTGGTCCAGGTTGGTTGACCAGCACTAACTCAACAATTAACATTTCACCAAAATCTATTTTAGATTTTTATATATAAAAAAAAAATTAAAACTAGATTATAATTGTAATTTTAATCTGAATTATAATTTAAAACTAGATAAAATAGTAAGTGACTCAAATCGATTGCGTTTTGATTGGATTGTAAGTTGATTTTCTGGGTTACCCTTGTATTTTGAGCATGTTGTTTTCCGATCTCAGCATTGCAACCGCATTGGTACTTGTTGTAGGATATTATTGATGATGATATTATAAAACAAAAGGCAAAAATTATTGTAATATTATATTATTGAAAGTGGAATAGAGATCTTGAAATGGGAAACGAAAGTGACACTAGTCAACTATGAGTAAATTTTCACTAGAATGGGTAACCAAAGTGTAGAGACAGACTAGGCATGCAGCATTGCAGACCCATCCATTCCAGATGAAGCAACCAATTTAAAAAGTTACACAAATCAGCAATCAATATATTATATATATATATATATATATATATATATATATATATATATATATATATGGATGAATTCAATTAATTCAAAGGGGATCAATTGGGTGGAAATCATGTCAAACTTCCAATCTTTCTTAATTGCAAAGAGCAATGCAAAGAGTGTGGGCAAAAAGATTGATAGCAATGAATTGAAATTAAAGTGAATTGGGGGGTTTCTCTCTCTCACGGTCTGGGGTCTCATCCTCTTTAAAGATTGACCACTTGAAGACTCCACCGATCCACTCATATCGCTCTCTCTCTATATAAACGGCCGGCCGGAGGGGAGATTTCCAAATTCTCCAATTCAAACCGGCGGGCGTAGCCGAGTAGGGATCTCGCGCTGGAGAAGCAGGGCACGTGCAAGGGGAGCTCCCTTTGATCCATCTGCACGTGCTCCCCTTCTCCAACATGTGCTTCCATCTCTCCCACTATCTTGGCATCCATCCATCCATCTGCAGACATCCATTGCCAGGCCAACACCTACATTTCGCCCTTAACAGTTTGATTTATATTTTCTATTAATCAACTCCTTTTTTTTTCTTTTTTCTTTTTTAATTGTAGGTAGGTAAATATGAAAGTGTACGGTAGATCGATCGATGCAGGTGAGGTGAAGCAGCAGCTGGTAGCAGAGACCTGTTTCGTCAAATATGCTCTTCTACTGTTTTCATTTTATGTGGATTAAGTTAATTTTGGGTTCCATTTGATCCATCTCTACAGATCGATCAAATATGGAGTTTGAAATGTCAAACATTCGATTGTTAATAATAATGTTTTAGTGACTTGGTGATCGATCCGTAAAGATGTAACTTATCCACATAAAATGAATACAGTGGAAGGGAACGTTTTTAATTTGATAAATTGAGATCAAATGTGCACAACTAAATTTCTTTATATTGTCTACGCCTATATATATGAATATATTAGAAAAGAAGTTTTAATTCAATTACTTTTAATTACCCAATAATTCAAATAATTTGACTGATTTATTTCTATTTTCCTTATATATCATGAGTACTTAATATTTTTTTTAAAAACATTGACTTGAATTTGACTAAAAATAGAAATAAATCAAAAATACCCTCCAATAATTCTAGAGTAATACGAATTATTAGAATCTCTTTAAAATATTAAGTAGGTTTGTCTAAGACAAGTTTATAATTTACTATATATTTACATTAATACAAAGTCCACAAAGATTTTATAATAAAAAACGTGTCCATTAAACACCTCATGATTATGTCATAATAGATTCGAACACTTTAGATCGACTTCTCTATCATACTTGCTCTAGTGAATAACTATAATATAAAAATAAAATAACTATTTTTTTGGTCCGAAAAATAAACATAACCATTGTACTATACGGAGTACATTATTGTGATTGCTTATTAGTTAAAAGGCGAAAATACATAAAATCACCCTTTATTCATACAAATTGGTTGCAACTAATCACCTATGCATATCCACTTTTCTTGTTAAATCTGATTAATTTATTTTCCAATTCTAAACAAAAAGGGTCAGGGTCAGGTTCGGTTAGTCGAGCTTCGGATAATGTATAATAATTTGTTCATTCAGTTGGGTCGGGTTCGGGTTTCGGATGTATCGGGTTTCGGTTATTTCGGGTTTGGATTTTCTCAAGTTTTCATTATTTCAATATTCATTTTTAAAACTTTACTAGAATGTATCTTTAAGTTCGAGTTATTTTGGGTTTTGATTATAACGGGTTCATGTCTTAATGGGTTTTTGGTTGAATCGGGTTCGGTTCATTCAGATTTGGGCGAGTTTCGGTTATCGGTTATTCGGATTCCGGGTCTGAAATGGGTTGGGTTGGTTTTCGGGTGACATATTTCACTATGTTTTCGGGTATTCAAGATAATCGGTTCCAGGTCAACCGAGTCGGATTTTGCGAGCTCCAGCGGCCCCTGTTGTTCATCGCCTCCAGCAACGATGACCTCTTGTGGAATCTCCTGGCGTTCATCGGGTCTTGTTCGGGGGATCTCTCTCTCTCTCTCTGACTAATTAGATTGGAAATTTGATTTGGTTGTGACTAATATAAAGAAATGTGTAAAACCTCTAAAAGTTATCGGTATAATTGTCGTTTCCTATTAACTTAACCGAGGTTTAATAAGAAAAGTGGGTATGGGTGGTTAGTTACAGCCGATTTGTATATAATGGGTGGTTATTTGCAATTTTTTAAATAAAGGGTGGTTATTTGCGAACAAACCTTGAATAAATGGTGATTTTATGCATTTTCGCCTAGTTAAAAATAACACCTCGTTCACTTTTAATTATTTACTATTTACATATATTTATATATCGATGATAATAAAACTATACTACCTTCGTTTTGAAATAATATGTCCCGTTTTTATTCATGGGCACTCTATAAAATATAGTGTTGTATTAAATTTTTTAGGTTTCATACTTATTAATACTACCTCCGTTGCAAAATATAAGGCCTTTTGCTTTTTAACACATTTTTTATTGAGTTAAAAACTCCATGAAATATTAAATTTTTATTAAATTTTTTTACATAGTATTATACATATTAACAATATGTATAATATTATGTAAAAAAAATTAATATTTCATAGAGTTTTTAGTTCATTAAAAAACGTGTCAAAAAGCAAAAGGCCTTATATTTTGCAACGGACGTAGTAATAAATATGAAATTATATTAAAAAATTAATATTTTATATAGTTTTATCATCCTAAAAAAATGCATGCGAACAATAAATATTGACATTGTTTTTCTAAAACGAATGTAGTATAAAATATCAATTTTTTAAACAAATTGAGTATATTTTTATATTGCCTTAACAAACGTGTGTAAATAGTAAATGACATTGTTAAAAAAAGAGGGAGTAATAAGTAGTCACAACAATAATATAATAGTGAGGAGAATGTCGTTGACTGTGATCGTATTTGTGTTTTCGAAGATCTCTCATCGATCTAGGGGATGAGAATGTCGTTGATATATCCACCCTTAGAGATATCTATTTTCGTTGTTGGGTTTTTGCCTCTATCTCCCCGACTTTGAGAAGTCACATCAGGTCCTTGACTCTCCCATATTCTTGACATCTGCGGTATTTCATTGGTCTTGTTCTATCAATTTTCACTTTACTGGTCTTGTATGTTTTTGTTGGGATCACTTTTGTTTAGGTCATGCCTTTTTTTATGGAAAAGTTTACATTTACAGTAAACATTTTACACCACCAATCAAATAGCAAGATTCCCACCCACATATCTAAAAGTAAAAAAGATTCAAAAAGTAAAAGTAATTTCACAATTACCATCATTACTTAGTTATTATTTTAAAGACTAATAAACTAGATGATATATGTTATTCAAAAAAAAAAACTAGATGATATATAGGAATATTTTCTTTTTATTTTTAAAAAAATAAATTGTAAGTACAACAATATAAAATCATACATTAAGAAAAAAAAAGATGTCAATCATTACGTGTAATTCTAACAAAGACGCCAATCACTCGTATTAAGCACAAAAAAATTGTAAAAGAATACTTGTTAAAAAAAAGACGTAGTAAAAGAAACGTTACATTATACGGAGTATTGTTTTGCCCGCAATATTATTCAATGTATTATACTCCCTCCGTTCATTAATAAGTGTCGTTTGACTTTTCAACACGTTTTTTAAGGAGCTAAAAACTATATAAAATATTAACTTTTTAAAAATAATTTTAAACTTATAACTAATATGTATAAAATTAAAAAAAAAATCAATTAAAAACTTTATATTTTATATAGTTTTTAACTCCTTATAAAACGTGTCAAAAAGTCAAACGTCACTTATTTCTGAACGGAGGTAGTATATAATTATAGGGGTGGGCATGGGACGGGACGGGATTGGGGTAATCCAGCGTATTTTTTACGGGACGTGATTGAAATTTTTTTTTTAATCCCACCGGGTCTTATCTCTCGCAGGGTAGGACGGGATCAGACTGATCCCTCGTAATTTTTTTTCAAAATAATCCAATAAAAATGGCTTTTATCTTTTGATAGAAATTAAATTTATTAATTAAATATATTTTTTTATAAGGTTATTAACTGAGTATTATATCATTTATATATATACACTCAGCCGATAATACTACGTATAATCATAAATATACAGAGTATCAAATTGAAAAATTCAGTAGCTTTTTAAATTTAGTAGGGTTTCAAAATGTGTGGGTTTTATAATCATAAATACAACATATATATACACAAGTGGTGAAACAAATTAACACTGATATTATGAATATTTATTTTAAATATTTTTAAATAATATATATATAGTTTATGTATATGCGGGGCGGGACAGGATTTGCGGGACGAGAACTTTCTGTCCCGCGTCCCTTCCTTCATATTTTTTGCGGGGTGAAATTGGGACGAGATTATATATATATTTATCAAAATCCCACCGGGATCGGAACGAGATCGAGACGGGATGCGGGACGGGACGAGATTTGCGGGATTTGGGCACACCCCTATTCAATTTAATCATATTATATATTGTAGTTTTTTTAAATAAAATGAAAACTTGTATTGGATGAGACTAGACCTGTCAAACAGGTCATTCGGGTCGGGTTCGGGTAAAACGGGTTTCGGGTTTTTCGGGTTGACTCGAACTCGGGTTGACCGGGTTTCGGGATGACTCGAACTCGGGTTGATCGGGTTTCGGGTCGATTTCGGGTTTGTCAATTTTTTCTTTTTTAAATTAAAAAATTATGATTTGATAATTTTGTGATAAATTTTAATTATATATAAAAAAAATTAATTATATATAATTATAAATCAACCGGGTCAATCGGATCAAAATTACCGGGTCAATCGGGTCACCGGGTCGAAACCCAGATTACCCGAAAAATTTCGGGTTCGGGTCGAAAAAAAAATTCGGGTCAAAATTTACGGGTTCTGGTCGGAAATTTTTTCGGGTTGGGTCACCGGGTCGTGTTGTGTTTTGAGTCTTTTGACAGGTCTAGTTGAGACCCAAATGGGTGGGTGATGAGAGGGGAACAGAGGTTATCATGAGCAATAAAAGAAGAAAGAGCTAGACTTGTAGGCTTGGTTACTTTTTACATAACTTTTTTACCACATGTCATATTAGTATTTGTAGTGTAAAATTAAAATTTTACACCTAATGTAAATGTATCATGGTCCTTTTCTTATACTTAGCTTCTGCTTGGTTTCTTGATTGTATCATGATGGGAAATGATTAGTCCATCGACTATAGACTTCTCGATTTATTAGACAATGATGTTATATGAAATTTTGAATTATGGCCTTAATTAAAAAAAAATCAATATATGCAATTATGCATCACTTGTGGTATACTCCGTAGTATATAATTTTACTTTGATTTTTTTAAAGCTTATACCTATACTTCATACACATATATTTACACATTTATATAAATATTTCCTTACGAAAACTCAGGATTTAAAAAATATGATTAAAAGATTCATTATATTAAAAAATATTTTTATATTTTGTTAAATATCATTTAAAAATAATTATGATAAAAAGATACAAGTGCATATATAATAAAATTATGTTGGACATAAATATGTAATAATTAAACTTGGAATTTACACAAAATGTGTAGATGGAAGATGGTAACCGGGCAGATGGAACATTTGGAGTGCCTGAAAGACAAGGTGTAGTAGTGCATGCGCCTGCAATAAGTGTGTTGGTGCAGATGGAGTAGCAGTAGAAATAAGAAACGCATAAGGCTGACGGAGGAGGTTAAAATTGGGGAATTTGGAATGCCAAAGTAACACAAACAACGTACTGACGACAGTTGAAAATGGAGTGAAATAAGCAAACCCTTCCTTGTGATACGGGGGATCAAAAATCTATCACTCTTTCACCTCCTGCAGCTGCTGCAGCCTAACAAAGTGGGGGTCTTTCCCTTCCCTGTGTTTTTGCAGACTTTGAATCCCTCCCCGGCCAATTTCCAATACAGGTTAGACGAATACCCTTTAGAGAGAGGTGGCTTAAGATGCAAGCAATGGCGTAAAGATGATGGCAGTATGAATGTATGCAGGTGGGAGGGGAGACAATTAAGGCAGATGATGGAGGTCCAGATATGAATTTAGAGTGAGGTAGAAGCAAGGAATATTATTATTATTAGTATCTCTTAATGAATTCACTCTTTGAATTTGTGTATGAATCTCTCAATGGCACACGCAACGGATGCACGCTCTTCCATTCTTTCATTTTTCATATGTTGTTCAATTCTAGTACTATGGTTTCTCATGTTTCCACATTTTTGTTCTATCATCCTTTTTTTTTCAATTTTGTTGCATCATGTTTTTATTTTGGATTACAAACAAAAGTCTAGATTTTATTACATATGGATCCAAATTCCACTTCGAAAGGATCGATAATTTTCTTTTCTTTTTTTCTAGTTTTAATGTTAAAGTCAGAGGGGTTCAGTGGGGCTAAGACGTTGGAGGATTGTCGTGTGCGGTATATACGGGAAACACGAACAACACTTAAATCTAATGAGTCCCAATGGATTTTAGTATGGTATCAACCACATCACCCTGCTTAATTATATGAATATATGTTGTTCTAGACATCTCATTATTTTATTTTCCGATATTGGACAACGTAATTCTGAATGATTTTAAGATAGAAACTCACTAGGTTTATATGTTGGGCTATTAGCACATGTGAGCCCGTACACATGATCCTTGGTAACGAGTCCCAATGTATTTTAGTATGGTATCAGCTCCACCGCCCTGCTTTAGCATCTTGACTCCACTTGACCCAATCGACTTTAATATGGTATCAGAGCTAGGTTCAGCTAGTTTCGAACTTTGGATTACTAAAGTTGCTTGCCTTATGGACATGTCGTGAAGTTTGATTCTCGTTTGAGCATATGTTGGCAAAGTGCAACTTGGTTAAGTCGTTGTATTTAAATGGGGTGTGTTGGAATATTGTTGTCCCACATACAAAAAAAAAATGCGGTATTTTGAACAACATATAAATTAGTTTTCATATGAAACATGTTGAGTTTACTTGTTGTTTGCGTCTCTCATGTGTAGGTCCACACACGACTCTCCTCTAGTATCTTGTAAATTACAAACTATATATTGTGTATATTTTATAGGCTACTATAAAGGCAAGATCAATATTGCAAAGCATATGGTGGTTATAATACCTAACTCATGTACTATTAAGACATTGAGAGAAATACAAATGGTATTTTAAATGCTAAATATAAAATGGAAAATTGCGCTAAATATCATTATAGATTTATAGGTTATTACACTAACATTTAATGTCACTAAATTTTTAAGTTGTAACAAATATCACGGTAGCTACGCTTAACTTCACTAGAGTGTCATATGATAAAAAAAAAAATATCATTATCAATCAAAATTATAATGTAACTCTAATGTTTAGAGCACCATTTAACAGTTTTAAAAATGTTAAAATGAGATTTTTTTTTAACTATGTAGTATGTATGGGGCTGATTATTTGGAAATTTTGGTTGAAATTTGAAGTTAAAAAAAAAAGCTATTTGTTGTAGCTTTTTACATATTCATTTTGTTTATTTGATTTGAAATTACCATAATACCCCTAATAACAACTAAATAAACTAAACTTTTTACCAATAAACTCTTTTTCGCTCCATACGAAGTTTTATTATTCCATAATATTTCAACATTTATTTTACACAATTTTTCAATTTCAACTATTTTAAAATTTCAGTCATTTTTTCAACTCCACCTCATACGGACCTTTAGGTGTGTATGGGGCTCTATAAAACAATTTTAAAACTGTTAAAATGAGAGAGTTTTTTTTAACAGTGTATGAGGCTAATTATTTGGAATTTGAGGTTGAAATTTTGTAACACTTCGTCCCACATCGGATATCACAAGGATGTTGAGAGTGATTTATAAGTGATTCAAGCTCTATCCATGTTACAAGAGCTCTTCCTTTTCAGACTTCAGGTGAGGACAACGGACGTCGAGTCTTACAGATGGTATCAGAGCAGACTTCGAGCTCGGAGGTGCTCCGAATGTATGCTCGAGTATGCTCCTACCCATGTTATAAGAGCTCTCTCTTTTCAGGGCTTTTCATCGGTTTATTTTGTTTATTTGATTTGAAATTATCATAATATCCGTAATAACAACCAAATAAACTTCATTTTTAAAAAATAAACTCTTGTATTATTCCATAATCTTTCAATTTTTTACACAATTTTTAAATTTCAACTGTTTTTAAATTTCAATCCTTTTTTCAACTCTGTATGGTCTGTATGGACACGAATGATATAACTTGCTATATGTATTTCCTAAGCCATGTTATATATATATATATATTTATTTATAAAAAATGTGTGACTTAAATAGTAGGTCTCAAAGCATAAATCGTAATCATATAAGTAACATTTATGAGAATCATCGCCCATCTCGATTGTTAAAAGACAAATCGAAAATTAACGCAAACATAAGTTAAAAATTATACAAACACGTCGGTTTTGTTTTTCTTTGGTCAAAACACATCGGTTTTGTTTGACACCCGCGCTATATATTTCAAACGTATTTCCGTAATAAGCACCGTAGAACAAGTACGATTAAGCAACGTAATTAGCCCCAAACCAAACCCTTAGTGTGGATCCTCCGACCAACTTTACCGGCGACGACCACCAAACCCAACTCCTTCTTATCTTCTCCCCTCTCCTTAATAGTATCCAAACTCGGCTTCCACCCCTTCCCCGAAACGCAGCGTTTCATCTGGTAACTCCTCCCAAAATCTACCTCTTCCTCCTCCTCGTCCGTACTCGCCTCCATCGGCCGCGCCACAGCCACATGGCTCCTCTCCACCGACCTCGCGCCCGAGGGGCAAACCTGAGCAAAGAAAGGCAGAGACTTGTTGTGATTCCGACCGTGTCTCGACGCCGATTGCATCCCTAGGATCGCGTTTACGCGGAGGAGGAGGTGGTGGGCGTCCTTGGAGGATAAAGGCGGCGCCTTTCCGCGCCTTAGAGGGAGCATCAGGTAGAGCTTGTGGGGCTCCAGCTTGTCGTCGGCCGGTAAAGGTGTTAGCTTGTTGGCGCTCAGCTCCGCCACCACTTGCTGCGGGTGCTCCAGCATCAGCTCCGCCGCGGTTAGCGGCTCTTCGAAGCTTCGGATGCTTCCGTCCGGGAGGACCACTTTTCCGGTGATGCGGGACCCCTGATTTCCCATATGCAATTGCAGTGTTTGTGATCGATCGATTTGTGTTTGGTTGCGCTCAAGGAGTTGCTGGTTTTAACAAGGTGTGGGGAGGAGTTGGTTAACCCAATCCAAATATCGAATTTGGGGAAAATTAAAGGAATTTGTAATTTGGACTAAACAAGTCAAATTGATTAATTTGTGTTGTAGTACACGGTTATGTGTAGTTGGCGTCGATGATCTTGACTTTCATAATCTCGTAAAACAACCGAAACTCAAGATTTAAAAATTGGGTAAAATTCACTTATAGTCCCGAAACTTTGATAAAATGTTCAAACGGGTCCCTAAATTTTATTTTTATCCATTAAAGTATCTAAACTTTGATACTTTGTACACATTTGGTCCATCTGTTAGTAAATTTGTTAAATATGTGTTAAATAATGATGTAGAATCAATGTATTTTGGTATATTAATGGAATAAGTTAGGTTATACACATGTAATTGCTTGGTGTATTTATTTTACTAAAGTAAAAAAATTATAGAGGAAATGGTAGTAGATAGCACAAAAAAAAAAAGTTTGCAAAACTAGCATAGCCCCTTGAAAATTTGCACAACTAGCACATTTTGTTCAAAATTTGCACAAAAGTACAGGTCAAAAACTCCCCCTTAACCTGATTTTGCCCTTATTTACACAAAAAAAAAAAAAAAAAAAGAATGTGA
This sequence comes from Persicaria tinctoria, assembly GCA_037127255.1. Classification (NCBI taxonomy): domain Eukaryota; kingdom Viridiplantae; phylum Streptophyta; class Magnoliopsida; order Caryophyllales; family Polygonaceae; genus Persicaria; species Persicaria tinctoria. Next base: position 7,857,453 of record JBANSL010000012.1, read on the forward strand.
GGGGAGGCTTTATGGGCATAAAAGTGACCAATTTTCAACGGAGGAGAAGCGATGGTTTGTGGAGAGAAGAAGGAGAGTCCGGCGAATCGGAAAACGCAGGAGGTTGGGGACGAAGTTATCGCCGAAGAGGAAAGAAGAAGACCATGCCGATGTCTAAGTGAAGAGGTAAATCCCCCTTTCCATCTCCTTGAAACCCTCGTTTCTTTTCTCCCTTTTCTGCGAGCGTGGAATGTGAAATTGCCGGTTAGGGTTTGGGATGAACGACGAGGGTGGCAATGGTTGGACTGGAAATTGGGATATGGGAGAGGTAGAAGACGATTGATTGAGGTTTGGGTCGTGTTTGATTTGGTATTTGGTTGTTTGAAAAAGAAATTGGGTGACAAGGGTTTCTATTAGAGTGACAGTGGTTTCGAATTTGGGTGACATGGGTGTCGATTTATGTTTTTATGCTCTTGGCCTTGTGCGGGTGTGGAATGTGAAATCGCCGATTAGGGTTTGGGATGAACGACGAGGGTGGCAATGTTTGGACTGAAAACTGGGATATGGGATAGGTAGAAGACGATTGATTAAGGTTTGGGCCGTGTTTGATTTGGTATTTGATTGTTTGAAAGTGAAATTGGGTGACAGGGGTTTTGAATCGAGGGACAGTGGTTTCGAATTGGGTGACAAGGGTGTCGATTTATGTTTTATGATCTTGGCCTTGTGATGGTGGTTTATGGCAATGGAAAGGGTGGTTTTGGGGATTGGGGCGGTGTGGCTGAGCGATTGAAAGATAAAGGGGCTGGGGACATGGGTGTGAGTAAGGCAAGGTCGGACCGAGTTCGGGAAAACGTGATGGAACCAGGGAAACTTGGGAAGATAAGGTGGGGAAGACACTTGAACTGATGTTGAAGAGGCTGAGAATTATGTCAACATGGATGCGGAGCATGGATGACAAGGTACGTGTTTCACCTAAATTTTTTTTGCCCCAATTATGAACATCATTGATGATAGGAGGAAATATACTAACGACACGGTATATTTAGTAAGTGACACGGGTAAATTTCCCCCTAATTACAAATAACATTGGCGAACCACTTCTCATTTATGTACTGTGTGGTTCAGATGAAGGTCATGAAAGGTGTTGTAAATGGGATGCGAGATGCCCATTGGAATGCAGGAGGTGTGCAGACACCAGTGAGAGATGTATGTCGAGAGGATGAGGGGAAACTTGGGGAGGCTGAGGAGAACCATCAAAAGGTCGGGGGGGACGGAGGAACCAACTAAGTTGGATGATCAGCCACCAGAAGGACATGAAGATGAGGTAAATTGGTTGTTAGTTCATATGGTATTTTCTCTCAAGGGTCAAGGGTTAATAAAAACTAGGATTGTCATATTTGAATATATTGTAGTCAAGTGACAAGGTTAGTTATGTTAAGCGACACAGATTACTTAGTTGGGTTACGAGATTAAAAAAATTGTGGGAATGACAGTCCAAACATTCTATCCATTTTCTAGATCTCAGAGGATGCAAAAGCCAAGGCCATTCAAGGCAAAAAGAGCAAGAGGGGTCCAAGAGGTGTGCAACCACAAATAAGAGATGTGTGTGGAGAGGATGAGGGGAAAACATTGGGAGGCTGAGGAGAACCACATTAAGGCCGAGGAGACGGAGAGACCACCTAAAATGGATGACCAGCCACCACCAGAAGGACATGAAGGGGAGGTAAATTGGTTGTTAGTTCACATGATATTTTCACTTAAGGGTCACGGGTTAATACAAACTGGGATTGTCATATTTGAATCGATAGTAGTCAAGTGACAATGTTATTTATGTCAAGCGACACGATTTATTTAGTTGGGTGACACGAGATTATAAAATTTATCGGAATGACAGTTGAAACATCATAACCAATTGCCAGATCTCAGAGGCTGCAAAAGCGGAGCCCGTTCGAGGCAAGAAGAGTAAGAGGGGTCCAAGAGGTGATGGAGAAGTAAAGTCCCCCCCTCCGAAGAAACCGCGGGGCCGAAAATGGAAGGACGTTGTCGAAGGCGTGGACGCGATTAAGCTGAGACTTGTATTCGTGCCCGACAACGATGGCTTCCTCCGCTGGATGGCCATTGTTATGAACTTTGTTGTTATTGTAGTAGGTTGTTATGAACTTCGTTGTTATTGTCGTAGGTTGTTCTAAACTTTGTTGCTTCAAACATATAGTTATCGACGGTAGTTGACTAGGTTGTTATTGTAGTACGTTGCTATAAACTTTGTTGCTTTATTTATAATGTTCTTGGTCATAAGTTGTAGAATGTTATGATATTTTTTATGATATTTGTTGGTCGGTAGTTGACTATGTTATTATGCTCGAAACTTTGGTTATCGACGTACCATCAGATTCAAATAAGTGACACGATGAATAATTTAGGTGACACGGGATTCCAAACAGGTGACAATGGTGATTTCCTTATCGAAGTAGCAGAAATGCTCATAAATGTAATCATCAAATTCACACAAGTGTCAAGGGTGATTTCCTTATGCGACTAGCACAAACACTCATCCTCCTCCTAACTGCTTATGGATATGACCTTCAACCCCTGATAAATGTCACCTTGGCAGTTTACCATGTCACCTGAGGAGTAGTCTGTGTCACCCAATTGGATCACATCCACACCCTTACCCTTGTCCCCTTTATACATATGCTTGTCACCAGTTCCAAACCCTCTGTCAGTAATGTCTACCGCACCCAGCTCCTTACTCTTCCCTATAGCCTCCATCACCTCACCCAATTGGATCACCTCCGGACCCTTACCCTTGTCACCTACATACATATGCCTGTCACCAGTTCCAACGACCGTTGAATACGAGAGTTACACATACTTTGGCATTTTCCCTTGAAAATGAAAAGTGGGATCAGCACTATGGTTCATGGGTATCTACTTTTCGCAAAACATGAGGAGAAACAAGAGAACGCCTACCCATTTCAACCGAGAATTAGGGTTTCTCATAAACCAAAGTGACACGGAAGTTTCTGAACACTGACACGAAAAAGGAATAAGGACGACAAGTGCTCTGCAACTGGACCTTGAGGCCGACGAATTTTCTTCAATGGTGGCCTTCTTCTCCAGCCCTTTTGTCCAGATGAGGAAGAAATTGAATGTCTTCTTCCCTCCTCTCTTTTTATACTTTGCAAATTGGAGGGAAAATCCCTATCACATTCCCCTTTTTCCATGTAAATCATGTGTCTTGTCACCCCTAATTTTGGCGCTAAAATTTCCCACCAAAAACTCCTCTATCTCCTGCTCAAATTTACCTTCAACCGGCTATTCCCTTCCACTTTTTTATTTGCACAAAATGACACATATGCTACTTTTGCAATTTTTCCAAAAAAGCTACATTTTTGCAAAGTCAAAAAAAATCTGCTAGTTTTCAAATAGCCCAAAATTATATTATATTAAAAATAATTGTTTTTAAAAAATAATTGTTTTTAAAATATATTTTATATAATAAAAAAAAAACTTTCTATTTTCCAACTAAATGGTATAATTTTTCGTTGATATTTTAATTTAAAGTATTTTAATGACCGAAAATTTCTTATTTAATTAAAAAAATTAAAATGTGTTTTGTTAAAACAATAAACTCTACTTTTTCTATAAAAAAAATTATATTTGTGTTAACAAAATAAACTCTATTTTTAATTAAATGAGGAAATTTTAGTCATTAAAATAATTTAAAATAAACTATTATTGGAAAATTATAACATTTGGTAAAAAATAGAAAGTGTTTTTGATAAAAAAAAATAATATATATTAAAATATGCTTTGTTTTAAGAAAACTCTATTATATATGATGACTTTTGAGAAGAAAAAAGCTTAATTTTTTACTTTAGTAAAACAAATACCGGGCAATTACAATTGTATAACCTAACTCGTGTAATTAATACAAAAATACATTGATTTCATATCATTACATAACACATATTTAACAAATTTACTAACAGAGGGACCAAATGTGTACAAAGCATCAAAGTTCAAAGACTTCAATGAACAAAAATAAAGTTCAGGGACCCGTTTGAACATTTGGACAAAGTTCAGGGACCATAGATGAATTTTACCCTTTAAAAATTATTGTGAAAAGTTTAAAGTCGAGATCATATGATTTCCTTATTACTATTATTCATTTATGTGATTAAAGTATTTTGCATCTGAATTAGACCTATACATTGCATTAGATAAGCCTATAGAGGGATAAAGTCCAAAATATATGGACTTTTACTTTTCGGCGCGTTTTTTAAAGAGCGAAAAACTCTACAAAATATTAAATTTTTAATTAATTTTTTATATGTAATTTAATACTTATTAGTAATAAGTATCAAATATGAATTAATGAGTACTATTTCTTATATTAATTTATTTATTTTCAAACTTGCGACAATTTAAAATTAAATACAATCAAATAATTTAAATTAGTAACTATTAATTCAAAGTTATGATCGAATTTGTAGCCAATTAATATATGGGGTTGAATATTTTTTATTAAATATGTATTCAAGAATAAAATCTTGTCATTAGATATAATGATCTACTAAGATAATCAATCTTAATGCTAAAGATAGAATAACTAATGATAGATTTTATAACTAATTAAGATATATGAGGTTGAATAAATATATTAAAAATAATTAATTAGTTATCAATTATTGTGGACATGTAGGATGGCACCTAAATAAAATTAAGTCAGTCATTGATTGACGTGACTTGAATATATAGAATTATCATTAATTGATATGTCAAATTGCACTAAAAAATGACATATAGACAAATCGCACTGAATGAGACTTCAATTACCTATTTTAAGTATATTAATATAGATATAGATATTTATTTTTAATTTTGCCACCCCTACTTACCTACTGTCACTTGATACGCACGGTTTAATTTTTGAGGTTGGGTGCTCCAATGGTGTAGCAGTTGGAACTTGATGAATAAGGACCATAAAGAGTACAGGTGATTTCATTTTTTTGTTGTGGTTGTACTTCCTTTATTAATTTTTTATTTGGTAAACATTATTTTATTTTTTTAATAAAGAGAGTAAGATGAACCTTGATTTTTTCAATCGGGAAAAAAGGTGAAGGCCGATATCGAACATAAAACCTCCCATTAACCCCTCACTCCTTACCATTGATGTTACAAAATATTTATCATTTATTCTTCAATTCAATACATTTAAAAAAAGTTAAAACCATAACTCATACCCGTGGAAGCACTCAAGATGTGAGTTGTGAGGTGAGTGATAGGGGGTTGGGGCACCTACCAATGGAAAACAATGTTTCTAATTACAAGTTTCTTACCGTTCAACTATATATAGGACTACGTTTATAAATTTATATATATATAATAACTACTACATAATACATTACATTATCCTTAATGATAATAAATTGATGCATTCAAAACAATACGAATACACTTGTGTATTAAGCGAAAGCTACATTGAAACCTATTTTCTTCACTGAAAATTTTGGTTTCGATTCCGAACACACCATAAACTGGTACTCGAGAAATTTGCTCTGCTACACAATTCTTTTTAAAAGAAATTTGTTGGGTAAACTTGACAAATTCCATCTCGCAACCTAATCCTACGAACCCTAATTTCTCAAACAGCAGAGTGAATATTCAATACCTCCGTAATACGGAAGTGTAAAGCTTGCTCAAGTGAATTCTCATCGATATCTACAGCAACTAAGTATGAACAGAGGAGCTAATCGGACAACACGCAGTACCAAATCAAGCCGGTGGCAAAACTGAACCTGATCAAAGCCATAACTAAGATTCGATGCGCTGCTGTGATGACTCATCCTGAGAAATGCTACTTACAATGGCAGGAACCGTGGTTTTTTCTATGCCCACACCAGACGAAGGTATGAGAGCGACAGACCTTGCTGGTGTTTCGCAATTAGATACCAAAGGCTTCTCATTTGCAACTGCATCAGAGGGAGTAATCAGGGAACTCGCACTTTCTGAGACATGAGGAGCAGCGATATGGTTGCTATTTCCCACGGTATTAGGAGGCCTCGATGTACCTCCATTCCTTACTATTTTAGCCCTTCTGCACAACATGATATATGGTTATCATGATTCATGAGTTTCCGCATATTGAATATATAAACGCCCTATTGCAACAACTAAAAAGTAAATTTGGGAATGAGAACGTTGAAAAAATGAATTTTGAGAGCTAAGCAGAACAGCAGTGCTAATCAACAGCGCAATTTTTGGAAAAAATAAGCACTGTCATTTAAAGAAAGATTAAGTAAGGCTTCATTGTAGAGACAGTGTTGACATTAGGCTTCATACCTGATAATCTTTTGTTGTCCAGTAGCTAATTTCCGCCTCAACACCCCTTAACACATAAAAACATATGGAACTTTAAATTTTATTCCAGCACGACAACTAAATGGTCCAACTGAAAAACTAAATGACATCAAACAAAGAAAGCAAGGAATAAGAAAATGAAAAGGGTTAACTGTACCAGATTTTTGAGCCAAAGAAGATGAATTGGGTTTGTTGACACCCCTTTCTGCCTTGATGGATGCAATAGCAATATCACCAGCAATCCCTAGACCCTTTCTGCCCACCAACTTTACTCCCAGTTTTTCACAAAGATAATTTAACCTCATATCATCGCCGCCTCTTACCTCTCTTAACTCTAGTGCTTGTTCTTTGGTGAGCAATGTGTAAACATGTATCTGCTGTTGTTGATTGAAATGTGCCTGAAGTTGCTCAAAGAGCAATTTATTCGAATGATGAACACCTGAATCTTCTTGACTCTGTCTTCGGGGCTCAGAGAAAGTCACTCTCAGGATAGCAGTTGACTTTGGATCAGCATTGTTCTTACTGAAAATAATAGAAAAATTTCCAAATTCCAGATCAGGTTCCCTATATAAGTCTGCAAGAACAGATGCACAAGCATGGGCATTTTTGGAGGGATTCCTAAGAACTCTAAGCTTTGAGGCTCTTGCAGTAGCATAACGAGCCATGTTGGCTGCTTCACGGAGCCCGGTCAGAAAAGCCCCATGCATAGTTGCAGGATATCGCCTAGTTGTGGCCTCCCCTGCGAAGAAAAGCCTCCCATCTCCAACACATTCTGCTAGTATGTCATAGTCATCGCCAGAAGCACCTACTGCCACATTAGAGTAAGACCCAAGACAAAATGGATCACTTCCCCATCTAGTACAAACAGTTTGAATAGGTTCTGGAACACTAATTCCTTGTGGTTCATAAATTCCTGCAAGAATCATTCAGTTCAGAGTCTTTAGTTTCACAAGTTTGAACATGAAAAAACAGCTTACACACTGAGGAATACACTCGTTGCTTGAGCAACATTAGTTTCTATTATATCAGTCTCCCATTTCTCATTTGTCCTTCTGCTTGAACAGATAATTCTTAAGAGCATAAGGAGGACAAAAGTATTTGATTTCCCAAGAAACAACCTACCTACAACAGCTTATTGACAATATAATAAAATAACGAGGATCAGCCTATAATATATGCACAAAAGTTGAATGATAATTTCAGTGCAGCAAATTAAAAATCTTAATATCGAATAAAAACATGATACAACAAGCCTCATGAACAGAACAGCACAATTTATCAAGCGAGAAATTACTTTCTTAAAGCACTTAAGTTTGCAGAGTGACATTTAGAAGAAGGGAAAAGAAGAGGCTGCAGAGAGAAGAATCAGTCAGAACGCAACCTACCTCTGAGAATTTGAAGAACACCAGCCACAGCATCTGTGGGAGGCATGCTTTCAAACTTATGTGCAGCTTCACCAGCCACCAAAGCTATCAATAGTGGGCCACCAGCAACAGTTGCATAACTGTAAAAGAGAAAGAACTCCCCACGACTGCTTGAATTTTCACAAAGATGCCCAAAGGTATCAAGATCAGTGCCCCAGAACACGTGAGGAAAGAGCATTGCAACTTTGTTCAGCAATCCAAAACCTAGCCTTTTTATGCCATCAAGTTTTTTTTGAGGCAGCTCTGGAATAAACTTAATGGAACCATTTTTCAAAACTCCTAATGGAACAGTACACAGCACCATATCACCCTCAAAAACCTGGTTTCCAGCAGTGACTTGAACCCCATCACTTCCATAGCGGATAGCGTTTACTGTTTTCTCGTACAAAATTGGAACATTTTCAGCTAAGGCCTGCACCAGCCTTCCATTTCCACCGGACAAAAAGCAATGATCACCGCCCATATCAAAAGGGTCATCCTGGTCCCAAAATGCAAGTGAAAGCTTAGAAAGAAGGCCAGCATTTGCATACTCCAAATTAGCAAGATGCCAGTTATAAAGTTTCATCTCCTCATCGGTTACAGACTCATAAACGTCTTGAAATGTATCCAGAGCTGCCCCTAGAGAAACATCCACTGAAACATCCCCCATCAATTGCCTCAACTTACTTGACCTCTCTAGAAGTTTATTAAAACCAATCTCCACCTTTGAGTCCAAGTTTGGGTCAACTGGTGATCCATCAACACTATAAATTGGGCACTTATCCCTAATCTTATGAAGCGAATAAGACAGCTGCCGGGCCAATATACCAAGAGGGTTCCCCAGAGTACCTGTCAAAACACTGCCTCCTAGATCCGCAGCTGCAGTCCTATTGGAACCCTCCATTTTCTTAGTATAAACCCTGCCTCCCGCACGCTTCCTTCCCTCCAAGACAATCACTTTAAACCCAAAACGCATCAGCTGCCTTGCGGCACCCAAACCTGCCATCCCAGCACCAACAATTATAACAGTAGGCTTACCAGGCTCGGCCGGAATCTTTTCCTTGATTGATGGTGCAACCCCGAAATTCACAAAGCCATTTGACACCAAGTAATCATAAGCAGTGTCCAAAAGTGAATGGCAGTGCTCAGGCACCACATTTAAAAACATCTCCTTTGTAACCCAATTGGACACATTCTCTCTCCATTTGGTTATGATATGATTTCTGATAAGAATGTAATTGACCTGCTCAATCCCACCAACAACCTTCACAACTCCAGCATCTATCTCCTCATCTGTAAGAGAGTCAGCCGGAAACCCAGCTGTCAGGGCAGTCAGAGCTTCAGCTGTTGCTTCCTTGCTAATCACAATAATCTCATCGGATATATCTTGAACCTTTACAGCCGACGAGGGATTCATATTGCTGTTGCTATTACTATTACTATACATACTACGACTAACAATCTGGGTCGAATTCGAATTCGAACTTGAAACACCGCCATTGGGAAAATTAGGGCCCGCTGCATTATCACGAACCGTATTGCGAGAGAATTGAGGGATAGAAAGAACCTGCAAACGAGATGGGATGGACGAGGTGGTGCTTCGCGGCCTCCCGCGCCTCCTCTTTCTGGGGATATTAACGGTGAGGAGGTCGATGGAGTTGGGGTGAGGATTAACCTCGAGACTTGAGATTGGATCTGAGAAAGAAGAGCTTGGTTCCTGAACTGAATCGATGCTAGGGTTAGGGTTAGGGCTACAAGTCTGCGAGACGAATCGGTCGAATTCGAGAAGATTGTCGGTGATAGAAGTAAACAAATTGCGCTTATCCGCCATTTTTGAGAGAGAGAGAGAGGAGAGAAAAACAAACAAGGGGGAGGGGGAGTTGGGGAATTGCCGATCAGCGGCGGTGTTTGAGCTACTACGGCGACAGTCCGGGGCGACTCCGGAGGTGTTCAATTGTAGAAAGTCGGTTGCGGTGTTCCGATAAATCGAAAATTGGTTAGCAAATTACAGAAAATAATCCTAAAATATGGTATTTTCATAAAACGCTCTGTAACTTAGGAAACTACAGAAAATCGCCCATAGATTTGATTTTTTTTCCCTTCAAAGAACACCCCTTATTTCACAGCAATTTATTTATCAAATTGAACCTTATTACAAATTTTATTAATTAAAACATTTATAAATAGCGATCATTTAATATTTTCTTCACATTGGTTCTTTGGGGGGGGGGGGGGGGGGGGGGGGGGGGGGAATTCAAATATATGGATGATTTCTTTGATCTAGGGTGTGTATGGGGTACTAGTTTTTGGTTTATTAACCGTTAAAAATTGGAGGTTTTTATAAAAACTCTGTATGGGGAGATGTTATTTAGTAGATTTTAGTTTATTGGGGGGTTTATTTAAGAAGCTATTTTTGATAGCTTATTGGGAGTTTACGTGGTTTATTTGATTTGAAAATATCATAATACCTCTAATAATAACAAAATAAACTACACTTTTTACAAATAAATTGTTTTTCACCTCATACGGAGTTCTATTCTAACCAAGTAGTACCTCTCACTAACTCATTTACATTATATAGTCATTTTTTTCCGATGTTTAATCAGGAGAAAAATATCAAATGGCTCAAACCACCAAACGGCAAAGAAAAATTAATTTTAATTCTTCTAAGTTTGGTTCCGATGAAACTTTTGTAGGTTTTGTTATTACTCGTCATCTTAGTGTTGTCCTAGCAAGCAACAAATCACAATGCAGTTTTCCTCGGTGGTTATTGCTGGGGCTTTGAACCTTTACCTTGACATTCTTAAGACTATCGATTTGGGAGTGACGAGTGTGTTGATTGAAGAACACCGCTTGGCGGTTATCAACAACATGATGGACTCTTGGCGTCCACCTTGAGAAATTGAGATTCTCATCTCAGATTGTCTCTGTCTTCTATGACGTTTTAAGGTGGTGCACATCACACACGCGTTTCATAAACTCAATAATAGAGTGACGGATCGGATTGTTTTCCTTGTTCACACTACGGATTGCAACAACTTCCTTACACTGCGCTACAACTACAAGATGTTATCCAAAAGAATATAACCGCCTCCAATCAAGAGATTAATCTATTTCAAATGTGTAAACACTTTTACAATGTTTTATTTTGGTGTATTCACTTTACAAGTATTCGAATCCTTTTTACAATAAACTTAACAACATTGTAAAATCAGTGACTCTATGATATCGATCAAGATCATACACTATACGAGATGAGATAATGTCGATCCGATGAGTGTTGCTAAGCGCACCTCTACGGTGTACCACATTTAGACACACCAAAAAGATTTCAAAAGCGCCCAAGAAATCAAAATTGAATGCCAAAGCCAACAGCTATTAAACCCAAAGTACTCAAAATTACAATGTCTGAAGAAACCTGAATTCATAAAGATTAAAAAAAAGAAACCTGAAAAACACATTTCTTCTTCTTCTTTTTTTTCCTTCTCAATTTGGTGGAACTAGCTTCCTCGGAAAACTGATGGGATCCCACGGAAGGATTGGCCATGGCTGCAAAGCCTACGACGATCTGGTTTTTGACTCTCAGGTCCGGACTCACCGGAATCGACAATCCATCCTGCAAGAGGGCGGCAACAAGTTAACACTTAACACACACCTCCCTGTGTAATCTAACAAAAATGTGTCATATGATCTGGTTGTTCAAATTTAAACAAGAAAATAGCCATTGGCAACATAACAACTTCGAAAGGCGATATTGATACATAACCAACGAAGAACACGTTTCAGCAAGGGAATTATACCGTTTAATTAACAACAATCGTCTATTTGACTTGGCTCCACAAGGACATAAAGTGGCACCCCCTTCAGCCTGAACTTTCCCTACAAAAGCAAAGCATAGCAAAAGCAAAAGTTAGCATAAACCCAGCAAACTTGTCTCCTAAAACCCCTCTCCATAGCGAGAAATTGAACGCCCGGTTGAAATGTTACCACACTAGGGGATCACATCTCTTCAAAGGGACTTTCTAGTCCTAATCAAACATCATAGCAAGCATTGATTCTGTTACTAAACCTACTCAGCGCAACATGGGTCACCACTGATTTCAACCGGATTCGGTACTCTGTATCTTTGTTTGTATAGCATTACATTATGAGGAAATACCTTGACTTCAGGCAGGCCAATGACACATGCACATTCAACCACATTAGCCCCGGCGCGTTCTATAAGAAAACAACAAGCAAAGTCTAGAAAGTGAGCTAAGCATGATCAAAATGCAGCCAAGGCAAAAAAGGAGGGCAATAGAGCAAGACCTAGAAGCCTAATTGCAGCTGAGAGAGTGCCTCCAGTAGCAACCAGATCATCAATTACCAATGCACGCTCGCCGGTTTTCACTGCACCGGTATGCATCTCCAAGCAGTCAGTTCCATACTCTAGGACATATGACTCCGACATCACTTCCCCTACACACAAAGACTCACCCAAGTCAAACATCTGATCGGATCAGATCACATTTGCTGAATTCAGCATTATTGAAGACGGCGGTTTGATCAATCTTACCGGGCAACTTTCGAGGCTTGCGAAGAGGGACAAACTTTGCCCCTATAGCTAGAGCAATGGGCGGACCGAACATAAACCCTCTGGCTTCCACTCCTAGTATTCAGAAATTCATAAAGACAAATCATTGAGTCCCCAAAAAAAGCAACAGACAAACAAGACTTATTAATCTAAGATGAACTTTTGAATTGGAAGGGAGTGGGAATTGAAGAAAAGGGTCAATGCAGTGACACTAAGCAAAAAGGAGAGTAATCATTAATCATTAATCCAAAGTTTAGATGGATTATTACAATGGGGAAGACTAAATTTTTTTTGCACCTTATCTTTCTGGGTAGGTCAAGGCAATACTTGATTGCTTCCACGAATGGGTATTTTTTTTTAAAAGAAAAAAAAATATTTTAGTGAACTATTTGCTTTAGGGAAGGGAGCAAATCTTTGGAAAATCTCAGCTACTTCACAGTCTTTATTATGATCAACTGTGTTGAACTGTTTGGGAGGTTGCTATTGAAAACCCACATCTTGAGGCCTACATTATTTCACTATTTGCAAAAAAATATCACCAAGTTGAAATCTTGGGAGAAAATATCCTCAAATATGAGTTGGATTGTGATTTGTGAATAATACTGTAGCAAGCATCACTAACGACAAATTTGTTGGTTTTTTCATCATTAGAACTTGAGTAGCATCTTCATGAACTTTGATCATCCTTAGTTGATTTTTTTTATTAGCATGTACATTACGTGGTGTCACACTGTCACTGTTCACAAATCATCCCATAGTGTTATTTTTAGCATCCTTTAAAATTAGGGCTTTTTTTTTTGGGTTACCTACAATTTGCCAAAGAAACAAGAAAAAGAGGTGTTCTTCTTCCCACTCTTGGCTCTAGTTTTGGTTTGACCCCGTTTGATATTGATATCTAGATACAAGATATCTATCCGATATCGATATCCAATATATTGATATCTTGTTTCCCCTTTTGGCCTCTTCGATATCCAATATATTGATATCCAATTTATTGATACGATATATGGTAATCAGAACATCAATACCAAATCGGTAGATGTTGCAAAATATTTCATTCCAAATAAACGGAGAAAAAAAAATTGGAAAAAAAAGGACCTCAAACCACCATATAACACTAATGCATGTTCAATTAAGGGCAGATTTTGTAACAAAGCTTCAATCTTGAGAACACCCAGATGGTAAAAATAATAATAATAATAATAAATAAATAATCAAATTGAAGAGAGATGGTAGACTATAAAACCCAGAAACAGTGAAAAAAGTAGAAGTTATAATAGGAAAGGAGGGGGGTGGTACCAGCAACAACAGAGATGCCCATATCTCTGTACCTATCAACAAAGATGTCAACAGTGTTCTTGAAGGCATTGTGGTCCAGTAACAATGTTGTAATGTCTTGGAACATTATCCCTATCAATCAACCACTAACAATTGGAGTTCAAATTTGAAAATTAAAACCAAAAAAAAAAAAAAAAAATCTTTGCTTGATTTGCATGAGGAAATGTTCTGAGACCTGGCTTGGGGAAGTGAGGGACAACCCTGATGGCATTGGAAATGGCTTGAAGCCTTGGGTCTCCTTTCAGACCATTCTCACAAGCAAACATCTTGTTCTTGTTCTTGTTCTTGCTGTTGGGTCTGATCCTCCACCAGAACAGAAAAAAAAGGTTCAATCTTTGGGCTTTAATTTGAGAAAGAGAAATGGGTTTCAAAATTGAGAAAGTGGGTTTGGCACAAAAGCAAAATCTGAGGTGAGCTGTGATCTAAATCCAACCCTCTCCTTTTTTTCTTCTCTTCTTCCTCCCTCTCTCACAGAGGATGAGTAGTGTGGAAGGAAGTGGGAAGAAATCAGAGAGGGTGAGGAAATGGGGGAGTGGGGGAGAAAGGAGTGGGGCTAATGGCGTTTTAAATAGCAACAAGGCAAACAAGTTCCCCACCCACCCACCGGGTCCTTTGGGTTTGGGCCGAACCAAATCCAAATGCACTGCCTCCATAGATTTCACTGAGTTGAGTGGTCTTCTCTTTCTTGCTTACTTTTCTCCTCTCCAAAAATGGGTGTCAAGTCAAGTTTTTACCGTCCACCATATATGGTAAATTAATTGCACATTACTTACTGTTTTGTACGGTAATTAAAATTTGTCGTTTTAGTAAGTAAATCTTGTCATTTTAGGTATTTTGTCATTTACTTTACGAAATTTCCCTTGTAATGATTCGATAGTTTTTAGCTGTAATTTTTTATAAATTAAAAAAATAGAATAATAATTATGAATATAAGTGCATTTTTTTATTTGTTTTCTTAATAAGTATGTAGATTTCTAAAACGACAGAGTTTTTTTTTAGACTTTTATTTGTTAGTTATAATTTTTTTTATCATTTAGTTTATGGATTAAAATGATTTTGCTTTTAACTGGTAAATGTATTAATCAATCACAAATAGAAAGTGAAATATATTTTGAAATAGTTGATCTCTACTCCAAAAGAAGAAGATAAATTTTAGGCTAAATTATTACATCAATTTATCATAATTAAATTTAGAAATATTTTTCAATAATAATAATATAATTATTATTATTATGTAAAATACTAAGCATATATAATGTTACATAGTTTAAGGATTTGGAAATAAGTCATGACTTTTAGGGGTTAAGTTTGAACTATCGTCCTACCTAAAATATCCAATATAAAAAATTTAATTTTTTTAGGACAAAATCGATTAAAAGCAATAATATTTTTTTGATACAAAGCGAGGATTTGGGAATGGTCAACCGTGGTTGACCCATCGCCCAAGAGCGGCCAAACGGACGACGTCAATAATGTCGGCAGGAACGTGCTCCACGATAAAAGACGAAGAGAGACCGATATGAGTCAGTCTATCAGCAACCTGGTTCCCCTCGCGAAAAGGAGACCCTCTCAAAAGCGCGACTGAAGCTGAGGGCATCTGATATCATCATCTCAATCTCCCACGGACACCGCCAGATCCCCTTCATGACGTTGATCAGAGTCAAGCAGTCGCCCTCCACCTCGAGCCGAGAAAAACCCCTCTTCGTAGCATCCTAGAGACCAAACAAAAGATCGAGGCACTCTGCTTACATTGCGGACAACCTATCGTGGCCTCGAGCATCACAAGAGAGAACTTACTCTTGTTGGCTATCACGAATAACAAATTCAGAAGCAGCAATACTAACCATAGTACCGTCAAAATTGAGTTTATATAATATAATATTCTCTTTGTTAAGACTATATTCTAATTTTTATTAGATAAAAGATGTATTTTCTCCATAATTACAATGTTAAATTTATCCCCACCAAAAAAAAATGTTAAATTTATGCAAAGGGTGTCTTAATAATCCCCAATCCTCTCCCTCGCTCACACACCGCGCGTGAGGCGTTTTTTGGTTGACTTTGACCATCATTTATTAATTCGCATTTAGCACTATCATTTAATCCCCCTCACTCCCTCCCACCATTATATAAAAAATAATAAAATAATAATAATAATAAGTGTGGCAAACACGTTTGAAATTTCTAATTAACTCCACCTGATTTTCTTATTACCGTTTCTATTTGACCAAAACCAATTAAACTCAAAGAATATAATTTATAACCGTAGTGCCATAGTTTATTTTATTATCTTAATTTTAAATTGGTATAACTGTTTCTTTCAAACCGCAAATTTTTTTTTTATAAAAAAAGACAATACTATAAGAAAAAAATTTGGTTTAACTCAATTATTTATTTTTTCCCAAACGGTTAAACTCATTTATTTTTTATGTAAGCTAAGTCTAATTTTTGCCCCAATATGACTAAATCGACTGATGAGTGATAACACCCGAGTATTTGTTTATCAAATTTAATATAATTATATATATATATATATATATATACAGTAACATTAAAGTATTAGTTTGACTCGGATGAGGGGAAATAAGTGTTGATCAACAACATTTAAATTATCATATTGTATTTGGAATTTTCCAACTTCGGTCATACTGACGTCTCGCACGCGCCAAGTGACACGTTGACTTCAGGGGCAGGGCACATATTCTACCACATCTCTAAGCAAAACCTATTGTTTTACTTTTACTTTTAACACGTTTTTTAAAAACCGTAAAAGCTATAGTAAAATATTATTAATTTTTAAAAATACTTTAATATTTAATACAATTATCTATGATATTATTTAAAAAATTAATATTAAGTATGAAATTATTTTACAAATTTAATAAAATCATTGATATTTTATATAGTTTTTAGTTTTTAAGAAACGTATCAAAAAATAAAACTACAAGTGTTTTGAGAAAGAGGGAGTAATATTCTACCCTGGATAAGCCATCCGGATCGACCCAATCCAACCTGGCTCAACTTTTATAGGCGGGGACTGGTTGGGACGAATCCGATATTTGGCAACGAGGCGGGTTCAGATCTTCTCTTATCTCTATCTCTTGAATTTATTAAATAAAGAGCGGTCATCCGGAATTCGAATCGGATACCTTTGATTACTATCCGCAAGCCCTTATCTCTATCCCTATTTACACACAATATTCAGGTTTAGGGTTCATTTCTATGAATCTCAATCATTGTCTGAGAATTACAGGTGAAATATCTATCTACCTTATTATCAATCTATTTACATTTTCCATCGTCCACATCATCGTTTTTCTTATTTACATTTTCCATCGGTTTTCTTATTGGATTTACCATTTGTAAAACCCATGGATCGGAAACTTTTTCCGATTCCCCTTTGGGGTAAATTATATAAAACCACCCTTAAAATCGCAAACTTTCAAGCAATCGAGGCAGAATCAGACCTTTCTCTGTTGCAAAAAGACAGATAATTGGAGGCCTGATGGTGACGTTCAATGGAAGCAAGCTTCCAACTGTCATCCCAACACTAACAACTCATACATTGTCCTTTTTTACAACTACGCTTGAATTGATCTCAATTTGCCCCTTACTGTGAGTTGTTTTCCTCTTCGTTTGTGCCATCACCATCAGTTTCACTGGACAGTGATATGTCTTCATAACAGCATTTCCGAGCCTGCACGGACACTACTGCGAAAGCGACATGCATATTTACACCCAGCTACGTGCTAGCTAATCAGGAAACAGTCGAAAAATCAACCATAGAAGAATTACACAGTTTTCGAAAGCTATACAGATGAGATCAAAGCTTATAGAACACAAGTCGTGTCGACAGATTATGCCAGTGTTACGCAGCAAAGGCTAGCTAACACTTGCCCTGAATTATATTAGCCACAGAAGGGATCCAGGGCGCGCTGTTACTGTTACCGGAGGAGCCAGTGCTCGTGTCCTGGTGGTGTTCCTTTTTCCTTCCCTTTGGCCTCATTACCTTGTTACCGACAAAGATGCCCAGTTTCATGGCTGTGAAGAGGCCAAGAGCGATGACCAGTGGCCTAACCGCCCAGTGAAAATCCTCGAGATGTTGATACTTTTGCACGAGCCCTGGGGATGCGGTGAAAGAGACTGCTGCTACTTCCGCTGGGTCAGCTAAGCAGTAGCTTTGTTTCTCCATGAAGGTCAGTCTTCCTGGGAACTTCACAACAAGGCAGCCATTCGGGTGGATCTGGGTGATCTTACCAGGGGCCCATGTAGCTCCTCTTTTGTGGGGCCACTCGAACCGGGGGCTGAAGATGTTCGGTTTTAGCCTGACAAACTGCCCGGGACAGTATGCCTCTGCCATCTGCAAATCAGAGAACATCCCCTTCCAGAGAGTTTGTGTGCCGATAAATCCAACAGTTACACTCCCATCACGGTCTATGGAATGAAGGATGCCCACAGGAGAATGCCCCTTCTGTTCTGCCTTTAAACGTACCCAATCCCCAGCTGCAAAGCCATTCGTGACACGTTCCAGGGTTGATGTGTGGATCCGTAGTGGGTCGTGGAATCCATGGACCCTCACAAGCACAAAGCCAGATTGATGATCCTTGCTTTCCAAACCAACTACTTTCCCTTCCGGGACAGCCATGTTTTCGGTTTTACGGCGATTTGGCAACTTTCTGGAGCGCACAATGTCCCCTGCTTGGAGACGGTCCTTTGCAAGGAACCATTCCGAATAACCACCATCCTGTGCTGGTTGGCTTGTAATGATTGAATTCTCCAAGATTATATTCAATTCTTCATCAGCCAATTCATCCAATGACCTGTAATTATACAAAGCCATACATGAGATTACACAATTTCTTTCCAGAAGGTTTTACAAAGGTTGGCCACTGAGCTACTATCGATGATTTGATATCCATATCCCTTAAACTTGGGTCTTTTTGCTGAAATTTAATGAGCACATATAAAAAGGAATATAAAGATCACAGTTTTTCATTAACATACAGTTGTTAAACAAAGAAGGCAATCAAGGACTCATAAAGCTCAGTGATACATGGTTCGGTTCAGTATTCAACTATTAGAAGTCGATGAACAATTTCTTAAAAAATGCCGTAGACACCAGCTGACAAAAAATAACATGCTAAAAGTTTTCAACATCTGATGCAAACATTATCCATCATATATTTGAGCAAGAAGATCTTGATCATATTTCAAAGTATATGTGATAAACATCTCGTTGACTGATTATCTATATCACCTTGTTAAAGATGTACGTTTTCCTGTCATGGGACAATACTAATTTTAAAAAAAAGAGGGTAATGAGTGAACAAAACTCCGCCTCAAAAAACAATCCTAGTAAAATATAGTTTACACATGCTTCCTCAAGCAAGATAAATTGAACACCAGCATCTAGTGAGGGAATTCTATCAGCAGAAGAAAGACTGTACCTTTGGAATGCCTTCATGATATCTGTCATCTGGGGACGGTTCCGGAAATCATATTCAAAGCAACCAGATAGCACACTCTTCACCACAGGTGGAAGGCAACTTGGGATAAGTGGTCTCTCACGATTTATAACAACAGAATGGTAAATTTGCTTGGCTGATCTCCCACACCAAGGCTGTGTACCCATCAACATCTCCAGAATACTACATCCATACCCCCAAGAATCAGTCTCAAAGGATATTGGACCTCTTACTTCCGGTTCCCACTGTTCTGGAGCCATATAGTTTGGAGTTCCAAGCCAGTGAGCTGTATCAGGGTTTGAAAGGGAAGTTCCAAGAAGAAGGTAAGGAATCCCAAGATCTCCTAATATTGCTTGGTTGCTCTCATCTATTAGGATATTGGAGGGCTTAAGATTGAGAACTAAGATTTCTTGGGAATGCATTTCCATTAATGCTTGTGCCATGCTTATACCGTACCTGTAGATATGCCAAAACATGAGGATCATAGCTCTACTTGCAAGTTGCAACTGACATCAATCATTGACTGATGCGAAAAGCATTAGTATCTTAGCTACCCATCTGTGAAAATTATACCTTAAAACATCCCGCAATGGAAGTCTCCCACCTTGAAGCTGAGCCATCTTGTCACCAACTGATCCCTCGTAAAATTTCATGATGATGCTTATCTGACATCACAAATAACATCACCTGTTAAGCAAGAGAACACCTAAAAATTGACGGAACAGCGATTTTATAAAATTGGTCTTCACCTTTCCGTTTATAACCGAAAAACCACGCAGCTGACATAAGCTATCCATTCCACGGCATTTCTCAAAGACATTATTCAACTTATCACAAATGACATTCATGTTGGCTTCCCTTACAAAACTTAACATTTTGATTGCCACTTCATGGTACTCATCAAACTCTTCAGTTGACTGGTGATGTGTGGCAAGCCAAACATCCCCAAAGGTTCCCCTCCCAGTCCGGTGTCTGAGTTTTAGGAATGATGGATTAACCCATGGACTAGTTTCATATGGTACTGCAGTTACCGTCCTCATTTCATCAGCATTGCCTTCAAAGAGTACATACTCAAAAGGGCGCGACTGCTCAGACACAACTTTCCCAGCCATGGCACCTTTAACCCGTGCCATAAAAAATAATCAATGACCACTTTTTCAACAAAATAAATAAAAAAGTTCACTACATAATATCAAAAGAGAACATTAAACACAATAAAAAGAGCAAATAGCATGGAAAAAACAGGCTAAGAGAACAAACAGGCAGCTAAAGGGAAAGATAAAGCCTCTTATGAAACCCCATCAATCAGTAGTGAATGATGATCATGAATACAAAGGAATTCCTGATCATAACTTGAAAACTAAAATATTTCCCAGAGAAAGGAATAGTTCTACTAAACATAAAATCTTACCAAAATCCAACAGCCAGCCTGATCTGGCTGAGCACAAGTGCTTGCTTCAAAAACACAAGATATTACAAAGTTTTG
Organism: Persicaria tinctoria; assembly: GCA_037127255.1. Taxonomy (NCBI): domain Eukaryota; kingdom Viridiplantae; phylum Streptophyta; class Magnoliopsida; order Caryophyllales; family Polygonaceae; genus Persicaria; species Persicaria tinctoria. The sequence goes on from JBANSL010000012.1 coordinate 7,878,060, forward strand.
TTCAAATGAAGCATCCAATTAAAGCAGAACTTCGGTTGGTTATCATAAACTCTCGAGTGGTTCAACACACTTATTTCTTCCCTATTTTCATTCCCCTTCCTTCTCTAAGCATAAGAATCAAGAATTCAAGATCAATAGCCATATTTGCTTTTGTTGCATACAGTAAGTCAAGATATACTAGTTTTGCTTCAAAAGATGGTGGAGTATCTTATTTCCCTTTGTCTCCCTAATTTGCCAAAAGATCTTCTTCAATGGACACAGTCAATACGGAAACAGTTGATGTAGCACCGCCAGCAAACTCCGTAAACCTAAGAAATCTATATGAACAGTTGACAACAACACTACAGGCAGTTATTCTAATAAATGAACCTATATTTACATGTGAAGCTCCAAGATAGCAATTGAACGCTAGATTTCAGAACCGCAATCATGCCGTAGCAAAGAAGGGTAAAAAAAATCCAATTAATTGCATCAAATCGGTCAATTTCCATCGTACGCACTAATTGGAACCCAATTAAAGCAAAATTGCAGAAAACAACCAACAATAACCAGTCAGAAATTCAAAATTAGCAAAATCCAACCGTCAACCTCGAAAAATTACATCGCAAAGAAGTGAAAAAGTCATGGAAAACAAATTGAAAGCAAGAGCAAGAGAACCTACAGATCGGAGACGACGAGAGACTCGAAATCAATGATCAGAGATAGGAGGGCACGGAAGTGTGAAGAAAGAAGGACTAAATTGAAGAGCTAAGGAGGTTGAGCGATGGTGGGAACTGCGGTTGAGTGTTCGAGCGGTGGAAGAAAACGGGGAAGCAACGAAGCACACAGAAACGTACACTTCAAATTTTGGGAATTCAAAGAAAACGAAACTTGGATAATCGAAAAATGATCAGTTCTTTAAAATTGACCGCCTTATTGCACCAAAAAAAAAAAATGACCGCCTTAAAATATCATTAGTAAAAGGCTAAATTGCAGAAAACCACCCGTTAAATATCACTTTTTTCACTTAACCACCCATTATAATTGAAATTACAGAAAACCACCCATTAAAGGGGTTTTGTTTACAAAACACCACCCAAGTGGAATATTCCGTTAAATCTTTTGAAACTTCCGTCAAAACTGTGAAAAAATCATCCAAATGCTTTACTTTTTAAAAGGAAATAAAAATCAAAATGTTTTTTTTTTAAAAAAAAAAATCATCCAAAGGGGCCTCCTCTCTCTCTCCCTATGAAACTGAAGTCGAACCCTAGCCCCGCCGCCACCTTTGAACCCGCCCAACCAGCCTAGATCCGACCACCATCTACCTTCCGCCACCTCCCTGTCTGATTTGGTTTCTGCATTCTCAGCCGCTGGCATTCGGGATCGGCTCCTTCAGCGCCCCGCCGCCTCCGCTCTCCTCTTCCTAGGCCTCGGCATCAAGGTGTGTTTCGGCACTGTCCGTGCGGCCGTCGCCGCCGTCGTGTTGTCTTGGCGTGTTTCGGCACAAGTTCATATTGTTAATCTAAAGATACTTCCAATTGGGACTGTCCTGGCGTGTTTCGGCATGAAGGTGGACGCATCGAGACTTCACACAAACAAAATCTTCCAAAATCTCCTAACTCTAGAAATTAAGGGAATTTATTGTTTGGAACAATCACCTGATTCAAAATTGGAACCTATAAATCTAACAATTGATTGTACTTGTTTATTTTATTGTATTGATGGGGAAGGACTGATTTTTGAAGAAAAAAAATATGGGCTCAATTCAAGGTCGTCGATTTGGGGGTGTATTCTTTATTTGTTGTTTTGAAGATGTATTAATAAAGAGAGATGTATCATTCAATCGGTTAGTTATATGGAGTTTGAGTTCGCAAACAATATCAAACTTCAGCCAACTTTCCACTTTGGTATGATTCAACAGTATCAAGAAACATACAAAATAACATGCTCTTATTAGCTCATTTTCCAGATTCATTTTTATAGATTCATTCAATAATGCTTTAATTTAAAGGTTTGTACATTACTACATTTACAAATGGTTTGAGCAGAATTTTGAAATTTCTAATTTTCTAATATATGTATATGTAAGGTTAATAGTAAGTGGCAATCATTTGAAAATTTGATTAATATATAAGGGTATTTTAGTCATTTCAATAAATTTCTAACAAATATTTTCATTTGGGTGGTGTTATGTTGACAGACCCCTTTAATGGGTGGTTTTATGTAATTTTAGATTATAGCGGGTGGTTAAATGAAAAAGATGATATTTAATGGGTGGTTTTATGTAATTTAGCCTTAGTAAAAATAGGTCAATTGCTGCATAAATTGATTTATTATTATTATTATTATTTTTACAACTAAAATACTACAGTAATGTATTAAACTTCAGTGCTAAAATTAGTATTTTTTTGAAGTGTGGAGAGTCACTCCTCTCCTAAAAAAAATTGCTAAAATTTTATACTCAACAATTGTATTTGAAGCTCGTGGTGTGGGATAGATATTAAACATGATCGAAAGTCGAGCACTCAAACAAGTCTAACAAGACTCATTATGGTGAGATCCTTTAGTCCGCTTTTGCAGTTCTTTTTATAATCCACGTTTAAATTAATAATAAAATAATTAATTTCACCAAATGAAGCGATATAGAACATAAAATGGATCATAATTGCGAACTAGATGATCTTCAAATTCAATAATGAAGTTGTTGTCTCATTTATTAAAAGAAATAATAAAATAACTCATTTCACAAAATGAAGCGATGTAGAATATAAAATGGACCATAATTGCAGACTAAATGATCTTCTTCATGCTCATTACTGAAGTCGTGTACATAAACACATATACGCTAGAAGCCCAATACATAACATAAATCTCGTGAGAAATTCTATCGTAAAATCAAATTAGCAATAAGAGACATAATCCGCCGATCTTACTAGTTAGTCTTGAACCTAACCAACAACCGAAAAATAACTCGACACCAGGATGATACAATGCTTAACCCTTCTCATTCTTATTTACTTTTTCAATATTCAGTGTGAAAATAAACGACTTGATGACTCATACAGCCTTTAGTAGAATGTACGCACCCTTTTCTTGATCTAATCGAAATGGTGTTTCCGAGACGAAACACAATCAAGGCAAAGAGAGAGAGGACATATTTTTTTTGGAAGAATAACGACAAATTGACATATCATCGTGATAACAGGCAATGACGATTCCTCATCTTAGTAACTAGTGAACCAAGTACAAGCATTAGTGATAGTTCATGATGCAAGTTTTGATGCCCCAAAACCCTAAGGTGCGCGATTTTGGGGCAATTTCATCGACACAATCGTTAGAGATACATTGATATTTACACATCCAAGATGCAGATTGCGAACGCCATTGCTACAGGCCTGCGATTCTCGCTGTCCCCGCAGAGTAGGTGCAGAGGAGCTTTGGCTGCCAAGAAGGCTGCTGATCATCCACCATCTCCACAGCCCTCCTCTTCCTCGTCTCCGAATCCATCTTGACCGAAGGCAGGCCGAAAGCCGGAGCTGGATACGCCCGAGGAGCAGAGACCGAAAGAGGTGCTAGGCGCAATGACAGGTCGCACGCCAGCTTCTCGGGCTGGTCCTCGGGGATCGTCGTGGACGATTCCTGGTCGCACGGGAAGCTTGGTTTGGGTACCATGGCCGGGAGGGCTACGAAGACTGACTGGGGCTCTGGTGGTGTGTGGCTCCCGAAGAATAAAGGATTAACCGAGTAAGAGCTTGACCCAAGGGAGTTCGGTACAGGCAAGCTGGTCGCGGAATTCAAGAAGTTCGAAGATTGCGATGCTAGAGGTGACGACGGTTTAAGAACTCCATCGCGTCTGCCTAGGCAGTACGCACCAAGGTAGAATCTCGGGTTGGCGTTTCTTTGGCTCGTCAATGCCCTTCTTGGAATGCAACCTAAATTGAGTGCAGCTGCACAGAGGTCGAAAACTATATAAAATAACTAAATGATACTCAATACGAACCAATAGTTTGAGTGCATTTGACCATAAATGCCATGGGTCCCACAGTTTCAAAGAACACACACTCCCACGGTACCAATCAGTAATCATCTCAAAGACTCAAAACCCTTTTAACTAAAGCACTGAATACCAAGATTTGCAGGTTTCAATCTGACCCATGACTAAGACAAATCAAAAACTCAAATGGGAAAATTGCACATGGCAGACAATGAAAACAACCCAGTGTATAGTGTAACAAAGCGGGGTCTAGGAGTTAGGATGTACGCACACTATCCGACCTAGTCGGTTTTCGAATTTAATTTCAGGGCAAAAAAAAAGAAAGACAAAAAGAAATGAGTACCTTCAATGCAAGGCTGCAAAAACTCACCGGTCTCATCACTCTCATCTCGCCGGATGATGGTGTCAATGGCATCATTCAATCTCTCCCAAAGTGTCTTTGGGTCCATATACTCAGCCTACCAAATATATGCATATGATCAAAAAAAAAAATGGTTGTGGAGAGAGAGAGAGAGAAAAAAAAGGTTGAGAAATGAACCTCAGAGTTGGCTTTGGAATACATGATTTCCTCAGCTTTCAAGACAACAATGGGGAGTTTTTCCTGCCACTCCTTGTTCTTCTTAGTAGCAGGGCTGTGAATCTCATGGGCAATCCTAAATCAGACAACCAAAAGGGTAAAATTAGGGCACAAAACAAGAGGAGGAAGATCAAAGATGAAGAAGAAGAAACCTGAAAAGGTCCTTGATGAGGGAGCCTCTCATGGGCTGGTGTCTATCAGTGTGCCAAGCTCTTCTTAGGCACTCATAAGGCCTTGACCCTGGCCTAGGCATCTTCACCAACACACACACCACAGGAGACTAGGAGAGGAATAAAGGAGAGATTTTGATTTTTGAGGCTGGGGAGAAAGAGATGGGGTTTGGTTTTGAGGGGTTTTCTTTGGTGGGTAATAAGTGAATGCTTTGTGTTGTGACTTGTGAGGTATGGTTAGTGGTTTGGTTTGGTTGTCTCAGCTTTTGGTGCCTGTAGTCTGTACTTATATTGAGGGAAATGGAAAAGGACAATATGAGCAATGGACTTGAGAGTTGAGATGTGCCTCCCATTTTCCTCATTTTTCTTTGTAATGAGAGAATGGGATAGGAGTTGAAGGCCCCACTCAGTCCTCTCATTTCTTTTTTCAATAGTCTCATCCGATCAAGAATGTTAAGATGTTTTAGGCTATGTTTGGTAAAAAGATAGTTGATGAGGTAGATGAAGCTGATTGGGTAGGTGAATTTGATAGATTATTTATAGACCTGTCAAACAGTTGATTCGGGTTCGGTTCGGGTCTCGGGTAAAACGGGTTGACTAGAACTCGGGTTTCGGGTCATTTCGGATTTGTCAATTTTTCCTTTTTAAATTTAAAAAAATCATGATTTAATAATTTTGCGATAAATTTTAATTATATATATAAAAAATTTAATTATATTTAATTATAAATCAACCGGGTCAATCGAGTTATCGAGTCAATCGGGTAAATCGGGTCAAAATTACCGGGTCAATCGGGTCACCGGGTCGAAACCTAGATTACTCGGAAAATTTCCGGGTTTTCAGGTTCGGGTCGAAAAAAATTTCCGGGTCAAAATTTTCGAGTCTTGACCCAAAAAATACCGGGTGGTCGGGTCGGGTTATGTTTTGACAGGTCTAATTATTTGTATTAAATATAGTTTAATAAGCTAGTATGATGTTTGGGAAACTTGAGTAATAGAGTTGCTGATGGAGACTTGTGAATAAAAAATCATAAGCTTCAAAACACTTTGGTGAGTAGTTGATGAAAAACTATGATTCTAAAAGCTAATTAAACTAAACTCTTATATTTATTTTATTTAAAACTATATAATATCAAAACCACAAGCTCCTCTTGTGCAAAACATAGCCTAACACTTATTTATGTAACATATTGTCACGAATGAAAGTAACAAGTTCTCCCAAACTATTAACCTTTATGGTACACAATGCAATTATTATGTGAGCGTTTGGCTGTAAAAATCAAAATCGAGGTAAAATAATAATTTAGCCAAATAGTCAACATAAATCGAGATAAAATAATTGTATTATAATTAATACATCATGGAATCCAAAATATCATAATTTAAACACATTAACAATTATGTTGACCAAACACCGTCTTATTATTTTATATTATGTTATGCATTCGAAATCCAAAAACACTCGCCACATCTATCTAAACTTTTTTCCGAACAAAAATAAATAAGTAAAATAATAAAGTGGGTTCCCCCACTTGGCCACGTCCCTTGTGCGCACAAGTCTTCAATCTTCATGGTCATTAATGTGCTTTATAGGGTTAGGGTGGGTTGGAGACTTGAGGAGAGTGTAGATTTTGTATGATCTTTATTTTTGTTACTGTCGGTGGCTATATATAACGTGTATTGATGAAAAGGCACGAGCCAAGAAGTGATGTACATATATAGTTAATTAGAGCATGTCAAACAGTTTCTCTAAATAATTATTCAAAATGGAGAATTATAAATCATATTACATATATTTTGGATTTTTTTGGATCGAATTCTAACGGATTCTCCATTATGGAGTTTACCCGGCCATAATGGAAAGATCTACAAAATGAAGAATTATAAATCACATATTTTGAATTTTTTTGAATCGAATTCCAACAGATTCTCCATTTAGGGAAAGATCTACAAATTTTCTCTATTTTGAAGAATATAATGAGAAAACTATTATACCAAAATCAACCTTGATATTCTCTAAAAATCCATTATGAGAACCTGTTGGGGTTGCTCTAATAAACTAGACTTTTTCTTTTGGTGTAATAGACTAAACTTTTATATAGAATTCAGATGGAGTATTTTGTTGGATTAGAAGTTGAGCTAGGTATGTATAGATATGTTAGGTATTGTAATTTGTAAAGGTCCAAAATGAAAAAGACCATTCCAATCCAATTTGCTAGCTCCATCCGAAAACAGTAAAAAGTTTTGTTACAAACTCTTTGAAAAATTTCAATAAACTTGCGTCAAACAAACCCGATTCGTTGGAGCAACCCAACTAATGAACTTATGGTGCAGTTTGAAGGAGTGTACCAGCCAAACCTACAAGGGACTGGGCCCATATATTGTTCATAAGTCAATTCCTATTTTCCCATTGTTTTATTTCATATATACTATTCATCATTTGGAGTTGAATAGTTTCCTTGCATGCAAAATCAAACTGCTCTATATATTATGAGAGTTAAAGGTGTCCGTGCTTATTTGTCATGGCTTTATACAAACGATTCATATTTTTTAAAAGGTTATTCCTTGAATTTATAAATAAAGAGCGGTCATATCTAGATTCCAGAGTTCAAACTGGTGAGTTTTGAGTACTACCCACAAGTCATTTTCAGTGAGCAATTCCGGAATGGTTTTTTTGAAAGAAAAAAAAAAGTTATTCCACTCTAGCTAGTTCTCCTCAAATTTTGCTTCTTTGGCCTCTAATCTTGAGTCAATTGGTGTCATTTGGAAAAACAATATTGAATAATGATATAACAAAGTCTCATATCATTAACTTATTTGTCACACAGAAACATATATATTGATATATAGAGACGAGATGTGAATAGCTCTTACAACTAGTGTGAACCGTGAACGTACAACTTATTATTTAATTATAGTTATCACCGTAATTATTTGTTTGATGTAATATAATTACTCATATCCGTGAATAGTTTTTTCATAAGAAAATTATCCGTCTGTTGTAACATTATCATTTGTACTTATTTGTATGATTATGAGTTACGAATAATTTTGCTATTTAAATTTCCTTTTAAATCTCCATCATTGATTTTTTTAAATTCGGCGCTCTAGATTTATTCACAAATTATACAGATATATTTATTCACAAATACCTATTCAATGTATCAAAATGTACAAAGCATATAAATGAGGGTATGAGTTAGGGTATACTTTTTGAAGACAAGAATCAAGAATCCATATCTATATATGTTTTTTGGATTAGAAAACGTACGTACAATATAATATGAGACAGTGAAACACTAAGGTCCATCTATATGAGATATCCACATCTTTATGTTTTTATCGATGATCGTGTTGCAATTTGAAAGTGGATGCACGCTCAAACAAAAAACAAATCCGTTTCTAACACTATATATGTTAGATCAGTATTAGAACAGGAAATAGGGAAACTTTATAGGAAAAAAAGAAAAAAAAAACTTGTGAGCGTGCATATATGGCAACTACTGAGTCTACTCCATTTTGCTCATAATCGTTCATTTTCAAATTTAACCGAGTTCGAAATGAGTTTCATATGAATCGAATCTGAACCGAGTTCGAGTATTTTCGTATGAATCCGAAGTCCGAACCATGTACGTTGCAATTTTTTTATATTTTTTAAATTTAAACAAAAAAGTGTGTTTTTTTATAATAAAAATTTATACCAAGAAATAATTAAGTGTTACCCCTTCTAGAGTTGTAGATGTCTCATACTTATGAGTCATGAGAATGAAAAATTTCCACTCAAAGTGGAATTAATCACCGTGAGGTTGTCGCCTTTAAGCTCCATCTTTCCCAAGTCTTCGGCTACTTTTTTTTTTTTCGATACAAGATGAGAGTTTGAGTGGGGTCAAACTCTGCTGACCCACCACCCAATCGCGTCCTTTCAGACGAGGACAAGAAACTCCCGATGTCAAGAGAGAGCTTTAAGGTCCATCGTATGCCTGAGTCTAGCCACCAAATCCGCAACTTGATTCACTTCACGGAAGACATGCCGGCAGGTGGATTCCTCGAAGCATTATAGAAGGTGTTGAGCGTCCGAGACGATCATCTCAATCTCCCACAGACACCGCCACATACCAGAGACTGAATTGATCACCAGGAGTCACCTTAAATTTCAATCCGTCAGTAGCCCAAATTTCTAGCAGCAATCAGACCAGAGTGGGGTGCAAGGGCTTCTACCATCAAGACCGAGAGTCTTTGGCTACTATCAATCCTAAATGAAATAGATCAACGGGCCGCATAAGGATTGACGTCAATACGTGGATATAACTAGACTATGGTAATTGCGGATAAAGTAGCCAATTTTGAAAACTTTTTTTTTGGTGGATAAAATCGGGGACAAAGCCCCATATTATAAGGCCCCAAAGCCGACCAGGGCACTAGCCAGGACAAAAGCGCAGTTTAGACACCCCTAGTACATCATCTCTAAGAACACCAACCGCAGCAGTAGGTGTAGAATCTAACACAGTAACTCCTAAGGGGAGAGAAAAAGCAAAACGAGACAAGTAATCGGCAAGGCGGTTGCCTTCGCGAAAAGTATGACGGCACTGGACATTCCAGTCCCTACTCAAGAAGCCTTGGCAGTTCAGAACCAGGCTAGCACTCGGGTGCGACAGATGAATCTTCTTCTTCAGCAGGGTCAGCGCCTCTTCCGAGTCCGATTCACAAATAACGTTCCTATAACCATATGACCACGCCATTTCCAGGCCTTTAGCGATGGCCCATAGTTCGGCATTGACCACCGAACAAGCTCCAATGTTGTGCGCGTAACCCACAATCCAATCTCCGAGATCATTCCGGACAACCCCACCCACCGAGGCCGCTCCATCATCTCTGACAGCCCCGTCAGTATTCACTTTCACCCACCCCTTCTCGGGCGGTACCCAATTGACGCTAATAGGTTTCCCTTTCCTAATACCAGTGGACGAATCCCTTTGGTGCTTCGATTGGTTATATTCCTTAGCCAGGTTCCAGCACCATTCCACCGATAACCGCTCTCCCTGCTCATCCTTGAAGACGATTTTGTTTCTCTTCAGCCACAAGCACCACAACGCAACGGCAAAGAAAGCGCTCCACTCGATCCCATCCTCGATGCCTTTATCCATGATGTTCTGCCGCACCCCTCGCACCTTGTACCTGCAACCAAAAAGTTCTAGCAGTACCGCAATCCCGAAATAAATGGATAAGAGATTCACTATGAAGCTGGCAGCAAGGGCAGATATTAGAGTTACCAATGTGTCGTCGAAAGCGCTCGCTATTGGTCAAAATTCCTCCTTTACTGGCGGTCCAGACAAAGGTACGAATTCTTTCATTGACATTGAGACTCCATATACGCTTAGAGAAGGATCTGTCCATGGAGGTTGTGACATCCCTCTTCCTAAGCTTATCGTAGCCGGAGCGCACGCTGTAGACCCCATTCCCATTAGCCGGCCATCCAACAACATCTTCCCTGTTCGAGATCGCCATCGCAGCAATCTCCAAGATCGCCGAGGACGGAAGCTCCTCCGCGAAGCACTCCCACTTCCATCCCCGTTGCGAGTCCCACATATCAGCGACCGTAGTGTTCAGCGACGTAGGCTGATGGCTTTCCGCAATATGGTTTTCCATAATCTCTTTACCAATCCATAAGTCGGACCAGAAACTGATGCTCTTGCCGTCACCTAGGCAGCGACATAGGTTGGGTTTGAGCACCACTTCCGTCGCCTTGAGGATCCCTTTCCATACGTGAGAAGCACCCGTCGACCTGCCCAAAGCCTTATTAACATACTTACTAAAGAGAACCTCAGTCCACGGACTCTTCTCGTCCTGCATCAGCCTCCACCCGAGCTTGGCAACAAGGGCCAGATTCCAGCTCTGCATCTCTTTCACACCCAACCCTCCCAGGTCCTTCGGGCGAATAATCTCGTCCCAAGCTACCTTGTGTAACCGGCGTCTCTCCGGGGAAGAATTCCAGATGAAGTTCCTGCAAACCTTTTCAATTTTCTTGCAAGTACCCTCCGGAAGGAGCAGGGTAGACATCGAATAAACAGGTATAGTCGACAGAACAGACCGAGAGAGGGTGATCCTCCTAGCAAGGCTTAGAACAGACGCTTTCCAGCCAGCAAGCCTGGAAGCGAACTTATCGAAAATAGGAGAAAACGTACCTTGATTGATACGTTTAAGGAGAATCGGAATACCCAGGTAATTGCCCAGATCTTTAGTAGTCTCAATGCCGCTTTCCAACTGAATTTTCTCCCGGAGCTCCTGTTTAACATTCTTAGAAACAAAAACTCTAGATTTTTTAAGACTAACCTTTTGGCCGGAGTTACTGCAGAACACCTTCAAACACCTCCGAATGATCTTAAATTGGGCGATAGAGGCCTCCGCGAAGAGCAAGATGTCATCCGCGAAGAAAAGATGGGACAGCTTGGGACCTCCCCTCGTGATTCTGATAGGCTTCCAACATCCAGATTCGACAGATTTGGAGATCAGGTGGTTGAGCCTCTCCATACACAAAATAAATATGTATGGGGACAAAGGATCCCCTTGGCGGATGCCCCTCGTAGGAGTGAACTGTTCTATAACCTCACCATTCCACAACACCTGCATTCTCGATGTCCGAATGCACTCCATAATCCAACTAATCCAGGTAGGGGGGAGATTAGTACGAATTAAGGTATCCTCTATAAAATCCCAGCTAAGCCTGTCGAAAGCCTTTTCAAGATCGAGTTTCAGACACATCCAACCTTTGGTCCCCTGTTTACGCCTCATAGAGTGAATAACCTCTTGAGCAATAATAATATTGTCCGAGATTAGTCTACCGGGGATGAAACTACCCTGGGTCGGCCCTACCAGTTTATCAATATGCGGCTTCAACCGAGTCGCCAAAATCTTGGTAATGGCTTTATAGATGACATTGCAAAGACTGATCGGACGAAATTGATGGATCATCTCCGGTTTCCCCACTTTGGGAATCAAAGTTATCAACCTATCATTAACTCCAACCGGGAGCTTAGAGGAGGCGAAGAAGGCTCTAATAAAATCAATCACAGAATTACCAATAACCTCCCAGCATTTGATGAAGAAAGCAAACTGAAAACCGTCTATACCTGGCGACTTGAAGGCACCCATCTGTTTGAAAGCGCTCCTGATTTCTTCACCTGTGAACGCCGCCCCCAAGTCCTCCCATATCTGATCAGGGACCACGGGAAAGGCGCTCGGCAAATCAATGACCAACGGACCCTCAGGATCCGTAGTGTTCATGCTCTTGAAGTAGTCAATAGCCATAGATTCCATCGCCCTTTTCTCATCAATCCAGACACCATTCTCGGCCCTTAAGCCATCAACTCTATTCCGCTGTCTCCGGACGATCGTTGAGGCATGGAAAAACCTAGTGTTTCTGTCCCCGAAGGTAAGCCATTGCTCACGGGACTTTTGAAACCAAAGAATTTCCTCTTGGTTTGGGGTGTCATCCAGAGCTTGGCGAATCATCGCTTCCTCTTCCATACCTTCCGACGTGGTGCACCTGCCATTTTTTATTTGAATCTGATTCAGACTTTGCATCAACTGGTCCTTTCGCGCAAGAATATTACCAAAGACCTTTCTGTTCCATTTCCGGAGGTCGATGCTAAGCTTACCCAAAGCCACCGGAACCTCACACTCCCGGGGCCATTTGGCTTCAACGAAGCCAGTGAACTCCTTGTGAGTCAGCCACGCTGCCTCGAAACGGAAAGGTCGCCTCCTACCATTCTTAACGACAGTAGGATCCAATTCAAGGAGGATCGGGCAATGATCCGACGAGTAACGAGGAAGATGACGAACTCTCGCTTCAGCCCACTTCATTCTCCAATCCAAATTAGACAGAACACGATCAAGACGTTTAGAGATCACCCGACCGCCAAACGATTCCTTACTCCAAGTGAACTCCTGTCCCGAAAAGCCTAAATCCAAGAGGTTGCAATGATTGATAATTCCACGGAATATGGGAGCATCACGATGGATAGCCCCAGTGCCCCCAAAAGTTTCATCAGGACTAATAACCACATTGAAATCCCCACCAACGACCAAAGGGCCTTTGATGCCTTCAAGACAGGCTCTGAGGTTCTCCCAGAAGGGGACGCGTCTCGACACCGTAGGAGGAGCGTAGACCGCCACCAAATGGACTCTGACCCCTCCCACCGGCCAAGAAGCATGAATAAAATCCGAGGCCTTCTGGTGGATTTCAAGGTCGTGGGAAGACCGTCCTGACATAACTTCCATAGGAAGTTTTTCACCTTTGGTGAGATGTCCAGGCTCCAGAACCAAATATTGGAGTCAAGACGCCGCGAGGACTGCCTGGACACCAGATTGTACGCACTCGAGGTGGCGAACCAGCCCTCCCTATCGGGCCACCAGTACAGTCGGTCTTCAAAGGGAGAAACGGGTAGAGGAATATCCTAGATTTCCTTGACAATACTACTTGGTAGCACCTGGCAGAGTTTCTCTGTCCACCATTTTCCGCCGAGAATATAATCACTAACAGAGTCCTTGAGATTAGTTATTGGAGGACAATCACTCCTGGATTGCAGTGGAAGAGACGAGACCCAGTTATCCGTCCAAAATTTGATCGACTTTCCATTTCCAACTGACCAGATCAGCCCAGTTTTAAAGGTTTCAATGAGAGGTGTTAATTTGGCCCATTGCCAAGATAGATCACCTTTTTTTATATATTCCAGAAGATTGGACGAACGAAGATACTTGTGTCTCATAACGGATACCCAAGCGTTTTGTGGTTCTGCTAATATTTTCCATAAAAGTTTCATTTGAAGGGCTTCATTCATATCTTTTGATTTTCGTATTCCAAGACCTCCAAGATTCTTTGGTCTGCATATTCTATCCCAGCTGATAAGGGGGCGGTGTTGGAGATCCTTATTCCAGAAGAACATTCTGTTAACTTGGTCTAGTTCTTTATGTATTGACGCTGGAAGAAGGAAATTTTACATTGCATATAACGGCTTGGCCGCTAGATTTGTGTTGATTATGATGGCACGACCATGTTGTGACAAAGCATTAGTCCGCCATTGACTCAGTTGCTCTTTGGATTTGCAAATGATGTCTTCAAAAGTCGCTTTGGTTACTCTACCATTGATAATAGGACAACCCAGATATTTTTCCAAGGAGGCGACATTAGAAATATTTAGGCAATTACTAAGTTCAGAGATCCTTGAGTTCGAAATTCCTTTGGTAGCTTGGAAGCTAGATTTCTGGTAATTAACTTTTTGGCCAGATACTTTACAATAAGCATCAATAATTTTCCTAACTTTGTGTCCTCCCTCACAACTCCCTTTAGAGAAGATAATTATGTCGTCTACAAAGGAGAGGAAAGGGATTGTCGGCCCTCCTCTACCGAAGGAAAATCCAATCTGACTTCTATCCGAGCTAGACTCCGCTGTTAAGCTACGTGCTAGAATTTCTGCACCGAGGATGAACAAAAATGGGGAAAGGGGGTCCCCTTGACGAATGCCCCGAGAGGGGAAGAACAATTCAGTTGGACCATTGTTTACAAGTACTGAGAAGGAAACAGTAGAGATGTATTCCATAACCCAAGAAATGAAGGTCGGGTGGAACCCGAATTTGTGGAGGACTTTCGTGGTGAAATTCCAGTCGACTCTATCATATGCTTTTTCCATGTCGAGTTTTATCGCAAGCCAACCCACACGACCCTTACGGGTTCTGAATGAGTGAAAAAATTCGTGAGCTATTAGAACGTTGTCTTGTATGGCCCTATCTGACACAAAGGCACCCTGAAGGGGGTGGATTAGTTTTCCAATGATAGCTTTGATCCTTTCGGTAAGGATCTTAGAAATGATCTTATAAATTGTGGAACATAAACTGATTGGTCGATAATGATTGGTAGCAGTCGGGTTATCTTTCCAGAGAGAAAAAAACCCTTAACAGCTCGAATGATAGAAATACCAACGATATCCCAATATTATTTATAGAACTCAGCTGTAAATCCATCCGGACCCGGGGACTTATTTTTTCCAAGGTTAAACACTGCAGTTTTTATTTCTTTGTTGGTTGGGTGTCGAATAAGGAAATCATTTTCCTCTACCGTAATTGACAGTTGAATTAAGGTAAGCATTTCATCTAATAAAGCTTCATCGGTTGACTCCTTTTTGAAGCGTTTCTCGAAGTCCTTTTTAACTTCATTTCTGACGTTTTCTTCACCGATTATCAAAGTGCCGTTGTCGGATAGAATGTTACGGATTTGTTTCCGGACTGAAAACTATGGTCTCTAGTCATCGAAACGACAATTTTGAAAAATGGATTAAAAAAATATATTTTGAAGGGATGGAGTAATTTGAAAAACGGAGGAAACTAGTTAGCTAGCAAGTTGCCGAAATGGAGCGAGCTAGGGAGGAGGAGGACGAATCGATAAACAAAATAAAGAAAGGTTAGGGGCGGGACCGGTAAAGGTTAAAGACAAGTTGGAAGCTAGCTAGTTACCTCTTATACTAGTTGCAGATCCATATCATATCATATTGGAAGCTAATATCTTTAGAGAGAGAGAGAGAGAGAGACTATATATTCAGCCATTGATGATGCCTGAGAGGGTGAGAGGAAGTGAGTCAGGCCAAAACAGCCTTTAAATAAAGGGGACGGGAAGGGAATAGAAGGTGGGCTCTCTGGTCTGCACCAGCTGCTGCATACTTGCACGCAACTCCCCACAGTCACCACCCTCCTCCTAATCATTTTTCCATATTACTGTACGTTCAGTCTGTTCATCACCAGTATCTTCAAATATATAAATATATACGGAGTACGTATTTTTTAAATTATTATTGTTAATTGATTTTTAAATACAACCTTATTCGTCTTATTTATTCGGTTGGATATAATGATTAGTTTATTTACCGATTTAATTATTCAGTCTCTTAGTTTATCTAAACTTGTATAGATGACCGAATAATAATAATAATAAAATTAATATTTTATATATTATCCATAAAATAACAAAATAGCGCGTAAACGATTGCTAAAAGAAAACAGAATTTATCTTTATTTTAGTATCCTTAAGGAGTTGTTTTATGCAATATTGAATTTAAGGGGGTGGTTTTGAGCAATATGCCCTATTTAAGGGTGATTTTATGCGGTTTACGTACCCATAAATTAATGCACATTTCCTTTGATTCGTCACATGACATACTATATTTAAATATGGTAACTTTAAGCAATTTTAAAGTAAATTACAAGTTGCATGTTATTATGAAAATTTTGATAACTATTCACAATTTTCAATTATTAACTTTGGTCCTTTGGAATAAGCAATGAAAAATATGTGCATGAAAACGAATAAAATGGTGACTTTGGAACAAGGAAGATTTTGGAGAGAGTGATGTGGATTTGCTATAATATTAGATTATTAGATATGATTTTTCATCAATTTATTAAAATTTATTAATATGGTAAATTTATTAAAATTTAAAATCATGATTTTCCATCAATTATATATATATATATTTGGTTAAAAGATAAATATAATTTTTAAATATATAATTTTATAATATAAATAATTAAGTGTCACATATAATGTTACACTTTGTTGTGATTTCTTCTCAATATCTTATATATCTATACATTTTCATGTACTTGGGTGTGTTTAGCTGCCCTCCTTCTGGACTCCTGTCAGCCTTCATTGCTAATTGCCATTGTACCTACAACAACCTACCCCAAGCCTCTTTAGTTTGGTTCGGATTCATTCACCGCTGTACGTTTCATCTTTCCATTGGATCATTTTATTTTTTTAAAGTAATAATTTGAGCTCGGATATATACCTGAAGGTTGAGAGACCGATAAGTCAACAAACGGGTAAATTGTTAAACATATAGACAAACTGAAAATACAGAAAAAAGAGTGCAATTAACAAATAACAAGTAACATGCATTCTATAATGAACGAAACTAAGCAGAATTAAAACCGCAATGATGACGTACAATATATGCAAATAAAGAACGAAGTCAAGCACCGTCAAAGAGAAGTATCGAATGTCTCTCCATTGGATCATTCACTTTTCGTTTGTTTCGACATCTCATATCTTTTTTTTTTAGTATGATCAATGTTTTAATGTCCGGGGTGATTGGATTGAAATAGAAGTAAGAAGTAAATGAATGATGGGCAGCCCCCCGGGGCATAGCTCACTGGTTGAAAGGTCACCCTACGCTAAGCCTAGAAGCTTCGGGTGGGAGGTTCGATTCCCATGAGGAGCATTACTTGTTTCTCTTGTGGAGTGGGCTTCCTGGAGCCAAATGGTATAAAAGGGGGTGGTTGGACCATTAGTGAGGCACATCCCGCGGTTTACCTCCCCAAGTCGATGAGGGGCCGGAGACTTGGGGTTCAGGACCAGTCTAAGTGTAAGCTTGGAATACCTGGATATAAAAAAAAAAAAAGTAAATGATGGGCATGTATATATATTACTTTATAATAAGAACATTAATACTATTTCCGAAGCGGTAAATATATAGATGATGTAGTAATGACTTACAAAAGTGTGCAAATCAAACCAAGAATCTCGTAAAAAAAAAAGAGGTACATACTATATAACCTTTAAACCCCCTACAAACCGTGGATCCCCACCTACTAGTGAGCAAGTCTCTTATAAAAAGCATCTTGAAAAATGGCCTTGTTCATAGCCATCAAAGTGAAATAAATAGTAGCACAAATACAAGCAATTTCCTTTAAAAATAAGGGGTGGATCGAGTCTTCAAGGGTTCACATGCGAACCATTCTTGAGCAGATCCAGTCTCATGGGCCAACCCAATCCAGCCCCAGACTTACCTCCGAACTTGCTCCACCACAGGGCAACGAAACCAAAGATGGTCATCCGTCTTCTCCACTCCTTTGCACAATACACATAAGGTGACATCGGGTTCTTTCCAGTGCTTAACCCGCTGACCGGTTTGTAACTGCTTTCGAGATGCAAGCCATACAATGAAAGACCACTTTCTACACTGTGCCTTTCACCAAAGCATGTCTCCACAACTGACCACAAGGCCCCTCAGTCGTAAAATGTGAAGACCAAACTAGCCCATGGGGTTTGTCCATAGAGTGGAAGGAAAACTGATGAAAAACAACGCGCTGGGCAATTTTGCCCACGCGCCCCCAAACCTAATTGCAGTTCCTTTTCCTCCGACTTCAGGCAATGTTTCCACCACCACACCTGCTACTCCAGCCCAGCTCCGGCCGCCTCCCTTCCAGCCGTAGTCGACTCGGCCCCATCACCACAAAATCCATACCGCAGGGGGAGGGTTTTCCCCTTTTGTAAAGCATCATAACCCAAAATTGCCTATCCCATATCTTTTTTGTGGGTTATGTGGGAATGGAAAAACCCCAGGTTGAGGATGAAGAATCACTAGTACAAAAAGGGGACCAGAGCACGCTTTTTTAATGCACGAGAGCACACTTCTCGTACTGTGTTTATAGTGAGTGCGCTCCCAAACAAGCACACTTACTATTTAACCGTGATCTCATATTTTAAGCATGGTTTTGTGTTGAAGCGTTCTTAAAATTGTCATACGACCAATTATAAGAACGTTTCAATTGAAGTGTGCTAAAAAAAAGTTTTAGCACACTTTTTTTCAAACTGTTCTTAATAATAAGAACGCTTTAAATGAAAAGTGTGCTCTTTCATATTGTTGTAAGCACACTTTAAAAAAAAAGTGTGTTATTTCATATTTCTCTCAAGACCTCTTGCGCACTCGAACCAAGAGTCGAACCCAAGACCTCTTGCACCCTCATACTGAATTCGTCCACTTTACACTCCTGCCACCCGAGCTACAGAATTTTGTTGTAACTTTGTGCATTTACTTAATCTAATTACTAAAAAAAACTCGAAATATAATTTTTTTTTTCCGATAACGGTTTATAAAAATAAATGAGGACACTTTAAAAGAAAAATGTGTTTCCTCTAGTTAAATTTGGTTTTGGGAAGACACTTTTCTTATAAAATTGTGTTCGTTTTAATTTTTTTAAGTACGCTTTACATGAAAACCGAGCTAATTATTCCTTTAGAAACAAACGAGAATGGTTCTATAGAAAAGCGTGTTGGTTTTAGTTAAAGTTGGCTTTGGGAACACACTTGTAAAATGAAACCGTGTTCGTTTTAATTTATTTTAAGCACGCTTCACACGAAAACCGAGCTTAATAGTTTTCAGAAATAATTGAGCACGGTTTTATAGAAAAGCGTGTTCGTTTTAGTTAAATTTGATTTTGGAAACACACTTTGAGAATTAAACCGTGTTCGTTGTAATTTTTTTAAGCACGCTTTTCACGAAAATCGGGTTAAATATTTTTTTACAAATAAACGAGAACGGTTATATAGCAAAGCATGTTTGTTTTAGTCAAATATGATTTTGGGAACACACTTTGAAAATTAAACCATGTTCGTTTTAAGTTTTTTTAAGAACGCTTTACACGAAAACCGATCTAAATGTTTTTTTAGAAATAAACGAGAACGGTTTTATGGAAAAGTGTGTTGATTTTAGTTGAATTTGGGGTTGGGAACACACTTTTAATATAAAACCACGCTTAAAATAAAAAAAATAAGCACGCTTGTCAAAAACCGTACCCAACTTACCGTGCTCCACCCCCTATATTTGTACTAGTGAATACTGTAACTCACCACGACCGACCACCTCTTCGGAGGTCGTTCTCTCCCTCTGATGTGGATCAAATCTCCTCCGGGAGCCACAAATCCGCCTTCTCGGCGTGAAACATCTCGGCCTCGACTGCTAGCCGCCTACTGCTCCTCTTTGGCCGCTCCTTTTGGTGTCCGTCGATCTAACATTCGCCTTCGGTGATGGTGCTCCCCCCTTTCGATCGTTCGATGGTGTGAAAACCCCTAATCTGATTTTCTATTACCGGGCTCGATCAAAATCAAATTCAAGTTGGGTTGTTTGTGGGTTCTTCTCCCCTTCCATTCCTCCCTCTTGTCCAATTGTGGTAACCTAATCCTAATTCTGTGATGCCTGCTCGGAATCTGACCTAACGTTTGTTTGGTGTTGGGGCTTTGGGTGTTTGAGGTTGCTCTCCGACTTGGGGCTTCGTCTTTCGACCTCTCCTTGCCCCTATCGGTTCAATCTCTTCTCCTGGCTTCCTTGTCGTCGGCGTGCTCGTGCTTTGGCGTCGGCCTTGGTACCGCCGCTTCTCCTCTTGCGGTTGTGGTGTGCCTAGGCATGCTCGCTCTCAAGCGCCTGACGTTTCACCATTTCCTTCGGTCATCGTTGTCTCCTCTCTTTGGGCCTGTATGGCCCGAAGATTGGACCTGAAAACATGTCCTTTGGGCCCAAGGCTAATACTTGGGCCTAAAGCAGCCCATAATAATTAAAAAATGATTATATTATTAATAATTAAAAATTATATATATAATAAAATAAAGTAAAATAAATCCCAGTTGGGTTTGCTAATTCCCGATTGGGCCTTCGGTGCGTTCGATTCAGGCGACGGGTGGCTCTGCGTGTGGTGTGACGAGTCTTTCTTTCCGTGTGATGGGGTTCTGGCAGTCGGAGTCGGGACAGGTTGGGGCCGAGGCAGTGTGTATCGAGGCGTCTCCTTTTTCCGAAAGGCTGTTTCCTTGGAGGTTCGTCTTCACTGCCCACAGGTGTTTCCTGATGTGCCGCTGGCCTGCGGTGCTGCTTCCGGGGAGCGCTTGACTTCGTCTTTCGTCTACGTCCTCATCTCGTTCGGTCTGGTTGTATCTTGTTTCGCCTTTGTAGAGTGTTGTTGTTTGTATCTGCACTCTCTTTGTATTTTCTGTTTGTTTAGACGGTTTATCGTCTGCCGACTTGTCGGCCTTCGAGGTACAGATTTTTCTGACCTCGAATTTTTACCTTATCAAAAAAAAAAGGCCCCTCACTCGTATCTAATCATAAATTTTCATGTAGGAGAGAAGCCACCGTGATCATTAAGAATGGGAGTAACATCCACTTGGGACGTAATTCCCATATGCTAGCACAGTGGCGGAGCCAGGATTTATTTCCGGGGGGGTGCTAAAATAAATTTTGTGAATTTTTTTTTGGTGTATACTTATTAAGAAGATTTTTTCTAAGAAAATATTGAAAAAACACTAAAATTGTGATTTTTTTTAATTTAAATATATAAATATGATATTTTTTTAATGAAATAGTTGATAGAAACAAAAAAAAAATATAGATAGAAATAAAAAAAGAATTAATGATATAGTAAAACATAAATATGACATTTTTTAAATGAAATAGTTGATAGAAACAAAAAAAAATATAAATAGAAATGAAGAAGAATTAATTAAATAGTAAAATAAATAAAAAGTGAAGCATTTGAGATTTGAACATAAGACCTTTTGGTTCTCCATCCTTCTTTTACCACTTGAACTAGATAACACTCTTATTTCAATTATCCTTTTAAAATGTTATATTACTTTAAAAATACTAAATATATGTAAAAAAAATTGTATTTTTTTTCGGGCCGGGGGTGCTCGAGCACCCCTAGCTCCGCCCCTGTGCTAGCACCTTTAAGGTGATTCTGAACAGCCCAATGACACCAAATGCTCGGTTTGCTCAAACAATGTCGCCAATCAATTTTACAAACACACTCTTATTCTAGGCCAGAATCTCCTTAATATCGAGCACTCCATAGTCATAAGATTGAGTGACACTCTTATTCCACATTAATATTTTTCCTTTACACTTAAGATAGCAAAAAGTAGCACATTTCAATATTTCATAAGAAATTTTGTATATTTAAGAAATATTTTTCTTATAGAAAATTATAGGTTAAATACATTTTTATACTCTCTCGTATCATTTTTATGAGTCTTTTTATAAGTAATTTAAAATTAATATTATATATATTTTTTTTTATAAACGTCTATAAAAAGTAAAAGACTTATTTAAAAAAAATACAGGGATCGGATCGAGTATACAAATATGTGCAGTTTTGTGTAAAATTTGACAAATAACAAGTGGTTTTGTGTAATATAAAAAGTAAGAGGTTTTGTTTTGCAAAGTAGGGTAAATAAAGGTGGGTTTGTGAAATTTTTACAGCTTGTTTTTAATAAATTTGTTATATCAATATCAATAATAGAACTAAATAAACAACCGTCGATATGTCCGAGTGGTTAAGGAGACAGACTCGAAATCTGTTGGGCTTTGCCTGCGCAGGTTCGAATCCTGCTGTCGACGTTTTTAATTTTTTGCATCTCGCACTTGATCAAAATGGTAATCGAATCGATCGTCGACTCTCTCTCTCTCCCACACTTTTTTCGTATCCAATTCCATGTACCCTATGATTTCTTCCTCGATCGCCATGTAACTCTCTCTCTCTCTCTCTCTCTCTCTGGATGAACTCGTTCTTTATTCGATTGTTCCGATTCCTTTCGTTTTCAATAGATTTTGATTTAGGTATTCTATCTATCGTTGTCTGATTTTGCACTCGTCACTCGATGGATTTGCTGTATTACTATCATCGTTCAACTGAATCCGTATCTGTATCAAAACTGGCAATGGAATTGTTCATTTGAGTCCCTTGCTCGATTTTCCGTATATATCTCTTGATTAGCTGTGGTTTGTGCGCGTGAAGGCTTTAATTTGGATGCGATTGAGGAATTCATACCCCTGCAACTTTATGATCATGATCTACCAAAAAAGTGAACTTTTGGTCTGTAAAATTTCACTAGTATCAAATTTAGACTAGCGGATCTGATCTAAATGTCACTGTATTTCGCTTGTTGGATTATCTAGAGGAGTTCGTGTATTCATCCTGCTATTGCTTGTTTTTTGTATCTTGGTTAAACTTGGTAAAGATACTGCTTTAGTGCTGAAAATTCTCTTCTTGTAGCAGTCTATATTCCCTATTATGTCATCAAGATCAGACCAAATAGAAGCTGCAGTGGTTGACACAGAAATGACAGCTATGTTGAAGGAAAAAATAGTTCAAATCTTCTCGGTGATGAAGGTACTTACGTAACTAAACACACTTGGTTATATTTATGAGATTTTAGTTTGATTTGATAACATTATTGTTCCTTGTACTATTGGAATTAGCCAGGGATGCTATGTCGATATGAACCAGAGCTTGATGCCTTAATTGGATTTCTTATTTGGAGATTTTCTATATGGGTGGATAAGCCAACACCTGGAAATGCTCTCATGAATCTGAGTTATAGGGATGAACGTGGAGCTGGGACTACAAAGAAAAGTGAGTCTAAATGTGCACCTGCATTTGAATTCTGTGCTGTTATACTTATAATTGCTTCAACTGGTTTTTTCCCATTTTGTGCATTCTGTAAAAATGTTGCTGATTTCAACTATTTCATATACTCCATAGTCTTTATAATAATGTTGGGGGTATTTAGAAACTTGATCTAGTGTACAAGTTAAAAGAAGTTTGCATAGATTCCAAAACCAAGTAACATTAGGTGAAGTGTCTAACTAATGTTATCACTTATAGGTGCATTTGCTCAATTTCCCTTTCTTCATGTAAGAATGTAAGATTTTAAACTCACATGTGATCCTTACTACTTGTTCAGTAATTCTGAAATAATCTGAATTGAATGTCATCTGCAGTAACAACAGGTGTCAGTGGACCTGGACTTACGGTTAATCAGAAGCTGTGGTACTATATTGCCACAGTTGGTGGTCAGTATATTTGGGCACGATTACGGTGTTACTTCGCCTTTCGAAGATGGGGAGATTTAGAGCAGGTGCCAACTTTGTTGCTACTGCAGGATAATCTTACTTGCCAGTTTCGATAATAATTTCCTTCCATCAAATTCTTATCCCTACTTTGATTTACCGCAGAGGTCACTGCCACGATGTGCATGGTTTTGGTTACAGCGTATTGTTGGAATATACAAGGCTCTCTCCCTTGGCAACTTGCTCATCTTTCTTTATACTGGAAAGTAAGTTCTTTAATAGTGTGACTCTTTACTGAACAACACTAATACTGAAACTAAGGGAGTCGATTTGGGCTTTATTAAGTGTAAAGTCATGCAACTTAAGGACAACGAAATCTTGGTTTGCCGGAAACTACTTTTGAAATCTCTACTTTTTGCCCCTAATAAGAGGGTAGCTAATGAGGAACTCTTGCTAATGCTTTGTCAACTATTGGTTAGAACATAAGATCTATATATACGTTTTAATGCAGGTACAGAAATCTGATTGAGAGAGTCTTAAGACTAAGGCTTGTATATGAGAGTCCTGATACGAATCTTTGTGTTGACATTGAGAACATCAATTTCCTATCAGCCTGGTATGAAGTCTCGTCCAATCTTTTTGTTCAGTGTTGATTAAAGTTTTATAAACTGATAAAGATTGATAGGTGAACCTCAACCTGGTATTTGAGCTGTGCATCTTATATCTTTCTCTTGATAAATTTGGAATGTCAATTGTACCTCCTCCCCACCTACAATTATATTAGTTGCAATCTGCATCTTTTAGTTGGCAAAGCAGTTTTTTTCCCCTTGGCATTATTGATTAGTAATATGAATTCTACCCACAAGATCTATGGGAACTAGAAAACCGACTAGTTGTTACATCTCTCTTTCATTCTCATCGCACAGTTCTTTCCTCCACAATGTGATAGCCTTTTATCATCTCTTATTGAGGTAGCATGTGATATTTAGAAACTTCAGGTCTATGCAGGATGAGGATATGCAGTTGCTGCTTCTTCCTCTTCTGGATACTCCGTTAATCAACAACCTCTTGCACTCATTTTCCAAGGACCAAACTCCAGATTCTGCTGGCAAGCGTGCTCTTTGCCCAATTTGTGGATCAAACCCGACAATTTCATTTGTTGCTTTGCCCTGTCAACACAGGTTTGTCTAGGGACCTTGTTTGAGAAGGGGGGTATCTTATTATGCTTGTGAGGATGGTTGAAATGCAAATTGCTTATTGAAGTTTAACTTTCACAAAACCGTCTATACTATAGTGCCGACTGCGAAGTCCTTTGAATCCCATTTTTCTAAAAGTCCAATCCAAAATGCATAGCTTTTATGGCATGCTTAATCTTGCATGTTACAACATCTTCTGCATGCTTCTGAATTTCTGATTCAGAAACACTTGTGAATCTGTGACTTCAGTTCATCAGTTCATTTGTGAATCTGTGATGATAGAACAACTTTGATGATTTCGTGAAGTCCTTTGCTTGCAGGTACTGTTATTACTGCCTTCAAACACAGTGGTCAGCTGCTGCTTCATTCCACTGCGTTAAATGTAATGAGCCAGTGACAGCTATGCAACGGTACATTGGCTCCAGGGTGATGCAACTTCCACATATTGATTACTTCAAAAGAAGGAGATTAGAAAGATAAATTAAGGTAATATTTTAAACCCTTATGCAGCTGATTGAAGCTGGGTGTGGGTTCAAGATGTTCGCTCTCTCTCTCTCTCTCTCTGTCCATATGCAAGTGTTTTGATCTATTGTATCCCCAAATTTGATTTCCACACAGGCAATAGCGAGACAAGAGAAGCTGAGGAACCTGCAAACGACTCAAACCAGTACTATGAAGTATCTGTGGGTTCCTATCATTTGAGCAATTGAGCCAAGTCTAGTTGGGATCGCCCCGTGTATATATAGGCGTATGATATTGACAGGCTAAATTCAGACTCGATCAGGACCAACCCGATATACTGGACCACTGACGGCATCAATGCCTGGGTCTGGAATCTGGATTTACTCAAGCCTACATCGGACCCAACAATTTTTCGAAGCTTTAATTTATCAAAACTCATTAAAGTGGTCTATTTCTGCAAAATCTTGAAATTTGGTAATGGAATTTCGTTTTGTCCTACTTTTGCAAATCGGCTATAGTTAAACTCAAAGAATTTACTTATCCAAGATTGAATAAGATGAGTTTTATTAAGAAAATAAACCCCTTGTCTTCTTCAGGTGTCCCTCTCACCCTTCTCTTTATCTTCTGTCCGGCTTATTTCAATATTTTCTCAAAATGAGGATTTGCTTGCTTCAATAATCATAGACAGTTTATTTTCGAGAATTTAATTTATGTGCACCAATGAGTTACACTTTTGAAGACTTTTGAAGATTTTATATATAAAAGGACATATTTGGTTGAAAATGAAAATAAAAGGGATTTGAAATTGTCAGATAAATAAAAAATTGTTAGTAAAAAAATGGTAGATGTATAATATTTTCAATAGTTAAGTACCCACTGTTATGCTATTTTTTATAATATACATTCATTTCTCAAAACAAAGATCAATCATAGGATAGCCTTATCTCTCTATGACATTTGGTCTCTAAGGAATAAAATCCTCTTTAATGAACAAGGGTGTGTTTTCCTCCCCTATTTTTTAAGAGGTGGAGGGGATGGAGATGGGTAAAAGGAGGTGGAGATGGGGGAAAATCTCCTACCTTGGTGAGAGGAGGTAGAAAAGGTGGGGTGAAATTCCACCCCCTCCACCCCTTAAATGAAGGTGGGGAGGTAGGAGAGGAAAACACACCCCAAGTGTTTCGAGGGCCGGAAGAAATGATTAAATACATCAACCAACAAAGGAAAATCTGAAAGAAGGCACGAACAGAAGATATGGATGAGGAAAAGACAACTAAAGAACCAAGCAACAATCATAACAAACCACATCAATAAAAAATCATCAAATGGAAAAAACCAAGAGAAGGGTTTATGAAACTGAACTTTAATGGTACTATGACTACCTCTGGACTCGCTGCTTGTGGTTTCGTTATCCGTGATGACCAAGGCAGAGTTGCAAGCTGAGGCCCTAGGCCTTCACCATGGGATGCCGTAAGCACCGCGGCTTGGGATCACCCATCTCGAGGTGGAGGATGACTGTCTTACGGCTATTAACGTCGTTAAGGGAGTATGGAAGTGTCCGTGGGAGATTGAGATGACGGTGTCAGACGCGCTTGCCATTGATTGATCTCTTGTTCGTGTTTCGTATTCCCACATATTCAGAGAGGGCAATCGGGTTGCTGACCGGGTTGCACACCTAAGATTGGTCTCAACTCCCCCTGATTGGAGAGCTGATGTTGTGATCGATGATCTCGTCCGGAAGGACGTCATTGGGTGGTGGCTCAACCGCGGTTGACTACCCCCAAATTCTCGTCTTGTATAAAAAAAACATTCATTTGATATTAAAAAACATATAAAATAACTTATAATTAAATATTAACTATAACTACCACTATAATATATATATATATATATATATATATATATATATTATTTAAAAAAATTAAATAAACTTTGTATTAACACCTACTTTATATAATATATCCATATTTAACAAAAATGGGTAAAATCCTGTAAAAAAATATTGATGTCTAACCAAATTTGGTAAAATATTATCTTAAACATATATTGCTACATTAATTTTTTAAAAATATATTGATATCTAACTAAATTGGGTAAAATCTTATTTTAAGCATATATTTCTATATTGATTAAGTGAAAATAATAAAATCTTATCTTGAGTATATATATTGCTATATTGGAGTGTTAATTAATGAGAAAAAAATACATTTGGTTAAAAATACTTCAGTTATTATTAAGAAGAAATCGACCCATGTCACAAACAACTTCTCCTTTATAATTTGACCATGACGCTAAAACTTGCGATATGAGCATAGGAGTGTAGAAGCTTCGCTTGTCTTTGAAAATAAAAAGAAGTGCAGATGCTATAAACGAGGGTTCTAAAACATTAGAACTTACCAATTCTGTGATATGCTTGGTGAATAAAAATACATTTATTGCTTACACTTGTGTTTATGGATTTGTGGAAAGTCTCATTTGAGTGTGTTTTAGAATCAATGTTTTGATGTTTTTAACCCAGAGTATAGCGGAAAATTTGTACATATATCTTCATTTTTTGGACTAAACGATGATATGATATGATGGATAAACATATAAATTAAAAACAAACAAACCAAAAATCAAATCGATATACTTGCCCAATGGAGAACTGGATTATCAATATAGGTAGGTACATGGCAAGGGCTAAAAAATGAAAATGTGATCAATACAAGAACAAGCTAGAAAATATGAAAACTGAAAATATGATCAGTACAAGAACTAGCTAGTCGAAAACTGAAAATCTGAATTGAACATAGCACTCTATCTATTGGTTATTTGTTGATCCACCCTCATCTGAGGCAGCAGCTTGCCGGGCAAGATCTGTAAGGTAGTGGGCGAACAAATTGTCCCTCGATCGGAAGACGCCGATAATCCAGGAAATGCTTCATGTCAAGGACAAAGTACCGGTCCCCGTTCCTCGTGAGATGAATGAAAACAAGTTGACACCACGTGCTTTTCGGATGAGCATTCCAATGTCCATCACAACCTCAATTGATATCCGAAGCGCTTCCTCTCCCATCTGAGAGTTGAGCACAACTCTTCTGCACGCGCCAAAGTAGCGAAACACCTTTCCTACAACCTATTGCACCACCAGCGGATGTGCCTTAGCACATAGTTTTAGAAAGTTATTCAAGAGCCTAGGAAGCGAACTCCCATCAAAATCAACAGGTGCCACCTGCAATGGGAAACTAAACACATCTCAAGTACCGGGATCCATTAGTGTCGGCAAATCAAGAACCAAAGTATGGTTCGA
This sequence comes from Persicaria tinctoria, assembly GCA_037127255.1. Taxonomy (NCBI): domain Eukaryota; kingdom Viridiplantae; phylum Streptophyta; class Magnoliopsida; order Caryophyllales; family Polygonaceae; genus Persicaria; species Persicaria tinctoria. The sequence continues at coordinate 7,906,391 of JBANSL010000012.1, forward strand.
AAAACCAAAAAACCTCATATGCTTCAAGGCAGATTATGATAAAGAGAGATTAGCAAGCACATATAGTGGAGGTGGGAGGAATGAGGTGGCTCGAGCCCTCCCCGACTCGGAAGCAAATGTTACAAAACAATAACGGAGTAACAGAGTAATGGAGTAAATCATGAGATCTTGAGTTTAAATCAAACCTCAGTCACAATGAAATCTTCATTTCACACATGCGTGACTAAATTTAGTCACGCATGTGGAAGTAATCAACAAATGTCTGGCAACCTCCATCGCAAGAAGGTTTAGGGCAGTTGCGAAGGAGATTGAAAGTGTTGGAATGGAGATGTATAAAGCTTTACAAACCAAGGACAAACTAGAGCTTGCACATTGTGAAATTTGGATAGTTGTCTGGATTGTCTAGAAGCATGGTTTGTACCGAAATTCGAATAGTTGTATGGAAGCGAAAATTAGAGAGGGTCAAAGTCATTAGGTGAAAGACATTTTGTGCCTTTTGTGGTTTGGTTAGAACTCGAATTTTGTTTACCGGTGGCATTTTGTGGTGGCCAAAGCCAAAAGTTGGGTTGCGACAGAAGAAAAACTGAAAATGATCACTACAATAAGAACTAGCTAGAAAATATGATTAGTACAAGAAGTACTAGCCGGTCGAAAACTGAAAATATGAATGGAACAAAACACTCTAAACGTCTCTACAACAGTGGGCAAACAAATCGCGCGCGATCGGAACACGCCGATAATCAGGGACTGGTTGCTGATCTTGTACCCTCCTCTGAGGCAGCAGCTTGCCGGGCAAGATCTCTAAGGTAATGGGCGAACAAATCATGGTCGATCGGAAGGCGCCGATAGTTAGGGAAGTGCTTGACGTCAAGAACAAAATACCGGTCCCCGTTCTTCGTGAGATCGAATGAAAACAGGTCGACCCCAAGTGCATTTCGGAGGAGCATGACGACATCCATTACAATCTCAATCGGTATATGAAACACTCCCTCCCCCATTTGAGAGTTCAGTACAGCTCGACTTCCCGCGACAAAGTAGCGGAACACTTTTCCAACGCCCTGCTGCACCACCATCGGAGGTTCCATAACGTACCATTCTTGCAAGTTATTCAAGAGCCTCGCCTGGATAGACGTGGCCACGGGTCCGACCCGCAAGGTAGACAACCCGGCGGTACGACCCTAACCCTGACCCGGGGTTCCGATAGGTCGGCGGGTTCGGGTCACCCACCGGGTCGACGGGTCGGAGGGGCGGGTCAGCCACGTGGCACTGGTGGGTGGAAAATGGACGACCCGCCGGGTCAGGGCCGGGTCGACCCGTTATTTTTTTTTAAATAATTTAAAAATTAACTATTAAAAATAAATAAATAATATGTGAACATAAAATCTTCACAACACATTTTATCACTTTGATATGAAGTGTTAAAAATGTGGGAAGATTTTATATATCTTCATACCACTTATTTCATCCACAATAATTTCAATGTAGGATGTAAGAGGAAAAAATATGAGGATATATTTCTTCTTAAACTTTATTTCCAACTTCTTTTTCAATGTAGGAAATGTAGAAAACAAGTGAAGTGGGACAAATAAGATAGTGGGTTACATATATATATATATATATATATATATATATATATATATATATAGCTTCATGACTTCTCATTCTAACTCCATATTTTCGATGTGGGATGTAGTGTTTGTCCCACATTGAAAATGAGGGAATGGAAGGAAGACTTTCAAGTTTATAAAGAAGAAAAATGGGGTTCATTTGTCCCACATTGCCATTGCATATTAGTTTATGTAATATTATGAACGGAAATTTCGCCCGGTGCCCCTGAGGTAAGGGCTTTTTCGCGTGGTGTACAAAAGTTTGGCATATTTCGCCAAATACCCCTGAGGTTTGGGTACATTTCGCCTCGTGCCCCTGAACCGTTTAATTAACGGAGCCGGTTAAAAAATAGGATTTTTTTTATTAAAAAAAAACCCCTCAGATCTATCGTCTCCCTCTCCCTTCTCTTCCGTCCACCGACCACCTGCCAATGACTTCTTCTCAGAGGGCGCCGCCGCCGTCCTCCTCTCTCCAGATCGAGACCTTCTCCTCCCTCGTTTCTTCACCGCCGGTGCTCACCAGCGCTGCCTCCACCACCAGACTTCGACTCCCTCTAGCAATCGCTTCTCCCTTCTCCGCCTGCCTCATCCCCGACACCAACGAAGCCAACAACTGCACTAGATGTCGCCCCAAACCTGTCTTCTCCGGTGGCTCGTGAGTCCATCAGCGCCGCTTTCATTTCACGACCGCTCCTGGAAGACTTCCCTGGAAATAGATGATCTTTGCAGACTCCTTCCACTGCTCGTGCTCTCACAATTTCCACCGGGTAAGTGCCATCTTCCATTCCAGGCTTCTAATTACTGAATTGGGGATAACATGTTGGTAGATTTGTGTGCAAGAGGTTTGAAATTAGTTGTTCTGCTGAGTTTGGGTGTGATTTGCAACATAAAAATTTCCCAATTTCGTAGTATTCCGTCTAGAATTGAATTTGGTTATTTGTTTTGGGATTAATTGGTTTTATATATTGCTGAGTTTTGGGAATTGGTTGTGAAATTGTTGCCTGTTTGCTTGTACTCATTGAATCTTCTGCCTATGTTGCATTAATGCTACTCTGGTGCTGATTTTGTTTCTATGCAACTTGCATCTGGTGTGTGTCTATTGTGCTTTCATGTGCTTGTCTTGGCTTTTTGCTTGCTTGTTTGTTTTGTGTAAAAGCAGATGTTTGAACGTGGTGCTTTATAAGAGCTTCTTTTCTGTGTGCACACTATGGAAATAATAATTCCTTTGAAATAACTTTTGTAATTTAGTACCACTGAACATTGATGCTTTCTTTTAAAAATGTCCTTATACATTCTTCTTATCAGATTTAAGGATGGAATTTAATGTTGAAGGAAATGCTTGAAGATGGTTAAATGATTGTGTATTTCTTCTGCTTTTTGGACCACTGGTATTTACAAAACATTCTAAATCAGGGCATACACCTACATAAATCGCAAGCTGCCCTCCCAAATCTCAGTTAGATGAAGGTAATTCGCCATGACCTTGCTCTCCTGGCCCTCATGGAAGAGATTGGGATTGGCATTGGCATTATCTTTGGATGTGATTGAGATTGACAAGTAGCCTATTAGCTTAATTGGTAAAGCTATGTGTTTGCACACAATGATGTGGGTTCGACTCCCACATAGGCTTTTATAAGTTCTGGTATTGTAACTTGCTCTAATTGTAACTTGCTCTAAACTTTCATAGCAAATGATTCACAATTTATGCTGTTTTCTCGCCTTTTTTCTTTGGTTTAGTTAGGATGTTTGATCCCTCCTGATTAGGTCCTTTTTCTGATTATTTTTGGTCCTCCGGTATTAATTTGCATCCGTTATATTGGTGGCCTACGTGATTAGTGAGACTATAATGTTGTCAAATTTTGATGAGCTATGATGTGATTAGTGATGCTCTGTAATAGATGAGTGCCCTTATGGAAGAAGTGAGATTATAGAGTTAGTTCCAAAATTCAGTAGGAACTAAGAAAACCTAGGAAATTCTAGTTTCAGTCGATTATCAATAAAACAAAACAAACACACATTTAAATGCATACAAAAAAATCCACCATCATATCAAGCTTATGCAAGCAAATAAAAGCCACAAGCATATCGTAACTGCTATGAGCTTTTAATTTAAATTTCTATGATTCAATCCATTAGTGTAAAATCTATTGTTAAGAATGGATGAAGAATTCAATAAGCCTATGCGGGATTCGAACCCACGTCCTTGTGCATGAGCACAATGCTCTCCCATTTGAGCTAATAGACCAAAAGCAACACGCATACTATCAGAAATAGAATTCATAAAAAGAATTTCAAAACCGAAATTTCAAATAGAATTAGAAACTTTAGATTGAAATAGAATTAGAAATTTTGGATAAACATAGAATTACATAATTGAAATTTCATAATTACAAATTTCAGAACTGAAATTTCAGTAACAGAATAGTCTTCACTCTTGAATTGAAATTTCAGTGCTGCTCAACTATAATTACAAAAGTGGATTTCCAGTAACCGAATTAAAGAACTAAATTACAGATTTATAGATTCTATATTACATAACTGAATTATAAAAGTGGATTTTTGAACAAATTACAGAACTAAATTGCATAAAATGTATTTTAGAAACATAATTAAGGCAACTAATAGGCTAAAAAGTGAAATATGTCAGTTTCAAAATAGAAAGGGATGTTGTGAATTGGAATATTGTAGTATAAGCATTAAGATGCTCCTGAAGAATTGATTTTCCATCTAGATACAAAGAACCATGGCTCACCCTTCAGGAAATCCGCCTATGGAAATGGACATAGCAATGAAGGATGCTTCAAATTTATCCATGAATGCCTCAAAACTTCTGACTTTGCAGCACTACCCCACTTTATCCATGAATGTCATGCTAATGACAAACGTGCCACAAAACAAAGACGGAGCTCAATATTACCCAAGGGCGTTTGGCAACAAGTTCAGCTAGAACAAACAAGCAAGCAAAAAGCCAAGATAAGCACATGAAATCACAATAGACACACACCAGATGCAAGTTGCATAGAAACAAAATCAGCACCAGAGTAGCATTAATGTGACATAGGGAGAAGATTCTCAATGAGTACAAGCAAACAGTCAACAATTTCACAACCAATTCCCAAAACTCAGCAATATATAAAACCAATTAATCCCAAAACAAATAACCAAATTCAATTCTAGATGGAATACTACGAAATTGGGAAAATTTTATGTTGCAAATCACACCCAAACTCAGCAGAACAACTAATTTCAAACCTCTTGCACACAAATTTACCAACATGTTATCCCCAATTTAGTAAATTAGAAGCCTGGAATGGAAGAGGGCACTTACCCGGTGGAAATTGTGAGAGCACGAGCAGACAGGTTTGGGGCGACATCTAGTGCAGTTGTTGGCTGATGCACTCACGAGCCACCGGAGGAGACAGGTTTGGGGCGACATCTAGTGCAGTTGTTGGCTAAGTTGGTGTCGGGGATGAGGCAGGCGAAGAAGGGAGAAGCGATTGCTAGAGGGAGTCGAAGTCTGGTGGTGGAGGCAGCGCTGGTGAGCACCGGCGGTGAAGAAACGAGGGAGGAGAAGGTCTCGATCTGGAGAGAGGAGGACGGCGGCGGCGCCCTCTGAGAAGAAGTCATTGGCAGGTGGTCGGTGGACGGAAGAGAAGGGAGAGGGAGACGATAGATCTGAGGGTTTTTTTTTTAATAAAAAAAATCCCATTTTTTAACCGGCTTCGTTAATTAAACGGTTCAGGGGCACGAGGCGAAATGTACCCAAACCTCAGGGGTATTTGGCGAAATATGCCAAACTTTTGTACACCACGCGAAAAAGCCCTTACCTCAGGGGCACCAGACGAAATTTCCGTATTATGAATTATAGATAATAATAAATTGATAACCCGACTAAACAAAAATCTTCAATTTTTACTAAATTTGATTGATTAATAAAGTTGAAAAATTGTAGTAATTTTTTAATTTTTGAAAAGAAAAAGAGATCTCATCAGTTCACAGTAGTCTGTTTTTCAGGCAGTCGGGCGGTTTGGGCAGTAAACCCACAAAAGAGGAGAAGAGATCTGTAATGGAGATCTTCTACATCACATTATGTAACATTTGGTGTATCACTTAATTATTCTGTGTGTAATTTAAGATTGAAAATAAAAATAAAAATTATATTTATATTCCACACACTTATATTTACATGTTTATAAAAATTTGTCATTAAAAACTATTATTTAAAAATTATAAAAAATTATTTTTCAATATAATCAATCTTTTAATTATATGTAATTTTTTAAAATGATTTTTTATGATGAAAATGCATAGATAGGTAAATATAATTGTATGAAATATGAATATAATTTTTTAAATTTTTTTAAACATTAAATTATAAATAAAATAATTAAACGATGCACCGAGTGTTACACTGTGTGAAACGTGAATCTGTACCGTAATTAACGGACCGACCACTCGACCAGTCTTCGCATTGCACTCAAGATCTCGATCTTCCGAACTCTCTCCACTTCCGCTAATCTCCCATGGCCAATCCCCCTCCCACCTTCAACCTAGCCCTCTTCCTCTCTTTCTTCCTCGTCCTCTTCCTATCGATCCCCTTTCGCTCCCTCACGGCCTCCGCAGACGCCCCCGCCAATGGCGACGCCGACGATCTGGACGGCATTGAAGAGCTCATAGCCGTGGACGAGCAGGAGGAAAAGGATCACGGAAATGGCGTTTCATCTTCTCCTTCCCCGGAGGCCAAGCTTCTGTCTAGGGCGCAGCGAATTGTGCTCGAGCTCAACGCCGACATTACTCAGAAGACCGTTTCCGACAATCCGTCCGTCTTGGTTCTCGGATACACGCCGTGGTGCCCGCGCAGTGCCGAGCTGATGCCTCACTTCGCTGACGCGGCTAATCGGCTTAAGGAGCTCGGTAGCTCCGTGCTGTTCGCTAAGCTCGACGCCGAGAGGTACCCTCAGACGGCGTCGTCTCTTCAGATTAAGGGCTTCCCCACTCTGTTGTTGTTCTCCAATGGATCGCCTCAGCATTACACCGGTGGATTCACAGCGTATGTGTTTCATGTTTGTTTCTATCCAATTGTACTTGGTAATCTAATTTCTTGTGCAGATTTTGAATATTTTGGGCTCCTTTGTTTTAATTTTGAGTTATTAGTCAATCAGCTTAAATTTTAGAATTGCTAACCTAAAATTGTACACAGAACGTTTAATTAGTTAACTTTAGGGTTTTATTTAAATATTTTGCTGAATTGTTACAGATAGAATGTCTATTTAGCTTATGAGATGACACCATGGTAAACCTCTGTCCTATTACTGGTATGAGATACCAGACTATTGTTAATGCAATGTAGTAATTTGGGTGGATTGTAATTGCATTTTGCATTTAGTCCATGATGACTATTTCTGTGTAATTGGATTTGCTGATGTTATTAAACTACTGTGATAGTGTGGAATTCTGTATTCTTATCTGGTTTGGCATAGGAGGTTTTAGTTTGTGATCTTGGAAACTAGAATTTTCAATATGTTTGGCTTGCCCAAAGGAATGGGAACCTTTGAATTGAGTGATAGTTTTGTAGGTGTTTGCATCAAATCTTATTTGTTTTTTTAGTGTGTTGTTCCAGTACTGATAAGTTGTTTCTTTTTCATAATTAGGGAGGATATAGTGATTTGGGTCAGAAAGAAGACAGGTGAGCCTGTGGTTAGAATCAGTTCCGTTGCTGAAGCGGAAAAGTTTGTTCAAAAGCAGACCCGTTTTGTTCTTGGACTTTTTGAGAAATTTGAGGTACTTTTCATTCTCACACCCAGGCGAATGGTTTGAAAGTTTTTTCTGGGTTTGGAGATCTATCAATAATCAGTAGAGGTGTTCTCAGCTCTCATATTCAAAGAGAACTGACGAGTTGTTACATCATGTATGGAACATATCATGAAAAAAAATTAAGCCTTTTAGACTGTGTTGAGTACCCTCAGTCAATATTTGCGAGTTGTAAGTTTTGCAGGTTGCTTTTGCATTCAGTCATTATAATGGTTTGCATTCTAAATGCTGCTCATTTTTTAGCCAGTTTGTGTAATCATTACTCAGCTTTGCTATCTTTTCTTTGTCTATTCTGTTCTTTCTAGGGTTCATGTTTCTGTGTAATGAAATGAAATTCGCTTCCTTCAGAGGCCCTTTTTCTTCTTTGAAGTCATGTAATGAAATGAAATTCAACATTTAGGGCCCTCAATATGAAGAATTTGTCAAGGCTGCTACTGCTGATAATGAAGTTCAGTTTGTTGAAACAAATTCGTTCGAGATTGCAAAAGTTCTCTTCCTTGATGTCAAAGCTGGAAGTCCGTTCCTTGGTCTTGTCAAACATGAGCCTGAAAGACACACTAGTCTCGGTAAGTCAACCACCATGTATTTGTTGGTCTCACTGTGTAGTTAATGTGCATGATATATGTAGGTCAATAAAATCAAATTGTTGTTCTTATGCACGGTGTCTGACATTAACCTTTTATTTGGATCTCTTGGTTTGCAGAAGGACCATTCCAGATGGATAGCATTTTGCAGTTTGTTGAATATAACAAGTTCCCATTGGTCACAACACTCACTGAGCTAAATTCTATGAAAGTCTACGCCACTCCTTATACCCTCCAGGTATTAGGGCATGACTATACATCTATACCTTTCACGTTCATTTTATTATTCTTTTGCTTGTACTTGGTTTTAAATTTGATTCGGCACCATTACTCATTGGTGATTTGAGGTTTTCTGGTGAATGACTATACATAATAGTTCAAACCTGGTGATGGGTATTCGATATTTCTGTTTTTATGTTTAATGTTGGGTTCTCTTAATTCAGAAAAAAAGCAGGAGGGAAATTCTAAAACAGAAATGAAAAAGTAGGAATGGGTGGATTGCTTGAGTGAGAGGTTTATTGTATTTTCTATGTGATGTAGGTTTATATCTTTGCTGCTGATGATGATTTGAAGACTCTAATTGAGCCTCTTCGAGATGTGGCAAGAAAGTTCAAGTCAAAGGTTATTTCTTCTTATTTTCCCTCCTGGTGGGAGGGAGGATGATGACTATTGTTTTGTAGTCCTGCACACTTGATTTTGTGATCTAACTTTTTCTGCTAAATCAGATAATGTTTTTGCATGTGGACATCAAAGATGAGAACCTTGCAAAGCCTTTCTTAACTTTACTAGGACTTGAAGAATCACAAGATATTGTGGTTAGTGTCCTGATGCTTATGCCCTTTGTTTCCAGTATTCAAATTAGAAGCTGTATAGTGTATATATATGATGTGTGTGTTCTTGGTCTGTGTTTTTTGAAATATTCCTCCAATTTATTTTCATGTGTGCAGGTCGCTGCTTTTGACAACAAAATTAGTTCAAAGTATCTGTTGGAAGCAAAACCTACACTTGAAAATATAGAAGTAATGCTTTTAACTTGAAATATTTTCATCCTTGGTACACCTTTTTAAGAAAGCTTTTGTAAATATTTCTGTTTATCTCACTGTAGAATTTCTGCTCACGCCTTCTGGATGGCACTATGCAAGAGTACTTCAAATCCCAACCTATACCTGACAATGTAAGCATTCTTTTGACCAAGTTGAATTACTATTCTAAGTGTTTTTATTTTTTTATCAATTTAATGCAAATTAATATGCTAGATTAGCTGTTTGAACATAATTGCACAGTTAACCTTTGTGTAAAAAATCGCATCAACAGTGCACATTCATTCAGTATGAAAAATATCTTGAAGTTTGCAAATTGAATTAGAAGCCTAACGAAGTAGATGAAAGATATAGTAAAATTTGGAAATAGCGCATGTCAACAGGTGTGAGAGATTTTTATTAATCAGGTTTTAGTTTGTTATTCACTTATTCTCATGAAACAAAAGGTGCTTGATTGGTCTTTAATCCTTGTGGAGATTGTGAAAGCATTTGACACCATGATTAGACTTTCCTTTTTTACTAAAACAAAACTGGAAATGTTCTGTTGACATCTTTGTTTAAATCTTTAAAATCTGAAGGCAGATGCTAGTGTGAAGATTGTTGTTGGGAAGACATTTGATGAGTTGGTCTTAAGCAGTTCCAAGAATGTTCTTCTAGAGGTATGTTGTTTTACAAAAAACGCAGAAGATTCTTTCATTCGCTATCATACAATTTGATATTTTACAATTGGTTTTCCCACAAGAGGATCGCCAGCAATCTATTGTAGGACTATCTTCATAAGTTTTGAGTTACAGCCATTATGCTCACTCATATGACATTTTATAACTCGTGGCATTCTTTTTCTCATTTTTTTCAATGGTTTACTGCACACTATCATTCATACGTGTTATATCTGATACAATAACTCACTGCTAAATTAATTGATCATTTCTTGTATCCTTCCCAATTCAAGGTACACACACCCTGGTGCATGGACTGCGACACTACAAGCAAGCAAGTTGAGAAGCTGGCAAAGCATTTCAAGGGGTTGGACAGTCTGATTTTTGCAAAGATAGATGCTTCTGTCAATGAGCATCTTAAACTCCAGGTTAGAGCCTCTCGAATATCCTTGCTAGACCATGATTTTTGCAAAGACAATGTTTGCTTGATTTGATAAATTCAATAAACAAATCAAAAGAAAAAAACACAATGAGGTTTTTCGCTTTATCCAAACTATTTTTTATTTTTTTTGCTTAGTTGTCTTTTCTTACTGAGAGCTGAAAGGGTAGGGGCCTGGAGTACGTGTCTTAATCCTCCAATTTACTGCCTGTTAAGTTTAGCTTAGAAGCATGATGTAAAACCCAATGTCCACGCTCCTAGGAGTCCTAGGCCATTTGCAAGAGTGAATACAATTTTAATTCATTACAATTTGTCCCAACACTATTTAATGGTTTTATAGAAACATATCCAGTTTGAGTTTATGCAAGTACTTGCATGTCCTAAAAAAGTACTCATTTGTGCAATAAGGTATGAGTCTGCCAAACGAATCCAAATTTTGGGAAAGGTACAAAAACAACCCTTCAAATACCACTTTCTCACTTGAACAACCCTCCATATCCAAATTCACACTAAACCACCCACTTAAAAGACTATTGTTAGCGATACACCATAACCATCCCAAGCATAAAATCTATATTACAAAAATAATGGAGAAGACAAAACGCTATTTAGTCATTCAAGTGAAAAGGTATTGACATCTTGGCTTATGTAGCATTTTGTTAACAAAAGGCCTTTAATGGGTTGTGTGATTTCAATTATATCATGTGCTACACTGTCTTCTTCCAATAAACTTGATGCTCGTGATAATGATAACCTCGATGCTCATGGTCTTAATGGGTTGTACTGCATTCTTCATGGAATGATAGTTGTCAGCTGGTTGACTCTGGTATGCCATTTTACAGGTGACTGACTATCCGACACTCCTGTTTTACCCAGCATCCGACAAAGCAAACCCGGTAACCAGACTAAAAACCTACTATACTTCAGTCATTTTCCTTTTGTCTTCCTGTCTGTAGATTTGCTTGTTATTTTATGCAGGTCAAGCTCCCTGCGAAATCCAGCTTGAAGGACTTGGCAACGTTCATAAACAAAAACATTAAAGCCGGTGAGACTGAAACCAAAGACGAACTATAGGCCAGCAGCATGTAAGAGAAACACACTTCCCTGAGACTACACAAGATATAGAAATAAACAGCTTAATATAGATGCATAGAAAATCCAGTTAACAAGATTGACTGTCAAGGAGATATTTTTTTCCTCTCTTTGGAACTGCTTGAGTGCTTGCCTAGTCCCTCGCTTATCTTGGATAGGGCTTGTTTGACACAATGTGCTGATTGCTTATCGATTAAATTATCTCATTGACATGTACACTCCATTCCGCAAATTGGTCATGCCCAACCACAAATTGTTGTATACCGATGAGTTTGAGTTGTTTCATAGTAACAGGACTTGCACCTTGTTCCAGGAATCCCAGGATCCAATTTTCAGTTCATTGCCTGCTAGATTTCAAATCTTGAAATCATAAAAGTTGCCTAGGATTTAGGGATATTCTGTGGTCTAGACACAAGTTTTGGTAAATTGCCCATGGTACACTTTTGAAAGATTATTTATCCTATACAGCGTGTTGGGCCCCAACTGTTGATAGTCTCTATTGGGGGCTATTATGTACTACAGTATAAAATATCCAAAATTGAGGGTCTCCATCATTGAGGTACGAAATTTAAAGAAAAGAACAAAATTTAGAAGCTACCATGGAATTTTCCTGGCATTTGTTTTGGTCCACCACACAACCACCTCTATGATCCACCTGAGAATTTGATCGGGTATTGGTCGTTATTGAGATGAAATGAAATGCCCATCTTCTCAAATTTGCAGTAGGTTCTGCTATAATTGCAATAATATAAAGGTATTTAAACAATTACGAATATACTCCCTCCGTTCGCGAAAACTTATCATTTTAACTCTCAGCACAATTTTTAAGAAATTCAATAATCTACTCCATTTTTTACTAATTTACCCTCATTTATTATTCTACTTTTCACTTTGTCGAAAACTACAACTCACACCCCATCAATCGCATTTTCGTAAAGTAGAATCTAAAATATCTACAATGACATGTTTTTATGAACAAAATCGAACCTCTAAAATAACAAATTTTCACGAAAAGATGGAGTAATTAACAGGAGCACATCGTTCCGTCGACCTCTTAAACATCCGGATATTGTACCTAAATAGCTCTAAAGATTCCTCCTTTCCATCAATCCCTAATTAATAATTAGTACCCTGATTTGCTTGATTACCTTGAAGGTGCTAATTGTAGCTAAAATCGTTCATCTTGAATAAGCACAAACCAAATCGGAATGTGAACAGAAGACCAAAGAAAGTCCTCGGAGAGTGCGTAGTTGGCTATTATTTAGGGATGAATCAATGACAAAAAAATGTCTAGAAGTAGTTTACTAATCTGATAAACGTGATCTCATAGTCAGTCTACATAATTGAGATAACTAGGCCTCTAGAGCCATCAGCCCACCAGACAACTTTTCCAACAGTTTGCCATTCAATCGATTTTTTTAATATGGGTATTGGACATGTGTTATATTACATATTTTTAAATTTAAGGGTAATTTACATAAATCAAACATACTAGATTTATCAATTTTTGAAGAATAATTTACAACTTGTGAGTCAAGAAGAAATGGTTCGTGATTCTAGAGGGGTGAATTGAAAATAGAAATTCAATTATTGGTGTTTGAAAACAAGTTAAATCAAGGATTAATTCTCTATAATAATAAAAATAATTAGCGGTTTTTTTTTTATATAGAAAATGGACTTACATACTATCAGGATAGGGTTCTAAATATCGACTAGATCAACGGTGATAGTTGAAATATGATATAATAAGAGCATATCGGTTAAAATAAGACTCAATGCATAACATTAGACCCAAAAAAAAAAGAGTCAATGCATAACAAATTGTCAGCAACGATACTTAACGATATATCGATGATACATCGTTAATATTTTGGATATATTAGTGATATTTAGTACATTTTTCATTGTAAATGTTATTTTTTCAAGTTTATTTGAAAATTTTGAAGTAGAAATTTTCTTTACTTAATCATTTTTTAGGGTAAACTGCATAAAACTACCTCTTAAATAAGATATATTGCTCAAAACCACCCCTTAAATTCAATATTGCAGAAAATTACCCTTTATATAGTTTTTGTTTGCCAAAGACCACCACACCTCTATGTGTCATTAGAATTTCGTTAAATCTCTTTGAAAAAACAAAAATTACTCTTATACATATCATTTTATTGTCACCATTCACTCTCTGTCTATTTTTCTGTACATGTGTATAACTCCACACACACTTTGTTAATTGAAATTATTCAACAACTTTTATGGTCATATAGTCCCCTTCAATCCATGCATAAATCTCTCCACAACTCCTATGCAAAATCCACTTCAATATCGCCTCTCCATATGATAAGGATATTTTGGTAATTTACCATTTTTTTCCTCTAAAACTTAACGAAATCAGAGATAGGGTGGTCCTCGGTAAACAAAAGCAATATAAATGTTAGTTTTCTGCAATATTGATTTTTTTTTTTTTGATCCTTTCCAGTTCAAGTGGGCTTAGCCCACTCTACATCTGGATCGAGTTACTGTAGGCCCATTTAAGGGGTTGACCCTCCCACTCACAAGCGTCTCCATGTTTCCACGGGGATTCGAACTTCGAACCTCGAGGCATGGGATGTAGCCCCATAACCACTACACCAACTTGTTGATTTTAACGAGTGGTTTTGAGCAATATGCCCTATGTAAGGGGTGGTTTTTATGCAGTTTACCCTTTTTATATTTTTTTTTATAAGTGTATACATATTAAAATTAGTTAATTTAATAAATTTGATACACCCCGATATATCATTTTCCCCTTAGTTGATACGACTTTGATAAGCGATATTTAGACCTTAGCATATGAGTGATTTTCTGCGAAACAGAAAATAAAGGGCGGTTTTAAGAAAATCTTCCAAAAAAGAGGCGCTTTTGTGTAAAGTATCCATTTTCGAATTAATATATCAGTTTACCAGTCTGGCCGTCTTCTAGAGAGCAAGGAGGGACCTGCAATGCAACATCATCCCCCCATACACAAATACACAATACAGAGAAGAAATTCAAGGCGACGACTTTTCAAATGGGTTTTAATAGGCTGTCTGATTTTCAAATTTTCATTGCTGGTGATGGCGTGGTCGTTTGGGGATGCTGGCGGTTCCCAATTTATGACTTTCTTCCTCCTTCCCCTCTCTCTCCAATCCCTCCATTGACCCTCTCAATACCCAATTTCCCATTGTTGATCAAACCCCTAATTCACACCTCCTACAAAACCAATCCACCCCCTTTTTCCTTTCAAACCCCACTTTGGGCAACCTCTTGATCCTCGCAACACCCAAAATAGCCAATCCTCACCTTCCCCATATCCCAACTCTTGTCTACCTTTATCTCCCCCGTGCACTGTCTTGCACACCAACTGTTTGTTTTTATGCCTCTGTGAAAGTTCATAGCTTCGGGTTCAAAAAGATAAAGGCTTTTTATTTTTTCCCTATTGCCATTGCAGTCTCTGTATTTTTGGTGGGTTGATTTTGGTCCCTGATGTTTGGAGGGTTCTGATCTTTTTCATCATGGCCTCATACCGGCCTCTCTTGATTCCCTCGCCCAGAACTCCTAGCACCCAAGACCAACCTGCAACTCCTACCCTCTATGATCTCCTGGGGGTTGCGCCAGATGCCCAAGCTTCAGTTTCCAATATTGACTCACCCAATCCAACAACCGGTGACTCCATTAGACGATCCTCTTCTCGCCGGAGCGTCGCCTCCTTCCACTCCAGGGCCTCTGGTGCAGCTTCTGCGAGGGAGGTGAGTTCTGGAGATGGGGAAGGGAAACCCATGAGGTTTGGATCAAGGAGGAGTGACTCAGAAGGCCTGGGATTATCCCAGAAGGAGATCAATGATGAGGATGCCAGGTTGATTTACATAAATGATCCTGGCAGGACCAATGAAAAGTACCAATTCACGGGTAATTCGATTCGAACATCCAAGTATTCAATCATCACATTCTTGCCTAGGAATTTGTTTGAGCAATTCCACCGGGTGGCATACATATATTTCTTGATCATAGCCATCCTGAATCAGCTGCCTCAGCTGGCAGTCTTTGGCCGGGGGGCTTCCATCATGCCATTGGCCTTTGTCTTGCTAGTTTCCGCCATCAAAGACGCCTACGAGGATCTTAGAAGGCATCGAGCTGACCGAGTGGAGAACAATAGGCTTGCTTCGGTCCTTGTTGATGGCAAGTTTCGTCCAAAGAAGTGGAAGCACATTCAAGTTGGTGAAATCATAAAGGTCTCTTCCAATGAGACTCTTCCTTGTGATATAGTGTTGCTTTCCACCAGTGATCCCACTGGGGTTGCCTATGTGCAGACTATTAATCTCGATGGCGAGTCGAATTTGAAGACCAGATATGCTAAGCAGGAGACCCTTTCGAAGAATCCAGAGATGGAAAATGTAGTTGGTTTGATCAAGTGCGAGAAGCCTAATAGGAACATTTACGGGTTTCTTGCGAACATTGAGATTGATGGTAAAAGGATGTCATTAGGACCCACCAACATCATCCTCCGGGGCTGTGAGCTCAAGAACACAGGATGGGCAGTTGGTGTAGTGGTATATGCTGGCCGGGAGACCAAAGCTATGCTTAACAACTCCGGTGCACCATCAAAGAGGAGTCGGCTAGAGACCCAAATGAACCGAGAGATTGTGTTGCTCTCTTTTTTCCTGGTTGGATTGTGTACCATAGTCTCTGTCCTTTTCGGCATTTGGCTGGTTCGTCACAAGAGCAGATTGAATGATATGCAATTTTACAGGAAGAAGACTTATGCTGAGATTGGGGAGGTGGAAGATTATCACTATTATGGGTGGGGTTTGGAAATATTCTTCACCTTCCTCATGTGTGTGATTGTGTTCCAAATCATGATTCCGATTTCTTTGTATATATCCATGGAGCTTGTTCGGGTTGGTCAAGCATACTTCATGGTCCACGACGACAATATGTATCATGAGGCCTCCAATTCTAGTTTCCAATGTAGGGCCTTGAATATCAATGAAGATTTGGGACAAATAAGGTATGTCTTCTCTGACAAAACTGGTACCTTGACCGAAAACAAGATGGAATTTCGATATGCGAGTATTTGGGGAGTAGATTACAGCCTTGAGGAAGCTAATGAGCTGGATGGATATTCAATTGAAGGTATTTTGTTTGTTTGTTTCAAAACAACAATTATTATTTAGTTGTTGAGCTAAATGATTAACTCCTTTCCTTTCCCTCATAATTTTGTAATTTTTGTTGGTACTAGTGGATGGGCAAATTTGGAGACCAAAGATGAGGGTGAAGGTTGATGCGGAGCTTCAAAAGTTAACAAAGCTTGGGATGGGTGAAGAAAAACACATTCATGAGTTCCTCCTTGCATTGGCTGCCTGTAATACAATTGTGCCCATTGTTACAGACTCAAGTGATGCAAATGTGAGAATTATAGATTACCAAGGAGAGTCTCCTGATGAACAGGCCTTGGTGTATGCTGCTGCTGCTTATGGCTTTGTGCTCGTGGAGCGGACATCAGGCTATGTAGTAATAGATGTTCAAGGAGAGAGACAGAGGTATGTTTCTAGCAATTTGCATAGTCCTTCTAATGTGCAATTGTTTTGCAACTTAAGCTAACACTTGCAACTAGAAGGTTCTGATTCCAAGATTCACTTAAAGGGTTGCGTGAAACCGTTTAATCTGCTTAAACATAAGTATTTGATATGGAATGGACTATTACATGGCCTACTACAAGTGCTAGTTTTCATATCTGAATATATTTTGTATGCTATACAGAATCATAATTTTATTGCTTTATGCTTCCTCTTAGTTTCTTTCATGACCCTGCAGGTTTGAGGTCTTGGGGCTTCATGAGTTTGATAGCGATAGAAAGAGGATGTCCGTTATCCTGGGCTGCCCAGACAAAGTGGTTAGACTGTTTGTAAAAGGTGCAGATGCAACTATGCTTAGTGTGATTGACCAATCCTTGAACTTGGATGTGACAAATGGAACTAAATCCCACCTGTACAAGTACTCCTCATCTGGGTTAAGGACACTGGTGATCGGAATGAGGGTTCTCCATGCTTCTGAATTTCAGCAATGGCAATCTTCCTACGAGTCAGCTAGCACGGCTTTGATTGGAAGGGCAGCTAAACTTCGCCAGGTTGCTGCTGAAATCGAAACCAAACTGACCCTATTAGGTGCCACTGCAATTGAAGATAAGCTGCAAGAAGGAGTTCCAGAAGCAATAGAATCTTTGAGAAAAGCAGGCATTAAAGTGTGGGTATTGACGGGAGACAAACAAGAAACAGCCATATCAATCGGCTTTTCTTCGAAGCTCTTGACAAGAGATATGACTCAAGTTATAATCAATGGGAACAGTAAAGATGCATGCCGGAGGTACCTACAAGAAGCACTTGCATCGATAAAGAAACGCAGAACAATGTCTTCTGACAATGAAGGTTCAAGGGCTGCTTTAAACGCCTTGATTATCGATGGTACAAGTCTTGTTTACATTCTCGACTCTGAACTTGAGCAAGAGGTAACTGCCAACTGATTTTCTCCTTCCTCCCTTCTCTGTTGGACTGTTTTAGAAACATATGGGCATGTGCCAATTATCTAATATGAGCATTTGAACTTTTTTGGGCGCCGGCTTTTAAATGCTATAGCTCTTTGAGGTGGCGAATCATTGTGCTGTTGTCTTGTGTTGCCGGACTGCTCCATTACAGAAGGCAGGAATCGTTGCCCTCATAAAGAATAACACAGATGACATGACACTTGCAATTGGAGATGGTGAGTATCATTCAAGATTTTTCCTTCTATCTTTTCTTGTTTCGTATACGTCTTCAAATAAATAGTTACCGAGTAATATATAAGTTTTCTCTAAACTATTACGAAATATGCTGCAGGAGCTAATGATGTCTCAATGATCCAAGAAGCTGATGTTGGAGTAGGGATCAGCGGCCAAGAAGGCCGACAAGCTGTGATGGCATCGGATTTCGCTATGGCACAATTTAGGTTTCTGGTCCCCCTTTTGTTGGTTCATGGACACTGGAACTACCAAAGAATGGCTTACATGATCTTATACAACTTCTACAGAAATGCAGTTTTTGTTTTTGTCTTGTTCTGGTAAGTGATCATCTCAGAGAATATATATACATTTTGCTTCACCTATGTTAAGACGAAAGCACACACCAAACATTGGCTTCTCTGCGATTGAAAAAAAAAAGGCGACGATGATATTTTGATAAACAGTGTTAAAGCTATTAACTCTTGTCCTTGATTCTGGTAGGTACACTCTCTTCACTGCATATACATTGACCACAGCCATAACAGAATGGAGTAGCGTGCTGTATTCTGTAATCTATACAGCTGTCCCCACCGTCGTTGTGGGCATTCTTGACAAGGACTTGAGCAGAAGAACACTGTTAACGCACACTCGACTCTATGGACCTGGGCAAAGGCATGAATGCTACAACTCAAGGCTATTTTGGCTAACTATGATAGACACTTTGTGGCAGAGTGTGGCGGTTTTCTTCATCCCCCTATTTGCCTATTGGAAGACTGATATTGATGGATCAAGCCTAGGAGACCTCTGGACCATAACTGTCGTTATCGTAGTCAACCTACACCTAGCCATGGATATCGTGAGATGGAACTGGATCATCCATGTCGTGGTATGGGGGTCAATCATTGCGACTATCATCTGTGTTGTGATCATTGACATGATACCTTCACTGCCCGGTTACTGGTATGCTCTTCCACATTACATCTTACACTAACAAAATGGTCTTTATATTGAATATCAGTTGTGCAGTAAGGCTGATCTTTCCCTCTTAATGATCTGTCGGCAGGGCGATCTTCAACGTTGCATTCATTAACTACAAGGGAACGGGTTCGTTCTGGCTGTGCGTACTTGCAGTCCCAGTTGTGAGCCTGATCCCGCGCTTTGTCGTCATGACTTTCAGGCAGTACTTGTGGCCTACTGATGTTCAGCTTGCAAGGGAGGCAGAGAAGTATGGGAGATTGAGGGATTGGGGGAGTGGTGAAGTTGAGATGAGACAGTTGGTATCAAATGATCCCTAGATTATCAGGTGAATATTGTATTTTTGAGTTTTGTAAAGAGGAAAAAGGGGGGTATATGATGGGTTTTTTCTTGATTTATTTTGTTTATTTTGATGGGTAATGGGTTAAATAGTTGTTAGGATTGTGATATATCGGCAATTTAGCATTGATTCTTTGATACCCAAAGGGTAAGGTTTTTAGGCTTGTGTCTCCTTTTTTATTTTGGGCTTGTTTATACTCCCATTTGATCATGGGAAAAAATGTAAATTGTAATGCCACAGATACAAAGTATACAAGTATTTGAAACTTTTGAATAGTTGAAGTTGGTCTTTGCTTATTTGAGAAATTTTGTATGGTACTCAGCTTTTACCCATTTTGTTTGGTGTTTTGTTACATATAATAACATCAACCTAGTGACACGGTCAGTGACCTCGTGTTCGGATACATACGGGCTAACGCTCGATATAAAGTTAGGAGATGCTTTAGTAGTATTTAGTGGAGAGCTAAGGTGATGACCCTTCGATTGCTTCGGCATGTCGACATGGTTAAGTTCGAGGAGTTTGTCGCTAGTCGAGGACTTGATGGTGATAGGAGGGTATATTGGTCATCCCGCTCCACAACTAGTTCAGAGCTGAAGCTGCTCTTCTTATTAGCATAAAGCATAGCGAAACCAGTAGCGTCGGTTGTGTAAAGTTGCCCCTCGGGGATAAGGGTGCCGCACAGACTTCATGTGTGCCAGCCCGTGCCACTAGTATGTCCATCAGGAGCGGGGTCTAATGTGGGTCAAGGGAGTAAGGATCTTCCACACCCCATGGTGCACACTAAAATTATTTTTGTTATAAAACAATGTTAAAAAAAAATTAAAATTATATTTAATTTATATACACTCATATTCATACGTTTATAAAATGTTATTAAAAAATTAACATTGTTTTATAACACAAATAATTTTAGAATGTACCATAGGGCACACATGGAGGTGTAGAAGATCCTTACTTGGGTTGGATCAAGGTGTATGAAGTGTTCTAAAAATTCTCATCAAGAGTCGTCTTAATCCTTACTAACCTGTCATGATCCGTCAAGACCCGTCTACTAACCTGGCAAGACCCCTTGCTCAGATGTGAATGTGTTTCTTACAATTTACACAAAATTAACTTCATACAAACAATTGAAGCCCATATGGATATGTGTAAGTGTGTAACCCAATACCAACACCTCAAACTACATGGTTATTTTGAATTTTCAATACTTATAGCAACAAACAACTCAACATTCGTTCATGTGTTCCGTGTTCGTCGTTTCCCTTTTAAAAAAGAGAAAAGCATCACTCAAAGGAGCAGTTCTTTAAAGATTCTGTGTTTGCCCATTCCCCCCACCCTCTCCATCTCCCATTGGCCCATTTTCTCCGTACATTTCTGCATTCTCTGAAGCCAAATTGCATCCCATTTCTCCCTCTCTCCCTATTTATAAGCTCCTCTATAGCCGCCCACACGCTTCCTCTTCACTTCAGTCCTCCTCTCTTTGGTTGCCCTCCATCTCCATTTTCACCATGGCAGGTGAAATCAAGGGCTCTTGAGTATCCCACAGCAAAATAAAATAAAAAGGTGTGAGCTTTCTTTTTCTTTGTGTAGGAATTCAAACTCCATTTTCACTTTACTACTTGAAATGTGATTACCTTATTTGTTTCCTTTTTCATGGTGCTTGCTGTCTTTCTTGCTCTTTGCCTGAAAATTTTGTTGGATTTCTTTCTATTTTCCCTCTTTGAGTTCAAATGCTGGCTGATATGAGGTCTGATTTTGATTTTTTTTTGAATGGGTCTCTTGATAAATGAGTTTTAGCCTCCCCTCCCCCTCCTCTCTCCTTGCCTGTGAAGCCCTGGAAACTTTGCTTCCTGTTTTTAGATTCACTATTTCATTAGCATGTGGTGCTAACTTCCCTTTTTGGGGTTAGTAGATTTGGTTCCCACCCACCCCCTTTGCTATCTGTTCTATTAGGGTTTCTGATGTTTGAATTGGGAAATTTTCAGCGTCCTTTAGCCTTGGGTTTTGTCTCTCAATGTCTCAGTTTCTTGCCTATAGCAGCCAAATCCAGAAGTAACACTATTGATATATTTGCATGAACTGAACTTGGAATTTTTTTTAGTGTTTTGAGTGATGGTTACTATTACAAGAAAGCATTAATTTCTTTCCATACAAGTTAGGGAGTTTTATTTATTTCAAATTTCCAAGCATGGTGAAGATCTATTGCTTTAGTTTGTGAAGGGATGAACATATATGATATATCATGTCAAGTTTCTGAAGAGCTCTTATGTTGTTAACTAAAGGCAGTGCAGGAGAAGCATATTGATATACATCTGAGGTCCTGAGCCTGGCCACAATGCTTCGACAATCCCAACTTCCACCTCGTGCTCCATTGCGAAGCAAGGAGGTTGCCTACCCCTCCGATGAACTTAGCGCTCCAAACCCTCCGCGAAACACTAGACATAAAAAGTCACTTTCCCATAGTTCAGTGCTTGAGGACCAAACTGTATGGATGGATGATCTGTTGAATGACTTGCACTGCACTCCTGGACGATTACATTGTCGTTCTGCAAGTGACTCAATGGATTTCCTGGATGATCTTGTCCCACAATCCGTGCCCCTTTCACGGAATGATGATGATGATTCAACTTCTGATGGAAATGGGTCAAATGGCAGCAGTGCATTGGAATCAGCTTGTATATATGGCCCGAATTCTCCCCGTAGAAAGGACAATGTAGATTTCATAGGGAACTCTGTGCTTACAGCATTATCTGACTGCGCCTCCCAAACCCAATTGCCCTTTCTTCAAGAAATCTCCTTCAGTTCTTGGCCTGGTCCTTTAGAGTCATCGGTAAACAGTGTTGGTTCAACTAACAAGATGAATGCAGAACAACAGGCAGAAAAGAGGTTAGATAACTTCTAACAACATGAAAATCTGTTGCCTTTTATTGTCTTTATTTTTGAAAGTACAAAAGGTTTAAATCTGATGTTTTTTCATGTACCATGTATAGGTATCCAAGGCAGCGATCAAGGGTTCGGAAACTCCAGTACATTGCTGAACTAGAAAGAACCGTAAATACTTTGCAGGTAACTGATATAAGAGTATTTCATAATTATTGTCTTTTGATGTGGTACTGTGTGATGTTTTGAGCTCACAGTCACTATTGGGCTTCTTTTGATTTGAAGAATCTTTTACTGTGCATTATGCTTAATCACTTTTTTTCTGTAGAGCAGCAGAATTTCGTAACTTTTGCATCTTACATTATGTTTGATCACTTTAAGCTCCTCGGTAGAACACCTTCGAATAATTTGCCTTTATCATCCTTTCATTATTGTTATATCTTACAATGATCCAAGCATTTTAACTGAATGGGGATATAAGGATTCAAATTTCATGTTCTGCTTTCTAATCTTAATGGATGCCTTCGTGGTTTTCTGTTATGAAATTTTTTATCACATTGTGAACTCCCTTTTGTTTCATATTTCGTGTTCTCTTCCTTGCCAAAAACACGTTATTCTGTATCTAGGCTTGCATCTCCGTTGGGGATGTGGGGAGTGAATTTCAGACATTTCTTAACTTGGTATGTTAAACTACCTCCACAGGCTTTGGAATCAGAGTTGCATTACAAAGTTTCCGCTCTACTTCAACAGCGTCTTACCTTATCTGTGGAGAATAGCAAATTGAAGCAGCATATGTCTAAGCTGCAGCTCAAAAAGCTGGTTCTTGATGGTAAGTAAATCCTTCATCTCATTGATATCTTTGCAATTCTTTTTCCGTGCTAGAAGTTTCAATCCCACCCCCTAATACTAAGAAGGGCATAGAACCGAGAAGCATCTGACTAAGCTACTACGTTTTTCTTTTTACATAATGTTGAAATATGAAAACTTGATGAACTGCAAGAACAAACATATCATGATGTTATTCATCCCAAGGCATATAGGCAGTTCGTGTTATCTTCAGTCTCTCATATTGAACAGTTTTTACTTGAATCATGAATACTCCATGAAACACGGTTTTTTTACCAAAGCCGTGCAAGAAATACACCATGAAACATGGTTCATTACTTGATCGTGTTTACTGCATATCATTCGTTTGGATTACAGGATTTAGAGTGAAATGGAGCTGGTGTGATGATCTTTTTTTTTAATTGTTTACACGCAACCGTAATCAGGTTTAAATGTGATCTCATTGCAGGTGAACACCAAGCACTACAAAGGGAAGTCGAGAGGATGAGAATGGGTCTGGCAAAATCGTCATCCCAAACCCAGAACAAGGTTCTACTGCGTCCAAGGCCGATGTCTCACCACATCAAGGCTTCAGAGGATAGCTGGGAGATGTTGGACTGGGCAAAACTGAACCTTGGTTGAAGCTTCTACTCTCCAAAATGCCCATTCCCCTGACAAAAAAACTACAATGACCACGGTCCACTCTAAAGCGATATGGTACTGTATGGTGAAGGCTGAACCGCCTGAACTTCATCACTCAAAAGCACGAAAAATGAAAATATGTCAAGTCAGGAAATCTCATTAGGCTGTCGTCGTTTTGCTTGTGTAAAAATCAGTGTGGCTTGCCTGCTATGCTTGATACTTGAATCCATCTATCTAATGAGGAGAAACTATTTAACCATTTCAAGTCCAAACAGCCATAAATGTAGTTCACACTGCCATACTTGTTTATGTTACATCAATACATGCCAAAACTGAAAAATATACAGAAATGAAGGCTTGAGGAAATCTGCGGAGTTTTTACAATGTCAATGAGTGAACTTTTACAATGTCAATGAGTGAACTCATGAGAAGCCATATATGTAGTTCCAATGATCAAGATGTATCTAATCACGAAGAGAAGCCCGGGGTACAGCAGGTAAACCTAGTTCATCCTCAGCCTGTCGAATTAAAATAAAGACAGGTTAGAATCCTGAAATTGACTAAAAAAAACCACCTGTCAATATGCATGGATGAATACAAGTAAAGATAATGAAATGGCATATACAAGTAAAGATAATGAAATGGCATATACGCTGTCGGAATTCAATTCAATAACAGAAATGAAAGGAAACACAAAAGTGATGAAACCATAAGTCAAATCCACATTTCAAAGTTTGGAATTCAAAGGGGAAATTCCTTAGTGTTTTGGAGGCAAGTAATTACTATAAGCACACAGCTTTGCCAAAGCATTCAAGTACTATAAGCAAGGATGCCAAAAACATTCAATTAAGACACACAATTTATCATACTGATACTTTTATAATAAAAAATTGGGACTAGATCATCTTTGATCCAACTGAAGGAATATGAATAGAAATCTCAATGTCTAAATATCACCAGGGGACTACATTACCTGTGGAACTGCTGCAGGCCTCGTAGGAGCCGAAGGCAAGCTGATTTCTGAATCCAAATCAGATTCTCTGTCAGGTTGAAGATACGAGGGAACCCCCTGGCTTTCAGATTCCATATCTAATTCCAAACCATCAAGCTCTGCAAAGCAACACATTAACATTTAGCAGAATAACTAAGATGCAGTGGATCCTGATTAATTGATAAAGATGGAAAATCTGACGTATAGTGTCCTCCAGGAAAGTACATCAATGTCATCACAATCAAGAGACAGATTAGCTTACCACCCATAAGCTCATCTTCATCAATATCATCAGGCACATTATAGCTTCTACCTAGGGTCTCTTGAATGTCATTGCTCATATCCATCAGGTCCATCATTTCATCTTGCATGTTCTGGAGATCACATATCAAATAACAGAATAAAAATTCAGGATTGTTTCGCAAGAGGATTTGCAACTGGATACATGACAATGTCATACAACTTACATCTATGTCATTGATTTTAACAGTTTTCATCATCCCTTTTAAGTCCTTGTTTGCAGCCTTCATTGCAGACATCTGAGGAAAGAAAAAGAAAGGTCAAAAAATAAAGTCCTCCAAACTTGCTTCAGAAAATGCAAACAATCACAAAAACGGTATAAAGAGCAATTAAAACTGAAAACTCCTGCGAATGATTTGGTTTTCTATCAATAAGAGCATGCATGAAATTAAAACAAGACAAAAAACAATTGATAGCAATGTTTAGTTCTTATAATGTACCGTTTGTTGGGCATCCTTTATACCCTCAGCTGCAAATGCAACTTGATCAAGGTTGAATGTCTGGTTGTAGAGCATGTCCCTCTGCCCTTCATACCTATCAAGAATGATATAAAGAGCTCTTTTTAGCATACTCACCGCAATCATCATATTATCAAATACATATCCTTCAGGGGAACAAGCACATGTATTTTAGGGATGTCCTACCAATCAATCAGATTCATTCAAAAGGTAAGGTATGCCCTCATTGTCAAACATATCATTACATAATATGCGACAATCATTTCTTGGGCATGTCAAATACAATTACAGAATCCAATAAAAATAAGCAAACAGCTTAGTGTATCTGTCATGAAGCAAAGAAGCCTGTGATCTTTAGCCCCATCCCCCGTGAACAAGAAATCAAACTCACTTAAAGATACAAATTCATGTCAAGGCATCAATATCATTCATGTAGGTCAAAGAAGAGAGAGAGCAGCTCAACTGACAATGAAATAGGAGAAGTAGATGATCCAAGCAGTTCTACTTTGTTAGGATTCTACTACTGTACTAGCTTGTGAGGGTCTTATATCGGAAAATGTAGATTTCCAGCATGATAGAAAATCGTGTTGGAAATAAGATCCTTACATCCGTTTTTGCTTGAGTACTCTCATTGCTCGTGCCTTCACAGCCTCCTGAGCAGGGCCAGGACGTGTTTTTTTTATCTGTTCTTTGTATCGCGCAAGTTCAGCATCGAGCTTTTTTATCTTCTCATCAACATTTTCCCCTCTTTTATTAATCTGATAAAGACAATGTCAGAAGAAGCTCAAATTGAAGAACAAAAATTGTTCCAAGTACAGTAGAAACGAATACTAATTGTGAGAAGCTGATTCTATTTCCCCAACATTGCCTTCGTAATATCTTCCCAATATTAGCAATTACTGAGCAATCATTCAGCCCCAAAATTCCAAAACCCTAATCAATGGCAGCCGCTCTCTAAATAGCCCAAAACCCTAGCCAAGATCCCAACTTCCAATCATGGATCGCCGGAATAATAAAAACAGAGATCGCATCCCATAATGAATCAACCTATTCATCGCATCTTCATGCTAAGGATGTTTAAAACAAAATCGATCGAGAGAAAAAAAAATAGATAGAATTACTCGATCGGTAGCATCTCCAATGGATGGAGGCGGATCTTTCTGTTTCTTAGCGCCGAAGATCCTCTGCATTTTGAGCTCTTTTTATGCCCTTGCTTCTTCTTGGAACTGATCAACAAGCTCAATCCCAAAGTATAATCTTACAATCGATTGCAAATCTCCGCAGCTCCTACGAGATGAAGAACAAGCAAGCGATAGAGAGAGATGCTTCCAAAATTTCAACGGATTCGAAATTTCTAGGAAATCGCTTGGCAACTAAACAGCGGACGCGATCACGCGGAGGAATTCAACCGAAATTCCATTTTTGTAAGATGTAAAAAATTAATTTCCAGTCAGCTCTTAATTATTGACAATTAGGTGTGAGGTGGCATTACGATATCCATTTCAAGGTTATACTCGAGCTTTGTTAGGTGTATATATGTATAGCAACAACATCAATCCCAATTTATACCCCTAACCCATTAGGTTTGTAGTCGAATTATACACACCCTTCTACCAATGAGGATCGTCTAGTCTATAATTATAGTCCATATTGTAATTCAAATTATCACATTGGCTCAATTGAAATTTCTAATGATTTTCTTATTTAAGGGTTTGTATCTTATAATTTATTTTAATGCATATCGGCCAATGAAATTAAAGGGACCATAAAAATGGACTACGACGTTGGACTAGACGATTTTCACCGCCCTTTTACAGTTACCCAACAATATTCGATGATTCTGATGGATGTAATGTAATACTCCCTCGGTCTCTCAGTTTAGACATGTCCAGAAAATCAAATTTCTTTCCATACAACACATATTCATCATTCCACATATATGAAAAAAAAATTATTAAATTTTATTGTATGAATTTTTGTACTAAAATGTCATATTTATACCACAATTTATGGTTTTCATTCAATTTTTTTTTTAAAAAAATCTTCATTATACAATGAACCTGGTACAAACATTCTACTGGTACAAATAAAAAGAGACTACATCATCTGAATTAATGCAATTTAAACTAACTGCCCTTTCATGGTTTTGCTGAGCATCTTCTATCTACACAGCATCAGCAGAAATACTTGCCCAGAATAAAACCGAATTTCCCCTTTCAAAGGCTCGTACTGAATGAATAAACAGCTCTTGCCTTCTCTACAAGGACTTTGTAGTGTCAATCCAGCTGAGGATCACCCAGATATTAACACTTCTGAATGTACACAGATGATCAGCTGTCGACTGTCGTAGCTACCAAAAGGCGGCTTAACTTAGCCAAGACTCGGTAGCTATATGGTGCAACGCAGAGCAGGGCCTTCAGATCAAACCCGATGTTCTATCATCAGATTCTTCATCATCGCTGCTGGTTAAACTTTCATAATGGGCATCATCTTCGTCATCGACAATGTCATCATCTGCATTCATCTGACTAGCCGCTTTTAGATTACTGCACGAGTTCCAGTCTGGAGGGAATGTCTTCTGCAGAGCTTCCGTGATCTCCCCTCCTCCCCTTTCGATTCTACGCAAACTCCTAGACCAGTGAACGGCTGTGCCCATGTCAACTGTCAGGCCAGACTCGGTCATCTCTCTACAGATGCTTAGAATCCCAGAACATATGTAATCTTCTGCCACAGTAGCCCTGGACAAGAGTGACGTCATCAAGCAATGGTACACTGCCTTGTCGGGCTTCAACCCTGCCGACTTCATCTCTTCAAAGCATTTCAAGGCCTTCTCAGGAAGAGAAGCCCGTGCCCAGCCATTTATTATGGTCGTATAGGTTTTGATGTTGGGCTTCACACCAACTGCTTTCATCTCCCTGACAGTACTCATCGCTCTCTGAGAACCAAAAAAATTTTCACTTCAGATGACAGAAAAGATCAAATTAACTGTGTTTGGTAAAAGAACAGAAACTGAGTGGTTGGAAAGGCATGCTGGAAAGGTACTGTGATTACTATACCCTTACAAGCCAGATGGTGTTTAGATGAAATCTCTTCCTGAAACTAAAACCTACCCAGTATCAAGGATTCCTCAATCCTACAACGAACTATGCCCAAATATATAACATAACTGTTCAAAAGAGCGTAAAATAGAAGCAACTGAGGGAGTATGCAGAAAGTGAGACAACTTGCTTCCTAAACATGCAAAGATGATTTATCCTAGCTTAAAATGTACATCTCTTATTCAAGATAAAGGTTTTAAGCATACCGTCATATCTCCAGCCTTGCAACAGGCATTTATGAAAGAAGTGTAGGTATGAATGTCGGGTTGCACGCCATCTCGTCTCATTTGCTGCAGCAGGTCAGCAGCCTCCCAAACATCACCCCTTCTAGCCCATCTATATTAGACATTGACCACACATTTAAAATAATAAAATAACAATAACATCCCCAAAACGAAGAGGAATTTAAATTAAGCGTTAAACTGACCTTTATAAGGCATAAAAAAAAACATACCCATCAATCAATATGTTATAAACAAAGGTATTCCTTGGAATTTTCTGAGCACTCATGTCCCTAGTGACTGCTAGGGCACTCTGCATACGGCCAGCCTTGCAACATGCTTTCAGCAATGCCTCGTATGCATACACATCAAGCTGAAGCCCTTCTTCTTTCAATTTTGTAAAATACTCAAAGGCTTTACCTGTATCGCCTAAAGATGCATAACCTTCCATGATGATAGTATATGTACGTTCATTTGGACTTACACCAGCTAATGACATCTCATCTAATAATTCCACAGCTTTTTCCATCTGCACGCAGAAACCAAAGAATAGAAATCAAAAGGAATGAAAAGATGATTATATGATACGTTTAGGGCCTCAAAGGAGAAGAGAAAACAGTGCCATAACACAAAAGTAGTTCAGACACGCAAAACAGAGCCATAACATGAACCATCATTGACGAGATATCATCCCATTTCTTCATAATTGCATAAAAGGGATTAAACAATTATATCTCAGAAGTTAAATTTACCTGTCTCTTGTCGGCAAGACCACTTACTAAGGCATTGTAAGTGTGAACATTAGGAATGCATCCAACCCTTCGCATCAGATTGAAGACCTCTAAGGCTCTTTTTGTTTCCCCAACTTTTGCAAAACCATGAATAATCGGCCTAAATGACCATGTTGTAGGCCTATGCCTTTCTTTCCTCATCTGCTCCACTATGCGTAAAGCACGTTCCATGTTTCCCATCCCACAAAATGCACTTATAATGTTATTGTATAGCACTAAATCAGGCTTCAAACCATCTTTCATTATATCCTCAAAAATTGCAAATGCATTTGCCCAATCCTCCAAATTGATGAATCCATTCATCATCATTGAATAGGTCTTCATGTTATGCTGTATGCCAGATGATTCCATCATCTTGCTTACCTCCAAGGCCTTTGAAACTTTTCCCAGCTGAAAGAAGAAAGTTCAAGTTGGGAGTAAAAATCTAACCTAGAAGAAATAAAAAAATTCCAGACAAAAGGATCCACCTAAGAAACATAACTAGATATTACAGGAATAAGACTAACGTTTGGCATTCACAGACAAAAATTTATCCACACTAGCATCATCATTTTCGTGAAATGTTTTATCCATCTAGAAAGAGGGAGCAATAACACATTGAAATGTTCCACAATATGCACTTTCATATAGGAGATATGATAAGATTATGCCATGACTTTACACCATTACAGAAACTTACTCTTTAAAACAAATTCAACAAATAACAAATAAACACATACTTGTTTTCTAAGAAAAGGGAAACTAAGCACTTTGGAGATGCAATAAGTCAAGTATCTCAACCATACCTTGGTGTAAAGATTGATTAAACACCCATAACTAACCACTGAAGGTGTAAAGCCATATTCCTGTTAGAATATCATGAAAGGAATAAGGGTTAGGACTAAAATATTTTTCTATAAACTAATAAATAGACCTCATTTTAGAAAGAAAAAGGACATGAGGGAACTACAGTACAATTAAATAAATAATTTCTTATTCAGAAATCACTCAAGAAAATAAAATCTTATCAATCAAAATGTTGGAGAACTGACTCATTATAACCAAAAGAAAAGAAGAAAAAAAAAATCTAAGAACCTTACAGAATAAGTATATGCTATATACGTAGTATTATATAAACTGATAAAGTGAGTGAACATCATCCTTTTGAACATGAAATGTTTTTATATATTTTAGCAACTGCATACTACTATAGTACTATACACCATATTAGATGAGCATGTAAGAGTTTTATGGGTCCAGACATTGAGAACCCAGAACAAGGACGATATCTATGCATTTTCTTCATTGTTGAGGATGATTCAATGCTAAAGTAAAGGCTGTTGTTCTCTATATACACCCCCCCCCCCCCCCAATCCCCCACCCCACAAAAATAAAAATGTGTGTTCAGTTTAGGATTCTTTGGCCTCTTTGAAGAACCATTTGCCCCTCCAATGCAGGAAAAAAAACACTAGATTTCAAAGTACTTTCCTTAGCCACGCTAGACAGCTCAACAAGATTGTGATATCCTTTCCAAAACCACCACGGAACTTAACAGCAGAATTAACGCACCCGCAGCATATATTTAACAATACACATGCAGAACCATAGCTTGAGCGCAAATGCACATCAGATATTGATGAACGGTAAATGGATTTACCTTGAGTCTCTCAAACACAATTAAACATTTTTCTTCATCTCCAATCATTGTGTAACCATCCATCATGGTATGATATATGTCAATTCGAGCATCGATCCCTTGTTCTTCCATCTCTCTAACCAAAGCTTCAGCTCGATCCATATTACAAGTTTGGCTATAGTTGGTAAAACAAGAAACAATTAAAAAGTGTAATAACATAGTGCAACATTGCATGCAAAATTCAAAGTGCAAATTAAATACTCTTTTCTACTCTCGGAGGAAAAATAGCATCCCCGCCTAAATGAACTATCACAAAATGGTTGTTGAAGAGTTGTTTACAGTTTTGCACTCACCAGCAAATCAATTAAAAGAATGAGACATCAGATTTTCATATATATACCTACCAGTAAGCGTATATTATGTTCCCATATATGATTGCGTTCAAGGTGATATGTTTCTCTTTTGCCTCCTTGAACCATTGATCTGCAGCCCTTCCAGAGAAGACAAGACAAAAAGAATGCATCAGAGTTTATATATTTTACTCTTCCTACTAGGCAGAATACAGGAGGAATTAACTGAATGAAAAGCATCTAAACTAAAACATCAAGCAAACTTCAGTAAGGCAGAATACACTGCAAAACTTACATAATCACTATCAGGATTCAACTGAATGAAAATAATGCATTAAGCAAATAGGTATATATAGAGACTAAACCGTAAACTTCACCAAGGCTCATGTTCATGAATGAATTAACTGAATAAAAAGCATTTAAGATGGTTAAAAGAAAAAGAAGATGTCATCACTATACAGTTACTAAACCACCAAATAAATATCACTGCATTCTAATGCATGGGGAATTATGGCTGCTTAATATAATTCAATGAATACTGGACATTAGCAGACTGAACTATTCCATATGTTCATGTTTACTCACTCGACATTGCCAACTCTGGCAAATCCACCAACAAGAATACTATAAGTAACCACGCTCATTTCAACTCCTTCCTCCTTCATTTTTCTCACGCAAGCTAGTGCTTCTTCCATATCCCTTCCGATAGCATAGGCATGGATAAGACTGCAATGAACAATGAGGCCTTCAAATAAATTTCAAAATACACAAAGATCTCAAATTTCAGTTAAAGAAAATGTACTTCAGATAATCTTTATCACGTCTTTTGACTTTAATTGGAAAAAAAAAAGATAACTACAATAAATTCCAACTTCCAAGGGAGAAGCATTAGCCAGTGACATAATGCCTTTAAGAAGCTGGTGAATCAGGGTCATTGATCTGTGGAAAGCAACATCAATACACGGCTCCTTCATTGTAGAACTAGTCAACTTAATTGGCAATTGTTATGCCAGGAAGAGCATCGATTGTCAATAGATTATTTAATCAAGATTACATGAGATAAAATCTCATACCTCAGAAGTTATAATGCTCACAACCATAGGGTTCTTTAATCATGATTGCAAGAGATGTATCAGTCAAAACTAACATGATGAAAAAAGTTTCATTCCTACTTAACTATTAATGCAAATGCCAATGAAAT
Organism: Persicaria tinctoria; assembly: GCA_037127255.1. Taxonomy (NCBI): domain Eukaryota; kingdom Viridiplantae; phylum Streptophyta; class Magnoliopsida; order Caryophyllales; family Polygonaceae; genus Persicaria; species Persicaria tinctoria. Next base: position 7,939,079 of record JBANSL010000012.1, read on the forward strand.
GAAACTCACAGATGCAATTGCGAGCAATCATCTCAGCGGGTGAAATATTAATGTTTCTAAGACAGAGTGACAGATAGCAGTACCTAGTATAAACATGTGAAGTTGGTTCTATTCCTCTTGCTCTCATTCTTTCAAACGTTTCACGAGCTCGATGCATATCGCCTCGCCTTGCATAATACTTCACCATCAGGCCAAATTCTTTCCTGGATGGCTAAGATGTACACATACGCATTGCTTTCGTGAAATGCACTTGGTGCTTATAAGGAGCCAAATTAGCTAATGTCATGGAAGAGATTACTTGCAGATAATTGATACACCATACAGAATGCAAAATTGATGAAACCAAATTGGTTAAAGATACCTTCTTGACCCTCTCAAAAGCTTGAACAACGGCTTGCCAGTTCTCTGGCTGAGTGTCCAGAACCTTTCGAAGCTCATTTCTAGAACCTTCCCTCTCCTCATGCCACTTGGACCCGTACTCTCTCTCATCCCATCCTTGTACCCATCGGTCTCTCCCCTCAGCCTTCAGCTTCCGCTTCCTGCCATCATCCAATTTCACCGTCAGAGGCCTCCCATGGAACTCCACCCCGTCAAACTCAACCGCCTTCAACGCCGAATTGGCCGCTGAATCGCCGCCGTAAATCACAAACCCGTACCCCATGTTCTTCTCCAAGTCATCGTGCCCCTTGATCAAGATCACGTTCTTAATCGGGCCAAACTGCCGAAAGAAGTCCGAAACCTCCTGCTTCTTAATCCACAGAGGCAAATTGGCGACAAAGATCTTCCCTTCCTGTCGAAAAACAAGAGCCGCCTCGTCCCCGGGGACTGGCGAAACGCAATCCGGACTCTCATCCTCAGCGTCGGCCTCGCTTTCCTGGTCGGAATCCTTAACCAGCGGAGGGGGCGGGAGAGGCGGATTGGGCGGAGGGGGAGGAGGAGGAGAGATTTTGCTGGTGAGCCAGAGCTTAGGGGTGAGAGAGTGGGGGTCGGGGGGTTTCTGATGGGGCTTGAGATCGACAAGGGCTTTGAGTGGGTTAAGGGGCTGGGCTTTGGGGCGAGGAGGAGGAGAGGGTTTGGGGGTTTTGATGGGGGCGGTGGCGCGGGAGATGCTAGGGCGGCGGAGGTTGGAGGAGGACGGAGGCGAATGATCGGAGTTGGGGGATGAATTGATGGAGAGGGTAATGCGGAGGCGGCGCCTGGTGGGGGCGGCGGTGGCCGTGGCGGGAAGGAGGGAGGAGGGGAAGGAAGAGGATGGGGAGGGGTGTGTGGCGGAGACGGAGAGGGACATCATCTCCATTCACGTGGGAATTTTGGAGAACTGCCTCTCAGTGTGAGGACTGAGGAGTGTGTGTGATGCGCCCGTGTCACCCCGAACCCAAATGCAAATTTTGATAAAATATTAGACCATGAAACATAGCCTTACGACTTCAATTTCTTGATTTTGAATATAAAGAGGCTGTATATGAGAATCGAACTGGAACCATTAAATATTATCCTGAGATCTTTTTTTGTTCAATAATCCCGACATGGTTAATATGACTTCCATTTCAGCAACTATTCATATCACACCAGCTTAAGAAGAATCACTTTTCAGCCACATTAGTTTGTTGTTTTTATAATAGGACTCACCAAAACGGAGAATCACTTTTCAGCCACGTCGGTTTATTGTTTTTATAATAGGACTCACTAAAACGGAGAATCACTTTTCAGTCTCATCGATTTATTGTTTTTATAATAGGACTCACCGAAACGAAAAATCACTCTTCAGCCACGTCGATTTGTTGTTTTTATAATAGGACTCACCAAAACGGAGCTAAATCAACCATCACCAAAACCAAAGATGTTTAAATTAGGTCTAGACCAATTTTTTTCTTATTAGGCCTGAATCTCGATAGCCGACAAGTCGGCATATGATAGACCATCACTATTCAATACATACAACAACAACAACAACAGCAACAACAACAACAACAACAATAATAATAATAATAAAAAGTGCAATACAACAAGCAAAAACACATCATACAAAAGACGAATCTAGACAAAACTAAATGTGTGTTTGCTTGTGGCTTTGTGTGTATTTCATTAGATAGGGGATAGTATCTTTGTTTAATTTGAAGCGTTTGTTGGAGAAGCTATGGAGGAAGATGAGGATGGAGATGCATATTTGAAAAGCTTTGAAAGGGCACAACACCATCCTCCTCGGGCAAGATTGTGTAAATTTGGGGAAATATACTTCCTATAATACTCTCTATTTTATTTCTCTACAAATATCTCTTTCTCAATTACAAGATGACTTATCTCCTTTTTCTTTTCATCAATGCGATTGGAAAGCTTGGCAAATTCCCCCAACTACACAAATTGATCGCCTCTACCACAAACCTCCCTCCCACCGCCTCAATCTGGGCAACAAGCACCTCCACAATCGTCGCCGCCTCCGGTATTGATCTATCTGTCGACTTATCTTTGTCTGGGAGCAATTTTTATTTAGGTTAATACTGTTGACCAATGTTATATAATGGAATTGGGAAAGTCTTTTTTTAGGCACGTGTCACACCTCCCACATATTTCTTTTATTTTTCTTTTTTATTTTCAAAGTCCAATTTGGTCTTTTCAACATTCATATCTATCTATAAATCTTCTAATACCAAACACTTAACAAGATTTTTTACAAGATTTTAAAACAAAATAAATCTCTCTTATCCGCTACTTAAACCTCTACCAATAAATACACAAATACCGACATATATACCCACACATCTACAACTACCAACAAATACACTTTTACCAAACACAACCTAAATCAAACAAATTAGGGATTATACTAGTGTAATACCCGTGCCTTGAAGGCACGGGATTTTGATTCATTTAAATAGACCATTATTCTATATATCTATATAATACTATATTAATATATACTCCGGTACTTGTTTACAACAAAAAATAATATGTATAAAGTATTTTTTTTTAATTTATAAATTAGTTGGAAAGAGATACAATGTAATTTTTTAATTTAAAATAAATGTAATTAACTTTTGAAATTATAATAAGGGACATCTAGGGTGTATAAAACAAATATAGATGTAAAATATTCATTTTGGGGATACATATTTTTTTTCTTCGATATTTGAAGCCAAACACCCAAAATTAATCATAAAAGAGTGTTTGTTTATTTATTTTTAAATGATAATATATGCAAATTTCACATTTTCTTTTCTCAAAATTCTTCAATTTTTGTTCGTAGATCTTAAAATGTTATTTTTTGTATTCCAAATAGTCACTTAAGATGTTTAAAATAAATGTAATTTATCTCTATAAAATCTTTTGTTAAAAATTTATACAGATGTCATGTAGAATGTGTAGAGTAAGTATAGATTTAAAATATTCATTTTGGATAATTATTTTGAAGTTTTACTTTTATCTCCAAAAATATTTAAAAAGCAATTCAACAAAAATTTAGGATGTCTATATTGTATAATAAATGTAAATTTTAAATAGAAATATATAATATTATTGATATGAATGAAATGTATAAAGAAAATCATGATATTAATGAAATGATATAAAAGACCACACAGAAAAAATAATATCCAAAATTGGGGTCTGTATCAATGTGCATAATCTTTTCTATAAAAAAAAGGAAATAAATATATTTAAAATACATAAAAAATTGATTTAAGCATATCAATTTAAATAATCTTCATATGAAAAATAGGAAACAAATATATGTCAAATAGGAAACAAATAATTTCAACAATAATATTGACCAATAAGAAAATATCATTTGAATAAAAAAATTAAACTTTAATTATGGGCACGACACGTCAGCAAAATGCTAGCAGAATTAGTAATATTAATAGATTTGGTTTTTTAGTCTACAATTTTATTTTATTTTATTGTTCGGTTCAATTTATACCAAACTTTTATTAAATTTAATAAAAATGTTACGTATCACTAGTATTAGTTGAAACAAGTCTTAACAAAAACGAGTTAGAAGTCACTAGGAGATATTGTATTTTTTAAAAGTTTTCCATCAGATTTTATTTTTAAATTAAAGGGAAAAATTACAGAAAACCACCCTTTAAATATAGGTGTTTTCACTTAACCACCCCTTAAATTCAAAATTACAGAAAACCACCCTTTAAATGGTATTTGTTTACAACTCACCACCCATTCAACTATTTTTGTTACTTTATCATTAAATATATTACATTTTAATATTTTTAAACTCAAATTTGATTATAAATATATTCAAAATTTGAATTTAAGGGTCCAATTATATTTTAGGGATCATTGTATTTATTTTTAAAAATAATAATCAATAAAGCCTAGAATTATTATCTTAATTTATGTTTGAAAATGTTTATAAATTTTTAAAACATTATGTAAATTACTCTTATTTAAAATATAAATAAATAAGAGTAATTTCTATAATATTTTAAAATTTTATAAACATTTTCAACCATAAATTAAGATAATAAATCCAGGCTATATTTATTATTATTTTTTAAAAATAAATAAAATAATCCCTAAAATATGATCGGGCCCTTAAATTCAAAATATGAATATATTTACAATCAAATTTGAGTTTAAAAATATTAAAATATAATATATTTAATGATAAATTAAAGAAAATAGCAGAATGGGTGGTGAGTTGTAAACAAATACTACCTCCGTTCCAAAATACATGGGCTTTTCTTTTTTGACACGTTTTTTAAGAAGCGAAAAACTCTATGAAATATTATTTTTTTAATTAAATTTTTTATATAATTTGATACTTATTAGTAATAAGTATCAAATTATATAAAAAAAAATTAATTAAAAAAATAATATTTCATAGAGTTTTCCTCTCCTTAAAAAACGTGCCGAAAACTAAAAACCCATGTATTTTGGAACGGAGGGAGTACCATTTAAAGGGTGGTTTTCTGTAATTTTGTATTTAAGGGGTGGTTAAGTAAAAACACCCATATTTAAAGGGTGGTTTTCTGTAATTTTGCCTAAATTAAAATGACAGACTTAAACCGGACCAACCCTGGATTTTGGTTCGGTCTTCGATCCAAGGAATTCATGAATTCGGTAGTAATTTGGTCCTAAAAATAAGATTTACACAAATGGGTAATGACTAGTAGGAGCAAAATCAAACCTTGGATTTGGATTTTCAGGAATCAGAATCCATGCACACAAAAGGGAATGTAATTCAAGCAAAGATGCTCCAAAATATGAACAATTCAGCAACGACATAAACAACCATACATCCAATCCAGCCATTCTCAGAAGTGTGTGAGTTGTTCTAGTTTACGAGCCTGGAAAAACTTGCAGCGACCCTTGCCGCTGGATTCAATTTCCTCGCTGTTCTTCTTGTATCCAGTAAAACCAAGACTGCCTAATGTCCGTTGCCGCTTTCCATTCTTCTTTGATGAAGAATCTTCATCTTCATTATCGCATTCCCTGTGAAGACAACAACGGCAATAAAAGTCTTTGTATTAAGCGGATATACCAGTCACAAAGTAGATGCAATTACTCCTATTCAAACATGACAAGGCAGCTACACGCATTGCTGATAGTACTATGAGAGACAAGTATTTTGCAAAGACAAACAGAGACGATGCATTGCAAGTGGTGTGCCTACCATAATACTTCAAAGGTGTCTTTTGCATATGCATTGCAAGTGCCCCAACTGAAACGCACCAGTGAAGGAAATCCGAATACAGAATGTTTGTGATTCTCCAACCAGGCTTTAGTTTCAGGATCTGTATAAAATCAGAGCACACAGAGATGACTTTAGAGCTTTATTCAAATTGAGCTGTTGTTTGTTTATGAATGAGTAAGTGGAAAATGCACCTCCAGGATATCCGGATCCAAAGTTCCTTTGCATGTTCTCAGCAGTTTCATCGAATACCCAATCACGCAAAGCTCTGTCTCTAGTAACCTTACATTCAGAACGAAACGTAGTGAGCAGACATCCATGATTAACTTTGTCCAGGGGAAAAAATGACAGTAATGTTCCTACCTTGGCAGCTATGCTGGCTCCGCTTACAACAGGATAAAGACTGTCGGCTTTCTTGGCAACCACAAATTTGATGGAAGGAAACCTTTCAGTCAATTTAACAGTATATTTATCCGAATCTCCCACTGTATCTACATAAACCTGAAAGAACAAACAATAAGCATATACGCTTCTACTAAAGATTTTATTGGGTGTAGATAAAACATCTGGTATCAAATAAAGTAAGACCCCGTCTCCAAATTCTACTCAGTGTCAGAAAAAAAAAAGACACAGAAACATTCAAGCCAAAATCCATGACGTTGATAGAAAGAACTTACCTCCGTTAGAAGGACTCCCAAATTGAGCACCCTAGAGACAAGTCCCATGGCAGATTCATGTGATATCTCATTAAGGTTTATCTTATTCCTATTGACATAATGCAAGAATGTCAAAGGGAAAGCACTATCAAATTATCAATTAAGCAGAGTGAAGTGACTATACAAGAATCAGACAAAAGAAAGTGATTCATATTAACTTCTTCAGCATTTTGGCAGAGAGCTCTCTGGGATCTATCACGTCAACAGCCCATCCGATTGATTCATTGGTCTTCAACAATTCAAACAGTTCTTCTCTCTTTTCTTCTTTTAAGGTTTTTGAATCTAAAAGGCACACAAAAATGAAACATTATTACAATCACATACTCCAATCTAAACTAAGCACTTGCAAATGCATACTATGAGAAAACATTTCACTTAAACTGTCATAGAAATTTGACAAGCATGTCATGGGTCTAGGAACACAGACAACTGCACAACCGCTAACAACAAAAATCCATGACCTGAAGGAAAAAGAAATATCTAGTAAAAGATAAACAACTCCCTTTGATTGATTCATGAGACTCAAGGAATCATAGCCGTGAAAGAACACAAGTAGAACTTTGTTTGTAGGTTATATACTCGTATTTCTCCATTATAAAATTTAACAGCAACGTTGGAGTTGAAGGTACCCCACAAAATGAATTTATGTTGTCACTGCAACATTCAGCCAGAATCTATTAAAGGACAAAGAAAATGTTTCGTCTATGAGATTGACAGAAACACTTCCAAAGGACAAAGAAAATGTTTCGTCTATGAGATTGACAGAAACACTTCCAAAGGACAAAGAAAATGTTTCGTCTATGAGATTGACAGAAACACTTCCATACCCACAAGCACTGAAATCTACATTCAGAATGTGACTCAGCAGTTTGTACCATAATAGTTAGTCAGTTACTAGTTTGATGCAGCTTATAGCTTATATTATAACGCCAGATACTCGTTTAGTCTAGTAGCTCAACTGAGTTTCATAGGTTATTAGAGGGTGTTTAGTAAAAACTTCAGTCTTGGAACGAGGAATCGGGTTAGAAAATTGACCATTCCACCATACCAAGGAATCGGGTTAGAGGGATATGTTTGAAAATTGACCATGGCCGGATTCCTGATACCTCATTCCACCATACAAAACACTACCTTTAAATGCATCCTTGGCATAGAGAAGAAAAGTGCAAAATCCAACATTCCAACCTGTGTTTATACTAATCTGAAATGAATGTAGATGATCACTTAACAATTTTAAAATTCTAACCCAAACCAATCTCAGATTAGGTTAACTGCCAACTTGCAGCAAAATAAGGAACCAAAAATATGCTAAACATCAAACTCTATCTACGATGGGGGCCAATAAGAGTCGGAAACCCTAAATCCAGTAAATAAACACAGTAAAGCAAAAGAGAGAACAAGCTCACCAGCAAAGCTCAAAGAGGAAAGCGTCTTCTGGTAAGAACGTGAACAGTACAAGCAGCCATAAACCATGGGCCCTAAAATTACAGGGAAAAGACATAGGGGAAGTGAAATTAGGTACCGAAAACAAGGAAAGGCGAGGGAAATTCGACGTAGGAAGAACGAATAAAGAGAGAACCTAGAACGGGGCCTCGACCAGCTTCGTCAATGCCCATTATACAGGGCGTCGTCGCCCATTTGGGTAATGAACCTTCCGATCCCATCTCTCTCTATCTATCTATATATCTCTCTAACCCTCGTTGCTTCACTCTCTCACGGTCCCGGCGCTCTCTCGCCCTTCGCTCACCTTCTCTTGCTTATTTCCCGCCAAAAAGGCGCAGCAACTACAGTTTTGGCGTTGCTATGCCTTGAATCCTCCTATATCTTAGAGCGAGTCCAAATCGTCTCTCCCCGTTCGTGTCCCCTTCTATTGTCCCTCCTCACGATCTTTCTATTTTCTTTTTCTTTTACTATTTAATTTTAATTTCTTTTTTTTTTTAAATTGGGTTGTGTGAGGGGGACAAGGAGGGTGACAGAGAATTTCGCTCCATCTTAAAACTGGGTTTTTTGGAGGATAGTTAGACTATCCACGTGGCGGCCTAATATGTTTTTTTTTTCCAATTTTACCCTTTCCTTTCTTAATCAACTCTTATTTTGTGCCCCTCTCTTTCTCGGATGGTGATACACATAATTCTACACCACCAATTAAAATTTGACATGTGTATTTAGAGAATTTTTTTTTAAAAAAAATTCTACAACTTTCGGTCTTTCAAAAACCGTTTTTTTATGCAAAAAAAAAAACTGTTTTTTAATGAAAAAAAAACTGTTTTTTTAAACCGTTTGAAATTTTGAATTGAAAGAATCAAATTTCAATTGTTATTTTTACAACCATATATTAGTGAAATAAATTTTATTGATTTTTCATATAATATTCAACCATAATATATGCGTAGTAGATACTTTTATTTAGCATATATTTTAAATTTTTTACATTTTATAAATGTAAATAAAATTGTAAATATATTATAATTAAGAATTTATATAACTTATATATATTGAAAATATAAGTTATTTGATATAAATTTTATTTATTTATAATTAATGAAATTAAATATATCAGCTTTGATAAAGTTGAAAAATATTCGAAAAATAAAATACAGCTAGTGATAAAGTTGAAAAATATACCTATCAAATACTATATTAAGGCTTTTACCGCAGTTGCACAACTAGATACAGATTACACCCACCAATGCCATCACATTCACTAGCTTTGAGATGATCAACTGGTTTTTAAATAATGAAGAAAAGTATTATTTTATTTTTTTATCTAACTAATTAAACTTTGTTTATATGTATTATGATAGGGAACATTGTATACAATAATTTATAGATCTCATACTTTACGCAACGGTACCATACTATTCAACCCCGATGTCTGGGTATAAAAAAAAATACAAAACTTCATTCGCGTGTCTATAAGAAAAGTACATATCTCTTCCAAGCCCGAGTTCAAAAATTGGATTTACATGTAACATGCGGATTTAATCTCGTGTTTCTATCGGACCTGTAATTTTTTAACATTTTGGTAAATATTTTAAAATCATGAACATTTTGCTAATTTATTTAATTGTGAATATTTTAAAAAAAATCCTTCTTCTATGTGTATATAATGCAAATTAATTCTTCTATGTGTATATAATGCAAATTAATTAATAATACGTCTATATTCTTAACTTAATAAAAAAAAAATAGAGTAGGCAAATAATAATCATAACGTACTAGAAAATTATTAAAATTATTAGTAAATTATTAAAATTATTTGTAAATTATTAAAATAGTTAGCAATATCTTTTTGTTAGTTTAAATTATTAGAAAAATTTACATAATACGGCAATAAATAATACGATAACATCCGAAAAATATGATTAGTTTACTTAGATTAATTTAAAATCTCGTGCGTTGCGCACGGGTTATAGGCTAGTTGGTAAATAAAGAGCGGTCATTCCAAAATGGTTATTGTGTTGCTATGCCGATACCAGTGTTTTCGGACAGTGTGTTTTGGGGCTACATTTAACCTTTTATTGGGACTTGAGAGGTTGCCTCTTGAAAATATGAAATTCGATAATTTTCTTAAGGCAATGAATTCAATCATGAATCTAGGCCTTGTTTTCTTCTTCCTTTCATTTTCATTTAGGGCGTGTTTGGCTAGGGGTGGGAAGGGTGGGGGAGATATCAAATTTTTTTGGGGAATTGTGTCGGGGTGTTTGGCGTGAGATGGCGGGGGTGGACGAGATGGAGGTGGAGAAGATGGCGGGGTGGAAAATGGCCATTTTTTGGTACCTTCCTTTTTTGGGTGGGAGGAGGTGGAGAAATTTTTCCACCCATATTCTCCAATTTTGCCCCTTCTTGTTCTGAGCAATTCCTTCTTTCATTTTTCATTTCCTCTTGCATCCTCTTCCCGTACTTGCAGCAATGGAGGAATTCGCTCCGGTAGTCCGGCGCCACCCCGGACGGAGCAACTGGCGGCAGGAGTGGCTGGAGCAATCAAGGTGTCAACTACACCACTTGGGCCGTCGACCACCGCTTGGATGCACTGCCGCCCTGCCACCCTAATCGAAGCGGAGAATCCAATCCGAGCGGAGGCGGGAAGAGGTCGAGCGGAGGCCATAGCTATGGTGGAATGGTTTCACTCATGTGCAACATCGGAGAGCATGGGGAGGTTGGAGACGGAGAGCTTGAGGTCGGCCATGGCGGATTTGTGGGATCTCTCAAATTGCTCACCCCATCCCTCTCGAATTGCAGCAACCCATTCTTGCTAACTGAGTTGCAATTCCAGGAATAGATTCAATAATTAATTATAATGTCCCACTTTGCTTTAATTTTAGGAATCGATTCAATAATTGATTCAACAATTGATTGTAATGCCCCATTTGTTTTTTCATATTTGAATTTGAGATGCAACTCCAGAAAAATTGATTGTAATGCCCCACTTTGATTGATGAAAATTGAGCTACACGGATACACTCTACCTGTTCAATTTGATTCAAGAGGTTTTTTTTGTCTTTTCACTTTATTCTGGAAAAAAACCTATCTTCATTCAACTAAACACGCATGCGCTTATTTTCCAAAAAGTATCTCCACCTCATCCACCCCAAAAAATATCTCCATTCCCAAAAAGTATCTACACCCCCTAAAAAAATTTCAGCTCCCAAACACGCCCTTAAGGGGTGGAAGATGTGGAAGATCCCCTCCACCTCCTCTACCTACTCCCAAGGTAGGAAAAATGTCTCTGTCTCCACCCCCTTTCCATGAGTTCCATCCCCTCCATCCCTTAAAAAATGGGGAGGAAAACACAACCTAGGTGTGTCTTATAAAATAATAATAATAATAAATAGATAGATAAATTTAGGGGGTGCACGTGATAAAATTGGGTCATTACGTTATACTTTATATTTTTTACATGATTGGATCGGATAATGACATTTTCACTTGTTAAGAAAGAAGGGATGAAAATAGCTCGATACCACCTGCAAATTTACAATTCATTGAGTATTTTCTATTAATACTTGAAGATCAATGTTAATCCAAATCTAATTGAAGTCTACACTTGTAGAATATATATTGTCGTATATGAAGAGGAAATGTTAAAGGTGTTGGATGAATTAATCTTTTTAACTAACAATGATGAGTATGCAGATTTTATATTTCTATATAACAAAATGGGCATTTTTTTTATATAGATAAAAATTCGAGAGATGAAGCAAAAAACTTTTGATCCTCGAGAGGCCGACATAGCATACGGACTAACTATCATGGTAAATTACAATGAAAAAACAAAACAAAATTGTCATAAATAAATAATACACGTACTCTGCATATGTTGGCATTCCTCCCACATATTCCCCTACTTCCCACACGCAAACTCACGTTGTTTTTTCAAACTCCATTTGTTTAAATATTTATGGATTTCATGGTTATAGACGGCTCGTCTTCAAATTGCTCTATATATAGTGTAAGACCCGAGGTCTTAAGAGGCGCCAACCTATGCCACATAGTCCTCTCAGGTCCGTTGTCCTCACTTGAAGCCCGAAAAGGAAGAGCTCTTGTGACATGGGTAGGGTTTGAATCACTTATAAATCACTCCCAACATTCTAATGATATCCGATGTGGGACGGGGGTTTTACATATAGAGCTACGTTTTAAAAGTTGTCATGAATAAATAACACACATCCTACTTACACTATCTCATCTTTTCCTGAGTCATCTTACCTTTCATAATGCCTACCTTAGATAACGTCTGAAATGGTAAAAGCAATTACATCAAGTTCTAGGGGCACTATTGTCTTTTATATGGTAAAATCTCATTCAAACACTAATTTCTCACTATATAAGTCGAATGAGATATTGTATTCGATTTCAGTTAGATGAATAATCTGTATTCCTTCGTTTATATACACGTTTTCAATATAATAAAGTCAAGAACCGTGTGACCATCTCTACCCCCTTCAATATTAGTAGCACTATCTATTTAACGGGATAGTGATGAGAGTAATGATTATACAATAGATGGAAAGTGGAAATCAATATAATGATCATACAATATTGATAGTACAATCAAATGAGACGAAATCAATTTATATCCGTTATTTCAGGTTTTTTTTGAATTTAAAGAATTTTTATAAAAATAGTAAAAATTTAATTATTCTATATTGATTTGTAGTTATAAATTTATAAAAATAGTAAAAATCTAAAAATAAATTTTACTTATTTTTATACTCCGTATTAGTTTATATTCAAAATATAATTAAGTGATGGATGCACTGATGAGATAAGAAGGAAGTGCAAGGAAAGGGGGCCCATTTCTAAAACTATTCCAACTACTATTGTACTAAGGAAGTACAAGGAAAGGCGTTGAATCCCGTTCAAGGCCTCTTCATCTCTTCCGACTTCATTTAATGTGTCGGAAAAACTGTCCAGATTTCAAACTGTTGAATGATTGCCAATTTCGGACCTCTTTTTGGATGATTTCGGCATTTTGCTCATCATAAAAGATGTAGCCCTTCGAATTAGCTTTCCAACAAGTACTCATGGACCTTCATCGGACAAATATAGCTCCTGTTATGACTAAAACACCGAGCATGTGTCGAAAGAGCTCGGATCACATCATCATCCCCTCCTTTGAAAAAGATTCGTCCTCGAATCTTGCGTTGCCCTTCCAAAAAGAAACATTACGCCCATGTACGTTGGATCTGCGTAAGATATCTTGATGGTTGATTCTGCGAAGACTTTCAAATCTGCGTTGCCTTTCCCAAAAGGTACGATACGCCCATGTACGTTGGATCTACGTAGTGCACTTCAATGGTTGCAACCGCGACGACTTTGAAGAGGGATGTGGATGAAAGTGATTGAAATGGTAACAACAATTACATCAAGTTCCAGGGGCACTATTGTTTTTTATCTGGTAAAATCTCATTCAAACACTAATTTCTCACTATATAAGTCGAATGAGATATTGTAATCGATTTCAGTTAGATGAATAATCTGTATTCCTTCGTTTATATACACGCTTTCAATATAATAAAGTCAAAAACAGTGTGACCATCTCTATCCCCCTTCAATATTAATAGTACTATCCATTTTACGGGATAGTGATGGGAGTAATGATTATACAGTAGATGGAAAGTGGAAATCAATATAATGATTATACAATATTGATAGTACAATCAGATGAGACGAAATCAATTTATATCCGTTCTTTCATTTTTTTTTGAATTTAAGTAATTTTTATAAAAATAGTAAAAATTTAATTATTCTATATTGATTTGTAGTTATAAATTTATAAAAATAGTAAAAATCTAAAAATAAATTTTACTTATTTTTATACTCCGTATTAGTTTATATTCAAAATATAATTAAGTGATGGATGTACTGATGAGATAAGAATGAAGTACAAGGAAAGGGGGCCCATTTCTAAAACTATTCCAACTAGTATTGTACTAAGGAAGTACAAGGAAAGGCATTGAATCCCGTTCAACGCCTCTTCATCTATTCCGACTTCATTCAATGCGTCAAGAAAACTGTCCAGATTTCGAACCGTTGAATGATTGCCAACTTCGGACCTCTTTTTGGACGATTTCGGCATTTTGCTCATCATAAAAGATGTAGCTCTTCGAATTAGCGTTCCAACAAGTACTCATGGACCTTCATCGGACAAATATAGCTCCTGTTATGACTAAAACACCGAGCATGTGTCGAAAGAGTTCGGATCACATCATCATCCCCTCCTCTGAAAAAGATTCGTCCTCGAATCTTGTGTTGCCCTTCCAAAAAGAATCATTACGCTCCTGTACGTTGGATCTGCGTAAGATATCTTGATGGTTGATTCCGCGAAGACTCTCAAATCTGCGTTGTCTTTACCAAAAGGTATGCTACGCCCCTGTACGTTGGATCTGCGTAGTGCACTTCAGTGGTTGCAACCGCGACGGCTCTGAAGAAGGAAGTGGATGAAAGTGATTGAATCACATAAAACTTTTTGAACTTGATAGATTAGCTCTGATACCAAATGCTGCGACTCGAAAGATCAAACCAACAAGTTTCAAAGCTTCAACCGAGCACGAGAACAAAATTTGACACATGCGACTCTTTTATTTGGATTTTTTTTAGATTTATGGAAAGATAAAAATAAGATATGGATGGTTAAATCTATGAGTATCTCACCCATCGACTTACCAAAATCGCTCTCTCGCTCATCGACATCTCACTCCCGAGCAATCAAGTCTTTTTTTGAACAACTCTAACAAACATCTCACCGGAAAGAGTGAGACAAAATGGCATCTCACCAAATCAACCAAACACACACACTTTTTCCAAAAATTATCAACTCAAATCTTATTTTTCATGACAAAGGTTTAGGTATTTTATAGCCATAAAACAAGCAACAATTAAAACAACAAATTAAAGACGGGAAACATGAAAAGTCTATCGGGAATTGATGGAGAATTGTGACCATCTCCCTAGTGGAAAATGGAGGGGTGGATGTCACCATGAAATGTCAAAACCATCGAGTTCCGTTGAATGAATCCCGTTCAACGCCTCTTCATCTATTCCAACTTCATTCAATGCGTCGGGAAAACTGTCAAGATTTCGAACTGCTGAATGATTGTCAATTTCGGACCTCTTTTTGGATGATTTCGGCATTTTGCTTATCATGAAAGATGTAGCCCTTCGAATTAGCTTTCCAACAAGTACTCATGGATTTTCATCACACAAATATAACTCATGTTATGACTAAAATACCGAACATATGTCGAAAGAGCTCGGATGACATCAGTTTCCCATCAATTTCGGTGGCACAAGGCTATAAGTAGTAGCGGCGAAGGCCCAAGAAACCATGACAAGTATAAGAATTAATCTTGTGGATTTAAAAAACAAAAGACTTGTATATCTTGTGGACCCTTGGATATAAACATTTATAGAGTAAAATAAATAGAACCCTAATAGAATCACTGATTTCCCCTCTGGCCCTCTCCTGTCTGTGTCTTCCCTTTGGAGCAAGGATCGAGTGTTGGGAAAAAAATTGAAGACACGAGAAAGATCATAAAGAAGTCCGTGCGAAGCTTCTGGGAAGAGAGAACACAAGTACGCCCCGGACATCGCTTCAGGTTTCCGTTTCCCCTCCATCTCCACCTTTCTCTTATTCTTCGTTATTTTAAGGATGTCTCGGTCATTTTTTCCATCTCTCACTGTCTTTTGATGTGATTAATTGTACAACTGCTCAAATTTTGCTAAGAATTTTAGGTTTGTTCGTCATTCTCGATTAATAAGTTATCGCGCTTTGATTTGGTTACACTTGTCTCAGTTAATTGTTGAGTTCGTGAGTGTCATGAATGAAAATTTTGACCTGAACAAGGAACTGTTTAGCGTAATTCAGTGTAACTGCAAGGTTTAGTACATTGGATTCAACTGTACTTGCAATAAGAAATTAGGAACACCGAGAATCCACATTAGCTCTACATTATGGTAGCTGTAAATTTGGATTGATAATCTCCATGCTGAACATACGGATGTTTGGGGTTTTTGTTGAAAAATAGGCTTAAATACCTCATTAGTTCCTAAACTATTTTGACCTGAGAATGCGAATCGAGATTTCTTTGGGTAAAGTCTATTATTTACTTTGCATATATGGCTAGCACTTTTTGACCATCTAAACGTAAAGATAGATTTGCATTTTGTCGGCATTGATATGTATGATATGTATATAGGAGTTTTACAGAGTGATCAATGGAATCAAGATTAGCGAATACATGGCAAATTACTGTGAACGAGAAAAAGTTTATTGAGACTGCATTGCTTTCAAATCTTAGAATTGATGGCCGACCTCCTGACGAGTATCGTGAATTAACTATTGATTTTGGTTGGTAAGCGTTTGTAATTGCCTTAACCTTTTTAAGAAATTTGCTAAATCGTGGATGTTAGTTTTTCTGTATTTTTTTTAATCATCACGTACATCTGTATGTATGTTTGTACGTTTGTGATACAGACCTCAGAGGCTCAGACCGGGAGTCTGAGGTTATTAAAATCTTGAAGAGTTGTATAATTGTAGAATTCTGAAAAATCTCGATGAGTGATATACTGTTGTAGAGAGGAAGGATCTAGAACCCCTAGGATTGTATTTCACAAAAGTGTTGTTGCCTGCTTTATGCAAAGGACCTCTAGTATATATTGACCTATTTCTCTCCCCTCCTCTATCACCGCAAGTAATAGAGTTATTTCCTTCACCCTTTCATTTTTCTCTAGATTACCATTGTCTTCTGATTTCTGCAAAGGTTTGACTTAATCACTGACGTGGAGGTGAGCCTTTGAGCAGCAGAGTTGAGAGCTAAAGTCTCCCAAGCTCCAACCCATGGTATATGCTGTATGGTTGTTGGATACTTCTTATGTGGGTATTGCAATAATGCAAGCTGATTTCTTGAACTATTTCTAAAGTTCTACTCCATATAATGGAGAAACTGAGTCCAAGTGTTATCCTATAGATTTGTAAAAGAGAATCCTGTGAGCTTTGAGCCTGGAATTCTAGCAGATCTTTAGTAGCTGTATGATATTTTGATTTGGTTCATACTGCATTTTTACAATTCAGAACATGCACCCGTTCTCAGTCTATTGAAATGGGTTTATTCAGCCAATGGTTTGATTAGTGTAATACTGAATAATACGGAAGAGCACCTTTTGAGCATGTTGAATGGTATAATCAGTAGCCATGTTTGGGTCACAGGACCTGTCTCTGTTTCATCTCCAATGATGTACCGTGTATCCATGTATTTAGAAGTTTTCTTGCCTATCTTCTAAACCATTGCTTTCATTTTTGTAATCTTAGTTAGCACCTATGCACAAAATAGTAAATTTGATTAAATTACTATACTAATATGCTATCTGAAGCGAGGGAAAGATTGCAATTGTGATATGGCTAAAAGCAGTTTGCAGTTTGCACTGGACATTAGGCCGAGTAAAGTGTAAACTTGGGAATATAAGTCTGTCTTATCCAGCCTGGACACTGATGATGAACAAGCTGTTCAACCCTTCAACTCAAGCCAGCAAATTAGTAGAAAACAACAGATTCCATTAACTTATCTTAGGTTTAGAAAATGAGATGTTGATAAAGACGTGCTTTGCTTATAAAGAGTGCATTGCGCTTGTCTGTATTTTATGCTCATTTTTTATTTACTCCAGGAAAGATGGGTCGTCAGAAGTTCAGCTGGGTCAGACTCGTGTTGTGGGACTCGTAACTGCCCAACTGGGCCAACCTTACTCGGATAGACCAAATGAAGGCAGTCTCTATATCTATACTGAGTTTTCTCCAATGGCGGATCCTTCATTTGAAGCAGGTCGCCCTGGAGAGCTTGCTGTAGAGTTGGGACGCATTATAGACCGTGGTCTCAGGTGAAGAGTTATCCTATCATTGTTCCTTGAGCATATAGTTTACTAGTACTGAGTTATTTTTCTCCTGAGGCTCTTTACAGATAGAACATTGTTGCAAATAATTGATGATAAATATTTAACTGTGATTTATTTGATGGACATGACTGTACAGATATGAAGTGTGACAGGCCAACCCGTCCTGGCCACTCACTACTTTTATAAAAGTCATTTATCATCTCCTGGAAATTGATCATCCTGAAATGTGTTTCTCTTTTTCTGTTTTGGTTGTCATTAACTCATTATCCTGGAATTCCCCATTATTCTCACTATTTCTAAATTATTCTAGCATGGATCAAGGAATTTTGTCTAGCTAGTATATATGGTTTAAACACGAATGGCACTCATATTTGCATGTGAAACTTATTAGATAGAGCTGTTTTGGAGACTTCAAAGGAACAATATAATCTATTGTTCTTCGTGTAGGATTATTTTGAAATTTTGATAGCTGTGTTGCAGGGAAAGCAGGGCAGTGGATACTGAATCCCTTTGTGTCATACCTGGCCAATTAGTTTGGTCTTTACGGGTTGATCTTCAAATTCTGGATAATGGGGGGTAGGTTACATATCCTTGAGAAAATTATTGTCTTAGAAATCATGTTGCTGCATGCCGTTGTTTTGATGAATGATCACTTTTTTCCTCTTCCCTGGAAGCAGGAATCTTATTGATGCCGCAAATATTGCTGCTTTAGCTGCCCTTCTAACATTTCGAAGACCTGATTGTACAGTAGGTGATGGACTGGAAGTAACTGTGCATCCACCTGAGGTAACATTTTTTTTAATACCAATCGCCACTCTTAGTTCTTTAAAAAACCTCAGTGAATACTATCTCGTCACCAGGAAGTATCACTTTGGAGTCCCGAATCTCAATCTTTGGTAACATTTAGCATGGTTTAGTTAAATGCGACCACACTGTCTGTTTTAGAGGCTTACTTTAAATCGCATTAATTTAACTAAACCATGCTAAATCATGGCGATCTCTTAATCAACTTGCTCTTGCACGAATTTTGTTCTTGTGAGTTGTGAAGTGCGAAGTTAACCAGCTACCTTTTGCTCATTTTATTCCGTTTTGAGATTGACCGACAAAGTATACCTTTTCAGTTTCACTTCTGATGTTCAGTTATTTTGCTCTGACAGGTCAGTGAGCCGATTCCCCTGATTGTGCATCATCTTCCAATAGCTGTAACTTTTGCATTGTTCAGTAAAATAAATACTATGGTAAGGGATTTTTTTTTTTTTTTAAATTATGTACACTGTACATCAAGTTTCTTTTGTATGGTTTCTTTCTAACACAAGATAATTTAAGCAGGTGGTAGATCCTAACCGCTTTGAGGAGGCCCTAATGGAGGGAAGAATGACTTTTACTGTAAATATAAATGGAGATATTTGTGCCATTCAAAAACCTGGAGGAGTTGGTCTAACAAAAAGTATTATTACAGACTGTTTACAAACTTCTTTGAAAAAGGCCACTGATATAACAAACATAATACAGAATGCTGTAAGTTATACTGACATTGTTTATTATTTTGGTTTTCTCTTATGTTCAGTTGTTGCCTGTGTTGCAATCTCATTGCTATATTCATTTTGCTCTGACGACGACATTTGTTTTTCCTGGAGGTTCCAGTTTAGTCTTTTCTTTCATGTCTGGATTAAATTAGTAAAATTTTGTTGTCTGTTCCTTTCTTAGATGTCTTAATAAAATAACTGTAGGTTTTCTAGGTAGATTTGCATAATTCTGGACGAGCACTTGGCAAGCTGAAACTCAACCCTCCTGATGCTAGTCTGAATGATAACCCACGGATTTCTGGAGAAGTTAAGTCGTTTTATGAAGATCAAGGTTTAGGGTCCGACATGGAGAAATTAACAATACCAGAAAGTTGCGACACTAGGAGCAATCATCCAGAAATTGAAATGCCATCAACTGAACAAGAAGGGGCTGCAAGGAACCACAAAGCTAAAATTTCAATTAAAGGGCCTTTTCGTTGGTAAGTTTCAACTTATTTGTGCAAGTTCATGATGTTGATCTTCACTGTGTGGTGTCAGTTATTGATTTATCTCTTTTAGAGTGGGCATGTTTAGAGAGACTTGGTAGTAAATTTCAAGCATTCCACAGCCTGCCAGAAGTTTGAAAAGGAAGGCATTCTATAGATAAAAAGTAATTTCAAAAGGAGCAACATTTTTCTTTGATTACACAATTAGCATCTTAGCTGCTTCCGGAAGCAGGTTTCAAAGTGATGTTGCTTAACATCAGCTAGTTTAGTTACCCGTGTTAGCTATATCAGCGCTAATTTTTTTTTTTTAAAATGTTCCCTTTAACTCACTAATGTAGGAGGAATTATGTAGACTTTCATTTACATTTTCTATTATCATAAAAACTGCCTTGGCCGTTATAATCTCTGCAGGGATCCATATCCAAAAGGCGCAGACTCAGAATGTTTGAAGGTTTCTCTTTCTGCCCAAGGCCAAGGTATCTGTCTCGTCCAGGAGCTGTTACTGATATGTTTCAAGAACTATATTCTGTAACTCTTGGTACCAGGGTTGCAGTTTTCATTTTTATATGTCAAGCCATGTTGATTTGATTTTTGATTGTATATTCACATTTTACATGTTAAGCTCGGCACATCTTTTGACCCAATGCCAATTTGTGAACAAACGTCGCAATCCTGGATGAGTTATCAGCATGCTAATCCTTTCAATATATGCAGGTAAATTTGGAGAAAAGCAGGGCAAGACATCTAGAAAAGCTACAGTCAATTTTGATAGTAAAGAACCACTTGGAGGGAGCAATCAAATGCCTTTACCAGCCGAAAGGCCTGAAACCGCTAAAGTTGAACTGCGTACCAAGACTGCTCTTTCACTGAAGGATGCTGTTAAGCCAAAGAACACGAGGAGGAAGAAGAAGCCTTCCCATGATAGCGTAACTTAGATCTGCAACACCTCTTTCGAAATGCTGGGCGAATGCACGTTATTCCTGTTGCAATCTTGTTTCCTGGGATAGTCTTCAGTTTTGAATGCAATGTGTTGCTGGGTATGGAGACTTCTTCCTAAATCCTAATCTTACTTGCACATTTTTTTTTAACAATAATTGTTTTTATTTTTTCTGTTCAACCCAACTCCCCTAATACAAAGGCATGTTCGAAATTTCCAGATATCATGTACAATCCATTCATGTTAAACAATACTAGTAACAAAGGTAATAAAATGGTAGTAGTATTTTTTTTATTTGCTTTTTCAATAATATAATGATAGAAATGCGATAACGAAGATAGTTTTCATAGATTTAGTAACATAGCTCAATACCTCACTATCTTGAACCTGTTGACAAGCGATCGGTTTAAATACAACGATGTACTCAAGTTTTTGTTGCCAACTAATTCTCAAGTGAAGAATGGGACGCAACTCGCCCGTGCTTGCAACATTTTTTTATGGGTCAATTTGCCAACTATACAAATACAAAGGCCAAATATACAAAGTTTTGGAAAAATTGCAAAACTATACATCCGTGCTTTCCCGATTAACCCTAATCTGAAATCAAACAACCCCCCCCTCCCCCCCCCCAATTTCTCAGATCTGTTCCCCTCTCGATCTCTCCCATTGCCGCTCTCCTCCGTTTCCAGATTTCCGTCCGCAGATTTCCAGATGCTGCTCTCCCTTGGCCTCGCCCTCTCGATCATCGCCATCGCTGACGAATTCGAGTTCGAGCTTGAATCGCTTATCGCCATCGCCATCCCCAAGCCGAACGCCATCGCTGACGAGTTCGAGTTCGAGATTGGAGGCCAGGCGGTGGATCGATGCTGACTCCGGTGATGCCGATTCTTCTCATCTTCCTCTGACGAGAACGACGACTGAATCCGGGGACCGGTGACTGGAGGCACAAGGCAGAGAAGATAGCGACTGAATCTGGAGAATTCGTGCTTGTTATCGTAGATCTGGTGGGCCGTTGATGAGCCGAAGGAGATGGTGATTGGATCTGGAGAATTCGTGCTCGATTGCGAGCGCTTGCAGTGAAGAACGGCGGAGGATATGTTTGAGCGCCTGCCTCCTCGCTTCAATCGTAGCTGCCTAGGCGGCGCCTCCCTCCTCTTCCGCCTATGCTTCTCCATTGCTGACAGCATATTGAAGGTACTGCTCGCAATCGGAGTTACAGAGAGATGGAGGACACCAAGTCCTTTCTCCTTGGGGATGTTATTGGATCTCCGTCAGCGCTGACAACTCCTCATCCAATCTCTTTTATTCTCGCTGGGAGCTTTACTATCTCGAGGTTTTGTGACTGAGCCGAAGGATATGGTGACTGGTCTGCTTGTTGTGTTGCTGACAGTGAAGAAGGCAGTAGCTGAGACAATGCTTCAGCCCCTGTTAGGGAGAGGATCAGTCTCTTCAACAGCTGCTTCGACGAGACCTGTAAGGCTCAATCCTCATGGATTGTTGCTGATGATCAGCTGAGGGAGGAGCTCAAGGCAGAGATAGCTGAAACCTTGACATCTGCTTACAAGAAGTTCCTTGACAGATTCCGCAATGCGAATGCCGACAGGCTGATCAAGTACAGCTTCGAGGAAGTTGAGGCGTGGATCAACAACGAGCTGTTTCAGGGGAGTGCCCGGAGGAAATGAAATTGGTGCTGATTTATCTTGTTCAAATGGAAAGGATCAGTGTAGGATGGGCTACTGATCGTCTTAAATCAGTGTATGATATCATATCAGTTCCTTTGTTTTCCTGCTTTGCTTGATCTTGACTGATTGAAATGTTGTTGATTCTTGTGAATACAGTTTGTCTGGAATTGCTTCTATATTGGTGTCTGATTGATTCTGAATTCGGGTATGTTTGGACCGATGCGATTTACACTATCAGACATCCTTGTGAACAATGAGGCGCACTATCAGACATCCTTGTGAACAATGAGTTATCAAGTGCAATCGCAATCGACAGTTATATAAGGTTTTTTTTATCACTCAAAATATGGGTTCAGCACTTCAGCTTGATCATACCAAACATATTGCAAATTTGAGCAATTGACTGTGAAGAAGGCAGTAGCTGATGTGGAGGACATCGATGATGCTAACATCGGCGATGCTGACACCATTTGAGGGATGCTGACGCCGACGTCGGGAATCCTGACGCCGTATACGAGAATGCTGACGCCGTTGGGAATGCCCTTATCAACATAAAGCTGGTATAGTCACTGATTTGATGTCCTTCAACATGGATGTATGCTTTGCTGCACGGCTTCTAAATTCAGAAAAATACACCTGTGCTTCGAACTATAAACTGGTATCCTTGGTTGATTAATAAAGAGTTTGGTTGGGAAATAATGTCAATCAAGTGTGAGCTTTAAGAAGTTTACACACGTCTAAGTGTAAATGCAAATCAGATACAGAAGCAAATGCTTGGTCAAATCAACTACTGAAACTTGGATGTCCACCCTTTCTTTTCTTCTTCTTCCTTTTTCTGCTTTAGAAGAGCATTCCTCCGTTCCAATGCTGAAACACTAGGACTCCTTGATTTCTGCAAAGGTGAGGATGAGGTGCTCCTACTTTTCTGTCTCCTAACACGTCGTGGTGTCGGAGAACGGACCATGTCAGCGCTGACATGGTCGGCGCTGACGCAAACACAGATTCAGATCCGACAGGTTAGTCCAAAGAACCTACCTGGCAGTTCGGCGGTTCGTCACAAATCCGACAGATGGCTCCGGAAGAGTTGCTCTGTCCATTCCTATTGGTACTGTAATCAAAACAACGGCCCCACATCAGTAAAATCCCCCAAAAGATCAAACTGAACAAAGAAAAAACCCTCAAATGGAACAGTAACAGCACATATAAAAGAGAAATTACTTCACAACTTTGTAAATTGTCCAAGCAAAATGGAATGGAAAAACGCCCAAAACTCAAATTGACCATCAAGAAGAACAGAAATTGGAGAATACATACATGGCTGGTGAAGGAGTGAAGCTGCTGGGAACAAGGATGAGTCCGTACAGTCGGTTGTCAGCGCTAACGGAGCTCCCACATGGAGTAGCTGAGACTCAATCTTGCGCATGAATTCAATTGCATCCTGGATTGGCCTTGTCAGCTCTTCCTTGTACTTTACCAGCATGTCATAATAAGCTTTTTGTATATATCAATGTTCTTTTCATCAGAGAATCAATTAAACAGGCAAAAAAA
This sequence comes from Persicaria tinctoria, assembly GCA_037127255.1. Classification (NCBI taxonomy): domain Eukaryota; kingdom Viridiplantae; phylum Streptophyta; class Magnoliopsida; order Caryophyllales; family Polygonaceae; genus Persicaria; species Persicaria tinctoria. The sequence continues at coordinate 7,963,011 of JBANSL010000012.1, forward strand.
ATGAAGAGAAAAAAACAAACCATGAATTGGTCAAGTTCAGGGTCCTTGGAAGCATCTCTAGCAGCAGTAAAAAGCATTAAAACAAATACTATAATCCAATGGATTAGTGCTAATTCTTTGACAGCTAAAGATTAAGAAAAGATTTGCTGGTGCAGGTGTCAGCCTCAATTTACACTGCACTTCAGCAAACTGCAAAGCAACATCATTCACACTGTCAACACCCTCCCATATTACTGTATTAGGCAATTCCTACTATGTATATCTAAGATGCCATAGTACTGTCAGCAAAAAAGAATTCCAACTAATTCTTCAACCATCCATAATTAACTACTCCATACATACATACAAAAAAGCACCGTCAAATAAACAAAAGCCAACAATGAGCACGCAGTACTACTACTAGCACGCAGCAACAATGCAACATGAATTAAAAATTAAGGCAATGGGAGCAACTGTGATAATTTTTGAAGCTGTCACAGTATTTTAACAACTATGAAGAAAGAAAACAGTTTGGACAGTGTAAACCAAGTAACCAACACAATGTGGACGATAGAGAGTAGCAGTAGGCATTGGAAAACAAAGTTCAAATTCATACCACGAGAGAATCATCGATTCGTTCCGGCAGCTTTGCCAATCCATCATCGCTGAACATCAGCATCTTGTTCCCCAGGCTCTCGTTCGGTTGTCAGCGCTGACGGCGATGAATTCAACGGGATCTCTCATTCACGGATGATATATACCGTCCCTGCCCAAGTGCAGCTTCTCGTTCACATGCCGAAGATTCAGAACACCATGTCAGCAACCTAGACTCGATCATCCCGCCGTCCTAATCATAACCGGCGGCAGAAGAGAGAGGAGCGGAGGCACTGAGGAGCGGAGATGGATCCGTCGATGCAAATCGATCTCGATTAGGTCAAAATCGTGGAGCCTCGACGACGATCTCAATGGGATGAATCTCTCGCTGCAAATCGATTTCGAGTTGGACTTTGAAGACGGGGAAGAGAGGTTGTTGATGGATCGAGAGGAAGCGACAGCGTTCGACATCAATCGGAGAGATTTTGAGTTGGACTTTGAAGACGGGGAAGAGAGGCATGGCAATTGAAATTGTCGGCGAATCCTCTGGCCATGGCAGCATCTGAAATTGTGATAGCAACCATGGAATGAGGAGGAGCGGCCATGGAAACGGAGGAGGAGGAGCAGAGGAGCGGCCATGGAAACGGATGAGAAAGAGCGAGAAAGATCTGAGAGATTTGGGGGTTTTTGTTAAAAATTAAGATTGTATGCTTTTGCAATTTTTACACAAACGTGTATATTTGGCTAATTTGACCGGCGCAAATTCTTTTTTTTTTATTTAACAAGTAACAATTTGAAATATCAGACATAAGTTTTAGTAAATCGACAGGGTGCAAGGAACACTGGACAGACAGACTATACCCATGCTTGCAACATATTGTAAAGGAAAAATGGGACGCAACCCTATGATCCATGCTCACGACATGCTGTAAAGGGAAACAACCACCCTAATACGTAGTCCATACCCTTAACTATCTCTCTAATATCATGTTGAAGTTGGCTGGTCCACAATGTGGGTATAAACGCGATGTTCTAGTGTCTTAATCCTATTGAATCAAATCAACTTTGATAGCTTAGTATGTCAATAATTTTTTGATAATTTATGAGCCTCAAATTGCCTTAGAGCATCTGTAATCAAAAAATTCAAATGTGTTTCTTAATTTAAAAAAAAAAGAAAATAAAATTAGAATATCGAATGTCAGAAAAAGTTTCTTGCAGTGGAAACTATTATCGAAGGGAAAGACACCCACCGTCACATTTTCACTTTATTATGACATTTTCCCCTTTTTTTTAAATCCAAAGACACTCCAATGTTAGGGTTAGAGCATCCACAATGGACACACTCCATTAGATATGTTACTTTTAAATAAAAGAAAAATGCAAACTAACACATCAAGTTTCTTACTTTAGAAACTAAAGGTTAAAATCAAGACACTCATCCTGCCACACACACACACCATAAGTTTTTCTGACTTTTTTTTTTTTTTTTTTTTTTTTTTTTTTTATCTTTACGAGTTTTTTCTGGCTTATGGTCCACTTTTGAAATTTTTTAAATTTTAAATTTGACGGAAAAAGTTTCTTTGTAATTTTTGAGTAATTTTACAATTTAAGGAGATTTTTGTGGAAATATCTTAATTTACGGGGGACTTTGTTCATTTTACCCAAATAATAGAAGACGCTCAAAACCCTCTCTCTCGCGACGCTCCCTAAAACCTCCGAAATCCCCCGCCCTCTCTTCCTCGTCTCCTCCACACCAATGGCGCCTGCGTCTCAACTAGTCCACCACATCGAGTCGTTCGTTGATTCTTCTCGCTCTTCAACTCAGCAGGTTCATCTATTCTTCCGAATTGGTTCCTCGTTTTCTCTCTACAGTTCAATTTACCTTTTCCTCACTTCTTACTCTACAGGCCGATAGTGTGGATGCTGTAGCCTCTCTCGTGAAGTCCAATTCCATTACAATTGAACAATTGGTGCTGTTTACCTTCTCTAACCCGTTGATTCTTCTCCTTGTCATGCTTTAAACTTTGTTTCCTGTTCTTAATGTCGAATTTACTTCGCCTTTGTTGAGATTTTCAGGTGAGGGAGCTTGAGCTATACTTGACCACTACTGATAATATTCTGCGCGCAAGAGGTAAATATATAAAAATTTATTGCTTGTTTTTCCATGTCGATAACTAGTAATGCTAGGCTTTTTTTTCTAGTTTCCATTGCCAATTTTAATTGCATCATTCTTATTGGAGGGATGGAAGTTGTGAATTGAGTTTCTTATAATGTGTCTAAGAAATGCTTCTCATACATCATTTTCGGAGACCTTCAAATACATTTTCAGTTTTCAGATTAAACGTTCTTTTGCCAAAATCCAATTTTGTTGGTCATGTTAAGTTGCTATTTTGGTAGGTCATGTTTGGATACATCACGGTTGAAACGGACATGGAAAATGACAACTTCAAATACATGGCACTTGAAAAATATAGCACACCTCTATTACTTCTAATTTTATTGTGATTCCCTGCCATTTTAGGTATCCTCCTCCTTGCCGAAGTGCTTGGTTGTCTTGAAGCAAAGCCACTAGACAGCACTACCATCCACAGTTTAATAGAATTCTTTTCGGATAGACTGGTAAGTCAGCCATTATGTTACTATCAAACTTCTCTTTTAAGATTAACTGATTAAGCAATACACTTCCTGTCTTCCATTGTACAACCTGTCATGTTCTGAATTACTAATATGTTATGGAATCTGGATTTTGATAGAAATCATGATGGTAATTTTTTTAATAATTATCCGAACCCACAAAATCCATGTTCAAGGAGTAGTGACTAACTTATCCAGGCTTATGAGTTTAAATATGAAGTAAATGATACCATACTTTCATCAGACAGATTGGAGGGCTTTACGTGGTGCACTTGCTGGTTGCTTGGCCCTACTGAGGAGGAAACCTGATGTGGGCCAAGTTAGTGAAAGTGATGGAAAAGTAGTACTGGATACATTTCTACAGAATCTGGATGTGCAGTCTTTAGGACAATATGACAGAAAGGTAAGGTCATGCAACGTTCAAATAGTTTCCCATTTACTTGTATTTTGAGTACTCGTTTCATATAATACCTTAATCATCTGAATACTCTTGTGTGTGTGTATACTATATACATTCAAGTATACGCGAAACTACAATAGAGATTAGCCAAGAAAAATAATTTATGGTAACGACAAAGTTCATTGGACCCACAAGTGAAACACGCGTACTCAAAAAGTGGATTGAATGAGAATGGGTGTTTAGGTGAGAATACCCTTAAGATACAACAACATGAAATACAGTAAAGATATTCGTTTTTTTGTTGGATTTTTGGAAGATAGGAAGGAAGATACATACTTGATCATGTCTTGTTGTCCCTATTGAGTATTGACAGAAGAATCTGGACTGTTAATTTTATGTTGATCTGGATGACTGAGATATATAATAATTCACGCTTTTTGTTGTAACATTCAATATTTTGTATGATCTAATTGCTGATTTTGTTGATGCAGCAATCCCTTGAACTCCTTGTATGCCTTTTATCTAGGTATCCTGAAGCAGCCGCCAAAGGGGTAAGCTGCATTTTTATGAACCCACTTTTGTTCTTTTGTAGGAGCCAAAAAGTGTATTGTTGCTCTTTTTTCATGCATATTTTCATTGACAAAACCCATAAAGATAGGACTGATAAACAGTTACTTCCTTTTGTTACCCAGATTTGTGATAGGATAGCTTATGTGCTTATAAAATTCACTTGGCTTGTTTTTATGAACCTTATGTAAGTCACTGTATATTGTTGATAGCATCATTGTACATTAAAGTTACTTCAGCAAAAAATTTAAAGTCTAAGTTGAACACATATGTTGGTATATAGGGCAAGTGTTTTTGTTGTTGTTGTTGTTTGTTTGGACACTATCTGGAAGATTATACACACACCTTACTGTTACTAGAATCAGATTTATTTCATCATCATGCTACTTTAATCCCATGGTAACCCAATTTGTATGCGATCTGTGAATCGAGGGGATCATCTTTTAATCATGATAAATGTTTTAACTGGATTAAGTTTTAGATTCCTTGAATTCAAAGATATATTGAAAATCTAATGAGCAGTTATATACATGCATGGATGGCTATGCTCTCATCACTTATGAGTAGGAACTGAATCAGGTTTCAGGCTGTGTGAAGTCAATGCTCTAAAATGTTTTTAGCATACATGTATATGTACACTGTTCTGAATCTTCTCTTTGGTTGTTGTAAGTTTTAACTATTTTATTTGTATGGTTTATGCCTAGAGTATTCTGATTTTACTTTTAACTGATCACATTATCGCATTCTTAATCAAGTTATGTTCTTTGTTAGGGTGATCATCTTTTTTATGGAGTTTGTGAAGCAATTGATGGAGAAAAGGATCCGGAATGCTTGATTATTGGTTTTAGTATCGTGGAAGTTTTGGCTCAACTATTTCCTGATCCTGGTGGTCCTATGGAAAGTTTTGCACAGGATATATTTGAAATTCTAGGCCAATACTTCCCTATCCATTACACACATGTATGTGAATTACTACTCATTATGGCTATTTGAACTATGCTACATCTGTGATCCATTTTCATGTTTGGTGAACATTTATTTTTTTAGGTGTAGTTGCTCCTTGCACCAAACGTCTTCCTATACATGGAGAACATAAGATAGAGTTAATTTAAATTTGGCATGAACACCTTTATTCATTATAAGATCTTATCTGCACAAACATGAACTTTTTCAGCACCTAATTAGTACATACCTTACAAGTTATAAGCAATAAGCACATAACACCAAATAAACCAATAGTTCTTAGAGTGTTCATTTATGTTATTTCCTGTGATCTCAAGTTTATGGAGTAACCATTTCAAAAGAAGCACATATGAAACTTAACCCTTGGCAATAGAAATTTTCTCATGATACTGTATAAACTGGCGTACTATCTTTGTTCGAGCATTATGTTTATTGTTGGGTAAAAATATATCATTTTGATTCTAGTTGATATATTCCTGAAGATAAACTCTACCAGCATTTAAACAAGTCCTCTTAACACTATTGTGGATTTGATTTTGAGTTTCCTTCTGTCTATGTTGATTTGGAAATTCAGAATATGATTATCTCAAAATGATTTCTTAAACCTGCCTGTAGCTACAAACTGATCATAATAGACTTGTATTAGATGTAGCTCTTCTTGCATTAGCTTTACCCCTCTGGTGTATGTTTGTTGAGTTTTGCTTAGCACGAAGCCTCTGTCCTTCATACAGTTAACTGTCAGGTTGGTTCGGTATTTATCTAATTGCAAATATTTTGGATTCATCTTCCTATCTGAAATCACCTAAACACGAGTGACCAAAAAAATCCTACATATTCCAGCCATCTTCTCTTTTATATACTATAGTTTTTTCATTTCGTGTAAGACATTATTGTTCTTTGTGGGTAGTTTTCTATTTATGTCACATGTTAACCTCATTTTCAGCCGAAAAGTGAAGATGTTGCTGTTAGCAGAGATGACCTTTCAAGGGCTTTGATGGTAGTATTCTTTACTTTCAAGTCACGTCTTGTTCGTCATCTTTTCTTTACCATTATTATTATTGTTCTTGAACTAGCTTCTATGCTACTTGAACTATTCATGTGACTAGACTTATGTCAAGTTCTGTACTTTTACCTTTATGGTATATTTTATCATACCAACTTCTGCAGTCTAAGTATTGGGCTCTCTATGTTCCAGTCTTTGGTATGTGATCAAGTTTGTAAAAGAGGGAAATTAATATGTACAAGCCACTTTGTTCAAGAAGTTTGTTGTGGTGGATTAATAAATAATGTGAGTTAGTGTTATGTACATTGTACTGTATTAAGTTTGGACTCACCATGTTTGCAAAAGCATAAGCAGATCTGCAGATGTGGTGAGGTTCACGATTACTTATATACACTGTTGACTAGATTATTAACATTGTCCTCATTGAAGAAAGATTCAATGTTCCCTGTTTCTTGCTCCATACTTCATCAATACTTCTTAAGATTTTGTTTCCTATAAATCTCATTTAGGTTTTGTAGGATTCTGGTATTTTCCTGAAAAGCATTCACACTCTTCTTTTGTGTAGCTTGCACTTTCTTCCACACCTTTCTTCGAGCCATTTGCTATTCCACTGCTACTTGAGAAGCTCTCCACTTCTCTGCCTTTAGCAAAGGTAACTATATATATTTTTTGTAATATCTTCTCAATTCTGCTATTGTGGGTGAGGTAGCTAACATAATACTGCGTTTCTCGTGCTAATGTTTATGCTTTACTTCAAGAGCAGTACAAATGTCTGAATTATGTTTGATGTATTTCTTTTGTACACAGATTGATTCACTGAAATATTTAGCATGCTGCACGGTGAAGTATGGATCTGAACGAATTAGGAACCATGCTGAAGCTATTTGGCACGCTTTGAAGACTACAATTTTTTCCATCTATCAGGAGTGTGCCTTATCCTCAGTTGGGGACTTTTATAATGGTTTGAGCTTTCAGGAGAGTGATATTGCAAAAGAAGCTCTTTTTCTTCTAAAAAGGGTTGGTTTTGAACTCGGAAGTGACTTGTTAAGCTTGATTCATGCTGACGAGGATATCACACACATTATGGAGTCCCTTCCCAGCTTCAGAAATCACTCTGATATTTCTCTAGAAAATAAACAGAAACTGCTTGGAGTAGCTTGTGTACTTTCAACTCTAGTAAAGACATCAAAAACTTTGTGCAATAATGTGTTTGAAATGTTGTTCCCGCATATGGTGGACAATCTTGAGGTTACCCCTGATGGCTCTCTAGGGACTGCTGTTTTGACAGCGCCTGATACCCATTCCCATCTACTGAATTTTGGAGCCCTTTATCTTTGCGTTCAAATCCTTGGTGCTTGCAGTGATTTGGCCATAAGCTGCATAGAGACAAACTCAAAGTTTCAGTTTGTTGATGAGGCATGGTACCGTGTGCTCCTTAGCTCATCTGATACTCTAATGAAGGCATTCGACTTTGACTTGGTGGTACATAGGGTTGATCCGTATTGTGATGAAGCTGTTCCCTTGAGAGGTGAGCCTTGAGTCTCGGGATGCCTTTGTTTTTTTTTTGGGTAATCGGTAAATTATATTGAGACAATACAACTCAGAATGCCTTTTTGGTTAAATTGAGAATACTGCATTTCTCCTCATTTGCATATTTTGATTCTTTTCCTTCAACCCTCACAACTTGTTGGCTGAAAAGGAGATTTGTATTGTCTCACTGGTTTATGGATGATCATAGCTGATTGAATATAGAACTTCACTTTTTATGTAAAATTGCATGCCATTGCACTAGCATCTTTGTTTTTATTGTTCACCATTGAAGCTCATTTCATGCACTCCCTCGTACTATCTAATATCGTAATGAGAAGAGTTGTTTGCATTTCTTGACTGATGCTAATTCTCATAATCAAGCATTTATATCCATCTTTTTTCTTTATTTCTGTTTTTTTCTTCTTGAAATGATTATTTACTTGTGCTGCAGTGAAGGGTTTAGAGATTCTGGCTACATTTCCTGGTGATTTTTGTGCAATATCAAAACCCATATTTGAGGAGATTCTGATGACATTAATATCTGTAATCCACATTGATTTCAATGTAATATCATTGTGGAAATTGGCACTCAAGACCCTTGTGCAAATCGGTACATTCATTGATCGATATCATGAGTCTGGGAAGTCACAGTGCTATTCAGATATCGTTCTTGAGAGACTTATCTCACTAATGGAAATGAATGATCCTACTATGCCTTATCCTCTGATTCTTGATGCCATTTATGACATCAGCACAACAGGCCCTACATTTCTGTTGAGAATTGTTCAAGGAGTGGAGCAAATAATACCAGCCAGACTTTCCGAGGTTCGTGTATGCATACCACTCTTGTTTCTATCCACTATATTGCCTTAGCTGCTGAAATTTTCTGAAGGAAAAAAGTAACACCTTTAGTTTACCTCACTCTTCTTCATTTTCTCCTTTGCTTCATTGTTCTTGTAGTTTTTTGTATTTCATGATGACATTGAGCTTCTTAACCTTCTACTATGATTGTATAGCTTATTTATTAATCCCTTATACCACAAACCTGGTATTATGAAATTTCACCTAACAACAAATTTGCATTATAAAAGAAGTTTCCCATGGTCAAATAGATTTTTTTTCCACTTGAGTTACTGTTTACTCCCCAAATTTGTCTATAACAGGATATTCCCTATTAAATTCTCATACACAATTAAAATCTCACTTTTGGGGGGGGGGGGGGGGGAAATGAAATTTAGATACGAAGTAGTTTTTCTTAAAATGTGTGCCTTCTTTCCCCTTTCCAAAACACCAACTATTTACAGTACCAATTTGATAATTCGGCATAATCCCTTGTGCGTTTTATGTTGAAACTGATGTTTACTCAGGTTGCTGAGAACCCGAAACTGGTTGAAAATTTGGTGCAACTTTTGGGGTGCTACTCATATAAGTTGCTTCCATGGTATGTAATTCAGTGAATATTTCTTTACTTGTTCAGGTTTCTGCTTGTGTGATTTCTGCTACTTGTGTAGCATCTTTTCTCATGCAGTTGTGCTTCCTGTAGTTTCTTAATTATGTGGTGAACCGATTTTTTTTTTCCATTATGTTTTGAATTTTTTACTATCTAATTTTATAAAAAATAACTTCACATTGAAGGAAGAGGTTGAAAAAAGAATTAAATATAAAAAGCTGGCTAGGTTTTATTATTAGGTAATGCTAGTGCCATTCCTACACTCATGCTTGAGTTGTTGGATCGAGTTAGCATCTGTTGCTATTGGTTTTGGCAGTATTAGCTGGCATAGATGCTGTTTTCTATAGAATGCATTCTGCTGTTGTAGTATTGTTTATATGAAGCACCACTATTACTTGCATGTTTATAAATGGTTTGTTGAATATTACTAATTTACATCTGAAATATTTAAAGGAAATTACAGTTTTCATTGGTTCCTTTTTTTTTCCTAATCAAACTTACCCAGGTTAAATTTTTTTTAGTGAAAGAATTCTAATGCTGTTATTGTTGTTGAAGTCTTGTGTTTATATTTCACCCTACTACTTGCCCATCCCAGCTGTTTATAGGTCAAACTTCTGAATCTTTTCTTTGTTTCTGTATGTGGTGTTTTTATGTCTTGACCCCATCGAGCTCAGCCGAGTTTGAAAGAATTGAAACTATGATCCTTTTCACTCCTATTTCGCCCTAAAAGTTTATGCTTGTCATTTAGACATTGGTTATAAAGTACCAGCTTTGTTCTTTTTTACAATCACAGTTATGTGCTTATTTGATTCCTTGTCTTACTTGAACCAGCTTCCTTAAGCACCATGGTTTTACAGATCGCTTGTCACATTTTCCTATTGCTATTTGGGATCTAATTGAAAATTCCCGGACAAATGGAGCTGCTTTTGTGCAAAAGGTCGGTATGCCTTTCTTCTTTTTTCCCTTTTTTTTTACTTCCTATGGCCTTTTAAAGATATCTAGTGGGATCTTCTTGAAAAATCTCCAATGCTTGGTTTCTGGACTCAGATGTTATCATTTTCATATTGCTATTTTGGATCTAATTACTAAAATCTAAAATGAAATGATTGCTCCCCTAGGCTTCAGTTAATGCCCAAGGTTCAAATATTAAAAGAACTGTCAAATTGATGTGATATATAGTCTTGGTTAGGTTCTAACTTCAAAATTGGAGCCTTATACTAAAAGCGGCTTTTGTTTGGGCACACTTATACCGTAGCTAGCCATCACACATTGTCACTATGTTGTCTTGCCAAAGCAAATTTTTTGTTGTTATCAGATGTCCTTTTTTTTTGGGAACCTTAGTGTAAACTGGATAAGATCCCTAGTACTGAAAGCCTTTGGTATTGGCTGCCAGAGCTATGCGACAATGTCCTTATCATATATATAAAAAAATGACTCCAATAATATACCAATTCTACAATTTTGACTCCCAATTCCTTTCATTCTGAAAATTTAAGTGTTAAGAGTCTTTTATATGCTGGAAAAAAAAATTCGTTTTTAACCTAGCATGTTCAAACTTAAAAAATTCTTCCTTGGCTGTGATTTAAAAAAAATGTGGTAAATCACAAAAAACTGTACAAATTAGGAACTTTTGACAAAAATGCAAATTGTGAAATTACAAAAAAACCACCCATATTCATAGCATTCTTTCAATCAACCACCCACTCTCTAACTCTGTTAGCATTTGCTTAGTTTTTGTATTGAAAGACTAAATACCCCTCATCCTTTGTATACATGAGTGGGAGAAATGAAACGTTTCTCCTTCTCTCTCCCCTTCCTCATCTCTCTCGAGTTCCAATTTCTAATAGTTCTGTGCTTCTCTTCTGCACATCATTGTTCCAATAATACAGTCTTGGACTCTTGGTCATCGTTTTTCTTTTCCAGAAGTTGTCTTGCCTCTTGAGAGAATATACAACATAATTGCCTGACAAGTTCACAGTTCACACCCATGTCAAGGTTGTAGTCCATGCCCAAAATCAATTCTAAAATGCCCAACCAAAGGTTAAAGTTAGTACTTAAGTTTCAAAACTCATTCTTTGACCCTTGTGTGATCTCTAGGGTTATACTGCTATGGTCATGTAAAGTTGAAGTCCAATATTACACTCGTACCAAGCAAATGGCTATGGTGAAAATCAGTAATGCTGAAGGAACGAGGAGCATACCAGGAACTCACTTTTGTTTTTTCTTCAGGATCTTCTCGATGCAACAATGGCTGCATTAAAGCTGGCCGTGGCAGGTTGTTCGGACAAAGATCAACATATGATTGTCCAGAAAGCGTTTAATGTGATTTCATTGAGTGACTCTTTCTCTCGTATGCAGTTGCCATCTGTCATGGTTGCTGACCTCCTTGAAGGGTTACAGTTGGCAAAAGATATGGACGATTATGTTTGTAAAGATAAATGGCTATTATCTTTATTTTCTTCAGTGGTAATAGCTATCCGACCACAAACAACCATTCCAAATTCAAGAAACATAATATGGGTGTTCTTAACTGCCTTGTTAAGGGGTCATGTTCCATCAGCTCAGGCACTGGGTTCAATGTTTAATAAAATGAATCACAATGCTCAATTGGAGGACTCAAGCTGTCTTAGTCTGGATGATGTGCTGGAGTTAATTTTTAAAAGGATTCTTGGAAAATCATATAAGAATATTACCTTGGAAAGTTACACACTAGATGATGAAAATGATCTTTCCCTGGATATGGTGGATATCTCATTGCTCCAAATCCATTCCCTTACGGGGCTTGCATGGATAGGCAAAGGTCTTCTGATGCGGGGACATGAAAAAGTGAAAGATGTGTTGATGATTTTCTTGAGGTGCTTATTATTGTCAGGCAGTGGACCTGAAAACTTGCTGCAGAGTCAAGATCAGTCAGAGAAGGGGGATGGCGCAAATCAAGTTTTTTTGATGAGATCTGCAGCTGATGCATTTTATATACTAATAAGCGATTCTGAGGATTGTCTAAATAAAAAGCTCCATGCTATTTCAGGACCACTTTACAAGCAGCACCTTTTCTCTATATTGATGCCTATTCTTTTGTCTTCAATAACGAAGTGTCCTTCCTCACTGAGAAGGAGAAGGTAATTTTCAGCTCCTGAAAACCTCAATTATATGCTCACTTAATTGCTTCTCAAAACTGTCAAAAGCAAATGACGTGTTGCACTGCCACTTCAGTTTCCCAAGAATTTTCATCTGCTAGAAAAAACATGAAGAGGAGAAACATGTTCCTTCATTGTTAGTGCTTAATTCTTTTGAGGGACTCTTTACTTGCTAAAACATTTTTGCACTGAATTTGTGGGTTGGATGATATTCGCAACTAGTAAGTGGTAAAATCTAGGCAAATTAATCTCCTGATGTTGTTGGAAAAGAAATTTATAATGTTCATAATAAAGTTTGGTTGGATATTTTATTTTCTATAACTCGAGAATTGTGAATAAACAAGACAACATATGATGATTAATTAGTATATTTTGGCATATTCGTTAAGTTAGTTGCTTTTTTCAGTTTTTTGTTTGTTTGTTTGCTGTGTATTGCTATGGGAATGGGGCTAAGGAATATTATGGATGTTTGGATTGCATCAAATGAGGTTAAGGACTATTAGATCTGATGCTATTATCAAGGAAGTTTTGTAGGAATAAATCCTTTCTCATAACATTCTGTTGATCCTACACGCATAGGGAGAGATGGGATGTCAAACTCTCAAAACACCAAACAGTAATGTTGTATTTTGTGTAATTGCAGGTCTGTGCTTTTCCGAGCTTTTGGTCATATCATCTCTGGTGCTCCACTGGTAGCTGTCTCAAGTGAATCGAAGAAGGTTCATCCTCAATCCTTTCTTTTTATTTCATTCTTGCATATATACTTACTGCGTTATGGTTGATATTGTGTTCAGTTTCCCTCATTTAGCTCTATATTTTTGTCTTTGCAGATTGTTCCTACACTACTCAATTCTCTATCAGTACTGTGCGAGGATGCTAGCAATAAAGACATGGTTTATAGTCTCTTGCTGGTCTTGTCCGGTCTTCTAATGGATAACAATGGTATGTTATTCCCCCCCCCCCCCCCCCCCCCCCTTTTTTTTTGATGTATTTCTTTCTGCCGACTCGTGTACTTGTCGGACAAGGATTCTTGTCCAACTGCTTGACTTCGTTCTTAGTCTAAATCCTCAACTTGGTATTTTTAGGTTGACTTAGATTCGTTTTGTCGTAGAGTGCGTGTTGCATGTTGTATTGTATGTTCAGCGGTTTTCCTCTGCCGACAAGTCGGCCTATCGAGAATCAGGCTTGTCTGATCTCGAATTTTTACTTTTATCAAAAAAAAAAAATTCTTGTCCAACGGTTGGACAAAGCTACTTCTAGAACTTCCTTGCCGGTTCTTGGCCAAATGTACTTGTGTTTGATATTTCATACTATTTCCTATTTTCCTTCATTTGGATTATACCTTGCTTCATTAGTTTAACTTATTGTTTCATACTCTTCCCCTTTTAAACGTCTGCAGGGCAGGACACCATCATTGAGAATTTATCTGCTGTGGTCAACTGTCTCACTGGACTTCTTTTTTACCCTCATAAGATGGTATTGGCTTGTTTAACTGTCTCACTTTCTATATTGTTTTTGACCCTTGTCTTGTGTTTTGGAGGTCGATTCTTATGTGTTAAATGCTACATCTTATTAGGCTTTCACTTGCTACAATAGAAGGATTAGCTGTTACTATCACTTTGCCCTTTCAATAACCATAGTTTGATTGCTCTAGTTTCTTCTGACTAAACCATGAATGAGAGATCGTAATTATTTGCTGGGTTCATATTTTCAGCTTGTTCGAGAAACAGCAATCCAGTGTCTCATTGCCATCTCAGCGCTGCCCTACACCCGAATTTATCCAATGAGAACTCAGGTCAATGACCTTTAATGTGTTTCATAGATCTTCACTTTTGTGACATGATGATTTATGTTCCTTTGGAGACACTGGTAACGAACATAACTTATGGTGGCTTATTGTTCTTCAATATACAGGTAATAACCGCGGTATCAAAGGCTCTTGATGATCCTAAGAGAGTTGTCCGTCTAGAAGCTGTTCGGTGTTGCCATGCTTGGTCAGTAATATTTTCATATTCTCTTCAAAATAAACGTAGCTAATTTTTTTTTAAGTAATGGTCAAGACTTCCAATTTCTGAAAGGAATCTTGCTGACATTCTTAATCAGGACTTCAATCGCATAAGAAATCTTGCTGACATTCTTAATCCAGACTGAAACCAGTTTTAGGTACATTTGATTTCTGTTTCTTTTGTAACTCTCCACTACTCTGTAATACCTGTTACTGACTCCTGAGTTGTTACCCATGTGACCGTGTTACTATAACTGATTGAAAATGGTTGTAAATAATGTACAAAAAATTGCACACTGTAAATGGTAACTGTATCGTTAATGTCATTTTTGTGATTAGCCTAATATTTCAAAAATGAAACACTGGTAAGAAAAAGCTTCGAGGCTCGTAACTGGATATGTACCTAGAATAATACTGGCATCTTTCTTTACATCTTGTGATACATTGAATAGGTACATTTAACAAAAAGATCACAATCTTTTTTGTTGTGTTACAATTATTTTTCCATAGCACCAGTTCAGTGCACTTTATAAATCAGCATGTATTTTTGGATAAGTAGATTTTCTGTTTCTGACAACACATCATTCATATGTCTTAGTTATCTGACTTTTTTTGGGATTTGTTCAGGTATGCTGTGTAAAATATGCATTCCATTCTCTCCCGTTACTGCATTTGAATACCAGTTCTACGCCTTAAATGGATGCACGAGTGTAAACTCTCCTGCTTGATACATAACATGCTCAGAAGATTGTACCACAAATATCTGCGTAGCGAGCTAACAGTCACAAATTGGTTTCTTATTTATTGCAGCTACTTTCTTATGTGAAACTTATAAGAGGTTTGATCGCGTTGGATGGCACAAGACTGTATATCTGATTTGAGTTTGTACAGTTGATCACCTTTGGTTCTCTAACAGTTGGTCATTGCACCATCAGCTTTGTAGATTCCGTGGTAATGGTTAGATTATTCAGAGTGATGTAGTATTACTATTACCCTGCAGAGGCTGTAAAGATTTGTATCTGAAAATATGACTAGTTGCTGTTGCCGTGGTTTATATCTTGTCCATTTGACAATTTTATTTCTTTTTGCTCCTTTTTGTACAGGTAGGTTCCTCTAAAGGTTTTTGTATGAGATTGAAATTTTTAAAAATTCAGGATAATGAGCGAAACTTCCCATAGTTTTGTGCATTTTCTGATTCGAGTGAGACTAGTGGTAAGAAAATGAAACGGCTATTAGCAAGATGATTTTTGTTAAATTGCACGGAAAGTCCTTTTTTATCATTTATCCCGTCAGAAGAAAATCTACCCACGGCTATTTCCTTCTCTCCTCCCACCGAAGATGAACCTTCATCCTCTTTGATGATGTCGTTCTGAAGATCCTCTTCAAGCTTGAGGAAGACCCTGCCACTGAGCAGCAAATATGGTTACAATAAAGTCAATTTTTGTAAAATGATCAAGAACTAACAAACCCTTTCATGTTTTTGCAAGCAAAAGATGATTGAGGGGATATAATAGAAAGATTTGATTTATCATCTTTTATCTTAATCTCCACTTATCTCAAAATCTCTATCTATATATAAGGTTCAATAAAGTCAATTTAATGTTGCGTGAACATTCAAGTAATCAACCAAATGACATACTTTGCCATATCATTTCATTGTTGCCCTTGGAATCCTATGCTACAACAAGGCTACTCTCGACGTGATAGAGTGGTGTATATAGATTATAGAGCACAAGCGCAATCTTAATGAAACATGGAAGCCTAGAAGATGCGACTAAAGAAACAATAATCTTCATCGATATAGTCAGTTGGCTAAGAGGATCTATCTGATGAGGAACCCTTCGAAGCTCGAGCTACACTCCATGATCCCCAATTTCCCATGATGGGAGTGTCCTATGTGTGACTGCAGGTGCGAAGAGTAAACTCCCGCTTAACTTTGACGATCAAGATCAATCAATTCGATTTTTGTTAGACTTGGAGCTCGATCAACAATCTCTCTATTTGACATTAATCATAAACCAATTCTCAAACACAATCTCCTCTTTGGCGTCAACTGTCAACAAATCTTTCGTTTCAAATCATGGGATGTAAATGCTTTTTTACCATAAGATCCATAGTGAAACTAAATTTCAACACCTGTCAATCATCGAACTTGTATTCAAGACCAAATATTTAGACATAAAAACTAGGACAAGTTACTATAAATCGCCATTAAAAATAAGATATTTCTCAAACTTCTATTTGTAAATTTGAAAATTACATTAAACCATTTATAAATTTAGTTTTCTTTAAAAAAAAATACTATCTACAACTATTTTTTTTTTGTGTCAAGCATGTTTAAAAAAGTTAGATCACCAACTACTTATTAAAATCTTTATAAATATGTTTATATAGTACCCCAGTACATAAAAAAGCAGAGTAGGTGATTCTATGAAAAAACTCAAAATTTGGATAATTTTCTATAATTTTCAAACTTACAGGTGGTTTTATATATAAAAAAAAAATCCTATTTTAAGGATGACTTTATGTAATTTTCCAAAATGTTGGGTTGTCTCCAAATCCCCCCAAGAATAAAGGGTAGTCCCCAAATAGTTGAAACTGCAACTAGTCTTGAAAAAGGCAAAGCAGCGGTAAACACAGCAGGAGCTACATCATGGTGTTGTAATGGTGGATTCTGCGAGTTTGGGGTTTTTCTGCTGATCGAAGATTTGTCAGGTACGGGGGGGAGGTAATGGAGGTCGTCCTCCATGTCTACGATGTCACTAATAGCGGTTCAGAGAAGACAAACAACACTATTATGCAGGTCAACCGGATTTTCAAAGATCGTATCGGATTAGGCGGGATCTTCCATAGTGCTGTTCAGGCGCGTCTCCCCCTCTCTCTCTCTCTCTCGCGCGCTTTGTGATTTGCTTATCCGTATTTGCTATGCTAGTTAGGGTTTTGTTCTCACCATTGTGTTGATCATTGAGTCCATCCCGGCTCAGATCTAGGGTTTTATTGGTATCTTGTTTGTATGACTGATGAATCAAACAATACTGATAGGGTTTCTTCGAGTTGACTTGATACATATCCTTTACATGATGGAACAACTTCACAACTTCACATTTACAAGTAGTTGGCTTCTATTATCTACACTGATTTTTAGCATACCTCTTGTATGCACCAGTACCACTGCTCTATTCAGTGTGCTTCATATGAGATCACACCTTTTGTAATCGCTGTCTATAGATAGGTTTATATGTAGTTTCAGCATTTATCCCTTCAATTGAAAATTTATATAATATCAGGTTTGGTTATAGTATTGTGCACATGTAAGTGAACTGAAGCATTTGAAACTGTGTAATGAGCAAGAGCTTTGTCTTTTTAGAAATACTCCGTAGTTGATAATGGTCTTTAGGGTACTATATAACTATTCCATTGTCTTGTCTCTCATATAGAAACCTGCATATTTGCATCTATTCTTGTAAAATGAACTGAAAGCAACCTTAATAAGCTATATACATTAAGCTAATCACTGCACTATATGCTCTGGAGTGATGACTGCTTTTTTACCGGGAAATTCTTCCGGTATAGCTAATCACTGCACTATATTTTATGAAGGATTTTTATGTTAAGAATAAGTTTTGACTGTGTTTGCACCTCTCTGAAAGAATATTGTGTTTGATGCTGACCTGATGACTTGTGCTTCATTTCCCAGGTTTATGGAGATGATGAATGGTCATTTGGCTTTTGTGAACAAGGATCTGGAGTTTTTAGCTGTCCTTCAGGAAAGAATCCTATGTATACATATCGTGAAAAAATCGTTCTTGGAAACGCAAATATCAACATCTCTGATGTTAATAAGATCCTGAGGGAGTTAAGCAAAGAGTGGCCTGGAAACTCATACGACTTGTTATCTAAAAACTGCAATCATTTTTGTGATGAACTCTGTGAAAGGCTTGGTGTGCCTAAGAGTCCAGGTAAATCAATTTTATTATTTTGACATATCTCTTTAAGCAAGCCCACATTACAGGAATACAAGGATGAACTATCTAGTGCATATAAATTGGCTAGCTTTTATTTCTAATCAGTGAAAATTATGCATGGCAAACGGTTTATGAAATGCTGATGCCACTATGGTTGGCTTGCAATTTAACATAACTCAAAGTTTGCTATGGTGTCTTGCTAGACATCTTGCTTGTTTCCATAATTATCAAATATTGTGCTCATTATATATATATATTTTTTTGAAATTGAAATAAACAGTTTAAGAACTAAGACCTCTCAATATCATATTTTGCTTATAAGGGGGGGTTATGTGCAATGCGGGATAAATTAAGGGTGGTTCTGTGTAGTTTCCTTTTTTTTTTTATGGAAATTGCGAAAACAGATCTCATCTTTAGGGTTGGTTGGCTGGTGCTCTTAGTGGCATGGTGCTTACCAGTTTGCCTGTTTTCCAATCATGTGATTTCTTTTGCCTTGATAAATTATTGCCCTTTTACTAAATATTTTTAATCAAATATTGTCTTGGACATGTTTGCAGTAGTTTACATTGTTTGTAGAAGTATTCTAAAGCCTATCACCAAATGCAAATTTAGACAACTTTTAAGTAACTATTAAAAGTATATAAATATTCTGAAAGGTTTTTCTAGTGTTCCCACAAAATAGGTTTTGTTGGTTGGGACTTGGACCATTTATTTACATATGGTGGGATTCATGGTCTTTTATTTTGCATACTATATCAAGTATAAAGTGACTCATATAAAATAGGTGTTTATAATACCAAAGCAGTATCCTATTTCTTACAGCCTTTTCCTTGTGCAGGTTGGGTTAATCGATTTGCCCATGCTGGCGATGCAGCTGTAGAAATTGCTGAAAGCACGGCTGTTCGGGTGAGATATTCTATTGAATTTGAGATTTTATAGTAGTACCATAAGTTGCCTCATTGGGAAAGGATATGACTAAAAGTAATGTTTTTTTCAACTTTCATTGATGCTAAGTTGTTTCTTTGTCAGATCCAGCTTGAGGACCTGATCCAACCTTATTTGAAAATAGTGGTTTTTGCATATTTTCTAAAAAATATGCAAAAATAGTTATTAGGGTGACACGGCATTTTAGAAGATCTGTCTAAATTTTCTAAAAAAATACAACAATAAAAAATAAAGATGCAAAAATAATCCCATTTACGTGTTTGAAAAAGAAAACCAACCCTCATTCGAATTGCCCTTTTCTTTGAAACTTCACTACTAATGTTAATTTTCCAAGATTTCAGAAGAACATAATTCTTGCCCAATAATTTCAGAAATTCACATGTTCATGGTGCACCTGGGTATTTGAAGGCACTGTAAAGACTTAACATAATACATTTATAATTTGATACCATGGTTGACACAAATACTATGGCTGGAATCACAGACATCTTTGCATCCTTGGCCTGGCTTTCGCAGGCGACTCTTCATGTGACTGTTTATTCTTGCCCTGTTTCTCATTTGTTTGATTTTGTGCCTTTTTAGTGGATTTGTTATACTACAATCTCTTGAGACCCATCAGTTTGTGCATTTGCATCCATTTTGTCTGACTTTTGTTTCATTCCCTCCTACTACTGCAGTGGAGACAAGCAAAGACAGAAATCGTCTCTGCAAGCAAAGTGGCATATCGGTTTCTATCTGGTATTGGTTCTAGCTCACCTGGCTCACCCGACAACCCTAGCCCAAACAGAAGCATCCCACGATTCCAAGGATCTTGGTTCAAGAATATTTTACCAGCTTCGATAGGTGACAAACCATCTGCCAGCATGGAACACGAGGAAAAGGAAGACGGGGAAGCACCTCTCCAACAAATTAGGAGTGGCAGCAGCGGTCCTAGTGACAGTTGACAGAAGTGCTGTCAAGCTTTCTTTCGGTTGCTTTGTTAGCTTTCCCCTTTGTGTACAATTGTAAAATGTTACCACAAATCTTTCAGTGACTCCCTTGGTACTCAAATTGTTCGATTCTTAAATGCCTGTTGTTACTTTTGTCAACTCAACCTATTGCTCCAAAGAACAATGTGTTTTTTTTACCTTTCGGGTTTGCCTTGAAAACGCCGGCTTCATTCATCATGATTTGCTAGCTCAATGCAAAGCAAGGTATCTGGATTTTACGTTCACTGATTCAACTTCACCTCTACCTTGTATATGGATTGGAAAACCATCAAATGCTGCGCAATCATCTGATTTACGTATGAGATGTAATCTGTCCTAAAACATCTTTTTAGCAGGAAATGATTCCCAACGATGGCTTGGGTCTTTTTTCGCAGCCACACAGTTTATGAAGGTTCTGTGGCAGTACAAAACGCAACATTTTATATTGGAACGAAGCTCAACGGCGTCGTTTTGATTTAAGGTAAAAAAGGCCCAAAAGAGGCCCAAATTGAAGGAGCCCAAAGCCGGAAACCCTAACCGGGCCCTAGTTTATATAGCGGCATAGAGCATTTAGGGTTTATCGTCTCCCTCTTCAGCGCCCCACTCTCCCTCCATTATCTTCCTCGGCGGAGCATCGACCTGCTCAGTCTCCCAACTTGCTGCGACAATGGTTAGTGCCTCTCTCTCTCTTTCTCCTCACGCTCTATCTCTGTATTTTGGAAACTGACTCTTGTGCCTCAATTTCGCTTGGCAGATCATTTCAGAGAAGAACAGGAGAGAGATCTGCAAATACATCTTCCAAGGTCGCTTCTCTATTCCTTTCTCTCTCTCTCTCTTTACCGCTCAATCTCGATATTGTTAATCGATTTCTTCATCTTACTGCGGTTTTGGTTGTTAGTCGAACGCGGAGATGGAATCGTTAGGATGAATAATATTGCGTTTTTTTAGGATGCGAATAGAGCAACTCTAAAAGTTAAATTGATCAGTGATTAGCTCTATTTAGATATAATATGCGAAGTTTCGAATTAGTTCTTATGGTTTGCAGTTCTTTGATGGCACGATGATTCGTCTTGTTAGATGGAAGATTTTTTTTAGCTAAATATGCAGTTGAACCTAATTTGATTCTTGACAAGGATGTTGTGGAGTTATTGCTTGAATTACCTTAATGATTGATAATAGGTGCTTCCTTATTTGATTTTGTAAAATTTGTGTTATCAAATTGCCTGTTGATCATGTCCCACTGTCAATTAATGACGCAGTGCTTTGATGTGCCTTGAATGCTACTTATTGTTTGTACTTGTTCTGTTGCAGAGGGTGTTTGCTATGCAAAGAAGGACTTCAACCTTGCTAAGCACCCTGAGATCGATGTTCCCAATCTTCAGGTGATTAAGCTTATGCAGAGCTTCAAGTCGAAGGAGTATGTCCGTGAGACATTTGCATGGATGTACTACTACTGGTACCTTACAAATGATGGTATTGAGTTCTTGAGGACATACCTCAATCTTCCATCAGAAATTGTTCCTGCTACCTTGAAGAAGAAGCCTGTTTCCCGCCCCATGGGTGGCCCACCCGGTGACCGCCCTCGGTAATTGCTCTAACTGCTTTGGATTTATGAACGTTGAAAAAGTGATTTATATAGTGCTGTAGTCTTGATATTGCGTTTCGGATTGTAAATGTTTCAGTGGCCCACCACGTTACGACGGTGACCGTCCAAGATATGGTGATCGGGATGGGTACCGTGGAGGACCACGTGGACCTCCTGGCGAGTTTGGTGGCGAGAAGAGTGGAGCTCCAGCAGATTACCAGCCTTCATTTAGTGTAAGTTCCAAGTGCTTCACCCATTTTGTAGCTTTGTAGTATTAATTTCTATACAATGTTTGGGTTATTGATCCTCACAATTTTGGTTTGCCTAGGTGAACCTCAAAATCTAAGACAATTAAAATGCATTACAAGAAGTATAGAAGTAAACAAAGTAGTCTTGATTTATTAAAAGAAATTGTTTAGTACATTTCGATCAACTCTGGCCTCTCAGAATCTTCAACTGATGACATAACAAATTGGCTTTCAGCAGTGAGGACCTATGATTTTTTTTACAAGGGTTCAATCACATGTAGTTGTGAAACATTTTATATATTTTTGCGAATTACATTATGCTATATATATTTTTGAAATTGTATATAATTGGAGTTGCAACCAGTTGAGCTACTCTCAAGTTGATTTTTCTTTTTTTTAATAGTAGTGTACACATGTTATCTGATATAAACTTATTGAATGTCTTAGGGCGCTGGTAGAAGGCCTGCCTTTGGCCGTGGTGCTGGAGGATTTGGCAGTGGACCAGCTGCTGGTGGTTCTGGCTTTGCTGCATAAGATGTTTTTGAGGTCTGCAATAGGGTTTCTGTTTCCAACAACTAGCAATGGATTATGAAATGGAGATGTCTGTTATTTTGGTATTGAATTTTGAGAGTAGTGGTTGATTTGATTTTCCTTATGATTTCCAATGTTGTTATCATGGATATTGTAGTCTCTGCTTAATGTTATTTGCCAATTGTCATGTTGGAGGCTCTCTTTGGTTGGTTCTTTCAGTGATACAGACCATCCCAAGTGTTGGATTGGCACGGTTTGTTGATTGCCTATCTACTCATCTTGTGAGCTTATCTGTTCTACACTTCTACCAAGTAAACAAGGTCGTTATTTCTCTATAAAATGCAGTTAAAAGAGTTTAAAACAATATTGAACGATTTTATTCCTAATTTATACTTTTCTTGTGGCCGAAATGTTTGATTGAAATAAACGTGGAAGGTCCGAAAACAGCTTGAGTTATTGCTGAAGACAATGAAGTATCTCACAATTTAAATGACAAACTATATAAACAATGATTAAGAGTTTGGTTAATGGCGATGACTCAATGGGAATGAGACAATTTAAAAATGTTCGATATTTGAGGATGGTTGGACGGACATGCACGTAAATGATTTCTATTGATTTTTGTCTTGTGCAAATTGAATGCCACATTGGGTTGGTGCCCTGCCAATCCTATATTTCACATTGTTTTATTTATTTATTTATTGAAACGGCACCAACTCATTTGAAGGTCTTCTTTTCTAACAAAATAAATAAATATATATACAAAGTATATTGATTGAAATAGACTAAGAAATTTGGACAAATTTTGAAATTTATGAAGTAATAGGTTTGAGAAAATCAGCATAGTGATTTTCTGAATTTTTTTTCCCAAAATTCTTTGCATATTCTCAATTCTCAAAGCATACCACTCTCTAATCTATTGTGTGACAACTTCTCCATATATATGGCATCTTCTAGTTTTTATATACAAATTTATTGATACATTGCTTTCAGACAAATTATTAATTAGTTTATCATCGTTGTCAAGTTTTCCCATCCAAAAGATAATGGCTCTTTATCTATAGCTTCCCCTGAGTCACATCATTTGTTGCAAGTCAATCTTCAACTAATAATATGTTAATTTGAAAATAAATAAAGTTTCCATTTATCTCTGCCGACTTACCATCACAGAGGGAGGAGGAAGACGAGGCCGGCCTCTCCATTGTTGCTCATGTTTTCGGCTCGATTTTCATCAGAAGAGGATTAGTTTCTTTCAGGTAAAAGTGTTTCTTTTTGGTCATTTCCTTGATATATGATACTGTTTAATTGTTTATGCCAATCAGATAAAGATCAAACAACAACATCTCTTATAGATTAATCAATTTCTCAAAATCCAATCGATTGGGTTCGTTTGGCACAATGTGCTCGTCGATTTTGTAGGCAATTTGATTTCCTGATGGAGATTGCTGAAGAAGATCATTCAGCTGAACCAATTCCATCTCTTATCAAACACATAAGTACAGATGGAGTGGCCGACTTTGATACCATTGATCGATCTTATGGCTTTTCGGATCATCCTAACCCGACCATATACGAGCTCAGCAGTGCATCGGCTATAGTATAGCTCTCCGTCTCAGCACCTTCTATCGCCTTTTTTCGGTTAGTTTTTGCTATTTCTCAATGTGTTGCTTATAGAAAACTAAGTGTTGTTGTTGATGTCACTTATGTTAAGCCTCTTCCACCACCTATCGAGTCTGGGAGAGTTCACTTTCAGTCGTCGGTGTCTATCAGCATGCCGCCTACTCCTACAGGACGTCGAGTTAAGGGTGCCAAGAGAGGTCTGCTAGGTGATCATGATCCGGATTCATTGACCAACAATGCCAATGACACTCCAAGGTCTGCTCCACCCGAAACTACGACAACTAGTGAGCGACGATTCTATTCACACCAAATGCCAAAGAGAGCCTTTTGTGTGCAACCTGATAGCCATGATGATGTCAACTTCTCCGAATCTCGTCAGCCACAGTTTGAAAGGGATGCAACGAAATCACGCCTTCAGAGGAGCCACCGAATCATAGGAGGTTCCGCTTTATCAGCTGATCGCTACTTTGATGCATTGCAAGGAGCGGATCTCGACACACTCAAGGTTAGTACATTGCACGATATTGTCAAGAACTCTTTAACTCTATGATCAATGTTCTAAAAAATGCTTGGCAGTTGCTTAATTGGTGGTATGGTAGAAACAAGGGTTTAGGCAGATTTCATGACGGGTCTTTCTAGTCTAGGCGGGTCTTAGCTAGCAACCTTGACGGCTTTGAAGGCGGGGCGAGGTTAAGGGTCTAGGCGGGTCTTGAAGGGTTTTTTAGAACATTGTCTATGATGGGCCTTAACGTTCGTTTTGTCGCCTTTTTTTTTTTTTTATCGGAACAGCCAAATGAGGAGTCAGTTCTCCCTGATGACAAGAGCTGGCCATTCCTTCTCCGGTACACTGTATCGACATTCGGTGTCTGCCTAGGCGTAAGCAGCCAAGCGATCTTATGGAAGGCCTTAGCGACATCCGAATCAACCAAGTTCCTACACATAAGCTTAAGAGTAAACTTAGTCCTGTGGATCATCTCTGTGGTGCTTCTAGTAGTCATTGCCTCAACCTATCTTTTGAAGGTGATCTTTTACATGGAAGCAGTTCGTCGCGAGTACTACCATCCTATCCGAGTGAATTTCTTCTTCGCGCCATGGATAGCCTTGCTATTCTTGTGTCTTGGTGTGCCACCAACGATTGTTAAGACGCTCCCTCGTCCTCTATGGTTCGTTCTTATGACTCCGATATTCATCCTAGAGCTAAAGATCTATGGCCAGTGGATGTCAGGTGGTCGGCGAAGGCTCTCAAAGGTGGCTAACCCGGCAAACCATCTATCGGTTGTTGGCAACTTTGTCGGAGCCTTGTTGGGTGCCACCATGGGCCTCAAGGAGGCACCGTTGTTCTTCTTTGCCATTGGCGTTGCACACTACATTGTCTTGTTTGTTACGCTTTACCAACGTCTCCCTACGAATCAGACACTCCCTATAGACCTTCATCCGGTGTTTTTCCTGTTTGTCGCGGGTCCTAGTGTTGCTTCCATGGCATGGGCTAGGATCCAGGGCTCCTTCGATAATGGTTCGCGGATGGCTTACTTCATCTCCATATTCCTTTACCTCTCACTGGTTAGTAGTCCATATGTACTTTCACCACTTCACTTTAGGCTCTGTTTGGCACATCATACTTATATGACATGTTGTCTTCTCGGGCTATGCAGGCTGTGAGGGTAAACTTCTTCCGAGGATTCAAGTAAGTATCGACATTTTTCGTGACATGACTTTCGTATATCTCGAATTCATATAGACGACTTTGCACAAAACCATCCGTATTTCGTAAACTTTTTTGTTCATATAAGTAGTTTTTGTTCATTTGATCATGTTCTATAGATTCTCGCTGACATGGTGGGCGTACACATTTCCTATGACCGGAGCAGCCATTGCAACCATCCGATACTCGAACGAGGTCAGGGGGTGGTTCACTCAGGTCCTCGCGGTCGCCTTATGTGCAGTGTCCGTCCTCATAGTCACCGCTCTTCTCGTCACAACCATCATCCACGCATTCGTGCTTCGGGACCTTTACCCTAACGACATTGCCATCGCCATCACCGAAACTCCACCGAGGAAGAGATGGTTCCATGAAGAAAGCGGTAGCCCACACCCTGATGACATTGAGAACTTCTTCAAGGCCTTGACATCTCATGGTAAGGCTATGGAAGCACCTCCTAGTAGCGATAACGCCATTGAAGAGACTCGTAGTAGCGACGACCACAATTGAATGAGCTTGTTGGATGTAGTAAAGGGTTGATCGGTAGTAGTCAATGTGTTGTTAACTCAGTTTAATGTATCCTTGAAATTTTGAATATTTTGAAGAAACTATGGATCGTTATGCCTTATTTAATACCTTCTTGATTTAAGGATTTTTGGATCGCGGAAACTAAATACACCGCAAATCAGGTTTAGGACATCACGTCGATAGGAATGTGGTGCACGTCGAGTCGATAGGAATGTGGTGCACGTCGATATAAACGTGGCTGGTACCCTAAACCCTAAGTTGCTTCAATTCTCTAGTGTCCTCCTGCACGTCACCACGTCGGTAAGTACGTGCATTTTGCATTTGTTAATCTGTAACAACTACATACTGGATTTGTGGTGTATCTAGGCTATCTAGCTAACAACCCTTTTCGGATTTTATTTTTGGATATTAAATATAAATATATATAAACTGGACAAATTAATAAAAGATCTAACCGTTTTTTATTTATGATAAATTTCAAATCTCATATATAGCGTTGAGATCCTAACTACCCTCGCCCTAAAACACTAACCCTAACTAAAAAAAAAAAGAAAAATACATAGCAAATATATAAATTTTTAATCTAAAAGCTAAAACCATAATATAGTTTAATTATGTTTGCTCTTTCCTAACCCTTCCTTCCTGCCTTGAGTTTGGGCTTTGCTTTCCTCTTTAGATGTGTCTAAGAGTTCCAATGATGTCAATGAATACGGCTTCAAGATCACATAAAACTCATTTCCACTCACTTCCAGTGGACTCGATTTCGGGATAACCTGGATTCGACAGATAGAGTTCGTCGTCGTCAAGTTGTATACCATAGATTCATACTAAAAAAAAGGTAGAAGATCAATCAATAAAACGGCTCAAGTATACCTTAGTCGGCTCTTCAAAGGAGTTGTAATCATGAGGCTCATCGGAGGTTAGAACGGTCTGCTTCGACCCCTTGATGGACTTCGCATCCACTCCATTGATCGAAATGGTGACATTCACTTGGCTGTTTTGGAAGTTCACTATCTTCACTTTGATATATGTGGAGTTATCCTTCTGGTTAGTGTATCTTATGGCAGAAGATATGAACTTGTCAAATGTTGACTCAGTCACATTGAGGAGGGTAGCTCCGCTAGACTCAGTGAATAATGTTTGCATCCAGTAGCTAGGGATTCCGAAAGCTTGGTGCGAGTCAAAATTGATAGCGTCGGGCTTCCATCTAAGTACACATCATTGAAAGAACTTGTTAGTATGTTTCTTCAAAGTTTATAAAGTGAATACAAAATGTATCAGAAACTCACTTTGGATCATCACGATGCATGAAGAGCGGGGCATAACTCGCCATGGAAACAACATCACTACATTGGCACATTTCATAGATATAATGTTAGAATTGAAGTTCATAATGAAGCCAATACAAACAACCAAAAGTTCAATCCAATTCATAGATATAATGTTAGAATTGAAGTTCATAATGAAGCCAATACAAACAACCAAAAGTTCAATCCAATTACCTATTTCGTTCAACACCGATAAGGAATGCTGCCTCAGATATGGCACCAATTAAAGTACCGTTGTCATTCACATCACTAGGCTCAGTGACGGCGTACTCACTCACGAAAACCTTAGGGCCATACCGCGGTAGGTGATCAAAGTTGTGGGCGTTGTCGAACATTTGCTCGGGATTCAGGTATATCTGAAAGATTGTATACATATATATAACCCAATCAGCCATCATACACACAAAGTTCATATAAGATCTATCTTAAAAAATGGATCGAGTCGATCAAATACGTGGAAATCAAATAGATCCGCTGGCATGTCAAGTTGTGCTTGCGTCGCGTCACAGTTGTTGATGACTTGGATGTCGGGATAGTTGCTCTTTATGGCATCGTAGAACTTGAGATAGTTTCCTGATAGACACAAATCAACCATTAATGAATCCGTAAGTACATTATATTTGAGCTAAGGCGACGGTTTATGTCCATCGCTGGAGTGTATAACTCGCATAGTGTACCTTTATAATGTGTGTATTGCTTCCAACAATTCTCATTCCCGACAGCGATATGTTTAAGATCAAAAGGCTCCGGGCGTCCATGCTGTGCTCGGAGGGCTCCCCATTTCGTATTGACATCACCCCTCGCATACTCGATGCTATCGAGCATTTCCTACACCACGTACAATATAATGTCATGTATACTTCTTGAAAGTAACGACGGAAATAATAGATATCGAGCTTACTTGAACATAAGGGCCGATAAGTTCGGTGTCAACTTGTTCGGTATGAGCGATACCGACATTAATCACCCACACGGGAGCTGCCCTGAGATCTTCCGATAGCTGCATCCAATTCGAGATTTAAATTCGATGCAATATCATATATATATGTAACTTCAAATTAGTATATAAAAAGTATCATACTTGGAGGAATTCGAGATAACCGAGACCATCATCAGTCCAATACTCCCAAACGTCGTTAAAGTGGCCAGGTCGGTTTTCGGGCGGACCGACGGACTCCTTCCATCGGAAAGAGTTCCTCAAAGCGACTCCTTCGACGAAACATCCACCGGGAAACCTGAGAAACCTCGGCTTCAATCTCATCACCATCTGCATTAGATCCTTTCGGAATCCGTGGCCCTTGTGGGTGTTGAGAGGCATCGCCGACACCTGATCGATCCAAATCGTCCCGTTCTTGGTGGTTGTGAGTTGAAGCGTCGCATTTCTATCCGTCCCCTCTGCTTCAAGTGTCATCTCCATCTTCGTCCAATCATCAACCGCATTAGGCGTCCTAACATTTAATCACCATAAAATTATTAGTTTAACATACTTCAAATTCATAAACAATATCATTAAGCCTTACAATGTGTTGGTGGTTTCGAGGATCAGCCCGTCCTCGCCGACGAACGACGCAGATAGCTCAAGAGGGCCAGTAGAGCGAAAATAAAACGACACATTGTATGTCTGTCCCTCTACAATATTCTGCAACGATTTGAGTTTTAGTCACGATATAGTTACACAAAATTAATTTAACACTAAATATAGATAAATATACCATGCCATGGAATCCGGGATTGAAAATCCCAACTCCACCTCGGGCAAGAATCTCCGTCGCAGAGGATATCCATTCGAAGCGCCATTTTGTTCTTCTCGAAAGGCGAAGAGGGCTCGGTTGTGACGAAAATGTGCTTGTCGTCGCCGATCAAGCCCCATGGATGGATATGGGACGGAGAGTGATGGCCTCCGGCTTCAAAACCTATGAGTCATAAATATGTTAATTTAACTCGAAACTAATAAAACTAGTATTGATTTAGGGCAATTTTATACTTTATTCATTACAAGCTCGGCCCAGAGCCCACCAGCTCCGGCATGGTTGATTTCCTCGAAGAAAACATCGAGGAGAGTATCTGGAATTGGAGACGTTTTGGAGGCATTGACAGATATGGAAGCGGTCTTCCAATCGGATTCGTAATAAGCGGCACGAGCTGAGATTAATAAACACAAAAGGAGGGAACACAGGAGACTCCAAGTGATGCTCACCATCGTGAGAAGATAGAAGAGTTTTGATAGTAGGTAGGGAATAACACGTACAGCTTATAACTCAGGGGTGATTTGCAACACCTTTATAGGATTCAAATGGACTGGGATAAGGTTTAATCTGATTCTAGTAAACAAATGATTTTTTTCAAACGTACTGCCGATTTAAAATGGAAAATAGAGTGATTTAAAAAAAAATAGATTTTAATTGAAGGGATAACTACTATGTACTCTATCAGTAAATCGGTGGTAAATGATTGAATTTGTTAAACCGTTCGGCACAATAAATTTAATTACTCCTTCCGTCTCATATTAAATGTCGTTTGTCTTTTTCTGCACGCTTTTTGATGAGCGAAAAATAGTAATAAGTATCAAATTGTATAAAAAAAAAATTAAAAAATAATATTTCATAGAGTTTTTCGCTTTTAAAAAGCGTGCTGAAAAATAAAACGACATTTAATTTGAGACGGAGGGAGTATAAGATTAAGTTTATAACAAACTACGAAGTTGTAAATGGTTTTAATTTGGCAAATTTTACATTAAAACAATCTCATATAAGTTAAAAAAATGAGTCAAGTTGCATTTGTTTATAATAACAATAATATTTGATTTCAGCCCTTTATACCAACTAGTTTTATTACTCACCTTCTCCGCGGTTTTTTAATAAATTATATTTTATTATATAAATAACATTTTATTAATTTTATTATTAAATTATGAATACTTAAATATATCTTAATTTATAGAAAAAATTTGGTGAAATGTCCATATAGAATGCTTAATTAGGTAAATGTCCATTTTTATTTAGCAATTAAGAAAGTGTCCATAATATTTTCATAATACCCACAATACCCTCATTATATTTTACCCATTCCCTTCCCATCCCTCAGGGTAACCAACATGCGATCCTTTGCCCCGTTTCCCTCTCCTCTCCATCTCCATTGTCGACGCCATATATCGCTTTCTTAGGCGTCGGTGACCTCCGCCGTACCGCCGCGGTCTCCAATCGACACAGTCGTTGCATCCATCGAGAGACGATCGCTGACGACGACCATGATGCAATCGTCTCCGGGATCCGGTAGAGAACGCTTTGATTTACAGTGGATGTCCACTTTCAAGGATGAATGAATGATACTTTGTCGTTTACAGAGCTGATTGCAAATTTAATTAAATATTTTGATATTTTAATTTGATTATTTTCAGGCATCCCTTTCCCTCTCGATAACGCTCCTCTAAAAATTAGGGATCTCAATTACATTATTGGCTTATCATCAATTGATCCCCACATCCCTGAGATTTGGAAGGCTTGATGCTTCTCCATCGTAATTGCCCTATATTGATTCATCTTTCTCTTCCTATTGCTCTTCTTCATTTTCATTCAATTCCAATCATTAATCAAATGACTTTATATTTTTTTATATATATTTCTTCAATCATGATTGATTCATGAACGGATTACAATCATGATCTCATTCTTCTCACCCCCCGGCAACTATTATATGCTGTGGGAAAATACAGGTCAAGTCGATCTAATGGTATACCTAGATCTCTCCGGGTTTTTTTTTATTGGTGACACTATCTTGGTGATATTTATTATGGTGATGACGGTTTTTTTTTGTGATTACATGATCTTGGTGACAAATACTTGTTGAAATAATATTTTTATGACAATAGGTTGACACTATTTTATTGTTGGTGACAACAGATTACTAAAGTAGTTAGTATGGTGATGACAATTTTTTGTGTGATTACATGGTCTTAGTGACAAATATTTGTTGAAATAATATTTTGATGACAATAGGTTGATGAATTGAAACTATTTTATTGTTGGTGACAACAGATTACTAAAGCAGGTTGGTGACAATAGGGAGTGATAATGTTCTTTGTTTAGGAATAATAGATTAGTGACAATGTTTTTTAGTTGGTGACAATTGGTGTTTAGTGACAGTGTTCACTTGTTTGTGAAAATAATTTGATGACAGTGTTTTGTAGTTGGTGACAATATTTTGTAGTTGGTGATAGTATTTAGTTAGTAGAAATTGATGGTGGCAATATTTTATAGTAGGTGATAAAAAATTTGTGACAATGTTGTATAATTGATGACAATAGGTTTGTGACAATGTTCACTAGTACCAGAAAAAAATTTCGTTAAATGTCACTAGAAATAAAATAAAATGTCACAAAAAAAGTCAATTGTCACCACAATAACTATCACAAATAACTGTCACCGGAAAATATACACAATTGTCACCAAAAATTGGTAGAGTTATATATTCTGTTTTGGTGACAAATGGAATTTATGTTGTTATTTTTAGATTGGTGACAATTGGTAGAGTAATATATTCTGTTTTGGTGACAAATGAAATTTATATATGTTGTTATTTTTAGATTGGTGACAATTGGTAGAGTTATATATTCTGTTTTGGTGACAAATGAAATTTATATATGTTATTATTTTTAGATTGATGACAATTGGTAGAGTTATATATTCTGTTTTGGTGACAAATGAAATTTATATATGTTATTATTTTTAGATTGATGACAATTGGTAGAGTTATATATTCTGTTTTGGTGACAAATGAAATTTATATATGTTGTTATTTTTAGATTGGTGACAATTGGTAGAGTTATATATTCTGTTTTGGTGACAAATGGAATTTATATCTCATTTAGCTATAATGTAATTTTCATTATCCTTTTGCGTTCAATTGTAGTGGAAGTTGTGGTATGTATACCATCAAATATATCGAGGGTCTTGCATTTCATGGTGGTATTGAAGCTATTTCAAACAAGTATATGGATGCGTATAGCTAGAGAGAGATGATGGCTATAGAGGGTCTTGCTATTTTGGATGTTAAGTATGAATGTCTCAACTGTTCCCCTTTGTTTTGATATTTTTGCAAGTTGATGTAGTCTGACAATTAAGTATTACAAAGTTAAACTTTGCATCAAATTTCATCTACTTAGGGTTATTATTGTAACAAAAATGCGTTAATATTAGATGACAAATGTGATGCCATTATAGTATTGTACATCGAATTATTCATTTGCTCAAGTTTAGCCCCACGAGGGTTTATGCTCCCCTAGTTCTAGGGTTTTCATAACAAAAACGCATTAATATTAGATGACAAATTTAATAACATTGGTACTATACGCACATTTTAGGGTCTATAATGTACATCCAATTTTCGTCTGCTCAGGTTTAGCCCCTCTTAGGTCTATGATCCCCTTGTTCTAGTGTTTCAGTTTTGTAACAAAAATGTGTTAATA
The DNA here is from genome assembly GCA_037127255.1 of Persicaria tinctoria. Classification (NCBI taxonomy): domain Eukaryota; kingdom Viridiplantae; phylum Streptophyta; class Magnoliopsida; order Caryophyllales; family Polygonaceae; genus Persicaria; species Persicaria tinctoria. Next base: position 7,996,154 of record JBANSL010000012.1, read on the forward strand.
TTAGATGACAAATGTGACAACATTAGCATTGTAAACATTTTAGTTTGATAAAAGTGATTTGTAGTTGGTGACAATTGGCCGGTGATACTGTTTTGTTGTTGGTGACAATTAATTTCTAAAAATAGGTGGTTGACACTAGATTGGTGACAAAGTTTTATAATTGGTGATAGTAGATTATTGACCAAAGCTTGATGAAAATAGGTTGGTTACACTATTTTATTGTTGGTGTCAATAGATTACTGAAAAGAGATTGGTTACAATGTTTTTTATAAGTTGGTGACAATACAGTTGATTAAACAATATAAAAACAATGTTATGTAGTTGGTGACAATGTCTTGGTGATGTATAATGTTATGGTGACAATTTTTTTGAAGGTTACAATATCATGGTGACAATATATTGTCATCAACCTCGTCATTAATAATTGTCAGTTGTCACCAACAATTGTCATCTGGAAAATCATCTATTAGTAGGAAAACATCGTTTGTCACCGAGGAAAAGTATTACTGGCAACTGTCATTGGAAGAAAATCAATTCTCACCCAAATTTTTTTGTCACCAACAATTATCACAAGAAAAAAAGAAAATCAATTGTCACTAAAAAAGATTTTCCCTTAACTGTCACCGGAAAAAATAAAATGTCACAAAAAATTAATTGTCACCAAAATAATTGTCACAATTAACTGTCACCAAAAAAATATACTCAACTATTACCAAAAAATTGTCACCAAATGCAGGCGTTGACCGGAATGGTCAATGTTGACTAGTCAATGTTAAAATTAAAAATTATCAAAGGGGGGAAGAAGGAAGGGTTAGGGATGAGGAAAGAGGGGTATTTTTGGAAAAAATTGACATTTACTTAATTTTGACATGAAAAATGGATATTCACCAAATTTAACCTAATTTATATAGGTTACAAATATCCTTTATATTAAATAAATAATTAGTTGTGAAGATATTATAAAATAATTTAATTAAGAAATGTAAGATAAAAATATTATTTAATTCAATTTTATATCTTTCCTTTTAATTAATAATGATTATATTTTTTTGGCCTAATAATGATTATATTATTGAAATGTTTAGATCCATATATTGCATATAGATATGTTTTAACTGAAAAAAGGTGTTTTGTTAAAAAAAATCTCTGATAAAAAAAAAGTTACAAAAATCTATTACATAAGACACCTTTTGGAGGGTGGGAGAATCTTTAATTATTTAAGGGCATTTTGATCCTGAAATAAAATATCATTGGATTGATCATAAAATATAGAGGTTGAGTTAGAATGTAAAATTAAAAACAATTTGAAAGACAAGAATCTCATGATTTGGTGAAATAAATAAACCATCATATCTTCATTTTATTTCATCAAAAGTTTTTTAATTAAAAAAGTTAATTTTATGTAATAACTTGAAAGACAAAAAAGTTAATTTGAAAGACAAAAATAATGCATGAAATATATTTGAGAAATAAGATTTAGATAATAAAATACTCCATATAAATCTGTAAAGTTTGTACACGGGTTGAAGAAATCCAATCATTTACAACCGGTGTGGAAGATGTGAAATGATACACATTCCACATTGATAATATTGGGCAAATCCAAACCTGCTATATAAGCTAGTAGACTACTTCTTCTATTGTCATTTGGTTTTAGGATGCTCAGTAGAGCGAACATAGAACGACACATTGTATTGCCTTCCCTCTTCAATATTCTGCAACGATTTGAGTTTTAGTCACGATATAGTTACACAAAATTAATTTAATCGTAAATTATTAAATAAAAAAATATAGATAAATATACCGTGCCATGGAATCCGGGATTGAAAATCCCAACTCCGCCATGAGGGCAAGAATCTCCGTCGCATAGGATATCCATTCGAAGCGCGTTCTTCTCGAAAGGCGAAGAGGGCTCGGTTGTGATGAATATGTGCTTGTCGTCGCCGATCACTCCCCACGGATGGATATGGGAAGGAGAGTGATGGCCTCCGGCTTCAAAACCTATTCAAGAGTCGTAAATATGTTAATTTAACTCGAAACTAATAAAACTAGTATTGATTTAGGGCAATTTTATACCTTTATTCATCACAAGTTTGGCCCAGAGGCCACCAGCTCCGGCATGGTTGATTTCTTCAAAGAAGACACCGAGGAGAGTATCTGGAATCGAAGATGTTTTGGATGCATTGACGGATATGGAAGCGGTCTTCCAATCGGATTCGTAATAAGCAGCACGAGCGGAGATTGATAAGCACAAAAAAGAATGTAAGGGAACAAAGGATGCTCCAACTGAAACTCACCATCGTGAGAAGATAAAAGTGTTTTGATAGTAAGGAGGGAATAACACGTACAACTTAGAGCTGAGAGGATGATTTGGAACAAATTTATAGGGAATCAAATGGATTGGGACAAGGTTTAATCTGATTCTAGTAACCAAATGAGCCGATTTAAAAAAAGAAAATAGAGCGATTTAAAAAAATAGATTTGAATCGAAAGAATATACTCTATCAGTAAATCTCGGTTGTAAATGATCGACAAACTACGAAGTTGTAAATGGTTTTAATTTGGCAAATTTTACGGTAAAACAATCTCGTATAAGTCAAGTTGCATTTGTTTATAATAATAATAATATTTGATTTAAGCCTTTTATATAACAACTAGATGTTCTTGTCCGGCTGGACGCGCTAGGAAAGAGGCACGGTATATCGGTCTCAAATTCAGAATCAAGGAGAAAATGGAGAGCGAGGGTGAGCGAGGGCAAGGTCCGGGAGAGAAGTTTGCGGCGCCGGGGGTGGTCCGGCAGGGCAACAGACGGAGACATATCGGGAAATGACTAGTGATGACAACCAGCCTCCCAAAGTCGCCCCTGCGCTGGTGTTTGGAACGGTGGAGAGTCCTCCCCGGGCAGTTGGTGGAACACAGTTTCCCAGTATCCAAGATTCGCTCAAAGGGATGCAGGGGACAGTCATGAATTTTAAGAATAAGCTTGTGAACGGGCCAGCCCAAGTCATGCGGTTATCACTGCGAATTCAGACGGTCAGGGGCTGATGAACTTGAATTTCAGGCTACGGATGATATGCCCCCGGAGGAGAACGACCCCTTGTGTCCGACTATAAGCCTGAACAGAGCGGAGAAGGAAGCGTTATGGAGGCCATGGCGCAATACTCTGATCATAAAAATGTTCGACAAAGGGCCGGGTTATATGCAATTGCACCGTCGGCTGACCCAGAAATGGGGGCTCACTGCCCAGTTCTCCTTGATTGATCTGGGTAATGACTTCTTCATTGCCCGATTTTCGAATCAATCCGACTATGACCATGTGATTGCGAGGATCACCAAGTTGATGGTCTGGGTTAGAATCCCAGGATTGCATATCGAATACTTCGATCCACGTTTCCTCCGGTTGATAGGGCAGAGAATTGGGAAGGTGCTACACATCGACCACACTACAAAAGCTGCTGAAAGAGGCCAGTTTGCTCGGTTGGGTGTGGAAGTGGACCTGATGAAACCATTGCTGTCAAATTCAGGCTCGATGGGAAGGTTTGGCTGATTCAGTACGAGGGAGTGAGGATGGTCTGCTTCACATGTGGTAAGGTTGGCCATAACGCGGAAGCTTGTGGGAAAAGTCAGGACGAACCACCAACCGACCGGCCGACAGTTGCTAAGGTGGCAGACGAGAGCTATGGGGACTGGATGCAGGCAAGAAAACCACGGGGCAGGCGCCAGGGGATAAGGACAGAGAGAGCCGATCCAAACAGCAAGAACATAGGAGGGGCCAACGCCGAAGCTGCTAAGGTACAAACTGGAACCACCGGCCCTACACTGTCCGGTTCAGGGGTGTCGGCGACGATGGGAAAGCCGAATCAGAAGGGGAAGGATCCTGTCTTTCAAGGTAACATGGAGATTTATCAATCTTCGAGATTCGTTGTTCTAGCTGAAAACGAGGATGGCCAAATCTCAACGGAATCAATCTCAGAGGGAAAGATCTTACGGGAAAAAATGGATTTGAATTCTAAGATAATTTTATCCACAGAGGAAAGTGGTAAATTCAGTAGGGGCCCGATTTCAGGAGGGAAATAAAATATTCCCAACAAGCAAGGAAAAGGAAAATCCTCTAACCGAAAGTCGATCAAAAATCTGTCTCTATCTGTTAGAAACCCACCCAATCCAAAATAGAAAGGATATTCCAAAAACTTGTTATCAGCAATAGAGCGGGAATTTCCCATCGTCCAATTACCGAACCCTAGATCTCACTAGTACGCCGTCAATCCAAGACCCTCAAAGCAAATTGAAGCAACCACAAGCCAAGCCACTAAGGCCGATCCCAACTCAGGCCCTACCCAATCAGACCCAAGCCTAACCACGCCCCGACCGCTGTCCCAACCCATTGCCCACAAACCTGATGAACCAAGCATCGAATCTGGTGGATGTCCCGGTGTGAGGTCGGGCAAGTTTCCTGGTGACGAACCACCGGACGGGACCTTTCTGGCCCGATACCCCTCGATGGAGAACAAAGCACGACTGGAACTCCAACCGTTGGACACGACGGATCAGCCAATCCTGTGCAGGGGTACCTGCTCAGGAGACTCTATGATGCCTTGATGCGGCTTGATGAAGCTGCGTATGCCTTTGCTGAAGCTATGCAGATGCCTTCAGGCTCGATACTCAATGCTCTTCTCCATATTGTCGTTTTTATGGATAGTATAAAAATATTGGCTTGGAATACGAGTGGGGCGGGCAATACGGCCTTTCTTGCTGCTCTGCACGAGATTATTAGAACTTACTATCCCTAGGTCCTGATTCTTGTTGAGCCGCGGATCAGTGGAGAGTTGGTCGATAGAACTTGCAGAAGGGTGGGTTTTTATGGATGCATCAGAATGGAAGCGACTGGTTTTGCAGGGGGAATTTGGCTATTATGGAGGACAGATGCAGTGGACGTCAAAACTATCATCAAACACCCACAACACATTACAGTTGAAGTAACTAGGAGAGGTGAAGACCCGTGGGTTCTCTCTGCGATATATGGGGCTCCGAGTAGATCTCGTCGCTTAGATCTTTGGAGGAGCTTGTTTGAATTTGCCAGCAATAACACCTTACCTTGGGTTCTTGCGGGTGACTTCAATGCAATAATCAACCCGGAGGAGAGATCGCCAGGTTCGTTAGTGGGTTCAAACAGATCATCTCGTGAGTTTAGTAACTGGGTAGACTCACTCCAGCTGCTAGACCTTGGCTACTCGGGTCCCCTTTCACATGGTGGCATGGGCGGGACGAGGTAAACAAGAAAATGGAAAGACTGGATCGAGCGCTTTGCTGCCCCGATTGGAGGCTCCGGTTCCTTGAGGCTTCAATCAGACACATAATAGCTCCTTATTCAGATCATGCACCTATCTTACTGGAGCTCAAAGCTGCCACTCACAGGAGGAATGAGACTAAGCCGTTCCGGTTCCAAAGTGCTTGGATGATGCATGATAGCTTTGCGGACTTTCTTACGGACAATTGGAGCCAATGGGCGGGCGCTTGTGAAGCCCTGAAAACGCTAGCAGCTGATCTAGAAAGATGGAACAAGGAGGTCTTTGGTAACATCTTTGACCGGAAGAGGAGCCTGACTCGGAGACTAGAAGGGGTCCGTAGAAAGTTAGCTTTGGGTCCGTCGAATTTCTATATCAGCCTGGAGGAGCGGCTTTGCAAGGAATTCGAGGAAGTATTGTCCCAGGAACAACTTCTTTGGTTCCGAAAATCGCAGGCTGATTTCCTCCTTGATGGGGATAGAAATACTCGCTTCTACCATCTTTCGACTATCATCAGACGGAGAACTAATAAGATCACAATGCTGCAGAGTACGGATGGAAGCTGGATTGAGGATCCTACAGGGCTCAAGCAGCTCCTAGTGGAGTATTTCACCGCCCTCTATACCTCGGACGGACCTTCGAGCACGCAGCCAACCATCCAGATAAATCATACGTTCCCGGAAATGACTGCACACCAACGAAGGGCTATCTCTGCTCCGTTCAGAGGGGTTGAGGTGTGGCAGGCTCTCAAGCGTATGGGTCCTCATAAGGCACCAGGCCCCGATGGTTTTCTGGTGGTGTTCTATCAAAAGAATTGGGAGGTGGTTGGAGGGCAGATAAGCGAGACGATCTTAAGGCTTCTGAATGAGAATCAGGCGCCAAGCTCCATGGCCGATGCGCTGATGGTATTATCCCGAAGACAGAGAGCCCGACTTCACCTAAACAGTTGCGTCTGATCTCTCTCTTGAACGTGATCTTTAAGATAGCTACGAAAATGATTGTGAACCGAATCAAACCAGTGCTCCTGGGGTTGATTTTGCCAACCCAGTCTAGCTTCATACCGGGTCGACAGATTATCGATAATATTTTCGTCGTCAAAGAGGTTCTACATTCTATGTCGGAGAGGAGGAGACGGAAATGGATGGTGATAAAGGTTGACTTAGAGAAAGCCTATGATCGCGTCGATTGGAATTTCCTTCGTTCGACACTTGCAAGAGCTCAGTTTCCCGCAGGGCTGACGGAGGTGATTATGAATTGCCAAACCATGGGCAGAACAGAAGTTTTGTGGAATGGTGGGATCGCAGGTGGCTTCACCCCTTCTCGAGGCATTCGACAAGGCGACTCGCTTTCGCCGTACCTTTTTGTGCTCTGTATGGAGGCCTTGTCGCATATCATACAAGACGCTGTAGCTAATGGTTCATGGAAGCCGGTCACGGTGGGAGGAGTGCAACTATCCCACTTGTTCTTCGCAGACGATTTGGTTCTGTTTGGAGAGGCTACCGTCGACCAAGGAAGAACGGTCAAGAATTGCCTAGACAAGTTGTGCCAAGCATCGGGCGAGCGAGTAAATTTTGCAAAGAGTTCGATATTCTTTGCCTGGAACGTCCCTGCAGCTGTAAAAGGAGAGATCAGCAGAGAAGTGGCCATCCCAATCGAGACTGATTTCGGTAATTACCTGGGAGTATCCACCGCCTGTGGGAGATTGACGGTGGGACGGTTCAACTACTTATTGGACAAGGTCTCGAAGAGGCTAAGCGGATGGAAAGCAAGAACCTTATCGATGGCAGGGAGAGTGACATTAGCAAAATCGGTTCTCACAAGTCTTCCCTTATACACAATGCAATCAAGCCTTGTTCCAAGAGGAGTCTGCAACGCAATCGATAAAGCTGTTAGGGGATTCGTATGGGGCTCTTCGGTGGATCAAAGGCGTATTCACTTGCTCAAGAAGGAAGTTTTGTATGCCCCAACAGAAGTAGGTGGACTCGACATACGTTCGATGCGGGAGACCAATCAGGCGGTGCTCGCCAAATTGGGTTGGCGGATGCTATAGGATCCGACAACCCTCTTGAGTAGACTAATCCGTGGAAAATATTGTAACGGCAGACTGGACGTTGATATGTTCGCAAGGCAAGCTAATGCGTCACGGCAATGGGGCGGCATTGTTCATGGGGCAGAGCTGCTAACTCCAGGCTTGAGAACCGACATTGGGAATGGTCATAAGACTCTCTTTTGGGGCCACCCATGGCTGCATAAGGGATCTCTCGAGGACATCACGCTGCAGAGAGTGCCGGAGGAAATGATTGGCCAAACAGTTGCGGAAGTCTGGAAATGTGACGACTGGGACTGGGACTCGATCCACGCCTATCTACCGGACAAGATTGTGGACAAATTGTGAGCAATCAGGGTGATTCCCCAACCTGATTTGGAGGATAAAATCTACTGGGGTCATACTTTGTCAGGCAGATTTACGACGACTTCAGCTCTGAGGTTACTTCGAAGCGATGGCGGCCTAGCTCCGACCCCCGGTTGGAAGCAAATCTGGAAAGCCCCAGCACAACAACGAGCCCGGACGTTCTCACTCCTAGCAGCCCACGACGCGATGTTGTGCAATGCTAATAGGCGTAGGCGTCACTTGTTGAACCACGCCAACTGCCCAAGGTGCGGCTGCGAAGAGACTAGCATACATATGCTAAGGGACTGCGAGGCGATTCGATTGACATGGATGAAACTGGCGAACAACCAGCTCCCTAACACCTTCTTCCTCACTTCCAATGTCCAAGAATGGGTGTTTCAAAATGTCCGAGAAGGGAATCGATGGAGCCCGACTTTCATGACCATGTTGTGGATGACGTGGAAGACTCGAAACGGCCTGGTCCATGAGGGAAATGACAAGGTGCAAGATCTGGCCCCCGTCGTCTGGAAAACGGTGTCGAATTACCTCCATGCCCGAGAGAAAGCCAACAAAAAGACGGCTGTCGTTTCAACATAACGACAAATTCAAGCAGCTTGGATTCCGCCGGACGAGGGGTGGGTGAAGCTTAATACTGATGGAGCCTCAAGAGGCAATCCGGGACCAGCAGGAGGAGGCGGGATACTCAGGGACGCCCATGGGAACTTCCAGAGAGCTTTCGCTGTTCGTTGTGGTAGATGCTCGGCTTTTGCGGCGGAGCTATGGGCGATATTCCATGGGCTTCAACTTGCTAGGAACATGGGAATTGGCAAGTTAATTGTCGAAACTGATTGTGCTTTGGCTTGCGAGACGCTCAAGAAGGAGGGAGACGGAACCCACGCGCACTGGCATCTGGCTAACCAGTGTAGGAAGCTACTCGAGGACTCGACGTGGGAGTTCAAGATACAGCATGTGAACCGGAGAGCTAACGATGCAGCAGATCTCCTAGCAAAAATGGGGGTGACTCTTGATGAGTCTTATACCCAATTCTTCACTGTACCCACCTACATAGCCAGCTTGGTGAACCCTTCATCCCCTTGTGGGATTGCTGTTTAATTGTTTCAATAAAACTATCGGGCAATAGCCCGCTTTGATGACCCAAAAAAAAGGAAAGAGGCACGGTCGTCGGCGGATTTTCTAATTTTTACCTTCTTTCAAAAAAAAAATGTAGACACGTAGGATGACATGCGGATAAATGGATAGATCATTGTATGGCGTGTCTTAAATTTATTGGTTACTCTGAATCGCACCAGAACCTGCCACAGAGGATTTTCACGCCTCTGTTTTAGTATTATACTAGTTATATTACCCGCGATCTTCGCGGTTTTTTAATATGACTTTTATTATTTATGCACAAATTGTATAAAATCATAAAAATTATATAAAATATTATTTTTTGACTTTTTAATTTCCTACTTATTATCAATTTATTATTGGTGATGATTTTTAATGACTAACTTTAATCGCCAAAATATTATAAAATACATACTTTCTCTTATATATACACACACTTTAATATCACACACATCTATAAAATTAAATTACTACTATAAAAAAATAAAGATATAATTATATTGAATGGTTGATTATATATTGAATTGTTAATTTGTTATATATATATATATATATATATATATATATATTACTTAATGGAAAAATTTAATCGATTGAATTTCAAATTTGTATGATGTAATTTCATTATTCTTTTCCTAATTTTTTTTATAAAATCCAATTATTTTATCGCTAAACAAAGCAATATGTATAATGGATCTAATATTTGTATGAATTTGGTTTATAAATTAATTGTTTGTTAAAGATAAACACTTATTGATTTGAATTGTTTCTATTGTTTAATGTGATTGTTTAAAGATAAACACAATTATTTGGTAAGTGAGCAATATTTGCATAAATTTGATTTATAAATTAATTGTTAATTTGTTAAATATAGTCACTTATTGATTTGAATTATCTCTATTAGTTAATGTGATTGTTTAATAATTTAATAGAATATATATAAACTAATTCTCTCTATATATAATTTAATCAATTTTCGTTGGTGGTAAAACTAATCTAACCTTTTTTCGTATAAAATTATCTAATTTTAATTTTTTTAGATAAAATGTTTATTAAATTACTTAAGGTAAAATTCAGTAGGTTGATCGGATAAAACTCATAAAAGTCATAAACATTAATTAATTTTTATAATTATGCATGAGTAGTTCTAAAATGATAAGATAAATTAATTTAAAATATAATAGTTTGGTGTTTTGTAAATGTTTTTCAATTCATAATTTTGTATGGCCCTTTAGTTTATGAGATGAAATTATATTAAAAATTTGATAACTTAAGTGCACGTTTATGAGTTCTATGAGATGAAATTCAAAAAATAATTATGAGTTCTATCTAATAGTCCGTATATTTTTTTATTAGAAACAAAAAAAAAACTTTGAATCTTTATAAAATCCATTATTAGAGAACTAACACTTAAATTTTTTTATGAGTTCTATCTTTATATGAGATGAAATTAATTTATTTGAGAATTGCACGTTTGATTTTGAAGATAAAAAAAACTAAAATTATTTTCCATCGTTTTATTATTGTGAAATCTAATCTTTTTTAGGGAAAATATTTATAAAATAACTTATGGTAAAATGATAGGTTTTGTAAACAATTAAGAAATAAAAATTAATTATAACAACTCATATTGATAAGTTTAATAATTTAAATGATAGAATTTATAACCACTTAAGATATAAAAATTAATTATAATAATCAATATATACATAGGATGACACGTGGATAAATGGATAAAGTTATTGTTTAACGTGGCTTAAATATATTGGATCATCATTAATTGACGTGTCAAAAACCCGGGCCAGATTGCACCAGAAAATTACACGTAAGCAAATCGCATCAGAACCCGCCACATAGGATTTCCACGCCTCTGTTTTAGTATTATATATTTATTGATTGATTGATGATATATATATAAATATATATATATATATATATATATATATATATATATATATATATATATATATATATATATATATATTGAATATTTATATTTAAAAATAATAAAGATCAACAATTAATGTAGACACGTAGCATGCATATGCGGATAAATAGATGGATCGTTGTATGACGTTTACCTTTAATGATAAATACGCTTACCTAATTTTAATTTTATTTAAAGAAAAAAAAAAGAAAAAAATCTAAGCAAAATTTAAGGATAAATACGTTTACCTTTAATCGATCCTCTCACTTAGGATTGAAGATTTAATTTTTAAACAAGTTGTGTATATCAGAAACCAAGTCGAGCACGCTTACCTAATTTTAATTTTATTTAAAGAAAAAAATCTAAGCAAAATTTAAGGATAAATACGTTTACCTTTAATCGATCCTCCCACTTAGGATTGAAGATTTAATTTTTAAACAAGTTGTGTAGCTTATATTTAAAGTTTGGATTCTTCGTATTATCAATATGGGATGTGTATCATTTCACATCTTTCACATATCCTCTCAAATACAACTGTCTAGCCACACAATATTTGTCGGTTGCACTTGACGACTTAATGTCTTAAGGTTGCTCAACCCATTAGATCAGGAACCCGGGCTTGATGACTTAATGCTTAGGGCCGGCTAGCCCATTAGACTAGGAACCTGGATCGCACCGCTATGATACCATGTTAAATTTCGGGGTGCCACGTGGGGGTCACACGTCCGAACATTTCATGCGCTAACCAAGTCGAGCACACAAGACCAGACCATCCTAAAATCAATTATCTCTTCAAATTTTCTTGTACCCGGGTTGAAGAAATCCAATCATTTACAACCGGTGTGGAAGATGTGAAATGATACACATCCCACATTGATAATATTGGGCAAATCCAAATCTGCTATATAAGTCAGTGGACTACTCCTTCTAATGTCATTTGATTTTAGGATGGTCTAGTCTTGTGTGCTCGACTTGGTTATAAGCATATGATATGCTCATACGTGTAACCCTCACGTGGCACCCTGAAACCAAACTTTGTAGGAAATCCAACTCCAATTTTCTTGTTATAAATATAATCTTATCTATTTAATGAATTTAATCATCTCTTCAAATTTTCTTGTACCGGCCGGTTTAACAAATCCAACCATTTACAACCGATTTACTAATAGTATGTAGTAGTTATTCATTCAATTCAAATCTATTTTTTTAATTCGACATTACGTTTAAAATTGTTAGAAAGATTGTCCTAATTTCTTCCAACGCAAGTAGTGTGAAACCAAAAAAATTGTTAGTAAGATTGTCCTAATTTCTTCCAACGGTGGTGTTACAGCCTTGTCCCAATGCATTTTGGCTCCTATAAATTTGTTACAAATCATCCTCTCCCTTCAAACATTTTTATCTTCTCAAGATGGTAAGCTTCACTTGGAGCCTGCTTTGTTCCATACTTTTGTGCCTATCAATCTCAGCTGCTCAAGCTGCCTATTACGAATCCGATTGGAAGACCGCTAGCTTCCATATCAGTCAATGCCTCTAAAACGTCTCCGATTCTTAAATCTAAAAGCTAAAATCATAATGTAGTTTAATTATGTTTGCTCCGGCCTAATCCTTCCTTTCTGCCTTGAGTTTGGGATTCGCTTTCCTCTTGAGATGTGTCTAGCGGATCCAAAGATGTCAATGAATATGGCTTCAAGATCACATAAAACTCATTTCCACTCACTTCCAATGCACTCGATTTCGGGATCATCTGGATTTGAAAGATAGAGTTCATCGTCCTTAAGTTGTATACCATAGATTCATACTAAAAGAGTTAGAAGATCAATCCATAAGAGTATACCTTAGTTAGGTTTTCAAAGGAGTTGTAATCATGGGGTTCATCGGAGGTGAAAACGGTCTGCTTCGACCCCTTGATGGACTTCGCATCCACTTTATTGATCGAAATGGTGACATTCACTTGGTTGTTTTGGAAGTTCACCACCTTCATTTTGATATATGTGGAATTATCCTGCTCGCTAGTGTATCTTATCGCAGAAGCAATAAAGTTGTCGAATGTCGACTCAGTCACATTGAGAAGGGTAGCTCCGCTAGACTCGGTGAAGAATGTCTGCATCCAGTAGCTAGGGATTCCGAAAGCTTGGTGCGAGTCAAAATTGATAGCGTCGGGCTTCCATCTAAGTACACATCATTGAAAGACCTAATTAGTACTTTATATTTCGTCAAAGTTATAAAGTGAAATACGTGTAGATAGAACTCACTTTGGATCATCACGATGCATAAAAAGCGGAGCGTAAATCGCCATGGAAACATCATCACTACATTAGCACATAGATATAATGTTAGAAGGTATCAGAATGAAGCCAATACAAACAACCAAAAGCTCAATTCAAGTACCTATTTCGTTCAACGCCGATAGCGAATGTTGCCTCAGCTATGGTACCGATTAAAGTATCGTTGTCATTCACATCACTAGGCTCAGTAAAGGCGTACTCACTCACGAAAACATTAGGGCCATACTGCGGTAGGTGATCAAAGTTGTGGGCATTGTCGAACATTTGCTCGGGATTCAGGTATATCTGAAAGATTGCATACACATATATAAACCCAATCAATCATCATACACACAAATTTCAATGAAATCAATGATCTTAAAAAAGGGATCGAGTCGATCAAATACGTGGAAATCAAACAGATCCTTAAATCTAATCAAAATTTGTGTATATCAGAAATCAACATGGATGAATAATGACGCGGGGATCACTTGTTCGATCGCATCATGTACTAACCAAGTCAAACACACAAGACTAGTGATTATGTGGGGTGGCCCACCGGACCCAATCTCAACCCAACTCTCTTTCAAGTAAACCGGTTTTGTTTAAAAAAAGTGAATCGGACCTTTTTTAAAACACTGTTCGAAAACTGGAAAAGGAAGGGGAGAGGGGAGACCATTCCGGAATGGCTCACTGGAAAGGACTTGTGGATAATAGTCATAGGTCCCGGTTCGAACCCCGGAATGGTCGCTCTTTATTTACCAATTCAAGGAAGGGGAGAGGGGAGCTCGCCGGCGTCGACGACTTGCTCCGGCCACCCACCTGACACCCATGGACACGAAATCTACAAGAAGTAAGAAGCATGAGTCGCTCACCGAGGGTCCTCGATTCGCCGGAAAACGTTCGATCGGAGCTCGACTGGACTTGCCGAAGTCGAAATCAAAGCGTTCTCGGCCTGGATCGAAGTGACTAGTGAGGAGTTATAAAGGTGAAGCCTTATTACATTTGAGGGCGAAAGGAAAAGAAAACGAGCTTACCAAATTTGTAACCGAACAGGGTAGGAAGAGAGGAGGTTGGCTCGGCGGCGCTCGGAGTAGTGCTCAGGAGACAGAGTCTGCTGGGTGCTCAATGTGTCTCGGGCAGCTGCTGACTTCGAAAGGGAGGAGGAGGAAGCGAGACTGGTGGGCTGCTGGATGGAGCCTTCCCTCGGTGCAGCTGAACACAGAAACGGAGGGAGACGTGGTGACAGGTGAAGAAGAGGTAGATGTGGAAGGCTTTTGGTGTGGGGGAGAAAGTAGATGGAGATGGGGTGATGATGAATTAAGCTTGAATTGGATTGGATTCGAGCTTAATCAGACGGCCAAATGCAAGTGAAGAAAAGAGAAATGGAAGAGAGATGAATAACAGATTCTTGCATTCTGTAAACTGAAGTTCTCAAACTACAATGAACAAACAAAGGGTACTTAAAACGTGGTAAGCTTAGGACAGTTGGATTCTAACTAACATCTAACAACTTGTCCAAGCTGAGATACATGACTCAATATGCTCAAAATTGGGTTTCTGGTTACAAGTGAAATGGAATCAACGTGACACAAAAATATTTTAACATATATTTAATCTTAAAAAAATTATCAAAACTAATATCTATATTTATCTTACTAATATCTATTTTTATATATTCATAAAATTATTTTTTGAAAAATCATGTTTTACAATTTTTAAAAATTAAAAAGACAATATTTAACAAATTACAATTGTTAAAAATTTCAAAGCATGATTTTTCAAAACAAAATTTTATGCATATATAAAAATAGATGTTAGTAATACAAATGTATTTTTTATAAAAAAAAATTAAGATTAAATATATTGTGAATGTGATGTAGGGACTAGGGAGTGGAGTAGAAAGTGAAGTAGAAGATCTCCATTGGGCTTTGTTTGGACCAAATGCCAAAAAATTGGGTTATTTGTTTTATGGTAAGAGAATAGTTTATGAAATAGGAGGATTATACTTAGAAATATAATTATTTATATGAGTGGCATCTCAAATTAATTGGTTAGTAGAAAAATGAAACGTCTCATTCAAGGGCTGCGTTATGAGTCAAAATACCCAAATAAAATAGTCATTATGTATTTCATTTTAAGTATATAGTTAATTATGGAAATTATTATTAAGATGTGTAATTTATTTTATTTTAAGTATTAGTCACTAATATATCCATTTTCATATCAATAGTAACTATAAAATTGTTAAAAAAAACATTGTATATATTTTTATATATTTTTTACTATTCTAAAAAATATTGAATAAATAGTAAATGACATGTTTTACCAAACGAGGTGAATTGTATAAACTCGTATCGAAACAATGAAAAAACCACTTTAAAATAATCCTCAAGCATCTGTTACAATTTCCATCATAAATGGGATTATGGGAGACATCAAGCGAGAAAATGGCATCAAATTAAACACTATATAAAATGGAGAAAGTACTATACAGTTGGGCACCCGTAAGAAGATGTCACCCTCCTCGCACATATTAAAATCAAAGCACGAATTTGATGGTAATTAAGTGGTTAATTAGATATATCATTTTAAAACATATTGGATGTTTTTATTAATTTGCTAATATGTATCATTAACAATTACATAAAAATGTTTATTAAAATTAAATACTAGACATACAAAAAAAATAAACGTTTTATAAATAACTTAAATCAAATTGTTATGAACCATCATATTAAATAATTTTCCAATGCATTCACTCCTTACAATGCATTCATGAGACCAATTTTGAACCATTGGATTGAATTTGATAAATGAATAAGATTGATGATTGATATTAATATTTATGGGTATTTTTTTAAAAAATTTAAAATATATTTATCAATAATTTAATGCCTCAAATAAAAAAAATTATCTCTCCTCAAATCTTCCATGTTAAAATTATGTGAATAATTTGGTATATTCATATGAATATCCATATTCATATTCATTTGAATATATTGAATATGAATATAGAGTATATTCATATATTCAAATAAATATTCATTTGAATTAAATAAATGGAGTTCGCATCTCAAATTGCCTTTTCCTGATTCAAATGAATATTCAATATTTGAATATCCCTATTTATTTGATTGAATATATGTATATTCATATATTCAAATGAATATGAACATTAGTTGTTTGAATATTAATTTGAATATATCTATATTTATATGAATATTGACTTATATTCAAATGAATATTTTTTTAGCGTTTAAATTTTCAACCGTGTATAACAAATTGGTGAGAGAGAATGAGAGATATGTCGAGAGAATCTAATTATCTAATTATTTTTTAAAAAAAGATTTTTTTTTAATTTATTCGTAGTTTAAAATCTATCCATTCATCAAAATTCATCCAATGCCTCACAAATGTTCTCACGTATGCATTGTAAGGAGGTAATGTATGTGAAAGCTCCCCCATATTTAATCAAAATTTACCGATCAATATGAAATAAAACAACCTCTTAAATAATCTTATAAAATACCTTACTAAAACTAATATGTCCCATGCGTAGCACGAACATGACTTGTCTAGTCTCATCTTAATAAAATGTTTTTATAAAATATAGTGTCAAAACTAATATATCTATGTGTAGCACGAACACGGCTCGACCCACCGATAAGTAGCAAGGCAAAAAATTTCACCCAAGAAAAGGGGCGGAGGTAGGGATCGAACCCGAGCAAAGGTAGGATTCAAACCCAAACTGAGGTAGAGATCGAACCCGATACCTCTTGACTTCCCCTTGCTCCCTACCGGTGAGCCACCCC
This sequence comes from Persicaria tinctoria, assembly GCA_037127255.1. Lineage (NCBI taxonomy): Eukaryota > Viridiplantae > Streptophyta > Magnoliopsida > Caryophyllales > Polygonaceae > Persicaria > Persicaria tinctoria. The sequence continues at coordinate 8,012,968 of JBANSL010000012.1, forward strand.
AACTGGGGCTTCACTTAATTAAGGGAATGCAACACGAGGATTTCCTAGGAAATATGACTTACTTAGCGTTCGTTTGGTTAGCTTTCTACTTCATGAGAAGTTCAAAATCCCAGAAAGTAGGAGTCAATACATGTCTTTGAATTGACATGTTTTTTTAAAATTTGAAAACCCAGGAATTTCAATTCTTAAGAATTTAAATTCTCACAAAATGGTGGAATTTAACTTTTCATGGAGGGGTAGGTAAGATCTAATTCCTCCGTTTTTTTTTTCCAAATCTTCTATAAAATTTATTTTTATAAACAAAATCACCAATTTGCCCATATAGATTTTGATTTTAAACAAAAAAAACAAAAGGTTACAAGAGTAATTTTAAATAAATTACTATGAAAATTCATGTTTAACCAAACAAAACATAGTAATTGAATTTATGGGAAATTATTTTCAACCAAACATATTTTTACATTTCTCATGAAGTAGAATTCATGGGAATTACAAATCCCGGGAAGTTACTTCCTGGGAAGTCTACTTCTCACGTTTAACCAAATGAGGCATTAGCCTCATCTAAAAAAAACTTGAGTGAATATTAAATGACACTAATTATATTTTTCGAGTTTACAAAGTTAATTAATTAATTAACAGAATTAAATCACAGAAACCCCAACCAATTAGTCGGGAGGGTAAAAATTGGGGAAGTTGAAAATTGAAACACCAAAAGCAGTTTCATCAGTCTCTCTCTCGTTTCCCCCTTTTGTCCCAGCTGCCACTGCCTGACCGGAACTAGCGTTGGGGCTTCGCCAGGTCTCCGGCGAATCCCATCGGACCTCCAACGCGTAACCCTAAGAGTGCAGGAGAAGGAGAGGTTGGGGGCGAAGAATCTGCTATGGCGGAAGCCTCCATGTCGACTCTTCCGGGTTTGTTATCCCCGGAGGAAGAGAGACTGAAGATAAGAGACATCTCATTGACCGCTGAATCTCAGAGCAAAGAGGGCGGCACTTTTTTCCTCATAACTCAACGGTTCGTTTTTCTTCTTCAAGATTTGCTTTTTTTTTGGGGGTCTCTGTCAATGTTTGTGATTTTCGCATCGGTTTTTAGCTCTGTTCTAGGGTTTAGTGATGTTAATTTGATTCATTGTCCATGTGATGCTAAATCCATCCGTTTTGTGTGGAGATTTGACTGAGCTGATACCTCGTTTGAATTTCGCAATGTCTGTTTTAGGTCATTACGGATCTGTTCCTTCAGTTTGAGTACATAGTTGAAGATTTGATGTGGAAGGTCTCTTTTTTTTTTTTGTTGGGAAAAGGGAAGGGGTTCAGTGTTATCATGTGAGAGCTTAATATGAGTGACTGCCCAAACTTGTGTAAAAGACACCAGGGATCAAGACTTTGTTAAGGCTCTGCTGCACATTTTACAAAGAGCTATTTATTTATGTGCTACGATTTGGGTATGACTTTATGTGGGATATTAGATTAAGAGGAGTTTATTCTTGAGTATTTGCTTCAAGGTAAATGCTACTACAGGGAAATTATTCATCTCATTTTCAGATAATTGAAATGCATCAATTTCCTATGCACCATAGATAATGAATTATGGGTCTTAGTGATGTGATGATTTCAGCCTTTCTATCTATGGGTACTTGTGTCATTCTGTTTTGAGCATGCCTGCATTAAATGTGGCATAGTTGGTGATTACTTGTTACTTTTCCTACCCCAGGGTTTGTATAATGGCAATTGTTAGCTGCTGTATCCTCTACTTTTATCAGTTCAAGTTGGGATTCCAATTTTATGTTAAGAAAAGAGAACACGATCAATAAAGCATCATAGCCATGGCATAGTTTTTCTTGTTGCATAACTTGATTCTCTTTCCATCATTTGGTTTTGGGAGTAGTTTAAACTTGACCTCTCCCACTTGTGGTATCAGATGGTGGCAACACTGGGTTGATTATGTTAACCAAGATAAAACCATTCTTTCTAATGATGGTTTGGCGCATTCTTCTGACACTGGTGGAATTGTATCAAAAAGGCCTTCAACTATTGATAATTCTGATCTTATCTTTGACCCCCCAATGGAAGAATCTGCTGCAACTGAGCTTCACGATACGTTGGTAGAAGGCCGGGACTATATATTGCTGCCTGAAGAAGTTTGGAATCAGCTGAAAACATGGTATTCTTTTCCTTCCTTCTTGTGCAAAGTTTGCAATCTGGCAAAGACTTCATTGCAGTTTGATTGTTTCATCTAAATGTTATTTCAAAAGCAGCCCCTCTTTCTGCATCTCTAGTCTTGAGTGTGTGACTAGGGGCGATCATCCTGAGGGTCCTGGTCCATTGCCCACCAAGCACAAGGAGAACTCTTACAGTTGATCATTTTCAAATTGATTATTGTTGCCAGTTTTTTTATTTGTACTTTTGCTTTTAATCTGTTTCAAATTAAAGAAGAAACCTTGTCTATGAAAAATTGAACCTTAGAGCTCCTCATAATCGGATTATCATGCCACCAAAGCTTTTAGTCCCTAGTTTTTATTTTTTTTAGAGCTCAATTGATTACTTTCTGATTATTTTATAATATGGAAACCACATATTGTTTGTATGGAAAAGCTGTTAAATGTGGAATGATTACCCTTTTTTTCTTTTCTGTCCTAGGTATGGAGGGGGTCCTACATTGGCCCGAAGAGTAATTAATTCCGGGCTTAGTCAAATGGAGTTGGCTATAGAGGTGTATCCCCTTCGGCTCAAGCTTGTTCTGATGCCAAAAGGTGACAGAGCAACCATAAGAATTAGCAAGAAGGTATGGCCTGAGTCTGCATTGCATGTGTGGTCTATTTTACCGAAGGCTGACTTGAATTACAGTCTGCTCCATAGATTTATTATGTAACACTGGGTCCACTTTAAAAAAAACCTCCCCTCCAAATCTCTTATATATTGTGCTGTGCAGGAAACCATTGCTGAACTTCACAGGAAAGCCTGTGAGATTTTCGATCTTAACTCGGAACAAGTAACCCTTCCATTGTGATTGTTATACATCTCAAAGGATGGAAGAAGTTCTTTGTTTTAAAGTAACCTTCTGTACTTTTGCAGGTATGTATCTGGGACTATTACGGGCACCAAAAACAGGCATTGTATGATATGGATAAAACTCTTGACGATGCCAATATTCAGATGGATCAAGATGTGAGTTCGATATGCTTGTCTTTGGATCTTTTCAGAACTATGCATGTGTCTCTGAGATTCTCCTATAACCTTTTATTGGTTAATTGAAGAACCTTTAGATTTCTTCTGTGGGGCCGCAATAGGTGTTACTCTAAAATTGTTCACTGCAAAAACACATTTAACCAACATACAGAAGAAAATAGAGCATTTCTTAAACTAAATAGGTCCAGTTGGGGACGGAGCAAGAAGGATTGATTAATGCTTCTTGAAGGGATCGTGCAGTTCACTCATCCATCTCCCGCTCTCCCCCTAACTAGAAGACTGGATAGAAAGGAAGAGTAGACAGTGCAAGCTAGGTGGGATTACAGTGAGCAGTTGTGGCCTTGTGGGACAGTAGCTTTAGAAGCAGAAAAAATGTAGCAGTCAATCTGCGTAAAGCACGGGCACATTATTTATGCTATTTGCCTTTTCTTTGAAGAAGAAAGAAACAAATTCTGTTGGAACTTTCCTTCTATCACCAGCTGAAAACTAGCATGCTGTATCTTCTAATGCATCATGGGTAATAATCTAATTTTAGCAGTTTCTTGCATAATTTACTGAAACCCCATAATGTTATCTATTTAGAGAGATGAAGAAGATACAGTTGGAGGGAAAAAAAAAAACCTAGTGTCCATGGTTTGAGAAAAGTGATGCGTTTGAGGATCTTCTGTTGAGTTTTATTTTGCTGCAGGTTTTCCTTTCCGATCATCATGCATATCGTTTGCTTCTAAAGGGGTGATTGAAATCTTGAATTTCCATCTGCCTTTTTGTGTTTTTACTCTTTTTAGTAAAATCCTTGAAACTTTTTGTGTCTAGTTTGATTTTTGGTGTTTTTTCTTCTATTTATTGAGGAATCTATACTACCTTTTGTTTTTAATACTAAGAGCTTATAAAATTTGGCTTTTCCAAATTTCAATATGTAAAAAAAAATCCATTATTGTCGCTCTTTTATTCCACTGATTATAAGTCTCCTTTAACATGCTGAACTTTCGAAAAAATTGTCATGTTTGAATATCTTCACACACACATCCCTTTCTAACAATTTTTAGTTTCTTCTCTGTATTGCAGATTCTAGTGGAGGTGCAAAATAATATCAGCAGCTCAGCATCTGGTGATGTGCTGGATAATGGTTCGTCAGGCAAAGAATCAAGTTCTTGTCTGTTGGAACCTCCGAAGTCAAGTGTATCCATTGCAGGAGGCTTGTCCGCGAGCAAAGGCGTGTCTAAAAATGGCATTTCAGAGCTGTCAAAAAGTCAGAATCCTACGGCCCCAATCAAGGAATCCGATAATACATATGGCACTAGTGGTGTGACTACTAGGGGAGCTACTGGAGGTCTGACCGGATTGCTGAATCTTGGAAACACTTGCTTTATGAATAGTGCTATTCAATGTCTTGTGCATACGCCAGAGTTTGCCAAGTATTTTCAGGAAGATTATCACCGAGAGATAAATTGGCAGAATCCTTTGGGGATGGTTGTAAGTTTCATATTCACTGAATCATCAATCTTCTCTTTCAATCTTATACAAGAGAATATCTTCAGACTGAGGCAATTTATTTAAGTCAAGGAACCTTATGATTGATTTGACGGTAGTCATTAATTACAAAGTGAATAGTGGTAGTTAGACAATTTGCATGTTTGGCTTTGGAATGTTATATCTTTCACTACTATATTCAATAGATAACAGGACAGTTCCCCTTTCGACCATGTCTACAAGTTGACTAAAAGCCAGTACCAAATAGGTGAAATCATGCTTTATCCATAGTGCGCGAACAGTTCTAAGTAAATTGCGGTATTGATGGGTCATTTGCTTCTTTGATTATAAATAGGAATTTGTGGGATATGTTTTGCTGCTTTCATGAGGATGTGCATGCTTAAAATCAGTTGAAACACAAACATGAATAGAGCCTTAGGAAACAAGAATGGGAGGGAAACGTGTACTGTTTGTTTTGCTGTCATGCATGGAACGAGAGCAGTCTCAGCATATTTTGGACTAGGAAATACCCTACCAAATATTAAAAAGAGCTGGTTCAAAAGTTTTGGTAGTAAAATCTCCCTCCCACAATGTTGAAAATTTTGTCAATAACTTTTGTATTTTAATGTTAAGAGTTCCCTCTATTTATTATTCATTGTATTATGCAGAAGATGCGGAACCATTTTAGAAAAGAAGCAAGTCAAAGTTAATGCAGGATTTCTTAGATTCAGTACACGTCACTGTTTAACTGCTACTTTTCTTGTCTTGTCCCTTCTATTTGAGTCCTTTGCATACACTTGTCCGCATGTTGGAGGATGAAACAGGAAAGAATAGAAGGCCAAGCAGGACTTTAGATTTTTCATTTTTGCTAGAAATCAAAAGACAATGGAAGATATTAGATTTATGTTTTATAGTCCATTCCTTTGTGAAGCACTGTGGAAATTGACTTGTCTTGGTTTTTTTTAATGCTCTTGAGCTGAAGTGCTTCTCATTCAGAACAAACTGATCCTCACCGCTTCCTCCCAATCAAATGTGCCATTTTGATTGTTTTCTTTTCTCATGCGTATTCCTCTGTTTGTCCTATTGTATGACATTTTGTTCTGGCAGGGGGAGCTGGCTCTTGCATTTGGAGAGTTGCTGAGGAAACTTTGGGCTCCTGGCCGAACGCCTATAGCTCCTCGTCCTTTCAAAACAAAACTTGCTCGCTTTGCTCCTCAGTTTAGTGGAAACCAGCAGCATGATTCTCAGGAGCTCTTGGCATTTCTTCTTGATGGCTTGCATGAAGATCTGAATCGTGTCAAACATAAACCTTACGTGAAATCTAGGGATGCAGATGGCCGTCCTGATGAGGAAGTCGCAGATGAATATTGGGCAAATCATAGAGCTCGTAATGACTCAATAATTGTTGATGTTTGCCAGGTAAGCAAAATATTTATGTCAGCAATCCTAGCTTGAAACTGCATTATAGATACTTTTTTCTCCCTAGGAACCATTTGCATGCTACATAAATGGTAGCTCTCCATGTGCTGAAAGTACTTGATAGATCTATGAAGAACGAGCCTTTTAATCCATTACAAATCGTTAGTATTGATTTCGTTTAAAACTCCACTATACAAAAGTTAACAGTTTAGGGGAAATTTGAGAGGATTTTTCTGTAATTCATCACACCCTTTTCCCCTGGCATTTTTTTAAGGTTATGAATTATCACGTTCATTGTCACTGAATGGAAAATCTTATTTAAATTATTGTGGAAGTTACACTTGCTCATGCAACCCATTTGAATTAATCTTCCAGGGAACCAAATTTGCATAAACCTGTTGCTAAATTTTCTGGGAAATATTGTATGAGCTTGAATGTAGAATTCAGTTTGCAACATGTGTATCCTTTTTCTGTTTGCAGGGCCAATACAAGTCAACACTGGTTTGCCCTGTCTGTGGCAAAGTTTCTGTCACATTCGATCCATTCATGTATCTTTCCCTGCCGCTACAGTCCACTGTGACACGCACCATGACAGTAACAGTCTTCAGTACAGATGGTGGTTCACTACCAAATGTTTGTACTGTGAATGTTCCAAAGCAGGGAAGATGCAGAGACTTGCTCCAAGCACTTGGTGCTTCTTGTGGCTTGAAGCCTTCTGAGAAGCTTTTACTTGCAGAGGTTAGTAGTTTAGTGGTGTGTTTCAGATTTTTATCGCAGGTTGACTGAACAATGTAGTGACATCCAATCTTTTCCTGTCTATAGATACGCAATCACTTAATTCACCGATTTTTTGAAGATCCCTTTACATCCTTGGCCACCATAAAGGACGATGACCATCTTGCCGCATACAAGATTTCCAAATTTGAAAAGGACACGATGTTTCTTCAATTGATACACCGCAGGGAAGAAAAGTATGTTTTGTCTAAGCCCTTCCCACCTGGCTGAATTTATTGTACAATTTCCCTATTGTTTCCTTTCTTTTCTTTTTCTGATCCCCTTCTACAAAAATAACACAAAATGATTGCATTGAGGGCTTTCTTTCTCATGTTTACTTTTGTATGGGTGTTTTTTTTCCTAACGCTAACTATTCCAAAATTATTTGCTTGTCACTGTGTTTAATCTTTCTGAATTAGTGTGTTTTTCTATGCTTTTTAAATGACATCCTTCTGGAAGAAAAGGTATGATATAATGCTTACAATAATGTCCTTGATTTATTTAGGACTGTTATATTTACTGGTCTGCTCTCTGCATTCTCGCTAATTTTGAGTCTATCAGTGTAATGATTAGAAAATTTATTACACCTGTTATGTGTGTTCAAGAGGCTAGTCTATTATAACCCAGAGTGCAACCCTTTCTTTGAACAGAGATGGGCACTCTTTGAGGGCTGCTAATCTCTTCTACTTCTGTATACTTGGCTTCAATTTTCTTTTTTAACTGGCAATATTTTTCACATTTCTAGGGACTCTAGCTCTGAGAACAGCAAAGGATGGAAACCTTATGGAACACCGCTGGTATTACCCATATCGAATAAGGACCTTACTACTAGGGGCGATGTGCAGTCGATAGTGCGGAACATGCTCTCTCCTTTGATTAAGAAAGACTGTGTGGATGATACTCATATTTCACAGAGAGATGGTTCACAAGTAGCAGAGCATTCTCATGATACACGTGAAATGTCTAGAAACTCTAGTGAACACTCTTCAAGAATGGAATCAGATTCATTGATGAAGCTACCTCTTCAGTTGGTAGATGAAAATAATGCATGTATTGATCTAGCTGTGGGTGATGAGAAGTCCATCAGATTCTCCTCATCATCCGTGCTGGTCTTTGTTGACTGGTCAAAGAAACTTTTGGAGAAGTATGATACGAGTTATCTGGAGAACTTGCGAGAAGTTGCCAAGAGTGGGCCTCCATCTAAAAAGGCTCGATCAGAACCTCTCTCCCTATACACCTGCCTAGAAGCTTTTCTACGAGAAGAACCCCTGGTACCTGAAGACATGTGGTAGGTTTTTGCCCCTTTGTTCATTACTTATAATTAAGACTTACCTTTACGCATTAAAATAAAAGATGTAGTTATCCATTGTATGTTCTTGGGATTAGTTGTGTTAGCTATGGCAGAAAAAAGAGTTACTTATAAGCTGTGATCAGCTTAGAGTTGGGATATGGACCCGAGGGGTTTCATGTGTAACATACATAGTTCTAAACATGTGTTGACTGGAAACGTGAAACTAGAGTTTTCCTTATCTGAGATTAAAAAAAAAAAAGTGCAGATACTAGAAACAGAGGTCCTAAGACATCAGAATTTAAAATTTTGAAAGGATGCGAAACACGTCTTATGTTTCTCTTTCTCTGTAATTTCTTTCCTTCTCTGATGCAAAGATTACAACTGTACTGGTATATGCTTTGGTGAATAAATTTACCAGGGTGAGTTGCTTCATTAGCATCCCTCATGTTACTCCTTCTGAGAAATTTCATCTTTCAGTTTTTCTCGCATGTTCATGGGTCCGTCTTTCTATATCCTGGAATCAAGTGTGCTGGAATTTCGGGCCATAATTTTTTGGGAATAGGTTCCTAACATTAAGGTAATGTTGGGGACTGTTAAGTTTTTAAAATGAGGAGCTGAAGCTGTCAATTGTGTTCATCTCTTTGATTTCAGTTGTTAATTAAACATCAAAACAGTTTGACGCCAAATAGAATTGTATAGATTTATAGAACTAGTCTAAGAGGGAGATAATTATCTAATTTATCATGGGACGACCTTGGCAATAATTTTGAACTTCCAACAGTGCATTATACTGGATATGTTTAGAGTACGAAGTATACATAGTACATGCTGATCTGCAGTTCACAAAGCTGTTAATTGTTGATTTGGGTATTTCAAAAACTGGGTCGTGGTTGAGTTGTCATTGTTTGCTACTAGAAATAGTCATAAATTGATGATTCTGCATTTGGAGCTATATAATTCTGTTTGGATACCTTAAGTTCTATTTTGTGTAAGCTCGGTGCTCTTATCATAAGACTCCTACTGTTGCAGGTTTTGTCCCCAGTGTAAAGAGCAGAGGCAAGCTAGCAAGAAGTTGGACTTGTGGAGACTCCCAGAGGTGTTAGTCATCCATTTGAAGAGGTTTTCCTACAGCAGGTCCATGAAGCATAAGCTAGAAACATATGTCAACTTCCCTGTTCATGATTTTGATTTAAAAAAGTACATAGCGAGCAAGAATAATTCAGAACCTCAGCTCTATGAACTTTACGCCTTGATCAACCACTATGGGGGCATGGGCAGTGGTCACTACACATCACATATTAAGGTGACATTTTGTAACTCATCCTATCTTGTGACAAAAAAATTATTTTGTTCCCACTTTGGTTAAACGAGTTTATCCACTTCATATTACACTAGACTGATCCATTTTCACTTAGCCAAGTCAGGTTCGTGTCACTACTAGGTCTTTAATGGACGCTATACAAGTTGAAGTTGAACTGTATCTTTAGTTTGTAAATGGGAATCTTGAAGATTTAATAGAAAAAGTAACTCTTGATGACAGTAATTCCTGTTTACTGTGGAGGATAAAACAATTTGGGGCAATTGATTACACCTCTGACATAGTGGATGTTTTTGCAGCTTGTAGACGAGAGCAAGTGGTACAACTTCGACGACAGTCACATATCAGCCATGATGGAAGATGAAGTCAAGTCATCAGCTGCTTATGTGCTTTTCTATCGCAGGGTGAGGAAAGAAGACGGGCCTGCAATCAACAGACCACAACCATCGTTTCATAAAGCTTACTCCCGAAAATAAGACTTCCAAAACCATTACTCGTACTGATCTCTGCAATAGATAGAGCTAGATGTACCGAATCAGATCGTGACTGTAGGAGCTGTGCATTGTATGTTGATACTACCATTCTGTATGCTGTCAGTAGCGTTGTTAGTTGTATGAACTTCAATTGCATCTTACTGGATGCATTAAGGTTATATATTGCACGAGCCGTCTTCGTCCTCATTCGGATGTAGCCCGAGGCATCACTGTATTGATATTCATCTTTTACATGGACGCCCTATAACTAAGAGTATTCCATTGCACTTTTCTGTTTCTTCTTATTGCAGATTTTGATGAATTCTTCAAGCAGTGCAATCCTCGTTAGGGCTTTCTCGTTCTCTCTGTCCTTCGCGCGCTTTCGCTCCCTCGTTAGGGCTTTCTCGTTCTCTCTGTCCGTCTGCATCTGTCTGAAATTGCGATTGTTGCAACTCCAAACAGGAGTTAAAGAAGGGGAAAATAGATGGTTTTTCCGGAGTTGAATGATGGGATCAATTATGACACTTTCGATTAAAATTTTGAGTTCAAACAACAGAAGAAGCAGATCAAAGTCGAGTTCTAAAGGGGTAACTGGTAAGCAAACACATTCTTCTTGCAACTTGTTTTCGTTCCTGCGGTTTGCTGATCAATTACATGCCAGTGTGGTTAATCAGTGCTCAGCCGATGCAACCGAACAGTCATTATAGTTCAGCAAAGGTCCACAAACCGGCATATATCTTCCTTCGTCGCTTGTATAGGAATACCTGCCTGCACAGCATCCATAAGAACCTTAAAACAACGCTCAAATTCCAAGCAACAAGCGACATTTAGGGAGTTAACTCACCCGTTCGCTCCCAAGGTAGTCGACTTCAGCAATTACTGTTGTTTCCTCAGGCCCTGCTGTGCCCTTTATATCACCATCCTGGAAGAAATGATGATCACTCAAGAAGCCGAAAGCAAAGAGTTTTGTTCTTGATTTAGATAGTTTGGAGTTGTTGGTCTTACCGGACCAATGACAGTGGAATGGCCCCATATCTCGTAGGATCCGGAAGAAGCCCGAGATGGTGAACAAACAGCTACGAAAAGCTGCACAAGATCGGAGGTGAGAGACTCGCTAGAATATGGAATGTCGCGGTGTTAAGGAATATACCTGGTTATCAACTGCCCTGAAAGATTGAACAAGTATAACAAACATCAAAAATCCATTGTCTAAGCAACGAAAAACGCGACAATGTACAGCATATATAGCTTGCCTTGCTTTGGCTTCGAGTTCCCACAACGCTTCTCCGGTGCTCAAGTTGAATGCCGCTGGATATATGACCATATTCGCGTCTCTGGCTTTATACAACATGGCAAGCTCGGGAAATCGTATATCATGGCAGAGTCCTAACCCGATAAGACCGACATCTGAAGCGAATTTGAATCAACAAGTTACCTATCGAAATCCAATCAAGTAGATAAGAACATTGTTGACACCTTGAAAAGACGAAGCCACGAAGACAAACCCGTCTTTATGATGGTCGGAGAATCTCCTGCAGCGAAGGTGTCGGACTCCTTGAAGGTGTTGCCATGCACGTAGTAATCAAACAAATGCAGCTATCAAATCAAGGTATGAAACTGATCAGTTTCAGTGATTTGGATCATCTCAAAAAAAAACTCGATTTCTTACTTTTCTATGCTTAGCTATCAGCTTTCCATCGGGCCCAAAAGCACAGCAAGTGTTGTATAATCGACCGTTGTCCTCCTCTGGAAGAGATCCGCCGATCACTGTGATCCCGCAGCTGCGAGCAACCTCAGCTAGCATCGAAAACGCTGGCGAGGAGCTCTCGGCGTCGAGATCCTCCGCGCAGTTTGCAAAATAGTGATCCGAATATGGGCATACCCACATCTCCTAGCAAATGCAAACAATGGCTACGATCAACGACTCTACTAAATACATTAGTTAGACCCACAAAGTGGATACAGTGGCGGATCTAGGGAGCTCGGGGTGGCTGAAGCCCTGACCCTTAGTCCGAAAGAAAAACGTAAAAACAAAAAAAAATGGATTTTTTGATAATTTTTACCAGCATCTTGAGGTAACGAGTTCAAATCCTTTGGCCTCAACTTTTTATGATTTTTGTTTCTCTTAGTGTTCTTTAAAAAAAAAATTCAAAATAAAATTCGTTTGACTTTTTTGCACATATTTTAATGAGGTAAAAACTATATAAAATATTATTTTTTTAATGAATTTATTTTGATAAGTTTATACTTATGACTACCAAATATTAAATTATTTTAAAAAATTGATTAAAAAACAATATTTTATAGTTTTTTTACCTCTTCAAAAGAAAACGTGTAGAAAAAAAGAAACGACATTTATTTTGAAACGGATGGAGTATCTAATTAAATAAAAAATTTAAAACTTTCTCCAATATATTTAAACAAAAACATTGTTTTCTATATATAACTATATACTCCCTCCGTCCAAAAATACATGTGCTTTTACTATTCATGCACGCTTTTTTAGGAGCTAAAATCTATATAAAATATTAACTTTTTTATTAATTTTTTTTTAATAATTACAAATTTATTATCAATAAGTTTGTAATTATTAAAAAAATTAATAAAAAAGTTAGTATTTTATATATTTTTTACCTTCTTAAAAAAACGTGCATGAATAGTAAAACTCATGTATTTTTGGAGTATAAAAAATCTCATATTTCTGACACTTTTTATTTGCTCCCCTAAAAATGATTACAAATTTAAAGTTTTTCCCAATATATTTTGATATTATAAAAAGTAATTTTCAGGGATCCACCAATGGTGAACACAGATACTCAAAAGATATCTCATCACGAGTCACGACTTACCGGCAAAACGACAAGTCTTGCACCGTTTTGGGCAGCCGCTTGAATCATAAGGCGAGCACGAACCAGATTGGTGGCCTTGTCAGCTGACACCGTTAGCTGACACAACGCGATCTTGAACTATCCACCCGATTCAAGAAAATGAAATCAAATTAGGAGTTGAACGAAGGTAGCTTGGATGTAATCTGAGTTGGTGATGAAGAAATACCTTTGTGATTGATGAAGATGACAGATCACAACTGCAACTCAAGGAGGATTTCATAGCACCCGATCGATCTGAGTTGGTGATAAGTGTAGTTTAGATTTGGTGCAGTTGGTGACTTGGTGTGACCCTTTGAAGTATCGATCCGTGCCCGTTTTGACCGGTCAACCATCAAGTATTGGGGTATTATTTTTTGAGCTTATTAAGTTGGTCAAAGTTTGTTCATTAAAATCTTTTCAATCATTTACATAAAACTGCCCATATTTGCCAATAACATAAAATTGCCCATATTTGCCACTTAGGCTGTTTTTTTTATTATTATTATTATTAGGAAATAATTCGAGGCCAGACAAACCTGGACCTCGAAGGCCGACAAGTCGGCATTCGGAAACCGTCATAAAGATACAAAATACAATAAAGGTGCAAGAGACAAGCACAAGAACTCTACAAAGAGAAATCAAGCCCAACTAAACCAGACGAGATGAGGACGTAGACGAACGAACGAAGTCAAGCGTAACCTAACAGCAACACCGCAGGCCAACGGTACATCAGGAGCATCCTGTGGGCAGTGAAGACGAACCTCTACGAAAGCAGCCTTCTGGGAAAAGGAGACGCCTCGATACACACTGTCACGACCCCAGCCTGACCCGACTTCGAACAGCCAGAACCCCATCAACCGAAGAAGAAAAGCCGACCCCCCCCCCCCCCCCAAATCGTAGAGCAACGCCACTTAGGCTGTGTTTGACAGCAGATGGAGATTTTGTAAATTAATGGGATTTTTGTAGATGTTAGGAGATGGAGATAAATTTTGTAGATTAATGGGATTTGTGTAAATGTTAGGAGATGGAGATTTATTTGGCCGGAAATCTTTTAAAGGAGTGGGTAGAAGATTTTGATGTATTTGAAAGGTGATAAATTACCATTCTACCCCTAAAATTAATAACCCCCTATCCAGTTGATGCCCCCAGTTGTTCGTGTTCGTCCTCGTAAAACACCATAGCAGATTTGGGGGTTTCTGATTTTGTTGGTGTGTTTAACCAAATAAGCTCAAATTGGTAATAGCAATCCGTCAGGGAGGGCAAAATGAAGGCGAATCTCCTCTGATTTGAGGTGGAGCAACAATGGAGGCAGCGGGGCTCGGTGTTCTCCAAATCTGAAGCGTTGCCTGATATGTGGAGAGAGGGGCAAAATTGGAGAAATACAGGATCTCCAAATCTGAGGAATCCCCAAATCTCCACAATCTTGCCCAGACAAGATTTCTTTTTCCTCCATTTTTCATCTCCTGAAATCTGGTTAATCTCCCTCTTCATAGTGCAGCCAAACACGCTTGGGACGAGATTGTTTAATTTCGAAATCCCCAAATCTCCTCTTTTATGCTAGCCGAACACAGCCTTAGGGTGTCTTTGAATTCCACAATGCATTTACTATAATCCAATTATTTTATCTCAGTTATACTGTTTGATTAAATCACTATTTTATTTCGGTTTTTACAAGATTTTTAGTTGTACAATCAAACGCTCGCTCACGTAAAATGAGGTAACCAAGACTGGATGCATAGATCACCAACCCGAATCCGAAATGACTAGAAATCGAAACGACCCGATGTGATCAACCCGATTGCCACCTCTAAATTAGCAAGGCTACTAGTAGATATATTACATTGCACAAAATCACTTGGATGGACTATGTAGGGGTAATATACATCAACAAATTGGGATCCGATTCCGGGATACTGTGCTTCCAAAACCTAACCAAGCAGCATGTACAGATCCCAAACAAATCAAAAATAGATGAGTTTCATCACCTTCCAAGCCGAGGCGGAATAAAGAACAAACCACAAAAAGCTAACCCAAAACTGTGGAAGAACAGAAGCCATCCGGTAAAGAAGATTTTATGCACAAAATACTGTCCAAGAAAAGCCATGTATGTGCAGGGGCTCTCTTCCTAGGCCTGGTCAGTTTACTGACCTATATAGAGATCTGACTTTGGGGATCGACGACGCACCATCATTGGAGAAGGAATGCGAAGCTAGAGTTTTCGCGAAGCAACGGAGGAGGATCAAAGTCGGCCGCTTCCGCTGGCTCCCCTGATTTCGAGATGTCATCGACTGTGAATGGGATGCTGCAACAAATACAAGATTGGAAATGAGGAATAATTCCGAGTCTGAAACACGCTTGAAAAGGAGTTGAATGGCTAGTTTAGAGCGCGCGCAATTACCTTGAGTCGTCATCTAATAGAAATGAGGTGCTGACTGGATTGCCCGACACCTCAGTCATCATAACTCTCATGCTCTGGATCACCTGCAAAAATGCAAATTGCAAGATCAGAGAGGGAAAGAGATGATTCGTTGTAGAGCAACGGCTTTCCCTTTACACGAAAACATCCCATAGAGGGAAGAGAGGTTGAATGCATATGACTGACCTCAGCTGACACGGTATGGGTTCCGTATTTGTCATCCCAATACATAGTACTGATCCTGTATAGCTGTTGTATGCTGAGTGCCTAAGCCAAGGGGAAACATTGAAGGTGATGAGTACATCAGTGCAGAAAATAAAGTGGTTAGAGAACTCAGGGTTTCCGACTCACTGGACATAGATCATTTGTGATTTCTCTCAAGGACTTCTTCGGTTTCTGGTGTATTACCTACTCATGAGAAATAGCATATAATAGAAATTAACATTAGAAAAACAAGGCGCGATAAGATACACATCATTGACAAAGATGCATTTGACCAACCAAAAGTCCAACTGCTTGTTTGATGTGTTTGAGTTCATCCCAAGAAGAACCTGCATGCTGATGATAGCAAAATGTAAGGCGGGTGATATTATCATGATCTGAATCGCGGTATGAGAGAATAAGGCAAGTTTTGGAGCATATGGGCAAAGACTAGCTGATTTGAGTATTCTTGGAATGAGTAAAAATCATTTTCGTAATTTATTACTCAGCATGTGTAAGGACAGCGTTAACTAACCTCCTCAGTGGCATCACCACACCATTTCTCCAACTCAGCCAGACCTGATTTCACATACTCTCCGTTGCTGAAAGAGCAACATTCACGCCGCAAAAGAAGGCTACAGGTTGGAACAACAACAAATGTTAAAAGGTGAAGACATAGCATTTGCATAACACAATCAATGCCTACAGTCAATAAACCAGTTTTCCCCGAAACCTTAAGTTGCTAGGTGAAGGATAAGTTCTACACTTCCATATGCCTCATACAAACACTTCCTCAAATCCCTATAGATACTCGCATATGCGGGTCAAGACGCTGACGCTGGAGGGAGGTCGTGTGTGTGGACCCACATACGGGAGACTCGAACAACACATAAACCCGAGCGGGGTTCCATCTCAAAACCAATTGGCAATGAGAGGAGTAGCCCACCAACCTTATATGTTGTTCAAGTATTCTCTAAACTACCGATGTGGGACAACCACCATTCCAACACGCCCCCTCAAGTGCAACGGCATTTTTTAGCCAACAAGTTGCACTTGCCACATGCGCTTATATGGGAACCGATGCCCGCGACATGTCAAAGCAATTCGGAGTCTGGATCTCTTCAGCTTTTGTATAACTATTACAGTATCATGAAAAAGTGCTACCACATCCGGAAAGCTAAGGTAGGACAAGGCTAAAGAGTCATTTAAAATATGAGTTTCACTGTGATTACCTGTTGAAAAGCTGAACATTGATGAAGGTAAATGTTTGAGTAAACACCTTCTGTACTAAGAAAGACGGAACCTGAAAATATCAAACTCCTTTTGTCATGCAGTTCATTCAATGTATCAAGAAAGTATAATATAGACCACATTTCATTAAAAAAGAGGAGCATATCATTGCATTTAAAGTTTTCGACTCACATGATTGGCTCTCATTGTATTTAAGTAATTGTTGAGTGTTTGGAGAATATTCTGCCAGTGAGCAATCAGTGCTTGCTGAGCTGTGGCATTAGCTTGGGAACGTCCCTTCACTAAACTACCTCTCGATGTTCTGGGTACCTGCGAGTAAACAAGATATTAAGTCCAGGAAGGCATTCTGTTTACATTTTTCTTTCTTCATACTTAACTTACAAATAAGATGGAGATACGACAGCATAGAGAAAAGTGAAAATGTCAAAAAGGAAATGAACATGAATCAACATAAAAAAATGCCATCTTGACATGATTAACATGGATGTTTGATACACATTTGCTGATCTGATCCGTGAACAATAAAATTACACAATAACAAGCAGCAGGTTAAATAAATGACGACATAGTTTTGCAGCTAAAATAAGATAAACAGGCTGACAATCAAGAGATTTCCTCACCTGGATGCATTGCCCAAGCACTGGAGATATCTCCTTCTTTAAATTGTCTCTGATTGTTCCATATATCTTTTCAAGGAAAGCAGTCAACTGCTGCTTAAAAAGTAAGGCGGGATATTTGGCTTCTACTTGCCGTAAATCATCCAATCCGCCGAGAGCCCGGCTGCTGAAAAGTGAAAATGTGCCACTTTGTGGAGAGCCTCGAAACCCCTAAGATCAAAATATATCCAGGTCAGATAGCATTTTGGAAAACCAAAAAGAAGGTAAGATAAAGAGCTAATGAAAAATCTCAGCATGTTACCTGAGATGCACGCGCAAATAGTGAAGCTGATGATGCTCTGCGTCGTTGAGGAGTTAGACTATGAGCTCCACTCGCTTTTAATGTTCGCTGAAGGAGCAAAAGCAATGTGGCAGAATTTGATAACCAGTATGAAAGAACATCACTGCTATCTTGTGACTGCAAAATGTAAGAATTTGATGATTGTTAGGTCAAATGAATTATGAGAGGTAGACCATGTATCAATCTATATTGCATAAATAACTATGAAGTTGAGAATCACACCCATCCCTTGAAGAGGGATGAAACAGAAGCAAACACTAAGAAAAATCTACCTTGATAGCCTCAGCTACTGTAGGGATGAAACAAAAACAAATACTAAGAAGAAGAGTCTACCTCGATAGCCCCAGCTATTGTTTGGATGATACGATCAAAGATGTTCGTTCTTTCAACCTCAAATGATCTCCACTGCAGAAGGCATTTGTAAATCAAGCAGGCAGCAACAGGCTTGCCCTTCGAAAATCCCAGATCTTGTGAAATGCACTTTATCAGCAAATCTTGGTTCTCCTACACCAATCAATGACATCAATGTATCAAAAAGGGAGAACATAACACATGGACATCAGACTTGGAAAAGCCACTGGTGCTAATCAGTGATAGCAAAATCATTTCAAAGTATATTCATTTAAGCCTTTTCACCTGTTGTTTGTCATTGAGAGATTTTTGAGGTCTTTCTTCAGTTTCTGGTTCCCGCATGTAAGGCACAGGAGAAAGAGCCTAACATTTAATAAATGCAGTTAGATTTATATGACATACAACTGCAGAATAGAAAAAATGCTATGAAAACTTTACCATTTTCCTCGTCTCTCCATCATGCAGGATTCCATTATCTGGAGTTCTTTGGAACTACAAGAACAATTTTAGAGTTATGGGGTCTATCACCATATACATCAGTAATGGCCTTACCTTAGCAATAAGTAACTTGGAATGAGAAACATACAGGGACAATTGCTGTCTTTGGTCGTGCAGCTTTCGCTGTTGGTGACATGGAAAGAGCTTGTTGTCGAAGTACTTGAATTTCAGATTCCAAATTAGAAACTTTCTCTTCAAGCCTAACATGCAAGAAACAGGTTTTCATTGCTTCAAACACCAAGGAATTAACATCCAAAACAGTCAACCGTGATAGCAGCTTCTACAGTTCCAATGTAAAATAACCAAACAAACATGAGTGATCTGGTTTGACTCACTTGGCTGCGAAGGATATAGACTTCTTTTTCATGCTTAATCAGGCCGCTAGTAATATTACAAAGAATGTTTAAGAAGTATAAACTGTAGATTGGCGCTGGTTCATAAAACCGTTTGTGACGGGTTTTTATAGGTAGGGATTTAATCTTTAGCCCCAAAGCAGCTTTTTCAACATGGGAAATTAACTATACCAATATTCACGAAGAGCTTTGCTTCTAAAGGAGCTAGGGTGAAATTTCACAATGATACGGTTTAAATGGGTCCTATGTTTGTATCATCTAGAACGTTTTCTTTCATGATTGAACACTGCCATCCTACATAGGCAAGTTAGGTTCAATAAATTATAGTCACAGAGTTACAAAGGATGCTCTGGAGGTACAAACCTCTGAGCAGTTTCTTGATATTGGTCAGATTTCTTCTTTTCATCTTCAAGCTTCTTCTGCAGGTTCTCATTTTCTAAGCTAATTGCAGCATAAGCTTGCGTCACCTCTTCCTTGGACACTGTTTCTGCTTGCAGTGCAGCCTGCACAATTAATGATCAATTTTTGGCAATGTGATCTCTTTGTTTATAAACATAATTATGGAATTTTGTATTACCTTCATTCCTTCAAGCTGTGCAGTTAACGCGTTGATCTTTACTGTATCTTCTATTAGAACAGGAGTTTCTTTTATTACAGGAGGTGCTTCTTCAATAGCTTTCCTAGCAGCTTCTCTTTCTTTGATGGCCATGGCTCTGGCTTCTTCTAATTGTAATTGCATAGCTTCCAATGCTTCCTGCAGCTTTGTAGTTTCTAAGGCTTTTGCCTCCTCCAGGTCAGTCTGAAATTTTATGACCTTCCATGTCAGAAATCAGTGTATTATAGGAGCAAAAATATATACAAAATAATCCTATACAGAATTCCTTAAATACCCTCATTCGCTTCTCAAGCTGTAACCGCCATGTGAGTTCCTCCACACGCTTTTCAAGTTTGTCCTTTGCTTCTTTGAGAGCTCCAGTTTCTCGTGCAGCCTAGTGAAAAATTTAATGAAACCATTTATGGCACCTCACCACTCATAAGATCAACTGGTTTGCCACATAAAAATAATAAGTACATAAGAACAAACGGCTAACCATTTTGAGCTGTCGGAGCTCTCTTCTAGCAACTCTAGATCTCCATCCGCACTGAGTAACAACACATGCTTTCTGGAGTTTCTTGTAATAAGAATGAGCTTGATGACAACGCCAGTGAGCCTAAACATCAAGAAAAGACCATTGGTTAACAAGACATTTAAACCAGCACAGTGCTCAAGGCATGCTTGTTTCAAACTAATTCATGTAGTGACTTAAAGAAGTCAACTTTGATACTTGATGATTAAGGCAAACAATTACCTGGATCTGGATCGCTGCCCTTGTCTGCTTCTTTAGTCTGAATTCATCACGTGCTTTCATAGATCTTAAGCCAGTTTGCAAAGTAATTGCAGCCGATTGTACATGTGAATACGCTTTCCGGGAAATATACTTTCGGTAGTTCTTCTGTATCCTAAGAGCTGCAGACTCTCGCCTCAATTCGTCATACAGTTTGCAAGCAGTAACATCTGCAGGAAAAGAACGTGATTGTGTCAACTAACAAAAATCATAAAAACGACAAGTCAATTTTTCTCCTGATGTACAAGATGAAGTGTTAAAAAAGATCTGGTAGCTAATGAAGCTTCATTAATTAGGTAAATTATGTTTTTTCAACGAAAAAGTGAAGAGTAAATGGCATCTATGGTTTGACAATAAAAATAAAACTTAATGGAAACAAATGGTAGCTCTGTCAAAGGACAAAGTAAACTACGTCGACAAAGAGACTGCAACTGGATTGCAGCTTCTCGCAATGAGACAAAATTCCTTCGAGCAATATATGTCCGAATTCTTTGTTGAATAGTTCTGGCTGCATTTCCAAGAACCTCTGCCCTCCTTGCATCCAACTCGGCCATTTGGCCTGCTCTTAAAAAGACTTTTGTCTTGCCGATCTGTCAAAAAGTGGACAAGGCAACAATTGGGGAAAACATTAGAAAGATACACATTCGAGAAAATATGAAGATTGCAGCATATGCAGCATAGACCACGTATAAAAGCTTGTTGAATATATGAGGATAAATTAAGATTCAAGAAAATATGTAGACTTTTTTCTTTGAATTACTATAATAGCTTTAAAATGAACTATATCTCCTTAATGACTTAAAGATGACCTGCACAGTTGGCGCTCAAGGATACTTTCATGAGCTTTTTCGGATAGAGTGAGATTTCACAGATGAAGCAAACATCCATACACTATGACCATACAGGCATACAAAACAACCTTCAAGAAGAAGAAGGCAGCACCTGATACCCTTTCAATCCCATTTTGTCCAGAATCTTTTGGCATGCAACCTTGTCATCATAGCTGCAAGGAAAGTGAAATACCAACTCAGAAGAGCTCCCAATCAATTACTAAGGCAATATTCATAATAACCATCAACCTCAAAATAATCAATAGAAGCATTAACTCACTTTCCATCCAATGCTTCTGAAGCTAGGACACCAAATCGTAGGAGGAATTCATAAAATGTCTTTCTGGTAGGATATCCAGCACAGCTTATCCTTATAGCCTCAAGGACACCCTAATTAGTTAAGAACTTAAGATTCAGTTTCAACTGTTAATATATTAGATGTGACAAAATCTTAAACTACTCACACAGAAGATAGAACAACATGGAGACTGAGATGATCAACTTACACCACAGCGTAATTGCTGAATGACATTTACATTCTCGAAAATCGCAGGTTTCAGGACATTATTTGGCTTCACACATCTTATATAGTGAGGTTCTATTGCACTTAAGGTCTCCATCAAGGATTGAAGTTGCATCTGTACCAAAAAAACCAAAGAATTTAAAACATGTTCGAAGATAAGCATAATTAGTCCAGAATAAATTAGGTTTCTATATGTAGGAAATGTGTGATGACATCCTACTGAAGCACTCTCTAGAAATGTTTCCTCTCTAATGATTTCCTCTTTTCTTCAGTAGGCAATTACCATTTACAGAGCTGAAGCAAATTGGTAGCGCGTGCAAATGCATTAACAAAGCCATAAAACCACTGTGTTTGTTTAAGAACTTTAAAGTATCCACAAAAATAAAGCACAAGGTTACCTTGAAGCGTCCACAAAAATAAAGCACAAGGTTACCTTGAAGCGTGATCCAATAGAAGAAAACTTTGACGACTTGGACGAGTCTTGTGGAAGTGCGGGAAATAGTGAAGCCATAAAGGAACACTTTGAGACATTCAGCAGAGCTTGATGTTCTGCCACCACGTAATCTTTGTTTTTATCCAGAAACAGATCAGCTTGATACGAAACCTTCAATCAAGATAAATGAATTAGGGATTATAATTATCATGAACAAGTCCTGCAATGAAGCTCGAAGTGTCAGGACAAAAAGCTACCTCCCCAGCATAGTGTGATATGACAAAATCTGTCCTTGAAAGTTTTGGTTTGCTGAACCGCTTGTTATTTTTAAAGGTCTGATACAACTTCTGGGCAAAAGTTTCATGTGTTGATTTAGGGAACATGCTGCATGGCAGAAGAAGAATATCTATCACGTAAAGAAATCTGAACCATAATAGAACGAAACTATCCAGCATGATTCTCTTGAACATGGTTTTCTGTAATGACATACACCCTTATATATAATTTATTGAAGGGGAAAATAGGAAATGGTAAGGAAGCTGCATACCAAGCTTCATCCAGAAGTGCAATGATGCCACCAGGTTTCTACAGAAAAATGAATTTCTCAGAATGAAACTTCATACTCATGTATTGTAATATGACTAATTAAGAAAATTAACAGAAAGAAATATAATTTTGACTTGAAAAGAATATTGCAGCAAAACTTCTATTAATACATTGCAAAATGGTCTTGAGAATCAATAATCAATTTGAAAAATACAGTAAAAATTATAAACCAACTCAATGGGAATGATCGTCACTCAAAATGTTCTTGAGAATGAATCATCAATTACAAAAGGACAAAAAAAAACAGAAATATAAACCTTCTCAATGAGATCCAACACATCCTGGTTATCTACAAACTCTATGTAGCTCCAATTTATCTCTTCTTTGGAGTATTCTTCCTGCTCCATTTTGAAAACATGCTGCGAGTAAAAAGAAACAAGTATTATTAATCAACTCTAGACATGGATACCATGCTTGAAGATGGAAAAGAGTTTGGCTTAAACAAGATCACCTGATTGAAGTGTTGTTGCAGTTTCTCATTTGTAAAATTGATACAGAACTGTTCAAAGCTGTTGCCCATGAATATCAATAAGCAGTAGGCCAAAAGAAAACACAATTAGTGTAACAATAGATTCAAAGGTAAAATGAGACTGGGCATACAAGATCCGACTCGAAGCTTGTATGCCCAGTCTCCATTTACTTTTTCTGGGGTTTTTTGTGAGCAGTATCACATGGTGACTGTCATCCCCCGGGGTACGGTATCGTACTATCGTCTCTGAAACCAGTCTTACCGATTTGATTTTCTTATTCCTTGTGTAGTTATTAAAAAATAAATAAACAAATTTTTTTAACCTAGGTCCTTGGTTAAGAAGGGCGTAAGTTAAGAAGCTTGATTTGGAAACATTCTCCTACCAATAAACGATAAACCCTAGAAAAAAAGTTTTTTATAAAAAAAAGCTAAATAACTAAATCTAGGGAAATATTCTTTTAAGACCAATGAACACCTTGAACTTGATGGAGTCAAGCTGGATAGAAGAAACAAATGGCATACCTATTGAACTTGAAACTTTCAAAACCATAAATATCAAGGACTCCAATCATGGATTTTGAGTTCGGATCTTGTCCAATTGAGACATTAATGTTTTCCACAATCCTGTAAAAATGAAAATTTACAAATGAAAACATTAATAAATTCAATGACAGCGAGTCAGCGACAACTTCGAACTAAAAAAAAAAAATTTAAACTTGTTAGGATTTTAAGCTCAGTACCAATCAAACAAACGAGAGTACAAAGTTTTAGCCAAAGCATCCCTGCTACCAAGAGCATTTGTGGGATTTAGCGTCATTGTAATGACTTCTTCTGGTGTCACCATGACACGTTTTATTAAAGCATCCTCCAAGCTCTGGGGATCACACCTGCCCATTAGTGTCGGTTAATGGAATGATCTTAAATGTCACAGAAATAGGCTTTGCAAGCCAGTATGAGAATAGCCTCAACATGAAGCAAAAAGTCAAGTGTACCTTAGAAGCTCGGCTGTCGTATTAAGGTGGAATCTAGATTTCTCATCCTTGATAGCCGAAGAATCTATCTCCTTCCCCTTTACAAACTCAATATTACCAAGATGAAGAATTGCAGCTACAACCCTGAAAATCGCCTCCTGGAAGAAACTGTTTGCTATCAGGCATCGGTTTAAAATAAATAAACAAACATAAAACCATGACATTAAACAATACTATAAAGCAATGGCCAACCTGCTCCTGGTCGTTGATTCCAACTATATCCATGGCCCTTCTAAGAGCTATATATTCTTCAGCATCATCCACACCTTCCAGCTCAAAACAGTTGGACTGATTTAAATAGTGGAAAGATTTTGGGTTTGCCAGCTTATACTTCTCAGTCTCCTACAAATTTTGCAAAAAGTCTTTAGCTTGTCACTGGTGTTAGTGGTAATTAAACTAAAAGCAATGGCATAAGAAGGCAAAAATATGGCAGAATTACCTCAGATGGTGGTGCAGCACAAAGAAGATAAAAGCAATGATAGTTTCTCTCGGGATCTGAAATTTGGCAGACACGAGACCTTTCAAGTAGATAAGTTCTGATAGCTGCCCCCGAAATCCTCCCACTCTTGTCAAATTGGATTTCGACAAATTTTCCAAATCGACTACAGTACCATGCATGGAAAAGTTTAATAAAGAAAAGAAAACGGTTACAATTTTTAATGAACTTCAGCTCAAGAATCTAGTGGTACCTTGAATTGTTGTTCCTCACAGTTTTCGCATTGCCAAATGCTTCAAGAACCGGGTTGGACTGTGTTAGCCAACAATAAGGTATTAATCATTAATACGAAGACTAATATTCAATTTACCAAAACAATACGGTGAAAATGACAAGGTGTATATAAAAAATTATTTTATTTTATACCTCCAAAACTTGTTGCTCAACAGTTCTTCCCTCCACACCAGAGCGCCCACCCAAATAGGCTAGATACCTCATAAGCATCTTTGTTGTTTCAGTTTTACCAGCACCACTTTCACCGCTAACCAGAATTGCATTGTTCTTTCCCTCATTGATCATAGCCCTACCATCTCATTAAGAAGCATGTCAATAACAGAAATTAGACATTAAAAAAATCAGACAGAAATTACAAGGGGAATAGGATAAACCTGTATGCTACATCAGCAACCGCAAAAACATGAGGGCTCAATTCGCCAAAATCTGCTCCTTTGTATTGTTCCATCATGTGTGTGTCATATAGATGTGGTAATCTTTGAAAGGGGTTCACAGCAATCAGGATATTACCCGTATATGTCTAATAAATCAAAATCAAAATCAGGACAAAGTTCCAATATAAACAACATTATAACCATCTAATAAAATCAAGAGATGGATCGTTAATGACTACTCACATATATCTCATTTAGTCCATATCTAGCTGCCAAGTTCTGTAAAACCCCAGGTTCATGCAAATAAGAAAGCCTTGTCATGTCATCAAGACCTCCTGGTGGAGCTTCAGTATCCTTTGGGAAGACTTTTGAAACTTTTGCAATAACCTGCACCAAATTCAGCCCAGAGTTGGAGGACAGGAAAAACATTTAAATTCCATCCAAGGTGCTCCACTAGCAGCTATAGTGCTATATTTATGGTGCTGTCTTGGGAATCCCAGTACTCAGTTCATAGTTGTAAGCCATGTATATATCTTTCTGGATTTTTATTTTTATTTTGCATGATTTCTCTCTCTTGTATTGAAGATTGCCCAGATGATGACTAGTGACGTATTTAAGAAGAGGCACGTGAATTCTGGCTATGATTCGATGGAATATTTGAATTTATTTCAACATTTATGGAGACTCTAGGTTATATAGATCAATATTCTCAATTATATAGGTAAACCCTTCAGTCCACCATGAAGATCTACAGGCACCACATTGCAAACAGTTGAATGCTTTGCCACATTCATTTCCATTTGGCATATGAGCTTTATATTCTCTACGGTGTCAACCATAATATTGATTACATCGTCTTCTCTTTGAGCTGAATGACTTTACATACACAAATTTCTATGAACTGATACAGATTATAATTTTTGAGCAAATTTTAATGGGAAAATAAGCAAACGTCCTTCAAGTAAGGAGATTCAGGCTGACAATACATATTTTCGCAAGCTTTTAGGCTTTCTAAAATGGAAAACTTTATGAGTATTCAAGACCACTTGACATGGAAATCTTGAAAAGAACTATTGACCTAATAGACTATTTTGATGGCTAGATTAAATACGGTCTTATATTGAAGAGCTACTTTAAATTAAATGAATGTAAGGATAAGATTTAAGGATCTATAATAGGGAAATACAGGACATAAAACATCAAAAAGACAAAGGAATCCGGACCTTGCCCATATAGAAACCTTAATGCGCTCACGCGTAATGAAGCTCTTCAAAACATGATAGCCGATCATTCGTTGAGATACTTGAGATCTCTTAGCTGGCAATTGTGATGACAATGTTATGGCCTCACAAAGGTTCTATGCCATCACTTTAATAAGGCACATGGAATCCACCAGAAACCAAATTACAAGTCACCATTGGCCATCCTCCAAATTGTATAAACAATTCAAAAGAATTTTCCCTAGCTAAGCTGGGCCGTTTTTAATACTAAGAACAAGCATTTTCAAGTTTATACCTTAAAAGACATTTTCACACGCTTCCAATTTGTAATTTATTGGATAGGCCGTTTACTTGAAAAAGGTAAAGAATTCATTCCTTAGATAAATCCTATACCGAAAGAATAACCGATTGATTTTAATGTTCTGATTGATACAAGACGGAAAATAATGTTGTAATAGGCTCACAACCACAAACTAACCTTCTTTCCATTTGTGACCTGGACCTCAACTTGGTCACCGTTTATCCGAATGACTTCTCCATCAAGCCAAGCTACCTTAGGATCTTCAATCCATACATGTGACCCAACTATGATGTTTACTCGAGAAGCCTGCAAAAGCAAAGAAAAAATATATATAAATTTTAACTGAATACCTACAAAAATTAAGAATAGTATCACATTTTCCACAATTGCAAAGTTTCATGGCTCTTTCTTGTTGAAACACTTGATGCCAAATACAAAATTATCTTAGGAGTAACAACTGCATTAATCACACACTACAACAAAGATGGGTCCATCCCAATTTATAAGTACTTTATCCAAATAGAAAACCAGTAAAAAGAGGTGAAAAAATCACAATGTAGATGTAGAAGATCCCTAAACAGAAAACCCTAGATGATCGTGCTCTCTTTCGTGAGGCCGATGGAAGAAAAACGAACCATTTACCCTAATACTCTTGTGCAAACCAGTTCAAGCTAAAACACAAGGGTGGAATGACATGATTCCTAATTTTACATCTGCAAAATACATACGAGGGAGCTAGCTGAAGCAACGTTCCAACCCTAATTCTTTTGAAGAACAACGGTAAGGAAAGAGGAGATTCCAACCTAACAACCACCAATTGCATTGGGAAAGCCAACTAAAGCACTCAACTTTGCACCCCTGATGCTTAAAAATTCCAGCAATTTACAAACCAACAAAACCCTAATTACTTCATTCATTCTACCCATTTCTTCAACTTTAAACTGCACAGTATATCTTAAGATTCTACTAAAAGCTCTTGAAGAATCTTGCTTGTACAATGTAAGCCCTAAAATTCAACTCCGCAACGTGACAGCCACATATAGCAAAAATAGCACATTTGCTTGGTTAATCAACTCAAGATGAACAAGTTAGAACACCGTAGAGATACAATTAGCATAAAATTGAAAAAGCGAAACGAAGAAAACAGAACAATTTTCAAACTTGAACACTACCATTTCCCTCTTTCTTCCTTTGATAAACAGAAGTCGTTATTTGATCTTCAACTCGTCAACGAGCACAAAGACCCCGGCTTCTGGTTAGTTTCCCCACCACCAAAACTGGAGGAGAGCCGCAGATCAAACCAGAGAAGAAACCCTCCGTTTTTCCGCTTCAAATTCAACCCTTTTGAGCTCTCCCTCAAAAAAGGTATCTCCCAGACCGGAAAGAAGATAACTTTCCTTCTCTGTCTTCCTCAGAAAGTTGGATCTCTCCCTCTCTCTCGCTGTTGAGATCCCCCCGAGGTCAGCTGTGAAGCAGAGGAGGAGGTGGGGGCACTTGAGCGCAAACACAACACGACCTCTCTCCCTCCTCTGTTTTTTTTCGAACTCAAAAAGTCGACACCATACCGAAATTATTGCGAGTTGGGACTAATTACCTTTTACACATAAAACTCTAGCCCGTGTTAAGCAAATTATCTCATTTTCGGATTACTCTGTTTCGAATTGAATAGATGCAGATGCAGATGCAGATGTTTTATTGTAGTCATTTTTATTCAAACACTGGTTTAAAAAATATACTGTATTTTACTAAATAAATTCGTAGTTTTTTAAAGGTATATGAATTGTAGAATGATAATGAAAGTTTCTTTGATGAAGTGAAAGTTTAGAAATAGGTTTTGTGAAATTTTTAAAGTCCGTTTTCCGAGATAAATTTGACAATCTATCCTTTATCTTATGCTTGGTTGTGTCATTGTGTGCATTGTCAATTGAGCTTGACTATGTTTGATTTGTAGACTTGTTTATTTTATTAATGACGTTTTTGTGATTTTTCATAATAACGTTTTTCTGTTTATTCAGAAAAAACTAATTGTTATATTTTAAAACATCTTGGACAAGGAAATACTGGATCTAACTCTTACTTCTCCAATCCCCAAAAATATTCACATGGATAGATTGTACTGAAAACAGAGCAGAAACGGATGGTTTAGCACAAGCTCGGCTATCCAAATGATCAACTACTCCAAAAGACATCATAAATCATATATGAGATGGATCTGGAGTTTGGACATTCCCTCCAAAGTCAAAACGTTACTATGGAAAATCACAAAAAATGGTTTACCCACGTCACTTATACTTGCTTCTCGGGGTTTGGGAATTCCTACAACTTGCCCTCCCTATGATTCCAATTACGAGGATCTTCATCACTTAGGGCGTGTTTGGTTGGGGATGGGAGTGGGTGGAAGGGGATGGAGGTGGGCTTTGGAAACCGTGCCCGCATGTTTGGCAACGGAATGGAGGGAGATGGAAGGGGATGGAGATGGAAATTCCACACCGAAAAATGGGATGGGAAGTCCACCCAGAAATAGGAGGATTGAGGGGATGGGGATAGAAATCTCCCAAATTTGCCCCCATCTTCAACCTTCTTCCTCCCTCTCTCCTACCCCTACCGCCACCAACACCACCGCCGCCCACCACCGCCGACGCCGACGCCGCCGCCCACCACCGACGCCGCCGCCCACCACCGCCGCACATAAATCCCCTTTCCTCCTCCGATCAGTCTCCCTCGCCGGCAATTCCTTCTCCGGCGCCCTCCTGCCGTCGACCGCCGTAGAAGTGGAGAAGCTTGAATTCGTCGGCATAGGGATTTCGCGGGAAAGCGAGAGAAGATGTCGAAGAGGAGCTCGTTGGGGAGGCGGTGGAAGATCGGGGGATCTTCGCCTTCCTCGTCCGCCATTGGAGGGGCGGAGCGGTGCGCCGGTGGCCGTCGAAGGTGGCCGAAGTCGTCGAGAGCTGTTGGGCTTCAACTGAGAGACGATGGAAGAAGAAGTTAAGCTTTTAGGATATTTGGGAGGGTATTTTCGTCATCTCATGTGGTTAGTGGGGGTAATTTGGACTTTTTTCGTTTCTTCATCTTCCCAACCATCAAAACACAACCAAACACGAACGGGATTAAACTGGATTCAAAATTCCATCCGGTCCACCCCGAAATTCCATCTCCATCCCTTCCATCCCCAAAATTCCATCCCCATCCACCTATCTCTATCCCGTTGCCAAACACGGCCTTACTTTGGGATTGCCCAGTCTCTAGAGCATTATTAGCAAACCTTGACCCAAGGCTACTCATTACCTTAAACAATTGTTTTGCACAAGAAACTGAACTAAATAATACCATAAACAACATAAAAGAGAGCTTGGGATCCCAAATGCTCGCTAAGCTTGCTTTTGGCTGGTGTGGCATTTGGTACTCTCGTAATAAATCTCTCTTTGATAACGCAACCAAACATACAAAGCATAATATCTTTTGTTAGAGACCAGAGCTATTTATGGAATACCTCTAAATATATTAATGAAATCAATGGTGATCAAGATTGCGATATTAGGAACAAGACCATTCGACCCACACCTAAAAAGGTAAGAAATAAAATTAAATGGCAAGGACCGGATACAAGAACTTTTAAACCGAACTTTGACGGTGCTTTCACTCCTAATATGGGGGGCTCATTTGGATATATAATTAGAAACCATACTGGCAAACCAATCTTTTGTGGTGCTGGACCTGCATCAATTGCTTCCGGTTGCCGGGGCGGAAAACCTCCGGGGGACTCCGAAATGATTGTCTCAGACAGTCTAGTCTCCCTTAGTTTTTTTCCAATCTGTTTTGATTCGTCACGTTTTTAGAGAGGCTAACCGGGTTGCTAATCGACTTTCGCACCTCTCACATGCCTTCTCTGGCCCATGGACACCTGACGATCCTATGCTTCTTGATTTCATCCGTTGGGATGCTCTTGGCATATAAGTTCTTCTTATTGCCATATTATTTTCGGTTCAAAAAATAATAATTACGTGAGTTTGTTTAAAAAACGAGTTATAATTATGTTATTTTTTTCAAAAGTTATAATTATATATAGGCATGTACAGGGTTGGATCTGAGATTTTACGTGTATGAGGCGAGTTACGGAAACTGTGCCCTCGTGAATTAAATCCAAATAATTTTATAATTTCTAATCTATTATAGAAAAGATTGAAGAAAACATACCTGATTTAGCAGGTATAAGAACGTAGTTTGAATTTTGAACAATTGAACCCAAATAATTTTATAATTTCTCTATTTGTTCTCCTTCCACTCTTTTATGTACTCGTTTTTCGACCCTAAATGGACTCAACATTGGTTCTAATTTCACTCGTTGTCTTCTCTATCTTATGAAATACTGAGAGGGATGGGTTGCAAGTTGATATCAAGTTATCAACTATTAATCACTTAAAATATCTCAACCATTATCGGTTTTAGTAGATTAAAACGGTGTTATTGTATTTTGGAATTTCATTCATGCTCGTTTTTAAAGCCAGTAGTCTTAAGAGCATTTCAACCCATCTTAATGTTTTTTTTTTTTTGATACAAGGCGAAAGTTTGGGGTGTGTCAACCACGGTTGTACCACCACCCAAGGGCGTCCTTTTGGACGAGAGTTTGGAACTGTAGGTCGGAAGTCCAGGAAGCCGATCCGGAAATCAAGGCCAGCTGAGCAAGACGGCCAGCCACCGCATTGGCCTCTCTAAAGACATGGATGACAGAAACTGAATCGAAAAGAGCGAGCAGGAGAAGAGCCTCAGAGATAAGGATTTCAATCTCCCAATGGGGCTTCCAGGTTCCGTTGATCGCATTGATGACGGAAAGACAGTCACCCTCCACAGCAAGACGTCTAAGACCCCGCTTATGGGCTTCCACCAGCCCTAGCTGCAAACCGACGGCCTCAGCCTGAAGAGCCGACAAATTCCCACAGCTTCTGGCCTCACAAGCAATCACTCTCCCTTCTTCATCTCGAATTACGAATCCTGCAGAGGCAACACCAGAAGATGATTTAGCACCGTCGAAATTAAGTTTAAAACCACCAGCATCAGGCCTTTTCCATCTAATGATATTTCTTTGGCGAGGGTTCGTCTTTGGTTTAATAGTGATTGTTTGGTCTTCTTCTTCATCTAGGTCATTTTGCTTGGTTTTTTCCCAGTTTTTTATCTGGTTTTTTATAACGGCTATTATTTCGTCAATTGTTCTTAGATTTTGGTTTTCAAATATTATCTTGTTTCTCTTAGTCCAAATACACCACCAAGAGAAAGATAAAATGGTTTTTTGTGCAGAATTAAGATTTTGAAAGACTTCGTTTGTACAAGATTTTATGCATCTGTTTGTTTTGTTTGTGTTTCTAATTTGTCTCTCGATCACTCTATCCAGTAGGCCTATGATTCGTAAGGTGGTGGGACATTCCATCAGAAGGTGGATGGAGTCTTCCTCCGTTGTGGTACAGAGGACGCAATCTAGAGGTGTATGTATTCCTTTTTTCCTTAGTCTCTCTTTGGTTGGTAGCCCATCCATCACCATCTTCCAAAGGAAATTTCTCAGCTTTGGCGGGCAGTTGGTTTTCCCTATGTCATTGAACAGGTCCATTTCATTGTCATTTGATTTTGTTATGAGTTTCAGTGCACTTGAAGTAGAAAACCAGCCATCAGAGCTAGATTTCCAATATAATCTGTCCTCAATTTCTTGCGTAGGTAGGGGAATATTTGCAATTTTTTCAACAATATCTCTAGGCAAGACTTCATAGAGCTTTTCTTTGTTCCATGTCTTATTTGGCAGGATATAGTTTTGAACTTTCTCTTGAGCTTCTATTCGATCTTTTAGTCGGTGTTCCTCAAGTTTTCTGTCTTCGCTTAACCATTTGTCCTTCCAGAATTTTATCGTTTTTCCGTTCCCTATCTGCCAAATGAGTCCCTCACAGAACTCGTCCTGTAGATCGATTAGCTTAGCCCATTGCCAAGACAAGTTACTCTTCTTCTTGTAATCCCAAAGGTGGTCGTCTTTTAGATATTTTTCTCGTATTATTCTGACCCATTGGTTGTGAGGTTCTGCAAGGATTTTCCATAATAATTTCATTTGTAAGGCTTTATTCATATCCTTTGTCTTGTGGATTCCCAGTCCACCTTGTTTCTGTGATCTACATATTTTGTCCCATCCTACTAGCGGTTTATAATTTTGGTCCTTGTTCCAAAAGAAACATCTATTTATTCTATCTAATTCATTATGTGCATTTGTCGGGAGCATAAAGTTTTGCATAATGTAGTTCGGCTTAGCCAGAAGGTTTGCTTTAATGAGTACCGTCCTTCCCTGAAGTGAAAGAGAGTTTGCTTTCCATTTTGTCAGTTGCATTTTCGTTTTACCTATAATGTCTTCGAATGTTTCTTTGTTCACCCTTCCATTAATAATAGGGCATCCAAGATACTTGTCCAGGGCTACTTGGTTCATAATAAGACGGGTACTTTGGATTTGTCGCTTCTTATTCGGCGATACTCCTTTTGTTACTTGGAACGCAGACTTATGGAAATTCACTTTTTGTCCTGAAATCTGGCAATATTCATCAATTATTCTTTTAACTTTTTCACACGATTCCTGAGTTGCTTTTGCGAAAATCATTATGTCATCCGCGAAGGATAGAAACGGGATACGTGTCCCATTCGGGGTCACCCTAAAGCCAATTGGGCTTGTTGTATCGATGCATTGTTGTTGAAGTTTTCTGGCAAGAATTTCTGCCCCAATAATAAACAGGTAGGGGGAGATCGGGTCACCTTGTCTTAGTCCTCTATGTGGTTGGAAAATATTCGTGGGTTCATCATTCACAAGTACAGAGAACGCAACCGTTTGGATACATTCCTTAATCCATCCAAGAAATTTTGAAGAGAATCCAAACTTTTCCATAATTGTTAGAAGAAAACACCAGTCCACTATGTCATAGGCTTTTTTCATATCAAGTTTTATCGCTATCCATCCTTGTTTTCCTGTTCTTGTTCTGAACGAGTGAAATGTTTCATGAGCTATAAGAATATTATCTTGAATTGCTCGATCCGCTACAAAGGCTCCTTGCAGAGGGTGAATGATTTTCCCAAGTATCTTTTTCATTCTGTCAGCAAGTATTTTTGCAATCGCTGTAAATGGTATTGCACAGGCTGATCGGTCTATAGTGGTTCGTTATGGACGGGTTTTCACACTTTGGGATTAAAGTAATGAATGTCTGATTTATTTGTCGTAGTATTTTCCCTGATCTGAAAAATCCCTTTATGGCTTTTATGATTGATGGCCCGACTATGTCCCAGTATTTTCTATAGAATTCTGCAGTCATCCCGTCCGGACCCGGGGATTTATCTTTTCCAATGGAAAAGAAGGCAGATTTTATTTCAAGATTGGTGACTGCTTTGGTTAGTTCATTGTTATCTTCTGTCGTTATCTCATTTTCTATAAGGGGTATGTACTCTTGAAGTAGTCTGTCATTTATGTTTTCTTTTTTAAACTGTTTTTCAAAGTCGTTCTTAATTTCTTTCCTGATGTTTTCCTCGCCAGTTATTTCAATGCCTTCTTGCGTTTTGATTTCCCTTATGATTTTGTTGTTTCGCCTACCGGTCGCAACCTTATGGAAGTAGCCGGAATTTGAGTCCGAAAGTTTTAGATGTTTTGTCTTAGCTCGTTGGCTCCAGTATAGTTTGTGGTGGTTTAGGAGTTGGTCTTTTTTCTTGATCAACTGTTCTTGTCGCCTACTTTTGTTGTTTTGCCGACCCAGGCTTTTCTCTTTTTGTAGTTCAAGTAATGTCTCTTCTGTCTCCCTTAGTTGTCTAAAAATGTTGCCGAACGTTTTCTTATTCCATTCTTTAGATAGTCTTTTTAAATGTTGAGTTTTCTTCATGACATTGAACATATTGGATCCAACATAGTGAGTTCTCCACGCTTAGGCAACTAGGTTCTTATAATCCTTTCTGGTGAGCCACATTTTTTCAAATTTAAAAGGTATGGCCTTTCTTCTCTCATTTGTTTGTAGTTGTACCGAAATTGGGCAGTGGTCTGACGTCGTAAAGGCATGGTTTCTTGTTGCTATATTTGGGTACCATTGTAGGATTTGGTGATGGACCAAGGTTCTATCCAGCTTTTCGTATATGTTATCAATATCCGTCTTATTTTTCCTCCATGTGAATTCATTCCCTGAAGAAGGGATATCGAATAGCTCACGCTGTTCTTTGAAGGATAGTAATCTCTCGAACCGGGTCGGGTGGGGTAGGTTTCCACCAATCTTTTCACTAGCACTTTGGATCTCATTGAGGTCTCCCATAAGGATAACCGAAATAGTTAGCCTCTGGATGTATGATGTCAAGAGGGGCCAGAAAAGGATTTTTGATCTTTCTTGTGGTGGTGCATAGACAAAGCAGATAGCATAAGTTAACCCTTTGTCTTTGTTTTCGATTTTTAGGGTAATAAATCTCTCTTCTTTGTCCAATACAGACACCGATGAATCTGTGAGCTGGTAGTTTTTCCATAGCACACAAATCCCCCCAGCCCTGCCAACAGCAGGCGAGAAGCAAATAGAATCAAATCCAGCTTTTTTCCAAATTGTGTCAAGGGGTTGGACTTCTGTTTTGGTCTCCAATAAGGCTAATATTTGGATGTTTTCTATTTTGCAAAGGGTTTCAATATCTGTCCATCTATTTCTGCGTCCAATACCACAACAATTCCATGAGCAAATCCTCATCCCAGACAACTGCAGATGGGTGAGGTCATGAATCTAGTTTTCCATATTTTTCTATTATTTTTCATACAGTTAGTGGGGGCTTGTTTGACAAGTAGTTGTTGTCCAACCCAGTTCTGAGCTTGTAATTCTGCCATATTTTCATTTTTCTCATGTTCGTTAGTGTCCAGCCCATTCCAACCAGCCGCCCTGCAACACTCCTGCACCTTAGCCCGAACCAAGGAGCACCAAACACAGGAGCAAAGCACGGGAACAAGGGAAACAGACCAAAGACAAGAGCAAAAATAAATTCTATTGTTACAGCAGATGCGAACCAAAGTGTCAATCTCCAAGGTCTGCTTTGTTTTCCATGGGTTCAAATTTTCTTTTTGTTCAGTCGATCCAACAACATTTGACAGAAATAGTTTCTTGAGATCAAGCATCCTCCAACGCTTGAACAAGGTGACGCAAACGACACCCAACACAAGCAATATCCAGGGACAATCCGAGACACACACAAGAAAATAGAAATAGAAAGGTGAAAAAAGAGAAAAGCAAAACAAACCGCAATACACACATAAAGGCCATCGCCGGCCAAATTTCATAAACAACAAAAGGCAGCAAGAGGTACACAGCAAGCTACTAACAGAGCTAATACAAGCCGAGCCCAGGGAGAAGATAATGGGCTTACCACCTAACACAAGAGATGTCCAAGGCCGAGACACTAAACACCTACCCAATACTAGAGACACCAACGCCACGGACGAAATTCTAAACAAAATAGACTTAAAGGAGAACGGCCACCCCACATAAACTAAACATAACCCCAACAACCCACACAACACATAAGCAAAAGGTGGTAGGAACATGATCATCAGTCTGGGGGTACATGGATTCAAGAACATCATAGTACTAAGGATCAAATAATTTAGCAACTTGCATACTTTATAATCCATGAGTTGACAGATCATCCAAGCTTCTTCTTCTTTGCACTGGTCTCTTCCTTAACAGACGAGGAAGAGTCGCCTTCTCCGCCCTCATTCTTCCTTTTGCTGGATTCCGATTTGCATGGTTTAAGATTGTCGACTTAGAGTTTCCTCATCTTGGTGGTCACTGAAACAGTGGAGCTTTTTTCTGCCTCAACTTGTTGAATCTGTTCTTTCGAGAGGGAGATAGCTAGCCTTCCCTCTTCCTCAGCTGTTATCATGTCCTCTTCATCATCTTCTTCTTCCATGAGGTCTTCCTCCTCTTCATCATGCTGTTCCTCAGCCTCATTTTCTTTGTTTCCCTTGTCGTTGTTGGCAGATTCACCCCGCACCAACTCGCTCCGAGCATCTTTTTCTCCCATCTGGTCATTATTTATTTCTTGGTCTGTTTCAAATACCTTTTGTTCAGCCCGTGTGCTTTTCTTTTCATCATGCTTTTCTCCTTTGTCATGGGAGCCATTTTTCTCCACACTAGGATGCTGAGCTCCATGGACACTCTGCGAAGAGGAGTGGGAATCCTTACTTCCTGATCTCGAAGTAGAGGACTTAAAATCAACTTGGAAGATGGGCTTAGGCTTCATGTCGGCCATCCCAAAGCCAGCTTTGTTAGAGCCAAATCTCGTGGGGCGCCTTTTCACATTTTTCCAGCCTTCCTTTTCAAACTCCTTCTCAGCAATGAATGTGTTTCCATGTTTGGTTCGTGGGTTCAGCCCCTTTGGAAGGGTTACTTTCACGGGTCTGAAAGAAGAGTTCAGCAGAGGGCAGGCATCGAAGAGATGTTCCAGGCTTCCGCAGTTGCCACACCCCTTTGGGAACTCTTCAAACCACACCGTGAAAGTCCTAATTTCATTGTCATCCTCAGGTATCACAATCTTATCACTTTTGATCTTGTTCACATCCATATTGATGCAGACTCGGGGAAACCGAATGTTAACCCCCTTTTCTGTATAGTCATCCAACCGAATAAATGTCCCGAGCTTGTTTTTCTCCACAATTGTCTTGATCGCTGTGCTGCTGATATACTCCGGAGGGAGTTGAAGGATGCGAATCCACATATCAACAATAGTGGTTGGTTCCGTCTTGGGGTCAAAATCTGGCTTCCAAGGCTTAAGGAGAAGGAGATTGCTGTACACATGATATGGACGGCAATCCCAAACCTGCAGCTTATCAATGGGGTTGTTGAACCTGAATTCAAACCAACCAGCAGCCTTAGGAAAGATGGTATACCTGCCACCCGCAAACCACCAGCAGTCCTTGTCCAATTTGCTCTTCAGAGTCTCCATATCAAAGTAGTCACCTGACACCAATGATGAAGCCATATAGGGATGTCTCCTTCAGCTTTTCGATATTCTCCTTGATTCCTTTCAGCTCTTCCCTGAACGCTTTGGGTTCATTGGGATCCATCTTCATCTTTCCTTTACCTTTGTCCTGGTGTTTCTTTTTTTCAGTGGCTCCTTCCTTGTTGGTAGAGCCTTCATCCTTCACCTGGTCCTTTTTCATTGGTCATTTGTCATTGTTGTTCAGGGGGTTCTTTTTTTCTTTGTTCTCATGTTTGGGATGGAGAGTACAGAGGGCCTTTTTGAAGGGCTGCTGATCCTTTTCCATACCAAGACTAGCTCTAGATTTCCACATAAATGGGTTGAGATGGGTGAGGAGATTTGAAAGAGATTCAGAGGAGGTGTGAGGGTTATTTTTTGGAGGGGGTTGCATCCTTTTAAAGGGGCCAGAATCGTTCATCATGGGGGACGAAGATAGCACATGAGGATGTCCAGCAGAATAGAGAGAGAGAAATGAAATATTGCACACCGATGTCAGAGGATTACGGGAGATCTTGAAGGCGGGCTCAGGGCTCAAGAAAATCTTCATCGTATTCTCGGTCGATTCAGAAGATCCGAGAAGAAATCCCTGACAGAGACCACAGACACTCGCGCCGCACCC
The DNA here is from genome assembly GCA_037127255.1 of Persicaria tinctoria. Classification (NCBI taxonomy): domain Eukaryota; kingdom Viridiplantae; phylum Streptophyta; class Magnoliopsida; order Caryophyllales; family Polygonaceae; genus Persicaria; species Persicaria tinctoria. Next base: position 8,051,314 of record JBANSL010000012.1, read on the forward strand.
GAAACCAGAGGGTCGAACAGAGAGCAACCTAATCAGAGGGGGCCGAAAGATTGATTGGGCTCTAGATTCGCTAACGCAGTAGACGAAGCCATTCCCGGTCACTGTATCTTCTTTGTAAACAACAGTAGAAGCCGTCCTTTTGATTCTTCCTTTTCGGCGATTTGTTTTCCATCTCCTTTCCTCAAACCCACCTTTCCTTTCCTTGCTATTGTACCTCTCTTTTTTTCCTTGATGATTCCAGACTCCAACTTTAGATTTAGATTGTTTGCCTCTCCTGAGTCTCTGAATTACTTGATTCGACCAATCTTTAGGTTTTCTCCGGCGGCTCGCTAGGGTTCCGAAGTGGCAGGCGGTGGTGCTGTGGATCTCATCTTTTCTCTCTCCTCGTTTCTCTCTCATCTTTTCGTTTCCGATGAACCCATCTTAATGTTGTTTTTTAAAGGAAAATCAGGTTTGGGTGTCTAATGTCAAACGAAAGTTTTTGCGTAAAAACTTGGGTGAAATGAATACACCCGCCTTTTTACCTTTTCATTCCTTTTTCTAACATTTCTTTCTAAAAAAAAAAGGCACCCACAATATATGCATTGTGGGTAGACCTATCATTCGGGTCGGGTCACTTCGGGTTTCGGGTAAAACGAGTCTCGGGTAAAACGGGTTTCGGGTATTTTCGGGTTGACTCAAACCCGGGTTTGACCGGGTTTCGGGTCGATTTCGGGTTTGTCAATTTTTTCTTTTTTAAATTAAAAAAATCAAGATTTGATAATTTTGTGATAAATTTTAATTATATATATAAAAAATAATTATATATAATTATAAATCAACCGAGTCAATCGGGTCACCGGGTCGAAACCCAGATTACCCGGAAAATTTTGGGTTTTTCGGATTCGGGTCAAAAAAAAAAAATCGGTCCAAAATTTCCGGGTACGGATCGTTCGGGTCGGGTCACCGGGTCGGGTTGTGTTTTGACAGGCCTAATTGAGGGTGCTCTAAGAGCTTCAAATGAAATTACATTCTACAAATCTAATGACTTGAAGCAAAAGGGTCTCTCTTTACCTTTTTTTCTACCGTTCCCAGAAGCATCACTATACCGAAATTTCAGTAAAAAACCCAGTTGCTCTGAGATTTACTAGTAGAATCAAATCTTCAATCCTACTCGTTTACTTTATACCACGAGCTCTATTTTTTTTTTTTTTTTTATAAGGTAATAATTCGAAGGTCAGACAGACATGACTCATCGAGAGGCCGACAAAGTCGACAGACGGCGAACCGTCAAACATACAACCAAACAAACAAAAACATAAAAGAATACATAATGGTGCAAACACAGACAAACACAATCTGCAAAAGACGAAACCTAGCAGACCTAAACCTAACTGGATGAGCACGAGCTCTATTAGTAATTCCTTGTAAACCCAATTTAAATATCGAGAAAATAAAATATATTTTTTTAGCATAGGAAAGAAAAAGATCTTTGATGGGAATATGAGATAGAGTTATTAAGTGATTGACAACTGCATACAGTAAGAATATGGGATGGTCACGTGCAATTCTAATGGACTTTTTATGATAACCACCCAATTGGAGTTAAATGGATTAGATCAATTCTTCCCATCTCTTACCTTGGCATGGACTTTGTATCTAATTTTCGTATATATAAACTATGGGCCCTTTGGGTTAATTGGGCCCGAGACGAACACTTGTTGAGCCTCGCCTCGGGTGCGATTTAAAATCATTTAAATTTGATCCAAACTTTGAATCCATATATATATATATATATATATATATATATATATATATATATGTATATATATATATATATATATATATATATATATATATATATATATATATATATATATATATATATATATGTTATATAACCTATCATGACTCCTGAGTTGTTTTCCTCTTTCTTTCTATACCTCGTCATTTAAAACATTCTATCATACATGTTTTCACTCGCATTTCTACACATCTCGCTTTGTTAACATGTTTCAATAACATTTAAAAAAGGGTGTTGATAGATACACCGCAAATCCAAAGGTAAAAAATGTACGTCATTAACGGCGTACAACCCTTCTGACTAATTAGCGTTTTAAAAAAATTAATTAACCCCTTTTAACCATGCACGTCTTTAAGAACGTGCATGATTTGAGGTGTATATAGCGAACACGTTTAAAAATACTTATAATATATATAATTTTGATTAAAATATCTTAGTGTTGGGCTAGGTTTGAATTGGATTAAACTTTTACTTAAAACTCATTAAATGTATAAAGGAGACATGAGTGAACACTAAAGTTTTAAATTAAAATATAAGAAGATGGTGGATAAAATAAAGCTTGAATGACATAGTTGACGACAATAGGAGGATGGTGAAAAAGAGATAAAATATCGAAAACAAAATGGAACGCGGTAGGATAATTCTTTTTTTTATCCCTTAATGGGAAAGGAGTAATTGTATAAATGGAAGACAGATAAGATTAATATGGAACTTATTTGTAATTTTCTCCCAAATATTATCCCTCAATGACGAAGAAAACAAATGTCAGATTTTACTTTATAAGGTTTGGTCAACACCTTAGACGTCTGACTAAATAACTTGTAATGTGTCACTTAAAAAAATTACATAATAATTTTTATCGGTGTCAAACATAAGCAATAACTTAAGAAAAACATTATTGTTATACACCTCAAAGAAGAGGTCATGAGCAAGTGAATTCAACTTATATTTCGATGTAATCATATTCGATTTATTTGACCTCTACATCAACCTACTAAATACTTACTTCCATTTTGTTAACTACACTGGTCTGTTTGGATAACCACAGGTTATAATTTATAATGCACAATATATTGTATTATAATGTAATATTGTGCATTATAATTTATAATTCACAACTATCTAAACATACTATTATCTTAGTTTATATATATAAAAGGAAATGTTTCGAATGACAATCGAAAACATGTATTTTACCATTCGAAAGCACTTTAACCTTGTAGGAATGAATTAAAATTGGTGAATAAGTTGCACCAAATTGTCTTCAAGTAAATTTTACTCGTAGTATGTAGTTACTTTATACCCCATTCCATTATTTTACCATCAAATATGTAAAGCTGTTTATTTTTTAAAAAGTACATTAGACATTCAGACCCGATCTGAACCCGGTTTTCACGTGGTACGTAAAAGGGAGCATATTCGTAATTCATGAACCGCCGTATATACCAAAATCTGAACCGGTCCAGCAAAAACAACGAGTACAGCGCTTAAACCACTTTCCACAGCTATCCGGGTTGAAGCTCATCGCTCTCTTCAACCAAATCTCCGATTCCAAGCAATCACTCAGCTTCTCCATCACCCGATTCTTCCTGCCTTTTCGCCCCTTCCTCTCTCTCCATTAGCTGCTCGAATCTTGTTTTCCTTGGTGAGTTGACCTTGTTCTTGTTCTTCCGATTCGCCTTCATCTTATGCTATTTTTTTTTTCTGATAACTTTTTGCTGTTTGTATCGAATCAATGTTCTTCTGTGCGTGAGTTTCTTGTTGATAGCTTTTGGTTAACTTCTAGTTCTTCAATTTCGGCAAATTGAGGGGCTGTCATGGTATGCTGAGAATGTAGGCAATTACAACTTCTGCTGCATCTCAAATTAGGGAAAATGAAGTGTTGCCATGACAAACCACCATCTGCTTTGTTCAGTACCCGTGTTTCTTTGCGATTGCATATTGTTACCGATTGTTCAGAAGAATTTAGGGTTTTTTAAAAGGCTAGTTCGATACAAGAATATGCCTAATTGCCTATTCTGCTTTATGCGCGAGGGTATATGATTTGCATCATAGCTTCAGATTTTCTACTGGAGCTTGAAATTTCCCTGGGTTTTGATGTTGCTAGGTAATAGTTTTGGTTGCAGTTTGTTTAGTGGCTTAGTGCTACCTGCCTTGATTTAATATTTGAATTTGATTAGTGTCATTTCCACTTCCCTATCTATAGGAAATCACCCCCTTTCAGATTTACCGACTGATAAAGTTCACTATACTTGCTTATGGCTTCCGTTTCTTCTTGCTTTGTGATGATCACAATGTTCAAGCGTCTGTTAATTGCTAGAGCTTCTACTGTTTGTGGAAATCCAAGCAATATTTTCCACACCGTCCCAACTCCCAACTCCCAAGTGATGCTGGCTAGCAGCCTGATGTTTTTATGCTAATCATTGAGTCATTGTTAGTGTCAGGATGTGGCTTTTTGGCATCTCTAGATCGTGGTTTTGGATTAAGGCTATGCTCAAATTTGCATACTTTTCCTCATAATCTGTTATGCTTTGTGCCTTTGTCAGTTGTTTTTTCTATTTGCCTATTTCAACATATCCTGCTAATTTAATATGGAGCTATGCTTTGATACAAATTTTTCGAATCTGGTTTGTCTGGAATTCTATACCATTCTTGATTCATGCTGCAGATGCTTCGACGAACTATATGTTGACAAGGGCGTTATGATTCTGTTTTGCTGATCTCTTAAATGCATGAAAATGGAACAAGGTAATGTGTTAATCACTGACATAATTTGTTGTTTTTAACAGTTTTATTTTGCATTATGATTGTTAATGATCATGGTACATGGTCACAGAATACTGAGAATGTAGCACCATTCTGTTGTTACTTGTACATATTTGAGTACGATCAGGGGACAATATGCGCGTCACAGTTCTTCCTGTCTACCTTACGTGAACACAACCTTAATGTTGGATTTTAAGTTGGTTTAAAATTACTATTCTGGTATGCTGAAAATAGTCTGCAAACTTGCCTACTGGTTTTGCAGGGCTCCTGGAAGATAAAAAGAATTTTCAAAGTGGGGATCACATACAAAAAGGAGATGTTGAGACCCCTTTACTGGGAATCTTCGATAAACCTCTCCCCTGCTGTGGCTGTGGAATTGGGTGGTTTTCGTCAGTATCTACTCTTCTCCTAGCATCCAAATTCTCTCCGATCTTCCTTTAGATGCACTGACATTTAAACATCTTGTTTTACAGATTTCTTCTTGGATTCTTGTTCCCGTTGATGTGGTACTTTGCTACAATCCTATACTTTGCAAATTACTACCGGAGAGATCCTAGAGAACGGTCTGGACTAGCTGCTTCTGCAATAGCTGTAAGTACAATCTGAAGTTTCATTCTCTTCGGGTCAATCAATTGCTAATTAAATTAAAAGGCCATTTGTCCCTGCTTGTTGACCCTAATGTGGGATTTGCCAACATTTAGGATCTGATAAATCTTACAAGTTTTGGAATTTTAGAGTGTGTTAGATTTTGAATTATCTACAAATTTGCTGTTTGATTTTTTCAAATATATTTATACAGGGTAATAGAAATGCTACTAGAGTTATATATAGTGAAATCATATGATTAATTACCCCACCCCCTGGTTAACAAGAGGTGCAGACATGTTTCAATTTGCAAAATAGTTTAACACAGATCTCGGATTTGCCAGGCCATGGTATTCACAGTGGCTGCAGTGATCGTCGTGACTGCTATTCTGTTCTGATCTCAACTGCCATGAAGTTCACGATGAGTAGACGACTGATAGCCTGTGCTGATACCAAGGAGGTGGAATGGTTGCAGATGATCTTGCTGAGTGATGATAAAATCTGTCTGGTCTCCCGGTGTGTATATGTGATGATGCCAATTACAGCAGTTTGTATATATAAATCTTGCATGAATGCTTGCGTGCCGCTCCTTGACGGGGCACGGAAATTGACCCTCCTCTCTGTTAAGAAATGAAAGCCTGTTAATCATTCCGGAATGGCTCACCGGAAAGGACTTGTGGGTAGTAACCATAGGTCCCCGGTTCGATCTCCGGAATGAAAGCTTGTTTGAACAATACATGAATGTTTCGAGACTAAAACTGTTGGAAGATTGAAAAAATATTAATAGACTATAGTAGCATTTTATCACCGTAAGTTGATTTTGTTAGATGGAATATTGTTGGAATCCGCGTCGGAAAATAGTGAAATATGGAATGGTGAAGATCCACTCGTCCGCATTTATAGTCTTTTTTATAGCCTTTTTTTTATTGGTTGAAAACAATTATAAAACTACGAAAAATAATAAAATAATTCGGCACATCCGATACAGCCTATTAGTTCAGTGTCCACACCGTGTGCGATTTTTTAATTTAAATATATGATATTTATACCCCCATTTATGTGCAGTTTTTGTAATATTAATTCGTTTGATATTAAAATACGTATCAAATAACTTGTAATCAAGCATTAACTCTAACTATGAAGTATCACCCGTTTAACTAATTATTTTCTGGCAATATATTTAATTGATTACCAACAAAAGAGTTATAATATAATATATCCATATTTTAAAAACATGGATAAAATCCTATAAAAATATATCGATATTTAACAAATTTGGTAAAATAATTTACAACATATGAAAAACTTTACACGGCTAAGTATTATTTCAATTTACCCAAAACTTTTTATTTTCTTCATTTTGATAAAAAATTATTTATTTAGTATGACCATGTAATATATTGACCATGTATTATTATCTTCTAAAAATATGTTCATATATAGCGAAAATAGATAAAATCTTATCTTATATAATATTGTAGTATTTAAAATTAGTTAATATCTTCTAAAAATATATCCATATATAATCAAATTGGGTCAAATTTATCTTATGCATATATAGATATATTGATTAAATAGAGTTAGAATATGATTTTATCCATGTAATAATATAAGTAGTATTTAAAATTAGTTGATATCTTCTAAAAATATATCCATATCTAATCAAATTGGGTCAAATTTTATCTTAAACATATATAATAGATATATTGATTAAATAGAGTTAGAATAAAATTTAATTTTATGCATATATTGATTATTTAAAAAATTTGTGATTGGTTTATACGACTATTATCCATATCTAATGAAATTGGGTAAAATTTTATTTTATCCATATCTAATGAAAATGTTTATTTAACTAAATTTTTATATATTACAAATAACATGAATTTAAAATAAAATATTACATAGATGGTATAAATCAAATACTAACTATTGTTTTAAGTTTATAAGGTATTTATAAACTTAATATAATTAATTTACATCATTTATAAGGTATTTTATTTTAAATTTACGTTATTTTAAATATCTTATAATATTTTTAGTCAAACACTTTACAAGTGTTTATACTTATAAGCAAAACTAGTATGATCCCCGCGCCATGGCGCAATTTTTTATAAATAAAATCTTAAAAATATATTAAATTAATATTATAACATAATTGTAAAAGTTCAAATAATTAAATATTTTGAATTAAACTCATGGGTTGAGAAAACGATTAAATTAGTATATATAGATATAGATGTAGATTACTTTTTTTTTTTTTTTTTTTTGGAAACAGGAAAGCATTTAGAAAGAGTAAAACGGCGACTAGCCGTTACTCATCCTAGAGCATCCTTATGGACGAGAACTTGCAGTTCTTGATCATTCTCTAAACTTCCGTCGGCAGGGATACTGTAAGCCAGGCGTGCAATCCTATCAGCCACAGTATTAGCTTCCCTGAAAATATGACGAATGGCAACATTAGAGAAGGAATTTAAAATAGACATAGTATCTGATTGAATCAGCTCAATGCTCCACGGACAAGCCCAGTCCCCCAGTAGCGCATTGACAACCCGCAGGTTATCGCCCTCGATAAGGAGATTATCCAGTCCCAAGTCTCTAGCCCCAATAATTCCCTGTCGGAGGGCCACAACTTCTGTGTAGAGGGCAGAATTACAATTGCAAGGCCCCCAACCGGCGCGAACAATGTCCGCCTTATCATTCCGAATAACAAATCCGTAGCTACCAGACCCGGAAACACAGTGTGATCCATCAAAATTAAGTTTATAAAAACCAGTTGGTGGTTTAACCCATTTCACGTTGGCGCGTTTCTGCACCTGATTTTTTACGGTTGTTGCTATTTTCTGCATAGAGGCCCCCACCTCATCTGTAGGATCGTCCTGTAGCTTATTCGACATGATCCAAGACTGCCTACTTGTTTCGATAAAGACGTTCACCCCTTGAGCTGATGTGTTATTATTTTGGTCAAATATTTTTTTGTTCATGAAAAACCAGCAGCTCCACCAAGAGAAGGCAATTATCGCCATTTTGGACGGTCCTACAAAGTTTTTTATGTTGTTTAGTGATTGGTCGTTGTTCCTACCGTTAAATAGGTTTGGTCCCAGTGCTTTCAAACAAATGTTTCTTTCTGCGAGTACTTGCTTGGTGAGGCCACAGTCAATGAGGAAGTGGAATGTGGACTCCGATTGACAGTCACAGAACGCACACGCCATTGGAACGTGAATACAAGATTTCTGTAAGCGTTCCTTCGAGGCAAGACCATCTTTCGACAGTTTCCACAGGAAGTGGCGGAGTTTCGGAGGGACATCGAGTTTCCATATCCAATTACATTGGAAATCAGTATTATTGTTCCCATTCGGGATAAGCGTTGTAGCCGACTTGGTTGTAAACCACCCATTCGAGCAAGGACCCCAGTACAACCTATCAGTCAGGCTACTTTGTGGAAGGATAATTGAACGAACATGGTCAATGTCATCATTGCTTAGCACACCACCCAGATCCGTTCGCAGCCGGAGATCATCCCAAGTATTGTTATTACGGATGAATCTGCCCACAGTCAAGGTTTCGTTAATTATGCATCCTTCCTTAATCAATCGATTTTTCAATGGCCTATCAAACGCCCAATTGTCTTGCCAGAATTTAATAGTATGTCCATTACCGACAGACCAGCGTAACCCTGGTTTAAATAATTCTCGTAAGGACATCAATTTTGACCACTGCCACGAAGTCGAAGATTTCTTTTGATATTGCATTAGGGGTGCACCTTTTAAGTACTTTTCCGTGACTACACGAACCCAAATGTTTGCAGGTTCCGCAATTATTTTCCACAGAAGTTTCATTTGTAAGGCTATATTGATTGTTTCAGCTTTGTATATACCTAGACCACCGGCCATAGTGTCACTACAGATTTTATCCTAGCTGATGAGCGGTGTCGAATTAGGGGGTTTGTTCCAAAAGAAACATCTGTATATTCTGTCTAGCTCTGTCAACATCGACTTAGGTAGAAGGAAAGCTTGCATGATATGCAGAGGCTGAGCACTTAGATTAGCTTTAATAAGCACCTTCCGCCCTTCAGCAGAAAGACTCGAAGCTTTCCACTTTGATAATTGCTTTCTTGCTTTGAGGATGATACTTTCAAAAGTATCTTTGTTAACCTTACCATTAAACAATGGACAACCTAGGTATTTTTCAATCGTAGAGGATTGACTAATGCCCAGTGAAAGAGTAACCGTTCGGATGGAAGCAGCCGACGTGTTTTTTGATACCTGGAAGCAAGATTTCTGTGTGTTGATCTGTTGGCCGGACATTTTACAATAATTGTCTACAATTTGTGTAATTCGCTGACAAGCCCCAGCTGTCGCTTTTGAGAAAATCAAAATATCGTCTGCGAAGGCGAGAAATGGTATCTTTGTACCGCCGTTCTTGAAGGAGATTCCCAAGTTTTTAGACGTTGTTGCTTCAAGTTGTAGGGAGCGGGCGAGCACCTCTGTAGAGAGGATGAACAACAGGGGAGACAGAGGGTCCCCTTGCCGTAGCCCTCTGCCAGGGAAAAATTGGTTTGTAGGACCTTCATTAACAAGTATTGAGTAAGAAATGGTTGAAACACATTCCATTATCCAACCGATAAACCTGGTGTTGAAACCCAATTTAGTCATCACTGTTTGTACAAATTTCCATTCAATTCGATCGTAGGCTTTTTTCATATCTAATTTGATTGCCATCCATCCTTCCCAACCCTTCTTAGCCCGGAAGGAGTGAAAGGCTTCATGTGCAATGAGGATGTTATCATGGATAGATCTACCTTTCAGGAATGCCCCCTGTAATGGGTGGATTATCTTTTCAATCACGATAGATAACCTAGCGGTTAGTATTTTTGAAATTATTTTGTAAATCGTTGAGCATAAACTAATTGGTCGGAAATGGTTGACAGATTCCGGATTGTCTATTTTAGGGAGTAGTGTAATGAATGTATGATTAGTCTGCTTAAGTAATTTGCCTGTAATGAAGAAAGCTTTGACTGCCTTGATAACGGATGGTCCTACGATGTGCCAATACTTATGGTAGAACCCAGCTGACATTCCATCAGGCCCGGGGGATTTCTCAGAACCGATTGAGAAGACTGCTAGTTTTATCTCTGAATTGGTAACCGGAGAGGTAAGATTATGGTTGTCAATGTCCGAGACTTCCTCAGACAAAACACACATTTCGTTCTCAAAAGACATTGATGGGTCTGCGGTTGATCTAAACCTATTTGTATATTCTCGCAAGATTTCTTGTTTAATTAGCTCTGCATCTGTTATGTGAATGCCATTATTCAGAGATAATGATTTGATTATTTTTCTATTCCGCTTAGCAGAAGCAATTTTATGGTAATAGCCAGAGTTACTGTCTCCAAGTTTACAATGTTTGAGTTTCGCCCGTTGGGCCCAAAAGCGACGTTGAAAATCGAGCAGATGTTCTCTTTTATTAAGTAGCCTCTTGTGAAGGAGTAAGTTTTTTGTACTAGAATCAACTAGCAGAAGGTCTTGGATCTTAAGCAGATCATTATCAGAACTTAGTAGTTGGTTGTTTACATTACCATACGTCTTTTTATGCCATTTTTTTGCTAGTTCTTTCAATAGTTTCGTCTTATGGACTAATTTGAACATCGGAGTTCCTCTGTTGTTTAACCTCCAGGCTTGTTTGACCACAAATTCAAAGTCCTTACGTTTAGTCCATGCCATCTCGAAACGGAACGGACGATTTCCATAGTGAACCGATGTTCTAAAGTCACATGAAATAGGACAATGATCAGCTGATGTGAAGGCGTGGTTTTTGACAACCAATGAATCATATGTAACCAAGATTTCATTTTGTACAAGAAGTCTATCGAGTTTTTCATAACAATTATTGATACAAGTTTTATTCTTACGCCAAGTAAATGCCCCACCGGAAGTTTGGACATCCGAAAGACTTAGCAAATCCTTAAAGGAAGTCAGCCGAGTGAATCTTGAGTTCGCAGGCTCAACGCCTCCCAGTTTGTCACTAGCCTGGGCAATTTCATTCAAGTCACCCATGATACAGAACGGGTTACTAAGCCTCTGGGAATAACCTTCAAGCCTAGACCAGAAGGCATCCTTATCACTGTAGTTAGGGGGGGCATACACAATTAGGATGGTGATCGAGCAGTTCTTATCAACATTGAAGTAGTCAACGTGTATAAATCTGTGTTGAATTGAAACGAGGTCAATCCTCCCGACGGAGGTTGGAAGATCCTTCCAGAGAAGGCAGATTCCACCTGCAAATCCAATTGCTGGATCGAACGCTATGTTTGTGAAACCACACTTTTTCCAGTGTTTTTCATCCGGGCAAACTGAAGTTTTTGTCTCAATCAGCGCGATGATATTAATAAAATTATTTTTACAGAACGTATCTATATCCGTCCATAAGTTGCGTTTCCGCAAACCTTGACAATTCCAGGTGCAAATATTCATGGAAACAGACTGTTAGACGGACATTGTGAACTAATTTGGTGCACGAATGAACCAATTGATGGACAGTTTATAATCCCTTGAGATGGAATCCCCGGTCCAACGAGGGAGCTTGTCGGCATATTATGGTTGTGAGAACCTTTATGGCTGATGGGAACAGGAGCCCCAAAAGACCAATTAGATAACCCATGTACACCTTGTAAGAAAGAAATACACGAATCCATCGAGATCCAATTTAAATTAACCAAGCCATCACAGTTGTAGCTCAAATACATTGACCAAAGCGCCAACAAACCAGTCAAAGCCTTTGCTAAATACCCTCCAGTTTTAGAATTGATGTAAAACCTAAGGTGTGCTGGGTAGCAAATGTGGACAGAAGGGCCCAAAGTCCAATCCAACATCCCCTGAATAAGGAGAGGAGCGACTAAGCACGAACCCATGAGGGAAGAGGTCATATTATTACGGCTATGAGAAGCCGGATAGCTGGTAAATATATGTAAACATGTACACCATTCAGTCAGTCCATGGAAACTTCGTAGGGAAGTGGTAGAATACTTCAAGCAGCACCAAGCAAGGTTCAACAAACCAAATAGATGTAGATTACTAATATTAATTTTATATTTTCTTATTATTAATTTTATGTTTTGAAGTAATTCCATTATTTTTTAGAGAAAAAAAACTACTAAAATTATAATTTAGGCTAAGATGAATGTTTTGAATTAAGACCAATAGTTAATAAAATTAAAGAAAAAAGAAGAAAAAAAATAGAAATAAAGAGAATCAAAGAAAAATGGCAAAAATAATGATTGATCCAGACTCCTAAAATTACTCTAAGCTTGACACATCATTCTAAACTCTTCTAAATTAAGAGTTTATATAGATTATTTTTTAGAGAAAAAAAACTACTAAAATTATAATTTAGGCTAAGATGAATGTTTTGAATTAAGCCCAATAGTTAATAAAATTAAAGAAAAAAAAAGAATTAAAGAAAAAAGAAGAAAAAAAAAAGAATTAAAGAGAATCAAAGAAAAATGGCAAAAATAATGATTGATCCAGACTCCTAAAATTACTCTAAGCTTGACACATCATCCTAAACTCTTCTAAATTAAGAGTTTATATAAATAGTTAATAAAATTAAAGAAAAAAAAAAATTAAAAAAAAAAAAAGAATTAAAGAGAATCAAAGAAAAATGGCAAAAATAACGATGATACACCAGTCATCGTTCTCAACCAAGTCCTACGGCGCCTAGGTTAAACAGAAACACTCCCAAACTCCTCCACGGCGAATCTCTCTCTTTGCCCTCGTCGAAAGATCATCAAACTCCAATTTGTTCTCCAGGTTGTTCTTTTCTTTTATTGATTCTACAATTTCGCCTGTTTCCTCTTAAAAACTTTGTTTTGATTGCTTCTGTTGGACTGTGATCGTGTTTGTATGCGCATATTTTTTTTTTTATGTTTCTCCGTGTTCCTTGCCTGGTTTGGTTTCCTTTCGAGGGTTTTGATTCCGCGGAGTTTTGTTAGTTTGGAAATTTTGTTTTCTTATATATGATCCCTTCTTTAATATTTCATCACAATGGTGTAAATCACCTAAATATTTGATAGATAGTTTAGACTTTAGATTATTTTAATGTAGGCGCGCTACTTCATGATCATGGTGGATGAATCCTTGAATCTGGTGAGCACAACAATCCAACATCAAAAAGTTATGGACTTTCGAATGCCTGTATAATGAGCTCAAAGTTATGATCTAGTAGTCAATCCCTAGTGTAAATCATCTGAATATCTCTTAATTTCTGTCAACTAGTGCTAAAAATAAGATTTTTAAAAAAAAATCTGTAGACAAAGAGAACTAAAGGGCAAAATTTGATTGATGATGAATTTATGATTGGGTCTGTGCTCATAGTTACATCATTTTTATTGTCGGTTCTGACTTCTGAGGGTGAATGTTCAATGATAGTTCTAACTTCTAAAGCTTCTATTGATGAGTTTGGTGGAGAATTGAGATAGAACTTTTGATATGATGAGCTTCGTTTAGGAGTGCTGTATTAATGATCATAAAACATAATACATTTTGGCTAAATTTGTTTTCCTGTTTTCTCTACCATTTTGATCACAGAATGGCAAGTGAAGCTCCAGAAAGATCACAGAATGATAACTGCGACGATACCAAAATGTATGTTCAATTCTTTTAGTATCCATGTGTCCACCCAGATCCCAACATTTTAGATAACTCCTTTGGCCTTTATTGTTGTATCACCTCCTCACCATCTTTCTTTTGATTGTTCAGACTTGCTGATGAAGATGAATCCTTAACAACCTCCTTTGATGAAGTTTATGATTATGACAGTTTTGATGCCATGATGGGTCTGCAAGAAAACCTTCTCAGAGGCATTTATGCCTACCGTAATTATCCTGTTCCTTTTTCCGCCACTAATCCGGTTATCTCTGAAGTTTTTACTTGTGATATTTTGCTTTAGATGCTTGAAATTGAAATATTTCTTTTGACAGGTTTTGAGAAACCATCTCCTAGTGAACAAAGAGAGATAGATCCTCTAGTTCACCAGGCCCCGACTCGTGAACTTGCACTGCAGATTGAAAAGGTAATTGAAGCTCTGAGCGACTACCTTGGCGTCAAGAAAGAACGGATGCTGGAGACCCAGGCTCGTCTTATCAATATATCAACACAGACTAGTCAAAAAAGATTCAACCATGAATTCTTCAGATGTCAATTATCAAAAAGAGCCCCGTTGCCAACTCGCCTCAGGAAATCTGGATTCCGAGAAGCAATCAAACAGCCCAGAAAGAAGTTGCACTGAAAGGCCTTGAAAGGGAGATAAATTAGGCCTGATTACTTGTCAGTATGATCGATTGATCTTCAATCTTTAATTGTTTCATAAAATGTTATTTATCCATTGCAGCACTTGTTTTTGGAAAGATGAGAAATTAGGCCTGATTACAATCGGTTAGTATTACAAGCTAGACCATCATTTCAGACGATTAATTGGTTATGGTTCAAGTTAGATCATACTCCCTCCGTTGATAAAAATATGTTGTTTTAGCTCCGCACACAATTTTTATGGAATATTTAACCTACCTAATTTGCCCTACACCATAGTACATAAGTACTATCACAATTGAAGCCAGAATTTAAATTACCTAAGACAAATTCATTTGCTAAACCTCGATTATAATGGAGTCAAATAAGTAAGGGTACATTGGAAAATAAATGGATATATAATGTCTAAAACGACATGTTTTTTTCAAACAAATTCAAAACTCTAAAATGACATGTTTCACGAACGGAGAGAGTAGAGAGAGACATGACAGACAGAATAGATGATTGAGTGTTGTAATTGGGTAGCACTTATAGAGCGACACTTTTAGTATCCCATACTTGAATATGACACGATACTTTTATGATATTCCAAGACATTGTGCATTCTTCCATGACCTTTATATAAATGTTTTGTCCATAGTAAGAATATTTAGAGAAAGAATGTGTGGGATATATGACAATTATCTTATCTAGGTGAGAGGTTTTTGAAAACTATGGATATGGATCAAAATCACCCCGAAACTATCTTCTCAAACCCAAAGCGAGTCAAAACTCATTACCCTTTACCAAACAAAGCTTGCTCCTTGTTTGGTACACAAAGCAAGCTTGGACGAAAAGGTCAATCTTCGACCTTTCGTTTTTTCACTTTATTATTATTATTAGGCAAGAGTTCGGGTGGTGACCTACTTGAGAGCATCCTTACGGATGAGGTTCTGGAGACCTATGTTGCTATAGATGTGAGAGAAAGACACATCCCTCACTCTTAACAAAAGAGTTTTAATATTTGACATAATCATTTCGATTTCCCCGAGACATTTGGTTTGTGTGTTAAGGTGATTTATGATTAATTATTAAGGAGTATCCTTCAATCTGTAATTTGTTTATATCTGCAATGATTGGATAATGTCTTGTCTTAGAGCAATGACTTCTCTCTTTAGGGGGGAGTCTGGTTACCTATCTTGTCGTAGCCAATATGAATGGGTCGACCCTCCTAGCCTCGTATAATAAATCCAGTCGAGTTGTTGTTATTCGCGAGCATTGATCTATCAAAGTTGAGTTTGAACATGCCCGGAGAAGCTTTTTTCCATCCAATTGTTTTTCGTTGAAGATTTTTCTTATTCATTTGGCTAGTTGCTTTGGTGTAATTTACATCTACATTGAAATTTTGTTCATAGGTGGCGGTTTTCAGTCAATTTTCCATGTGGATAATGGTTATTTGTTTGATGACTTCTTGTGACAATGGTGATTCATGTCGAAATATAATTTAGTTTCTAACATACTATGTTATCCACCAGATGAAAGCTAATTTTTCTTTTTTTGTCATCGTTAATTTGTTGCCCAGTAGTGCTAAGATAAGCTTAATTTCTCTTGAGCTTGAGATCATGGTATTAATGGTTTGGCGGATATCCATTGTCAATGATGGTTGAATACTATTGTATGGACATTCTATGAAGAGGTGCGTGTCATCCTCGGTTGCATGGTTACAAAAAATGCAAATCGACGAGATCGAGATCCCTTTTTGGGGGAGTCGGGCTGTTGTTGGGAGTCCTCGCTGACTCAGTTTTCAAAGGAAGTTTTTAACCTTAGAGGGTATATTGACTTTCCAAATCTACAAGTTCTCGTCGTTTTCCGTTATATTATGAGTTGTGATTACTTTTTTGTAGGCGCTTGCCATTGTAAACCACTCTTCTCTGTCCGGCTACCGGTACAATTTTTTTCCAAGTATACCTAATTATGTGAAACTGTTAAGGTACTAAATATATTTTTGGTTGTATGTTAGGTGTGACACATTCAAGTTTCGTATTGTATATATATAAACTACAATGTCCGGAGCATAACCATCCAGTTACCAATTCCATTAGTTGGCCATTGCCAGAATCCAAGACAAGGAGGCCAGGAGGGTATCCCGCCATTAGAGAAGCCTCCCAAGATTGCAAAATTCAAATGCCCCCATAAAGATTGTCGACTTCATGAAAGGGCAGTCTGGCAAAAATTGCCCCACCAAGATGTGTTTTACATATGACCGTTAAAGAGAGGTGCATAGTCTACACATTTGCAAATATGCAGACCTTAACACAGCTGGTTTCCTGGCGGGCAAAAGACAAACTTACCAAACAATAGTCCACCATCACAAATTCGGGCTCACGACGACCTTTAACAAAGGCTTTGGGGCTGTGAGCTTATCAAAGGATTTAGTTCAGGGGTAGGCGGAAAACTTGCTCTGTTTGTAAGAATGAAGGCAGGGTGGAAGATTCCTAAACAAAACTATCTCAGTCATTTCATTAAATGGGCAAAAACCAAAGAAGACACAAAACGATTCTCAAGAGACACAACAAGGACAAAACACCTCTCAATATGGTTAAAGTTTCACAACAGTTCAAGAACACTAAGTTTTTAACTCCTTTGAAAAGAAAAGATGACATAACAAGCAAAGTAAAGCACCTAATGACAAAATCAACGGTAGCGGCGGAGTGAAAGGGTGTTGTTCCTCTTCCAGGTAGCCCTGCGAGAAGGGCGTGCTTTGTGGTGCCGGTGACCCTTGCCACGCAGACCCCTGTATTTCTTTCCAGCAGAGGTGAGCCCACGAAGTTCCCTGTGCTTGTGGACTGGGTTGCAGATCCAGTTGATCCTTGGATCATTTCTGACTGCATTGTGCGCGGGATCAATGAGAATCACCTCAAAGTATTTGTATGTAGAGTCCTGTACCACCAAATGCCAAAAATCTACATTGTTAGCTTGACAAAGGAAAATCTATTTGACACAGATAATTGAACCGATTTCATAAGGCAGTAAACAATGCTGGATGAAGAAAACACTAATTTGGTATTGAAGAGTGAAGTCATAATGAAAATAACCTCGTTGATCCAGTACGAATTGAGAACTCGAAGACCACCCAATTTCCTACCAGCACGTTCCTCAGCAACAGATCGTTTGCTGCGCTGGAACTTCAGTTGGGTAACTCCCTGATTTGTGGGCTTTCCATAGACAATACCCTTTGGGACTGGCCTCTTGCGACCTCCACGTCTCACACGGACACGATAGACCACAAATCCCTGGTAAATTTTGTAACTGATTAGTTGTTTCAATCAACCACCAGGAAATGTTTATTCCAATCTAGGCAATCAACCACACAAAATCTGTTTCCAATTATAAGAAACCAACCAGATCATTTCCCTCAGGAATGTGAAGGAATCAATTCACAGAAAAGATTCATTCACACATTTCATATATCATCACATCAGTTGATTAATAAATACAGCAATAGTTCAATCACAAACACGTGATTTCAATCACAACTGAGGAAAGAAGAAAATCAAATACAAATGATATAACTTGCAACGACGAATAAAATGAGCGAAAACAGAAGAAAGCATAGATCCAAAAATAAGAGAACAATGAAGAACAGGAAGGGGAAATGCAGGAGAAAGAGACCTGCTTGGCCTTGTAGCCGAGACGGCGAGCCTTGTCAGGGCGGGTAGGGTGGGTGACGCGAACAATGGAAGGTAGCTGGCGGTACTCCCAGCACCTCACCCTGAGCAAAAATCGCATCACATCCGACTGTTTCTTCCTCCATAGCTCCGATACGTACTTGTAAGCCCCTAAACAACAAAATTCAAATCCAAATCCAAAGTGAGGTCATTTCCGAACAATCAAACGCAGAATACAGTCGATTCTCGCAAAATGGGAACAAATGTTAAGAAGAAAATCAGAGGAGGAGAGTTTTGGAGCCGCAGAGATTACCCATGGCAGCTTCTCCTGCGCGATCCTCAGAGCTAGGGTTTACAACTGAGTGATAGGTTTTCTGATCATTTTATACTCCGGTTAAGGAGGCCTCTAATTTTCAATTCACTTTGGGCTGGGCTTCATGTTGGGCCTATAAATAAAGCCCAAAAGAATCCACATCACACAAATTAGGGTTTGTCTAGCTGGCAAGTGATAAAACTATATAGGTCAGTTTGGAAAAATATTTACCATGAAGATATACTATCAACTTTATTGAGAAAGGTGGACTATTTTTTTCATTGCTTTGCAGAAGACAACTACCCAAAAAAACAAACACATTTCAACTTTTACATCAGGGTCGAAGAACTCATGAGAGATATAGATCCCCAAAACTTGGACATATATGACTCATCGAATCAAAGGGAAAGCATGTGAGGAAGTTCATGGATTACTATCGACTATTGTGATTTGTGAGATCAAATTCATTAATCAAATGAGAGATAATAAACCAGTAAGGATACTATTAACACATTTCACTATCACAAAGGAGACTATTAACACAGTCAGAAGTGAAACAAACTATAATAAACAAACTAACATCTTGGAATAATGCAGATTGAGAGATTATCATTCTGAAAGTAATGCCTAACAACATCCAATTGCAAAATACAATGACAGATGTTCTAAGCTATTGATTATTTTATTATCATTTAACTATGCTACACTAGAGATCAATGCAATGCAATGCAAAGAAGAAACGTGCATAGAATTTAAAGGAGCTTATTAATAATAGAATTACATTTGTTTCTGGTCACTGTGAAGATAAGATTGACTTTTGACAATATTCAGCAGTTGAATGCAGTTGTGGTCTCAAGTTTTTGAGTTCCTGTAAATTCTATATAAAAAAAAGGATTGAATCATTTGAATGAATAGGATTATTGCAAATATAAGTGCAATGTCTGGCGAAACACAATCGTGAAAATAATGCAGCTCAGTTCTCATAATCTAAATTGGGACAAGTAAACCATGCATATCTTCTCGAACTTTAGATACCTTCTTTTCCAGCTGGTTAACTAAAATCCATCTAATGTGGCCGATGCAAAAGTTAATAAATCCACTCCCACAAGAAATAATATACTCCATAATTTAGTCAATGTGTAACGATGGGAAAAATTAGTAGTGCTAAAGGAAATGCAAATTCATTTCTTACTATCCATATATACAACTTGCTGTATTGATTCAAAATTATTATAAAAATTTATATTGCATTGAATATATTAAAATTCAAAATTAGCAAGTTCATAACAAAAATTATGTATTTTTAAAATATAAAAATTGGATTTACACTTTCAAGTGTATGAAACGAGATGAGGTAGCACAACAACTTATTTTATGACGGTGTCAAACAGATATATCATGATAATTTTTTTGATATCAAATATTGTCCCACTTAAAAGATAACAATTCGTTGAGATTGCTCACACATATGGACAACGGCATATATAATTGTGCACTTCTTTTTCGTAACCTAAATTATGTAAACTGTGTTTGAGTTTTCTGTTAATGTATAAATAATTATAATGGTCATCACTGTGACAAAGTGATTTAAAAAAACAATCTATACTATCTATATCTATATCTATATCTATACTATACATATAATTTTGGGTTTTGCCCTATTAATTGCACTCATTAAATTATAAAAAAAAAACCTAAATAGTTATTATAGCTTATTGGTTGTATACTAAGCTTTAGTCTATACTATATATATAATTTTGGGTTTTGCCCTATTAATTGCACTCATTAAATTATAAAAAAAACAACCTAAATAGTTATTATAGCTTATTGGTTGTATACTAAGCTTTAGTGCAAATTATCAAGGTTCAAATCCCATTAGCTACACTATTATTTGTTTTTTTTTTCTAACTTTTTCCTTTTTTTCTTTTTACATATAAATAGTTAAATTACCCCATCTATCTATACTATCTATCTATATAATTTTGGGTTTTGCCCTATTAATTGCACTCGTTAAATTATAAAAAAAACAACCTAAATAGTTATTATGGCTTATTGGTTGTATACTAAGCTTTAGTGCAAATTATCAAGGTTCAAATCCCATTAGCTACACTATTATTTGTTTTTTTTTTCTAACTTTTTCCTTTTTTTCTTTTTACATATAAATAGTTAAATTACCCCCATCTATCTATACTATCTATCTATACTATATATATAATTTTGGGTTTTGCCCTATTAATTGCACTCATTAAATTATAAAAAAAACAACATAAATAGTTATTATAGCTTATTGGTTATATACTAAGCTTTAGTGCAAATTATCAAGGTTCAAATCCCATTAGCTACACTATTATTTGTTTTTTTTTTCTAACTTTTTCTTTTTTTTCTTTTTACATATAAATAGTTAAATTACCCCCATTACATATAATATGGAGCGAAACTAAAATATTCACCACCGATTGGTTGTAGATTAGCTTTATATTATTATTATTATTATCTATAATCTATAATAATAATCTATAATATAACAAGAAAAGTTGTGTGTAAGTCTCATTAATGTTTGTCCAATTTGCTTTTTTTTTTAGCCCATTATTATAGCCTCAAGCCCTTTTTTTTTTTTTTTTTTTTATGACGTGGAGGTTCCGAGGTTATCGACTAATCCTCCACGGGCCGAGCACTAGCCTGCAAAGCACTCGAGCCGGGTAAGCCAAGCGGCAAGCCGCAAGACAGGCTAACCCATGCCAAGGTAAACCAAGGCATGAGTACCCACTATATATAGCACAAATTGCTCATAGTGGGATTTGAACCCTTGACCTCATGGTAGTGAGGCACAAGGAAGCACCTCAATCTTACCACTAGGGCAAGAGGTCATTGGTAATTTCCTCCATTGTATTTTGTACAAACTTTAATTTACCTCTGTTTTTTATTTATGAAAAGATGTCGAATATATAACTTTTGGCTTTTTTTTAATTCAATTGGAAAATTATTTTATAATTAAGAAAATATATAGAAGAGTTTTTTATAATTCAAACTAAACTAATTAATTAAAGCTTATAATAATAATAATAATAATAATAATAATAATAATAATAATAATATACTATATATATAATTTTGGGTTTTGCCCTATTAATTGCACTCATTAAATTATAAAAAAAAACAACCTAAATAGTTATTATAGCTTATTGGTTGTATACTAAGCTTTAGTGCAAATTATCAAGGTTCAAATCCCACTAGCTACACTATTATTTGTTTTTTTTTTCTAACTTTTTCCTTTTTTTCTTTTTACATATAAATAGTTAAATTACCCCCATTACATATAATATGGAGCGAAACTAAAATATTCACCACCGATTGGTTGTATATTAGCTTTATATTATTATTATTATTATTATTATTATTATCTATAATCTATCTATAATCTATAATAATAATCTATAATATAACAAGAAAAGTTGTGTGTAAGCCTCATTAATGTTTGTCCAATTTGCTTTTTTTTTTAGCCCATTATTATAGCCTCAAGCCTTATTTTAAAATCCATTAGTTTAATTTCCTTCATTGTATTTTGTACAAACTTTAATTTACCTCTGTTTTTTATTTATGAAAAGATGTCGAATATATAACTTTTGGCTTTTTTTTTTAATTCAATTGGAAAATTATTTTATAATTAAGAAGATATATAGAAGATTTTTTTTTAAATTCAAACTAAACTAATTAATTAAAGCTTATAATAATAATAATAATAATAATAATAATAATAATAATAATAATAAAAATCTTCATAATAATAAAAAATAATAATCCATCTATCTACACATCTACACATATATATAAGATTGTTTTTTTTTCAATTTAATGTTTGTTTTTTAAATCAATTTTCAAAGCCAATTCTACTTGACCTATAACCTACGTAAAGAATTTAAAGAGGCATTTTATTTCATCTCCTTTAAAAACAACTTAACCTATGTAAAGAATTCAAAGAGGCATTTTCTTTCATCTCCTTTAAAAACAACGTAATTACAAAAAAAAAAATTCAATAATAACTACATAGTATTAGTCTACATCCGCACACCCTTTATTACAATCTTATCGGTTTTCCAATATTGAAACGAAAGAATTCGAATAGTAACGTAACGTCCCTACAGTTACTCTAATAATAACATCAATTCATCAATGCTCAATGCTCAATGATTTTCAACTCTATATAAACGTGTTTATTGAAAAGTTTTTCATTGTCAAAAGATGTTCGTCCATACGTTTCTTCCAAAAAATCACTCATAATTTTTATGCCTTTCATCTATTTTATTCTATTGTTAACTAGATCAATTTCTAGCTTAACTAGATTAACTATTACTTTATTTTGATATTTTTACTGACTATTTTTTTTATTTTGTTTTTTTGTTAGATTTTGTTACCAAATTCAAAGAAAACGCCCAAGAATCCAAGATGAATTGCAACAATTGCTTTGGGTAATACATCCTAACTCGGAAAGTTGCAACAATTGTTTTATTTTTTGTATGTCTACCCATTGATTTTGTCTTATTCATCTATATCTATATCATTCGTGCATCTGTTTTTTCTATAGTTGAACATTATTGGTATATTTTTCTAAGCTTGAGCTTAATTTTATATACATTAAAGTGTCTAATTGGTAAATAAAAAATCAAAGTGTCTAATTTATACAAGTGTTAGTTATTATTGCTAATTAATTGATTTTTTATTATCAATTCTCTCATTTAATTCTTCAAAAAATGGCTTAACTTCGGTTAACCCAATATAATATAGTTTTTCATGCTATTATTGATCAATTCATATAATTAGTATAACATCTATATATTTTTATTTTAATTGAGTTTGCTCAATATAGATAAGATAAATTCAAATGTAAAATTATGGTTCATGCATGATAATTAAGCACATACGGGCTAATTTATTAATAATCATATTAGTTATGAAATTTAAAGGGTTTTCTTTAATTTGAATTAGTTTAGAAGGTCTTAGTTGAGGCTTTGGGGCCTAATTATAATTTATACGGATCGAGTAATAAACTTTGTAAAAGAATGAAGCTAGGTAGGTATGCATTAGACATGTTTACAAATACCTCTAATTAATTATCTAAAATTTGATGGCCGAATGATATTGATTATATATATGAGAGACACGCTTACTGATTACTATATATATACTCCGTATGTTTTTATTGTTTTGGTTAATATTCTATTATTTTTCACACTCACATTTGAAGTATGTAGGTTGAGAGTCAAAGAACATGCTAGAAGCTTTGATATTAAACTTGCAAGCTAGCAATGAAGATAAGAGTGAATGGACATATCTATATATGTACAAGCTAGGAGCAACTATATATGAAGACTCGATCAAATATTCGATCGATCACTTTTTTTTTAATAAAAAAATAACACAATAAATCTACTTTTACGAATTTCATGCGAAAATATGATTAGTTTTCCTCCTTTCTCATGCCTTTATATACGTATGTACAATTATCCATTTTTGTTTAATTATATTTATTATTGGCACTGGCATATTTTGAATTTTAATTCACCCAACCTTTATAGTGTTATTTTATATCATATGTTTTATTTCTTATTTTGTACAAATAATATTTAATTACTATTTTTTCTAATCCGTATTTCTATTTTTAATTGAAGTGTCACAACCTTCGATCCATTGTGGCAAGAAGAGTAATATTTACCACCGATGTAATCTTCTTAATCATAAAGTGGCCGTAAATATTATATGAAACTCTTATTTCTCTCCCTCTCTCTCTCTCTCATTTTGTTTCAATTTGCTAATTTTGTACATTGGAGATTGTGAATACTATTTTTTTTTAATATATATGTTAATTATTTTGTTGAAATGATTTATAATTTTTTTATTCCTAACTTGTGTTTTTATTTGTAGTTGAATCAAATGAAGATGAAAAGACATGATTGATTAATTTTACTTGGAATCCAAAGAAATTGTCATTTGATTATTTGTAAAATAAAAAGATGTTCATTTAATATTTTATAATTAAGGCATTCAACTTAATGCATTGAAGATAATATGAGGAAAAAAATAAAGTTAAATTAATAAATAGACATGAATTAGAAGATGAAAAGATATTCATTAATTTTACCTAAAAATAATTAAATTAATTGGTCATTAAATCATTTAGAATATGAAAAGATAGTCATTTAATTTTTTACTTTTAAGACTATAATTTTATACCTAATAAATCTCATATTTATATGTTATTAAAAATTATATACTCTTAGGTCATATCTTATAAATTAATTTATTTTCTTGCAAAACAACCCAATATATATTTGACATAGGTTAATTAAGAGGAACAAAAACATGTGAATGAGAAGAATTCCATAGTTACCCTAAAACAAGAAGAAGTTCAGAGAAAAAGAGACTCGATTGAGAAGAAATAGGTATATATTACTTTTTTTTTAAAAGAAGTTCATATTAGTTTTGCATCTTATTATTCGTTTTTCAAAATTAATACTCCGTATATGCCAAAGAAGAGAGGTTTAATTTAAAATTAAATCAATTAAATGGTATTAAAGTACATTATTATACCAATATCAATAAAAATTAATGTCAAAGCGCGTGTATAATAATAGTTTGATTATTTTTAATATTAATTAAAAATAAATAACGTATAAATCAAATATTGCATAAAACAAATTACATTTAACGGACTAGACATACCTAATAGAGTATATCAGCTAACTAAATAAGCAAACAACGTATTAAATTTTGGATAAAAAATTACTCCATACTGTACTACTCATGGAGTATTTTTTCATGCAAATAGGTGTCCTTTAAATTTTGGATCAAAAGTACTGAAAAAACAAAACTCAACAAAATGAACGCGCCCGATAGGAACCCCCACGCGCCCCCAAATTTTACCCCCCCACATCAATTGCTTCAACAATCTCTTGCCCAGATCCTCGTCTTCCTCTTGAAATTTCTATATCAAATTCAATTATTGAAGAGATTCTACTCATATCAACCTCAGAAATCTTTGATCGTGTGTTCTTCGATCGAGTTTTCTTCGATCGTGTCTACAAACCCTAGCTTTTCTTCATTGTGTTCTTCGCCCGTGTGCGCTCATCGGCGGACATACTGGCTAAATCCGCATCCTACTCTCCAATCTAAAGCCCACTGGTACTGGATCTGGAGCTCTTCTCTGATTTTCGAGTTAAGTTGGCTTCCCCTTTGGCGCCTTGGTTGCCGTCTTGGGTTTGGGGTTCGTGCTGTTCGATGCCGAGTTCTGTTCCGCTCTGGACAGCTGTCTTCTCGTCTTCGTTTCGCTCGCTCTTCACTGACGAGGTATGTTCTACTTCATTCTCTCAACACTCTTCACATCATACTTTTCTATGGGGACGGCGTCTCCTCGAAAAATAACCCAAATCTTAACCACCCTGGGAGGCACTTGTGCTACACCCAACCCAAATCATCACCCACTGGGAAGCAGAAATGCGACACCCAAACCAAACCATTACCTTCTGTCTGCCTTCTGTTCGGTCGTGTCCTTGGGGCTCCGATCGATGTGGCTAAAATTATATCAAAACTCACATTACAGTCGCGTGGGCTGGTTGTACACCGATTGAAGTTCTGGTGTCAATTTGTTCCTCACCCTGATTTAATTATTTACTACTGGTGTAGAGTTGGAAAATTAGCACTCAACTCATTGCTAATCCATCATGGGTTAAAAATATTACATGAAAACAAATTTGCTTACGGCTCTAATGGATCCCCTCATATAATGACCACATCATCTCGGCTATACTTCTCATTAATTGCTTGCATTTCATATAAGTTTTCTGAAACCATCTGTCTACAAAACCATCTAACCAAGCCAAAGATAAGTGCTTTAACTATCTGTACTCACATGAGTATAAGCTTTAAGAATTATCCATGGTCAAACTTTGCTTTTAGCAATCAGAAAACTAAATCCATAATCTGGAATTTAATAAGCTATTGCTCTTTTACTTGGAATGCATTACCCACAAAATGCACTTGCAAGTTATCTCCTTGTAATCATAGGATGAACTCAAAACAACAATCTATTCATAAAACCATCGCAATATGGAATCTGATTATTCATTATCACTATGCTTGGACTCTTGTTCAAACAAAATATATTCACAAACTGCCACTTTGCAATCCTGTAATGTATATTGAATTTCAATCTCTCTGCAATCGTTTAATGTATACTGTTATGTTTTTTTACTGTGTTTTATTGCACTCGTCAAGCATGAGGTATACATGGGCTATCTTAGATTCTATCTTGGCCATGACATTTGATTGGATGAAAATAATAGTTCTGCAAATTATTTGTTTTCTCAATGCTCTTTCCTTCTCCTTTTGGCTGGGTGTTCGGTTAGGATCCTCTAACCTTAACGGGCATGGGCTTTTTGGAGGGATTTCAATTGTAATTTCAGCATGCTATCTTTGCTTGCTGTCTCCTTCACACCGAGATTCTGTCATCATGAGTAAACTATGCCTTCTGTATATCCTTGATTATGACTTTAAGGTTATGCTTTCGCTATACCTTGATAACACTCATCAAAACTCTAATCGCCACACTCTACTACATGTGATTTACACCAGGGATCTAAACAATCAAGAATCTGCCCACAACACCACAAAATGGCTTTCTGTTATTGAACACCATGATTTTTCTTTTGGTCTGTTTAATATCAGGTTGAAGCTGCACTTTCATCAATCGAGACCTGCGGTTGGTTTCTCCTCTTGCGTTGCCTGCTGGTGCTTACGTTCCTAGCGCTTTGCTTTCTGGTGGAGCGCGGTTTCTCTGCCTTTGAAGCGCTCGGCCAGGTTTGTCCCTTCTCACTACTTTTTTTCTCAACATTGGCTTATCTATCTTAATTATTTAATCTGTGATTATAAATATGTATATGAGGTTGATCCCATATTTAATCCTCACCGACAAGGACTGCATACATACATAGATCCGATGGGCAAAGCTTCAAATCATTATAGGTATGGTATCCTATCCCACATCTTCTTATCCAAACTCTACCTTTGCTTTGCTATAATGGCGAGCAACAAACCACCTAAAGGGAAGGGGAGCCTCTCCGGGGCTCCACCGACACCCACTGAAAACCAATCTACTGGGAAGCCTTCGGGTGACACCCTTAAACCTAAAACACCATCCAATTCACTGAAAAGTGATAAAGGGAAATCAAAAACTGAACTCACTTCTTTCTTCAACCAACTGCAGCATCTCCATTTATGCATTATTGAAACCCTCCACATCTGCTATCATCATGCCTTGGCTGTTAATTCATGCTCAACAGCAACTGCTCATCAAATTCTGCATTCAAGTCTTCTTTGGCACCTGTTGAATGCACAAGACCTGTTCTGCTATACAAGCAAGCTCCATGTCGGATTCTACGCTTTTCATATGAGGCACTGGTACTTTGATTCTATCAATCAATCCGAAATCTCACCATGTAATCTTAAGGACGGGACTGTTAAGCTATATTCTATCAATATTAACAACCCTCATTTTGTAAAAACCTGTATTGCCTTGAACAATCACATTATTCTATATTTATATGTTACTAACCCAGTTTGCAATATATGCTTTAATCTTAAATCCTATGACCTCTGTACTATCGAGTTTACATCCTTTTAAAACTAACAAAAATGAAACAAGCTTACTCCAACAGCTTAATTCCTTGCTATTCTGTTATATATGTATTAACAACGTTATCACTGACTTTGCTCGAGAGAGGTGCTCTCTCGAGCTCTCGAAATCCCTGTATACTTTGCAGGATTATACCATGGAACAAAGCACTCAAGAAACTGCTCACAGCATCACAAAAACGACTGCAGCTTCTGCATATCTTGCTCTTCCATCTGACATGTCTTCATTCTGGATTTTGTTGTATGCAAAAACTAAACCCTGTTTTATTGGACACCAAACTGCCTGTTTTTATATTAACATCATTGCATTCAGATTCCATTGGCATCTCATCTTTTTGTGTCTTAAAGTTATCTTATGCAAATTAAAGGGTTATATGAAGTATTTAGAGTTCATCCTAATCCCTAGCTCTCACTTTGCACCTACGGATTATGCTATCAGAATTAAAACCTTTTTCTACTTAAATCATTCCAAAAGGTCTTACAGTTAAATAATCATGATTTCTTACCTAGAATCTGACCCGAATACTAGCTTTCCTAACGCCTCATGCTCAATCCTAAACCACTACTGTGGTCTTGGGGCTCACCCTCTTTCTTCACAAGGAGGAACCATAAACCTCAAGCTTCAGATCAGCTACTATATAAATGATACAACATCACACAAAGACAGAACACAAACAAAACAAAGATTCTCTGAGTTTAGCTATCCCTAAACAAATACATATACACGATTTCGCAAGAATTATAAAAACCAATAACAATGATCATGAACAAACCAATATAACCATTAAAATAGGAACATATACCAAAACAAATGGGGTTATATACCCCGTATTTGCCTTGTTTGATTGGCTTCCAAACAACGGTTGCTTGACATTAAACCACTATTTGGACTCTTGTTCTTTCGAGACTCAATCTATCACTATAAACCTCGGCCCCATTTCTCCTAGGGTATATTTCAACTTCTATATTAATAACACATCTTTTAACGAAAATAGTTTAATTCATATCCAAAACAAAGTATCTTTGCTATTGGTAATCCTCAAGCAAAATGTTACACATATACTTACAATGATAGATGAAACAAACAACACGAACCATGAACAAACCAAAACCCCAAATAATTGGAGGATCACTACTCCTATAAACAAGGTTCTCAACCAGAAAACTACCATCTCCCCCTCAAAAGGTTTTAATGAAGTTTAGCTTTTGGAATATAAGAGGCCTTAGCAAAAAGAATGTTTGGACCCACATTGAAGCTACAACTAAAGCAGAGCACATAAAAATCCTAATGCTAGCGGAAACAAAATTAACAAACCCTCCGCCAGACAAATGCTGGAGGAAACCAGGATTTGACAGAATGCATTTTATTCCATCCAATGGTCTAGCGGGGGGGCTTTGCCTTCTTTGGAAAGAATCCCAATTCCATAATGAAACCTTCACAATTAGAAACTCGACGGACCGCATCATTCAGGCAGACTACATAAACACGGCACTTAAAATTGATGTCGAAATCTTATTTGTTTATGCAACCCCTTACGCAAAGGAAAAAAACAACTTCTGGGCCTCACTCTCAGTTTATATTCGCAATGCTAAGGACTCGCTGATTATTCTAGGAGTCCTTAACGAAATTTTAGAACCTACCGACAAACTAGGGGGCAGGATCCCATCTGCAAATAGATTTGCAAGACTACAAGACACTATTCGAACTTTCAATCTGGTAGATTCCCCAACTTGCGGAAACGATTACACTTGGAGAAAATGTGAACATGGCATCGATAACATATTTGAAAAGCTAGACCGTGCTATGGTTAGCCACCCTATCCTAAAACAATTCCCGAACCTTAGCACGAAAAACCATGCTTTTCTTAAGTCAGACCACGCCCAGATCACTTTGGACCTCATGGATAACCGCAAACCAAAATTGCAACCCTTCAAATTTGAAATGGCATGGACAACGAAACCAGACTATGAATCAGTTGTGCGATCAGCATGGAGGCTGGACACCCCTGGCTCGAAAATGTTCAAACTAACGAAAAAACTACAAGAGGTTAAAAGAAAAAGCAAGCTTTGGAGCAAAGTAACCTTTGGAAATGTTTTCCGCCAAATTAAGCAAGTAGAAACAGATCTACTAGAATCACAAAAGAATCTTTGCAATGCTTACAACCAAAACCTAGATAACAAAATCAAAAGGCTCACTTCAAAGCACACCTCCCTCCTTTCCTTCCAGCAGAAATATTGGGGGCAAATGGCGAAAAGAATGCACATGAAATCCATAGACGTCAACACTAAATACTTTCATAAAATAGCAACAGGAAGGCGAAATAGAAACATAATAAAACACCTCCAAACCACGACGGGTATAACAATTAACAACGAAGAAGATATTAGAAACCTAATCAAACACGATTTTAGCCAAAGATTTACGCAACATGCTAGGCAACAAACACAAAACAACCCACTTCACCATGTAGGGAACGAAATCTCAAACGAAGATAATGAATGGCTAACTCGCCAAGTCACGAACTCTGAAATTAAAAATGCTGTCTTCAGCCTGGCCAATGACAAATCCCCAGGTCCTGATGGTTTTCCAGCTGGTTTCTTCAAAAAGTACTGGCATATTGTGGAACCATCAGTCATCAAAGCAGTTAAAAGTTTCTTTCTAAGCGGTAGGATCCTGAAACAAACAAACCATACGTTCATGGCATTAATTCCAAAGATAGACAACCCAACCACAACATCTCACTATAGGCCTATTAGTCTCTGCTCAACAACATATAAAATTATATCCAAAATTCTAGCTTCAAGGCTCAAAAGGGTAATCCCTAAAGTAACTA
This sequence comes from Persicaria tinctoria, assembly GCA_037127255.1. NCBI lineage: Eukaryota > Viridiplantae > Streptophyta > Magnoliopsida > Caryophyllales > Polygonaceae > Persicaria > Persicaria tinctoria. Next base: position 8,082,231 of record JBANSL010000012.1, read on the forward strand.
ATCCACTACAAAGCGCCTTCTCTTCAGGCAGATCAATACAAGATAACATCTTAATTGCAAACGAAATCTTCCACTCTTTCTCAAAGAAAAATGGAAAATCAGGTTGGATGGATGTAAAACTTGATATGGAAAAAGCATTCGATATGGTCGACTGGAATTTCTTACTCTCCATTATGTCAAAATTTGGGTTCTCACCCAAATTCACTCTTTGGATCAAAGAATGCATAACCACAGTCACTTACTCGGTGCTAGTAAACAATGAACCCACTGAAATCTTTTTTCCCGAGAGAGGAATACGCCAAGGATGCCCGCTTTCACCATATCTATTCTTAATAATATCGGAAATTCTGGCCCGTGGGTTACAACATGAATCGGAAAAACCACAAAGCCACCTAGGAATCAAACTGACGCGAGGGGGAACAAAAATTCCTTTCTTAGCCTTCGCGGATGATATCATCATCTTTGCATCAGCAACCAAAACCGGCTGCGACCAAATTAACAAAATTCTGACTGAATACTCAGCTATTTCAGGACAAAAGGTAAATAGGCACAAATCCCAATTCCAAACATCCAAAAACGTCGCAACCACCCAGAAAAATCTAATCAGAAACGAGCTAGAAATAGCGCACACCCCTAAGATGGGTACATATTTGGGCTGCCCCCTAATAGAAGAAAGAATGACAAAGGAAGGATTCACAGAACTTCTAACAAACACCAAATCACAACTTCACAAATGGAAGGCGAATTGCCTCTCACAAGCTGGCCGTTGCACCCTAATCAAAACAACGCTAGCAACCAAACCTCTACACATAATGCAATGCTTTATGTTACCAAAATCAGTCCATATGGAACTTGATAAGATCAACCGGAACTTCCTCTGGAACAAAGGACCCAACCATAAGCCCCTCATCGGTTGGTATGAGGTTTGCAAAACCAAGGAAAATGGAGGGCTAGGGCTGCGTAGCTCGGAAGATATGAATACTGCTCTTCAGATGAAATTACTCTGGAAACTATTAGCGGAACCAACTAGCCCATGGGTCAAACTAATTAAACAAAAATATCTTAAAAACCAAAATATACTCACATACCAGAAGCGGGGTACCTCTTCCTGGCAATGGACCCAGTTAATAAAACTAGTCCCGCTGTTTAAACAAGGCCTTAATTGGTCTATTGGAGATGGCGCCTCTATCAAGTTTTGGCAAGACCAATGGTTAGGCCAAACACCTATAAATTCATCTATCTTAGGAAATCAACATATAGACGATACCATCAACATAAAACATTTTCTCAAAGACAACAAAACATGGAACCAAGATAAACTACACGCAGAGTTACAAAACATAATTCCAAACATCCTAATTGAAACTATCAAGACAATACCAATACCACAGCACATCCAAGTTGACAGACTTTATTGAAAATGGAGCAAAAATGGCTGGTTCAGCACTAAGTCTGCTATTGATATGATATACAACCACAAGAAACATGAAACATCAGATGCAAACTGGGTCTGGGGACTTGATATCCCCCCGAAAATAAAATCTTTCCTATGGAAAATCCTTAAGAACGGAGTGCCCACTTCTGTCAGACTAGCTTCTCGACACCTTGGGATTCCGACAAACTGCCCCCACTGCGACTCTTGCTATGAAGACCTAAACCATTTATTATGGAACTGTCCTGTTACGAGGGAGACCCTAATTGCAAATAACCCGGGAACATTTCGGAAAATGAATGGTTGTTTCAACAAAGACGAGCACTTGAACACCGGGCTATGGGAAATCAAAAATACAATAGGAACAAAATGCTTTGAAGATCTCGCCTTTGTTTGGTGGGGTATCTGGTACTTCAGAAACAAAACACTCTTTGAAAACATAAACCCGGACATAAGACGCATATTATCTTTTATAAAGGAACAAATATATGTCTGGAAGACATCAAATTTGAACTGCCCGGACTACTATGAAAACAACAAAAATACACCCACAAATGTGGACAAACAAAGATCTATATCAAAGAGAAAGAGAACCAAATGGGAACCTCCACCAATTGGAACTCATAAGCTAAATTTTGATGGTTCGTTCTCCACGGATGGTTTGGGCTCTTATGGATTCATCATTCTTGATTCTGTAGGAACCCCGATTTTCTCTGGTAATGGACAATCACCAATCAGTTCTGTCTGTGGCTGTGAAAGTTTGGGTCTTTGGATGGGACTTCGGGCTGCGATAGAACTGGAAATAACAAATCTTATTATTAAAGGAGACAACCTAACAATAATAAAAAGTATGAAAGGTATGGGGAAGCCTACTAGAGACTCTGAAATGATTGTCTCGGACAGTCTAGTCTCGCTGGGCTTTTTTGGTTCTGTTGAGATTCGTCATGTCTTCCGTGAGACAAATTTGGTAGCTGATCGCTTGTCCCGTATCACTCCATCCTTCAACGGTATCTGGACTCCTGATGACTCTCTGTTGCATAGTCTCATCCGCAAGGATGCTCTTGGCTGATAGAGTTCAGCTCTACGGTCAAATTTTTTCCGTTTCAAAAAAAAAAAAAAAAAAAGAGCAAACAACGTAACTACAACATGTCCCGTGCATCGCACTGGCATGCTCACTAGTTTGATTTGTAATTTGAGCCTTTTTGGCATGAATATGCATTAAATTACAGACACAATTAGGCCATCAATATTATTTTATTTTTTGTGGAAAGAAAGCATCTATCAATACGCATTAAGATATATGGAGAGTTGACTATCATCATAATATGTAAATTTTTTTGCAAACATGTCTACTTATAATTTAAAAAGTACTTATTTGCCTCTCCAACAAATTCTTTCACAAGCAACAAAAAGTTTGAAATTTACCTTTATTCACAGTAAGTACTTAACAACTGAATAACCTAATGTGTTGGATAACACTTATGTAGGGTAGACACTTTTAGTATCCGACACTTGGATATGACACGATACTTTTATGATACTCCAAGACGTGTCCTATTGCTTGTGCCTTTTTTTTTAGCTTCTTTGTTGTCCTTTTACCTTCTGTCCCCTGGTGTCTTTGTTCCGTATTGTTATGGGTCTTTCGGAAACACTCTCTCGACCCGGTCGGGGTAAGTGTGCGTATATCCTGACCCCTTAGACCCCACTTAATCGCGGGATTTATTGAGTGGTTGTTGTTGTTGCTGTCCATAGTTAGCATAGTTAGATTATTGAGAGAAATAACTTGTGGGTTATATGAAGTTATATGATAATTATCTCATCTAGATGAGAGATTTTTAAAAACTATGAATATGGGCCAAAATCAGGCTGAAAACTATCTTTTCAAAACCCAAAGCCAGTCAAAACTCATTACCCTTTACCAAACAAAACTTGCTTGCATAGCATGGCAAGGTCAATCTTCGGTCTCGCGCTTTACTATTCTCAAACATACAAACTTGGAGGCCAAGGTGTACATTTCGTTTTCGATTTATCAAAAATGCAAATCATTTTTTATTTCTGGTACTTTGGGACCAAGTATTACATTATTTTAAATGATTTAAAAAAAAATCTAGTCAAAGTTCAAAATCCAATCAGCTTCTCATGTAAAAACAAAAAAGAATATAAAAGGCTTTTTTTTTTATAAGGTAAAAATTCGAGGGTCAGACAAGCCTGACACCTCGAGAAGCCGACAAAGTCGACAGACGGTGAACCGTCAAAACATACAATGAAACAAACTAAAGGTGCAAATCAGGTAGTGACAAGCAAAACAATTCCGATCAACCTAGCAAACCTAATCCTAATACGTTGGGGACAACATAGACTACGAACCGAAGCCAAGCACCACCATGCAGCGACACCGCTGGCTAGCGGTACATCAGGAGTCCATGTGGGCGGTGAAGACGAACCTCCAAGGAAATTTCCGGATCACGGAGACGCCTTGATACACACCGCCTCGACCCCAGCTAGACCCGACTCCGAGACGCCAGAGCCCCAACTAAGAAAAGGACCGCCGAGACCAACCAAAAGAGTTGCCGAGAACCACCAAAGTATAACGCACCTCAAAACTCTTTCGGGTATTTTATCAAACCCTTTCGGGATTTTAGTCAAACTTTTTCGGATAATCGATATAAAAGGCTTGTTGAACTTGCACGCCAAGCACCCGGAGGGTAAAAAAGAAGATTAACATTTGTGAAACAATGTATATATAATATATATTTTTATATATACATATATACTTTTCACAACCCTCATAAGGAACTGGCCCGAAAGAGCTTCATTTAAATCCCGAAAGGGGTTGAGTAAACCCATCTGAAAGGGTTTGATTAAATTCCGCAAGGGTTTGATTGTTTTCTTGTAGAGGAAATCTTGTTGGCGTTTTGTTCGAGCATCATGCGGCTCTGCTTCTGATGTTTCTAGGAGGTCTTCTGCTTGGTTGTGGGGCATGGAGTCTGGGGTCAGGACTGGCTGGGGTCGAGGTGGTGCGCTCAGGTCAGGGCGACTCCGTATCCAGGATAGAGTTTCCTTGGAGTTCGTCTGCACTACCCACAGGAGATAGAGTCCTGTTGTACCGATGGCCCGCGGTGCCACTGTTCGGTGGTGCTTGGCTTCGTTCTTTGGCGGCTTCTTCAGCTTCTTGGGAGTTGGTCTTCTTGAGTCATCTTGTTGTAGAGCTTTTTGTGCTTGTTTCATTTCGCTTGTTTTCTGTATTTTTGTATTGTTAGGTTGTATGCTTGACGGTTCGCCATCTGTCGACTTTGTCGGCCTCTTGTTGAGTCAGGCATGTCTGATCTTTGATTTTTTACCTAATAAAAAAAAATGTAAGTTTTTTTTAATTAGGTAAAAATCCGATGTCAGACATATCTGAACCTCGATGGCCGACAAGTCGGCAGACGGATAACCGTCTAAGCAAACATAAAAATACAAAGATGGTGCAAAATACAGATAAGAACTCTACAACATCGAAACTAAATATAACTATATCGAAACAAGACGAGGACGTAGACGTACGAAGGACGAAACCAAACATTACCATGTATCATCAAAAGCTAAGAGTAAGCGGATACTGGTATTCTTCAGCTTCTCATGTAAGTTTTTGTTCTTTTACACCCCAATTTCTTTGTATAATTTTTCTATTTTTGTTTATTAGGTAAGAATTCGAGTTTAAACAAATCTGAAACTCGAATGCCGGATAAGCCGGCAGACGGAACCGTCTAAAAACCCTAGCATATACTCCCAATGGTGCTATCATCGGTTGTAAGTGTGGATCCGTCAAAATTCAGTTTAAGTGTCTCGCGGGGGGGGGGGGGGGGGGGGTTGTTCCATTTTTGAGATTTGTTATTTCCACCATTTCGGCCAGAATTTTTAGCGGAAAAGGTGTCCCAAGATGTTGATGACGCCTCAAAGTTAAGCTTGCAGGCGGCCAACCAGTTGCAGATGTGGTTTTGTGTAATATGGTTGATTCTATCAGAATTTGGAGGTGGTTCATTTATGAATATGAGTTGCATTCCAAGTGGTCCGTCAAGTAAAGACAATCTTCTGTTTATCGGTCATAGAGAGCATATTTCCTAGGGCTATCATGATGGGTTGAATGTCCTTAGATACAAACAACATATTTTGGACAAGCATCTTATCGGGAGGTCTTAAATTAGAGCTAATATGGTTAAATTAAAAGAGCATTGAAGGAAGATATGAGAGTCGTCTTCCGCAACTTGGTTACATAACTTGCACGTAGAAGGAAGTGGAATACCCCTGGCACAAACTCAAGCTTTCGTCGAAAGGTCATCATGACAAGCTTCTAAAGAAAGTTTTTGATTTTAGGTGGGGCAGAAATGTCTCATACCCATGCGTTGACATCATCATTTTGAATGTGTTAGTTCGTTATAAGTTTATATACACTGTCAGTGGAAAACCACTCGTTTTTGGGAGGCCACCAATATATTCTATCAGGGAAGCTGTTAACGAACAAATGGATATTAATGATGTCCGAAATAATTTTAGGCGGTAGAATACGAAGTAGCTTGTCCTTCCACCAGTTACCACTAATTACGTATTTGCTAACAGTCTCGTCCAAATTTATGGCAACATTCAGGTTGCGTAAGGTTTGAAGGGGTTTATGAGCAGTCCAGTTATCTTTCCAGAATTTAATACTGGATCCATTACCTATTGACCAGACGAGGCTAGTTTTGAATTCGTCGATGAAGGATGCGAGCTTGGACCATTGTCAAGAACCCCCACCCTGACGAGCATATGATAGAATGTGAGAAGATTTAATGTAATTATACTGAATGATCTGAACCCAAGTTTTTTTGGTTATGCGAAATTTTTTCAAAGAAGTTTCATTTGAAGGACTTTGTTCATGCGGTTGAGACTTCTTGAGTCCCACCCCATTAGCTTGTCAGATTTTCAAAGTTGTGTCTTTAAGCATGTTCATTTTAAAAGATTTTCAAAGTGGTGTTTTTGATAAGAAAATACGATAATCTTGAAAAACATAAGACATGCATGAATATGGATAAGAAAATTAACCCTAAACTTATATTTTCGAACCCGTGTTACTGTCACTACTAGTTTGATGAGTTTGCAATCAAATTTTACTACATATATAATATACAAAAAATTAAATTAAGATTTTAATAAAATCAACCACAAACTTTAAATCAAAAGCAAATAATAAACTTGATAATCTAGTTTGGAAAAAAAAATATAAAGAAAGAGAACCATAAGAAAGGGATCATAATCACTTAAATAATGCTTGGTTAATACATTTTATAACATGTTTGAAATAACTTAAATTTTAAATAAAATACATTATAAATTATGTTAATCACTTGTATTTCCTCTGTTTGTTTTTAAATGACCTTTTCCAGTCATGCACATTTTTTTAGAAAAATAAAAACTACATAAAATATCATTTTTTATTCAACATTTTTTAATAATATTATACTTATTATTAATAAGTTGAGATTATTAAAAAAAGATTGTATACACACAATTTATAAGATATTTTATTTAAAATTGCAGTTATTTTTAACACACTAAACAAACAAACATTATAATCCTACGTATCACGTATGTATGTAAATTAGGGAAGAACTAGTGTAATACCCGTGCCTTGAAGGCACGGGAGTTTGATCCATTTTAATTTGAACATCATTTTATATATCTATATCTATAATAGTACTATATTAATATATACTTGTTTATAACAAAAATATGTACGTATAAAGTTTTTTTTTGTAATTTATAAATTAGTTGGAAAGAGATACAATACAAAATTTTAAAATGATTTAATAAGGTAAAGTAGTAATAATACTCAAACACACCACCTAATATAATTGAAATAAATACTACATATATAATTATTGTCATAAGCACATGATTGTGCGAATACTTTTGAAGTTATGTAGATATACATAACTTATTCATTATTTTCATTAGAAAGATGGCTAGAAAGAGAGGAAAATTAATAGTGAAAATAAAGGTAAGATGGTATTAATAAAAAAATTCCTAAAAAGTAGAAAAGTGATCTAAGAAGCCACATCTAAGATGTAAAATAATCATTAGTAATGCTTGTAAGTCTTAAAATATTACTTATTTTTCGATAGTCATTTAAGATGTCTAAAATAAGTAAATTGTAAGAAAAAAACTTTTAAAAAATAAGTAAAATAAGTAAATTGTAAGAAAAAAACATCCCTTATTAATGTCGATTAATAAGAAAAGAAACTTTTGATTAGTATAAAAATAGGAAACAAATATGTTCAAAATATGAAACGTGTATTTTAAAATTTCAGCACTAATATTGACCAATAAGAAAATACCATTTGAATAAAAAAATTAAGTTTAATTGTGGGCGTGACATGTCAGCAAAATGCTAGCAGAATTAGTATTATTATTATTATTATTATTAATTAATAGATTTTTATTTTGAAATTGCAGTTATTTTTAACACACTAAACAAACAAACATTATAATCCTACGTATCACGTATGTATGTAAATTAGGGAAGAATGTAGGTCGGTGAAGGAATTATGGAAAAAGCCGGTCACCGCCTACGGCGCCTTAGGGTTAAATAGACAAGAAAAGCTCGTTTCTTGTCACTCTTCACCGATCTCCCAAAACACTCCCAACTCCTCCACGGCCCTACATCCGAGGAGTTGGAACTAGCAACAGCTCCGAATTTAAACCCTCATCGAAAGATCATCAAACTCCAATTTGTTCTCCAGGTTGTTCTTTCTCTTTGATTGATTCTACGATTTCACCCTTAAAGTCCTGTTTTGATTGCTTCTTTTGGACCGCGGTCGTGTTTGTATGCGCGAATTTTGATTGGTTATCAGATCTACGTCTAGGTTTCGGTTATTCTCTTCTTCTTCTTGCTTCTCTGTTCCTTGCCTGGTTTGGTTTCCTTTCGATCGTTTTAATTCCGCGGAGTTTAGTGTGAAAATTTTGTTTTTGATATATATTTTTTAAAAATTATCTATGATCCCTGCTTTAATATTTCATGATCACGGTTGATGAACCCGCCTTCTCGTTTGGTTCTGTAAATCATCTGAATGTCTGATAGATAGTTTAGACTTCAGATTATTTTGATGCTAGGTGCGCAATTTCACTCAGATACAGGGTGCTTAATTGTTTGTGTTTGAAGTTTGAACTTTTTCTTAGCATCATGATTAGGACGATAGATGTAATGGGTTAATGGGCTTTTTAGTCTCCAATATTCCATCTCTAGACAATATAGGAGTTAAGATTTTGTGATTTGCAAGTTTGGCCCATTTGTGTAACTTGGAGCAAAATCTCTCAAGTTCTATCAACTATACTAAAATTAAGTTCTAACAATTAAAGGGAAAAGTTTGAATGATGATGAAATTATGATTTGGTTTGGTCTGTGTTCATAGTCATCGTTCCATCATTTTTATTCTTAATGTTTTTGGATGGGTTTCTGAGGGTGAATGTTCCATGATAGTGCTAAAACTTCTGTTGATTGGTTTGGTAAAGAATTGTGATAGAACTGTTGATACGTGCTTTGTCAATCCTACTTTTTGTAAAGTAAAAACTTTTGATCAAGACTTCTTTCTGTACATAATAATCCTGGCCTATCAGCTTATTTATCACAATGCATTTTTTTATATTTTGTTTTCATTTCTTTTCTGTCCATTTGATCACAGAATGGCAAGCGAAGCTCCAGAAGGGTCACAATTTGATGACCGCCGATATGATACCAAAATGAATGAATTGTATGTTTGATTCTCTTTAGTTCCCATGTGTCCACCCAGACCCCACACTAAATATCTCCTCCTCCTCATGTTTCGTGTTTCTTTTGATTTTTCAGACTTGCTGATGGAAATGAATTCTTCACTTCCTATGATGAAGTTTGTGACAGTTTTGATGCCATGGGTCTGCAAGAAAACCTTCTTAGAGGCATTTATGCCTATGGTAATTATCCTGTTCGTTTTTCTCTCACTAATCCAGTTATCTCTGAAGTTTTTACTTATGATATACTGCTTTAGATACTTAATTACTTGTTGAATTTGATTGCTGATTTGCAATTGAAATATTTCTTTTGACAGGTTTTGAGAAACCTTCTGCTATTCAACAAAGAGGGATAGTTCCTTTTTGCAAAGGACTTGATGTCATTCAACAGGCCCAATCTGGAACCGGGAAAACAGCTACCTTCTGCTCTGGTATTTTGCAGCAGGTTGATTACAGCCTGGTTCAGTGCCAAGCTTTGGTTCTGGCACCTACTCGTGAACTTGCGCAGCAGATAGAAAAGGTAATGAAAGCTCTGGGTGACTACCTTGGCGCCAAGGTCCATGCTTGTGTTGGTGGTACAAGCGTGAAGGAAGATCAGCGTATTCTTCAATTTGGTGTACATGTTGTTGTTGGTACACCTGGTCGTGTCTTTGACAATTTGAGAAGAAGGGTGCTTTCTGCTGATCATATTAAGATGTTTGTGCTGGATGAAGCCGATGAGATGCTCTCGCGTGGTTTCAAGGATCAGGTATTATCCCTAATTTCCAGTTTTTTTCTCTTTACCCTTATACTTTTGGTTGTTTTTATTTTTGCCCTCTTCAATCAAATCGCTTTAACTTGTGGCATCTGACTGTTCTCTTTGGGTGCAGATCTATGATATTTTCCAGCTCTTGCCCCCCAAGATTCAGGTTGGAGTATTCTCTGCAACTATGCCCCCTGAAGCCCTGGAAATAACCAGGAAATTCATGAACAAGCCTGTGAGGATCTTGGTAAAGCGTGATGAGCTTACCCTAGAGGGTATCAAGCAGTTTTATGTCAATGTTGACAAGGAAGAATGGAAGCTGGAGACCCTTTGTGATCTCTACGAGACACTCGCCATCACTCAGAGCGTCATCTTTGTCAACACCAGGCGCAAAGTTGACTGGCTGACTGACAATATGCGCAGCCGTGATCACACGGTGTCTGCAACCCATGGTGACATGGACCAGAACACCAGAGACATCATCATGCGCGAATTCAGGTCTGGTTCCTCCAGGGTTCTCATCACTACTGACCTCTTGGCTCGCGGTATTGATGTGCAGCAGGTCTCCTTGGTGATAAACTATGACCTTCCCACCCAACCGGAGAATTACCTTCACAGGATTGGAAGAAGTGGAAGGTTCGGAAGGAAAGGTGTTGCCATCAACTTCGTGACCCATGATGACGAGAGGATGCTCGCTGACATCCAGAGGTTCTACAATGTAGTCGTCGAGGAGCTGCCTGCCAACGTGGCTGACCTTATCTGATCTGGTGAGCTTTATTCAGAGAGTTCCTCTTTTGGGTTTTTTGCTTGGTTTTCACAGTAGTGCTTCCCTGATCTGAATATTGCAAAATACATATTAGCCTTTCTATAGGTTGCTTGTATTTTATGTCTTCTTCTAGCTGTAACCGGAGTTGCTTATTTTATTATATAGTCTTGGAGTTTCCTTATTTCAAGATTAGATTGAAATCGGATTGCAGCTGCTTTTGCAGTAATACATAGTCTCGGGGTTGTTAGTACATGAATACATGATGGTTAGGATGAACAGCACCTGATCATTGAGTTTGAACAAGGACACGATGATCAGGTGTTCATTGAACATCACGGGTTACAGTTCGAATAAGGATGGAACAACTCTATAGGATCCAAAAACAAAGATGTAAAAGGATCACACAGACACGTAGCAGATCTTCAAGGTTTGGTTGGCTTCGGTTTGTCAAGAGATCTCACAATAGGATATGTATTCAAACCAATAATTCAAGTCTGTCCTTACAAGCATCAGTTCTCCTCCTTGAATAGGTAAATAAAGAGCGGCCATTCCGGGGTTCGAACCGGGGACCTATGGGTACTACCCACAAGTCCTTTCTGGTGAGCCATTCCGGAATGGTTTCATCATCAGTTCTCCTCCTTTTATAAATAGAAAGCAAATAACTGATGTGTTTGAAGCAATTCTGCCCTCCAATTAATCTTTTTTCGGATTGTCGTCTTTAACTGCCCAGAAAGAGATCTCTTGACAAACCGAAGCACAAAAACTCGCCGCCAGTAAGATCTGTCATATGATGCTCTCAATCCCCCGATAGCTGATACAAACTTCATCAATCTGGATGTGTATCTGGAGCAATGTTCTAAAAGGCGCTAGGCGGCGCCTAGGCGGACTTAGAACAAACTTGATTATTTCCTTATATTTTGACGAATAACACTTGTCAATAATTCATATAATGTAATAATAATCCATAATATCACTCATAAACCCAAATTTGTAGTAGTTAACTAACACTAAAGTAAATAAACGCAAAAGTACAGGTCTGACTAACAACTCTAAACCTCTTAAAATCCAAAACTATAAGTTCGATTGAAAAGCAAATGCATCCCGACATGGGGGATAAAAAAAACCCTAAGTCAACTAATCATATGCTTAGAAGCTCAAATTGAATAATCGTTGGACCAGGCGGCGCCTAGGCGGGACCAGGCGGGACTAGGCGGTTCCTGGACGAATTTCCGCCTAGAGGTCCGCCTAGACTTAAAAATTCCTAGGTTCCGTCCCGCCTAGCGCCTAGGCGCGATTTTTAGAACACTGATCTGGAGTATGACTCGTAATCTGATGAATCGATAGTGAAGCTCTCCCAAGAGCCAATTCAATCGTGACTGCTTGACGTCACAGTCTGCCTTGTTGATGGGCTAAGACCGCAGTATTCTGGAGCCAGATCCCTACAAGTAAAATGTAAACGAAGCTTCGTGTTCGTGAATTCGCATACCTTTATGCTATGCAGTTTTCTAAATCAAGCAGAAACAAAGGGGAAAATCGATATAACTCGTGCCAAAAATAGTTCCACTGTATGATTGTTTCATGGACGCCACTGCTAGACAACAATACTTACAGTAGGACCAGTAGGTTGTCACAGAGCAACAGCGTGTGATTGCCGACTCTTGACAACGTTCCAGTCATACACATAATCATACTCGAATCCTGAAAAGGAAAAGATACATACGAAGGTTTTACTAACAACTACCAACTAAAAATATATCCAGAAACAGAAGTGGCTAACCTTCACGGAGAAATAGGTCTCTGAAGATTCTTTTCCAGTAAGCGTAATCCGGGTTATCATCAAACCGCAGAGCACGACAGTAATGGAAGTAAGAAGCAAATTCAGCGGGCAATCCTCGACAAAGAGTCTGAAAAAGATGCTTGCAATTATAACATAACCGATCCACAAAAGAGACTGACTATAGTAAGCATCTCTTAGTCTCTAATAGACGAAATGTACCTCAATAGACGTCGAAACCATCTTTTCACTGAGGTTCTCGTGCTTCTGTTTTTTGTTCCAAGCTCTCAATCTCTGCCAAGGAAGACTACAAGGATACCAACTTGTTAAGAATAAACTCAGGCTGCCAACAATAGAATCCAACCGAGTGCAATCGCTAACCTTCCCCTCAAGAAATACACAAGAACATAGCCAAGTGATTCTAAGTCATCCCTGCGACTTTGCTCTACAACATAAGCAAAACACAAGTATCAACATAAGAATTTTAATATACTGATAGATTGCAAGCTAAACTGGCAGAACAGGCTTCAAATTTCAAAGCATGTATAAACAGATTTGAAAGGGAAACAAATACCTATACCGAGATGTTTGTTCATGCTCGCATATCTTGCTGTTCCAGTCAATTCCTTGTTCTCTCTGCATTACAGTGCGCAGCAAGTTTTTATCATATAACATATCTGGTGGATATGAGTGCTTTCACTTAACAAGTGTTATGAATAAACTGAGTAACCAAACAAGTCTCGTAGATCAAAATCTACGACACTGAACAGCCCTAGCTGAAGAGCTAACATATTTCACAAAGCAGCAAATATCTTCACATATTGATTCACCTGTAAGGAATATGCTGGTGAGTTCTGTTGTCTCTGTACCTGCTAGCCAGACCAAAGTCAATCATATATACCTAAAAGCATGACCACAGAACCACATTAGAATCTGCAAGGAAAAGCTCATAGTAGCTAGGGAAAAATCCGCGGAACAACCTGACTTGCACAGCAGCCTAATCCCATAACGAAGTTGTCTGGCTTGATGTCACCGTGTAAGAAGAACTTGGAATGGACAAATTCAATCCTGCTAATCTGGTAATTTAGAATGACACTCGTTAATTGACGAGGGAGCGTTAACTTTGGATTACATATATAATGAACCATATCCTACAGTACCATCTGATCTGCAAGCATGAAGACGGTTTTTAAAGAGAAACTCCAAACTATCACCGAGCAAATCCATCACGAGTACATTATAGTCCCCTTCAACACCAAACCATTTCACATTTGGGATACCAGCTGCCAATCAGTGAAGAACACAGGAATATAATGTCTTTCTTAGCAAATAGCTGCAATGAAATAGCTACAGAATGGATACTGTTTGTGTACACAAACAAGAGAATTAGAGAAAGTTAATTGATTACCTCCTCCTTGGAGAACTTTATACACCTTTGACTCAAAGAGAACTAGTGAATGCAACATCTCAACATTCTCCTGAGAATAAATAAGTAATTTTCAGAAATATTCACTAAGGAGATTTTTTTTTCCTTTCAATAGAACAATTCCATACTGTTCTTCAAACTGATCACAATAAATGAATTTGTGATATGCAAAGTTGAATTTTATTGATTTGTAAGTTTTGATCAGTACAGATGCACAATCTCAAATTTGTGGAGCAGTGCAATCCACAAACAACAATCACTTACAAGCTTCACTGCAACCTCCTCATTTGTGTCGACATCCGTGCCGTGGAAAATCTCTCCGAAGGAGCCACTGCCGATCTTCCGGCCAATCCAATACTTGTTTGCAATGCGAGACCCCATCTGCATCCAAATTCCAGATACGATTCTCACACAACCTAAAAGATTGCACCTTTTGAAACCCTAACTTGAAACCGATTCGGAATCAAAAACGGAAAGGGAGAAAATTCAGGGGTACCTGCACAGCCCAATCCCAAGAACAATCGTAGTCGTATTCTATCTTAATTGAGATAGATACGTTTTTTTTTTTAATTGATCGAAATCGTCCCCTATATATAAACCCTAAGCTAATCAAAACTTAACCTCCGAAATCCAAACCTAGAGAAACATGGCAAATTTTGCAAAACCACCGGCATTAGCCCTAATCACCCTAATCCTAACTTGCACATCAATACTGCAAGTTGAATCCACCTATTCATCAAACTCCTCTCATCCTTCTCCTCCCGCCTCGCAAGTACCGGAATGGTTCGAGAATTGTATCCTCCACTTGGTTTACACGCACGACACTAAAGACGTCCTTGTGGACCGAGAGCCTTTCACCTCCAACGACCGAGTCCGTAGGTGTTGGGACGACGAAACGCAAGCCCTTGCCTTTCCGATAACGCCATTTTGCCTCGACGAGGTTTGCCCTCCCTACGCGTCGCCATGGCTACGCCAAGCGCTGAGGAGCCTCGTCGACAAGGGACACGTCAAGCCTTTCTCGTTGTTCGAAGTGAGATCGAGAGTGTACAGGTCGTTTTATATCGGGAGGTCGCCCATGAGATGGACCGTACAATCGAAGCTTCTCTCGTTTATCTCGGCCATCTACGGAAAATCTGTTACAGAAGATTTCGACATGAAGAAATTGCCCCAACCATGTCAAGATTACGATTGCGACCTGGATTCCAACGAGTATTGGATTCAATTGTTTCACGTTTTCAGGAGACGCTGTTGGCAGCACAGGAATGTTAACGCTCGCATAGTTCGCCTTCCAGGAACAAAATTACCAATACCATATAGACCACCACCCCTTCACCTTTGATCTTCGATCTTTTTTATTGTTTCCTTTGAAGTTTGAATTATGTTCATCTTATCTCCTTAAAACCAGTGATCTTTGCTTCTACTCCCTAGCTTTAACTAGTTTTGAAGACAATAATACTAGTGTTGAATGTTGATGTTTTGAAGACAATAATACTAGTGTTGAATGTTGATGGAGGAGATTTCAACCATGCCTAGCTCCATATGTGGTTTGCAGAGAGGGCAAAACAGATCAGTAATAAAGGCATTATACAGCAAAATTTTCATACAAATACACACAAAAGAGGGAAGGGGTTATATCTGTTTCAAATCAAATCACCCATCTTACAAAAGCTTGTTTCATCGATCTGTATAAATCTTTTACATACAACCCACCTGAAAAATGAAAAATACCTACTCTGTAGTTTCCTTATTTCAAGATTAGATAGAAATCGAATTGCAGTTGGTTTTCCAGTAATACATAGTCCTGGAGTTGTTAGTACATACATCTACACACAATCACAGGCCTAAACTTTATTTTGATGTGTCGAATCCTAACGCAATCAGACTCCAGAGGTGGAGTTAGAGGGGGTCCAGGGGGTCACGTGACCCTCCCCTCATCCGACCAATTACCTAGGTGTATTATCGTCGTCGATAGCTTTGTTTTGATATATAATAATACGCCATAATCTGACGTCTGAGTAAAAAGTTATGAATGTTTGAAAATTGTAGGTGCATTAATCACTTTAATTTTATTTCAATAGACTATAATACTTTTATATTTTACTTAAATTGACAGTCACATATTATAATTAATCTCGAGAGCTTCAAAACTATAGGTTATATTACTTATTTTCAGAATTTGATAAGAAGTTACGCAAGTTTAAATTTTTTATATCTAGTTATACATTATTATATGTTAAGAATACAATGTTTATTTATTGCGTTTTATATCCTTATTTTCGTTTTATATCTTTGTAGTAGTTTGTACTATCGTTTGACACTAGTTTGTAATATCGTTTGACACTAATTTGTACTATCGAACACGTATGTTTTACGATTTTTTTTCTCAATCTTATTGTCCACTACTATAGTGACCCCCGCTCAAAACTTTCTGGCTCCGTCCCTGACCCTATTTTTTTAGCAATCTGACCTTATATACGCGACTGGGAAGGTTGGCCATTCAACATAGGATATAAAAAGCTCGGTAATCAAAATCCATTAAAAGCTGAAGCTCTTGCTTTACAACTCGGGGTACAGAACACAATAAATTTACGAATTACCAAACTCTAAATTGAGGGGGACTCTAGAATAATTATTGACCATCTCAACGGAAAAACAAAATGTCCAGAAATCGAACATATTCTGTCAGATATTACAACGATGTTAACAAGTCTGGAAAGTGTTTCTTTCCTCCATGTACCCCGAATAGGCAATAGAGTGGCCGATAAGGTTGCACACCTTTGTCACTCTGTCTGGGTACTAATATTCAGAATAATCCCGATCTTCTAGACCTCATCCGAAATGATGCTTTCGGGTAGAGTTTTCTCCCCCAAATTTTTTCCTAATAATAAAAAAATTATTAGAAAATGTATAACCTACTCAGAAATAAATTATGTAAATCTAATGTTTTAAATCGAACCAATTGATTAGAAGATTTTTAAAAAAAATTAATTTGTTTGGTTGAAAACCCTATAATCGTGGTGGTGATGACACCTCATAAAAAAATGTTTCTCTTTTAGTAGCTAGTTATAGATTATAGATTTTTTATAAGGTAAATATTCGGATGAGGTCAAGCCTTGCTGGACCATCACCCAAGGGCATCTTGCGGATGAGTACGCGCAGAGTAAGATCAATGAGGAGGTCCCGCGTGGGCATTGTGTGGATTAGACGCGCGATCCTGTCGGCGGTCAAGTTGACCTCCCGGAAGACATGACCGAATTGCACCCTAGCAAAGTGTTGGAGAAGGAGCAGGGTGTTAGAATAGACTATAGATTATAAATTATACTAGATCATTAGAAAATGTATAAGTACTAAGAAATAAATTATATGTTAATTTAATGTTTTAAATTTAGCCAATTAATTAGAAAATAAAAAAAATCTATTTTAATTTGATTAGTTGAAAACCCTATAATTATGGTGGGGACAACACCTCAGCAAAAATATTTCTCTATTTAATAGTTAGATATAAATATTTCTCTATTTAATAGTTAGATATAGATATAGATATAGATAGAAGGTATAGATAGATAGATTATATTATAATCCATCAATTTTTAATCTTAATTACCTCAAAAAAAAAATCTCAATATATATCGATGCTAATCTCAATCCGATTCAAATTCTTACTTGTAAATTGATATGGAAATCTATATAAACCATAAACTCATCAAAACTCAATCTCCAAGATCCAAATCTAGAGAAACATGGCAAAATTAGGCTATAAAATTTTCATTCGAAAAATATCAATTAAAGTACTCATACTGTTGCATATTGGAATGATTTTATTTTTATAAATTATAAAGTAAGTTATTAATTAATTAATTTAATTAATTAATCATATATCATCAATCACAAATCTAATTTCTAATAAAATATAATGTTTTTATTTAAATTTTTTTGATACACGGTAAGAGTTTGAGTGATGTCAGACCCACCACTCAATGACATCTTTTCGGATGAGAATCTGGACCTCTAGATGAGAAACGGGAGGGTCATGGTTGATGATGTGCCGAAGGTGTGCCACTTTATCCGCAACCATATTAATCTCCTTAAACACATGGACACACACAAAAATATGGAAGTCCTGAATCAGATTCCGAGCATCCGTCAAGATGACTTCGATTTCCTACGGATAGCTCCAGACATCATTGATAACATTAATAACCGCTAGGCAATCACCTTCAATCTCGAGCTAGCGGGTTGCAACCAAACCCTGGTGAAAAGTCAAAGCCTCTGCCTTGAGAACAGACATCTCCCCGCAGTTCGAACCTTGACAGCTGTAACGGCTCGGAATTATGATTTCCGGGTTACGTTTCAAGGGATGAAAACCCTTGTTTGGATCTTGCAATCCAGGTATGGGTCGAGGTTTCAAACTCATTTCAAAGGTCAGTAGAAAGAGGGATTTCAAACCCTAAAGTATCGTAGGGTCGTTGGGTACCCTTAACATGTCCTAAGACTATGTCGTGAAATCCAATTCAAATGAAATAAAGCGGAAGCAAAGTTAAGATACAATGACACAACAGAATCGGGTCAAAACCAAATCATAAACAAGTGATTACCATTTGCCAAGTTAGAATATTAGTCAGGTTCTTTGATTCGTCCAAGGGTTTCCCGTCACATAAGCATGGAGCAAACAAGATCTGCAGAATACCTTTAAAGGAAGAACGGGGAAAGGAGTCAGATCGAGCCACTCATGCGGGACCGGCAGTCCTCGCTGAGGCCACATAGTATGTGCTATACCTAATAAAGATGCTCTAATGCAATACGAAAGTCAAACACACTAGCATGCTCCTAATTCATAATAATGTGCAGAAATACCGTAAAGGGCCCAAGACAATGCCAACGAAATATCCCTCTCCTACCTCCACCCCTTCCGATAGGTGGAGACTGGCCAGCTCGTGAATGCATTCATTCATAATAGGGCGGCACGCATGCCTAACCCGCTCCACAATAAAGCCCGCAGGCATAATATAAGGAAGTCACGACTCGATTGACTCAGGGTACCCGATGAGGCTGGGCTGCCCTATGACCCTAGCAAAGACTCTAGGACTATCACAGATAACGACCGTTCTGTTTCAAACGTATAAAGTAAACAGATGCTCAATCAATTAGTGCAACCTAACATGATACTACATGGCATGCTTTTATGCATATGCAATACCTAACATAAAATGCAACAACAGGCATGAATGTCCAACCTGAGTAAGCCCCCTAGGGAACTTACCTGAAAATGCAGAACAGCAAGATAACACAAGCAAGGGCCCAATGCAAGTCCAGAGTATAATCCAATAGCAATACACACCTATCATCAAGCCATTTCCATAAGCTACCGGACCAACATTCATACACACGATTCCCAAGTTCTCAATATACCCAAAACCAAACGGTGATAAAACTATTTTCCAAAACCTTTCCGCTACGATCAACATTAACCAAAAATCATTTACTTTCAATCAACCCCATTGATACAATCGTACCAACCATATTTTCCAACTCTTAAATCCCTAATTAAGTCAACTCATATCCAAAATAATTTCTCAAATCATACTTGGCCAAATTCCGACATTTAACATTTAAACCTTAAAACCACTTTCTCAAAATCATACTATAGAAATAATTCCGGCATTTTATTTCAAAAACCTTGACTTTAATGTTTCAAGTAATTTGAGACCACGATAAATATTTCCAAAATAAATCCATCATCACAACCTTATTTATAAGTCACATATTTAAATATCACACAATACACATTCAAATAATATTACTTTCTAAAATAATTTCATATTATAGAATAATTTCAGAAATTTATAATTTCCATAAAACATGATAATATATAATGACACATCACACATATATATTAATATAACCATAAAACATTTAATAACACAATGTAATAACAAGACTCAACCCAACAAAGCCCAAAACAACAAAATCGGATCAAGCAGCCCAAAACCGAAATCCCTCTCAACCCAGATCCAGCCCGGAAGAAGAAGGAAAGAAAGAAGGGGAAACCCGGTCCACTCGTTCAGCCCGACCCGGAATCAAATAAAAAAGGCCCAACCCGGATCCAAACAAAGGGAAAACCGGATCTGAGGAAGGAATTAGGCCCAACAGGCTTTGTTCTTTGAAACCACAATCCGGCCCAACTCACATTCATTCTCCATTTCTAAAGATGCCAGATTAAAAAAAAGAGGGGGGGCCCAGGGTCGGCTGATGTGGCAATTGGATAGCGGGACCCACAGTCCTTCTTCTACCTAAGGCTTCAACGAGAAATAAAAAGAGCAGAGGGCAAACCCTGCATCCGACGGAAGAAGAAGAGGAGCAGGGAGGCTCGCCGGCAGCGATCCCGGACCGGACTCCGACTCCGACTACCCGACACTCATGGATTCAAACGACAAGAAAGAAAGAGAGGGAGGAGATGCTCATCGAGGGAGTTTCGATGCTCGCCGAAAAACGCCTTCGGAGGTCGATTGGGCGTCGCCGGAGATGGGTCTTCGTCGGGGACGTCCTAGGGAGGGAGGTAATGGCTTAAAGGCGCGACCTTTATGGAGTTTCAGACCAAAAGGAGGAGGAAAGAGGGCTTACCGGCCTCGGATCGGAAACAGGGAAAAAGGAGGAGGACGGCGGCGCTGCACGGCGGTGACAGCTCCTGGGCGCGCTTGGGTGTGGCTGGACATCAGAGAAGGTCGGAGGAGCTGCGATTGGGGACGGACAGAGAAGGAGGAAGAATGAGCTGTGGGCTCGCTTCAGCTCGCGAAAAACAGGGCCTCGAGATCCCGGCTCTCGGCTGCACACGGGAAGGGAGGAGGTGACGTGCGGTGGTGGCGCTGGTGTTGTGTGGTGGCGGCGGGGAGGAGCAGAAGGTTGTGGTTGGTGGTGCCGAGCTGCTGAACAAGGGAGAAGGAGTGGAGCTTTGTCTTCAAAGAGGAAATGGGGGTTTGTTATCTTGGCATGGTTGACACGCAAAACCAAAGTCTGTTTGACCCTTTACCAAAATTGGGGAAGTAGAGGCATGTGGGAGGGAGGTTGAAGGGGGGGACTTCTAGCTTAGAATGAAAAGGAGCAGCTGTGTAAGTGTTGGCTCAGAATCGAATCCGGGTGGGAGAGAAGCTAGGAGACAAAGACTAAGTGGTCCCAATCAAATTTCAAATACCCGAAAATACACATTGAAACGACCTTATCCCGACTCAAAATTTTAAATTAAATCTCCAAAATCAAATTAATTAATCTGGTAAAATTTCGCTCATATTTCAAAATCTCAAGTCAAATTAGCGGAATTGAGATCCGTCGGAAAAATCCGTTAACATCATGCCGGAATTCATTTTAAGAGATTTTAAATAACCCGATTTAAATTCATTTTTTATTTCTTTTTCCGAAAATTAGGATTTAAAAATCCGAGCCTTTACATCATCCACCTCTAAAAACAAGTCTCGTCCCCGAGACTAAAACCAAAACAAGGTAGGGGATGAAGTTTGAAATTGATGAGTCCAAGGACCATGTCCAAAGATCTTGTAATTATCTCGGTTGCGTCTTCCGGGATTCTCACAACATCCTAGTCACAGTCGTGACATCTCCAATTGGCCTTGACAAGTATGCAATAAGCGCCCCTATCACACCCTCGCTTCGACTTTTCGGAAGTACCACAACTCGAAAAGGTCTACAATATCATCACTAGGTCTTAGCAAGCACCCTACAAGCGCCCCCATAGAATACTTGTATCCACTTCGTGAAGTATCATAGAGTTGCCCGGGTTGGAAAAGTTTCAAGAGGGATTCCACATTTGAAAATGAAGATTAGCCTCAAAATTCTCGATATCGTTCATTCTTTTACAATCAAAGTTGGTCCTTTTTCAAAATCGTTCAAAATCCTCAAATAAGACGTCTAATCAAGCAACCTTACACCAAAACAAGTCAAATCCTTTCAAATCAAGATTTCGTCAAAATCTTCCAACCACCAGATTAGTTTCTCGCATATCAAACAATCAAATTCAGAAGTTGGGTGGTGGAATCATCCACCTCTAAGGGCTAATCCCATATTCTCTTCTTAGTTTCCAGAATCAAATCAATCTATCAGTCTCAATTCAAGCAAGATTCACAAGTCATAAGCAATGCATAACCACATAACCAATCGATCCTCAATGAGTACATCATACGACAAGTCTCAACCATGTATCCACACAGTTCCACAAGGTCACATGAAGCATCTCCAATCATACTAAAGGTTAAAATGTGCATCTCAATCAACATATCAAAATCATAACAACGCCTCGACATCACACCATAAATCATAAAAGGTATCGCACTATCGCATATCAACACCGCAATCATAGTAGGGTCAGCCACAACAAGGGATCTCATTTAACGCATTAATTCACATAGTCATCCTATCTAGTTTCTATCCAGCATTATCATAACAGATTTATCACATCAAACATTTGTATTTGCAAGGATAGCCACAGCGGGATTTCATCATAAGTCAATGAAAGAAAACTAATTATAACCACATCAATACAAACAGGGTCATGCTAGTAAGATTCAACAAAAGGGAAGATCAAGCAGTATATCAACATCAATATGTCAACATGCTCTCCAGATATCATCTCAACTCGTCACAACACCATATAACGATCATTTAGTCATTAGGCAGACATACACTATTACCTCATATATATACGAGTCATATTCATGCTCTGAGTCATATTCACCAGTTAATATATCAATAATCATGCTTGCCAACCATATAATAACACAACATTATCTCATGTATCATATCACAACACATCCTATCATGCTTCTAAATCAACATAGCAGAGCAGCAATATATCATGATAACATTTGTCACTACCAACTAGATTTCAGTATTGCATAACAACATGTAATATCATTCCCTATCAGATGCATCATGGTTATTATCTAACGTCATGCCAGCAAATATAAATAAATCACATCATCAAGAAAATTCTCACATCATACCAGTCAAAATAAAACAAAATCCCCACTCGCCCATCTCCACTCTCAAGCCAAGACTAATCCTCTTCTAGACCGACAACGTCCTCTCAGAAAAATTTTCCCAAAGAAATCCCAATTCATCCCGATGCTCAAATC
Organism: Persicaria tinctoria; assembly: GCA_037127255.1. Lineage (NCBI taxonomy): Eukaryota > Viridiplantae > Streptophyta > Magnoliopsida > Caryophyllales > Polygonaceae > Persicaria > Persicaria tinctoria. The sequence goes on from JBANSL010000012.1 coordinate 8,105,293, forward strand.
TCACCCTCATTCCACCAAACTCTCACACACACTATCCACCTCTAAGAATCCAACTCCTATCTCTAACTCCACACCCGAGTACCCTCTCATACTATATCCTCACTTCTCTTAAAGCCATTTCTTACACTTCCCACACTTCCCAAGATATCACCAGCATCATGCCTTGCAAAATTCCTAAAGCTCACTCAGTCTTACCTAAGCCAACATCTCTCTCTTGCGACTTATCTCATAACATCCCTGATTATCCTAACCACTCAAGCTCTTTCACCACTCTTCTACCACGCTACCAACGACCTCACCCACAGGTTTAAGGAAGAAGCAATAATTAAAATCACCAAACACAAGGTCTACATCATGTCAACTAGCATTTATAAACATAACATCATGGGTTCATCATCAATTATTGCAACTATGTCAACAAGTCTCAATTTACCAGCATGCTTAATAATTATTGCAAAACATCATATACGAGCATAGTCAATTTAATCTAGCAAGTTTCATCATAACCTTATCAGGTAATAATTCGGGTTCTCAGCAATTGCAGTTCACATTTTATAGGCAAAGAATTTAGATCATGTTTCGCAACTCAGAGTATCAACACATCAAGGCATCATGACACATTAGAACTATAAAGCATCAAATCATATCATCATAGACAACAGACAATCAGACAGCAATCATCACCAAGTCAGCACATCAACACGTAATTCTCATCGCCAGGTCAGTGCAATATCATCAACAAATTCAGAAGGGTTAGCAATTCGAATTGAGGACACTCCTGCCTACAAGTCATATCGTACTCGGTAGCCGCAGTCCTCGAAACGCACCTGCCCCACCAACACCGTCGATCCTGAGGCTTGTGGGTTATGGGCCCACGTCTCCGCCACACAGCTCTATCGTTATGCAACTTCCTTTCTCTTCCAAGCAGTCGCTCACAAATATCGCAGAGGAGTCTAAGTTAGTAGAGATAGGGGAGTGACAAGGACGGGCAACCCAATGTTCACTTCGGAACCAAACACAGACCAAGACTAAAGAACGACAAGACTAGAGACAAGACTCCGACCCGAGAATAGCAATGATGCCCTTATGGAAGTCTATTAGGTTACAATTGTGACGAACAAAATGAATTCATCATGGAGCACATCAGTGACATTAATCCACACTAACATGTACCTATCTCAAGGAGAACGACATGTATATTCATTCCAAAAGACACAATCGAGTCCTACACAGATGCATGAGAGACAAGTTAACAGTCTATTATTCCATTGAAGCGGAGATGCCTAACGACTTCAAACAAGATATGTGGAACCAGTAATGATCATGCAAGATTCAAAGTCATGCGGTATTTAATGAGGATGACAAGTATCATGTATATGAACAATGCACGAGCATGGTACACACATCAACAATTGAGTTCAAATATAGCATGACGAGGTATATCATAGCAGGCAGATTGAGCATCATACGAGAACATATAAGAGCATCATAGTAACTATCCCATCTTAACACACTAGTCATATAATAGGTCAAGCGTGACACGTAATCGTACGACGAGATACATTTAGAAAGCATGGGTCCCACACGATACTAGCTATACATGATGTGATACAAGCATAGTCAAGAGTCATTAAGAGGAGCTCAACATAATATTCATGAAGCATGAGGCATCATCAAAATAACAAGAATGACATCATGGGCGACATATTATAATCATGTTAAGAGCGAACCATCATAGAGCACATATATAGTACAATAGTCATCACATCATAGAACAAGTACAACATGTGATCCTTTTAGTGAGTTGTATTGGAAATCGTAAGCCCTACAAGACACTACTAGCACTTATCAAACATTAACGCAATCAAGGTAACTCGACTAAATCCATTCTAACATTCATGCATCATGCGTATGTAAAATCATGATATAGCGTGGTGTGTGTTCGTGCGACGTACCAAGTCTTACATTCGTGCAAGTGCGAGATGGTAAAACAGAGTAATAGGGAAACACTACCGAGAGGTAACATGTAAGCATGCTAAGGTAACCATCACGAAAAGCAAGTCGCTCATTGAATTCAACATTAGTCTAATCATGAGAAAACACCTAAGACGATATGAAAGGGGAGAATCACACTATCAGGGACCTAGCTCAAGAGAAATCAGCAATAAGGTAGGTAAGGTATAAACTCGCACCAATCACAACCAAGGGTCTTACATGATACTAATGGCTCAATATACATATGATACATACATGTCTTTAATTGATTACATGACCATCTGCAAGAGCTCAATCAATCACATTCCAATGTTATAGACGCATGGGAGGAAATGCAGTGAGGCATAATATAGGTCTAAGTAACGGGCAATGTGACTAGGTACGTGGACATGAGTTCAAATCAAAACATACTGGGATAAAACATGCATTTATCAAGACTCATTTACACCAACATAATCCCAATTCAGTGCAGGTATCACACAACGGTATAAATTGCAGAGTAAGCAACAATAATTAACCTGATGTATATATAACAAACGGGCATGCTATTGATTCTTGTCATAAAAGGGATAATAGACATTGACACATCATCATCCAACATGCTAAGATGATCATCTATCCACATTCATACAAGGAGGAATTGATCACACTATCATGAACCTAATTCGAGAGGAGATAACGATCATGTAGGTTCATATAATGTGGTTTATGCTTCTAATCAATCACACTATCATGAACCTAGTAGAGGCAGGTTCACTTCCTGCAGCTCACACTTCCATTCAATCATTAATCAAGTCAACACAATAGGCTGAGTAGACATGTTATAACCACATGTAATCATGATAGAAAATAAGACATAACACTAGACCTAAGCAATATAACTAATCATATTATGTCATTAAATTCAGAGAGAGTCACCATTACAACCGAGCAGAGATCCCTAAGGGCAACCATTGACTTTTCCCGGCTCACTTATCACCCCTCTTTCCCGTGGGATTTTGGTACGACTCTTTGTGGTAAGAAAATAAAGGTTGACCATCATTTGAATTAAGAAAGACAACCCCATGGCACCTTACTCTTGACTCAAAATGCCATCAAGAACCACCTTCTAATACTCACTCAGAGAACCTTCGTAGCCATACATGATTCCGACACAATTGTTTACCAACCCAATTTCCCGTGGAAGACACTGACATCCAGGAAAATGCTAGATAGAATAGTCAAGGGTTTAACAAAGGGGAAGGGACTGTTCCACACAAGCTGGGGTTGACCACACAGAAACAAGGGTACTCCCACTATCCCATTCACATTGGTCAATCAAGACACATTTAATTGTTAGGCATACCAGTCAGACTTTAGCATATCAAGCACTCAGCATATAATCAGTCAATGTCACTCACAATGATCTCCTTGGAAACTTCCAGACCCATCTATAAAGAACAAGCTAATATTTTGCCTACCGTTCCCAACTACACCCAATAGGAGTGGTCTATCGCCTCTTCTACCCACTCGTGTCCCCGTTTGGTCGGTTTTCCTCTTTTATTACAAGTCGAGTTCATTACTTAGTCCAATTTAGATTAGGCATCTTAAGTTCATTTTGCCCTTTTTAAACACTTTCAACTCCCTTGAAATTCATGGGCGGTTTTCCAAAACATACACTCGACCCTTGTGTACCCGAATTGCACAACCTCAGCTCTGATAACCCTTTGGAACGGCTCGGAATTATGATTTCCGGGTTACGTTTCAAGGGATGAAAACCCTTGTTCGGATCTTGCAATCCAGGTACGGGTCGAGGTTTCAAACTCATTTCAAAGGTCAGTAGAAAGAGGGATTTCAAACCCTAAAGTATCGTAGGGTCGTTGGGTACCCTTAACATGTCCTAAGACTATGTCGTGAAATCCAATTCAAATGAAATAAAGCGGAAGCAAAGTTAAGATACAATGACACAACAGAATCGGGTCAAAACCAAATCATAAACAAGTGATTACCATTTGCCAAGTTAGAATATTAGTAAGGTTCTTTGATTCGCCCAAGGGTTTCCCGTCACATAAGCATGGAGCAAACAAGATCTGCAGAATACCTTTAAAGGAAGAACGGGGAAAGGAGTCAGATCGAGCCACTCATGCGGGACCGGCAGTCCTCGCTGAGGCCACATAGTATGTGCTATACCTAATAAAGATGCTCTAATGCAATACGAAAGTCAAACACACTAGCATGCTCCTAATTCATAATAATGTGCAGAAATACCGTAAAGGGCCCAAGACAATGCCAACGGCATATCCCTCTCCTACCTCCACCCCTTCCGATAGGTGGAGACTGGCCAGCTCGTGAATGCATTCATTCATAATAGGGCGGCACGCATGCCTAACCCGCTCCACAATAAAGCCCGCAGGCATAATATAAGGAAGTCATGACTCGATTGACTCAGGGTACCCGATGAGGCTGGGCTGCCCTATGGCCCTAGCAAAGACTCTAGGACTATCACAGATAACGGCCGTTCTGTTTCAAACGCATAAAGTAAACAGATGCTCAATCAATTAGTGCAACCTAACATGATACTACATGGCATGCTTTTATGCATATGCAATACCTAACATAAAATGCAACAACAGGCATGAATGTCCAACCTGAGTAAGCCCCCTAGGGAACTTACCTGAAGATGCAGAACAACAAGATAACACAAGCAAGGGCCCAATGCAAGTCCAGAGTATAATCCAATAGCAATACACACCTATCATCAAGCCATTTCCATAAGCTACCGGACCAACATTCATACACACGATTCCCAAGTTCTCAATATACCCAAAACCAAACGGTGATAAAACTATTTTCCAAAACCTTTCCGCTACGATCAACATTAACCAAAAATCATTTACTTTCAATCAACCCCATTGATACAATCGTACCAACCATATTTTCCAACTCTTAAATCCCTAATTAAGTCAACTCATATCCAAAATAATTTCTCAAATCATACTTGGCCAAATTCCGACATTTAACATTTAAACCTTAAAACCACTTTCTCAAAATCATACTATAGAAATAATTCCGGCATTTTATTTCAAAAACCTTGACTTTAATGTTTCAAGTAATTTGAGACAACGATAAATATTTCCAAAATAAATCCATCATCACAACCTTATTTATAAGTCACATATTTAAATATCACACAATACACATTCAAATAATATTACTTTCTAAAATAATTTCATATTATAGAATAATTTCAGAAATTTATAATTTCCATAAAACATGATAATATATAATGACACATCACACATATATATTAATATAACCATAAAACATTTAATAACACAATGTAATAACAAGACTCAACCCAACAAAGCCCAAAACAACAAAATCGGATCAAGCAGCCCAAAACCGAAATCCCTCTCAACCCAGATCCAGCCCGGAAGAAGAAGGAAAGAAAGAAGGGGAAACCCGGTCCACTCGTTCAGCCCGACCCGGAATCAAATAAAAAAGGCCCAACCCGGATCCAAACAAAGGGAAAACCGGATCTGAGGAAGGAATTAGGCCCAACAGGCTTTGTTCTTTGAAACCACAATCCGGCCCAACTCACATTCATTCTCCATTTCTAAAGATGCCAGATTAAAAAAAAGAGGGGGGGCCCAGGGTCGGCTGATGTGGCAATTGGATAGCGGGACCCACAGTCCTTCTTCTACCTAAGGCTTCAACGAGAAATAAAAAGAGCAGAGGGCAAACCCTGCATCCGACGGAAGAAGAAGAGGAGCAGGGAGGCTCGCCGGCAGCGATCCCGGACCGGACTCCGACTCCGACTACCCGACACTCATGGATTCAAACGACAAGAAAGAAAGAGAGGGAGGAGATGCTCACCGAGGGAGTTTCGATGCTCGCCGAAAAACGCCTTCGGAGGTCGATTGGGCGTCGCCGGAGATGGGTCTTCGTCGGGGACGTCCTAGGGAGGGAGGTAATGGCTTAAAGGCGCGACCTTTATGGAGTTTCAGACCAAAAGGAGGAGGAAAGAGGGCTTACCGGCCTCGGATCGGAAACAGGGAAAAAGGAGGAGGACGGCGGCGCTGCACGGCGGTGACAGCTCCTGGGCGCGCTTGGGTGTGGCTGGACATCAGAGAAGGTCGGAGGAGCTGCGATTGGGGACGGACAGAGAAGGAGGAAGAATGAGCTGTGGGCTCGCTTCAGCTCGCGAAAAACAGGGCCTCGAGATCCCGGCTCTCGGCTGCACACGGGAAGGGAGGAGGTGACGTGCGGTGGTGGCGCTGGTGTTGTGTGGTGGCGGCGGGGAGGAGCAGAAGGTTGTGGTTGGTGGTGCCGAGCTGCTGAACAAGGGAGAAGGAGTGGAGCTTTGTCTTCAAAGAGGAAATGGGGGTTTGTTATCTTGGCATGGTTGACACGCAAAACCAAAGTCTGTTTGACCCTTTACCAAAATTGGGGAAGTAGAGGCATGTGGGAGGGAGGTTGAAGGGGGGGACTTCTAGCTTAGAATGAAAAGGAGCAGCTGTGTAAGTGTTGGCTCAGAATCGAATCCGGGTGGGAGAGAAGCTAGGAGACAAAGACTAAGTGGTCCCAATCAAATTTCAAATACCCGAAAATACACATTGAAACGACCTTATCCCGACTCAAAATTTTAAATTAAATCTCCAAAATCAAATTAATTAATCTGGTAAAATTTCGCTCATATTTCAAAATCTCAAGTCAAATTAGCGGAATTGAGATCCGTCGGAAAAATCCGTTAACATCATGCCGGAATTCATTTTAAGAGATTTTAAATAACCCGATTTAAATTCATTTTTTATTTCTTTTTCCGAAAATTAGGATTTAAAAATCCGAGCCTTTACAGCAGCAATTAGCAAACAATCGAGCCACAGTTGTCTCGAATCACAATCCCATTAGTTGCCACTACCGCATCAAAGTTCAGTTTGAAAGATCCTTCCATTTGTTTTTTTTTTCTATCTTAAGTTTTTCTTTTTCATTTAGGGTGGCAATGTTAATTTTGTCTTGCGTTCCTTGTCTTCCCAGAAGATTTGTTTGGATTTTTTCCATTGTGCTAGTTGGTATCTTGTTTATTATTTTGGTTAGATTTTTAAGTTCCGGTCCTTCTTAGAGATAATCCTGTTTCTGATTGTTTAGATGCAACACTAGATAGTGACTAGCAGTGGCGAATCTTGAAACTGTTTTTTGAGAAGGCGAAAAATTACCCCTTTTTTTTTTATGTAAATTAAACCCTATTTTTTTTTCAAAAATTCATCAATATTATGAATCTAGAATAAAAATATAAATTGTGCATGTTTTATTTCATGGTTGTAAAAAATTTCAATATAACCTCGCTCCTAATTTATGGTTGTCACATAATTTGAAGTTCTCGGGTATAATTATATTATAAGATATGAAGTTTCACAAACAATAATTATAATAAAAGTACATCAGTTTTTTAAATGACGTATGAAATAATTTATATATGTTCAATCTTGAAACATTTATAATTTTTTGCTCAAAAGACATCGGATTTGAGCTTATAATATATCAAATCGAAGTTATCGACGAGATGAACATGTATATTAAATATTATTTTCGATTGGGGAGCGACTGTCATCCCTAGCCCTAAAAAGAGGATCTACCTCTTGTGACTAGCTTTGTTTTTTGGTTTATCGATAGGTTTTCAAATAAATTGGTGGACAATTGCTTTATATACTAGTAATTATAATATAGCTATCGTTATTGTATTTTTTCTAAAATTTTAAAATAAATGCGTCATGGCACGAGATCTATCTATCAGCCTCAAAATATAGCAACAAAACATAATCACACTCGCACCCGTTGCAAGTGGCGAAAGCCACCACCTGGATGGCACAAACTTAACTTTGATGGAGCCTTCTCCAACAACAATTCTTCCTCCAAATATGGGTTTATCATTCGTAATGACGATGGTTCTGTCCTCTTTTCGAGGCTGGCTTGTCTGCTTTCCCTTCTGTGCTTGGGGCCGAATGTTTTGGTCTTTGGAAAGGAATCCTGAAATATTTAGATCTAAAAGTGAACAAAATCATTATAGAGGGTGACAATCTAAGCATCATAAACAGTTTAAAAACTGGATGCTCCTGTTCTGGAGAGATTGAAATGATTTTATCAGACTGCCTTCTTTCTTTCCACCATTTCTCCGAATTCGAGATATCTCATGTTTTCCGTGAAGGGAATGGTGCTGCTGATCATCTATCACATTTTCACTCTTATCATTCCAGCTCCTCTCTCCCTTTCGACGCTGCCCTTAGCAGCATCATCCTTCGGGATGCCCTTGGCTAGTTATCTTCTCAACAACCAAATTCTTATCGGTTCAAAAAAAAAAAAAATTGAAATGGATGGTTTTTTTTATTTCCCTAATATGTGGGCAAAAATCTAAATATTTAGATTCTTTAACGGAGGAACTACAATAATATATAGGAAAACAATATCATTACTAGTACAATCCCGTACCATTGCACATATTTTGTTTTAATTGGTTGAAATAAATTATATGTTAATTGAATGTTTTAAATTGAACCAATTAATTAGAGAATAAAAAATCTATTTTAATTTAATTGGTTGAAAATCCTATAATTATAATGGGGATGACACCTCATCAAAAATATTTCTTCTTTAATAGTCATATATCGATATCGATATAGATATAGATACAGATACAGATACATATACAGAAATAAAGAAAGAAGATAGATCGATTTAATTATAATCCATCAATTTTTAATCTCAAAAAAAAAAAATCTCAATATATATATCGATGCTAATTAATCTCAATCCGATTCCAATTCTTACTTATCAATTGATGGAAATCGTCCCCCATATATAAACCCTAAACTGATGAAAACTTAATCTCCAAAATCCAAACCCAGAGAAACATGGCAAATTTTGCAAAACCACCGGTATTACTATTAGCCCTAATCGCTCTAATCCTAAATTGCACATCAATAACGCAAGTTGAATCCACCCCTTCATCAAACTCCTCTCATCCTTCTCCTCCCTCCAATATTGATTCTCCTCCCTCCTCGCAAGTACCCGAATGGTTCGAGAATTGTGTCCTCCACCTGGTTTACCTGCACCACCCTAAAGACGTCCTTGTGAACCGAAAGCCATTCACCTCCGAGTGGAAAAACAGCGAGGGGTGCACCCTCGACGACCGAGTCCGTAGGTGTTGGGACGACGAAACGCAAGCCCTTGCCTTTCCGATTACACCGTTTTGCCACGCCGAGGAGGAGGAGGAGGTTTTCCCTCCCAAAGCGTCGCCTTGGCTGCTCCAATCGCTGAGGAGCCTCGTCGACAAGGGACACGTCAAGCCTTTCTCGATGTTCGAAGTGAAATCGAGAGTGCACAGGTCGTTGATTAATCTCGGGATGCCGCTCGAAACATGGACCTTACAAGCGAAGCTTCTCTCGTTTATGTCGGCCCTCCATGGAAGTTCTGTTACTGAAGCTTTCTTCGACTTGAATAAATTGCCCCAACCGTGTCGAGATTACCATTGCGATCTGGATTCCAACGAGTATTGGTTTCAATTGTTTAACGTTTTTAGGAGATGTTGTTGGATTAAGCCCATAGAATATACCGCGACTAGAGGTGCCCTTCCACGGGTTCCCGTTCATCGCCCCAAATTGTACAAGTATGGTATACCAATTCCATATAGACCACCACCCTTCCACCTTTGATTTTTTTTTAATCTCTTAGGTCGAGCAAGTTCAATTTTTAAATGAAATTTTAGAAATTCAATTTCTCAAAAAAATTTTAAAAAAATTCCATAAAATTCGAGCTTAAATAGATCTATTCAATTTTTAAACGAGCTTAAATAGATCTATTCAATTTTTAAACGAAAACGAGTTTGTTTAAAAAATGAAGAAACTAGAAGGAAACTTTAGAAACTAGAAGGACTTGTGGATAGTATACCTAGGTCCCCGGTTCGAAGCCCGATAACCGCTCTTTATTTACCAATTCAAAATATATATAGCTCGCTCTTTATTAGAGTTGAGGTTGCACTAAACATCATCTTAATTTCTAAAACTGAGCCAACATTTAAATATTTAATGTCTGGTTCTATGGTTTGCTGAGAGGGCAAAATAGATCAGTAAAGGCATTAATAGCATTACTATTATACAGCAAAATTTTCATACAAATACACACAAAAGAGGGAAGGGGGGTTATAGCTGTTTGAAATCACCTATCTCACAAAAGCTTGTTTCATCTGTATAAATATTTTACATACAAACCACCTGAAAAATGAAAAATACCTACTCTGTAGTTTGTAAATGATGCATGGCAAATCAGTAGACCTTACTTACTTACCCTCCAAAGAGAGGGACAGAGAAAATGGCCATAAAATCTAACTTTGCAAAAATGGCCATGACCCTAAACTTCAGTATTAAAATGAAAACAAAGAATGGATGCAGAACAAGATGATGGACATGGGTATATATTTAAGTCTCTACTGTTGTGAACTGAATGAATTTGACTGCTTTTTATGGAGCCTTGCCTTGAGCTGCCTGATCTTGGCTTCTACCCTCGCAGTGAAACCGATCTTGGTCTTTGTCCGGGCTTTCGAACGCTCCCTGGTCCACATGCTGTGGTCCTCGACGTCCTTCTTGCAGTACTTGATCTCCTGGATTATGTGGTGATCCATTGGGTTGAAGGATCTTTGGAAGGCGATGTGGGCGAGGTATGGCAGGTTGCAAGTGGTTGTAACGACCAGTGTCGTCACCCAGAAGAGTGGGGCGGGGGCAAGGACGTCTATGAGGAGATGATAGGCGTACCCAGACTTCTGAAAAGAGCCATAGATGAGGAGGAAGAGGTACCACATGGCGATGCTGCCCCAGATGAGGACATGTTGGATCCATGTGAAGTGGCTCATCGTGAGGGCAATCTGGCAATTCACAGCCCAGATGACGCATGTGAACATTGTCGTTCCCACAGAGGGCATGTCGGAGGTCTGCCCACCCGCTCGGAATGCTTGTTTGGATAAGATGGCAATGTTGAGGAAGAAGACGACCAGGGAGCAGTAGATACCGTTGGCCATCCATCCAAGTATTCTGTACCAGTCGAAGAACAGGTTTTTGGGTCCCTGTTGGTAGAGTGCAGGGAACTGGAAACAGAAAAAAGCGTAGATTCTTGAGTGACCAGGTCAAATCGATAGTAAAGTAAGATGATTCAATGCTCCCTATGAAGTACGGAGTACTTCATTACTAATTCATCGTTTTAAATGGTTAATGCTTTCCTCTGTTCCCTCCTATCTTTTTGTGATTCTAATAAGATAACATTAATGATATGACAGAATAAATGGAAGGTAAGTTTTTAGTTTGAACTTGCCTGTAGGCAAATGTCAGAAGAAACATCTTGTTCAAAAACTCCAAGAGCGAGGACAGGCAAAGAGGTAACTATGACATTGAAGGACAAGGAGTACAAATCGTCATAGATTGTTTGCCCAGAAAAGCCCGCAAATGCCTCAAAGTAGAATAGCGTGAGACCAAATGCTATGTTCTTGTAAAAGAAGTAGCATATCTGTACCAGGCAGTAAAAAGGGTGAATCAGGAAGTGCACATAGAGTCATAGGCATTGCTATTTACTTTTTGCATAAATCATCAACGCTTAATGCAACTCTCTTACCATCTGGGCAATTCTCTTGTAACACCAGTGTCCATGAACAAGAAGAAGTCTCTCCAGAAACCGAAATTGTGCAATAGAAAAATCACTTGCCATCACAGCCTGCAAGTAGCTGAGAACTTCATGAGAAATTTGCATACTGACTATTTAAAACAATATATTCTCTAGAAGTTCTAGTGAAGAAGCCCCACAAATTAAACTATGAATGCAAGGCATACTAAGACACCTTCATTTTAACAAATGGACTTTCACATCTTCCAAGAACAGGTGTAATTATTAATTGGTTTATAGTATTAATAGTATTGCTCAAGGTCTGCTTGTCAAAACATGCATCTGCCTTAATGCCTTGCAAGATTTAAGGCATCCGTTTCAGTACACTCTCACCATATTAATGACTTTTATTATATGCCATGTGGGTTACCTCTTTATGAATTTTAAAGATATTAAGGCATCTTCATTTAAGCAAACTGACTTCCACAGCTTCCAAGCATAGATTTAATTGCGAGAAAAATCAATTGCTTCATACTTAAGGTCAATTTGGCAAAACATTTTGTGAGAAATTAATGTATTTGTCTTCACTCTGATAATGAAAGAGAACATTTTGTTGCAAATGACCAAAAATCACCCAATCAGTCAACTTATTAGGCTTTTTCAGTCACTATCAACAATTAGTATGTTTACCATGCAAAAGGCCAAAAAGGCAAATGCCCTATACGGATATATTTCTATTTAAAAAACACCAGGGTCATTAAGGTATTTATATAAATACCTCTGGCAGCCTTTCAAACCTACGGAGTATTAACTTACGCTCAATTCATATGGTTTTGTTTTTTTTAGCCCATCGAAACCCCTTTTGCCTTCTCAAACAAAAACCCTTTCTCTCTCTCTCTCTCCGCTCTTTTTTATTCTTCTGCTCCTTACAATCTCTTGTTGTCCCTAATATATAAGGCAGTTTCCTCCCCATTAAACACTTTCTACTAAACATATTGAAATTGTGGTCACATGAACCGGTTTAGATGATTCTGGAACATTGATTTGCTGGTGGGAGAGGATAGACCTGAGTTTTGCTTCTGAAATTGATATTTCATACTAAAATAGTTGCATGTGGTTGGTCGCTTGGTGGAACTGTTTTTGTTCCAGATGTCTATGATTTGGTATTTTGGGAAAGGCAATGGTTAATCAACTGATGTTGACTTTGATAAGGGATGGGGAAAAAATCAAATTTTTTTGAAAGGGTACTGATACCATGTTTAATCACTTTAACCCACAAGTTCTCCCACGAGTACTTTATTACGTATATTGTATAGATTGACGAGTAAATAAAAAAATTGAAAAAATATCTATAACATTTAATTCTAATTTTGAGTATCATCGTATATCCTAATTCTGATGGCAGGAGTGAACATGAGCGGAAATGCACTTGAAAACCTGCTACATGTAAAGAAAGAGGCATTTTGCCTACTTTCTTCCATGCATTATAAATAACAAAAGTGGAAAAGGGAAGACAGAAATCTTAACGATCTGTAGCATACCTGCATACCTTCTGCCCCACTGATGCCCACTCCAATATCTGCTTCTTGAATCATCCCTACATCATTTGCACCATCACCAATAGCCAAGGTGGTTTTCCCAGTTCCTTCCCTAACCAACCTTGTTACCTGCAGATGCTCACAACAAATAACATGAGTTCAAGTATAGAATAATAGAATATATTAACCAAGACGAAGCGCTAGAGTGCTATTGTAGAAAACGCAAGGGCAAAGCATACCAGTGCTTTCTGCTTGGGGGAGACACGGCAGCAAATAACGGATGCACAGTCAATCGCCAGAGTTAGGAAGTTGAGCTTCATATCATCCTGTAATGCATAAGTTAAGCTTTTCCCATCAATGATTAAGGCAAATGCAGCATAAGGGTCCTTTTCAAGCTTGATCATCTGAGAGGCATTGGTCATTTGCAACAAAATGTTCTCTTTCATTGCCTGGGTGAAAACAAATACATTAATTTCTCAGCAATATATCACGTTGTTTCCAGAATAAAATCCTATCTGTCTCTGAAAGATACAAGGTACCTCTTTGGATTCAGGGCCTCCCTCGTCCATGTTTGCTGATATACAGATCTGCTTCATTCCTTGACGGAGGAGACTGCATGCAAATCTGAAATAAACAAAAATAGAGCTTAATGATGCAAAATTCAGGGATATGGACCAAGCAAATTATGTTCTTAAAGTTGCTAATTGTCGTTCATTTGATCTTATTTTTTTCTGCAGATGGGCTCTGTCTGTTAAAAACTAGATTCGCTGAACTACACTATTATGAATGTACTAAATAAGAACTAACCCTATATTCACTGCAGTTTCCATCTTATCTCCAGTGAGAACCCAGAGCTTTACACCAGCCTGGGCTAGCTTATCTATGCATTGTGGTACCTGGAAATTGAAAGCTAAAATAAGCAAAGCAAGAAGAGAAAACAAAACTTTTATTTTACACACTCGACATTTCTATAACAAATGGCAAATCGTACCCCTTTTTGAAGCTTATCCTCCACAGCAGTTGCCCCAACTAAAATCAACTCCTTTTCCATCACATCAGCTACCCTTTCTAACATTACCTCTCTATCAGCTCCAATCGAGATTCGTGCTTTCTGGAATTCATTGTTCCAAACATTGTACTCGTTCTCTTCGAGCTTTTTGAAGGCAAGCGCTAACGTACGCAAACCAGCATCCCCATATTCATTAAGATGTCCGGTGGTGGCTTCCAGATATGCCTTCCCGTTCTTTGATAGACGCTCAAAAATTATACTGTAAGAAAAACAATATCCGTCAACAGAAGTTTACTGGAGGAATAAAAATACGTTCACCCATGGCATGCTGATAAACCACCTGATAAAAGCGATTTTTCACAAACCTGTCAGCACCTTTACAGAAAAGGAAAATCTGTCCTTCCTCGTCCCGCACAATTACAGACATCCTCTTTCTTTTGCTGGTGAATTCCAGAAGATTAAGAATTTTGTACTCCCTGAAGAAGTAAGTGAGAAAAGAATAAAAAGGGTATAAGCTTTTATAATGGAAAACCATTAAAGAAAATATAATGCTGATACTAAGTGCCAACCTTTCAATTGGTTGCCCGTAGTAAGGATATCTCTCACGGATGAAAACACTGGATTGAGTTCTTTTATAGAACTCAAAGCCAAACTCTCTTGCTGCAACTAGAAAAGCATTTTCGTCGGGAGACTCCACTTCGTATGTATAAGAACCAGTTTGCTCGTTCAGTTCTGGTATGGCAGATTGACAAATAGCAAGAATACGGAAGAACAGAATGATATTCTCCAAGTTTGGCTCATTTAACCAGTTTCCATTCAAAAGCCTGCTATCCTCAAATCCAAATCCCTTAATCTCATTTTTAGTACCCCTAGCATCCTCAGAAGTTATCACCGATTCCAGTTCAATTTCCGAATTACTCTGTTCCAAAGCAATATGCTTGGCTGCAGCAACCTCAACCTCACTGTTACGTGTTCCATATGCTTTACCCGCAACTGAACATTTTAGAAAGTCCATTTGATTGCATGTCAAAGTGCCAGTTTTGTCTGAAAGTATGGTATCAACCTGGCCTAACTCCTCATTCAGGTTTGACGTCCTGGCTTGAGCACAAGTGCCTGACTCTTCATGATACATTTGTATGTCCTGGTTAATAAAGATAGCTTGGAGAAATTTCACAAACTCAATTGAAACATACAAAGATATCGGTATCAGGTATCCATATAAGATGAGTGCAGTAACAAGGTGAACAAGCCCAGAGGATGCTGGTTTACTCGGATCATCAAACTGGATAGCTTTATGAGGTTGCAGGTACCATTCATCTGGCATCTCATATACTGTCTTAACAGCATATCCAATCGAACTGAGCAATGAAATCAACACAAGAACTGAAAAAAGCAAGTATATAATGCGGTCCATTTTTCTTTCGATGCCACTCCTTTTGGAAGGGGATTCAGTAGCATTTTGCATGACTTTGGATTCATGACCGGTAAATATTACCACACCATACACGTGAGCAGTATTTCTAAGCTTTGAGTCCCTCAATAGAATCTGGCCGGGATCAAGGGGATAAATCTGACGGTCATACTCCAAATTACCAACAAATGTGTAGAGATTTGGATTGGGGCTTTCACATTTAATCGTCCCACTGAAATCCCTAAAGCTGGCATCATCGTCTAAAGGCAGAGTTACCTCCAATGCCCGCCTTACCTTCAAGTTTGTCTCGCCATCTAAATTCATAGTCTCCACATAGCAGATGCCATCTTCGTAATCTGAAGATACTAGCAGCAGATCTGCTGGGAAAAACTGATCCTTTACCACTTTCAAGACATCTCCAACCTGAACCTCCTGCCATGCTTTTGACACAAAAGTCCCATCCCCATTATGAATATCAACTTTACGGTTATTGACCCTCATATCTTGAATAAATCTCCTCCAGTCTTCAACGGCCTCCTTAGCCATAGTAAGCCCCACAACAAGTGCAAGAGGAGCAATCATACTCACAGCAGAAAAAGGAGAAATAGAGGTGAGTGATAGAAGTGAGGCAATAAGGAAGTAGATGTTGGCAGCACGGCGGAATTGTTCAAAAAGGGCTTTTGGAAGGAAGGTGGCAATGTTATATTTGGTTGTTGATATGTTATTTGAGGCATACTTAAGAGGCTTCTTACGATGAAGATGGGGCTGGTTACAATGCACAATGCGCGAATAGACAGGGCTGTCGTCATCATCAGGGCCTGTTCCATTGCCCTCAGCAACATTTGGCCTTATACAAAATGAATATAGACTGCTATGTCGGATCTTATTCCTTATCCTACCCTTAGACATTTGGCAGTCTTTTGCAGCTCAGGGAAATCAATATATCAACACAGGCTCATCAAAGAAGATTCAACTATGAATTCAAATGTCAATTATCACCAAGAACCCAGGAAGGAGCTTCTTCCGAATTAAGCAAATTCAAGGCAAATTGCACTGAAAAAGACGACCTAAAAAGGGCAAAGGACAAGGTCAAGAAGCAATTCACTGTGATGGCATTACATCATATACAGTAGTAATAAAAAATGAGATTTCAAATTCGAAAGGATTGTTCCATTCTTCAACCCTAATTAGCCAGATTAGCAAGCATCAGATTAAACTAAAAAGGTCAATAAGGGATGAAGACCACAGACGACAAGATAAAAATCAAGAACCAGTTGAAATCAGGCAAACAAGGCAACGTCAATGTAGATCAGTAGAGCCCTTGGAGAGACAAATTCAAAGTCAAACTCGAAAAGAGAGGAGCTACAGCTGAATACATTGCAAGAAATCACCATTGCAGCCTTGCAGGTCAAGAAAACACAGACAGTACGAGAAGAGCGGCCATAACCGAGCTAAAACAAGAAAGAAAGAAACAACACAAGCCGGAAACGCACGATCCTTGAAACACTTGAGAAAGTTACAACGAACTGATCAGAAAGCAAGAGAATCGAGACAGTACCTGTCAAATCAGCGAATTCAAGTGCCGGTTGAAGTGGATGATCGACAAAAACATGTAGAAAATCCAGGTTGGGTAGATCGTTTGCAAGCTAAACACAGGTAGAGAGATCTCAAATTGGGAAGCGGAGGAGAGAGAATCTAGAGAGAATGCAGAGAAGGAGAGAGAAAGAGAGTGAAAACATCGAATCAGTCGACAGGAATTACCACCGGGGGGGTACTTCCGCACTTCGTCTAATTGGACATTTTATTTAATTTTTTTAGACGATAAAAAATTTAAATAAAGGGATATTTAATTTGTTTAGAGGAAACTTCTTATCGTTGCGGTTTAATATTAATTTATTTTATTTTTCGAAATGAAAAAGATTTAGGGAAATTCGTGTTTGAGTGATTTCATTCAAAATAACGTGTTGAAATTTAATAATTTCATTCAAAATAGCGTGTTGACATTTAATTGTAATCTAAATGATATTCGTTTGTATTGATTGAAACTCCATGTGTTGATTCGGGACTTTCTTCCATCGAATATAATTTTTGTCTTATAAAAGTATATTGTGTATTTTATTTTTTATTAAAAAAATCATTTAGGATATTCGAGTTTGATAACAAAAAAATTCTAATTTTGTATCTAATTAGTTACTCTCCATTCAAAAGTAAGTGTCAATTGAGTTTTTAGCACATTTTTTAAATAGCTACAAATGTTATAAAATATTAAAATTTTAATTACTTTTTACAAATATTTTAAAATTTATATAAAATTATATAAAAAATAATAAATAATTTTTTTTTATATTAGCTCCTTAAAGTATATCAATTTTACGGGGGTAATATTGAAGTTTTAGATAGAAAAAAATCATTTAAAATATTTTTATTTTTTTAGTGGAGTAGACAAGTCTGTATAACGACTTATCAATTATCATAGATGAAGATGAGTGAATCAAATTTGAAGTTTTGTGAATTTATTATTATTATTATTTTTTTTTTATTTTTTTTTAATAATAATAATAATGTGTATATAAAATTGCTTATATTAACCAATTACTATTTAAAAGAAATTAGTGGGTAGCCGATATACTATCTGGACACCCACTCCCTTAGCGATAATAAAACCGAGTCTAGTAAAAATATAATAATAATAATAATTATTATTATTATTATTATTATTAATTTGTTTTAGTGTGATTTAATTAGGTCCAACTATTTTACATCTAAATTAGACTAATTAATTTGTTGGTTTTCCTATTTTATAGTATTTCTTTAATAGTGCACTTTATTGTAACACCTTGTCATGCTTGGAGAGCTTTATTACAGGTTGGACAATCTTTAGACTTAACACTAAACAACTAAATTACAGGATTAACATTTACCTAACTTTTGAAAGTGGCCGGAGCTTGCCACTTATCAAATATGATAACTTTTTATTAAAAAATAAAATGAAACCTTATTTTATGTTATTGTATATAATTTTTTTGCCAAGTTCAATTTAATTGGGTAGTCCATTTTTCATTTAGATTGGGTAAAGAATGATCAATTTAAGGTGTTGATTCTCTTATTCATTAGCGATTGATGTTTTCAAGTGGATTCGGTTTATAAGTTTTTGAAGTTGAGGATTCAAATCCATCCCAAAACACACCGGATTAGATTCAAAATATAAAGCTTTAAGAGATGAGATTAAAGTTTAATGTTTTCAATGTCTAGTAGGGTTAACGTCAAAGTGTTTGTTACCAAAGGAGGAAGATGAATAGAAGCCCAACCATAAAAATGAGAAAGAGAGGAGTTGGCTTGAACTCCTCGAAGGGAATCGACCTTGTGATAGGGACATGTCGTCGATAATGTTGCTCTTCCTTATCTTTCTCGTGTGTAATGTTTTTAACTATTAGGGTTCCTCATATTCGAGCGGAATTAAATGGGTATCCATTTTTTCAAATGACGACCATCTAAAAAGAAATTTTATTTATTTTTTAAACGGGGTAAAGATTTGAAATATCCAATACACTAGTGTCGGGTAAATTGAGAGGACGAAACAAATGACAGAAAAATTAATCATCATGATACTAACAAGTTAAAACACAAATATTATAACTCTAATCAAACAAAGCAACGAAATGTCAGACAAATGAAGAAGTCTAGGGAGATTCCGGGGTAAAACTGTAGCGAGAATATGGGGAAACCTAGAGCAAAAACAAATTTTTCTAGACGTATCGCCTTCGGAGAGACTAGAGCAAAAACATGAGAAAATAACATCTCCTGAAAAGTGTGGATCAACGATTCCCCACCTAATTGAGAAATAAATTTTATTTATGTAATGTTCCAAGGGTATCTATTTTTCGGTGTTTAAATTCATGGTATGTTTTGACGGTTCACCGTCTGTCGACTTTGTCGGCCTCTCGAGATGTCAGACATGTCTGAACCTCGAATTCTTACTTTATCAAAAATAAATAAAAAATTGGTGTTTAAAACTTATTACGAGTATTGCCGGAGCATTATACTCCGTAAATTACTAAATTGTACTCCATGGGGAAAGTCTTCGGGCGTGTGGGTCCCATGTTACCAAGTTACAATGCACAAGTACATAGCCGTATAGAAGTCATCACCAATTCACGGTTCACCACCATTTTTTTTATTTAAAAGAAATTCAACTTATTTTATAAAAGGATATTGGAAGAAATCAACTTATTAAACAAACTTGAGCAATGAATAAATCATCAAAAATAAAATTATAAAAGAAAAAAAATTAGATGAAACAACACCAAAAAATGTACAAACCCCATTAGTCTAAAACGTTAGCTATAATTTTTTTTTTTGATAAAAAAAATGAAAATGTTAGCTGCTACGTACCTTTGTCAGAAAATACAAATTTTTTTAAACTTTTTGACACGGTTTTTTAAATAATTACAAACTTATCACTCCTTCTGCTCCTTAATATTTGTCTTTTTCAAATCTGCCCATTTTTTTAGAAATGTAAAAAATATATAAAATGTTAATTTTTTATTTAATCTTTTTAAATAATATTATACTCATTACTAATGAGATTATTAAAAAAATAAATATTTTATATAATTTTTATCCCCTTAAAAACCGTACCTAAATAGTAAAAAGTCAATTAAAAAAGAATGGAGAGAGTATTATAAAAAAAAAGTGTCAAAAAAGTCAAATAACATGTATTTCCGGAAGGAAGGAGTATATAAGTAGTCACTCATAATCTTGTGCACCAAATACTACCATAAAAATCATGTTTACTAATGGATTATTTTCATTTTTCTAAAAAAAAAAGGGAGCAAAAAAATTGACCTAGTGCCTTTCTCTTGTTAATTAACCAAACGAAACCAGGCATAAAAAAGTGGAGAAATAGAAATAGAATTAGAGTGAGCAACCCCGGTGAAGTTAAATTAAAGGCGGGTTGCAAAAGAGGGTGGGTGGGTGTACGTTGAACAGTCATATTCGTTGGCTATCAAGTGCTTTAACTTATATGTTTGAGAAACAAAAGCTAAACAAATGCCACAATTGATGGATCTCTATCTAATTCAGGAATTGGCCAACAATAATTGTGGTTTAAATAAGAGTTGTAAGTTGCCAATTTGAATTCAATTCCAAGTGTTGGGTTAGCAGCTATCATCAATCAACCCATACAATACATTATACATTATACATGTATGTTTGTAACGTGGCTTCATGGACAAACAATGCCTCCACTCTCCAAATTGATCATCAACACGTTGAATAGTCTTATAAATTGCCAAAAATGAATCCTTTTGTCGGCGAGAACAACCCAGCTGATTGGCCTAACCTCTATAAAAATATCCTATATTTAACCTTTTTCCAAATTTCTCAAATAAAACAAAATTTGGTTTAATCGAACAACGAGATCGGCTCGAAAAAGCTCGACTCAAGCCCGTTTGAATACGTAAAACAAGCCGAGCTTGAACAATGTTTTGACCTCGACCTGAGTTTAGAAGCTCGAGTGTCTTAATTTACGAAATTACATATAGGGTTATATGTGAACAATGTTGTTTGGTCCTTCTCATGCCTCCTGAATTTGTTCGTTCATGATGCGAGTTTGACCCATCTATGGCTCAACCCATCTCAGGCCTAAGTCTGTGCCCAACACAGGCCCGCCAGCGCGGGTTGGCTGAGGGATTGAACCCCTGACCTTTATTGATGATAGTTAATGTGAATTTCCAGGATGCATCCTGTCTTCGTGTACTTGTTTGAAATAGATACAGAAGATTAGATGTTAATGAACTAAAAATATGTTGACAATTCTGCACATCTTTGAATATGGAAGGATAGTGATCAATAGCCATTCTCTTAACATCATCAAATAACAACGTGCCAAAGTATCAATCAATATGTGGATGAGCTTATCAATCGAATTATAGAGCCAGATCAATCAAAAGTTTGGTTGCTACTTGTATACAGGGAAAGCCGATCTAAGCAGTTGAAAATTGGAATCAAAAGTCCCCATGTGTAGATACACTCAAATCTAAGGTGTTTCTACCCAAGTTTTGCCCAGTTTCATTACAAAAGGTAGTCATGGATTATTGTGTTGTGATTCATGATCTGATTCACTTTACAAGTCTGACTGCTTCCGGGATCAAGCTTTCAAAGGGCAAGAATTCAATCTATGTGCATGTGTTTTGGCTTTTATCAGGGTGTGATTGTCAATCACCACAACAATCAAACTGCTGCAGGCTCAATATTACTCACAGAAACCCTTCAATCCCGTGTCCTGATATCCGCTCCCTGTACAGATTCATGGCTTCCTGCATCACTTGAGCCTGTGCAAGCAGCTGGGCTCTCCTCTTTCCAGATGGGTGGGTCGAGAGGTAGTCTCTCAGGGATGAATCACCACCGAGTTGCCCCAGCTTCTCATACACACTTGGCGCAGCGCGGGGATCATACCCAGCAGACGCCATCAGCAGCACCCCTATATAGTCCGCTTCTATTTCCATCCTGGTGGAGATACAAGGAGATGTGAGGTTCGCAGAAGCCAAAAACAGATTTACAAAACATCATTTTCTACTCATCAGTTTTCAGTAAACAATCTTAACAATTGAACTGAATAGTAAAATTTGAAGTGGTTATTCCTACAATGATAGGAAAGTTGGAACAATGTCAAACTAAAAACTCCATAATACTAAATGAGCCCAAATCATCTGGGCAACTGCACAATATACTCAACTCAAGGAGACATATATGAGAATCACAAGAAGTGAATGGCTAACAAGCAGAGGCATTAAATTAGAGGTCATCTGTACATGTCGGCTCATAGGGTCCTCAGCTGATATATGAAGTGATTTTTTTTTGGTGAAAACTGATATATGAAGTGATTGTAACAAGAGGGCAACTCCCTAGTTATAACACTTAATTAGCTTTTGTTTCTATTCTACGGTAAATGCTGCTATCTTTTAGTGTCAGCTAAAGATCTACCAGTCATAGCCCCTGCATGAACTTGCAATGGGTCTGGTAGAGAGAACAAATCGACAAGCCAACCCAACTAAACTATTTTTACTGAGAGATGTTAAACACAGCACGCAATTCTTTAAATGATCTACAGTTGCTTCAATTTTCTAAAGAAGTTGCATGGCTACCGGCATTATACACATTACAAAATATCTGATGGTTGTAACACATTCCACTGCAAAAAAAGGAAGAAGCCTCCGTTACTTGAAATTTAGAAGTATGCTAATTTCTTTTTGTTCTTTCATTTAAGTCCTAATTCACTCCTCGAGAAAATCCATCTACATGTTTAAATTGTTTCCACTCTGCCAAATATTCTAAACAAATAGAATGTAAGTTTTAAAACGAAATATCTACTAAATTCAGCATAGGGAACTTAATGTACCATCTCCGGAGTCATCATCTTTAGTGGTACAGGACAATTGGACAACACAACCAATTTCCCAATTGTACAGGCCACACTTCAATAAATCATTAAGGAAAGCTTGTTCATGGAGAACTTGTTGAACTAAAAGGTTAGAAAAGTCTAATGGTATGGTGCTATACAATACTCTTTAGAAACTTGAAATTTTAAATTACGGTTACAAATTGCAAAAACAAGTTACATGGAAATAACTCATCACACATTCAAATCCCTGAGCAAACCAACACATGCAACTCAAAGAAATAGTAACATCATAGCAAACCTAATCTTGTGATTCAGAAGACTTACTTTCTCGAGAAAGGTAGCCTCAGTAATAGATTTGACATGGTGTTAACCACATCAGGTGTGACAAACTGATAGAGGATTAGCTGAAGGATATATAGTCAACCACAGGTTCTTAGTAATCTGTTCAGCCCCATGTCGAGCCACAACATGCCCAACCTGATCAACCAAGAAAAATATAGATATTAAGATCACTTATCCTCTAGACAACAGAAAAACCAAATATATTATTCCACTAGATGCACATTGCAAACCATTTAAACTTACCTCATGCGAGATAACTGTTGCTATCTCAACATCAGTCTTGAAATGCTTAAGAAGACCTGTAAACACAACAATCTTCCCACCAGGCAAGCAAAAGGCATTGATATTTGGATCGTTGATGACAAGCACTTCCCAATTGACATGATCCAAATGTTGGGTATAAGACTGGGCTCCACGTGCTTCCCCCTTCTTCTTACTAGTCTTAACCCAATTGTCATCAAGAATCTCTTCCTCTTTTTTCCAGTCTCCTTCCATCCTGAATTCTTTCTCCTCACCCAGTGCTTTCAAGGTCTCATGAGCGCCATACGTACTCTTGATGCAATTCAGGTGCTTCTGCAGAGTAATCCGGATCACTCCAGACTTGCTCATGCCTTACACCCCTCTGCAAAGCATCAATCACATCTTTTGCTATCAATCTCACCTTGACACTGTCCGGGTGTATGGCAGGTAATATTTTCCCCTTGTATTGACCCTTAATTTGCTTGAATTGGGATTCGCCCAGCTGCTTTTCAAGGTCTCTTGAGAGAAGCACAAAATGGGTCCTTTTTGTATAAGGTATGGTCTCAAGATTACCAAAGTAAACAGCGATCACACATCCAGAACCAAGCAACACAACAATTAATACATTTTTGGGGTTCTCAAACCATTTCTTGTAACCCCTTGGCCTAAAATGGTAAACCTGATGCCTATCCACATGGTAGAATCTTCTTCCATAATCCAAAATTGGGGTTTTTATGGTGTGATTCAACCTAGCCAGATGACCAAATCTTGAGAGAAGTAAAGATGGCCCAGCAACACCCGTTTGGGATTGATTATATAGACGAGAGATTTTAATAGAATTGAGGGGTGGGATTGGGTTTCTGGCGAGAATCTTGGAGTCCATTGCGGCGTTTCGAAATGTATCCCATGCGAGCTTTGTTCTCCTGTACCATCCCATGGCTTCTTGCTCCACAAAATCAGCAACCTTTTAAATGATATAACTATCAGCATAAAAATAATGAATTTCATATACATACTGAACATAACCTGGCTCCTCTCTTTTTTCAAGATAGCAGATTAATGGCTTTGGATTTTGTAATTAGTTCCACAGTTACTAGCAGCTCAGATTTCTTATCAAATTTACAGAATATAACACCAAGCCGATAGTGGAAGATAACGAATAACAAACCCAAGTAAACAAAATCCATAAGAGAAGATGCCGGGAGGAAGTTGAACGAAGCGAAAAATTAGCTAAATAACTCAGATAAGCAGTAATTTTGGCTTAGGCATTTCATAAAACGGCTTAAATTAATCTTCAAATAACATACCTCAACCCTAAATTTCAAGAGGAACGAAACTGCAAGTTTCCGAATCTCATCAAACAAACGCCATGATTGAAAATTTCTCAAAACCTAAACCTAAGTCAACACATAGGAACAATAAAAACTTGAAAAATTGGAAAACTTAAGTTTCGAATGCAAAAATGGAGATCTGGCAGTGGAAGGTGATTAGAGAAGAGGGGCTTGGGTGTACCTCCCACGGACGACTGAGCAATGCGATGGCTCCGGGCGGTGTTCGATCGCAGTTCTAGAAACTACTGTGGGGCGACATGAAAAAAGGGAACCTAGGGGACATGAAGGATGTGAAACGAAATTTTTAAATTTTTTTTCTACCGAAATTGGTTTAATGTCAAATAATTCGTACTCTATCCGTTCGAAAATATAAGTCAATTAACTTTTTAACGCGCTTTTTAACAAGTTAAAAATTATATAAAATAATAAATTTTTATTAAATTTTTTTACATAACTATATACTTATTACTAATATATATAAGATTATGTAAAAAATTGATAAAAAAAATATTAATTTATGTAGTTTTTAACTCTTTAAAAAGAGTGTCAAAAAATCAATAAACTTATATTTCCGAACGAATGCAGTTTTATTTTTTTTATTTTTTAAAGTTCGTATTAATATTGGTTCATGACTGATTATTCATATTATTTTTTGTAGTTTTTAAAATTCGTATTAATATTGGTTATGATTGATTGTTCATATTAATTTTTGTAGTTTTTAAAGTTCGTATTAATATTGGTTCAAATAGTTCGTATTATTATTTATTTTTTTTATCATTTTTCCTTTAATTATAGAAAAATTTACAAAAAAATCACCCGTTAAATATAGATGTTTACACTTAACCACCTCGTTAAATACAAAATTACAGAAAACCACACATCAAATGGTTTTTTTTTACAAATCATCACTTATTGTCTATTTATATTAGGTTTGTGTCAAATATATATGATATTATAATATATATATATTGTTGCATTGTGCGGCTCGAAATTGTATGGGGTCGACGCTAAAATATTTAGTATACCTCGTGTCGTGGGGATATTAAAAACTCTGAAAATAGAGAATAATTAGGTTCTATGAGTGGAACCAAACACAAAAATTAAAATAAAATCGAATGACGGATGCGAGATTGAAACATGGATTAGGATATCTATTTGAGACCCTATTTTTTACTCCATGTCCGTTTTTATGTCCGTTTTCATTAAGTAGTTAAGTGATTGTCTCAAATTGACATTTTTTCTCTTCCTTTCCATTTTTTAATTTGACCATTTATCGGTAAACTCAAGGGCAATGGTTTTTGGTGACACATGTGTGGTGACATGACCTGACCACTCTGGGACTCTTTGAGTGCAACGTTTCTCGCTCATGCTTCCCTTCTATCTCAACTCCTTTTCCATCTTTATTCTTTTTGTTTTTTATTCTCTTAAATTTCAGTTTTTAGAGTGTGTATTATCAACTTTCTTTGATGTCCTATCAAGGGTCACTAGGAAAAACCATCTCGAACTAGTCGGGGCAAGGGTGCGTACATCTCGGCCTCCCAACCCTGCTTTGAGCAGGATATAATGTGCTTGTTGTTGTTGTTGTTGTTGTTGTTGTTGTTGTTGTGTATGTGTAGTGACATGAAAATTTTTTGGTGATAGCTTTGCTTTTAGAGTTTTTTTACGGGGTCGCTGTCACCACCCTTATCAATGGTGACAACTTTTTTTTGTTGACAGCTTTGTTTTTAGAGTTTTTTACGAGGTCACACCACCCTTACCGATGGTGACAATTTTTGTTGTTGATAACTTTGTTTTTGTTTACGAGGTCACTGTCACCACTTTTATTAGTGATGACAACTTTTTTTTGGTGTCAACTTTGTTTTTAGAGTGTTTTTTTACGGAGTCACTATCGTCAATCTGTCGAATCACCCATCTTATGATCTTCTACATCCTAGGTCTTCCCGTTCCGTCATCAGGCTTATGTTCTTCATGTAGCATTCAGACCGAATGACTCTATGAAATTACGTCAATACTTCCACATATACATATTATGGGTAACGTAGAAGACATCTCTATTTCTCTCCAGGGAATCTGTAGACACTGCTTAGCTTAGCCTCTGGCCATCAAATGAAATGTGAATGATCTGTCCTCCTCTCTTTGAAAGAAGGAGCGTTTCCGGTTCTGTCGGTGCTTGAAACAATTTTGTCTTCTCCGTATTACTATATCTCTAGAGTCAATAATTTTATACGAGGAACTACTGAACTCAATCACTTACTGCCATTACTCTTCAATTTTCTTCTGTTGAGGTCTATCCTCTAAAGGTACTCAAATTGGATCTGTGATCGAATTTTAAGTTTCGTCGTTTATGAATATTCTAACAATAAAATAAAAACAAAAAGATTGAAAGAGTTATGAATTCCCTTGAGTTTTCCCTACTTGATCGAATAACACCAAATTCGGTTATTTCAACTACATCAAATGATCTTTCAAATTGGTCCAGACTCTCGAGTTTATGGCCACTTCTCTATGTACCGGTTGTTGCTTCATTGAATTTGCTTCATCAATAGGCTCGCGATTCGACTTTGATCATTATGGCCTAGTCCCAAGATCAAGCCCTAGACAAGCATACCTCATTTTAACCGCTGGTATAGTAACAATGAAAATGGCCCCATATTTGGTGAGATTATATGAGCAAATATTGGAACCAAAATATGTTATTGCTATGGGAGCATGTACAATTACAATGGGAATGTACAGTACAAATTCTTATAGTATTGTTCGGGAGATCGATAAATGTCGTTTTAGACATTTGCACATTTTTTAAGAAAGTAGATAAAATCAAACAAAAATACACTTATACCCCTAATTATTACTTTACTTTTCCACTTTATTGAAAACTACAACTAACAAATCCCTAATCATTGCAAAAGTTATTTTGGAAAGTAAACACCAAAATACCTAAAACGACATGTTTTTCTTAACAGAATTTTACTTATAAAATGACGTGTTTTTCTTAACGGAGGGAGTACATAATAACATGGAGGAAATCACAAACAGAGGAACAAGAATATGACATGGACAACACAAGATCAAGCTCTTGTCAAAAGAGAACGAAAAATCAGAAAATAGTTATATGGAAAAAAACCCAGAGTGGTGTTGTGAAACTCAACTTCGACGGTGTGAAGGTCGATTCGGACCATGCTGCAACGGTGTTTGTCATCCGGGATTACCGAGGAGAGGTCCTGTTGTGTGGGGCCCATGACCACGGTCCACGGGAAGATCTTTGTAAATTAATTGTGCTGAATGTTTTGGTCTTCTGGCAGGCTTTCAGGAAGCACTCCCGCCTTGAGGTGGAGGACGACTGCTTGAAGGTAAGCAACGCCTTGTAGGGGATTTAACAATGTCCTTGGGAGATCAAGCTGACAATCTCTGATGCTCTTGGCCTTTGTCGGACATTCGATTGCGTTTCCTTCTATCACACCTTCCGCGAGGGGAATCGTGTGGTGAATAAGCTCGCTCATATTGGTATGTCCTCGCAGTTCGTCGACGCCGTCCAGCAGGACGCTCTTGGGCAGTGGTGACCACCCCAAATTATCGTCTTGTGTAAAAAAAGGGAAAAAAAAAAGAAAAAAAAAACTTTACAAGACCTATTTCGGTATCAAGCTTTCAATGGGAAAGAATTCATTCTATGTGCACGTGTTTTGGCTTATTTTCCAGGGGCACTTCCAATCCCCCAGGAGCGCCCGTACAACCGTGAGGTTATCCCCCTCGATTAGTAAATTAGAGATACATAGTTGCTTAGCACTAAGAATCCCTTTCTTATGGCCCAACGCCTCCGCAAGCAGAACCAAAGTTCCGTTACAGAGGCCAGCACTCGAAGAAAGCACAGTGCCCTGATAGTCACGGATAACGAATCCAAAGGACGCAGAACCATCATAGCGCAGCGATCCATCGAAGTTTAGCTTGGAACAATTCCTCGGAGGCTTATCCCAACACCCACTTCTCAAGTGAGAGGAAGACGAGCCCCTACTGGCAGAAGGCGTGCGGGAAAACCCGCTCAGGAAGGTAGGACGATCCTTGGGCACGCCTTTCGAGAACCCAGAAGGAGACCCCGGGTCCTTAAGAGCCTTTGCTTCCGACCATGAATGGGACACTGTAGTGTAAAAAATTTCCATTTCGTGAATCGAAACCGACAAGGCCTTATCGAAAACGATTTGGTTCTTGAAGAACCAGATCGACCACCAACTTAGCGCTAGTTTTGCCATGAGCTTAGGACCAATAGATTTAAAGATAGACGTAATAGGGATCGACTGATCATTTATGAACCTATTCACAGTGTAGTTAGGCATTGGCAGACACAACCTCTGCCTGAGAGTTTTTGCTGAAGGACAATTAATGAACAAATGAACCTGCGACTCATCAGTATTGCCACAAAAGACATAGCCTTGTAGGACAGAGATGTGAGATTTCAATAGACGATCTTTGGTTGGGAGACCATCTCTGGTTAGCTTCCACAGAAAATGTTTAACTTTGTTAGGGACATCTAACTTCCAGATCCATCCTCCATCAAAAGAAGATAAATCGGCATTGCTTGTAAGCAATTTTGTTGCAGAGTTCGTTGAAAACTAGTCGTCCTTGCTGTGGCCCCAGTACAGACGGTCCGATAGCTCATTTGTTGGGAGATGGATATTCGTAATATGGGCAATATTGTTAGAGGATAAGTACTGGTGCAGCGTATGACGCAATTTATGGCAATCCCAAATATTGGGATGTAGGATAAAGTGAGCTACTTTAAGTTTAGATACTTCCGCTGGGAGTTCACCCAACAGACAGTCCATAAGGGGGGTCTCAAAAGCCCAGCAGTATGACCAGAAGTTAACGGATTTGCCGTTATCGATACTCCAACGCAAACCTGGTTTGAAGAGCTTTCTAATAGACATCAGTCTACCCCACTGCCATGAGGTATTTTGTTTTTTAACATAGTCGAGCAGAGGCGCTCCTTTCAGGTATTTTTCCGAGATAACTCGAACCCAAATGTTTGAAGGTTCCGCAATAATCTTCCAAAGCAAGTTCATTTGTAGAGCGATATTCATGGTTTCTGCTTTGTGCAGTCCTAGACCGCCTTTTAGGGTATCGGAACAGATTTTGTCCCAACTAATCAGCGGAGGAGACCCAGAGCTCCTATTCCAAAAGAAAGATCTGTAAACCTTATCCAGCTCATTGAGAATATTTATTGGCGGGAGAAAAGCCTGCATTAGGAAAAGAGGCTGAGCACTAAGATTCGACTGAATCAGAATTTTCCTACCCTCGGCCAAAAGGCTATTGGCTTTTCACTTGGTGAGTTGGTTTTTTGATTTCAGAACGACATCCGCAAAGGTGTCTCTGTTGACACGACCATTTATAGTGGGGCATCCCAGATACTTTTCAAAATTATTAGCTTGAGGAATCCCCATCGTATTGGTAATAGATCGGATAGATGATGAGTTCGAGTTCGTATTGGGGGATACCTGAAAGCTAGATTTATGTAAGTTTACCTTCTATCCCGATGCGACACAAAATTTGTCAAAAATAGTTGAAACAGCAGTACATGCCTCTGGAGAAGCTTTGGTGAAAATGAGATTGTCGTCAACAAAAGCCATGAAAGGAATCTTAAGTGAGTGCCCAAATGAGATGCCAAGATCCTTATTAACCGTGGAGGCAACTTGCGGGTTTCTAGCCAGAACTTCTGACGCCAGTATAAAAAGAAAAGGCGACAGAGGATCGCCTTGCCTCAAGCCTCTGGAAGGTAGAATAATCGAAGATGGCTCGTCATTACTCAATATGGTTTAATTTGCATTTTTAGCCAGGTTTAATTTTGCCTAATTGAATTGCCTTATGTAGGCATCGATTTAATTTGTGGTGATTTTGCTCATCTTGTGTTAATACAAGATGATTCCGTATAAATATGGTTTCATTTGCAGAAGCAAAGAACCTGGAAACACTTAAACTAGTCTAAAGTGTGCAATGTTCAAATAGTAGAGAAAAGTAATCTATAACTCCAATACGTACTATCACAAATCGAACCTGAAGCCTTTGGTACAGAAAAATAAAGGGTCTGTAAACCAAATGTGATTATTCGATTTTGAAAAAGATGGGGTTGTGTACATAAGAGGCGGTTCTAGGGTTTTATTGAGTCAACACAACCGATATCCCACATCGGTTATTGAGATGTAAACATAACACCTTTATACAAGGGATAAATGCAAATTATGAGTGTGTTCGTAGAAAGGAGAGATGGTGGTTCTACGGAATCATCACGCATTAACACAATGAATAAGGGTCAATATATATCATGACCAAACAATTGATGGTCAAGGTTATGTTTGGTGGGGATCATATTCGACTCATTTGTTGAATTACAACCGAACCCATCTTGGAGCATACATACAGTATATTGCAAATGAGTTCATCACTTTTTTAACTTTCTTCAAGCTGTAGTAAAGTTGAACTTGTTCCTTACAGTATATTGCAAATGAGTTCATCACTTTTTTAACTTTCTTCAAGCTGTAGTAAAGTTGAACTTGTTCCTTACGATTTTGATGTCAATCCTGGTTGTACATATTGCAGCGTTTCGAAATGTATCCCATGCGAGCTTTGATCTCCTATACCATCCCATGGCTTCTTGCTCCACAAAATCAGCAACCTTTTAAATGTGTAGTTCCTAATCAAATGATATAACTATCAGTATATAAATAATGAATTTCGTATCCATACTGAACATAACCTGGCTCCTCTCTTTTTTCAAGATACCAGATTAATGGCTTTGGATTTTGTGATTAGTTCCACAGTTTAGTTACTAGTAGCTCAGATTTCTTATCAAATTTACAGAATATAACACCAAGCCGATAGTGGAAGATAACGAATAACAAACCCAAGTAAACAAAATCGATAAGAGAAGATGCCGGGAGGAAGTTGAACGAAGCAAAAAATTAGCTAAATAACTCAGATAAGCAGTAATTTTGGCTTAGGCATTTCATCAAACGGCTTAAATTAATCTTCAAATAACATACCTTAACCCTAAATTTCAAGAACGAAACCACAAGTTTCCGAATCTCATCAAACAAACGGCCATGATTGAAAATTTCTCAAAACCTAAACCTAAGTCAACACCTAGGAACTATAAAAACTTGAAAAATTGGAAAAATTAAGTGTCGAATGCAAAAATGGAGATCTGGCAGTGGAAGGTGATTAGAGAAGAGGGGTGGCGGGGGCTCGGAGATCGGGTGTACCTGTAACAGGAAACGCGAGTTAGAACGATCGGTGAAGATAAATCCCAGCTAGAAGTTGAATGAAGAACCCGAAACTGAGCACCCAGACCTAGAAATCGAGATGAGATTGGAAAATCGATTCGAAGGGAAGCTGGAAGAGAGAGTAACAGATTTCTTGGAATGATTTGTAAAATTGGAGAGTCGGCAAGTAGCAGCAAGCGGTTAGGGAGGACGACAACTATCAGGTAGCTAAACGGCAAACACGAATACGAGCTACTAAAGTGGGCTTAACGGCCCAATTGATTATTCTAACATAAAAGACTTAAGCGCCCATATTACACAATCCGGGTTAAAATCCAAAGTTTACTACTCCCTCCGTTCCACAATATATGGCCTTTTAGTTTTAGGCACGCTTTTTAATAAGTGAAAAACTCTATGAAATATTATTTTTTTAATTATTATTTTTATATAATTTGATACTTATTACTAATAAGTATCAACTTATATAAAAAAATTAATTAAAAAAATAATATTTTATAGAGTTTTTCGCTCATTAAAAAGCGTGTCCAAAACTAAAAGGACATGTATTATGGAACGGAGGGAGTACTACGAAGTCTACGACGAGTCGATTATAGCCGACTAGAATGCCTGTCACATTAAGGTGGCGGACGGAGGTTGAGGTGAGGAAAAAAAAAATTAAAAATATGAATTTTTTTAAATAATTTTTGATAATTTAAGAGTTAAAAAAGTTAAAAAGAATAATAAATTAATTGGTGTGCTTAACTTGGTTGATATGAGGTGAGAATTTGAATTATTAGGTCTTGTGTGTTTTTTTTTTTTTTTTTGAAGCAAGATAAGAATTCGGTTATCCAGACAAGCCTAGAGAAACCGAGAGACCGAACAAGTCGGTAGATGGACTAACCATCAAATACAACCGAAAAAACATACAAAAGCAAATGACTGAAGAAAATGACATAAAGAAATAACAAGAAGCAAATGACAAAATAAAACAGAAATAAAGAAGCTAGCAGAACAATCAAACCGATCCGCCTAAGGGAAGACGCACACAGAGAACTCTGGGGAACCTAGCGGACATCTCAGATTATGAACTCCAAACAGAGCAGAGTCATCAGATATCGATCGCACATCCACGACGTCTACGAACAAAGCAGATCGACCAAAACAACACTGCACACCAATCCGCAAGCCTAAATCCTAACCAAACTATTGCTCATTCAAACCCCAAAACCCATCTTATCCCCTCAAGGACGATAACAAGATCGTAATAGGTTGCCCAAGGGCAAGCTAAAATAGAGACGGATAAGATGAGCCAAAGGCGAAAGAATAAAACAACAATCAAAAGGAAAAGATAAAGGCCAGCAAGATTGAAATTTGTATTTTTTTTCAACCACGGGGAGAGGAGTTGCGACGGAAGGTCGGTGAGGGTTGCTCGATGGCGGAGCCGAAGGAGGCGGGAGCGGAGCCGCGGAAGGCTGAGAACGCGGGGAAGCAGCAGCGCGAGGGCGAAACTGCGGAGGCTCGGCCTAAGGCTTCAGGCAAGGGCGAGGACCGCCGGGGTTGCTGCTGGGCGAGGCGGCGGAAGGTCGGTGGCGGTGGCCGAAAGCGACCGGAAGCCTAGGAGGAGGAGGGTTGTATGTAGACAGAGGTGGGGCGAGTGCGGTGGAGAGCCAAGAGCCGACGGTGAGGCGGTGAGGGAGGCCATGGTGATGGCGGCGCGGCGGAAAACCCAAACTCTCGTAAAAGAGAGCTTTTTAGGGTTTTTTTTTATGCTGCTTATTAGGTCTTGTGTTGAATTCGATAACTTAATTTTATGGATTTTAAAAAAAAAATCAGGATTCAATATTATAGAATTTTTTGGTATAAATTTTTTTGTCTGAATAATTTAAACGTAAACTGTTTAGTTGGTGGGTTAATTATGGTTGACAAAGATGATAATGGAAATCATTAGCTATCAACAACAATAAGTTAATAGCCTACAAAGAAACTTCTATAAAGCGGAACCAAACACAAAAATAAAAATAAAATCGAATGACGGATGTGAGATTGAAACATACACATTTTGCGTCTTATTTTTGAAATTAAAATTGATTTGGGAACTAATTTGTTCAATGTGCATAGTTGCCTAACAAACAATTTTGAACAAAATTCAATTCAGCACAATCAATATACAACATTTATTTTGCAAAGAGGTTGTATTCCAGAATTTTAATTGTATAATGTCATTAAAAAAAACAATATTCCAAATGATTTTTAGACCACACATCCAAAGATTTCAACATTTGTACAACACTTGGTGCTCAACAAAACCTATACAACCGCAACTCGGTATAACACTTCAATGTACATTAAATCAATCAAATAGGAGGAAAAAAAAAGGGGGGGCAATGTATGGTTTCGATCGATGCCAAAAATCCGAACTTATTTGATTGTTTTCAATGGTGGGTGTGACCATCCGATCCTTTCTTCGTGTGGATCACTTCGACGATAGCCTCCATCTCTTCCTTCATCCGCTGAAACACACTCGGGCCTTTCACTTCATCCACCGAGGTGGTTTCGTCGATGTCGTCACTCCTTCCATGAGTTTCCTTGTGATGGTGATGATGATGATGGCGACGATGGTTATGTGACGGACTCCTATCATCTTTGGCTCTCTCCTTCTTTTCCCTTTCCTTCTTTGAATGGACTGATTGCACAATCGCCTCCACCTCTTCCTTGACCCGCTCGAACACGTTTGGGGCCTTGACATGGGTCAAGGGCGTGTTCTCGTCGATGTCGTTGCTTCTACTGTGAGTTTCCTTGTGGTGATGTAGCGGCGATGATCTCTTTGCTTGCGTTACTAAATCGCATATTTCGTTGTTTTAATCAATTGGGGACACAACAATAATAAAAATAAAGCCCGTATTTGTAAGCCTAAAATGTTTGTAAAGTTCGACTCGGACTAGCTCATGAACAATTCGAGTTAAGCTGAGCGTTTTCAGCTACATTGAACAGATTGGGACCCACAAGTTGGTGTCAACTGAAGAATCCAAAACATGCGTTTTCTTATTTGCAAAATCTGATAAAGTGAAGGCAAATTTTGAAATAAGCATCTAAAGTAGTAAACCCTAATTTGGCCTTAGAAACACACATTCAACCCTAATCAGCAAAGAACTCAACTTTGAATTTTTGAAGCAATAACAGTTACTAGAATCACCCGTGCAGGTAATCAGGTCCATTGATGAAATTTTTGGGGGGAAAGATGAAAGGTAATCGATCTGATGAGCGACGATGAAGAGGCGATCAAAGATCAATCACAGAAAGCAGAGAACTTTGAATTCAATTGAAAGAGGCGATCAAAGTTCAATCACAGAAAGCAGAGAACTTTGAATTCAATTGAAAGAGGCGATCAAAGATCAATCACAGAAAGCAGAGAACTTTGAATTCAATTGAAAGAGGCGATCAAAGATCAATCACAGAAAGCAGAGAATTCAGTTGAAGGGAAATGATGCATATAAAATTCAAATACGGAAAGGATAGATAATTACCAGAATGAGACTCAAATTGGTCTGCCATGGCCGAGTGGGAGTTCACCTTCAGAGATCAGAAATAAAGAAATTTGATTGTTTCAATTCAAAAAAAGGTTCAGAGGATGTGAATAGGGGAGGAGAGACTGCGACGTGAGGTGGAATCGTAATCTTGTTGATTGAATTTTTCGTGTTTGTCTTTTCTTCCCCTTTTGCCCTTTACTTGAAAAAATTAAAAAATAAAATTCAATTAGATATCTAAGTTTTTTTTAATTAAAAATTAATATTTTATACAATGACATAATAATTTATCGTTATAAAAAAAACTCGTGAATAGTAAAATGACTTTTTTTCCGAACGAAAACAATAGTTAAAATTTAAAGGAGCATTGTGAACATTTATCACTTGTCAGTTTCACAATCAACAATTTTTTTATGAAATACTTTAAATTAAATTTAATATCATGAAAGTCATAACAAAGCAGCCAATGTAAGCATAAATAAAAGGCACATGGGTCACTTTGTTGTAGTATATAGAACATATAATGTGTAATTTAAGTTACAAAAGCAACCCTATTTATCATATGCCATATCATTGCCACATCTAAAGTTTTTAGCATCACAAAAGAAGCTAATTAACGAAAAGTGAAAATAATGAAGAAAAAGCACATGTATCCGTTTAAATCATCCTTTTTCCCTTTCACTTCAATTTCAAAATTTTAAAGCTCCCCAACGGCTATTGCCAAATCTCACTACACAAACTTAAAAGGGTCACTCTCAGTTTCATTTCTTCCAAAAACCCTTCTTGTTACAACTTCTTCTTCTTTTTTTTTAATTTTTCTGAATAACTCAAATGGGTGGTTCTGGAAATTGGTTGAAATCATTTGCAGCTCACAAAAAATCAATCCCAGGTGACCAAGTAAGTAGAATTTTACATCATTTTTTAATGCGTTTTGATTTATTTTGCTTTGAAAAATATTTCCAATTTGGTTGTTAGGATAAGGTGGGGGGAGGGAAGAAGAACACTAAATGGAAGCTATGGCGAAGCTCCTCATCATCTGACATTGGATTACCGGTGAAGAGAGGACAGGTGGCAGCTTCGGAGCCGTCGGATCGCACCACATCAGCTGTGGATGACGTGTATTCTGCTGCCATGGCTACTCTGATAAGAGCTCCTCCAAAGAATTTCCTCATTGTAAGGAAAGAATGGGCTGCTATCAGGATCCAAACCGCATTTCGCGCCCTTCTGGTAAACACAAACTGCTCTTGCTTTAAACAATTAAACGATGTGTGATTTTGAGCAATTTGCCTGTTTGGTACCAATCCCGAGGAATCGGGTAGTTATCGGTTTCGTCTGATGGTTATTGCGTGTAGGCGAGGCGAGCATTGAGGGCCTTGAAAGCCCTAGTCAGGCTTCAAGCCATAGTTCGGGGGCGACTGGTGAGGAAACAAGCAGCAATGACACTCAAATGTATGCAAGCTCTGGTTAGAGTTCAAGCTCAGATAAAGGCTCGCAATGTTAAGGTATCCTTGCAAGGAAAATCACTCCAAAGGAAACCCGAAAACGAACCTGATCCTGTCAAACAATCTGAGGTAACCGCGATTTTGAGTTTGATCCATGGAACATGTTGTCTCCTTGTCCAATTTGATGTCCTGAACTCAGTTCTTCGGTTTTGCAGGAATTGAGGGCGACTCGCAACCTGAATTTGTGGAAGAAAGGTTCCTTCTCAGGCCCTATCGATCCCAACAAGCTTGACAAGAGCAGCTACGCGTTGAGCTGGCCAGACGGATGGGGTGCCTTCGAGCTATGGGAAGCAAGCCGAAGAATGGAAGAAGCTGATCTTGACTTCTCACTAGATAGTGTTACTTCGTCATCGTCATCAACTGATCATAAGAAAGGCAAAGCAAGTTCGAAAGCAGAACCGAAAGCAAGTGATTCATTTGACTATGATGACACTATAAGAGTTGCACAAAACAGCACAAAAAAGAGGGTAGCTGCAACAAGGCCACATAAGAGCTCAAAGGGTTACATTAATGAGAGCTTGAGCTCGAGCACGTCGTCATCATCAGTTGCCACTGAAGGAGCCGATGAGAGTGCTAGTAGTGCTGGTGTTGGCTGCAGCAAACCACTGTACATGAGCCCCAGAGGATCTCGCCGTAGGGCGAAGCAGAGAGGAGTCAGCAAAAACCAACAAAGAGAGGTTCTTTATTCACCTGCAAAGTTGGATAGATACGATTGGACGAGGTGTCACTGACAACTGTGAATTTGAAGAGTTTCAAGTTTCAACAACAGCTTGTTGCAGTTGTTCTTACCACATTGAAAAGAACTGTCCCGAGTTTGTGTAAAAGATTTGATACCCAATACCTATACCTAAGTTGTTCTTGTACTAAATGTCTTTTATGCTTGTTTTGGGTTATTTTGTGCTTTCAATGGATAATTTGGAACTATTCACTGTATGACATGAGATCCATCTAATTCATTACCTGTTTGATTGACTTCAATGGATCCTGGTCTGCTGGATTCGAGAAATTCCATTAACTGTTCGCTGGAATCCTCGTCAGATCTATTCATGTCATCGTCAGACTCGACATTCTCCTCGTACACTTCGTCCGTAGGTTCATCAACAACATTAGATTCATCATTCTGCTTAGATCGAACTCTAATGCGCTTGCCTTTTATGTACCGAAATTCCCATTTTGGCGGTGGATATTTTCTATTCAGCTTCTCGTACTTATCCAGCATGCCTAGCTTCATAAAGACATTCCCAAGTTTTTGAATGATTGAACTTGTTGGCCTTATTCCGAGTTCTTCCATGTCAGCAAAAGTCTGCAGGAGGAAGCAAATAATTTTAGAAAAAGATTTCAGAGCTTCCTTGAACAAAACAAACAAAACAGAGCATGAACAGTTAAACACATCCATGACAGACCACATCAATAGCACTGAAAAAAACAGAACACAATTACAATAGAAGTAGCCAACTGAAGATCATACACCATCCATAACTACATTAAACAGCAAAATCAAACAAATCCCTTCTCTGAAGAAATCTTAATGGGCCAACTGTTAAAGGCCTGGAGCTTCATATTCAATTAATCATAGCAAATCTTAACTTGGGCATTTCCAAATGATAGCAGTGGGGAAGGGCTTGTCTGTCCAAAGCCAGTGTATTTCCCAAATGAGTCTTATTGAGTACTCTATCGCCCCCAGAACAACAAATGATTTTTGTTCCACACGAATATATTTTTGTGTCATACACTTGCCACAGCTGTACAGAACAGGATAGCATGTAACCATGGAATGTCTAGCATATAATCATTAAGTTGCCACATGATATATCAACAAGTATAGCTGAAGCAGCAATCAGATTCAGATCCGAAAGAAATGGCAGCAAGAAAGTACAAAATATGTTGTGAGACGAGGAATAAATTTTTTTTTTTTTTGGGGAGGGGGGGGGGGGGGGGGGTGTTAAAGTGAGACGAAGAAAATGATATAATACCTCAAACATTTTATCCTGCATGCCCTGCCTGTAATAAATATTGATCATCTTATCAAAGAACATACGAGGCATGCTTTCCAAGTGCTCAGTGAACAATCTTGTCCACAACTCCTCAGCCTCATCAATTCTGCCATCTTCTGCTAAAGCATTTAGTAACGTAAAGTAGCTGCCCATAGTTCTTCCCTGACCTTTGCTTAACATCCACTTTGTCACCTGAATCCTCAAGAAAGCTGTTTGGTTATTATCTCCATGAGAGCACAACGACCTTATTATTTGTCAAGAAAGTTATTTCTTAAGCTTACAAGGATGAAAATAATACCTGAATTATTCTCTTCCACTCTTTCTCCTCCTCGAGGGTCTTTAAAGCTTTTTTTACAGTAATCAAAGGGAACTCAAGGTCCCAAGCAACAAAAGCATCGAGAGCACCATATACTTCTTCTTTGACATTGGACAATCCCTTTATCTGCAGTAGGCAAACTTTATACAATCACTTATAAGCCATGAGGGGGACGAATTAATAGAAAGATATCTCGATTCCCTCTTTGCTAATAAATAAACTGATGAACTTATAAAAAAAATCTAGCCCAAGATAACACCCAATAAAAACTCAACACACCAAAAGCTGACAATGATAGGAATTATGCCAATATGAAGAACAGAAACACAATCACTTCAAAAGCATTGACAATGAATGATGCAGCTACCAAAGTGGTGAACAAAATTGATAAGAGGAAGTTGAATCACCTCAGTAGAGAAACCTAAAGTCTATTTCCAAACCCAAATGAAAAGGGGACATAGAATACGGAGGAATCAAAATATTGGATGCACTCCATCCTGTAATACAGAAACTCTAAGCTTCTGATATGTTGACGTATGAACACCCAATAGAAAAAAACTAAAAAAAAATACAGGATTTATTAGCAAAGTGGCTGAAGATTGTCCTGAATCAAATAAGTGAAGCCACTGAACAAATGAGATCCAACAGAGATTGATGCATTAGACACAAGAATGCTGAAGTGAGAAATTTACACAATCAACAAGCTTTTTGGCCTTGGAAATGGTCCCAATCCGTGGTTTGGATTTCCATACACGTGGAAATCTCGGTCTTGGACCTTTGGTTGCACATACCTGGCAAAAAATGGACCCAAAGGTCAAGCAAGAAGGAGAAATTCAATGCTAACATTTGAAGAACACAGCCTGTGCTGACAAGATGTAGATGTTCAAAGTTCCTTTTCCCCCAAAAATAGTGTTCAAATTTCTACGAAACAGCTAACAAAAATGACATGTACATCAGCCACAGAAACTTACAATAACATTTCTTGGCATACTGGGAAATTGAACTGATTTCCATCTCCAATAAACGACTTGCGCAGGACATTTCAAGCTAAACATCTGGAAAACAAAGTAATTCACCAATAAGACAATGTGAAGGTCACTCATTGATTCATTTGCCTCTCCACAACGCGCACATTTACTGAAATCTTACTCAAGAGGAGATATCAAAGTAAAGCATATCATGACAAGAAAAACCACCGGGGAAAAAATGCCTATCGTCACTTGATAACAGATATTCCATTCCAGCTCAAGAACTCCTATTGATAAAATCCATATTTACAGTCACTGCTCCAACTACAGATGAAATAACTAGTTAATAA
The DNA here is from genome assembly GCA_037127255.1 of Persicaria tinctoria. Taxonomy (NCBI): domain Eukaryota; kingdom Viridiplantae; phylum Streptophyta; class Magnoliopsida; order Caryophyllales; family Polygonaceae; genus Persicaria; species Persicaria tinctoria. The sequence goes on from JBANSL010000012.1 coordinate 8,146,083, forward strand.
CTACAATTTACAGAGGGTTATAGGTTCCAATTCAAGCGGGAATCAATAAATCAGAGGGCGAATATGAGCAATTAAGCAAAATACTCGCATAAATTGCAATTTTCTACCACCAGTAAGCAAAAACAGTTTAAGGTGGCTAATTTCAGCAGGAAAAATTCAATGAGAGGGCAAATGGATAAGCGGGATTTAAGGTTGGAGACAAACCTGAGAGGAGAAAGAAAGTGGCAGCGCCGGTGATGGCAGATTTTGCGAGGTAGCAACCGGAGACGACATAGCGCGCCGATGGAAGGCCCCGCGGTGTCAATCAAACTTGAGAGGTCGGAAATCAAAAGGCGAAAAAAGTTTCGAAGCAAGAAACCAGGAGCTTTCGAACTCGTTTGGGACTTTTCAGTTTTCACGGGGAAGAGAAAACCACGCATCTTACCTGCCCCGGCCTACATCGGTTTTCTTAGACCGGGTTCATTTTCAATTTAATTTTTCAAAACCGGCTTATATGTAACAGTCTCAGTCTGGATCAGACCGGGACGGTTTTGTTGCTTTTAAAAAAATTAGTTTTTATGTTATTCTATTCATAAATATTTATTTTATTGATTTTTCTATCCTATGTCATTTGAGTATAGGATAAGATCTTAAATTTGAAATATTTTTAATTAGTTTAATATTTTTTAATTAGATTTTAGGGTTGCTTGCTTTTTTTTTTATGAAATCTTTTCCAATTTAGGGTCTTATTCTATACCCTTGGGCATAGGATACAAAAACCGTTATTTTATTTAAGAAATATATTTTATAATCTGATCTCGAATTCTTAATTAATAAAAATAAATATAAGGTTCAATTTAATAAATAAATTGTTTTTTTTTTTGGAAAATACCTTACTTCAAGAGTGATAGTTTGCATAATTTTTATGTCCAGATATATGGTTTAGAATAAGGCCAACATTGAAAATCAAGCTTGATCCGGGTTCAATCTTTGTTTATTTCACTGCAATTTTGAAGTAATGTACTTTAAAAGATCAATAAAGATGATATTCTAGAAGTAAGCAAATGGGCCTTTGAAGGAACAATAAAACTTACCTTGAAGATTCATGTCAACATCAGCCATTAAAATAGAGGCATTAATATTGCTTGTCTATGAGCTAGGCTTCATTTACAGAACCATGACTTTAGGTATTTTGAAGCTGATAAATTTCATATACATCAAATTTACAATCCAGCCTATTATGTGAACTTACTTTTAATTCAGTGTAAGATATGATTCCCTTCCTAACTTAACTTGTGGTAATGAATACAGGTTCATTGCTGAGCATTTCGAGTATACGATTTGCGACTAGGAACTCGTCTTCTTCCTTCTCGAATCCCTCCATCTTTACCACCTTTAGATGTTGCAGCAGTTTACCACTTCTTGGTTCTCCACTTGATCCATTGTTGCTCCTTGGTAGGCTATAGCATGTGGGATCTATCTACATACATACACACAATTATGTTTTTTTTTAATTAGATAAGAATTCGAAATACCAGATAAACCAGAAAGAGCTTACAGTTATAAAGAGCCTTTCTAGTGAAGGACATATGTGTAGAAAGGAGATCAAAGATTGAATGTTATCTTCCTCCATTGAGCTATCAATCCAACACAACTCCCTAAGCCCGCCAAACCGAAGAATCTTCTCTTGTGAGCGAATTCTCGGCTTGATCATCACCTCAAAAGACCATCGACACAAGGTTATAAACTCGGCATCCTTGAGGTACAAGAGGATCAACGAATGCGAGGCAAGCCGCCTGAAGTCCTTGTAGCCGGGACCTGCCCTAACATCAAGGGCCATTCGCTTGCAATCGGAGATACCCATGACACATGTGTCCGGATACCTCCCAATGTACCTAAATGACTTGAGGCCATGAGCTAGCACGGAGAGTGATCCGAGCTCAGGGCAGTCCGTGACTGCCAAGTGCTCAAGTTTCGTCCCTCCATGGATCCTAAGGCAAAACAAGCCTTTACACTCCGTGATCTCTAATCTCTCGAGTAACGGGAGGCTTGACACCAATGAGGAGACCGCGTCTGAGAACTCACCGATGATTGATGTCAAATAGAGAGATTTGATCACGAAATTGGCTTGGATGCATCGATGATGAACTCGGCTGTTGAGCTCCAAGTCCAAGAAAAATCGGCTTGATTGATCTTGACCGTTGTTGAAGGTGAGGAGGAGTTTACTCTTAGCACCGGTGGTTGCACATAGGACACTCCCATCATGGGAGTGGAACTCAAGCTTCCAAGGGCTCCTCATCGGATAGAGCCAATTGACTGTATCGATGAAGCTTATTGTTTCTTTAGCTGCGTCTTGTAGGCTCCCGTGTTTCGTCAAGATTGAGCTTGCGCTCCATAGACCACTCCATCGCGTCGAGAGTAGCCTTGTTGTCGCGGCTGATTCCAAGGGCAACAAGGAGATGATGTAGCAAAGTATGTCATTTGGTAGATTGCTTATGATGTCTGGGCTGCAAAGAGATTGAGATGCGATAAACGATCGATATGATCATCTTGTTCTTGCAAAAACATAAGGGCTTGTAGAGTTGTAGTTACTCACCTTGTTGAATTCATTTCATTTGCAGGCAATTAAGTTCTAATGAAATAAAAAAATAATCTGGATTTTAAAACTTGTAAGGGTGTGCTTCACATATATAATAATCTATGTGAAATTGTGAATTAACTTTTCAAGGTAAAAGAGTGCAAGCTACTGATAATACAAGTTGTAGGATTAAGTTTGGGGCTTGGAAGGGAATGTGTTTATTATCAGGAAGCAACAGATTTAACAATATGAAGCAAGCAATTTTCAATAAGCTACTTGATGATTAAGGAAGCTAATTAAGCTTGAAACTAAAGACAACCAAGTTTGAAAAAACAGGAAATTCCACATTGGTATACCCTTAAATCATAAATTAAGTATTTTATTATTTTGTAAAGATTTCATTAGATTTATTAATTTAGCTAATTTTAAATATTTTATTGGGATTTTATAAATTTATATTTAGGAGAAAAGTCCAATCTATATAAAATACTAAAACAGAGACCGTTGAAGCGACCTTGCTGCCACGGAATTTTCTGGATTAAACAGGATTATTTTTGTTTGCGTGTCATTTTCTGGATTAAAGTACGTATTATATTTCTGGGCCACATCAATTAATAATCCAATATAGTTAGGAAAAAAACTGATCTTTCTAGATCAATAATCTATCCAGTATAACCTCCTATCTTAATTAGTTTTAGTTTTTATGTTCATAAGATTTTATGTTGAATAGATAATTAATTAAGTGTTTAAGATAGAATATTGTAGTTCCTATATATATAGAGAGGTTATCTACTAATCATCCTCAAACATCAAACCTTCATTATCATTGTTAGCCGATTCAAATCAAGACTTGCCGCAGCCTTCAATATCATCATTAGCAAAGTTGTCGCAGCCTTCAATATCATCATTAGCAAATTGCAATCGAGGTATAATAGTTTTGACAATTTATTCATCATATATAAATCCAACTAGGTATATATATCAATTAACTCAAATGTTAATCTAGAGCTAGCAATGCTGAAAATTGGTAGTATTATATTTTTTGCCCACATCAATTAATAAACAAATATAATTAACTAAAAAACTTATCTTTTTAGATACATAATATATTCAATAGTTATTGTTGAAAAAATATCTAATCTAACCAATCAAATATAATAATAAGTTATTGTTGAAATTAATTAACTAACTTATATGCTAAACGTGTGGAGGAGATACAAATACACGTTTGAAAAACAATATGATTGGAACCATGGAGCTTAATTTCATCCTATTTTACGGCATCGAATTTTATTGAAAGTTATATTTAAAAATAAAATAGCTCCATACTTAATACTAAAAACTAAGATATATTCATAAAGCTTTATAAATTTATATCCTAACACGTACATAGTTATAAAATAGTTAACTCAAAATTAACTAAAAATTTTGAATGTCAAAATAAAATTAACTCAAAGTTCTTGAAGTATACGTATACGTACGTAATTTGAGTTACAAATTTATGAGTTACAAATTGTAATTAATTGTGAGTTACAAATTTAAATAATATCGCAAGTTTACATTGAACCATTGTAATCTACGTACTCCGTATTGATTTTGAGGCAATTTTTTACTAAAAAATATCAGTTATGAATTCGGGGCCTTTTTTTTAATAATTTTAAAATTACTATTATATTGCACAATAAATAACTAATATTTTCAAATCAATGGGAATATCATTAATGTACGACCGGTTAGAACAAATTTTTCTTTATATAAAAAATTTGTTTTTTTTATTATTTTATATAATATATTATTTAAATTAATTATAATTATTAAATAAGGTGGGTTTATGTTAGGCGTGCTGGCTAGCTGGACCCTCCGACGGGGCTGGAGAAGGACACCGTGGGTTTCCTCCTCGAGCACTTTTCCGATCAGTTTCCAAGCTTCCAATAAATTCTCAATTCATTTATTTTTTCGGAAAGATTTTTATTTATTTTTATAAAGGTTAGGGTAAAAATTTTGGGTTTGTAAAATGTGATATAGTTAATCAATCAAATAAAGGAATAAAAATGTGAAGGTTAGGGTGAAATTTTTGGGTTTGTAAATTGTGATATAGTTGATCGATCAAATGAAGGAATAAAAATGTAACATTAGTAGATCCGGTGCTCTTTTTATTTATTTATTATTATTTAAAAAAACACAATCTAGAGTATGGAGTATATTTTATTTATTTTAAAAAATACAATCTAGAGTATGGTGTATACTGAATATATTATTTTATATAAAAAGATAAGTTTGCTCCCTAATTAAGATATAAGGTTAAAAATATATTCAATTTCATATTAAAAGAAATTGGATAGATTGTTTGAACTAAAAAGATAAGTTTTTAATTAGAATTTTTGAAAACATCTTTGAGAATAAATAATCTATATCCACAAACTTGGTCATTGATTTAATTAAAATTGTGGAGATTGGCACGGTAGATAAGCATAAAAATATTGAATTAAGTGTAGTTTTCACCAATTTTATTATTATATTTATTCAGTTTTAAACAAAAGGCAATTTAATATATATTTAATAAGTCTGATAGATTGAGTAACTATATTTTGGCCATGAGTATATTTTGATAAGATTTCGCACCCATTAAATTTTCTTGATTAAAACGGGATTATTTTTTCATATGTGTCATATTCTGTATTAAAATAGTATTATATTTTTGGGTCACATCAATTAATAACTATATTTTAGTATGTTGGATAGGTAAAAAAAATATCATCCATTAGTACGTAAGAGATTGTAAAAATATAAATTAAATTTAAATATAAGTTATAACAACCATGTAGATTTGATAGTAGGGATGTAATCTATCTATTAATTATTTAACTTATATATTATCGATCTATGATCTATTATATTTGATTAAGATATGCTTGATTTTTTTTCCAACATTGTTTGATCAATTTCAACTCGAATTAGTTAATAAAATATTTTCATGCTTCCGTTGATAAAATATTTTATGTGTTTAGATATAATATTTGATAAGAAATTTTTATAAATTGGTAGCAACGTCTGAATGTTAGAATTAATGGTAAAGACGAGTGATTTAAATTATTCATTCTATATAAAAAAGTAATTCTTCAATTATTCTATGAAAATAAAAATATAATTTGAAAGAAAGATATAATAGGTTAAATGATTTTCATTAATTAAATAAAAACAATATTCATTGTTTTTTTAATGTTGTTTTGCGATGGTTGAAACTCCTTATTTGGAACAAAAGATAGTTATGAACCTTTCCAGAAGCTTATGAATTTTGTACAAATAATTAAAGCCAGTCTTAGTAAGATCTTGTAATGACCCAATGGTCGAATAGAGAAAGCTAGGGCTTTCAATGGTGGATTTGAGGAGGATAGGGGAAGAAGAAAGATTAAGAGAAGGAGAAGAAGGTAGAGGAAAAGGGAAAGGGTTTTGATTATTGATTGAATGATTTTCCCAATTACAATCAAGGGTATATATACTAATAATACCCATATCACATATACCCTATACATGACAGATCTAAATAAATATCTTTCAGAAAAAATGAAGAAGATGAAGATATGATTTGAAATTAATGTAATTTTGGTGTAATATAATATACGTGCATATGTTTAAAACACATAAAACATATGCATATATTAAATAGTTAAAATAAATCTGCGCTTAAAGATAGAATTTACACTTACATATATAATTTTTTTTATAAAAAAATCTCATATGGCTTAGCGATGCCACAAAATTGATTAATATAATACTTTTGGATTAAAATAAAACGAGATGAAGAAAATAAAAAGAATCAATATTATGATAAGATTTTGTAACTTATTTGAATAAATCTAATTAATTTTATCTACATGTCATTTTATGTGTCCCATTAATTAATAACTGTAATTAAATTTTATAAATTAAGTGGTTATTTTAAACAAGCATAATTTATTTATTTATTATATATATGTTTGATTGTTCAATATATATATAATATGTTGTATATTCATCTGAACTAAACTATTATAACCTTTAGATTTCAAAAAAAACATCATTTTGTTTATTAAAAATCCGCCCGTTGATTAAGAAACTGTACATCGATTTTTAAAATTGCTTTAAAAAAAATAATTAAATTGCACAGAATATCAAACTGACTGAATATTTAAAAGCAATGTTAACTGTTAAAAAATAAAAAAATCACATTTTAATATACTAAAACAGAGACCTGAAACGACATTTGGTGCGATTCGCATACGTAACATTTTCTAGATTAAAATGATATTATTTTTGTATATGTGTCATATTCTTAAAATGGTGTTGTCTTTTAACATGTTGATTGTTCTATCTATCTATCTTTATATATATAATATGTTGTATATTGATTCGAACTAAACACACTCTTAATTTAGTTTATTGGTATTAAAAGATTCAAAAATATCAACCAAATTATTATAATCTTTAAATCTTAAAAAATAAATAAATAAAACATTATTTTATTTATCAAGAAAAACCGCACAACGGGCGGGTACCGAATACTAGTTTAATTATAAACATGTGTCATAGTCCAAAAACATATGTTAGACCCAACGTTCTGATTTTTGTCCCCAATTTCGTCATTTTCCGTGACCAATTGTGGCTCCAGCTCGTTCGGCGTTCTTCTCGTCGCCGTTTCGAATATCGATTTGGGGCTTGAGGGGTTGTGTCACCTCCGTGTCCACCGGCTGTCCTGGCTTGTGGTGCGGTCGCTGGCATTCATCCTTCATCCCTTGGCGTCCGGTGGAACCCGCTTCCGACGCCTTTACCCATCCACCGCTCTTGCTTCCCCTGCTGGCCCATCTATGGTGGTTTACAGGGGAGCTTTCTGCGGTGTTCTCGCTCACTCGGGTTCCAACGCCCAGCCGTGCTCCTTGGTTGTGGCCGATTCCCCAAGTTTCTTCCTTGTTCCGACGCCTGGGCTATGGTCTCGATGGGCGGTCATCTTGCCCTTCGTTCTTTCTCCCTTCTTCTCCGACGTCGAATTGCAATGTGTTTGTCTTGCTCCCTGGCCTTAAGGCTTGCCTGATTTTTCGGGATCCCTCCCCGGAATTTCCGCTCCCTTGGCGCTCCTTGTTTGGCTAGTGTGGGAGACTCACCTTGTCCCGTGCGCTTTGCCGGAGGTGTGTCAGACGGACAGCATCCCTGTCGGTAGGGGCGCCTCTCCTGCGTTCCTCCGTTGGGCCCGACTGATGTCCTTTGGGCCCAAGGAATTGCCTTGGGCCCAAAGTTGGCCCTAATGGAATTTGGTATATCATTATCAAATTAAACAAAAAATAATAATAATAATTATCTTAATATAAATAAATAATTCCCTGTGGTAAATAAATTCCGGAATTGTATCCCGCTTTTCGCTCTTCTCGCGGTCGTTCTTCATTCTCCCGTGTTGTTTGGGTGTCTGTTTGTTGGATCGTGATTAGTTTCGGTTGAGGAGCAGTTCTGCGGCCCTGGTTGATCGAAGTGATCGTGTTGATGGTGTTTGTGGTCTCCGAAGATTCCTCATCTAGGTGGGGGAACGTCGTGTGATCCACACTTCCACAGGTGTCGTCTTTGCCTCACGAGGAGTTCTGCTTTCGTCTTTCCGGCGGCGAGACATCGTGTCAGCAGGTGTTGTCCCATATGCTCGCTATCACCACGTCGGATTTTCTTCATCTCGTTGTTGTATCCGCTTGTTTGCTTAGGGTTTAGGGTTTTTCCGGGTTTGTTTTATGTGTTTCTTTTGATGTATTATGTATTTGTATTTCTTTTAGATCCTCGTGATCTCATCCTTCGGGATGCTCTCGGGTTGGCTAACCACCACCCGTATTTTTTCCTTATAAAAAAAAAAAAAATGTTAGACCCAACGAAAGGGGGGAGACAGGGATCAAAGAAGGATCCTGAGAGACAGGAATCAAAGAACTCAGGATCTCTCCTTGCTTCACACCACCACTGGGTCACTCTTACTGGGCAACATGATTCAATTTTAGACTATTTTACATTTTTTGCTATATGAGTACGAAGTTTAGAAACATGGGAATTGGGAAGTTCCATGAAGTTTCAGATTGATAAACTAATTTATACTGTATAACTTTCAAGTATATAACAATGGAAATCTTTCTTTTAGTTTTAGCCTTTCCTAACCTATCAATGAAAATTAATGTAGAATGGGATACAGGGGAGAATGGGCCACAAATGAGCCTTTTTTTCAACTACCAAGTTCGATTTAGGCAACTAATATTTTTGTTAGATTACAAAAAAAACCATGTAGCAAACTCGGACAAATAATATTATCAGGAGAGAGGTTATAGTTGCGAGTATTGTGGATAAATTGCGGGAGTCCAGATTACGCTGGTTTAGGCACGTCAGGAGGAGACCTGCGTCGGCTCCGGTTCGTAGGTGTGAAATCCTGAATCTGGGAGATATCTGTAGGGGGAGAGGTAGACCTAAGAAGAGCTGGTTAGAGGTTATCAGACATGATCTCAATCTGATGAACCTACCGGAGGATATGACTTCGGACAGAGACCACTGGAGGAGGAGCATTCGAGCTACTGATGTTTAGTGGCATATGTTATAGTTTTGATCTGAGCTGTGTTCTCGTGCCATTGTTTACTTTCATGATTCTTTCATGTGCTTCCCCTTTCCTCTTTCCTTTCCTATTATTCTCTGCTCTCTCGACTCCCTACTCTATGTCCTATTGTCCTATTACTATGTGGTCATATTGTCCTAGTGTTTTGGGTCTATCGGAAATACTCTCTCGACCTGTTCGGGGTATGAGTGCGTACATCCTGACCCCCAAACTCCGCTTCATAGCGGGATTAGCTGGGTTGTTGTTGTTGTTGTTAGCCATACATTATCCAATTAAAATTTGAATTGTGTGAAAATACTACTTCTAATAGGCCAACAACTAGACCAGAATCTATTAACAAAATAAATGAAAACGGAGCCCCTTCCAAATGCTTCTCTGAAATATGATCCATCATCCGTGTTTTACTTTGAAAGTTTTTCTTTTTATGATTATCTGGCTACACTTTATAGGTTTATAGGTGTGACTAATCTCATGTAATATCCAGTCATGTAAAATTGGTAAGTAATAACCTTATATGCCCAGTCAGGGTGGTCTAGTGGTGGGGGGTTGGGAAGGAGGTCTCGGAAGCCGATCGGTGCAAGCCGGTTCACCTGGTACGTAGCTCTTACCGACTGGATTACGTGCTCAGAGTTTACCGCCAAAGGTGGTTCCTCGTTATAAAAAAAAAGAAGAAGTAATAACCTTATAGAACTCTTTACTTTTTAACATTAAAGAACAGTCAATTCATTTACCCTTTAGCACACCAACATTCAGTTTTGCAAGTCAGAAACAAATAGGGAAATTGGGAATTTTGGACACAATTTTAGTACAGAAGATATGGCACTTGAGTTGAAAGGGCGTATCAGAAATTCCCAAGATTTTTCCATATTCAAACAAAACGCTATCTCTCTCACCTTCCCTCCCCTCCCCATTCGCGTTTCTGGTTCTGGTGCCCGCGCCTCCCCTACCGCCTTTCATCTCCCTACATTTTCGCTCTATCTGTTCAGGATTTCAGCCACTGATATTGGAATTTCTAGCGTTTTGGCCTTCGGGAGATTCGGGCTTTTAATGTGTCCGCGTTTCAGCTTCTGGAGGTAAAGTTCCAAGCCCTAATTTCTGTTTCAATTTGGCCTTCAAAGTTTGATTCTTGGTGGCTCCTTTTTTGGTTTTGATTATGCGACGATATTTCGTTATGGATTGTGATTTTCCAAACCAATAGCAACAATTGGATTCTTGGTGGCTCCTTTTTTGGTTTTGATTATTCGAGGATCTGATGTAGTCTCAACAAGTCTAATCATGAAATTCAAGCATTTAGAAAGCGAAGTTAGTGTGAATGGTTGACATGCAGTTGATTTCCTGTGATTTAAGATTTAAAAAAATTAATTAGATTTCTTCATAACCCCATCCTGACTTCTGTCTTCTCAGAGAGTAGCTGTGAGCCAGCTTAGGTATGAAAAAAGACGGTTTCTTTAGGCATAAATCGACTTCTTTGGCCATTTCCCGTGTTACTGGTGGAATCAGGGTTCGGTTTCAATCCCTTAATTTAGTTTGGGAACAGGAATGGAATGAGTTATGCCCCCAATTTTCATTCCCCACATTGCAGTCACTCTATAATCATATAGAGTGACAGTGTCTATTTTGTGTATTTTACAGTCTCATTACATGAATTATAACTGACATGCACTATTGTTGTTACAAATGAATGATGGATAAATAACGCGAAAAACGCAAAATCATATGCAAAATCTTCCAACTTTTTTCTTTTACTAAGCTCCTATTGTTAGGTGTGGCGGAGAGTTGGAGACAGTGAAGTCATGTTTATCTGTATTTGTCTTATTTTTACATTTGACATTTTTATTTCTTTTTCGTTGAAGGCAACTGTCAAATACAGTATGCAATAACAGATATTCAAGCTGGGAGTGAGGTGCTGATATGATAAGAGACATAAGTAACCTGACTGAAACTTTGTGATCCTTGAAGACAAAATTACCTTTGGATGCTGTAGAAATCAGACTTATACAAAAAAATTCGAGTTGGCTTCGATTCATCATCCTTCACTTTGTATAATTGGAAAGACCGATGCAGGAACTGTTAGAGTTCCTGCAAGGCTGGGATTTTTTCATAGAAAGGATATGGAAATCCCACAATCTTTGGATAAGCGTAATATCCAGAGCCAAAACGGTCCAGCACATAGACTACTTGAGAAAGACAATCCATCTCTTGCAAAGAATGAACGGAGTTTCTACCCAAATTCACTGTGTGAACACCGGAAGGAGACTAATGTGGCACAAGAAGGAGAGCTTTCAACCGAAACAGATTTCTTAGCATCCCAAACTCGGAGCTCTTGTGAACTGAAAAAGCTCTATCCTCATGATCCTATGCTTAACGAGAAAAATTCAATACATTTGCTTGAGAGTGATGTTCAGGATTTGGCAACTTCACTTTCAGATGTGCAAATTTCAAAACCATCTTCCAAGTTTTATGATCACAGAAGTGGATGCGAGGAAACGATCTTTGGGGACCCTAGGACATCCTTTGAGGCAATGAGGATATTGAATTCTACAAATGAGATTTCTGGCTTACAATTAGTTCCAAAAACTAATGGGGTAGAACACTCAGTGGCATATGATGCTGTCGACAAAATGATCCAAGGAGGTTCAGTAAGAACCAAGGACAGGAAGCTGTCAAATTTGGTTGTTGATGAACCTGTTCCTTCAGCTGGTGCAAGCTCAAGGACTAGATTCTTGAATATGTTTACTTTCCCACTTAGAGTGCCAATGTATCGTCCAAGAAAGAAGCTTCTTATCCTTGATATTAATGGGATTCTGGCAGATGTGGTATATCCTCCACCAAAGGGTTATCAAGCAGACATTAAAATCGCTGGACGAGCAGGTAAGAAGTGAGAACAGATGCTCCTATACATTTCATTGGTTCAGATAATTAATGATATCTCTCTTGCAGTCTTCACTAGACCCCACTGCTATGATTTCTTGAAATTTTGTCTCGAGAGGTTCCATGTTGGCATTTGGTCATCGAGGTCAAAGTGAGTTTTCTTCCTCCCGAACATTCATTTTACCTTTCTTAGTACCTGCTATCACCATGCTGCATGGAAAGAAAACCTCTTTTACTAGAAGCAACATTTTCTTATTTTCAAACTGTTTAAACTTTTTTATATGCAGGAAAATTGTGGACAGGCTCCTTGATTACTTGATAGGAGACATGAAGGAAAGATTGTCTTTTTGCTGGGTATGGACTTGATATTTACTTGTTTATTGTATTTATTAGGACTAAGCTTTTTGGTACTCATCTTGTTTCCAGGTTATACTAAGTATTATCTATATTGGTATTGGTTACTTTCTATTAAAAACTTGTTCATATTTAGATGGTGTTTGGTTCAAAGTAGGGAAGGGAAAGAGAGTCATTGTGTTTAATTTGGAAGGAAAGGAAGGGAAAGGGAAAGTGTTTAGACCCAATTTTGTTTGGTTAATTTTATGAAGAAAATGATTGTGTTGGTTGTAGACCCAATGTTGTACACACCAACACAAAGATATGAATGATTAATTTGAAGAGTTCAACAGACAACTTTTACTGGACTGTGCTCTAACAAAGTGTTTTTTGAACACTTTTTTTTTTACCAAACCAAACAAGCCCTTATCTAAACCCTGTTTTCCCTGTGTTCAAAATATGGACCTCGTGTCCCTGTTTTCCTGTATCTAAACCCTGTTTTTCATCATATCTGAACCAACTAACTTATTCATATCTTGTAAGATAATATATGCATGTAAACACTCTTTTTTGGGGGGAAGGGGAGGGGGTTCCATGCCTTGATCATGAATCATACATAGCTTGGTGTAAAACTCTCTTGTTTTCTTTGATAAATGGGTCTGAAATAGTTAGTGTGAGAAATATAGCAGCCTCAAATGAAAAAATGTGGCCCCTTGGTAAACCATCCTCACTCCAACCCACCCACAATGGAATAGATTTCATTTTATTTGATAAAACTTGGTCTTGTTTTATACTCTGTATTTGTTATGAAACCCTGCAGGACATATCGCATTGCACTGCATCACAGTTCCGAACTTTGGAGAATAGGCATAAGGTGATGGTCTTCAAGGAACTGAGAATGCTTTGGGAAAATTATGATTCCAACCTCCCATGGGAGAGGGGTGATTACAGTGAATTGAACACTTTGCTGCTTGATGATTCTCCATACAAGGCCTTGCTTAATCCTGTATGATCCACTCATGCTCCCCCTCAGTTTTAAAAGTTTTGTATATCTAACTTAGAGAGTTCTTTCACATTAGAAAAAACCCAAATTTCTAAACATAAGTTTATGATGTTTATGTTGAACATGTGCAGCCACATACTGCAATCTTCCCTAACTCCTTCAGCTTCAAAGATGATGCAGACTACTCAATAGGTACAATATATTTGTATACTTCCGACACTATTCTTCCTGGTTCTCTTGTTTTTCTAATTATTTTGTCAAAATGTTTCGCTACTGCTGATTGCCTCTACTCTATCATTGTCTTTTGGAGATATTTTACATAGGTTTCATTGATTTGACTTAATTACAGACTGATTATTGGGTCTTAAATGTAAACAAATGATCTATATAGTAAAATAAAGTACAATTGACGATAACATGATTCCAAAGCTCAAATCTACCGTCTTTAACTTAACATTTTGGTTTTCAAGTCATAAAACTCAGGTAATTTGGTAGTGTAATCTTAAAAATTAAAATATTCGAAAATTAAAATACTCGAAACTTTATATTGGCACTTCACCCCCTTTGATGACCTTAATACAAGCAAATTTGCTTCTTCTTGAGCTTTCTCAGTAGTATTCAGTATGTGCTGAAGTGTTTTTGATGTGCGAAACCAGGTCCGAAAGGCAATATTCGAGCATATTTGGAGGAAGTGGCGAGGGCGGAGAATGTACAAGATTACATCAAGAAACACCCTTTTGGTCAGAGCGCTATCAATGAGAGAAGCATGTCATGGGAGTTCTACAACAAGGTCATTCAGAGACAATATACTACCACTACTACTATGGTAGTTAGGCATTAACCCTTTTTTTCCCCTCACACACATTTTTCCTTACCTCTTTTGCCTTTTGTTCAGTGTTTTTTTGTTGGGGCAAACCACTGATATGCACTCCGTTGCCCGTAATCCTATAATTTACCTTCTCTTTTTTACATGTGCAAAATAGAAGGAAATATAGCTCAGGTTTCATTTTATAATGTTGCGATGTTTTTGGTTTGATGTACTCCGTATTCAAGGAGGGTTACTCTATGTGGCGCCAGGGAGCATTGCAGGTTTCCTCCGTTGATTTTCGTTGCTGTTTATTGCTTTCCTCCTGTTTGCTGTTTGTTCTCGAGTGATTTTGTGTGTGTGTTTTATCTGTCTATGATAATGTTGGGTCACATGGAAAGACCCCCCGATGTAGTGGGGGGAAAGCTGCCTACATCTCGACCCTTAGACCCTGTTTGGAGTGGATAGATGGTTGTTGTTGTTGTTGTATACTCCATATTCGGGTGGGATAGGTGGGCGCTCATGTTTTAACTAGGATGGTTGTTTTGGGGGTTTTAGATAGGACAAAAAGGTGTAGTGGAGGAGTGCTATCCGAGTTACCGAACACTAGTTGCGTACAGCCGTTTTTTGCATCAAGCTTTCCTACTAACACAACTTGAGCTTTTCTACTAACACAACTTGCTTACGCATATCATGTATTTTAATCTCTAGATTGTGTTATCCTTTTTTGTATGTTGCTAGTCGGTCGGAGGTCGTGTCTGTCTTTGACGACTTGTCATGGGTAACTAGGAAACACCTTTTCGATCTAGTTAAGGAAAGGGTGCGTACATTTTGACCCTCATAACCTGCTTTGAGCGGGATATACGGGGTTGTTGTTATTGTGTAGACACTACAGAAAGGGTTAGATTTTGGAATGAAGAAACTGTCAAAATTCATTTCAAGACTTTTGAAGGCTTGCTTGATGAAATCGGACATTGACTGGAACTTCAATCCCAAATTCTAAGGATCCAAACTGAGATAAAAACAAAAGGCAAATTTAAGCAGGCTGGATCTCCTGCACCCCTTCGGTGTGTCATTCGGTGCAACACAAAATTATTCGGGTATAAATAAATACTAGTACTTTTTCCGTACCTTGTACGGGTGAGTATTTTTTATGAAATTTACTGTTTTAGTTCCCTGTGAATATATTTCATTTGAATTGTTGTCACGCTATCAATTACAACCCCTGTTATAATACAATAACACTTACAATCACAAACAAAAAAATTCTTTCTAATCTCAACCAATTGAACTTAATTAACAATAAAATTAAAAGGTAGAGGAACAAAACTACTAACCTTGAAGGTCTAGATCGAAGAAGAACAAAGGTGGCTCGTTGTGCAGCCTGTGCGGGAGACGGGAGTGGAGTGCGGGCCAAGTGCTGGGTGGAGCTCGGCGTAGCCTGTGCGGGAGACGGGAGTGGAGTGGCAACCGAGTGCTGGGTGGAGCTTGGTGGCTCGGTCGAAGGTGGACCTTGCAGCGGCGCTGGCAGCTCGAGGAATCGCTCTCTCTATCGCGTTTCGTCTTAGGGCTTTGACGTTGCGTTTCTCTGTGCGACCGTGAAAAATAGAGACAACTTTGTCTTTTTTATATTAAAAAAAAAGGCAAAACATAAAAGGGGGATGGATGGAGAATCGAACTCGGGACCATTGTCTTTCAAGAGATTCTTAACCCTTCTAATGACCAAGTGAGCTATGAGGAATTTCTGATTCCATTTACATTTTTTCCATTATATTTGTACTTAGTAAATAAGTCCCTCTATACATACATACGGAGTATTTGTTTACTCCTAAACCCAAGTGGGGCTAAAGCCACCCCAAGTTCACTTGGGTTCGCCATTGAACCTCACCACCATAAATTTTTTGGTTGTTATATTCAAATTGTATTCGATATGAAAAACTGCTTTTCATGGTCATGAAATATTTCACACCCTTTTTGTGAAACCAGGTGGAGTAAAAATATAGATTCATTTTTTGGATGGTTTTAAGGTGTTGCGTGTTACCAT
The DNA here is from genome assembly GCA_037127255.1 of Persicaria tinctoria. Lineage (NCBI taxonomy): Eukaryota > Viridiplantae > Streptophyta > Magnoliopsida > Caryophyllales > Polygonaceae > Persicaria > Persicaria tinctoria. The sequence goes on from JBANSL010000012.1 coordinate 8,162,300, forward strand.
GGAGCCCATATATCCCAAAGGTAACCTCCATTTGAGTATTTCTTTTCAGATGTTTATATAATTAACTTTTTTTTTATTCAATATTGAAAACTGATTTTCAAGGCCATGAAATATTTCACACCCTTGCTGTGAAACCAGCTGGAATAAAACTATAGATTCATTTTTGGGATGGTTTTAAGGTGTTGCGTGTTACCATGGAGTCCATATATTTCAAAGGTAACCTCCATTTGAGTATTTCTTTTGAGATGTTTATATAATTAACTTCTTTTTTATTCAATATCGAAAACTGATTTTCATGGCTATGAAATATTTCACACCCTTGCTGTGAAACCAGCTGGAGTAAAACTATAGATTCATTTTTGGGATGGTTTTAAGGTGTTGCGTTTTACCATGGAGTCCACATATTCCTAAGGCAACCTCCATTTGAATATTTATTTTCAGATGTTTATATAATTAACTTCTTGTTTATTCGATATCGAAAACGGATTTTCATAGTCATAATGTACTTCACACCATGCCTATAACGTCATTGCACCCATATGAAATGCAATGCCGAAAATTGACAATTAAATACTATTCAAATAAAATTATATAACAAAAGACAATTAAATAACATTAATTGCATAAGGAAACTGTAAATGTTCAAACAAACCACACTTCAAGCCACAGAACGGAAACAAAACAACCAAATATTCAACAAACCAAACTTCAAGCCCCAAAACAAAACATCAAATAAACAACCAAATGTTCTTGAAATTGCAAATGACCAAATTTCCACGAATTCAGCTATACATCTATGGCTCCACCTTCATCTTCTTTGTTCCGGATCCCTCGTATGTATATGGCTCCTCTCCATCACTAATGACCTCAAGAGGATCCTATTATACAAAAAAAATTAAGATATAAGGACCACTATATCACAAGTCAAAACATACTTTATTTGATTGTAAACACATGTTACCTCGTGCACTTGATGCTTTGAAAGATATGCATCAATTTTTTTTCTCATCGCTATTCATTTCCTTGACGGTAAAAGATGAATTTCCCAAATGCTTGACATTATAATTGGAGATTTCAAAAGCAAAGATAAATGTCTTCCCTAATATAGCCCTAAGTTTATCCGGACTCGTCGAAGACCCACCTCCCTAAAGGCATATATGTAAATTGAAGGGGAACATTTTTAGGCAGCATATAACCATTTCATTAAAGGAAGGATTTGCCTCTTATAGTTGATCACCCCGAACTTGTACAACATATGGGTTATATGTTATAACCCATATGTTATCCTGCATCACTCTAAGAGCAACAATGCACTCGAAAACACTCGAAATTCTGAAGAGAAATCAGTCCTAGAGTGAAATTAGAAGCAAAATCAATCCTAAAAGCGAAATCAGTCCTAGAGCACTCAAAATTCAGAAGCGAAACCAGCCCTAGAGTGAAATCAGAAGCAAAATCAGTCCTAAAGCAATCAAAATTCAGAAGCATATGCGAAATAAAAATAAGAAATTCAAAAGCAAGAGAAACAAAATCGAAATTCAGAAGCTAGTGAAACAGAGATTCAGAAGCCATCGACACGCGACTTTATCAACGGCAACAATGCACTTGAAAACACTCGAAATTCTGAAGAGAAATCAGTCCTAGAGCAAAATTAGAAGCAAAATCAATCCTAGAAGCAAAATGAGTCCTGCCAACATCCCAATACCTTTGTTGGATGCCCTATGGCTACCCCGGTGCTCTGATACCATGTGAGAGTATGAAATTGATTGTAATGTCCTCCTCAGGGTTTCCATTCATTGATATAACATATATATAGGTTACAAAGGTATTGGGCCTTAATGGGCTTTTGGCCCACTATACAATAATAAGACCTATGTAATCTATCAAACCCCCGCAGTCGAAACTGGAGGGGCACGTACAGTGAGACTGGAGCGAAAATCAATGAACAACTGTCTAGGTAAACCCTTGGTGAATATATCAGCGTACTGATATGAGGACGGGACATGTAGAACGCGGACATGTCCTATGGCAACCTTGTCCCTGACGAAGTGGAGATCAAGCTCAATGTGCTTCGTGCGTTGATGTTGGACCGGGTTGCTAGCCAGATAGACTGCAGAGATGTTATCAGTGTAGACCAGAGTGGCCTTCATAAGAGGGCAACGGAGCTCAAGCAGGAGATTGCGGAGCCAAGAGCACTCAGAGACAACGTTGGCAACGCCCCTGTATTCGGCCTCAGCGCTGGAGCGAGACACGAAAGACTGACGCTTGGTCGACCACGACACAAGGGTGTCGTTGAGGAAGACACAGTAACCAGACGTGGAGCGACGCGTGTCAGGACAACCACCCCAATCCACATCAGTGTAAGCAACAAGGTCAAGCTTAGAGGAAGGAGTGATCGTAGTGCCGAGCTCGAGTGTGCCGCTGATGTACCGAATGATCCGCTTTAAGGCATGAAAGTGGGGTTCCCTGGGTGCATGCATGAACAAGCAGATCTGCTGAACGGCGTAACTGATATCAGGTCTGGTGAAGGTGAGATACTGAAGAGCACCAGCAAGGCTCCTGTACAAAGTCGGATCATCAACCAAAGGACCAGAGTGAGCGCTGAGCTTGTTGGATGTATCGACAGGGGTGGCGACCGGATTGCAGTTACTCATCTTAGCCCGAGCAACAATTTCAGCAGCGTACTTACTCTGTGAGAGGAATAGGCCAGACGAATGCCGCTGAACAGCAACTCCCAAGAAGTAAGACAACTGACCCAAATCCGACATAGCGAATTCAGCACTTAGCTGTGAAATAATTGACGTCTGAAGCGCAGCAGAAGAGGCGGTGAGAATGATGTCGTCAACATACAGTAACAGAAATGCCATGTCGGAGCCTCTGCGATAGATGAACAGGGACGAATCCGAGCGGCTGCCAATGAAACCCAAGCGGAGCAGATGAGAAGCAAAGCGCTGGAACCAAGCTCGCGGAGCCTGTTTCAGACCATACAGAGAGCGCTTCAGGAGACAGACGTGCTTTGGACGATCGGCATCAGTAAATCCCGGCGGCTGAAACATGTAGACTGTCTCATTCAGGTGACCATGCAGAAAAGCGTTCTTGACATCCAGCTGATGAATGGCCCATTTGCGCGACAGAGCTAAGCTCAATACCACTCGGATAGTGGCAGGCTTGACCACGGGGCTGAAGGTCTCATCACAATCAATACCTACCTGCTGGGATCGACCGTTGACGACAAGACGTGCTTTATAGCGCTCCAACGTCCCATCAGAGCGGAACTTGTGACGGAAGAGCCACATACAGAGAACGACGTTCGCCGCGGGAGGGCGAGGGACAAGAACCCAAGTACCATTCTTTGTAAGGGCCCTGTATTCGTCGAGCATAGCCGCCTGCCAATTCGGGTCGAGGAGGGCTGTTTCGTGGGAGGTGGGGATGGGGGAGAGGGAGGTCTGGGAGTCAGGAAAGACGGGGGCAAGAGGCGCAAGGTGCGGGGAGGAGGAAGCGGCGGGTGCAGAGGCGGCGGGCGCCGCCAGGGAGGGGTTCGACGCGGCGGGTGCAGCAAATGGGGCTGCGGCGGGCGCAGCAAGGGATGAGTTTGTGGCTGCGGGCGCCGCAAATGGGGTTGCGGCGGGCGCCGCATTCGATGCAGCGGCCGCCGCATGTAGGTGAGGCGTGGGTGATTGTCGAGGTGAAGGGAGGTGGATAGCGGAGTGATGGTCGGTGGTCATGGAGACGATCTGACGGGGTCTGAAGACACCGGAGACGCTGCGGGTGTGTGGTCGATTGGTAGATGGTGGCGGGGGAGGTGGGGGAGGGGGAGATGCAGGAGCACCGGGAGAGCTCTGGGGAAGAATGAAGTGAGGGAATGGTGACTCAGACTCTGTCGACGACACAGGAGGTGTGGGAGATGCGAAGGGAAATCGCGACTCATCAAAGGTGACATGACGAGAGAGAATGATCCTGTGAGTCTTGATATCGAGGCAAATGTAACCGCGATGATCAGACGGGTAGCCAAGAAAGACACAAGGGGTAGAGCGAGGGTGAAGCTTGTGGGGGGCGGTGGATGCCTGATTGGGGAAGCACAGGCAACCAAATGTACGAAGGTGATCATATATGGGCAAAGTGTAATACAGTGCCTGAAACGGTGAGCGATGGTTGAGGGTGGTGGAAGGGAGAATGTTGAGGAGGTAGCATGTGGTGGCCAAGGCGTAAGGCCAATAAAGGAGGGGAATGGATGCGTGGAAAAGAAGAGTGCGCATCATATTGGTGATGGTTCGGATGATTCGTTCGGCTTTGCCATTTTGTTGAGAGGTGTAGGGGCAGAACAAGCGATAGGATATCCCATTGGTATTAAAGAAAGTGTGAAAATCTTTGTTGTCAAATTCGCGGCCATTGTCGCATTGGAAACACTTGACAGAGGTGTGAAACTGTGTTTTGATGTAAGCGTGGAATTTGGCAAAGATAGGGAACACTTGAGATTTAAAGTGCAAAGGGAAAACCCATAAGAAATGTGTATAATCATCCAGAAACAAAAGGTAATACTTATGACCCTCCTTGCTAGGCACAGGAGATGTCCAAATATCACTATGAATAATATCAAAAGGTGCAAATGTAGTGTTTAAAGATCGCTGAAAGGGAAGTCTGGCATGCTTGCCTAACTGACAAGACGAACATAAACTAGAGCGAAGCTCTTTATTACATTGGACAAGACTCTTAGAACGAAGTAAATCTAAGACTGCAGGACTGGGATGACCAAGGCGTGCATGCCAAAGACTGAATGATGATGCCGAGAGGGCGACTGGACTTGACGGGCTGGATGGTGATGGTGGCGACACAGGATAGAGCTCCCCGGTGCTATTACATCTCAGACGAGTAACCCCCGTAGTAAGATCCTTCACAGAGAAACCAAACGGATCAAACACAAGAGAAACATTATTGTCAGTGGTGAACCGACGGACAGAGATAAGGTTTTTGACAAGTTTGGGGGCAACAAGGACATTGTTGAGGTGCAAAGGGTTGGTAGGGGTTGGTAGTGTGGTGTGGCCAATGCCCGAAGTAGCAAGGCGACCACCGTTGCCGACGATAATAGAATGAGCAGGACCCTTAAAAGAAAGAGATGAGAGAGTATCTGAGGAGTTCGTCATATGAGAGGTAGCGCCAGTGTCCATGTACCAAGCGCCGTCAGGGGGTGTCAGCTGCATGGAAGAGAAGGCGTTGTGCACATCAGTCGGGTATGCCTGATCGGACGACGGACGGGGAGCAGGACCCAACAAGCCCTGCTGACGGTTGGGATATGGGGCTGGTCCACGAAACGATGCACCGGGGTAGCCATAGGGCATCCAAGGAGGGTAGCCAGGGTTGGTGTACCAAGAGGGGTGGCGGGGATCGTAGTGCTGCGGGCGACCATTGATGCGGCCATTGCCGCGGCTGCGCGGAGTCTTTGGGGTCAAGGATGGTGGTCAATAGATCTTTAGAGATGGTGTTGAAGATCCATTGAAGGACAATGGTGTCAAGTTGAGCGAAGAGATCGTCATCTTCGCTTTCAGGGCGGTTGGCGGAGGAGTCAATGTGGTGGAGGACTTTATGAGCCTTAACATGGGTCGTGAAGAGGTGCGACCACATGGTGTAGGTACTGGATTCATGATCAAGAATGATAGGGATGCAATTTTTGATGTTGGAGATGGTTAGGGCGGAATGGAAGGGTGATTTGGAGGCGGTGGTTTCGGTGGACATGGTGGCGAGAAGGATAGAGAGAGAGGAGGGATGGTGCGGCGGCAAGGGGTGGGCGAGGAGAGAGAGAGGGGGGCGGCAAGGAGAGAGAGAGGGGGCGGCTAGGGTTAGAGAAAAAAAGAAATTTAGAGTCTTTGAATCTTAGGTTGTGATACCATGTGAGAGTATGAGATTGATTGTAATGTCCTCCTCAGGGTTTCCATTCATTGATATAACATATATATAGGTTACAAAGGTATTGGGTCTTAATGGGCTTTTGACCCACTATACAATAATAAGACCTATGTAATCTATCACTAGCCTCCCTCCCTGCCTTCCTATTTTGCTTGGTAAATTTAGCTGAGATGCTATGCACCATCTTTCCTATCACAGGTAGTAGCAGTTGGGGAAATAAATTGAGATGGTGAATTGGGCTTTACCAAGCAAGAGAGATCTTCAACATGCTGAAGGTCACACTCCCATGTTAGCATCTTTGCCTCATCCATTTTGCTATTTTCTATATCCACCGAATCAGTACACAAGGGCAATACGGGCTGCTCATCTCTCACCTTATTTTTATCATTTACCGGTTCTATTTGACTTTTTTCATTGATGGTTGATGAAAGAGTAACTTCTTGGTTCCTTAATGTCGTTGTTGGCTATTGCATGCAGTGATTCATCTCCACTCTCACGATTACCTCGGGCAATCCCACCGGCTTTTAACATCAACAACCAATTGTTTAGCTGCCACCGATATTTCTACAACTTTTCCATTAGTTTTATTGTCACTTTGACTGTCAACTTTCATTCCATTGGTGATAATAATTTCCTGTCTGTCTTCGTCATCAACTCCAATATCAGATGCTCTTTCACGCACCCCCTTTGCAGAAGTCACTGAACTCTCACCATCACCAATGCTCCTCTTGTCCCCCTTCTGTGTACCCGACCCAACCAGTGACTTCTGAATGCCTTTTGAAGTAGGACTAGATCCTCTAGACCTCGCTGATGATGCTTTCCTTGGCCTTCTCTTTGGGAAGTCTAAAAACAGTAGTCATCAAAATGCTTCATCAATCAACAAAGAGGTATAAAGAAGCCAAAAATTAATGTTCATGAAGAAGAAACAATCTCAAAGAAAAACATAGTTCAAAGGCTAATAACACAAAAATGCAAAAGCACCTCCTACTCCTAGCACCCGGGAATCAAAACAAACCTGAATAGGCTAATAACACAAAAATGCAAAAACACCTCCTTGCACCAGGGAATCAAAACAAACCTGAATTGACTGAAACTTGAAGTGATGCTCCATCCATTGGCGGGGCACTTTATACGTCGTGAATGAGACTGTAAAAAAGGCAGCCATGAATGATACTGGAAAAAAGGCATACACAGCAAAAAAAAAATCAAATCGAAAAGCTATCAAGGGGGAAATGGAATGCTTCAACTTTAAATTTCATAAAAAATAGATTGAAAGCCCCACCACACCACCAGGAACCAGGCATCAGCTAGCAAGAGAGGCACGAACAAACGATAACATTCCTGCATACTATAAACTTCCAATAAAACCATAATTATACCAAACATAAAACACGAACAAACGATAACATTGCTGCAAAATCGGTTCTTCAATCATCGCCAATTTGCCTGCCAAAAAGAAACTAAATGTCCAAAACCGTGAAGTTACTCTTTCCTATTCCCATTAATCTGAATTTTCCTTTTTCTCCTCTTCTTGCTGCCTTTCTATTGTCTCTCTGCTCTTTCCTCATTCAGGTTCTTGTGCCTTCTTCTCAATACACACGTCATTGGGTAGCTCATTCTCATCGTTTTCGGAGTTAGTTTCCTGCTGAATGTACTCCTTTATTTGTTCCTTTAGCTTCTGATTTTACAGCCTATCATTCTCCCCTTGTATAGCAGCTCCTTTCACACCAACTCTTTGTTCTTTAGCTTCCTTGGTTGCTTCTCTCCTTTCATATCACTTAATCCTGCAGTTTCCACCTCACATACTGTCTCCACTGACTCGTTATGGCTCAAAGTTTCCATACATTTCTTCTCCTCCTCACTCATTTCTCTATCCCGATATGTTACAACAGGTGAGCACCCGCATCCCGCCGAGGAAGAGTGCTCTTCGGTACCCACTTTTGTTGACGCCATTCTGTAGCTTATCTTGAGTTATCCACTGTTGCTAATGATGAGCACCCCTTATCTCTCAACTTGGCTTCCACACAAGCAACCCCTTCATGACCCAATGCATCTGTAAGCTTTTCTTTTTGCAGCCTCACCTTCTCATCAGTTATGCTAGAAACAACACCAACACTAACATTTACACATGATAGATATGGCTCAACAACAACAGAAGCAACCCCTATCTTCATGACGTCCTATTGTTGTTCTTCTCCTTTCTTTCCATATCCCTCCTGCAGGTTCTTCTGCACCCACACTTTCTTCGTAGCATTTCCTTACACATTTTTTGGCATCACACCCATGGCTGCACAAAGTGGCAACAATGGTTACAACCCATTACATATTGCAATAATGAATGGTAATGCCAGAATAGTAATCTAAGAGAGTTGAGTTTGTGTCAGCATCCCCTTATGCATCAACCAATTTGATCAGAATGGGAAAACACTGTTACATGTGGCTGTTTCTGTGCTAGCAAAGCAGATCGACTGTGCTGAGCAAAGGAAATTGAAATTCCATAGAAAAGCATCATTAAAACTGTCGAGTATCCGTTTAAATTCAAGTGAGATGAGATCCACAAACCAAACATCATCTAGTTCAGAAATCAAACTGTACGTCGAGTATCAATTTAAAACCAGTTTCTGCATAAGAAACGAAACTTGAGATGTGTAAATGAAGCAACAGATTAGCTAGTTCGAACAAATACCTTCATATCCGATTGGAATGAGTTAATATAAATGTTGAGGCCTCGGGAGGAGAGGGGCATGAACTCACTTGATGATTGTGACCAGTTCATCACATATCTACTCAATCGTTCTGGATCAAAATCGTGTCCCCAATCAATTCTGATGACGAACGTGGAAGAGAAACCCATATTATGCCAATTTCTAATGTGAAGAAACGGTTGAGCTTGAGAGAACGTGGGCTGGGAATTGATTCAGGGATTGCTTCAAAAAAAATCCAAAGCAATTGCAGCAGGCAATTTCAATGTGCCTGGAAATAGGAAACGTCCCAAAAGATCCAATTTGTTAGATTCAGACACATCACACATGGAAAATTAGGTACTTGAAGCTGCTAGTAAAAAAACTTTCATTCTTTTTACTCATTGCAGTCGAATGACCTAATTGTTTTAGTCTCTTAACATTTCTATGTGATGTGCTATTTTAAATCCAAAACATAAACAACAATTCCAAGGCCAAACCACAAAATCACAAATTTCTTTATCACAAACCCTAATCGAAATGTCCACAAATTGGTTCTTAAATCCAAGTCTAATCTAAATTCATTCTAATCTCAACCAATTGAAGTTAACAACAATCAAATGAAAAGGTAGAGGAACAAAATTACTAACCTTGAAGGTGTAGAGACGGGATTGGAGCGGGATTGGCGCGACGCACCTGTGCGGGAGACGGGAGCCCGTGGGAGAGGCGGGATTTGAGCGGCGCACCTGTGCGGGAGAGGGAGTGGATTGCTGGGTGGAGCTGTGCGGGAGACGGAAACGTTGCAGCGGCGCACCTGTGCGGGAGACGGAAACGTTGCAGCAGCGCCGACACTGGGGAGTCGCTTGACTTCTCCCGTTCTCTCTCTTTTTGTCGGAGGAGATCGCAGCTTCAAGTCGACGATCGATGCATTAACGGGGAGAACGTGGGTTGGGAAGGCAGTTTCTTATCTTTGTGAAGAGGGGGACACGTGGCTCAATTTTTTACAAAAGCTTTGCTTCTGAAATAATAAGTATAAGGGGTGGATTGGAAAAAAATTTAAAAAGTATTTTTAGATTCTATACCTTTATATTGGTATGTTTATAAAATTTTATTATAAAAATTATTTTCTTAAATAATCAATATTTTAATTATCTATATTTTTAAAACATTAATTTTCATAATAAAATTTTATAAACATATTAATATAAGGGTATAGAATCTAAAAATATTTTTTCTAATTTTTTTTAATGTTGATTTATAAGCGAAATAATTTTGTGATGCACTGTGAGGTGCACCGAGTGTTGCGGAGGATCCGGACTGAAACTCAAGGATCTGGTTATCAACTTTTAACCTCTTAATTAAAGAGTGAAATCAAACCTAATCCCTACAATATAAGAGCAAAAGCAACCTTTGTGCAAAGGATTTAGCCACGTGTCCACCAATTTTTGGAGAGTTTTTAAATTTTTTTTTCTTTGGAAAAGCACCCTTGAAGCGGTTTCAGCTTTTTTTCTCTCTCCTTCACGACTCACACCCACGTTCTCTCCCTCAAATTGCTCTCCAACTCCCTCTCAATCAGAAGCGGCAGGAGAAGAAGACCGAGGAAGAATGATTCAAGGTTCAAGGTCGACGATCTCTCAGGGTGTCACAACAAATCCATCCGCAGGTATGTGTTTGATTTGAAGATGTCATTTTTTTCGAAAAATTAGGGTTTATGGGATTCAATTTGGGAGATGTAGATCCAACTTTAGCACAAACGTTCCTTCTGATTTAGGGTTTTGGGTATAATCTTTCTCTGTCAAGGGTCTGTCGAATCTAATTTAGGGTTTATTGCCAATCAAGAGAGGCTCAAGCCACATGAGGAGAAGACTGAGAAGGATCGTTCGTCGACAAGGATAGGCTCGAATCTAGCTGTTCGATTTTAATTCAGGTTTGTGAGATCTTTGCCTTTTTCCTCTTTCTTTTTCCCCTTTATTTTGAATGTTTATATACTTTTAAAGTTCATGTCAGATTTATAGGTTTCTTCTTTTTTGATCGGAGCGTCGTTGAAGGGAAAGAGTTGCTGCCTATTTTGAGTGTTTGGGTGGAGCAACGTCTGATAGAGTGGAAGAGTTTTGGGAGCGGTTGGAGCAAAGGATTTCGGTGATTCTTTTACAAGGGCATGGAGAGGAAGAGTCTTGCCCTCACTCTTGTCCTCTACAACGCTCGACATCTCCTTCATCTTCAATAAATCACCCGGTAATTCCTACCCTCTTCTCTATGATAATGAATATATCAATCAAATTAGGCTCCCAGCTGGAAGAGAAAAGAGCTTATGAGATATGAAAGCACCGATTTTTATTTTTATTTTAATTTTGAATTTTGTGCTTTGTGTTTTTTAATAAATTTTCGGTCTTCTGATGGGTGATTTTGAAGATTCATTTGAGATTAAGGTACTCTGCTGATCCTGGGTAACTAAATTGAGCTTTTACTAAGTTTATGATACCTGGCAATTTTACAAGGCTGAATCACTAAATTCAGCTTCTGTTTTTTTTTATTTTTGCAAGGGAATTTTCTAACTGACATTCCTACATATTTGACTTGGTTTAATGGGTGAGGATAATTTTTTTTGTTTGTGTCCCAGCTCGTATGGATATGCCTAATTGGAATTCTAAGCCCAAGCTTGCCTTTTAATGCAGTTATGACAACGCTGACATGGCTTTGCATTATGGTTCAATACTGAGAGAGTGAAAACGCCATCAGGTTGTGTCAAGTTGATTATTTTGTTTGTGAGGATTTGATTTATTGCTTCAAACAATAGATTATCTGCAACTAAAAATCTGTTTTGTCTGATTTTGGAGTAAAGATTTTGCACTTTATTATGGTTGGGATTCCTTCTATTTCTGCTAGAGTTATGTTAACGAGTTCATCTAACTAATACTAAGTTGTAAGTTTTATCCATGAACTCCATTATCTGTGTGGATTATTTGTTTTCTACTTCGATGGGAGCTGCATACTATCTGATTGAGGAAGGACCTGTGTTCACTTCAAGTTCATTGTATTGATCAAATATTGTGAATCAGCAAAACTTGCAATATTAGCAAATGTTAAACGTTAAGATTGAATCTTATGGTGATATAATGTGATTGATTCTCATAGATTAAATTACGTGTTCTTAACTTATGTGTAATGTGATTGATTCTCATAGCTATGGTTGATCTCTTTGCACCTTTCCTGTCAAATCATCATTTTGGCGCACGGGCTTTATTTCCAGCAAATGTTTTCAGAACAATTCACTATCTCAGAGATGGTTCAAATGCTGTCACGTTTCAAAGATTCTTCCGACCCAAGGTTTCACTCTTATTCTTATAAATGCATTCTTACATGAATTATTTTATTCTTGAAGTGTAAGTTAATGTTTTGGTCATGCTCCCTTTCCTGGTTATTGGTTATCTTCGTTGTATGAGAAACCCATCCTTTTTTCGTCACTTGGTCATCCTTTTTTTTTTGGTGAAATGAGTGTAGGTGCTTTTCTGCTGCAATAAGCACAATTATTATTTTATTAACAATGTTCTAACCTTTATGAATCTGACTTGCTGAGCATTTAAGATAAATAATAAATCTTGAGTAACTCGGGCAAATTTGAGTTTAAATTGAAGATTGAACTTTGTTGTGGAGCAATTCTTTTCAAATTATAACCTAAGCAAATCGATGTGCTCTGAATAAGGGAATTGGATTCTCGTGAGAGCGAAAGATGGAATTGGAAAAAACTGTGAAAAGGGAGTAGTTATTGAAGAAGTTTTGAGATTTTCTTCTTAGATCTTTGTTGATTTTTTTTTGAGGTACTGGATTCTTCTGGACCAATATTAATTTATTTCAATGTTTGGACTTATTCTCTAGATCTTCCGAGCATACAAACTGCAATTTCCTTGGGTTGGTGCTGTAAATCGTTCGCAAGTGGATAACAAAAAAAAATGTTGATAATGGCTGCTTGTCGTAGAGAGCAGGAATTCTAGGATGATAGTCCATAGTACAGGCATCTTGCTTATAGAATGGGCTTTAAGTATCTTGCCAAGGTGCTTTCGAAGGTATATCCCCCTTTCGAAGGTATATCCTCATTGTTCTAGGGTTGTTTTTGGTCGTTTGCGAATTTCAGGACCAAATTTTCTATTTGGGTGACACTAATCGTGTGCTCAAATGCTCAATTTATGAGTTTGATCGATTTCTGTTTGCAATCTTTTGTTTAGGGTTGCAATTTGTTCAATTTGGAGCTTTTCATTTTGGGTATTTGAGAGACAAATCAGTGGTCCCGACCTTCTTTCCTAGCATATGAAGAAGCAGTGTTCAATTTATGTGCCATCCCACCTTCTTTCTCTGTCGCTATGGAGTTAAGGTGTCCCGGCCAGTTGTGCTACAAATAGTGAAGAAGCAGGACTAGCGGTCAAGTTTGGAAGCAAATTAAGGTCACCTCCAGCCACAAGCTCAACGCCAAGAAGCGTCTTTTTTTTTTGGCAGGTCTCACTCTCTTCTCCTCTGAAATCTGTTAGTTAAGGTTTATGCTTTCCTCTTGGTATCATCTTAACTGCTTTTGATTCCTTCTTCAATCATTACTTGATTCCTTCTTCAATCATTTTAATTTTTTTTTCCTGCTTTCTTTCTTCCTCCGGCTTATATGAAGGTCGGTGCTGCACTATTGGTAATAGGAGGCTACTTTCTTCCTTATTTCAATGCATAGTCATTGTTACTCTCTTTTATTCTCCATCTTAAAAAAAATTAATAAAAACATGTCATTTGGCTTTAAGCAACTAGCTGAATTCACTGGATTTGTACTTTGGCAAGATATAATTCAAGCAAGACCTTCTAGGTTTCCTGTGACTTCTTAGAAATTATTCAGTATACTTGATGATGCAAGTGGTTTCCTATATGCTGGCAAAGCTCAAAGTTTGCAGAAATATGTTTTTGATGGGGAAGCCAGAAAAATCAGGCTTGAGATGAGGGCCGTGGTTGCTTGTACAAGCTTTTTGAACAAAAATTGGTAGGCGGCTTTGCATAGATTTTAATATCGCAATTATGTGAAGTAGTCTCTTTTTTTTGCTGCATTGCTATGTGGTGATTAGTGAACTTATGTGAGTTTTTCAATGCAGGTTAAACGTTAAAAGCATGGCTTGCTGATAAGGATGCGCAGAATCTTTGACGTACACATATGATGTCTGTTTTTCAATGCTCGTGGAGGAGGCAAAAGCTGCACAACAGAGGTACACATATGATGTCTGTTTTAGGTTATGATACCATCAATTTCACGCTATTTCAAGGTTCTTGGTGATTTTCTCATTTCTGGTTAGGTTGGTTGGGGGTGGGGTGTTAAAGGTGACAAAATTAGGTTCGTAATGTTTGATTGTGACATAAAATTTATCTATTGCAATAGTTGTGGAGTGCACCTTATTTATCTTCATTTACTCATTCATCTGTTAATGTTTTTGGATTAGGTGGACTAATTTAACTTGTGAATCTGTTGTTAAAGGAAGGATATGGGTACCTGAGCTTGGGTTACTGAGACTTCTCTATTTTAGGAGAAAGTAAGGAATAACAATTTATGGTAATCTATTGCAAGTAAATGCACACTACTACAGGCGATTGAAATGTCTTTCCAAAAGTGAATTTTCTATGTTTTCTGGTAATCTGGTCGAATATTTACTCTAGGTGGTAAAAGTTCTATGGTGCAAGAGCAAACCAATGCCTGCTTTTTTTTAACTTCAAGTCCTGAAATATATGTAATTGAAGTAGATTTTGTCTTCATGCTCATCTTTTATGGCATATAGGAATGATGGGAGGATTTGGAGCACATATACTTCTTTTAATTAACCTATTTTTAGGGGCAACCTAGCACAAATTACTTTAATTGAACCTGGATCATGATAAATCCCGCATCCATATTACTAATGATTTTGTTTAAAAGCAATGTTTAATCAGGCTAGACTTTTAATGCCGTATAGTTCAGTTTATGATAGATTCTAGAAAGTAGTGTAGAGTGTAGTGGTTCATTATAAATACAAAGTATTGGCATCAGTGCAAAAGTAATTATGATTATATTTTGGGTCATTTTATTGAAATTAGTTGCAATGTATTTTTTTTCCATGTGTAGGCAAGCTGAGTGGACGAGGGAGCGTCTTGAGAGGAAAAGGCCAAGATACAAGCAAATGATGAAGTAGATTTACACAAAGATTCTGCTGATACAAGTGATGGAGATACTAGTAGTGCTAGCAAGCTTGACTCAACTCGGTAGGGAAACGATAAATGTCTAATATTGGGTTAAGAAAGTGTTGAAAATGTTTTTGTCTGGCTATTTTGAAGTTTGTCATCTTGTAGTGTTTGGTAAGATAAAGTCTATATTGGGATCACGTGGGAGTACAGGAATGAAATCATGCGTTTGTTTAGCAGTTGGTCATGGTTGAACAAAGGTTAAATGTTACGGAGTATAGTATTGCCTTTCTTTTTTTGTCCTCTCATGTATAAGTTGTCAAAATCAAACCAAAATTATGGCACTTCCAGAATGTAAAATATATCTTTAAATTTTGTGAAATCGGAATGAAACCCGTAGGCCTTCATTAATTAAAGATCATAGTTTCTACTCCATTGTAATCAGTACTCCTACAACCATTTTAAGCTTTCAATATGTTGCAATAACGATTGTTTTATTTTCTTGTGTTCGATTTTTATATTTTTTTTATGAATTTTGAAATGCAATGTTGAATATTGTCAATGCAACAAATAACGTATGTAAGTCTTTTCAACAAATAAAAAAAATAGTTAATTACATGTTCGTGTTTATTATTGTTGTTATTTTTTTTTATAGTAGGTAAACATTAGAATATCTTTAAACAAGATCATTCTTGATCATCATTATTGTTGTTATTGATCTCATTCACATTAGTAGTAATAGTTGTAAAGTGTCCTTTTTTATTTTTGGATAAACTCAAATCAAAATCAATCCTTAATAACAAAAGTAATGTTCAATATGCCTTGACCCCATGTTGGCCTTGAGCCCTTGATGCTCGTCCTTGGCATGTCATGCTCACATTTCTTTCACCCGCATTGTCTCTAAACTTAGGCCGATTACATAGTCGATGCAATCATCGTTTACCTTTTTTTTTTCTGGATCGTCGTGTTACATTTTATCAACATCTGCTTACAGTATTGATAAATCATTTCTTATTATTTATTTATCTTGAAGCATTTCATAGTCGATGCAATCAGTCAATTTTGTTCTTAGATAAAAGAACAGCTATTGGAGTCAAATGAGAGATTTCTCTTACTGTTGCTATCATATGACAGCGCAGTTTGTTACTTGTATTAGCATATGACAACGTAGTTACAAACTAACCACTGAACTTGGGGTAAAAAAAGCAGAATATGAGTGAAATTTTGCCTTTTGTTTTTAAGAAATATTTTGGATTTTGTTAATAGAGTCAAATGACAGATTTCCCTCAAGCCTAAATTCAAATGCCATATTTCTCTTATTGATGCTGTCATACCGATGAAGAAGGAATAGTTTTTCCGAATTTTATAATTTTAGCTCTGAATTCCACATCATGCGTCATACATAATACGATGACATCCGATAAATATTAATGGTGTTTTTTATATGATATTTAAAAATCTCGTGCGTGAACGCACGGGCTACTGACTAGTTTTTAATAGTTTCACAATCTTTATAAAGGGAAAATTTCTGTACAACTAGAGCAATTTAATTTCAATTAATTATTCTGTATATGTATACAAGCTACAAAACATTTCATATCACTCAAAATCCCTAACTCTTACAACTGAAAGATCTAACAATTCCCCCTATCAAACAACTCCTCCCCGTCCCCATCTCTGCCTCGACCTTCTTCCGTTGCTGCTGCTCGTGATCTTCGAACATCGCCACGAACGATTTCGGTTCCGTAACTCGACGCCTTTGCCTAATCTTGATATCAGCCAGGTCCATCTCATTCGGCACCCTCATCGACCCGAACATGAGCATACGCCATCTACGGCTCGACTTTGACGACACCTGATCGTAGTAATACGTCGTCGTTTTTGACTGCTTCTTCTTGCTCCTCTGCTGCTGCTGCTTAGCCTGCCTCGGCGATGAGCCACCGAACATGGTCTTGGTCCAATGGAAGACCTTCTTCTTGAGGCCTCTGCCGGATTTCGGCTGACCGTTGTTGTTAGTCTCGTTACCGTTACCAACCAACTGCCTCCCGCAAAAGATGATGTTTTCGGGAGGCGTGAATCCGGCGCTGAAGAAGTCGAACATGAAACTCTCCTGCGGAGCTGAGGAGGAGCTCGTGATGTCCGAGTAATCACCGGATCTGTCGCTTGTGCATTGAGCGAGGTCGCAGAAGGAGAGCCGCGGAGGCTCTCCTTCTCCGTGAAGTTGATCTTCTTTGGAAATCATTTTTTTTTTAAAGTTTGGATGAGTTCGACTTCAGTTATTTTTTTACGCTACTCGGTTAATTAATGGGAGACGATGGATATAAAGTTCTTGTAATGTTGAAAGGTATATATATGAATGACAGATGGGCAAATAGCGTGTAATTTAATTTCCATAAGTGGGTATTTTTGTTCAATAAAATACATTTTTTGGGTTAACGGTGGTTGAATAATATTCATTTTACAGATTGATTATTAATTTAATTTATTGGAACCATCCATATTTTCTAGAATTTGTGATGGCATAGGTGAGACTTTTGAGCTCCATTAGAGCAGGTACTGCCCACTGCCTGCGGATTTAACACGGCCTAGTCTCATCACACATACGAGCACGGAGCACTGCTCTAAATATTGGATATTAAACGATATTTAGAATTTGATACGACGATATTTAGAATTCGATATGGTTATCGATTAAAATCTACGGAGTATTAGTGAATGCATACAATGATATTTACCAATATATTGTCGATATTTAGTGATATATATGTAATATTTAGTAAATTTTATAATATAAATATTGTTTTCATGTTTATTTGAAAATTTTTAAGCGTAAATTTTCTTTACTTGAGCAATTTTAGTGTAAGTGTATAAATATAATAATTTTGACTAAAATTACATAATTAGATATTTCAATACTCCCTCTGTAGCGAAATAATTGGCATTTTGGCCGTATTTGTCCATTTGAATCTAATTAATGACAATTTTTTTAATTTTATCAATTCATCTCATTAATTATATTTGATTTCTAATATATTCTATTAATACTCTAACTTTCCATACTATTTAATTTCATCGGTCCATATTTTTTCCACATTATATATTTACTAAATTTTTAACTATTCTGCTTTCTAATTGTAGGTTCTTTAATAAGTGTAACCCCCCCTCCAAAAGACCAATTATTTCGTCACGAAGGGAGTATATCATATTTCTCCTTAACTAATTATGATTCCAGTAAGCGATATTTAGACTATTGCATTACTACACTATTTAGTGTATAATTTTTCATATAAAAAATGTTACTGATATTTTTTATGAATGATTTTCAAAAAAAAAAATGTAAAGAAAGCTTTAAAAAAAACATATTTTTACTCTATATTTGAACTAGATATTATATTAGTATGATCGTATTTACATTTAAATAATAAAATTAGTATGATCTTACACCGTTCATCTTTTTTGAGAAACTCAATCGGGCTTTCTAGATGAAGTTTAGTATTGTAAATTTGTAATGTTTAATTTGTTGAGCGTTATATATGTTACGTTCTTTTTCCAGTTAATTTCCTGGAGGTGGTGTGGGGACGTGTAGTCGTCGAAGCTTCTTGGTATTTGATTGAATTGGTCATACAACACTGTAAATTCCTTAATTGCTGGGTTTGTAGTCAAATTACAGCACCAAGGTGCTAGAAGGATATGATGACAAAGTCGCTTTTTTTTTTTATTGATAACATGTCAACAAGCAAGGGAGCTAGAAGTATTTAAGAGTTTAAAAGTTAAAGATTCATACTAATTTTATTATTTTAATGGTTTTAAACTCCATTCGAAAGAAGTTATCATGGATTTTATAATTCGTCACCATCTATATTATTTTATTAAAAAAAAGCTAATTAGCGACTTATTTGAGAGGTTAACCCTCTCACTAACCACCACTTCAATTTTTGATTTGTTATGTAACGTTTCACATTGAAAAGAAGTAGTTAAAAAATAACATTCCATGTTTCCAACACATGCATAATATAAAATATTTTTTCACCTAACCATCCGTTAAATTAAAGATTATACAAAATCATCTATTAAATACAATTTGTTAACAAATTACTGGTCATAATAAAATTCTATTAAGATTTTTTTGAAAAAAAAATTGTAAATGACTAATATATCCTTTTTTTTGGGATTGAACATCTGTATTTATACATACTAGATGTATATTTGTTGAAAATTTATAAATTTAAGGTCTTATTGGTGTATGGATTAACTTGGTGGAATAAAGAATTTTTTATTTTATTTTCGACTAATTACAAGTGTGAGATGTTTCAATGGCTATGAAAGGAAATTTTGATTAAAAAGTGGGGGTAAATTAGTCATTTTAATTGATGTTTTGATAGATGTTTTTACTTGGGATGCGATTTGTTAACAAATCGTACTTAGCGGTTAGTTTTGTATTAATTTTAAATTTAGCCATAATATGTAATTGCAATCCATTACATGAGATATAATTAATACAATAGATTAGAAGAAAAAAAATTATATCTGTTTTTCTATCCTATGCCCTGGATAAGACACTAAATTGGGAAAGATTTTCAACAACAACAAAAAAAAGCAAGCGACCCTAAAATCTAATTAAAAAAAGGCTAAACCAGTTAAAAGTTTTTTTAAAAAATCTAAATTTAGGGTCTTATCCTATGTCGCAAGGATATAGGATAGAAAAATCGTATTTATATTTAGATTATTGTTTTTTATTTGATAAAAAAAATATTGTTTTTTGTTTATTGGAATATATCTAAATTATTAATAATATTATATTAACGTGTTTTATGTGTAGGGGACAAGATCTACTCTCCGCTCCTTTAGGACTATGGGGGTCCGTTTGGCTTTGTTTTTGTGGCGTGTCCACCCCCCCATATTGGCGAGTTACCTTAGATGATGGACGTAATGCTATGCTTGCCCTTGTGTGGACCGGGGAGTGGATGTGGTGCGATTTTGGGCCGACGCTTATTCCCTGAGTTGTATTGGGTGGGAGTTGTGGGTTAAATGTACGGGGTGGGTATGTTTGCGATGGGAGGTATGTGGTTGCATGATTAGTGTAGAGTGGTTGTCCCTTGTGGTTAGATATCGAGCTGTGATGTACTTTTGTGGGTTATATCATAATTATAATAATATTAGTGTAGGTCTTATTTGCAACGGTAAATATATAGACGAGGCGAAAGCCAAGTAGAAACAAGAGGGAAGACCAATTCCTACATAAATTAGAACCCAAACGACGGATGAAACTTGAAGGTATAGATGTATAGTATCTTTTGGGATCCTTAAACTAAACACCAACGTTCTCTTGTACATATTTTGATTACTTAATTGCTTAGACCACATTCACCTAGACCTAAAGGTGAATGCTTTTTCCTATAGTAAAAAAAAGTCATCAACGAACACCTACTCAACAAGCACAACTGAAATAGCATCATATTTAGCAAAAATGAATGCACTGAAATTTTCAAATCCAGTGTTTATAATAATAATGATGATGAAGTTTATGATCGAACAAAACTGATGAAAATCCCTTTTTGCCTGAAAATTTTGCATTTGGGTGACGAAACACAGAGACAATACTGATGCACACTTCACGCGCCCTGAACCCCTATTGCGGATGAGCTAACAAAACAATAGTTCTAGCATGTCTAGAGATGGAACAAATTTTCATTACTCATCCATAAAACTGTCATTAGAAAAGCTTTAGGTCAGGCTGGGAACAAATTATAATCATGTCTCAAAATTTGAGTTTCCAGATCGTACGTGAAGTCAATGACGGAAACAGAGATCAAAATGTCATAAATCTGATACACGAGACGATTGAACGATTCAAGACCACTTTGCATCTACCTCCATTTTAGAATGGAAAAGAGAACAGATAAAAACAGGATGAAACATCAAGAACACGCATCTAAAGATTGTCTATGGGATGCTAGGACAAAA
Organism: Persicaria tinctoria; assembly: GCA_037127255.1. Lineage (NCBI taxonomy): Eukaryota > Viridiplantae > Streptophyta > Magnoliopsida > Caryophyllales > Polygonaceae > Persicaria > Persicaria tinctoria. The sequence continues at coordinate 8,183,017 of JBANSL010000012.1, forward strand.
ACTCTCCAACTCACTGTTCAACAGGATCAATGATTCTTCCAGCAACTTGATCCAGATCACGCCTACCACTGGATGTGATTCTTCTTCCACTAGCATATACAAAAAAAAAAATGCAAGCTTAACAAAATGCCAATTGCACATGAAAACCTAAATCCAAATTGAACACGAGCTGAAACTAAGCAAAAGTAACTCACCCCTTAGGGTCTAGCTCAACGATGTTCATGTTCTGCAACTGCTGGAGGATGTTGCGGGCAACAGCCCCACTGCTCTTGCCGAAATGAGGAGGACGGCTTCCATTTCTCTTACTGCCTCCATAGATCCTCTTGAACCCGCCTACTCCAACACCGCCCCTCAAGTAGATTTTCCTAGCCATGGAAGCTGTCATAGAGATGAAATAGAGATGTTAGAACAGCAGAAGGCATCAATTTTAGATTTTTTCCAAGCAAAGGGATGTGAAGTTAGCAGCAATGACATACCAGCTCTAATGAAGTACCAGTCAGGGTCATAAGGAGCAAGCTCCTTGAGGGTTCCAGTTTTCACAATGTCTGTCCAGTGTGGCAACTCCACCTTCAATCAGAAAATAACTATAATCAATCGACCAAGCAAAAATTGCAGATGGCATCAAAAGGAGCAGAAAGAAGATAATGGTAATTGAATTCATAATTTCGTGCTGGACATTTGAGCAGAGGCTATTGCGTATAAAAGCAACAACGAAACTCATTCAACATATTCAAGCATGAAACCAGTTTGCCCTAATTATCCCTCATTATTGAACTTCACCTGAGAAACCTTCAACTGACAGGATAAACAAAGAACAATAGCCATGCCATTGTGTAAGCAATCACCACCAGCACAGTTCACCAACAGCATAGTAATCATTATTTGGCCACATTCAACAGTACCAAACCGATAAGAAAACATACAAACCCTACATTAATTATCCACACTGACTGTTGAAATCCACAAAATCTCCACTGATCATTGTTCACAGATGTTAATTTCCACCATATCTCGTACAACAAACCACAAATAATTAGTTTTCATTCAAGATCGAGCATTCCAAATCAACCCAGAGAAGAACCGGAAATCACAAACACATTAAAGCAATCAGTAGAGGAAAATAAAGAACCTTGCCGGACCGCTTGAGGTGAGAGGCGTATGCCTTGACGAACTCGTGAGGCGAAACATCTTTCACGGTAGCCATTGTTGCTCCTTTCTCTTTCTCTCTCGATCCCTGATCAGATGCTCTGGACACTCGCCGCGCCTCGCGTAGTAGGGTTTCGCAGAAACGCCACTAAATAAATCGAAGGTGGTATTGGGCCGGGTCCAATGACTCAGCTACCTTAAGCTTGGGATACATTCGGGCTGGACCAAATTAACTACAGAAACGGTCCAATAGTAGATTTGGGCTGAATTTTTGGGGTGAATTCTAAAATAGCCTAATTTAAGGTCTTCATTGGTTAAATTTCCACCAACGGTTACAAATTAGCAAAATGTCCACCGTCCCCTGTGCCTCTGTTTCAACAGTTTTTTTTTTACTTTTTTTTTTCCGCGTTGCTAAAACCGAAGTTGCTGAAATGAAGTTGCCTTTTTCTTCTTCTTTATTTTCCCTCGTCACCACTTCGATACCGGATTTACTGAAATCGGAGTTGATAAATCCTGTTGCTAAAACAAGAGTTGCTTTTTTTTTCTTTTCTTTTTTTTCGCGTCACCCTTCGACACTAGAGTTGCTGAAACCGAAGTTGCTGAAATTGTTGCTATAATTGCTGTTTTTTTTGTCACCACTTCGACGCCGGAGTTGCTGAAACTGGAGTTGATTTTTTTTTTGTCTTTTTTTTTCATGTCACCACTTCCGGAGTTGCTGAAACCGGATTTTTTTTCAAAGCATGCTTAAATGCTAAAAAAAATCCCAAAAAATGTTGAAATGCTAAAGGTGAGGAAAGTTGTGGATCTCATATTTGAATTGACGTTGGGCTCATTTCTGTCGGACTTGGGTCTCAGATCTGAACGCAACCGAACAACGTTGGCGGATTTCAGGCTACTCGAGCATCTGAGATTGTATATCGGCAACTGGAGATCACATATCGAACAACTGGAGCATCTAAGATCGTAGATCCACCCCTTTCATACGCATATGGCTTCCGTCAACTACTGTGGCCACGAGCGCACCTATAGAAATTCTCGAATTTCATGCAATCCTCTCCGTGAAGATCGTAGATATGGCGCTTGTGTGTGTCGCAGAGCACGGCCTCGTAGAGCACCACCGATTATGATGACTATGGCGATTTGGATGATTCTGAAAGTGATCGTGATGATGTCGATTTGAATGATGCCGGAAGCTCGGATTCAATTCCGGTTTCGGAGGAATTGACAAATCTGGCAAGGCTATGAGATGACACCGATTTTGATGATCGATCAAGATGAATATTCTTTTATTGATGATGAAGATGAAGATCGATGAAGATGATGATCAGTTGGAGTTTGATCGATTTCGACAGGAAGAGGACGGGGAGGTGGTGATCTCCGAGGGGAGCCTGGAAAAAGGGGTGGGAGGAGGACGGTGAACATAAGGGAAGGGGGGGCACCCTTGTGAAATGGTGGACTTTAACCTAATTTGTAGAGGTCTGTGGACATTTGCCCAATTTGAGCTAAAAAAGTGGCCGGTTGAGCAAATTTTCTCTGAATTTTTTGGTTGAAGTTTTGTAAGTGTAAAATAAATTTGACTTTACGTATGCTTTTTTTTCCCCCGAAAAACTATTGAATATATAGCCTTGTCGGGCGGATCTCGACAACTTTGGACTATCCCTCCGGTATATCACCGAATATCCGAAAAAACGATCGAATGGTAGTTGAATTTAATCTCGTAGATGTCTGAACCTCAAGATCACAGTTGGAACCGCGAGGATCAATCAAGGGAGTTATTAGTGCCGCTTTTTATGATCCTTTGTTGTTCAAATCTCTTGAACAATTAGGGTTTTGAGTCTCCCATTGTTTTTGTCTAAAATCAGGATAGGTCTTCATGACTTTTGTTATCTTGATTAAATAGAAAATACAAAATAGGGATAAATCCTAAGTAAAATAAAAACACTAAAATCCTAACAATTATCTAATGCTAAATCCTATTTAATTAACCAACTATTATTTCATGACTCTAAAAATACAATAAAAAAATAAATGAAATAACATAATGTTTGACACATTTTATTACAAATGTCACGAACCACGGTTCTTACTTGACTTTCGGCTCTCTTCCTAAAAATTTGTTCAATACTCCCTCCAATTAGAAATTTAAGGATGTACAAACTACCTAAAATATTAAATTTTCAAATTAATCATAGACACATTACACATATATGACTAGGAAATTACCCCTAAAATTGTATTATGAACTCAAAGTAACACCACAACTATATATTACATAATTTATTATTGAGCATGTGATAAAATTATTCAGGGACAAAAAATATAAAGAAAAAGGGTTAGGGGAGAAGATACAGTCGGTATTTGATAATAGCAAAGCATTGAGCAATTGGATCACCAATGTGGTATACTCCGTACCTAACACGTGTGGTATATATACTTGTATCATTGTATGAGATCTAACGCAAAAGTAACCACGTAAAACAGTGCTACGCGAGATTTTGATGGGTGGCCCATTGGGCTACCTTGGCCCATCAACATACCAAAAGTCTGGCCCAAGTCCACCAAACCCAACCCATGCTGAAGTATAGAAGAAAGTTGTTATGAATAAAATATTCCTCCCACACTAGTTTGAAAGACAAATCAAATACCAAGATGGCTTAAATTCTTGTGTTAGAATGTGAATTCCAACCTTATAATTAAAAACAAAATAATAATAATATATCGAACAACCCTTCAACATTTTAGAAAAGTTAAATTAATTTAAATGTCAATCAGTTTTTAAAATTAAATAGTTAGATTAAATTTCATCAACTCTATAATTATGATTTTTTTGGAAGAAAAAATAGGATAGTTTTGGATGAATCAACACAATTAATAAAAGAAAAAATGTATTTATGAAATTTCAACACAATTTCAAATTATAAATGTATTTAAAAAAAGAACTAAAAATAGTGTCCAAATGATTAATAATAATAATAAGAAGAAGAAGAAATGTAAGCTGACTTCAAATCACCTGTCTTTAGATGTATCTCCCTCTCTTATCCCCCAACTTCCTCCACCTGACACCCTTTAAATTAAAAAAAAATACAAAGAAAAAATTAAAGAAACAAATTAAAATAATTTTAAAAAATCTAAGTTTGCGAGAGGGGACAAGGATCTGGGACATATTTGGGAACAGATGATTCCGACCCTTGCATATCATTCCCAAATCACATGGGTGTGTAATGTTGTCTATATCAAAATTCAAAAGTAAAAAAAAAACATAATGTACACCTTATGAATTAAACCTCATATTAAATCGTGAAATTTCTGTTTTTTTAAGCTAAAGAAGCTCTCCCATATATATTATTTTTTCGTTTTTCAGACTCTACGCAATTGAACTGCAATTTTTTCTATTAAAAAAAGACCAAGTCTCTGTTTAAAACAATAACTTTAGTATTATATATATATATATTTATATTTTTGAAGTCGGGCTAAAGTTTAACCTCCGTTTTGACTAAATCCCAAAGTATTTTACGATTTTGGTTAATCCCTAATTTGTTTTGATTTTTTGGATAATATGAAAAAAAATAAAATAAAAATTCCATAATGAATCCATGGTTTTATTTTAGGAAGTCTTCGTTGTATCGTTTATAACGGATAAAAAAATGAAAGCTGAAATTTAATTAACGTTGTATGGAAAAAATTTTCTTAACTCGGGTTTATTTTAGGAAATACTGTTTTTTTTTTTTTGAGAACTTTTTTTAGGAAATATTTAATTGAACGTTGTATGAAATATTCCGAGTAAAGCTGTTTTTAAAAAAGGAAAGATGGGCCTGACACTCTGACAGCTGTCAAGTAAAGCTGTTTTTCAAGCGAGATGCTTGCGTAAGAGGAAATCGATTGTAGCAACATACGGAGTACGGAGTATCACTTTTCCGCGCCTCTTCAACTCCCGCTTTCTTTCTACGCAAGCTGACCAAGTCGGCAAGTCAGGGGCAAGTCAAGTCGGCAAGTCCCACCAGTATATAGTACCCCTCGCCGGCTCGCCGCCTTCCTTCCGATCATACCTCGAGATCCGCCTCAAAGAAAGCTCTCATTGTCTTTCAGATCATCTTCAGTTCCTCTTTCGGGGATTCTCCTCCAAATCGCTAACATGTCCTGGTTCACCGCCATGGTCTATATCGGTCACCTCCGGAGCGCTTCCTCCCGACCGCACGCCGCCGATTCACATCCGTCGACTCAGGTACGCTTAAGAAACCCTAATCTTACGCTGATTCGCAGATTTTGTTCCTCTTTCGGGGATTCTCCTCCTAATCGCTGACATGCCCTGGTTCACCGCCATGGTCTAGATCGTTCACCTCCGGAGCGCTTCCTCCCGACCGCAAGCCGCCGATTCACATCCGTCGACTCAGGTACGCTTACGAAACCCTAATCTTACGCTGATTCGCATATTTTGTTGGCGTCCGTTCTCTCCGTAATTCCGGCTCCACTCGTAGGTCTCGATCCTTTCGCCGGAACCCTAACCCTAACCCTAACCCTAACGACGGGATTGGCGGGGAGAGCGATACATGAGCGGTGAGCGAAGGGAAGGAGGAGGTTGGAAAAGGCCGCTCCGTTCCTTTTCAGTGTTCACAAATCACAAATCTCTCTTCCTTCCTTGGCCAGGTTATTGTTCAGAATCCCTCTTCGTTCGTTTGGATCTAATGGAATGAAACGATCAAGAAACCATGGCATCTGTGCTCCTTGTCTAGGCCAGGTTTTATCTACTCTTGAAACAATTTCTATCATCCTAATACGACCCTAATTTAAGTCGAATTTGCTTCTGTTTGTGTTTCATGGCCGTTTATTTTATTTTTATCTGGTCTTTGTTTACAGGTTTGCTTGTGTGCTCGGAAGTCAGGGACAGATGCGCCGTGAAATAGATCCGGAGCGGGGTTTGCATCCTTAATTTTGTAGGCTTTCCTTATCTTATCGCTCTTTGTTTGAATTTTGACAGTATATTTTAGTTTGAATTTGAGAGCATCTGCTTTGCTACAAACGTGGATGATGATTATGCTTCGTTTGTTTATCAATGTTGTTATTTTTACACCGTTAGGCGTTAGCGATCCCAATATGAATGCTCTTATTGTTTATCAATTGTTCCATTCATATGCGTGGTCAAAATTCAACTGGGATGAGTTTGATGGAATGAGAAACCCCTTGAAATAATATATTCCTACCTAGAAGGCTTGATAAGTATTTTGTATATGTACATATATAAGTCGTTGATTTCACATATTGTTCTTGAACTATGGTAAAAAATCTTTTATACTTGCTGTTTTGAATTCTCAACAATTTTAGGTAGAATTGTGGAAAAGGCGTTGATATTCTTGTGAATGAATATTGAAGGGTGTTTTTTGACCGATCTTTTAGAGGAAATAACCTAGTACGTTGGCCTTGGGACAATTTTATCACTTTGTCACTATTTCACTTTGCCTGACTACAGCAATTCGTTATAGTCAGGACATACATTCTTGTTCCTGAACTATGGTAAAAATCTGCTGGGTATAACTGAGTACTTTTAGATGACACCGAAAAATGAATTGGTTTTTCGGGATTTTGTTATTACTCGTGTATCTGCTAATTATATGTTTTCTCCTTGATTTATGTTAACAATATTTTGTTGTATACTTTTATGTTATTCTAAATTTCAATAATTTAGGTGGAATTGTGAAAACTGCTCTGAAGTCTTAAATGGAATTTGAGGACAATGTATCCCTATCCTCGACTAGATGGAGAGGGTGTATGGAGTCCCTTTTTGGTTATGCAAACCATTGCTGATCAGCCACCACCTTGTGCTACTTCTGACCAGTTCTCTCCTGAGTTATGTGAATTCATATCAGCATGGTAAATATTTTACTGGCCATGGACAGAATATTATTGACTTACATTGATTTCCTTCATCAATATTGCTGTATTCCATCCCATTTCTTCAACTTAATAATTGTGTATAAGATGTTTGTCTGCATATTTTATATTTTATATTTTGATGTTTTTTTTTTGTTTTTTGAAATGCTCCATGTAATTAGATGAAAGGAATACAAGAAATCATGTTTCATCCTGTGACTTAGCCTACTTGTGATTTCCTCTTTTTCTTATCGTTTTTACAGTTTTATGAAAAAAGAACCTTCTATGATTTAGACATGACTTCAATGCCCATAGTTCCTATAACCTACCGTTTCCATGTCTGTGTAGTCTTTGTTCATTTACATTACACAACTCAGTAAAGGATAGCTTCATAGTTTGCTACTGTTTGTTGAATGTGTTTTGGTAGATCTTACTGATCAGAATCGGTGTGTATTTCTAACCTCTCTTAAAATCCCAACTAATATATATTTATGCTTCAGCCTGCAGAAGGACCCAAAAGGTAGGTGGTCAACAGCGGAACTATTGGTAATTTACTATTGCAATCACCCTTGGTGTTATCATTTTTCCATTTTTCTGGTGTATTTAAATAATTAATTATATCATTTTCTGCTGCTGTTTCTTGCAAAATTCAGGATCATTCTTTTCTCAACATGTATGATGACTTGGATATCGACCTTGCTTCATACTTCACCAACACTGCACCACCGCTGACAACTCTTATGGTAAGATAGCGACTTAAATTCCTTGTTTTGCCATTATGTTCAGTTTATCATGCAAGATTACTGCATGCTTTACATGCGTTGCTTGTTAATTTGCTGTTTCTTTCCCTTCGAACGTTAGCTAATCTAGATGTGATTAAAGTCATAGGCAAAGGTGCTGGTGTTGTTGTGCAGTTGGTGCAACACAAATGGGCTCGTCAATTTTTTGCTTTGAAGGTAATGGCTACCCTAAAAATATTCTAAAGAATTAGAAAGGGTTCATTTGAACATCTTTTGCAAGTGGATTTTTTTTCCTTTCATGTTTATTTTTATCAGTCACATTTTGTGCCACTACTTTGAGCAACGGAAAAATGCGAGCTGGAACTGGTTGATCAGGGAAGTTCATTTTTCGGTGTATTTTACTTGATTGGTTTCTTTGTACTCTATAGTATATGTGTGTTGTATCATTTTCCTCTTGTTCTGATTGGATCACAAGTTTGAGTCATGCTGAGTTTTCCACTAGAGCTCCATATTGCCAACAGATTTCCAACTTCTTCTTGTGTTCCTGCAATTTGGAGTAATAGGTCACGAGCATCGATAATCCTTTTTATAAGTGGTGAATCATTAGCCCTTATGTACATCCCATTCCCACACGGTTACTCTAGCTAAGTATTCATGGTGGATCCATCTAATCCAAAGAGTTTCCTTTTTCCTAAGCATGCCCCATAGTATTTTGCACATAAAGGCAATGTTTCATTCTTTCTAGTTTTTTAATCCTAGTCCACCCTCACTTTTTGGAAGACATTCTTTTCCATTTTACTTTTGGAGATTTCCATAAGAAGTTTGTACAAAATCTATTAATGCTCTTAATAATAGCAATAGGGCTAGGAATTATGGCAAACCAAAAGGCTTCTATTTCTCGTAGGACTAATCATATTAATTCATTTTTTTCTAGATTAAGATAGAGTTTTAGCTTTCCATGCATTAATTTTGATGGAAATTTATCAAGCAAAGGAGAAAATTGAGAGAGAAGCAACTTCCATAATGAGATAGGTATGCCCAAGTAGGTAAATGGGAATGATCCTTTTGAGAATCCTGTCCACTGGATGAGGCTGTTTTCGTCTTGCTCTGAAACTTCTGTGGTGTAGTACGAGGATTTGGATGCATTGATGTAGAGTCAAGAGCATTCTTTGAAGTTCTGTAGACATTCAACAAGGATTCTCATAGAGGGAGCATCCCCTCGTGACATGATTATCAAGTCATCTGCAAATGCAATGTGGGTAATCTGTAGCTTAGCACATTTTGGATGAGACTTAAATTGAGTGTGTCGTGTTTTGCATTTAATAGCCTTGAGAGAGAGTCTGTGCCGAGTACATAAAGCATGGGGGATAGTGGATCCCCCTGTCCGAGTCCTCTTTGCCCTTTAAAGTAGCCTTGGAGGTTTCCATTGAAGTTCAGATAGTAAGTTGTTGTGCATACACATTGGAAGATCCATTGTATGAATTGTCCTGGGAATTTAAGTGATGTGAGCATATCATGAAGAAAGCTCCATGATAGTGTCATATGCCTTCCTTGGATCAATCTTCATTCGACACCTCGGGCTGATTCTTTTTCTTGCATACTTTCTTAGCAACTCTTGTAGCAGCATTACATTTCCCCCCATTAATCTCCCATTTATGAATCCAGTTTGAGTAGGTGACACTAAGGTATGAGGTGTGGGCTAAGTCTTTTAGCAAGCACTTTAGAAATGATTTTGTAGGGGACATTGCAGGAGGAGATTGGTCTATCAAGGTCTCCTGATCTGAAAAATTCATGGACAACATTCCAAACAAAGGGCCCAGTTAGTTGCCAAGTAGCTTTGAAGAACGTTGAAGTGAAACCATCGGGTCCTCGTGACTTATCATCTCCAATATCCCACAAACTCTTGTTGCAATGTGATGTACAAAATTGTTTCTAAGGTCCTGGCAAATAGACCGAGCCCACACATCAATGCACTTATAGCTCCTTCTCAAGCAGGATTCATTGGTGAAAGACTTATGCGAGAGAATGTCGTGCTTCTAGAAGAATTGATTAGGAAATACAGTAGGAAGAGAATTCGCCCAAGATGCTTGACGAAAATAGATCTGAGAGAAGCTTATGACACAGTTTCATGGTCCTTCTTAGAGCAATTGTTAAGAGAGCTGCAGTTTCCACCAAGGTTCATAAATTGGATTCTATAGTGTGTATGCAACCCAACATTCTCACTGAATATCAATGGCAACCTGTGTGTATACTTCCCTGGGAAGAGAGGCTCGAGACAAGGAGATCCCCTCTCTCCCATGCTGTTTGTGATATACGCAGATTATTTGTCTCGGCTCCTCAAGTGCAAAACAAGGCATCCTCAATTCAGATTCCACCCCAAGTATAATAAATTACATATCACACACTTGGCTTTTGCTGGTGATCTAGTTCTCATGTCAAGAGGAGATGCACCTTCTTTCAAAATCATCATAGATTGCTTGCAAGCCTTTAAAGAATGCTCAGGCCTTGAAATCAATGCCAACAAATCCTCAATACTACACGGCTTGAGTCACCTCACAAGTTGAAGAACAATTAGTAGAGTGGACAGCTTTTGCAACAAGAACATTCCCATTCGCCTATCTCGGGATACACATCTCGTCAAGGAAGTTACTTGTATCTCAATTTTCTCCACTCCTTGATAAATTTTCTGGAAAATCAAATTACTGGAGTGCTAAAACACTCTCTTATGCTTGGAAAATTGAACTAATTTGATCGGTCCTTGAAGGAATAGAAGCCTTTTGTTTGCTATTATACCTTCTCTTGTACTAGCTTTCATCAAAAGCCTGAATATGTTCTGTGCTAACTTCCTTTGGAAAAATCCTAGAGTAAAGTTGAAAGAAACCTGTCTCCCTGAAAAATGAAGGGGTATAGGACTAAATAATCTAAAAGAATGGAACCTAGCTTTCATGTGTAAACTTCTTTGGGATATCATTAGGAAAAATGACTCTTTTTGGATTAAATCTTATCTTGAATATCATGCTAGATCCTAGCTTTGTGTGGGAAGCTCGTAAGGTAAATGATTCCCCACTCACTAAAAGAATAATTGATGCAAGAAACATTCCGATTCATTTGCAGGATCTGTTATACTTACCGTCACATTCTTGAACTGTGGTAAAAAATCTGTTTTATTTATTGATTTTTTCCTCGTTTATCTGCTGATTATAACAATATGTTTGATGATGAATTCTCAAGATATTTCTAAGATTAGGTTTGTGTTGCATTTGGTGACATAGTATCCCTCGAGTATTTTGCAATGTCATATTTACCTCTTGTAAGCTTATTTATTCCTGATTTTGACCATCCATTTTGTACTCCGCAGATGTTGATCAATGCCATCATGTACCAAGCTTTGGACCTTCCCTTGATGGAACTGAACCTTGAACCATTGGATAAGTATTTGCTCATATAAGTATTTGTTTATGTTTTAATTCTTGAATTTTCTTTCATAGTGTTGATAAATGGTTACAATCTTAGGTGGGACTATTAAAAAATGTCGGATGTTATCTGGATTAGTTGATCATGAAAGTTCACTCTCAGATGTGTTTTTATTGATTGATTTCTTTGTAATCACTAGTATTCTTGTGTTGTATTATTTACCTTTAGCCTTTACTCTTTTTTTCGTGCCTATTTTTAGTGCTCTCAAAAGTTTAATGCTCTTCCCATCCAAGAGTATTCCAACCCATTCCTGTTTTTTCCTTCCGTAAATGATCTATTGTGTGAGAGGCTTCTTTTTTTAATTTGTCTAAAATTCAGTTCCTGATTTTTGGTCGCATTGTGGGTTGGAGATTGGATGAGGGTGAAAAAAGTTCCTAGGATTCTATAGGTTGAGTCTTATATTAGACAACTTTAGCTCTGTATTTTCTACCTTCATAATTAAATGCGTTGTTTATGTTCTATTTCATAGTCCTAGTTTTAACTGTTTTTAATTAAAAATCTAATGTAGAGAAAACGGGAAGCACTGTCCAAATCTGAAGGTACAAAATTTCTTTATTATAAGGCTGTAATTTTAACTTTTTTTTATTTAAAAATATGATGTAGAGAAAAAGAGAAGTACTGTCCAAATCTGATACACCAGAATTTCTATTCTTATAAGGCTGAAGTTCCTCCACTACGAAGAGCCCAAGGTCTAGCACTCTCATTGATCACAGGTGAATGACTTGATTCTTCTTTTGATGTAGTCCTAGTCCCTAATCTGAAACACTCATTTTCTTGTTGTTTTGACGCTCATGTGCTGGCTTCTTCTGTATGTTATAATCAGGAATTGGTGACCTAGAGGGGGATGAGGTTACCTTTGAAATCAGAAGATCCAGATACATATGTTGACAATACTTTGTTGTATACTGTCATGTTCTTAGTTCTAAATCTCAATAATTTTAGGACGAATTGTGAAAACTGCTCTGAAGTCTGAAATACGAATGGAATTGGAAAAATGCTATCTGGAACTGGTTGATCAAGGAAGTTCATTTCGGTGTATTTTAATTAAATGGTTTCTTTGTCTTGATCCTGTTATGAGTCCAATACTCTTCATATTTTCTTCTGTTAATATTAATAGTTGTTCTCTGCATTTGCAGGCTTTCTTTGGTGTTGGTTTTCTGCAACTATTTTTGGGGTTGAAATTGGGAGAGATGAGCTATCAAGTAGACCCTAACTCCGGCGATGATTTTTGTTGGAGGTTAATACTCTTCTATCTCCTATTTCAATTTTCTCATTGTTAATCTTGGATGGAAGTGAAAAAAATATTATCTTAAATTGGCTAATCACGAAAGTTCACTCTAGCTTAGATGTGTTTTGCATGATCCGGTTCTTTGTAATCGCTAGTATCCTTGTGTCGTATTATTTACCTTTGGTCTTTCTGACAAAAAAAAATACAGATTCTTTTCCTGCCATACCATTGTCGGTTTTCAGCAACTGCATTTGTGCTCGAATTCAGGGCTCTAGAGATGGGCCATCGCTCGGAGATGTTGAATATTTTGCAATGTTATATTTAACTCTTATAAGCTTAATTAATGTTAGGAAATGAGAGAGTAAAGAGAGAGATGGAGAAGAGGAAAATCAGTTCTGTGTATTCCTGAGAAAGGTACAGAATATAAAGAGAACAAACTAGGAAGATGCAAAGAATAAATGCATCAGAAAAAGTAAACAGCTTTACACAGCTGTAAAATCTAATTAATGTATTTAACATTAAAAGCCTGTAGCAACCAACTAATTAATGTAAGCATGCTAACACTCCCCCTCAAGTTGGATGGTAGAGGTCGACCAATCCAAGCTTGGAAGTTAACTTTTCAAATCTGGAACAATGGAATCCTTTAGTGAGCAAATCCGCAAGCTGATCTTCTGACTTGACAAAGGCAATTCGGGCCACTCCTTCCTCCAGTTTTTCTTTGATGAAGTGTCTATCAATCTCCACATGTTTGGTCCTATCATGTTGGACAGGGTTATGAGCAATGCTAATAGCAGATTTGTTGTCACAATTTAGAACCATAGGTCCCTCCCATTTAATCTTTAGATCAGCCAAAATGATTCTTAACCACAACATCTCACATAAGCCATGTGCTAGAGCTCTGAATTCAACTTCAGCAGAAGATCTTGCCACAACATTCTGTTTTTTACTTCTCCATGTAACAAGATTTCCTCCAAGAAACATGCAATATCCAGAGGTAGATCTTCTATCAACAATGGAACCAGCATAGTCCGCATCTGTGAAAGCTTCTATGGTCAACTTGTTTCCTCTTTTGAAGAGTATACCTTTACCTGGACACCCTTTCAAGTAGTGAAGTATGCGATAGGCTGCACTAAGATGAGATTGTCTCGGGTCATGCATAAACTGACTTATGACAGAAACGGGATAAGCAATGTCCGGCCTAGTATGAGATAAATAGATTAATTTTCCACACAATCGTTGATACATTGCTTTATCCACTTGTGGGTCATCTTTGAAGTGCCCAAGTTTGTGATTTGGATCAATGGGAGTAGAAGCTGGTTTACAACCACTTTTACCTGTCTCTTTCAACAAATCTGTGATATACTTCTGTTGAGAGATAAAAATCCCATTAGAAGAGTGAGCTACCTCAATACCAAGGAAGTACTTGAGCTTACCAAGAGCTTTGATCTCAAATTCAGCTTCTAACTTTTTCTTCAACTGCTCCTTTTCCAGCTCATTGTCACCGGTGACAATGATGTCATCAACGTAGACTAATAAAATGGTCACTCCCCCTGAAGCTGAATGTTTGACAAACAAAGTGTGATCCCCTTGGCTTTGCTTATAACCAGCGCCCTTCATCACTGCTGTAAACCGCCCAAACCAAGCCCTTGGTGACTGTTTAAGCCCATAAAGAGCCTTTTTTAGTCGACATACTTTGTTAGAAGAAAGAGAAGTAAAGCCTGGTGGCACCCTCATGTAGATTTCTTCATCCAAAGTTCCATGAAGGAAAGCATTCTTCACATCATACTGGAGGAGAGGCCAATTAAAGTGAGCTGCCAATGACAAGAGTATCCTCACTGTATTCATTTTCGCAACGGGTGCAAAGGTGTCCCGGTAATCAATTCCATATGTTTGAGTGTAGCCTTTAGCTACAAGGCGGGCCTTGTACCTCTCTAATGACCCATCTGCGTTGTATTTAAGAGCAAAGATCCACCTGCAATCAACAACATTCTTCCCCGCTGGCTTGTCAACAATTTCCCATGTATTATTTTTCTCTAGAGCGATCATCTCTGCTTTCATGGCTTCTCTCCACTCTTTTTTCTTTAGAGCTTCTGAAAGGTTCTTAGGTGTAGAAATGTTGTGAAGGTTTTGAATGAACTTTTGGTGGGATGCAGAGAAACGGTTCAAGGACACATGGTTGGATAATGGATACAAAGGCCTTTTTGTGCACTCACGAATGCCTTTCCTGATGGCAATGGGTACATCATTATCTGAACTAGGAGAGTCATTGGATTCACAAGTAATAGGTTCAGAAGATGTAGGGTTAGAGGGAATGACATTAGGCTCAGGTTCCATGCCTTGGGAAGTAGTGTTACCGGGTTCAGATTCGGGAGATGTTTGAACTTGTTGGATCAGATCGGTCCCTACCCTCCTTGAATAAACATAAGGATAGCTTGGATAAGGTGCACTAGGTTCAAGTGGAGGAGTAGGGGCAAGTTTATTTGGAGAAATTTCGAGATCCAAGTCTAAGTTTGGGAAAGTCTTTTCTGGAACAAAGGGTAGTTGCTCTTGATCTGGAGCCTTGGTTTGAGAATAAAATGGTGACTTTTCTGAAAATGTTACATCAATGGAGATGTACATCTTTTTGGTAAGGGGGTTATAACACTTGTATCCCTTTTGAGTGGCAGAATAGCCAAGGAAGATGCATTTGATAGCTTTTGGGTCTAACTTCCCTCTTTGAGAATTGTGAACATGGACATATGTAGTGCACCCAAAAATTTTCGGTTCAAGATCAGAGAATGATCTCCAGTTGGGATAGAATTCTCGAAGACACTCAAGAGGGCTTTTACATTGAAGAACCTTAGAAGGAAGCCTATTAATGAGACGAGCTGCAGTGAGGACAGCTTCACCCCAATAGAATTTGGGAACATTGTTGGTAAAAAGAAGGGCACGGGTTACCTCTAAAATGTGTCTATTTTTCCTCTCGGCAAGACCATTTTGTTGAGGTGTATAAACACAAGAGGATTCATGGATAATACCTTGGGATTGAAAGAAAGATGTCAAGGTCTGATTAAAATAGTCCTTAGCATTATCGGTTCGAATCCTTTGGATTTTGGTGCCAAATTGGTTTTGAACCATGGTGTGGAAGGTGGGAATAATATGGCTGACATCAGACTTGTTTTTGAGGAGGAATACCCACATTGTACGAGTACAATCATCAATGAGTGTAACAAACCAGCGGGCACCGGAGACACTGGATAGAGGAGAAGGTCCCCAAATGTCACTATGAATAAGTTGAAAAGGAGAAACACTCCTCTTAGCACTTATTGGAAATGAGACACGGGTATGCTTGGCTAACTCACAAACTTCACAATGAAGCTGTGAAACATCAATTCCTTGGAACATATTTGGATACAAATGTTTTAACATATAAAAAGAAGGATGACCAAGGCGATAATGGTAAAGCCAAATGGAGCCAGCATTTGTGGTGGTGGATAAAGCTTGGATGTGGGGACTGTCCCGAGGCAATTCAAGGTGATAGAGACCATTCTTCACCTTAGCAATCACAATCCTCTTTCCTGAATCTTGGTCCTCTAAAATACAACAAGAGGGTGTGAAAATAACATGACAATTAAGGTCTGCTGTAAGCTTTTGAGTGGATTATAGACAATTCAGGGACATAAAGCACATTTTTAAGGACAAGTGTAGCCGAGAGACGTATGGTTCCTTGGCCAACAACAGGAGTAAAAGACCCATTAGCCGTACAGACTCTCATGTTTTTAGGGTTTGACCGGTAAGTTTGAAACCGTTGTGAGGAATTGGCCATATGGTTTGTGGCACCTGAGTCTATGATCCATTGTGTGGGTCGAGACTCCTCAGAAGCTCTAGAGTGTAAAAAATGTGAGATATTACCTGATAAAGCAAGAGTGAATGGAGCACTTGCAGATTGGCCTTCAAAATCAGCAACACTTGTGCCCCCAGTATTTGCATTCCGGTTGGCATTTGAAGAATCTTCAATTGTGAGGATTGTCATCCTTTAAAGGTTAAATTTCTTTGGCAATGAAGGCTGAGAATGAAAAGAGAGTAATTTCAGCAATGAATGCTGAAACTAGAAGAAATTTTTCAGCAATGAAGGCTGAGAAAACAGGAAAAAGGTTCTCAGCAATGAAGGCTGGAGAAGCCAGAAAGTTTCAGCAATGAAGGCTGAAGTGAATCAGAAAAATAAGCTTAGGAGAACACCTTAAGCTCTGATACCATGTTAGGAAATGAGAGAGTAAAGAGAGAGATGGAGAAGAGGAAAATCAGTTCTGTGTATTCCTGAGAAAGGTACAGAATATAAAGAGAACAAACTAGGAAGATGCAAAGAATAAATGAATCAGAAAAAGTAAACAGCTTTACACAGCTGTAAAATCTAATTAATGTATTTAACATTAAAAGCCTGTAGCAACCAACTAATTAATGTAAGCATGCTAACAATTAATATTGATTTTGACCATCCTTATCGTTTGTACTCCGCAGAAATGCATTAGTCGGAGCTGTAGTAAAATGAAGACTGCGTAAAGGAGCTTGATGTTTATTCGGGTCCTACTAGGTGAAGGACAAGTTTGAATACATTATCATCAAGCTGGTGAGGTATGGATAAGTATTTGTTTATTTTTTCATTGTATTTTTTCTTCGCAGTAGTTATAAATTGAAGTTGTTGCAGTGTAGAGCTCTGTGTGATAGCCTTAAAATCGACGGTCCAAGTATGAAATACGAATGGATTTGAAAAAATGATATCTAGAACTCGTTAATCAAGGAAGTTCATTTTTCATTTATTTTGCTTGATTGGCTTCTTTGTACTCCTTAGTATCCGTGTGTTGTGTCATTTACCTTTGGGTCTAAATGTGAGAAAACCAGCCTAATGAGGTTACGAAGGTCATTGCTTTATCCTCCCTACTCCTTTTACGAGTCTTAACATTCTTAATATTTTCTCCTACTATTAATATTAAGCATTTGCAGGCTTTCTTTGGTGTCAATTTTCAGTTTTGAAGTGAGGAGAGACAGGACCATCAAGTAGATCCTGACTTTGGTGTTGACATTTGTTGGAGTTTAATACTCTTTTGTCTCCTACTTCAATTTTCTCATTGTTAATTTTTGAACTTGTCATGTAAATTTTAAGACTTTCCAAGAGCTCATCCCTGTAGTCAAGATCCAACTGAGGAGCTTAGCATCTCTATGGAGCTCAATTTTAAAACTGGTCATACTAAACATCATCTATCTTTTGTAATTAGTTTTTTTACCTTCTCATTTTAAAATTATATGCTTACGTTCTGCATCTTTCGAGGCCCATCATTAGCTAACTACAAGCTGAAGTATGAAGAACCCTGCTACTTGCCCCTGTTGCATTAAAAAGTTCTCAAATGGATGATGATCATGAGCAGTTGCTGATGTGTGTATGTTATGCTCACTTCTCATGTTTCGCTCTCTTCTTCCGGTTTGTACACCTGTTTTATTTTGCTTGAAGAATGTGTATGTTATGCTCACTCTTCATATTTCGTTCTCTTCATCCTTTTCATTCACTTTTTTTTTTCTTGAAGGATGGTGAAATGAGTTGTAGTAGTAGCATCATGACTAGTAAGGAGCTTGATGTTTATTCGGGTCCTATCAGGTGAAGGACAAATTTGAATACATTATCATCAAGCTGTTGAGGTATGCGTTGGATAAGTATATATATATTTTTTATTGTATTTTTTTAAAGTAGTTATAAGTCGAAGCTGTTGCAATGTAGAGCTCTGTGTGGATAGCCTTGAAACCAATGCTCCAAGTATGAAATACTAATGGATTTGGAAAAAAAGATATCTGGAACTGGTTAATTTTGTATTTTACTTAATTGGTTTCTTTTTACTCCTTTGTATCCGGGTGTTGTATCATTTACCTTTGGGTCTAGACATGAGAAAACAACCCTACGAGCTTACGAAGGTCATTCCTTTATCCTCCCTACTCCTGTTATGAGTCTAATATTCTTCATATTTTCTCTTGCTTAAAGCCCAAAATTGACCTGAAATACAACATGAATCCAGTGAAGCTGCAACACTGGTCGGTCTTCACTCCCCTTTGTCTTGCTCTGCAGTCTGTTTATGTGTATCGTTCTTGTTGTAGGCTAGTCTGCATAAAATTCAGAGGGAATGATGCATAGAGTTTCTTATACGTCAGTGTCTTGATAATTGCAATTACTCACTCAGCTGGTGTAAGTGTGCCTTCAAAATGTTTTACATTACTTGCTGTCCATATATAGTACACAGTTGCAGCTAGGGCCATTTTTGAGTTTTGCTCTTCCATCCTTTCCCTCTTGCTTCCTTCTTTGTCCACTTGTGAGCACTTGCCAATGTTCCCATTTCTCTTGGGGATCCTATCCATGTTTTGATCTGCATCCAGATGGTAGAAGAATATTGGCAAGCAAAGAATAGATGCATTTGTGATTCAGGACAAGTGTTACATAAAGGGCTAATAGGATTAATCTCCCTGGAAGTGATAGTATCCTTTATGGCCACTTTTTCCTTAGCTGTTGTCCATAGAATGAATGAGTGCTTCAGTTGAATTGTTGTATCCCACACAGTCCCACTCCAAAGGGTTTTGCGATCCCCTTGTTCTGATTCCTTCAAAGGCATTCTTTTGGTTCATCTCACTAGTTGGGCTCCATTTTGCCAAATTCCATTCTCTCAATTTTTTTAAACCTAAGCCCCCTTCTGATTTGGGAAGGTAAACCTCTTTCCATCTTACTCTATGGGATTTCAAAGTAACCCTGAGCAGAATCTATCCATTCTACTTATCACAGCCTGTGGAGCTGGGATGATGGAGAACCAAAAGGCCTCTATTCCTTGCAAAACAGATCTAATGAGCTCTTGTTTTCCAGCATAAGTTAAGAGTTTTTGCATTCCACCCATTAATCTTAGAAGCAAATTTATCCAACAGAGGAGTGAATTGAGAGACAGTTAGCCTCCCTGAAGAAATAGGCATTCCCAAGATATGTAAAAGGGAAGACTCGTTTTGTAAAGCCAGTCAGCTGAATTAGTTGTTCCTCATCTTGTTCAGATACTCCAGCTAGATAATAAGTAGGCTTGTTTGCATTTTTATCCAATCCAGAGCATCTTTTGAAGGTATGCAGGCTTTCAATCAAAATCCTCATGGAAGGTAAGTCACCCCTAGATATAAGTATAAGATCATCTGCATAAGCCATATGGGTGATCTTCATTTTATCACATTTTGGATGAAATTGAAAGCAAGGATTCCTAGTTTTACATCTTAGGATGCGAGAAAAATAATCAGTACATATAACAAAAAGGAGAGGGAATAGAGGGTATCCCTGTCTTAATCCACGTTGTCCTTTGAAGAAGCCTTGTAGGGTGCCATTTATATTGATAGAGTAAGATGTTGTGCATACACATTCTGCCAACCAGAGGATATATTATGGTGAGAATTTTAGTTCAATCAGCAAGCTCTTGAGAAAACTCCAGGAAACTGTATCATAAGCCTTCCTTAAGTCTATCTTCATCAAGCATCTCGGACTAATCCTTTTCCTCGTGTATTTCCTCATCATTTCTTGGTCAAGCGTCATGTTTTCCCCCATACTTCTACCACTAATAAATCCTGCTTGTGCTGGAGACACTAAAGTATGTAGAATAGGGAATAATCCGTTGGCGAGGATTTTTGATATGATCTTGTATGTAACATTGCAGCAGGATATAGGGCCTATATAGTCCCCCACCTCTGATGCATCATTTTTCTTTGCTATTAGGGATATGCTGGCGTGATTCAGTTGTTTAAGCATGTTTACTGAGCTGAAAAATTCTCTGACAGCCTTATAAATTTGCTCTTCTGTTGTGCTCCAAGTTTTCTTAAAAAAATTTGAAGTAAACCCATCAGGGCTGCCTGGCGATTTGCCATCTCCTATTCTCCATAGACTTCTCTTCATTTCCACATCTGTGATAGGCAAGACTAAGCTTTCCTGTGCTCCTGGCTTAGTAGAGCTCCTCCGTTCTGAACAATGGTGCTATCTATACATGCTGTTTCTGAGGATGAGCCTAACAGACTTTTGTAGAAAGCAATGAATTTAGCATTCACCTCATCTGAAGATTTTGTTCTGCTCCCATTGACTTTTTGCACAGCACTAGTGTGATTCCTTTTCATGTTCTTTTTCATCAAACCATGGAAATAAGCTGTACATTTGTCTCCTTCCATTATATATTTTGTTTTTGCTAGCTGACTGGTTAACTTAATCTCTCCTTCTCGTAATCTATTGGCCTTAGCTTTAGCTAGCTCCATAGCATCCTTGAGGCTTTGTGAAGTGGTGTCATTTCTGTAGTTTGAGAAAGCTACATCATATTCCTCTTCTGCTACCTTGGCTTTGGATGTATTATGTGAGAAGTGCAATCTGTTTAATGCTTTTAGTGGCCTCTTCAATTGCTGCAATTTTTTGCACAATTTAAACTGTTCAGCTCCCCAACCATTGAAACCCTAAGCCTCTTTGTACCGTGCTACTGAAATCTGCATGATCAATCCACATGTTGTAAAATTTGAAGGATTTGTTTTTTTCTTAGACTCTGATCTAGAACTTCCACAACAACCTGACAGTGATTTGAGCAAGATTTTGGGTTGGGGGAGGAAGCTCTGCAGGAGAAATTTTTGGCAGCCCATTCATTATTGACTATAAAGCTCTATCTATTTTACTAGATTTCTCTCCACTGAACCATGTGTGCTCCTCACCCGTACCAATTGCATCTGATAGGCCCAATTCAGTACAGCACTTCCAAAGATCTGAGGTCCTCACCAAGTGTGCTCCACTGAACCATCATGTACTTTGTTTTTGCCAACTGTGCATTGAACTTAATCTCTGCTTCCTTGAGCTTTTTAGCTGTTATCCTATCCCCAAGTATTTCATTTTCTTCTTGCTGTTCGTTCACCAGTTTTTTTTCTTCCAAGTATTAATGGTTCTACACATCCTTCAATAGATACTCAACATGCATTGCATGATTGATCCTTTGGAATTTCCTGTAACATTTGGTTTCTGTGTTGGACTTGTCTTCAGCCTGCCAATACACGTCATGTTTTTTTATAAGAAGCCCTCATGTGCATGCAAATAACCATCATGGGATTGCCGAATGTGTATCTCGCATTGATGATGAATTCTCAAGAAATTTCTAAATTTGAATTCCGTGTTTCATTTGTTGATACAAAGCCCTACTACATTCGCTTGACTTGATGATTTAAGGCTCAAGATCCAACTGTGGAGAAGTACTCTGAATCAATTCTTCTGCTACCTGTAGGCTGCATCATTTCATTTATTCCCTATTCCCATCGACATTAATTGATTTTCCTAATATTCCATTGATATTCTATGGCAGGGAATATTTGATGATTTTGGTGAAAGTTGGTGGAGTTGTAAGCAGATTTGGCTGCAAAGCTCGCATAGCTTTGTATGCTTCGTGAATCATCAAAGGTGATTTACTCTTGTGCCTTTGGGATTGCATTTCTTTCTCTATCTGAACCTATCCAGGTTTGCAACCTTGACTAAACGTCTTTCCATCCTTTTCCACGACATTTCTGATTGTTATTAAATAGAATCAAGACCCTCTTTATGGTATAGGAGTAGGCATATATTCATTATCCACTTGTGGTTGATTTCAGTTGTTTTGTTTTGGTTGCTGAATTAAACTATTGGTTGCAGTCTTTGAAGACTCTAGCCATTTTAGCAACCTCAGATGTTAAGTGCCCTTGCTACTACGAGCAGCTTTACTGTAGAGTGTTAGTATGCTTTACATGATTTGATGTTATCGTTCAATTTAAATTACGTGCTAAGAAATGCTACTTGGAATTGATCAGGAATGTTCATTATCAGATTTGTTTTGCTTGATTGGTTTCTTTGTACAGATTTGTTTTGCTTGATTGGTTTCTTTGTACTCACTATTATTCTTATGTTGTATTATTTGCCTTAACCTTGGCCTTGACAAGTTGGATTGGTGCCAACTGCTAACCATGAGAGAAGTCTAAAAAGCTCACAGTGGGCCAGTGGCCCTATAGTTGTTCTTTTAATACTTATAGTTGTTCTTTGCATTTGCAAGCTTACTTTTGTGTCATCTTTCAGCAACTGTTTGCATTGTAGTCATTTTGTAAAAAATGCTTTATTGTTTTTGTGTCAGGTAGATCTAGAGAATACTTCAGATTTATGGTTTCCTGCAAATGTGTTAAAACCTTGATCAGATTACATGAAAGATCAGGGAGGATGTATTGCCACGTTTGAGATGATCTCCATTTTAAAATTTATAATGCCTCTGGTTGATCAAAGAAGGTAAGACCAATGATAGACAAGTGGCTCAAATTTTGCTTTCTGCTTTTGATTTGAAAACTGAATTGGGCTCTTATTTTTGTAGGATTTGGACCAAGTTGTTGGTGGGGGAATATCTTTCTCCATTCAGCTGCATTTTGTAGCATAAGGGGGAATTCAGTTTGGTACATTTTTTTACATTCTTCTCTGATTTTTTCTGTTACCAATGTTTGAACTATTTTTGTGTTTTTGTTTGACCTACTTTCAGGGATTTAACCCTGGATATTCATCCTAAGGCTTGATGGGTTTGTTCTTATCCCTGCTGGCAGTCTGTTTAAAATGAGAAACCTCAAGGTAAATATCGAGGAGAAAACATAGACATCATTTTCTGATTACTAAACGGATTTGCATCAATATCACTCGTTGTAATCTAAGTTGGCCAATCTTTACAAAGTTGTGGTTGGAGCTGAAGCTGAACTTGTGTTTCACTTCACTTTCACTTTCACTTTCACTTTCACATATAATTTTCAAGATGTAGTGATAAGCCCTAAAATTGTCTGAAACCCTGAATTGCACTACTAAAGAAGCTTGAAACTGCTGCCAATCAAACTCGTATTGTTGCTAGTTTTGGAAATCAAATTTCAGGGATGCATTTGCTAAATCTTGGATAACCCTGAATCTTTTCTTGATCTTATGTTAGATTAATGTTTTTGTATTAATTTGGTGTTTGTTGTTCCTTCTCTCTTTTGATTGTGCAGTCTCTTAATCTCTTCTATGCTTGTGTTCCAAAATAACGACATGGTGACCCTTGCAGGTTCTTCTCGTGCGGAACCTACAAATAAGGTTAAGTCCGTCCTTAATGTAAGTGTTGTTTTTTAAATTGCTCTTCTATCTTTCATCATGCTAATTTTTTATCCCGATTTCTTGTATTAACTAAAAAGAGGGTGGGGGAAATTCTCTGTTTTTGGAGGGCACAATTAAATAAAAAAGACATTAGATATGTAGATTACATATTTAAGTTAGGGTTCGTTTGTTTATATAAGAGGGAAATGATCATCATTTTTCGTGAGCTTAAAAAAGAGGGTGGAGGAATGATTAGACCACCTAGAGGTAATAGTTACCCTCCTAAAAGGTAAGGAATAGAAATTGAGAAAATGTAACAAATTTTGTGTGAAAATGGAAGAATAAGGGGAATGATTATAATAGTGATAAGTGAATCTTAACTTAAATATGGATTATATTTATAAGGGTAATTAATAATTATTAACTTTCTCTGCACAAAAATAAACAGGGGTGGTTTGTTAATGTTTATAAAACAGGTGTCAAGAATCTACTCCCTAATGCTTATGTTCTCTAAAACTTTATTCATTGTGATTTGTGAACTACGTTATGCTTGAAAAAAAAGGAAAATCTATTTGTTTCTATTCATTGTGTTTTATGAACTACGCTATTTAGTGTTACTTTGTTTGATTTTATTCATCGGTTTTGATCGGTTGAGTTTAGGGCATAAAGTTATAATTTTTATCTCTATTTAACAAGTGAACTGCATTATGTTTGTAGCTTTCAAAGTTGAGTTTAGGGCGTGAATTAGTGATATGTTTATCAAAATATGTCAATTTAACTTATTATAATTTTTTTTTTTTAAAAAAGTAAATATTCTATTATGTTCATTTCTTGCCTATAATATTTTTGCACTTTCATGAAAACTATATCTGCTAATCCATTAATAGTTATTATAGGCTTAATTTAGTGATTATACAAAAAAAATGAACATAATTAAGTAAATATTTACCGGACATTTGTTTATTTAGGTTAGAAAATTGGGCCTATAATAAAGATACGTGTTCAAATTTTAAGAATGGACTTATAATAGTTGAAATAAAGATATGGCTAGATAATTTAATTTAATTTTGAGGTCATGTAGTAGTTGTTAAATTATGAAATTAAGTTAAATCTTAATGAAAGCATGGTTATGGATAGACGCATTGGTGGAGCATCATGTCTTTTTTTATCTTCTTTGATACGTCAGTGTTTGGATCACTAGTCTGGGTGGCCTAGTGGTAAGGAGCAAGGGGAGGGGAAAGGAGGTCCCGGGTTCGATCACTGCTTCCATCTCTTTCCTTGGTGAAAATCCAAGGTTTACCTTGCTCCCTACCAGTGGGTCGAGCCGGTCGGCGCTAGTCGGTTTACCTAGTATGTGGCTCCTGCCGGCTGGGTCACGTACTCGGGGTTTGCCACCGAAGGTGGGTTCCTCGTCATAATAAAAAAAGAAAACACTCTCGACGTTGTTGGAAAAAAGTGCGTACAATTTGGTCCCTCGGACCCTGCTTCGGCGGGATACATTAAGAATGTTGTTGTATGACCAAAAAAAAAAAATTGACCCCAAAAATGATGAACTTGAAATTAAAAAAAAAAAACCATATTGCTTTAATTTTTGCCATATATATTGGAGTATATATTTTTTTAAGCTGGGTAATTATAGTCGCATTTATAATTTTGCTAATACTAATTTGTAAATTAGAAGATTAACATTTTGTAACATTTCGAAATGGTTGACTTGAAAACCAAGTCAAGTTCATGCATTGCCAAAATTTCATAGGTCAGACTTTGAGTGTTGTATTGTGTGGTAATGCGGTTCAAATCCCCTGTAACACTTTACGTGTTACATTCGGTGTTACACCCATTATTTTGAGCATAAATTTATATTAAAAAATTACAAAAATTATATTTATACCCTATATACTTATATTAACATGTATATAAACTTTTGTTTTGAAAATATGTCTTAGAAAAATAAAAAAAAATATTTTACAAAATAACCATTCTTTTAATTATCCATACTTTTTAATAATCATTTTTCATAATAAAATTTTATAAACATGTTAATATAAGTGTATAGAATATAAATATAATTTTTATAATTTTTTTTACTATAAATTTATAAATGAAATAATTAAGTGTAACACCGAGTGTAACACGAGATCCTCACTGGTGGTAAAGGTATTGTATATTTGTATATAATTAAATTATTATTTTTTATTTGGTGAAACTAACTAATTTAATTATATATATGCATGGTTTTACTCCTAAAGCGGCCAGGGTTTGTCCATATTCATTTTTTTTTATACATCTCTCTCTCTCTCTCTCATGTTGTCATGCATGTTTTAGTAATCACCAAAAATCAGTTATTATATATAAATACCTTACCACCTATATATGGTACCAATCATGGTAACAATTCATCAATGTGGATAACCATGTTTATGGTTACCATCGGTATGACAACATTGGTACGGAAACAACTTTATTCGATCGAAGTACTTTATACTTACAAGTTACCCACCTTTTGACCTTAACTGATACATTTTAAGGCTCTATTTGATGAAATAAGTAGTTTTTTCGGAAACTTGTAATTTCGATATTATAGAGTTGTATGTGAAATAAATTTAAGATTTTAGTTTATTAGCTTTTGGAATCATAGCTTTTCATTAGTTACCTTAATAGCTAGCTTTTCGAAACATCATACTAACTTATTAACCTATATTTATCACAAATAATTAATTAACTTCACCTATCTCATCAGCTATCCTTTTACAGCCTTGTAGTCTCGATTATTTGAAAATAAGACTATATAGTTTAATTCAAATGTAAAGTACTCACATAAATCCATAGGTTAGGGCATTGTCATAACTCACATGATATCTACCTCCCTTTTGTCAGCATAAATATATACACCCCCATATATATTAAGATGATAAAAATGTTCTGCCCATCTCGTAGTCTCGCTAATCGGCCCATGAATCTCTCTGACTCAATCCCACGGTGGCTCCTCCTAGTCCAATTAATGTCCATATGGGCTGCCACACGGACGGCTGTCGGAAGCCCCGCCACCATGCTAACGGCAATAACAACCACCTAGCCCGGGTCCCCGTGCATGCGGGAACGTGACCGTTCCCTACCCAGTCAGGGTGGGCCTCTACTCGGGCTGTCCCCTTTGCGCGTTGGAGCCAAGCGGCCCCCCAAAGCCCTACCTGTACTCTCCCAGGAAGGGCACCCTAATTGAGGTGGTGGCTATATTCGAGCCCCAGATCCAGATCCGCCTTCAAGTGCTTTAACTCTCCGGGTCAGGTCACGTCCCGCGATTTCTTCGACAACTTCGTTCAGATGAATCTCGACTCGACCTCGCCCTTCACGTTCTCCTCGACCTTGAACAAACTCACTATGGTTGGATCGATGTGCTGATGGTGCGTCGCTTTTTGGGACCCCTATTATCGACGCTAACTCTGCCTCTTGCAATACCCGTTGTGCGACTAAGGATAATGTGGTAGCCGGTATGATGTTTGTCCAATTGATCAAACTCGCATTTATTAAATATTACGGAATATTATTTCACTACTAAAAACAAAGTCAATTTCAACTTAAGTGTTCCAACCATTATATTTATTGGAAAATATTCCAACGCTAATGGAAATGAGTTTTTGGAAAATATTCCAACGCTAAAAAATATTGGAAATGAGTTTCCAACTATTATAGTTGTTGGAAATAATTTTACATAATTTTCTAACACTAAAAATTATTGGAAAAAAAATTTCCAACAATTGAATATATTGGAAATTGATTCTAATTCAATTGGAAACTGATTCTAATATTTTCAACCGGTTAAAAGTTAATTGGAATGCATATTTAAAAAATAAGAAAAAATGAAAAAAATTAGATTGAGAAAATGTTTACGGTTATTGTACGGTTTTGATAAAGAGATTTTAATAATAATAATCATTTATTTATTCCTAAAAAATCAAGAAATAATTATCTTACGGTTGAGAAATAATCTGATTAGAGAAAAAAAAAGATAGGTAAGAGAAAATTGAATTTAAACAGAGGAGAAAGATTATATCTCACGAATCTAGAACGTGGCTTTATGAGCAGTTGATTACCAACTGATGTAGTTTTATAGTTTCATCTTCTTATCATTAAAATCCATGTTTATCTCTCTATTTCTATCTTCTTTTCTCCCTCTCTAGTTATGTCACCAGAACTCCATCTTTACTCCAAAATATGTTAGGCTTATGCTCGAGTATATGCCGAAATCAAGCCCAAAGTGTATGCAAATGACAAACTCATGCTTGAACACAAGGGGTTGGAGGTAAGACGGTAGGAGGAAGCCATGGATATATAGCAAGTGCAAAGTCACCCTCAGCACACCGCCTATTTTGCAAGAATTTATTTACAATGGCACGATTTTGGAGTTTCTAAACCCGGATGAATATTTGATTCATCGATGGATAGTGTCTGGCATTCACACACTCTTCTTGTGTTTTATCTTCGAAGATGAGCGATATGATCAACCATTGTGTTTGCCGATTAGTTTGGTTTGCTTTTTTTCAAGGATCTTACACGAATTGGTGGATCTAGAAATGTCATATGTGCTTAGCTTACTCTGAGTATATTGTGTTTTTCTTATTCCTTTGATTCATTTATTTGAGATATTTAAATCTTTAGAACATCTAAATTTTTTAATATATGAGTCGATTTTCATATGCTGGATAAATGAAATTTATATTTATGATTTTTTACATTATTTATTTATTTAGTTATATGTATTCATTATTTATTATAATTATAATTATGGTAAAAAAATTGAATAACCGTCGTAAGTTCAAATTATCCTTTTTAACAATAACCGTGAATTCCAACTATTTAAATTGTTGGAATATCCAACACTACATTTGTTGGAATGTCCTAGTGCATCTACCGGTACAACAGGTTAGATAATATTTTTAATTTAAATGATTTATGTGTTCCAACGGTTTTATTTATTGGTGATTTCCAACTAATGGTTGGAATGAATTCCAACGCCCTTTTTTCCAACCCAGTGTCTCCTGTTGGAAATTCCAATAATTTATAAAATTATGTTAGAACTTCCATCCTAAATCACCGTTGATAATTCCTGTGTTTCTAGTAGTGTTTTTTATTAATCAAAGTAATCCATGCTTATTTTGATATATCTATACAGACTATACTGGTTGAGCTTGTGCTTCTTTTTTTTTTTGTTGTCGGAAGGATCGTGCTTCTAATGAGTTATA
The DNA here is from genome assembly GCA_037127255.1 of Persicaria tinctoria. Lineage (NCBI taxonomy): Eukaryota > Viridiplantae > Streptophyta > Magnoliopsida > Caryophyllales > Polygonaceae > Persicaria > Persicaria tinctoria. The sequence goes on from JBANSL010000012.1 coordinate 8,211,835, forward strand.
CTATACGTAGTATATAGGTTTTCATTAAAATGAGATATAGAAACTTTTTTTTAAATCCCATGTAGTTGTGTCTGCAATTAAAACTTTAATTACGTGGTTAATTTCATTCTTTTTTTATTCTTTTTTTATTTCATAAGAATTATTATTATATATTTTTCTCATTGTAAATTGCTTTTATATAAATTTCCGTTAAATTTATTGTAAAGCTTATAATTCTCCTACTTTGTATTTTGTATAAAATGTAACAACATAGTCTAAGGCAAGCTAGGTAGGTTATACATGTAATATGGACCAGATATGGGGATTGTAAGCATTGGGCCATATAGCTCAATCCAGAAGCCGGCTCGGCCCAGCTCCTCTCGCCAGATCCAGTTATGTGTAGCTTGTGTCTGGGAGCTTTGGAAACCCTAAGTTGGAACGCTGCGTTTCAACTTGGACACTCCTATATAAGCTCTCTACCAAACCCTAGCTACTTACTTCACTTCGGCGTCTTCAGGTAAACCAACACCAGAGAAAGAGAGAGCGAGAGAGCTTCGAAGAGACTCAGGAGAAATCCGCCATTGGAAGAGAAGATCTTCCTTCACTGGTGGTATGAAGCCAAAGGTCCTGCTAGAAGAAGGAAGAAGACACAACCATAGCTTAACCTCCAAGCTTGGCCTCATTGTCTTCATCGACTCCATCTCAGATCTTGGATCTGAGATATTCAGGGGATTTTCTGTTCCTTGCTTCGTGTTCCTTTGCTTGTGTATCCCTAAGATCTGTCCTGTTGTCTGTATTTGCTTGCCGCTTGCCTTAGTTGTTGTTACCTTGTAAGATCTGCGTTGCTTAGTGAAATCGGTTCCGGATCTCCCCTTCTTGAGACCCCGCGGAGTAGGTTCGCCGAACCGCGTCACCAACGTCTTTGTGTTTTTTACGCTTCCGCATTCTAGATTAAGATCTCTGTGTTCTTGACTCCTATACGAACTCGAATCGGACTTAATCTTACAATAGTGGTATCAGAGCTTGATTGTCCCACTTCTTCCTCTCTTTCGTCTCTGTAGACGCGAGAGATAGATTTGGGGGCGTGGACATCGGGCAGGCCGTATATAGTGTCCACCGGCCAGACGCTGTTCCTCTCCCGTCCGACGTACCACTAGCAATCTAAAACTTGCTTCTGTGTAAAAAAAAAAAAAACCCTCTCTGTGTTCCTTATCTTGTTTTTCCTGTTACAAGATTTCCTAGGGTTTTCTGTGATTCTTGATTGAAAGTATTTGGTACTGATCTGTTTGCTATCCGTAGGTACCATGTCTGACAATTCTTTCAAGATCAAGGCCTTTGATGGTCACATGGATTTTTCCCATGTGGCAACTTAAAATGAAGGCTATACTGGTAAAAGAAAAATGTTGGAAGGCAGTCAACATTCCTAATCTAGCTTCTGAAAAGACTCCCCCTGAAGGGATTAAGATCCCTGGAGTCAAAGAATCTCCTGAAACCTCTAAAGTTGAGGACAAGGAAGAAAAAGGTAAGGGTGTATATGATCCAGATTTAGCTGAGCAAGCTCATGCTGAGATCATGTTACGACTCACTGATGAGGTAGCCAGACAGGTAGTACAGTACACTCATCCTTACTCCCTTTGGCGTGCCTTAGAAACATTATACTTGCATAAGTCTCTGCCTAGTTTGGTTTCATTGTTGTGTAGATTGTTTACTTTCAAAATGGATTCAAATCTGACTTTGCAAGATAATCTGGATAAATTCTTGAAGATGACCCAAGAATTACAAAGGTGTAATGACAATATTAAAGATTCTAATCAGGCTATTTTATTGCTTAATTCTTTGTCTTCTCAGTTTGATACTTTCAGAGATGTCATTCAGTTTAGTAGAGATTCCTTGTCTAAAGATAAACTTGTTGAATCCATAATTGAGAAAAATGAGATTATGAAGGTCTTTAAAATAAAGGGATATGCTAAATTTGATAAAAATGACAAATCTGATAAATCTGAGGTTCTGTATATGAAAGGCAATAAAAATAAAGGGGGCAAGCCTTCCCAAACAAGCCTAAAAAGGATGAGAAGGCTCCAAATGAGCCGTCTAATCCAAAAGTGCCCAAAGACTCTAAGTGTAACTATTGTGGTCATGTGGGTCACTGGATCAAAGATTGCAGAAAGAAGAAAATGGCTGACCAGAATAAAAATAAACAAGAAAATGCTGCTGTGTTTGAGTCTCATACTACTTATCCCAATGAATTGCTTATGTGTGATTCTTCTGTTGACAGTAATACCTGGATTTTAGATTCAGGTTGCACTATGCATGCTACTCCTGTAAAATCCTGGTTTAAATCTCTTGATGAGTCTGTTACTGGTGATGTTATGCTTGGTGATTATACTGTCTTGAAAATTAAAGGTGCAGGTGATGTATCACTGCAACTACCTAATGGGAAGAGTATCCTTGTTAAAAGATGTCAAATGGGTTCCAGCATTGAGAAGAAGTTTATTATCTGTCTCTATGTTTGATGATCAACATTGCTTAATCACTACTTTTGCAGGAAAGAAAAGTGTCAGTAAGAATGGAGTGCACCTTCTTACGGCTGTGAAAGTAGGTGGTCTGTATTATGTTACTAGACCTCCTGAGTGCAATGTTACAAATAAACTTGACTCTATTGACTCTTGAAAACACACAGGTTTGGCATAACAGACTAGGCCACATTGGTAACAAAGGCCTTTATTACTTGTTTAAAACTGGTCTTTTAGATAAGAAACCTGTTGATTTAAGTGCTTGTGAGAACTGTATACTTGGTAAAGCTAACAAATTACCTTTCTCAAGCTCCTCTTATGTTGCAGGGGCTCCTCTAGAGTATATCCACTCAGACCTTTGGGGTCCTGCACAAGTGGATACTCTTGGGGGCAGAAAGTACTTCATCTCATTTGTTGACCACTACTCCAGAAAGGTATGGATAGGTTTACTAAAATCCAAAGATGAAGCCTTCCAGTCTTTCAAAGATTGGAAACTGAAGGTAGAAGGCCAGTCAGGTCACAAGGTCAAGTGCCTTAGAACTGACAATGGCCTAGAGTTTGTTAATCATGCTTTTACTGATTTTTGCAATACTAATGGTATTAAGAGGCATCTTACAGTTCCAGGCACTCCTCAACAGAATGACATAGCTGAAAGGATGAATTGTACCTTACTTGAAAAAACTAGGTGTATGCTATTTTCTGCAGGTATGAAACCCTCTCTGTGGGGTGAGACTGTTTTGACAGCAGCTTACCTTATTAACAGGTCCCCATCCTCTGCTATAGGGTTTAAAACCCCTCAAGAGATGTGGACTGGGAGGAAGCCTAACCTCACATACTTGAGGCCCTTTGGATGCACAACCTATGCCCATGTGACACAGGGCAAGCTGCAACCAAGGGCTCTCAAATGTTTGATGTTAGGGTACCCAGAGGGAGTGAAGGGTTATAAACTTCTTCTAATTCAGCCTGCAGGATATAAAGTCATTACTTCTAGAAGTGTTACTTTTGGAGAAACAAGTTTTTATTTTAAAGAAAAACTAACTGCCTCTTCTGAAGTTTCAGGTACCACCTTAGGGCCCACAGTCTCTTTTGCTTCCCCATCAACACTTGACCCTGATAATGAGGAGCCTGAATTTGATATTGGACATCCTGTGCATATGCTGCACAATCCAGCAATCACTACAGCATCATCATCCAACTTAAGGGGGGGAAATGAAGCCATAACTAGAAATGAAGCTACTGAAGACACAACAGGGAGTACTCATAACCCTGACACTTCTCCCTCTGGCACTGAAAATGTGTTTGCTTCATCTTCTACTTCTACCCCTTCTTCTCTGAATGCATCTGCTATACATAGCCTGCAATCTATTCAATGGAAAAATTCTATGTCTGATGAGATAAAATCCATGCATGATAATAAAACTTGGGTGCTAGTTCCTAAACCTGCTAGGGCTAGATTGATTGATTGTAAGTGGGTGTTTAAGTTGAAAGATGGCTTGAACTCCTCTGATCCACCTAAGTTTAAAGCTAGGCTTGTAGTTAAAGGTTTTACTCAACGTGAAGGTCTTGATTACACTGATATCTTTGCACCTGTTGTGAAATATAAAACCTTGAGATTGTTACTTGTTATTACTGTTGTGCATGATCTAGAACTTGAACAAATGGATGTTAAGACAGCTTTTTTACATGGAGATTTGGATGAGACTATCTATATGAGACATCCTAAGGGTTTTATAGATAAAAATCATCCTGATCATACTTGCTTGCTTAAAAAATCCATTTATGGACTCAAGCAGTCCCCTAGACAATGGAATAAAAAGTTTGACCTATGCATGAGATCCCTTGGCTTCAAAAGAAGTAAATATGATACATGTTTATATCAGAAAAGAACTTCTTCCTGCCCCATTTATATTCTGTTATATGTGGATGATATTATTTTAATATGTGACTCTTTGCTTGTTATAAGTGGTGTCAAAAAAAATCTGAAGAAGCATTTTGATATGAAGGACTTAGGTCCTGCTCAGAAAATTTTGAGGATAAATATAATCAGAGATAGAAAAACCAAATTGATGAAATTATCTCAATCTGATTACGTGCATAAAGTGTTGTCTAGATTTAACATGCTTTCCTCAAAGCCAGCTCCAGTCCCTTTAGGGGGGCACTTGGAGCTTACAAAGAGGCAGTGTCCCACAACACCAGATGATAGACAAAGGATGGCCAAGTGCCCCTATGATGTTGATGTGGGATCTGTCATGTATGTTATGCTATGTACTAGACCTGACTTGGCATTCTCTATAAGTGTGTTGAGCAGGTTTATGGCTAATCCTGGAGAAGCACATTGGTCTGCAATGAAGTATCTGTTGAGGTACTTGTGTGGCACTAAGGACCACAGATTGGTCTTTGGTGCTCATAAGCAGCCTCCAGACTTACAAGGCTATGTGGACTCAGATTATGCCAGCAACAAGGACAACAGGAAATCTACTACTGCTCATTATTTTACTTGGGCAGGAAACTGCATTTCTTGGACTGCATTTCTTGGAAATCCCAGTTACAGCCTGTGGTGGCTCTCTCATCCACTGAGGCAGAATACATAGTAGCTACTGAAGCAGCAAAAGAAGCCATCTGGCTAAAAGGAGTGCTGAAAGAAATCTTCCAGAAGAAACCTGCTCTGCCTGTTATTCATACAGACTCTCAGAGTGCATTATACCTTTGTAAGGATCCAATGTATCACGAGAGAACTAAACACATTGATGTCAGGTTCCACTTCATCAGAGAAAAACTGGAAGAAAAAGTACTTGAGGTTAAGAAGATCAAAGGAGATTTGAACCCAGCTGACTTTGGAACTAAGATTGTTCCTGCTAACAAGTTTTGTTTTTGCAGGGATTATCTTAATCTGATTTCTCCTTAAACTTGCAGGTACTTGGGTCGAGGACAGATACGGTGTTCACCTAGGCTCAAGGTTTCACTACTGGTGATACAGATCTTGTACAAAGCTTGAGAATTATGGAGGCAAATTGTAAAGCTTATAATTTTCCTACTTTGTATTTTGTATAAAATGTAACAACATAGTCTAAGGCAAGCTAGGTAGGTGATACATGTAATATGGACCAGATATGGGGATTGTAAGCATTGGGCCGTATAGCCCAATCCAGAAGCCAGCTCGGCCCAGCTCCTCTCGCCAGATCCAGTTATGTGTAGCTTGTGTCTGGGAGCTTTGGAAACCCTAAGTTGGAACGCTGCGTTTCAACTTGGACACTCCTATATAAGCTCTCTACCAAACCCTAGCTACTCACTTCACTTCAGCGTCTTCAGGTAAACCAACACCAAAGAAAGAGAGAGCGAGAGAGCTTCGAAGAGACTCAGGAGAAATCCGCCATTGGAAGAGAAGATCTTCCTTCACTGGTGGTATGAAGCCAAAGGTCCTGCTAGAAGAAGGAAGAAGACACAGCCATAGCTTAACCTCCAAGCTTGGCCTCATCGTCTTCATCGACTCCATCTCAGATCTTGGATCTGAGATATTCAGGGGGTTTTCTGTTCCTTGCTTCGTGTTCCTTTGCTTGTGTATCCCTAAGATCTGTCATGTTGTCTGTATTTGCTTGCCGCTTGCCTTAGTTGTTGTTACCTTGTAAGATCTGCGTTGCTTAGTGAAATCGTGCCCGGGTCTCCCCTTCTTGAGACCCCGCGGAGTAGGTTCGCCGAACCGCGTCACCAACGTCTTTGTGTTCTTTACGCTTCCACATTCTAGATTAAGATCTCTGTGTTCTTGACTCTTATACGAACTCGAATCGGACTTAATCTTACATTTATATATTGTTGTCAGTGTCTCGATTATGGGCCCACACATGACCTCTTCTAGCGTAATGCCCAATCGACTTTAACACTTTTGAAGTACACTTTGGATCTCATGGAGTTGCTAAAATAACTCTATGCGGAGTTGGATAAATCCTAACCACTCAATTTTAAATAAAGAGTTTAGATTTAAATTATTTTAGCTATTTTTTAATTTATTTAAAAGGGTCGATAGATTCTTATTGGGTAATCCTACCAACTTTATGGAGCTCAACTCTACGGGATTCTGACCGAAGTAAGTAGCCCTTTTAATTTGCTATTGTATTACAATTTTGAATTAGAGAAACCTCTTCGCTATATACACCACAAACCCTGCACGCCAATTCCGACGTGGAGGGTTAAAGTGTGTTAATTAATTTTTAGAAAAGTGCTAATTAGTGATGGTGGCTTGCACGTCGAAAGCAACGTGTATTTTTAAAGGTGGATTTACGGTGTATTTAAAAACACCCTAAAGAAAACCCCATAGGAAAATTAATTTTCAACCCAGGATCCCTGATTTGTGTACTTTAATACTCCATATGAATTATTACCATGAACTTCACGGCGTGAAGCTTGCTTTAGACCCTTGCATGGTTTCAAATTACAGTAGATGCGATGGTACGTTGATTAATTCGCTTAAATTATTATTTTTTTGGTCAAAACGCTTAAATTAATGTTGAAGCTAGTGATGATGAACTGATTATTAATATATTGATACAGAATAACAGATATATACTGAAAGTATTTCATTAGGTGATGGATATATATACTGAATAGTTGCCATATAATATCATACGGTAATAATTAATCAAACCGTAGAGATATGGCATTACTTTTCTTTTTTTATGAAAAGTGTGAGTAATTAAAAAGAGGATACTACATCAATTCATCAATAGGTGTCATTTGACTTTTTGACGCGTTTTTTTAAAATATCAACTTTTTAATAAATTCTTTTATATAGTTTAAAATTATTTTTAAAATATCAACTACGTATGAGTTTAAAATTATTTTTTAAAAATAATATTTTATATAGTTTTTAGCTCCTAAAAACCTGTTGAAAAGTCAAATGACACTTATTAGTGAGCGGAGGGAGTATGATATTACTCCCTCCATTTCCTTTTAATTTATCTTTTCAAGTTAAATTTGTAGTTTTAGAATGGTAAAACTATATTAAATATTAATAATTTAATAATTTTTTGTAATAATATTATATTTATTATCAATAAGCATGAGATTATTGAAAATTTTATTTTATAAAGTAAGTAAAAAAATACTCCGTAATATTTATGAAAAATGTGTAAACCTATTGAAAAGTCAACCCTTTTTTTCTGCTCTTCTTAAACCTGTTGAAAAGTCAAATGATATTAAGAGAGAATAATTATCCTTGAGTCTTTTGGTTTTGATTTTTGAACACTCAAAATTTGACGAACTGACCACTCATCAGGAGACAGTCAACCCTTTTTTCGGTTTAATTAATCGAACATACTGAATTCAAGTTCGGCAAAAATCGAATGAAATACACGTTGACTATTTATCATATTTATTTATTCATTTTTTTATTATTGAGATTTCATATAGTAAAATCTAATTAGCAATCAATTTATATAATAATTTTTTTTCATATTTATGATAACTGATTTTTTTAAGTATCAAATTATTTAAAAAAATTTGATTAAACAAAAATTGAGTAATATTTTACTACTCCCTCCCATTTTTAATACAAGATATTTGACTTTTGAAAACATAATTTAAAGAGCTAAAAACTATATAAAATATTAAATTTTTTTACTTATTATTAATAAGTACTATTATAATGTAAAAAAAATTAATTAAAAAAATTAATATTTTACATAGTTTTTAGCTCCTGAAACTACGTGAATAAAAATTAAACGCTTTATATTTCCAATCGGATGGAGTATTTTCTTAAGTTCTTAAAAAACGTGTAAAATTTAAAAGACTATATAATCGGTATGAAATAAATATCATATTTCAACAAATTTTAATGAACTCACGGAAAGTAACGGACTATTATCATGACAATAAAAAACCCGTCAACCTATAGGGCAGTGCAACAGAAAAGGGTGTTGCCAAGTAGCGGTACCGAAGGGAATGAGGGGATTCTCCATCACCAACGGATTTCAATCCAACAACTCCAAAGTCGTCGGATTCAACCCTTGTGGTTACGCTTTTTTAGGGGCACAAGATGAGTTTGTGTTCTGCGGCGCATCCGATTTGAACGATCCAGGCTTCGTAAACAGGACCGTCGCAAATGTTCCAATCATTCTCAACTGGGCCGTCTTCAAAATCTGCTACAGGATTCACAAGAGGCAACACACTTTCCTGAACAGGCTTATTATTTTTTATTTTATTTTTTGATACAAGGCAATAATTTGGGGATGATTAACCGCGGTTAAACCATCGCCCAAGGGCATCCATCTGGATGAGGTCGTCGATCTCAGCAGGGACTCGCTCGACGACAAAGGATGACAAGAAGCCGATGTGAGCTAGTCTATCAGCCACCTGGTTCCCTTCCTGGAACGTATGTGATAAGCTGACAGATTTGAAGGATCGACAGATACTGTGGATGTCAGAGACCGCCATTTCCAGCTCCCAGGGCAGCGCCAAAGACCCTTCAAAACATTAATCAACAAGAGGCAATCACCCTCTACCTCAATACGAGAATACCCGGACGTCAACGCAGCCTGGAGACCAAAAAGAAGGCCAAAGCATTCTGCCTGCACAGCGGAGACCCCTCCAAGACTTCGGGCGCCACAGGAAGCCACCACCCCCTTATCATCTCTGATAACGAACCCAACTGCAGCAGTACCAGCTTCATTTCTTGCTCCATCAAAGTTGATTTTGATAGAGCCCGGGGCAGGTTTTGTCCATTTAACAGTTTTCGGTCTAGTCTTTTTCCTAGGTTGGTTGGACTCCCTTCTCAATATGATGTCCTCTTCCTCCACTTCATATTCCTTCGTCTTATTCCAACTTAGTCTATATTGCTTTGCATATTTTATCCATTTTTCCAAATTTCTGATATCGTTGTTATAGAATAAGATTTTGTTTCTCATTGTCCAGATACCCCAGAGGGAAAAAGCCATGATAGATTTCTGAGTTGTTGACAGTTTTTCAAAAATGTTTGTTATGATGTCCTTATATCGTTTATCCGTTTTGTCGGTGTTTTTGATAATTTGTTCGATTTGCCTATCCAAACTTCCAATAAAGGATAGTGATAGGCGACACTCGGTAAATAGGTGGGTAGCATCTTTCTCAATATGGTTGCATAGTGGACATTCAAGGGGAACATGGACACCTTTACTTTGTAATCTGACTTTCGTTGGAGTCCCATTAAGGAGGTTTTTCCAAAGAAAGTTTTTTATTTTAGGCGGGCAGTCTATTTTCCAAATCCATTCTAACGGTTCTGCATTGGTTCTTTTGTTTCTCATTATGTGCTCTATCGCACTGGAAGTAGAGAACCAACCATTTCTACTAGGTCTCCAATAGAGACGGTCCTCCATGTCACTCATAGGGATGTGAACGTCAATGATTTTTTGAACAATGTCTAGGGGTAGGAATTCTTTCAGCCTTTCTACGTTCCAGGTTTTTTTTGGTGTAATGAATTTGTCTATCGTTTCTTGTTCATCAATTTGGTTGATAAGATTTTTCCCTCATATGTCAGTATCAGGTAGCCATTTGTCCTTCCAAAATCTGATTGTTTTCCCATTTCCAACCTGCCAAATTAAGGCAGAGCATAATTCCTCCTTTAACTCCATCAATTTTGTCCATTGCCAGGAAGTGTTCCTTTTCTTTTTGTAATCCCAGATGTTGTCGTTATGTAAATATTTTTCTCTCACTATTCTTACCCATTCATTGGTTGGCTCCGCAAGAATCTTCCAAAGAAGTTTCATATGGAGCGCTTGATTCATGTCTTTGGTCTTTACTAGTCCTTGGCCCCCTTCTCTCTTTGGTCTGCATACTTTTTCCCAAGCGATGAGAGGTTTGTATTTAGCATCTTTGTTCCAGAAAAAACATCTGTTTATTTTGTCAAGATCGTTATGGACACTAGCCGGAAGCATAAAGTTTTGCATTATGTAGCTTGGTTTCGCTGCAAGATTTGTTTTAACAAGGATAGCACGACCTTGTTGAGTTAATTCGTTAGCTCTCCACTTTGTTAATTGTTTCCTAGATTTACCAAGAATCTCTTCAAATGTGTTTTTGTTTACTCTGCCACTGATGATTGGACAACTGAGATATTTTTCTAGGGTGGCTTGGTTGGTTATTTGAAGGCACGTCTGTATTCGAAGTTTTTGGTCATCAGTGATTCCTTTAGTCGTTTGGAACGCTGACTTTTGAAAGTTGACCTTTTGTCCCGAAATTTGACAATACTCATCTAGTACCGTTTTTACGGATTGACATGCTTCCGTAGTCGCTTTTGCAAAAATCATAATGTCATCTGCAAAGGAGAGGAAAGGGATGGAGGGCCCATTCCCGGATATCCTGAACCCGATGGTTTTTAAGGATTGTTCACTTTGTTGTTGGAGTTTTCTAGCAAGAATCTCTGCCCCTATGATAAATAGATAGGGCGAAATGGGGTCACCTTGTCTAAGCCCTCTTTGAGGGCGAAAGGTTTCAGTTGGTTCATCGTTAACAAGTACTGAGAACGAAACTGTTTCGATGCACTCTTTGATCCAATCGCAAAACCTTTTACAGAATCCGAACTTTGTCATTACAACGATCAGGAAGTCCTAGTTCATTCTATCGTATGCCTTTTCCATGTCAAGCTTAATGGCAATCTATCCATTTTTACCTTGCTTCCCACCAAAGGAATGGAAGATCTCATGTGCAATTAGAACGTTGTCCTGAATAGCTCTGTCAGTAATGAATGCGCCTTGTAACGGATGGATGATTTTTCCTAACACCGTTTTCAATCTGTCCGCCAAATTTTTTGCAATAGCCTTATATATTGTCAAGCAAAGACTAATTGGTCTATAGTTATTTGTTTTTCTTGGGTTGTCACATTTTGGAATCAGAGATATGAACGTTTGGTTTATTTGCTTCAGCATCCTTCCGGGTTGGAAAACCCCCTTAATGGCTTTCGTAATAGAGGGTCCTACAATGTCCCAATAGTGTTGATAGAACTCCGCAGTCATACCATCAGGACCTGGCGATTTATCCTTTCCAATTGAGAAAAATGCCTTTTTAACTTCCTGGTTCGTGATCGGTCTAGTGAGATATTCATTTTCTTCATTTGTGATTTCAGAGTTGATTAACCTAAGATATTCTTCTAGCAATCGATAGTTGATCCTCTCTTCTTGGAATCGTTTTTCGAAATCTCTTTTTATCTCTTTTCTAATGTTTTCTTCCCCAATTACATTCGTGCCTTCTTGGGAAATAATTTCTCTAATCATTTTCCTATTTCTCCGTCCTGTAGCCACCTTATGGTAGTATGCAGAGTTAGTGTCGGATAGCTTTAAGTGTTTTGTTTTCGCCCTTTGTCGCCAAAACACGTTATGGTACTGTAATATTTTATTCTTCTTGTTTATGAGTCGTATCTGTCTTAGATTGTTGGAATTTTGTTGGGATTGATTGTTGGTTTTTTGGAGTGCCGAGAGTTTATCTTCAATATCCTTCAATTGTCTAAAGATATTTCCGAATGTCGTTTTATTCCATTCTTTAGTTAATCTTTTCAGGAGTTGGGTCTTTTTTGTAACCTGGAACATGTGGGATCCTGAGCATTGAAATCTCCACGCTTGTCTAACAATATCTCTGTAGTCTTTTCTGTGGGTCCACATTTTTTCGAACTTAAAGGGTCTTGCTTTTTTGTCATTTATAGAGTTGATTTCAATCAAAATTGGGCAGTGATCCGATGAGGAGAACGCATAGTTCCTTGTAGCGATGCTAGGATACTATTGGAGGATTTGGTCTTGAACTAGGGTCCTGTCCAGTTTTTCATAGATGTTGTTAATATCCGTTCTATTTTTCCTCCATGTAAAAGCATTCCCAAGTGTAGGAATATCAACTAGGTTACATTGGTTCTTGAGAGTCAGAAGTCTGGTTGAACAGGCTTATTATTTTCTAAAACATTATCTTTATAAGGAAATATTTCCTCATTAAAGACTACATCTCTACTAACAAACATTTGCTTTGTCTTCAAATCAAGTAACTTATACCCCTTTTGTCCATGAGGGTAACTTAGGAAGACACATCTTCTTCCTCTTGCTTCAAATTTATCCCTTTCTGAATGGTTCATTGGAGCATAACATATGCATCCCACAACTCTCAAGTCATCATAAGACATCTTCCCTTTCAGCAACACTTCAATAGGTGTTTTCACTGGCGGATCTAGTGTATCAAACCTAGGTGAGCGGAAATGTTTTAGTCATGACAAAGAGAAAAAAATTAACAAGCCAAAATGCGATTATAATATAATACTCCCTCCGTCCAAAAATACATGAACTTTTACTATTTATGCACGCTTTTTTAGGAGCTAAAAACTATATAAAATATTAACTTTTTTATTAAATTTTTTTAATAATTACAAACTTATAAAAGTTAATATTTTATATAGTTTTTACCTTTTTAAAAAAGCGTGCGTGAATAGTAAAGGCAATGTATTTTTGGACAGAGGTAGTATTTCATAAAAAATACAAAGGAAATTCAAGATTGATCAATTATAAGAGTTACGGAATATTTGACATTCGTAATAATAAATAGTTTCATAAAAAATAAAATATGATCAACGAAATTGCGCTAGCTCTACGATCTCCCGTCGACTCGAAATGGTCAATGACTTTCTTTGTGTCAATAGTGTCGACGTATTGTTTTTCAATATGGAGCATCATACAACCTGAAAGATATCCTTCTTCTATCTTGTTTCTGAGCCTGATCTTTATAATCTTCATAGCTGAAAATGTGCGCTCAGTAGTTCCAGTGGAAACAAAAAGTGGACCAAACGAATCAATCTATCAACTAGGGGAATTTGTGTAAAATCTTTTCAACTAGCCGGTGTAATTGATTCCAATAATAATAAAAAAAAAATAAAAAACACGAAGCTTTTGAATTAGGAGTCTTTGGGCCTTTAATATATTAACCCATTAGTACTACCCACCTAAAAATAATTCTACCCATCAAATTTTTTTTTAACCTAATCCCAAGAAAATTGTCCCAGCAAGGGCTGGGTTTGCTCCCAGGAGCATTCGCCACTGGGTGTTTTCCACTGTAATACTGCAGATGGAAGCTTATTTATCACATGGGTAGCAGCAAGAATACATTCACTCCATAGATACAAAGGTAAGTTTGCATGAATTCTCATGGCCCTTGACGTCTCCACCAAGTGCCTATGCTTCTTTCAACCCTTCCATTCTGCTGAGGTGTGTAAGGAACACTTTTCTGATGCAACACAACATTAGATTCAAAGAGCTCAGAGCATTCCCTATTCACAACCTCAGTCCCATTGTCACTCCTGACACATTTAACCCTTTTCTCAAACTGTGTCTCAACATACTTCATAAAATTTCTGATCACATTGCACACTTCCCACTTGCCTTTCATCAAGAAAGTCCAAGTGGCTCTACTGTAGTCATCCATAATAGTTAAAAAATAATTTGCACCTTGGATGCTTTGTGTCCTATAAGAACCCATACATCTACATGAATCAAATCAAACACATCATTTGCTCTAGAATTACTCAATTGAAAGGGCATCCTATGATGCTTAGCAAGGTTGCAAGTGTCACAAAACATGCCATTCATACTGAAATGACTTAAATGTTCCATATGTCACTGGTTGCTTCATTCCCCTTCAACTGCATGATGCAAATTCTAGCATGATGCAAATTCAAATCTAGCATGATGCAAATTCAAATCTACTTTAGCAGAAACAAAAACTGAAGGTGTAGATAAAATGCCACTGGTTTCTTCATTCCCCTTCAACTGCAGCACTTTGTAGAGCCCATTCCTTCTATACCCTCTCAGCAAAATGCCCTCACAGCCAGGGCCCTGTAAAACACACCCATTCTTATAAAAAACTACCTTGAAATCTGAATTATCAACCAACTTACCAACAGACAACAGATTGTGTTTGAAACCAGAAACATATAAGACATTTTGCAATGTAATGTGCTGAGATAAGAAGACCCTTCCTGACTCAGTCACTAATATGATATGCCCATCTGACATTCCAACATAGAAAGGTTGAGATAATCTCTTCATATCTGATATTAATCTCTCATCATTAATCATATGATCTGTGGCACCTGTATCAACAATCCATTCCTCTCCTATCCTTTCTCTATTCAAGGAATCTAGAGTAGCAAAGCAGTATTCACCTGCAAAATTTGTAGCAGTGGATGACTCCACTTGATTCTTCCCTTTCATCATCCTCATGACCTCTTGACAAACAGCATTGACTAGAGCCTTGTCCATTCCACACTCACCTGCATTTCTCTGAGCCTTGTTTTCATCTAGAGGAATATCTTGATCCTGCAATCCAACCGAATTTGCAGAAGGTTTCACATTATCCTTAGGGCCTTGCCACCATTCTGGATAGCCATGTAGCTTGAAACACTGCTCCATGAAGTGTTCCTTTTGATTGCAAAAATTACACTTCCTATTAGACTTGTCAAATCTATCATTATAGCTTCCAAGTCTCTCATTCCTTGGCTGACCCTCTTTTCTGAAATCTCTCTTCTCCTGAGATCCAGCACCCTGATAGTTGACTGATTGCCCATAATTGCCTGACTGTCCATAGTTGCCTGATTGCCCATAACTCCTCTTGAATGTCTTGTTCCCTTGCCTTCCTGCAGCAAGAGCACTAGATTCTAGTGTAGTTGCATTAGAAATAGAACCATCTTTCTAACTGCTCTCTGACTGGCTAACAAGATAGTATGCTCTGTTCAGATTAGGAATAGGATCAGTAGATAGTATCTGACTCCTCACACTTTCATATGAATCATTCAATCCCATCAGGAATTGCATAAGCTTATTCTTCATGTCCATATCACTCATCTTCTTCTGTAAATCACATCTGCAGTTAGCAATCCCACCACAAGTACAAGCTGGAATTCCTTCCAAGACTTGCAACTGATCCCATATAACCTTCAATTTGTTAAAATATTCTGAAACAGACATTCCTCCCTGCACTATCAGACTCAGTTTCTTCTTAAGTTTGAAAATAAGTGGACCATTTGTCTGACCATATCTCTCTGCTATCTCATCCCAGAGTTGTTTGGCCGAGTCTACATAAACAAAGCTCTCTTTAATAGAACTCACCATGGAGTTTAATAGCCAGCACCTCACCATGAAATCAGCCCTCATCCACTTCTGAGATTCCATTGAACCTTCTGGGAGAGGCTTAACACATGTCCCATCTATAAAACCCAACTTGTTCTTGGCACCTAAGGCCATCGTCACTCCTCTCATCCAAGGAAGAAAATTAACACCATCAAACACAGTAGTAACAAGTTGAGCTCCCGGATGATCCCAGTTAGCCAGGAAAAGGGGATCACCAAAGTTACCTTGAGCATCATGGTTTACAGGAATCTGATCTTGAACATCATGGTTTACAGGGTTCGGATCTGCCATCTTCCTTCACTGCTTCGTAACGAGAATCGGGAAAAACAAGCCTTACAGCTCTGATACCATGTAAAGGAAGGATTTTGATGACAGCAATGGCTTTACACAAGCCAAATCAACACAGAAATGTAATATGAGCTCAAACAAATAACATATGAAGATGGAGGTGCAAATTTAGTAAACTTTCTCTAGGGTTTTCCCCTGGCAACCATGCTGCATTTCATTCCTCTCTCTTGCTTCGAGAAAACAGAAAATGGAGGCCTTAAATACCTCTTACAGGATGGACCACATTTGTCCCTATTCAGATGATAAAACGCAGTGCAAAGGAAATAAAACTAACTAGGAAATTAGCTAGCTAAAACACAATTAACTAACACTAACGGCTAGTTAATAGTGTAATGTAAGTCTCAATAATATGACATTATATACCACATATAAACGTGGCTTTTAAGTTTTATTTTTAGCTAAATTCGTCACTATATGTATTCCGTTTTTGTGTTACTAGATATCAACGAGTGTGATGATCCGAGCTTGAATAAATGCTCAAACGTATGCCACAATAAACAAGGAATTTATTTTTGCACTTGTCCTCGCGGATATTCAGGTGATGCTAAGAAAGGTGGGTGAGGTTGTACGAAGAACTCGTAGGTTTTTGTCCTGAAATTGAGTCTCGGTACGCACCTAGCTCTCTTTTATTATTAATTAATTATGTATTGAATAATAAAATCTTCTCTCTAAATATTTATATTAATTCTCAATCTTATATCTTGAGTCGTTACAAAACCTATTATTTTTATGATTACTTGAAAATTTATATATAAAAAAATTCTAAATAAAATATTTTAATCTTCGCACAAAATTTAATGAAAAATAGTTTTAATATAATTAATATAATAAAATATAATTTATTTATAAAATGTGTAAAAATACTGGTAACAAATACTAGTAAAAGAGTATCCCCAGAAAACCCTCCCCCGGGAGCAAAGAACGCGCTTTGCACGCGCCCCCAATCCTTCATCAAATCTATCTTCCCCTACCTCTGCCTGAGTT
Organism: Persicaria tinctoria; assembly: GCA_037127255.1. Taxonomy (NCBI): domain Eukaryota; kingdom Viridiplantae; phylum Streptophyta; class Magnoliopsida; order Caryophyllales; family Polygonaceae; genus Persicaria; species Persicaria tinctoria. The sequence continues at coordinate 8,228,774 of JBANSL010000012.1, forward strand.
TCTCTCCCTCCAAATCCTGTGTTCTTTGCTTAAATCCGGCTTGATTCTTGCTGGATTTGGCCAGTTGCATCCCTCTCTTTGGGTATCAATTCTCAATTTGGGGCGAATCCGTTCTGTCGGGCCTCATTCGGGTGGTGGTGTGTTCTATCTTCGCCCTTACCTTCATTCTAATTTACCCCCGGAATTTGTCGCGCTTCGTCGGATTCCTATCTCATTATCCCGTTGTCGCTGAATTAATGGCGTTGTTGGATTCTCTGAGCCTTAAAATCCAAAAGTCTCAAATTTGCGATCCCCGTTCATGGCTCTTTCCTTGGCCTGGTGGCTGGGCGGTCGGAGACTTCTGCTTGCAGTGGCCTGGCGCTGCTTGGCCTTGTGGGTTTTGAACTACAAAAAAAGGAAGAAGTGGCTATCCGGGATTGTGGTGGGCGGTGCACTGGTCTTTCGATCGTTTCCTGTTGGGGATGGCTCTGGTGCTGTCTCTTTGCTAATTGGAGGTTGTGGGTGGGAGCCTGTGCTCGCGTCCGACTCCTATGGCGGTATACTGGTGTGGCTTTCTTCTCCAGTCTCCACCTTCATGCTTCTATTGCCTCCATTCTATTCCCTCTCTTGGTTACTTCCTCTTCTCCTGTGTTCTTTGTTTCGGCTCTGCAGGCAATTTGTGGCTGTGGTTGTGGTCTCAATTCATGGTAACACCAAAACTGGGGTGGTGTGTTATGCACCTCCCCAGTCTAACTCCCGTAAGGGCCCAAATCCTCCTAGCGAGGCTAAACAACCGATTCAGGGCTCCGTCCCTGATGAAGGATACAATCGTGGGAAACAAAAGATTAAACAGATTTTGCAAGCATTTAACATTGGTTGCTTGGTTTGGTCACTGGACGATTTTCAAGAAATCTGCAACAACCTGGCATTCACCTCTCTGTGCGCCTCGTTTGTCGACTTTCCGGTGAGCTTACAAACCATTTCCAAGAAGGTTTTCCTAGTGTGGATGTTTCTCGTCGGAAACCGCTTTGTGTTTCCGACGCCTAATAATATGTTCAATGTGAGGTTCACGCCTGCAGAAGACCGTGACAAGGTGTGGGATGTGTGGCCATCCCATTTTGTGAGCCACCTGTTGATCTTCAGTCCTTCGAGGTGTGAGTTCGTCCCCATCTCTAAGCCACTATCTGTCTCTCCAAATACTTCAATTGGATTTTATCTCTATACTCATTTGATCCTATTCGACAGGCTGCGTTTTGCTTGTTTAGCTCATGTGATCATGATGGTTTCACCCATTTCCCACCATGGGAATGCTTTAAATTTCATAATTCTCAAAGCCTTTCCTAATGTGTTGTTGTTAGGGGGGCAGTACACGATTGGGCTTGATGTTGAGTATCAAGGTGCAACTTGGAATTATAAACATCTTCAAGTATCTTACTCTGCATCTCACTCTATCTTATTTAGTCCAGCAACCTCTGTAAGAAATCAGACCCCTATGGAGACTCCTTGCAATCGTTACCAACAATGTATGCTACCTTGTACGCCCTTTTGGTTATGTAATATATTATTTCGGTTTAAGTATGATAAATTTGTTTACTTCTGCTACTTCTTTATCAATGATTGTGTGTGGTCTGTCCGCATAATATGCACTTCTTCGGCGGCTGAGTTGTGCTCCATATCAGTGCTTGCAGCTCTCTTGACAATGGTGGTTATCCCCGCTGAACCACTGTCTTCTCCACAGTCTTCCCTTCCATCTTTTTCCGGCTCTAGCGCTCGTCGACATTGGGGTTCGGTGTCTCGAAAAGAACCTTTGAATGACGTTGTGGGATTCCCACTACTATTGTTTAGTGGCACACTCTTTGCCTGGGTTTTTTGGGCGTGCAGGGTCGGATCGGTTGAGTGGTCTAATTCTGGTTATATGATTAGCACTAACTACCTTCATTATAAAATACCAAGAGTGGTTCCTACCACAACATTACACCAAAATCACCCTGGTTTAAGGACTCCGTACTCGCGTCCTTTTTCCATCAAAAAACATATATGAAGTTGTGCTTTTGAAATTGTAGGGGGATTGGGAAAAGAACATTCTGGACGGAAATTGATTCAATGTGTAAAAATGAACACATACAAATCATAGCACTAGCGGAAACTAAGACGGAAAATATTCCGGATGACAAAATGTGGAGAAACATCGGGTTTGATGATGGGGTGTGGTCACCGGCCACCGGGCGATCTGGGGGAATTGGTGTCTTGTGGAAATCTCACCAGCTATTAGATTTCAACATCTCCATAGCTATCCACTATCCGCGAATCATCGGTCTAAGATTGGATAGCTTGCTTGTTGGGTTCCCGATCTTAGCCCTCTTTGTATATGCACCACCTACACCTAATGAAAAAGTCCCGTTTTGGGAACTATTAACAACGATAGTCAACGACTCAACTATTCCGTGCATTATTCTAGGTGATCTTAATGAGATCTTCTGCTGTGCTGACAAGCTTGGTGGTTCCTCTCTTCGGACTTCTAGGTTCTCTCGACTCATTTCGTTCAAAAACGAATGCTCACTTCTAGACCTTCCCACCTTTGGCAATCCATTCACGTGGAGAAAAAACCCGGAGGATAATTTCAGCATCCGTGAAAAGCTTGACCGGGTACTGGTACAACAATCGGTCGTTGACACCTTTCCTAACTTGATCATATATAATGGTGCTTTCTCAACTTCGGACCATTGCCCAATTTCCATTTCCTTTGAGGTTAATTCTAATTTCAAAGCACCACCTTTTAAATTCGAAAATGCCTGGCTACTTCGGAAAGACTTCCGTAATGTAGTTAAACAATCCTGGAGGGCTACTTGTCCAGGCTCCCATATGTTCCAATTAATGTTCAAACAAAAAATCCTGAAAAAAAAGGCAAAAGAATGGAATAAAACTAGTTTTGGGAACATTTTCCGTCAATTACAAGTGGTGGAGTCGGAGCTCTTACATATTCAATCCTCGGATTCCGAGGCCGCTCCTGATACAAATCACATAAAGGAGAAGCGCCTGATCACCAAGAAAGAGAAACTCCTTTTATTCCAAAAATCGTTCTGGAACCAAAGGGCTAAAACCAAGCACCTCAAACTTTCGGATTCCAACACCGCCTACTTTCACCGGGTAGCGACAGGCCACAGGCATAGGAAACAAATTCGCAATATCGTCTCTTCCTCTGGGACGGTGATTGTGGGTGAAGAGAATGTTAGGAACGAGATTAAAAAAGAATTTGAGAAAAGATTCAAGAAAGAACCAATAGACGACAAACTGCTCTGCGAGCTACTAGACCTAATTCAACCTTCCATCTCGCCGGAGGAAAATGGTCTCCTTACAACACTCCCATCCAACGCGGAAATCAAAACCGCGGCTTTTAACTTGGGGAGGAACAAATCCCCAGGCCTCGATGGCTTCACTGCTGAATTCTATAAAAAATACTGGGATATTATAGGTAAATCTGTAATCTGTGCAGTCAAGGGGTGTTTTCAGTCTGGAAAAATGCTCAAACAGATAAACCATACATTTATCTCCCTCCTCCCCAAAAGAGACGATCCCACGACCACCAGTCACTACCGCCCTATCAGCTTATGTTCCAATGTCTACAAAATTATCTCCAAAATCTTAACCGACAGAATGAAAAAAGTGATTAGTAAACTCATACATCCTCTTCAGGGTGCTTTCGTATCGGACAGAGCTATTCAAGATAACGTTCTGATTGCGCATGAAATCTTCCACTCCTACAAATCTAGGAGGGGCCGAGAAGGATGGTTAGCAATAAAATTAGATATGGAAAAAGCATACGATAGAGTTGACTGGAACTTTATACAAAAGGTGCTTCAAAAGTTTGGATTCCACGATACTTTCATTTCCTGGGTAATGGAATGTATTACGACGGTTTCTTTCTCAGTATTAGTCAACAATGGCCCAACGGATTTGATTTATCCATCACGGGGTCTCCGCCAAGGGGATCCTCTATCTCCCTTCCTTTTTATCTTAGGGGCTGAGCTTCTGGCACGAAAACTGGCTGTTGAAGCTAGCTTAGACAACACACAAATCGGGTTCCCGTTTGGTCAGAACGGCCCAAGAATTCCGTTTCTCTCCTTTGCTGATGACATCATAATTTTCTCAAAAGGTAGTTTGGATGCAGGACATATAGTGAAGACGATCGTTGACTCATACTGCAAAGTGTCGGGCCAAAAGGTTAACTACCATAAATCTAGTTTCCAAGCGACGAAAGGAATTCCGAACCATCGGATACTTGAGCTGCGCACCTGTCTTGGTATCCATAATGAAAATTCTATAGAAAAGTATTTAGGTTGTCCCATTATCAATGGAAGAGTTACCAAAAGCACGTTCGAAGACATCATTTGTAAATCAAAACAACAATTGACAAGCTGGAGGGCTAATGCCCTCTCCCAACAAGGTCGTGCCACACTAATCAACTCCAACCTGGCTGCTAAGCCGTTATATGCTATGCAGAATTTTATGCTCCCAGCCGCGGTGCATAAAGAACTCGACCAGATAAACCGCTCTTTCTTCTGGAACAAGGATCTCCAGTACCGACCACTGATTAGCTGGGATAGGATCTGCAAACCGAAGCATTTAGGGGGGTTGGGAATCCGAAAATCTAGTGATATGAATGTGGCACTCCAGATGAAGTTATTATGGAAAATTCTGGCCGAACCCGGTAATGTTTGGGTGTCAGTGATTAGACATAAATATCTACGTTCTGCCAGTCTTTTCGACTACAACAACAAAGGTTCCAGCTCCTGGCAATGGACCAAGCTGTCTACTTTAATCGGCAAATTTAAAAAAGGGCTCATTTGGTCCGTTGGAGATGGGCGAACTGTTAAGTTTTGGACAGACAATTGGATCACAACCTCGTCTCTATCGAACAGGGGGAATGCCCTCAAAACATCAAACGAGATGAAACTGTTAGTGATTATATCTTAGGGGGGAAGTGGTGGACAGAAAAACTTCGAAAGGCCCTCCCAATTGACATAGTACAAGAAATCCTGGACATCCCACTACCTACCTCGACCATGCAAGATCGCCTATACTGGTGGCCGGATAGGGAAGGCTGGTTCACTACCGCTAGTGCATATAAATTGATTACAGCTCAGTCACCAACACTCTCAGACCACAATGCCTGGATTTGGAAGATCAACACACCCCCCAAAGTAAAAAATTTTCTTTGGAAAATCGCTCAGGATGGCCTCCCCACCGCCTATCGGCTGTCTAACAGGGGTATGTCTGTCCCGACAACCTGCTCTCTGTGTAATGGGGCGCCAGAGGACGAGGCTCATTTGTTTATGGAGTGCGCATTCATCCAATCAGTCCACCAGCTTCCGTCCCAAGAACGGGCAAAAATCGCCTGCATGATTGCACAAACCCGGGACTTGAAGCCCATTTTATCTACTCTTGGAAAGAGCCTTCCTTCATCCGCACTAACCACCCTCGCTTTCTCGTGGTGGACGGCCTGGTGTGTCAGGAATAAACATCTGTTTCAACAGGCTGCAATCCCGCATAAGGAATCAGTCTTGCGACTGATCAAGTCCCATATAGATAACTGGAACAAGACTTCGGTGGCGGAGGCTGACTTTGAGGAAGTCTTTTGCCCGTTTCGTCGTTGCTCGGTGTCAAAAAACAGTAAGCATCGAAAAGCAATTTCCTGGCGAAAGCCTCCCCGGGGCACCTTCAAGCTAAATTTTGACGGATCAACTCTCTCCAACGGTGAAAGCTCAGCTGGTGTTATTATTAGGGACTGGGATGGTCATGCCATTTCAGTTCACCACCAACTACTAGGCAAACAAACTCCACTCATAGCAGAAGCCTTAGCGCTTAAAATAGGGATCCAACAGGTACGACATCTACATATAAGAAACATCCAGATTGAAGGAGATAGCAATATAATCATCGACCACTTAAATAAGAAATCCAAATGCCCCTGGGAAATAGAATTAATCCTATCAGATGCTCAAGTATTACTATTGACAATGGAAGAAGTAGAGTTCTTTCATGTTCCTCGTATGGGCAATAGAGTGGCGGATAAGGTTGCACACCTTAGCCACTCTGCCCGAGGAGTCGATATTAAAAACAACCCTGGTCTCATTGACCTCATCCGAAAGGATGCTGTCGGGTAGGGTCAGCCCACCCGAATTCTTTCCTTATCAAAAAAAAAAATACTAGTAAAAAAATAAAATGATTAGAAGCTCTGAAAGTATCATGTATATGATACTTGTTGGGCCATAAAAACCGGCGTCAAGCTGGCCCATAGTAGATCGGCCCAGCCCAAGCAGTAGATTTGTTTGTCCAGATGTTAAGATAAGGTATCTACTCTATCGACAAACATGTTTTAAGATGCCAATATACTCTTTGTGCCTTTGTGGGACTCTGATCATCAGAGGTTGGCTACGTGAGTACATTAGTAGTTTCGTAATGGGACAAGTGTGATTTCATAATAAAATTAATTGATAATAAAATTAGTAGTCAATCGATTTATATATATTATATTTGTTTTAGTCTCATCACATCCTTTCATCTTAGTCTCATCTCCGTTTCCCATCTCCATTAGGTAATCCCTGCCCGCATTTAATATTCTCTGTTTACATTCCCTCCTGATTTCCTCGTCTAGTTCCCTATTTAAAATTCATAGTTTTCCTTGTTTAATAGAAAATTATACGATATTATCAGAATTATATCAAATATATAATATAAATATTACACATAATATCTGATAAAAGTAAAAAAAAATTACATAAAAGTATATGTAAGATATAAAGAAAAATGGGGGTTTCATACTCCTCGTGGGGTTCTTCGATGGGGTCAAGGCGGGAATCGGGATGGGGACTCTTAAACTTGTCCTCATGCGGAGAATCACTCCAGCCCTCATCCTAATCCTCGTCCTCATTTAATTTCCTCATCTCTATTCCTTAGAATTGTAAATAAAGAGCGGCCATCGGGAATCTTTGGGTGTTATTCGCAAGTCCTTTCCAGTTGAATCATTCCGCAAGTCCTCTTCCCTATTCCCACAACGAAGATTCCCGCCCCAATGCCACATTGTCAATTTGTCATCCCTAGTTTGCATGTGAGGGGCACGTGACTAGGACCACAAAATCTAATCATATCTATTTTTACTCATTTCAGAATAGAATAGATTAGATTAGGTAAAGAGTAAATACAGCCCACACCTATACACATGAGGAAATTCAATGTTGAATAGGGTTTACTTGAGTCAGAACAAAAATTGGTCCCTTCCAACTATGTAAACTGTAATGAGACAATGAATCATGAACCCTCCCACTATGTGTATTGTAATGAGACCCTGAATCATGAATGATGATGCAACAACTTGCTTAGGGTTGTAATATGAACTGAACAGCTCGAACTCGGCTCGGGATCGGCTCGAAAAAGCTCGACTCGAGCTCGTTCACTTATTTAAACAAGCCGAGCTTGAACAAAATTTTAAGCTCGGTTGAAAGCTCGACTCGTTCGAATAAAGCTCGAATAGCTCGAATTCTATGAAATTTCAAAATTTTCCTTTAAGTTAACATGTTATAATCAATTAGAACTACTTAAAGCTCGGCTCGAGTTCGTTCATTTCTTAAACAAGCCGAGCTTGAACAAAATCAAAAGCTCGTTTAAAAATTAGGCTCGGCTCGAGCTCGTTTAACAAATGAACAAGCTTGAACATGCCAAACTCGGCTCGTTCGGCTCGAATAACACCCCTAAAGGAAGCAAGTTACTTGCTTTCTTTAGTTTATTTGATCAATTAACAACAATGTAATATGATCATAATCATCATATGAACATGACATCTATATAAATACACTCTAAAAAAAAATCCCGCCGAAAAGTTATATTAATAAAATAGATATATAGTTGCTATTTAGATTAATTAAATCAAGTAAAACTAATAATTGATATTGTCTCATATAATTGAATAATATCATATAAAAAGATTAAATATTATATATGAAAATGTATATAAATGCGATATCGAATTAGAATGCTTATCTAAGTGTCATATATATATATATATATATATATATATATATATATATATATATATATATATATATATATATATATATATATATATATATATATATATATATATATATATATATATATATATATATATATATATATATATATATATTTAAAAAATGCGGCATCTACTTTTTTTAAAAATCTTATTTCATGAAATCGGATAGATACAATTTATATCATTTAATAAGATTAAATATATATAGATTTTTGGTTTTTAAAATTAAGGATATTTGTTAATAGGAAAAAAAGGTTTGGTTCAATTTAAACAAATAAAATAAAAGATTTCAAAAATGATTTTTTTTTAAATTTATGAAAACATAATAAGTTTGATAAAGGTTACGGTTTAGTTTGTTTAGAAAAAAATTCAGGGATTTTTTTTAATTATAATTAAAATTTATTTCATTTATCATCATATCTTAAATAGATAATTAATACTGTATAATTTTATCATATTAACATATTTGAATGAGATATATACATACTAGTTTTATACTGCTACATAACATAAATAAAGTACTCTATATAAAGTTTGATAAAATAGATTACTTTGTCGGTGTTGAAATCGCTCTCTCTCCCCTATTCCTCCACCCCTACGAACAGAGAAAGGGGACGAGATTAAGGACAGAGGATTTGGACCCACTTAGCCGCCGCCACCACCACATGCTGCCTCCCCTTTTCTTTCTTTTGAATTTGAACCATTGTGAAGTCATCTCACTTCTTTAATTCAATTCAAATTGGGTGGAAACCGGCAGTTGGAAATGTCCATGTAATTTCCTTGCAACTTCCAAACCCAACTTGGATCCAAAAAAGGACCTTCCAAACCCAACTTCTCCTTTGTTTGGCATCCTAAATAGGTCCTGCCAAATTCAATTCATAACAACTTTATCGGCTGGCCCACAACTACAAGCCAGACTTTTCAACGTTGCAGCCCCCACATCACATTACACCTCAGATCTATAAAAAATCAGTGCATTTATTAAAATCGTGAATTCAAACCCTTTTAAGGTCACTTTTTTTTATAATGTTTGTTTAGATAAATATAAATATTTTGGGATGTCCAAATTAATTTATCTATTCAATCCGTACCCAAATATAGACGAACATATTGACCCGGACGATTAGTTTGACAACCCATGAATCATGAAAGGAACGGTTACAACTTACAACGCATGTAACCGATACAAACAATTATGAAGCAAAGAATCAAAATCCCCAATTGGAAATTGGAATCATCTTGGTAAGTTCATCTTCTCACCAGAGTTAAATTAATTGTGTGCCTGTCCTAATTCTAATAACCTCTCTCACAAATCACAGGCATCCGGTGAAAGTTGGCTCAAATTTTCCGATATGGTTCCGAGCTTTTTTCCGACAAACTCATTCTCACATGAAACTAAACTCACATAAAATTGGGAACAAGTGAAGAACCAAACATGCTAAGATCCATCCTGTGTAGCCTTAGGTTACTATGCCGCGAATCATGTAAAGACCAATGGGTTTCGACTTTCCACTGATAATATGAGCTTCTAAAATGGTCAGCATTGAGAACCAGGAGTTGTCAGAGAATAGCTTCATCACCGGATGGGTTTACACAAACCACGTCTAGAGCTCTAGTCCTTCCTGGTGCTCCTCCCCTGAGCGAGGATAGGTCGAGCACAAACCTGTTACCAAACCCGGAATCAACGGGTCAGGTCAGAATTCCCGACATCTGACTACTGTCCAAGTAAATTCAGCTTGTAGAATATCCTAAAATTAACTTACGCGTTGTTTGAAGGATGATTCTCATACACTGCCCCACAGTTTAAGAAGATCCTATGGTCTACCTTCGTTGCTGAGTGAATCATGGGTAGACGCACATCTTTGGGTACTGCATTTCGGTTCAAATTTCAAGTCATTAACATAGGAACAGGAGATGGACTAGGTAGTTCTTTGAAACTATTCAATGGTTAACACACATGACCTAAGATTCTAACCTGATTCAAGCGGATTTCCGATTGACTGTTTTAGCCCCAAGATTTCCTGCACCGAAAATCAATTGCAATACCCAAGAGTTGGTGTGTGAGAGAAGATCTAGTTTGAATAAATATGACACTACCAGTGTAGAGAAGCTCACCTTGAGATTTTCGTAGCAGGCATCCAGGTCTTCATTGACCAGGACATGATCAAAAAGACCTAGTGATTTCCCTTGCTCCATCTCTCCCTTAGCATTGCGTAGACGCTTCTGAATCTGTTCCTCTGTCTCGGTCCCCCTGTTCCACACAAGATAGTATAAGCTTCTCAAACCAATGATAACTTGGTAAATCCAAAGTAATAAACCAGTACCTAAGAGTTGTAACTACCTGGTACGAAGGCGTTTTTCAAGATCCTCAAATGAAGGGGGGCAGATAAAGATGAACATTGCCTCAACTGGACTGGCTCTAACAGACCTTGCCCCTTGAACATCAATGTCCAGGATACATCTCTGCATAACAGGCAATAGCTCGTAAAGATGAAATGTAACGCAGATTTATTCTGCTCATTGTTCACGGGTTAATTCGCATACGAATAAAAAGCATGAACTACGCAATCCATCTTGTGGCCTTTATGATTCTGGCAGGTAGCAAGGCTAGTTCTCATCCTTCTAAGGGTTTTACTTCTCGATATGTTTAAATTGCACATTAATAACTTGTTCAAATGTACCTTCCCGGCATCTGCAACTGCCTCTACAGCCTCTACACTGGTGCCATAGAGATTTCCATGAACAGAAGCAAACTCAAGAAACCTCCCTTCTCTAATCTCAGTCTCCATTGCACCACGATTAGTAAAATGATAATGGATCCCATTCACCTCATTATCCCTCGGAGCACGAGTGGTGTGGCTCACAGAGAATCCGAACATGGAAGGGAACTCCTTCATCAATTTAGAAATCAATGTGCCCTTACCCACCCCTGAAGGACCACTAATGACAATGGGTTTTCCAGGATAGCCACAAACTCCTTTGCTCCAAGCCACCACAGTTGCTCCAAATACTTTACTCTGCTGTCTGACAAATTGGGTGTCCACCTACCGACAACAATGAATCCAAAAGGAAATTTTATAAAAACACAAACACACATGTGAGTGATGTGCATATATATACAAGGTAAAAATAGAAGCCACATCCTCAGTTGCAGTTGCAGAATCAATATTTCCATTATAAAAAAAACTAACCTCAAGAAACCAAATGCGGTCCTGGATGGCAGTGTTGTTCTTAATTATCAATATGCGATCTTTATCTAAAGCCAGAGCCCAAAAATCTGAGCAGGGAGAAGGTATGGCTCCCACAATTGTAGGGCATATCCTAAAATTTGAACAAGACAATAAATCATCTCCTCCTGCTTAAGCTCCAGCTGTAAAGTAACAAATCCATTGCCAACAGCAACAAATAGCCAAATACAGTGATGAAATTTACCACTCGCCCGCAGATTCTTCTAAGACCTTAATTCCAATTGACACTGCCGCATCACCATCCCCAATCATGTACTAGAACAAATAAATCCAACAACAAAAATAAATAAAACAATAGACAAAGCATCGGAAGAGAGGGGCTGCAACATGATAGTAAGATAATCGTAGATCGGGAATACCTTTTTATTTCCCAAAGAAACAGTAACCTGAGAACCTCTAGAGATGAAATCGAATCCATCTGCAGCGGTTGTTTGCAAATCATTGACGCAAAAAAATGGAGCTTCTCCCTGAAAGAGAAGCAAAGGAGAGTCATTTATTTGTATTTGGGTTTTAAGAAAGGCAAGGGCATAGCAATTAGTAAAGATTGAACATTGAGCTTACCATGGAGAAATCTGTGAAACTCAAATCCAAGGATCACCTAAAAAAGGCGGAAAAGGAGACGAAAGTTTGCGAAATCAGCCAACTAACAATAGAAAAGAAAGGAAGAAAGTAAGAAAGGGAATAAATTTGAACCTAGAAGAAGACAATGCGGAGAAAAAGAAGAGCGAAACTCAGATCTAGTTTGATCATACAATTACAATTTACGCGTCAAAGGAAAAGGGGACCAAATACCTAACGGAAACTTAGAAAGGAAGACGGCGTTATTGAAAGGCAGGCGGAGGCGGAGGCGGAGGCGGGAGGCAAGGGGGTGAATGAATCAAGCAGAGAACAGCAGAGCAACGTGTTGAACAAATTTGTCAAAGGAGAAAAACCCAAACCCTCAAGAAATAAACTTGGGAAGGAAGGGATCAAAGGGACGGGGGGTGGAGTAGTTGTATTTGTAGAGGAGGCTACAGAGAGAGACAGAGAATGGATCGTCGTCTTCTTCGACTTGCAACTTGCAAGGGGTGCTGACTGCTGACCCGAATGGGACGCAAAGGTGGAGATTGCCGACTGGCCCGAACCCTGTTCCTTCTGCGGTGCCCACTTCCCTTAAAAAGCCCACCAAGAGAAAGCTTTCGTTTTTGGGCCGTTTTGGGCCCATCGGCCCAAAAACGAAGAGTCGGGATTAATGACAGAAGGGAAAACAAGCAACCAGATCCATCTCATACTCTCCTCTGAGCGCTGAGCGACGGCCGATGGAGAGAAGGGGAAGATGGAGACGATTGGGATTCACAGCTCTCTCTCGAACCCTAATTCGATTTCTCTCTCCACAAGGCTCCAACCTTCTTTCTACACAACAATTTCAATTATTCTCTCAATTTTTTTTTTAAAATTTCACACTTTGAAGAATGATTTGTGCGCATGATTTCCCTCCTTCTGCGATCACTTTCAACAAATGCACCTTGCCCTTGTGTAGGAACTTTTCCCTCCTTTACTTACTTTTCAATTATTTGTAAATACCTCCAAAGAGGTGAATGATTATCAATTTATCATCTTAGTCTTAGGGCTATCGGATCTGATAAGCAATGAAGAGAGGAGAGAGGAAACAAACCTTAGCCAGAGGAGGAAAAGTACTCCAATTGCAAAAATCAGATCCGACAATAGTGGTGAAGTCGCCGGTGAGGGGAAGTTGTGGGCTGGTGCCCGTCGGCCGGTAGTTAAGTCGATGACCAAGGGAGGGCGAAGGAGAGATGAATGAATGCTCTTTCTTCAAAGTCCTCAGGGAAGGAAGAAGGGTCAGTCAGACGCCGGCGGAATGAGGAGAGAGATCTGTTTTTAGGGTTTTATTTTATTTTTTAATAAATCATTAAATTAATTTTTGCGGGTATCCGAAATATATCCAAAATAGTTTTCTCAACTTCATCTCCATATTTTCCACCACCAACATCATCAGCAAGATTTCACATTCTTTCCTCCCTTGACGGTGGGCTGGGTGTGCCCCGATCAACACCTCTGATTATATATCTCTCTTCGGAGAGCCCAAATCTCTATTCGGAGAGCCCCAACCCCTCTCTTCGGAGAGTCTCAGCTCGCGAGGTTGCGCCGCTTCCCCTCGGTTGCGCCTCCTCTGCTAATTCCGCTTAGGCCGACTTCCTCGGCCTCGGCCACCTCCCAAACCCCCTCCCCCATCCGCCTCGGATCCACAGCGGCGTCTCCTCCGGCTTGGCCATTGCTTTTGGTCGGGTTAGGCTCATCTTAAATCGCGTCAAACCTCCTTGTGGCTCGCCTGGCCACTCCGAATCTGTCTTCGGCCTGCCTTCGATCGTTCAATTGACTCGGGGGTTTTGTCGTCTGGTGCCTCCTTTCCCAGTCCTGCTCTTCTTGAGCCCCAATTTGCTATCAATTGCTCTTTCGTCGCTCAGGCTTTCTTGTATCGACTTGCGTCTGATTAATTTCTTCAGCGCCTCCTCGAACCTTCCGGCCTTTCCGGGTGTTCTGTTCTTGCCACTCCGACCACCTTCCCATGTTGTGGTCCCCATCTTCCTCTCGCCCTCGGGCGGGTCGTTCTGCCTCGTCGACGTCGGTTCTCTCGGTGGTGTCCGGCGTCGGAAGCGGTCTGCTTTGCATACAATCTTCCGTTCCATACCTGGCGGTGTCGGGCGTCGTCGCCGATCGTGGTCTCGTTCTTGGCTGGGTCGCCGGTGTCGTCGCTGCTCTTGGTCGGGCCTAATTTGTTGCCTGCCCATTGCGTCGTCCCCTTGTCTGTCTTCCACCGGGTGCGTGTTGGCCTTTCGGTCAGCAACAACAGTTGTCACGTGTTAGGGTTGCTTGACTTGCTTCAACCCTTGGCCCGGATTGTGTGCTTTGGGCCCAAGGCTTTTGCCTTGGGTCCAAAGCTGGCCCATCAGTTTATATATATATATATATATATATTTTGATTAGGTAAAAATTCGATGACCAGACAGGCCTGGCTCATCGAGAGGCCGACAGAATCGGCAGACGGCGAACTGTCGAGCATACAATCTAAAGTAAATGGTGCAATACAAAAGTGACAACTAAACAACCCCAGACGAACAGATGAACCTAACCAAAAAGAGCTGAGAACAACACGGACAAACTTCGGAGCCAAGCGATGACACCGCTGGCCAGCGGTACATCAGGAGTCCCTCCTGTGGGCAATGAAGACGAACCTCCAAGGAAATTTCCAGAAAACGGAGTCGCCTCGATGCACACCGCCACGACCCCAGCCATACCCCGACACCGGACACCAGAGTCCCAACTCAGACTAGGATCGCCAAGAACACCCGGAACCATCGCCGAGAGCCACCCTGTATAAAACGCACCAAAAAACTCTTACAGGAGATTGTCAGGACCCTTACGGGTGAGTTACTCAGACCCTTTCGGGTGGATTTACTCAAACCCTTTCCGGATGTAATTTAGGTTAAATATATATATAATAACCCAAAAGATTTGAGGTTTTTTTTTTTTTTAATATATATGTTTCCAAACTTGGCGTGCAAGGACAAAACTTAGCCTTGCACGCCAAGGAGCAACGCCTTTGCAGGAACAATCAGGGAACCGGCGGCGAAGGTGAGGTCGGAACTGGACGGCGGCGACGGCAATCGGCACCCACCACCGCATCGCACCCACCACCAGACCACCATGCCAACGATCGACGGCGACAACCCATAGAACGGGCGCCGGTAAAGATGAGGGAAGACAGAGGGTCGAAGGCGGCAAGGAAAGCACGCCGGAGATAGCGCGGCGCAAGGCCGAGTTCTAGGAGCACTAGGCAGCGCCATAAACAGGGAGGCGAGAGCCATCAGCGTCGATCGGAGGACCCATCGGAAGCCAGGCCAGGTTGAACAGATCCGGAGCGGAGAGATCCGAAATTGGCAGGAGAGAGATCGGGAAACAAAGATGAAGACCCGATCTAATAGAGCCCCAAAGTGATTGAACAAACAAAGGGAGTTGTGGTTAAGTTTGATAGAAATCTGGATTCTAGGTTTTGTGGGTAGCCAAAGGAGTTTTCACTGGTAAAGATAGACAATTTCTAGAGAGAGGGCAGAGCCCTTCTCTCTAGAAAATTGTATTAGAACAATTCCCATCAGTTTATATCTGCCCTTTCTCTAGAAAATTGTATTAGAACAATTTCCATCAGTTTATATATATATATAAATTGAAATTGAAATTTAAATAAGTAAAGCTATATAATTTCTTTTATATAAATATTTCCGGAATCCTCTTGCGCTCTTCGCCCTCTCGCGGCCGTACTTCATTTTCTCGGGTTGTTTGGATTTCTGGTTGTTGGTTCGTGGTTAGTTTCGGTTGAGGAGCAGTTCTGCAACCCTGGTTGATCGAAGTGATCGTGTTGGTGGTGTTCGTGGTCTCCGAAGATCCTTCATCTATGTGGAGGAACGTCGTGTGATCCACACTTCCCTAGGTGTCGTCTTTACCCTACGTGGATTTCTGCTTTCCGTCTTTCCGGCGGCGAGACATCGTGTCAGCTGTGCTGTCCCATGCGCTCGCTATCCACTTCACCACGCCGGGTCTCCTTCTTCTCGTTGTTGTTTTCGCTTGTTCGCTTAGGGTTTGAGGTTTTCCGGGTTTGTTTTGTGTGTTTCTTTTGTTGTATTTGTGTTTGTTTTCTGTTCCTATGTTGTATTTCTTTTGCTATGTTGTATGTTTAGACGACTTGCCGTCTGCCGACTTTGTCGGCCTCTCGAGGCCCGGGCCTGTCCGGCCTCGAATTATTTCCTTATCAAAAAAAAAAAGTGTATGGAAATTAACCATGGATCGGCCTATAAAAAACTAACAGAAAAAGGTGTTGTAGTTCTCTGGTTTGTTGTATGACGAAAAGATGTTGTACATCTTTTGACAAAATGTCACCACATGATGATGCTCGTACAATGTAGATCTACTAATTGTGAGGAGTCGGGATCTTCTGAGACTTTGTATACAACCCCATGTACACCCTTTAATTTATTGGTCCACGTAATTCAATTTCAAATGGAGTAGCTGATTTGTTTTAAATATTAGCAAAAAGTAAAAGAAAGCCTTTCCCTCTCATTTTTTGTCCCCACTTGTACTTTTCCCTCCAAATTTACTACCCTCTTCATCAAAGAGTACATATTCACACTACTCTCACAATAGCAGAGAGCTAGAGAATATAAACTTCACAGTTCACACGTTCACACATTTTTGTCATTCTGAACTTCAGCCTTTTTACTGCTTGTAATCCAGTATCTGGTTAGACCATTATACATTTTAGTTACTTTGTTTTTTTTTCCATGTTCTGTTTTGATGGATTGAATAGGGTAATTTTAATGGATTGAATAGGATAATAGGATAATCTTATATCTTATTAGTGCCTTGGATTATAATTTCTCACCTTATCTTTGTGTGGATTATATTTAATTTGTATGAAAATGGAATGAAATTGCAATTATAAAAGAAATATGGGTTGGATTTCAAAAGAAATGTTGGAACACTGGTTATGTGGTACATGTTGGTGATGTATCCATCTAATTGCTAAGTTCAATCTTAGATGGATTTTTGTGAACTTCTGATTATAAATGTGGATGCAATCAATTCTGTTATTGAATTTAGTAAGATTGTTTGTTTTGGAATCATTGAATTTACCACCATAATTAAGTAATTGAATTTGTTTAAAGGCTATGGAGATTGATAGAGAAGAAACGCAGCCCCGTCGTCGACTCGAATTTGAGCAAGATGGAGATTTACCACTTGCTTATCATGGTGATGAAATGATGCAACCAATCCATTCGAAGTTATCTGAGGAGATTATTCCAAGAGTTGGTATGGAGTTTAAAAGTGAAGATGAAGCTTATGAGTTCTACAATGCTTATGCTTTGGCGGCTGGCTTTTCTATTCGAAGAAGCACAACTCACAAATACAAAGGGGAAGTGTTGGACAGAATTTTTGTTTGTTCTTGCCAAGGTAAACGAAGACCCGACAAACGAGATGATGTTTATAGACCCCATCGTGCGGAGACAAGATTCGGTTGTTTGTCAATGTTAAGAATAAGCTGTCGACAAACAAGCAAATACCGTGTTGGCAACTTCATTGCTGATCATAATCATGCACTGGCAAGCCCAAGCAAGGCTCATTTATTTAGATCACATCGGAGAATGACGACATCTCAAGCATTAGAAGTTGACTTGGCTGATATTTCTGGAATTGCTCCAAAACAGGCCTTTGAATTCATGGCAAGACAAGCAGGAGGACGTGAAAAACTTGGATTTGCGCATGTGGATTATAAGAACTATTTGCGTAGTAAGCGTACTTTGAAAATAAAAGCAGGGGATACTGGTGGTGTTCTTGAGTATTTGCAAAGAATGAAAGTGCAAGATCCTAGTTTCTTTTATGCTATTCAGGTGGATGAAGATGATTTGATAACTAATATATTTTGGGCTGATGCGAAAATGATGGATGACTATGATGATTTTGGTGATGTTGTTTGCTTTGATACAACATATCGCAAGCATAAGGATGGTCGGCCAATTGCTTTATTCGTCGGGGTGAATCATCATAAGCAAACTACTATCTTCGGGGCTGCATTACTGTACGATGAGAAATCTGAGACATTTATATGGTTGTTTGACACCTTTTCTAGGGCTATGGGAGGCAAACTGCCCAAGACAATGCTTACCGATCAAGATATTGCAATGTCAACAGCCCTTCGTCTCTAATGGCCAGAGACTCGTCACCGTCTATGCGTCTGGCACATCTTTCAGAATGCTGCAATTCATTTGAGTGCTGTTTTCTCAAGGTATAACCCCGAGTTTTCTAGAGATTTTAGTAATTGCATTTATGATTATGAGTATGAGGAAGACTTTTTGGATGCTTGGAATAAAATGCTAGAAAAGTATGGGCTACAAGATAATAGTTGGTTGAAGAGAATGTTTAGCATCAGAGAAAAATGGGCATTAGTTTATGGGCGAGATACATTTTGTGCAGACATGGTCACTACTCAAAGAAGTGAAAGCATGAACAAACTCATAAAGGGTTATATAAGTTATAAGCATGATTTGAGAAATTTTTTTGAGAACTTTCAGCGACTAATTGATGATCGCCGCTATGGTGAGATGTTTGCTTATTTTAAGGCAAGCCAAAGTAAAGTAGCATTATGGTTTCCAATATCAATTTTGAAGCATGCTGCGAGTGTTTATACACCTGAAGTGTTTGCGCTGTTCCAGCAACAAGTATATACAACCTATGATTATCATCTTGAGGTTTGTAGTGATACGGAAAAACCTTTGAAATATGTGGTCACACCTCCTGATAAGCGGAGGCATTGTAGCTTCACTGTCTCTTTTTATGATGATAGAGAAGGAACGGTTTGTTGTACTTGTAGGAAATTTGAATTTGCTGGTTTGTTGTGTAGTCACATACTCAAGGTTTTCTCTTATAGAGAAATTCCTAAAATTCCTAGCAAGTACATTTTGAAAAGATGGACAAAGGATGCTAAAAGAGGAAACACAAAAGCTACTTGTGAGAGTTCAAATGTTGAGGAAGATCCTAAAACAGCGGCGAGAAGACGCTATAGGGATTTATGTCGTCAATCTACTCGCTTATTTGCAAGAGCTGCATAATTTGAAGATGGGTACGCCCTTGTCAAAGAGATTCTTCTTAATCTGATGAGAGAAATTGATGCAAGGAACAATGACAGATCATTGCAATCCAGCTTGCAAAATCAGTTGGGAAGAAATGAAGCAAATCATGATATGGGTATGAGTGCCAATGACAAGATACAGACAGTTAAAGGTGTGAAACTGAAGCCTAAATTTGGAACTCAATCAAGTAAGAGGCCCAAAAGTGCTCTTGAAAAAGCAACAAACAAAAGCAAAAGGCTTAAGCAGAACACATCACTTCATACTAATTTGGTTGCTCTTGAACAGGTATAATAGAGTTTCATGATATTTTTGTACTCAGTTGAAGTTACTCCTGTTTTATAAATTATTTTATTACACTTGAATTCTTCAAATTTTCAATTCTTCAATTTACAGGGGAACCATTCAACTATGGGATCAACTTATTTCATCCATCCATGTGATCCATCTATGCACAACTATTCAGCACCTTTAGACTACAATATACATGGGAACATGCATATTAGCTCACTAGTTGCTCAGCCCAGTCACACGACATTATTGACTAGTATTGGAGTGCCTCAGGTGAACATGTAAAAGGATATCATAATTGTGTTTGGATATGTTTTTAATTATGTTTTATAGTATCTAGCTCAAAGCATTTACCACAACAATGATTATGACAGGTTCAGCCTAGGTGAAGCTTTCTCATGCCCATTCCAGATTTTTTTTGGACGACGTATATACCTCGAAGATCAATTTGCCTTTTCCCACTGTATTTTGCTTTGGATGGGAAACTTTTGTTGATATTATAGGTATCGAAGATCATTTTGCCTTCAGAAGGGAAACTTGTAATTGTTTATGGTTTGGGTATGATTTAAAATTTTGTTGATATTATAGGCATTGGGGATCATTTTGCCTCTAGAAGGGAAATTTCAGTTGATATTATAGGTATTAAAGATCATTTTGTGTTTTTGCCCTTGGAAGGGAAACTTGTGATTTTTTATGGTTTGGATATGTTTTAAACTGGCAGCTGTTGGCAACCTAGCTTTCCAGTAGTTAACTTTGTGCATTCTACAATCACAGCAACTCTTAATCCATACAGATAAGGTTATAGAGGCTTATGTGGGATTCGAACCCACATCTCTGTGCTTAAGCACATTACTCTCCCAATTGAGCTAATAAGCCAAACTTTATTAGATAAGAAATAATCTTAACTGAACTAAAACAATGTAATAATCAAATTGAACTTTGTAAATTCACCAAAAAAAAAAAGAATAACCAAGCTAAGTTGTAACATGACCGCAAAATTCAATCAAAAATAAGCACCAAGCCACCAAGTTAGCAAAAAGAGATATCAGGCTTGTCCAACCAGTTGAGATGATCTGCTGAGAATCTAACATCTTTTAGCAGAATATCTAAACCCTGTCACTGCATTCTTATGATGAACATAATCTCCAAAGCCTGAATAGGCTATTTTACAAGCACAAAGAGGAAATGCCCAACAAACTTATTGAGTCAACTACATATAATCAAGAGAGTGACAAATTTGATAAATTTCACACCTCTGCAGACTACAACCTCTCAATGACAGCTCAATTAAATTCAGAAAATTCAAAAGATTCAAGTCCTAGTTACTGATCCATGGTGTCAACCTAGTAAACTTTATAATCAAGAGAGTGAGAAATTGGATAAATTTCAGATAAATTGGACTCCAAGATCCGTTTCGATTTGATTTCGAACAATGGGAAAAAATTATATTTGGATAAATTTCATATAAATTGGACTCTGAGATCAGTTTCGATTTGATTTTGAACAATGGGAAAAAAATTATATGAAATCGAAATTATATAACCCTAAATTGATAACCTAAATCAACTGCCTACACCAAATTTAGCAAATTCAATAAATTGGTTTACCTGGCAACTTTGAACCCAAATTTAAAATCTCACAGAACTAACATCGATCTTCATCAACATCGGTTATTTGACTTTGACGCCCAATTTCGTCATCGTCGATCGGCTTTGCTCTTTCAGGTTTGGCGGTGGCGGCTTCGTCGTCTCCCAGCTTTGGAGGCGATGGCTTTGCCTCCTAGTTTCATCGTTGAACGGAGATACCAGTAGCATCGACCAACGAGGATAAATTTCCTTCATCGTCGAACAAGAATCGCAGGCAGAACATGGAAGCCGAGATGAATGAGGCTTCGTCTCTCTCTGTCTCTGTCCTGGAGCTCTTCAAACTTCAAAGGACGGGTGGATAAGGAAAAGAGGGTAAAAGAATTTTTTTAATCTTTTCCTACTTTTTCTAATTAAAAATAAATCAATTTTTTGAAATTAAAATTTTTGTTTCCCGGAACGGCCCATCTTTTGAAATTAAAATATGTGACACGTGGATGAATAAGACAAAAGGGCGTATGGATGGTTATACGCTAGGTCTCAGAGGATCCGGACTCAATTGTGAGTTATACAAACTACATATAAGACCGATAAAAGTATTAAGGAGATCATAACTAAAATCTTTGAGAAGGATAAAACTAAGGGTGTTGTCAAATACACCGTAAATCATTTTCTTTAATTGCACGTCCATTTCAACGTGCAAGACTTTTTAATTAATTAGTACTATTTCCTAATTAATTAATCCACTTCAACCTTGCACGTCGTTACCTTGTACGTCGAAAACGACGTGCAAGATTTGTGGTGTATTTATCCAGACCGTAAAATTATCAAGGAGATCATAGCTGAAATCTTCGAGAAGTTAAATGCAACTCAAAAAAAAAAAATTGGCAATTCTATAGTAGGGATTGCTAGGATTGAGGTCAAAGGTCAGGGGTTACATGATGCTCGCAGGAGTCGCAGGCTGAGGATTGTTAAGATCGAGGTCAAAGGTGATAGTCATGCGGTCAACAACGGCTCAACGCCATCAACAACATTTGGAGCTACCCTTGGGAGATAGAGGTCACCCTTGCGGACGTAAAAAGACTTATTTTAGATTTTGAGAGTATCTCCTATTTCCATGTCTTCAGACAGGTCAAGAATACGGGTATTGTAGGTCACCAATACTATTATATGGGCTGAGTAGTTCGAACTTGTTTATCTGCTAAACAACTTGAGTATGAACATATTTTAAACTCTTCAAATTGAAGTTTAGTCGATTCAAACTCAAATGGTTCGGATATAGTAAAATTTATAAAAGTTACTATGTCATGAGTGAGTGGAGTAACTCGAACCACAAATAAAGCTCGGTTCGAAATTGTTCAGGTACTAAATGAGTCGAATATGAATATGTTTTAAAATCCGAGTCCAAAGTCAGGTATAGATCAAGCTCGACAAGACTTGTATACTATATAACAAATCCTAACAGAATACAGTATGTTCCAAATTACGTACTAGTATCTATTGAAAATAAACACAGGAACTATATGATACGAAATCTTTATATATGGTAAACAGGAAAAAAAGAAAGAAAGAAAGTGCAGCAAGGCGTGTTTACGTACAATCGGAGTTGCTATAGCAGCAATCACCGATACACACACCGGCCACAAACTCAATTACGGTTAAGGAGTAACGAAGAAACGAATCAATGAAAAAGGGTGACATTGTAGCCGACGATAGCATCTCCAGTTCTGAAATCAGCCGAGTAGGTACGAGCGAGCGCGTATCCCCTGGCCATCCTGAACACCCCGGTGCCGCCCACCACCGGCAGCTCCCTGTCCCGCTGCATCACGGCGTTCCTCCCGGCTACGCTAATGGTGCTCCCGTTGTACACCCCCTCGGAGAACGTGTAGCTCATGTCCATTATCAGCGCCAGCCCGTCCTGACCGGCCGACCCGTACAGCCCCTGGGCTCGCCCAATGAGCTTCGAGCCGGGGTCGGGCCCCACGGTCAGCCTATCGTCGGCCATGAACAGAGTTCCGAAGCCGGTGGCGTATTTGCCCGAGTCTGCGGCGCGGGCTATCGGGACGGCGGAGGGAGTCTTGCCGCTTTGGACGTCGTGGAAGTAGAATTGTAGATTGGTAGTCTTCTCCTTGCCCGATGTGACTGTCTTCGCCCACTCGTCGGCCCCGGCGACGTTGATAACAACGGCGAGCAGGAAGAGGAGGAACGCCTTTAATATTGACATCGCTTTGTGGTTTGCTTGCAAGTTATGGAGGGAAAAGGGGACGGGTGAGTATATATATATAGAGAGAGGGAGGGTTAATTTGATCGATTCAGGCGTCGAATCAAATCCAATATTACCTTCTATGGGGATTTGAGGATATAATATCAATCATCAATCGTCAATTTTAGTAAATTAGGTCATTATTAGTTACCATACTACTCCGTAGTAATTAAGATTGATTTGATTCTTTCCCGCCTTAATTTCTCTTTTAAGATGCAAAACCTTGTGAGTACAGTTCCCACAGTCCCACACCACTCGCAATGTGCATATTTTTAAATAAAATCATAACTATATACTACCTCCGATCCAAAAAAATTGTCGTTTGACTTTTTAACACGTATTTTAAGGAGCTAAAAACTATATAAAATATAAACATTTTAAAAAAAAAAAATTACAACTTAATATTTGTTGGTAATAAGTATTATATTATAAAAAAATAATAATAAAAAAGTTAATATATTATATAGTTTTTACCTCCTTAAAATACGTGTTAAAAAGTCGAACGACATTCTTTTTGGATCGGAGAGAGTAATAAATTAATATTAATAAAAGTTATTTTAATATCGATTTTTCTATCCTATGTCCAAGGATAAGACCCTAAAATTGGATTTTTTTTTAAATTTTAATTAGTTTAGTTCTTTTTTTAATTAGATTCTTAGAATCGTTTAAATCTTTCCCAATTTAGAGTCTTATCCTATACCTAAGGGCATAAGATAGAAAAACCGATATAATATTAGAAAGGAATAATTTAATTGCTTGAAAAATATGCAATAATGTGGTAATAACAATTCATTAAAAACCATTCTCATTATTAAAATTTTTAAAAAAGTAGTAGAGTTTTTAGCTACTTGTATAAAAGGATGATCCGAGGAGAGAATATATAAGGCCCCGTTTGGTACGAATATAGTAATCGGAGTGAAAATCGGAATCAAAATTGGAAATAAGTCATTATTCAAGGATGTTGTTTGGTATAATGTCGGAATGAAAAATTTACAATTTAACCTACCAAAAATATATTAAAAAAAACACAAATTCTATTTCTGAAATGAACTCAAAATTAGCATAAAATTACACAAATTCAACAATTCAATTAAAAAATTCATCAAATCTGAAAACAATGGTGGTGGACGGGTGGCAACTTCGAATGGGGGCTGATGACGACGTGGGATGAAGATGAGAGTTGAGTGCTGGAGGGTGATTGTGAAATCGGTAATGGCTCATCCCCATCTATTTTGTGGGGATGAAAAAGACTCAAAATTGGAGATGAGTGGATTCCGAGTAATTAATTTTATTTCGGATTTTGTCGTACCAAACACCAAACCCGTAATCACTTATTCCTATTCCCATTTTTTTATTCCCGGAAATCGATACCAAAAAGGCCCTAAAGGTAATGAAGCATTACTCCGTAGGATTTAGCATCCAAACACTAAACACACCTTAGAGCATTAGCAACGGTGGGGAACTCCCCTCTCCACTTTACTTTTTCCACCCATTTGGGCAAACTGACTATTGTAGACAACTTCCCGGTTTTTGGGTGCCTCAATATATTGGGAACCTTTCCAAATCCGAAACCAATAAAATGAGGCCATGTGTTCCTATAATAATTCCTTTTTCTTTTTATTTTATTTGATGTGAGATGGAAAAAGTGATTTGGAAACCGACTATCGTGGAAAGTGAAAATAAATTGGAAATGGTTAAAAATAAATTGGAATGCTTTAAAGTCCTAAACCAGCCTAAACTGCCCGGGTGGGTGGCCCACTGCCCCACAGAGACACGCAAATCTGTTCTTCACCACTCGAATGGACACTCTGGATTCTGGTTGAAGCTCGAAGAAACTGTGTAGAACAAAGGCATAAAGCACGCAGAAGGCGGAAAACTAGGAGGAGGAACTCCAACAATGGCGGCGATGGCGATGCCGCAACATATGCCGTTATCGGCGATGTGCGTTCGCAATAGACGGAGCCATTTGAGCTCGAGGAAGCAGAAGAAACGAGGCCGACCGTTCCCGGTGACGGCGGGGAATTTCGAGCACTTTTTTGGAGCGGTGAGGAAGGATATGGAGTTCTTGAAGAAGGGGATCAGTAGAGGAGTTGACTGGGCGAATGAGTCCTTGATGTTGCCCAAGGTCGCCAAGAAGGTCGATGATTTTGTATGGCTTCGCCATTTGGAAAACCCTAATTCACCTCCTATTGACCCTCCTGCTTGGCCTCAGCCTTATTATCCAGGTTCTCCCTTCTTTCTAAATGCTCTTTGTAGCCTTTTGATTTATAATTCTACTAATCATTGTTTCTGTTTTTGA
The DNA here is from genome assembly GCA_037127255.1 of Persicaria tinctoria. Lineage (NCBI taxonomy): Eukaryota > Viridiplantae > Streptophyta > Magnoliopsida > Caryophyllales > Polygonaceae > Persicaria > Persicaria tinctoria. The sequence continues at coordinate 8,254,181 of JBANSL010000012.1, forward strand.
GAATTTCAATTGGTGTTCCTCCAATCTGTCACCAATTCACCACCAGTAGATGGGATTGATTGAGTTGAATTGGGCTCAGAATGTTAGTGTTCTTTCTTCGTTGATGATGAAACCAACTTCAAAGTGCTTCTAGAGGAATGAACTATTGCCATTTTTAGGTTTAGAATAAACCATAGATTATAGAGGTCAGGTAATATGCAATGAGATGTTCATAAAATTGGAGTAAGACCTTTCGCCTTGTAGATACGTTCATTGATCACATTTTTTGCTGTTTGCATTCTATGTTTTTTACTGAGAACATTCACAGGTTTACACCAGTGCTTCTGTTTCATCTTTATCTTTTACCCTCTATCTGGTGGTGTTCCAGTTTTCTAGGTTCTACTGTTTAACAGTATTGTATTTCCATCGCTATGTGTTAAGTGCTCCTGAACAAACGTTGGCATGAATGCTGCTTGCTTGTTCAGAGAACACACACAACTGCCCCCACCCAAATCCTTTCATACACTAGCATACCAGTACCTTATTAATATCCGTAATTCTGTATTATGGTTTACTACTTGTTTAATTCGATTGAATTTTTAGCAGAATTATCTGGATGGGAACTGTTCATGGCTGATTTCAAAGCTTTGGAGGCTTACACTCTCTATTTTTACACCTTATCAATGGTTTGGTCTAGGCCACTTCCTGAGTCCTATGATCCACAGGAAGTTGCTACCTACTTCAACTGCAGGCCTCATCTCATAGCCCTTCGCCTTGTCGAGGTATAGACATTTACATATCTAATACTTTTAAGCAGTTGAGGGCGTTATGATTCTATTGCTGATGCTCCAAATTTCATCACTGAGAACTATTTTTAATTGATGGTTATTTAATTATGTGAATGTTTGCCATGCTTCTTCCTTATCCAGTAGCTTATCATTTGGTTATTCTCTTTGTATCTTTAAGTTGAGGAGTGGTTAAATGTACTAAAACTATTGGCTAGTTCAACAAATTTTCATGACAACTTTGACAATTGTTGCTCCATTGTTTGACTCCTTAAATTTCGTTTTTTCATTATCTGCACACGTCGCTCACATTTTGATAGGATCCATCTTAAGAAGCATGCACAATAGAATCATATCTTGAAATTGTTTTTATCCTTTGGCTATTTGAATATCCTTGGACAGTAAAGTTTGTAAGAAACGTGCACCAATTTACCTCTCTATAGTGAAGATGGTCAGTTTCCTTGGGGGCATTAGCTGATAAGACATTTGTAAATCCAGGATCTTATTCTTATCATGACCTGTCCTTTTTCTTGGCACATAACATTATGGATATATTATCCTGTGATGTTTGTCTAGGACATTTGCTTTTATTTTCCTTCTGTGACGGAAAAGCATGGAATTGTCAATACAGGATAATTTCGCTACCTTGTTTTTATTTATAATCTTATCTCAGGTCTTGCACTATGTGCCAGTATTGAACATTTGAACATTCATTAATCTAGTTCTTTTGTAATTCCATGCTGTGTTTGTATCGAGCATGAAGATTTTCATGCTCTTCTCTCCCTCTCTGTCATAAGTGTTCTTATTGGCCTTGCCACTTTCGTGTCTGGAAGGTTTTTTCGGCCTTCTCTTCTGCTTCAATTAAACTTCGCGCTTCAAGAGTAAAAAAGTTCCTTACATCACGAGCAAATGATAACACAAATGGCAGTTCATCACAGTATGATTTTGGTATAGTGCTCAAAGAAACAATGCTGAATCTTGGTCCTACATTTATTAAAGGTTAGAAACTTGCTTGAATGCTTTGTGAATTAACAAGTTTTTTTTTCCGTTGATATCATAATGTTTTTTTTTTAACCTATTTATGGGCAAAGTATTTGTGAGTAACCAGTCATCTAACTTTATTCATGCAGTTGGCCAGTCCCTCTCAACAAGACCAGACATTATTGGTTCTGAGATTTCAAAGGTTTTTCTGCATTCTATAATTTCCCAGCTCCTGATTTTTCATTTATCTTATGATCTTATTTGTGCGATACAAGCCTTGTGTGTTGACTTCATATTTCGCTTCATTATGCTTTATTAAATAAGTTTTTTTTTTATTATTTAATGGAGGCTGCATTTTATGTTAATGTTCAGGATACTAGTTGATAGATATTAAAATCTGAAAGATATGAGAAGCAAATCTGTTACTTCTCTTCTGCTGACACATATATGCAGTCCTTTCTCCCCAATATCTCCCTCTGATCATAAATATAAGTCATTTTAGGGTGTGGAATTTGGTTTACAATACAAGTTGTTTTAGGTATTTAAGGCAATTGTCATTGAGTTACTAGAATTGTTATTTTGCTTTTGTTGACTACTTTTCTCCATATTGTTCATTCGTTAGTTCAAATGAATGATAAACATTTACCAAGTGATAAAATTTATGAAGACTTTGGCATGTTTTAGGGTATTAATAGTTTCCTTAATATTTTTGCTAAGAGCAAAAATGACTTGTATTGTTGATCAGAGGGAGTAGTTCTTAATGACGACAGCCATTTCAAAGTTAAGACTACATAAAAAAGTCCACTATTATGGTATGCAACTGAACACGAAAAGAGTCAATAGGCAACATGTATGGATGCACCATATACCTTCAGACACCAGGACATGGATTCTTTTGCTATTTGCCAAGGGAGCCGAAAGCAATTGCTGTTTAAGGCAGGACAGTCTGATATTCTACTCCCGCACTAATTAAAATTGGAGTGCTTGCTTCCTGCATACACCGGAACTGAATCTGTTGCCTTAGTAGCCAATACAGTTGATTTAAAACGCTTGATGGTTTATATTGATACTGCAACTTTCATACGTATCCTTAACACAGTTTGTTTATCATACACTACTGTTTGTTCCATCCATGCTCTTTGTCAATTATCATTCTTGGTCTCATCAATATAATGTTCATCAGGTCGGCTAGGATTTGAATTGGTTAGATTTTGGGTTTGGGCATTTTATGGGGTGGATAGTGTCAGATTAGCGAAAAGGTGCTCAACCCTGAGCCTTTAGGCCAGTGCATGCCTTGAAATGTCATATAGTCATGACACTATTCTGCTTGGGTTTTCTACCGAAATCTATAACGAGAAAAGCGAGAAAATCTTGAGCTCACCATAGACAGTCACCTACCTTGGAGCTCTTACTAAGAAAAAGAGTTGGCTGTTTCAAGTTAATTAACTTTTACAGCCTGCCCTGTTTTGTTATAATTTTTTTTTTTTGACTTTTTGCACAACAAGGCTAGCTACTGTTTCAAGTTTCAGGCATTGTGTAGAATAAGGATTCTATCCTGTTACTGTTTGATTCGACTCTTGGCTAATTTTAGAAAAATTATGGATTATGATCCAGGAGTGTTTATTTGAATATCTATGGATAGATTTTGGAAGATAGTGACCATTGAAAAATGTCAATGGTTTGTACTATACTACAATAGAGCATAAGGGTTTAAAACTTTAGGCTTTGAAGTCTTAAAACTTATGGTTGGGGATTTAGGTTTAGATTTTGTGGCTTTAGAGTCTTAGGGACTAGGTTGGCAAACAGAACTTTAGTTTTTTTAGGGATCTGCAATTTGTGTTTATAAGTCTTAGGATACAAGATCCATGTATTTATTTGACATCAATTGTCACTTTGATGGTTGAGATTCTTTCAAATCCGTCTTGAAAATTTTGTTGCGGATCTACCAGATCCAGACCCAATAATTCTTTAAAACATAATGAACTTAGCTATCTTAGTTAAGGGGTCCTAGATTGTGTAGCCTTGATTTTGCCATCCTTGTCTTCTCTGTTTTGATGCTTTTGCCATGTTAATCTCTTCTCCTATACGAGCTTGATGTTCCTTCTTGATCCCATTCCGCCCTCTTTAACAAGTGACCCAGGCATCCAGCAAACATCAGTAACAAACATATAATGAAGCTTCATTCTTAATTGCATTTCTCATGGTGGTTTGTGACTAAAATTTCATTTTTCAATTGATTTTGCAAGATTAAAGCAGTTTTATGCTGTCAGTAATTATAATTTTGATATTTTTGCTGAAATTTTAGGCCCTATCTGAGTTGCATGATCAGATTCCTCCCTTCCCACGAAATGTCGCTATGAAGATCCTAGAAGAGGAATTAGGTTCTCCATCTGAACAAAACTTCAATTACATCTCTAAAGAACCTGTTGCAGCTGCGTCATTTGGACAGGTTATCTTCTTATCTTTATTCATGCAAACTATTTATTTGCATACGTGGTATAATTTTAGTCAATTTTAGAGATTCCTGGAGTTAGCTTCCTCTAGTGATAATTTAAGTTCTTTTACTAGGGGGAACACCTTATGTTCAAAAGTTGGCTAGCATGTGTTGTAGCATAGACCTTGCCTTTGAACTATGGATAAGAATGTTAAAGTAGTTTGGAGGACTTGGTGCGAATTCTGTGCTCACATGTATGCCTAAATAAACTACAAATTATGCCTGGGAATTGCTCTGTTCATGATCAATTAGGAAGCAAGAATTACACTGAGCTGGCAAATGCATTATGTTTTACACTCGATCACATGATTTGTTTATGCATATTCAATCTGATCAAATTGCAGGTCTATCGGGGGATAACACTTGATGGATGTGCTGTTGCAATCAAAGTTCAGCGCCCTAATTTGCATCATGTAGTGGCTCGTGATGTCTATATTATCCGCCTTGGGGTATGTACTAACACAATTATTTTTGAATAAGAAATTCTTTTCTATTATATCTTGAGTGCGAACTTTAGGTTATTTCAGTTGGGCCTGCTACAAAAGATGGCAAAGAGAAAAAGTGATCCTCGCTTGTATGCTGACGAACTGGGGAAAGGTTTCATTGGCGAGTTGGACTACAGATTAGAAGCTGCAAATGCTTCTCAATTTTTGGTATTCTTGGACTCTCATTTCTGTTTATTTTAATCATGTATTTGTTCGTTATGCTACGATAAAAGGGCTTGAATATCTGTAATTCTATAATTGAGGATTAGTATTGAGTCCTGTATTTAATGAACGGTGTTTCTATCCTATGCCCCAAGGGCATAGGATAAGCAACCCATATTGGGAAAGATTCCCTATATTTGGATGCATAGACCCTAGGAAAGCATTATTAAAAATGGCTAAAATCATTTAAATTTGGAAAATCTTTCTATTTATAACCTCTTATCCTATGCCCCAAGGGCATAGCATAGGATAGAAAAACCTTTTAACGAATAGAAAAGATCTTTTTTATGCGTATGTGTGTGTATATTTCATCATGAATACTTCCTATTTTTAATGTTTATTCCTCGTGTATTTCTGCAGCTGAGATATTAGTTATTTCCAGTCACTCTTCTATCTGTTGCATGATGTTGCTTAATTAACATTTGTTGATATATACTTATCCTAACACAATGGTTTATTTTCTTTTAGGAGGCCCATTCTTCATTTCCATTCATGTATGTACCAAAAGTATTTCCACACCTAACTCGAAAGAGGGTCCTGACAATGGAATGGGTAGTAGGAGAGAATCCAAGTGACCTGCTTTCTGTGTCCACAGGAGCTTCGGTGGATGGCCGTCCGGGATATTCTGATAAACAGAAGTTTGACGCAAGGCAACGTCTTCTGGATTTGGTTAGTCATTTTTTACTCCGAAATTGTTTCTCCTACTTTATCTGAACTATTCTGAAGCTTTATATTTATTTTGCTTCATGTATTTCCTTTCTCAACTTTTTTTTTTTTGTGTATCTATCACGGTGAATGTTTTGCGCTTTTGTTATGCTTCATCGTACTGGATGCTGATCTTGCCATCTAGGAAATTCCTTATCACTCAGTCTTAGTGGAACTACCCTCATGTAAAAAGTATCTGATTAAATTGTATTACAGAATAGAGTTGGGGTGTAACTGATGATTGAAATCATGTTGTTTGCCTTTATTTAATGCTTGATGAATGTGGAGAAAGGAACTGCACTAGTCAGAATTTAGCTATACAAGAATTTATTACCTTATATGTTCCTTTCTTCCAGGTTAACAAAGGAGTTGAAGCTTCTCTAACCCAGCTTCTTGAGACAGGACTACTACATGCTGATCCTCATCCTGGGAATTTACGTTATACAACTTCTGGGCAAATAGGGTCGGTGAGGCTTGTGAACAGTGAAACTCTTTTACCTGATGCATGCAGCTGTTTATCTTCTATTAATTTGTTGGCAGGTTTCTTGATTTTGGCTTAATGTGCCGAATGGAGAGCAAACATCAGTTGGCAATGCTTGCTTCCATAGTGCACATTGTTAATGGAGATTGGCCTTCCCTTGTCGATGCCCTAGCTGACATGGACGTTGTCCCGCCTGGGACCAACACTCGTCTTTTTACACTGGTAACTTCGCTTTCCTGCATCCTCTGTGTGTGTGTGGGGGGGGGGGGGGGGGGGGGAGCTGGCTGTAATCGAGTACAACTGCACAATGGTTTTGCCTTTAATGCAGTGAGCAATTAATATCGTCGTGGTAATGATGAATTGACGATGCAGGAGCTAGAAAATTCCTTGGGAGAAGTACAACTCAATGAAGGGATACCTGATGTCAAGTTCAGTAGGGTAAATATGAGCTTCTCCCTCTCTCAAAGGTCATCTTTTGGTTTTGCTTTTATCAGTTTCTTATTACACATTTTCTTTGATGAAGGTTCTTGGCAAAATCTGGTCTTTGGCCTTCAAGTATAACTTTAGAATGCCTCCATATTATACTCTAGTCCTCCGTTCTTTGGCCTCCTTCGAAGGTATGTGTCGGATACAATTTCCTCTTTTTGCTTTATTTATGTGGTTGGAATGGAGTCCCCTCTAGCCTTGGGTGATGATATTCCTAATACTCTATTGAACTTAACAAAATCAGACTGAAGTAAGCTAGCCTAGACTTCCTTAAGAACAATGCTGATAAATCTGAGAGGTCTGACAAGTAGGATTTTCAAGTAAGCAGTTCTGTACTATCTGCCCTCCATTCTCATTTTATTTATCACGCCTAATCATAATTCCAACCCCATCTGGACAGAAGTGCCCTTAGAGATAATGGGGCTTTCCATTTCAGTACAAACCCAAGCAAATTGCTTTTGCCAACTAACCCCGACTTTTCCATTATTCTTTTGTACATTTAATTTTTGTGAAGATGTAATAAAGTGCTTTGGGTGGTTCTCTATTCTTTTTCAGATGCATTCTATTATTTGGTTGGTGATTCTGTTTAATTCACTTAACTGTAAAGTCTTTCCATTATTCTTTGGCTTCAAATGCATTCTAGACTTCCTAGTGTATTTTGCACCAGGAAACTGGAAAATTATGCGAAGCCATCCTATCCAACTATCAGGCAGCAAAGTTTGTTTATGCATTATCATATAAGATTCTCTTAATTCCTCTTTCTTTCTTTTTTCTTTTGTTTTTATTTTTTTTGGGGCTCCTTTAGTAATCAATAGATTCAAAATTATATAAGGAAAAACAACATCAAATGGTTTGAACCTCAGAAAATCTTCAGCAAACCAACTAGTTGAACATTATGTGCACGTTGACTTATGCAGAGTCATAGAGATCTTTGATATTTGTTTGGGGTTGCTTAATGGTACCTTAATTTTGGATATTGGTCATTAATGCTACCAGTTCAGCAGCACACATTAACTAACGTGTTATCTGCTCCATTCTCCAATGCTGCCGCTGTCAGCTGCACTACCATGTTACTGCACACTCATGTATTTACCCTTACTTTATTTGTCATCAGGCTTGGCAATTGCAGCTGATGAGAACTTCAAAACTTTTGAAGCTGCATACCCTTATGTTGTTCGCAAACTGTTGACAGATAACTCGGAAACGTCAAGAAGAATTCTCCACTCTGTAAGAGCATATTGTTAATTCTACTGCATATTACTCTCTCAATGTTTTGCTGGTGCGTGTCTTTCTCTGGGAACTCATATCTGAAGGTGCTTTAGTTACTTTTATTAACCTATATTTTCCCAGCTTATTTAATTAGCATCAACACAGCAGAAATAAATAGAATAGGGAAGCAATTCCCCCTTACTCTTAAGATGGATGTTTGAAGGATCTCTCTTCATATTGTAAGTTCATGCCAGATCAAAGCAATTCTAGTCAATCTTCCTCTTCAAAACATATCAAAGGAAAAGAATGCCACGACGTGGAATACAGGACAAAGTAAAAGATAATTGGATTGACCAACATTCCAAGACTATTTGTTTGATAATTATAGGCTGCTACAAGATATAGACTTGCTCAAGCCTCAAGCAGTATGATTCCAAACAATGGGTATTAGATCAAAGGAAATAATACATGAGGAGTATTGTGATAATTCGACAAATGTAAGTGCTAAAAATAGGTACACTTGAGTTTTGAAAGTAAAAGATTTGACAACAAAATACTCAGGGTTAGTGTGGACAAGTTCTAACTACTAAGGTAGAGGGGCGATAAATGTATTTTCTAAAATCCCTTGGGCACCATGTGAAAAATTTTAAATCATTATTGTCAATTTTGACTTAATTTTTTTAACCTAATCCAAGAGTTTTAGTCTTCTAGATTGGGCACAAAGGGTGTTTTGCCCCAGAGCCTGAGGACTTCATAAGTTATAACTACTCATATCTTATGGTTGCTTGACCCCATTAATAGGTACAAGTGGTAATTACTAATCTAGAAATGAGAATGGTTTATTATAGATTTGTGCCACTGGATCATGAATTTTGATTGTATTTGTTTTTTTTGTGGACTTGTGCACTTGAAGATTTTAGAAGAGAGCGAAATATCTACATCTTGAACTTAAGGGATAATGTGGGTAAAAAGAAACTAATAGCAAAGTGTGTCTCCTAGAAACCGATTGATTTTTGTTCAAAAATGGACGTGTGCCTTGTAGATTTCATTGATTTTGTTATTGACTTAAAATTATATTAACTAGAGGGTATTTGATAGATTTTCTCTTGATTTTTCTCTGTTACAGATCTTTTTTCATTTTTTTTTAAAGCATGTCCTGTAATTTTTATCTTTTTTACAAGTAAATTTGAACTGGGTTCCTTGTGGCATTAGTCCAGAGAAACCAGTCCTTATCTTTAAGATTTCGGCTGTTGATTTTCACATTTTTAAAGAAAATTTTACTGGCTATTTATGCACCATAGATGTTTGTTTTATTTCTTGTAATGTCAAGTGCCAATCTTAGTATGGGGGAATCTTTCTTGTAAAATGATGTCTTGCTTTTCCTCTTTCTGATATTTTCAAAGTCTCCCCCCTGCCTGAAATAGCTATTTCACACTTCCTTTTCGAAGTCTCCCCCCTGCCTGAAATAGCTAGTTTGCAAATATCTTGCCTTTTTCAGGTTGTTTTGAACAAGAAAAGAGAATTTCAATGGCAGAGGCTTGGCCTTTTCTTAAGGGTAGGAGCTACAAGGTATGTCCATAATGTTATTTTATTTATGCTAGATATGTAAGCATTATGCTGAGAAATAATGCGAAATGCGGATCACAAAAAACGGGGATATTAGGATATTGGAAGTATCATATCATAAAAAATACACTGATTGATGAAGTTGTTTTATAATGATGTTGCTTCATATTCTCATTGCAATTCACTATCTTATATAGTCCTTTTCTTTGTGATGAAACTCCTATAAAAATATAGTGTAAGAATGACCAAAAGTCTTCTTAATGGAGACACATTGGGACAAATGTCACAAATCATTCATTTCCACATCAGCAATTACAAACACTATGATATTGCAACCAAACAAACAAAGCAAATGGAACAATTCTGTGTTTAGGTTTTTGGGGGTATTAATTTGTCAAGCTTAATGTCTGTTGCAACCTGCAATTTGGTCCATAAGTTTCCCGGATCAGCTTACATTTCCATTCTGGTATAATTGTTGCCTGTTTATTATTCATATTTATAACTGGCTATCTATCAAGCTATGTATAACATTTGATTAGCTTATGGATTCAGTAATCCATTTGGGGAGGCTATATAGTTAAGGGTTGAGAAACTCTGGATCCCTGGCATTTTAGTAAATACCGTTTGTTGCAATAATTGTTTAGGTGAGGTTCCAGGAAACAATTGAAAACTTGAAACAAATCAAATTATAAGGCTAACCTTTTATGCTCTTGGTGATATGTTTTTGTTTGTGGTGGTTTAGCATCAGGAGTGAAGACCTGAACTCGATTCGCTCTAAACATGCCCTATCAACTTTTTTTTTAACAGGAAAGGGTTGCATAAGTTTGTGGCAGCCAACAAAGGTGCCTCTGCCGAACCATCTGCATATATGAACAGAAACACATTCAGTGTTGCTAACTTTGTATTAAGGCTATTACCCTCAAGAGATGGCGTTGTGCTAAGGAGACTCTTGATGACTGCTGTAAGTGCATTCACTTACATATTTCCTCAAATAAATCCTGTTTCTTTCTACCACTGATTGCAAGTCTTCTTTGAAGATTGGATAATGAAATTATGTGGCATCACTCTGGACCCTAGAAACCTACCTCTTCTAATCTAAAACCCTACACTCCACACCCCAAAACCCTCTGACCCCTGCTTAGGTGTCCTCCACGGCTCCAGCCGAATGCTACCCCTGGCAATGAGAATTACCCTTTCGCAAATACAATTTCTGGCTGTAACTGATCTCTAAAAACGAAAATTCCTCTAAATTTTAAACTTGTTCATAGTTAATTGGATATGATATACACTTTGAATTGAGCTTCTGATGGGAAATATATGCTAATGATTCACCTATACAGAACGGTGCTTCAATGGTCCGAGCAGTGCTGTCTAATGAGGCTGTTGCATTTCGTCAGCAACTCTGTCAGGGTATTGCTGATATACTCTGCAAATGGATGGCTACTCGCTTTGCTAAGGGAGATTCCTTTTTGTCTTACAACCTTGAAGGTTCACTTGTCAACTACGACGACTATCAGTCCATCTTGAGGGATAGACGGCTGAAAGTGATTTTCCTCAAGATAATGACCGACACAAGAAAAGATCCTTCGTTGTTTGTGAGGTTTTGCTGGAAATCCCTGGTTATATTGGCCTCTGCCTTGGCTCTTTCCTGTCATCGGCTTGTTGTCTCGCTATCCAAAGCCTATATAGGACAGATCAAGTTAGCTTCAGCTCAAGTTGCTTTCTGAGCCTGAGACCGCCAGAACTTTTCTATTGCTGTAGCCCGCAGCAATAGCCTTAGAACGAATAGATTGTATAATCAAACTATAGAGGAAGCTAATGCATAGATGATATGTAGGGGTTCCAATGTTTGTGGCGGAATCATTAGTCAAGGAGATGCTGTAGCCCTGCCTTTCCATCTTGCAGAGAGGAACTCAAGCACCGAGAGGAACTCTCATCCGCCATTAAATCCAAGCAAAAGAAGCTTTGCTTACACTGCACATTTACTGGAAGACCCTAAATGTGTTACTTATCCACTAAGCTGGTCATCTTTATTTGACAAAGGAGGCAGAAAATGCATCTTAGCATATATACTGTTACATGCACGTCTGTATAAACGATAAATTGATACGTCCTTGTATAGGATTGCTTGCTATGACCTCTGTTGTATCTAGTGTTTTAGAATATATAATCAGTATCTATTTTTTTTAACAAGTCCTGGAGATGTTGTAGCAGTTAACTTCAATCCTACATGATGATCAGGCGAGTTGAGCCATAGGAGCTTGGCTCATGGAAAAACTTTTGCCTCTTCTTGCAACGTCTCTTACTTTTATTCGCACCATGATTTTTTTATTTTTTTTTAATATGAGAAATATTCAAGTTCAGACAAGTCAGAAGGTCGACGAATTGACATGCGGAAAACCGTTAGAATACAACAAATCACCTTGATTTGGAAATTAACATTATGTATAATTCAAGCAATATTTTCTACATAGCAATATTTTGGTCGAGAATTCTTTGGAATAGGAAGACTTGAAAATTTGTTGTGTAATTTGATAATTTTGTATTTATTCAATTTATACCACATAATTTTCTATTAATTCAATTTATATCACATAGTTGATCATATACTAACTTTTTGGCCGCGTGATATCTCAGAGGCTTCTCTGTTCGCTCTCTCTGGCAGACAGCACTCTTCGTCTCTCTGCGACAGGTACACTCTCCTTCTTCTCTTCTCTTCTCTGCTCTTACTTTGTTTCGCTTGTTGGAATCTATGGCTAATCCCAATTTGGAAATCTAGGGTTCTTGGGCTCTGCGAATTTTTTTTTTAGATCTAGGGTTTGCTGCTGTTTGCTGCGATTTGTGGTGGGATATGCATCTGATATTGTGTGTTTTTATTGTTGTTTGTTGCGTGATGTTTGCTGAAATTTCAGCATCTCTTTGCCGCGCCATCGCCTCTCAGCATCTGCTTCAGCACAATGAGAGGTGACTAGTTCTTCTCTGTTCGATCCGTCAGTCAGTTTTGATTGGGATAACTTGGCTTTTATAGTCTAGTTAGCTCCCAGCAATGAGCCATGTTTGTATCTCTTGGTTCTCCTGCATACAATGCCACTGTATGTCATTGCGGATGCCGGCGAAAAGGAGGCAAGTTGGTCAAGTGTTCAAATCCTTCTCTTCATTGGCAACTGCTACACAGTCCCCTGTCATCGGTCATTCGCCTCGCCCAACGTTGGTTGCGCAGCTCAGCGCTTCAAATACTCCACAGCGCTCCGATGAGTGGTTTGCCCTTCGCAAAGACAGGCTGACCACGAGCACATTCAGCACGGCTCTTGGCATTTGGAAGGGCAGCCGCCGTGTAGAGCTGTGGCATGAGAAAGTGTTTGCATCAGACGATCAGGCTACAAGATCTGACAGCAGCTTGCGTGCCATGGAGTGGGGTGTGATCAACGAAGATGTAGCTGTTGAGCGGTATAAAAGCATTACAGGTAATGATGTGAGCTCCCTGGGATTTGCAATTCATGCTGAGGAAAGACTGTACTGGCTTGGTGCCTCCCCTGATGGTCTACTTTCGAATGCCGGAATCTTAGAAGTCAAATGCCCCTTTAACAAGGGGAAGCCTGAATTGGGTTTGCCTTGGTCCACAATGCCCTTCTACTACATGCCCCAGATACAGGGTCAGATGGAGATAATGGATCGGGATTGGGTTGAGTTGTATTGTTGGACACCAAATGCGAGCACACTATTTCGTGTTTATAGAGATCGGAGATACTGGAAGCTCATCCACGGGGTTTTGAAGGAATTTTGGTGGGAAAATGTGGTTCCTGCCAAAGAGGCAGTGTTGCTGGGTGATGAAGACAAGGCACTTTCATACAAACCGGCTTCGACACACAAAATAACAGGTCAGGTGATTGTCAGTAGCATGAAGTTAGCTGCAGAAGCAAAAATGTTGTGCAGGGAGATAGCTGGGCATGTTGAATTTTATAGATAACAGCCCTTCAAAATTGAATCACGTTAGATCTTGTTTATTTTTATTTATTCACTCCCTTCAGTTAATCAGACTCTTACCATTTTGAAGTATTAAAATGAATCCATCTCTGCATCTTTGGCTCATTGAGGTACCCTAGCCAAGTATGTTTTCCCTGTGGTTAGTGGTCCAAATGATCGTTCTTGAGCTGATTCTGTATCACACTTGTACCCATCTTTTGAAGAGGCAAATGCTGCCAGTGCCCTATGTGAGGAACACCTTGATGAGGTTAAAAGAGCAACGGACTCCCAAGTGATTCTTTTGAGGACGATGGCAAGGAAGAAGTGAATGAAAGGTTTCAATAACTGTTATTGTTCTCTATCTCGATTTCCATTAGGACCATAGAAGCAATCTAGAAATGTCAATTGAACATGCTCCCAAATCAGCTAATCTGAGGATTCTGATGCTCAAATTTGCAACCATACTAGTACCAAAAAAGATGTCTTCAGTCCAAAAACTGATGGAATTTGTGGATGGAATGGACTTTTCTGCTGACACCTTGCAATACTTGAGAATCTGTGGGCGTGCAAGCTTGGGATCATTGCCAATGAATTTGGAGCATTGCACTTGGCTGCAAGTATTTATTTAACTGCCCTAAGTTGAGCACCTTCCCACAGGCCATCTGTTGCAAGTTGGAAGACGTCGCAGATAACAGGAGGAACTATAGAATATATAGCTTCCAGGAGTATCGACCTCGCGCTTCTGCTGTTGAACCTAATGGGGAAACAGAAACATTTTCCTTGGTTGAAGAATCACGAGACAAGATGACAAAGAGTGGGTTATCAGTTGTCTGCTATCCTCCTCCAGGCTCCAGCCATTAAGGTCAGCACCCGAATAGGAGGCACAGCTGGTGATCAATGATCCTAGAGTTGTTTAAAGCTTTGAATTGAGACTATATATGAACGCAACACAAAGATGAAAGTTTTCGTCGTTATTGGTTCAGATTGGGAAATCCATCATTAGGGAGTCCAAGGGTGTTCCTCTGGCGGTGAAAACTTTGGGAAGTATGTTGCACCATGAGAGGGACCACAATAGTTGGAAGTGAACTGAAGAAAGTGAGCTCTGGAAGATTCTGCAATGACCAAACGATATACTGTCGGCATTAAAAGTGAGCTTTGATCACACACCATACCACTTGAGGTCATGCTTTGCTTCCTGTACCATGTTAGGGAAGGGATATCCCTTATATAAGACCGACTTTTCTTCATTTGGGAGATGGGAGTGAAGATGCCATAGATAGATGTTCAATGAACTTCTATCAAGGTCTTTCTTTCAATTTCCCGGATACAGCATGATGGAAAAATACATCATGAGTTACAAAACAGATGTGAAAGAGACTATGATGACTGCCACGGCAGCTCATCTCTCACATTCCTGAAATATACACTGATGAGAAGGTCATCCAAGGCCGAGATCCTCCAAAACTACAATGACAAACAGCTTCTTTGCAGGCAGGGTGTGGAAAAACTACAATGGCAAAGCTAAACTGAAGAAAAACTTCAGTAGCTGCATTAATTTCGGTGTTCATATTTTCCTAAAGATCCACATATATACAACTGGAAACTTGAGAATGCCCATGGGGCGTTAGCGTTGCTTCCTCTCGTGCTTGGGCTTCAGCTTTATCAGCTCATTCAGATCAAGCATCTGCACCACTCGCCGTCGTTTCCTATCTGTCAAAGGGTGCAAACATGTGACAATTGGTTCTTATAAAGAGTAAAAAAGCAATCTGATGAATCCTAAAAATAATCAATATGCATTTTTCCACCTTGCTGGTATCCTGCTTTGATCACCTTGCTTGCTTCCTCCAGTGTCCATTTATCGGCTTCGGCTGCCCTCTTCTGTTTCTGCAGAATCAAAACACAGAAATCTGATGACTCTTGGAAGTATCGAGTGAAGCTACGTTGTGATTTTAACTCGCATATCCTGATGACTTGCCTGTGGTGCTTCTTCTGGTTTGTATGTAGCTTCAATGGTGCCTTCCTTCAGATTTTTTGTGGTCACCTGTCTTACCTGGGTTGTTTTGGCCGTGTTCACTTTGTTTTTGGCTTCAATAATACTTTTCGCCTTCAAATTTCCCTCCATTACACGTAGAGCTCCTATTGTGGTCATCTTTCTTCCAAGGTAAGCTCGCTGATGAGTATGGAGTGATGTTTTGATCAACTCTGGCTGGTATTTTGCCTTTAAATTTCCCTCATTTGCTCGTAAAGCTCTTTCTATAGTCACATTTCCTTCGAAATTGGCTAGCTGATGACTTGCTTGGAGCGGTCCAGGAGTGCTCAATGAGTCCGGTTTCAGCTGAGATTGTACACCAATCTCAGTCTCTCCGTTTGGATTTATCAATGAAGGTTTCTCAGGTACGTGTTGCTCTTCGCCAATACTTTTCAATGCAACGAAACATAGCTCATCGCTTCCCTTACCGTCATCAGGTGGCAAAATGCTGAAGAATTCTGTGAGATTCCAATCAATTGAAGTTATCATTTTAAGGAGCATTGGACTATTTGAGTTAACAAATAGTAGTATTTAAGTAGACACAGATGTATGCATTTGACTTACCTTCCTCGTCCACCCCATGAAAGATCTTCAATGTTCGACGAAACATAAGAGTCAAGAACATCAGTAGTAGTCGCGTATTCCCATAATCTCAATTGAAGCACATAACATAAAGGCAGGCTGTGCATACCTTTAAGAGGTCTGATGATGCAACTGCAGGAGAAACAGGAGCTAACCCATTGAAGAAATTGTCCTGGGATGGCTCTTGTTGCAAGTCCAAGGGAGGTTCCTTTGCGTTTCTTGGGACATCTCGCACACCATTGTGATCTCCAAGACATCTTTCGCTGATCCTATCATCCGCGTTTGCTGTTAGGGTTTTTAATGATTCATCTACCACCACTCTCCACTTCCTGAAATGGTGTCAAAGACAGTGCACTATCCTTAATGTGTTCATTTAGTTAAGGCAGTTTCAGAAAGAATCCAAGCTCTTTCCCACCGCAGTATGATCAAGTATCGTTTACCGTTTTATGGTCAACTGTGTTTAGCCCTACCTTCATACTAAGCTAGGGTTTACATGTCACTAAATTGCTCAGCACAACCAATGTCAGCCAGTAGAAAAAGGAATTCACAGACGATACCATTAATCGTTGTGAGTATGCAGATTCTTACCTTATCAGATCGCGTACAAGGTGCCGAATTTCCCATGATCTATGTTTACCTAGAGGATTTACTGTTTCTCCTATCATTGTAGCCTGCAATGGCAGTACAGTTGCAGTCAGTTTTGATCATACAATGGAAACATAGAAAGATCAGAATGCCGCTCAAACCTTGAGGATTTTGACATTGAAATCTATCCGAAAAAGCTTCCTTAGCAGTTCGACAATCACTTCATCACTCTGCATCAACAAATAATCCTCAGATGATACCATTAATCAAGGCATTAACTGAGAATCAACAAACCTGATATTGACAGTTTCCAAGAACTTTCTTGATCTTGGAAACCTCTTTAAGTGTTTCATTATCTTCCAAATCTTTGTTAGCGAACAATAGAGGTTTCGTGACACTGCAGCCACCGGTCTTGTTGTCTTTGGTCAGGTGATTCTCTTTGGCATTCTCATTACTCAACACTTGAGCTCCAGAGAAAGTGTCCATCTTCAAGCAGTTCGCCTTAACCATCTTAGCTTCTTCATAAATGTCACATAACGTGTTCTTGCCTACCATTTCATCGCGAAATGGTGAAGCTTCAGCATAGCCATCAGTGTTGATCTCCGGACCTTTTTGGGAGCTCATGTTGTCTTCTATGGCAACACAAATGTTGGATTCACCTTTGTTGTTTTCAGTTCCTGTGAGTCGCACAACAGAAAATCGCTTTGTTACATCATCACTATCTCCATCACTAGAAAACGATTCATCATTCGTGTCCTTTCCATCATCCTTAATGTTGGAGTAATCGCTATTTGACGAACTTTCAGACCCTTTATATCCACCTGAGCTAACACGCGATCTAGAAGCCTTGGAGCACAGAGAATCATAGGGTAAATCACATCTATAGATGTTCATAACAATTTTTTCCCTTCTAACCCTGAACTCCGATGGATGGTCTAGAGCCGCCACAGCTATGGCATTCTCGATGACATCAAATATGGTTGAGCCTGAGCTCCTAAAGTAGGCTCTCCACCTAGAAAGATCTCCAGAACCCATTGCCTTCCGACCAACTTAACTCAAACCAACACACACTTGAAGCTTGCCTTGTGTCACCAAAACCTCTTAACCAAACTTAAAATTCAAGTCTAAACCTCCATTGCATTCGTACGAAAGGCAATGGTTCAGTGAATCAGTGTCATACCTTAAGCGATCAGCATTGACATCTAGTAAAACTCGTACGAAGCTTGGGAAACCAGATTGCTAGGGAAATGATCACAAAACAAGTCAAGCTTCTATGGTTTTCTTCAAGCACTTGAACAAAGGAAAGGAGGTACAACAAAGAACACAGAAGAAGGGCAACTGGTTGCTCTCATGTAACCCAACGGTTGAGATGGCTCCACTTAACTTTGAACAAAGGGCTGATCCTAACAGATTCTGAAATGTTTTACACCTGGCTGAAAATTGTTATGCAGAATTTCCTTTTTCCTTAGTGTAAAAATTAAAGAGATGCACGCAGAAACCCCCTGCACTGCAGTAAGTTGTGAACAAGGACAGTCATTCAAAAAAGCATTGTTTGATGGAAATAAAAGTGGCACATGCTATTTTGATCGAAAGAATACTACTAACTAACTTACTAGCTCCTATTTAATTTGCAAAAAATTACCCTGAATTGACAAATGAAAATTGATCATGCCAACCTTTAAAATGGCAGATCATGTATACATACATGAGTTAGTTTATTGCAAATTAATGTGCAAATGGAAAGGTTTAGTTTTGCTGAATCAGATAAAACAATATAGAGAAAACTCGCGGTATCGACCTTTCCTTTGCGTCTTTCCTTCCAAAAAACCGTCCTTTGTTGGGTTCCTTTTCATTAATTTCTTGCAAGTCTAGCACCATCTGTGTTCTTAGCTATAAAAATATAATCCTCATCATCTTCATTGTTTCTTTCTGTTGGATTATGGAATTAAGCTCTATCAATAGTCTGATCCTCAAGCACCAGGTTCCACCAGGGCTCCAATAAGTAGAGACTATCGAAGCAGCTGTGAGCCTGTGAGGCTAGCAAGAACAATCGTAGGTGCGGTCCAGAAACTTTCAACTATCCTTCTAGCTAACATCCATTGTTATGCTGGATCAAATTGGCCAGCTATGGCCGCCTGCGGTTATCAACAAGGTAGGTTTCAGAAATATCAAGTTCAAATGTACTGAAGTCCGTTGGGAGTTAAGATAGATTATCTTAATTAATTGTATTTTAACAAAAACCAAGAATGCAATAGGCCTCAAACCCGGCCCCTTATGTTATGAGTTTTGAATTTTAAGTTTTGTTGCATAACACATTACACATTATATTGGATGGAATTTTATTTTCTTGAGTGATTTCGTATAAACGCCAATTAAGATATTACAGACCTTAGTAGCTCTTTGGACAATAATGACTTGAATGCAGGCAGCATCAATAAGTATAAAACTCATAACATTAAGTGGGAAATTTATTTTTTCATAAAACCAATGAAATACACAATTACTATAAATATTATGCGGGCACTACCTACTTTACCGAGTAATGTCCATACATGAATCTTCTTCTTTTTTGGAATAGTACGACAATTACTAAGAAAAAAATGGGGAATTGCAATGGAGATTGAAGGAGGTGAAGTCCGTTGGGACTCAATCGTGATCGGAGTCGTGTGCACCGGGGTCGTTCGGAAGTTGTTTTAGCTTTTTATTTTCGGTTTGTCTATTGTGTCCTAATAGCATAAGATAAGTATATTTTATTGGGAAAGAAAACCCTAAAAGAAAATGGGTAACCTCACAATCTAATTTAAAACTGACTAAATGACTCATGTGTATCTAATTTCAAAATGACTAAACCGAGTATATTTAGGAGAAATATTTCCCTATTTGACTTAGAAAAACCGTTTTTTTTAGGGGGGAACTCTTCGCACGGTCAAAATATCGCCAACCACACGGAAATGAAAACCGTAGAAAATTTCATGGTTTTAGTTTTGAAAACCGTAAGAATTTTCGCGACCACGGTGTTGATTTTTGTAGGAGTTTGACAGTCACAGTTTGGTAAACCAAACAGAAAAAGGCCCAAAAAAAAGCCCAAAAAAGGCCCAATCCATCGGCGGCCACAGTTCTGAAAACTGTGGGAGCTTTGGCACGCCGATGCATATTCCCGACCCTAGGTCTGATTCCCCTATCTGCGAGATTCCCCATCAGACATCAGCCGGCCACGGTTCCGTAAACCGTGAGAGGTCTCCTCCTTCCCAACGCACTAGGCCTGCCGTGTAGACCTGTCGGGTAGTCCTGTGGGATTCTTCCAAGCGGTGGCGGCCACGGAACTGTAAATTGTGGGAGGGTGACCACTACCGCTATAAAACCCGACCCTTTCATCTTCATTTTGGCCTCCAAAATAAAAACCGTAGAGGGGGAGTTCTTCCCCTTTCATGCCGAAAATCCGGTAACCCATATACAACTCCACATTGTTTGTTCATCTCCCAACTATGGGGTGGAAAGGATTCAAAGCATGGAAAAAAGTATTACGCCTGCGTGGTGGAGCCGGAGAGGGCGAGTCGGGCCCGGCGATCGACCATCGTGTTGAGCAAATGAGCAAGGTTAGTATTTGTTTAATTTGTATGATTTTATGTGAAATTGTATGTGTAATTATATGATTAGTACTTAGGTGAAATCAAATTGTAGAACTAATTAGAACACAATTTGGAAAAAAAAATTTGTCTAAGATAATGGGTTAAACACCCAGATTTATTGTATGTGTAATCAGATTTCAAAAAAAAAAAACAAGATTTGAAAACAGATTTAAAAAAAAAAAAAAAGGGTAGTTGAAATCAAAATTTTAGTATTAGTAGTAGTATTGATGAGTTGAAAACAAGATTTGTTGAATTGAAATGAAATTTGTTGAATTGTAGTATTATTGGTTAAGTATTTATGTGGAATTGTATGCAATTTTAAGATTATTAGGTGAAATTAAACCTGAAGAAACGAAAATGTAAATTGTTAGCAATTTTGAAGTATAGGTGTGATTTGTGTTTATTTATTGTATATGAATGACAATGTTTTGAGGGAAAGTAGTAGTGAAAATAAAATTTAGGAAATGAAGAAGATAATAGTTAAAAATTATGAAGACATGAAACTCAAAATTGTAACTGGAATATAAATTTGAAGTGCAATGTCATGCATATATATTAGTTCAAAGCGAATTGTTTATATGAACTTGCGAATAAATGTGAACGTGATTAGTTATAGGAATATGTGTATCAGTGTATGGGTTGATTAAATTTAAAGCACATAGTTTATATGAAGTTGTGAATTTAAAACAGACACTGAGACGGGCAGTTTCGCAAAGAGAGAGGGTTCGCCCAACTGCTTCAGCGCGAAGAGGCGATAGAGATAGACCCGGCGATATTCAGCCCGCTCGAGCCAGTACCTTGGCTTTACAGCCTCCGGGCGGTGCGGAAAGTACAGATCCCCCTGCTTGGGTTAGTATATCACAAGGCGAGTTTGTTGGGGTCCAGCCTCTTTCCGACTCAGATGCGGAAGCTGACGTTGGATCCATGAGGGGTGCTGGTTTCCAGCCGGCACAAGACATGTACGTTGACGTCAGTGTGCCATTAGATCACCCGGTTGCGCAACAACCTGTTGTCGAACAACCTGAACAGTGGGGTTGGGCATTACCACAGGATTTAGATTGGACAAGATCAGTGGTTTCAGATTTTTTCCAGACTCCAGTAGCGGCCTGCCAACCCCCAGAAGTCCGAGTTCCTAATACTGCACCCGTGGTGGGTCCTAACTTCCAAGTCGGGCAATCTTCAACTCCCCAGATACCCTTAACTGCACCCATGGCGGGTTTAAATTTCCAATTCGGGCAATCTTCATCTCAGCAGGAACAAGCTGAAGAACTTGGGCGGGACACTGAAGAGGATGTACACGCAGCTGATCCTGATCCTGTTGCCCCAGCAGAGGAATTCGGCGACGGCAGGCCTCAATATGATGAGCCCTTGAAGTGGTACAAGACACACATAGCAAGGATGCTCTGGCTAGGCCATGTAAGTAATTTATTAGCTAGTAGAACATTTCAACTAGAAATATATACAATTTCATATGGTGATAATAATAAATGTATACATATAAATACGTGCAGAATGATAAATTGTTGAAGAGTGTACGACGCACAGAGAGATTTGAACAACTGAGTTATTGGCATAGGGCGGAAGGCGGTGCAGTAGATTGGTGGGCTGACATTGCCTTTGCAGCGATTAACTGTGCTAACACGAAGCCTGAGGGAAATGCTAGCACGCGGTGAAGGATTTTATTCTAGGGAGGAGATTGAAAGATATTTGGATGAGGCACATTCACCTAACGTTCCAGTTGTGCCAACTCAAGTGAGGGCTACTCAGCAGCATTTCGATTACTGGCATCAGCACCATCAGCAGTGATCATGTGTTTTGCTTTCTGTTACTAGAACTTTTCTGTGTACTGTTTCTTTAAGTTGTTTTGTTTGTCGGATTATTATGTGTTGGATATGGAAAAACACTTTTATTATATATGAAGACAAGTTGTTTGCGGTTACAAAACAGATACTTCTCTTACACAGGTCCGGAACCATGGCCATACTGTTGACGGTTGTTGATGTACTGTTGCATCTTCTCTATTAGTGGGGCA
Organism: Persicaria tinctoria; assembly: GCA_037127255.1. Taxonomy (NCBI): domain Eukaryota; kingdom Viridiplantae; phylum Streptophyta; class Magnoliopsida; order Caryophyllales; family Polygonaceae; genus Persicaria; species Persicaria tinctoria. Next base: position 8,276,394 of record JBANSL010000012.1, read on the forward strand.
TCCCAACCATTGACAGTGGCATGGTGAAAATGCCTCCACTCTGGTGCAGTAGGAGGAAGAGGTGCCCTTGGGTCAAGCCAAATAGGAACCCAATGAACTTTATCGACCCACGTCAATGCAAGAACATCTGTAGGTGGGCTGACATTGTTCCCAGATGCGACGATAGGGAGACATGTATGGGGATTGTCAACGCTGAGGACCACTACAATTTTGTGATAAAGTGTAGCTACGGCGAGTGGTACTAATGGTGCCTCCATCCATGTCTCTTCTCGATGGAGACACGGTGCCGGATTAGAAATGTCAACGTTATTGATGAGAATGTCTATGGTAGACAACAAAGACGCCTCTTCGTACATCCATTTGTGTGCCCTGAACTCTGTTGAAATCTCTGATTGAACTCGCATGTACTGATGTTCCCCGTATCCAAGGAGGAGCGCGATTGCACGAAATCCGCAATGACCATCTCCTTGTACGTTAGTCAAGCTTCTTACAAACGATAACATAAATTCGTCTACTTGGCCCTGTAAAAATACCTGAGGATTGAGGTTGCCCACCCCTCCAACTGGGGCACCATTGCGTCCTCTGCCACGACCGCGACCTCTGCCACTCCCACGCCCCCAAGTTGGAGCCTCACTTCTCCCGTGCTCGAATCCACTCATATTGCGTTGCATAGATCGCCTTCCGCTGGGACGAGCTTTTGGGTTGATACCTGATGGCTCTCTCATGTTGGTATCTCCTAGATGTCACATGTCATAGTAGAATTGTCCAATTTTGGAAACATCGTCGTCAGTGAGTGCGTCAGCATCCATCTCGCGCCTTAGATTTGTCAGCTCAACCCGATTTGGGTTTATATACTCAGTGTCATCGTTGTCCTCCTCAGCTGTGATAAATGTACTCCAAACGACTTGCCTCCAAAATGCATGAATTTGCCTTGGACGTAAGGGTTGCCTGCTGGATGCAATTTCAATGAATTCGTGAACACAAGGGACCTCATGCGCATCCCGCCGGTAACAATCGCGACAAACGCCGTCATTGTTGGAAGGTAGGCTTCTTGACTTGTTGTAGTTCACTAACAATAGGTCAAAACATTCTCGGATGACCTTCTGCAAGAGCAGAGAAAATATTGTGTTGTTGGAGACATTGACCTCGATCCTTAATCTTGACTTTTCTAGAGATCCTTTTATCTGGTCAATCTGTTCCCTGATCATGGCGTCTATGCAGTTGGTAACATCAAAAAACCCACCGACAGATGTATTTAACATCGACTTCAGCTTTGAATGTGCAGACTCGCAACTACATGATATACAGATAATCAGTTTTAGTAATACTTAATATTGTAGAAATGGTTAGATACATCTCGATGATGAAATACATGTAACACTTACATGTTCGTTGTTCGAGTCCCGAAGTGAGGGTAGTAATCAACCCATGCTCGAACAAGAGCCTCTTTGTGGTCCGTCAACCAAGTTGATTCTAAGTAGGCCATAAGTCCCCATTTGGCCTCCCACTTTTCATGCATGGTAGCTAATCGACCCTCGTAACTGTCTTCCGTCTTGGACTCGAGTAAGGCAAAACAATCGTTGTAAAATTCCTGTTGTCGAGCAGCTGAGTTTGTACTCCTCCCCTTCAGCTCGATGTTGCACATCACATGCCATCGGCATAACATATGCTTCACTGTGGGAAACACCTCATTGAGGGCCTTTATGAGACCCAACTCGCGATCTGTAACGATGACATCTGGAAGCCTATGTTTGCACAAATGTTTTACTCTTCTCATTGCCCAGATGTAATGGTCCACATTCTCTCTAGCCATGAATACAAATGCAATTGCAAATGTCTTCTTCGTGCTTGTTATCCCTACGATCTCAAGTAACGGAATTTGGTACCTGTCAAGTGCATTACAATATTAAGTACAGGTAACACATCATATTATTTAGGGCTAATTATATATGATGAATATGGTCATTCTTACTGATTCGTTTTATATGTTGTGTCCATGACGATGACATAAGGAAACAACCGAAGAAGATGTCGTGAGTCCGGATGTGCCAATATAATGTCGCTAACCTCGTTACCTTCCAGTTGAGGGGACTTTCTCGATACAACGTAGTATCCTTTTTGATCAAGCGAGTGTAATGCTTGTGGTAGATCCCTCCTTCCCCTCCGTCTCATCTCTCTTCATATTCGACATGGCATTGTACACTTTTCGGATGTCAGTAACACACTCACTGTCGTCAATCTTCAGACCACGCAAGACATTGCGAGGTCTTGTCCCTATCGTAGCATCACGATAAACCATCTTCTGTTGTGTGGGTGTTATGCGACCGGCATAGGCATGTCCAAGCAGGGTTTCTGGGAGGTCGTGATTATGGGAGCCACATATGACACGCATTGTCCACTTATCGTCGTCATGTTGATGACCCTCAAGCTCAAATTCACACCCGCATCTCCTCGACGTCAATACCCTTGTCGATGTCGGGGGAAAATCCATATCGGTATCTGCTCTTTTTCTGCGCTCACAGTAGAGCTCACACACTAATCTGAAGGTTGCAAATCCACTCCGTTTGTTCTTCCATGACCGGTGTGTCACGAGAACCATGTTCTTTGCACGACCCACAAAACGAGTCCACCCCTTCATATTATTCTCGTCATACCACACTCCGGCAAGCTCAAACATCGACGAATAATCGGTGCCCATTTCCATAGGTTGGTGCTGACTCTATCTACATTTAAGTGCATTATCATATTTATTAATTATTATTTCACTACTATTTCAAATGATATATCAAAACTCATTTCACAAGTATATCGAGCTTTCATTTTAGAACTATAAATTATGTTTCATGCTATTCTTCTCGATTATTCTATATTACATTATATATCAAATATCATTTCACAATTTCATACAAAAACATATTTCTTTCGAATATTCTATAAATTATAATGCAATATTGATTATATCGTACCTGGAGGTTCTGAACAAGTTCTTCGGGGTCACTGTAATAGTGGGGGTTGAATGGCACCTCATCTTGTGATACTTCTGGATCGGACATGACCAAATAAAAAAAATTTAAGTAATAGCCTCGACGTTTAATCGATACCTTAACTTCACCTTGTGTTTCACACTAATTTCTCATTACTGCCGCTTTGTTTGCCTAGAATGAAAAGTGTCTCCCCCATTGCCCCCTTTTATAGTTTTTTTTTGCGGTGTAACAATTTTCTTACAATTTGAGAAGTTGTGGCAGCGATAATTGCTACGGTTTTCAGAACCGTCGCCATATTATTCGCCACAGTTTTTGGAACTGTGACTGTCCAGATTCTCACGGTTTTCGAAACTGTGGCATCCACCGTATATTTAGCGAGAAATTGATCGTGCGTTCAGCAAACCTGTTTTTTTAACCCCAAAACTTCCTAAAACTCCTACCAAATACATGCTAAGGCACTTACTGATTCATATTTTGAAGGTAGAATTTTTTTTTATTGTCTCTGCACATATTTCAATAAAATTATGCCCACGTGGTTTGAGGAGGTTGACTGGGGAATATAGATTTGCCTTTTTGTGTGACTGCTAATTTCAAATCTCTACCCTTACAACACTTTTCTAATACGTTTCCGATGGATCCAATTAATGATAAAGGGACCTACAACTATATATCATGGCGTCAATCTTCTACCGCGAAGATCGAATAGTCAGGATAAAATTGTATGGTGCTAGCTAGTCGGTGGCGGCCGCGCCCTAATTACGTTAAAAAATTAAAAAAAAAATGTTAATAGATACGTAGTATAATGTATCCTAGTACATTTTCTTAAATCATAATAATATGACAAATTAATTTTATAAAATTAAATAAAATTTTATTAAAATTTAGCATAAGATTATAAATGTATTTGATTGAGTGAAAAACTAAAATCAATATGGTGATAACTGATAACTTCTCATTAAAATGGTTCACATTCAAACAAAGAAGTATATAGATATAAATATTTTAAAATAATCTTATGGAAAAGAAACAAATTAATATCATTGTAACATTATTTAAAAGATTTAACTAAAGATAATTTTATGAAAATCGCTTACATGAAAGAGAGAATATATAAGATTTGATATTCTCATGCTTTTAATTTAATAAAGTATATAAAAGAACTATAATTAATGTGATGATGCCACCCATTGAAATTACTTTTTATTTAAATTGATTATAAAATGGCCGGAGTATATAATAAATTGGAAAAAAAAAATGATAAAAATTTATCTTTGTGATTCAAGTTTGAATAGTCTGAAATTCTGGATGCAGGTGCCCACCCCGGCCAATTGTATTTTGTACGCATATGATCTCATGGCAAGTTCAATCCTTTATCGAATTGCCACTCTTAATAATTTTGTGCAAAAATCTTCAATTCATGGTGATTTTATTATACAACAAATATGTATGCACTAAAAGGCTACACTTAAATATCAAAACTGTATATTAACATTTATTATCTAGCATGCAGTTCAGTTATTTCTGATGTGTCAAAGACCCTAACACCCTGTCTTGAGCCAACTCCAGAGCTGGTGCTGGCGGTGGAAGATGGATTTCCGCCGTTGAAGAAATTTGGTGGTGATGGATTGACCGCCGAGGGCAGCCACAACAGATGTCATATTAGGCCTCCTAGCAACACTTTCTTGGATGCACAACAAACCTATGTGAATACACTTGATGGCATCTTCCCTAGAAAAGTTGTCACCCAATGCATTGTCCGCCAACTTTAGTGGCTCACCTTCATGCCAAAATCTCCATGCCTGTGTCCACAACATATTATATATGGTTCCGCATAATATTTAGTATTTGTACGTCTTAACTGTTGCGTAAGAGAAGAAGATTCATATATGGAAATTACTCGGTAAAGTAGTGCCTCCTCTAACTGTGCGCGGTGTAGGTACTTGTTTCTTTGACCACTTACCACCTCCAAGACTAGGATCCCGAAACTATACACATCCGACTTGATGGAGTAATGGCCCATCAATAGGTACTCAGGAGCCATATATCCACTGCACATACATATTAAAAACATGAATAAATTATTTTCATCACATATATATATATGATAGATGAACACTCAAGCACTTAGCTTCATGCAAATCTTACTAGGTTCCAGCAATTGAGTCGGTCACGTCTTGAGTTTGATCAACACTAAAGTGTTTTGCCAGACCAAAATCTGATATTTTTGGATTCATAGTCTCATCTAATAGTATGTTGCTTGATTTGAGATCACGGTGTACAACCCTGAGACGAGAGTCTTCGTGAAGGTACATAAGCCCTTTTGCAATTCCACATATTATCTTGAATCTTGTTTCCCAGTTCAAAGACATTCGCTTCGTTGGATCTGCAAGATTTTCAATATATGCAATTCTATCTTGTTAGATTGATGAATTTAAGAAAGCATAATTAGGATGATCAAATTAAAACGTACCAAAAAGGATTTTATCTAAACTGGAATTGGGAAGAAATTGATAGACAAGAAATATTTCTTTTCCTGATACACAAAATCCTAAGATTCCAATCAATTGAAGTTGTCATTTTAAGGAACATTGGACTATTTGAGTTGACAAAGAGTAGTATTTAAGTAGACACAGATGTATGCATTAGACTTACGTTGCTCGTCCACACCGTGAAAGATCTTCAATGTTCAACAAAACATAAGAGTCAAGAACATCAGTAGTAGTCACGCATTCCCATAATTAATCTCAATTACAGCACATAACATAAAGGAAGGCTAATTAGTACAAACCTTCAACTCTTCAAGAGGTCTATGATGAGAATCACATAACTTTACACTTATGCATGAATTAGATTTAGTAGTAGTAACATCAAACTTCATTGTCACGATAGAAATTATGGTTGATTCATAAGGAAAAAAAATATACAAAAGTAATATCGAATACCTTCGTAATACACGAAGTTGAAGGTGGAAAAAATGAGTGTCAATAAAATGAGAATTGGTGGAAGGGAAAAGATTTGTGTTTCAATTAAGGAAATTGTTAAAATATGGGCAAAATTGTCATTAGAAGAAAAAAAATATAATTAACAAAACAAAATTTTAAAGGGTACATTTACCAAAACAAAAACTCACATTTACCTAATTATCCCAATTTTTTTTCTCAATCCTTAATAATTCCTCGTGGTTGACTGCAATGCTGTGGTCTGGCACATCGATTAGTCTCCATCCTCTTGGAAATTTAAGGCCATTCAGTTTAATTAAAGGGACTTTTACAATTAAATTCCAAAGTAAATTGTTCAAAACTGGGAAACCCGGGATTGGGTTAGTCTCCAATCCAATATGGGGCGAATTCCGGCCTTTCTATTGCTCGCATCTCTCGCCACTTTGCCGGCCTTCCATGCCTCTCAACTCTACACATTCTGCCCAGAGGACTCATCCAACACCACCTTCCGCTCTAACCTACACAACCTCCTCTCAAATCTCTCCTCCGCCGCTAACGGCTCCTCCTCCCTGGGCTTCTACCACTCCTCTTCCGGCCCCGCCTACGGCCTCTACCTCTGCCGCGGCGACGTCGACCCCTCCACCTGTCGGGACTGCGTGGCCGCCGCCTCCGCCGAGCTGGCCGGCAAATGCTCGCGCGGGGGGTGGGCCGTGACCTGGTATGACGAGTGCACGGTACGCTACTCCAACGCCTCCATCTTCGCCCAACTGGTAGAGTTGCCCTCCGTCTACATGTGGAACATCAAGAACATCACCGGCAACGTGACTAGGTCCACCCAGGTGCTGGACGTCATACTCGCCAAGGTGGCCTTGGAGGCTGCGAGCGGGAGCTCGGAGTTGAAGTTCGCCACCGCGGAAGCAAATATTAGTGAGTCCCATACGGTGTATGCGCTGGGGCAGTGCACACCGGACCTGTCAACTAGCGACTGCCACTTGTGCCTGCAAAAAGGGATCGCTGATCTACTGATGTATTACGACCCTCCAAGGGCGGGTTTCAGGATTCTTGGTTGTAGCTGTAACATCCGTTACGAGATTTATCCTTTTTATAGGACACAGCTTTCACCAACTTTGCTCTACACTTACTGCCCAAACACCACCAACTCTGCCTTCCGTTCAAACATTGCCGCCCTCCTTTCCAATCTCTCCGCGACGGCTAATTCCACAAACCTTGGCTTCTACAACCAAACAATTGGACGCGACACCCCCGCAGCCGTGTACGGCCTCTACCTGTGCCGTGGAGATGTGATCCCTGCCACCTGCACCGACTGCGTGGCAACTGCTTCAGTTGACCTGCCCAAAAATTGCCCTAATGGGGACCAGGCTGTGATTTTATACGATGAGTGCATGATTAGGTACTATTTTGATAGGTAGTCCACCGGTTTATATGCAAAGCTTAGATTCATCATTTAATTAATTAACGTGGGATGTCATATTTCACACAGGTACTCTAACCGTCCCTTTTTTGGCCATCTGGACTCAAACTCACACCCGCTGTGGAATGTCACAGAGAACGCTACACCCAGTACAATTGGTGATGCCGTGATGGGGGCGGCACTGTATGAAGCCGCTGGGGAGGTTGAAACTGAGGCGCGGTCTAAAGGACAACAGGCAGGGGAAGATTGGAATATGTTCGGCACTTATCAGCGCGATTTTAATGATGAATCCACGTTGTACATGCTGGGGCAATGTACTCCAGACCTCTCCCTCGATGATTGCACTCAATGTTTGCAAAACTGTACTACTTTCTTGTTAAATTGTTGTGCTCACCCTACCGGAGGCAGAGTGTATTACTTGAGTTGTAATCTACGGTATCAGCTGTACCCTTTTTACCAAGCTTCCCCGTCATCACAACTTAATTCAAGCCTTATAGCTACTAATAGCAGTACTGCCAGAGGTATATATAGCCAGAATTATATATAGTTAACTACTACGTACTGTCGCTCATAGTTAACTAGTACACTTTAATTTCCTCCCTTAATTTGTCAGGCACTCCAGCAGCCCATGGTACTATTCCTCTAGCACCAAATAAATCAAGGCGACATGATCCTCTCATCGCAGCTTGCTCGGTCATAGGACTAGTGTTTCTGCTTCTCTGTCTAGCTCTATGGCTTTCTGTTCAGAAAAGGAAGCTCAAAGCGGCATTTACGGGTATGTATATAAATACCATGTCTCTTTTCAATCTAGTGGTTACTTTAGTGTTTGTAACAAGTTGTCGCTCGACTTTATTGCAGCTGAACTCAGTGATATTATAAATACTGAATCACTGCAAATGGATTTCAGCACAATAAGAGCAGCAACACATAATTTTTCTATTGATAAGAAGCTTGGACAAGGTGGATTCGGCTCTGTTTATAAGGTGATCACAATTTAAGTTCAATATATACGTTTTTTTTTTCATTGTGCTTTGAGATGTACATATTAAAGTTACTCAATTGGGTAAACAGGGAACACTCGAGAATGGACAAGATATAGCAGTGAAAAGGCTCTCGCACAATTCAAGACAAGGCATTGTCGAGTTTAAAACAGAAGTTCTTCTAGTCGCCAAACTACAACATCGCAATTTAGTGAAGCTCTTAGGATTTTGTGTATCAGGAAAAGAAATAGTTCTTGTCTATGAATTTCTTCCCAATTCCAGTTTAGATAAAATCCTTTTTGGTACGTTTTAATTTGATCATCCTAATTATGATTTCTTAAATTCATCAATCTAACAAGATAGAATTGCATATATGCCAATTTGAAAATCTTGCAGATCCAACCAAACGAATGTCTTTGAACTGGGAAACAAGATTCAAGATAATATGTGGAATTGCAAAAGGGCTTATGTACCTTCACGAAGACTCTCGTCTCAGGGTTGTACACCGTGATCTCAAATCAAGCAACATACTATTAGATGAGACTATGAATCCAAAAATATCAGATTTTGGTCTGGCAAAACACTTTAGTGTTGATCAAACTCAAGACGTGACTGACTCAATTGCTGGAACCTAGTAAGATTTGCATTTAGCTTTAAGTGCTTGAATGTTCATCTATCATATCTATATTTATTCATCTTTTTAATATGTATGTGCAGTGGATACATGGCTCCTGAGTATCTATTGATGGGCCATTACTCCATCAAGTCGGATGTGTATAGTTTCGGGATCCTAGTCTTGGAGGTGGTAAGTGGTCAAAGAAACAAGTACCTACACCGCGCGCAGTTAGAGGAGGCACTACTTTACCGAGTAATTTCCATATGTGAATCTTCCTTCTTTTTTGCAACAGTTAGACGTACAAATACTAAATATTATGGGGTACCTTGTATAATATGTTGTGGACACAGGCATGGAGATTTTGGCATGAAGGTGAACCACTAAAGTTGGTGGACAATGCATTGGGTGACAACTTTTCTAGGGAAGATGTCATCAAGTGTATCCACATAGGTTTGTTGTGCATCCAAGAAAGCGTTGCTAGGAGGCCTAATATGACATCTGTTGTGGCTGCCCTCGGCGGTCAATCCATCACCCTTCCCTTGCCGTCACCACCAAATTTCTTCAACGGCGGAAATCCATCTTCCACCATTAGCACCAGCTCTGGAGTTGGCTCAAGACAGGGTGTTAGCATCCTTGACACATCAGAAATAAGTGAACTGCATGCTAGATAATAAATGTTATATTATATAGAGTTTTGATATTTAAGTGTAGCCTTTTAGTACACACTAGTGTAATACCCGTGCCTTGAGGCACGAGCTTGATCCATTTTAATTTGAACATCATTTTATATATCTATATAATACTATATTAATATATATACGTCTTTACAACAAAAATATATATAAAGTATTTTTTATAATTTATAAATTAGTTGGAAGAGATACGATACAATTTTTGAAAATGATTTAATAAGGTAAAGTAGTAATAATACTCAAACACACAACCTAATATAATTTGAAATAAATATATAATTATTATCATTAGCATAGATCTAAAAAGTAAAATATAAGCTCCGTACAAATATTAAAAAATCATAAGCACATGATTGTGTGAATAATTTTGAAGTTATGTAGATATACATAACTTATTCATTATTTTCATGAGAAAGATGGTTATAAAAAGAGGGAAATAAATAGTGAAAATAAATGTAAGATGATAAAAAAAAGATCCTTAAAGGTAGAAAAGTGATCTAAGAAGCCTCATCCAAGATGTAAAATAAACATTAGTAATCCTTGTGAGTCTTAAAATATTATTTATTTTTCGATAGTCATTTAAGATGTCTAAAATAATTAAATTATAAAAAAACTTTTTTTGGCTCTAATTGATTTTTATAATTAATTTTTGAAATCGAATATTTACAAATTGATTATTACATGTTCGTTGTGGGGAATATTGCAATCGGTTAAATATGATAAATCAACAAATTCAATATCCAAGAATAAAATCACCCAAGACTTGACGAATGTTCAATGTACGTAGACGATTAAAATAGATCACAAATTGACATACAACATACCAAATTAAATAATATTTTAGTATAAAATAGGAAACAAATATGATAGTAGAATTAATATTATTAATAGATTATCTATTATCGAAATAAATTTATAAAAAAATTGAAAAAATAATATTTTATATAATTTTTACCATCCTAACAAAGCGTGAATGAATATTAAACAACATATTTAGCTAAACAAATAGAGAGAGTAGTAAATTTTAACATGATTGGGATAAATGTGATATAATAAACAAATATTTAAATGAATTCAATCCGTTAAGATAATGAATGCAGGCAATCCGAGTACATATTTCATATTTGATTAATTTATTTGAAAATGAAATACTTGCATGGTTGATGAGAAAATATGAACATATGTAAAAGTTAATTTATACTCCGCAGCATTTTATACACTGACAATGGGATATGGGTCTATGTAGAGTATAAATTTTCAAAAATAAAATATACCAAATTCAAATTTAAGTTCAATGTATGTAGATGAATTATGAGAATATTGCAATCGGAAAAAAAAATGGAAACATGCCTCAATATTTACGGCAATATAACCGAAAATAAAAAAAAAGGAATGGATTCAAACCATATTTAAAATAGGAAACAAATATTTTAAAATTTCCATAATAATATTGACCAATAAGAAAATCCCATTTGAATAAAAAAATCAACTTTAATTGTGAGCGTGACACGTCACCAAAATGCTAGCAGAATTAGTAATATTAATAGATAATAGATACTCCCTTCGTTCCTTAATATTTGACACTTTTAAAATCGGCACGTTTTTTTAGAAAAGTAAAAACTATATAAATATTATTTTTTTCTTCAATTTTTTTTAATGATATTAAACTTATTGCTAATAATTATGAGATTATTAAAAAAAATTATTAAAAAAATAAATATTTCATATAGTTTTTATCACCTTAAAAAACGTGCCTAAATAGTGAAAAGTCAAATAAAAAAGAACGGAGGGAGTATTTCTCAAAAATGGTTTAGTTTAGCACATTTCTCAAAAATAAATGATGCTGTTCGTTTCTCTTCAACTTTGGAAAAAAAAAATACAATACTTAAAATCCTTGGGCCATTTCTGCAAATAGCCAAATATTCACCTCTAAATTGCTAAAGAAAGTGACATTGAGTAATGACTAATGACTATATTTGAGTAGTAACACTAACAGGCTTTGTTCTCACTTGCACCAATATCTGGGGTAATCTTACATTCTTACCTATAACAATCAAATTAAGATTGCAGTAAAGGAATTTTTTTACGCTATGAATTACAATAACAATCATAATTATCAAATTTTACCTAAATAACCGACCTTTAAAATGGGATCTATAATTTTGTGGAGTTTTTGTATGTACTTGAAATCAATCCGCTAGAAAAGCAGATGCAGATCTGAGTCCTCCCTGAAGTCGCCGAATCGATCTTTACTTGGCAGCAGCAGAGTTAAGCGAAGAGCTGCCATAGATGTAGCAACTAAACCCCCAAACTGTAATCACCAGAGACAGAATCTTGAATCCACTCATCGAATCCTTCAGCAGTATAACCGCTGCGATACTCGTTAACGGGACCCTGATCGCGTTAAGAACGCCAGCGAGCATGGTAGATGCCAGGAACACCACTCCAGTCGACCCCAGAACCCCAAGCTGGAAAGTGATCGCACCCCACACGAGAACCATACAGTAGGCGGATTTCCCGCCCTTGAAACTCGATGCTTCGGATGCCATCTTGCTGAAGCCTGAATCAAGGACGAGCCCTATGGTCGTAAATGCGAATGCAAAGAGAGAAACCATCACTTGCTGCTCCAGCACGACGTGGAACGACACCCTGCCTAGAACCTTCACGAACAGCAATTCAGACAGAGCGAAAATCAGACCATGAAGGGCGGATCCCAGGATGTCCCATACGAATCCCGTGATGTACTTGCTGCTACTTATGCCGGGATACCTGTCTGCACTCGAATCCAACGCAATGACAACCATGGCAGCAGTGATGATCACAATTGCATTTACAATAGAAGCATTCAGTTTGTTCTTCACAATCAGAAACCCGAACAACGAAGAGAAAATAAGGGAAGTCGATGCCAACAATGAAGCAGTAGATGCCGGGAGATAAGCATAGGCATACGCATACATAAGGTTGTCCGCGGCACTCAAGAAGCCCAATACAGCGTAAGAGGCCACGAGCTTAAAGCTCAAGGGCGTCGGAAACGCCTTGCAAAAGAAGTATGTTGGGAACAGCACAAGAGCAGTCAGGGGCCAGCCAGCAACTGCAATCCATGATATGATCCACTTGCTTTGGCCGCCATTCGAATAGTAAACACGAGACAGGAGGCTCGAAGCAGGGAACGCAACCAGCATTCCTCCGGTGCTTAGGACTAGAAGGATCCAATAAGAAGCTGACTTCCCCTTGTATGCTTCCCAAATCCTAGTTAACATGGTTTCCTTTTTGGACTCATCAGTTTCCAAGATTGTGATCTCATGGCCATTCCATGTGTCCTCACCTGTTACATTTAGACAGCAATCAAACAGATTTTGTGAGAATTTTTAAATTTCTTGCGATGTAAGGGAAGTCAGTGGATCTGCAGATGGCAGAAGAACAAGAATCTTTGTGAATTATGCAAGAGAATGAACGAACAACCATTCCAGATCGTCACTGTGTTGTTGTGATTCTTCAAATTTTAATTTTATATCATTTTAATTGTGGATTAATGTATTTTTCTATGTAATTCGGAAATTTATCGATCAATCGCAGCAATAGTAGAGAGATTGATTATGAGAAACTCAAATGCATTGCAACATAACCTAAAGGTAAAGGGATATCAATGGACCAACAAAAACACAGTGAGTAAATGAAGCACGAGTTTTTGTTCATCGGAGTTAAAATTCAGTCTACTAATTGAACACTAATCTCAGTTCAGTGAGAGCCTCCGTGAAGAGATTACAAGATTTAGGTGATTACCTGCAGAGGGAGGAGTGGTGATACTCCGAGCCATTAAATTTCGCTACGGCGACCGATTTCGGCTTCCGGTTAGGGAATCGGAATCTGCTAACGATCGGAAATCAGTGTTGCTGAATTTCAATATGACGAAGATCGAGGAATCATGCAGTAGAAAAATTAGGAGGAAAACCTAACAATTCCAATTGAAGAGATACAGGGGGGCGTGAAATTAGGGGTTCATGCGATACAGCAACTGGAATTAGAGGGTTTTGCTCCCAACGGGGTTATGGGTTATGTAGGTGGTTAGTTTTTTTTTTTTTTTTGATGAAAATATGTGGTTAGTTTTTTGCCTACACGATTTTGTCAATATAAATATATATACATATATAGAAGATTTTATACCAAAGGGACAACTAATAGGTAGGTGACAAATAACTTCATCTTTAATTAATTGTTATATATCTACGGAATATGTTCACAACTTCACATAGACCACGTTACATTACAAATAGTGTTACAAGTAGAAATTTCCCATTAAGATATAAGATATAATATGGTATGTCATGATGGTTGATTCGATTCTAATTTGACCAAATTCAATACTCTTAATTGTATTTTATGATAATTGAAGAGAGATTGTATATTAATAAATGATCAATCATATAATTTTTTTTTTATAAATAAACTATTGTAAAGTCACGTACGGAGCTTCATTTATTATGGGAATATTTGCCTTGAAAATTCATTCATTGTGGGAATATTTGTCTCATAATTTAAGTTATTTAAAATTTTGACACATTTTTTAATACTATATAAAATATCAACATTTTTATTTTTATTTTTTTCTTCTAATTTCATGCTAAGAATATTATATAAAATTAATTTTACAAATATTAATATTTTATAATATTTTTAGCTCGGAAAAAACTCATTAAAAATCAAAATAACTTAAATAATGAGACAAATGGAACATCATCAAAGAATCCACTTTTTTCTCGTAATCCTAAGATGCCCTCCTAATTATATTATTTTCATTATTATTTTTTGCCATTGACTTTATAAACAAAAATAACTTTAAAAAAAATTGATGTCAGAAACATATTATTGTTGACAATTTATTGTTATATACTCTTATAGATGAGATTTTGGAAAGAGGAGAAAAAAAAACATTTCGTTTTTTTTATCCATGTAAAAATTTGACTCGTGTAAGATCCCAGATCAATAATATATAACATTCGGATGATAACATCAAGCGGGAGGCATGGAGTTTTAGCCCATTTTTAAGGCTTTTTTACCCATTTTATTTTTGCTAAAGTGTATTTTAATCATTTGGCTTGCTATCGCATGGTTCAATTTCGTCAAATATACGGTGAGATCACTGGCTTTTGGTGTCGATAGAGAGTTTATCAACACCGGCTTACAAGGTCGACAATTTGTGGTGTACTGGGGGGCTGAGTTGTGCAAGTGCTAATGGTGCAAGATTGTACGTGTTTGGCTGGTTGTGTAGGTATGAGAGTTGCTGACAGCCCGACAGCGGCACCCTGAGCTATGGTGTCTCGTGGGGTGTTATAGGTGGAGTTGCCGATACTGACATCCGGTGTCGGTGGCTTATGGGGTGCTTACTCTTGGTGAAGAAGGTGGACGGTTGTTTATTTGTTAACTTCAAAAGCTAGTATTAGTGTGTTTTCTGTCATCTCCGAAAGTCGGTAATAGAATTTTGTGATTGGTGAAAATTTGACCGTGTGAATAAGAGCAAGTCCAAGAGATTCTCCATATTGATTTTTTTTTTGTGAAAAAAAATTCTCCGTATTGATTTTTTGGAGAATATTGTGATGGTTTTTGTTCCAAAAGTTTCCCCATTACATGTTTCAAAATAGAGAATGGAGATAAAATATGGAGATCATTCCCTAAATATGGAGAAAATTCTATATATTTTGGAGTAAACTCTCTAAGGGAAAAGTTGTTGGAATAAGGAAAAAAAATATTTAGAATATTTGACTTATAATTCTCTAATTTCAAAGATTATTTTAGAAAAGTTGTTGGGTATGCTCTTACGTACAAACCCTTTAATCATACTCCCTCCGTTCATTAATAAGTGTCGCTTGACTTTTCGACACGTTTTTTAAAGGGCTAAAAACTATATAAAATATTGATTTTTTATATAATTTTAAACTTATAACTAATATGTATAAAATTATAAATAAAAATCAATTAAAAACTTTATATTTTATATAGTTTTTAACTCCTTAAAAAATGTGTCAAAAAATCAAACGTCACTTATTTCTGAACGGATGGAGTATATATGATAATGATTAGCTTCAACTTTCCCTTGAAATTTTGAAAATAATGACGTTCACCCAACTTGGTCAAAATAATGGTCGATTAGTGCTTGCCTACGCGTGATCGGCAAATGTACGTATAATTTAATTGCTTAAACTATCATATATTCGTATCTTCTCACCTCATATTATCTCTTTTATTTATTTTTTTGACAAAAAAAATACTATTTATTCATTATTGTTTTTGTAGTCTATATGATCATTCATGGGAAACTAAAGTCGGTAGGTCAACGCCGAATAACCTTCTTCTTCGCATGGATGGGGGTTCACCATCTTCATTTAATTAGGTCAACTGGAATTTATAAAAAAAAATACACACATTCATAATTATTAAAATTGTGCATTCGAATATGCATTTTAATATGCAAATACACTTTTTACACTATTAATGCACTCGATT
Source organism: Persicaria tinctoria (assembly GCA_037127255.1). NCBI lineage: Eukaryota > Viridiplantae > Streptophyta > Magnoliopsida > Caryophyllales > Polygonaceae > Persicaria > Persicaria tinctoria. The sequence continues at coordinate 8,292,538 of JBANSL010000012.1, forward strand.
CCATCTCTCTCTCCTTTTTTTTCTTTAACCTAAATCAGTTATCTTGTTTAATTAAAAACATGTGTTAATTAATATTTTGTTTATATATGGGCTTTGTTTAATTTTAATTTATATCGCTTTTCATTATTGTTTTCTCTAGTCGCGTGTGGCTGGCTAATTGGTCATTTTGCATACCAACTTTGATATATAAATATATTATCCCAATTAATTAATTTGCGGCATGAAACATTTATGCGTGAATTCACACGTTTATATTATTTTTATAATGTTGGATTTTCGTTGCACGGTTTCAGCATTTAGCTAACTAATAAAGATTGGGGTCATGCATGTGTACAAGTACACACACACACATATATATATATATATAAGTTTAATGAGATTTTATATATTTTAAACTAATGTATTAGACTGATCAAGTAAGCTTTGAGTTTTATCGGCCACTTTTTTTACATAAGATACTTGGTCTTTATATAAATATAACTCAGGTTTTTGGTTTCATGATACCATACGTACATTAATATTAATATAAGGTTTTTATTTTCTTCAAGACAACATAAGGTTTTACTATCAATGAAAATAGACGAGGGTAAGAGGTGGTTATAAATGATATAGACATGGTTTTTAGTAAAAACCATATACTTATTCATATATGTGTATTTATAACCCGTTTGGTATTACCAGTTCGCCGCCGCGTCGGGACGGTGTAGACCACTCATGTATCTCTGAGACATCATCTTCCTTGCAATAACGGAAGAAAACGCTCTCCTTCGAGAGTCCCCGGGAGCCTCAAATCTCCTTCGGGAGCCCTAAATCTCCTCGGGAGCCTCTCAAATCTCCTTGGGAGTCCTCAATCTCCTCCGGGAGCCTCAAATCCCCTCCCAATCCTGGCTTTGGCCGGCCGATCCCGGCTTCGGCCCCCGGCGTCGTTTTCGATCACTCTATCCCGGCTTCAACCGCTTCTAATCTCGTCTCGGGCAGCCCCCAATCCGTTTTAGCGTCATCAACCCTTGTTGCTCGTGGTTAAACCCATTCCGATCTCCCTTCGTCGGTGCTCGTTCAAAGTCAAAATCAAGTTGGGGATCTTGATGTTTTCTGAGTTTTTCCCCCAATTAATTTCGTCATCCTCCATGACCAATTTCTTCGCTCCAGTCGTTGGACGTCCTTCTCCTCGACGTTTCAAATTTCGATTTGGGGCTTGAGGGGTTGTATCGCCTCCGTGTCCACCGGCTCTCCTAGCCCGTGGTGCAGGCGCCGACCGTCTGTGGCGCTCCTCATCGGAGTGTAATCCCGAATCCATGGTCTCGTTCAGTGAACCTGACTTCGTTCTCTCCCGGCATCTCCTGGTGCCTTCCCCTCCGCTGTCGGTGGGTTGGTCCTGGCTTCGGCGGCGCCGGCGCTGCTCTTTCCGTTTTCGGTGACTTGACTCCTCTTCCCTCTGGTGGTCGTCGGCCGCCGGGATTTTGGTCTAATCCATCTCTTCGAAGCTGTCTTCGTCGGCGGTCGTTTCCCTTCTGGCTTTGCTCTGGCGTGGGACGACTTTCACTGTTAACCCTAGGCTCCTTCGCCTCCTGATTCACTGGGCCCGAAATTATTTCTTTGCCTTGAGCCCAAATTTGGGCCGGTGGGTGGATTTCATAAATTGGATTAAAAAAATATATAGAAAAAAAGGTTATGTTTACATATAATTAACTAGTATATGTTGTCCGTGCTCTTGCACGGCATGTTAGTATGTTATTTTTTTAAAGCAAAATCTATTGATAAATTTGACAGTTATTTTTGAATGATATTAATATTAAATTTAGACGTTAACATAAAATTGGATAAAATATTATTCAAATTTAATCTTATTATTTTCAATGAATAATATATATTTTTATCAGAAATTTGATTGGTGATTGACCATATCTTCCTATTCTGCACCATATTTCATTAAAAGATGAATTTTTTAATTAAAAAATTCAAATGATTTGTATTTACTAAAATGATGCATATAAGGTTACGTACATGCAAAAAAAGAATGCACATCATATGTTTGATTGAAATTATATTTAGATCGATAATTAAATTAATGTTTTGTGATTGAAAAGAAGTTTATAGTATATACTTATATTATCTTTAATTGTATAATATATATGATTTTATGGTTTATTTGTGATATGAACAAATGAATTTAAACTCTATCAAATCTTATCAAATTATTTATGGTTACATTGAAATAGCAAACAAAAAAGATGTATTTATATCTGTAGATATGTATGTATGATCGGATTATTATGATATAATAATTCGATTTGTAGCATATTATAATATATATGGGATTTTTTTTATTAAATATATATTTATTCAAAATTAAAATCTTATCATATAATCAACTAATATAATAAATCTTGATTACTAAGGATAAAATAATTAAAGGTAAAATAATAGATTTTGTAATGATTTAAGATATGAAATTGAATATTTATATTAAAAATAATCAAGGTAAAATAATTTTAATCACAATAAACAAAAATGATAGGTTGTATTAATAAATAAATTAAAAAAAAATCATCATATTTGACCGCATGGATTTTATTTTATAATGTTGACATATAAGTTTTTTACCTAATTAAGATATAAGGTCGAATATTAAAAAAATAAAATAAGTGAGACCATTAATTGAAAAGGCAAACTTATATTGGCTTATTAATAATGAATCAAATATTGGATAGATTATTTGATTTAAAAAGGTAAGTTTTAATGGATAATTATATAAAATGTGATTTTGTTAATTAAATATATGTTCTTATGCCATCGATTAGTTATGAAAAAATTTAGCAAATTTTCTAACATATATTTTTGGACATATATTATTATATACTTATATCTTTTCAAATACCACTTTGTTTGGGAATAAAAAGTATATCTCATATCGGTTTGAAGATAAGCCAAATACCAAAACATAAGATAGCATTATAGATAAATTTCTCTTTCTCAAATTTTATCATTAAGATGGTACATATATCCCTAACCAAGTAACGAACATCGATCTGCTTTAATTTCAAAATTTAATATGGACACATCTGTACATTGATTAAACAAAGTCGATCGTAAATAATATGTCTAATTATACTATTTATTTTATTTTATTAATTATCTTTTTAATTTACGTTTCAAACTACATTCCATCACCACAATTTACGTTTGGAACTACTTTTCATCGGACAATTTAGTTTACCTTTGAACACACATATAATCTTTTTGATCGATGGTATAGATTTATTTAAGACGTTTTCTCTTGTTAGTAGCTATATATTTATAAGAAATAAATGAAGATAAGTTTTGCCAAATCTAAATATAAAAATTGTTAAATATATTTCCACTATTTTTATATATAAAAAAAATAATTGGATACATTACATATCCTAATAAATATAATTTAAAATAAGACTCTACTTCAATATATAAATATAAGGTTATATTAGATAGATTATTTGATCTAAAAAGATAAGTTTTTAGCTAACTATATTTGTTTATTAATTGATGTGGCCCAGAAATATAATACCGCTTTAATTCAGAAAATGTCACGCAAGCGGAAATAATCCCGCTTTAATCCAGAAAATTCTTTGGCAATATTAGATTATTAATTGACGTGGGTTAAAAAAATAAAACCAAATTGATTTGGCTCACAAAAATAAAATCATATATAAATATATTATATTCAATTTGATATAAAAGGTAGAAAAATTGACCAAATATTCCTTCTTCATCTTATAGAATCTTGATGGCATAGTAGATATTTATGTATATATAGATATATTATATCCAATTTGATCTAAAACATAGTATAATTGACCAAATATTGGATATATTATTTGATCTAAAAAGATAAGTTTTCTAACCCATTAGTTGAGATGACAAAATTACATTGGGTTATTAATAATGAACCAAATATTGAATAAATTAATTGATTTAAAAAAATAAGTTTTTTTACCTAATTAAGATATACGGTTGAATATTTATAGAAATATATTCTATTTCATCTAAAAAGATATATAGAAGGTTGGACAAAGATTTAATTTGAAAAATATGAACAAAGATTGTACCGATATGTAAGCTACCGAATTCGATTACTTTCAATTGTATTCAATGAATTCTAGAGATGGAATTATATACATCAATACAAATCAATGAACTAACCACTATGCTAAATGTGTGGAGGAGATACAAATACGTTTGAAAAACAATATGATTAAAACCATGGAGATTAAGTTCATCATATTTGACGGCATGAAATTTTATTGAAAAATTTACAAAGTAGATTATTTAGAGAAATACTCCGTAATTTTTACCAAAAATGTTGAATTAGTTAGACATAAAATTAGATAGTTATTGAATATGGATCCACTAACGGTGCAATATATAAATATATTTTATATAGATTTCTTTTGTAATATAGTCATAATTTAATTTCAGTGATCTAGAGAGATAAGTTTTTTACCTAACTATATTGACCTATTAATTGATGTGACCCAGAAATATAATACCACTTTAATCAAGAAAAATGACACGTAAGCAAAAATAATTCCGTTTTAATCCAGAAAATAATCCCGCTTTAATCCAGCAAATTCCGTGTCCGCGAGGTCGCGCCAGTGGCCTCTGTTTTAAGGATATATATATACACGTAGTAGGATTTATATATGATTAATAAATAGTCAAAACTACTATACCTTGATTGCAAATTGAAACTTTGCTAATTGATATTGAAAGTTGCTGTCGGCAAGTACTTCACGAATGAAGAGGCTATGTAGTAGGATATGAAAGTTGCTTGCGGCACGTAGGATATTGAAAGTAGTTTGCCGTAGGATATTGAAAATTGTTTGGGAATACCTCGTAGATAACCTCTGTATATATAGGAACTACAATATTCTATCTTACACACTTAATTAATTATCTATTCAACATAAAATCTTATGAAATATATATCCCCCCACATATATATAAAACTATAATTAAATATTCAAGAGGTACGAAACCATTTAAGATTTTAAAAATATGTTATAACATAGCATTTCGTAAAAAAAATGCTACAATATTACGTAATATTAGATACACGTAATATAATTCTATTTTCTACTTTTTATATCCCCAAAATCCTAATATATTACGTTAAAAAATTATATATAAAAATACATTAATCATATTTGTTCTCTTATTAAAAAATTGGTTAAAATATATTAACATGATAAAATTTACTTCTAAACATCTTTTAAAAAACATGATAAAATTTATTAACTTAGCTACAACATTAAATTAATAATTAAATATAATTGATCATTAGTTAAAATTGATATATATGTAAAAAGATAAGTTTTTGGCTAACTATATTTGTTTATTAATTGATGTGGACCAGAAATATAATACCACTTTAATCCAGAAAATGCCACGCAGACAAAAATAATCCCGTTTAATCTAGAAAATTCCGTGGCAGCGAGGTCGCTTCAGCGGTCTCTATTTTAGTATTTTATATAGATTAATTCCGGATTCTTCCCGCGCTCTTCGTCCTCCTTGCGGCTGTGCTTCATATGCTCGTGTGGTTTGGTGTCGGTCTGTTGGTTCGTGGTTAGTTTCGGTTGAGGAGCAGTTCTGCGACCTTGGTTGATCGACGTGATCGTGTTGGTGGTGTTTGTGGTCTCCGAAGATCCCTCATCCAGGTGGGGGGAATGTCGTGTGATCTACACTTCCCCAAGTGTCGCCTTTGCCTTACGAGGATTTCTGCTTTCCGTCTTTCCGGCGGCGAGACATCGTGTCAGCTAGGGCTGTCCCATGCGCTCGCTATCCACTTCTCCGCGACGACTTCCTTCCTCTCGATACTGTGTCCGCTGGTCTGCTTAGGTCTTGGGTTTTTTCCGGGTTTTCTTTGGGTGCTCTTTTGATGTATTTTATGTTATTTTTTCTATTTCGTTGTTGTATGTTTAGACGGCTTGCCGTCTGCCGACTCTGTCGGCCTCTCGAGGTCCGGGCCTGTCCGACCTCGAATTATTTCCTTATCAAAAAAAAAAAAAAAAAAACCGTTTGGTATTCATATACGTAATATATCCATATATAGAGGAGTGTAAGATGTTTTATTTTCATTTATAATTCGTTTGATATCCATATACGTATATCATATATAGATATGAGTATCAGATATCGATATCGGGGATATGTGTATCAAAGCTAAATATGATATCTGCCTTTTTGGTATGTTTATAGTATATCAGAATATGAATTGTTCTTTGGGCGAATCTGGTTGTACATTCTCCTTCTCCTCTTTGTCTTCTTCCTCCTCACCGAACTCCTCGGTCTCAAACCAAAATTCCGCACCACCACACCCTATGAACTGTGTGGCACCTTCACCTTCAGAATCAAATTCATCATCTTCATCCTCGTCAAAATCAAGTTCACCATCGAGAACATCAAATTCGTCATCTGAGCCCTAACCGTACCTTCGCTCCCTAATTCGTCAAATTCGTTGTCTTTATCAAACAAGGTCACGTTGGAGCCGAAAAGCTTGATTTCCCGATACAACGGGTTGATTGAGAAAAGGGAAACATCGTCCCTAGGTGGTGACTTCGATGTCGATCAATGACGACGACGATTTTTTAGAAAGTCTGGGGATTCGCGAGTGTTTGTGGAGGATTCTTAAGGAATGAATTTTGGGATTTGTGAGTGTTTGTGAGACGAAAGAGTGCCTACGGAGAGAAGAAAATGCAGAAGGTCGTCATTACCAAGATCAGCGGAGAGTTTTAGCAGAGAATTCAGATTGTGGGATTTGGGAGTGTAGGAGGGAGGCAGAAAGAAGCGATGTGGAAGAAAGAAGATTTTGATATCCCCGGTTAAAAAGGTAAATGAAATTGAGGAAAAATATTGTTCCAAAAGGTAAATGAAATCGAGGAAAAATATAAAGAAAGGGAAATATGAGTATATCACTTTTATATCCATACTAGTGTAATACCCGTGCCTTCAAGGCACGGGAGTTTGATCCATTTTAATTTTAACATCATTTTATATATCTATATATATAATACTATATTAATATATACTATTTGTTTACAATAAAAATATGTATAAAATATTTTTTTTATAAATTAGTTGGAAAGATATACCAGACACATTTTGAAAATGATTTAATAAGATAATTTAAAATAAATGTACAATTATTATCATTAGGATAAATCTAAAAAGAAAAATATAAGCTCTCATACAAAGATTTGACGAAGATTTATAAATTAGTTTTCCATATTACATGTTCGTTGTATGTAGACATTATGATAAATCAATAATTTCAATATCCAAGAATAAAACCAGCCAAGATCTTACGAATGTTCAATGTAAGTAGACGATTAAAATAGATCACAAATTGACATACAACATGTCAATTTAAATAATATTTTAGTATGAAAAATAGGAAACAAATATGTTTAAAATAGGAAACAGATATTTTAAAATTTCAGCAACAATATTGACCAATAAAAAAATACCATTTGAATAAAAAAAATCAAATTTAATTGTGGACGTGACACGTCAGCAAAATACTAGCAGAATTAGTATTATTAATATTATTAATTAATAGAAATAGATATCTATTTACCAAACACTAGGCGTGGATATGAGTGATGCCCATATCCATATCTGATATACGAATATCAGTACCAAACGGATCCTAAGAATTTATATTTTATTTTATTTTAAGTTTAGACTAAGGGCTCGTTTGGTTTTATGTGGGAATTGAAATTCCCAGGAAGTTACTTCATGGGAATCAAATTTCCGGGAAGTCTAATTGATGGGAATTGTAAAAACGTGTTGGTTGATTTTTTTGTTTTAAAGGAATAAAAGGGGGAATTGAAAATTTACAAATATAAAATGCTGTAAGTTAAACTTACTTAGGGGGAACTAGGGAAGTTCACGGAATTCAACTTCTTGATAAGTGGAATTCCTGAATTTTCATCTTTAAAAAATGTTAACCAAACGCATGTATTTCTCCGACTTCCTGAGAATTTATACTTCCTGGGTTTTTTAATTATAAACCAATTAACCAAACACGCTCTAATTAGGTGTTTTGGGGAAATATACCGGTTCATGTAAGAACCAAACAAGTCACAAAGCGGAAATTACAGAAGAAATAATCTGTGGAGAGTCTCTCATCTGAGCTCTTCTCCATGTGCGATTCAATTCGTCTACCTGCTTCTCCATGTCGATCAAACCCTAAACCTCCTCCTCCTCCATCCTTTCATTCCTTTCATCAACACTCTTCATATTCTTCTTCTTCCTGGAATCAACGGTTTCGGAATCCCCGTTTCAGCTTCTCTGCAAAGCTTCAGGTCAGAGCGTTGACCGCTTCGACTAGCAATGGGCCCTCTCTTGACCCGGACTCTTCCTCCTCCTCCCCCGTCTCTGTCGACCTCTCCCCAATTTGCACCGAGTCGCACTTCGATCAGGTGGTTTCTGACGGACCTGTCATCATCATGTGGTATGCTATCCTCCCCTTTCGTCTGCGGTTTTAGCATTGCTGGAAATTTCCGATTGTTGTGTTTGCAACTCTTTAATTTCGGATATATATGGCCTGGCAATTGAGAATTTCTGTTGTTAATTCAGGGGGTTTTGTGTAGGATCTTTTTAATTGTGTTTCGTGGTTGTGAATGAAGATGGTGATCTGCTGTTTCAACATCTGCCTTGAGGAAGAACAAAACGGATCCATTGGAATGGGAAAGTAGGGTTTCGAAAGGAAAATGATTTATTCTCTCAGAAAGATAAATTCTTTTTCCCCTGTGGAGTTCCATTAATACAAAACCAAAACATAAATTAAAGTGTGCACCATTTCTGCATATTTTCTATCACTACACAAAATTTGTTTTCTTCTTAGCAAAATGGTTCTCAGTCCTTGCTTCCCGAATTCAGCTCCATCTTGGTTTGATAATCTTTTGATTATTGGCCACCAAATGGTTCCTGATCCTTAATATAAAGATTGTTATGATTGATGTTTACTAGTGTAGCATCTAGAAATATACGAAGTACAAAATAACTTACTATGGGACTTCTGGACATAAATCTGACAACAAAATTGTGCATTACATGCATTCGGCATATGTTAATGTTGCAAATCCTGGTATTCCGGTTGCTACTGTTGATTGTTTGCGGTATCTTATTCTACGAGAGTTTCTAAGTTGCATCATCTTTGTTATATATCTGTACATAGTTTTACCTTTATTTGATGTATGGAATTCATATATTTGATAGATAACTTTCTAAATAAGATAAACTCAACTTGTAGGACAGCAAGCTGGTGCAGAAAATGCATCTATCTGAAACCAAAGATGGAAAAGCTGGCTGCGGAATACTTCCCAAGGTTTGGTTAAATGATTGAATTCTTTCTAAGCAAATAAAGCAATATCCACGGCATGATTTTAAGAGAAGTGAGGAAGTATGACAGTGAATGTATTTCTGATGCTAGCAATGTTTCCATCCGAGTTTTGCAGATGGATAATAATATTGAATTGGTAATAATATTGAATTGGTTTTAAACATTTATCACCGTGACACTAATATATTATGTTAAGTTAGGTTGGGAGGGATGGAGATTGGAGTTTACTAGAGAATAATCCTTCTCTCATTCTTGGTGTTAGGAACTTAATGGGATTTGGCAAAGCACATAGTGTTGCTTTATTGGCCTTTAGGGAATAAGAGAGCTTTGATTCACATTCTGTGTGTCCAATTTCTCGCATTTTAATCAGAATAAGGTATAACCTATCTAGTGTCTTTTACCAGTCAATTTACGTGCATCTTTCAAACAATTCATGTTTTTAGCATCACCAATGTTTCTAAACTGGCGTCAAGAATTGCATTGGTTGAAACATTATGCTGTTTGTAGCTGTTTGAAAGGTAAATGGAACGGTACATCTGTGTAAAGGAGGTCTATCAAAGCTATGTCCCGTGAGATTAGTCGGACCCATAGTGGACCCAGATACTCACTGTTTATTTTTATAAACAAAATGTATTGTACATGGGAGTGTTTCTGAACAATATATGATGGTGCATGTGTTCAGAATGCAGTTTTACTGTGTTGATGTCAACAAAGTTCCACACAAGCTTGTTGCACGGGCAGCAGTTACTGTAAGTCAAATCAATACTGCTAATCGTTAATGTTCATTTTGTTGTTCTAGTATGACCATTATATTGATGAAATACGTTTTGAAACATGATGATCATAATGCTATAGGCTTTTGTATAATAAAATGACCAACACATTATTTGCTATTTAACATACCACCAATATTTTGATTTACCTTTTCTGAAAGCCAATCATGATTCCAAACATACGACATCAGGACTAGCGAAGATGGTTAATATTAGGAATTTTACTGTTGCCTAAAATAAACAGTAAAGTTTGCTCAAAAAAAGAGGAGTAATGATGCTACCCCTTAATTCTTAGTGTGTGCATTGTTAGAAGCTCACAGGGCAGTGCATTAGAAGGACAATCAACTGATATAATCTTTTTAGTGTTAATTGTTCGGTTGTTCCAGTTATCTTAGTTGCCTACAAACACTAAAATTCCTCATTCCTTCTTTATGTATCTGATGCGGAATCCTTAAAATTGCCAGAAGATGCCAACTGTACAGGTTTGTATTTGCATTCACTTCACGCAATTCATACAGTTATTGTTAATCTTCTTTTTAATCTCTGGGAAATTGACATTTTTTTTTCGGTTGATAGCTTTGGAGAGATGGCAAGAAACAAGACGAGATAATTGGAGGAGACAAGGCACATTTGATTGTTAATGATGTCCGACAAATGATTGACAACGACAGTGAGATTTAATACTGAATAGCTAAATTACACCTTCTAGACAGGCCATTTTTATGTTCACAAACTCAAGGTGCTCCAATCTCAGTTCATGGCTCACTGATAAAATGACATTATTGGTAGAGTTTGTTCGTGTGATCAATGAATCACTTGAATATGAAGGAATGGATTTTCTTTGTAACTTCTCGTTATTTAAAAGAAACACCAAATATAAGTTGATTTTGATACAAACACATGCCATTGTTTTCTTCATGTTTTTATCAATTCCGTTATGATCAAGCAGAGGTCATTGGATTTTCATGAATAAATCTTTGTTGTTTGGTGTTTGAAACCTGCAGTGGAATATTTCAAGTGTAGATAATTAGAGCTCAACCAATTTTACCAATTCCTCAGTTTTTGCGGATCTGCACGAAAAATGGATGTTTGATCTGGCTTGTGATTTACAGGCTAGCACACACAAATATACAGTGAATGCCAAGCTCATACACACACTTGGTACTGACTTTCCCGGCTCAATAAGAACATACAGAACAGGAGACAATTGAAAGAAATGTATAGAATATAAGTGAAGTTGGATGAAATAAGATAAATTATCAACAACTACATAAGATCTGTACAAGCAGAGGCGAAAATATCGTTGCCATATGTTTTTATCCTGTCTACCTCGAAAGAACCAAGTCGTTCATTTCCTCTCTTTACACACAACTAAACCCTCGCTCTTATTCATCAAACTCAAGTCTCATAATTTCTAGCTGAAAATGATCCTCCTGAAATTGTGGACAACCTCGTTCCTTTATTTGCCTAAATTCAGCCGTGTTAGTTCAACAGCTTTGTATTGTCAATAAACAGAGGTAGGAACCAGTTTCAGCTTGTCTTCAAGTGTAGAAATTCGAGCCTGCAAAAGAACGATGAAAAATAATACCAGAACAAACTTGTTGAGTGCAAAGTCATTACAATCTCCTGGTACCAAGTCGACAAAGATGCAGACTCATGGGACATTTTTTGCAGGAACAGGACAGCATGTACTAGGTCACCAATAGGCAACAAAAAAATGCACATTTTCGGAAATTTTGCTATAATTTGAAGCAGCAGCAGCATAAATGTCCTTTTATTTTCTTTATCATGGAATCAAAGTGAGCAATCAATACTGCAGCTATGGCTTTAGACGAAAATATTAAATCACTAAACTAACATTCAAATCACTCCACATTCCCTTATTTTCTTCATCATGTTCATTCTTGTTTCCTTGGATCTACCTACCCTCGCCGGACCAAATTACAGTGGGTCAGCAATACCTCCTAACCTTTTTGTGGTATACTCTCTTCATTCCAAATTATTTTCATTTACACTAATGCACTGCAACCAAGGTAATTAATAATTGACTAAACCATCCTTAGCTTCCAAGTTCAAATGTAGATTTTTCATAATTCAATAAAGATACCTTAAATGATTTGGATCGACGGATTGAAGGATCCTTCTCTAAAGCCATAGAATAAGCTGCCTCTGCTTCATTTAACTGTTCCATTGCCATGAAGGTGTCACCTCTGCAGATGTAACCCTGCATTTGAAATTTGAAGTTATGTTTCACTCAACCATGATTTTTTTTTTGGTTAAAACACTCAACCATGATTGAACATAAGAGACTTCTAACAAAGCTTAGAGATGCTCTCAGTTCCTGCATCATCAAAATTTGTAGGACCTGCAAATCAGTTGACACATGGATGAATGCAACATCTGATATCTGGTCAAAGTCTCAAGCCCTTCTCGTATTTCATTGCATATAAGAATGTTTCAGCACATTAAAAAAGATAGTTGAGTTATGAAAACACAATGATAAACTGTTTATCAACAATTTGCTTCCAGTGTGTACAAAAAAGAAAGTGGTAAAAATAAACAATTCCAAGCCATCTTTGATTGTTAATCTAAAAAAATTCTTGGATATCAACTATCAAGACCTGCTCTAGTCATATCTGAGGGTCTATAACCCAAAAGAGTTTCAATAACAAGACATTGATATTGCATAACAAAATTTAACCACATGAGTAAAGTTTTGCAGACACTGTTCCTAATAAACCAATGAATTGTACCCTCCTCTACAAAAAAGCGACATGTGATAAAATTAACCTCTACATCATTGGGAGCTAAGGTCAAAGCTTCTTCAGCATCAGCAAGAGCCCCAGTAACATTGCCCAATCTTAACCGCACAGACGACCTACATTCAACAAGAAGCACCACTATCTTTTATGTAAAGAAGACAACTGTAAGGTATTTTCATAAACAAAAGGAAAAAGTGAGAGGCACACGCCGCAGAAAAAAAGAGAGAGAGATGCTAGGTGAGAAGCACAAGGGCCTCATGGCTCATGAATGTATGGAGGATTTCTTACATTTCTAAAATATATTGCAGATGTGATATGTTATTTAAGCTAGATAATCACACAGAAAGCATCACAAACCTGCCCACAAATGCCACATGGAGGCCTCCAAAAGGTTTAAGATTGATAGCCTACAATATTTTAAACATCTACAATCAGTATCACATATTCACATATGCATAATTTGCAATGAATAACGTAAAAATTAGTGCAAATTATGACAGAAGATATGTGCTTGCTCCATTCATAGTCTACCACAGTAGCCAAATTCCTGTAATTCCCAAAAAAATCCTACAAATCCTTATTTCCAATTGCAAACCAGAGCCTAAATTGTAACCAAACGCCACCTGAGTAGCTCAATTTTGCTTCCAGTGTAGAAAAGGGAAATCCTCACCTGTGAGTACAAAGATTCAGCTTCCGAGCAATTACCAGTGGTCAACTCCGCCTCCGCCCTCTTCCGCAAAGCAAGAGCTTCCAAGCACTTCCGAGCTTCCGCCGCATTTTCCGAATCAGAGTCACCACCGAAGATTTTCAGCATGACATCGGCGGCGCGGACGGGCGTCCCGCAGTGGCTGACCAAGACGGGGCCGGGCAAAGCCACAAGGTTGGGACCCGAGCCGCAGCGGCCCAAGCAGCCGCATGACTTTACGGCGACGCTTGGAGGCGCGATTCCGGAGAGCGTCTCTAGGGTTTGGATTGAGCCTTGGCGCCTGCAGGTGCGGTTGGTGCATACTCTAATCTCTGATATCTCTGAAATGGCATTGACAATGGAGCCGGTGACTGAGATCGATGGAAGAAGGGAGTGGTTTGAGGATTTTGTGAGATTAGGGTTAGAGTGAGGAGTTATAAGAGAAGGAGGGATTCTGTTGGGAAGGAGGAAGGAGGAGGCCACCATGACCGTCATCACACCTCTTCACTGCTCTGTTTGCTCTTTTCTCCCTCAACACACCGTTTCGACTTTCGAGTCTGTAGATATGGTTTAGTGAATATTCTATTTTAAAAAATTAGATTCGTGAGAGTAGATGTGTTATTTGAGTCAAATGAAATTAGAAAATCTTCTAATTGTTCCCGAGCAATTAAAAAAGGTCAAATTTAAAAAATAAACGAGTTCGAGCTGATTTTTTTTCGAGTTTGAAACAATTCCATTAGGTTTTAACATATTAATTTCAAGAAAAATTTAAAATTTCATTAAATTCGAGCTTAAATATGCTCGGTTCATTTAGGTAATAGAACGAACTCGACAAAATATGCACAATAATATAATCCCTAATTAAAAAAAAACGCACAATAATATAATCGGTCTCCAATCAATTACAACATGTTATTAATTTTTTTTTAAAAAAATTACATACAAGCTAAAAGCGCTATATGCATTGCATACAATTTTAATTAATCTCACACGACAAATGTAATTTTAATCTCACACAACAAATGTCATCAGCTAGGCATGAAACTCGTCGGTGACGGACGGCAAAGGCACGTCGTCTAAGAAGTGACGGAAGAGGACAGAGGCGAGGCGAGGACGTCCCAACGGAACCTCGTGCCCCGCTCCCCTCACCGTCACTTGCGTCAACCCTTCGTATATTTCGCTCCATCCTCCTACCTACGACCCAAACACAAACAAACCCGAATAAGCTTCACTTCAACTTACACCTTAAAAGATCGAGTTAAGAAGCAATATATATAAACAAATAAATTGTACGAACCTTTTGGCGATCGTACCAAGCGTACCATTCAGTAAGCACCTTGAGATTGAGAGCTTTGATCGCGTATCTTGTTGCTGTCACCGGTATCACCGCGTCCGTGTCACCACTATTATTACACATTGATTGATTAGGGCTAAAAAAACCACAAACTTCTGTCATTCTATGTGTATGTGTATATGTATATATTACCTAAAAATCCAAATTCGGAGGCCCGAGGCAATGAGGTCTTTCAGGACCGGAAGCATGCTCTTCGGAGAGTCTTTCCAGCTACTCCTCACCACATCACTGCGCCAAATTCACAATATCGATTTTTAGAGGAAAAAAAAACATAAATGATTGATTGAAATTGAAATCGAGATCGAGGGATTGATCAAACCTGCAAGTCTTCCAAGGAAGTGATACCTTGGAAGATCGAACATGAAGTGCCCTTTGAACATCCGCCCGGTTCATATACTTCTTAGTGTGCGCCACTATGCATTCGTCATTTCCTCTAAATTTGTACGGCTGTAACAAATTAACATTAATTACTTAATTATTAGTTATAACTAAATTTAGACAAATCTACAGTTTAATTTAATTTTAATACGAAAAATATAATAAGCGCGTATAGGTATATGCACCAAGGGCTTGGTAAGGTGATGGCGGAGGAGAGCGGAAGTGCCCAAATCGGCGCAGACGTCACCATAGACGTCATAGGGGTTGATGTCGCCGAACTGGGTGTAGGCACGGTTGAGGGCGTCGGAGCAACTCCCCTTGGGGAACAAAAACGACACGTTTTGACACCATTTGTTGAGCTGCTGCAGCGTCGCGTCGGAGATGAGGCCGTGGTTCCACCAGTACTCGAACGACCCTTTGTTGTCGTAGTGGTCATCTAGTAGCGGATTTCCTAGCTGCAATGTTTTTATTTATTAAATAAAAACTTATTTTGACTTTATTTCCACCAGTAGACTTACCAAAATACCCTTGAGATTGATGACCGGGTCTTTGACTCCTTTGTTGGCACGAGTTATAATTTGGGCTAATTCTGGTATATAATGCCCTGCATCGTAGATTTGATTTCCAAACTAATTAATTAACGGTAAGTATGAATTAAGCAAGGAATTAATTTTAATTAATTAAATTAAATGCAACGGGACGGTCGATATGTATACCAGCGTAGCTTTCGCCGGCGATGTAAAATGGTCGGTTCCGGTACTGAGGGAATCTCTTGAACCACTGTACTAGAAACTTGTACGCGTCTCCACCTGTATTATTTAATTATTATTTTAAATTACCAGTTTACCTCTAATCACTCAGGTACTTAATTAATTAATGAAGAACTGAAGAAGGGCATTGTATTAATATAATTAATAACCTGTTCTTGTGTCACCCACATCCACCAAATCTTTGGATCTATTGGAATATGAGAATCCAACCCCAGCTGGCGAATCAAGAAATAGCAAATTTGCATCTGCATTCACAATCACACCCAACAATTATGAATTTCTTCTTCAATAAATTTATTTATCGGTCTTTCTATCTTTATAAGATCCTAATTTGAGAAAAATACTCTACTAAAAATAAACGACCTTAACAATCTAATTTAAAATATATTTTTTCTAAAACCTGAATCTTACTATGCCCTTGACAGAAAAACCGTTTATTTATTATACTTTATCATTTTCAAACTAATCAAATCACGAAAATATAGTTCAGTTAATAAAAATATGTCGTTTTATGGTATAAATTTTATTTCAATTTTTTCAAATAAAAGATATCAATTTAGATATTTTGGTAGTTATTTACACATTAGTTTGCACATTAATTAAGGAAGCCTATTTATATTTAAATTTCATTATTATTATAGAGGGGATAACTCTTAAATTTTACCTACTATTGTACCTTTTGATGGGTAATTATTACCCTACCAACCTAAAAGTCCATGTATTTTTGACAAAAGTTCAAGACCTAAAAGACCATGTATTTTAGGACGGAGGGAGTATAGAATACTAAGAGCACCTATGCAGGTTCTTTAATCCATAATTTAAGAAACCTAATAATAAAATAATAGGAGAGGGATAAAAAAAACTTAAGGAATGATTTGATGCAAGCAACTCTTAAAAACCGGGAGAGAAAAAAAGAAGAAGGGAGTGGGTCATTTGGGAGAGAGAATGTGAGAGAAAAAGATATAGGTGAGTGGTGAGTCCCAATAAAATAAATAAATAAGGATTTTAAAGTTGGTAGGGACGTGATTAAAAATTTATATTGGATTGTTTAATGAAAGAGAAATATAAAAAGTTGAGTTAAGGAATCCTACTGAGCTTCCGGGTAGTGGATGCTCTAAATGAAAGCAAAATTTGTGAAATTCACCTTTGTTCCAGGCAAACGGGCTCAAAGAGAGGGTCTTTCCATCGGGTCGGGCACGAAACGGGCCGACCTCCTCGGAGGCCCCATAGGCAATAGAAGAGCAGCCGGGCCCACCATTGAGCCAGAGCACAATGGGCTTAGAATTGAGCCCGGTTCCGGATTCAATCAGCCAGTAAAACAGAGCCCGGTCCGCTTTCTGGTCCACCGTCACGTACCCAGCGTACTGCGAGAAGTTGACCCCCGACGGCTGTCCGGGCAGCTTGCTGATCCTGTCCCGATCCCGCGCAGATCCACGGTGGCGGTGCGCCGCAGCATCCGTCCTTACAGTGGTGCACAGCAACACCGTAACGAACCCCACCAATGCGAGTCCCGGCATCGTTGAGAGGCAAGGAGGAGCCCTGGTTTCAGCTCTCGATCTCATTGTGGTACGTGCTTGAATTGAAATGTATGATTAGTAGTATATATACATTTTTTTTATGTGAATAAGAAGAAAAAAAAATCGGGATAGTAGTCAAATTTTTAGGTAAGTAGTTTGACCAAGATTATACAATTAATATTATAAACGTTGGATGCAAAAGTCATTTTGAAGGAAAGGGGGTTTTGAAGTCATCTTCACATGTAGTATACAACTTATAAGTGTACAACAATATTGCAATAATAATATGTTTTAATAAATTTGCATGTGATATATAACTTCAATGTTACTACTTACTACTCAATGCTAATTTGGTTTTGATCTAGGATTCATAAAGAAGTGTACTAATTATACAACAATTGTTTATTTTTCATTGAATAGGTAAAATATTTTTGCATAGACGATGGGGATAAGCTTCATCGTCGATAGGGAATTCTATTCCTCTGATATTGTTAATTGGCTTATGTATTGTTCATGTCACGACCTTCCTCAAATGTCTTTACCTCACCCGATCTGGCCAACTTTAAATAATATAATTGAGATTTTTAGATCTAAAAGGCGATCGACCCATATAGCTAGGTTTACTTTGAATTAGCACATGAGCTTCCTTCGTTTAAATATATAAGTCTTTTTTAGGGTAAAGTCTTAACCTCTAGCTTGTATGTGAGGACTGAGGACTGAGGCGGGCTTATAGGGTAAAGTCTTAACTGATTAAGGAATACACACTGTACTTAACATGCATGTGATCAGGGGAGTTGAAGTGATGATTGAATCACTCAAAAACACTCAGATTCAAGGAAGAGAAGAAAAACTAACCTCCCAAACTATAGAATTTGATTATGTCGAAAAACAGATTGCAGTGAGGCAAAACACCCCTATTTAAGTCTGTTACAAGGAAGGAGGGGAGTTCTAACTGCCTACCCTCTTATTCTCCTAATTACAGAAAATGACCCACATTTTCCAAAACCTTACAACATGAAGAAACAAATTACGGCAAAGTCAGCTTGAATAAATATAGAATATAGGGCCGACAATGCAATATATGTTAATGAGATGGGTCAAATTAACATGTAAATATATATAATTGATCAAGAATTCATTCAACGGACAAACAAAAGACGCAAATGGTGCAAAATTAGATCACCGATATATGGATGGTGGACGGCCGTTAATAATTAATTACCAAAATAGTTTGCTTCAATATATATGTTTATGAGTTATATGAATTTATGATGATGGAATGGAACCCGGATAATCTGCAATCTGCCAGTAATTTTAAATCACAATTGTATTAGTTCAATGAAATAAAATATTTTTGAAAATTGATACCGCAATGTCCATCGATTGCTTGAATTGAAATCACCATAGTTCATACCGGCCATGACATGCAAATTGTGTTGCTCCTTCAAATGTTTTGTTTTACTAGTCCAGTTCCAAAACATCTTGAATTGTTTTTGTTAAAGATATATAATATGCATCTTTAATTACCTAGCTTTTATTCTTCAATAAAATTGTGTTGTTCCCTAACAATTTTTTTTTTTTGGGTATGATGTGAATTAACTTTATTATTATTATTATTATTATTATTATTATTATTATTATTATTATTATTATAATTATAGTAAAAACAAATTACACAAAGTTGGTTGGAAGCCTCGTAACAAATTGGGCTCCAACACCTTTTTGAATAGTAAAACCAACTCTATGAAAGATAAAATCGCTTTTAACAGACCCACTATCATGACTATTCGTAACCAACTGAACCCGCTTTAGAAAACCGATAGCATCACCCCCAACTCCCCAAAGGTGGAGAACGCAAATGTCATGAAGCAGTACCCCTTAGCCGCACAAATATCTGCATACTTAATATTACGGATTTTCTATCCTATGCCCCAAGAGCATAGGATAACAAGCTCAATCGAAAAAGATTCTCTAAATTAAAATTATTTTTAGCTTTTCGTAATATTAATTTCCTAGGGTCGCTTATTTTGTTGGTAGGAAATCTTTTCCGATTAAGATTTTTCAGACATAGGATAAAAAAATCGCTATTATTATTATTACTACTATATTGTATCATACCAAAATCCACAATCTAAAATCATGAAAATTAAAACATGAATTTTGATTGGACCAGCACACGTGGGATATCCGATCATTAGTTTATAACAAGAAAGTAATTAAATAATAAATCTAAGACCATCTTCAACCATGAGAAACCTCATTCGTCTTTTTTTTTCTTTCCTCTCATCACAATTTTACACCTCATTTATTTACTTTTTATTTAAATTTATTTTTCATTTTATCTACCTTTCCTAAAATGTTTTCTCTACAACCTAAGAAACCTCTTCTCCTAGCTTTATATGTAGGGCTGTTATTCGAGCTGAACGAGCTGAGTATTGCTTGTTCATATTCAGTTCATTTAAAATATGAACGAGCTCGAGCCGAGCCTAAATTTTGTCTCGAGCTTAAAAACGTGCTCATATTCGGCTCGTTTAGGAAATGAGCGAGCTCGAGCTGAGCTTTATTCGAGCTTTAGGCAATTCTACTTGCTCATTATACATTAACTTAAAGGAAATTTTAGAAATTCCATAAAATTCGAGCTATTCGAGTTTAATTCGAATGAGCCGAGTTTTGGACCGGGCTTAAAAATGTGCTCATACTTGGCTCGTTTAGAAAGAGCTCGAGTCGAGTTTTTTTCGAGCGAGTACGAGTCGAATTCGAGCTACTCGCGTTCACATAACACCCCTATTTATTTGTACCATCAAGAAAAAAAAAAGTAGGGTTACTTTTTCTTTAAAAAATAAAATAAAATTACAAAATGGCAAGCGATTACATCTCTCTTCTCTTCCATTTCATAACCTTAGGGCTCGTTTGGTTGAAATTTTGAAAAGGGAAAGGGAAAGGAAACGAATGTAGTCCAATTATAGTTTAAGATACATTGTTAAAAAATTTAATAATTATCCTCTCCTCCAAACTTTTCATGCAAAATTGGTTTTGTTCCTCCTTATTTCAATTACTAATTAATTTGAGCAAAGGGTAACTATACCCCGTATACTCTTCTAATCATTACCTCTTCCATCTTATTTTTCACACAAAAAATAGCACTCTTCTCTTACCCAGATAAATTTTTCTATACAAAATTTATTTTCATTACGTTTATATACCTTGCGTTCTTATACCAAACGAGCCCTTAATGTATAACTTACAACCAAGGGTTTACCTTATACTTACATTGAGGTGAAGAAAACCTTTAGTAGTAGTATGCATAACACATTATCCCGTTGGCTTTGGTTACCATGACTCAGGCAGCACTCAATACGCTCCTGGAGAAATATGATTAACAATGTATAATTAAACACAAGGATCAAATTAAGGATATGGATCCATTTGAATTGCCAGTATATGAGAGTATGAGACTATAAAAATATATAGTATGACTAATACAGGAAACCTAGCTAGCTTAATATATTGCAGTAACGCAGTTGAAATAAAAAACTAAACAACACAACAGCTCATGAATCACAACTGGAAGGAAGGCGACACACTTAGCTGAGCTGTAATATGCTTAATTAGCTGTATGTTTGAGGTTCATTCCTTCCCACGCCAGATCCGCGGGTGATTACTGATTAATCAATAATCTTTGAATCCCCATGTTATATTGGACTATTGGAGGATGTTTGGATTATTTCTAGCTACTACTTCCGTTCGGCAAAACATGCATGTCATTTTAGGGTATGAAATTTGTTCAAAAAACATGTCGTTGTAGGTAATTTGACCCTTACTTTACAAAAATGCCTTTGTAATGATTAATGGGTTGTGAGTTGCGGTTTTCAAAAAAGTGAAAAAATAGTGTAATAAATGAGGGTAAATTAGTATATTTGTTGATTGTATTAAATAGGGAAAATTAAATCAAATAATCCAACCTTTTAGAAGGTGTGAGATAAATACCACCGCCTTTACTTTGTTAAAAAAATATCCCATACTTTTCTATATAAAGTGTAAACGGTGCCATTGGACAAACTTTCATCTTTGATTCTGTTAATTTTGACGGATTGCCTAACGGAACTAATGAGACCTGTCAAACGGGTCATTCGAGTTGAGTCACTTCGGGTCCCAAGTAAAACGGGTTCCGGATATATCGGGATTGACTCGAACCTGGTGGGTTTGACCGGGTTTCGGGTAGATTTCGAGTTTGTCAATTTTTTCTTTTTTAAATTAAAAAATCAAGATTTGATAATTTTGGGATAATTTTTAAAATTCTAAAATTAAAGGCGTTGCTAATAAGTTCTAGTGTTTGTTACATACTATATCTGATCTAAAATATTTGATTTTTATTATTTCTCATAATTTTTAATAAATTGTAATAATATATAAATATCAAAATTTTAAATAATTTTTTAAAAATAATTTTATTAAAAATTTGATATTTTATATATAATATTACATTTTATTAAAAAATATTTGATTTTTAGTATTTCTCGTAATTTTTAATAAAATGTAATAATATATCAAATATCAATTTTTTAAATATTTTTTTAAAAATAATTTCATGCAATTAGTAATAAGCATAGAATTGTTTTAATATTTTAATATTTTTAAAAAATTTATCTTCTTAAAAAATGCGTTAAAAATAAAAAATCAAATACTATCGATCGGACGAAGTATTACACAATACAAATAAATATAAAAGTTGATTTGAAAATGAAAGATCAAGTGATTGTAATTATAAAATGTAATAAATTGTAATTTCCATAAAAAAAATCTAATCATATATAATTATAAATCAACCGGGTAAATCGGGTCAAAATTACAAGATCAATCGGGTCACCAAGTCGAAACCTAGATTACCTGGAAAATTTTCGGGTTCGGGTTGGGAAAAAATTTCCGTGTTCGGGTCGGAAAATTACCGAGCGTTCAGGTTGGGTCGATCGAGTCGGGTTGTGTTTTGACAGGTCTAAATCAAGATTAAGAAATCAATAACTTTAAAAAAACGGTGCTATTGAACATTAATGCCTAACGGAATTAATGGTCCGTTTACAAATATATGAAAAAGTATCGGATATTTTTTTAACAAAGTAAAGGTGGTGGTATTTATCTTACACCTTTCAAAAGGTTGGATTATTTGATTTAATTTTCCCTATTAAATATTACAGTATACTAGAAGCTAAAATGACATGTTTTGTCGAACGGAAAGTAGTAAGATAAATGACGCCAACTGTAAGGTTACTCAAGTAAGACAAAACTGCAAATTTTGTGAAAGAAGTCCAGGAGGTCGGGCCCAAATCTATATGGGACTAAATGGAAAACAAGAAAGATGAAGGCCCAATGGGCCCAAAATACCCGCATATGAATCAAAGGATAATTGACTTTTTAGGGCTGATAACTTATGGGACGACTATATGCCCCTATGGCAGGTGCTATATACACTACATAGGACGGATCTATAATCCGTCCGTTATAATTTTTTTAAAAAATACACGGACGGATCTAAGATCCGTCCGTTATAGAAAAAAATTTAAAAATTAAATAGGACGGATCCTAGATTCGTCTTATGTATTATTAAAAAAAAAATTAAACTGCAGCTTTTACTTTTGGGATGCAACTTTAACAAGGCCGGATCCGGCCCTTGTATATATTTTTTTTTAAAGCTGCTGGGTACAACTTTTTTTTTTGTTTCCTTTTTTATATATATATTAAGGACGGATCTAGAATCCGTCCGTGTATTTTTTTAAAAAATTACGACGGACGGATCTATAATCCGTCCTATATAGTGCATATAGCACCTGCCGTTGGTGCATATAGTACCATCCATAACTTATTTAGGTTAAGACTACAACTAACTCTGGTTCAAAGAACACGTGTCAAGCTTGCGTATTGCCTCTTTGATCCACTTAATTGACTTTTTTTTTTCGAGATCCATACTTAACTAGATGTTCGAGTTCAACTTGTCAATTTGTCATGAACACACACACATAAAATACATATATCTATCCATTCAGTCGAGCCATGAGCCTTTTTAAAGACCCTTTATATATGAAATCATATGAATGTGAGTTTTGAAGTAGGTTAACTTGACCGAGTAAGGTGTTTTATTGATATATGACTGCTGAAACGTAATTTTGTTAATTAATTAACTTGTATGAGTTCATTTTAGTTTCTGATCAATTTCATCAAAATCCATTTCAGTCTCAAATAAAGTTTTTTGGCTAAGTCATTCCATATCCTCCCAAAAAACCTAAACCTAACTTTTAATCATGAATTATGAAAAATTAACACAATCAACCTTGCTAAAAAATAAGTTACCTAAAATATCTCATGTCCAAATGTAATTTTGTTAATAGTAAATATTGTTGTTTCTGAACCGCTCAAGTTCGGCTGAAAAAAAACTCAGCTCGAGCTCATTCACTTATCTAAACAAATCGAGTTTGGACAAGATTTTAAGCTCGGTTGAAAACTTGACTCGTTTAATTTAATCTAGAAAATAGCTCGAATTTTATAATTTTATGAAATTTTTAAATTTTTCATTAAGTTCATACTATGTTATAATTAAGTAGAACTGTTTAGAGGCCGAAAAAAGCTCGGCTCGAGTGTTTTTTACTTCCTAAACGTTTGACTCGACCTGAGCTCGTTTAACAAAAAAGAATCAAGTTTGAACAGGTCGAATAACACCCCTAAATAGTAAACGGAGTGGAGGTTGTTGGTCTAGTTTTTGGTTGTTAAACCGGTTTAGACGAATCAAACCATTGACTGTAAACAAAACAAACCAAAAAATCATTTTCACGAACAGAAGCAAACAACGAGATGTGATTGTGTGTGGCCCTGCACTTACTTCCATGCCATTAGCAACCCCGAGAAGCAGAGATGTGTGGTGGTAAACCTCCCATTTCCCTCTCTCTCTCTCTCTCAACGGCCCCTATCGATTTGTTTCATCTCCTCTTCTTTGCTCTATTCGCACAAGAGGAGATTCCCACGGAATCTTCTTTCTTCTCATCAACTCCCTCTTGTTCACTCCTTTCCAGATTTTTTGTCTCTGCAACCAAATAAAAACCAAACCCACCCCCCATTGACGATCAAACACATCACGGAGTTTCCGTTTTCCTTCGAAAGGGGTAACAGGGGATTGGGTAATTAGGGTGAGAGCATAAAAAAGGTTCAATCTTTGGAGTGAGAGACAATGAGGGCTTCGAATTGTGGGTTTGAGCTCACTGATTTGCAAAGCTCGGTCTCAATTTTCGCTTGCCTTAACAGCAACACCCATTTCCATACTCCGCGCTCTGCGTCATTTCGTCGAGCACCTGGCGTGCATAAAGTGGTCTCTTCTTATTCTCCATCGCCTCCTCCTAGATCTGCCGTCCCTTCCGTTAGGGCCCCGGAGATCCGGAAGCCGGCTGATCGGGTTTTGCCGGGGCATGGATCATTGTCGAATTTCCCCAATTTGGTCCCAGTCTCGCGATCGCAGGAATCGGTTTCTGAACTGGACCGGTTTGTTGAGCTGGTGCCTTCGAGGATGAGGGACGAGCTTCTCCTCCACAACGAATTAGAGGATTTAATTGAGGTTGTTATGGATTTGGGGAGGAAGCCCCTAGCTAGGTTTCCGTCTGGGGATTGGATTATCTCCGAGGAGCATGTCAGGCGTGAAGATCTGCAGCATTCAATCTCTAAGGTAATAATAGCTCTTAATTATGCAGCAACTTGCAATTGGTGTTCATGATCATCAGCTTTCAAATTTAGATTATGAAATTAGCTGCAGATGCCATAGATTTCTTGTTGTCCTTTACTTCTTGTCACTGTTTGCTAGAGATAAATATGCCATTAGTGCTTTTTATTATACTACCAGTTCTTTGGTTCAGGTGGGTGACTTTTCAGATGACAACAGATCCGGTATAGATCGTTCCCTCCACCGGATCAGCGCAATTCGCAACAGAAAGTTGCAAATAATCGGGCTTACTTGTCGAGTAGGCAGAGCAGTGTCCGGTAGTGCAGAGATCATACGTGATCTGGTTGACAGTGGAGAATCCATATTGGTTATAGGCCCCCCTGGAGTTGGTAAAACAACATTGATCAGGTAGTCCCTTTCTCCTACTGATAACAGTACTGTGTTCTTTGTTTTGGTGTTGAATTTGTAATGTAATGCTTGTGATATCCAGGGAGATAGCTCGGATGCTTGCTGATGAGCGCAAGAAGCGTGTTGTCATTGTGGATACATCGAATGAGATTGGAGGTGATGGGGATGTTCCTCACTCTGGAATAGGTCTGGCAAGGAGGATGCAAGTACCAAATGTCCATATGCAACATAATGTGAGGATTTTTATCAGCTTTAACTTTGCTTCGTTTCAGTTAAAGGCGCCTCAGTTACATTATTTGCGTCATTCATGGTATCCATTGAGTAGGTGATGATTGAAGCGGTTGAAAACCATATGCCTGAAGCCATTGTAATAGATGAGATTGGAACGGAACTTGAAGCATTAGCTGCTAGCACAATTGCTCAAAGAGGTGTACAGCTTGTTGGAACTGCTCATGGTGTTACCATAGAAAGCATAATAAAGAATCCCTCCCTCCAACTTCTTGTTGGCGGTATAGAGGTTAGACTTGAATCTCTTGAAGTTTTAATGTTTCTTGTTTACGGTTTATAATAGTGTAAAAGCTTTGCGACGTTATATTTTGATTTGTCTTTACTTTCTGTATGCAGAGTGTAACACTTGGCGATGAGGAAGCAAGGAGAAGGAAAGTGCAAAAGACAGTACTTGAGAGGAAAGGGCCTCCAACATTCACATGTGCAGTTGAAATGGTATCGAAAACTGAGTGTCGCGTTCACCACAGACTGGATGCAACAGTTGATGCCATACTTGCAGGTAAGTGGAATCTTCTAAAAAATACTTATAGTAAAAGTTGACGATCTTCTGGAACCTTAAGGACTCCTGTTTGTTGTACAGGAAAGTCACCATTGTTTGAAATCCGTCAAATGAATCCCGAACCAAAAAGCTCAGAAAAGCCTCTTATTCCTCATAAGAAGGATAGGATCAAACCTGAGCTGGCAGAGGATAGCAGTGCTAAGTCGGACTCTGAGGAAGAGGACACAGAGTGTGTTCCTCATACGAAGAAAAGGAGCAAACTTAAACCTAGCACAACCATCAGAGGACCTGTATTTGTTTATACATACAAGGTAAAACAGTTCAATGTATATATTGGTTTCTTTATTTCTTTTACTGCTTTTCACACATGCTCATTTGCTTAAAGAATCTTAAACCTCAAATCAGATTATGTGGCCGCCAAAGAACTATTGTCATCTCCCTTCTAATTGTATCTTCATCAGGAATCTTTTATCAACTCATACTTTCCCATAGTTTAAGATATTTACACTTGCCATTTATAAAAAAATCAGTACATGAGAATTTATTTAGATTTATCCTCTCATGTCACTCTGTAAAGATTGCACTATAGATTTATTAGCTGAAAAGGTCACTTATTAAGTGGTTACTCATTTTGCTTCAGATATTGGAAGCTGATCTATTGCAAGTAGCAGAAGTTATGGGGCTTGATGAAGCAATCGATGTCAGTGATGACATTGGAACCGCAGATGCTATTCTAGCATGCAGTTCAGAGTTGAAGCAAAATCCTTGGATTCGTGGTGTGGCTAAATTCCACCAAGTTCCAGTTTTTGTCATCAAGGTAGGGTTTTTTCCCACTTCTTTATTCCTCGTTTTATTCATACATAATTCTTTTCCTGCAATTGACCTCAAATTTGTACTTGCAGTCAAATACTATGGCTCAAATGGTAAAGGCTATTCGCATGATACTTGGCATGGGATCTGTCAGTTCATTGCATAAATTGTCATCAAATGATATGTTTGATATTGAGATAGGAGGTGATGCTCCTACTAGGAAACCTTCTTTGGAAGAACTTGATGCCCTAGAGGTAAGAAATGTTCTCTTCGGAGATTTTGTGCACGAGTTCCCTCCTATAATAATTTTTAAAAAAAAATAGAAAATAACTATTTGAAAGATAAACTGACATTTGACATTGACGATCATGTTAAATGACTTGTGAGATACTAGAAAAGGGTTGTATGGTAATTAAGGAAAGCGAAAGAGAAAGGTGTAATTTATTTGTTAGTTCTTTAAGAGGTTCTATATCTCATGACTTGAAATATGATGAAAGGAAACGAGTGAAAGCAATTGCAAAAAATTAGTGGATGGTGGGTCACTTCATGGTGTTATTACACATAAAATTGTCTCTACCCTTTTACAAAGCAAAGCCTAACGCATAGTAATGCGCATTCTAGAATGTAATTGCATAATAAAGAAATTTACGTATAAAATGTAACTTCAAAGATGCTTCTGCAAAATTGGGCTAGCTCATCTTTCTTTAGTATATTTTCAAGTACAAGGCTGAGGTTTGTTCTTAGATTGTTGATGATCATTTGGTTCACTGTTTCGGTGAGTTCCTTCCTGATGTTACTTCTAATTGATTACATGTTGTATATGCTAAATATCCTTTTCTGGTGTTGCTCTGGAAGTTGAGTTGAGGGTCACCTTTGAACACCTAACTTAAAAACCTGATAGTGAAATGCCTGTTAAAGTGTACCGTAATGTTCATCTTTTGTGTTGAATCTTCAAGGACAAAAACTGGGATTGGGTGATCAAATTTGATTCTTTACTTCATTTTATATGAATGGTCTAATAAGCTGCATTTTGCAACTGCATTGTTTGCTTCAACAGACCCATTCATTGACTCAATTCAAACCTCGTTCTGACGGTGTTTTCTCTAAACAGGAAGTTAGACTTGCAATTGAGTACATAGTGATTCCCGGAGGAGAGCCAGTAGAACTCCTTCCAAGACGTTCAGACATAATAGCTCGGCAGCTTGAGCTTGTGAAAAGGTATCAGCTAGCTGCAGAGAACTCCGGTACAGAACTGAACCCGAGATTACAGATTCTTCCAACCAAATCTAAGAAGTCGCAAAGTAACAATAGTAACTCCAAATCGATTGCTGACCTGCACTTTGACATATTGAACAACGAGGGTATGAAAGGAACAACCGTCTCTCGACTGCCCTTGTTACCCGAGTAAGATAACGCACATTGCCTCTGTACCATCAGGTTCATAACTTGTACAGTACTGTAAATTATACCCCGGCCCCTTTCAATTGCTTGGACCGTGATTGGCCGCATTGATATGAAGTTGTAACTATTTTCCCCGTGATCGAAAGCGATTTGTTGTTACTTGCAACAAATTCTTCTTTCATTATTCGATTCTTGTTGTACAAGGACTTGCACATATATTTATCTGTAACATATTCAGTGCTGAATATGCCTCATCAATGGCGGCGATTCTGAGTAAAGTAGCTCAAGCAAATACATTTGCCTTGGTGCCTGCAAAATTCAGCAACGGAATTGATAATGAAGTTCCTTTTTTGTTCAGTATTTCCATGCTAAAAGACCTTGAACAAGATTACATTTTATTGTTGAAAATATCTACTCCCTCTGATTGTAAATACAAGGCATTTTTTTTCAAAACATAGGACATTTGATTTTTGTGCACCTAGTTTAAGAAGCTAAAAAATATATAAAATTTTAAAAATTTTATATATTTTAAAATATATAAAATATATAAAAATTTAATTAAATTTTGTGCACCTAATACTTATCATTAATAAGTATTATTAATTCCTTAGTTTTTGATGAGGTATTTTTAGCTAACTATAGTATCTATCTATAATCTAAAATCTATCTATAATCTATAACTAACTATTAAAAGAGAAGTATTCTTGATGAGGTGTCATCACCACCATATTTTCAACTAATCAAATTAAAATAGATTTTTTTACTCTCTAATCGATTTGTTTAATTTAAAGCATTAAATTAGTATATAATTTATTACTTAGTATATTATACATTTTATAATAATCTATAACTATCTATAATCTATAACTAACTATTAAAAGATAGTATTTTTTTATTAGGTGTCATCACCGCCATGATTATAGGGTTTTAAACCAATCAAATTAAAATTTTTTTTTTTTATCAATTGGTTCACTTTAAAACATTAAATTAATATATAATTTATTCCTTGGTATATTATAAATTTTATAATAAATTGGTTCAAATCAAAATATTAAAGCAAGCATATTTTATTTTATTTGATATTAATTTTTTATATTATTTTGATTTTATTTGTGAAAAAATGCGCCTTGTGGCACGGAGAATATACTAACCAAAAAAAAAAGCAACGACTAACAGGTGCTATATAGTTGGTAGTTACCAATTTACCATAACATGAAGAATGTATGGCCCAACTTTAGTTCAGAACCAGGCCCAATCAGCCGAGAGTGGATCTCCTACACCCCACCATATGACACTACGTGCAACCTAAATAATTGGGGGATTTTCTAATATAAAAAAAAATTGTAAAAATTATATTTACATTGTACATGTCAAATAACATATATTTACATACTTTTGTAATATAAAATGATATTTTAAAAAATATTAAAATTAAAAGAGTCATTATTTTAGAATATTAATTATAATACTTATTAAAATATCATTTTAAAAGAAAAAAATATACAAATGCATATTATTTGACATGTATAATGTAAATATAATTTTTTTAAAAATTTTTGTTATTAGAAAATACCCCAAATATTTTTAGGTTGCACATAGTGTCACATGGTGGGGCGTAGAAGATCCAATCTCCAATCAGCCGAGGGCAATATGAGATTAGACCCAATCAACCCAGGCCCAAAAAAGAGTATGAATTTGATTTATAAAAACATCGCCGTTGCCGGGGATCGAACCCGGGTCACCCGCGTGACAGGCGGGAATACTTACCACTATACTACAACGACATTTGTTTAAAATTAGGCCCAATAAATATTTGCCAATATGAGATTAAGGCCCCAATCAGCCCAGACCCAAAAAAGAGTATGAATTGGAGAAAAAAGTTTAATACGTAAGTGAACCGTTTTAAGTTTGGTTTTGTTGAGGCCATCGTGATAATGTAGGGATGTTTTATGAGCCATTGAGCCTAAGTAACTTAAATTCACAGTGGATTCGAATAGCATAAAAAGTATACTTGAAAATGTCTTTTATTTTATTGATAACTACCTTTTTTGCCAAATGTAGAAAAAATGACAATTGGTTGAAAAAAAAACTAAAGAAAGAATAAAAAATAAAATGAAAATTTTGTAATTGGTTGAAAGGCTTAAAAAAACTAAAAACGACACGTAAGCATCAACTCTTCCGCTTTAAGAGTTAAGGTAGATATAAATATAAATATGGATATATAGATTTGTTATTTGTATGATATTTTTCATATGCTACAATTTATCTTATTGTCTATTTATCTTCTCCTCTTATCATCAATTGGTTTAAGAAAAAACCTAATTGTGATAATATATTGTGCTACAATCACATATGCATCTATGCATCTATGCCGTATTTTGAGGAATCAAATTCTTTGCTCCCTCCTTTTCCCCTCACAAACTCCTATTTAAAAATAGAGAAAACTTATTAAAATACCTCCACCTTTGGGGGTATGGTAAAAATATATCCTCAACTTTCAAATGTAATAAAAATATCCCGACTTTTGAGGGTAGTGGTAATATATTACCACAAGTTTTTTCACGAGTAAAAAATGTTGATAAGACAGCCTACGTGGATTTTTTTACAAGGGTTTTCTTAAACAGTGTCCTTAGGAAAAAAAATAAAGAGCTTGACCGGGTTTATACCAAACGTCTTTTCCTCCCTCACATCTTCTTCCGTGGCCGCCTCTTGAATTGGCTTCCAAGTAACTCATGGTTCTTCTTCAATGTTAGTCTTCCTCCCTTGTGGTCGACTATCTTGAGTTGTCTCTCTCGCATCTTTTTCACCTCTGATTCGTTCACATACTTGGTTGGGTAAGTTTTTTTTTTTCCTCTTCGTTGTTGTCGGTTTAGTTTTGTTGTCGGTTTGGTGTTAGAAATAGTTGGGGTGTGTTAATTTGAGGCAATTTTGACTGGATTAGTTGCTTGGTTGAATCGATTTCGTTTATCCGATTTAATTTATTATCATTTTATTTTTTTTCCCTAAGAAAACCGTTCAAGAAAACCCAATTTTCGTGTTAATTTGTAAAAAAAAAAGCTTCCACGTATGCTGTCTTGTTAAAAAATAATCCACGTAAGCTACATTCTCAACATTTTTGACTCGTGAGAAAACACAGGGTAATATATTACCACCACCCTCAAAAGCCGGGATATTTTTATTACATTTGAAAGTTGAAGATATATTTTTACCATACCACCAAAGGTAGAGGTATTTTAATTAGTTTTACCTTAAAAATAACAATGAATTTAAGTAAAATAAAAATTAAACAGTAACAAAGGCAAAAA
Organism: Persicaria tinctoria; assembly: GCA_037127255.1. Taxonomy (NCBI): domain Eukaryota; kingdom Viridiplantae; phylum Streptophyta; class Magnoliopsida; order Caryophyllales; family Polygonaceae; genus Persicaria; species Persicaria tinctoria. The sequence goes on from JBANSL010000012.1 coordinate 8,324,566, forward strand.
AGAAGGAAACAAAAAAAAAAAAAAAAAAAAAAAGAAGAGTTTTTTAAATAATTACATAGAAAAGGGATGAGACCAGAGACTTGAGGATTTGGATCCTAATTTCCATATCGTCGACCCGCCTCCGGTTGGAATATTTTTTTATGGTCTGCCGCCTCCGGTTGGAATTTGATATTATAGTATATGGGCCATATGGCTACTAGTATATGCCACACGAACCCAACTAGTGTATACAAATTGGCAACGTGGAAAAGGATATATATATTTTTCTAAAAAAAAAAAGTGATATATTCGCTACTTTCCCATTTTCTATGAAATTGAAAAGTATAGAATCTGCCCACCGGCGTTTGAATCTTGTAGCTGTTTGACTGCAATTATCCAAACCTATTTGCTACTTGTATTAATTTATTTTTAACTTAATGATTATTTAATTCATAAATTAGGGTAGTATTAATTCATAAAAAGGGATTAATCGTAAGTCTAATGCACCAGTAGAATATTTTTCAACATTTTGGAAGCAGATAAGGATTAGGAAAAACGCCGACGACCCGGCTTCCTAGCGCGTCCGAGAACACGAAGTTCTGGATCATCAGTGAAGCTATCATCGGCAGGGACAGTGTAGGCTAGATGTGCAATCCTGTCAGCCACGACATTAGAATCTCTGAAAATATGACGAATAGCAACATGAGAGAATGTATATAAATCGACAGTCGTATCAACCATCAGCAGCTCGATATTCAAGGGGCAAGTCTAGTCCCCCAACAGAGCCTTTATGACGACCAAGCCATCTCCTTGGATCAGAAGGTTATTTATTCCCATCGAATGGAGAATACTTTTCAACATGTACATACTTACGAATGAAGGAGGAGTCAACAACTATTCCGGAATGGCTCACCGAAGAGGACTTGTATGTAGTACCAATAGATCTCCGGTTCAAACCCCGGAATACCGCTCTTTATTTACCAATTCAAGGAGGAGGAGTCAACGAATATTTTTTCAAAATATTCACAATAATTATTTTTATAAAATGTAATTTTTCATAATAAAAATTTATAAATATAAAAGTATATGTATATAAAATATACATACAGTATTTTATAAAAAAAATTAATATTAATTTATATTTGAAATAATTAAATATTACTATAAAGTGTTGCAATTTCGCAAGGACTAATCGAGCATCAGTTCATATTCGTTCCAGAAGTTTGAAATACGTGTGAAAGATGGAAATACCGAAACATCCAAATTATAAGCGACGACTAAAACTCCTTCAAAACACATACTACGTGTCATAAATCAAATAAACTAATACGGGACCCGCGTCGAAGGGACGGATATTTTAGTTAAAACAATTTAGAAAATAAATGAAAAAGGAAATTAGTAAAATTATCATTATTTAATTAAAATATGAAATAATTTTTAATTTTCTATAGCAAAATAAATATTTGCAACATTTAAATTAATTTGCTTAATAAAACAACTATTTTTTTTATAGTTGAATGATATATTTGAATTATGAAATGTATTTATTTATTTATTTCAAAGTATAAAAAGAAAATTGAAAATGTATAGAGTAGTTGGATGAGTAGTTGGTTGATAATGAGTATTAATTTGTAAATTTTTTTTAATAAAATAGATGCCATGTATTTTTTAAAATAAATTTTTTAAAATTGCATAACTTCGTACGTACCTAAATGTCAAAATGAGTAGTACAACCTCTCGTTTCGAAACTCTCAAGATAAATTATGGCACGTGAATGTCAATCTAAGTAAAATATAAATGCATTATAGTTTCTTGAAATAATATTAAAGTGATTAAAAACCTTTAATTTTTAAACATTCATAATTTTTTATATAGATGTCGAATTAGGGTGTATTATATATCAAAATAAATCTATCGACGATGAGAATACATACAGATAATTCGTCCGATAAAGAAAAAATTAGTCTTTTAAGGTGATGAGAGTATTTTCGTAATAATCAAACTTAGAGATCATTCACACGTGAACTCTACAATTCACTGATTTTTAATTAATATAGATCTCAACTTTTCTTAATCTTCAACTAACTAGTTTCTCACATATATATATATACATAGACGTTGCCAGACTAAATGGTCATCAATTATTAATTTTGAAAAGTATACAAGGTTAATATGTATGAATTATGTACAAACAGAAATACTCTTTTATACCCGCTAACAATATATTGTTTGTTAATAACACAAGTCGGTGGATCGACAGACGGACTATCTGTTAACATACAACAGTTCAACAGATATGAAATACATATCAACACAGATAAAAGAAAAACTCTAACAACCAAATATATCGATAAATTAGTCTGTTAGGGAACATATCCTTTTCTTTTCTTTTCTTTTCTGATAGAGAGAGAGATCAGAGAGCATATCATGGATATGCTACCTCGGTGATGTATTACCTAAAAGCTGGTAGCTAGTTGCAAAACAACTATCAGCCAAATGCAAGTTTAAAACAAGTCGATCGAATATGCAAGTGTATGATGATATTGATAGTGACATTCTTATTTTCCATGGAGGTTAAGTCAATAGGTACTCAAGCAGGCCAAAAAGCAATAAAAAAGGAATATAAACTTAGAAAAGTTGAATCACTTAGAAATTTCGATTGTTGACTAAAATCCAACATGGTTGACTTTTCGGTTTTGTAGATGGGTGCACCATCTAGAATCGTAGAATGTTATTTCAACTTATCACTTTAATAGGTGCCTATTAACATAGTATTACATATACACTGTAATATGACGGAGTTAGGGGGTGCTCGGGGTGGGTGGTTGAAAAATTTAAGGCGTTTAAATTATAATATTTTTTTAAATTCCACGATATATTAATTAAAATGCAATTATTTTATCTCGATTTATGTGATTATTTATTTAAATTATGGTTTTACCTCGGTTTTTACGAGATTTTTATTTTTACAACCAAACGGACCCATAAAACGAGGTAAAATAATTGAATTATAATGAAAATGCAATGGAATCCAAACACCCCAAATCTCAAGTGTCTCAATTTTTATTTGCTTTAACTATATCATCAATTCTTCTTCATTTCTCTTTAATTATACTTTAACCTTTTATTTCAATGTTCTTTTAAAAGTAATTCTTCGTGATTTTTTCCTTTTTTTTTTGTTGTTTCTCTTCTATTTTTTTGTTTACTCTCAACTATTTAAATACAAAAAATCATTAAAAAAATCACAATTTTAGTTTCTTTTTTTTAAAAAAATCTTCTTAATAAGTATACACACAACAAAAATTTACAAAAAAAAATTAGCGCCCCCCTCACGGAAATCCTGGGTCCGCCACTGGTATATTATAATTTATAATATTATACTATAGTATGAAATGTATCATATTATAATATATAGTATAATGCAATATTCATTGTGCGCATTGCAAATTTTATGCTTCTACACACGCATTATGATGAATGATTTATCCGTGTTTTGCAGCGTAAGTGATTAAAATTTAGCGCCCCCCTCACGGAAGGCCAGGACTCGTAATATCTTATTAAATGAGGACAAGTCCTTGTGAATTATCGGTCATTTTTTAGCGACATGAAGATATTGAGGCTATCAAGGGCCCCACTAGGATAAGGGTTTATTAGTGTGAAGTTCTGATCCTTAACCAAGGCTTTTAACTAGAGATCAATCTCAAGTTAAACTTAATTTGCAAAATGGAGCATCTTCAGGCTTGGCATAAAGATTGGCTTACCCAATCTTGGAGAATTGACCTCTACCTAATGGCTATCTGGTTGGCTTGACAATTTTAGCTGTGATACAGTTGGATTGACAATTTATACTGAAGGAGATGGATTAAATAAGATTGGTGCACCCACCAAATACTGGATCGTTGACCACACACAATGAAAAACTTTCACACTCCATGTAAATTAATTAACCACAGTAGATAGGCAAATAATTGGGGATGGATGCATGCGATGTCGACGATGACTCTTCATAAAGAAACTCCAAAGATGAAAATATAATGATCGAATTAACTAATTAAACATGAAGAAAAACAACGGGAAGATGCAAAAGCCCTTGTTGAATTAATATGATGAGTCCAAAGGGAGCCACATTAAAGGTAAATGAAACATTAAATGGAAAAGACTAAACTTAATTTCAAAGTTCTATCTAATGAGAGTCTATACATTTGGATTCGCAATCCTATACCATGATGCCAAGATACACAAAATGGGAGGGGGAAGAAAGAATCAATGCATATAATCTATGCGTCGAGAGATGTCAACATCTAAAGTTGAGCATAATAAGTCTTAGTTTATAAAAAATAGACTATGTAATTTATCTCGTGTCGAATTTATTTTGTTTTTTTGTTATAAGGTCAGGATTCACCCTTCTAATACAAAAGCTTAAACTATTGTGTAGGAGTTTCCCCTTCCTTATATTTTGTATTGTTATACCACCTACAATCAATGTGGAATGACTATCTTTTAATCTCACAATCAATGCTCGATCGGGTTGACACTTGAACATTTTTTTTTCTTCTTTCGGTTCGAGACTCTCAATCTATTTATAGCTCATCCGGTTTTTGGTTTCAGGAAAACCGAACAAAAACCGACCCGACAAATCCATGTGAAATTCGCTCTGATACCATGTGAAATTCCGAAAAACCCTGGTCGGGTTGACTCAATCTCTTTTGGTTATAAGGTCGGGATTCACTCTTCTAACATAAAAGCTTAAGTCATTATGTAGGACCTTCTCTATTCCTTATATTTTATATTGTTATATCACCTACAAATCCACAATCAGTGTGAGATGACTATCTTTTTATCCCAACAAGTTCATAGCAGACAAGTATAGTATCAAAACGATAAAGTTAAATGGTTCGACTCTCAATCTTGGATGGTCTAAAAAGATTAAAACAAAAAAACAAAAAAGACTCTAGATACGGTTACTTCACTCATTGCTAATTGATTTTATTATATCAGCCCATCAAACTAAATCAACTTTCACAATTTGTGTGTGTTGAAATACTTCATTAATACTACTTTTGGAACAAAAGGAGATCGGAGCTAGAAGAGAAATATCAAAATTTATTATATATAAAGTACGTTTTAAATATTCAATGTTGGTGGGCGGGTTCCAGTTGCTTTGAAGGAAATGATCGAGTCGACTCATCTGTGATATATACTCCGTATGTATGAGATGCATGTCACTTTAGGTAATATGTATGAGATGCACGTCACTTTAGGTAAGATTTCTAAAGTTGCACCTTACCATTTACGAGTTGATTTACTAAGATTGACGTCGTAGATCCCTTAATTAATTAGCTAAGGGTAAAATTGCAACTTTTAAAAATAAACTATATATATATATATATTTGATGTCGATAGAGTGGTTAGATTCCAAATTGTCAGCCGATTTTGGAATATCTATCTAGAATTGGCTATTTGGATTATGAAAATTATGTAATTTGTAATTTTAGTGCTTGTTTAGATAAATGTAGGAAGTCTACTTTACGGGAATTTAATTCTTAAGAAGTCTACTTTTCATGAATTACACTTGCAGGGATTTTATAAAATATGTTTGGTTGGAAAATGAAATAATGACGGATTTGATATAGTGAGATAAATAAGAGATTTTTATTAGTAAGAAAAGGGTGAAAGTTGCCTTACCATGTACCCCTTAGTAATTTTAATTTCTGTATTTCACAGGACGTTAAATTAATGGGAATTCCTGGGTTTTTAGAGATGAAATTTTTTAACCAAACGCAGATATTCTATCCAACTTTTTGGGATATTCAACTTCCCGGGTTTTTCAAATCAATCCAAACGTTGAAAAGTAAATATTTATTAAATCTATATAAACTCTTAATTTAGAAGAGTTTAGGATTATGTGTAAAGCTTAGAGCAATTTTAGGAGTCTCGACCAAATTTTTTTTTTTTTTTTGCCATTTTTCTTTTGATTTTCTTTAATTCTATTTTTTTTCTTTTTACTTTAATTCTCTTTTTTCTTTAATTTTACTAAGTATCTATATAAACTCTTAATTTAGAAGAGTTTAGGATGATGTGTCAAACTTAGATGAATTTTAGGAGTCTCGACCAATCTTCTTTTTTTTTTTGCCATTTTTCTTTTGATTTTCTTTAATTCTATTTTTTTTTTCTTCTTTTTACTTTAATTCTCTTTTTTCTTTAATTTTACTAACTGACGAAACCCGATTTTATGAATCCCGTGTTGGCGGGTTCCGGGATCAAGTTGAACGCGGGCGAGCTCAGACGATCGGGCTTACCTGAGACGCGTGACGCGATTACCGTCGGCGTACCCAAACATATGTTGATCCAATCTCAAGCCATCCGCGGACCACCGTCCTCCCAAGGCTTCACCAAACGTCGGCTCCCGCTAATCGAGACGAATCCCGCTCGGGAAGGCTCATCGAGCCATCAAAAACCGACCCTTTCCCTTAAGGCTATCAAGCCATATTTATAGTGGTGGCTTCAAATGATACACCCTACACTTGTCACTATTTCGATGACAAGTGTCACTCCCTTTTGAGACATGTGTCTCTTAGGTGGCATTTGATAAACTATATACATATATAAGGTTTATGTGGAGATGGTGGAAAATCCACTATCTAATTGTCTTATTTTTCTATAAGTGATACGGGTTAATTTATATAACGGGAACCCGTTTATGCATATGATTATAAATATTATTTATTTTTTGGTGTTTCGTCACTAACTATTGGGCTTAATTCAAAACATTGATCTTAGGCTAAATTATAATTTTAGTAGTTTTTTTCTCTAAAAAACAATCTATATATCTATATAAACTCTTAATTTTAGAAGAGTTTAGGATGATGTGTCAAGCTTAGAGACATTTTAGGAGTCTAGATCAATCTTTTTTTTTTTGCCATTTTTCTTTTGATTTTCTTTAATTCTATTTTTTTTTCTTCTTTTTACTTTAATTCTCTTTTTTCTTTAATTTTACTAACTATTGGGCTTAATTCAAAACATTGATTTTAGCCTAAATTATAATTTTAGTAGTTTTTTTCTCTAAAAAAACAATAGGATTAATTCACAACATAAAATTAATAATAAGAAAATATAAAATTAATATTAGTAATCTACATCTATATCTATATATATCTATATATACTACTTTAATCGTTTTCTCAACCCATGAGTGTAATTCAAAATATTTAATTATCTGAACTCTTACAATTATGTTATAATATTAATTTAATATATTACTAAGATTTTATTTATAAAAAATCGCGCCATGGCGCGGGGATCATACTAGTTTGTTATTAAATTTAAAAATATATGTTTATCCAACTTCTTGAGATTTAAAAAATTGAAAAGATATATGTTTAGGAATATTTATTAAATTTGTTATTCTTAGAGTAAATATTTATTAAATGCATGCTTCTTACTTAATTTTTAGGGTTTTAGAAGGAGAGGGTGGTGATGCCTTATCAATTTATTAAATAAAAAGAAAGATTGGCTAAGTAGATATCGGAGGAGCGGCTGAGTCAGTCACTATAAAAAATTACTTTGGATCCCATATAGTTGGGTAAAATAACTTAAATGGCGAAAAAAAAATTACCCTACCTTAATTTGTTCGCATGAGTTTAGTTAAATTGGTCACATGAGGGACATTTGGATAGGTAAATGGAGCCGTGAGTGATTTCCTTTTTTTTGACGGGGAATTTGCTAAACTTTTCACCTTGCCCTGGCCGGCCTCCAATTGTGTCTCTGTATAATCCCCTGCACTACAAGCAGAGTCACCTTTTCACTCAAAAGTTGAGTTTTGAGTCATTGTAATTAATCCGTTCTTTAATATTTGACACTTTCAAAATCGGCACGTTATTTTAAAAAGGTAAAAACTATATAAATATTATTTTTTTCTTCAATTTTTTTTAATGATATTAAACTTATTACTAATAATTATGAGATTATTAAAAAAAAATTATTAAAAAAATAAATAGTAAAAAGTAAAATAAAAAAGAACGGAGGGAGTAAACATTTAAACCTGTCCCTGTATTTTATTACTCCGTATATGTTTTCCATTCAAACTTTATGAAGTTTACTTCCCGATTATCGACAAAGCAAAATTAATTTATTACCTTTGTAATAATATCCAATACCATCGAATAATTTTATTTTAACAAATAGTCATCTAATAACACTAAATAATAAGAAATTGTTTTTAATCTCAATCATTAATCTTTTTAATTTAGCGGCTTATTGGATCTTGGAGCTTTCCGAAAGTGCAAGATATATATTGGATCTTGGAGCTTTCCATAAGGGGAGAGACAAACCGAAAAAGAGCTGGATGGAGGTTATCCGCCAGGACCTCAATTTGCTGCATCTTTCAGAGGATATGTCATTGGATAGAGACCACTGGAGGAGACGTATTCGGATGGCAGACGTTTAGAGTTGAAGGGGGGGGGGGGTTGTGTCTGCTTGTCTTGCATTCGCGCCCTGGATGAGGGTTATCCGTCAAGGCCTCAATTTGTTGCATCTTTCAGAGGATATGTCATTGGATAGAGATCACTGTAGGAGACGTATTCGGATGGCAGACGTTTAGAGTTGAGGGGGGGGGGGGGTGTTGTGTCTGCTTGTCTTGCATTCGCACCCTGATCTTCTTTTGCTTCTTTTCTGACTCCGTGACTTGATTTGTGCTCATGTTTTCCTATGGTTCGTGTTTCCTTCCGTTCTGGGTCTTTCAGAAATATTCTCTCGGGTCACTCGGAGTAAGAGTGCGCGTACATCCTAACCTCTCAGATCCTGCTTAATTGCGGGATATACTGAGATATTGTTGTTATATCTATTAATTAATATAATACACCATAAAGGTTGGGTAAACCGTAAACTTTTACTTGATGCATCACCAGAAGCTTCATAAAATTAAAAGATATGCAACTTTGACAAGATTTTGGATTAGAGCATCTTGAGATTCTTGACCAATACTAATATAACATGACTCAATAAGTACTTTTTTTAAAAAAAATACAGAAAATGGATAAAATAATTTTAGTATTGTTTGCCTGTTTGGAACTACATATGCTAAATGAAATTAAAACACAAGCTTAATTATAAATTTTTTTTATTTAATTTAACAAATGATGAGAGTCATATATTAGTCCAAGTCAAAAAATAGTAACTAAGTTTGTGTATAAATACTAACCACACTCGTCCTCAAATTAGTTAACGCACATCCATATAAAATAGTCGATCGAGTAACCAATTTAGTTAACTTACCGGCCGGCCATGACCTACACCGGCACCGGGAGCGGCGGTGGGTGCGCCCCGGCGATGTCGCTGGGGGCCCACATACTAACAAGCCGGTGGTTCATGGTCTACGCCACGCTCCTGATCATGGCCGCGTCGGGGGCGACTTACATGTTCGGAATCTACTCCGGTGACATTAAGACCTCCCTTGGCTACGACCAAACCACTCTTAACCTCCTCTCCTTCTTCAAAGATCTCGGCGCCAACGTCGGAGTCCCCTCCGGCCTGCTGATGGAGATCGCCCCGCCGTGGGTGGTGCTCATCGCCGGCGCCGTCCTCAACTTCTTCGGGTACTTCATGATGTGGCTTGCTGTCACCGGCAAGATCGCCAAACCGGCGGTTTGGCAGATGTGCTTGTATATTTGTATCGGTGCAAACTCGCAGGTATATATTCTTCTAAGAAAAAGTTGGTTCTAATTATACACAAAATTAATTAATTACATTCGATAACTCAATTTTAGGCAAAATTACAGAAAATGGTGTAATTTTTAAGATTGTAAAAATTCAGTATGAACTATATTGTCATATATTTTTAATTAAAACTTTAAATAGCTAAACTTTATGCTATAAGTGAAACACACATTTATAACCACTATGGTCATGAATCTCATTGGATTTCAGTATGTAATATAAGTGAAACATATTCTTACCTCGTGTTCATTTATTATATGCAGTCATTTGCGAACACGGGAGCGTTGGTGACGTGCGTGAAGAACTTCCCTGAGAGTCGAGGGGCGGTGTTGGGACTCCTAAAGGGCTTCGTAGGGTTGAGCGGGGCCCTCTTGACCCAGATCTACCAAGCCATCTACAACAACAAAAACCCGCAGGCTCTAATCCTCCTCATCGGATGGCTCCCCGCAGTCATCTCACTCGTCTTCCTCCGCACCATCCGATTCCTCAAGGCGGTCCCCCAGACGAAGCAAGTCTTGCGCTCCTTCTACCAGATTCTCTACTTCTCCCTTGCTCTCGCCTCCTTCCTGATGGTCCTCATCATCTTCCAGAAGCGCTTTGACTTTTCTCGCTCTGAGTATATCTCCAGCGCCATCGCCGCTTTCCTCTTCCTCTGTCTCCCTCTCTACACCGTCTTCAACCAGGAGCTCCCCTCCTGGTTTGCTAAACGCTCATCACAACCGCCTGCCCCCACCGTCTCCCAGATCCATGTTGTCACTGAAACCCCTGTTCTCAGCCTTCCAGCTCATAAGACTGAGAACAAGGAAAATAGCAGTGATAGTAGTAGTAATAATAAATCAGATGGATGCTTCGAAAATATTTTTAGGGCACCAGATAGAGGCGAAAACTACACAATACTACAAGCACTCTTCAGCATCGACATGCTCATCCTGTTCATCGCGACCATATGCGGAGTGGGAGGGACGTTAACCGCCATCGACAACCTAGGGCAGATCGGGACCTCCCTCGGGTACCCGAAAAAGAGCATAAGCACATTTGTGTCACTAGTCAGCATATGGAACTACCTAGGGCGGGTCGTGTCGGGCTTCGGGTCAGAGCACCTCCTCAAAAAATACAAGATCGCGAGGCCCACCATCTTGACTGTGACCCTCGCCGTCTCGTGCGTCGGCCACCTCCTCATCGCCTTCGACGTCCGCAACGGCCTCTACGTGGCGTCGGTCATCATCGGTTTCTGCTTCGGGGCCCAGTGGCCGCTCCTCTTCGCCATCATCTCCGAGATCTTCGGGCTCAAGTACTACTCGACGCTCTATAACTTCGGGGCGGTGGCGAGCCCAATCGGAGGCTACATCCTCAATGTAAGGATCACCGGCCACCTCTACGATAGGGAGGCAAGGAAGGATATGGAGGCGTTGGGGCTGACGAGGAGGGTCGGCGAGGAGCTGACCTGCACTGGGGCCCACTGCTTCAAGCTGGCTTTCCTGATAATAACGATGGCAACGGTATTTGGGATGCTGGTGTCGCTGATACTCGTCGCCCGGACGAGGAAGTTTTACCAAAGCGATATTTATAAGCAGTTTAGGGAGGCTGGGAAGGCGGCCGAAAGTGATATGGCAGCGAATGGCGGTGGTGTTGTGGTGGTGGATAGCAAGGAAGGCGAAAAAAGTCGGCAAAGTTCATGATCACCGGCCAGCGGCATATATATATATCTATGGATGTACAACACATGAATATTTACGAAATGTACGGTTAGCGCATTTAAAAAAAGAGGTTTATTTTGTGATAATATTTGGGGGGAAAAAGGAGAAAAAATAGTAATTTTTTACCCGTGACTCGTCTTGTTCATGGGTTCAGATTTGAATCATTGAAAAGCTTCTGCAGATGATCAAATTTGGGAGAGAAAGATCGAGATCTTATTCATGGAGGTGGGGAATGGGTTACAGGCTCCATTGTAGAGAGCTGTCAAAATGAATTAGTTACAAATGCTGCTATTACCCCCTTTATTTATAATGCTCCAAGACTCTCTAACCAACTCTCTTTATTGTTAGCTAAATTACAATCAGGTGTGTGCATCCTCACCAAGACTAAGTATGCACACTCTACATCCCCCCCTCAAGTAGGACTTGGGTGAGTTAACACAAGGCCTAACTTGGAAGAAAGGAACCTGTGTTGTTGCTCCCCTAATGGCTTAGTGAGGACATCAGCGAGCTGCATACTCGAGCGAACAAATTTGGGAGACAGGAAGCCTTCCAAATACCGATCTCGGACATAATGGCAGTCCAACTTGAGATGTTTTGTCCGCTCGTGAAAAACGGGGTTAGCAGTGATGTGGATGGCCGCTTTATTGTCACAATACAAGGGAATAGGAAGGGGAATTGTGATCTGCAGATTTTCAAGCAAACTGTGTAGCCAAACAACCTCACTAGATGTGTAAGACATGCTGCGATATTCAGCTTCAGCGGAAGACTTAGACACCGTCTTTTGCTTCTTAGTCTTCCAAGAGACTAAGGACGTACCCAAAAACACGCAGTAACCTGTCACAGACCTTCCAGAAAATGTACAAGTGCCCCAGTCGGCATCACAATAGGCTGACAAATTGAATTCACCGCCAACTGGATAATATAAACCCAGATTGACTGATCCTCTCAAATACCGAACAACATGATGAGCAGCTTGAATGTGAGGTAGACGAGGTGAAGTTAAGAACTGACTAAGGTGTTGGACAGCAAACGATATGTCAGGTCGAGTCAAATTGAGATAAAGAAGCCGACCGATGAGACGCCTATATGTCTCGGGGTCAGGCAGTAACTCACCATCTTCGGTAGAGAGTTTTAAACCTCGAGGTAAAGGGAAAGCAGCTGGCTTACAGTTATCCATATGGAGATCCTTGATGATGTCAATGATGTATTTGCGTTGGTTGAGTAACATACCAGCTGAAGTCCTAGACACCTCTAAACCCAGAAAATAGCGAATGAGCCCCAAATCCTTTATTGTAAACGCTGAGTGCAATGAGGCTTTAATACGATTAATGATGCCAGAATCAGTCCCTGTGATGATCAAATCATCCACGTACACCAGAGCAGCAATCAATCCATCATTCGGAAGTGTCATGACAAATAAGGAATGATCGTACTTTGATTGGGAAAAGCCCTGCTTCTGGAGGAACTTAGACAGCTCTAAATTCCATTGTCTCGAAGCCTGTTTAAGGCCGTATAAAGAGCGTTTCAAGAGACAAACCTCTCCATCTTTAGCCTTAGAATAACCCTCCGGAGGTAGCATATAAACCTCCTCATCAAGAGTGCCATGAAGGAAGGCGTTATTTACGTCTAATTGATAGACCGGCCAAGCACGAGTAGCAGCAATAGCAAGAAACAAACGTACTGTTGTGAACTTGGCAACGGGGGAGAAGGTATCTTTGTAATCTTTTCCCTTAATTTGGTTGTAACCTTTTGCAACCAAACGAGCCTTGTAACGCTCAACTGACCCATCAGGGCGAAATTTGACCTTGAAGACCCACTTGCTACCAATTGCTTTCTTTCCCGGAGGCAACTGTGTAAGAGCCCAAGTGTTGTTTTTGTCAAGAGCACTGATCTCGTTTTGCATTGCCTCAACCCAGTGCTGTTCCTTTGAAGCTTGAAGGTAGGTAGTAGGTTCAAGGACAGACAAAACATTGTTCAATGAAGCCACGAAATCAGGTGAGTAATGGCAAGTATTGCCCAGAGAAGTGGCCATGAATGTCTGAGAGCCATCACTTATAGATGGCAAGGTGCTGCAAACGAAATCTCGAAGGTAGGAGGGGCGATTAACCTGCCTAGATGAACGACGAGGACCACCAACGTCATTCGAAGGGAGCTCATTTGCTGCTAAGGGCACAGGCGGAGATGACATTGTGGTAGGAATAGAATCAGAAGCTTGATCAGGCACCACATCCTGTGGTGAATGAGCAAGACCAAAATCAGATCCCGATGCCAGAGGGGGACTGGATGGCTCAACCATTGAATCAACAGAATCAGTTGGCGACGTTGATCTGGACGGATGGGGACCGACAGCAGGATTAACTAGGGGCATAGGGCCTGAAGAAGATGACGACGAAGGCGAAGGATTAGCAAAGGGAAAAACCTCCTCAGAAAACACAACCTCTCTACTGACAAAGACCTTCTTAGTTTCCAAATCATATACCCTATAGGCCTTCTGCCCCAAAGGGTAACCAAGAAACATACAACGAATGCTTTTAGCTGCAAATTTGTCTAATTTACCATTGTTAACCAAGACGTGACATAAGCACCCAATCACACGAAGCTCTGTGTAACAGGGAGGCTTGCCATATAGCATTTCAAACGGAGTTTTCCAACTCAGAACTGCAGAAGGTAAGCGATTGATAATATGGGTAGCTCCCAATATACAATCTCCCCAAAACGTCAAGGGCAAATTAGCTTGGAACCGAATCGCCCTTGCAGTGTCAAGAAGATGACGATGCTTACGTTCCACTCTACCGTTTTGTTGGGGAGTATACGGAACCGATCGATGATGCTCAATACCCTTGGAAGCAAATAAGCCCAAACAAGATTCATTGATGAACTCACTGCCATTATCAGTTCGGATTTTCTTAACCCTGCAATTGAACTGATTCTCAATCAATATCAGAAACTCAGTGATGACTCGACAAATCTGTTGCTTGTTCTGAACTAATCGAGTCCAGGTGGCTCGACTTTTGTCATCAAGTATGGTAAGAAAATAACGTGCACCATCCCTGTTTGGGACACGATAGGGACCCCATAAGTCCAAATGTAACAATTCAAACAAATCTGAAGCCACAGAAACACTTTTACTAAACACTGTCTTGTGTTGTTTGGCCCTAGCACACACATCACAAACTAAATCTGAAACTGTGAATCCTTTACATTCAGCAATGTGATGCATCTTAGAAATGGAAACATGTCCCAATCTAGCATGAAGCAAGCCATGACTAGATGTAGATCCCAGCTGATTACAACTGGTATTATTTGGGATTTTATTTACAGTAGAAAGTAAATTGGACAAAGCTAAACTTCCATCAGCCACCACTGTCTTGTATAAACCGGCAAATCTTTTCCCAGCAAAGCTTACTCGACCACTTCTAGGGTCCTGAAAATAGCACATCCGTTTAGTGAACACAGCAATCAGATCTGTATCATCACAAATTTTCCCCACAGATAGCAGATTTTTGTTGAATTCAGGCACAAATAACACATCACGCAGCAAAATCTCATCATTCAGTTTCAAGGTTCCAGTAAGATGAACAGGCTTAATTGACTTATCAGGTAAGCAGATGTAAATAGAACGATCAAGTTTCTTAACCTCCTTAAGCCAATCAAGATGACAAGTCATATGATCGGAAGCCCCCGAATCAATTATCCAATCGGAAGTAACATGAAACTGATTTTCAGAAGCAGTGAAACAATAGATTGTGGTTGTACCTGAAAAGTGACTCATCGCACTGTCATCAACCTTGCCTTTGCCCTTCATGATCCTGATAAGCTCCTGACAAACTGTATTAACAAAGGCAGGGTTAAGATGTGCATTTTGAAGACCAGATTCATCAAGAAGATGACCTCCCAAAGGAGTATCCACACTGAGTTCAGACGCAGCAGTATTAGCAGATTTTTTGACATCCTTCCCTCCTTCTTTGGCTTTGATTTCCAGATACCAATCGGGATAACCGATTAGCTTGAAGCACTGGTCCACAGTGTGCCCCTTCATGTTGCAGTGAGAGCACTTCCTGTCACTTTTATCAGTCCGGCCCCTTTTCGAAGGACCTGCACCATTCTTGTCATTGTTCTTGACCTCAGAGTTCCCTCTAAAGCTTCTCCCAGCATTAAGAGCACTAGTCTCTCCTTGAGGTACCAAACTCGTAACAATCTTCTGACGCTCAACCTGTTGAGCAAGGTAATATGCCCTGTTGACTGAAGGCAAGGGCTCCATGGATAGGACCTGGTTCCTGACTGCCTCAAATCCATCATTGAGGCCAAGGAGAAACTCCATCAATCTGTTCTTATTCTGCAGCTCAAGAATTCGCTTCAACAAATTACATGAGCAATGTTTTTCAACAGCGCCACAAGTACACTCTGGAATTCCTTCCAGATTATCAATTTCGTCCCAAATTCGCTTTCTCTTTCCATAGTACTCAGCCACCGACTGGTTTTCTTGCACCTGACTGCTCAATTCTCGCCTCAATTGGAAAACTAGCGGTCCATTGGTCTGACCAAAGCGTTCAGCAACTTCATCCCAAAGTTGCTTGGCGGATTTCGTGTACATAAATCCCTCAGAGATAGATCCAATCATTGAATTCACAATCCAGCAACGTACCATATAGTCGCAGCGAATCCACTGCATATACTCCGGCGTGCCGAGATCTGGAAGCGCCACGCTTCCATCAATAAATCCGAGCTTGAATTTCGCTCCTAAGGCCATTCTTACGCTGCGACTCCAACTCAGGTAGTTCGATCCGTTGAATTGGCTCGAAACTAGCTGTGCTCCAGGGTGATCCGAGTTGGACAAGGCCAACGGATCATTGATCACGCGACTGGTGACTTCGCCGGAAACAACGCGATCCTCCGATTGTGAAATTCTGTCATCAGCCATCCTTGATCTCAGATTTCAGAACGGAATTGAGAATCGCAGTACTGGAGAAGCAAGATCTTAACAAACAAAGATTTTCGGAAGGAAACCGAAATCCGAAAAATACGAACGAAAAATCTCAAGAAAACGAGTAGAAAAAGGAAATCAGGAGTTTAATCAAACTGCAGAGAAGCTTGACATTGCTCTGATACCATGATAAATCCCGGTGGGCCATATAACCGTGGGGGGTCCACACGGCAGAGTGCATCATGCGCACCCAAGCCGAGCACACAAGACCAGCGGGGTTCCATCCTAAAACCAATTGGCAATAGGAGGAGTGGCCCACTGACTTATATGCAAGGCTCGGGTTATCGTGTTTTTCGATGTGGGACAATCCCAAGACATCACAACACGCCCCCCTCAAGTGCAACTGCCTGGCCTCGCAATTAAGCCAGTTGCACTTGACGTCTTGAGCCTTAAGGCCGGCTAGCCCAATAGATCGACCAGGGTCCCGGACCGCACCTGCTCTGATACCATGAAAAGCTTCTGCAGATGATCAAATTTGGGAGAGAAAGATCGAGATCTTATTCATGGAGGTGGGGAATGGGTTACAGGCTCCATTGTAGAGAGCTGTCAAAATGAATTAGTTACAAATGCTGCTATTACCCCCTTTATTTATAATGCTCCAAGACTCTCTAACCAACTCTCTTTATTGTTAGCTAAATTACAATCAGGTGTGTGCATCCTCACCAAGACTAAGTATGCACACTCTACAATCATGACTTCTCGATTCATGACCCATCGAGTAAAATCCATCGACCCGGCGTATCAGACTCATATGGATAGGTCTAGATATGAACACGAAGTGGTAATAAGTAGGGTTATAGACATCGTCTATTGAGCCGAGCGTGTGGTTTATATTCAAACAAAATTTTAAAATCCGGAGTAAACTCCGGTTCTTGTGTTTAATTTTCCCTGTTTATTTTAATGTGGAAGGAGACTTTCAAATTCCAACCGGCATAATAACTCGGGGGTAGATGTCATAAGTTTCATTAAATTTTAGATAAGAGTCAAGTCAAGTGTCCATTGAATCAAGTTTAAAAAACATATACTCATACACCCACGTTACGTATAATATTCTTTATTTGGAAAATGTGCTTTAAACATAGATTCATACTCCATGTAATTTTTTTTCCATGTTAAAGGCTTAAATTGAACAACTCCTTTTTCGTGTGTCTTTCCGATTATTTGTGTGTGTGCATCCATTAATATGCACCCTACCTAGCTCAAATATTTCTATTAGAGTATATGATACTTTTTAAATAATTTTTTCTTTTTTTTAAAAAGAAAGCATACAAACTTTATAAAATATTATTTTTTTTAATTAATTTTTAAAAATAATTTCATACTCATTATTAATAAATTTAATTTTTTTAAAAAGAAAAATTAACATTTTATATATAAAAAAAATGATTAAAAAAGAGTATCGAAAAGTAAAATAGAGAAAGAAGATAATACAAGTCTTCCTTGTCATGCCAACTGCCAAGGGAAGCTTGTGTCATACACTCATACGCAAGTAAGAGAGGAGCAACATTTCAAAGTAGTTTATCGTGCATTCGCCGGTGTTCTTATTTTGCTTCTAGTAAATGATGATGACTACAAGTCCATGATAACTACTACTCATCCAACTCGGTGCAAAATCGCATCTACTACAATTATGTCATATTCCATATAAGGTACATTGTTTTAATTGGGTAGATAAGTTTTTATATTAGTTTATTTATTATAAAATTATTGATATTTTTCTATTTAATTCAAAATTTTATCATTCGTGTTGAAATGTCACATACAAGGTTATATATGAAATCATATAAGTGATCTCAATTAGGGTTTAGAGTTGATTAAATGGTTTTTAAAAGACCGATAAATATTTGTTATACACAGTAAATTATCATCCTTTTATATATTGTTTAATGTCGAATTAGACGTTGTTGAGTAGAGAAATTATCAACATTGCTAGATAGCTGATGGATAATCATCGAATCGGATGGATGGGACTTGGGAGTGTGTATAAATGTTGCACAACTTCCAAAGAGATTTTTTTTTCTGTCGATCCGACATTTCTGACCCAATCCTTTGGCTTGCCATCTAGTAACTTCAATAATTTTCACACTCAACAATGTCCAATCTGACATTGGTCAACATTTATTTCGAAGTTATTAGAAACGTATTGCGGATTTGCGGTGTATATAACAACCCAATATAAAATGATAAAAATTTAATACTACATAAATTAGATAAGATGAATCATGTCGCACACTGCTCCTGCTCTTTCATCATTTATGCTAGTTTTAGTCTATAATTGTACCTTTGTAATTTGGTGATTCTGCCTCGTTGTGGTTTTTGTCTTTAGCTAATTTGATGGTTTGTCCGTCGCCGATTTATTCGGCTTATCGACCCACCGGGTCTCTCCGGTACGTCGAATTTTTACCTAATTAAAAAGAAAAAAGAAAAGAAATGCTTATATACAAGATTAGGAGATAATTAAGCAAATGAAGTAAAGAGATCACGCAAGATGCGGTTGTAGATGGGTCCACCAAGGATGGGTCAGTCAAACAATAGAGATCAACTACTCCTTGTATAATGAATTAATTAATACAAAGATTAATCAAACCAAATACCGTTGATTTCTTACGAAGTAGGGAACTGCGCGCCTCTTTCGGATCATATGATATGAAATAATTATCTGTTATTTAATTATATAATTTTATCGGATTTGACAATGTGATGATAGCTAATTAGCCCTTTGAAAACCCAAGTGTGTGTGTACGTGTGTGAAACCTTTACTAATTTCGTCACTTTCGTCATGGCCGGTGAGCTGCGCATCACAAATTCCATTATTTTATGGGATTAATCCTAATATGCTGTGAAATTTGAATGTTGATAAGACCTTTCATCATAAAATTCAACACTACCAAAATAAGTCAAGTGAATGTGTAATTGTGAAATATTCGACGGGGTTATTAACGGGTTATATCGATTTATTATTATTACGGAGTATTATTTTTCCAGTTTGTGTTTAGTCCAAAACCATACGGTTCAAGAGAGGGACTGGCTATAAATTTTGGTTTGGGATCGACGGGCTATTACCGAGAGCAAAGACGTCTATATATATATATATATTTTTTTTTTTTTGCTAACCACCCCATCATCGGGGTAGGGTATATAAATAGATAGTAAATATGCCATAGAGGGCGTGTACAATCAGTCTAGTATCATAATAAAGAACCAGAATGTGTATTCCAAGTGAGTACGCAGACCCCCTCGGCAATACAAAACCATTGGAACAGCCAGCCACGCAAAAACAAGAGAACAACCCTAAATGTTTTCCACAATGTCCAAAGGAAACATATCATGCAATAATTGAAAGACATGAGTAATAATCAGCCGCGTGACCACCTCCGGAGGCACATGATTGTCATCGAACACCTTTGCATTCCTGGCTTGCCAAAGGAAGTAGAGCGAAGACGTGTCTATATATTTATTTGTGTGCGCGCGCGTGAGCACATCTGTGGACCCAAAACATTATAAATTATTTTTAAATCCATTTAATTTTTAAATCAGTCCATGGACCGAAAAAAAATCCAAAACCACGCGTAGATTGCAGTTCCGAGATGATCCACGGTCCAAGAGAGCTCCTCCACGGAAGTACGCCGATCTGTTGCTCATGCAAAGAGTGTGTATGTGCATCATTAATTTCGCGTTAATAGTTAAGTAATACTCTTTCTGCAGTGTCGTCGTGGAGAGTGTTAGCGAGTTACTAAATATTTTTTAACACTTAATATTTTTTAAAAAAAATCCTTATTAAGGGCCGTGTAAACCTTTTCTACTAATTTTAATCTCACTTCATCGTCAATACAGTATTAAGAAATCTGTTTAAACCCCGTATAAATCCTTGATTCTAACGGATCGCTGGGCACTCACCAAGCATTTTTTACAATATTGGTAACATCATATATGTCACATGTAAAACTGTTTAAACTATATCTCGTATAACATCTCAATTATCATCCCTTAAATTTGTAAATAAAGAGCGATCTCAATTATCATCCCTTGAATTTGTAAATAAAGAGCGATCGGAGTTCGAATTGGAACCTTTGAGACTCAATTCTCATCCCACACACACACAGAGAGGCCACAACACCAAAACTTTGGTCATGTTTTATTCAAACAGTTCATATGTTATACATATGTGGCTGAGTACGTGACTAATTTTTTTATAACGGGCCCAAATGTGGCTATAGCAGTATGAGAGTAGGCTGCCCAGTGCGGCCCATATTATCAGGTATGAAAGTAGTCTGCTTTGATTTGGGCCTCTTGATAAATCCTATTTTATTTAAGGAAAAATAGCCAAGAATAATATCTTATATTAAAATCATATCGACACAATAACTAAAAATTACAAATGAAATTATAAACAAGAAGTTTGGAAGAAATTGTAAAATTAAAGGGACTCATCTTCATCAATCTCTGAAACATGTAGGTTGAAGCAAGGATTGTAAGGGAGCCCTAAATATGAAATTTGAAGGGTTTTCGTTCGAATTGGCCATGAAAGTTGACTGATTCGAAATTCCTATTGTAAAATCTGCAAAAGCCCTTGCTTAATTTGATATATGATTTGTGTTATTGACTTCAGTTGAAGGGTTTGTGGTTTGGGAATTTCTATGTTCTTCATGACGTCCATGGAAGGGAGAGCAATTGCAATTGCAGGATGGAAAGGGGAGGTGCTGGGAGACGTCGTGGTGGTGGCACTGAGTGAGCACAAAGACGAGTGAGAAGACGGTGTAGGCGTTAGCCTCGGAGAATGTTGGGATAAAAAAGACTTCCCACATCGGTGGTGAAGTGAATACCAAAAACCGAGCGAGCTATAAGCTTTGTGTAAAGTGGTGGATCCCGACTTTATAATAAAAAATAATATAAATTCGACACGACTCCAGATTTCATACGACCTGGCCTGGATTTCTCGAAATTTCACATGGTATCAGAGCAGGTCCGAGTCGGGTCGGTTTTCCTAGCTTCGAGTAAGGATAAAACACGTCAGAAAAAACTAAAAACCGAGCGAGCTATAAAGAGATTGAGAGTCTCAACCCAGAAGAAGAGAAAAAAAAATGTTCAAGTGTCAACCCGCCTAATAAAAGATAGTCATCCCACTTTTTTTTGACGTGGGGGTTCCGATGTTATCGACTAGTCCCCCACGAGTCCAGGCCCTAGCCTGCAAATGACGCGAACCGGTTAAGTCAGGCGGCAAGCCACCAAGCAGGCTCACCCAAACCAATGAAGGCTTGAGCACCCACTAATTACACAAATTGTGTAATGAGTGTGAATTGAACCCTTGACCTCTTGCAAGGGGCATACAAAATATAGGGAAGGCACATTGATTGTGAGTGGTATAACCATACAAAATATAAGGAATGGAGAAGCTCCTGCACAGTTGTTTAAGCTTTTGTATTAGAATGGTGGGTCCCGACCTTATAACCAAAAACAAAATAAACCCGACACGACTCCCGTTTTCATACGACCCGACCGGAGTTTCTCGGAATTTCACAGAGAAGGGAGCAGTTGTGGAGAGACGGTCGAAGAGAGTGGAGGACTCGCAAAGGTCAGAGACAACGAGGAGGAGGAGTTTGGGCTTGGCGTCGAGGCGGCCAGAGGAAGAGGAGAATCAGCGGGAGGAAGACGATGAGCAGTGACTAGTTTCCCTCAATTTTACAAAAAAAAAAAAAATCAAACTTCTTGTTAATTATATTTTGAGTTTAAATTATTTTTTCGTTTCTGAATTTTATCCATGCCATCAAAACCGGTTTAATTGGGTATAATTTGTATACTAGTTTTTAATAAAATAACCACAAGTCAAAGTATTTAAATGTTCTGCTTTTGTATTTTATTTTTTAAACTGACAACGTTACCTTGGGGAAAATAATAATAGACAAATAAATAAATAGGGGACTTGGGTGTTAGCAGACATTATTTATATTTGTGCATATTATGTGTATAGTGACGATTGTACCCTCAGGGTTTTTACCTAGTGATATATATATACAGGAGTAGGCATCTGAGATCCGGTAAGGACTCAATTATCCAAACACTTACACGGTATCAGAGCCTACCATATGATACGGTTCTTGTCCCCAAACACTTACATAGGGGTTACCGTTGCCATGTTATTTTCGACGAACATACCTTCCCCTTCGCTTCCCAAACCCATCCCCCCAGCACCACGCCCCAGGCCACACCCGACACCGACACATACCCACCACTCATTCGCCGCCTACTGCACCAAGCTTCCCTCGCCCAGCCCGTGTCGCATCCGACGCATCATGCTGCACCAACATCCCCATTGCCGCGCCCGCCGCCCCTCCCCTTGCAGCCCCCTTCCGCCCCATCCATGAAGACCCGGTCTCAATCCGGGATCTTCAAACCCAACTCCAAGTACAACCTTCTAACCTCATCCACATGCATATCTCCCCTACCTAAATCACCACAAAAGCCTTACATGACTCGAACTGGCATCCCGCCATGGTCGATAAGTTTAGTGCTTTAATTAAAAATGGCACGTGGGACCTTGTTTCTAGGCCTCGGGACTCTAATATCATTAACTCCATGTGGTTGTTCAAACATAAGTACAGGTCGGATGGGACTCTTGAGTGTCACAAAGCTCGCCTAGTCGTTAATGGCAAGTCTCAGGAGGTTGGTGTGGACTGTGATGAAACCTTTAGCCTGGTCGTCAAACTCGCTACCATACGCACAGTCTTGAGCATCGCTCTCACCAAGAACTGGCCTATTCACCATCAGGACGTCAAGAATGCTTTCCTGCACGGTAACCTTCGGGAGACTGTGTATATGCATCAGCCGCCAGGTTTCTATGATCGTTCGCGCCCCTCCCACGTCTGCCTTCTCCGGAAGTCTCTCTATGGGTTGAAGCAGGCGCCTATCAGCGATTCGCAACGCACCTCGCTGGGATTGGCTTTTAGGACAGTCAGTCTGATCACTCCCTCTTTGTGTTCCATTCGGGGTCTGACATTGCCTACCTCCTACTGTACGTCGATGACATTGTGCTCACTGCATCCTCTTTCTCCTTATTGTCTAGACTGATGGCATTGCTGCGTTCGGAGTTTGCCATGACTGATCTTGGTCCGCTGAGCTACTTCCTCGGTATCTTTGTGACTCGCACTCGTGATACGTTGTTTATTCATCAGAAGAAATATGCCCTCGAGATTGTCGACAAAGCCCAGATGACGTCTTGCAAACCCGCCACCACTCCCGTCGACTGCAAGTCCAAGATCGATGCTGCCTCCAATCCTAAGGTCAATGATCCTACAACCTACCACAGTCTAGCGGGTTCCCTCCAGTATCTGACGTTCACTAGGCAAGACATCGCCTTCGTCGTTCATCAGATTTGCTTATACATGCATGATCCTCGTGAGCATTACCTCCAGACGCTCAAGCGGATCATCCGGTACATCAAGGGCACCAGTGACATGGGTTTTCACATCGGTCGCAACCGGTTTGACACCCTCACCGCATACTCGGACGCTGACTGGGCGGGTTGTCCCGAAACTCGCCGCTCCACATCTGGCTTCGCAGTGTACCTCGGCGACAACCTTGTCTCGTGGTCCTCCAAGCGTTAGCCGGCCATCTCTCGCTCCAGTGTCGAGGCCGAGTATCGTGGTGTCGCCAACGCAGTGGTGGAGACATGTTGGCTCCGCAACCTCCTCTGCGAGCTTCGTGTTCCACTTCGTGCAGCCACCTTGGTATATTGCGACAATGTCCCCGCCATCTACCTCTCGCCGAACCCGGTTCAGCACCAGCGGACCAAGCACATCGGGTATTACATGTCCCTTCTACACATCGTTATGCGGACATTTTCACAAAAGGATTATCTACTCCTCTTTTTACTTCTTTTCGTTCCAGTCTTGCTATTCGCTCACCTCTAATTGCGACTGAGGGAGGATGTTAGCAGACATTATTTATATTTGTGCATATTATGTGTATAGTGACGATTGTATCCTCCGGATTTTTACCCAATGATATATATACAATAGTAGGCCTCTGAGATCCGATAAGGACTCGGTTATCCAAACACTTATATTGGAAAATGTTTGGAAATGGGATTTTGAGAGTCTATATATAAACTTTTAATTTAGAAAAGTTTTTACTGAGGTGTCAACCTGAGAGGAATTTGAGGGATTTTGGCCAATAATAACTTTTTTTTTTTTATCTTTTTAATTTTCCTTTCCTTCTCATTTTCTCCTTCTTTTTTCACTTTAATCATCCTTTTTCTTTAATTAATTTTTTTTACTCCTTCTAACCCAAAGGGTCTTAGGGTTGAGAAAGATTTCAGCCGCTGCCCATCTCTTTCTCTGTCCGTCGGTCACCTTCTCTGTCACCTTCTCCGTCTTGCCTATCTCTTTCATCCGCCTGCCCATCTCTTTCTCCGTCCGCCGATCTCCGCTCAATTGAAACATATCTCTGGTCAGGGCGTCAGTGCCCATCTCCTTCTCCAATATGCTTATCTCCTTCCTTGAATCCGTCCCATCTTTCTTATCCTTCCTTTTCAATTTCCATTTCGTAACCCTAAAATAAAACAAATTCGGTTTGAATTTCTCCCTGAAGAGCCCGATATCTCCTTCTCCAGTGATCAAATCCTTCTCCGAATTCGTCTCATCTCTTTCTCCAATACTCTTGGGAGGACGCCATTGGGAGGAGTAATCCACATATTCGAATAAGCCCCTTTCATCTCAGACTCTACTGCATCTTTTGACAGGCAAATTGAGCTACAACCAGGTGAATTGTGAAGCCCCTTTCATCTTAGACTCTGCTGCATCTTTTTGTGTGTAAATTGGATTTTGATTTGAATTTAATCTGCTATTGTTTTGCTTTTATTCGGTTGACTATAGAATATATGGAATGGGAATATAGAACTCTCGGCAAACAAGCTGATGGCTTCAAGCAAACCAATCAACACAGCTGCATTCAAGCATTATTATGTGGCCTGATTTGTTAAGGTTTGTTATTTATTTTATATTTTATATTGTTCCTAATTTCATGTTCTCCAATTTATATCTATCCAAAATGCCGATTAGATACAAAAAAAATAGCTAGATATGGACTGATTTGGTATTGCTGTTGCATATTGCATATATAGATATACGGACTGACTTTTATAGATTATATATTATATTTTTTTATTATATTATTCATATTTTTTGTGATTGAATTGGATTTGTTACTTATCTGCCAATGCCAATTGATTGGTTTTTATCAGATGACTTCAGAAGTTGTTGGGATTTTATTTTCGAATTATTTTCTCAAAAAAATCTTAAATTCTAATTTGATTTTGTCCTTTTTTTTTTATGTACTCCTATTTTTTGTGAGTAAATTGGATTTTAAATTTGTTTGTTACGGAGTATCTGCTAATGTTTTGATTTTTTCGGATGCATACAAAAGTTAGTTTTTTTTAAGTTCTTTCTGTTTTCTAAAAAAAATCTTAATTTCTTATTTGAGTTTATCCATTTTCCCTCCCCTTTTGATTTGTTTTTTTTTTTTGGATTTATTTCTGTGATTCGATTGGATTTTCATTGTTTTGTTTATTGTTTATTTCAGATGACTATAGAAGTTGTTACTCTTTTTAATTTCTTCCTATTTTCTCAAAAAATCTTAATTTCTGATTCGATTTTATCCATTTTCCCTCCCAATTTATAAAACTGGCCCCTTATTACTCCATTCCCCCATCATCCCATCAAACTGGACTCACTCACTTTTGTTCACCATGAAAATGAAAGAAGCAATAACCAGAAGCAATAACCACAGTTTTTAGCTCTGTTCTTCCACCGCCTTGAGGCGGGGAAGGTGTCTCCACTCCTTCCCGTACATGATCATACCTGATCATATACAGAGACCTCCTTATGTGGGTTCTGCTTCATTGCCTAAACTGTCTAAAGATTATCAAATTCAAGATTCTGAAGGTACTGCTCGCGTGAGGGCTACATGCCAACTTGCTGCTCGCTTTTTAGAATGTGCAGGAACTTTGGTCAGGGTAAGAGTTCACGATGTAATTGCTTAGTATGGTAAGTTATATCATATCATTTGCTATCTGATGCATAACCTTTAGGCTATGAGATCCATTAGAGGATATCACTCTCACCATTAAATCACTTGAATAGGGGATTTAAATCTATTAAAATTTGTCTCGATACAAACCCAATTTACAACTTTTACCTTATATTATTTTTCCGACTTCACACCTAGTAATATTTTCAGTAATGTACATCCTGTAATATTTTTTTCGTCACTTTTCTGTTTTTTTGTTTGCAGCTATCAGTTACAACTAATGAAATTGACGAAGCAGTCCACCAGCCGATCTGACCCGGTAAAACCAACTGAATCCACCAAAAACTTAAAAATAAATCAAAATACGACTAAAATAATCATCTTCCTGGAAAAATCTAAAATAGCCTGATTATTGCTAAAACATGGTAGAGAGCACTTACACCTATCAATATATTTCGATATTCATGAATCTTTCTATAATCATAAATATATTTCTATCTAACTTATCACTTATCTTTCTTCTAGACTTTCTTAGCAATATGAAAGTATCAATCTCAACTCCAATCTCAAGTTTTAGCAATTGTTATTCCTTTTTATGTTTTATCAATCTGTGTTGACTTTTAGCAATATGAAATTCATGCCGGGATCAACATTCTGAATTTTATTGACAAATATCTATATTCAGCAATTTGTATATTAAGTTTTAAAATATGTGAAAGTCTTTTAGTTAGGTTGACGATGTTTCAATAAGCTTGACCGTGTGTTAGTGTTTTCGAATTTTTTAAGCAGGTCTACATCTCTCAATTTTTTGTGCAGGTCTACATAACCACCTCAATGTCTTCTTCCGCCTCAATAGTTGCAAATGTCCCCGGTTGTGATGTCACGTGGCTCAAATCCGGAGCCAACATCAGTATTGATCGGATATCGTTCAAAGACCTGTAAACTGAACTTGCATTGTATCTTTGCTTTCGATCAAATATCTAGCAATTACTTTACCAACAGCCCTTCGTATCTTCAATTGGCCTAACTGATTTTTTTTTTCCCTTTTTACTCTAATTAGATAGTATGTTTTTAGATACAAAATCTCTTATTTTATTTTAGATATTATCTATTCTATGGAAACTTTGGATGAGCACGTGTTTGGTTGTTTCTCAGCGTGTATTTTTCTTGGTCTCATTACTTTCTTTAGATCTAACAATTATACGATGTTTAGTGAACTTCATCAAGATAACTCCCTTAATTTCTTTTTTTAATTTGATTTCAATTCCGTATTTTTAAATAATTGAATGTAGCCTTACCGATCATAACTCTTTTTTTTTTTACGTGTTTCATGT
Source organism: Persicaria tinctoria (assembly GCA_037127255.1). Taxonomy (NCBI): domain Eukaryota; kingdom Viridiplantae; phylum Streptophyta; class Magnoliopsida; order Caryophyllales; family Polygonaceae; genus Persicaria; species Persicaria tinctoria. The sequence continues at coordinate 8,352,297 of JBANSL010000012.1, forward strand.
GTGAAGGGAATATCCAATATCTCGGTTCGGAATGACCGCTCTTTATTTACCAATTCAGGAATATTCCGGTTTTTTATTTACAAAAGGAATAAAACTACGGACGTTTGAATGTTGTAATGGTCCATGTGAAACTTCCTGTCTCTTTCCCAACACGCTTATTAGTTCTTGGTTTATTTTGAAATCATGTCAAATTTATTTCCGATGTAAACATTTATTTACATTTAATAAATATTTTATTTTATAAAATTTATGAAATTTTGGGATAACTTTCATAGTTATTGCTATTCGTTAATTCTTATAATTATAATAATATTTGTATATTTGTAGATATCATTATAACTATAATATATACTTATAATACTTATAATATGCAATATAATATAATGTATCTACTAATAGTATTATTTTGCTTTTCTTATTTCCTTTTTTAATGTAAACGCGCCATGGCGCGGGAATATGACTAGTCTATATATAACTTTAATTCAGAAGACTCTGCTTACGTGTCAATCTTAGAAGAGTTTTAGGAATATTGACCAATTATGTTTTTTTCCTTTATTTTTTTATTTCTCCTTTTCTCTTTTTTTTTCCATTAATTTTTTTAAATCCTCCATTCTCTTTTATTCTTAACATATTTACTAACAATCTATATATCTATATATAACTTTAATTCAGAAGACTTTGCTTACGTGTCAATCTTAGATGAGTTTTAGGAATATTGACCAATTATGTTTTTTCCTTTATTTTTTTATTTCTCCTTTTCTCTTTTTTTTTCCATTTTTTTTTTTAATCCTACATTCTCTTTTATTCTTAACATATTTACTAACAATTAGGCTTAATTCAAAACATTGAATTCAATCTAATATAACAATCTATATATAACTTTAATTCAGAAGACTTTGCTTACGTGTCAATCTTAGAAGAGTTTTAGGAATATTGACCAATTATGTTTTTTTCCTTTATTTTTTTATTTCTCCTTTTCTCTTTTTTTTTCCATTAATTTTTTTAAATCCTCCATTCTCTTTTATTCTTAACATATTTACTAACAATCTATATATCTATATATAACTTTAATTCAGAAGATTTTGCTTACGTGTCAATCTTAGATGAGTTTTAGGAATATTGACCAATTATGTTTTTTTCCTTTATTTTTTTATTTCTCCTTTTCTATTTTTTTTTTCCATTAATTTTTTTTAATCCTCCATTCTCTTTTATTCTTAACATATTTACCAACAATCTATATATAACTTTAATTCAGAAGAATTTGCTTACGTGTCAATCTTAGAGAAGTTTTAGGAATATTGACCAATTGTGTTTTTTTCCTTTATTTTTTTATTTCTCCTTTTCTCTTTTTTTTTTCCATTAATTTTTTTTAATCCTCCATTCTCTTTTAGGGCTCGTTTGGTTCAATGTGGGAATTGAAATTCCCGGGAAGTTATTTCATGGGAATTGAATTCCCAGGAAGTCTAATTCACGGGAATTGTGAAAATATGTTTGGTTAACTTTTAAGTTTAGAGGATTAAATAGGGGAATTGAAAATTTTTAAATAGAAAATGGGGGAATTGCAACTTACCTAGGGAGGAGTAGGTAAGTTAAATTCCTTTGAAATGGAGGAATTTAACTTCCTGTGAATTTAACTTCCTGGGAATTTAACTTCCTGGGTTTTTCTGCAGAAAAAAATTCAACCAAACACATATATTTTAGCTACTTTCTGGGTTTTTGTACTTCCTGGGTTTTTCCATTGCCAACCAAACGAACCCTTATTCTTAACATATTTACCAACAATTGGGCTTAATTCAAAACATTGAATTCAATCTAATATTACAATTAGGCTTAACTCACATTTATGTACTAACTATTGAGCTTAATTCAAAACATTGAATATAATTATTGGTTGTGACACATCACATTTAAATATATATTTTAATATATTCAAATATATTTTAATGTTAATTAAATAGTTTTGAAGTATTATAATATATTTTAATGTTTTTTATTGTCTTTCAATTGTAATTTTTTTCTATGTATTATATTCTATCAAATTACAATTATATTCTTTTCTATCAAACTATATACTATAAAAAAAACATTATAATATATAAATAAATCAAAAAATATATTTTCAATTATATTCTATCAAACAATATATATTATCAATCATATATTCTATAAACTTCTATTATAAAACTATATTATCTATCAAATTATATTTTAAAACTCTAAAAATAAATCAAACAAAAAGTAATTCAAATAACATACCGGTGGAGTCGGGATCGGGGACACCTCAATGGTCCGACGCTTCCGCCTCCTCCTCGGCCACTGCTCGGCCTCCGTCGCCGGCGCCAGACGCCGCCCCACCACCACTACCCTCCTCCTCGGCCACTGTTCGGGCTCCATCGCCGCCGCCACACGCCGCCCCACCACCACCACCCTCCTCCGCCGCCATAGTCGCCAGCACCACCAGACCCTCAGCCACCGGCTCCACCGCCACCGCCTCCCCCGATGCTCCACCCCCACCACCACCCTCCACCTCCATCGCTGTCGCCTCCGCCTCGAGCTCTCTCTCTTTCTGTCTCCATCTCTCGCTCTCTCTCTGGGTCTCTCTCTCTCTCTCGGTGCTCCGGCGCTCTCTCTCTCTTTCTGATTCTGAAGACGATGAAGATGAAGACGAAGAGGCACGTCCTCTTCGTGTTTAAGGGACGGGCTTGCACGTCCGGGTTTGGGTGGCTCTCACCCAACTTGCACGTCCTTAAGGACGTGGGGATTTGCGGTGTATATAGCCGGAACGTTAAAAAATAACAAAAATAAAATTTTCCCAATCACGAGTCTTAATCAATGTGAAAATAACTTAGATTAACTACACTCTGTATTACATACATGCAGTATTACATTATACATTGATACTCTGTAGTCTGTATAAACCCCCCACAAAATCCGATAAAAAAAAATACAAAAAATACAAAAATGGACTAGATGATGCAATCGAAATTTGACCCGAAATCCAAAGTCAAAGCAATTTTCAATCCTCGTCACGGACTTACCAGTGTCTAAAATATCATTCTAAATCCACTGACTCACTACTACGGTCTACGGAGTATTTTAAAATGTACCATAGTCAACACTATGGGCCAAAGTTCACAGGTTCACTTCACTCACTTAGGTAATTAAAACATAACGTTATTATTTATTGTTTTTTTTTATTTTTTAATAATTTTATATTTATTAATATTAAGTATAATTTTTACAAATAACATATTGTATATTTTTTATCGTTCTAAAAACCCATATCGGTTTATATCTCTATATAGACTAAAATCTATATATTTATATACTAAAACAACAATCTAAAACGTCTTTTAGTGCGATTTGGATATATGCCGCACTCTAGATCTAGTTTAATTTTGATAATAAATTCAAACATATATTTTAGTTAGTTAAAAAAAACTTATCTTTTTATACTTGGGTACGTAACAAAGTATTTTGATCATCTTTTTAGCCATAAATCGAACAAAATATGTTTGAATATAATCATCACATATCACTTTATTTTCAATGTGTTTTTAAGAAGGTAAAAAACAATATCAAATATAATGAAAATAAAATAATATATAATTTTTTAATAAACCGTAATAATCGATAAGAGATCCCACACCCTTTGTACTTGTACCGGAGGAGATACGGAGCTATTCGAGTTTATCTGGGAAAAAATAACCAAAAGTCCAAAACCAAGGAACTAAAATGGAAAAAAAAATAAAATATGAAAAATAAAATCTTTAAAATTTCATCTTAATCCCTTCCTCCTAAACACCAGCACAATCTGAACTACCACTGTGAAGGAAATTTATAAATCTTATCCAATTCATCAACTGGTTAAGGAAATTTATATCTCTTCAAACAGTTAAACCTCATCCAATTCATCAACTGGTTTAAATGTGACAGGTGACTCCAAATCTTATATCAATTGCAACCAATTCCCCAAATCCAAATCTAGAATTGTGATCCCCAATTCACACAGATCCATCAATGGCGTCGAGCGACCGGTTCTTGATCCGGCTCCTATGGGGCCGGTGGTTCATGATGTTCGGGGCTTTTCTGATCATGGCCGGCGCCGGTGCCACCTACCTCTTCGGCGTCTACTCGAAGCAGATCAAATCGACCCTCGGCTACGACCAATCGACGCTCAACCTGATGGGGACATTCAAGGACCTCGGCGCGAATGTCGGTGTCCTCTCGGGGCTAATCGCGGAGGTCACCCCGATCTGGTTCGTCCTCCTCATCGGCTCACTGATGAACTTTGCCGGATACTTCATGGTATGGCTCGCCGTCACCAATCGCATCCCTAAACCCTCGGTGTGGCAGATGTGCCTCTACATCTGCGTCGGAGCCAACTCGCAGAACTTCGCCAACACCGGCTCGCTCGTCACCTGCGTCAAGAACTTCCCCAAGGGGCGCGGCATGATGCTCGGCCTCCTCAAGGGCTACGTCGGCCTCAGCGGCGCCGTCTTCACGCAGCTCTACCACGCCATCTACGGCGACGACGCCACCGACCTCATCCTCCTCATCGCCTGGCTCCCGGCGATCCTCTCCATCCTCTTCATCTTCAGTATGCGCATCATGGAGGTCTCCTCCCACCCCAGGGAGATCTCCGTCTTCTATCAGTACCTCTACGCCTCCATCGCCCTCGCTATCTCCGCCATGGCCCTCACCATCGCTCAGAAAACCTCCAATTTCTCCCACACGGCCTACGTCGGCAGCGCCGCTCTCGTCTGCTTCTGGCTCTTCCTCCCCCTCGCCATCGCCGTCCGCGAGGAGTACCTCGATTGGAAGAAGAGGGACACCGGAAACGGAAACCCTAACAATTTCGAAGTCGTCGTTGATAGCGAAGCAAACAAACCGTCAGATAAAATTGACATTGCAGCAGAGCCCAAGGCGGTTTCTTGCTGTGCCGACATCTGCAATAAGCCTCCCCGGGGCGAGGACTACTCGATTTTACAGGCGCTGCTGAGCACCGACATGCTGATCTTGTTCCTGGCGACGTTCTGCGGCCTGGGGTGCAGCCTCAGCTCGGTGGACAACATCGGCCAGATCGGAGAGTCGCTGGGGTACCCGACGAAGACGGTCAGCACCTTCGTGTCGCTGGTGAGCATCTGGAACTACTTCGGGAGGGTTTCCGCGGGGTTCGCATCGGAGATCTTGCTGGAGAAATTCAAGATCCCGAGGCCGTTCATCATGTCGATTGCGCTTCTTATGTCGGCCGTGGGGGACATCTTCATCGCCCTGCCGTGGAAGGGATCGGTGTACGCCGCATCGTTGCTGATCGGATTCGCGTTCGGGGCGCAGCTGACGCTGATGTTCACGGTGATTTCGGAGTTGTTCGGGCTCAAGTACTACTCGACGCTGTTCAACTGCGGGCAGCTGGCGAGCCCGCTGGGGTCTTACATTCTGAACGTGCAGGTGGTGGGGAGGCTGTATGATCGCGAGGCGACTAAGCAGCTCGCGGCCAAGGGGCTGACGAGGGCGATGGTGAAGGAGCTGACTTGTCTCGGGCCACAGTGCTTCCGGCGGTCGTTCTTGGTCCTGGCGGGGGCCAATGTGTTCGGGGCGGCGGTGCTGCTGGTGCTGGGCTGCCGGACTCGGGCGTTTTACAAGAGCGATATTTACAAGAAGTTCCGGAAGGACACTGCCGTTGAGAGTGCCACTGAATGAGTTCATTAATTTGTTAACTGATTAATCTGCCAAAGAAATTGAATTGTGAATCAATTTGCCCCCCTTTTTAGTTATTTATATTTGTGGTGTCAGTGATTGTTATTTGTTTGCATAGAACTCTTTGATTCGAGTAAATGAAAAACTCCTTTACTCACACAATTAATCGGAATGCTGGAAAAAGGAATTGCGGTTGCGGATAGTACTCAAATGTTTAAACCTAAAGGGTCTCTAATTCGAATTCCGACCTTCGGCCGCTCTCTATCTACCAAAATCAAGAGAAAAAAAGTACGAACTAGAAACTTAAGTGGGGAGAGGCATGGAGTATCAAGTTAGTTTGGTTGATTGAATCTTTAGGTTGAGTGTTTCACTTTGGCTAAATGGATATATATGATTCGGGAGTTATTTGAAGAATGAAATTGTTTACTAAAATCTTAAAATGGATGTCTTGAGAACCTGTATACTTGTTAAATATGATTCGGGAGTTACAGTTTTGCATAAGTATTTTAGTTGCTACTGAAGTTTTAAAGGGTTTTGAAAATGTTAATTTACTTGATCTATTATTTGAATACGATTTGATTATATCGTCTTGGTTAGTTTGACTTGATAAATCTTAGTGTTTCGTGAGCCATTGCTAGAGATATATATATATAATTTAATAGACTTATCTTGATAATTGAGTTGAAAGTACTATATGTTAGGCCTTGAGAAATTGTTGTAGTTGCTTGTGGTGTTTAATGAGTATGCCCTTGTCCGGTCGGTTTGACTATAATGGAAATTATAAAGGACCATACAAAATGTTGACCTATCCTATATTTATAGTTTGAGAACTTGTTGTACATATAAGAAGGACCATACAAAATGTTGACCTATCCTATATTTATAGTTTGAGAACTTGTTGTACATATAAGCTTGTTATTGTGCTTATAGAGTTATGAATTTGGTTAGTAAGACTATATAAAAGATGTTCTACAAATTATTATGGTCGTGTGTTTTAAGCTTGATTGTAGTATTTTTGTTGTTGAGTAGTTTCTTGTAATTTAAATTATAAATGATTTCCTGAAATATCAACTTACCTTGATTTACTCCTTGAGCATGATTTATTATGCGAGTTTGATCAATAAGACTTGTTGATCGTTGGTTTTGAGAACTTATGGTTTTGTTAGGTATTTGAGGATTTGATAATTTATGAATTGCTTGAGAGAATGTTTAAGGAAAACCTGAGGTTGATACGAAGTAGGATGTTTTGAGTGATGATCTTGGTAAGGGTTTGAACTAAGTTTCACACTTGATGGGAACAAGGTCAATTGAGAATGATTTTCATGATGAGCATGTTAGATTACTTGAACAAAATATTACTTGGTTATGTGTTGACTTTAAATCCTTCTTGTGTGTTAATTAAATATGTATTGATGAACTATTCCTTTGCTTATTAATCCATATGTTCGACAAAACATGACATTTTAGCCCGGTGCACAATATTTAAGGATTTTTTAAAATGCCTAAATTACCCATAATGATGTACCAACATTCAACAACTTCTTGTACTTGTCAGCAATGATTAATTGGAAACTAATTACTAATAGAATTCAAATGGAGGGAGTGACTCTTCATCTTCTTAATTGTCCTGATTTTGGAGCCACAATTCAAATTACTTGGCGCAAAATTCAAATCATAAACCCCAAGTATATTGCCAGGCCAATCTCTTCGGCTTCCTCACATGAAATGGGACAAAATAGGCAAGGGTAATTTGGGAAAGTAATGGTAAAAATGTCTAAAATGACATGTTTTTTCGAACAAAATCCAAGTCCTAAAACGTCATGTTTTGCCGAACGGGGGGAGTACTTGCTAGTGTGATTGGACGATTCTCTGAGTGGTTTTTTGCTGAATAATTGGATGTGAAGACTCCAGATAAGTTCCTCAGGGGCTTACTCAAGATATGGGCCTCATGCTTGTGTGTCATGTAGTATGTTAGGCTTATGCATCCTGCATCTCATACAGTAGCATGCTAAGGTTTGCACATTTGGTTTGGCATAGAGGCACGGAGTATCAACAAGTTTGGTAGAATCTCCACACCCAAATTGCTGGAATTCCATAAAATATCAAGAGATTATTGCAAGGAGAACCAGAGTCGTGAGGCTCAAAACAACAATCTAACCGTACAAGATAAGGTTGTGCTGTGGTGAACAACCATACCAAAAATAGTCGAAGATCGTTTGGTCATCGATCGAGGCACCTCAATATAGGATGAGCAAATTATATATGGTATCCATGCACCCTCCAATTCGATCTCCTTCCATTTCGCACTCTTTGTTAGGAGTTGTCACAAATCTTGCAAATTTCGGTCACGTCCAGGTCCCGGTGGGAATTGAGGGAAAAAAAAGTAAATCCCGTCCCGATCCCCCCCCCCCCCCCCGCGTGCACACACACATATATAATTATATAAAATACGCAGAACAAGGATTCTTTTTTTTTGTATATATATTTTTAATTATTGTATTTACATACTGTAAGATTATGATTTAGTTATTGTATTTACATTTTAAATTTTAAACACTCACATTTACATTTACCTACAGATTTAGTTTTTTTTTTTAATCTTACATTCACATCCACTATAAGATTATGATTAGCTATATATTGTGCCAGCAATGGTTTTTTTTAATGGAATTGTGATGGCAGTGTTACTGTTGATCATTATATAATAGAACAATGGAAATATTTTTTATTTTTTGAGTTTTTTTTAATAATATTTCATTATTTTTATTTGAGTGACAAGACTCATCTCGTCCTGTGCGAGATAAGGCCCGTGTGGGATTAAAAAAAAAAGGTGAATCCTGTTCCGGCCATGTCCTGGAAAAATTAAGCGGGATGAGCCTCGTCCTGGTCCTGTCCCGTCTAATCATGTTCCGTGCCCACCCCCTCTTTGTCTCTCTCTTATTCTCCCAAATGAAAAGACTTGTCCTTTTATTGGTAAAATGAGTGATCATCACATTTTTATTTATTTTTGGTAGAGAAGATGAGATGACACTCTCTCCGAAAAAGGGCTACACAATCGTGCAGCGGGGAGTAGCTCTTCCTTGATCATCTTTCTCAACTAATTGAGCAATATATACACACAGATCATCCAGTAAATGTAACCTTATTGGAAAAGCAAACGATGTGAGAGAGTCGACAACACGATTCGCTTCCCTAAAAATCATCGCATTTGTTAGAAAAATGCATATATGATAACACTAGTCCCCACGTAGGAGGGAACACAACAAAAAACAAAGGAGAGGAGGATAAAGGGGTGCCAAATCATCGGTTCAAAGAGAACTTCCCTTTATCCAATCTCCCCTTTACAATCTCTTTTCAACCCATTTATTACTCTTGCAGCTAAAAATGATTTGCAACATCTTGAGTAATTTATGTGTTGAGCAACTTTGTTCTCTCACTTTTAGTAAGATAAACTCAATTTTGTCTAAATTAGTTCTATTAATTAAATTTAATCTCATTATAATAGACCTATCAATAAAATACAAGTAGTTAAACTCGATCCTAAATTAGTTATATTTTTTGCGGGGATCTAAATTAGTTTTATCAGTAAAGCTCAAACCTAAATTAATTAGAATCATCCCCTACCATTTTTATTTTTATCTCATCCACAATACGTATAGGTGATAAAGATAACTTATTGTAATGTTACTGCATCATATGTTCGAATATAGATTAAAAAAGTTATACTATGTATACTTGCAAGGCATGATCCCTCCGCTTCAAGCTATTGTTATTGCTTAGCACTTAGGTTGTGTTTTACCGTAGATTGTGAACATGAGATTTTGTGTAGATTTTGGACGTTATATTTTTTTTTTTTTTGTAGATTATGGAGATTTTAGAGGCTATGTTTTTTTCCAGAAAAAATATAGTGAAAAACTAAAAGATGTTTAGTGTGGATGAGATTTGAAAGAGGTTTTTATTATCAAAAAATAAAAAATGCCCTTCACTTTTACCCTCCCCTACCCTTTTGCCTCAGCCACACAGACGCGATTCTCACCATTGCAACCTCCCACGGCGAGGTTTCGCTCTATTCGTGGACAATCGGGAATCGATAACGCTCTCCTCTTCCGGTAAGTAGACGGCGAGCACTTGGAGCACCATCATCGACGTCGCCCTTGCAAGGAGCATCCTCCTCTTCGACATCGTCCCTTCATAGCGGCGCTGAGACATAGTCGGACGTTGGCCCTCCAACTGAGACGAAATTGGTATGTCCTCCTCGACCCAAAATCGGCCGACAGTGGGGGGTTTCGACTATAATGGTGAAGGAGGTGGACTACATTGATGAGGAGAAGTCGAGACGTACATGCAACGATGACGTGGAGGGGCGAGCGCTTCCGGCAGAGCAGTAGACGATGAGGACAACAGTGGAGAGGAGGAATCGGCTTGCGAGGGCAGGAATTGGCACCAATTTTCAAAATCTCCACATAAACTCTGAAATCTCCCACTCTCAAGCTTTCATTTTGGCCAAAAACAAATCTCCTAAAGCCCTTCCGAAAGCTTGAAAAGCTTCTTCATAATCTCCTGCCAAACACTATGGCATGAAATTTGTTTTTTTTTTAAAGCTTGAAAAGCTGGATAACCTTATGCCGAACACAAACTTAGCAATAACTTTTGCACTTGTCTAGATGAGCTTGATTGTTAAGGCGTGGGCATGTGAATTTTGAAGACTAATAACTTTGCATGAACTTATGATCATAAGTTGATAGTTATTTTACAACAGTCAGTGCAACCAAATATTAAGTAAACATTGGTGTTTGTGACATAATTAAATATTACAAATGATCCATTGCGCTAGTGGTAATGGGAGAGGTTATTTGTTAGAGATAAGGTTTAAATCCCACTTCTTAGATTGAAAAATCCAAAGAAAAATATGTTTTTTAGGTTTAACAATTTCTCTATACTCGTATAAAAAATAGAGAAAAATATGTTTTTGAAAATTTCAGATAACATTTTCTTTTATTTCGTTGTATGTTTGACAACTCGCTGTCTGCCGACTCTTCCAGCCTCTTGAGGGTTCAGGCCTGTCTGGTCGTCAAATTATTTCCTTATAAAAAAAAGAAACCTTACGAGGGAGAGGAAAATTCTCTAAATTTATATAAAGATGGAAAAACCAAACACTTGGGGATTGACTGTCATTTTGTAATGGAGAAGCTGCAAGCAGGTTTTTTTTAGAACCTCAGCATGTGAGAACTGGACTTCAATTAGTCGATGTGTTAACTAAACCACTCGAAGAGAGACAACACAATTTTCTCTCTTCCAAGTTGGGTCTGGTTGGTTTCCCACCATATCCAACTTGAAGGGGATATAAAGACTATAATATATTCTCTTATTTCCTTCTTCATTTCATGTAATTTTATCTAAGTTCTATCTATGTTTGTAATAAGGAGACTTGTCTCTTATGGGCTTTTTGCACATGACCTTTGTTGACATTATATAAGTACAATGTGACACTCTCCAAATGTAGGGTTTTGAGATGGAATGACATTGTAGGGTTTTGATCGATGGAATGACATTGTTTGCCTCTTTATATTACATATTGTTTTCTTAATTGAGAATCGAATAGTGGGCATTCCCTTGCTTTTTTTAAAAAAATCTTATTTGGTGATCTTCTACTCGGGTTTATCCGATCTTTTCAAATTCCAACAATTTTTCCATTATGGAGTTTACCCAAAATATATAGATAATTTTTTTTCCAAAATTTAAGGAATGATCTCCATTTTTTCTTTCAATTTTCTATTTTGGAAAATGTAATGGAGAAACCTTTGAATAAAAAACAATCATAATATTTTTAAAAAACTCAAGATATAAAACCCGTCGGATCGTTGTTACAAAATGGACACTCGGGTAAACTTTCATTTTCCCCGATTCTATCACGGAAAATTTTCACTACAGAAAAATGAGATCACCGCAACAAAAAAAAAAGGGGTCGAAGGGGGCTTGGATTAGAAAATTCCTAAGAGATTCATCATCATCGTCCACAGATACTTTTGATGTATCGCTGGTTGGCGCTTGACTTTGAGTTTAGTCTACGTTGTTTCCAACTTTTTTTGGATTAGGCTCGTTAGTTCGATTGGGGCTGGCTGATTGTCGCTTTTTGTTTGGCACCGTTTTTATTTTACATTATATATTTGACGGTTCGCCAAGAAGCCAAACATGTCTTATCCTCGAATTATTACCCAATAAAAAAAAGAAAAAGAAAGGACAATGGCAGGATTGTAATTTCAAAAACTCTCAAAGGCATTTTACTCATCTGATTCCCCAAATTTATAGAGGCAGGCAGCCCAGGCAGAACCAGCTTCTCATTCTCTCTCATCTTCACTCTCCCTATCTCGCTCTCTCGTCTCCAATGCACCTTTGAATCCGAGCGCAAAACCATGGCTACAAATGGCAAAGGCGCTGCAAAAGGGAAAGGCAAAGCGGTCGCAAGCAAAGGCTCGTCGGGGAAGCGGAAGCGGGACGATGACAAAACCGGTGGTCGGAAGAGGACGAACCCCGCTGTTCTTCAATTCTTCGAGGATTCCGCCGCCGAAGCGAGCGATTACGACACCAGCGACTTCGAAGAGGGTATGTGATTCGCATTTCCCTCTCTCTTCTGTCATTGCGATAGAGTGTTAGGGTTTCGATCATCTTTTAGGGTTTTGCTAGACTGTCGTTTTTGTCCTTCAATTTTTGTGCTAATCTGTTTGTGTCAACCGCTTAGGGTTTCGTTAGGGTTTCGATAAGAGTGTTAGGGTTTCGAGTATGGAATTCATGTGCTGAGTTGCATGTGTAGTGTATTTCCGTTATCTATCCGAGCTTGTTGGTCTACGGTCTACGGTCTACCTAGCCTGTTGTGACATATTCTTGACATTACATAGTATCATGAAAATATCCAGAGATGTGCAGATTTTCCACCATTTACATATTTTTTGGTCTTGTTTGTACGTTTTGTTCGTTTATTGATTTTGTGTGTGTTAATGACTCGTGTTTAAACTCAAGCATATGAAGGCTACTAATTCTGAATGGATTTATTCCCCACGATTAATAGATTTCGGGGACGACGATGACGAACAGCCTAAAAAACCAAGCGAACCTCACAAATCTCAAAAAGCTCCAGTCAAAGAGGAGGAGTTAAGTGGTGATGAACTCGAAAGAGTACTGGAAGAGCGTTACAAAAGTGGTTCAGGATACGTGAGATATGCTGAAGATGATTACGAGACCAAAAGAGTAGACAAAAATTTTGGTGTGCCTTCTACGCCAGAGCCAGTGATTTGGAAAGTCAAATGCAAGGTAGGAGATTAGATTCACTTTCATATGCTTCTGGATTAGATAGAGTTTTGCCTTGGCCTATGCATGTCTTTGTAATGCTAAAAATCAGTCCTCCAATTAATGTGTTTAATTTGACTGTAGATTGGGCGTGAAAGGCAGACAATTTTTTGCCTAATGCAGAAGTTTACTGATCTTAAGGCTCTAGGAACTAAGCTGCAGATAGTTTCAGCATTTTCTGTTGAGCACGTCAGAGGTTTTATTTTTGTTGAAGCAAACAAACAATTTGAGGTTATGGAGGTACATTTTCTTGTAGCTGTTAGTTTGTATTTCTTGACTAGTAGATACCCTATTGTTTGTATCAAATGCTTTGTAAAAGTTGAACCATTACCGGGTCTTCCGCTTTATATTTGGTTTAGGCTTGTAAGCAGCTCCCAGATGTGTATTATAGTATGATAACTCATGTTCCAAGCAGTGAGTTTTCTCAAATGCTTGCTGTAAGAAAGAAAAAAACCGAAGTCAGCAAGGGCATGTGGGTTCGGGTGAAAAGTGGCAACTACAAGGGTGATCTAGCACAGGTTTAAATGAAAATATTTTTCATTTCTTATTTAGTTTTTGAATCAAGAGATGAGTAGTTCATGTATAATTTTGAAAGCATCTTTAAATGCTGATACTATTCGACTTTTTGTGCCTGCAACAGGTGATTGCCGTCGGCGACTCACGAAAAAAAGCTACTCTGAAGCTGATCCCTAGAGTTGATTTTCAAGCCTTGGCTGCAAAATTTGTAAATAAATCTACTCATCTCTCTGCTCTTTTGTTCTTTCTGCAGCCATTTCAGCGAGATGGCTACCATGGACATTTTTTGGAAAAAAGCATTACCATAATTTGCTGATTTTGTTCGTTTGTGCTAGTATACCTGGAGCAACATGAATAATCATTACTTTAATCTGTGTGATGTGTTAAATAGCAGTCTTTTGAGATACTTACAGGTCTAGTGAAGTTTCATAATTTGTTTAATGGATGTATTGCTCGTTCCTAATAAACCATGACTTTATTTGTACAATAGCCCCATTAAAATTATTCTTAAGTATACATTTAGTAGTACAAAATCTCTTTGTAGGAGGTCAACATTCTTTGAAATGCCTGTGTTTACATTGTTTGAAGAACTATAGAGGGGCATTTTTAGAACTACTTGGTTGTACAAGCTTGTTCTGCATATATGCACACATGTGGGCATCTTTTGCTGTTTTTGAATGTTATGCAGGAGGCACCCCACCCCCATCTCTTGTAATTTTAGTCTGATGTTTGAAGTCTATCTGATTGAAGCTTGTTCGTTTGGATATCTGATCCCTGGTTGGGTTTAATTTTCACTATTTTTCCAGGGTGCAGGATCTTCTATCAAGAGATCTGCTGCACCTAAGCCAAGATTGATTGCTTCAAGTGACCTTGAGTAAGGCTTATGATATATCTATTACACCTATGGTTCTTTTTTGTTTCTCGTGGATCTTAAGAAACTGCCCTTATCTCATTTTTTGTAGAGAGTTTCAACCCCTCATACAATCTAGGCGTGATCGTGATACGGGGATGCAATTTGAGGTGCTGGATGGCATGATGTTGAAGGATGGATTTTTGTTTAAGAAAGTATCCGTAGATTCTTTAAGAATATGTGATGTAAACCCTTCGATAGAAGAGCTCCAAAAGTTCAGAACTTCTACTAATGAGGATTCTGGGAACGTGGAGTTTCTTTCACAACTCTATGGTGATAAGAAGGACAAGCCCACTTTGAAGCCTGTCCAAGTTGGTGGTAAGGGAGAAGGCACATCCGGGACCAAAGAACAAGAAGACTTTGAAATACATGACCTTGTTCTTTTTGGGTAGGTCTTAATTTCAAACTCCTCCCTTTCCCCCTTAAATAGGAATCTTCCTTGGAGCTTATAAGATTGCTTGTTATTTACTTAAATTCTCTGTTTTTTTTTTAAATTGTGAATTCATTGCAGAAAAAGAGAATTTGGAATGGTGATAGGCATGGAAAAGGATGAAAGCTACAAGGTTGTAATTTCCTTATTTTCACTTTCATCTTTTTGTCTGATAGGTTCTCTTCCTTCTTTCAGTTTGTATGTATGCATCTAAATCGTAATTGTTCTCCTGGCAGATCTTGAAATATGGTTTAGAAGGATCAGTGGTTGTATCTCTGGCAAAAAAAGATCTCAAGAATTTGAACCTAGAGAAGAAATTTAATGCTTTAGATCATCGGATGAAGACCATATTTGCCAATGATGTTGTTAAAGTTTTGGATGGACCACTGAAGGTACTATATGACTTTACTCTAGTTGAAATGGAAATAAGAGTATAACTTGTCTAAGAAACCGTGTAATAAAGAACCACTCTCATGTTTTTAGGATAAGGAAGGTGTTGTCAAGCAAATATACCGGGGAATCATATTTCTGTATGATCAGAATGATATGGAAGATGATGCCTATTTCTGTGCAAAATCTCAATCCTGTGAGAAGGTGAAGCATAATGATGATATTTGCCTTGGAAAGGTAGCATCTTTTATACTTGCCACTATCACTTCCCTTTTTCTTTACCAGAAGTTTATCCTCCCTTTTTTTGGAAACATTTTCCTCTCTTTGATCTTTTCCTTTCTTCCTTTGCATGGGAATGTTATGATGGGAAGCAGGATGGTGAGGCAGGGCCTTCTGGCTGTGATGATCTTCCATCCTCGCCTAAAACTCCTCTATCACCTGAAAAACCATGGCAGACTGAAGAACAGAGCCGGAACTGTACGTGGTATCTAATTTAGCTTTAATGCAGATACACTTTGTCCAGTTTGTCTCATTGCATTTTTTTTCCATCCTGTCTCAGTCAATCGGCGAGAGCAGCAGGACGGTGAGTTCTCTGTTGGGCAAAGCTTGAGAATTAGAGTTGGTCCCTTGAAGGGGTATCTCTGTCGTGTCTTAGCTGTACGGCGCTCTGATGTCACTGTAAAGCTTGATTCTCGTCAAAAGGTTCTTACAGGTATATTGTTCACTCTAATGCTGTCCATTTGGTCAACTGATTAATGATTTCTGATAATGAAATTTTCTGCAGTTAAATCTGAGCATCTTTCAGAGGTCCGGGGAAAGAGTTTTGCGACATCTACATGGTATTTCTTGTAATTTAAGTCGTTCATGACTCGGTGTTCCCTCTTTGAAAGATGATATCCTATGTAATTGCCCTTTTTGTATGCTTTTTGTTTCTTTTGAAAGTGATGACACAGGGTTGGATTCTAGCAGACCGTTTGACTTTCTTGGGAACAATGCTGGTGGAAATGGTATATCTCTTGTTTATCATTAATGGGTTGTTGGAGTAGGATGCCATGTTTCTGAAGTGCTTTACCTTATTCTCTTACTTTGGTTGAAAATATATATTTGGTTAAGATGTTGATTATTTTGCTTATTACCTACCCAAAATCACATCCAACCCACCATTGCTAGCTGACGGTGAATGTATCATGGATACTCATCTCTCTTCAAGTTTTTGTTTGAAATTGGTATAGCATTTCGGCCTTGTTTGGATTATGCTGAAATCAAGTACTGTTAAGATATATGTTGCTCTATTTTGCAGATTGGATGGCTGGATCTGTGCAGAATAATGACAAGAATGAGGAAGGCCAATCTAATGAGGGGTATGTTCTTCTGAAGCTCTGCCCTAGCATATTTGTCAGGATACTCATTGAATTGCACTAAAACGCAGATTTTTCATATGGTTGTTATTTCTGCTTGTATGAACATGTTGATTTCATCCTTGCCTTACTTTGCTGAATTTGTTGATTCTAAAGATGGTAGTACATGCTCTCTTTTCTTTCCTTGAAGTAGAGAATGGGTCCTTCAGGAGAGCATCCTTTAGTGAATAGGTCTTCTGAAGCTCCGCTGCTCCTTTACTTCCTCCATATTTCTTTTGTTTTATAGTATTCTTGGTATATCTTTACACCTCTCTTTTATTTTCTGATGTAACTTGTTATATATTCTTTCTATGCAGTAGCTCGTGGCCTGCTTTTACTTCCTCAGCCCCTTCGGTTAGTTTCTACTTTCTTCTTACCTTTCTACTTCAAGGTGGTTTACAGTTGACTCCTTTCCCTTGGTGAAAGCTTATTATCGTAACACTGGTTTTCAAATCTTGCAGCTGCCTTGGGGAGCCACTTCCGGAGACACTTCTGCTCCAACTGGTAATGGTTTTGCTAAGAATCTGTAGCTCAGGAATACGTGATTAAGATTGATTGTTATTGTGCTTTATTTGTATGCCTTTATTATTTAAGATTTTAGGGGATTCATTATAATTGATTAATAGTAAAAAACTTTGTTTGGAAGGGTAAAGATAACAGTTAATGACCTTGTACTCCGGTTTCATCTTTTTCAGATCCAAACCTTTTTGCATTTCCCACTTTGGCTTCCCTTAGGAGAATTTTCTTGAAGATAATTAATGCATTTTGAGAATTTTTGAAATAATAAATTCTAGCCTAGGTTGCATCCAAACACACTCAAGAAGAAAAAATGCATTAAAATGCAAGTGCTTATGTGATAATTATGATAAATGGTGATCCAAAGTCTCTGACAAACTATTCCATTCCTGATTTCTTTGTTTTGTTGTATGTAATCTTGCTGCAGAAGATGATCCCTGGCAGAAAAAACCTAGCACCACTCATGAGGGAGGTTCTAGTTGGGGACAAGAAGTTAAAACGGATATTCCTTCAGCTCCTCAGAATGATATAAGTTCCTCTTGGGATACGGGGAAAACTGTTATTGGGGGTACAAGCAGTTGGGGTCAAGAAGTTAAAACTGATATTCCTTCAATACCTCAAAAGGATGCAAGTTCCTCTTGGGATAAGGGGAAAACTGTCGTCGGTGGTACAAGCAGTTGGGGAAATCTGGCTTCTGAGAAGGACAATGAGAAAGGGTCAAGCGATGGTGCGAAGCAATGGGCAAGTGAGCCATCTGATTCTGCGGGTTGGGGGCAACAGAAGTCATCAGAGAATACTGGTTCAGCTTCTCAAAATGCTTGGGATCAATCTAAGAGTTCACAAGATAAAGGTGCTAATCCTGCTCAAGATTCTTGGGGAAAACCCGCTGGGGAGACATGGGGCAGCAAGTGTGATCCTAGTGGAACCAAAGATTGGACAAACTCAGCGCCTGCTTCAGATTCGCAGAATGGTCGCTGGGGTTCAGGTGGTTCCAGCAGTCAAACTGATGGTAATAGCTGGGGGAAGCCAAAGTCATCGAGTGGAGGCGCATCTTGGAGTAAATCGGGTAATGTCATTGCACTTGAGGGTAATCCAGTTGTCAAATATGTTCCTTCAGTATTTTCTTGTGCATGCGACAATAGTATGCATAATCTTTTTAAATACATAATTCCTTCTGGACTGAACCGCATGAAATTTAAACTATATAATTTTACATGTGTATGTTTACATCAATGCTTAGTGAGTGTGTCATGTTCATGAACTATCGATTTGATGATACCTAGAATATCAGTTGGTATATTTGGTCACTGGGGGTTTTGAGTTGTTTGAAAGTCTTACTCCTGCTTGTTTAGTAGTATGTGGCTTAATATGTCACTGACATGATGAGGATAGTGTAAAGCTCCTTATTACCTGATGTTTTGTTGATTTAAGATCCTTTCTACCTGCAATTATTTCTTTGCACATCACTGTTTTTTCGTTCCAAGTTCAGATAAAATAGTAAATGGTAATTTGGACTATGTTGTTTCCATGAACCTTCCTCTTTTTTTTTTTTTAAAAAAATACTCCGTATATTTCTTCTTGGAAAGGTGATTCTTGACTGTCATTTGTTTTGTTTTCTTTTTTAAAGTAAGATTACGATTCAAGTGAAGCCATTCATTACTGTTTTCCTTATATTTGTTGGGTATGTGTGGCATTCTTCAATATTTTCCTTTGAATAAAAATCTAAACAAGTGGGACATGCTGGCCATTTCTGTCAGACTTGAAGCAACAAGATGGTTCTGCCCAGAACGAAGGGTGGGCTGTTGGAGGCGGCTCTGGTGAAAGGTATGATATTCATAATCTGTAACATTGCTTTCATATTTCTGATATTTGTTAAAAATTTATCCTGGGTATGCAAATGTCAGTCTATATATTATTTCATTTATTGTTTAAAGATTGGTACTCTTTTTGGAATCATTGCCACAACTAGTTTAATGCAGTAGGTTTGATCATGATTGTTTTTTACCAATGCAGAAGCTCTGGGACAGCTGGCTGGGATAATGGAAATTCAGGCTCTTCTGGTTGGGGTCAACAGAAATCCTGGGGAAAGTCTTCAGAGACAGGTCCAAATACTGAAGGAGCTTCTGATGGGAAATGGGGCAACTTCAAAGCCGGAGATGCCAGTGATAGACAGCAAGACAGTTGGAAGAAACCAAATTCATCTGGTGCTGAGGGTGGTGCCCCTTCTTGGGGTAATTCATCTGGGAAGGGTGCATGGGGGCAGTCAAGCAGATCTGACAATGACCAAGAATTTAGTGGTGGTCGTGGATTTGGTGGTAGGAGGGGTAGAGGCAATGGCGGGCGGTTTGACCAGTCTGGTAGAGGCAGAGGAAGATCAAATGGTAGAGGACAGTTTTCAAGCTGGAATAACGGAGGTCAAGACGAGCCATCCTCAGACAGAGGCACTGGTTATGGTGATTCTGGGAACAGTGGTAAGGGTTGGAGCAGTGATAAGGGAAGTTGGGGAAACCATAATCAAGGCGGTAGTTCAGGTGAAGGCAAGACTTGGAACAATGATCAAGGATGGAATGCAGGAAAAGGGACTAATGATCAGGACACCTCATCAGGTAGGCAACAGCTATGTACCTGTTTTGTTTCTCAGAAGTGCAAACCTTGTTTTCCGCCCCTCCTATATATCTACTCTGTATATTAATATTCCAGGATATTTATTACTTCAAGATTATTGGGTTGATTTGACATGCTTTGGGAAGGGGTTGTTGGTTAAAATGGAAGTTTCAAGTTTACTGAACTCATCAACACTCATTGGAATATGCATCTGCACCTTTTTTAAAAAAAAGAAATTATTCCTGAATTTGAACTTAAATGTGTTCTTGTTTTTGTACACCATTTCACTTAGGTTGGAAGCAAGGAGGATCTTCACAAAACGCGTTTGTTGAGAGGTACAGACTATAATGATAAGCTATCCAGCTCTTCTTCTCTTCTGTTTTTGTCTAATTATGCTCTTTGAAGTAATTGCATCTCTTGGATGTTTTGGTGACTCATAAATAATCGAACCATTATATTGATAAGCCACCTAGCTCTTCTTGCTAATTGTAAATAACGTTTTTGGTGATCTTTACTGGTTCCTGAATATTTTTTTCCCCATGCATTTTATTGATTCTTTAGGGCTTGTTAGTTATCACTGGATTGTTGAACTGTGGCATTATAGTTTCTCGTTTTTGGATTTTGCTTTTTTCAAACATGACTGGTAATTGCCGCATTTTCAGCATCTTAAGACCTAGTTCTGTTGAAGCACGTGGAATCAAGTACCTTTTGTACTCCATGGACATGGTATTCATTTTGTCATAATGTGTTGTTTATTTTGATTTACTTGGTTGATGGCACTGGATAAATAGGAATTTAATCAGTCTTTTTGACTTTTGGGTTTAGACAGGACAACCCTTAATAATACTCCAGTATTTTAAGTGAACCTTTATGTTTATCCTGTGCAGATGACTGTTGAACATCATATCTTTTCCCCATAACACTGAATCAAATATTTGAAATCTGTTTATCATTCTTGGAAATGGTTGTTAGCTGTTGGAACTTCTCATTCTTTTGTATTTATAAATCCTTTGTTCTTTAGTTACTTGCTGTTATGATTTGGTCAGTGTGATCCTCTACTGAATCTACATTGTTGTTTGTAACTTAATCCTTGCAGGAGCTCAGAGCCTGCTGCCGGTAGTGGGTCATCTGGATGGGGTCAGCAGAAGCCCTCGGAGGGAACAGCAGATGGTAATTCAACGTGGGGCAAGGTTACAGAGGAGTCACAGGGGAAGGATGCTGGTGGTTGGGGAAGTGCTGTTGAAACTTGGGCCAAGAAAAGCGGTTCAAGTGAAGGTAAGGAGTGGAAAAGTTCATCTGATGCATCTGGGGTAAAGAGTGGAGGCTGGGGTGATTCAAGTGGGAAGTGGGGCGCACAAAAGGAAGACAACGTATCCTCTTGGAATGCATCTGCTGGCAATGATTCCTGGGGGAATAATCAAGGACGGGGTGGTGGGGGTCGAGGTGATTTTGGGGGCCGCAGAGGAAGAGGTGGTTTTAGAGGCGGCCGGGATCAATCAGGGAGAGGTAGGGGGGGAAGATCATTCGGGGGAAGACAGAGCTGGAACAGCGGAGGAGAGGATAAACCCTCATGGGGGGGATCATCGGGTGGTGGGGGTAGTGGTGGATGGGCCAAGGAGAAGAGTGATTGGGGTAATAATGAGAAAGGTGGGAGTGACGGGGGAAGTGGCTGGGGGACTTCAGGTGGTAATGGAGGAGGCGGTGGATGGGCCAAGGAGGGTGGTGGTGGTGGTGGTTGGGGAGCTTCAGGTGTTACAAATGAAGGTAGCGGTGGGAAAGCATCCACTGGTGGTTGGGGAGGTTCGTCAGCCGGTACCAAGGATGTTGAAGGGGGTGGAAGCGGGTGGGGTAAGACTAAAGTTGCCGATGCTGGCAGCAGTGGCTGGGGGAAGCCGCCTTCTGAACCAAGTGGCGCTGGTGGTGAAGAGAAAGCTACCGGTGGTGGCGGCAGCAATGGCTGGGGGAAGCCGCCTTCTGAACCAAGTGGAGCTGGTGGTGAAGAGAAATCAACCGGTGGTGGCGGCAGCAGCAGTGGTTGGGGTTGTTCATCTGGCACGAAAGCTGCCACTGCTGGGTGGGGAGGTTCTGAAGCCAGTGGCGAGGATAAGACTACTAGCAGTGGTGGGGGCGGTTGGGGTGGCGTCAAAAAAGACCAAGGGGGCGGCGGAGGAGGTTGGTAAGGTGGTAATCTCCCGGTGTCGGCAACTGCTCATCTTTTAAGTGTGTTTGAGTAGATAATTTTAACCAGTGAAGTCGTAGTAGTGGTCAGTCATTTTGAAGTGTGATTAAGCCTAATGTCAAACTTGTCCCGTGGATGGATGTTTATGCTTGGTTGTGTATTTAGTGGTTGTGGCCTTCTGAACAACATATCCAGTTAGCGGACAGTACTGATGCTTGGTGTTTATGCTGCTGTTTTTAATCCTTTTTAATGGAAATAAGAATCTGTTAGGTTATCGTCAAAGAATAGAGTTTGCTAATTGCAATTTGCAATGACACAGGTGTTATTTTTTGAAGTCCCTCTGAGATTTGAATGAAGTTCTTACTCTTTCTTGAAGTTCCTACTCTGAGATTTGAATGAAGTTCCTGCACCAGTGCGTTGTTTTGTGCCCATATGATGATTTTGTCAAGATTGACAATCATATACTCAATTGAAACTGTGTTCGCAAAGTGCATGTAGATATCAATTCGATTTTATGTGCAGTTAGTGCGTTTGATTGTTGTGCTATAAAGCTTACACTAAAATCCTACACCAGCCATGAAGATCAGAAAATGGGAAGGTCGGCCCCATGAATTACGGTTCCATGTTGGAAAAACTTTGATTAAACTAAACACTAAACTAACAATAATGTCAATGAAGAAGATAGAAAAGCACCATGGTTGGTGGTTGTGTACAAAACTGCAATAATTACAAGTGACAAAGCCACATTCATGGCTGGGGACAAGGCCGGTGCCGCCTTTGTTGTTGCTTCCGAGCTGCTGGATGCCCCGCCGAATATCATCCCGAACAAGTCGCTTTCCCCTGCAGAGCTGCCGGACCCACCCCCGCCTGAGCTCATCCCCCCTCCCCCTCCGCCATAGCTCGCTCCATCGCTGTTTCAATTCACAGATAGCAACACATCAAATTTTGCTCTTAACGGGTTTAAAAATTTTTACAGCAACTTAAGCTTGAACAATTTTATGGATGCATACAAAGAGATAGAAAACATCAAAATGGGAATTTTTGCTGTGTATCCCAACATCCCAAAATTCAGTAGACATGGAAGAAAATTAAGATTCCTCAGCTGACAATCTGACATCTCATCAACTAATTTTCAGTAGGCATACAAGAAAATTAAGATTCTCTGTATGCATACAGAGATTGAAAACGTCAAAAAAATGGGGCTTATATGTGTTCAATTTTTGCTGTGTATCCCAACATCCTAAATTTCAGTAGGTATAGAAGAAAATTAAGATTCCTTTGCTGACAGTCTGACATCCCATCAACTAATTTCAGAAATCTTAACCCAAAATTTGGCTCCTTATCACAAATTATTCCTGTGGCCCCAACATATATATTCACATTTTATATGTAAAAACACTATCTCCTCTTGAGAAATGGGGAGAGAGTGAAAACTCTATATTTCTAAAATATAAAAAGGAAATGAACTAACTAAAACCTGTCAAAATCAGATTTTGCAAAGAAACAAGGCAGGGAAAAGTCTCTATTGCAAATTTTAACTTTTAAGACACTTTTTTCTACTAAATCTGACTTTTACTGATATTCCAAGATTCTGCATTTTGTTTTCTTTAGTTAAAATATAATGGAAGAAGCTCTGTGACTGAAACCCATATGCAACTTCCTACAAGTACCTTCTGCTATAAATGGCAACTTATCATATTGGGTCTATCCAATATGAATTGGTTTAGCACTTATTCAGACCCCACCCAATGCATCTTCCTAAAATCACACTCACAAAGCTGGAAGAGTCAAGAGTGTGAGGTAGATTCAAGATAAGCCATTTTTCTCATCATAGGAAAACATAAAACCCACCAAATCAATGTCAAATTGTATGATAACTAGTTAATTATACATTTATACAGAGCTTATGTATTGTAATATACACATGCAAGTGGCGGAGTGGGTCCCCTATGTCTTCGGGATTGAGGAGGTGGGCCCCACACCCACCCCCCACTTTTTAGATGAGGAATCCAGCTTGCTTCTTCATACAATGACCTTTTTTCTTGTTTTTTAGGGAATTGTTAATTACTCCGTATATTTATGGGTGCCTGGGTTGGGTAGTCTTCTAGGAGGTCAAAATCTACTCCTTTTACAAGACTTCTGTTGTGAGATTTACCAACACACCCCAATGTTTTTGTCCCTTTCCTTTTCAGTACCCTTTGTTTTAAGGTCTTCAATGAATATATCCACAAATTCCACCAAAAAAAAATGAATATATCCACAAAATTCAAAGATCTTTTGTTATTGGCAACTTAAGCCTTTTATAATGTCATAAACCATTAACAAGGTACATTGATAAATGGGAAGGAAAAAAAAATCACCCCATAATTGATTGATAAGGAAAAATGAAGATAAGTGAGCAATAAAGGGGAGTAAAAAAGTTGATCTACTACTTCACTAGTACTTTATTTTCCAAAGCAAGATAGATTTCTTTATTTTACAAAGGAAAAATGTGTTTAAACATATTCACACCAAAAACACTTTGTAGTAAAAAGGTCCTATTTTTGGGGTTCAGAAGATGAATAGGACAACTCAACTAGCTGTGCAGGGCAGGGCTGTCAGCTGTGCTCAGATTCGTTGGAGCAGCAACTTCACATGGCTCCATGAAAAGATAGCATGGAATAAAAAAAAGTTTAAGACTTTCTAAAAAACTAAACAAAAAAAAAAGGATGTGGACACACACACTGGCCACTGCAGTGGGAAAATGTAGCCGAAAATCTTGAAAGAGGTGGAAAACAACATATCATGGATTAAATTACAGTATAAAAATGCATTGAAACTAGAACAAGAAAATGGCATTGAAACTACAGTAGAAAACAACATACGGAGTATCATGGATTAAATTATAGTTGATCTGGAAGAATGCAAAACAAGATTAGTGGGAAAAGGGAAATAAAGAGTATACAAAACAAGAAAATGGCATTTGTCTATTTTAGCAATAAAGAGATTGTCTACAATAGCATCCAAACATCTATTTGTGCAGTTGCAGTCATTAAACTTGGAAAATGGAAGGGAAAGGTCCATGGATTGGACTAATGGAGCCTATGGAGGGCCCAATTTTATTTACTCTTTGGTGAAAAAGAGGAAAGTGATACTAAATAAAACAATTTGTGATACTAAATATTTTTTAAGGTGCTTTATTCCCCGGAATTTATTGGTAAAAGGAATTTTGGACTACTAATAATCCTGTTTAGTTCATCCTAATTGATTTCAGTTTTTTTTTTTTTAAATGGTAAATGGAATTTACTAATATAAAGAGAGGAGATATTAGTAACACTCCCAAAATGTAAATGTAAGAGAGGAGATATTTGGAGTGAGGATGAATGATCACTGCAATGTCACTGGCCCAGCTAAAGCTCCAAAAGTGACAACCTAAAACGGCATCTCTATGGAGGAGGTGATCACCTTCTGGACGGGCCCCCACCCACCTCCCCCACAAAAGTCAGCAATAAACAAACGCTCCCTAATTACCCGGATAGTGATTGAGAAACCCACAACGGTACCCAGGACTTATTAGAGACCGTGTTCACATTCAGAATTGAAAGGGATATTGGTTGGGGGATGAGATTTGAGTACCTGGGATCACCGAACACACCGGCATTGGCGGTGAGCTGGTCGATGAGGCCAGCGGATTTGGGATCCGTGCTCACTGCCATTGTGTACTGGCTGCTGAGGCCTCCCCCCGATGGCACGAAGAAGGCCCCGTTCACCATTATGTCCCCCTCCGACCTCCAGTTCCACTTCATCCAGTCGTTCTGATCTGCATCCACCCGCTTTGTCACCTGCCATCGGTTCAACCATCAGCTAATGTCATCCGCTCTTTGGTTAAAATGTGAATTGAATCACAACTCCAAGCACGCGCTTATGCGATAACTTAAGGTTATGGATCATCGTCGACTGCTAACAGAGGCCAAAGCCATTGTTACAGCAAATTTTAAATGTCAATTTGCAAGTCAGGTGGACCAAAGTTTCTATTGTGACAGCAAAGCCTAAAGCAAAGCAAGCGAGTGTTTCGCCTATGCCATGATACAATGCATGATACTTTAACACAATCTGTCTGTAAATGGCTTTTTAAACGCGCAAAGAAAGCGCAGATCTAAGGGATGGCAATCATGATTAAACAATGATTAAGGCTTAAACCAAAACAATTACACCTGGTGACAATAAACAATCAGGAAAAGGTATCAAAGTAAAAAAAAATCAAGATTGTTTACCTCCTTAGCAAAGCTGTTATCAGGGGCAATGTAGCGATTGCCCTGGCTGTTGATGGTGGGATTATCGCTACCCCCAACCGCGTACATCTGCCAAGACGTGATATCGTTGTTCACTATGTGTATATACCCTTTCCTAGCCCTCGGCATCCTTTGCACCAATCCTTTCCCAAAGTGATTGAACGCAATAGTCACCTTCATTTTCCCCATCCGAAAACAATACAATATCAAAACAAGCAAGCAAAAATAGGACCTTGTGAAACCCTGAACCTAAAACGAATGGAAATTGACTCAATTGAACCTCGCAAAAACTCCATGTTGATCAACAGATCATATTTCGCAAAGCTAGCAGGCACGAGTAAGCACCTCATTGATGCGGTTAACATCTTCTATTCGACATTACCATCATAAGACTCATAACAACTTTGCTCAATCTAACAAGGCTCAAATCACATAAGATTCATAAAAACATTCGAAAACTACCCGATTACGGAGCCTATTTCAAATCATATGAAATCAAATAACAGATCAAGTTCCGAACTCATTCCTGTCCAATCCTACACCTAAGCATGTACATTATCAGCACAGATATATAAGAAATCCATAACACCAGTCAAATTATCGAACCCTAGTGACAAAACCCAGATGCAGATGAATTGGGGGGGGAAAGGGGGGTTACCTGCATCCCAGCATCTAAGATGTCACCATTGTTAGTCCCCAGCAACATAACATCGTTGTGCCTCTCGAAGTGGTTGTTGGAGATGGTAATGGCGGTGGATCCCAACACGGCGTCTATTAATCCATCGGTACAGTGCGCGAGGAAGCAGTGGTCGATCCAGATGTTGCTGGCGCCGGAGATGCCGATCCCGTCGCCGTCGGACTTGGACCTCCATCCGACGTGCGTGGGGCTGGACCTCACATTGGTGTTGCCAGCAGGGGTGCAGTCGTGGATGTGGATGTTGTGAATGATGACATTGGAGACGTACTGGAGGGTGATGCATCCGCCGCCGGTGATGTGCACGTTTGCCCCCCGGCCGTCGATGGTCTTGAAGTCGTTGACGATCAGCTCGTAGCGGAGCTTGATTGTCATGTCGGCGGAGAAGATGATCCAAAGGGGCTCCTCCCGGAGGACGGCGAAGCGGAGGGTTCCCGGCTTGGGGTTTACGGGATCGGAATCGGAGGAGTCGGTTACAACGTAGAGCTGGCCGCCTTTGCCACCCATGGCGGAGCGGCCGAAGCCGATTGCGCAGTCGGCGAGGCGCTGGCGGCCGGCGGGAGTCGCCCAATTAGGGTCACACCTCCAGCAATCGTCGATGGGGTTCCCCGTCAGACATGCCGCCGAAGAAGAAGAAGAAGACGAAGCGGCCAATTGCCTTCTGTAGACGGAGGCATTCACTGAGCTGAAATTAGAGAGTAGCAAAATTAGGGAAAGGGGGAAATGGAAACCCTAGTTGGCAGCTGAAATTGTTAGTTGCATTGAAGTATGAGTTTAGTAGTTTACCTGTGTACATGTTGAACGACTTCTTCGGGGAAGGGGTGTTGGTGAGGGAGAGTGAGATTCAGAGTAGCAAAAGACAGAGAAGGGAGAGATGTGAGGAGGAAGAGGTAAAGGGAGATAATGTGGGATGGAGGAAACGCCATTTTTGGATAAAGTTGGGATCAATAATGGAGGAGGAACTAGGGGTCTGGCTATGTTTTTTTCTCCCAATTTGGGGAAAAGCTAAGGGTTAGTGATGAAATGGAATGGAGATTTATAAATAGTTGTTTAGTGAGGGATTTTGCAAAGGAGGAGTTTTATCGTTACAAATCGGATTTTAAAAATGGGGAAATGAGATCGAAGATGGAGGTATGAATACAAAAATGGAGGTTGGGAAAGAGGAAGGGGAAGAGAGAGAAGAGAGGAGGGACTCTCTCTTTCAATCTTCCTCCTTCTGGGTAGCTCTGGTTTTACAGTGGGGGAGTGAGTGACTGAGGAGGGAGATGACAACTGAGAAACCAGTGCAGGTTTATTCAAGTGGTTAATTGGGTACACCAATACCAATTACCATTGTACTGTACCGAATAAAAAGCTTCAACAGAAAAATAATGGAGTACACTTTTTACAGTATAAAATAAAATAAGGGTAAACCGAAGAAAACCACCTTCATTTAGGGTATATTGTTCAAAACCACCCATTAAAATCAATATTTCAGAAAATCACCCTTTATATAGCTTTTGTTTACCTAAGATCACCTTATCTTTGATTTCGTTAAGTTTTAGAGGAAAAAATCGGTAAATTATCAAAACACCCTTATCATATGGAGAGGCATTTTGGAGGGGATCTCGCATATAAGTTGATGAGAGATCTAGGCATAGATTTAAGGGAGCCTAGTATAGATGATCGTAAGAGTTGTTGAATAATTTAAATTAACAAATTGTGTGTGAGTTGTACATATGTTCAGAAAGATACGCGGAGAGTGGGTGGTGACAAGAAAATGATATGTATAAGCATAAGGGTAACTTTGGTTTTTCAAAGATATTTAACGAAACCCTAACGGCGCATGGAGGCGGGGTGGTCTTTGGTAGACAAAATCATATAAAGGGTAGTTTCCTGCAATATTGATTTTGAGTAATATGCCCTATTTAAGGGGTGGTTTTCTGCAATTTACTCATAAAGTAAAGAGTGAGGCTATTGACAAGACACTAAAATAGCTATTGACAAGATTATTTTTACAAAATTGTACGACAAGTCCTTATATCAACCCCCTCCAAAGTACAACCATCACGAAGAACGATGCACCTGCACATATAATTCTAATTGTTGCATTGAATCCTTATAAGGAAGATGGGCTATTAAAGAAGAGTGACGTGTGAGATCAATATTCATCGCTATAATAATGCTCGAGGTGATTGTAAAGTATAAGAAATAGTAGGAAATTGAACCCTAAATCAACACACTCCTCAACGACAACAACCTCGGCCAGCGGCATCGAGGGTCATGCGTAACCTCGGCTGACATATACGAGACTCATACATCTCCTCATACATCAAATATGAGGATCCTTCGTCACCTCGGTCACCAACAACGAGTCTCGCTCATCTCTTCGGCATCTCAGTTTGAATACCCCTCGATAGTAATAACCCAAATCAACAACAGCCAACCTAAATCGCAAAAAACAAGCAACTTATCCATTTCAATTCCAATTTCTACTCATAATTTGATTCCTAAATCACACAAATTAACAATAATCAAACAAAAAATACAACACCCACCAATTGCATCAATTTCAATTCTAATTTAAAAAACCCTAAAACCCTCTATCCATATAAAAAAAACCCATAAAAATCTATTGTAATGAAACTTCTTACCTCAAACTTGATAGATCTATCAAAATCTTTCGTAAATCTACCATAATCAACAATAAATTGGTGACTTTTTTTTGTTGTTGTGGTGTGCCTCATTCAAATCAATTGAGCAATGATGTGCAGGAATAGTTGGAAGTATTTGGGTTTTTTTATTTTCCTCTCAGGGCAGATTTGCAATTGTTTCTTAAAACGAGGAGTTGTGTGTAATTTTATGAAAATAATCTTGTCAATAGTCATTTTGACATCTTGTCAATAGCCCTTATGTAAAATAAAATATAAAAACAACGGAAAGGCTATATACACCTGCAACAGATTTTAAATATACTCAGTCTAATTAATCGTAGATCTGTTTTATCCTTAACTTGACACGTGTCCATAATCATTGCGCTCGTAATGAAAAATGTAACAAACAAATCTAGGACATGTTCGACCAATTCAAGGGAAAAAAATTAATACAGATCCTTGTAAAATTTTATTTTTTCCCCTTTGTCAAAGAAATGAAAAACCCACGCACCCGAAGCACATATTAATGGTGCATAACTTACCATCCAACTAGAAAAAAAAAAAAAACAACAAAGACAGTAACCTAAGGTTTATTTGTATGACCATTAATTATAATTTATAATTCACAATATTATACTATAATACATCTTATAATATAATATCGTGTATTATAAATCACAGTTAACAATAATGCAAACGAACCCAAGACTTGGACGACATAAAAACACATAAAATCATATACATATATAAACCTAAACCTTGGAGTGCTGGACCCATTACGTTGAGCCCAACTCCTCGGTGCACTCTCTAAGCAAGTAAGCATCGTTTGGGTGCATCAACTAACGAGCCCAATGGCCGGAATTGTGTGCTCTGAATCCGCCGATTCCTTGAATTGGTAAATAAAAAGCGGTCATTCCGACATCATTATGCAAGCGTTCACAAAAAAAATGTAACACTATAGTGAGAGTTTAGGGGTTCGTATATTGATGATATTAGAGCCAAAGTTTAGGCACGTTGGGTTTAAATGAATTGAATTCGTTCACATGTATGCCTTGTTTAGTTACTCGATAAAAAAACCCAAGAAGATAAAAAAAACATAGGAAGTATGATAAATTTCTGTGTTTAGTTGACAGAAAGGCACATAAATTCAACTTTTCAGGAATTTCAATTCCTCCATATTGTAAGAAGTTCACTTACCTGTGAGACTAGGTAAGTTCAACTTATATCATTTTTAATGCATTTTTCTTTGTTTTCCTATTTATATTTTTAAACACTAAAATAATTCACAAAAATTTAATTCCTGGGAAGTAACTTCCCGGGAATTGTACTTCCCGCAATCAACCAAACGACATATGAACACCGGCCCTTATAAGAATATTCTTCGAATGAGACTAATTTAATTAAAAACGAGTTGTATCATCATATTAAAATTCAACTTGTTTGATGACTAAATAAAAATCTTAGCGTACGAAATTGAATGATAACGAAAAAAATTCTCATTGATTTGCATACGGCAGTGTTCTAAAAAACGGTCTTGGCGGCCGTCAAGACGGCGCCAAAACGCTTGGCGGACCCACACTGTCCCGAATTCGGCCTTGGCGGTGTAGCTTGGCGGGAGAGGGCCTTGGCGGGAACGGAACAGGACCTTAGCGGCCTTGGCGGGTGCAAGACGGAGACCTGGCGGCCTTGGCGGGTGCAAATCGGGCTTGGCGGGGAAGAATTTTGGCGGGCACGGGACGGAGGCTTAGCGGTCTTGGCGGTTTTAAATTGATATTATTTAGTTTTTATGGTTTCAAATTTCTCTATTATGAAGTCGTGATACTTATTTGAATATATCTGTATGATTTTATATTTCATTCAGACAACTTTAAAAAGGGTCATGATGATTTTTTATTTGATATGTTATAAACTTATAATTAATACATAGTTTATTACGTAATATATGTTTTATACATAGTTTATTGGATAAATATAACGAAATAATAAAAAACCGTTTTATCCGCCAAGAACCGCTAATAAGGCCGTCAAACCATCTTAGCGCTTAGCGGTACCCTACCGCCAAGCATCCGCCGAGCGTTTTTTAGAACATTGGCATACGGAGTGTAATTTATCACTCTTCAAACAAATTTACACTTCAAATTAAGTTGACCATTAGCAAAAACTCAAATAAGATAATTTTTTAAAAAAAAAATCCATCTTATAAAAAATAAGCATGTAGAAAGTGATAAATGTTTATTGGGGCTATTATATGGGAAGTTGGTGTCACACTGTTTTTAGATAAAAAAATATCTATCAATTTGAAAGTTCGTTTTATGATTGTATATTTGACGAAATGATTTCTGTGCGAATATGAAATATCACACCAGATGTTAATGGCTTTATGCTACCTATTTAATTTGAAAGGGTGGGATTACGTGTGTTCATTCGCTCATTCGGCCACCATTAGACATATATGTATAGCTCCATTCCCTTTCAAAGCTTTGGCTGCATTGAATTTATTAGTTGGCAGCTACACATATATGCCTACAAATACATTAATATTGGATGTATAGTGTAAGCCTCAATTAGTTCAAGCTGGCCGATCCACGTAGCCCTCACCATCATCTAATATAGTGGCACACAATAAAAATTTTACGAAAATTTCGCGAGTTACCCCTGGGGTATTGCAATTTTGCGAGGTATACAACTCTTTTACATATTTCGCGTGGTACTCCTAGGGTTTTGAATCTTTTCGCCATACGCCCTTGCTTGTTAAATTTAACAGATCTCTAAACTGCCGTTAGTATTCAATTAAAAAAAAAAAACGGACAGCTTGTCACCCGGAGGGAGGTTCAGATCGAACGACAAAGGTTCCCTGGCGGCATTTTTGTCATTGACATATTGTATTCGATGCCAGAATGCAACCTCCATGCTGCCACCATTGTTCGATTGTTCTGTTTGTAAGCACACAGAAGGGGAAAAAGCACAAATCGAAGGCCACACCTAGTAGAAGGAGAAGAAGCTTCACCGCTTGCGATTGACGCCGGAGAAGAAGGAGATCTGATGCGCCTGCCACTTATCCTTGCGCCTCACCGCCGACAGCCCTAGGTAACTCCACCGCCTCCAAGTGCTCCGAGGTGGCGAACGCCGCCACCTGGTCTTGAGTTCGGCCCCAAAATCACAACCTGAACATAATTGTTCAAATTTTTTTTGGGGTTTTGTCGATCCAGCAACAAGGATCTCAAATCTGTCATCTTCGTCATCAAATTCGAACTCTTAAGCACCCAAATTTCAGATCTAGGTTCAGGAACACGAAGAGCAAGAACCCCAAATTTCAAAACTGAAATTTCGCCCTTATTTATAAAAATCGATCGCTGAGATCAACAATCAAAGCTCCAACGATCACAGCCACATCAAAAGAAAGCAAGATCGAGCCTCAACAAGTTCGAATTCAACCACAAATTGCTCGATCCAAAAATTTACAGTGGACATGGTGAGATATGTGGGGCTGTGGGGGTGTTGAAGGCATTTCAAAGGTTTCCTGGCGGCGTAGGCCCTGGAGCAGTGGCTTCGTAGGCCCCGGCGGCGTCCTCGGCGGAGTCAAAGGTGCTGAGCCAGACACGCGTCTTCTTCAACGGATCTCTGATCTCGGCGGCGTACCTCCCCCAGGGCCTCTTCCGCACGCCTCTTAATTTAATTGGTACAGATCCATTGTCGGCGGTGGCGGTGGCGTTGGCCACCGGAGCCTCCGCAGCAACCACGACTACCCATATGTTCGACCTTCGTCTTTCTATCTCTGAAGCTTTCTTTCCTTCGCCCGTTTTTTTTTTAATTGAATACTAACGGAGCTTCAGGGGTCTGTTAAATTTAACGAGCAAGGGCATATGGCGAAAAGATTCAAAACCCTAGGGGTACCACGCGAAATATGTAAAAGAGTTGTATACCTCGCGAAAATTGCAATACCCTAGGGGTACCTCGCGAAATTTCCGAAAATTTTAATAAGGAGACCAAATCTACAAAATTGCTAATCGAGGAGTCGGAGGGTTATTCAAGCCGAGCGAGCTTGTCATGTTCAAGCTTGTTCGTTTGTTAAACGAGCTCGAGCCGAGTCGAGCCTAATTTTTAAACGAGCTTTTTATTTTGTTCAAGCTCGGCTTGTTTAGGAAATGAACGAGCTCGAACCGAGCTTTAAGTAGTCTTATTTGGTTATAACATGTTAAATTAAAGGAAATTTTAGAAGTTCCATAGAATTCGAGCTATTCGAGCTTTATTCGAACGAGCCGAGCTATCAACCGAGCTTGAAAAATTTTGTTCAAGTTCGGCTTGTTTAAATATATAAGTGAGCGAGCTTTAGTCGAGTTTTTTCGAGCCGAGCTCGAACTGTTCAGTTCATATAACAATCATATTGAAGAGTTGTTGTTTTTTATGGTTTTTAAGTTCACATTATGTTGTTTCTTTCCTACATGGATCAAGGACCGAGAGCTAAAATTGGAACAAAATTGGAGATTGTGGAGATCTCCTGCACCATTTCTATGCACCACAAAAAATAATTAGAGTTCAAAATAAATTTTTTATAATGAAAAAAAAGGTTTTTAGTGTTAGGCCCGCGTTTTAGGCACGAGTATTTTATTAACTTTTGGTTTATTCGTTTTAATTTAAAAATGTGTAGTTATGTTATTATTTGTAACTCTAATAATAGATTATATAATATTATTATATCGATATTATGTAAATTGATTGTTTTTGTTTTTGTATAAGTGAAAATGATATATTTATATAGAATTATTTGAAAATAAGCGGCGTGCGTGGGTCGTTCATCTTAAAATCAGCGACGGAGCTCTAGTGCCTGGTGGATTTGGGAGAAGAGGGAGGAGAGGGAAGGTGGAGGATGAATCCGAGGAGCCATCTGAGGAAGGGCAGAAAGAAGAGCGAGCTAGAGAGGAGATCTGAGGAACGGGGGAGGGGTTTTAGGGTTAGCTGAGATGGACTTTTTACCAATAAAACAATCTGTGAACAGTTTTTTAATTTGGTTTAAAAAAATGGTATGTGACGCAAACTTATTCATATATTATTAACAAATGATTACCCAGGAGAAAATGAATAAATGACTACTTGTAGTTATTGTAACTTATGTTATAAGCAAAAATATATTTTTCCTACCTTTATGGCATGGCCGGGGCCAAAAACTTTCAATTATCATAGTTATAATTATAAAGTTTGACGTAGCTAAATTGGTTGGTGTATATGCATGTATGTCCAATCGCATCACCTTTTAAATATTTCAAGAATCCAATCTGTAAAATTAATTATTTAGTTGTTGAATAGTTTTGAAACACCAAACACTTTATAATTTTCAAATTATATGAGAGATTTTAATTAGCCTAGCTACTAGCTTGAGGAATTTTATGGTTAATAAAAGAAAAGGCTTATTTCACTGCTAAAAAAACAGCTTCTTCCTACAGGATTTTAGGATTAGGATATTCAACTTCATCATGTCTTAGAGCATCTTCAACCCACACACTAACTTTGGGTGTCTTATTATTTTTTTTAAAAGAAAAGTCAGATTTGAGTGTTTTATATCAAGCCAAAGTTTCTGACAGTAGAAACTCTCTCAATAGAATAGCACACCCGCCTCACATTTTGGCAGCCTTTTCTGATTTTTTTTTAATTGTAAAGACACCAACATGATAACCGATGTAGGTGCTCTTATACTTCAATATACAGTATACATATAAAAAACTTGAAAATGAAACCCCTTTTTTCACCCAAGGAACGCGCCTCCATGCGCGGTCCTTTTTCTTTTCACTTTGGTGCGCAGCTGTCTTGTGACAACCCTAAGTCCCAGCCGCCCAGCCGTCTCGCCGCCTTCGACTTGCATCCCAACAACTCTATTCAACTGGAATCTTACCCCTCTTCGCCGAAACGCAGCAAAGCTCCTACTTCCTTGTTCGTTACCATCCCGAATCCCTCGTTTCTGTATCATGAAAGTGATGCGGTGGAGGTTTCGATTTCGATTTCGCCGTTATCGAAAAGCTTCTGGTGGATATCGTTTGCAACTTGCAATAAAAAAATTAAAGAACGATGGGAGAGGATAGTGCACCCCTGTCGGTAGGCGTAGGTTTACCAGGTGGATGGGCTGGTTGTTCGATTGGGTGGTTGTGCGTGTCGGATCCTCCAACGGCTGGATCCTGGCGTGTCTGGTCATCGTCGTCGTGTTTGTACGTCTATTTCCTACCACCCTCGACTCCCTATTAACCATGTTTACCTACCAATTCTATGATTATATATCACAAGCTTCACTTAATCTTTGGATTCACAATCCCTCGGTATCTTGTGTTGTGTTGTTCTATTTGCCTTTGATTTGCTGGACCTGTGTGTTTGAGCTTCTCAATGCTTTGTTGATATCCAATTCTTTTTTGGATTTGGTTAAGAATAATCCCCCTTACAAAACCTATGTTTATTGTGTAGATTTACCAACATTCTACCAATATAAAAGCAATCCTCATTGTTATTCTCTCAAATTTACATCCTACAAGAGCACTCAAACCCACCTTACCACACCTACTGATCTTTTGAGATCTAATATGCCCTACAAGGCTCTCACAAGTATTGGTTTACAAGACAATCACCTAAGGGTGAATTACACCTATATTAATTAATCTTAAGATCTATACATATTGTGTTATCTCTCATTGGTTGTACGTTTATTTCCTATGTAGGATCAACACCCATGCCTACTGTTTGTTTGAAGCTCTGATGCCTACACCACTTTTATCTTGTGTTAATTATAATGGCTACCAAGCCTACTGTTTTGCTTACCAATTTGAAGACAAGCCTTACAATGCCAATCTTGTGAATCAATCCCTTGTTCATATTTTATTTTTGTTTACCAAAGTAATGGGTGTGATATCCATGCTGCACCTTCTTTTGCTCTTGGTTATACATACTTTCGGTTGCTCTACCCGCTCTCTCTATTATACTATAGGCCAATGGACAACATCTCATCTTAATGGCTCCAAAGCCTTGGAAAAAAATCATCAATTTGCTAACACGCCAAGCAAGGGAAAAGACTCACACACAGTCCACAGTCGCAATTACACATTGCTCATATTGTATTACCAATCTATATTTACAAATTTTTAGCATTATTGAATCTATCACTAAAACTAGGCCAACACGGGTGTGTGTTTCGATTGCTTACCAACATATGCACATAATCTCCAAGACAAAAACATCCTATGGGAGCAACTCTCCCCTGTACTTTACAACCGAAGGTATAAACGATCACCCCATTGTTTCTCACTGTGTTATTATGGTTTGGGTCTGCCCCTATTGATGTAAACAACCGTCTCCAAAGGTGTCCTCGCCTATGGTTTGTGCATCTTGACATCGCTTGAGCGATCTACCCTGGCTGCAAGGACTACTTAGTATTCTCTCGCTATTCATCGAGTTCATAAAGCAAGATCATGGAACTACGTTTAGGGGGTTTGGGTTCTCAAACTGCCTTTTCTAAATTATGGCTTTTGTTTTCACATTACCGTCACCTTCTTTAGGTGGGTTCCCTATTTGTATCAAGACGTGTTCACCAACATTGTTCCTTTACACACATTATATGACAAAAAAATCGTAAGCTCAAGGATCTCTTGGGTCTTTCACTTTCTACAAAACGTGCCTACACGGAGGCTCATTATCCAAAAAGGTTTTCATGAATATATGCACATGGAATTCGTGCGGTATCCGGAGTCTCAATTTCTAGACTAATATAGATTTCTTCTGCAAAACAAACTCTATAAACGTTCTCGCTCTCCTCGAAACTAAAACTAATAAAATTCCAGCAAATACTGTTTGGAAGAAGTGTGGCTTCTCTGGTAACGCCTTTGACCCAGCTGTAGGTTTCTCGGGAAAGATCTCCCTTTCTCTCAAGGGTCAATCGATCTAATTTCCACTAATCACCGTTTCATTAATTTAAACTATATAGATCATATTCGAGCGACCATTGTCGCTTTTATTATTGTCTATGCTCCACCTGATAATAGACTAAAGCAGGCTTTCTGAGAATCTGTCTCCGATTATATCGACATTCTTTCTCTACCCTTTTGTATTATGGGGGATTTCAACGACATCGGTTGTCCGTCGGACAAGGTTGGAGGGGCGGTTCCGTTGCCTTCAAGGTTCACAAGACTAAATCAACTAAAAAACAATTTAGATCTGCAGGATATCCCTTCCTTTGGTGGGGATTTTACCTGGCAGAGAAAAAAGGGTGGTCCGGATAACTGTCTGGAAAGACTTGACCGTCTCCTTATGCTTACAAATCTGCTACCTAGATACGATTACGTTCGACTATAGGTGCACCCATTTACCAGGTCGGATCATGCCCCTATCTCGGCTGACTTCCGTCAGGACGTATGACATAGTAACCGTCCGTTCTGTTTTGGGCTTGCCTAGTCAAAAAGTGATGACTACAATAATATCGTGACCCAAGTTTGGCGCCTTAATCGGCCTGGTTCCCTTATGTTCAACCTTACTAAAAAACTAAGACAACTTAAATCACTTTCTAAAGTTTGGCATAAAAAGTCATTCGGCAACATCAATAACCAGATCGTCGCAACTGATGCGGCCCTTTTAAATCTACAACAAAAAATGGTGTCTAATTTCGCACCAAATGATCTCAGCCTCATGAAACGTCTTCTCAATAAAAGAGAGCGACTGCTTGATTTTCACAGACGTTATTAGGCTCAACGGGCTAAGGTTAAACACATCAAACTAAACGACTCTAATACTGGTTACTTCCACAGGGCGGCTACAATCAAAAAAGGAAAAAAAATTCATCGAGAATATTACTCTAGAGAATGGGATTCAATCGTCAGACCCAGATTTCATTCAACAACGGTTTCTTGAACATTTTACAACTAGATTCCGCACGTCCTTAGATCCTTCGCTGCAGAATGACGACTTGCTGCAAGTTATCTCCCAAGATGTTTCTCCGCAGGATAATATGTTGCTTACTAGGCCAGTGTCGAACCTGGAAATTAAAAATGCGCTATTTACTATGAAAGCAGATAAGACGCCCGACCCTGATGGGTTTCCGGTTGGTTTCTTCCAACCTTATTGGAAGACAGTGGGCCCCTCTGTTACTAAGGCGGTAAAAGCCTTCTTTTCCTCGGGGAAACTTTTGCGACAGATCAACCACATGTTCATCACTCTTCTACCCAAAAATGATAACCCATCGATGATTAATCATTATAAAGTATAGACCTATTAGTTTATGTTCGACTTTATATAAAATAATTGCAAAGGTCCTGACTACCAGAC
This sequence comes from Persicaria tinctoria, assembly GCA_037127255.1. Taxonomy (NCBI): domain Eukaryota; kingdom Viridiplantae; phylum Streptophyta; class Magnoliopsida; order Caryophyllales; family Polygonaceae; genus Persicaria; species Persicaria tinctoria. The sequence goes on from JBANSL010000012.1 coordinate 8,391,172, forward strand.
TAGGCATGATTTTCGACAAATTAATACATCCATTACAAGGCGCTTTTACAAAAGGTCGGTATATCCAAGATAATATTCTCATAGCTCACGAGATTCTTCACACATTTAGATCAAAAAAAGGAAAGCAAGGCTTTGTAGCTCTAAAACTTGATATGGAAAAAGCTTACGACAGAATCGAATGGGCATTCATGTTCCAAGTTATGTCCAGATTTGGATTCGATCAAAAGTTCATCTCCTGGATTAGGGAATGTGTCTCCACGGTCTCTTACTCTCTGTTGGTTAATGACGAGCCATCTTCAATTATCTTACCATCTAGAGGTTTGAGGCAGGGCGATCCTCCGTCGCCTTTTCTTTTTATACTGGCTTCAGAAGTTCTAGCTCGAAACTTGCAAGTTGCCTCGATGGTTAACAAGGATCTTGGCATCTCATTTGGTCATTCACTTAAAGTTCCTTTTCTGGCTTTCGTTGACGACATTCTCATTTTCACCAAAGCTTCTCCAACGACATGTACTGCTGTTTCAAATATTTTTTCAAATATTTTGGACAAATTTTGTGTCGCTTCGGGTCAGAAGGTGAACTTACAAAAATCAAGCTTTCAAGTGTCTCCTAACACGAACTCAGCATCTATCAGATCAATTACCAATACAATGGGGATTCCTCAAGCTAATAATTTTGAAAAATATTTGGGTTGCCCCATTATTAATGGACGTGTCAACAGAGACACTTTTGCGGAAGTTGTTCTGAAATCCAAAAACCAACTCACTAAGTGGAAAGCCAGTTGCCTTTCGGCTGAGGGTAGGAAAATTCTGATTCAGTCAAATCTTAGTGCTCAACCTTTTTTCCTAATGCATGCATTTCTCCTTCCAACGAATATCCTCAATGAGCTTGATAAGGTTTATAGATCTTTCTTTTGGAACAAGAGCTCCGGGTCGCCTCCGCTGATTAGCTGGGATAAAATATGTTCCGATACCTTAAAAGGCAGTTTGGGTCTGCACAAAGCAGAAACCATGAATATCGCTCTACAAATGAAATTGCTTTAGAAAATTATAGCGGAACCATCCAACGTTTGGGTCCGAGTTATCTCGGAAAAATATCTGAAAGGAGCGCCTCTGCTCGACTATGTTAAAAAACAAAATACCTCCTGGCAGTTGGGCAGATTGATGTCCCTCAGAAAGCTCTTCAAACCAGGGTTGTGTTGAAGTATTGGCAACGGAAGATCCGTTAACTTCTGGACAGACTGCTGGGCTTTTGACACCCCTCTCAAGGACAGACTACTGGGTGAACTCACTGCGGAAGTGTTTAAACTTACAGTAGCTCACTTTATCAAACATTCTAATAACTCTGATTGCCATAAACTGCGTCAAACGCTGCACCAATACTTATCCTCTAACGATATTGCCCATATTACGAACATTCATCTTCCAACAAATGAGTTGTCGGACCGTATGTACTGGGGCCACAACAAGGACGGCTGGTTTTCGACGAACTCAGCAACAAAATTACTTACAAGCAATGTCGGGTTATCTTCTTTCGACGGAGGATGGATCTGGAACTTAGATGTCCCTAACAAAGTTAAACATTTTCTGTGGAAACTAACCAGAGATGGTCTCCCAACCAAAGCTCGTCTAATGAAATCTCATATTTCTGTCCCACAAGGCTGTGTCTTTTTTGGCAATACAGATGAGTCGCAGGCTCATCTGTTCATTAATTGTCCTTCAGCAGAATCTCTCAGGCAGAGGTTGTGTCTACCTATGCCTAACTACTTGGTGAATAGGTTCAGGAATGATCAACCAATCCCTATTACATCTATCTTTAATTCTATTGGTCCTAAGCTCATGGGAAAACTAGCGCTAAGTTAGTGGTCGATTTGGTTTTTCAGGAACCAACTCGTTTTCTATAAGGCCTCATCTGTTTCGATTCATGAAATGGAAATTTTTTACACTACAGTGTCCCAATCCTGGTCGGAAGCAAAGGCTCTTGATGACTCGGGGTCTCCTACTAGGTTTCCGAAAGGCATGCCTAAGGATCGTCCTACTTTACCGGGTTGTTTTTCTCGCACGCCTTCTTCCCGAAGGGACTCAGCTTCCCCTCTTTTGAGAAGTGGGTTTTGGGATAAGCCCTCGAGAAATTGTTCCAAGCTCAACTTCGATGGCTCGCTGCGCTATGATGGTTCTGCGTGTTTTGGGTTCGTTATTCGTGACTATTAGGGCATTGTGCTTTCTTCGGGGGCTGGCCTCTGTAACGGAACATCGGTTCTGTTTGCGGAGGCGTTGGGCCTTAATTAGAAAGGGATTCTTAGTGCGAAGCAACTCTATATCACTAATTTACTTATCGAGGGGGGTAATCTTACGGTTGTACGAGCGCTCCTTGGGGATTGGAAGTGCCCCTGGAACATAAAGCTCCTGCAATCGGATATACTTATTGATCTTCTTTCATTTTCTAATGTTGCGATTCGTCATATTTTCAGGGAATCTAATGTTGTTGCAGATCGTCTTGCACATCTGGCCTACAGTCTCCCTGCCAACGGACGTTTAGAAGATGATCCAGAACTTCGGGTTCTCATTCGGAAGGATGCACTAGGAAGAGCGGTCTCTCGGAATCGTCCGGTCTAATCTTTATCTGCTTCAAAAAAAAAATCATGTCTTATACTCCATTCGTTAATTACAACTCGTCGTTTTAAGAAGTAAATCTTGTTAAGAAAAAACTTATCATTTTAGATAATTTGTCATATATTTTACGAAATTGCCCTTAAAATAATTAGATAGTTGTTAGTTGTAATCTTTGAGAAATTAAAAAAATAAAATAGAGTAATAATTAGGGGTAAATTTTTTTTTTATTTGTTTTCTTAATAATTATGTAGATTTTTAAAATGATAAATTTTAATTGACAGATAGAGTATATGTGAATATAGTTAATTGCTTTGCAAACTGTTGTAATAAGGGGTGACATGTCCATGGTAGTTACTAGTTAGGGTGTGTGTGGGACACAAGTGAACAGAGCCCATGTAATCGACCTTGACTTCCCTTACAAAGGGTGAGATGTAATATATCAGTTTTAAAATACAACGGAATTAAGAAGATGATCAGTTGATTGAGCTTCTATCTCTCTCTCTCTCTCTCTCGATCTCATGCATTTTTGCAAGATTGTGAAAACGTGTGAATTCCCCTTGAAATTGAATCACGCTTAGATCTCCATGAAAGGAGCTGGAGAAGATGAGCGAAGAACACTAGAAAAAGTTTGTTATGAAATCTTGATTAATTCGATTGTTCTGTTCATACAATCGGTTTACAATGACCAAAATACCCCTCTACACATATACTTTTATAGATTGAGATAGCTGAATATCTCTCAACTGACTTTGATTTTGGTAAATAGAGAGCGGTCATCCGGGAGTTAAACCTGGTACTAACACGAGATCCTTTCTAGCTCGACCACCCCGACATGGTTCTAGCTCTCCTCAACCATGTTAACTATGATAGCATTTATCTATTGTGAATGATCCTTTGTCATATGACTATTAATTAAGGTCCAACGGTAAAAAAATCCCAAAATTTTGAATAAATAAAATCCGACTATTTAAATTCAAACAATATTGAGCACATGAATGTTAAGATTTAACGTATTTTTTAAAGTTTGGAGTACTCGATTTGATATCTAAACTCGCATCAATTTTGAGAATATATATAAGAATGTATATAAGAAGGTTCAATACAGTAATATATAACAGAACTTCTACCTTATTAAGCTTTAATGGTTTAGAGTAGCCTGTTTAGTGGATTTTCACTAGGGTTTTGTGATTCGATTTCTTATAGACTAGTGCTTAGATCAGTAGAGAATTAGATGATAATCGTAATCTTCGTGTCATGAATTAACCTAATTTAAGAGAGAGATTAATAGCTAGATAGGTGATAGAGTGTATAAATTACCACCTCTTTTGGAAAATCAAAGATTACTCAAAATTTAAACGATCGATCACTTAAATCGAAAACATGAACAATGGAGTATATATAATGGGTAAATCAGCATAAACTCTTCTTGTATTGGACATGTACGAATAAAAGGAACGTTGATTCAGGGCCAATCAAATCGTGGAGAATAGGGTAAGGTAGTAGCAAGTTTTCTTTGGTAGGGGCCAACCCATTTGCTTACTTTACAAGTCATATTGTCGTCTCACCCTGCATTTTTATAGTTTGTGTGTAAAACACCATAATGAATCTAGTCAATCCCCCTTCCATAAAATGAACTCTAAAAAATAGCCATTTGGTTTTAACTCTCCTCGATCAATCAACACTAAAATTATCTAATTTTATCTTAATTAATATCACACGATTCACACCCAAAATGCCGGAATGATGAAAGATTTTTATAATTGGATGGAATCATTCAACTTTGTATGGGGAGGCTATTTTGTAGTAGACTAACTGATATTTAGTATAGTGTAAATGTTTAAATATACATATTTTAAATTGTATTCCAATGATTATTGTTGAGTGTTTAAAATTAATGTGCACATTTGCCTATAAAGTGTTTAAATATGAATGAGCACATCGATCACCCTCTTCTATTGGTATCAAAAAAATGATATGTATTTTTGAAGCTTGAATGATAAATTTCTTTTCGAAAATAATTGTGATTTATTAGAATTTATTTGAAATAAAAAAACAATATTATTTTTAATAACAATCACATAAACCCTAATCTTTACAAATAAACACCTTTTTGCCTCGTACAAATTTTTTATTGTTTAATGACCATCAATTTTTATTTCACACAATTTTTCTCAACCCTACTGTTAAGGATAGTTAGATCATTATAATTAATATCTTTGTTTTGCATATTCTATCCTTTTTATATTAGGATATATATATTTTTTTTTGTTAGGATATATATATTTTAGATTTGTCTTAAGTGGTAAGCATCTCTATTCCTGTATTATATATTGGGAGATGAATCCCTAATAACAAATCATCAACTTTTCATAACTCTATCATGGTATCAAGAGCTTGATCCACAAACCCTAATTTTTTTTCCCTCCTGTTTTTCCTCCTGTGTGCCGCCATGGCCTCTTCCAATCACACCATCCCCAATGATACTGAACCTACTAAACCCTTTATTGTGGTTCAATTTCACAATGCTATCAAATTGTCCTCTACCAACTACATAATCTGGCAGACCCAGATTCAATCTATTCTCATTGGATATGGGTTGTTTAAATTCCTCGATGGTTCGCACCTAGTGCCATCACGAACCCTCCTAAATTCCACCAATCCGGATGCACCCAATCCGAATCCGGCATACAGCACTTGGTTGCGCCAAGACAAGCTTCTGTTAGGCGCTCTCGTCGGCACTCTGTCTCCGTCTGTTGCACCACTTGTCACCCGTGCTACCACCAGTCAGGAGGCCTGGAAGATCCTCGCTAACACCTTCGCCAAACCTTCCAGGGGCCACATTCATCAAATCAAAGATAAGCTCCGGCACGTGAAGAAAGGCTCTCAGACTATCAGCGAGTTTATGCAACAAATCAAACATAACACCGACTTGCTGGCCTCTCTGGGAAAAGAACGGGATCAGGAGGACGTTGCCGAGTATGTCTTGAACGGATTAGATACATCGTTTCAATCCGTCATTGATGTTGTCTTTGCTAGGGACACACCAATCTCGTTTGAGGAACTGCATGAAAAACTCATTCAAAAGGAGCTCCAACTCAAGCCAAATGGTGCAGATCTCGCTTCCTCGCCTGCTACGGCCGCCTTGACGATGCAGTCCAAGAACCGTTCAAAAACCAAGACCTCTACACCAACACCCTCATGGCCGACCCAACCATCTCAACCCTACACCCCTCGCCCTCCCCAGAACCCTAATTTTCCCAACCAATCACCATCCGACACTCCGTCGTATCAGCCACGTCCCTTCCTTGGTGTCTGCCAGTGGTGGGGTGTTCGGGGTCATGTCATCGCCGCTTGTCTGGGCTTCCGTCAGGCAGCTCCGCACCTTCGTCCTCCCTCCTCTAACCGGAACCAGAACCCTCAAGACCAAAGCACCCCATCCACGCCACCCTATGCTCCTCGCCCACCACCCCAAGCCCACGTTGCTACCAACTCCTCCCACCCTTGGTTACTAGACAGTGGCTCCTCCCACTATGTTACCTATGACCTGCAAAACCTCGCGGCTCACTATCCGTATCATGAAGGTCCTGACACCTTACAAATTAGTGATGGTAATGGTCTCTCAATCTCAAATATTGATCGTTTCAATTTCAATACTCACAAGCACTCTTTTACCTTTGACAATGTTCTTCATGTCCCACAAATTTCTTAAAACATCATTTATGTGTCTCAGTTTACCACTCAAAAAAGTCTTTCGGTTGAATTCCTACCCCATATGTATACCCCAAATAAGGCATTATATATGTTAACGAGAGATTAGTTAATTTTTAAATATTTATGTAATATAAATATTAATTTTTTAAAAAAAAATAATAATTTCTTTCGTATTTTTTGGAAGAAAAAGGTATGTTGGTTAATACACTACATCAATTGTTAATTGTAGAGATGTTGACATAACAATGATTCATATCGAATTGTTGGGGGGCCTATAAAAGCTTATCCATTAAAAAAAGGGGTGCATATATATGAGAAAATTCGTTTTCTTCGTCCATTAATTTCTTTGTTTAACCTGTAAAATGTATGTATAATGCCTCAATTTGGCGTTTCTTGATCATAGAGGTTTGGGACCAAAATAATTCAAACCCTACCAACTAATTATAATTCCAAAAGAGTCAAAATAAGTAAACATGACAAAAATATGAATGCCAGCTGATATGAAGGCGGAACGGCCGGTGTCGCTTTGCTAAATATCATCCCATTCGCCGCCGCTGTCCCTCTACCACCGGGCAATTCGAATCCGTCGCCTCCATAACCACCGTATCCACCACCACTACCACCAATGGGTACATTACCGTTACCGCCACCGCTATACGTGATCGAGTCGGGATTCGCGCCTAATGTCGCACCACTGCATCAATTACAAACCCCCTTCAGAAAACATGTTTCACGTATATTATGATGTATGAATATGAATATAATAAGGTACCCATTGGGGAGGAGGAGTCCGGCGTTGAGGGTAAGATGGTCAATATACGAGGCGGATTTAGGAGCCAAACTCGACGCCAAGGAATATTGCGAGCTCGCTCCGACACCGGAGGGCACGAAGAAGGCCCCATTTGCCAAAATATCCCCTTCAGTCCTCCAATCCCATTTCTCCCACTCTTGTTCATCTGTGTCCATTCTCTTTGTTACCTCTTTCGAATTGGGATCAATCGGGGCGATGTATCGATTCCCTTGGCTGTTAATAGTCGGGCTTGCACTCCCTCCTATCGCGTATATTCCCCAGCTTAAGTAGTCGTTATTCACGACATGGAAGTATCCATGGCGACACCTCGGTAACCTCTCCACTACTCCGTCCCCGAACCTATTGAACGCCACCGTTACCTGCATTTACGAAGTCGAGTAATCAATACACAATTCAATTAAGGATTCGTTTGACGCAATGTGTTGATTGATGATAGTCGATAACCTGCATCTTTTTGTCCTGAACGAAGTCGTCATTGTGCCCTAGAAGCATCACCTTGTCGTGCTTGTAGAAGTAGCTGTTCGATATGGTGATGGCGGTGGACGCAATCGTGCAGTCGATGAGCCCATCGGCGCAATTGGTGAGCGAACAGTGGTCGACCCACACATGGGCTGAGTTAAAGATGTGGATACCGTCGCCGTCGGACTCTGCCGGGACGCACCCGTAGACATTGATGTTATGGATGATCACATTAGTGACGTGCTCCACCGAGATGCACCCACCGCCGGTGATCCCCACGCGCGCGCCCCGGCCGTCTATGGTCTTGAAGCTGGTCACCATCAGAGGCCGGCGGAGCGTGATCACCATGTCGCTGGCGAACACGATCCACATCGGCCCCGGGCGGGACACGGCGTCGCGGAGCGTCCCCGGTATGAGGGCTTTCGGGTCCGGGTCGGAAGAGTCGCTGACGATGTAAAAGGGGCCGCCTTTCCCGCCGAGGGCGTTGCGGCCGAACCCGATGCCGCAGTCGGCGAGCCGTTGGCGGTCGTTGGGCCAGTTCGGGTCGCACCGCCAGCAGTCGTCAATGGGGTTGCCGGTGAGGCAGGAGAGCTGCTCGTCCCTTTGTTCATCGGCCATCAGTTGCCTCCTCGAGAGGGAGACATTAACTCTCCTGCAAGAAAAAACTCAGAGATCAGAAATCCGATCTTACATTCTCAAATTAAGCTCTCAAGACTTCAATTGGATGAACTGGAATCGTCGAAGTGAAGAAAAAACAGAGCATATCAACAGCGAAACGAAAGTGACAGCCAAAATCGTTTCTTCTTTTCACGTGAAGAAAGAGAAACCCGAGATGTGGAAAAACAGGGGAGGTTTGGGGGTAATTACCAATTGAGGTCTTGAGCGACGGTTTCAGGATAAGGATGGTGGTGCGAAAGGGTGTGATTTGAGTAAGCGAAACTGGAAGAGGGAAGAACAAGGAGGAGGAGAAAAAGAGGAGGGATGATCTTCCATAACGACATTAATGGACAGCTAAAACGGAAGCTCGAATTAAGAACAGAGAGAGATAGTAACTTGACAATACAAGATTAAAATTGCTAAAACAGGGGTTTAGCAATTAATGTGTATTATATATATGATGACATTAACAAAAAGGGAGGGCACCATTACTTTGTGTGCAGGCAAAATTACAGGGGCTGATTTGGAGGGGAAGAAAGGGAGGAGGCGCCATTAATGGAAGGTAAAAGAAAAAAGTATAAAGAGGGGTATCAGGTATTTTAGGGTAATATCGTATGGTAGATTATCCAAATTGGTGAATCAGGAAAGGGAAATTCCTGAACCTAGGAAGAGGATTTAGCTTTAGGAGATGGATCAGAGATTCGGGGAAAATGTTTAGGATACCACCCGGTGGTCCACCCTCTTCTATTATTACGGAGTACTCAGGGAGTAGTTTATAGTATTAAATTAATTAACTAATGCATTTAATTTGTGTGGGAAAGGTAAAAAGCAAAAGTAGGGTTTGCGGGTAGAAAGAGAAAGTAGCTTCCTCGTTTGTTTTCTCCGTCTGCCGCCGCAGCTTGTCCACCGAGCTACCCCGATTCCGGCTCCCTCCGCCGATTCTCTTCTCTCTCTGCCCTCTCCCCTCTCTCTTCTTCTCCTGTCGTTAACCTCCTTCACCTACTCGGCTTCTCCTCAACCTCCTCTGTCACCGTCGCCCCTTCCCCCTTTTCATTCGTTTCCACCTCTCTCACCATCTCTCCCTTCCGGCTCCTGCGTTTTCGCCTCTCTCCTCTCCCATCCCGCTGTGTAGTCTGAAACCGGACCCCCAAATTCTGTCCATCCTTTTATTGCCCCAATTTCTTCTCAGCGCTCGCCTCCCGCTCCTCCACGGCCCTGTCGTCTCCCTCAGCTCTCCTCCGGTGTTGTCTAAGGTGAAGGCGGAGAAGACGAGGCGGCAGACCTGAAACCCGTGTGAATTGAAGAAGAAGATGAATGAACAGTACTGTCTAAGGTTAATTGAAGAAGACGAGGCGGCGGAGCTTTGTTTTACGGAGCAATTAATTTTGTTGGAGCAATTAATTTTGGTGGAGCAAATGGAGAACGGAGCGGGTATTCATTGCTTTGTAGAATTAAATAAAGATTAGGGTAAATTACACATAACCACCCATAAATTATAGTAATTTTCACATAACCACCCATAAAACTTAAATTATAATAAACCACCCATAAATTTGACATGTTTTCATAAGACCACCCACACATTAAACCTTTATTTGTTTTGTTTAAAATGACTAAAATACCCCTAATTCAAGTTTATTTATTTATTTGTTTGGATTCCAATGATATTATATTTATAATGCAAAATAGACAAGGTCGTTTTTTGTAAACAAAAAATTTAAGGTACATTAATGGTGTGTTTGGATTCCGTAATTTATTATTATATATAATGTAATAGTTTTATCCCAATGTATGTGATTATTTGGTTAAATTACTATTTTACGGCTTTGCCTCAATTTTTATGAGATTTTAGTTATATAACCAACTACTCATATAAACCAAGGTAAATAATTAAATTATAATTAAATGGAATGGAATTCAAACACATCCTAAATACTCCAACCAATATATATCTAAATTGAATTTGCAACGTGAAGAGTTGAGACTTGCAATAGCTTCTAATAGTCTCATTCTTCAAATGTTGAATAAGATAGGGATAAACTCTAAAAATAAAACAAGATTATTGCTTTAAAAGAAGGGCAAATGTGAAATCATATCATTTAAAAAATAAGCTAAGCTTATACATATCATTTGACAAATTAGCTAAACATGAATAATTTTATTATAATTTATCATTTTTTAAAAAAGGTAAAAGTAAAACTAGATTATTTAACAAATGAGAAGTCTTATTAAAACAAATCATTGCATTAATTAAATAAAAATAAACTTAAACAAATCATTGCATTAAATACAAATAAGCTTGAATTAAGGATATTTTAATATTTATAAACAAAACAAATAGAGGTTTAATCGGTGGGTGATCTTATGAAAAGATAACTAATTTATGGGTGGTTTACTGTAATTTCAGTTTTTATGGGTGGTTATGTGAAAAGTAACATAATTTGTGGGTGGTTACGTGTAATTTACTCTAAAGATTAATTGATATTTTCAAGTGTAAAATATATACAGAGTAATATTTTCAATGTTTTTTAAGAATTAAAAAATATATACAGAGTAATTTTGTTGATATTTTTGAACTACAGACTTTGTTGTCCTAAAAAAAACCGGGACGGATATTTTCACCGCTAATTTTTACTATTTACACCGCAAAACCACCGTATAGGTATGCGGTGGCTTAATCCGATTTCTCGCTAACCCACCGCATACCTATGCGGTAGGTGCGTTGACAGTATGCCGACCCTCCTAGTGGCGTGGCCGAGGTCGATCAGCGTCGGAGTCAGCTCATTATTTAAATAAAAGGAAGTAGGATCGAATTAATCAAACTTACATGGAAGTATGATTATTCGATCGTTATTTAAATAAAAGGAATTAATATAAGTATGATCGAATCATATAATCGAACACTACGTACGATTCTTCATGATCGAATCATATAATCGAAGACTACGTACGATTGAAGAAGTGTAATTAAGTATGATCAAATCATATAATCTAAGTATGATTGAAGAAATATGATCAAATCATATAATCTAAGTATGATTGAAGAAGTATAATCAAACCATATAATCTAAGTATGATTGAAGAAGTATAATCAAATCATATAATCTAAGTGTATTTTGGGAATTTGTTTCGGCACTGATTTGGTTTGAGTTTTGGTCTGCGGGTTGGTGTACTTTGCCTTGCTTGTTGTGGTACAGGTTTCATGTGAACGGTGATTGGTTTGCCAATCTTTTAGATGTCGTGAAAGTGTGATTGACACCTGTTGATTATTTTTGGAGTCCAAGTTGAGGTGTCCGCTAGTAATCCCCAGAGTTCTCTGTGTACGTATGTCGTTTGGCCAGTTGGTTTTGGTTCTGCTAACCTATAATCTAAGTTGAGGTGTCCGCTACCCTATAATCTAAGTATGATTGAAACATTTAAGGGTAAAAAAATAATAATATCAACGAAAGAGTTTATATACTTCAAATATTTATTATGGTGTTTATTAACTACGAAAATTATTAAAGAGGATCCTAATCCTCCGATGGCTCTGGAAGACATTCAATTTTTTGGATAATTTTAACCTTTTTTCCGTTCAATGATTTTTTTAGTCTAGCATTCTTTTTTAATTTTTTTTTATCAAAAAAATTCTCCAATTTATTTTATCTATCTTATAATTAAACGATTTGGATTTTTTTTATATTATGTTTCACCGATTTGCAATTGCAAACTTATGGTTTGAAATTTTAGCATATTTTATTTGAATATTTACTATTGTGTAAATCAATACTCTCTCCGTCCAAAAATACATGGTCTTTTAGGCCTTGAAACTTTATCAAAAATACATGGTCTTTTAGATGTATAGGTAATTATTACCTCTAAAATTACTACTTTTTTACTTGTTAAAATTAAATAAAACTCTTGGAAAAAATAAAGAAAACCCTTAAACTTTCAATTACTATTTTAACCATTAATAATAATGATGAGATTTAAGATGCAAAATAGGTTCCTTAATTAGCGTGCATGAGTCTAAAAGGCCATGTATTCTTGGACGGAGGGAGTATCAAGCATCTATGCTACTACTATATGTCTATAAGGCTGTGTTTGGCACTAGATGGAGATTATGGGGATTTCAGTAGATTTTAGGAGATTGAGATTATTTTGGTAGATTAATGGAATTTTGGGGATTGAGATTATCTAGGGCGGAAATCTCCTAAAGGTGTTTGGTAGGTATGAGATTGTGGTGTATTTTAAAGTAACAAAATGACTATACTACCCTTAAAAAAACAACCCCATACCCCTCTGACCTCCTCCCAAAAACGTCCTGTTTCAGAACCTCATCAATGGAGGCTCCACCCACTGCACAACTGTGAGAAAAAAAATTGGGGCTTCAATGTCTGGGATTGGAGAGTCATCAATGGAGGCTCCACCCACTGCACAACTGTGAGAAAAAAAAATTGGGGCTTCAATGTCTGGGATTGGAGAGTCGATTGGACTCGGTGGCCGACGTACGGGGGAATGAAGCCAGTGAAGGTAGAAACCCCATCAATGGAGGCTCCACCCACTGCACAGACGAAGTGAATCGCCACCTGGTGTCGGCCGGACCACCCACTGGTGTCTGATGGCACTTGTCGTTGCCTTCTCCGGTCGAATCTGGCAACAATGGGGGCGAATTCGATATCGATCGGACTCCATCAGAGAGAGTGTCGGTGATTCAAGGGGAGAATGAACAGTGAGGGAAAAAATTGCGATCGAAGTGAGTGGGAGAGGAAGTCGTGTAGCCGTCCGGAGGTTCACCGCCGTCGACAGGACAGAAAGGAGGCCGAGAAGCTAACCTTGGTGGCGGAAATGGCGATGGCATCATTCCTCTCTTCTCCTTCAAGCAAGCTGCCTCACCATATTTGAAATTGGGATTCATGGATGGCAAGGGCAAAATTGACCCTCATAAATGACAATCCGAGTACAATCTCCTGAATCTTGGGGTGGGGAGATTTCAAAAGAATCTGATAAAATCCCCATAATCTCCATCCCCAAATCCCCTTCCAAGTGCTGCCGAACACCATCTCCATTGATAAAAACTGTTTTGTTTTTGGGCAAAATCTCCACAATCCTCCAACATCTTCTGCCGAACACATCCTAACTCATCTCTCTTTTTTAAAAGAGGCTTTCATTTTTTTTAAGGGTATATTAATCTGTTAGAATATATTTTATAGAGATTTTACTTAAATAATGGAGCGAGTGATATATAACAAATAAAATAGGTGAATCAGGAAAGGGAAATTCCTGAACCTAGGAAGAGGATTTAGCTTTAGGAGATGGATCAGAGATTCGGTCTACACTTAGAGAGACAGAGATAGATTAAGTTGGAAGGAGAGGTGATCCCGAGGATGGCTTTTAGAGGGATCCAACCACCGACGATCTCGATCAAGGCCTACTTTTTAATGTATGGATGGGGATGGCGGCGTCGCGCCTGCTGACGCAGAGGGGAGTATTTAACAGAGCAACTACCTATCGTCTTCTCTCTTTGTAAGGAAACTCCTGATTCCTTCTTTCCGTTCTATATTTGGTCTTTCTTTCAGAGTGATTTAGCTAACTACACTTTTTGGAAAATCAAATTAGATAATTAGGGTACCTCAAAATAAAATTAGTTTTACATGTACCATTTTCAAATGATCAACGGTTAACCGTTGACCGATCAACATTGACCATTGATGTAATTTTTTTTTTTGATTAGGTAAAAATTCGATGTACCGGACAGACCCGGTAGATCGATAGGCCGAATAAATCGGCGACGGAAAAACCGTTAATACAAGCAAATCGAAAAGCAACTCCAGACCAGATACAACCAAATTACAAGAGTGCAGGTACAGACACAGGCTAATACTAATGAGGATCGAACAAAAGCAAAGTGCGTCAACTCGTCTGTCAGTTGGTAGAGGCAACGCAGGGAATCCCTGGGGAACTAAGTGGAAACCTCAGATTTGGACTCTACAGACGAGCCTTCAGGTTTCGATCACGTCCACGACCTCTCGCGCGTCGACAAAGGAGAAGAACACCGCTCTAAACTGCTAGCCTCAAAGCCAAATAACCACACAACCAAGCAACGCAGCCAACCCAGTCAATCCACTTTTTTTTTCCTTACCTTTTCCCAACGGGCCGCTTTAGCCTTGGGCCCAAAGAACAGGAGACGGGCCCAAACAATGGGTCACCCTCGGGCCCAAGGCATAGCCTTGAACCCAAAGGAATAGCGTCAAATCCAGAGCAAGGAAACCGCAACGCCGACAAGAACCGACCCCGGACGATGAGCCAAACCCGGGCACAGCAGCAGGCAAGCACCGACCAAGCAGGAGAAGGGAGCCACACCAACGGAGGAGACGACGTCGGCAAGGATTAGGCAAAGTGGGGAGCAAACCGACAGGATTGAAACGAGGTGCGCCCCAACCCCGTCACGGATGCATAAACTGTTGGAGGTCAGGGGTGGGTGGGAGCAAAGCACCGATTCACCCACATCAGGGACGAGGCTGATGCTGAGGAGAAGGGGAATCATCTCCGGCGAGCATCAGGCCGAAAAACATAGGCGCGTTGGCTGCGCCAAAACGGAAGCAAGGGAAAGCTTCGCAGGCCAAAAACCCCGAAACCCCCAAATTGACACCGAATTTAGATAAAATATATGGTGGAGCCTCAAACTCAGCCAAGAACAAGGCTGATTGGTGCATCACAATGATAGATTTGAAGATGAAAGGTCCCGTGGAAGGGTAGAAATCCCAATTTGGGGGGTTTTCTCAATGGGAGTTTCTCTCTCTAAAAAGAGAGAGAATAGAGAGAGAAACTCTTTGATCGGTCAAATTTTTATCAATGTATCTTGAATTACTTTGACCATTGATGTAATATTTGAACTAACAACATTAGTTAAAAATAATTTTTTTTACAAATATTCCGAAATCATATCAAGATTTATGTAGCTACTAGCTCATGCATTAAAAAAAAATTGTACATATGGTCAAATATTAAGGTAAAAAGTCTTTTCCCGGAATTCTAATTATATATAGAGTATACGGATCGAGAGTAAAGGAAAAAAAGCATAATTCAAAAGGTATTTTATTCCAAATTAAAAACATTCACGCACCTGTTCTTTAAAATCATTGTCCAACAAATCTAAAGCCGGAAGCTATTGCTCTTAAATTGGAAATACAACATAATCTACAACTCTGTATCGACAAAATTCAAATTGAAGGTGGTTCCAGTATATATAATCATAAACCACCTAAACAAAACATTTAAATGTCCTTAGTAAATTGAACTGATCTTGTCAGATGTTAAACCCTTATTATCGACTTTGAAAGAAGTTTTTTTGTTTTATGTTCCTCGTTTAGGCAACAGAGTGGTTAATAAGGTTGCACACCTTTACCTCGGGGTGGACATGGGACGGGACGGGATTCACTACTTTTTTTTCAATCCCTCACGGGTCTTGTCCCTCAAATAATAAACATTATAAACAAATTCTAAAATTTCTATATATTTTACAGTTTTCAAAGACATAACATATATATAATGTTTATATATATATATAGAAGAGCTTTCCAGTGAGGACATATCTTACCATGTAACGAGAGGAGAATTCTCAGCCATTAGATCCACCTAAATCAAAGGGTTACAATTTAATTGATAGAAAAATAAAGGAAAAAAATAGAAGCGGTTATACTCTCTCCCCGGCCAACATCTCTCCCAATCTGATCTTTCAAAATCCATTCCTCAATTCGATTCTTTCAAAACAAATGGATTTATGTTCCAATATAACACCAGCCTTGACCATTCAATTGTTTTACGACATGCAAATTCATTTGTAACACACAATTATAAATTGTTTTACCTGATATTCATATTTAAGTAGCAATTTATTCATATTTAAATTGTCTAATATTCATATTTAAATGAGTATTTTATTCATATTTAAATTGTCAAATATATATATTCAAATGGATAAGTATTCAATTTTAAATGAGTAATTATTATAGTTATTAAACTAATCTTTCACTTTTAAATGAGTAGTTATTCATAATTATCAAACTAATAATATACTGAAAGAATGTTGGTATTATTCATATTTAACCAACTAATTAATCGTCTACTCTTGGATTAAAAAAAAAGGGCTAGATTGGTTTTAAAAAAAACTGTATAACTACCTAGTATTCATATTTAACGTTAAATATGAATATTAGTTGGTTATTTTCTTATATGGTTACATGCTTTAATTGTTTAACCGACTAGTATTCATATTTAACGATAAATATGAATACTAGGTAGTTACTAGATTAAGCGTGAGTTTTTTCAACAATTCTAGGCCTTTGATTTTAATAGATCTAATGGCTCAAATTCGTCCCTCCGTTACATGGTAAGACTTGTTTCACTGGAAAGTGCCCATATATATATATATATATATATATATATATATATATATATATATATATATATATATACATATTGATAAACTTATGTATGCACAATGTATTATGTATACCATACATATATACACACACTGTAGAAGTGTGTGTGTGTGTGTATATATATATATATATATATATATATATATATATAGATAGATAGATAGATAGATAGATGCACAGTATATACAAGTGTAACAAGTGTACATTATATATATATATATATGACAAGAGGAAAATCTGTCGTTGTTCTTGCCAAAGAATACTCAAACTCACAACTAGTATAGTGTATAAGTAAGAGATCGATCCACAGGGAAAACTATTCAATTCAAGTATCAATTCTAATCGCTAGTAAGAAGATGGGGAGGTTTTGGTGTGAAAAGGTCCGCCTTTTATCAAAGCGGAAGTAAGCAAATAAAGGAAATTGGTTTTAGAATTCAGTGGAGAGAAATAGGTTCACCTACAATTTATCACTTCGATTGATGAATTCGATCCTTGTTTCAGCTTCCAGTTCTTGTCTTTTCCTATCAATGTCTTTGTCCAGATTTTATGTAAATTACTAATCCTACGAGTCCTAGCAACCCTTATCTCTAGATAACCCTAACATGGTTAAGATTTAACCTAGAGATAGCATTAAGAATATAAATTAACCAAGGTACATGCAATATCAAGCTACGAGTCGATATTTAACATATATTCAACTTCATACACATCCAATTAGTCCTACGAGTCCTAAAGGGATATGATTGCCACTTGGGTTAAGGTTCGCTACGAGGAATTTGCAAAACCCTAGCAATTGAATGAATCTACTCTAACTAGTTGATCAGGCCAGAGAGAATAAAACACATTCAAGGAATTAAGCACAAAGAAGTCAAAACATTGCAATAGGAATAAGAACTAGATTAAGAAACTCACAATTCAACAATCAAAGATCCAAACTGTAGGTGAAACCTCGAGAGTTTAGTTGCTCATGCTCAACGGCGCTCTCAACAATGGAATAATGTGCATAAGGTTAATGAAAGAATAACTGGAAAAGCCTTAAATAGTCTTATGAAAGTCGGTCCAAAATAACTTAATAAAAACCCTAAGTAAAATCCGGAATTGATGTTCAGTCTCTGCACGGGCCGTGGGGCGGTCGGCAATCAGCGAACTCCTCCGTTTCTTCCTTCGAGCCGCGGGGCGGCCAAAGATCCTACGGGGCGACCCGCGATTCTTCCGAGCTTCTTCCTCTTTGTCTCCAACAGCTCCTAAGTACTTCTTTAACTTGTTTCCGCTCTTTTCAATATCATTTCACCTCCAATTTACTTTTCCTGAAATAAACCATAAAATCATGTAGATTCCGCCTCTTCTAACTCAACAAGTGAAAATGCAAATTCAACTAAATAAATGCAATATTCACACCTAAATTATGCTAAATGCAATCTATTATGCACTACTAAATATGCTCTATCAATATACAATGTATATCATATATACACTGTAATTGGTAAGTGTATATATGTATATACATTGTGTATATTATTATTATTATTATTATTTTTTTAGTGTGAATATCAAACTAATTATTATTATTATTATTATTATTATTATTATTATTATTATTATTATTATTATTATAAAAACAACCTCTATTATTAAAGATCTTACATGAAATTAGATCGAAGCCGGCTAACAAGCTGGGCTCCGCATCCCTTTTGAATACTAAACGCGATCCTAGTCAAAGTGTGACAAAACCCCCTACTATACCCAGGTACCCCTTGGCGACCCCACACACCCGCTTAAGGAGCCCCGTAGCATCATCCTCTAAGTCACCAATGGTAGAAAAGGAAAACGGCATGAAGTGATAACCTTTGGCCCTGCAGACATCTTCGTACTTCTTCCTCTTATTATCAGCCGCCACTCTAGCCGCTTTACCCGGGATGAAACTTGAAAGACCAGCCGAACTGAAGACAGAAGTTCCTGTAATGTCCACACAAGTGTCTTTGCCTTGGAACCAGTTGTAGAACAGGATATCAGCTGGTCGAAGCTCCCCTCCCTTGTCATCAACCATTCCAGTAGATGCCTCTTTGCGAACAGAGATTCCGACCTTCAAGCACTCATCGAACAAAGCATCACGCACCACATTATGTCGATGCTTAACACCAATACCAGCAGCACAAGCAAGTGCGTGATCACCCCACACATCCAAAATGCCTTTCTCACAAGCAGGACACTTGGATCCCGGACTAAACAATTCAATTCCCATATAGTATTTAATAACTGAGCGAAAGGTAATGGGATTCATAACCTGACCAAGACCGGGAATAGGAGCAGCTTTCAGCCACTGTTGAGCCATAGGGAGCTTCAGATTCGCAATAAGAGCTTCTTCCCTCCCAGTAAGAGCAAAGTCCACCTTGAGATTCTTGTCCACGTTTCTGTAGTAGCAGCTAGCCATTTTCTTCATCAGGTGGGGGGCTGGCTGTAATACACACATGTTTAAGTCATCCTTATCGATAGCACTAACCCAACTGGAGGCCGCTAACTTGTAAGAGGTCCCATCACCAATCACTCCAGCACTCCTCAAAATACGGTCCCGCAAACCACGGGACTGGATCCTCGAAGCAAGAAAAGCATAATGCAGTGTATCTGCAGCGGTGTAGACCCCAAGACCACCAAAATCGAGGGGCATAGTAGACAGACGCCACTGTAATGGGCCAAAACCTGATCCTCCAAGGGTAACAATCTGTTCCACTGAAGACCTCAAAGAATCATCAAAAACACGGTGGGCATCTATAAAACATGGGGGTGGGGTGATCCTCGTCCCGCGTAATTTTTGCGGGACGGGATCGGGACGAGAATCATTATTTTTTTTTCAAATCCCATCGGGATCGGGATGGGTTCGGGATTTGTGCCCGCCCCTACAACGGCTTTACCACTCTGTCTGGGTGTCGATATTTACAATAATTATGGTCTTTTAGACCTCATCCGAAAGAATGACGTTGAGTAGATCCAGGGACGGACCCAGGGGTGGGCTGGGCTTTGCTGCACAGCCCACCCCAAAATCTAAGAAGTTATATAATTATATGTAGCAGGTATCACAAAGCTTGAGTAGTCTAGTTGGTTGCTTGTGAAAGACCATTTTGGGTATATTCTGTGCACCCAGAGTTCGATTCCCCTGGCCCTTGTCCCTCTTCTCTTTTTATTTAAAATGATGTCATGATTCACAACTAGACTCCCAGTTGCTTCGATTCATCAAAATCAAAAAGAAATATTTGTTTATTATATATATATAATTTTCTTTATTAATTTTGTTTCTAGGTGTGTATATTTATGGTATATATGTGATATTAGTAACTTTTAAAATTTTGTTCATTGTATAAGGGTATTTTAACCTACCTCGATTTTCAATCCTGATTCCGTGCCTGAGTAGATCTCGCTCATTCGGATTCTTTTCTAATCCAAAAATAAATAAAATTGCCCAACAAATCTAACCGATATCACTCTTTTTTTTTTGGTAGACACCGATGTCAGTGGATGATATGATATTGTTATCCTATGTGAATATGTTAATGTCCCATTGATTGAAATCAAGCGGAGTGCACATGCCCATCAATTCCGGGAGAAATAAAAGGGACAATGATTTCCAATGTCCTATTGTTTGATGTTGGCTTCCGCAGCATCCCTCCAAGAGTCCTAGGTGATCGAAAATTATGTATCCTCGTTCGAAAGGATGTTCTTGAATGATGGGTAGTAGAGCTTAACTCCACCAAAATCTTCACCTTATATATAAAAAAATGTTCACCTATCTACTACATCCTCCATAATTTCTAAATTCTAATCAAGTCTGATTAGAACTGAAGTGTGGAATAGATAGATAAAAGGCTAACAAATACTCTAGCAAGGGAGGAAGAAAGAGTATGCAAACTTTTCGCAAATGCTGAAACTGGTAAGATCTTACTACCCGAGGTAAGACCTTATCTGAAAAGCAGAAACAAGTTAATAAGCAAATGCTGAAACTGGTAAGACCTTACCAGAGGAGATAAGACCTTATCTGCAAAACAATAACTAGTTCAGCAAGAAGGACGAATATGAAGCAAAGCAATCACAAGCACGAATTAAAAGAACGGAAAGTAAAGCACACGATACTTGTTAACGAGGTTCGGCACAACCGCCTACGTCCCCGCCTAGGGTTATCCAACCCGTAGGATTCAACAACTTTATTTCACTTTATCTTATGAGCCCTAGATACAACCTCTAGAAGACTTACCCACTACTAGACTACCTTACTATCTAGCAACCCAAACACTCCAGTGAAACAAAGTCCTACCGATACCGAAGTATCTATACGTTTGGGTAGAGATGTACCCTTAGTATAACATAGAATGAATTGTACGATAAAGCTCAATGTAAACCTCACAAACTCTCAAAGAAATAAAACAATAAGATCAAGAGAGAGTAGCGAGACGATGATGTAGGAGACGAGATTGCAGGAGCCTTAGAGCGCTGTGTACTGGTGTGTCTCGACTGCAATCCTCTTCTTCTCCTTATAAAGGCCGGCTCCTCCAATTTGAAAATTGAACGTTTGAATGTTCTCCAGATTTATTGATAGACGTTGCACCAAATCCACCTGGAGAGATATCTTCGGTTGCTTGAAAAGAGTCCAGAACCTTCACCTTAGATTTGTTAAGATCTTTGCCTGGGATATGAGCTTTTGAAATTTGACGTTGAAAGCACAATCAATCAAATCCCTAGAGATTCTCAACAACCAAATCTAGCATAAGTGGATTAGATAAAATAGAATATAAAACTAATAATCCATCACTGATTTCCGAAATCGAAATACAAAGGTGGCCCATTATAAAGCTTAGGCCCAATAACATATTGTTCCTAATCATTTAGGCCCAATAACATATTGAACCTTAGATATGGAATTGTAGACTTAGTAAAAATAAGCCCATTAAAAATAAGCCCAATTACATTAAGTCCATGTCATTCAATTCCAATCTCGTGTAATTCCTGAGCCACTGTTGGTAAGGTCTTACCAGTGTCGGTAAGGCCTTACCAAAACCTGGAAACCATGGTTTTGACTTTCAGCTCAAACAGTAAGGTCTTGAAACTGTCTTGGTATTGATGGTTTGTTTTAAAACGTTGAAAGCAACTTGGAGATTGGTTTAACCAAATCTCTTGAAGATCTCAACAAACCAACAACCTTTTGAACTTGAAGATTGCTTCACAAAATTCTCAAAGAGGCTTTTAGAAAGTCAACCCCAAATCTTCAATAACCAAATCAAATCCTGCACAAAATCTCTAACAACTAATTAAATATAAATCCCAATAAATAATCTAATTGATATTTGCATAAAGTAAATAATACCTTTCTTTGTCTTCCATCATATTAACAAACATATAACATAACATCAAGATAGAGTCAACAAGAACATATAGGTCGTACTTCGTAGCTTATTAGAATATTCAGTACCTTTTTTAAATTCTACATCTTAAAATATAGATTAAAAAGTTTTATAAGAAAAAATCCCTAAAGTATAAATTTTAAAAAAATAATAATTAAGAACACATTTTAAAGAGTTACAAATTATATTAAATATCAATTTTTAAAAAATAATCTTATACTTATTATTGAATATTATATTATTTTTAAAAAATAAAAAATTAATATTTAATGGAGTTTTTTTAATGAGGTAATGGGGTTTATAGACCATTTTCATTGTTTTTTTAGTTTATAGAATCCAAGATAAATTCTTTAATTAAATAGACATTTTTTCACATATATTATTCCATTTATACCCTTAATTCAATGCTTTTTATTTTTTAAAAAGTTAATATCTGTAATAATGCATTTGAAAAATGGGTAAAAAAAATGCAAAGACAATGTATATTATAAGGAAAAAATTAATAGTTTATTACTCCCTCCGTCTCAAAATACTTGTTATTTTACTTTTTTAGCACGTTTTTTAATAATGGTAAAAACTATATAAAATATCAATGATTTTATTAATTTGAAAAATAATTTCATACTTAATACAATTGTCTATAAAATTATGAAAACAAATTAATATTTTGTAGAGTTTTTAGCTTCTTAAAAAACGTGCTAAAAAAGTAAAACGACAAATATTTTGAGACGGAGGTAGTATATTCAATATCTAATAAAATATCTAAGTACGTACATAAGTACATTACAATTAACATTATTATAACACATCTCGGTATTATGGTAACGCAATAACTTGTGTATTGTGATACAATATTTCACCTTTATTGTAATACAATATTATTTTTTTATACAATATTACTACTCCGTACCATAAAAATTCCATATTGTACTACAATTAATAACTTAGTGTAATTATTTTAAAAAATTAATTAAAATTTTATATAATTTTTATCCTCTGTGTGTTTGACTTTATTTGGAAACGGAGGGAGTATAAAATTAAGGTGGAGTATGGACTATTGTTGACTGGTGGAGTGAAGACACGCATCCAAGATCTCCTACACCACTCTTTCTATTCCCTTCCCTACATCACAAAAATATTTAACACTTATTTAATCTTTAAAAAATTATATTTATATTCTTAACCTCTATTTTTATATACTTATAAAATTTTATTTAAAAAATCATATTTTACAACTTTTAAAAACTAAAAAGGCAATATTTTACAAAATACAATTATTAAAAATTTTAAAACGTGATTTTTCAAACTAAAATTTTCTAAATATATAAAAATAGATGTTAGGAATATAAATATAATTTTTTAAATTTTTTTAAGATTAAATAAATGTTAAAAAAAATTAGTGGAGTAGGGAGGGTGGTAGGGAGGGGTGTAGAAGATCTCACTGGGAAGACACGGGATAGATGTTATCGCCCATTCTTTTTTAGGAGCTCTAAGCCCAAAAACCTCCAACACCCATAAAAAAAACCTAGATGTCACCGCCGCCACCACCAATGTGACCAACTGCTTCCGCCTTGGGTTGGCTCCCGGCCGGCCTCGACCCACACACTCCAACTCCTCCACCACCACCACCCAAAGCAACCCAAAAATCCCCAACCCTTATTTATTAATTGTTTTTTTTCCATGCAGACCGCCGTTGTCGCCGCTGTCGGACCTCCGTCATCGTCTTGCTCCGACGGGCTCCATGGCGACCTGGACCCTCACCCCCTTGTGGTTGTCCCCAGTCTAGCCATCTCTCTTCGGGTATGGATGTGATGGGTTCGCGTGTCTTCGGACAGGTCCTTCTTCGGCCTTGTGGCAATCGGCTTCGCCTACTCATCCACCATCTTCCTCCTCTCTGGTTACCCCTACCGTCGGTGTCTGACTGGTAGTCGACTCCCAGCATCTTCTACTCAGCCAGGTGTCAGACCTAACGCCACCGATCTGCTCCTCCACCACCGTTTGGTGGCCGATGCCGCCAGATCCCATAGTCAGCGCGCTCTATTTCTCCCTTCTCCCCAACTCTTCAACCGGGATTATCAACCTCTCCTCCAACTCCTCTTACCCAATTTTAACCCCAACCTTTCCAGTTTAATGGAAATCCAAAACCCCAACTCAAATTTTAACCCCTCCAGATTCGTCAAATTCCACCTCTCCCTCGAAAATCTACCCTCCAATCAACCTCCACCTCCGTTTACCGCTGTCAATCCCATCCCTATCTACCTTCTTCCGTCATATCTAATCTACAAGAAGCTGCTAACGCTAGCCCGTCACGATTGCGATGCCAGAATTGAAGCCGTCTAATCCATTTATGCCAAATCTAATGCATCAGCTTGCATGCAAGCCTCCTAAGCCACATTATCCAAGCCAAGCCCCATTACTAGAACTCAATAAGCGTGATTATTTTCTATATGTTTTAGATTTAAATATACATAATTGTAACCTTAGATCTTTTTTTTTACTAGCGACCCTCTGCGTAGGGTTTTCAAGCCATCTTTTAATTGCTTAAAGATCGCTTTTGTCGATCTACTTATTTCTTGCCTACTGTAAAAAAAAAAAAAAAAAAAAAAAAAAAAAGTTATCGCCCATTCTCATGTTAAATGATTGGTGATGTCAAACTGTCAAAGGATGGCCCAAACACAGTTATTTGGATCATCTACAGCTGCGAGTCAAACGAGTCAGAATTTCAGACTCTGAAACCAATACTGTACCCTACAGAACGTAGTAAATCAACACCTTCTGGAGTGGACAGTCAGTTACTCTTCGTCATCAACAATGGGCCCTCCAGTTGTTGGGCTTTAGTAATTGGGCTTGTTCTTTTATTTTTCCTCGGCCCGGGAAGTTGAATTTGGGTGTGCATACAACTTAGTGTAAAAGTAAGTGTTATACTGTTATACAAATAACCGTTCAACAAACACTGATGAAACAAAGACATCAAATAACTGTTGGAATTAACATGTAAGCTCAATCGTCTCCAACGGAATACATTTGAAGTATTTCTTTGGTTAGGCTCGTCTCTTGTAGCATAAGGGTGTGTTTGGATTCCAAATGCATTATCATTATAATTCAAAATGATAAGACAGTGTTTGATTAACAAACATTTTAAGACATTTAAATTATGATATTTTTTTTATTCCACGATATATTAATTAAAATGTAAATATTTTATCTCGATTTATGTGATTATTTGGTTAAATTACCGTTTACCTCGGTTTTTACGAGATTTTTATTTTTACAATCAAACGGACACATAAAACGAGATAAAATAATTGCATTATAATAAAAATGCAATGGAATCCAGACACACCCTAAATGTCATTCTAACTTCTAAGTATTAATTGATGAGTGTACTTTGGATTAAGTGTGTGTATTGTCAGACTGATTATAGTAGATTGGGTCTTTAGCCCAAATTGATCTCAGGAGGTCCAAAATGTGGTCCAACCCGCTTGCACACGGGAACTTACCTGGACGGAGCAAAACGACGTCGTCATGTGCTCGAAGCTGATATAATTAAAGGTCTCTTTCCTTATCTTTGTAACTCTATTAGCCATTAGGGTTAGGGCTGGGCTTTCGGTCTGGATCGGATCGAACCGAAGCGGTCCGATCCAGGACCGCTGGACCGGAAACTCAGAGAACTTAGACCACGGACCGGACTGGGACCGGGATATATGGTCCCGGGTTTTCCGGTCCGTGGACCGTAAAGACCGGAAACTAGATCTCATTTTTTTTTTTAAGGTATACAAATTGAAATTTCTCAAAATCTGAAACTTGAAATTACTCCTAGATCTGAAATTCATCGTACAACATCTACACAAAACTAGATCTGAACATCTTTTCCACAAAAGTAGATAGGAGAATTTTAAAATGCAAATTGAAATTTCTAAAATCCTAGATCTGAGAAGAAAGTGAAGAGAGGTCTACGCCTGGCCGGTGGCGGACAACGGTCGGTCGGTGGCGATGGTGGTGGCGACTGCTGAGGACGGTGGCGATGAGTAGTGACAAAGGGCGAGAGCGGTGTCGACTGGAGAGCGGTGACGAAGGGCGAGGGCGGCGGTGACAGAGAGAGCGGTGACGAAGGGTAGCTGTGACTGAGCGGTGACGAACGGCGATGGCTGACTGAGAGAGAAGGGCGAGGGCGGCGACTCGAGAGATGGAGTTGAGAGGGCTGAGAGTTTAGGGTTGTAAGTTTTTTATTTTTTAAAAAATCAAAATAAAAGAGGGAAATAAAAGGCTGGCACGCTACAGCCTAGTAGCGCCTACTAGACAAGCACAAAAGCCTGGCCTTTTTTTTTTTTTTTTATTTAATTTAATTTTAAGACAGGGAGTCCGGTCCGGACCGGAAATTCCGGTCTGGTCCCGGGTCTGGACCGTAAATCGAAAATCAGAATATCTTGGACCGTGAACCAGACCGTAATATCCCGGTTCAATCCAAAGACCGTAAATTCCGGTCTGGTTCCGGTCCGATTCCGGTCCGATCCACATTTTGCCCAGCCCTAATTAGGGTTTCCATCCTATTGCTTGGTGAACTGGAACTTATTAGTTGAAGCTCCCTTTCACCCAAGCACTGAAACAGAGAAAGAGAGATTCAAAGCTTCGATTACCTTCAATTCTTATTTTGGTGATTGGCATCCTAATTGAGAATAAAATTATTTTTCTTTGTTATGTCTTTGAGTGGATTCAGTAATTAAGCTTGTAACTTGTGATCGACTTCAATCTACAAAACTTCATCTATGTCGTTGATTTTCCACTTCAAAGTATACCACTCAATATAAGTTATATAGCACAACATTTATCAAAATACATTTATATATTAACTTTCATCTACTTTTTTAAGTTATAGTTTTCCATACTCGTTGATTACATACATAAACTTCAAAAACTTATCTCCGTTATATTAAAATGTGATTAGTAAAACAAAAACCCCGTATTTTGGTACCATAAATTATAAATAAACCATTAGATGGACACTATAGGTCTAGAAAAAAGGAAAAGGCAGAAATAATAAAACTCGAAAAAGAAAAGAAAAAGGGATGTCAGTGTCAGTGCGAGTAGCTTACCTAGCAATTTCAACATCAACATCAGGTTGTCACTCATTTAACCACCAAAATTACTTCATTCCAAACATTTTTATTCTTTTCCCGCCAAAACCGCGTCCCTGCACGAGCCAAAAGCTACCCTAAATATATATGCATCCACATCCACGTCTCCCATCAAATCCCGGTTTGTTTTTAAATTAACTAAAAAAAGGACATATATCTAAAATTATATTGTTAGATGGTACCCCAAAATACCATACTCCGTATTAGAGCATGTTTATCGGTCCAATTCCAAACATGAATACTAGGGAATTAATTAGTAAAAAATCAGAACAGTGACATTGGCGATACTAGAGCAATACTCCTCCAGTACCAATACTTGATGGTGGAAATTAATTGTGTGTCAGGCTATGCCGGTGAGCAATTAATTTTTTCAAATATATTGGAGCAAAACGACGCCGCTTATCGGTTTTTGATAAAACAATATCATTTTTTTCGGATCTAAAAAAAAAAACATAAATATATAAATGAAATATCCGAAAAAAATGAACTAAATAAGTATATAGAAAACACAATATAATAAACATTAAGTTAATATTATGGCTGTTATAAGTTTTGCTCAATAAAAGCTGCTCGAACATCATTTACAAATGAGTTAATTATGAGAACATTTGAATGCTTGATTCAAAGCTCACCTCAGCTCGACTGAAATTAAAATAGCACGGATTTTGTGAAATTTACAGATTTTCTTTTAATCTACTATGTTATGAGCAAGCAATGTTGCACAATACTTGGGAAAAAGACTCGGCTCGATCAAGCTTGTTCATTTACTAAACAAGTCGAGTATGAGCTCAAATTCAAATATATGTTCGACTCGAGCTTGACTTGTTTCTAAATGAGCTAATTAAATATAATGAAACAATACTAGACTTGTTTGACTCGAATAACAACCCTAATTAATATAGAGTATAACTTGTTGCACTCATAACATATAATAATGTATAACCAGATATAAAAATTTTAAACTTGTGTAACTTTTTATCTAATTGTCGAAATGATTAGTATAACCTCACATTTCGAAGCTCTCGAGGTGAATTATAGTATGTAAATGTTAATTTAAGTAAAATATAAAAGCATTATAGTCTATTGAAACAAAATTAAAGTGATTAATATACCCTTAATTTTAAAACATTCATAACTTTTTACTCAGATGTCGGATTAAGGCGTATTATATATCAAAACAAAGCTATCGACGAGGAGTATACACCTAGGTAGTTCGTCAAATGAGAGAGGGGGCACCTGCCCCCTAGTCCCCCCCTCAGCTCCGCCCCTGCGTGTCGGGTTATATTGATTTATTATTATTATTTTTGCGATTATCAAATCGGGATCCACCAACTTAACACAAAAGTTTAAGATATTGTGTAGAATTTCACACTTCCTTATATAATCTATCATTTTTACTCTTTTATAATCAAGGTGGGAGGGACAGTCCCATACCAAAACTCTCAACATAATACATTCCTTTTTAGCATTTATCTCATATTTATATGAAATTAAAAAATTTCTCGTAATTTCATTGATCAAATAAAACGGTTATATGAGCCGAGTAGCTAAAACTTGTTCGGTTATTAAACAATTCAAGTACCGACATACTCAATTTCGCTTGAGTTCGACCCGGTTTTTTCATATTGTTTTTTTTTCCTTCTTTCAAATAATGAACGAAGCCCTTTAATGATAGCTCAAACGGCCAAGGCCATTCAGTTAACCAAACTGTTTGGATTAGTTAACCTCATCACTAACCACATCATGATGGCTTCATTTTAGCAAGCAATACGTGCATCCAAATAATCACTCCTTACTTCAGGTTTTCAAAGTAATCCCACTCCAACATGTTTCGAATACCCAAAGGTAAAGCTCCATAGCCGTAACAAATACTAAAATACATCATTCTTTTTTTTTTTAAATTTTTTTTATGACGAGGATCCTACCTTTGACGGTAAATTCCTAACACGTGACCCAGCCAACAAGAGCCACATACCAGGTAAACCGGCTTACGCCGACCGGCTCGGCCCACTAGTAAAGAACAAGGTAAATCTTGGATAGAAATCCCAAAAAAAGGGGCAGAGACAGAGATCAAACTCGGAACCTCCTTTCCACCCTCTTTGCTCCACACCACTGGGCTACCCCGAGGGCTAAAACACATCATTTGAGTTAGAAAGATTCCAAGTATAACAAGAAGGCGGAGCAATTAGCATCTTGTACAATAGTAAAAATAGCACTACTAGTAAGAAAATGCAATGACCAAATTGGGGCCTATTTGCCTATTTGGTCTCTTTAGTACACACTACACAGCCCAATGTCCCATGAATCCCAAGAAAGCAAAATTCACCACCAAAAGTTCCAAATTTTTACAAAAGCAAACAGTTCCCCATTCCACCTTCCCTCTCTCTTTATAAACCACCTCTTAACTGACCAAATTTTAAAAAAAGAAAAAGGAACAAAAACAAAACAAAACCAACCAACCTCCCCTGTTTTTCCTCTGTTTTCCCCTGTTTCGGCCGCGGCGGGCGAGGATCCATGGAGCAATGCAGCCCTCTGGGATGGTCCTACTGCGGCGAATTAGAGGTAAAAGATACTCCTTACATGTGTAATTTGGTGGTGTGTTATTTGGCAAGATGGAATTTGATGGTTTTGATTATGAAATAGGGCGTGAGCGAGCTGAAGAGGTTCCTGGTGCAGACGACGATGGAGCTGGAGGCGACGGTGATGGCCGCGCAAGACGAGCTCTTGAGGAAGGAGGAGGAGATGTCTCACGTCAGGGATCTGCTGACAGCGGTCGTCAAGGAGAGGGATGAAGCCCAATTCAAATGTCAGCAGCTCCTCCTTGACAAGGTGACTCTCCAGCAGCAGCTCCACCAATTGCAATTGCAATTGCGGACACCGGTTAAGAACGGGCCAACCAGAGGTAGAGGCGGCGACACCAATGTCGCTAGCTTCTCCTCCGACGATAGCGAAGATAGCATCATCTCCGAGCCTGCTCATCCTCGAGTAGCATCTCCGTCCTCTTCTAACGCTCTGCCTCCTCACCTAGCTCAAACTCTTGGTACTTTATTTTTTAGTGTATTTTGACTCAATGTGCTGATTGCTTATATCCCGAAAAAACAAGTGAAATATATACGTAGGGTTTTATATGTTTTAGGTAAGAAGAGAGCGTTGCCGGAGAAAGGGAAGCTATTGCAAGCGGTGATGGAAGCAGGGCCAACGCTACAGACGCTATTGCTGGCGGGGCCACTGCCACAATGGCAGCACCCGCCGCCCCAGTTGGACTCGAACGAGATTCCATTGGTGACGATACCCGCTTCACCTGCAGCCAGAAACCCTACTACTTACATCAACAAAAACAAGAGGGGCTTTGACACCTTTGATGTCTCCTCACCAACTTGCTTAAAGTATCCAAGGATGGTTTGAAGTTTAACTCTCTCGAGAATTAGAGTCAGTAGCTGTAGTCCACCTCGCATCGGATAGTCATATATGTTTCCTATCTCCATCCTACTAGTAAAGTTACCAAATCATGTAAAGTAAGAAAAACTAGCTAGGCCTTGCAACCCTATCCACATGGGGTGATTGATTCCCTTCCACTTCCTATAGTTGTACAATAGTTTGTTTAGGGTTAAATCTTGACTTTGTCACATGGTGAGGATCTTGATGGGCCACAAACCCTAATTTTTAGTTAGGGGTGGATCAAGATCTTATTTGAAGATTTTTTGTAACATCATCATCTAGCTTAGAGGCCATATCAGCCTTTACTTTGTACACTAAAACAATCCTTTTTTTTTTTTAGATTTAGATAGTGACTATATATTGTAATTTGCTTGTAATCTTCTCCCATGCAAGGAGATATGGGGGTCCCATCATGGATTTGAGAAGAAATATATATCACACTCTATTTAATTAATTTCATGGGTATTAATTAATTTCCAATTTTATTAATTAACATTTGATGTGT
Source organism: Persicaria tinctoria (assembly GCA_037127255.1). Lineage (NCBI taxonomy): Eukaryota > Viridiplantae > Streptophyta > Magnoliopsida > Caryophyllales > Polygonaceae > Persicaria > Persicaria tinctoria. The sequence continues at coordinate 8,422,307 of JBANSL010000012.1, forward strand.
CCGTACAAAGTAAGGCATGCAAAATATACATAATTTAGGTTGTGTATGAGGGCAGTTTTATTATGATTACAAAAATTTAAAGGGAGTGCTTTTTTGGTCAATATTTGGTGCATTCTTTTTGCCATTTTCCCTCTTCTTTTCAAAATTTATTAAAGTTGGAATAAAAATGTTTGATAAAGCCAACAAGAAACAAGAGAAATCATTTTTGGATCCTCCTTCCCCACCTGCTCACACATCCTTCCAAATAAAAATATTGCACATATCTATAAAATACCAACTACAATTAATGGTGTGTCTGCCATTTACAAGTGCAATTTCTCAAAATTAAAAAAGAGAGTGCATTTTGGTAGTGATTACAGTATTGCTTAACTTATTAAGCATGCAAGCCATGAAGGTAATTCATGATTAGGGTTTTAACAAATCTGCACTCAACAAATACAGGCTGATACCAAGTACACTTCTAAATCAAAGTGTATAAATATTAAGCTAAAATGTGTAAGTTGAGATTCAGTAAATTTTTTGCAGCTTGCAACATGGGAAATATATTTTTATTTATTGTAATTAGATTTAGATTATATTTGGTAAAAGAGTAGTTGATGGGTTAGCTGAAACTGGTGGATTATTTGTGTTAATTAATAAACTAGTATGATATTTGAGAAATCTAGCTGTTATGATAGTTGGTTGAAATTTGTAAATAGAAAATTATAAGCTCCGAAAAGCTTGGATGAGTAGCTGATGAGAAGCTATGATTCCAAAAGTTAATTAAACTAAAATCTTATATTTATTTTATTTAAAACTATACGGGAAACTTAGAATTTAATTTTTGTAACTAGTGAAATTTTGGGATTGTGTATTGCAAGAAGTTACTATATTGAGCAATGAATCTTCTATAATGTACGGAAATGGAATGAGCATAAACTTTCACATAAAAAGGAAAAAAAAAAAGAGAGAAAGAGAGAGCTTGAGCTTCACAAATTTAACTAGAATACCGAATCCATCAGGTGATTTAGTTGTAGATGCCAAAGTGATTACCTTCCATCTTTCTAAAGACGTTGAAGGAGCTTCATTTTCAAGCTTCTAACTATTTTAATTACTAGTATTTTGTTGCCGAATTGTATATTCAACAAAAATAACATAATATAATTATTGTTTGTCTGAATCAAAATGAATAAACCACATAATCAAATTTGAAACAAATAATAAATAACTAGCAATATTTGATAACAGTAACCAAATAATACCGTGACAGTATTGACTATTGATATAACTATCTCATTTATTTTGAACAGGTGATAACTTTTTCAAGAAGTGGCGAAAATATTTTGTTATACATAAATGTTAACAAAATACATTTTTTTTACAAAGCAAAAAATTGAAAGGTGTAAGCACCGGTGTGACCAACAACCAATAGCATTATTGCGGACGAGAATACGAAGATCAGACCTAGTAACCACCGAGACAACATCACACGAGTGACGCAGTCGAGCAACTCGGTCAACCACTTGATTGGCCTCCCTGGACAAATGGAGGAACACCACCGAGGCAAAGGATTGAGACAGGAAGAGAATATCAGAGAGGAGGATCTCAATCTCCCATGGACACTTTCAGAGTCCTTTAGTCACATTGATAATTGTCAGGTTGTCTCATTCAACCTCGATACACTCTTATGGTACCGAGGAACACTCCCATTGACACTTCCAGAGCCCTTTAACAAAAATACATTATGGTATCATACGGATTCCAGGATCTTTCTTTATTAAAAAAATAAAAATTCTGATAGGAAAAAAGAAACAAATACAGTATATACCTTTATCACTTCGGTTGATGTTCTAGGCCCAAAACACATAGCCCAATAGGAAAGGAATAGTCTATTTAACGATCCAAATTAAAATGCAGTAGCCCGTGGGCCCATACGGCCTTGCGGCCCAACAGTTGCATTTCTCTCTTTTCGGTTATACAGTCCCACAATACCATTGTATTCCGGAATTCGAATTCGTGACCTACTGATAGATATGAGCATGGGCGGGCTTGGGCCGGGTCTATGAAAATATTTTGGCCCATGTTAGCGGGCTGGGCTTGGGCCAGACTCGGTTTTTGAGCCAACTCTCTTGCCCAAACCCGCCCATATGGGCGGGCCGGTAGTCCATCGGGCCGTCCATTATAATTTTATAAAATATTATTTTTATTTTATTATTTTTATGTTTGATCTCAAACTACACAAATGTGCTAAGTGTCTCAAAAGATTGAAATTTTATAGAAAATAAAGGTATACAAGTTACACAAATGTGAAAATTACACACTATAATCTTTATGTAGGTTCATTTCAATAATTTTTTTTTAAAATAATATATTTAGTACTATTGTATTTCTTAATTTATATGCGATGTAAATACTATTAGTATTTATAATGTAATAGATGTAAAAATTTAGATATTATATAATCAATACATATACTCCGTAGTATTTTAGTACAAATATATAAAAAATAATATAAGTAATATATATAGACGGGCCGGGCCTACCGGCCCGTTTGGGCTTAACCCTTAGCCCAAGCCCGCCCTATGGGCCAAGCGGGCTAGGCCTGTCGGCCCGTTTGGGCCAATTACCTTACCCAAGCCTGCATATTTTACAGGGCGGGTTGGGCGGGTTAGCCCATGTATGCTCAGGTCTACCTACTGAGTATTGGCTATTGGTTATCACATGTCATCTTTACTAGTTAAGTTAGTAAGATTTGACAATTAGCTGCATTCTGCAAATCAACTGCATACAAGTACAACCCTTGAAAATATTGGCGAGTGACGGAAAAAGTAAAATATAATTTATATAGTACATAAAAAAAAATTATATTCACCTTTTTAGAGGATTAAACAAATTATAAGTTAGATATATTACTACACATGACACAAATTGTCAAAGAAGTGGAGCAAAAGTGAATGGACGGTTAGAAACACAAGGTGGACAAAGGAGAATTTAATTTCAATCGCCACGATAAACGGATATTAAAAATAAGATCTTACCCTATACCTTCTTAAAACATTTGATAAGCAAATGATATTCAAATTTCACATTCATATAGTTATATAGAGATCTCTTTTGATCATCATCATCCATATTTCATTGTTTTTTTTACTCAGCTGTATGTTACAATCTTTTCTGTTTAATTAAAGTTGAGTGCAAGTAAAAAATTGGTAGAGAGTACCAATTCAGAAATAGCATACACACTTTTTAACGGCTCCAAGGCCTTCCGCTATCCCATCTACTGTATATATAAGGCCCCCGCCATTTTCATCCATTGCATATCCCAAAATAAGAAATAAAATAAAAAATATCCCAAAAAACAACGAAAAATAAAATCTGTGTTTTACAAAGTTATGTCAGTGTTGAAATGCGCTCCGTTTTCATTCTCAGCTTCCAATGGCTCCCTCCACCGCCAGCGCCCCCGCAATCTCCCCCCTCTATGTTCTAAACTCCCGTCTACTTCGCCGCCGCCAGTTGAATTCCGGTTGACTTCACCGGCGCCGCACCTTCCTGTCTCTGGCTGTGTCAATCGTCCGACTGCTGGTCGCCGACGCCGCTCTTCTATCATGGCCTCCGCCCCGGGCGATTGCACCGCTCCTCCTCATCCTTCACCGGTCCGCCTCTCACTTTCAAATTTATCTTTTCGATTTGTTTCTTCGAATGTTGAGATGTTGGATTTGGTGAAAATTTGGCATAATTTCTGTCCAATCGGTTATAGGGAGTCTTTGAGGAGAGTTTGACTTATAGCAGAGCTTATTGGCCAAGTAAATCGATCATTGCCTGGAATGTTGATGGAGGAGATGATCACTACTTCTTATATGCTAGCCAGGAGGCCACTTTAGCTGCTACAGACGCAGGAGTACAAGGTTTGGGTGTTCTTACATTTCTATATTACATGGCGTTGCAAATTGTGTGTTTCTTCTTCTTCCTGAATTCAATTGTTATCTTCATCTTCGCAGGATTTGATACGGAAATACAACTAGAATTGGACAGTGCTGGACTGCCTGACTCGGTAAATCCATCATCTTGTCGAAATTTCTTTTATAGCTCCCTTGTGATTTTATTAGACTTACTATCCTAACCAAAAATGTCCTTTACTAATTGTTTTCTCCTCAAGTTTACCGTCAACATTTAGGAATTAAGAGGAAGATTTAGGCTGCTTTTCCTGCAAAATACTTTTTTGTGTTCCACTGGTGTGAAATTTGTGGTTGTTTTTACTTCAGTGCACGCAAAATTTAAGTATATGGCTAGTGATGGAGCATTAATTAGTTAGGCATGTACTCGACAGGTTCAGTTAAAGAAGGTTGATTATATGCAATGTAAGTTTGAAAACTCTTTTCTTGCAATGAATAGTCCGCAGACTGATTTTTATGGCCGAATTTTAAAAATTTGGCATTTATTTTCATGTGGAAATGTGATAAAACATTTAAAGTAAGCTGGACAAAGGTGTTCCACTATTCCTTCTTAGAGGAATTCTTCACTAAAGGAAATTAAAACCACCCTAGTATAAAGAGTTATCTACCAAATTGAATAATAATGAGAAACACAACGGCTGATTTGGATGACAATGCAGTACTACTCTTATCTGATGTTGGTCACTTTATACAAGGTTGGATGTGTAGGTAATGATACATAACGACCAGTCATAATTCAAATTGTAAACCTAGTCTAGTGCTATAATCCCTTCCAGTTGTGGAGATTATATAGCATGGAAAATCTCATCAGTAGAACAGTCATCAAGTTGTCAAGAGGACATAATGCAAATGCATATTTGGTAATTTTGGTGTGGTTCCAAAAACTTTGAAAGTGAAAGACAAAGCAATTACAAATTTGAACTGGTTGCTGCTTTTTTGCTATGAAGGATAGCACAGGCTCAAGACCTATGCATGATACTATGATTCAGTGTAAAGGCTAGATGAGTAGAAATAATGAGCTTCAAGTGCAAATAGTACACCCAGGAAAATTTGAATATGAGTTAGTTATCAACGATCTGATAGAAATCCACTTTTGGGGTATAATTTAACGAATTCTGTTAATGGACAAAAAAGAAACATGTTACCAGCAATAGATTGTGAGTTCTCAATTTGTGATTGCTGCTATCAACCATTTACTGTTCATATGTAGTGTGCAATACTTGCTAGGTTGATAAGGCTCAGATGTTTTTTTTGGAACAACCGCAGAGTAACTTTCTCCAAACTAACTACTTTTACATGGATTAGGTGACTGAAAAGTTTCCTCATATTAAAGGTTACAGAGCTTTTAGAGTTCCAGCGGATGTGGATCAGGGATGGTTGGTGAAGTGCCAGTTAGCAGTTGCTGCTAAGAGTTGTAAGCACTTGATATGCTCTCTTTTTCTCCTGGCAGTCAAGAATGATTAATTGCTGTTGGAAGAAGTGGTGATTTTCATTTATTGAGTTTCCATGTCAATTGCTACGTTTTGAATGGGAATTCTATTAGTCAATTGTTTTCACTCTTTGTGATGGACTAATGGTAGAGCCAGTTTATTTTCTTTCATGTCATAGAAAGATTTTTGTGATTTATCTTTTTCTGTTTCAACTAAAATAAGCTGCTGGGTGTTATTATTTATGAGAATGCAGTAGAGAAACGGAAATTTGCTGCTTTTCTTTTAGCTTATGTGATAGTCTGATAATTAACTTCTTTAATAGATGTTCAAGTATCATTAATTCCTGCAACTGACATAAGCTTTTGATTGTACCACAGCTAATGGAGCATTAAAGCACGTTACAGGATTGCAGTTGCCTGGTGTTCTGGATGAGCTGTTCCAGTATGATGGACCTTTGGGTGCAGTTTTCTCCAAAGAATCTGTATCACTTTACCTCTGGGCTCCTACTGCTCAGGTAATCATTATTTTCTGCTTGAATTTTGAGTCCATGTGTTACATTTTCCTTATCTCTTATCTTTATGACCTACTTCTATCTCATTTTGTTCACGTATATGCAAGTATCTAATGACTTTGATAAACCAGAATGTGCGTGCTTACATATACACGGAGGCTTCAGATTGTGAACCCAAAGACATTGTCCAGCTTGAAGAATGTAGAGGTGTATGGTATGCTGCTGGGCCAACAAATTGGGAAGGCTGCTATTACCATTATGAAGTCACTGCTTATCATCATAGCACCTTGCGTATAGAAAAGTGCATTGCTAATGATCCATATGCTAGAGGGTATTTTCTTCTCTTTGACATGATTTGAGCATTTTAAAATTTTAATTAAGGAATTTATATCTTTCACAGTGAATGCATGACAGATGATCATAAACTTGTCTGATTCGTAGCTTTGGAAACTATTATCCTTATTTTAACAGGGTCTCAGCAGATGTGAGCAAAACTCTGTTTGTCAATCTGGACTGCCATTCCTTAAAGCCTGACGGATGGGATAATTTGCCCAATGAGAAACCTGAACTTCCTTCTTTTTCGGATATTACACTCTATGAGCTGCATATTAGGGATTTTAGGTAGGCAGTCTAAATCTCTTTTGGTATACTATTCTACTTTTCCAAAAGCAGATTCTTCTGGAAAGCTTTATTTCCTCAAATATTTCAAGGTCATATTTTCCATATTTATTTTGGGTCCCCCCCCCCCCCCCCCCCCCCTCTTTTTTATTGCACAAGGATTCCCTTTTCATCTTTGCAGTGCAAATGACCCCACAGTGCATCCTGACTACCGTGGTGGTTATCTGGCATTCACACGGGTAATTTTATTGTGTTTTTTTTTTCCTGATTGAAATAATCGAACCATGACAGAAATTGCCATTTAACTAAAGCACGAAGGCAGAATATCAGATTAACGATTGGCAATGGTTATTCGAAAATTGGAAGCTACATTTATGCTCAAGTGTTCTTGCCATTATCCTTTTGGTTTTCTAAAATTCAAGGCATCTTATGTGTGTCATTGAAAATGTGACATGAGCTGCACATTATGCATTATAAATTATTTAGAATCTTCCGGGGATGAATTTGCATAGTGAAAATAACGAGCCAGGCACACATGAAAGAATCCAGGACCGTCCTGCCACATTGTGCTGGTTAACTTGTTGAGGTGTCAATGTCATACGCTTACAAAATTACTATGGTACAAACATCCATGAATGAATGAAGTAAAGTTGGTAACTGTGGAGTCATTCGTATCCTAATTAACATTCTCCTTTAGATACTATAAAGTTTGGTTTTATTCTAACTGAATATGAATAGCTAAGGTAAGGCACGAAACAGAATTTTGCACTCACCGATTCATTGTTTTTAGTGGGCATAGATGAATGGTTATGATGAGATTTTGGGTGATGAAATCAGGCATACATTTTTTACTACATTATATTAATGTATGCATTATAATGGCTGTTCCGCACTTTTATAGCATGGAAAGGTTTGGTAATATAACTGACACTCTTAATATTTTACTCAACTGCAATGAGTTCATTTAGCCCATCTCCCTATCTCAAACGAGATTAAATTTAAATGCTGTTCACTGATCCTTGGAAAACTGAGAATCTACAACTAGGATTTCTTAATTAAGACCATTATACGTTTTTTGAGAAATACTATTTTATGTGAAGGAATCGGCAGGAGTTGATCATTTGAAGAAGTTATCAGATGCTGGCCTCACTCATGTGCATCTTCTTCCAAGTTTCCAGTTTGCTGCAGTTGATGATGTCAAAGAGAACTGGAAAGATGTTGGTGAGAAATTCATCCTTTTTACTGCTATACCTTTGCTACATAATATGTTAAATAGAGAGTAAGTTGAAGAATTATGTCAGCAGCCTATGAGGCTTGGGTAGGTCTGGTGGAAGCTATAGGCTCCCTTGTTCTCCATTAATTTCTCCAGTCCATCCTTGATCATATTATTTCTTCCATTTCTTCATTCACGGATGTCTTTCCCTCCATCTTTCAGAAAAAAAGATGGTGAATTAACCTTGTGCCTAACTAGTTAAAATTCATAATCTGTAACCGATGTAGTTAAGTGTAAATTCACAATGGGTTTAGATTTGTAGGAGGGATGACATTGACAAGCAGTATGACTATTGTTTGTTTTAAAGCTTGTGCTCTTCTGAATTATGCAAGCATCCTCTCCAGGTACTGAGTTGCTGGAATCATTACCACCAGATTCAGAAGAGCAGCAAGCTAGGATTAGTGCTATCAAGGATGAAGATCCCTATAACTGGGGGTAAGACTTGCACCTTTTGTTTGACAGTTTTACTCATCAGGTATGCTTGCCTATTAACCTTGGCATTATTAATTCAAAGGTACAATCCTGTCCTCTGGGGTGTTCCCAAGGGAAGCTATGCAACTAACCCAAGCGGTCCATGGAGAATATTGGAGTTTAGAAAGATGGTGCAGGTGCATACTCTCAACTCTGAGACTGGGCCTATGTTTCCTTTTCTCATTTCCATTGATTGATTTCAATTACTTCTCCTTGTTATACTACAGGCACTAAATCGCATTGGCCTTCGTGTTGTTCTGGATGTTGTCTACAATCATCTAGCGGCTAGTGGGCCCTATGATGACAGTTCTGTTCTAGACAAGGTTGTCAATCAATCTTCTATTTTTTCTTTTTACAACTAATTCCCCACTTTCTGTCATGTATATTGTACTTTATATATTCTTTCCAAAATATCTAGCTTAGATGAGTGTACTTTTTTGTCAAAAGATTGTTCCAGGTTATTACTTAAGAAGGAACCATGATGGCTTTATTGAGCATAGCGCAGCAGCTAACAACACCGCTAGTGAGCATTATATGGTTGGTCGGTTAATTGTTGATGACCTAAAATCCTGGGCTGTCAATTATAAGGTGCTTATTAATACTATAGCATTTAAGTTTTATTTTGGAATATGCTATTGTAGTCTGTATTTATGTATTTTTATTTTATTTTTGGGTGTATTTATATATTTCTGTGACAAGCAGATACCATATCAACAGAGAAGGCTTAAATACCGAACTAAAAATACTAGTAACAAAAAAATACAACCAACTGGAAATTGGTGGGTGGCATTTGAGTTGCTAAATGATGCTTGAATTATCTTATTATACAACCAATTGAGCCTTCATAGGGCGTGGGAAGTGAAGTAGGAAGATCTGGTTTTTGTTGAACTGGAAATTGGAAGTGAAGTAGGAAGAGAGGTTTCAGCTGGAGTTGAGAGTATTAGTTTTGATTTGATTCTTTATTTTTACTGTATTAGTTTAAGCTTGAAATTCAAAATTACAATGGAGTATATGCCTAAGTTGTACATCTTGTTCTTGTTACAGCAGAAACCCTAATAATATATTAGGTGCATCTCTGAGTCAGCTTAGCTAATAAACCTTAGATATCAGTTACTGACATAGTGATGGAATAAAGACAAGGTGGTTTAGGATTGACGGTCTTATATAAATTCTTTTTTTCCATATAAATTGAAATTATGTGAACCCTTAACTTTGATAAATTATAATATCAAGGACATGAAATGATCAGTTTGTGGACTAGGAACTCTTTAAACAAATTATGTGCTCTTTAATAATGTTGCAGTTAATTATGTTGATGTTCTCAAAGACATTCTTAACCAGTTTGACACGATCAAATTTATTGTATTTAGATTCAATAGCGATATCTCTTCTCACCTCTCTTAATGTAATCTTCTCATTGCATTTGGCTAACTCAAATGATTGATGCACCTTTCAGGTTGATGGGTTCCGCTTTGATCTTATGGGTCACATTATGAAGCGTACCATGGTAAGTGACATCCTGAAATTCAGTCTGCTATTTAATTCAATTGCTGTACTGATTACTGTGGTGTCACTTAATAATGTTTGTTCCCTTCTCATTTTCATAAAGACTTATTTTGCTTAATTAAGGTATTTTCGATACATGCGGTGGTCTTAAATATAATTGTGGCTATAATGATACGGCTATAAAAATGAATTTGATATCTTGTGTAATTCACATCTCTAATTGTGGCTATAATGATACGGCTATAAAAATGAATTTGATATCTTGTGTAATTCACATCTCTAAGGGGCCGCTGAAAGTTTCATTTGAAGGGATGAATGCATACATATATTTTAAGAGTTTTAAGACTGAATATAGTTACACAGTAAGCTGGTGGAAATTTGGTTTTGGCTTATTTGTTTATGAAGCAAGTTCTTTATTTCTTGGTTATTTCATAGAAAAAAATTAATGAAGTATGATACCAACTTACTGCATGGATAGTGGTGTATAAAGCTAAAAACTACTATGGTCACAGGAAAAGGCAACAAGTCAGTTACACTCCTTGTCCACGGATATCCATGGAGTAGATGGCAAACGCATTTATGTGTAAGTAGTGGGTTATACATGTGCTGACTAATTTTTTCCATTGGTAGTTGATTCTTCTATATTTCACTTCCTGTCCTCTTTGGCTCACAGTCTAAATTTCTATGATTCTCCTATCTAGATACGGCGAAGGGTGGGACTTTGCTGAAGTTGCAAAGAATGCACGTGGTATCAATGCTTCTCAGCTGAATCTTGGTGGTACTGGAATTGGAAGGTAGAATTTATTTTCCTTAAATGGGTTTCAAACCTTTTCTTAGGATTTGTTTTCATGTCCAAATTGGATGACAAAGGTATTACATTAAGAAAGTTCACTATGAACTTGAAATATTAGTATGTCATTCTGAAATTGTTTCTCCTATGCTATATATATAGCTGAAACGAAGACTAAACCTACTTTTGTGTGGAGCCAATATTTCAAGTTCATAGCGAGCTTGATTAAATTCAACAGGAGAAGATTAGTTCTCCTATCTTATATATGCAGATTGTGTGTTGCCAATATTTAGCATTATTATTTATTTTCACAAATAACTCCACTTAGCTCCCCACCTTTTCTCATCCCTTAGAAAAAAGGGAAAGAACAAGAGAAAGAAAGCCTTAATGACCGGTACAGTATGGACTTGTACAGCAAATTATGCCAACTGACTATTTCTTTTATTTTGCAAAATGTATGTCAGCTTTAATGATCGTATACGGGATGCAATGAATGGTGGTGGTCCTTTTGGCCCTCCTCTTCAACAAGGATTTGTGACAGGTTTGTCATTGCAGGTATTGCATATCTACTCAGAACTTTATTTAGCTTGTACATATGATAGTATTCGTATGGGATTGTGCAGACTTGATCTAGAATTATTGTTTGCAATTCATTCTTATAGTACTAAAGTCATTGCTATATACTTCAATATTAATTGTATATGGATCCATTCCACTTATTGAGTTCCTTTTCAATAAGTTCATAAGAATTCAGAAGAACCAAGTTCTGTTACATTGATTTTACTTAAAAATTTGTGTTTCAAACCCTTCTCCTATACCTCTTATCTGACTTCTTATTGTTTTATTTTGTTTGAGTAATTGGAAAGTTTGATAATTTTCCTTAGTGGATATCAATTTCTATACTTCCACTCTAAATTGGCTTTCTTTATACTTATAGTTCATCGGTTCTTTGCTTTTCAGCCCAATGCATTTGATTATGGTGGAGCAGACAAAGCAGCACACATGCTTGCTGAGGCAAAGGATTATATCCAGGTATGTTTCTCGGCCTCCTTGATGTGCTGCAGCATGAAGTAGCCATCATGTAGTTCTTACTGAAACTAAGGATATTAACATTTAACAATTACAAAGTTCGTGCTTAACTACAACTAAAGAGTTTCTTTCCAAAACAATAGTAGAAGCAGACATTTTTAATACCACTATGCAATATTTTTGCTTAGGCTAATGCGTCAAGTATTCAAGAACATGCATATTCAAAAAACATGCACTTTATCATATTGTTTCTTAGTAAGTTCTTGTGTTTTTTTTTAAGGCTGGTATGGCTGCAAACCTAAGGAACTATGTGCTGACCAACTTTGAAGGACGACAGGTACAACTTTATGCATAGTGCTTAAGCATATGAATTTCTCACCTCCCATGATTAACACTAGCAGAGATTTGTGTAGCAAGTATGCTTTCATGCTGAGATAGCCCCATCATGAGTAAATTTCAAGGCTTCATGGTAATGTCCATGCATTATTGCAATGAGAGTTTGTGTAATGGAATCTAAAACACCATAAGTATTAAATATAAATCCCAACTAAAGTGCTCCTAGTTCTGATTTGTGGTCATTTAGATCGAGTTGTGTGGCTACACTCTATATGGTCTAAGACTTACCCAGGCAATCAAAAACAAATACTGCATAATTTTTCAATCCTACAAATAACTTTATAAGATATTTTTCCATTCTGTGGCAGTTTCAATGGTCAGGTTGTGTTCCATAGTTCAATTAAAATGCTTCAACTATCATTGCATGCCCAAGGTTTATTTCAGTTGAAATGAACTTGTTCATTTTACTTGTCCAATATGCCCTTTGTGGCCCTAGTTTCTTTTGGAGGGGTTGTCTTGGAAGCTTGGGGAACAGGAGGTTGAAGGGGTCGGAGGGTGAATGGTTTCCCTTAGTGAGTAGAGTGGCTATCTGCCATAGGTTTGTTGAGCTTGTGACCCTCTGTGGCGATGAAGCTCAACAGCTAGGATATTAATTCTTCTGGTGGAGTTCAATATTTGGAGCAACACATGGAGAAAGAGGAGCCATTGTTGGCATATAAAACTAAAGGTTAGCGTAAGATAAAGGGTTGCCATAGTCATGTTGTGTTTGATTGCTCCTTCTAATGTTGCTTTTTGGAGGGGGCAGTCATTCTGAGTAAATGGCAACAACAGAAAATGACACTAGTTAGCTTTGTAATTGAGTTTCCGCATTAAATAATGAGGGTCTTCACTTTCCCTGGACACCCCAAGACTTCATCTCAAGTCTCAAGACAGGGTTAGCTAGTGATGTTAATTCAGATTTTGGATTATTCCCACTCAGAACCATGCCAAAATAGCCAGTTAGAGGGGTTTCTGAGGGAAAAATTACCACCATCTCAAGATTTCTTCAAAATTGATGAATGAAATCCTGATGATCTCTACTTCTATACTTCTCATAAATGTATCTTACAACTTAGTCAAATTAGATGATGTAACCCTCAGTTTCTTGTTTATTGTGATGTACTCCTAAACATTGAAATTGTCACCTTTGTACTTGTATTCGTTTAGGTAAAAGGGTCTGACATTCATACCTATGATGGAGCACCAGTGGCATATGCTGTATGCCCCACAGAAACTGTAAGCATATCATATGTTTCCTGCCAAATACTCTTAGCACTGCATTATAGAACCTTTTGTTTCTTTCTTTCCTTCTCTCCATGAATCTTATCTTTGTTTTCTACCCCTGATTCTTCTCATCCTTTGGTTCTTATTGTGAAGATTAACTATGTGTCTGCTCATGACAATGAGACCCTGTTTGACATTATGAGCTTAAAGGTATTATCTTCTGGGACTTACCAATATGCATCTCTTTTTCTGGTTTTATTCTGTCTTTGATAATCTAAACTCAACTGACTTGCTTCCACAGACTCCTGTGGATATATCAGTGGATGAGAGAACCAAGAACAATCAGTTGGCAACAAGTATAATCGCACTTTCACAGGTTTTGACTTGTAGAAACTTATTGGAACATGCTCAATGAATATTATGTGGCGCCTTCTGAACAAGTTTTCTTCTGTAGGGAATTCCATTTTTCCATGCTGGTGATGAGCTGCTACGCTCGAAATCCCTTGATCGCGACTCTTATAACTCTGGTGATTGGTTTAACAGGTATTCTTTATTTGCTTCCTACTTTTTGATGTTTTGGTGCCTTCACTAATCTAATGATTATTTACTTCTGTGAAACATTTTTTTACAAGAACCGTAATTTCTATCATCTTTTAACCTTTCTGCACTTGAATTTTCTGGTGTTGCTGTTATCAGGTTGGATTTCACTTACAATCATAATAACTGGGGCGTTGGGCTTCCTCCACAGGAGAAGAATGAGAAAAACTGGCCTTTGTGAGTTCCATTTCCTTTTAACAGACTGATACGTAGGCATCTTTTATACATTGTGCCATCGAGGTTGAGGTCCCTATTGAGATTCATCTACTGATCAACTCTCACCAAATTTTGTGTGTGCAGAATTAAACCAAGACTGGCTAATCCTTCCTTCAAGCCTGATAGAAGTCATATAATCTCAACGGTTGAGAACTTTATAAACCTTCTACGGATTAGGTACTCGTCACCACTTTTCCGCCTAAGAGAAGCAACAAGTATTCAGGTGAGAAGTTTTTTCAACAATCATCCTCGAAAGAAAATGGTTTCTCAGTTCTGACATACAACATGTAGAACCGGTCCATCTGCTCTTCTGCTGATACTGCTTCTTTGTTTGCAACACTTTTCTTGTTTCAGGAGCGGGTGCATTTCCACAATACCGGTCCATCATCAGTTCCTGGTGTCATAGTGATGAGCATTGAAGATGGCTGCAAAGGAGTTAATGGGTTAGCTCAATTGGATCCAAGGTGAGTACCAATTAATGAGCATCAAAAGTTTAGTCAACACATTGCCAGTATTTCTTCGACAAAACTCGTGGATGACGTGGCAATGGAATTTGGTCCTAACAGGAACTCAGCCGTAGTTGTGTGTATCAACGTATCCCCAAAAGAAACCTCCGTTTGTGTCCCTGCTTTACAACACCGCGGCTTTCAGCTGCATCCAGTGCAGGTAATAATCTTGCTCAGGCGTGTAAATTTCGGTGAGAATACCTCAACTCTGTGCAGTTATTCTCAACTCTCAACCCTATTGCACGTTGTTTGCAGTACTCTTCAAACAATTGCATAGCCAAGCAGGCCCACTATGAACCCGGGAATCCAACCTTCTTTATACCAGCAAAGACGACAGCTGTGTTCATCGAACCTCGCAAATGAGTTCTCTCATATGTGACCAATAAAGGAAGTTAATAAGGCATAATAATGCCAAAGGCATCAGGTTCTCATTCATCTGAAGTACGCCCCCATCCCGACGCCTGCGTTTTGAGGAAGATCGTCTGAACAGAGAAAATCAGTATGGGTTTAGACATATATAGTACTATAGTAGTCTAGTCAGTAGAGCATAGAATGAATAAGGGGGCTACTAGTGTAATACCCGTGCCTTGAAAGCACGGAAGCTTAATTCATTTTAATTTGAACATCATTTTATATATCTATATAATACTATATATATATATATATATATCTATATAATACTATATATATATATATATATGTACGTGTTTACAACGAAAAATATGTATAAAATATTTTTTTATAATTTATAAATTAGTTGGAAAGAGATACGATACAAATTTTGAAAATGATTTAATAAGGTAAAGTAGTAATAATACTCAAACACACCATCTAATATAATTTGAAATAAATATATAATTATTATCATTAGCATAAATCTAAAAAAGTAAAATATAAGCTCCCGTACAAATATTAAAAAATCATAAGCACATGATTGTGTGAATAATTTTGAAGTTAAATATGTAGATGTACATAACTTATTGATTATTTTCATGAGAAAGATGGTTAGAAAGATAGAGAAATTAATAGTGAAAATAAAGGTAAGATGGTAAAAAAAAGATCCTTAAAGGTAGAAAAGTGATCTAAGAAGCCTCATCCAAGATGTAAAATAAGCATTAGTAATGCTTGTGAGTCTTAAAATATTATTTATTTTTCGATAGTCATTTAAGATGTCTAAAATAATTAAATTATAAAATAACACTTATTTGGCTCTAACTGATTTTTATAATTAATTTTTGAAATCGAATATTTACAAATTGATTATTACATGTTCGTTGTATGTAGACATTGTGGGGAATATTGCAATCAGTTAAAAATGATAAATCAACAATTTCAATATCCAAGAATAAAATCAGCCAAAAATTGACGAATGTTCAATGTACGTAGACGATTAAAATAGATCACAAATTGACATACAACATATCAAATTAAATAATATTTTAGTATAAAAATAGGAAACAAATATGTTTAAAATAGGAAACAGATATTTTAAAATTTCAGCATTAATATTGACCAATAAGAAAATACCATTTGAATAAAAAATTCAAGTTTAATTGTGAGCGTGACACATTAGCAATATAACCGAAAAGAGACTGTAATTGGGAAAAAAATGGAAACATGTCTCAATATTTACGACAATATAACCGAAAAAAAAGGAATGGATTCAAATCATATTTAAAATAGGAAACAAATATTTTAAAGTTTTCATAATAATATTGACCAATAAGAAAATCTCATTTGAATAAAAAATTCAACTTTAATTGTGGGCGTGACACGTCAGCAAAATGCTAGCAGAATTAGTAATATTAATAGATTAATAGATAGATAGATTATAGATATATTGCAATCGGGGAAAAAAATGGAAACATGTCTCAATATTTACGGCAATATAACCGGAAAAAAAAAGAAATGGATTCAAATCATATTTAAAATAGGAAACAAATATTTTAAAGTTTCCATAATAATATTGGCCAATAAGAAAATCTCATTTGAATAAAAAATTCAACTTTAATTGTGGGTGTGACACGTCAGCAAAATGCTAGCAGAATTAGTAATATTAATAGATAATAGATAGATAGATAGATATATTGCAATCGGAAAAAAAATGGAAATATGTCTCAATATTTACGGCAATATAACCGAAAATAAAAAAAAGGAATGGATTCAAATCATATTTAAAATAGGAAACAAATATTTTAAAGTTTCCATAATAATATTGACCAATAAGAAAATATCATTTGAATAAAAAATTCAACTTTAATTATGGACGTGACACGTCAGCAAAATACTAGCAGAATTAGTAATATTAATAGATTATAAATTATACACTGTTATAGACATGTTTTTATCAATAAATAAAAAATATTTTCGATTCAAGAATCAAGACCGTCCATATTCGTTACCTGTTTAAGTAACGGACGGATTGACCTTTTTTTGATGTTATTCAACCTCTATCCTTAATCGTACCACGGATCCAAAGTTAAGAGGTGAAATTACTGATTGAGCATAGTTCAAGAAAATGTTGGTGTGACATTTTTGATGGCTTGCTCTGATATTCACATAGAGTGGAGTATTTTATTAGGAAATCTGTGTAATTTCATAAGTTACATTTTGGTTTTATTTTATACAAATTATCCTAGTTTAAGAGGGTGGTTTTGTGTAATTTGTTAATTTAGGCGTGGTTTTATGAAATATCCTAATTTGAGGGGGTCTTGTGGAATATACCTGAACTTTAAGTCTCGTTTTCACACGTTCTTCGTAGCGGCAATTGCGTGGCAGATAAGTTTGCACACATTGCTCATATTGCCTCCATCTCTTCTCTATACACTGACCCAGGTCTTATCGAACTCATCTGAAAGGATGCTGTCGGATAGCGGTTTGCATCCGAATTATTACTTAATCAAAAAAAAAAACTTTTATTTAGGATGGGTTAAATAAAGAAAACAAAAATGGAGGTGAGTATTGAGGATAGGATTTTCACCACCCGCTTCAAATCTTGTAAACCGGTATAAACCCATAGGATTTCATTTGTTGGATATCCAAATCCAAAAACACAAAGAGAAAAGCTTAGTTTAAAGCATTAAACAGAGAGAAGCCTTCGGGAGAATTTTCGGCGTAAAATTCCGGAGTGTAGTTTTGGGTGTGGGTGTTAAGTAATTTAGTTGTAATCACGTTATCATTCTACCAAAGTTTTGCGGCAGATTAGAAACATCTGGTGTGTGTGTTTTCTATCATTGTCATTCTCATTATTCTGATTTTCGGAAAAGTTGAGCGTATTTTTCCCAACACAAGTGTTGTGATTCTTATTGAACAAATCACTGACTTCTAAGATTTGTTCCTTCATCCGTTATTAATTCAATTGCTTCGAAGAAGTCACAGAAATCTCCAACAGATAAGTTAAATGCATTTTTTAGCACTGAATGGGTAGACTCGACCCTTCAAGTGAAAGTTTAATTATCAAGTTTATTACAAATGAGTTAAATACACTCCCTGTCCCTGTGCTGCAATAGCTATGTTGAGGAGAGATACTCCATCAATCAATCCCAAGATGTGGTGACACCTGGTGTATAACCCCTGGCGTCAACACTTGTACGATTTGTCGACCTGGACTGGAATAATCCTCTATAATTTTTTTCATAAATTTCTTCTCCATGACCAAATCCCTCGAGCGATCAAATTGTTGTAAAAAATTCAGCTTGTGTAGAATTTGGCTTGCTCAAGTTGCCCAAAATTCAACTGTAAAACATAAACTGCTCTAAAAATTTCAATTTAGCTTGTCAAGAATTCAGCTTGACATTCAAATCGGCTGTAAAAAAATAGCTCTGAAAAATTCAGTTTGCCAAGAATTCAGCTTGTCAAGAATTCAACTATTCAAATCGGTTGTAAAAAAATTGCTCTAAAAAATCCACCTTGTTGTATCAGTTTCTTGTTGTTCTCATCTGTAAAAAAAAAATCAGCTTTTGAAAAATTCAACTTCCAAATTGACAGATTATCAAACCATCCTCTCCATGAATGTGAAGACCAAATGACCAAATATTAGTTTGGGTGTCCATGGCTTTCCATCTCGTGCAGATGATGGCATCGAAGAGAGAGTAAAAAAATGTTACTGGAAGCCATAATTGACATCTTCTAAAATCTTACCTTATGCATTTCACCTTCAGCAACTAGCTATTCATTAGCCATCTCTTTGTCCTCGGCTTCAGCACTCTCACATCTGCGGATAAGTTCTGCATCCTATAAAAAAGGAAACCGTAATCAACTAACCAGACTGACTGGTGCACAAAAAAAAAGGCAATGTACTCAATAAACTTACCGGTTTTGGGAGGCTTGACAGGTGCTGGACCAGACTATCCAACCCGGTCAACGAGCTTCCGCCTTCACTTACGGCTTCAGCGGCCTTCTTCTTCAGCTCCAGCACCTTTAATTTCTAGTCCTTGTAGGATCCATTCAAGGACCCAGCTAGTACTCGAGCCAGCTCATCCGGGTCAGGGAGTGACCTAGTGCCCTGGGCCACCCTGACCCCGACCTTGAGCCAATCCACCAGCAATGTGGTGTTGGAGAATTGGTCAACACCCTGTGGCCACGCCAACATCATGGTTCCGAAACTCAATCCCTCCAGCACCGAGTTCCAACCACAGTGTGTCAAAAACGCCCCCACTGCTGGGTGTTGCAAGATTGATACCTATCCGCATACCAATTATCAACTCTCATTATGCATTTCAAATTTTCAAGCTCAACAATTTTGCAAGGATACAAGCCAAAATGCACATCAAAATACAATATATACATCAATGTAGGAAAAAAACCCTATGCTAGATCTTACTCGTTCAAAATCAGAGTCGGGGGCAAGATCTACATGGTCCTATTCAGTTGGAGAGTGAAGATCTTACGAGAGAGAGAGAGGGAGAGAGAGAGAGAGCTGATTTGACACCTACCCCTCCGGCGTCCTTGGGTATGAATCTCCGCCCTCCACCCACAACCTCCGCGGCGTGTGCAACCGAAGCTAGACCTCGCCACGTGAGCGCAGTGGCGGAGCCAGGAGTTAAGGAGAGGGGGGCACCACAGTACCGAACGAACCCATTGACTCGACTCAGTTCCTAAGTGAGCTAAATATAATCAAGAAATGTTGGGCTTATTCGACTCAAATAACGTATCCCGGCTAATATGCACCTTCAATTTTTAAACATTTATAACTTTTTACTCAGACGTCGGATTAAGGCGTATAATATATCAAAACGAAGGTATCGACGAGGAGAATACATCTATAGAGTTTGCCAAATGAGAGGGGGAGCACGTGACCCCCTATGCCCCCTAGCTCCGCCTCTGCTTGAGCGGAATGTAAGGGAGGCGGGGTGGAGGGCTCCGTCGGTCGCCAGCACAAGAAGATTAGGTGAGGAGGGCGGCACTGAAGCAAGAGAAATCGCCCCAACTGAGACAATTGAGAGAACGAAGAGGAAGGAGGAAGCAGAGAAACCCGTGCGTTGGTTAAAAAACACGAAGGGGTAAAAACGTCTGAAAATGCCAAAATCTGACGTGGATAATGATTGAAAGTACTCTCGGCTTTTTAAACCCCCGCTCTCTCACTCTCAGTATCTCCCTCGCAAAAACCCTCTGCTTCCGAGATTTGGTTTTTTGTCATCTCTCCATTGGTCGCGCGCTGTTCTATTGGAACCATCTCTCGATCATCAAGATGGCCTCAGCGGTAATTTCTCTTTGTCTGCTACCGTTCCTAATTCTACTATTCTTTCTCAATCCGTTAATCCGATCCATTCAGAATTACAGATCATGATCTTGATAGCTAAATTCTTTGATTCTGGATTCCTCTTTCGGACTGAATTTGATTAATAAACAAATTTCTTCCTGAAATATCAAATTAGTCTTCCACATTCAGTTTATCGATCTCATATACTGTATCAAATAGTTGATTCACAATATATTCAGAGAACTGCCGTAGTAGCTCCGAATTACCCTCAATGCTTAATTAATTCATCGGTATATAGAAAAGGGGAATTTGCGTTCGATCTTTAATTATCAGAATCGAAAATTGATTGTTGTTTGGGCTGCCTCGATGCTGATATATCGTGTCTGTTAATATATTCAAAGTTATCAGCTTCGGAATGGGGTACCATTGTCGGGAAACAGATACCGAGAGTGAAGGAAAACGTATGCTACTTTGTGCAAGGGCATCTGGAGCAGAGCTCCAAGCCTTTTCCTGTGGAGGTGTGGGAGGAGATCGAGTCATTTCCACACTTGATACTGTGTGAGGAGGTTAGTTTTTGGGCTCACAAGGACAACGACGAACTCTTTGCTAGGATCAGACTCACACCGAAGACGCACTTCGAGCTGACTGAATCTGCTGATTGACAAGGTCGACCCTACATCTGCTGCTGTGAAGATGCCAACAGCTTTGGATCCGAGCGCCAAAGTTACCGAAGAAACGAAGAAGAACCTATTTCGAGAGACTGCTGATAGCCCTTGATATTAGAAGTAAAATTGTTCTATATTTCCCTCAAATTCAGTAAGGAGGACGATGTTGACGGTGCCCATGGTGGTTGTAGAGGTGGCACAAGAAATCAACGCTCGTGGCCGAGGATGTATGGATTAGGGAAGAAGAAGAATATCAAAAAAGGAAGAACGAGAATCTGAGATAGAAAGAGAGTAGGAGGAAGAAGATCGGATAGGAGATAGAGGAAGAAAGGAAAGAGAGAACCGAGAGAGCTTAGAGAGGAGATTAGGTAAAATGTCTTGATTATTGCTTGGATAACTCCCCATTAGAACCAATGGGGTATTTATACCCTAACCTAATGCCTAATACCTACTAAGGATATTACAATAGGGTCATAACACTATGTCCCACTGGAAAGAGATGGGCTGGTCCGGGTAGTAGTGGCCGAGGTGAGGCAACGGGGCTGGATCTTGAAATTCATGGGAATCATGTGCGCAAGAGGATGGAGGGAGGGGGGATTTGGAGATCACCGGATCGGAAAGACGGGGGATTGGGTGTAGATATTAGTAAAGATTTGAAGTTTTTCTCTAGAGAGGAGGGAGATTCCCGTAGAGTCACCACTGATAAGGGGGTGCCAGTGACAATGACTCTGTAAAAAAAAATTGTAAAAACAAAGTTGTTATAAAATTTTATTTTATTTTTGCTACCAAATGTTGTTGCGGGATTTATTGGGTAGTTGTTGTTGTTGTTGTTACCAAATATGAGTTCCTCGTCAAAAAAATAAATAAAAAAAGAGTATTTTTTCAGCACATGTATCACATTAATAAAGGTGATCACAGTGACATCGTAAAAAAAAAGGGAAAATTAAATTAAATAATCCACCCTTTTGGAGTGTGTGAGATAAATACCATCACCTTTATTTTATTAAAAAAATATCACATACTTTTCTATATATGAGTAAACGGACCATTAATTCCGTTAGACATTAATGTTCAATGGCACCGTTTTTTTAAAACTAATTTCTTAATCTTGATTTAGACCCGTCAAAACACAACCCGATCTAGTCGACCCAACCCGAACGCCCGGCAATTTTCCGACCCGAACCCGAAAATTTTGGCTCGGAAAATTTTTTCCGACCCGAACCCGAATTTTTTTCGGGTAATCTAGGTTTCGACCTGGTGACCCAATTGATCCGGTAATTTTAACCCGATGACCCGGTTGATTTATAATTATATATGATTAGATTTTTTATGGAAATTCCAATTCATTACATTTTATAATTCCAATCACTTGATCTTTCATTTTCAAATCAACTATTATATTTATTTGTATTGTGTAATACTCCGTCCGATCGATAGTATTTGATTTTTTATTTTTAACACATTTTTTAAGAAGATAAAAATTCTAAAAAATATTAAAAAATACGCTTATTAGTCTATTTGCATGAAATTGTTTTTAAAAAATATTTAAAAATTTGATATATTATTACATTTTATTAAAAATTACGAGAAATGCTAAAAATCAAATATTTTTTTAATAAAATGTAATAATATATAAAATATCAAATTTTTAATAAAATTATTTTTAAAAATTATTTAAATTTTTGATATTTATATATTATTACATTTTATTAAAAATTACGAGAAATAATAAAAATCAAATATTTTAGATCAGATATAGTATGTAACAAACACTCGAACTTATTAACAACGCCTTTAATTTTATAATTTTAAAATTATCGCAAAATTATCAAATCATGATTTTTTAATTTAAAAAGGAAAAAATTGATAAACCCGAAATCGACCCGAACTCCGGTCAAACTCGGGTTCGAGTCAACCCGGATATACCTGGAATCCGAAGTGACTCGACCCGAACCCAACCCGAATGACCCGTTTGACAGGTCTCATTAATTCCGTTAGGCAATCCGTCAAAATTAATAGAATCAAAGATGAAAGTTTGCCATGACACCGTTTACACTTATGTGGAAAAGTATGGGATATTTTTTTTAACAAAGTAAAGGTGGTGGTACTTATCTCACCCTCTAAAAGGTTGGATTATTTGATTTAATTTTCCCTAAAAACACTGTAAAATTAAAGATGTCACTATTTTTTTTTGTCACCACACATGTGTTATCAAAATCATTGACCTTGACTGTCAATGATCAATGGTCAAATTAAAGATGAGAAAGAAGGACAATGGTTAAATTAAAAATGAGAAGGAAGGACAAAAATCATTTGGGGACATTTGAATTTTTTTTCAAAATATTCATTAAAAAATAAAATATTACGGATAAATTCACACATTAAAACTATTTACACAAATATTCAAAATTTGCAGATCCGTCAGAAAAACGCGGTCTCAGACCGCGTTTTTAGGTTCCATTTTTATTTCCTAATTTAAAAAACAAAATAGAAAAAAAAAATACATACAGCGCGGCCTCATAAAACGCGGCCTGAGGCCGCGCTTTACTTAGGAAAAAAAAAAAAAAAAACAAGAAGAAGAAGCAGAGCTTCTCGAAGGCATGGGCGCCGGCCAGTCCTCTTCGGGGCGCGATTGTCCTTTCCGGCGGGGCTTGCTCTTCGCATGTCAATTTGCATACCTAGTGAAATGAAGGGGATAGGAGACACTCACAGATCTCTATGTTTGTGGCTACTTGAGAGAGAAAGAGAGAGGGTTGTGGAATTAACGCAGTCCACAGTAAGATAATGCGACAATTTGCGTTGCAAACCCCCAATTGAGAAATGTGGACTGGCGGGACTCGATCGATGGAGCGCAACGGAGATCCGAACCGAAAGACAAGCCCCGCCGCCGGCCTCACCTTGGACATGGCGCGCGGCTTCTCCCCCGATGGCCCTCGTCACCGCTCCGCACCGCTCCGCCAGATCCCCAATCTCAATTCGTCGGAGCTATGCCATGGTGGTCGGAGCCCTGGTCAACGGCGAAATCTTCGAGGTCGGCAACCACCAATCTCAGATCGAAGAGGAAGCTTCGAAGCAGCCCGGATCGAAGAGGAGCTTCATCGAGAGAGAGGAGGTCGACCGGTGACGATTGGGGATCTGGCGGAGCGGACGATTGGTGGTGGTGGGCTGGTGGTGGGCGGCGAGGGGGTGGGGGCGTGGAGACGGCTGGCCTGGCTGGCAAGGGAGGAGCCGCGGTGGCCTAGGCCGCCTGGCTATGCAATTGAGCGAAGAGGAGCCATGGCCGGAGTTGGGAGGAGCTGTAACGCGTTTGTGCTTTTACTTTTTTGTTTTGGTTTATTAATTGGAAAATAATAATTTAAATGGTACTAGTAAAACGCGCGCGTTTTTCCGATAAATCTGACAAAAATGAATATTTTTGTAAATAGTTTGAAAACGGGAATATTTTGTTAAATATTTATTTTTTTATTGAATATTTTGGAAAAAAAATCGGGACATTTAGTTATAAAAATGGACATTTACTTAAATGGGGTTAATGGAGTGGTTATTTAGCAAATTAATCCTAGATTCATTTAATTTTATTTTTTAAAATATTCATTAAAAAATAATTATTTACCATAATATTCACACATTCAAATCGCGTTTTATAATTAATTTCGGATAAAACGTGGGTTCAAATCGCCTTTATATCAATTTATATTTTGAAATTAAAAAAAAACTAGCAAGTGAAACGTGACTTCATATATACTTCTTCCGTTAATTAAAACTTGACGTTTTACTATTCACGCACGCTTTTTGAGGTATCAAAAACTATATAAAATATTAACTTTTTAATATTTTTTTTTAAAATTTCATAGTAGAAAACAAATGTAAAAAAGTATGCATTTATAACTATGAATTTATAAAAACAAATGTAAAAAAGGTAATATTTTATATAATTTTTATCATTCTAAAAAAGTGTGTATAAATAGTAACGACAAGTTTTAATTAACACAGGAAGTATATATAAAGTGCTTTGCCTAATGCCTCCATTGTTGCTCTGCCTAATTAATTCCATTGTTGATCACCTGATTCACTGGAGCCTCCTGTGCATAGGGGTGGATGAAACCATTCTATCACCCGCTCCGCGGGTAAATAGTTTCACTCGCTTCACCCATCATCCGCAAATCTCTTCACCCTCATTCGACCTGTGAGGATGATGCGGGTGGAGCGAGTGTCCAATGGGTAAAATAAATGTAGTTATGATTTTTTAATAAAATTGAAAAATGAAAAAAACTTAAATTTTAATTTACAAACACTAAAAATATGAGTTTGTGAAAGTCGAATACGTGTCATACATCACAATAACATGTTACTCAAGACTTGATTAGAGAGGTTTTATACGAAAAGGGTAAACTGAACACACATGTAAATTTTAGGGTTAATGCAGTTATGTGGGGTGGGTGAATGAGACCACGGGTTAAATGGTTAATGGGTGAAATATCGGGATAATTCATCCATCACCCACTTAATATGGGTTTTCGCCCACAAAACTAATACGGGTAGAACGGATACCCGTTGAACCATAGCCTCCAGCATAGAGGAGGCTGCCTCCACTTTTTTTCTTTCGTTTTTAAGTAAAGTGCGCACTTCACTTGTTAGTTTTTTTTTTTTAATTTCAAAATATAAATTGATCGGTATATGCAATTATGCAAAGGAAGTCTATAGCAACTTAAAATCTGAAAATTGCGAGGTAGAACAAGACGCAAACCACTCCAGTCTCATATTTCAGACGGATATTTGATCTAATAGGTAGACTTGAATTTTATTTTATTTTAAAAAAAACACTTGAATCCAATATAGTGTGTTTTTAATGTAAAAATAAAAAATAAAAAGGCGCTTACCTGAAATATGAATATATAGGCGGTGCTGCGCTTAAGCTCTAGCTAGAGCTTCTTCAATCAATCTCGGTTTCAGGCGGTCGGTGGACTGGTAATCCGTGTGGGTGGCAGAAAGTGGTGGTTGGCTATGGATGTATCGAGATAAGATGCTATATTGCTATGGGAGGTTTGGATTGATCGATTAATATATTTTCGGCTTGTTTGTGTGTTAGCATTATATATATATTTATTTATATACAAAAATGAAATTTCACTGTAATGATCGAGGCCATATCATATGCAAGTTGGTAATACAGAAAAGTAAAAGGAGACGGCGAGGAAGAGGAAGAGGACACGACCCCAACAAAATGGCAAAACCAAAAGTAAGTAGACGACAACAACAACATGCAAATGATTCCACAAATTTCTTTATCGTACATATAATTTTGCATTTATGATATATCCTTGGCAGTTGGCACTTGCAATTTAAAATTCACTTACATAGCACCGAGGAAGCTACCTTTGTGTGGGAATAAAGGGATAGACGCAGCCGAGACTGGAATAGGATTCACCGTTTTTTTTCTTCAAATCCTACTGGAATCGGGACGGACGGAATTGGTCCCACCCCTAAGGAATATACATGCATTTTTGACATAAAATTGTTAGTTTCATAGCATGTTTGACTAAAATAGTGATTATTTTTTTTATAAAATTAAACTAAGTCATGGCTGGCTGTTGGTATGGTGTTGTCTCCTATCTCATTTGACGAGTTATCTAGGTGTATTCTCCTCGATGATAGCTTCGCTTTGATATATAATACGTCCAAATCCGACTTCTGAGTAAACAGTTACGAACTAAGCTAGACAACACTTACATTACTTAAATCTCATTTTACTTTGTTTATCAACTAAGCTAGACAACACTTGTGTTCTTTTAAACATTTTTTCCGGCAAAACTACGTTTTTCCGTCGCTGGAGGGGGGCCGCCCACTTGCGCACCCTGTGACCGCCACTGATTTCAACACATCTTCTCAAGTGCAATCCACCTGGATCGGGTGGACACTTGGACATTTTTTTTTCTTTTGGGTTGAGACTCTTAATCTCTGTATAGATCGTCTTGTTGCACTTGAGGCGGCGAGTTAGGATAAAATATCATCCCACATTGGTTGGAATGTTTTTGTGTTAAAAGGGCGCATCTCGACGTTATAACCAAAAAACAATATAAATCCTCTACACAATAATGACTTAAGTTTTCATACTAATTCCCGACGAATTTCACAAAGGCAGACCAAAGGTTTGTTGAGCTCGTGACTCCTATGTGACGATCGATGAAGCTCAACAGATATGATATTAATTCTTCTGGTGGAGTTCAATATTTGGAGCAACACATGGAGAAAGAGGAGCAAGTGTTGGCATATAAAACTAAAGGTTTAGCGTAAGATAAAGGGTTGCCATAGTCACATTGAGTTTGATTGCTACTTCTAATGTTGCTTTTTGGAGGGGATAGTCATTATGAATAAATGCCTGAAAAGCGGATTGAAGAGAGAGTTCAAACACATAAACGAGAAGCACAAACTTGTATTAAACTTTGAATAAGAGTTTTACAAACGATTCAAGCTTAAAATAGAAGGGAAAAATAAAAACGATTAGCCTCAACTAGAACACCAGTCACCAAGGTTAGAACCAAAGGGCAATCGGGCTTCAAATCTCACAAGCTCTCGAAATCTCAGTGTTTGGATATAAAGGGAGCTCCACTTAAGAGCACAAGGGAAATGTAACCCTAGCAGAGCTCAAGAGACAAGGGAGACGGCATGGAGGAGCTCTCAGATTTCTCTCTCTCTTGTCGGTGTTTAGGGTTTGCAAACCCTTTTAAATCCGAGCCAAGTGGAACAACGTCGTTGAAGGTTCAACGATAAGAAGATCCGCAAGCAAGGAGCTGGACTTCCTCCAAGACCGGACTGAGATCGTTTGGGCCAAAGACCCAAACACAATACAATCAGTCTCACAAACATACCCTTACAAGTTATGCATCAACAAGCACACACGTAAACACTTATGATTACAAAGGTCATGAGATGAGCGTCAACAACAGAAAATGACACTACTTAAATTAGCTGTGTAATTAAGTTTCAGCATTAAATGATGAGGGTCTTCACTAAAACTTTCCCTAGACACCCCAAGACTTCATCTCAAGTCTCAAGACAAGGTTAGCTAGTGATGTTAATTCAGGTTTTGGATTATTCCCACTTAGAACTATACCTTGAATCGGTAAATAAATAGCGGTCATTCCGGGGTTCGAACCGGTTACCTAAGGGTACAACCCATAAGTCCTTTTCGATGAGACATTCCGAAATGGTTCACTTAAAGCTATGTCAAAATAATCAGTTAGAGAATGGTTTATGAGGGGAAAATTACCACCATCTCAAGATTTCTTCAAAACTGATGATCGAATAAGAAGGCTACTGTCAAGTGAAATATTAAGTGGTAATGTAATACTCTGTAATAGACATGTTTTATCAATAAATAAAAAAATATTGTCGATCAGTCCATATTTGCCGCATGTTTAGTTTAGTTAATAGTGTAACGGATATATTGACCTTCTTAGGTCGTACAACCTCTATCCTTTTAACCCTACCACAGCCCACAGATCCAAGTCAAACTACTGATCGAGCATAGTTCATTATAATAGCTTTCCGTTTTAAAAATAAAAAACGTGTTGTATTAATATTTGTATATTTTGATGGCTTCCTCTGATATTCCGATAAAGTTCAAAAATATTTTATTAGGAAATCTGTGTAATTAAATATTTTATTAGGAAATCTGTGTAATTTCATAAGTTAAATTTGGTTTTATACAAATTATCCTAGTTTAAGACTTAAGAGGGTGGTTTTGTGTAATTTATTAATTTAGGCGTGGTTTTATAAAATATCCTAATTCGAGGTCGAGGGGGGTCTTGTGGAATATACCCTGAACTTTAAGTTGATTAAATGTCAAAATTGCCCCCAAACTCCATAAACCCCAAAGCCGAGCGACTCTCTCGCGTTCTCTCTCCATTGCGTTCCCAATCCTCAGCCATCGCCGTGGGACTCCGTCACCACCATAATCGCCGGCGAGAAGGAAAAGAAGTGTTAAAGCCTACTAAACGAATTGCGCAAACAATTCCACCTCGTCAAAGCCTTCTAGATCGTACTCTGTGGCATCCGATTCCCCCACGTCGCTGCAAATTGCCTGGTATGTTTCCTCCTATTCATAACTTATCTAAAAGTTCCTTTTTCAATTCCAAATTGGTCAAATTTGCATGTTATTTTTTAGTTGAAGTAGTATAATGTGGAGTTTAATGGTGATTTGGACGGGTGTAGAATTTGGATTTGCGATCACTGGATTTTGGTTTAACATCTGCGTTTTAGAGTGGCGGGTTAAATTTGTTAGATGTGTTTGTGAGCTGCTCTGGCTTTGCTCTTGCAAATGGAATCTATCCATAGTAATTTTTGGAATGGAACACTGTGAAGTATGATGTAGGTGAAATTAGGGCTTTGAGGCACCCTGCACTTCCTCAATCTGTTTGAGAGGTTGGTGGAGTTGTCAAGGCAAAAGCAAATGATAAAAAAGAAGTCAATTTTGCCACAAAGTTTGATGGAGATAATTGCATTAGCACTTAGCAGTGTCACTCAATTACACGAACTTCAATTATATTATCTAAATGAGAATACACAATCGAGTCCGGGTACGTGTTCATCACATATGCTTTGTCACTTGCATATCACTCCATTGTCAGCATATAAGTGTTTACAATGGCATACCCCCTACCAACCTTCCCCACCTTCTCCATTTCTTGCTTATATATAGATTATTTTTCGGCTGGGTGCCTTATTGTGCTCCTTGTGTTGGTTTGACAGAATTCTTGAAACTCGACTTCGTAGCATTTCACTAGCTATTTATTTTTCCTTTGGCACCTTTTTCCTTCAAACCTTTCATAGGTATCCCTATTGATTACATCAACTATGCTTTCAGTTGTTGAAAAAATTGGCCAGCAGATGGGAAATTGGTGATGTCAAATCTCTTAGGCTAGCGAAATGGTGCTGGCATTTGCTTCTGGGAGAATCCATCAAACTTTACGCTACATAATCAGCAGCCAAAGTCCATGGTGCCGCACCATAAGGTGGTTTCCTCATCCTTTTAACTTGTTATACCAGATTTGAAGTTAATACTAATTCCATAGACATGGGCTAAGTTTGCAAGGCAACTTTCATGCTCTCAAAATGGCTTTTGTGTTTTTTGTACAGGAACTGTTGGATCCACGACCAGATTGCTTGTTGCTCTTCGAATTTCCCAACTAATCTTTTGAGGTCCTCACAATATTTGCATAAGAAAGTTTTATTCAATGCAGTGGAGTTGAGCTTGTTTCATTGTCAGAATGATATTCGGTCATGGGATAGTGTGGTGAAACGGTTGGGTTTCAGGGGAGCTCACTTTTCTTCAGTTGAGATAAAGGCAGAAGATGATGTTGTCAGGTTTCGTGTTCAAAAGTCACCTGATGATAGTACTGCTGAAGATGAATTGGCATTGAGAAAAGGGAAAACGGAAATAAAAAGGAAGAAACCATCAAGGAAAGCAAAACTCAAGGAGTTGAGATTTTACCGGCTTAAGGCAAAGAAGAAGTTGAAATCTCCAAATCCTGAAGTTCGTTTGAGGTATAAACTTGAAAAGGTTAGAAAAAGCCACTTAATGGTATACACATATGATGGAATTAGGTATAAACTTGAAAAGGTTAGAAAAAGCCATGTGTGATTTTCAATATCGTGCATTTCCTTTTCTGCACAGTAGAGAATGATCTGAAAATATTTTATCGGGAGAGACAAGTATAGCTGAAGCTTTCGAAAATGCCAATAGATGGTATTATATACTATTCTGCTGCTGTTCAGAAGATCCAATAGTTTCTTATGTAAAGCACAACTCATCGAATATGTCAAATTGAAATGGCTTTCAACACTTCACTATTTTCTTTTATAGGCCAAGCGGAAGGAAGAGTGGTTGATTGAAAAACTGAGGAAATTTGAATTGCCCAAAGCCGCACCAGAAACACACGATCCTGAAATGTTAACTGAGGAAGAAAGGTTTTATCTGAGGCGAACTGGTGAGAAAAAGAAACATTATGTTCCTGTTGGGAGACGAGGAGTATTTGGTGGTGTTGTACTTAACATGCATCTGCATTGGAAGAGACATGAAACGATAAAAGTTGTTTGCAAACCCTGCAAGCCTGGGCAAATTCATGAAGTAGCTGCAGAGCTTGCTCGTCTGAGCAAAGGCATACCTATTGACATAAAGCCTAACAACACTATAATCTTCTACCGTGGAAAGAATTATGTCAGGCCGGGCATTATGTCCCCTGCAGATACACTGTCTAAAAACAAGGTAAACCTACTGCTGCTAAAATGATGATTCCTGTTCTTTCAATTGGCTACTTCTGTTTCCATTACAGTATAATTTTTTTAACCTAGGTAAAAAATGTATTAGTGGATCATGGAAATGAAGAACTTGGATACCTCTTTTTTCGCGATGTGCAGTTGCTTGTAGATGAAATGTAACTAAGGTTTGGATATCCTGGTGCGTTTTTGTTTGTTCTAAAAGAAGGTGATATAGGGAGGACATATACATAAGTAGCTTAATATGGGTCCTTTAGGTCTCCAATATCACGGGTTCTATTTCTGATTATATTCCTTTGTGCAGAACTGTATTTGACCTAGAGGAGGTGCAGAGTTGTTTTTAACATTATAATTCGTTAATTGGATAATGTCAAGGTCCCATGCTCTTTGTCCCCTTGAACACAACAATCATAGAGACTGTAACATTGGAGTTTAAATGCTCCAAAGTCCCCACCTACCAGCAACGGTGTAGATAGATTAGGTTACTTACCATTAACACTAAGGAAAGCTTTCTTCTTTATTGTTGGGCGGGAGGCTGTAGGTCTTGATATCTTGAGGGAAGCTGTTTGTGTGCTCGCTCTTCTTTTATTTCAGCATAACTTGTTTCAGCAACCGTATGTTATTTGTCATAGTTTGTAGTACCTGTTTAAGAATACAAAGAGGTTCTCATAGAATATGTGTTGTTTTAGGCCTTGGAGAAATACAAGTACGAACAGTCCCTGGAGCACACAAGCCAGTTCATCGAACGTTTGGAAGAGGAGCTTGAAGAGTATGCTGAACACCTTGCCCGATTCAAAAGAGCAAAGGAAAACGCATCACATATTTCTTCTGGCAAAATTTGAAGGTATGTACAACTGTATGAGCTAGTGATTATATATTTCCTAGGGAAATGTGTCACTTGAGCTTCTAGTTTTAGTTGCATCAGTAGTTGAAAAGAGAAGTTACTCATAGAAACACCCTCACATTAATCAACAATCACTTTGTCAACCAATTGTATACAAGAATCTTCTAAGATAGTGCACAGCTTAATTTGATCCACATATAGTAATCTTCTTCTTCCCCAGTAGGGTAATCTAAAGCATGCAAACCTAAAGGGGAAACAAAACACTAAAGAAGCAAAATAATCAGCAACAACATTCTCTTCACAGTAAACACATCAGAGCTAGATGCATTCGTCCCTTTTCAGTAAGCCTTGGCACTGTGACACGAGGCTAAATGATGGGTGGAAACGATCTTAAGGAGTTTTCCAGGAGTGTTAATCAGCTGTGAATAGACTACAAACCCGTTGATAGCTCTTCATGGAACTCCCCACAACTCCACTCTGCCATGGGCACCAAACAAATGCCCAAATGGCGAACAAACCCTGCAAGCCAGTGCCCTTCTCTCTCTCGAACCAATCCTACTGCAGAATATATGCACACGAGAAATAAGGACTTAAGCCAATGAACTTCATATGGGAATTATTCATATCATTTTTTTCTTATCTAATTTATCAATTTAATATACACATACTCCATTTACTGATATTTACAGGCATATTATTAAACTGAATCCTGAGAGGGAAAAGAGAGTGAATTAAGCATACCAAGGAGTTGTGTTTTGCAGGCACACATTAAGTTGGTCTCTCAATTATTTGTTCATCAATCTTGACATAAGAAATGTGCTCAATCTTATGCCACTCTTTGCCATCATCGCTGTTGCATCTCTCGCTCAGAAATGGACAGCCAGATATTTTCAGTTTCCCCAATTGAGCAAGGTTTTGCATGGCACAAAATTGCGGCAAATACTTCAATTTTCGGCATCCGTGAATAGATAATTCCTTTAGAGAGGAGAGGTTGCCCAGCCAGTTTGGAAGGCTCACTATTTCGCCGAATTCTTCAATGCACAAGGATTCAAGTTGATTGAAGAACTGAAGCTCTCGTGGCAGAGAAATAGCCTTTGGCCACTTGTATAAGCTCAACCTTTTTAAGCCCTTGGGAATGTGTCTAAAACCATCGAGGTCCTTGATCTCCTCACTGAAAGCTCCTATCTCCAAATACCGAAGGTTGATGAGGTGACTTAGGCATCCTGGAATCCACATTTGCCGTGAGAAATGTGTTACTATTAACAGTTTCAGATGGATCAAATCCGTCAAATCAGGGATTGAAGGTAACTTGGTGTTTAGTAACACCAATGTCTCGATGGACACACAACTCTCCAAGCCTTGAAGTATGCTTAGACTCTTGCACTGTGTAATTCTCAAAGTACGCAGCGATGAGAGTCCATGAATCTTTGGAAAAGATGTTAGGCTATCACAACACATTACATGAAGATTCTCAAGAGAGCCCACGCCTTGCAAAGTCGGTGCAGTAACAAGTAAAGGACAATTGCTGATCTCCAATTCCTTGAGGCATGGGAATACCACATATGTTGACCCTGAAGGTTGAAACCAATCTCTCAGCTTCGGCATATCTCTCAAACGAAGACTCTTCAATCGGGGAAAGAGGATTCGTTTGCTCCTGTCATATGCTTTTCTATCATTTTTGTGATAGAAATCAATTCCTATGATTTCAAGGCTTTCCATTTTATGAATCCTGATCTCTTCAAGAGAACCAAGTTGCCCAAGTGCTGGAAGCTGAACACACTGGTAGCAAGAGACTAAATGCACCGCCTTCAAGTTGTTCATATTAGGTAGCCAAGAGGAGAACCCGGTGCCACCAAAGTTACATACCGAAATCCTTATCAAATTAGAGTGAGGATGTAACCCTTCCATTATCTCTTGATCATGACTACTAACCATAGAGGCTTTCTGTTGTTCATTCCGCCACCATAGCGTAAGATCCTCAATTCCTGCTTTTGTTTTCAGACTAGCTTTCATAGCATCTTCTTTGCAGCGTATGTGTTCAAGCCCTCTGATTTCTATCTTACCACTGAGCAGCTGCAAACTCTTCAACTCTTGTATCTCCAATCCTTTCTTTTCTTCGAGTGCAATCCCAGGAAGTGTCCTAAGACAAGCCAATTCTCCCATCCCCTTCGGCATTTGCACTGGCTTTGTTGTAAGAATATGCCTCAAATTTACTAACAAAGTAAATGTTTCTGGCAATTCAACAAGGTGGTCACATTCTTCAAGATCTATGGTTTGTAGATTAAACAGTGTCCCTATGGACTCAGGCAAGTGTGTGATCGGATTCTTGCGAACACTCAAGTATCTGAGATGCTTCAAACTCCCAACAAAAGCCGGAACCTCTTCTAGGCAACAATCTATCAACTGTAGATCACGCAACAGTGTTGATTGAGTGAGCGAATCTGTAGATAAGGTAGCTCGGTTACAGATTAGAGTGCGTAGGTTAGTCAGTGTATTATTGCCTTGTAGAAGGTCCCCAGTATTCCCACCACATATTCGTAGATGTTCAACTTCAGAAGCATTGTGCAGATGATCAAAAGCGCCCTCAGAAATCAAGCACGTATCCTTATAAATGAAGTTTGCGAGTTCATGTACAAGATCATGCATCCACAAGTAACAACCATCACGGTGATTATCCATTTGTAAGAGACGATTGGCCACCAAAGCTGTTACATAAGCTTCACCAATGGCCTCCATGCTCCTGTGGCTTTCATCTGTTGCCTGGATGAATCCCTGAGCCATCCAAGCTTGGATCAATCTTGATTGAAGAAGGTAAGTGCCTTTCTTTATGGCGATGGAGCAATGAATAAAACATTGCTTCATTTTAGGATCAGGTAGATGATCGAAGCTTAATAGTAGCCAAGGCATAATATTGGACTGATCTAATTGCCATATCTTACTTCCTTCAACTGATTGCCATTCGCTCTCGGTATTCATAGAACCCAACAATGATCCCAATGTTGTGATCGCCAAAGGGAGGCCATCACACTTGCTCAAGATTCTTCTTCCAATACCCTCCAAATTCGACACCTGCTCTGGAGACTTGTTGGCCATTGCAATTTCCGCAAATAGTCTCCAAGCATCGTTGTCACCTAGGTCCTTGAGTTCATGAACCAAAGTAGCACGCATTACCGATGCAACTTTTGAGCTTTGAGTTGTTACCAGCAGTCTGCTTCGTGTCGAACGCATCACTCTGACAAGTGAACTTTCCACAGATTTCCATCGCTGATCATCTGTATTCCATACGTCGTCAAGAACAAGCAAATATCCTCTCTTTTCTTTTTGTAGATGTTGTTGGAGCTTCTCTTCCATTGCACCATTGTTATCTAGATTCTGTCTCCTTCCTGTTACAGATTGAAGCATCTCGTCTAAAAACCTTTCCAGCTTAAAATTATCCGAAACCGAGATCCATGTTCGCTTTCCGAAATTCTCTCTCACAATTTCACTGTCATAAACCTTCCTCGCTAGAGTTGTCTTCCCCGCACCTATCAAAAAGACACACATCAATTGTGTATTAGAGCTGGCAAAATCTGACCCGACTCCCCCGAACCCAGATCCGACCGAAACTCGAAAATCTAGTGTCATGCACAATCCGAGCCCGAGTCCGACCCATTTTGGCCCAATACCCGAATGGATACGAACATAGACAAACCCGACATGTCCTTGACCCGACCCGAACAAGACTCGACTCTTCCTTATAATTACTTTAATTTTCTTATTTTTAAAAACTCAAATAACGTGAATTACATCTAATGAGATCTAATATACTAAATAAATGAAGTTTAATAGTAAAAAATTAAGATAAACAAAAAATAATCATCATTTTATAATAAAATTTAATGTGACCCAACTTGACCTAACCCGACCCAACCCGAAATCCATTTGACCCGAACCCAACCAAACATACAGTATACCCGACATATGACCCGACCCGAATGGATACTCGAACCCGACCCAAACAACCAAATTGCCACCTTTGTGGGTATACATGGGATGGGCCTAGAACAATACATTGAGTTCATCTCAAAACTAATTGGCAATGAGAAGAGTAGCCTGCCAACCTTATATAGGTTGTTCAAGCCGTCTCAATATTTCCGATGTGGGAAAACACATTCCAACAACATATAGATTACTAATCAACAAAGTGATTACTTAATTGAGCAATGTGAAAGGAAATATAGGTACCTGATCTTCCAACGATGACAATGACAGGTAAATCATGACCGTTGTTTGGACTACATAGCTTGCTGACAATCAGCTCCTCATCATCCCGTCTTCCTATAACAACTGAGGTATCGGGATTCTCTCTTAGACCTCTTATATGTGCGGAGAGATCACTTGTTTGGTGCAGGTAACTTGAATCCTTTCTCACGAGTTTCGTTAGCATAAGCGTTTGTTCTGCTTCTTTATAAATCTCAGAAGTCATAGACATAAACTCTGACACCTTACGAGCAATGTTAATCTGCATAGAGTCCCAAGAGACGAGTTTAGTTGCTACCACTAACTTCCCCGATCGCAACATTTTGTGCTTCAATTGTCTTCGGGTTCTGTCGTAGGTTAGCTCATCGATCAAATTGTCAGCAAAGATAGTGGCATTGCTGACAAGTTTCAGCCAGCGAAGCACGAGATGATTCTTGTCACATTGCAAAGGATCGATGCGATCAACACTGTGTAGAACAGCTTGTAACTTGGAGAGTTCCTTTTGAAGTGAGCTCAAGTCTCCAAAGATGGCGAATTTGAGGCCCTCAATTCGAGAGGTGTTGGACACAGCATCAACAATTTTATCGGATACCCGTTCCATAAGGCTTTTTGCCAATGGTGTAGCTATGCTTACCAGAATGGATTCCACAATCATCTTTTTGTTTTTCCTGTGGACAAATAGAGTGAGGAAGGAAGTTAGTCAGTCAATGTGAATTTAGGGTCATGCCCTCAAGGGCCGAACGTGAGATTTTAAAGACCTAGGACGAAACTATAACATAAGGGTCTCTCTACTATACATTAGCTATAGTTGAATAAATATATTTTTTTCATACCAAAATCCCATTTCAAAAGGGTACAAAGATAACATATTATTGAAAGAAATATTAGCATACCTATATGATTTTTAATTTGTTATAAACGAAAAGCTATAATGTAGTTGTAGGCTTTGATGTTGGATTTAACGGATTTGCTATTCGCACGGCAGAATTTTGCAATCCGCACGGTGCCTACCTAGGAAGTCGGCATTGGCTGAATGCCTACCTGGAAAGTCGGCATCGGCAGAATGCCTACTTGGAAAGTCGGCATTGGCAGAATGTCTACCTGGGAAGTCGACATCGGCATAGAAGGCGGCTTGATCCAACGGTGATGCCGACTTGGGAACTCGGCATCGGCAGAGTGCCTACCTAGGAAGTCGGCATCGGTACCGTGCGAATGGCGAAAAATTGGCCGTGTGAATAATAAGACCTTTTTTTATAATTGACCGGAAATTTGAGAAGAATTAGGGCCCACTGATCTTTCATCTTTGCTTTTCAATATTTGGGCCGGAAGTAGTGTTATCCATGACTTTGGGTTGTCAAGCCTCCTAGATGCTTAATTTGTGCCAAGTGTTTGTACAGAAAAAATTAAAGGTCGATTACTGTTTTTACAATATGCTCCGATTTAACCCTTCCGGAATAGTTCAACCAAAAAGGACTTAAGGGTAGTACCTAAAGATCCCCGGTTTGAACCAGATAGTTGCTCTATATTTACCAAATTTTAAAAAATTAAAGGTCAAGCTATTATGTTTAATAAAGTAAAAAATTTTACATAAAATAAGAAAGTCTCCTATTGGTTAGTCGAATAACGAAATAAACTAATATCATTGTAACTTTGTTTAAAATATTTAAATAAATGAATATACATAAATTAATATATGAATATATTCGTTTTAATTTTAATTCAATGTTTTAAATTAAACCCATTGATTAAAGCAATATTTTTTTTAAAAGAAATAAAAAAAACCCATCTTATAATTTAATTGTTTGAAAATACTACAATTAATATGGTGATGACATATCATAAAAATGGCTCTATATCTAAAGTGTATATAATTAAACAAAACTAATTTATGGGTAGACACATTTGAGTAAAAACATTATCTAGATCTAGCTAGCAACTTAAAATTTGAGAAATAGCAATGTACGTTGAACAATTAAAACACAAAAGACGCAAACAAATCCATTCAGATCTCCAACAAGCAGGTAGATCTAAGACATCGATATCTAGAGAAATTCTTCAATGATCCTCCGGGAAGCCGGAAAGTATCCAATTCTCAAGTAAACAAAACCAATCTCAAAGGCATTTACCTGAAAAATGAATATATAGGTGCCGAGCTTCTTCACTGAATCTTGGTTCAGGTGGGTTGTGGGCGAGAGCTAACTAGGTTTGGATCGATAGATGGTTCAGGAAAATGGAACTTTGATTGGTTGCCCGATCGACTGCATATATATGCAAGTTGGTGATGGTGATAATGACGCAGTAAATGATCGATCGAAAAGGTATACCGTATAGAAAGACCGTAGACGACTACAAGATGCAACAAAATTAAGTCAAATTAAACAAATGTTGGAAATTGCGAGTTGCCAGCTTCAATATGTAACACTCGAGGAAGCTGCAATTAATACTTTCTCAAATGGAGAATCTCTTCATTCAGTTACGTCAAAGCTGGCCTCTCGTGCAAATTGCGTCGTCCCGTATTTGTATATAATAAATAATGTAATTTCAAAGAAATTTTGAATATTCAGTATAAAACCCCAAATAAAATACGTAAACAATGGTTGTTTGTATTCTCGAAAGAAAACAAAAATAATTGTAAATAAGGGTTATACACTTGTATAACTATGTAGCCTTGAGTAAGTAAACCAACCATTCCCCGTCGCAACTTACAAATATAATGAAACCAATCAACCATTCTCAGTTAGGAATATATTATATCAAACCAACCATTCAGAACAAGAATTTCTTAGCTTACAAAATGTCAAACTATGAATCTGAGATCCATTGATGAATCAAAGAGAGAAACAGATTGGGAGCGTGAAAGGGAAGGAAAGCAACTGAATGTTGCAACTGAATTTCTTGCCTTTTGCTGTGTAACAGAATGAGTATTTATACACATATGAGGTGATCCCCTATGATGCAACACAGTGAGGACTCACCGAGCTAAGCTTGTATACATCAAGCTGATATTGATCTTAACACCCCCCTCAAACTGGGAAGGGGGACATTCCCAGTTTGGAAAGCAAATTGTTCTGTTGGGATGATGCCAATTGCTTTGTAAAAACGTCAGCCAGTTGAGATTCACTAGGGATGAAACATAGCTCAATCAATCCATCCATAACCTTTTGCCGAGTAAAGTGACAGTCGATCTCTATGTGCTTCGTTCTCTCGTGAAACACGGGGTTACGGGCAATAGCCAGAGCTGATTTGTTGTCACAAAATAACTCAACTGGCTTAACTGGATCAACACCAATTTCTTCAAGTAATCGAATTAACCAAGTAACCTCTGAAGCTGTAGTGGCCATGGCTCTATACTCAGCTTCTGAAGAACTCCTGGAGACTACTCCCTGCTTCTTAGAATTCCATGAGATAGGAGAATTACCCAACAAAATGACAAAGCCAGTGACAGACCTTCTAGTAAAGGGACAAGAAGCCCAGTCTGAGTCAGTGAAGGCTTTCACAATAGGTCTGTCATGACCTTGAAGAATTATTCCCTTGTCTAAGGTGCCTGCAACATATCTGATTGTGTGTAGTAATGCCTGAAGGTGAGAGCTTTTAGGATCCTGCATGAATTGACTAAGAGACTGGACAGCAAATGACAGATCAGGTCTTGTGTGGGTAAGAAAGTTGAGTTTTCCTACCAACTTTCTATACACAAAAGGATCAGGAAGTGGTTCACCAATGTCTGGAGCAAGCTTCAAGTTTTGAGGTGGAGGAGTGCAGGTATGGGAACAATCAGTTAACTGAGCATCCTGGAGTAACTCTTGACTGAACTTCTTTTGTGATAAAGCTATGCCATTCGACACATATCTGACCTCTAGGCCAAGAAAATAGTGTAAAATGCCCAAATCTTTAATGCTAAAAACATCATCAAGATACCTTTTAAGTTGGGAAATCTCTGATGGATCAGAACCTGTAATGAGCAAATCATCCACATAATTGGCAATAAGAATCTGATGTTCACCACTCTTTCTAATGAACAAGGAATGATCACTTTGGGACTGAACAAACCCAATCTGTCGAAGAGCTTCAGTGAGTTTGTGGAACCACTGTCTGGATGCCTGTTTCAACCCATAAAGGGACTTGAGCAGGCGACAAACAAGCTTCCCAGGGTTAGACATACCCTCTGGAACTCTCATATACACTTCTTCAAACAAATCCCCATGTAGGAATGCATTGTTAACATCACACTGATGGATCTCCCATTGCTTAGAAGCAGCAAGAGATATCACAGCTCGAATGGTAGTCATCTTGACCACATGAGAAAACGTGTCATGAAAAATCAATGCCCTCTCTTTGTGTATAGCCTTTTGCAACTAATCTGGCTTTGTGTCTCTCCAATGACCCATCAGCCTTCAATTTCACTTTATAGACCCATTTACAGCCTATAACCTTCTTCCCTTTTGGTAAAGGAACCAGCTCTCATGTCTTGTTAGCAGATAAGGCATTGATCTCCTTATCCATAGCCAAAACCCAGTGAGGATCATTGATAGCTTCTTTGTAGGAGGTGGGTTCAGTATATGATTGGATGGTGGCAACCAAAGCAAAAGAAGTTGCAGGTAAAGAAGCAGAAAAACAACTCAAAGGAGGTTCAGTCAAAGAGGTGGTACAAACATAGTCTCTGAGATATGCTGGCTGTGTGTGAGACCTTGAAGACCTTCTTACTGTCACAGGAGGTTCAGGGTGCACATTTTGAGTGGTGGATGGAATTATGATGTTGGAAGGGAAATCACAATCTCTGGGTATAGGAGAGACCACAGGCAAGGGAGAAGAGGGATCCAAACCAAAAGAGTTTGAATGAAATGGAAAGAAGTACTCGTGGAAAGCAACATCTCTAGAATGAAATATGGCATGAGAAAGAAGATTAAGGAGCTTGTATGAACTTTTGCCAAAGGAGTATCCCAAAAACACACAAGGGACAGCTCTAGATTGAAATTTATCTCTGTCCCTTTTCAGTGTATTGACATAACACAAACAGCCAAAAACTTTCAAATGAGTGTAGGATGGAGGCTTGTGAAATAGCAGTTCATAAGGTGTAGAATTGTTCAAGGAGGGTAAAGGTGATCGATTGATCAGGTATGTAGCTGTCAACAGACATTCACCCCAGTATTTGAGAGGAAGATTGGATTGAAATTTGAGGGCACGAGCAACCTCTAGAAGGTGTTTATGTTTCCTCTCAACAACACCGTTTTGTTGAGGAGATTCAACACAACTTGTTTGGTGAATAATTCCCTCAAGATGAAAGAAGGTTTGAGTGGAAGAATCCCATAGTTCAGCTGCATTATCTGATCTGAAGGCTTTAATATTTTTCTGGAACTGTGTTTTGATCAAAGCAACAAAGTTTTTGAGAATGGAAAGGGCATTGCTTTCGTGAGACATGAGATAGGTCCAAGTGCAGCGAGAATGATCATCAACAATTGTTAAGAAATATCGAAATCCATCATGAGTGGTGTGTTTATAGGGTCCCCATGTGTCAATATGCACCAAATCAAAAGGATAAGCAGTTCTAGAATGATGTATAGAAAATGAAGGCCTATGTTGCTTGGCCATTGGACATATTTGACAAATGAAATCATATTTGGGAGAAATAGAGGCGTCTATATGATGCAACTGATCAAAGGGAACATGCCCCATCCTACAATGTAACAAAGTGGATTTACAAGCCACATTTGCATTATTGAAAGTAGAAGGAGAAGTAACAGAAGAGGCTTTAAGGCTCTGTGTCCCTAGCATATCTTGAGGATCCTTAGTTGCAACATAAAGGCCTTTGCACTCATTGCCAAGGAGAAATGGTTGCTTTATCAAAGGGGCCTGAATGAAGCATTTGTCAGGGGTAAAAATGATGTGAGAATGCAGATCTGTAGCAAGTTTCCTTACTGATATAAGGTTGAAATGGAAACCAGGGACGTGGAGAACATTTTTAAGAGTGATTTGAGATGCTAAGGAGACAGTGCCAACATTAGAGATGGAGCACTGTCTTCCATTTGGCATGGTAATAAAGGAAGGTTTATCAATGGGTTTATGGAAGGTAAAGGAATGTAAATGTGGAGTAATATGGTCTGTTGCTCCACTATCAATGATCCAAACTGAATTATGACTAAAAGAAAAGAGACAAGCACCCGTACCTGCTAACATAGCCTTGGACTTGTCAATGTCTGACTTGCTAAGAAGTGAAATAAGTCTGTCATACTGTGCATGTGTCAAGGAAGTAGCCGGTGCTGATGCAGGCTTGGAAGATGTAGGCGCAGGAGTTGAAGATGACGACGACGAAGGACCTTTCCCTGGAGGATATCCAATAAGCTTCCAACATCTTTCAATGGAGTGTCCAGTATACTTGCAGTGATCACACACTGTCTTTGCAGGAGGCTGGTAACCTGGCGGATATCCATGGATCTTCCA
Source organism: Persicaria tinctoria (assembly GCA_037127255.1). Lineage (NCBI taxonomy): Eukaryota > Viridiplantae > Streptophyta > Magnoliopsida > Caryophyllales > Polygonaceae > Persicaria > Persicaria tinctoria. Next base: position 8,464,947 of record JBANSL010000012.1, read on the forward strand.
ACATCGATCCATGGAGTGGCCTGAAACTTTGTAGTGAATCACAAAAGGAAGGTTTTCTGGGGTTGCTGGAAGTAGGAGCCTGAGGTTTGGTTCCATTAGGTGTTGAAGACTTGGACTGAGAAGCAAAAGCCATGGAATTGTTGGAATTCGACTGAGAGGATCCAGTGGACACAGATCTCTGATCTTCCTCTTGAAGAAGGAACTTGTAAACCTCATCAAGAGACGGTGGTGGCACCATCATCAAGATATTGCCTCTCACGATGCTGTAGGACTCATTTAATCCCATCAAGAACTGCATAACTTGCTGTTCTTCAAGGAGCTTCAACACAATGGTGTTGGATCCACACTCGCAAACACGATTTTCCACAAGGAGTTTGTACTCATCCCAGATCTTCTTGCGTTTTGTAAAATAAGCAGTAGTCGAAAGATTTTCTTGAGAAATGAAAGCGGATTCTTTATGAACTTGGAATAACCTTGTGCGATTGGATTTGCAGAAGCGAGCACCGAGTTCGTCCCAAACTTGCTTCGCTGTTCTGCAGTAGAGCACAGATTCGGCAATGTCTTTGTCAATGGAGTGAAACAACCAGACGATCATCATGTGATTGACGCGATCCCACTACGCCATGGTCGGACCAGAAGCAAGACGATGACAGGAGCCGGTGACGAAGCCTAATTTGTTTCTGGCGAATAAAGAAACTTCACATGATCGCTTCCAATGGCTGTAATTGCCATCGGTGAGCAATCGAGTTGATAATATGAAGTCAGGGTGATCAGAATGGTGGAGAGACAACTCATCATTGATGGAATCAACAGCAACTTGTTCGTCGGCCATGGAAGCGACAATCAGAGAGCTGAGGAGATGCAATTGACGACGAAATTGGAACCGAGATTGAGCGCGGAAGCGTAGAATTGACTAGGATCGAGTTGATCTAGCCTGATACCATGTCAAACTATGAATCTGAGATCCATTGATGAATCAAAGAGAGAAACAGATTGGGAGCGTGAAAGGGAAGGAAAGCAACTGAATGTTGCAACTGAATTTCTTGCCTTTTGTTGTGTAACAGAATGAGTATTTATACACATATGAGGTGATCCCCTGTGATGCAACACAGTGAGGACTCACCGAGCTAAGCTTGTATACATCAAGCTGATATTGATCTTAACACAAAATTACATAAAACCACCTATTAAATGTTTATTTTTGTTAACAAATGACCATCCACCGCATATTTCCATTAGAATTCCATTAAAAGTAATATATTTTAATATTTTATACTTCAATTTTATAGTTTAAACTTAAATATATTTAAATTATATTTATGGTAGGGATAAAAAAAAATTATTTTAATATGATAGGGGCAAAAATGTGTACACATTTTACATTCTAAATGTGAAAAATATTATTGAATTTTATTTAAACATTTAAGCAAACTTTAATAAAGATACTTTTAATAAAAATGCGGGATGAGGTGCTTACGGATGAAAAAAATGAGGCATTAATTATTAGTATCTAAAATATTATTAAATTTAAACAATGTTAATGACTTATAAAATTATTTTAATTTTGATTAGAAAGTAGTTTATAAAATATTTTTATAATTTATAACCATTTTTAGGAATAAAATAGGAGAATTAATTGTTCATATATTATATGATGTATATTATAAATATTTTGTAAAAATTTAGCAAAATATATTTTTACGTATATTTGAAATTCTAATTTAAATATAAAGCTTCAAATATTATAATAATATCATATATATTTGGCAAAAACCTAATAGAATTAATAGATAATGAGTGGTGATTTGTTAACAAAAACCATTTAACAAGTGGTTTTATGTAATTTAGTATTTAATGAGTAGTTAAGTGTAAAGACCTATATTTAATGGGTGGTTTTATGTAAATTTCTCTTTGAAATATATTTTTATAATATCATGCATGCACTTTTCAAAGGTTGTTTTTTAGAATTTTTAATTCAAGGGATGGTTTTGTACAAAGGGTCTGTTTGGATTCCTTTGCATTATGATTATAATTGAAAGACATGTATTAAATAGAAAAGTTAATTATAATTGAAATACATGCCGCCTCCGTACTTTTATACTACATATCTCTACTTCTTTCACTTGCAACAATGAATTGCCATCGATATCGGCAGAGATTCAAAAGCACAACACCGACGAGAAAGCCATTCTCCGTTGAGAGGGGAAACTAAGGAGATACTCGAGCCGCACAATCAAAAGTCATAGCCACCCCCAAATTAGATCCCTCTTTGTGAGAATCCAAAAACCCCTCCCCCGGGAGAAGAACGCGCTTCTTCACGCGCCCCCAACCCTCCGTCCAAACTCGCCCTCTCCTACCTTCGATCATGAAGCATAATTCCTCTAAATCTCCTGCTCTTGTTCTAGTCGACCCTACTGTTTGCTAATCGTTCTCCGATTTGGGGCGATTTTTGACTCCCAGGCTTTGTTTGCCTTTCCGGTGAGTCTCCGCCCTTCGCCCTTCCTCCCTCAATCTACTCAATCCCTTAGATCTGCGATGATCCATACTGACTCTTGCCACAATACCCTCTTTGGGTCAAAAGGGTATGGATCTTGGAATTTTGATTTTCTTTGGTGAGGGATTCAAGAAGAAACTGAGATTTTTTGGTGGAAGAGAAAAGTGGATTTGAGATTCTAGAAGTCACAGGAGCAATGAGAGGGGGGTCAAAGAGATGGGAGATTGGAAGGCGTAGAAAACTTGTCAAAATAAGTGTTTTTAATTTAATTAAAACACTTTACTAACGCTGTCATCCAAACGGTGTTTAAAAATTAATTATATTATAATTAAAATAAAGTGTTTATAATCATAATCCATAAATAGTCTATTTAAAGGGCAATTTTCTTAAATTTGATCAATAGTTTTTTTTTGTTTTTTTTTTGGCCATCGCCAATTTGAAATTCCCATGTGTAACACTCGAGGAAGGAGGAAGCTGCATTGTAGACGACGAACTGAAATTTCTAGTTTTGATCAGTCGTTTGACTAAAACAGTCTTATCGTTTGATCGAATTAGGTCGAGCTGGTTGTCCGCCCAAAAGCCTGGACATATGAACAACAAGGACACCCTTGAATAATCAACACCAAACTTTAGGTCAAAATCAACTCCATTCAGAAGGCTAAAGGATCACGTACGTTTGCAATACAAATAAAATAACGAACCTGTACATCAGGATGATAGCTCACGGACACGGGCACAGCAGTGATGTCTGTCCAACTTACAACTCGACATGCGCGCTGAAAAAGACGAACGAAGAAAAAACTTGATTGATGAAAAAGATCATGATGTAACAGAAAGAAAGTAAAATTCGATTGATGAAAAAGATCATTAATATTCTTTAGTATTCCATAAAATTCGAGCTTAATTCGAATGAGTCAAGCTTTGAGCCGAGCTTAAAAATAGGCTCATACTCAGTTCGTTTAGAAAATAAAAAAAAAGCCCGGATCGAGTTTTATCGAGTCGGGTATGAATCGAATTTGAGCTACTTGTATCACGTAGCATTCCTGCATCTTACCCATATTCTTGTCCTTTTAAAAAATGAGTGAATTACATTTTTGGTCCCTAACATTTATCACTTGTTTCACTTTAGTCCCCAACCTTTGAAATGTTTCAAAATAGTCCTTAACCTTTCTATTTCGTTTTATTTTAGTCCCTAACCTTTCAAATGTTGTAAAATAGTCCTTAACTTTACATTTTTTATTCGTTTTAGTCCCTGATATTAAAACATTATTTGAAATAATTATAAAAAATTACCCTAAAGTTATCATAATGTATATAAATGAGTAAATTACCCATATAAAGAATAATTATAAAATAAATATCCAACTTTAAGATTTTTTTAAAAAAAGATCTCTTTTATTATTCAAATTCATTATTTTAATGGATTAATACACATATATTGGATCTATGTATTGGTAAATAAGAAAAAAAAAAACATATCCCACCATCTCTCAAATTAATTACAAGATCTATAAATTTTATGAGAGGTTTTGTGGAAAAAAAATTATGAATAATTTTTATATAATATGCTCTTATGATAAATAGTAAAATAGTTCGAGTATTTTTCAAAATTAAAATTATAGAGTTAGATGATTTTTTATAATTTTTCTTTGTATGAATGATTTTATTTAAATTATGATAACTTTAGGGTGGTTTTTTATAATTATTTCAAATAATATTTTAATATCAAGGACTAAAACGAATAAAAAATGTAAGGTTAGGGACTATTTTACAACCTTTGAAAGGTTAGGGACTAAAATGAAACGAAATAGAAAAGTCAAGGACTATTTTAAAACGTTTCAAAAGTTGGGGACTAAAAATGTAATTCACCCTTAAAAAATAAATGATCTAATCTCTCATCAAAGGCCCATTAAGAATGGGCAGCCCAAAAACTCGGGGATAAGGCCCATTAAGGCTTAAATAAGGTAACCAAACATCAACAAATACAACTGAATAACATGCTAATTGCTGATCATATACTATAATTTTATCTTATTTTATTTGTATGTATAGGTTTGGGTAAGCAGTTATTTTTTGTTAATCCCATTTACAAGCTAGTAGTTAAATGAAGCAATGCAATGTAACTATAAATAGTAGTGAGATTGCTAGAATTAGAGGGGTTCCAAAATATCACAGGGATTGTGTGATAGGATAAAGTTTTAATTTGTCAAGTAGGGATTCTAAACCTGTGGAGTGGAGCAAAACTTGATTCTTCATCAATCCATCACCGACCACCTTATTCTTAGATACATTGAGCGATAACGATGACACGTACGCTTTAGTGTCAAATGTTCGCGCCAAGAAGAGGTAGAGAGAGACTGCGTTCATCGAAGCATATATCATATATTGGGAATTAAACAGAGTGTCTACCGGAGTTTACGTTTCCTATCTACCAACTGTTTTTTAAGACTTCTTTCTCACTATATTTTGCCATTTTTCAGTTATTGTCGTTGTTGTTGTCGTCGTCATCGTTGCTTCATTTCAACCTCATCCATCCATTTTCCCTTACTCTCCTTCACTAGTTTTTGTCTAACAGAAAATAACACATAAATTTCTCCTACGTCTTTACTGCAATTCCTCCCATTTGACTCCCCACCACCACTCCGTTTTCGTTCTTCGTTCTCTCATTGGTGTCATCATGGAATCTCCGGAGCCAATAGTTGTACATGAAGAAGTAGCGACAAGCTCAAATGTCGACGAAGCTGTTAACGACAAAAGCACAAGCATCATCAAGGGCAAAAGGACCAAAAGACATCGTCCTCAATCTCCGATTTCTTTTTGTTTATCTGAAGGGTCAAGAAACGATATTCGTATCAACACCAACACCAACATCGAAACCTTGTTAAGTGATGATTGTGATGCATACAAAACCAAAGAAGATAAAGATGAAGACGAAGAAGAAGACATTGCCAATTGTCTAATCCTTTTAGCTCAAGGCCAACCGCGCTATCTTTGCAAGAACAACTCATCGTATAACGATGATTCTTACAAGCAACCGGTTGAGCAAAAGAAATTCACAAGCAAGAAGTTCTTGGAAACGCCCTATGGTGATAAAGCCGGTTATTATGTATACGAATGCAAGACTTGCTTCAAGACGTTCCCTTCGTTCCAAGCGCTAGGAGGGCACCGAGCAAGCCACGTAAAACCTAAGAAGGAAGACAACAACAACAACAATCCAATGTCGTTGTTAGTCAACGAAGGCAAAACTCACTCCTCTCCACCTAAAACAAACCTAAATAGCTATGACGATGATCATCATAACATGTATAATAGTAGTAACAAGAAGAAGCCAAGGATTCATGAATGCTCGACTTGTGGGGCCGAGTTTTTATCAGGGCAAGCTCTTGGAGGCCATATGAGGAGGCATCGAACACCGGGTGGTGCTCGTGTCAGCAATGTCAATAGTAGATCTCGCCATGATCATGATGATAACTACTTCCCTCAACTAGCATCTTCGTTGTTACCATCTACATTGCCATTCATGGCCTCAATGGACCACAATGGCAGGCCTCCATCGACGTCGGAGGAGGCTAATAAACTGTGCCTGAATTTGGATCTTAACTTGGCAGCACCGGTAGAGGATGAATCTAGTAAGATTCACTCTACAACTACAAGTCTACAACAATAGATCGATCAGTACAAGCAAAACTAATCACCCTCATCGCTAGAACAGCAAGAACTGATTAATTATGTTGCCTTCATTTCCCTGCCAATTGGATTGTTATTACTGTAAAAGAATTAGAAATCAATACTATGTTTGTAGAAAGTATGAATCTGAAAATTGTAGAGCTATGTGTGCAAGTTTTCCCACAACTATATATATAAATATTTCTTTTGTTTTAATTTTACAATGTCTTTTGCTTTAGCAAGGCAGATAGAGTTCTTCCAAACACCCAACAAAAGAGGACTAAAAGACAAAAGGTTGTAAAATGGAAAAAACTCAAGGAAGGATACTTGAAACTGAATTTCGACTAGAGACGGTTCTACCTCGTCGGATACTCATCTGAGTATTTGGAGCACGAAATATTATGAAATAGATCCAGAATTGAACTATGATTCATATTTAAGATTCAGACCTTGTGACCAGATTCTAACTAAACATTTTTCAATGACTTTGATATATTAAAAGGTAAATTCTTTCGTATTTTGAGTCATTATACCTATGATGATCCGATAATTCTGACTCAGGGAATCTTTGTGCTATGGTTGGCTCGGGTCTTGCGGCTTCCATCTTAATTTGTTATTCGCGATGGCTAGGGGGAGGTCCTTTCTTGCGGAGCACAAGGACATGGGAAGGTTTCCGCTTTCCGAGCGAAGTGTCTTGGCCTACTAGGCCGTTTTGGCAGGTCTTCAACAATCTACGATGAGGGATTTCTCTTATCTCGGAGTGGAGGGCGACTGCTTGACCGTGATCAATGCCTTGGAGAGGATTTGAAAGTGTCCATGGGAGGTTGAGATGGCATTTTCGGATACTCTTGGTCTTTGTACGTAGTGCTTTCGAGAATGTTATCTTCTTGCACACTTTTAGGGAAGGAACCGGGTTGCAGAGATAAGCAATCCAAGCACACCGGACCCTAATTGAAAAGGTTTCGATCATATATATCGAAGCTTGGACCCGACTCGAACTCGGAACATCTAGCTAGAGATGGGTGTTATTTCTTTTTAACAAAGTCTAATTTGTGGATAGTTTTGTCATTTTCAAATTTTATGGGGGATTTTGTGAAATTGTCCTAATTAAAGGGTGGTTTTGTGAATTTTGTTTCCATTTTTTTCCAGGAGAGTTGGCCGGATAAGATTAGTCAACAATTCAAATTAACACTAATAGAGTAATGATTAAAATAAAATAAAACAACTTATCAATTATCACAAATTAAAGGTGTTTACATTCAAATGGAAAACGAATTCCCCAAACCAAGTGGAAGTGGAAATCTACTAATGTCATTTTTTTAGTGAAAACGGCAACTAATTATAGTGAGTATATATAAAATAAGCCCTTTGATGGATCTTTCCACGATCATGCCATGTGGATTGTTTTGTATGAAACCTCACAATCACACCTCCAAAATCGCTCCAAAATCGCACCAAAACCAACTTCAAATTTGCTTAATCTCACATCTACTATATGTTATTGATTTTGGACTAAACTTATTCTAAATTACATCGTGTATCTTACTATCTTATACTCCATCTGTTGAGTGGCGGAGCGAGAACTCGATGAGGGTGGGGGCACACTAGCACTATAGTGAAAAATGACAATGAATAATACGAACTTATACAACACAATATTTTCAATACTATAAAATAACTATAAAAATAAAAGAATTTAATGTATAGTACAAAGAGTTGTTAATTGTTAATTAGAATTATTTACCGAAATAGTTGAACTTGACGACAAATGGAGTAAATCCATTTTACGGGTTTTAATACCCTGAAAATGTTAAAGTATAACTTCATTATCTATGTGCTTGAAAACATCTTTTTCGACAAAGCGGACCAAAATCTAAGAGAGAAAGTCTTCCATCATCTTGTTGTACAAATATGTCTTGATAATACCCATAGACAGATAAAGTTATTTCCACTATAGTTGTTGCAACTGATATGGTAACACTAAAAACAACTTAATGTGATGATATACCAATTAAGTTAAAAACTTTGTGAATTCTTACTTCGATCATCTTTTTAGAAATGTGCATCACCAATATCTTGCAAAATAAAAAAATCTGGCATTTCCCTTCATTTTAACCTTTGTAACTTCTTACCTAATTTTCGAAATGAGTAATATAACATCTTGTTTTGAAACTCTTGAGATAAATTGTAGTATTTAAATGTCAATCTAAATAACATATAAAAGCATTAAAGATTATTAAAATAAGATTAAAGTACGTGATTAATATATCTTCAATTTTCAAACATTCATAACTTTTTACTCGGATATCAAATTAAGGCGTATTATATATCAAAACGAAGCTATCGACGAGGAGATTATATACACGGGGTTCGTCGGACGAGGGTGGGGGCACGTGCCCCACATGCCCCCGTTTGGATCCGCCCTATTCTGTTCCATAATAAAAGTCACTTGACTTTTCAGCACGTATTTTAAGAAAGTAAAAACGCTATAAAATATTTTTTTAATGAAGTTTTTATAAGTTCATACTTATGACTAATAAGTATGATATTTTATATTATTAAAAAAAATTGATTAAAAAATGATATTTTATATTACTTTCTTAAAAAACGTGCACAAAAAGACAGACAACTTTTATTTTGAAACAAATGGAGTAATTAATCTTTTCGAACCTTTAAATTTTAAATAATTATTCCGAACCATTTAAAAAAAATAAGTACTCTTATGCTACACTTATAATTTGCATATATTTATTAATTTATAATAGGAATAATTTAAAAAATATATAACCAAAACATTTATAATTTTAAAATAGGATTACATATCTTTTTTTAATAAAAACTACAACAAATATGGTCCAAAGCATACACTTAATTAAATTGCACTTGTTTTTTTTTTTTTTGATCAAGAAGGGTGGCTATAGCCTTATTATAAGATATGAAATAGTTAACTCCTAGGGGAGTTTACAGTGGCCGGATCAACAAACACACTAATAGGGAGAGCAACATGTTCAGCATAGGTATTCACTAATGACAGAGACCAGTTGGCCAAGGCATCCGCCGATGCATTCGCCTGTCGACGAATGTGGGCGACCTTAAATTGCACTTGTTTTCTTGATTTTGGTAAATATAAAGCGGTCATATCTAGGAATCGAACCAGGGACCATCGAGTACTACCCTGAGATCCTTTCCGGCTCAACCACCCTGAAATGGTTTTGCACTTGTTTTCTTGCTAACATCAAACTGACAATGTTTGAGAAACACATTTTTTTGGGATCTTTAATGCAAGGTTAATAGATTTGAATTTGATTGGACTAGCTATATGTACACCGTGTATTGGTTACGGAATAATATTTTGAGAATCAATCTTTTTTCTTTTAACCAAAATTGAAATCTATAAATCTATTTCAAAAAAATTGAAATCTATATATCTATGCTTTCGATGTTAAAAATTAATACTACGTAGTATACTTTATTTAATTTTGCACGTTAATTTCTTTTAACTATGAAAATGACATTGGTAGACTGTTTAAGTTGAGCAAAGCAAGAATTTAGGATAGGTTTGGCAATCTACAAAGGGAGTTAATCCAATAAGGTGATTGAGTTGACAATAAATCCATTTATTTAATAAATACTCCTAGTTTAGATATGTTATCTATTTTGACGTACAATAGGTAATGAAAAAGAAATATATATATATATATATATAGAATAACTCTCTCTATATAATAATAATAATAATAATAATAATAATAATAATAATAATAATAATAATAATAATAAGTGGGTGCTTTCTTAGTCGGGCCTCAGTTATCTGGGTATTTTGCGGATCTGCAGTTTGGGGTTGGTGTTTCTAGAGGCGGTGAGGCCATTCTGCATGCCTTGAATAGGCTCGTAGAGTCTCGTGGTTCTGAGTTGGGTCTCTCTATGCTGTTTGTGGACTTCCAAAACGCTTTCAACTTGGTTGATCGCACTGCTATGCTTTTGGAGGTCCGTCGCCAGTGCCCTGGCCTCTCTGGGTGGGTGGAGTTCTGTTATTCTCGCCCTGCTCGGCTATACTATGGGGAGCACTGTCTTTTGTCTTGTCAAGGGGTCCAGCAGGGGGATCCCCTTGGTCCGCTGCTCTTTTCCTTGGTCTTACACCCTCTGATATGCAAGATCCGGGATTCGTTTGATTTATGCTTGCAGGCCTGGTATTTAGATGATGGTACTATTGTAGGGGACACTCTTGTGGTTGGCCAGGTTCTTGATATGATTATGTCCGACGGTCCTTCGTTGGGGTTGCACCTTAATGTGGATAAGACCGAGGTCTTCTGGCCTGTTGCGGACCCTAGGATCTTGGTGCCTGGTGTTTTCCCTCCCCTCATTGCTCGTCCTGTCTCTGGCGTTACAGTCTTAGGTGGTCCCGTCAGTATTTGCCCTGTTTACAGCGCTGAGATTGTCGCGGCTCGGGTGGCCAAGACCGTCGAGCTCATGGATCTTGTTGCCAAGCTCGAGGATCCTCAGAGCGAGCTGGTTTTGATACGGGCTTGTTCAGGTATCTCTAGACTCTACTTCACTCTGCGTACTTGCCCCCTAGGTGATGTCGTCCCTGCTCAGTTTACTTTTGACAGCGCTCTTCGCGTTTGTTTAGAGCGTATTGTGGCCGCTTCTGGTCCGAGTTTTGGTGATTGGCAATGGAGGTTGGCTACTCTTCCGTTTCAGTACGGAGGGCTTGGGGTTTATGATGTGGGTGATGTCATGCATTATTCTTTTCTGGCTTCGCGTCTGCAGTCTTCGCTCCTCCGCCTTGCTAGGATGCCCCCGGGTAGGGGAGCCTCTTTCGATGCTGCTCTGTGTGATTTCAATGGTCTTACCGGTTCTGACTTCAGTCGTGATTCGTGCGAGTTCGCTGCCCCCCAACTTATGAAGAAACTGGCAGACGTGTACTTCGCCCAAATTGTGGCCTCTTCCGAGTCGGTCTTTTCATTGACCTCGCGCCAGGTGGTGTTGTGGAGGTCTCAGCATGAGCCCCATTCGTCTGATTGGCTCAGAGCGGTGCCTATCTCGGGGCTCGGTCAGACCATGAATGGGAGGACTTACAGGTCAGTGCTCTGTTATCGTTTGGGTATTCCTTTATTTCGGGCTGGGCTTCTTTGTTGTGCTTGTGGTCGGGTTTTTGAGGATGATATTTTTGGAGACCATGCGGTGTCGTGTTCGAGTTCTGTGGGGCTCAAACATCGGCATAATCTTGTCCGTGATACCCTCTCCGACATTTGTTTCCGTGCTGGGATCTCCTCTGGGAAGGAGGTGGACATCGGGGTTGTTGACAGTCTGGGTGGACCCCTTAGGCCCGCCGATATTCTTCTTTACTCCTGGGACCGTGGTCGGGATGTGTGTGTTGACATCACTGGTTCTTCCCCCCTTACTCAGACATGCTTGACTTCCTTCGCTCCCGGACGATGTGTACTCGACGCTGTGCGACGTAAGTACACCAAGTATCGGGATGTGTGCTTTGCTGCTGGATATGGGTTTGTCCCTTTTTCTTTCTCCTCCTTTGGTGAGCTAGATGGCGATGCTGTTACTCTGCTGGGACGGATCCGCACTTACTCTTTAGCCTTAGATTCTAGTTCTCGCTTAGCTGCTCATATTTTTACTAGAGTCTGTTTTTCCATTGCTAAAGGGGTTGGCGCGCAGCTTGTTTCTCGGCTGTCCGCTAACTTCTTGTAAAACGGTTGTTTGATTTCTATGCTATTTGGAGTTTATTAAAAAAAAAATAAAAATAATAATAGCAGCTATCGACTGGGTGTTCCGTTGTTCACGGAATCTAGGCCATGTTCGGTTTGCTCTCGGGTCTTTAATTGTGATATCTATGGAGATCATGTTATGTCCTGCGCTGGTACCGTGGATATTAAACATCGACATAACCTCGTGCGCGATACCTTATTGGATATCTTTTACAGGGCTAAGATTTCTGCCGGTAAGGAGGTTGATATTGGTTTGGTTGATAGGCATGATAAGCCTCTTTGTCCGACATATTTGCTTCTTTATTCGTGGGACAGGGGGCGGGATGTGTGTGTTGATCTGACGGGATCCTCCCCCTTGACTCAGTCGGGGCTGTCTGACTCTGTAATCGGTCGTGTTGTTGTTGATGCTGCTCAACGTAAGTGTGTCAAGTATCGAGATTTGTGCACGGCAGTTGGGTATGGTTTCCTACCCTTCTTCTTCTCTTCGTTGGGGGAGCTGGATACGGATGTTGTTGCCTTGCTAAAACGGATTCAGAAATTCTCAATATCTCAAGATGTCGGAGCTCGTTCTGCAGCTTTTATTTTTACTAGACTTAGTTTTGTTATCGCTAAAGGAGTGGGTACCCACAGGGGCGGAGGGGGGGCATGCGGTGGCTCGAGCCCCCCTGAGCCGGAGGAAAACCTAAAAAAAAAAATTAAAAATATGTTTTTTTTTTGTAATTTTTTATAATTTAAGGGGTAAAAACAATTAAAAAGATTAAAAGATCAATAAAAGTGCTTAGTTTAGTTGGTATGAGGGTGGGAACTTGAGCAATGAGGTCTCATGAGTTCAATTCCCTATAGCTTTATTTATTGATTTTTTTTCCTTCTTTTAGCTTTTTACACTTAAAATAGCAATTTAAATCATAAATTTAATGTATTTTCTAATATATTTTTACAACAAAGATTGTATCTTATATATATCTTAAAAAAAAAACTCGAAAATATAGTTGAGCCCCCCCTGGATTTTTTTCTGGCTCCGCCCCTGGGTACCCAGATAGTATCTCGATCGGCTACCCACTAATTTCATGTAGTATGTAATTATATAATAATAATAATAATAATAATAATAATAATAAAAACTACTTTCTAATGCATTCAATATATCCTTACAGTACATTCATGAGACCGGTTTTGAACCATATGATTGAATTTTGATAAATGGATAAGATTGATGATTGATATTAATATTTATGGATATTTTTTTATTTTTTAAAAATATATTTACTAATAATTTAAATTTTAAAGCCTTAAATAAAACAGATTTTTCTCTCTCCTCCAATCTATCTCTCCCACCATTATTGTTAATTACGTGAATAATTTGGTATATTCATATAAATATCCATATTCATGTTCATATCAATATGAATATATGTATATTCATATTATTCAAATGAATATTCATTTAAATGAGAGATAGGGAGCTCACCTCTAATTAGGCCCAATATTGTCTCTCATCTTCATTCAAATGAATATTCATTTGAATGTGTGTGTATATATATGTGTATTCATATATTCAAATGAATATGAATATTGGATGTTTAAATATTCATTTGAATATATTTATATTTAGATGAATATTTATAACCTATATTCAGATGAATATTCATTTCTATAGTGCTCAATTTTTTATATGAGATTTTATTTATTTTTAGTTTAAAATCTATCCATTCGTTAAAACTCGATCATTAGCTCACAAACATTCACATGTGTGCATTATAAAGAGTGAATGCATGTGAAAACTTCTCTCTCTATATATATATATGTGTGTGTGTGTTCATTTTAATATATTATTATAAAAAATTAAGATATAGATAACAATCTCTCTTAATACTTACTCCATCTGTCTCGCAAAACTTATAGTTTTGCTTTTTGACATGTTTTTTAAGAAGCTAAAAACTCATAAAATAATAATTTTTTAAAATAATTTCATAGATAATTTTATTAAGTATGAAATTATTTTTTTAATTAATAAAATCATTGATATTTTATATAGTATTTACCATTTTTAAAAAATGTGCTAGAAGCAAAACAACATGTTTTGCGAGACGGAGGGAGTATATTATTATTATTATTATTATTATTATTATTATTATTTATATGTATGTATTGGTTAGTTGATGTGATTGAAGATTTAATTCATGAATTGCTAATATAATAACAGATATTTTGACAACTACACAATGATATTATTTTGTATAAAAAATATTCATAATATTGTTTTAATCAAAACTTTTCTAATATTTTCTACGCTCAACTAATAAATGAATGGGAACGAGTGTATACTCACACGGCAGGGACCTGAATACTTTGTTGTACAAGTAGGCATGCATCAAGGCTCGACTTTGAGCCCATTTCTCTTTACAGTAGTCATGGATGTGGTGTTGGAAGGTATCCAGAGTGGGATCCTATGGTGTATGCTATTTGCGGATGATGTTATTCTAGTGGATGCGATGAGAGTAGGGGTTAGTAGCAAGCTAGATTTTTGGAGGGATAAGCTTGAACATAAGGGATTCCGATTGAGCATGACGAAGACGGAATACATAGTTTTCAGGTTGGGCGACGAGGAAGAGGGAGACGATAGTGTCATCATGGGTGTGGGGACCCAATCCCGAAGAAAGACAGCTTCAAATATATGGGATATGTGATGCACAACGATTAAGGTGTAGACTTGGATGTCAAGCACCAAATTCAAAGAGGTTGGCAGAAATGGAGGGTTGCGTCAGAAGTCTTATGTGACAGAAAAGTTCCATTCAAATAAGGCACAGGAAAAAAAAACTCATGGTGGCTGAGATGAGGATGCTCAGGGGGATGTATGAGTTTACCTTGTGCGAAAGAATTAGAAACGAGGCTATCTGAGAAAGGATATGAGTGACTAGTATATAGGCTAAGTTGCATGAATCGAGACTATGATGGTTTGGTCATGTTTAGAGGAGAGATCCAAGTGCGTTAGTGCGTAGACGTGACAACTTGACTATCGAAAAGGTTCTTCGGGGAAGAGGGCGCCCAAAGAAGAGTTGGGGTGAAGTGATTAGACATGACTTGGTCGTTATGTGACTAACTGATCGAGGAGATGACACGCGATAGGGTGTAGTGGAGAAGTACTATCTGAGTTGACGAACGCTAGTTGAGTGCAGCGTTTCCCGCATCTTCCATCATATCGCGGTTATATCCACAAAAAATTATAATATTTGAAAAAATAACTTCAGAACAAAGGAAAAAACAGACGACTGGATGGTGTCTTTGGACATTCATAAATAAGAAAATCTTCGACAATGAAAACACCTTAACAATCTAAAATGCGATATGGCAAGACAAACAATCATAAATTGAGAGAAAAAACGAAATATTTGGATAAACTAGATATTAATGCTACCATAAAAAGAGCAGGAACCTGAAAGAAACGAGACGTGTGATGGAATAAACCACCTGAAGGAACATTCAAAATAAATTTTGAATGTAATAACACTCTAGTACTTCTGGTCGAGGTTTCATCATTCGTGATCACACGGGTTTGCTG
The DNA here is from genome assembly GCA_037127255.1 of Persicaria tinctoria. Taxonomy (NCBI): domain Eukaryota; kingdom Viridiplantae; phylum Streptophyta; class Magnoliopsida; order Caryophyllales; family Polygonaceae; genus Persicaria; species Persicaria tinctoria. Next base: position 8,480,389 of record JBANSL010000012.1, read on the forward strand.
ATTAGCTGCAGAGGCAGACAACTTACACTCAGGTCGCCACTCGTGACTGAGGCTATGAGGCTTCTATTGGGCATCCGGATTGCGAAGGAGTTGAGTTTGTCCATTATCTACATTAAAGGCGATAGCCTAACTATGATCAACGCAATCAAGGGATATTGATCCTGCCCATGGGGAATTGAGATGCTCATGACGGACGTTCTCCTGCTATTCTGGTCCTTTAATAATGTTAGTCTCTCGCATCGCTTCCGGAAGATTAACGTACAGATGCGCCGACCACATCTCTCGCCTCTTCGGTCTGACGCTTCACCAAATGCTCGGTTAGAAAGACATCTGTATTCTCATCTGTAAAAATGTTATTGGGGGATGATCTAGTATAGATCATTCATATCCAAATCTCTGCCTGTATTAAATTTTTTTTTAAAAATCCACAAAAAATTTAGGCCAATTTGCATAGATATACCAAAAAAAAATTTAGCTTTGCAAAAATGTCAATGAGGGGTATAAATTACAAGGGGGTGTCAAAATGTTAGATGTGCAAATTCCCCTCGCCCAGTAGCAGGTCACTTGACCAAAAAAAAAAGATTTGTGGGGAGAGAGGCAAATGGGATGGTGACAAGAGGCTAAACTTAAGTTTTAATTGTTTTAAACTAATTTTCAGCCATTTTTATTTATTAAAATAAAAAAATAAATTTATTTTTGAACTTAATTTAATTTTATCTATCTATAGACACTCGCTTTATATATGTTAAAACATATTTCGAAGTAAAGCCGGGTCTACATCGCATCTTGATCTCAATTTGGAGTATGGCATGGATAACCATTTGGATGACAAAGACAACAATTCAGCTGACACAGAAATCCACACAACTGACAAGATAAACCAGAAAACCTGGGTATAACCGACAATCATTGCTCCGGAGATGAAAGGTAAAGCTGCCGACGTGGACATAAATGAGGGGGCTAATCTCAAAATGGTAACTGACACAAGTAAAGAATGAAACAAGACTTAAACCAAACACTACGAAGTACTAAAGTTCCTAACCAATACAGTCCATAACAAGTTAAGTACAAAACAACATAAGTAATGGATAAGGGCGCAGCAATACGACACATTGCTTCCGATCATTACAATGCCCCCGATCTCGAAATCCACCAAAAGTATCCGTCACGTGGAGAGTATGTTCCCCGGAAGCGTCGGAGGACATAAGTAAGTGTGGAATGGTAAGGCCACCATATGCCGCTCGTCGTACGGACACCTTTTCTTTTCAGTCGGCGAAGGATGGTTTTTGTTATTTTGCATGAACTCTAGGTAAAGTATGTGGTTGTCTATTTTGTTTGCCTAAGATGCAAAACCCGAATATTTGCGATGTAAATTACTAGATAGTAAATACTATTATCTAGCTAGTGACAATGATGTCTTAGCCAGTGTAGAAGTAACCCTTGTCGGATCTCGTCTTTGCCAATATAAGACTAATCACTGTCGGATCTTGTCAATCTTAGAAACTTTCCAAGCATGACATACAATATTAAGCACAAACTAAAGCAGTCAAAACAACATTCAGAACAATCAACCATAAAATCATTCATACATAAATCCAAAACATAAGGGATCAACCATCAAAAAGGGAGGAAAAGTTTTAGACCTAAAACAAACGCAACGAAGTACTAAAGCTAAAGTCAGCTGCTTTCCTTCAACATCTTTCAGTCTGCAGTAGCGAGGGCTTGGTTCATGCGATCCAAGAGGCCCATCTTCGAAAAGTGGTTAGACCTCCCTCTAAAGCTAATGTCAGTTGTACATATATCACACTTCACGATTAATATCATCAACACAAATACAACAATATGAAGTTGCATACGAGTCCACATGCATGATTGTCTTGCCAATGTCAGATCACGTTGGATTCCTAACACAACAAAAAATCTTCCCTCCTTTAACTCTAGTCATGGCCGCTCGGTGTGAACCTGTGACATCATGGAACAACCTGTTCAGAGGTTGGTAACACCATTGACAGTAAATAAAAAAAGCTAGCCAGTACTGAAATAATTTTTGCCATTCAAAAAAATGAATGCCATGATAGAAATGCCAGTTTACCTGTAAGCAGATGATTTAGTTACTAGCTGGATAGCAGAAGCAGTTTGGGTTGCAAGGCAATGACGATTTACACCCTGCAGATTGATACACCACTTGTTAAAACAGGTGTTCAATCCTCCATAACTATACTAGAAATTAGGATTCCAGATTTTTATCCACATTACTTAATCTTGTCAACAAAATCTGAGAAAGATATTTGACATCTTCTCCATTATTATCCTCAATTCATGATTCAATTGATTGTTTTTGGCATAAATCACTTGTGCAGTCCCCTTCATAAGGGTCTTATGAGTTTCAATTGGTTTAAAACTCAAACTAATAAAGATGCATTCTTGAAGGTGCAAATCAATTTTTTTGACAACATACTTAATGCTTACAGACTATTCCACTAGGCACCACATTTACAACCACAACCCACCATTTCTGCAAGTTGAGTTCTATTTTTTTTTTTTGATTAGGAAATAATTCGAGAGTCAGGCATACCTGACAACTCGAGAGGCGGACGAAGTCGGCAGACGGTGAAACCGTCTATACATATATAAAAAGGTGCAACAACTACAAAGAGGGAGGCGTAATCCCGGACGAGCAAGCGAGCCAAACCCGTACACGCTGGAGACAACGTAGACTAAAATCTGGTGCCAAGCATCCCTAGGCGGCGACACCGTTGGCCAGCGGTAAATCAAGAGCCAGTCCTGTGGGCAGTGAAGACTGAAGACGATCCTCCAAGGAAATAGCCTAACGCGGAGTCCCCTCGATACACACCACCACGACCCCAGCCAATCCCGACACTGGTTGCCAGAGCTCCAACACGGAAGAAGAACACCAAGCAACGGGGATGTCAACCAAGAACCAACCTTGAAGACGCGCACCTTTAATCCCTTTCATACGAAAGATAATTTATTCAACCCCAACGGGATTTTCAAGCCCTTTTGGGATTTAGGCCCTTTCGGATTTTTTTTTTTACCCGAAGTCTCGGGCCCGAAGCTTGGGCCCGGAGGAACCAAACTTGGGCCCAAAGGACCTGAAACTTGGGCCCCAAGGACCCGAAGCTTGGGCCCCAAGGACCAAGGAGGAGCAGGGGGATCTCGTCATGGCCGGAGGAGGGGCGGCCGCGTCGACACCGGAGAGGACAGCCGGACCAACGCCGACATCCAAGCACCGGCCGACACACACCACGACCCAACCACCGGAGGTCGAAGAGGAGGCAACGCCGGGCGAAAAAAGCCAGTGGCGGCCTCGAGTCGCCGAGGGGAAAAACACCCCAGTCGGCCGAAACTGAGGAAGGGTGGCCCGAAACGCCGAGGATCAAACCGATTGGGTTAAGAAAGGGGGGATGGCGCAGTTGACGGTGGTGGCCTGAGAAGTGGCAGCGGTGGCATTGGGTAGGCGGGGGGGGAGGGATTAAGGGATTTTTAGGTTAGGTTTTTTTAGGGAGAGAGTGGTGGGGTGGTGCGGTGGTGCTGTGGTGGGGTGGCGGCGGTGATGCGGTGGCAGTGGTGCGATGGGTGTGGCGGTGGGGGTTTGGGGCCGGATTCTAGAGATTCACTTATATGTCCTTTCTTAGTGATTCATTCAAGTTGAGTTCTAATTAGGCAAACAGAAAATTACTCTCTTTCTTTTTCTTTTTTCTTTTTAAAGAATCGAAAAAAAAAGCGAGTAATTTGGGTGAAATTAAAGTAAATCATTGCCAATCTTTCTCAAAATGAATCAACAATTGAACCTCAAAGGGGCAAGATTTGATTTTTAACACTGACAGAAAATTAATATGCGGCAAGAAAATTAATATGCCGCTCGTCGTTCAAGGTCCGCCATAGATAGAGAGAGAAGGGGAGAGAGAGAAGCACTCACCAACTCCAATCCGCCATAGATAAGAGCGGGTTCGAACTACGTTCGGGCTTACCGAATTCGATCCATTCCTCGAGGAGGGCGATTTGATTGGAGGGCGAGAAAACGAACAGCGAGAGAGGGGAGATGAGGGCTCGGTGTGGGGTTTGGGGGGCATGAGTCGGCTGGGTTCTGGGCTCGGGGGGTGCGGGTGAGGGTGGCGGTTCGAACGGTGGTGGTTGGGTGGCCGGAGGTGGCTCGTGGAGGGCAGGGAACGACCGGAGAGAAGGAGGAGACGGGGCGGTAAGGGCTTGATTCAACAGGAATGATGACCTGTAAAAGGGGGTCATGTGAACTGGTTATTTTTGTCAATTTTTGTGCTTATTTGCTACTTTTGCAATTTTTGAAGGGGAGTGTCCTTTTTACAAAGGGATCAAATATTTGGTATATATTGGATACTATTTTCTAAAAAATTTACATTTTTTGGAAAAAGTTGTGTTTTTGAATAAAGCTATAGTCTTGTAGTAATTTGAAGGGAAAAAGCCGAAAGTTGGCAAATGGGGCTGACACAATTTCTTGATTTTTCCCAGATCACGAAATTATTAAAATATTAGTTTAATGGACGGTTGAGATGAAAACGATGAATTCAGGCATATCTGAACAAGCAAATCGAAGAAGAAGATGCAGCCGCTTAACTTCAATGGCACGCCTCCCTGCCCTTTTCTTGACCCATACTCAAACCCACCCACCTATCTCTTTCCCACCCCCAAAAATTTGATTTCTTTTTTCCCCCAAAAGTGATTCATCAACAATCCCTCACGCTTTCAATTCCTCTCAATATCTGAACAATTCCTCGCTTGCTTTCTCCGAAAGAGAAATCGATTTCAGGAGATGGGGTTTGAGCCACTGTCCACGGCTTTGCAGCCGCAGGAGATGTCGCTTGCTCCACCGTCGCCGGCCCCGGTGGCAACCGCTGCAACATCCCTGGCTCCCGGGTTCAGATTCCACCCAACTGATCAGGAACTGGTGAGTTACTACCTTAAGAGAAAGGTGTGTGGCAAACCCATTCGCTTTGACGCCATTTCTGAGACTGATATCTACAAGTGTGAGCCCTGGGACCTTCCAGGTTAGCGAATCTGAGACCTTTTTCCCCTTTCTGTGCTTCACTGTGTTCGGCTTTCGGAATGAAGGGCTTTTTTCGAGCACTTTTGGGATGTAGGTTTTCTATCAGTTTGTGAAATTTTTGTTCTCATGTGGTTATTTTGCAGGTAAATTTTGGTTAAAAGGTTTGATTTTTTTCTATTGATTTGTAATGGGTGGAGGCCTGAGTTGGTCTATTGACTTGATAGTAGGTTTCCTGTTGGAGCTCCTCTAAATGAGTTAAATTGGGTGTTAAACTGTTAGCACACCCTTCAGTTGGAAAATTGACAGAGAAATTGTTGTGAATTTGGTTTATTTTGACTGGTCCGGGTGTTAATTGGATTTAACTGACCATCAGAAGCACAAAAAATGATAGGAGTGTGGTATGAGTTTAGTACAATTGACTAGTTTCAGGTGACCTGGGGCTGCTGAAGCGATTGGATGCATGTTTTGAATTTTCCAACTTGGAAGTGAATAAAGGACCATATGGTTTGATTTCTGTTGAATTCAACTGAATGAATTGCAAACAGGGAGAAAACACTTATCAGTCAATTCAGAGTAGGGTCCCTAATCTGATTGTGTATTTGTTAACGATGTCAATTTATTACAGTTTTGTCGAGGCTGAAGAGTAGGGACAACGAGTGGTACTTCTTCGGTATGCAAGATAGGAAATATGTGAATGGTTCGAGGGTGAATCGCGCAACTGGAAAAGGATATTGGAAAGCAACTGGAAATGATCGTCCAATAATACATAATACGAAGACAGTTGGTATGAAAAAAACACTCGTCTTTTATAGCGGTAGAGCACCCTGTGGAACGAGAACAAATTGGGTCATGCATGAGTACCGGTTGACAGATGATGAACTTGCAAAAGATGGTATTTCTCTGGTAAGGGTAGAAAAAAAAGGCCATTTCAGAAGTTTGAATCATCCTGTTTCTCTTCTCTTCTCCTTTTTGACATTTTTTCCCCTTCCTGTATATGTGTGTAGGATTCATATTTATTGTGTAAAATTTTGAAGAAGCGTGGGCCTGGGTTTAAACCTGGAGAGCAGTATGGGCCTTTTGTCGAGGAGGAATGGGAAGGGGGTCAGCAGGATTCTGTCTTGGTTCCTGGAGAAGAAGCCGAGGATGACACAGTTGGAAATGTTGATTCCCGTGTTGATGTAAGTGTTGAATAATTCTGATCTTTACTCTGTTAGACTCTATCCCTTGAAACATGGTATCTGAGATGTGCTTAGATTTTGCAAAAGGTTTCACTGTTTCAGTGTACTGAATTTCCTTGGTGTTCTGACTTTAACTATGTTATACGCTCAACATGGTTGATAGGTGTACACTCACATATTCTAGAACTCTTGCTGTATAGTTCTTTCTGATAGCTGTTTGAAAGAAATTTATTACATATATTATAAAGAGAAATCGATTCTTTGTTTGCTTTGAATTTCTTAGTCTTTATGCTTGCTAGGTGATCCTGTGAAATCATAGTCCATGTATGTTATCAGCTCGTATAATCTGATAATTTTAGGTTGTATGTTGTCACTAAATATACAAATCATGTTTCAAATACTATATGTGTGCATATTTGAGCATGGTATCATTTGTGTATTTGTGTTTGTTTGCTTTCCCCTCTCACTTTGCCTTTGCGTGGAGATACAGGAAAGAGAGATAGTGGATTTGTATATTGTGTTATTTGAAGTTGACTTGAGCTTTAGAGGTTTCTTCTTTTGGTTTATCATTAACCAAAAAGGCATATGAGTAAGATGAAATGCAAATCTTAGTATTGAGGTGATGCATCCCTTGAAGTTGATTTTTTTTTTTTTAAAATTCAAGTGGTCAATTCAATCTAACACCAGTTGCAAGTTTGATGGGGAGACTTTGGCTATTATGTGCAAGATAGTTAAATATATCAAGTTGTGAAGATACTCCCAAATATCTTGAGACTTTTTTGGCTATTCTTCGGTATGCAAGATAGGAAATCTAGTTTATCTAGTCTCCAACAAACTGAGTTATGAGATACTCCCAAATATCTTGAGACTACTGTTTGCAGAGCTTGTGAAGGAGAATATATCAGGACGCATGTAGATGTTTAGCTTTCTTATTTTATTTTTTTGAAATCATGTAGATGTTTAGCTCGAGCTACAGCATGGTGTTTAAATAGTTCTAACCCTTGAATGCCTTTAGTGAGCTTTGGTTATGTAGGATGAGGTTAGCTTCCTATATAATCTTCTCTGCTTGGTATATGTGACACTTATTGCTGGTAATTAGCTGTTGTATGTCTATTTACACAAGCGGGTTATTGACGGAAAGTTACCATGTTAAATGTCTCGGTTTTTCTATGCACCTTTATTAGTACTATCCCATTGCAATGGTTTGAACATATATTTCTCTTATCGTTTGATTAAACTGCACAAGGCTATATGTGGTGGTACTTCTAAAGACGACCATTAAGAAATTTGTTATGCAGAAGACACATATTTTCTTATGTCCTAAAGACCACTTCCTACCTTATTGTGAATTTTATGTGGACCTGGTTGCTAGAAGTTTGGATATCAGGTTCATTTGAAGTGATTTGTTGATTGATCCTTTGTGTTGATAAGTAGGTTATAATCAATATTATGTCTGCCAACGTCTGAAAATCTGTAATTTTCATTCTTCTGTTTTTAAAAAGTTTTTATTGCCTCCATTTGCTTTCGTATATAATTTCAAATTCGGCTTATTGATTATTGTAGGATTCTGTACTCTCTATGAATACCTCTGGAAGGCCAGCTGCGCCCACTCCACCTCCTCCTAGCGAGATTGCACGAGATATGTTATCTCTAAGGTGCAAGATTGAAAAAGTGTCGGATGATTACAGTTGCCCGCCTTGCAATGGAAGCGGCCCAGAGCCATTTCCACTTGCCCCAAACAAGAGGCTGAGATGCGAGCCCAATTCATCTCATTCCAATGCCTCAGAGATCTCTACCATGAGAACGAACGGCGCTAGTTCATCCTCAACCGGGACCACCACAAACTTCTCGTCAGCGCTACTGGAGCTGCCGCTTTTGGAACCCCTTGAGTGCAAAGACAGCCGCACTGTACCTGCTGCTGCTTCACCCTCCCCAATCAACATCATCGACATCAACGTGCCTCCTAGCTACTTGAAGCTCTTTGAGGACTTGAGGAACGAGATCTACAAGATCTCAATCGAGAAGGAGTCCCTGAAGATCGAGGTGATGAGCGCAAGGACGATGATCAATATCCTTCAGTCGAAAGTAGATCACCTCTCGAAGGAGAACGAAGACCTCAGCAGGATCAATAAAAACCGAGAAGCTTAGGCGTTAACTGTTATCAGTACCATGTGTCATCGGCGGTGGGTTGTGCCCCCTCCATACTAGAACTCTAGGGAGGGTAATAAGCTCTCAGTGTCGACTCTGGTTTCGCAGTTTGCATCAACATCCTTGCCGGAACCTCTTTTTTCCGAGTAGTCGCTAGCTGGTACTAGGAGTTCATCTATTATTATTGATGGTTTGTTGATGATCGAATCTGAAATTTTGCTCTTAAGGACTCTGTATTGCCTCTACCTAGGGCTGTTATATGAGCCGAGTTGTACGAGCTCAGCTCGGGTTTAACTCGAAAAAGGCTCGACTCGAGCTCATTCATTTCCTAAATGAGGCGAGTATGAGCGCATTTTTAAGTTTTTTTTTGAAGCAGGATAAGAATTAAGAAAGCCGCCGACGACCGGGCTTCTTTCCTAGCGTGTCCGAGCGGACAAGAATACGGAGTTCTGGATCAGAAGTGAAGCTATCATCGGCAGGGACGCAGTACGTCGGACGCGCAATCCTGTCAACAATCGCATTCGAATCTCTGAAAATATTACGAATGTCGAATAGCAACATGAGATATAGATTTAAGAATTAATGTCATAGAAAATATTACGAATGTCGAATAGCAACATGAGATATAGATTTAAGAATTAATGTCGTATCGGCCATCAATAGCTCGATATTCCATGGGCACAACCAGTAACCCATGAGAGCCTTTATGACGACCAAACAGTCTCCTTCGATCATAAGCTTTTGAATCCCAAGGTTCCTCGCCCTTGCCACACCCATGTGAAGACCCAAAGCATCGGTGAAGACCGTTGAGCTGTTATTACAAGGTCCAGAACCTAGCGAGACACTGTTACCTAGATTGTTTGAGTCCAAAATTAGGCTCGGTTTATGCTCGTCTTTTTTTTTTGTTAGGTGAAAATTCGAGTTCAAACAAGCCTGAAGCTCGAGAGGTCACGAATCGACGGATGGACTAACCGTCAATATATAAAATACTAAGTAACACAAACCAACAAAGATGAAAGAAAAACCAAAATAACCCATAAAAGCCATCAGCCAGGAAAGAAGTCGATGAAGATCCAAGACGAGCCACGAATGTCGATAACACGGGAGACTGGGAGAGTGTGACGACTCACACGACGTCTCGGCGCTGAGAAGGCGGAGAACGGTAACTCACCACCAAAATGGGTGAATCATGGGGAAATGTGAATCACTGACGTTGCCTCCACCTAAATGAGGGATCTTCAAAGATCACGAACACAGTCACGATCCGCTCGATTATACAGGACGTCCGATACTGCAACCCAACTCGGAACCAAACGCAACCACACCAAGGTAGCGACCCGACACCTAAAGACAGGGCAAAATACGGGCCAAAACAAGGAAGAGCAATCATCCAACGAAAATTTGTGAACAGAAATCTTAGACCAAGCTGAAGTCTGGGGAGAATTATTATTACTTATTAATATTAATATTAATATTTTCAAGACCCTTTTGGGATTTTGGTCAAACCCTTTTGAGTTATTTTGTATATTGATTTTTTCAATCCCTTTTGAGATTGTTTAAGCCCTTTCGGGATTTGTACAATGGCCCTTTTGAGATTTTGTTCGAACCCTTTGGGGTGGTTGAGTATAATATATAAAAATATATGCCTTCTATTTTTTATATTTTTTTTTGCAACTTTGGGCCCAAGAGCGAAAACCTAACGGGACAAGGGAGAAAGCGGCAACAGAAGGGAGAATGCGGAGAGGACACAACGCCCAACCCTTCGCAGCACCACCACCCAAACCTGAAATTCGGCTAAGGGGAGGACAAATAACGAACCTGGCCCATAAAGATGATGGTGATGAACCATACATCAGTTTTTACGAGGGTGATAGCGAACCCACCAAGTAGGACAGAGATTGAGACCCCCAAAGTGACTCAAAGAAGGAGCCAGGTCGAACCCGACTCAAAGAAAGAGCCAACTCGAATTCGAAGAGAAGACAAAGACTGAGTCCCTAAATCGAATGGCCAGAGAAACCCAAACCGGCCCCTACCCACCCCGATGAGGAAGAAGAAGGTTCAGGCCCTGAGCAGACGATGAAGGGTGAAGAAGTCGATTGGATCGAGACCAAATACAAAAACCAAGACTCGCAGGGTAGGCCAATCAAACTAACAAACCCCCAAATCCCAAAGAAAATTGCACAATGAAGATTATGAACAAGGGAGAAACCTACCCTAATTTCTGCAATATTCATAAGAAAATCGGGATTGAAAAGGTTTGAAAACCCTAGATACACAAATTGATTTGATGATTTCTAGAGAGAGGATAGAGACCATCTTTATGCTCATCTTGTTTCTAAATGAGTTGAATATGAACAAGCAATATTCTGCTCAAATAAGAACCCTACCACTACCAACTGACATAAGAGAAGTCTCACATAATACTTGGTCTAACTTCGCTCGTCTACACCAGCACTTCTTCGTCAACACTAAGGATTTTCTGTCTTTTTTTGCTTTGTTGTGTTCCATTTGCTTATGTGTTTGTTTCCATGACGGTTGATTCGTATACCGTTTTCCAACTTCTCTATTCATTTATATCCCAGTGTTTCGAATCTCTTTAATTTTCTAAAAATGAATACTACCTCCGTCCAAAAATACATTGTCTTTACTATTCACGCACGCTTTTTTAAGAAGGTAAAAACTATATAAAATATTAACTTTTTTATTATTTTTTTTAATAATTACAAACTTATTGATAATAAGTTTGTAATTATTAAAAAAAATTAATAAAAAAGTTAATATTTTATATAGTTTTTAACTCCTAAAAAGCGTGCATGAATAGTAAAAGTCCATGTATTTTTGGACGGAGGGAGTATTATTTATATAAAAATTTTATCTAAAAGACCGTGCCTTGAACACATGGGAAGGCGATGTCAAGGGGGTCCTTGGGTCACATGACCCCCCCCCCCCCTCATCCGACAAATTGCCTAGGTGTATTCTCCTCGATCGTCGATAGCATCGTTTTGATATATAATATGCCCTAATCCGACATCTGAGTAAAAAGTTATTAGTGTTTGAAAATTGTAGGTGTTTTAATCACTTTAATTTTATTTTAATAGATTATAATACTTTTATATTTTACTTAAATTGATATTCACATATTATAGTTCATTTCAAGAGCTTCGAAACCATAAGTTATATTACTTATTTTGAGAATTCGGTAAGAAGTTACGCATGTTTAAATTTTTTATATCTAGTTATACACTTTACATTTTAAGAATACAACAAGTTAAATATTAACTCAATGTTTATTTATTGTGATTATATCCTTATTTTGTCAGTTTTTTTTTCCTTTGCCTATTTCATGTATTTATTTATATTTCTTTATTTTTTTAATGTAGAAAAAATAATAGAGTTTTAACATAAATCAAAGTCATGTTATCTTAAAATAACATCATTTATAATTATTATATAACATAGAGATCGTGATGCTACTTTAATCTAAAATGACACCATATATATATAATCATGCCACCCCGCTAAAAGAATCTGGCTCCGTCCTTGCCGAAACTATACTAGTCCCTTTGAAAAAAGTCTAAAATTTGTCCAACTTCAAACATAGGAAAAATTATTTTTCTGGCCCTTTTATAGAAGGATTTCAAAATCCCCAATAAAGTCGTAGCTCTTGAAGTTAGCTTTCCCACGAGTCCTCAAACTCCCCAATCGGACTTACGCATCTCTCGTTCTGGAAAAAATATCGAGCATGTCTTCGTAACTGCTGTTCTATGGCACATTACCGCAATTCCGGGCCCATTTGGACATCCCGGGTGGGAGTTTTGTGGACGGATGGCCTTAACAGCATGCCACCTTTCCTAGTGCAAAGGATTTTGGATTTTCATTCTGTAAGATTTTGAGATTTTTTCGTGGACTAACCCCTTTGAAAAAGTCAAAAATTTGTCCAACTTCAAACATAGGAAAAATGATTTTTCTGGCCCTTTTAGAGGAGGATTTCTCTAAAAACATCATAGTAAAGTCGTAGCTCTTGAAGTTAGCTTTCCCATGAGTCCTCAAACGCCCCAATCGGACCAACGCATCTCTCATTCTAGCAAAAATATTGAGCATCTCTCTGTAACTACTGTTCTATGACACATTACCGCAATTCTGGACCCATTTGGACATCCAGGGTGGGAGTTTTGTAGACGTATGGCCTTAACAACATCCCACCTTGCCTAGTGCAAAGGATTTTGGATTTTCATTTTTTGAGATTTTGAGATTTTTTCGTGGTCTAACCCCTTTTAAAAAAGTCAAAAATTTGTCCAACTTCAAACATATGAAAAATGATTTTTCTGGCCCTTGTAGAGGAGGATTTCTCAAAAAACATTCTCGGTAAAGCCATAGCTCTTGAAGTTAGTTTTCCCAGGAGTCCTCAAAAGCCCTGATCGGACCTACACATCTCTCGTTCTAGAAAAAATACCGAGCATGTCTCCGTAACAACTATTCTATGGCACATTGCCGTAATTCCGGGCCCATTTGGACATCCCGGGTGGGAGTTTTGTGGACGGATAGCCTTAATAGTATCCCACTTTGCCTAGTGCAAAGGATTTTGGATTTTATTTTTTTTAGATTTTGAGATTTTTTTCGTGGACTAACCCCATTAAAAAAAGTCTAAAATTTGTCCAACTTCAAACCTAGGAAAAATGATTTTTCTGGCCCTTTTAGAGTAGAATTTCTCTAAAAACATCCCAGTAAAGTCGTAGATCCCAAAGTTAGCTTCCTCATGAGTCCTCAAACACCGCGATCGGACCTACGCATCTCTCGTTTTGGAAAAAATATCGAGCATATCTCCGTAACTGCTTTTCTAAGGCACATTACCGCAATTCCGGGCCCATTTGGACATCCCGGGTGGGATTTTTGTTGACGGATGGCCTTAACAGCATCCCACCTTGCCTAGTGCAAAGGATTTTGGATTTTCATTTTATAAGATTTTGATATTTTTTCGTGGACTAACCCCTTTGAAAATAGTCGAAAATTTGTCCAACTTCAATCCTAGGAAAAATGATTTTTCTGGCCCTTGTAGAGGAGGATTTCTCTGAAAACATCTGTAGTAAAGTCGTAGCTATTGAAGTTAGCTTCCCCATGAGTCCTCAAACTCCCCGATCGGACCTACGCATCTCTCGTTCTAGAAAAAATACCGAGCATGTCTCGGTAACTGTTGTTCTATGACACATTACCTCAATTCCCGACCCATTTGGACATCCTGGGTTGGAGTTGTATGGACGGATGGGCTTAAGAGCATCCCACCTTTCCTAGTGCAAGGAATTTTGGATTTTCATTTTTTGAGATTTTGAGGTTTTTTCGTGGACTAACCCCTTTAAAAAAAGTCAAAAATTTGTCCAACTTCAAACCTAGGAAAAATGATTTTTCTGGCCCTTGTAGAGGAGGATTTCTCTGAAAACATCCTTAGTAAAGTCGTAGCTATTGAAGTTAGCTTCCCCACGAGTCCTCAAACGCCCCGATCGGACCTACGGATCTCTCGTTCTGGAAAAGAATACCGAACATGTCTCCTTAACTGCTGTTATGTGGCACATTACCGCAATTCCGAGCCCATTTGGACATCCCGGGTGAGAGTTTGTGGATGGATGGCCTTAACAACATCCTACCTTGCCTAGTGCAAGGGATTTTGGATTTTCATTTTTTGAGATTTTGACATTTTTTCGTGAACTAACCCATTTGAAAAAAGTCAAAAATTTGTCCAACTTCAAACCTAGGAAAAATGATTTTTCTTGCCCTTTTAGAGGAGGGTTTATCTGAAAACATCCTCGGTAAAGTCGTAGCTCTTGAAGTTAGCTTCCTCGCGAGTCCTCAAACGCCCCGATCGGACCTACGCATCTCTCGTTCTGGGAAAAAATATCGAGCATGTCTCCGTAACTGCTGTTCTATGGCACATTACCGCGATTCCAGGCCTATTTGGACATCTCGGGTGGGAGTTATGTGGAAGGATGGCCTTAATAGCATCCCACCTTTTCTAGTGCAAAGAATTTTGGATTTTTGTTTTTTGAGATTTTGAGATTTTTCGTGGACTAACCCCTTTGAAAAAATTCGAAAATTTATCCAACTTCAAATATAGGAAAAATGATTTTTTTGGCCTCTGTAGAGGAGGATATCTCTGAAAATCCTTATTAAAGTCGAAGCTCTTGAAGTTAGCTTTCCCAGAAGTCCTCAAACGCCCCGATCGGACCTGCACATATCTAGTTCTGGTAAAAATACCGAGTATGTCTCCGTAACTGCTGTTCTGTGGCACATTACAGCAATTCCGGTCCCATTTGGACATCCAGGGTGGGAGTTTTGGGGACGGATGGCCTTAACAGCATCCCACCTTGCCTAGTGCAAAGTATTTTGGATTTTTCATTTTTTGAGATTTTGATATTTTTTTCGTGGAACCCTTTGAAAAAGTAAAAAATTTGTCCAACTTCAAACCTAGGAAAAATAAGTTTTTTGGCCCTTTTAGAGGAGGATTTCTTTTAAAACATCCTCAGTAAAGTCATAGCTCTTGAAGTTAGCTTCCCCGCGAGTCCTCAAACGCCCCGATCGGACCTACGCATCTCTTGTTCTGGAAAAAAAAAATCGAGCATGTCTCCGTAACTGCTGTTCTATGGCACATTACCGCAATTCCGGGCCCATTTGGAGATCAAGGGTGGGAGTTATGTGGACGGATGGCCTTGACATCATCCCACCTTGCCTAGTTAGAAGAATTTTGGATTTTCATTTTTTGAGATTTTTTCGTGTACTAACCCTTTTGAAAAAATTCAAAAATTTATCCAACTTCAAATCTAGGAAAAATGATTTTTCTGGCCTTTGTAGAGGAGGATTTCTTTGAAAACATCCTTAGTAAAGTCGTAGCTCTTGAAGTTAGATTCCCCATGAGCCCTCAAATGCCCCGATCGGACCCACGCATCTCTCGTTTTGGAAAAAAAATCGAGCATGTCTCAAGAACCACTGTTCTATGGCACATTGCCTCAATTCCTTGCCCATTGGACATCCCGGGTGGGAATTTTATGGACGGATGGGCTTAACAGCATCCCACCTTGCCTAGTGCAAGGGATTTTGGATTTTCTTTTTATGAGATTTTGAGATTTTTTCGTGGACTAACCCTTTTGAAAAAAGTCAAAAATTTGTCCAACTTCAAACATAGGAAAAATGATTTTCCTGGACCTTATAGAGGAGGATTTCTCTGAAAACATCTATAGTAAAGTCATAGCTCTTGAAGTTAGCTTCCTCATGAGTCCTCAAACGCCCCGATCGGACCTACGCATCTTTCGTTCTGGAAAAAAATACCGAGTATGTCTCCGCAACTGCTGTTCTATGGCACATTACCGTAATTCTGGGCCCATTTGGACATCCTGGGTGAGATTTTTGTGGACGGATGGCCTTAAGAACATCCCTTGCCTAGTGCAAAGGATTTTGGATTTTCATTTTTTGAGATTTTGAGATTTTTTTCGTGGACTAACCCCTTTGAAAAAGTCAAAAATTTGTCCAACTTCAAACCTAGGAAAAATAATTTTTTGGTCCTTTTAGAGGAGGATTCCTCTTAGAACATCATCAGTAAAGTCGTAGCTCTTGAAGTTAGCTTCATCGCGAGTCCTCAAACGCCCCGATCAGACCTACGCATCTCTTGTTCTGGAAAAAAATATCGAGCATGTCTCCGTAACTGCTGTTCTATGGCACATTACCGCAATTCCGGGTCCATTTGGAGATCAGGAGTGGGAGTTATGTGGACGGATGGCCTTGACAACATCCCACCTTGCCTAGTGCAAAGAATTTTTTATTTTCAATTTTTGAGATTTTGAGATTTTTTCGTGGACTATAACCCCTTTGAAAAAATTCGAAAATTTATCCAACTTCAAATCTTAAAATCCTCAGTAAAGTCAAAGCTCTTGAAGTTATCTTTCCCAGGAGTCCTCAAATGCCCCGATCGGACCTACGTATCTCTAATTCTGGAAAAAATACCGAGCATGTCTCTGTAACTTCTGTTCTATGGCACATTACAGCAATTACGGGCCCATTTGGACATCCCGGTGGGAGTTTTGTGGACGGATGGCCTTAACAACATCCCACCTTGCCTAGTGCAAAGGATTTTGGATTTTCATTTCTTTTAGATTTTGAGATTTTTTTGTTGACTAACCGCTTTGAAAAAAGTAAAAAATTTGTCCAACTTCAAACCTAGGAAAAATGATTTTTCTGGCCGTTTTAGAGGAGGATTTCTTTGAAAACATCCTCACGAGTCGTACCTCTTAAAGTTAGCTTCCCCACGAGTCTTCAAACGCCCCGATCAGACCTATGCATCTCTCGTTTTGGAAAAAATACCAAGCATATGTCTCTGTAAATGCTTTTATGAGGCACATTACCGCAATTTCGGGGCCATTTGAACATCCTGGGTGGGAGTTTTGTGGACGGATGGCCTTAACAACATCCTACCTTGCCTAGTGCAAAGGATTTTGGATTTTTCATTTTTTGAGATTTTGAGATTTTGTCGTGGACAACCTCTTTGAAAAAAGTCGAAAATTAGTCTAATTTCAAACCTCAGAACAATGATTTTTATGGCCCTTTTAGGGGAGGATTTCTAAGGAACATTACCGCAATTTCGGGCCCATTTGGACATCACGGGTGGGAGTTTTGTGGACGGATGGCCTTATTAGCATCCCACCTTCTTCCACACCCTCTCCTTCGACTGCTCAAAAATCACTTTCTTTGATCTGCCTACCATAGTAGGCAATCCAAGATACTACACTCATGCTTCGATACTTCACGAATGCCCAAGATCCCCTGCAGTTCCGCTCGTTTCTCCTCACCAGCATTAGTGCTAAAAGAAAGTTCTGATTTTGAGAAATTAACCTGTTGTCCAGACGCCTCTCCATAAGTATGGAGGATATGAATAATTTCTGAGCTTTGTTGACAAGATGCTTCTAAAAGCAAAACACAATCATCAGCAAAGAAGAGTTGCGAGATAGAAGGAGTCGTCGGCGCTACTCTAATCCCATTCAGGCGGTTCTATGCCTCGCTCACTCTGATCATGCCTGACAAGCCTTCAGCGCATAATAGGAAGAGATACGGTTACAAGGGGTCGCCCTGACGGAGTCCCCTTTGGGGTATAAAGGTCGACGATGGCACTCCCTCGACAAGGATCGAGAAACTCACCGATGTGATGCACTTCATGACCAAGGAGATCCACCTTTCCTCAAACATGAACTTCCTCAAGCAGTGCTCTAAAAAACCCCACTCAACTCGATCATAGGTCTTCGCCATGTCTAGCTTCAGGGTCATATATACTTTACTCCCTCCTCTCCTCGTCTTCATGTAATGGGAGATCTCAAATGTCGAAAGCACATTGTCAGTGATAAGTTTCCCAAGGACGAAGGCACTCTGACTTACTGCAATCAGCTTACCAAGGACTTTCTTCAACCTGATTGTTAGTATCTTTGACAGAATTTTATATATAAAATTGCACACACTAATCGGTCGAAGATCCTTCATTTGGATGGTGCGGCCACCTTTGAGATTAAAGTAATGAAAGTATGGTTAAATCCCTAAGGAAACGACGCCCCATTCAGAATGTTAAGTATGAGAGTAGTGACGTCCGTCCCAACTATATGCCAACACCTCTGATAAAAGAGTGCATGCATACTATCAGGGTCCGGAGCTTTTGTGGGGTGCATTGGATTACCTCATCTGCGGTGAAGGGACGTGACAGCTCCAGGTTATCCTTAGACCTCAGCCGATAGTATAGGCTCAATTCCTTAAAAAGCCGTGACCGGATTCGCATTAACTTCTGACAACCAGTTTGCCGAAATAGATCATGTCTATCTCCGTCATACCCTCAACAAATTTCTCTCCAAAGTCCAAACAATCCTTATCCACTAACTCGAAAAGTAACTAATTTTTTAATGTTATTTATGAACATATTTCATATATTAATTATCATAATGTATTATATTATTATTAATTTATTAATTTTAAAACAAGAATGAAATGACGCAAGAATCATACTATATTATTTATACATGTACAGTTATCATTGTACCCTCGGGTTTTCACCCATTGATATATATACAGGAGTAGGCCTCTGAGATCCGTTAAGGACTCAGTTCTCCAAACACTTACATGGTATCAAGCTTTTGTGTCAAACCCTAATTTTTGTTTCACACCTAACGATCCACTAAGCCGCCGCAGTCCCAAGCCGCCACGCCCTAGCAGCCGCCGCCCCCTGCTGCCGCCGCCTCCCCCTCTTGCCGCCGCCGCCGCCCCCTGTTCCTCCTTTCTCCCTTCCGCCGCAATCTCCCACCCCTTCTGGATGTCTACCGACGAGATTATCAACCCAATCAACCCTAACCCCATTCTACCCAACCCTAACCCTCCACCACCACCACAAAACCCCTTTCACTCCGCTCAATCTGTCACCAACATCAAAAATCAAATTCCCCTAACCCTAGATCTTAAAAAGGTCCAATACCACACATGGGCGGAGCTCTTCCAAACCGCCTGTAAGGCTCACGACGTCATCACCCACATCGACGGCTCTGATCGTCCGACTGATGTCTCTGAGCCCCTTTGGAACCGCCTTGACTCCATCGTTCTTGGATGGATCTATGCCACCATCTCTGAGGACGTCCTGATTACCGTCTTCCAACCAAACTCTACCGCCCGTGATGTCTGGCTCCGCATAAAGGGCCTCTTCCATGACAATCAATCCGCTAGGGCAGCGGATCTTGAGGGCAAGTTCATCAACACCTGTCAGGAAAGCTTCTCCACCGTCTCTGACTACTGCCTCGCCATCAAAGCCATCGCTGATCAACTAGGCGATGTTGGGCACAAAGTTAGCGAAGAACGCCTTGTTCTTCAACTTATCAACGGCCTTTCCACCAAATTTGATGTCGTCGGTGGCATGATCAGCAACACATCGCCACTTCCGACCTTCATGGTGGCTCGCAGCATGCTCTCCAGGGAGGAGAGCCGTCAGGGACGCCCCCAGGGCCCTTCCCATGTCCTTGTTTCCTCCAAGGATTTCATAGCCCCAGAGTTGGTCTACACGCAGCGTCCGCCACAACAGCGGGCCCCATCCCCGGTGATGTACGCTTCACAGCAGCCTCCAGCGCACCCCATGCACACCAACCTCTCCGCCGCTTTCTCCACCATGGGACTCCAGCAGCCGGACGACAACTGGTACATGGATACCGGGGCCTCCTCTCACATGACGAACGCACCAGGTAACCTACAAACTGTTTTTAATTCGAGCACTTTACCGTCTGTTTATGTCGAAAATGGCGAGTCTCTTAAAATTATCGGTTCGGGTCACACAACCCTTCCCAATGCCCCACCCCTGCACCTCAACAAAGTCCTGCTTGCCCCTGACCTTGTTAAAAACCTCATTTCTGTTCGTCAATTTACCGTCGATAATCACGTGGTTGTCCAATTTGACCCGTTTGGTTTTCTTGTGAATGATCTTCGTACGGGGACCCCAATCATGCGCTGCAATAGTTCTGGCGACCTCTACCCCATCACCAAAGCTCGCCCACAGTCTCCCACCGCCCCCACCGCCTTCGTCGCCCATCGTTCTGACTTGTGGCACGCTCGTCTTGGTCATCCCGGCGACCACGTGCTCCAATGTCTCCGCACTAGTCATTTAATTTCTTGTAATAAAGCCTCTAGCGTTTGCATTTTCTGTGAAATTGCCAAGAGCAAGCGTCTCCCTTTTAGTATTTCTCATTCCAGTACATTTGCACCTTTTGATCTTTTGCATTGTGATTTGTGGACATCTCCTATTTCAAGTGCTAGTGGTTTTCGATACTATTTGGTTGTCCTTGATGAGTTCACCAATTTTGTTTGGGTTTTTCCCCTACGTCACAAATCGGAAACACAAAGTCACATTGTCAATTTTCACACATTTGTCCGCACTCAATTCACTTTGCTCATCAAGGCTATTCAGTGCGACATGGGAGGAGAGTTTGACAACAATTTTGTTCGCTCCTTTTGTCAACAAAATGGGATATCACTCCGCTTCTCATGCCCCCAAACCTCTCCACAAAATGGCAAACCGGAACGTATTCTCCGCACCCTCAATGACAAAACTAGAACCCTCCTACATCACGCCTCTCTCCCCCTCCCCTTTTGGGTTGAGGCGCTTCACATGGCCACCTATCTCCACAATATACTTCCATCCAAAGCCATTGGCAACTCCATCCCAACCTTGACACTCTACAAGCGCTACCCCTCTTACGATCACATTAGAGTGTTTGGATGTCTCTGTTTTCCCAACATGAGTGCCACCGCCCCTCACAAGCTATCCCCACGATCCACTAAATGTTTCTTCTTGGGCATCTCCCCACACCATCGAGGCTACCGTTGTCTTCGCTTGAATACAAATCGGGTTGTCACTTCGCGCCATGTGATTTTCGACGAACAGACCTTCCCCTTCGCCACACCACCCACCCCTGTTGTCCCCAACCCACCCACACCACCCAATTCCGACGAATTCCCACCCCTCCTACGCCACCTATTCCAACAAGCATCATCCGAAACCAACCCCCCGCCCAAAACCCCCACCCAAATCGACTGGCGGCGGGCGCCGCAACCCATGCGGCGGGCACACCCCCCCTGGCAGCGGCCGCCGCACCCCCCCCCCCCCCCCGCCTATCCCGCTGCACCCCTTGCGGCGGGTACACCCCCCCTGGCAGCGCCCGTCGCACCCCCCTCACCCCCCTCAGCAAGCAACCCCTCTTACC
This sequence comes from Persicaria tinctoria, assembly GCA_037127255.1. Lineage (NCBI taxonomy): Eukaryota > Viridiplantae > Streptophyta > Magnoliopsida > Caryophyllales > Polygonaceae > Persicaria > Persicaria tinctoria. The sequence goes on from JBANSL010000012.1 coordinate 8,501,511, forward strand.
CACCAAACTCCGATTGCACCCCCGCCCATTCCATGAAGACCCGGTCGCAGTCCGGCATCTTCACACCTAACCCCAAATACAACCTTCTCACTCCGTCTCCCGACATATCTCCTCTCCCCAAATCGCCCCACAAGGCCTTACAGGACCCGAACTGGCAAGCTGCCATGATGGATGAGTTTTGTGCTCTTATTAAAAATGGCACGTGGGACCTTGTTCCAAGGTCTCGAGACACTAATATCATTAACTGCATGTGGTTGTTCAAGCATAAGTACAGGTCAGACGGAACTCTAGAGCGACACAAGGCTCGGCTAGTGGTCAACGGCAAGTCACAGGAGGTTGGGGTTGACTGTGATAAGACTTTTAGCCCGGTCGTCAAACCGGCTACCATCCGCACAGTTCTGAGCATCGCCCTTACTAAGGATTGGCCTATCCATCAGCTTGACGTCAAGAATGTCTTCCTTCACGACAACCTTCAGGAGACTGTGTATATGCATCAGCCGCCAGGCTTCTATGATCGCACCCGCCCATCTCACATCTGCCTTCTCCGGAAGTCTCTCTATGGGTTGAAACAGGCGCCTCGCGCCTGGTATCAGTGGTTCGCCACGTACCTCACTGACATTGGATTTCAGGGCAGTCAGTCTGATCACTCTCTTTTTGTGTTCCACTCAGGGTCTGACACTGCCTATCTTCTCCTGTACGTTGACGACATCGTGCTCACCGCTTCCTCTACATCGCTCCTGTCAAGGCTGATGGCCCTGCTGCGATTAGAGTTCGCCATGACTGATCTCGGTTCCCTGAGCTACTTCCTTGGGGTCTCTGTGTCACGCACTCCTACTACCCTGTTCCTTCATCAGCAGAAGTACGCTCTTGAGATCGTCGACAAGGCCGGCATGACGTCTTGCAAACCCGCCACCACCCCTGTCGACTGCAAGTCCAAGCTCGACGCTGCCTCCAGTCCTAAGGTTGAGGATCCTACAGCCCACCGCGGTCTGGTCGGTGCTCTCCAGTATTTGACATTCACCAGACCGGACATTGCCTTCGCCGTACAGCAGATCTGCTTATACATGCATGATCCCCGCGAGCACCATCTTCAGGCGCTCAAGAGGATAATCAGGTACATCAAGGGCACCTCTGACATGGGTTTACATCTCGCTCGCAGCAGGTTTGACTCCCTCACCGCCTATTCTGACGCTGACTGGGCGGGTTGTCCTGAAACTAGACGCTCTACATCTGGTTTCGCGGTGTACCTGGGCGACAATCTGGTCTCGTGGTCCTCCAACCGTCAGGCCACCATCTCCCGCTCGAGTGCCGAGGCTGAGTATCGTGGTGTTGCCAACGCCGTCGCTGAGACCTGCTGGCTCCGCAACCTTCTCTGCGAACTCCGGGTTCCCCTTCGATCGGCTACACTGGTCTACTGCGACAATGTCTCCGCTGTTTACCTGTCGTCGAACCCAGTTCAGCACCAACGAACTTCATGTCCCTTTTGCACATCAGTATGCGGACATTTTCACAAAAGGCTTACCTACTCCTCTTTTTACTTCTTTTCGTTCCAGTCTTGCTATTCGCTCCCCTCTAGCTGCGACTGAGGGAGGATGTTAGCATTATATTATTTATACATGTACAGTTATCATTGTACCCTCGGGTTTTCACCCATTGATATATATACAGGAGTAGGCATCTGAGATCCGTTAAGAACTCAGTTCTCCAAACACTTTCAGTTTCGAGTTAAAAAACCTATATACTCGCTTGCTTGAAGGAAAAAAGCCGAAAGTTAGCAAATGGGGCTAACACAATTTCTGGAATTTTCCCAGATCACGAAATTATTAAAATATTACTTTAATGGACGGTTGAGATGAAGACGATGAATTCAGGCATATCTGAACAAGCAAATCGAAGAAGAAGATGCAGCCGCTTAACTTCAATGGCACGCCTCCTTGCCCTTTTCTTGACCCATACTCAAATCCACCCACCTGTCTCTTTCCCACCCCCAAAAATTTGATTTCTTCTTTTCCACAAAAGTGATTCATCAACAATCCCTCACGCTTCCAATTCCTCTGAACAATTCCTCGCTTGCTTTCTCCGAAAGAGAAATCGATTTCAGGAGATGGGGTTTGAGCCACTGTCCACGGCTTTGCAGCCGCAGGAGATGTCGCTCGCTCCTCCGTCGCCGGCCCCGGTGGCAACCGCTGCAACATCCCTGGCTCCCGGGTTCAGATTCCACCCAACTGATCAGGAACTGGTGAGTTACTACCTTAAGCGAAAGGTGTGTGGCAAACCCATTCGCTTTGACGCCATTTCTGAGACTGACATCTACAAGTGTGAGCCCTGGGACCTTCCAGGTTAGCGAATCAAACTTTTCCCCCTTTCTGTGCTTCACTGTGTTCGGCTTTCGGAATGAAGGGCTTTTCTCGAGCACTTTTGGGATGTAGGTTTTCTATCAGTTTGTGAAATTTTTGTTCCCATGTGGTTATTTTGCAGGTAAATTTTGGTAAAAAGGTTTAATTTTTTTCTCTTGATTTGTAATGGGTGGAGGAGGCATGAGTTCGGCTACTGACTTGATAGTAGGTTTCCTGTTGGAGCTCCTCTAAATGAGTTAAATTGGGTGTTAAACTGTTAGCACACCCCTCAATTGGAAAATTGGCAGAGAAATTGTTGTGAATTTGGTTTATTTTGAGTGGTCCTTGTGTTAATTGGATTTAACTGACCATCAGAAGCACAAAAATGATAGAATGTGGTATGTGTTTAGTACAGTTGACTAGTTTCAGGTGACCTGAGGCTGCTGAAGTGATTGGATGCATGTTTTGAATTTTCCAACTTGGGAGTAGGTTAGGGACCATATGGTTTGATTTCTGTTGAATTCAACTGAATGAATTGCAAACAGGGAGAAAACACTTATCAGTTAATTCAGATTAGGGTACCTAATCTGTTTGTGTATTTGTTAATGATCTCAATTTATTGCAGTTTTGTCAAGGCTGAAGAGTAAAGACAATGAATGGTACTTCTTCGGTATGCAAGATAGAAAATATGTGAATGGTTCGAGGGTGAATCGCGCAACTGGAAAAGGATATTGGAAAGCAACTGGAAATGATCGTCCAATAATACATAATACGAGGACAGTTGGTATGAAAAAAACACTCGTCTTTTATAGCGGTAGAGCACCCTGTGGAACGAGAACAAATTGGGTCATGCATGAGTACCGGCTGACAGATGATGACCTTGCAAAAGATGGTATTTCTCTGGTAAGGGTAGAAAAAAAAAAGGCCATTTTAGAAGTTTGAATCATCCTGTTTCTCTTCTTTTGTCCTTTTTGACATTTTTTCCCTTCCTGAATATGTGTCTAGGATTCATATTTGTTGTGTAAAATTTTGAAGAAGCGTGGGCCTGGGTTTAAACCTGGAGAGCAGTATGGGCCTTTTGTCGAGGAGGAATGGGAATGGGGTCAACAGGATTCTGTCTTGGTTCCTGGAGAAGAAGCCGAGGATGACATAGTTGGAAATGTTGATTCCCGTGTTGATGTAAGTGTTGTATAATTCTGCTCTTAACTCCGTAAGACTCGCTTTCCCTTGAAATATGGTATCTGAGATGTGCTTAGTTTTGGCAAAAGGTTTAACTGATTCCGTGTACTTAATTTCCTTGGTGTTCTGACTTTCACTATATCTGTTGCTTGGTGTTCTTGTATACGCTCAACATGGTTGATAGGTGTACACTCACATATTCTAGAACTCTTGTTGTATAGTTCTTTCTAATAGCTGTCTGAAAGAAATTTATTACTTATATTATAAAGAGAAATTGACCCTTTGTTTGCTTTTGAATTTTTTAAATCTTTATGCTTAATAAGTGATCAGGTGGAATCATGGTTCATATATGTTATCAGCTGGTATAATCTGATTATTTTAGGTTTTATGTTGTCACTATATATACAAATCATGTTTCAAATATTGTATGTGTGCATATTTGAGCATGGTATCATTTGTTTATTTTTGTTTGTTTGCTTTCCCCTCTCACTTTGTCTATGTGTGAAGATACAGGAAAGTGAGGCAGTGGCTTTGTATGTTGTGTTGTTTGAAGTTGACTTGAGCTTTAGAGGTTTCTTCTTTTGTTTATCATTAACCGAAAAGGCATATGAGTTAGATGAAATGCAAACCTCAGTATTGAGGTGATGCCTCCCTTGAAGTTGATTTTTTTTTTTTAATAAGTAGTCAATTCAATCTAATACAAGTTGCAAGACTTTTTGGCTATTCTATGCAAGATAGTTAAATAAATCAAGTTGTTTAAGAGGATTCTTACGAGTTGTTCAACAAGTACATTTTAGATCTAGTTTGTCTTTGGGCCTCCAACAAACGGATTTATGAGATACTCCCAAATATCTTGCGACTCCTGTTTGTTTGCAGAGCTTGTGAAGGAGAATATATCAGGATGAATATAGATGTTTAGCTTTGTTATTTTAATTTTTGAAGTGATGTAGATGTTTAGCTTGAGCTCTACAGCAATGGTGTTTAAATAGTTCTAACCCTTGAATGCCTTTAGTGAGCTTTGGTTCTGTCGGATGAGGTAACTTCATGTATAATGTTTTCTGCTTGGTATATGTGATACTTATTGCTGTAATTAGCGGTCATTTGAGTTGTATGTCTATTTACATAATTGGATTATTGACTGAAAGTTGCCATGTTAAACGGCTCGGTTTTTCTATGCACCTTTATTATAGAATGTTTTGCCCGCCATATGTATTAGTGCTATCCCATTGCATTGTTTTGAACAAATATTTTTCTTTTACCATTTTATTAAACTGCACAAGGCTATAAGTGGTGGTACTTCTAAAGACGACCATTAAGAAATTTGGTATGGAGAAGACGCATATTTGCTTGTGTCCTAATGACCATTTCTGCATCATTGTGAGTTTTATGTGAACCTAGTTGCTAGAAGTTTGGATATCGGGTTCATTTGGCATGATTTGTTGATTGCTCCTTTGTGTTGATAACTAGGTTATAATCTTATATCCGTGCCAACATCCGAAACTCTGTAATTTTCATTCTTCTGTCTTTAAGAAGTTTTTATTGCCCCATTTGCTTTTATATATAATTTGAAATATTCGGCTTGTTGCTTATTGTAGGATTCTGTACTCACAATAAATACCTCTGGAGAGCGAGCTGCACCAGCTCCACCTCCTCCTAGCGAGATTGCTCGAGATATGTTATCTCTAAGGTGCAAAATCGAAAAAGTGTCGGATGATTACAGTTGCCCGCCTTGCAATGGAAACGGCCCAGAACCATTTCCACTTGCCCCAAACAAGAGGCTGAGATGCGAGCCCAATTCGTCTCATTCCAATGCCTCGGAGATCTCTACCATGAGAACGAACGGAGCTAGCTCATCCTCAACCGGGACCACCATCAACTTCTCATCAGCGCTGTTGGAGCTGCCGCTTTTGGAGCCTCCCGAGTGCAAAGATGTCCCCGCTGTACATGCTGCTGCTTCACCTTCCCCAATCAACATCATCGACATCAATGTGCCTCCTAGCTACTTGAAGCTCTTTGAGGACTTGAGGAAGGAGATCTACAAGATCTCAATCGAGAAGGAGTCCCTGAAGATCGAGGTGATGAGCGCAAGGACGATGATCAATATCCTCCAGTCAAAAGTAGATCACCTCACGAAGGAGAACGAAGACCTCAGCAGGATCAATAAAAAACGAGAAGCTTAGGCATTACTGTTATCTGTACCATGTGTCAGCGGCGGTGGGTTGTGCCTCCTCCATACTAGAAGTCTAGAACTCTAGGGAGGGTAATAAGCTCAGTGCCAACTCTGGTTTCGCAGTTTGCATCAACATCCTCGCCAGAACCTCTTTTTTCCGAGTAGTCGCTAGCTGGTACTAGGGAGTTCGTTGCTTGTTTTTCTCGTCGTAGTAGCAAGACTTCCTCCATCGGAACATAACGTTTGAATGTACTGTCTGTCGACAATTTGGTAGGTTATGCTTGTACATGTTGGTGCTTATGAGTTATGACCTTGCCCATTTGATAGTCCTCAGCTGTTCCTGTTTTTTGTTCGACAAATTCAATTCCAACAGAGGAATGAAAAGAATGAAAAACATCATTCAGATTACAAAGTATAACAAATTCACAATGAATCTTATGACTACAAAATGAAATCAAGCAAAGATCATGACAACAACCTTTGCCTAGTTTCTCTCAAGAAGCATTTGACCTGCGTAACTCAGCTGTCAGAATAATTTATACTAATGCAGTTTTCTGTGTCCTTTCACCAAGATCCAGTTTCTAGTGCAGTGTATCACAGTGGGAGAAATCCAGATGAAGCTCAAAAATTATCTCAGAATGCAGAATGGGAATGGAAGTTCAATCAACTTTTAACATTTTCTCGACTTGTGTAAGAGTAAACACTCGCACTTGTGCGTGAATAATTAACTCTCGGAAACAGATGCCACTTTCTGCTTAATCATGTCCTCTGCAGCTCGAATTGACCTTGATGATCCAGTGATTGTCACTTTCCTGAGCAAGAAATTGGAGCAAAGATGAGTATATATGATACTTGTCTGCGCAGTGCTTCAACTATACTGTGACGGGTTAAACTTTACCTATCAGATGTGCCAAACATGAAATCACCCTTGTCTGAAATCTTAATCCTAGCTCCACTAACCTGCAATTCCAAAACCAACAGGTAAATAATCAAGCGTGTAAAAGGAATCAAGAAGAATTCAACAGAACCATACCTGACTAATTTCGTTTATATTCCTTCCACCACGTCCAAGTACCAAACCAATATGCTCATCTGAAACTCCAATGGTCACCGAGTTGTGCTCTTCCTGCAGGATATCAGTGCAGCTTCAACATTATAAACTGCAAATGTATTACTTAAGATAAAAGAGGAATAAGAAAATCAACTTAACTTCAGAAACAGATTTTCTAACCAGAAATTCATTTGAGTTTAGAAAAAGCAGATGCGAGGGCAGAGACACAATCAAGATAACACATCAACATGAATAAATAAGTGTTTAGGTTAGGAAACTAAGGGAATCAAACTCATGAGAAGAGAAGTTGCTTTCATTGTTTTGGATGTAACAAGTGAGAAGAGGAAGGAATGATTTGAGGAAGGACAAATCTCTGTATAACATCCTTTTCCCTTGTCTTTTACAAAACTTCAATTTTTTCTATTCTAAACAAAAGGGATTAAAAGATATCCCCCTTTCCTTCTTATTCTCCTCCCCTATATACCTAACTTCTCTTCTCAACACTCAAAGAAGTCATCTGTAATATGTGCAAACGTGATCAAAGATGGCTGTAAATTTTACAAGTGTTGGCAAAAAAAATGTAGCAAATCATACAGCAAGGAACAAAATGCAGCACAATCATCCTCTCTTTTTCTTCTTTTAATATTTTTCGGTCACCAGGAAATAAAATAGTCCTTATAAATTGTGGATATAATACACCTGACATATATTATTGGATGCACATAAACTTTAACCCATATGGAAAGAAACAACGAGTATTTACAAAGGTTCGTAATATGTAAATGCAAAATTAAACCCTTCTCAAAGGTTATCTAATAGGTCTCATACAATTCGATCAGAATACGTCCATGAGGTACAACACCCATGTGTCTTAAATTCTTCAAGCAAAAAAAAAAGGAATAACAGGAGAAAAATAGGTAAAAGGTAAATATGATAAAGAGGCAAGCCAATAGCTGGACAAGCACATTGGTACTTTGTGATTTTTTGCATCGTAAGTTCGGGCATGCCAAACAAAAACTTCCTTAAAAAATTAACTAAAAGATAATCTCAAATGGTAAATTCTTGCCAGAATATGGCAAGGGCACGCATGCCTTTTTCCTCCCACATTAAGCCTTGATTATTTTGAGCATTTTATCAGTGAAAGGTAATCTTTCATTTTTCACAATTGTTCTGCAATTCTCTTGATTTTTTCCAGTCACCACATAGTTGCCAATGCCATGTTAATATGTTTGGTATTTTCTTCTTTGGATTATTAAGAAATGATATTTGTCTGAGGATTTTCTGTGTCAACCATTTACAACAATATTTGCTTCCTTACAAAAATAAAAGATTGAAGCAGATGTAGAACTCCAATGAGAACCATTTGTCAAGTTTCAGAAAAGAAGGTGATTAACCTTGTTTGGCAATTTCCCTCCAACACCATTTGATGGGCCATACTGAGCTGGGTGGTATGGTGAATTCCCAACTGGAGGTACATAGGAATATGAAACGCAGTGAGAATCATATAAAAAATGCCACAAACTCCAAGAAAGGAAACACTCCAAAAGGCAATTTGGCATACATGAAGTTAAAACATACTTAATCAAATATCAACACACAAAAGGGAAACTGCTAAACTGAAAACAGATGAGAAAATCTTCCTCCAGCTCAATCAGTTCATGCATATATAGTGTTGTGGGACAGCAGAGATTGTGCTCTTTTGGGCATAAGGCACAAATCCTACAACCTCAGTAGAAGGTATGCCTGTATGAAGGTTCAATTTTAATTTCCTCCAAGACACTATACTGTAAATCTGAAAATAAGAAATTTATCATCATCGTACTCCCAAGAACCAGCACATCTTTCCAGACCAATGAGTTCAATAATCATGCTGATTTGTCCACCTCAAAAATAGACTATCTCAAAGGAGCCATCACTCGTCACATCAATTCTTAGCCCACAATTTCATTAAGGATCCTGTCCCGTCCCTCAATGAAAAAAAACAACAAGGCTGTGTTGCAAACCAACAAGCACAACAGCTGATCAAGAAGAATGCAACAAAACAAGAGATTTGTTGCAAACCAAATAATGAAGCTCTTTCTCTCCTCTAATCAATATATATGATTTATTCCTTGCCTCAGGATTGACAAATCAAAAGGATAAAAATAACAGCATGAATCAGAAAATGCATGATAATCTGAAATCAAGGTAGTTGGTTCTCTTATTCATATGTTCTCACACTCCCTAGCTCCTACAGCACACCACAAGAGAATAAACATTATATGGCATAAACCGAGAACCTAATGCTCGCAACCAGGATATAGCATCAAGAAATCATCATGCCAAGTAGTTCGCAGCTGGCACCCCAACTAGTATCATAGGAAAGTGTACCAGATTGAACCGCAAAACCAAGAGCCAGGAAATCCGATGTTATATATTAATAATTTAAGTCAAATATATCATATACGTCACCAGGGTGACCTCGTAAAAAAGGAAGGGATCCACACCTGGATATGACAAGGGGGTATTCATAGATTGCAAATAACGAGGATCTTCAGTCAGCTTGGACAAAATCAATTCAGCAGCATGCATTTGTTCTTCTAAAGAACCTGATAGTGTCACAAGCCGGTCGTTCAACCCAACATATCCATTATCCTGAGGAGATATCTTAATGCCAGCTTGAGAATCTTCAATTAATGACCTGCCCAGCATGATAATATCAACATTATCCTCTAGGTTAAAAAGACTAACCTGTATGATTAACTAAGAGTTTGTGAGAGTGCAATAACAACAGAGCAACAACTTAACAAGTGCAAATGGTGTGTTCCAAAATAAAATTTTAAGTTCAACTAAAACATGTCATGAGAGGGGAAAAAAATCTCTATTGGAATAGTAAGGATTTCCATAAAAAAAAAAATTTAAAATCTGACGTCGACTTCCATTATTTGCTTTGCATGCACATTTTAACTTCAAAACATTCAGAAACATGAAACATGCCCATCCAAGAAAGCAAGACCTTTCTATGCTACATAGCTATCATTCATCTTGGTTGTAGGGAAAAAACTATCACTACCCTACTACACAAGGAATGTAGCTCATGAAGGATTGAAGATATGGAAAAGAAAATTATAATAGAACCCTACTACATAGATATCAGTATATCACTCATCTTGCCTTCCATTGCAAATAATTGACATATTTATTTCCACTGTTCTTTCGTAGTATATCACATTGCTAAACTTGTTATCAACTGAATAATGTTTCGCCCACCAAAAAAATTTGCAAGAAAAGGATCATTTGAACAAGAAAAATGGAAGGAGTTTTGAATGATTCCATTGCAAATAATTGACATATTTATTTCCACTGTTCTTTCGTAGTATATCACATTGCTAAACTTGTTATCAACTGAATAATGTTTCGCCCACCAAAAAAATTTGCAAGAAAAAGATCATTTGAACAAGAAAAATGGAAGGAGTTTTGAATGATTCCATTATCCAAAGAGGTAAATAAAGTAAGCACTAATCACATAGAGGTCCCTTTTCTCCATTGGATCACTGCCAAGTGCTAAGAATTATAATCACATCTTCACATTTGATATCCATGAAATTGCTCCATTTTTGTAACAACACACATATACTTCTGTAGCACTGCAGGCCTACGGCTCCCTTACATGATTGATGAATCCATTTCTACCATAATAAACAACTTCCGACAAGATTGAAGGAAGATGAAAAAAAAGATATGGATTTTCAGTCACTTTATGAAAATTTGATTCAAAAGTGACAAGCTGAAATATATAACACATCCCAATAAAACTTTTAGATAAATATCGTTAAGCTTCAATTAACTTATACATTGTATTTATGGTATGTAAAAGAAAATATATCCAGGAGCATCTGATCTGACCAGGGAACTTATCTTCCAGAGACAAAGCACTCTGAAAAATTTAGCCTAAAAAACTTCATAATCTACTCGCCAAACATAGCCTAATGCTTCTTCATACAGTCAATGATCTGTCTAGAAAACATACATAGCCAGAGTAGCTCAGACTGTTTGCACATTCACTGTGAAGCACAAAAGGCAACATTGAACCTAGACAACTATATGTATATTGATTGCCGCAGCACAACTCCCGGGACCTTCTAGGAATCATCCCAAAGAAGCAAAATATTAAGACTCACAAACATTCAACTTAGTCCATAGCTTAATATCAGGATGCATCATTTACACATCCTACTAGGCTACTACGACTCATTCTACAGAGAAGGCAGATTAAGCCACTTAAAGTTTCCAATCCCAATATTAAGATGGCGAACTATTTTATTTTTTTAAATCAAAATCTTACATTCTTACTTTTCCATCCTTCTTTTCACTCAGAGTTGCAGCCTATCCTTTTATTCCCCTTTAAATAGAATAAATAGTGCTGCCCATTTTAACAATCTTGTCCAAATGCAGTAAATCATATCCAAACATCTTTTTTGTGCAATTAACATGAAAAGAGAGTAGTAACTCCACAAAAAACATATTTTAGAGAAAATAAGAAGAAATTTAATACTTGATAGTAGCTCCTCCTTTTCCAATTATAGCACCACAACAGCTATTTGGAACAACTAGCCTGACTTTTGATCTCATTTCAACATCATCAGCGTTCTCAAATTGTATCTGGCAGACAGAAGAGTTTATCAAATGAAGGATTTGTAAACCTTTATGAATTTCAAACAGTATGACATGTACCTCAGACAGCAACTTATTTTGGATAAGGTCTAATGCTTTCAGTACGTCATCAATCTTCCCAGATACCATGATTATCCTATCAGATGTTCCTGGGAAATATTCTTGATTACGGGACAACTGAATCCTTGCCCCAGACTGTGTCTGGAAGTCAGTAATTGTTGTTCCACCCTTGCCAATAACAGAACCAGCTTCAGCATTTGACACAAGAAACTTGACATATGTAGGCTTCTCCATGTCCTCTGATAAAAACATATCATCAAACAGATTAAATTTTACCAACCATGATAGAAATAAATAAATATAGGTGTTATATTTAAACAAATAAGGTGGTCTAGTCCAGGGACATGTTAACTAATTGCTAGAAATTGAACGCCTATCCTACAGAAAATGAGCAAATGAATGTCTTTTTCATATTTCTGTGTTTGATCACTCAGGAGGATCGCCCATTCCCCTTAATTAACTGTTTCCTTTCTCTTCTCAATAACTATTGTAGAAAAGAAAAGGTACAAGAAAGAGAAAACATAAATCAACTTAATGTTTATCCACCACGCAGACAAAGAAGTTGAAGATAAAACAAGCAGATGAAATATATACAATTATGCATTAAGTTAGGCTAACAGGGGATGTAAATAAAATTCAACTCGCATATAGTCATATGTAAGCACTAGAAGATAGGTTGCATTACATTCACACTCCTAGCATAAATAAAAAAGGAGTTTCCATGGGACCATTTCCAATTCATAAGTAAAGAGCAACTTCAAGATGCCAACTTCCTTTCTTTTGTGACAGGAGTATGCCGACTCCTTTTGACCGGGAGCACCCCACCGTCAAATGATTCGTCATGAGCAAATTCAATTCATCAATCCAAACCATGGAGCGAATTCAAAGAAACAAAACCAAACGATAAGGAAACGAATCGACGACAATTACGGCAGCAAGCGAGTCAAACAACCACACACAGAGAAAGGTTGACCGAAATCAGATGAAAAACACAGATCCTTGATTCATGAGCTAGCAAATAACATAATTGAGTAGGAGAAGCGGAAAACCTGAATCCATTGCATCGATGGGGAGGTGGTCAACCCCAGATCGCTTGGGATGAGCCTCGGGAGATGACATGTAACCAGGTGAATCCATCAAATCAAATCAATAGAGAAACACAACAACTGAAGCAAAGAAAGCGAGCCGAGGGTGATACAGAGTGGGTAATGGATTGGAGCGCTTCACAAAGAGGAGGTCATAAGCGTGAAGCTTCGCTGAAGCTTTTCAGGGGGAGAGAGAGAGAGAGAGAGAGAGAGAGGGCGGGGGGCGAATCTGGAAACGGCGCGTTGAGAGTTGGGAGAGAAGAGAGAACGTGCAGTGAAGGGGGATAACCCGATTTTTCTTTTTCCTTTTTTAAAATTTGTGTTTTGAAGAAATCAATCTATCCTGTTGCTGGCCGTAGCCGCCTTCGGGTGGGAGGGAGGCGGGCGGTGGGTGGGTGGGAGTGGTGATGAACGGATTCGGATGGATCAGAAAAATCAAATCAGCTCAGCTCAGCTCAGCCGGTCAGGTCAGTCTCTCTCACCTAGGGTTTGGAATTTGGAATCTCCATCACTGGGCCGGTGGGCCCAATGCATCAAATTCAGAACCATTCGAGCTTAGCTGTACAAATTACTACTAGGACATTTAATTTACCGGTATTTGCATAAAATCGCACGTTTAAATACCTCATTTGCAGAAAATCATCCGATTTAATACTCCCTCCGTCCAAAAATACATGGACTTTTACTATTCATGTACGCTTTTTTAAGAGCTACAAACTATATAAAATATTAACTTTTTTATTAATATTTTAATAATTACAAACTTATTATCAATAAGTTTGTAATTATTAAAAAAAATTAATAAAAAAGTTAATATTTTATACTCCCTCCGTCCAATAATACATGAGTTTTTAGAGGTAAATTTTTGTCCAACAATAGATGAGCTTTTAGGTTTTTTAGGTAAAAAGTTGTAATGATTTGTATTGGTTTGTGTGTTGTTGACTTTTTAAAATAATTTGATTGGTTAAAATGTGTAGTGGGTGTTAAAAAATAATACTAAATTTTTGAAAAAGTTAATGCAATGATGAGGTTTTTTTTATAAGTAAGGTGTTTTATTAAAACTTGTGCAAAATGCTAAAAGACCATGTATTGGACGGCTACCTTCTTAAAAAAGCGTGCGTGAATAGTAAAGTCCATGTATTTTTGGACGAAGGTAGTATCAAACATGCAATCAACCAATCCAATTCTTTTTTTTAATTGCATTTTGACGGAATCTTTTAAGATTGGCAAAATTTGTTGTGTTGCATAAGAATTCGCAAGAAATTTGATTGTTTTATCAACTTTTATTGATCGATGAATCTTCACAAAAGCATTTTTTTAAAAAAAAATTACATGTACCTTACCGAGTACTTTTTATTTTCTTTGTAGAAGTGTTTAATTGAGTTGAAATTCTACCTTACAGAGTACTTTTAATTGAGTTAATGTAATAGGGACAAAATTATGGCATTTTCAAACTATTTAATGAGTGGGACTTAACTTCGAGTGAAATTAAAATTTGTATGGTGTATCAATTTATATATAAGAGCATCTGCAATGCAATGGTAATACCCACTTGAGTTTCTTCATTTTGAAAAAGAAAAAGAAAATAAAATCAGAAAATGTCAGATTTATCCGGGGAGTAAGTGTGCTAAATGTGGGTTGAGTTTTTCGAAAGAGAAACTCTCTCTCTCTGAATTAGGTACTCCTTTACATGACACAAACTCTTTTTTTTTCTTTTTTCTTTTCAAGATGGAGACACCCAAGTGTGTTACCATTGCAAATTCTTTGAGAGATCTTGAATTCTTGATTGAAAACTGGGTAAGGTCTGCTTTTTGTGTGGTGGTCGGTGTGTGTTGTAGTTGAACCATTTCGGAATGGCTCACCGGAAAGGACTTGTGGGTAGTACTCATAGGTTCCCGGTTCGAACTCCGGAATGGTCGTTCTATTTACCTATTCAAGGTGTGTTGTAGTAAAAAAAAAAGGTGTTGTTTGAAGGTTGCGATCCAACATATGCAATTTTTGGAAATGATAGATTAAGATTGTTTGAATAAAAGAAGAACATTCATTCATTCAATCTAGCCCTTAACCATCAAATCTTTTCTGTGCGGGGTTTGTGGAAAGTAAGTGTAGAATGATGTCATTGTTTATACTCTTTTTTTTTTTATTAGGTAAGAATTTGGGTAGAAGACTACCCAAGAGCATCCAAGTGGATGAGATCCTATAGATCTTTATTGGTTGTTAATTGCTCCCCAGAAATAGTGTGGCAAATGTGTGTAACCTTATCGGCCACTCTATTTCTACCACGGGGAATGTGAGAAAATGAGACTTTACTCACGTTTCTAATCATTGTTTTAACGTCTAATAGGATCATTTCCACTTCCCAAGGGCAGCAGGTGTTATGTTTGAAGTGGTCGATAATAATTTTGGAATCGCCTTTTATGATCATGTTTTGGATGTGTAATTTCCTGGCCTCCAACACTCCCAGTCGAAGGGCAATAGCTTCCGCCAAAATGGGGGAGTGACGCCCAAGTTTCATGAATGAGATTTGAATTGGGTTGGTCTTCCAGTCTCTAATGATGATTTCTGCTGATCCGGCCCCATTAAGCAATGAAGAGCCGTTGAAATTTATTTTGAACGTGTCGTGTGGTGGCCTTGTCCATGTCATCTGTTTTGTGTCCGTCGCTCGTGACTTTTGTTTTGCCTTTGCGGAGTATATTGTTTGTCTTTCTGTCAGATCCTTATCTTCCATACGGTTTGCCCTTCTCCAGCTGTCAATCCGTTGTCTAGAAAAAGCTTCAAGCTTGGCTATTGTCGGTGGTTGTTGGTTTCTGAATGTGACCATGTTCCTGAAGTACCAAATACTCCACCAGTTGGTGGATATCACTTGGATTTTATGTTTGGGGAGGCTGCATAACCAGCGGATGATTGCAGAAATATCTCTGGTACAGGATATTGTTTATACTCTATTGGTAAAACATAGTATTTGCTATTAATGCACATATTTTTTAAATTATATATATATATATAGGGAATAGATAAATTGTGCACAAGTCTTATGATGTATCTTGTGCATAAATATGAGCCTTTAATTTAAATGGGATAGAGGGACGAGATGGAGACACGTGCCCCGTGGGTTTTAAAAAGGAAATATTGAAAACTAATTAGAATTGCAAGCTTGGGCGCGTGGAGTTAGGTGGGAAATGAAAACCTAAATCCTAGGGCTGGAAATTACTCGCGGGTAACCGCTCCACCCATTTCACCAGCATTAATTTTGCGGGCGAAAACCCGCAAAAAAGTGGGTGACCGGTGGAGCGGGTGCGGGTGAAGCGGGTGATGGATGGATTATGGGTGAAGATTTTTCACCCATCACCCGCCCCAATAGTCCACTCATTAACCCGCACCATTCACCCGCACCGCATACCCGCATAAAACCCTAAAAATATCGAGGGAATGTGGTGATTTAGACCCTTTAGCATATTTGATTAGGTAGTTAGCCCCCTTATTTTTTTTATTAGCCACACCAAACCCCTTTAATTTTTTATTAGCCACACCAAATCCACGCGAAAGAGCTGAGATGGCCTCCGTTCCAATCGAAACTCCCTCGGAGCCCTCTCCGCGCCGTCCTCCTCTTACGCTACTATGGCCTCCGTTCGATTCCGTTGTCCTTGCTTCATTCTCGTCGTTCTCCTCCCTCGTTCGATTAATTCTGGACCATCGTCGACCACGGAGCCAGTCTCGATCGTTCTCTCACCTTTTTCCATTGGGGTACTCACCTTAGGGTTTTTGTCGATCCGGCGACGAGGATCTCAAATCCGTCATGTTCGTTGCCTAATTTGAACTCTAAGCCACTCAAATTTCGAATCTAGGTTCCAAGGTACCCCGTTGCTTCTGAAGGTTTGGTCGAAGGTTCGAGCAAGGGGTTCGCCAGATCTTCAATCGAAGATATTTGCTTAGCCGAGATGATTTTGTCTTTTGGTGGCGTTTGGTGACTAACGGAGGTTTGTCCTTTCAACTTTTCTGCGTTTTCTTGTCTTCATCTTCTACATAGGGATAAGATCATAAGAGTGTTTTGGAAGATTTGGGAAGATGAGATACAAGAGCAAATAACAATAGGGTAGTTGTGATATTATATGGTTAATTTTGATTAGTTTATCCTCTAAATTGCTTTGCAGATGTTGAATCACTGAGAGAATTTCTTGATTTGCTAGTTTCATCAAAAATTGATATCCTTCTTGCATAGCTCACTGAGAGGTTTTATTGAGTTTTGGCTTTGTATAAGTTTCAACATAGATATGGTGGTACGGGAGGCTTAATTTCCTGGTGTGATTGTGGAGTTCAACATCTCCGTTTGATTTTTGATACTGTCAGTTTGAATCAAGAAGGGAAAAATAATACTCCAATAGTAGTATTAAAAAGTGTGCTGTCATGAGAAGATTTTGGTGTTGGCATAGGTTGTTCTGCTAAAATCAGGAATATTGAAGTCTCTTTTGGGCAACAAGGTCTTGTATGAGCTACTGGTGCACTCAAATTGTTTGCCTTGAGTTTTATTAAAGGTGGAATCTTTGATGTCACTTTTGAGAAGGTGAAATCTTTAGAAATGTTGTATATAATTCTTGGATGATTATGACACTTTGTATTGATTTTATTGATTCCGTATTATATTACTTACATTGATGCATTTTTTTTAATTAGTTGATGACATGTTATAATAGGTGTTTTTATGTATATAACCAATATTAATGTCGCAATTTCAAAGACTTTGTATTTTTACATATGCACTAAGGTGACAATATTTTGATTCCACGTTTTAAGCTCTTATGTCATCAATTATATAAAATTGTCACCATAAACAATTGTGATTAATGAAGCGTAATAACAAATGTCATCCATGAATAAAAATTTAATGAATATGTCACCACGAGTGATTGCATCAATGAAGTGTAATCACATACGTGTCATCAGTGAATGAAAGTATAATCGATGAAAATAAATCGATATACAATTGATTAAATTAAAAACATGTGGCATCAATCGATTTGATTAAAAAAAATGGCATCAAATAATTACATTATAAAAATGACATCAAAATACCATTTTGAAAAATTTGTATCACCTTAAAGAAAAAAATGTCATCAAAATACTACTTTGAAAAAATATCATCAAAAATATGGCATCACGGTAAAAAAATATCATCAAAAAATTGACATAAAAAAAAGTGGCATCAGTAAAAAAAAATGGCATCAATGATCAACGTGACATTACAGTAAACAAAAAATGTCATCAAGGTTTAAAAAAAGTGACATTAAAAAAGTGACATCCAATCATTTCATTAGAAAAGTGGCATCAAAGTGAAAATAAAATATAATAAAATTTTAGCATCAAAACGGTAAAATATGGCATCACTAAAAAAAAAAAATTGGCATCAAAATGGATTGGTCAACGGTCAACGTTGACCGGTCAATGGTCAAATGGTTGACCATTGACCAACTCACTCTATTGGGAAGGGGTCTAGGGCAAAACTAATTAAATTGATTTAGGGCCTAAGTGCCCAATTGAATATTAAAAAAAGGCCATCTACCAAAATCACCCAAAAATATATCTATATGTGGGTGTGATTTTACTATTTTACTCTTTCAATTAAAAATGTAAGTTATTTTTCTCTAATTCTAGTTGTCTATCTTTTTTTTATATATGTTTAATAGAGAACATATAATTTTACTTGCTCATCATGTGCATGCTAGGATATTGTGGTGGATCGGCTTAATTATTGGAAAGGGAAAAAATGCGATTCTGCTACAATCTACTCTTCCAGTTTCGTTCTCATATATTTTAGTTTTATTTTATAATTTTAGGTAACACGTTATTGTAATGTATGAGTGTATAACACATATTTTAATTCCACGAACTTATATTTGTAGTATTTATGAATTAGAATTAAAGTTTTTATTCATTTTTTAAAGTTACTCAAAAAATCATCACTACACCCATTGGGTACCCGCTCCACCCGCATCACCCCCGCGCGGGGAGGATGAGGGTGAAGAAGTTTGTGGGTGATGGGTGGAGCGGGTGAAATTATTTACCCGCGGGGCGGGTGATGGAGTGACTTCATCCACCTATAACCCGCCCCATTTCCACCCCTACTAAATCCCCAATTTCTTTTCTTCTTCATCGTGTGGACTTGTGGACCAAGGAGAAAGACGATCAACGGCGAAGGATGATTTCTGGAGACCGGCGTTGGGGCGAGGCGGAGCCGAGCGGACGCGATTCATAAGCGAGCGGAGGAGACACGGACATGGCGAGACGATGCTGTCCAGGCGAGTTGAGCCTGGAGATGCAGTGTCGGTGATGGCGGAATGCGGCGGAGAGGGCGTCGAAGAGGGAGACGAAGCCGAGTGGATGCGAGTCTTAGGCGAGCGGAGCAGACACGGAGGCGTGGCGAGGCGAGGCAGCGCTAGGTGCTAATTTTTGGGCGAGTCGAGCCTAGAGATGCGGTGTCGATGGTGGCGAGGGTTCATGCGGTTCTAGGAGCAGTTCCACGGTTTGTTGTTTCAAGTAATTGTAAGCTTCGGTGCCAAACTAACATATAATTATAAGCTTTTGAGTTGCAATTTCGATTTCTGGAATTCATTTATGTCTATTGTTGTTTTATTTCACCCAACCTCTTCCATTGTCGATTCAAGCCCTTTCTTTTTATTTTTCTCTTTTTTTTTTTGTGGGGTGGGGTGGTTTGTGTGTGTGTGTGTGATAGGGGCATCAAAATTAGGTGGTTGGGTAGGATTTTCGAAATGCATAATTTTATTTATTATTCGTCAATTATTCAGACGTATGTGTCAAATTTTGGTTACTATTGGTGATGAATTGAGAAATTATTCGGTCAAAATCTGATTCATTATTCGCCTAAATATGCAGTTTTCGATTTGGAAATATTCGGTGAAATGTGAGACATTATTCGGTGAAATATGAAACATTATTCGGTGAAATATGAAACATTATTCGTTTTAATTGTAAGTATTGTTTAGGGATTTGAGATTTATTTTATTTGAAATTGATTGATAAAAAAACAAAACATTATTCAGTAGCATGTGACAAATTATTCAATGGAAATGATAATTTTTTATATGAACTAGATGAAAGAAGATAACATAATATTATTCAGTAGCATGCGAAACATTATTCGGTGGAATTGTCAAATCTTTAAATCGAACTAATTTAGGTTGGATTAAAAAACATTTATTTCCCACGGGAAAAAAAAACATTTTTTTACAAATATTTTATATATTTATATAAAAAAAAATTATTCAATGAAATTGATAAATTTTCCAAAACCATGAAATTATATCAAAAGGGAATATATATTTTGAATGAGATGGAGATCCAAAAAAAATTACAGTAGTATTTATTTTAAACGGGTGAATTGAAAAATTGAAAAACATGTAAGTGGATTTGACAAAAAATTACGGAGTTATGGGGCCCACTATTCTTCAAAGTCACACACGCTTTAGAAGGAGAGTAAGTGGGTTTTTTTTAATGCGGGTCCCACATAATTAAAGCAAAAATAAATTAAAATCCCTTTTAATCGTGGTCATCCGTTTCATCCATTCAATGGCCAAGATTTGTGCACTAAATACATTATAAGGGGTGTGCACAAGGGAACCACTCCCTATATATATATAAACAATTTTATAAATTTTGATATTTTATAAAATTATTATTATCCTAAAAAAGCACATGTGAGTAGTAAATGATATGTTTTCCCGAACGGATGGAGTATAAGGACTTTTTGCTTGCATTGTATTATTTGATCTACTTTTTTTTTGTGACGTGGGGGTTTTGAGGTTATCGACTAGTCCCCCACGGGTCCAGACCCTAGCCTGCAAAGGACGCGAACCGGTTAAGCCAGGCGGCAAGCCACCAAGCAAGCTCACCCAAACAAATGAAGGCTTGAGCAACCACTTATACACAAATTGTGTAAGAAGTGGGATTAGAACCCTTGACCTCTTGTAAGGGTTACCTCTCCTTTACCACTAGATCATCCTTAAATAGTCACACATAAAAGTACTCAATTCAAATATAGAGAGATTGTGCCAAATTGTATCCAAGAAAACCCAATTGAAAGCCAGTGGAAAAAAAAAATTTGTTGTGACACGGGGTATAAAGGAAAACCACTCATCTTAGCCCAAAAATGATATGCAATACAAAAACAAGCCCTATTTCTTTTCCAATAGTGAGATCTTGAAATTAGAGGGTTATGATGTTTGTTGTAAAGGTGTTTGCAATCGAAGGACAAACAAATGGAGTATGGAACACAGAATGACGAAGAGGAGAAAAAAGAGAACACATCATCTGATTGAAATGCCAAAAACATCAACAAAACTAGTAACAATGACGACGAAGAGCAAATGTGATGAGTTGCTCCACTATCCATGATCCAAGATTGCATATTACCATAAACAAGAAAGCAGAAAGTATTATCAGGCTTAAATCGAGCTTCTTTACATTATGTCCAATTGTCCACTTACAAGAAGATCATTAATAGGCTATGTGCGGTACTCCATAGTGAAAATCCAATCTCAAAATCCTCACTATTTGAAAATTGCCCCACAAACAAGACCATATATATACAAACAACGGTGAAACTGGTGATGGTGCGCCTATGTAAGTCAATAACATTCAGATCGATCTACATCATAGGCAACAAGGGTTAAAACTCCACATATCCTGGCTGAATTTCCCATATCTTGCTCATCGATCGCTACATTTACATAGTTTTCTCAAGTCGCTCCAAATTCTTATCTGTAATCTTATCTCTAATCTTTAGATATGTTGTTATTTCTAATTGTTCATATATTCCATCAAAAATGTATAAGCATACATTGTTTATTTTGAAAATGTTAACAACTCACAACCAGCGATGGGAGGCCGACGACAAAGTTTAATGCTGGCATGGCGTACCCATCTCAAAAAAACAATGTTTGTAATTATACGAACTAAAAAAAGCAAGTTTGGTGCAGATGGATCGATCGATCGATCATATACGTTTATAATTGTAATTAATCATTCAGCAGAGTCAGTCAATATCGTCCAAAGGTGGTGGTGGACTTATTTTATATTCCATATTTGAAACATGTTGTAATTTTATAAATAATAATATATACCTTATAATGAATCATGATATTCTTATCCTTTAATGAAGTCCACACAGCTGGTTCCACCTCACTAGCTCAATGCTCCTAATTACCTCTTTTCTAATTATTTCCTCACAATTCAAACAACAAATGTTTAATTAAAGTTTTCATTTAATATGCGATGATGATTATTTTGGACTTTGGAGTCATTATTTTTCTGGTGGCTGAAAAGGAATTTCTACAACCAAACCTTCATAATACTCCGTATTAATCACTTAAAAATTTACATCAAATAATCATAATATATGCGGTTCCCTTATTCACTAATTGACAATTTTTTATTTTTAACATAATAATACACATTGAAGATAAACAATATTGATATCATACCAAATGTCACAACATGATCTAAACTCTTCTCATTTTTTATTTTTTCGATTTTACATAAGTTCACGCAAACTTGCCTCAAACCATGAGCTTTTATAAGTCAACAATCGGATTTTTTTTTTTTTTGAAGTTTATGTCGAAAACTTTACTAAAAAACAATATTTTCATATTGGGTCCAATTTAATTAAAATAGTTTTTTTTGGTCAGATCTAATTTTAAATTGTGTACATAGTATTTTGACAACTTACACATATCCCTTCAAGAAACCATGCAAATCTAATATGCAGTTTCCTACCTAATTGTAATATAATCAACCATCATTCATGCACTTGCCCAGCTACCAGTCTTCTTAAATGTAACTTTTACCAATTACCACTAATCTTTATATGCATATTATTTCAAAGGCCCCATTTTTTCCTAATTTATTAAATATTAATTACACTATTCAACCTTTGTACTATCTATTCGATAAAGTAAAAATAATAATACTATAATAAAAGAAGTATTTTGTTAATTTTCTAAAAAACATGTGCACTAAATGTAGAATGACATATTTTGACGAATAGAGGGGCAGAGACTATATGACAACTCTTTCGTAACTTTTTACCACTGATGATAATTTACCCACAATACATCAAATATGTAGTATGCTTGTACTCCATCCATTAATTAAAATATATTATATTATTTTATTATTTATGCATATTTTTTATGAGCTAAAAACAATATAAAATATTTTAAATATAATTTCATACTTATTAATAATAATGCAAATTATATATAAAAAGTGAATAAATATTTTATATATTTTTATTATCATAGAAAAATGTACGTAAATAGTAAACGATGTGTTTTTGTTAACGGATGGAGTTGTTTTTATTCAAAATCTGTTATGATATATTTTATGCAGATAAAATTAATAGGTTGATTTACATTATTCATCTACTCTCCCTGTTAAAAAATATAAATAATTTATTTTAATTATGTGTTTTATGAGTTAAAAACTATATAAAATATCAAATTTTTAATTAAAATTTAAAATAATATTATAATTATTAGTAATAAGTACAACAACCCAGTATATCCCACAATTAAGCGGGTATAGGAGTCAGGATGTACACAATCTTTCTCCGAACTAGTTGAGAGAGTGTTTCCAATAGACCCAAAAATAACATAACAAATGAACATAATGGTAATAGGTAGAACAATAAGGAAATCAAGAGTAAGAAAAGAAACATAGATTCATAGATAAAATAGACACCACACAACAGTCCATAACACTAAACTTCTGTCGCCCGGATGCACCTCCACTCGTGGTATCTATCTAGAGTCATATTTTCTGAAAGGTTCAGAAGATTAAGGTCATGTCGGATGACCTCTATTCAATTTTTGTTTGATCTACATCTCCCCCTACGGGTCTCTATCCAGAGTAATAAGTATCAAATTATTTTTAAAAATTATATAAAAACAGTTGATATTTTATATTATAACGTGTGGAAAAGTAAAAAAAACTTGAGCACCCGCAATGAGGGCTTTTATGAGAGTTTTTAAGTGATAAATCAATTTAATAATAGGAGATGGAGAGAGAGAGGAAATAAGAAACGATTCAGACATGCTCAAAAACCCCTGAAAAAAAAACTTAAAGCTGGGTTAGGATGGGAAAGTGTGTGAGAAAGGGAGAGCAATATGGGGTCCAATTTAGAGAGAAGAGGAGGGTAGACATTAAATGCTTTTTTTTTTTAAATATATGTGTCGAAGGGTTTTTAATATGTTGTATAGATGTGGGTGTAAAAATAAATTCGATTTTTTTTAATGAAATGTTCGATTTGTTAAGGAGAGAAGAAGTGATGAGTGAAGAAGAATGATGATTAAGAAATCGTAGAAACCCGGACGGATGCGGATACGGATGCCTCGTATTTTTACAAGGAGGGGGTACTATTTAGTCGTACTTTATTTAGCCGACCACTTTAAAAATTTGAAACTATAAAGTATAAATAACCAGCCGTTATAAAACTTTGGCTAAACGTCCAACCAAAAGGCACGAGTTGTATGGACATGAATAAAGGGCGAATTTAGGTACGCAATTTGGTATATATATGCTAATCTCATACAACGATAGTAGGATCATTTCACCACTATCAATTATCAACTATACATATTTGGCAAAATTGAGATTACAAGTGCTACTTTTGCAGGTTACTCCGATAGTCATAGTAGTAATATATAAGAGTGATTAAATTAAGATAAGGTTTGTTAATTAGATGTAAATTGCCCAAATTAGGTTGATGACGTATTAAACAAAACCTGCGTTTACCGGACAATCTCGGCGGGCGGATCTACCCGTCGGAGGATAGCCACTAGCCCGGCTCCCCCACTTTACACTTACAACTTGCCGCTACCAAACAATGTACAACTTCTATCTATATTCCATTTAATACAACTAGTACCATATTTTTCAGAAAATAAATTAATAAATTAATTGATTTTTTTTTTATGTATAGATTGTATATAGGTCACCAAAAATGTGTTGATTATATAATTAATTAATTAATTGATGGCAGTAACCTTTTTTTTTTTTTTGTAAAGGAAAAATGTTAATTCAAAATTGTGGCATATATTACATAAAATAATAAAATAATATCATCTGGTAAATATAAAGATGAATATATAGCGTTTCAATTTTATGTTAAAATATATGCAGAAAAGTTATTAGTTAAAAATCGATATAAATTTGGTTAGTTTTTTTTAAAAATATATATGTGCAAAAAAGTTATTAGTTAAAAAATTGATACAAACACACCTTAAGGTGTGTTTGGATTCCTATTGTATTATGTTTATAATGCAATTAGATAAGGTAGTGTTTGGTTAATATAATTTTTAAGGTGTGTTTGGATTTCACGATATATTAATTATAATGAAATTATTTTATCTTTATTTATATGATTATTTTGTTAAATTACTTACTGTTTTATCTCGGTTATTGTGAGATTTTTATTTGTACAACCAAAACTCATATAAATTAGGGTAAATTACAGAAAACCACCCTTAAAATATGTGAGTTTTCACAAAACCACCCTTAAAATAATTTTTTACAGAAAACCACCCATAAACCTATTTTTCTTTCAAATAACCACCCTTAACCCTTATTTTTATGTGTAAAAAGTGTTTTAAAATTTTTAACTTCTCATTTTTTTGTATTCAAAGTAGCCTAATTATATAATAAAATAACCAAAACATTTAAGAAAATATAAAAACTTTTTTTAAAAACTATAGCTTTTTACAAATAAAAATAGTCATGGGTGGTTCTTTGAAAGACAAGTAAATTTATGGGTGGTTTTCTGTAAACTTTTATTTTAAGGGTGGTTTTGTGCAAACTCACCTATTTTAAGGGTGATTTTCTGTAATTTACCCTATAAAATAAGGTAAAATAATTACATTATAATTAAAATAGAATAGAATCCAAACACCTAAATAAAAATGTTTTTCATTTAAAAGGTTAGATATGGATGTAGATCGAAGTTGTTACTTGATTTTTACGATATTGGACGCAACACAAATCCTTTTGAAATAACAACCTTGTGGGCTTTTCTTTCTTTATTCATTTCCCGTTTTGAGAATAACTTATTGCCATTGGCGCTCTCATTATAAACGTCGTCAACCTTTGGCACCTCTGTACCTTCCTACGTGCTTCATCCCATCATCTCCTCCCGGTCAAAGCTCATTCCGACTAAAACCTTTTTCTGCAAATCTCTGATATTGCCCTCTAATTCTTGGTCAGAAAGAAGCCCTTTTCCGTACTTGTTGAAAAGATTCTCTCTTTAAAAGCATGTGTTTTCCCCATTTGCCTCTTTAGGGATGCACACAATCTGTTTGATGAAATTCCCCACTGAAATGATTCCCAATTAGGAACCCCCCTTGTCGTTTGATTTCTCAGGCAAAATTGATTCCAGATTCTTCAATGGATGTTGTTGCTGCCACCACTGATGTCATTGTGTCAATCACAGCTGCTGAACAAGTACTGAGTGCAACTGCAAATGCAGGAGCCAGTCAAGCCACAAGTTCAGCACCTGATACCTCAAATTCCCAAGAGGCTTTTGGGATTAAGCCCTCCAGCCCACAAAAGAGTATCACAATTGATACTAAACTCACACCTGATCTCACCAAACTGAGTCCTGCATCCACCCCTAACAAGCCTCCTAAGATCCCCTCCATTCGTTACCCATCTAGGAAGGGGTCACTCTCAAGGTCTTCCTTTTCCAAGCCCAAATCAAGATTGGTTGAGCCATCTTATCCAGCTAATTTCTCTTCTTTGGATGAGAATCTTCCAAATTTAGGAACCAGCTCACCAGCAGTAGCTTCACCTAGGGTTAATGTCAGTACTCCTAAGGCCTCTCAAACCCCCAAAACCCCAAAAACACCAGCTCAAGGAGGGGATGAGGAGGAGGACCAGGAAGATGAAATCTACAAAGCTTTTGATCTTCAAGCAAGCAAGAAATCAGGTAGGAAGATCAAGATCTCTAGCTTGATTGAATGGATTGCATTTCTTTCCCTGATGGGCTTCTTGATTGCTAGCTTAACTGTTTACCCACTTAGAACTCGTAAGTTATGGAGCTTAAGGCTGTGGAAATGGTGTGTGCTTGTTATAGTGGTCTTTTGCGGTAGGCTTGTTAACGAGTGGTTTATCAATGCTATTGTGTTTGTAATTGAGAGGAACTTCTGGTTCAAGAAAAAAGTTCTGTATTTTGTTTATGGGTTGAAGATGAGTGTCCGGATTTTCCTGTGGTTGGGTTTCATTCTCCTGGCTTGGGAATTGCTTTTCAACCGCGGAGTTGAGAGATCGAGGCATACGAGCAAGGTCTTACAGCAAATCACCATGGCTATAGCTGGGTGTCTGGTGGGTGCTGGCTTATGGTTGATTAAGACTCTGCTGATTAAGATTCTAGCTATTTCTTTCCATGTCAACCGATTTTTCGACCGTATACAAGAATCACTGTTTCATCAGTACATTCTTCAGACCCTTTCTGGACCTCCACTGATGGTGATGCCTGAGGAGGTTCAGAGTATGAAGATTAATGGTAGATTAAGCTTTCGGCGTGTGGAACAAGGGGTGACCGGAGCAAAGGAGGAGGTAATTGATGTAGAGAAGCTTCATAGAATGGTCCAAGGAAAGGTCTCTGCCTGGACCATGAAGGGTTTGATTCAAGTAGTCAGAAGCTCAGGCCTAACAACCATATCCAATACCCTTGATAACGACAATAATGATGATGAGGCGAATCCAAGTAATGAGGAGATCACAAACGAATGGGAGGCGAAAATGGCAGCTTATAAAATCTTCAAGAATGTCGCAAAGCCTGAACACAAGTAAAGATCCCTTTTCCTTTTGCAAATCATTCCTCAGATTTATGATATGATTGGTAGTTACTAACACATTTGGAATGTTTCTTTTGGTTAATATAGGTATATAGAAGAGGCAGATCTTTTACGTTTCATGAAAAAGGAGGAAGCTGATAATGTTTTCCCTCTATTCGAGGGAGCAACTGAAACTGGAAAGATAAAGAGATCAGCCTTAACCAAATGGGTGGTAAGAGTTTGATCTCAAACAAATTTTCTGATAATGTTCGGTTTGTTTCAGCATTCGTGTTTGTCTTAACTCGTTTTTTTATTTCAATTTTATTTCTTATTACAGGTTAATGCATATCTAGAGCGCAAATCTCTTTCTCATTCTCTTCATGATACAAAGACAGCAGTGGAGGAATTGAACAAGATGGCCTCTGTGTTTGCTGCTATGGTGATTATCATCGTGTGGAACCTCATGATGGGGTTCTTGACGACCAAAGTGCTCGTCCTCATCTCATCTCAGCTATTGCTTGTCGTGTTCATGTTTGGCAACACTGCTAAGACTGTCTTCGAAGCCATCATCTTTGTATTTATAATGCACCCATTTGATGTAGGAGACCGTTGCGTTATTGATGGAGTTCAGGTAAAAATCTGTTACAAGGATCTAAATTACTCATTA
This sequence comes from Persicaria tinctoria, assembly GCA_037127255.1. Classification (NCBI taxonomy): domain Eukaryota; kingdom Viridiplantae; phylum Streptophyta; class Magnoliopsida; order Caryophyllales; family Polygonaceae; genus Persicaria; species Persicaria tinctoria. The sequence goes on from JBANSL010000012.1 coordinate 8,529,552, forward strand.
ATCATGCTAAAAAAGGAAGAGTTCAACAGATTGATTTATTTTCAACTGTGCAAACAGATGGTAGTTGAAGAGATGAACATCTTGACCACAATATTCTTGAGATACGACAACGAGAAGATCAGCTATCCAAACTCGGTTCTCGCAACCAAGCCCATCAGCAATTTCTACAGAAGTCCAGAAATGAGTGACTCGGTAGAATTTTCTGTCGATTTCTCTACTACAATGGAGACCGTCAATGCTCTCAAGGCCAGAATTAAGGCGTAAGACCAACTCCTATTTCGTTATCGTTCTTCCTGATCTTTGTGTCTGTTTCGATTTGTATGTTTGTAATCTTAAAACTGAGTACATGGTCGCGTGTTCAGGTACATAGACAGCAAACCGCAGCACTGGAAACCAAGCCACAGCTTGCAAGTGAAAGAGCTCGAAAATGTGGACAAAATGAAGCTGGCTCTCTATGTTAACCACACCATCAACTTCCAGAACGCCGGGGAGAAGGGTAACCGAAGATGTGACCTAGTCTGGGAATTGAAGAAAATATTCGAAGATCTTGAGATCAACTATAACCTTCCACCTCAGGAAGTTCATGTCCACACTCACACAGCATAACATTCTTCAGTATGTATCCTTCCATGTCTTAAAATCTCGATCACTTATACAGTTAATACCCTTCCGTTACCTATACTTCCATATACTGAATGGCATTTAAAAGCTCGCAAATTTTGGATGTCGCAGGGCAGGGGTTGATGAGCAGACGACGGATCTGAAACCTCAGTTTAAGAATTGAGTTGGTGCAGCTAAACAAAGGCGTTACTGCCAGACAAGTTTCAGTCCAAATTCCAGCAATTTTTTTTGTTTGTTTAGTTTGTGAAATTGTATGCAGTGTAATTTGTGGTGGGTGTGGGTGATTTGTGCAGTTCTTATATGAATTTTGTTCTGTTTATAGTTCATGAGAGGCAACGAAATTTCGGGTTGCCTTTCGTTTGTAACCTCCCTGATGTATTATACTCCGTATCAAACTGCCATTCATTATCAAGAATTCAAGATGATCACCTCTTCTAATGTGAAGTTGTGAACCAACCTGCAATGCAATCTTGAATAGAAAGAGTCTGGATATATAGTGAAGGTGAGCTGAGTTCAGCAGTGTGTCACGTGCTTACCTCGTGCTTCCCTTTTACAATAACAGATCCTATATTGTATTACTACCTGTCGCATCTGTGCCACTATGCATCTTCTAGCTTAATTTACAAGTTTTAGACTTCTTTGAATTCATAAACTGTGAACATGAAATCTGTAGCCCTTGCTGCATAGATGAAGCTTGAACCGTTTTTCTTAGATTCCATGCATTATTCCCTTTTTTATTTGTCTCCAAAGGTGCTCTGGTCGTCTGCTGGTGTAAGTCCTTGTTACTTGCTAGTATCTGAACAAGACAAGCACAGAGCTGTTGGGGCATAGAAAGCATTGCCATGTGATCTGCACCCTCTATCTGTTTTACCTCTTTCACACCACTGCCCTCTATCATCTCCCTCACAAATCCTTCAGGTATACCTTTATCCTCTTTGCAGACCACATAAACCCGTCGAACTGATCCATACCTTGCATCAGAAAACTTGTCAGCCTTGGTGAATTCGCTTTTGAAAATCGGCAATGGCCTAACCAACATCTTTGCCAATTCGTAATCCTGCAAATATCGATCGATCGAGGTCATTCTTGCAGGAAACAATTGGTTAAGGGACAACAATTCATCACGTACAACATGAGACGTACTGAGTAGGAATTTAATTTGCCTAATTACCTCAATTGGACAACGGTTGTATAAAAGTGACAACATGAACTTATGACCGAAAGACGCTACCAAAACTGGTACCTCCGGGGTACCATAACTAGTCAATTGAGTGTCCATCCATTGATCATTAAAGGTGGAGAAAAACTACACAAAATAATAATAAAATAAGATTCAGCAGTGCTGAAGTCTGTTGGGACTCGGGATCGAGAGTGCTCACCAATTGGCAAATAGGAGGAGTAATTCACTAACTTATATACCAAAATATATATATATATATATATATATATATATATATATATATATATATATATATTTTGGTATTATAGTCGTCGAAGGTGCGCAACTCCTCAATGGGCTTTGTATTGATCCCAGAAGCCCCCATATCAACTATCAAGAGCGGTGACCCTGTGCCCTAAACATTCCAGCAGAGGCTTCAGCTTGTACCAACACCAGGCTCCGTGGCACATTCCGTGCACCAGGACCAAGTGTTCCGATCGCATATCCATCTCTTTTTTTATTGCTTTTTTATCTCTCCTGCCGATGAGATCATCTCATATACACTATACACTATACAGTGTGTGGATATAACCCCTTTTAACCATACACGTTCTTAAGGACGTGCATGATTTGGGGTGCATATAGCCAACACGAAAACTTTCAAACATGGATCATATGAATGTCGTGTCATATTGAAATTGGACATCCCTTAATACACCCTTGGGTGTAACACAAAAATAATGAGAGTATATATTTATGATAAAAAAAAATTTAAAAATTATATTTATGTTATAAATAATCAATTATATATATTTATATAATTTTTTTTATGAAAAAACATATTTAGAAAAATATTAAAATGAAAAGGATGATTATTTGATGATAATAATTTTAATATTTTTTAAAATATGTTTTTTCATAAAAAAATTATATAAATATACCCTACAACCCTTAATACACCCTTGGGTGTAACACAAAAATAACGAGAGTATATATTTATGATAAAAAAAATTTAAAAATTATATTTATGTTATAAATAATCAATTATATATATTTATATAATTTTTTTTATGAAAAAACATATTTAGAAAAATATTAAAATTAAAAGGATGATTATTTGATGATAATAATTTTAATATTTTTTAAAATATGTTTTTTCATAAAAAAATTATATAAATATATATAATTGGTTATTTATAACATAAATATAATTTTTAGAATTTTTTTTATCATAAATATATACCCTCATTATTTTTATGTTACACCCAAGGGTGTATGGAAGGTTGTAGGAGATCTCCTCTCACATGGACCACTCCCTCCCATTATTGGGCCTTAAGTAGAAAAAATTGAGCAATTGTCGCGGGCTATACTATACGTATGAAATGTTGAAGATTTTCAATTTCAGACATGGACGTTTATTTATTTAATAATAATAATAATTGTCTACAAGTATGATGATATTTTGTGTATTGATGAGAATTTAGTGGCCGGGTTCGTCCTGAATTTTTTTTTTACATACTATAGTTTGATTGCACATGCCACAACAATTTTGAATTACTAGCTACTTTATCATATGCTATGATTTCACATTTTTACAAAACTGAAGTTAAACATATGGGTTAAGTAGAAGGATTACATATATTGATATATACACTCTATGAAGTAGAATAATTATAGGATATATAGTGAAAAATTCTATTATATAATTTATATGGTCACAAAATGTTGCACTTTCTTCCGCTCACCACTCGGTTTAAGTAAAGAATCCCCGGCCAATTCAATTAATTCCTACAACTCAATCAAACCCCCTTCTTGATAATTTCTCTAGCTTCCAATTAAATCTTTTTTCTTCAAATCCCTAAAAATTTACCTTAAAAAACATCGGCAAAATTTGAAACAGCTCAATCGCAGACCCGTTCAATTCTCAAGAGGCTCACAAACGCCCGAAACAAAGACCTCACTCTTTTCCTCCCCTTCTTGCTAGAGCTCCACAGATTAAGCTCGGATCAGAGCTTCGACCGCAAAAGCATTGTCTTCATAAACCCGTTCACGCAGGGGGTGATCGAAGAATATCGGGTGCTTGCCGAACTTGAAAGCGTTGATCGAGGCCCTCTGGAGTCGAGGCTGCCTCATCTCGGTCACAAAAGCCTGTCCCCATTGTATTGTAAATGTAATTTGATTAAAAAAGGTAAAGTGCATTAAGAGGATTGATCAAGGAATAACACACAAACATTCCAAAAAGCTTATAATTAGAATTGATGTAAAGTCCTCCTTAAGGATTTCCATTTATTAATAAACATATATATATATATATATATATATATATATATATATATATATATATATATATATATATATATATATATATATATATATATATATATATATATATATATATATGTTACAAATGTATTGGGCCTTTGGACCCACTATACAATATAAGACCTGCATCAGGTTGGTAATGGTTCTGATGATTCGTTCAGCCTTTCCATTCTGCTGAGAAGTATAGGGACAAGACAAGCGATAGGAGATCCCATTTGTGGCAAAGAAAGAGTGAAAGTCTTTATTGTCAAATTCACGGCCATTTTCACATTGGAAACATTTGATGGATGTGTGAAACTGTGTTTTGATGTAGACATAGAATTTGGCAAAGACAGGAAACACTTGAGACTTGAAATGCAACGGGAAGACCCATAAGATACGAGTGTAATCATCAAGAAACAAGAGGTAGTACTTGTGACCCTCCTTGTTAGGCACAGGACGAGGTCCAAATGTCGCTATGAATGATATCAAAGGGAGCAAGAGTAGAGGTCAAAGACCGTTGGAACGGCAGTCTGACATGTTTGCCTAGTTGGCAGGAAGAGCATAAACCAGAGCGTGGATCTTTAGTACAGGTGACAAGACTCTGAGAACGGTGGACATCTAGAACGGCAGCACTGGGATGACCCAGCCGTGCATGCAACAGGCTGGACGACGATGCCGAGAGGGCGACCGGGCACAACTGACTGGACGCAGAAGGTGGTGTGACAGGGTAGAGCTCCCCGGTGCTGTTACATCTCATGCGAGTAACCCCTATAGTAAGATCGTTCACAGAGAAACCATAGGGATCAAACGCAAGGGAAATGTTGTTGTCAGTAGTAAACCGACGGACAAAGATAAGGTTTTTGACAATCTTTGGGGCAATGAGGACATTGTTGAGATGTAGTGGGTGGGTTGGGGTCTGTAATTTGGCGTGGCCAATCCCCGAAGTAGCAAGACGACCACCATTTCCGACGATAATAGAGTGTGCAGGGTCCTTAAAGGAAATAGATGAGAGATTACCTGAGGAGTTCGTCATGTGGGCAGCGGAAATCAGAGGCGGCGCAGACCGCAGACAGTGATGGCCGATGGCAATCGGAGGCGGCGACAAAGCTCTCGAAGACGGAGGCGGCTCGAACGCAGCTCACCGGCGGCTCGGCAGGGGTCGGGGCGGCTCCGCACGACTTGGGAGGAATGGGAGAGAAGAGGAGGACGGTGGTTGTGGCTGCGCAGCGGCTTGGGAGAAAGACGGGCGCTTGCCGGTAAGAGAAGAGGGGAGACGAGAGGATCAAATTAGGGTTTCGTGAGGAAGAAAAGGTTGTGATACCATGTAGGATTCTAGAATTGATATAAAGTCATCCTTGAGGATTTCATTCATTGATAAATATATATATATATGTTACAAATGTATTGGGCCTTTGGACCCACTATACAATATATGACATATGTAATCAATGAGAAATGCGTGCAAAAACCAAATAACTATATCCCACTATGAACAAATTCCTTATTGATATCATCCAGTTTATTGCTTAAGTACCGACTTCACTCTTTTCTGACCATGTTTTGGTGTTGACCAGTAGCAATTGTAAGAAATAAGTGTTTCTTCACATCTTTGTATACAATATATCATAGTCAAAGACTCAAAGGAAGCACATAAACTTTGTAATAAAATAAGGCAATTAACCAAAGTAGACCAGTAACAAGTATCACATATATAAACCTAGTGAATGACAGATGATGTATTATCAAAACGCTCTCATCTTTATTTCTATAGAATCAATGCATACTTGAGAGTTGAGACCATGAAAAGTCAAGGTAATGCATATTCACTACCATAATAACACCTTTGACATTTAGTCAAATATATTCAAACTCACATGAACCAATTATCTAACTTCAATTAGTTCATATCAGCACCATCTCCGGTTCGAAAGAAAAAGAAAATGCAATTCAATCTTAAATATGGACATTGCCAAAGCATCCAATTATTATAACCGATTCCCTATAGATCAATATATGAATAGACCACTATAGGATCAAGAAAACAATGAATTAAACAATCAATTTATAAATAAAAACTAAATAAGTAATACTCAAAAGGAGAGGAAAAACCAACAACTTTAAAAAAAAACCATACAAATCTTATTTCCTTGTAGAATATAATAGAAAAATCGAAAGAAAAAAAAAGCATCCGGGTTTTACTAGTGGGTATCAAAACTCAATGCTCGAAAGTGAGAGTTCAACAACTGATTACTGTCCGTTTGACATTAAAGATTTATAATTTGGAACCAAAACTATTACCCGTTACCCGGTTGATTTTTTTGCCGGTTTACAGTTTCTTAAAGGGGTTAAAAAAAGATTTATAATTTGTTTAAATATTTGGTGTGACAACTCCGCAACTCATATAATGTTTGTTTTAACCTGTTAACAGTAAACTATTAACTCAAACTATTGACGCATAATTTTAATTTATTTTAGTCCGGCGAAATACAGTGAACGATAACCAACAACGATCATTCATCATTCAAATACCAGTATCGCTCATCGTTCCCTCACACCCTAATTTCGATTCAAATGATGAAAGTCAAAAACTGTTTGAAATTGTTAATTTCCCAACAGTTTCTGACTTTCCTATACCTTAATTTGGATTAATTAACCTCAAATGGCTCCATCAATCAAACAAATTACATTCTCAATCAAACTCTCCGGCCAAGATGGAAGCTTGGTCAGCACTCCTCCTCCTCCTCATCGCCGCCGCCGCGTCCGCCGCAACCACCACAGCTCAGGTCACCAACTTCTACTGCCTCAGCAACACCACCTACACCGCCAACTCCACATTCTCCACCAGCCTCCAAACCGCCCTCTCATCCCTCTCCGCCGCCTCCGCCACCGCCAAATTCTCCAACACCACCGTGTCCTCCGCCGTCTACGCCCTCTACTTCTGCCGCTACGACCTCCCCCTCTCCGCCTGCCACGAATGCGTCTCCAACGCTACAGACTACATCGTCTCCTTCTGCCCCGCCCAAACGGAGGCTGTAATCTGGTACGAGCACTGCACCCTGCGCTACGGTACGGCCCCGCTCAACCGCCTCGATCAATCCCCTTACTTCTGGCAATGGGGCACAACAAGCAAGGAATTCCTCGAAGTCGCCGGCTTTAACACGACGCTCGATTCCACGCTCCGGGAGACCGTCGATCGGGCCGTCAACGGATCTGCGTCGCCGGCGATGAGGTACTTCGCGACGGGGGAGGGGGTTTATGGTCGGAATCAGAGGGTGAGGTGCTTGGTGCAGTGTCCCCCGGACATTAGCGCCGCCGATTGTGGGGTTTGCTTGTCGGATGCGCTGAATATGACGGAGACGTATTGCTTCGGGGCCGAGTGGGGGATGGTTTTCAAGTCGAATTGTATGATGAGGTTTGGGGTGGCCCCGTTTTATTCGCTCGGGAACAGCAGTGATGGATCTGCCGCGTCTCCGACGGGGTCGACTTCTGCTGGTTCGGGTTCTTCTACGGGGGCTTCCGTTTCCTCTGCGTCGTCGTTGGTGGCCAGAAGTCAAAGATACGGTCAGCTCCGCCCCGTTGACTCATCCTTCAAGTTATTTAATTTGATACTACCTCGGTCTAAAAATAAATTGAATTTACTATTCACGCACGTTTTTTTAAAAACGTAAAAACTATATAAAATATTAACTTTTTATTAATTTTTTTTAATAATTACAAACTTATTAAAAAATTAATAAAATGTTAATATTTTATATAGTTTTAACTCTTAAAAAAACGTGCATTAATAGTAAAAGTCCATGTATTTTTGGACGGAGAGAGTATTATTTTTAAAATATGAGTTAGAATTGATCCTTAAAATTTAATGAGTAAATTAATCAAATACAGTAAGTGATAAGATTTTATCAAATTATTGATTTAAAACGGTTTTTTTAATCGTTGCTTTTCTTGGTATAGTTGCTATGGAGATGTCCTACCCCTCCCTATATAACACAAAAATATTTTAATATTTATTTAACTTTAAAAAATTTAAAATTTTTATTTTTACTAATAATATTTATAAAAATTATTTTTTAAAAATCATGGTTTACAATTTTTAAAAATTACCAAGGAAATATTTAATAAATTATATAATTATTAAAAATTTCAAAACATAATTTTATGAACATATAAAAATAGATTTTAGTAATATAAATATTTATTAAAAAAAAATTGTGTTATAGGAAGTGGAGTAGGAAGTGTCGCATGTGGAATTGGGAAATAATGAGAAATTATCTTTTGGTATCCATTTTTTTTTTTGGTAAACTTTGGTGTCCATGAATAATAATATTTTTCATAATTGGGAAATATTTTTTATAGATATACCCGACTTAATCATTTTTAAATTAAATTATGGGATTTATCCATTTTCTTTTAGAGTTTTCTTTTCCAATAAAGTGTTATTAATTATCCTATGTTCTTAGACTTAGGTAGGTAATAGCGAAACCGTATATAATATAAGGGAGATGTGATTAATAATTGGTAGATGGATTTTTGGATGAAATGCAGATGGATTTATGGTTGAATTATTGTGATTTGTAGGTGTAGTTGCAGTTGGCATAAGAAGGGTGATCTCAGGAGCGTTACTTCTGTTGTTCATCATTTAATCCTAATGTAATATGGAGTACAGAGTAAAATAAAATATAATAAAGTAAGGTTCGTAAATAGCACTGTTGTTGCATGCTGTTTAATCTTTTGTACGGAGGTTTAATATGGAGATCGACTCGGGAATATTATGTTTGAGACGTGTTTTTATACGAAATATGTAAATAAATAATGTAAAAAACAACATGTTTATATATAAGGGTAAGGTGATAGTAGTTGTTTACTTGTTTATAAGATTCTTAATATAATCCGGTGTAAGGATTTAAAAAAGAATTCAATAGTGTAATTTTAAGAAGTTAAAAATATAAATTAAGAATAATTGGCTTTAGGTCTGGTGTTAGTAGTTTGTTGAGTCGGTGTCTATCAACGTCTTTTCAGACGAGAGCAAACAACTCTTAAGTATCCTAAGAGTCGAGCAATTAGAATTACCATTTGTAACTTATAGATGGCGGACTAGAAGGCCTAAAGTAAGATGAAACAATCCAGTCATCAGTCATCACCATTTCAATCTCTTAAGGTCACTTCAACAATCATATGATAGAATTGAGCACGAATTGGTTGTCCCTCCACTTCAATCCTCCTCAATCCCGCCTCTCTAGATGCAACTATGTGCATACAGACGAAGGGCTAACACTTCCACCATCAGAGCTAAAACAAAACAAGACAACAGGAGAAACATTAATATCAAGTTGATTATTGATCACGAAACATGTCACAACTTCACCTTTAAGTCGAGTTAAAACATCAAAATTAATTTTAAACATACCACAAGGCTTAGCAAACTGGTGTACATGCTAATAATTAAGTATGCTGGTCTTCTTTGCTAAGATTTTTTATTTTCGGAGTTTTTTTTTGTTTTTCCTGGTTATATATATCATGACAGTTAGTCTGTCTGCCGTTCACTTGTCATCTCATTTTTCTAGATTTCTGTTGTCATCTTGGATTTCCAATTATTTCCCGTTAAAAAAAAAAGTATGCTTTCAATCTTATACATCACGATCAAAGCCTTATAATAGTTGGGCTGCACAACTATTATAAGGCTTTGATCGTGATGTACTTGTGCATATCTTCTTATTGAGATGTAAAACTATCACCAATCAGTTGTAGGATAAAACCCTCCCGACACTTGATGTGCTCTATATACTTACTAATGCATCGTCATTGGTCACGACTCCTAACAGACTTTAAGTACTTTTACACCGGTTGGCATCAAAGATCACTAAATTAAAACAGCCAGCTTCAAATCTCATCAAGATCGTCTTTCAAATAACTTCAATTTGAGAACCAAAACATCAAAAGATGACTACATTTAGTTAATAATCAAGCACCTTCCACTTCTCCTCAATAAGAATCAAGCTAGGATATATATAAGTAACTTTTGAATCAACCTTGATGTAGTGAGTGGGCAGTTTTAAATATAATTTATATATAAATATATAAGAAATAGATCAGTAGAAAAAAATGGAAGTGGCAGGGAGGGGGGCCGGGACCAGGCCGGGGAAACAAGGGACCAAACTAGCTAGCTGAGTCCGGCCACAATGCAATAATGCAAATTGCATGCCCCTTCCGATCCCTTCTGATAAATCACTGAATGAGATGCGTGCAACCGCAGATGACCCCCCTCTCCTTTCGCTCTCCGCTGCTTTTAATTCCACGATTTCTCATCTGCACAAAGATTGACTTTTAGTGGACGGACGGACCTCTTTAGCTTCTACTTTAGGAGACTTGTAGTAGATATGGATGGGGATGGGGCCACCTTGGTGGGCCCCACCCCCACCTCTGCCCTGCATACACGGCGCCGCAGCGGCCTAAAAAACTGTTACGATCGATCAGAGGACGCGCGCGCGGTGGTTTTTATCAGAGGGACGTTGCCCGTTGTAGTAGCTAGCTGTTGGATGATCACGTCGTCATCGCCTTTGTCGTCGTCATCAGGGGCCCAATAGATGTTATGCGCGCGCGCATCTCTCCAAAACTGATCACTATATCGGATCCCATTTGCACTGTAAAGGTACGTTGAGACGGTCAGGTGGCATGGGATGGCTGTATGTTTATGGCCGGTGTGCGTAGGGTTTTAATTTGATCGAGTCAGTTGGTCACGTGGCAGTTGAACTGCGATTGGTGGACGTATGGTAGCAATCCACAACCGGCCAGGCCAACATCATGGCTGCCTAGCCAGCTGCAGTAGTCACAAGTTGTTACGAGCCATCACATCCGTCGTCAGCACACTCGTACCCCTACTTGGCTACTTGTACGTGCTGTGCGTGCTTGGATTGCATAGCTACGTACGTAAGTACCTCCATAAGTCCGTTTCGATCCTGATCCATAGGACCATAGCCTCATACATATATACACTATATGCCAGTTACATCTTAGGCGATGGACATTTGGGAGATTCCATCGCCTGACTTTTAAGTTTAGCGACAGACTTAAAGACCTTGATTGCCTTATTATCACGGTCTTTGAGCCCATCTAAATCAATCTCAACAAAGTTCGTCGTCTGAATATGTGTTAGACGTCGGACATATATAGTCAGATGACGAACAAAGAAGGAAACACAGTGGCTCTAAAATTATAGGTACAAAAATTATGGACATGTGATTTTGATGTGCAAGTATTCACATTTCAGATTTTTCAAAATTATAGACATGTTGAGCTAAAATAAGTTTATTTTTTTTAAAAAATAAATCAAAATTTTTAAAATAGAAAAACTGTTAGAGAGGTTTTTTATTTGATTCGAAAAACTGTTAGAGAGATAATGTTAATAATGACGCGATTATTGTGAAGAGTTGATACCGTATTCATTTATATTGAGGATGGAGTTGATCGAGTTGGATGACACAATGGAACACGTACGTACGGGTATTCTAGTCTTCTAAAAACATTTTGCGTAACCCATTCATATATGGAGTCTTTAAAGGGCGGTTCTCTACTTTTTCTTCTCGAGCAAACAGAGTGTTGAGAATATAAATTGAAGTTGTGGGATTTGTGGGATAGATCTCATACTGATTAAAAAGTTAATTCAAGCCTTGTATATAAGTTGGTGGGTTACCCCATCTAACACCAATTAGTTTTAGGATGAAACCCCCACTCGACTTGTGTGCTCGGCTTGATTAGCGCATGTGAGCGCTTGGGCGTGTGACCCCCACGTCGTATGACCCGTCAGAATTTAATACAGAGGTGGTATATAATCTAAGTTGTATATAATAGACAAGGGAAAGAACAAAGAAATTCATGGATATATATATATATATATATGTGTGTGTGTGTTATATATATGGAAAAGAACAAAGAAATTCATGGATATATATGTTATATATATATATATTTATACCTTATTTGTTTTTTTTTAGCTAAGGAAAAGTAATATGGTTAACTTTCTATTGTAGTTTATTTTTAAATTAAGATTTATTGATCAATATTCCAATAAATTATCATTTTTACCTTATTTTTCATACAAAATTTATTTATTTTCCCTCGTTTGATTACCTAATTTCAACATAGATAACCAAATCCCTAGGACCCCTAATAATAAAAAAAATTGTCATACATATTTTACACATAAAATTGAATTCATTTCCTTCATATTCCTTGCTACTCAAACAAACAAGACCTTAACACATATATTTATCATAAAAGTGCCATAAACTGAATATATTTGTATTACAATATATATTACATTCCTCAACAAAACCTTGTCATTTTTTTAAAAAGAAAAAACTCAACTGACAAGGCTTTATTTATAGGGAAATCATAAAAAATAATTTGATTCCCTTCCAAAATGCATATATGATAGGAAAAATTAAGTTCTACAAGGCGAATTCGGCACAAAATTCGTGATCGATCAGTGAATAACCGCTATTTGATCTTGCTATATCATCGACCCCTGCAGCCAATGCCATACCTTCGCTGACTAGTACAACCATTCTTCGTCCAGTCCTTCAATATCTTCGATCTTCATACTACACAACATAACAACAAGTTTTATATTATTAGTCCGATCCACTTTCTAACATAAAAGCTTAAGTTACTGTCCGTAGAGTTATAAAAGAGGCAATCTTACCAGGGAAGTTCAAAATTAGCATCAAGAGAGGAGGTAGGATCCTTTCCACCTTCCCACAACAACGGAAATTCGACGGCATGCTCGATCAACTGATGAGGATCAACGCAGGGCGAGGTGTCGAATTCGTCTTCCGATTCCGTCTTGTGGAGGAAATTGAACCACCAAGCAGAGGTGGCCAAATTCACAGTGTCATTCCACTCCATTTCGTGCATCTCCCCAATCGACTTGATCTCCGCCATTTCTTGATCCCCCACCGCCCTTGACCCCTCCGACCCCAACCCCTGTTGATCCCGATCATCCACCACTACTGTCATCATCTCCCGATGATCGGAAAGCCCTACTGACAATGGCGACCTCGCCACGTTGTTGTTGTTGTTATTGTTGTTGGTGTATAGGCAGGCGGCGTCTAGATTGAGGCTGAGGCCTAGGGTTTGATTGGGGAGTAGCAATGGAGGTGGCGGTGGAGCGATGTAGAAAGAAGGTAATTCCGCCTTTGCCCCCACCTGAACAGGTGGGGGCGAAGGCGGACCCAATTGTTGTTGTTGTTGTTGGTGTTTCATGGAGGCGCGGTGGAACTTGAGGGCGGTGACGATCTCCTTGCGGGCCTCGGCCATGTTGAGGAGCCGCTCCTGGTAAGGCCGGGTCGTATGGAGGCGCCGCCGCACTTGCTTCTTATGCGGGGCGGCGGCTTTGGGTCGGGACTTTAGGCTATTTTTGGGAGGGGTAGGAGGAGGAGACGACGAAGAAGAAGAGGACGAAGCCGCGGAAGAAGATGACGAGGAAGTTGTTAGTTGCTTGACAAGGCTGCGGATGTAGGCACCGGACATGTAGGTGTCCCGATCAACTACGACGTCGGGATTGGCTTCGATCATCTCCATGGCGGCCGATTCTTGAATTTGACTCAGCTTCATCAATATTTTAGGAGCTAAGTTTGTGTGCGACATAAAATGTACGTAGCTAACTGTGTGTATATATAGTTGGTGTGTTTTTTTGGTACGGGAAGGACAAGTGTCGGTATATGATATAAATAATTGATTAAATCGGAAATGAATGGGATGATTGGAGAAATAAATAGAAAAAAGGAAATGGCCGGGGAGGGGGATGGGGGACGTACGGGCGGGTGGGGAGATATGGAGAGTGGGGCTCAAAGTTATAAATAGTCAGGAAGAGAGTAAATGGAAGGGGTTGCAGGCGAAAGGGAAGGGGGAAGGAGGGGTTTTGCGGCGCCGCATGCGACGCCCAACCACCGCTCTCCTGACTCCTGACTCCATTTATGGCTGAAGGTGACCGCAACGCCCAGCAAGCATGCAGCAATCACCCCCGCCCGCCCCCACCACTTTTTTTTTTTAAAAAATATAATTAAATATAATAGAAAATGATTTTATTTTTTTTTAATTTTGATATAGTATAACAAAAGTTTATTAATCACTACAAAAATATAAAATAGTAGATTTAAAAAAAAATATAAAGTTATATACTAAATAATTAAATAATGCAATATATTAAAAGTTACCAACTTACTAGGATTCCTAGTCTAGGAAGGTAACATGGTGGCGGATAAGGTTGCACATCTTAGTCACTTCTCCTATAAAATTACACTTTCATCAAATAAAGACGTTATTAATCTCTTCTGAAAGGATTCTATCAGCTAGGTAATAAAAAAAAGTTACTAGGAAGTTACACCTAGTGTAAATATGGATGATTTACATTCTATAACTTTCTTTTTGTTTGGTCATTTGAAGTGGAGTAAGAAGTTGATCCTCTAGTAATAGTAATTGTCTAGGTGACAAGTAATCCGGAATTTCAAGATGATTCAAATTTTGAATTATATGTAGAGTATTAGAATAATAAAAAAATATTATTAATTAATCACATGTGGGTGTGAATGTGATGGTTATGTACTTATGTTGTTGTACCATATGCTAAAATATGTAAGTTTTTTTTTCCTTTTAAGCATGTTGTTGTTTGTGAGTGCGATATCAGCCTTTTAAAATGGATTAGGTAGTGTCAAATCTTGCTAGTTTAACTAAACTAGTAAAGATAATAGGTAGTGATCAATGTCTCACTAGGTTGAATTCTTCCTATATTGTAATGGTTTAGTATCTATCTATATATATGGTTCGTTTTTGTTTATTTTGGTCATCCAAACAACAACAAAAAACTGCTTAAAAATTAAACACCTATAAATAATTAATTTTTACCTACTTATTTTGTGAACCATACACAATCATAATATATCTAATCTAAATATAAAGTATAAAATAATTGAGTATTGAATTGGAGTTGATCTTGTTAATTCCTCATGAAATTTACATTTCTTTTTAGGTATGAGTTTTCTAGAATAATTTCGGAAACAACCAGAAATAAAAGTGAAGATGAAGGGAGGTTGAGTGGGAAATAGGGTCCATTGCGTAGGTGATAAGAAGAAAGTGGGCCCCCGCTCTCAGGCCCACACTGCTGCTGCAACCCACCAGGCCACCACACCATTGCTGCCTCTCTTTTTTCTTTTTTATTAGGTAAAAATTCGACGCATCGGATAAGCCCGGTTGATCGAGAGGGCGAATAAATCGGCGACAGATAAACCGTCAAATATGTTAAAGACATAAAACTACACCAGGCAAAACCACCCAATTACAAGGGTGTAATTAAAGGCGAAGACTAGCATAAATGAAGAAGGAACAAGCGCGGTGTGCAGCAACTCATCCATTAGTTGGTAGAGGCGACACAGGGAATCCCTTGGAAACTAAGTGGAAACCTTATATTTGGACTCTGTCAGCGAGCCTTCAGGTTTCGATCACGTCAACGACCTCTCGCACATCGACAAATAAGAAGAAACGTCCCAACAAAACATTGCTAGACCCTGAAGCCACACAATCACACCACCAAGCAACACACCCGATACTACGGATTCAATCCGGATTTTACTCTTTTCCATTTTTCTTTTTCTTTTTCTTTTTGGGGTTTTAAGCTTTTAGCCCAAGTCATAATACTTGGGCCCAAAGGACTTGAAAACGGGCCAAACAAGCCATGGATAGCAAGGAAAAAAGCAGCTTGCAAGCCACGCCTAATCTGACAGCAACCAGGACGTCGACCAGGGAGAGATCGGAGGCAAGAGCAGCACCGTCACCGGAGAAGCGCTGACGACAACACCGGCCCAACCCACACGAAAGCAGAGGGAGGTTGACACTAGGAGGATATCGACGAGAGCCCACCCAACGAGGAAACGCTAGGAGAGGAACAAGCCGGAGATTAGGAGGAAGATGCACACAAAGAGTTTGGACTTCCAGATCGACGAGGAGGAAGAGGCGAGACTTAGACCAAGGGGAGGAGAGAGGCGGCGATCCGACACTAGACCATAACCTCAAAGACCCTAGATCGACGAGGAGGCTAAATGACTTGAGGGAGGAGATCGGAATCCACAAAACAGTAAAAGCCTCAACTCAATTTGGCGATAGAAGGAAGACCCGACGCCGAAACCGGAACTCGACAAAGAGGACAACGGCCAGAAAATTCACATAATCCAACCACCATACACAAATAGAAGGAGATTAGAAGAAGAAAAGATCGAAAAGTAAGGATTAGGGGATAGTTTGAGGGGATGATTCATCCAATTTGGTTAGACAAAGATTTTTTATCGGCAAAGATGGCTACACAAACCCCCCAAAGAAAACTCCACTTATCAGCCCTCATTTATCCCTCATTTCCATTACATTTTTTTAATTATCTATTTTATAATTTTATTCTTTTGTTTAAGCATTGTCAAAACGGTGTGTTATGTCCTGGAATGGCTAAGTGGTAAGGAGTAAGAGTAACTATAGATTTTGAGTAGTTTTTGAGTTCGATCTGTGAGTGAAAAATCAAGTCTTTTTTTTTTAATCATTAACACAAATATGTTTACTTCACTTATTACTCTCGTCATTGGAATTCTTCCAATATTTATCATCAAAAGGATTATCCTCTTATTGAAAAACAGGGTGCGTTACTTATGTCCTCGTTTATCACACTTTTTTTAATTTTTATTTATTAAGTGACCAACCTTTCTTTTTAGATTAGGGGACACTTCACTTGACCATTTGCAGTTCGGTTGAGTATAAACTATAAACTCAACCACTCTCCCGGGAAAAGTTATATACATTAATCCATCTAGGTTTTATAACTTCAATTCTGGCATTTTATTTAAATATATAATATTAGTTGTATGTTTTTCGGGTTTTTGATAATTTCAGGCAAAATTCCTGTGTTGACTGTTCGAAAATGGGTTAATGGTGTTGGAAATATGCTTATTTCATATGAATATATAATTAGGGGTCAAATGTGTGCCATTTTGAACACTTTCCAAACTTATCTAAATAATTTCACGAATCACGAGTATTAACTATTTAATTTGAGGGAATTTTTGAACTAGCCCAAAAGATTTTAGGCCCATAGCTCATATGGACAAATATAGGATATGGGCCTGTGCTCAATCACCAGTTTTGGTACAGCTACAAGCCTACAATGAGTTTATTTTTAGTTTTGACTCTAAATAAACCCCGTTTAGTATCAGTGTAAGTGTAGGAATCAGAACGAGAATAGAAATCGGTATAAAAAAAATCAGAATAAGTCATTCCCCAATAATATTGTTTGATATAATGTCGGCGGGTAGTAGATATGGAAAATGGGGGTGACGACGACATCAGACGATGGCGGTGACGACGAACAGTGGTGATGACGACATAGGACAAGGGTGAAGAGGATGAAGATGGGGGTGGGAGGGTGGGATTGTGAATGGCTCATCCTTGTCTTTTTTTTGTGGGGATTGAAAAATGCCTAAAATTGGGAATGGGGATTACCGGTAATCAATTTCATTTCGGGTTTTTGTCATACCAAACACGAAAACCGTAATCACTAATTTTGATTCCTGGCAATCGATACCAAATAGGCCCAAAATGTACAAAGAGTAATAAATGTGATTATAATAGTAAATTTGTTGATTTTCATCAAAACTGTGGAGGCGTGGCAATGGGTCCATCGAGATATCCGAATAGATCATATAGCCTTCCAAAGTAAGTTGTATCTAGTTGCTTTTTTTAGTTTGTATGAGTAAGTTTTGGTGGGATTGTGGGAGATTTTTGTTAGGGATTTGTTGGAGTCCCGGGATGTCAAGCTTATGATACCACGAAGAAGTGTAACATTAGCTTACCTATACAACTAAACTCACGGAAGTGACATACTTAGACTTCATTTGATAACACAAGTAGCTTTTCAAAACTTTTGGTATTAATCTTATAAAGTTTTTAATTGAGTCAACGATAAGATTTTAATTCATGGAAGTGACAGACTTAGACTTCATTTGCTCTTTTTACTCTTTTTTTTTCTATTTACAAATCTAGGCTCCGTACGTTTGGCAAAAAAAAATTCCATCGGCTAGCTTATTGAACCTTTTGATTTTGATATTATATAGTTGTAAATGAAATAAATATAAGATATTAGTTTAATTAGCTTTTGGAGAGAGAGTATTTCAACCGCTACCGTCCGAAGCTCCAACTACTAGGTTTACCAAACATTATACTAGTTTGTTAACGTATGTATTTAACATAAATTATCCATCAACTAGTATATTTTTGCTAAACAGAGCCTTATTCATTCCTTTCATGTAATTTGTGCCCATTACTCTATAAAATAGAATTACCAAACACCATCTTTGCCTACCCTAGGCTATGAACGAAGCTACCCCATCAGCTACAAACAAAACTTCCTCCTTGTACTTTGTAACAAAAAATTAAATCTAAAAAGACTTATATTTTTAAATGAGGTAATAAACAATATTGATTGATAGGTTAATATGAGTTTCTCAAACTATATCTCGCTCACAACTCTGTTTGACTGTTTCTCTGGTTTGTTGTGGGAGTCCCGCAAATTTAGTAAAAATGATCCACGACATGGATCACTTTATAAGCGCTTGTTGATTAGTTTATGTGGTCAAATAATCAACAACATAGAGAATGTCAGAATGATATTAATAGAAGTTGAAGACAGAGTAAATGAGAATGAATTAATGTTCACATTCCAATTGCAGTTTCAGACAGATTGAACAACAACAACAACTACTACTACCACTGCTAAATTAGTCGATCCAACTGGTTGTGTATACAAATCAATCAATTAAGCAAACAATTGGTGGAAAAAAATTCAAATTAATTAAGATTAGCAAATTACGGTCAAACATTGAATCCTGATCACCATCGATCAATTAACCGCTCCGAGCAGAAACCGACTGCATAAGCTGCTTCAGATCTGCCGAAATCGAACCCTGGCTCTGAAGATCTCCATCCGCTGCTAACTGCTGGATCAAGTCCAAGGTAACTAAGCACTTGTCTTTCATGTAAAGCTTCTCCTGCACTGCACTCGATGCCACAATTTGAAGATTCTCGTTCTTGATTTCCTCCTCCTGTTCCCAGGATCATTAATTAACTGTTCTAGGGTTTAATAAATTAAATCAATTGATTGAATTGATACCTGATCGATGAGCTGGAGAAGGGAGATCTGAGACTGCATAAACTTGACATACTTGAAGGCGTGTTGGAGCATCTCCGCGGTGTTCATCTTGCCGGATTCGGCCCCCGGAACGAGCTTCCCGAGCTCCATAGTCTTGTTACTGATCTTCTTCCTCCGATCCCTAGCCGCGATGCTCTGTGGAGTTGCAGGGGCCCCTCCTGATTCCTTCCTCTTGTGAGAATTGTTGTTACTATGGAGTGTACAAGAACAAGACTGCACTTGCACTGGCGGCGGTGGCGGTGGCGGTGGAGGTAAAATGTAGGTAGGAGGAGGAGGAGGAGCGAAGAAATCGGGGACGGAGAAATCAGTGAAGGTAGGAGGAGAGGGAAAGCATTTCTTGCGCTTGGGAGGGGGCTGCAGATCATCCATCAAGTAGTAATTTTGATCATCATAGTAATGGAGCTGAAAAGGAGGGGCGAACTGCTCATGAAATAGGTAGTTATCAGCTGGAGCAAGGAACTTAGTACTAGTACTGTGTAGAGGAGGAGGAGGAGGAGGAGGAGGATCAGTATATAGATTGGCGGTGTCAAGGAGGAGATTCGGATCAGAGAGGAAGCCATGGAGATCAGCGAGGAGCTGCTCGTCTTCTTCGGGCAAATAGGCCGGAAAGCCATGATAATCATCAGTCGGAGGAGGATGCCATAATGGAGTTGGAAGGCCGGGGAAGTAGTCGATGCCTCCTCCCAATGCCATCGAATTCGAGTAGTAGGCGTCGAATTCCTGCATCTTCTTTGTTCGCTAGTGTAATTGGAGAATGAACAAGCTAATTAAGCTAAAATTAGGGTTTTTGGAAGTCAGTATGTATATATGTGGACTCTTCTGGAGGGTTTACTCTCTATATATACAGTTATTAGTATTAGTGTAAGCAAGCAGGTAGTAGAAGCAGGAGGAGGAGGATTAATTTTTATTTATCTGATTAATTGGAGGCCTTAATCTTAGGAGAGAGGGGAGTAAATTAAGTAACTGCTTTAAACCGCCGGTTATAACAAAAAAGAAAAAAGAAAAAGAAAAAAAAAATTGGGAGAGGGAGTAACTGCTTCAAATGCGGAAATTAATTAATGTCTAATTAATTTGTGGTGTGTTAATTAATGAGTTTAGTGTTTGTGGGCCAATTAGTGTTTCTAGGGTTTCTGTTTTAACTCTGTTAAGAGCATCTCCAACAGTTTCTCTATTTTGGGAATTTTGGAGTTTTTGGGATATTTTAAGGGGGTTTTGGTCTAACAGATTCCCCGTCACATTCTCCAAAATGGAGAAACAGCAAAAAAAATGGAGAGGATTCCCTAAATCTGCAGCATTCTCCAAACTAAATAATTCTCCAAATCTTCGAAATGGGGAAGCTGTTGGATTTAAAGCAAAAATAATTTGAAGAATATGTATTTTGTTTTCTCATTTTGGAAAAATTTTAGGGAAGCCGTTGGAGATGGTCTTAATTTGCATTTGCAACTATCTGCCTCCATCTTAATCAACTGTTCGTACATTAGGATGAGTTTTATTCTGTTTTTGTTTGCAAGGAAACACTTAAATTAATTCTGTTTAAACCTATTTTTGTGGGAAGAACCACAAATTCTATGGAATCCAAACCCACTTAATTTTAATTGGAGTTTAGCAAGAGACATTGGCTGATTAATAGTTATTCAAAACATGTCATTGTATGTAGCTTCTTTTTTTTTAAACAAAACAAACAAATATACTTTTAATACAAATTTTTTTATTATATTATTTTTTTACTTTCTTTTTTTTTTATCCTCATTTTTTTTACTTTCTTAATAACTACAACTAATATAACTCCTTAATTATTCCAAAGGCATTTTCGTAAAGGAAATACCAAAATATATGATGCATATGTTTTACCAAATGGATGGAGCAATAATAAATTAATAATTGACATGTTATATGCATTGTCAATTTCTCAACAAATGAATATCATTGGCTTCCGATAGACAATTATTTGAAAACAGTTTAAAAGACGATGAATTGTCACGCATTTAACGAGAAATTAACCATCTGTATGGTAATCATCTCCTCCTCCTACTAATAATAATAATAAACCCAATCAATTTCATTAAATAGCATCATAAACAGTTTACCTCAACAATATAACTACTTCGCGCGGGTAAATTGCTCCTAAAAAGTAGCAAACTGAAAGTACCTACGGTTATTAACTTATTATATATATATTTTTTTTACTATCAAGTCAATTATACTACCTCCATTTTAAAACACGTGTATTTAATTATTTATATATATTTTTAGAAGGATGAAAACTATATAAAATATCGACATTTCACTTTATATTAATAGACTAAGGGTGTCGATGACATTTTAACATGTTAAAAATTGTTAAAATGAGATAGTTTTTTTTTTAACATTGTATGGGAGCAATATAAACTTGTTTTTTTGGTTAAAATTTGTGTTTTAAAAAAAATCTACTTGTGATAGCTTATTTTGGTGTTTTTTCTGTTTATTTGATTTGAAAGTACCATAATACTCCTAATAATAATCAAATAAACACCACTTTTTTTTACAAATAAACACTTTTTCGTCCCATACGGAGTTTATATTTTTTCATAAAATTTTAACAAATTTTACCAACCATTTATAAATTTTACCATGTTTATAATTTTAGTCAATTTATTAACTCCGTCCCATACGAACCCTAATTATTTTAAGTGTAAAAATCACTACCTAAGTCGTTTACTATTAAGCACATTTCTTAGGATAATAAAAAATGGCACTACCTCCGATCCAAAATACATGTCGTTTGCCTTTTTTACACGTATTTTAAAAAGCTAAAAATTATATAAAATATCAACTTCTTTAAATTATTTTCTTACAACTTAATATATATATATTTGTTGGTAATAAGTATTAAATTGTAAAAGAAAAAAAGTTTATATATTATATAGTTTTTAGCTCCTTAAAATATGTGTGAAAAAGTCAAACGACATGTATTTTAGATCGGAGGAAGTATAAAATATTAATTTTTTTAATAATCTCAATTTTTTTTAGTAATGTCCTCTAATTAAAAAAAAAAGATTAAAACTAAAAATTGTTATAATATTATTATATATGGATGTACAATATATGTATATCTACTTAAATAGAGTTTTACTTCTCCTCTTGATTAAAAGAATTAAAAATTTTAGATTTTTTTTTGTGAGCGGAGACAGGTGAGGGAGCATGATCGGAGGAGAGATGTTTCAATCCGAGAACCTCATATTCAATTTGTACTTCATTCACAACATCATCATTGGAAGTATATACTCTCCATCCGATCTAAAACAAGTGACATTTTTTAGACAATTTTTATAACAAACCTCTAAACTCATCAATAATCGACAAATATTTATGATCAAGAATTTGTGATCTCATACTGTCATACAGGGTGTTCTTCGAGTGAGCCCCTGAATCTCATTGTGATCGATTGCTCTCTATAAGAAAAAGAGGACCAAACTTCAACAAAGCTTTATTGATGAAAATGGTGAATACATATATGATATATATCTATGTCACAGCCCAATTTTCCTTGTTTGCAAGCTCAAGGTGAACCTGTTTACAAGCTCAACGAGAAACGAGGGGAGGAGAAAAGAATCTGGATTGACCCAAACCAAAACCGAACCTGTTTTGGTTTACACTGCAACAGGTGTGGCTTCGTCGAGGGCGAGAACTCCAGGCAACTCTTTCCCTTCCAACAGCTCCAAAGAAGCACCACCGCCGGTTGAAATGTGGCTCATTGCCTCGGCGACTCCCACTTTCTCGACAGCTGCAACCGAGTCACCGCCTCCAATGATCGTGGTTACGCCCTTCTTGCTTATCTCTTCTAGCTTCTTCGCAATGGCCTGCACGAAGATGAAACTAGTCAGCTCAGCCTGCAGGAAGAAAAGAGACCAAGGGAGGATGTGAAAACCAATTCCATGGCAGTTTTACCTCTGTGCCCACAGCAAACTTGTCGAACTCGAAAACACCCATGGGACCGTTCCAGATAACAGTCTGGGTAGTGTCCAACGCCTCATTGAAGGTCTTTATGGAGTCTGGTCCGATGTCCAAGCCCATCCAGCCATCAGGGATTTCAGATGCTGGCACTATCTGTGAGTCATAGGGTTTGAGAATCCTGAATGTCAGTATCAGTCACTTGGAGCATGTTCAAGCGACGAGAAGAGTGAGAGAATAGTTTGCACGAAGAAAGCGACCTTGCTGTTTGCATCAGGAGCGAACTTGTCAGCAATAACTACATCAGTTGGCAACAAAAGAGATACTCCTTTTGCCTTGGCCTTGGCTAGGAGTGAGGTTGCAAGATCAAGCTTGTCGGCTTCCACCAGAGAGGATCCAACCGAAAGACCTTGGGCCTTGTAGAATGTGAAGATCATTCCTCCACCAAGAAGTAGGATATCACACTTCTCCAAAAGTGACTCAATGACTCCGATTTTGGATGAAACCTTCGATCCTCCCACAATGGCAGCAAAGGGCCTCTTAGGGGTAGAGACCGCTCCAACAAGGTAGTCCAACTCCTGTTGAATACAGAAATAAAATGTAAAGCAAAAATGAATAGCATAATCACCTCCTATTGTGTTCAATCTATTTCTTCCAGCAAATATAAGACAGAGAGCATTTATTCTCATCAACCATGCATGCCTAATAAATACAGTCTATCCTTTTTTCCTATTCATGCAGCTGGAAATGTGTTCAAGCAAAAGTTCAGAAGAAGAAGAATGACAACTGACCTTCTGCAGAAGGAAACCGGCAACAGATGGCTTCAAAAATTTGGTGACACCTTCAGTTGATGCATGAGCCCTGTGAGCAGTACCGAAGGCATCGTTCACAAATAAATCAGCAAGAGAAGCAAGCTTCTTTGCAAATTCTGGCTCATTCTTTTCCTCTTCCTTGTAAAACCTCACATTCTCAAGAAGTAGCACTCCACCATCAGGAAGAGAAGCAACCAACTTCTCAACCTCTGGGCCTATGCAGTCATCAGCCTTGACAACCTTTCGATAAGCATAAGAGGAAAGATTAACAATCATGCTAGTGTGGCAGGGAGCAGAATCATGAAGAAAAATCTATTTAGCAGCAGAAGTATTTTTGCCAGACAGTATCTATTTTAATCAACAAAGGTTGATTTATAATACCTGAAATCCAAGAAGTTCAGAGAGCCTCGGAACAAGAGGTGCCAAGCTGTATTTTGGGGTGACACCTTTTGGACGTCCCTAAACAAAAGAGGAGAAATGTAAGCTCAAATGTGAAATGCCATTAAGAAAGATAATTGACTAGACAAATATGCGTTGTGCAACATCAATTTAGTTCTTCCAGTTTATTTTTTGACAAGAAATCAACCGGAGATAAATAGAAAAAGATGCAGTTTTCCCTACACACAACTGAAAAGCAAACCACATCATAGTGACAAACAAGCAAGCCAGAAACTGGAAACACCTATAGAAAAAATTGCATTTGATAGCACTAGACAACAAAATCATCAAGAAGAAAACATGGCATTTAGAACAAAATTACTCAAATCCTCAAGGCAATCAAGTATAGTGAATGATCCTTTTTTTTAATATCTCCCCACTTTAAATAATTTGTACTGTGAGTGATCAAATCATACCAAGCACCATGTGATTCATGTCCTGGAGAGCAGGCAATTGGAAATCCACTAGTTTGAATCCTAGGCTTGTGTTGTACCAATTTCAACTTTCAGTTTCCTTTCCCCCTTTTTAGAACTAAAACAAGATTCCTGGAAATTTTATGGGCTTTTCAAAATAGTGAATTGATTAGTAGTGGAATTGGAGAACAAACTAATCACAACAGATCAGATACAAGCAGAACCTAGATGCCAAAGCCCCAATTTTCAGAAATTCAAGTGATCAAAAAGCATTTAATCCACATTGTCATAGAATTACCACAAAATTGAAAGAACTCATCATACCAATGCCAACAAATACAATTGAATAAAAACTGTCCAGCTGAGAACTACCAAACCCTAAACAGAACAATAAAGAAGAAGAAGAGGAGGAAAGAGGACAATACCAAGTGACTGGAGAGGATGACCTTAGCCCCATTGTCAGTCAAGTACTTGATAGTGGGGATAGCAGCGCGGATTCGAGTGTCATCGGTGATGCTCTGGTTGTCGTCCAAGGGGACATTCAAATCGGCTCTTACGAAAACCTTCTTCCCCTTCAAGTCAGCGCCGGTGAGGTCACCAACGCTCTTCTTGGCCATCGACACCACCCCCCTCACGGGCTTCCCGGAGGCCCTTAGGGATTGGATCCTGGAAGAGGAGAAAAGGAGATCTCCAGCGGCCCCGGCGAATCCCAGAAGGCGGTGCGGCGGACGGAAGGTTGAGCCCAACCGGACGACAGAGGGCGAGCGAGCGGCGGAGGAAGAGGAAGAAGAGGCACCCCTGGCTGGGCGGAGCGAGAGAGAGGACGACGCAGCTGCTGCCGAAGCCATATCGGAGACGGAGAGAGAGAGAGAGAGAGCGAGAGAGTGAGAGTGGGTGGTGGCAATTCAAAAGAGAGAGGGAGAGTGGGAGAGGATTAAAATGAGGGAAAACCAGAGGCTGGGAGGAGATTTCGTTTATCTATGAGGTGAGGTTCTACTTTGTAGTTGAAGACGATCCACCACATACCAAGCCAACTCAGATTGTAATTGTATGGTTGGATTTCCCCCACTGCAAAACCCCTCTTTTTGTCCCAATAATTTGACTATCCCGTATACGAGTCGAGTAGTTCGAGTTTGGTTAGTCGTCGAACGTTATCTCAAATTGTTTACTTTACTAAACAAGCTGAATAATGCGCTTTTTAGAATTCAAGTCCAATTTAGGTTTTGCTCAAGCTCGCCTCGTTTCTAATCAAACCGAACATGATTGTGTCAATTTTTTGACACAAATGAAAAAAATTGACACAAATGAATAAAACAATGCAATTTTGCATAAATTGATTCCAAGACTCATATTATTTGCAATTATCAACCCATTCAATGATTTATCAGTTTTTTGAAAGTGATGGAAAGCCACTCATGTTATAGCAGCATCACAAGAAATGGAAGCTGAAGTCAGAAACTCGGCAATATGAAGGGAAATGAATAAATGTTTCATTAAAATTGCAATTTTAGACAGATGAACAACATGTCAACAACTACAAATTAGCTAGTAATTGGTTCCTAAACATATCAAGTTACCTAGAAATTAGCTAGTAACAACAAGAGATTAATTGAGGTCAAATGCTGAACAATGATCATCAACAGTTGCTCTGAGCAGAATTTGAATGCATAAGCTGCTTCAGATCCGTCGAAATCAAACCCTGGCTCTGAAGATCTCCATCCGCGGCTAACTGTTCGAGCAAGTCTATGGGAACCAAGCACATGTCTTTCATGTAAAGCTTCTCCTGCACTGCACTTGATGCCACAATTTGTAGGCTCTCTGTCTTGATTTGCTCCTGTTCATGTTAGAAAAAACCTCATTGAATCATTTGATAGTATGAATCATTAGAGAAATATCCAAATGTGAAATTGTAGAATCATACCTGAGGGATGAGCTGAAGAAGGGAGAGTTGAGACTGCATGAACTTGACATACTTGAAGGCGTGTTGGAGCATCTCTGCAGTGTTCATCTTGCCGGATTCAGCCCCCGGAACGAGCTTCCCGAGCTCCAGAGTCTTCTTACTGATCTTCTTCCTCCGATCCCTAGCCGCAATGCTCTGTGGCGTTGCCTCTGCACGGGGCATGCCTTCCATCCGGCCCTTGTCTCCTTCTCCACTAACAACCTGTGGTGTGCAAGCACAGAATTTCTGTGGTGGCGGAGGTGGAAATGCAGTCATCGGAGGAGCAGGAGGAGTCAAAAGATGAGAGTAATTGTCGAAGGAGTAAGAGGTGAAGGGCGGGTGAAAGAGTTTCTGGCGCTTTGGGGGTGGCTCAGCCATTACATAATCGTAATTGGCGAGCTGATCTCCAAGCTCGTGTCGAGGGAAGAAGCTGCTGCATTGGTCATCATAATCAAGAAGAAAAGGCGGATGTTGTGGATGGTAGTTATGATACAGGTAAGAGGAATCAGCAGGAAGAGCTCCCGATGCAGCTGTTGCTATAGCGCTACTGTGATCAACAAGAGGGAAGCCCTGATACAGGTAAGAGGAGTCAGGGTATATGTTGGCGGTGTTGGAGTCAGGGAGGGCACAGCTCGGAGGAGGTATTAGGTCAAAATCAGAAAGGAAGCCTTGGAGGTGGAGGAGGAGCTGCTGATCTTCTTCGGCCGAGTAGGGCAAATCATGGTCAGTGGTGCTTGGAAACATGGAAGCTGCAGCTGTAGCAGCAGCAGTTGCAGGCGGAAGAAGGAAGTAGTCCATGGCACCGAGCATCGAGTTGCAGGTGTCGTCCCAGGAAGGGTAGTAGTAGGCGTCCAATGCCATGTTAGCTTGGTAAGGAGAGTTAAGGAGTATAGTTAGTAATGACAGCAAAAAGCTTCAGCACAAGCAGCTTATTTATCTTGGAGTTGCAGAAGAGAAAGGGGCGAAAATTCAGTAACTGCTTTTTTCTTCTCTCTTTTTTTCTGGGTCAGAAAAATCAGTAACTGCTAGTAACCGCCTGAATTAGTGGGTTAGCTGCAAATTCGGAATGGGCTTTAACAAATTCCTACAAACAAGTGATTAGTGTTAATTGGTCAATTAAGACTTTGTTGGTTGTGGCCTGTGGGTCAAATACTGTCTAGGGTTTCCACTAACTGCCTTAATTGATTTAATTAGAGTACGGATTTAAACAACTAATTAATGTATAGTTTACAGACATGCTGTTGCTGTTCATCAGAGGGATTAAATTCATAACAGAGTGGAAATGAATGTGCAAGCAACTGATCCTATAAAAATGGTAATTTCTTTTACATTTTTTTATTTTTTTTATTTATGGTCATATTTATGACGCCGAGTAACAAACTTTATTGCTACAAATTGTGAATACATGTATATGTGACGGCTCAATTTTTTGGTTCTTGATTATAAGCCAAGGTAAAAAGAGGCGACTGAACATGAATAAGAAGGATAAAAAACAAAAGAATCTTGATGGACCTGTTTTGGTTTACACAGCAACAGGTGTAGCTTCATCGAGAGCGATAACTCCAGGCAACTCTTTGCCTTCCAAGAGCTCCAAAGAATCACCACCGCCGGTTGATATGTGGCTCATAGCCTCAGCGACTCCTACTTTCTCAACAGCTGCAATGGAGTCACCTCCTCCAATAATTGTGGGCACTCCCTTCTTGCTTAGCTCTTCTAGCTTCTTGGCAATGGCCTGCGCGAAGAAGAAACCAGGGTATGAAGGTGGCTTTATGAATTTCAAATAGGTGCAATGCAAATAAGATTTATATATAAAAAACTGGCTTCACTAAATGAAATTGCCATCAAAAGGGTTACCTCGGTGCCCACTGCAAATTTGTCGAACTCAAAGACACCCATGGGACCATTCCAGATGACAGTTTGGGTAGTGTCCAAAGCTTCACTAAATGTCTTTATGGAGTCTGGTCCAATGTCCAAACCCATCCGGCCAACAGGAATGGCAGACGATGGCACAATCTGCGAATAGTAGAGTTCAAGAATCCAGAATGTCAGTATCAGTCACTCAGACTAGACAACATCTCTACTAATATACAGAGTAGTAAGCAATATACTGCACATTCAAGAACTGAGAAGAGTGTCAGAACAGTTTGCGCAAAGAAAGTGACCTTGCTGTTGGCATCAGGAGCAAACTTGTCAGCAATAACTACATCAGTAGGCAACAAAAGAGAGACTCCTTTTTCCTTAGCCTTCGTAAGAAGTGTGGTTGCAAGATCAAGCTTGTCGGCCTCCACCAAAGAGGATCCTACTGAAAGACCTTGGGCCTTGTAGAAAGTGAAGATCATTCCTCCACCAAGAAGTAATATATCACACTTCTCCAAAAGTGACTCAATAACTCCAATTTTGGATGAAACCTTTGATCCTCCCACGATAGCAGCGAATGGTCTCTTTGGGGTAGAGACCGCTCCGACAAGGTAGTCCAGCTCCCGTTGCATACAGAAATATAATGTACAGCAACAGTGTGTAGCATACTCAGAGAATCGACTTAATAACGAAGCCTCCGTCATACAGGGAGTAAAAAAAGGTGCAAAGCAAGACCTGCCCACATATCAGAACTGCAATATTTCTCCCTTTGTTAGCCCAGGTTATAGTTTAAATTGCATATTTCTTAAATAATGTGTAGGGGAAATTGCAGAATTTTGTCTAATCTCTCTTCAACTTAATTTTCAATCACTCTACCTATTTATATATATTGTAGAAAGCAGCAACGAGACCTATCAATCAGGTCGGTAAGGTTGTGTTTAGACAAGTACTCGACTACTCGTTAGTCATATTGAAATTCAGGTCATCGTAGATTAGGTGCAGCCGTACAGATACATCATTCAGGCTTAGAACATCATCTTTCTATATTTACTATTGATTATTAAATTAATTTTAAGAGTTAAAAATGTGAATTATCAATCTAACCCAACCCAACACAGAAATTTGCAAGCCATTCGTGTTTGGGTTAAATTGTTGCGGGCTCTCTAATCAGGTCGCATTTTTCGTACTCCAAATGTAGAATATAAATCATTTATTCATCAACCATGCTTGCCTAATAAATACTCCGTATAGAATATATCCTTTTATCCCTATTCATGCAGCTGGAAATGTGTCAAAAGCAAAAGTTCAGAAGAATGAAAACTGACCTTCTGCAGCAGGAAACCTGCAATGGACGGCTTCAAAATTTTGGTGACACCTTCAGTTGATGCATGGGCTCTGTGAGCAGTACCGAAGGCATCGTTCACAAATAAATCAGCAAGAGAAGCAAGCTTCTTTGCAAATTCCGGGTCATTCTTTTCCTCTTCCTTGTAAAAAACTCACATTCTCAAGAAGTAGCACTCCACCATCAGGGAGAGAAGCAACCAGCTTTTCAACCTCTGGGCCAATGCAGTCATCGGCCTTGACAACCTTCCGATAAGCAAAACAGAAGAGATCAGCAACCATGCCAGAAAGACAGAGAGATGACATATATATGCTGGACAGTGTCTATCAACAAAAGGTAATTTATAATACCTGGAGGCCAAGAAGTTCTGAGGGCCTAGGCACAAGAGGTGCCAAGCTGTACTTTGGGGTGCACCTTTTGGACTTCCTTAAAGGAAAATAGTAGAAAATGTAAGCTCAAATGCCATTAAGAAAGATCATTGATAAGATAAACATGTGTTATGCAACATCAATTTTCTTTTTCCAGTTTACAATTTGATAAGAAACCGCATCATAGTGACAAACAAGGAAATCAGAAACAGGAAACACATGTAGAACACTCAAATCATCACAAAATAAATTATACCCTTGCATTTGACAGCAGTAGACAACAAATCATCACAGAAAACTTTGCATTCAGATTAAAAAACACAGATGTTCAAAACAACCATGTGTTGTGAGTGATCAACTAATTTTAAGCAGTAGCAGCAGGTGAATCCATATCCAGCAACATCACAACAGATCAATACAGAAAACTTTGCATTCAGATTAAAAAACACAGATGTTCAAAACAACCATGTGTTGCGAGTGATCAACTAATTTTAAGCAGTAGCAGCAGCCAGCAGGCAGCAGGTGAATCCATATCCAGCAACATCACAACAGATCAATACAGGCAGAAGGTGGATGCCGAAACCCCAATTCTAGGAACCCTAATTTCCAGTCTCATCCAATTACCAAAAAAATGGACAACACTCATCACTCTAAGGCCCACAAATACAATAGAACAGAAACAGTAGAGCTGAAAACTACCAAATTCGAGAAGGCGCAATAAGAAAAGGAACATACCAAATGACTGGAGAGGATGACCTTAGCCCCATTCTCGGTGGGGACAGCAGCGCGGATTCGAGTGTCATCGGTGATGCTCTGGTTGTCGTCCAACGGGACATTCAAATCGGCTCTGACGAACACCTTCTTCCCCTTTAACTCAGCGCTGCTGAGGTCACCGACGATCTTCTTGGCCATCGACACCACTCCTCTCACGGCCTTTCCTTAGGCCCTTAGTGATTGGATCCTGGCGGAGGAGAAAGGGCGATCACCAGGGAATCCAATTAGGCGGTGCGGCGGGCGGAATGTCGAGCCCAGCCGGACGACGGAGGGCGAGCGAGTGCCGGAGGAACCCCTGGTTGGGCGGAGCGAGAGAGAGAGGATGATGCAGCTGCTGCCGAAGCCATCTCTGCGCTTTTTGGAGATGGAGAGAGAGGAATGAGAGTATTTATAGTGAGAGCCAAAACTTGACGCCGAGAGAGTGAGAGATGTCTATTTATCACTGAAGTGAGGTTGAAGTTGAAGACGGCCCCACAGGTCAGATTGTTTTTGTATGGTTGCATTTTGAGAGCGATGGAAATCCCGGTCTTGCCTAGCCAAATGCATGGTTGTGCCCGCCGACACCAACCTCCCGATTCAGCAGAGGAAAG
The DNA here is from genome assembly GCA_037127255.1 of Persicaria tinctoria. Lineage (NCBI taxonomy): Eukaryota > Viridiplantae > Streptophyta > Magnoliopsida > Caryophyllales > Polygonaceae > Persicaria > Persicaria tinctoria. The sequence continues at coordinate 8,561,337 of JBANSL010000012.1, forward strand.
GACTGGCTTCAGTGGTGGGCGGCTGCTGGGATGCAAGGACTGGCTTCAGTGGTCGAGGGGCGGGCGGGCAGCTGCTGGGATGCAGACACCTGGTGTAGGTGTTGGTGGATGGGAGTGGAGAGCTGCTGAGTTTTGTGTTGTGTGTGGTGTTACTCTGACTCTCCGTGTTGGTGGATAGGTAATGTGTTTGACGAAAAAATAACCATGTCAATAATAGGTAAATTTTCACCGAGTCGATGCATTTGATGAAAAATTGACCGTGCAAATATCAATCTGAAAATCATTCATCTCTACTTTAGAGTTTGGACTATTATTGGATAGGGTCATTGAGCAAATACTGGTTATTATCCAGTCAATTTCGAGTCTGTGTTATTACTTATTATCCGGTCTATTATGATCGACTTCTTGTTTAGTTTCATCTTTCAAATATGTTTATTTATTTATTTTGAGCTTAAAAGTTCTTGGTCAAGAACCGAAAAAGGGGAGGGAGGAGGAGGAGAAGTAGCAACGATGAGGCTTCTTCGGATTTCTACATGTGTCGATAAGTAAAGGAACATAGCTGCACGGTGATCGGAAAAAGGCAACCATTTACAGAGGTGTGACGACGAATATGAAAAATCGAAATGTACACGTCAACAAATATACACTAACAAAAAGATAGGTACACAATAGCAACTACATTTTAACTGGATTGGAGTACTATTCAGCTTCATAGTTGCCAGGATCACAAAATGGTACAACCGTCGTCCCTGTAAACATACAAGATCATGTCGAATATTTTAATATCGAGATAAAAGTTTAGTAGTATTTCTTACCACAAAATGCATAATATAGAGTGGAACTGATGCCTTACTTTCTCAAGGCTTCATAATCATTGAGCGCTGCCTTGTACTTGCAGTCACCAGGACCCATACTATCATCGAGTTTTACATTCTCCGGCCCAGAAAGATAAGCCTGAATTACAAACTTGGGAGATCTTTCCCTGGATACGGATAACCATTAATCGAATAAGTGAAAAATGAGATTCTTAGAACTCGGTCCCAAACAACGTTAAGGTTACTACGTCCTACCTATCTTCGTACTCAGATAACCAACACAGATGAGCTGCTGCGAAGTACATTGATGCAAAAGGATTCTTTAGGTCCATTTCGGATTGTACCTGGTATGCTGTGTAGCCTGATTTACTGTGTTGTCATAACATGAAGACCAAAAGATGACATTTTAGTAGAAGATGTGCAGCATTCGATGCAGTCAGATAATCTTTGAGTAAAGAGAGTATGGAGGAAATCTGGCAATTTACAAGTTACATGGAAAGAAATTGAAGATACCTGTGAAGCATTTGAGCTGTTTCATAGTCAATTCCCATCAATCCAGTTTTGGATCCAAGACCATCCACATAACGTATGCTCACAACTTCAGCTAGTGCACATAAAACAGCCTATATAGCAAGGAAACAGCCAAACGTTAAGTTAACAAAACATACGTATCAACGACAAATGGAACTGTAAGTGTAGCAAGGATGGAGATCTGGAATTCGCATCCTGGTTTTGACATAGTATTGGCCATTAACGTAACTTAAGATCACGTAGAAGCAATAGTGAAAACCAAGATTAAAATGATTCACTCACAGATGTGAACATTTTAGTACTTTTGAAGTGCTTCGCAACAATGATTTCAGCAACTGCCTGCAGTATGACAAAAAAGATGGAAAAATATAAGTGTTTGATGTAGAGGTCGAGTTCAGGGAGTAAAAATAAAGCATGCACATCAGAAGATAAGAGGAAATCAAAGTAATTAAGCATGCACATTAGATAACACTTCATAACACTCCTAATAAGTCAAGATGAAAAACACAGTTTATAAGACAACTATATCAGATTTAGACATAACACATCCATGTATCACCAGGCTTCTTAAGGTTTTTACTTTTAACTAGAAATATACTCCGTACTAAGAGAGACTTCGATCACCAAAGGTGAGATATGTAAAAGAGAGAAGCACACGACACGAAACATTATATGAAATACTAAAGTACTTTCTCTTGCAAAAATCTAGTCCTTGATCCAATGAGTAGAGAGAAAGTTCAGTTGAATTGTACCAGTAGTTCTATCTCAGAAAGATACGGTCTCTTCCTTTCATCGTGACAAAATCGTACACTCCCCTTCTTCTGTTGAGAATTCAGCCATGCTCTGTAGATTTCACGGCGACTCCATAAGTCTTGCATATCTTCAGGGGATGATCGAGAATCCCAATACCTTTGGCTGTCATCTTTTTCCCGTACATGACAAAAGCAATTCAGATTCAAAAAAAAATTACAGAAGTAATTCAATACATGAAATAGCTAGCTAGTTTAAATGATAATATGAAGAACTCCTTTATTACAACTAATTAAAAATAAAGAAAATGATAAACTTAGATGAATGCCCTAAATAAAACATGTGAAAGATACTATTACCTTGTGTGCTTGAGGGGTGTATAGGTGGATCATATGCTTGATCTGTTACAGAACTTTCATTCCTTAAAGGAGCATCTCCGGTGTTGTTTCTGTTGAATCATTCTCAGTATTAGTAAGCTAATGTGGTCCATTAAGAAAATGGCAGGCTTGTGAAATAACTAATCATTCAATACTGCAAAATACAACTGGTGCAGAGAGTTTAAAAATAAATATGGCATGACCTGATGACCATATCATATTTTTCTTTCGGTGTTTTGACCTTCTTCTTTTTTCGAGCATAAGGACAATTGTGCTCCACAAATAACTCAAATATATGATGTGGAGGACAGCAAGAAAGATAAACACCTTGATGGGAGACTTTCTTTGACAGATAAATAGCGCTTCCAGTATGGTAAAGTGGACTTGTGTGCAACCTTCTTTGCTCCACCTTTGAAAGCTCTAACAACAAACTCTTCGTCTCTGTTTCTGCATAAAGGAAATCAAATTAAATATTATCTCCTGTTCAACGGAAAATACATAGTAAATCATGATATCCAACTATAAAATTTTCTTTAAAATAAATATAAATATATTGAAACTGTTTTTCGGCAATTAAGTTTTACTTACGTGTTTTCAAAGTTTGATAGCCACTTGAGATATGCAACTCCAAGATATATATTTACAAAAGGCTTATAGAGAAAAGACGGATCACCCTCAATTTCATAATCTTGGAATCCCCCGTCTCTGAGTAAAACATTCAACCATTTACAGCTTAGACATTCACATAATATGAATATGGGATATATAAATATCCTACTAAGACAATGGGCATTTAGTCAATCGGCATGCAGTGTTGTATCTTGTGGAGAGGCTGCAAGTTCAATTTCCCCTCCTCGATGTATAAATCAAACACCTTGTTATTTATATATGTGCAAATAAGAGACAGAGAGAGAGAAAAACACCTAAATAGCCATTCAGCAGTTTTTGGTAGAAGCTGCATTATCCCGTAGCTAATGTCCACATCCTTACTGTTCTTAGGAGTGGTAGTAGCAAAGGGTTGTCTAGCACTTTCAAGCTCTGCGATTGCACAAATCATGTCCTGCATTACACGTGGGTAAAGAACAGATTACCTTGTTAATAGAGTTTTCATTTCAATTTATAGAACACAAAATAATGAAGTCTTTGGTTACTCATCAATATCTGCTATATAGAAGTTCTACACTTTCAGAATGCAGATACTGAATAAACGGAATCAGGCCATACCAGATCTATCACTGAATGAAAATGCCGGCGAACAACAATCGTAGCAACAGCCTGAAGGTTCAAAGATATCACCACAAAAGGATGATCAGAAGCAATATTTTCAAGATCATACGAAGTATTAAAGAGGACATTGTCATGTATGTGAAAGAAAAATCTTCTTTCTGTACCCTCATCTCCGTCTGTGTAAGATAAGGCTGTCCGTAAGGATCCCTTGATAAATGAACCTGTTCCCCTTTGATTTCCCCCGCATCTAACCATTCAACAGCAACTGCTGCGTCTGACCACAATGCATCCATGTCCACCGGATCGGTACACTCCTGCCAGAATTTGAACGTGCTCATTTTGAGCCTGTACAATGAACTGGACGCCTGTGAACAGATGAAAAACTAATAATTTTGGAATCAATATGCATTTATTAACATGCGTTTGCACATACGAAAATCTATCATCACAATCTTGAGTTTCTGACTAAAAAGCAATTCATCCAATGATAATATATGTATGAAATCCGGGAGAGAGAATTTGCTTCTCTGCGGGAGAAGGAAATACAAATGATCTAAAACTGTAAAAAAAATAGAAATTTGCATTTCGGTGAGCACAAAATTGATGAAATCGAAGCTTGAACGAAATCAATATGTGCGTAATGCAGGAAGCTATATAAATGGAATTTCTGTCGATTTTGAGCAACCAATGAGCTATCCGGACTTAGTTAAACGGGGAATTTTCGAATCAATTGCTCTCTTGACCTTGGATTTGTCCCAAAACGAAACGAAAACCAACAATGGTGGAAATCGAAGATCGCACTAAGGTACTCGGTCCTCAAATCTTGAAACAAGCAATATGAAATTGAAAAAGATTGGGAATGAAAGCGACAGAAGTTACCTGGGATGAGAAAGAGAGGCGGGAATGGAGATTGTTGCTTCGATTGAAACAGGAGAAAGAGAGAAGAAGCGCGGAGAAAGAAGAGGAGTTACATTTCTGATTGCATCAATTTTATTGGTATTTGCCATTTTTCCCGGGAATTTCGACCTAAATTTTAGCCATTTTATTATCTTTTGATTTATTTATTTTTTGATCAGGTAAGAATTCGATATCAGAGAAGCCTGATTCTCGAGAGGCCGACGAATCGGTAAGCGAAGATCGCCTAAACATACAATAATAACATAAAACGGCGGTAAGAAACAAGCAAAAATAATTCTACAACAAGAACGATCTAAAAAGAAACTCCTCCAACAGTTGCGGACGATGACGAAGAGCGAAGCCAAGCACCACTGAAACAGTAGCACCGCGGGCCAGCGGTACAGCAGGAATCTATCTCCTGTGGGAAGTGCAGACGAAACTCCAAGGAAGCTCCTTCCCGGATACGGAGTCGCCTTGAACGCACCACCTCGACCCCAGCCAGTCCCGACTCCAAACTCCACGCCCCCAACCAAGCAGAAGATCTTCTAGAACCGCCGAAAGTAGAGCCACACATTGCTCGTGCAAAAACGCCAAAAGATTTAACCACTCGGAATTTAGTCAAGCCCTTTCGGGATTTGGTCGAACCCTTTCGGGATTTAGTTTAAGCCCTTTTGGACAATTTTTAAAAAAATATATAAATATATTAATATTGTTATAATATTATTATTATTATTATTATAATAATAATGTGGATGTACAAAATATACACTTTACTTAGATAGAACTTTGTCTATAGATAGATTTACTATTACTTAGAGCCTAAGGAGTTTATCGCTATATATTGTACCGGTGGTGACACCAAGAGAATTCAATTGAATACAATCTCATATTCTCCCCTCTTTTACCCTAATTTATAATACGTTATCAGCGAGTTTGCTCATATTTGAAGGGTTTCAAGAACTTAGCTTATTCTCAAGCTTTTTGTCAATTTTAAAGATAAGTTTCGATCGATTATAATTTATTTTATTTCGCACTTGCTTATCTCGATTGCTTCATGTATCGATTGCTTATCGATTGCTTCATCCTCTCAGTGGCAAGGTCCGGCTTTGCTCGCTTTCAACGACGCCGCTTTCACCAACAAGGATTTTGTTAGTATTACCAGGATTGGTGGCAGTTCCAACTTCCAAGCACGGACAGGCCTGGAAAACTGGTCACTTTGGTTGCATCATAAACCCAAGCCCCCAATTGCGGTTCCTCCTCCGCAGATCTTCGAAGACGGGGCCAGATCCGAGTCCCCGCCAATCACGACGGCGAGGGGGTACTGGAAGAAATTGAGGCCTTTAAAGACGCTGACTTGGCTGGGAACGCCTCGATTGGGATCACCGTCGATCGGGCCAAGAATCGTGTCATGGTCGCGGTCGCCTCGATCCTGAAAACGACGCCGTTTCGTTCGGAGAGCCCTAGATTGGGATCACCGTCGATCGGGCCAGGAATCGTGTCATGGTGGGATCTTGTGTGGTTCGGCGTCGGTGCCGTCGTTGGCGCTGGCATCTTCGTCCTCACCGGCCACCGCCGCCCGCGTAATCGGAGAGCTTCGCCGCCGCTGTTCACGTCTTACTTTCAGCGAAGAAGACGATGAAATCGGATGAATTGTTCCAAAATTTAGAACAATTGCGAAACCTGCCCAGTGTATTTAGAAATTGCGAGAATGGCCCACGTTTTCTGGTAATTACAGAAAAAAACCAAACTTCCAGGGTTGGAAATTTTGTCCCTTAAAGTTCACTTCTCCATCCCTGAAGTGATGAGATTTAGATCGTGAAATAGATAAACACATCCCCCGAAGAGGATGTATGCAAAAATTATACCAATCTCGAAGTGCGCCGTCGTGGAGGTAAGTGGAGGTAATTGAAATTTGATTTTTCTAATTTATTATTTTGTTAATAAATAATTTAATTGGTCTCCCAAAGTAGAAAATATTTCATCCCTCGAAGTGGATGAAAGTAAAGAAATTGATATTACAAATCACTGGATGAAAGTAAAGAAATTGATATTACAAATCACTGAATGTGATCGATAAAATTCATCCCCGTAGTGATGAGACAAAAAAATATCATCAATGTAGCGATGATCAATGATTATTATTTTGTTTGTTTGTTTGTATATTATATTTTTATCATCATCTCCTGAAGTAGATGAAAAGTCACATCTCTCGAAGTAAATAGTGAATAAAATAGATTATCGCCAATTGGAAAGTTAATCAAAATAAGACATTTTGATGAAATTGTAAATCTGTTTCGGAGTATGATTATCTACGTGTTGCTCACACAAGAGGTACGTTGACTTTCCTTGCTTGATTAATTAGAATTTCAAAAGGTTTAAGACCTTATACATAAGGATGGATAGAATTATGTTATATGATATATGTTTTAAATAAACCATGATTATAATTTATTAATATTTTGATTTGGTGATGGATGGTGTCATGTGAGTGGTTTATGCACGGATCCACACTAGGATATCATGGTAAAAGGAGGCGAATCCTAGAAGATTGAACTCTACTTGGTAGTGAGTCTATATGGGTTAGGCTCGACTTTAAGGCTCGTGATGGAGCTGGACTGATTTTTCAATATTGGTATATGCAATCGAGCTTGCGGTCAGGTAAGCCTAAACATCATATATTTGAATTATGATTTTTGTGCCTCTTGATCATGAATGATTATATATGTGTGTTATGAGTTCATCTCGTACATTAAATATGGATTATCATTTAGCTGCTAATTGCAATATGACGTTATTAATTGCACATGTAGATTTTATATCATAAATCATGCAACAGTGCTAATATACTTTGATATATGAGAATTTAGAGCATTGGTAAATCATGTACGAATGGGGGTTGACGATGCATATAGATATGACTATTGGTTAAATTGACCATATATTGAACGGATACATGATAAATGATATCTAAGTTGATGAATAAATAACGTCATCATGCATCGATTAAATATTAGCCTCATCTTGATGATATTGTTGATTCCATCTTGTACTTGCAAATTATTTCATATATGATTTATTTCATAGAAGGTGAAATATAAACTCCTGAAGTGGTTAAACTTGTTTGTTTCCTGGTCACCAGAAGTTGACATTATTTATGTATCTTGAAGTTGATTTGTATTATATCCCGATAGTAATTGCATGAAAATAAGAAAAGATTTTTTCTCTCATAGATGATGATCGATGAAATTATTGAAATTGAAATTTGAGATAGTTATTGAACCTATACTATTTGTGAATGATATTGTTTTTGAAACAAGTGATAAATATCTGAATTGATATCCACCAGAAGTGGCCAAATGAATTTTAATTATGTTTGGTATATTTATTTTTATTGAGATTAGTTTTGTTATTCACTTGTGAGGTGTATATGTCTCAATTTACTTTTATAATTCGAAACTCAAACTGTTTCCAGAAGAAACAACTTTGTTAAGAGTTTGTATGTCATAAACATATGCGGTTTTATATTGAGAAGAATTATATATATTGTTCGTGTAAATAAAAGTTATCTCTTGAAGTAGATAAACTTATAAAAAAAGAAGATACTCATGAAATGGATAAATTAAAGGAGTGTCTTATGGTGTCTAGATGATCCAACACCTTTGATTTTGTCAACTTTGTCGTTTTTGTTTGTTATTAGTTCAATTTGGCTATTTTAAGGCACATGGAATCTTTATTTTATTTATCTATTTGATTTGCATTTGCATTTTATTTATATGAATATGCATTGGAAATGTTTCTTGAAGAAACAATTATGGGTTGATAATGCCAATTTTATTCAACAAATGATGATTTGGGAGAAGAGTTTGAAGCAAATCCTTGTTAAATTGTGTGAAATCAATAAATTTATTCTTGAGAGCCCGAAGACTCTTTATTTTGGAATCTTGTTCTTAATCTACTTGGGTATGGTAGAACTTAAATAAATAGCTAGCTAAATGACCTATGGTTCATAACAACCTCTTTCATTGTCAGATGCAATATATATTGTTACCTCTAGCAGAGGACATAAAGAGGATACGGTACGCGCGACCGTTGTTAGGATACTGGTCATAATTTTGAAAATGATTATAGATAATCATGTATGATTCGACTCCCACATCAAGGAGAATGTGGAAGAAAAAGTCAAAGTTGATGGTTTGCCTAATTTGGATTTATAATCTCCCAAAATATGAATGGATCATCGTATGAAAATATTGGAATGGATTAGAGCTTGGTATCTGATGATATGACAAACTTGAAGTTTTTGGGATAAAATGACTAATGAGTATATGTATAAAGTCTATACTTGACATAATTAAACCTTATACATAGCTCCAGAAGAGCATCAAAATTAGTCCTCGAAGGCCTATTGATATAATCAAGCAATAAACTCATATGAGAAAAAGACTCTAGAAGAGCGTCAAAACACTCTAAGTGAAGGAGTGATGATAGATAAATTGGAATCATAAAAGTCAATGGAGGACTAATAATTGCCAGAAGCAGTGGTTTTCCCCTAGCTGAGGATGTTAAAAGAGGGATCCAACATAATAAATAGATTACCCATGTTGGCAATATGGATGTGATATGGAAATGTTATCAATGAAATTGATATGTTGAGCATTGAGAAGCTGGCGATTAAATCGACCAAGTGAAGTCGTTACTTATGAGATTATCATTTAGGATATTACTAACGCATGGAATGACCCAGTAGAGTCATCAATAATAGTTAATAAGCAGAAATGAATATCAAGAGCTTGATTCGATTTTGGTCAACAATAGAAGAAATTCTCCTTCTTGTAATTTATCTCTAGTAGAGAGTTTGATATTTACATGTTCAGTATAGACACCAAAATCTCCCCAGATTACACTAAGTTGTTGTAAAGCAAGAAAGATGATGTATATGGAGGATTGGGTTTCCATAGATGATCAAATACCTAGAGTTTATCACAGATGATAAAATACTCGGTATTTAGGGGGAGAGGAAAAGGAGATCAAGAAGTAATATGTTGCATGGAAGAGAAGTGAACCGAAAGTTCAATGAACTATATAGCAAACAAGCTAGTAAAGACATTAGTAAATGCAAAAGATAGCATGATTCAAATCGAAGTTCTAGTAGTAACTTCAAACAATGGTGATATGTCCACTAGTATAAAACTCATGGAGAGATTTTATGAATGTTGACAGTGTTAGAATTGATTATGAGTTGTCTTGAAATGACCAGATCATTGATTATCGTTGATGACACATATCTAAGTTTGCACTTGAAGTGCTTGATAAGAATAATTAGAGCTTACAAAATGCTAAGAGCGTAATGCGATTGGTTTATTGAACAATTCATTAGATTGTGAAAGGATATTAGGTCCAGGAGTACCATATCTTTATAAAATTGATGATTTATATGTTAAATTGAGGAGGAGAAAAGTTGTACTCTTTTCCTTAACTTTGGTTTTTGTCCCATTTGGGTTTTTCCAAAGAAAGGTTTTTAACGAGGCAACTCCCCTCACAAGGATACATGGTATATCCCAAATTCTAGAAAGAAATAATTCATGCAAAGATGGATTATTTAAGCATGAAGTTTTTGGACCTGTAGCTCCAACATTGAAAAGTGTAGTATCAATTGGTTTTAAGTGGGTGTTTGTACAAAGGAAAATATAAAGCCAAATTGATTGGACAAAGGCCTATTAAAGGTTACATTAGAATGTATTCACCAGAAGTGAATATAATTTTGGCTCCAAATGTAAATGACGAACGTTGTAAGTGCATACCCATATAAATGGAAAGGATCGATTGAAAATGCCTGAAGCATTATTATCAAAGTCATGTCATGTACAGTTGATTGAAGAGTCTTATTAGAGTACCTTAATTACCTATAATTGTGAAAGTGGTGACATTTTATTAGGTCCCGAAGTACCATACAAAGTTGTACTCTTTTTCTTAATCTTGGTTTTTATCCCACTGGGTTTTTCCAAGGTAAGGTTTTTAACGAAGCAGCTTAAGCACCATTTAATGCATCAGATCTCCCAGGTCAACAATGAAAAGCACACTAGGTCCTGAAGTACCTTCTGCTTGTGCATCCAAAGCAGCTCAACACCAATCCATGGAAGTCAGGCGTGTCAAAGTCAATCACGAAGGCATTCCAGCTTATACACATCAAAGACAATGTTGAGATTCGACCATAATCTCATGAAGACGGCGACATTAAGGAGAATGAGAAGACTTCAAGAAGGATGTTGAATTCAGGGGGAGCATACACGCACTGCACTCTTTTTTCCTTCGATCAGGTTTTGTCCCACTAGGTTTTCCTGACAAGGTTTTTAACGAGGCAGTACAACAAGAGCGTACGTGGAAGGCTGCACTCTTTTTCCCTAAGCTATGGTTTTGTCCCATTGGGTTTTCCTAGCTAGGTTTTTAACGAGGCAGCTGGAGGAACAAAGAATGTACATCCAAGGGGGAGTGTTATAATAATATTATTATTATTATTATAATGTGGATGTACAAAATATACACTTTACTTAGATAGAACTTTGTCTATAGATAGATTTACTATTACTTAGAGCCTAAAGAGTTTATCACTATATATTGTACCGGTGGTGACACCAAGAGAATTCAATTGAATACAATCTCATATTCTCCCCTCTTTTGCCCTAAATTATAATAAATATTTATATTTATACATATAATTTTTTTTTGATTGGATGTGAAACTTGGCGTGCAAGGCCAAAATTGAGCCTTGCACACCAAGGAGTTCTAGCACTCCTCCCCGGACACGCAAGGAGGGAACCCGGTAGCAGACGAGCCACCACCGGGGATGCGGCCGGATCCAAGCTCGGGCAAGGTCGGCGAAAGGGAGCCGACGAGGCCAAGACAAGGGGGGAAGAGGAGGGGGGAGCCAAGGGGAACAGGGGAAGGACGGCGGAGGCTAGCCCCGACAACACCACATAATGGGCACTGGCGGAGGGGGGAATAACAACAGGGCAGAGCTGCCAAGGACGGCCGGAGAGAGTGACAGCGACCGACCGAGCCCAAGGTGGGAATGCGCGATACTCACCGGAGAAGGAGGGGCGACTATAGGATATTGGGATCGGAAAGTTTTAGATTGGGAATAATAGGGGAGCCCGACAACCCACGCCTCCGACGAGCACCTCGGCAGCCACGCCGTGACGCCGAAGCAGCCGGACGGAGGAAACCAGCCCGGAAGACTAGAAACCGTAGGAAACCGACCAATAGACTCAATTGGAACTTGGAAGATGATTGGAAGGAGACAGATTCCAAAACTAAGGTTTAGAGGGGCTGATTTTGCAAAAATACAGGGATAATTTGAGGAGGATGACAAGAATGGGTAGAGATTTGGGGTTACAAGATGAAGTTTGGGGCTGCATATGTTGAACAAGTCTAGAGAGAAGGCAGAGCTTTCTCTCTAGAGTTTTTTATTATCTTTTGATTTGTTGAAAAATATATTCAAAATGTGTTTTGTTTTAAAAAAAAAACTTTATTATATACAATGTCTTTTTTGCGTTAGTTAAAAAATGACATTATTTTGATCATAAACATAAAATATCATCAAAAAATTAAAACATTTGGCCACAAAATAAAACTTGGTACTTTAACTGAATGAATTATATTATATAAGATGTTTTTGTTTTTAAAAAATAAAATGGAGATTTATCGATTTAATCTTGGGTGTTGTTTGTTTGATTATGGTTCTGGCATTCTTTGAGCATTCATGTGTAGTTATCTTTTGTTAGTCCAAATATGATGCTTTCACATTGGTTCTTTAAGATCTCACCCGTGTCTCTAACAAGAGGCAAAAAAATGTCTCACGCTAGTACACTATTTTCGGTTTGTCATCACGTACTTGACTCGTCGTCGTCGTGTCATCTTATTCTTTTGATGTCGAATTCCTTTGTATTTTCAATATATATATAAATAAAATTAAGGCCTCGTTTGGAAAAAATAAAAACTTTTTTTAAGGAAAACGTAGCATTTTTTTGTGCTACTTTGGCATGCAATGCCCTAATGCAGATGTATGAAATTTCATTTGAAGGAAAAATTAGGAAAGAAACGATAAAGGATAAGACTTCAAACCATATTCCAAGGTCGCATAACTTGAATTTCACCCTCCAACACGATTTATCCTTCCATAAGTCCGAAGAGGTCTATCTAATCCCCATTTCTTTGGCCTAGATAGCAAGTTAGTTAGAACACTCGACCACAATAGTGCTACTCGACTCATATAGTGCACGACGCCCCTCCAACGCAATTGATCCATCACATAGCCATAGTGTCCATAACGGCTTTCTTATTCTATCGAGTCTTGTATAGGCATACATGCATGAAGCATCTAATAAAAAAATGATTTTTTAATGATGTGCAATGGGTTGGTAAAATTAAATTGGACTCTATTGGAAGAAGGGGAAAAATATGAACATTAGTAGAATGTAAGACGGAAGAAATCAGTCTATTTGTATCGAAAACAAAGACGGAAATTTGCGGGATCATAACCTACCTAAATACAATAACACAAAAGAAGCAACATAGGGCTTAATCAAGTCTCAGTCGAGTGAGAATCTATCCGACAAACGCAGCTCAATCTAACGACGACGGCTACGAAGTCGAGCTCGATCATAACTGGGGTAAAGCCCATAACGAAACCCACGAGTAGGATGAATGACCCTCTTTCCCCCATAGTGTGGACAATAGTGACAACCAGCTCTTGTTTTTCCTACAAGGTGGAGAAATACACATATCTTCAAACAACCAACAAAGCACACTCATTACAGCTACATAAACTAACTAGCAAGGCTCTTCCATCTTTTTTGGGTATTTGAACTGTGTATTACTTTCTTGGCTAGTATGAAATGATACTATGATTTAAGATTTATCATATAATAAGGAGAAGCTGATTACCATGTACGACACGACAAGCAAGAACAACCCATTCAAACCTGCCACTGCCAGTTCTCTGCTCTTCTAATTCAGCAAAGAAGAGCTTGCTGGAAGTATCAGGACCTGCACCTTGCTTTGCTATAAAGTTGCAATGAACCACAGAACTGTTGAATATTAATGCTGACCGGCAGTATGGCAAAACATCGACAAGCTTATAGTCTTTGTGCTGCAACAATAAACAAATATCAAGGGTTAGCAAGAACAATCTAACAGCTAGATCGCTAAAATTTAGACTCGCGGCTGAAAGGATTGAGATCCAGATACATACATGCTTATGGTTGTAATGTGCCAATGCAATAGAGGTAAAACGAAGCCTGAGTTTGGCCTTGTCACTCAAGGTCACCCCATCAGCCAAGTAGCGAGAAAACCAAGATGGAGGTGGAATAACATCTTCCCTAAAAGTTAACACAACATTACATGGAAAACAAGCAACAACAACCACAACAAACAGGCAGAACAAATGTTAAAACCTGAAAAGTAAATAAAAATAAGCACATACCAAGAAATTGTCTTAGGTTTTGGCATTTTATCATCCTCGTCTGTGTGTGGTCTGTCGCAGAACTCACAACCAACGCGGTTAATACCACCTGTAAAAGGAATAATTTTCATGTGTGCAGTGCAGCATAAATAAAATAATAACAGTAAAATGTAGACAGTTCCAGTTCATCCCTCATAAAGAACATGGATCGGAGTATATAATAAATTAAAAAATGGATGAAATTGATAGAGGCGGGAATCCGATCTCACCATTTGCAATAACACAAGAAGTGACAACCATCTCACCATCAAGCTTTTCTTGGAATAATTTAGGGCAGAAGTAGTTAATAGCAGACTCGCGCTTAATAGCAGGCTCGCGCTCCAGGACAGCAGTGAAAACACAATGAATCGAAGTGCACATTGATGTGGCTGTTGCAAGACAACAGCCTTCTAGCAATGAACGCCCACCTTTTATCGGGTATGGCCATGGGAGAGCCTTGTAGTCAGTGTTCTGCAATTACAAAGCAGAGTGAAGGCAAAGATCTTGTCTACTAACAGTGCAAATATTTCTGAGTTAGAAACATTTGTCAGCACAAACCAGGAAAAGTTTCAAGCACTGAGTTTCCCATTCTGCCTAGAATAGGAAGTAAAAGTCTGATGGATAGAAACTAGAGCAGCAATGTAGAATGTGAATGCTGATTTAATTTCTCTCTATCCCTGTAATGTCTCAGGATAACAATCTTGGACTAGTCAAACAGGAGGCAGAGATGCATGGACTCAAAATGGTTACCATGAAATACCAGTGCTGAACAATCTAGCTATCGTGAATTCGTCATTATACAGCAGTAGGCATATTTTTTTTAGGCCTTCTAGTAGCTGACATTTCTGTTATGAAAATTCTTGTTTATGGATGCAGGATGGTGAAATTCATGCAACAATCAATCAGAAGGATGGAATGGTTAGATTTCTGGAAGATCCCGAGCAATACAAAGACTTGTGACTTGTGAGATGACTGAGCATATTGACTCTTCTATCCATTCCAGAGGTATGAGATCTTCATTTGAAGATATATAAAAAGAGTGAAAATTTTAATGTGAGATTTATGAAAAGTGTTGGCAGAAGAGTACCTCAATCTTAATATTGCAGCAAGATTTATTTGTAACTGTTGTAAAAATTTAATGTGCAATAGTAATAGATAAGCATGTATAACCATGTGGTTTCTTAATAGATACATTCCAAGAGAATCAGTGAATCAATTTGTAAATGTTGCAACATGTGGTTTCTTAATAGATACATTGATGAATAATCACATCACCTACATAAATAATCACATCACCTACATGTATGCCATTGTAGTATGCCAGAGCAAGATTAACATAACGATCATAGTCCCTCTGGTCCTGCTCACTTTCGTCGTCATAGGTAGGGTCTTTATAGTCCTTCTCAACCACGGGGACCCCTTTTGCATTATACAACAGTGTTGTATCATCAGTAAGTAAGTAATGGGGCCTGAAAATTTCAGCAACTTTTGAACCCAAATTCCAGATCAACTAGGAAAATACCTGTTAATCAACTAAGAAGATACATGATTTCACAGATCAACTGGAAGATACGTCTTAATAAGTTTTGGCTTACAGAATGACTCCAAGAGATTGTAAAGCTTCCGTCATATCGTTAATTGTCTGCTATTGGTAACTAAATTTTGGATCCCGCCCACGCTAACTATCAAATAGTTTTGAAGTAATAAGCCAGTAGCTCTATATATAAGCAAGGGTGTTGTACGCATACGCTTCGTAAGCGATGTGGGACACAATTAACGGTAGCTATATATATATATATATATATAAAAGCCGGTAGCTCTAAATTAAGGAGATTATTTCTAAATGAATTTTTTTTTAATCGCATCTACAGATCTTAGGTTAAAAAAGGCAATAAAAACCAATTACCGGTCGACAGTTAATTAGCACACATCTCTTAGCAAAAAAAAAACAATATTATACTTATTGTGTCAGCATGCATTTTCCATCTAACATTACAACTCATGAACTGAAATTATGAAATCACACATATATAGCGCCGCAGTTAAAGCAGTGATCAGGATCGGATCCGGCCCGGATCAACTCTAGCTGCCCTCCATTTTGATCATGTCCAGATCCTGAAGGGGAATTCCGATTTGCGATTATTTCATCAAGGAAGGAATATATTTTCTTTAGAAATTGGGATCTCTGTCTGTTTTTCTTCTGTACACACTGCCCGTGTGTCATCTGTTTAATATTCAACACATGCTTGAAATGTACTGTCAGTTTTACCCTCTCTCCGATTTCTTTCATCATCACCTCATGCTTTTGGTCAAAAGATCCTTTCTGTTGGGGATCACTGAGAAAGCTGGAGTACAATTACAAGCACCAAATAATCTTATTAGTTTCAAATTTGAAATGATTTGAGTTGAAAATCGACTAATCAAGTACATATATGATCACTCACTGGGCTATTTTATCTTCCAGCATTTGTAAGGTTTTCGGTGTACTGGTGGAATAATCAAGTGTGAGCTCTACAACATCTGTTGGTTTCGGTTGCCACCCGAGATTGTCAATTGCTTTGGTAGCTAACACTGAATTTGGATACACTCTTTTTTCCGCAGTTCCAATTTTAATAAATGTTGTTGTCAATATGCTCATGCTTTTCACCTCCAACTACAGGTGATGTACATATATAAAATTAAGAACCATATATATATATATATATATAGAGAGAGAGAATGGGTAACTTGTGCACAAGGCTTAGGATGTGCATTGTGCACAAAATATTATTCAATGAAATGTGAAACATTATTCAGTGAAATTTGAAGCATTATTCGGTGAAATGTGAGTATTGTTTAGGGGTTTGTGAAACATTATTTGGTGAAATTTGAGGCATTCCATATAAATTGTAACTATTGTTTAGGGAATTGAGGTTTCTTTTATTTGAAATGGATAAATAAAAAAACTAAACATTATTCGGTAGAATGTTATAAATTATTCAGTGGAATTGGGACGTTTTCATCTGAACTGAACGGAAAAAAAAAAACATAACACGTACTATACCGATTTTATATATGAAATAAACAGGTATGACGGGGAGGGGCGCCCTTACCTCAGTTTGATCAAGGATACACAGATCTCCAACATCAAAAGGATGGGTGGCAAAGCAAAATATGATCCCTTGGAAAAATGTCTTGGCGGAGTCACCAAATAGGAAAGTGAATGCAAGCAGTGGAGTTGCAATCGTAACTAGAACTTGAGTGGTTGCAACTCCTGTAATTAGAAGCCAAAGTAGCACAACTGCAATGACTACGATGAAGGACATGAATATATCTAAACGAGTTACGATTGCATTGGCATCAGCTAATGTACGCCCCATGTTTACGCAGTTTTTGTGAGCATCCACCTGTCACCACCAACGGATTCATTATATATGATCGAGCGCCCTGAAACAAAATTTGTAGAGAGAACGTACCATCCACTTCTTCAAGTCATCGAAAGTGAAATTATCTGATGCACACTGTTCTCGCACTATACCGTACAAAACACTAGCCGTTTGCTTTCGGTAATCATCCGATGCAAACAGATCCGGTTGATCAGTGCAACGTAATAGCTCAAACAGGTTATCTAGGTCACACCTGAATAGCTTGAGTAAATCAGTACAGTTTTTGCGTCATTAAACACAGGTTTTAAGAAATTCAATTCATTAAAAAAATAAGAAATTTCAATTCATTAATCAACTAAAAGCCTTGTATTTTTTGTTAACAATGATTTTATTCAATTTTATCACTCCTACCCTATGTTGTTTGTACTTTGTAGTGTCAGGATCAACTAAGCCAGGTGCTATATGAGTTCCTCTTACAATTGACAATTGACAATTAGTTTAAGTGCTATATGAGTTCCTCTTACAATTGGCATACCTATGTATGTGTTGAGAGATGTGAATGAGATCATATTTTCAAACCATGACAATAGAAGTAATCTACCGACTCATATACTAAGGCTTGTTATAATCTCATTCACCTCTCTCAACACTATGACGCATGACTCTATCTTATAATTTGAAAACGGTTTAAACGAAAGACCCATTTTCAATCATGTGAACAAGCTACCTATATATATACGTAGCTAGCTAGCTAGCTATAGATTCGTTTGTCTAAATATTAACTAAGCATATTCCCCTAGATGCAGCTCTTAGGGTGTGGGGTGTTCAGTGTTCTACACCAAGTACGGTAGGTATGAATAATCATGTTGTTACAGATGGATAATTTTTCTCTTTAAAACTTAATGTCAATCTCAAGTGTTGATTTTTTTAATTCAATGCTTTAAATTTGATCGAGACCTGAACAGGTGAATTGATCAAGGTATGTAGCTAGCTAGTAATGATAGAGTTTACCTGTCGTCAGTCTGGGTAATCTTGTGTTGAAAAAATTCGACGACGCTGGGAACCCCATCCTCCTCTTGTGATCTCACAAGTGCTGCAAGAGACGTGAGGGATTCACCAATGCTTTCAAGAGATATCATACCCAATTTTCTTGACATGATATAGTTTGTAAAATTGAACTTGGTTGGATCCGATTGGCGGGCATATTCCTCGAGTACTTTCAAATCATCGACAACATATTTCCGAAAGAAGGACCCGATGAAAATGCAGAGGTAGAAGAATTTAACTCCAGTGATTAAGATCCTGGGCTCAAAACGAGCATATATTGCATTGGCGCTCCACTTCAATAGGAAAACGGTTTTCAAAAGCCAAAGGACTGATCCTACAAAGAGGGACACACAAGTCCACGTCACGCACTTGAATGCTTCGGGGTGTGGGTAGGAGTCGTTCTTAAGCCCGTGCTCAGTGCGAAAGTAGAGCAGCCACGATAGAAGAATCAGCCCGAAGTAGATCACGAAACTCGTACTGAACAACAATCCAAAATACAGATATCCAAGTGGATATTTGGGTTCAGTACGAGCTTGCATTTTAAGTCTTGTGAACATCATTTTAAAGACTATGAACATTGAAAATGACATATACAGCATCCCAGCCACAAATAAGCCAGATGTGATAAGTAGAGCCGGCAAACACCATATCCACAGAGGAGAACCCATAAGCGTCAGCCTCTTAAACATCGGAACCGACAAGTTCAAACTCAGCCACACCAAAAGCAACAAACTAGCCCGGGCAAGCAGTTTTAAAACACCCACCCTGATGTGAACTAGTGTGTGTTTGCGTTGTGATTGTTTGTATATACCCTTTATCCCTTCTGCTGCAGCACTATAGACCTCCTTTGCATCCGAAAATCTATCTGCACCGCAGCTGAAAATGAACACCAGTAACAAAGGAGCTAAAGGATAAAAAAGGATAGATAAAAGAACATATACTATAGCATAGATAAAAGCAAGTAATCTAAAGGCTTTGAATTTAACCCCCATTAAAAAAGAAGAAAAAAAGCTGATCCGAGCCGGGACAGGGTTTACATGATCATGAGAAGGGCTGGAAGGATCTAATTCCTGGGTCGGAATTTGATGCTCAATATCGGATGCCATGGAATGGAACTAGCTAGCTAGCTAGCTGGATGACTATAATTAATTGAATTGAAGTGGATAAGAGAGAGGCCAGGGAAATTATATATGCAGTGCTCGATCAAGCGTCGTTAACATATATATATATACTCTACTACCGTATCGTATGTAAGTATATATATTAGGTGCATGTGCAGAGGCAGATCCAAACGGGGGCACGTGCCCCCACCCTCATCCGAAGAACCTCATATATGTATTTTCCTCGTCGATAGCTTCGTTTTAATATATAGTACGCATTAATCGGATATCCGTGTAAAAAGTTATGCATGTTTGAAAATTGAACTTATATTAATCACTTTAAATCTTATTTAAATAACCCACAATGCTTTTATAGTTTATTTAGATTGACATTACTATACTATAATTTATGTTGACATCTTTGAAATAAAAGGTTAATTACTCATTTCGACAATTAAGTAAGAAATTATGAAAGTTTAAATGAAGAAAAATATCACATTTTCTAGCTACTTTGCAAGATATTAGGGATGTTTTCTAAAAAAAATGATTGAGGTAGGAATTCACAAAGCTTTTGATTTGGTATATCATCTCATCGAGTTAGTTTTAGTGTTATCGGTTGCAAAAAATTAATATAGTGGAAAAAGCTTTATAAACTATGGGTATTAACCGTATTATCAAGCCATATTTGCGCAATATAAGAGATTTACTCTCTGATAGTTTTGTGAGCTAGGTTGAAAAAGATGTTTTCAAGCACATTGATAATGAGGTTATCATTCAACATTTTTAGGGTATGAAAACACATAAAATGGATTTACCCCTTATCGAGTTGAACTATTTCATTATAAAACTCTAATTAGCAATGGAAAAAAATTCGTACTAGTGAACTATTTTATTTTTATCGCTATTTTGTAGTGTTGAAAACGTTATGTGTTGTACGAGTTCGTGTTATTCATTGTTGTTTATTATCGGTGTGCCCCCACCCTCTTCGGATTCTGGCTCCGCCACTATGCATGTGGTGTGATGGTAGCTAGGTGATGGCCCTCCCATATTAAGCCCATAACCCCCATAAATTTTAAAATATATATTTGACTTAATATTAATCATGTGTGGTGGTAGCTAGGTGATGGCCCTAGCTCCCATATAATATTAAGCCCATTAAAGAAAACCCCATAAAATTTAATTATTTGCACGCAACTTGTAAAAACACATAAACATATAAAATTAACTAGTGAGCATGCCCGTGCGATACACGGGACTTGTTTTAGTTACGTTGTTTACTCATTTAGTTAGCGGATATACTCTATTAGATATGTATGGCCCGTTAAATGTAATTTGTTTATGCAATATTTGCTTTATGTGTTATTTATTTTTAATTAATATTAAATATAATCAAACTTTTATTACACATGCACTTTGAGATTAGTTTTTATTGATATTGATATAATAATGTAGTTTAATACCATTTAATTGATTTAATTTTAAAATCTCTCTTCTTTGGTATATATTAATTTTGAAAAATGAATAATAAGATGCAAAACTCTCTTCTTTAGCTTGTACATATTTAGATATGTCCATTCACTCTTATCTTCATTGCTAGCTTGCAAGTTTAATACCAAAGCTTCTAGCATGTTCATTTCAACCTACATACTTCAAATGTGAATGTGAAAAATAATATGATATATATTAGAACTAATTAAAACAATAAAAAACATACGGAGTAGATATAGTAATTAGTAAGCATGTCTTTCACATATATAATCAATATCATCCGGCCACTTAGAGAATTAATTAGAGGTATTTGTAAACATGTCTCACGCATACCTACCTTCATTCTTGTACAAAGTTTATTATAATTAGGCCCCAAAGCCTCAACTAAGCCCTTCTATGTGCTTAATTATCATGAATCATATATTTTACATTTGAATTTATTTTATCTATATTGAGCAAACTCAATTAAAATAAAAATATATTGATCAATAATAACATATATGGAAAACTATATTATATGGAGTTAATATGAAGTTAAGCCATTTTTCGAAGAATTAAATGAGAGAACTGATAATAAAAATATCAATTAATTAGCAATAATATCTAACACTTCTATAAATTAGACACTATGATTTTTTATTTACCAAATAGACACTTTAATGTATATAAAATTAAGCTCAAGCTTAGAAAAATATAACAATAATGTTCAACTATAGAAAAAAACACATGCACAGATGATATATATATAGACGAATAAGACAAAATCAATGGCTAGCTAGACATACAAAAAACAAAACAATTGTTGCAACTTTCCGAGTTAGGATGTATTACCCAAAACAATTGTTGCAATTCATCTTGGGTGCTTTCTTTGCATTTGGTAACAAAATCTAGCAACAAAACAAAAAACAAAAAAAGTAGTTAGTAAAAATATCAAAATAATAGTTAATCTAATTAAGCTGCAAATTGATTTAGTTAACAATAGAATAAAATTGATGAAAGGCATAAAAAAAACAATGGCTCGTAAAAATTATGAATGATTTTTTGGAAGAAAAGTATGGACGGACATCTTTTGAAGATGAAAAACTTCCCAATAAACACATTTATATAGAGTTGAAAATCATTTAGAGTAATTGTAGGGACGTGACTATTCAAATTCTTTCTATTTCAATATTGAAAACCGATAAGATTGTAATAAATGGTGAGTGAATGTAGACTAATACTATGTAGTTATTGATTTTTTTTTTTTTTTGTAATTACGTTGTTTTTAAAGGTGATGAAATGAAATGCCTCTTTTAATTCTGTACATAGGTTAGGTCAAGTAGAATTGGCATTGGAAATTGATTTAAAAAACAAACATTAAATTGAAAAAAAAAACAATCTTCTATATATGTAGATGTAGATAGATGATTATTATTATTATTATTATTACAAGCTTTAATTTAATTATTTTAGCTTAATTATCAAAAATTCTTTTATATATCTACTTAATTATAAAATAATTTTCCAATTGAATTAAAAAAAACGCCAAAAATTATATATTAGACATCTCTTCATAAATAAATACAAAGAGGTAAATTAAACTTTTTACAAAATACAGTGCTTAATGGAGAAAATTAAACTAATTGATTTTAAAATAAGGCTTGAGGCTAGCTATATAATAATGGGTGCACATTTAATTTTCCCAATTTGTAATTTATTGAATTGCAAGTTGCAACGGACAATCTATTGAGTTTGGATGATAACCATTTATATTGTAGAATTAAAAATGAAAAATAAAAAGCCCTGGAAAAATACAGCTTTATATTGTATATAAATATATAGATATAAGATTTAAGTATAATATATACACATAATTTTATCTACTTATTATCTTTAAATATAAGCTTTATTTATTATGAACATATATATGTTCTTGTACGTAGATTTAATATTATATCATCTTTATGAATATCTAACTATATAGACAAAGACATTATTTTTAACTATAGATATAAATTTTATTAAATAATTATTTTTATACATTTTTTTATTGAAAATCAAAGAAAAGGGGGAGCTAAATGAAATTAGCATATGCATGCACATAAAATTGTTGACAAAAAAAATGCATCGAAATGACATATAAACATTCAATTGTTGAGGTTTACAAATAAATTATACTACTGATGATCCATTTATACATTAAACATTCAATTCTTGAGGTCATGTCAAGAACAATACTTATTAATTTGGCACCCAAAAGAAAATTGATACCACTTTTTAACATTTTCTTATAAATATTTTATGTAAGCAAGTGCAATAGTGTAATATCACAAATAGAAGGGTGTTTACGTAAAATACAAGGAAGGAGCATATATTTTATTGAAGGTAGAACAAACCAAGGGCAAACGTACGCACCTTTCTCAACCTTAATTGTTATCCAAGTGCTTTGCTCCGATATCCTCCGAATCTTCAACGGTGATTTGTAGATCATTCATCAAAGCACACTCTGCAAGGACAAAAAAATTTGTCATAATCATACATCAAAAAATCCATGCCAGATACGAAGAATAAAAAAACGACGTGAGTGATTATATAGAACGAAATTTACCTTTGAATTGAAATGAAGGGTCTCCCAAATATTTATGATAATGTATCTCACAAGTCACTAAATAAGTGAAAAGTCTTGTTTAATTGTATACATTAATTAAAGGCAGAAGATAAAAAGTTTTGGACACGAATATTGAGCATTTGAATAATTTTTATATAATAATAATTGGAGAAATAATTAGGTACGCATTTATGAGGCTTGCACACAACTTTTCTAGTTATATATATATATATATATTATGATATGATATGATGATCATTATCAATGTTAATTGTCATTGTCATTCAGATATCGATAACCCTTCCCTTTCATTACATTTCTCATTTGATTTTTTAAAGCGCTTTTTAAAAACTAGACAAACTCGTAGAAAACAATACAACACTCTTCACATTAAACTATCTGTTAAATGCATAATTATATAGTAAATCACCCCCTAAAACCTCAACGCTTGCAAGTACAATCCAATCCTTAAATGTGCTAGGGTTTCCTTAATTAATTTTTTTTTTTCAGTAGGTAAAAAATGGTTTTCTTTGCCCGACAAAGCTCAATCCTAATCATCTCTAATAATGATGTGTTACAAAGTTCTCCACATAGGGTGAGTATTCCATGTTAGTATGTTACATGTGACCGTAGACTTGACTATGAAATCGACAACACTAGCTATTTGAGACCCTATAGTAGTGTGTGAAGCTAATATTGCAGACATTCTGACTTAGCACATGGATCTCTTCAACCGTTCTAATGATCTCTCATGTTGCTGTAGTTCTTTTATCAATAGCAAAGATTACCCCGAGGTTTCCTTGCTGAATTTAAAAATATCAAAAATAGCTCTAGTTTTTCCAAAATAATAAAATTAGCAAAATAAAATTGTAATAAACAAAAGGGGTAATGCAATGCTCTTTGCAACTCCCCGCCAACGGAATGCAATCCCCTCCCATGTCCCCAAATTTGTGCCCCCCTAGTGTCCCTCCAACCCCTCCCCTCACAATTCCTAATTTAAAAAAAAACTAAAATAAAATAAATAAATAAAAACATATTAAAAAGAAAAAAACAAATTTTGTGAGAAGTGACAGAAAAAGAGAACTTAATTGGGGACAGAGGATTTGAATCCACCACCAACTACCACTTTCTAATAAATTAGGGTTTCAATGGGGGAGATTGAAAATCCATCAATTAAACTCAAATTTTGAGGGAATAATGAAAATAGATAGTTAAAAGGAAATACTGAAAAAAAGGGAGGGGGGAGGGGGGGAGAAGACACTATACAAGGATGATAGATTTAAGATAATGGAATAGTAGTTGTGGCTGCTTGTGATTTCTCAATAAATGTACACATGTATATATAATATTGTAACCCTAGAAGGGAGCAATCATGTGAAGCCAGTTGCCATGATCTATGGCTGAACATGTGCTTCTAGAATATAATTGGAATAACATATAAAAACAAAGTTGGGCTGTCTTTGTTCTTCCATGAATCAGATGGCCGGGCTTATCTCTTGTATCCCCCTTGATCCAAGCTCATCAGAGACTGAGTTTGGAGCGCAACAAGGTGAAGCGTGGAGTGGCCAGCGGCTTGGTGAGGGCATCGACGATTTGATCCCGAGTAGAGACAAATGCAATTTGTAGTGTTTTGTTGGCAAGGCGTTCGCGAACAAAATGATAGTCAAGAGGTATGTGCTTTGTCCGTTGGTGAAAGACTTGATTGACGACAAGGTATATATGTGGCCCCGAGGTTGTCACACCAAAGCTTTGGTGGATCTCTAAGATACACTAGTACAAAAAGGGGACCAGAGCACACTTTTTTAATGCATGGGAGCACACTTCTCGTACTGTGCTTATAGTGAGTGCGCTCCCAAACAAGCACACTTACTATTTAATAGTGATCCCATATTTTAAGCATGGTTTTGTGTTGAAGCGTCCTTAAAATTGCCATACGACCAATTATAAGAATGCTTCAATTGAAGTGTGCTAAAAAAAAGTTTTAGCACACTTTTTTTCAAACTGTGCTTAATAATAGGAACGCTTTAAATGAAAAGTGTGCTCTTTCATATTTCTGTAAGCACGCTTTAAATAAAAAGTGCGCTCTTTCATATTTCTCTCAAGACCTCTTGCGCACTCGAACCAAGAGTCGAACCCAAGACCTCTTGCACCATCATACTGAATTCGTCCACTTTACACTCCTGCCACCCGAGCTACAGAATTTTGTTGTAACTTTGTGCATTTACTTAATCTAATTACTAAAAAAAAAACTCTAAATATATGTAAAAAAAATTCGAGAACGGTTTCTAAAAATAAATGATGACGCTTTAAAAGAAAAATGTGTTCCCTCTAGTTATTTTTGGTTTTGGGAAGACACTTTTCTTATAAAACCGTGTTCGTTTTAATTTTTGTAAGCACACTTTACATGAAAACCGAGCTAATTATTCCTTTAGAAACAAACGAGAACGGTTCTATAGAAAAGCGTGTTGATTTTAGTTAAAGTTGGCTTTGGGAACACACTTGTGTAATGAAATCGTGTTCGTTTTAATTTATTTTTAAGCACGCTTCACACGAAAACCGAGTTTAATAGTTTTCAGAAATAAATGAGAACGGTTTTATAGAAAAGCGTGTTTGTTTTAGTTAAATTTGATTTTGGGAACACACTTTGAGAATTAAACCGTGTTCGTTGTAATTTTTTTAAGCACGATTTACACGAAAATCGGGTTAAATATTTTTTTACAAATAAACGAGAACGGTTTTATAGCAAAGTGTGTTTGTTTTAGTCAAATCTGGTTTTGGGAACACCCTTTGAAAATTAAACCGTGTTCGTTTTAAGTTTTTTAAGCACGCTTTACACGAAAACCGGTCTAAATATTTTTTTAGAAATAAACGAGAACGGTTTTATGGAAAAGCGTGTTGCTTTTAGTTGAATTTTGGATTGGGAACACACTTTTAATATAAAATCGTGCTTAAAATAAAAAAATAAGCACGCTTGTCAAAAACCGTACCCAACTTACCGTGTTCCACCCCTTATATTTGTACTAGTGATAAGTGCCAAGTTTCGTGAGTGTAGCTAGAGACTAGAGCTGGCAAGTTAGTCGGTCGTTCGGGTCAGGCTTGCTCGGGTCGGGTCAATTCGGGTAACATTTATGGCCGGGTATTGGTCGGGTCGGGCTCTAGTCGGGTTCGGTCATAATGAATTTTAGATTGGTCGTGTTTCGGGTTAAGTCGGGTCATGCCCATTCGGGTTCGGGTCAAAGCGGGTCGGTCTCGTTCGGGTTTCGGGTCAAGAGGCGAGTCGGTCTCATTTGAGTTTCGAATCAAAGTGGGTATAGCGGTATAGTTGGTTTGAGTTTTCGGTTGAATCATATTCGACCCGTTTGGATAATTAGGTTGATTTTTTTTTAGAGCAAACAATTCCATCTATTCAATACTATCATCCATGCTTACACTAACAATATGCGGAAGCAAATGTTTAGAAAAAATCAACGAGTTACTAATCGGCCGGATATTTGCCATAGCATGTGCTGCCATATTTCCTTCCCGTCTTACATGGGTCCAAACTACCGACGAGAATCTGTCAACCATGTCCTTGATCGACACTATGAGCTGCTGCAGCACCCCCATTCCTTCATAGCCCTTAGTGATTTTGCCTATAAGCGCTAGACAATCGGACTCGACATGTATCCTCGCCATAGCTCTCTCTCGAGCACTTTGCAAAACCCATCAATGTGTTAAGATTCATAACACCCCCGTCCCACATTAGATATAATAAAGATGTTCGGAATGATTTATAAGTGATTCAAGTCCTACCCATGTCACAATCACTCTTCTTTTACATGCTTCAAGTGAGGAAAATGGACCTGAGAGGGCTATGTGGCATGGGTTGGCGCCTCTTAAGACTCCGGGTCTTACAGATGGTATCAGAGCCGACTCAAAGAACAAACCAAATAGATCGATAATAAACCCTTAGTTTACGAAATGACTCCAAGGGATTGTAAAGCTTCCTTCGTATTGTTTCAGCCAATTGTCTGCTATTGGAAACTGAATTTTGGATCCCACCCACGCTAACTATCAAACAGTTCTTAATTATCAAGCAGGTAGCTAGCTTTTTATATAAGCAAGGGTGTTGCACGCAATATGCTTCGTAAATGATGTGGGACACAATTGTTTGCATCCTCAATTTTGAAGATAACAACGAAGTGGTCAGGGAAATAAATAAGTTTTTACAAATGAAGACAATAGCACAAAACATAATGCATTTATGCCATTGCAGTTGAAAATGGACAATGATTCAATTGTACATTTTCATTTCCAATAAGGTAGACTACTTCAAAAAAAGAACTATAAGTCAATCAAAATAACATAAAGGTTTTGAACTTTAATACAGCCGAAATAAGTTTAGAAAAGACTAGGCACGTTCCAACAAGGTAGATTTCTTCTCTCAGTTGTCAGCAACTTATGTGTTGAAAAACTAGGCATGTAATTCACTTGGTGGTTCGATGAAAATCTTGTAAATCTTCAATAAAAGATCGGGGCGGGCCAGATGCATCCCTAATCCAAGCATGATGACATTTTTGAGGCCGCGTGCCTCTTGATACACGAAGAATATATCTCCATCAATCTCTCACAATCCCACTATGACTATAGAATGAGTAGTTCTATGAATTCTCAATCCCTGATAGATTCAAAGATTGTTCCCCAAATAATCGTCAAACACCCCATTGTGCCTATTATAATTCCATCATCCAAGTATTCTCTCCAACAGCTACCTTTTCATTTTAATTCAACACAAGCTCAACTGACCATTAATATGACTTTCCTTAGCAAGTTCTTCACAATCATATCTCTAATCCTATATCTTAGGTTGTTCCACAAGCGAACTCCTTCCGCGATTGCAAAGACTAAAGCGTGAGACATTTTGGTGTCGGTGCCATGCTGAGAATTTTGAAAGTCATTTTGTGTTTGTACATGATTCACTATCTAACCATTATGTAGCAGAACCGGAAAGGGATATGTAAGGCTATATTTTTAATCGAAGGTTGTATTTGATGCAATAAGCTAGAGCGAAGAACCTACATCCATCTTTTTAAGAAGGAAAAAAATCAATGTGTTAAGATTCGTAACACCCCCATCCCACATTAGATATAATAAGGATGTACGGAGTGATTTATAAGTGATCCCACATTGGAACCCACCCACGCTAACTATCAAACGGTTCTTAATTATCAAGCCGGTAGCTTTATATATAAGCAAGAGTGTTGCACGCAATATGCTTCGTAAGCGATGTGGGACACAATTGTTTGCATCCCCAATTTTGAAGATACCAACAAAGTGGTCAGGGAAATAAATAAGTTGTTACAAATGAAGACAATAGCACAAAACATAATACAGATATGCCATTACAATTAAAAATTGACAATGGTTCAATTGTACATTTTCATTTCCAATAAGGTAGACTACTTCAAAAAAAAACTATAAGTTAATCAAAATAACATAAAGGTTTTGAACTTTAATACAACCGAAATAAGTTTAGAAAAGACTAGACACGTTCCAACAAGGTAGATTTCTTCTCTCAGTTGTCAGCAACTTATGTGTTGAAAAACTAGGCACGTAATTCACTTGGTGGTTCAATGAAAATCTTGTAAATCTTCAATAAAACATCGGGGTGGGCCAGATGCATCCCCAATCCAAGCATGATGACATTTTTTAGGCCGCGTGCCTCTTGATACACGAAGAATATATCTCCATCAATCTCTCTCAATCCCACTATGACTATAGAATGGGTAGTTCTATAAATACCCAACCCCCGATAGATTCAAAGATTGTTCCCCAAATAATCGTCAAACACCCCATTGTGCCTATTATAATTCCATCATCCAAGTATTCTCTCCAACAGCTACCTTTTCATTGTAATTCAACACAAGCTCAACTGACCATTAATATGACTTTCCTTAGCAAGTTCTTCACAATCATATCCCTAATCCTATACCTTAGGCTATTCCACAAGCGAACTCCTTACGTGATTGCAAAGACTAAAGCGTGAGAAATTTTGGTGTCGATCGGTGCCATGCTGAGAATTTTGAAAGTCATTTTGTGTTTGT
This sequence comes from Persicaria tinctoria, assembly GCA_037127255.1. Taxonomy (NCBI): domain Eukaryota; kingdom Viridiplantae; phylum Streptophyta; class Magnoliopsida; order Caryophyllales; family Polygonaceae; genus Persicaria; species Persicaria tinctoria. The sequence continues at coordinate 8,591,103 of JBANSL010000012.1, forward strand.
ACATGATTCACTATCTAACCATTATGTAGCATAACCGGAAAGGGATAGGTAAGGCTATATTTTAATCTAAGGTTGTATTTGATGCAATAAGCTAGAGCGGAAAACCTACACCCATCTTTTTAAGAGGGAAAAAAATCAATGTGTTAAGATTCGTAACACCCTTATCCCATATTAGATATAATAAGGATGTACGGAGTTATTTATAAGTGATTCAAGTCCTACCCATGTCAAAGAACTCTTCCTTTACAGGCTTCAAGTGGGGAAAATGGACCTGAAAGGACTGGGTGGCATGGGTTGACGCCTCTTAAGACCCCGGGTCTTACAAAATTAACCTCAATAAAATCATCCAGATAATATTTTCAAAAAGTTGATAGCAATCAAGATTGATTCATAGGATGAATATTCAACCATTCTCGATCAAAATAATCTAGAATCGGAGCACAATTAAGAGTATATATATATAGCAAACCAAATGTGGCGATTATTGTTATAGATTATAAATTTAGGCTTATTATATTTTTTTCTCGTCTCACTGTAGAGTGTAGTTCTTAAAGTTGTATTTTTCTCCTTCTTGATGTTAATTTGAAATGGGAGAGTGGTGTGGGTTAGGGATAGACTAAGGGTTCGTATGGGACGGAGTTAATAAACTGGCTAAAATTATAAACAGGGTAAAATTTATAAACTGTTGATAAAAGTAGTTAAAAATTTATGAAAAAATATAAACTCCGTATGGGGTGAAAAACAGTTTATTTGTAAAAAGTGTAGTTTATTTTGTTATTATTAGGGGTATTATGGTATTTGCAAATCAAATAAACCACATAAACTCCAAATAAGCTTCCTCCAACAACTTTTTTTTTAACACATAATTTTAACTGTTTATATGAGTTTTTGAGTATCCATACACCTTTTTAACCAGTTAAAAAAATAAACAGCTGATTCGACTTATTTTTTTAACTGTTTTTTTTGTTACCATACATACCCTAAATCGATGCAATGGGTCATATGGCCCACAAGGGTAGTCCAATTGTATCAGCCAAATATATACAGAGCTTAAAAGATTATAAGCTTTGCGTTAAGGTTATTGCGTACACTACTTGTTTATGAATTCAGAAAGTTATAGATGCAATTGATCGTTTATTTGTTTGTGTTTTGTGGGATATATTATATTTAGATGTGTGCATATTTTTATCTTTAAAATTCATATTAATTTTTTATAAATGAAAATGATGTTTTTGATACAAAATTGATGTTTTTTTAAAAAAATATAATAGGATTTCCAATAATATTTTTTTACAAGCATATAAGTGTAATTGTTGGAAATATAAATATAATGTTTTAAAATGTTAATTCGATGTTTAAATAATTAAATAGTGCGATAAATATTACATAAGTGGTGCAGATGATGTTTAATAGTTTAATGCCAAACATGGGAAAACACTTCCTTAATTAAGAACTAGATTCCCCTTTTCCTCTATTAATTTTTAAAAAATTTCCTCACGTTCCTCTCTACCAAATAAAATTGTCAAACACATCTTAATAAATAGAAGTTATAAAATTACGTATCATGAGATTGTTGGATTGGAACCCTAATGAGGGAAAGCAGTGTTCCGTTGGAATCCTAATATGTGTTTCATTCTCTTAGATTTAGAGCAATACCCTGTAAAAATAACTAAATAAAGAGTAGTTAATATATATGACTTATGACCCCAAAAAAAAATCAGGAGATTATTATCGATCACTTAAAAAGATATCTAGGTGGAATACTTGGAATAAATGCTAAAAAAATAAGTAATATAACAATAGATCTCTACAAGTGTGAAATGGTTCATGACCGGTCCAAACATTTTAACTAATCGATTAATTTTAGTTAAATAAATTTTAATCAAGCGTAAATTTGAGCATGAGCATATATTATAATGGGGAAAATCCATGATTTATATCCATCAAGATCGATTCACGTACTGCATTTTATTTGTGAAATCCAAGCATCATATATCACCACTTACACCTTTTTCATATCATCATACACGAACAACTTAAGAGTTTTGAACATCAACAAATTTAAATGAGTAGCTAAAATTCAATGATCTTTTACCTTATCCGATATATAGAAGAACTCTAAATAATCCCTAATGAAACTCCGATCCCCTTAACGTTCAAGTTCAAATGTCCTCTCAAAAATGCAACGAGCCAAATATAGTCGTGTCTATCATTTTTTAATTCTGTTACACAATGGTCAGATAGTAAATGTCTTATCATTGTAATTCATCACATGCTGAGAGTGGTCATCAATAACATTTTCCATTACAATTCCTTCATAGTCATATCCCCTAGTTCTATACCTTCGGTTATTCCAAGAGCAAACTCCTTCCATTTTTTTTTAGGAAACCCCCCGGCACTAAGTCCGGGTTGGGGTGTTTGCATGTAAAATCGAATAAAAGAATGGGGGGCCAAAGGGCCTTACATCAAACTCCAATCCTTTAAAAGCTAGGGCGCAACCTAGACTTTCCAAAGATTATTAGTCAAACCAAGTCACAAGGTGTATGCTCCTTCCAGCACGTAGGCCATTAGGACACATACCAAAACGTAACAAAACACACAAGGGCATATCTTAGGCTCGCAGGCCCAAGGATCATGCCATAAAAACACCAAACGAGTCATGTTCCAAGGGGACGCAGCCCCAAACGGACCCATGAGCTCAAAAACTAGAACAAGGGAGGGTTGTTCCCGAGAGCACACAGGCTCCAAATTAAGGCACGCAGGCCCTAGGACACAACCCTAAAATCAAAACCAACACTTTGTATCTCAAGTCAAACTTAGGCCAACATGTCCTCAACATCACGAGTGGGAAAGGAGTCATAGGTGAGGCGGTAAACATGAGTGAGAATGAGTTTCACAATGACATCTTCACTGATTCGATTATCATCCAAGGCAAGGGCATTCCGAGCATACCAAAGGAGGTAAACGGTGGAAGATAGAGCATATCTTCGGCTAAGGTTAAGGCAAGACTTGCTTTTAGCGTATCTTCGAAGCCATCTCAAAACCCTATGGATGGAGTCAACCTCAAAAGGGATCCTGAACTTGTTCCTAATCCTTTCTCAAACACCCTTAGTGAAGGGGCATTGGAAGAAAAGGTGCTCGTGGGTCTCGAGTGTATCATTGCTACAAAACTTACAAGCGAAGTCAATATCAAGGAAAAAGAGTCTATCATTAGTCGAGAGTTTACCGAGGGTGGCAAGCCATAGGATGAAAGAGTGCTTTGGGGTGTTGTTAGCAACCCAAACCTCCCTATGCCACCTAACCTTCGACTCCTTCCTTATAATAGCCTCATATGCCTTCGAGACTTTGAATTTGTCGCCTAAGCACCACTCGTTCAGCCCATCCTCCAAGTCAACCCCAAGGGAAGAGGCCATGTTCTTGGCCTCGATGATGCCCTTGATGAGAGGGGAATCCTTCCTAGTATAGCTTGCCAATCCTGCACATTAGTAACATTGAGATATTTATGATGTATCCATCTTACCCATAAGCTTTCTTTTTTCTCCGCAATCCTCCTCAAGTGCTTGCACATGAAGGCCAAGTTCCAGCTTTGGAGATCCAAGAAGCCGAGACCCCCTTCCTCCTTAGGTGCACAGACCTTGCTCCATCGAACCTTTGGCCTTTTCCATAGAAAACCACGATAAAGGCTCTCCACCGATCTCAACACGGCATCCGGAACCAGAAGTATGGAGAGCCAAAATCCCTCGATCCCTTGGAGGACCGAAGAAATCAACTCCTTCCTACCTGCATAGGAGAGACACTTACTAGACCAAGCGTTCAATCTTTTTATCAATTTTATCAATGAGAGGTTGGTAGTGAGTCACCTGGAGTCCATGAGGAGTAATGGGAATTCCAAGATAGCGGAAAGGAAAGACACCACTCTTGAAACCCGTGGTGTTGATGATCTCCTCCGCTTCACTTGGAGGTACCGAGGCTAAAAAGACGCTCGATTTCTCCAAGTTCACCGCCAATCCCGACACTTCTTTGAACCTTTGAAGACAGCCCATAAGCACCCTCACCGAAGCCACATCTCCCCGACAAAACATCACCACGTCATCGGCAAAAGCAAGGTTCCTTCCATGGTTGCAAAGATTAAAGCGTGAGACAATCTGTGTCCATGCCATGCTGAGAATTTTGGAAGTCATTTTGTGTCTCTATATGATTTATTATCTGACCATTAAGGTGTTCTTAATATTCGAAACTAACTTTACAAGGATTTAAAAACCAAAGCTTTCCATGAATAAACATATATCACCTGTATGCAAATCGGTTTAAAAACAAGATATATATAATATAGATATCTTACCCAACGCAAAGAGTTTTTAATTAAATACCAAAAATAAATAAATACAAAAAAAAACATTTTCTCACATGAAAAGATAAATTAAACAAAACGGAAATAAGAATAGAAAAGGTTCCCAATCAAAGTTAACAGATGGAGTATTTATTAGTAATAAGTATTAAACTATGAAAAAAATAATTAAAATAAATAAGATTTTATATAGTTTTTAGCTCATAAAACTACGTACACATAAGTCAAACATCGTTTATTTTCTATCGGAGTATCAAATACTCCCTCCGTCCAAAAATACATGGACTTTTACTATTCATGCACGCTTTTTTAGGAGTTAAAAACTATATAAAATATTAACTTTTTATTAATTTTTTTTAATAATTACAAACTTATTATCAATAAGTTTGTAATTATTAAAAAAAATTATTAAAAAAGTTAATATTTTATATAGTTTTTACCTTCTTAAAAAAGCGTGCGTGAATAGTAAAGGCAATGTATTTTTGGACGGAGGTAGTAGGTCTTATGGCAAATCAAATTCGAAAAACATGAAACACTCTCTTGTGGTCGCATTTGTGCAAGCTGGCCGATGTGCCTTTTGGTTGCCACTTATGCGAACATGGCTCCTCCCGTAGCTCTAGAAATCTCGAGCAAGTGTCCCAGCCTTGTGCAGCAGCACAACAACAGACCCACGATATTGCTCCGCCCTCCTCAGTTGTGCGATGGTCTGGCAGCAGTCCGACTCGACACCTATTTTTAAAAAGTTGAAAGATCGAAGATCACCTATTCTAAAATCTTTTTCCTTGTTTGTTTGGTAACATGTAGCTAGCTAATGGGATAACTGAAGCTGATAGGATAAGCTGATTTGTTAAATATATGTTAAATTATAGTGTTCATAAGTTAGTAAAGTGTTTGGTAACCCATCTAATAGAATAGTTGATACAAACTAGCTTATGAGGTAGAAGAAAATGAATAGAGTTCTGAAAAGTTTGGGATGGGTAGTTGTTGAAAATCCAGTTTTAAAAGCTAATAAAACTAAAATCTTATATTAAACTTATTTAAAACTATAGAATATTAAAATAAAAAAACTCCGAAAAGCTATTGTAAAACGGACATCTACCCCAATTATGATTAATAAATATATTTACTAGTTGAAAATAATATTATTTAATTTAATCCATATATAAAATACTAAAAAATCCTATCTAATCAATTTTCCAATAGGAACTGCAACAATATATACTACTATCCCTTCTATATATTGTAATCAAAATTGACCTAATTTATGGTTAAAAAAAATGAGTCGTAATACTTTATTATCACCTACCCAAACGTTAAATTATTTTTCTAATAGTTGAAATGTGAAATATTTTTACAAATCTCTTATAAATAAGATTGAGTATTTCTATTAGTTTTGGGAAAAAAAAGGGGGAAGCCATTATAATTAATTAATTTAAGCAAACAGCCGAATTATGTGGTTAAATATCTTTCTGACCTTTCTCGCGGATAGCCGTTGGGGGAGCGTTCAAAATATGAACGTTCGCCAATCTCTAACGGCTATCTGAAATTCTCAAAGGCTTTATCAGTCCGACTCTCTACTGCTTCTTTTGTATTCCTCCACTCTCCCTTCTTCTTCCCCAATTTCTCTCTCACTCACCATCAAAACTCTTCAATAGATACCAATCTGACAAGATGAACGATCTGATGACAAAGTCGTTTATGAGCTATGTAGATCTGAAGAAAGCGGCCCAAAAGGACATCGATCTAGAAATGGGCGCCGCCGGCGATGGAGCTCCGGTCGCCGATCCCTACATGGAGGCTTTCCTGGAAGAAGCCGAGAAGGTGAAATCCGAGATCGCTTCAATCAAGGATGCGCTCTCGGGGCTCGAAGCCTCCCACGAGGAGAGCAAGTCGCTCCACAAGCCCGACGCCCTCAAGTCCCTCCGGGCTAAGATGAACTCCGACGTCGTCTCCGTCTTGAAGAGGGCTCGAGCCATCAAGTCCCGGCTCGCCGAGATGGACCGCTCCAACGCCGAGAACCGCCGTTTGTCTGCGAAGCTCGGCGAGCCCATCGATCGCACCAGGTCTGCCGTCACCAACGGGCTCCGGATCAAACTCAAGGAGCTTATGGTGGAATTTCAGGTACTTTTCAGATCCCAGATTCCTCTTTTTTTCTTATTCGACTTCTGATTCAATTCCAGTCGGAGTTTAGTTGATTAGGGCTTGCAATTATCGAATTTGAGATCCGAATTTGGTTAATTTGAAATCCAACTGTGAAATCAACGGTGAAATAGTACAATTGATGGATCTGATTTTTGTGAATTGAGCCCCTAATTGAATTGATGGGATTGAATTTGTCAGGAACTCAGGCAGCGGATGATGTCTGAGTACAAGGAGACCATAGGGAGATGCTTCTACACGGTGACGGGGGACTACCCGGACGAGGAGGCAGTCGAAAAGATCATATCAAGCGGGATGGGAGAAGGCGAGATCCTTTCAAGGGCGATCCAGGAGCACGGGAGAGGTAAGGTCCTGGAGACGGTGGTGGAGATACAAGGGAGACATGATGCAGCTAGGGAGATAGAGCAGAGCCTGATGGAGCTCCACCAGGTGTTCCTCGACATGGCAGTGATGGTGGAGGCGCAGGGCGAGCAAATGGATAACATTGAGCACCATGTGCTCAATGCATCTCACTATGTCAAGGATGGGGCTAAAGAGCTCAAGATCGCAAAGGATCATCAGAAGAGCAGTAGGAAGTGGTTGTGCTTGGGGATCATGCTCATCTTGATCATTGTTCTTCTTATCATAGTTCCTATTGCTTCTAGCTTTTCGTAAACCTGGTTTAATTTTCAGTCTTGTTTGTTCATGTGATTTGCAAAGAGGGGCTGAGCTCAAAGCCCTTGTTTGTTGGTTGGTTTATGGATGTGTATTGATCCTGGTTAAATTTGATGTGATTGAGTGGAATCTCAAATATGACGCTTGTGTTATGTTTCAAAAGAATACAAAGTATATGAAACTTGAGAGCCTTTTGTCTCTGTTTGACTGAATCAATTCGTTTACATGTATCAATTCGAATCTGTGGCAATGTTATCGAATCAGATGGACTTGTATTTGGCACTTGATAATGTTTTCAATCATGTATCATCAACAATGACCATTCCAAAATGTATGTTTGGTGGGGTTACAACAGGGTATGCCGAAATGCGACGAGACATCGCTTTTTAACCCAAAAAAAAATTACAAGAAAACACAGATTTTTACAAAGAAAACTTTTCAGTCTTTGACATCAGTGATGCCTTCTCCAGATATCTGGAACCGCGCTTCTGCTTCAGGCAAACAAGGGGAGCATATCACCTTGCATACACGCTCTTCCCCTCTTCCCTTCCGAAGAGCAAGCCTTTACCACATAAAAAAAGATTCATTCACAAACAAGAACAATAAGTGTAAATCACATAAACCTTGTCGTGGAAGAATGAAAATCACACAAACCTTGTTGTGGAAGCGTGTGCCATGATGTTACCACCAATAGGCTTGATTTGGGGACCAGCAAACATCGCAGAACCATCTACTTGGGCTACAACTTGGTTGGTTATAACAACAGCCACACCAAACTAGAATAGGCAAACAAAACATGGACAAACAGCGATTAAACTTCCATATATGATACTACCTCCGTTCCATAATACATGTCCTTTTACTTTTCAGCACGTTTTTTAAGGAGCGAAAAGCTCTATAAAATATTATTTTTTTAATTAATTTTTTAATATAATTTGATACTTGTTACTAATAAGTATCAAATTATATAAAAAAATTAATTAAAAAAATAATATTTTATAGAGTTTTCCGCTCCTTAAAAAACGTGTTGAAAATCAAAAGACCATGTATTATGGAACGGAGGGAGTACAGTTCTCTTAATGTGTACTCTGAAATGATAATCTAAAGGTGCCTCTTTCCTTCCAAGTTTTGATGTTGCTCCTAGGGATTTATGACTTCCCTCCTCTGATGTAAAAATATTACATTGGTATAATATTGAAAAGGAAAAATTAAGTCTTCTTGGAAACAAAAAGTGTATAAATCATTTGTAATTTTACCTCGGATTTTAGAGGATTTCAGTTATTATGTTTAGGAATCTAACCTCATCGGCTAACTTTTGAAGGCTTCTCAAGAATTTAGCGAGATGCATTTGTCTAGCAGATAACTCTCCTCTCCCAGAGAAATCAGTTCTGTAAAGTGCAGTAGCACTATCTACAATCATAAGAGCAAACCTGCAAATCAAAACACAATCACAAAGTAAAGGATGATTATTGTCTTTGGCTGAAGTGCTGAACAAACAATTCTTACTTTTTCTAATGAAGCATATACATCAGCCAAAATGCTAATTCTTTGAGCTATTAACTACATCATAGCTATGCCTACTGCTACAAAGCAAGGAACTGTTTATTTTACAGAAGGTCCTAAAACACATCTGTGAGTGACTGAGTGACTATTAGCTAGTTAACACTTAACAGTGAAAATTTAGACATCATATGCTCAATCTGGCACAAGCATGCAAGCTTTTACATTGATCCCCAAATTTCAAGCAATTTATGTCACATTGATTAACATCTTCAATGTAGGTATAGCAAACAGATAGTCTTACTGCATTAGAAAGTAGATTTTTTTCAGACAAGTCTGAAAAAATGTACATTGAAGTCTTTTGACTCATCCCTACATCCTTCATCGATGCTTACAACTTCAAACATGAATCTGTACAAAAATACCTTGTCTCCACCATCATTGAAGCTGCTTCAAGCAAAAGCCTAGACTGATGATCAGTGTTATAGGCTCTTGCGTATGCCACATTTTCTAGGACATCATCGGGATTTAGTCCTAACCTGCCAAGCACACATTAGTAGGTTTAGTAGCTAGTGAAAGTTCTTACATAAAACACAAGCTTTGGTAGGATTGTCAAACCTCTCGGCTATTTGCAAGAGTCTCTGAGGTCTAAAAATTCCCTCAGCATCAATGTACATAGCCTTTCCCTCACCACCTCCTTGATCTAGAGGAAGCTGCGAAGTCATTGCATCAAAATGTGTAAGGCTTGCAAATTGGACTATAAATTAAGAGATTTCTCAACATGCCCTTAAGACAAACTAGATTTAACAAGATGGCAGCACACTAAAATTTTGCACTGCCTAGGGCACAGGATACACATTAGATTAAAATGGGATAATCACCTGAGCACTATAGCATAAAATTGCATAAAGCTTTGTTCTCTAGAAAGACAAGTAAATTAGATTTAAAAAACTGCAATGTTTCTTTCAAACAGCGCCAAAAAAAAAGTACAGATTAATCAGATGCACTTTCCTTTCAAATCATCAATTTTCACAGATTAGATAAAAGTCAGGTATGAAATGAGATGATGATGCCATAGAAGAGGGATCTTACTTGGCAAGTGACACATAGTGTATGACACAGTTGAGTCTTTCCAGAACGAAATTCACCATATATCTCAGTTATTGAACCAGTTTCAATGCCTCCTGTTCACCCAAGAAATATGACATTACAAGGATAATTTATTTCATTTTTTAAGATGAATAGTAGTAGTTACTTTAGGACCGAAATGGGAAGAAATTTAACTAACCTTCTAAAACTTTATCGAGCTCTCTAGAACCAGTTGTTATCTGGATAATCTGCTCCCTCTGTTCATGAATGTGTCGTGCACTAGTAAAGCCCAACGGTACCAATTTAGAAGCTGCCATTAAGTAAGAGAAAAATCAGTTGGTGCATTATATCTAAAATGAGGCCAGATGACAGTGGATAAAAAAAAAAAGCACAACAATGCATTTAAGATGGCTGATCCTTTTCACCTGCTTCAATTATTTTGTCAACTTTAGCTTCACTGATCCCTTTGATCTGAAGAAGATCTTTTCTTGGAGAGTAGACAACAGCTTCAACAGTGCACAGACCAGCATCCTTTAGCTTCTTAACATCCATTGCAGCGATTCCAGAAGCCTGTTATAATAAATTTGTTGTCCACAACTGAGATTAAAAATTCACCCTTGACAGCATGTAATTTGAAACTTGCATAGTATTTGAGGTATATAGTTCTTTTTTTTCTTCTAATGGAAACAAATCCCTTCTGTTGAATACAGAAACTAAAGAGTAAAAACCGATAACCAAGCAACATCAAAATCTTTCTGTAAAATGCTTCAAAGTGGCAAAGCACGCCCATTTTTATTTTCAAGTCTTTCGTTAGTACTGAATGATCGTCATCTGAATCAAGATTGTCAAGAGTATCAAGAACGACAACTGTGTATCTATTTGTCCTCAATTTGTGACTCCATTTAGCAAGAAATTTGCGATTCAATTTGCAACATAAATGAGGCAGAAATCAACAAATCCCATCTCAAACACAAATTAGCAGCCGTTTTCTGTAGAGGATAAATTGACTCAGCTAATTAAGGGGGTAATCAACATAAGAGAACTGCTGGAGCAAAGAAATAGATAGAAAGGCAAATTGGAAAAAGACCCAATTGTTAGATAGGGTTAATTTTGATTGAAGATGCGAAATTGAGGGAAAGAAACAGAAAACCCCTAAATCCCAACTTAAACCCATGTAGCAATTGAATATTAGGAATGCTAAATCAATCAACCCGCATGAAATTCAACGCGATGGTGGGGTAAAGATTCGACCTGGAGTTGTTCAATAGGGAAAGGGCCATGTTGCATATCCTCCGGGGCCTCTCCATCTTGGAGGATTGTCTTCTGCTGACGCTGCTGCTCCATTAACCTCCGATTGAAATCGAAAGAGCACGTAGAAGCTGTGTTCAGGCGCCCAGTGCGAGGAGATGAGATTGAGACTTTGGGTTTCAGAGAAGAGAGAGATCTGCCGAATCTGACAGATTTCAAAAGTTGGGTTGAGGCGCCAAAGTAGTGGGAGCCTGGGAGGGGGGAGGAGGGAGAGAGCCTTTTTTAAACGCTTAGGTTAATTCAGCCATTTGTACAATGGAACTTCCTCTGGAAGCTTTGGCTTTAGGGCTCAGTTTTAAGCCCATTGGGCCACCTACTAGTTTTATACCCCATAATTTTGTTATTTTTTTTTATACAAGCAAATTTTTGGTTACCATCCGATAGCGTCCTTTCAAACAAGATTGTCGATCATAGCACAAGATTTCCAACCCACAAAGTTTGCCTCAACTCTGAGATGGGCAAAGTGGTCCACTGCCAGTTGCCCTCCTTGCAAGTGTAGGAGAAGGAGATGGCGTCAAAGACACGGCTCAAGGCGAGAATGTCAAAAATGAGCATCTCGATTTCCCAAAGACACGCCTGACACCCCTTCAAGACATCAATCATCGTAAGACAATCGTCTTCCGCCTCAAGACGCGTGAAACCTCCCTTCAGAGATTTCGAGAGTCCGTGGGGATGGCTATGAATCTCCGTCTACAACGTCGAAATTTGGTCGCATTCGTAGGCACCACACGTCAATGGTCTTTCGAGAGAATCACGAATCACAAATGCGCATGCCGCTTGGCCAAATGAAAGTTTAGCACCATCAAAATTTAGTTTCACAAAATTTTACTATTTTGATCTAACTTGTAAATTTTAGGATTTATAGTCTTTTTTTTCAACAAAAACCTCTTTTATTTTATTTTTTTTCAAATTAAAACACCTTACTACTTAAATAATAGTATAATTGAAGCACCAACCTCTATTAAACGATCAAATGTTTTAATTTTTCGATGACATTTTATTTAGCAACCAAAATGCCTTTTATTTTTTTACCTTAAATAATACTCCTTCCGTTAAGAAAACACATGTCGTTTTAGAAGTAAAATCTTGTTAAGAAAAACATGTCGTTTTAGGTATTTTGATGTTCACTTTCCAAAATCACCCTTATAATGATTAGACATTTGTTAGTTGTGTAGTCTTCAATAAAGTGAAAAAGTAAAGTAATAATTAGAGGTATAAGTGTATTTTTGTTTGCGTTTATTTGCTTTCTTAAAACATGTGCAAATGTCTAAAACAACATGTTTTAATTAACGGAGGAAGTACAATTTTTATACATAAAAAAATACCTTTTAGACGTGCAAACGACATATTTGCTTTTATTTGCTTTCTTAAAACATGTGCAAATGTCTAAAATGACATGTTTTAATTAACGGATGAAGTACAGTTTTTATACATAAAAAAATACCTTTTATTTTTTTTTATAACAAAAACACTACTATAAAATAGTTCAAGTGATGGTTGGTGAAGCTACATAGTACTATAGAATAACGGAATCAATTATTATCAGCTACAAATCTGCAAATGATACCAAATACATGATCTCAAGTTCAGATGTTTCAACTTTAAAGCTTGCTCTTTGGAACTCCAACTGGCGCCTCTCTAGACCTCTTCTCGACTGCTCGAGAAATCAGCTTCACGGTATCCTTTGGAATAAAACGGGGACGGCTCAGCCAGAGCCCTCCATCCACAGCCATTGTCATTCCATTGATGAATTTGCCTAACAATACCATGCAACAAAGTTAGATTCTCCCTTGTATTCTGAGAACACTTGACAAAATGCAATCCACAAACCTGCATCTGATGCAAGGTACACGGACGCCATAGCAATATCCCATTTCTCTCCAAGCTTATAAAGAGGCATGAGATCTCTAGCTATGCCATCAACATCCTCAGGGGCGAGTTTACTCATTCCAGGTGTGTCACCAATTGGGCCAGGACCGATTCCATTTACTCTGATGTCATAATCAGTTCCCCACTCCAATGCTAAGTTTCTGGTCGTGGCATCAACAGCTGCCTGTTAGAGTACGACAAAGGTATTAGCATGAGAAAATAAAATTAAAAAATCATGAACCCACCAATAAGCAAACATGTTAAGCAACCTTGGCAGCTGAGACGTGGATTTGATACCAAGCTGCTCCGTAATGCAAGGTAGCACTTATGTTTACTATTAGACCACCACCTTCGGATGGATGCTTTCCAGCCCCACCCTTTTTCAGATATTTCAGTGCTTCATGGCACATTGTAAATGTCCCAACAGAATCAATATCAATCACTGCACAGGATAGTTGAGAAAAGAGCTATTAGTTTAAGCAGTTTTAAGTTGTTGGGTTAAACAAAGTAGATGCAAAGCATATTGCAAATGTTTGCTTGTATCATCATAGACATTTTTTCTTCTTTCATGAGAAAATGCAATCAGAAGGGACACAGTATTAGGAATAGATATGTGAAAACTTCACCCGACCTGAGGACCCAACCTGACCCGGGAATATTGGGTTTTGCCATAATTTATTTTGTTTTAAGTGAACCCAATTGACCCCCTAATTTCTTAAATGAAACGGGTTGGGCTTGATTCAACACGATCAAATATTACATAACAAATTTGAAATTTTACTACATATCCGGGGGGGGGATGCATTACCTTAGTAAAATGGCATGTAAACTAATTCTTACTGGTCTGATATATTTTCAAGATTGGAGGCATAAATTACTTAGGTTACACAAAGAAAGAACATTTACTGAATGTCTCATGAGTAACAGTATAAAGACCCACCTGTACGAAAGCCATTGGGTGTCAAATCTTCTGCAGGGACGAGAAAATTTCCAGCTGCAGCATTGACAAGAATGTCAAGCCTACCAAAATGGTTGAAGGTTGACTCCACAACTCTCTTTGCATCAGCCTGCTTTCTCACATCTCCCTCAAATCCAACAGCCTAAGATTAAGAAAGGAATGAAAAATTAGCATCAGGAACAACTGCTCATAAATATCCAAATGCACTAGGGCACTACAATCATCAAAACATTTCAGAAGTCAGCACTTTCAACATTTCAGTATCTAGTCATATAAAATGCTTGCAAGATAAAGGACCATAAAACTACCAGACCAGATGTGAGTTTCAGATTGATAGAAAAAGGGAACTAAGAGTTTGCAGATAGACCATTTCATATAATGTGACAGCACATTGTGCTGAACACCTATGTAACCTATGTTACATGGAAACTCCAAACAGTAGGCGTTTCCCAGGGAAACTAGAAAACATGGAAACACACACTCATGGAAATTCCAAAAAGAAATGATATTTCTCTATTTCCTGTTACGTATCCATTTCCATTGCCGTGTAACATAGTTGACAACTAAGATATCACAATCGTTAATAACGACTTGTGAATTGTGGCACATTTACTAGTTCAGTCCAGAGCATACAGGAGCAGGAATGTCGAACCACCTAACTAGCTGAACCTGAAACTCGTGACAAATTGTATTTCATAACCAGAAGAATTTTACATACTAGATTAAGTTAGGTTGCCTGTTAAGTTTCTCGTGATGGATAGCATTCCATTTTCAATCCCAACCTGATACTGCTGGTGACAGATAGCAGTCCATCCCAATTGACAGATCTAGCACAATATTTCATCATCCGCCGTGAACACATGACAGATCTCATTCCATTCCAATCTGAACCCGACTTACCAGAATCAATTGACAGGTCTAGGTACAGGTTTAAAAGTGGTTTACTATCTTGCTCTAGGAATTTATCTTGCATGATTTGAAAAGGAATTCACCTCTTTCAGTTCAAACGGTCCTACCAAACTTACTCGTTGGTACCATGATCATAATCACGGTAACAGCTTATCACAACAGATTCATTACCATTACTGCGTAAAATGCTCCTTGCAAGACCAGAGCAAGTGGAGTGACCGTAGAAGAAGTCCCCGACACGCGAAAACAAATTAGGGTTACAGATTTCAATTAGATCAGTACGGAAAAGCCCTCGATAATTTAATTGAATCAAATACAAAATTGAGAAAATTAAACAAATTAACGTTGAGAGAGAGGAGGAAGTTACAGGGATGCCGATAGATTGCAAGGCGGAGACGGCAGCGTCGAGGACGGCTTTACGGCGGCCCATGATGGCAATAGAGGCGCCATGTTTGCCCAATTGAGTAGAAATCTCAAAGCCAATACCAGAACCACCGCCGGTCAAGAGTGCGACCTTACCCCTCAAAATGTTTGGCTTGAACGGAGACTCCATGATCACTCACGGCCACAACCAGAGCCAGAGGTGAGAACTTCTCTCAGCTGGTGAAGTAGTGAGGGAGAATCCACGAACTCTTTGTGAGTGACTTTTTTTTTCCTTTAAAAAATGGAGAAACCTACACATACACCCCCAATCAAAATTTGACACTTGTTTGTAGAATACTTTTTTTTAATTAGAAAAACACTTAAATTAAGAAAATTAAGCTTACCAAAAAAATTAAAATTAAAAATATTTTAACCTTTTTGTTATTTGCACGGTGCTTTCTCGCCAAACGCACGTTGCCCTTCCCGGACTCCCAAACCGGCAGGTCTGCTTGCCCTTCCCGGACTCCCAAACCGGCATCGTCTATGCCCTTGCCAGACTCCCAAACCGGCATCCAATGCCCGAGGTAAGTTCGAGCCTATATATAGAAGCGATGCTCCGGTTCAACTACAATATTTTCGATTCGAAATACATATTCTAACATCGGAGGAAATGTCGTTACCGGAAGAAGATGGCGGAGGCGGATTACCGTTCGACATTTTTGCCTATAGCGATCCGGAGGAGCTCGTGAAGAATCTCGGGGTAAGTTACTATTGTTTCAGCGGATCGTTTATATATAGCGGAACCTTTATATAATTATGTTTGAGTAGAATCATATTATAGCGGAATGTTTAAATAGAGGATATGTAGTTTGAATGGATATGTAGTTTGAATCGAAACATTATAAATAATATAGTTTTGTAAAATGAAACCATCAACATTTTAGATATTTTTTTGCGAAAAAGTTCTTAGTACAGAAGTGACATTATGCAGGAACAAAACCAACCTCTAAATGTGGGTACAGAATATAGCTCGATGTTTACAGTCGATGGTTATTGGGCTGATCAAATAAACATGAAGGCATGAGCTAGATACGTAGGGAAGATTAAGAACATGGTACTTGTGATCACTCGGTCATGGAAGAACCAAATGAGTGGTTTGGGTACCTTTCGTCTAGTGTGTGATAAGTACGAAGGGGGTAGAGATATTCCAGATGTCGACAAGGATTTTCCGCTTGCAGTGAGTAGGCGCGGGAAAACGACAAAGATCGGATGCATGTTTGAGCTGGAGGGTCGTCAAAATGAAGCTGACAATTGGACCATGAAGGTTATATGCGGTGTGCATAACCACAAGCTAAACGATGTGATGTTAGGACATCCCTATGCCGGTAGATTAACTCCAGATCAACATCAGCAGGTTAGACGTGATACAGTGATTGGGATAAAACCAGGGGTTATGCTGCGCGGGATGAAGTATGATGATCATGACTGCGTGACTGACATTCGTCAAGTCTACAATGCACGAGCCCAGTTGCGGAGAACCGCTGCAGAAGGACGGAGGGACCTGCCTCAAGCGCTTCACAAACTCAAACAAAAGGGATACTTTATCGCCACACGGAATTCCTCTAAAGCAGGAGTAGACGAGGTTACTGATGTGTTTTTGTCCCATCCGAACTCCCGACATCTTCTGATGTTGTTTCCGTATGTTATCGTGATGGACTCGACCTACAAGACGAACGAGTAAGAGGAATCACATTACTGTCGACTACTTTTATATATGTCATACGTTGTAGCAATTTGTTTGACTAATTCATTAAAATGTGATAGGTACGAAATGCCGTTGCTGGAGATCGTAGGGATTACTAGCACGAAGAACACATTTGCAATTGCGTTCGTATTCATGGCAGGCGAGAGCGCATAACACTATAGTTGGGCACTACGGCGACTACGCTATTTGTGCGGTCAACGACTCCCAGAAGTAATTTATACAGACAGAGAGTTGGGTCTTATCAAGGCTCTTCGGGAGGAGTTACCCACGGTAAAGCATATGTTGTGCACTTTTCATATTATGTGCAACATTGAAATGAAGAGTAGGATCACGAAATCTACCGAGAAGCGAAACGCCTTCTACAATGAATGCAAGGCCTTATTTGAGTCAAAGACAGAAGAAAGTTATGAAGGTCGTCTACAAGTGATGAAGGCGAAATGGGAGGCACGATGGGGTCTTATGAAGTACCTTGAAGACACATGGCTCACAGAATTCAAGGAGGCGATAGTTCGTGCATGGGTTGATAAGTTCCTACATCTCGGGGTGCGAACTACGAATAAGTAAGTAATTAACATTGAATCGTATAAATTTGTAATTATTATAATATGTAAGAATCCTACATAACCGAGGTAAAATATTTGTTATGATACAGTGCCGAGTCCGCACATGCAAAATTAAAGTCCATGCTAGGGACGGCTGTTGGTGGGTTCGTTGACGTAACAGATTGCATTGACAACTTGGTCAACGAACAGGTAGACCAACTCAGAGGGTTCCTTGAGAAGTCACGGCTGACAATCAAACGGTGTGTCATGAGTGAACCAATATTTGCCCCGCTATTGATGCTGGTGACTGATGAGTGCTTTGATCTTCTGCTGGCCAACTACAACAAGGCGAAGGAACTCCCGGCTAGTCATGACGGTGTCTGTAGGGATCGCTATTGGAGGGACGCTTACGGGGTACCATGTGTACATGAGTTCTTAGAGGCGATCGCAAACAGGCAACCTATTAGGCCCTCGCAAATTCATCCCTTCTGGAAGCAAGTAATGTGGGATCCTACAATTCCTCCCGAAGATTCAAGTGGCGGCAACGATGGCGCCACTCCTAACAGTCAGGAATATGTCAGCCTTCGAAAGAATATTGATGGCAACAACCTCACGCCCGATCAGCAGGATTTGATGGGCGAGGCATACTTCAACATGAACAACCCTGGGCTGTCTACCATGAGAGAGCCAACAGGGATCCATCGAAAGGGTCGTCCCACGGGGAGACGATCATTGCAGCGTGACCCATCTGGTTTTGAACACGGGAGACGAGAGGCTGCCTCTCGAGCGCATGGTAGAGGTCGATCAAGAGGTAGAGGTCGGCAGACAGATCGGGATGTTGATCCTTCGGTATTGTTGACAACTCACATCCATAACTTCATGCTCACCTTTGTTGATAGAAGTACCCAGGTTTCAGCTGATGGTCATGGCGGTTATCGGGCCTTAGCGGCTGTGCTGGGGTATGGAGAAGACCAGTACATGCGAGTCAGAAGAGAGGTCGCGCAAGAGCTTAGAGGGAATCGGTGGCTGTATCAACCAGCAACCCTATTACACTCCATTGACGATCTCATCGAGAATGTTGATCTACAAGACCCAGGTCCTTGTTTACATCGTCATCAAAACTGGATGGAGGCACCTATGGTCCCCCTTGCTGTAGCAACCTTGTACAACAAGGTCGTTGATGTCCTAAGTGTCGACAATCCTCACACATGCTTTCCTATTGTCGCGAATGGGTCGAACCAAACTCCACCAACTGAGGTGATTACAGTTGCCTGGCTAGCAAGAGTCCATTGGACCCCCGTGTGGCTAAAGGAAGGGTCACCACTTCCACCTACTGCACCTGAATGGTCTCACTTCCACCACCCAAGTGTGAATAGATGGGATACCCCATTCAACGACCGCATTCAACAATACTTGAACTACCTTATAATTGAAAGGGCAACTCAGTAGTTGTGATGCTATTATATTCTGGGATCGCACTTATTGTATTTTAAATGATCTAGCATCGGATTTTGTAATCTCATTCAATATCATAGGTGTAGCAATCTTGAAGACCCACAATGTGTTTTCAAATTTCATCAATCAATACCAAAACACAGTACATGCTTCGCAAATACAACTACCAACAAATTCAACACAGAGACAAGAAATACGATAAAACCAGCTACCAGTTCGATCCCATTCATCAGGTGTTTGGCATAAAATGAAAAAACTGCGATGCCCGAACCTGAGTTGGCGCCAATGGCACACCTCCCCCCCGCGCTTCTTCGACATACTGCCGAAGCTCATCTACGGAAACCCACGCGTCGCCCTGAGCGATCACAACATCCAGACGATGAAGCAACATACCAATCCGCTGCATTTCAAACAATATGATGGTGAAAACTACCATTTTATTAAACACCACACCAATAACGAAAGGACATTGGTATTATTCACACGTACCCGGTGATCGTAAACGGCCACTGGCGGAGCTATGTTTGCTGGTACCTGGTGGCTTGAGCTTTTGAATAGAAAAGGGTGGCCGTGCTCACCAAACCACCCCATGTACTCAGCAGATACAGCGTGCGGTTCCAGTGCAGCCCTATGTTGACTGAAGGATATGTATACAGTGGGAACAATCAAATGGTCATCCCAACGGTCGTCCACTGGGTGCCATGTCAGCTTCAGGCCCTTGACTTGAGGTGGTCTCTCTTCTTGCACGGGGAGGATTCGCAGCATGGGGATTGTCTGAACATAACCGAACTGGCGCATAACCCTGTCCAGCATGTAGGCTTCCATAACAGAGGAGAATTGGATTAAGCCTCTGTACCGCGAAACTCTGTAAAACCCATCAAAGTCAAGGGGACCGTAGGGCATGAATTTGACGTCCTCTGCCCGCATCGTTTCTAATTGTACGATGAACTTCAGAGTCCTTTCAGGGGTGATTGGTGGTGTAGGTCGACTCGCGTACCGCTTTGCCCATCGGGCGTCTCCATGGTCCGCGGGGTCCTCACAGACGTCGGGCGCGAACATTGGGAAGTGAGCGAATATCCAGTACTGAAAAATCCCGACGAAAGTGAGACTTTGAGTTATATTCAATTATAACACACAACATATGTATGGGGTTCGACACATACCTGGAGAAGAGCAGTACAGCCCCCCAAGTTAGCCATCCCTTGTCTGGACGAGATCCCCAGCTGCCTATACAGATACGCCAGGACTCCCGCACCCCATGCATACTCAGATGTGATTCGGTGATCAGTCACGAAATCCAAAGCAATTACGGGTATGGTTGTCGTGGTCCGGTCGTTTAGAACCAAGCAGCCAAGAACCTCCAACATATATCCGCTTGCGATGACACCTGGTTGTATCTGCGGGTTGTTAATTAGTTGCGCCATGTGGAAATCTAGGCTTCCATGGAAAAATGCATTCCCACTTCACACAAAGTCGTGGAGGTCAAATCCAAATTTTTCCGTCAGCCACTCCTGCCTTAGATGGTTTGTCATGTTAGGGACCATGGCGCGTCCGTCGATGGCAAGACCAAACAGCTTGTGCACATCGTGCAAGGTAATAATCATCTCCCCCCATGGGAGATGAAAGCTGTTGGTCTCTGGATGCCAGCGGTACAGAAATGCTTGGATGAGACAGTGATCCACTGTGTCCATCCTGATGTCATCCAACACATGTAACCCGCTGTGTGTCGCAACATACCACCACTGCCACTGCCCCGGTAAACGAGGCCAGTTGCGCACTGACTGCCACCGGTCAGCACGCCTTATGCTCTTCACTGTCATCTCCACCTCCTGCAAGACAAATAATAAGAGTATGAGTTGGACGAATACCACCGGATACCACAGTTGCACATAATATAACCTTAATTGTAACCAAATCGTTCGTACAGTAACACACACCTCACTCGTCCACAGGTACTGACACCTGTGAGTCCTATAGTGTCGAAGAGGCTCCACAAACTTGGGGCGGCCGTCGTCGACATCCCGACTGTTCAACTCGTCATTCATCCCCGCACGGCAGTTGGGGTTATGCTCGGGATCTGTACTAGAAATACCGCCTAACGTGTCCTCGACCCCGAAGGGGTTAGACGCGCCAGCCGCTGTACCAGCAGCTGGGTTTGAGGAGGATGCCTCCTCGTCGCGGATGGGCTGCTCAGTCATACCCGCCCAGTTCGGCCACAAACCAGATCCACCCACGGTCGAATAAATGGGGGGGGGGGGGGTCTGGTTGATTTGTGGTTCCCACGCAGTGGCATGATGCATGAAACCGGTGTCGACGTCCCCGGTTGACGTATACATAGGGGACTGGGGGATGTCTGGGACGTAAGGGGTCTCCGGCAATTGTGAAGTGTCGACCTCGTCGACGGTGTAATCAGCCAAGAAATCCTCGTCGTCCCGCCCGAGAAACGACGTGCTTGCCCTTGCGGGCTCCTGGATCGGTCGCTCAACTGATGGTTGTCTAACCGCCGATGTGCTGGCTCTCGCCGGCTCTATCGGCCTATCACCTCTCCTCACAGAGGCCGTTGGCCTAACCCGTTCCCGCTGGGATACGGCCCTCCTCATCATCTGCATTATATAATTCCATATCCATTAGGTAAACATAAATTCCATATCTATATTCCATCTGCATCTATTTCCATTTATATTCCATAAATCTACATTATCTAATTTCATATTTGCCCATAAATCATATGTAGTGACATGTTAACATTAATTCATTGCAAATATTTATTTTTCATACATTCCACATAAATCGGAATTATGTACTTTCATAATTTAATTACAAATTCCCTATCTATTTTTCATGAAATAAAAATTCTATATCTCATTTTCATGCATAATTATATATATCTATATCTAATTTCATGCATTACTAATTCCATATCTATTTTTCATGAAATAAAAATTCTATATCTCATTTTCATGCATAATTATATCTATATCTAATTTCATGCATTACTAATTCCATATATATTTTTCATGAAATAAAAATTCTATATCTCTTTTTTCATACATAATTATATCTATATCTAATTTCATGCATTACTAATTCCATATCTATTTTTCATGAAATAAAATTCAATACAATTATATATCTCATTTTCATAAACTAAATCTATATCTCATTTTCATGCATTACTAATTCCATAACTAATTCCATATCTAATTTTATCAATATTCCATACCTAATAATAACATAGACTTAACATAAACTAAACATACAATCAATACTTACCTCCGCCGCCGCTTGCGCTCTAGGATCGTTCGGCGCGGGTTGTGAAACCGCACGCTCATCGGGAGGTGGAGTCGCTGGTGAAGGGGATCTCGAACCTCGAAAAAACCGATCTAACAGGTTCGGGAACTTCGGCATTTCTCCTAAGACGGAATTCCGGGCTTGTGGAGCTCTCTAGCTAAAACCGCCGAGGTAAGAGACTAAGAGGTGGGAGCTTGGAGTGGAATGTGTGGTGCACCAAGTGAGGGAGGGGATCCCCCCTTTTATACTACATCGGCACCCCCTTTGCCGGACTCGGAACCCGACACCGACACCACCCTGCAGACATGACGCAAGCGAGAGGAATCTGCAGCTTTTCAGACGATGGGACTGATGTGACCGTACCGGACTCGGAATCCGGCACCGGCCTGCACCAGACTGCAGCTTTTCAGTCGATCTGATTGATTTGACGCCTGAAGATTCCCTCGAACCCCGTCTGCCGGTTTGGGAGTCCGGTATCGGCACTAGGCTCTGCCGGTTTGAGAAGCCGGCACCGTGCGTCTGGCGAGATGAAGGCCGTGCAATTAGCAGAACCGTATTTTAATTTGTAACGGTTAGTGGTGAAATTTAAAACTGTTTTTTTTGTCAAAGAAATTTAAAACTGTTAAGCATCCAATTTTTTTAATTAGAAAAACACTTGTTTGTAGTATTAAATATTGATTTTTCTAATTTGTACCTTTAGAATATAGGCATTATAGGGTAATTATTCAAATTCTATAAAGATTCTCTTAAATATACTAACTTAGCCATTTTAAAAACTGTCATAGTATTTGGACATTGTATTTGTTATTTAGGCCAACGTATTAGCTTGTGATTTGTTTTAAATAATTGTTCTATATTATAATTGTTGAAATTAATTCACATATAAATAAATTTAATATCAATAAGGGCATCTCCCATGGTAAGCCAAAAAATAGGTTTTGTCCAAATTTTGCTCCCACCTTAGGCCAAAACCCATTTTAGCTTTTTTTTATTTGGCCTAATTCTAAAACTAAGGCCAA
This sequence comes from Persicaria tinctoria, assembly GCA_037127255.1. Taxonomy (NCBI): domain Eukaryota; kingdom Viridiplantae; phylum Streptophyta; class Magnoliopsida; order Caryophyllales; family Polygonaceae; genus Persicaria; species Persicaria tinctoria. The sequence goes on from JBANSL010000012.1 coordinate 8,614,333, forward strand.
ATTTGGCTTCCACTTTTGGAAGGCCAAATCTTATTTATTTATTTATTTTTAAGTGTTTGATATTTATGTACATTTATAAAAATACAATTATAAATCTATATATTATATAGTTATGATTTTCAATTAAAAATAAAATTTGTATTATTGTTAAGATATTCAAGAGTTCTTCGATATGACTATATAATATTTGACATATTTGAATTATTATATTGCACAAATAATATTTTTAAAAAATGACATTAATCTTTTTTATTATAGATTCATCAAAATTATAATAAAAAAATAAATATTAAGTTGCTTAAAGTACTAAAGAAGAAAAAAATTATATAAAATGAAACAACCAACTATTGAATCATGATCACATTTAATATTCTAGTAGATTTGCATTACTCTCTTCATAACCATTTCTTGTTCAGAAGCCATCACTTTGATCATCTTCATGCATATATTTGTCATTGCTCGTTCGAAAGCTACCATAGCCATAATTTATTAATTTTCACGACCAAAATTTTCATTATCATGCATGCAGCTTCTGATTGACTTTGGAATTGGTTAAAGTTACCATAACGATATAATCGAGTGACGAAAATGAGATGTGAAAGTTCTAAATTGTATGAGTATTTATAGAAAATTAGCCTGTCAAAATTGGCCTACGGTGGGAACAATCAAACCGCGCAATAGGCCAAAAGAGAATATTTTATAAAATATTCTCTTTTGATAGGCTATTTCCCCTAACAATTATGGTCTACGGAGAAGATGCTCTAACACACCTCATAATACCGGAGTACATCAGATAAAAAAAAAATAGTCATGAATTTTGTAAGATAAAATAAAAATAATTTATTGATCAATGACGCCAAAAAAAAAATCTAGCATATGGATTTGGGTAGAATTTTAAAACAGTTTACAATTTTTTTTTACTTAATTCCAATTTGTAATTGTTCCCACAAATTTTCTCTTAAATTCTATTTCAAATTTAAGATACACGTGCCATAATTTGATTAGTGGTGTAGGATTTAGCCCATACAGTTAGTTGGTGTATGTGTATCACCCTCCGTAGGAGAGAGAAGGCAAATCGGGATCTTGGGAAGGCAGATGTAGAGGGGAATTAGAAATCGGTGGTGATGAAACCAGGGCAGAGAGTATGAAGAGTATGGTAGAAGAAATAGGGTAGGTATGGATGCACTTTTTAACTAGTTAAAAAAATAAGTAGAATGAGTTGTTTATTTTTTTAACTAGTTAAAATGTGTATGAACACCCAAAAAATCATAAAAATGGTTAAAATTATGAGTTAAAAAAAAGCTACTTGAGGGAGCTTATGTGGGGTTTATTTTGTTTATTTGATTTGAAAGTACCACAATACCCCTAATAACAACCAAATAAACTTCACTTTTTACAAATAAACTATTTTTCGTCCCATACAGAATTTATATTTTTGAGAAAATTTGCCCAACGGGTCCTTTTTTCGGCCTCTATTTACGGAGTGTTTCCCACCCTCGTGAAATTAGAGGGATTTGTCCACCACCACAAAACAGCCCCCCCAACCTCATAGACGAGATCTAGATCTGGAGAAACACGAGGGCTTGCCGTCGGCCAGGTCTGAGCGAGGAAGAGAGCGACCGCCCACCGGAGACGACGACAGCTTGCCTACCTTCCAGGTTCGCCGCCGGTCTCTCTCTCACTCTCGCTCTTCCAGTCTCCCCCTCGCTCTCTCTCTTCCGGTCTCCCTCTCGCTCTCGCTCTCGCTCTTCCGGTCTCCGTCTCGCTCTCGCTCTTCCGGTTTCCCACCACTCCTACTTGCCTCCAACGATGGCGTCCGCAAGCTCCTCCTCCTTCACTCCTCCCTCTCTGACTCCTCCATCTCCGGCCTCAAGAACGAGGTTATCGCCAACGACGGCGTCTGCAAAATCGTCTCCAACGACGACGCCTTCCTCCTCCGCCTCGCCTGCGCTGAGATCCTCCACAACCTCCGCCTCGTCTCTAAGGCTGTCTTCTCCTACCTCTCCAACAAGTGTGAGGATCCCAACCTCTGTGTCTTCCTCCAGGTACCTACCTTTTTTTTCAATTTCAGTACGCTCCCTCGCTTCCTTCCTCTTCCCTGTGATTTCAAATAATTTCTGGAATCGGATCTGATCATGCGCCACAGATCCATGAACAAAATTGGGGTTTCAGCATCTGCTGAAACCCAATTGCTTCACTGTCAATTTGGTTGTTATGAATATGATGGCCTTGATTGCTTCCAGGTGAATTGTATTCTTTGAGCCATTGAAGGCATTGTTGTTCGTCGTGTCATTCCTTCCGACAACCGATGCTTGTTCAATCTGTATGTAATTCATTCTTCATCTCCTTTCGTTTTAATGGTTTTTTCTTCTTATGTATGCGGTGTCTGTTTTTTACAATATTGGGTCTTCTTATGTATGTTCAGCACTGTCACTATAGCTTTGTGAATTAGAACTCAAGCTGTATTAAAAAATTTCTTATGTATTGGGTTTTTTTTCTTCTTATGTATGCGGTGTCTGTTTTTTACAATATTGGGTCTTCTTATGTATGTATAGCATTGTGAATGAGAACTCAAGCTGTATTAAAAAATTTCCTTGACATTTACAAGAATCAGTAATTGAAAAATGCAGTTCTGTTAACACAAGCTAAGCATCTATTCTTTAGAAATCAAGCATTGCAGTTTAAAAGTATGCAATGTATGACAGGTCACAGTTGGACATCGAAATGGTGATCCGGACAAAAAGGAGAAAAAATAACTCCGATTTCAGCAACAATTTTATCATCTAAAATCGGGGTTTCAACATCAACAACTTTGCTGAAACCGAGTTTTCAGCATCAACAACCCTTTTTTCAGCAACGCGGAAAAAAAAACACTCCGGTTTCAGCAACTCCGGTGTCGAAGTAGTGACGCGAAAAAAAACAACAACTCCGGTTTCAACACCTTTGGTTTTAGCAACTTTGGTTTCGAAGTGGTGATCCGGAAAAAAATAAGGAAAAAAAATTAACTCCGGTTTCAGCAACAATTTCAGCATCTAAAACCAGGGTTTCAACATCAACGACTTTCCGATTTCAGCATCAACAATCCTTGTTTCAGCAACGCGGTAAAAAAAAACTCATTGAAAACAGGGGTTGCTGAAATCGAATGTGCTGAAACAGGGGTTTCAGCAACTCCGTTTCACCCAGCAACGCGGTAAAAAAAACATTGAAATAGGGGTTGCTGAAACAGGAGTTTCAGCATTAGCACATGCGGTTTCAGCAACGCGAAAAAAAAAAAATTGAAGCAGGGGTTCCTGAAACCGTATGTGCTGAAACAGAAGTTTCAGCAATTCCGTTTCAACATCGCGAAAAAAAAAAACTGGGAAAAAAATGCTGAAACAGAGGGTGACACAGGGGTTTCAGCAATTTCGGTGTCAGAGTGATGACATGAAAAAAAAAACAACTCTGTTTCTGCAACTCGGGAAAAAAAAAAGTTAAAACAAGGGTTGCTGGAACCGAATGTGCTGAAACCCCTGTTTCAGCAACGCGGATATATATATATATATATATATATATATATATATATAATTGAAAAAAAAAAAAAACTGAAAAATGGGTTGCTGAAACCGTATGTGCTAAAACAGAAGTTTCAGCAATTCCGTTTCCGCAAATTTGGAAACGCGAAAAAAATAAAAAAAAACCCGATGAGGCGGGAGGGGGCACAGGGGCCATGGGGGCGGTGGACATTTAGCTAATTTGGAAGAGGTGGGAGACCTTTTCCTAATAAAGGCCAAAAATTAGGAGATCGAGGTAATCACCCATATATTTTTTCATACATTTTTAACTACTTTTTACCCACAATTTATAAATTTTACCCTGTTTATAATTTTAGTCAGTTTATTAACTCCGTCCCATACGAACTCATAGGCCAATTTCTAGAATCCGTTTTAAGTTAACAGGAGTACTCACCCCCCCTTAATTCATTGTTCATTTAGGGGGTTCAGCTTTTATAATAGTATAGATAAAAAATTGTCATGGGCCATAGTGTGGACTTGCCTAACATGTAACTGATCAGGCCTCGGGTCCAATGCACACTAACAAGTCTTTTATAAAGTGCGTAACAAATTAACTCTAGCTTAGCTAGGGATTCAAACTCCGAATGTGACAAATCTCTTATTATTAACTTACTCTCTATGAACATTTAACTCTACTAGGTGTGGTGGGTGCGCGATGCGCGCCTTTGTGGGAGTCGATTTTAGGGATCTAAGAAATCCACGAAGAGTTTGTGTTCATTATTATGGTGTTTTATAAGAATTCAAACAAGTCACCTTTGAGGGATGATAGTGAAATGGTAAAAGGTTGGTATAACATCTTGTTTCCCATGCTTGTTTAACTAAAATTAGCTCTTTCCCAAATGAAAAACCGAGGACAATTCCACAGCAGCAATCCCACAGACTCGGAAAATAATAATGAAAATGGTTGACCCAATAGCAGATTCCGCAGCTGCCACAATTGGAACCGAAAAGCAAATACTGATCCATCAGTCATCACATCATCAGAAGAAACGAAAAGTTCGAATTTATAACTAATCTACATTGATTCCAAAATCAATTGACATAATAAGATGATAATAAAAAAAATATATAAATTATAAAATATTTGATAGAATCTGAAAATAGAATGTTTGCATATCCTCCAGTCCCTGTGGCAACAGGTCACTGATTTGTTGGCAGTTACTCTAGCAATTACAATTGACAACACGCAAGTCCAAGATCACGTGAGTTAGTAATCCCTAGGTGTTGTGTTGATGGCATCAGGTACTTGTTTCAATATTTTCTTAACATAGAGGTTGTACTTGGGGAATCCCGCCTCACCCCCATGATTCAATCTCCACACAATCTAAAGGTTCAGGTATTTACAACCCTGATGGTTAGCAACCCACTTAATAGATTCACCTTCAAAGATCCATGATGCAGCAGGTGGCGAAGTCCTGATTCAGATTTTTGATCGAGATGTGGTCAAGTACCGCATAGTACTCATCAGATTCATCAACATTGCCAACTTCTGACTTGAATGTGTAGCACAGAGCATGAATACCCACCAATGTATTCCCTTGCATTCCAAAAAGAACCATTCATGGCAAAATCACTGTACTAATTTTTTTGAGAGAACTCATTCATGGTCAGTATAAGGTTACCCCATGATACAAGGAACACTTGTGTTTTCTTGTTAGTCCTAGAATCAACTCTAGAAGAAGGCCCAACAACAAGTCCCCATAGATTTTACCTGAACACACAACTGGTGAGATAAAAGAAAAGATGACCTAAAAGAAGCTTTCTTTCAAAGAGCCTTGATGTAAAGGACCCCTTGCCATCAAGAAATCCTTTTAATGTCAATTTCCCTCCTCTACTATAAGACACCTCCTTACGGCTAGATCATATGATTTCAATAAATGATAACTCGAGTTAGTTAAGTATTAAAACAAAAATAGCAATATTATCATTTTATAGGAACTAAACAAGACAAGCGTATCGATGGATTCTCCTACAGCAATTTCAATGAAAGATGAAATAATGTGATGCTTACTAAGTGGTACAAGTATTTGCGCAATTGGTAAATGCATAGAAAATAACTAACACCATACTAACAATATACAATGAATAAGTTTAAGTCATATCTCATTAACGGGTCTTCCAAATCAAATTAAGAGAAGGAACAAGAGGACGACACATAAGAACACAACAAAAGAGGGTAAACTATAACAGCTATAATGCAGCATACTGAAATCAACATAAGCAATTGTCTCATCCTTGGTACAAACCTAGACATCCAGAGGGCTCAGCATAGGCATATTGATTTTGAATCGAACAAATATTTACCTAGATACCAGAATAACAGTATACTAAGAATAATTGTTAAAACATGGCACAATAAGAATATCACTTATAATAGAAACAAAATAAAATACCACCAGCAAGAGATGACGACAAGATAAACAAAATAAAATACCACTTGCAAGGGACGATGACAAGTTATGCTGAAACACTAATATCAAAAAACATGGCACAATAAGAATAATTGTTAAATTAGAAATATTATTTAAAGGTTAATTAAGAAAACAAAAAAATGTTTCACTCTGACATATGCATGAATTCTCATCTTGAATTAGAGAGTGATTTACACATAAATAAGACACAAGAACAAAATGAATTCCGAATTCCCAATAGGTTTAGAGCCGTTCTTGCACCATTGGTAAATACTGGAATAATAGTATACTAAAATACGTTACAGAAGCCTCCAGCATCCCAATGAAAAAAAAATCGAAAACAGACGAGGTAGAAGAATAACAACATAAAAATAATAAGTTTAGGCCTCTAAGCCACAAGTCTTACAAATCAAATTAAGAGAAGGAATAAGAGGACGACACAGAATAAGAACAATGACGTATTTTTAAGATTTGAGAGAATTTGTAGGCTGGTTCCATGGAAATCAGCTTACACCTAGTCATCGTATGCATATATAGGCAAATTACATATAGAATAAGGTTCAAGTCAAAGCCAAAACAAATTTTAACAAATAATATGTTTTCCAATTTATGAAACACCAATAAATAGCTAGAGCATCATCTTGTCTTTGCTAATATAATGATAGCATTTAGTGAATTTCATTTCTTAATGCTTTGAATGAAAACCACAGCCACAACCCACAACCCATAATACCCTTTTAAAGATCCCATACTGCCCTTGAAAAGAAGCTGCAGAAAACAACTATAACATCCTTTTACAGCGAACAACCCTAGAATCGAAGATTAAAAGGCTTCCAAAGTACCCGCAACATCACCAATGGTCAAGCACATCCAAACTAACCAAAACAAACCCATTTCGATCGAAATTGGTATAAAAATACAGAACAACAGCAACTCTTTTAGCAGACCAAAGTAAACCCTTCTCAACAAACAAACAAACAGGCCATAGAGTCAGCAAGCCCATCGCCGAACAACCCCCAACGAACCATTGGACCAAAGTAGCTTGTTGCGGATCAATAACTTCCCACAAATGCACAAATATTCACACCCCCCTAAGCTAAATTCAAAATTTAGGAAAATTCAGCTCAAGCGACCCTTTGCAGACCAATAACAGTTCACGAATGCAACAGAAAATCACACCCCTAAACTGAATTAAAATCCAGGAAAATTCAGCTGGAACCTCCCTCAAACTTCTGTAGCATGGCCCTCTGAAATCAGCCTAAAACGAGAAGAAGCAACCTCCAGAAGACCAACACAGCCCCACACAAACATCGCCAAAATTTAGAGCTAAATTTTGTAAGTGAAGTCCAAAGTTTTAATTAAAATACACTTAATGTCCCCTCTACTTGAAATATACCATAAGTGGAAGATTTAGATCAAATTAAGATGACGTAATTACGATGGCAGTAATTTGTTTTAGTCTATGTAGTTCATCCAAAATCCTTTCAATGCACATATTTTGCATGAATTGATTTTAGATTGTCTTGTGAGTCATTAATGTCATCTAACTGTCCCGCTTGAACTGTTGGATACTCATTATTTTGTGTAACTCAAAATTGTTGTTCTCATTCCAGTACTTATCATGTTCGGTGCTAAATTCTAATCTAGCCCAAGTGAGACACTGAGAAAGAGAGGGCTATCATAGTGGAATTCAAAGCATAATTCACTCAACAAGAACAAAGGAAGTGGAAATCAAAAGAAAACATCAGCAAAAACATACGAGGGAGAATAAGAAGGGGACGAAACTATGGCAAACCATTAAAGGAAATAAATTGCAGCACTGCTCATGTATTTAAAACTACAATATCATCTCAATCATTAGCAACCTATAACATCATAACTTGAGTCAGGCAATATTAATAGAGATCATGTTCTCAGGTCATACAAATATCACCCCCACATTCTCTCAAGAAAGAAAGCCAAGAAAACAAGACAAAATTGACCTTGAGCACGATTTGGTGACTATAAATATTTGGAGTTGAAAGGGGACACAAACAGCAAACAAAAATTGAATTTCGATTAAAAAAAAACAGCAATCTTAATTAGATGACATCTCAAGTCTTAACCAACAGACAGATGAGCACATAAGCCACAAAAAATTGCATTAGAAAATTGCACTAACCTTGCTAAGACCTTTTCCCTGAAAATCAGTTTACTTGGTTGACTTGTATTATATTTGGTCAAGCATCGTTCCTGCATAAATTAACTATTTCAGGACATGGTCTAAAAAAAAATTGCAGATGAAAAGTATGTTCTCAATTGGTAGTATTTCTAATTGTTTGCTCTCTTATAAAAATTCGATCAACTCAAGCACATGCCAAATTAGGATTGATAACTAACCTACGAACTCTCTAACGAGAGATTGAGATATATGATGAGCACCCATATGCCAAATTGGGGACCATCCGAAGAGCTTATCGGCGACATCAGAGAAAGAGGCAGACAACTGATCGGGAAGAGGCGACAAGAGAACTGAAATTCCAAAGCAAATAAACAATATAGGAGAATTGAAATTTAGAAAGAATAACTGCAAGAACTTCAAACTGAATGGAGAAAAAGGGCATGTTGTTGTTGTTGACGATTTGCAACGGTCTCAGTGAATTAAGCAGGGTGATTTGCTGCAGTAAAAGAAACAAGGAATAACACACAAAATTTCAATTCAACTAAAACAGTACAAAAAAGGTACCATACCAGAAATCATAGATACTGGAAAGAGTTGGAGAACGCATAAACGCAAGAGATGAAATCGGAGACAACCAGAAGGGTGAAGAACGGACAAAGACAGGCGACGAATCGCCAAGCAATAATGAGAAGAAGAGGATAAGAGGATGGAAAAGGCGACCACGAGGAGCACCACGAGGGGCACGAGGGCACGAGGGCGAAGGCGGTGGCAAACAATCGAAGGTGGTGGAAAGATATCGCAAACGAGCCGTCGATCTTCGATTACAACCTAAGCGAAGCAACGGTCAGGATAAGCACTATCTCCAACCATTTGTAGCCGTTGATCTTGAATTATAACTATTGTTAGTGAATGGCCAGATAGTGTCGAACTACCGGCGCTTTTATAGTAGTAGAGATATCCGTAAAGAGTTGTTTCATACTCTCATATATCGGAGATACATATATGTGAATTGTTAGTGGTTGGAATGTAGTTATATCTTACATCGGAAATATTGAGATTGTTTGAATAATCAGTTGGTGGACTACTTTTATAATTGTTAATTGATTTTAAAATGAAAGTTCATTGAGTTTATGTGATGTTTATATCTTTCGTACACGTGGACCCGCATATGACCTTCCTCCAACGTTTTGATTCCACCGGAATCAGCCGATCAGTGGTGGATCCAGAAATTCTTTTAAGGGGGGCTAAATATTTTTTTTGGATAATTTGTTTTTACATGTATATATTAAAATTATTTTTTTAATTAAAATATTTTTAGAAAAAACCTTAAATTTATGATTTAAATAGTCATTTTTAATAGAAAAAATTAAGAAAAAAAATTTATAAAAAATGAGAATTTTTTTATATGTATATATTAAAAAAATATTTTTTGTTTAAATATATTGAAGAAAAAAAAAAAATGTGTTTTCGGATAAGCATTTTTAGTAGAATGAACCAAGAGAAAGAAAAATTATGAAAAAAGTGAGAGTAAAGGGGTTTTAACTAAACCCGTCAAAACATAACTCGGCTTGTATACTTGGTAATTTTTTGAGTTTGAAGTTGATATTTTAGAACCGGGACTCGAAAACATCCCGAACCCAAATGCCTGATGAGCTGTTGGGTCAAAATCGTTATGGTGAGTCAACGCTATGTGACGCCACGCACGCACTATAGAAACCTCACACAGATTCGTCGTGCAATTGTGTTCGCTAATGTCACTCATAAATTAAAAAAGGTATATATTTTATAATTATAGTTTGTTTTAGAGAACTTATTTGTATAAATATGATATGTTTTATGGTTAAAGTATTTATATAATAATAATATTATTATAATATTTATAAATTTGATTATAATATTATTATTTAGTTTAATTTGACATGCATGTTGAAATTATAATTTATTTTTACAAAGTTCGAGCTTTTGACGTGGTGGATCAACCCGAAATTGGGATAAATACGATCTACCTGGGACCTCGAACGATCACAACCCCGATCTACCTAAGACCCAACCCTGAACTCGACCTGAATGACGTAGAACAACACAACATTGTCACCTTATCCAAGTAAAACAACAAATATTCAAACATTGTCGGCTTTATAACGATATTTATACAATGATTTTATACGGCTAAAAAAACAAATTAGGTACTGTAAAAATCCAAAATACAATTGTGATAAGAAGAACCTGTGGACAGTTAATTAGATTAGCCAAATTGGTTGGTCCTTTGTGTTTTTCTTAATTAGAGTTTTTTAAACCCACCCGGGTTCGAATCTTGTTGGCCCCATCTTTTCTCAATTTTTTCCCTATGTACAGATGTACTCCTTACTCCATATATACACCAGCAAGAATACTTAGTACTGTATTCACTAGGTGTGTAGTATTTATATGATATTAATTTCTTAAAACCATTTTGTGTTATATAGGCAATATTAATAAACCTTAAAAAATTTAATTGTATATGGAATTATGTAATATTAATAACCTTAAAAAAATTAATGATTGGTAACAAGTAAAAACTAGAATAGGTACATTAATTGTCTTATTGATAAACCAAAACTAAAAAAGGAATACGTACAGTCTCCTTGGGTGATTATTTAATTGTAGAATTATTTTTAATTTCCAAATTTATAGGGTGATTTTTGTAATTTAACCAAAATCCCAAATCTGTCCCCCAATTTCAAACAGTGAAATCACAGAGATGGTGAGAGGAGAACACGTACAAGTCCGATGCGTGACGCAATGGCGAGAGGGGAATTGGCACTACGCTAGATTCACTCTCGCTCGACGGACCTAAAAAGGTTCGTCGCCTGAGTCATGTTCGGGCGACCAAATTACTAAGGCCCGTCGCCTGAACGTTGGGAGGTCCGAACCGCCTCCAACCCATGTTTAGCCGACCAGAAAACCTCAATGTTCGTCGGCTGAACTGTACTCAGGCGACGGAACAAATCCAGGCGACGAACATTGCTCAAGATCGGTCGCCCAAACAGGTATCCGAATGACGGCTGTCAGAATGGGCCTTTGTCGCGACGGAAATTCAAGTGGTTCGTCGTCTGAGCGTTGTTCGGGCCTTTGCAGCGACGGAAGTTCCAGTGGTCCGTCGCCTGAACGTTGGACTTTTTCAAAAGTAGAGTAATAAAGTCCGGTTGGTGGTGGTAATTAAATACTGTTCATTCAGGAGACGAACTTTTAAATATATTCGTCGCCTGAAAAGTGGGGTAGTTGACCCCATATTTATTACTATTCACTCAGGAGACGGAGGTGTATATATGTCCGTCGCCTGAATGTGTTTTCCGTAACAACCAAATAAATCGGTTGTACTGTACAATAATTACCCTCTCACCTTCATCCTTTCTCCCAAAATAACCCTAGAGGGCTCGAAAATTCTTCCCCCATTTCTCATCTCCATTGAAGGTATGTATAAATTTTAAATTTTTTTGTTTTTTTTGTTGAATATATGCATATACATTGTTTGTTTGGATATTTGATGATGAGCTTGTCTTTTTTAATCGAGTTTGGATGGTAAAAAAGTTGTTTCAATGGAGTTTATGAGGAGAAAGAGTTGTGTATGTATATATGGAGTTGAAATTGAGGTTAAATGGAGGTTAAATTGAGTTTGTGTTATGAATTGATGATGAGAATGGAATTGAGGTTAAATAGAGGTTAAATTGAGTTTGTGTTATGAATTGATGATGAGAATGGAATTGAGGTTAAATAGAGGTTAAATTGAGTTTGTGTTATGAATTGATGATGAGAATGGAATTGAGTTGAAATTGTGTATGTATATATGGTGTAGAATTACATAGATGATGAGAATGGAATTGAGTTGAAATTGTGTATGTATATGTATTGTGTATGATTGGAAATTGATTTTAAATTGAGTTTGAGGTATGAATGGATTGTGTATGTGAATGGATTGTTTATGTTAAATTTTATTTTAGAATGTGGTGTAGAATGACATAGATGATGAGAATGGATTGTTTATGTGCAATTTCATTTTAGAATGTGATGAATTCATATGAATGGATTGATAATGATAGGACGATAATGAGCGACAAAAGTTGGATGCTACTCCCTCACGCTCACGGGGAGTATCAAAAAGGAATATTTCTCTTTATGCAGAATCTTAGAGATAATGCGAATGGAATGACTCATTTCCTATGTCTGTGTCGGAGATGCCGCAACAATGAATGGGAGCCAATAGATGAAATACACAGTCATTTGGCCCACATGGGAATGTGGCCTAGTTATACTGTTTGGGACAAGCATGGCGAAGCCCCAGTTGATAGGACAAATGAGCAACGACGAACGCAGATCCTGGAGGAAGGGGCATCTTCCTCCGTTGATGGTCCGGCTATGAACATTCTGCACGATGCTTTTCCGTTTCATGCCGGATATGAGGCGCACTCTGTCCCCGACGATCCTCCGTTCCAATATGTTGTTGACGATGATTACGAGAAATATAATAGGCTTGTAGAGGCAGCAAACATGCCATTGTGTGAGAACAGCGATATGACTGTTCTGGATGCCTGTCTGGATGCAATGCAGATGAAGTCAGAGTTTGGTTGGACAGATAGGAGCATGGACGCCATGTGCGCACACAATGCTCGCATGTTGCCGAAAGGACATAAACATCCTACGGATGGAGCGAAGATGAAGAGTGTGATTAGGGACCTTGCATTTGGGTACGAGCTGATCGACGCTTGTGAGTATAACTGTGTGCTGTTTCGCAAACAATATGCAGATCTCGAAGCGTGCCCCAAGTGCAACACACCTAGGTGGTGTACTAGGGAGGGTACGAGAGGCAAGGTTCCCAGGAAGGTTCTCCGGTACTTTCCCTTAACCCCTAGACTGAAGAGATTGTTCATGGAGCCGAACATTGCAAAGGCTATGCGATGGCATGGTGAGCGGGTGAGAGATGCAGAATGGTTGAAACACCCATCAGATGGTGAGGCATGGAAAGAATTCAACAAAACCTACCCACATTTCTCTGAAGACGTGAGGAATGTGAGACTTGCACTTGCAACCGATGGATTCAATCCATTTGGGAATCAGTCAACCCTCCATAGCACATGGCCTGTCATAGTGATGCCATACAACTTGCCTCCGTCATTGTGCATGAAGAAGGAATTCAACATATTAGCGTTGTTGATTCCGGGACCAAAGTCTCCAGGAAAGTGTCTTAGTGTGTTCATGCAGCCGTTGATCGATGAGCTTCGCCACTTATGGGGGACTGGAGTATATACTGTTGATCGATACTCAAGGTCCACTTTCACGATGAAAGCAGCAGTGTTGTGGACTATAAGTGACTTTCCTGGCTTGGGGATGTTGGCTGGAGCTGCGACGAAGGGGTATAAAGCCTGCCCTATTTGCTTGGACGGTACTTCTGCAACGCATGAACAAGGGAGAATGGTTTACGATGGACACCGTAGATGGCTTCCACTAAACCACCCGTGGCGAACCGATGGTATGGCATTCAATGGAAGCGAAGAACACAGAACACGCCCTTATGCTTGGAACGGGGAGCAAATTCTTTCACAGATCGATAGGTACGAGAACTACCTCTCTTTTCACTCTCTTTTCCCTTTTCATACGTTTGTCCGATGTCTTTCTCATTATGTTTCCATCTTTCTCAACAGGATCAACTTCCCCCTCCTCAGCTCGCACCCTGCTTTCAAGGCCCCATACAGTGTGACTAACAGAATGTGTTGGACCAACAAGTCCGAGTTATGGAGATTGCCTTACTGGCATCACATTAGAGTCAGACATGCACTCGATGTTATGCACATCGAGAAGAACGTCTTCGACAACATCATCGGCACTACTCTTAACATAGAAGGGAAGACAAAAGATGGTCCCAAAGCTCGAGCCGCATTGCAGCAAAGAGGGGTGCGGAGAAGCCAGGCACAGAAGAGAGATGGAACACTCCCTCATGCGCCATTCCTGGTGAAACGGGAGGACATACCAGATATATTCGAATGGTTCGGTACAGTGAAGTACCCCCATGGGTACGCTGGATCTTTGCACAACAAGGTCAAAATTGCAGAGAGAAAATTCCACGGCCTAAAGACCCATGACATTCATGTTATGTTTCAGCGTCTTCTTCCCATTGTTGTCCGTGCATACCTGCCGTTGGGTGTTGCCAAGACTTTGGTTGCGCTAGCGAAATGGTTTCAGAAATTGTGTGCCAGGGAGGTGAGGAAGGAGGATGTCCGCCAGATGGAGGATGAGATAGTTCAGATTCTTTGCAGACTGGAGATGATTTATCCCCCGCACTTTTTCACAATCATGGTACACCTTCTAGTTCACCTACCGCAACAAGTGTTAGAAACTGGACCAGTGCATTACACCTGGATGTACCCAATTTATGTCCATTATACCCCTCCAAAACTTCTTCCTTTGTTTCATAGGCAACTTGGCAAATATAAGGCTCAAGTGAAGAACTACTGTTACCCGGAGGGAAGTATTTCATAGCGTTACGTTTTAAACGAGGCAACAACATACTGCAACTTGTATCTCGGGGTCGAGATCAGAGCCGTGAAGGTACGAATGCAATGGAGGAGCTGAGCTATGATATTTCTGTCGTTTCAAGCCTCGTGCGTCCTCACGGTGAAATCATGAGAGAAAGGTTAGGAGAACCTATGATTGCAGAGGCTCACTGGCAGGTTTTAACCAACTGCAAGGAAGTTGAGTTCTACTTGAAATCGCATGAGAACCTGTATAGTCAGGCTTACCGGGAGTATGAAGAATGGGACCGTAGAAGAGATTTTCTTAGTTATTTCTACCCATGGGTAAGAACGACCGTGATGTTTCATTAAACAAATTGAATGTTTGTTTTCCCAATACAGAACTCTAACATATTATGTTGTATAGGTTTCTAAGTTGCACAAAGATGGAGACACCTACCTGAAACCGGAGGTTCTGAACTTGGCAAAGGGGCCACTACAATGCAAACTGTATTGGGCCTGCTCTGTCAATGGGGTGAAGTTTGTGGCATGGGACAAAGACAAAGATTTGAGAACACAAAATTCAGGGGTGATGGTGCAAACTTCAGATGCTAAGTACTATGGGGTACTTGAACAAGTGGTAGAGCTGATATACGCTACTTGTATGCCAGTTGTGTTGTTTAAATGCAAGTGGTTTGACACCGATCCTGAAAATAGTGGAAGCACCAAGGTAGATATGGGTTTGCTCTCTGTGGACACAAACAGCAGTTGGTATGAGGATTCCCCGTTTTGTCTTGCACGCTCGGCGAGGCAAGTGTTTTACGTGGATGATCCAAAGGCGGGTGATGCTTGGAAAGTAGTTAATGTGATGTCACATAGAAACGTGTATGATCCTCAAACTCTAGCAACTCGCGGAGATGATCTTACCAATGAAGTGGAAGAAGCTTATCAGGAGTTTGGCCCGGTGATCTATTTTGAAAATTTGAACCTCGCCATTGATCTTGAAATGGAGGAAGATGAAGATGAAGATGAAGATGAAGATGAAGATGAAGATGAAGATGAAGATGAAGATGAAGATGAACATGAACATGATGAAGATGAAGATGAAGATGAAGATGAAGATGAAGATGAAGACGACGATGAAGATGAAGATGAACAAGAGGATGACGAAGAGGAAAATGACGATGACGAAGGTTGATAATGTCTTCGAATTCCATAAATCTCATATTGTAATCGTTGTTTTTGTGAGACATGGCGGTTATTTTCGTATGTGTATGATATGGTTGGTATCATGGCTTATAAGACTATTTTTTTTGGTGCAATTTGTCATTAAGTTATGGTAAACAGGGCAATAACACATGCCAAGTGCTCTTTTTAAAAAAATCTATATTTTTTCAGGCGACAGACAAATTAAATTCCCGTCGCCTGAGAGTATTCAGCAGACGAACTTATTAGTAGTTCGTCTCCCCAATGGAAAAGTGAATTTTTGACCCATTTTGGCTCGAATAAAATTTCATTTCCCACCTTTATTTTCACCAAAATTTGAATTTCCGCCAAATGTTCAGTCGACGGACAAGTTAATTTCTTGTCTCCTGAAATGATTCAGGAGACGAACTTATTACTAGTTCGTCTCCCCAATTGAATTTCCCCCCTATATTTTAACGAAAATTTGAATTTCCGCCAAATTTTCAGGCGACAATATTTTTGTATATGTCCGTCGCCTGAACATGTAGGATTTTAGTAACTCGGACTCCTCCCTAACCCTAACCCCAAATCATTTTCACTCATCGCTCTCTCTCTCTCTGTCTTTCCTCCGCCGCTCCTCTCGTCCCTCCTCCACCTCTCCTCCGCCATGCCTCCTAAATCCCGCCCTGTGAAGGGGAAAAAGAAACAAACCTCGTCCACTCCGGCCCCGATTCCTCCACCGCTGCAATTACCGGTCCCCTCGTCCACTCCGGCCCCGACTCCCACTCCCACTCCCTCTCCAAACCCGGCCCCGACTCCTCCTCCTGCCTCAGGGACTCCTACTCCCTCTCCCACTCCCTCTGCAACAACCCCGGTGCCACCTCCTCTCCTATCTCTCACCAATAGCAACCCTGCGCCATCCACAGCCATTGTCGGCGCCACCCTAGTAGCTTCGTCATCAGGCGAGGCCCCTCGCTCCATCCGATGTCGTGGTGAGCATCTCTCTCTCTCTCCCTCTGTCAGATTCTTTAAAATTGTACAAGGATTTAGGGTTTCAATTTGTATACTGATTTAGGATTTAGGGTTTCAATCTCATAGGATTTAGGGTTTCAATTTGTATAAGGATTTAGGGTTTTAATCTGATTTAGGATTTATGATTTAGGATTTAGGGTTTCAATCTGATTTAGGATTTAGGGTTTCAATTTGATTTGTGTGAAATTGAACAGGAAGTATGTTCAATGTCTTTTTGTTTTAACTGGCTGCAGTGATTCATGTTTTTTTTTTCCTTTGGCTTGATATTTGTGGACTTAGCCTTCGAATGAGACTCTGTGTCTCTACAGTCTTGTGTGAAATAGGATCAAGACAGAAACTTTGCTTTCTTTTTCCTTTGGCTTGATATTTGTGGACTTAATTGTTTAATTGGCCTTATTTTGCCAGTACTTCTCTTTAATTTAGAGTCTTGCTGGCTGGTGCAATTCCAGAAACTTATCTTAACTGTTAATGTTACTTATGTTGATGCTTGTTAATGTTACTTATGTTGATGATGATTGTGTACTTAATTGTTTGATTGGCCTTATTTGTGGACTTAATTGTTTGCTTATTAATGTTACTTATGTTGATGATGATTGTGTTTTTTTTTGTTGCTTATTAATGTTACTTATCTCAACTGTTATCTGATATGTTCTTATGATTTTTAGGTAAATATCGAACCATCAAGAGTCACAAAACAACACTCCTCAAGGCCGCTGCAGGGAAGAAGCTGAAGATTGAGTGGTCCTGCTTCCATAAGGGGCCTGGCCTCAAGCAACTGCATGACACCTTTGTCCGAGACATTGGGTGTGCTATCAGGGACAAAGTGCCGATGCTTGCATCAACATGGACCAAACTAACAGATGAGCAACGGTCCCCTGTAAGAGATTACTTGGAGGTAGTTTATTTTTTTTATTATCTTTTATTTAAGTACTTATTACTTATATCTTTATAGGGTGATCTGTGTTTCCTTATTCTTGACTGTTGCTTTCTTGACTGTGATCTGTGTTTGCTTATCGACTGCACTTTTTTTTTTGTGCTTCACATCTATTATGTTGCTTAATTTGGTTTTGTGCTTCACATCTATTATGCACTGATTTTTTTTTGTTTGCTTGCTTGGCTGTTGCCTATCTTCTGTCATGTGTGGCTGTTGCCTATCTTTTTTTTTTGTTTGTTTGCTTGCTTGGCTGTTGCCTATCTTCCGTCATGTGTGGTTGTTGCCTATCTTTTTTTTTTGTTTGCTTGCTTGGCTGTTGCCTATCTTCACATCTATTATGTTGCTTAAAAAATACTTATCTATTGTTGCTTTTCATCTATTTGCTATGAATTTTTTTTTCTTGCTTATCTACTATGAGATTTGTTTGCTTGCTTGACTGATGCTTATTTTTGCTTGCTTATCTACTATTAGATTTTTTTTAGTTTGCTTGCTTGGCTGTTGCCTATCTTATTTTTTCTTCAGAAAATGCTTATCTACTGTTGCTTTTCATCTATTTGCTCTGAATTTTTTTTTCTTGCTTAACTGTTGCTTGACTGTTGCTTTTTTTTTCCCCTTGCTTCGTTGTGCTTATCTACTTTTGCTTATCTCCTATTCCTATAACTTGTTTTTTCTGATATGGATGTGTAGATGTACTATGAGATTGACCCTGCAGTTGACTCATACGTGGAGAAGAAGAGTGGAAAAGCATATGGGGCCTAGAAGTATGACTGTCATCAACACTTCCTGGAGTGGGGGGGCGAGGACATACCACTTGAGTTTGTCGCTCGCCCTGAGCAGTGGCGGTTCTTGGTGAGTGACTTCACAGACGAAGCGAGAATGGTAATTTCTCATCATTTCCCTAACTTGTTTTTTTTATTCGCCGTTTATCTTATATTTTATCACTTGTGATTTCTGATTGACTATCTTTTTTACAGGCCTTGTGTGAGCGAAACAAGCAAAACAGGACCAAGAACCCGAACCCCCTTAATCATCACAATGGGTCCAAGCCCCTGAGCTTCCGAGCAGAAGAGCTAATCGTTAAGGAAAAACATCCGGCGGCATGGCTTAAGACAACCATAGAAGCCTACGAGGGGTGTCCGGGTGCGCAAGATGGACTGGTATGACCTTTTTTTTTCTGTCATTTTTCATAAGTACTTAGGTTTTACTTATATTTTTTGTATGACTTTCTTATTTCTTATAAATTGTAAAATCAGAAGTTCAAAAATGCATTTCTGTAATTTTTCCTAAGTTTGTGTACATCCTATAACTTGTATGACTGTCTTATTCACTGTATGACTTTCTTATTCCTAAGTTTTACTGACTGTTTATTTTTTATCACTTGTATGAAACTAATGTACAACTGTGGTTGGTAGGTAATTTGTGGAATTATTATCATGTACATCTTTTTTAATTAAAGTGGTTCTACATAGCTGAGGATGCACGTAGAAAAAGTGTGATGTCTGAACTGCTTTTTCTTTCATGTGTCTTCTTTATGAGATGATTAAAGCACTTCCTAGAAAATAGGGAGAATTGGTTTTGCTTCTATAAATGTATATTTGATTGAAACCTAATCTACTATATGTAGTATAATTATCCACTGATTATAGGTTCATTTTCTCAGTTCTACATTTGTTCGGGCAATTCAGTTTGCACTAGTCACTGTGTTTAGGACTTGCTATTCCCAATACCTTTTCTTTTCAAGGGGTTGGAAATATTTGGAAAAGATAGGTGTGAAGATATCTTCACACATATAACTAAAGTATAGCTTGAGTTCTATGGGTAGCATGTGGTGTAGAACAGTAGAAGCTAATATGTAATCCCCCTTCTTTATGTATATTATTTTCATGCAAATTGAGGACTGCAACTTGGAATTATCTCTATTTTTTGTTAAAATGATTATATATATTTAACAGTGACAGGGAAAATTATCCTAAGTACTTAGGTTTTACTTAGGTTTTACTTAGGTACTTAGGTTTTACTTAGGTTTTCTGTATGAGTTTCTGTATGACTTTCTTATTTTCTGTATGAGTTTTACTGACTGTAATTTTTCCTTAGGTACTTAGGTTTTACTTAGGTTTTCTGTATGAGTTTTCTGTATGAGTTTCTGTATGACTTTCTTAGGTTTTACTTAGGTAAAATCAGAAGTTCAAAAATGCATTTCTGTAATTTTTCCTAAGTTTGTGTACATCCTATAACTTGTATGACTTTCTTATTCTCTGTATGACTTTCTTATTCTCTGTTTAACTTGTATAAATTTCTTATTTTCTGTAATTTTTTACTAAGTTTATGTATGACTTTCTTATTCTCTGAGTTTGTGTACATCCTATAACTTGTTTTACTTATATATATTCCTTTTACTTATATATATATATATATATATATATATATATATATATATATATATATATATATATATATATATATATATATATATATATTCATTTTACTTATAAATTTCTGTGTTTGTAGGCCAAATTGAAACGTCGTCTTGATGAAGTCTACACTGTTGGAGAAGGAGCAGAAGACCCAAGCCAAATACCACCCCTCTCTGTCGAAGAACAAACACAGATTATCTTGGATTGCTTTGGGGAAAGAAAAGGAACAGAAGTTCGAGGTATAGTTCAATCCCACTTATTTTATTATTGTTTTACAATTTTCGGAAGTTCATACAAATATTTTACTTGTTATAATTCATATCAAGATTTTAATTATGTTTGAATTTCTGATTTTACAATTTCCATTACAAGATTTTACTTACGTTTTCAATCTTGTTTTCATAACAAGATTTTATTTATGTGTTCAATCCTTACTTACAATTTCCATTACTGATTTTACTTACAATTTCAATCTTGTTATAATTCATATCAAGATTTCAATCTTGTTTTCGTAACAAGATTTTATTTATGACTTTCTTATTCTCCAGCTGCTCATTCTTACTTACAATCAGAAATTACTGATTTTACTTATAGTTCATAACAATATTTTACTTATGTTTTCAATCTTTTTCTACTTACTGCTCTTATTATGTGTTCAATCCCACTGATTTTACTTATTATGGTTTCAATCTTTTTTTAAAAGGAATGGGTGCAGCTGGAGAGCGGCCTGCAAAGAAAAGAGGGGGTCCATGGGCAGCAAGGGCTGCAGAGAGGGACAAGGAGCTGGAGGAGGCGAAGGCTGAGATTGAAAGGTTGCGTGAGAAAACCACCCTAACCGAGACCAAGAATGAGCAGCTGGAGGAGCGTATGGCCAGCATCGAGAGGCTCATGATGGGCATGCTAAGTGGTCAGGCCAACTCACAACCATCCGTCACCTCCGTAGTCTGTCCTCAGGCTGTCCCTTCAGCCACAACTTCTCCTCAGCCCTCCACCAACTCAGCTGGTCATCCAACAGACAGTCAGCCCTCCCCCCAGCCGAAATAGCTAGGTAAGGACGCCCTCCTCATATCCCTCTAACTAAAACTTTGCTCTGGTTTTCTGGATAAACATTTAGACAACTTGTGTTGGATGGAATTTGTAGTATTTGTGTATACTTTTTGTGAAGTTTTTTGTGAAGTTGCTCAAGATGGATATTTGTCACATACTTTTGGTATGTTGGACAAGGTTTAGGGTGGATAAACATTTAGACAACTTTTGTGAAGTTTTTAATGTGATGGAATGAATTGTATGTTGTGAATTGTGAAGTTTTTTGTGCTTGTATGGTGTTGAGTATGTTGTATGTGTTGTTTGTGTTGTTGTTTATAGAGTTTAGGACAGGAGCACAACATGTGCTATAAGGTACATTCGAACAGGGGGCACCAGCCCTATTAAATTTTATTTTTTTAAAATCAAAACAATTCAGGCGACGAACTTATACTAAAAAAAAAAAAAAAATTAAACCTATTCAGGCGACGGAATTATATAAACTTTCGTCTCCTGAACACTCCAGCTACGGACATACAACTGAGAATGCATCCTTAGACTACACTCAGGAGACAAAATAATTCTATTTCCGTCTCCTGAAACTATCTAGGCGACGAGACATAAAGAAAAAAGTCCGTCGCCTGAATGCTTTCATAGCCCTATGGACCGCTCAGGAGACAAAATAATTCTATGTCCGTCTCCTGAAACTATCTAGGCGACGACACATAAAGAAAAAACTCCGTCGCCTAAATGCTTTCATAGCCCTATGGACCGACTCAGGCGACGAACTTATGACACTAAACTTGTCGCCTGAGTCTTAATGGGCGGGCCTGGATGGCCCTTGGCCTCTGACAACATCATCAGTCGACGAACACTTTTTCCGTCGCCTGAGTTAACTCCGCCGACGAACTTACAGATGGTCGTTGACTGAATGGTGGAAGGATGAAAGTCACCCGACCACAACTCAGGCGACGGAAGTTCGTCGCCTGAGTCGTCAGAGGGCGAAAAACCCCTTTCAGGCGACGACTTCGGTCCGTCGCCCGAAAGGCCATCTGGCGTAGTGTGGGCTCGGAGATCACAAGTCCGATGAATCGACGTTTCATCGCTAGTGGCGGAGAGGGCGAGTCTGACCGGCGATTGCGCTACCGGTCGATCTTTATGAATCGAACGACAAACCAAAGACGCTGGCGTGAGGAGGGTCAACTTACACGGAAATGGAAACAAAAAAGAGAGTCATCAGAGAGACTGACGGGAGTGAGAATATGCCATAAATAAAAAATAAATAAATTAATGAACTTAAAACACTGAGGGAGAAAACATCCACAGGGCTCAGCTCATGACATGATCACAAATTCTTCTTCTTTGTTTTGAATCTCTTTATCGTCGATATACCAAGCAAATGGTTTTTACTGCATCTAACTACCCAGCCCGCCTGCATTAAAGGAGATCTCAGCTGATTTGATTTTTTGATTTTTTTTCTACTGCAACTGGATATTTTGAACTAATTCAGAAGCCTTTTACTTTCCAAGGCACGCCAACTCCCTCCTTTACTCCATTCTCTCATACTGAGTGAGCTCTAACTTGCAGAGAGTGAAAATGGGTTAAAAGAATGGTTTTTTAGGGTTTCATGCATCTGTAAGTTTGAGTGTGTTGAGATTGATCGATCATATTGGATGTGCTCCGCAGCTCAAGAAAGTAGCTAGCTTTATGTTTCATCTTCCATAGGTAACTCCATCTCCTAATTTTTTTCTCATCTTTTTGTAATTTTTCCTGTATCATATTTCATTTTTGTAATTTTGCCATTTTCTCTTTGAAACAGGATTATACTCAATTTTAGGGTTGAGGATGTTAGAGATCAACGCCTACAATCCAGGGCAATTTGGTTGTGATAGTATTTACTTAATTAATCAAAGTAAGTGGAGGATTTGTCTCCACTACTCTCGTCATTTTCTCATATTAGTTAGTTGTATTTTGTATTTAAATATCAACTCAATTAATGAGAAGTATTATCAATCTGTTAAACAAAATCTCTTATCCTTATTCTCTACATGGTATCAGGTTTTGATCCAAATCTGTGAATCTCTCTTCCTCCTACTGTCCTACTCTAGCCTCCTTTCAATGTCTACTCCATCCAACATGCTTGCCAATTCGGCCGAGCCTTCTAAACCCTTCATCATCGTCCACTTCATAAATATCCAAAAATTAAACACAACTAATTACATAACCTGGCGTAAGCAGGTTCAATCCACTCTTGTTGGCCATGGCCTCCTCCCCTATGTTGATGGCTCTTCCCCTGCGCCGTCTCCTAAAATTGATCCATCTGATCAACCCAATCCAGCCTACACCACATGGGTTCGCCAAGACCAGTTACTCTTTGGCTCCCTCGTCGGTACCCTTTCGACGGAAGTGGCCCCTTTGGTTACTCCTGCGGAGACCTCTCGACAGGCATGGAATATCCTGGAGCAAACATTCGCCAAACCCTCTCGAGCCCATATTCATCTCCTCAAGGAGAAAATGAATTCCCGAACTAAAGGTACAAAGTCGATCACCGCCTACATTCATGAGGTCACGGGGGTAGCCGATGTGCTTGCATCCTTAGGCAAACCACAAGATCCCGAGGATGTGATCGATGCTATCCTCAAAGGCCTCGATTCTGCTTATCAGTCTGTTGTGGACAGTATCTATGCCCGCGATACCACCATCACCATTCCTGAACTTCATGAGAAGCTACTCACCAAGGAAAACCTCCTCCGCCGGGCATCGTCCTCTACCTCCACTCCTGATCCAACTACTGCAATGTCAATGCAGTACAGACCTTCCAAACCAAAGCCCAAGTCCTCTGCTCCTCTTCTTCCACTACCGCAGAGCAACCCAACGGCTCCTCCCTCTCAACGCCCTCCGTTCAAACCATTCCAAGGTAAGTGTCAATGGTGCAGGGAACAGGGTCATGTCGTCTCCTACTGTCCGGTCTTCCGCAGTCAGGTACCCTCTATCCGCCCTCCCACCTTCCGCCCTTCGTTTCCATCCCAACATGTCCAGCCGCAAGCTCATGCCTCCACGACGCAAGCCTCCGCTCAACCGTGGCTGGTCGACAGTGGTGCGTCGCATCATGTGACCAATGATTTGTCCAACCTAAGCATCCACTATCCATACGACGGCACTGACGAGCTTGTCATCGGCAATGGTAATGGCCTTCAAATCTCACACATTGGTACAACGACGTTAAACTTGGCAACCAAACATTTTACTCTTAATGATGTTTTGTGTGTTTCAAATATTGCAAGAAATATCCTCTCTGTTTCTAAATTCACCTCCCAAAATAATGTTTCTATTGAATTCTTACCTACTTGCTTCTTCGTGAAGGATCTCCTCTCGGGCAACATCCTGCTTAAAGGCCCCCTGGCCGATGGCGTCTACTGTTGGCCGCCCACTGCGTGTCTAGCTTCCTTTTCAGCTTCCCGAGCTTCTTCAAGTGCAGATATGCACCACCGTTTAGGGCATCCCTCGGCATCCATCTTTAAATTGTTGCAATCTTTTTTCCCTTCTGGACCTGCTACCTCTAGTCCAGATCATTGTGCTGCTTGCTCAATTAACAAATCTCATAAACTTCCATTTTTTACTTCCTCTATTACTTCCTCGTCCCCTTTAGAAGTTGTATTTTCAGATGTTTGGACATGTCCCGTTCTGTCTTTTGATGGGTTTAAGTACTATGTTATTTTTGTTGACCACTTCACCAAATATATATGGTTTTTTCCCCTCAAACACAAATCGGACACGCATCAAACTTTTGTCAAGTTTAAAGCTTTGGTCGAAAATCACTTTAATACAAAAATCAAAACATTCTTTTCAGATAATGGTGGGGAATTCATTTCCCTCAAATCATTCCTCTCCACAAATGGTATCACTCATCTCACCTCTCCTCCTCATACACCCCAGCACAATGGCTTTGCCGAAAGACGACATCGCCACATTGTCGAAACTGGATTAGCTCTAATGTCACACTCGGCTTTGCCTCACAAGTTTTGGCCCCTAGCTTTCCAAACTGCGGTGTACCTAATAAATCGCCTCCCTACCCCTACTCTTCAAAATAAATCTCCCTATCTTGCTCTTTTTCAAACAACGCCTAACTATTTAAAGTTACGATGCTTTGGTTGCTTATGTTTTCCGTGGCTTCGCCCATACGCTTCTACCAAAATGGATCCGAAATCCATAACTTGTGTGTTTGTAGGCTATTCCCTTAGCCAAAGTGCCTACCTATGCCTTGATCCCCAATCAAACAAATTATATGTCTCTCGCCATGTGATGTTTCAAGAATCCACCTACCCTTTTAAATCCCCCAATATTTCTACACCCAACCCCACAAACCCCATTGATGACTTCACTGCCCCAATTCCCTCATTTTCAACCCAACTCCTTTATTCCACCCCTCCCACACAACCGGCTACCCAGCCCACTTTGGAGCCCAATCCACCTCACCAATCAACGTCCCCCATCTCCCCTAATACGTTGACTTTATCCTCCCCTACAAATACTGCTTCCCCAATTCCTAGTCCAACAACCCCTCTTTCCCCTTTATCGACGACTTCATCGCCCACCACATCCCCTCCTGCTTCTGCATCTATTATTGCTCCGTCTCCCCACCTCTCCCCTCTTACCCCTCCCTCTCGTCAAATTATCACAAGATCCAAAAGTAATATTTCTAAACCTATCTCCAAACTAAACCTTCATGTTACTCTCTCACCCCTCAAAGAACCACAAAACATAACCCAAGCCCTAAAGGACCCGGATTGGCGGAAGGCTATGCAGATGGAATTTGATGCCCTCATCGCCAATGGGACATGGGAGTTAGTGCCCAAACTCCCAAGCATGAATGTTGTTGGTTGTAAATGGGTGTTTCGGACTAAACTCCTTCCCGACGGCTCCCTGGACAAGTACAAAGCCCGTCTCGTCGCCAAGGGTTTTCACCAACGCCCCGGCTGTGATTTTACCGAGACGTTTAGTCCCGTCGTCAAGCCTGTCACTGTCCGGTCAGTGCTTGCTCTTGCAGTTCAGGCAGGCTGGCCTCTTCGTCAACTCGACGTCAACAATGCATTCTTGCAAGGAACTTTACAAGAACAGGTATTCATGGACCAACCTCCCGGCTTTCATGACAAATCTCAGCCTGACTTCGTGTGCAGCCTCAAGAAGGCCATCTATGGCCTTAAGCAAGCACCGCGTGCGTGGTACACCGAGCTCCGTCAATTCCTCTTATCGCTTGGATTCGTCAACTCGGTTGCAGATGCTTCTTTATTTATTCTTCGCAACTCCACAGGGATCTTCTACCTTCTTGTGTACGTTGATGATATCATCATCACCGGAAGTCACATGCCTATGGTAACCTCTATCATCCGTACCCTCTCCAGTCGCTTCTCCTTGAAGGACATGGGCCACCTGTCTTACTTTCTTGGCGTAGAGGTTCAACCACACCCCCATGGGTTGTTCCTAAATCAGCGCAAGTACATTTCCGATATCCTGTCCAAGATGAATATGCAGGATTGCAATTCCATCTCCACACCTATGGATACAACCACCGCCCTCACTAAAACCACAGGTACCCTCTTACCAAACCCCACGGAATTCAGGACGGTTCTCGGAAGTCTTCAATACCTCTCTCTCACCAGGCCCGACGTCAGCTATTCTGTCAATAAGTTGTCTCAATTTATGCAACAGCCTACGTCATCTCATTGGAGTGCTCTGAAACGCATCCTTCGATATCTGCAAGGCACCATCGACAAAGGTATTATCATCCATCGTCATCCCTCTCATGTCCTCCATGGTTTTTCGGATTCAGATTGGGCTGGCAACAAGGATGATTATACCTCCACCACCGGGTACGTCTTCTTCCTTGGCCGCACCCCCATTTCATGGAGCTCGAGAAAACAGAAGACTGTTGCTCGCTCCTCTACCGAGTCTGAATATCGTGCCCTTGCCGACGCTTGTTCGGAACTCATATGGATTCAAACCCTTCTCAACGAATTGGGGGTCCAACAACCGACGCAGCCGGTCATCTACTGCGATAATTTGGGGGCCATACACTTGAGTTCTAATCCTGTATTTCACTCGAGGATGAAGCATGTTGCACTAGCATTCCATTTCGTCCGCCAACAGGTGCAGGGCCAACGACTTCGAGTGTCCTACGTTCCAACAGATGATCAGATAGCGGACATCCTAACAAAACCTCTTTGTCGCCCCAAGTTCAATACTCTGCTATCCAAGTTCGGTCTCGCCTAATCGGCGGCCCTTCTTGCGGGGGTATGTTAGAGATCAACGCCTACAATCCAGGGCAATTTGGTTGTGATAGTATTTACTTAATTAATCAAAGTAAGTGGAGGATTTGTCTCCACTACTCTCGTCATTTTCTCATATTAGTTAGTTGTATTTTGTATTTAAATATCAACTCAATTAATGAGAAGTATTATCAATCTGTTAAACAAAATCTCTTATCCTTATTCTCTACAGAGGATAGCTCTTCAGTAAGGTGGGGATATATTAAAAACTTAGTGGTGTTCTGTAAGTTGAGCTTGATCGATCATATTGGATGTGCTCAGCAGCTCAAGAAGGAGCTAGTTTTATGTTTCATCTTCCATAGGTAACTCCATCTCCTAATTTTTTTTCTCATCTTTTTGTAATTTTTCCTGTTATATATCTATAGCTTGTTTATGGTTTGTATTTCATTTTTGTAATTTTGCCATTTTCTCTTTGAAATAGGAGTATACTCAAGTTAAGGGGTGAGGATAACACTTCAGCAAGGTGGGGATATATTAAAGATTTCACCTTTAATTAATTTTCTTCATTTTCATGGTATATTTTGAAATAGTTCTAATTGCTTTCCGGTTGATAGGGGCAGTACGTACTTTGTATCTTGCTGGTGGTCTCAGATTTGCTTCCTTTGTGCACTGCCCAGATCGATCTCGAATCGGAACGCCAAGCCGTTGATAGGTCTGTAAACTTATCCAATTTTACCGCACTTTAATTAGTTGTCCTAAATGCTGGTATATATTAGCTTTGCTATTGAATACTTGCTGTCAAAATGTAGTCTTTTTCGTCTGTGTAATGGTATTAGCATTACTTAATTAATTAGTGGGTGTGCGTTGTTCATTACATGAGATCGATGAACCCATTGTGTGCATTTTCTTGATCATAGTTTCACCATATAAGCTGAACACGTCCATTTTCTGTCCTATATGCTGGTGGGTACTTGAGTTATGCCAGGATACTTGCTACTGTGTAATAAAAATGTAGTCTTTTTTGCCTGAGCTACGTACGTTTTGGTATTAGTGTTGAGGTGAACACATTGGCTTGAATGCTGACTAATATGCATATTGGAAAGCTCAAGAGGCTTGTCCTTTTTCTATAAAATCTATAGTGGCATAAGAATGATAAGATAAATGGAATATATATGTAGGTGGTGGTTTCTATATATATCTGCTTTGATCACACAAAAATAACAACAATCCCGTCCATCTGCATAAACGTACATATATAGTTTTGTTTATCATATCAGTTGAACACATTGATCTACGGTTATTTTTTCTGAGGCAGCATTGCTGTATTTTTGTTTGTGTTAAAGCAAGAGTTAGGGCTATTACATCTGCATAAACACATATATAGTTTTGTTCTGGGATTTTTTTTGGGGTCATAAATCATATATATATATATTAACTAATCTTTATTTTGTTATTTTTACAGAGTATGGCTCTAAACCTAAGAGAATGGGACACATATTATGATTCCAATGGAGCACCGCATCCCCTCATCAGGACTCCAATCAAACAAACTCACGGTACTTAATTTTATAACTTCTAGTATTTATTACGATGTGTTTGGCAATTTTATTTGGTAGAGAAAAATGGAGGAAAAGGGGAATCTAGTTCTTAATCAAACAAGTGTTTTCCGCATCAAAATATTAAACATCATCTACACCACTTATTTAATATTAATTGCACTATTTAATTATTTAAACATCGAATTAAAATTTTTAAAAATTATATTTATATTTCAAACAATTACATTTATATGCTTGTAAAAAAATATTCTTGGAAATCATATTATATGTTTTTTTGTAAATCAATTTTGTATCATAAACATCCTTTTCATTTAAAAAAATAATAATATTAATTTTCTAGATAAAAATATGCACATCTAAATATAATATATTCCACAAAAATAAATAAACAAACAAACAAACAACCGATCAAACTGGAATATCAAAAACAACATGATTATTGGTTAATGATTGCTTTAAAAAAAAAAAAAAGGATTTTTGGACCGATTTGAAACCAGCTAAAAGTAAATATGTAATGTGGGCTACAGACAGCGGGCTTTAGCCGGTTGATCGATAATGGGCCTAAATTAGCATGATATAATATTGGGCCACTCTTTTTTATGGCCCATTTCAGATGTTTTTTTAAACAAAGATGGGTTTGGCCCGTGTTCAATTTTTTGGAAATATTTATCTGGATAATTTTACTTAGGTTAATCTTAACACGTTGATTTTTCCCCTCTTCAAAGATGGATGTAGGTTCTCCGCTCTGACTTATTGCATCGAATATAACCTTCGATTAAAATACAGCCTTGCATATCCCTTCCCCGTTCTGCTACATGATGGCCAACTAGTGAATCATGAACAAACCCAAACTGACTTTAAAAATTCCCATCATCCAACCGACACCAAAATGTCTCATGCCTTATACTTTGCAAGCAGAGAAGGGGTTCGATTGTGGAACAATCTAAAGTATAGGATTAAAGGATATGAGGGTGAAGAGCTTGCCAAGGAAAGTCGTATGAATGGGCAGTTTGTGCATTTGATGACTTACGATCAAAAGGTAGCCATTCTGAGTAGATACTTGGACGAGGAAGGAGTTATAATAGGCATAATGGGAGTGTTTGACGATTATACGAGGAGTGATCGTGAAATCTATCGGGGAGAGGGCATTCATAGCAATACCCATTCTGTAGTCATAGTGGGCTTGAGAAAGATTGATGAAGTTATATACTTCGTGTATCAAGAGGCACGCGGCCCCGAATATGCCGGTTTCCTTGGATTGGGGAGGAATCTAGGCCACCCTGATGTTTTATTGAAGATTTACAAGATTACACTCGAGCCACCGAGAGAATTACGTGCATAGTGTTTCAACACAAGTTGCCGGAAGCTGAAAGAAGAAATCTTGGAACTTATCTAGTCTTTTCTAGTATTAAAGTTCAAAACCTTATGTTATGTTGATTGACTGTAGTTCTTTTTACGAAGCAGTGTGCCTTGTTGGAAATGGCAATGGTAATGTACAATTTGACCATTCTACCTCCTCAATTGTAATGAAATTCTGTCATCATTTGTAACAGCTTATGTATTTCCTTCTCATTTCGTTGTATCTTCAAATTGGGATGCAAACAGTCCCACATCGCTTACGAGGTGTTGCGTGCAACACCCTTGACTAAATATAGAGCTACCGGCCTGTTTGTTCAAAATTGTTTGATAGTCAGCGTTGGTGGTTTCCAAAAATTCAGTAACGATATGGTGGCGGAAGCAGCTTTACAATCCCTATCCCTTGGAGTCATTCTGTAAGTTAAGCCAATGATATTATCGATCAATTTTTTTTTCCGTGGTATTTGGGTTAATTATCGATGGGTTTATTATCGATCAATTTTGTTGTGGTATTTGGGTTTATTATCGATTATCGATCAACGATCAATTTTGTTGTTGTATTAGGGTTTATTATCGATCAATTTTGTTTTGTGGGGTTTATTATCGATCAATTTTTCGGTTTATTATAGATTATCGATCAATTTTGTTGTTGTATTTGGGTTTATTATCGATCAAATTTGTTTTGTGGTATTTGGGGTTAAAAAGTTCTGTGAATTTTGGGTTCAGTTACACGGGTTAAGAAGTTGCTGGATTTTCAGGCCTCAGGACTTGCTTGCTGATGATACAACACTGTTGTATAATGCGAATGGGGTGCCCGTGGTTGAGAAGGACTATAAAGACCCTAACTATGACGACGAAAGTGAGCAGGACCAGAGGGACTACGATCGTTATGTTAATCTTGCTTTGGCATACTACAATGGCATACATGTAGGTGATGTGATTATTATGTACCACATGTTGCAACATTTACAAATTGATTCACTGATTCTATGGAATGTATCTATTAAGAAACCACATGGTATACATGCTTTCATATTAAAACAGTTACAAATAAATCTTGCTGCAATATTAAGATTGAGGTACTCTTCTGCCTACACTTTTCATAAATCTCACATTAAAATTTTCACTCTTTTTATATATCTTCAAATGAAGATCACAACCTCTGGAATGGATAGAAGAGTCAATATGCTCAATCATCTCACAAGTCTTGTATTGCTCGGGATCTTCCAGAAATCTAACCATTCCATCCTTCTGATTGATTGTTGCATGAATTTCACCATCCTGCATCTGTAAACAAGAATTTTCATAACAGAAATGTCAGCTACTAGAAGGCCAAAAGTGCAACTTTTTTTATAAAAAATATATGCCTACTGCTGTATAATGAGGAATTCACGATAGCTAGATTGTTCAGCACTGGTATTTCATGGTAACCATTTTGAGTCCATGCATCTCTGCCTCCTGTTTGACTAGTCCAAGATTGTTATCCTTTTACTTCCTATTCTAGGCAGAATGGGAAACTCAGTGCTTGAAACTTTTCCTGGTTTGTGCTGACAAATGTTTCTAACTCAGAAATATTTGCACTGTTATAGCTGCTCGCCAAGTCAACCAGGTTGCCCATATTTTAAGGAGAGAATTCCAAAATGAGACAGCAAACTTTGTAGGAAGGAAAATGAAAAGAATTTGCAACTTATATAGATTTGCTATGCGTGAGTGACAAATGAACTTCATCATTAGCACTTAGTAGAGTAGGAATGGAACATGTGAGCAAAATATTACAGATGCCAAACTAGATCCTGCAAATATGATTTTCATTTGGAGATGATACATAAGACAACCAATCAGAAAACATGACCATTATTGTGCTCTTACTAAATTGAAACGTTATGTTAGTAGACAAGATCTTTGTCTTCACTCTGCTTTGTAATTGCAGAACACTGACTACAAGGCTCTCCCATGGCCATACCCGATAAAAGGTGGGCGTTCATTGCTACAATGCCGTTGTCTTGCAACAGCCACTTCGATGTGCACTTCGATTCATTGTGTTTTCACTGCTGTCCTGGAGCGCGAGCCTGCTATTAAGCGCGAGTCTGCTATTAACAACTTCTGCTCTAAATTATTCCAAGAAAAGCTTGATGGTGAGATGGTTGTCACTTCTTGTGTTATTGCAAATGGTGAGATCGGATTCCCGCCTCTATCAATTTCATCCATTTTTTAATTTATTATATACTCCGATCCATGTTCTTTATGAGGGATGAACTGGAACTGTCTACATTTTACTGTTATTATTTTATTTATGCTGCACTGCACACATGAAAATTATTCCTTTTACAGGTGGTATTAACCGCGTTGGTTGTGAGTTCTGCGACAGACCACACACAGACGAGGATGATAAAATGCCAAAACCTAAGACAATTTCTTGGTATGTGCTTATTTTTATTTACTTTTCAGGTTTTAACATTTGTTTCTGCCTGTTTGTTGTGGTGGTTGTTGCTTGTTTTCCATGTAATGTTGTGTTAACTTTTAGGGAAGATGTTATTCCACCTCCATCTTGGTTTTCTCGCTACTTGGCTGATGGGGTGACCTTGAGTGACAAGGCCAAACTCAGGCTTCGTTTTACCTCTATTGCATTGGAACATTACAACCACAAGCATGTATGTATCTGGATCTCAATCATTTCAGCCGTGAATCTAAATTTTAACGATCTAGCTGTTAGATTGTTCTTGCTAACCCTTGATATTTGTTTATTGTTGCAGCACGCAGACTATAAGCTTGTCGATGTTTTGCCATACTGCCGGTCAGCATTAATATTCAACAGTTCTGTGGTTCATTGCAACTTTATAGCAAAGCAAGGTGCAGGTCCTGATGCTTCCAGCAAGCTCTTCTTTGCTGAATTAGAGGAGCAGAGAACTGGCAGTGGCAGGTTTGAATGGGTTGTTCTTGCTTGTCGTGTCGTACGTGGTAATCAGATTCTCCTTATTATATGATAAATCTTAAACCATAGTATCATTTCATACTAGCCAAGAAAGTAATACACAGTTCAAAGACCCAAAAAAGATGGAAGAGCCTTGCTAGTTTAGAGTGTGTTTTGTTGGTTTTTTGAAGATGAGTGTATTTCTCCACCTTGTAGGAAAAACAAGAGCTGGCTGTCACTATTGTCCACCCCATGGGGGAAAGAGAGTCATTCACCCTACTCGTGGATTTCGTTATGGGCTTTACTCCGGTTATGATCGAGCTCGACTTCGTAGCCGTCGCTAGATCGAGCTGTGTTTTTCGGATGGATTCTCACTCGACTCAGACTTGATTAGGCCTCCTTGTGTTGCTTCTTTTGGATTATTGTATTTAGGTGTGTGGATTTGAATTAAGATTTGCAATGCTTGGTACATACTACTCTACTCCAATGTGCTTAATTGGGTCTAAGTCGATCATTTTGTACATTATTCCATCCGAGCTTGTTCGGAACAATTCAGTGGATGTGGATCCACGTGCTGTTACCACTAATCCTCCTCGATCGTTCACTTGAATGCAAAGTTAGTGTCTTTGTTTTCTATACAAAAGTTTCATGGTTCAACTGATTTCTTTCATGTCTTACATTCTACTAATGTTCATATTTTGCCCTTACAACAGGGTCCAATTTAATTTTACCAACACATTGCACATCATTAAAATATCATTTTTTCATTAGATGCTTCATGCTTGTGTGTCTATACTAGACTTGATAAAATAAGAAAGCCATTGCATTGATGTTAATACCTTGTATTGAACACTATATGGCTATACGATGGATCAATCGTGTTGGAGAGCGTCACGCGCTATAGCCTATATCAGTTGAGTAGCCCTTGTTAACCCCCATAAAATTTAACTATGTCTATACATTATACACACACATTAATCATGTGATTAGGTGCATGTGGTGTTGGACCGTGTGGTAGCTAGATGATGACCCTCCCATATTAAGCCCATAAAAAACCATAAAATTTAACTATTTGCAACTTGTAAAAAACAGAAACATATAATTATCAATGAGAATATATAATAAATTCAAACTTACAATTGTTGTCATCCTTCAAATACATGGAGTCATGGAGTAAATCGATAACCCGCGGCTCTTCCCTTTCATTCCACTTGTCATTTGGTTTTGGGTAAACTGCAGAAAACCACCCTTTAAATATGCTATATTGCGCTAAACCACCCCTTATATACGAAATTGCAAGAAACCACCCCTTAAATACAAACCGTTAACAAAAAGCCACCCGTTTTCACTATTCCGTCAGGTTGCCGTTAATTAGTTGATAAAAATATGTTAGATTACCATTATACCCTTCTACCTTTATTATTAGAGGTTTTTTCCCTAAATATTGTTATTTTAACAAAATCTTTTATTATATATTTTTTAAAGAAAAACAATTTATAGAATATATTCCATTTAATTTAAATATCAATCTCTATTTTGGGCAAAATATTTCATTTTTTATGATATTTTATTCTATTGATTGAAATGCTTTGATTTAATTAATTTTTTTACAAAAGATTTTTTATGTAATGGATTTTTTTTAACAAAGCACCTTTTAAAATATTTTTAAAAACAAAGACAGTATATATATAGTATAACTCCATCAATTCAACCACCAACCTTTATTTTTTGGTCAAATGTTTTATTTTTTTAGTGAAATTTTATTTTAGTAACCGAAATGTACTTAATTAATTAAATGTAGAAAAAATATTATAAGATTTTTAATTAATAGACCTCATTTAGTTTTTTTACAAAATAAAGCACATATTTTTTATTTAGGATTTAACAATAAAATAAAAATGTATTTTTTTCTTTTTGAAGGAAAATTTATATTTTCATTAGCTATTTAATTAATACTAGATAACTAAAAATTCTAGGGGTGAAATTGTAATTTCAAGCATGTTAACGGAAAATAAACGGAATTGAAGTAATGGGTGGCTTTTTGTTAACAATTTGTATTTAACGGGTGGTTTTCTGCAATTTCGAATGTAAGGGGTGGTTTAGGGCAATATGACATATTTAAGGGGTGGTTTTCTGCAGTTTACCCTTTGGTTTTTTAAGGAAAAAAGGAGGCCATTTTGGGCTAACGGGATCACCCGTCCCGAAAATACCCGTCCCCAGACATGGACCCAGGCAGAGGCGGATCTCAGTGTAAGCAAACCCAGCTGCTGCTGGGTAGAAAATTTTGGATGGAGTGAAAAATCAATAATTTTGCTGGGTAGAAATAATTATAATCTTAGTGTATCTTTAACCAAACCAAAAGATAAACAAAGAATATGATAGTTCGGTAAAGAAATGTTGAACTTTCTTTTTCTTTCGACTCTTGTAAAATGCATTTAGGATTTTTTGTTTTCAAGATTTGGAAATCGATAGACCTTTTTTCATAATGTGCTAGATTAGTTTAATTAATTAAGAGTTATAAAAATCTCAAACGAGTTGTTATCGGTTTGGGAGTATAGTTTCTTGCTTGAATTGGGAGTATAGTTTCCTTAATTGAAGTTTGGCTTGTAAAATTTTGTCTTTATGATAAATATTTTCGCTCACCTAGGTGTGTATATGTGTCTTTATTTTTCTCTTTATTAGATTTTTTTTCTAGGTGTGTATATGTGTGGTATACATGTGATATTAATAACTCTTCAAAAATTTTAACAAAAAAAAAACTCTTCAAAATTTGTTCATTGTATAAGACGATTTTAACCCACCGCGATTTTCATTCCTAGTTCCGTGCCTGCCTGTCCCTGAATGTCTCTCCACCCTCCAAATAATTTTTTTTTTCTTGAAAAACTTAGAAATAAAAAGGTAAAGAGTGGGGTGGTTTGTGAGAGAGGACACGGAAGGGATAGGTCGTTTAGGGATAGTTGATCCGCATAAAGAAAGGGGTGGGTGGTGTGTAATGATCTGTTAGGCAATGGAGTAAGACTAACTCCAATGGTTAAGTGTGTAAATGTACATATTTGCATAAGGTGCTTAAAAATGCACATCACTTTTTGATGTTTTACTCCATTGGTTAAATGTGCATTTTATACACATCTATCTCTAAATAAATATGATTATATTAAAAAGGAAAAGAAAACAATAAAAAACAAACAATAGAATGACTTTACTTTATTGAAAAGTGATAAAAGTTTTTGCACATGGGGGAGGTGATGTGCTTATATTTGAACACTTTGTGTGCAAATGTGCACATTTTAAACCCTCAAAAGTAACCATTGGAGCACAATTTGCATCAAAATGTGCATATTTGAGCATTTGCACCATGGCATTGAAGTTAGCCTAATAGGTCGTTTAGGGATAGTTGATCAGCTGCAGGTCTGCAAATGATATCAAAGCTTGCTCTTAGGAACCCCAACTGGCGACTCTCTAGACCTTTTCTCGACTGCTCGAGAAATCTGCTTCACGGTATCCTTCGAAATAAAACGAGGTTGGCTCAGCCAGAGCCCTCCATCCACGACCATTGTCATTCCATTGACGAATTTACCTAACAATATCATGCAACAAAGTTAGATTCTCTCTTATTTCTTGCAGACGCTCAACAGAATGAAATCAAGCTTCCAGTTTCCATGCTGTGTTAGCTGTGATTGCTCAGATAGATAGGATACGTGGAATCTGTAATTCTGATCTAATAGAAAGCCAAAGATTTCGAACATACACCAACCAAAATAAGATTCAACACTTGCAGTATCAGAGCTGAACAATACTTTAGATTTCGTTTCCAAGGAAATGAGGTTTGTTTCGGATCAAGTGTCGTTTTTAGGGAGGTTAGGCAAGATAGAGAAGAATCAAGTGACACCTATTCCTCTCGTTTTACAAATGGATTCCCATTAACCTTGGTCTCTGCCAAAGGCGGCATGGGGCAACCACCAAATAATCTCAATCGCAATGCATCTACCACTCATTAACAATTTCAGCCAGTCTTTTTACTTTTATAATTCCGGGCTTCTTGTTAAAACTTCTAGCCTATATTAGTCAGGGACAAGAAAAAGTGAGAACATCAGCTAACAGTCTAACACCTCATAACCCCTTCGGCCTTCCCTTAAGAAACTGAATATGTAGCTATTTTATAAGGCATAATAGGTCATCCTATGTTAGCTGAACTATCTAATGTTATTTCTCATTACAATGTTTTGTGAGACTTATCCTGTCACTACTCATTTTTTTACCACATTAGTTTGGCAATACATATAGCAGCACAACACAAGTAACAGAGATGTCTAAAGCAAACGCATAATGCCCATACTGTCAGAATCATGAAAACATACAAGTGAACCCAAAAGAACAAACCTGCATCTGATGCAAGGTACACAGACGCCATAGCAATATCCCATTTATCTCCAATCTTAAAAAGAGGCACGTGCTCCTTTGATTTGCTAGCAATATCCCCAGGTGCGAGTTTACTCAATCCAGGTGTGCCACCAATTGGGCCGGGAGCAATTCCATTGACTCTGATGTCATAATCAGTTCCCCACTCCAGTGCTAGGTTTCTGGTCGTGGCATCAACAGCTGCCTGTCAGAGGACAACAAGGGTATTAGAATGAGAAAACAAATAAATTATGAGCCCAAAAATAAGCAAACAGGTTAAGCAACCTTGGCAGCTGAGACGTGGATTTGATACCAAGATGCTCCATAATGCAAGGTAGCGCTTATGTTTACTATTAGACCACCACCTTCGGATGAATGCTTTCCAGCCCCACCCTTTTTCAGATATTTCAGTGCTTCATGGCACATTGTAAATGTCCCAACAGAATCAATATCCATCACTGTGCAAGATATTTGAGAAAGAGCTATTAGTTTAAGCAATTTTAAGTTCTCGAGTTAAACAAAGTATGGTTACCTAGATGGAAAGCATATTGCAAATGTTTGCTTATATCATTCTCAGACGTTTATTCTTAATTCGTGAGAAAATGCAATCAAAAGAGACACAGGATTAGGAACAGAGATGTCAAAACTTCACCCAACCCGAGGATCCAACCCAACTAAAGAATAATTGGTTTTGGCATAATTTATTTATTTTAGCCAACACAATTGACCCACGAATTTCTTAAATGAAAGGGGTTGAGCTTGATTCAACGCGTTGGGTCAAATATTTCAGAAGCAATTCAAAATTTTACTACATATCTCCCAAAAAAGATATATAAACTTAGAAATCTATTTTTTGACATTAAAGGCATAATTACTTGGCTAACACAAAGAAAGAACATTTACCGAATGTATCAAGAATATCAGCATGGAGTAAAGACCGACCTGTACGAAAGCCGTTGGGTGTCAAATCTTCTGCAGGGACAAGAAAATTTCCAGCTGCGGCATTGACAAGAATGTCAAGTCTACCAAAATGTTTGAAGGTTGACTCTACAACTCTCTGTGCATCAGCCTGCTTCCGCACATCTCCCTCAAATCCAATGGCCTATGATAGATGATTAACAAAGGAATGAGAACTACTGACACGGGAACAATCACTCATAAGTATCCAGTTCATTATTCAGTCTTATAAAATGCACCATAAAACTACCAGACCTGATGCAAGTGTCATAATGATAGAAAAAGAGAACTTTTTCATATAGTAAGACAGGATATTGGTCTGACAACTAAGACCATTTCAAAATCATAATTAGATTTGTGGCGCATTAACCAATTCAGCGCAAAAGATACAGGAACAGGAACTTTGAACAATCTAACTAGCTGAAGCCGGAATTGCTCACGACAGTTTGTATTCCAGAACTAGTAGAATCTTACATACTAGATTAAGTTTCTTGTGACGGATTGCATATTAGCATTCCATCCCAACATGAAGCTGCTCAGTACAGAGTATTCATCCAAATTGACAGATGTAGCACAACTTTTCATCATTCATC
The DNA here is from genome assembly GCA_037127255.1 of Persicaria tinctoria. Classification (NCBI taxonomy): domain Eukaryota; kingdom Viridiplantae; phylum Streptophyta; class Magnoliopsida; order Caryophyllales; family Polygonaceae; genus Persicaria; species Persicaria tinctoria. The sequence goes on from JBANSL010000012.1 coordinate 8,653,569, forward strand.
AAGGGATTCGCGGGATTCGCCTCTTTTTCATTCAATTGTTTGTTAGTAAATAAACAAAGCAAGGAAGACACGGTCAATGGTTCTCCATTTTTTTCCTCTTTCCTCTAATTTATACTAAACTCTTCAACGGTTCAACCTATCAAGCTTACTCGTTAGTATCGTCATTAATCATCATAAATCCTAATCACGGTAACAGCTTATCATAACAGATTCATTACCAATTCCTGCATAAAAACCAGAGCAAATGGAGTTAACGTAGAAGAAGTCCCAACATGCGCAAACAAATTAGGGTTACGGATTTCAATTAGATCAGTACAGGAAAGCCATCGAAAATTGAATTGAATCAGATACGAAATTGAGAGGAATAAACAAATTAGCATTGAGACAGATAGAGAGGAGGAGGATACAGGGATTCCGAGAGATTGCAAGGCGGTGACAGCGGCGTCGAGGACGGCTTTGCGGCGGCCCATGATGGCAATAGAGGCGCCATGTTTGCCCAATTGAGTAGAAATCTCAAAGCCGATGCCAGAACCACCGCCGGTCAAGAGTGCGACTTTACCCCTGAGAATGTCGGGCTTGAACGGAGACTCCATGATCACACACGGCCACAACCAGAGGTGAGGGCTTCTCTCTTTCAGCGCCAGAAGTATGTAGGAATGTGAGCTGGTGAGGGAGAGACTCCACTGAAGAAAGACTGTTAAGAGTATCCTTAGTTTGACCAAGTAAAAGAGGCGTAGCGTAAGTAATTTATCTTTGAATGTTTGAAAATGCAAAATATATTAATTAAAACTTTTTAATTAATGTGATGATATCACCCATCAAAACTACTTTTTATTTAAATTATATGTTTAATAATTAATTAATACGGAGTATTAATTCAATGTTTTGAATTGAATTCAATTATTAAAAATTAGAATAGGTAATGAATTCAAAAAAATTGACTACAAATATATATTTGTTTATAGTAAGGTTATGTGATATATATAGATTGAAAAATTGTAAAAAAAAAATTACTTAAAATATCTAACCATAATATGATGACGCATGGTGGTAAGTGGAATGAGTTTAAATAATATACTAGTACAATTCATGCGCCATGACACGTATTTTTTTTATAAATAAAATCATTTTTATTTTTTATTTTGATTAGGAAATATAAATAAAATCATAGTAATACAACAAATTACTATAAAATAAAATCAAATATGTTTGATTTAAGGTTTTGATTTGAACCAATTTATTAGAAAATGTATAATATACTAAGAAATAAATTATATACTACTTTAGTGTTTTAAATTGAACCAATTGATTAGGCAAAAAATCTATTTAAATTTATTGGTTGAAAACCCTATAGTTACGGTAGTGATGACATCTGATAAAAAATGCTTCTCTTTTAATAATTAGTTATAGATTTTAGATTATAGATGATTAGAAAAAAAAATCTATTTTAATCTGATTGGATGAAAACCCTATAATTATAGTGGTGATAACACCTCGTCAAAAATGTTTCTCTTAATAATTATCCATAGATAGATACATTGCCCATTTTTATCTCAACATTAAGTAAATGTCCTATTTTTTTTAATTTTTTTTTGGAAGCAGGTAAGGATTAGGAAATACGTCGACGACCCGACTTCTTTCCTAGCGCGTCCGAGCGGACGAGAACACGAAGTTCTGGATCATCAGTGAAGCTATCATCGGCAGGGACATTGTAGGCCAGACGAGCAATCCTGTCAGCCACAGCGTTAGAATCCCTGAAAATATGACGAATAGCAACATGAGAGAATGCATATAAATCAACGGTCGTATCAGCCATCAGCAGCTCGATCATCCAGGGGCAAGCCCAGTCCCCTAGTAGAGCCTTTATGACGACCAAACAATCTCCTTCGATCAGAAGGTTATTTATCCCCAGCGATTTGGCCCTGGAGACCCCCATCCGAAGGCCCATGGCCTCCGCGAAAACAGCAGAGCTATTATTACAAGGACCCGCTCCTAAGGACAATATATGTCCCATATGATCTCGAATCACGAAGCTGAAGGTTCCGACCCCCGAAAGGCAGTAAAAGCCATCAAAGTTTAGCTTGTAATATCCCGCAGGAGGTTTTTTCCATTTCTCCGCTCTGGAGGCAGTAGAATAAGTTGAAGTAGATCCTGCAGAGTTTCCACATATCGTATTCCTAGGCTGGATTATATCTCCGGTCCCAGAGTCCTCAACTCTGGCATTCCATGTTTGGTATGTTGAATTGCAGAAAGTGGTTATAGCATGAATAGAGGCGTTATTTATGTGCTGAAAAACTAGTTGGTTGCGAAAATACCAGATTCCCCACCAAGCGAAAACTAGTTTAGTGAAGGGCTTGATGCTTACTTTGGTGTAAATGGTGTTTAGCAGGTGGTTTGGCTTCATGTCTGTATCAATATCATCATATGAGGGGTGGCTGATATGGAGGGTTTTTGTAAGAGAGATCGTTGTGGGGCAATTTACTAGAATATGACTTGTAGATTCGACAGTGCAACCACAAAATTTGCACCCGGAGGGCACCGATACATGAGACCGTTGCAGTCTATCAGTGGTCGGGAGACCATCGCGGGCAATCTTCCACAGGAAATGTCTTAGCTTATAAGGGATGTCCAATTTCCAGATCCAGTTGCAACCGAAACTCTAGTCACCCCCGTGATTTGGGATTAGCTTTGTCGCTGATGACGTGGAGAACCAGCCATCTCTGCTAGAACCCCAGAAAAGTCTGTCAGAGAAAACATTGTGAGGCAGATGAGTCGTTGTAATGTTGGATATGATATCCATGGTAAGTAGGCCTCGTAAGTCTGTCTCGAGTTTGGTAACGTTTCAAGTATTATTGTCGTTTATAAATCTGGCAACCGACCAATCCGAAATTCCGTCCGGAAGCGATTGTAGGGTCATATTAATTAGCGGTTTTTGAGTGGCCCAAATGTCTGTCCAGAACTTAACTGTCTTACCGTCCCCGATTGACCAGTGAAGGCCAAATTTGAACAGATTGGTAATAGAGTTTAGTTTAGCCCAATGCCATGAGGTATTGCCCTTGTGTTGGTATTGCAGAAGTGGGACCCCTTTTAGATATTTACATGTTATTACTTTAACCCAGATGTTGTCTGGTTCTGCGATTAATTTCCACAATAATTTCATTTGTAATGCTATGTTCATTGTTTCGGCCTTGTAAATGCCCAGACCCCCGGCAAGGGTATCTGTACATATCTTGTCCCAGCTTATTAGTGGAGTACTCTTTGCGTCTTTGTTCCAGAAAAATTGCCTATAAATCTGGTCCAGCTCGTGTAGAATCGACGAAGGCAAAAGGAAGACGTGCATGAGGAAAAGCGGTTGTGCTGAAAGATTTGCTTTAATTAGGACTTTCCTGCCTTCAACAGAAAGAGAGGAAGCGTTCCATTTGGACAGTTGTTGCTTTGTTTTGAGGATGATATCCGCAAAAGTGTCTCTCTGTTAATGCGTTCATTAATAATTGGGAAGCCTAGATATTTTTCTAAGTTATTCGACTGGGGGATACCCAGATTGTTTGTAAATGTTTGGATTAGGGGTGGGCATGGGACGGGACGGGACGGGATTAGGGTAATCCCGCGTCCCGTCCCGCAAATACGCGGGACGGGATTGAATAATTTTTTATCAAATCCCGCCGGGTCTTATCCCTCTCGGGATGGGACGGGATCGGGACGGGACGGGATTTGTCCCTCGTAAACAAAGATTAAAATACAATCTAAAAATAACAAGTATAAAGTTGCAAATGGGGTAAATATTAAAGTCATGACATTACCAAAAAAAAAAAACAGTAGGCAAATGTGCTAAATTAAAGCATTAAATTGAAGGCAAAAGTGAAATAGACAAATTACAGTAGCATGTTAATGTGGAATCCCAATTTTTTTTTTTTTTTTTTTTTGATTAGGAAAAGATTTGGGTGGGCAAGCCTTACCCGGCAGCATCCTTGCGGATGAGGTCAATAAGACCTGGATTGTTGTGAATATCATTACCTCGGGCAGAGTGGCTAAGGTGTGCAACCTTATCAGCCACTCTATTGCCCATACGAGGTACATGAAAGTAACCTACTTCTTTTACAGTCGACAACATGACTTGAATATCGGAGAGGATTAGTTCAATCTCCCAAGGACATTTAGCCGTCTTGTTTAGATAGTCTATAATTATTTTGCAATCACCTTCAACCTGGATTCTTTCAATGTGCAGTTGTAATACCTTCTGGATTCCCAGTTTGAGGGCGAGAGCTTCTGCCATGATGGCTTGCTATTTTTCTAGTAATTTGTGCTCGATGGTGACAGGGCGGCCATTCCAGTCCCTGATAATGATACCTGCCGTACTGTCACCGTAGGCTAAAGACGAACCATCAAAATTAAGTTTGAACCACCCTAACGGAGGCTTGCGCCATTTAATTGGACGTTGTTTGTCGGTCTTTATTGGATAGACTCTTGAGGAGGGATGCATATCGTCATCACCTTCACCGTCGATCGCGGATGTTCTCTTCCAGTTATCTATGTGTGATCTGACCAGATGGACGGCGGTTTGGTGCTGGGGGATTGGTGCTTGTTGAAACAAGTTTTGGTTCCTGATGTACCAGGTAGTCCACCAAGCGAAGGATAGATCGGTCAGAGCGGCAGTCGTTAAGCTGGTTCCAAGGCTAGATAGAATGGGTCTGAAATCCCGGGACTGGATGATCATTGTTGTAATTGTTGTTTGTTCTTGACTCGGAAGTCGGTATATTTTCCGTATGAAAGGGCATTCTAGGAACAGGTGAGCCTCGTCCTCGGGAGCCTTATTGCATAGTGAACAAGTAGTTGGGACAGCCGACCCCCTGCACAATAGGCGCACAGCAGTGGGCAGTCCATTTTGTGCAATCTTCCATAGGAAATTCTTCACCTTAGGGGGAACATCAGTTTTCCAAATCCAAGCGTTCGTATCGGTCGGAGCTGAGGATTGTGCTGTTATCAGTTTGTAGGCGCTGGCTGTAGTAAACCATCCTTCCCTATCTGGCCACCAGTATAGGCGGTCTTGTAGATTTGATTCTGGAATAGGAATGTCTAAAATTTCTTTTACAATGTTGTTTGGTAGTACCTTCTGCAGCTTTTCACACCACCATTCCCCCCCAGAATATAGTCACTAACGGTCTCATTCTGATCGTATCCCTGGATATTACTCACCCGAGACACTAAGGTGTAGGTAGAGATCCAATTATCGGTCCAGAATTTTATTGAGCGTCCGTTTCCTACCGACCAAATAAGGCCTGTTTTAAAAGTGTCAATTAAGTTAGCAAGCTTAGCCCATTGCCACGAGCTGGCTCCCGATCGTTTGTACTCGAAAATATTAGCAGAACGTAGGTATTTATGTCTGATTAATGTTACCCAGATATTGTTCGGTTCAGCCAGTATTTTCCACAAAAGTTTCATCTGAAAAGCAACATTCATATCGCCAGATTTGCGAATTCCCAACCCGCCATGCTGCTTCGGTTTGCAAATCCTATCTCAACTAATCAACGACCGATATTGTAAATCCTTATTCCAGAAGAAAGAACGGTTTATTTGGTCCAGTTCTTTATGTATAGCTACGGGGAGCATGAAATTCTGCATTACATGCAGAGGTTTAGCCGAAAGGTTAGAATTGATAAGGGTTGCACGACCCTGCTGGGAAAGCGCATTGGCCCTCCACTTTGATAGTTGTTGTTTCGATTTGCAGACGATATCTTCAAATGTACTGCTGGTGACTCTACCATTAATAATAGGACATCCCAGATACTTTTCTATAGAGTTTTCGTTTGTAATGTTGAGGCAGTTACATAATTCAAGGATTCTATGGTTCGGAATCCCTGGCGACGCTTGAAAACTAGATTTATGGTAATTGACCTTCTAGCCCGACACCCGACAATACGCGTCAATTATCGATCTTACTTTGCACCCCGCATTCACGCTTCCTTTGGAAAAGATAATGATGTCGTCTGCGAAGGACATGAACGGAATATGCGGCCCGTGTTGTCCAATCGGAAAGCCAATTTGTGGTCTATCCAGGTTGGCTTCAGCTGCAAGTTTACGGGCTAGTACCTCAGCACCCAACAGGAATAGAAAAGGGGACAGAGGGTCCCCCTGGCGAATTCCACGGGATGGAAAGAATAGTTTTGTAGGGCCGTTGTTAACTAGTACAGAGAAAGAAACGGTTGTTATACATTCCATAATCCATGAAGTAAAAGTGTCGTGAAATCCAAATCTGAGGAGCACATTCTTGATGAAGTGCCAGTCTACCCTATCGTATGTTTTTTCCATGTCTAATTTTATTGCCAGCCATCCTTCATGTCCCTTACGGGTTTTGTATGAGTGGAAAATTTCATAGGCAATTAGGACATTGTCCTGTATCGCCCTGTCCGACACAAAAGCTCCTTGTAAAGGATGTATGAGTTTCCCGATTACCCTTTTTAATCTTTCAGTTAATATTTTGGAGATTACTTTGTATATATTAGAACATAGGCTGATAGGCCTGTAGTGACAGGTGGAGGTTGGGTTGTCCCTCTTTGGGAGCAGGGAGATAAAAGTGTGGTTTATTTGACGGAGTATTCTCCCTGAGCGGAAAAAACCCTTGACCGCACAGATCACTGATTTCCCGACTATGTCCCAGTATTTTGTATAAAATTCAGTTGTAAAACCATCCGGGCCTGGGGACTTGTTTTTGCCCAGGCTGAACACCGCCGTCTTAATCTCTAGGTTTGATGGTAGTGCAATAAGGAAACTATTTTCATCTGCCGAGATGGAAGGATGAATTAGGTCCAGGAAGTTAGACATAAGCCCATCATCAATAGACTCTTTTTTAAATCTGTTTTCAAATTCCTTTTTTATCTCATTTCTAACGTTCTCCTCGCCCAGAATCAGTGTTCCGCTTGAAGAGGTTATGTTTCGAATTTGTTTCCTGTGTCTCCGACCCGAAGCCACTCGGTGGAAGTAGGCCGTGTTCGAATCTGAGAGTTTGAGGTGTTTTGTTTTTTCCCTTTGGCTCCAATATGATTTCTGGAATAGAATTAGCTTTTCTCGCTTCGAAATTAGGCGTTTTTCCTTTGTTTGATATATTTGGGAGTTTGTCGATGATCCCGAGGACTGGATGAGCAAGAGTTCTGAGTCTAACTCCTTTAGTTGGCGGAAGATATTACCGAAATTGGTTTTATTCCATTCTTTTGCCCTTTTTTTCAATAGTTTATGTTTAAACAGTAGTTGAAACATAGCCGAGCCAGGGCAGGACGCCCGCCAGGATTGCTTTACAATATTGCGAAAGTCTTTCCTCAAAAGCCAAACGTTCTCAAATTTAAAAGGCGGGGCTTTGAAGGAAGACCCGTCGTCGATTGATATAGAAATTGGACAGTGATCCGAGGAAGAGAATGCACCGTTATGGGTTATCATATTTGGGAAAGACGTAAGAATCTGTTGGTGAACTAATACCCGATCGATTTTTTCGTGGGTGTTGAAGTTATCCTCCACAATCTTTCTCCATGTGAACTGGTTTCCAAACGTGGGTAGGTCAAACAAGTTGCAATTGTTTTTGAAGGAGATTAACCGAGAAAATCTTGATGGTCGGGTAGTGGCTCCGCCTACTTTGTCAGCACTGCATAGTATCTCGTTCAGGTCCCCTAAGACCATGCACGGAATAGGGGAGTTGTTTACAATTGTTATTAATGTTTCCCAGAAGGCATCTTTATCATTTAGATTTGGTGGAGCATAAACGAAGAGCGCCAAAATCGGAAAACCCCACTGCACACTTTCTAGTCTAAGTCCAATAATACGGGGGGTGTGCATTGACACTGATATTGATACATTAAGCATCTGGTGAGTCTTCCAAATGACCCCAATGCCGCCCGATCTCCCAATGGACGGCGACCAAATCCCTTCATCAAACCCAATATTTTTCCATAACTTATCGTCCGGAATATTTTCCGCTTTTGTTTCTGCTAGCGACAAGATTTGGATGTGTTCGTTTTTACATAGTGAATCTATTTCCGTCCAGAATGTACGTTTTCCTATTCCACGGCAGTTCCAGAAGCATATCTTCATAAAACATCATCGGTGATGAAGGACAGGGAGGCGGAGTCCTTTCATCGACACAGTTTTGATAATCTAGTTTGTAAATACTCCTAAGGAGCCTTATGTTGAGGACACAAAAACTGCCCGTTACCCAGTCCATGCTAGACCAGGAAACCCAACTCTTGTGACGAGACCCAGCCGAGGCAGAGAACCACCTGGCCCAACAGATCCCTACTGGCCATTTAATGTGAAGCAGACAAGAAGTTAATCTCATATTATTATATATTCTTTTAGTTAACAACAAGTTTTAACTACATGGTTTAACCCTATTAACATTAATTTAACTATTAAACCGCCATACATCACAAAGAAGATGGAGAAATCCCATAGTAACAACAATAGTAACAATAATACAGACCGCAACCGAAGTCGATTTGGCAAGCTACTCAAGCAGAAAAAATGGAATAAATATTGCAAGAGCAACGAAGTCAATTTTTTCTTTTTCTTGTCCAGCTTAGGAAGCCATTTAGATGAGTGTAAATTGGGATCAAAAACCATTCTGTGCCCATTAAGGGAATAAACGGTGCATATACTATATTTTGTTTCAATCCCCCACATGCTCTATATACCATATACTTCTATGTTTCTACTACATTGCATCTTCATTATACCCATTAATCGGGGTCGTATATTTTGTTTCAATCCCCCACATGCTCTATATACCATATACTTCTATGTTTCTACTACATTGCATCTTCATTATACCCATTAATCGGGGTCGTAATTCATGTTTCACACCCTTAGGTGAGACATTAATACACACCAAGTAATCATAGCAATCGAAAATTTTCTTAAAAGAGCAAATACTCCACTGATATGCGTTGATAGTATGTTTCGAATAGCACATATATACAATATACTCTTCATTCCACATAATCACTTGACAAATGCAACCATCCATACAAGATTGATCTGGTTCATTAACACAATTAACCATATTATTTAATACAAAGAAGTAGATATGACAGTGGGAATTTATAATTGTTTTACCTACCCTAAAGGCAGTGTTACCAAGATCAGGTACGTGGCATTTAGCTCGTTCAATAAGCATGAAAACCATACTCAAACAGGTAGCTCTACACCATCTCCATACAAGGTTGTTACGACACATCAGATGAGCAGGAATGCTCATCAGCTGCAGTTTATTGCCCCCCTTAAGAGGGATGTGAGTGTGACTTGAAGTCCTTGTTTTAGATGAACTGGATGAATGAATATCAAATTTCCCAAAGCCTGGATCAACAAACCATAAGGATTTCTTCTCTGACAGCAAGCTGCGAGAAGCACTGTTTTTTCCGTTAAAGGTTGAGTCAAGGTGTAGCTTTAGGTGATACCCGTGTTTGTGGTGCATCAAAGACGCCCTCCATCTGAAAAGCCAATACACAGAGGAAGATGATGTACAACAGGCAGAAGAATGCCATTGATAATCCGCAACAATTGTGGTGCCGGACTCCTCAAGAAGGAAATTAACAATTAGAGAAAGACAATTCTTTAAGGTGAATCCAAGTATGCAGAACTTTTCCTCAAAGAAGAAATAAATCTCCTTCGAGAGAGAAGCCGCAAAAGGATTCGATGGGCCCTTGCGGGATTTGGGGAGTGGGAGGACATTATCCATCACCACCATTTTTCCTTTGTCATTCCACAACACCGAAATGCCAGAATGATTTTGAAAGATTGATCTTTGATTAGATATTGTGAAAATATAAGGTAATAAGAGTTGATTGTGAGGAGGGAAGAGGGACTCACCGCCCCATTTTATGAGAGGCCAAACCAGAACAAACCAGGAAGGCAACTGAACACCATCCACCCCGGCGCCACAGCGCCAAGGGCCACTCCACCCGGGACAGGCACTGCACCACCACAAGTTATTTCGGTATTTTAGTGTGCAGCATAACGTAGATTTCAATACCAAATTAGGATTAATATGTAATATTGTGATGGAGAGGCTAGACCCCAATGAGAGGGTAGACAAGAAACGTACAGTAGACTTAAATGAATAGCCAAGCAAGTTTTTAATCCACAAGTTCTTAATCTTCAAAAATTTCCACTCATATAGATCATCAATTGAATTTTCATTAAAATACTGCAAGGGAACAAGAGGCCAAACGCCCAATCCAGCTAAGTGTATCATAGTAGATAATTTTGGATCCTTTTTTACCGTGCACCTGTGCAGTATACTTTCATGAACAACCAAGCAAGTTTTTTGGGAGCAAACTCGGATCCAGTAGATGATCGAATCCATTAACATACATATACTTATAATACAAAGGAGAGCCCGATGATGAACCTGGGACCAGATAACCATCATGTCTGTACAATAGTAAGACTTCCCTGCAAATTTTTTACTCTCATTGAGAGATTTAGGGCCCTTTCGGGGGTTGGATGGGGAGAGAACGGGGTTCTCGTCCCAATTAAAAATAGGACTCCAAGACAACATAAAAGAGTCTTGACTGAAGTAGTTTATAAAAGATGTAAGATGGAATTCGATTTGAGACTGTACAATGAAGCACGAACCTAAAAGCCAGCAATCAACACAACCGAAGAAGATCCACCGGACAACTCCAAAGCTGAAAACCAACAGCTGGACATGTAGTAGCTTCACAACCACAGACACCAAGTGCCTAGGCGCAAGCCTGGACACCAAAGACTGCATGACCCGCACTGCACAAGCAACGCTGGCATAAGCACATTCAGCAAACGAGAGGGTGATCAGATGAGAAAAACAAGCGTGTTTCATAACATTCTTAATGATAACACGGAACAACAAAATGAGAGCATCCCTTAACAGAGAGGACTTGTATTTGATTTCTTCTGAATTTTGTTTACTGTAAACTTGAAACCTTATAAGAAAGGGTGCAAATGACAGCAAGGAGAGGCAACGACAGCATGAGATGTCGCCAAGCCTAGCACCCATAACAGCACAAATCAAATAAAAGCAGTTACACTGAAGAGATAAGGCAGTCGATAACAATAAAATCAAATCGGATTGAAGATCGAGCAAAGAGGTGAGTGCCAGAATATCGAAAGTTTCTTGAAAACCATCCATAGAACTTACAAAACAATCCAAGATAAGCTCAAACAATAACAGTTTAAACATTTGTTTCTGACGACTGTATACTTCATCAGGGAAGGGGCCCTGAATCGGTTGTTTAGCCTCGCTAGGAGGATTTGGGCCCTTACGGGAGTTAGAAAAGAAGGGTGCATAACGAACCTCCCTGGTTTTGGTGTTACCATGAATTATGGAGGTTGATGAAAGTCCTACTCCATGCTGCACACCCAAATCCCTGGTTTTTACGCTCCAGAAATCAAACGAGGTCAGAGGAGAGGGGCTACGTAATCGACTTTTATTAACAATGCAATTTCTCCAACCAAATATCATGATAGAACCAACGAAGATAGTATTTCCAAGGCACCAGAAGATCCAAAAGAGACTGAAATCAATTGTGTTAACCTGGACCTTACCTAGGAGGGAGATGAGTTTTGCCTTGACCGTGGATTTTCGCCTGAATTTGCAGCCAACCTTGCTCAGGTGAGAAGGAACAGCCTCATCTTTGGGGAGTAAACCCTCCTCAGAGGAGTGAACTCCGCCAAAGCGGGATTTGGGGCCCGATAAACGGGGGGTATTCAATGGATTCGCGATGAACGCAGAGTCCATAGGTTTTTTTCCTTCGTCTTCTCCGACCGACAGCATCTCAGACCAAAAACAGAACACTTTGTAATTAGATTTGTTGAAGGAGACAAGAAGGGATAAGGAGGGGAAGGGATGAGAAGAGCGAGTTCTCAACCCATCTAACCAAACCCTTAAACTAGACCGAAAAAAGAAGAAAGAATGAAGAAGATTGGGAGATGTATACGCAACATACCTCCATCCAGGCAGACGCGAAGCCCCGCCATCGACGGGCCCCCACTGCGCACTCAACCGCATAGCACAGTGCCAACCCCCTTTCCGGCGAGTCACTTTTTTCCTTTTTCTGTAATTTTTCCCCACCTTTTCGACACTCCGACTACCGATTTCCTGACCACCGCTCGCAAAGATCAAGTATATCTCCCGGTGAACGAGAGTGGATGAGGATGATTGTGGTTTCTGAGGCGTGAGGACGCCGAGATTGAGGCTCGATACTATCGAGGTGGGTTTTGTGGCTTGAATCAAACTGAGACTCGCCAACTTTCACAATTGTTTTAGGGATTAGGGGTTTTACATCTCGGAATTGGGGGCGCGTGGGCGAGAAGAGCCGCGCGTTCATCCTGCCCGGAAAGGGCAATTTTTTCTCGCCGGGTTGCAGAGATGGACGGGGGGAGTGTTTTTGTGCGCCTGATTATCTTCAATATGTGGAATCCCATTTGAAATTGAAGATTTGAAGGCAAAGAGTGAAATAGTCTCAAAAATCAAAATACAGTAGCATTAGAACAGTAACTCTTTTTTCCTTAAAAAGCCAGGCCCAAGCCCAATAACTAATAAGTTACAGTAGGTACGTGAACTCCAAACCAAATTACTTATATAGTTATTCCTTATATAATTTTATGTATTATTATTTTAATTTTATGTTTTAATGTTAAGTTATAATATAAATTTATCTTATATATTTTTATTAATTTTAATTAAATATATAAAAAATATATATTTTTATATATATATATGTGGGACGGGACGGGATTTGCGGGATTCGAAACCTTCGTCCCGCGTCCCGTCCCGCGTAATTTTTGCGGGACGGGATCGGGACGGAATTGAATATTTTTTTTCGAAATCCCACCGGGATCGGGACGGGATGCGGGACGGGACGAGATTTGCGGGATTTGTGCCCACCCCTAGTTTTGGATTGTTGTGGATGTAAGTAAATGTCCTATAAAACCATTTTATGCTTCCTTCCCAACTATTTTTCTTTTATCATTGACCATTGCCTGATCAAGTTCAATGATGTAATATTTTTTTTTGTGATTGAAAAAAAATTGGTTATACCAATCACAATGTTGTTGGACTACGTCTCATGTCAAGAGATTCGAAGTACGAATTCTCTTGAAAACATGGAGTCGCTTGTAACTTGTAATGGGAGGGTCAACCCCTTAAAATCTTAAATGGGTCACACAATACGGTTATATCCCTAGTGGATTATAACCAAGAACAAGGGAAATTGATAGGGAAAAGGGAGAGATTATTTTTTTTTTTTTTTTTTTTGATTAGGAAAGAGTTCGGGTGGGTTGGCCCTACCCGGCAGCATCCTTACGGATGAGGTCAAGGAGACCTGGGTTGGTTTCGATATCGACTCCTCGGGTAGAGTGGCAAAGGTGTGCAACCTTATCCGCCACTCTATTGCCCATACGAGGAACGTGAGAGAACACTACTTCTCTCACCATCGATAGCAAGACTTGAACGTCAGAAAGGATCAGTTCTATCTCCCAAGGGCATTTAGATTTTCCTTTTAGATGATCGATGATTATCTTGCAGTCACCTTCAATTTGGATCCTATGTAAATTGAGTCCTAGTACTTGATGGACCCCCATTCTGAGGGCAAGAGCCTCAGATGTAAGCGGATTCTGTTTACCCAGTTGTTGGTGGTGAATGGAGACTAGCTGACCATCCCAATCCCTAATAACGACACCGGAGGAACTGTCGCCATTAGAAAGAGAGGAACCATCGAAATTAAGTTTAAACATGCCCGTTGGAGGCTTGCGCCACTAGATCTTTTTTTGTTTGTTGTTATTTTTTGAAGATACCCCCCGGTGGGGGCGTTTAGCCTCCTCGAATTCCGCCTCGGCGGCGGATGTTTTGTTCCAGTTATCTATGTGAGATTGGATCAGTTTTAGGGCCGAAAATTTTCCCGGAATAGCGGTCCTTTGAAACAAATGTTGGTTCCTGATATACCAAGTTGTCCACCAAGTGAAAGCGAGATTAGACAGAACCGCAGGTTGTAGGCTCTTCCCAAGTACAGATAGAATGGGTCTGAAATCCCGAGACTGGGCTATTAGACTATCAATAGTTGATCGTTCTTGGGTTGGAAATTTGTATATTGCTTTGATGAAGTAACATTCCAAAAATAAATGGACCTCGTCCTCAGGTGCCAAATTGCACAGGGAGCAAGTGGGCGGAACTGCCGAACCCCTACACGCCAGCCTGGAAGCAGTTGGCATACCGTTTTGTGCAATCTTCCATAGGAAATTCTTAACTTTCGGAGGGATATTAGCCTTCCAAATCCAGGCATTACAGTCCGGAGATGGCAAGGACTGAGCTGTTATAAATTTGTAAGCACTGGCAGTAGTAAACCATCCTTCCCTATCCGGCCACCAGTATAGACGGTCATGTATATTCGAGGAAGGAAGAGGGATGTCTAAAATCTCTTGAACTATATTAGCAGGCAGAACCCCATGGAGTTTTTCACTCCACCACTTACCACCCAAAATATATTCACTGACAGTCTCGTCTGTATTCAAAATGTGAGAACAATCAAACCTACTCAGTAAGGAGGAGGTTGTGATCCAGTTATCTCTCCAGAAGTTTATCGTGCATCCATTTCCTACCGACCAAATCAGACCTGCTTTAAATGTGTCAATTAAGTCAGATAACTTGGACCATTGCCAGGAGCTAGTCCCGGATCTTTTGTAATCAAAAATACTAGTGGAGCGCAGATACTTATGCCTGATCACGGACACCCAGATATTGTTGGGCTCAGCCATAATTTTCCATAAGAGCTTCATCTGGAGAGCGACATTCATATCACTAGATTTACGAATTCCCAGACCCCCAAACTGTTTTGGTTTGCAGATCCTATCCCAGCTAATCAGGGGCCTGTACTGGAGGTCCTTATTCCAAAAGAAAGATCGGTTTATCTGGTCTAGGTCTTTATGCAGAGTAGCAGGAAGCATAAAATTATGCATCACATGTAATGGTTTAGCAGACAGATTGGAGTTTATCAAGGTAGCACGTCCTTGTTGGGAGAGAGCATCAACCCTCCACTTAGTCAATTGCTGTTTGGATTTACAGATGATGTCTTCAAATGTGTTGTTGGTGACTCTTCTATTAATAATTGGACAACCTAGATATTTTTCTATTGAATGTTCGTTTGTAATGTTGAGGTAGTTACACAGCTCCAGGATCCTATGATTCGGAATGCCCTTAGTTGCTTGGAAGCTAGATTTGTGGTAATTGACCTTCTGGCTTGATACTCTGCAGTATGAATCAATTATCAATTTTACTTTTCGTCCTGCATCCACGCTTCCTTTTGAAAATATGATGATATCATCGGCAAAGGAAAGGAACGGAACCCGAGGCCCATCGTGTCCGATCGGAAAACCAATGTGAGTCCTTTCAAGGCTAGATTCGGCAGCCAATTTCCGTGCCAGAATCTCAGCACCTAAAATAAATAAGAAAGGAGATAAAGGGTCGCCCTGACGAATTCCCCTTGACGGGAGAAATAGCTCAGTAGGGCCGTTATTGACCAGAACCGAGAATGAAACAGTCGTTATACATTCCATAACCCAGGAGATGAATGTGTCATGAAATCCAAACTTCTGGAGCACGTTTTGAAGGAAATGCCAGTCGATCCTGTCGTATGCTTTTTCCATATCTAATTTTATTGCTAGCCACCCTTCTCGACCCCTACGACTTTTGTAGGAGTGGAAGATTTCGTGAGCTATAAGGACATTGTCTTGTATAGCCCTATCAGACACAAAGGCGCCTTGCAGCGGATGAATGAGTTTGCCGACGACTTTTTTCATTCTGTCTGTCAAAATTTTGGAAATTATTTTGTAAAGATTGGAACATAAACTAATTGGGCGGTAATGACTAGTGGCCGCGGGGTTATCTGTTTTTGGGAGGAGAGAGATAAATGTGTGGTTAATCTGTCTGAGCATTTTCCCGGAATGGAAAAACCCTTTGACTGCACAAATAACAGATTTTTCGACGATCTCCCAGTATTTCGTGTAGAATTCAGCTGTGAATCCATCTGGCCCCGGAGATTTGTTTTTCCCTAGATTAAAAACCGTAGTTTTAATCTCAGAATTAGACGGGAGTGCTATAAGAAAGTTGTTTTCCTCTGTCGAGATGGAGGGTTGTATTAAGTCCAACATTTCAATAAGGAACCTGTCATCAATTGGCTCTTTCTTGAACCTTGTCTCAAAATCCCTTTTTATTTCATTCTTAACATTTTCTTCACCTGTAATCATTGTACCAGAAGAGGAGGTTATGTTCCGGATTTGTTTCCGGTGTCTTCGACCTGAAGCCACCCGGTGAAAGTACGATGTGTTGGAATCCGAGAGTTTGAGGTGTTTGGTTTTAGCCCTTTGGCTCCAGAACGATTTTTGAAATAGTAGGAGCTTTTCTCTCTTCATGAGCAGCCGTTTTTCCTTGTTGTGGTATGTTTGGTAGTCTACACCGGGTCCTATAGACTGAATGCGTAGGAGGTCCGAATCTACCTCCTTTAGCTGACGGAATATATTGCCGAAACTGGTTTTATTCCATTCTTTTGCCTTATTCTTCAGTATTTTCTGTTTGAACCTAAAGGAAAAGGGAGAGATTAGGGATAGAGAAAGAGGCAGAGTAAGGGTAAGGAGAAAAGGAGTAATTGACATTTCATTATTTTTCACGATATCCCCATTACAACTAATAAGGGGTATTTATACTAATACACTAAATACCTATATACATGACATTACTTTCCCCTTAGAGAAGTTTTGTCCTCAAAGCTTACATGAAAATTCACAAAACTAAAACTACTAAATGTCAACTCACAATATGAGACAAGTAAGAACACCACTTGCTTGCAACACTCTGTAACACCTTCAAATTCCTTTTAAGTTGCACCAGGAGCATGGTAACACACTTGGCAGTTATGACAGCAAACCGTAAGATGTAGTTTGGGGTTCTTGAAATTTTTAGAATGTCATCTCCAAATACCCACATATATTCGGTACTACTCAGCCAAGGTTCAGTGCATACTTAAAAAAATATTTCAGCAGCCCACCCCAAAACACCCCGTCACCTAGCAAAATAAAGTTTGTAAAGTTAGCAGTACTGGAAATGCTCTCCAATAGCTTCAAATTAAGCCACCTATCTGAACTAATGAAATGCTCTCCAATAGCTTCAAGTTTGTAAGGCTATCAGCCGGCCCCCCAAAACAAAACCTGTACTTGCCAACAGCAGCACACATTACGGCTTCGTTTGGATCGCCAACTTATAAAGTCATTATAGTTTATTTTTGAAAATGTTTTCTTGAAGTGATAAGTATCAATTTATGCTGTAAGTACTGATTTAAATGAACTATATGCACTTGCTGCAACTGTTCATCTTCCCTCTACCAACATCCTTCGACGGTTCATTTTCCCCTGTCAACTTGCCTCCGACCTATCGGCTCTAATGGCGCCCGAAGAATCCAATTAAACATCGACTACTGCTCCGCCACCCAAACCTAGGTACTGCCTCACATCGTCTGTATCTCCACTTCAGTCGTCGTCTTCTCCGCCTCCTCCTCCCCTCGTTTGACGTTTCTCCCTCCTCGACTCTCCTAAGTTCGACTCACTCCACACAGATTCCGATTTCTCCGATTTGACTCTATAGGACCGTCATGGATGCGGTAGTTCCGGTGGCTTGTCGATGTTCTTCTTTCTCTAACTCTCTAGTGTGCGTAGCCTTGTCGTCAACCTACTTCATTCAGATTCTTGCCACCAAATTCAGGAGTCTTCTTCGCCTCTTTTCAAGGACACTTCCGACCAATTTGCCTCTCAATTGATCCATCTCTTGGCCTCCATCGCCACCATCTCCAAACCTATGCTTCTACAGGAGGTTATTGATAGCATCGCCGCCATTGAAATCTTGAATTATGAACAAGTGAACAACAACAGATGAAGAGATCGATGGTGCCAAGTTTTTCATCAGGAAGATGAGTTGGACTGATGTTGGGTTTGTGATTTTGGGTTGAAATTAAATCATTCATTCCAAACGTCTCTGACACACAGTAATCATTATAAATCAAAAGGCAAAATTTATAAACCATAATTATGCTATGCAAACGGAGCCTACATCTACATTTGCTTTCCCACATCACATTACACAGCTGCCTTTATAGCCATTGTTCTTGCTTCTTGCTATTTATACAAGCACCCAAGCCCTCAGGCCACAACAACAGGAAAGCAAGAGCTCCACCCGGATCAAAAACCATAATCAAACGCTTGCCTATATATGAGTCCACACCCACTCCTCCTAGACCAATAGGGATTACAGTGGACCTTCCCATGTCAAAGGGTATCAAAATTAACCGGTCTTTGACGCATTGGAGGTTGAACAGAGCATCAGTGGACGAGTTATAATCCACAACACCAGTCAAGTCCATGTCGATTACTCGACATTCACCAATCTCGTAATATAGGACATCAAAACCTCCAATCGGGTCGAAAATAGTCATACCTACTGATCCAGACATTTTTTCAAACACCTTGGGTGCACTTGGAACTTCTAATTCAACTGAATTCACCCCAATATCAGTCATGTCATTTGTCCTACCATTAGCTAATCTGATTTCGATTAACTCAATCAACAATTGAACTAATTTGCCCAACTCTTTGGTTCCAATTTCAACAACTACATCTTGTAAAGGAGGACGATTTGCCTTTGAAGATTCACCATGGTTTTGAAGATCATTCGGATCCTGGATGGGGTGCAGGTTCGAGTTGATTTCTTGACTCAAGTTTGTTATCTGCTCCTCCCATACAAGCTCCGTTTCCTCATCGCCGACTAATTCGGTTCCCGAATCACCCAGAACACTCCCATCTCTGATCGGCTTTGAAGATTCAATTTTTTGCTCTGCAGGAAATTCGAAAATCTGTGTGGTCGAGGCTCCTTCATGAGGCGGTGATCTGATGCTCCGACTAATATTTCTTTCTTGCTCCTCTAATTCATCTTGTCCCCAAAATTCCTCACATTGCCTTCAATACTCTATCAGGGATCGTTGATTTCGCTCATACAGTTGTTGTATTCTGTGCTCGGTCTCATTCAGTGATGCTAGCAATTGTTGTTCTCGGAGATTTCCCTCCTCCGGTATCAACGCTTCTTCAAGAGGATCTTGTTGTAATTCCCGACGATTTCGACGTCGTTCATCCCATTGTCGATGTCGCTCATCCCATTGCCGTTGATTTTCTTCCATGAAATGCCGACTTTCTTCTTGGAGGCGTTGATACCAGTCCTCAACCGCCATGACAGAACACTCAACACAAAGATCCCTATTTGTGGTTTTAGGTTAAAAAAAAAAACAAAAACAAAAAAATGTCGAATTTGAGATGAAATTTGCGGAATTGGGAACCAAACCTGCTCTGATACCAATTTGTTATATTCCTAATGGATTATAACCAAGAGCAAGAGAAATTGACAGGGAAAAGGAAGAGATTAGGGAAGAAGATGATGAATTAGGGATAAAGGGGTTAGGGAAGAATGTAAAGGAAAAGGGAGAGATTAGGGATAGAAAAAGAGGTAGAGTAAGGGTAAGGAGAAAAGGGGTAATTGACATTTCATTATTTTTCATGATATTCCCGTTACAACTACACTAATACTCTAGCTAATACCCATATACATGACAAATACCCGACTCAGATGTAGAGAGACCGAGTCGATTGAACTAGACTAAAATTAAAAAAAATTGTTATAGTTTTACAATCCCCGAATGGTAGGTGTCATCAACCTTATCAATGTCATTACTGAAGAATGAAGATAATATTTTTGTTCAAACACTTTTTTTTTTGGATAACAAGTTGTTGTTTTTTCAATTAGCTAAAAACTCTATAAAAATATTAACTTTTTAATTAATTTTTTAAAATAATATTTTACTTATTATGGAGTATTTAATAAATATAATATTAATAATAATAAAAATTAATTTTTTTTTATAATTTTTAGCTCCTACGTGTCAAAATAGTACTAAAACAGAGACAAAGATACTACTCTATACTACTTTCATTATTACTTTGAGAATGACTGGAATTCCAGTCAAATCAAAAGATTTGTATACACATCAAAAGTTGCCTGTACAAATTTAACATTAGACTATATTTATCCCGTCCCGGACTCATTATTTACTTTTTAATCGCCACATCAGCGGATGAGGCCCAATTTAACTTTTCACCTTTTTAGCAAATTATTAGTGAGCCCGCTTCCGAGCTCTTAACTTTATATACAAAGCTATTATTATTACTATTATTATTATTATTATTATTATTATTATTATTATTATTATTATTATTATTATTATTATTATTATTATTATTCATAACGTCATATTTTAGTAATAACAAATCGGTTCGGCTATATACACCCCAAATCATGCACGTCCTTAAGGACGTGCATGATTAAAAGGGATTAATTTTTTTTTAATTTTAATTAGACACAAGGCTTAAGGACGTGCAATTTTAACCTTGTGATTTGTGGTGTATCTAGCCACACCCTAACAAATTTATAGGGAAAAAAATGGGTTCACAAATAAAATTTTCATGGGTAAGAAGTGGAATATGGGTATTTAATCTTTGAATTTTTTTTTAAAAAAGCATATGCAAAATGGGTATCTATGGGTAGATAAAAATAAAATACGTTCAAAAATAATTTTTTATTTTTTTTACATTACAGAAAATATTAAAAAAATGATTTTAAAAAACAAATTTCACATTGCTGCGACGTGGTGCACTTTGATTGGGCCAAGTGGCAGCCTGCATCACCCCACCTTGCTAGTACTTTCCACTTAAATTCCTTTGGTGGTCCCTAACCTTTAAGGGTTAGCCACTATCGGTCCCTAACCTTTTTAAGTGTTACTTTTAGTCCCCAATCTTTTACCTATTACTACTATTTGGTCCCTAACCTTTTTAAGTGTTACTTTTAGTCCCTAAACTTTTACATATTGCTACTATTTGGTCCCCCGTCTATTTTCAAGTTAAATTAAACGATAAAATTATTTAATTTTCTAAATAAATCTGAGAGAGATTAGAGAAGGGTTAGGGTTACAAGCAAGGTCGTCCAATGAATTTTAGGGGCCCCGTTCAATATTACCCTAATCTTAAAAAAAATAAATTTCCGACTTGCTAATTATTAAAAAAATATTTTATGTAGCTTTTATTAACCCATTAAAAAATGTGTCAACAAGTTAAGCATCCACTATTTTGATACGAATCTATATCTATGTCTATATCTATATTATACTTTAAATGATAAGCAATTTTGTCACATGTCCTATCCATGATCAAAATTATTTTTGGAAATATTATTTACATAATATCATTTATTGGGAATCTTAAAATATAGGACTTCTTCCTATTACATTTTAAGTCATATATTTTAACTTTTTGATTGTGTATCAATACATATAGATGTGTGTTATAGTATTTTCACATTAAAAACTCATTCATTGTGTGAAGTTATAATTTACAAATAAAATTTTGAATATATATATGTGGAAAATCTTAAAATATAATAAATTATACTCTAATACAATTAGAGTTTGTTTTAAAATAACAAAAATAGTTTTTCATTTAGAAAATATAATTAGAAAATATACATTTAATAAATGATATTATGTAAATAATATTTCCAAAAATAACTTTGACCATGGATAGGACATGTGGCAAAATTGCTTATCATTTAAAGTATAATATAGATAGATATAGATATAGATTCATATCAAAATAGTTGATGCTTAACTTGTTGACACATTTTTTAATAGGTTAAAAACTACACATAAAATATTTTTTTAATAATTAGCAAGTCGGGAAAAAAAAATTTTAAGATAGGGTAATATTGAACGGGGCCCCTAAAATTCATTGGACGGCCTTGCTTGTAACTCTAACCCTTCTCTAATCTCTCTCGGATTTATTTAGAAAATTAAATAATTTTATTGTTTAATTTAACTAGAAAATAGACAGGAGGACCAAATAGTAGCAATATGTAAAAGTTTAGGGACTAAAAGTAACACTTAAAAATGTTAGGGACCAAATAGTAGCAATATGTAAAAGGTTGGGGACTAAAAGTAACACATAAAAAGGTTAGGGACCGATAGTGGCTAACCCTTAAAGGTTAGGGACCACCAAATGAATTTACCCTAAAAAAAATAAAAATGTGGGCATGGCCCACCTTCTGATGTAACGAGCCAGGCTCAACTGCAAGAGCAAAATTTCGAGGCTCACTTCCAGATCACCTTTTGCCCTCTTTTTTCTTTTTCTTTTTTACTGACTTAAACATGCTCTTATTCATTATTCTTGAATTGGTAAATAAAGAGCGGTCATTCCGGAGTTCGAACTGGGGACCTATGGGTACTACCCACAAGTCCTTTCCGGTGAGCCATTCCGGAATGGTTACTTATTCATTATTCACACACAGCATCAAACCACAGCTATGAAAAACACAGAAAATAAACAAAGATGAGAAATTACAGTCAATAAACACTACATTTACATGGGACTAAAATGGTTACCATCAATAATGTCGTCTGGAGGTGAATCACAATGCAAATCTCTACCAGGAACGACTCATCCACTATACACAACAAAATAATTCCGGTACCAGGCTCAGTTGTACATCCCCCAACATCCACTATGCACAAAATCAGCCAATTTTACATACAAATAATTCAAAATATCAGTTTCAGACATGGACCAACGGGAAAAATAAATTGTTCTATGAAACAAGAACGCCCTATTTCCAAAACACAGCACAGAGGAACTTAGAAATGCCAGGAAAAAGAGATTTTTTTCAGAAAAAAGTAACAGAATAAAATTATGGAATGGCGAATAAGTAATTAGATACTTTGTGAAATTGGTTGAGCGTAATCTTCAACCATCGTCATCGGCGTTGGCGAAAACCTAGATCTAATTCCGAATTAAAAGGAGCAGAAGCGAAGATGGAGGAGCAGAAGCCCGGTGAATGACCATGCAACAGCTTGAAGATGTCCCGAGAGCCATGGATCCAAGGAGGAAATGGACGACAATTGATCGATTTGAAGAAGCTTCAAGCACATGAATCCATGGAGGAGACGGAGGATTGGGGTAAAAAAAAAATCCACCTGTAAGCGATATCGAGAGTAAATATAATTAAAACAGGAATAGTTTCCATCAAATAGTAAGCAAAGGTGAAGATTCAACTAACTCGCTATTTGCTGCACATGTTTCCAATTCATTATAAAAATCCAAAACTATTGTACTTAAAATGAGCAATAAAAGAATTGAAATAGGATGTTATCAACCAAATTAAGTACAAGACCTTACTTGCCATTTTAGTTTGCAGACAGGCTTGTGCAGAATATTTTATACCAATCTTAATCAACCCTGTGAAATGTATTCATGAAAAGAAATATAATCAGACTGGCATGCTATCGGAAGCAAGAAGTTGAAAAAGAAAAGGTTGGTGAGTTACCACTTACCAGCACATGAATTACACCAAAATTGGCTTTCTCTGAAGACAACTTTCCAAAACGCAATATAAGAAGACATCTAGCAGCTCTATTATGAAAAAGAATCATTCTGGAGCAACAATGTCCAGGGCAGCTTATGGCAAAATTGACTCTTCTGATGAAACCTTAATTAATGGATCATGGCTCACAACAAATTTCCCAAAAACAGTCGGCACTCAAGGAGCATGCTTCATAAGCACATACAAGGAAAGCTCGTCCAGCTGTGGACTAAGTTTCCAGAATTTCAAGACATCATTAAGGCAGTCAGAGAAATCCCTTGACCATTAGTTGAGAACACAAAAACGGTTTACTTTGCCCTTAAGTTCATGCTTCGTCTTTTCTGACTCATTGCAAATCGTTTAGACATGGCAGGATTGTAGAACCTTCTCATATGCTCTGACAGTCTATGGATTGCATGGAGGTTACCAAGCACAGAGAGCTGTTCAAGAAATGAATCATATGTGCGATATGGCAATTTCATTCCTCTGTTCACAATATCATCCAAAAGCAGGTAGGCATCGTCAACTTTGCCACATCCAAAAAGCCCTTGTATCATCAGGCAATAAGTATTAACATCCCGATGGCATCTTCTCACATCCATCTCATTCCAAGCGTCGAATGCTAATTCAGGTTCACCCAATGCAAAGAACAACTCAATCAGCATATTGTAAGTATGGACACTTGGTTCTACACCGACCTCAATCATTCTCCAGTATAGACTAAATGCTTCATCTTTTCTCTTATTGTCGCAAAGAACGTTGAGAAAACAGTTATAAGAAACAATATCAGGAGGGTACCCTCTCTTTCCCATCTCATCCAAAATTCTGTAGGCTTTCTCGATCTTTCCAGCTGCGCACATTCCTTCAATCAAATCCTTATATGTCGTAACATCAGGAAGGCATCCACTACTCAACATGTCTTCCAACACTCTAAAGCTGTCATCCATCCTATCGTTCTTCACCAAAGCCAGAATGATAATTGAGTAAGTTTTTGCAGTCGGGGATGAAAACATTGAGCCTCGTTCTTTCATAAACTTGAAAAGCTCAAAAGCCTCATCAATCATCCCCAGTCTAGAAAATGTATCAATCGCAGTGTTATATGTAAAGTTATCTGGGGTAAAACCCAAGCCAATCATTTCATCCAACAATTTCATTCCTCTTGCAGGGTTTCTCACTCTACACCACCCAAAAAACAATATATTGTAAGTATTAGCATCAGACTTCATTTTACTCTTCACCCTTTTGTACATAGCCTCAGCAGCTTCAACCAAGCCACACTTACAGAAGGCGTCAAGCAGCATGTTAAAGGCATTGATCTCGGGCTGCGTCTTCACCCTAATCCTCTTCTTCTTCGTGAACTTCTGAAGATGTGTCAAGTACTTCTCAGTGTACCGTCTCAGGATCGTCAAAAGAACATCAATGGGGACCGACTTCTTGTCGTTCCTTTTCATGTAATCCAGCATATCACACACAATTCTGAACTGCTTAACCTTGTATTTTGTACTCGATAAAATGTCAATCATATCATTATACACCCTAGTTTCATGATGGTAATTCTCCTGGGACCCTGCCCACATGAAGAACCTGAATGCAATCTTCTCCTCGTACCGCAGCCTATCGAGAACCTCAGCTACCAATTCGGTTGACAATGGAATGGCAGCTTGATCAAGAGCTTTCCCCATATCACATTCTCCGGAAACATTGGCCATGATAGTTTCATACACTCCATCAGCCTCACACACCGAAACCTCCTTATTAATTACATCCTTTTGCTCCAAATTCAGGATTTCATCCACAGTAACCTCCCTCGACGAGCACGTTCGCAGAGAGATAGTGTATGGATTCGGACTCTTATTGAATCCGTAGGAAGAGAAACTCAGATGATTGAACTGAACTAAAGGATGATTGAACGAACAGGTAAAAGAACGAGCTGAAGAAATTGAGCAGGAACAATTCTGATGAATAAAACTAGATAATTGCTTGCAAAACCTAAAACCAGAGGAAAACCTAAATCTCGACATTCTAAGCCGAAGGTGTTATGCTATAGGAGGCGAATCAGAACCATAGCGATGCTGTAATTCGAGAGAAAATTGAAAAACCTGATTGAAAAAACAGAAAATTAAATCAAGAAAGAATTCATAGAAACAAACAAGGCAGATATCGGAAGATAGACAATAAGAAAGTGTACCGGCAGATGAAGGAAGGAGAGTTGGGAGGGCGTCGGGGCTTGATTTCAAGAGCTACAGCCGAAGTCAGCTTTAGCGTCACCACATTCGTTTGCCGCCGGAGATTCGATGTGGCGGTGGTTGGTCGAGCGGCTTCGCGGTGGCGTCCAGGCGTCCAGCGTAGCTCTGTGAAGGGTTTATGGTGCGGATTTTGGTGGTGAGCAAGACATTTTTCTAGCTATTGTGTTTATGTGACATCTTCCCTGCCAATTTACCGCTGTTAATTTTGCTAAAAATTATTGCAAAGTAGTGTCGTTTGCACGTATGTTTTTTATAAAATAGTTTTATATAGTACGTAGTTAAAATATTTATATTTATATAAGTTAAAATAGAAGTACCAGTTATACATGCAAACGACACTAATTTGTCAAAATCTCGAAAGAGTTTGACCAAAATTTCGAAAAAGTTTGATTTAAGGGTGACACTATATACACCGTAAATCCGGATTAAGGATTTGCACGTCCACTATTTAAGTCTTGCACGTCCTTGCAAACCCTAGTAAGGGTTTTGCGTTTAGGGTTTAGGGTTAGGGTTTAGGTTTTCCGACGGTTTTGTAATGTTAATTGATAAAATTGAAGTGTTTAGCTAGTGGATTTGAAGGATTTAGGGTCAAATTAAACAGAACACAAGAATTGTTAAGGTTTTCATTCGGATAATACGCGAATAACGTTACAAGGAACGGAAAAAAAGGTTTACATTCATAAGTTTAATAAAGTTGTGGAATACAATCTAGGAAAATAGTAAAGGACGGCCGGCATCGGCACGCAAGGCTCTAAATCTCTAAATCTGAGCTTGAAACGGAGCATCCCATCCTTCGACGCTCGGATGATGATGTTCGACCCATTCTAGTGGAGGCGGCGGAAGAGGAGCGTTATGACGCAACCAGATCTATGAGAACAAAAATTTAGAGTTAGAGTATTAACATATGTATGAAAAGCATGAATAGGTAATAAAAAAGACGTTTGAAGTCGTACCGCGGCAAAATGGTCTTGGTTTCCGATGCAGGCTACACCAAGAGTTGCTAATTGGGGAGGGTTGTTAGGAGATGCCGGCGAGATCATGGGGAGACATGTGAACGGATGATGCCAAGCTAGGACGACGAGAGGAATCTGATATACCGTCGCAAATACTAAACCCATGATGGGAAGCTCTATCCACCGTCTCCTATCACCATGTGTGGCTCCGGCACATCTCTGGTAGTCGACGAACAGGTGGAATGGGTACTCTCCCGTATAACAACCGGCGTACAGATCGGCGTGATCCTCCAAGTGATTGCATAGTAACGTTTTGAGTTCCGGGAAAGCAGTCTCGCCGATCGGTGATGTCAAAGCCACCAAAGCACGGTAGCCACAATGACCATCTCCAACAGTGTCCCTCACCGTCTCAATATGACCGAGCATGAAGGGATCAATGTTGTTTCGACCCCAGTTGAACCCTCCGAACACATCATCACGTCCACGTCGAGCTGAGGTTGCTTGTGGACGAGGCCGAGCAGCATTTCGAGCAGCACGCGCTTCTTCTCTCTCAAACCTTTCCCTTACCTCTTCGTATGGCAACGGGTTGGTTCTGCAGGCATTCCTCGACCCCCGAGGCCTCCCCTGCCTTCGGACGCTTGCTGATGAGGGTGGGTGCAGCTCATCCTCGCATACATCGTTGGAAGTCGTGTATGAAGATGACAGCTCATACGGCAGTGGGGTGTCGTCGAGGTCAGTCCATGTCAAATCCATCCAGAACGGGTGGATGTCCTCGGCGGGTATCGGAGTGCCGGAGTTGACGTATGCCTGAATCTCATGGACACAAGGGATCCCGTAACAAACCCTCCAATGTCGGTCCGTGCATACCGGAGGAACCTTTTGGTTCACGACGTCCTGCCACATCTTGTACAGATAATCGAAGCACTTTTTAGAGATTAAAGTCTTTACCTCATCGAAAAGGTTGACTTTATACGCCGCTGTTGGCCATTTGAAGCGGTCGATCTCCAAAGCAGTTTACAGCTCATGCAGTTGATAATCATTGACTCTATGGATTGCATCGATCACGATGCGAAAGTCACCAGTCGATGAGTGAAGTGCCTCCTTCAGAACCTTGTGTTGACCCTCAACTCTGTACACATTGAAGTGCATGCCATTAAATATTCGATATTATATCATATTGTAATGGGAGATATGAAGTAAGGTTGTACCTGTTTGTCGTACGGGTGCCGAGATGGAAGACATTATCTACGTAGCACCGAACTATGCTCCTGCTGTATGGAAGCCAAACCGACTCCAAATACGCCACCACACCTGGGAATGGGTGCCATGTAGCTCGTAGCGCCCGACGACGTCGGTTGAATGATTCCTCCGACCTCGATTCGAACATCCCCCAACAGTTGCCCTTAAAGATGCCAGCTTGGTTTAAATTCTTCGTGATCTTCAGAGCTGCTTCCTCGCATCTTCTCGTCATGTGTAACCAACAAAGGAGATGTTGGACGTCGGGGAAGACAACATTCAGCGCCGCCAAGAGAGCTAGCTCTCGATCAGTCATGATAGCTTGAGGCTGAACGCTCCCAAGCAAGATCTGAAGTTGTCGCAACACCCAGGCGTATGTGTCTTCGTTCTCTTGCGACATGAAGGCATAGGCGATGCAGTAAGTATTGCCTGAGGGTGTGAACCCGACCACCTCGCACAAAGGAATCCCATATCTGCAGGTGTAAATATGTTACATATAAAATACTTTATAATTGGCTATATGTGCAATAATGTAATCGTAATTAAGTAACTTACGCATTTGTTTTGTATGTGCTGTCCATTATGATGACGTAATGGAACCTTCGGAGAAGGCGTATCCCGTCGGGATGCACGAGGAAGAGGTCGCTCAAGACGTTGTCGTCATCCGAATGTCGTCTGAAGTCGTAGTAGTACCTTCTTTCCCGCAGATGGTGCAAGGTATCCTGGGTCATCGTCCGACTACCTCTTTCTTCGGCGACCATCATGCCGAGCGTGTTAGTAAGGCTCTTCCTTGACGTGACGCTGGTATCATCCAACTGCCTCAATCCGTACCCAATGGATTTTGGAGGAGTGCCAACTTCCTTCATCCACCTCGCCATCTTCTTTTCCCCCCTCTGTCATCTGTCCGGCGATGGCGTGACCCTTCAAGCTCGTGGAAAGCCCGTGGTTATGAACACCATGGGTTACCGTCATGCGCCACTGACCCGACGGAGCTTCGTGTCCGTGTAGAGAGAATGGACAACCACTTATCTTCGACTGCGTGCTCCGGAGCTTCCTCCCGCGTGGTCGGTACTCCCCAAACTGCTCGCAAGCAAGGAGAACCCCGCCTGGACGATTCGACGCCCCGTCCAAGACCGCTTGATTACTAAAATCATGCAGTGTCTCCGACCCAAGTCCTTGAAATGCGTAAACATTTCGTCACGGTCATTCCAAACCCTTGGGTCGGAGAACTCAGACGTAAAGTCTCGAAACTGTATTCACATAATTGGAAATATGAACAAAACGGAAGGAATACGAAATATGTTGACTCTACGAAACCTATCCGTACCTGGGATACTTGGAGACGAGGATTGCTTTGCGGCTCGGCCATAACGATTCTAACGGCGAAAGAATATATGGAAAGAAGTCGGACTTTGTTTTGGAGTGCGGAAGGAAGAGGTCCTCCATCGCTTCAAATAGGCACTGTTGCGTGAATTGTAAGCAGAACCCTAGCACGTCCTTAAGGACGTTTAAGAACGTGCTAGCACGTCTTTAAGAACGTGCTAGGGTTTAGGGTTTGGCTAGGGTTTTAGGGTTTGGGTAGGTTAGGGTTTTAGGGTTAGGAAACTGCACGTCCTTAAGGGCGTGCAACATGTCGTCGTTGAGGACGTGCAGTTTCCTTACCCTAAAACCCTAACTAAACCCTAGCCTACCCTTAAAACCTAGCCAATCTGTAAGGTAGTTGTATCATATTAACGTTTTCGTTTTCGTTATTGGGTAACCTTATCATATTAACGTTTTCGTTTTTGATATTTACGTTCAATATGACTCTGAAGAAATGAGAAGAGTCTAATAGAAATATAGAGATAGATACAAAATCCGTAATATAAAAGTATAATATCAACATAGAAACTGCAAAAGTACATCACTGGTCTACAGGATGGCGTACAACATGATCCAAAATCTCCTAGACCTCGTCCACTAGCTCCTCGATGCGAGGGTCGCTGGCCAGGGCCCTCAAATAGCCCTCGATATCACGAAAGCGGGCTAACAGCGCCGGACGGATGACGGGAGGATGAGGGATGTCCACCCATGGGTCCATGCCGATCGGGTGGACGGGCGCCGGCGGGTCGGGATGGGGTGGCGTGGTCGACAGCACGTACGACCGGCTCTGCGACGCGTACCAAGGCAAGTAATCTGCAGTGACACCGGCCTGGAAATCCTCGCCGGTCCGCCTGTGCTCAGCCAGCATGTAGAAGCGACCCTCGTCCTGCAGGTCCCGCCATCTGTTGTGGCCCGGGGCAAACACGGCGATGTACCGCGCGTTCTTCAGGGTCGTGTCGCGGCGGACCTGATCCGGTGCGATGACGGCCTGCGGGATCCCCTGGACCCGTCCGAACTGCCGGAGGCATCTATCGGGCATATACGGCTCCTCCTCACCGCATAAGGTGATGGTGCCCCGATAGGTGGACTAACGGTACTGGTCGTCGAAGTCCAGATCACGCCCAAAAGGCATCCACCGAACCTACAATTAAACAAATCAGATTTAATTCACAGCTAAGAATTATAAGTGATATAGATAGAGTCTCGAATCCATACATCATCGACGGTAAGACGGTCCACCTCGTCCCACAGCTCCCGCATCTTCTTCAGCTTCGCGTCGTCCTTCATCCGCGTTGGCTGCTTCGGACCGATGAACTTCGTGTAGAAGTGAGGGTCATCCTTCCTAGCCGGGTCGCTGGAGAAATCACCTCGAAAGCGAGGGAAGTACGCCCATATCCAAGCCTTGACACAAAAAAGTATGTTGTTAGCATATAATTTAAATATTTTTAAACTAAAACTCTAATTCAACGGTCTCATACCCGTAGGATCGGCGTGCAGCTGTCTATGCCCTTCGCACATGAGCGGGTAGCCTCGCCTAGGCCCCTGTAGAGACATACGAGGGCACCTGCAGCCCATGCAAGGGTGGCCGTCCGTGGGATGTCCCAAATGAGGCCGAATATCCTCCATGGGATCCGGTTCTGCGACTTGTCCACAAACAAAGTCGCGGAGAGAGCGATGGCCATGTAGGTCCTGTGCAGAAACAGACGCTGTGCAGGGTCATCCTCAGGCTGCCCCCCTCCCACATGCGTGCGCAGCCGTATCTGCTCAGGATCAGCCCCTGCCTCTGGGTCACCGGCGGGGGCGGGGTCGACGAGCGGCCCGTGTCTCCGCTGCCACCGGGTAGTAAACCCAGTCACCGGAGGGCCTCCAGCGTGTCTGTACGACTTCAGAGTCGCAGGGGTGAGCTGGTAGTACTCCGCGATGGCGGGGACCAAAGCGGCCGCGGACAGATGTGACGTGCAGGGTTGACCATCAATCGGAAGTCCCATCAGACAGGCAACATCGTGCAGCGTGATGATCATCTCGCCCCATGGAAAGTGGAAGGAGCTGGTCTCCGGGTGCCAATGCTCCAAAAAGCCCGTGCAGGTGAACTCGTCCACACACTGCCAGTGGAGGGACCTGAGCTGGGGGATGCCGGATGGGAGCAGATCCTGCACCCAGGTCCCCGGGCCCTCAAATATGTAGGGCTCGAAAGGCTGCAAGTGAGTCGCCCGGTGGTGGAACTTCAGCAGTGGCAGCTCCACCGTAGGATCTCTCCACACCTGGTACGCTCGGTGATGCCTGTAAGACACAAGCAGCTCTCCTGGCGGCAATAAAGGGTCGACCTGCACAGCCGGTGCGACAGCCTGCGCAGGGATGGGCTCGGGCTCTACCTGTGGGCCCCCTGGCCCTGAGCCTGCCCCTCCTGACCGTCGTCAGCCTCCTCAACGACGTCAGGGATCACATCATCTGCAGACCCCAAGGAGATCGCCGCTGGTGTGGCTGATGTCGAAGGCTCGGCCTCGTGTGTGCCGGATGTAGAAGCCTCTGGCACGGCTGAAGTAGAAGCCTCCGGCGGCACGGCTGAAGCAGAAGTATCCGGAACGGCTGAAGAAGATGCCTCCGGGATGGTGGGTGGAACACGAGTAGGAGGTCTACCCATGTCGGCCCGTCGCCCAGAGACTACGTCGGTGATGCAGCTACTCAATACCTCAGGGGGCTCTAAAGAAGGCTGCAACCCCATCATCGCATCGCCAGAAGGATCCCAGCCTGGCATACCCGACCAGAAGGTGTCGTTCTCGTCGGCCGGGGGGGTCCCCATCGACTGCTGTAACCGGTCTGCAAACGCGAGCAGATCGTCGACTGTGGCTGGAATCTGGCTGACCGCTGCCCGGTCGGCGAACGTAACAGGCCGGAGGTTACCGTCCCCCCTCATGAGCCTCCCTGCCTGTTATTATGAAATGTATTTTATTATAATTTATTATATTATAATTTAATATAATTTAATATATTTTAATGATTTTATTTTCTTTCAATTTAAATTTATTTCTGTGTATTTTATTATAATGTAATGTTTTTATTTTCTTTCAATTTCAATTTATTTTTATGTATTTTATTATAATTTATTATATTTTAATGTTTTTATTTTCTGTAAATTTTAAATTAATTTCTATGTATTTTATTATATTTTAATGTTTTTATTTTCTTTAAATGTAATTTTATTTTCATGTATTTTATTATAATTTATTATATTTTAATGTTTTTATTTTCTTTAAATTTAAATTTATTTCTATGTATTTTATTATATTTAAATGTTTTTATTTTCTTTAAATTTTAATATTTTTATTTTCATTTATTTTAATGTCTTTTAATATAAGTTTTAATATATATTAATATATATTACTCGTTTTTTTTTTGTTTTTCCTTTAAAACTATCAAAATATATAAACTATATACTATCTTTCAAACTATATACTAAAACTATATATCAAATTATATATTATCTATCAAACTATATACTAAACTAATTATTTATATTATATATTAAAATCTAAACTATAATATAAAACTATAAAAATAAATCAAACAAAATGAAAAAATCAAAAAACATACCGGTGGGGTCGGGATGGGCGAAACCTCAATAGTCCGCCGCTTCCGCGGCGGTTCCGCCTCCGCCACAACGCCGCCATCACCACCACCGCCACCACCGTCCTCAACCTCCATGGGTGCCGCCCCACCACCACCCCCGGCCACCTGCTCCACCGCCACCCCCTCCCCACCTGCTCCACCGCCCCTCCACCAACCTCCTCAGCCACCAACACCTCCTCTCTTTCCGGCTCCATCTCTCTGTCTCGATCTCTTTCTCTCTCTCCGACGACCTCTCTCTCCGGCAATCTCTCTCTCGCTCTCGATTTCTCTCCGACTCCGGCAACCTCTCTCTCGCTCTCGCTCTCGATTTCTCTCTGGACGACGGAATGAAGACGAAGAGGCACGTCCTCTTCGCTTTTTAGACGACGAGCTTGCACGTCCTTAAGGACGTGCAAAACTGCACGTCCTGCTTCGGGTGGCTCTCACCCTACTTGCACGTCCTTAAGGACGTGGGGATTTGCGGTGAATATAGCCGAAAACGAAATAATTTTTAGCAAATTTAGAGACGTTGGATACGAAATCGCCCTAAAAGTGTACATGCAAACGACAGGGGGACATTTGTTTAAAAAATAATACCTTACAAAAATAATAATGAAATAATATTTTCTTTTCTTTTTATTTTTATTTTTAAAAATGTTAACAAATTATACGGAGAGACATTTGGCGGAAAAATGAAAATCTCAGAGGTATTTGACAAAAAAAAATGAAAATCTCAAGAGTATCTGGTGAAATATGTCAAATTTTATATACCACGCGAATTAACTATAAAATCAATCAAGCCAAGATCGAATCACCCCATTCACATATTTGGAAATGTTTATAATTTTTTAACACGAGCATTATGGATTATTGAAGGAAAGCCATTATTTCACCAACCCATGTCTCATGGGCCATGGCCCATGGCCGGCCTTTCTTGATTCCAGATGCTCTTTCACCTGACTCTCGCGTGTGGAACTTCTATTAGTCCGCTACACAAAAGAAAAATACTCCCTCCGTTTCAAAATACATGGGTTTTTAGTTTTCAGTACGCTTTTTAAGGAGTGAAAACTATATGAAATATTATTTTTTTAATTAAATTTTTTATATAATTTGATACTTATTAGTAATAAGTATCAAATGATATAAAAAATTTGATTAAAAAAATAATATTTCATAGAGTTTTTCGCTCCTTAAAAAACGTATCAAAAAAGAAAAAGCCCATGTATTATGGAACGGAGGTAGTATAAAATATTTCATCCCTTCGATAAAATATGTCATTTACTATTCACTTACGTTTTTTAAAATCATAAAAACTATATAAAATATCCATCTTTTTATAGATTTTTTTAAATAATTTTATACGTATTAATAGCAATTATCTTAACAAATTTTATAAAAAGGCTAAATATTTTATAGTATAATTTTTCCTTCCATAAAAAAAAGGTACAACGTAAATAAAACGACCTATTTTTCTCAACAAACTTTAAAAAATTCACACGGCGTGCGTTGTGACGTAATCGCGGTGGCTGCAACAACAGAAAGGGCAACCGAAGACAAACCCACCTACACACTTGCAAGGGCATTCTGGTAATTTCATCCACGTACCTTTTTTGGGAAAACAAAATGTGCAAAATCAGAAAATCGCTTTGCTGTTGCAGAAGGCCCCACACCACTGCCAAAGGCCAACACAGGGAGGGTTCTTTTCCTTTTTAAATACTCCGTAGAGGGGAAGGAGGGAGAGAGGAAAGGGAATACCAAACCCCCAAACGCCACCAACCCAGCACTCCTACCTCAGGATTACCGACCAGCCCCCCCATCTCCTAGGGTTTTTCTTCGCTTCCTCTACGGCCGGCGGAACATCTACCTGATTCATCCAAAAATGGCGCTCTCCTCCATAGTCAGATCCACTGCTTCATCCTCTTCCATGGTCCACGCCTCTCGTTCTGACCTCCCGCGTCCTTCCTTTTCTTCCAAGGTTTTCGCCTTTGTTGTTTTTCTTCTTCTTCTTAATCTGGAATGTGTTGTGCGATTTTCCTGTTTTCAGCGCCTTGCTTTCTATGGAATTTTGGTTTTGTTGTCATTTCACGGGCCTATGTTGACATGATTGATTTGGTTTTTTTACAGATCGTTTGATTTTTTTTCCCGGTGTTTGATTTCAGGTGTCTTGTATTGGTTTGAACCGGGCTGCGAGTTTGAAGGATCAGAGCAGCGTTTTTGGTACCACTCTTCAGGCCGACTCCTATTCGTCCTTACAGTTCAGGATCTCTCTATTTCGCTATTACATTTTCTTTATCTCTGTTTCTGTATGTCTATTCGAAGTTGTCTCTATCAAAATCTGTCGACTCTCCATTTGTTCAATGTCATTGTTCTTATTGATTCAGGGTTTTGGTTGAAAGGAGGTGCCATTGAAGTGCTTGTCCAGAAACTCATCTATTTTTTTAGCCAAATTTTCTTTTGTTTTCTTTGTCCTTTGTCATTGTTTTTAATATCATTTCTTTCATTTAAATATGAGTTGAATACCTTAAAAGAACATACCACGCCATTTGCATTAAAGGAATTTTCTGGCAGTCAATCAATCACCATGTGTACTTCTGTTGATTTTTCTATCCATATAATGAAAATTTGGTTTGTGTTTGTGTGGCCATGTGTATACATATAAACAGCTTCTTGTTTTTGCCTATGTTACTGTTGTTGTTTTGCTTAGCTTAACTAAGTTTCCTTACAAATTATTTTTAATTGAACAGGAAATGTAAGGCCAGGACTGTGCAGCCCATCAAAGCAACAGCCACTGAAGCTCCTCCAACAACTCAAAGTAAGGGATTTTAATTTTCATTTTGATTATTGTAACCTGATATTTATCATAAGTATTACTAATATGCTCCATTGTTGGATTTTGTTTAGAATCAAGGAGTGGAGGTAAGACAAGGATTGGGATCAATGGTATGTGACCTATTTAATGTCAATTAGTTTTTTCTGGTCATTCTGTATGGTATTTGTCATTGAGGTTTTCTTTTTATGCTATAGTCAACAAAAGGTGAGTAACTGGTGCAACATGATGCAAGTAGGATTCAAAAATCTTGGATTTTTTCCTACCATAAAAGGGAAAATGATAGGCATAAATATCCACTAACACAACTTCTAGGAACTTGAACAAGATTTGTTCAAAGATTTTATGTTAGATTGTGGTTTAGAAGATGTTAGATTAAGATTGAGGTTAAATGAATTATAGTATCATTGTCATAAACTTTGTGGTTTTGAACTGATTTGGGTTGTGGAAGCTATTATAAAATGTAGGTTTGGGAAAATGAGTTTAACATGCAAGCCAGTGCCATTGTACCAACCAAAGCTGCGAATAGATGTTGACTTGAAAAGTTAGCAGATAAGTAGGATAGAACCTTGTATTCATGATTTCTTCGCATTACTGGAAGCATGGCTACGGAATCTGGGTAGCATTATACCCACACTACATGGATCGAACTGTTGGATCTGAATTCTTCGGAGCTCATTGGAATGTAGTTCAAATGCAACACGGTGGTTGATACTGGTTAGGAAAATAACTTTTTCAGTTAGACTTAAAGGTAGCTTAAGTATTGAATATTGAATATCTTTTACTAATTCACAAGAAAGTACTACTAAGCCACATTGAATATTGAATACCTGTTACTAATTCACAAGAAAGTACTATCTTGGTAGTTAGAAGGGCAATAGCAATGTATAAGACCAAGCCATACAATTAATAATAAATCCTGCCCTTCCATTGTGTACGTTGTGCCTCTTTGCTGCTGGTACCAATTGATTCTCAATCTTGTTTTCACTTGCTAAATACATGATTTTTGCACAATTTCAGGTTTTGGTCGGATTGGAAGGTTGGTGCTAAGAATAGCCACCTTTAGGGATGATTTGGAAGTGGTGGCAGTCAATGATCCTTTCATTGATGCCAAGTACATGGTAAGAACTAGTTTGCTGCACTTTTCAACAAAGTGAGTTTGTAGGGAGAATATCTGTTATGTATTGGTTTTGATATGTTTGCACTTTGGTTGGCAACACACTTTAGGCTTATATGTTCAAGTATGATTCTACTCATGGAGTTTTCAGCGGAACCATCAAGGTTGTGGATGATTCAACCCTTGAAATTGATGGAAAGCAAGTAAAAATTACAAACAAAAGGTAATATGCTGTTGACTTTTGCTTTATTTTGTTTAGATAGTTCCTTTGATAAATATGTTATTATTTGAGCACTCGAGGTTATTGCCCACTCAAGTCAGCCTCTTTCTTAGTAGGGATCCTGCTGACATCCCTTGGGGTGATAATGGTGTTGACTATGTTGTGGAATCGTCTGGGGTCTTCACAAATTTGGAGAAGGCATCTGCACACAAGAAGGTTGGTCAATTCTTGTGCGGGTTCTACATGCTTATGATCTCTTTGTCATGCCATATGGCATCTGGACTCATCATTTTGCATGGCTCTGCAGGGAGGTGCTAAAAAGGTTGTGATATCAGCTCCATCAGCAGATGCACCGATGTTTGTGGTTGGAGTAAATGAGAAAACATACAAGCCAAACATGGATATTGTCTCTAATGCAAGCTGCACCACAAACTGTCTCGCTCCTCTTGCAAAGGTTCAGTTTTATGTCAAACACTTTATGTCCACAAGTGGATAAACTTGGGTTACTTCATTATTTGGTCAGTTATGCAAGATGGATGATGTGCTTGTTTATTACTCCCTCCGTTCGGCAAAACTTGTTATTTTAACTCTCCACACAACTTTTAATAAAACTAATAATTACACTTCTTTTTTACTAATTTACCCTCAATTATTACTCTACTTTTCACTTTATCAAAAACTACAACTCACAACACATCAATCAAATCAAGGGCATTTTCGTAAAGTAGAAGCAAAAATACCTAAAATGACAAGTTTTTCCGAACAAAAACAAAACTCTAAAACGACAAGTTTTGCCGAACGGAGGGAGTAATTTTTTGGATGGGTTTTGTTGATCTATCGGTGTCAAGGGAAGTCTAGTCCTTTTCAACAGTTCTGATTATTCATATCAATAATTGTAATGTTGTTCAGGTCTGATGTGCTAGGAAAACGGGAATACAATTTTCAATTTGTCATGTCTAAGATTAGTTTAAAGATTATTTTAAGGGAAAAATTATTTTAGTTAAGTTTTAGGTATGAACCCACTGCATTTATGGTACACTTACAGTTAACACCACATTTGTGCTGCTAGGGCGAGGTTTAACTGTCAAAACTTAGGGTTGGTATATTAATTGTGATATCATTATTTTTTAGCAAGTAGTAGCCATTCTGCAGTAACACTGTTGCAGAAAATCCAAGGTATGATGAAGTTATTTGTAATTTAATTTCATTATCTATTGGTCATTGTAGGTGGTTCACGAGGAGTTTGGTATTCTTGAAGGTCTAATGACAACTGTGCATGCTACCACAGGTTTTCTTTCACTCTGTTTCTGTTTAACTTGCAAATTTGTATCAATGTGTGCTTTTCTAGGAGGTGTATTCATACTAGTTATAAGCTAGCTAGCTTATCATTTTCAAATTTTACAAATATCGCTTTTAAAAAGTTATAAGCCAGCATGGATATACTCAAGCACACTTTCTTTATTCTCTACCGGGCAGTGGCGTCATACGGTGACCTTTTTTACCCTTTTATTTTCAGCAACACAGAAACCAGTCGATGGGCCATCTATGAAGGATTGGCGTGGAGGTCGTGGAGCTGCACAGAATATCATCCCTAGTTCAACTGGTGCCGCTAAGGTGAGGTTTAAGAATTTTGAACAAGTCAAGTTTGTAGGTATATTTTTTGGTTCAATTATTTAAATTAGATATTTGCTTGTAATTCATAGGCCGTTGGGAAAGTTCTTCCTGAACTCAATGGAAAACTCACTGGAATGGCCTTCCGAGTCCCTACACCGAATGTTTCTGTCGTGGACTTGACTTGTCGGCTTCAAAAAAGTGCTTCATATGAAGATGTCAAAGCAGCGATCAAGTATGCTATCATTTGAAATTTGTTAATATTATTGGTCACTTCAAGCCCTTCTCCCCTTAGTTTCCTTGTTTTAGTTTCAGTAAACAGCGCGGCAGCTCAAAATCTGTTTGATAGTTTTTTTTTCCTTCCTGAAACTAACTGTTTGAATTATATTCCTAATAATTGTTGCTAGGTATGCTTCCGAGGGGCCCTTGAATGGAATTCTTGGATATACAGATGAGGATGTTGTCTCAAATGACTTTGTTGGGGACTCAAGGTAAGACAGCAGTATATGAGCACTTCACCCAGCCTAGCTGTCATGTTTGTTTGTTTCTCTTTATCCATGCATTGCATCCACTTGTTTTCATCTGTCTGCCCATTGTATAAATAATTTTTTTCCCTAGGGGTTGTGCCGTTGTGGGGTCTTTTGCAACAGCCACTAACCGTCATCCATCCTGACCCCCTTGGAATTTACTTATTTGGGGCTGCAGGGGGTCGCTATACAAAATAGGATAATGTGAAGCTTTATTTATCTTATCCGGCTAGCTTAAATCTTTAGCTAATATGCGAGTTCGCAGGTTTGTTCTCCCAACTGCTGGGAGTCTGGGACATGATCTGATTTGGGGGAATCATATACTTTATAGATTCTCTTGTTCTTGAATCATTGCTCTGATTTGACTTTGAAGCTCGGGCAGTTTGATATAATTATAATAATTCTCAATGCTTGCCAATTCCTGTTCATCTTGATCCTTCCAGGTCAAGCATATTCGATGCCAAGGCTGGGATAGCTCTGAGCAGCAATTTCATGAAGTTTGTGTCGTGGTATGACAACGAGTGGGGATACAGGTAAATAGCACTCTCTATAGTTCCATACGCATTGTAGGTGCTTGTTTGATAATGCGTAAATTGATGATTTTTTTTTCTAAACATGCAGCAACCGAGTTTTGGACCTGATCGAGCACATGGCACTAGTTGCATCCAGCTGAACCCTGCGTAGCGGGAGGGCTGTTGAGCTGCTGAGAAAATTTTAGTTCACAGCCAAGTGCTGTTGCCTCTCCACACAATACAGAAGCGGGTAGAAGCTAAATTACCATTTATTAGCACAATGATTTTTTAGTGCTTGAAATTTTAGTCATCTGGGTTGGGTCTCCGACGGATGAGACAGTGGAAATAAAAAGACGTGACCTGATTTATATGGCACACAAGTGTTACATGGTCGATGATGCATTTGTTTCATTTTCTATGATACCAGCAACTTGGCATTGATTGGCCAACGGGGAAACCCACGGAAGTTATCTACATTATTTGTTTTTTTTCTTATATTTAGTTCTTTACCTTCATTTCAGCCATGAAATGAATAGAAAAATAAACAAATGCTCCAAAACAAAGGGTGTTGCTTATAAAACAGCTAAAGCTTTCCTACGGGGTTATATATGCACCCTGTGCATATGCTATATTATATGCATTTCCTATGAAGGGATCTCCAGGGTGTGAAAAATACAAAGTCGGACCCTAGATTCATCCATGTATTGGGGTTTTATAGTATCCGTTCTTGTATTTTTTGTCTATTTTTTTGGTTAATGACCAAGGGCTTTATTATTTTTTGGTCTAACTCTATTTCTTTCTTTCATTTTTTTCTTTTTAATTTATTATGACGGATTCTTGATTCGTTCTTGAATTTTTTTATTTTTTACATTGTATATATAGCTCATGTATTTTTTTCCACAACTTGCAATGATTACCAGACAAATATTGTACTGTATAACAGTATAACACCAGTCTCTCCTGGTGCATATAGACATAGCACAATCCTCTTCCAAAGATCCAAGCCTGACACTAATTTGGGATTATTTTCAATATCATCCGAGTTCGAGAGACTGTCATGGTTGGCTGGTTTTTAACAATTGAGAAATTACCGGAATTTCTACAGGAAGAGCAAGAAACTCAAATGAAAGGTTGACAAATCTCATTCATTGCACATCAAATTGACTGAAATCGTGTCAACACACTACAAACCAATAATCAAGTTAAAGGGTCAAACAACCTTCCATCAAACTCTTGATGGGATACAGTGATACACTACACTACACTACGCAGCTGCTGCTGCTGCTGCTAACAATACAGTATCCAGCAACTGCTAATAACATCCAGCCATAAAAACCTAAATTAAGTGAATCACTGCATTGAAAGCTAGTAGCTATTCCTAAAAGTGACAGACAAAAGGCTTTTTGTCACACCCACACACCCAGCATCTAATCAAGGAGAAACACTCTGCTTTCGGCTCCTGACATTGGAGAGTCTCACATATTCTTTCGGATCCTGCTCGAGCGCCTGACTGGAGTCACATATTCTTCATCTCCCTTCATCAATCAAAGCCACAACTTAAAGTCAGAACCATTGAACAGAAGAAAAAGGAACATGACAATTGAACTAGGACTTACATTCTTGGTAGGCAATATGCTGTAAGTTGTGAAGCTTCCATATGATGTTGATCCCATTGTGTACTCTGACGAGGAAGAAGCAAGCGACTCCCGCTTGTAGTTCCTCCTTGACTGCTGCTGCTGCCTCCTCTCCTTGCTTTGAGCTTCACTCTCGGAGCCCCTTGCTACTGGCTTGTCGTAGAACGAATATGAGCTCATTTCTGACTGGTCGTATGCCTCGGCGTCCATGTCTACAGCTTCCATTTGGCTGCCGTGACAAGGGTTTCGGTTGAAAGAATCAGCCTTCACACTATGCATTTTGGCTTGCCTGGCGGTGGTGGATGTGGGCGTCTTATCGGCTTTCTTTGACTTCACGATGATGGCAATGCTGAAGGCTGTGGCTACACATAGAGATGCAACAACAAATGCAACTACACCCTGGCCCCCCATGACCTGTTGGTTCCCAGCTGAACCTTCAATTGTAGGGCTTTCCAACATTACAGCCTCTGCTTGCCCAGGTTGAACAACATTGTCATCGGGGCTCGGCTCTTCCAAGGCATCCAAAAAAACTTCATTATTGCTCTCTGTCTGTTCAATGACTTGAATTTGCTGGGGAGATACATCCTCGCTCACTGATTGTTCGGAAACTACATCCTCGATCACTGGTTGCATCGCTAGATGCTCGGAATCTACATCCTCAATCACTGGTGCCTCGGTAGCTACATCCTCAATCACTGGTGGCTCAGAAGCTACATCCTCAATCACAGGTTGCTCGGAAACGACATCCTCAATCACTGGTGTCTCGGTAGCTACATCCTCAATCACTGGTGGCTCAGGAGCTACATCCTCAATCACAGGTTGCTCGGAAACGACATCCTCATTCACTAGTTGCTCGGGAGCTACATCCTCGATCACTTGCTGTGATTGAACACCCGGATTGGGAAGTTCAGCTTCTTCAAATTGTGGGCTACTTTTTACTTCGACCTCTTCAAGGCTAGGTTCCGGATGAGACTCAACCACAGGATGCAAAGGAAAACCCAATGTTTTATGCTCAACAAAGGGATCATTAGCATCACACACCGTCTCTGAGAAATT
Source organism: Persicaria tinctoria (assembly GCA_037127255.1). Classification (NCBI taxonomy): domain Eukaryota; kingdom Viridiplantae; phylum Streptophyta; class Magnoliopsida; order Caryophyllales; family Polygonaceae; genus Persicaria; species Persicaria tinctoria. The sequence goes on from JBANSL010000012.1 coordinate 8,695,985, forward strand.
GTGAAACTGTGAGGGAAGGATCATGTCAGATTCCCTGAAACTGGACATTATCAGAGGCAGATAAGTGGCAGACCAATTCCTCATACTCTGCAGTGAGCCACTGAAATCTGCTTTCACAAACTCGTAGAGAGGATGATTGGTCTGATATATCTTAGACATTACACTCTCTGCAGCATCATTGCTAGCAACCATGCTTGCCAAGAAAGCGACAGCTCCAAAGAGCGCAAGCCAAGTGATTGCTCTCCATATCGTAAAGGACTGAGGTTTCAAGGCAGTTTCACTCACAACAGAAGAAGTTTCCTCCTGCTGATGGGCTAGAATTTCACTCTCAACAGCAATTTCCTCCTCATCAGTGGAATCATCCGAAGACTCGACCTTTACTTCTTCCACCACAGATGAAGAAGAACCTACAAATTCTTCTTCTTGAACAAGAACTTCTTCTGACTGGACTTCTTCTGCAGTACTACTTTCCATGTCATTGTCAGAGAATGTTTCCGAACTGAGCGTATCCTCGAGGTTCTTAGGTTGATCGGTGTCAAGGTAAAGGGTGTCTTTCCGACGCGGGTCATAGCGCAGAAACTGGGGTCTTGGTGATAGGAAGTTGGTATTAGGATCATACGATGGGACAGAAGGATCAGCATCAAGAGGAGCAATAGGAGAGGGTGGTGATGAAACAACGTCAATAGGCTTGCTGATATTCAAGGATGGCTCTTTCTGGTCGATTTCGGAAAACTCATTTGGTTTTATCATCTCAGAAACAAATAATGACTCAAAAGGCTCATCAGCATCAGAACCAGCATGCACCTCAGGGCTAAGCACTACAACATCATCATCAAATGTTACCCTTTTTTTGGCTCCACAAGTGGAAACATGGGGGTTCTCCTCTTTCTTGCGAATTTCCTTCTGGAATTCACAGTTTTCGGGCTCCCCCTTGAGATCATCTTCTAATGCAGCTGCAAAGAAGAGGAATTTGCCATCCGAGAGGGAGGCTGAAGTGCGAACGGCCTCGTTCCTCTCAGCTAAAGCTTTCTTCCTAGGGGAAGGAGTGGCCTTAGAGACAGCTGAGATTGTGGGGGACATGAAGTTCTTGGATCCTCTGAGCGCCTTTGAATTGGGATTGAGATTGGGATTGGGCTTCTTGTTCTCCTTGTGCTCATTCATGTCCCGTGATAAACCCATTGTTGCGGCTTCTTTGGAAAAGGAGCTTCTTCTTGCGTTATCTGGAACAAGAAACTGACTTTTATCAGTCAAATTGAAGATTAGGGTTGTTAGGGTTAGTGAAATCAAGGTACAGTTCAAGCGATAATTACTTTTCACCACCGAATTAGACAGAAGCTAAGATTTTAAACAGTACATCAAGAACCAAATGGTATACTACAGAGAGAGCGAGAGACCTGCAGGGGCGGGGCTGTTTGCAGAGGCGGTCTTGGGGCTGAAGGACCAGGGGGTGGGGTGGGCAACGACGGCAGGCTTTGGGAAGGGGCTTCCGTTAGCACTCCTTCGGACACCGCCATCTCCTCTTTTCTCCGCCTGATTTCTCGAATTGGCGAAATTGGGGTTAGGGTTAGGGTTTTGCCGAATGGACATGGGAGATGAAGATCTGTTTGATGATTCAATTGCCATCGATTCGTTGGTCTAACAGCTGAAACAGATGAACTTGGAGAAGATCGACAAGAACTTGGATTCAAAATGTGCAAAAATTGAGCTCTATAGATACGTAATATTTTATCAGAGCGAGGAAGAGAAATCAGTAATAAATGCGTTGTGTTTGTTGATTGAGAGCTCGGGAGATTCGGGTAGAGAGGATTCGAATTAGAAAGTACGGAGTAGTAACGGCTAGTTTATGAAGAAAGCGTCAATATCGCCTGTGTATTTGAATTGTTGATTTGTGACCGTTGGGTTTGAACTTTGAACTTTTAGAAAGTGATAAATTAGCAACTTTTACCTGTTTAGTTTAATACGGAGTAAAGGGTTAACGGCACAAAACCATAAGATAAAATTCATAATACGGAGTAGCTCTTTACTTCTAAAAAATACCCCACCCATCGACTTTGTGGTCCATTCGAGCCTGTAACCCAATCTACAAGAATTACGCACCAGGTAAACCGGTTTGCATTGATTGACTTAATCATTAAGTAAATTCAAGTGAAGGGGCGGATACTTATTTTAAAGAATTATTTTTATTATTTTATAAACATAATTGTATAAAATCTAAATTTTTTTTTTCAATGTTTATTTATAACCCAGATAATTTTGTGAGACACCGGAGAGACTACCGAAGTGGACTAGAGTATCCGGATGGTCTCCCTAGTCACTCCTTATGGGTGGACATTTGATTAATTAATTGAAACATAATTGAAAATCTCACCCTTACTATTTTACTATTATCACCTCTTCCCCCGCCCGGGATCACCTGTTCCTAAAGGGACAGGCCCCGTGTATTTCCCTCCCCCATCCCCAATCTTAAAGAAAAAAAAATGATTAAATTTAAAAAAGAAAAAAAAGAAAAATGGAAAAAAGGAAAGTTTGTGAGAAGGACAGGGAGACAAGGAGATGCAAGGGACAACAGATCCTCGCTGTTCTTCCCCTAACTATCACCCCCTAACTTGAAATGTTTTTTTCCTACATTGAAATCATGTTCCAACTATTTCAATTAATTGAATGTTCGCCCGATACTTTACCATACTACTATGGCACCCCAACAAGGACAAGACTTGTATTATTTTAAGAAAAAATGACTGAAAATAAAACGAACTATTGGCGGTGAACAAAAAATAATTAAACTTTAAAAACTAAAAATTCATATACCAATTATAAGCTATTACACCAATATTGATACAATAGTTAGAATTGACAAGTGAAATATTAATCTGAACTAATAATATAATTAACAAAAAGTTTGAGAAACGTTGTAAAATTAAGGGAAAACTCACTTTGAATGTTCATCCTCCAACTCTTGGAGCAAGCAGGTACTCACAATCAAGCCTATGTAAATCGACTTGGGCTCCGTCTTCAACCTAACTCGATAACTGCAGGGGGTGGGAAGAAGAGGACAGTGATGGAGGGATTGAGATCAAAACGACCCAAATGTCATCAATAAGCATGTACAGTTCACAGTTGAGCCCAACTACCGTTGCAGAGTTCAAGCTCCATCACCTCTCTCTTCTACTCATGGCTCAACTGGCCTCACCATAAGTGACTTGTAGGTTGTGGTTCCACCACTTGCAAGTGCTCTAATAGAGGAATTCAAAATTTCGGCAATGTCCGTTTGTGGGTCGAGGACTCGAGGTTAAACCAGTAAATAACAACAAAGAAAATCTCCACACCGTAAGCTCCTTATTGCACAAATTATATGTCAAGTTAAGTAGAGACTCTTGTAGATTCTACGTTAGAATTTCAAATTTGTCTACATTCAAACTATAAACCTTCGAATTTGAAAATTTCCTGGTTTCGACGAACGAATAATCATTGAGTCCTACTCTTTTCGGACACGACATTAGGGCTCAACATCTATGAAGAAGGAGAACCCCGAAACCTCGACCTTTGAGAACTTTGTCCAAGTTGACCAAAAGCAAAATAAAAAAAAGGTAGGCATCGATACATTGGTAAAATTTACAGCCAGATAGAAGATGAAGCCCCACTTCGACCCGGTAAGACTCCGCAAGCCAGCGCCTCCTTGCTCCATGAGAAGGTAGATGATGAATAGTGCGATTCTACATAACTTTACAAAATTTTCCACACTTCTTGTTAATTATATTTTGATTACAAATTAATTTTTTGTTTATGAATTATGACCATTGTATCAATATTGGTTTAATAGATTATAGTTCGTGTATAAATTTGTAATTGTTAAAGTTCGTATTATGTTTTGTTCATTGTTGATAGTACGTTCGTATTATTTTTAATCATTTTTTCCTTATTTTGATCTTATAGAGAATAGTAGTCTTGTACTATCTTTTTTTTTTTCCAGTGTGTATCTTCTGTCCCAAAACCCCCTCCCATAAAAATATTTCATCATTAAATTAATATTAAAAAGAATTTAAAAAATATATTTAGCATCTACATGATTATTGTAACATATTTGGAAAAAAAATCTGAAAAAATTCAACTTATAAAAATTATAATAATTCAATAGAGATGGAGAGATTTTTAAAAGTTATAGAAAGATGTTATTTTACTATATAATTTTTGTAAGTTGATTTTTTTCTAAATAGGTTATGGAGTAAGAATCATGTAGATGCTAAATATATATTTTTTAATATTAATTTAAGGGTGAAATATTTTTGTGGGACGGGGTCATGGGGCGAGGTTTTGGGGTAGAACTTAGAAGATATGCACCGCTTTTTTTGGTATTTCTCTTATTAAAGTCTGTATATCTTTTGTTTCTTAGACCATCTGCATTAGTGATAATGCACATTTCTAATGGGCATTATAGGATAATTTAGTTGCATTTACATTGTATAATATGCATGTTTTAATGATAATTTAGATTAAACTCTTTTTGTGGAAAAGTTCGGAATCTACGCTATTTCGGTTGAATTGTGCAGAATCGTAGATCCGACATGATGGAAAGCAAGGGAAAGCTGTTAAACATGGCCAAGTGAAGTCAAGAAATCAAGCTAAGAAGAGAAAGAAAGGAGAAAGAGAAAGAACGAGGGAAGAACAATGAAGAATCAAGTTTCTGGGCATATTTCGCTGCCAGCGGGATTTCATTCGCTGTCAGCGAGTGGAACCAGAATCCGAGGAGGAGCCAGCGAGAGAGAGTCCGCGGGGAGAGAGAGCCAGCGAGAGGAGGAGCCAGCAAGCAACGTCCGCTGCTAGCGACTAATTCCGCTGCAGCGAGACGTCCGCTGCCGCGGAAAAATCCGCTGCCAGCGGGAATCACCAGGAGGACGAAGCTTCGGCTACTCGCTCCAGCGGAAGTCCCAGCTCGCGGCAGCGGAATCAGGTACTCGCAGAAGCGGAAGGACGGGACCATGGAGAAGCTCGAGAAAATTCTGAAGGCATGAAAGTCGCTGCCAGCGAGTGTGCCAGCGAGTTGGTAGCGGAAATCCAACAGAAGCTCAATCAAGGCCATTCGCTGCCAGCGGAAATTTTCGCTGCCAGCGGAATCCGACGCTGAGTTAAATTAGGAAAGTTCTATCTTTTATCTAGTTTGTTTAGGAAGCTTTTATCTTTTATCTATCTTTTACCTTATTTATGGAAGATATTAGGCTTATAAATAGGATGTTCTAGGGTTAGTTTAATGAAGTTTCAATTGAATTCCAAGTAGAGAAATCACCATTGAAGAGAAGAAAGCTTAGGTAAGCCATGTTTGGCTAATTTTGTAGTTTCCGCCTACACTTTCGAGACTTGGTTGGTGGTTTGTGAGTTTCTAATTCAAGTTATTTTTCCTCTTTAATTCTTTTAACTTCTTTGTGTGAAATTGATTATGTTATTGATGTTATCTTGATTAGCTAACTTGATAATATTGATTTCATGCTAGGATTTAATACTTTCGTATTTGTGTTATTTCCGTAGTAGCACGCATAAGATTGTGGATTTCGTGTTTGAAGCATGATTATGTAGGGAGTTGACATATATCTTAAACATTGATTTACCGTGTTTAATTGGTGTTATTTATATGCTCAAGTTCTTGGGACTATTTGCTATCTCTTTATTAAATCTTGACCGTGTTAAGGTTGCATTGAGGTGTAAGGGATTAATTGGACTCGTAGGACTTTTAATCTACTTAAACCAAGACGAGAGGAATTCGTAGGAAAAGATAATAACTTGAAAAGGATTCGATGATCAATAAAACCAACCAAAGTCGAGAACTTGTAGGTGGAAACGCTTTTCTTCTATCCTTTATTTGCTTTTGTCAATATTATTTTCTTTTATTTTCATTCATAAAAATCGTTTCTTTTATATTGATAAATACACAATATTTAGAAATACTTGATTCTCTAGGGTTCGACCCCTTACTTGCATACTATACTAGTTTGTTTGTTTGGGAATAATTTTTGGCGAGGGAAATCAACGACTTTCCCTCCGTCAATTAGTGAATCTCTTCCAAGGCTAATAACTTATTTTTTCCCTACCACGTCAACTTAAGAATCTCACTTTAGATTATTATTTTTTCAACCCCCATTCATTAGCTCGACTCCGGACTCATAACTTACTTTTAATTATTTACTTTTTTTTATTAAACCAAATCTCTATATATAAAACTCATAATATAATCCAATCTCATTAAGATTATTAATAATACTAATTAGTAATTTTAATTATTAAAGATTAAATATTACTTACTTATACGAGTGTTCGACAAAATACGGTAATATCATGATTTTTTTTCATTGAAACATAGGCAAAGTGGATGTCTATATGTAGAGAAAATTAAATTAAATTCAAAAATATAATTTTTTATTTTTTTATAATGTTAAAATGACTGAAATTGTCATTTTAACATTTTATTTCACATGGCGTGTGAAAGTTGTTTAATGAACCCACCTATTTCGATTACTTGCATATGAACCCACAATCTCGGATTCATGAGCTTCTTTTTTTTTTCTCCACAAAATTTTCCACCTGTCCCCTCTATGCACTTGCGGGTTCACCACTGGGCGCGCTCTAAGACCATGCACACCCCTGTACACTTACTCTTGTACTTAACCCATTTTTCTCCTACCATATCAGCACAAATACACCCTTACAGCTTTTATCAATTTCACTTACATCCATGCACGCCCCTTATGGGCCCTACATCAACTTTTTCATCATTTAATACTTGTGTTATTATCTCACATATTACATCTATTTATTTAATTCCATCGTATAAACTAATTTTACAGTAGAAAAATATTATTATTTTATTATAATTTAAATAATAAATTTTATAAAAGTTATTGAAATTAATAAAATAAGATTGTAAAAAAACCCAAATGCATATCAAATTGCAATAGTTCAAATACATGATCTAACATTAATCGAATATTATAATTAATATATATTATTAACACAATTTACTTTAATCAATTTTTTAAAACAAATATATGCAAAATGGATGTCTATGGGTAAATAAAATTAATGTCTATTCAAATATATTTTTTATAATTTTTTCAAAATTATTTTAACATGTCAAAAATTGATTTAAAAAAATTATTTCACCTTGTCACGTGTTTTCAAGTGCCAAATAGAATATATCCACAAATATCTTTGCCTGCATTTGCCCCATCTCGTGTTCAATGCTCCCACCCATTCCACGTGGCTATTTTTTTATTAGGTTCCTTTGCTGTTTATCTGTCAGGTCTTGCAAATTTGTATGTCCTCATGTTAGTACATTTATCTTATGCACTCCACCTTCTTTTTTTTTTTTAATTTTTTGTCATAGTACACCACAATTATCCGGGATGTGGGTGCCCTGTCCATCCTTCATCGATCACGATCCTCGCCAATAGTGCTATCTATAATTATTATTTGCTATAGTCTCTCCTGCTTGTCCATCGCAATCCTCTCATACTTTTCCATCATCTATTGATTTATTTCATTTCCTAATTTATCGTCATCATTGTCTTTTCGACTCTTACTTTATAGTAATTGTTTTTAAACTTCACTTTTCTACCTGGACCCTCGTACTCAAGTAGAAAATTCCCTACGATGCACTTTTGACATCATTTTTTGTATTTGTTTTAAGAAAAAAAAAACTACTATGATTATTAAGAGCAATGTCAATTGAGTTTTTAGAGTGAAAATAAGCGTTATAAATCATTGACCCTAAATACATTTTCTACGAGTCCAAATTTTCATTGATCCATGTGAAATATTAGTTTATATACATTTTAGGAGTTTTTTATTTTAATTTGTTTCTCACATGCTTATACAAACTCTTAGTTTTCTCTTATAGTTAGACCATATATAATATAAATAGCATGGAATGGAAATTTGAATCTGCAACGACGAGGATTACATGGACGGGTGCAACAATTTATAGGAGAAAGAAAAGAAAAGAAAAGTCAGAGGTGATAGTGTCATGACTCGAGCTTGATAGTGGGAAGGTATGCTTCCATGGTGATAGAAGAAGGAAAAGAGAAGGAGAGGGTTTAGAGAGGAAGGTAAGAGATAGAGAAAGAGGGTAAGGTTTGTATTTGATTCATGATATCCCGTACAATACAACCCTTGGGTATTTATACATTAAAATACCCAATTTCTAGTAATTACACATAAACTCCTAATATTTCAATACATGACAATACCCCCTTCTTATACAAGCTTTGTCCTCAAAGCTTATTTACAATTCAAAAACAAAGAATTACTGTAATCGATCCAAACAAGTCACTTTGAACAAAAGGGGACACGTCTCCTTTTTCCTTACTTATACAGCTCCATTTGGCTCGATTCAAGGCTTGTGACTTCCTTGAGACATGTTGCGGTGATGACTTGGCAGCAAAATCTATCATTTGCATCAATCCTCATTCCCTCTTACTTGTAGGCATCCCTGCTGCACCAAGGTAGAAGGCAATTGTTGTCCAACTTTTGACATTCAATCCACTTGCCACGTTGTGCCATTACACAATCACTAAGAACCAAGACACCACCATTTATACCGACAACCACACAAAATTAGCAATTCCTGGTTTAAAAATAACATTCTCATCCAGCAATCTCAGCTTGCCTGAACACGCAACAATAACTGGTGGTGAATCAAGGGTAAAACTTATGACAACAACCACTCCAATCCAAGATTCCATTAAGATTGTTGGATGAAAAGTAGTTTCTTTTCCTCTATCATAAGGCCAGAGAACTTCCCTATGCTTCAGTTCAATGCCTATACTAACAATTCCATACTTGAAGCTAACCAAGTTTAAGCACTTATTAACCACAATTTTGCAACTGTCTTTGTGAGCATCGTTCCGTCGACAACAGCTAGACACACCCATTCTAATACCAAGAATATTAATCCCTAGATCGAAGATCAAATTTTTGTCTAACACCCTCGGCTTGCCTATGACTGCATAAGTTCCCCACAATGATTCAACATCTGTCTCAAGCATTTCCACAAACACCTTGTGGGCAGCTTTAGACACCAATGTTCCAGAGAATTCCATGACAATCCAACTGTTCTCAAGCTTCGAGTCCTTATGCAACTCATTGAGTTGAGTACTCAGCCTATCCGACATCAAGAATTTACCATCCCTTTGACTCAAAATCATAGAAGGATTTGAGAACATGCCTCTTGAGAATGACTCAATCTGTCGGCTTTCGAATTTTAGCCTAGAATCGATTTCTTTGCTTGATACTGTGAGTTCTTGCTTTTGGTCTGCAATTGGAACCCCCATTCGATTCTTGTCGACACCCGAGACATCAATCTCTTGCAATCCTTCCTCAATATCTAAGAGGGGCTCGTCCACAACTTCTTGACTTGAGGCGTCGATACCTTCTGGGTCGCTTTGCAGTTTCTCTTCATCGATTGAGAAGTGTTCGTCAACGATTGGAAATCCTCTTTGATTCCCGTCAACAACAAAGGCTTCCAACTCCTGCCCCGATCGTAATTTTGTCTTCGATTGGGCTATCACGGCCCGTCTCTAGAGGCTTGTGGTGACCATCTCAATTAGCGCGTCGATCTTGCGATTCGTCTCCACTTGGTGCTTGATTGAATCTTGAAGGGCTTGCTGCATCCACATCGTAAACTGTCCCAAAACTTGTACTCGGCCATCGATCTTGCGCCAATCTTCTTCCATCGCCGCCAATTTGGCGCTCTCTTCCATCGTCGGACTTGTGTCGTCCGTCACGGGCGAGGTCGTTGCTCTGATACCAATTGTCATGACCCGAGCTTGATAGTGGGAAGGTATGCTTCCATGGTGATAGAGAATTAAGGGAGATAGAAGAAGGAGAGGGTTTAGAGAGGAAGGTAAGAGATAGAGAAAGAGGGTAAGGTTTGTATTTGATTCAAGATATCCCGTACAATACAACCCTTGGGTATTTATACACTAAAATACCCAATTTCTAGTAATTATACATAAACCCCTAATATTTCAATACATGACAGATAGGTGCAACCATGATAAAAGTTACACTACGCTGCAACTTTGCAAATTGGATACATAACTTCGAAACTTTGCAAATTGGTGGACAAGTATCAGTTTCTGCAAATACATTTTTGTGTGAGGCAAAAGATATTGATATTTAATCTCTTTTGCCTCACACAAATTAGGTAGATGAGTGCGAGTTGAATTTAATCTAATTTTGAGTGTTTTATAGTAATAACAAATTAGGTAGATGTGTGTATGCGTTGAATTTTTTGTTCCATGACTTTCACCTTTGATGATATACTTTGTTTGCTTCGAAAAGAGTGATAAAATAGAGGGATGAGATATAGTATGAGTGAGATCACCTGCCCCAAATGGGACATCCCCTTGAATCTGGCTCCCCCGTCCCTCAATATTAAATATATATATATATATATATATATAATTAAAACAAAATAGTAAAGGGTGGGATTTTGTGAGAGGGGTAGAGAGACAATGAGATAAGTGGGACAGTGGATCCTCACCGAATATAGCAGGGGACTAGTAGCCTGAAACAATGTTTTTGACAACTTTATTAGTATGCGAGAGGCATTGATTTGAAAAAAAAAAAGCATTCAAGTGTTTTCACTTCAGATATTATTTATAAATCTCATTATCACTAGATCTTCATTAATATTTGATACTATTAGTTTTTTCTTCAAATCATCAATTATTTAAACAACTACCCCACTGTCAATTTAGAATATTATGTGTTGTGTTAATGTATAAGTCAATCACAATTCAAGTATTTTATACTTTTCCAAGTTAATTCAAACTAGGTAAACTTGATTTTGATGAATTTTATTGTATATAAATTAGTGCAAATTGTGAAAAATAGCATGAACTTTAGGGGTAGTTGCGTTTAATGGCATGAACTTTTAAAATTTTAAAAATAAGGGAAAACTAATTAAAATACCCTCATCTTTAGGGATATGGTAAAAATATATCCTCAACTTTCAAATGTAATAAAAATATCCCGACCTTTAAGGGTAGTGGTAATATATTACCACAAGTTTTTTCACGAGTCAAAAATGCTGACAAGGCAGCCTACGCGGAATTTTTTATAAGGGTTTTTCTTGAACGGTGTTCTTAAGAAAAAATAAAGAGTCAGACCGGGTTCATATCCAACGTCTTTTCCTCCCTCATATCTTCTTCCGTGGACCGTGGTCGCCTCTTGAATTGTCTTCTAGGTCTTCCAGGTAGCTCATGGTTACTCTTCAATGTCAGTCTTCCTCCCTCGTGGTCGACCATCTTGAGTTGTCTCTCTCACATCTTCTACCCCTTTGATTCGTTCACGGATTTGGGTGGGTAAGTTTTTTTTCCCTCTTCGTTGTTGTTCTTGTTGGTTTAGTTTTGTTGTCGGTTTGGTGTTAGGAATAGTCGTGTTGTATTAATTTGAGGCAATTTTGACTAGATTAGTTGCTTGGTTGAATCAATTTCGTTTTTTCGGGTGTAATTTGTTATCGTTTTATTTTTTTCCTAAAGAAACCGATCAAGAAAACTTAATCTTAGTGTTAATTTGTAAAAAAAGCTTCCACGTATGTTATCTTGTCAAAAAAATCCACGTAGGCTGTCTTGTTAGCTTTTTTGACTCGTGAGAAAACACAGGGTAATATATTACCACCACCCTCAAAGATCGGGATATTTTTATTACATTTAAAAGTTGAGGATATACTTTTACCATGCCCCCAAAGGTGGGGCTATTTTAATTAGTTTTCCCTAAAAATAATCATCAACTTTGGTTCTGGTAGTAATAAGTGGCACATTGACGGACGATTTTTAGTCGCGTAAACCGTATCAAAATAAATTCGAACCTACCTAACTAATGTAGTGTGGTAAGCACGAGTCGATCCCACAGATAATCAAGTATTTTTGAGCAATGTGTATTTACCAATTAATGAAAAGGGGGGTTTTGAGTGATTGAAATAGAAAGAAAACAAAATAAACTATAAACAAGTTGATGCAAAACAATTTAGAGAAGATCGCTCTACCTACAACTATCCCCTTTATTTGGTTGAATTGATATTATAATTTCGTCTTGTCCTTTTAGTCTTCCTATGAATGCCATTGTCCCGACCTAATATAGTTACTAGTCTAATCAGTCATAGAAACCCTTATCAATTGAACAGTCCATAAAGAAGGATTTAACCCAATTGATAGCTTTAAGTTCAGAGATTAACCAAGGTATTTGCAGTCCCTAAAGAGGGATTTAACAACACATCCAACTTCCTACTTATCCAATTAGTTCAATATAAGGGATAAGTTTGCTACTTGAGTTAAGGTTCGCAATCAGGAATCTACAGAACCCTAACAATTGAATTGATCTAACAAGTTGGCCAGACAAGAAAGAACAAAACAATCAATCAATAAGCACAAAGAAGTTGAAGCATTCAATAAAGGAATTAAGGAACAAGAATTAGAAAATCACAATCAATCCAAATAAAGCTTCAAATCGTAGATAGAACGGAAGAGTTTAGATCTCCATAAAAATAAAACAAAAGACAATTAGGGTTTACGGATCCCAAGTTAGTCGGACTCATGGCTCACGTTCCTTTTGCTCTTCCGTATGAATGTATATACTCCCTCCGTCTCGCAATACTTGTTGTTTTAGCTCTATACACACTTATTAACAAAACATATATTTACTTTACTTTTATGGGTTAAAACCCCTAAAAGCAACAATTATTACCTATAAAAAGAGAAGAGAAAATTGTAGCCAATATACCACTTTATCCTCCCCTTTGCAAAAATGTCTCTCCCCCATAAAAAATTAGTTAAATGTCAAAAAGTAACTTTTATTTGCAAAAATAACAAGTCACCCTTACCCATTATAGTGAGTTAAAATTTTTGGAGGGAGTTTGAAATTTTGGAGGTGGTTTGGGCGGGATTTATGGCAAAGCAAAGGGGGGAGAGGGAGGGAGAGAGAGAGTTCACAACAGCTGAACAGGAGAAGAAAGAATGAACCATTCCGGAATGGCTCACCAGAAAGGACTTGTGGATAATAGTCATAGGTCCCCGGTTCGAACACCGGAATGGCCGCTCTTTATTTACCAATTCAAGGAGAAGAAAGAAGGGGAAGTGGAGGCCTGAGGCTGACGGCGGCGGGGTGGAGGGCGACGGTCGTGGTGGCTCTTCATCTTCTCTTTTTTTTGGGGGGGGGGGGATTTTGTGAAAGCGGAAATGGAAATGTGTGGAAGTCGGTCGGATTTGTGGAGATGGAGGGAGATTTGTGGAGGAAGGGTGGTAGAGATGGATTGATGGGGTTCACTCCGGCCACGACGACTCTTTGCCTCGCCGGACACCAAGGTGAAGCGGATGGCTGAACAGTGGAGGGTTGAACAGGGGTTAGTCTTATATTGGCTAAGAGATCGTAGTTAGTGGCTAGGGAAAAGTAGTTACTGGCTAGTAAGCATAAATCGTAACTTTTTATTTTTTTGCGGGAGTTTGAAATTTTGGAGGTGTGTTTGAGCGGGATTTAAGACAAAGCAAATGAGGGAGAGAGAGAGGGTTCACAACAGCCGAACAGGAGAAGGAAGAAGGGGAAGTGGAGGCCTAAGGCTGACGACGGCGGGGTGGAGGGCGGCGATCGTGGTGGCTCTTCCTTCTTTTTTTTTGGATTTTGTACGTGAAAGGGAAAATGGAAATGTGTGGAGGTCGGTCGGATTTGTGGAGATGGAGGGAGATTTGTGGAGGAATGGTGGTAGAGATGGATGGAGGGGGTTCACTCCGGCCACGACAGCTCTTTGCCTCGTCGGACACCAAGGTGAAGCGAAGGGTTGAATAGGGATTAGTCTTATATTGACTAAGAGATCGTAGTTAGTGGCTAGACAAGAGTAGTTACTGGCTAGGCAACAATAGTTACTGACTAGTAAGCGTAAATTACTAAATTGTAAATTGAGAACAAGATACGATGTAGACCCAACTTTACTTTGAAATATTTTTTTCCATAAACATGTATAAATTGGTGTCTATAGATAGATAAAATTAAATTAAGTTCAAAAATCAGTTTATTTTTTAATTTTAACAAATAAAAATGGCCAAAAATTATTGTAAAACAATTAAAGTGGGTCTCCCTCTCTCCCCCTTGGTTACCTTCAACCTGTTGGGAAGGTGCCCCAAAATTTTGCAAAAATGACATTTTGTCATTCCCATGCAAATAATCCACCCCATGGTTATTTTTGCAAAGTTGGGTGTGAATTGGTATATTGATGCAAATCATCCAAAAGAGAAATCATTACCTATAAAGATAATAATTATAGCTAAAACAACAAATTTTTTCCATACATCTTTACTAGTCTAAAACAACAAGTATTACGAGACGGAGGGTGTATAATATAAATATATAATGTAGGTGGAAAAACATCCTAATCTATCTAATCTATTCTACCTAATTTAAATATATAATAATATATCTATCTAATTGATCGAATCTAATTTCTAATGAAATAACGGCAAATCTCTAAAGTAGTAACAAGCAGCACTTGCATTCCGTGTGTGGGCTCCCTCCGCCTTGCACCGTCTGAACTCACAAGTTGACGCATCGGGCCGTACGTGAATCAATATGAGCCAGCCATCTTGCTTTCCAATTCGCAAAACAATCCCATAGGTTACGAGCAACCTCCAAATTTATACGATCCAAACAAAAAATACCTGAAATATATAAAAATACTAGTGTAGATTCCGAAAAGCAAATAATACCAAATAAGCTATAAAAACATGTAAATATACTCTAAATTAATATATAAATTTCTACTTAAAACATGACTAAAATAGACCCTATCACACATCTATTGTTTTTTTTTTGAAATATCACCTTTTATTAAAATTATTTGTAGGGGAAAAAATCATTCATTTTTCAATTTAAAAAAAATGCCCATATTGCATTTTTAAAAGTAATCCATTTTTATTTTTAATTTTAAAAAATATAATTTATTTTATAAAACACTACTTTTCCCCTTTTTTTCTTAAAAGAATACACTCATTATTTACACTCGGCTAAAAAAAGAACTAATTTTATTTTCTCCATAAACTCAGTTTTTTTTTCCAAAAAATTAAATAATAAGTAATGTCTTTAAAATGAAAATTGAGTGTCTTAAAAAGATACCAATTAATATCACAATTATATTTGTTTTTAAAAAATATGTTTTTTGAAAAATTGAAATTGAGTTTATAAACATGAAAATTGTTTTTTTTAAAAGAATAAAATTGTGAGTGGGTTTAAAAAATCAATGGAAAAATGTGATTTTTTTTTGTAAACAAAGTGTTAATAAGGGGTGCACTTTTAATAAAATAAAATGGTTGTGCTACTAACCACAACCACCCTTCAAAGTTGGTGATTATTCTAGAATTTTTAAAAGTTGGTGCCACCGAATGCAACCACCCCTAAATTTCGTGTTATTTTTTACAATTTTCCCTATAAATTATAATTGTTGAGTATGATTTTATCGACTTCGATTGACACATAAACTATTTTTTCGGAGCTTATAAATTTAATATTATATAGTTTTAAATGAAACAAATATAAGATTTTAAATTAATATATTAGCTTTTGGAATATTAACTCTTGAACAACTAGTCACCCAAATTTTTTAGAGCTTTTGATTTCTTATTCAAAAGTTTATATCAACTACTTTAATAGTTAGGTTTATCAAACATCATAATAACTTATTAGCATATATTTAACACAAATAATTCATCAATTTCACCTATCTCATCGGCTTCAGCTACTCCATCTACTACATTTTTACCAAACATAGCCTAAAGTACTCTAATTTCGGATAGCTGAACTCTATTTATCGATAGTTAAATTCTTGGCTATATTACAGAAAACCACCCGTTAAATATCACTTTTTTCACTTAACCACCAGTTATAATTGAAATTACAGAAAACCACTCATTAAAGAGGTTTTGTTTACAAAACACCACCCAAGTGGAATATTTCGTTAAATCTTCTGAAACTTCCGTCAAAAGTGTTAAAAAATCATCCAAATGCTTTACTTTTTAAAAGGAAATAAAAATCAAATTAGTTGTTCATATTTTTCATTTATCTTTTATGATGGAAGAAGTGAGACAAGGTGTCTCCTCTCTCCCTCCCTCTGAAACTGAAGTCGAACCCTAGCCTTGCCGCCACCTTTGAACCCGCCCAACCAGCCTAGATCCGACCACCGTAAGTTGCCACCGAGCCTCCTTGTCCACCTTTCCATGCGGGATCGGCTCCTTCAGCGCCTCGCCGCCTCCGCTCTCCTCTTCCTAGGCCTCAACGTCCTGGTGTGTTTCAGCACTGTTCATGCGGCGGCCGCTGCCGCCGTGCTGTCCTGGCGTGTTTCGGCACAAGTTCATATTGTTAATCTAAAGATACTTCCAATTGGGACTGTGGACGCATCTACTCTTCACACAAACAAAATCTTCCAAAATCTCCTAACTCTATAAATTAAGGAAATTTATTGTCTGGAACAATCACTTGATTCAAAATTGGAACCTATAAATCTAAAGATTGATTGTACTTGTTTATTTTACTGTATTGATTGGGAAGGACTGATTTTTGATATAAAAAAAATGTGGGCTCAATTCAAGGTCGATTTGGGCGTGTTATTTGTTGTTTTGAAGATGTATTAATAAAGAGAGATGTATCATTCAATCAGCTAGTTATATGGAGTTTGAGTTCGCAAACAGGATCAAACTCCAACCAGCTTCTCACTTTGGTATGATTCAACAGTACCAAGAAACATAAGAAATAACATGCTCTTATTAGCTCATTTTTATAGATTCATTTGAGATTCATTCAATAATGCTTTAATTTAAGGGTTTGTACATTTACAAATGGTTTTGAGCAGAAATTCTAATTTTCTAATATACGTATATGTAATTAATAAGGGGCAATCATTTGAAAATTTGATTAATATGTAAGGGTATTTTAGTCATTTCAATAAATTTCAAACATATATTTTCATTTGGGCGGTGTTTTGTTGACAGACCCCTTTAGTGGGTGATTTTATGTAATTTAGATTATAGTGAGTGGTTAAATGAAAAAGGTGATTTAATGGGTGGTTTTATGTAATTTAGCCTAAATTCTTTAAAGAAAGAAATTCCTTAGATCTTAGAATAACCTGTTGCGGAGGGGGTTCCGCAATCGGTTGCGGAATGTATGGAGAAACACACCAAACACGACCTTAGGAGAAGTTGAATAAACTCAGTACAACACAATGGGGAATTGGGTCCGCAATAGGTTGTAGAATCCGTCTTTTTCTACAAGAAGCTTAGCAGAAAAATAAAATAAAATTCCGTAACAAGTTGAGGAGTAGGTCCACAACATGGTACGAACATTTTATTTGTCGCCCCTTGAGTCCTGTTTGGTTACCTATTGAACTTATTTCACAACATGTTACGAAACTCATTTTGTAATATGTTTCGAAGACGAGCCGTGTATCATTCAAGCCCTAAATATTATAATCGTGGCGGATTATTTTTTGGGGTAACTCAGTCATGATCGAAATACTAACCGGAAACTAGTCAGTGCCAAACGCGTCCTTAGATGCGAACGCAAAGGGACTGAAACCGAAAGACACGGCGACAGCGGCACCACAGTGGAGTGGATTAGGGCCTCAACGAAACTGCAGTAGCAGAACATATAACCTCCGATCTCCCTCCCTTCCCCAAAGAGAGAGACTAAATTGAGAGTAAAGAAAGAGGAGATGTCACGAGGATCATCGCTTTTCATGGCTTTCCGCTGCAGCACGAAGCTGCTTCTGTCGTCACCTTCCCACGTTTCTTCCATGCGCTCGCCCTTTCGTGTTCTCTCTCGCCAGGTATTTTCAGTTTCGCAACAATATCGCTCTAATTGCCTTTTCAGATTCGTTTACCAATGTAACATCTCCCTCTAATTGGGATGGATTCCTGGTTGTTGCTATTGTTTCATCCAATGATCGCAGGTCCTTAGCAATTGAATGGAATTTTTTGGACTATTTTTTCAATTTGATTATGATGAGCTTTCACAATTGTAGATGATATGATTACTTATTTTGGTCGAGCTTCTTGATTAGTTTTCAGTTTTATTTAATCGGATGAAATCTCAAATTGAAGCTTAATTTGGTACGATTTCTAGAATAGGTTACTCTGCCAAAGTAATGCTGCTTATCTTCAAGTCTTGGTCAGGCCTAACTTGCACTCTAGCCTCCAAATCCGATTTATTGGCCAGTCCAGTTGCAGTCGCTGAAAATGCAGTCACCATATTTGAATTTGTGGTGGTGTTGGCAGCTGATTTTGAGTTTGCCTAGATGATGTTGGTTAGGAGTAATTTACCTAAATGGGAGAGGTGGTTGGTTAATCAATCAACTAGCCTTCAAATGAATATAGTATATGTTTTTGTATGTGAATTGAAAGGTCTAACACTTTATTTCCTGGTCAACATTTTCTTGCTTCGTTGCCTGCTTTATATTTTTCAACGTCTGAAGGGCATGGATGTTAAATAGATGGAGTCTCCAAATAAGAAAGTTCTTACCAAGATTGTCTTAATCCTGGGTGGCTTATTTTAGTGCAGAAAGCAAGCATCTACTTTCCGTGTAGTTTGCTGCTTGTGGCATGTTTGCAAGTTTGTAGAAAGGCATGCTGCTATGTTGTTTTGACATTTTTAAAAAAAAAATCTGATGCTTCTTTTCTATTATACCAGCAAGATAAGCTTTTCAAAGCAAAAATATTGTCCTCTTGCATCCAGGATATGCGGAATAGAATCTATTAATCACTGTTATCTTTCACTCAAGTGCCTGTCTTTTTGGATGTATCTAGTTTTGTGGTAAAAATCACTAGAAACAAGTTAGCTTCAGATGATAGCACTTTCCCTCCTCGAGAGTGTGTACACTGTACAGATTGTATATAATTATCCTTTTCGATGCATTTTTTCCTGGTTATTTGTTATAGAAAAAGGGCTTATTTGCGAGATGACTAGAATCACTGTGATAATTAGGCAGTATTATACATATCGTTCAACTTGTATATGCTTTCACTAATTTTTCAGCTTGTACCTTGCTTGAGATATTATACATATTGCTCAACTTGCATGTTTTTACTAGTATTTTAGTTTGTATCCGTCTCTTCTAATTTGTGAACTTGTACCTTACTTGAGGTTTTTTAATTATTTTTGGGGCTTTATTAGATGAGTATTGATTCCCGAAGCGTTTTGGATCGGCTACGTAATTCTGGTCTACTGCAAACACAAGCGCTTATTGGAGGAAAATGGATGGATGCATACAATGGGAAGACTATACAGGTATCATCTATTTATAAAGGCAATATTTCCTCTAAAATGTTGTGTTTTTGCAGTCATGGGTGCTGAATGCCATGTTTATTATTCATGCTCCCTCTGTTTTCTCTTTGTGCATGAAGTTCTGCATACAAACTAGTGCATCTAGATTCCCTGTGTCATTTCAACCTTTTGAGTGAAGTATTTATTAGAGTGTAAATCCCACAAGAGCTCACTTGTTTAAAGCAAATGAAAATTCAAAATGTAGCTGAATTGGGATTAGCACTCTGTCTGCTCTTTGGGCAGGGGAGAGTAAAGACAAGACTTATCAGGGAATGAATATTTTGCCACTATACTAAGGAGATGATTGACAAATCTGTGTGGTACCAGGAAACAGGGAAGTTTGAATTGGATCACCTATTATGTTAGTATATCTTGATTTAATATTGTTTATGTGCATAAGTAAAACTTATTCCAGACATGATGTGCATTATTTCGGTAGTGGTATCTGATTGAACAATATGTATAATATTCTTTACAGACTTGCTTAAAAATATTCTTTGGTGATGTTCTGACGGGTATTGGCTTTACACTGCCGTGGTTCACACCAAGAGCTTGATTATTTATTCCTCTTGTGTTTCCTTATATTGGGTTATACAATTGATATAACTCATTCCAAACGCCAAGAACTTTCCACGTGATCACAGGTTAACAATCCTGCTACTGGTGAAGTCATAGCAGATGTTTCTTGTGTGGGTGCACGTGAGACAAATGATGCAATATCCGCAGCGTATGATGCCTTCAAGTGTAAGCTATTTCAAACTTTTTGTTGCATTTTTATGCTATTGTGCTTTTTTCTTTATCACTAATATCCATTTAAGTCGGATGCCACTTGAGTTTGAAGTTTAAACCATATTTTAGATTTTTATAATGGAGAATTTGGTTGGGGTTGTCAGTTTTTTGACAGCAAAAAAGTTATGGATATCTGATAAAGTGATAATGCTCCGATAGATTTACATGTGCTTTATCCTGAAGCTGGTTTTAAGTTACAGTTTGAATGAAAATTGTTTGATAAATTCTGCCAATTTGTTCCTTTGTAGCTTGGAGCAAGCTGACAGCAGCCGAACGGAGCAAATGTCTGCGTAAATGGTATATAGATGCTCCTTGATGTGCTTTAGTTACTGACTGATTCCACATATTGATGTGCAACATGTCTTGTGTGTTGTGAAAGGTCGTCAATAACTAGGGGCATGACAATATTACAAGATACAATAAAATCATGTGTAGTCCCCTAACCTTAGACAAAGTAGCTCAATTTTGTGCATTGTGCAAGCTTTTTTATTGGTTAAATGTCTATGCTGCATCCTAGCTGGCATCTAAGTAGGAGTGTAGGACGTATATTCGTATTGGAGGATTGTAAGGTAGATCACAGTTATGATTATGGACTTGAAAATTGAAATGACAAAGTTCAAAATAATTTTACCAAAAAAATAATTTGTGTGGGGCTTATTGTTGTATTACAATTGTAATTTTGGGCTTAAAACTTGAAATAAAAATAAAATAGAATTTTGTACAATAAATATGTGTATATATATTTATCTATTTATTTTACAAAAAAATTATTTTAGATTTTCTTACCAAAAAATGAAAAAAAGAATGTTATCACAAATAAACAAAAATACAAAGAATAATTTTTCCAAAAATAAGAAAGATTTTTCTAATGCACTTTTTTGGTAAAATCTTTTTAAAATTTAGATATTTCAATGTTTTAAGTCTGATATCATCAAATTATGATCTACTTTTACACATTCCCACTTGATGAGAATAATTCCATCCTGCATGTAGTCGCATGATATATTAGGTGTTGCATATGCATAATATATAGTACCATGCTTAAGACTTGCACTTATGAATGGGTATCCGTCTTCTCTATGCGTTTGAAAAGAGAACGACCGTTATCTTTGAGTCGTAGAGTCTTTGCTAGGATCGTAGGATAACGGACATGAGAGGGTCAGGTGACATGGGCTGACGTTTTAAGACCTCGTATCATAGCCAGGTTTTGGCTTTTGTTCCTCTGTTGGAGATGTGCGGATTCGAGTTTGAAACTTCAGAATAATTTGTTGTTCGCTGATTGTTAAGCATCAGAAATTTGTTCGTCGATTGGCGATTTTCATCAACTGTAAACAACTAGCATTTATAGCAACTTTGGAGCTGGTTATGATCCACAAACTGAATCCAGAGTTTCTGGGGGGATCTTATTTCAGTTTAGTTCGTCGATTCGGGCACCGGAGTTTCAATTATTGTATGCCAAATGTGGATATCGCCAGTGTTTTTACTTCTTTCGTCCTCGAAAACAATCGTTGCCTCAGTGAACTGTTCAAGTCTGGCGAATTGGAGCAAGCACGCCAACTGTTCGGCAAAATGTCTGAAAGAGATGAGTTTACCTGGAATACTGGTATGCGTATGTGGGTAGGTTTGTTGAAGCTAAAGAGATCTTTGGGAAGACTCCAAATAAGAGCTGTATCACTTGGAATTCACTGATTTCTGAGTATTGTTGACATGGACGTGTAGATGAAGCACTTCAATTGTTCTGCCAAGTGCCAAATGCTTCATGGTGGATTTAGACCTACCCAGTTTACTCTAGGAAGTGTTCTTGGGATGTGCTCTAAGCTTGGTTTACTTCGAAGGGGTGAACAGCTTCATTCCTTTGCCACAAAGACTAGTTTAGACTTGAATACCTTTGTTGCTACTGCACTGTTGGACATGTATGCCAAGTGTAATTGTATTTTAGAAGCCGAGTGTGTGTTTGAAATGGTTCCTGACAAGAACTTTTACATCTTATGGACCGCCATGCTTACAGCGTACTTTTACAATGGATGTTCAGATGCAGCGATGGAGTGTTTCCAGACTATGCTTGGCCTAGGCATACAGTTGAATCAGTTCAGCTTCTCTAGCGTTTTAGCTACGTGTGCAACAGCTTCCTCGTTGTACTTTGGCAAACAAGTTCATGGTTGCATCGTCAAGTGCCATTCTGGTGGAAGTACATACGTTCAAAGTGCATTGGTTGATATGTATGGAAAATGTGGTGACTTAGAGACTGCATGGACTGTGCTTGATCGTATGGGAGTCGATAGTGTGGTTGTTTGGAATGCAATTATGCATAAGGGAGGGTTTCGAGAAGGAAGCATTTCTGTTGTTTAAGAGGATGAGCACTAAGAACATGAAAATTGATGAATTTACTTATCCTTCTATTCTGAGCAGCTGCGCTTCGCAGATGGATATGAAGAATGCCAAATCCCTTCACTCTTTGGTTCTGAAAAGCGGATTTGTAAACTACAATCTAGTGAGCAATGCTCTTGTAGACATGTATGCAAAACACAGAAGCATAAATTCTGCACTCACAGTTTTTTATAATATCGCGGAGAAGGATGTAATCTCTTGGATTTCGCTTTTCACAGGCTATGTGCAGAAGAACATGCAAGAAGAAGCCCTGAAATTGTTCTCTGACATGAGAAAATCTGGAATTTACCCGGATGAATTCTTCGCTTCTAGCAGCTTGAGTGCCTGTGCTGAACTCACATGTTTGGAATTCGGGATGCATATTCATGCAATCTCGATTAAGTCAGGCCTTGGATCATCTTTACCTGTAAACAATTCCCTTTTGACACTGTATGCAAAATCTGGGCACATAAGGGATGCCAGTAGAATCTTTTACTCACTCAAGACCCGTGATTTGATCACCTGGACTGCTCTTTTAGTAGGCTATGCACAGAATAGTCTTGGAAAGCTCTCGTTAAGGATCTACAAGCAAATGATAGGGAGCGGCATCAAACCTGACTATGTTACCTTCATAGGGTTGCTCTTTGCCTGTAGCCATGGCGGGCTTGTTGAAGAAGGCAAGAACTACTTCGAATCAATAAGCGAGATTTATGGAATAAAACCAGGACCAGAGCATTATGCTTGCATGATAGACCTTTTAGCATGAGGCGGAAAATTTGGAGGTGGAACCGAATGCTGGTGTCTGGAAGATGTTATCTCCTTGTAGGATCTATGGGAACCGAACGTGATTTGATCACCTGGACTGCTCTTTTAGTAGGCTATGCACAGAATAGTCTTGGAAAGCTCTCGTTAAGGATCTACAAGCAAATGATAGGGAGCGGCATCAAACCTGACTATGTTACCTTCATAGGGTTGCTCTTTGCCTGTAGCCATGGCGGGCTTGTTGAAGAAGGCAAGAACTACTTCGAATCAATAAGCGAGATTTATGGAATAAAACCAGGACCAGAGCATTATGCTTGCATGATAGACCTTTTAGCATGAGGCGGAAAATTTGGAGGTGGAACCGAATGCTGGTGTCTGGAAGATGTTATCTCCTTGTAGGATCTATGGGAACGTAAGCTTAGCCGAGAGGGCAGTTATGCGGCTCTTTGAATTAGAACCTTCCAACGCCGTGCCTTATATCCTGCTAGCTAACATCTACTCTGCAGCCGGTAGATGGAAGGATTCCGCGACTGTCAGAGGGTTGATGAGATCAAAGGGGATCACAAAGGAGCCAGGATACAGTTGGCTTGAAATTCGCAATAAAGTGCACACTTTCATATCCGAAGATAGGAGCCACCCTAGAACCGCGGAGATCTACTCAAAGGTTGATGAGATTATCGGTTAGATCAAGAAAGCTGGTTATGTTCCAGACCTTCAATTCACCCTCCATGATGCCGATGACAAGGAAAAGGAGCGTGGTCTTGCTTATCACAGTGAGAAGCTCACTGTTGCGTTCGGACTTGTATCTTTGCATCCGAATGCTCCTATTGTGATTTTCAAGAACATGAGGGTTTTGTGGAGATTGCCATACTGCAATGAAGTTCATCTCAAGAGTCTTCTGTTGGCATATTATCTTGAGGGATACGAATTGTTTCCATCATTTTACAAATGGATCATGCACTTGCAGTGATCATTGGTAGATCATATTTGGGTTCAAGATTTTTATTTTTTTGGAATCGGTAAATATATTCGAGTCAGTAACCAAGTTACAATAAAATGTTAGACCAAATTAAGGGTCTGGTGTCAAATTGGTCCCCTTCACCCCTCTATACTTAAATTGTCTATCCACCCCACAAAAACAGACCCCTCTCAAACTGGATCCCTAAACTCTATACATACTCAGCCCTCACAGTCGACGCCATCGTTTCTCCTTGCAAACCATCCAAGCCACTCTTCAATGATGTTCCTACGCTGCTGAATGCCTACCCATCTCCGGACAAATTCTTGAACCTCCTCTTGTACATACGAAGAGAGCTCACTTGAATCAATGAGGAGACACAATCTGCGGCAATGGTGTGTTGTTCTGTAGGAGTTTGTACAATGTGCAGTTTGAGATTATTCCTCTACAACTTACTGGTTTTGGGAATCGGGAGAACATTGATTCAGTGATGAAAACTCTGTTGCTCTGGATCCTCACGTTCAATTGTGTATGCACATCTCTTCTATTGGTGTGTTTTGTCTATGGTTGATAGCTGTTCTTCAATAAAAGCTGCATAATCATTTCTGCATTGTTTGAGCCTTTATTCTCCTCGTGTCTTTGAAGTCTGTTTGGCTAAATATATGTACTTCTGTTGGTTTTCTTATTATTCTTCATGGATTGCATTTTCAGGTATGATTTAGTGATTGTCCACAAAGAGGTACTTGGGCAGCTTATAACCTTAGAGCAAGGGAAACCTTTAAAAGAAGCAATTGGGGAGGTTATTTCTATTTCCTGAATCCTACAGAAGAGAGTAACATAACAATATATTCAGCAGTGATTAATTAAAATTTGTAAGTACAGGTTACATACGGAGCTAGCTTTCTTGAGTTCTTTGCTGAAGAGGCAAAACGTGTTTACGGTGACATAATCCCGACCACATTATCTGACCGCAGGCTGTTTGTTCTGAAACAGGTGGGGGGAATATTTGTTTCTACAACCACTAAAATATGTCATAAGGGAGCTTGTAACCATGCCTTGCAGCTTGGTTACACAAGCACTTCTTTGAGAGTTGGATACTAGTGTGACAACTAGAGAGTTTGTGTTAAGTTTCTTTTTGATAAATAGACGCTTGACATAGTTATCCCTCTATGCTCCTTGTTGGAAAGACTTTCACATTGCAATTGGATGGACCATCTTTTCTTATCTATTGACTAAGAACTTATAAATTGGACTACAGACTTGTGTTCATATAGAGTGGCGGGCATGACCAAAATGTTCTCTTTCAACTTTTCATTATGGATTAAAGAAGTCCATCTCTTCTTTTACCCCTTGTGAAAGGGGAAAGAAGGAATCATTTATTTGGGTGTCTATTCAGCTTTCTTATCCATTTGAGTCCTCTCTTCCGTAGTCTAATACTCACACACACATGACGCAAATTATTCTTTCTCCTCTTCTTGTTTGCACTGAACTCTTCTCTCTGGTGACTCAAACTGGTCCAACAAAAGCTCTATTAAGGTATTGAATTAAATCTTATATCATTGCCCAGAGAACTCAACAATTTCCATGGAAGCATTTTTGCTGTAAGCCTTCATTTTCATCGTATACTACTTTTGTGCTTTCTTCTCCTTAATTTTTCATGTCCATCTATTTCATTTACTTAATCAAATCTTGTTCTGTCCAGTGGTTGCATCAAGTATTAGATAAATATCCTACGTTCATTCATTGCATGAATGTCTTGTCTTGTTGAGGAAACATGACAAGACATAAATACACTTGGAAAATGGCGAGTCTTACCGATGGAGAAAATCTCTAGATCTTGTTTAAAATATTTTGTTAATTGCTGACAATCATTGATGCTTGGGTATTTGTATATCTCCCCTGTATGTGGAGAAACGATACAAGTAAATGAGAAATTAAGAGTTTTTAACCTTGAGATCACTCTATAAAGTCTATATGTATGTGGAGTGATATTTTATCGTTTGTTATACTTGTCCCTTTGGTTTGTTATGTGTTTATATTTGTGCTTTGGTCACTCGGAAACACTCTCTCGATGTAGTTGAGGTTGGGGAAAGAGTGCGTACAACTTGACCCCCAAACCCTGCCCACTTCTATTGACTAAATGTTGCTTGTGGAAGTTCCATATACACCCTATATGTATTTGTATGCTATATTTATGATTGCACCTATTAATACAAGTCCAGATTGTCACATTACTGAAAGAACAGTTGCAATTATTTCTTGTAGCCTGTAGGGGTTGTTGGTGCAATTACTCCATGGAACTTCCCGTTGGCAATGATTACCAGAAAGGTACGCGAAGCTGAGTTATATGATTAATGTTATGCCATGACTAAAGAATCCTTGATTCTGATGAATATTGTGGCTTATTCTTTCTAAAGGACCATTAGTGACCCTAAAACTTATACCAACTTTTCCTGTTACTTTCTATATCAGGTCGGTCCTGCTTTGGCAAGTGGTTGCACTGTAGTTATTAAACCATCGGAATTTACTCCTTTGACAGCTTTGGCAGCAGCTGAGCTAGCTCTTCAAGCTGGCATACCTCCGGTAAATGTTCTGCTGAAAAAAGTCCATGTGTAGTCCGTATAGGTTGTGTAACATAAAGTTATGATTCCCTTGGTGCTCTTTTTTAATACAGAGTATTATATTTTGATTTCGATGGAAGGATTCCCTTTTCCTTTCTTCTTCACATTATTAGAGGATTCTTTCTAATGTGTTTAAAATAATTAGATTTCTTTGTAAGTACATAATAATTGGATTCTTTCTAATGTGGTTGCAATAATTGGATTTCTTCGTAATACATAATGCATGTTTCCCCGTTTAGGGAGTGGTGAATGTTGTCATGGGAAATGCTTCAGAAATTGGTGATTCCTTGCTCAGCAGTACACAGGTATGTATTTTCAAAATACTTCTGTTATTTTATTTGAATAGGTACTTGGTATTTGGGTTGTACATACATGTTTACATTGGTCGGGTCCAAAATCTGACCCGAACTTGAATTAGGGAAAACGCCTGGACCAAGTATGGCCTGTCCGGTTACGATCTAGTCCAGTTGGGTCACACACACACATTTCAGTTATTTGGTATCACTTTTTTCCCTGCTAAGTAATTTTCCCTAACTTACTAACATAATTAATTAATTATGCAGTAATTGAATGTCTAGCTAAATCTTGCACCTACATCAAATCAAACCGCATATAGGATTTTTTTTTCTTCACGATCCTAACTATGTTTATTTTTGGGCGAAAAGATGCCTCAAATCCGAATTGGACTGGACCTGAATAAAACACGAAAAAAGGAAATTTCCTGGACTCAGGGTCAGAAGAATCAGCCGGTCCAGTCCTGTCCAGGTTCAATCCCATGGTCCAAAAACTATGCAACCCTAATTTGCTATCCTGACCACGATATTGAGCTCAGAATGATATGGCTTATTTCCAAGTCACATTAAAGCGGCCTTCTTGTTTTGCATAATTGATTGTGATTAGACCAGTGTGATCTAGCACTATGAACGGATGGATGACTGCATTTTCAATTTTTCAGGTTAGGAAGCTTACATTTACTGGTTCAACGGCTGTTGGAAAGAAGTTGATGGCAGGATGTGCTGAGACTGTAAAAAAGGTATTCGTTTTTTGTTAAACATATGTTTGACATTTGGGTGCCCAGTTGTTGCTGACAGTGTCAATTATGTCATTAGGTGTCCTTGGAGCTTGGAGGCAATGCACCTACTATAGTTTTTGATGATGCAGACTTGGATGTAGCAGTGAAAGGAGCTGTAAGTCATTATGGCAATGTTCCTTGTACAGTTTTTTTTTTTTCCTCTTCTTTTTTTTGGGGTCTGGTGTCATGAGTTCTTGTTTCCTGTTGGAATTCTTGTAGCTGATGCTATATACTTTTGGGGTTTCTTATACTTGCAGTTGGCAGCCAAGTTCCGAAACAGTGGACAAACATGCGTCTGTGCAAACAGAATTATTGTTCAGGAAGGTATCAATGAAGATTAATTTGACAATGTGCTGTTTTTGCAACCACTTTATGAATTTTTCCCTTCATATTTTGCACAATGACCGATCTTTTATGGAAATTCACCCTACTGAATTAAAGCGTGACATAATCCCCCAAGCAAACTTTATATATTATAACATTTGATACAAATATGGGATGATTTTGATTTTGGTGCTACGAGTTTACTGTTTACACTACGGTTGTGGATGAGTTGAGGTTGTTTTGGGATAATTTTAATTTTGATTTTGGTGCTATGTTTTGTAACACTCGATATTCTTGAGGTTGTTTTGGGCTTTAGGGATTGCATATGATATCAGATGATCCCGAAGAGAGAATTATTATGTCAAATTATCAAAGAGGGAAGAGAAAGGGGTGTTATAATGAGAGAGGAAAAATATTTTCACTTGTGAAGCATAGTATTTTCCTGCCCCAAGTTGATTCTTGGTTAATCCGTTATTGAACCTGGCTCTTTAAGTTTAACTGGCCCAAATGATACAGTTTTATGTATCATTTCTCTTTCATACACTCAACTGCTTCCATGTCTTTAACTTTCATTTCTTAAGTAATGTTACAATTCCTTGCACTTTGTTAAAAAAAAGGCAGGATTAATAAATATCTTATATTTTCTTCATTGAGTTTATTTTACTCTGGACTAGTATAATTTTCTATTTGCCTTTTGCTTGCTGAAACCCGCCTGTTGGAGTTTTCTATTCAAATTTCCAAAAATACATTTTGAGGGATTATCAGATAATGTTTGAAAGTGCAGGTATCTATGAAAAATTTGCTAGTGCCTTTTCAAATGCTGTCCAGAAGCTTCAAGTTGGTAATGGCTTCCTTGAAGGCGTTTCCCAGGTACTGCTCAATATGATTACTTGTGGACTGAAGTTAAGCTTTTCTTGGGCTATGGTCATAGGCTCATAGCCTTATTTCACTCTTTTGGCTTATTAACAATAATGCCATATAGTACCCTTTGAATCAAACAAGATGAGTTCTTTCAATGTCTCTTACATATGTCATTTTGGGTGGCAATAATGCAGTTGCATTTTTTTTTGGTTACAGGGGCCACTTATAAATCAAGCTGCTCTTGAGAAGGTGCTTTAAAGTTTACAGTTATGCTCGGTATGATGTGAGATTTTCATGAATATTTCTCATTTGCATCATTATTGTTGACAGGTTGAGTCGTTTGTGGAAGATGCCACTTCCAAGGTTTGTTTTTCTGTGTGATCTTCATTTAGAAAATAGCATAACTGCATCCAAATGAAATTATCTCGCCTTTAGGATTCTTTTGGAAAATATGTTGTAACTAAATCCTTCTTTCCCTTGTACTTTAAGGGGCAAAATAAGTATCTACCGGTCATGTTTGAAACTGATGTGAATCATGTGATTGTCGGCCTGATCCTTACTGCATAGACTCCTTAGGAGTGGGATAACGACCCAATGACAACGAGATATTGAGCTAAGGGTGTAACACCCCAACCCACCACCAATGAGCCAAAGAACCATCTCGATAGGAGTCTAGAACCAATTGACACACCTCACGAGACTTTCATCAATTAGGGTCTTGAATCGGATTCGAAACAGCATATCTGCTCACTCTCACCAATGAGCGATGAAGCTATAGTTTTCTTCAAGAATAAATTTCCTCCCCAAAGAAGTCCTATGGTGAATATATAAAACTATCCAAGCCCAAATGAGAGAATTTAACCCCCAAAAAGGAAAAATAAAATCCCAATTACACTAATTGGGTGAGACACGACTGCCCACATTTCACATGGCATGGACAATGGGCACTTGCTTCCAAGTGTGTTTCACATTGCAAGAATGGCATCTCAGAACCATGAAAATAACTAGGAGCGTAGCAGGGTGAATGATCATGCTTCTGCTTACACTCCAGGTGGGTCGTGTGTTCTCTTGAGCTCTTTAGTAGCTTCTTGTTGATGTCTAAGCTTCCTTCCTTCCCTCGACACCAGCCCAATGATGTCCAACCCTCTGTCCTAAAAGCATGTAGACTCTTGTTTTCCTTGCTCAGAGCTCCAATCTAAGGTTTGTAAGGGTTCCTCGGATCCTTCAGCATGTGACCTTGACTTTGACAACCCAGGATTTGCAATATTTATTTGTTTCCTATTTTTAAGTGAATAGTAGGTACTAGTTGGTTCAATAATTTAATAGGCCTTTTCTTCTCCGGATATTTAATACATATATATTAATTTTAATTTCTGAAGGGAGCAAAGGTAATTCTTGGGGGTAAAAGACACAGCCTTGGATTGACATTCTATGAGCCAACAATTGTCAGTGATGTCACCAAAGAAATGAATCTGTCAAGGTACTCTCCTTTCTATTGGTTTTAACTTTTGTCGTTTGGGCAGGTTGCCTGGTTGTATATGAGAGATTTTTTTGGAGTGCCTCTGTATTTATTAATCAACTATGATCATAGCATGAAGCATCATTCAATAGGGTATCAGATCCGTTCAAATTGTTCACAAGGTCTTGTCATGTGACTATTATTTTCAGTATAGGAGGATCATTACCTGTTTAAGTACTGCATAATTATTTTCAGTATAGGAGGATCATTACCTGTTTAAGTACTGCATAATTTCCGCTCTTGGTCAATGGAAATTTGGAAGGTTCTCTTCAGGATTGTATGAGATAGAGGCCAAGAGAGAGACCAAATAGAAGTAAAGTGGCCGATTTTCCTGGTATTTTTTAGGGAGATAAGTCATCTGGAATGAACTTGTTTCTGTTATAGATGATGAATTTAAAACCATCTTTTAATTCATTTGCTGCTCAATAGCAGAACAGGCAAACAAATAGAAGAGAGTATGTTATGTGAAATTTGTATTCATCTGGGATGAATTTGTATTTTCCAATGGCTCACATCCCTAATGCTAATCTATCTTCTATCTTATGGATTGCTGAATGGAAGTAAGGCTGCCAATTTTCCTGGGTTGTATTAGGGAGATATGTCATCTGGGATGAACTTGTTTCTGTTATAGATGATGAATTTAAAACCATGGTTTGATTTATTCGCTGCTCAATAGCAGAATAGGCAAACGAATAGAAGATATTGTCAAGGGAAATTCCTATTCACCTGGGTGAATTTGTATTTTCCAATGTATATCACATCCCTATATGCTAATTTATCTTCTATTCTTATGGATTGCTGAATGGAAGAGATTATGCCACATGAAATACTTGAGGGAAGGATTTAAGTCAACAGTATGTTGGGACTCGGGAGGAATAGCAAAAATATTCAAAGCCTGTTTCTTAACGGCAACTTCTCTACGAAGGTAGTTGGGAAGTTATTATGTTGTTGTGGATTAAGTCACCTCCAAGAACATTGAAAGGTTGGGTCTCGTGGGTGAAGAATGGGAAAGAGTAATTATTTTCACGGGGAGAAAGTATCTTCATGATTTCTCCTTTGGTCCTGCTAGTCCAACAAATCACTATTTACTCGCATCTTCTGCATCTAATTTTAAAATCATTGTGCAGGGGTGAAATTTTTGGACCTGTTGCACCCCTTATGCGATTCAAGACCGAGGAGGAAGCAATTGGCATGGCAAATGACACTAACGCAGGTTCTTCCTATAGTCTGTTTTTTTTTATTAATGACAATGAAAGAATATTGCTCTAGCATATGGAATGTGTTCACCTTAGGAGGTATCATTGATCCAGTTAAGTGTCATAAAAACGCAAATTTTTTTGAATCCATCTGGGATCCTTAGATTTTGCAGAGTATATATGGAATGTGATTTACTGTTTACTTGGAGAATAGACATGCGTGAATGGGATTCCATTAAATCTTGTTTGTAAAAGATCACTTTCCCCTAGTGTATACCTGTCTGTTTCAGTGATTTTGCCTTGGCTAGTTAACAATGAATGACATCACCTACACTCTACAAGTTTAGCGGCATCAAATGGGTTTTAAAATTGTCCACCTAGAAAACTCCCAGGTGCATGATGTAAAATGTTCATTTCTTATTTCTTTTATCTATTTCATCATCAGCCAGCTGAACATGACAATTTATGGTGCATTCCTTTCTGGAACATTCAGGGTATTGTTCTTATATTTTTTTTTGAAATGATGCAACACAAAATGATGAATCAACTGCTTCAATTCTGGGGATAATATCGTAAATTAGATGCATTATCTTCTGTGACATAATGCAGTAATTGATAATTCTGTACTTGCAATCTCCTGTAATATAATTTGGCATGTGTTTTGTGTTCTTTCGTTTTTTAAAGCTCATTCAGTAGAACAACAATATGTTGTCAATGATATATTCCAAGAAGGTTTTATGTTTATATATCTGATGTTAGTTAAATTTCCTGTTTGTAAGATCACATAAAGATCTGTCCATCAGTGTAAGCTGTGCATGTTGTGAAGTTAAAATGAGTACTTATTGAAATACTCTCGTTTGTAAATGCAGGGCTAGCTGCTTACGTTTTTACATCAAATATTCAGCGTTCTTGGAGAGTTACTGAAGCTCTTGAATATGGAATAGTTGGTATTAATGAGGGACTGGTCTCTGCAGAGGTTTGTTTCCTATTGCATTTGTCTCAGAGTATTGAATAATGAGACGACAATAGGAATTTGAGCAACAAATAATCTGTTGGGACAGGTGGCTCCCTTTGGTGGGTTCAAACAATCTGGTCTTGGGCGAGAAGGTTCCAAGTACGGGATGGATGAATATCTTGAAGTATGTCAAATACTTTCTTCTTCTTTTCTTTCTTTGCAATAAGAAATCCTTCCACCAATAGCAGAAGGATTCGTTTCTTTTTGAATTATCTTATTGATCCTCACAATTCTATACATGATGCAGCATTTTTGTTATGTGGATTAGTTGTATTATGAAACTATCCGTTTTTAATACATGACATGTCTTCCATGGTTCCATCACTCTTTAACTGAGACATTCTCATTTTTTGTTTCTAGATGAAATATGTTTGCTTAGGAAACATGAATGCCTGAGTGGTGTTAGCGTTCACTTCCCAGCAACCGGCGAGCTCTCAAAACAATGTACGGATCAGCCCTCTTTAGTACCATTATAAATTTGTCTAGCAATTTGAGACATGCTGTGTCTGATTAGCTTATGTATATGTAAATCGTATTTTCTGTCTCTGATTTCACAGAAAGTAACAAAGATGATGGCTGCTAATTGAAGAGAGGCAGCTATTGCTTGGTTAGTCGTGTACGGAAAGTAGAAATAAGCAGTCAGTGGAGGCTCATGCTGCCGAGTGAACTGAATAAGTAGTAGGTCTTTTGTACTTATGCAGGTCAGTTACTATGTACATGTGTTGGTTCTCTTGCTTATTTCGTCTCCCAGCAGGCATGATTTTACTCATACTTTGAGGATTTGTCGACTTGAAATGGCAAAGCTTATTTTCCTTGGAGAGTCAAATCTGTATGTGTCGAGGGGTGTGCGAGTAGGGATAGTGTTGCTTTTGGGGGAGTGGTGTTTCTAACATTCCTTTTTTTTCTGTAATAGGAAACAATGTCTGTTTGGTTCCAAATTAAAATGGTTTGCTACTTGCACATGGTAAGCAAATTTGGGTACTTCCATATCTTCAAGGCCTTTAGTTTTAGATTAGATTGAGACTCTTAGTTCCTTACCAAGCTACTTGGGGTGGGATCTGCAACATTAGCTTGAAACATAACTTAGACGTTATCAGAATAGGGCGCAAATCAGATTTGTGCTGAGCCCAACGCGTTTTCAGTCCATATACATGGACAACAACGGGTTAGAAGTTCATCATGTGGCTTGCAAGAAGGGAATGCCACTTCTTGGACGAAGGGGAGCTAATATTATGGAATGGTGAGTGCTTTGTGAATTGGAATATATAGGAGGATAGCTTTGTGGTGACAGTTTCGGATCGAGTGATAATGTGGACCAAGGTTACGCATCCGGAGTATTCTGTCCATGCGTGGCTCGATTGGATTGTGAGTGATCACCCAAAGCCGGCTTGGTTTTTACATGGTCAAGTTTTCTCCCTTTTACATAATTTCCCGGTAGTAAACTATGGGTAAGAATCAGAGACTAAAGGGTTGCATATTGCTATAAAATTACTAACTCTAATATGTGTCCATTAAGTAATTAAAAAAAGAAGAAGATTTTTTCCCAATTTAAATGCATTAATCTCTATAGTCACTACATTAAACCTAAGGTTTTCTTTTATATTTTAGATTTATAACATGTATTCTATGGTGTATGGTAAGGATCTCTACAGAGTTTATTCAAATACTCCGTAGTCCGTACAACTCATGTACTATATCTTCCACTATTCGTGTGAATTGGTGTTGTTTTCAGTGACATACTCCGTATATACGGGATACGTTACTGGATACCTTTCCCGACCTTTTGGCTAAGATCAAGTGATACGTTACTCGGTAAAAGGTAAACGATACAACTCAAATAGTGCAATAGGTAAAAAAATACTGAAAAATGCTATCTTTTGAATATTCATTTCTGTTGAAAAACGAGCCTCTAATTGATTCAAACAGTTAACTAAGAAAAAGGTACTACACAGTAAGTAACGTGGTTAGTGAAGAATAAGATGATCGAATATTCGTATTAAGTGGAGAAGTGGTAAAGATACTCTGCTAATTCTGTAACAATTAGACTATGATTGCCTTGAATTCAGCAACTGATGCCAAAGCTATATACTCCATTGTTACCACCACCATCTCAAGTATATAACCGTACGGCCCTGATATGCTCATTGACTCTCTACTAAGCAATCATTTGTGAATGCAGCCCACATTATAAAATACCCCATCCCCAAGAATCTATGCATAAAAGCCATACCAACAAGTACTGTAATTAGCAGCCTTAATTTAACAATTTTTTTGGTTGATGCGATATTTCTCTTATTATTATTCCGATTCATTTTGATTTTTTTTTTTTATGTAGCAAATCCCGATACGTTACTCAATCGACAAGAGTCACGTAGTAGGTAAATCAATTTGCGTCGACTAACTGATCGATTCACTAGTAGGGAACAAGACAAACCTTGAAATTTAATCTAATGAAAAAGAGCAAAGGTAGGAATCGACTATGTTACCTCCTTATCTCTCATTGTTGAGAATGTGAAGAGACAAAAGAGTCCCACATTGATTATACAAACAAAGAAGCCATAGTATATAAGCTAGTGGGTTACTCCTCCTATAGCCAATTGGTTTTAGGATGGAACCCCGCTCGGCTTATGTGTTAGGCTATTAGCGCTAGGACGCACACGTGCACACGACCCCCGATCCCGAGTCCCAACGGACTTCAGTACTCATCTTGCTCCATACCATTGAACCACCCCGAATGGAGCCATTTTGATATGATTTTGAATTAACAATTTAAGGGAAAAAAGTTGTACAATAACTATATACGGAGTGTATTTCCTTCGTATTTTGAAATTGAGTTTTTTTAAAGTCACTTTACATAAAAGATTTTTTTTAGCAAAACACTTTTTAAAATTATTTTAAAATAAAAACATCTTATATAATATAATTTATTCAATTAAAGTAGAAATCTCTATCTTTCGGTCACATATTTTAATTTTTCGATGACATTTATATCTATGACAGAAGTGCCTTTGTTTAACTAACACCAATCTCTATTTATGGTGTCACGGATAACGTTTTTTGTATGTTTGACATTGAGGTTTCGTAATTTATACTCGAGTTTGCATTTCTTGCGTACGTAAAAACATCAAAAAAATTCACAGTCGTGCTCTCTTGAATGTTCGTCTTCACTGTCCACATAAAATCCTGATGTATCGCTGGCCAGTGGGTTCCATTTTCACGGTGGTGCTCCCTTGAAGGTTCGTTGTTTGTTTCGGTGCATTCTACCTGTCTAATACACCTTTTTCTGTATGATGTTGTATTTTTTATGGTCTTTCGTCTTTTCGGTCCATTGAGTTCAGGTCTGTTTGATCTTGAATTCTTACGTATTTTATAAAAACAAATTAATTTATTTTTATATATATAGGGGGGTGGGGAGTAGGTATATTTAGACATTTAGTCAATTCCTTCAGAGTTTTATAGTATGTTCTACATTGTAGTTAAACCAAATGTAAATAAAGTCAACATAATAATACACAAACTGCTGGAGTCGAAAGTGCTTTTCTTAGCTTCCTTGGCCGTGGAAAAAAAGTAAAGTAAAGGAGGAGCTACAAAACTCCAACAAAATCAAAGGGCTAACCAAACATGAAGAATATATCCTATGGCATCTGATTCTGTTAGTTTTTGGTTCACAAATATTATTTGAATTTATCTGCAGATAAATCCTATCATATATATAATTTTCTTTCTACTCCGTATGGTTTTTTAGTATGGTTTTCTTAGTAAGGTTGTCAAGCTAGGTAGGCATATTATTCTTTTTATATTTGTCTTTGTAAGAGTTTATGATAAACCTGGGAGCAATAGAGAAATTAAACACTATACTAGTAGAATGATACTAGATTGTTTTTGTTGTTGTTGTCTGAGAATATATATATAATATTATCTTTGCATTATGAGGATTTCTGCTTTCCGTCTTTTCAGCGGCGAGATATCGTGTCAGCAGGTGCTGTCCCATGCACTCGCTATCCACTTCACCACGCCGGGCTTCCTTCCTCTCGATGTTGTGTCCGCTTGTTTGCTTATAAGGGTTTGGGGTTTTTCCGGGTTTGCTTTGGGTAATTCTTTTGTTGTATTTTTTTCAGATCTTCGTGATCTCATCCTTCAGATGCTCTCGGTTTGGCTAACCACCACCGGAATTTTTTCCTTATCCAAAAAAATAATAATTCATCTTCTCCTTTTTTTTTGTTTTTTGTTAACTTTTGAATCCAATAGAGAAATAAAATATTTTCACCCGAGAGCTATATAGAAATAAAATCACTAGTATAGTTAACAAGTTTTAGCTATAGTGCTTTATTTTTAGTTTGGGGTGTGATTTTCGGGAAATGGCTAATTTTATGTAATTTCCCTTAGGTTTTGAGTGTCTAGTTTCTATATTAGTTGAGTAATTTTACCTGTAATTTTCTATATTAGTTGAGTAATTTTACCTGTAATAGTTCGAGCTGACCCAAAAAAACAATCTCCTCCAAGTTGAAGATCAGCTTGACATACTTTAGCTCATTTGTTTTTAAAAAAAAATCTACGTACATACAAAACTTTCCCTATCTAGATTTATATATTGATGAATTTTGCCGGGTCATATAACGTGGGACAATCATCCACACATCATGACACGCCCCCTCAAGTGCAACTGTCTGGCCTCGTAATATAAGCCAGTGTCAACCAGTTGCACTTGACGTCTTGTCTTAAGGCCAACTAGCCCAGTAGATAGATCGACCAGGGTCCCGGACCGCATCGCTCTGATACAATGATGAATTCCAACGGGCCATATAACGTGGGGGGTCCACACGTCCGAGCGCATCATGCGCACCCAAGCCGAGCACACAAGACCAGCGAGGTTCCATCCAAAAACCAATTGACAATAAGAGGAGTGACCTACTAACTTATATGCAAGGTTCGGGGTTCTGTGTTTTTCGATGTGGGACAATCATCCACACATCACAACATATATATAATGAACAAGTAAGCTCGATCAGTTTAGACTCAACTGAAAAAATAGTTCAAATCGAGCTTGTTTATAATACAAAACAATATATGAGCATGTATATTTTTAAACTCAAAAACTAAAAATGAATCACCAATACTCGACTCTTTCTACTCGAGCTAGTTTCAAATATATAAAAGCAGTGGGCATGAGTGATCTAAAGATAAAATGGGGGTGAAAAAGGCCATTCTTTTTTTAAGTAAAATAAATGAATTGAATAAAGAGAAGATAGATAGAAGCATAGGGATTGGAATATATTCAGTTGAGGAAGAATAAATTCCAAAGCAACAACATCCCTCTACAAAGACGTACGTGTTTGGAACATGCAGCTTCAAATCTAAGCTGACATTTTTATATACTATAATTAATTACACTTGCCCTACCTCCTCTTTCTTTTCTCCACTTCAAATTTGCCTGGTTGGCATTTATAATTTTATGTGTGAGTCTATCTATATCTAGTTATATACTACTCCCTCCATTCGGCAAAACTTGTCATTTATTATTCATGCACGCTTTTTTAGAACGATAAAAACTATATAAAATATTCATTTTTTTATAAATTTTTTTTAACAAATTTGTACTTATTAATAATAACTAGGAAGTTGTTAAAAAAATTATATAAAAAACTAAATATTTTATATAGTTTTTATCTTCTAAAAAGGCGTGCATGAATAGTAAAGTGTCAAGTTTTTCCGAACGGAGGTAGTATATAATTATGACTAAAATCTCTAATTAGATCTTTAATTACGTCGATTAATTAGGTAGAAAATATATAATTACTCAGCTATTCATATGTTCCATAATAAAAATCATTTTACTTTTCGGCACGCATTTTAAGAAGGTAAAAACTTTATAAAATATTTTTTTTAATAAATTTATTTTTATAAGTTCATACTTATGACTAACAAGTATGAAATTATTAAAATACTACTCCTTCCGCCTTAAAATACTTGTCATTTTACTTTTGACACGTTTTTTAAGAACGGTAAAAAGTATATAAAATATCAATGATTTTATTAGTTTTAAAAAATAATTTCATAATTCATACAATTGTCTATAAAATTATGGAAAAAAATTTAATACTACGTATTTTATAGAGCTTTAACTTCTTAAAAAACGTGCAAAAAAATAAAATGACAAGTATTTTGAGTCGAAGGTAGTATTTTTATGTTCTTAAAAAACGTGCAAAAAAGACGAACGACTTTTAATTTAGAACGGAGGGACTGTTTTGTCATTGCAGTTTCGCATGTTGAGCCGTACAAGAATACTTGTCTTATACCTTAGCATAGTGAAATCCAAGCATATAGTATAAGGGCGATGGGCTATTTTTCTATTGTGTTGAGATATTGCAATTTTCTAGGGGATTGATTAGTAAGATTTGTATTAAGTACAGCTGGTTCGCGGTGCTTGGTTTCGCTCTTCATCGACGTTCTTAACAGTTTTGGAGTAGCTCTGCTTATGTCGTCTCTTTTGTAGAGTTGTTATGCTTGTTTCGTTGTGACTAATTTCGGTTTGTATTTTATGTTTTAGGCGGTTTTCGTCGGTCTCTCGAGAATCAGGCTTGTCCGAGGGATCTCAAATCTTTTAATAAAAAAAAAAGTAATGCTTTGTATTAATTTGTGGGTGAGTCTAATGACAAGATGAAATTTATGTATTTATGTCCGGGTTCTTTTCATTTTTTTACTATTTCTACTCTGCTCTCTCTCTCCCTCTCTCCTCACACTCTCTCTCCTCACGCACGTTCATCAGATCTGGCAACTGCTGGTGGTCACCACCACCGGCAACACCATCAGATCCGTGAGTTCTCCGTTAGTTGCCGTCGGTTGAAGCCAACACCACCACCATCCTTCAACTCGATCAGCCGCTGGCAACAAGAGTGAGTTTTATATATGTGCTTCCGAAACCCTACAGCCGTCGGCGGTCACCACCACCACCATCGGCACGCGACACCTAGTTGCCTGACCGGCCCGCCCCCGTCCCAAGTCTAGCACAGCCTCCTGCACCTCCTCCCTCCCTCAGATCTCCACCTCGCTTCTCCCTTCCACATTCTCCCGCCTCGCACGCGTCCTCGAGCCCGTTTCGACCCCTGAGCGCAGCCGCACCACCACCCCATGCCCCCACTCTCCCCGCCAGATCTCCCCCATGTCATGTATAGAGGTTAAAGGGGATTA
This sequence comes from Persicaria tinctoria, assembly GCA_037127255.1. NCBI lineage: Eukaryota > Viridiplantae > Streptophyta > Magnoliopsida > Caryophyllales > Polygonaceae > Persicaria > Persicaria tinctoria. Next base: position 8,736,001 of record JBANSL010000012.1, read on the forward strand.
GTATAAATACCCCATGCCACAACTCCTCTTTACTCTCTCTAAACTCTTACTCTCTCTCTTACCCTTAATCTCTATCTTTCTCATAAACCCTATTAGGGATGTAACACCCCGCCAGCCTCCGGCACCACCCCTTCCCTCATATCTACAATCTGTTTGAACAACGCTCAGATCCGGCCTGAATCTACTTAAACGACGCTGGCAGTGCCCTACCAAATTAAGGACTTGAGTGCAATAATTAAGTAAAATTTGTCGTGTCAATAGATAATACACATCTTGTCGATAAACTTTATGTTAATTTATACTTCGTATGTTTTTTATTTTTCAAATAATTTTGATTCGTTATAGTGAAAATTTCAAATAAGTTATGCGATGATGAGTTTAGAAAATAATATATTTTTAAAAAATGTTTGTTAGTTAATAAAAAAAAATCATAATATATTTCGAATGGAATATTTTTCATGTCTCCTCACAATATCCTAACTAATATGTTGACTGAACTCCAAGGGTTGCTTTGATGCTCGCCCAACTTGTATAAAATATAAATTTGAACTATATATATACACTACGTACTGTAAATATATAGATCGTGTTGAAATGGTTAATTTAACATAGCAAAAAGGTCAAAGACTTTCGACGGTTTGACTAGATGTTTACTTCTATAAATATCATAAATTTTATGTGACAAATATATATATGCAACGTAGGATTATTCTCATACTATGTTCTATTGTGGGAAGTTGAAGATTGAAGCACTTTAGAATATAGGAAGAGAAAATACAAAATTTGGATAAATGTATAAATTATAGTTTAAAGTTCAAAAGTATATTTCCTAATAACATAAATGCATTCCCAATCATATACCTTAATTTCATTTATGCATGAGGATGAATTTGTTAAAGAGTATGATAATGTGATATGGGATAGTATCCCAGGTTGATTATAAAGTGAATCCAAGTCTTGTATGTATATAAGTGGGTGGACTACTCCTCCTAATACCAATTTGTTTTAGAATGGATTCCCACTCGACTTGTGTGCTCGGCTTGGTTGGCGCGTGGGTGACCTCCCCTCCCCGTCGTATGACCCACCGTTATTTAACAGAATTGACGTGACATAGTTCTGACCAATCACCTAATTAACTATTGCATGTATGGTTTATATATAAGCATACGATATCAATTATCTATCTATCTATCTATCTATCTATTAATATTACTAATTCTGCTAGCATTTTGCTGACGTGTCACTCCCACAATTAAAGTTGAATTTTTTTATTCAAATGGTATTTTCTTATTGGTCAATATTGTTGCTGAAATTATTTGTTTCCTTATTTGACATATATTTGTTTCCTATTTTTCATACGAAAATTATTTAAATTGATATGCTTATATCAATTTGTGATCTATTTAAAATCTATTTTCCTTTTTTTCATAGAAAAGATTATGTACATTGATACGTCGAACCACAATTTTGGATATTATCATTCCGTGTGGTCTTTTATATCATTATTTCATTAATATCATGACTTTCTTTATACATTTCATTCATATCAATAATATTATATATTTATTAGGACCACAATTTTGGATACTATCATTCCGAATGTCGGGTTGGTTGAGAGTTGGATCGGGTTTAGGTCGGGTCGGTTTTGTTTGTGTTCGGGTATGCACATTCTACATGACATCTATATAAATTTTTAAAAAAAGATTTTTTAGAGATGAATTATATTTATTTTAAACAACTTAAATGACTATTTGGAATACAAAAAATAACATTTTAAGATCTACAAACAAAAATTGAAGAACTTTGAGAAAAGAAAATGTGAAATTTGCATATATTATCATTTAAAAATAAATAAATAAATAAACACTGTTTTATGATTAATTTTAGGTGTTTGGATTCAAATATTGAAGAAAAAAATATTTATCCCCAAAATGAATATTTTACATCTATATTTATTTTATACACTCTAGATGTCCCTTATTATAATTTCAATATTTTAAGACCTATAATTTTTTTTATAAAGTTAATAAAAATAATTAATTTGTGAATATTAGATTTCAAAAGTTAATTATAAAAATCAATTAGAGCCATTTTTTTTACAATTTACTTATTTTAAAAGTTAATTAAGACTTACAAGTATTACTTTTTTACATCTTCGATGAGGCGCCTTAGATCACTTTTTTTTTTTACCATCTTACCTTTATTTTCTCTATTTATTTCTCCTTCTTTCTAGCCATCTTTCTTAATAAAATAATAAATAAGTTATGTATATCTATATAACTTCAAAAGTATTTGCACAATCATGTGCTTATAATTTTTTTAATCATTATATGTTAGCTTATATTTTTCTTTTTAGTTTTATCCTAATGATAATAATTACATATGTATTTCAAATTATAATAGGTGGTGTGTTTGAGTTTTATTACTACTTTACCTTATTAAATCATTTAAAAAATTATATTGAATTCTATTTCCAACTAACTGATAAATTACAAAAATACTTTGTACATATTATTTTTGTTGTAAACAAGTATATATTAATATAGTATTATATAGATATATAGAATGATGCTCAATTTGAAATGAATCAAAATCTTGAAGGCACGGGTATTACACTAGTAATAACTAAAACATATGGATAATTGGTATTCAATCTTAATTTCATTCATTCAATTTCAACTTTTTTTTCTTTTCTTTTGTTGTTTAAATTGTGGTAACTAAACTAGGATGGGATGATGCATGGGGAAGCTTTAGAAGGGAACAGAGTATTGGGGATGACACTTTATAATTTATATTGCTTTTAGGAGATCGAATGTTATGTAGACGGACAGACAATCTTCTATTCCACAAAAGTCCTAACTTTAGTTTACAATATGAATTAAGAGGTCCCCTCCCTCCTATATATATACATATACATTAATTAATTAAACATTCATATTATCCTATATAATATTCCTTAATTGATTGGGAAAATATTAGTCATTCTCTTAATTTTCTCTAAACACATACACTGATTGGAAATGAAAATGAACCAAGATTTGTTAATTTTGGATTTTGGAATTAATTAACAATTTAATTATATTTATGTGACTTGAGATTATATATATACAGTATATATTAATATATTCAGATGTTATGTTATATCAATACATGACTATATATATATATATACCATTTTTTCGTGAATAATCAATATATTTTTTAATTAAATAATCAAATCTTTTAATCATAAAAAATACAGTAGTGTACAAACTGTATTTTTTTATGATAATTGAAAATATTTTTTTCTTCAAAGTTTAGATGAGTTTGACGTACTCTAGTCATATCCCACAACATTTTTAAGAGAAAAAAACACTTTTTTTTTCTAACCAAATGATCCAACAACGATAACTGAAATTAATTAATTGATTTAATTACCACAATTTCTTACATTATTGATTAAATAAATTACGGGTACGGAATGACATTGAAGTTTACATATGGAGTATATATTTAGAACCCGAAGGTTAATTAATTCGGTTTTTTGAGGCATAGGATAATAAGCTATTTATATTGGGAAATATTTCCTATATTTGGATGCATAGATTCTAAAAATGCATTATTAAAAATGACTAAAATTATTTAAATTTGAAAAATCTTTCTATTTGTAGGCGCTTATCCTATGCCCCAAACCGTAATTATATATGGCCCAATTTATGGAATTTAATTAATTACTATATATATTAGGATACATAAACAATTTAAGAATGAGTATACTAAATTCGGTTTTTCTACCATTATTTTATTTTTTAATATTATTTTTCTAGATAGATACTCCGTACTTTATTTAGGACAATAAGATATTTTTTTCTATTAAATTTATTACGGTTTTTCTATCCTATGCGGATAAGAGTACTAATTTAAAAATATTTTCCAAATGATTTTTCTATCATATGCCCTTGAGGCATAGGATAAAATCCTAAATTTAGAATTTTTTTTAAATTTTAATTAGTTTAGCCTTTTTTAAAATTAGATTTTTAGGATCACTTGTTTTTTTTTTAGGGAATCTTTTTCAATTTAGTGTCTTATCCTATGCTCTGGCCCTTGGGACATAGGATAGAAAAACCATTTTTTAAATTTTAATTAATTTAGCTTTTATTTTAATTAGATTCCTAATGTCGATTTTTTGGGTAGAAAATCTTACTCCATTTAGCATCTTATCCTACCAAATTTATTAATCTATGTCCTTAAGACATCTAAATTTGACCCATCAAACAAGGGACAATCTAGAGTGTATATAAATTGTTGCTTAATTTGGCCACCAAAGGTTACAGTTATGTTGTCATTTACTCCCTCCGTTCCAAAATAAGTGTCATTTGTCTTTTTCTGCACGTTTTTTGAGGAGGAAAAAACACTATAAAATATTTTTTTTAATCAATTTTTTTTTAATAATTTCATAGTCGGTATTCATAAGTATAAACTTATAAAGACAAATTTATTAAAAAAATAATATTTTATATAGATTTTACCTTATTAAAATACGTGCAAAAAAGTCAAACGACTTTTATTTTGGAACGGAGGGAGTACAGTAAATTGTAAGGGTGTCAGGGAATTACAGGGGAAGCGACAGCTTTTATCCCCAACCTTAATCTAGAATGTAAATTGTTGCTTAATTTGCTCGCCAATGGATAAAAATTCCTAGAAAAAATAATATTCATCCTATAAAAAATAATTTAAAAATGGATAAAAAATCAAATGTAAAAATATTATTTTATTTAATTTCTATAACGATAAATTAGAAGGAAAAAATGAGTTAAAAAATACATTTGTGCTTAAGAAAAGGAAGAAAAAAACATACTCCTAAATAAATTAGTGTCATTTTGGTAATACATAGCTGATGGAATAGTTGGAGCAGATAGATTAGCTTAAGTTAGTGGATTATGTGTGTCAAATATATGTTAAATCAAATTGTTCATAACATAGTACTGATGTTTGATAACCCTAAATAATAGGATAGTTGATACAAATTAATTGATTAGAAATGAAAAAAAAAAAAGAATAGATTTGTGGATAGAAAAAAAATTATAAAAGGTTTGAGATGAATAGTTATTGAAAATTATCAATACTATCAATGATGTTTGGAAAAGTCCTTGAGAGATCGAAATGCTAATCTTGGACTCCCTTCACCTTCTTCATTCTTTCTAGGTACGTGACTTCTGTTCCCAAATTTTCAGTAAAGGCAACAAGGCAACAGATCGAGTGGCGTATTTGGGTCTGGGCTTCGACGCTTCTTCTTGGAGTACCGATTCAGAGCTTTTAATTATGTGGTGATACAACCTTAGTTAACCCCAAAATTAATTACCTCGCCTTAATTCAAAGCTAATTAAATTAAGTTTTTATTAATGTACAATATTAAAATTAAAAGCTAGTATGAAAGGAGCCTATTTCACCTTCCTAGTCCTAGTGATGGAGGGTAAAAAGTAAAAAAAAAAAAAATATTGTTGATTGCATTAGTTCTTTTACAGTTACATAACTACTTATGGAAAGCTATATTCCCCGCCGAAAAATAAAAAAATACAACAGGTAAGAAAAGCTACCGGGACCCACAATTTCATACATTATTATTATTATTATAATTAATTAAATAAATTAGAGTAGGATTGATCTTTATTAAAAGAATGTAGGATTTGTAGGTACGTTTGGACCAACCAAATCTAGCTTGTAGTATACGAAAGAAGACCCTTCAAATACTTTAATTTAATTTTGCAGCTAATTACACGGCTTCAAAAGATGAGTTCACATATCTCTCTCAATTTCTACTCTTAAAGCCTTTCAAATATAATACAAAATTAATGAGAAAAAAAGAAGAAGAAGTTGAAACTAATGATGACTTATAAGTTATGAGCAACAAGTTAAAGTTTGTGGGGGCAATAACAATTAACCATCCTTTTTGGTTTTGGTATCAAATACTCAATATATGGTGCAATGTGGATACTTGCTTAAATACTTAACGTCACATTAAGCGCTTAGAATAAAAAGCACAATAGTTCTGGTTGAAACAATACTCCGTATCTTTTAAGCTTCTTCTTAGTTCGTCGACTTATTGTAGGGTTTATTTCCGATTGCTTCGTTATCTTTTAGCCAGTTTTCGTATGTGCGCTGATTCGCCGGTCTCTCAAAAATCAGGTTTATCTGATCTCAAATCTTGACTTAATAAAAAAAAAATCTTTTAAGAAGTGCACCTATGGTCGGAGATGTAGCCTTGGTGTCACTCGACGTTCCTGAGGGAAGTTTCGAGTGAGCCAATTAAAGGCTCCTAATCCTATCGACTTGTCATGCATCAATCGTCGTTTGATAAAGCAAATAAAAATGGTAGCTATATATAATTAATCAATCAATACTAATAATATGGAGTAGTATTAATTAATTAATTATAAAAGCCGGTGCATGGTTCAGATCTGTAGCTTAATTAACCGGACTTGATTGGATGCATGACGAGTGAATTAAAAGGTGTTATATTGTCCAACAACATGGGTTTGTGTTTAAAGTTAATTAGCAATCATATAAATCAGAGTCTAGCTGTTACGATCTCCTCTGCTTAGTTAATAATAAAATTATATATATAGTATGTGAGGGATTTAGCAAAGGTAATGATGATTGCATTGCATGAGACTATGAGAGGGTGAGGGTGGTGTCCTTACTACGGATCCGGGGGGTATATCTTTATTCCCACTGCAAAGCTTAGCCTTGGCTATTTAGCTAGCTTGCTACCTTGAGTTGCCTTTAAACGTACCGAATTTAATATCTTTTTATTATTATTATTATTATTATTATTATTATTATTATTATATAAAATAAAAGTAAGTATAATTGTTCAATTCAATTTTCTGATGAAATCGGTAAACTCAAGTCTCGATGGAAAGACAAACCCACAAACGTACATGAATGCAAAATTAATGCTTTAATTATTACTCCCTCTGCTTGTAAATAAATTTTATATAGTTTTTAGGAATTTTTTAAAATTAAGACTGTATTTATCACTAATAAGTGCATGCAGTATAACATTATTTAAAATAATAATATTTTATATAATTTTTACGTATTAAAAAATGTATGTGACTTGAAAAAGTCACATATATAAACTCTTAATCTTCTCATTTTCAACCAATTATTTTTTCCTTTCTTTTTTTTCTTTTTGCAATGGATTTTCATATTTGAAATAACCAATGAATTTAATTTATAATATTAAATTAATATATAGTCTACCTATATCTATTTGTAAATTTTCTTATACTATAGAGTTCATCTTGAATAAGCCTATTATACTCTTCTGATTCTCTTATGAATTTGTTATAAATTTAATCAAAATATAAAACTAATATTTTATTTAATTTTTAAAAAATCGCGTCATGACATAGAAACTTCATTTAAAAAAATTAGAGTATGAAACAATTATGATTTACTATAAAAAATAATAATTTTATATCCTAAATATTTTTAGGATGCAAGGAGTGGAAGACACTAGTGCATGAAGTAGGAGATCTCTACTGAAATACCACCGCCATATAAACACTTGACTGGGGAGAAAGACCGACATCTTTGGCAAAGCAGTTAGCTGTCCAGAAATGGTGTCATGTGGTTACGTTCTTTACTATACCTATTAAATATCATTATTTCTCCTTTTCATTATCTAAACCATGTGTCTAACATTATATATAGATTAGATTAGATTGGATTTATTTGTCCAAACCATCAAATTTTTTACAAAAATGGCCTCCCATTAAATTAGGATTTTTTTAACATTAAAACTCTTCTCTGTCATGTATAGGAATTAGTGTAAAGACCTCTGCTTTGTATATCAGAGTAATCATCAATGAATCATATGAAAAACTCAATTACTCTTTTCTCCTTACCTTACTCTCTCTCTCTCCCCCTTTATTTCTTCCCTTTACTGCTTACGACTTGTTCCTTGAATAGGTAAATAAAGAGCACCCATTCCGGGGTTCGAACCGGAGACCTATGGGTACTACCCACAAGTCCTTTCCGGTGAACCATTCCGGAATGGTTACTTACGACTTGTTCCTCCTAAACCCTTCTTCCTCTATCCCTAAACTCATCTCTTTCCCCTAATTCTACCATAATCTCTCCTTTCTCCCATTCAATCGATCTCCAAATCTCAACTAGGGACATAACATTCTCATATATTATAGGGTTCTTCGAATTGAGAGAGCAAAATGTTTACATATACCTCTAACCGTTAATGTGAAAGTCAGCATGGGTCTGGTGGGTTCAATACAAGCGGGAGGAAGGTCGTGTGTAGGACCACGTACGAGAGATATAAACAAAATACAAATCCAACGGGCCGGGTTTCATCTCAAAAACAATTGGTCATGAATAAACGCTAAGTTTATATATTGTTCAAGACATCTCAAATTCAATGTTATCAATTTCTGACTAATTTTTGGTTTATTAATTAGATTCTTTAATAGGAAAAAATAGCTAGATTTTTCCAAGCATACAAAATTTTCTAAATCATTGAAATAAAAATGTGGTATAATTAAAGTAAAAATAATATTAAAAATATAATATATGAATTTCATTGAGAAATTTGAGAGAAGCTAGTACTGTAATCGGGAATCGAGTGCATAACTAAGTGTTTGTGCGCTAGTAGCCTAACGCATAAGCCAGTGAGTTTCGATCCTAAAACCAATTGACTAAGAGGAGTAGCCTACTAACTTATATACTAAGACTTGTTTGTTCGTATTATTAACGTATGAGGTTGAAATATTATATTCTATATATAATATAAAAAAAGTGGGGCCAATCCCCACAAAACTTGACCACAACCCCACTTGCTTTGTTTGCTTGTTAACGTCGTTGTAAAAGGGAAGATAGGCGGCATCTTATTCTCTTCCAACCCTCCACTCTCCCTCTCCTTTCTCAAAGCTATTTGAATCGAGCATTTGTTCTTGAATCTCTTTGTGCTCTCTCTCTCTCTCTCTCTCTCTCTCTCTCTCCCTCTCCCTCTCGTTCAATTCAAACATATCGATCCACCTTTAGAGGGTCGACAGAGAGAAGCTAGAAAGAATTAATTCATATCCCATCGAATTATTTTTTTTACAAGAAAGAATCATGTTCCATCCTAAGAAGCCCTCCTCTATGAATTCTGGAGGAGGCGGCGCCGGTGCCGGAGACCTCCACCACGGTGGCGGAGGCGGCGGTAGAGGCATGTGCGTCCAGGGCGACTCCGGCCTCGTCCTTACCACCGACCCCAAGCCCCGCCTCCGCTGGACCGCCGAGCTCCACGAACGCTTCGTCGACGCCGTCACCCAACTCGGCGGCCCTGACAGTACGCTCCCTCCCTGTATACTTATTATTCATATATATGACTAAATAATTTCTCTGCTGACAAACTACCATTGAACTTAGTTTCATCTATTTAGGGTTTTGTTTATAACAAATAAATAATTGATGAATTTTGAATCTTGTTGTTGTTGTTGGAAGCTGATATTATTGGGGGTTTTGGTTTGGTTTGGTTTGATGAAACATGAAGAGGCGACGCCGAAAACCATCATGAGAGTCATGGGAGTCAAGGGCCTCACTTTGTATCACCTCAAGAGCCATCTCCAGGTATATATACTCTCTTCTCCCATCTTATCCATCTCCCTGTAATGGCGATTCACATCAGTATCGATCTCTTTCACTAACTGCTCAATCCATCGATCGATCAGCATGCATATCTCTTACTCAATTCTTCAATTTTGCTGCCTTTCCTGACTCCTTTTGCTCCTTCTAATTGCTTGTTTTCTTGGTTTTCCTTGTTATTCCTTTCTTTACCCCTTTTGCTTTCCTACCAAGTCTTATTCAATTCCTCTTCTTCTTCTATTTCTTGTTACTTTTTGTTTTGTTTTCTTATGTATCAATCTCTATGGCCAGAAATTCAGGCTTGGAAAACAACCGCACAAGGAGTTCAACGACCATTCGGTTAAAGATGGTATGAAATATATATATATATATGATCTATATATATTTGTTATATGAACATATATATATGTAACTCATGAGTCATGACTAACTAACTTGGTCAAGAGAAAAAATGAAGTTTATCGACGTTTTGACTGTCGCAAATTGGCTCATCTTGCAGCATCAACCTTGGAGCTTCAAAGAAATGTAGCCTCTTCATCAGGCCTCATAGGCCGTAATATCAATGAGTATGTAGCTTATGCCCTTAATTTGGTCAAATTTAACATAACTTATTGAGTTAAAACTTGTCCTTGCACCAGCAATGCACATATAACTGACGCGATTCGGATGCAAATGGAAGTCCAGAGGAGGCTTCAAGAGCAACTGGAAGTAAGTACAAACCAACTTTTACATATAAACATCAATAGACTTAATTCAATGAATGCATATAGATAATACATATACATGGTTAATTGGGAATTTAATATGGGTTAAAGGTGCAGAGGCATCTTCAGCTGAGGATTGAGGCACAAGGAAAGTACATGCAGAACATTCTAGAGAAAGCATGCCAAACCCTCGCCGGAGAGACCCAAATGCATCAGGCCTCAGCTGCTGCCGGAGGCCCTTACAAAGGCGCCCTCTTCGGGGCTTCGTCGACTCATCATGACATGGCTCAATTGACTATGAAGGACTTCATCTCCCCTATGAATTTCCCCTCTCTCCAAGATCTCAACATCTATGGACCCGGAGGAGGAGGGGAGGTACAAATCGACCTTCATCACAACTTCGAAAGCTTCCTCAACAACAACAGCAACAACAACAACAACAACAACGACAACAAAAAGAGGCCTAATCCGTATAACAACAATGGGAACAATGGCAAGAGCCCCTTGATGTGGTCTCCTGACGATCTCTGCCTCCACCAAGATCTCGGGTCTTGCCATGATCACGAAGTCGACCCTTTTAAGGGCGAGGTTCAAATCCAAATTGGACCGAATCTCGACCATAGAGGGGGTGATATCGACTCCATTTCGGACATTTATGAGTCCAAGCCGATTCTTCAGTCAGGAGAAGATAAGCAATTTGAAGGAACAATGGGGAAGCTTGAGAGATCCTCTCCGAGGAGACCGATCAATATATGATCCATTCACGCGGATTTATCGATTAGAAGTTAGTTCGCGATCTTGACCGATGAAATCGATGTAAGTCATATGGCTCAATCTCCATCTAATAATAGTCATTGCATATATACATGTATATGCAATCACATGCTTATATATATATATGGTCATGAGCTTTTTGGTTCTTGTAAGAGAGTTTGATTCTATGGGGGGAAAGTATGTGAAATTGTAAACCCTATTGGGGTTGATTGTTTCTCCTAATCTAATTTAAAACAGTAATATACTTTTGTATAATTATATGTATACCTAACATATCCATAATCCATGCATGGATGGTGATTGGTGTTATAGGTAGTTAATGGTACAAGATAATAACTAACATGAGAGTTAATTGGGGCCTAGCAATTGTCTTTAATTATAAATTGATATGTAGGTATAACTTTGTGTAAAGATTGAAGCATCTGAGCTTTTGTGGTTTTGTTTCCAATGCAAGGAATATGTATTGAAGACAAATCTCTTTAATTTAATTTCTTTTTCTTTTTTCTATTTCCTCATAAATATCTTTTAAAGCTAGTTTATATATAGAGAGGAGTTGGGTCCCGTGCAAACAGCCATTAATTACGGTGTAAATTGTGAGCAATGAAATTATTTGGTAGGTATCAAGCGATTATTCGTACATAAGAATGTAATTATTCGATCGCATGGGTAAACAAATGTAAGTATTTGCATATAACAAATAATTATTTATATGTATGCAAATACGAATAATCACTTGATACCTACGAATAATGTCAATATTGTTCACAAGTAATTGCTTTGAATCTTAACTGTTTGATCTTCTTAATTTGACGCTCTAGATTTGCATGGATAAACAAGGAGTTGTCAATTCTCTCTTGTGCATGGAAGATAATTAGTTGGATGTTGTTAAGTGATATATCCCTTTCCTTCCCATGTATATATATTAGCCCAAACTGAAATAAGAGGGTGTGGGTGTGGGTGGGGCCCACTTAAATGTAACTCGAGGAAGCTTCTATCTTTTGGGTAGGCTGCAAAAGCCCCCTCCGACTTCTTGTCCCCCTCCTCCATTCTTACCTTAATTCTTCTAGTACTGCCTCCCGTTTTAATTATGTTATTCACGTACTCTCTCTGTATAATAAGTATGAGTATATGTTTTCATGGATCTCATTAATGTAAACACCATTTTATAATAAATATATAGCTAAAAGCTAAAGTTTCACATTTTCAATATTAAAAACCATACATCCTTCAATTAATTAATTTCATAAAATTCCAACATATATGTAGAGTTTTTAATTAAGAAGAAGTTTGTTAATTATTTGAAACTAAAATTCAAAAATATATAAGCTGATAAAAAAGAAAAATAATAAAAAAATATATATATTATAATACTACTGTAGGAGTGTACACGGATGCATTATGCATGCATGAATTGGAAGTTGGAAGTTGGAAGAGGTTTCACCTTGGATTCTGGGGGGGTACAAATTCACTTTGAGGATGCGAATTTTAATTTTTTTAACCTAAAGAAGAAGTACACTTGAGAAGCTTCTTTTGTCCCCCACCTCACCCCAAACTCTCTTTCTGTTACTCAAAATTAACCATCAAAACAAATTTATAAAGTGGACAAATTAAAGCTTACTTCATCTCATCTCATCCTCTCTATCTAGCTGCTGCTTGCTAGCTGCCTGTTTACTTTCCCTTTACAGTCCTATTCCCTCCCTCCCTCCCTCTCATTTTCCTTTCCTTTTCTCTCTCCCTCTCTCTTGTAGGAGTATTTATTTATTTATTTATTTTATTTTTAAACTGTGAATATGTTTTGGTTTAGGATATTTACAAACTACACTTCACAGTTGACAGCAGCTTTTACTTTCCGTTGTTGTCATTTCTTTCTTATTCCTCTTTTTTCATGTAATCATTGCACAGCAGCACACCTATATGAATATCTACCTATTTTTCAGCAACTTACCAATTTCTTTAAACTAAAAATGAAAATGGAATTACAAAGATTTGCTTGCATCAGTATTCACTATTCAGTAAATGCTAAGGAATGGAATAAACGAACCTTCGGAAATATTTTTCGCCAATTAAATGAGGTAGAAACTGAACTTCTCAAGATTCAAACTTCGGTTTCGGGAGGTTACAATAGAGAAAAGCTTCTCATTACAAAGAAGGAAAAACTACTTCTTTACCAAAAAACTTTTTGGAACCAAAGAGCCAAGACAAAGCATCTTAAACTTTCTGATTCGAACACAACTTATTTTCATCGGGTTGCTTCGGGTCGGAGACATAGGAAACAAATCCGCAATATAACTTCTGCTGAAGGAACCTTGATAATAGGAGAAGAAAATATTAGAAATGAAATTAAGAGTGATTTTGAAAAAAGATTCAAAAAGGAGCCGATTGATGATAGACTCCTACAAGAAATGTTAAATCTAATCCATCCTTCAATTACCACGGACGAAAATAATTACCTTATTCGACACCCATCTAATAATGAAATTGAGGCAGTTGTTTTCAGCCTTGGCAATAACAAATCACCAGGCCCAGATGGCTTTACAGCCGAATTCTATAAGAAATACTGGGACATTGTTGGCTTATCTGTCATTAGAGCTGTAAAAAGTTTTTTCCACTCTGGAAAAATTCTCAAACAAATAAACCATACGTTCATATCACTACTGCCAAAACGGGATAACCCTACCAATACAAGTCACTACCGCCCAATCAGTTTATGTTCTATTTTATACAAAATCATTTCAAAAATTCTGACAGAAAGAATCAAAACAATTATAGGTAAACTAATTCACCCACTACAAGGTGCTTTTGTGTCGGACAGAGCCATCCAAGACAATGTCCTAATAGCACACGAAATCTTCCACTCCTTCAGATCGCGCAAGGGTCGGGAGGGATGGTTGGCAATAAAACTTGACATGGAGAAAGCTTACGATAGAGTTGATTGGAACTTCATAAGAAAGGTTTTAGAAAAATTCGGGTTCCACCCTACTTTCATTACGTGGATTATGGAATGCGTAACGACTGTGTCTTTCTCTGTACTAGTCAACAACGGTCCTACTGACATGTTCTTCCCCTCTCGTGGCCTGCGTCAAGGGGATCCTCTATCCCCTTTCTTGTTTATCTTAGGGGCAGAAATTTTAGCTCGTAAACTCTCAGCAGAAACAAATATGGAAAACAACCCAATTGGATTTTCCTTCGGTAGGAGTGGACCTAGGGTCCCCTTCCTATCCTTTGCCGATGACATCATTATTTTTACAAAAGGCAGTGCTGCCGCAGGACAGAAAGTTAGGGACATAATAGATTCATACTGTAAAGTGTCTGGACAAAAAGTCAATTACCATAAATCTAGCTTCCAAGCTACAAAAGGCATTGCAAACTCTAGGATCTCAGAACTTAGCAGTTGTTTAAGTATTACACATGTAAACTCATTAGAAAAATATCTTGGATGTCCGATTATTAACGGCAGAGTAAACAAACAAACCTTTGAAGACATCGTATGTAAATCTAAAGAGCAACTAAGTAAATGGCGAGCCAATGCTCTATCACAACAGGGACGTGCAATCCTTATTAATACAAACTTATCGGCCAAACCGTTGTACACAATGCAGAAATTTTTGTTACCCTCATCAATACATAAAGAGCTTGACCAGATTAACAGAATGTTCTTTTGGAATAAAGATCTACAACACCGCCCGCTTATTAGCTGGGATAAGATTTGCAGACCGAAAAAATATGGGGGAATTGGGCTTAGGAAATCGAAAGAGATGAATGAAGCCCTTCAAATGAAACTACTCTGGAAAATATTGGCTGAGCCAGAAAATGTCTGGGTGTCTCTCATTAAACACAAGTATCTTCGTTCAGCTAACATCCTTGAATACGTAAAAAGTGGAGATTCTTCATGGCAATGGGCCAAACTGACAACTCTTATAGATAAATTTAAGACTGGCCTTATTTGTTCGGTAGGAAATGGTTCATCTATCAAATTTTGGACGGATAATTGGATTATAACAAGCTCTCTGCTATCTAGGGAGGATTGCCCCCAAATTACCAACATAGAAGAAACTGTTAGTGACTATATTTTAGGTGGTAAATGGTGGATGGAAAAACTTAGCAATACATTACCAAATGTCGTAGTCAAAGAAATTCTGGATATTCCACTTCCTGTTTCCCCCTTTGAGGATCGATTATACTGGTGGCCTGATAGGGCTGGTTGGTTCACCACGTCAAGTGCATATAAGCTAATCACAGCTCAATCCTCAATGAGCATAGACAAGAACGCTTGGATATGGAATTTGGACATTCCGCCTAAGATAAAAAAATTTCTATGGAAAATTTGTCAGAATGGCCTCCCTACTGCCTTTACACTGGCTCAACGTGGGACTTCTGTACCTTCCACCTGTCAACTGTGCAACTGTGCAGTTGAAGATGACGTTCACTTCTTACTAGAATGCCCATATGTGCGCCCACTCTTTCGCTTACCTACACACGTAAACTCAACTATATCCAATATGATAAGTCATTCACGGGAGATAAAACCTATCTTTTCATTCATCGGAAACAAGCTTACATCAATTGTCAAGGAGGAGCTTGCCTTTTCTTGGTGGACGGCTTGGTACATTCGAAACCAATTTGTTTTTAGACAGGTCCCCATACCTCATAGAGAAAGTTCTTTAAGTATCATTAAAACACATAAGGAAAATTGGAGAAAAACAGCTCACTTTGAGCATAGCTTGGATGAGGACTTCCCCTTACGCACACGAATCCCCAAGCATCCAAGGACGAAAAGAAAGCATGGTAACATTACTTGGCAAAAACCCCCCAGGGGAACTTTCAAGTTAAATTTTGATGGATTCACAATTTCAAACAATGATAGCACGGCTGGTGCCGCACTCCGGGACTGGGAAGGACATCCGATACACATCTGCTATAAAAAACTGGGCAAGCAAAGTCCGTTGAAAGCGGAAGCGCTTGCTCTTAAACTGGGAATCCAAAATGCTTTACAACTCCGTATCAATAAACTCCACGTTGAAGGTGACTCCATGATAATCATAAACCACCTAAATAAAACATCTACCTGTCCTTGGGAAATCGAACTGATTCTATCAGATGTCAAAATTCTACTATCGACTTTGAAAGAAGTTTCCTTCTTTCATGTTCCCCGATTAGGCAATAGAGTGGCTGATAAGGTTGCACACCTTTGCCACTCTGCCTGGGGTGTCGATATTAACAACGATTCTGGTCTTCTAGACCTCATCCGTAAGGATGCCATCGGGTAGAGCTCGCTCGCCCGAATTCTTTCCTAATCAAAAAAAAAAAAAACTATTCAGTAGTTGCTGGCCACCTTCAAGTTTTCACCTTACCTCCTCTATTTTCCTGATTATTACTATAGTACTAATTTTAGGGTGCTTTTTTATTTTAGTGTTACTGGGTCATATTAAATGGGTGTCACTATATACACCGCAAATCCAGATTAAGGATTTGCACGTCCGCTAAAAACGTCTTGCACATCCTTAACAATGTGTAAGCACGTCTTTAAGAACGTGCAATGCTTGCACGTTGTTAAGGACGTGCAAACCCTAGTTAGGGTTTTGCAGGGTTTAGGGTTTAGGTTTTCCGACGGTTTTGTAATGTTAATTGATAAAATTGTGTTTAGCTAGTGGATTTGATGGATTTAGGGTCAAATTAAACAGAACACAAGAATTGTTAAGGTTTTCATTCGGATAATATGCGAATAACGTTACAAGGAACGGAAAAAAAGGTTTACATTCATAATTTTAATAAAGTTGTGGAATACAATCTAGGAAAATAGTAAAGGACGGTCGGACTTGGCACGCAAGGCTCTAAATCTCTCAATCTGAGCTTGAAACGGAGCATCCCATCCTTCGACGCTCGGATGATGATGTTCGACCCATTCTAGTGGAGGCGGCGGAAGAGGAGCGTTAGGACGCAACCAGATCTATGAGAACAAAAATTTAGAGTTAGAGTATTGACATATGTATGAAAAGCATGAATAGGTAATAAAAAAGACGTTTGAAGTCGTACCGCGGCAAAATGGTCTTGGTTTCCGATGCAGGCTACAACAAGAGTTGCTGATTGGGGAGGGTTGTTAGCAGATGTCGGCGAGATCATGGGGAGACATGTGAACGGATGATGCCAAGCTAGGACGACGAAAGGAATCTGATATACCGTCGCAAATACTAAACCCATGATGGGTAGCTCTATCCACCGTCTCTTATCACCATGTGTGGCTCCGGCCCATCTTTGGTAGTCGACGAACTGCTGGAATGGGTACTCTCCCTTATAACAACCGGCGTACAGAACGGCGTGATCCTCCAAGTGATTGCATAGTAACGTTTTGAGTTCCGGGAAAGCAGTCTCGCCGATCGGTGATGTCAAAGCCGCCAAAGCACGGTAGTCACAATGACCATCTCCAACCGTGTCCCTCACCGTCTGAATATGACCGAGCATGAAGGGATCAACGTTGTTTCAGAGCTGCTTCCTCGCATCTTCTCGTCACGTGTAACCAACAAAGGAGATGCTGGACGTCGAGGAGGACAACATTCAGCGCCGCCAAGAGACCTAGCTCTCGATCAGTCATGATAGCTTGAGGCTGAACCGTCCCAAGCAAGATCTGAAGCTGTCGCAACACCCAGGCGTATGTGTCTTCGTTCTCTTGCGACATGAAGGCATAAGCGATGCAGTAAGTATTGCCTGAGGGTGTGAACCCGACCACCTCGCAC
Organism: Persicaria tinctoria; assembly: GCA_037127255.1. Taxonomy (NCBI): domain Eukaryota; kingdom Viridiplantae; phylum Streptophyta; class Magnoliopsida; order Caryophyllales; family Polygonaceae; genus Persicaria; species Persicaria tinctoria. The sequence goes on from JBANSL010000012.1 coordinate 8,753,834, forward strand.
AAAGGAATCCCATATCTGCAAGTGTAAATATGTTACATATAAAATACTTTATAATTGGCTATATGTGCAATAATGTAATCGTAATTAAGTAACTTACACATTTGTTTTTCCGTTCCTTGTAACGTTATTCTATTAATCAATCATAGAACTATATTATAAAACTATATTATCAATCATAAAACTATATTAATCAAATTATATTCAATTATATTATCAATCATATATTCTATAAATTTCTATTATAAAACTATATTATCTATCAAATTATATTTTCAAACTCTAAAAATAAATCAAACAAAAAGTAATTCAAATAACATACCGGTGGAGTCGGGATCGGGGACACCTCAATGGACCGACGCTTCCGCGGCGGTTCCGTCTCCTCCTAGGCCACTGCTCGGCCTCCGTCGCCAGCGCCAGACGCCGCCCCACCACAACCACCCTCCTCCACCGCCACTGTTCGGGCTCCGTCGCCGGCGCCAGACGCCGCCCCACCACCACCACCCTCCTCCGCCGCCACAGCCGCCAACACCACCAGACCCTCAGCCGCCGGCTCCACCGCCACCGCCTCCCCCGATGCTCCACCCCCACCACCACCCTCCACCTACATCGTTGTCGCCTCCGCCTCCAAGGCCGCCACCTCCGCCTCGAGCTCTCTCTCTCTTTCTGTCTCCATCTCTCTCGGTCTCTCTCTCTCTCTCTCGGTCTCTCTCTCTCGCTCCGGCACTGCTCTCTCTCGCTCGATTTCTGACGAAGAAGAAGACGATGAAGACGAAGAGGCACGTCCTCTTCGTCTTTAAGGGACGGGCTTGCACGTCATTAAGGACGTGGGGATTTGCGGTGTATATAGCCGAAACGTATTAAATTTACGTTTAAGTTAATGAATTGTTATTTTGGGTTCAGATCAGAGGCGGGGCAAGGGGCATAGAGATCCTCATCTAACAAACTTCTTATGTGTATTCTCTTCGTTGCTAGTTTCGTCTAGATATATATAATAGGCTCTAATTCGATATCTGAATAAAAGGTTATGAATATTTTAAAATTAAAAGTATTTTAATAACTTTATTTTTTTTTTAAAAATAAACTATAATATTTTTATATTTTATGTAGATAGATATCCAAATACTAGAATTTATCTCGAGAGCTTCGAACAAGAGGTTATATTACTCATTTTGACAATTACGAAAGAAGTTGCACAAAGTTTAATTTTTTTATATCTGTTTATAATTTATCACATGTTAAGAGTACAACAAGTTACATATTTGATTAAATATTTATACTCCGTTTTCTATCCTTATTTTGATTAAAAACAATAGTGTCTTATTCTAAACCGATAGACATTTTATCCGAAAACATCATATACTAATTTTTTTTTTAAGAAACAATGTATTATATGGATTTTTACTATTACTTTAAACTAATAAAATAAGGGGCAATTTGCCAACTATACAAATACAAAGGCCAAATTAGCCAATTATACAAAGTTTTGGAAAATTTGCAAAACTAAACATCCGTGCTTTCCAGATTAACCCTAATCTGAAATCAAAACCACCCCCAATTTCTCAGATCTGTTCCCCTCTCGATCTCTCCCATTGCCGCTCTCCTCCGTTTCCAGATTTCCGTCCGCAGATTTCCAGATGCTGCTCTCCCTCGCCCTCTCGCTCATCGCCATCGCTGACGAATTCGAGTTCGAGATTGAATCGCTTATCGCCATCGCCATCCCCAAGCCGAACGCCATCGCTGACGAGTTCGAGTTCGAGATTGGAGGCCGGGCGGTGGATCGATGCTGACTCCGGTGATGCCGATTCTTCTCATCTTCCTCTGACGAGAACGACGACTGAATCCGGCGACCGGTGACTTGAGGCACAAGGCAGAGAAGATGGCGACTGAATCTGGAGAATTCGTGCTTGTTATCGTAGATCTGGTGGGCCGTTGATGAGCCGAAGGAGATGGTGACTGGATCTGGAGAATTCGTGCTCGATTGCGAGCGCTTGCAGTGAAGAACGGCGGAGGAGATGTTTGAGCGCCTGCCTCCTCGCTTCAATCGTAGCTGCTTAGGCGGCGCCTCCCTCCTCTTCCGCCTATGCTTCTCCATTGCTGACAGCATATTGAAGGTACTGCTCGCAATCGGAGTTACAGAGAGATGGAGGACACCAAGTCCTTTCGCCTTGGGTATGTTATTGGATCTCCGTCAGCGCTGACAACTCCTCTTCCAATCTCTTTTATTCTCGCTGGGAGCTTTACTATCTCGAGGTTTTGTGACTGAGCTGAAGGAGATGGTGACTGGTCTGCTTGTTGTGTTGATGACAGTGAAGAAGGCAGTGAAGATGAGAGCAAGTGTATCCATGATGCTTTTGTTAAATTTATCATCACCCGTCATCAGCCCTTTCTCTGCAGCATCATTCATCAGTGCTTAATTGCCGGCATTACATCACCTACTGTATAACTTAAGGGATGAGTTATTTTTGTTCAAATTTAAAGAGAATATAAACTAGCCAAATATTATGTAAGTGCCAAAAAGGATATAAACCAAAGTTTGGTTGGACAACTCCTCCAAAAAGGGGTTAACTTTATACTACTGTGTGAATTTGGAGAATGAGGAAGGTAGGAAAGAGAATTGATTGGGTGGGCAGCTGATCCAGTGCTGACGTCGGCGTCGGAAATGCTGACGCCGTTTATAAAAGGCTGACGCCAACGTCTTTTTTTTTTTCCACGCGTCAATGCTGACGCCGACGTCGAAAATGCTGACATCAGGGTTGCTGACGCCACCACCAAGTACATTGAATTTTGCTGACAACGCTGACGCGGGGGACGTCGACTATACTAACACCGGGGATGTCGACGATGCTGACGTCGGAGATGCTGACGTCGGAGATGCTGACGCCAATTATAATGGCGTTGATGTCGGAGAAAATAATTGCTAACGAAAAACCTTCAAAGAAAAAAAAATATATATACGATTGCTGTCGTGAATAGTAACAATTTAACATAATAGAAACCACAAATATGAACACAATATGTTTAATAAATAAAAAAGTTAGACAAAAGTGTAATTAAATAGAATTTCAAAATCATTGTACATCTTCATCCTACTCCACCGATAGTGACATTGGAGGCTCCTCCGCTGACGTCCGCCGATGCCACCGAATCGCTCAAAATCATTGTACATCCTTCCTTCTCCATCTCTTATATTGCTGACACCGCAGACTCCGACAACGCTGATGTGGAGGACATCGATGATGCTAACATCGACGATGCTGACACCGTTTGAGGGATGCTGACGCCGACGTCGGGAATGCTGACGCCGTCTACGAGAATGCTGACGTCGTCGGGAATGCCCTTATCAACATAAAGCTGGTACAATCACTGATTTGATGTCCTTCAACATGGATGTATGCTTTGCTGCACAGCTTCTAAATTCAGAAAAATACACTTGTGCTATGAACTATAAACTGGTATCCTTGGTTGATTAATAAAGAGTTTGGTTGGGAAATAATGTCAATCAAGTGTGAGCTTTAAGAAGTTTACACACGTCTAAGTGTAAATGCAAATCAGATACAGAAGCAAATGCTTGGTCAAATCAACTACTGAAACTTAGATGTCCCCCTTTTCTTTTCTTCTTCTTCCTTTTTCTGCTTTAGAAGAGCATTCCTCCGTTCCAATGCTGAAACACTAGGACTCCTTGATTTCTGCAAAGGTGAGGATGAGGTGCTCCTACTTTTCTGTCTCCTAACACGTCGTGGTGTCGGAGAACGGACCATGTCAGCGCTGATATGGTCGGCGCTGACGCAAACACAGATTCAGATCCGACAGGCTAGTCCAAAGAACCTACCTAGCAGTTCGGCGGTTCATCACAAATCCGACAGATGGCTCCGGAAGAGTTGCTCTGTCCATTCTTATTGGTACTGTAATCAAAACAACAGCCCCACATCAGTAAAATCCCCCAAAAGATCAAACTGAACAAACAAAAAACCCTCAAATGGAACCGTAACAGCACATATAAAAGAGAAATTACACCACAACTGTGTAAATTGACCAAGCAAAATGGAATGGAAAAACGCCCAAAACTCAAATTGACCATCAAGAAGAATAGAAACTGGAGAATACATACATGGCTGGTGAAGGAGTGAAGCTGCTGGGAACAAGGATGAGTCCGTACAGTCGGTTGTCAGCGCTGACGGAGCTCCCACCTGCAGTAGCTGAGACTCAATCTTGCGCATGAATTCAATTGCATCCTGGACTGGCCTTGTCAGCTCTTCCTTGTACTTTACCAGCATGTCATAATAAGCTTCCTGTATATATCAATGTTCTTATCATCAGAGAATCAATTAAACAGGCAAAAAAAAAATGAAGAGAAAAAAACAAACCATGAATTGGTCAAGTTCAGGGTCCTTGGAAGCATCTCTAGCAGCAGTAAAAAGCATTAAAACAAATACTATAATCCAATGGATTAGTGCTAATTTTCTACTGAGATGGATTTTACCCTTTGAACTACTGTATCTTCATCCATATCCCCTTTCATATGTTGATTCCAAAAAGCAGTTAAGTTAGCAATCATATGAACAGAAGTGAACACAAACTGAATTCATTAATGAGTTCCAGATGAAAGCAATCAATTAAAGAGAAAATATGGATACATCAAGAGCAACAGTAATATTCTATCTCATAAAATACATTGCGATGGATAAAGTAGCAATTCCATAAATTCACTTTCATCCACAAAGGAGCAATTATAATCCTTTTTAAGCATAAAATCAAAGGCCATCATCATTTTCTTTTGTTATTTTAGCACTACTGAGCTAGAAATCACTATGAAGCCACCCAAAGGAATTCCAAGGCAGTCAAGCCAAGCTCAAATTGCATAACCGATCTAGGTGGGATAAGTTTGACAAACATATAAAGAGTCAATTACAACGAATCGAACACGAAAATGAGAAGAAATTGCATAGCCGCTGCATATGCTCAAATATCATTCATTTCTTTTTCATTGATTACTGTGATTGCATTTACATGGATATATATAATAATGTAACCCTAGATACAAAGTGTCTTCTAGAATATGTGTGTAGGGAGAATGCTGATGGGCTCTAGTGCTCACATTCTGGGCTAATTGATTTGGGCCATATTGCCTTATCTTGTCATCCCCCCGCGATCCGAGCTCAGACAAGAGTGAGTTTGGATCGAAGGTTACTGAATTGAGGGTCCGACAATGGCTTAGTTAGCGCATCAGCAATCTGATCTTTGGTGGAAACAAAGGCAACCCGCAATGTTCGATTTGCAATTCTCTCCCGAATGAAATGATAGTCAAGAGCAATGTGTTTCGTCCTTTGATGGAAGACGGGATTTGCAGCGAGGTAAGTAGCCCCAAGATTATCACACCATAGGATTGGTGGCTCACGCAAAAATAGGCCAATTTCGGCAAGGAGAGACTGTAGCCATAGGAGTTCACACGTAGCTGTTGCCAAAGCACGATATTCAGCTTCCGTCGAAGAGCGGGAGACTGTGGGCTGTTTCTTTGATGACCAGGAGACCAGAGAGGAGCCCAAATAAACACAATATGCTGAGGTCGAGCGTCTGTCCAAGTTATCGGAAGCCCAGTCCGAATCGGAAAAACCTGCAAGGGAAGGTTGTGAACTGGAGGACAGATGGAGAGAGAGGGAATGAGTCCCTCTAAGATAGCGCAGCAGACGCTTCGCAGCCTGTCAGTGATCAATGGTGGGATTGTGCATATATTGGCACAACTTGTTCACCCCAAAGGCAATGTCCGGGCGAGTGAAGGCGAGGTATTGGAGACTTCCAATCACACTACGGTATAAGGTAAGGTCATCAAAAGCAGGGGATGAGGAGTTGAAATCATGTTTTGGGGGAATAGGAGTGGACACAGGCTTGCAATTGACCATGTTTACCTTGCTTAAGAGATCTAGAATATATTTTGATTGGGAAAGATGGAAGCCAGAGGGACTGCGTTTGACCTCAATGCCTAAAAAATAATGCAGGGGACCGAGATCTTTTACTGGGAAAGTAGATGAAAGGGAGGTGATGAATCGGTTAGCAAGTGAATCAGAGGAGGCAAGGACGAGAATATCGTCAACATAAACCAAGACAAAGGTGAATTGAGCACCAGATCGAAAGAAGAAAAGGGAAGAATCAGCTTTCGAGGGAGAGAAGCCGAGAGAAATAAGTTCAGAACTCAACTTAGCAAACCAAGCCCTTGGGGCCTGTTTAAGACCATAGAGAGATTTACGTAAACGATACAAATGATTTGGAAATTGAGGATGGTGAAAACCCGGGGGTTGGCGAATGTAGACGACCTCCGTGAGATCACCGTGTAAAAAGGCATTTTGTACATCCAATTGCCTGACCGACCAGTTCGACATGGCTGCGAGGGAGAGCAAAATTCGGATTGTTGCCGGTTTCACCACAGGACTGAAAGTCTCAGTGAAGTCAAGACCGTGGAGTTGATGGTAGCCATTAGCTACTAGTCGAGCCTTTCGTCGTTCGATCACCCCATTCGCAAAGCGCTTTGTCTTGAATACCCACTTAACTCCGAGAACATTGGCTGAGGGTTGTGGTGGGACAAGATCCCAAGTATGGGTGGCAAGAAGGGCTTGGTATTCAGCGTTCATGGCCAAACGCCATTCATGGTGTTTGTTTGCCTCCGCAAAGGTGAGTGGTTCATCTGGAATTATGTCGGTGGTGGTGGTATGTAGTTGAGGCCGGGGAATGGTTCCATCGGAGCGAATGAGAGGCTTAGTGATGTTGGCTTTTGCTCTTGTGGTCATGGGATGAGTGGGAGCAGGGGGTGGCGGTGAAGGCGACGCTGGTGAGGGTTCATAAATTGGGGAAGGAGGTGAATCTGGATTTAGAATAGGTGAAGGTGGCGTTGGGCCATGGGGAGAAGGAGGGCTGAGTTGGGTTGGTATTGTTGGTGGGCCTGGAAAGGGGCTTGGGCCTGTCAAAATTGAAGGCAGGCAGGCTGAAGGCAAATTTGGTGATGAGGGGGACCCAACAAAAGGGAAGTTGTCTTCATGAAAGACAACGTCTCTAGAAATATAAATTCTTTGATTGTCAATGGACTTGCAAATATAGCCTTTGTGTTGAGCACTATATCCCAAAAATACACAAGGGGAAGAACGGTAGGAGAATTTGTGAGAGTTGTAGGGCCTCAAATTGGGAAAACACAAACACCCGAAAACCTTCAAGAAATGATAGTCGGGATCTTTATTGTAAAGAAGGTTAAATGGGGCGTTATAAGATAGAATGGAGGATGGGAGACGATTTATGAGGTAGGTTGCGGTTTCAAAAGCAAAGTCCCAATAAAATAGGGGAAGAGAGGAATGAGCAAGGAGAGCAAGCCCGGTGTCCACAATATGCCTATGGCGATTTTCGATGCTCCCGTTTTGTTGGTGGGAGTATGGACAAGTCAAGCGATGAACAATCCCAAGTTTGGTGAAGAGTGGGATAAGAGGTTTAAATTCCGAACCATTATCGGTTTGAAAAGATTTTATAGTTGTTGAGAAGAAATTTGTGACAAAATTAATGAATGCAGTGAGGATAGTAGTCACTTGAGATTTGGTAGCCATAGGAATTATCCATAAAAACTTAGAATAGTCATCCAAGATAGATACATAATATCTGTGTCCCCTAATGGAAATATAGTGGGATGGGCCCCAAACATCAACAAATAAAAGATCGAAAGGTCTACTGGACCGGGAAGGAGAGGCCGGGTGTGGAAGGTTATGTAACTTAGCCCGTTCACAAGCCACACATGAGAAACAGAAAATCAGAACGAAATCGATAAACTTCAAGGGCACAATCGAAAAACAGACGCCTGAAAGGTGCTCGACGAAATGCCGCACCGAAAATAACCAAATTGACAACAAATTGAAGATGCTGAGAAGAAAGAGTGAGCACCTTAGTGACGGGCGCCGGTTGGCAGATCTCTTCCTCGGGGATCCTTCCATACGTTGTCAGCAATGGAGAAGCAGAGGCCAGGAGTACGGTAGAGAGGCGGTGGAATCGGGCTCGAAGGCGTCGGCGGTGTCGGCAGGTGTCCGTCTGTGAAGTACCTCCGGTGGCCATGGTGAGGGTGGATCTGGACCCGGAACCGCCAGCGAGGAAACCAACGGCAATCGTAAGAGCCGGATCTGGAACCGCCAGCGAGGACAGCGGCGGAGGCGATCGAGGGCCTGGGAGATGTGGAAGTGGTACGCTCCTTGGTGTCCTTGGCCTGGACAAGCTCCAGCGCCTCCTCCATTGTTGATGGAGCTCGGAGGAGAGGGGAGTGTTAGGATTTCGACGGATTGAGTAGATCTGTAAAAGGGAGAGAGAGAGGGGAGCGTGGGAGTGAAACGTGAGGATGAGGGAGTGTGTGATGTATAGTTTTGCAATTTTTACCAAAACGTGTATATTTGTCTAATTGGATCGAAAATTTGCGCATTCGGCGCAAATTTTCTCATAAAATAATGCCGCTCACCATACATATTTGTACATGGATGCAATTCAAAGTAACCAAAGGACATGGGACTAATGCAAATAGTACATTGGGCTAGTTGCAGACCCCAACTCCATGGGCTACGGTGGAAGCCCAATATTCAAATGGATATTGGCCCATATTGACGGTGAAGGCCCAACTGGTAACGATTTTGCACTCCTTAAGCCCACATATTGGCGGTGAAGGCCCAAGGGGATCATTTCCGTAGTAGCACTCCAACAGTTTTCCGTTGTTGAGAAAGTTTGGTTTTTGAAGACTTTTGATTTTTTTCGCTCTAATAGATTTTTCATCACATTTTATAAAATTGGAAAAACAATATAAAATTAAAGGAAATTTTCTCAAATCTACAATATTCTTCAAAATACAAATACTTATCTAAATCTTTGAATTGGGAAAGTTGTTGGAGCCGGAACAAAATAATCTAGATAATATGACATTTGTTTTCATACTTTGAAAAGCTATTAGAGATGGCGAGCATTTCAAATGTATTCTCCATTTTGAGGAAATTTTATTATTATTTTTTCAGATTCTTTGATTTTCCATAGAAAAACAGCTAAAATCCTTGAATATGAAAAAAGAAAAAAACATCGAAACCTTTTTTTTATTATTATTGAAACCACAAATAAGCATCTTTTGAAAATGTTGATTAGATACCGACAATATGATATTTGATGATGAGTGAGGAAAAACTTTAATTGGATAGATATATTTTCTTGTTTATAAAAGAGACATCACATCACCAACTTTGGTACATACTCTTGTGTTTTAGGGAGTACTACTTTCTGGTTGCTCGTATACGGCCCACAGCCCACTTGTCATCTAATCCAGGCTTATTAGGTACTGTAGTCTGTAGAGGTCCTGCCCAGAAATCACCATTCCTATTGGGTTGCAAATTTTTAAAAATTACTTGGAGTTGCACCTTGGAATGTTAAGTCTTCACATTTTATTTTATTTATATATAAGGAAAGAAATTCGATTCTCTAGACATGTCTAGAGAAACCGAGAGTCTGGACAAATTGAGAAATGGACTAACCATCATGTACAAACAGAATCAAATAACAAAAGTAAATGACCGAAATGAAATAACTAGAAACAAATGATGAAAAGGAAAATGCGAAAATAAAGCACAAGTTATCTACACTGTAACCTTTAAGTCTTCACATATGAAAAGCACTTGGTCTTGGAGTTTGAAAAAAAAATTGAAAATTTATGTTTGCTTCCCATTTTAGGAATAAAAAATAAAAAAGTTATTGGAGATGCTGTAACAGTTAGTTTTCATGCATTTTTTTTTCTAGTTCAGTTCAATTTTTCAAAGTCGCACGCACTCTATATGATCAGATATTGTATAATTCATTAAAAGTTAGATACTATCAATTACAAATGGCTCACCTAGCTTATTACTGAAAATTTAAAATTGAATCTCTTAACTAGTATAGGCATAGTGATAGTAGTATCACACCCACCCCGCTGATCAAACGTGTGATAGGTGTGTTCTGGTCGGGGTGGCCGAGTTGTGTGTAGTAAGGGGTGGTATGGAGGTCTCGGGTTCAATTCATGCCTCCACTCTTTTCCTTGGATGATATGTGTCTCTTGTTGGCTTGCTCATGTGCTCGAGGTTTACCAACGAAGGTGAGTTCCTCGTCATAAAAAAAAAAGGTGTGGTAGGTGACTAGGTGTAAGTCCACATGTTCTAGTTGTCAGCAAGATCGAGTAACATTCAAAAACAAGTGTTTGTCAAGGTTCGTTCATGCAGCTCTTGACATTATTGATGAAAATTATATATTGGAAACTTTAATTATTGAAATAATTAAAAACACTTTATTGTTGTTTCATTTGTCTACATGTATTTGATATGCAAGTGGACCCTTCCTCTTGGATCCCTTCCTCTCATCCTTATCATTGCTGACAATCTACTAACTATTAGTAGTCTATTATTGCCTCTTTTTTCAAACTATATGGGTTGTTTAGGTATAAAATAACACCATATGGTCAAAGTGAGTTACAAATAATACTAGTTATTAAGTTAATGTGAACTTGCTTGCATTGTTATTATTAGTATCTAGATCAATCAATGTCATATATATAACTAACAGAGATTTATTTATTTAGTACCAGCAACAGATTCTCTATATTGAGTTTTTTTTAGAATATTGAGATTGTTTTTGTCCAACAACTTTCCTATTACATTCTCTATAGAAACAAAAAAAAATTGGAGATTATTCCTTAAATGTAAAGAAAGCTCTATATATTTTTTGGGTAAACTTCACAATGGGGAACCTTAAAAATTGGAGATTGTCTATTTTAGATAATGTAATGAGAAAGTTGTTGGGCATGCTCAATCTACTGGTGTCCATACATTTGGAGCGCGCAACCTTAACAGTCCAAGTGCAACTTCGTTTTTCGCTAGATCAAATGAAATTGGCAAAAATAACATTGACATATTATTTCTCTCATTACCAATTAGATTGAATTTGAGTTACACTTTCATTAAGCTTATTAGACTTATTTTGCATATGCAATATCAAAGTTAATGATTTTTTTTTTAATGAAAGCAGTAAATTATACTCTCTCCGTCAATTAAAACTTGTCATTTTAAAAATCTACACACTTATTAAGAAAACAAACAAAAATACACTAATACAATACCCCAAATTATTACTGTACTTTTTTACTTTATCAAAAACTAAAACTAACAACTATCTAATCATTACAAGGACAATTTCGTAAAATAGATGATAAAATATTTAAAATGATAAAAAAAAATTTCCTTTCTAAAACGACATGAGAGAGTATATGTTTTGTTCTTTGTCAACTCAACCTATAAAAAAAAAACAAGGGCCATCTTTGGACATTTTGATTAATTCTACGGAATCAGTCGGGGTTAGTAATCTTCGTTGATTAGTATGCATCTCAAAAAAACATCGTATTCTCATTCGGGAAATTAATTATTATTTTATAATATTTGAATTGTTTGTTTTATTTGGGTGCAAGAGGATCTCATCAAATCTATAGTTACTATTCAACTCTAATAAGACTAATTAAGCCCATCAATTGACACGTATGAGCTAAGCGCATACATCGCATGAAAAATAAATTAATTAATTAATTGCATCAGTATCGATCTGCGTACGTACAACAATCACTAATTTTGAATATACGGAGTAATTAATTTGTTTCGCTACAACATTATTGATTGTCTACGTTCTCCAGCTAGGTGATAAAAAAAAGACAGAAGAAGAAAAATATATATTTCCGAATACATTTCATCGAACATGTGGGTTGGTTCTACTATATCAATCTTAATTATAAGAGAATTACAGCTGTTGATGAGTCGAAGGATCATGTTTATCAAAGGATCAGATTTCCCGTGATATATATCTCTCATAAAAAGCCCATCATTAATAGATCTCGTAAAAAGAAATTACAAGGTAAATATTTGGATGGAGTCAGACTTTGTTATACCACCATCCAAGAGAGCATTCTTTCTTACAAGGATACACAACTCGAGAAAATCCAATGGGAGTTGAGAAAGTGGGTTAGCCAGCGTCAAATGGACAATCCCATCCGCCACTGAGTTGATCTTGCGGAAAGCATGCGAGATGAAAACCGAGTGAAACTCCAAACTCGATGATCTCAGTCTCCCACAAGTAACTCCAGTATCCCTTTACTGCAATAACAATCATCAGATTGTCGCTCTCCAGTCTCCACCAGGATATTGTGAAACTCCAAACTCGATCACTTACTCTTGAGTAATCGTCATTGCTTCCGCGACCAGAGCAACACTATGCCCACAAGAGACCACCTCGTTAAGATGATCACAGATAATGAATGAAACCTGTAGTAGAGAAACTATCCAAACTTGTAGTTCCATCAAAATTGATTTTGAATGTGTTGTGTGGTGGTTTCTGCTATCTTAAGTTCCTTCTTTTTCTTTGATTCGGTATTTTGGTTTTTTATTTTCTTTGTCAGGTATTTTTGTGGCCTCTCAGTTCTTTAGTGTTTGTCTCGTAAGATATTCTATATTTTATAGGGTTATTGTGTTGATATGATCAAATATTCTCCTGTTTCTACTCGTTTAGATGCTCCATAACCGATCTAGTAAGATGAAACGCAATCGAATGAAAAATTGGTGATATCTTTTACCATTTGAAAGGCTGTAACGTTGAACGATTGCAAAGTTGGCGATATTTAATTATAATACTATAAATTGTTATAATTTGGGAATGGGGATTTCAGAGTAAATTGCGGACATGGTGATATGGGAGAAGACTAGAACCAGTGAGAATGTGTGGTCATATTCCTCTACTCCTCTCACATGGCGGGTCCCAACCCCATTGCTTAGCCTATTCTTCCCCAACACTCCCCCATTGCTTTGAACGCACCGCATCTCCACCTCTTTATCCTTTCCTTGTTTTCACCTATATATTTTTTTTTAATGAGAAACCAAACAGTATTGTTAACTCGAGGGACTGAAATATCAGTAATCGAAAGAATCGCAAGGAATAACACACAAACAACAACAACAAAAAACCAACCAAACAAAATAGAAATAATCAAAAGTGAACAATGGACGGCTATGAGATCAGACGCATGACGTGGAAGAAAAGTCCTCATTTTTACCTATTTATTTTCACATTTTGCTTGCTAAATATATTTATATTTATAGTTTCATTTTCATTATTATTAATTTTATATATAAAAAAAATCCTCTAAACAAACACTTTGTCAGATACCATAAATTGAAATGTGACCCCCATTTGGACACACAACCCACCCAACCTTAATCTTATGGTGACAATTTGAGTCCCACTCTATTTGTAAATAATTCAACATGGCAAAATAATTTATTATAAAATAATGAACAAACATATAATTTCATAAAAATAAATAACAAACGATATAACTAACATCTTGAAATCAATATGGATCCAACTAAGTGTGGTAAATTGGGGTTTTGTCCACCTAAAATTTTCTGGACAAAATTACCCTCTAATATCAGTTCTCCATCGCCGTTTCAGCACCAAAAGTAAAACTCGATCTGTTGGAACACAGATCTGTTGGAAGGACCGTTCTCGTTCCTCTTCCTACTCTCTCCCTCTCCTTTCAAAATCTGCAGCCCGGATATGCTCCCTCCGTCAATGGCGAATTCGTCTGCAAATCCGTTCTCCCTCCGGCAAGGCGTTGGCATCAGGCGACCACCGCTTCGAGAACTGCCGCCCTGTCACAACGCTCCACGAGATCCCCGGATATGGCGGCGGAGAGCCCGGATCTGGACGGCGGAGGCGACCGGATCTGGACGGCGGAGGGCCTCTTTTGCTAAAACTGTCTGGCAGGCGACGAAGGATCCGAACCTCGCCGAGTATCCTCTCGATCGACGAAGGATCCCGTCCCTGATTGCATTGCAGATCCGAGGAAGAAGAGAGAGCGAGGAGGCAACGCGCGACTTCATTCTGGAAGGTGCCGGATCTGCTCACCGCTTTCAGCCTCGCTTCCGGCAGATCCATCGACGCTGGTGATGCAGTGGTTTCCATCAGTCGGAGGCCACCGCAAGACGCCAATCCCACCAGCCTTCTCTGTTCTCGATTGGCCTCTTCCATGGCCGGTTTCCGAATGGCTTCCAAACAGATCTCAAATCTCTCCCATGGCTCCCAGGCAGATCTCACTGATTTCTGCATCTCTTCCATGGTCAGTTTCCGCATATCTTCCATGGTTTGTTTCCGCATCTCACCGATCTCCGAACTCCAGTCCGCATCTCATATCCAGGTACATATTAGGTTTTCAAATCTGAATTTGTGTTTCTCTTTTCGATTAGCAATCTGAATCTGCGTTGAATCTCCTCCAATCTCACAATTTATTGAATGTTTGTTTGCAATTCATTTCAGCAAAATAATATATGTATGCTAATTGCCTATTGATTCAGGCTTATATGTATGCTAATTGCCTATTGATTCATTTCGGCAAAATAATATATGTATGCTAATTTCAGCAAAATAATATATGTTTGTTGGATTTAGGCTTATTGAGAGGAATGTGTATGATTAAAGATGTGTAAATAGCAATTTCTTTGAAAGAAATGCTAGTTTGATATTTTATTTTTTTGTGTTACTTGGTTTTATCGTAACTACACTTAGGTTTATTGAATTGAGATGATTGATTACGGTTAAACTCCGGTTTCAGCACTTTTAGCAGGTAGAGCCGATGTTTTTAATTAGCTAATGTAAAAGGCTGGTAGAGGTACTTCTTTTCGTTACCTTGGTTTAACCACCGCATCTATATATTTATTTTTTCAGACTAGAATTTGCTGATATTGTTGTTGCTGAACTTGCTTTAAAACTAGAATTTGCTGAAATTATTGTTGTTGAACTTGCTTTTAATCTCCTTTAAAAGCCTCTTAGCTCAATGGTAGAGCGATGTGATATGCGCAAATATGTGGGTTCGAATACCGCATAGGCTAAATTTAATATACCGTAACATGGTTTCAGCAACAATTTCAGCATCAACAACGTTGCTGAAATTGGGGTTTCAGCATCAACAACGTTGCTGAAACCGTGGGCTTAGCATCAACAACGTTGTTGAAACTGGGGTTTCAGCATCAACAATAGTGCTGAAATCGGGGTTTCAACAACGCGAAAAAAAAAACAGTTTTAGCAACCCAAAAAAAAACTGTTGAAACATGAGGGGGGTTTCGGCATCAACAACAGTGCTGAAATCGGGGTTTCAGCAACTCCGGTTTCGGCAACGTGAAAAAAAAAACAGTAACGCGAAAAAAAAAGCTGCTGAAACAGAGGGTGGCACAGAGGTTTCAGCAACTCTGGAAACGCGGAAAAAAAACCTCGAAAAAAGGCGGAAAAAAAACTGCTGAAACAGAGGTTAGCACATGGGTTTCAGCAACGTTATTTTAGGAGTGGACATTTTGCTAATATAGAGAGGGTGTTGGACATTTTCATAATAAAGCCCAAAATTTTAGACATCGAGATAATCACCCCAACCAGAATTACATTTAATTCCTAATGTCAACATGTATTCTGACATAGAATTACAAGTTCTCATCGGTAAGGATCTTCTAGTCTGAACTATAGTTATTTTATTTATTTAAATGACCATTGATAGATCTTGGAGTACAAAGGAAACAATTGAATCTTTGAGTATTTGAAAAGTGACAACTTTGAATTGAACCTTCACATTATAATATATACATGTGAATGAATCATATCAGAGCAAGACATGGATCGATCGAGCTAGAACATTAACATTTTATCACCGTACAAGAGAATGAACAATTAAACGAACCCACAATTTAAAAAAAGGAAAACAAAATCTCGAATTTCTTTTTAAAAAATGAAGGCGGATTAAACACATTTTTTGATGTAATTTGCGAACGAACCCGACTAATTGAACTATAGTGAGCAAGTGGAGGCTCCGAAGCTTAGTTTTTGCTTGAAAAGATCGTATTCCCAAAAGTAGTTTTGTTGTAAAATATTGCCCAAGATGGATAAATACGGGATCCCGGAGCCTTCCAGGATCCCGATACACTTGACATTTGGCTGGTCGTCGATGATATAGCTTTTGACATGGGGCCGGAACCTGGCCCCATCCATGAAGTGGATTTCGAGCCTCGGTACCATCGAGGGCTTGAAGCCCGTCGAGTTGAAGCAGTAGCCGAAGGGCTGAAGGTCGGCGGGCTTCCCGAGGATCGGAAATCGCGGGGAAAGCGCCTTGGTTAGCGCGTCCATCACGGCTCCGTACGCCGGTGTGGCTAGAACCGTGAGGCTCGTTCCTGCAAGAAATGAGCAAAAGAGGTTTATTAATTTCTTTTTGAATTTAAGAATTAATGTTGTCATGTCAATGTAAATATGCTTTTTTTAGGGTATTTGTCAATAATGTAATAATTATTCCACTTGCATTTGCATATAGCTAGGTGGTTAAAAATATCTAGTGTGATGACTTGACCACACATTAAACAATGTCAAATTCATGCATTGTTATGAATCTTTATGTTCACCTTGATGAGAATTGTGGGTCTATATGTTTGTAAAAAAGAAAAATTACTCCCTTTGAAGATACTAATTCGGACTCATTTGACTTTTTTAACACGATTTTTGAATAGTTAAAAACTATATAAAATATCAATTTTTTTATTAAGTTTTAAAAATAATATTATACTTATTAATTTCTTAAAAAATATGCTAAAAAGTCAAATGACTTATATTTTGAGACGTAGAGAGTAAATTGTAAAATAGATTATTTTTTAGGGAATAAATTTTAATTAACAATATACTCAAGAACGTAACTAGGGGCGGACTGACGTCCACTATAACCCGACCTATTTTTTTTTTTAAAAAAAAAAATTGGTAAAAGTCTAGTATTTTTTTATTAGAATAAAAGTTTTATCAATAAAAATTATGAATGTATGAAAATTTTAGTCTATCTAGCCCACCAAAATTTTACTTTCTGGTTTCGTACCTGAATATATGCTTTAAAAAAAAAAGGTTTTTATTATAGGCGGTGGATTTTAATAATTTATAGTATTGGTTTATGTATTATTAAAATCTTTTAGTTAGTTAAAATATGTAGTGGATTTAAAAGAAAATAGAAACGTTATTAAAATGACATTGTTTTTAAAGAAATGAAATATTTTATTAAAACTCGAATCATTTGCTAAAAGAAATCATTACTTAGTATATAGTACACCTTTTAAATCATAATCGGATTTGAAACCGGATATTCTTTCAATTTCGGATACCCTCAAATGGAAAGGCAAAGGAAAGTAAATGTTCCTAATTAACCGTTTTTTTTTTTGGTGCAAATTAACCGTTTCTTTTTTGTTAATCAAAACTCAAAAGTTTAGGGTGTGTGTCTATTTCAATTCCGTTACCTTGATTCTTACTTACCAAACAACCAATTTAATAGCTAGGCATGGCGAAAAACACATACCCGAATCGAGAATGGTTCCACCCGGACCACTTAGATCCCAAACCATAGGCGGAATATCAAGCATCAATCCGCCAATGGAGATGCCCTTAATATTGACGGAGTAGAACCCTTCGAAGGCATGTAGGAAGAGCCTCGTATGTCGAATGTGCCCTACAATCGTCCCTGTCGCAATGTGCTCTCCGAAAACCAAATAATTTGTGGCATTCGCGAAGCTTAGGTGATCCACCAAGCAATACGAGAACTTGCCTCCCCCGTACTTCCTAGCCGCCCTATAAGCGAACGACTGCTTGCTATACGACAACCCGAGCACCCCATCCGCCCCGCTCATCAGCGTGCTCCCCTGGGTGGACCGAGTGCACCCGATTATGTTCGGGAGCTTCACCTTACTGTGGGAATTAAGGGGCAGGGTTGCAATCTCGGTTCCGAATATGCCAAATGCTGCTAGCGAGTTGCTTTGGTAGCTGTTGTAGACAAATATTGACACAAGATTTAATCAGTAAGCAAGTAGAAGTTAGAAAATTCTTACTACACAACTAGTTTAGGTTAAAAATGAATATAAAAAAGCAATAAAAGAAAAGGGGGAAATGGGCATGTGAAAGGCTCAACTACTTAACATAAAAGACATTAAGTAGGAAGCAGCCAATGTAGAGGAGGGGAGTGTAGGTGAAGAGATGTTAAGGCTCTTATCCACTTCCACAGCTGGTCATTCATTCATCGGGCGCCTGCCTTTCATAAAGGCCAAGTGTCCCATACTCTTGTACTAGCCCTATTAATTTGCAGTATACATATACTTACTCAAGATATTTATTGTAGTTTTGGTATTTTTTTTACAAAAAGTTAATTTTTTTAATTTTATATTAATTATTAAAAAAAATATGAAATTATATTAAAAATCGCTATAAAATATCAAATGATAAATATTTTGAGACAGAAAGAATATATAGTTTGATAAATATTTAATTAGATCAGAATTAGCTACAGAGTCAACAATTCAGTTTTTGATAATTTATACCATAATTTTGTCGCCGTCTTATTTTTAGATTTAATTTCTATATGAAAAAGAAGTTGATCGAATCAAGTAGCAAGTATGATATTTATTTTAAGAGTTAAGAATCGAATTTAGGTACTAGTTCTAATAAAATAAGATCACATTTTATTTGATAATTGTGATAGGAAAATGCTAGGGAACGTTTGATTGTAATATATATTTTTGTTTGAAAATGTTAAAAATTAGATTCGTGTACTAACAAGTAACAATGTGTGTGAAGCTAATATTTTACCAAAAATAGTAATCATGATCATTTGATTTAATTCGGACGAAAAATACTAGTACTTTATTAAGAAAATTATACTACCTCCGTTCCAAAATACATGAGTTTTTCCTTTTTGACACGTTTTTTAAGGAGCGAAAAACTCTATGAAATATTATTTTTTTAATTAAATTTTTTATATAATTTGATACTTATTAAGTAATAAGTATCAAATTATATAAAAAATTTAATTAAAAAAATAATATTTCATAGAGTTTTTCGCTCCTTAAAAAGCGTGCCGAAAACTAAAAACCCATGTATTTTGGAACGGAGGGAGTATCATTCAATGTAATAATTGGAGAGTGTTACATTTCCTGTTTTAGTAGAAATCAACCAGCTGTCAAATAGTAGTATGCAACTAATCTATCACCAAAGTGACCAAACCTTCCAATGTACCTCCTCATTTTTTTTTTTTACAATTCAATTAACGACAAAATTCCCTCCCGTGGGACCCTCCAATTATTTAATTAAATACACCAAATCTGGTTACAGGGCAAATCAACGTTTATTTAAAAATTGACCTGCAAAATTTGGAACATTAAGCAACACATGTCAATTACACATTTTTTTTTTTTTTTTTATGACGTGGAGTTTCCAAGGTTATCGACTAGTCCTCCACGGGCCGAGCACTAGCCTGCAAAGCACTCGAGCCGTGTAAGCCAAGCGGCAAGCCACAAGACAGGCTAACTCATGCCAAGGTAAACCAAGGCATGAGTACCCACTCAAGCACAAATTGCTCCTAGTGGGATTTGAACTCTTGACCTCATGTCAATTACACAGTTGTCTTACTAAATCTTGCCTCCTATAAATCCCAAGATTACCAAATTAAAAACATAAATATTTATTTACTATTTATATAGTATTTTATAATGAAAAAAAGTTATATAAAATATTAACTTTTTTATATTTGTTTTTATAAATTTATACTTAATAATAATAAGTATGAAATTATTTTTAAAAATTAATATTTTATATAGTTTTTTAACACTTAAAAAATCGTGTATAAATAGTACTGTAAAATATTCTCTATAATACTCCCTGTGTTAATTAAAACATGTCGTTTTAGTAATTAAATTTTGTTAATAAAAACTTGTCATTTTAGATAATTTGTTATTCACTTTACGAAATTGTCCTTTTTAATGATTAGATGGTTGTTAGTTGTAGTTTTTGAGAAAGTAAAATAATACTAATTATGAGTATAAGTGTATTTTAATTTGTTTTATTAACAAGTGGGAGTATATTTTTTCAATTTGAATCAAAATGAATGAAATTATAGAAATGGATCTTTCAATTATGTGGAAGTGATGTGATTTGATTTATTACCGTAATAAAAATGGATGATTAGGCATAAGTTATTAAAAAAAAGGAATTAAGAAGAGAAAAAACCTGTAATTATACAAGCAGGGGGCGGAGGGGAAGGGACACGTGGTGAGAGAGAAGAGGTCGGCGAGGCCCTGAGAGCACTCCGTGGATCCACACGGCACCGTTTTGAACGAAGCCGAACGATCCGCCTGAAATACGGGCGCTCGCCGTTTAATACGGCCCCGTCCTCTACTCCTGTACTCGCATTTCACCCAAGTCAGATCGCTCCCGGTGTCCGCGAACAGCTTGAACCTCCTCGGCGGCGTCCCGAGCTCCAGCTCGGCCAAGTACTCCCCGACGCCGAAGTCAGCCGCCGAGTAGAGCGGCAGCCGAATCGACGAGTTCCTCGCCGTCTCGCAGAGGCTCGCCTCGATTTGCCGTAGCTGGAGCGACTCCGGAGGCCGGATCCTGCGCCGGCGAGGGCGTTGGGAGATGAATCGGTGGTGGGCGAGGTCTCGGCTTGCGAATTGGCGGTGGCGCGAAGAAAGGGATCGGCCGGCATTGGCGTTGGGATTGGCATTGGCATTTGCATTTGCGAGGAGGAGGGAGAAGAGGGTGAGGAGGAGGGAAATTATCCTCTGCGGCGCCATTGGCTGGGGGATTGGAGATAGAGAGAGGGATGGTGTGAGGTGGAAATAGGCCACCGGATTTTATTAGGGGATGTTGGAAACTGGATTTCTATTTAACTAGTCTCTTATTTGTAGGCCTATGATATTATTATTATTATTATTATTATTATTATTATTATTATTATTATTATTATTATTATTATTATTATTATTAACTATGGCTATATGATAAGAAGTTAAAAAAAGGTAAATAATTTTCTGTATTAAATTCATAAATTGTAATGGATCGTTCACGAACTTGGTAGGATATGTAATTGAATTTATGCTTTTAACCTATTCATTTATCCATTTTTAGCAACATATCAAACCTCTAAGATATTACTATGATATGATATGATTGGTTAATACATTTTTCATTAAACAAAAACGTACTATTTTACATCTCTATTAATACTTACTAAAAATAGATATTATGACACGGTATTCGATTTAGATGTAACGACTGAGTTGATCGAACTAGAGTAAGATTAAAATAGATAGTTTTTTGATAAAAACTAATTTATTTCGCTAGAGTTTTAGTAACTTTATTTGTTTTTTATTTTTATTTTTACCATTTTTTTTTAACATGGCTTAAAAATAATACTCCCTCCGTCTCAAATTTTAAGTCGTTTTAGGATTTTGCACAAGTTTTAATAAAAACACTCATTCATCAATCAACATCATCATTCCACTAACTTTCCCATAAATTTTATTTTTTAACACTCACTACATTTTTTATTCAATCAAAATCTTTAAAAAAATCAACAACACCCAAATCGATACAAATCATTACTATCCTCTACCTAGAAAACCTAAAACGACCTAAATTTTGATACAAGATTTAAAAGCTAAAACGACATAAATTTTGAGACGGAGGGAGTAGTATAAAGATCCTTGTTGATTTATAGATCCATCAGAGAAATCTCATTCATGATTTTCTTTATGGTTCAAAATTTTTAATTTGAAAGTTCAAAAATTCCATCGTTTACGTTCTTATGTTGGAGGAAATTTTTTACGTTGAATGTTCAATTTTTTGGTACTGAAGATTCAATTTTCCTGGGTTGAATCGAATTGAGTTTATAACACTAGAGTTTTTTTTTTGGAATCTTTAATGTATTTTTTTTTAATTGTTTCAATAATTATCAAAGTAATTCCAAACCACTACGGCTTTAATGTATTTTTTTTAACATCAAAATAGATTTTTTGAACCTTCACTGGGATATCAATGCTTAGAGTATGTTTGGTTGAGATGTCAAAAATTCAGAAAGTTGGAGAAGTATTAGTATTTGATTTATATTTTTTAAAAATGAAAACCAGGAATTCAACTTTTCAGGAAGTTAAATTCTTACAAATTGGAGTAAGTTCACTTACCTAATCCCCTTGGTAAGTTCAACTTCCACCATTTTGTATTTGAAAATTTGCAGTCCCCCTTTTAATCATCTAAAATAAAAAAATTAATCAAACACATTTTCCCAATTCCCATCAATTCGACTGTCCGGGAATTCAATTCTCATGAAATAACTTTATGGGAATTTCAATTCCCACATTGAACCAAACGACCTGTTAATTACATACATAGTAATATACCGCATCCGTTCCAAAATACATGAATTTTTACTTTTCGGCAAGTTTTTTAAGGAGCGAAAAACTCTATAAAATATTTTTTTAATTAATTTTTTGCATAATTTGATACTATTACTAATAAGTATCAAATTATGTAAAAAAATTAATTAGAAAAATAATATTTTATAGAGTTTTTTGCTCTTTAAAAAACATGACGAAAAATAAAAGCCATGTATTTTGGAACAGAGGGAGTATATGAGTGAAAAATCCCAAAAGAATTTGACCAAAATCTCGAAAGGGCTTGAACAAACTTCTTTGGTGATGGGTGACACCGGCTGATGAAAACGGTGGACAATGTTCCACTTTCTAAATTCCGAAAGGGTCTAGAATAATAATAATAATAATAACAACAACAATAATAATAATAATAATAATAATATATTTCACCCCGATTGATTAGCATAATAATAATAATAATAATAATAATAATAATAATAATAATAATAATAATAATAATAATAATAATAATAATAATAATAATATTATTATTATTATTATTATTATTATTATTATTATTATTATTATTATATTTCACCCCGATTGATTAGCATGATCTCGGAAATTTTGTACACAAATTTTCAATTGATGATTGATCTTCTCTTTATTTTGTCCGTATTTTGTCCCATCCTTTGGTGATGGGTTGTTGCCTTGGTGTGATTGCGATTAATTCCGAGAGAGGTTGCATTATTGGGCGTCTCGTTTGATCAAGTGAAACGTGGTAGTGTTTGTGGTCTTTGAATTAAGATCCCCCATTTAGCTGGGGGAATGTCGGTGATCCGCACTTCCCTAGATGTCGTTCTTTCCGAGTTGGTTACTACTCGATCTCCGTCTCCTCGGTGTCGACATGTCATGTGAGTATTCACACTCTCCCGTGTTCTCAACATTCGTGGTTCGCCTTTGGTTTTTCTCGACTTCTTCGCTGGCTGACGGATTTTATGGAGTGTTGAGTTTTTCTTTCATCGTTGTTGATTTGTGTTTTTTATATGTGTTCTATGTTGACGGTTAGTCCGTCTGCCGATTTGTCGGTCTCTGGAGTTGCCAAACAACATGTTGTCTGGTATCTCAAATTATTACCTAATAAAAAAACGTAATATATACGAGTTGGTAAGTTCGATGAGGCCGTTATTCACATTACTGACTCGATTCCATAAAATATATATATAGTATCATTTATTATTCACTTATGTTTTTTTAAGATGATAAAAACTATATAAATTATCAACTTTTTTGTCATGTATATGGATTATATGTGTAGAGGTGTTAATGATCGGTATAAATACCTATATCTTGTATTAGAGATGACATCAATGAAGGAAATGAATATCCCATCCTCCCCTCTCTCTCACACTCTCTCTCCACCTTTACTCTATTAATCTTCATCTCTAATCTCATTCTTCCCAAATCTCTTCCTTTTTCCTATCAATATCCCTTTTTTCAGTTATGATCCATCCAAGGACATAACGAATTTGTTATGTCCCTACTCAGATCAAGTCATGGACATATGAGATTGAAAGGTAAGGAAAAAGATTAAGGGAAGAAAGATGAAGGTTTAGGGAAGTAGGAGGTAAAGGAAGAGGAGGAACGTATTGTAAGGAGAGGTTAAGGAAGAGAGAAGGTAAAAGGGATAAGGAGAAAAGAGGTAATTTGACATTTGATTCATTGATCATTATTCTAAAACAAGATACAGGTATTTATACTAATCCCAAACAACCCCTATACATGACACTTTTTTTCATTAAATTTTGAAATTATTTTATGTTAAGTAAGTATTAAATTATTAAAAAATATTAAATAAAAAATTGATGTATGACTTTTATTCTTATAAAGAAATGACATATTTTGTCGAACAAAAAGAATATTGCAGGATTTTATAGTAGTGCAAAAAAAAACTTGAAAAGTTATTAATAACTTTTCCAGGTCTTTTTGTCGAACAAAAAGAATATTGCACACGGAACCGTGGTAAAACCGATTTTCTCTACTAGTGATTCACGGTCTCTGCCACAGTATAACATAGTGATTTTCACCAGAATATAACTCCATATTTCTTTAGAGATTATTTTTTCCTCTTAAAAAATATACAAATATCATGATTTTTCTAACATATGTGTGCTGCAAGAATATTAGATTAAATGTCTTAATTCAACAAGATTTTCTTAAATGTGCTTATTTATTCATTTTAAAAATCCTCTTAAGGAGTTTATGATAAAAAAAGGTTTTAAATTAAAAACCTGTAATATATGCTTTTAAAGCATGCATTAAAACAATTACATATACAAAATATATATTTATATTATATTATATTATATTACAGATTTTCTATGGGTATAGGATAAGAAGCGTAGTTATGAATTATTCCTCTTAATTTAATTATTTTAGTCTTTTTTATATTTTATATATATATATATATATATATATATATATATATATATATATATATATATATATTTTGCATTGAGAAATTAAATGAGGGAAATTTCTAGTAGATTTAGTAAGGTTGGTGTTGGTATTTGTTAGTCGTTTAAACAGGTTGGCCACTGGGAAACCTTACAAAAAGATGTGATTTGTGTATTTATTGCTCATTGAGTTATTAAATTCATATCAGAGAGCCCCCACACAATATACAATCTTATCACTTGCAGAAATGTCAAGATATGACCTTCCTTAAAAATGGTTCGTATTTATTTATATTTATATTTATAAATTTTTTATTTTCAAAATACTTTGCTTGAAAATTATAGACAAAATGAAACATCATAATTGTGAATTTTGACAAAAATAATTACTAAAACAATTTGAGTATCTATACTCTAAAGACATAGTCCAAATTCAATGATGTAAATTATTTTTCAAATTCTATATCAGAATATATATTTTTAAAAATTGGAATTCTCTACATCTACACATTGGTGAAAATTTTCTTTCATTTTTTAAAGATTTTTTCACAAATACAAAATATTTTTTAAATTCTATATCTTTTTTTATACATCCCTTCAAATTCTCTCTCTCTATATCTTTTTTTTTTTTAACAGAAAAGGATTTGGTTGTTGACAGACAACTAACCAAGAGCATCCCGAAGGATGATGCTGCTTAAAGCAGCGTCAGAAGAGAGAGAAGTGCGGGAGTGATGTATGTGTAAATGTGAGAGCTGGATAGTCAGCGGCACAATTCCCTTCACGAAAAGTGTGATGGATCTCATAATTCGAGAAAAGTCGTAGTGAAAAAAGACAGTCAGATAGAATCATCTCAATATCCTCATAGCAGGAATATCCAGTTTTCAAACTGTTTATGATGCTTAGATTATCACCTTCAATCATAATAGAGTTTATGTTTAGCTCAATGGATTTAAGAATACCTCTCCACATGCCATAACACTCCGAACCTAGGATAGATAGTAAGGGGGAGGAGCCTGCTTCAGAAAAAGTTACTGAGCCATCAGCATTACGGATAATGAAACTGTATGTGGAAAATGTATTTTCTTTGGAAAAAGCACCATCAAAATTGAGCTTGTACCAACACTCAGGCGGTTTCCTCCATTTGCAGATTTTTCTGTTGGATTTCCTTTGAGTGGTTACCGGTTGTGATTGAGAGAGTTTTGTTAGGTCTCTTTCTTGTTCTTTAGCACAATTCCAATCGTAGATGTGGTTAGAAATGAACGATAGGATTGTTTTCGGATTAGTATTTATGGATTCAAAGGCTTTTTTATTACGGAAGAACCAAAGGCTCCACCACGCCACAGCCAGAGTAGCAAACCGGTCGCAACCAAGCGCATTTTTTAGATTTAAGAGATTATCTACTATGTTTAAATTCTGGTTGTATGCATGGTCTATTATGTGAGCTATTTGGGGGGATAGGGTTTGTATAGTTGCTTTTCTATTGGGACAGTTGAATAAGAGATGGTATGTGTCCTCATGGTTCATGTCGCATGTGGGGCAGTTTGTAGGTAACCCCATCCCACGAGAGGCTAGTTTAGCTAATGTTGGTAGTCCATTCTTGGTGATTTTCCATATGAATTCTTGAATTTTAGGTGCACAGTCTAGTTTCCAGATCCAGTGAAATTCTGATTGAGTATGGTGTTTATTGTTGTGCAACATATCGATAGCTGAAGAAGTAGAGAACCGGCCATTACGACTCCATAGCCAGTACAACCTATCTTGAGAAATATATCTAGGGATTGGCGTTTGACAAATGTTGTTGATTATTGTGGTAGGGAGGTGAAGTTGTAGTTCAGAATGCACTTTCGGTAGATTCCATTCCTTAGCCGGAGTAATGAAATAACTGACCTTTATGTTTGCTTTAATGGTGGAGATGTTTGTTGCCAAGGTCCAGAGAGGGCTGGAACCAAACCAGAGATCATACCAGAAGTTAATAGAGAGGCCGTCACCAATTCCCCATCGAAGGCCTTTTTTGAAGATTTTTAGTAGATTAGATAATTTTTTCCATTGCTAGGAGGTATTGCCTTTTCTAGTATAGTGCAGGATGTGGTCATTTTTTAGGTATTTTTCAGAAATGAGACGAACCCAAGGGTTGTTTGGTTCGGCCAAAATCTTCCAGAGAAGCTCAAGTTGGAGAGCTATGTTCATGTCTTAAGAAGAGCGAAGGCCGAGATCACCATTACGGCGAGACTTACAAACTTCAAACCAGCTTATTAAAGGTCGGTGTTTAGGACCTTTATTCCATAGGAAGTGTCTGTTAATTCTGTCAAGTTCTTTATGGATTGAAGTAGGAAGAATGAAGCATTGTATTATGTGAAGAGGTTTGGCTGCTAGGTTAGATTTAATAAGGGTTAGTCGACCAGCCTGTGAGAGGCTGTTTGCCGACCATTTGGTTAACTGGTTTTTGTTACTTACTATGAGATAATCGAAGGTAGAATTGGTGACTTTTTTGGAAATGATTGGGCATCCAAGGTAACTTCCAAGGTCAGAGGTATTGGTTATTTGAAGTTCATACTTGAGCATTAGTTTGGTCTGGTTTGGGATGTTTTCTGTTGTTTGGAAAGAAGATTTGTGAAAGTTTATTTTTTGCCCCGAGAATGTACTGTAGTAGTTGGTTATTTTTTTATTTGATCGCATGCTGATTTGGTAGCCTTTGCAAAGATGATGATATCATCTGCAAAGGCCAGAAATGGTATTTTTCGACATGATCGGGTGGGAGAGATACCTACATGGCTACGAGTCAAGAGAGATTCGTAGTGAAGGCCATGAGCTAGGACCTCGGACATTAAGAGAAAGAGGTAGGGTGATAGTGGGTGAAATATATCCGTAGGCTCGTTATTTACTAGGACAGAGTACGAGACCGTTGTTATGCATTCTTTTATCCAGTTGACGAATTTGTCATGAAAGCCAAAACGAGAGAGAACCGTGAAAAGGAATTCCCAGTTTACCATATCAAATGCTTTTTCCATATCTAGTTTTACAACCATCCAACCAGAATGGCCCTTCTTATGTTGAAATGAGTGAAAATTTTCATTTGCAATTAGAATGTTATCCTGAATTGCACTCTTAGTGATGAAAGCACTTTGAAAAGGGTGAATAAGGTAAGTCATTACTAGCTTTTTTTAGCCTTGTTGCTAGAACTTTCGAAATAATCTTGTATACGGTTGAACATAAGCTTATAGGTCTGTATTGTGATGTTGTGTTGGGATTGTCGCATTTAGGGATTAGGGATATGAAGGTGTGGTTAATTTGGCGTAGTAGTTTTCCACGTATGAAGAAGCTTTTAACAACCCTTATAACTGATGGTCCCACGATGTGCCAGAAACGTTTGAAAAAACCGACAGGAAAACCATCAGGGCCAAGTGATTTGTCATTAGCGAGATCAAAGACTGCTGCTTTTATTTCTGTGTTGGTTACCGGACTGGTAAGTAATTCATTTTGGCGTTCTGTTATATCCAGGTTGATGTGCTGGAGAAGCGAACACTGTTGTTGATTTGGTTGGGGAGCAGAAAAGCGACTAGAGAAAGCTAATTTTATTTCGTTACAAATCTCAGATTCAATGGTCAAATTGATCCCAGAGTCCGAACATAGTGATTTAATTATATTTCTGTTTCTTCTACCAGTTACCACCCGATGAAAATATTTAGAGTTGGTGTCAGCGGCTTTCAGATGCAATCGTTTAGCTCTTTGAGCCCAATAGGTTTTTTTGAAAGTTTAACATTTTAGAGTATTTTTGAAGAAGCCTATGATGTTTCCGATCTATTGACTGGTCATAGTTGTGTATAAGTTGTTGTTGGAACTTTTGGAGTCCTTGTTCGATATTTCTCTCTCTATCTATCTATCTATCTATCTATCTATCTATCTATATCAGAATATATATTTTTTTAAAATTGGAATTCTCTATACCTATTTTTTCAAAATTTTTTTTTATTTTTTTCACAAATATAAATTATTTTTCAAATTCTATATCTTTTTTTTACAGCCCTTCAAATTCTATATCAGAATATACATTTTTTTTAAAATTGGAATTCTCAACCTACACATTGATGAGAAAATTTTTTTTTTCAATAGTTATTTATTTATTCTGTTCACTACGAAAATATCAAAATGAATTTTGTAAATTTTAAGGGAAAAAAAATACATTTTTCAAGCAAGGGGATATATTAAATGAGATGTGTTCCATTTGTTGTGAAAAAAGTAAAGATTTGTAATCTTGTTGGTTTAAATTAAATTATATGTGATTTATTATTTCAATATATATAATATTCGTTTGGAAATGATTTTGAAAATTAAGCAGTATTTTTTTTAAATTTCTATAATTCAATAATATTTAATTAATAAGTTAAATAATTTTTATTTAATTAATCAAAATGCATTGACCAATAAGATTTTATAGGGGAAAACACCGTTCAATATTAGCTCAAATTAAGTAGCTTAGAATAATGGTTACGTAGCTTCAGGGTAATTGTGTTTGCTCTCCCACAAATCACGTCCACTGTCTGGCGAGTGGTGAATGTGTTGATTTTCTACATGAATAATTGCCCATCAACATACCTTAATTAAGATAATGTATCACATCTTATAATATCTTAAGATAATGTAAAACACTTATAAAAAAGAACGGACGAAGTAGTATATTATATACATACACGCAAATTGCATAAATAAAAGGGGGATAAACTCATTAGCACATCTTAACATAATGTATAATATCTTAAGGGTATAAACTGATCACATCTTAGGTGTATCATTCATAATGTTTTCTAGAGTTAAGAAAACTAATTTAAACTCAACATTTTATTAAAAGTTAAAAAATTAAAACAGTGTTAGTATACAATCTTGAGCAATAATTCAATATAGGTACTTGTGCTTGTAGCATTATAAAGTAATAATAATTCAATTATTGTAATCTCAATATAATAGATGTAAGTTTAATAAAAATATTCAAGTGAGATACATGAAAATGCATGTAGAGGCGCCTTAAAATCTTTTTATTTTTATTTTTTGATGAATATGATATTTTTATTCTACTTTCAAATTACCAAACGCAATGTCAAAGAGGTTTGAAGGAAATTCAATATCTGCATGTTAGTATTTTACACTACTTGGACCATACTAGTAGTCACTCACTACACAACGATGCACAGATCATATTTACCCGTTCAATAGATTTATTTAATCCTACGTTTTGTTTTCCATTATTATTATTTCTTTTTGTGAAGTATTTATTAGCGAGGTAAGGCATTTTACTCGGGTCAACATATAGCTATTGTTTATATATACACAATTTTATCGGCTGCGGCGCGTTTCATTTTGTTTTCTAGCAATCAAGCAAATGTCAAAATTCACTCAATTTTTATGATCATCGAAAAATGAAAATAGTTTCTTGAATGTTTATCAACTCGACATTAACATTTGCAACGAAAGAATTAGACGAGGAGTCATATGAGGTGAAAATCTCATGTACGATTATGCAGAGTGGCAGTAAGGATAACTTATCTGTTAACTTCCACTATCACACCCAAAAAAACAAACTCTACCTTACGTAAAGTTGCCAGAGTACAGTTAACCTATGCTTATATATCCGGTATTGGCCATAATTTACAAGAACATTCTACAGTCTTTTCTTTTTATATAGAATGCAGTAGGACAAAAGTGAAAAATGGAGGATTCTTCTTATACCCGGTATTGGTCAGAATTTGAAATCACTGCTTATATACCCAATATTGGCCATAATTCGAAACCTCTGAATTTTCATGTCCGCCTCGTCATTACAAAATTAAAGGATTCTTCTTATAGTGTGCCCCAAAAAAGCTAGATTTAGAGTTCAAAAGTGAAAAATGTTAAAATTGATCCTTCACTCTTTTTTTTTTTTGGTTTCATGTAATGTGTTTCATGTTTCCTAATAAAATCCTCTTTGGGGTTAAGAGCTCTTACTTTCATTTTTCCAAAAAATAAAAATAAAAATCTAATAACAATGTCATATTCATTGTTTTCTATCAGCTAGGATCCTCTATGCCCCAAACCCCTATCCCCTCCTCAGGGACTATACATACACCCTCTTTTTTCTATTCTTTCTCTTAATTTTAATTATTTTTATTTTTTACAAAAAAAATGGTGAGAGGGATAGAGAGGAGATAGAGGTGTTTGGCACAGGGGATCTCATCTGGCTTTCTATATGACTACTTTATAAGTTAATGATGCATTTTCTAAAACAAAAACTTTGGCAAAGTTGTAGTTTTCAGTTATCAACCTCTCTTTTATATATTTCCATTATTTTTATTTTTCTGATTAGGTAAGAATTCGGGTGCGAAGACTCTACCCGATAACATCCTGACAGATGAGACTAATAAAACCCAAATTATTTTGGAAGTCTTTTGAAAGTTATGACCTCTCGTCGAGTAGCTAAGATGTGCAACCTTATCAGTTTATTGTTTACCAACTTCCCAACCTACTCCATTGCTTGAGTTTTTCTACATTGTGTATAAATTTTTTTTGTTCATTTGACTAAAATAACCTCAGCCATAACTTTGGATTCCTTCGTATTTCTTTGGAAATATTTTGAAATGTTCAGTAAATACAAATTTCTGGCTAAGGGAATAATTGAGGCATCTTTATTATAAAAAAAAAAACAAGGTGACTGCAGTGGGCATCAAAATCTGACGCATCTTTACAAGCTAAATGTTCCCTACCATCTTTCTTTTTAACTATACCTTAATGGATCCTAAATCACTTCTCCTTCTTTCTAATCTATGCGGTTTAGGACTCTAATATGGAAAACTGTTTTAGACATTAAAGAGGGCTCCTATAATCAGATTTTGAAAAATAGATCCACCCAAACTGATCATGTATTTGTATTTTGCAAGTCACCTACAACTATATTTT
This sequence comes from Persicaria tinctoria, assembly GCA_037127255.1. Taxonomy (NCBI): domain Eukaryota; kingdom Viridiplantae; phylum Streptophyta; class Magnoliopsida; order Caryophyllales; family Polygonaceae; genus Persicaria; species Persicaria tinctoria. The sequence continues at coordinate 8,785,479 of JBANSL010000012.1, forward strand.
ATTGTTAAATCTTTCATTACAATAGTGGAGTAACTTTGAAGATTCAGAATTACTTCAATGGCTTTCTCCAATGGAAAGGCAAAATAAACTGAAACCAAAACAAAAACTTGTGCTCTACCTTGCTGCAAAACATAACCTGCAACTTTACTGCAAGCTAGGGTTTAAAAAGGCTTTTTACATGAAGGAAGAGGAAGCCATAACTAGTAACTTTTCCCACGACCTAATCGATCAAGACGTGCAGCAAGACGACGTTGAAGCAGTGCCAACTCACCTCAACTTTGACCCCCAGACGCTGGTCTACGGCCACTGACACGGCCCCCACGCCCCCGACCACGTGCCGCTACTCTTCCTCGGCCTCTTGTCGCTGGAGCTTGCAAGTTAGCGAGTCTCTGTGCAGCTCTCTCCTTTGCCCGAGCGTGCAAGTTAATCGTGGTTGAGCTCGAGCTTGTTGCAGCAGGTGACGCCATGGATGAACTACCTTTAGAAACAGTGGTGTCGACGTTACTAGCTTCAGTGACAGCAGCGGTTTCAGTGCTCTGGTCAGTTTCCCCAGCGATTGGGTCGTTATCGTCATTTGATTTATCCGAGGCTTCAGCAGCATCAGCATCCTCTGTCACTTCACCTTCCTCCATCTCGGTATTCAAATCGTCAGGAGTCGTCATCTCGTTAACATCTTCCATAATAGCACCTGCATTTTCCTCGTCAGTCATAAGAGAAACATCCTCGGCCAACACATCGGTCTCGGGTTGAAGTTCTTCTGCATCATTGTTTGTCTCCGCCTCAAATGTGTCGCCACAACCATCAGGCCCGGGCGAAAATTCGGAAACTTCTCCTTCTTCAATATCCCCAGCCGGCTGGGAATATTCATGTGGAGGCTGAAATTTGGATACTTCCTCAACCGCAACACCCTCAGCAACCTTACCTGCATTTTCGGTCATAGTGGTATCATCATACTGCAGACGCGTTTCGTCTGAAAGATGTGATTCTTTGGGCTCCTCTGGCTGTCCATGAGAAGATACAATATCATCCTTTCTGGAATCGGTTGTTTCCTCAGCGGTGCCTTCGGGAATGTCAGTTGAGATATCATGCAAGACTTCCAAGGCAGCTGCTGGAGGTTCAACAATCTCTAGACCAGAGTGTGCTTGGGCGTCTTCTTGAGGGGGTTCCGTGGGTTTGGGTCTCTTTAGGCCATGTGTGACATCCAAACCAGGTGGAGGTGGTTGAAGTGATTCATCATGCAGCTCAGATGCAGATGAAGCAGCAGTACGTTTGCGAGCATGAGGCTCTGCAGCAACCGAATGGCTAACATGAGTTTCAGTATCACTAGATGGCCCCGGTTTCCTGGCAGTGCTTGGTCCTTCCATCTCTGTCATTTCAGAATCACCTTGAGGTTCTTCTGATTTCGCAAGCCGTGGACGAACTAATCTTCTAACGATTTTTCGCGTCTCAACAGTTGTTTTGGGAGCAATGCTTTTCTTCTCTTTCTCATCCACTGTTCTCGATAGTGGGCGTGAAGGAGAGGCCATCGAGGATGATGCCACGGCTGGGGCTGAAGCCACTGGAGCTGGACAATTAGAAAGTTGATAGAATAATTTTTTTATTGAAGTAACTAGAAACATAATCCTAACAGCATACCAAAATGGTAATATTCTCCTGTTCACAGAATAAAGGGTTTCAAATAGCATAAACAGAAACCTACCTGTTTGCGTCAAAGCAGAAGAATCTGCAGCAGAAGTACTGGAAGTAGTCTGGGCTCCAAGTTCAAGTAAGACTGTATTAGCTGCCCTTTCGAAGTTTTCAACAGCTGAAGCATAGGATGAAGCCTGATCATCTAGTTTACTGCCCGACAGAAGCTGAATCAATGAGGTACCCTGGTAGGAATATTGAGAAAGTACACATCAATAACAAAGTGATTGACCAACAAATATACCCTCAAGAACAGTAAAGAAACTCTGATGAGGTTCAATTCAGCAGGTGATTTGACGGATAATATGAAGAAACACCATCAAAGGAATGGATAACATTAATGCATCACTTGCAATATCAGCACAGTGATGGGATTTGGACAGAAGTATGCATATTTACAGAATTGGATGACACTAAACACAAGAGTGAAAGATAAAAACAGCAATATATGACAAACTGCATGGAAGAAACAATAGCATTTGGCTCCATAATACTTGTAAGAACAGATGAAAACCTACAAAAAAAAAAATTGAAGTAGATACCTCTGGCAGGCTTTCCCTTGCATGCTTAAGCTTCTCAAGCTCATCGGAGAGTCTTTTCACAGCCTCCTTATGTTTTTCTTGATCAGCTGTAAATTTTTTCCTCTCCTACATAAAGGAGTCAACGAATGAACAAGCTCATGAGAGATAAATATCATTAAGAGAACAAAACATCACCTTGGAGTAACTTAACACTCTGGTTCAGCAGTGGTTCTACGTTTTCATTTTACAATGAGAATGAAGACAAGCTCAAAACAATGACTATCTAAGAAAATGAAGCATTGATTGTTTATGAGCATGCAAGGACTAGATAAGTAGCAGCTTCCATGAGTTGAGACACCAAATGCAAAGCTATACTGTAAATGAAGCATTTATTGTCTGCAGGAAGATGGAAGGATAAGTAGCATACAATCTTTAAAATTAGTGCTGCATATAAAGGCAAATACTCTATCTCCCAGGTGGGGTCAAACATGAACAAATACTCCCTACAAGCTAGAGCTGGAAGGCACCAGAAATGTACTCTGTTGTATGATATTTTCAATTAAAAAGTCCAGCCACTCCCCCCCACCCCCTCCCCCCCCCCCCCCCCAAAAAAAAAAAAATCACAATTCCCAATCTATTGGCTAAGTCTGCATCACCACAAAGAAGTTTTCTGAGCTATAGCATTAAATCATGTTCATTTTATTTTCAGTCTTTCTAACCTATACCCTTGGGGCATATGTTAAGAAACCACACTGGGAAAGATTCCCTAGATCTCTATGCATTGACGGTTGACCCTAAGAAAACTATTTAAAAATTGCTAAAAGTAATTAATATTTGAAAAATGTTTCTCAATATGGATGCCTTATGCTTAACCATTTTATTGTTCACAATAATAAACAATTGCATTTTATTTTTTAATATCGCCTCTATGCATTCAACTCCAATTAAAAACATGGATAAATAAATTGGGCGAGAAATGAACTGAATGAGAGGTGTCTGCACATGAATCTACAAATAGAGGATATTGTTATCTTGGGTAGGTCACTTTTCCACCAGTTGCAACAAATTACAAAGATCTTACCTTGCTTGAGGATCCTAACACTGCTCTTAAACACAGACTTGCCTATTTTGGAATGGAAATATTACAATCTAATACAGAATAAAGCAAAGATGCACAAATTTGGTCAATGCACACGACATTAAAGTCTGAAAAAAGTGAACTAAAATAATGAGGTATAATGTAACTCTACTAGGATCACTTGATTAACAATTCAATTTTTTTTTTTCATATTAAGAAGACAATTCATAGATGCAAACCTGATCCACACTCGTTACTTTAGCAGCGATTGCTTTCTCAGTCAACATCCGCTTTTCTCTTTCCTTCCTCTTCTCTTCTCTCTCCTTCTCAATAGTTCTCTCTAATGTCTGTAATTTATAACATTTGCAAGGGAGGAACTTCATTAAAAAAGAGCTTGGAGTAGGGAAAAAGCTAGTTTATGCTAGGACAAACCTGTATCCTTTTATCCTTTTCATTCACAAGGGTATGATAATCAGCATCATCACTCGCCTTAGATTCTGCAAAGAAAGTTTGAGGATAATGAATGACGTATGATGGACCCTAAGCAGCGCCAAACTCAAATGCAAAACAACATACCTTGTCTGTTTTCCCCTAGTTGTTTCAAGAGCCCTTCAATCTCTTTTCCCTTCTCCTCCTTCTCCCTGGATAGCATTTCCTTCTCTATCAACAGTGATTCCTTCTCCTTCAACAGTGTCTCCTTCTCTTTTGACAGTGATTCCTTTTCCTTTGACACAAAATCAAACCTCCTCTGTACATTTACAGGAACGCGTAAATGAAAAGACTGAACAAGATCAGATGTAGTTTTTTTTTCCCTGCTCCCCCGCTAGCTCATACAGAAGCAACACTCAGTTTATAGCAGTAAATGACCATCGAGCATCTTCCCATTTCAGAAAACCACAAAAATGTCCATTTATCTGGAGGACTAACCTTTAGCTGAGCATACATCTTCTTTTGTTTCTCAAGATCAGCTTTTAGATTTGCCTACATCTCAGTCAAAGCCACAATTAAGTATATTGACATCTACTATCATTTTTAAATTGGGAAGCATATAATATAATGCACCTCAATTTGTGAAATATGGTTTTCTTTCTCAGTGAGTACATTCCTGGTGCCAGCTAGCTCATGCTCAAGTTTTGATATGATTTCCTCCTTTTCAAAAATTAATGACCTTGTTTTCTCTATCTGCTTCTCTTTCTCTGGAATAATAACCTAACATTTGAAGAACGTTATTACCTCACAAAAAAAGAAATCTATATCAACTGAGAGATAATCTTGAACTTCAAGCCTTAAAAAACCACAGATGGATGACTACATTATTGAGCAAATAAATAACTAGAGAGAACATCTAGGATATCTATATGTACTTCAAATGAATGTTCTCTAGTTAGCATGCTATAAGCAATTAGCCGTGAAGAGAAGTAATATCATTAGCAATGCATCTTGTTTTGTTACAAGTTCATAAAGTTCATTGGAATCTGCTCTAACAAATATAGTGACAAAGCAAATTAGTATAATACAATTAAGGGAAATACAGAAGAAAAATGAAACAAAAATAACCTGCATCTGCTGATAATCGCTCTTCATTTGAATATACTCCTCAACATCAATGTTCTTGGTCATTTCAAGCAGCTTCATAATATAATCATCGTAAGTCCCAAATGCAATAAACAGACTTTCGGCAATAAGTGAGCAACTAGATTTAGAAAAGCCATACCTCAGAAATTCTTTTATGACAATTTTCCTTCTCTTCCTTTTCTGCATTGATTTCCTTCCTCAACGCTTCAGTGACAATTTCTTTCTCTTTAAGCAGGTTCTTAAAATTCTCAGCTTCGGCCTTTTCCTTTTGGGCAACTTCGCGCAGTTTCTGCAGCAGAATAATTGATCCTTAATATTATAGATAGGAGTTAGAATATGCAGAAAACTTATTCTAGCAGCCTTGTTCTCTAATAGAAAGCAGATCAGAATGTGCTTAACCTTGCACTCCTCTAAGTTATACTTGTTTTCCTCTCTGAGTTGAATATTGCTTTCCCGAAGCAAGTTCATTTCTCTGACCTGCAATATTATTTTCACAGAAGTTAACAAGTGAGAACATATGGAAAGAATCTGGGCTTGAAGACCATAACCTGAAGCTGGAGGGACTTAAACTCTTCCTCTGAGAAAATCAAGGTCCTTGCATTGGCCCGGTCCCCAGAAAGCAATGCTTGTGCTGCCTCTGCCTCTTTCAAAGCTCTTTCTAACTACATAAGATTTACAAGTAGTGATAAGAAGTTCAGAACAGGGCAATAAGAAGACGAGAGGCAGCATGTGCTTTATCTTTTATCCACTCCTCTCTATACAGTATCTTGATCACTATATTCTATTATTAGAAGCTTTGCAAAGCGGGGTAATTACATTAAAAATTCCATTTTCCATCAATGAAAAGGAAAAAGAAACACCCACTTGCACAAACCTTATGCTGAGCACAAGAATCTAAAAGAGGCTTTTCACACCAGTGTCCAATAAATGACTCGTCAACTCCAAAAAACAACTTTATCCCTTTTGTGAAGCAGTTAATGTAAGTTGATTCCCACTCCAAAAGCCATTAGCGAAGACTTCTTTTATCAATTTATTCATGAATGCTAGCTCTTCTCTTGTAAATTTGTACATTCAAAGTGTGACACCATCCATGACACATTAAGAAATAAACATACCAAAAGCAAGGAGAAAGAAATACAACAAACTAAACATGGGATGCCATACTTGAGATTGCAGTCGCAGCTTCTCCTGTTTGAGCAAACCTATCTCAGTTTCGGCCTGTTTATAACCCCATTAATGTCCACTGTTAGAGAAGATGCACTAGAAAATAAGAACGATGTTTTCATAAAGACTACATACAATTTCTTTCGATCGACGAAGATAAGTAATGACACTTTGCAACCCTGAATCACTTTCAGTTTCTGTACTTGCAACTGGAGAAGTTACCCCAGCCATCTGGCGGTCCCGTTCAGCTGATTTGACTTGCATTGCATCAAGTAGAGTATGCAGAATTTTGTTCTGTTAAAGATAATAAAGAAAATTGTTAAACTCGGGTGGGGTCAAGACAAGCTGGAGGGAGGTCATGTGTGGGCCCACGTACAGGAGACACGAACAACACATAAACCCAACGAGGTTCCATCTCAAAACCAACTGGCAATGAGAGAAGTAGCCCGACGAGTTTATATGTTGTTCATGATATCTCAATCTTTTCAATGTGGGGCAACCCCATATTCCAACAAAAATATAAAGGTCAAGATTTCAAATCTACAGAGGAAAAGGCTTGCTACATACTGTTTGACAGTGTTTCAAAACAAAAACAACTTATCTAATACTTGTTTACACATTGTCACTCTTTACCACTACCAGGTCCAGAAAAAACCGGACCACAACCTAAAACTACAGCAAACCTTACTAACATCACAAACAAAGAAAGGAGAACACATACAAGTGAGTAATAAATTTGAAGGTCATGCGTGAAAATATACATCTAGAAAACACTAGCTAGATCCTGTCCAAGCTGATTAGTATCACGCATGATGGAAGTAAAACAGAAAATGCCAACGAATGCTGAAGTAAGAGGTGAATTTTATGAAGCTTCCATAAGATAGAACATTTTTAGGTTACTATTATACCCCCTTGGTTAAGAAAAAAAATGTCATTTTAGCTTCTTTGTTCAATAAAAGATGTCATTTAAGGTTCTCTATGCAATAATTATTGGTGAATTATGATGTTTGTTATTGGAAATTGCATATACTAAGGCTTCTCATGACAACTCTCTCAATCCATTAGCTCACCATAGGGTTTGTAACTAAAGTTAGGGAGACTTTAATAATATAACTTTCCTTAATAAGTGTGTTGAAGGCTATCATTTTTGTTTTCTTAACAGAAGGATTAGTATTTATAGTTTTGACAAGAGCAGCTACCAAGTAAACTGAGCTATAAGTGGAAATAAAACCAAAAAGTCCTTAATGACCAATAACTTTAGATAACACCATGGAAACTTCTTGAGGCAGCTGATAATGCAAAAACCAACAAACATTTATTCAGCATAGATGATGATCAATGAGGGATGGGGAGGATGAATCCTAGTAAATGGTTTCCATGCCCATATTTACCTGGGCTCTCCTGGAGAAGGTTCTGGGGTGGTCGAAAATCTCCAAAAGAGGCCGGCTCATATCGGATATGGATCAACTAATTTGCTTTGGCCAAGAGCAAGAGACGCATTATCTTCAAAACTCGTCTGGTGAACATTAATGTTATTATTTAACTTAGCAAGAGTGTAATCAAATTATGTTGGTAGAGATGTGATGTTTCAGATTGTAATATCCTCATCATTCCTAGATCAAAGAGAAGTTTTTGGCCAAGGGTAAGGTGTGGAATAAGGAGAGTAGAGCATGAGAGTTCGTGTGGATATGTAATTGCCTTCTCATGTTCTCTTTTGCAGTTTGTTTTCAGTTGTGTTGTGAACCTTTAATTTGGCCGGACGCGCTTGTACATATTTACCTTCCTCCTAGAAAGCATAGCTGATGAGCATTGAGCAATACAAAGAATGACTTAAAGCCCAGGACTGATGGAATACCAATATAATGAATATACAAGCTGCAGAGAATGATAAGGTAGATTTCATTTAATAAATCAGGATTGAAACCAAGATAAATAACATTTCTTCTGGTATATATCTTCAGCATGAAGTCAAATGTGGAGCACATAAATACAAATACATTTTAATTTGGTGAATACCAACCTGCTCATTTACTTCAGTATACTTCTTTTCAGCTTCAGCCTTACATTTCTCAAGCTCTAACTTCTCCATGTCCCACTTAGCCTTTAATATATCCTGTAGAGCAGCCAAGAAGTCGGGACATAAAAACAAGTGTCATAACCTATTTATAGGGAAAAATTAAATCTGAAGTATCAAACCAAATCCTAAATTCCAACCAAATATTAAACAATGTGGCAATTGTCAAGAAAAGTGTATCAAACTCCTTTAAATCACTGGTTACTCAGCCTCACTAACTTGGGTAAAACCTAAAGTCACAAAAGAAAAACACTTGGATTTGTTTCTAAGGGATAATCGTTAATGGTTCAAACTAAGAAGGCCAACACCAGTTTTCAGAACTAATTCTGACAATTTTTTATGAGGGAAGAGATTAGTAAGATTCTTAAAGGGGTGCACTAATATAAGCACATACATTCTCAGATTTGAAAGCATCAGCTAATTTTCTAAGTTCGGATGACTCCTCCTGAAGTAAGGCCAAAGCTTCAGATGTTTTTGTCAATTCTTGAATTGTCTCTGCTTGCAAAATAACCTGCAAAGAGAACACGTGCAGAAAATAGCCACAGTGAGGTTCAACATTATTTATGAACTATCTAAGAAATCTAGAAAATTGTGCTACTTGGAAAATTAATTTATCTGAATAAGATACAACCACAATAGGTTAAGTTGAAGGTAGATTCAACAGTTAGATTATAAGTTATAACGCGAGAAAATATGGAGAACAGGAGTGATATCTGGAGAGGAATGAAGGGCAATGAGAAATCGGAATTACAAAGTGGAATAGGATAATATTGCACCACAATATAAAACACGCAGCTAAATTGTTCTTTTTCCACAATGTACTTCCAAAATTTAGATTTGGTTATTTAAAGTATGAACTAGCTATTAAATGCAAATATCCACAGGTAGACAATGGTATTATATGACATATTAGGCAATGTGAAGCATGTCTATAGTACTCTTCTTTTTTCTGAAAAGGCTTAGGTTAAGGATTTTTTTTACACACTGCATTAACACCCTCAGATCAACCACCTACACATGAAGAGTTGGATATAGGTAAATTGGTAATCCATTTCTGTTGGTAGTGAGAGTTCTCCTCTTCTACCCAATGTTTGAAAAAGGAACTGCAGGGAGGGACTCATGGTACAATAAAGGAAGGGAAGGTACTCTAGTTGTAGTTTTAAGCAGCAGTACCAGCAGACAGAAGTAGGTATGGAGAGAGAGGAGTCACAGACAGAGATGTTGTGTAGAGGTGAGAGCATCCCAATAGAGGTAAATCAGCCACAAATTAGTTGAGATGATAGAAAAAGGTGGGATTCTATTGATCACACAAAGGGCTCTAATAGGAACCTGAATGTGGGGATTTGGAAGGTTGCTAAAGAAACTGACAGTAGTGCAGTACTGGTCATTTTCATGTATAATTGGGATTGATGAGAGAGAAGAGATGACAGATTTGGTTGTTGTGTGATGGAACAAATTAAAGGTTTACAAAAATTTCTTATCAGATAGGGTTGACAATTTAACCGATGCTTAACCGAGACCGAAGAAACCTTAATATCAATTAAACTGTTTATACCATCATGAAACCCAGTGCATAAGCATGCATTTACCTGTCTTTCATAATTCTCCTGGGCAGCACGCCATTTTTGATGTTCTTTCTCCAAATCTTCTTTCAGTGAGTTGATTTGAACTTCCATTAATGCAATTTGTGAACTAGATTATCAACAATGGTAATCAAGGACAAAGATTGTCAACAAACAATGAAAAATGCAGCATAAAAGAAAGCTAATCAAATGATCAATTAAATAGTTAGAAAAAGCACTTCCCCTGTTCCAGAACCATTATCCCAATAAAAGTAAATACTCACTCAATCGGTTATGTTTGATGTTTTAAAGTTTAGCATGCTAATTGAGAAAAAGCGACTTTGTTTTAGGTTAATTAAAAAGTTAATAATATAAATAATTATTCTATTGACATAAAGGAAACTGTCTCTCTTATCAAGGAAAAAAGTCTTGTAAAGAGAGAAAAATATGATTAGAAAGCTAAAAAGTTGAAGTTAAAAGCTAAATATAACTAAAATAAAATAAAAGTGATCAAATTTTACAACTCCAAACATATAAAAAAAACCGGCCGAGTAGAAGATTAAGAAATTGTGTGGTGATACTTTTTTTCCATATTAACTTGTTTGACATTCAGTAACTATTCCTTTACCTTTTCAACTAACCATATCATTAGTTATTTTTCTTAAAAACATCCAACAATGGCAAATGAGAAGCTAAAATCCCACGTAAGTTTTGAATTATTTCCCCCTTTTCCCTTTATATTAGGGCATCCATGAACTAGACGAAAAGCAAATAAAAGAAGAGCATGCAAATATTGATACTGAAAATACTTCCCTTGCAAAACAATAGGTGTCAAAAGAAGACCGCAATATGTAATTCAAGGACTCCCAATTTTACTGGGAGAGATGATCAGGTTTATGCATTAATGAAACAGACCGAAAGAACATAAATATCATGAAAATATCAACATGGAAATAAATTCCCTGGCAAAACAACAAGTGGTCAAAAGAAGACTACAATATATAATTCAAGAACTAACATTTTGGTATACATTTCATTCTTCAAGTTGGCAATTTCCACCTGTGAAGATGCGAAAGCCGCTTCCTTTTCAGCAATCACTGAGGAAGCTTCTTCCAACCTCAAACTAGATTCATTTTCAAGCTGTGAAATTCGACCTCTGAGCGATGAAATTTCTTCTTCAAGTAAGTTCTTCCTATTATCAGCCTATATCAGACTCACAAAATTGCAAAGTCAGTTCTCAATGCATCTTGTCCATGATACTACGCATAATCAACAGTTACCTCATTTCTGAAAAGTTCAAAAGAACTTTCCATTTTTTTTAATGCACCTTCATTTACTTCAGCAATGTTCTTATACTGCAGCAAACAGAAACAATTCGTAAGTATCACAAAGAATTTTAATTAAAGAATGGGAGAATAGTTGCAGCTAAAATGACAATACTTGGGACATGTGATCCTTATTTGCTTGTGACTCCAACTTCAATCTTTCAATCTCTTCCTTCGCCATGGATAAGTCTCGCATTATCTAATAAGGATATCAAACCAGCAGAAAAAGTCGTCGACTTTAATGAATGAGTACAGCATTCAAAGAACCTCTGATTTTATGATCTAGAAGAATTGATCCACCCAAGTACACAAAACAAAAAAAATACGAAAGAAATTGAAGGACGCAATGCAAGTATGCAACCATTCCTGGCTTTGACAGAAGTTTGAAAACAATAAACCGACAACTTAGAGGATTGGAAGGGAACTAGGGAAACAAGGATGTTAGTCAAGAGCAACATAGCAAAATTTCCATGGTAATATGAATACATATATACATATATATAATTGTATTCGTACATACATAGGTATAGATTCTTCGCTTTTATGGAAAAATGAGAAGCATGGGGCATTAGATTACTTTCACCCAACGGCTTCCACCTTACGCATGAATTATCATTTGAATCAGACAAAGGAGTAGTTTAGGTGATTTGAAAAATAGGTGAGTGTAGATCAAGAGAGTGATAAAAGGATTTCAGTATTTAAGACATTCAGGCGGCTTGAAATTTGGAAAATTTGGGCTGAAATTTCATTACACCATAAAAATTCGGATTCCTCAATACAATCTGTTCACCATATGTGCGCACTTATTTTTTAAGGTCAAAGGAAAAAATGAGTGTCAATTTTAATTTCAAATTACATATGCTACTCAACTATATGTTCTATATTTTAATTACCATTGCATTTATTGGATGTTAATTTCAAAGAAGAAGAATATCAAGGTTGGATTTCAATTAAGAGAATTGAATTCGAATATCAAAATCTACTGTTCCTTTTTTAGTTTGAAGATTCATTTGTCTCAATGTTGTAAAAGATATTTAAAGTTTAAAAAGGATTTATTCAATAATTAACATGATAACCATTCATCAGAGCTAAGGCACAAATTAGATCCCATAAAAGAAACACTGACCTCACTTGCTGATGAAGGCAAATCTTCTAATCCACCATCTCTGTCATAATTCTGCATTCAAATTAAATCAGCAACGTTTTATAAGCTTCAATAATCTCATAAATGATGCCAAAAGTGCCATTCCCAACCCTCGTGAAAATAAATGTACAAAACAGAAGTGAACAAGTTCTTATAAACAAAAAAGAGGAAATGGGTGGCTTAGGATCGACTAGAAAAAACGTTTCTCCAACATCCAGAGGCTAGAACAAGAAAAATATTTAAAACGGTAAATTGAAGAATTAAAAAATGCCATCTGCAGATGTGCATCAAGCAACATCATCTTTCACATGTAATGATATATAATTCATACAAAAGGGAAACATTGCCAGGACAATTCACAATCTAGATAGTGAGAAGCAATCATTTCAGCAATACTTAATGCAAAGCCCTGCACAAACTACATTGCAAATCAAGAGACACAATGAAGAACAGCAGAGCTGCCAGAGGATAATAAATGTATCATGTACAGAACCGGCTTGATCGCTTCATTCAAAATCATTACCAAAAAAAAAAAAACCAAGATCAACTAAAGTTTGATGTAACAAACACCAAGTAGGTAATCAGCACATCCACAACATTCCTAGGATTGCATATTAAACAAAATATCTGTTTTGCATATTTTTACATCATTTGCACCCTATTCTTCTTTTCTCAAAAAGATGAAGTACCTTGGTATTAAAAATCTTCCACTTCCGCTCAAGATCTGAACATCGTGCCTAAAATATTTACAGAGGAAAGTATGAACAAAAATCTGTCCCAAAGTTGCAATGAAAAATAATACTGGCAGAATTCACAACATTGATATATTTTTCCTATGGTCGAAAAAATTCTTGATTTCCAGCCATTGAGTAACAGAGGAGATTAGTCAGCTTAGAGAATTCGATAAGAGTATTAGAAACCTCAGAAGTTGCAGCCCTTGTCTCTGCTGCTGTAGCAGCTTGTAAGGCAATAGCTAATTCTTTTCCCATTTGATCAATTTGTTGAATGGCATCTCTTATTGAATTGCCACGATCAAGAGAAAGGACTCTGACATTATCCCGCTCAACCTTGAGTTCTTTCTTGTCTTCTGCCCACTCTCTCTGCAGTTAAAATAAGTTGATGTTATGATGCAAAGAGCTCCCGCTCTTAACTTACAGAATAACATTATCAGAATTGGGAATCACAAAGTGCTAAGAAAACATCTTACTGCTCGAGCAGGATCAGTGGAGTTGGTAAGAAATAGAAGGAAATATAATCAAAGCATTACGATTCCAGTAACTTCATGAATATACAAACCTCAATGTACTTTATATGCTCTTCCAATTTCTTCCTCTCCACAGCTCTGGCTTCCTGATTTCCCCAACAGTAACAGATAAAAAAAAATGAAAAAAATTGCAGCATATCATCTTATGGTGAAAAGCAACACTTGCGTACAACTACAAAAACCAAGTTACACATCCCACCTCACGAACTTGCTCTGTAGTATGCATGGTATCCAAACTTGCCTGCACAAATAGTTTTAAAATCAGATTGGAAAAGGAATCCATAAAAACAAACATGATTCACCAGCACAAACCTGGAGGCGATGAACTTGCATAGACAAATCACGTGTTTCATCAGAAGCTCTTCTTTCAGAATTCTGAAGCAATTCTTTCTCTCTTGTCAAAATAGAAACCTATAGACCAACCAACAGCACAATCAAACACAGGAGATCAACATTTGAACTATATGAGCACCAAAACTGCTTTTACCTCCATGGTTAACTTTCGAGAAAGTTCCTCAGCAGCAAGCAAAGATTGGGAACTCTCACGCAACTGTTTTTGGTAGTCAACAATAAGCTGCTGAAACTCAACATTTCGGGATAAAATCCCATTCCTTTCCTCTCTCTGAGATGGTTGCAATAACAGTACAGTCAATCATGAAATTCTACAAAAATTATATATAAGATAAAAATAACTGAATTCCTGAAAAAATACAACCTGGTGATCCATATCCTTGACATATCTCTCCAGCTTCTCCTGAGCAAAAGTAGATTCCAAGATAAATTTATCACGTTCAGCACGTAATGATATGACCTCGCTCCTGAAAGCATTGTAGACATTTGTTACATCAAAAGGACAATGATAAACCGGAACAAAGAACAAAGAACATCAAAAATAACAAAAATTATGGGACAAATAGGTGATCTAGACAGTAAAAAAAATAAAAAGGGAAACAAATGCAGTAAGATTTAAATAGAGGGAGGGAAGAAACATCAAACCTCAAAGTTGTTAACTCTTCCTCAAGACACTGCACACGGTGAGCAAACTGCTCCTGAACTTGTTTGGAAGAATTCTGGAGAGTTTAGAAAGTGAAAAATGGAATTCAGAAATATACCTCTGGCTTGTATAAATCGATTGCAATAATCCTACTAAAATATCTGAGCACAATACAATGATACATTAATCTAACATGCAGTTTGAGACGTAAGTCCAAGTACCATAGTATAAGAAATAAATCAAATACTCATCACAGAATACCTGAGAACTTTCAGGAAGCAACACTCGTTCATTTCTTCCAATTGCTGAAACAGAAGATATAAATAAATAAATAAAAAGATGCATGAATAAGGAATTCCGGTAAAAGAACCAGAAACAAATTCACACAGCCAGATCATATAATTGATATAGGTAAAAGAAATAGAGCCTCAACTAGGGGCAGAAACAATAGGATTTGTACAGACTACAAAAGCAGAAGTGTAAAACAAAAGGGCAGAAAATTCACAAAGGCTGTTAAACCAATCAATATGCTACAAATTTGTGGGCAGACAAAGAATCCATGTACCAGTGAAGCTAGCCCACCTTTTCCCTACGATCAATAAAATATCATAAAAGATAATCGTTCTTGGATGGCACAACCATGGTGCCATGATGCCAGTGTAAAAACTGGGTCGTTAGGGTTACAGTTAACATGACTCATGCTTTCTGTTTTACCATAACCACCGCTTTTCCATTTAGGCATTTATTAGTACCGGCAGTTTTTCTGCAATGCTTAGAGACAGATATTCAGCCTTATTGAATAGCTTCTCATCTGAATTGCCTAGAACAGAGATGAATGAGCAGAGTTGCTACATCCATCGCATGCAAATGTTTGTCCACTACTCTCAATGGAAGAGTCCATAGATTTCTCTCTTTTTGTTTATGCCCCGACTCAGCCCCTCTTCTACAACTATTTATTCGCTTAAAATAAGCCAATTTGTAATCGAATGTCAAGAACTGACAAAATAGAGAATACTTAGAGGATATGAAGCAACCTGGAAGGGTTGAAGTAGCATGAGGATCAGATGAATGAAGTTTATGCACTTCTTCATACAATCTCTTGTACATTGCAACCTGTATAGGATAAAAGATATCAGCACAGGATCAAAAAGGGTTAAAAAGACAAACCATCAGAGCAACAAAATCAAGGTAAAGCCTACAGAAGAATGAAGTGAATCAATCATGGCCTCCTGCTGCTCAGCTCTTTCCAATACATTTGCAACTTTGGAAGCTGCCTCTCGATCATACTTTTGAAGCTCAACTTCAAATTGTTCCTAAAACTCATGCAGGAATAATTCAATGAGTTTCAGTTACACTAGAGCAGACAGATCTCAGAATATACTTATGAATTAGGATGGAAAGAGTACAGAAGTGCCGGAGACAACCTTCAGTTCATTATCTTTGTTCTCAATCTGATCCGAAAGGCTGCGTACCAAGCTTCGTAGCTTGACATTCTGCTCTACTAATCCATTTATATCATGAAAGGTTATCTGTTGACAATCATTTGTAAGTTAAGAGTTACCCCTTTCCAGAGATCCAATGATATTTTACCACATGGAATAGGGTAAGGAACATACCAAGTGCTCTGAAATCACTGTTTCGGCATCACCATCCGTAATTATATCCATTACCGGGGAAGCTTTATCAATCTCAGCATGTTGATTACCAACAGATCCACAACGCAATTGAATATCTCGGCATTCCTTTAGAAGAACTGTCACCTGAAATGATTGCAGCAGATGCAGAACTAAGAGCAAAAAAAACTTTAAAATGCAACATGCTGGTAATTAACTATTAATACACTATAGTTACCTGTTTCTGAAGATCCACAATCTCTTTCTGGGTCAAATTGTATTCCCGTTCACGCCTCCTCAAGTCCGCCTGAAAAAGACAAACCATGAGCAGTCTGGTAAACAAAGCAAAAGAAAAACAGAAAATCTGTGATATGTAGCCATCGAAATAAGAGATGTGCCTTTAGTTCTTGAATATTTTTTTCTAGCTTGGCCTGTTCAGAAAGTGATTGATGGAACTTCTCATTCATCAGAGCATAACTGTCAGCCATTCTTTCATGATCAGCTACAACAGCCACACAAAATAACATCAATTATTACAGGCAATACAAATTTAATTTGAAAAGATATGTCCAGCATTCACAAATAAACTGGAAGGGAAAGGGAAGAATATCTCAATGAGTAAATGCATATAGACAATAGTTAATTATTTACAAACCTTCCCGGGGGCACTCTCCAGGACTATCAGAAGAGTAAAAGATACTCAAGACACCTTTTGCGTTAAATTTACAAAAGGATAACCATCTCAACTAGGTATAACATATGGGAGTACTTGCAGGGAAAGAACATAGATATGATATACTCTTTCCAACGAAAGCTTATAAGCACCAGCATAACCTACATAAAATAGTGATTTGAGAACATCCTTGGCAACACTATGAACAAAGGTTCTCTTGTTGTAATTGAACAAGCCTAAGACTGCATCTGACCAGCTAAACAAATAAAAGAGCAGACATATACTTTTCAACTGAACTCAAAAGGAGTGTACCTCTCTCATCCAAAATCGCAGAAGCTTTCTCTTCTATCTCTAGAAGTACCTGCACAGGCAAAAGTGTACACATAACATGATTAGCTCACTGTATCAGATGGAGACATATTACAAAAAAAGTACTATTGCACTAAAATCCAGCAGCTGTAAACCTTTATCAAACATAGGCAGGTTTGAAACTGAGAAAACGTAGGGAGAAACCTAAATTGTGTAATATTCACAACTATATCATAAAAATAATGCATACTAAAGGCAATCACCTGGATCAAAAGTAAATCCAATTGTAACACAGAGAGCAACACCTTTACTCACTGAAAAGGTGTTGCTATAACAGGCTTGGGATTGTTTTAGTAAAAAAAAATCAAAGGCATGAAGTGAGTTGGCGAGTACATATGCATGAAAAAACTGAAATTACCCTTTCTAGAACTGCTTGGGATTGTTTTCGTCCCAGTTGTTCGTGCCGCAAAGCGTCTACAGCTTCTTGGTATTTGGCGTACATGTTAGCTAACTATCAGAAGAGACACAAGTCAATAGCACACCGAATGCAAGGAAACAGACTATAAAATGAAGCAAAAATTGAATAGAACTCACACTCCATCCGTCCCGAATGAGTGCTGCTGCCAAAGCTGTCCCAGAAACCCCAGCTGGAATTGAAGGGCCAAGGATAAGATTATCAACACCATTGCCATGAGAATCAAATGATTCAACCCACCTGCAACAGCATGACAGATAGAACTCATCAAACCATATAGAGTATAGGCAATCTCACAAATACACATAGAGTGATAAAAAAATAAAAATAAAAAGGTAAAAAGCCATTGCAAAACACAAACATCCAGCCAGAAAAAGAACTGAGGATAAAGCGTATAGGAATGGAGGTAACAAATGGTTAGTTGAGTAACACGCTTGCTTTACATAAATACAGCTTGATTGGATATGGCCAAATGTCTTAAACCAAATGATTATTTGGATGGTAACTTGATGTCTAACAACATTCACAAGTCAGGAATGTGGCAATAGTCGTTCCCTTTTTGGGGGTCCATTTGGCATACCATTGTGAGTTGTACAACTCACAATGGGATACTAAAGCTGGTACTAGAAAACTAGGGTAACCCATGCCTGATGAAAATTGAAACTTGGAAGTTCCTTTCCCCAAGTGTTATAGTACAGACTAGGGAATATGGTAAAGGGCCTTTTAACCTTGGTTCTTCTTTTGAAACCTCATTCCCTAACTTTGATCTGCTTGACTCCACAAATACTGAGATATGTTTCAAAGAGGTAGTCTCTCTGTACAAATCTACTTCTTTAGATTCACTTGTCAATGTTTTATTTTTAATGAAGAAAAGATTCACTTGTCACTTGTCAACCTTTTCCATCCCCACCCCTCCGGTTTCATAATTTGGACATGCGAGTTCCTATTATATTGAAGCCTTTTTACAATTGATTTGTTTTACAAGAATCAACCCTGACTTGTTGTAGGTCCGTAGACTTTGACTTTTCCTTACAGATGTTTGACATGCTTGCAAAAGAAGAAGACAAACACCAGTGAAAATTTGTTGAAGGTGCTTTATATGAAAAAGCTCACAGAGATCTGTAGATTGATGCTTCAATTATTGTTCACAGACATGAAGCAATCATGTTGGCATTTAGAGATGAGAGCTCATTATATAGGATTGGGATGGTCCTTTCACATCAGAAAGGAAGTGGGGTTAGAGAAGTTTTTATTCCTTCGACAAGATAATAGCAGTTTGCTTTTGGACATATGGAAAGTCTACCTCATAGTTCAAGGATATTTCATTTGAGATTTGGTTTTTCAGGGAACAAGGGAGTTGAAACTTTTTCAGAGTATAGAGCTTGTTTTTCTTAATAGTTATTAGCCTTTCTTATTCAAAAATGATTTTTTTTTCCTTCTAGATGGATATCAAATGGGAGAGACTTATAATTATATATGTGCTCAAAATCGGCAAGAATCTTTTTAGGAAATGGAAAAACAATGACATTAATTTATCATTCCTCTTATTACTTCATTCTTTGTGAAAGAGAAAGAATCAGCATGTTTTCCCCCTTTCCAAACAAGTAATCCCTGAAAATGCAACAGCATCTTAACTTTTCGGATGAGGAGAGAAAAACACAAAGTTTAATTATATTTTGCAATTAGTATTTTCGACTTCTTGGTAGGTTATTTCTTCAGTTTTACCAGAATGTTTATCCAGCATTTCCATCCATACAGCTCCTCTTTTTCTTTATCACACAAAGTAATTATAGGCAAGAGTTTCAATACAAGAAAGTGCCACATACCCTTCTTTACTGAAGCTGCTAAATGGGAGAATTCTCAGCTCACGAGCTTTTCTATTTGATTCAATTTCAGCCTCACATTTTGCAAGCTTCTCCTTCAACCCTGCAGCTTCCTACAATATAAGGATATCATGAAGGTTGCTAATAGAAACCCAGAAACAATTGCAGTATTTAGCAAATCAAACAAAGTTTTAAACCTCAATTCATGTGTAAGCATTAAGCAAGTATAGCATTAAGAAATCATAACCAATAGCAAACAGCAAAAGAGCAAGTTTAAAATTAGTGTCATCAAACAAAGTCATAAACTCCATCAGAAAAACCTGACCTGATCTAACTGTTCCCTATATCCGACTTATCCAGACCAAGACCCAAAAAACTATCAAAACTCATCTTATGAAAACTGACACAATCGGCCAAGTTAAGAGGATAACCTAAATGACCTGAAACAAAACAACCCAAGAACCCAACCCAAAACATGCACAAAAATAGAAACATATCTGACTTAATAATAAAATCATACTACTATATACTATATACTATAAGTAATATAACACTAATTTGACTTCAAATTATAATTTATAGCCTAATCCAAGGTGCATCCAAAACATGAACTGACCTTATGCGATAATGACCAGGCACAAAAAAAAAGGCCCAAAAATGGCTCAAACTCAAAATTACCTAACCTGATTACCTGAACTTGGCCCAATAACAACTAGGCTCAGAAATGACTAAACTGACCTAACCTGATTCTGAATGGAACCCCAAAAGACCCGACCTATCCAACCTAATTGCCACCTCTAGTCAACAACTCCCCCTCCCTATGATGCCAATGTATTCAAGTATTAACGTTTTTCTATCTTAATATGATCTTTTACTTTTGGATTAAAAAAAATGTTCTGGGATACAAATCAACCTTGGTGGACCAGAATCCTCTTAAAAACAGCCTTGTAATTTTACAAAGGAAAGCTGACAATTTTCATAGATCAACTTCAGCTAAGAAAGGTCACTGAATATATTAAAATGTAACTTTTCACCATTTCTCAATTGCATATGGATGTACTGTAGAAGTCAAATCAGAAAATTTTCAATGAACCGTGATAAATGTATCACAATGGATGAAGAGAATAAAGAAAATTATCCTGCCCAACTTCCCAATTCATCTTTTACAATAAATGAAAAATAATAAGTGTTAAAGCCACAAACTAAATCCAGTACTACCAACATGATCCCAGTAACGACAGCACATTTCAGGGTGTGTAAAACACAGTTTACAGTACTAGCCCTGTGTTATACACACCCTATGATCCCAGTAACGACAGCACATTTCAGGGTGTGTAAAAGACAGTTTACATTACTAGCCCTGTGTTATACACACCCTATGGAACCAGTTCAAACTAATTTGCAACTGCTAAAGAAACAGTAAATCAACTTCAACAAAAGAACAAACTAACCCTTTCAGCTTCCTTTCTCAATGTTTCCTCCTTCTCAATATTCTCTTTGTGCTCACTCTGAAGTTGACTTAAATGCATCTGTCATTTAAATCAGCTCATCAGAACAAGATAATTGTAAAGACAAAGATCATCTTAATTACTTATTGACTCAAATTGAAAAGAAGTGACGTGGAAATCTTTTATATCAAAAAATTCACTAAAGAAATCTTACTTCCAAAGCCTTTATTACGCCCTCAAGCTCTCCAGCCTTTTTTGACCACTCCTCAGAGCTCTCTTTATAAAGCTCAACAAGCTTCGAGATCTATAAAATGGATGTGCATGCCACCCACAAAATATGAATGGCAAATTATAAAACAGAGGTGAGAACATGAAGCAGAACAAAAGGCGTGAATATTGATTATTGAGTACATATATTCAAATGTCAGTACACAAATGTAACCCAATTCCTCAAATATTTTCCATCCCAGCCATAACAGTTTTGTGTTTCATGCAAGAAGGGATAAAATAAATGAATTAATATTGCTAGTGTAGGAGGGGTTGAATGGCAACTTATAAAATGGAGGTGAGAGTGTGTGAATATTGATTATCAAATACAAATATTCAAATGTCAGTACACAAATGCACTAATGCAACCCGCTTCCTCAAATATTTTCTATCCCAGCCATGGCAATTTTGTGTTTCATGCAAGAAGAAATAAAAGAAATGAATTCATATTGCTAGTGTAGGAGGGGTTTCAGGAGGATGTGCTAATTTCAAAGTTCAAACTACTCCCTCTGTCTCAAAATTTTTGATGTTTAAGCAAAATGCATGCTTGTCAAGAAAAAAAAATTATAGGCTAAAACATCCAAAAGAGGTAATTATAGGCTATAAAGGTGTGATCATAGGCTATAAAGGGGCAATTATAGGCTACAAAGGGCTATTTATAGGCTAAAACATCAAAAGAAAAATTATACAAATACATTAGCCTAAAATGTCAAGTTTTATAATACGGAGGAGTATTGTCCATTTCCTATATTCTCAAGTCTTGTCCTGGCCTTGCTCCCTTTTCTCTTGAGAAAATGCTAACAGTTTAAACCGAGATCAGATTCTCAGTGATAAGTTCTTACTCGGATGGACAACATTTTTTTATAAAAGTGCAAAATATTGGGATGGAATATTTACTTATGCGTGGAGAGGAAAGGACGGGGATCACCAGAGATTGAGGGAATCAACGAAATAAAGGGAATCAAATGATGAGTGACCAACTTGTTAAGGTAAAAGGCGAATTCCGGAAGAAGTTTAATTTTAAAGAAGAGTGACTGACAGGAATTAAGCACTTTTGATGTTCAACTGCCCATGATTCTGTTATCACGCGCCTCTAACTCTGAGATTTCAGCAATAAATCGTCCCACATGGTAAAAGCAACATATAAATCTCAAAATGAAACTTCAATGCTTTGTTGGTTCTAAGATGAATCTCAATAATCACATTACAGTTACATTCACCAATGAGATTTAGCTACCTCTTCCTACTGCATAATAGAGTATATCTATATATCTATATCTATATACATATACATATACTAAAACCGATGCATAGCATCCTATGTGGCGCTTTGTGGTTGATTCTATATATATACTTTCATTGCTCTAAATAGACATTCCCCATTATTTCTTACCGTGGAGTTTTCAGCTGCATAGTTTGCCTCAGTAGTAGCAGCAGAGTCCTTTGCTGAGAGCAATTCCTTTACAGAATACAAGCAATACAAATAAAAATGTTGTTCCACAAGACCACAAGTAATCAAGCAGCAAAACAGGAAGCATGGTGTAGCCTACCTCCTGGAAGGATGCAAGCTTCATTTCTAACTCGGATACCCTTTCCTTGTACCATTTTAAAGAATTAGAAGATTCTTCATACTGCTTCTCAACCTAGCAAGTCAAAGAAGTGGAGCTGAAGAATTCAAGAAATATTGTGCTCATGGGAAAAACCTTCTGTTACTCTCTTACATCTTTCAACTTAGCAGACATGTCTGCCTCAAGCTCTACATGTTTCTTATGCAACTCCATTAGAATGTTTGTTTTCGTTGCCAGTTCTTTGTTAAACCAAGCATTGTGCCTCTCAATCAACTCCTTTTCCTGACATACAGAAGATAATTGGTGATAAAGCCAATTATACACACACGGGGTAGTCATGACAATTGGTGATAAAGCCAAAATAGGCAATACTTTTCAACAACATACCCTTATGATGCAGAAATATATTCAAATCATCCTGCTAATTGTTGATTTCTATACAACACTCAACCATTTCATGGTTGCTCAATCGGTTTCTACTGAGCCCCATGGGAGCCACCATTGGGTCCAGTGTAATCAACCTCTCAGCTAGGTGGAGAAAGGTTGCCTACATCCGGACCCTCCAGGCCTGGCCCTCCCCTCAGGGTTGGGCTGGCATCCCCTACGATAGGTGGTTGGTGTTATCATGTTTAAACAACACAATTCAAATTATCCTTCAGGAACATTGAAATTTTAAACGGGCATCTTCGAGAGAACAATAAAACATAATATAAACATTAGACTAACCAGCAAAAAACGTTCACAGGTGGCTTTAGAGCGAACTAACTCAGCTTCAGCGTCATTTAATCGAGCTTCCCTTTCAGCCACGTTTTCAGTCATATTGACCTTTAAATCATGCATCATTTAGAGTGGGGAAAATCATTAGTCAGAAAAATAAACAGATCCATGTGATAATAATCTAGCTCAAACTATATGATGCTTGGGATCAATAGAAACAAAAGATCAATATCTGGATCATTTTGAAATGACACTACCTAATTCAAATTTTGAATCACCAAAATCTTCTTTCCTTGTGTACGAGGGTTATTAATCTTTTTGTATGGGAGCAAATTTCATTAATCTTTTTGTATGGGAGCAAGTTTCATTAGCTTGCTCTTTTCTATGTGTTCTAGTTTGCACATTATTCTCCTTCTACATGTCCCCATGTTAGTAAATTGTATATCTTAATTCCAACTATTACTAAGGATTCATGTCAAGTTGATGTGGCAGCTTTTGCTTATATTGTACTTTTTGTTTATAAGTTCATGTATAAGCCCATAGAGTTAAAAACATGTCCCCTTGAAGGGCTCATTTATTTGGAGGAAGATGACAACAAGGCTCTGCTCCATATGGCTCATAAACAAGCTTTGGGGTCAGGAACGAATAAAGACCTCATCCATTTTGGACTCCGGGGACTTCCACTCAATCAAAGACGAAAAATCATATATTTTCTGATTACAAAAAAAAAGGGCGAAAAATCATATTCCGCACCAAACGCCCCCTTAAAAAATTTCCCAACACCTGTAGATAATAATGCATTTCTGATCAGCAGGTAGCATTTCTGTCAATCCATCCTATATTTTAAGCAACTAGCTTTCTCCTAAACAATCTTTCTTTGTTAAAAAAACAGTAATGTGAGATTTAGAAGTATGAATATTTTATGGTATAGGCATAGCATCAGATCAAAGAACCATATAGGAAGAAGCACAAAAAGATGTTGCCGATGAACTAATGCGGAAACAATGGATAAAAAGGTCTCAAAAAGGACTCACGATTTTATCAAGGTAACTCTGGATAGTCGAGTTTTTCTCGCTAATCTCAGAGTCTTTCTGCTCCAACATCGCCATTAACTGCCTCTTTGACTTGTGAAACTCTGAGATCTCAGTTGACAGCCGTTCAAACTCACCATCTTGCTCAATCTAACACCATGGAGCAAACAAATAAGCATCTCAAATGTTAACTATTCCACACGGATATCTAAATATCATCTGTTAATCCTTCTTCCATTAGTCACGCATTCCCTGACCCAGGCAAAATGAATTGGACAAGCATAAAAATGCTCACAGCTTTGAGATGAAGCCGGTGCTTCTCGGCTTGAAGTTGAGCGAGCTCGGACAGGCGGTCATTGAGTTTAATTTCGAGTTCGGAGAAGCGAGATTCGAGGCTAGAGTGGTCGGAGGAGAGAGAGAGGTACTTGTGCTCGATCTGGGAGCACGTCTGCTCGGCGGTGAGGGAAACGGCGTCCGCCTGCGCTTTGACGGTCTCGAGTTGTGCGCAGAGGTCTCGGATGTAACAATCGGCCTTCTCCGCAACCGCGACGCCGTCGTGCCGGAGGGCTTCAAGCTCCTCGACGGACAGAAACAACGGCATGGTCGATGACGATCAACCAAATGGATACAGAGATTTGAGAGCGAGGGAGGAAAGTGGAATAGTTCGGCTTCGAGGGTTTTAAATTGGGAACGAGCGACGGACGGTGCCACTGGCGAGGAACTTGTCTCTCTTCGGTGCGGTCCGCAGGGCCGTTACTCGAGCTGAACAAACTGAGTATCGGTTCTTCTTATTCAGCTCGTTTAGAAACGAGTCGAACCGAGCCTAAATTCAGAATCGATCTTAAAAATGTGATCACACTCTGCTTTGTTTAGAAAATTAATGAGCTCGAACGAGGCTTTTTTCGAGCATTAAGCAGCTCAAAACATAGTAACATAGAGTACATTTCTGAAATTTCAAAAAAAATCGAGCTATTCGAGTTTAAATCGAGTGAGCCGAACTTTGAACCAAGCTTTAAAATGTACTCATACTCGGCTTATTTAGAAAATGAACAACCTTGAGTCGAGCCTGAGTCGTGCTCAAGCTACTCGGATCATTTAATAGCCCTAGCGGTTCAGTTTATATTGACGAACGTTGGTATAAAATGAATTGACAAAATGTTTGTTTTTCTCCTGTTTTAATTGTACTAATACACATTAGTACATGTAACACAAGTGTTATGAGTATAGAAGAGAACCAACTTCATGAGTCATGTCACCCTAAACAGAGTTTCATTAGGGCTTATCACTCTTACTTGTAGCTCTTTCAAGAAAAAAAGGTAGCCCGAGACCTTATAGTAACGGAGGATCGAATCAATGCCACCGATGACCCATATTTGATTTTCGACTATTGAGAAATAGACTCGCCCACAATACATATAAATGCCCTTCAGCCAATATGTTCGAATATTTCCACTAAAGCTTATCAATGTGTTAATAATAATAAAATGATGATATACTTTCATAGCCTGTCTTTATCCATTTATATCACTATTTTCCTTCTATATATTTATTTACCTTTACATGTACTACTTGTTAAACATTCGTATACTTTTTTCGATGTTGTTACAAAATGTCTAACATTTATCAAATAAATAAGGTCCCTCAGCTTATGAAATATAGCGAATATTTTATCAATCGTCTTTTCCCTCTCACTACATCGGTAGCGTCATAATCGATAACTGTATAAAAAGCTCACATCTATTTTCGAATCAAACTTGTGCAATAGCACTTCTACAATCCTCTTTCTCTATCCCTAATTCCATTAAGAAGTTTGGACTGGATGAGACTGTAGTTGGTTGTTGCTCCAGGCATTGTAGATCTCTAGCAGTTTCTTCATCTCACTATGATAAAGTTTGAGGTTTGTAGAAGTTACAACTCTTCGACTTGTACGAGATGGTTAAAACAACTTTTCGACTCACTATGCATTATAGCATATGCAAACAAACCAAGCACGACAGACAGATTTTGTCCAACACGTGCCTATTCGATCAATAGCTCACCAAGGTCAAGTAGACAAATTTGTTGTATACAAAATAAACAGTCAGATAATTTGCACATTCATCCCGAATTACACTCAGTTTACACCTATTTGCTTGCTTTGGCCCGAGTAACAGGAAGCTACAGGGTTCAGCATAATTTTTTGTTCAATCAACAGAAAGTTAACAATCAAAGAATAAGAAAGATAGATAAAGAATCATGGAAGAGCACTGTTTACACACATAGCTGCTTTTCGCTGTTCTTCGTCTTTGATCCACGCAGCCTATACACACACAGCAAAATCAAAACAAGGTAAGCATCTTAATGAACTCACAAAATCCTAACAAATGAATGTTTTACACAAACTGAAGAGGCTTACCTTCTCTCTTTCTAATCTTGACATGTGTGGCCTGGTACAATGACCCAAGTTCATTCCTCCCCATGCTAATTGCAACTCTTTCTCCCGTGCTTCTTGGCGGGAAACTGAAAGCTTTGCCTGATCATATTGTTGAGCAGCAGCCATCTTTTCCCGTTCCAGCTTCGACTTATGCTTGACCAGAATGCTGTCCAACCCACCTTCTCCTTTGCCCATGTCTTGTTGAGCCACGTCCAACACCCTCGCAGCAGTTGCGTCTTTCTGTACATTGATCTCTAAGCCACCTCCAGTTTCGTCAACATTGGCTTTATTCTTGTTTGAATCAATGTTTTCTTTCTCTGTGCATTCGGCAGTTGTGTCTTTTTGTACATTGATCTCTAAGCCACCTCCAATTTCGTCAACATTGGCTTTATTGTTGTTTGAATCAATGTTTTCTTTCTCTGTGCATTCCGCAGTTGAGCAGGGTGAGCTTAGATTTTCTTCCACCTGACTCGCCGAAGGGGCTTTCTCTGAGACATTATGGATGCTTCCCAGATCAGGAGCAGAACCATTACTTCTCCTGCTCTTTGCTTCTTGTACCTCCCGTTCTAGCCTCGATACATGCTTGACCAAAACCTTATCCAAGCTTGGAACATCTTCAACTTTTTGCTTCACCCGACTGCCCTTTCCTTTCTGTTGCCCTTCTCCATGTTCTTTTGTATCTTGCTCCCACATCTGCCCAAGTTTCCTTTTCAAGTCCGCTTTCTCTCTTTCCAGCTTTGATGAATGCTTAACAAGAATACTTCCCAATCCCTCTTCGTGCTTCACCTCCGAGGAAGCTACACCAGTGAAATTTGTCTTCACTGGGTTTTCTTGGCCTCCTTTGGAATCATTCTTCCTGGCATTCCGCGCCTCTTGCACTTCCCTTTCAAGTTTCGTTGTGTGTTTGATCAGGCACTTATCCAAACTAGGCAACTCCACATCAGACGGCTGCTTTCCTCCAACTCCACTTGTACCCAATTCCACACCAGACTTTCTAAAACTCCTGCCACCAAAGGTAGATGTTCTTCTTGAGTTACAATTGGTGTAAGAAGAGCTCCGGTCTTGCTGTTGATTTCCCATTTCAGCCAAAACAGCATTCAGACCACAAGTTGCGACAATCGTAGCTAGAGATGCAAGCTCTTCTTCCTTCAGGCACTTGATCCTTTGAAACATAATGTCAACAAGTGCTGCCTTATCATACTTTTGAGGACTATGTCTCCTTCCAAATATCCCAAACATTGTTTCTTCACCAAGTGCTTCATCTCTGAGGAAGCTAGCATCTTCAGATCCTAATTCAAACTCCGATCCACTGTCATATTCACACTCTGTTGTAAAATCCGATGACTCCTGATTGGTTTCATCAGCATCCGGCTTTTCACTAATTTTCCTCAACAGGCCAATGTATTCATCTTTGTTTAGAGAAGAAGGACAATCAGCAGCAAGCCTAACAAATGCAGTTTTGACTGCTGCAGCTACTTGTCTGTCCACCTCAAACGCTGTTTCAGCCGTTGCTTTCACGGTATGCGTAGAAGCCTTGCCTTTGGCCAATGACGTTTCAACAACGTAGTGTTTCTGAGCGCAATCAACGGTATCATACATCATAACTCCCTTGGCAGCCGCGGCTTCTGTAGCCTCAGACGCGCTTTTCTCTGTTCTAGACAGCAATGCTTCTGCTTCTTTGCTCTGAATCCTACATATGCACATTAAAAATGCCATCAAACACTATTTTTCAAAGCTAGAAGAGTCACACTTGACATAGTTCTCCAGATCTTCTATTCTAGAATTGGATAAAGGCGGTTTTCATTTATTTCAATAGGTACTATAATCAAATTAGACAAACTTTATGTAGGGGTGTGCATACATAAACACTAGATAACTATAGAAATGTACTGAGACAATGTTGAGAATCATAAGTATAACTTTCCCTTTTCTACCTCACTTCACATTTGCTTTGAACCGGTGAAAAGCAAGAGGTGATGATCTAGGCTAACATTAACAAAGTGGTACCTGGCCGCTTTAAGTATACGGCACCACGAAGCTTCAACCATTGCAGCCTTTCGAGCTTCCATTGCCTTGATTGCTGCCTGTTTGGCAGCAATTTTCTCCCTTAACAATCTGCAGTAATGAGGATTTGCAGTGCCCAGGGTCTCATCAAGTGTTGAATTCATACCGCTGGCTTCCTGTACCGAATGTTAAAAGATTTCTTATAATCAGAATAACTCCACAAACAACAATAGTCGCACATAGAGAACGGAACCCTAACCTGCAGGCGTTTGATTTTCCTATTTAAGTAGGTATCCCCCTTTTGGCGTGGAATCCAGTTGAGAGGCGAACCGTTCCTGTGACTTGGCTTCTTAATTTGCGATTTGAACTTGTTAAGTGAGTTTAAGCTTGTTCTGGGGCTCTCTTTTGATGCCATCCTCTGAAACACCCAAGAGAACAAGAAGTTTTAATGGACTCAGAACAATAAGAACCCTAACACCAGTAATCAGAATCCAAGCAATTTAACTCTCCGAAATATGTATCTAACGCCCTAATAACACATCAATTTGCCAGGAAACAGACAGGATCCAAGAAATTCACAAAAACTGAAAAACGAAACGAAGTGACGAAACCCTAGAGTACGAATTGTGGAATCCGCTAGCGTACATACCTTGTGAGACTTGGCAGCGAAAACAACGGGCTCGTTGACTTCACCATCTTTGCCCTGCGAATCAGGAGAAGGGGAATCATTGGCTTCCGATGCAATTTGATCTTCTGTTAAAGAAACAGCAACGGCCTCCAAGGTCCCAGAATCCATTCGATTGAGAAGTTTTTTGGCTTATCTAGGGGTAATTGGGAATTCTGAATTCGTGAAGATCGAATCTATCGTAGTACAGTAATTCGTAAACAATCGAAATCGATGAAACGAAGGAAGAGGAGTAAGTCGAGTGGCAGTTCAGGCCGGGAGGGAAGTCGGGAAGAGTAAATGGGCAGCGAAAGACAGAGAGGAATGGGGTGGAAAGAGAAGTATCCGTTAGACGGCAAAGTGAGATGGACCTTAGCCCTGCCAACGGTCGAATATCTCGGGGAAAACTAGCCGTTAGAGGAGGGATTATTATTCGGGGTCTACTTTTTAGAACAAGGTAAATTTTTTTTTTTAGAACAGGACGAAAATACCCTTAAATTAAATCATATTATACTCCTACCTACCCACCCCACCCCACCCCACCCCATCTAACGCCATTGTCCCTCTTCCCCTCTCGTTGAAGCGCAGAAAACCAACCCCCAAATTCCACACCAATCTCACCGGCCGGCTGATGGAAATGCAAGTGTGTGAATGTCCTGCTTTTGTGTTGGATCATCAACAAAGTCTACAGCAATTCCAAGAATAACAAAATTTAATTCATCAAACTCCAATCCACCAGATAGCAAAAAATATATAGAGTTCCCAAGTACTATCAGTGAACCGAAAAAAATCAACAAAGAATGAGCAATTTTCAAACAGACAAAGCAACTAGAAATAAAAAAAATAATAGAGAGAAGGAGAACGAGAGCAGATTCACATCCAACAAACCTAGATCTAAAATTTCCAACAAACCTTGAAAGATCAGAAGAGAAGGAGAAAGACCAAGGACGGGGGCGAACCCAATCGGAACAGATGCTAAATTGAATCGAAATAAGGAAGGATTACAGTGAAATCGAATTGAATAGGACCCAAAGCCACGATTAGAACGAAAGCAACGACGGAAATCGATCTGTCTTGGATAATTGCCGCCGAACTCATCATACTGGACAACTTCGATCCCATTCCAGACATTCGACACCAACTCCCGGTGTGCAGAAACGACTTCTTGAGATCACCTCATCCAGCAGCACCACCCATCGCCAGCGCCGTCTTCCTCCGGCGTCCTCCCCTCAGCCAAAGAACCCTACAACATCATGTTACAAATGGTCGTTGCGACCATTTCGGTGTATGGTCATTGCGACCACTTCCGTGTTTGGTCGTTGCGACCACCTCGGTGTTTGGTCGTTGCGACCATGTATATTTTGGGGGGGGGGAATTGGTCGCAACGACCAATTGACATTTGGTCGTTGCGACCACTCGATCATGCGCTAAACGGAAATTTAATCCTGCGCTAAACAAAAATCCTGTTATTATTTTCCTCTTTCAGAATATCTATTTTTTTTAAATAATCTTTTTTTTTTGTGCTCTTTTTTTTTTTAATAAATAATCTAGTAAGAATAAAAATCCTAAATATTTAAAATGAATGATATCAAAATAAAAAGCATGAATATTTAAAAAGAATAATTACAAAAAATCACAACCGAAATGTGATTTTTTTAGGCAAATAAACTTTAGTAAGAGCAGGTCATTTATCATTAAAGTGATGACATCATGAGTTATAAATTCAACTTATAAAAGTTAAAGAAAAACAAAATATCAAAAAAATTCCAATAAAATTATTGAACCTTTGGAGTATGATATTTTGCAATCTCATAGTAATTTGATGAAAATGTCCGGATTTAGTTTTATAATTTTCCTGAATATGATTTATCATATTCAAATAAAGCCGCTATGATTGTTACTTCTCCGTTTCAAATTAATAGTCGTTTTAGTACGGGGGCCGGCACAAATATTAAGGAACAATTAATATTATAAATTTTACCTTTTACTAAGAATGTTGTACTGAAGCTATTTGGAAATCCGTACAAAGGGATGTGTTGTAGTTTTATTTTAAAGTTCACTGTAATCTTTCACATCCCACTAATTACCATTTGGAAGAGTGTAAATTCAAAATTTGTTGAACAACAATTGTACGAGCGACTATTATTTTGAAACAATGTGAAAAGAGTAAAATGACTTTTTTTTTAAGCAAGATAAGAATTCGATTATCCAGACAAGTCTAGAGTAACCGAGAGACTGAACAGGTCGGTAGATAGACTAGCCATCATGTACAATCGAAAAAACAAACAGAAGCAAATGACTGAAGCAAATGACAAAAAAATAAAAGCAGTAATAAATGTACAAGTCATCCTACACCGAAACTACAAGCTAGCAGAACAATCAAACCGATCAAGGGAGAGTACTAAACTTTTTGCTCTTTTTTTTTATTATTCTCTTTACTGTAATATGATACAAAGTAGCTAGTTTTATGTTATTTTTACCACTCAATTTACCGTTATGGAATCAAATCGTTTTCCTTTAATTTTTTTTAAAAAAGCGGTCATCACCATCACTAGTCACTATCGCTCATTGAGAGTCTCAACACTCCTACCCTGGGAGTCCGCCTCTTCTCCTCCTCAATCGGCCTCCCCTTCAATCTCCTCCTCGATCGGGTGTGTTGTTCAACCAGTCGACCTCAGGGGGTTGTACTTCGTCTTCGACGTCTTCGGTACCCTTGATCCTCTTGAGATCCATCATCCATCTCCTCTTGAGCTCCTTCTGACCAGCCTTCGAGCATCTCCTTGCATCCGGTGCTAGCATTTGGGGTTATTTGGGATTTCATCTATCCCATGTCCTGCTTTCGATTTGGGGTTATTCGTTCCCTCGATTCGACCTCTTCCCGCTCCCGTTGGCTCAATCTCATCAACTGGCGTCCTCGTCACAATCGTAGCCGGCGTGCTCGTGCAATGGCGCTGACCTTGGTGTTGCCTTCCATCGCTAGGCCCGCGACTGGGGTTTGACGTGGCGTGCTCGCTCATGACCTCGGCGCCTGGCGAATCGACCTTTCTTTCGGTCTGGCTTGGGGGGAGTTCCACCGATTGCTCCTTTATTTGGGCCTGAGCGACGCGAAGATTGGGCCTGATAACATGTCATTTGGGCACGAGGCTTAGTAGCCAAATATTTTATTTAAAAAAAACAATCAAAACCGAGCAGAGTTGCTTGGTGATTTTGGTTTCAAGGCTAGCAATTTTGTGCGGTGTCCTTCGCTTTTGTCAACACACGAGAGGTCGCATACGTGATCGAAATTTGAAGGCTCGTTAGTTTCCGAGTCCAAATATGATGTTTTCACTTAGTTCCCTAGGGATTATTTGCTTCGCCTTTACGAACAGACGGAAGTTTGTCGCACACTGCCTTTGTTCCTTCATCAATAATATTAGACGGCGTTTGGAACTACACTCTTGCAATTTGGTTGTTCTGGTTTGTAGTTGTTTCTTTGTATTTTGCTTGTATTGACGGTTGCCAATTCTTTGGTCTATCGACTCATTGGGTCGATCCGATGAGTCGAATTTTTACTCAATCAAAAAAAGAAATCACTGCCGCTCATTTTAGCCTAGTTATTTGACTTATTTCATTGCATATCATTTTATCAAATACCGCCCCTTTAGCTAAAACTGTTGGCTCTTCTGGAGTTCTCACCAAATAAAGGAATCCTTATACAAGTAACAAGTACCGTATAAAACAATGAAAACCTTATCTAGATTTATCATCCATCTACAGAAGTTGGTGATACCCACAGGTTCAGATACAGATATTCAGAAAGAAAACAAAAAACCCACCGAATCCAATTCCGGTTTGGAACTATGAATACATCGGTGGTGGGGCAATGAAAAGATAATCTTCAACAAACTAACAGATTTATGACTGAGATGGACTTGTGATTGTGATTTCTTCAACTTCATTGTTCCCCGTGATGTTCTATCCTCACATAACTTTACCAAGTCAAAACTAATCTAATGCCTACCGGTGATGTTCCGGTAGAATGTAGGTTTAACAACCCCACTCAAAATGAAACAGTTGTCGACTAACCTGTCGAAGAAAGGAAGAGGACCACTCCAAGCCCTTTGAGGACAAGCAAGCAACCCGTGCACCACACAACACCCAACTTAATCCTTTTTTTTTTAATCGCACAGTATACAATACACATCTTATACAAACCAGTTAACTTCTCATTGCGTTCTATCCCAAGTCTCCAAAGACAGGTCTGTCGCTAACGCTGTAGATGACAGATCAGAAGGAATTAGCAACTGTAATTACACAATACCTCGATGTTATTAGCCGATGCACTACACAAGCAGAAAACTGTAAAATTCTTACAACAGCAGGGGAGATGCATAATCTTCTAGTGACTTCATATTTTGGATCGACAGCATGGGCACGTCCTGCAAGTTTGGAGCCAGGGACAAAGGCAGTGAGAATGAAACCTGTGACCGCATTGCAAGCCTGTGAGCTTGTCTCCCTTTGCAAACCTCTCCAAACAAATGCTGCACTCATCTGCACCACAAAATTTTGGACTCCCATTGGATATTCCGGTGAATAACTCGTGGTGAAGGCTTGCAAGGGCTTCTTTGTCAAGTGGAAGTGGCTTTAAGATTGTTTCGTGAAGCTGCCTTTGGGACGGAGAAGATGAATGAGCTACGAAGCTAGCTTCCACTAGATGCTCCCTCGAGTTAATAATCTGCCTGTTCCCAGAATCACTAAGCCAGTGGTTATCAAAATGACTTTCATCACTTTCCCTGTAATAAGAAGATATAAAACGGCAGGTTAATACTTACTGAAGAGGCCTACAATAAAAGCCATGTAAGGAAGTGAAAAGTAGCAGCGCCAAGCTCTCAAAGAACACAATAGAAATTAACATTTTATTGAAGGGAAAGCCCTTGAGAGAAACATTAAACTTGCCTCCTTGCCTGGGTCCTTAGTTCTTAACCATGTATTCAGTAACAACGAAAATCTTACAGGGGGCAAGAAATATCTATATACTGTAACCATATGCTAGAAAAAAGCACATAAAAATCCGAAACTAGTCAAAAAAAAATATTGGGGCTGAAATTGCAAAAGTTGGGAATCTTATAGATAAATTATCAGAATTAAAAATATTGGGATTTGGGAGAATTCCATCCACAGTACACAAATGCTTTCAGCCCGTAATATCTGAAAACAAAAGTGAAGATACACACAGAATATGAACAGACGATTGTTTTGTTTTGTACTCCGTACAAAGGGAACGTTAAAATGATGATATAGAGCAACATGAATCTCCTAGTATTTTGAAGAGAAGATTTTGTTAGCCAAATGATGGAAGAAGCAAATATGGGGAATCCAAATCCCAGGCAAGAACACTTAGAGGTATCATTTCCGTACTCCTAACAGACCTCTAATTCTTCGTTCTTACAGAACATTAACACAAACACATACAGCGTTCGGCTTCGCCATTCGTCTTTAAGAAAGGAAGCATTATGATATCACTTGTAATAGAACGGTTTTAACCAAAACACACAGGACTACAAGGTCCAGTTCAAATCGCCTGAACATAGCTACAGTACTACTAGTTACATTAACAATTTTAGATAATAAACACAGCTTCACTAAACCAACTGAAATGAGTAACAGAATGTTTTCAACATAACATCTATTTTGTCAGATTATCGAAATGTCAATGGTAATATGAATAACTTTCTTAATTTCCCAATAGTCACCTAAGCGGCTTAGCCCATTATCCTAGTGTAGTACTTTGTACTTGTTACTCATCAGTAAGTGGTATCAAATTTTATTTATTTATTTATGTTAAAACATCTCAGCAGAAATGAAAATGAACAGATATAACAAGAAACCATCATTCATTACGAACCTGACAGAAGAAACAGATACACCTCTTAGTCTCTGTACAAGCCTTTCTCTTGCAAGGACTACAGATCTGGGAAGTCTCTCACTGCTATTTAATCTACCCCTGATGGAATTTAGAGTATCTCCTCCATGAACAATATTCCGAATTGGAGTTTCTGTCACACCTTCGAGTTGTTGAATCGATCCACTATCCTGTGCGTTTGAATGATAGGTTATAATTTTTTAACACTCTTACAGTTGAGAAGGACAAACATATTAATCCCATATATCACAGACAATCACCACATACATGGTCTGCATATACCTGAAATAGGAATGTGACTAATAGAAATTTGACTTTTTCAATGGAGGAAGGAAAATCTATGCTGGAAAACAATTTAGCAGAGCATTCAGCAGGTGGAAACAAAAACTTCATAAGCTATGTAAAAAAAAAAGTGAATGAGCTGAGGTGGTTAAGATACATGATATTCATAAAGAAACCACGAGAATTTCAGTAAACTAGCTGAATAAATCATCATATCACCTTCTTGTAAGATGGATACATTTGCCATATTATAAGATCAGCATCCAAGTATGCAACAATATTACAAGGACATTCTAGAAGAATCTCTTTCCTATAGGCTATAGCATATGACACAAGAGGTATATCGATCTTCCAAATGAAGTGACAAGAAGTTAACAAGTATCTCTTTTGCAGAAAATCTAGAAGAATCTCTTTCCTATAGCATATGACACAAGAGGTATATCGATCTTCCAAATGAAGATGATTATGCTTAATTCCCAAGATAATATTTGGAGCAAAATAGAATTAAGCTATGAGTAGCATCTCTAAAGAGTGTAAAATTCAGCAAGCAAACAAACAGATCTTAAAATAATTAGGCAATGCTATTCATTTTCTATTCTTTAGGCATATGAATGCTTCACTAAATTAATTTCGCGCAAAAGCCCCCCGGTCCCCCTTTCAATCTAGGAATGAATCTATTTTCCCCGATCATACAATTTTCCGAACTATTTGAAAGGCCAATTAGATAATCAAATTAAGCATCAATAGCAAGATCTCAAGTTGCAACCGAGCTCACAATCCAAAAATTGAATCGGAAAGGAAAAGGACGAACTCAGAAGCTTAATTACCGGCGCAATTGCTTCGGAGCAAGGCTGTCGCGGATAACCCGGAGATCTGCCAGGTTCTTCGAAATCCCCGGGAGGAACATGGCGATTCAGGTGATGATGTTGATCGGTCCGAGGATGGAGGTGGCGACGGATAGAGGGACCACAAGTGCTATTCGTAACGGCCTTCCTGGAGCTGCTGCTGCTATGGCGGTGGGTGCGATGAGAGGAGGAGGAGAGGAACCCTAGGTCGTCGGAATCGGAGGTACAGCGAGTTGATCGATACCTCCTGCCGTAGAACAGCAGAGAAACGCTCGTCATGCAACAAAGGGAAAGGGAAAGGGAAAGATGAGGTCTGGAGAAACCGTACGGACAAAATGTCGACGACAGTAACGCACCAAAAATGGCTCAACAGACAATGGAGGTGAAGCGTCCACGTCAAAATCAGGGAGAACTTTGCATAAAACCACCCGTTTTTTTTTAATTAAGTAAAGATTCGAGCGACTGAGCGAGAGATCGACGACTCGGCAGATGGAACCGACTAAACATACAGTAAAAACAGAAAATATACAATCTCTGTAATAAGACGACCTAAGCAAAACTATTCCCAATAAGTTGAGAATGTCAGCAAAGAACGAAGTCAAGCACCACTGATCAGTAGCACCGCGAACCAACGGTATAGCAGAAATCTATCTCCTGTTGATAGTATAGATGAAACTCCAAGGAAGCTCCTTCCCGGATACAGAGTCGCCCTGAAAGCATCACCTCTACCCCGGCTAGTCTCGACTCCAGACTCCACACCATCAACTAAGCAGAAGAACACCTAGAAACACCGGAAGCATAGCCACACACAGCTCATGCAAAAACACTGAAAAGATTTAGCCAACCGGAATTTGGTGAAGCCCTTTCGGAATTTATTTCAAGCTCTTTCAAGTGGGATTTAAATTAAGCCCTTTCGGGCGATTTAATTTGTGTGTGGATTCTATTTAGCGCATAATTGATTGCATCAACCATGGCTGGAGTGGTCGCAACGACCTAAAGTTGGTCGCAACGAACATGGATAAAGTTGGTGGCAATGACCAATCATTGTTGGACAGTGGGTTGATATGGTCGCAACGACCATGTTTTTAGCCCGATTATACTTAGACCCGAGCTAAAAACTCTCTTCCATAATTATAAATAAAAAACACTTTTTAATACGGTTCTACCAAGAACCGAGCTAAAATGTAAAATAAAATAAAAAATGAAAGAAACAATACCTTCATCTTCATCATGTTCGCAATAGCGGAAGCACAACATGTCTCTCTATAATGGCAGATTCTTTTTATTATTATTATTATTATTATTATTATTATTTCGCTCAATATTCAACAAGATTGAATGGAATTCAACCTTTCCAATTCAATATCAACATCAATTGGCGATTCTATCAAACTTATACCAAATTTAATTTGAATTCATGAAACCCTAAAAAAAACTCAAACTCAAACTCAATTATTGGGAACGAATTGAGCAAAATAAAGTGGTGGGGATATTCATACACCGATTATGAATTCAAAGGCGGGTTGACCCAACG
Source organism: Persicaria tinctoria (assembly GCA_037127255.1). Taxonomy (NCBI): domain Eukaryota; kingdom Viridiplantae; phylum Streptophyta; class Magnoliopsida; order Caryophyllales; family Polygonaceae; genus Persicaria; species Persicaria tinctoria. Next base: position 8,823,434 of record JBANSL010000012.1, read on the forward strand.
AGTTGGCGGGTTTAAGTTAGGATGAACATGAACCCGCCTACTCGGCCACCCGTGGGACCTGGATCCGCCGAGTCACGGTTTGATTGGAGTTAAGGTGGTTAAACTCATGAGGAAAGTGAGCCCACCTACTAAAAAGGATTGGAGTTAAGTGGTTAAACTCATGAGGAAGGTGTGTGTCAATTTTGAGGTCTTGTAATTTTGAGTTTCTTCGGTTGATTTCAGTATTGGTCGAATTTACAGATTGATGTGTTTTTGTTCGTTTTTCAATCAGAAGGTGATTTCCAATTTCGATTTCTTCTCCTCTCGTTTCTGCCGGAATTTTAACGTTTGATTAGCACTTAATTCGAAGTTTCAGATAGAAAAAAGATATGACGTCCTAAAGCCAGGGCCGTCCCGATGATTTCGGAAGCTCGATGCAAGATTATAATTAATTAGGCCTTATTATTTTTTCCACATTTTTTATTGTAATAAATTTATATTGATATTTATAAAATACATATACGATAGGGTGAAAGTATTTACATGAAAATAATGTATTCTATATTTTTTTGTATTACCAGATGCAATTTTTTTATTTTTTGATATAACCATTAAGAGGATATAAAGTTTAGAAAGAATATGAAAAAAAAAAATTGAGGTGAAAGTAGGAAAATGTGGGCCTTGGAAAAAAAAATTTGAAATGGGACTATGGGAGAGGCCTTTATTGGAATCGAACATGGAACTAGGGTCGTTATATGAGTTGAACAACTCGAGTTCGGCTTGGGATCGACTCGAAAAAAGCTCGACTCAAGCTCGTTCACTTACCTGAACAAGCCGACCTTGAACATGATTTAAAGCTCGGTTGAAAGCTCGGCTCGTTTGATTTAGGCTCGAATAGCTCGAATTTTACAAAATTTCTAAAATTTCCTTTAAGTTAACATCTTATGACCGACTAAAACTACTTAAAGCTCGAAAAAAGCTTGGCTCGAGCTCGTTCATTTAGTAAAACAAGCCAAGCTTGAACAAAAAAGAAAGCTCGTTTAAAATTTAGGCTCGGCTTGGCTCAAACTCGTTTAACAAATGAACAAGCTTGAACATGTCAAGCTCGGCTCGTTCGGCTCGAATAACACCCCTACCTGGAACCAATTAATATCCTAGTTCCCACAAATAATTAAAACATCAACCACTACGTCACTAGTATTATTGAATATGTTTGGAAGCTTTATATATACTCCCTCCTTGAATTGATAAATAAAGAGCGGTCATTCCGGGGTTCGAACCGGGGACCTATGGGTACTACCCACAAGTCCTTTCCGGTGAGCCATTCCGAAATGGTTAAGGCTATAACCAATAAACCACAACAACTTTTATATATACTCCCTCCATTTACAATTAGTTGACGTTTTAGGTAAATTACTCTCAAATTAAGGAAGGAAGGTTCATTGTGTAAAGATGACGTTTTTTTGGATCTGTAGACTCTGTACGTATGCCTCTGCAACTTCCACTTTACTCCCCAAATTAGATGCCATGTATAATTAAGAGGGATAGCCGGACAAGTGTTGCTTTTCCAATTGGTTTTACATTATTTTTAATGGTAGAAAAGAAAAAAGAAAAAAGGGAGTTTTATGAAATTGACTGGGACAAGTGGGTCAGGCTTCTCATACGACAATTATTTATCAAAACGTAAAAAATCACTACAACGACAAGTAATTCTAGACGGAGGGAGTATATACTAGTAAAATATTATATTGGACCCCAAAAATATTTGGGCCTTGTGCGAACAGACCGTTTGCACCACTATCTGGGTCGAGCCTGCCGACTCAAGCCTTTCGCCAACCACCAACGGCAACTGAAGGGCGACTGGAGTTCACTCGCAGTGGAGTAGGAAGAAAGATTCAAGACGCCGGACTTTCTCCCTCAATGTTTGAATGACTACGTCATCGCAAAGAGTGGTCGCGTTAATGTCCTCTTCGCAACCATTTATTTTTTGTCTTGTTTGTTCATTCAAGAAATCTCATTGAGTAATTCTTCATTTGTGTTGGGGATAGCGTCACATCTCAAGTCTCGCTAGTGGACCCTTCTCAGAGTGTGGAATGCGAGTTTCAGAGAGAAAAAGCACCCGACGTCCTCAAGCCTTTTGTCAACCACCAGTGGCAACTCTCACTTGCAGTGGCATAGGAAGAAAGATTCAAGATGCCAGACGTTCTCCCTCAACGTTTGAATGACTACGTCGTCAGTGGCGTAGGAAGAAAGATTCAAGATGCGGGGTCTGATTCTCAATTTTGTCGTAACCAATATGGATCGATTTTCCCTTCCGGTCACGAATGATGTAGCCAATTGAGCTGTCGTTATTAACAAGTGTAGATCTATCAAAGTTTAATTTGAATGTACCAGCAGTCGGTTTTCTCCATTTTGCACTTTTTTGGCATAGTCTTGATTGTGTGTAACTCACAATATTTTTGTCGTGAATACATTGAATCTCGTCTTCCTTTTTATGCACGGAGGTTTTCGTCCATTTTTCCAGGTGGGTTGTGATGATGTGTTTCACATAGTCTCGATTCGGAATGAGTTCTTTTCCGAAGTTTGTTTGATTCCTGATGTACCATATTGTCCACCAGGCAACCGCCAGTTTCTCCTTTTCAGATTTTGTTAGAGTCCTACCGATTAGAGATAGTATAGCATCAAAATCTCTAGAATTTGCAATTAAACTGAAAATAGCCCGATTTGCTCCCACATTCAATGGGAGATGGAATTTGAAAAACTGACACTCCACAAACAGATGTGTTTCATCTCCAACAACACTATTACAGAGCGCACAAGCGGTTAGTACGGAGACCCCTTTTTGAAATAAACAGGTAGCCGTTGAAATACGCTTCAGACCTAATTTTCACGTGAAATTCTTAATCTTTGGGGCTGTATAAATTTTTCATGTCCATAAATTATTGTCCTCATTCATGCTATTATTTTCCCCGAAATAATTAAAAGTTGAATAAACTTGACCCAAACCCAAAATTACTGAAATGGAACATGGAACATTCCAAATTTATCGACTCAGTTTGCCGGGTCTATTCATTTTCTTTAAAAAAATTATTACAATTACAGTAAATCAAGTGTTATGAATATATTGTTTGCTCAATTATATGTGTAATTCAAAACTTGGACGGTTCCAACAAAAAGATACCGTAAAGTCGTAAACATTCATAGCATTGACAAATGAGGGCCAAAGATCTTCGATCGGATTAGTAACGTTTGATTGACGATTAGGTAGTCATTTTCATCTAATTTTGATTTTCTTATAAATTCCTTTGTAAGATATGCTCCATATAGTCCATACGTAGTAGGTGGCTTGAACAAAATTTCTACATTTTTGTGAGAGATAAACTTTTGATATACTCCATCCATTGCAAGAAAAAATGTCCAAAAAGATATATTTTTTTTGTTAAAAAAATATCATTTTAAATATTTTGATATTTAATCCACACAAATCCTTCATTGCAATTTTTTTTCCTCAAAGATGTATTTTTTTATCATAAAAGAATTCGAAATATCAGATAAACAATGTTTAATAAATCGGGAAGGCGAAAACGCCTCAAAAATGTATAATACTACCTCCGTCTCAAAATACTTGTCACTTTACTTTTTGGCACGTTTTTTAAGAAGCTAAAAACTCTATAAAATATTAATTTTTTTAATAATTTTTTTTTATCATTTTATAGACAATTGTATTAAGTATGAAATTATTTTTTTAAATTAATAAAATCATTAATATTTTATATAGTTTTTACCATTCTTAAAAAACATGTAAAAAATAAAGTGACAAGTATTTTGAGACGGAGGAAGTAATAATTAACTGCATCTTACTACGACCTCGATTAGTTTCCTTTTTTAACCTTTATTGTGTTAAGTGTCATTTTTACTTTATTATAAAAACTTCTATAATTTTTTATTTATTAAATACTCTCTCCATTCTTTTTAAATATCATTTATTATTATTCACATACCTTTTTTAAGATGAAATAAAAATGACAAAAAGAGTATATTTTCCAAACATACACTAGTTTATTTTTTAAAATTTTTTTTTGGTCATACACTAGTTTATTTACAGTACTCCGTATAAACTAAGAACGAAGAAGATATGTACCACTCCACATGTTTGCTACAGTAAAAATAGCCACCGCTATATTTAATTTTTTGAAACGCACAATGTGTATAAAGATCCAACTGCCACGTAAGCATAAACGTCAGCAAGATTAGTACTGTGTGTAGTAACCAACAAATCCCTCTGAATGAATGTGAAAGTGGGAGCTCAAAAGCGGGGAGGTTGGAAGTCTCCGTAGAGAGAATCAAACCCCTTTTATAACGCGCAAGTTTCCTTCCATTCTCCCATCTTCTTCATTCTACGCGCTTCAATCTCCGTCGACTCTGTTGTCCTCCTCATCAATTTCTTCTCTCTACCTCAGATCTCCCTCGAATCCAGGAGAATTTTGATCAATCCAAGCCGAAGAAGAGTCGGCTTCGTGTGGCTCTGCTTTCGAGGAGCTTGAAGGATGTTAAGGGCGTGTTCTCGGTGCTTCGGGAGATCAGGGAGGGATGCGTTGCTGTGGCACATGGACTTGAAGCCTCACTCCTCCGGCGATTTCTCCATCGCGGTCGTTCAGGCTAATTCCTCCCTCGAAGATCAAACTCAGGTCTTCACTTCTCCTTCTGCTACCGTCGTTGGTGTCTACGATGGCCATGGCGGCCCTGAAGCCTCTCGTTTCGCCAGTTCCAAGCTTATTCCTCTTCTAAATAGTATGTATTTCCTTAATTTCTCCCTTTTGGTGTTGGATTTCTTCATATTTCACCGTATAGTTTTTTTCTGGTGTTGGATTTTAATGGATGTCGTTGGCGTCTGTATACTGATTTAGAACTAACTTCATGGCTTATAGCTTATCAATTTAGAACTGTACGGCTTGAATAAGTTTGAGAAATGAAGCGAGCTGAAAACACAGTTAATCAGCTTGGTTTTCTAGTTAGGTAGCTTAGAGCCTGGCACCAAAATCTTGATCTAATTCTATGTGGTGGTACTATCCTATGCCTTCTGCAGAATTTGCGTCTGAGCAAGGAGGCTTGTCATCCGATGTAATAAAGAAGGCATTCAGTACAACGGAGGATGAGTTCTTGCAGTTAGTTAAGAGAACCATGCCAGTTCAGCCACAGATCTTATCTGTTGGATCTTGTTGTCTCGTGGGGGCCATCACTAATGATGTGTTGTATGTTGCTAATCTGGGAGATTCAAGAGCAGTGTTGGGACGCTGGGCATCAGATAAGCGGCAGGAATATGTCGTGGCCGAAAGGCTGTCAACAGATCATAATGTCTCAGTGGAAGAGGTGAGGAAGGAAGTGGAAGCACTTCATCCCGACGATTCTCAAATTGTCGTGTACACCCGCGGTGTTTGGAGAATTAAGGGCATCATACAGGTAAAAATCAAGCTGCACTTTTGGCATGATTATGCTTAGTTCTGTTGTATTCATTCCATGTGACTGTGCTAGTTCTAGGTTTCTCTGAATCGCGTGGGTGAGCGCCTGGTGGAAAACGGTATCCCATCTTTGTGCTTCTTAGTTATTTTATTCTTGGGGAAAACTACCTTGGAATAGATATAGTGTGCCAAAACCTTTACTGTAATGGTCAGTTGAACATGGGAAATTGAGGATGTAGATTATTTTGGGAGGTGCAAGTGTGCAATAAGGATATAGAGTTTATATGGTTCATGCATCTCGATTTCTTACCTTTAACCTGTATCTTTGAAAGGAGTTCCTGATGCAGCCACGCCCATTTGCAGTACATCAGCAACTGTATGAAACAAAATAAGGATGCCTGAAATGGGGTGGTGTAAGTACTTTGATGCTTTCATCCAGCCAATTAGCTGCAGCTTTCCTTTAATAAATCCGGATAAGTATTTACCACGATCTGTGCATATTATTAGAAAAGTTGCCAAGCTTTCTTTTATTGGTCCCTGCTTATATAGATTCACTTTTCACATTAAATTTGAAAAACTAGAATGGTCATGGTCGTCGATATTATTATTTGTTTTTCTTAAATTGATTGAAGCCTTCTCCATTGTTTCATTTGATGGCTTATTCATTACAATGTGGACTTTTGCTTTGCATATCTGGACCCAAAGATCACATGATTCACCTCCTCTAATCACACTTTATCACTTTTCTTTCAACCACTTTAAATGATACATCTTATCTGTGCAAGTCAGACAGAAAGCTCACTAATTGAATATCTGCATATATATTATTATTTATGCATTTGTATTTTATTCAGTCCGTTCTATTCCCATTCGGTTGGTGTTACTAGTCTCTTTTATTTCCTCACTTGGGTATCCTCTTTCTCAGGGAAATGCTTCAACTCAGTGTTCAGTTGATCATAGGAAGTTGACTTTATATGGTTCATGCATCTCAACGTTTTACCTTTATTCTGTATGTTTCTTAGAAAGAATATGGTTTAAATGATTTGAAGTTTCACATAGAGTTTGCATATTGACAAGCGAGAAGAGAAGTAGTTAAGTTTTCGGTTGCTGGTGCTTCCTTTGGTTCTCTTTTTTGCTTCAAATTGGCAACACTAGATTATCACTGAGTCATTATTCTTGATATCCTTAAACTGAACTATTTGCATTTATCCATTCATTACATGGCTTATCCACTACACAATGAACTCTCCTTTCAACTGTAACCACTTGAAATGACAGTAACTACATTTATGCTTTATTTATTCCATATTTGATTGGTTCTCTTGTCACTGTTTTTATTCTTTTGTATTACAAGCATGCTCACCAATGTTCTCTTCTGTAACTTATCCATCTCAGGTGTCAAGATCAATTGGAGATGTCTATCTGAAGAAACCCACATTCAATAGAGACCCTATCTTTCAACAATTCGGGAACCCTATTCCTCTTAGAAGACCATTGCTTACAGCAGAGCCATCCATTCTCAAAAGAAAGATTAAACCACAAGACTTGTTTTTGATATTTGCAACAGACGGCTTATGGGAACAGTTAAGTGATCAAACTGCTGTTGAGATTGTCTCCAAGAACCCCAGAGCTGTAAGTTTCCTGTACTTTGCGTTGGCTTCCGTTTTACAATGCTGTACTTCTTCCATCATTCACTCACTATTTTTTGTTGAGTCCAAAACAATAAGAGAGATCTGCATGCAGTTACTTGATATAGGCTTGTAGTTTACAAGATTCATTTTCAGCAGGCCCCAGCTGTGCATTGACACCCATCATGGAGTTGAAGCATGAGTGGGCCCTCTTTTTTCCCTGTATTTGGGATCCTTTGGCAGTATGAAATATACCTTCTGATTGAATAATTTCAGAAGTGTTTTTTTTTTCGGTTTGAATAAATAAGGAGCTGTACAAAGAGTATCATTACATAGACTTGTTGTATATAGTGTATACTCATCCATCGGATGGACTTGACAGTAAATGACCTTATCTGATAAGGTGATGTGAAGGGGTAGTTAAGTGGTGGTTTAACATGTCATTGAGATATTAACCGAAGGAAAACCCTAAAAATCTACTGTAACTATATTTTCCATATCGAAAAATACAATCCTTTAGGATGAATTATAAAATGTCAGGCTCTGTGCCATTTAAAGGTTTATTTTTTTTTATTTTATAATCTGAATACATCTGATGAATTTCCTCTGCAGGGCATTGCAAAGAGGCTAGTCAGAGCTGCTATGCAGGAGGCTGCAAAAAAGAGGGAAATGAGATATGCCGACATCAAGAAGATTGAGAAGGGAATAAGGCGGCATTTCCACGATGACATTTCAGTAGTTGTCATTTATCTTGATCATCAAGAGAACAATACAGGTGGTAAACTCAAGCAGAGTACCATTGGAAGCACTAGAGCTCCTCTCGACATCTTCACCCTCAATGCACACACAACGTAAGGGAAACAACCGTCTTCTGTAGATGAACTTCTAATATACTGGTGATCTCTTAACACTGATTTTACACCTTCGGATACACCATATAGCACAATGGGGAGAGCATGAGAAGAAAAGTCAAGTGTTGTAAATATCAGAAGATGGTGATGGGATGACTGGGAATTTGTTCACTTTTGATTCCATTTGGATGTGGCATTTGATAGTAAAGATGCTATTCCTTGAGATTTTATGCCTTTTTTTGTGTTGCTAAGTAAGTGTTGTGGCTTTATTTATGTATCAGAAAGGGATTAGAACATTTACAATGTCCTCTGGGAGATCATGTATCCACTGTTCAGGGATCTATTCAGCTATTAAAGTCAATCCATGGATTTATTCAACTATTATGCAGATGAGTTTTTTTTTTTAAAAAAAAATCCATGATTTTAATCCATGATTTTGTTATGTTAATCATGATTTTAAGATCCCACTGATTTGTGCTCAAAGGAACATCAGTCCTCGAAAGTCGAAATAACCAACCCACACGCATTTTAAGACTAAAAAGGACCCATTTGTGATGCCTTTGAATCCGAGAACCAACTAGTTGATCCCGGTTCCTTGATGAATGATGAGAGTAAGGACGATGCTGGAGAAACACTAGCCTCGCCACCAAGGAACCACCATTGATTGAATTTGGGGAGATAGGCCACTGTTGGAGATCTAGGAGAAAGCCATGTATTTTCATATAATGCACTCTTTTTCTGGGGGTAAACAATTTTATTTTAGTGTGAAATGATACAGAGTTGGTGAATCATACTGTAAGATGTTCTTAATGTATACAAATACGAGTATTGGAGGTTTAACATCAACAAGGGTCCATAGCTCAGTGGTAGATCATTTGACTGCAGATCAAGAGGTCACCGGTTCGAACCCGGTTGGGCCCTTTTTAATATTTTTTGTTTTTTTTGACGAATGCTTTCGCAACTTGAGTTTTTTTTTTTTTTTGGACGAATGCTTTCGCAACTTGAGTTTGTTTAGTACAAAACCTCTACATAAACCCTAAATATTTTTTGTTTTTTTTGGCGAATGCTTTCGCAACTTGAGTTTGTTTAGTACAAAACCTCTACATAAACCCTAAATTAGTAAGAAGAAAACACCTCAAAATCCGAATTCTCCAAACTATCTGAAAATTTTGACAAATGGAGTTGAATCTGTTGAAATTTATATTACATTGTAGGTTGATTATCTTAGCTATTTCAAGTATTTTTGATCCATAGTTCATTTCTGTTGTTGGAAATGCAGGGGATATATGCCAAATTTGTTATCCGAAATACAAATAAATATCACACTGATTTGTAAAATAGCTATCAAAGTAAAACATTTCCACATCTAACAAATTAAAGTTATAATGCAACCAAAACATAAGCCCAAAATCAGTTGGCATTTAAAACCACAAATTTATCTATAGTTAGATTCTTGCCAAAAGGTTGCATTAGCAGCTAGAGCAGTTACTGATGACTAGAGAGTGCGTGTGGTGGCAGTGGTGCTTCCAATATTCACAACTATGGCTGCAGATCCGGGGAAGCTTTGACATACCATCATTAACTGAAACCAGGACCCGGTGTTGGCCCAGGCCCTGCAGCAGCTCGCCTCGTAGCCTTTCATTGAGCGAGCATCTCGTCATACTTCTGAACGATCCGAGTTCAATAGATGCGAAATGATATGGAATACACACATAAAATGATGTCATCATCACTTAAATCAACGTCAATTGGTACCATCTGCAAAAGTGCAAAACAAACCCTTGTCGTGTAACAAGAATGGCTTCAGACTGGGCAACAAAATCATACAGTGGAGCAGAAGTGTTCTTCATCCCCTACCTACGTCATTTGCCCTCTATAACCAAGTGCAGAAGATCAGGGTGTGTTCTAATGAAAACTGGAAGTGAAAGGATAAATGGATAGTAGTTTGAAACCCTAAAAACAGTGAACCTCGTTGCTGAATGTGAAGTATTGAATTCAATGGTTTCATAGATAAATTATTACCCTCTTAATTTAGAAAAGCAAAAATTTAATAGCTTGAACCCAAAGATATCTAAGTTGTTGCAACATTGATAGATGAATACATACAATAACAACAAGCTCAGTATTTCCGCTCATAGCAGAATCTGTGGGGTCGGAATGTACACTCCCTTTCCCCGACTATTTGGGCAAGTAAACAAGCAAAAATGAGGGAGAGGTTAGACATTCAACATGCCAACATGGTGGTAAGGATCATTGATAAATTTGAACATCTGAACAAAGAAAATAACAATATAACAGGTTAGAAATCACTCAAATCAGGATCAAGGACGACAAGGTGTACTGATATAAAACCCCTTCCAGGTGGTGTTAAACAGACCAAAATCATACATGTAATAGATTCACAATACAAGCATATATGCTAACATCCATTTTAAAATTTAATTTTCAAAAATCTTATAATAAAGTTCTGGTAAGAAGTGCAGATTCAAACAAATGCCAAGCCGAAAAACTCTAATCCGTTTAACATCACTGTCTATGATGTAAAAAGCCATCAGCTCCGTGTTATGTACCTCTCTCTGCATAACCATCACTGACGACGAGCAGCTCTTTGGGTCCTCCTCTGCTCATAATCAGGGTCATCGGTTGACAATTCATGACGACAAACAGGACACGAGTTCCTGATTCCTAGCCATGGTATGATACAGTCGCCATGGTAGCGATGAGAACAAGGCAACTGTTTTGCCTGCTGTCCAACACCCATTTCATCTTTGCACACAGCACAGAGAACATCACCGTTCTGCAAATCTTCTTCAGTCATAATAACCGAAGCAAGGCTTTCGACAGCCTGCTTTGAAGCTGGAGGTCCGCCCATTGAAGCATCTTCACCCTCTGTGAACTGGCCGAATGTCATCTCGTACTCTGCGGTGTAGATGAAATCATCATGGTCCCCAAATGAGGGAGCCTCAGTGTTCTCCATGTCGAGGCTTCTTTCCAGATTATTGACATTCAACAAAACCTCCCATTCGACATTCCTTGATACCACTTGCTGCCTCTCCTCGATTTCATCCTCTTCTGGCCCCATCATGGGTAGAACTGATATAGATTCCTCGGGAGTTAGAACATCCAGCCCATCATCCACTTCCTCCCACTCGAATTCATCATTGACATCTCTCTGATCTTCCAGCTGAAGTGCATCCCAACATAAAGCTAGGTTTCCATCATCATTCTCAGACTGCAAATCAGTTTCTAGCAAATCATCCACGTCTTCTTCTGAGTCAGATCCGAAGCTAACAACATTCAATCCACCTGAAAACCGATTAATTTCATTTCCACCTTGACCACTATCCAAACTGCCACCACTATTGTTCCCACTCTCCCTCTTAGACACATAGAACTCGTCTCCACAATCCGAGACGACCAAACCACCAAAATTATCATCTTCATCGTCGCCGTAACCTAAATCCTTATTCTGATCGAATTCCGTACCAAACCCTAAGACTTCCCCGATCTCCAATTCCAAAGAATTCCTATCAATTTCTTCAGTACCTCGCTCAACTATACCGAAGCCAGATTCAATAATCGGATCCAATTCGAAACTTCCAATCTCGAAAGCATGGGATTGCTCAACGCGTTGCTGAAATAAATCCATGACAAAAGTTACCTGGTTCTCGCGATCCATCGTCTCCTCGAACGAGCTCGATCCGAAAACGCAGAAACTGGGTCCTCCTATCCGATTGTAGGGTTCCAGATCGAAATCGTCGGCCTGGTGGATGTGTTGATCGTTGAGGGAGATAGGATCGGAATCAGCGCCGTAAACGTGAGAACAGTACGGGAAAACGGAATCGAAGGCCAAGAAATCATCCTCCTCGACATCCCCGACGGTTTCTGGGAGACGAAGGAATGAAACCTCCGCCATTGATGACGTCATAGAGAGATGGTTTGGGTTGGGGAGAAAGGGGGTTGGGATATTTGAAAAGGACGGATCTCTTTCCTTTGGAGAAGGTTAAAATAGCCCCATGCTTCGACTGATTTTGGCCTTACGACTATACATCAATATGTCCATGCATTTTTTATTTTTTTAAATGTGATTTTTTAAGATATAAATTTATAAACATATTAATATAAAGGTATAAGTGCTCGTTTGGATTAATACAGGAAGTGCAATTCCCAGGAAGTTTTTTTTTTTTTTTTTTATCCTTTCCAGTTCAAGTGGGTTTAGCCCACTCTACATCTGGATCGGGTTACTGTAGGCCCATTTAAGGGGTTGACCCTCCCACTGACAAGCGTCTCCATGTTTCCACGGGGATTCGAACTTCGAACCTCGAGGTATGGGATGTAGCCCCATAACCACTACACCAACTTGTGATTGGTTTCAATTCCTAGGAAGTTAATTCATGTGAAGAGAGCTTTCTGGGAATTAAATTTCCCGGGATTGATGAAAACACGTTTGGATAAGTTTAATTTCCCATGAATTAAAATCCTACGTTTTGTTTGGTTAAATATAAACCTTTATAGGAATTTGTGTAAAATTACTATAGTAACCCTAAATAATAATAATAAATTATTTGAATTATGGACAAATAAGTAATTTGTAAGTTTAAAAGAAAAAAAATACATTTTTTGAAAAAAAAAAAGGTGGATTTCATCTTACCCACCCTCACTTGGTAATTCTAATTCCCCCATTTTGGTGGAATTCAATTTCCTGGGATTTTCGAAAATAAAAATTGTATCCAAACACATATATTCAAATCCATTTCCTGTGATATTTAACTTCCTGGGATTTTTGAAAACATCCAAACAAGCACTAAAATCTATAAAAAAAATGTGTAAATTTATACCAAAAATAATTAAGTGATGTATCGAGGCGAGCGGAGAAGAGTGTAGGTGATCCGGACGGATCCTCCTCCTTTATTGTGTGTATACTCTTCTTAATTATTTTATTGTTAAATTGTGTTTAGATGTATTTATTGAGTTTGTCCTTTTATGATTTTCGCACTTAACTTTAAAGTGATTGAATATGATTTTCTTTTTTATCTATATTATTATACTCTTTTTAATAGCTCCACAAAATCTTCCTTAGCCAATTTTTAGCCCTATCCATGCTCCAAAAAAGATGAAATCGCTCACCCTGGTCGCCTCTTACCCTCCGGCCCGATGGAGATTGTGAGAGGATGTAAATCATGGTGACTCAACAGGTAACAAGGGTCTGAGACCAGTGCTCACTGCGCACAAGGAGCCCGACGAAGATTGTGAGAGGAGCAGGGCCGTCCAATGTATTTTCGAGACCCTGTTCAAAACTATCTCCTCGTTAAAATATTTGATTTTTTATACAGTTTTATAAATATAAAAATATATAAAATATATGAAATTATTTAAAAAAATAAAATAAAATTCAACATTTTATAGAGTTTTTATTTTTTCTAAACCCTATGAAAAAGTCGAATATAACTATTTTACCGGGAGGAGTATTTATTAAGAATTACTAATAAATCACAAACATGTATGAGAGTAAATTAGTATAAAATAAATTTATTTTAAAAAATAAAAATAAAAATAAAAATTTAATATAGAAATACCTTCTATTAGATTTTTAGTCATTTTTACTATTTATGTTTAGATCAATATAATAGGAAGTTGTGTTAAATTAACAAATAAAAATAGTTTATAAGAAGGCCCCAAAAATAATGTAACATGAGGATGTATTAAATTAACAAATAAAATTAGTTGATAAGAAAGCCCAAAATTAATTAAAAATAGTTAATAAGAAAAACCAATGTAGTTTTTTTATATAAAAAAGGTTAAAAGATTTAAAAAAAAAAATCAACCCCACTTGAGATTCGAACACGCGACCAATATAACTTTTTGATTCTTTGGACCATAAATAATATAAGTGCAAATATAAGTTTTAGTTGGGGCCCTGGAAAAATTGGGGACCCTGTTCCACTAGGCTATTTGCATTGCCCATTAGACGGGCCTGAAGATGAGGTAAATCATGGTGATTCAACCGGTAACAAGGGCCTGAGACCAATGCTCATTGCGGTCTGCGCATAAGGAGCCTCCCTCATTTGAGAGATTGCTCCCACACTGTCGCTGGTGAGACTCGATCATTGGTCCATGCTCTAAATGCCACCCTTGTGACCGATTCAGCTAAGCTCAAGCGGACTTTTTACCCCTATCCATCCGGGAATTAGAATAAGAGTTATTTTTAATAGCTCCAAAAAATGCATTTTAGTCAATTTTTAGCCTATTTGAACCGGTGATCCGTGACTTCTTGACGCGCATTCAAATGCTCTACCACTTAGCTATTGACTCTTGATGATTTTAAATAGGCTAAATTGCATAAAACCATCATTTGAATACACCCATTTATCATAAATCATCCATTAAATTATATTTTCAGAAAATCACCCTTTAAATGACTTTCTTCATCAACCAACCACCTTCGAATATATTCCGTCCAAATATAGGTTAAATTTGATAAATTACATTTGATCACTCCTTTTATATAATATTCTGATAGAATTTTAACAATTAAAAAAAATGGTGTCGACTTCTACAAAACTGCTCTCCCTCCAATTAAGTTGCTCACTATCCTCTTCCAACTCACTTTTTAATTCTCCATTAGCTTCTACACATTTTCAATTTGGGAGAAAAAATGATGTCATTTGTATCATCTCAATTTAATTTTTACTTATTTTACTTATTACTTTTTTAATTGTTAAATTTCCATTATCATATAATTAAATAAAAGGGTTAAAATTGTAATTAACAAGTTTAATTAAAATTTTGATGGAATAATCTCCGGGTGGTTGATTGATGATACAAATTACGGAGCATTCAAAGAGTGGTTTTCTATATTTAGGGGGTGGCTTATGACAAATGGGTATATTGAAAGGTATTTTAGTTAATTTGGGCTATTTAAAATCAATAAGGGTCCATAGCTCAGTGGTAGAGCATTTGACTGCAGATCAAGAGGTCACCGGTTCGAACCCGGTTGGGCCCTTTATTATCTTTTTTTTTTTTTTTACGAAGGCTTTCTAAGCTACATGAGTTTGTTTAGTACAAAAACTCTACATAAACCCTAAATTAATAAGAAGAAAACACCTCAAAATGTGAATTCTCCAAACTATCTGAAAATTTTGACAAATGGAGTTGAATATGTTGAAATGTATATACAGTGATTGATTATCTTAGCTATTTCTAAGTATTTTTGATAGAAAACACCTCAAAATGTGAATTCTTCAAACTATCTGAAAATTTTGACAAATGGAGTTGAATATGTTGGAATGTATATACAGTGATTGATTATCTTAGCTATTTGTAAGTATTTTTGATCCCTTGATAGTTCATCTATGTTGTTGAAAATGCAAGGGATATATGCCAAAGTTGTTACCCGAAATAGAAATATTATCCTTAAAATAGCTTTCAAAGTAAAACTTTTCCACAGCTAACACATTAAAGTTATAAATTATAATGCAACAAAAACATAAGCCCAAAATCAGTTACATAAGCACTGCAGCGGGAAAAGCCTCCGCATATAGAGCTTGAAGAGGTAATGACTAGTCACAAAAATAGCTTTCCATCACAGTTTGGCATTTAGCACCACAAATTTATCTATAGTTAGATTCTTGCCAAAAGGTTGCATTAGCAGCAGAGTTACTGATGACTGGAGAGTGCGTGTGGCGCTTCCAATATTCACAACTATGGCTGCAGATCCGGGGAAGCTTTGACATACCATCATTAACTGAAACCAGCAGGACCGGCTCTTGGCCCAGGCCCTGCAGCAGCTCGCCTCATAGCCTTTGATTGAGCGAGCATCTCATCATAGTTCTGAGCAATCCGAGTTCAATACATGTTAAAAGATATGGAATATGTCAGAATATGCATCTTAAAGACACCAAGAGAGAAGGTTCCTTCTGATCAATTAGAGTTTAACAGCTCTCGATTAAGACTTGCCTTTTTCTGATATGCTGTATGCCTTGGATCAGCTAGCCTGTCTGCAATGCCATATTCAATTGCTTCATTTGCACGGAAGTACTTGGGGCGATGAATATCTTTAGCAATTTCTTCTTTTGGTTTGCCGGTTCCTTTGGATAAGAGGTCAAGGTAGTAATCAGTGTTCGCATCCAGCTCTTTGGCCTGTTTATGAAAATGATTTAGTACCATACTGAGCTCAATGTTAGCATTAGGAAGTACAATCGCATTATAAACTCTGCAATGGAAAATACTACTAACCTTGAGCCACATATCTAGTACTGCCCCACTTGATCTGTAGATCTTTGGAAGATATAGTTTTGCTGCATTTAACAAGAGTGAGGTTACAATTATCAGAAATCATAGCACAAGCATGACAGGATCTACTAAAAAGGACAATGTGATCAAATGGACAAACTTTGAGCTGTCTGAAAGAAACTGTAGATCTAGCATATCCAATAGGTCACTTCACAATTACTAATGAAGAGTACATGATGAACACTATAAATATATCTCAGGGTGGAATCAGTCATACTTGAAGAGTTTGGCTGCACAGCACGATAACCCTTGGCTCCCAGTGCAAGAAGCATTGCTGCTTGACCAAGTGCCATCCCGACATTCACGGTATAGACGGGTGTTTTGCAGAACTACATCATGGAATGATCAAAATACACGTTGAGGCACGATTTTGAGGGAAGCAAATTAATTGAAAAAACATGACTGTCAAACTTACCGACATGGCATCTGCAATTGCATATGCTTCTGTTTCTGATCCAACTATCTCCATCTGCTCATTCTGGAAAAAAAAAGCATATGATTGTCAGAGATGAAGAAAGAAGAAGAGATACATATGGGCAATTTACATGAACGTTGGTGAAATTAAAATTTATAGCTCCCAAATGGTAGATTAACATGCCTCGTGCCTAACCAAACCACTAGCTTCACTTTCACGGTTAATAGATACAGAAAAGGCATGATTCTCTATTTCATGTAATAATAGAGATTTTTATTAGACAAGGACACTCCAATGAACCTGTGTCCCAGACGAATTGATGTACAGGTATATAGGCTTTGTGGCATCATCATAATCCAACCACATAAACTCAGCAATAATAAGTTCAGTGACAGCAGGAACAATCTGCAGTAAGCAGATAAATATGTATCAGAACATAGAAAATACATTAGCAGAATTCCATTTCCAACAAAAATGCATATTAGCTAACCGGCATGCCAAGATACACAATCCTGGAATCCAAGAGCAAAGAAGGTAGATCAGGAGGTGCAGGCCGTCTACCATATCCCCTTGCTCCTCCACGAAATACGGCTGTACTCATGGAACATTGTGCTTGGCCCTTACCGTCGGTTCCTTTGAGGCTCCACATCCCACCTTCTTTCAAGTAATTATGAGCAGAAGATATGCTTTCCTGTAAACAATCTTCACATTACATTATATAAAGCAAATTGGCAAAGACTGGTAAAATAAATAACTAGCAATACTGAACAATTTGTTATAGAAGCAAGTAACCAATTCAATATACTTCTAACATCCACTACGCCTAAATGCTAATTAAGACAAAAGAAAAATACCTCTGTGACACTCTCTGATTGCCGACTAATGGGGTTATCAACTGTCGAGAACAGATCCATTTGTGATGGAGTGAGACCATACATATATTGAGGAACACTCTTGAAGTTCTCCTTCACTGCCAGAAAGAAACAAAAGATAAATATTTTTTTGAATACTCAAATAGACTACAGTAGGAGGCATAATTACTCAACAAAAAGATAAAGTAAAGTTGTAGATCTGGCAGACGAATCTGTTAGGAGCTCAAAATTGCATATCATCAAAAGATGATTTTCCAGGTTACTTTCAGTCACGAGAGGTATTATGAAAAGCCCCATCAAAAGCAGAATGTGTACAGAATTGTAAAATGAATAGCTTTAAAAGAGAGCCAGAGAAATACTAAGAGAAGAGCTGATTATCTTATGAATGAACTCTTCACGTTAGAAAATAGGATGCAATCGTAGGCATGTCGAATCTAGACTAGCCAAGCACATTAAGAAAAAAAAAAAGGTGGTTGGATTATGTCCTATTTGCTGTTGCAAAGTAAAAAAAAGCACAGATCCCGTATATTTATAACAACTCTATCAATATTAAGACTTCAGAACAAGCAACCTTTGTGCTTGAGTAATTTATAAGTTATACTGAAAAGTGCACCATCCTCACCATAAGTTAAATAACTTATTTAGGTCAACTCATCAGGTCAAGGTTGATACCTATATTTTCTTATATGATTTTATTGGTTGTACAAATAGCTACAAATGTAACAGTGAGAATACAAATAGATGAATGTAAACTAAAATCAATAAACAAGTAAATATTATTAACTGACAATGTGATAGCATAATATTCCTACAAAAAAAAATTGGTAGCTAATCTAAAGCGAATGAAAACTCCATCTTTTGAGAGTGGGTTGCAACCTACAAGATCAAAATTAGTAAGACAGAAAAAAAATCAAATCAAAACTATAACAGGTAGTTTGAAGGCAAAAAGGGAATGGCAATACGAGGAGCAGAAAAGTTAAGAGATGATAAGAAAGCAGGGAACGAGGATCAAACATCAGGGTTTTGCATATTTGATAGGTAAAAAAAAACTTCCACCTTGACCTGTTGACCATAATCTGACCCATAAAACAAAACATTTTTCTTTGGAAACCATGGAAAGCAGATGAAGCAAAGGTTATTTTGGATATCCAGTCCAGATCAGGTTACATTTTGTTAGGTCTAGCGTTGATATGAATGAGGGTGAAACACTGCTACCAAAAACCCTACTAAGTAGACGCACCAAGGCAACCACTACACTACTAGATCTATCCTTCAAGTTCCTGAACTCTGACAAAGCTTTTTAGATTAACATGATGTCATTGTATTTCTTGGTTGAGACAACTACTGTGTTTATGCTGCCAGATTTGCTTCAGATGTGCCTCCATGGGGCATAATAAACAGAAAGGTGGATAGTGTAATAAACAACAAGTTGCACAGATATCAGATATTCAATGTGATAGGCAAAC
Source organism: Persicaria tinctoria (assembly GCA_037127255.1). Classification (NCBI taxonomy): domain Eukaryota; kingdom Viridiplantae; phylum Streptophyta; class Magnoliopsida; order Caryophyllales; family Polygonaceae; genus Persicaria; species Persicaria tinctoria. The sequence goes on from JBANSL010000012.1 coordinate 8,842,396, forward strand.
TGAGAAAAAAATTGCTTTGAATTGTAATTAGAACACAATTTTGATGTATTGGGTGTTCACTTTGTGATAATCACTTCCCAAAATGTCCACTCTCATTATAGTGCAAACTCCAACTTTCTGTTCAAACAGAAGCAGCTGATGAAACCAGTTAGATATCTTGTCAAACTGTTATCTTCCCGGTTCATCTATTATTATTAAGCTTTTGGTGGATTTTTCATCACAAACTACACTGCAAAGAAGGGAACAACATTAAGACCACAGCGCTTCCACAAACAAGAAACCCATCCCAAGTTCTTCACTGTGGCAGAATGTTGTGCAACCCCTAAAGAAACATCAATAGACATCCCACAACAGAACTTCGATATTTTAGCCCTTACAAGACACCCAATCTCCTTTCCTGGATGACTGTCAAAATAGGTCTCGTGTATCATCATACACCATAATTTGTTTGGCTGAAAAACTGATGCTTAAGATCCCTAAATAGAAGCATACATCAGCTACAAAATCATGTCCTATAACAATCATTTCTTCCCAATATTGATCGACAATAGAAGGAATTGACCGTACTAACACCTAAGTGACCTAAAAACCTTTCCAAAGCAGAAGTGAGCACAGAAACGACATTATCAGGCCACCAATTCCATCTAATTTCTCAAATTCCACCTCTTTTGTAGGGTTTCCACAATCCAAAACGGTAGAATTAACCAAAGAAACACACGGAGCGACAAAAAAATGTACACATCAATCAACAGAAGAAAGAACGATTTCAGGTTGAAATAAAAGAAGGAAAAAGAAGCTCACATCCTTCCTTGAGGTTATCTTCCCGGAACTGCTTGGGGATGCGGTCGAGCGGCGATTTCTGAGCACGCGGGGACACGAAACATCTACGAGCTCCATTTACGGCGCCAGATAGAGGAGCGGCAGCGAAGGGTTTCGTTGTGGGAAGGAAGGAAGAAGATGAGAGGCGACCTGAGATACCGGCACGGAGACTTTCTTCGCAGTGAACGGGGGGAGCAGTGGAAGAGATTGGAGAGAGGACACTGGCCGCCATTGGAGATAGCTCTTCTCCTTCGACGGACCTCGACCTGTTGCGTGTTCCGAAGAGTGTGTGTGAGGAGGAGAGAGAAAATAAAGAACACCACGGCAACACCCCTGACCGTAGAGAGAGATGAGGCCCAACTCGTTAATCGCAAATTGTGCACAATTTTATTGCGATTTTTGTTTTTATTCATTAATGGATTAAAACAAACAATTGCTACAGTATTGCATAAAAGCACTTCTTATTTAGACAATACGTAGTACTAGTATTGAATAAATATTGTTGCTATACGTTGATTTTATTTTCTTTTATTTCAAAATTGTTATGAGAAAAATCTCAACAAAATGTATATATATGATATGACAGTGAACAGATTATCATGAAAATATTAAATATGTGATTATTTTGTGCTTTTTATGCATTTTTTATACCAGTATTTGAATTCATTTATAGTCCTGAATTTTAGAGAACGTTACAGATAAATTCCATTGTTTAAGGAATTTATTGATCCATTCCTAACTTTTTATAATTTTTAGGTACTTAAATGAACCATAAAAAAAAAGCAATTTTTTCTAAAGAGATATTTATAACTTTTATAAAATTCAAGGGTCGCTATAAACCAAAAGAAAATTAAGAATTTCATCAAAAAAATAATTAAGAAACTTGTTTTCATAACCGTTTGGTTTTAGATTTTTAACAAAGAATAAGTTTAGAGGGAAGTGAAAAATTGAAAAGTGAGACAAAGAGACAAATTGTATAACATACATTCGAGTGTGGCCCCCCTTGAATGCTATGTGGGTTTGGAGTGCGGTGTGGCTCATCGATAGGAGGACCTGATACCAAGATAATATTAGCGCAGGGACATTGGGATGAGTTTATCTCAATGTGATTGGTTGCTTTAAAGAAAAACCGAGATTAGCATGTGGAGGAAGAATCTTTAGAGATGTAACTAGTGAGTTTATCCATACATGAAAGTCGAATTGCTTATTTGAGTCGAGACAAGCATATAAGTTGGGGATTAGGAGGATGGTAGTTGAGATTGATTCAACTTCTGGATGGATTGGAGCCACCGAATTGAACCTAGACATCGAGCCTTGTTGTCTCACTGCGCGCCGGGTGGAAGGGGAATCGAACTCTAGACCTTCATCCAACTCTTATTGTTCTATTAACACCCCTTTTACTATATACTGAGTACATATATAATATATATAATTTTTTTCTGTATTTTTCTAGGGGCTCGAGGCACCGCATGCCCCCTCCCCTGTTGATATGTATCTGGTTAGAGAGTGCCAGAAGTTACTAGTCTAGTTGCATTATGACGTATTGCTAAAACATATCTCCGATAAATGAAACGACAGACAAGTTAGTCAATGTGTGTATTGACCAATCTAGTTTGTTCATATTGGTTGATTCCACCCTGATTAAACTATTAGAAGATTTTGTAATGGATTATAATGATTGTTTGATTACTCATACAACATAATTAATAATAGTATATTGTAGTGCATTATCCCTCAAATTGACAAATAAATAAAACATTCGAGTTGATTGTTGAATAGGTGAAATTTTTGCTTAGCTAAAAGATGATTGACTTTAGCATACCGACTCCACAACACACGAATCTCACACAAATGTGTGACGCACGTTCACACCCTCTCCTTGCATTAATTCAATTTTTATCATTTTATGCAATTTTTTTTATTTTAAATTTCATCAATCTTTCATGTTGGGAATGAAAATATAATTTCCCAAAAGAGTGATTTGACCATTATACCCCTTGCCAAATGCGTTGTATTGTAATTTGATTGGTCCGATTGCCATCCACTTCCTCTCCTGCCTATAACTTTTGGCCGTTTGGGGAGACATTTTTGAAACCCAAACCGACCATCCAGATTGCAGATCCCAATCTCCGGCGAGCCAGCAGGAGAGATCGATCGACCGATTGATTCATCCAATTCCATGGCGAAGAAAGCAGTGCTGATCGGGTGCAACTACCCAGGCACCAAAGCCGAGCTCAAGGGATGCATCAACGACGTCAGGAAAATGCAGCGCTGCCTCATCGATCGCTACGGCTTCTCCCCTGACAACATCACCGTTCTCATCGACACCGATCCTTCCTCCACCCAGCCCACCGGCAAGAACATCCGCCGCGCCCTCCACCAGCTCATCCGATCCGCTTGCCCCGGCGACTTTCTCTTCGTTCATTACAGCGGCCACGGGACTCGTCTCCCCGCTGAGACCGGCGAGCCTGATGATACCGGCTACGATGAGTGCATTGTCCCTTCCGATATGAATCTCATCACCGGTTTGTCTTTTTCCTCCCCCTTTTTTATTTGTTTATTCTCTGGGATCTGTGCTTTATTATGATCTGATCCTCTGTCAAATCCTGAATTCATTGAATCTCTCCATTCCTTTCTGATGATCATCAACCTGTTGCTTTATTACTAGGGTTTTATTTTTCTGAATCGTTGAGATCCCAAACAAGAGAGTGGAAAGAAAAGCATTATTATGGAATGTTTGTTTTTCTTGGTTGAATTTGTAGCTCTTGAGAATGTCCATTTGGTGATTGATTAATAACAGGCTAAAGTTCAAACCTTTATCTGTGTCATGTGAACACAGATGATGATTTCAGGGACCTAGTATGTGCGGTGCCCGAGGGTTGCCGTTTGACCATCGTTTCGGATTCATGCCACAGTGGTGGCCTGATCGACGATGCCAAGGAGCAGATTGGAGAGAGCACGAATGCCAACCAGGAGGAGCCTCAGTCTCATCGCCATGGCATATCAAGCTTCTTCAAGCAGAAAATGAAAGACACTGCTAGGGATGCGTTCGAGTCTCGTGGAATTCACGTTCCCTCGGAGTTGCACCGCCACCTTGGCCACCCCAGCGAAGACCCCAGAGTTGTCGAGGAAGGGTACGAAGGCCAGCATGGATACATCAAGAGCAAGTCGCTTCCTCTTTCAACCCTCATAGACATTCTCAAGCAGCAGACAGGGAAGGATGACATTGACGTTGGCAAGCTAAGGCCGACACTTTTTGATGTATTTGGGGAAGACGCGACCCCAAAAGTGAAGAAGTTCATGAAGGTGATCCTCGACAAACTGCAGCATAAGGGTGATGGTGAGAGTGGTGCTGAAGGGGGCAGCTTGCTGTCCCTTGTTGGGGGTCTAGCACAAGACTTCATGAAACAGAAGCTGGATCAGAACGAAGGATTTGCAGAGCCTGCACTGCAAACAAAGATGGACAGCAAACAAGAAGCATATGCTGGTTCTAGTAAACGGGAGCTTCCGGAAAATGGCATTCTGCTGAGTGGCTGCCAAACCGACCAGACATCTGCAGACGCCAGCCCACAGGGCAACGCAAAGGATGCTTATGGTGCCTTTAGCAATGCAGTTCAGACAATACTAGCTGAGTCCAGTGGCGGCATATCCAACCGTGCACTCGTTACCAAGGCCCGGAAGCTTCTCAAGAGCCAGGGTTTCACCCAGCGTCCAGGGCTCTACTGCAGTGACGAGCATTCCGATGCTCCCTTTGTCTGCTAGACACTCCGATATTTCGTGCTGTTGGATTTTACCTGCAACTCAAAAACCCAAATCCACAAAATTTCCAATATTTCATGCTGTAATGTGGTGGTTTCAAGGATACTGATTTTGGGCAAATGCTTTCCCTTCTGTTATAAAATTATATGAATAAATTCAAGGTTTGTTTGACAGCTGCATTGTTTAGATAGGGCTTAAATGACTAAGGTCTAAGGATCTATATTGTTGTTTACATTGTACTTGATAACGACATTGGCAGCTTTACAATTATATAAAAGCATCAAGGGGGAAAACCAAAACCAGATCAACAAGATTAGGGTTTTCCCAGTGACAGCTACAAAACAACCAGACTGCACAACGCCATTTTGCTTGGTGCAGCAAAATTAATTAGCTTTCTATGATGCTATCTACAAAAGTTCGATGCATGATTGAACTCTGTCGATAGGTGACAAAATGTACTCGTGAAAGGCTGTTACTAACCACTGCCTTGAATTTGTTACAGAGCCGCAGCCAATAAGTTGTATATCTCAGTCATCAATTTCTTGAACCCACGACAAACCTAGAAATGGGAAAGTCAGATGACTGAATCATCATAGCAGCACAAAAAAATAGAAGAAAAAGTGTATCAATAGTGCAAAGTGCAAACCGCAAGTTACCAAACACACCCTAAATGTAATCTTATTTTGCGGAAAATAGATTATATTTAGGGTGTGTTTGGTAACATGCGGTTTGCAAAATAAGAATTATCAACACATTATTATAATATCACCTTGCCAGTTATTTTATGAAATTTTATCCACTAAATTTCACACCTTATAATTGCACGCATTACCAAACACTATTCAAATAAACTACAGACTCTTAACAGTCAGAAAGAGAAAGGGAAGGACCTTGAAGAACAGATTCCACTGCAGAATTAGGAATCAAAAGACCAACAATGCGCTGGTTGTCTGTTGTAGTTTCCACCCGTACAACACGAATTCGCTTATGGCTCTGGCGTGCCTGCATGTAGAGATGGTTTCGTTACTGAACAATGAGAATGATAGGACAAGCTTTCAGCAAGCACAGGGCACTAATTGATACAACCTCTACACGTAGCAGATCTGACATATACAACATATACTGTGCACAGGACCATTCTCATTGAAAAAAGGAAAAATCGCCACAAAATCAAACATAAAGCTGGAAAATATAAGTGCAAAAAAATACAAGGGTGACTGCAATATTTAAGTGAAAAGCCTCGTTTTTAATTGTTACATAAACTGCATCTTATGATTTGTAAGATAAGTTGTCCACAAGCATAGCATCAATTTCGACAAAGGATGTTGTAGTGAATCTAACCAACCGCAATAATTAACCCCTGAAACAAAAAGTAAGATCAAATTGTGGTCTGCCTAAGTGCCTAGCAGATCTTCAAAAAAGTCCACTATAACCTGTCCATAAAGTATTCAAGTATCCATGCAGAAATGGTATTTCCAGGTTGAAAGTACTATTTGTCAGGAAGAAAAATAGGGAGATAAATAAAAAGCAAAAAAACAAAGGTAGCAAGAAGTTAGTTCAATCAATCCAACCTGCTTCGAAAGTGCTTTTTCAATTGTTCCCCAAATAGGAAGGATAAGGCCACCTAAAATATTTACTGTCTGCAACCTTCTACCGACTGTACAATAATCGCCCACCTTGCATTTGGGTCCATGCATGCACTGTTACCATAGAAAAGTATAATAGATAAGCAACTCATGAAATAATAAAATCCCACATGATTTTGGTTAGAACACAGCATCATGATAAACATCCACATCAGTTGCCCCTCAGAACATTATATGATCCTAATTGCTTTATTAATGCAACTTCAACTTCAGCATGGGTCTTGACAAACTGATCCCTACGTCTTGCCAAACTTCAATTTCAGCAGGGGTCTAGGCACTCTCAAACAGAACAGGGGAAATAAAAATAGAAATTGAGAAAAAATTGAAGAAAGACCAAGACAATCTCACAAGGCAGAATTTAACTAGGATGGATGTAGTTGTGCAACTAGGACCTTGCCAATTGGCAAAAACAGGACAAAAAATATCATTTTATTAAAAGATAATGTAAACGATAAAATCATATGAATAGTAGCTCACAGCCATTACCATCATGGTCAAACAAGTATGTCCCAATTTTCATGCTTATTTCAGCAGCATCATTTTCCTTCAGCTATCTTTGAATTCAGTCATAGTTACATGATAATCCATAGTACATGCTTTGCTTAAACACTATTCAACATTGCAACACATTTCCAAGCACCAAGAATTACCTGTTGTGAAGACAAATCATATTCCTCTTCCCAGCCTCTGCGCGCCTTCTCTGAAGATGATATCTTTCTGTACTTGATTTTAAGTTCAGATAACGGCATCTCTCTGTAGAAGAAATAATTGTATAAATGAATAAAAGAATATGAATTCAATTGATAAGTACATATCCATACTTAAAAAGGGTTACCTTATAGCTTCTCCAATAGCAGGACGAACAATCTTAAACATCCCAGACACAACACTGAAAGGCATACGAAATTTGGTCAGAAATAAAACATTTCTATTCAACAACACCTATCTTAGTCTCTATCATAAACAAAAATGCAAATAGCGGTTTAACAAAGTAAACAAGAAAAGAAAAATACTGTAATATTTCAGGTTAGAAGTCCACATCTTGGCCAGGAACAAAACACACTTGTTGGGAATACATCATACAGAGTATAACACCGTCATCATACTCTCAAATCATGTTGGCAAAATTAGGCAACAGTCATAAAGTTCCAATGACAATCATTAAAGTTTCACGTAGTATAGCTACATTATTATCATTACCATCCTTGCGATGGATTTTTTACTTGATATTTCTTGTAACCATTTGCCCATTATAGCCACACTGGATTTTAAGACAGTGATCAAAGTGAGAGTAGATAGAAAGCAAAAGAGTTCTTGAAGAACAGGATGGTTGAATAAAGTTAGGAAGTTGAAGGGAGAAAGCAAAAGAGTACTTGATATTTCTTGTAACCATTTGCCCATTTTACTGCTTCTAAAATCTAGTCAAGGTGACAGCAAAGAGGAAGTTGAGGAGATATTATTGTGCCATTGTGTTGGAGAAGAGACAGAAAATTATTACATTAACTTGAGTCTAGTGAACAGCCTCCAGGATATGGGACATTTTGATACATGAACATGTGGTATGACAAGATTATACTACTCTTTTTGGCCCTTATTGGCTTTTAAAACTCCAAACAAGGTGACCGAGCAGATCGAAAGTCAACGAAAGGGCCTAGGCCTGAGAAACAATTGGCTTTGACCTTTTACCTTTACTGGGTTTCAATAAAGGTGGCTGCATAGACACAGTTGGTGCAAGTTTACAGTGGAATGGTGTTGCAATTGAGCAACATGAAAAAAATGCCAGAATCTCCTTTTTAAAGTTTGCTTGTGATTGCATCTAGATTATAAAGTGGTTCAGCAAACTTGCATGTTGACTCACATCACAGGAACTACGTAATAAATTTAAGAGCTACAGCTTCAGCTTGTGCAAGTGGCCTCACTGTGACGAGCAGGAAGGTGGCAGTAATTTATGACAGTTTATTTTTTCCATGAGCCAAGATACATCCGTTTTTCAATGTATTTATTCCAATTATAAATTAGTTTTCTTTATATAAACAGGAATAAGTAACAAGAAAAATACCTTTCATGAGCCAAAAGGAAATGACGTTTACCCAACCATTCCCTCTTGGACTCATAAAAACCATCATTTACTGAACCAAGCCCTCCTTTTTGTTTCTCATCGAGCAGAGTAGAAGCAAACTACAAATGATCAAACATAAAGAATGTTAACACTGGTTAAAGCTTGAATAATAAGGTTGGCAAAGGCCCCTTTGACATTACCTCCCATGTTACACCACGATCCAGCGTGAATGTAAAGAGTACTGTTGGTGCACCAGACATGTTATCCACATGTACAGTCTGCAAGGATTGAGCTTTTGACATTAAGAAAATAGATTACACAAATTATCCAAAACTACAAGCACCTGGATGAGCTTATAACCTTTGGAGTTCCTTGAAGTTCAATTATGTTAGCTTTTATGTCAACAATCCCTGAATCTAGATTCCCTTCAGTACGAGCATTCTGGATTACCACATCAAGGATACTTGTAAACAATTCAAAGAGTCTGCATTGAAACAACATTTCTTAAATTTCTGAATAATCTGACTTATTGCAACACATACCAAAGAACGGGTGAAAGCACAGACCTATTTTGGATTTCAGGTGGCAGCCCTAGTAAACGATTCAGAAAACGGCCAATATCATGCATGTCCGAGTCAACAATACGACCAGAAATCTTTCCGGATTCTTTTCCACTGACTATATAAGGAAGCCACATAAAACATCGCACAATTAGTTACAAACAAAAAGAAAACTTGAGTGCAGTAGAGAAAGCTGAAACACTATGAAGGAACCATTTATGATTCCTCTCAAGTCATTATTAGTTTCATGAGCAGTAGGAGTTGCAAGTTTATGCATATTTCTTTTTTTAGCAAAAAAAATACTTGGTCCCTTGTCAATGTGCCAATTGAAGCCTTTATGAAAGTGTTTGGTAGATCAAATAAGTTGATTAGAGCCAAAGAATGGGAATAGTATAAATGAAAGCTGAAGATAAATGAATCAAAATAATATGATACAATATGATTCGAGTGATTGAACAAACATGATATAATATGTGATTGACTAACAGATTTTGAGAAACTTTTCCCACTATTTCTTGGCTGAAGAAGGGAATAAATCAAAAGATATATGAATCAAAATCAGGATGTAAAAAAAAAAAAGTCAGCTTGAGCACCTTAGCGGCTTAGCCATGATTCACTACCCTTCCTTAATTTGAAACATGGCAACATAAGCTATTCCATTTATTTTGCACTTGCAATATACTTCACTTTGTAAGACCTCCTTCATGATTGCCAATCAGTTGTGTGACTATAATCTTTCCTTATTTTGAAAACATAAAAAGATCTCAAATTTTATTACAATTCGTCTCACCTATGCCCTAAGGGCACAGGTTAAGAAACCAAATTGGGAAACTGTTTCCGTAAATAATATGGGTAAACCCCAGAATCTATTTTTAAAATGGCTAAACTGGTTGTATCTAGGGGAATATTTTCCAAATTGGAATGCTTAACCTATGCCCTAAGGGCTTAGGATAGAATTGTGATTGTTTTCATCAGAGCTTATTTTCTCTCCACTAGTAAACTGCAATGAAGATGGTGATATTGCTCATATGATTCAAGTAGATGGGCAAAAATGTTACCTAAAACTGAATCTCTAACAATCCCAACTGAAACAAGAGCAGCTTTCGCCTTGGAAATAAAATCTCGAACTGATTCTGGATTCTCTGATGAACAACCAGGAGGGTCAACTGGTAATGCATCCTGTCCTTGTCAAGTTGGCAAACATTGATAATTATATGAGTACCAGCTTATAATGAGGAGGGCTAAAGTTGTAGATAAAAGGGCAACCAACCTGTTCCATTATCCCTCGATACATAAGCATCAGTGCCCTTTTACATATGTACTATCGTAATTAAAGGCACTTAGTGAAGTGGTAGGTCCAGCTCTGCCAAAATGAAATATGGAAAAGAAATGTAAGCCATTCACCAAAATTACTCACAATAAAGAGCAAATTCAGTTCATATAAATTTGCATTTCAATATTTTACAGTTGTCACCTGCGATCGCCTTGTGTCAGTGCACCTAGAGATTCTAGTCTCTTTGCCACAATTGATGCAAACCGCCGTTCACCACCCAGGTTAGTAAACAGTAACCTGGAAAAAGAAAAATACACAAATCTGAGCTTTTTTTTTGGCGAAATTGCACAAAAGCACAGTGGCCAGGTCCTTGCAAACATCAAGGCACCCACTAGCCAAACATAAGATCACTCTATCCAAAACCAATCCAACAAAGCCAAAGACTATAACCCCGAACCAAACTAGTTACAAAATGGGTATATCATCCATCAAATGATTCAAACAAAACCATGTACTATCTTTAAGGTTAGTTGATTTACACAAACCTGAGATCTGATTCACACAATATTGAAAGGGCCATTCTCCCTCTGGTAGCAAAAGCTCTTCCAACAACTATCCTATATCTTATTACTATCCGAATACTAATTTCTTTCAACAGATAAAATTTACAGGCACTACAAGTTCCACAAATAGCACACTGAAATTAGGAGCAGAAAGGTTGTCACGAGAGCTGAAAAGGCAACAAGCAAAAGGTCAACACTACCTATACTCGGGTGCAGAGGCTTGATTGGAACGATGAGTTCTTCCAAATTGCTGGATTGCTCTGTCAGCACTCCAAGGAAGTTCTAAGGTTATATGGACCCTTCTTCTCTACAAGGGAAATTGAAATGTTGAAACATACCACAAACAATATCAGGAAAAAAACATATAGGTGACAGATATCTTCAGAGTGGAAAAATATTGGAAAACCCATTGCCGTGTACATGAGTTGCCGTGCAAATCTTATAGTCATCTTAACACTAACCAAATAAACATAGCATAAAACTGGTGCAATTGTGGTTTAGACAAGGGAAAAAGTAACAGCAAAATTTATCAAGTTGCAGAATGAAGAACTAACTTCTATAAAATCAACAAAAGAGTAATCTTGCACACTGTGTCGCCTAGGCAGAACCAGAAATCTTGATTATTTCCCTGTATTTCAAACCTTAGCACATTTACCTAATCCATGTAAACTAATAATGATTCATAATATCATCCATGAACTCAAAATCAAATCATGGTCCATGATCGACTCTAAAGCAAATAAACTCATAATAATGCGCTCAACAATGTTTAAATGAAGCCTTTGATCAACCTAAAAGATAAAAATCCTACTTATAGAAAACAGCTAAAAACTAAATACTGCTAGGAATATACTAGTGAACCCGAGCCTCTCTCCAGGGATGTGCCCAGAACTGAAACTAAATCCTAAACATTACGGAGTAGCAAAGTAGGTTAGCAGTCTGCATATGTATGTATCACATACCTGATTTACAGCCCTTCTATCAGCTTGCAATGAGACACCAGCTGAACCAGCTTCAGAAATAATAGCAATGAACTTTTTGCCATCCATGAACAATTGCTTCTCATGCATATTTACCATTTCCATCGTAACATCTTTCCTGCAGAAAAGGATATACAAGGAACAAAAGACACCACTTACTAATTAGAAAATCTAGAACCAAAAGGACCTGCTATAAGATTTTAGTGCTTGATTAATCAACTTCATGTGGTCACATAAAAAATAAAAAGGTATGAAGAAATTTTCAAAAATAAACCATCGTCTATCGCTCAAGAATTGGAATCCAGAAGAAAAGATAGGAAAGGACATGCATGAAATAATTCACCGGTGTCTTGAGCAGACCAAGCAGAATAATAGTAAGTTTTAGACTGGTGGATGGACAAACAGGATTTGTCACATTTACCTTTCCCCTTTTCTTTTGGTAATGTGACTGGTGCTAGAGGCCTCTAGTCTTCCTCAGTAATCAGTTGTGTACTTCTCTTTGATTTTTTTTTTATTGTCATTAGAGGATCTATCGGTATTTGATATACATTTTCTATTATACTAATAGAAGGGCATTTTCATAGATCCTCCCTAAACTTTGACATATGATTCCAAGAGTCCCTAACCTATGATATGTCCTAATAAAGTCCCCAGCCTTGAAATATATTGCAAAAGTAACCCTTCCTTTAATTAGACCACTTAAAATCAGTGTTAACTAGGTTAACTGAAGGGCCATTTTCACAACTCATTTTCAAAAGTTTGACTGCATCGGGACGAATCCAAGGTCAAGACCCGTTTGAAACACAGGCCGATGTGTAGGGACGAAAGGTGAAATTTACATGCTAAAATATTATTTTTAATCTAAAGACTAAATTCACTAGGGTAGAATCCATCAAAAGGATCTGACTGATTTCATTTTTACAAGGGACTTCTAAAAATCATGACATCAAACATGGAGCTCCAAGGTTTCTATTACGACTTGTTTAATCATCAATGATATCTTTAACCTCATAAATATTTTTTTTTAAATGGAATTTTATACAACTCACGTGTTTCGAGCCTGGTATGTAACTCCTTTGCCACAGGCAGTTCGAACAAGCATGCCTCGTCTACCTGTTATCTCTGCCACATTATCCGGGCCACCAAGCTGCAAGGACATCAGGCATTGTCAACGAGATATCAAATGCACAAGAAAAATTGTCACACAGAGCAACAACCATTTCTAATTGACAGCATAACTAAAAACACGGTTCCACAAGATCAAAACGTTAGTAGACATTACTTTCAGCAAGTACTTCAAGACATATGATTTGAAGATAAATACAGGCATGTCCTTAATGAACCATTTCCATAAAGGTGAATATGTTGAAACAAAGCCTCATTATAACCAATAAATACTACAATTTCAAAAGGCCTGCAGGACATGGGGTCTTCTTAACTAGCACTGCTGAATGGGAACATACACAAAACTATAATACCATGATAAATGTGAAGGACACGAGTAAAAATCATGATAAAGTTGGGCATCTGTGTCTAGATCTAAAGATGGATTGAATATGGATTCTAGAGATATGGTGTTTGGTGACATTGCATTGTTAGGAAGTATCTATCACAATGATCTTGGCAGCTTAGCCAACGTTGGAACAAAGTGAAACGGCACAATTCACCTCAATTTATATGGAAGTATCCATCACAATGCTTTTAAGCTCAACTAAAAGCGATGACCACACATGACATAGGCAAGGCACAATGAATATCTCAAATGAAATTTAAGAAGGATATAAGCACCTGATCAATCAAGTCATCCAATGGGTTATTAGGCAGATCTAGAGATCGAATAATATCCAAGATTTTTGTTTTCCGTTCAATCGCTCCTTCATACCTAGTAAAGTTTAATATTATCACACATGTTATAAAACTCTTATCGAAAATAAAGTAGCATAATCTGACCCAAGACATATAGATCTTTAAAAGCATCACCTCTTCGTAAGTTCCTCTATATAAATGCGTTGTGCTTCAAGATATTCATCTGTTTTTTGCTTGCATGAAGTGCAAGTCCATTCTCCAGGTTCAACGTCCAACCCTGGTTGGTCTAAACATTCAGGATGAACCAGCTTTCCGCAGCAGGCACAATGGAACAATTTCTTCCTATCCTGCATTTGAGGTACAATAATACATCAGACAAAACATCAACGCGGATCAATCAAATGAAAGAAGGCTCACTTACCCCTTCAGTGCTGCAAATGTCACATATCTGAAACTCGTCATCAGATTCAGTGGATTGGCAATCAGAGTCAGCTGTTCCAAGTCGAGTAAAGCAATAAATATATCATTCTATTTGCTTCACTGAAAATTTAGCAACAGTAAAAAAAAAAAAATCACATGAAAATGATAAATGAATATGCATTACGATTTGTGAAAAAGAACAAGGTAAGGAAATGTGAGCAGCCAAAAAGCTGATAAACTATGCAGAAAAGTACTAAAACATAAGGCAAAAGAATGACATAATGTTGAGAAGAACTGTCTCAGGATTCTCACATGCAAAGTCATCTTCACATTCTTCATCACTCAAATCTTTCCACTTATTAACTTTTCTTACTCTCCCTTTGAATGAAACACCTGGTGTTGAGGAACGCCTCTTCCTTGAAAGTTCATTCACACCATCGTCATCTAAAATAGGATCACACATCTAAACATAGTTGCCAAATATACAAAGATTTCAAATCAATCTGAGTTGAATTAAACCTGGCAGTGGTTCAGGCTTTTCAGGCAAAGGGTAATTTTCTTCCACAAATTTGAGCAAGAGTTCACGAGGCCCCGAAACAAAGTCATCGAGTTCATTACCCTAATAAATGCAGATATTATTAGAAGAAAGTTTCACATAACATGTTGAAAACTTTCATATAGTCATCTAGACAAGCAAAAGCAAAGTAAAGAGTAGCAAGCTGACACTTACATATTTTGTGACGGCATCCTCAGTTCGTGCCTCCCCTGTACTTTGGAGGCCAATAACCACACACTTTTTCTCCAACAATGCCTGTTTAGCAAGTTTCACAGCAGCAGGAACCTTTGCTGACATACATATGTGTCTAAAGAATCGCTGCAACAGCCAAGAGATTGAAAAGTAATTACAAGGGATTAACAAATGAACCCACAAACATGGTTGACAGCAATGAGAGGAAATGACAGACCTGATGGCTTGCCCAGTACAAACGCCAAACCTGGCTGGGATTGGGCTTCTCTTCTGTAAGACATGCACTTGCTGATAGCAGCTCCACCCGCAGCTCAGCCCAAAATTCTGCTGCTCTTTTATACATTTCCTGATCAAATATCATACTGTCAGTGTTTAAAAGATGATGACAATGACAACAACAATAATTGAAGACAACAATTTCTGACATAAGTTCAGTGATTTATTTAGCAATCTTTCATAAAGAGTATAGGTACTTCACTCAACATTCAAGCGCAGTATTTCACTAATAAAACCATTCAATCTTCTTATTGCAACAACTTAGCAATACAAAGTTGGCAACAAATCGATATTGACATGCTATCTTTAACTGAAAAGACAGAACTATGGATTTTCAAGGACGGATTATGGCCAAGAAGCCTGAGGCTTTCATTGGGCAAATCATAATAAGAAGTATTTCTTGAAGTTTGTAAATAAAAAATCAGGCATTAGAAGGACATTTTTCAGGAATTATTTTGCTTTAAACCCCTTTGCCTGGTCCTGTCCGGTCCACTGTAGCCAAACAGAAAATCTCAATCAACTTCAAGAGATAAACAATGACAGTGGTAGAAAGATGGAATTAAATTGAACCCAAATTGTGTTAAATCCTCTCTTTCCCTAACTTCAAGCCCAGGCATAAAAAAGAGGAAGAAAGGATAAAAGAAACTGCAATTTAGGGAGTAAATTGAATCCAAAATGCTATCTAAATAGCAGTTTCTTCTAGGGCCTACTTTCTTCCATCAGGGTAGACAATCCCTTTCTTATGATGCGCCTCTCTATTTGATTACCAGGAAAAAAAAAACTAACAGACCAAATTTTAATGTTCACACTCGATCATCAAAAAATTTACACATCCGTTGTTCAAAAAAAATAACACAAGATGTGATTAGTTTGATATATATCATTTCTTGCATGAATTTTTTCAAGCCTGAAGGCGAACTGTTAGCTATTTAAAAGAAACTGCTATTTAGGGAGTAAATTGAATCCAAAATGCTATCTAAATAGCAGTTTCTTCTAGGGCCTACTTTCTTCCATCAGGGTAGACAATCCCTTTCTTATGATGCGCCTCTCTATTTGATTACCAGGAAAAAAAAAACTAACAGACCAAATTTTAATGTTCACACTCGATCATCAAAAAATTTACACATCCGTTGTTCAAAAAAAATAACACAAGATGTGATTAGTTTGATATATATCATTTCTTGCATGAATTTTTTCAAGCCTGAAGGCGAACTGTTAGCTATTTAATAAGATAATAGAAATGGCAGCCTAAAATGTGCATTAATACTTGAAATTGTATTTGAACCTAACAATAGTTGCTAATGCACTATCACTATCGACCCTTTTATAGGGTTCACAATGCACTCTTAATATACGCTCCCATTAAACGTACTTTCAGTAGAATAGTCATAATAACCATAACAAAACAAAAAAAGAAGAGAATGGAAATGGTAAACACCATGCACACTTTTAAGTCCACGGATAAGAAACAAAGAAATATACATACCGCCATTTTATTATCTAATGGTGCCTCTATAACTTCAAATTCTGTCCCTTTATAACTAAGCGTACGACACACAAACATTCCCCTGAAAAATATAGTCAGATACAAGTGAGTATTCACAAACGAAGAACAGTTCCAAATAAGCAATGAAATCACAACCTTGCTTTCATGTCCATAGCAACAAGTTCCAGCGCTCCAACTCCCCCCTTTTCCAAAGCACCTATAGGCAAAAGGATATTGAGGGAGTATTGAGTAGAAAATATTTGAAACAAGGACGTGCATTAGGATCTGTACAAAAAGTAAGACACAATCCACGAAGAACACAAATAGAAGTTCATGTTCAATCCTAATTAAAGAAAGAATTTACCGTTACAACAGGAAATCAAAATCACCAGCTGTTTGCTAGAAAGCAGGAGTCATTGTGCTAGAAGACCTAAAGCTCGGAAATAGCAAAGCTCAAAGCTAAGTGGTCAAATATTCAAAATACGCAACACATTGACGGATTCGAAGATCTTAATAGCCTCTACTGTGGTATATAACATTGCTAAAACAGAACTTCACTATTATTTTCTTTCCCGCACTAAACAACCAGATTCCACTTGGTTGAGATTAATAAGCATTATCAAAGAACAAGCTACGCTGCTACGCACTCTAATGAAACTATTAGAAAAATAGAACACTTCATATACAACTACTAGCAAATTTGATGCCTGGGAATATAAAAGCGGGATCATACTCTAGATTCTGGAACCACTACTAACACAAATTAAATAATAATGAAAGCTAACCATTGTGCTAACCCATGTCTCATGAGGATAATCTATTTCTCTATACAAAAAACAATTACCTCATCACAATGGTACTGTTTAACCAAATACCAAGCTAACCCTCAGATTCAAGTAATTACAAGCGGATTAGAGAAGGCAATATACGAACCTAAGAAATCACGGAAATCCAAGAAACATGAACCAGGTCCCCAAAGACCAAGGCGAACCATATAACCCATATTACGTGGTTCTGAAGCACCCGTAGCTGAGCAATAAACAACGCGTGCTTCAGGAAGTTTTTCCTGAAATTACATTTAAAAAATAAATAAATAACTCTACAAGAGGTACAAAGATACAGATTGGCTGATAGAAAATATAGAGATAGATAACAGATCAAAAACTTCTGAAAGAGGCTCACTACAAACAACAAATAAAGAACTGGATCTAAACTAACTGAAGTGAGGGAAATCAATGGGGTCAGATCATTACAATGGAGCTTCGACAAGATCAATTTACACATGAACGACTTAGGTTCAGCAAATTAGGTGTTTGAACTGATTTGAATCACCAAACTAAACAGATTGACCAAAAAAAATTCAATCATAAACTAGATGTGTAAATTGAATAACAATGAGCAAGGTTAGTCATGTTTATAATTGCAATAAACTAGAATCATAATTTTTTAAAAAGGAAAGAAATAATATATAAATCCTAGAATAGGGGAAAATTAAAAAGACAAGATTCTAGCAAATCAGCACAATTATCTAGATGATACAGTTAGATAAGAAAAACAACCAAGGAATGCAGATTGAAATCTTTCATGAGGAATAGAGTTTGGGATATGCA
Organism: Persicaria tinctoria; assembly: GCA_037127255.1. Taxonomy (NCBI): domain Eukaryota; kingdom Viridiplantae; phylum Streptophyta; class Magnoliopsida; order Caryophyllales; family Polygonaceae; genus Persicaria; species Persicaria tinctoria. The sequence continues at coordinate 8,860,401 of JBANSL010000012.1, forward strand.
ATTTGCACACAGGTTGTGCAATCAGGTGAAATTGAAATGGCAGGCTGCCTGCGTGTTGTGCAATCATGTGAAATGACCCGAGAATCTAGTAAACTGACACTTACACTATGAAACAAAGAGCACACACAAAACAGTGTAGTAGCACACCACAAACAACCCACGAATCACCTGACAAAAACCTGCAATTATTCTAAATGCATAGCATACCATCTCAAGTTCACACCACATGACTAAGTATTTTGTTCGACAAACGCCTTGTCATATATTATCTGTACCCTATCATGCAAATTTTGGACATAAACTCCTAAGAAGATTAGTAAAAGACAGATAGCATTTGACACTCAACCATAGAAACAAGGAAACCATTCTAAGCTGGTGACATTGACAAACAGAGTTCTTTTCCAGATATGCACGCTGAGTGTGAACAAGTTTTACATTTAAAACAGGAATAATTGAAAAAAGGATTACATGTATTAAAAAATTAACATTATGTGTTTAATCTATTTTTGATGATTTCCAGATATAAATACAAACCTGGAGCTCAAGAACTGCTTCACCCGTTCGTGTTGGCTGAGATCCAGCTTCAGGTACTAAATTTTTAGCCTTGTGACACTGGAACAATGCAATGTTAGAAGAATGTAAGCCTTTTATTGTTGCTTAATCACGAACTTCAGAAAACATTAATACATCTACCTCATCAAATATGATCAACCCATCAAATTGTGTTCCACACCACTGGACAAGTTGTTGCAAGCGAGATCGGCCTTTCTCGGAAGATGCAATAAGACTACTATATGTCATGAAAATAACACCCTCCTTTATCCCAACAGACTTGGAATCAAGCTTCGAGTAAGGCAGCTTATTTAGTGCGTGTACTGCAATCAGAAAAGACAAGTTTTTGTTACCTAAGATAATTATCAATGCTAATGTAACACAAAGGCAAGGATGATAAGTGCTAAAGCAAAGGCTAATTTAAGCACTTATTTGTATGCTATGATAAATATAAATATAAATATTTATATATATATATATATTAAAAAAAATTCTAACATCAGCATAAAGAATTGCACTTAAATCAAGTTGAAACATAAGAGTTAAGAAACTGTGTAAACAAGTTTAAAAAAAAAAAATAGAAGTCGTATTTTTTTTTTACCTAACCTCTTCATTTTTTTCAAGTAAATGAATGTTCGCAGTATCATTTCATTGTTTATACCAAAGGCTAGAGTAATAATACTTGGTAACCTACCTTGGACACATGGTGCACCTACATCATCCAGATCTCTTCTTGAATCATACTTTAAGTCAGAACCAACAGATACCCATCTGTATTAAGGTCATCGTCAAGTGAACAAAATCCAGGGAAAGGGAACAAATTCCACAATAACAGAACAAAACAATGCGACAAATTAGTATACAACTTTTATAAAAATAAATAATGTAAATATGTAAACAAAATGATTAAAGGGATTTTGATAGAATTAAAAACTTTATCCCATTCGGGAGTTCTGTAAACAAATATAGAATAGAATGCTCTAAGAATATAGAAATAGTTCCCATTAGATTCACATGTGTTATTGGGTTACATGATAAATTAAGAGGTTCTGGGAATATCCCATTGCATCCAAAGTCAATAATTCTAACTTACATTGCTTTCCGCCTCCCACTATGCCAGTTCTCCCATATTAATCCTGCAATTGTTCGACCTTTGCCAACCCCAGCACCGTCTCCAATAAAAAACCCAGCACGAAAGCCACTTTCAAGATGCTGCAAATGTCTCTGTTGCAGAAAACAAGTCAACCATATGACAAGATTAAACCAACAAAGACCACTAGTAACTGCGGGCAAGAAATCACCTGGCTAGCATACACCAAAGTCTCAATTTGTAAACAAGAGAGTGTATTCGAATTTTCCAAAATATCCCTTATATTCAACTCATAAGTAGGTTCTGGAGGTTGGACAGCTGACAGGCATGACGTTTCTACAACAGGATCTGGATGTGGAGGACCTATAGAAAGCTTGGGAGGGCGCTGCAAAATGAGCTTGACAATGTTAAAGGATTACCAAGTTTTGAGGCCCACTTTAAAAGATAAGCAACGAGAAGATAGGAAAACAAACCAGGCCATACAGAAAAAAATTGGGGAAAAACACAATACATAATGCGTTATCATAGGTTTCTCCAATTCTCAATACTCACATAATCAGTGAAAGTCTCCCCAACCAAGCCGCCTTCATCTTCTTCACGCTCTACTTCGATGGCAACCTGAATGGTCATAGTACATCTAGTTTATCAACCCAGATGAACTTAAGAAGCAGTTGGTGACTTAGTGTGCTAGCCACTTCAAATAAGCAGTTAGTATGCGTCATTCCACAGCATAATTATAGATGGGCAGTAACTAAAAAGTTAACACTAGAATAGTATGTGAATTCCAAAATGATTTATCGTTCAACGAATGCGGTAGAAAATAACTTCGAAAATATAAATGCAATTCAATATTAAGTCATATAGTATGTGAGTTTCAACATCATTCAACTATTGATAGTCTAAGCGCATTTGCAGAGCAATAACAAGTCATAAATTGTATTACCGAAATATTTCACACCCTGAATCCCAAAAGGCTAGAGACAACGGGAGAGCCAGCAGTCAGAAATCAAATTACCTCGTTGACTTCTTCCGGAGGCTGAGGCGGGCGTGGGTACAACTCCTTGATCTTAGAGATATCCACTGCTAGATCGACCGCACACTGAGGGCACTTGAAGCGAGCGAGACCGTAAGGTACATTCAGTATCGCTTTGCAATTGGCGCAGGGGAGCTGGATTTTCGTAGGATCAATTCCGTGTGCCTGCGCCGAGGGGTTCGGGCTCTGTGCAGGCCCAATTGCCCTAGCCGGGTCCGGGTTCGGGCTCGGGGTCGAGCTAGGGTTAGGGGGCGGGGGCGGGGTCGGGTTAGGGTTAGGGTTTGTCGGGAATTGGAGAGGTCTGGTCAGCTCCGGTGGGAGCATCTGCGGCAGCTCGCAGGATGGGCAAACGAATTCGGAGACACCGGGGGCGACGCTGAGGATCAGGCGGCAACCGGCGCAGCGGACCTGGCAGGGGGCGGCGCCGATTTCGCCGCCTGGGAGGGGCGGTGCCGGCGGCTGGAGCAGCGAGGGACCAAGAGGGGGGACCGATGGCTGCCCCATCGGCTGCAGGAGGCGGAGATTCCGAAATTGAAGAAGATTTGGGGGAGTAGAGCGACCGAAGAGGAAGAGGAGAGAACGCCGGTGGGTTATGGGTGAGTTTCTCTCTCTCTCCGTAGAGCGCCAAAGGCTTTTGGATTCGTTGGCGCCTCGCTCTCTCTCTCTCTCTCTCTCTCTCTCTCTCTCTCTCCCCCTCTCACTCGGTTGCGATGAGAAAAATTAAATTGGATTTTCGAGCAGTTTTTTTTTTTTTTTTTTTTTTGGAAGCAGGTAAAGATTAGGCAAGCCGCCGGCGATCCGGCTTGGCAGGGACAGTGTAGGCCAGACGTGCAATCCTGTCAGCCACAGCATTGGAATCCAGGGGCAAGACCAGTCCCCCAGAAGAGCCTTTATGACGACCAAGCAATCTCCTTCGATCAGAAGGTTATTCATCCCCATGGATTTAGCCTTGGCGACCCCCATCCGAAGGCCCATTGCCTCAGCGAACACAGCGGAGCCATTATTACAGGGACCCCCCCAAGGGACTGTATATTTCCCATATGATCCCGGATCACGAAGCTGAAGGTTCCTTCCCCCGACTGGCAGTACGAGCCATCGAAATTCAGTTTGTAGTACCCCGTAGGTGGTTTTTCCCATTTATCGGCCTTTGAAGCGGTTTGGTTTGTTGATCTCGAGCTAGTTGCGGTACCACCCGTCTTGTTCCGAGAATTGGATGTACCAATCATTTCTGAGTCGTCAACTCTGGCATTCCATGTGTGGTAAGTAGAATTGCAGAAGATGGTTATAGCCTGCACAGAGGCATTATTAATTTGCTGGAAAACCACTTGGTTTCGAAAGTACCAAATACTCCACCAAGCAAAGGCGAGTTTTGTGAAAGCCTTAGTGCCGACTTTGGTGTAGATGTTGTTAAGAAGAAGATTTGGTTTGGTGTCTATATCGATACCAACACCTAATGGATGGCTGATATGAAGAGCTTTGGTTAAAGCGATCGTAGTTGGGCATTGAATTAAAATATGACCTGTACATTCGACCGTGCATCCACAGAAGCTGCACCCGGAGGGCACTGAAGCATGGGACCGTTGTAGTCTCTCAGTAGTTGGTAGACCATCGCGGGCAATCTTCCAAAGGAAATGCCTTATCTTATAGGGAATGTCTAGATTCCATATCCAGTTGCAGCCAAAGTTCTGATCACCCTCGTGGTGTGGGATTAGCTTTGTTGCTGATGAAGTGGAGAACCAGCCATCTTTATTGGACCCCAGAAAAGTCTGTCAAGAAAAAGATTTGTCGGAAGAGGGGTATTTTTAATTTTGGAGATGATATCAACTGGTAGTAATCCACTAAGGTCCGCATCAAGTTTTGTGACGTTCCAAGAGTTATTGTCATTAATAAATCTGTTAACCTTCCAATTCAGCACCCCTTCTGGGAGCGAATGAAGAGACAATTTAGTGAATGGTTGTTGAGTGACCCAAATGTCCGTCCAGAAATGAGTCGTGTTTCCGTCACCGATTGACCAGCGAAGGCCAGTTTTGAAAAGATTGGTAATAGAGTTTAGTTTGGCCCACTGCCATGAGGTATTGCCCTTGTGTTGGTAGCGCAGAACTGGGGTTCCTTTTAGATATTTGCCTGTTATAACTTTCACCCAGATGTTGTCCGGTTCAGCAATTAGTTTCCACAATAATTTCATTTGTAATGCTATATTCACCGTTTCTGCCTTGTAAATGCTCAACCCCCCGGTAAGGGTATATGTGCAAATCTTGTCCCAGCTAATCAAAGGAGTACTACGTGCATCTTTGTTCCAGAAAAATTGTCTGTAGATCTTATCTAGCTCGTGCAAAATTGACGAGGGCAAAAGGAAAGCTTGCATGAGGAACAACGGTTGTGCTGAGAGATTTGCTTTGATTAGGACTCTTCTGCCCTCTGCAGAAAGAGAGGAGGCTTTCCACTTTGAAAGTTGTTGCTTAGTTTTGAGTATGATCTCCGCAAAAGTGTCTCTGTTGACACGACCATTGATAATTGGGCAACCTAGATATTTTTCTAGGTTATTTGATCGGGGGATACCCAGTGCGTTTGTAACTGTCTGTATGGTTGTTGCTGTAGTGTTTGGAGAAACTTGAAAACTTGACTTATGTAGGTTAACTTTTTGTCCAGAGATGAGACAGAATCGTTGAATAGTCTCTGAAAGTTCAAAACATGTTGACTGGTTGGCTTTTCCGAAAAGCATGATATCGTCAGCGAAGGCAAGGAAAGGAATCTTTACCCCTCCTCCCCCCAAAGTGAAGCTTATGTTCTTTGAGATGTTGGACTGTCTCTGTAACGTTCTGGCCAGAACCTCTGCTGTGAGGATAAAAAGGAAAGGAGAAAGGGGTCTCCCTGTCGGAGTCCTCTCGTTGGAGCGAAAACTGTCGATGGTTCATCATTAATAAGAACTGAGTACGAAACAGTCTGGACACATTCCTTTATCCAGTCGACAAATTTAGAGTCGAAACCGAACTTTTTGAGCGTAGCGAAAAGAAAAGGCCATTCAATACGGTCGTAGGCCTTTTCCATATCTAGCTTGACCGCCATATAGCCGGCCTTAGCTTTAGTTAATCGGAACGAGTGGAAAATCTCGTGAGCGATGAGAATATTGTCTTGGATCGACCGACCTTTAGTAAACGCACTTTGTAAAGGGTGAATGAGTGAGTCAAAAACTGTCGACAGTCTAGCCGTTAAGATCTTGGAGATAATTTTGTAAATAGTAGAACAGAGGCTGATCGGCCTAAAGTGACTAACTGTTTGCGGATCGTCGATTTTCTGGATTAGGGTTATGAACGTGTGGTTAATTTGACGCAACATCCTCCCACTTGAAAAGAATGCTTTAACCGCTTTTATAATTGAAGGACCTACTATGTCCCAGTAAGTCTGGTAGAAACCTGCCGGCATGCCGTCCGGGCCCGGCGCCTTATCAGCACCAATCGAAAAGAGTGCAATCTTAATATCATCGTTGGTAATGGGCGCGGTTAGCATCTGGTTCTGCTGATCAGAAATCTCACGGTCAATGACGAGGAGATCCTCATCACATGGGATGTGATGGTTATAGGACGATATGAACCTTTTGGAGAAGCTATCTACAAATTCATTTATGATTAAGTTATGGTCTGACAGAACGAGACCCGATTCCGTTGTAAGGACTTTTACGATCTTTCTGCCCCGTTTAGCCGAAGCTATACGATGGAAGTAACTGGAGTTTGTGTCATTTAATCTGATATGTTTAACCTTGGCTCGTTGGCTCCAATAGCGACGCTGGAAATCAAGCATTCGTTCCCTTTTGTTGAGCGGTCTCTTCTGTCTGTTACTTAGGTCCTGATTAGGATTAACGAGTAACTTTTGTTGTAGCTGCAGAAGTTGTTCATCTGTGTCAAAGATTTGTTTATGCATATTGTTAAAAGTGCGTTTATGCCAACGCTTTGCTAGGTCTTTTAGTAGGCTTGTTTTTTTAACGAGTTTAAACATGTAGGATCCCGTAGGATTGAGCCTCCAAGCCTGCCTCACCAGGTTTTTGAACTCTGGTTTAGTCGTCCAAGCCAGTTCAAAATGGAAAGGTTTCCCGTGTTTCTGAGTAGGGGATCGCAAATCGATCGAAATTGGTGCATGATCTGATGTGGTGAACGGGTGAATTTTCACTCGAATGCCGTCGAAGGCTAAATGACTTCATTTTGAGCTAGTAACCGATCCAGCTTGGCGAAGCTATTGTTAGGCAAATCCGATTTCCTTTTTTGCCAAGTATAACTACCTCCGTGAGTTGGTACTTCTGACAATTGTAGTAAATGTTTTATATCTTGTAGCCGTCTAAATCTTCCTGGGGACGGAAGGAGACCCCCCAGCTTGTCAGCCGGGATAGAAATTTCGTTGAGATCCCCAAGGATACAGAACGGGTTGGTAAGGTTTGATGCGTAAGTGGTGAGGTTATCCCAAAATTCGTCCTTCGAACGACGATCTGGTGGTGCGTAAACCACAAGAATAGTTGTCATCATATTGACGTTTATGTCAAAATAGTTTAGGTGGATAAGTCTGCGGTTAACCGAAATGAGTGTAATCTCACCCTCTAAAACAGGAAGGTCTTTCCATAGCAGACATATACCCCCGGAGAAACCCCGAGCAGGATCAAAAGCAATATTTGAAAACCCGCACTTCTTCCAGGCGGCTTCAGGGGGTAATTTATCAGTTTTGGTTTCAAGCAATGCTAGGACATTTATATAGTTGTTTTTACAGAAAAGTTCAGTATGAGTCCAGAAGTTTCGCCTCCTCGTCCCTCTACAGTTCCAAGAGCATATATTCATAGGAAACCAGTTTTTGTTCATAACCGTTTGTACTTCGCCCCCTTCTTAGGCAATTTTGTCCTTGCTATTAGCGAAATTGATTTAACAGAACCTTTTGTAATTAAAGGATTAGCCATGGCTTTAAGTATTGTGTAGCTAGCAGTCGTTGTATCGTGGATTTGGTAATCTGGGTGGCATATATGACCATGCATTTGTATAATGAAGATTGGTGATGTTTACAAGTGACACCATGTAATGATGTTGGTTTGATCAAACGACCCACGAGTCCAGTATTCAATGTCAGAAGTAAAGACAAAACCATATATGAATTGTATTTCACCAAGTTTGGAGAAGTTTAATTGTTTTACAATGGCCTTGTAGGGCTCAATTGATCCAAGGGGATCATACGTTGGGGCATGTAAGCCTCCACAAAAGGAATTGAATGGGAGTGGGGTCCATGTGAGGAGATGGACCAACACATTTCCAATGGATTTGTGAAAGGTAAAAAACGAGGCTTGTGTGCCAAAATTTGATACAAATTTTGTATTGCAGATCAACATTGCAGTGCAGCACACCGAAAGGGAGAAGACGACATGACAGAGGCAGCAGCAAGGAGTCCCAACGAAGGAGAGTTGCGGAGGACACTAGGCAGCAAACCTGCACACCACAAAAAAGTAGCAGCAGAGCCAAGAATCGGAAGAAAAGGGAGAAAAAACAAAGGATAAATGCAAAGTAGAGTGAAATTGATAAGGGATATCTCGTATAGGAGGACAATACTTTGTATTAAAATTGAAGTAGCACTTAGGTAAAATATTTATAATTTGATATTCAAACAAACAGGAAGAGCCCACAATTGTGAAAATCAAGACCTGTGAGGGCCTAATAGGAAGACGAATCCTTAAAAAAGAGCTATGCCGGTTGATATCTTGGTAAAGGAAACCACAAATTTGGTAAAGCAGTTTTCGATTAAGGATGGGTACCATTTGTAAACTATGACATCTATCATACATGTACTGCATATAATGAGGGGGAGTTTTACGATGTTGAGTGGAGATCCAAATAGCTAACAAGCAATCGGTGAAATACGTGACAACAGACGGCAGGTTAGCAAAACAAGTCATGGACACAAGATATTGTGTAAAACAATCAATTTGTTTTATAGTGGCCCGGTAGGGCGTAATTGATCTATGACGATCATAGCACACGGCTTGTGAGCCAATATGGTTCGAGGGATCTATTCCCAAAAGAGAAATATAGCAGCACCCAGACGAAAGCAAGAATCCATCGAGGCCATAGTACATGGTTAATTGATAGGTAACAATCAAGGATTGATAGTCATAACAGTAAGCCTTAATGGCAAAACTAATGATGTGATTTGTCGATCTTAGATACACCAATAAGTTGATTTTAGAGATATGATTGGAAATGATCTGTTCGGACTCAATACTTGCATTGGCTTGTAAGCCATCAGTGTACGTAAACCACTCTTCCACGCGCATCGAAAAGGAGATTATTTTTGAAGATGATATGGGATGTATGCAGAGCAAGATCAAATTGATGTTGATAGAACAGGGGCGATAAACCCATAGGCATATGTGAATATGATATATATACTTCAATTGCTGGTAGGCAATAGGGTTGCTTGAGTGAATACGAGATAAGAGAAGAAGACTTACCGAGGGAAGCTTCATAGCAGAGCAGTGACAGTAAACCGGCTGAAACGAAAGGAGAGAGAAAAGCCACCGACGCCAAGGGTAGAAGTGACCCCGACCGTCCGACCACCACGAGGCCCCCCCTCGACTCGTAATAGCTGGGAAACGGAACATCATCACACTCCAAGTGGGTCGATTTCTCAGATTTGAGGGGCAATCGGGAGGCTCCACCTCATTCTTACAGGCTCTGGTCGAGCGAACTCCATCAGAAGATGAAGGGTGGTAGGTGAAGCGTAGGCTCCAAAACAACACTAGGAGTGTGCGTGCTAGATCTGTAGCAGAGAAGGGAGAGCGGGGGGGCTCGGGTCCTGGTGTAGGAAGGTAGGGACGTTGGGCACAAGGGTTTCCTGGCGGCGGCAATGGCTCATAACTAGAGGAGCAGAGATGCGCGTGGAAGCGCGTTGATTAGGGTAAAAATTTGGCATTTCGAGCAGTCTTTAACTGCCTTAACTATTAGGGGATTTATTATTTTTGGTATTTCATTTGAGTTGTTTGCACAATAAATCTTGCTCTATCCTTCTTTATTTATAGTTTTAAGTCATTTTGATTTTTCTCACTATTTTTACTTAGGGCATTTTAACTATTGAAAAAAAATGTATATATAGGTCATATGACAAGTATTCAGGTTTTGGAATACTAGAGCAAGCATCCCCAACACTAAGAGCACATACAATGTTCATACTCCAAGTGTCTTAACTAAAATTAAGAAAAAAGATAAATTAAAAAAAAAATCAGGCTTGAGTGTCTTAATGTCAGAGGGGAGTTTCTGGGCAGACAAACTCTCTTTCACTGCCAGTATATTTGATTTTATTTTTTATTAGATAATAATTCAAGGATCAGACAAACCTGACTCCTCGAGAGGCCGATAGAGTCAGCAGACGGCGAACCGTCAAACATACAACGTAAAATAAATAACGGTACAATACAAAAAGTGGCAATCGATCAACCTCTGTCGAACAAACGAGCCTAACCCAAAAAGTGTTGGGGACAACGTAGACTAATCCCGGAGCCAAGCACCACTAAGCGACGACACCGCTGACCAGCGATACATCAGGAATCCCTGCGGGCGATGAAGACGAATCTCCAAGAAAATTTCCGGAATACAGAGTCGCCTCGATGCACACCGCCTCGACCCCAACCAGACCCGACACCGGACGTCAGAGCCCCAAATCAAGGAGATCCTCAATTTGATTTTGGACTTGATCGGACTCCGAAAAGGGTAATCGAAATAGGGATTTGCCACGTACACGTTCTTCATCGCACCAAACAAACAAAGACTTGTCGGCGAAACGGTGGTTCGGAGGCGGCTGGAGTCGGGGTAAGGCGGCCGAAGCCGTGATGGGGCGGTCGAAGCCGGAGTCGGACAAGGCTGAGTTTAAAGCTCCCTCTCTCTAGATTTTCTAGAGAGATGAGAGAGCATACTCTCGCACTGTCATTATATGTTTCCTCTTTTCTATGCACTACTTGACATCATTACTTCATTTTACCTTTTTCTATTTTTTTTATTATAGAATTTTGGGTGTCTTAAGCGTACGAGCATTGTAGGTTGTCTAACCCTTCATTTGGATCCCAATTCTAGCTTTCATCCTTTCGCATGTCCTTCATCCAATCAACCATTCTTTCAAATAATCTGATTTTGGTTTAATTCCCATCTATAATCACGCTCTGTCAGTCATCTCTCCTTCCATTTGGTGACTTGTGGCCGATGTAGCCTAGGGTCTCATCCGTTCGACCTCCCTGTCCTCTTCGTCCTTTGGGGGTGTTGTTTATTCCCTTCTTGCGTTACCGCCGGCCTTGGGCTTCCGTAGACTGGTCTCCATAATCCCTCCTGCAATTGGGGATTTGGTTTCCCTCCTGCATGTCTCTTGTTGGGGGTTATCGTGGGGGTTTGATTCCCCGTTCCCATTGCCTTATCTTTCTCTTTTTTCTGGCGGCCCTCGGTGGTGACGGTGTTGCATAAGGTCTCGTTTCAGGTTCTCGCCATCGGTGCCGGTTGGCCTTGCCGGGGTCTACATTCCTCGGTCTTCCTTGGTCCTTGGGGCCCAAGCTTCAGGTCCTTGGAGCCCAAACTTTCGGATCATTGGGGTCCAAGCTTGGGGTTCTTCGGCCCCAAAGGGGAGGAGTTGCCAATTTTTAATAAAATAGGAATTTTATATATATATATAAAAAAAAAGTAGTTCGAAAAGGCTTTATCTAAAACCCGAAAGGGTTTGTGTAAACCCACCCGAAAGGGTTTGACTAAACCTTACAAGGCTTGTCGATATTCTTGTAGGTGAAATTTTGTTGCCGTTTTGTTCGAGCAGCTTGCGGCTCCGCTTCTGATGTTTCTAGGAGATCTTTTGCTTTGTTGGGGGGCGTGGAGTTTGGAGTCGGGTCTGGCTATGGTCGAGGTGGTGTGCTCAGGGCGACTCCTTATCCGGAATAGAGTTTCCTAAGATTTCGTCTGCACTACCCACAAGAGTTAGAGTCCTGCTGTACTCCTAGCCCGCGGTGCTACTTTTCGGTGGTGCTTGGCTTCGTTCTTCGGCGACTTCCTCGGCTTTGTTGGTGTTGGTCTTCTCGGGACATTTTGTTGTAGAGTTGTTTTCTGCTTGTTTCATTTCGCTTGTTATTTGTATTTCGGTATTTTAGGTTGTTTGTTTTACGGTTCATCGTCTGCCGACTTTGTCGTCCTCTCGATGAGTCATGCCTGTTTGCCCTTCGAAATTTTACCTAATAAAAAAAAAGTATGAGCATTGTGGATGTTCTAAGGTTGTGTTTTCCATGCCAAAAATCAAGGGCGTGTTTGGCTGGGGGTGGGAGGGGATGGAAGAGGTGGGGGGTGGGATTTGGGAACCGTGCCTGTATGTTTGGCAATGGGATGGAGGTAGATGGAATGGGATAGAGATGAGAATGAAACACCAAAAAATGAGATGGGAATGGAACCTAGAAAATGGAGGATGGAGGGGATGGGGATGGGAATGTCCTAAATTTGCCCCCATCATCTTCAACCTTCTTCCCTCTCTCCTCCCCCTACCGCCACCACTAACCATCACCTAAGTCCTCCTCTGATGCCCTTGTCGGCCGACCACCACAACCGCTGACCACCGACGCCACCGCCCACCGACGCCTCTGCGAATTGAACGTTCTTCCCAAGAGCAAATTTGTTGACGACTGAATCCCGGTTTAACAAGCTCGCCACATCCGACCCTTTACCCAGAGAGGATTTCGGCGAATGCACAAGTGCTCCTCCAATCAAAAGGAATTTGCAGAGACGGTTGAAGAAGATGAAGAAATCACTTTTAGGGTATTAGGGGCATTTTTGTCATCTTATGTGGGTTAGTGGGGGCAATTTGGACTTTGTTCACTTCTTCATCCTCCTAACAATCAAAATACAACCAAACACAAACAGGATTAAACTGACTTCAAATCTTCACCCCGTCCACCCAAAAAATCCATCATCATCCCTTCCACCCACAAAAATTCATCCTCATCCACCTAGCCCCATCTCGTTGCCAAACACGCCCCAAATGTGGGAGGGATTGTCAGGGGTGAGGGTGAAATTCTCGAGAGGCATATCGTTATGTTTGGCAAGGGATTAACGGGGTGAGAGGGATGGAGATCGCCGGTTTTTGCCACCTTGTGGCCCTTGAGTGGATCGAGGGGTCGGAGATCGCCTAGTATCCACAAATGTCATCACAGCCTCACTCGCCTCACATATCGACATTCACCACCAACCTTCTCCCTCCCCACCTTTGAAATAGAAGTGAGGGCGAGCTTGAGGAGGCCGACAACATCTCTCTCTTCACCTATGAAATCGAAGCGAGGATGAGGGTGAACTCTCGACGACGAAGGGGAAGCTCGTGGAGGTGACCATATGTCCTTGAGGTGGTCGGCGTCGTTGGGAGCGTCGGAGGACCCGTTGGTGATATACGCCTTCGGATCTGTGGATATTTGTCAATGGGTGTTATGTGAACACGAGTAGCTCGAATTCGATTCGTACTCGCTCGATAAAAACTCGACTCGAGCTCGTTCATTTTCTAAACGAACCAAGTATGAACACATTTTAAAGCTCGGCTCGTTCGAATTAAACTCGAATAGCTCGAATTTTATGAAATTCTAAAATTTTCTTTAAGTTACTGTATAATGAGCAAGTAGAATTGCTTAAAGCTCGGAAAAAGCCCGGCTTGAGCTCGCTCATTTCCTAAACAAGCCGAACATGAGCACATTTTTAAGCTCGAGTCCAAATTTAGGCTCGGCTCGAGCTCGTTCATATTCTAAATGAATTGAATATGAACAAGCAATACTCGGCTCGTTCGGCTCGAATAACAGCCCATACAGATGGGATGGGAAGAACACTGACACTACTTGTTGATGTTTGCTGAATTCCCTTGCACACAACTGAACAAATAGTGTTGGATAAAAGGTGATGGAATTTTCATCCTTTTTTTCTATACCATCATCAAATAATCCCTCATATATCTAAACACCTACGGGGTTATTTTCCACAAATAAACCCTAAAAATTAATCACCATCATTTCCACTCCCAATATCTACCACTAAAATTACATCCCAAATGAAAACACATCCTAAATGTTATGTCACTTCAATTAATTTCTCATTTCTCCGGATGAACAACACTAAAAACAACATCGTATAGAATGATAATGGAGCGAACCGCTACGTTTCAGCCCGGAACAACTGCAACAATTTTCCGCCATGGGGGACAAGTGCCGCTCTTTGGTTCGGTTGTAGAGTTAAGCGAAAATAAACCCTATAAGAAGACGAACTAAGAAGAATTACTCCTAAAAGTCGAGGACATAGAGTGACTCCCAAAAAGCATAAATAAACCCTATCAGATGTCTCCGAATTAACCCGCAAATGTATTGATAAATCACGAAAGACTCACGAAAGAATGGCATATGAGTTGATATATATTGACGACCTAAAGTGAGCTCGCAAGCACTTCCTCATGGCTACACGACATCAATCTTCATATCTCCTATCACATTTGATTTCCATCTAAATTTATATTTGTCTCACTAAATCGAATATGAGGGAGAAAATATAGTACTATATCTCACCCTTGTCTCAAAGGTCAACACTGGACCTAAGAGCTCGTCGATGTACATGAGTAGTGCCTTTGATTTTCACCAAGACCATTTATCGAGGTCGAAGTATAGTTCATGATTTGTGATTTAAATAGTCATTTTACTTGAGAGAATGAAAAGAAACATGAATTTGTTTTAAATAAACCCATGGGATTTGAAAACCTTGTGATTTATATGCCTACGCTCTACCAACTAAGTTAAATAAACTTTGTAACTTCTTTTGTACTTTTCTAGTCACAAAATGAGTAAAAAACTCTATAGAATAGCGCAGAGCAAAAAGATCCATTTGATATCGTGCCTATAGTACGATGAGTAAAAAACTTTATTTTTTGTACTTTTTTTTAATACTTTTTTAGTCATAAAATGAGTAAAAAACTCAACTTCCTTTGATAATATGCTCTATAATGGCGGTTTGACACATATGCCCCCATCATCTAGCGGTTCAGGACATCTTTCTTTAAAGGAGGCAGCGGAGATTCGACTTCCCCCGGGTAGGGTACTACAAAAGGAAGTTGAGCGTGCATCAATAAACATTCTATGGATTATGGTATTATTATCCCACAATTATTGTCATTTGTATCGTACAATTATAATGTATACATTATATTGGACATTTTTTTCCTAGTAAACGTGTTATGGCATGAGGATTGCACTAGTTCAATTTGTTTTTTAAAACAAAAAGGAATTTGATGCACTAAACATATCCGATTGGTCGATTGGCTGAAAAAATCGACAACAAACATATCGTTATGAACAAGATTAAAAACAAATGGCAAAACAGTTCATCAAATAATACTAGATTGAGGGAAAAAAACAGAGAATGAAAGACAACATTGGCTCAGGCAAACGACGATGGAAATCATGGAACTGGGACAAGTCTTCTCTTATGACAGTTGCTAGAGGCAACACATATTATCCTTGGGGAACAAAGTGGAGACTTTAAATTTAAACTCGGCCATCAACAAGCCGTCAAATCTCAATCACGTCTACATCCTCTCACACGGAGACAAATGACAAGACTCCAACTTTTTTCTTTTTACTCCATTATACAAAATCCAAGTTGTTGTCCAACTACACCATCAAACAATGTCGAATATCTTTTCTAAATCGTATCTTTCTACATATCACATCACCTTCCTATTCGTTAACCAAAACTTATTGGCACATTCAATTGACAAAGAAGAACCACTTTATATGTAATTTATAAATACCTAAGTGAGACCCATGCCAACCAAAACATTACCCGACCCATATAAGTATATAACTCTTATACTCGTTTCATATTAGATTGAGGGACTTAATCACTAATGGTATTGTGAAACCTTATGATACTAGTAGTAATAGCAACCTATCTCAAACATGATGATATTTGTTGAAATTTATATATTTATGGTAGGGAGAAACATAACACATCTACGCATAAATTAAGATATTGGTTGTCATTTGCCCCAAATACCATGCTATAATTTTCATGATTTTAAAACTATGTTATTTTTCATAACAAAAAAAAATCTATGTGAATGTAATATTTTGAAATTGAATTTTGAGTTATTTTAGTCTGAATTGATATATTATTATATTGACATCATTAATCAACTTTGAATTAAAAAAAATCATAACTAAATACTAATTGGGTCATACTCAAATGAAACTGAATATATTACTGTCTCACATCTGAAGTGACCCAAACTTGATCTGATTTACCATCTAAGTTCAAACAATTTCTTACAAATGCAAGCACAATAAGATAATTAACCCTGTCGACCAAAAAAAAGGGATAGTTAGCCCTAAACTTGTATTTCCAAACTCAAAGCAACATCACCATTGTTACTTTAATAAACTTGTGACCAACTTTTACACATAATTAGGGGATAATTAACCCTAAACTTTTATTTCCAAATTCAAAGCAGCATTACCACTATTACTTTTATAAACTTGTGACCAACTTTTACTCCCAGGGCCGACCCTGGCTATAGGCCCAATAGGCACATGCTTACGGCCCCCATTTCATATAGGGCCCAATTTTTTTAAAGGCCCGTATATGTATATAAATATATATTAAAATATATCAAAAAAAAAGTAAAAGGGAAAATATGCAGACTCGACTCAACTCAAGACGTGATTGCCGTTCTCCCGTTTGATTAATCGCCTAAGGTTAAATTTGTTGGTTACCAGTCCAGATAAAGAAGAAGAAGCTTTCACCAATTTTGTTTTGACTGATCTTGTTCGAAGCTTGTAATGCTCTCCTTTACAAGGTAATTTCTCTTTTTTTTTTCTTCTCTTTGCTTTTTTCTTCTTCCTTTAGATTTTAACTAGTGCATGCGCAATTGTAACTTCAAGTGATCAATCCTTTGTTGAAAGAGGCCGGAATCATTGAACTTTGGGAATAATTGAATTCAATTATATGTTTGCTTGTTATAGTGGTCAAATCTTAAAAAAATTGAATTTGTTAATGCTTTTTCAAATTATCCATTGTTAACATACATGGCTCGAGGAGGTAGGAAGTATCCTTCCGGTGCACAAAAGAGAAAACTCAAACAAAGGAGAGATGCGTTATTGGTTGCAAAGTTGGACTACCCACACTTGATTGAAACTTTTGCGTCAAAGAATGCAAGAAGGGTGGTTTCCCGACCAATAATAATATTGTATATTTTTTAGACTTAATTTTTATTTGAATGATTATAAAATATTTTGTTTTGTTGAATTTGTTAACGCTATATACGTTAGTAGTTATATATTGTTTACACGTCCATTTTACTATATTTCATTCATAGAAAAAAAAATTATGATTATTTTTGGTACAGAGGCCCCGATTTTCATTGTTCACCTTTAGCCTCGAAAATGTCAGGGCTGGCCCTGTTTACATAATTTAACGGTAGGAGGGTCAAAGAAAAGAGACAAAGGGTCATGTTGTTGGCGCGTGTCGGACAAATGGATACCACATAGTATAAAACAGAAAGTGTATAAGAGCATCCGCATTCGTGAAACCCACTCGGATTCCTTAACTCCACTTTTTATATTTTTCTCTCCTTAAAAACCCAATACAATTTTTTACCCACATCCCTAAAACCCTATTTTTTTTTTTTTTTATCGGGACCCACCTCTTTTTTTCCTCTCACTCTCTCTCCTCAAGCTGGGCCACCTTCTCTCCTTTTTCTTTCTCTCTCTCGGTTTTTAAAGGTTTCTTACTAACAAACTTGTCAAATCGTTCTTAAACCCCTCCCCCATCTTCTTCAATTTTTGATTAGTTGGTTCCTTATTTTTGGGCTTAAGAAACCCCCATTGTGGATGCTCTAAGGTCAAGCCGATTGGCGTAAGTGGGTTTATTGTGATGGGTCTCTGACTCTCTTACCATTGAGGCATTGAGTATGTGCCCGAGATTTCATCAATATTTAAAAAACAATATGGGCCGTTATATATTTTATTTAAGGCCCATTGGGTTCAACATTGAAAGATAAGTGGGCTTACAGCCCAATAACTACTGCTCAATTAGGGCAAGCAAGCTTATACAGCCCATCAACCAAACCCTAATTCCCCCCTCTCCTATTTGTTCCCTTCATCTTCCAACGGCGCCCGTTGCCTCCCAGAAAACCCTCCCCCGTTCCCAGAACCCCCAATTCGGCCGCCATGGGAAGAGTTATCAGAGCTCAGCGTAAGGGAGCGGGGTCCATTTTCAAGTCTCACACTCACCACCGCAAGGGCGCGGCCAAGCTCCGCACCCTCGATTTCGGTGAGCGAAATGGATACACCAAGGGAGTCATCACCGAAATCATCCACGACCCCGGGCGCGGTGCGCCTCTTGCGCGGGTCACTTTCCGCCACCCGTTCCGCTACAAGCACCAGAAGGAGCTCTTCGTCTCCGCCGAGGGGATGTACACCGGTCAGTTCATCTATTGCGGTAAGAAGGCCAACCTTATGGTAGGAAATGTGTTGCCCCTTAGGTCTATCCCCGAAGGAGCTGTTGTCTGCAATGTTGAGCACCACGTCGGTGATCGCGGTGTCCTCGCTAGGGCTTCTGGAGATTACGCTATTGTTATCAGTCACAACCCCGATAACGATACATCTAGGTATTCTAAATCCTTTCAATTCCTTTCCATCTATTTTTCCAGAGTTTGTTTCAATATCAGTGCCTTCATGATATCATGTTATGATCTTTCAGACTCGTATCTTGCAGATCTAGTGATTTTTAGTATCAATTTGGTCGCTTGGTTGCTTGTTGGAACTGTTTCTGATCTTCATTGATTTTGCTTTTGGTTTCTAGAAATTTTACAGCATTCGTTGTGCACTGCGTATCTGAATTTGTTCTTTGTTAGGTTTTTATGTGATTTAGTTTGCACCAAGTTGTTGATATCCTTACTCATCAAATCATTTCGTTCTCTCATGAATTGAAATTGATTATTTTGCTAAAAAGAGAATTGAAATTACGAAGCTCAATTGTTTACTTAACAGGAGCTGTAGATTTTCGTGGTGATCATTCATTTACCTTTAGGAGTTAATAGCAATTTGATTGTATTGGTTTGAGTTTGAAAATTTCAACTCACTGGTTTTGGGATAAAACTAAAGCATTCACCGTGTTGCTTGATTCGGAATGATGATTTATTCGAACACAGGTGGTTTAATGCTTTTGTATGATCTTGGTTGAAATAGGATCAAGCTCCCGTCAGGTTCCAAGAAGATTGTTCCGAGCGGTTGCCGTGCTATGATCGGTCAGGTTGCAGGTGGGGGTCGTACCGAGAAGCCACTCCTCAAGGCCGGGAATGCGTACCACAAGTTCCGGGTGAAGAGAAACAGCTGGCCCAAGGTTCGTGGTGTTGCTATGAATCCAGTTGAGCATCCCCATGGTGGTGGTAACCACCAGCATATTGGTCACGCCAGTACTGTTCGCAGGGACGCTCCTCCTGGACAGAAGGTCGGTCTCATTGCTGCCAGAAGGACTGGTCGTCTTCGTGGGCAAGCTGCTACTGCTGCTTCCAAGAGCGACAAGTGATCTATCTCTTTAGTCTCAACAGTAAACTTAAGCATCATTTTTGTCATTGTTATTTGATCTATTTCTCTAGTCTCAATAGTAAACTTAAGCATCATTTTTGTCATCGTTATTTTCGCTTCAATTTCTTTCGGAGTGTTACAAAACCTAACATGTTACACACTTGTGTTTTGGAGATTTTTGTTACAACTATCTTTTTTGGTTGCATTGATTTGTTATGTTTCAGAACAAAATTTGGTTGTGCCCTTTAACTTTGATCTGAAGTGAAACCAACTGTTACAGTTTATCATTGAAAGGTAAATAGTTGGGTGATGAAATGAGTTATTTTGTGAACTAACGATCTTAAGCACGAACGTGCTAGCATCTTTGATTTGAAATGGGTACGTGCTTAGCACCCATTAAAAATACTCTATTTAATTATATAAACCCCTTTGTTTTGATCTTCCAATTGATTCATATGAATATATGATCAATCTTGACAAACAAGGGTAGCCAAGATCTTGATGTGGAATCCCAACAAAAATAATCACGAGTTCGATAGGCGGTGTTGCGTCACCCCTTTGATGGCATCGAAAGCTATCGACTTTCCTCCGGTAATCCCCTCTTTCGATTTTCGTCACATAAGCGAAATGTACATTCATTCATGTATAGTATGGAAACAAACAAAATCTTCGAAATGATGAAACTGTTACATTTGAATTGATATTTGTGGCAGATGAGTAATGTGATCGCCAATGCGGCATTCAAGCAAGAGACCTACACCGAGAATGGATCAAACAGTGCAATCACCGTCGACACGATCCCAGCCAAATTGGGGAGGAGCGACAGCCTCGACAGCACGAGCAGCGGCATCAGCGTGGGGTCAGCGGCGCCGACGTCGAAGCCGCACACGGGGGCGGGGGACGTGCGGTGGCACGCGATAAACTTGGCGAATGCGCGGGAGGCGCCGCTGGGGCTGGACCACTTCAGGCTGCTGAAGCGGCTGGGGTACGGAGACATAGGGAGCGTGTACCTGGTGGAGCTGAGGGGCAGCGGGGGGACCCACTTCGCGATGAAGGTGATGGACAAGGCGTCGCTGGCGAGCCGGAACAAGCTGTTGCGGGCGGAGACGGAGAGGGAGATCCTCGGCCTCCTCGACCACCCGTTCTTGCCGACGCTATACACCCACTTTGAGACGGATAAGTTCAACTGCTTGGTGATGGAGTTTTGCAGCGGGGGTAACTTGCATTCTCTTAGACAGAAGCAGCCTAACAAGTACTTCACCGAGGAGGCTGCTAGGTTCGTATCTCCTAATCCTATGCTATACACCAATTCGCATTAGCTTCGATTCCGTTTAATTAAAACACGTCGTTTTATAATTATAAAGTAAATAAAACAGGTTATTTTAGTTACTTTGTCATCCACTTTATAAAATTATCTTTTTAATTATTCAGCAAGGCTATATGCATCGAGTACAAGTGCTATATCCATTCAAATACGAACGAATCATAGATTCATTTGACCCTCGGCTTGACACGCATTAAATACATCTGATATTAAGAAGATAACGATGGATCTTTGATCCGGTCAATACTTCACAATTTTTTGAAGAAAAAAAAAATTCGTGTTTTTTTTTAAATTTAAGTTTAAACTTTTAACAAAAACGGATCTTTGATCCGTTCATCTTATTGAACAGACTAATTTACTTTTTTAATGTCAGACATATTTAATAATGTACAGGGTCAAACTGATTGTTTGACCCTGATCTAGAATCTGTTCGTGTTGATGGTATATAACATCTTTGCTCCGTGCATATAGCAACATCATATTTTTTTCCTTAAAAAATGTGCAAAACTTTAAAATGATATGTTTTAACTAACAGAATGAAGTATATATACTTCAATCTTGACTGACTCCGACGTTCAAGTCAGATTACTTCGTAAAGATAGGCCTCGAAACCCTAACATTAATTAAGCTTAAATAGTGTGCGGGTATTAGGATTTGATGGGTTCATTTGTTCATTGGTAATGTTGTTTGCTAGCTTGAATTTATTTGTCATGCTTTATGGCGGGTTATGTTATGTAGGTTTTATGTATCGGAGATACTATTGGCGCTGGAATACCTACACATGCTAGGCATAGTGTACCGTGACCTCAAACCCGAAAACGTCTTGATTCGCGACGAAGGCCACATCATGCTTTCCGACTTTGACCTCTCCCTCCGTTGCTCCGTCAACCCCACCCTCGTCAACTCCTCCGCCATTGCCACCGCCTCAGGCGCAAGTAGCGGAATCATCGATGAAACATCCCAAGGGAACTGTATGCAACCGTCGAGCTTCTTTGCAAGGAGTATAATCCCCTCCTCCAAGAAAAGCCGGAGCAAATCAAAACCTGACTCAGGCTCCGGGTCCCTCCCAGAGCTCATGGCAGAGCCGACCAACGTCCGGTCCATGTCGTTCGTCGGCACCCACGAGTACCTCGCCCCAGAGATCATCCGGGGCGAGGGCCATGGGAGCGCGGTCGATTGGTGGACGTTCGGGATTTTCTTGTACGAGCTATTGCACGGAACGACACCGTTTAAGGGGCAGGGGAACCGAGCCACGCTGTTCAATGTGGTAGGCCAGTCCCTCAAGTTCCCCGACACGCCCCTCGTGAGCCCGATGGCAAGGGACCTCATTCGCGGGTTACTCGTTAAGGAGCCCCAGAAGAGGATTGCTTACAAGAGAGGTGCCACCGAGGTGAAGCAACATCCGTTCTTTGAGGGCGTGAATTGGGCACTAGTTAGAAGCGCAGCTCCCCCACACGTACACGAGCCATTCGACTTCTCGAAGTACGCAAGTAAGGACTCTGGTGTCTCCCGAAATGGATCCAAGACAGCAGTGGAGACAGGGAGTGATAGTAAGAACTCGCATGACCACCATAACAAACACAATGGCAACAGCAATCATAAGATTGAAAACAATAGCAGTGATAATAAGAGCAGTTTGGATGATGATTCTTATGTGGATTTTGAGTACTTTTAAGTAGAAATTTTGCCTACTTCAAGTAATTGATCTCCTTGTATGTGTAAACATTCTTTTATTGGATTAGAAGACTCTTATCTATAGTACTGTGCTAAATATACGACTACGAGTTCATTTGTTCATTGGTAAACGTACTGTTACAGTTTAATACCGATTCATTTGTTCATTGATAAATATACCAGTTCATTTGTTCCAGTACACTGATCACAGGCTCAAGAAAAGGCGAACACATAGGGAGACATAACAGCTTCTAATATATATATTGAGAGAGGCGAGCAGCATTTACACAATCTTTTCTGCCAAAATGTCATCGTTCTGAGAAAAGAATAAGGAGAGCTGTAGAAATTAAGCTATGAAAGAGTGCTTACATTCTGAAGTCCTTGATTTTGCACGGACACAAACGAAGTACGAAGCTTCTGCAACTTAAACACCTGTGTTCTGTGCTGTCAAAGATTCGGTAATTCAATTTATGCGAGTGGTGATCTGGGAAGTTCTTTCCTCTTGCAGAAGTATATATGGGTCGATGTACTGAGGTGGAGCTATGGAGGCATTAGTGCCGTCATGGACGAAAGACGGTCCAAAGCTCTAAAATGGTGGCAGATAGTGAGTATCCAGAAAAAAAGACTGCCACAGATTAGAAAGGCAATCATATGCACAGGTGCAACTTGAAGAAAAATAGAAAGCTGCAACAATCTCAAATGAGGTTTGAAAATAAAGGCCTTCCAAGCTTCTTGCTTTCTTTGCAAAAGCTTGAGTGCACAAATGGTCTAATAGAGAATATAAGTGATGCGTACAAACCACACTCCATGATATACTTTTTGACTACTTAATAATGGTGCTAATGTCATGCCATAACAGCTCATCAGTATATCTCATACAAGCATTCTTTGTTTTCTTTATTGGGCAGACTACGAGGGCAATAGAATGATGTCTAATGTTTATATTTACGTCCATCCTAAGGATACTGTATACTGCACGAACTGGACTTTTACAAATGGAAAATGCATGCACTAAATGTATATTATAACTCATTAATGTTGTTATAGAATTCATGATGGAATGAGTTATATCATTAGTTCAACCAAGAAGACTTGAGCACATATGAACAAGTTACAGAAGGAAAACCAATCACAAAGCTAGCTTCGCCATGCTTCATTGGGCAGCAGGGAAATTCAGATCCAATGCATACGAGCAAAGAAATTAATAAGAGCTCAAGAAAATAAATCTTCTTTTTGTAACCCTGTTTCATTTTAGAATCGGGAACCCAAGTTCAGGTATTCCTGAATATTCACCTTACCTTTTAGTTTGCTTACTAATCAGGAACGTTGCAAGAATACAACTTTTTAGAGTTTGAAGTTGATTAAGTATAATAAAAAAAACACAGAGGTTTCACAATAGAAAAAAACAAAGGCAAGAAGGATGACTCGGAAAACAAAGCATGAAAGTACTTACTATATAGAGAACAGCAAAGGCAGAAACTGTAACGAGGATAAGTGGCCAAAATCCCAAGAAAAACGTCCCTCCCAATGATAACAGTAACTTAGCGCGAGGAACCAAACCCTGCAATCAAAATATTAGACAAAGATTAATTGACAGTAAAATCAATGAAGCAAGCAAAGAAAAGTAGGAAAATTAGATATACAAATAACTAAAATAAGTACAAGTTCCGAGCCAACATCAACCCAGCCAAACATCCAGCACATTCGGTTTTACTGTCTTTGAGATGGCAAGAGTTGAGAGTTCAATTCTCAATATTTCTTTAACCCTGATGTATCAAGAATTTATAACTAACTATAAACCAAAACGACTTATAACTGCAAAATCTGCAAGACAAAACTATTTATGCAGAATACTATACATGCGGCCTTTCCTAGACAAGAAAAGTGGTGAGCACTGAGCAGTGAGCACTTATCAAGCTTATCCATAAAAGAGATTGCTCTCTACTCAAGTGCTTTCTTTCCCTTGGGTCTTGACAGTCTCTATTCGTTACCACTCTTAAAATTAACATGTTTGTCTTCACACATCAGAGTTACGGTTGTACAGAACAAGGGTCACAAACTGGAGGCATAGTCAGCACCGATTTTACTCAAGAAGAAAAGAAATTGTAAAATAAGCAATTTAATTACCAATAAGGACACTTACTGCATTTTTCTTTACAGTAAAGAAGTATCATCATACTAAATAAATTGAATTGAATTTCAAACTAAAAGCAACATAATCAAGCACTTTGGTCATAAAGGCTAGAAGATTTTCTAACCTCAAGGCCTTCACTGTTCAAGGCCATGGATAGTTCCCTTTGATTTGTGAGGTTCTTGCTAGAATCTGCATCCCTATCTTGAAATGCTGTGGCTGTTTCTTTTCCTTGAATCTCTTCAGCAAATGTGCTTCTATTGCTCTCCTCAAGCAACGAAGTTGGTGTAATACCTCGTTTCTTAAGTTCTTTCATGAATAAAGACTCTGGGCGTTCCTCTCCTAAAATGAACTCTCTAATGTGAGATAAACAAATATGTATCATGTATTTACCAACTACTACTACAACCATTGTGATCTGTAAACTTCAGAATATAACTGATCATTTCACAAGTAAAGAGTTAAGACGCCAACCAATCAAAATAGGACTACCTAGTTCAGGATTCTGAATCTACAAACACATTAGCAAGCTATGCAGTGAATCCCACACAGATCTTTGCTCCATTGGTCATTTGGTCTCCTGATGGAAGGTAATCAAGGTAGGAAGGTCATTCTATGAAGAACACTTGATTTACCTAAAGGTTCAGGTCAATGGATATTTATTTTGCAAAAATAAAACAAAAATAGAACACCTAAATGACTGGTCGTCTGCTTCTTATGAGCAAGGTCACTACACATTGTTGATCTTCTCTATCTAACTATCTTCAACACTAGTGGGTGGCCTGGTTACTGGTCAGATCTGAGCCTAGAGTTCAGGGTGGAATGGAATCCAGGACATCGATTTTGTCAACTATTTTCACTTTATTTGGAAGGGAAAGAACACAATAGCACAGAAAAAGATTATGCCCTTCAATAGTTCAATTTTTCCCAAGGAACACTTGCTTTCCATAAGGATCAACCTAGAAGTTCAACACACCTTACAAACTAGTCATGAAGTATTATTGGTTCCACTAAGCAACAGTCTAAACCTTAAATGCAAAGTGCAGAACTCTAAAGAATTCCCTATTTCATACCAAAACTTTTCATGTAAAATGCCCACTGCAGAGATAAATGATGATTTTAAAATAGGGAAAATTCCAAAAATGCCCACTGCAGAGATAAATGATTATTTATAATCACCACTATCTCCATTACCCATACACCACCTGAGCCCTCAACTCTTTAAACTCAAAAGGCCCCTTTTCCCCACTTAGGACAAGTTTGAGCAACTGAAATGGGAAATTAAGCTAAAATAGGAAACATACTCTGATACTCCTGAATTGCATTTCGTGAATGACAGATGAGACCTTTCATATTTTTTTAAGGGCATATATTAACGGGATGAGGGGCCTAGCTGGACCACACCAGCTGGTGTTTGGGTAATGGAGACTTGGAGAGATTATCACGAGTGAATTGACATAGTTTTATGTATATCAGAAAGTTCCGAAAATTTTGCCTGTGAAATGAGTAGAAAGCATCCACAGAGGTTGTACAAATAGCACACAAATATGATAAAATCACACAGAAATTCCAAGAAATTGGATAAACATAGAGCTATGTAAGACACACACTTGAACAGCAATAACATCAAAATTTTCTGCAGTTTATGGAAATTAGGAAAACTTACCGCTGCTTTTGCCATCGCCTTCCTCAATTTGACAAAACACACCACGCCTCTTCTGTACACCACCATTAACGGACCTTCTCCGAAACCCCAGGAATCGCCTACCGTAGGCCTGAGAGTCCGAGCGCCTGCTCAATTTATTCGGCTGAGCCGGACTAGGGAAAGGAGACAAGGTCGATTTCAGGATTTGGAGAGAAACGGCCATTGTTAATCAAACTCCAACAACTTCCCAAAGCGATCAAGAGAGACAAAGAGAAATCAATCACAAGCACAAGGGCAAGCAACGGAAATTCATCACGAAAAAAGGAAATTGAATGCGTCCGCGAAGGTATAGGCAGCTTCGAGAGTTCCACACTCAACCGCCACAGGAGAGGAGGAGAGATGGTGGAGGAGAGAATTTGGCGTGAAGTGCACCACAAGTTTTTGTCTACACAGCTCCTGGTGAAGATCCTTCCGCGGAAACTGGTTCAACGGTTGTGATGTGATGCATCCCTCATTATCCAACGGCCCAGATTAACCGTGCCTTGGATAGTACCAAAATATGTCCGGAAAGCCATAAAAAGAAATCAATCATAACAATAACAATTCCAATAAATTCCAAAACGTTTAGGAGACATTCATCAAAAAAAAAAAAAAAAAAAACGTTTAGGAGACAATCACGGAGGTTCAAAGTAATGAATAAAGTTCACCAAAAAAAAAAAAGTAATGAATAAATAAATCACCCTAAATTGGGAAATAACAATTGGAAAAGAAAACCCACAAAAGTAAATGGGTGAACCCCTAATCTAATTTAAAATAAAATGGCTAAATTGAGTATTTAGGAAAAATAATTCTCAATTTGACTTCTTATTATATAAACTTAGAACATTGGATAGAAAAACCGATAAATTGTATTATTTTTCTGATTAAGTAAGAATTCGAGATCAGATATACTTAAATCTCAATGACAGACAAATCAACAGACGGAAAATCATCCAAACATACAACAGAAAAGAGAAAAGGCACAATACAACAAACAAAAATGTACCCAACAAAAGACGAATATAGGCAAAATTAAATTTAACAAGTTGGGGATGTAGACTACGGACAAAACAAAGCACCATCATAAAGCTTTAAAAATATATTCATAAATACACAAAACATCTAGCATCCCAATTTTAGGGATTTTTGAAAAAAAAAACTAAACTTTTTTTTATTATATAATAAAGAGACTTTTCAATTTTTTTTTTATTTTTAATAAGGTAAGAATTGAAGGGTCAGACATCTGCCGATACTGATATCGATCCTTTAAAACTTCTCTACATATTAGAATTTAAAAATCTACATTTTGGAGAAATTTTGCAAAAATTGTTATACGCCTTGACGATACTGATATCCATAGAAGCCAAATACATTACTTGTACTAAAAAAAAGAGATGGCTAAATACTTGTTGCAGTTGTACTAAACTACTAACTCAACAGCCAATGCAATAATTCAAAACAAGAAACGATCCTTTTTCTGATCCCTGCTTTCATAAGAAAGGGATCATAGTAAGTCACTGGAGAGACGGTAAAGTACATGAACAGCGAAATCTCGGATGGCATCTGGGTTTGCATACACACCAATCCAAAAATGTTCTCTACTTGTCTGCATTGTCCTGATCCATGCTTTCTGCGCCCTCGTTTTGTTTGTTCCCCTCGTCAGTCTCGGTCTTGTCGTCTTGAGATTCCCCATCAACAGCCATCGAGTCAGTGTCCGGAATCTTCAGATCTGATGGGAGCTGGCCGGACTTGAGTGCCTGCACAAGCATTCATGTTAAAATGTTGATTATGCACGTGGAGAACTAAAATTCACCGAAAATAGAGTTATTTGGCGGAAAAGGTTCCATTCCATCTATACAATAAAGGATCATTTGGAATAGGTATGAGAATACTTTGGTAGTATAAATTATAAAATAGGAATAATTTATTTTGACGCCTCTAGTCAAAACATTGTAGGCTATAATCTCAGAGAAATTGACATCCACACTTCCACAGCAACACCCCACTTGAAACTATTTGCAAAAGGAGAGCACAAACACTGAACCACTTAATCCACAACCTTCTTCAACTGAAATCAATAGTAGTGAAGGCAACCACCTCCCAAACATAGAGAAACACACTAGCCCTTGGGATCCAGAATTACAAGTAACAACTCGCTGGAGAAAATAACGTAAAAGCAGTACATGTGCATAACTAGAAACCGTAGAAAAAACCTGTCTATAGTGCAACTTCTAGATGACACCCCCCTCGGATGACTACTTTTTGATAAAGAACTATTTTACTTTAGAATATGAGGGGAAAGATCATAGGAATTTTTTCTATTTTTCTGAATTCATCATTAATACCCAAATTCACTGTTGCTTTTATTTCATTTGGGATGAACATGGAGGATAATTTTGCCATGTAGTATATCTCAAAACTGTGGTTAGTTTAGCAAGAACAAATTCAATATGGTCAATTGTTGGAAGTTGAATAATCAACGATCTATTTCGGGTTTAGCCTTAAGTTTTGTCAATCCTCCAAAATACAGGGAGAGGGTCAAAGCCTAAAAATGCTCAAACAAGCAAAAATTCAAATTAATAAAAAGAACTAGGTAACAAATTGGGGCTGAAAATGATTTACCTTTTCTAGCATGGCAACCTCTTCAAGAGTTTGTGAATTAACAATAGCAGCCTGTCACAGATAGCAGAAGAGAACACCGTCAAGATTACATTCAACTCTGAAATTGTAACAAACACGTAAAGTTTATACTGAACATAGACAAGAAGGGTAACTGGATGGAAAATATTATAATCAATATGCAGGGAAAAATGGAAAATGACCAAAGCAGTAGCTAAGGAATGGTGACAACAGCTACAGACAAACATGACAAGAAAAAAACAACACACGTCCACTTCAATAGAATCGACTCTGGAGGCAACTCTGAAAATATATGGCATAAAATCAGCAACTTCAACTTATTAGAGAGTAGCACAACAACATATGACTAGCAACGTTGAATAGGGCAGATAGGTAGCAAGCCAAAGTCATGCAGATAATTAGCATTAGACTGGAGATGCCCAAAGCAGAAATGGTCAACTTAACATGCCTTGAGATACAGGTACAAAAATGACAAAACAAGAACTCATGCAAAATTATTATTTTTAAAACATAAAATCGAGAAGGCAGAATACTTTACTAAAAGTCTAAAATACATCTGATTCTGATCTAGCATCACCATGATCTAATGCAATATTGCACAAGCTCAGCTAAACATAGAAATAACTTGAGTGGTTATGGAAAAATAAAAATCTGGTTTGTTTAAATAAAAATGGCTAAACTCAAGAAATTTATTTTTAAAATGGCTAAACTAGTGAATCTAGAAGAATCTTTCTCGAATTGGAATGCTTAACCAGTTATTACTCTAATTATAATACAGAGCCTAAGAGATCAGTGAAGGGTTCATTAGGTAATTTAATTTTCTAGCTTTTAAAAGCTAAACATGTTATCCCAGTAGATCATACCTGAATTCAATTTCACGTAGAACTAGTGTGTAAACTTCATAAAACCTTTTATCATAAGGCCATTTTTCACACGAACACCTATTCTCCTTGAAAAGAACCACCGTAAGATGACTTCCACTATGCAAAAGACACCAATTTGAATGTTCCACTAAAAATGATTGAAAATACCAAAAAAGAAGTGATGTCCATAACAGTAGAACACAGAGTAGTATGATACTTCTTAGCTAGATTATCCTTAAAATCCTAAATGTTAAAAAGAATCAACTGTGGCTGATGCAATAAAAAACCGGATGAAGTGAGAAATTTAACACAAAATACAGAGGTTTGTCACAGAAAAAGGTCAAGTAAAGAGAATTAGAGATACCTTAATAGCAAGAATCTGCTCTGGTGTGGGGGCAACCTTCTTGGGTGCAGACTCCTCCTTTTGAACCTCTGGAACAGGTACCTCAACGGGTGTCTTCGCAGATTCCTTTTTAGCCTCTTCTTCAGCTTCCTTTGATGAAAATAACCTTTCTGCCTCAAGTCGCTCCTGAATCAATAACAGCATTTTGAAGGTCAATATATGATAGAACTGATCGAGAGAAATCTTAATTAGTCTAACATGATCTGCTCATAAATGTATCCCCACAGGAGACTGTTTGCATGTGTCACTAAACAAATTTAATAAAACCCATCAGTCAAACAGTTCTTAACAGGAAGTTGCAGTTAATCTCTGTGTCTAGTCAGAAGTCAGAACCCACTGCAAGCTTATTTGATCTGACCTCTTCTTCTAGGCATGAAGTTATAATATATAGTTAAGCAGGTACTAGGAATGATAAACCCATTCATATTTATTCAAACAGCTTTAAAATATTTTTTGAGTCTCAAGAGCTTCTTAAATATCTCATAGTGGGAAACTAGCATATTGAAATACACCTTAAGAATAAGTGCATAACAAATATATTAACAGCAGCAGAAAGCCAAAAAAAAAGGGCCAAAATCATGTGATTCACCTTCTGTTTAACTTTCCTGAAGTCTAGCAAGCGCAGAAGTTTCAATTTGTGGATCACATACAACCGATAGTTGGGTTTTTTCGTCACAAGGTTATCCATCAGAGAAAGGAACTGCAGCTTGGGAAGGGACGCCAAAGGATCGATGTCAACCAAATTGACCAGTCGGTTGTTGGTAAGAACTAGTGAATGCAGCTTTGGCAAAAACTCTGTAAATTAAGTAAACCAAATTATCTCAGCTGCAAGCAGGCAATATTTATTTATTTATTTAAAAAAAAACTAAAAGAAACAAAATCACCTCCAATAGTAGGGCTGATACGCGTGATCCGGTTATTGTTTATAAGCAGTGTTCCAAGTCTATTTAGATAGGGGAAGTTTTCAAGTTTCACAATCTCATTGTCTGTGAGATCAATAGAATCAAATTGATCCTGCATATATATATATAGATTATAATTATCATAGGTCAAAGATGTCATTGATGCATCTACATGGTGACAAGGTGTTAAAAGAACGTTCTACTTTCATAATCACTACTCCTCCATAAGAAAAACACAAAAATAAGAGGAAATTTTTGGTAATACATTTATATCAGAGTAACACACATTTATTTATAAACATGGTCTGCATTAACCTATTAGGGATTTAGGGTCTGGTTTTGTCCACACTCCACACATAGGCGCTTGCACTACTTACGAGGCTATAGAAGTTCCACAAAGTTACAAATATATTCAGCAATGACAGAAGCTCGGAACCACTACTGTGCCAGTTTAGCAAACTGACAATCATTCTTTCTCCTTCCCTTCCTTGGATTAGAGATCATACCAAATAGGGTTAGCACTTTGGCAATGTCCACAGCTTTTTTATTAAAAGATTTCTAACTTTTCAAAATTATTTACTAAGAATAAAACTTGCAACTTTTCTACTCATAAAAAAACAATGGCTTTCAGTAAAATTTTCCCTGTTTCATACTTTTCAATGATAAGTTTCCATCCCATTATTCTATTGGATTGAGTGGCAAAGTTCATTTCCTCCCACACAAAAAAGTGCCAATGAAGCTATGTCTTCATATAGAAAACCAATGAAATTCTAACACACACAACAACCAACATATGCTTACTCAGGTGGCAATGAGCAATTGAGCACTACACTTTTAGCGGAAAATAAACCTCCTTGTAGTATATCTAGAACTGATAATTTGGGTAATCCAAATCCCATTTGATTGTATCTGAACAATCGAAGACACCAAAATCAAGCACATCTCCTCGGCCAACCAACCCAAAACACCTCCCAATTAAACCCTTTTTTTCCACAAACACCAAATCTTGCGAAAACAGAACGAAATTTTACCTCGGTTGCTCCCAAATTTTCTATGACAGCAATCTTGTTCCCTGAACGAAATCAAAACACAAGTAAAAAGTATTAATTCATACCGAGCCGCGTACGTCGATTGGTTCCTAGGGTTTTCATTTTGCAGCAAGCAGTAAATATTCAAGGATACGAAAAGTAGAAGAAAGGGGCGAAATAGGGTTTGGAGGAAACCTCGAAGATCCAACTCGCGCTCCCGGACGGCATTGAAGAAGTGAGGACACTTCCAAATCAGGTCGGCCGTGAGCCTCACCATGGCTGCTGGATGCCGAGCGTCTTCCTCCTCCTTCCTCCTCTACAGGTAATTGCTTCTGCAACACCTACAGAGCACAGGGCTTACAAGCGTCGTTTGCGTTGAGGTGAGTTGCAGCTAATGACTATGTGAGATTGGGGCCGACTGAATGAACCCTCTTGCGATTCAAGGGTTTTTGCTTTCTCGTTCCATTTCTCCACTTTGCGCAAAAAAATCACTTACTTTTGAAATTACACAATCGTCCCTAATTTGTTAAATATTTGCGCGAAATCACCCCTTGTAAATTACACAGAATCACAGTATTTGCATAGCTTTGCACAAAACCACATCTTATTTTTTTATTCACACAAAATCACCCATTATCAGTAAAATGATGTGGCTTCACCTTTGTTTTCGTATCACCATTTAGTTGGAAATTGGAATTATCACAAATGGCATTTGTTCACTTAATGAATGAAAACCTTAAACCACTGAGGATACTTTGTTCAAGTGATTCGTTACTTTATTTATTTATTTATTTATTTATTTTGGACATAAATTAACACCATTTTTTTAAAAATATATATATATATATTTCTTGTACTTATATTGACATATTTGAAAAATTTTACCATTAAAATTCATGTTTTATAATTTATTTAAATACTTGGTTGTTTAGCTATTTGTATCTACGTCTGTATAAAAAAAAATGCGGGTTGACTGCTTCCCTGGAGTTTCGTGCTCACTGTCCACAGGATAATCGGGTCCTGATGCATCGCTGACCTACAGTTCTGCTTTCGAGTGGGGCTTGGCTTCGTCCGTTGTCTTCGTCCACTTCCTGGTTGGTTTAGATTTGCTTCTCGTTGCGTTTTTTGTTTTAGAGTGCGCTTGCATGTGTTTGCACTTTTTTTTACTGTAGGTTATTATTTGTACTCCTCTTTCAATTTAAATTTTGCATATTCCCGAATTTTGATTGTTTCTAAACTACACAAGCTTGCAATTTCAGTTTGAATTGGGTTGGTTGTAGCTTATAAATAAACGCTTGTAATTTTAGGCTAGGAATGTGAATTTATTACGCATTTAAGGTGCTCGACGAAATACCAACATTATAAAAAACAAATACCACATAATTATGCACTCATGGAGGTTCCGGAAGTTCAAACCACAAACAATTGATTTAAATAATGAAGAAATCATGATGAAATTGTGTGCCTTAAGATAATTTCTGGATAGTAGTATATTGTATATAGATTAGATTACACTATTACAGTATGTATTACGTATAGTGTATTATCTATCTATATTGTTGCCTACATGGCGACACGTGAGTGCATCTGCATACGTGGTGGCACGTGAGTGCATCTCGCAAAGCCTTCTCCCGTCAAAAAGGAAATCTAATAAAAAAATAATTAGATAGTTCTAATCTATATAATTAAAAATGATTAAATAATTATTTTATTTTACCATTAACTCATATAATGATAGAATTTGCGCCGAAGGCGCAAATTTTCGGCCAAATTAGCCAAATATACACGTTTATGTAAAAATTGCACAAGTATACATCTCTTCTTTTTGAAACACAACCCCCCCCCCGATACCCCCCTCAACTGCTCACTCCCTCTCTCTCTCTCTCTCTCTCTCTCTCTCCCGTTTCTCACTCCCTCCATTGCGGTTTTCACTCTCTCCAACTGTTCTTCGACGATTTCCTCCGAGAAGCGACATTTTCCGGACGTTTTCGTGCTCGTTTTCGTGTGTTATTGAAGGTTATTGAGTATGGCTAGCAGCGCAGGTAAGCGTTTTGTTGATTTTGTATCGTTTCTGTGTGTTAGGGTTTTGTTTATGTCAGATTATGCGCTGGTGAGTTTGTGCGATGGCGCGATTGTTGTCGTTAGGGTTTTTTTGGATGAATGTGTGTTGTTCGTTCTCAATGGTACTAGTATGTGCCTAATTTAGCAGTTACGACCTCTATTTGTAATGCTGACCTCGATTTTGGCATCTTATTCTGTTCTTTTGGAATCCATCTCCATCCTTTTGCATGTCCACTATTTGTCGTCTTTGATTTTTGGCGTGTTCTGGTTGTGGTGTGTGTGTATGTTTGTGTTTGGTTTCATATTTCTGTGGGGCTGACATCTATTTGTCTCTTTGTTTATCTTGTTTTTGTTATGTTGACATGGACCTCAACTGATCTTGATACTTACAAATGCAAGTTTGATGTGAGTCTATGAATTTTATATAGCAGTTGTTGTCATTGTGTCTGCCTCAAATGATGACATGTGCTTTTGTATTCAATCTGTATACATTTTTTTCAGAAATTGAAGTTTTGTATTCCATATAAAGAACGCTTCCATGCCAGATCTAATCTATACTGTCACCCTGGAGTTTGTGACATTATTAAACAAGAGTTGCTGCCTTTGCACTATAAGATGTTGAAGGAGAGTTTTCTGGGATGGGTGCTCTCCCAGGGCAACAATATGATTGTTAACTTCCAGTTAATCCATCAAATGATGTTGCGGCAGGTTAAGACGAAGAAGAAGAAGGAACTCTGGTTCAAAGTTGATGGACTTATAGCTCGTTTTTCGTTGGCTGAGTTTCATGTAATGACTGGTCTTCCATGCGAAGATCGTGTCTGCAATCCTCCGAAAGCAGTGACTTTTTCTGATTTTCTTGGGATGGATAGATGCTCCCATGATGATTTGATCAGTTGTTTCCGACAAATGAAGAAGACGTCGAAGAAGAAGCTAATTATAGCGAGGCTGTTGCTCATTGAGATGGTTGTGTGTTATAGGCGGATAGACTATATCAGTGAGGAAAATCTATCACTTGCTTGTGATGACGAGAAGTTTGGACAATATCCATGGGGCAGACAATCCTATGAATCTCTATTGAAGGCCTTGAAGAAGTCAGCTACGATGGATCGCAAGAAAGCTAGGCCTTCTTATGAGTTGTATGGATATTGGATTGCTTTCCAGGTATTCTGTTTACTTGTTTGATATATCTTTGTAATCATTCCTCACTATGTGTCAGCATTGAAGGTATTCCTTACTACGTGTCAGCATTGTATGTATTCCTTGATATGTTAGCATTCATTACTTGTGTCATCATTCCCCACCATGTGTCAGCTTCTTATGCATTGTTATTGTGTTTTCATGACCACTTGTTTTGTTTTTACAGGCCTTGATATTTGAAGTTTTTCCGGCGTTGTCTGATAAGTTTGACTGTAATTTGAGGATGAATGATAGAGATCCTCATTCTTTGCATTGGGTTTGCAAGGTTAGGCATACTTATGATGAAGCTGACGAGCTATTTGATGGTGACTTGGTAAGAGAAATATATCAGTGCTGACACCAACTCTGTCTTCTTATATATATGTGTTTTCTTATTTATATTTTTTTTGATGTGCATGATAGACATCGATGTTCCCAAACTATGGAGAGTTTGCAAGAACCCCAGGTATGGGTTATATTGATGAAGAGGCTGACGATGTATGTGATGCCATTGGTGAGCCTATGTTTTCTCAACCACCTACTGATCTTCTGTATGATTGTCGGTATATGCGCAAGTATGCATATGAAAACAAGTTTTTACGTAATGATGGTTCAGAGATTGAACCATTTATGTCTTTTGAGTATGGTTTTGTTGGAGGAGAGGAAGAGGAGAGATGTGCTGAGATAGAGAAGCGAACGAACAGGAAACGTGAGGTTGATGAAGGAAATGTTGAGGCCAAATCTGTTGATGTAGAGAAGGGGAAAAAGAGGAAAAATGCTGACACAGGAAAGCCTTCTAAGAAGAAGCAGAAAGGTCCATCCACTGAGATCCAGGTGAAGAGAGTTGCTGTGAGGAGAGGGCGTTCTAGTGGACCTCCACGAACCAACCCTCAAGCTGGGAGGAAGGCTGACATAGAAGTTATTAAATCAATCAGGAGGAAGGCTGGGAGGATTAGGAAGAAGGTTTTTGACTTTAATAGAGGTGAGGAATCTAAGAGAGATGTGATTCCTTATGCTGACACAGAGACAACCACAGTGGATGCAGACAAGGTTTCTAAGAAGGGTGGTGCTGACAGGGAGGAGGCTGTTGTACAGGCAGAAAAACACGACCAAGTTGGATATGCTTGTGATACATCTGACGGGGATAAACCTATTCAGTATGTTTTGAAGAGGAGGAAGAAAGCTATGGGAAGTACAGGGAAACGTAGAATGTTGTACAAAAGTAGCAGTTCAAACAAGTCTTCCTCCATTACCCAAGCCCCTCTTGATGCGTGTTTATCTGCTGTTGAAGTTGTGAATGATGCATGTATAGTGATTGTACCGTTTGGTGAGGTGCAAGGTGAAGCTCAGGCTGACACAGTAAAGGCTGACCCCAATGATGATCAACTAGATGGCAGCCAAGGTGTTGATGCTGACACTGAGAATGCTGACCCCAATGATGGCAGTCAAGGGTTTGATGACACCAAGGTTGATTCTGGAACTGTTTCTCCACTGGCTGCTCTCTTACTTTTGAACAAAGGAATGGATGCTGACACTGAAGATGTGGTTGGTGATGGTCAAAATGTTGACACTAGTGGTGATGACAAGCCGGAGGTAGGTGCCAACAGAGACACTGGTGGTGATGCCAAGGTGTTGATGCTGACACTGAGAATGCTGACCCCAATGATGGCAGTCAAGGGTTTGATGACACCAAGGTTGATTCTGGAACTGTTTCTCCACTGGCTGCTCTCTTACTTTTGAACAAAGGAATGGATGCTGACACTGAAGATGTGGTTGGTGATGGTCAAAATGTTGACACTAGTGGTGGTGACAAGCCGGAGGTAGGTGCCAACAGAGACACTGGTGGTGATGCCAAGGGTGATTGTGGTGACAACCAGAAGGGAGTGTCTGATGAGCATTCAAAAGAGCCAGAGTTGGATGGTGCTGATAAAGATGAAAATGCAAAAGGGCATGGTGATGCTGACGCTAAATCCAACCCAGTTTGGGTACATGATTTAATTAAAAGGATTGAAAAGCTTGAAGAGCTGCCGGCACGTGTAGATGATTTAGTAAGAAGGATTGAAAAGCTTGAAGAGCTGCATGCACGTCTAAATGAGTTGGGCTCTCGTGTTGATAGGGCGGTTGAACTTGTTGCAATGGTTACAGACCTGATGGAAAAGTATAATTCACTTGAGAATAGGTTCACACTGCATGAATCTATTGTTGCAAGGTCACAGTCATCTGTCAACATTGATCAACCAACTACTAAGATTGTGAGTGATGTTATTGCTGACATGAAGATGGGTGTTATCCTTGAAGATGTTATGGCTGAGCAGGAAGCTGAGTTGGATTCACCCAAAGATTATAAACAAATGAAGACACCTGTCTGTGGTGATGAGAGAGATGAAACCCAACAACTTACAGTTGATGTTGTAGTTCCGGAGTCTATTATTCCTGTCACATTGGTTGAAGGACAGAGGACACTAGAGTCAGATTCAGTTCACGTTGCTGTTGATCTAGGCCGTGATTCTGATTTGATGTCCATGGAGCCAAGAGGCGAAGAGTTTAAGGACAACAACGATGGAATTCATGAAGATGCTGACAGGGGACTGCAGAGTACCGGTGAGGATGTAGAAGCTGACCTGCTGGTGAAATCAAGTAATGAAGAGTGTAAGGATGTTGTTACCCCATCAGGTGGCAAGGGTGATGGGGATGAGAAGGCTGATGTTGCAGTAACTCCACCTTCTACCATTGCACCACCAGGGACTATCAACTTGGATACTCCTGAAGGTGATGAAAATGCTGACACGGTTGGATTGCCTGTAGTGAGTGACTGGGTTGCCTACAGCAAGCACCCTAAAGTAGTCGAAGAGATTGAAGCACTCAGGCGATCCAAGCGTATTCCAAAAGCGAGTACCTTCCTGACGAGTCCATATGAGCAGCAAGAAAAGAAAGGGAGGTGGCCCAAGCACAATGTGAAGAAGTCACTTTTAAGTGAAGACGATCATGAGTTTTTGTACAAAACTATGAGGAGTAATCGGTATTTTTTTTTATCTTTTTACTCGTTATATAATCATGAACTGTCTTGTGCTGACACCTCTACCTCTTATGATCCTGTGTTTAATTCATATTTTTTGCTTGTTTCCAGGGATTTTTCTGTCATTGTTGCTTCTGGAAGAGTTGATAAATATTTTTTTAAACCAATTCTAAACAAGGACATGTGGCTGGATTGTTCGGTAAATGATCTGGCAGCAATTATATTTCATATTGTTTGTCTTCTGGTTTTTGTTTATTGATATTTGTTGAGGTATATCTAGTCCTGACAGTAGCTTGTTACTGTGTGTTGTAGCATATTGAAACAGGGTTGTATTATTTGAGGAAGAGGATCCATGAGGAAGCCGATAAGTATGCAGAGTTCGTTGTCCTTGATTGGGTTTTCTATCAGAACTACCTGCCATCTAATGCTACAGCGTACGAAGTAGATTTGCCTGTGTCAGACATGATTGCGAGCTATTTGCTGGGTCTTTACCCTGACCAGTATGGTAAGCCATGGGCGTCTGCAAACAAGATTTACACACCCTTCAATGTCATCAACAAGCATTGTGTTGCTTTAGAGATCATAATTGATCAGAGGGTGATCAATGTCTATGACTGCAATGTCTACGCCGTTGGCAAGGGTGTACTAGATGCAGAACTCCAGCCTATTGCTCACTGGCTTCCTATACACTTGGAGAAGTGTGGAATATATGAAAACGTTAGCTCTACACCATTTGAGATAAGGAAGGTTCCTGACATGGTCCATGATAAATCTGGGTTTGTACTCTTACCTAACTTTTATATTAATTGCTGACATACATTTACTTTCTATTTATCTTTTGTTGACACACCCCTATTTGTCTGTTTTGTGAGTGTGTGCAGAAGTGCTTGTGGGGTGTTTACAGTGAAAGCAATCGAGGCTGTTGTATTTGGCGGAGATGTCACCATAATCACAAATGAGAAGCTATTCCGCTATAGAGAGTTTATTTGCTCAGACTTGATCAAGGAGTCTTGGAGCTTCATAATTTGAACAATGCTGACACCATCATTCTGAGTACTTAGTTTAAGTGACATTGTAGTTGGATATGTAGTTGGATATTAACTGTATGTATTTTGTTGACACCATCATTCTGGGTTTGGATATTAACTGTTTCCATTGAACATCGCTCATGTATATTGAATGTATGTATTTTGTTGTGTTTAACGTACTTATTCGGAATTAAGCATCTGGCTTTTTACATTAGATCGAATTTGATATAGTCCCCAATCACATACAATGTACAAAATCCAATATGACATAAGTAATGCTGAAACAAAGTGCATTGAATCTTTTTGAAAACATATGGAAATGTATCAGTGTCAGCATTGCCCATAATGCTGACATGGGTTTATGTATACTATGAAAAAGTAATTTCCAAATAGAACAGGTTTATTGTATGCAATATATATCACTGGGGTGTTTCTAAGTGATTGTATCTTAGAAGTATACGATATAAAGCGAGCCGGTCTTGAGCAATGCTGACACCATCATTTTCTAGAGTACTTAAGTCTTCTCTTTAGCTCACTCGCAGACACCAGTCTCTTAGAGGGAGGTCTTCCTGGTCCCCTCTTAACAACAGGAGGGTAACACTTTATAGATCTTATTGCTTCAGGGACGTCTGATTCATCGTCTGTCAGCACTGGGTATATTGTTTCAGCATAAGCTAATTTCCAAACATTAGTTGTGTAAAATCTGGCAACAAAGTCTGATACATTTGCCTTAATTTTTATGATGGCTGAAAGAGCATGAACACATGGGATCTTCTCTATATTGAAAAACTTGCAAGTGCATGTTTTTGCTGACAGGTCCACTATTGCATGAGACCCTTGCCCTTTTACTTCAAATTTATATTCATCCAACCTCTGAACCTTGTATGCTCCAGCTTCATCTTGTAGGTTCCTAATCAAATCAAGTATTGCTGGCGTCAACTTGTCCTCATGTTTGGATGCCTTTTCTCTACGCTCTTGGAACCATGCTCCGAGTTTCTCTCTAGCAAAATTCAACAGTGCAACAATAGGATAATTTTTCTTCCCCTTGAAAATGGCATTTATGCTCTCTGCATTATTAGATGTCATCATGTTGTATCTGGTGATTGGTGAATGTGCTCTAGCCCACCTATATACTCCTGCTGACACTAAATAATTCGACATCTTCGGGCAGCTTTCCTTTATGCGGTCAAAATATTTGTCGAACTCCCTAGTACTATAACTATCTGCTGCTTTCTTGAACCAATTTCCCAAGTATCTTTTCTTGAAGGTGCTTCTAATGTTTTGTTCCATGTGCCATCTACAAATGCAGTGATGCGCACTGGGGTAAACCAAGTCAATTGCTCTTGAAATGCTGACATGTCTATCAGACACAAACACTAGATCATTTGACGGAGGAACAACCTTCCTCAGCTGGCGAAGAAACCACTCCCAAGAGCCGTTGTTTTTTGTGTCAACAATGGCAAATGCAAGCGGGAAAATATTTCTGTTTGCATCTTGCGCTACTGCTCCAAGCAAAGTCCCTTTGTATTTCCCAGTTAAAAATGTTCCATCAATAACAACAACCTGGAAAATAATGATTATAAGTTGTGTGATGACAATGAAATATTCAAAAGTGATTACGTATACTCTGTGCTGACAATGATAATTTTATACCTTTTTCAATACAGGGAAGGCCCGAATGCACTGTCCAAATGATAAAAACAAGTATTTAAACCTATCATCATTATCTGTTGACATCAATGCAACAGTTCCATCATTTTTCTCCATAATCATGTGACAAAATAACGGCAAGTCAACAAAATTTGATTCCGGTGTCCCTCTGTCCTTTTCTTGTGCAATTCTTCCTGACCGCCACGCTGTCCAATAACTAATGGGAATTCTTTTTTCGGTCCTCATTTTATCCATTATCTGCTTTGGATTGTAGCCGCCGCTGACACTGTAATAATGTATACATTAGAATGAATGATGTGATACTTGAATTGAGTGTTATTTTGATGACATATAGACACTTACATTGGCTGGATTATGTTTGCTACCACTGAGGAAGGTGCTTTCCTGCAATTGCTTGTTCTCACATCCCATGTGCATGTGTGCACATTATTGTACGCTGACACCTAGCAAGTCTGAGAAATAGTATTTACGTGTAACTTCCATCTGCAACTATTATCCACGCAATGCGCCCTAAAATACTTGGGTTCAGATCTCTTTACTCGGTACCTAAATATTTCTGTCACTGATAATATACGTAAAGCATCCTTTATTTCCTTCTTTGATTCAAAGATTCTCCCAATGTACATTGTGTTGGATGAGGTATTGTTAAAACTACTCATGCTAGAGCTGTCATCCCTGTAATCTTCTAGTGTTTTATCTCTACTGCGCATTGAAGAGTGCAGTCTCCTCCAGGTGTCAGCATCATAATCAATGTCATTATCATCATCCATATCATCTGACGCCACCGTCTGCATTTGAGTGTCAACAATCATATGATTTTGCTCCCTGTCATACTCAATCAATCCAACTGATTTCCCACTCTCCCTATCATCTGTGTCAACAATTGCAAGTGTTTGTGCCTGTATGCTGACACACAACTCAACAGCATAGTTTACACCATCTAGTGCTGATATATCGAGGAATTCTTTCAAATCAGTGTCACAATCAACTGTAAGTGGGGCTTTCAGCTTTTTGCATGGGTGCAAATGACTAAATTGCAATTCAAGCACACTCTCTACACTGAATCTAGTGCACACCTTTCTCTTCAAGTCATGTAGTGTGGTTGAATCATATAGCAAAAACACATTCGATGTTGTATTTCCAACAAATTCCAGGCCTATGTCAGCAAACACCCATGATCCACCAAATACTACTGTAATCACATGAGGTTCCATTTATGATTGACCTATCAATTAATTAGAGACAATATGCAAACAAGCACAATGAGTTAATTCTGATTCCATGTCAGCATGATAGATATAAGTTAGATACAGACAATATGCATACAAGTACAATGAATTGCTTCTGATTCCGTGTCAGCATGATAGAAATAAGTTAGATACATGTCATTTATTTACGAAATCTCAGACAGTGTCAGCATTACACAACGAATCCAGAAATCAAAACAGATCTATGTAGAACAATTCATACAATTATTTCCTTTCAATTCATTCAAGCACAACATTTCGAATTCATCCAACAGACATATTTAAGTTTCGTGATGTTGACAGATCGAGTATCTATTAACGAAGAAGATCGACGAAGAACTTGAAACTCTATATATTGTCGACGACTCACTCTGATTTGTATTGAAACAGTAACAAACGAAGTCGAAATTACACGATCTACACTATACGAGTTCAGCTATTGGATATAAAACGATATTTACACACGAATTGAAGTTTTTTTCACAAATCTATGAATGACAGATCTACCAACTATACGAATGCTGACATTAAAACCACAATCTAGTAATGCTTGGATATTAGATAGATGTAGTATCGAGATTCAGGAGGAGATCGGCGTCGATCGATACCTACAGCGATCGAAAATCAGATCTTCTAATCTCGTGTTAGCGTTGGCGAAAAATCAGAAGGAGAGATCGGGGGGAGGTCCGCGCGGCTTTGTGGTAGTGTTGTGTATAGTTTTGCAAAATTCCCACAATCTTGTATAGTTGGCTAATTTGGCATTTGTATTTGTATACTTTGCAAATTGACCCTCATATAATTAGATAGAATCTTATAAAAGAGTAAATATTATATAAGGAAAAAAACTATATCAATATATCACAATCTATTTGTGCATAAATTAATATTTTAGTAAAGTAACGTAATAAATATATACTACATACATTATTTAATAAAAAAATATTAAAATATTTTTAAAAATCAACTCTCTATTTAATTACATGAGATTTAATTAATGATACATTAGGAAAAAAACCTTTTACCTTATAAATATGAATTTTATTTATATTTCGAGAGAATACAAATTAAATAAAAGACAATTATATATATCATTTGTTGAACTAATTTTATTTATATCTATATTATTTTTTGGTGGAAAACATAATTTATATTTAGATTATTATTTTATTTATGGGAATTTATCTAGATTATTTGTAATATTACATTAATGTATTGTCCGTGCACGAGACGGGACCTACACTACTACACTAGTATATAATATATACTGCATCGGTGTGTATATAAATACAAGGGAGCCCATAAAATATAAAAAAAATTATTGTAAGTGTTACGTATTTGAAAATCGCAAAATATGCAGGATTTTTTCTTAAAAAAAATTATAATCTTTTTTATTTGAGAGACAAGACCCGTCCCATCCCAGTCCCATTCTGTCCTGCGAGGGACAAGGTCCGTGCAGGGTTAAAAAACAAAAGCAAATCATGTTTCGTAAAAATTACGCGGGATGGGACACGGGACGACCTCTCCCTCTCGTCCCGTGGCCACCCCTAACATCCACCGTCACCTGGACGCCATGCATTTACCTTCGCTTGAAGCTACATTGAAGCGACGTGTGTGTGTATATATATATATATATATATATATATGATGGTTATGGTGAAAACACCTCTTAGGATGTAATTTGTAAACGAATCTGAATCATTGGATTTGAAAAAAAATGAAAGGCCTAGATTAAATAATGATTTAAATTGTTTTTTTTTTAAAAAAACGGACCCCACCCGTTTTAACCCTCCACGCGCGTGGCTAAGCCCCAGATTGAACAATCCCCTCCCATTCATAACGGTATACTCCATAGTCCATATTTGATTTTAATTTTTTAATTTTTTAATGTTTTTTTGTTTTCGTTTATTTTTTAGCTTTTTTTTATATCTTTTATAAATAAATAATAGGAGGAATTATGCACATATATATATATATATATAACAAACCTATTCATCGATATATGATGAATTGTTCATCCAAATTATGCAAATATGCATCGATTGATGATGAATTATTCGTAGAAATGAACGAAATTTTGAGTAACAATATTCATATTTGTGGTTGGGTAATGTACGATTAAATAGGGGCTCATTATGTATTCATCATAATTCTACAAATATTCATCGACTGATGAGGAGTTATTCATAGAAATTAACAAAATTTTGAGTAACAATACTTGAATTTATGGTTGAGTAATGTGCGATTTAATAGGAAAGCATAATTTATTCATCCAAATTGTGCAATTATTCATCGATTGGTGATGAATTATTCGTAAAAATGAACGAAATTTTGAGTAACAATATTAGTATTTACGGTTGGGTAATGTGCGATTAAATAAGAACGCATAATTTGGATTATTCATCGATTGATGAGAAATTATTCGTATAAATTAGCGAATTTGTGAGTAATAAAATTTTCCTTAATGCACTCATAATTTTTTAATTGAAAAAACTGTTTAGTAAAAGTTTTTTCAGATGTATGAATGCGTTTACCAAAATTATTCGTATTTATCAAAATGTTTCGGTGTTGGGAAAATAACATTATAACGATTCTTTCACTGAGTTCTTCAAATTGGGCGGCTATTGATTGAAGCTTTGTGATTTCGATCTGAGGCATCAATTGAATAATGATGCCGATCACATGCCGGAATATTGACCTTGCTCGAATTGGGTGTGATGTAATCTACTAATCTCTCATGGGTACTCTCCAAA
Source organism: Persicaria tinctoria (assembly GCA_037127255.1). Lineage (NCBI taxonomy): Eukaryota > Viridiplantae > Streptophyta > Magnoliopsida > Caryophyllales > Polygonaceae > Persicaria > Persicaria tinctoria. The sequence continues at coordinate 8,905,262 of JBANSL010000012.1, forward strand.
TCCCTGTTTCTATTTGAAAGGCCCTGTAAAGTTTTGGAATCTGCCACAACTAACCCCCACTTTCTAATTTGTCAATTTTTTTTTTTAAAAAAAAAACCGTTTTCTGTAGTACACGCGCACTTACAAATTGCAATGAGAGTGGGATGAGTATTGGGCGTGGGTCCCACATTTTTTAAATAAAAAATAGAAAAAGGAGATTAAATCTCCACCCTCCATTTCACACAATCGTAAGGCTTAGATTTGTTCACAAATTGTATTATAGGGAGTGTTTACAAATAATCCTTCCCCATATAAATATATATATATATATATATATATATATATATATATATATATATATATATATATATATATAGAGGATAGATCATAAGTACTCAGCCCTTAACGTGTATCATGTACACAAATCTGGGCCGTTGATTAGTTTAGATGGAGGGTGGAGATTAATTAGCCCATTTGTGGTAGATTGTTTGCATAGATTATTATTCGGTCGAGTATAAATGATTATGCACTAGTATATGAATAATTATTCAGTCGTATGAGTCTGTTTAATAGGTTAGTCATTATTAGATAGTATTGACGGATTATGCGATGGTAATTTTTAGGTAAAAGTTAGGGGCGTTTTCATGGTGCTGGATATTAGAAAAATCTATCGATACCATCGCATAATCCATCAATACGATCGAATAATATTGTAACGACATCGAATAATTAAGTTATACCATTGAATAATAAAGCAATACCATCGCATAATCCGTTTATACGATCGAATAATATAGTGAAACCATCGAATAATCAAAATGACTAACCTACTAAACAGACTCATACGAATGAATAATCCTTCATATACTAGTGCATAATCATTCATATTCGACCGAATAATCATCTATGCAGGCAATCAAACAAATGGGCTAATTAATCTCCACCCTCCATCTCAACTAATCAACGGCTCAGATTTGTGTACATGATACGCGTTAAGGACTGAGTACACCGGAACTAACCCCTATATATATATATATATATATATATATATATATATATATATATATATATATATATATATATATATATATATATATATATATATATATATATATAGGGTGGTTCATGGGTACTCATCCCTTATTGTGTAACATGAGAACACATCTGGACCGTTGATTGAATGAAATGGAAGGCTGAGATTAATAGGCAATTTTGGCTTTTTTTAAATTAAAAAACAGTGGGACCCACGTCGTTTTTTTGCCCACTTGCTGAATGGAGGCGTGTGTGGTGCACTCTCTTCAAATTATTCGACGGTATATCTAGATTATTCGATCGTATCGTCTGATTATGCAATGGTATCGACAGATTATGCGATGGTATATGATTTTTTTTTGTTAATCTTTCTAAATGGTTGATTATTCGGTCGTCTATGAATGATTATTCGGTGATATATAGATGATTATTCACCCGTATATGAGTGATTATCGCTTGATTATTCGATGTTATCGGTCGATTATTTGATGGTATCGATGGATTATTCGATGATATCGCTTTATTATTCGATAGTATTACTTGATCATTGACATCTTTAAATTCACCCATAAACAAATCCCACCAAATTATCCTATATACATATGAATAAAGTTATACATACAAACGAATAAACCTAAATTACAAAAATTATTCAATGGTATCGTTTGATTATTCGATGGTATCGCTCGATTATTCGATTATATCGCTTCATTATTCAATGGTTAAAGTCATTGTAACAAATAACTAAAAATTATTCAAGGACACAATTTCAATCAAATCAGGGCAAACAAATCTCCAATGAACTTCTCAAGAGTCAAAACCAAATCATTCAACTGAAATCCCAAAACCCTAATTCGTCAGAACACCAAGCACCCAATTCTAAATCGATAGAACATCAGAGAAAAAAAAAAGAATCGGAGCAGAACCCGGCCGCCGAAGGCAGAAAAGGGGCGGCCATCCAACTCACTCTGGGAGACTTGATCAGAGGCCTCGAAAGGGACAGGGAGGCCGGATGTGTGTAGCCGGAGAGATGATGGATGTGTCGGGTGAGGCAGGGAGGCCGGAAGGAGTCCGATGCGGCCGGATCTGGGCTAGTGGTGGCCAGGGTGGTCGGATTTGGGGCTGTTGGTGGCGGTTGGGTGTGGTGGGGCTCGGATCCGGGCTAAGGGTGGCCGGATCTGGGCTTGTGGTTGCCGGAGGAAGGCCGGATCTTTGACTGGAGAGGCGCGACGGGGAGCGAGGAAGGAGAGCGAGATCTGGAGAGCGAGGGTTGAGGAAGGCCGGATCTGGAGTCCGATGGCTGCTGTAGCCTCGACCGCCTCTGCAACCGCCATAGCCGTCGCCACCGCCACCTTCGCCATCGCCGGAGTCGTCGCCTTCTTCACCCGCCATCGCCGTCGGACTTCTCGATACTCCGACAACGCCATCGCCATCGCCATCGGAATTCGTCAGAATAACAAGCCCTAGTTTTGGTGGTTTTCGCTCTCGCCTAATCGCCCGCCTGCGCTCTCTCTTTCTTCTATGGTTGAAAGTTGCGATTGTGTGGTAGGGTTGGGAATGTGTGGGTTTACACGCGCCTATATAGGGATGTTTTTGTGTTTTTTTTTTCTTTTTAAATTAATTAATATTATTGAATAATCTCAGCCATCCAATTTCCCTAAATCAATGGATGAGATTTGTTCTCATGATACATTTTAAGGGTTGTTCTCATATGATCTATTATATATATATATATATATAAGATAGATCATATGAGAACACCCCTTAAAATGTATCATGAGATTCTCATATGATCTATCCTCTCTCTCTATATATATAAATATATATATAGGTTTCGTCGCTTAAAAGTTCATGTAATATCTCACACTTTGAAGCGACTTACGAACTTGTTCGTTGCCCTAAAGCAGAGGCGGACCCAAGGGGAGTCCTGGGGGGTCACGTGACCCCCCCTCGGCCCCAGAAATATGTACTTAAAAAAAAACGACATCGTTTTGGGTTAACCCTAAATTTCCTAATTTTCCCAAGCGGGAAAGAGTAGCAGAGAGCACGCGTCCGCCTCCTTCCCCACTTCTCTCGTGCTTGTGCCTCGTTCTCCGTCCCGACTCCCTTGAACCGCCGTCGCCGACTGGAGCCAGGCCATCTCCGACTCCGTCGCTGACCGGAGCCACGCCCCCGTCCTGTGGTTGTGTCAACCTATATGGTTGTGTCTCATTCGAAGAATCGAAGTCGAACCGCAGGATCTCAGTCGAGTGACCGAGTCTCTCTCGAGTAGTCAAGAGGAGCCACGCCGCCTCCTTCCTTCTCCAGTTCTCCCGAACTGCCGTCGCCGACTCGCCGACCAGAGCCATGCCTCCTCCAGTTCTCCTTCCTTCTCTAGTGGTCTACTATCGATCGAAAGTCGAAAGGTAATCTCCAAATTACAAATTGATTGTGATTATTGCTTTAGAATTGAGATTAATGTTGAATTATAAATTTGTAATTTGATTTTTGATATGAGATTGAAGGGGATTGGATTAGCAGTTTGTTTGAATAGATAGAAACATGGTGAATTTGTTATTGAATTTAGATTTTCTAATTGAGATTGATGTTGAATTGAGATTGTTGAATTGAAACTGTTGAATTGAGATTGATTTTAGGATTGAGATTGATATTGAATTGGATTTGAATTGGTTAGCATTTTGTTTGAATAGATAGGAACACGAGATTGATATTTCATTGTGTTTCGAATTGAGATTGGATTTTGTTTGGATTGATATTGAATTGATTTTAGGATTGATATTGAATTGAAATTGATATTGCATTGAGATTAATCTTAAACACATGTTATGTGTTTTACGCCCTTTTTATCGATCTTATTGTGTACTATTGTGGTGACCCCCCCCCCCCAAAGTTTCTGGGTCCGCCATTGCCCTAAAGTATATCCTCCTATGTGACTAATAACATTTTCTCCTGACCAAACCCAAACTCCATCGCTTGAGTCCGTCGAGGCAACAAGAAAGCATTAATGTTCGTCGTGTGAATACTGTCTGGAGTCTCTGGACGATTCTGAAGCGACGATCGACCATGTCGTCACCCGAGACTATATGGGATCGACTAGATTTTTTTCAAGGAGACGACAGAGGTTCGTCGCCCGAATGTAAATATGGAATAGTGTTCTTTAGCCTCAGGTTGGTTAAAATTTATCAATTTAAATTCTACATGATTGATTTATTAATAATTTGAATAATATGTTATATATGTTATAAAGTAGGAAATATAAAAATAATTTGAAAAAATAAAAATAATAAAATAAAGACATGAATAATAAATAAAAATAAAAAGGAAATAATTTAAGAGTTATAACAATATTTACATATGGCTTTATGTGAGTAGTGGGGTAGTGCACATGAGGCGGGTAGTCGGGTTTGATGATTACAACAATGGAGTGGTTAGTGAGATTGTAATGCGGATAATGACATGAACTAATTAATTTACACCCCAAAGTTATTTTATTGGTTCATTTAGTGATAAAAAGTAGGTAGTTAACGTCAAATGCCATAATTAATGTAGATCGACCGACCCTAAGATATATGTACGTACATTGTTTGTTGATTAAGTAGACTTCAACAATGTATGTATGCATGTATGTATACTATGTTCCATGCTAAAATTAAGAGTAGGTGAGTGGATAGCTGAAGCTGATAAATTATATGTGTTAAATATATGTTAAGTTGATATAATATTTGGTAAACCTAGCTATTAGGAAATATGATGAAAATTTGTGAATTGAAAATAAAACTTTAAAAAGCTTCGATTCTAAAAGCTAATAAAATTAAATTCGTATATTTATTTCATTTAAATACCTATGTATAATATCAAAATCAGAATCTTTGAAAAGGTAGCTGATTTTTCCATCAGTATTAATAAGATAGAGAAACGGTTTATGTTATTCGCACGGTCAAAATTTCGCAGAATGCACGGTGTCGATGCCGGTTTCCGAAGTCGGCGAGGTGGATGGCGACATGGGCTCACTGCCGTTGCCGGCTCCCCAGGTTGGTATAGGATTGAGTTGTAATAGAGGCTACGGACGAGGAAGAAAGGAGAAGTAGTGGACTCAGAAAAGATTTTTCAATATATATTTTACCAACAGGCTGCCCAATACAAACACAGAATCAGTGGGCTCAGAAAAGACCCAAATAATACCACATAACATATTGTTTTATAGCCCATGAAATTCCATATCAGCCACAAAACCGAAGCCGATAGAAATTGCCCAGGATGTCGGCACCTGCTTCCTCTCTACCGACATAGGAAGTCGGCATCGGCATAAAACTTACCGATCCAGAAATCTGGCAAGGACACCGTGCGAATGACGAGAAGGAACCGTGCGGATAACACAAAGGTAGAGAAACAATCAAGGGACCTCAATTTGAAGGATAGTATCTAAAATTGCTTTGCGGAAGTTGCAAGATTTGAAGTACGTACGGTTATTCAAATCTTGATCAATTTCGGTTGCCTTTCTTCTCCTCTCAGTTACCGTACCGGATAAGCATGCTATATTTAACTATAACACAAGCAAACTAGATTCCACGTATATATATATATACACAAGTATCTATATATCTATATATACATATTACAAGCAAAAGCAAATTAGATTCCACCTTTTATAGTGTGAACTAGACCTTTTACTATACTATAACACAAGCAAGCTAGATTCCAACAAATGGTGACTAAACTGATTATTTATAGATAAAATAATATATAATTATTCATTTAATATAGTCTTTTTTTATTATTAAGTAAGAATTCGAGATCATATATACCTGAATCTCAAAATGACCGATAAGTAGACTACGGACGAAGCTAATTAAGCATCATCAAGAAATAAACACCGCTTCATTTGATATAGTCGTAATATATATAATTATTCATGTGTTATAATAGTCTTTTTATATGAAAATTATTCATATTTTGCTACATGATTATTCGTATGAGTTATGTACGAATAATCATATTGTTACAGACGAATAATTTTTCTCTTCAAAATCCACCCCTTATACTTATTATTTTAGAAGCAATGTCTTCACAAAATATTGTGCCACGTGTCCTTCTATGAAGCCAAATTTTCAGCCTTTTACCCCACCCACATTCTCTCCATATATTCAACTGCTCCCAATATCAATTCCTAGATAAAATTGATTTTCACCAAACCCTAACCTAGTCCATCGTCTCCCTCACATCAGCTTCACTGCCGCTCCACAATCGACATCGCAGTCTCGCTCACATCCGTTCATCTCCCTCACTCGGATTCGAGGTCGGGGCACCCAGATCCGGAGAAGGTGGAGGTCCCTCGCCGCGACGCACCCCCACGGCTTCCCTCGCATCTCCTCTCCGCCGAACCATCGCTCTACCAGATCCACGACCTCCCTCGCATCTCCTCTCGCCGGACGGTTGCTCTACTGTCAACCGTAACCGTCGGACTGTCGCTCTACCAGATCCACGGCCTCCCTCGCATGGATCCAATATGAATTCTTCGCTCGGATTTGCCGCCTGGCCGTCGCTCTACTAGAACTCCACTCGCCTATTCTCGCCTCGCCGTTGGAATCTTGGACGAGCAGAATCAGTCGGCGCCGGGAGGAGGGCAATTGGTATGCACCCTTAACGCCCTATTTTTTTTTGTCATTGATCTAGGTTTTAGAAATAACTAGAAAATTCATCAAAAGAGGTATTCACCTTATTCCATTTTCAGTTTTCAGTTTTGTCAAAATTTACTTCTTTCAATTTCATGAATTTTGACTCAATTTGTTGGTTAGATTGAATGTGGTATTTGAGTTCAATCCGAGGTTGATAATTTTGGCTCAATTCAAACTCAATTAGGGGTTAGGGCCTTAGGGGTTTCAATTTCAGGAAGTTACATGTATTTGATTAGATATAAAGTTTAGACGAATAAAAGCTCCTGACATTTATGGTTTTGAAGTACCATTTAGTCATGCACTCTACCTTTTGATGAAATGCCATAGAGAGAATCATGAGAAAAAAAGATTAGTGGTTCCTGAAATCAATTTGTCTGAATTTATGGTTTTGAAATACTATTTTGAAATGCAATTTTGAGGAATCAAACTTACAGACAAGATTGAGTTAAGGCCTCTTGACTCGAGACAGACGCATGCTACAAAGCGATTGATGCTCACAGTATAGTGTATTTTTGGTGATTATGAACGGTGAAAACTCTAATGTTACTAACAGGTTAATTGTATATGACTAAAAACAAGCTGTGGATATTGTAAACACTATATTCATAGAGCGAATTTATATAGGTTGAAACCTGAAATGAATTAGAATGATATATACCATGGAGACTATTCGGATGGTTGTTGATGGGCAAGGAGTAGTCAGCACCATCAAGAGTGAACTTCCCCTCCTTAATCCTGTTTGCAACGCGACCGACTATGCAGCCAAAAAACGAACCAACTCCTTAATCCTGTTTGCAACGCCGTCAGAAACCTGGGGCTCCCGCCGGCAGAGCTTGGCACTCTGCCGCCCGTCATCATCTCCCCTAGCCGCGAAACCCGAAGATTGAGATTGAACAAAAAAAGAGGAGAAATTGAGAGAGGAATTGGGATTGGAATTCGGGATTAATGCTTATTAATGTTGAGTTGTGTTGGTTGATTGTTGTTCTTATAACCATACTTATTTCATGGCGTAGCTGTTAGATCTGTTTAACACATGTCATTGCTGTTGTTATGGCCATATTTTTTTTCATGCCCGTGTTGTGAAATGTGCTGAGTAAAAGTCTTTAGTTTGTTGTGAAGGACGGAATTGTTATGGATCATGTGTATTTGTAATTCAATGTAGCTTGCATCTTAATTAACATAGTTTCATATAGTTTGGGAGTTTGATATAGTTTGGGTCGAGTTGTTATTTTTCATGGTATGAAATATAGTTTGGGAGTTTGATATAATTCACCATGACAACCAAAGATTTCGAAGAACAATAAGGTGAGAAGTATATTGGTTGAAAATTGACGTTCGATCGAAAATATACCGAAAAAACCCGAACATGGTTCGGGAAAAGTACTAGTTTCATTCAAATCCCACACGTTAATCTTTTTAATCCAACGCCTTTATATTTATTCACATATTACAACACCATAAGTGTTGTTCACAAAAGATCTATAAATATGTATATAGACTAGAACACAAGCAAACTATAGATTCCATACGTACCTTATTGTCTATATATATACACACATACACACTTGCTAGCTAGCTAGGTTTAAATCGATGAACTAATTTCATTACTCTCTCAAATTAAAGTCAGAACCAATAATACATCGATGGATCCCATGCCCGGGGATTCAAATATGCAAGGCAATCCCTTGGCAGCTGATCCAAATGATGATCATCATCATCATGGTGAGGATAGGGGAGATATTGAGAAAAATATTCCCCTTAGTGATTCTCATCATGGATCATCTCCATCAACTTCATCATCCAGTAACTCAATGGATTCAATCCCGAATGATGATGACACCTCTTTTGCTGCCAACAACCCCTCTATCACCACCTCCATGTGTGGAACTGCTTGTTTTGCAGTAGCAATGATCATTATGATCATCTTGTTTCCTTTTGCGCTCATCGCTTCAACCTGCGTGCTTCTGTATTTGTCCCTTTTCGGTGAGTCCATTTCCAAGATGCCGATATCCAAATTAAGCGTCTACCACAAAATGGAGGGCTTTATGTCCAAAAAGGAACTAAAAACCATCATAGCTGGTCGGCTGGCCGGGCTGAGGTGCATCAGTGCATTGTGGCTGCTTCTTAACCTGTGCATTCCCAGATTGCGAAGGGCGTTGCTCTTCGGATCCCTTCTTTGGAAGTGGTCTCTGCTTCCTATCCTTTTCTTCTTCGGATTTATCATCGCCTTCGCTACTGTGGTCTACTTTGGGTTCCCTTTTGATATCTACAAAGTTGGCAAACTTACAATATACACCCCCTCTTATTACACAGTTGGGTTGACGCCCAGCGTTTCGTGGGTGCTATATTTAACAGGCCTTTTACTGGCATGGAAGCTCTACTTCGGTACAGGGGAAGGACTTGGTCCTTCCCCCTTGGTCGACAAGCATATCGTGTGGGCTCTAGTGTCGTTGTTGTTAGGCTCCATCTTGTGGGTTCTCAAGAATCTAGTGCTACTGAATTGGAAGGCGAAAGCAATCTTGAAACGATTCGAGGAGAGGATTCTAATGGCGGGCTTCAACCTCTTCTTTCTTTCCAAGATCATTGCGGGTGATCTCTCCTGGGAGTTCCTGCTGCCTTGGAGGGCACCTCCTTACTACAACTACAAGAATCGTGGAAATACGCCCCAAAAAATTATATCTAACACTGTAGTACCCTTGGCGGAGATAATGGAGGTCGCTCAGGGACTCGTGGATCTCGCACGAGTTACGCTTAGAGAGAACGACGACATCTCTGATATCATCATCAAATATCAGCGCAAGATTAGAGCCAATAATAATGAGTAAGTTTCCCTCCTTAATTACATCATCAAATTAATATCAGCCCCTACAAGATTTACCCTTTTTTTTTTTAATGTTTAGATATCACTTGATATCTGTATTTGGTATCGTCAATATCAATATCGCTTGATATCTAGATATCAAAATTAGGCTTATTTGATCGATGTACTGATTTTTTTGAGGTATCACTTAATATTGATATCACCCGATATCGATATCTTGATATCGATACCAAGCGACCCCTTATAAATTTCTTTTTTCTATTTGGAGATTCTTAATCTTTACTCTTGAAGCATACCAACCGTTAATTAAACAATATATATTTAAGTCGTTGCGTTGAAAATGGTTTTTTTTTCCTGGTTCTATTCGTAATAGGCTAAAACATGGTATATTAAGAACTCAGCTAAAAGGTGTCGAATTGTAAAAAAAAGAAACAAAAGAAATAGCAACGCCCCATCTTCTTCTTCCCTTTTCCCACCCTCCAATAGTCATTGGGAATAGAAGGAGCTAGTACTCTAACACACAATTCGAGTAAGGTTCTATTTTAAAATCAATTGACAATAGAAGGAGTAGTTAGTCCACCGACTTATATACTAAGACTTATTGTGTTCGACTTTCAATGTGGAACTCCTTTGGTATCATTCACATCTCTCAGCACATACGTACCCATACAAGATTAGCACTAAATGGTTCCAATTTTTAAATCTAAATTTCAAATTAAGGCTTGATGGGATCATGGTGTCCAAGCAATGTGATCACTCTAGGTCCTCCTTTGCTTCCGACGGCTCCAACCATTGCAACTCCACTGCTACCACTCCAAGCACCGTACAACTTCGAACCATTGATGAAGGTATACTAGGGTTTCATATTAGGGCTCCTCCGCTCTCGGAGGATTAGGGCTTGATGTTAGAGGGGCTCAGCGGGAGGTGTTGCAATAGCGGTACTGTCAATGTAGGAGGGAGGAGGTGTCATGGTGATGCCATCATCGCAGGTGTTGCCATGGTGGTATCAGAGCATCTTTAACCATGATACTCATATTGAGTATCATAACTTGCCTTTTGTCATTTCTCTCCCATCCACCTCATTTTAATATTTGGTACTCCACAACCATGGTACTTGACATGAGTATCTTATTTCACCTTTTGCATCAAAATTGTTTTTTACAAAAAAATTTGATAAGTAAAAATCAAATGGGACCCATTATTAATCTTTTATTGGCTAATATTCTATGATATTGTGTCCTATTGAGTATCATACGTATGATACTTGAGCTCACTTTTTCTTTTGGGTTCTTTCAAAACTATGACTTTTTCTTACATTTTCTTTTTCTTTAATTGTTATGATACTTGGAGTACCACCATTAAAGATGCTCTCAATGTAAGAGGGAAGGAGGTGTCATGGTGATGCCAACGTCAGAGAAAGGATTGATGGTTATGCAGTTATGCTGATGTGTTGGAGCTTAGGATAGAAGGTGAGAGAGAGGTGGGGTATTGTTGGTAATTACTGTGAAGTAGGCATATGTTCAGTAGCGGAACTAGGATTTTAGCCGGGGGTGCTAATAAAAAATTTCGATTTTTTTGTGTGTATACTAATTAAGAAGATTTTTTATAAAAATATTGAGAAAACATTAAAATTGTTATTTAAATATGACATTTATTTATTAAAGTACTTGATAAAAGAACAAAAATATAGAAATAAATTAAGAAGGATTCTTTTTAAAAAAAAAATAAAAGTATAATTTATATATAGTTAACATTTGTAATTGAATTACTAGTGAGAAATAGTGATATAACAAAACAAATAAAAAGTGGAAGAGTTGGGATTTGAACCCAAAAACCACTTGATTCTCAATAATTCATTTACCACTTAAGCTAAGCAACACTTTTCTTATAAATATCATTTAAAAATATTATATTACCTCAAAATACTAAATATATGCAAAAAAAAAATTTATTTTTTTCTGGCCAAGGGTGCTCTAGCGCTCCCAAACACCCAGCTCCTCCACTAATTAATGATGTTAATTAATATACGTTCTATAAAAAAAAGTATAATTTAACCAGTTCTAAAGACTGTATATATAGGGGTTGGTTCCGGTGTACTCAGCCCTTAACGTGTATCATGTACACAAATATGAGCCGTTGATTCCCATAGAGGAATCTGAGCCGTTGATTCTCATAGATGATTATGCAGTTGAGTATGAATGATTATGCACTAGTATATGAAAGATTATTCAGTCGTATGAGTCTGTTTTGTAGGTTAGTCATTTTGATTATTCGATGGTATCACAATATTATTTGATCGTATTGACGGATTATGCGATGGTATTGCTTTATTATTCAATGGTATAGCTTAATTATTCGACGGTGTTACAATATTATTCGGTAATATTATTCGATGGTAATATATACTATTGAATAATAAAGCTATACCATTGAATAAAGCTATATCCATGGTAATATATACTATTAATTATTCGGTAGTATATTCAAAGAAATTGATAAAAAAACACACATATTCCATTGAGTAAATATTCATAATTCAAATAATAATATCAAAAAAATCACCAATTCTACTGAATGATCAATATGGACATGAATAATACAAAAACCCTTAAGCTCAATGTGGATCCAAATGATTTCGAACTACAATAAAAACACTACATTGCACTGAATAAACATATATAATTCAATGAATAATATAAAAAAACCCACAAATTCCACCGAATAATAAAACTGGGCACAAACAAAACGAAAACTCTTAAGCTCAATTGTTATCGTAATTTTTTTTTCCGCAAAACATATGCAAAGTGGGTGTCTATAGGTAGATAAAAATAAATTACATCAAAAAAAATAAAAATATTTTTTTGAAATGGCCGAAAATAACAAAAAAAAGCCAAAAAATTACTTCATTTTTTTTTTTGATAAGGAAAGAATTCGAGGTCAGACATACCTGAACCTCGATGGCCGACAAGTCAGCATACGGATAACCGTCAAAGCAAATACAAAAATACAAAGATGGTGCAAATTACAGGCAATGACTCTACAAAGGTGAAACTAAATACAACTAAACCGAACAAGACGAGGACGTAGACGAAGGACGAAGCCAAGCACTACCCCGAAGCAGCACCGTAGGCCAGCGGCACATCAGGAGACACCTGTGGGCAGTGAAGACGAACCTCCAAGGAAACATTCTTCCGGAGAAAGGAGTCGCCTCGATACACACTGCCACGGCCCCAGCCTATCCCGACTCCGACTGCCAGAACCCCATCAAACGAAGAAGAAAATCTAGTCACGCCAAAGGTAGAGCCACACAACGCCTGAATCGGATGTACCAGAGATCCAAGTGGGATTTATTACCAATAAATAAATGTATATATTTTATAAAGTTTTATTTAGTTATTTATTAATTAAAAGGGTGTTAGGGCTAGCTTTGGGCCCAAGGATAAGCCTTGGGCCCAAAGGGCGGCTATCGGGCCCAGACACACTGGTAAGGCAAAGAGCAAACCCTAGGGAGCAAGAGAAGACTCCCTGACAAACCAGAGGCGGCTAGGGGCGGAATGGTGGCAAGAATCCGGTCAATTGGAGTCGGAGGCGGAGGGAGCCAACTCCAAGGGAAAGCCCAGCAGCACCCTGGAGAGGGGGAGAGGTGTGGGGAATTTCGGAGGTGGGGTGAGAATCAGACTAAATATAGTGGTGTTGGAGCCATGAACGGCGATTTGAAGGAAGCAGTAGATGAGGGTGGTGACAGCAAATGAACGACGCCGACGGAGGCACCTCATACCATGGATTCAAGGACCAAAATCTCCATCGAACAGACGTCGTCGGACCGTAGTAGTGGATGGAAGATGAGCGTGGAGAGACGGAAGGGCCACCCGCACCGCTGAGTCTACAAAATTAGGAATTTGGGTTCAGATTTCTGAGGCACCTGGATATGGAAGGGGAAGAGAGTGACAGGGGGATGAAGACCGCATCAACCCACAAAGCCCCAACCCATAGATTAGTACTGATCAGATCCAAGCGAGACCGATGGTTGAGTGTCGGATTAGGGGGTTCTACCACCGCAGGGCTGAGAACACCCCAACCGTGGGGGAAAAAGCACACCGAACAGTGCAGCCGGATAGGAGCAGGGTGGTGGTGCGTCGGTGGAAGCGGAGGCTGAAGCCGAGCTTGACCACACGGGTTTGTACTCCCGGAGGAGATTTGGGGCTCCCGAAGAAGATTTAGGGGCTCCCGGAGGAGGAGTTTGGGCTCTCAAGAGAGCGTTTCATTTCTTTATGTGTTAAAAATCCTCTCTGCCATAGAAGAGGAAGATGATGAACAACTACCAAAAAATTACTTCCCTTGTCACTATTCACAACCCCCCTTTTTTTTTTTTTCTCTTTTCTTTATTTTGATTATTGTGAGCCTTTGATTTGGTTTGATCCAAAGGCCGAAATTTGTGTACATGATACACAATAAGGCTTGTGTACACATGATCCATATTCTATATATATATATATATATATATATATATATAAACTCTTAATTTAGAAGAGTTTAGGATGATATGTCAATCTTATAGGCCTTTTAGAACTCTTGACCAATCTTTTTTTTTTGCCATTTTTCTTTGATTTTCTTTAATTCTTTTTTTTTTCCCCTTTTAATTCTCTTTTTTCTTTAATTTTACTAACTTCTATATCTATATAAACTCTTAATTTAGAAGAGTTTATGATGATATGTCAATCTTAGAGGCCTTTTAGGAGTCTTGACAAATCATTTTTTTTCCATTTTTCTTTGATTTTCTTTAATTCGCCTTTTTTTATTTTTTCCCCTTTTAATTCTCTTTTTTTCTTTAATTTTACTAACTATTGAGCTTAATTCAAAACATTGAATTCAATCTAATATAAATATTGGGCTTAACTCAAATTTATTTACTAACTATTGGGTCTTTCAAAACATTGAATATAACTATTGATTATGACACATCACATTTAAACAATGTTATAATGATATTGCTATTATTATTACTGAGTAATTTAAAATATCTATATTTATGTATTATACTTTACATAAGATTTGTAAAAAAAATAATTTTCTGAGAGAATTATAAGATACATTTATTGTTAAGTTTTTTATGATTTTTTATCTTAAAATTATTAATATTTTATAATATTTTAGTTTTAAAAAAACGCGTCATGGACGTGGGAATCATACTAGTTTTAAGTAATACGTTGATTTTCCTGGCTTGTACTTAAATTGGTTAATTGACTACTTGAGGATGCAATCTGTATATATATATAGGAATGAGGAGAAGGTTACAAAGGAAGTAATTCAAAAATGGACCAACAAAGAAGAATTAGCAGAGCTCTTAATCGCACAACTACAAGAGGAGTTTCCATCCAAGCCAATTGAAGAAGTGCCATTTCTAAAATGGATGGCAAGTTTCCTCTGCACCATGCATTTTTAGTTTTTACCCGGTTGTCTAAGGCACTAGTATTTGTTTAGAATTTACCACAAAATCAAATTTTATCATTTATAATTTATAATAACGGTTTTTCTATCATATACCTTGAATTTGTAAATATAGAGCGGCCATATTCGGCCGGGGTTCAAACCGGGGACCTTTGGGTACTACTCGCAAGTCCTTTCCAGTGAGCAATTCCGAAATGGTTTATCCTATACCCCAATGACATAGTATAAGAGGCTACAAATAGAAAGATTTTGCAAATTTAAATAATTTTAGCCATTTTTAATAATGTTTTTCTTGGGTCTATGCATCCAAATATAGAGAATCTTTCTCAATATAGGTTGCATCCAAATAATAATAATAATAATGTTAGAAGTGTTAAAAAAATATTTCCACCTTTCAATTGTATGATACTATTTTTATTTTTTTAAATATTCTTCATATTATTATATATATGATTTCAATATTTTTTTCATATCATCAATAGGTAGGCGCGCACAAAAATTGTCTGTCACTGGGATATACACTAATTGACGCTTTTGCCGTGGCGAAAGTCTTAAATACGGTGTTATCTTGTTGCTTGGTTGGTGTTGTTACCCTATTTTGGCTAATTGCTACGGGATTGGCAACGACGAAAGTGCTCGTAGTGATAGCAACACCGTTCCTCGCAATCACCTTCGTGTTTGGCGACACTTGCAAAACCCTCTTTCAAGGAGTCATATTTTCATTCGTCACTCATCCTTTTGATGTGGGTGATCGATGCATTATTGACGAGGTTGAGGTAACCATACACACATACTATACCTTATCATTTATCTTATGTTTACTTCGTGAGTTCGTTGCATAGTTCTCCAAATTATACACACAAATGTTATAGGTGGAGGTACAACGGATTGGCATAATGATGACAACATGCTTCAAAATTGGAACGAATGAGAGATTGTTGTACCCGACTTCAATTCTCGCGACCAAATTGATTCTCAACCTCGAGAGTAAACCCGATCCAACCGATGCCATAGAGTTGGTTCTCAATTCATCTACAAAGAAGTCCCAAATAGTACGCCTACAAAAGCGTATAAGAGGGTAAGTATTATCACATTCCTCCGTCGCAATCTTGATTTATTGTTAATTTTTAGTTGTGTGATAACTAAGTAGATGTGAAACAGATTCTTAGGTAACGATGCTCAACGTGCGTACTACGAGAAGTCATGTAGAGTGATTGTTAAGGAGATTGGGAGCAGCATCAAGATGAGCGTTCATTTCAAACACACCCTTAACGTTCGAGATGTGAGCCACTCACAATTCGCTGCAAAGAAGAATAGGGGACGGTCTAAGTTTTTGATCAAGATCAAGAAATTTATGGAGGAGCTGAAAGTCACAGTTCCAGCGTCCTAGAATGTGGGACATGGAACGTCGTACGATCCATACTTCTCTATAAAATGTCAACTTTTCTCTTGTATGTGAGGGTTTGTGCTTTGCTCTTTGGCAAAAAGACGTTTATGGTAGTTCAACTATCCTGTGTTTTCATTTTCACCATACTTTGGCAAAAACACACCATGTTTTCTTCATCTTCTACATCGATTGGTTGTTTGTTTCTTTGATTAGTTGGTTCCGATTTCTTTGTATTTTTGTTTGTTTGTTATTGTTTTATTTATTTTGTGTGGTTTTCGTTTCTTTTGTATCAGAATCGTTTGTCTATCTACTGATTTTTTACTATCTTTATTAGATTGACCCGTGACTCATTGAGTCAAGAGACCCGTCAACATGTGGGATTGGCGGGTTAGATTCGGGTCGGGATATTCCCACCGTGCTCATGTCTAGAAATGACAATGTGTCGGGTGGTACTGGATGAACCCTCATTTCACCCAATCCCTTATGGGTGGACTATCACCCCACCTGACCCGTCGACCCACCATCCATATCCACTTCACCCACCACCCATCGGGTGAGCGGGTGAGATGGGTGAAATATAGGTTAGTTTTCGCCCATTTGATTTTGTCTATTTTCGTATAATTCGAAAGGTAAATTATCATATACTGTACTACGTATACAACATAAAACTATAATAAAAAAAATGTTATGAAAAATACAAGTTTTAAATAATATTATGTCTTATAACATACACAAAAAGTCAATATTAGAAGATATGTAATGTATCTTTACCATTATAAACAAAATGACTAGTAGAAAATTATATTAAAATTATTATTTCACTCAAATTTTGATGTCGAAGTATATGTAATATTAGAGATTAGGGTTAGAAAAGGAAAAAAATTTTTTATATGTTTTTACTTTTTATTCATAAATCACAATAATAAAATAAACAAATACTCCCTCCGTTCGGCAAAACATTTCACTTTAATATTCACGCACGTTTTTTAGGAGATAAAAACTATATAAAATATCTAGTTTTTTAAATAATTTTTTAAACAATTTCATAGTTATTATTAATAAGTACAAACTTGTTAAAAAAATTTATAAAAAATGAATATTTTATATAGTTTTTATCATTATAAAGAAGCGTGTGTGAATAGTAAACGTCATGTTTTGCCGAACGGAGGGATGGATGGTGGGTGGGGCGGGTGATGGATGATGGGTCGGGTGCTTGTGGGAAAAATCATCACCCACATCCAACCCGACCCCTCACCCACTCACCCATCCATCATCCACTTTTCACTCGTTTTTTTTTTTTTTTTTTTTTGGGTTTTCACCCATTTTTTTAGGTCGGGTGATTTGGATTTGAGTCGGGTGCTGGTGAAATTGTCATCCCTACCTATACGGCTATGCCTAGGGAGTAGCCGAGTAGGGGCTAGTGGCAACGGCTCAGTTTGAACCGCCAAATCGACCGGTTTGAATAAAGTAAAACCCGGCTAAAACCCTAAACCGACGGTTCAGCCGTTACTGTCGTTGATGAGGTAGGCGTCAATGCGTTATCCACTTGGGGAAACTATGGCTGCTGCTTCACCCTCTCGGTGAGTCTCATCCCCCAAAATCTCTCATTTAGCTCTCCCATCTCTCTCACTCTTTTCACCATCTTCGAGCTTTGTCAATGCTTTCCCTTTCACCCGTCTCTGGTTTTCCCTCTCTCCCTTTCCGTCTCTCCTTAATCGTAGTTCGGTAAACCAGTAATCATCTATTTCGAAACTGATTATCGCTATTGTATCACCGCACTGTCATCTCTATGTACAAATCGCCGTTCGCTTTACCTTTGGATTGAATCCCTGTTTCAATTTCAGGAATGATCATGCATTTTTCAATCGTATTTTAGGGTTAGGGGATGCTTCTTGTAACTGTTCGGATTGCGAAATTTTGATTAATGTATATCCATCCACTTCATAATTAGGTTGTGTTCTGGTCAAGAGTGGTCATGGAAGCTCCCAGATTCCAGTATCCAAGCCTTTGAAGGCAAAGCGTGGTTCTGAAGGGTTGAGAGTGACAGAACATAGATTAAGTCTAGTGAATCGCAGAGCCCTACTTGGCCAGTTTCTGGGGGTGTCAACTTTCTTATTAGGCTCGTTTAATGCTGAGTCTGCAGGGTTGCCCCCGGAGGAGAAGCCGAGGATATGTGATGATGCCTGCGAGAAAGAGCTTGAAAATGTATGGTAATCATTGAAGTGATCCGTGCGGATTTAAATTGAAACTTTGCTTGGTATTCATGGAAGTGCAAATTTGAAAGATAAACATGTTCTGAAAATCAAACTGTGTGATAAAAGCTAACAAATGTGTGTTTTGCAGAGATATAGGGGATGCGTGATGAAATAGCAAAAATCTGTTACTTACTCTATAAGGTTTTCATTCTTTTAGGTTGTAGAAGGATACTGATTTCTAATTCTTTTGTCGCGAACCGAGAAATTATGCTTAATGCTTCCTTAATGTTCTTACTGCTTCGACTTTATGCTTATGGTATTCTGGCTTTTTTCGAACATAGATTTTAAGTTGCTTGTTTGCTTAAAGGTACCAATGATGACTACAGAATCAGGGTTGCAATACAAAGACATACAAGTTGGTGGAGGTCCAAGTCCACCTGTTGGTTTTCAGGTACCTGTAAATTGCAATTTTCTGACTTCTAAAGCATTAAAAATCTATGATGTAAGACTAAGCATATCATGTTTGATCTCTAAATGGAAAATTTTCTAGTAACATTAAAAAAATATTGTTGGTAAGCAATGGCAACATGGTGTGCTGAGTTGGGGACGCTAACCTAAATTCAAGAGTCTGCTGTCTGCATATAGAATTACCAATTTTAATCATCATGAATTTGGTTACCAATTCAACATCAGTTTATTAGAACTCTTTGAAAGGGTACTATTACATGTTTCATTTGACTTGATTCTTCTTTTTCTTCCTATGGTTTATGCTTTGTAGGTTGCAGCAAACTATGTTGCGATGGTTCCATCAGGACAGATATTTGACAGGTAGGTGATGTGGTTCCTGATATATACATACAAAATAACAAAGTTATGATAGTCTGACTATGAGAGTTCATCCACTTTCAATGTTTATCAACAGAAATTTGGTGATCTTAGTTTTATGACTTCTTTTTTTTTATGAAAAATCAAATATTTTACCATATCACCAAGGAGCTATACACATAAAAGAATAAGCTCTCCAAAAGCTATTTCACAGAGGTAGATCTCCTGAATGAATAGATTTCTTCTTTCGGAATGAACAAGTTCTTTAATTTTTACCGCAACATACTGTATCCTGTTTTCAATTCCATGAAATGATCAGACCTTACTGCACTGGTCCTGACTCACGTAAAATATCAGACTATAGCTTCATCGTGCTTGGTGGGAATTAAAAATCTATTAATAAAAAAAAAAAAGAGGTGGAAGAAATTGGCAATCATCTTTTGGAGCTTATCAAGTTTCCACAAGGTTTGAAAATTCTCCACGCTTTCATCTTCAAGCGTTTGGTGACTCTTGTGGGCATGTGAAAGTAACACAATTTCACTTCGTTTAGTTGTGGAGGCTTGCCTGCATCACACTTAAGATAGCACCGTAGTTAATTGAATGAGGCAAGTGACAGCTACTTCAGTGCGAGTCATGTGAATGAGTCATTTCGTGGGTAGAGCCAGATGTTGGAAGACCTGCAACTAGCATGAAATGACTAGTTCACATGATTACATCTTGCTCTACCCACGAAATGACTCATTCGCATGAAAGCAGGAATAATTTCGGGGTGCATTTATTTTATTTCTCTTTTTTTTTTGGTTTTATTTGCTTGCTTGAACCAGCATCTTCTGAAATAATTTCAATCCTTTTTTTTTTTTTTGTGTGGGAAAAAAAAAACAATTCCTGCAGTTCACTGGAAAAGAAGCAAGTTTACATTTTCCGAGTTGGCTCTGGTCAGGTGAGCTCCATATCTTTTTTCAAGATATTAGAAGTATCAGTAGTGGAATGTTTATGTTATAGACACTTAGACAGGCCTGATGTGAAGCGGTCAGAAAACCAACCAGGCAAACCAGAATAAAATCAATGACAATATTCGTATCAGTTTCGTATCTTTTTACTCACTTTTGTCTTCGTTGAGGAAAAGAGACAGGAATACCGATAATGCTTAGACATTCATTACTTCCTTGATACATTTTTTCGTTAGCATGTTTATATTCCTAATCTCATACAGTTTCCAACATAATATTAAACATTCATTTTCATTTATATCCTCCCAGGGATGCACAATTAATAATAATAATAAAACTGAAATAATTTGAATAGGTGATAAAGGGACTTGATGAAGGGCTTCTAAGCATGAAAGTCGGAGGAAAGCGGCGTCTCTATATTCCAGGACCTGTAAGTACTTAGCTTCGAACTCTGTTTTCTTCGTCTGGTTGTTACTATCATTGCTTGCAACTTAAATACAGTCTGGTCTTGCAGCCTTTGCTTAATGAATCCTTTACAACATTCATAAACATCTTTGCTGTAATAATCACGACTGCATCTTGAGCAATATGGACACCAAGTATATGTGGATGTCTATACGTTAGTAATATATGAAATTTCAGTAGTCAGTGTAACCAAGCTGCATATCAGTTCAGAATTGGTCATGCTAGAACCTCGTCCTTTTGGGACCATGTTAGACTAAAGAAACCCAGACTGGATTTATTGACTGGCATAAAAAAAATTATTTATAAAAATGTAGTCTTGAAAGTAGTAAAATTTCTAAACATGAAAAGATGCAGTGATATTTCAGTTTGTCTTTTACTTGGCTAGTAAGGTTGCGATATCGTCCTTCTGCAATGCTTGTAAACAACATATCGTTGTAGTATCACCATGGTTCTTAGATCTGACTTTGCTTTGAACTGCACTCTTGTTGCATAGTTGGCGTTTCCTAAAGGCCTTACTTCTGCACCTGGAAGGCCAAGAGTTGCCCCAAACAGCCCCGTTGTTTTTGACGTGAGTTTAGAGTATATACCGGGCCTGGAATTCGAGGAAGAGTGAAAGATATGTCATATGTGTGTCAAGAACCAACTTGTTATTCATTTTTGGAGGCTGGCTGGGTCAGTTTATCTCTCACACACCCTCTTACCATCTTTTGTGTACCTCTGTATATTCTCAACTGCATTCTTGAAAACACTTTTAAATGGGCCAAGCTGTCAAAAAACTTAGAATAAGCTGATCTATTTTCAAATCACAAGAGTTGTTGCTACGTTAAATTCGACAGATGATAGTGAGGACACAGCTATTTATTCACTGCAAATGCATAGTGTTTTGTCCAAGCTTGAAGATGGTGCTATATGTACAGATGGGAGTTAAGCTTAAGCAGCTGCAGCAGTAACCTTGCAGACAGGCAAATCCTCCTCCTTGTTAGGCGGGATATCAAGAATCGGATTCCTCTCGAAGAAGTTAACAGGCTTCAGATCAAAGCTTGATGATACTGTTGGCATTATCGGAAAGTCCTCTTGGCATGGTATGTGATGAAACCCTAGGGTGTACCACATCACTATGTCCTTGTTTTCTATTGCTCTATCCCTGCATAACCACACTCGATCCGTCAGGAATACTGGGTTTCATAAACAAGATCATTGACGTAAAAACCCGAAACCCGAAATTTGAGATCACATACCTCTCAGACCATGTTGCAAGAGTGTCTTCACCTTGGCTCTGGTAAACAAACAAGCCACCAGCCCACTCCTCGCTGCGGTTGTAAGGCGTAACCCATATCTGATTATTCGTAAACGCACCCCGTTTCTGGGGCGGGTCATCGAGATCGAGCAAGCTAGCCGCAGTCCCTCCAGGCACCACCTTATACCCAACCGGGTTCCCGACATGGGTCTTCTTATTCGGGTTGATCAAATGGAATTCGGACGGAGAGTAAAGCTTGAGCTTTATTTGTGCATCCTTTTCTGTCTTGGCAACAGTCCTGGTTGCCTTCAGGTAGCTCTTCCTCGGCGAGTCTTTGAGTGAAGCCATCTGCTTCTCGAGATGGACCTTGACGAACGAGTTATCCGCACCATCGACGTCCATGTCGAGGTAGAATGTGATGTAGTGGTCGTGGATGACGCCGATGATGTTCTCCGATAACAATGTACCGTACATGTTTTCGGATTCTGGCACTTGGTTCATGTTTGTGAAAGGGGTTCCCTTCACCATCAAGATGCCACTCAACCCAACCTGTCATATAAACAACAACAATCTCAGTATAGCCCGTTGAAATCAAGGAAGAGGCATAAGTCAAGTCCCTAATCCAACTTGACTTGAAATAGCTGAATATTTGATATCATAATGTCTGATGAATCAAGAGATCGATTTATGAAAGAGAGTAGAGAGAGTGAAAGAGAAAGAACCTTTATCTTGATGAGGCCATCAGTTTGGAACTCCCAGTCAACAATGTAATCATAATTGGCCACTGAGGCTGCCATTCTCACCACTAGTGTCACTTTTGGCCTCACCTCCCTTACCTGCCTCACATTTTTCCATCCCACATTCATCATCCAAAATCACTTCAACTAGGAGCTTATATTTCCACCCACAAAATTTTAATTTAGACACCCAAATTTTTATAAATATCTTGGATCATTGGTCCGAATTTTTTTAAAAAAAAAAAAAAAAATGCCTATCGGCCCTAGAAAAGCTGACTTTTTTTATTAAAAAAAAACCGACTTGCAACTTTTCAGTTTTTTTTTTTATAAAAAAATAGTCGTTGGTGTTGAGTTGCAGTTTTTCATTTTTTTTAAATGTCGGAAAGGAAAATTTTATTTGGATGTCCAAATTAATTTTTGTTGGTGTCTATAACGACACTCTTTACTTATATTTAATTTATATTTTTCTTTTATTTGATCTGATAATTTATATTTTTCTAAACATGGATAGACAATAAACAACAAAAAAATATATTTTAATTTCAATATATTGATTCCAAATCCCCTAAAAAAACTAACTGCATAAAAACTAGGAGGAAAAAAAAACAATTTTTATAAGTGAATATTTCCATTTTCGATTATGTTAAAGGACACACATTATAAAAATTATTTTCTTAATCCAATTAATGTCCTCAACTTTTTAAAAAGTTACAAATGAATACAAATCATGATATTTTTGTGGCTATTTATTGTAATTTAAATATTTACACATAAATGCTTTAATAACCAACCAATATTTAAACCAAAATAAAATAAAATAACCAACCAATAAAGATATGGAACGGATTTTTTTTTTCTTTTCAAAAGTTCAAACAATTCAATTTTTTATATATATAACAAGAGTAACCCGTCTTTGATGATATACTCAGACACATGATCTAGCCAGCAATTCAAATAAAGTTCAAATTTTATAGATATCAGTTTCGTTGAAATCATTTTTTCTAGTATTTTTTTTCTAACTCATGTCTTAGATTAAGAAATCAAATCAAAAAATATTTTAAAATTTTAATTATTTTACCTCTTGTTTAAAATGATTTATAAATGTTTTTATATAGTTTATAAATATATAAACTTACCAAAAAATTAAAGTAATGCTATAGTTGCTTACCTCCATTCCTGTGATGGGGCTCTCGGAGTGACGCCACCCGATCTCCCCGGCATACCTCTCGAACACACACACCATCTTCTCCCGAACGTACGGCTTCCCGTCACTCGCCGCGAACACCCCGTCCATGTAACGCGCGTTCCTCGGGCAGTCGTTGAGCGGCTCGAGCGGCATCGCCTGCAGCCCGAACCCGTACTCGCCCGCATCCATATACGTCTTAAAGTACCACGCGTCGGTCGGGTCCATGTACGGCACAAACAACTCCGACGTCATGCCCTTGTACATCACGCTCCTCGGCTCCCCGCTGGCCGGGTCCCGCACCGTGGCCCGCGACACGACCACCCCGGCCCTCGGGTCGGGCTTGAGGTGGAACTCCCAATTGGCCCATTTGACAATGTGGTTGTTGGTGATTGTGAAGCTAGGGCCTCGCGGCTGCTCGATCGATATCGGGTTGAGTTTGAGGTGGTTTGTGTGGCGGTTTTGGGCCGAGTAGCGGTACTCGGTGTTGGCGGCCCCGGGGATCGGGATGCCCTTGCCGCGGTCGGAGACTTCGAGGACTTGCTTCGCGTCTAAGTCGACGAGAATGGTTAGTCCTTCTAGCGGTCTCATGTAGAAGTTGATTGTGTCTTTTATAGAGTAGCATTGGACCTTTATCAATCTCCTCTTCTCCTCTCCTTTGCCGTACCAACCTGTCTCAAATCAATGCAACTTCTTAGGGTCGTTTGGTTTAAATTATGTTATTGAGTTCGAATTAGTAATGAACTACATCACTGAATTCAAAAGAAGAAGAAAAAACGTTAATCTCTAGCTAATGTCGTTTTATATCTACTAACAAAATTGAAGATCACGATTTCAAATTTTAATGGTCAAATTTTATTTTACTTAATGCAAGACACTTTTATTGGTTTTTTTTTTGTGATTTCCCCCCCTTTTTGTTTTAAATGAATTTTATTTGAATGATGTGTAAAAAATGTACATTTTATCAATTGATCAAATTACTAAAAAAAAGTGAGGGTTTTAGTAGATTCTTTAAATTATTCAAAATAAAGTACAATCACAAATGGAGCCAAATTTTAAATTACTAAGCCAAATTCAAATGCTAAAAAATAGAGTAAATTAAGAAATAAATAGATATAATGTCTAAAATGATATATTTTTTCGAACAAAATCAAATTCTAAAACAACGCATTTTCGCAGACGGATGAGTAACACTATTCCAAAAGTAGGATTTGTCCAAGTTTTACAGTGAAAAATCTAGTTTTCCCAAAAGCAAGCATGGGTTTCCACACTATCCTGAATTAATGAATTTCAACCAATTTTAAATGAAGGCATTACAATATTTCCAAGTTGAAGATGTCACTTTTTGTTCTTTAGCATAAAGTTGATTTTCACTACAAAAGATGGGTTCAAATTGAAAGCCTATCAGACTGAGACATACACTGATACACAAGCTAAGACACCTACAAATTGACAAGTTTACGAAGATGACAAAATATATACCCCCAATTCAATGTCCCACTAAACTTTCTAACTCTTATCAGTGTCATTAATTCAATAAAGAAGTGTCCTTATAAAAGTAATATTAAAAAAAGTTAAAATAATTTAAATTTGAAAAAAAAAAAAAACCGATTGAGAGGTTAGGACATATAATATAAAACCCGATAAAATTATTAAAATCAAGATTCAAGATCCAATCATACAATCAAATAATGAGATTGTAAACATCTTATTGATATTTATGAAAATTTTAAAATATTAATTAGTCAAACATAGTGTTGTAACTTGTACAGTAAGATTTTATAAATATTATTAAATCAGTATAAATTAGTAAAAATATGTAGGAAAAATCATATTGGGAAATTGTTAAGGACTGTATTCGATTCTATCTGGGATCCTTGTGTCAAATTTTAATCATATAATCGAATCGAACTTGAAACTAATAAAATCCAACTTTATACTACATATAAAATTAGATAGATTTCAACCAACAAAATTAAATTTGATAAAGATTAAAAATCCAACATGAACGTACCGGGAGAGATGGGCAAGCAAGCCACGTCCGCCAAAACGACGCCGCGGCTCACAACGGAACGGTTAAACGCCGCGCTGGCAAACGGCGCCCAAGTCGCCCACGTCATATCCTCGATCGTCATGATCGGGTACCCGGACGCCGGGCCCGAGCTCCCGCGGGCGACCCGGCCCGTCTCCAGCTCAACGGTAAGCACGTGGATCTCCCTCCCGACACGTGCCACAACGGAAGCCTTCCTGGGCGGGAGCCGATCTCCGTCCCGCCACTTGAGCACGACCGGCTTGGGCGGCTCCTCCAGGACCACGGAGTGTAGCGCGTATCCCCCACTCTCCCGGAGGAGCGCGTGGGAGGAGAGGATCTCCCGGACCCGGTTGATCTCGCGCACGGTGAGGGGGTCCAGCGGGTGGTGGGGCGCGTCGGAGGAGTGGTCGGTGGCGGGGCGGCGGGAACCGGAGGTGAGGCGGTCCGTGGCCGTGCACCACCAGGAGGTGTCGGCAGAGGTGCAGCCAAGGAGTTTGTTGGGCGTGGTGACGGTGGTGGGGAGGCTGCGGAAGGAGGTGAGGAGGAGTACGGCGGCGAAGAGGAGGAGGAAGAAGCGAATCCTTTTTCTTGGCTCCATGGCGAAACTGACTGACTTTGTTGCTCTCTCCCAATTTATTTGGACAAGCGACTGAGCGAGCACTTTTTTTTTTTTTTTTAATTAGGTAAGAATTCGACGCACCGGACAGGCCCGGTGAGTCGATAGGCCGAATAAATCGGCGACGGAAACCGTCAAACATGGTAAAACAAAAAACTACGACGAGGCAAATTCACCAAAGTACAAAGGTGCAATAAATGGCGAGGACAAGCATAAATGATGAAAGACCGGAGCAGTGAGCGGTAACTCATCCATCAGTTGGTAGAGCCAACGCAGGGACTCCCTGGGGAACTAAGTGGAAACCTCAGATTTGGACTCTGTCGACGAGCCTTCAGGTTTCGATCACGTCCACGACCTCTCGCGCGTCGACAAATAAGAATAAGCACTGCAACAAAAACTGCTAGGCCTCGAAACCAAACACCACACCAACAAGCACCTCGGTAAGACGCCAGAAACTACGGATTCACAACGGATTTTCCTCCGATTACTTTTTTTTTGTTTTTGTTTTTTTTTGTTTTACCTCGGGCAGCCTCGGGCCCAAGGAAAAACCTTGGGCCCGAAGCCAAAATCTGGGTCAAGACCAACAACCCCGGGCCAGATTCGGGCCCAAGAGATGAACTTGGGGCCCAAGGCACACGGAAACTGCAATCCAAACAGATCGGCAAAGAGAAGGGGAGACAAGGGGGCAAACACCAGCGGCACAGGACACCCACCAGCAACCGGAGACACGACGGAATCGGGCAAGCCGGAACGGAGTCGAAGCAACCGAACTACACGAGCCCCAACCCGATTTCTCAAGAGAGGGTAGTCCACCCACAGATCGGAGAACCCATCCCTGGCGTAGGGGAGAGCGATAGCAGGGGATCCCAGACGGGAGGAGGCAGAGGACGACCCATGGAAGGCGTCGCCGGAACAACACCGCTCACGCCATAGACACAAACGGAGGGAGCCAGAAGCCCCACTCGGATCCAGAACTCGTCAAAGATGGGATGAACAGAGAGGAGGGTAGCCATAGGCGGGGGCAAACCGGCGACCAACCAGGAGCCAACCCCTAACCCAGGAGACCAAGCAGGCGAACCAATCTCGGAGAATCCGAAGAACCGGCCACCAACACTGATGACAAGAAGATTTGGTAGAGATAGGGATCCGCCGGTTGGTGTTTTGGGGATCAAAATTAGGGTAGAAAAAGGATAGAAAGGGATTTGGAAGAGGAGGTTACTCAATTGAGAGTTTCTCTCTCATTAGAGAGAGAAACCCTGAAAGTTCCAAATGTTTTTAGAGTGGGTTGACCACTAACTGAGCGAGCACTTGATTTCTTTTGCTGGATTTTTTTTAGTGGGATAAGATTTTTATTATTATTTGGTAAAAATTTAAGTTCGGAAAAACCTAAAATTCGTATTAACTCTCATTAACACGAATTATCAGAGAAGAAAGAAAAATACAATCAACTCATACAAAATAAAATGTATCAAATAACAAGTGGGATAAGATATGAAAAGATGGACAAATAACAAATCCACCCCTTATACTTATTATTTTAGAAACAGCTTCTTTGTAAAAATCTGTGCCACGTGTCCACCTTTTCACAAAAATAAGAAACTGTCTTTCCCTTTCCTCCAAACCCACGTTCTCCCCATCCATGCTCAACGATTTCAATTTCCGCCTCCATCCATGCTCAATTTCCTCCTCCATCCATGCTAATCTCAAGTGCTTAGATCCACCGACGCTCAACAATTTCAAAGTCTGCTACACTCTCTGCCATCCTCAAGACGAACACATGAGACACCAATTGCGATTTGATCGGCAGGTCTGCAGCACCTTAATCTCCACAAGCGACCGAATCACAAGTGGTTACTCTGGGAGGCTTGGTACTTGATCGGAGTAGACGAGGGTGCTACTCGATCTTCATCCACGGGTATGTATTCAATTTGAAGCTATCAAATTTGTCAAAAATTAGGGTTTACGGGATTCAATTTACACTATTTGTGCATATCGGATTCATGTTTCTCTGTAGTATGAATTGTTTGATTGTGTCTGAATCTCACAAATTGGATCTTTTGGGATGTTTCCTATTTCCAGGCACATTGAAATGGCCTGCTGCAATTGCTTTGGATTATTAAGAAGGTCGAAAAGGGGTGCACGGTGTGGGCAATTGCTTTGGATTACTTTCACTTTGTTTTTTTTTTTCAATTTTCTTTAAATTCTGGTTTATATGACCAAATCAGCGGCATAGTTTTTTTTTCTTCCAATTTCTATCTGTTCCTTCTGGGTTCAATTGGGTATGTAATCTGATTTCAATGTTTATCACTTTATCGATATGGAGTTGGTGATGGAATTTGGAACATATTGAAATCTCTCCTATTAATGTTTTCATCAGATCTACGTGGAATTTCTATCCGTTCCTTCTGGGTTCAATTGGGTATGGAATCTTGATTTTGATTGTCAAAAAACTGATATGGGTTCTTCTGTTCGATCTGTTTCTTCTGATGTGCAGCACACGGGCATGGAGAGTGGTCAAGGTGAGTGGACCAGAGTTTCCGAGAATTTCGAGTCCAATGGCGGAAGCAGGAGGAGCAGGGAAGAGGAACATGAGAGCAGATCTGGGAGTGATAACATGGAGGGATGTGCCTCTGGTGATGATCAAGATGGTCCTGACAACCCACCTAATAATAAGAAGAGATACCACCGACACACCCCTCAACAAATTCAAGAGCTTGAAGCGTATGGATTTGTTTTCTTAGCAGTTAATTGAAGATTTATTTGAATTTGAATGATTGTTTTACGGTTACATTTATGGTTGATTTGTAGTGTGTTCAAAGAGTGCCCTCGCCCAGAGAAACAAAGATTGGAGCTGAGCAAGAGGCTATGCTTGGAAACCAGGCAGGTTAAGTTTTGGTTTCAAAATCGTCGAACCCAGATGAAGGTACTGATTGATTGATTGTTTTGATTCAGATTTTGATTGATGTTTATGAGTGGATTGCTGAGATTTTGATGCTTATTGGCTGCTGATCAGACCCAATTAGAAAGGCATGGGAATTCGATTTCGAGGCAAAAGAATGACAAAATCCGATCCGAAAACCTGTCCATTAGGGAGTCAATGACAAACCCGATGTGCACCAAATGTGGCGGTCCGACCATCATGGGCTACATCTCTTTAGAAGAGCAGCATATAACGATCGAGAATGCTCGATTGAAGGATGAATTAGACTGCGTGTGTGCCCTCGCAAGCAAGTTCTTAGGCCAGCCGTTGTCGTCGTTCTCAACGCTATCCACGCTTTCTAGCTCCTTGGCACCTCCTATGCCTAGCTCAGCCTTGGAACTCGGGGTCAGTAGCAATGGCTTTGTTGGGTTGATCTCGGTGGTAATGAGCTTGCCCTTAACTCCCGAATTTGGAAGTAGCAGCATCTCTTGTGCCTTGCCTGTAATCTCTCCGAGCAAATCAACCTCCAAAGGGGAATTGTCACATTTAGAGTTAATGAAAAAACCTGAAGCAGTTTAGTCATTTAGTCATTAACATGGATTCAGGCCCTGTTTAGGACATTAAGATGGATTCAGGCTCCAGTCCAAAGAGTATCCTTTGATGTTGGACTCTCTCTGTTTAGGAAATTCCTATTTTGCTTGAAGAGTTGCTTCTTTGATTATAGTATGTGCACTCACAGCTTAAGTGTACGTATGATCCAATTCTTTGTTGCCTATTTTTTATGACCCTAGATATTGAAAAATTCCCTCTTTTTTTTGCCTTGGACAACATCCTACATTTAAATCATTTCATCTCAATCTGCATCTCTATATGGGAGCCGGTTGCCAATGTTTCATTAATTTTGAGATATGTGATTTCATGAATTCATTATATGGAGTACAAGTTAAAAGCTTTTCTTACCAAAAACAATATAAAGAAATACAAATTGTTTTCAACTCCTTCGCATGCAGGGTGTGAAATATATTATGGTGATAAAAATTTGTTTTCAATATTAAATAAGATAGGAATAACCAAATACCAAAAATGAAAAATTATCTAAAAAGAATAGTCTATTAGAGGGTAAAATGGAGTAATTGGGTTTCGATTAAAATACATACGAACTTAAGACGAGTAAAAACATAAATGATTCATTTTCTACAGCCCATTTCACAAGCCCAGTGTGAAATCTATTATGGTTATGAAAAATGATTTTCAATATTAAATACAATGAAAAAAAATACAAAAATATTCGATGTACTCAGCCTATCATATATATTTAAGCCTGGAGCTTTGACATGAGTTTCAAGATATTTTTGTTGGAATATTTTTTGGGAAAATATTTAGATAGCAATGCATAAATTGTTTACTCCATTGATGAAATTTGTGAAATTGAAGATTATAAATTATTGATCAAATTCCCCGTAAGATATTGGTGCTATTCAAGTGAAATAGATAGTTATAAATTGTGACTTGATGGGTTTAATCATCACCCATAAGGTGTTCGATGAAATGCATCTAAGTATCTAATATTTCAAATATGGAAATGAATTTAATTTTTTTTAAAAATATTTTGGCCTCTTTAGGGTTCATACTTAAACATAGATCACCTCTTTCTAATTAAAGGTCTAAGACATTATAAAAAACACACATAAAATATCAATTTTTTTTATTCTTTAGCTATATAGGGTTTCATTTCAACTTAAGGTTTCTTTATCAAATCGGTTTATAATTTTGACCAATTTGAAAGGTGTGACATGATGTGTGTAATAGAGAAAGTATCTTATAGGATTCAAACTCAATCTTCTTAAACAAAAAACTATAAGGTTTCTTTTCTTTGCTTTCAATTAAGACGGATGTTAGGAGAAGTGTGAAAACGACTGATTTACCATTCTTTGTTAAATTTGAAGTATCGATATCCCAAGAAAAGAAAATTTCGAAGAACATCATGACAAGAAGCATAAGCAATATGTTAGTACAAAATTGACGTGTCGAAAATTTTGTTTAATATGTCAAACTCGATCAAAAATATTATGAAAAAACTCGAACAAGGTTCGGGAAAATAACTAGTTATTATGAAATCGAATATAAAAACATAAATAAAATGTATCAACGCACAAGAAAATACGTAGTATCTGCCATGAATGAATGATGGTGGATGGGACAAGGTTACACTTCTATGATCTATCTTAGTTGTAAGTTGTAACGGTTAGATTAGAAGTCAATTTGGGATCCTCGGTTATTTTAGGCACGGTTAAAATATCGACGTTATAAGTAAGTTATAATATCTGTTTTTGAAACCGATGTGTATTTTTTGTTAAAAATAATATGTTGATTCCCGTTTACTAAGTTGGGAAAATGTTTACCTCATTCAGCCAAAACTACTTTTATGTTGCATAATTGTGCGAAATATGAATATCAAATTGGATATAAAAATCACATATTGCAAATACAAATGAAGTGTCAGCACAATTAGCATCAGCAACTTTATTGTCAGCAACGCAGTGGATATTTAGCTAATATGGATAAGTTGGTGAACAAAATCCTATTAAAGACGAAAAATATGGACATTCTAGTAACACCATAGTGAGAGCTAATGCGAACTCTAAAAAATTATACTTATTAAAAAAGTTAATATTTTATTAAATTGTTTTTAAAAATTAATATTTTATATAATTTTTAGGTTTTAAAAATGTGTTAAAAATTGACTTATATTTTGAAACTGAAGGGGAAATAATTACCTTAAAATTTTAGGCAACATACTGTTATGGCCCAAGCCACAACAGCAATCTTCAATCGAACAGTGAACTGAATTAGAGTAAGGTGAGAGATCAGAGAGGGAAAGAGAGTTGGGGGTGAGAGAAGAAACAGACGAGAGATAGAGTGAGGTAGGAGATTAGGAGGGAAATTGTGTGATTACTTTCATAACATCCCCTTTGCCTTACAAAGTCTACTTATAGACTACTCCTGAGCTAGGCCATAACAATGCCCCATTCATACAAAGCCTTGCCCCAAGGCTTACATAGGCTATGATCAGTGGTGGAAATTTGGAAATTGAGTCATGATGTGGGCAGCTGCCTCCCAAGTAGCTTCTTCAGTGGGTAAGTTGGACCATTGGACAAGCCACTCCGTGACAGGGTCCCCATTCCGGAGGTAGTGCACTCGAGAGTCCATTATGGCTTCAGGGGTGGCCAAGACATTGCCCTCATCATCTGTGTGAGGAGGTTGAACACTAGCCTGCTGATGCTGTCCTTTTCTCAATTTGAGTTGAGAAATGTGGAAGACCGGATGGATGCGAGATGTGTCTGGCATTTGCAGCTTGTATGCTACTTCACCAATCCTTGCCAACACCTTATATGGACCAAAAAACCGGGCGCTTAGCTTGACATTTCGTCGAATAGTAGCCGAGGACTGACGATATGGTTGCAGCTTGACGAAAACCCAATCACCAACTGTCAGAGCCCTGTCTGTCCTGTGACTGTCGACAAGGTCTTCATCCGTGCTTGTGCCTGCTGAAGATGGTCTTTCATCTGCCTCAACATATGTTGCCGATCACCTAACCACTCACTGGCAGGAGATCCTGATACTGACAGAGTAGGTAATCCCAATTGGGATGGAGGGCTCCCATACAAAGCTTCAAAAGGTGTCAACTTGATAGTTGTTTGAAAGGTGGTGTTGTACCACCACTCGGCCAGGAACAACCATGCTTTCCATTTCCTGGGACTACCTGATGTCATACAACGCAAGTAGTTCTCTAGGCAGCGGTTCACCTTTTCAGTCTGCCCATCAGATTGGGGATGATATGCCGAGGTCATGTCAAGCTTAGTATGCAGGGCTTTGAACAGATGTTGCCACAATTGGCTGGTAAAAACTTTATCTCTATCAGAGACTATGCTGCTAGGTAGGCCATGAAGCTTGAAAATGTTCTCCATAAACAAGGATGCCACTTTGGCTGCAGTAAAAGGGTGGCACAAGGCAATAAAATGGGCATACTTCGTCAGACGATCAACAACTACTAGAACTGTATCCATGCCCTGGGAAAGAGGTAGCCCTTCTACAAAATCCAGGCTAATGTGGCTCCATGGACGATCCGGGATAGGAAGTGGTTGCAGGAGACCAGGAGATGCTACATTCTCGGACTTACTCCTCTGGCATGTATCACAAGCAATGACAAAGGTGCTAACATCAGCTTTTAAACCTTTCCAATACACTAAGCTCTTCAATCTCTGATAAGTAGCATGAATACCCGAGTGTCCTCCAATAGGATCCTCATGAAAGGCCTGAAGCGACTTAGTTTTCAAAGGAGTTGTAGAGCCAATGAACAACCTGCCTTTGTATCTTAGAAGACCTTGAGAGACAGTAAAATGACCTGGATCCTTGGACATGGCCGTCAGGAGCAGCCCCTGAACCACAGTGTCTCCTTCATAGCTTTCAAACACCTCACTCAACCAAGCAGGCTGAATAACAGACAATGCAGCACAACTACTCTCTTGATGCTCAAATACCCTGGACAAGGCATCACCTGCTTTATTTTCACTACCCTTTTTGTAAGCAATGTCATAATGAAGGCCTAATAATTTCCTTATTGCTTTCTTTTGGATCTGAGTGGATAGCTTCTGGTCTAACGGGTGTTTGAGAGGTTGGTGGTCAGTTTTGATAATGAATTTGCGCCCCTCCAAGTAGTGTCTCCACTTATCGACTGCTAAAAGCATAGCTATGAGCTCATAAACTGCCAACAAGAGGTGCCTTCCATGTAGAGCTTGACTGATGAAAGCTAAGGGTTTCCCATTCTGCATAAGGACAACCCCTACCCCCGAGTCACATGCGTCTGTTTCCACCACAAAAGGGCAATTAAAATCTGGCATTGCCAAAACTGGTGGGGAACTCATGATGTGCTTCAATGCAGCAAATGCAGACTCGGCTTCTAGGGACCACACAAAGCTATCCTTTTTAAGGAGGTCAGTCAAGGGCTTTGCAATGCAACCATACCCTTTGATGAAACGCCTATAGTAACCAGCTGATAGCATGCATTTAGGTAGGCATAATAGGTTGCATTTAGCTTAGTTAAGATGCATTTCATGGATGGATTAAGCATGATTTGCATATTAGTTCTCTATGTTGTCGGAGTCGGAATCTACACGCTTTTATTGATTATTTCAGGTAATGGTAGATCCGAGGAGAAGACATGAGTTGATAACGCATTTGATGAGAATGTCTAGTTGATCGAAGAAGCTTACATGAAGATCTCAAGAGGTCCTGAGAAGAAGAAGCGAACCTAAACGAAGAACAAGTCTGCAGAAGTTGTCGCCAGACATGCTGAACTTGTTTTGCACTTTCTGGAGACCTCGGTTGTCCGATCGATTATTATGACCATGCGTTGGAAAGCTCTTTCAGAGAGCTACAACTTTCATGTTGACGTCGAGAGCTAATTCGAGACGGAATTTTCGAGAAAAACCAATGCAGCGCCCGCCGCCAGGGGCGGTATTCATGCTGCGCCCGCCGCTTATTTGCTGCGCCCGCCGCAGCTGCCGTCAGCGCGCAGCGCGTAGAGGAAAAAACCCTAGTTTTTCTATGTTTGTTTTGGAGGCCGACTTGGATGTTTTATTAGGCCACTTTATGTTGTTTTTCATTACTTCCATTCTATTCTACATTCATTAGACAATTGGAGAGAGAGCGATGTTCGCCATGGGCGACTAAACTCTCTTCGTTCTGCCTGCAATTTGAAGCTTTATTTGGATTGATTGTGAGTTTCTAATTCTCGTTCCTTATTTCCTATATTGAATGCTTCGACTTCTTTGTGCTTGATTGTTTATTGTTTTGTTCTATCTTGTTTGGCCAACTTGTTAGATCAATTCAATTGCTAGGGTTTTGTAGATTCCTGATTGTGAACCTTAACCCAAGTGGCAAACTTATCCCTTTAGGGCTGATTGAACTAATTGGATGGGTAGGAAGTTGAATGTGTTGTTAAATCTCTCTTTAGGGACTGCAAATACCTTGGTTAATCTCTGAACTTAAAGCTATCAATTGGGTTAAATCCTTCTTTAGGGACTGTTCGATTGATAAGGGTTTCTAGGACTGATTGGACTAGTAACTATATTAGGTCGGGACAAGGGAATTCATAGGAAGACTAAAAGGACAAGAGGAAGTTACAATATCAATTCAATCAAATAAAGTGGATAGTTGTAGGTAGAGCGATCTTTTCTAAATTGTTTTGCATCAATCTGTTTATAGTTTATTTTGCTTTCTTTCTTGTTTCAATCATCCAAAAACCCCCCTTTCACTAATTGGTAAATACACTTTGCAAAGGAATACTTGATTCTCTGTGGGATCGACCTCTTACTTGCTTGCTATACTAGTTTGTAGGTTTGAGTTTTATTTTGATACGGTTTATGCGACTAAAAACCGCTCATCACCAGCCAACCCAAGGAATCCCCTTAAAGCCTTAAGGTTCCTAGGTGTAGGCCAACCTATCATAGCCTCAATTTTCTTGGGGTCAGTAGCTACACCTTTCCCTGATATAATGTGACCCAAATACTCCACCTCTTTCTTAGCAAATTCACACTTAGATCTTTTTGCAAATAGGTTGTGCTGTCTCATAAGAGTCAAAACCTCTCTAAGATGCATTACATGTTGCTCAACTGTTGTACTATAGATCAGGATGTCATCAAAAAATACTAGTACATATTTTCTCAGCAAGGCACCAAATACCTCATTCATAAGGCTCTGAAATGTAGCAGGAGCATTAGTAAGCCCAAATGGCATTACCCGAAACTCATAGTGACCATGATGAGTCCTAAAAGCAGTTTTGGCCACATCCTCCACCATTCTCACTTGGTGATATCCATCTCTTAGGTCTAACTTGGAGAAAATACAAGCCCCATTCAATTCATCAAGAAGCTCTTCAATATGGGGTATGGGATACTTGTCTTTAATGGTAATATCATTAAGCCTTCTATAATCAATACAAAATCTCCAAGTCCCATCTTTTTTCTTTACCAATAAGGTGGGTGAAGCAAATGGGCTATGGCTCGGCCTAATGATTCCATTCAACAACATATCAGCAACCTGCTTTTCAATCTCAGTTTTCTGAAAGTATGGGTATCTATAGGGTCTAGTGGCCACTGGAGTTGCACCAGGCTTCAATGTGATTGAGTGCTCGTGGTCCCTGATCGGAGGTAGTGTTGTAGGCTCTTTGAAAATATCCTCAAATTCAGCAAGCACAGACAGCACCATGTCTGGAATCACTGTCTCAGAGCCCTTGACACTGCAAATTTGAGCCACATGTGTTACTAACACTGAATCTTGCAACAAACATATCTTCTGTAGCTATTTCCCAGTGATCATTTTAACACAAGCATGATCCCCATGGAACTCATCTTTAAACCCTTCAATCACAACTTGTTGCCCTTCCTTTAAGAATGAAATTTTGACCTTTACAAAATCAAACAACACTGGATTGAATCCAACCAACCAGTCAGTTCCAAGAATCATATCACAACCTTCCATCTTCAGCAATCGAATATCATGCACATATTCACTACCCTGCATTTCCCACAAGAAATTTTTATAGATCTTGTGACTAAACATCATGCCACTTATGGTATTCACTTGCATTGTCCCGACCTTAGTTGCTTCAAACCCAGCAATCCGAGCCACACGAGAGTCAAGGAAACTATGGGTTGCTCCACTGTCAATAAGGATGGTAATCTTCTTACCTTGAACTGAACCTTTCACCTTGATAGTGCTACCCGATTCATCACCTGTCAGGGCGTGCACATACACCTCAGTCTCCTCTGGATCCTCGTCGGGACTCAATTCTTGAACTGAATCTTCAGGGTTATGATCTTTGTCTTGGATTTCTTGAGCAATTAGGCTAAAGAGTGATTGTGTTTTGCACTTATGACCTGGAAAATACTTTTCCTCACATCTGTAGCACAATCCTTTTTTGAATTCCGAAGACCTGCCTGTACTGATCTCCGAACCCGTTGTTGAAATCGATTTATGCACTAGAGCGCTACCTCGAGACTCAATCTTGTCTCCTTTGCTCAAGTTGTCCTTATTCCAACTTGAATTTCTTAATCCCGAATTGGTGGAGTTCCCGTAGGATGATCTCCATTGGGGTCTGGACACCCGGATTAGTGCTTGCACTGCCTTGTGGTGGATCCGTGCCTGATCAAGAACTTCCGCCATGGACGCAGGCCGACCCAATTTCACCAAAGACTGAATCTCCGGCTTCAATCCGCTGATATAGCTTGAAATGAAATAGGATTCCGACAATTGAG
This sequence comes from Persicaria tinctoria, assembly GCA_037127255.1. NCBI lineage: Eukaryota > Viridiplantae > Streptophyta > Magnoliopsida > Caryophyllales > Polygonaceae > Persicaria > Persicaria tinctoria. The sequence continues at coordinate 8,943,082 of JBANSL010000012.1, forward strand.
TGTTGAAGGAAAGCATACCGGCTCTCAATTCTTCGAATTGCTCGTTGTAATCCTCGAGGTCATCTTGCTGCTCGAGCTTGTTGAATTCGTCGACGATTTCAGCTTCTCGCCGATCCCCGAACCCCATGCACAGATCATCGCAGAAATCCTTCCATGTCACTCTTGGATGTTGCATCATGTACCCTTGCAACCATTTGTCTGCTTTATCTGTCAAATACATCGCTGCGATCTCCACTTGATGCGAATCTGGAATTGAAAAAATTCTGAAATACTTTTCACATTTCCTGATCCAGTTCCTTGGCTTCTTCCCATCAAAGTGCGGGAAATCCAACTTGGGAAGCCTATGGAGTTTGGATTCATTTAATCTCGAGCTGCTGTAGCCAGAATTCGCACTCTGGCGCCCTCCATTGAAGCTCTGGTGCCACCGGGAGCCATGAATTTCTTGATCGGCTGGGCCGGATCCGAACAATGACGAACCTCTGTCCGCTCTGGAATGTTGCGCTTCCTCTCGGTTGCCGTCCGTTTGTCTATCCCTCCGACCACCTGGATCGGGCAGATTCCTCACAAACTCAGCCAGTTGCTCCATGCGCTGTTCATTGATCTTCTTGAACTCCTCGAACTGCCTGGCCTGTTCTTCCTGAATTCGCTGCAGGTTTGCCAATGACTCTGCTGTGGACGCCATGTAAGTCTTGGTGTCGTCGCGTAATTCTTGAATTTGGGACTCCATTGTCTTCGACCTTGTTCCTTCTGCCATGGAAACGTGCGGCGCCGGGGAACGAGGCTCTGATACCAATTCTGTTATGGCCCAAGCCACGACATCAATCTTCAATGGAACAGTGAACTGAATTAGAGCAAGGTGAGAGGTCAGAGAGGGAAAGAGAGTTGGGGGTGAGAGAAGAAACAGACGAGAGATAGAGTGAGGTAGGAGATTAGGAGGGAAATTGTGTGATTACTTTCATAACATCCCCTTTGCCTTTCAAAGTCTACTTATAGACTACTCCTGAGCTAGGCCATAACAATGCCCCATTCATACAAAGCCTTGCCTCAAGACTTACATAGGCTATGATCAATGGTTTACACCTCCTGAGCTAGGCCATAACATACACCTTACACACACACGGCTATGATCAATGGTTTACACCTCTTGAGTTAGGCCATAACACACACATTTTTTAATACAAATAAATTGTATTCGTACGTTATTTATCACTTACGATAAAATCAGGAATCTCTAACTTAAATATACAGTATTAATCTTATATTCTGATACTGATTAATCATCAAGCACGAGTCACGTGGGATACTTCATACTTGCTGGATCGTGTGGCTGAATAATCGGCGATCGCACCATATATACCAAAACGAATATTTTGAAGTAGGGAATTTAATTCAGTCGTGTGTACTTCGGTTCGCTAAAAAATGTTGTTTTAAATTCTTTTATAAATTTTTAAAAAATCAACAAATATAATACTATATCTTAATTTATTATAATACTTTTTTATTTCATAAAATGTAATTTAAAAAAAAATAAACACTCTAAAATTATTTATTTTTCTGGCTATTACGATTAGAGTCAATAAATTACATCACCTTTTTCTTAAATATAAAAAATACAATAAATTCACAAATTTTAAAATAAAAATAAATTTCAAATTTCACCATTCAACCTTGGGCTTAAATCCAAATTCGAGTATTTTTAAGGGAGATATTTGACGGTGAGGATCCCTTGTAGGATCGGGTGTTACACACGCTATTACACTTAATTATTACATATATACAAACTTAGATTAAAAAAATTATATTGAAATTCTATACACTTATATTAACATGTTTATAAAATTTTATTATGAAAATTTATTATTAAAAATTATGGATAATTAAAAATTGATTATTTTAGATTTTTTTTATAAAACATATATTTTTCAAAATAAAAATTTATAGTTATGTTAATATGAGCATATAAGGTATAAATATAATATTTATATTTTTTAATGTGAAATGTATTTGACACTTTATCTCACTAAATGCAAAATGTCACAGGGAAATATTTAACACTTTATCTCACTAAAATATTTTAATTATTTCGAGTATAATATTTATACTCGAAATAATTAAATATAATACCGGGATACATAAAGTGTCACAGGGAAATATTTGACACTTTGAGTTCGTATGGAACGAGGTTAATAAACTGACTAGAATTATAAACAGGGTAAAATTTATAAATTGTTGGTAAAAGTAGTTAAAAATTTAAACAACAAGATAATCTCCGTATAGGGCGAAAAATAATTTATTTGTAAAAAGTGTAATTTATTTGGTTGTTATTAGGGGTATTGTAGTAATTTCAAACCAAATAAGATAAAAGAAAAGAGGTAAAAATGTCTTTTGAAAAACAAACACCTAAAAAAACACCAAAATGCAAAATGTTTTTTGAAAACAGTTTTTTCATATTTTTTATATCTCAAACAACTATTTTAGCTACTTAAAAAATAAATAGGTGTTTTTATTTAAATTTTACATGTTTTTTACTCCCATAGTCCCATACACACCCTTTATCTCACTAAACCACTAACAAGCTAGTTTCATTATTGACTACAAATAAAATGCCATAAATGCAAAATGTATAGTGGGGTGGGAGGGGAAAATAGTGATTTGTCAATCGAAAAAAGACAGAAGCAAATGCCAAACTTTTGTAAGAAAATATCAGACTCCGTATTTTGTTTGTCTGAGAGGTTGTTTGGTATGCATTACTGATAATTAAAAATGAGAATGAGAATTAATGATTATCACTTTTGTTGTTTGGTACGGTAAAATCCGAAATTAAAATGATTACCAGGAATTATATTATCCCCCGTTTACCCCAAATTTCATTCCTTTAGAAAAGGTGGGGATCTCTTCATTCCCAATTTTCACACAACACAACCCTACCTCCTCCACGTTCAGCAGCCCCGCACTTGCAGCCGACCTCCAACCTTCCGGCACCATCATCGGCGACCTCCTCCCTTGCCGGCAGAGCCCCTCCGTCTCCGGCAGCCACCCTCCGTCACCGACCAGGTTCGTTCTCTTCCCCCCACTCTTTGCCTACAACCGGCCTCCAAGTCTCCAACCTCCGGGCGCCATCGCCGACATCCACCCTCCGTCGCCGACCTACCAGCAGCCAAGGTCCAGACCCTGTCGATCGAGATCGTCACTGTCAATCGCCTCGACACCGCCACTGTCAATCCTCTTGACACCGCCACTGTCAGTCGCCTCCCTCAACCATCACTCCCTCCAGATCTATGAAAGCTGGCTCCTTGACTTCACTGTGATTTACTACATAACCTTATGCAAATTTGTTTAATTTTTTTAATTGCTGAATTTTTAGTGATGGTTCATTATCATTCATGTCATCTATGCTGCGTTTCAAATCTACAATTTGTAAAAAAATATTTTTGTTTTTTTTATGAATTTCTGATTTTGTACGTTGATTTGGGAGAAATTGAATTAATTTGGTCTTGAATTTGGTACTTTTAATTTTTTGGTATTTAGGTGGAATTTGTGAGTTTCTCGTTCCAATATTATACCAAACAACTTGCTTAGGTAATCACTCATTCCCATTTTTTATTCCGATTACCATTCCGATTCCCATTCCGATTACCGCACTTATACCAAACGGGGCCTTAATGTTTAGGGTCCTATAACTATAAGCCAATTCCAACTAAAAAATGAAGTAGCCGGAATCTCTTATTCACCGGTGAATATGGGACAAGCAAGAAAACAACTTCAGTGGCTTCGCTATAAAGTACTCCCTCCGTTAATTCATGTCGTTTTAGACATTTGCACATTTTTTAAGAAATCAAATAACAGCAAATAAAAATACACTAATACCCCTAATTATTACTTTACTTTTCCACTTTATTGAAAACTACAACTAACAAACTTCTAATCATTATAAGTGTAATTTTGGAAAGTGAACACCAAAATACCTAAAACAACATATTTTTCTTAACAAGATATTACTTCTAAAACAACAGACGGAGTATTAAAGTAGGTCAAGTGAGATGAATCTTCTTTCTTTCTCTGTCCAAATGATTTACTATCATTTCATCATTTATGTTAGAATAATAGAATATTCAATCTCCACGTAACCTTTTGAACTTGGTTGATTTGGACCCTAAATTTTTTTCTTCAACCTAAGAGCGTCTCAATTTTATAATTGTTTTACATTTAAAATAAATACTATAAAATTTAGGGAGAGTTTAAAAATGTCCAAAAAACATGTCTTAATTGGTGAAATATCAACATCTTTGGACAAATTAGTGAATTGTCCATCTCCTTTCCAAGTATAGATTTTTTTTATTTTCTATTTTACATTTTGTCGTGCAAATATAACATTATGTTGTACATGTGTAAATATAACTGTATGTTGTGTAAATATGATCCAAGTGTAGTTTTTTTTTTCTTCGTGTCAATACATTTTGGCGTGCAAATATAATCGTATGTTATGCTTGTGCAAATATAACTGTATGTTGTGCAAATATAATATTTTGTTGTACAAATGTAATATATTTTTTCCCCGCTTTTTTTTTTGTTTCAGCACTTTTTATTATGCAAATATAACTTTACTTTGTGCACATATAACAATTTGTTGCGCAAATATAACTTTATATTGTGCAAATGTAACATAATAAAATATAGATAATTTTTTTAAACTCACGGAGTAACAAAAATTGCTTCTCCAACCTTCCTCTGTACAATCCCTGAACACAGCCCGAGAAGATCTCGGATCCACCCGGCCGCTCGACCTCACCCTCGCTCGCTCGCTCCAGCCTCCGCCTCGCTGTTGCACTGTCAAATTCTCCTCCCTCCACCATAGGCCGTCAGCAATGGATCCAAACCAGTCGATCAGATGATCAGCAATTTACTGTTGCTTGATTCAGATGAACAACGAATTTCAGATCTGACCTCAGATTCAGCAATTTACGATTGAAACGAGGAGGCAGGCGCTCAAACACACCGCAATCCTCGACCGGAGGAGCGATCAGAGTTGAATTGGAACTGGAATTTAGCCGATATGGTCTCGAATAAGGAGGTGGGGTGGGGGGGAGGCGGAGTGGCGGACATATTAAAAATCAGAGAGCCAAATACAACTAGAGTGCAAGAAACCTGGACCTCGTTGCGTATGTGATGAATTGATTGAATGCGTCTCTCTTTTTTTTTCCCTACTTTTTTCTTCTTCTTTTGTTTCTTTGTCCCTTTTCATATGTGTTTGTTGTGCTACGACTAAAACATCCATCAATTAGGTTCAATGTATATGTTAGGATTTTATGGAGTTTAACTCCTTTGAATTGAATTTGTTATTCTAATAATAATTAATAAATTCGAAAAAGATTAGATAAAAAGCTTACTAATAAGCAATAGATTTTAAAATAAATATTTAATTTTAGGGTTGAATTGTTTTGCCAAACACGAATTGGGGACTGGGGAGACATGCCTCCAAAACTAATACCTACTTGTAACGTCTCCAATGGTTTCTTTATATAAAAAAAAAAAAACAAAAATTCATCTTTATTTGAAAAATGAGATAGATAATTTGTTTTGAACAGCGATCTCATAAATTTTAATGAAAATTCAAATAAAATAAAAAAGATATCTTATAAGAAATACTTTAGTCCCAGCAACACAAAGGAGTATTCACATATAATTGCTTAAGTGACTACCCATGAACAAAAAAAAAAAAGAGTATTTTGTTATGATCTTAGTAGGATCTTGTGTGAAATTGAAGAGAAAGATCAGATTAGAAGGGAAGAAAGAGGAAGAAGATGAAGGTAAGAGGGAGATAGATGAAGATAGGAGAGTTATAACGAGAGTGGAGAGATTAGAGATTAGGAGAGAGTGAGTAAAGGGTAAGTATTTTCATTATTGATTGGATATCCCAATTACAAGGTATAAGAGTATATTTATGAGAAATTTTAGTGAAATATCACCTTTTTACTAATTTAATTAGGTTAATAGCATACTAACTTATTAAATTGACTGTCCTAACACCTCTTTAAAATTAATTAGGTTAATAGCATCCCCGACTTACGGCCTATATGTTCCCCTTCCTCTTTCCCATTCATTCTCTCCGATCTCCATCTCTTGCCTCCGATGGCGATTTGCTGGCACCTGGAAGATGATGAGCAACTTCGTCTACCCTCCCCCCACCTCCCCCGCCACCGTCGACCCCTACTTCGGCGCCGGCCTCTACGGCCGCTCCAAGCCCCCCAGATTCGACTTCTCCCGCCGCCAATTGCACAAGGCGCCGCCCCACTCCTGCGATTGGGCCTCTAATTACTACCTTCAAGGTTCCAATTTTAGGGATTTTAGGTACAAGCCCCCCAGATTCGACTTCTCCGGCCGCCAATTGCATAAGGCGCCGCCCCACCCCTGCAATTGGGCCTCCACCGATGAGGGGGCGACCGAGAGAGATGGCGGGTCAAATGGAACCCTGGCCTCGCTGTCGATTTCGCACTCAGGTTTCTTGCTCTTTCTCTTCCGTCTTTCTTCCTTTGTAGCTAATCGTTTGGTTTTGAACCGATTGTGTCCTTTATGGTACAATCCTTGAATGGAGAATGACAAGTGGTTTATCTTTTTTCCCTAATTGAATCTCTTGTGTGTGGGAGTCTGAGAAATTATGTTTGGAATCTGAGAAATTGTGATCGAATCAGGGGATGTGAATCTCTACGATTTCTAATTTGATTTAGAGAAAAATAGTGGTTAGTTGAGGATTCTGAGCCCTATGTATTGAACTGTCTGATTTTTGTTGAATCGGTGTTGATCTATGATTGATTGAGATTAGATTCCAAATGTGCAATTTCCTGTTTATTGAGATTTGTATAGTTAGATTTGTTGAAATTGTATATTCTCTATGTATTAAGATTGAGTGATCGTAATTACACTAAAACTTAAAACCCTAGGGCTATAGGCGATTTCCGGCGTCCGCTTCCTGGTGGTCTCCGACTCGCCTCTCTCTCTCCGGTCTAGGGCTGTGAGAGCTAGGTATTCCCTCGCCGGCATCGTGCGAGATTCACCGTGGTTAGGGGGACGTCTAGGGCATTGGATTCTTACGGTTTGCACAGGTATTCGATTGGAGGACAGGTATGGGGAACAAAGGGAAAGAGATTCATCCAACAGCAGATGAGACGGTTGTCATCGAGGGGGATGAAGCGATCAAGGATAGTGTCTCGGTACAGTCAAAGATGTCCCTCATCGGGACAGTTCTCTCATCTAGGGCACCGAACGCTCAAGCGCTGAAATCGACCATGAAAGGGGCGTGGCGTACTAGACAGGGATTCATATTTCGGGAGATCAAAGAGAACCTCTTTAGCTTCCAGTTCAGCACAGTGGAGGACAAGGAGAAGGTTATCAAAGGCGGCCCGTGGTCCTTCGACAGAGCACTGTTGGTGTTAAAGGAACCGGGAATGGAGCAATCGTCGGCAATCAGGTTCACAAAATGTGCTTTTTGGATTCGTGTTTATGATCTTCCTCTTGCGGCATATACTAGAGCTATGGCTGAAAAAATAGGGCAAGTGTTTGGGGGTCTAGTGGATATGAATGAGGAGGAGCTGGTGGTGTGCAGCAGATTCCTTCGCATGAAAGTGACTGTCGACCTGCAAAAGCCGCTGCGTAGGGGGCTGATGATATCGTTTGGTGGGAAGCGGATGTGGGTAGAGATCAAATATGAACGGCTTCCTAATTTTTGCTACATGTGCGGAATGCTAGGTCATACAGAACTTGAATGCAAGAGCAATGAGGAGGAGCGGTTCCAAGGGGAGTACGGCGATTGGATGAGAGCTTCACCGGTCAAAATCATTAGGGAAAGGAACAGTGTTGATAGAGAGGAGGAGAGAAGGGTTCTCGAAAAGATGACGGGGAAGGGTGATGAGAAGGAACTGGAAACTGAACGAAGGGAGGGACGGAGGAAAACCTTATTAGAAATACTAGAGGAGAGGGAGGAGGAGGAGGCAGGGAAGGATGTCGAGGAGAGGGAGTTGGGGGAGGATGAGGAATTCATAGTTGAGCGAGTGAACCAGGTATCGCTAGTGGAGGGGGACGACAAGCGTGAAGAGTTGGGAGGAGAGCTTAATAATATGACCAATGGGGGCAATGGGGGGTTAATACAGGGAGGAGGTGCGAGCTCAATGAAAGAGGGAGGGGGGCCGAAGGTCAAGGGGAGTTGGAAGAGGGCGGCAAGGAACAACGCTAAGAAAGGAGACGGGATAGGTGGCCCGAGAATATTAGGGAATAAGAGGAAGGAGGGAGTGGCGGCAGATGATGATGAGACTATGAGCAGCGATGATTGGGATAGAGTGGAGGTTACTGATGGGGTTCGAAGCAAAAGACTGAGGGTTGAGATTATTCCACCCGAAAAAATTATATCGGCCGGGGATATTATCCCCCGCCGGGAGCCATGAATTGCATAAGCTTTAACTGCCGGGGAGTGGGGGAGGCCCGCGCAGTTCAAAAACTTACCGATATGGTAAGAAGGGAGGCCCCAAAAGTCCTCTTTCTCATGGAAACTAAAAGTAGGAGGGAGAGGATGGAGTCAATAAGGGTAAAGCTGGGTTTTAAGGGGGTGTTCACAGTCGATTGTGTGGGCAGGTCGGGGGGTCTGGCTTTGTTTTGGGAAGAGGAGTGCGAAGTTAGCATCATTTCATACACCCAGCACCATATCGATGCCACATTAAAGGTTGGAGATGAGCAGGAATGGAGGGTGACAGGGGTGTATGGATGGCCGGAGAGCGTCAACAAGCACCTTACGATGGGTTTGCTCCGGAGATTGCACGAGGAGCCAGCTGCTGCTTGGCTGTGCATGGGTGATTTCAATCTTCTCACTGCAGTGGAGGACAAACAAGGGGGTCGGGCACCTCAAGTGGACAGGTTGATCGAGTTTAGAGAGGTGCTAGAGGCTTGCGAGCTAAGGGATATTCCGTTTTCGGGAAATCGGTTCACTTGGGATAATGAGAGGGAGGGGGAGGCTTTCGTGCAGGAAAGGTTGGATATGGCCTTTGGTAATGATCAGTTGTTGGATATGTTCCCGAACATTATAGTACGCCATCTTGGTAGGTGCCATTCGGATCACATCCCGATTAAAGTTTGTCTGCAAGGGGGAGAAGGGGATAGCAATCATAAGGGGGAGCGGCCATTTCGCTTTGAGGCAATGTGGTTGACGGAAGAGGATAGTATGGAAGTGATTATTAATGCATGGGAAAATCCGGGATCATCGCATGTTTCGCCCAGCATCGAGGGCAAGATCGAGAGGTGTGCGGTGGACCTGAAAGATTGGGACAAGGTGTGGTTTGGCAATGTTAAAGTGGAACTAGGAAAGGTCCGGAAAAGGCTGACGGAATTGGGGAATATGGAAATGACAGGGCTGTTGGTGAAGGAGAGACGGGGGCTGGAAAGGAAAGAGAAGTTGTTGATGGATAAGGAAGAGGTTATGTGGTTTCAAAGGGCTAGGGCGAATGAGTTTCGGTGTGGGGATAGAAACACCAGTTTTTTCCACAAGAAGGCCACGGGAAGGAGGAAAAGGAATATGGTGCGAAAATTGATAGGGGAGGATGGCAGAGAGGAGTATAGTTGGGCTGGGAAGAACGCGGTGGCGATTGATTACTTTTGTAAATTGTTTGAATCCAATGTCTTAGCCAACCCTGATACGGCTACTCAAGGAATCGAGCCTCTCGTGTCGGCGGAAGATAACCATGAGCTGTCATGTCCCTTCACCGCTGGAGAGGTAAAATCTGCCCTTTTTTCTATGCATCCCACAAAAGCTCCGGGTCCGGACGGGATGCCAGCACTTTTTTACCAAAAATGTTGGCATATCGTCGGGAACGATGTCACTAGGTTTGTTCTTGGGATTCTGAATGGCCAGCCGATACCTCCGGGATTGAATCACACTTTCATAACTTTGATCCCGAAGGTTTCGGACCCATGCAGAATGAAGGATCTTCGACCAATCAGTCTATGCAATGTGTTGTATAAGATTATTTCGAAAGTACTAACCAACAGGTTGAAGAAAGTCCTAGGGAAGCTGATAGCACCTAGTCAGAGTGCTTTTGTACCCGGCAGGCTCATAACAGATAATGTACTTGCTGCCTTCGAAGTTTTCCACCATATGAAGACAAGGAAAGGGAAGAAAGGGTTCATGGCCCTGAAACTGGATATGGCAAAGGCGTATGATCGAGTCGAATGGGGTTTTCTCGAGCACTGTATGAAGAGATTTGGGTTTGACGAGAGGTGGATCTCTCTAATCATGGGATGTGTGAGGACCGTTACCTTTTCGGTTCTGATGGAGGGGAGGCCGTCCCAGACCTTCACGCCAGGCAGGGGATTGAGACAAGGCGATCCTCTGTCTCCGTACCTCTTCCTAATCTGCGCTGAGGGCTTGTCCGGGATGCTCCGGGTTGCTGAGTCCCAATTGCGCTTGGAAGGCATCCGGATCTCCCCTAGAGCACCTTCTATATCTCATTTATTTTTTGCTGATGACTGTGTTTTGTTCTTGCGAGCCTCCTGCCAGCAGAGCGAGACAGTGATGAATATCCTCCGTACTTATGGAGAGGCGTCCGGACAACAGGTGAATTTCGCTAAGTCAGAACTGTCCTTCAGCAGAAATGTCAGTGAGGAGCTTAGGGGTGCGATTCAGGGAGTGACGAACATTCGGGAGGTGTCAAAGCATGAGCGGTATTTGGGCCTTCCGACTATGGTCGGGAGGTCAAAAAAGGTGATCTTCCAGCAGTTGAAGGAGAGGGTGTGGAAGAAAATGAAGGGATGGAAGGAAAAGACCCTGTCGAGAGCGGGTAAAGAGATCTTGATCAAGTCTGTCGCGCAGGCCATACCAACCTACACAATGTCTTGTTTTATGCTCCCGGATGGGCTATGCAAGGAGTTAGAGATGCTCATGAGTAATTTTTGGTGGGGCGAGCAAGGAGGTAAGCGGAAAACACATTGGATGAGTTGGAAAAGAATGTGTAAAGCCAAGTGCGATGGGGGTATGGGGTTCCGAGATCTAGAGAGCTTCAATGTCGCGCTACTAGCACGACAGGCCTGGAGACTATTGCAAGAACCGGAATCGCTGCTTGCTCGGTTGTTGAGGGCAAAGTACTACCCTCACTCGTCGCTGCTGGAAGCCTCGATGGGTCATCAACCGAGCTACACTTGGAGGAGCCTGCTGGCGGGGCGAGATGCATTGAAAGAGGGACTGATTTGGTGCATCGGAAACGGATCCGAGGTGAACGTGTGGGCTGATAGATGGCTACCTGGTACGTGTTCCGGACGGGTAATTGGGAATTTTTTTGGGGGAGATCCGAATTTGAGAGTGATTGAACTGATCGACTGGGACTGTGGTCGATGGAAGGAGGAGGCTATACGGCAGGTGATGCTGCCAGGGGATGCGGAGAGGGTCTTGAGCTTACGGCTGACTGATCCGGACATCAACGACAGGTTGATTTGGAAACACACCAAAAATGGGTTGTTCTCGGTTCGATCGGCCTATCATATGATCAGAGAGAAGAAGGAAGGAGAGGTCGAGAGGGCGGGACAGTCGGATCCGAGTGTCACAAGGAGAGCTTGGAATGCTCTGTGGCGTCTCAAACTCTTGCCAAAGGTCACATCATTAGTTTGGAGGGCGTCAAGGGAGGTATTACCCTGCAAGTGGAACCTGCACAGGCGCAAGATGGTGGAAGAGCCTTTGTGTGAGCTATGTGGTCGAGAGGAGACAGGGTATCATGCAGTTTTTGAGTGCCCTTATGTCAGAGCATTGTGGCGCCTGCAACCGGCTTTGGAAAGACGATGGCTCACGGGACAATCTGTCTTCGAAGCCTTTATACTTGTCTTCTCGAGTTGCAAGGAGGACGAGCGACAATTGTGGTCGATGATGGTCTGGCAAGCATGGGAGGCGCGAAATAAATTGCTATTCGAGGGGGTTCGTAAAGAGCCAAAACAACTAATGAGGAGGGTGCAAGAACTGTTAGAGGAATTCAAGAGGTACAAAGACCCGGCGGCACCAGCTCCAAGGGAACCCGCAAAACCAGGAGGGGAGAGGTGGAAGAGACCAGCACCGGGAGTGTTCAAGATCAACTGCGATGGATCGGTTTCGGCGGACGGAAGCGCAGGCATTGGTTTTATAGTGCGGGATGAAGAAGGCAACTTCGTGATGGCGGGACACAAAGGGGTGCAGGCCTCCAAGGACATCGAGGTTGTTGAAGCGGAGAGTGTGCAATGGGCATTAGCTCGGGTCGGGGAAAGAGGCTACATGCGAATTCACCTAGAGTCTGATTGCCTTAGTCTGATTACGAAGTTGGGAAGAGGATATGAGGGGCTGGGCACCCTGCGGCATATGGTTGACAAAATCCAGAGACAGGCGACAGGTTTTGCTTCAGTCGAATGGTCTCATTTAAGAAGGCGAGGGAACACAGTTGCACATGAGTTAGCCAATGTTAGGCCTATATTTGATACTCTGTTTTTTGATAAGGATTCAATGCCTCAAGCTGCTCTTGTAAGCTTGGCTGGGGATGTGAATGAATAAAAAGTCTTTGTTTGAGCTCAAAAAAAAAAAAAAAAAAGATTGAGTGATCGTGATGTTTAGCTCAGTTCAATTTGCTATTGGTGTTTATCCAGTGATTTTTAAATAGAAAAAGAAATATCAGAACGAATTTTTAGCTGCTAGGTAAATCTCATTGTAGGATGGATTGATAGAGTAGCTAAAAATTCTCGAATGGTTACATCGATGTCACCTTGTATTGATTGTGAGATATGAAAAGAGTTCGTTTTGATATTATAATTAATGCATTTTGGAATCCAAATACACTCATACACTACGAAAATATCAGAACGAATTTTTAGCTGCTAGGTAAATCTCATTTGATTTAGAGAAAAATGTATCTTAAAAAGCTAATCACCTTGTATTGATTGTGAGATATGAAAAGAGTTCGTTTTGATATTATTTTCTATATAATTCTCGGATGGTTACATCGATGTCACCTTATATTGATTTCATTGATTCCACGTTATATTCTGACATTGATGCATTTTTTTTCCGAGTTGATGTCATGTCATAATATGTATTTTTACGTATACAACCAATATTAATGTCATAGTTTCAAAGATCTTGTGTTTTAATATGTGTAATAGGTGACATTATTTTGATTCCACGTTTTAAGCTTCTGTTTCATCAATTATTTAAAAATGTTATCATAAACAATTGAGATCAATGAAGTACTATAATAAAAAATATGTCATCGATGAATAAAAGTCATCATTAAAAAATGTCATCAATAAAGTTTAATCACATTTTATGCTCTTGTGTCATCAATAATAAAAATGTAATAAACATTTCACCATAAGTGATTGCATCAATGAAGTGTAATTACAAACGTGTCATTGGTGAATAAAAGTAGAATCGATGAAAATATATTGATATACACTTGATTAAATTAAAAAAAAAGTGGTATCAAACGATTTAATTAAAAAAGTTGCATCAAATAATTACATTAGAAAAATGGAATAAAAACAAACATTAAAAAAAATGTCATCAAAACACTGCAGAAAACAAAAATGGCATCAATGGTGCCATTTTATAATTGACATAAAAAAGTGTCATCAGTAGTCAACAATAAAAAAAAACGGCATCAATGGTCAACGTGCCATTATAGTAAACAAAAAATGTCATCAAGGTTTGGAAAAATTACATTAAAAAAGTGTCATCAAACCATTTCATTAGAAAAGTGGCATCAAAGCGAAAATAAAATGTAATAAAAAAATGGCATCAAAACAGTAAAAAATGGCATTACAAAAATGCCACCAGTAAAAAAAAAGCAAAAAACAAATGAGTTGGTCAACGTTGACCGATCAACAGTCAACGTTGCCCGGTCAATGGTCAAACAGTTGACCATTGATCATTATTACTCCATTTGGAATGGGTGCTACCTTAACTAATTAAATTAGTTTGGGTGCTAATCACTTAATTAGAAATTCAAAATAGGCTAGTTAGCAAAAACACCTTATATTTATACCCTAAACTACCACAATCTAATATAATATCTACTAAATAAGATCATAACATATTCACAAATCACAGTCACGTTTTGTAAGTTAAATAAATAAATAAAAAAGAGTATTCACAAATCACAATCGAGTTTTGTAAGTTAAATTGTAGTTGGTAGGGGTGGGCACAAATCCCGGGACCGGAACGAGCCCGGTGAGATTTGAAAGAAAAATAATAATGAATCTCGTCCCGTAAAAATTATGTGGGACTGGACGCATGCATGGTTTCCTTATCCCGCAAATCCTGTTTGGTCCCACATATATAAATTTATTTATTTATTTATATATACACAAAGTACTGTTTAGAAAAATAAAACAAAGTATATACACTGTACGTTGTGTATATATACACACAAAGAATACTACTGTATACAAAGTTTATGCATATTGTGTACACAATATACATGTATACAATGTAAAATATATATACACATTTTTTGTTCAAAACAGTTTATACTTTGTGTATAAATATATATTGAATAATTATATGTATAATGTGTCCAGTGTGTATATATATGAAAAATAGTAAAATATAAAAATATTATAAATTTATGTATGGTTTAAAAACCGTAATTAAAACATATAGAAATTTTAGTTTATTTTATAATATTTTTTATTTGAGGGACAGGGCCCATCCCGTCCCGCGAGGGACATACTCATGCAAGATTGAAAAAAAGTAGTGAATCCTATCCCGGTCTTGTCCCGTAAAAATTACGAGAGACAGGACGTGAGACGACCCCCATCCCGTCTTGTTCCGTCCCGCGCTCACCCCTAATTTATATGTGTATATCCCACATCAATTGCCTTATGTTATTTGAGCCAAGTTGGATTGTTGCCTAAGATGAGATGAGATCAATCCATGAGAAATGATCAACCACGCCTTCTATATACGCCTTCTATATAAGGAGGCTATCGTATAGCTAAGCTATCCATCCAACAATTTCAAAGAGCTAAAAAAAACTCATAAGAACAATATTCTCTCAATTCAACATAACCATAACAACTAGCAAACATAAACACCAAAAGAAATTAAATCCGGCCAACACAAACTAACAACTAGCATATGAGTTCAATCAAGCCTACTCTCCTCTAGTTCATATTCCCAACCAACTAAGCCCGAACAACTCTCTCCTCCTACTCATCGTCGTCTCTAACGACTCCGTCAGGTGGGGTGCGAAGAAAAGCGAAGCTCACTCCTACCAAATCCTCGTTGTCGACCAACCAATTAGTCGATGTGAATCTATCATCTCCATATGCCTCGAGCAACTCTACAAAGAAATGTCGATGTGATCTAATGACATCCCAAAATGGCTTGACCTCTAGAACAGGCACATGATGCACCATGAGAAATGGTATGTCTTGCATTGCATATGACATGACGCCTAAAGTCCATCACTGAATAAAAACTTTCCAAATGATGGGTAAATATATTATGATGTTTGCTATCAATTGTGGTTTGTCCGTGCAGGAAAGTGCAAGCAAGATGAAAGTGTAAATGCTCTGGCAGCCCATATGAAGGAAACTCTTCGATGTCAACTTTCATCTTCCAGCGTACATGAGGTTGGAAGTTGTAACACCCCATCCCACATTGGATATAATAAGAATGTATGGAGTGATTTATAAGTGATTCAAACTCTACCTATGTTACATGAGCTCTTCCTTTTCAGGCTCCAAGTGAGGACAACAGACCTAAGAGGGCTTGGTGGCATGGACTCGGAGGTGCGCCGACGGTATGCTCGAGTACGCTCCTCTCGGAGAGCAATCCCTTGGGCTGATAACATACAAATATTAAATCAGCGGAAGACTTAAATATAAAATAATATTCTAAAATAAAATAAGTTACCCAAACAAAAGGGTCCAAATACAATAACCGAAATGATGAAATAGTAGCAGCGGAATGAATTCTAAAAGTTTGTACCTTAATTAAAAAATACACAATAAAACTGAAAAACAACGAAATCATTTATTATTCAGTGTCTCAAGATCGTTTACCTAAACCTGTGTATCGACGGCTGAGGTGTATTATGCAGACCATGGACCCCAACTGTCCAAAGGAGAAAAATAGGGCGGTTAGTCTTTTTACGACTAGCAAGTAGTAGAAAGTAAAATGTTGAAGACTTCGTCTCCCACTCATTGACCATAATAGGGTATTAGTGATTGTAGACTAAAATATGAATTAGAAGTAAATATTTATGTGGACCCTTACTCGTTTGATTAAAATAAAATAAAATGACAGGATGATCCAAAAGGACCGAGTGTTTGAATGGGATGCGGATCCGGAGATTCTGGAGAATCATATTCCGAGTACGGAAAGAATATGATATAACGTCACTGAAAGTGGGTCACCTATTACACTACTACATATAAGCACCTAATGTATCACCTAAAAGTATTACATTATCACTTAAATATGTTAAATTAGGGCAGAGGTAACATTTTTTTTGGATTACATTTGCGGCCGTGGCATTTGACGTAGTGTAACAGTTTTTAATTGCTAATGTAACATTGCTTCATTCATGATACTAAATGTTACATTTGATACCAAAACAATTACTTTTGAGTTAAATGTTACATTTTAGAATAAATGTTACCTTAATAGAATTTGTTACATTTGACCAAATATGTTACCTCCAAATAATAGTGTTACATTTAAAGAATAATGTTACTCTTGATTTCAACTACTGCATTTCAATTAAATTTGTAGCCAATGCAGGATTTGAACCCGCGTTTTTGTGCTTAAGCACAACGCTCTACCAATTTGAGCTAAAAGGCTTTATAGCAAAAACAATAAAAATGAGGTTAACCAGCTGTAAATTTCAATTTCATTCCTTTGAAATATATACGATTACATAAGCCCCAAATTTTTTGAATTTACTGTTCAAAGCATAATGTATCAATTGGAAGTCTATAGAAGCAACTAACCATGTTTACACTTCATCTTCTGTCTCTAATTCAAAGCCCTCAACAGCTAAAAGCTTGCTGACTTCTCTCCTCGCTTCCTGCTTCCTCTGCCTTCTTTCGCATCAAGCTCCCGCTAAAGATCAAGCTCACTTAGTCTCTCAAGTTCTTTCAAAGGAAGAGGAGTGTGTTGATGGGTTTTATCTCAACGTTTAAGAATAACATTTCAAGAAAATGCTGAATAAAAATAACAACTAAGAGAAACCATGTTGATAAGTGACAATTTCAAAAGAGATCATCAACAAATTTTGTAAAGTTTGTGATACATGCAGAAGGAAAGGTATAAATACTATTTAAGAATTTGACCAACTTTGGAAATAAAAGATCAAGAGCTAGCCTCGATCAGGTAATTAACCTCTTTTAACCAGGGAAGTTGTTGACTGCTCTAAGTACGCTACAGTACCAGTGAGCAAGTGTTAATTTAGAATAGAATTTCTAGGATTCAAGCTAAGCTAAAACAGGTTTCCCTAAAAAAAAAGGAATAATTAGAAATGCCAAAAAGTACCCAGAAACCAAGGTGAAAATGAAATCATAACAATTGGTGCATCGAGACTTTTAACCAACTAAACAATGGATCTTGGATCTAATCGCTTACTTGCACAAATGGAGAATCAAACAATGTTATATTGTGATTAGGTAAGTAGACATCAAGTCTCAACTAGAATCTCATCTTCTTTTAAACATTAGATAAGGAGCAATTCCAGCAAATATCACTACCATAACCATAGCTCCAAATTAGGTCAAGACACCGACCAAGAGCAACATTTCAAGATCACAAATTTCCCAAATTCAATAACAAAAGCAGTACAGACAGATTACCTGAGCAATCAAAGGAATGTGAGGCAGCCAAGGCATATTGCATATTAACATTCAAAAGCTAAGCTTGAGCATGCTTAAAAAGATACACATCATCAAACTAAAAGGTCTACAACCACAAATGAACTAAACAAAAAGCCATGCATTCATACCTTAAGAGGAAAGTGGGAAGGCTTATCTCGACAAGTTCAATTAACACGCACACCTGCTGTTGGAGAGACGTCAATGACTCCACCGTCAACTGATTTTGGAAAAAAAAAATACAACGAAACACAAAGTTGAGCTCATACTCAATTACAAAAGAATCATCACAAATACCTTCCTTGCTCTTATGTTTGTTAGATGAGTAGCAAGTTCGCTCTCTAGACACATGAGGTCAGTCAAGACTAATTTCATCAGATTTTGAAGCCTCAAGGCACCTGTATCATCAATTAAAAAAAAAATTGTTCAATTGTTTGATTCTGTCTTATTATCTATAAAGTAATAAGTAGAGGTGAACAATTTCTATAAGCTTTGTACTTGTTTGGATAGTTACCTGCGTGAAGGGTAATGTAAATTCACAACAAGGCAATGAAACCAAATATTCAGAATAAAAAAAAACACCGAAATGTGAAATCTGTTACCTACCTCACTCTGTATGTCGGATGTAATCTTTTACCTACCTCACTAAGAAGGAGCATGAGAACCCAAGTGAAAGGCACCAAATTGCAAAGCCATTAATCTAGAATCAAATTTGACAGCATAGCAAAAACAATATGTTAGGAAGTGAATATATCAGATAACAAGTATAAAAAAGTATTATCTGCAGAATCAAACAATCATACAAGACAATGAGCAAAAATTTAGATCACTATCATAGTATCATACTCTTTTTTTATGTTCTCTTCACTGCATTTCTTATGGAAAAATCATGTTATAATAGGAAAATTATGAGTGATTTGTGTCATATTAATGAACATTAGATGTATGACAGTAATTGCATAAGAAATGACGAAATTAATCAATTGATTAGAGGCACTGGAAATTCATATTACAATGCTCATAAAAATCAGATTATAACACTAAAAAAACTTAGATTATAGTTTTTAAAAACTCATATTATAGTGCTGAATATTTGGTGCTTAAAATTCAAATAACATTGCTCATTAAAATCAGATTATTATGCTAAGACAATCAGATTATAGTGCCGAAACTTAGGTGCTTAAAATTCAAATTACATTTCTCGTAAAAATCAGATTATAGTGCTAAACAAATCATATTACAGTGTTGAAACTTAGGTGCTAAAAATTCAAATTATGCCCATAAAAATCAAAATATAGTGCTGGAAAAAGTCAAATTATTATCATGCTCTTTTTAAGGTGCTCTTCATTGTACTTCTTTTTAAGGTGCTCTTCATTGTACTTCTTTATGGGAAAATCAATCTTTTTAGTAGATCGGCCACCCAAATCTAAATATTAGGCTACTAGCAATCCGATTCTATCAAAATTGCTAGATAACTACCAACCATAATGAAGAGCAGAAGCTGCAGAACTACGAACAATAAATAGCCGCAATAAAGAAAACAAAATTCACATGTTTGGTTTTATGTATCCATTCAAATTAGCATTTAGAAAACAAGAACCTTGAACCAGTTTAAACCCTAGATCAAGAACCCTTTACCATTTTAAACCTTAAATCAAGACCCCCTCAACTAATTTCAACTAATTTCAACCAATTTAAACCCTAAATCAAGAACCATAAATCAATTTCAAACAAAAAAGGAGTGAAATCGCACCAACAAAGTCATAGCAGGGACGAAATTAGACTGTCGTGCTTGCTCGTTAGCAAAGTTGCAGTAGAGTAAGGAGGAGGGGTTACCTTCGCTCTTGGTCCCGGTCATTCAATCCAGTGGTTCCCTCGCCTGCAACTTCGTCTTCGAGCCTTATCTAGCTAGCAAGCCCTTCGTCAAGTGAGCGAGTGAGAGAGCCCTTCATCGAGGGAGCGAGGGAGCTCGTCATCCTCACTAAACGAAATCGTTTTCTGGGAGACGCCATGGACAAAGATCGAGCAAAAGGGAGAAACCAAATGAAGGCGCCATGGAACCAAACTCAAAAGTAGAGATTGCACATTGAGAAGGTCGTGACAACGAGACTGAGGGATTTACAGATGAAGACGCCATGGAGAACTGGGAGAGTGGTGCTCGCCCAAATGAATGATAGAGAGATTTAGGGTTTAGACTTTAGATGTTAGGAGGGATTTACAAATTTTGACTAAATTTTGGGCGGAAAAGAATTCCGCCAAATAAAACATCCCAAAAATTAAACCCCGTTCTGTATCCAAAACATTCCAATTTATTTTTTCCAAAAAACCAAAATATTATAGATTTTTTTTTATCTAAGATATAAAACTAATAGTATAATTTTAAAAATTATAAAAAATAGTGTATTTTAGTAAACCTTCTATAACCATTAAGCTAGAATAACATTTTGATTTTCTATACTTTTAAATATATATTAGGTTATTTGTTGGTTCAATTATCGAAAGTGTGAAGGAAAGTGTTGTACAAAATATTTTATCACTTTTAACATAATATTAATACTGTTTATTTTAATATAATTTTTAATCAATAAATGATATGCAAACTTAACAATTAATACTTTAAAAACCTTTCGTTATTAAACATAAAAACATAAAAATAATATAAATACAAATTTTAATAAAGTTGATAAAGTTGATAAATGATCCTTAACTTAAAAAAAGTTTATTTTATATAATCTTATATATTTTTTAATCATATTATTAATATCATTTTTTAATATTAAAAAATGAATGACAAGCTCTATGGCAATTAATACTTTAAAAACACTCATTGACTAGTAGATATCTGTTTTAGACATAATGCAATATTCGAGATAATAAATAATGTACAACAATAATCTTCGAATTGAATTTATTAAAAATAAATTTAATAAAGTAAAAAAACATTGGCATAAATAAAAAAAACTAAATTCAACATCATTTTAAATAATGTTACAATAAAATGTAAAAGGTGTTGCACATATAAAAAGTGTTACATAATTTTAAATAATGTTACATCCAATGTAACATAATTTGTGCAAATGTAACATTTTGATAATAAAGGTTAAAACATGTTACAATAGATATCTAAGGTAACGGTTTTTTTAAATGTTACATAATAAATGTTACATTTGGGCTATATATGGAGTAGTGTTAGTAAGTGATGTACAACGTACACAATAATAGTAATAACACAATTATATACAACGTTATCATTTACTTGGGAAAAGTGATACCGGTCTCAGTCGCATATACTGGGCGGATGACCTACTACCCATAGGTAGTGTACACATTCGAGAGATTTGCAATTTCGAAGGGGCATCTCATGAAACGTTTATAGAGCAAGGTATAACCGAACCTTAACCCGACTTTACCATTTTCCATTATTTAATACACACACCATAATAACAACAACGACGACAATAACAATAATAATAATAATAATAATAATAATAATAATAATAATAATAATACACACGGTATGGTTACTAATTCACAATAATAATAATAATAATACACACGGTATGGTTACTAATTCACAATTACATCCTAGGTGAACACAAAAGGGATAATGTACGTTTTAGATCTCTCAAGTGCACGAAATAATATAACTGACAAGCATGGGTATTCAAAAACCAATAATATACCATACTTAACTAGAATGAAGGAATCAAAATGAACAAATCATGTTTTTTAGGAAGTTCGGGCATTTACTATAATTTCCTCAAATCATGAGATCAAACTATAATTACCCGACTTGTCATGTAACTTTTCATAAGTTACGAAAACGGCATCGTAACTTTTAAAAGGCACAAAACTTACCCTTGCTTTTCCCAAAAGCCAACCCGATTCTGTACCCACAAAATCTCACGGGCTACACATGCTGCAAACTGTTCCAAATAGTATGCAGGTTAGATTAAACATCGCATACTTATTCGAAACTCGACAAATTGCGATGAATAGAGCGGATCTTACCCAAACGGGACTCTGAAACATCCAAGTTTCGACTGATCCCTTGCTATGGTATGAATCTGAAAAGAAGTGATTTTGGTGAGATAAAATCCCTTGGATTGAAGGAAATAAAGAAAAACGTACATAAAACACGTTTTTCTGCACAACAGAAAAGCTGCTCACCAGTCAAGTTAGAGGCTGTGGTGCGATCGCCTCGAAGAAGGTATGAAGGAAAACACAGATGGGTTAGACAAAGGGTGTTGCAAGATTTCTGATGCAGTCGTTTTCGTTGGATTCGAACCACGGTGCTGGTGGTGGCGAAGCCCGAAAGGAGGCTTGTTGAACACTGTTCTGCAGAAACTTCCGATCGCGTTTTCGTATACCTTCCGGTGATCTGCTGATATGGGGCCTTCACGGTGGTTGCCTGGATGTTGGAGGAGACCATTGGTGGCGGTCTTCATCCATGGTGTCATCGGAATCTCGGTCGAGAGTGATCGGTGTTAGTTGGTGGTCTGTGCTCTTCAGTCGCTGTTTCTGGGTTTGTAGGAAATGAATAAGAAAAGGTTATGACGAGAGGGTTAAATGGAACAGAAGTGTGCAACGCTGTCTTCAGTTTGACCTAATTTGAATCCTCTAAAGATAGGGATTTGAGGTTGAAAGATCTGTCCAAATATTACTAGTTATCAGTTAGTTAAAGATATAATTTTGTTTAAAAACAAAATCTGATCTTCCTTACTTCCGTGTGCGCAGGTTTGGGCTGGTTCGGAATGTCGAGTGGGCCGACTTGGAGATTTTCGTAGTGTATGGGTGTATTTGGATTCCAAAATGCATTAATTATAATGTCTTTTTTTACCTCGGTTTATGTGCATTTTTTGTTGTATAATTAAAAAAGTCGTAAAAATCGAGGTAAAATAAGTGATGTAACCAAACATGCATATAAACCGAGGTAAAAATAATGTGTTATAATTAATGCATTTTGGAATCCAAACACACCCTATGTATATATGTAACCCTATACATATATATCTATACACTTATATACTTTAAATAAATTAATTTTCCACATTTTACATTATAAAATGTGAAATAACTATTTTACGAACTTGACATATTAAAATAATAGAAAAAAGGAAATAATTTCGACTTTTATTTAATTAAATTCTAAAATTAAATAAACGGAAACGCAATGATATTTTAGAAGCAGTTCGTTTGGGTGACCTTGTGACCCTTATGGCACATGCACATTATGTGTCTTATCATCTACAACTTGCACCATTTTGGGAGGTGATTCGATCGCACCGAGATTTCTTTGTAGATTTGCTCCACGCACATGAGGACGATCCTTTCTCGTTGACTGATTGGTTGGTCGACAACCAGGATTTGATAGGAGTGTGCTTTGATTTTCTTCACACCCCATCTGATAGGGACGAGGACAATGATGATGACGATCGGTAGGGGGAGAGAGTTGGTTCGGGCTTATCTGGCTCGAAATATGAGCTAGAGGAGAGTACGCTTGATTGAACTCTTGTGCTAGCTATTATGTTTGTGTTGGCCGGATTTAGTTTGTTTTGGTGTTTATGTTTACTAGTTGTTATGTTTATGTTGATTTTGGTTTCTTTTGGTGTTTATGTTTGTTAGTTGTTATGTTTGTGTTGGATTTAGTTTCTTTTGATATTTATGTATATTTGTGTTGGATTCGGTTGTCCCAGAGGGCGGTCGAAGAAGAGTTCGAAAGTGGTAATCAGACATGACCTTGTACCTAGATATCATCAAAGAGTTGGTATAAGACAAGACGGAGCGGAAGAGAGCGATCACCCTCAAAGAGAGATAGTGATAAGTGTACCTATCGTTTATGTAATGTTTCACTATATTCTTCTCTTTTTTTTAGTGCATTCCTAGTTGGGACTGAGAGCTCGTTTGATTATCATTTAAAAAATCCAAAAAGTTCAAAAATCCAAGAAGTAGAATAAATATATGTGTTTAATTGCTTTTTTGAACACGAAAAAATCCAGAAATTTGACTTCTCGGAAATTTCAATTCCTACAACATGTAGGAATTTCACTTACCTTATCTAGAGGGGACTAGATAAGTTGCAATTCCACCCTTTTTTAATGGAAAAAAAATTGAACTTCCTCCATTTAAATTCCTTACATCTTATAACTTAACCAAATAACTTTTTAAAATTTGTGGAAATTATAATTCATGGGAGCCTACTTCCTATATTCAACCAAACAAGTCCTGAATGGGTTTACGTTGGGCCTATTAAGTGTAATTGACCAGGCCTTCGTTGGCCACTTGGCCTTGTATTTGCTCAATATTTGATTTTGATTGGGCCTATCTCAATCGTAGATGTTGGGCCCGATCTGGCTTTTATGCTCGTAGGTATCTCAATGTAGTTGAATTGAATCTCTTGTTTTGGGTTTTCTTATTAGATTTTTTTGGTTTGGTAAATACACCGCTAAACTCAAGTTTATTTTTTTGATCAGAAAAAACTCAAGTTTATTGCGGATTATTTCCACAACAAGTCATGAAAGTGATGAAACTAATTGCGAAATTCTCACCCATATTAAAACACACACACAAGAAGTTGCGGACTTGCCCATGCATAATTTTTCATACCTCTTGAGCGTTTTTTTTAAAGGCATAGGAACTCCGCAACATGTTGAGAGTTCCCATGTTTAATTTAATTTTATTTTTTCCGAATTTTTTACTCCTCGGACAAGGTAAGATCCGTAACAATTTGTGAATATATGCGGTATATTCAGTAAAAATAGGGATTTATTTATACCAATCGTTTTTTTTAATTATTACTGTTATTATGAAAATATCTTTACCGGTTTATTTAATGCAAAAAAAAAACATTCGAGAGATTAAGCCATACATTTTTTGGGTTGAGGCTGACCGATCCACAGACAAACTAATCATCTTGATACAATACAAGCCGACAAAACCAAAAGAAAAGGAAAAAAAAAAGTGTGCAACCATAGACGAAAAAAAGTGAAACTACGAAGACTATCAAGTCGAAGTTATAGACATGAAAACAACCATAGTAGCAGCGGTACAGCAGAACTCTAAAATAATTAAAGATGGTATTCCTTTCATCGACTTTTTTTTCTTCATATTATATACTCCGTATTATTGTAAGATATTGTACTACCGTAGTAGTAATTATTTAGTGTGTTTTCTTTCTCCAATTAGTTGATATTAATGTACATACTTAAAATTTGTTGAAATAGTTGCTTTAACTTTTGACTAGAGACGAGATAGAAACATTGGTAGCTTTTAAAGAAAGTGATAAAGACTAGGAAGGTAGTAAAGGCAAATCAAAGTGTTGTCCGAAGAACTTAAAACTTTTGAATGTCATGCGAGGATGGATCACCTTTTCAATGCGTTTGTTCCCACTCTTATGTGCATTTATAATCAATTAAATCTAATCTCTACTTCCCAAAAATGATACCCCTTTTTGTATATGCTTAAAAATGACCCTCTAATTAGGTTGTTATGTGAACCAAGTAGTTCGACCTCGACTCAATAAAAATTCGACTCAAACTCGTTTATTTTCTAAATAAGTTAAGTATGAGCACATTTTTAAGCTTGGTTCGCTTGATTGAAGCTCGAATAGTACGAATTTTGTGAAATTTCTAAAATTTCCTTTAAATTTGTATGTTTTGAACAAATATGACTGCTTAATACTCGAAAAAACTCGGCTCGAACTCGTTCATTTCATAAAAAAGCTTAGTATTTGCACATTTTTAAGCTCGAGTTCAAATTTAGGCTCGGCTCGTTTCTAAACGAGCTGAATATGAATAAACAATATTCGATTCGTTTGACTCGAATAACATCCCTCCCTCTAATAAGCGAATCCTGCCCACATGAGCTTAGCTCAACCAGTCTCAGGAGTGACAAAGACCAATGATCGAGTCTCACCAGCGGCAATGTGGGAAGAACCTCTCAAATAAAGAGGTCCTTATTCACAGTAAACACTAGTCTCAGACTCTTGTTACTGAGTCACTATGATTATCGGGCCGGAGGGGTGAGCGGTTTCAACTTTTGTTGAAGCAAGCAAATCGCACTAATTAATTGCTAGCTAGTAACATGCAAGTCTACTAATGGAAATTGTGGATTTGCTAATTCATACATACTTAATTTTTCTTTACGAACATAAAATAGATATTTTTATAATAGTTTTTTATGATCGATTTATATAGTTTTGAGTTGAAAATTTTGGAAATTAAATATATCTAAATTAATCTTTTATCACTATTGTAAACACAAAGCAATTTAAAACATTACGATTCGTCCTCTCAATTAGTTTACCATATAATCTCACAATGATTTGTTTGTTATCTCAAATTATTTCATGATAAAAAAAAAACAATTTAAAACTGATAGATTACATAGGTCTCTTCATGCATAGTGGGCTCAAATTCCCAATAAGGCCCAATACATTTGTAACATATATATATATATTTATCAATAAATGAAAATCTTCAAGGAGAACATTACAATCACTTTCATGATCTTACATGGTATCAGAAACTTAGAACTTATGAGTCACAAATATAGTAAACAATTTTAAAAAAAGCATTAGAAACTTAGACCTAACTCCAAATTTCATATAAAATTACATAGGTCTATGTTATTAAAAATCAGCCAAAAAGTTTCAATGAGAAAATACGAAAACTATAATATATAAGAAATAAATAAAAAACATTGGACCTAACTCGAAACTTTTCAAATGTACGT
This sequence comes from Persicaria tinctoria, assembly GCA_037127255.1. Classification (NCBI taxonomy): domain Eukaryota; kingdom Viridiplantae; phylum Streptophyta; class Magnoliopsida; order Caryophyllales; family Polygonaceae; genus Persicaria; species Persicaria tinctoria. Next base: position 8,969,671 of record JBANSL010000012.1, read on the forward strand.
ATTCGAGTAAAATGGCGAGTGGAAGAAATAATGACGCTTTCAAATTAAAGCAAAATGAATGCATGATTAAAATTTCAAGTTATTGTAGATTTTGAGGCCAAACATCATTCATTTTAAAATACTCAATCTGGTTTTCTAATTGGAGGCTCTGTTTGGTGTGAAATAAGAGAGTTTTCGGATGATTGTATGGATATTTCAAGCAACATCGGAGAGTCATCATGTGAGATGGGCTCCTTGGTCGCCCACACGATGATCGAATGATTGGGAGATTCGATTCCTTCATGTATTTAGAGAAGTGAATATTATCGCTGAATCCTTCGCAGCTTTAGTCTTTTCTTTTTCAGTGGGCTTTCATGAACGCTCAGATCCATCGGAGACTATTTGTTCGGCAATAGACAATGATGAGAGGGGAAGGGCTACTCCCTGTAATGGTGTTGTGTAGCCTAGACTGTTTTGCGTGATTCCCATAGACTTGCCTCTCCTTTTCTTACCAGAAAAAATTAGGGAGTATATTTCATAGGAAGTTTACTTTCTATGAATTCAATTCCTATCAATTATAATTCCTATAGATTTTAAAAAGTTATTTGGTTAAGTTATACAGTAACATATATTGAGCTTACAAAAAAAAATAAAGTAAGATATATCTAATTTGAATGGGGGAAGTAAAGTCTTTTCATAAAAAGAAAGGGGTGAAATTGCAACTTACTTAATCCCCCTAGATAATTGAAATTCCACTATTTTGTAAGAATTGGAATTTCCAGAAAGTCAAAATTTTGGATTTTTTTTATTATTTAAAAAGGCAACCAGACACCTATATTTATCTTACTTTTTGAGTTTTTAAACTTTCTGGTTTTTTAGTTGTTACTTCAAAGTCTTCAAATGAGCTCTAATAAAAAATTAGTTTAAATAAATTATACTCCCTCTGTAATTAAAACTTATCATTTATTATTTATGCACGCTTTTTTATAATGATAAAAACTATATAAAATATTATATTTTTTTTATTAAATTTGTTTTTATAAATTCATACTTAATAATAAGTTTGATATTATTTTAAAAAATTATTAAAAAGGTTAATATTTCATATAACTTTTAACACCTGAAAATACGTACGTGAATAGTAAAACGTCAAATTTTAATTAACGGAGAGAGTAAATGATATTAGAGAGAATTATACAAAGCAACCCAAATATCCGCTTTTGCAAGGCTAAGGGATGATGTCATATAAACTTCATTACCTTCATTGTTGTATATACTATTCGTTTCTGTAACCTATATTCTTAAAATATAGGTTAAATATATATTTAATTATGAAAAAAAATCTTAAAAAGAAATCGAAGAATCTTGATAAAAATATTTTAAAAAATAATTAAATCATTGAATTTAATAGGATATTTATCAAATTGGTATGCTTAAGTGTTTAACTAAGCCCTCAAGGAATATAATCGATAAATAATATATGGAAGAAGTTTCGGCCGAAAAAAGTAATATATAGAAGAAGAATGAAATTATGAAAGTCCTCAAAGAAAGCAGTAAAGCACAAAACCAAACACTTCTTTTCATAAATGTTTTTTTCTCCCCCCCATATCATAAACATAAATGTTCTCTCGTTTTGCCTTTATATGTGTTTACTTTGTTTGGGAGGTAAAAAAAAAGTTAAGACCAAATCATATTAATGTAGTGTCAGATGTTATATACTACGTATATAATATTCATTTTGAATGTAGAGCCGATCTGAAGAAAGATCGATTAGTAAAAAAAGAGTTGAGAGATGCATCGTGCGCATATACAATTGATGATCAAAGGGAAGCTTAGCTATCACTTATTTACTAGGTTTTGTACCCGGAGTATTGTTTATACTTATAATCGTGGCGGAGTTAGGATTTCGGTAAGGGGTGTTAAAAAAATTTTATGAATTTTTTTAGTGTATACTTATTAAGAAGATATTTTTTAAAAAATATTGAAAAAAAATAAAATGGTGATTTTTAATGGGTTTTTTTTTGTATTTAAATAGTTGAGAGTAACAAAAAAAAAAGAGAAACAAAAAATATAGAAAAAAAATCACGAAGAATTAATTTTAAAAAAATATTGAAAGAAAATGTATAATGTATAATTTAAATATAAATAGAACTTTTTTAATGAAATATTTGGTAGAAGCAAAAAATATAGAGAGAAATCAAGTAGAATTAATGATAGAGTAAAATAAATAAAAAATAAAGGAGTTGGGGGGTTTGAAGTTTTGAACCCAAGACATTTTAATTTTTCTTCTTTCCTTCATTCCTTCATTTACCACTTGAGCTAGATAGTCATTGTTCGAGCACCCCGTTAGCTCCGTCACTGCTTATAAGTTACAATGTGAGACTTGTTTTTGCCGATTCACATTCTTTTTTTGATCTTAATCCAGTTCGATCGACTTAGTCGCGCTACATCTGGATCGGGTACTGTATGAACCCATTTAAGGGGTTAACCCTCCCACTCACAAGCGACTCCATGTTTCCAAGGGGATTCGAACTTCGAACCTCTTGGCATGAGATGTAGTCCCACAACCACTACACCGACTTGTGATTGGAATGTGAAGCGACTCTGTAAAACTAAGCTGCTGTAAGCTCAGATTTGCTCAACACAGCTGATCTTAAGCTATGAAGAACATAAATCAATGATCAAAAATAGAAATGTTCAAGCGGAACTAGAAACCTTGCAACATGAATGGAAGCAATCAATTTCGGGATTGCAGAAAGCTGCCATGACGGCTGAGCATGAGTCCCATCAATACAGATCCCCAATCATTATTACAGAAACCCTGAAAAACCTGGATCCCTTATAAAGGGTGTCTTGGCACATGAGAGGCATACTCCCTATCATGCCTTATTTACACATAAGAGCAATAAGACTAAGGAAATGCAAATATAAGACTAAAAAACATATAGGATAATCTTATAGACTCCGTGTCGATTCACATTCTAATGTCTTCATAAGTGCAACTATAGAACTGTTTTGTTGATATTTTGACAAATTGGTTAGTATCTCATTCTCTTTTAGCTAATTAACTTAAGATCAAAAGGTATTGGAATTATTTGACTAACCTTTCTAATACCATATATATGAAATCCGTTAAGATTAATAACTTGGATTGTTAATTGGCACGAACGTACATCCGCTAGATGTTCAATATATAAGCTTAGTGAAGTTTAACTATCTATAAATTAAAACTAGATGACGATAAAATTGAAAGGAATAACCACTTGCTTATATGATATGCTTGTATATAATGTTTAAGGTTGTGTTTGACAGCATATAGAGATTTTGTAGATTAATGGCATTTTTGTAGATGTTTGTAGATGTTAGAAGATGAAAATAGATTGTGTAGATTATTGGGATTTGTGTAGATGATAGGAGATGGAGATTTATTTGACTTGAAATCTCTTAAATGTGTTTGGTGGGTAGAAGATTTTGATATATTTGAAATGTGATAAATTACTATTCTACCTCTATAATTAATGACCCCCATACCCGCATATCCAGTTGATGCCCCCAGTTGTTCGTGTTCATCCTCGTGAACACCATAGCATATTTGGGGGTTTCTGATTTTGTTGGTGTCATGGTGTGTTTAACCAAATAAGCTCAAATTGGTAATGAGAATTAGTCAGGGAGGGTGAAATGGAGGTGAATCGGTGGAGCAGCAAGGTATGGGTTCGTCGACACTGTTCGTGAACAGTGGACATGGCTGCTCGGAAGTGGTGGTGTGCCTGGCGGTTGGGCGCTTCTTCAGGGGCCGCCACCGTCACCGCATGTCCACACACTGGACACCGCATGTCCACACATTGGACACCGCCTGTCCACACACTAGACACTGCCTGTCCACACACTGGAGGTCCAACCTTCGACTTCAATTCGAGAACATGTGGGTTCGAATCTACAAAGTGGTGCTAACCCTAGACTGAATTCGACCCATCGCTTCCCCATGGTTGCTCGTCAACCGTCATTGACGAAGAAAGAGGACATTAGGGGGGAGGGAGAAGATGAACATGCCTTGCTTATGGGAGAAGACGACAATGGAGGCTGCGGGGCTCGGTGTTCTCCAAATCTGAAGCGTTGCCTGATATGTGGAGACAGGGGCAAAATTGGAGAAATACAAGATCTCCAAATCCGAGGAATCCTCAAATCTCCACAATCTTGTCTAGGCAAGATTTCTTTTTCCTCCATTTTCCATCTCCTGAAATCTGGTTAATCTCCCTCTTCATGGTGCAGCCGAACTCGCTTGGGAGGAGATTGTTTAATTTTGAAATTCCCAAATCTCCTGAAATCCCCTCTTTTAAGCAAGCCGAACACAACCTAAATGCTCGAGGTCTCTTCACATCTCATTACTATATATGGGTGTGTTTGGATTCCAATGCATTATGATTATAATACAATTATAATTTTAAACACTGAAATTGTATTTGATTACACATTTTATAATTATAAATATATAGTTTAAAATCAAGTAAATTTATAATATCTTGTAAATTGTGTCAAATAAACATTAACTATATATATTTCGTAAAATTTACAATTACATTATAAATTTAATATAATTAACTGAAATAATAAAATACCTTATACAATCTATAACCCATCGGCCATCACTATTCAAGGGCTTATAATTAAAAGTACATTATAATTATAATTGCATTATAAATTTATAATCATAATACATTAATACAAACACACCCTAATTCATTAAATTGACGCAAATTAATCAATAGGGCAAACATGGATACATTTCAGGGCTGATTAGTCAAAATCTGAGGTAAGTGACAAATTTAACCAGTCATTGAAGCTTGAACTCAAAGCATCAGTCTTTGCTGAAGTATTTTTTAGTCAGTGTTAACGAGTTATGGCGCCTGGACTATTTTTTCTCCCAAGGTTAGCTCAACATTGAAAACATTAATAGCAAAACCTATTCCGTGGAGTTTTGAGGCCATATATTTTGACTAATATAGATAAAGTTGTTAGTAATCTTTTTCATTGTAGACTATATATAGATTCCCAATTTAATGAGCATATATGATTATATTGAACATGTACGTCCACTCTCACACATGGAAAGTAGAAATTATCAAGAAACCACACCATACATGTTAATCAAGTCACACAGATAAGATTTCATTTTAAAACCAATTGACATTAGAAAGAGTAATCTAGCTATCAGCTTGTATGCAAAGTTTGGATTTCACATCTTCCCATAGTCATGTTTAAAAGTGTTTCATTCGCAATCATAATTCAGATTTAGATACTCTCTCCGTTCACCAATAAATGTCATTTGACTTTTCGGTACGATTTTTAAGGACCTCAAAACTATATAAAATATTAACTTTTTTTTTAAAAAAAAATAAACTTATAACTAATAAATAAATATAAAAATATTTAATTAAAATTTTGTTATTTTATAAAAAAAAATAGCTCATTAAAAAACGTGTCAAAAAGTTAAACGACATTTATTTCCGAACAGAGACAGTACAAGACATATATAGTCTCAAACTAACTCAATGATGACATCACCTATAAGGCTATAATCGTATATTAATTTACCGTTTGCAATCAAATTTAGTGAAGATTTTACCCAAGGATCGGATCAAAAGACATGAATGGTAGGTGTACGGAGTATACATGATAAAATGGATCGGAGCCGGATCCAACGTGAGCTCAGATCTGGATGGATGGACGGTCATAGCTAGACAGGTTTCATAGGTCACATTCACCCTTTACTCATAATAACTTTGTTGGTTTGGAACTATACCTATGAGGGCGGGGCCATATATGCAATGGGCAATTGCAGTGTCACCTCGTGACCCCTTCAAATTTATGTACACTTTGGTTTCTTGTAATCAAAGGGGATCCATCAAGTTTCTCTCTGCAGCAGCTGCAACATTTCCAACATGATTTTTATAACTAATTTTGGCTTCACTACATAGAAAATGGTTGTGTTCGATCCCCTGAGTGAGTATCACATCTCATGTGTCCTCTTGCATCATGTGTTTCCCATTTACTCATTGCTCCGCCTATCATAGTGTACGGTTCCACTCACACCCAAACAACGGAAGAGCATATCTATCTTCTATATGCACAACGTCTTGCCGGTCTTACATTGCATATTAAAAAAAATTTCTCTGAAATTTATCCAAAATATAATACATATATTTCAAATTATTTTTCGATATTCAATAAACTATTTGTATGTAACTATGTAAGACCGTTTTTAACAATTTCTCTAAAATTAAAAAATAAAATACATATGTTCCAAATTATTTTTCTTTTTAACTTCAACAATTTATTTATTTCACAATTTTGAAGAATCATTTAGAATTGAAAAAAACTCTATTTTTTTCTACTATGCTAAATTTTGTTCTTAAAATCTCCAAAAACTTCAAAAAAATTTAAATTATGCTAGATAACCCTAAAAATCTTTGTTATTGACTAATTATCTGGAAGTAAGGATGACCATGGGGTGGGGACTCCTCAATCCTTGTGGATAATAATACTCGGAGTGGAAACGAAAATGTGGAAATTAAAGGGGATGAGAGCCAAAGTGATTCCCCGCGCGGGAACAGGCCGTGATGAGGACAGGGGATAAAAGTCCTCGCCCCGAACCCTGTTAAATTACGGTGGGTAATATACGACGTGGGGGGGGGGGGCACGCATGCCCAAGCGCATCAACCAAGCCGATCACACAAGTCGAGGTGGGGTAACCCCACGCATTATTGCCAGTTGCACTTGACGACTCAATGTCTTAAGGCCGGCCAGCCAATTAGACCAGGAATTCAAACCACACCACACCAAGCCGAACCTCGGCTCTGATACCATGTTAAATTACGGTGGGTAATATACGACGTGGGGGGCCACGCATGCCCAAACGCATCATGCGCACCAACCAAGCCGAACACACAAGCCGAGTGGAGTTCCATCCTAAAACCAATTGGTGTTAGGTGGGGTAGCCCAACGGCTTATATGCAAGGTTTGGATTCAATTTTTAACCAATGTGGGATCCTTATCCCACAACTCATCAGTCTCATCATATTTTCTCAACAACCCCACCCCCATTGGGGAACCCTAATTCGGAGTACAAGTTTATATAATTTTGAATTTTTCTTTCACTTTTAAAATTTGACATAACTTTTGAAGAAACGAGTACGTAAAGTAATTAACCGTAAGAGACAAATACTCTAGAAGGGGGGGGGTTGAATAGAGTATAGACGCTTTTCGCAAACTTGTGTAGAGCAAGTAACTTCAAGGACTGAATAATGGGTTTCAAGGCCTTGAACTCAGTCTTAAGATCTTGAACAACTTTTTCGTGCTTTGATAGTTCTGCAAAGTAATCAGACGTAAGAATAATAGCAGAGAAATAAAATAACACAGGACTTGTTAACGAGGTTTGACTCTAAACCAGCCTACGTCCCCGCCTAGGGTTATCCAACCCGTAGGATTCAACAACTTTTATTCCTCTTTCCTTATGGATCCTAATAGCTCACCGAGAAGCCTCTCTCCTATACAAATGCAATCTAGTACAACTCAGATCCCTTAGAGTCCTAGACCAATCTAGAAGAGCCCCACCTCTCTCAGCTATCTAGTACAACCCAAGATACAGAGAAATAAAAGTCCCCTTCGTCACACCGAAGTGTGATACGTTTGAGTATGAGATACTCTTAGTATAACAAGGATTGAATATAAACTATGAAGCTCAAGACTTCCTAACTCTCAAAGATAATAAATCAAATACAGAATAGAGAGAGAAAAGAAGCAAATAAAATCAGCAATGGCGTCTGTAGACTCGAGAGCTCTTTGATGCGCAGTGAAGACTTGGCAGAAGGTGTGTTTTTGAACGTTCTTCTTCTGCTTTATAACCGAGAGCTCCAAAGGATTTGCTGATTTTTTATCTCTCCAAATCTTGATTAATTGTAACAAGAATTTGAACGTTGAATTGGAGATTTGTTGTTGCCGATTCTTCTGGCTCTTGAATTTGAATTGCTGCGTTTAAAACTTTCCGGCCGAGATTTGCTGTTGGAGAAAACTGCTGGCCATTCCACACTCTTCTTCAATTTAAATTCCAGCTGTTAAAATATCTTGGCTGAGATCTCCTTATTGCTAGGTGAGATATGGATTGCTGAGATCTTTTTCTTCCAAATTAAGTTTGACAAAATCCTGTACAAATTAATTCTAGAACCACAAATATATATTCAATATATTCTTAATCTAATAAAAGATGTAAGATAAATGCATAAGATAAAAGATAACAATTTAATCTATAATTAAAAAAAGCAGAAGTTCGGTTAGAATATATTGGGGGCATTAAAGCAAATTAACTCCCAAGACACATGAGAAAAATGAGAAACCCATCCCGTCTAGAACGCGCCTCACGCGCTAACACCCCTTCACTTTCCCAAATTAACTATGAACAGTCCTTTCAAAGAAAACCTAATTTTTCAGAGTTCTGGCGTCCATGGTGGATCCTTATCTTCGTTCACTTATCAATCTCTACCAACTCTAACCATGATTGGCCTAGCATCCCTCTATGTTGTGATTGCAAGTACCTCCATAGGTACTGTGCTGGCAAATACTCAGTGGTTCCCATTGTTATCCCTAATTCTCGGTTAACTTGTGATTTTGGGCAAATCCCAAATCGCTTGCCTCTGTGCATACTCCGGATCGGATGGAGCACTCTGATGATGATGATTTATTGGATCTGGTCTCTGCGCCCTCCGCCTTGGCCAAATCCTCAGTGTACGGACGTCAGATCCAAACTGCGTTGGGGGTTTCTGGTTGGTTCCTTGCCGATCGATGTCCTTTCGAATGGATTGATGGGGTGTTGCTCTGCTGCGTTGAGGGGCTTGCTTCGCAGTACGGGATGGGTGTGTCTTATCTCTGATCTTCCCTTCTCGCTTCTCCTCTCTGATTCTCTCTATTTAAGGGAGCGGTGGTGGTGCCTAATTCCTTGCACCTTCACTCCTCTTCTCTTCTTCTTACAGTTCTCTGAAAAATCAACTTCTAATTGTTTTTTTGTTGTGTTTCTGTTCATGGCACCATCGGGTGTTGATAAGGGGAAAAAACCAATGGTAGCAGAAGATCCTGCTCCTAAAAAGTCTAAAACCCGAAAGGGGATATCTATGTCGGAGGGCTCTAAACTCCCTGAGGAGATTCCAGTCTCCAATGAGGCTCTTGAGGAAAGACTGAAGTCAAAGGCTGAGAAGAGATTCAAGAGAAGGACGATCAATCGAGAAAAGCTCATAGCGCTCCAAAGGAAGGTCCAGGAAAACATCTCGGCTTTAAACCACTCTTCCCTCTTTGCCACCATTATTGGAGACCCTATGGAGGCAAAGGAGGTGAGAAAGCGTATCAGGTATGTATGGAAGTTTTTATCGGGTGGTTTCCAACTCATTCCAGTTGCAAACAACTGGTTTGAGTTGCGATTTGATATGGCTGAGGATCGCTCGATGGTTTGGGACAATCGCCCCTACCATGTCTCGGGCCAACTAATCCTCCTTCGTCCATGGAGGCTGGAATTTGATCCATGGGCGGAGCCTGTCACTATCCTTGATTTGTGGATTCGGTTTCCTGGGTTACCATCTAAATATGTCCATGATGATATATTACGTGATATTGTTGAGGAGAATAACCTTGGTCAGATTATCAAAATTGCTGCTTTCAACTCTAAGGGGGCGAGGTACAGGTACCCCCGTGTCTGTGTATCGGTTGATATTACTCAGATTTCTGGAAAAAGGGTGTTTGTTGTTAATGAGCTGGGAGAGGTTGAGTCGTTCCCTATTTGGTTTGAGGATTTTCCTCAAGGTTGTGGAAGTTGTGGTGATGCTAACCACTCCTTTGATGAGTGTCCAAGGAGGAACCTCTGCAATGCCCCTGCTCCTGTTGTGCAGTCGCCTGTGCAGGAGGAGGTGGCCAATGATGGCGAGCCTGATGGGGAGACTGCTGGTGAGTGGATCAAAGTGGCTTCCAAGAAGCCTGTCTCTATTCCTCCTCCCATGTTTGGGTATCCCAGATCTGAGCTATTGTCATGCTTTGGGATGAATGTGCCTATATCTTCTGATTCATCACCCTCGAGGTCCTCCGAAAGATCTGCTGATGCTTCTAGGACCAATTCTGTAGCTTTTCAAGAGGAAATCCATGATGCTACTGCTATCTCCCCAACCTTGCCCATGGTCTTGCCCCTCCCATTAGCGGTTGTTCCCCCAGATGAGGAACTTCCTCCTCCAAAAGCGGAATTGCAACCCGATCCTTATTTTTGGGCTGCCGACGATGATGACAACATGGAGTTTGATGAGGATGAGTTTATGGATGAGATACTGATGGGTGATGGACTTGCTGATCCGGGATTAACCCAGGCCGACTATGATGCCTTGCTTCTGAACCTACCACCATTTGTGGAATTCACTTTGCCTGACCTGTCCAGGCCGGATCGCCTTGCTGCATCCATCCAGGAGCATTTCCATACTCCTAATGCATCCCCATCAGTGGCGAGAGAGCTTGAGCAGCTGGATATGGGAGGAAACTCTAAGTCTGAGTCTGGGAAGCGTAAAATTAAGATCGAGGAGGGCGATTCCGCTTGTTCCACTCTTACTTTGATGGGTGGCAGCGCTAAGAAGGGTAAGCATGAGTAGACCATGGGTGTGGTGGCGATGGGTTGAGCTGTCTAATGGTTGGTTGCTCCTCCCTGCCATGAAAATAACAAAACCATCTCTTTTGGATCCTATGTCAGCTGGTGGTTTTCTTATGATCATGTTTCTCTTTAATGTTCTATGTCTAGTAGGTTGCCATGAATGGGCATTATCTTTTCTAGTTAAGGCTATCGGTTGGTTAAGTATGAAGTGTCGTATGATGAATTGCAATGTGTCTTGGGTATCTTTTGCTTGTAAATTGATGTTCACCCGAGATTATCTAGATAAGAAGTATGTAGCTACTTGTGAGATGTGTTCTCTATCAGTAATTAATCAAAAATGGAGATTTCTAGTGGTATTTATTCGAGCTAAGTTTATTTCTTTAATTGTATCTGATCCCTTGTGCAGTTTAGATTTATTCAAAAGAGGTAGCAGGACAATTCACATTGGTAGTTTGCTTGAAATCAACCCGCTCTGGGCTAGTCAGCTTAAGATAAAAATTATAAAGTCAATTACTCATAGCATAACTAAGTATAATAGTTATCCACACCTTGAAAGGCTAAAACACCATTGTTATTGCTTCATTGTCCAATATATCCTTAAAAATCTATATCCATTAATCTCCAAACAACACTTGAAAAGAAGAAACGTAACATACATCACCAATTATTACCCACATAAGCAAAATATAATATACTTAGACGATACTCTTAATATCCACAATCACTCAAATGATTGTATAAAGGCAAAAATTGAATTTCAAAGATTAAAACATATGTATACCTCAAAAGAAATAGAGTGCAAAGTAATAAATAGTAAAAACCACACGACCAGATTTATTGTTATAAAGATAAAATTAGTTTTCAAAAATTCGCAAAAATTTAAAATCTTATTGAGGAAAATGTTTCTGGCCCATGTTCCTACATATCCGGGTAGGTATGGGCTTATGAGTAGTTTATCATGAAAATCTGCTTCTGGAATGCTAAAGGAATCGGTAATAAGAACCTATGGGCAGAACTCAAAGCCATGCGGATCAATGACCACATACAATTAATCGCCCTCGCAAAAACTAAAACAGAAAAAATTCCGGATGAGAAAACATGGAGGAATATTGGGTTTACTAGTGCCGTTTGGTCCCCGGCGTGTGGTCGTGCAGGTGGCCTCGGCGTACTATGGAATGAGAACAAGCTCTCAAATGAACAGATCTCAGTAAACATCCATCTGTCGCGTATTATCAGTCTTAACTACGAAAATTCTGAGAAAAACTTCTTCTGTTCTATTTATATGGTGTATGGGCCTCCACAAGAAAACAACAAAGACTCCTTCTGGGATACTTTGACAAACTTAATAGTTAATGAAACAAGACCATGTATGATAATCGGGGATTTAAATGAGATAGGATCAAGTATAGAGAAATCGGGTGGAGCAGAGAATAATGGACGAAGGTTTCAACGACTTACAAATTTTAAAAATATATGCTCTCTTATTGATCTTCCTACGACCGGAAATTTATTCACATGGCGAAAGAAAGTAGATGGTGAAGACAATATATTGGAAAAACTGGATAGAGTCCTGGTCCACCACCAAATGCTAGAAACATTTCCAGAACTACAAACAATTAACGGTGCTTTCTCCTTATCTGATCACTGCCCTATATATATAGAGATACCAACGGTGAATGAATTTAAACCATCACCCTTTAAATTTGAGAACGCGTGGATGCAAAGAAAAGAATTTCGGAATATAGTCAAACAATCATGGCGGGCCTCGTGTCAGGGGTCTGCAATGTTTAAAGTAATATACAAAACAAAGATTCTAAAAAAGAAGGCAAAAGATTGGAATAAGACAACATTTGGGAATATATTCCGTCAATTAGCTGAAGTGGAGAAAAAACTTATTGAGATTCAACGTACGGACAATACATCCCAAGCGAGAAATACAACTCAAAAAGAGAAAATGCTTATTAAAAAGAAGGAGAGTTTACTGCAATATCAAAAAGCTTTCTGGAGCCAACGAGCCAAGGCAAAGCATCTCGTGCTAGCCGATTCTAACACTGCGTATTATCACCGGGTAGCAACAGGGAGAAGAAATAGAAAAATAATCAAAAGCCTTACTTCGGCAGATGGGACACACATTACCGGGAGTACTAATATAAGGGAGGAGCTCCAGAAAGATTTCGAATGGCGATTTACAAGCATTATGGATAACACTACTAGTCTAATCCCATATCTTGACGTCATTAGTAACGAAATCACTTATGAAGAAAATGAGTCCCTTATTGCGTCACCATCCAATGGCGAAATCAAAAGGGCTGTATTCAATCTAGGATCAAATAAATCTCCGGGACCGGACGACATGACATCAGAATTTTATAAAAATTACTGGGACATAATTGGAAATGACATAATATGTAGGTTTTTTCCACTCTGGAAAGTTACTACGACAAATAAACCACACTTTTATCACTCTCCTGCCAAAATGTGAAAATCCATGCAAAATTACGGACTACAGACCTATTAGCTTATGCTCAACATTATATAAAATTATCTCAAAAATTTTAACTGAAAGACTAAAGTTAGTCATGGGAAAACTCATTCACCCGCTTCAAGGTGCATTTGTGGCTGATAGATCAATCCAAGATAATGTCCTCATAGCACATGAAATATTCCATTCTTTTCGAAATAGAAAAGGAAAAGATGGATGGCTAGCAATTAAATTAGACATGGAAAAAGCCTATGACAGGGTTGATTGGAATTTTACTCGATTAGTCCTGCTAAAGTTTGGATTCCATCAGAAGTTTGTAGACCTGATTATGGAGTGTGTAACCACGGTATCTTTCTCTGTTCTGGTCAACAACGAACCAACATCAATTTTTAAGCCATCAAGAGGCATTCGTCAGGGCGACCCCCTCTCCCCATTCTTGTTTATCCTCGGAGCTGAAGTCTTAGCGAGAAAACTTCAAAGGGAAGCAAATTCTATAGAAAAGTTGATTGGGTTTCCCTGTGGGCTACAAATCCCCCGCATCCCATTCCTCGCATTTGCAGATGACATAATTATTTTTTCTAAAGGTAACCTAACTGCTTGCCAAAAGGTTAAAGACACTATCGATCAATACTGTGCAATGTCAGGACAAAAAGTTAATTATCATAAATCGGCTTTCCAAGTCACCACCGGTATACCCAGAACCAGAATCCCGCTTATTGAAGGATGCTTGAGTATATCAAAGGAGATAAATCTGGATAAGTATCTAGGGTGTCCCATAATAAACGGTAGAGTAAACAAATCTACATTTGAAGAAATAGTCATCAGATCCGCAAACCAGCTAACAAAATGGAGAGCTGATTCCCTATCACAACAAGGACGAGCGACGCTTATTGCATCGAATTTATCATCAAAACCCCTCTATGCTATGCAAAACTTCATGCTCCCATCCCACATTCATAACAAATTAGATCAAATTAATAGGTCTTTCTTTTGGAATAAGGATCTAAGCTACAAACCGCTCATTAGCTGGGACAAAATTTGTAAACAAAAACATCAGGGAGGAATGGGTCTCCGAAAGTCAAAACACATGAACGATGCACTTCAGTTAAAGCTTCTCTGGAAAATATTGGCAGAGCCAGACAATACTTGGGTAAAAATTATTCACTATAAGTATCTCAAAACTGAAAATCTGTTAAATTATAAAAAGGTTGGTAACTCATCCTGGCAATGGGCCAAATTAATTTCACTTATACCAGAATTTAAGCGGGGGCTGGCATGGGTTGTGGGCAATGGAAGGACGATCTGTTTCTGGAAGGACAACTGGTTACAAAAATAAAAACTAATATAGAATTGCATCTGCCTAGACAGAATTGACATCAATGAGAAAGTCAGTGAATACATTAACAATAATAAGTGGAATTATGATAAATTGAGATCAGTTTTGGACCAAGAAACTGCCGACCAAATCATAGCGACTCCCCTTCCAATTCACCCGATTGAGGATCGGCTGTACTGGGGGCCTGCGAAAAAAGGTTGGTTCACCACATCTAGTGCTTACAACCATTATACACAATCCTCAAATGAATACAAAGATGAATGTGCTTGGGTCTGGGGGGTTAATGCTCCCCCAAAAATTAAAAATTTTCTGTGGAAACTGGGCCATAACGGCCTCCCAACCGCCGGAAGACTTGCTGCTAGAGGAGTTGCGGTTCCCCCATACTGCTCGATATGTAATCACCACAATGAAGATGCGATTCACCTATTTTTTGAGTGCAGATTTTGTCAGTGTTCCCATAACCTACATCCACGACACATGGTCCAAGTAAACAGAATTATATCTACGTCCAGAAACCTCAAACAAGAGATGACCTACTTTGGACAATCCCTCTCTGGTAAGGAAAAGACTGAACTAGCATTCAGCTGGTGGACGGTGTGGAATACACGAAATAGATACATTTTCAGGAATGAAAAGTTGCCATCTTTGGATGGTTTTAATAAGCAAGTCTATACACAAAAATCAAATTGGGAGTCGGCTAATCAAGAAAATAAAGAGTTCAATCGAAGGAAGATATTTAAACCAACTAGCGAGAAAATTCTGAGAGACAAACCAATTAAAAGAGTAGTCAAATGGAGAAAACCGCCAAATAGATACCATAAACTAAATTTTGATGGAGCGGCAAAACCTAACAGAGAATCTTCCATAGGGTTCATTATTCGGGACGCTAAAGGAAATCCGATAGAAATTGGAGGAAAGCATACTGGTATACAAACCCCAATTATGGCCGAAGGACTGGCCCTTCGAGAAGGTATACTCCGAGCAATTGATCTTAACGTAGAAAATCTTATTATCGAAGGAGATTCTCTAATAATAATTAACTATTTCAAAAGAGGAATTGCATGTCCGTGGGAAATTGAACTTCTGCTTTCGGACGTGAAATGCCTTCTCCGACACTTTAAGTCCGTCTCCTTTTCTCATATTTACCGTAGTGGTAATAAAGTGGCTGATAAGGTTGCACACCTTAGCCACTACCGCTCTAGTATGAGAGCATATACAACTGATCCCGGTCTTATGGACCTCATCCGAAAGGATGCTTTCGGTTAAACTCACTCTTTTGTGGGTAACCGAATCTTTACCTAATCAAAAAAAAAAAAAAAAAAAAAAGCAAATTAACTTAACCAATCATTATGAACATATATTAATCAAATAAATAAATCTTACGAACTCCACTTTGAATTCAAATCTCACGTAAAACTTTGAATTCAAAACAGAATCCCTCAGCCACATTTAAATTTCATTAATTAAATAACCAAATCTTAAACAAACTCTTTTAAAACAAATTAGCCGTATGTAGCTAGGGATGTGCATCGGTCTAAAACCGAACCGAGCCGGGCCGAACCGAACCGAATCGAAACCGAAAATCTCAAAATTTCAAACCGAAAGCCGAACCGAAAGTATTAGGTTCGGTTCGGTTATTTGCCGGTTCAGTTTGTGTTCGGTTCGGTTTTAACCTAATTGAACCTAATTTCCATAAAAAAAATTTAAAGTATACAAATATAAATATATATACACTGTATTTATGTGTATATATACACATATAAATACATATTTCAATAAAGTATACCAAATATATATATATATATATATATATATATATATATATATATATATATATATATATATATATATATACTACTTAATGCAAATACAGTGTATGTGTATACATGTAATACATAATTATATATGTGTATACAAAGTAAGTATGTGTATATATAAAGTATACAAATATATATACATTGTATTTATGTAATGTATAAAAAAAATTCGGTTTAACACAAGTCGAACCGAAACCGAACACAAACCGAACCGAAACCGAAAAATAGAAATTCTCGAACCGAAAGCCGAACCGAAAAACTTCGGTTCGGTTCGGTTAGGTTCGGTTTGTGTTGGTTCGGCCCAAAAATTCGGTTTGGGCCGAATCATGCACACCCCTATGTAGCTTCAAATATTTGTTAAAAAAATAAAGCACATAAATAACCATATATTCAAAACAAATAGCAAATCTCTAAAAATCAGATTTAAAGAAATGAAATAAATCTTTTAAACCAAATCAAATTTTAAGTATATATACCCGCATAATAAATAAATAGATTTCAAGAATAATAAATCAAATAAAACAACCACAAAATATAATTGATATTTGTATAAAATACTACCTTATTTGTCTTACATCATAACTACAAAAATATATCACATATTATCATCAAGGTGGAGACAGTCAACAACTTTAATTTTATACGGAGTATTAAATATGAAGAAATTATAAAGTCTAAACGAAAAAACTGCAGAAAATGCAAACGGAAAAAAAATTAAGCGAGATCAAGATCCAATGGGGATGAGGATGGGGTCATTTTTTATCCCCAAACAAGGATAGGACGGAAATGAGGAGGCTTTTTGTAAATGAAGACGGGTCGAGGAGAGCACGCATCGAATCCGTCTCGTTGCCATCCCTATCCGGAAGACGTGGGTCACCCTGCTGTGGTCCGATGGAGGATCCGAGAACAAGTTCCCGGCAAATTAACTTCTTTGTCGCATTTCCAGGCTTCCCCATCGTAAATAGTGGCACAGAACAGGTGACAGATCAGACAAAAAAAACCACGTCGACATAACCCCCAGAGTTTGAACAGAGGGGCATATCCGTCATTTCAGCAGAACTACCTCCCACCCCGATCTTAATTAGTGTCATAATTACCGTTTACCGCACACCCCATCACTCGTCCTCTATATCCTATGCTGTTCCTCCCCTTTCCCTTCTTTTCATAGTCTCCCCCTTTCAAACCCAACGCCACTCCCACCCCAATCTCCCCCAATTTAAATCACATTGATTCACTCATCGATGGTGAAATCATCACCTTCATAATCCAATTCATCAAGTACCTACTTCAATTATTCATGGCCGGGAGGTGGGTGAAATCATTCCAGTGCAAATCAAGAGCTGCTGATGACGTCGTCGCCGTCTTGCCCGCCGCCGCCAGCTGCCGTAACAGCTTCCGAGGCCTCAAAGACGTCGTTCGCCCCAATCAGAAGCCGAAGCCGAAGCTGAAACCCGTTAATGCTCAGCGACGTCCCGTTATGCCGAAGCCCGTTGCCGTTACCGACCGGTTCTTCCCGTCGCTGTCGGAGTTGCCGGAAGGGCACCCGTCGCGCAATGTTGTGGAGATCATCTTCCACACGGGGTGGGGCCCCAAGGCCGCCTTTCCGGGCCGGGTCGGGATGGTTTTCAAGATCCACAACTCGAGCAAGACCCTGGCCCGGTTCGAGGACTACAGGGAGGCGGTTAAGGCCCGGGCCGGGCCCGAGGAGCGTGACGTCATACGCTGCGCCGCGGACGGGAACGAGATGATGAGGTTTTACTGCCTGGGGCCCACCGCATCGGACGCTGGCGGGACCACCAGCTGGGAGATGAACGGCGGAGGGAAGAGCCCCGGCCGAATAGGGACGTTCTCGGGGAGCGGGGCGGCGCACGATAGCGCGGGTGGGGGGAAGGGCAGGAGAGCAATGCTGGTGTGCCGGGTGATAGCGGGTCGGGTCGGAGAACGGGCCGGGCCGGGTTCGCCGGTGAAGGGGTATGATTCTGTCAAGGGGGAGAACGGGGAGTTACTGGTGGTTGATGCGCGTGCGGTGTTGCCTTGCTTTCTTGTTATCTACAAATTGTAATTAAGTTCCCTCTGTAAGAAAATCTGCATTTATCTTCCCAAATTAATTTTCCCCTTCTGAAATTTTCAGTTGTTATCTGTTCTTCCTTAATTACTTTTTCCTGTTTGCATTTTACAAATCTTTGTGTATTTTGGATTGTTGCTTATACTCGATCCAAGTGGTGTAGCTAGAAAAATGTTTTGGGGCTCGACAATTTTTTGTTTTGGATTTTTTTTCCAGTAGATACGAGTGCTGAGAAATGTTTTTTACAAAAATGATATTGAAAAGATATTAAAATTTTAATTTAAATAGTCATTATTTAAAAAAAAGTGTTGTTATAGACACTACAAATCTGCCATCAAAAGTGTATGTCCGTTTCAATGTGCACGTGCATGCCTTTTCAATTAATTAGCACGTTTTTTCAATTAATTAACTCATTTTAACCATCCACGTCCATTCCGACGTGCAAGATTTATAGTGTATTTAGTTTCTTCGTTAAAAAAATAAAAAAAAAGAATATATTTTTCAAAAATGAAGTAATGAAGTCCATATATTTTTTATTTTGTGACTAGAGGACTCGAGTGATCCTTGTTCCGAGCTTCGCCTCTGATTCTACTTAGGACGATTATTCGAGTTGAATGAGTTAAGTATTGCTCGAGTCGAGTCTAAATTTGAACTCGAGTTTAAAAATGTGCTCATGCTCGACTCGATTGTGAAATGAAACAAGCCGAGCTTTTTTCAAGTATTAACTATCGAGCGAGCTGAGCTGAACTTTGAACCGAACTTAAAAATGTTCTCATACTCGACTTGTTTAGAAAATGAACAAGATCGAGCTGATCTTTTATCGAACTCGAATTACTCAGCTCATATAACAACCGTAATTCTCCCCGTAAATAGCTTCTACAAATTATATTTCAATTAATTTAATTGGCGTATATATATGAGCTTAAATTCAATGTGGTAATTAAAGTTTGGTGGCTCTTTCTTTGCTTAAAATGCAACTTGTTGGGGTTGTTCCGATACGTTGTGTAAGTAATATATACGTACTAGCCACTAGGCCGGTGTTACTTGAATCAAATGCTAGTGTAGTAGTGTGTGCATACACACATATTTGTAGCCTTTTCTCTTATGTTTGACACATGTAATGTATAGATGGGTTACTTCATGAGTTGAGGATGCCTTAAGCTAGGTGCAAATAGATGGAAATGCGGTGGAAAGAGTGAATACACGACCATGACATGCCAACAAACTTTACAATACCTTCAATCCCAACAACGGTATAATAATATTAATTGGTGCTTCTACCTTAAAACCCCACTTCACATTAGGTAGATTAATTCACCAATTTGTAATATTAATTCGCGCGGAGTGGTGTAGTTCTTCGCCTATCTAAATAATACAGATAAACTAATGTTATAAGAAAAGGCCTTGCTAGTAAGAAAATCTGATTGGAATGGGATATCCTAATCCCCGGCCTTTTCAAAAAGACACTTAGTAACATGACTAGCGAATGAGTGACATCGCGGTGACATAGACCTTAGGAGAGTGGTAACAAGTTATGATCAGTCTGTCACCTTACCATCCCTTAAAACGACCCCATTAGTATTTATCTTCAACCGATTCTCTTTCGATTTCTCCAAAGCAATTCTCACCTTGGTCCTCCTCGATCCTCTCCGTGGACTTGTGCTTCATCTTGCCTTGACTAAGCTTATACTCGATCTCTCACTCGATCAAGGACAAGCTATGGAGAATATGGTTCCATTTCATCTCATTTTACTCATATTTAACCTTGGTTTGTAATAAGGTGACTTGTTTTCCATGTGCTAGACACATGACCTTTGGACCTATATAAGACAAACCTTGTCATTCCCCAAATGTAGGGTTTTTGGGATTGATGAATATGCAATAAAGGCAGGAGCATTGATTGCCTCCTTTCCTTATTCTCCCTTCCTCTTATTTTAGAAAGTTATGTTGTTTGCTTGATAAGTTTTTGGTTGATCACTGATGTTTGTTGCTCAAGATCAGTTTTAGTAGCTTAATCTTCACATGGTATCAGAGTTGATGGATCGTTTCTGAGGAGATTTGATCGTGTTTTGCTCGTTATTACAAGTTAATGTTCAGTACTAGTGGATCTGTTGAAGCTACCAATCGAGAAGTTGAAGATATGACTACAACAGGTAACCTCAATGACCCTCTCTTCGTATCAAACTCTGATCATCCTGGAGCAATGTTGGTTGCTATTCCATTCGATGGATCTAATTATCTGACTTGGAGCCGTGGAGTTATGATGGCTCTCGGGTCTAAATGTAAACTGGGTTTTACTAATGGCACTTTTGCTATGCCAGCACCTAGATCAGTGGATCTGAAGAGATGGATCCGAGCTGATTTCATGGTAAGATGTTGGCTACTAAACTCTATGACCAAGCCAGTTGCTGAAGGGTTCATGTTTGTGGAATCCTCTAAGGGTCTATGGGACGAAGTAGTTGAGAGATTTGGTCAATCTAACATACCTTTGATCTTTCAGAGAAAAAAGAGGCTCTCAAATGTTCAACAGGGGAATATGTCCTTAGCAGATCTATATAATGTCTTTAAGAGAGGATGGAATGAGTTTCAAGTTCTTGAGAATGTGCCAGAGTGTAGTTGTGGAGCAATTCAGAATTGTACTTGTAATTTGAAGAGTTAAATTGAGTGAGATATAGTCCAGGAATCAGTTAATGTAGTTCTTGGTCAGTTTAAATGATAACTTTGATGGAGCTATGAACCAGATCCTAGCAACTGATCCTTTGCCAACTGTGAGCAAAGCTTACTATATTTTGCAACAGGTTGAGAGTGGAAATGATGCATCCAATGGGTCCATTGGAACTCAAAATAGACCTTCAGAATCTAGTGCAATGGCTGCAAATAGAGGGAGTAACAGGTTCCAAGCAAGCAGTGGAACATGTTCTTACAGTGGGACAAACTCTCACAATCAACCAGTCAAAAAGGAATGGAAGGACTGGAGGGAAATTAAGAAGATCAAGCAGAATTCAACTTGCACTCATTGCAACAAAAAAGGGCACACTATTGATCAATGTTTTAGAATCCATGGGGTTCCTGATTGGTTTAGAGAGCTAAGAGAAAAGGAGAAGAAAAATGCCAGTTCCAGGGCTTCTGCCAATGCAGCGGGATCAGATGTACATAACAGTCCTCTTGACACAGACCCAGTGGAGAGCAATGTGGATGCAGTCATGGTTAATGCAGTCTATCAGGAGATCATGAAGAAAATGAGAGGGAAGCAAGCTGGTGAGAGCAGTACTGGATCATTTGCAAACTTTGCAGGTAATCTATCTTTTACTAATGCTAATGTTGTCCTAAAGGAAGCTTTCCCGAGTGAATGGATTATTGATAAAGTAGCTACTGATCTTATGGTGGCTTATTCACTTGGCTTATTAAACAAAAGGAGGTTAAATAAACCTGTTCATATAGGACTCCCGGATGGAGCTATTAAAATTGTCACTGAGATGGGCAGTTTACAGCTTACAGAATCAGTTGTCTTGAATGATGTTTTGCTTGTGCCTGAATTTAAGCATAGACTATTATCAATGGGAAAATTGCTTGATGACACTGATCTTATTGCATTATTCAATAAGACTCACTGTTACTTCCAGGACCCTGAATCTAGAAGAGTGGTGTTGTCTGGAATCAGAAAGCATGGCCTCTACAAGCTGTTTGTTGAGAAGCCTGAGCAAAGTGGAGCTTTTGAAGAGAGTTTTAAGAGTTGTAATAAAGCTAGCACTAGGTTGGATGTATTCCATGCCGGAATTGGGCACAGTTCAGTTTCTAAATTAAAGCACTTAAACATGTTTGGTGCATCTGTTTTGAACGATTTCCATTGTGAATCTTGCTCTCTAGCTAAACATCACAGACTTCCTTTTGATAGAAGTTATAATATTGCCAGCATGCCTTTTGAATTAATCCATATGGATTTATGGGGACCATACAAGCATGTTACTTATAATGGATGCTCATACTTTCTTACTGTGCTTGATGACAACACCAGAGTTACTTGGACATTCCTTTTGAAAAGTAAATTGCAGGTTTACAAAGCAGTGAGTGACTTCCTCTTATGTGAAGAATCAGTTTAATGTATCAATTAAATGCGTCAGAACTGATAATGGCTCAGAGTTATTGCAAAGTCAGTGTGTGGACTTATTTGCTACAGAAGGCATTGTCCATCATAAAACCATTCCATATACTCCACAACAAAATGTTAGAGTGGAGAGGAAACACATGCATCTTGTGGAAGCTGCTAGATGTCTTAGGATCCATGTAGGTCCTCCCATTGGTTTATGGGGTGAATGTCTCCTTGCAGCAACTCACTTAATCAACAAGCTTCCAACTGAGGTACTAAACTGGGGCACACCTTTTGAAAGGTTATTTCAACAACCTGCATAGCTATGATGAACTTAGAGTCACTGGGTGCTTATGTTATGCACCGATTGCTCATGGAGATCAGGACAAGATGGGTCCTAGAGGAAGAAAACGTATCTTGATTGGCTATCCTTTTGGACAAAAAGGATACAAATTGTGGGACTTAGAGACCAGAAGAGTATTTGTGAGCAGAGATGTGGTGTGCAGAGAGGATATTTTTCCTTACAAGAATGGGTCAACAAAGATTGATCAACACAATAGGGAGGTGCCTTCTTTACCATTGGTGAGTCCGGCCAATGGCACTGATGAGGTGACACATCAGCAATATCATATGCAGTCTTCTAATAATCCTACACCACAACAACTTACTCCTCAAACTGAAGCTTCATCTGATAGTTTACTTCAAGTCTCAGATTCCTTGATATCAGGTGGGCACAATACCCCTATGTCTGCTGAGATGTTACAGGATGAGAACATCTTCCCACCATTGAGAAGAACCACAAGAGAACATGTTAGGCCCAGACACCTCCATGACTATATATGCCAAGACAACAGGCATAGAAACTCTTTATCTCAATCTTTTTTAGCAGAGTGGCTTGGGGACATTGGTCAACCTGGTATAGTTCAGTCTTTTGCTTTAATGGCTATAGAAATTGAGCCCTATACATATGAGCAAGCAGTTCAGAGCAGATGTTGGATAGATGCTATGAATATAGAGTTGAGTGCCCTTGAGAAAAATGAAACTTGGGAACTAGTGGATGTTCCCCATGGTATTAAACCCATAGGAAGCAAATGGGTGTACAAGATCAAGTATAGACCAGATGGGTCTATAGACAGGCATAAAGCAAGGCTTGTTGCAAAGGGTTATAATCAAATTAAGGGGAAGGATTATAAGCATACTTTCTCTCCAGTTGCAAAGTTTGCCACAATCAGGATCTTAATTGTTGTTGCAACAGTTAAAGAATGGCCCTTGTATCAACTTGATGTCAATAATTCTTTCTTGCATGGGACACTAGAGGAAGAGGTATACATGAAGTCACCAGAAGGTTATGTTACAGATAAACCTAGACAGGTTTGCAGGCTAAAGAAGTCCTTATATGGACTCAAACAAGCATCCAGACAATGGAATGTTGAACTGTGCAGATTCATGATCAGTCTCGGTTATGCTCAGTGACAGGCCTAAGGTCGTTATGCCTAATCAAAGTAAATTCCTAAGGTGCAAACTATAACAAGTATAGTAGGTAAGTTAGGGTCGAACCCACAGGGAAACAGAATCAATTGTAAGAGCAAGTATTATTACCCAAAAGTAACCAATTCAAGGGGGAGTTTTGTGTGTAAGCAACAGTGATAGAACAAGTTGCAAATAGAGGTTGCGAATATACGATGGAAAAGTATTACACCAGGTAATTATCCGCACAACAATTGAGATGGTTTATCATCGAATTCTATAAATCTCAAGTTCTAATGTCCAGTAATTGTTCTCAATTCAGATCGTGTAATAGCTTTTAGTCCTACCAGTCCTAAAAGCGCTTATCACCAAATTACAAGGGGAAACCTTCACCGAATAATAAAGCAATAGCATTCAAACATGAATTATAATAAGATACAAGCGATTATAACAACCCGTTAAAATAGCCTGTAATCGAATCTCCTTCACAATCTAACACAAGCAACCTACTTATGATGATTGTGTTTGCTACAATGGATCTACAACCCCAAACCTGGAGTTGGAAACCCTAGCAATATGACTAGTATCGATAAACCTAGGTGATCAATCCAGATTAACCAATAATAAGCAATCAAGCAATAAGCTCAAGAGATCGAAACAATTAACAAAGGACGAACTAGAGTAGAATACTCACAACCAATTCAATCGAGGGCTTCAAAGAACCAAGTGTAACAAAGGAGAGTTAGTTCTCCATAGGGTTTGTGAGATGAAAAAGAGAAAATTACGTCTCTGGAAAATAACCTAATAAAACTAAACTGCCCCCTTCGGAAATAATATAACCTAATTAAAGGGTTTAAAATCCCGTAAAAATATAAATTAATAACTAATACGATAGTGGAAAATCGGATAAGAATCCGTCTCCAGGGACTGACGCGGGCGCGCCATGTAGCAGCGCGGGCGCGTCAGTGAATGTCTTGCTACTTCTCTCTGAGGCAACGACGCAGGTACTCCCTCCTAGCAGCGCGGGCGCGTCAGTAGCAGCGCGGCCGCGCCAAGCTCGCCTGATTCCAGCTGCTTCCGAATTTCTTCACTTCAACTCTTCTATAACTTGCATGATCCTATGATTTCTTCAACTTCTTCAACAAGTTCCGAATCACCAAGTTCATACAAATATCTCTCACAATGACATGTAAATGATGACAAAAACTACTAAATGCGCTATAGAATATATCGCATATCACTCAGTCTTCACAAGATTATTCTTTGTTCACTAAGATAGTGCCCAAACGTATTGTTGTGGCCTTGGTATATGTTGGTGATTTGTTAATTACCGGTGATGATGAGGAGGAAATCGGAAGCACCAAGTTAGCCTTGCACAAGGTTTTTACCATTAAAGATCTTGGAGAGGTAAGGTACTTCCTTGGCCTTGTGATCTTACATGATTCTAGAGGCACATTCCTTCACCAGAGGAAATCTATCATGGATATAGTTGAAGACTGCAAGATGAATGTGTTGAGGGTTTAAATTCGGTGCTTTATTTTTTCAAATATACAGCAGCTCTGTAAGCTTCAAAATTGAATCCATGAGGCTTGTGATATTTTTCATGCTAATGGGTTACCCGTTTACACCGAGCCCAAAGCCTAGAGCCCAAAGCAATATGATTCCAATCAGTTAAAAACTTAAAATCAGAGCTTTAAATAAATACATAAAAAGGGGAAGGGATAAAAGCGGTTGAAGAGATATGCAGTTTCTCAACACTGCTGAAAATAAGGGGCTTCATGGGCGGTTACTCAATAGGCTGGTAATTGCTTCTAGTCACCTCCTATAGCAGTTACTCAATAAGCTGGTAACCACTCTTAATCACCTCCTATAAATAGAGGCCATGAAATAAAAAAAGGACCTCAAGCATACAGTAAAGAGAGAGCACATATTACGCATTAAAGTGAAAGCAAAGCGAGTCCAACTGTTGTTGAAGACCAGTATTTGAACAAAAGGTAGAAGTTCGCATCCGGTTCTCTGTTTTAATTTTGCAAGTGAAAAGAAAAGGATGAAGAAGGCGGTATGCAAAGTGTTAACAGCTTGAGAGTTTAGTCTCTCGTCGTTACTCCGACTTAGCGGCTCGAGAGTTTAGTCTCTCGTCGCTACCCTGGCTTAATGGCTTGAGAGTTTAGTCTCTCGTCGTTACGCCCTAACCCCGACTTAGCGGCTCGAGAGTTTAGTCTCTCGTCGTTACCCTGGCTTAACGGCTTGAGAGTTTAGTCTCTCGTCGTTACCCCCTAACCCCGACTTAGCGGCTCGAGAGTTTAGTCTCTCGTCGCTACCCTGGCTCAGCGGCTCGAGAGTTTAGTATCTCGTCGCTACCGCCGATCCCGCCGTGGATCGACTCATAGCACCGAAAAGCTGCCGGATTTTCTATTGAAGGTTTCAGCTATTGTTGCCTGTAAAAAAAAGGAAAAAAACTCCTAGGGGACAGATGCAAACGGGGGTCTCACAAGTAATTATTAAACCACATGACAAGGACCACGACCTCTTAATCAGGCCGGAAATGGATGGTTTCAAAGGCTGAAAATGAAAAAAAATGGGTTGAAGTGAATTCATGATTAGAAACTAAATTGACAAATCGGGAGACCAAAACCGTCACCCTTGCTGTTTCAAGTATAACAGTACACAAAACAAAGCAGGAAAAAATAATCACAAGCTCTTCCTATGCCAATCCCAGCCTTGTAACCTTTAACCAAATGGAAAGAGGGCAATTCCCTTTAGGGAAATCTAGCCTAAACTTTTCCAAGCATCAATATATGCGGGTTCAAATCAAGGGGAATCAAGTACAATTTCAAACAAAATCAAACCCCAATTGGTTTTAGATTTAATCCAATTGCAAATCCAGCCACAAAATATGTCGGGTACAGTCGCTAACCTCTAAATTCACTTTAAAAATGAAGATGAGGTTAAAATTAAAGTCAAATTAAATTCACATGATTTTCCGTGTAAGTGATAGCCGTTAAGTTGGGAAACCCTTCCGAGAAGGTGTGCTCAATTTATTCGGGCGATGCATGAGAAAATCTCATGCATATGATAGTGTGATTTATGTTAGGGCTACCCTTCCGAAAAGGTGGGTCCTAATACGATCCAATGATGCATGAAAATCTTTAAAATGCTAAAACACAAAAACTCAAACACTCGGAACAACGTGAGACTTGATTCTCTTCCAAGAGATACGTAGGCAACCAGTTAAAATTCGGGTGCAGCCCAAATCACCAAAATAATTCAAATCTTGGTATCGATACAACTTCGAATCAAGAGGATAAAACCAAAAGGGGTCGAACTCAAATATTAAAAAATCAAATAAAATGTGTTGTACAATTATTTTGCGCATTTTTGTTCAACAAACTGAATGCAAGGCAACTATATTTCCTCTTCCTAGAGGCCTCAAGCTCTCCACTGATGCTGGTGAGGTGCTCACAGATCCAGAGGTATATAGGAGGTTGATTGGTAGACTATTATTTCTGAATCTATCAAGACCTGATGTTTCTTATGTTGTTCAACATCTAAGTCAGTTTATGCTTGAACCGAGACAACCTCACCTTGATGCTGCAATCCATGTGGTGAGATATCTTAGTGGAACTATATCAGTTGGTCTACATTATTCTAAACATTCATCTATGAATGTCTCTGCATACTGTGATGCAGATTGCACATCTTGTCAGTTCAGTGCTCGATCTCTTATTAGTTACTGTGTCTTCTTTGGAAGAAATTTGGTTTCATGGAAAACCAAGAAGCAAGTTACAATATCTAAATCCTCAGCTGAGGCTGAGTACAGAAGTCTATCAATGACATCTAGTGAACTAGTGTGGGTTGAAGGTGTGTTGCACACTCTGAGCATCCGGATTCCTTTACCTATTCCCTTATTTTGTGACAACAAAGCTGCCATCCACATTGCTGAAAATCCAGTCTTCCATAACAGGACCAAGCATTTGAAGATTGATTGTCATTTTGTAAGAGAAAAATTGCAAGAAGGCTTCCTCCATCCACAGCATGTGAGAACAAGAGTTCAAATTGCTGATGTCCTAACTAAGCCTCTCGGTGAGAAGCAACACACATTCCTTTCTTCCAAGTTGGGACTTGTTGGTCTCCAAGCAAGTCCAACTTGAAGGGGGGTATGGAGAATATGGTTCCATTTCATGTCATTTTACTCATATTTAGCCTTGGTTTGTAAGAAGGTGACTTGTTCCCCATGTGCTAGGCACATGACCTTTAGACCTATATAAGACAAACCTTGTCATTCCCCAAATGTAGGGTTTTTGGGATTGATGAATATGCAATGCCGGCAGGAGCATTGATTGCCTCCTGCCTTATTCTCCCTTCCTCTTATTTTAGAAAGTTATGTTGTTTGCTTGATAAGTTTTCGGTTGATCACTGATGTTTGTTGCTCAAGATCAGCTTTAGTAGCTTAATCTTCACACAAGCGTAGCCTTGCATCATATTCATATCCCTTCCACTCTTGATCTTTGAAAACACGGGTATTTCACCACTTACAAATCGACCAAAGGGTACTTGCAAAAATATCATTCCCTAGTAATTTTCAGGAATAAGTAGACTTT
Organism: Persicaria tinctoria; assembly: GCA_037127255.1. Classification (NCBI taxonomy): domain Eukaryota; kingdom Viridiplantae; phylum Streptophyta; class Magnoliopsida; order Caryophyllales; family Polygonaceae; genus Persicaria; species Persicaria tinctoria. The sequence goes on from JBANSL010000012.1 coordinate 8,998,174, forward strand.
GTTCTATACTCCCTCCGTTCGACAAAACTTGTCATTTTAGCTTCTTTCACATGTTTTAAGACAATTAACAAATGTACTAATTTACCCTCAATTATTACCCTCCTTTTTTACTTTATCGAAAACTACGACTAACAAACCATCAATCATATCAAGGACATTTTTGTAAAGTGAAGGGCAAAATACCTACAATGACAAGTTTTTTTGAACAAAAATAACACCCTAAAATGATAAGTTTTGCCGAACGGAGGAAGTATATTCATAGTATGAAACTAAATTTTTGTGAAAGGATCCACAACTTGATCATGGATTTTGTGGTTCAAACTTCATATCTCGGGTGATCAATATTTTACAAGTTTGAATTCCCTCTCATATTGTAATGGCACAAGTAGTTTGATTGTGAACTAATAAAAAAAATCACTCAATATAAACTGGTGGTACAATTATTTGAAACAATGGCCCAAATAAATGGCACTTTAGCTTCTTTTTTTTCTCATAATTTTTTAAAACATCAATAAATATATTATTATATCCTCGTTTATCACCTCACTTTTTACTTTATCGAAAATTATAAATAACAATTAGAAGAACATTTTCATAAAATAATAACAAAAAATATATATACTAAAACTCTACTATTTGCACTCATTTGATTTGAAATTATAATTGTTATCCCGATTAGAAATGAATCAACTTAATCACACCCAACTAATAAATAATAATGATCCAAAATCCAAATCCAAAATTTGTCCGACTTTAGTAAGCAGAGTTTAAAACCCCAAATTTGATCAAATCCAACAAAAATCCGATCTTAACATATCTAGCAGTGTGGTGATCAACCGTAAACAAACACCTAACAAAGGGTTTTAAAATACAATTTGTCAAAATAAAGGGGTGATTTTGTGCAATTTAATACAATATTGATCTTGTTCTGCAGAAAACAAATCAACAAAGAGGGAGAAAGATGTGCGCAAGCGCAATTTGCCATGTGCATTTCTTCTCGCCACAAGCGAAATTCAATCTCTCTTCATCCTCTCGCTCTCCACCACTCGCCGCGATGCCGCCAATCCAATTGTCGTCTCAGAATGTGGCCGTCATAGGCGGTGGCGCCGCCGGGTTGGTGGCGGCGCGGGAACTGCGCCGGGAAGGACACAAGGTGGTGGTGTTTGAGCGGGAATCGCAGTTGGGCGGAACATGGGTCTATAATCCCCAAGCCGAATCCGATCCGATTGGGTCCGATCCGAATCGGAAAATAGTACACTCCAGCCTCTATCGCTCCCTCCGCACCAATCTCCCAAGGGAAGTGATGGGCTACCGTGATTTCCCCTTTGCGGCCATCGGTAATTATATGCCAATTCCCTCTGATTTTTTTGTGATTCGTTCTTTGTGCTTTCTCAATTTATCTGATTTTTAATTGTTAGTATCTGGTGGAATCTTTCTTTGGACTGATGCTGGTGTTCCTTTTACACTAAATTGGATGTTGTGTGTACAAACTTATTGCCCCATAAATTTTTAGAGCCTTTTGGGGCCTTTGGTGAAGAGTGAAGACTGAGTTAGGGTTTGAACGAGGAATTGAATTGAGAAGGTCAGTGGTTGCAAATTGATTGATGAAATTCCCAACGAATACAGCTCAGCGGTTGAAAGGATACAGGGCACCCAAGGTCAGTGGTTGCAATAGTGATTGGTAGGCAACTCATGTTTTCTGCTTTACCACCCCAATGCCCGAGCGGTGGGTACCCTTAGGGTGAGGGTTTCATCCTAAGGGTAAGGGCTGGGAAAGTAAATAGCGCCACAGCGGTCAAGAAGAATCGAAATCGAGTACGAAGGACCAACAAATTAATGCTATATCTGCCCTCATGGACATAGTCACATAGAGCAGTAGATTTTTAATATTACTGTTTACAAGGTCCATGAAAACCTATGGAAACTAATACTCCTTGTATTCATCAAAACATGTCATTTTAGTTTCTTGTACAATTCTTATGGAGACGAACAATTATACTATTATGATACTCTAATTCAACGCACTATTTTTTTTTTTACTTTATCGAAAACTACAACTAACAATCCACTAACAATTACAAGGATATATCATATTTTCTGCACTACTACCCCCAAGGATCAAGCGGTGGAGACCCTTAGGGTGGGCTACATTAAATAGTGGTCAAGAAGAATCAAAATTGGGTATCATGAGCCAGCAAATCAATGCTACATCTACTTTCATGAAAACCTAAATAACTGTTTAAAAGTCCATGAAACCTATAGAAACTAATACTACTAGTGCTTTCTTTTTGTCACCTTTTTTTTCTCAGTTCTGATATTATTTGTACAAATCTTATGTAAGAGCCATGACAATCTATGAAACTGCCTCACCTTCAATTTGAACACATGGAAATTTCTGATGATTGTCAATTTCAGATTGAGTTCATCACTGACTAGACACTAGACACAGCCTTGATTTACTTGAGATATAATTAGAACGAGTTTCCTTGTGTAATAATGTTTATGATCAACTGTTGCAGGGGGTCCTGGCAGGGACTCCCGGAGGTTCCCTGGTCATGAAGAGGTGTTGAGATACTTGGAAGATTTTGCTCTCAAGTTTAAATTGAATGAGCTTGTTCGTTACCAGACTGAAGTAAAGTATGTCGGGCTAGAGAATGGGAAGTTTCAGGTGAGGTCAACGCTGCAAGAAAAAACTGGAAGTGAAACAAATGAGACATTTGATGCTGTACTTGTTTGCAATGGGCATTATACTGAGCCACGAATCGCTGAAGTTCCTGGTAATTTCTTTTATTTGGATCTTTCTTTGTAGTTTTGGACCATTTGTTGTCCCATCGTTTGTTGCAACCTTTGGTAAAAATTTGAATATAAACATTTACCCTTCATTGCTAGCTCTATCCTATAAAGTAGGACGCAATTTCAGATACTGAATTACCAGTTATAAAGATTTCCTTGAAACTTTACTGGATAAATAATGCATTTATGAAGTTAATACAAATGGTAAAGCTCTGTTAGTTTATCAGCCAGGTGTGTAGTGAGTGATTACTTTGAGCATTGCTGGTGCAGCGATGATTAATTTAGTTGATTCTGTTAAAAAAAAAAGAAGCCATGGACATTGGACAGCGAATGATAACTCTCTTCTTTATGTGCTATTGATGTTGGACAGTGAATGAAATCTCTCTTTTTTATGTGCTATTGACATTCGACATCTTAATTCTACAAGCTTGGTGCAGGGATTGAAAAATGGCCTGGGAAGCAAATTCACAGTCACAATTATCGTGTTCCTGAACCATACAAAAACCTAGTAAGCGAGCTTCCATTATTTAGCTTTAATATTTTGGTATTACCTAAATACGTAAGAGGTAGGCGAAAGAGATCTATTGAATCAAGCATTTCATGTTCTCAAAGTTGTCTGTCTTGAAGTTTATGAGTTGTGATTCTTTGATTTTTTATTTTTATTTTTTTGCATTCTAGCCCTCGTTATTCTTAATTCTTAGCAACACATTACTGTAATTTTTTTTTCCTGATTGTTTTCTTCATCAGCAATAATCTCAAGGAATCCACTTGTCTTGCAGGTTGTAGTTATAATAGGGAGCGCTAGCAGTGGTGCCGATATCTCCATGGAGCTCGCTGCAGTTGCAAAGGAAGTACACGTTGCAGTCAGATCTGCATCGAAGGAAGATTTCGGAAAGCAGCCTGGTTATGATAATATGTGGCTACATCCTATGGTAAAATCATTCATCCTTTTTTTTTTCCTTGAAACAATATAAAGAATTAGATGAGGCATACACGGGCATTATATATGCAAATCCTCGCATTTGCTTCTGCAGCAATGGTTATCTGTCTTACCTGTAATATGAAAACTCATACAGATAGAAAGTGCCAATGAAGACGGTACTCTAGCATTTCAAGATGGAACTACATTGCTTGCGAATGTCATCCTGCACTGCACGGGGTATTTTCTGATCAGCCCGTGGCAAATTTGTCCCCAAGCTATTGATTCTCATAATGAAACTTCGAATTCGTTATGCATTTGACATTTTTATACTCTTTTGGCAGGTACAAGTATGATTTCCCCTTTCTTCATATGAAAGATGTTGTAAATGTCGATGATAATCGTGTAGGTCCATTGTACAAACATGTCTTTCCACCTGGATTGGCCCCATGGCTTTCCTTTATTGGACTCCCATGGAAGGTACATACACTTACCCATCCGATAAGATAACCGACATTCTGTTTTTGACCAGTCATGACACAAATTTGAAATAGAATCCTGACCTGGTTTCGTCATGATGATAGGTTATTCCGATGCCACAATGTGAATTGCAAAGCAAGTGGATAGCAGGGGTATTATCTGGCCGACTTTCACTTCCGTCAAAGGAAGAGATGATGGAGGATGTGGAAGCCTTCTACTCAAGAATGAACGAAGCCGGTGTACCAAAGAGGTATACACATTTAGTCGGCGACCTTCAGGTAACTTTTCCTTATCATCTCTTTCACCATTGTTGAAGAAATTAAAAGTTGTCTGATGGTGGATTAGATTCAAGCAATCACATTGTCACTAGTTGTACATTGAACATGAGATCCTCTCAAAAAATTCAATCACTGCTGAAATGTGACATGAATTGCAGTTCGAATACAACGACTGGCTGGCTGCGCAGTGTGGATACGCTCTCACAGAGGAATGGAGAAAGCAAATGTACATTTCGTCGTCAAAAATGAAAAAGACCCATCCAGGGGCCTATCGTGATGAATGGAACGACGACTTCTTGATCTCAGAAGCTCACAGAGACTTTGCAAAATACCTCAAAGAAGGTGCTCTAGTAACGGAAGAAAACGCTGTTTCGTGACAAAGTGCTCCAATTCGTGTAATATATTGTACTGCACAGACATTTAGACATGGATGGATTCACATCCGAACTAAAAGAGGTCAAGAACAATGGCGTATATGTCGTCGTCTTCTACTTTGAGCTGAAAGGTGCAAATGTTGTTTCAAGTTGAGCTTAATGAATAAGTCCCGTTTGGATTGAACTGATATCTAAATATTAGCTCAAACGAGCTTAATTTGTTTGGGTGGTAAACGAGTTTTGCTATTCGTCGCCCCCGGGGCGATGAATAAGGTCCCAATATAGAAATTAGTTTCATAACAAATAAAAATTATTCTACCCAATTATACACCAAATCTCCTCCAAATCTTTAAATAATCAAATATACCTAAATAAAAAAACTTCCTTTCAAGATTTTTAGCATATCATCCTTTTCAAAATGATTTTAGTTTCATATTTCCCTCAATTTGACCTCTATTATCTTCGACTAATTTGCCTCCATTTTACCTCCACTGTGTATTCAACACTCCTTTTCGTCAATCCCTCTCTGCCTCATTTCTTGCTCTCTGCCTTTTTACCAATCGCTCTATCCTTCCGATCTCGCTCTCTGCCTTTTCCTTCAAACTGTGCACATCGGAATCCTTAATTACGACATCGATCGATTTCTTTCCAGTCTCTCTCTCAACCTCTTTGTCATTGATACAGAGTACTTCTTTACGTCAAATAATTTGACTTTACACACTAACTTGTTCTAAATCAATCAAGCAAGAAGACTGAATTTCAACTAGTAACTGAAGTCTAATTAATTAACCCATGAAATTGCTTGATGGACGATGGGTTGTTTAATCATAGACCTAGAAGATTTTATTTCTTTGGATCTAAAAAAAAGATTTTTTTCTTTATTTAAAAAAAAATGAGCAAAATCATTCAGATTTTTTAAACAAATTTGAAAGATTTTTTTTTTTATTGAGTAATTGGTTATTTAAAGATTTGGTGTATGTATTGGGTAGAGTAAGTTTTAATTTTTGAAAAATAATTTCTATATTAGAACCTTATTTATACGAAGACCAAAACCCATATTGGAATAGGGATAAATTATTATATCCATTAAAAATGTACTGATAATATTTTAAAATTGTCGGTAAGAAGGAAAGAGGCAGTGCAATGGCTGGATCTCGCTAGTCGAACTCGAAATGCCACAACAAATGCAGTTGATCTCTCAGTCTGTTGCCGTCATAGGGGGCGGCGCCTCCGGGTTGGTGGCGGCGAGGGAGCTGCGCCGGGAAGGCCACAAGGTGGTGGTGTTTGAGCGGGAGTCACAGCTGGGCGGAACATGGGTTTATAATCCCCAAGTCGAATCCGATCCGATTGGATCCGACCCGAACCGGACTGTAGTACACTCGAGCCTCTATCGATCTCTCCGCACCAATCTCCCCCGCGAAGTGATGGGCGTTCGTGATTTCCCCTTTGCCCCCACCGGTAATTACACTTACCTCCTCAGTTGACTTTGTCCCCATTTGACCCATTAAAACAGACGATTTTTCGATCGCAGTTTAGGTGTCGTTTGGTATGATATTTGATATCTAGTGTTTGATATGATCAATCAATATCTATATATCAGATTTGAACTTATTTGAAATACTAATTTTGAGGTGTTTATCGCGGTCTAGGGGGTGATGGCAGGGACTCCCGTAGGCACCCCGGTCATGAAGAGGTGTTGAGCTACTTGCAAGATTTCGCTCGTAAGTTCGAATTGGATGAGCTTGTCCGCTACGAGACTGAAGTAAAGAGCGTCGAGCTACAGAATGGGAAGGTGAAGGTAACATCTACGAGGCGAGGAGGACATGTGATTCAAGCGAACGAGACATTTGATGCTGTAATCGTTTGCAAGGGACATTATACTCAGCCACAGATTGCTCAAGTTCCCGGTATATTTAGCTCGTTTAGAAATGAGTCGAGCTCGAGCCGAGTTTTTTTTTTAGCATTAAGAGGCCCTAATTGCTTATAATGTTAGTAACTTAAAGGAATTTTTTTTTTTTTTGGTAGATAAAGGAAAAATTTATAAATTTCACTAAATTCGAGTTACCTGGGCTTTTATCAAGTCGAGTCCAAGCCACTCAACTCATATAACAGCCCTGCGCAATAAGTAGAGTTGTTATATGAGCCGAGTAACTGTGTTTGGGTCGAAAGAAGCTCAGTTCAAACTCTATAATTTTCTCTAAATTACTATTTTATGAGCTAGAGTGGCTCTATGCTTGAATAAAGCTCGACTCGAATCCATATATTTAGGCTCAGCTCGAGATCAACTCTATCCACAAGAGCTTGTCATCTTGATTATACAAGCTTGATTGATGCAGGGATTGAGAAATGGCCCGGAAAGCAAATCCACAGCCACAACTACCGCGTTCCCGAACCATACGAAAATCTAGTAAACCTTCATTCACAGCGAATTTTCATTGCATTCTTGATCAAGAGGCTGATCTGATCTTATAGCTAGATGGCTCTACCTGTCTTGCAGGTTGTGGTTATAATAGGAAACGGTCCAAGTGCAGAAGATATCTCCAGGGAGATAGCCTCCATCGCAAAGGAAGTACACATCGCAACCAGATCCGCATCACCGGAAGCACTCGGAAAGCAGCCTGGCTATCACAACATCTGGCATCACCCTATGGTCACAAGTGCAGACGAAGATGGTGCTGTAAGATTCGAAGATGGAACCACGGTATTCGCAGATATCATCCTGCATTGCACAGGCTACAAGTATGCATTCCCGTTTCTTGATGCAATTGATGCCGTTACAGTGGATGATCATCGCGTTGGCCCTTTGTACAAGCATGTGTTTCCGCCTCGATTAGCCCCATTGCTTTCGTTTGTCGGAATCTCGTGGTTGGTATTGTCCTCTTAAGGCAACAACATGACCCTGATTCTGTTTAAGTGCTCGCGAAAGCTTGATGGAGTTTACTTGCTTGGCTTGTTGATGATGCTAGGTCCTTCCTTTTCCGCAATTTGAGCTGCAAAGCAGGTGGATAGCGGGTGTGTTATCGGGGCGGATTGCACTCCCATCAGCCGAAGACATGATGGCGGATGTTGAGGCCTTGTACTCGAGATTGGATGACGCTGGTGTACCGAAGAGATACACGCATATGTTGGGTGCACAAATGGTAATGCTCAAGGAAATCGATCACATTGATGTATGTCCTCTAGTGTCCATAAATCGTGTTGTATTTTGTCGTGCAGTTCGAATACATGGACTGGCTGGCTAGCGAGTGTGGATGTGCTCCGGTGGAGGATTGGAGGAAGCAAATGTCGGTTTCATTCCTGAAGATGAAAAAGACTCGAGCAGAGACATACCGCGATAAGTGGGATGAAGGCGACGACGCCTTGATCTTGGAAGCTCAAAAGGACTTTGCCAAATACCTCACTGGCACAGAGGATGCTCGTGCTGGTATGAATGTATGATGGTCCTTTGAAGATTGCACAATGCACATTTACTTACAGATGTGATTTCTTTGTGCTTTTTAATGGAAGATTGCATTTCAAGTTGGATGTAATATTTTGTTCTATATGTACTTTGTAGTTTGTAACTTTGTACTGTGTGAATACACTGCCTAAATCTGTATTTAGGGCGTGTTTGGTAGGGGGGTGAGAGGGGATGCCGTGGGTGGGGATGGGTCCTCGGGGCACGCGTCGGCGTGTTTGGCAAGGGGTGCGGGAGGATGGGAAGCAGGGGATGCGGGGGATGGGAAGAGGTGCGTAACCCACCTGGTTGAAGGAGGATTGAGGGGATGGCAAGGTAGGGGTGCCCAAATTTGCCCTCAAACCCAAAACCCCCCATTTCCTTAATTGTTTTTCATGTAAGCCGCCACCACAAACCATCACCCACTACTAACCATCACCTCTGATTCCTCCGTCGCCGTCGCCCTTGCCGGCCGACCACCACAGCCGCCGGCCACCACTGGCAACACCAACAGAAGCTATTGGAGGAGTTTCGAGAGGCGCCGGATCGGGTGGGAGATTACAAAGGAAATCTGACCGGCGTCTTCAAGTTCGTAGTGTGGAAATCCGACCGGCCACAAGTGGAATTCCAACTGGTAACACCGCCGCCGACCACCACCGCCACCTACCCGCGTCGTCGCTCTCTTGTGAAGAAGATGAATTTGGGATTTTAGGGTATTTTGAATGGGTATTTTGGTAAACTCAAATCATTTAGTAGAGGCAATTTGGACTTTTTTCGTTCCTCCATCCACCAAACAATCAAAATACAACCAAACACAAACGAGATTATTTTGGTGTTAAATCTCCATCTCGTCCATCCCCAAAATCCATCTCTATCTCTTCCATCCCCAAAGCCCATCCTCATTCACTAAAATCCACCCCGTTGTCAAACACGCCCTTACTCAGCTGTTCAAGTTAATGCAATTAGTTGTGCTTTGATGCAAAAAAAAAAAAATGTGGGAGACAGAACTGAGTGTTTGGAATTAAGAGCTTGTTTGGTATAAACATGTAATGTAAACAGAATGAAAACAAATTTTATATAAGAAAATATATCTAAATGAGAGAAAAATACTCCGGAGTAGTATTTTTTTTTATAAATTGATATATTTTCGGGTGACTAATTACACTTTTTTTAAACCAATTTTGCATTTACAAAGGGTCTCAATTTATAAGTAGACTCTTTACCAAAAATATTAATTTATTTTTTGATATGTTTTGAAAAAGCTAAAGAAAAAAAAAAATAAATATATATATATATATATATATATATATATATATATATATATATATATATTAATTTTTTGAAATAGTTCTTCACCCCAGTTTGCCGGTAATCGAAATGCCACAAATCCAGTTGACATCCCAGTTTGTCGCCGTCATAGGAGGCGGCGCCGCCGGGTTGGTGGCGGTGCGGGAGCAGCGCCGAGAAGGTCACAGGGTGGTGGTGTTTGAGCGGGAGTCGCACCTGGGCGGAACATGGGTTTATAGTCCCCAAGTCGAATCCGACCCGATTGGATCCGACCCAAACCGGGAAGTAGTACACTCGAGCCTCTATCGCTCTCTCCGCACCAACCTCCCCAGAGAAGCTATGGGGTTCCGTGATTTCCCCTTTGTCGCCACCGGTAGATATGTACCTCCTTCGTTCTCTGTGCTCGATTCATCTTTGTATTTGGGGGTTTGCAACTCGTTTTTAGGGTTTCGTTCTCAATTTCTTTACCATCTAATTAAAGCTAATACCAATCGTTTTAGGCTAAGGGGATTGAGATAATGAGATTATGGTTGTTCCATTAGATTTTGAAATCCAATTAGCCTTTTGTTTAATTGAAAAAAAAAATCAAGTTTGAACTATGAACCTGAATGTAGGCACAAAAAAACCATCTATGAACTATGGTGCGGACCATTCAAATGTACAGAATTGCTGATGTAGTTTGATCATTTTATATGATCAAACTGTTGCAGGGGGGACCAGGCAGGGACTCCAGGAGGCACCCTTGTCATGAAGAGGTGTTGAGATACTTGCAAGATTTCGCTCACAAGTTCAAATTGAATGAGCTTGTTCGTTACGAGACTGAAGTAAAGAATGTGGAGCTAGAGAATGGGAAGTTGAAGGTAACATCGGTGAGGCGAGGAGGACATGGGAGTGAAGTGGATGAGAGATTTGATGCTGTAGTTGTTTGCAAGGGCAATTTTACGCAGCCACAGATTGCTCAAGTTCCCGGTAATTTATAGTGTATAGTTGTTTCTGTTTGTAGTTTCATATCATTTGCTGCTTCATTACCTTGCTTTTTATTGTCGTGTTGGATTTTGAAAGGAAGTTAATTTGGTGCGTAATAAGAGGATGTTATCATTTGATTCCTTAAGCTTTGATGTAGGGATTCAAAACTGGCCCGGGAATCAAATTCACAGCCACAACTATCGCGTTCCTGAACCATACAAAGGCCAAGTAAGTGGGCTTCCCCTATTTTTCTTTGAGCATATATAGTGATTTTGTTGCACTCTTGATCAAGAGTGCTGATGGATGGAAGGTTCTGTGCTTTTAAGTGTCTGCATCATCAGATTGAATTTGCTTTTCTTGTACGGTTCAAGCTTTCAAAGGCGTGTTTAATCAGTCTTACATAATAGGTGCTGATTGATTGCAATCCAATTGGGAATTTTGTTTAGACCTTATCTTATGATGTCTAGCACTACCGTGTTTTCCTTTCCTATTTGGCTCCTACTTTCGGCGGTTCTACCTTAATTTTCCGCAACCTTAACTTGCAGCTATACTTGGCTCTTATACCTAATGGATTCAGACTGCAAGCTTTAGGACCGTTGTTGCTGATATCACGCTTCCTTTTTCGTTATTTCAAGATGTGCTGACCTTAATGGAGCCAGTTTTTGCATTGCTAATTTGCTGATGTGAGCTAACTTATGAGTTGTGATTATATTTTACAGTTTTGTTTGAATTTTTTTTTTATTGTATTTCTCAGTATGTGTTTTTACTTGGTTTTTTATTCCCCTGCATTTAGGTCCTTAAATTCTTGATACATGGTGTTATATTGTGCTTTTCCTGTTTTTGTAGCTCAGTAATCTCAAGGCATCTACTTGTCTTGCAGGTTGTAGTTATAATCGGTTGCGGTACCAGTGCAGAGGATATTTCCAGGGAGGTTGCAGCACTCGCAAAGGAAGTACATGTTGCAACCAGGTCCGCATCAACAAAAGCATTTGGAAAGCTACCTGGTTATGATAATATGTGGCTTCATCCTATGGTAAAAGCAATATCCTTTTTCTATGAATAGGTCTAAGTAGAAATTTATCCATTTTCATGATTCTCAGATTGCTTTATCCTCCAAATTTTGCAAATTCTTTTTGGATTCTGCAGTAATGGTTCCAATCAATACTTGATTTGATACGAACATTAAGACAGATCACAAGTGCCAATGAAGACGGTACTCTAACATTTGAAGATGGAAGCACAGTATTTGCAAATGTCATCCTGCATTGCACAGGGTACTTTCCACTCTCGCTGCATACAATCTTATCTCCTCCAAGCTAATCCAATGTCGTCTCCAACTATACTCTTTCGGCAGGTATAAGTATGTATTCCCCTTTCTTCGTACAATTGATGCTGTTACAGTGGATGATCATCGTGTTGGCCCATTGTACAAGCATGTCTTTCCACCTCGATTAGCCCCACTGCTTTCCTTTGTTGGCCTCCCATGGAAGGTATGGTTTCCGGATTCTGTTAACCTAACCAACGTACATAATTGTTGAATGTGATCCTTTAGATTAAATAGTTTACTTGTTGGCTTGTTTATGTGCTAGGTCCCAACTTTCCCACAGTTTGAACTACAAAGCAAGTGGATAGCAGGTGTATTATCCGGACGAATTTCACTCCCATCTACCGAAAACATGATGGAGGAAGCTGAAGCCTTCTACTCAAGATTGGATGATGCTGGTGTACTGAAGAGATATACACATCTGTTGGGTCCACACATGGTAAGTTTTATTATCCATTCTGAACTTGTTGCTAGTTGTACGCGTCAGGTATGAAACTGGCTTTTTTGTTCTTGGTTGTTATGTGTCGTGTAGTCTGAATACTTGGACTGGCTGGCTACGGAGAGCGGATGCGCTCCACTGGAGGAATGGAGGAAGGAAATGTGGAGTTCTTATGCGAAGATGAGAATGACCCGACTAGAGACATACCGTGACAAGTGGGATGAAGGCGACGATGCCTTGATCTTGGAAGCTCGAAAGGATTTCGCCAAATACCTCACAGATGCAGAGGATGCTCATGCTGGTCCTGAATCTCAAGGAGACCCAAGTAAATGATGTTTTGCTGGAAGCTTGAATTTCATTTTCATGTAATATTTTGTTCTATATAGTAAGTACTATTTTGTTGTGTGAAATGTACACTGCTGAAATATTTTTACAAAATAGTCGTTTTACAAGTTTTAAAAAATAATTTCATACTTAATACGTATAATTATCTATGATTTTATTTATAAAAAAAACTATTAAAAGATCAATTTTTTATAGAGTTTTTAATTTCATAACCAAACTGGTCAAAAAGTCAAATTAGAGTATTTACTCACCCATTCAAATTTCAAGGCAAATGCTTTCAGTCACTAGTCACTACCCATTACCTAATTTCTGTTATGGATAGAGGCCAAGAGAAACCGGGACAATACACATACCTAAAATCTGTTTCATATATACTGTAGTGATTTTAAGGATAAATTGTTGAAATTCACCCGCTATGAAATTTTTTCAATCAGGCTCAAATCTAAAGAAAATTTGGCATAAGCCGTTTATATTTTGGCTATGTAGAAAGAAGACGAACTTTGATGACACCGAAAATCAGTGGATGGTCATAAAAATTGATCATGTATATAACAAGTCGATTAGAAGTAGGTTGAATATGAGCACATTTTTTAGCTCGTCATGCGCATGCTAGCTTGTTTTTTGGGCATAACATAATACGAGTAATACTTTTTTTTTATATTTAAAATTTTTTAATTCCTCCATTTATTTATGTAAGAAAAAAGGACGTTAAGACATTGGCAACCTCGGTCTCTCAGGTGAAAATGCCACAAATCCAGCTGACGTCTCACTTTGTTGCCGTAATAGGGGGCGGCGCCGCCGGGTTGGTGGCGGCGAGGGAGCTTCGCCGAGAAGGCCACAAAGTGGTGGTGTTTGAGCGGGAGTCACAGCTGGGTGGGACATGGGTTTACAATCCCCAAATCGAATCCGACCCCCTTGGGTCCGACCCGAACCGGAAAGCTGTCCACTCGAGCCTCTATCGCTCCCTCCGCACCAATTTCCCCAGAGAAGTGATGGGCTTTCGTGATTTCCCCTTCGTCGCCACCGGTAATTCCATTACCTCCTCCTTGCTTTTGCTGGATTGCAGCTCCATTTTCATTTTTGATCTCGATTTCTGTACTGCCTTATTAAAAGTTTGTTTTTTGGGGGGACAAACCCTAATTTTGATAAATTAGGCAAAAAAAACACCCATAAATTTGTATAATTAATTTTTGCACATTTTTTGTAGTGCTGTTGGTACCATTGTCTTGGTTGAATTTAACAAGGTAGTGATCTTTGTACTATACATAGATTTTGTATTCTTGTTCAATAGAACAGTAAAAAATTGTGACAATTGCCGGTTAGAAAAGGTCCAAATCTATATTTTGCCACCTTTGCTTGTAGGAGGTGCTGGCAGGGACTCCCGGAGGTACCCTTGTCATGAGGAGGTGTTGAGGTACTTGCAAGATTTCGCTCGAAATTTCAAGTTGAATGAGCTTGTTCGTTATGAGACTGAAGTAAAGAATGTGGAGTTAGAGAATGGGAAGGTGAAGGTAACATCAACGAGGCTAGGAGTAGATGGGAGTGAAGTGGATGAGACATTTGATGCTGTAGTTGTTTGCAAGGGCCGTTACACGCAGCCACAGATTGCTAAATTTCCCGGTAATTTCTTCTATATAGTCGTGTTTTTAGATCAGTTTTTTGCTTCATTAGTTGTTTTTTATACTCCTTGGCCCTTGCTTGATGCAGGTATTGAAAAATGGCCCGGGAAGCAAATCCACAGCCACAACTATCGTGTTCCTGAACCATACGGAAATCTAGTAAGTAGGCAGTACTGTTGGGATATCATGAATATCACTAAGTGTAATACATATTTTCTGATTTATAGTGATTTTATTGCACTATTGTCTAATCAATCTTTCATAATAGGCGCTGATCGATTTCAACTCTGTTGGGAAATTTGTTCTGACCTTATCTGATTATGTCTAGCATTTCCACGGTTTCCTTTCCTAAGCGATTTCTCCTTTCTGTCTCATCCTTTTCGCGACCTCAGCTTGTAGCTACACTTGCTCCTTTGTCCTATTGAACTAAGACCACAAGCTCTAGGACCATTGTTGCTACTGTTACACTTTCTTATGAGTTACTGACTATCTTTGTGAAGTTGCTGAGATGAGAATGTTACGGTGGATGAGTGGGCTTATGAGACTAGACAGAATCAGAAATTTTGACATTAGGAGCAAGGTAGGAGTTGCGTGCATTGTGGACAAACTGAGGGAGTCCAAACTGCGATGGTTTGGACATGTTCGTAGGAGGCCTTTATCGGCTCAAGTTCGTAGATGTGAGAACTTAGATCTTGGAGTCGGTCGCAGAGGTAGAGGTAGAGGTAGACTTAAGAAGAGCCGGACGGAGGTCATCCGCCATGACCTTAATCTTCTGAATCTTTCGGAAGATGTGGCTTTAGATAGGGTCCAGTGGAGGAGGCGTATACGTGTGACCGATGTCTAGTATTTTAGGCTCTATTGCTGTGACCTATGGTTTGTGCCTCTTTTTTAGATTCTTTACTGTCCTCTACTTCCAGGATCCTTAGGATTGATTATGCCTTAGTATTTTAGGCGATATTATTTGGCTTGTTTCCTTGTGCTGATTATGCCTTAGTGTTTTGGGTCTATCGGAAACACTCTCTCGACTAGTTCAGGGTAAGAGTGCGTACATCCTGACCCCCCAGACCCTGCTTTACTGCGGGATATACTGGGATGTTGTTGTTGTTGTTGTATCTGTTTTGATTCGCTTTACTTTTTTGTTTAAATGTTTAATGTATTCGTAACTTGGTAGTATGTGTGTTTCACTTGTTTGTTTGTTTATCTATATGAAACATTTCGGTCCTTGTAGTTACTGATCCATGGTTAGTGTTGTTTCCTGTTTCATCTTGCAGGTTGTAGTTATAATAGGAAGCGGTCGGAGTGCAGAAGATATTTCGAGGGAGCTTGCAGCAGTTGCAAAGCAAGTACACATTGCATCCAGATCCGAGTCAAGTAGAGCATTTGGAAAGCAACCTGGTTATGATAATATGTGGCTTCACCCTATGGTAAAAGAACTGTCATTTTTCTATGAACAACAGAACAAGTGCAAGTAAAATCTGGTCCAATTTAATACTTATTGAGCAACATTAAACACAGATCACAAGTGCCAATGAAGATGGTACTCTAAGATTTGAAGATGGAAGTACAATTTTCGCAAATATCATCCTGCATTGCACAGGGTACGTTCCACTCTCACCACGGGCAATCAAAATGAGGGTTATATACAAATTTCGTCTTTGTTAGACGTTCTATATCAGGGTGATGGACACAATACACTCTTTTTCGCAGGTATACATATACATTCCCCTTTCTCCATAAGATTGATGCTATTACAGTGGATGATAATCGTGTTGGACCATTATACAAGCATGTCTTTCCACCCGGCTTGGCCCCAATGCTTTCCTGTGTTGGGATCCCATGGAAGGTATGGCTTCTCTCTGATAACAAGGTTCGTTTGACGTGATGTGTTGATTGCTCATGTAGTTATATAAGGAGCTTATTTATGATTCTTGCGCCAAACGAACAATAAACATGATTCTATTTTTTAATCATGACTCTAGGTCATTCCTTTCACACAATTTGAATTACAAAGCAAGTGGATAGCAGGTGTATTATCCGGACGCATTTCACTTCCATCCAAGGAAGTGATGATGGAGGATGTTGAGGGCTTCTACTCAAGATTGGATGACGCTGGTGTACCAAAGAGATATACACATTCATTGGGTTTACTCATGGTAAGTTTGGTCTACAAGATTGCAATGTGTGGATTGGGTTGGATTTTTACGAGTGACATTAACATGATTGTCATGTGTTTCAGTTTGAATACATGGACTGGCTTGCTACTGAGTGTGGATGTGCTCCGGTGGAGGATTGGAGGAAGCAGATGTGCCTTTCTTCTGTGAAGAGAGCGGCGGCGAGAGGAGAGACCTATCGTGACGAATGGGATGAACACGACGCCTTGATCTTAGAAGCTCAAAAAGACTTCACCAATTACCTCACACACACAAGATGTTCATCCCAGTCCCGAATCTGAATGATACGAAGAAATTGGTGTTTCTTTGAAGCATCTAAATGAGGGCAAATCTGAAACAGGAAGCTTGTTCTTCGAGTTCATGTAATCTTCTGTTCTATGTGCTTTTTACTGTATAAAAAAACATAGTACTTTGTGAATAATCTTGTCTAAACCTTTCAAGAATAATGGGTTTTGACAAATGTTTGATAGCAGATTTATAAACTGGTTTTAGGTCTGTTTGGATCATCATATAATATGATTTATAATCAAATGCTATCATGATTTATAATGAATAATAATAATAAATTATAATGATCTGTATGAGATTTACCTAATTATTATGAAATATTGTGTATCATCTTGTATAAATCATAAGCTTAAGCAAATTGTAGGAAAACAAACTATACAATTTTAGGTAGCAAAATACCAAAAATAAAAGAGCTGAAATGTTTAAGAACAGCAAAAAACAGATTGGCCAGCTTAATAAGCAAAAGATACTGAATCAAAGGTCTTTAAGCCTGGACTGGATCCTTTGCAAAGTGCCTTCAATGGCAATATCAAAGGCATCTTTCTTGGCTCTCAGTCCCAGTGAACTCCCATGTTTCCTGTACATCACCTTGGGTATAAGCTCCATCACCCTCTCCCTCATCCTCCTAACCTCAGCCCTGGGGATCGCCATTAGGACATCTGTAATGCTCAGCCCCTTGTAGACTACGTCCTCCTTCGGTATAGTCACCGAGAGCTCGTCGAACTCAGACGGAGGTAAGTGCCATTGGTACTGGTTCTTCGCAGTCTGATCCTCGAAGAAAACTGGTATGCACCCCGCGATTATGCCATCAAAAGTTGACCGCCGTGATGGGGTGTCCCCTGGAGGCTGCAGGCAGAAGCTTGCCTGGAGCATCGGCTTCATGTAGCGAATGGGGTCGTGCTCACATGCGTTGTTAGAGCAATCTACCATATCACACACCTTATGGTACCGGCCTGAATTCATAAGAAAAATAATCACTGGAATTAGACTTCACCAAATCGGATAATCCAACCAAACTAATCCAATAAAAGATTTACTAGGCTAGTAAACCAAAACTACTCAATTGGCAAATACCCACAAAAAAATTCCAAAATTACCACAATCCAAAAACCAACCATGCCTGACCTGAGAATTATAGAATATATGACCTCATTACCTTACTAAAAAATAATTCAAAGCCAATAACTATTATGGATTATAACCACACTAAACCAATCCCTCTCTCAAATAAGACTCAATTGAGAGGTATAATTGACATTGTTCTCCGACTATACAAGGCGGCCAAACTGCAAGCTTGAACTCAATCACCAAGACATGCCCATAAAATCAATGTTTGATTACATGATAAAGAAAATTGTTTTGAGTCCCTCTAAATGCGAAAACAACAACAGCTTATAATCCGGTTTATTCTTAAATCTGTACTAATAATGTTTACAAACCAACCCCTTCTCATCGCCACAGTCAAGTGCTCTTATCAAACCAATGGCTAAGTAGTTAGCTTACCAAAAGACATGTTTGAAGCTAACCATCCAATTCCCCACTATGAAAGGTTTCACAAGACAATTATCTAATAGTTTGGAATTTGGACTGTAATCCTTAAGCTCCTCCTTGATCATCATATGCACAAGTATCACATTTCCCCAATAACTGTAGCAAGTTCATCTCTTTCAGACTTTCACCACTCATCAACAAAAAACAAATTTGGCCTCTATTTGTTGACCAAATTAAGTAAACCAATTAAGCAAGTGACTAAATCCCAGAACTGTCTTGATCTGATTTACTGAATCTTCAATCCAACAGCACATTGTAATTGCTTATATATTGCTTCAATACTCCCTATTACCCAGCTAAATTCCACAATACGAATTGGATTCCAAAATGCAATCAACCATCAACAAAAAAAACTTTACAAAAAATTGGATTCCGAAGTGGACATTGTATTATTGTAATGACTTGTTGCAAGTTCATCTCTTTCAGTGGACCAACTAATCCAGTGAAAGTTCCAGAACTGATTTGATCTGATTTAACAATTCTTCAATCCAACAGAACCTTGTAATAGCAACATGAGCTAAATTCCAGAAAAAAAAAGTGGAATCCAAAATACAGTCAATCATCAACATGAGCTACAAAATCGTAGAAGATTTTTTAAATTCACCTGTGGAATTAGCTGCAGTGGCGGTATCATTGCTGAGGCACTCCTCCCGTATACTCCGTCTGATATTGGGCGCCGACGAGGTGCCGCCGCCGCCGGCGAACAGCATTAGGGTGCTCCGCCTGGAGCGCCGCACCCGCATCACCCACGACTCCAGCAGGGCGAGGCTAGGCGGATGAAACGACGTCGGTTGGGGCACTGCCTGCTCCTGCCAGGCCCAGGCGCGCGACTCCAGCGTCAGCGCAGTGACATTGTAAAACTCCGGCAGCTCCAGGAAAGAAGTCCCCCAAACCGGCGGGTCCACGTCCACGCGCTGCGAGAAGTCCCAAGCGGCACGAGCCATCACCAGGAAATGGTCGTGGCCCGAATTCCTCTCCCAGATCCAGGGCTCATCGACGCGGGACAGGAAATCGAACAGATCCCGGCCGTGCGAGGCGCTGAAGTTCTGCTCGGGGCCGTAGAGGTAGCGGAGGGCGTCGATGCCGGCATAATAGGGGAGGAAGATGGCGTCGGCGGAGTCAGGGTCTGGCGTGAGGCACGGGTACTCGAGGATCCTGCGGTGGAAGACGAGCTCAAGCATGTTGGGCTCGGATCTGTACCAGGAGTTGGAGCGGTTGTGAGTCTTTTGGCCGAGGCCATGGTTGGCGAGGTAGGGGCAGAAATCGTCGAAGAGAGGGTAGTAGGCGGAGCAGTTGGTGAGGAGGTCGAGGTTGAATCGGGTCGGGAGTTTCCGGATGTAGATCCGGCGGTTCGCGCAGTCGGATTCGGAGGCCAGGTTCTGGTCGCGGGCGGCGGCGGATAGGAGGATCAGAGTGACGGTGGCGAGGAATATCGAAAGATTGTTGTTTTCCATCGGGGGATTCAGAGGGGGATTAGGGCACGGCCTGATTTGATGATTGGTTGTTCAATTGCAGTTTTTCCGATTCTAAACCTGATCGGATGATCATCGGAAGAAATTGAATGGGAGAGCGTGGGTTACTGGGAAATTAAGACAAATTCCGGTGAGTGGATCAGCTCTCTGTCTCGTTCCGCCGCCGGTGGTTTCGCGAGGTGGAGTTGAAGGGGATGAACAGATAGATGTGAGTGAGATTAGGGAGAGTGAGGATTGAGTAAGATGATTTTTTTTATTTCTTAAACAGGAATTTATATTTTTTTAAAACACATTAATAATCGTACCATTTTTTAATTAGAAATGAGTTAAATGTTCATAAAATCTATTGGAGATTTGGAGTACTTTTATTAAATGCAAAATTTGAGATATTTCATGTCAATTATTTATTTCCTTGTCATTATATTAATTAATAAAAAAATATTTTCATTATAATTTAATCCATATTATTCCATCACATCACCTACCCTTCTTTTCCACAATCTATCTTTATCCTACTAACTATTTCATTGTTATAATCGTCACTTTATTGTTGTACCAGTCACACCCCGACGAACCACCCTACCAACATCACTACTCAAATATAAAATCATATATGAATGCTAGGGTTTTTAAATCATAATTATATTTTCTTTACTATTAATCTCTTTGTTTTTCTTTCAAATTATTTTTATATTTTCTAATTTATAGCATACAATATGAGTTAAATAAATCTATATTATTGAATTTAAATTTATAAATTTTAAACAATCCGAGTCTAAGGCCGAGACCTCGTTCTAGTTGAAATTAAAGCAAGTCAAATGGGCAACTAGGTTGATCGATTCATTTTGAGTTGGATTATTTAATAATTCTATAAAATATCAACATTTTTAAAAAAAAAAATAAAAAATTTAACATTTATCACTAATAAGTTTGAAATTATTTTATAGAATTTTTAACACATTAAAAAATGTGCTAAAAAGTCAAATAACTTATATTTTGAGACCGAAAGCCAAATTACCAAAAAAATATAATCAAATTTTGTTCAGACAAAAAAAAAGAGTTAAGAATGTACTGCTGCACTTATAAAAATGATACACTATTTCACATAAAATTAGTGTATATTTTGATATCAAATTATTTACCTTTAAATTTTGTCAAACAAAAAATTCCTTTTTTAAAGGAATGATTTTTTTTATATAAAAAAAGGTAGAGCATTTTTAAATACAAACTCTCATGTACTTGTATATATAAATTGAGATACTACATATTTTTACATAAAAGTGCACGAGTTAAAAGTATATAATTCATAAATTGTATGTACTACATAAAAGTGTTGAGTGCATCAGTTAAAAGTATATAATTCATAAGTTGTAAAAGGTATTAATTTATGTCAAATAGCATAGTACTTCTCATACAATGTTTGTTTCCCTCTATTCATGACGTTATTTTTGCTAGTGTTGAGGAGCGAATTGAATTTGGAAAAAGCTCAAAGGAGAGAAGGAGAAGACACTTTCTAGGGCAAGAAAGGTGTACAAGCTATTCAGACATACGCCATGTCATGCTTTCTGGTGCCGGAGTATCTTTGAAAAGAGATTGAGCAACTGATGAGTAATTTCTGGTGGGGAGAAGATGGGGGAAAAAAAAATGCACTTACTCTCTTAGAAGCGGACGTGTCACGCAAAAGATAAAGGGAGTCTAGGTTTCAAAGGGGTGCAAACTTTCAATCTATCTTTGTTGGCAAAGCAAGGTTGGAAAATAATTCAGGAACCGGAGGCTCTATTGTCTAGACTGCTAAAGGCGAAATACTTTCCGTACTCATCTTTTATGGAGGCTGTAGTGGGGTACAATCCAAGCTATGCGTGGCGTAGCATAATTCGAGCTAGGGAGGTGCTCGAGTGTGGCTCGGTATGGATGGTGGGAAATGGGGCAAACCTAGAAGCGTGGGGCGATCATTGGATTCCTAGACCTGTGTCTTTCAAAGTGGTAGCTAACCCGGCGGGTTGGGATCCTTCGACGAGAGTGATAGACTTTATTGATTGGGATATAGGGGGTTGGGATGAGGAGGTGGTAAGGGCTGAGTTTCTACCATGTGATGCTGAAATCATTATGAAAATTCACCTTGTTGACCCGTTGGTGGAGGACTCTAGTTTGGTATTACACAAAAGATGGCAATTTCAACGTAAAATCTACTTACCACCTCATCATGAACCAGTTGTCTATAGAGGAGGGGGGTGTGAAAGGGTCGAGAGATGGGGGGTTGATAGGGGTTTGGAAAAAAGTATGGAGTTTAAAGGTGGTGCCTAGAGTGAAGAACTTGGTCTGGAGACCCTGTCGGGAGGTTATTCCATGCAAAGGTAACTTATTCAACAGAAAGATTGTGATGAATCCGCTCTTTGATATTTGTGGTATGGAGAAATCGGTAATGCGCGCTCTATCTGAGTGTAGGCGTGCTCGGCAATGCTGAAAGCTCGCACCAGAGATGTGGAGGTCTCGGAAAGGGGTTGGGGACTTGCTTGAGTGGCTAGGAAGTCTCAACAGCAACAAACATGAACAACAATGGGCCTGTGGGCCTACTTGTTGGATGGAATTTGGCATGCTTGCAACAAACGGGTATTTGGGGACATACTTATGGAACCTTTGAGAGCGGTTGAGGAGGCGAGGGAGTTGAGCGCAAGGCATCTGGAAGGAATAAAGGAGTGCAGGAGGGACGGTGGGAGGCTGCAGAACATTGTTGAAACAGGCCGATGGGAGCTGCCGGAGCCGGGTTTCCTCAAGATCAATTGCGACGCTGCTGCTTCCGAGGACAAGGGGTGCGGGGTTGGTACGATTGCTCGTGATCCTGATGGAGCGCTTGTGTGGGCAACTACTAGTACCATTCAACAGGGGTCGGAGCCTTTTATTGCAGAGCCGGAGGCCACAATTTGGGCAACTCGGCTAGCTGCGGAGAGGGGAGCTCAGCGTGTAGTGATAGAAACAGACTACAAGCACGTTGTCGATAGCATGGGAAAGAAGGAAGAACCCAGGGGTGTGGTGGGTGTACTCATACAGGAGCTCAAGCGAAGGGTTGTGGGTTTTGAAGAGTGTAGGTGGAGTTTTGTTAAGAGTGTAGGTGGAGTTTTGTTACGAGGGCAGGCAATCAAGCTGTACACTTTTTAGCTCAAATGAGACATTCTAATTGTTTTTTTTTTTACTTTTCTGAAGATAATATACCTTAAAGTTTATTTGACATTGTATTTGGAGATTAAATGGTTCCGAAATTAAGAAAGTACATGGTTTTTCATAAAAAAAAAAAAGAGAAAAGAAGAATCAATGTTATTTGATCACGATTTTCGTTTAGCGCAAGGTTAAATTTCCGTTTAACGCATGACCAAGTGGTCGCAACGACCAAATATCAATTGGTCGTTGCGACCAAATTTTTTTTTACAAATACCCATGGTCGCAACGACCAAATGAACCGTGGTCGCAACGACCAAGTGTATTTTGGTCGCAACGACCACTTTCAGTTGGGAGGGTTTGATTTGTGTCTGCACTTTGCAACAAGATCTCGTCATCTTCCCTTATTGCTCTCCCCCCTCTTTCTCTCAACCAAACCTCTAGATTTCCTTGTTGTTTCCTATCCCCGATCTGGTGTTTGCTTGGACTTTCTCGGTTCAGACATTTGACGGCCGCTTCGCCAAAATAGGGAGTTGATTTTGATTTTCGATTTCTTCAAACATTGAGGGGGTTTAATGTTTTCATGATCCACCTATATTACGAAACTCATCCAAAATCCGGGGCCATTATTCACGATCCAATTGATTGAAAGGAAGCAAGAAACCGCCATTAGAGAGGAAGAAGAATGGTGTGAGGAAGGGGGAGGTCGGGAGAGTATTGATTGTAAATAATTTCAATATTAAGGGTATTTTTTATTGTTGTTCTAAAAAGCAATTTATCTGTTCCAAAAAGTAAAGGCTGATTAGCATTTTAAGACATTTATAATACATATACTCCCTCCGTCAAATAATGCACGGGTTTTTAGAGGTAAATTTTTGTCCAACAATAGATGGCCTTTTATGTTTTCTAGGTAGGAAGTTGTAATGATTTGTGTTGGTTTGTCTGTTGTTGACTTTTTAAAATAATTTGATTGGGTAAAATGTGTAGTGGGTAGACCTATCAAACGGGTCATTCGGGTCGGGTTCGGGTTCGGTCACTTCGGGTTTCGGGTAAAACGGGTCTCGGGTAAAACGGGTTTTGGGTTTTTCGGGTTGACTCGAACTCGGGTTTGATCGGGTTTCGGGTCGGGTTCGGGTCGATTTCGGGTTTGTCAAATTTTTCTTTTTTAAATTTAAAAAATCATTATTTGATAATTTTGTGATAAATTTTAATTATATATATATAAAATAATTATATATAATTATAAATCAACAGGGTCAATCGGGTCAAAATTACCGGGTCAATGGGTCGAAACCCAGATTACCCGAAAAATTTCGGGTTTTTCGGATTCGGGTCGGAAAAAAAATTCGGGTCGAAATTTTTGGGTTCGGGTCGGAAATTTTTCGGGTCGGTCGGGTCGGGTCACCGGGTCGGGTTGTGTTTTGACAGGTCTAGTAGTGGGTGTTAAAAAATAATAAAATTTATGAAAAAAGTTAGTACAATGATGATATTTTTTTAAAAGTAAAGTGTTTTATTAAAACTTGTGCAAATGGCTAAAAGCCCATGTATTTTAGGACGGAGGGAGTATAATCTATTTTTAAATTTTGGAGCAAGGGTGTTGAATATCTTAAGAAAGTATAATAATGGGCAGCAATTTAAAATTCTTATCAATAACGGACATGAAGTGCAAATTCGGCACATTTACGGGCAACTGAAGCCTATATATATTTGAGCGCCACCGCCATTGCCATTTGCGATGTTCGATTCTTCGTTGGCGAATTTGGCGGTGTTCGATGGGCGTAAGCGTAACCTCTATATCCAAGATCTTCATTGTGGAAGAAACTCATCCGAACAAGCAATCAAGATACTCCATCAATCTCTCCCCAAGATGATGAAAGCCAAAGGTAACCCTCTCTCTCTGCTTCGTCTCTGATTTTCTGAAGCTCCAATCGACCCTTCAATGGCGTCCTCTTTCTAATCTCTCTCTCTCCAATCGCAGCACTGTTTAACCGCAAGAAGAGCAATCGGCCTTTCAAGGAGTACCACGCGGAGTGGGTGGAAACCCTAAATTCGACTCTTCTCCCCCTCATCTCCCACTCTCTCTCCTCCTCCACCGACGCCGAGCTCCTCTCCGACCACGTCTCCCTCCTTTCCGAACACTTCCAGTCCTACTACGCCGCCCTCGACATCGCTACCGTCGACGATGTCTCCCAGGTCCTCTACCCCGACTGGCGCACGCCTCTCGAGGCGCCCTTCCTATTCCTCGGCGACTTCCACCCAAAGATCTTCACCAATCTCCTCCGATCCTTTCTTGAATCCGACGAAGACAACGATTCATCCTCCGAGATCTTGGATTTCAACCGCCGCGCCTGCAGGAACCACAGCGAAGCCCTAACCGGCCGGATCGACCAGATAGAGTGCGGGCTGAGGCTCATGGTCCCGTCCATGGTGGCCCGCTCGAGGGACGCGCAGTCGGGGCTCATCGACAAGGTCGCTGCCGGGTGGTGTTCCGCGCAGTGCCGGCGCCGGCGGAGCATGGCGGGGGATGGAGAGGTTTCCGGGAAGAAAGATACTGAGGTCGGGAAGAAGGTAACGGAAGCCGCCAATGAGTTGACCTGCATCGTTCTGGACGCCAATAGGCTAAGAAGGAGCGTGATTGCCGAGATTTTGGGCGCCATTGATGTGCATCAAGGTGCTCTGTTTCTTCAAGCCCTCGCCCAATTTGTTGTTGGGTTTAGGGACCCTGCTTTGCTCTCTGAATTCAAGAGGTGTAAGATCCCCCTCAGATGAACATCAATTTCATCTTCAAATTGGGAAGAAGATCACAAAGCTTCGTCAATTTTTGATGCTCGGAGTCCAATTTTGTCACTATTTAGTTGCCCTTTCTTTTTAGGGTTTGCTGTGAAGATGATCATCTGCATTCATTTGTTGAGCTTGTTAAATCCTGTGAACTCTGATGGATGTTTTCCTGTTATTGAGCCAATGAGCTTATTGCATCTTGTGAATTCACCACTCAATTTTTGCATATCTTTGAGATCCATTTCAACACAGTGTCATATACGAACACGATAATCCGATGAAATCTGGGTGATGAATTGAATGCCGATGAACTATGAAGGTACATTTGAATTTGATTAATCTCTGTAATGACTGCAATAAATAAATAAAATATAAATTTTAAAAATAGTTCCATGTTTATCCACACCGAAATAGATTTGATAATTCAAAATTATAAATACTCGCAATCAACTCCTCCTACCGTCCATCACTCTCCCACACACTCTACTCTCTGCGTGATTACTGAAGATGTCAGTTTCCTCGTCTTCTCCGCCTTCATCTCTCTCTTCTTCGTTGCTTCATCTCCAGGTAGATCTCTCTATATTCCTTCCTTTCTGTTTAATTCTCACGATTTCTAAGCTTACATCCACTGTATCTTTGATGGAATCAGGTTCGGAAGCTTAGATTCATAGCTCCATCTCCTTCTCGTTTCGCCTTCACCGCTCCCCGTTCGTTCCCTCAAATCCGAGCTTCCGCTAATCATTCCCCCTCATCTTCTGCTCAGCTTGGTATGAATCTGTCTCTACCTTTCTGTTCATATCCCTATCCGCAATATCGTTTTCAGACGATCTGTTTATACTCTGATTCTTTCCAATTGTTTGTGTTGAAGGTCTCGGCACGGAGTTGGATGCTGTTTCTAGCTTCAGTGAGATCGTTCCGGATACTGTCATCTTCGATGATTTCGAAAAGTATAGTTGATTTGGAATGCTGTTTCTAGCTTCTGTTATCTTCGGATCATGTAGTCGTTCTTATCCAATTGTATTTGGAATGCTTAGGTTTCCGCTAACTGCAGCTACTGTGAGCTCTTCTCTCTTGCTGGGAATATGTGGCCTCCCTGATACTGTTTTTAGGGTAAATTTTGCTGAACTTTTGGATCCAGCAGTAGTTGTTAAAATTAGTACATTTGTCGGTGATGATTTATTTAGCTTTCAGTGATTTTGTTATAGAGTGCAGTGGACACTGCATTGGCTGATAGAGTGTGTGCTGGACTTGAGAATACCAATGCCCGATTGTCATGTTTCGCCAATAAGGTTTGTGTTTTCTCAATGTTTCTTTCAAATCCTTTTGTTTCTTAGAAAGGGATTTAGGGAATTATTGCATTTTTCAAAAGAAAAAAAAGAACAGTCGAGGGGGGTTATGTTGATTGAGAATTTAATTTTGGTCAATTTTTTATTTTTTTTTTGCAAGGAGATGATGTTGGTTATAGATTTCAGATTTGTGATTTAACTTTGGAACTGTAGGCCCTTGTAAATGTTGGAGCTGATTTAGCGAAGCTAGTACCAGGCAGAGTGTCCACTGAGGTGGATGCGCGACTTGCCTATGATACTGATGGCATAATACGGAAGGTACTTGTGCCTTCTATGTTAGAACTAGTTGATTAATATGTCTATTCCCAAGTAATTACAGTAATAATCTGTTTTGCATGAATTTTTATTTTAAAATTTTGTCGGTAAACTTTTCTTCTAACATAAAACAAATAGTTATATGCTTCATATAATTTTTACTATATGCTTCACATGTTTGATGAAGCAGCTATATGCAGATCTCTTTCTTTCTTCTTTTTTGATTTAATGATCATTGTTTTTTTGGTTTCTCCTTTTCAAGTTACTGATAGTATTGCTTGTTTGCTAAGTTGAATTCCATGTCTAATCTGTTACACTTGTTTGCTAATTCAAATGTTTATGGATTTTAAATGCCAATACTACTTTTTCAGGTGCATTACTTGTTAAAGTTGTATAAAGGAATTGAGGTCCCTCCTGAGCGATTATTGTTTAAGATTCCTTCGACATGGCAGGTTTAAGATAAAACATTCTTATTTCACTTTCATATCCCCTTTACTCTTCTTTGTAATATGATGTCTCTGGTCCATATCCATCTTTAACCTAATAGCAATCAGTGTCTTTGTTAAGGGAATCGAGGCCTGTAGAGTGCTGGAATTTGAGGGCATACAGACACACTTGACATTCGTTTACAGGCATGTTTATCTGCAGTCATGGTCTCTCCTAGTCATTGTTGTGATGATCTCCCAATCTTTAGAGATTAACAATTGTAAAGTATTGGCAAAAAACAAAACATGGAAAGCATTGTTGTGACTTGTGAACTTGAGAACCGATAGGTTAGAATCACTGTTTTAATCCTTTACATCGACTTGTCATTTTAACCATGCTGGCAACGCGACAATGATCTGGATAATATATTTTAGTCAACCTTTAAAAAAAATTGAATTCAAGCAATTGATTTTTTCATTTCTATATGGTGCATGATGCAAGTATTACCATGATCCACCTCCACTCCGGTGCTACATTTTGGGTTTATATGTATAATATTCACAAGTACTTCCACTTCATATAGAAGGAAGACAGTAGGAATCCTTGGATGGATTGGATAGATGTCACAAGTTACATGAAAAAAATGGTCATGAGAGGAATATCAATATTTCACTTCAAGATTATTTTTTCTCCTCCATATAAGTTACTTTGCTTTTAGTTATTTAACATTTTTACTTGTAGCAAGCTGCATGTATTGTCTGTTCTGTCTCTTTTCAAAATCATCTTGATACAAAGGATCAGATAAATTTTTGGTTATCATAAACTGATTATATTTAAGTACTTTGGCAGCCATTTTTTCTGCCTGACTAAGTGACTATTGATTTAATGCTCATGCTTTAGCTTTCCTCAAGCTGCTGCAGCAGCCCAAGCCGGTGCCTCTGTTATTCAAATATTTGTGGGTCGCATGAGGGTAATTATCTACCAATTCTGTAAGTTCTTCGTGTAATTATCATTGTGACACACTGACACTAGTTTTTATGATTCAGGATTGGGCTCGCAATCATTCTGGTGATCCTGAGATTGAGGCTGCTTTAAGAAAAGGAGAAGATCCTGGATTGGCACTGGTGGGTAATACATTTAAAAAATCTCCAAACGCTGGTGGTTAATACATTTTATAGATTAAGGCTACTTAGCAGCAGCATGCGTCCTTTCCTCTTACCTTTTTCAGCTGTAGTGGTTAATATATTTTACTCCCTCCGTCCAAAAATACATGGGTTTTTAAAGGTAAATTTTTGTCCAAAAATAGATGAGCTTTTATGTTTTCTAGGTAGAAAATTGTAATGATTTGTATTGATTTGTGTGTTGTTGACGTTTTAAAATAATTTGATTGGTTAAAATGTGTAGTGGATGTTAAAAAATAATAAATTTTATGAAAAAGTTAGTGCAATGATGATGTTTTTTTTAAAGTAAAGTGTTTTATTAAAACTTGTGCAAGAGGCTAAAAGACCATGTATTTTAGGACGGAGGTAGTATAGATTAAGGCTACTTAGCAGCAGCATGCGTCCTTTCCTCTTACCTTTTTCAGCTGTAGTGTCTTCTCTTCATTCCTAGTTGATATTTAAACTCCGTTTCACACGTGAATTTCAATCCTTCCCAAAAGAAGTGAGATGTTGATGATGATGGTTGATTCAAACCAGATATTGATCGTTCAACACATGATTCAACCAAGTAGCTATGTGGGACAATTGCAAACAGTGGGATGAATAAAAGATCTCACTTTGCTTTAAGCCTTTAACAGTTTTCTGTTTCATAGAGTTTTTGATGGTCTGTGGAAATATTATGGGTATGAAAGTGATTTTGTTTTGGCTTGAATTTGAACAACTTGTGGCAGGTTTCAAAGGCTTACAATTACATTCATAAATATGGTTATAAATCCAAGCTGATGGCTGCAGCAGTTCGAAACAAGCAGGATTTGTTCAGTTTGCTGGGGTAGTCAACTGCTGTATATCTACTTAAACATTGCTGTTAACATTGCCAGCCTGTTTGACTGTTTAAGTACTTTATGTTTATATTTGACCGTAAGACTGTTTTCGTTGGTGCTTCACTCAGGGTTGACTATATCATTGCACCCCTGAAGATATTGCAGTCTCTCAAAGAATCCAGTACCTCACATGATGAGAAGTATGCATATTTAAGGAGATTGTCTCCTGAATCTGCAGCTGTCTATGAGTTTACGGAGAAAGAGGTCTGCTTTCTATTCGCATTTGTCTTATCTCTCTCTTGACACTGCCATCGTTGGGAAAATTCTTTGTTATAATTGAATGTTACCTTGACCAGGTTAAAAGAGGATATTGAATTGATGTAGCAGCTAAACAGTAGAAACCCTACAAAAGTAAACCTAAATAAGTTGTTAGTTGAATGTGGAGAAAATGTTTAGGAGATAGCTCAGTAAAAGTGATGTCTAGTTCTGTAACCAAAAAAGAAAATAAAAAGGAGCTGCCTTGTTGTAATAGTGATGGCTGTTCAACTTTAAATTTGGTTGGTTTTCATCCTTTTTTTTAGCACTAATGTAGCATTGTCCTATACTTTGCATGATACATTAAATCACAACTGTTTATCTTTTCAAGTTCAGCAATCAAACAAGCAGCATAAATTATTTGATTGGTGATTGGGAGACGCCTAATTGAAACTTTGCATAGCTCACCGAAGTTTTCATGCATTGCTTCCATTTGTTACATTGATGAACTTAAAAGGGATTGTTGTCTCTCAGCTTGTTAAGTGGGACCAGCAAAGCTTGGCGTCTGCAATGGGGCCTGCGGCTATGGAGCTCCTGGCAGCTGGACTGGACGGATATGTGAACCAGGCAAAGCAAGTGGAAGAGCTGTTCGGAAAAATTTGGCCGCCTCCAAATGTGTAGGAACCCTGAAAGTACCGAAATCTTACCCTGAAAAGAGTCTTAATCAATAATAGCAGCATGTGTTCCTTCTTCACCGCTTGTCATGTTCAGTTGTTCACCTTCCACATATTCTGTCGAATCCTACATTTGGCAAGTAATTAGATGTAATCTCTGTCGACCTTTGGAGCTTTAAATTCCCTTGTTTCAGTGACTTCAACTGATGGACTCTGATGTTCGTGAAAGTGTTTATTGTAGTTGAACTCTGCCTGTTTCAATTCAATGTGGAGATTTAGGACTTGTAAAACCCACTTTTACCAATTTATCTCCTAAACACTTGCTCCACACAACAGTTCTGGGATTTGCCCTTGTGGCCGCTGGCATCCTCGTCCTCTTGTTCTTTTGCCTCCATAGAATCACACCCCTTTGAAATTGTATATTTCCCCGGATCATCAGTAATCTGTAATCTTTAGTGGTTTAATCTAATATTACACCATCAGTAATCTGTAATCTTTAGTGGTTTAATCTAATATTACACGGTCGAAACAGTGGCTAATGCACTAACTGTCATAATACAATAACAACACACACTCACAGTGGCTAATGCACTAACTGTCATAATACAATAACAACACACACTAACCAAGCGAAAAAGGGAAATCTGGAGACAATTTAACAAGCCACCAAGCAAAGTTGAGGAAGACAATGACATAATTTTGATGGTAGCCACATTCTTCCGGGAATGGCTTATACAAGGTTCATCATACGGTACCATTGGGGTGATCCAATCGCAGTTGAAGGAGCTCAACTTGGGCAACAGTGCTCTGGAGTAGAAAGTAATGACTCTCAAGCTCAACCTTCTAAAGCTGTTGAAATTGGGCCTTTCCCATGTTCTGATTCTGACTATCCTGTAAAGATTGAGATTCTTATCTCCCATTTCTCCCTCTTGCTTCATCATTTCAAGGTTATTGGAATCACTCATGTCTTTCGGGAGATCAACATACGTTTGGACCATATTGTTTGCACAACGTCATCTCTTCAGGATAGAGATCTTCACATTTGCATCCAACATCCAAATCATTAGGTTTATAAAAAAAATAATCAAATATACAAATGAAAGAGGATGAAAAATATACTACGTATATTGTAATTTTATTTTTTTTTGGTTTTAACGTATACTAGTACAATACTCGCGCCATGGCGCGTGCGCGAGGAAAAAAAATATAAAATATCTATTATAAGGATGAACAAAAATAATAATGAAAAAAATACAAATGGTGTAGTACATTAACAAATATAAAAATAAATATATGAATGTATTTTGTCATTACGCTAGACTTCGTCCATAGGATTCCTCGGGGGAAAAAATAGTTTCGTTATATGAAGGGATGAAAATGTATATAAAAAGAAATAATGTAAGGCTAATCTTACAAAATGAGAAAAATAAAGATGATGAGTGGCGCCAAGTTCTCCACTAATAAAGATTATGAGTGGGTGGCACCAAGTCCTCCAAACTCTAAGTGAATGTACTAAGCCTGTCTCTAAAAGATCACGTGCACCAATACCTCCTTGAACGGCGCGAAATAGCATAGGTACCGCAAAGAAGGTTGAAATCCCTGCATCTACTCAAAATGCTATGAAAAATTATCTCATGATTCCACAAAATGGAGCTTGGACTTCACTAATGAGTTTGAGATCTCTACTGAAATTGGATCCTATATCTTCTCCCCCCAACCTAGCCTGCATTAAAGCTAAAATCTCATGAAAAGAAGGGCATAAATGGTAAAGCTTCGGAATGTTACACAAAGGCATAAACATATATTTTTAGGATCTTCCTCAAAACTATTTTATTCAAGTGTCATGAACCTTTTTGAAGCTCGTGTGTGATACGCAATAGCTAAACAGAGAAGTAACTTGAAATAAAGCATAATTATAACCAAAAACATCCAGGTAGTAGGCAGACTCATAAACCAAAAACAACAATCAAGAAAGTGGGAGTCATAAATTGATCAATTCCACAATCAACAAATGAGTAAGCCATGGCGTTTCCAATTGTACATAAATGGTAAAGCCATGACATTTCTACATCTTGCTTATGTTTTTTAACTAAGTTAACTCGGGGTAGAGATACAATTTTCAAGAGACAGTTAAAGTAACCGGCAAAGAACTGCATTATAACACATACACAAAAAAAATACAAAGATCGAGATGGATATGTTGCAGGATGAGCTAACCATCTAAAGGAAGGAAGATTTTGTGCTGATCACATGAGTGTTTTTTTAGGTTGATTAATTCTAGTTTTAGGGTTTGGAAATATTGATTTGATTTGATCATTTAGTTGTTGTGTATCTCCATGATAAAGTCCTGTTAAGAATTTTCCTTGATAGTTTTTTTTAATGGAAAAAGAAAGAGCCATAGAGGAGGAGATATTCATTCATGTAAAGAGATTCAAAGCTTGCAAAGAAGAAATAGAAGAAAAATATTGACAGTGATTACTGATGATTTTAATGTGGTTGCTTTCATATATTACCTTTACCCTGCAAAAGTGTGCAATTACAAAATAACATCAAACAAACCCATTAGTCATTGTTGCAGGTAATTTGTCTGTAAAAGAACAAATTGGTGGATTCATTATATAAGAGAATAAAGGGAGACACAATTGACAAACATACATATATATACATACCTTACTTTCATATAGGGCGTACCAAAAAGCGACCCAACAAATTGCACCAAACAGACTCCTAAGCGGTTTCAAATCCACAGAACTGAGTTCGGGTTGGACATAACATACATTTTGGAGTCGCAACACCGTGTCAATTAGGAGTTGATAGATTCACTAGAGAAATCTAGCGCATTCGAAAACATTGTCACTTGAAAAGTTAAGAAGGATGCATAATCCACACCTCACTAACATTAACACAAGGGAAAGAAGTTTCTATAGAAGGAATTTAGAAGAGGATTTATAACTGAGAAAGATTGGAATTTAGAAGAGGATGTATACCTGAGAAAGATTTGGGGGGATTTTATTACGTTCAATCAATCAAATTTTATAGGGCAAACATAAAAAAACCAAGAAAGTAATATAGAAACAACGCCGAATGAGGAAGATACCTAGCCGAAAACAGATATATAGCACCCAAATCTCCACCGACTTGCAAAAATCAACAAATCGAACTGCGAATAACCTCAAATTTCATAAAAAAAATTAATCGAACAGATTAGGAACCTAGGGTTTCTGATCGGAATTTAGGGATTTGACGAACAACAACAAAACAATTGATTTCTGGTGTTATAAGCAACAAACCTGGAGCCTCCAATATGAGCAGCAAGGGCAGAAGAGAACGTGGAGGACGCAAGATTGAAGCGTCCGGAGAGCCAGCAAGATCGAATCGTATGGACAGAACGTGGAGGCATCAAGAATCTCCACCGACTTGCAAAAATCAACAATTCAGACTGCGAATAACCTCAAATTTCATTAAAGAAAAATCAAATAGATTAGGAACTTAGGGTTTTTCTGATCGGAATTTAGGGATTCGACGAACAACAACAAAACAATTGATTTCTGGTGTTATAAGCAACAAACCCGGAGCCTCCGATAGGAGCAGCAAGGGTAGAATATAACGTGGAGGACGAAAGATTGAAGCGTCCGGAGAGGCAGCAAGATCGAATCACCCGGACAGAACGTGGAGGACGAGGCGCAAGGGCAGAAGGAGAGGCATAAGGATTCGGATGAGAGGCGGTGAAGGCTCGGAGGCGGTAGGAGATGGATTCAGAGGTGAGGTGGAGGAGAGGCAGAGGAGTGGGAACCCGAGCCGACGATGAAATCAGGAAGGGGCTTTCTCCAAAAAAAAAGGATAGGCTTTCTAAAAAAAAATTAGGAAGGGGAAGGAGTAAATAAAACTTAATTGGCCAAACTACCTAAATTAAAGGATTGATTGCCACCTCAGCTAAGTCTTCTCACTTAAAGTTATATATAGATATAGATTGTAATCTAAATCCCTGAATTTTGGGAATTTTTTTGGGCTGTTTAAATTAATTGGGCCAAGTTTTGGGTTTTTTGGGCTGTTATATTGGGTAAATAATGGGCCGTATCTAAATTAGCAAACCATTGTCCTCTACTCCTCATATTCTCTGAATCTGTGTAAGTCGTTGTAGTGTTCTTCAGTTGTTCTCTGTAAGTCGTTCTTCTCCCTTTGGAATCATCGATCTGGTTCGAGCTTTCGAACAATTTCGGTTCGAAGTTCCCGAAGCGGAACACTATAAAGCGTACCACGAATCCAACTTCAGTGGTTAAACTGTTTGGTTGCAGGTTTAGGCACAAAGCTCAATCCAAATGGCGAATCAAGGCGCCAAGAAACGCAAGGAAGAAAATTCTCGGCATATATCAAAGCTTTTCAAGCTCATCATCACCTGCAATGTAAGTACTGCTTGTCGACTAATGTTTATAGATGTGAATTTTGTTCTTCGCAGTCTAATTTGTGGCGTTTGTGTAAAAAGCATTCAATGGGAGTGAAATGAATTTCCATGAAACCTAGCGAGCTAGGTGCAAAATCCAAAAGAACAACTCTACTACCATTTTTTGTTAGTCTATGTGAATCCAAAAATTAACTTGAAAATTATCTTGGTTTTCCATTAGTGCAAGTTGTTATGATTCCAGAAGGTTTATGTGATGATAGTCTGATCATTCATCTGCAGTCTGCACAACGTCCACTTATTGATTTGTTTGGTAACTTATATTGAAACACACTTTTTATTGCTTTATCTGTGCAATGTATATTTAGTGATTCGTTTTGTGTGATAACTTGGATTGAAACACAGTTGTTATTGCTTTTTTCTCGGCTTTCCTCCTTGTTTTGGGATAAATTTCAATAGTTTGAATGGTGCCTTTTTGGATATTGATTTTGTTTCCCAGGTTATCTATGTCTTGCTTAGGATCATTCATCTGTACAATGCCTATTTAGTGATTTGTGTGGTAACTTATAATCAAAACACAATTGTTATACATGTGCTTCCTGAGTCCTGAAGTTCGTGCAATGTGGTGGTTTAAATTGTGTGCCAAAATTTGAGAAATCTGCTGACATTTGCTTTTTTATCAGTTCTCATCTGCATTTTGGCCTACATTTCAATAGTTTGAATGGTGTCTTTATGGATGATGATTGGCAGGTTATCTATGTCTTGGTTAGGATGATTATTTTCTATTCTTCCTTCACATGGAAGCACTGGATTGGGCTTATGCTGACATCTTTGGCCTATGCCTTTC
Source organism: Persicaria tinctoria (assembly GCA_037127255.1). Classification (NCBI taxonomy): domain Eukaryota; kingdom Viridiplantae; phylum Streptophyta; class Magnoliopsida; order Caryophyllales; family Polygonaceae; genus Persicaria; species Persicaria tinctoria. The sequence continues at coordinate 9,034,030 of JBANSL010000012.1, forward strand.
CGTATCAACAACTTTCTAAAATGGCAACGCCATCTTATGACAGTAACGGAGAACTTCTAGATGGTGGATTTGATATGAGCACAGGAGGAATCTGCGGGTATGTGATTCTTAGCTACTTTATTGCCTTTGATTCATGGCTAAGCAACTAGTGTGATAATTGTGGCTTGTAGGTACATGCACGATGTAATCTACATTACGAGCTTCGTGCAAATAGCTTCCATCCTCTCTGAAAAGTTTTGGTATACCTATCTAGTGGTAAGCCCACTGCTTTGATTTGCTTGGTAAATTTTAGCATGTGCACCATTATAATCAAAGTGATTTTGTACCCTTTCGAGGGCCAAGTGAATAATTAAATCTTCTTTATTGTGACCAACATAGACTGTTGAACAACAGAATGAGCTGGGTGGTGATGATATGTAGTATACTGACAAGTTCCCTATTCCTGTGTCACCTCAAAAAGAAAAAAATGGCATTTGCTCACTCTTGAAGAAAACATTTGGCCTGTTAAGGGAAACACAGTTACCATATGGCCTGGTGCCATGATGTTGGCCTCGAACATTGTGTTTTTGGTTCACTGTAACTCACAACATGAATTCAAAGTATTTTATGATTTTATCTTGTTCAACCTGCCATAACACTAAAAGCTTTTGGACTACTATTGTCTATTGAGTATCAGAACACGAGTGAACAATCATTCTTTTTGAGATGAAAACTCATTTAGTTCCTCTAGGCACGACCAAATATGACATTGCATGTGGGCTTAGCTAAGAAAAAATGCGGGCTTGCTGGCAAAATTGCCATATTTTCTGATCATGCTATGTGATTGAAGACAGTTGCCATGTTAAACTGTATTTATAATCAGATGGATTTGGTGTGTTTTGCTCTAACTTGGCAATACTTTAATTCTAGATCCCAGGCTTTGCAATATATCAAGCTTCTGGGTTCATAAAAGGATTCCTGTCACAAGGGTCAGAGGTAACTTTTCTATTCAATGGCTGCCTGGCAGATTTAAGTTAACGAATCGGTGTACTACTGGGAACTATGCACTGATTCTGATTCCTGCATTGTGGTTCCTGAATGTATTTTTGGTTTGAAGAGCTTCATTATCAAGGCTTGATTTTATTTTACTTTTTTCTTGTGATGATTGTGTTTATAGGGAATGGAGGAGGATGAGAAATCACGTAAGAAAAGGGAAAAGCTTGAAAAGAAGGCATCAAGAGGCAAATTCATTAAAACACGGACCAGATGAATTGGCTCACTTAGCTCAGTGTAAGCAGACCAGCTATCCGCGTTGCAGCAGGTATCAGCAAGAATCAATGAATCATATTCAAGAAGCGGTTACACAATAAAGAGAGAGAAATTGAGATTACATGCTAAAGTCGGGGAAGGAAAGAAGAGTGTTTGAACTTGTACCTTCACCACCCATCACTACACATTAGAACTTTGATGGTTTGGACAATTGTACACATTCATGTGGTAGCATTTGTTATACTTTTGCTTCAGAATCTAACTTAATTTCTAAATATAAGTTCTTTGATTGACTTCTCTTCTTTGCTGCTTTCGCTATGTCTCGGTGTTTCTTCTGTCCACAGTTCTCTTTTGTGTCATGGTTTCTGGTTGCAAAAGCTTTCTTCTTTGAACTTACTGTTTAGTCTGTTTTGATCTATTATATCATTGTGTAAATCTTTCTTCAGAAGTCAGAGTGAATCCGAAAAGTGAAGCTATTGCCAACTAGTTGCTTTTGAATCAAATCAAAACCTGCTAGTAAGATCTTTGTCTGATGTTTTAAGGTTCTTTTCCTTCCATTGATTAAATCATTCCTTCAATCTTACTGTGCTTTAACAGTTTTCTATTGCTTAGGTTTTCTGATGATCCGTGACAATATTATGTTTATGAAAGTGACTTTGTTTTTGCTTGAATTTGACCAACCTGTGGCAGGTTTCAAAGGCTTACAATCCCATTCATAAATATGGTTATGAATCCAAGCTGATGGCTCCAACAGTTGGAAACAAACAGGATTTATTCAGTTTGCTGGTGTAATTTCAACTCAGCTTTCTTGGTGCTGTAAGTTTTTTAGTTTTCAGCTATGGATTTTGTTTTCATTATTTCTCCCAAATCTCAATAAGCGCTGCTAGTTTTTGCTTTTGGTATATTTATTATTTAGTGTATTTGGATTCCATTGCATTTTATCAAGACAAACAATTTGAATGGCATTCCAACACTTCAAAATCCCAATAAGCGCTGCTAGTTTTTGCTTTTGGTATATTTAGTGTGTTTGGACTCCATTGCATTTTATCAAGACAAACAATTTGAATGGCATTCCAACACTTCAAACGAGTTCTACTTGTTAAACTGATAAAAAAAATGCATTGAAAAACACTTCAATCTTGGAAGAATTCTCCAACTTCTCGTGTAACTCATGAAACTAAGATTAAATACCTAATGCTCACTGAATTTTTTTTATCTTTGAAACACATTTAAGTTGAGTTAATTAGTCCCATGGTGTTTTTTTTTTTTGCAGGTAAATAAATGCATGTGGAAGCTTTTGAAATTATGTGGATTTGCATGTGGAAACAGCCTATATTATCATGTCCTTACTTGACATAAATAATGCATGTAATTGGAGTAGAGTTTGGAACCCATACGATTGATTGTTTTTGTCCCTTTCTTGATTAATGAGATCTCATCGTCTTGTAGATTAGCTTAATTTTATTACATTTACATTGTTATCCTTTTTTAATGTAACTGAAAACACTAGCTGAACCATTTCAGAATGGTTCAACCAGAAAGGAGTTGCGAGTAGTACCTAAAGGTCCCCGATGTAGAAAGGAGTGGTAAGGAGGTCCTGAGTTCGATCCCTACCTCCACCCCTCTCATTGGGATTGGTTAATGGATCTTAATATGATATATCAATTTACCTTACATTCTCACTTTATTAGATTATATATATTCGCTTATGCTTATTTATGTATCTCAACTTATTAAATTATATATTTAAGTGTCAGTGCATTTAGTTATTATGTACGGAGTATATCAATAAGTTGATTAAGATACATACATATATAACATCAATATAGAATAATATGCATAATTCTGTTTTTTTTTAAAACAAACTAATATAGCATTACCGCTTATCGATTTGGTTCTTCAAGAGATCGCACTAGAGTAAATGAAGGTGATTACTCAGTCTCCCATTGGTTGCCACTTGTCCGATAACCAGGCCCCTTGTAGATATATTGCAATCATCACATTCGTGAACCTTTCCTCTTGAAGGAAATTCTACGTGATGCCGACGCATGAAACCCCAAGTCCGTAAGCCGGCTCTTCGTAGAGGTGTAAAAACACCTACTTTTCAATGGTTACCTTAATATTATATGGCTTAATCCTTAAGTTAAAGTCTCCACTATCGCAATCATCACATTCGTGAACCTTTTCCTCTGGAAGGAAATCCTACGTGATGCCGATGCATGAAACCCCAAGTCCGTAAGCCGGCTCTTCGTAGAGGTGTAAAAACACCTACTTTTCAATGGTTACCTTATATGGCTTAATCCTTAAGTTAAAGTCTCCACTTACCTTTTGAGATAACCAGTAATTACTGTAAAGATCACGGTCTTTCCCGCTCTTCAAATATGCAAAATATTTCCTCACATTTTCGATAAAACCTTCTCGTTCGGTATATATATTCGTATACATGAGAGTTTCCTCTTATATCTTTCCGTGATATACGAATATGCATATGTTTAAGGTCATATACCATTATATCTTCCCGTGATATACGAATATGCATATGTTTAAGGTCGTATACCATGCATGGAGGAAGAGGATTACCCGTCAATCATAAGATTTTTAATTTTCAACAAATCTCTAAGTTGTATGAAAACGAGAGTTGTGTCGGATTTATTTTGTTTTTGATTATGAGATTGGGATCCATTCTCCTTATACAAAAACTTCCAATGTATAGAGGTTTCACCATCTCTTATATACCAAAGTATTTGATTTGCTCCCAAGTCCCAACCAACGTGGGATATGTTGAGAGATGTGAATATGACCAAAACCAAAAATCCCACATCGAAAGTTGAACATAACAAATCTTAATCGGTATGTAAGTCGGTGAGCTACTTCTACTCTTGTCAATTGGTTTTGAAACGGCTTAACCTGCGAGTCCCAACGAACCGCAATGAAACATACACCAAACCAAACAAAGCAAGTTAGATCTATACGATCAATGTTCACCAAAAAAAAAGATCTATACGCTCAAAACATAAAAATACCCAAGTCTTTGTCTTTGATAAATGAGTTAATTTACAAAAATCTTTGATAATTTATTTTACTCCATCCAAAAAGAAAAAGAAAATGAGTTAATTTACAAAAATTTCTTACAAGGAAATTCAATTACCATTACCATATATCTTAATTTGGAAAACCAGATCCCCATCTCTCTCTATCGATCTCCATTACAAAGAACTAGTAAAACCATGCATTATTTCAGACATACCCTTTCTATATAAATAGCAACTCCCTCCATTGTTTCACTTTCACTCACCACCTCCATCAATCATTCCCTTCATTTCCACCTCTATCAATCCACGTCAAACCGATCCGATCCGACGCACCCGAATCGAGAACCCGGGCCACAATGAGTGGGGACGAGAGGGAAGGCCTACCCACGCACTCGCACGCGCTGCTGGGGAGCACCACCGCGCAGCCGCGGAGCGACGACGACACCCGGCATGGACGGCACCTCAAGGCAGCCTTCCTAGCCCTGTCGGGGCTCATGGTGGCCGCCGTCGTGTTGGCCGTAGTGAGCGTCAACAACGACTACCAGGCCCCATCCCGGTCCGAGGACCGGGTGGCGGCCCGTCCGCGTGTGGAGGTGGTGGAGGCGGCGTCGCGGGGGAAGGCGCAAGGGGTTTCCGAGAAGAGCAACACGCCGCGCCTCATGGCGACGCGGCGCGGCGGCCGCTTCCCGTCTTACGACTGGAATGACCGGCAGCTCAGCTGGCAACGGACTGCCTTCCATTTTCAGCCCAGCCATAACTGGATGAACGGTAATTAATATCAATACGCTCATTCATGCATATATAAATATATGTATGTAACTATGTATTATATATTTACATAGATATATATACTCGATCCATTGAATTAGACATAAATGCAACAATTCACAGTTTCATCCTGAAAGAAAGTCTTCATCGACTTTCTCATTTGTCTGTCATTTCTTTGCTCTGTTCAAATTGAGCTTAGATATTTATGTTTTAGCTTGTTAGTATCCTGGCGGTTAGCTCATCTGCTATTTGTTTCGACCTCTTAATTTATCGAGAATGGTGTGTTCGGTATTTCGAATCCTTGCCTTGATTAAAAAAAATGCAACAATGTGTAGATTGTAATGTGTAATGTATTTGGATCCAAATATATATCTATCTATCTATATAATTAAATCATTGTGTGATATTTAAATAGGATAATTTTGGATTCTAATTATAGGGGGAATTGAATAATCTATGTTGGGTAAAGAGTTTGAATTTAATTTCAGTTCTATAATTAATCATAATTTTTTTATGAAGATTGCATTGATTTTGGATCTAAATCTTGCTAAAATTTCAATCATGTTGGTGTTTGATGCTGGATTTAAACTATATAAACTAGTGTGTATATAGAGGCTTTGATTTACATTCATAAAAGACAAGTTGCGCTTTTTTTTTTTAATATCTACAATAATTATTCACAGGGAGCCAAAAAAATTATGCATGTATCTTATTTTCATTTCTTGATTATTTAATTAATATTGTCCTTTATAATTTGTCATCTGCATTGTTTTAATAGATTATTCATTTATTTAATGTAGATATTATGTACATGAACACTTACCATCTACATTGTGTCTTCTTTGTGATTTGCTCTCTGGATCTCCATCAATTGGACTATGATCTCACTTTGGACGGTGGTTTTCAATTCATCGATTAGATCCCAACGGTAATATTTAACCCTTCAATATGCCTTGCTAATTTTAGTTTCAATCACTATCAAAAAAATTGAAATAGAATTTTGTTTTTGATTGGAGGAAAAAAAAGAAATTATAGTTAACAATAATGGTTTATTATGTAAAAGTATCGCTTGACCTATCATAAGGGTATGCAAAGAAAATTATTATATGTTTTGAGAAAATAGAATTTTTTTACAGTTAGAGAAAAATAAATTATCGTTGATAACGGTTTATCCGTCGCATCATAACGAATTGCGTGGCGAAAATCGTTACATCAATTTAAGCAATAGTTTTACTATATATATGCACGGATGCAGGTCCATTGCTATATAAGGGATACTATCACTTTTTCTACCAATACAATCCAAACGGCGCCGTATGGGGCGATATAGTGTGGGGCCACGCCGTATCCAAGGACCTGATCAAGTGGACCCACCTCCCGATCGCCATGGTGGCGGACAGCTGGTACGACAGCAACGGCGTGTGGACGGGATCCGCCACCATCCTCCCCGACGGCGACATCGTGATGTTGTACACCGGGTCCACCAACGCCTCCGTGCAAGTGCAGTGCCTCGCCTACCCGTCCGACCTATCCGACCCGTATCTCACCTCGTGGGTCAAGTACCCGGGCAACCCGATCCTCGTCCCTCCACCGGGCATCCACTTCAAGGACTTCCGTGACCCCACCACCGCCTGGCTCGCTTCCGACGGCAAGTGGCGCGTCACCATCGGATCCAAGCTGAACCGCACCGGCATCGCCCTCGTCTACGAGACCACCGATTTCAGGACCTTTGACCTCCTTGATGGCATCCTTCACGGTGTCGATGATGTCGGTATGTGGGAGTGCGTCGACTTCTACCCCGTGTCAAAGTCGGAGGACTGCGGCATGGACACCTCCGTCAACGGAGATGAGGTAACGTCGATAAATCGATTAAAACTGAAAATGGTACAATGGTACTGTTATTTATCTAACACAAAAGTTTAAGCCAAATTCGATTTTGCTATTATAGGTGAAGCACGTGCTGAAGGCTAGCATGGACGACGACAGGCACGACTACTATGCATTAGGGACGTACGACGACAAGAACGTGACCTGGATCCCTGACATTCCCGAGATCGACGTCGGGATCGGGTTGAGGTACGATTACGGTAGGTTTTACGCATCGAAGACGTTCTACGACTATGAGAAGAAGAGGAGGATCCTATGGGGGTGGATCACCGAAGCCGATAGCGAATCCACTGATATCAAGAAGGGGTGGGCTTCTCTTCAGGCGATTCCGAGGACGATTCTATACGACCAAAAGACCGGCACAAACTTGCTCCAGTGGCCGGTGGAGGAAATCGAGGACTTGAGGCAAAAACCTAAGGAATTCGAGGATGTTGAAGTCGAACCTGGGCAAGTTGTGCGCCTTCCCTTGCCCAGATCCGGCGACGAGGTTTGTGCTCTATCTGTTATCTTCATAAGCTTTTATGATAGAAGGTGAATCTCAGCAATCCATAATTTGTTGTCTATATATGTGAAATGAATAGTTGGACATAATGGCGGAGTTCGAGATAGATTGGGACGCCGTGAACAGCCTCACGGGCTCGGATGAGAGGTATAGCTGCAGCGAAAGCGGTGGCAGCAGTCACCGCGGCGCTCTAGGGCCATTCGGGCTTCTAGTGCTGACTAGCGACGATCTAGTCGAGCAAACTCCCGTCTACTTCTACATATCTAAGGGCACCAATGGCAATCTTACTACCTTCTTCTGCACCGACGTCTCCAGGTCCGCTACTTGACATCATTTCACTAGAAATCTTCCCTATATATCGTCATTTCACTATTGATATATGTTCGTATTATTATAGATCTTCCTTGGCGAGTGATGTCCTAAAAGAAACATACGGAAACGCGGTTCCGGTGCTCGAAGACGAAAAATTCTCGGTAAGGATATTGGTAGATCACTCGATCGTGGAAGCGTACGCGCAAGGAGGGAGGACGTGCATAACGTCGAGGCCATACCCGACCAAGGCAATGTACGAAAACGCGAAGCTTTTCGTGTTCAACAACGCCACAATGGTTAACGTGACAGCTAAGGTGAAAACATGGCAGATGAGCCCTGCAACCGCAGTTACCTTCTCGGTTGCTCTCCGTCTCTTGTTCGTTGTCCTCACATTCGTCGCCATTAGAGTGTAAGCTAGCTAAGAGAGATCGACCAGATTTCGAATTAAAGTTAAGTACCTACGTACTACATGCCGATTCGACTCGATTCGATTGAATTGATGATTCTTTTATTATGTCAATTGAACACAATGTGGTACGTTACATTCGGAGTTCTACACAAATTAAAGTGAGCAGCTGCTAAGATGGGTGAGCCCTATGAGTAGTGTTTGCTTTATAAATTTTGTTTCGTTTTTTCTTTATACTGTAATAATTTTTATTTGGTTTTGTGTTGTTCTAGTTGTATTACTTATGTATCTATGTGAGCTTTCAAGTCAATAATATTAAATTGATTATTCCAGTTTCAAAAAGATTAAGTTTGATTTAAAAGGCTTTGTTTAGTAAAAGGGTAGGTGATGTCGTGATGAGATAGTTGAAACCAATAAATTATTTGTGTTATGATGTTTGATAAATTTATCTGTTAGTTGATAAAAATTTATGAATAGAAAATCAAAAGTTTTGAAAAGCTTGAGTGAGTGTCTGTTCAAATTTTATATTTATTTAATTTAAAATTATATAATATCAAAGCCAAAAGTTTCGAAAAACTGACGGATGGTGTCAAATGGAGCCTTACCGACATTGACAATCCACTCTTCCAAAAGTGAATTTGTCCAGAAATCTAGTAAAGTTGGAATTAATGGAGTTGAGATGCAATTAAACAAATTTAAGGGGTCTAGTTCAATTAATAATTCGGCTGGAAAGGGATCCGATGCAGCAAGCAAAAAGGACGGTGGATCGGAGTATTATATGGTGCTGACGTGAATTGTAACGGCTACTTCTTACCACGCTCCATTAGAGAGAGTACAAGGAAGCACTTCGAGGAGGAGTTCTCGCGTCTCTCGCTCTCCGACCTCCATCAGCTGCTCGCCGTGTCGCCGCCATGAACATTTTCAAGAAGAAGACCTCTCCCAAAGGTGATTTATGTACTATGTGACTCATTAATTTCTGTCTCTGTTGTTCTAGGGCTAAAGCATTGTCTGCAGTTCCTCCCCCAAATTGTGTGTTGATCTTCGTCTGTTTGGTCTCAAATCGTGTTTACTGCTACGAGTGCGATTGAATTAGTTCTGAATTGTTCCCCCTTGTTTACGCGTGTAACAGATGCTCTTCGATCGAGCAAGAGAGAGATGGCAGTCGCCACTAGAGGTAAATGCCTGCTTTTCAACTCTTATATGTTACTGAGTTGCTTGTCAAATTTGCTTCTGACTTCAATTGAAGTGGTAGAAGTAATCTGGAGGAAGCAATAGGGCGAACAATAGAAAACCTAATTCACTTGCCAATTTTAACTTTCCTTAATTCGGAAAATTAGGTTTTTTTATTAATTATTAATGTGGTAGCTAACCGAGATGACATATTTCAGATTTGCATCAATTCACTGCACTAGTTGAGTGGCTTGTGATTGTGAATTGAATATACTGATTACTGAATGTTACTAATGAGTGTAATGACTGAGAACGAAGCTGTAAATGAAGAATTGGGTACTGAGATTATACCGCAATATTTCCAGTGGCATTTCCAAGCAGTATAATTCAAGGTGTTGCTGTCAAATGCAGAAAGTATTTGATGATTTGTTAATGGCTTGCAGTACGACTTTTTTTTTTTTTTTTGCCCTGTCAAAATAGAATCCTAGGATCATAACAGAACTTCTATACCCGAGTCTGAGAAACTCGTTATTGTTTACCGTTGCATTTTTCCCCTCTCTGATGATTGTTCCGCTCTCACTTTGCGCAACTTAGCCCCTAGACTTGCTTAAAGTGACATGTATAATAAATGACATTAGTCGGGTTTGCAAACCAATGACCTTCTTTATTTGATATACTCTGAATGATCACTGTCAGACTATTGTTCTTATGAAAAGGATCTAAATTCATAAGCCAAAAGGAGGTCAGACGTAAAAGAAGCTTCCCATTTTCCTCATTTGTTGGTCTATTTTTCCTGAATTTAACTCCAGCCCTTGCAGAAACTTCACACGCCCTCGTTAAGTCGATGTATTATCTTATAGTTGTTCCAAGAACACATTATATTATTTAGAGGATGCTAACATTTTACCTTTGGAGACATGATAGAAGATGATGCTATCTTACTATTTGTGCAAGCCACTAGTTCCTCTTAATGTGTATTGCTTAAGCAATAAATTAAGGATCTCCTATTTCATCATGTTGATCTATTCCTTTTTATTATCTTGCTAGGTATTGAACGGGAGATTGCATCATTGCAGTTGGAGGTTTGTTCATACTCCTATCTCCATGTGAATTGTGTCAATTATTGCTCTAGGGTGTTTTGTTCTTGATTTTTTTTCTTGGAATTACAGGAAAAGAAGTTAGTTGCCGAGATCAAGAAAGAGGCTAAAAGTGGAAATGAGGCAAGTGCATCCCTGAACTCCTATTATCAGATATCATGACCTATACAAGATAATACCTCAAGCTGCTTGCAAAAGAAGTCCTTTACCCCATTAATGACATTGAGATACAAATATGAAATATCAAACTTCATGCCCTATACTGAAACAATGACTAATCCATTTCGGATGAGTTGGGTTTAACAACAATTCTGTGTAGCTAAACTCCTTCACTTCTGAGTCCAAATTGAAGATGGCAATCATTTCTGGTGCAACCACTGAAACTGCCTACAAGTGTCTGAGTTTTGTGTTCCCTGCATACCTAATGAAACTGTTACAGTTGCATGAATAATTCATATGCTGTTTGGTTTTTTTGCAATCTCTCTAAAACTCTGATACTTCTATCATATTAACTCTGTTCTTCTGCAAAGTAAAATGATCTGCTTATGTTGGCAGGCTGCCACCAAAATTTTAGCCCGCCAACTAGTTCGCCTAAGGCAGCATATAGTTAATTTGCAAGGGAGTCGTGCTCAGATTAGGGGTGTTGCAACTCATACACAGGTCAATTTCTTCCATAAAATGTTCTCCGGTATATTTATTTTTCTCTTTATTGATGTGAATTTTTAATTTAAACAGGCGTTGTATGCTAATACTTCAATTTCCACCGGCATGAAAGGTGCAACTAAAGCTATGGCTGCCATGAACAAGGTTTGCTTTCTTTTTTATATGAAAACTGATTTATGTGGATGATGTCATCTACAATTTAGATACTGATCTTTATTACCATGCTTCATAAGATTGTAACTGGGATTACATAAGAATGACTTTAACACCTGACATATATGAAGAGCCTGACCTTTAATATATCATGGCTTAGAAACTTTTATGGCAGTAAATCTTTTCAGCACATGTCTTCTGCTAAACAAGCTAAGCTTGTTGAATCCGAGGCTCATTTTATTTAATGTAATTCATAACATTGTAACTCTGTATCAAGCTAGAATGAAATCTATACCTTGTACATTGACCAAAACCTGAGTAACCCTTTCATTTCAATTTCTTTTCAGCAATTAGCTCCTGCTAAACAAGTTAAACTGATCAGGGAGTTCCAAAAACAGTCTGCTCAGCTGGACACCACGGTAACTTTTTTTTTTTTGGTACAGTGATAATTTGTTCCTTGTGCAAAGGTTTTTAATTGGTATCGATATCTACTTCTCTATTATTAGCTGTATCCTGGGTGGATCATCATCATCTCCATTATTAACTGCATGCCTGCATTTATTATCACCTGCATTCATCATATTCATTGCTATTGAAAAAATTCTTGTTAATTAATGCTATATCTCTTTGACTCTCTCTTGCTATCTATTGTGCAGTTGTAGTTCATGAATGAGGAATGTAGTTCCTCTAATATATAACTTGAGCAATACCATCTAGTATTTTTATGACTGTTTTCTCTTTGTGTTCTCGCATTCGGTGCTAACAATGGTATTTTCTATAAATAGATTGAGATGATGTCAGAGTCCATTGATGAAACTCTAGACAAAGATGAGGCTGAAGAAGAGACGGAAGAACTCACAAACCAGGTGCTAACAATAGCCTGTCTCTTCCACTTTCATTCTGACTTTCCTTTCAGGTTTTCTGACAAGTGGATTATTGATCTTTCTTTTTGCTTTCTGTCTGTGATACTCCATGACCTATAATCCAGGTTCTTGACGAGATTGGCGTTGATATTGCCTCTCAGGTTGGCTTATTATACATTAGTAATTAACTCTTATTTCCCTGTGAATAGTTTGTCTTGCCTTTTTTTGACAGTATTTATATTCACTTAATGCAGTTATCTTCAGCTCCAAAAGGAAGGATTGCAACAAAACAAGAACAAACTGTTGCAAATTCCAAGTAAGTTTCCTACACATCATATTAGAGTGCTCTATTTATGCTACAACATATAATGAGTGTAATCAGTTGCTCGGTGGAATAGATGGTGTAGTGATAGTTGTACTAAAATTGAAGATGTTCGATGGGTCTCAACTGGGGAAAGTGTTAAAATGATGCAATGAATCTATGCATATGTAGGATGACAATAAAAGCAGTGTACCATTCATAAAAGTCGGTACCCAAAAACGAATAACCATATAGGTGAATGACCACAAAATATATGATTAAGGAAATAAATCCAACTTTTGTTAATCTCGCTATGCCTTTCGAAGATATCTCACGATTAGGCAATTGTTTTGAGCTGCATTACTCGCAACTGCTCCCGGATCTGCTTTCCTCATCGGATTTTATTCTGTTTGCAGACCAGAGTCATCAGATGTCGATGATCTCGGGAAGAGGCTAGCCTCTTTAAGGCGCATCTGAGCATCTGGTCCATTTGCAACCAAGCACCTTTGATGCTATATATATGTGGTAGCAAACACTGAAGTTCTTACACTGTATAATATGTCTAGTATTTATTACATGTAGTTCTAATGCACTGTGAAGTTCATAGTGTTGGATTGTCCGGTTTACTGATTGGAGATGAAAAGTGGTTGTGTGTTTGGGTTGTGTTCTACTATTTGGTAACATTGATGATTGATGTGATACTTAAAAGTGTAGCTAGAATCCAGCCTGGCTCTTCATTCACTGTGAATTGAGATTGTTTTTTTTCTATCTGAAAATTCATTGAGATGTACTGTAAGAAATAGGAATATGGCTATTTGATTTTCTTTGATTAATGCTTAGCGCTCCTTGTAACTTGTAGATTGGAGGCAAAATCAAATGTAAACCTGACTTAGATTAAAGAAACTACTTTAACTACATTGGGAAAAAAATCTATTTAAAAACAGCTATGAATAATTAAAATTTGCAAAATCCTGTATTTCCCAATATGCATGAATGTTGGGTCATAGGTTCGAAAAATCGCTTTTAAAAATAATGCATCTACTACTGTATTATTTTTATTAGAGATTGTCTTCAAATATAGTTCCATCTTAGTAAGATGTAGAGTAGTAGTAAAGAAGATTCATAGAGCCACTAAGGGAGTTTTCAACATGAAGATAGGATAACGGGGAATGGATTGCTTCCCGAAAGTAAAAAAATTTCTATGAAAACTAGTGATGAATAGAATCCCAACGAATTTCTATGGAAACAACTTGCTGAAAAAGGTGTGGCAGTGCCTCTCTTTTGTATTTTTTGCAACAATTTGGTTAAAGACGCGGAACACTTGTTTACAAAATGCACCAATTCTCTTGATCTTATTGGAAAGATTGATAGAAACATTGAAACAAAAATTCCAATGGTGGAAATGACTGGCAAAAATATGAAACAAGCGGTAGTGGAAATATTTTCCCGTCTCACTAAACTTCAAACAACCTCGTTATCGTTGATTTGGTGGAGTTTATCGACAGTAAGGAATAAAGTAGTATTCGATGATCAAAATTACATGGATGATCAACAACATGAAGGGTACATAATGAAACTTGTAAGTGTGCCCCAACAAAGGAAGAAAAAAAAATTCGCTGGAAGAAACCCGCGGAGGGATACTTCAAGATCAATTTTGATGGGTCAAAACTATCCACGGGAGATGTCGTGACGGATTTTGTTATTCGAGACCACCATGGTAATGTTTGGGCTTGCAACGCCTTATTGTGTGGTTCTGTTTCTGCTTTGCGGACAGAAGCGTTGGCTCTTCGGCTGGGATTGTATGCTGCTTTAGAGATGGGGATCTCAAATATTGAAGTGGAAGGGGATAGTCTTTCGGTTATCAACTCAATCAAAGGAGTTGGATGTGTCATTGGGAGAATGATTTGGTGATCGCCGATTCTCTTATTTTGCTCCACTCCTTTGAATCATCTTCTGTCACCCATGTTTTCCGGGAAGTCAATCGGGTGGCGGGTAAAGCAGCATATCTTTGCATGTAATATATTCAAGGGTCGTTTGCTTCTCATCAAGAGCTTCTTACTCTCGTCCGACGTGACGTTATTGGGTGGTGCATCAATGGGGTCTTAACACCACCCAAAATCTCGTCTTGTATAAAAAAACACATGAAGAACCTTTTAACATAGATGATATGGTAATAATTTGACATATTTTGGATCAAACACGACTAGATTAACACTTATTATGCTGGAAACGAATTCCTTCACTAGACTCACATTCAAAACAAAATTAGGGTTGGTCTAGCCAAAAAACCTCAGATTCTCCTTCTTTTTTTTTTCTTTTTTCTTTTATGATGAGAAACTCACAAGCCTAGGACCTCATTACTCAACTCCTTATACCTTGCCATTGGGCCACCCCAATTAGGCCAAGTAGTGTTATAAAAAACTCAGTTTTTCGTGTGTGTTCTTTAGGAGGAAGAGGACCACCAAATATCATAAACGAAAGTAGATGAATTTCACAAACATGTCACATACTCCGTTTCGCACTTTCGCCTTCGCGTGTGTTATAAATATATACTATATTACTACCTCCGTTCGGTAAAACATGTCAGTTACTATTATCACACACTTTTTTATGAGATAAAAACTATATAAAATATTCATATTTTTATATACTCGTAGTTTTTATCTCTTAAATAATACGTGCGTAAATAGTAAGTAACATGTTTTGTCGAACGAAGTTAGTATGTTTTATATTTTATTCAATGGGTACAAGATGTTAACCCAAGTTGGCGAGTCAACTCAGTTGAGTTGACTGAGTCAAGCGAGTTGACTCGCCTTTCTTCAACCTTCCACCATGGCCAAGCTCCTCCATTCACCATTTTCGTCTCAAATTCATAAAGGAGATTAGTCTTAAATTAATTTTGAAGGAGTTAAAAACTTTTTTCATTCATTAATGGGAGGTATTACATTCGATTCGATCCGGAGAATATTCTACTACACTTACTTCACTTTCAGTCTTCTCACCCAAATCTGGACATGGCCACGTCGGTTTTGATCCAACTCATCGTGAGTGATATTGACTACTGCAATGAATATGACGATAATGGTTTATTCAATTTGAGAAATCGGTTAAGAAATGGACCCTGTTCTAAAAAGGGTTTCAGTTTTGTTCAAAGATAATCCACCGTTGTTCGCCCGAAATGCAAGCTCCTAACCAGCTGTGTTACACTCTAAACACCTCTAGGAACAATTCCATTCACAAAAATTTCTCAAAAACATCCCGAATTCAAAACCCCCAAATCGGGATTTCACTCCATCGACCACCACCGCCTCGTTACTGCTCCGCCGGTCGCCGCCTGTTACCACCACGATGCTCGCCACCTGTCGCCACCGGGTGCATTACCGTCTCCACCGAAGGCTGCCGTCGAGTCGGAGGTTGAAACGATGAACAGTGTGCTAATCACTCCGGGCTGAAGGTTGAGGAGGGGTATTCACACAAAAGCTTCCTAATTTTTCAATTTATTTAAAATATGCCCCTATATCAATTCTAAAATTATAAAGATTAGCCTGCAGTTTTAGAATGTATTCTAACTCGCGTTAATCTTAAAATTCGCAGCGGTTATCTCAAAATCCGACACCCATATTTCGAGAGGTTGTGAAGAGGATCATATTGATATTATATACAGTATTTTCCGACTTTTGGTGTAGTTCTGTTATGTCCTCTAGTGCACTTTAAGGGATGAAGTAGATTTGGCTTGAGTCAAAACATGAGAGGTGATGAGATGAAGAGATAAGAGTGGTTGAATGTATACATTCACGAGCAAGCCACAAGTCAAGGGTTGGTGGCTTAATGTTGGACAATTTGGGTGGATGAACCTGCTTGTGAATGTAAACAATATCATAAAAAATTATAAATTATATTTATACATGCATGTCCAATAATATACAACACATTTGTATATTTTTTTCTTATACAATAATATTTTAATAAGTATTATAATTATAATTAGTATTAAAAAATAATAATAATTCTTTTAATTTTAATATTTTTTTCTTACAATACCATTTTTATATTAAAAAAGTTTACAAAATAACAGTACAATGTAAATATAATTTTTATAATTTCTTTTATTACTAATAAAAAATACCGTAAATAATTTTGCTTACACCTAGGGTTACACACTAAACAGATGATCCTATCATTTCACCCCGGGTACTCTCTCACTCATTATATAGTACTCCGTAACGATTCCACCCTCGTTCTTCATATTCATTCGCTTTTCTTTGGTTGCTTTCTCTCTCTCTCTAAACTTTATTTACAGAGGGCGACCGAAATTGTTTCACGCGGAGTTCGTTTCCGTTCCTGAGGCGGTACGATGTGGTTTTTTCTGCTTTTTTGGTTTTGTTTTTGTTTGTTTGGATCTGCGTTATGTTTTCTTCGATTTTTCCGACTGTTGTTACGGATTGTGATCTTCGGTCGTCAGATCTCTGTGTTGTGTATGTAATCGGTTGATCCGATTGAATATGTTTGCTGCTTTCTGTGCTTTTAGGAGGTTTGGAGGCTCTTGCTGCTTAATTCTAGGGTTTTCCCGTCCTTTTTCTTGTTTTGAAGTCGTCCGTTCCTTTTCTAGGGTTTCGAATCCGTTTTCTCTCCTATTCTTCGCCTCTTTCGTTTTATTGTTCAATTCGAAGTTTCAACTGTGTCCGATTGTTTGACTACCTTGCGACTCTTTGTTTCTTCGTACGAAGGCCTCTTGCGCGTTTCATGTCTAGTGTATTAGGCAATTTTGAGGATGAATTTTTATGTGTCGTCAATAATTGCTTGTTTTACTTATGATCATCATATTTTCCTGTACGTGCTTGCATACGATTGTTTAAAGTTTTTATGTGCTCTCTTTTTTGTAATCATAATTGCTCTATCTGCACTTTTTCCATTCCGTAGAAAGATATACTTCGTTTTAGTCATTGATAAGTGCACGAGAGGTAGGATCTCTGTATCTGTAGTTGTTTTACTTGCGATCATCATGTTTTGTTGTGTCTATTTCAAGTTTTCGACGTGCCTTTTTTTTTATTCATCATAATTGCTTTATCTGCACTTTTTTCATTCTGTAGAAAGATATACTTCGTTTAGGTCATTGGTAATTGAACGAGTTGCCAAGTAGTATCTGTAGTTGCTTTTGGGGTGTCTTTCATTATCTCTGTGTTGGATGAATTATGTTTGATGCCTAATTCCTTTAATTTGTTGGCATTCTTTTCTTTCTATTGTTCTTAGACTATTGACAGGCTTGTTGTTTATTTTTGGTGAGCTACATTTGCAGATTTACCATCGTGCATAAGTTTTCTGCAACTTTCAGTTTACCTGATTTTTTAGGCAGTAACGCACTCTGCTGTTTTTGCTGAATTCTCTGCATTGTTTGTTAAACAGTTGCCAACATGGTGAGGAAGAAGAGAGGTGACCACTCTGGAGAGGGAGAGCGTTCTTACTCTCAGTCTCAACAGGCTAGTGGTGGAAGAGGTCAAGGTGGTCAGCAACCACCAGCACAGCAGCCCGCTGGCAGTCAGCCAAGGGCTTGGGCTCCACAAGGTCAACAGGGCAGCCGTGGAGGATATGGAGGTGGACGCGGTGGAGGACCACAGCGTGGTGGAATGACTTCACCAGGACCTGTTGAGTACCGACCACAACAGCCACGAGGTGGGGCACCATCCCAGCACCGTGGCGGAAGCAGTGGCCATGGTGCTGGACCCGCTGCTGGGCCTGTGAGGTCTACGATTCCCGATCTGCACCAAGCTGCACCTGCTTATCCAGCTGGTGCTTTTCCAGCTCAAGCTTTGACTTCTGGGCCGCAGGAAGCTCATATCGAGGCTGGTTCTGGTTCTCCATCTGATCAAGCTGGAGCTTCAACTTCTACAGTCACTCAACAGATTCAACAATTAAGTGTCCAAGAAGGACCATCCAGTCGTGTTTTTCAACCTATCCCAACAAGTAGCAAGGGTATGAAGTTCCCTCTGCGGCCAGGGAAGGGTGTCACTGGTGCTAGGTGCGTTGTCAAAGCTAATCACTTCTTTGCCGCCTTACCAGACAAGGATTTGCACCAGTATGATGTGAGTTATCGAACTTCCTTATTGTTATCCTGATGGTTTTTGACGTGAGTTATCGAACTTCTTTGCCTGTCAACTTTTTAAATCCTCTATTCATGTAGGTTTCTATCATTCCTGAGGTCACTTCAAGGGGTGTTAATCGAGCTGTAATGGGACAGTTGGTGAAGTTATACCGAGAATCTCATCTTGGTAGGAGACTTCCTGCTTATGATGGAAGGAAGAGCCTTTACACTGCAGGTCCTCTTCCTTTCGTGACAAAAGAGTTCAAAATTACTCTTGTCGATGAAGATGATGGAACTGGTGCTCCAAGGTTCCACTATGATCTCTGTTGTTTTTGAACTTCTGCCATGACCTTTGAGGGATTACTGTCCTCTGCTAACCGTGATTTGTTGATCCAGGAGAGAAAGGGACTTTAAAGTCGTGATCAAATTAGCTGCGAGGGTTGACCTTCACCATTTGGGCATGTTCTTGCAAGGTAAACAGGCTGATGCACCTCAGGAAGCTCTCCAAGTTCTTGACATTGTTCTGCGTGAACTACCTACTTCAAGGTATCATTATGCCACTTCTATACTTTGTCTTTGGTGTTTATTTATTTATTTTGATGAAAATGTGATTGGGATTACTGTAGATATTCTCCTGTTGGTCGATCATTCTATTCCCCTAATCTTGGGCGGAGGCAACCTTTAGGAGAGGGTTTGGAGAGCTGGCGGGGATTCTATCAAAGCATACGGCCTACTCAGATGGGGTTGTCATTGAACATTGGTATATAAATAGTTGGAAGGACTTGAGCTTAATACATCTCTATTAGATTATAAATTTTTTTCACCAAGTGTGCCCATCTCACTTATTTTTTACCTACTTTTTCTGAATGTTACAGATATGTCATCAACTGCTTTCATTGAGCCATTAGCCGTGATTGATTTTGTAACTCAATTGCTAAATAAGGATGTTACATCAAGGCCTCTTTCTGATGCAGACCGTGTTAAGGTTCATATGAGCTTATTTTAACTGAACTTTTACCTTGATATAGTGGGCACCTTCTTGGTCTATAAACTATTTTATTGGATCTTCTCATTTTCTTCTTATAATACCTGTTTGTTTCTACCCTTTGAATGCATTACTGACTGCTGGCTTCGACTATCTATGCAATTTACATTTCAATGTTTAATCAGACTTCTCTTGGTTATACTAGATAAAAAGGGCTTTAAGAGGGGTCAAAGTTGAAGTCACCCACCGGGGAACTATGCGGAGGAAATACAGGATATCTGGGTTGACAGCACAGGCTACCCGGGAGCTTACGTAAGGGATAGTTAAATTTTGCATCATATGTTACTTAGTACTGGCCTTGTGTAAAAATGGGCATTTTTTTTTTTTTCATATTTGGAGTTTGATTGTGAAGCCTCATGAATTAGACAAATATTTCTAATTTTGTGACTCATCAAGTCCTTTTTTGTTAGTTTCCCTGTGGATGAGAGAGGGACTATGAAGTCGGTGGTTCAGTACTTCCTTGAAACCTATGGTTTTGTTATTCAACACACTAATTGGCCTTGTCTGCAAGTTGGCAATCAGCAGCGCCCTAATTATTTGCCTATGGAGGTGTGTTTATCATAATCATTTCCCGTTGGTCTTTGAAAAAAATAAAAGTATACTGTTTTTTAAAACAATATTTGACGAAGTTAAATGTTTGATTGCTGATTTATTACCCAGGTTTGCAAGATTGTAGAGGGACAGCGATACTCAAAAAGATTGAATGAAAGACAAATTACTGCTTTACTGAAAGTAACATGTCAACGTCCTCGGGACAGGGAACAAGATATAATGCAGGTTGATACATGACTATGTAGCATCTTTTTTTTTAAAAAATTTACTTTGTTGGCTTTTGCTGTTTCTATTCTTTCTTCTTCTTTTCTTCATTACATGGACGTCGGTATCATAACCTATGCTATTCCATATTTTGATGCTGAATCTGCCCCCTTGTGTGGTAAATGTATATTTATGGACAGTTGTATGAATTCCTGGAAGCTTTTTTCTCCTATTTAGGTTTTTTAGTGATACTTGACATGAATGCCTGTGATATGCACCTTAATGCCCGTAGTCTTACTTTGTGAATTGTTGTTCTTGGAGCTGGCTGATGCCATAGTTTTAACCCTGATGACAAGGACAAATGCTGTTTTACAGCCCAGTCCTTACAAATCGTTCCATAAATGCAATACACTGTACAGAATGCAACAATGCAGTGGCACTGTATGCCTTCTGTTGTCTTGTTGTTGATCAACATTGCGTTCTTGTTGCGTGCTATCCCATACTATAGAACAATTCTAGAATCTTCTACTAATATGCTGCCGTTATTATGCTGGCATAATCGTGGTTTGGTTGTTGCATAAAGAACTAGAACAGCTGCCTCATGGGTTTCTCTATCTTCAGGTTTTGCAACTTTCTTGTTTTTATTTGTCTCCTTGTCAATAATCGTTGCAGTCTTGAACAATTTTAAAATCTTTCCCTAATGTTTTCTTCATTTTGTTGGCATAATCTTTCGGGAACTAGTACAGTTGAGAGCAATTACTTTTGAGATTGCCTCAAGGTTTCTCTTTCTCAAGGTTTTGCAAAAAAAAAAAAAGTAAAAAAAAAAACTTCCAAGAACTCTGCTCAAGAAGCTTAGTTTGGGATTTGAGGGTATGAAGATATAGGAGGTGGAGGATTAGAGGGTTGAGAAACAAATTTTAGGAAGATAGGTAGATAGACAAACAAAAGAATATATATGAATACACAATGCACAGAAGAGTGATGATGGAACACTATATTATGTCTATTTTATTTACTTTATGTTTCCACTGCCTAGGCTACCCAAGTGAAAAATAATGAAGTGGATCAAGGGAAAATGAATGAATGAGATGTGTAGAGCGAACGAAAACTTGGTGAACTTTTTTTTTGGTAGCATTTAAATCAAGGTTTGGCCTGTTTTGCTATTTTAGTATATACTGTTTGACTATTTGTCATGCAATGATAAGTATCCAATGCTCAACTTTTTCAAATTGCTTATTTGTTTCATGCTGAGTTGCTAATTGCTATCATTGCAAACTATCAAACTCCCTCTCATATTTTTTATTTTAAAAACCTTCATGGCAGACGGTTCGACATAATGCATACCATGCTGATCCCTACGCTCAGGAATTTGGCATAAAAATTGATGAGAAGCTTGCCAGTGTGGAAGCACGTGTCTTGCCTGCTCCATGGGTGTGTAGTTTGCATTTGGCAGTCTATTGTGTTCTTTTTTTTTAATGACTGGAGATTTTCTAGTATTGAATCGTGCTTCTTTCTTGCTGCACAGCTCAAGTACCATGATAGTGGTAGGGAGAAGAATTGCCACCCTCAAGTTGGCCAGTGGAACATGATGAACAAGGTAAAATAAAATTGAATTATGTTAATTCTTTTTACCATGAACTCACACACACAGAAGCATGTTTGCCAACGCACGGTGCCTCTGTATTATCACAAGCAAGTGATTACATTATGATGCATCTTTTGGGCCCTTCCACTTTTGTCTCATAGAGTATATTATTTTATTTAAGTTGCAGCCTGTATTATTCAATATCTTTCAGCTACGTAGATTTCAGGAAATAACTATTTTATGTTAATGTTTCATGCAGAAAATGGTTAATGGGGGAGTAGTGAATAATTGGATGTGCATCAACTTTTCACGTACTGTGCAAGACACTGCTGCCCGTAGTTTCTGTTATGAGCTTGCACATATGTGTCAAATTTCAGGCATGGTATGTGATTAGACGTGGATTATGTTTAGTTTTGTAAACTTCTGAATATATTTCTTACGAGAGCTGCTTGGCTGGTAAGGTTCATATATAATCATTAAAATTAACTTATTCACCACCTTTCAACTTGTTATTTCCAGGTGTTCAATCCTGAACCAGTGCTTCCTGTCTTAACCGATCGCCCTGATCGGGTTGAGAGGGCTCTCAAAACTCGGTATCATGATGCCATGATTAGACTGCAACCTCAGAGAAAGGAACTTGACTTGCTTATTGTTATTCTGCCTGATAACAATGGATCATTATATGGTATATAATTTTCTGTTTACATTTTTTCCGGTCATATTTGTTTCTTAATTATATGGTAACTGATGTGTTCCCTTCACAGGTGAGTTAAAGAGGATTTGTGAGACCGAATTAGGCATTGTTTCCCAATGCTGTTTGACAAAACATGTATTTAAGATGAGCAAGCAGTATTTTGCAAATGTTGCTTTGAAGATCAATGTAAAGGTTGGTGGAAGAAATACTGTGCTTGTCGATGCACTGTCTAGGCGCATACCTCTGGTCAGTGATGAAGCTACAATAATCTTCGGAGCTGATGTTACCCATCCTCATCCTGGAGAAGATTCGAGTCCATCAATTGCAGCTGTATGTCTGCGGTCTTTTTAGCTTATACCCCTCCAGAAAGTGAAGTCTCTTTCTTTTCTTTGGATCAGTAAACCTTTTTAACACTTTGTCCTCTTCAGGTTGTTGCCTCTCAAGACTGGCCAGAAGTTACAAAATACGCTGGCTTGGTTTCTGCACAAGCCCATCGCCAGGAGCTTATTCAAGATCTTTACAAGACCTGGAATGACCCTACTCGAGGACTAGTTTCCGGTGGAATGATAAAGTCTGCATTAACCTTTTTATGATGATATAAAATAGATCTGTTTGATAATTTATGTATTGACTCTGTGTTCTCTGGTTTTGATTCAGGGAACTGCTCGTATCATTCCGTAAATCTACTGGCCTTAAACCTAAACGTATTATATTTTACAGGTAGGCCCCAGAATTAAAGTAAATAACTAAATACGTTGTTTGCATTGAGTATTAATTGCCTGTTTCTTCCGCAGAGATGGTGTGAGTGAAGGTCAATTTTACCAAGTTTTGCTGTATGAGCTTGATGCTATTCGGAAGGTAAGATCTCTTGTAACATAATTTATACCATATGGTTTTAGAATATAACATTTTTACCTTCTGTTTTGTTTTGCCATTGCCTATTTTTTAAGGACCTTGTAATTACTCTTTTTTCTTCATGCTTCAGGCATGTGCTTCCTTGGAACCAAACTATCAGCCTACCGTGACCTTCGTTGTGGTTCAGAAGCGTCATCACACCAGATTATTTGCCAACAACCATGGTGATCGCAATTCAACTGACAGGAGTGGAAATATATTGCCTGGTATGCTTGATTTCATTCTGCCATTTGAGTTTTGTGTATGTTTGGAGATCTAAACATTATAACTTATAATGCATAAAATTGCATTATAATATGAATTATAATGAGTAATATTATGCATTAAACGTCATAATGCTTGACTATCCAAACAAACACTTAATTGATAACTGGGATTCCGTGGTTTTTACTATATATATTGTTTGAATGATACAGGCACAGTTGTGGACAGCAAGATATGCCACCCAACAGAATTTGATTTTTACTTGTGTAGTCATGCTGGAATCCAGGTATGAATTCTTCTTCTTTCCATATGCGTGGACGAATGCCCTTTCAATTGTTTCCTCTCTTTGATTTGTGTTTTGGTGACTAAATGCCAGGGAACGAGTAGGCCTGCTCATTATCATGTTTTATGGGATGAAAACAACTTCTCGGCTGATGATTTGCAGTCTCTTACAAATAATCTCTGTTACACGTAAGTGTTGTATCTTAGAAATGTTAGTTTTTGGTAACTGTCTTTATATATTTTTCACTAATAAAGTGTATGAACTTCGAATTGAAACGGCTTGTGGCCATTCTTATGTTCTTACCTGCGATCTCCTTTTGATGTATTGTATCACAATTGTATTTGGTAGGTGGCCCCATTTTTATTTTTATACAAGTACTTTTCTCTTTTGAGTTGTGGTATAAAGAAAGGTGTGTGTTTTCTGAATGAACTGTCAAACCTGGAATTGTTCTTTGAAATCTTCAAGTTGGTGTAATGGAAGTTATGAAATAAATAGATATAAGTGAAGTACTCTTTCAGTGTCAAAACTCAATCAGACACAACTGATAATAATAATATCTTTGTGCAGTTTGCAACTTGTTACTGATCTAATATTTAGTGATTATTTCTTTCTACTAGACATTAAAATCCTTTACACCCTCCCTGCTCCTTATCAACCCTATATAGATTTTGTTTTAGTGCTGTTATCAGGGTTATGTTTATCTAATGATTTGAATAAATTGATTAAGGTCTGGTTATGTGAGGTTATCCTTATTTGTTGAGGTTTGTTATGTGATTTCCTCGAACTGTTACCGTAGAGAGGTCTGAAATATGGAGGTTTCTTGACCTAATTTGTTTTCTTTTCTTCCAGGTATGCTAGGTGTACTCGCTCAGTTTCTATTGGTTAGTATCTTTTCTTTTTCCTTCCCATTCTCATTGCTTTTACCCTCATTTGTTTAACACCATTCTATGGATATGATCTGCACGGCACTAATTCCATTGGAATCAATACAATGTTTTTTGAATAATCTTATTGGTACTTCTTGGCTGACTTTTGTATTCATGGAGATTGCAAAATCACTTGTAGGGTCGCCATTTATTTATTTAATTATTTTTGCAAAATCAACTCGCCTCTCTCTAGTCTTGCATTTTCTTGATTTCAAGGTTGGTTAAACATACCTGAATTTTCATGCATAGAAATACATTCCCTTGCTACCGACTTGCCTTTTGCGTGTAATGGGTTTTATTAGTATCAGCTGCATATATAATGACTTGCCTTATGCTTTAATGGGCTTTTGCACTTTTGCAGTACCACCTGCGTATTATGCTCATCTAGCGGCCTTCAGGGCACGATTTTACATGGAACCAGAGACATCTGACGGTGGGTCTGTGACTAGTGGAGCAGCCTCTGGTCGGGCTAGTGCTGGTCCACAGGGTGGGCGAAGCTCTAGAGCAGCAGCTGCGAATGCTGCAGTGCGCCCACTCCCAGCTCTAAGGGACAATGTCAAGAGGGTCATGTTCTATTGCTAAGCCCCCTTACCACCTAGTTATGCTATGACTTCTGAAGTTGACTTTTGCCAAGTTATCAGTTCCTCTTTGACGATATGACGCTCTTATGCTTTGCACTCTGCATCTGACATTCTGCACTATCAATGTTTGTGACCTTGGATTTCCATGGAGAAAGACCCAGTGTATTGTTCCTTTATATGATGTGTTGATGGATGTTGAATGCTTTATGGTCTCTTTATGTTGTGTAACTTGCTGCAATTTAAGGTTTCTCAAATTGCAGCTAGGTAAGAGTGAAAATTGCAGCTAGTTACAGTGTTTCTCACCGCACTTAAGTTAATGGAGAATACACGTCGCCGGTGTACAAGAAAAAAGGTTATTTTTTGAAGCAGGCAATATAGACTATGCCTTCAAGTGAAGTGATATATCTGATCAAAGCTGTGTTACATTCATAAAGCATTAAATTTGGGTTTCCACCAAACTACTTGACTCGTTTGTAACCATCACCACCGAAGTGATGTTGACCACTGATGAGATCCAAGGATATCGTTGGAAGACCAATTTTGTTCCACAAAAACCAGCACGGAAGGGAAAACATTATAAGAATAAAAAGACACATTTTATGCTGATCCTCGTAGATACACATAAGACTACAAATTCAGATGAAGTTCTTTATTCAACAGCAAAGCATCTATCCACCTTAAACCAAAATACCAAGGCTATATATATAGCTCAAGACAGGATAAACAACCAAACATTTCACCAAAAGAACACGCGAAAAAGGGAATCAACACAGGACACAAAACACATCCACTAGTAGTCCTCTGGAGCCAAGGGCTGGTGGGTATGCGGAGCTTCAGCTGGGATCACCAAGAACTCGTAAATCAAACCGGCTAGTCCGCCACCAACCAGCGGCCCAACCCAGTAGATCCAGTGGTTATGCCATCTCCACCCCACAAGGGCAGCCCCAAAGGCCCTAGCCGGGTTCATTGATGCCCCGTCAAATGGACCACCAACAAGTGTGTTTGCAGCGACTATCAGGCCGATTGCCAAAGGCGCCATCGCTCCCAAGCTTCCTCGTTTAGGGTCGATGGCCGTTGCATAGACCACATAGACAAGACCGAATGTCAGGATCATCTCTAGGAGCAGGGCGTTCATGTTTCCCTCTCCATAAGCCACTCTGAATCCCACTGGTCTCTGAAAATTACAGGCGGGAAAATTTAACAATGGGCTGATTCAATACGTTAAGGGCAAATGAATACTGAATGAATGAACATTGCATATTTAGAGAGCAAACATACCATTCCGTCGGTGCCCACCCTCAAGAGGGCGCAAGCGACAACGGCACCGAGGAGCTGAGCGACCCAGTAGTAAACGGCTCGAAGCACCGAAATCCGGCCCCCAACCAGCGCCCCGAACGTCACTGCGGGGTTCACGTGCCCTCCGGAGACGTTGAGGCACGCCGCCACCGCCGCGAACAACGCGAAGCCGTGCGCCAGCGCTATCAGCATCAGCGACGCTGCTCCCAGTGGGGCCACGTCCTTGTACAGCTTCCCTGAATAACATCCAAATCCAATCCCCCCCAAATTACAACTAATATATATTCGAAGCGCGGGAAAGTGACATAGTTTTTAAAAAAGAAAAAGAAAAAAGGAAAAAGTGAAACAAACCAACGGAAAGGAGGGAGCCTTCGCCGGCAAAGACGAAGACCAAGGTGGAGAGGAACTCAGCCAAGGTAGCTCTCATGGAGTCCGGGTGGGTGGCCTCCTCCCGCCTCCCAAACGCGTACCTCCTCGGCGGCGGCATCGTCCTCGATCGATCAAACAGCTTGTTCCTCTGTCTGAACGCACGCTAGCTGGATCGATCGATCAACAATAGCAAACCCTAATTCTGATTACAAATTACGACACACCGTAAAACCAATTGAATTGTTTGAAAGGCAAAACAAGGCAACAGCTAATTACAAGAAGCCGATGGATGGATGGATGGATCGAGATGAGTGATTGTGGAAGTGGAAATTGAATACGGAGTTGTGATTATTAGTAGCGAAGAGGAGAAAAGAGGAGGGAAAAGGGACAAAAAAAAAATGGAGACACTTGGGAGAAGGCATGCGCCCGGAGTGCCACGTGGACAGTGGCTGTGGGAGGTGTCCATGGTGATCAACTCTACATGGCTAGCTGCTTGGCTTCCTTCATCTGTCTTTCTTCCTTCCATCCATCCCTATCTCTTTCTCCTCCTTTCTCAATATCATCTCACATTTCACCCAATTAAAAAATAAAATAAAATGATGACATCAAATTAAACAAGTCATTATTGCTAAAAACAATTTAATACGTAATATCATCTAAAATATATAAAATTTTAGTTTCTCCTATTTATAAAGTGAGGGATATATAAGATTTTAGTTTAAACGAGAGAGACCGTATTGCGTTGGTATGAACACGTTTGGAGGAGACTTTCTTCCGCATCAGTTCGTAGGAGTGAGAGTTTGGATTTGAAAACTACTCGAAGGGGACATGGTAGATCGAAAAAAAGTTTGATGGAGGTCATCCGAAATGATCTCAATCTTCTGAACTTTTCGGAAGATATGACTCTGGATAGAGACCATTGACGGAGGTACATTCGAATGTCAAACATTTAGTGTCTTGGGCTATTGTGTGATGTCTATTTATTATGCATCTATGCTTCTTTGCTAGCTTTTATTTCCCTTTTGTTATATTTGTTCTACCTGCTACCACTCTGTTCATTTGTTCGATTATTTTTGGGTCTATCGGAAACACTTTCTCGACTAGTTTTGGGAAAAATTGCGTACATCCTGACCGTCCAGACCCCGCTTAATTGTGGGATATACTAGGCTATTTGTTGTTGTTATTGTTTTATTTACAAATTTATTCATTTTTTCTTTCTTATCATATA
This sequence comes from Persicaria tinctoria, assembly GCA_037127255.1. NCBI lineage: Eukaryota > Viridiplantae > Streptophyta > Magnoliopsida > Caryophyllales > Polygonaceae > Persicaria > Persicaria tinctoria. The sequence continues at coordinate 9,062,393 of JBANSL010000012.1, forward strand.
CTCCATCCGTCTCAAAATACATGTATTTTTAGTCTATCTAATTTTGTCAAAAATACATGTCTTTTTAGATTAATCACTACACTTAATCTACTTTTACATCTAATCATTACTCTAATTTTTACATCACCCCTATTCTCCTCCTTACAAATTGGAAAAAAGAAAACAAATTCTTTAATACCAAAGTCTAATCATTACACTTAACATGTATTTTTACATCTAATAATTACACTTAACCTACTTCTTAATTCCCGTGCATAGTCCTAAAAAGATATGTATTTTGAGACGGAGTGACTAAAAAGTAGTTTGTATCAACTATCCTATCAGTTTGGATTACCAAACACCTTGCTAATATATAAACCATTAATTTTGACATATATTTATCATGCTTAATCTATCCGTTTAAACTACCCTGTCAACTCTATTGTCAAAATTTGCTTTTTATTTCACTTTATTCCCCCCTTCAAATTCCATTTTCTCATGTAATTTCCTAAAACCTGATGCTAGATGGAGAATCCAAATAGTACTCCCATGGATGATGAACCTGCAAATTTAAAGGTTTGACTCAGGTGGTGGTTATTCAGGCAGATAACGTTGGTGGGCTGGGCCAATATGACCCGATTGTTCTGGCCAATGTCTTTTTCCATAATCCATTTATTGACGGCCCAGTTAGACCAAAAAAAAAATTATTGACGGGCCAGGCCCGGCCAACCCGAAGATGCTCAAGTTTGACGTCCAAGTCCCACAGTTTCTCAAAAAAAGATTTTAAAATGGAAATATAAAATACATTTTTAAAACTATTTGCAAAAGTTTCAGAAAATATACTGCATCCGTTAGGCAAAACTTGTCATTTTAACTTATTTCACAAGTTTTAAGGCAATTAACAAATGTACTATTATCCTCCTTTTTTTACTCTATCAAAAACTACAGCTAACAAATCATCAATTATATCAAAGACATTTTTGTAAAGTGAAATGCAAGTTTTTTCACAAAAAATAACATTCTAAAATAACATATTTTACCGAACGGATGAAGTATTAAATAAAAACAAATTAAAATTCTTTTAAAACTTCAAAATATCTAAAATGGATAATTTATTAGAGATCCTCAAAAAAAAAAAAACTCATCAAAAGTCCTCTAGCCTTTCCTAAACTTAATTAGGATCTCACCCCACCACCAAAACTATTAAAGTCGTCATGACCCACAAAAAAAACCCATCTAAATCCTTAAACCTATTCCATTGTGGAGCACCGAGCACCCACCAAATGTGTTTTAAAACATTGTAGATGGCGGTGGTTTGGATAGTTTTGTGGGATAATGAGGAAATGACAATAATGGGGTTCCAAACAGAGTTTTTGATGTTTTGATTTTGAAACACTTTTTCCAATATTTTTCTAAATGACTAAATCAATATATATTTAGAAGCATATATTATGAAATTCAAATGCCCAATTTATATGCACTTTAGAAAATTCATTTATGAATAATGTTTAACTATTACTACATAACTTCAATTTCGAGCATACATCCATTTTTTTTACACTGTGTTTTATAATCCGTGAATACATGTCCACTTAAAAAAAGAGTAAAAATTACTTATGTAGATAAAAAAAGTATTTCATCTTCCAGCCCTAGAATAAGGGGCGCGTAGAGCCATTTAAGACTATTCGTTGAGTCGAACATTGGTTACTCATATTCAGCTCATTTAAAAACTAATCAAGTTCAAATTGAATTTAAAATTGGACTCAAGTTGAAAAAAATGTGCTTACATTTGAATCGTTTAATAAATTGAACAAACTCGATCACGTCTTTTTTTGTTCTCGCGAGGATAGACCTGTCCTACTCTTGCTCATAAAATAGTAAATTATGAAATTTTATAAACTTCATAAATTATAAATTATAAGATATTAAAAGTTGAGTTGCCTAACCAATGTTTTAAAAGGTGCTAGGCGGTCGCTAGGTGGTGAGTGACCACCTAGTGCCTAGACGGTTAAGCGAGTGTCCAAGCAGTGCCTATGCAGACTTAGAACAAACTTAATTATTTTCTTATATTTTAACGCATAACACATGTAAATAATTCATAGAATGTAATAATAATCCATAATATCGCTCATAAACCCAAATTTATCGTGTTTAACTATCAACTATCATTAAAGTAAATAAACATAAAAGTAGACGTCTAATTAGCGACTCTAAACCTTTTAAAATCCAAAACCATAGTTTTGATCAAGGAACAAATATATCCAGACATGGGGATAAAGAATTAGGTACCTAGGCGGGGGGTAATACCTATCCAGACATGAGGATAAAGAATTAGGAGCCTAGAGACAACCGAGCCTAACTCACAAAAGTCAAGTGAGATTCTTTTTTAAAATCAATTAACAATAAAAAAAAGTAACACTACTTATTTACTAGGACCGGTTACATTCACTTTCGATGTGGGACTTGTCTCATTTAAATATCTTACCAATACAAGACCATCTCTCAATTGACGAGGATTAACCGTGTTAATAAAGCAAGACAAACGAAGCTTTGAAATTGGGACATGTCAAGTATTAGGGAAATTTACAGAAAACCACCCATTATATATAACTTTTTACACTTAACCACCCACTAAACACGAAATTACATAAAACCACCCATTAAATGGGTTTTGTTTTCAAATCACCACCCACCACATAATTCCATTAGAATTCCATTAAATATAGTATATATTTTAATATTTTATACTTCAAATTTAAAGTTTAAATTTCAATATATTTAAATTATATTAATTATTAGTATCGAAATAATTATTAAATTTAAACAATGCTAATGACTTATAAACTTATTTTTAATTTTGATTAAAAAGAAGTCTATAAAACTTATAACCATTTTTAGGAATAAAATAGAACAAATTTGTTCATATATACATAGACCTGTCAATATAAACGGGTCATTCAGGTCGAGTCACTTCGGGTAAAACGGATCCCGGATAAAATGGGTTCCGGATATTTCCGGGTTGACTCGAACCCGGGTTTGACCGGGTTTCAGGTCATTTTGGGTCGATTTCGGGTTTGTCAATTTTTTCTTTTTTAAATTAAAAAAAATAATGATTTGATAATTTTGCGATAAGTTTTAATTATATATAAAAAAATAATTATAAATTAATCGGGTCACCGGGTCAAAATTACCGGGTCAATCGGGTCAAAACCCAGATTACCCAGAAAATTTTCAGGTTTCGGGTTCGGGTCAAAATTTCCGTGTTCGGATCGGAAATTTTCCGGGCATTCGGGTTGGGTCGACCGGGTCGGGTTGTGTTTTGACAGGTCTATATATACATCATGTTTCTAAAAAAAAATTAAATTTTTTTTTTTAAAAAAATTAATCAAATATATTTTGATATGTATTTGAGATTTTAAGTTAAATATAAAACTTAAAATAATGTATTATCATATATATTTGACAAAAACCTAATAAAAATAGACAACGGGTGGTGATTTGAAAACAAAACCTATTTAATGGGTGATTTTCTGTAATTTTTTGTTTAATGGGTGGTTAAGTGTAAGAGGGTACATTTAGTGGGTGGTTTTCTGTAAATTTCCCCAAGTATTATTATCCATCTCGTGTTCATTGAAATTCCCAGCAATCAAACCCTCCCTTCCGACTCCCAAAAAAGACCTCCCCTTTTTCCGCCATTGAAGCTCTAATCGAAGCTCCGGTTTCGATTCTCAGATTCACCGTCTTCCTCATTATCTTTCTAGCGCTCCAAATGAGCTGAGAATTACAGATCTGATCTCAACAGACTCGTTACCCGTCGTAGTTCTGTTATAGGCATTATCTGCTCCTTGATCTACCGCTCCCAGCTGCCGATGATCCAAACACTGCTTCAGCGATTGGTCGTTTATTGGTACTCTCTTTGTAATTCTCGTTGATTTTTTTCCCCTTCTTTCCGACTTTCGTTGTATTTGTCTCCCAGGCTACATGGTTCTCATAGCTTTGTGTGATTGGTTTTAGCTAGGGTTTTGATTGAACTAGGAAGTTTCCGTTGGATCTCAAACGTGTAAAGTGCATAGTACTTGAAATGGAGAGTGGTGTATTGGTGCCTTTGACACAAACTATGTGGCTGGATTTGGCAGTAATTTTTTAATATTTAACTTTATTCATTTCTAATCGCCAAGGTATCATGTGAGTACCAGAGTGGGAACTTTGCTCTTTGTATTGAATATGTTAACCTGCAAAACTAATGGATAATGCCTCAGAAATGGTGATTCATGCTTGAGATCACTAGTCAAGTGAGTTTTACCATTTGTGGTTGTTCTGGGAGCTCTTAAAGCATACAAATTCTGCTTCAGAGAAGGTCCTGAGAGATATGAAAAAATATATTGTATATGTTTTGTGTTGATAAATAAATTGAACAATTGAATGGCATTTCCGTCTCAGAAACTGTTTTTCTGGAATAGATAATGTATATTGCTTCATCCAAGATTTGTTTTGCTTTTAAAAGAACCCTTGTTGGTTGAGGGTCCTCGCCCTCAATGTCTAAAATGCCTATATTACAAATATCCATGCCCTTTTGCTTAACTTACATTTACTTCTGCACAATTGATGAATTGAATGTATATGGATAACTCGGCACTGGATATTCTACAATTCTAACAAAAATCACCAAGTTCATATTTTTGTATTGATGCATTTTTTATTTTTCTACGCACAAAGCATCTGTCTGTACTGTTGTTGCCTTGTTACTCTGCACTATTTTCTTCCATTATAAGCCATTAAAAACTAGTAACTGATATATCCCAGTGGCTTTGATTCCTCATTCTTGTCTAATTGTCTTATATGTATATAGTTCCTGTCTAGATTGAGCTGATGATGTAGAATGATTTGTAGAGTGCTTAATCAACATTCACATTGGCATTCTGATGCTTTTACTTCTTTTGTCTTATCCTCCTCTGTAGAGATATATCCCGATGCAATCAGGTCCTGAAGAAGCCTCCTTTTCAGTTCAGAAGGAAAGCAATAACATTGCAGTTGTGAAGGAAGACAATAGCTTTGCTAATGCTACTTCTGCTCAGGGTGTGAGGGACTTGATCCATGAGCCTGTTGTTGTATCATCAGATTCAAATGTGATTCCTGAGTTTGCGGTTAAGGATGGCGAGTCTTTTGATGCCTCAAAGCAACTGGTGGTTTATGAAACTCAGATAAATGAGTCAAGTGAACGTGAATCTGTACCTGACCCTATTAGAGATAACCAGACTCGTACCGTGTCACAGGAGTTGGTGCTTTTTGATCCCAAAGACAATGCCACACATAAAAGTCTGCCGCCTAGAATTTTGCCATCGGTTGGAGCTTTCACTGTTCAGTGTGCTGACTGTTTCAAATGGAGGCTTATTCCAACCAAGGAAAAATATGAAGAAATCCGCGAACATATCCTTGATCAACCTTTTACTTGTGACTTGGCTCGAGAATGGCGGCCTCAGATATCATGTGATGATCCTCCTGACATAGAGCCGGATGGTAGAAGGCTATGGGCGATTGACAAACCAAGTATTGCTCGGCCTCCTTCCGGTTGGGAAAGAGAGTTAAGAATTAGAGGAGAGGGAAGCAGCAAATTTGCAGATGTGTATGTAAATCATTCCTTTCTCTCTTTACATGTATATTTTTGAAAAAATTGACCTAATGTGGCATGCTGAGAAATTGAATTATCTTTTTAGTGGAAAAAAAATGTTAAAGTCATCAACTTTTTTCAGCCAAATTATAGTTGAAGTGGGCGCTATAAAATCAGTAAAAAGAAAAAGGCACTAAAAAATGTTGCAGTGGTTATTTGTAGGCTGGACAAACTAACAACATAAAAGATTTATTTATCCATTTCTTGTTGTTGCTTTGGGAATATTCATTACTTTGCTGATTCCATTTGCATCCTCATCTTGTGTTATATTTCGGTGCTTTCAGTTTTAAATGTAGTCTTAGCCAAGACATTTGGTATTAGGACCTAATATTTGGATGGTATTTGGTTAATCTTCAAGTGTGTATCCGATGAAATACCTAAAATTTGGAATTAAAGCAGCAAAAAGCTCAATATATATATGAAATATTAAAGGGCAGTACTTGAAAATGCAACCCAAAGCACAATTGCAGTGAATATAATTGTCAATTTCATTAAAGGAGGCACAGGTAGTGGCATTGTAAATATGTAATTTATGCTCGTTCTATTCTTAAACTGTACTGATGCTTGTTTGATACCTTAACTGGAAAAAGGAAGTTGCATTCTATGAGGAAGATTGAGATTAGCCTAATGAAAAGGTGCCTATTGTTGTTTCTTCTGCTGCTTGGCTTCCTTGTTGTGTTCTTAATTCATCCTTGATGTTGCAAATAATGCTTAGGCATTTTTATCTTTCTTTGTTGATTTGTGATGACTCATTTCTCTTTGCTAATTCTTTCAGATACTACATTGCGCCATCTGGGAAGAAGCTTCGCTCCATGGTTGAGATTCAAAAGTATGCTTTCAGTATGAAGCTTTATTATTTAAATCCTTCTCTGCAACATCCTTGATCAGATACCCAAGCAGAATCAACTTTATAGATATGATTACTTTATCCCTCTCTTCGTGGTAGATAGTCTTATCGGTTCACTGTTTTGTACATTGCAGGTACTTATTTGAACATCCTGAGTATGTTCAAGAAGGTCTCAAACCGTCCCGGTTTTCATTTCAAATCCCAAAACCACTGCATGAGAATTATGTCAGAAAACGCCCATCAAGGGCTCTTGAACCTGATAAAGGTATGATATTTTTTAAGAAACTTCTTTTGGTTTCACTATTTAATTTGATGGTCCTCAGCCTTTAAGAATTGCAGTCACACTTGACGAGTGTTTATTTATTATGATGCACGCTTTTGCTTCAATTGCTTTTATGGGGCCTAACTGCTATGGTGTTGTCATTAATGGAATGTTGCTTGAATGATTTTGATCCATTGTCTAAATTCTTCTTTCATGGATATTAGAGGAACCACATAGCTTCATTGCATTTTGTTTGTTCTATTTTTTTCATGAAGGGAGCTGGAGACTTTAATTGTATCACTGAAATCAATTCATGATAAGAGTGATTATGGCCTTTTTGGCTAACATGTTGGATATGTGAAACAAAGTGGTTGAAACTCGTAATGAGAGGAGAATTCAGTAAGTTAAAAGAGACACCTTGGTGTGCAATTCTCCTTTAAAGCAATGGATGACAAGTCCCTCAATTTTTAGGTGTTTAGCCACATACTTCACTGACTCGGGGTAATATGAATATATGATATTTGTTTTTTAGAAAAAATATAGCCATCTTTGTAAAAGAAACTTCCAAATAAAACAAAGCAATACAGTGAATTTAGTTGCAGGTAGATGAAGGTTTGTAATTCTTGTATTATTATGTGAACAATAAGATATTCTTTTCTTTTCTTTTTCTAATCTGTTCTGTTTAGTTTTCAGTGTGGGGAGACAGCTTATACTACTTGTCTGCAAAATTTCTGTGCAAAGATACGAAACTTATAGTGCTTGGATATTGACAGTTACTGGATATACATTCAATAACCTTGCGAAAAGTGATGTGCTTAAATTTACCATTGCCAGAACTGCTCTAGCTTTAAACATCCTACAGCCATATTCATTTGGGGAGGAGCGGAGGTGCATGTTGTGTTGAATATCTGATTTGCAATTCGTTTTAAGGTGGATAGCACTCAGTAAAATCTGTTTAAAGTATTGCCTGTTTTCTTTGTTCTGCTAGCTATCAGCTTAACATCTGGAAACAGAAATATTGAAATTTATAGTCTTAGGAAATTTTGTGTGTAATTGTCGAAAAAATTATGTGACTGCTGATGCCTTGCTGAGTTGCTGGTCATTATCTGTTAGATTTCTTCAATGTTTAAATTCAAGTGATAGTTTAGAGTTCTCATGGACTTAATTTTTTTTTTTCATGATATGCTGTTGACTGTGATATCTATTGGCAATACTTAAAAGGTGGAACTTGGTTCTTATTGGACAGTCGATTTATACACAATGAACTTGTGGCTTTAGATATCTATTGGCTATGCTTCAAAGGACTTGTGAATTCCTTTTACAATTGAAAAGATGTAAATTATTTTTGACACCTTTCTTGCAGTAACTCAATTGCCCTTAGCCGGTTCAGTTGACACTCCTGTTTTGAGGCTTGGTGGCCCTGGGCTCTCAGATGCCTATTCCCCAGAAACTCCTGATACTCCTCCTAACAAGCAGCAAAAGACGACAGAATCTTCCCCAATCGGTACTAATGAAAGATTGCACAATCGGATTAAGATCAAGATAGGACATCCTCCTCGCCCACCACCAAGTGATGCCATATAATTTTACAGCTCAGGTATCTCCTCATTTTGTCTATGAAACAACAGTAGAGGAGCTTCTTTTTTGCTTCACAAAATTCCATATATATCATATGTGCTTAGCACGCACCTTTAGTGTATAATATCTCAAAATCAGGAAATGTTTTGCTTTCCACACTCTACGCCGACAACCATTAGTAGGACTGAGAGGTTGAAATGGTTTAGCGACAACGTAATGCCAGGAAAATGATAGAAATAGAAGACCATTGTTTATCTTTTGATTCTTGAGCTCTACATTAGTCACCATGCTTTGGAACTATTGGAATTGGATTGAATATTGCTGCTGTTGTACTTCCTCTATCTGAGTATATTAGAGAATGTGTTTATATCTTTTTGGGCCTACTCGGCACAAGTGAGCAACTGTCGTATCCTTGTATATCTTTTAACCTTTTCCTATAAAAGAACGGAGAATTTGGACACCGGTAGCCGTCCCCCTGACGTTGGTGCAAAGTGAAGTAGCAGGTCCTCCGGGGTCTTTGTAGCTCAGGTCTATGTTCTCCAGCCACACCTTTTCACACGGGTTGAGCCCGCTGCACTGCAAGTTTACCGCCACCTTCGACGCTGATGTTCCGTATATGTTTTTGAAGGTCACCCCTTCTATCCGTATGCGCGAATCCCCCTGCATTTTCATACATTCATTCATTTACATGCCTGCACTGAAAAAACTCGAACCTGGACTGTCGAAATGATTTGATGACTTACCTTGTGGCACCTTCCATCAGGGAAGTAGTTCTGATCAATGATAATGGGGTTATAAGCCTCCTGCATAATGATATTCTCAAAGGAGACACCGGAGCAAAGCCCCGGGTTCTGGTTGGCCCAGGTCTTGATCCAGAGGCCGTTCAGGGTCTTGGAGAAGGTGCAGTTGGTGACCGCGATTTGCCTCACCTCGTCCCCGGGTGAGTTCCCCATGCTTCCGATGCTGATTCCGTGGCCAGGCCCACACCAGACCCGGTTGACATTGACGTCGTTGCTCCCTGTCAGGATTGCAATGCAGTCGTCGCCTGTGGCTATGGCAGTGTCTGTCACTCTGATGGCGCTTGAGAGGCCCATCTTGATGCCATCGGTGTTGGGGCTCGTCTCCGGTGCGTGGATCCACGACCAGGCGATTTCGATGTTGTTGCAGGCGAAGAGATTGATGTGGGTCTTCTTGCTGTTCATCAGATTTACGCTCAGTAGCTTATCAGTATATGCATATGCAGTGGGGAAAATTAATAAATTATTATAATTATTAAATCATACGAATAAGTTGGGAAAATTAGAGTGAACTGCACAAATCCATCCAAATATTCTATTTAACTATTTATTGTTTATATTTGTTAATAAGCAATAATTTAACAACGTACAAGGCTCGTTTGGTTAAGCACGGAAAGCATAATTCCCGATAAGTTAATTTCGTAAAAAATCAATTCTTATAGATTGTAAATTACAAAATTGAAATAAATATGTTTGTTTAGATTTTAAAACGATCGCTTCTTTCAGTTTATAAGATTGCTGTTTGCAAATTGAAGTAAATTGGGGGAGCTTTTTGTCATTTATAAAAGTAATGTAACTATGGGAGGTTGACAGTTGACTCACGGCATGGCCTGGATTGAGCAGATAAGAGCGATCCAAACTGTGCGGCGGAAAAGGCTACACATACACTTGGTGTATGTATACACTATTTTTTTTTTTTAAATTTATTTTTTTAAGGTTCACCATTTAAAATTTAGGGTATCATTAGTGGTTATTGAAATTTTTAGGGTTTATTCTTTTATAATATGGGTAAATTTTACACATGGAAAAAAGATACACAAATACCAACATACACCGTATCATCCTCCCTGTGGGGCCCTGACCATCGAAAACGCCGCCGTAACCGTCGATGGTTAATCTATCAAGATAACGGAAAGTAATCCAATAACCGAGATTAGTTGGGCCTGGAGGAGTTGCAAACGGCCCATATTAATGAACTTAATTGGGCCCTTATAAGGCCCAATAAGCTCAACTGGGTTTAACAAGTAGGTCCCACGAGGAATCACAAGCTGGGCCTCCCCTCTACCCTCCCATTTGCATGCATCATTACACCCACTCATCAAAGCCTGCCACTCCCATCAATTTCAATAAATAAATTTAAATTGCTAAAAAAAATTAATATTTTATAATATTTTATTATATAAAAAAAAGTAATTCACGCTTGTTAGAGAATCAACAACAAATTATTCATTTTTTTAAGAATGTTAAATCGTTTTTTGTTCAACTGATTCCCCATCTCATTCCCCAAAATGGAGAAGCTACAGAAAAAATCGAGAGATTTACATAAATCTACAACATTCTCCAAAATTAAATTATTCTCCAAATCTTTGAAATAGGAAAGTTGTTGGAGTTGAAGTAAAAATAATTTGAAAAATATGTATTTTGTTTTCCCATTTTTAGTTTTTTTTTTAATGTAAATAGGTGTTTTGTATCTTAAAATGTATGGGTATGTAATTTAACCCCTATAATTTGATGAATAACCATGTTTTGTAATCTCAAATGTTAAAAAAAGTGCGAATAATGGTAGATCGCATAATTTGTTGACTCAATTAAGTAGAATTGAAAAAATGTCAATTGTATTGTGATTTCCGAAACCCTCTTGTTAAGCGAATGGGATCCACTGTCCCCTAAAAGACAGTGCACAGTGATTTTTCCTCCCCATCCCCAATATAAAAAAAATAAAGAAAAATGGATAGGGGAGGAAACGAGAGACTGAGATAGGGGAGGAAACGGGACAATGGATCATCAACGCTTGTTAAGCTGCTGTGAAATTTCATGTAAAAAAAGCCAAATAATAAAGGCAAAAAAGAAGGCCTCAATTAAATTCAAATTTAACATTGAATCAATTATGTGATTGAAACTATTTAATAAATATAAAATTGCATTACCTTGCTATTGTCGAAGTTGTTGGTGGCAGCTCCGCCATAGTTAATCAAATTGAACACGTTTGGTTGTGCAAATTACATGGTGGAAACATGACACTAAAAACCAACATACCAATATAAATGAATTTATAAGATGAGAAATTAAACGAGCCCCATCTCTCTCTCTCTCTTTTTTTATTGCATATATGTAATTCTCCAAATTAAGAGGGTGGATGTATATATATATAAAATAACCCAGCATCATAAATATTCAAAAACAGTCAAATATTGAAACCTTCCTTTTTGTATGTTGAGATTCATTGTCTATATATATTTTTTTAATGAGAAATGATTCATTATCTATTCTATATTATCTTATATTGTTAATATATTTTATATAAACTGGAAATATATTATCTCTTTCATATATGTGGATCGTGTTTATTTTAACACAGAGTAAATTGTTTCCATAGTAAATCTGTAAGTAAATGAACCGATTCCCTCTTACCCCTTCCAAGAATGTGTTAACATATTTTATCACGGTTTTAATAAAAATGCATAGCTTTTTTTTTTTTTTTTCTGGTTTTGAGATGGAGTATATTAAATTTATATGATGGGTTTTAAGAGTAAATGTTAGTAATAACGAGTACGTCGTAGAAACGACTAATATCATGAACAAACACACGTATTTAACATGGAAAAACCGAGTGATAAAGAATCAAATAATCTACGGTCAAATAAAAAAAGAGTAAACATGTACAATAAAAGGGGTAATGTACAATAAAAGGGGTAATGAGTGGAATAGAATGTGTTTGTATGATAAAGTCATGAAGCTTGAATGGTTGAGATCATGGCAAGTTTGGATCAACCTAAAGATTAACCTCTTCACTGAGCCTGACCCTTGCCAGGAAGGATTGGCATGCTTGAAAAAGATTGGAATGCAGTGAGATGGTGGATTCACTGAGCTTTGTTTTATACAAGTGCAAGATTCAGATACAAAGATGGAGTCTTTTGCATCCTCCATTCATCAAGTAACAACTTCTATGTCTCTCCAGCTTCATCTTTGCCATCTTTTGGTGTGGAATCATAACAATCTTGGATTTACTAAAGGATCAATCCAACTGGATGTTCAGAACCACATTCTCTGTTTCAAGCATGTCTAAGAGTGGAGAGGATGGGTTCAGAGCATCAGTAATGCATAATGTATCATTCTATATGGATGAGTTCAACCTGGACTGTTTCAATTTACAATTCATTCAAACATAAGCAAGAAACAATATTATTAAATGCAAAATCATAAAGGCAAAATGAACATCCCTGTTGGTCTCTGTATCAGTGTATCCCAGCTGAAGCTATTAAGTTTTTGAATGAGAACTGAAAGATCTGACAAAGTATAAATTATCAGAATCCAACGAGCTCTATGGGAGGAGGGCCTGCCTAGTGCCTAGCTTAGTTCTAATGAGGCTACAGCTGCTGCAGGTTTTTCTGCTTCGGATACTCGCCCAGCTGTTTCATTTGCCAGCTCTCGTGAGGAGCAACGTGCTCTTTGAAAGGAGTACATCGCTGCAAGGGATTGAACTTACAATTAGGTCTCATTGTCAAATAAGATTGAGAGGATACAATTAAATCTAAAACTACACCCCAAGACGCAATCCGACCACTTCAAGTTCAAGGCTCAAGCACATTGATGCAGCTAACTTCTGACTTCTCAAAGAGTATGCAAGACACGACAGTGTCTAATATAGCGTAGCATCATATGATCATATCAAATATGTATACCTTCTTGTGAATTTACTTATCCTGGAATTGTTAGCAATTTAGGAAATTATATACCACAAGGAAAGATTTTTGTGAGGGAATAACCTCCATTTTCGCCAAAAGTTCTTTGGCTGTAGGGGCTGAGACAACGATGTGTTGAGCGGCTGGTTTGATGAAGCCTTCTTTGACACCATTGTCAATTAGCTGAAGCAAAGGGTTGTAGTAACCATCAACATTCAAAAGGCCAACCTGCACAAGAGCAATTTGTTTTACTTACAAGCCTAAAAATGCCTTTTTTCCATGTGATTTAACGAAATTCAGGACGAGATAAAAAATTCCTACAGGCTTTTTGTGGATCCCAAGCTGACACCATGTTATCATCTCTAGCAACTCTTCCATTGTTCCATATCCTCCTATGCAATTAGAAAACACAAATGAGACTATCTGTACAGGTAGGTCCAACATTTTAGCCCAATTAGTGTGTACCAGGAAGAGCGATAAAGGCCTCTGACTCTTCAGCCATGACAGCTTTCCTCTCGTGCATATCGTCAACAACTCTTACCTCTCCAACAGATTCACCTGATATCTGATTATTTTGCCCAAGTTAACCAGAGAACCACACATGTAAATCAAACCATTACTGCTAATATTTTCATAGGGAGATAAATATCATGACCACCTTGCAAAGTAGACTAGTTCAAAATTCAAATGGTGTAAAAGGTAAGACAGATCAACAAGGCAAATATTTTAGAGTCAAATAGCCAATACTTCCAAAACCTTTGACCAAATTTTGTTCCACTCAACTTGGTAAAATATACTGTAATTCTCCTCAATCCTTTCATTGAAACAGATTGGTGTCACATCAAAGAGAGAGTAGCAAATTGGTATCCTTATTCCACTAAACAGACAAACGCACGCACGAATGCACACACGCAAAAGGGAAGCAAAGACAAAGCATTATTTGATGATCAGAAGTTGGATTTACCTCAATAGGCATCAAGGCTCTTGGGATGACCCTGCAAACACAAAGCAATCAAGAACAAATGAAGTTGAAAACACCATACAATATCTGCACTCCATTTGTTTTGCCTCAAGCATACACACCTAGGATGAATAGGGATAAGCTTTCCACATAGTTCTAGGCTTATTAATTACTTTTTTTTTAATGAGTGTTCATACAATACATGTTGAATTTCAAGAGCATTGACCAAAAAAGAGGAGCAAAAATTAATTTGGAGAATTGTTGAATGCTTACCCAAGAACATGGCAGCCCCCATCAAAAACCCTCTTGGAAATCAAGCCCATCAATCCAACACTTCCTCCTCCATACACCAAATCAATCTTCCTTTCAACCTACAAAACCCAAATCCAAAAAAAAAAAACCCATATAATTCAATTCAGAAAATCAATTACACTAGAAAATCAAAATTCAATCCGAGTCATAGAGGCATTTCATCGAACACCTATAATTCAATTCAGAAAAAACAGAAACAAACCCACCAATCCATCGCCCAAATCAGTGGCGGCGTCGCTGAAGACTCGCCTGAAGCCGGGATTGCTGCCACAAAACACACATACCCTTTTGAAAACGCTCCTTGTCGTATTATTAGCTTCCATTGTTTGCCGTATTGACACTATGCAAGATTTAATTTTTAAAAAATGAAATCGTGAAACAAGTGTATTTGGCTGTACCCAGAGAGATTCCAGTCCCAGTTCTTATCTTTACGCAAACCGGGTAGGCCAAAAGTTCTCTTTCAATTGGTATCATGTCGACCAATTTTATAAGGGAAAAGGCCCCCACCCTCGTCGGATTTATAAAGAGAAATACGAATTTGCTAACAGATTTGGATTTTGGAGAATCTGGACTCTCAAGAATGCGTAATAATAATTTGAACTTTATAAGGGAAAAGAAAGGACCCCATCTGTCGTTTCAAATTAAATGTCGTTTATTTCTTATGTATGTTTTTTAAATTGATAAAAATATTATAAAATATTATTTTTTTTAAAAATAATTTCATATTTGTTAATAGTATGAACTTATAAAAGCAAATTCTTTAAAAACATAATATTTTATAGAGTTTTTACCTTCTTAAAATGTGTGTCGAAAATTAAAATGACTTTTATTATGGAACGGATGAAGTACTTTTTTTCATCTTAAAATATAAGTCATTTAACTTGGTATATTTTTCAGAAGCTAAAAATTATATAAAATTTAAAAAAAAATAGAATAATATTATACTTATTGTTTAATAACTATAATATTATTTTGAAAAATTAATTTAAAAAATTAACATTTTATTTTGAGAAAGAGTTAGTAATATATTATTGGGTGGGCTCCGAAGAAAAAAGAATTTTCTTTCTTTTTTCCTTTTAAACGTGTTTTTCAAGAAGTTACTATTGGTTGAAGAAGCATAATAATTCATATGAATTTTTAAAAGCGTCCGGTTTGGTTAAGTTATACTCCCTCCGTCCGACAATCCATGAATTTTTAACTGATTTCACGTTAATTATTGAGAGTTATAAGTAGTTAGTTGCGAAAAAAAGGTAGATAATTACCCTAAAACTTTAAAAATTTATGTATTTTTAGGGGTAATAATTATCCTAAATACAGGGATAATGTAAAAGGCAACGAGTTGTACTCCCTCCGTTCCAAAATAAATATCTTTTGTCCTTATATGCACGTTTTGTAAGGAGACAAAAACACTATAAAATATTATTTTTTTAATCAATCTTTTTTAATAATTTCATACTTATAAGTCATAAGTGTGAACTTATAAAAACAAATTTGTTAAAAAAATAATGTTTTATAGAGTTTTTACTTCATTAAAATGCGTGCCGAAAAGTCAAATGACTTTTATTTTGAAACAGAGAGAGTACTACTTTTTAGGGGTAATATTTATCCTAAAAATCTATGTATTTTTGACAAAATATTAAAGACTAAAAGTCTATGTATTATCGAATGGAGTGAGTAAGATATAGAGAGTTTAAATGAAGAAAATTGAAAAAAAAAATTGTATAAAAAAAGAGTGAAATCTCCTAGGTAAGTGGAAGAGCCCTAATAGGTTAGGAGAGGATAGTTGAATGACAGATTCGTAGTTATAAGGAATAAATATTGAATTATTTTTAAAAATTAACTAAAAAATTAAATTGATATTTTAAATACATCATATATTACTCCTTAATATATCTTAGTCGGTTATGAGAGGATAGTTGAGTGATACATCCAAGTAAAATGAAAATTAAAAGACCATTACAAGTCCACTTACAAGTTACACCCATCTATGAATATTCTATTCCATAAAATCTTAGCAGGAATCCTGATTGATTTGGTGATGAATAACTGATCCACTATTATGATGTTTTCTTAAATTAATTTTTGGGAATAATGGTTTGTGTTTTTTTTTTTTTATGACGTGAAACCCACATTCGACCCATTGGTGGGGAGCAAGGCAAACCTTGGAAGGAAATTCCAAGGAAAGGAGTGGAGGCAGTGATCGAACCCGGGACCTCTTTCCCACTCCCCTTGCTCCTCAACACTAGGCCACCCCGACTGGGGCATGTAAGAGCATGAGTGCTTCCCTAAAACAATCTTTAAAAAATATTTAAAATATTTTTTTTATCCTATTCCAACAACTTCTCCATTAATTCACTCCAAAATATATAAGAGTTTTCTCCAAATTTAAATAATAATCTCCATATTTTATCTTCATTCTTTATTTTGGAGAATATAATAGGAAAACTCTTGGATTAAAAATCACCTCAATATTCTCCAGAATACTCCATCAGTTTGACTTTTTTACACATTTGTAAAGAGCTAAACACTGTACTACATATAAAATACTCCATCAGTTTAAAAATATAAGTACTTTTAGACTTAGATTTTTGTTTAAAAATATAAGTCATTTTAATTTTCTAGGTATTGGGATTTGAGAATTGTTACTTTTTGACTTTTTACTCAAATTTTATTAGTTGATAAGGATTGTAGATAATTAATGAAGGGTATAAATGAAATAAATTTATGATTTTCTTAATTTATGTGCAAATGTCTAAAATGACTTATATTTTTTAATAGAGGTAGTATTAATTTTTTTAATATAATATAAATACTTATTACTCCCTCTGTTCACGAAAACTTAACGTTTTAGAGGGTTAATTTTGTTCAACAAAATATGTCATTTTAGGTATTTTGACCCCTGCTTTATAAAAATGCCCTTGTAATAATTAATAGATTGTTAGTTATAGTTTTCAATAAAGTAAAAAAAAAGTGTAATAATTAAGGGTATAATAATATATTTATTTATTTAAGAAAGAACCTAGACAAGTTTTGGTTAAGTGAGAGGGTAATAATTAGTGTCATGAGTATATTTTACTGAACGGAGTATATTTTACTGAACGAAGGGGTTACCGGCCGCTAGGAGAAGATCGGAGTAATATCCAGAAGGAAGAAGAAGAGTCTGCCACGTCATCAAACTGGGACACGTGGAATGGAACCGTCTAGAGATACCTAGCTATAGCCTATAGCTAAGCTGCTAATATATCATCAACTGCTGGAAGCTCAATCCCAAATTAATTACACAACAAAATCAAGAATCAAGAATCAATCGAGATGCAGTCGAGAATTGCGACGTCGATCATCCAAAGGCGATTGAATCGGGCGGCGCTGATCCGCCGCAGCTTCACCGCCGACGGCCGCGGACAGCCGCCGCTGGACGAGGTGACGTGCGCCGGGATCGACGGCTCTCCTACAGGCCTGGAAGTTGGGCGGAAGGAGGAGGACGACAAAGAGTACTTCAGCCACCACAAGCCGTCGGCTTTGTCGGAGATAGAGGTGGCGGACACGAGGAAGCCGATAACTAAAGCGACGGATGGGACGGCGGATGGCAGCGAGTCGGTTGGGTACTTTGGGGACGGGAACGTGGTGGGGTGGCTCCCGGAGCAGCTGGAGACGGCGGAGCAGACGATGATGAGAGCGGCGGAGATTTGGGAGCGGAATAGGATGAGCGGGGACCCTGAAGCTCCTCACTCCAGGGTCCTTCGTGCTCTCTGCAGCGGCGAAACCTATTTCTAGTATTCGATCGATATACACGGTAAATCCATGTCGCTAAAAATCCACGTCGCTAATTATTGTATCTTATTTGCTTGTGTTTGACTTTAAGTTCCCTTTGGTATGAGAAATCAGAATAAAAATCGAAATAAAAAACAAGAGTAAGGTATTCTTCAAAGAAGATGTTATTTGGTAGTATGATATTGGAATAAGGAATTAACAAACACTAAAAGTGTTCAAACTAAATTCAAAATCGAAGAAATTGGAAATGAAGAATAACAAAAATTAAGAATAACGAGAGAGGTTTGGGTAACGGTGGTCGATTGGAACAAGAAGGGAGGGTTGGGTGGAGGCGGCGATACCACCATTTGGGGAATGGTGGCGACATTGCAATCATCTGATGGAGAGATCTAGACGGAGAAGATTCCAAATAAGGCAAATTTGGACGACGGGGTGCCAACCTTCGGACAGTGGCAATGGCGATGAACAGTGGTGGTGACGACGTTGAAACGAGGGTGAAGATAACGGAGGAAGATGGGGGTCGAGTTTTCACGATATGAGTCGTGAAGGGTGGGAATGGCTCATCCCTTCCTTTTTTGTGGGAATGAAAAATGCTCAAATTTGGGGATAAAGGAATTATCAAGTGATCAATTTCATTTCGACTTTTGTTATACCAAACACCAAAACCATAACCACTCATTTCATTTCCAAATTTTTGATTCCCAATTGAACTGCTAACAAATAGGGTCTTTTACTAGTTGCTAGTTGGAAAAAACGAAGCACGTACTCAAACGACCATTTAGAAGCTAAACATTTATTTGGACATGGAGAGCGAGAGCGAGGAAGAATGCCAGTGCTCCGTCGAAAAAGGAGAAAAGCTTGAATGAGGAGATGCAGACCGATCCTTCGCCAGAATCACCTCCTCCTGGGGATCCGGACCCAGGGAAGAATGTTCCAGATGTGCCTACTCAGCCCCCTCATCAAGGGTATGTGCTTACTCAGGCTCAACCTTCAGGGAATGCCTCTTGGAGAGATAAGGTTGTCATGGGGGGTGTTACCCAAAGAAAGACTTATGTGCGAGAACTTCATCAGGAACAAGATTTCGGTCTCTTTCCCTCAGAGCCCTAATGGAGATCCGGCTGGTACTATTGATCCCTTGGTGATTAATGCTCTGGCGAAAGCCCAGGAAAACTCGTTTGGGGTCATATTGCTAGGCCCGAAGATAACCTTGTATATCAGGGAGAAAAAGTTGAGGGAAATTTGGAGAGAATGTAGGTGATTGATCTTCCGTTTGGGAACTTCTTGATTAGGCTGGAGAATAAGGAAGATTGTATGAAGATCCTCACAGAAGACCCGTGGTCTGTGTTCGGCAAGTGTTTAATTATTAGGGTTTGGTATTCGGATTTCAAGCCCTCCGAGATCATCAAGACTGTGCCAGCATGGATAAGGATTATCGATCTTCCGATGACATTATACCAAGAGGATGTGCGCGCTCATGAAGATGGCTGAAGGCCTGGGGAAGCCGATCGAGGTTGATCATCGTACTGTTTATATGAACAAGGGTAACTTCGCTTGGGTTTGTGTCGAAGTCAATCTCGAAGAACCGTTAAAGGGGTCTATAAATGTCAATGGGGAGAAGTACCTCCTTGAGTATGAAGGGATTTCGAAAATATGTTTCTCATGCGGAAGAGTAGGTCATCTTATGGGACAATGCCAATTCAACGGGGACCCCTTCGTAAGGAAGCTACCGTTAGGATTTTCTTAAATTCAAATTAGTCCTAATACCCAACATAAGCTTTCTTCAATTTTGCCTAAATAAAAAGAGAAAATAAAAGTTCAAGGCTCGGACTCACGAATTGAGGTGAAAAATTAAGTTGGAATGAAATCCTTAAACTAATGCATCAATTAAAAAAAAAAAAAGTAAGGAGCCCGGAATTGAGGCTCACGAATGCACATGCTCTTGGTATTGAAAGTAAAAGTTAAGGGCTCATTGTATCATCAAAACAAAGGCCGGTGGGGCGGAATGAAGGTGATCAAGATTCCAGCAATCAACAAGGGTCGGGAAGCTTAATATAATCAACATACAGAAATAGCATTGGCTCTATGTAAAAATGAAATGCCTAATAATTCCCTCTAAATCTGTCTGCAAAAGTAGGCAAAGTGTGTATGGGCAGTACTATCTTATCTCTTCTTTAACTCTTTCACTATGTCATCAATCATCTCATTTTCAAGGGATCGTAACCCAAAGTTTCGCACAATTTCCATGTTGGGATTTATCAAGTACCTGCAAATTTCCATGTGTATTAACCAAAGCTAATGGGAAGAATAAACAGTGAGCAATATTAGCTGATATAAGTTAGAAGGGCAAAGCTTACATATTGTGGGAAGATTCCACCAGATAATCATCCCCGTCCTCTTCAACCTTCCTGAAGTAGACACGGTACTGCTGGGCCATTTGTTTTATAGCAGCACTCGGTCCAGTTAATCCAACTATTCTTGAGTCAAATTCTGCACTTATTGAAACGGCTCAGAAGATTCAGTTACCGTTGACAATAAAATATAAGGATGATAAAGAAGACATGCTTACGGCTTACCCCTAAGATATGCTCTGAGATGAGAAGTAGAATCACGCTGAGGATCGAGAGTAACAAAGACTGGCAGAGCCTTAACATTCTGTTTTGACTCTTGTTAAATGCAACAAACCAAAAGTAAGGCCATTGCTAATGAAATGGGGGATAATAGAAAGAAAAATGAGGTGAGATTATTGAACCTAGTATGTCAGTAATCTTAGCCAGCTTCTGAACTTCTCTTGGGCCTGCATCAGGCGATGAAGTATAACCAAAATACAGAAGAACCCACTTTCCTCGTAAATCCTGCTCCGTAAACGTTTGGTGGTCAGTATTGATCAAAGTAAATGGGCCACCAATAGTGGGCCCCGTAGGAGCAACCCCTTCTTGAACTTTCCCATGACCTGGTGAATCCAAGTAGACAGTGAAAGCACCACATAACATTATTCATTAACATCCATGTGACTACTGATAGCTGAGATGGTTAAAACATTTAACCATTTTGCTCCATCAAAGGGAGTAAAAAGCAAGGACACAGGTATGATAACAAAAGAAAAAGATGACCTTTGGGAACGGCTCTCTTCTCATCGTTATAATGAAGGTAAAAAGCAAGCCCTCCTACAGCTCCAAGAAATGCTGTTGGCTGCAAGTAAAAGTGAAACACAAAGGGTTTGAATGAGTACACCTCAAATACAAATGCATTCAATTGAATCATTGCAAATTTGCAATTCCAATTGCAAATTTGCAATTCCAAATGAGATATTCACATTACATTACACCAAAATAAAGCAAAAAGGGAGTTTTGGGGCAATACAATGGCATAAGATATCAAAGAACTGGAACCCGAAGTGTTTTCTGTGAGTAGACGCTGACCATTTTGCCTCTCATGATAGTATCCTGATGGCCTTACATAGCTGCGGCACTGGCATCCATGGGACAAGTTGAACCTAATGGGGGGAAGTAGAGGGAAAAATCATATTCCAAGTTTATACGGTTAGATATAAGTTACTAGAATAAGGCACTTAACAGAACAAACATGAAATCAGATCATCAAAGATAGAACTGCAGAATAATCTACAGAAACAGATGAAAAATGATGTCAAATAGAGGTCCAATCAACACCAAGACTAATACCACTCAACTGGTCATCTTCTGTCACTTAGACAAGACAATGTACTATACCCACCCATAGATTACAGGCTAGTTTTACTACTTCAATTAGCAAAATGGAAAGAGCATATACATTACTTTGACAACTTCATATATCTCTTAAGATGTGGACTATTGAGTATTGATACGAATAAATACCTTCCCATTGGAAGCACTAATAGGCTTAAGCAATGGCGAGCAAAAATTATGGCCTAGTCCCACTCCCACAAGCTACAAGCCTAAAATGCTTCCTTGTATATAGAACTGTATGAGGTGCACTATCCTTCCCCACCCAGAACCAAAGTTAATTTAAAAAGAGTCAAAATTTTCATTTGATGTTCTGCGGTTTAAACTAGATGTCCAAAGTGCTTACCAATGTGAAGGACACTTCGGTTCTAAATTTGACCACAGGCAAAGGAAAGGAAAGCAACCAACCAAATCAATTTATTCAAATGCAATTGCAGATCAAAGAATATAGGCATAGCACTGTTGGTCTGTTACATATTAAGTATATTATACGTCCAAGTCATAGGATGAAATCTATCATGCTGATTCACCATGCACACATGTCTACAATCTCTCAAGCTACAATGTATAGTATATAGCCAATCCACAAAGGCTTTTGGCTGTGTTTCCAGGTAGCAATCAAATCAGCAAAGCAAAGCGGACTAACCCTAAACAACAACTCTCAATTATCAAATTCCACTGAAGTTAAACTTCGTCCTAGGGAAAAATTGTGCAAAACAACAAGGTCCTTGGAATTTGAACATCCAGAGTGTTCCATATCCAGGAAGCGGAAAAAATCAAACATCGTGGATATGGGGGGGAAAAAAAGAAGAACAGCAGAAATTTAGACAAAGAAGAGGAAGGAGGAGGACGAACCGTTGAAGTGAACCAAGGAAATAGGTGGATCGCCGAGTGAGAGAGGAAATCAAAGATCTGTTCATGGGGGTTTTAGGTCGCAGCTAGGGTTCAAGATTCCAATCAAACAAGTGAGATTTATAAAAGAGGGATTTCGGGGTCGTTTGGTATTGTTTGGTATATTGTAGGATATCAGATATCAAATCTGACATCTAATATCTGCTGTTTGGAATGAAATTTCAGGATATCAAATATCTCCCCTTAGCCCGATTATGCAGCTGCAAAACCAATCAAAAACCCATAAAATTCAGCAATTAAAGAGACATTTATCAACTGTAAAACCAACATACAAACTCCAAAAACATAGCAACGAACACATGAAAAATCAGCTGCACAAATCCACCGAAAAAACAGATGGAGATTGTACCGGGCATATAGCACAACTAGCAAATTCATCACAACTAGCAAATTCATCTCAAACAAAGCAAGAGAAATAGAAACAAAAAAAAAATCAGCACATATAGTAATCGAATTTTAGATTGTACAGAGCAAACCCACATGAATTTCATATGGTACAGGGCACACAAATCGCAGCAAATAAACTATAGCAATACAAGCCAAAAATCGAATGAAAGATGCACTTGCAATCGAATGACAGATGCAAGCCAAAAATCGCAGCAAACAATGCACAAACCCTAGATTTCGCATAAACCATGGATGAAGCAAAGAAAGAGGAGAGTGCGAACAACCCTTAACCCTATATTTCGTCCAAGCCATATCGATTTCGCACAACCCTAGCCCTGGATTTCCAGATCAGGATTGTCCATAGATTCCAACAAGCCATAGATGAAGAGAAGAAGGAGAGAAGAGATGGGAAGAGATGGGCGTACCGGTTGAGAGCGCAGATTGAGTGAGCGGAATGCCGCCAGACGGAAATTAGTTATATCAAGATGGGAATGATACAAATATACACTATGGGTTTGTATGGGACGGAGTTAATAAACCGATTAAAATTATAAACAGGGTAAAATTTATAAACTGTTGGTAAAAAGTAGTTAAAAATTTATGAAAAATATATAAACTCCGTATGGGGTGAAAAACAGTTTATTTGTAAAAAGTGTAGTTTATTTTGTTATTATTAGGGGTATTATATTTAGAGGGAATTGCACATACTAACCCAAAAAACGAAAAGTGTTGCAAGGTTAACCCAACCCGGTTTTAAATTAGGTCAAACCGAATATTTGGTAACCTGTGTACTCGGTAGCCCGTTGCAAAGGAGAGAAAGGAAAGAGAGAAGGAAGGGGATCGGAGACGGTGGAGGCATCTCTCTCGAGGCGCAGGCGACTAGAAGGGGATCGGAGACGGGCGAGAAAGGAGGGAGAAGGACCTCTCGGCCGTCAGTGCCAACCCTAATGCCTTTCCTCCCTCACGCAGCTCATTCCCCTCTCTTTCTTCAGGCGATTTCGAGCCTCACCGGGGAAAATCTCCACAAATTGGCTTCGATTCCGCGATTCCAGGTACAATCCTTCACCCTTCTTCTTCTCTGTTCTATCTTCCAAGCCTGTATTCACTAGATTGGTGTTCAAATGACCGTTAGAGCCAAGATTTGGACTTTTTACGGTTAGGGTTTCAGGTTGGGGCCGAAATTCAGATTGGATTTGCTAGTTATGCTTGCAAATTGTTTGAATCCTCAATTTATAGGACAAGATTAGTGATTAGCAGTGTGTTAATATTGTTTATTTGGTTCTGTAGAAGTGGAGTAAGGGAAAGCAAAAGAAGAGAAATTCTTGGATCTCAGGGACAAACATGTCCAGTAGACAACCGAATGGTGTCCAGTAGGAAACTATAGGGTGGACAGTTAATATTTACTATTGGCATGGGCGTAACAAACAGGGTAAATGTTTCTTTGTGATCTATTGAAGGGATTGCAAGGGAACAGGTAGATGAGCCATAATGACTTGGATATTGAATTTTTCTCTCTTGGCTGAATTAATTTTGGGAAAGATCATCTTGCACAGGTGGACAACAATTGACTTTTTGATGTGGAATATTGCAAGGGAATAGGTGGACAACAATTGCATTTTTTTTTAGAAAGATCACATTGCACAAGATTGAATCATTTAGGCATGTTTTAACATAAATATTCTTCGCATGTAGCCTATTAGCTCAGTGGGAGAGCATTGTGGTCATACACAAAGATGTGGGTTCAATTCCCACTTAGGCTTATTATTTATTAATCAACGCCGACTATCAACTTATGTTTAGAACAGGTCAAGCTTGCTACATCACCAAATTATAGGCAGTTTCATATCAAAATAAATCAAAAGTCAAGACACTTCATCTTCCATGTGTGTTGAATTCATCATAAGATGAGTTTTTAACATGATAGGTAATAGGTTTGACAGGTCACCTACGTCAATTCACATGACAGTCACCTGTTATCCTTATGTCGATATCATTAGAAAGAAGCTTTCAACTTCTTTTGCAAGCAAACTTAATTTGGCTTGCTTCTTTTGTTCAAGCAGGTGTGTCAAAATTTCATGCAAATAATGGCCTAATAATGCTGAAGAGGTTTGACATGTCATAAGATGTGTTTTTAATATGACGGGTAATGGGTTTGACATGTCACCTACGTTACTTCACATGACAGTCAGAGTGAGCGAGCTTACCTCATAAATCATCCAAGGCTGAATTTGAAACCAAGTTAATCTGGCTTCAGTCTCTTAGCACCTAATTTCTATTGAGATCTCTCTTAATGTGCATTCTTCAAAGTTAGGTACGCAGTTTAAAGACCGACCAGTCTAATTTGGGCACAACACCATGATCAGGGAGCAAACTAAAAATGGATCCATCCCTCCAACTTGTAATTACAAGGAGACATTCCTCCATGCTAAAACTAAAAATGGTTTATGGAAACTATAGCATTTGAGATTCAATCTAACAATTAAAAGCATTTTGATTTAACCTTTTAAAAGCTAGTACATTCTGCCATATTCACTTGTTTATATCAACATCCAGATGGCCTATGTGGGAAACTATGAAAACTCCATTTTTCTTGATTTTAACAATGTATGATGATCATTTTTATGTGAGCTTGTACCAAAGCTATGCAGGATTTCCTTTGACAAGTTCATGTCATGTATGCAGAATTTGAATGACATGTTAATATAAGTTCATGTCATGTATGCAGGATTTCCTTTGACATGTTAATAACAGCTCAATAATTCAATATTCAGATGACCTATGTGGGATTCGAACCCACATCTTTGTACCAAAGCACATTGCTCTACCGATTGAGCTAATAGGCCAAAACACTAAATCTTTGACAATATGCCATGAAAGAAGTGATTGAGAGAAATCACTTTACTTACTTATTAGCTAGTGTAATCAGCTTAAATACTGAAGTTTGGGAATAAAAATTCAGCAAGTTCCCACTAACTATAAATATAAAAATAAATTCAGCAAATTCCCACTAACTAGAAATTGAAGTAATTTCAATTGTTAACATCAAAAGTATCAAGCATTTGTTCAAATCTCCATACACAAAAATACTACAATGCATGTTTTTTATTAATGGAGTCACCAAGAAACATCATTAATGCATGTCAAGTTGCCACAATTTCTTGTGGGAGAATGCATTATTTGGGAAGAATTGGAGTACTCCATATGAGGTATTGTTTCAGAATCTCCTACTCCTGACATTGACTTTTCTCCAACCAACCACAACTCTTCATCATCATCTTTCTCTTTACTGACTCCTACCCTTGATAATGACATTACCCCCTGCCCCACTAGATAATCCCACGGACAAACTCAACCCCCTATTTGGCAACATCACTTACTACATGACACCTACACCAATCAACATGTCACCTGTTTATTCAGACATGACAGACATCAAACCCCAACCCTAACCGAATGGGAAATTTCAAACCAAACCATTTCAATTCCGAAATTCGAAATTTCAGAAGAAGAAGAAGGATGAAGGATTGTACCTGGAATCGCAGAATCGAAGCCAATTGTGGAGATTATCCTCGACGAGGCTCGAAATCGCCTGAAGAAAGAGAAAGTGGAAGGACCTGTGTGAGGGAGGAAGGGCATGAGGCTTGGCACCCGAGCCCCCGACCCCCTTCCTTCTCCCTTCTTGTGGTTGCCTCAACCATGGCACCCGAGTTCGCTGAATGAGGCGTCTTCTTCCTCCTCCAGCCCCGTCGAGCCCGAAGGAGACGAATGGGAGGAAGAAGGACCAAGATGACTGCGCTCAAGCCCTCCCGTCGAGCCCGTAGGCCTGTCGCCTAGAGCCGCAAACCTCGCCTCCGACGATGGCGTCTTCCCTGCTTCATCGAACCCCTCATCCTTCCCTTCCTCTCTCACTGTTGAACGCTTTTCTCTCTCCAACCGGCTGCAGCCCGTGAGAAACCGGGTAAAGAGGGGTTACTTTGCAATTTTTATTTTTTTTGGGTTAACCCCCGCAATCCAACCGGGTATTTAGGTTAGTTTTGCAAATAACCCTTATATTTATGGTATTTTCAAATCAAATAAACCACGTAAACTCTCACAAAGCTATCAAAAATAGCTTCTTAAATAACCCCAAACTAGCTCAGTACCCCGTGCATTGCACGGATCTTTGTTTTAAAATATGTGTTTATATAATATCATTCATTATTTTTGACATAAATATTATAAGTATCACAAACAAAGTAATAAAAAAATAAACATCCTCTAACAAATTGAATACTTAAATAAATAAATATGCTAAATAATAATAAACATTAAGCATTAGAATCAAATATAAGCATAAAGTTATGCAAATATTGGTAAAGCTTATAAATTTTATTAGTATGAAAATGATGCTAATAAATATTAGAATTAGAATAATAATGAAACGAAATAAATAAGGCAATGTAAAAATAAAACTAAAGAATACGTTTGAGATACATTTGAGCTAATTAAAAAGAAAATGAGTCTTCCAAATAGATCAAAGTATGTAATGGTGGTAATGTTTTTTCATTTTTTTCATGTAGATGATGTCTCGGTAATCAAGAGTGGTGGAATGGTTTTTCTTCATGAATCGCACTAATATAGAAATAATTACATGGAGAAATTAAATCCATTCCACCATTATTGTTTATAAAAATGTCAAGTGCCTAAAAAATGACAAAAAAAAAAATGAATAACTTTAGGAAACAATACAAGAAAAGTAAATAAGATTTTGGAGCGTTGAGTATCAGGTAAAAATCCGAAAAGATAAACTCATATTTATTTATTTATAAAATATAAATATAATTTGTTTTAATTTTATCTAATGAATATTTAAACTAAGCAATTGCCATAATATCGAGAATATCTCAACCGATTCGTATTATAAAGAATTAAAAGAAAATTAGATTATACAAAATAACTTAATTAATTATTACGTAACTAAAAAATCCTACATTATCGAGAATATATCAACCGACTCGTATTATAAGGAATTAAAAGAAAATCTGATTATACAAAATAACTTAAATATTAATTATTACGTAACTAAAAAATCCTACATTATCGAGAATATCTCAACCAACTCGTATTATAAGGAATTAAAAGAAAGTCCGATTATAAAAAATAACTTAATCAATTATTACGTAACTAAAAAATGCTCCATTATCGAGAATATCTCAACCGATTCGTATTATAAGGAATTAAAATAAAATCTAATTATACAAAATAACTTAATTAATTACTCCTACATTATCGAGAATATCTTAACCGACCCGTATTATAAGGAATTAAAAGAAAATCCGATTATACAAAATAACTTAATTAAGTATTACGTAACTAATAAATCCTACATCATCAAGAATATCTCAACCGATTTGTATTATAAGGAATTAAAAGAAAATTCACTTATACAAAATAACTTAATTAATTTACATAACTAAAAAAATCTTACATTAAAGGAGAAGCCGCCACATGTCTTAGGCGACTTCTCCTTTAGTATTATAATATTGATAAACTAAAATCTCTTAATTAACCCCTCCCCATACAATGTTAAAATTTTCAACCCCCAATTTTACTAGTTTATTAACTACTAAAATTGCATCCATACACACCCTATGTATGTTTCAACCTATACGATTTCAACTCGTTCAGCTCAAAAAGGGAATGATACGCATACACTATGTATTTTTCAACTTATACACTTTCAACTAGTTCAGTACCAGCATACGTTTTTTTTTAATTTAAATAAATTTAATATTAATATCTGTTTAATCGGCTAATAATTTTTTTAATATTTTTTAAGTGTTACATAATTAACATGTAATTAAAAAAAATTATTATAATATATACATATAAATATAATTAACAAAGTCGTAAATAACCCTGCAAGAACAACACCAAAAAGAAGGGAGAAGACATCAACGTTTGTGAAATAACATTAAAAATCTAATATGTGTGTATATGTCAAAATCCAAAAATCTATCCATATAAAATCCAAAAATATATCTCATAAATATATCAATACCTTCAAGATAGGAAAATTTTATTTCTTTAACCGCAAAAGCGATATATAGATCTTCCTTAAAAAAATTGTGATTAAACTCTTCCAAAATTATATCTAAAAATCTAACGAATTATATCCAAGAATTTCATGAGTTCATAACAATTTTGCCAATATATAAAAAGAGGGAATTGCACATACTAACCCAAAAAACGGAAAGTATTGCAAGGTTAACTCGATCCGGAAAAAAATTGCAGATTCGGTTACCTGTGTACTCGATAGCCCATTGCAAAGGAGAGAAAGGGAAGAGAGAAGGAAGGGGATCGGAGACGGTGGAGGCATCTCTCTCGAGGCGCAGGCGACTAGAAGGGGATCGGAGGCGGGCGAGAAAGGATGGAGAAGGACCTCTCGGCCGTCAGTTCCAACCCTAATGCCCTTCCTCCCTCACGCAACTCATTTCTCTCTCTTTCTTCAGGCGATTTCGAGCCTCACCGGGGAGAATCTCCACAAATTGGCTTCGATTCCGCAATTCCAGGTACAATCCTTCACCCTTCTTCTTCTCTGCTCTATCTTCCAAGCCTGTATTCACTAGATTGGTGTTCAAATGACCGTTAGAGCCAAGATTTGGACTTTTTACGGTTAGGGTTTCAGGTTGGGGTCGAAATTCAGATTGGATTTGCTTGTTATGCTTGCAAATTGTTTGAATCCTCAATTTATAGGACAAGATTAGTGATTAGCAGTGTGTTAATGTTGTTTATTTGATTCTGTAGAAGTGGAGTAAGGGAAAGCAAAAGAAGAGAAATTCTTGGATCTCAAGGACAAACGTGTCCAGTAGACAACCGAATGGTGTCCAGTAGGAAACCATAGGGTGGACAGTTAATATTTACTATTGGCATGGGCGTAACAAACAGGGTAAATGTTTCTTTGTGATCTATTGAAGGGATTGCAAGGGAACAGGTAGATGAGCCATAATGACTTGGATATTGAATTTTTCTCTCTTGGCTGAATTAATTTTGGGAAAGATCATCTTGCACAGGTGGACAACAATTGACTTTTTGATGTGGAATATTGCAAGGGAATAGGTGGACAACAATTGCATTTTTTTTTTAGAAAGATCACCTTGCACAAGATTGAATCATTTAGGCATGTTTTAACATAAATATTCTTCGCATGTAGCCTATTAGCTCAGTGGGAGAGCATTGTGGTCATACACAAAGATGTGGGTTCAATTCCCACATAGGCTTATTATTCATTAATCAACGCCGACTATCAACTTATGTTTAGAACAAGTTAAGCTTGCTACATCACCAAATTATAGGCAGTTTCATATCAAAATAAATCAAAAGCCAAGACACTTCATCTTTCATGCATGTTGAATTCATCATAAGATGGGTTTTTAACATGATAGGTAATAGGTTTGACATGTCACCTACGTCAATTCACATGACAGTCACCTGTTATCCTTATGTCGATATCATTAGAAAGAAGTTGAAACCAAGCTAATCTGGCTTCAGTCTCTTAGCACATAATTTCTATTGAGATCTCTCTTAATGTGCATTCTTCAAAGTTAGGTACGAAGTTTAAAGACCGGCAAGTCTAATTTGCGCACAACACCATGATCAGGGAGCAACCTAAAAATGGATCCATCCCTCCAACTTGTAATTACAAGGAGACATTCCTCCATGCTGAAACTAAAAATGGATTATGGAAACTATAACATTTGAGATTCAGTCTAAGAATCAAAAGCATTCTGATTTAACCTTTTAAAAGCTAGTACATTCTGCCATATTCACTTGTTTATATCAACATCCAGATGGCCTATGTGGGAAACTATGGAAACTCCATTTTCTTGATTTTAACAATGTATGATGATCATTTTTATGTGAGCTTGTACCAAAGCTATCCAGGATTTTCTTTGACAAGTTCATGTCATGTATGCAGAATTTGAATGACATGTTAATATAAGTTCATGTCATGTATGCATGATTTCCTTTGACATGTTAATAACAACTCAATAATTCAATATTCAGATGGCCTATGTGGGATTCGAACCTACATCTTTGTATCAAAGCACATTGCTCTACCGATTGAGCTAATAGGCCAAAACACTAAATATTTGACAATATGCCATGAAAGAAGTGATTGAGAGAAATCACTTTACTTACTTATTAGCTAGTGTAATTAGCTTAAATACTGAAGTTTGGGAATAAAAATTCAGCAAGTTCCCACTAACTATAAATATAAAAATAAATTCAGCAAGTTCCCACTAACTAGAAATTGAAGTAATTTCAATTGTTAACATCAAAAGTATCAAGCATTTGTTCAAATCTCCATACACAAAAATACTACAATGCATGTTTTTTTTATTAATGGAGTCACCAAGAAACATCATTAATGCATGTCAAGTTGCCACAATTTCTTGTGGGAGAATGCATTATTTGGGAAGAATTGGAGTACTCCATATGAGGTATTGTTTCAGAATCTCCTACTCCTGACATTGACTTTTCTCCAACCAATCACAACTCTTCATCATCATCTTTCTCTTTACTGACTCCTACCATTGATAATGACATTACCCCCTGCCCCACTAGATAATCCCACGGACAAACTCAACCCCCTATTTGGCAACATCACTTACTACATGACACCTACACCAATCAACATGTCACCTGTTTATTCAGACATGACAGACATCAAACCCCAACCCTAACCGAATGGGAAATTTCAAACCAAACCATTTCAATTCTGAAATTCGAAATTTCAGTCTCTAGCCCTAAGCTAAAAATTCCAATTTAAAGGCTTGGAAGATAGAGCAGAGAAGAAGAAGGGTGAATGATTGTACCTGGAATCGCAGAATCGAAGCCAATTGTGGAGATTATCCTCGACGAGGCTCGAAATCGCCTGAAGAAAGAGAGAGTGGAAGGACTTGCGTGAGGGAGGAAGGGCATGAGGCTTGGCACCCGAGCCCCCGACCCCCTTCCTTCTCCCTTCTTGTGGTTGCCTCAACCATGGCACCCGAGCTCGCCGAATGAGGCGTCTTCTTCCTCCTCCGGCCCCGTCGAGCCCGAAGGAGACGAATGAGAGGAAGAAGGACCAAGATGACTGCGCTCAAGCCCTCTCGTCGAGCCCGGAGGCCTGTCACCTAGAGTCGCGAACCTCGCCTCCGACGACAGCGTCTTCCTTGCTTCATCGAACCCCTCATCCTTCCCTTCCTCTCTCACTGTTGAACGCTTTTCTCCCTCCAACCGGCTGCAGCCCGTGAAAAACCGGGTAAAGGGGGGTTACTTTGCAAATTTTTTTTTTTGGGTTAACCCCCACAATCCAACCGGGTATTTAGGTTAGTTTTGCAAATACCCCATATAAAAATCATTCACCGAACATGTACATTTTTTTAAAAAATTATTATATATAGATATATAATTTACACAGTAAGAATTATTTATAGAGTTATAATAAAATTTTATCTTATACATATATTGATTATTTAAAAAAATTGTGATTAGTTCATACGACTAATATCCATATCTATTGAAATTGGATCAAATTTTATCTTATGCCTAATTTCAAAAGAATTCCTGTTTCACCCCATTAAAAAAAGAGCAAAGTAAAAAATTAGGGCTTTTGAGAGAGAAATTATCTGGTGAACAAATATTTATCCTAGCCTTTCTTTAGTTGAGACCTTGAGAACGACATTGAACTATTAGTAATATTTTTTGATTGGGGTGATTGTGCTCCGTAATCCTAAATTGACGAAGAAGGCTCAACGACTATGGCGAGAGCTCCGATGGTTTCCGCTATTGAAGCCTATCTTCCAGGTGAGCCGCCTTCTCTCATCTTTCTGAATCAACGCCTTCTTCCCCTCCCTTTTTTCTAGTTCTAAATGAATGAGATCAATTTCTTATTTGGAATTTGTCCTTTCCATTTCCAATTCATCCTAGAATAGAAACAGGTGGATGAAGAGGGAAAAAAATCTTCAAAATTATGTTGGTCTGACACGTGGGTGAATCTTTTACAAAGTGATGACTTTTACCATTACTCCATATTCCAAGGATGGGTCATTTTTTCTGAAAATCTATATATACATATACTAAAACGGATGCATATCGTCTTATGTGGCGCGTTGTGGTTGATTCTGAGGACAAAAATCATATGTGGTGCATTGTAGTTTATTCCAGGAAAAAAATTAATAAAATAATATGATATAATAGATTATAGAAAGTTATATAATCCACAATCTATCTATCTATCTATATTTATATTTTAGTTCATTGACATAAATATAAATAAAAAAAAATATACTTCATAGTCATACTTACCAAAATATTACGGAGTAATAGATAAATATGTATTATTTGACAAGTGCTATTTTATTTACACATATATTATTTTTTGGTGAAAAAAATTAATCTGTGGATAACGTAATAAATCTATACTATATATTTAATAACAAATATTAAAATCTTTTTAAAAAAAAGTTATCAATTAAATTACATGAGATTCAATTAATGGTAGGTTAGAAAAAAAAAATTGCTATTTATATTTTGAGAGAATATAAATAAAAGATATTTAGATTTTTTTTATAATCCGTTGAAATAATTTTATTTATGTCTATATTTTTTTTTGGTGGAAAAATAATATATATTTAGATTATTATTTATTTATTTATTGAAAACTACATAAATTATTTATAATACTGTATTAATGTATTATCCGTACACGGGACGGGACTTACACTATTACTCTACTCTATAAATGTGATTGATCTATGCAAATTCTTCAAATATGTGGCACGTGATGGGTAAAGTTGACTTAAACTTCCAAAAGTTAAAGGGTAAATTACAGAAAACCACCCACTAAATATCTATGCTTACACTTAACCACCCGTTATAATTGAAATTACACTAAACCACCCACTAAAAAGCCCATGTTTACAAAATACCACCCGCTTGGGAATATTCTGTTATTATTCCACAACTTCCGTTAAATGTTCTCCCAATCGTTAAATGTTCTCCCAGTCGCTCTATTTTGTGAAAGAAAAAAAAATCAAAAAAAAATACTTATATTATAGCTAATAAGCTATAGCTACTTCCTCCTGTAAAACCTCCCTTCAAACCCCCGTCGGCCTTCACCGTCCATGGCCATGGCCTACACCGACTTCGTAGTTGTCGTCGTTAACAATATAACCATTGTCCAAGTCACCCTGCTATATGTGAATTGTGAGAGTTGTTGTCCTCTAATGACACCTTTTCAGGCTCGAAGCCTCTACCAAATTAAGCCAACCATATACCCTCGGTTGGATCTATGGCCGAATCCACACAAAATCCTTGAACCAAATTATTCTACATCCTCAAATCTAAACTTTTTAGAAATTAGTTGTCAAATCACCCAGAACCTATCAATTTAAAGATTGGGTTTTGTATGCTTATATGTACGTTTTGTTGATTGGGTATAATTGATTTGTGAGATTTATGTTTTCTGACTTTTATTAAAGACTAATTGTGGAATTTAATCTTAGATCTCTAATAGTTTAAAGCAAAATTTTATAGATTTTAGGATTTGTATAATTTTGTGGTTTGTGTCATTGTGTGTACTATGTAGGCTAATAAATGGCAATGTTTGAAAATTTAATTATTATGTAAGGGTATATCTGTCATTAATGAGAATTTCTAACAGATGTTTTACCTGGGTGGTGCTTTGTTGACATGTACTGTTTAATGGGTGGTTTTATTTAATTTCAATTTTAACGGGTGGTTAAGTGAAAAGTAGAATATTTAAAGGGTGATTTTCTGTAATTTACCCAAAAATAAAACAAAACAAAGCTAGAACTCTAGAAGGGATGGCACGGAGTGTAAAATAACAATACATGAGAGGGCAATTAAGTAAAATAACACAGGAGGCCAAGTAAAAGTGTCCGTTGGCGTTGGGTGGTGCAATTTTTTTGAAATTCAAATCCGCGCGTCTGTCGGTCTGAGACTATGGATTGAGCAATTGAGCCAGTCACGCTCCCCCACCTTTGCTTTTCCCATTAAACCCCCTTTCATCACCTCTAGCTCAATCTCCTTTCAAACCTACTTTTGCAGACTCTACTTCAATTGAATTCACTCTCTTTCTCTCTTCCCGCTCCAGTTAAAGATCAATTTCCTAATTCATTCTCTCACCAAGGATTTTGCTTCCACCGACTGATGGGCGGATCTGGGAAGTGGGTGAAGTCGTTAATCGGCTTCAAGAAGCCGGAAAAGGAAGGCGCACTAGCAGATCATGTGAAGCCCTAACCAAAGTTCTCTGCTTTGGATTTAATTTGGTTTATTAAGCTTCTCGTTGATTGAATTTCAATTTTTCTCAACCTCAGGAGAAGCTCGGAGGAGGTAAAGGGAAGAAGTGGAAGCTATGGAGGAGCCCCTCGGGCGATCTCAGCTCCTGGAAGAAGGGATTCAAATCTCGTCGTCATAGAGCGGAGGCAGCTTCCGAGGGAGGCCATTCCCCCTCCCGAAACGACGCGTTTAATGCCGCTTTCGCCACTGTCGTCCGAGCTCCTCCCAAGGATTTCAGGGCCTTGAGGCAAGAGTGGGCTGCTGTTCGCATCCAAACCGCTTTCAGGGGACTTTTGGTAATTCGATTGCTCTTCTTCTTCACTTAAGATATACACCAATTTGATACAGCTTCATGGATCTTGCAGAGCCAAAAAGTTTAAACCTTTGCTAGACAATCCCAACAATCTAGAATGTATTAAGTGGTAATTTACTGCTTGCTTCAATTAGGTAAAAGATGCAGCTTACATAAACCAATTTTTGACCTAAAAAACTGCCTCTCAGATGCAATACTTTCAACCAAGTTCCCAATTTTACCTTTGTAAGTATATGTATGCTAGCAAGATAGGAGTAGGAAGTTGTTGCAAAAGCCCTTTTGGCATTAATAGAATCTGATGCAATGTTCAGATCTTACCATATCAGTCATGTTTCAATTAATGTGGCCATTTTACGGAACCTGTACAGCAAAGTTTAAACCTGTATATAGTTAAACACATTCTTTAATGCTGTCAGAGTGGCAATGATCATGTGCTGTTTGCTTAATTGGGTTTCCAATAGTTGATTTCAATTTTGAACTGCTGTTCAAATGTATTGCTGTCAACTTTGTGGGAATTTGCATTTTAATGGGGTTTCCAATTGTTGACAATTGGGGAAACAAATGTAGGCAAAAAGGGCTCTGAAGGCACTGAAAGGAATTGTAAGGATTCAAGCTTTGGTTCGGGGTAGGCAGGTCCGGAAACAAGCCGCTGTGACCCTTAGGTGTATGCAGGCTTTAGTTCGAGTTCAGGCCAGAGTTCGAGCCCATCGTGTCAGGATGTCCCTGGAAGGTCAGGCTGTGCAACAGATGCTCGACGAAAGGCGACAGGAGACTGATCTCTTGAAGCATGCTGAGGTATAACAGGCAAAACTGGACCACCTTGAATTTTGTATGAGTACTATTAGCTAATGGTTTGACATTGTTTCAGGAGGGATGGTGTGACAGTAAAGGTACAATAGATGAAGTTAGAGCTAAGTTACAAATGAGGCAAGAAGGTGCACTCAAAAGGGAGAGAGCACTTGCTTATTCCAATTCCCAAAAGGTTTATTGATACAATTCGAATTCATTTTGTTTCGAAATCTAATTCTAGATTTTGTTCACTGTATTGATTTTGTGCCTTTTTGTTTGCAGCAGTTGACATCAACACAAGACTTTGGTCCAAACACACACATCCGAATGTTCTCCAACAGAGACGCAGAAATCGACAGGAGCAGCTGGGGATGGAGCTGGCTGGAGCGCTGGATGGCAGCAAAGCCATGGGAAAACAGGCTGATGGAAGAAGTGCAAAGCACATCATCAGATTTGACCCCAATTTCGAAGACCCAACCGTGTTCTTCCCATAAAAGCACGCGTCTAAAGTCCTTAGAGCCAACCCCACCGAGCTCAGTGAGGGTCACAAGGAACCACATGACAACCAGGATACAAGCGAAACCTCCCATGGCGCGCTCATCTCCCAGCCCAAGCTCAGAGCTGAGGTATGATGTGAGCTCAGCATCATCTTCACTTTGCACATCAGGAACTCCTGCTTCGGGTGCAGATGATCCGAGGGGCAGCTATGGCAGGCCAAGCTACATGAGCATGACCGAGTCAATGAAGGCTAAAAGGAGGGCCGGAAACTACCCGTGTCAGCAGTCAATGGATGAGTTGCAGTTCTCTAAGAGGTTGGTAGGGCACTCAGGCGAACTCTATCCGAACAATGCTGGTTCTGATCCTTCTTTGAATGGCTACTCCAGGCCGATGAATGCTCCTACTCGAATGGGAAACAAGACCCCGAGGAAGCCATCACGCGACAGAAGGCATCTGGCTATGTAACTGGCCGGGAGGTACATGGGATTTGATACATGTTCAACAGCTTGTTGTTCTTCTATGATGCTTAAGAATATACATGGAATCAACTTTTTTTTTTCTTTTTTTTTTTTACAAGTGTCAAGTGTTGTTCTTCGTTCTTGAGACCTCTTTTTTTTTCGATTGTAACTTGTTCACATTACAATGCCATGAAAAGGCACAGGAAAATATTGAAGCTTCAAACAATACTTGTGATTTGTGAATTGACTTTCGCATATGGTTGTACTCAACGCCTTTAGGTATGATTTGTGCCATTGATCAGTTTTATTTATTTATTTATTTATTATTATTATTATCATTATTATTATTTTTGCATTTTTAGACAAACAAATCAACCCTTATTAATTCTATTTATAGGTCTTTTTTAAGACAATCTTGTTGAGTTTTTCATTCTTATGATCCCACCAAGACCATGTTAAAAGTAAACGAATTTTCTATCCTATGCCGTAGGGCTGATATACGAGCTAACGAGCTCGAGTAGTGGGTGTTCAAGCTTGGCTCGTTTACAAACGAGCCGAGCTCGAGCTCGAGCCTCATTTTCTCGAGCCGAGCCGAGTCGAGCTCGAGCTACTCACGAAATGTAGATCTGTGATTCAAAGTGAATTGAGTCAAAAAGGCAAAGCGGTCGACAGACTCTTTAGAAGAATAGGTTAAATAAAACCTAGCGACAGAACTGTAATTTCACCTACGAAACGAGATATACGCCCTATTTACAAGGGGTTAAATAAAACCTATTTACATGGGATTAAATAATAATATGGGGAGAACTGTAATTTCACCCATAAAATGAGCTATACGAGCTACTCGAGCCGAGCTTGAGCTCAGAATTCTGCTCAAGCTTGGCTCATATTTAATTCGAGCGAGCCCAAGTCGAGCTTTTTCCGAGCTGAGCTCGAGCTACTCGGCTCAAGTAACAACCAGTATGCCGGATAAGAGGTCAAATTGAGAAATGTTTCCCCTAGATACACCTAGTTTCGCAGTTTTTAAATTAAATTATGGGTTCATCAATTTTCTTTTAGAGTTTGCTTTTACAATAAAGTATTCTTATTCTATATCTTTGAGTCACACAATAGACAAACCGTAAAGTAAAAAAGCTTTTTTCCTAATTGGGTTTGACTCAAACCAAGCCCAATCCATAGGAGGAAGTTTTTGAAATCAATTTGATCATGTTCTATGGATGTAACTTGTATAATTCTCGCGTTGTGATGCGATTTTTACAAAATAAAATCTTAATAGTAAAATAAATTAATATTATATAATTAAATCAAATATTGTTTTTTTTTTTTGGTGAACATCAAAAAATGGTTTAATATTTTGAATTAAATGTGTAAGAACAAACTCATAAGAAAAATGTGTAATAAGCTTATTCATTGGTCGTGTGAAACGTGAAAATCAATTGCAAAAATAGGGAGGAAAAAAAGTGATTGGTTGAAAATGTGATAATTAAGGTGGATGTGACAAAAAAAAAATTATGTTTTAAAAGTTAATATAGATATAGATTTTATATTCTATGCCCTTTGGGGCATAACCGCAAAGGATAAGAAGTCAAATTAGGAAATATTTTTCCTAGATACACCCAGTTTAACTATTTTTAAATTAGATTATGTGGTTAAGTTATTTTCTTTTAGGGTTTTTTTTTTCAATAGTATTTTTATCATATGATTTTAAAGGCATACAATAAACAAACGTAGATATTAAATCTCAGGCACCCAACTGTTTTCCTAAATTAAAAAAAATACTATATTAAATAATACTGAAATAACAACCAAACATATATTCCACTTATGGCGAGGCAGGGAATAAAAAAAGTATGCTTATCTATTTTCCAAATAAGTTGGAATTGATTTCCCAAAAGAGATGAAGAAATCAAAGAATGCAGGTGTGTATGGATTTCATTACTCCATATATTTTAATAATGATACATTTATAATTGTAATCACTTGAAAATTATTTAATTGCAACACTCAAACACACACTTTACCTGAAATTAAATATAATTGACTGACATGTTTTACAAAGTATATTATTCAAAATTTATATTATTTTAAATTAACCTATTAAAAATATATAATCAAATAAGTCATTATAAATACAGTGAAAGAGAAGGAAGAAATGGAAGGAAGCATTCGAAGCAACACATGTGGCAGACATATACTATGCATAAAGGTTGTGTTAAATCACTCCCCCCTCCCATCTTTTTTTAACCCCACCATATTTGTTTTAATTCAAATGGTCTAATACTGAAGTCAGTTGGAAATTGGGATCAGAGTTATATATGTGAGCGTTTGTGCGTTAGTAACCTCTGCTAACATGCATGTAAGTTAATAACTGACGATAAAAGGAGCAATATGAGATTTTATTTCTTCCCGTCTCTCAGCATCTAACATTATATTGTAAAGTTTGGAGGCTAGTTAAATATTGGTGAGGTGTGGATTGACTGACTTAAGTTATGGCCACAAAAATTGACTTATTTAAGTCTTATTCTGATTTTAAAAAAAATACAAAAATTACATCCATGTTTTATAAATATATAAGATAATTACTCCCACCATTCTAAAAAAACATATCATTTATCATTTACACGTTTTTTTAGAATTACAAAAAATAAATAAAATATTCATTTTAAAAATATTTTTTTTAACAAATACAACTACAAATTGTTAAAAAAAATTACAAAAAATAGATATTTTATAGTATAGTTTTTTTAAGTTGCGGATATGTACACCCCAAATCATGTACGTTCTTAAGGATGTGCATGATTAAAAAGTGTTAATTAATTTTTTTAAAACGCTAATTAGTCAAAACATTTTTTACCTTTGAATTTGCGGTGTATATAACAACACCATTTTTTTATCTTATTGGTGTGGGACCTACGTCGGTTGCCGCTCTCCGCGGGTCATGGAACGGAGGGAGAAGGCAAGAAGGGGCTCACGCAACCACATGTTTGCCGTTAAGGCGTATGCTGACGTCACCCAGCTAGCCAAAGTTGAAAGGGAACAAGAGTCACGACGTCACTGCTTTGCTAGACCCCCACGGATTTAATTTAGTGGGTCCGAGTTAGACCAAACCAAAACCGGAGTTATCAAACCGGCGTTCTTCTTTCTAGATGCTCTATAATTAGTAATTACAGGCTAATAGCTAATGCCACAGAATAAAAATTACAAGGTAAAAAAAAATATGATCCTAACCGAAGAGCCCAGATTTGGGCTCAGAGCTAGAACCATTCCCTAGGCTACGTGAGAATTGGTTTGTTGCGTTGGGTGTGAATTGGTTTGGTGATGCAGTATCTTTTATCATCAACCGTTATATTATACGGACGAGATCGGTTGTGCCAAAGGGGACAGTGGAGATTTGGGGACAGTAGATCCTCTCTGTATATTATATACCTTTTGTAACTGTTTTTTAGTACAATATAACGAACGGGTTGTATTTCTTTTGCTTAGATGTTACATTAGTTTGAAATAACTGTTACATTTAGTTTAATGCAACGTAAGTGGAAGTAGTATTTTCAAAATAGCTACATTAGACCTAGGGGTGGGCGCGGGACCGAGACGGGCCCTAGACGAGACCGGGATTTGCGAGATTTGTGTCCACCCCTAATTAGACCTATTGTATCACTTTTCGATGTTTATGTAATATTTTGTTTTCAACTGTTTCAATAAACTTAATATGTAGTAGTGACCCATGTTGGATATGTACGTTTATGAATAATAATAATAAGCGAATTATTGAGGAAATGAAAAATAAAAAGTAATTTAAGGGTTCAAGACTCGGGCCCACGAATGTGGGTGAAATAATAAAAAACTGAAATTGAGTTCTTAAGCTAATGTGACAGAAAAAAATTAAGTTTATGGCCCGAAATGGGTCTCACCAATAATGAGCATGCTATGTTGGTTAAGGCCCCTTTGTATAGTATTTTATGTGGACGGTTATTGTTTCAATAAGCTTTTTTATAGGAATTGTTATTTACACACTAAAATTTTACTATTTACACCCAATTTTTTTTTTTAAATAAACCCTACGCCTTTTGAGTTGTAGGTGTGTGACTCAAGAGGCGCGCGCAACTATTTTTTTCTATATACATACCCTGTCCCCTCTTGAGTCACACGTCTATGACTCAGGAGGCGTAGGGTTTATTTTTAAAAAAAAATAAAAAACTTGGATTTTTAGGTGTAAATAACAACACCCTTTTTTATTCACGCTTCGGTTTGACATCGATCAAACCGCATTATCAACTAGTGTTTTAAAACTTTTAGTTTTGATATTGGCTATGTTTGATGAAATAGTGGTTGAAACTGATCGATTGGTCAGCTAAAACTGCTTGATTATTTTTGTTTAGTATATGTTAATAATCTATTATGAAATTTGGTAAATATAGTTGTTAGAGTAGCTGAAGAAAGCCAATAAATATAAAACCAAAATTAAAGCTCTGAAAAGTTTAGGTCGGTAATTATTAAAAAGTTTCGATTTCAAAAGCTAATTAAATTAAATTAAAATATTATATTTATTTCATTTAAAACTGTATAATATCAAAATTAAAAGCTCCAGCTAAAATTACTTAATTGTCTATATATGATATATTTATATTATTTAGGGAGTATATATTTGTATTTAATTATTTTAGGCTTCAAATAAGGTCAAAATTCGAAGCTAAAATTGCTTAATTGTCTATTTTGTGATATTATACCGTTGATCCTTAGAGTTGGATTTATGTCTAAAATAATTATACACTAGTACTTTTCTCGTACCTTGTACGAGTGAGTATTTTTATCGAAATTTACCGCTTTAGTTCCCCCTCATACTATGAATATATATTCATTTCATTTGAATTGTTGTCATGTTATCAATTACAACCCCTGTTATAATACAATAACACTTACAATCACAAACAAAAGTCTTATAATTTCGGTCAAGTTTGATATCTTAAACGAAATATTCGACACATTAATTTTTGATCTACTAACATATTGCTCTTGCTTCTTGTCATTTCGTTCTTCGAAATATTTGATTATCATGATGAAGTACTTTTTATCTTGAGACAATCGATACTTCAAATTTGACAAAAAAATAGTAAATCACCTGCTTCTACGCTTCTCATAGTATCCCTCCTAATTAAAGGCAAAGAAAAGAAACCTTATAGTTGTTAGCTTAAGAAAACCGAATTCGGATCTTTTATGATATTTTATCTATTACACACAGTGGCGGAGCTGGGGGGTGCTCGAGCACCCCCCTGGCTCGAAAAAAAAATACAAAAACAAATAATTTTTTTTTCCATACATTTAGTATTTTTAAGGTAATATAATACCTTTAAATGATATTTGAAACAAAATTGCTATTTAGCTCAAGTGATAAGTAAAGGAAGGGGGAAAGTAAGGAGAATCAAAAGGTGTTGGGTTCAAATCCCACTTCCTTAACTTTCTTATTTGTTTTACTCTATCATTAATTATTCTCCCTTTCTCTTTATATTTTTTATTTCTATTAACCATTTCATTAAAAATGTCATATTTATGTTTAAATTATATATTAAACCCTTTAATTTTTCATCATTTTTCTCTATATTTTTTTGTTTCTCTTTTATTTATTTTTTGTTACTCTCAACTACTTAAATACAAAAAAAAAATAAAAAAAAATAACAATTTTAGTGTTATTTCAATTTTTTTAACAAAATCTTCTTATCAAGTATACACCAAAAAAAAATTTACGGAATTTTTTGAGCACCCCCCTAGCCGGAATCCTGGCTCCGTCAC
The DNA here is from genome assembly GCA_037127255.1 of Persicaria tinctoria. Classification (NCBI taxonomy): domain Eukaryota; kingdom Viridiplantae; phylum Streptophyta; class Magnoliopsida; order Caryophyllales; family Polygonaceae; genus Persicaria; species Persicaria tinctoria. The sequence goes on from JBANSL010000012.1 coordinate 9,105,663, forward strand.
TGATTACACATCATTCTACACCTTTTAAATTGATCTAAATTATAAATTAATTTGATAAAGATACCTTAAGTTTAAATGTATAAACCTTATGTAGCTAAAGAAATTTAAAAAATGAACAATCAATAGACTATAAGGTATTAATGCCATTTTTTGTTGCCCTTAGGCCTTAACATCTTAGTAAGAGCATGAACAACTTCTCAGCATCCACCATTGTTACAAAGGCCACAAAACACAAACGTTTACATGAAGATGCGATTCTGTATTAATACTCCCTCCAATATTTATATCCAATCTTAAATCAAATACAAAAGCAAACCCAAAATGAAAAAGAAACTACCACGAGAATTACAAAAAAAAAATTATCAAGCCCGTCAAGTGAACCTGTAACACCCCTTCTTAATACACTGAAGAGATGTTGCAGCGCCAGCAATTACTCAGACTTTAATGTCTTCGATGGTTGACACGTTGTCCAGTGTGTTGTATGTTTCATGATCTTCTTCGCCTTCTTTCGATCTTATTCTTATGAGATAAATGCACGATATATTTTATGAAGGAAAAAAAACATTTGGGATTTCTTTCTCAGACCTTAACCAAAGAGTTCGGATCACGATCATAATTATGTCATCAAGACATTACCCTTAGATCGGGTGGAGAACATATGGAATTACAGTGGATGGATCAACACATCGAAGGACTAGAGTTTTGCCCCACCAATCACGTAACACACGGAGTAAATAATCGATCCCTAACTCAACAATCTATGTGTGTTTGAGTGTAAAAGAGAAGCAGGGATAATCCCTATAATATGAGATGGGCTTTGAATCTTAAATTTAGCAAATCCTTTTGCGGAATAGGTATTTTACTTTGTCCATCTTGCTATCATAGCTTCTCGATGACACTTTTAACTTAGAGCACCTTTTATAACATTGACTTTCCATGTCGTAATCCTTAATAAGCTCCGACCATATTATCTGACTTATGTTGATGTTCTTCCAAGTAACAAAGTACTTCAGCTCCTATGATATGTGAAGATTTGGCACTGATCACCGTAAGGATTTTGTTGCTAGATATTCATACTGCTTGAGTTGCTTGGACACAAACGTGAGCACCCTATCATCATACATCATCACACACCTAGATCTTGCTTAGAAGCATCATTATACACTAGGTATTCTTCCCCATCTCTCGGCAATGCTAGAATAGGTGCAGTGGTCAACCGCTTCTTCAGTTCCTGAAAGCTTTGCTCGCACTTCTCATTTCACATGAACTTCTGAGACTTCCTCAACAAAGAGGTGAGTGGCTGGGAAAAATTCGAGAACCCTTCCACTAACCTTTTATAGTATCCGACTAGTCCCAAAAAACTTCCTTCACATTCTTTGGGTGAACCCAGTGTTTCACTACTGAGATCTTCTGAGGGTCTATCATCACTCCCTCCTTAGATATGATATGGCCTAGAAAGGCCACCTGCTTGATCTAGAAGTCACACATGGAAAACTTAGCATAGATTTGATGCTGTCGCAGCACTGTTAATGTGGTCTGCAGATGCTCCTCAAGAGCTTCCTCACTCGGAGAGTAGATCAAAATATCATCGATAAACAACACCACAAACTTATCCAGATAGTCATGAAAACCCATGTTCATCAACTCCATAAACACAGCTGGGGCGATGGTCAAGCCAAAGGGCATCACCACTAACTCATAGTGTCCATATCTAGTCCTGAAAGCAGTCTTCGGGATGTCCTCCTCGCGAATCCGTAACCGATGATACCCAGAACGAAGATCGATTTTGGAGAATACCCTTCGAACACTAATCGGCTTATGCTACTAATGCGCCCTATGGTTGATGCCATCAACTATTGGCGTCGTATGATACGATTTGGCTTAGACTACAAGTTGGAAGGAACGATGGTCCTATCTGATGATGTGCTTCCACCAATGGATGCCATTTGCTACAAGATGGAGCCGCAACCTTACAACTTGGTAAGTAAGACCATGATTGAAGTGTCACCGATCTATACTTATGAGAAGCATTGTTTTGATCGCATGGAGGCCGGAGAAAAGAGGCGTCTTCGACTAGAACACCTCATTTGTGAGACATTGGATCATCCTAGTGAATTGAATGAGCATATAAGAGAGTGGAGGTATCGAATGATCCATGACCTACCTTCAACAAGAGATGTAACAACCTCATGGCAAATGAAGTGGCAGACAGAGAAGTTACAAAGGGTTGCAGAGCTACAAGCACTCGATAAGGAAATGGAGGAAGATTTAGAGTATGACATCAATCGAGGTGTCATATTTAAGTATTTGAATCCATTGTCGGACATACTTCGTGGATATTACTTTCTTGTTTATGGAAACCCTCATTATTAAAGAAAAGCTAGAGAGACTTAAGACAATATTTCCATTCAATAATGGGTGAAGGACTTGCGTGTCCCTAGATGCCCAGTAGCCATATAAGTATGAATTGGTGTTACATTGGTTTTGGGAGTAATTATAATTTGGTGAAATTTTGGATGTCATATAAGTGAATAGGGTATAAATGACATCGAATGCTATCTATATGGCGAGGTTTTTTATAGTATTATGTGCACCAATTAGGAAAGGCTGCGCATTATTGTTTTCTGTCAAGAGGATGAAGTTGGTTTATGGTAGGAAATTGTTAAGCGATCTCAAGGATGCAAACCTTCAATCGGCCCCTCGTTGGCAATTGCAGTACAACTTATCTAAGGAGGGAGAAGAAAGGAGAATTCTGACCCATACTCATAAATAGATGAAAGTAGTTGAGCAAGAGACGAGATGTTAAAAAGCCCTCACTAGCCTCCCAAGACTACAAATGTTACGAATGGATTGCCATTCCCTATACACTTATATGAACATTGAGGGTGAACGCAACATAATTGGACAATTTAACCTAGACTAGAGTGTATACATGATGAGACAGATGCCAACGCACCAATAACTCAATATACTATGTACTACCAAATTGAGTTAATCGATATTCCGTTCGATTTGAGAGCTACTCATTCTTTTACGGTTTAGAGTGTTGTCCATAGATTTAAGTTAGGTAGTGTGCCTTTAGACAAACCGTTTAGGGCCGAACTCTCTAAAAGAGGGAACAATGATAGGAACGAAGATGTTGAGCCAATTTTCTATCACTGAACCAACATTTGATTATCTTAGGAACTACGTACTCAAATGTTAAATGTTCACAATCTTCCTTCATCGCAAATGTTCCTTCATTAGTTCCTCGCAATGTTCCTTCTAAACTCGATGTAGAAACAACATTATTATAACTCAAATCAAGAGGAAATGATCGATGAATTCTACTACTATTAGATTCAGATGGGTAAGATCAATAGTAAGGCTTGTGAATTACCATCGTCGATGATAAAAAAAAATATCATAGGAAAATCACACCAAAATGAAATATCCCCAAAATAGAAACATTAAAAAAACAAAATTACATGGATATCTACGATGAATCATTTTAAGGCCATATTTTGCAAGGATAATGGGTATTTTTTTTATTATCTAAATATCATATTCATGTAAAACATCGCACACAACAAAGGTAAAATCATGTCATTTTACACAAACATGCTCAAACACTTTAACAAATTTCATCAACATATTTTTGCTTTATATGAATAGGCACAAAGATCACTACAACAGAAATATTAGCGGGGGGGGGGGGGGGGGGGGGAATTTGTCGCTGAAAATTGATTTTTTGTCGCTAAAGGGATTTGGCGAGGAAATACATTTCGTCGCCAGTTCGTCGCAAAAAGCTCGTCAAGGAAAGGTTAGTCGAGGGAAAAAAAATTCGTTGTTGAATTTTTTTTTAGCGATGAAATATATTCTCTCGCAGTAGCTATTAGCGACTAATACTTTTCTCGTAAAAAATCAATTTTTTTGTCGCCAAACAAGTGGAAGGATTCGATAATACTCGTTGAAGGTGTTTGGCGACAAATGTAATTTCATCGATAATATGTTTTTTCCTCGTTAATGATAACATCAATTTACGTCCATTTTATTGGTGGCTAAAATTTTCATCACAAAAAGACATTTTCCTTGATAAAATATTTATTTCCTCGCAAACAGAAAATAGTAATTATAAATTTGTAATTTTAAAAATAGAGATTTTACGACAAATTTATATTTGTCGATGTAGATAATTTTGGCGAAGAAATTGTTTCATCGCACTCAATGTTTTTTAGCGAGGAAAAAGAATTCGTCTTTTAATGTATAGTTTCAGTGACAAAATTTTGACTCGAGAAAGGGGTTCATTAACGACATTTTTTTCATCGTAAAAAAAGGCTTAAGGGGACAAATTTATTCCTCGTTGTAAACCAGAATATGGCGAGAGAACTTAATATCATCGTAATATGTATCAATTTATCTAGAAAAATAGTTTTTCTTCACTACATTGTAATGTATTAGCGATGAAAATTATATGTTTTAACTATGAAGTTCAATTTTGTCACTATCAATGTTTATTTATAGTGAGAAAATTTTTATGATTATATAAATTCGAGGAAATTGTACACATATTATAATTTAAATAATAAAATATTAAAAAATATATATATATAATTAATAGTTAATAAAATATAGCATGAATATTATATTGCATATCCCTAAACTAGTAATATAATTCAAATTGAATTCCAACTAAAATCCAAATTGATCTAGGTTACTAAAATGTTGAGAAAATATACTAATAATCAATAACATCCAAGGAGTACGTTCCATGTTCTAATTGAACTTTGCCATAAAATCTTTGAACTTGTTTGTAGTCTCCTTTAATGCAATGATAGCGTGAGCTTGAGCTTCGACAACAAGTTGAGTTTCATCAAGGTTTTCCTGATATGCCTGGTTCTTCCCATTCATTTCTTGAATTGATGATACAAAGGCATATTTGGGTGGGGTTCGAGGTCCAAAGCCAAAACCTTTGATGTCGCCGGATTTCGCTCCTAGTACCTTTGCACATATCTCTTCATCCGTCACTGTTCGGACTCCATATAAAAAATAAAGTAAGCAAAGGACATGGTTATAACAACATACAAATTGGGCTTGAACTCAATGAAGAGTAAAGTAAGCAAAGGGTAAAAATCAAACAAAGAATACAAAATTCAGTTAAAAATAAATTACGACATTAGAAATTAACTTGTTGACTAGTTGCTCGCACAATTCATGGAATTAGAAATTAAGGGCCTATTTATTTTCAGTAAAAAGAAGCAAGGAAAGGAATCCCATACCCTAATCCTCTATACCCATATTTGTTTGTATATGTCAAAGGATTGATTAATCTTGCACCTGTAAATAAATTGAATCAAAGTAATCGTCTGAAATGAATTGAATTAGAAATTAATTAATTAGTTGACCAATTACCTTTGCGTTCATCGAATTGAATTGGAATTGAGAGATACACCTTTAATTTTGTCGATTACTAATATACTTGTAATCAATTTATCATTTATAATAATCAATTCATATCAATTTTATGAAAACCAATTTGTCAATTGATTAGAGAAAAAAAAGAAGAGGAATATATTCTGATTGAACAAATTGCAGAATCGAACATCAATTTGAGAAAAGCATAAGGTGAAGCATGTAAAAAAAAAAGAGAGAAGGGAACCTCAATGTTATTGAGCCTGCTAGATATAATGAGATGGCGAAGAAGACGAGTGAAGATCTCCGCCTCCTGTTGAGAGTAGTCTCGGCCCTCGACTAATATGCCGTATGAAAGACTGAATTAGGGTTTTTTAGTGTGTTGTTTTGGGAAGGATAGATATACCGATATATATTAGCTTATTAAGTGTAGTTGAAATGTTGAATTAAAAAAAATAGCGCCTTTGGTTTAAAAAAATTAGCGCCTTTTGTTAAAAAAATTTGCATACGTATTTGAATTATAGAGCGAAATTCGGGCACTAAATTTTAAGTTTTCAAAATTTCGTTAAATTTCAAGTTATCCAAAATTTGTGAATATGGGAGATTATTTACTTTAATATTTTGTGCAATATTTCTATGTTTTACTGTATACACAATTAAAAATATAAATCTATATCCGTGTGTGATATATATACACACACGGATATAGATTTATATTTTTATGATTTTTATAAATCTATATCCGTGTGTGTGTATATATATACACACACAACAAAAATCATAACTCTATATCCGTGTGTGTGTGCAATATTTCTATGATTTTTTTCATTAATGAATATATTTAATCTTTTAAAGGAAGACTTGAGCATGGGCGGGCTTGGGCCGGGCCTACGAGTATTTTTCAGCCCACTATACTGGGCCGGGCTTGGGCCAGGCCCGGTGCTTGGGCCACTTATCTCGCCCAAGCCCGCCCACATTGACGGGCCGGGTTGCCCACCGGGTCAAATGGGCCGAAACATTTAAAAATTACGCGGGACGAGAGTTCTCGTCCCGCATATCCCGTCCCGCATTTATATATATATACTAAAATCGACGCACAACGTCCCGTTTGGCGCGTTGTGATTGGTTCTATAAAAATATTAACAAAATAATTACAACTATAAACACTTAAATATTATATATATTAACTAAATTTATAATGTGACTAAATATTCTAAAATTAAATTAAAATATATTATAAATTATGTCAATAAGTTACATTAAGTTTATAATGTAACTCTAAATTTTAGGCAATAATAATGCCAAACTAATCCATCTATCTATCTATTATATTATATCTATCTATTATATATTATAAAGAAGAAGTCGACTGAGGCACATGACAAGTTCTCTTTAATCGTAGTCGTATAAACCAATCATAAAATTTTGGAATAATCAATCTATGCATAAGATAAAATTTTATTGCCCACCAAAAAAACGATAAAAATTTATTCTAACTCTATTTAATCAATATATCTATATATCCATAAGATAAAATTTGACCCAATTTGATTAAATATGGATATATTTTTATAAGATATTAACTAATATTAAATTATATGCATAAGATAAATTTTTATTCTAACTCTATTTAATCAATATATCTATATATGCATAAGATAAAATTTGACCCAATTTGATTAGATATGGATATATTTTTAGAAGATACGGAGTATAATTAAGTTTAAAGACTATTATATAAGATAAGATTTTACTAGCAATGAGGAAGGTGGAAGAAGAAATTAGCTTTTTATATTAATAAAGTATAAATTTATTTAGATTTGAGAAATCAAAAGTATGGAAAAAATTAATTAATTGAATAAACGGGTTTTAGTATCAAATTTTTTAAATTAAAAAACCACACACGGTGCGGGTACTGAACTAGTTTTACATATAATGTAATTCTAAAATACATTGCAGCTAATTCAGTACCCGCACCGTGTGCGGTTTTTTACAATTTAAATAAATTTGATATAAATACCCGTTCAGAGAGTTAATTAATTTATTTCAACACTTTTGAATGGTTACACAATTAAAATAAAATTACCATTGATTCTCATTAATATATTGAAAGTATTATCAAACTTTTATATAATTATTATCAAAATCTTACAAATTGGGTAAAATCTTTCCAAAATATATCTATATTTAAAAACTTAACAAAATTATTATCTTTAGATTGATTAAGGTGGAGATAATTTTTTTTTGAAATTATTAGTAATAACCATATGTTCAAAAAAAAAAGGAATTAATTTATGTATTATACATAATCATGACATGAATATAATATTTTGAAATTAATACGTTGATACAAAAAAATATCTATATCATGGGTTTAGAATATGGTTCGATATAAGTATAATTTTATTATTATAGTATAACAAAAAACAATCTTGATGCATAAACATATATGTAGCTATTTTTTAAAAATAAATTAATGGGTAAACGTACAACATTGCTTTAGTCTATAATGTTGATTCATTTGAATCTATCTATCTATCTATATACATATACTAAAATTGATGCATAACGTCCTACATAACACGTTATGGTTAATTCTAGGATAAAAATTTCTATGTGGCACGTCGTGGTTGATTTTAAAATATAAATTAATAAAATAATATATTGTCATAATTTATAGAAAGTTATATAAGCCGCACGCAATCTATCTATCTATATATTTTAGTTGATTGACAAAAATATAAATAAAAAGTATTTTATAGTCATACTTACCAAAAATATTTATAGATAAATAAATATTGCATTAATGTATTTTCAATGTACGGGACGGGACCTACACTAGTTATATAAAATAAAGAAAAAGTCGGCAGAGACACGTGACGTTTTCTCCTTAATAGTAGTTTTATGAACCAATCAAATTTATAATATTGTATTAATGTATTCTCCGTGTATAGGATGGGACATACACTAGTTATTACTATATGAAATAAAGGAAGAGTCGGCAGAGATACATGATGCTTTTTCCTTAATAGTAGTCGTATGAACCAATCAATTTTTTTTTAACTAATCAATATATGCATAAGATATAAAATTTTATTCTAACTCTATTTAATCAATATATCTATATATGCATAATGCATAAGATAGAATTTGACCCACTTTGATTAGATATGGATATATTTCTAGAGGATATTAACTAATTTTAAAATATATGTATAAGATAAATTTTTATTTATATTTTTGTCAATTAACTAATATATATAGATAGATTTTGAATTATATAACTTTCTATAAATATGAAAAAATTATTTTATTAATTTGTTTCCTAGAATCAACCACAATGTGCAACATAGAACGCTATATATCGGTTTTAGTATATGTATATAAATAGATAGATAGTCAGATATCGTAAATACTAAAATTATTGGTATAATATAATTCAATAATTTAATATAAAGGAATTATTTAATCTTTTCAAAAATGTACTAGTTGATCTTATAAAAATGTATCAATATCTATTGAAATTGGGTAAAATATTATATGAAGTATTGTTATATTGATGAAGTGTAGCGGGGTAAAAATTTAGTAAAATCTTATTTTGAACATATATTATTATATTAAGCAATACTTCGGGTTTTTTGGTTAGTTTGTGCATTTCCCTCTAACGGCTCTAAGCCTCTAAGGAAGTAACTATATATAGATAGATAGATAGATATTTACGCCAAAAAAATGGTATCAAAGGCTTATATTTTAAGAGAAAAAAGCTCTTATTTATTCCTTTCTTTCTTCCTTTGTTTTATGATCTTCAATCTACCTGCATACTAGTGTAGATCCCATCTCGTGCACGGAGAATACGTCAATATATTATTATAAATAATCCAAATATATTCCAATAAATAAAAAATAATAATCTAAATATAAATAAATTTTCCACCAACAAATAATATAGATATAAAAAAAAAATTAGACAAGACTATATATAATCTTAATATCTTTTGTTTATATTATCTTAAAATATAAATAAAATTCACATTTATAAGGTAAAAGTTTTTTTTTCCTAATCTATTGTTAATTATATCTAAAGTAATTTAACAAATAGCTGATTTTTAAAATTAATTTAATATTATTTGTTAAGTATATCTTTATTACGATAATTTATTAAAATCAATGTTCATAAAAAATATTTATATTGGATTTTTAATTTGAGAAGAAAATTAAATAAAGTTATGCATTTTTCTATCACCTCTTTAGAAAGCCGTAGGAATTTACAGAACTCGATTCGATGCTTTGTTGACAAAGTTATGCAATTTTCTATCAAAACTGATCATTTTTTTTCCTCTCTTTCGTGTGATAGGAGCAACAAAAAAAAATCAGAAACATTTTTAGGCCAAATTTTCAAAGGAAAAGGTTGACTACCACTTTAGAATGTAGGAATTTGCAGAACTCGATTTGGTGCTTTGTGGACGAAGTTATTCATTTTTTTTTATCAAAATCGGTCAACTTTTCATCTCTTTTGTGTGACAGTAGCACCAAAAAAAATATACCTCATTTCAGGCCAAACTTTCATGAAGGAAAAGGTTTATTACCTCTCTAGAAATCGGTAGGAATTTATAGAACTCGATTTGGTGCTCCGTGGACGAAGTTATGCATTTTTCTATCAAAACCGATCATTTTTTCCTCTCTTTTGTGTGACAGCAACAGCAAAAAAAAATGTAACTCTTTTTAGGCCAAAGTTTCATGAAGAAAAAGATTTATCACCTCTTTAGAAAGCTATAGGAATTTACAGAACTCAATTTGATGCTATGCGGACAAAGTTTTGCATTTTTCTACCAAAACCGATCAATCTTTCCTCTCTTTTGTGGGACAGCAGCATCCAAAAAAAACATAACTCATTTTTGGCCAAATTTTCATGAAGGAAAAGGTTGATGACTTCTTTAGAAAGTTATACGAATTTACTGAACTCGATTTGGTGCTATGTGGACGAAGTTATGCATTTTTCTATCAAAACCGATCATTTTTTCTTCTCATTTGTGCGACAGCAGCAGCAAAAAAAAATGTAACTCTTTTTAGGCCAACGTTTCATGAAGGAAAAGGTTGATCACGTCTTTATAAAGTTGTAGGAATTTACAAAACTCAATTTGATGATCCGTGGACAAAGTTTTGCATTTTTCTATAAAAACTGATCTTTTTTTTCTCTCTTTCGTGTGACAACAGCAACAAAAAAAATCATAACTCTTTTTAGGCCAAATTTTCATAAAGTAAAAGGTTGAAAACCACTTTATAAAGCTGTAGGAATTATCAGAACACGATTTGGTGCTCTGTGGACGAAGTTATGCATTTTTCTATCAAAATCAATCAACTTTTCCCCTCTTTTGTGTGACAGCAGCACGAACAAAAAAACATACCTTATTTCAGGCCAAAATTACATGAAGTATAAGGTTGATTATCACTTTAGAAAGCGGTAGGAATTTACAGAACTCGATTTGGTGCTCTATGGACGAAGTTATGCATTTTTCTATCAAAGCCGGTCATTTTTTCCTCTCCTTTGTGTGACAGCATCAGCAAAAACAAAAATTATAACTCTTTTTAGGCCAAATTTCATGAAGGAAAAGGTTGATGACCTCTTTAAAAAGTTGTAGGAATTGACAGAACTCAATTTGGTGATCTGTGGACTAAGTTTTGCGTTTTTCTATGAAAACCGATCAATTTTTCCTCTCTTTTGTGGGACAGCAGCACCTAAAAAAATATAACTCATTTTTTGCCAAATTTTCATGAAGAAAAAGGTTGATGACCTCTTTAAAAAGTTGTACGAATTTACTAAACACGATTTGGTGCTATGTGGACGAAGTTATGCATTTTTTTTTTATCAAAACCGATCATTTTTTCTTCTCGTTTGTGCGACAGGAGTAGCAAAAAAAAATGTAACTCTTTTTAGGCCAAAGTTTCATGAAGGAAAAGGTTGATCACCTCTTTAGAAAGTTGTGGGAATTTATGGAACTCGATTTGATGCTTTTTGGACAAAGTTATGCATTTTTCTATCAAAACCGATCATTTTTTCCTCTCTTTCGTGTGACAACAGCAACAAAAAAAAATCATAACTCTTTTGACAGCAAATTTTCATAAAGGAAAAGGTTGACAACCACTTTAGAAAGCTGTAGGAATTTTCAAAACTCAATTTGGTGCTATATGGACGAAGTTATGCATTTTTCTATCAAAATCGATCAACTTTCCTCTTTTTTGTGTGACAGCAACACCAAAAAAAAACATACCACATTTCAGGCAAAACATTCATGAAGGAAAATGTTGATTACCTCTTTATAAAGCGGTAGGAATTTACGGTGCTTCGTGGATGAAGTTATGCTTTTTTCTATCAAAACCGATCATTTTTTCTTCTCTTTTGTGTGACAGCAGCAACAAATAAAAAATCATAACTCTTTTTAGGCCAAATTTTCATAAAGAAAAAAGGTTGACAGACACTTTAGAAAGCTGTAGGAATTTACAGAACTCGATTTGGTGTTATATGGACGAAGTTATGCATTTTTATATCAAAATCGATCAACTTTTCCTCTCTTTTGTTGACAGTAGCACCAAAAAAAAATACCTCATTTCAGGCCAAACTTTCATCAAGGAAAATGTTGATTACTTCTTTAGAAAGCAGTAGAAATTTACAGAATTCGATTTGGTACTCTGTGGAGGAAGTTATCCATTTTTCTATCAAAACTGTAAACTGATCAATTTTTCCTCTTGTTTGTGTGACAGTTGCTCCAAAAATGAATTAACTATCTATTTAAATTTGGAGATCATTGGTTGAAGCTTCCAAGTAGATAGTTTAATAAATTCTATTTTAGGTATGTGTGTATTTATTCTTACTCAAATATATTGCTTCTTAATTCCTTTATATTAAAAAGAGAGAAATAAAAAGAAGTGCGTGCTAGAAGAACATACGGTGAACAATTTAAATTTTTTTATCTCCACTAAAATTAGATCGTTATGCTCTCTAATTTCACATCAACAAATGACAATGAAAATGATATGTTCTCTCTAATTAATATGTTTAGAGACACATTTATTCATCGAAAAGCCCATATTTTTAACACAAAATTATAGTAATATTTATCTCTAATTCTTTTTGGTAAGTTTTCCTAGAAGCAGCGATGAAAGTACCCTTTCCTTGGTTAATGTTTTCGTCAACAATAAAAATATTCATTGCAAATCATGAGCAAATGGCGAGGAATTTAAACTTTTCTTGTTAATGAACCGTTTTCTCTACTTCACCCAAGTCTATTACGACGAAAATGAAATTTTCTCGTTGATTAATATGTTTAGCGTCAAATTCTTTCCTCGATAAACACTTACTTTTTGTGAGAAATGAAAATATTTGTCGCTAATAAATTTGATGAGTTTTAGATAATTCTCACCAAACATATAACGATAAAACTGAAAATTCCTCGTTGATTAATACGTTTAGCGACAAATTCCTTCCTCGAAAAACACCTATTTTTTGCGAGAAATTACAATAACCGTCGTTAATAAATTTGGCGGGTTTTAGATAATTCCTACCAAACATATAACGACAAAATTGAAAATTCCTCATTGAATATATCTTTAGCGATGAAAACATTTATCAGTAAAAGCTCTAAATTCGTCGTTATTTTTCCAATTGTTTATGTGACCACATTATGATAACAATTAGCGATGAGTGAAAAAATTTCTCGTTGAATGCCACTTTTAGCGAGGAATATAGGTTTCTCACTAAAGTTTTTGTGCCTTTTTATGAGTGGGTATGTTCGTCGCCAAATGTCACATTTCCCGAGGAAAAATAAATCATCGCTAAAATTGTGGTCGCTAAAATGCATTTCTGTTGTAGTGGATAATGTTCAAATGTCAATCTTGTCATATTAAAATCATAAAGAACGATTTATACACACATTAAGCTATTGCATTTTTCGTGTGTATCGATATATTATCTAATATATCATGCCATAGATTGATAAAACATAGGTAAAATCCTCCAACTTAATCAACTCCAATTTTACTTATACACACATCAAGCTACCCTCAACTAACCAAAAATTTATTTGTGTGCATTAACTAACCAATAAATTTCATTCTCATATTGCAAATATGTAAATATAACCATAGAAGCATTCCATCGAACACCTTATATTCAATACATTAACCCAAAATCCTTTAACTTAATAAACCCCAATTTCACTTATACACACATCAAGATACCATATCAAGTAAACAATAATTTATTTGTGTGCATTAACTAAGCAATAAATTTCATTATCATGATGCAAATATCTAAATATAACCAAATAAGCATTTCATCGAACGCCTTATATGCAATACATTAATCCCAAATCCTCCAACTTAATCAAACTCAATTTCACTTATACAACATCAACCTACCACCTATAATATGATACCTACATGAATACCCATTATTTATATATGAATTTATATTTTGTAAAATTCTTATTGTCTTTAGTTTAAAGTTTCCTAAAATGAAACCCTAGTCTATATACATATACTGAAACCGCTGCATTGTCGCTTACGTGTCAGCCTGTGAGTGCATCTGCATACGTGGCGGCGCGTGAGTGTATCTCGCAAAACTTTATCCCGTAAAAAAAGAAATCTAATACTCCTATAATTGGATAGTTCTAATCTATATAATTAAAAATGATTAACTCATATAATTGGATGGATGAAATATTTTATAAACGAGTAAATAGTATATAAGGAAAAAACTATATCAATATAATTAAACGTAGTAATAGGTAGTAGTAGTAGTAGTATATTACTATATTTCATAGTCATAATTGCCAAAAATATTAAGAGATATATACGTAGTATTTGATATGTGCATTTATTTATAATGTTGTATTAATGTATTATCCGTGCATGGGACGGGGCCTACACTAGTTATATATAAAATGAGTTAATTAGTGGAATTCAGATCTAACCATCAACCTTAACTAGCTAGTTGATAATTAAAAGTTTCTTAAAAAAAAGTTATAGGCACACAAAAATTCAGATGGGATCCGCTATGGCTCCAAATCGCTTGTCCTCCAAAATGCCCCCCTTCCTATCCTCCAACCCCCTCCTCACAAACCCCAATTGAAAAAAAAATAGATTAAAAGAATTTAAAAAATTAACCTTCTGATGAGAGGGGACGAGATTGGGGACAGACGACTTAAACCCATCTGCTATGCCCAATCCACCACTGTCTCTCTCCCTGTGCCTTCTCCCAGTTCATCCCATTTACTTATTTCCCTTTTAAAAGAAAATTCTTTAATTTTTTTCTTTAACCTTAGGGATGGGGAGGGAAAAACACCGGGCCCTGTCCCTTTGAAGAAAGGTGATCCCGTATAACAAAAATTACAACTCTCGATTTCCCAATCAATTAGAAAACCCTAAAAGCAAGCAAATGATTTACTCGACTAGATTACTTCAATTAATTAAACCTAATTAAGTATTAGCCTCAGAGTTTCACATAAATATATATACAATGGATTAGTTTAACAAATAAAAATACATACTCCTTGAATTAATTTGTAAATAAAGAGCGGTCATATCCGAGGTTCGAACTCGGGACCTTTGGATACTACCCGCAAGTCCTTTCCAGTGAGCCATTCCGGAATGGTTATAAAAACACATACTCCGATATTAGAATACATCACTTTGTCAATATTAAATTTACGATTATAAATTACAATCGGTATTTTCAAATAAAAACGACCCTTCCAATCTTATTTTTCAATTGACGGTGCCATTAAGGCCTATTTAATAACATGTAATTGATGAATTAAGTGTGTTAATTATATATTAAATTAGATTACTCAATTTCAAAAATTAATTAAATTAAATTTATATATTTACCTTATTTTAAAACCGTAGAATATTAAAATTAAAAACTCCGAAAACTTATATGTATTGCCAACATAACCTAAAATGTGAAATGTTACCTATTTTAGGTAACAATTCATCTTCACTTGGACAAACTAGGCCTCCATGTACATCCCAAACCCATTCAAGCAACGACACGTTAATGTACGTTTAGTTGAAGAAAATGTACGTTGAAGGTTAATTATATTCAGTACTATTTATACCATTATTAATGTAGGGATTTGCAAAGTAGCCCACCAATTTCTTTAATTAGCCTAAATCAATGTAGGGCCCCACTAATCCCTAGCTACTACCTCCATTTCCTTTTCTAATTTCTATCTCCAATAATGAAAAATTAAATTCAACTTTTCTTTTTTCCCAACTTTTCGTTGCACTTATTGTTATTACGTCGTCAACTAAATTAATTATCACTCAACCACACTCTCTGTCTCCCAAAGCCTCATCGCCTTATTAATTTCAATAAATTGTTTTTTTTTAAATAACGTTATGATTATAAATTGTTTTCATGTGTTAGGCTTAAATTTGTTGCGCACATTTCCACAAGTGGCCTCCATTTTAATTGATAAAATTAATAGCACTAATCTTAGGTTTAAGGGTGGGGTAAACTAATCACTTATTTTCACTATGCAACAAACAAAAATAATTCCTGTGTGTTAAAGATTCTCTATTAATTAAGATTCGAATTTTTTATTATTTAATTTAGAGGTAAAAATCCCTTATTAATACATCTTGTCCTTTATGAGAGGCTGAGAATCATTTTTTTAACACCATTTTTTTTCTTCGTATATTTGTTAGAGCATCCACAATGTAGATACTCTGGTAGATATCTTTGCTTTGAAAAAATAAAATAAAAATTGCGGTGTTTAATGTCAAATTTTCATAGTGAAAATTTTCTTTGATTAGTGTGATTACGGGTGTGTTTGGCAACACAAGTAGCGCTTTGGAGCATTTTGTTTTAATATTATATAGTTTTAAATTAAATAAAGCTAACATTATTAGTTCATTAGCGTTTTGGAATTGAATTTCCACCAGCCATCCACCCCGGCCAACTTTTCAGAGCTTTTCCTTTTATATGCACAAATCTCCTCTTTTATCGGCTAGTTTTATCAGCTACCAATTCAGTTAAGGTTACCAAACACAGTACTAGCTTAATTTAACATATTTTACACAATAAATCATTCAAATTAAGATACCTATTCAGTTACTCATTCAGCTACTGTTACGTCTAGCAGCAAAAATTTAAAGTATGGAGTATAATGTAAGACACTCAAATATGATTTTTTTTTTTTTTTTTTGAAGGCACCCTCAGTATAAGGGTTGTTGTGGAAGCTCTTAGGAAATCACTTATTACGGGTCATTATCAAAATACCCTAAAATTTAAAATAAAAGAAAGAGAAACAATTATAACTTATTACGTAATTATTTACATTAATTTAACCAATGGAAATTAGTAAGGTCTCGGATATTTGACCTATCAATTATACTACTAGTTAATTCCTTTCTATATTATTAGTACTCCTCTTATTAATGACGGAGTATTTGTTTACCTATTCAAGGAGTATTTGACCTATATATATACACGGAGTATTTAATTATCTCATAATACGGAGTATTATTAGTACTCCTCTTATTAATGGGAGATTATCTCATACGAACCAGTTGGGTACGTAACACATGTACAGTGTAATATTTAATTGTTTCGACAATAAATTCTATTAAAAAAATTCTATTTATATTTATATTGATATATATACATTCTTATCATTAAATTTATAAATTTTAAAAACTAAAACAAATATTTTCTAAAATAATTAAATTTAAAATATAATATATACTAATATAAATTTATATTTAAAATCATTAGTAAGTGTTACCTCCCATATAAGTATAACACCAGGTAATTAAGTTTCCTAATGAAGTGGACCTTTCATTACCTTTTTTATATATTAAAAAAATCAAAATATTCCAATCGAACGTTTATAAAATCTCAGTTGCCTAAGTTGGCTTTGCTTCCTCCCCACAAATATTAACTCCCACTCGCGCCTTCCCCCACCGGTACCGCCACCGCCACCGGCGATCCAATCCCAAAAAATTAAGAAAGATTGAATCCCGCCGGGAGCAGTGCTCGGTCGACCGATCGGTATGCAATTCGGAATCGACGCGGAGGATGAGTCACCGGAGGCGAGGATCAGGCGGCTAATAGACGAAAACCCGGTGGTGATCTTCAGCCGATCCAACTGCTGTATGTGCCACGTCATGAAGCGGCTCCTCTCCACCGTCGGCGTCCACCCCACCGTCATCGAGCTCAGCGAGGAAGAGATCTCCGCGCTCCCCCGCCCCTCCCCCGAGGAGCAGGAGGCGGGGGGAGTCGGCGCCGTCGCTCCCGCCGTCTTCATCGGCGGCACGCGCGTCGGCGGCCTCGAGAGCCTCGTCGCCCTCCACCTGAGCGGCCACCTCGTGCCTAGACTCGTCCAAGTCGGAGCTCTTTCGGTATGATGCCCGATCGATGATCAAAGATTCGATCTTGATTTCGAATATCCTTAATCGTACTGAAATTGAAGAAAACCGTTAGGTTAAATTAGGGGAATTAGTGTTCTTATTACACCTTTTGTATGTTACTTTCGATCGCTATCAAAATCAGTTCAATTGTGATCATATTCTTATGTCGCACTTTCAAAATTTATCAAAAAAGTATGAAATTTTTGAAATTTAATTAGGAATCTCTCTCCATCATCTGTGCGGCAGATCCTTTTGATTTTGGACAAAAAAAAACACTTTTAGTTGATTTTATGTCAAATAATTTGAAAAAACTGGCATGTTTGGTTTAAAGTGAGATGTATTAGTCAAATTTTATTCATTTTATTTACCAAACTCCATGTTAATTTGTAAATTGATTTTATTAACCATTGATATTTGATAAGTATAAGGTCGTGATCATCCCGAGCCTGAATTATTATTACCGAATCAAGCGAAAAATTAATTAATGTGTATTTTTCTTTTGGAATAAAAAAATGAATATTCCATGTTTGAATTTGTAATGTCAGGTATGAAAAAAAAGAAGGACTATTTATGGTTTATTAACATGTAATTTTCATTTATGTCTTGCTGAATAATTCCACGGAATCTTTGGTTGTGTGTAGGGGAGTTGTTTGGATTCCATTAATAATGGTTTTTTTGGGTCGATTAAATCTCATACTACCAATTAATAATTGCAGGGTGGAAATTTCATACCAATTACTCATTAGTCATTACTCATTTGATAAAGGAAGATTCAAGAACCAAAATTAAAGAGAGTATCAATTACTACTGTACCTTTTTTGGATTAGTTTATTATTAATGCCCTGTTTGAAAATATATTTTTTATACTTTTTTATATACAAAATATTAATTTTTTAAATACAATTTATTATTTATTATTAATATATATTAAATTACATTAAAATATATATTTTATATTTTTTGATTTTTTTTAAATATCAAAATTAAATTAAATTAGACGAGCGAGGTGAGCGGGTTAAAGGCAGGTTAGTGGGTCATTATCATCAACAAAATGATAAAAGCATGGGTCATTATCAATTTAGAAAAACCACATATTTGTATAATATATATATTTTTTGTCATAATGTATAGTAACAAAAAAAAGATTCTATGAACATTACAAGGATTCCGGGTTCGACGAATTTGATTCGTTGGCTGTTTTGTTTTTTACACACGTTAATTATTTCTTCATCGATATTTTATTTTTTACTTTTAATATTCACTATCGGTCTTTGGTTTAGTTATATACAAATATAATTTTTGGCCTATTATTCACAATAGAGATCTACATTTCTATGGGTTTCTTTATTTTGGAAAAAAAAATAGACGTGTAATGTTAAATATTTGTAGAGATTTTTTTTTGTGATATGTGTAATTTTAGATATTTTTTAAAATATTTTTTGAAAGACACCTCTAATACGAGGGTACGTTTTTTTTTTTTTTGATAAGGTAAAAATTCGAGGTCGGAAAAATCTGAACCTCCAAGGCTGACAAGTCGGCAAACGGTATACCGTCTAAACAAACAGATATTACAAAGATGATGCAGATACAAGCAACAACACTCTACAAAGGCGAAACAAGAAACAATCAGACCGAAACGAGATAGGGACATAGATTATTAGACGAAAGACGAAGCCAAGCACTCTCCAGAAGCAGCACTGCAGCCCGCATGCCAGCGACCATAGGCGGAGCTAGGCGGGGGCAAGCGGGAGCATTCGCCCCCGCTTTCATCCGACAAATTACCTATATTTGTTCTACTCGTCGATAGCTTCGTTTTGATATATTATAAGCCTGAATCCGATAACCGAGTAAAAAGTTATGAACGTTTGAAAGTTAAACACAGATTAATTATTTCAAATGTCTTTTAATAAATCATGATGCTTTTATATTTTACTTAATTTGATATTTTGGTAATGTAAGTCAATCTAAGAGCTTCGAAACAAGAGGTTGTATTACTAAATTCGATAATTATATAAGTAATTATGCAAGTTTAAAATTTGTATATCTTTTTACACGTTATTGCATGATAAGAGAACAACAAGTTGCATATGACTTTGTGGGTTTCAAATGATATATTTTTAGACGAAAATAATGTTGTTATAGATTAAAACGACATCATCTTCATTTTAAAGAGAAAAATAACTATATAACAACTAATTACATAGTTTTAAACTAACACCTCAATTTTGAATAAAAAACGTTGTGTTTTGAACTAAAAATACCTTGTCTTGAACTAATATATATCACCGATTAATGTAAAATATCATAGTTATGCTTCTCTAAACCATAGAAAAATCTACCGAAAAATGAATTAACAATTTGTATAAAACTTTGCCCCCCCCTTCGATAAATTCCTGGCTCCGTCCCTGCCAGCGACACATCAGGATACGCCTATAGGCAGTGAAGACAAACCTCCAAGGAAACAGTGAGACACCAATCGTCTGAATGGAACGCACCGGAGGCCCAAGCGAAAAAAAACAACCCGCCCGGGATTTATTCATTACATTTATAATATTTTAAGTTTTAACATTTAAATTATAATTCATTACATTTATAACATGAAATGTTAGTTCTATTTTTTTTATATAAATTCATACTCATTACTAAAAATTAACAAAAAAATAATGCTTATAGAGTTTTTAGCTTTTAAGAAAAGAGATTATCAATTTATTACTCTATATTTCGAATCTCTTCTTAGACATCTAATAAAATTTATTATTTCATGAATAAATTAATATTGAATTTTTTTAACTAATATTTATATTGATGTTTTTATTAACTTTTATTGTGGAAAATCACATTTTAAAACTAGAAAAACTATTTTTTTTTAAATAATCAATATGTTAGTAATTAATTATCTTCATTTTTCATGATAAAATTTTATAAACCTAGCTATTAATACAATGGTATAGAATATAAACATATTTTAAAAAAAATCAATATAATTAAAATTATAATTGAAATAATTAAATGATACACACTCGTGTCGTGATTATGGAGATCATACGGAGCAATGTGAACATTGATTGAGATGTTTAATTTAATTTGAATATTAAAATGAAAATTTAAAATGAATGGAATCTCCTATATATGTGGCTAATGGCTATGTTAGTCTTTGATGTTGAGCTGGTTTCGTTGCTGCTGCATCTTTCTTCTTGTCGGGTTGATTCCCTTTTTGGTGTATTTATATAAAAACAGAGAGAGGGAAAATTCCACTTTTAAACTACAATATAATAAAAAAGATCTACAAATGTGATTTATAAGTAAAATGGTACTGAAGTCCGTTAGTAGTTTAGCACATAAGTCAAATAAAATTTCATCCTAAAATTAAAAGTATTTCACTAATTTATATACTAATGTTGGTTTATGAAATATGACCTTCTAACAATTTCCGAAACCTTATTCCATAAATTTCCCATAATTTAAAAAAATATCATCAATACTGTATATTAAACGAGATTTTCACCAATAGTAGCCCCGGCTTAAACCAAGGGTTACGACCACCGGGGCAGTCAAATCCATGCTCTCTCTTTTCGATCTTTTTGATGCTGGAGAATGATGATGAATCTTGAAATTATTTTAACAAGATAATTGTCATCACTATATATATGTAAATCAAATTAAAAGGATATACACACCCCTTCACATAATTAAAGGGTTCATAAGGATAAATTAAATAACCCCTCCTGGTAAAATAAAATTTTCCCAGTAGGGTTTGTGTAATTTCCGATTGGGTTTCGGGTGCGTTCGGCTCAGGTTTTGTGTGGCTCTACGTTTGACATGACGGGACTTTCTTCTCCGTTTGATGGGGTTCTGGCAGTCGGAGTCGTGATAGGCTGGGGTCGTGGTAGCACGTCTCCTTTCTCTAGAAGAATGGTTCCTTGGAAGTTCGTCTTCACTGCCCACAGGTGACTCCTAATGTATCACTGACCTACAGTGCTGCTTCAGGGCTGTGCGTGGCTTCGTCTTTCATTTACACGTCCTTGTCTTGTTCGGTTTAGTCGCGTTTTGTTTCGCTTTTGTAGTAGTCCGACTTGTTCTTTGCACCTTCTTTGTATTTTATGTTTGTATTAGACGGATAACCGTGTGTCGACTTGTCAGTCTTCGAGGTTCAGGTGTGTCTGATCTCGAATTTTTTTATGTTTGAGAATGATGAATCTTGAAATTGTTTTAACAAGATAATTGTCATCACTATATATATGTAAATCAAATTAAAAGGATATACACAATACACACCCCTTCACATAATTAAAGGGTTCATAATTTATCTAATTTAATACCGTATTTGAATCAAGTATCTAGCTAGCTAGCTAGCCTAGAGGTATAATTGATACAGTAGTTGATGATCGTTTTACATTTGCAATCGTCATCATTTTCTATAATTAGTGAATAATTTTACAAATAATTTATTTCATTAATAGTTTCAATTTAAAATACGTTTTAAAATTTGTAAGAAATAGGTCAAACAACCTATAAATGATGGATTTTTTTCCCAAAAGGGCCAATTTTTTATTAATTTATTTTTTTAAAAAAAATCATTGACCAATGTCATGTCGCTTTTTCCCCTCATTTCACTTACTTTATTTGATTATCAATAATACATTCCTTGATTATTTCCTTCATTTAAAAAAAAAAGTTTTCCTTGGACAAAATATCAGTATTAAAATAATCCTTCAAATATTAAAAAGAGGAGAGAATCTCCCATTTTGAATCTAGCTTGTATTATAGTCTTGTAGAGCATATATTGTGCGAGGTTGTAGGGCATATTAAGTTATTAACCTATATATATCTATATATATAATTATGCAAATTTTAATTTGATCTATATATTTTAGTTTGGCCAAATTGCATAAAACCACCCCCAATTTGCTCAAAACCACCTCTTCGATTAACACATAATTGCAGTAAACCATCCATTAAAACTCAAAAGTTTGGATTGAACCACCCATTCATCAAATGTAGTACCGTTTCAATTAAAAATGCAAAAAATGACAGCAATATCCTAATTAAAACATCGAAATTTCTTTTGTATGACACTCAACAACACCCATCTCATTCTTTTTTGCTCTTCTTTGCAATTCGATAGATTGATAGGGGTTGGACTGGTTTGTTAACCCCATGATAGCCGTTGTGATTTGTGCACCTTCCTCTCATGTCGTTGTTTTGGTTCACCAAGCTACGTTTCCTCAGCTGATGACTTTGGATTCATTCCCGACTTTACATTTTTTAATTGAAACGATATTAAATACTCTGTATAAGGATGGGTGGTTCCCTGCAACTTTTTAGGTTTTAATGGGTAGTTTACTGCAATTATGTATTTACAGGGTGATTTTCAGCAAATTGGGTTATTTAAGAGGTGATTTTCTGCAATTTGGCCTTCTGTTTTTCTAAGCTACCTAATGTATTCGTACGCATATTTAGAGTTACAGACTTAGAGGTGACCATGAGCCCTCGATTAAAAATAAATTTTAATATGCACATTCTTCTAATTGATAGCTCTGGTTTGAAATATAATAGGTTCAAATCTATCATTCAAGAAAAAAGTTACGATCGAATGGTTGAAAATAGAACATATTGAAATTATTTCACAGATCATTTACCAAGTCGAGATTTTTCAGCTGCGCGCAGTTATTGTTTATTAAACTTAATACCTTCATATTATAATTAAATCCGAAAATTTTAAATTAGTAGGATGTATAGGCTAGAAAATCTTATGATGAGATTTAAAATAAAACCAGATTCAATTTGAAGTATTTTTAAATATAAAATAAAAGGCAATAAATACAAAGTAAACGATATTTTATAATATAGTTTTCATCATTCTTATAAATACTTATAAATACGAGGAAAAAATTAATCTCAACTTTTTTGAGAGGGAAGGAATATTAAATATTCAAGTTAATTAATGAAATGTTAAACTAATAAGTACAATTAAAATAAAGGAATCGGCCTGAAACTTTGGAAGCCAATCAAAATCCATTACTGAACCAAACGAATATGCTTTCTTAGTTGAATACTTGAATGGCACCTTAAATAGTACAGAATAGAACAAACCCTAGTAATTATAAAATGTGTGTTGATGTCATAAGTTGATGGCTACAGTGAATCCTCATGTGAGTAGCTAGTGAAGGGGGTGGCCGGTGGGTGCCCATTTGCACCCCTAAAAGTTTGATTAAGAAAGCTTAATCATGATTTATCACAAATGTGGCTCCTACTTATTGCTTTCTTTAATTCCTGGTTGCACCTTCACTGGTTGGCAGCTGCTATCCTTGTCTCTCTATAATGCATACTTTTCACTGGTTGGAGGAAGGGGGAGTTAGAAGGTCCCATATTCGATTTATATCTTCATCTCTTTTATTTGGAGAAAATTCCAGGTTTGTCTTACTCCTTGTTAGTGGGTCCAGTCGGTCGGCACAAGACGATTTATCCGGTGAATGGCTCTTGTGGTTGAATCACGTGTCCGGAGTTTACCATTAAATAAAAGAATATTTTTTTTAATCATACCCTTTTTTTTCTTCTAGTAATGTATGTTTATAGACACATATTAATAATTTTTTTTAAAAAGAGAAAAATACTAAATTATTGGGTATAAAAATCATAGAGGCTAATACATTTAAAAAAAGTAAATCATTTTTATAAAGCAATTCTTTCTAAATTTGAAAATTTTAAAGCGTGTTTCTAAACGGTTTCAAATCACATGTCCTCAACCTTGCCACCCTCCTATACCCTAATACCCCTCACAAGTCTTAATTAAGAAAATAAAACAAAAAAAATAGATTAAGATATTAAAAAAATATTAAAATGAGATGGATTTTGTGAGAAGGGACATGAGAGGGGCACAAGCTGGGCTACAACCTCCACGAATTGTGGCCAATCTCGCTCTCTCAATCATGATTTATCTCAAACCGTAGCTGAGTTAATTTTTCAAGTTTTCAAAACCATGACACGGAATATTCTCATGGCTTTCAAAATCATAGCAACTATCGTTCATTTGACGATATTTTAATAGTGTAGAAAGCAAATCATTAAAAAAAAATCTTATTCGGGGGTTAAATTTTCCCTTGTATTATTGGGGGGGGGGGGGGGGGGGGGTTCCCCTAATATATAAGTTAGCATAAAGTTAGTTACTTAGTGCACAAGCACAAGCTTTGGAAAGAAAAAGTTCATAGGTCACTCAAATAGAATCATGTTTGGTGGGATAATAATTAATAACTGGGTTGTATATACAAATGCACATAAATAATAAATTAAATAATTATAAATCGGATTAAAATTAGTTGTATTAATTATCAGATCGTATACAAGAGAAATAAACCCAACATATGACAAGTATTGTAACAAGCTGGTGGGCTATTTGGTATTTTAGGAATGGTACCACCTTTCGAAATCAGACGCCAGCAGCGTCAAAAACTATTGAGAGCTTTTGTGGCCAACAATTGGAATCTTGGAAAAAGGCGTGCTCTTTTGTGTGCACATCCGAAGTGCATTGCCAGGAGTACCCAAATAACACAAAACCGTCAAGGAAAACAAACTGGAAAGCCAAAAGGAAAAAATGGAAAAAACCTCCCCACAAGGAACTTAAATTGAATTTTGATTGATCATCATTATTATCAGGGGTTAGTAGTGCTGGTGTCATTATTCGTGACTGGCGTGGAAACCCCCTCCAGATAGCTACTATGAAACTCGGGAATACTTCCCCCTTAATGGCTGAGACTCTAGCTCTCAGGCTAGACATTAGTGAAATCAATAAACTCAGAAAGGATATAATAATCAAAGGTTACTCGAAAATTATTATTGACTATCTACAAAACAAAACGAGATGCCCATGGGAAATTGAATTAATCATGTTAGACATACAATTCCTGATAAAAAGTATGAGAAAGGTGGTCTTTTCTCATGTTCCCCGAGCTGACAATAGAGTGGCTGACAAGGTTGCACACCTTAGCCACTCTGCCATGGGGAGTAATCTTAACTTTAACCCAGATCTTATGGATCTCATCCGTCTGGATGCACTTGGGTAGATTTCTGCCCAAATTCTTTCCTAATCAAAAATAAAATAAAATAAAATGAGTTTCTGTATCAAAACAAATTAGAAATGAAGAAATTAGACATAATACAGTAAGTGATAACTTATAACTGAAATACTCTCTAAGTTTTTTTTCCTTCTTATTTTATTAAAAATTACATCAATTTTAAAACAATCCAAAAGGTAAGGAGGCCCTCTTTAATTTATGGGAAACCTAATTAAAATACCCACACATTTGGGAGTATGGTAAAAATATATCCTCAACTTTCAAATGTAATAAAAATATCCCGACCTTTAAAGGTGGTGGTAATATATTATCCTGTGTTTTTTCACGGGTCAAAAATGCTGAAAAGGTAGCATACGTGGATTTTTTTTGACAAGACAACATACATGGAAGTTTTTTTTTTACAAATTAGCACGGAAATTGTGTTTTCTTAAACAGTTTTCTTAGGAAATAAAACAAATAAAACGATAACAAACGGAACCCGAAAAACGAAATTGATTCAACCAAGCAACTAATCCGACCAAAATTGCTTCAAATTAACACAACATGACTATTCCTAACACCAAACCGACAAAAAAACTAAACCGACCACAACAACGAAGAGGTGAAAAAATAAAACTTACCCAACCAAGTTCGTGAACGAATAAGAGGTGAAGAAGATGTGAAAGAGACAACTCAAAATAGTCGACCACGAGGGAGAAAAACTGACATTGAAGAGGAACCATGAGCTACTTGGAAGACCTGAAAGCCAATTCAAGAGGCGACCACGGAAGAACACATAAGGGAGGAAAATATATTGGGTATAAACTTAGTCAAGCTCTTTATTTTTTTCCCGAGGACAGTAGAACACTGTTTAAGAAAACCCTTGTAAAAAAATCCATGCAGACTGCCTTGTCAGCATTTTTGACTCGTGAAAAACCTTGTGGTAATATATTACCACTACCCTCAAAGGTCGGGATATTTTTATTACATTTGAAAGTTGAGGATATATTTTTACCACATCCCCAAAGGTGGGGGTATTTTAATTAGTTTTCCCTTAATTTATTGAAATGAGTTACACTTAGCCCACTCACAAACCATCCCAAACTTTTAGTGATAGATTTATTAACATAGTCACGGAAACACTATATTTCTATATAGTTTTTTTATTGTCTTTTTCCGATAGTCCATGTTGCTTATAATAATATTAAATAATAAATAATAATCATGAATCAACATGAAAAAGTTGCAAAATAAAGATCCACAGACAGACAAAAATGAGGGAATTTTAAACCACAGATTAACCACTCATTTGGTTGTGTTCCTGCATGTGGGCACTAAAACAGACACTATATATTGTTCATGTATTTATTATTATTATTATTATTATTATTATTATTAATTTTACAAACATATGCACTTTCTTTGGACAAGTCTAAATATGTCATATTGGGATTAGGGTTTGTTTGGCATAAAAGAACATTATTTCCCATCGACACACATTATTCATTATAAAATTGTATCTTCGCTTTATTCACAAAAGTGCACCTAAGACCATTGAGGTTCCATCCTAAAATCAATTAATAATAAGAGAAGTGATCCACTGACTTATATGCAATGCTCGAATTCTTGAGTTTTTCGAAGTGGGACAAACCATCCTTCACATCACAACAGTCTATAATAAACACAACCTCCCTGGATGATACAGACAGAACACAACACACCACAACATACATAAAATTGGGTAATGTACAGCTAAACTTCTCAACCACTGTAACAGCAAAAAACATTACAGCCCCCTGAAGCAAGTGACAGAAGATCAGGCAGCAACAGTTTTAGGTTTGGCGCCCATTTTCCTCCAAGAGACACTAGGCATGATCTGCTTGGTGTCGACGCGGTCTTTGTACATGACTGCGAAGTTCAGCAGGGAGTCCAGGAGGGAATTGGAGAGGAGGTGCGGCTGTAGCCCCAGCTCGATCAGTTTCGTGTGCTTTGCGTTGTAATAATGCTCCTCTGCCTCGACTCTTGGGTTGGGGACGGATATGGTTTCCACATCCAATCCGAGATTGTGCCCTGCCTTGGTCACCAGGGCTGCAAGATCTCTTACTGAGAATTGTTCTGTGAATTGGTTGAAGACCCGGAACTCACCAGCCTTTGCTGGGTTTGCAATGGCGAGCTCCACACACTGCACTGTGTCTCTAATATCAAGGTATCCCCGCGTCTGAACACAAAGATAAACAGAGATGTTATATACACAATAGTGTTATGCAATCGTCTAAGCATGTCACAATGAACGACAAGGTATCGGGTTAGAATTCGTTCCTATAGTTGGTGTTTGATAGCTTCTAATTCGTTATGAGCTTATGGTTTGAAGCTGGGAATCTCATTCCATGGGTATCAGGTTTGATACTCATACCCGGACAAGCCAAAGACAAGGTATCAGGGCAGTTCATTCCGAAGCTAATTCCTAAATTTCCTACAGAATCTACATGTACGACAAGCGAAAACAGATAAATGTAAGGAAGGATCAAAATGCAGAACTTACTTGGCCTCCTTTTCCATAGACTGTGAGTGGATGACCAACAGCAGCCTGAACACAAAACCTGTTTAAGGCTGTTCCAAACACACCATCATAGTCAAATCTGTTAGTCAGCTCTTCGTGCAACTCGGTTTCATCGGTCCTGACTCCATAAACCACACCTTGATTCAAATCAGTTGCCCTGATACCCCAAGCCTTGCAGGTAAACGCTATATTGTGTGAATCGTGAACCTTGCTCAAATGGTAGAAAGAGCTAGCCTGCTTAGGATAAGGCAAAGTGTCTGTTCTTCCATTATGGGTGATAGTTATGTAGCCTTCCTCGATATCAATGTTGGGAGTTCCATACTCTCCCATTGTTCCTAGCTTTACAAGATGACAGTCTTCACTGAACTCCTTTATAGCGAAAAGCACATTCAGTGTTCCAATTACATTATTGTGCTGCGTAAATACTGCTCTTGAGCGATCTATCATGGAATAAGGAGCAGACCGTTGCTCCCCAAAGTGAACGACAGCATCAGGCTCAAATGAGTTGAATGATTCTGCTAAGAAGTCAAACTCACAAATGTCACCAACGTAGAGTTCGATGGTTTTCCCAGTAAGCAACCTCCAGCGACGAATGCGGTTGTGGATGCTGGCAATAGGGGTCAAGGAGTCAAGACCCAGTTGATGATCAAACAGACGACGCACAAGGCTGTCAACAATGGCAACTTCGTAACCCTTTTTAGAGAGGTGCAAGGCTGTTGCCCAGCCACAGTATCCATCGCCTCCAATTACCATGACCCTCTTTCCTTTTGACATCTCGTTTGCAGTTCCATTTGATCCAGTGTCAGATTTTGATCTAGCTTCTTGATTTAGAGGAACAGCGGCTGCGCGTACGATACACATCCTATGGTGATTCTTTCCATGGTAGACTGGCCCTTTACTCGGGATATTTGAAGGGTTCAGGGAGAAGGAACATGAACCAGTTTTAAACTCTTGGTTCGAACGTAACAAGGAGCACTTAGTACTACTAGATGGCATTTTCATGGTGCAAGAAGTCGAAAGTAGGTGCGCCATGCTTGAATTTTGATCGGTAATTGATGATGCCTGCCAATGAACACACTTTCATGCCAATGAACTTACACTAGAACAAAATGTTACCATTCTCATTTGCAAGACTGCATATAATTTTATTGCCTATCGTCCAACCAGATACAAGCACGTAAGAACAAGGGCATAGTATAAGCGTTCCAGTTTGGGAAATATTTCCCCTAGATACCCCCAATTTAGCCATTTTTAAAATAAATTATAGGATTCACTCATGTTATTTAGGGATACAGGTTCTTAAGGCATAGGTTAGACAAACCGAAATAAATAATGACACAATATTTACATGGAAAGGAAACAACCTAATCATGTTTCATTAGGGTCACATTTAAAACGGAATATAACAATAAGATGAAGAACTCGTGCCATATGTAACCCTGTATCAAAATTAGTATGAACTTGCTTTGATTTTGAAGGTTTAACTTTTCCATGGGATGCATATTTTTCTAATAGTCCAAGTTGTAACACACGATTTGGAACTTGTTCACACCCCATGTTTTGGGGCTTTTATTGCAGGGAAAAAAATGATTCCCGAACTACAAAAATGAGGAAGACCTGCTCCCTGCAAGTCCTCAACAACCATTAAAACATCCTATGTTTTGGCGCTTTTAGGCTAATCTGAGTTATAGAATCATTGAAATATCCCAAAACTATTGTTTTACTTCAACTTGTAACAGGTTATGGGTACATCAACACTACAAATTGTTAATTCCAATGCTTAATTTCATTGAAAATGAAAGTGAAAAATCAACAAACAATAGAGCCCATTGTCAGTTGCTACACCGACCATAAACAGTGGTTCAGACATTTTAACAAACACCTGGCGTGCAAACTGCGGCAGGTCTAGATCCAGCAACAAAAAACTAACAGAAAAGCTAAATTGGCAGAAACCCAATTCGGAACAAAAAAGGAGAAGCTGTTAAAGAGGACAAGGGAAGTAGAAAGTAGAAACCAGTACCTGGACTGGGGAGTACGATTAGCTCCTGAAGTCTTGGTGGAGGAGTACCAAAATGGAGAAATGGAGAGCTTAAACTGGACTGGAGTAAGGGGAGTGTCAATTTTGGGGGATAGCCATTGCTTGATTTGCTTCCTCCCGTTAACGTCTTAACGATGGGATTGGGTAGAGCTCAGCGGAGCGGAGGGTAGATGCATCGGATATTCCTCCATTTCATTATTTTCATCAATATCTATTGGGAAATTTCGCGAGGTACCTGTGATATTGCAATTTTCGCCGGGTGTACAGAACTTTGACAATTTTCGTGTGGTGTCCCTGACATTTTGGAATAATTTGCCTCGCGCCCTCCAATGTTAGTTTTTAACGGAAGCCCTCTTTCTCCGTTATATTTGAATTAAAAAAAAAAGAAAAAGAAAGAAAGAAAGACGAAGACACGAACGAAGACAGAACTGAGAAGCGAAGTGAGAAGCGAATTCAGACCGAACGAAGGCACGAATTCAGATCGGCGATAGGAACTTTGCAAGGGCGAACTGAGAAGCAACAGAACCGGAGGCCTGTGAAGCGAGCAGAACTGGAGTCCGACGATGGGGAGAAGGGGCTATCCTGCTAGCCGGTCGACGAGGCCGAGGCGATCGCCGCCAAGGTGACTATGAAACCTTAGCTCAAGTTCGGGAAGAGCGACTAAAGAAGGTACTTCTTCCTCCTTACCTTCTTCGAATTTGGAATTGGGGTTTAGAATTGTGGCTGCGAGTTGGGGCTTCGAATTGGGGCTTCGAATTAGAGCTTCTAATCGGGGCATCTATTTGGTGGTAAATGACAAATGAGTTTACCGATTAGCACTGATCTAAGGCTGATCTATTTGGCATGATTCGATTTTGACTTTGAACTGTTCCTGTACATAATTTTCATGAAAGTCGATGCAGGAAAAGCGAATAGATGTTAATTAGTCTTTTGGGATCATGGGTTCAGCTTCTTTTCGGCTTTGGGACAATGGTATAGTCCGAGAATTCAATGAAGAAAATATTGGGGGGTTTCATTATGTATATTATTGACCCATCTTTTCCTGTCTTGTGATATCTATCTTGTCAAAATTAGTTAGGGGAAATGGTTGAATGTGTCAACTTTAAAGGAAGGATCATGTCTTTTATAACCTTATGAATGTTGCATATTCTGTTTTGCCTGTGTTTTTCAATCTGCAAAGTTGCTAGAAATGGAGAGTTTGTTTTGGTTCATTCGGATTTGTTGCTATTTGACTGGTTTATGTGGTTCAACTCACTGGACCCTACTATTGCAGGTTATATTTGATGCTTGTACATCTACTGTTTGTGGAACTTCCTGATAAGCGCAACTTCCTTGAGTGTAGGCGTGTGATCAAATTTACTTACCTGTTTGTGGCTCATTTCCTGACATGGTGTTATGGTAGGTAAGATTTTCATGTGGTTTTTAGCTAGGTTTTTTCCTTTCTACTAATTCATCTATTTTAAACAACACATGGTTTTCAGTTTCATAGATTTGTCATTGTTTTTAGATAAAAACGATTCTCACAGACTTATCTAATTTAATTCTTTGGTCTTGAGTTGCTGCAATACATAATTATGGATTTGAAGGTTGTTAAAAAGTCTATTAGCTCAAATGGTAGAGCATGTGCTTATGCACAAGATATGGGTTCGAGTCCCATATAGGCTTATTTCTCAAAATGCGGTTGAAATGTTCTTCAAAGAAGCGCTATAAAATTTAGTTATTTTCTCTAGCTTATATACGGATAGAGTTAGCATTAGTCATAACCACAATGCCCTTGATTTCTCAAAGAAGCTACTGAACAAGATTAGGACCTTGCTGTAATTTGTAATGTGTGTTTGTGTGGCTTATGTGGGATTTGAACCCACATCTTGTGTCTAAACACAATGCTCTACCAATTGAGCTAATAAGCCAACATTTTCGAAGCACGAGGCTAACATGTTCTATCTTCAACGAGTAAATGTTAACGGATAAATCAAATCCTAACATGTAGACTATTCACCAATCACCAACCTAAAAATGTGATAGCATAAGCCTGAATGCATGGTTTTTTTATAGCATTATGTTTTATGACAGCACAATCTATGACAGAGAGGATCTAAGAAAACAACAAAAACATAATCTAAAAAAATGGAAAATGAAACTGATACAGAATTCAGAAAAACTAAATGCAGAAAATGAAAAATAGAAAGTGAATTTAGGTTTTTGCAAAACAAAAAAAAATGAATGCAGGTTGCAAAACTGAAATTTTGAACACAGAAAAACATAAAATGACTGAATGCAGAAAATGAAAACTGATTATGAATGCAGGAAAACATAATGTGATAATTGATAATGATTTCAGATAGGGAAAAACTAAAAATTTGAATACAGAAAAATCTGAAAAGTTGAGGTTTTTACAACAGATGATTGCATAGACGACAACTGTCATAAACGGAAACAGCTTGGTTAGAGAGCATATGAAACAACATGTTTACACATGAGGATCATTAGTTGTTTGTTCGACATGGTCAAGCACAGATTTTGCTCTTATAGTTTACAAAAGAATAACACCAACTGAAAACCTAGAAAACTAAATGCCTCTAGCTGATATAATACACCAATTGGCTCTATCCTGACTCCTCAAATTCGAAACCCCCAAATTAAAAAATCTGATTGCACATAACTTCGTTCGAAACCCCCTAAATTCGAAACCCTAATTTTGGAAAAACTTCAAATACATACCTTCTTCGGTCGGACTCCACCTCTAGACTCCAATAAGCGTGTCTCTGGGGTGATTCACTTCTCCGTGTAGAGGATTGAACCCGTGTTGTGTTCTCTTTCTCTTCTCTGTGTCGTTCCGTGTTTCTTCTTCGTTCAATCCTCCTATCTTTTCTTTCTTTTTCTTTTTTTATTTAATTAAAACTAACGGACCTGGCGAAATCCGTTAATTGTAACTTCAAGAGGTCACGACACAAAATATACATAAACGTCAGGGGTACCAGGCGAAATAGGTAAAAGTTCTGTACACCTTGCGAAAAACGTTATACCTCGAGGGTACCCGGCGAAATTTCCGATGTCTATTTTATGTTGCTTACGAAATTACTATTTTATCCCTGCTTACATCCCCTTATTTCTCAAGTGTCTTTTTTTTTTTTTTTTGGGTTGCTTTAGATACACCACAAATCCTCCTCCTCTTTAATTGCACGTCCATTTCAATATGCAAGGCTTTTTAACTTTTTGTAGTGTATTTATCCGGACCGTTTTTTTTGGGTAAAAATAATTATTTTTTCCGTTAATTAAAATATGTTATTTTGGGTCCGTTTGGCAATGTATATAACTTTTCGGAAATATTTTATAGTTTTAAATAAGTTAAATGTAAAATTGTAATGTAATTAGCTTTTTAAATTACATTTTCAACAGCTACTCACCTAAGCTTTTTAGAATTCTATTTATTTTCTCATATCTGATCAGTTAGTTTGTATCAGCTATTTTATCGGTTGGGTTACCAAACACCTTACTAGCTTATGAAAACTCTAATTTATTTATCATATATGTAATACACTCAATCCATCAGCTTTAGCTACCCTATCAGCTCCGTGTTACTATACTGACCAATAGACTAACAAATATGCCTTCCAAGCAATACTAAAAAAACTATAACTAACTATTATTCACTCATAAATATAAGAACAATTGTTTAAAATAAATATCAAAATGCTTAAAATGAATTTTTTTTATTAACAAGAATCATTCCTAAAATTACATAGGGGTATTGAAAATGGCTTGCCAAATTTCGCCTAATAACCATTTTTTTTTACAATATGCAAAAAATTGGATGTACTACCGACATCCATAATCATCAAACTTAATGATGTTCTGGAACTCACAACAAAAACGCAAAATAAAATTACAGCTAAACTGAGATTTCGCAAGAAAATCAGCCGCGTCATTTGCCTCTATATAGCAATGTTGGAATATGATGGTCTCAAACTCTTTGCTTAAATATTTGATTTCTTTAACTATTTGCACCACCTCCCGTGGTATATTGATCTCCTAGTTAATGGCATTGATAACAATTGAGCAATCACTCTCAACTATGGTTTTCCGTATTCCAAGCTCCAATGCCATTCTTAGAGCATCCCCAACAGCTTATGTAAAGTAGAGAAAATAGGCAATTTTAGAGGAAATATAGGTTTTTTAACCCCAACAGCTTTTGTAAAACCATCTCTAAAATAGAGGGATGGGAGGAAAGAGAAAAAAAATCTCTAAATTTAGAGGAAGGCTTAAAATCTATAAAATTAAATGCATTCACTCCTTCTCGTGTCTACCCATTTATTCATTGGTTGTTACATATTGATTTAATTAATTTATTGAAATTTTATTTATTAAATTATGAATTTATGCATTTATTATAGTGTATAATAAATGTATAAATATGTAAAATAGAGAAGCTGTTGGGGTTATAGTATAAAAATTATAGAGATTTTGATATTTTTCTCTCCATAATAGAGAATTTTTAGAGAAGCTGTTGGGCTTGCTATTATACCTGCATAAGAGCAATCCCAACAGATGTGATATATTAGAGAAAAGATGGAATTTAGAGGAAAAAACCCCATTTTTTGTCCCCAGCAGATTATGCAAACCAATCTGGAAAATAGAGAAAGACATGAAAAATGGAAGAAAAAAATATGTAAATTTGTGGGAAGAAGTTTCATCTCTATAATTGAATGTTTGCACTTCTCCCCATGGACAATTTATTGCCTCCACTATAGTAGGGTTTGTTTCCAAACAAATATATTGCCGCCACTACAGTAGGGTTCTTCTCAACTGATGCTGGTGAATCCTCTTATCTCATGTAGTGATTGATTCCAGGTATGTGATTTCAATTTCAATCCTCTTCTTCACTTCTTCTTCGTCTGATTCAATTTCTGGTTTCGCTTTCCAAATTACTAGTACTGTAATCTGATTTCTAATATAGATTTCGTTTGATTCAATTTCTGATTTCCAAGTTGTTGTTCGATTGCTATTGCTTGATGTTTATGATTTCTCTTAATGTTTCTAATTTAGATTTCGTTCGAATTTTTTAGTTGCTGTTTGATTTTGCTTTCCAAGTTTCTCTTGATGTTGCTTGATGTTTCTGATTTCTCTTGTTGTTGTCTGCTGTTCGATTTGCTGTTCTAAGTTGCCGTTCGATTTCGCTTTCCAAGTTTCTCTTGATGTTTTCGATTTCTCTTGCTATTGCTTGCTGTTCGATTTGTTGTTCCAAGTTGCTGTTCGAATTTGTGATTGCTATGGAGGTTATTGTTGCTTCATTCGAATCTGATTTTTTGTTGTCTGATTTTTTTATTGCTATCGAATATGATTTTAGGGCTTCCAAACCAATCTGATTTTTTATTGCTATCGAATCTTATTCGAATATGTTGTTGTCTGATTTTTTTTATTGCTATCGAATCTGAATTTTCGAGTGCCATTTCTTACTAGTTTTTTCCTTTGTAGATGAATTTCATGGAGCTCCTAAATGTGAACACGCACACCATTTCCCCATTGTTGTCTTTGATTTCACAATAAACAAGCTTGAACTGCTTCTGTTTCTTCACTCGCTTGGCTGCAAATGAACTTCCAATTAAGGGGTGTGATATACATTCATCTTTCCAATCTCTTTTATTAAGATTCAAGCATATGAAAATTTTGTAAGTTCATGAGCTTAAAGGGCAATCTATACAGTACACTATGTACTCGCAATTTCAAAAACTCAGAAATTGGTTCAAATTCTATAATATACTAATGTTACCCTTCATAATATACTAATGTTACCCTTCATTATAGATTTTGACATTTTCATCTCTATTTTAGAGATTTTTTAGCAAAGCTATTGGGCTTGCTCTAAACTGCAAAAGCTTCTGCTGGGATGTTTGTGAGTCACGCCTTATTCTCGAACACGGTTCAACTCCCTGAGCCTTCACTGAAGACCTACACGTGCATTGGGATCAAGAGCGTCGAACCATCTTAATCACATGTTGGAGCCGAAATGCCTAAGGGTTTTACCTTGTTATATTTCCTATTTTAGTAACTTTTATACTTAAGCTATTTTAGGAAAATTTTAGGGTTAATTAATTAATTTCTTTAAGTTGTTAATTTAATTATTATTTTTGCTATAATCGGCTTCTCTAGGGTTATTAATAGTCGATCCTTCATTGTAGAACTTACGCCTCTTTTGAATTAGAAAAATACAGTTTGTGTGAAACACATCTGTAAGAAAGTCAATCGATTCGTAGCGTTGCTCATCGATTGCAAATTGGTTCTTGATCTAACTTAGTTTGCTTTGAGTTCGTCAACCTCGCGAGAGCTTGGTGATCCTGGTAATCACAAGTCCCGTCCTTGTGCCTCAAAGTTGTCCGCTTAGTTGTGTAAGGTTTGTAGATGCGGGCTTTGTAATCGTTGATACTTAGTTCCTACCCTCTTAGGAGATCTGGGGTCTTTATCTCATTTTACCTTAGTTCGAATCACCCTTCTATCGGTCTTTATTTCATTGTTTTGTCGAGTCTAGAGTTGCTGAATTTTCGAGTCTTTGTTCTTGTTCTTGAGTCTTTGCTTCCGTTCTTGTCTTTGAGTCTTGATTGTCGAAGATCGGGCCATCCTACGGCTAACCCCGTATCAAACTTGACCATAATTGTTCCTCATAATGCAACCAATCTGAGGTTGCGAACCAATTTTTACCGAAGTATCGACATTAATTTTGACCTGTTCCTTACTCCAGCAAGAAATCTTATCAATAGTTTGAGTTAAAACATTGATAATACTCTTATCAGAACCTTTGTGAAAAATAATTCTATTTCGCAGCTCCCAAATAAAATGTCATAAATGGCACAGGTCTGCAGAATCTATATTAAGAGCCCTAATATTTAAAATATTTTATGAGATATCACTTGTTAAATTTGGTATGGTAAAACATTTTTTCAATTTAATACCCAGATTTTGAATAAGGGATCTGGTAATCTGGCAGTTAAGTTAAACAATAAATGATTTGTATCTTCTATATCAGAATTACAATGAGAACATGTACTCGAAACTCTATTTATATATCTATTTAGACGAACAGTAGTAGGTAAGATATCTAACATAATTTTCCAAATACAACTTATTGATGGGTTAAAACTTAAAAGCTATGGAAAATTTATACACAAATATTTTACAGCTGAACAACGGTTGCTGTTAAATGGACCAACAACTTTTAAATTCCGGCCCAATGGGCCAGCCCAATTTGTACAGCGCCTCTTTGACATGGAAAAACATCAATGTTGATAGAAAGCCGAAGGAAAATTCCACATGTAATCCTATACATTTGCAAATTTCCATACAGTGTACCATATTTTACAAAAAATTATTCTGTTTTAGGATCATCATACAAATACCTTATAACCATTGTACTAACTTACTCGATAATGCCAAAATACCCGCGAGACAGCGCGCTTTTATACTTGCGCATAGCACGCACGAGAAGGGGATGGTTGTGGCTCAATTGGGAGAAGAAAGCGATCCATGGATGAAGACGGAATATGTTGGAGCAAGGCTGTCGTGGCCAGAACCATATACACATTGTCGTTCCCAGAAAGAACAACATCCATGCCCTTTCGTTCTGGATCTATCGGAAACACTCTCTCGATCTGTTCGGGGTATGAGTGCGTACATCCTGACCCCCAGACCCCGCTTTACAGCGGGATTAACTGGGTTGTTGTTGTTGTTGTTGTTAGTTTCTTGGATGCCAGACCGAGTTACGACTTGGGAACTGTGATAGTTTGCTTTGGCAAATGACACTCTACAGTCAGCAACGAACTCCTACTCGCTACCTCGCACCATAGGCGAAACTACCTTCTGCATCGTTTGCTTGATTTCGCCTTGTTGAAGCAACTCAACACCATTCATAGCAGTATATGAACATTCACATTTCATTCATTAAAAACAGAATCAAATCTCTGCATTGCAGTAATAGGAAATGTATAGATCCAATTGAACTGTTGAGATCTTCTCTTTAATGGAGCTTCAAAATTTTATCAAAGTACTGTGTGTATATATATATATATTATACCTATTACATTTCATTCACCATCCAAAATTAAATTGAACAATTACAGCATCAAATTATCCACAGAAACACACAAAAATTACTGGAAGATTCATATGTATGAATTCATATCTTTATATCTCTCGCTTAATCAAATCAAACAAAGGAGAGGCATCACAGCAAGTAATTCATACTATAAAAGTGAAAAATTAAAAATTAAAAAAAATCTCGTTCTTTGATCTTTTTCCCAATTGAGGCAATCCAAAACTTAAGAAATGACATCAAGAAAAGGAAATTATTCAAAGAAATCAATCCTAAAAAGTGAATTTCCAGATCTTAATTCTGAGATCCACCTTACATTTGGCGTTGGAAACGGTTGCCAGCGCCGGCGTCGTCGTCGTCTTCTTCTTCTTGCCGGAGGTCGTTTGCTTTGGCACCGACCCCCGGATTCCGTCGCAAAGGACTCGAATTCCGACCTTCTTGCTGCTGAGCTTCCCCATCTTGACCTCCACCTGCGTGTCCATCTGGACGCTGAGCGGGAACCCGTTCCTCTTGCTCAGATCCGATTTCAATCCGCTAACGGAGTCCGAGTCCAGATCCTGGGCGGGGTCGCTGGCGACGGTCCCCCTGACAATCGTCGTGTTGCTGGGGACGTGAGTGAACGACGGGAGGGTAGCGTTGCCGATTGCCAGCCCGCCGGAGGAGGCGAGGGCGACGGAGAAGGCGTCGTACACGAACGAGATCTTGCTGTTGGGGTTTTTAGCGGAGAGAGTGAAATCGAGCTTCGAATTGAGGTGAGAGAAGTCGCCGGGGGTGGAGAGGTTGAAAGCCGAGATCTTGACTGACAGGACGGAGAAAGTCGGGTGCTTTGGATGGTACAGCACGTAGAAGATGGAGCCGGCGATGGCGGCGAGGAGGAGGAGGCAGAGGAGGGCGATTAGGGTGTAGATGAAGCAGAGGCAGCAGAAGCGGCGGCAGGAGCAGGTGCCGCGCTTGGACCGCCGGGGCTGGGGGCGGTAGGGCCCGCCGGGGCGGGGGCGGTTGGGGTTGTAGAGCTGCCCGGGGGGAGCCTTGGCTTTTGCGGCGGCGGAGGGGGCGGCGGCGCCGTTTGGGGCGGGGGCGGCGCCGGACATTGCGGGAGGTGGGGGTGTGGGTTTGGAGGAGGGGTACACTCTGTCCGCCATGGATCTTGTAGTTGCACTCTCGGGATCGGATTTTTTTGTTTGTTTGTTTTTTTTTTTAATATATGGTGTGAAAGTGAGAAATGTAAATTGGAGGAGGGATTTTATAATGATATTTATTTATATATATAGTGGGTTGTGGGGGAAATTATGGGTCTAATAATGAAAAGTTGTCATTTCATTGTGGAATTATTAGTTGGATTATTTTAAAAGGAGGGGTTTAAATTTTAAATTGATTAATTTTGGCCTTTTTTTATAATTTTATATAGGTTTCTTTGAGGTGAAATAAGGTGGTCCTAATAAAATTTGTGGTTTTGATTATTTATGGAAAATATATATACAAATGGTGTGATTAATAGAGGTTAATTTGAAAGTAGGTGTAGTTTTTCCTTCTAGAAAAAAAGATTAATTAGGTGTGGTTTCAATTTCATATTAGGTTGAAGGATTAATGTCAAGGGTTAATTTCAACTACTAGGATTACTTCACAATTTAGCAAGTTAATTTACAACTCTTTGTGTTATTAAAAAAAATGTTGATGGATAATTTTATATTTTAAATAAAATAATACTCCTTTTGTTAATTAAAATTTATCATTTACTATTCATGTACACGTTTTTATAATGATAAAAACTATATAAAATATTAACATTTATTTACATTTGTTTTTATAAATTCATACTTGTAATAAGTAGGAATAATAATCCTTGTTTTTATAAATTTATCATTTGTTTTTATAAATTTACATTATTATAAAATTTAATATTTTATATATCTTTTAACACATAAAAAAAACGTGTGTAAATAGTAAAACGTCAAATTTTAATTAGAAAAGAGAGTAATACTTATAATAATTTTTATTATTTAAATAATGAAATTAATTTTAAATTTCAACTAGTTTATAAACTCATTAGATTTACCCAATATTTCAAATATTTAAATGAAAAAGGGGAAGGAATAATAATCCTTGTTTTTTCGTGGTATCTACGGCTTCAACACTACAGTAAAGGGGGGAAGGTGGGTCCCGCACCATACATTTTCCAGCTCAACACGTATGCTTTGTTTCCACGTGATCATATCGCGTCTTAAATCCGGAAGCCCATCAAACGTTGCAGGGAGGCGGGACCCACGTTCCACAATCCAATCCTGCGGCTGGTAAAGCATGTGTACCAGAAGCTGTATGGGACGGGTTGTAGGGAATCATGTCCCAACTTTCCCGATTAAATAAACACCACCGACAATCTCAAGCCACTTTTTACAAGGGGTTCGATGGCATCATATTTTGTGTCATTTATTGTATTTTAATTAAAATAAATAAATAACGATGGGTATAACGTCGTATTTAACTTCTTAATCATGGTCAATTGTCTTATTACTAAGCTAATTATCCCCTTAATCAATTGTTTAAGTCCAAACCATTTTGACTTACCTCCTAGCTTGTACCTTTCATCCCAACTTATGTTTCTAATTTCCCTATATATAGTTGATCATTTGTTGATTCAAATAAGCACTAAGAGTTTAATATTATAACTACGATTTCTCTAATACAATCCCGAAAGGGCCCTAATAAAATCTTGAAAGGATTTTCAAGTGCGTTGTATTTGGGTGGTTCTCGGCTGCTCTTTTGGTTGGTCTCAGCGATCCTTTTCTTAGTTGGGGCTCTGACGTCTCAGAGTCGAGTCTGGTTGGGGTCGAGGTGGTGTGTATCGAGGCGTCTCCGTGATCCGGAAATTTCCTTGGAGGTTCGTCTTCACTGCCCATGCTCCACAAGGACTACTGAAGTACCGATGGTCAGCGGTGTTGCTGCTTGGTGGTGCGTGGGTTCGACTCGTAGTCTATATTGTCCCCAATGTGTTAGGATTAGGTCTGCTAGGCCGTCCGAATTTGTTTGTTTGCCACTGCCTGGGTTGCACCTTTTGTTATTTCCGTTGTATGTTTTGACGGTTCGCCGTCTGTCGATTTTGTCGGCCTCTTGAGGTGTCAAGCTTGTTTGACCCTCGAATTCTTATCTTATCAAAAAAAATAACTACGATTTCTCTATCCTATGTCCCAATGTATAAAATAAGATTTCCGTTTTGGAAAAAATATATCCTTAATTAAAATACATTAGTCAAAATTTAAATTAAATTTCTACTATTGTTTATTTTTTTGTAGGGTATCTTTCTCAATTTAGAATCTTATTATGTCCTAATGATATAGGAGACCGTTATAAATCATATTTTAAAATTGTAATAATAAGTTTAAACATGTCGTCGAACGAGCTCTTAATTTAATTAATTAAAATACACAATTGGAGATTGGAGATACGATGGGTCATATATGGGTGCTCTTTTAGCATTAATTGGTTTACAAAAGATTTGATTATTTGGTGTTAGATGAGAAATCAATTAAAGATCCATCGTATTGACTCTGACACCAATACACTACATACAACAAAGGGTTCCTCACTTCCTCCCTTGATTTCCAAGTTTAGTCGCTCTCTTTATTAATTAAGGCTCCACCAATATTATAATATTCTAATTGCTTTCTTCCTTTCTACCAAAAAAAATAAAAATTGCTTTCTTCCTAGGGCTTAATTTAATTCCCCCTATTTTAAGTTTTGAAATATCTGCGCATTAAGAAAAATCAATAAAAACAAAAATACACTTTCTAATATTATTGAGATTTATTTCATAAAATCGGTTGAGAATGTGAAGAGATCAAAAGAGTCACACGTTGAAAATGTGAAAGATAAAATCTTATCATATAAACTACTGGGATACTCCTCATATTGCTAATTAGCATATAAACTAGTGGGCTACTTTTTCTATTGTCAATTAGTTTTATAATGGAACCGAATAATTTTAAATTTTGATGTACATGGAGAGATGAGGGTTTGCTGCCTAGAGAAGCAAATTGATGTGGTAATTTTAAGCTAAACCATCACCGTCTTGCAATTCCTAAATTTAGATGATTCGAATGTGATGGTTTAGCTATATTATAATTAATTTTGATCATCTTTGGGTATGTCTATTACCCTAGTTGTATACCATAAAATATGCTCCTATTAGAATTGGACATACATATGTTTTTCAAATTAATTACTGAGCTATGTAACAAATTAAAAATATAGGGGATATATAATTAGTAACTAATTAAGCACCTAACACTAGGGATTGAAAGAACAAAGGAAGAACACTTGATAAGAGGTAAAGGCCCACTTTCATTATTTTTCAACATAATCCCTATTTCAAGTAAGTAGGTGAATTTATATGAATGAGGTACACTTCGATTGCCATTACATATAAGACCCATTCGTGACACCCTATTAATAGAGACGTTTTCTTAAAATATCCTTCTACTTTTTTTTTTTCAAAGATAAAAATAAAATAATAACCCCAACTCCCTTGCCATTTTATGTGCATATGTTAGCATTTGCTTATATTTGTACATGATTGTTAGTGTATCTACCGGCTTATCCGGTCTCTCGGTTTTTCTGGGCTTGTCTACAGATCCGAATTATTTTGCTTCCAAAAAAAAATTTGTGCATATGTTAGCTATGTTGTCCCCAACATTATTGGGTTAAGATCGTTTGTTCCTCTGGATCTGATTGCTTATCACTGTTGTATTGCACCGTTTTTATTTCATGTTTTATGTTTGATGGTTCGCCCGTTTGCCGACTTTATCGGTCTCTCGAGCTGTCAGACTTGTCTGATCATCGAATTCTTACCTAATAAAAAAAAAGGTGCATATGTTAGCAATGTAAA
Source organism: Persicaria tinctoria (assembly GCA_037127255.1). NCBI lineage: Eukaryota > Viridiplantae > Streptophyta > Magnoliopsida > Caryophyllales > Polygonaceae > Persicaria > Persicaria tinctoria. The sequence goes on from JBANSL010000012.1 coordinate 9,149,079, forward strand.
ACCATTTTTCATCATTCCATCGCACCTTTTGATTGGTTTGGTTGACGATACTATGTAGGATGTGAAGACACATAAAATATCCAGAGTCAAGTTAATGTTGTTGTTACTCTCTTGTAAAATGACCACTTTAATTACTTAATTTATCTCAATACTAGTAAAAAATATTGATGAGTGAACTGCCTATGTAAACTATCATTGGTCCTTAAAATATGTTCTGATTCTACTTATGTAAGTGGAAACTATATAAGGTATTAATGATGAAGGGGCAAAATAGTAATTTTATACTTTTAACATCGAACATAGTGTAAAAGGTGGGATATGTGGTCTTTTACAAAAATCTAGTTTTTTAAAGGGTGATTTCCTAAAAAAAATTAATTTAATGGGTCATTTTATGAAAAATTGTATGTTTAAGAGGTGATTTTCTTGGATTTAGGTGGATCCTCAACCTAAATCCAATCCAGCCCAACACTTGACTCACCCATTACAAAATTATAAGATGGGCTGAGCTGGACTAAAATGAATTACCAACTCTGGCCCATTTAATATTTTCAGTGGGCCTTGAAATATTCTCTTAAATACGAGGAGAAGGTTTGAGTACTTCTGAATTGACCAACACATTGTTAGGGTGTGTTTTGGATTCTAATACATTTTGATTATAATGTATAAAAAAATTGAATAGTGTTTGTTTAGTTTCATAATGTATTTAAAATAACGTAAGTTTTAAATAAAATACAAGGCAGAGTGCGTCAATTAAACACTTATTATTGCATATAATTAATTATCACAATTTATAAAGTATTTTATTTAAAATTTACTTCGTAAAAGTACTAATCAAACACTATTTGTTTATGCATTATAATTGGATTCCAAACAAATACGCATGAAAAAAAATTAGATGGACAAAACCAACGAAAAACCACCTTGAGATCAATTTCGACGGTTAGTTATCTCATGGTTTAACTTCAAAATACGTCTATGCCACTACACTAATGGTCGAAACCTTGGTGCTCCAGTCGGGCTTTGTGGTAGTCAGAGAATTGGACTTGGGACGTTTTAAGGTTGAGAGTGATAGTTTCACACTTTAACTGTCATCAAGACAATCTCCGGTGTCTGGCCTTGCTTTTGGGAGATTGAGATGTTTGTCATGAACATCCAGTTTCTCCTACAAATAGTTTGAGTGGATATCTTATTTTCACATCTTTCATGAAATTAATCGTGTAACAGATAAGGTGACTCATCTCAGACATTCCATTGAGCACGAGACTCTCACATTCCATTTAGAGTTCATGTCTCTCGTCTGAAAGGATGCCATTGAGAGATGCATCATTAAGGTCCGACACATCTCAAACTGTTGCCTTGTATTAAAAAAAATACCATAGAGTACTGAATCCTTCCAACAATTCATCCACTAGTCCCGGAAATCTTCAAATTCGCAGCCTCTTCCAACTCTTTGCGGCGAAAAAGCTACACATACCTGAATTATACGTATATAATTAGACCTGAGTAAATATGGGCCAATCCGCCCGGTAAAATATGCGGGCTTGGATATAGTAGTTGGCCCAAGCGGGCTGACGGGCCCGACTCGGTAGGTCCAGAGGGTCGGGCTTGGACATATGGTGAAGCCCAATCGGGCCGAGTCGGCCCAATTTTATAATAATATTATATATAATTATAATTATATAAATTATATAGAGTATTATAAATATATATACATAATTTCTAAAATTTATAACTATATTGTCGGTGTCATACTAGTGCTAAGTGCTAACTATTCCCAATCATAAACGCTCTCATCTGCAAAATCAAATCCAATTGAGAAATAAAAACCCTAAATGTTCTCTCTCGCATAGCCTGAGTGCCGCTTGAAAGTATTGGTACACTATAACGTTGATTTGCATTTGTTAGTAAGCTAATATTGTCCAGATTTGCCTCGCATTTGAAAATATTTATATAATGTTGTAATTTGTTACTTTTTTTTAATTCGATTTCGGATAGAAAACAAATTTGAGATGCTAGGCCCGCTTGGCCCGGTGGACGGCCCGGCCTGGCAAAGCGGACGGTCTTGGGCAAGGCACTAGGCCCGAATACCGGACCTGGCCCAAGTCCGGCCCGTTGTATTGGGCTGAAATTTTGGTCGAGGCCCGGCCCAAGCCCGCCCGGTCCGATCCATGCTCAGGCCTATTCTATATATAATAGATAATATTTTTTTAGATTTCATAATTTCTAATTTGGTACAGTGGATGGTTATTAAAAAAAATATATATATATATATATATATATATATATATATATATATATATATATATATATATATATGGCCTTTTTTTATATATAATATAGGGTATCTGGGTATATAATAAAGAGTTGAAGAAAAATCTCAAGAGTCTCTTCGGAAACATCGATACAGAAAAATCTCAAGAGTTAATTTTATAGAAAAAATTGTCTATGTGATAATAGATAGAATAGAGAGGAGAAGAAGGGAATGAACTGATGTATTATTAGGGGTCTTCAGGACCCTTTATATAAGAGTTTACATAGGGAACTAGGGTTTCTAGTGTTTATCCATCACAATATAATAATATTATAACACTCCCCCTTGGATAAACATCCCTAAATATTACAAAATTACATATCTTGCCTAGAAAACCCAATGGGACAAAACTAGGACCAAGAGAACAAATAGATATGACATTTGATACACTTTGGTGATCTGCCTCGTTAAAAACCTTGTCAGAAAAACCCAGTAGGACAAAACCTGATCGAAGGGAAAAAGAGTGCAGTGCGTGTATACTCCCCCTGAATTCAACATCCTTCTCGAAGTCTTCTCATTCTTCTTGATGGCGATGTCTTCATGAACTTATGGTTGAATATCAACATTTTCTTTGACCTAGAATTTCTTCATGATTGACTTGATACGCTTGACTTCCATGTATTGGTGTTGAGTTGCTTTGAATGCACAAGCATAAGGTACTACAGGACCTAGTATGCTTTTCATTGTTGATCAGGGGGATCTGTTGTATTAAATGGTGCATAAGTTGCCTCGTTAAAAACCTTAACTTGGAAAACTCAAATGGGATAAAAACCAAGATCAAGGAAAAGAGTATAACATTGTATGGTACTTCAGGACCTAATGCAATGTCACCATTTTCACAATTATAGGTACTTTTGGTACTCTTATAAGGATCTTTAATCAATTGCATGTGACGAGACTTTGATATTAACGCTTCAGGCATTTTCAATCGATCATTTCATTTATATGCGTATGCAAGTAACACGTCCGTCATTTACTTACATTTAGATCCAGAATTATATTCACTTCCGGTGAATACATTCTCCATATAACCTTTTATAGATATTTGTGCAATCAACTTGGCTTTGTATTTTATTTTGTATGAACACCCACTTAAAACCAAATGATGTTACACTTTCCGGTGTTGGAACTACAGGTTCAATGCCATCATGCTTAAAGAACTCATTCTTGCATGAATTTCCTTTTTCTAGCTCTTTACTATCATTTCGATGTTGACATCCATTTGTTTATTCGATGATCGTCATATTCTCATAGGCTCTTTCCACTTCTGGGGAATCGTATACCAAGAGCCTAGTGATCTCTAACACTTCTGGTGTACTTGAGAACCACTTGATATTCATGGAGTTGGAGTTACTTCTGGAACTTCCAAATGAGCTAGTATATGTGACTTTATCACTTTCTTGGCTTATAGTAAATGCTTTCAATTGCATATTTGCTAAACCTTATAATCATTTCATTTATTGAACTTCTGGTTCACTTGTATTTATCCGCGAATATGAAATGATAGAGAAGTTGCTTCCGTGCAATCTCTTTATTAATTGTCTCATTTCCCCTCCCCCTAAATACCGAGCATTTGATCACCATTATAAAGCTCTAGGTATTTGATAGCAATAGGGACTCAAACCCCATGTATCATCCAACTTCTTTGTGGTCTCGTTGTAGTTCATTTGGAGGAGGTACATCTCGGAACATATGTTGTTTATTCAAAACCTTTGAATGACATGATCTCTTCTAGAGATAATTAGGGGGATGTTATTGTGTCAAATTCGAAATGCAAACATGCATGGGCCCATTTGACTAACGACTCTTCTGGGTCGTCGTGAGCTACCTTATGCTCAACAATGTTTTTGATAGCATTCTCTACCTTGTGTTTCATATGACCAAAGTATTGAGACATCTGTAATCTTGGAATTATACTGGTCTATATGATAGTGTTCCGTAGATGTCTCATTGAATCCATTTAAGAGACATTAGAGACTTTGCATTTACTTTGAATTTAGATGGTCTTGTCGTTGATTTGCCAAGATGACATACCATATATGTTCGGTCACCCTTATAGAGGATCTTTGGGTCCTAGGATCTTCTGGTCCCTTTTAGTGGGTGTGTATGTGAATGCCAATGACCCCGCCCATCATCGTTTCACATGAATGACCGAATGCCACAAAGAAAAACATTTTATCATTAACTAACTTCTGGTTAGTGATAAGTTTCAATGGGATAAATGAGTGTCAAATAAATCACATATATACATTCTCACTCTGTAAGACGTGCTTCTGGCTAGTCATATGAGATATTGGTATTCAATACCATGTCAATTCATACATATGTGTCATTTGTTACTTCAGGTAACAAGATCAATGCTCTTTTGGAGCTATATACTCCCTCCGTCCTAAAATACATTGCCTTTTAGCATTTTGCACAAGTTTTAATAAAACACCTTACTTTTAAAAAAACATCATCATTGCACTGACTTTTTCATAAATTTTATTATTTTTTAACACCCACTACACATTTTAACCAATCAAATTATTTTAAAAAGTCAACAACACACAAATCAATACAAATCATTACAATTTTTTATCTAGAAAACCTAAAAGTCCATCTATTATTGGACAAAAATTTACATCTAAAAACCCATGTATTGTTGGACGGAGGGAGTAGTATTCATCTTGGTTTTATATTCAAGATTGTTTGAGAAAACTTCAGGTTTTCAAAATTGTTTGACACTTATAAAACCATAATATTCAACCATTAAACCTTGTATTTGGTGATCTATTTAATTTAGATGTCATTGAATGGGTATTGTCAGAACTTTCGTTGGTGTCATACTTCAAGTATGAGTCATTTATAATGTTATTCAAGACATTTAGAATTAACCGTATAACAGACCTAGCTATAAGCCACAACAATAACTTTGGTCAAGCGCTTAACCATAACCTCTTTGACACCCTCTACCGGAGGGGCATGCTTCAGGCAATGCTTAAAGGATAGTCAGGAAGTGGCCTTTTTACCTGGGTCGTATCATGTGGTTACTTTTATTGGTTGTATCAACCAAACAAAAATAGTTCTGAATATGATAAAACCCACCTTCCATGTACTTCTTCAGGAGTACAAATGATAAAATTAGGAACATATACTCTTCTGGAGTTTGTGAAATCCTTTACTCTTTTAGAGTTCATAAAATATTCTTTACTCTTCAGGAGTTAATAAAAAATCCACCAGTAGAGTCTTCAGACTCGTAGGTTAGTGTTGAAAAATTTCACAATCTACGGGATTGTGGTAAACCTTTCTCCCAAATGTTCATTTGCCAATCAAAACTCCGCATTAGACACTCATGGTAAGTAGTTTCTTCGGGAAACACTTTGAGCTTTGAATTACAATAAGTAAAATCATAATAATTTTATTCAATATAAAGCAATGAATAATAAAAAAAAAATTGTATTTGTCCACTTCAGGTGGAGCCATGAGAAAAAAACTTGTCAATTTATCATTTTCTTCAAGAAATGATTTAATTCATAAAATGATTCAATTTTCAACTTCGAGTGACAATTAGCCTCTATTATGTATATTTCGATCATATACTCCAAAAGATGATAAGTTGCAATTCAAAAAATATAGTAAGTTGTCATATAAACATTGTCCATATTCTTCAAGAAATGGTATGATCGATTATTACTCACTTCAGGGAGAAGACAACTTGTATGCATTCACTTCATACACTTCTGGGTATGATTTTAAATAATCTTTATGAGGATATACAATATATCTCTTATCATTCATTTACTTCAGGAAATGAATATTGTCACTTCAGGGACAAATTTGTATTGATGAGAGAGACATTTTATGAATTTCCTTTTCATATATCTCTTCAAGAGATTTTTATCGTTCCCGCAGGAACGATTTATGAGCATAATGTGTTCATCCTCTTCAGGGGATGATTTTATTTATTTCGAGAGATAATGATAAATAAATAAATAGTTGATATAAATAGTAAAACTATAAAATCATAAATAAATAAAATAAAATAAAATTGGCATATTGTCAACTTCTGGTGACAAGAAAATGAACATCTGAAAATACATGTTCGTCTACTTCTGGAGACTGGTGGATAAATCATAATTTGCTTGTTTAGCTATAAAAATCATTGGTACAAGGATGATTATGAATTTTAAAATTTTATCTACTACGGGAGATAAATTTTATCATGATATATAGCCGAAAATATTTTATGTTCTTCAGGAGATAAATAAGAATTTCATCTTCTTCAAGAGATGTGATATATAAATTGTGTTTACTTTATCTACTTCATGAGATAAACTACCACGTTTGGGATGATATGCAAATTTAACAATTTATATCTACTTCGGGACATAATGTTTGTCTACTTTTGGAGACAAGAAAATAAAATACAAATTGAAATGAATAATAAAACTGAAAATAAAAAAAATCATCACTACGGGGATGATTTTCAATCGTTCACATCTACTTCAGGAGATGTTCCGTTCATCTACTTCAGGAGATGAGGATTAAACAAATATAATTTAAATAAATTAAATTAAATAACATATAAAATAAATAAACATAAATAATAGATATAATTTCATCACTACAGGGATGAAATTTATCGGCTTGATCATCTCTGCGGGGATGAGATTTATCGGCTTGATCATCTCTGCGGGGATGAGATTTATCGGCTTGATCTTCTCTGCGGGGATGAGATTTATCGTTTCATCGCTTCGAGGATGAGATCAATTTATCATTCATCTACTTCAGGAGATGCGCTCGTTCATCTACTTCTGGAAATGATTTCGTTCATCCACTTATGGAGATAATATATAAATTTAACAATTTTATCTACTTCAGGAGATAATTCATCTCATTCAGGAGATGAAAAATAATTAAAATAAACATAAAAATAAGATAAATAAATAAATAAATAATTCATCACTACAGGGATGAAATTCGATCGTTTATCACTTCAGGGATATAATAAAATAACATCCGCTTCAGGGGGAGTGATATAATAAAATAACATCCGCTTCAGGGGATACGACCGACTGATCCAATCGCTTCCGGGATTGAGTTTAAATTACTTTATCCGCTTCAGGGGATACAACTTTGATTGATTCAATCACTTCAGGGATTGAGATTACTTTATCCGCTTCCGGGGATACTACAAAAATCACTTCAGGGATTGAGATTACTTTATCCGCTTCCGGGGATACTACAAAATTGATTGATTAACCACTTCGGGGGTTACGAGGATGTATGAATACTTTACAGGGGCAAAATATGAATCCCTGAAAGTTTTAGGCCTTTTTCTGTAATTGTGTAAAAATTACGGGCCAAGCTGCGATACTTAAGAAAATGAGGGTTGGTTCCGTAATTAATTAAAAACCTGCAAAATGCAAACCTATCTTCCTCGCTCTTAATTTACAGAAGGTGACGGCGGCAAGGTCGGTTGTTCCTGGCTCTTCCTTGCGTCGCGGATCCAACCCGACACCAGGCTACCGGATTTCCGACTCCAAGAGGTGGCTGCCGTTCAAGTTCCGACTAGGTCGAAGTTCGACCTCGGGGTTTGCGTGGAGGTCGGCGGCGTCGCCCAAGGGTAAAGATGAAGTATTCCCAATTGCAACATCTGCATTCAATTCTTTTTCAAATTAAGAAGTATAGATGTTATAGATAATTAAACATGGATAATTAAAAGGAAAGAAAATCGAAAACTTCCCTTCGCATCATCGGTGGATGAAAAAAACATTAGCAATATCGAAGTCATTGAATCGTCGAGGAGGAGCGGGCGATTAGCGAGGTGCATATAGAGCTGCTTCTTACACCGGAACTCAGCCATCAGCGCCTCACCGTCCTCATATCGGGCAACGATGACTTCGCAATCTGACGGCATACACCGCTCCCAGACAACGTCGATCAGATTCTGATGCCGACCAGAAAACCTTCGAGACTGCCGCGAGTCGGCAAGCGTCCCTAGGCGTCTTGAATGCGGCGATGCATCCCTACGGCACCATGTCGAAGATACCACCTTCATTATAGGCCATGATCTCGATAGATGAATTTCAACAGAGATCGGTTTCGATACGGGATGAAGGTCGACACATAGAAAAAAAAAGGATTAGGGTTGATTTTATTGGGGTAGAGTTTCGTGCTGATAACGTGTGATAATAGATAGAATAGAGAGGAGAAGAAGGGAATGAACTGATGTATTATTGGGGATCTTCAGGACCCTTTATATAAGAGTTTACAAAAATATTACACTTCTATTGTTTACACAAAAGTCCTCACAATCTTTTTTTTTTTTTTATGACGAGGAACCCATCTTCGGTGGCAAACCTCGAGCATGTGACCTAGCCAGCAAGAGCCACGCATTAGGTAAACCGGCTTGCGCCGACCGGCTCGATCCAGTGGTAGAGAGCAAGGTAAACCTTGGGTTTTCACCCAAGAAAAGAGGCGGAAGCAGGGATCGAACCCGGAACCTCCTTACTCCTCCCCTTACTCCTTACCACTAGACCACCCCGACTGGGGCAAAGTCCTCACAATCTTGTTAACAATACATGTGGTAGCCCATTAGCTCGTCTAATTGAAAAGAAAATACAGTCAACCAAACTATCTTAAAAAACAAAACACATGAATACACGATCAATACGTGACTACCCATTAAAATTTGTCCAACTTAAATGCTCTAAACCTAACTAACAAATACTAGCACGTAATAGTGACCATATCACACCCATTAAAGATCTCCTACAATCTAAACCATCTACACCAAACTTTGAGGACTTCTGCGTCATTTGGCAAGCGATATGAGAAATTAGGAACAATGTAATTTTTAAAAACAAAAATATTGAATCAATCTCACAAATTGTTGTTGGATCCTTTGTGTAAGTAAGAGATTGACCGAGTGCCAATCCTAATAAAACTAAGAAACAAGACAGAAGAAGGATTGTGATCAGATGGAAAAAACCGCCTAGGGCCACCTACAAAATTAATGTAGATAGCTCAGTCAAACCTACTGGTTGCTGCCAAGTAGGTGGGATTCTCAGGGACTGTGATGGAAGTGTGATGGATATCTTTCCACACCAGGTAGATAGTGGTTCAGCTATCCAAACCGAAGTAGCTGCATTTTGTGCAGGTAAAAAAATGCCTTTGAGAAAAGGTTTACGCTGAGTAATAATTGAAGGTGACTGTCTGGAAGTAATCAAGGCTATAAACGGCGATACAAGACCTAGATGGGAAATATGGTGGCAGATTGAGTTATTCAAAAAGATGCAATCGGATTTTGAGCTCATAGAGTTCAAACATTGCTTTAGTGGAGCTAATGGTGCAGCAGATTTCCTAGTCAGATCTAATGTAATTTGTAATATGGATAATCTCCCTTATAATAGAGAATTCTGTAACATCATTCGAAAGGATGATCAGGGTGTCGTTCTGTCTTAAGAACCACCCCTTTTTACCTACTTAAATAAAAAACTAGCACGTAATAATCAACAAATAAATAAATATTTTAGCCTATTTTTTCCCTCAAACAAAATACTCCCAAATTTAGATTTTTTAGCCTAACTAACGGAATAGTAGACAACAACATAACCAAGACCTCGTCAAAAATTATTGACCATATTCAAACGACATGACATAAAGATTTCTAAAATTTAAGTTATTTTTAGTTTTTTTTAATATTAATTTCTTAGGGTTTTTTTAGTATAGATTTTTTCCCGATTAAGGTTAGAAAAAAAGACCGTAAAATCATTTCTATTTCGTTAATTCGTGGGAGTTTTGATTTCCATCTTGATTCAATTTGATTTTGTATGATTGATTTACATTGCTATTTACATTCCGACCGACAATATGAGTTAAGAAAAGATTAAACTCGATCATTATCTAACACTATCTGCGTTATTTTTTTTTAATATTTAAAAGTTTGGGTAGATTTGACTCCAATTACACCACTAGAGCAAACGATCACTTATAAGAATATTGAAAAAATCGTACCAATCACAAGTTGGTGTAGTGATTATGGGACTACATCTCATGCCTCGAGATTCGAAGTTCGAATCCCCGTGGAAACATGGAGACGCTTGTGAGTGGGAGGGTCAACCCCTTAAATAGACCTACAGTAACCCGATCCAGATGTAGAGGGGGCAAAGTCCACTTAAACCGAAAAAGGATAAAAAAAAAAGAATATTGAAAAATCGTTTACTAACATTATCTCTTTGTAAAAAATCGAGTATACAACACTTTAACAAAGAGTAACCCGTTGTCGAGAGAATAAAAGATGTGAAGAGACCAAAAGAGTTACACATCGACAATATGAACAAGGAAACCTTAGTATATAACCCAGTGGGTTACCCCACATATTGTCAATTGACTTAGTATATAACCTAGTTGATTACCCCACCTATTGTCAATTGATTCTAGAATGAAATCCCACACAGACGCCTTATACCCAGAATCATTAGTGCCCGGAACATATATTGACAAATATCCAATGTGTTTTTTCCATGGGAAAACCTTGGATAAAATAAACCAAACTATAACTTAAACTTCCCTAACATCAACCAAATTCAAAATAGACTCTCACCTAACCATTTGCCAAACTCAAAATAACCGGGCATGGGTTGTCACTTTAGAAATGAAGAGTAACTACCAACCATAAATGGCCTATAGTATATAGTGCCTGATATCACACCCAAATATTCAAATTCGAATCCTCTTGATGATATAAAGCTACTTGTGGAGAACATGAGTTGGGATTGTCCCACATATATTGGTTAGAAAATGAATCCAAGCCTTGCATATAAGCCGGTTGGCTGCTCCACCTAACATCAATTGGTTTTAGGATGAAAGCTCACTCGGCTTGATTAACGCGTTTGCGCTTGGGCGTGCGTGACCCTACCCACGTCGGATGACCCACCGTGATTTAACATGGTATCAGAGCCGATGTTCGGCTAAGGTGCGGTGTGGTTTGGATTCCTGGTCTAATTGGCTGTTCGGCGTGCGGTGTGGTTTGGATTTCTGGTCTAATTGGCTGGCCGGCCTTAAGGCATTGATTCGTCAAGTGCAACTGACAAATAATGCGTGGCCAGACAGTTGCACTTGAGGGGGTGTGTTGAGAATATGAGTTGGGATTGTCCCATATTGGTTATAAAATGAATCCAAGCTTTGCATATAAGCCGGTGGGCTACTCCACCTAACACCAATTGGTTTTAGGATGGAACCTCACTCGGTTTGTGTGTTCGGCTTGGTTAACGCGTTTGCGCTTGGGCGTGCGTGACCCTCCCACGTCGGATAACCTACCGTGATTTAACACTACTTGCAACTAAAATAGACCATACATGAAAGGAATAGAAGCAAAATAAGCAACCATGGAACATGGGAACTACTTAATTTCTTTAAGGAAAGCGACATTATGGGCGCTATCAAAGTATGATTTTTCACTATACGAGTATATGTTCGAGACATGATTACGGCGATAAAGTTTTACCCAAGTCCGTTGGGACTCGGGATCGGGGGTCGTGTGCACACGTGCGCCCTTACCCTAATAGCCTAGCACATAAGTCGAGCGGGGTTTCATCATAAAACCAATTGGCATTAGGAGGAGTAACTCACTAGCTTATATACTAAGACTTCTTTGTTCATATAATCAACGTGGGACTCTTTTGGCCTCTTCACATCTTTCATTCTCTCAACAAGTTTTAAATAGGGAGCATTGGAGCAAACTAGAAATCCGAGCTGATATTTTGAACCATCTATTATGATTGTCATATCAACCGAATTTGAGCTCCGCTCGGGTTTAACTTGATAAACAGTTTGAGTATTTACTACGGAGTAAATGAAAGCACAAACAAATCAACAAAAAACAAATGTATATTTAAACTTCAGACGAAAAGTGAATACAAAATTGTAGGACTCAGCTGGAATGCTCAAGAACGCAAGGAAGGAACAGGAAATGCAAAGAGAAACAAAGTATCTGTGAGTGGGAGGAGACAACCAGTAGAGATCTAACAAGGGCTAAAGCAAGCATCTGATGATGATTTGCGTCGACAGATTCCATTGAATCTGGCTTGTAATCTCAGTGTCTCAGGTGTTTGGATTGATCGGGAGCTCTATCAATGAAGCTATGTTAAAGCATCTTACCAAGGTAAGAAAACCACAAATTGATCGCCAAAGGGATAGAGCAAGAGAGAGCGTAAACTCTAGATCAGACAAACACCATAGGAAACCCTAGCTCAGAGTGTCCTAATGCATACATAGCCAAATCATTTCGGAATGGTTCAACTGGAAAGTACTTACGGGTAGTACTCAATGCTCCCCGGTTCAAACTCCGGATGATCGCTCTTTATTTACCAAATTCAAGAAAAGTAGCTAGCCATTGTCTTCCGAAATTGTGCTAAGCTTGGCCTAATTTGGTTACAACACATCAGGCCCAATACTTCACTAACCAAAACATCAAAACACAATCCAAAACTTACATAATTAAACAAAGACAATATAGTCTCTACACCAAACGAACCAACGAGTACAATTTTAAACCTGATTCAAAGTCTGACTCGGTTTGGTTTCAAATCCGAATAACTCAAAGTTTGTGAAATTTATAAAATTTTCTTCAGCTTACCATGCTATAAGCAAGTAAAATTGTTTAATACTAGAATAAAGTTTGACTTGACCTTGCTAATTTACTAAAAAAAAAAAAAAACCGAACTTGAGTACAATTTAAATTCGAATCTAATTTTGGGTCGACTTTAACTCGCCTTGTTTATAACCGAATCGTTTAACTCAAATAACAAGTGTCGTCTATCAACTCTGTTTAATCTACAGGTTTGCTGAGCGCACGGTCAATTTCTCGTCAAATACACGGTGGCTGCTACAGTTCCGAAAACCGCGAGAATCTGGGCTGCCACAATTCCGAAAACCGTGGGAAATAATATGGCGACGATTTTTTGTTTCTTAAAATCTGCAATTAGCATTTTTGTTTGTTAAAATCTTCAATTAGCATTTGGTGATTCTTTAGCTAATAGCGCTGCTGATGCTTTAGCTAAGGTGGGGGTGTCAATTGTAGAGCCCCTCACTCATTTTCTTGCTGCTCCTTCTTGTATTCGTAACTTCCTAATCCCATTAAGGGATTCTGGGAGTCTAAACTAAATCTTAAATACTGAATGCTAAGGGCTTTAGCCTAACCTTATTGACCAAAAAAAAGCATTTGGTGATTCTAACTTAATTTTTTGTTTCTTTAAAAATCTGCAATTTTTGTTTGTTAAAAATCTGGGTACTGTTTAACCCATTATCTTAGACAAGTTTTTTGTTAGTTAAAATCTTGTTACTGCTTTCCATCCGATCAATTAAATTAGAATCACCACTGAATCTGCAATTAGCATTTGCAATTTTATTTTATTTTAACCAGCCGATCAATTAAATTAGAATCACCAAATGCTAATTCCATTACATCAGTAAAAAAACCATTGATTGAAACTAGTAAAGAAACTAATAGAAGGTCTCTTCCCCTTCAAATTATGTGCAATTTGATTTCACTTAAGTACTAATCATATAATTACACATACAATTTCACATAAAATCATACAAATTAAACCAAAACTTACCTCGCTCATATGCTCAACACGAGGGTCGATTGACGGGCCCGACTCGCCCTATCCGGCTCCACCTCGCAGGCGTAATACTACTTTCTTCCATCCTTTGATTCCTTTCCACCCCATGGTTGGGAGATGAAGAACCACTGGGGACGGAGGCTACGTTGGAGAGAAGAAGCAAGGAAGGTGTACTACGGTTTTGATTTTTGAAGTCGGAATGAAAATGAAAGGGTCGAGTTTTATCGAAGGTATGGTCACCCTCCCACGGATTACAGAACTGTGGTCGCCGACCACTTGGAGGAATCTCACAGGCCTACCCGGCACCGCTACACAGGGCTACACGGTAGGGCTAAATCATTGGGAAATTGCATCCGCGTGCTACAGTCCTCCTGCGGTTTGTGGAACTGTGGCCGACTGATGTGATGGCCTGATGGGAATCCCGCTTGCAGAGGCCATCAGTAGGGGGAAGAAGGCTAGGTCATCGGGAATCCGCGTGCTACAATTCTCACGGTTTCCAGAAATGCGGCAGCAGGAAACTGGGTCCCTTTTTAGGCTTTTGTTTTGGGCTTTATTTTTTGGGCTTTTTTTTTTGCGATTTGTCAAACTGTAACCGTAGCTAAGCCACGATTTCCAACTCTGTGGCGGTGAATTTTTCTACGGTTTTCAAAACTAAAACCACAATATTTTCCTACGACTTTCAATTTCGTCACCGCTACCGTGTGATTGGCGATATTTTAACCATGCGGATAGTCACCCCCTTAATCTAAAAGGGGAAAAACGAAGTTGGGATAGTATTGTCAGAGTGGCTAACTTTCAAGCTTTTAACATGTGGAAAGGATTGATGAACATCCCATCCATCTCACTCAATCAAACAACAAAAACTAAACAAAAAAACCAAAATAAAAATCGAAGATTACAAGATCGTGTCGACACTCTCGCGCTCTCTCTGCAGTAAAAAGCAACGGCGGTTGACCCTTTTCCATCTTCCCTGACTCTCAATCCCCTAAACTATGTCGACATTTTCTCTGTCTCTGTTTTCATCCCACAAAGGGAAGCTCCTCCTCTCTTTCTGCCTTCTTCCCCACCCACACTTTATCTCTGCATCACCAAACAAAAAACCCCCCAACTTGACTAACTAGTAATCCAGATTCTCGGTCTTCTTCACTCTCCTCCATCCAAACACCACTTTACCCACTCCCACTCCCATCCCCATCATCTTGTATATAAAACTCCCCCTCTTTCAGGTTCTCTTCAATCTTCATCACCCCCTTTCAGTTCGTTGATTAATCAATTTCGCTTGATGTGCTCTGTTTCCGCCGCATTTTCTTGATTTCTGGCCAATTCAAAGGTTTCTCCTTTTTTTCCCCTTTTCAATTTCATCGCGCGCCATGTTCAATTCGAGGTGTTTCTCGTCGGAATCCGCCGCCTGCCGCGACGAAACGTCGCCGCTGACCTTGAAACTGATAGCCATGGCGTCAATCCTCGCCGCCGGCGTCGCCGGGATCTCAATTCCGCTGCTCGGCAAGAGCCGCAGAGGAGGGCTCCTCAGCAACGACGGCAACCTCTTCGTGGCCGCTAAGGCGTTCGCCGCGGGAGTGATACTCGCCACCGGGTTCGTCCACATGCTCCCCGATGGATCCTCCAACCTCACCAGCCCTTGCCTCCCCAAATTCCCCTGGTCCAAGTTCCCCTTTTCCGGTTTCCTCACAATGTGCTCCGCTCTGCTGACTCTGGTCGCTGATTTTGTCGGGACTCAAATCTATGACAGCAAAACGGAAGGAGGAACTGATATGGGCAGAGATGCCGCAATCGCTTCGGTTTCGGGTTCTGGGGTTATGCCTGTAGAGCGTGTTGAGGGACTCCACATTGCAGGGGTTTATGCTCAGGATCATCACCATGGACACAGCCATCACCCCAAACATCGTGTCGAGATCGAGGAAGGCCATGGCCATGGCCATTCGCATTCGCATTCTCGGGGCTTCGGAGATGGAGATGGTGGTGGAAGACATGCTGTTGTCTCACAGGTGAGTTTCTTTTTGTCAATATCGAGTTATATCAAACATTAGATATCGGATATCAAACAACGATTAAAAGATTTCAGAGTGATTTATAAGTGTTATTATAGAAAGTAAAACTCGGTCATTTTTCAACTTCAATTGAATTATAAATCCGCGGCCCAAAGATAGTTGGGCCCATGGAAAAAAGAATGCTACAAGATTTAGGAATTTGGATGGAGTGGTTGCCATTGATGATGATCTTGGTTGATCTCTAGTCAAAGTGGCCAAAGAATAAAGGATGGTGATATATACTTATATTATTAGTAGATCTTTGATAGGATTAGGCACCTAAAGAAGATATATGACTTCCTATTAAGAAGTTGAAGCATTTTTCTCTTTATGGTGATTCTTTATACACTAGTATTGTATTGTGTAAGAAGGATTTGAGAGCGTTCAAGTCGCATCATGAACGCTTTTAAGTCCGAAAGCTACGCTTAGTGATCGGATCAGAACTTAATTTGGTTGGAGGGAGTGAGTCGTGCCAAAGGTAGTGAGTAGTGAGACTGTCTTTTGCTTGTTTTAGTGAGAGGATGGTCATCTGTGATGAAAACATCTTAATTTTTGCCTACTGTAAAAGGAAAAAAAGAGTATCGCTTTAGTTGATGCTTTGTGGTTACTCGCTTGATCGTTCTTTTTCGTAAACCTAAAATAGATCACTTTTGTTGATTGATTCTCTTGTCCATCTTTGGAATGTAGTTTTGGTAACTGTTTGTTTGCTTCTATAGGTGTTGGAACTGGGCATTGTTTCACACTCGGTCATCATCGGCCTATCTCTCGGGGTATCAAGCAGCCCCTGCACGATCCGGCCCTTGGTAGCAGCCCTCTCCTTCCACCAGTTCTTCGAGGGGTTTGCACTCGGAGGATGCATCTCAGAGGCCCATTTCAGGACTCTAAAGACGACAATGATGGCGTGCTTCTTTGCTCTAACAACCCCCTCGGGTATAGCGGTTGGCATTGGCCTTGCCTCGTTCTACCACCGGGACACCCCAGGGGCATTGATTGTCGAGGGCATCCTAGACTCCGTCTCAGCTGGGATCCTCATCTACATGTCCCTGGTTGACCTTATAGCCGCGGATTTCATGAGCAAGAAGATGAGGTGCAACATCAGGCTCCAGATTGCGTCCTACTTTGCGCTGTTCCTTGGCGCGACTTTGATGTCCGCCCTTGCGATCTGGACCTGATCAACGACCAACCCTGATGTGATGATGCCTATGTAATGACTAATGACTACTAACATAACGGCATAAAAATGCAGGGAGCTAGCGCGTTTAACTTGCTATTTCGCCAATCCCTTAGTCGTTGTTGATCGACTACTCACGGGAACTGTAGCTATCGCGCTTCTCTACAACGTATTCGTAGATATTACCTGCTACCAAATATGCAGGGCTAAGGAACTTGGTTCCTACATTTGACTGCAATATTGACAATGGATCAAAGACGCAGAGCCTCGGTGAGTCGGAACTCGATCCGGTGGCCGGTGAAAAATATATTGTGATCTCAAAATTTTCCTTCAAAATTGTGGTAGAAAAACCTCCCGTGGTTGAAAATCAAACTTCAAATTTGGGCTTTTAGGTCTATCAATTGAACTTCAAAATTTGGCAGCTTGATCATTGGTATTTCGGAGTTTTTTTATCTGGGCCTTCCTTTTTCCTCAAGTTGTTGAAAATCAGTCTATTAAGGAAGATAGAAATTATACTAAAATATTAATTTTTAAAATAATTATAAAAGATTGATTAAAAATTTCATATATATATATACATATATATATTCTATGTGTCAAACAAAATAAAATAGAGGGAATATAATTTTATTATATTTTAATTACAATGCAATTATAATTATAATAGGCTTGAATAGTGCTTGGTTATATATTTTATAATAATATATTTAAAATAGTATAAATTTTAAACAAAATACATTGCAAGATATTTTATTTAAGTTTGATGTTATTTTATAAATTGTGAAAAACACTATTTAAACAATTATAATTATATTATACTTAAAATACAAAATAAAACAAATAAGTTGATTTACTACTTAATGTGTGATTTTTGCAAAATTATCTTATGATTTTCAACCATTTTTTTTTCTTTTTTTTCCCGAGGAAAGTAATTAGGGGTACTACCCACGTAACATATTCCATCTTAGAATATTTTTACGGATGAGAATTTGTAGTAGTGAAAGTTAGTGATAGGGATTAGATGGTTCAAATGGATCAATAGAATATAGACATTACGGAGTTTAAGTAAGTCTAAACAAGAGATTATTTCGCCTTTTTAAACAACTTTAGAGCTCGTTTGATTTAAATTTTGAAAAGGTAAAGGAAAATAAAATAAATATAGTCCATTTCTAATTTAAGATATATTATTAAAAAAAATTAATCACCACTCTCTCCTTCAAACTTTACATACAAAAAAATTAAAATTTGTCTCATCCCTTATCTAGATACAGTGTATTTTTGCATACGAAATTTGTTTTCATTTCATTGCATGTTTATACCAAACGAGCCCTTAATTACCATTTTTTTTAAATAAATAAAAACAAAAAACGTTTGCGGTGTAGTGTAAATCGATGTTGCAAGCTTCCAACCTCCGAAGTAGACCTGCCAGACCCCATCCACACACACCACCGACACGCTGATACTGACACCTCAACCAGTCCTCCTTTCCCCCTGAAATCTGCCGCGCTTTGTTGCGATTCCACCTCCGATCTCCGCCCCGGCCCAACCTCCACCGCCGCCAGCGCCACCAATGCCGCGGATCTCTTCCCCTCTCCTCCCCTCCGACCACGACCACCCCTACTCCAAATCGGAAAAGACCAAAAAGCCCTTCCTCTCCCACCCTCACTCCCACTCCCATCTCCCTCGCTCCCCTCTCTCCCTCTTCGTCATCTCCCTCGTCTGCCTCTCAATCGGCATTACCTCCACCGTTTTCTCTCTCTACTCCTTGTCCTCCCGCCCCGGGCTTGCTCCCTCGATCCGCTGCGGCCGCGTCCAGGATACTCTCCGCGCGCATTACTTGGCCTCGTCCGTCGCTTCCAGGAAGCTCGGTGCCGGCAGAGATGCGGGTGGTTCTGTGCCTGATCGCCCCAAGCTTCTCGGTTTCGTTGGGGTTCAGACCGCCTTTTCATCCGCCGATCGACGAGATTCTGTCCGGAGCACTTGGTTTCCTTCCGATCCAGATGCTCTTCTGAGGTTAGGGTTCCTATAACTACTCCGATCTTTTGCCAATTCCGCGATTCGATTTTTCGTGCATTTGCTGATTCTGAACCTTTTCCGGGATTTAAGGTCAGGTTTACGGTTTTATTTGCTCTCTGGTTAATGGTTGTTGACGGTTATAGATTGGAGTTTCCGTTTACTTGGCAATGGATAATTGGATAGACCTGAATTGAGAATGGGAAATATATGATGGTTATCACGGTGGTACTGGAATTTTCTTTCCCTCTGATTGAAGGACTATATGATAGGGCACCATTGATTAGGCATCAATTGTCATATATAATATCAAAACTTTCAAATTAGCATTAGAGTGGGTGATTGGGACCAAGATTGCCATTTAGTTCATTGCACATTTAGCATTTGTTTGTATATCTTGCTTGTTTATAAGGAATGTCAGTGTTTGTATTCCTTGGTGCTTTGGGAGCTGATTCACATTTCTCATGGAAATAATGGCACTTAGTGCTGATTGTTTTATTTGTATCTTGAGGAGGGGGAGGGGGGGGGGGAGTTAGATTTTTAACTTGGATATGAGGGTCATCCGCCTACTGAGACATCTTTATAAGATACTGCCGACATTAAGAATAAGAAGAAATTGGATAATCGGCAGCAGTGTTTACGCATGTTTGTTAACAATGCCAACTCCATGCTCCATACTTGTTCATTATGATGGATTTTTCGTGTTTCTTGTCATTTCATTTACATGTTTGGTTTAATTTTGAAATAGTGGCATTTGAAGTTTACGGTTTGATGATTACATAGTCACTGATTTATTTCTTGTTTCTTTGCTCACAGGCTGGAACGAGCTACAGGTTTGGCTTTTAGGTTTGTGATTGGTCATTCAAAAGAAAAGAAAAAGATGGCTGAACTTGAGAAAGAGGTGGACAAGTACAAAGATTTCATGCTTATTAATGTGGAGGAAGAATATGCAAAGTTGCCTTACAAAACGTAAGTTCAAAATTTTACTTCATGGTTGATATGATGGCGAGTATGGATAAGTGAGATTGTTTTTTTTGAAATATTAATTATATTTTTATTTTTTGGTTGGTTACTTCATCTTAATCTCATGCTTGTCTTTTCCTGAGATAGCTAAACAGCATCCTCATGCTCCATAAGTCCATAACAACCCTTTATTACTGCTTTATGGTCTTTGCAGATTGGAATTTTTCAAAGCAGCATTTGAACTTTTTGAAGCAGATTACTATGTTAAAGTAGACGACGACATTTATATGCGGCCAGGTACGTAGAAAACCTGTTTTCATATAGAGCTTGTGAGGTCCCCATTCTCCTTTCCCCTATGCAATCAAATGGTTTGTTTATGGTGGGGGGTTGTCGGCTTGGGTTTCAAGGGGGTGTTGGGTTGGGTTCCAAGGGAAGGGTGCAGGTTGAGTCAATGCAAGTCTGGTAAAATAGTTATCTGCCCAATGACTTTTTGTGTTAGGTTTCTGCTGTGGAAATTGTGGTTTTCAGTTTTGTACCATTTCCTTTTCCCCAGATAGACTTGCAACACTTTTGGCCAAGGAGCGAACTGTTTCAATGACTTACATTGGTTGCATGAAAAAAGGACCAGTAATCACTGATCCAAAAATGAAATGGTAAACAAAACATGTAAATTTCTGTTTCCATATTACTTTGTGCTCCAATTTCATTATCTGATTGTACTTGTTTACCTGATTTCAAAGGTATGAAAGTCAAGGGCACTTGATTGGAAACGAGTACTTCTTGCACGCTTATGGTCCGATGTATATTCTGTCTGCTGAGGTGGTCGCATCATTGGCCACTGCTAAAAACAATAGGTTTGAATGGCTTACGCTTAATTGTTTCTGCTGTGTATAATGTACATGTGTTTCAGTCCAAAGTTTTCCTTATCCTATCTTTTTCCCCTGTATTTGTGTTCATTGATCAATGATCAATTACTGATCAGTATGGAGAATACATGAACAAAATGGCATGGCTTATTTCTTTGTATATGAATAGTAGATGAATGAAACTCATTAGCACAGATTACTAATACTTGGGAAAGAGTTGGGAAGTGATAACCACATAAATTTCTGACCAACACAGACACCTGTGAAAAGCTATCAAAAAATAAAGGATTTTAAGCTTGAATTGAGCCCCTTCTTAACCAGGCATCAGGTGACAGGC
Organism: Persicaria tinctoria; assembly: GCA_037127255.1. Classification (NCBI taxonomy): domain Eukaryota; kingdom Viridiplantae; phylum Streptophyta; class Magnoliopsida; order Caryophyllales; family Polygonaceae; genus Persicaria; species Persicaria tinctoria. The sequence goes on from JBANSL010000012.1 coordinate 9,170,400, forward strand.
CTTTTTTAGTTTTCCTGTCAGAAACTAATCCAAGCAACTTTGAGCATAAGACTGGATTAGAAATGTGTGCATGTGCAATGAAAAATATAGTTGCTTGAGCACCATTTCATGAAGAAAGAGTAAGGTCATTAGGTATGAGATATAAAGATGAACATAAAATGGTCTCCTTGAAACTTCTACTTAGTAAAAAAATTCCAATAGCCTCATGCCAAATCCCTCATAAATGCTATTCAAACAAAAAAGCAGTTCCCTTCTGCCACTTCCCTTCCCCCACACCCTCAAATTTGTGACAACGAAACAATACAATGGTAAACAATTATAGGTTTTAAAGTCCTCTCATTTCTTGTATATACTTATTCCTAAAAGATTTCCCTTGGTGCAGTTTGAGGATGTTTAGCAATGAAGATGTCACTATTGGGTCATGGATGCTGTCCTTGAATGTCCATCATGAAGACAACCGAGCAATATGTGATCCAAGATGTACACCCACGTCAATTGGAGTCTGGGACATACCAAAATGTTCAGGTCAGCACCTTTTGCTTTTCGTCAATCCTTTTCTGCTCCAAGTTTTGGAGCAAAGTTCCGTTTTATGAATGTCATATAATTTTCCTTTTGTGGAAATACACGTCCTTTTGATGTTGAAGTTGCTCTAATGTCTGTTTCCTATTTACCTCACTCTCCTGCATGATCACATATCCTTGTCCTTATGCTATTGAATGCTTGTTAAGCTTAGACAGATGGTCATTTTGTGTTCTGCTCATCTGACTATGATTCCGTAGTCCGTACAATGGAAAGTGACCATTTTCTTTACATGTCAATGTGAGCTTCAATTTCTTAATTTTTTATGGTCAGAAAGTTTGCAATGTTTTCCCTGTATTAGCATGTCAAAATTGTACTTTATTCCAGTTCAGCTCAATTGAGTGAAATAACACAACTTTCGAATTCAACTGCAAGATTTTGAAACCCTAGCAATTCAGTAAGAAATGACATACCCGACCCAAACTTGATTTGTACCTGTTAATGAAACAACTTTTGGGCTATTTTTTACACCCAAAAAAATGTTCAAACTTACCTAGAAAGGGCTCCCCCCCCCCTTCCCTTCTTTCAAATTTTCAATCATACGATTGCAAGCTGGAAATGGCTATTCCATCTTTCAAGTTTATTTTAAATCACCTCAAAAGTCAATCAAGCATCGTCTTCCAGTATTTGCTTGTTTGAGGTAACTTCCTTGGCAACCCTATTAGGGCATTGGAATATAACCTCGGGTAGCTTCTGCAGGTCTATGCAATCCTGCTAAAAGGCTGAAAGAGCTCCATCAAATCAGCATGTGTTCAAAGAGTCCGACTCTGCCACCTGATGACGACGATGACCGATAAGCTAAACTCATCGAGCTCCTGGCTTGTAACCCTCTCAGGTATCATAGCAACACTGTGGAGTTCTCGTGTATGATAGCAACACCGTCTGAGTATAGCTGACTTTGCTTGTACCCGGAATATGCATTTTCACACATCACTAAACCAAGAAAAGCAATACTACATCTGAAGAGGATACCTTCCTCTTTTCTTTGTGTAATGGCCCCGGTATAATAGGTCGAGTTGGTGTAGAACTGTTGTATACTAGTTTCACACGCCTTCAGGTGCAGCTGCTTAATAGAACAAGATCCCCAAATCTCCAATTGGGACCATCTTCAAATCTTCCTTACTCATAGATCTGAGTTGATTTCTTGGGGAATTTCTTTACCCTGTGTCATTTATAAGTGGTTAATGTAAGTTTTGTGGTATATTGGGGAGCTATCTGTGTAATCGTGTTTTTAAAGTTAAATTCTTGCTGCAAATCATGGGTTGAAAAAAGCAACAGTTCTTTTCTTTTAGTAATGGTACATTGGTTGTTGGTGGTAGACCTGGGCAAACGAGGGCCCGCCCGCCCGACCCGTCCTGCTTTATTGGATAGGCTTGGATAGAGGGAAAAACCCAAGCGGGACGCTAAGTCCGGCCCGCGCCCGCAGCGGGCACGGGATTGGGTATGCCAATCTACCCGTAGGCCCGTAACGGATATCCGCCTTTTTTTATTAAAATTAATATATATATATATATATGTAATAAATAATATTAATTATTTATTTTTAAAATAAAATAAAAATAGTAACTATATATGCAATAACTATGTATAATTAAATAAACAGTAAGTATATATAGATAATTATTAAGACAGTAACTATATATCTATATACATATACTAAAATCGATGCATAGCGTCCTGCGTGGCGGCGTGTGAGTGAATCTGCCTATGTGGCGGCGCGTGAGTGCGTCTCGCAAAGCTTTCTTCCGTAAAAAAGAAAATCTAATAAAAATAATTAAATTTATATAATTAAAACTATATCAATATCGACAAGTATATATATATATATATATATATATATATATATATATATATATATATATATATATATATATATATATATAAGGAAACAAACTCTATCTAATTAAAATGATTTACTATGCCATCTTTAATTACTACTTATTTCAAACTTTGGTGAGATTTTGTTTTATATATATAACATCACATGTCAAGGATGGAAACTTTAATTTGTGCATTTACAACCTATACAAATTGAGATCCTAATCACAGTTTATAATATTTTACGCGTCAATGTTCAATGATTTATCAATTTATATATATCATGACGTTATATTAATTTTCTTAATTGTTTAATGATTTACCAATATATTTATCATGTTATATTGATTTTCTTTTGTAAGTTAAGTTTCATTTACTAGCTAGATATCTATATATACACACACACATACTAAAACCGATGTATAGCGTCCTATATAGCGCGCTGTGATTGAATCTAGGGGGAAAAAATCATATGTTGCGCGTTGTGGTTGATTCTAAGAACAAAAAAATTAATAAAATAATATGTTATCATAATTTATAGAAAATTATATAAGCCACCACAATCCATCTATTAATGCTATATTAGAAAAAAAAAAATGTAATTAATATATACTATATATTTAATAAAAAAAACAATATTAAAATATTTTTCAAAACAGTTATCTATTAAATTACATGAGATTCAATTAATGCTATATTAGAAAAAAATTACCTTATAAATGTGGATTTGATTTATATTTTGAGAGAATCTAAATAAAAGATATTTAGATTTTTTATCCTCCGTCAAATATTTTTTTTATATCTATATTATTTTTTGTGGAAAAATAATCTATATTTAGATTATTATTATTATTATTTATTTATCAAAATCTATCTAAATTATTTATAATATTGTATGAATGTATTCTCCGTACACGGGACGGGGTCTACACTAGTGTATATATATATATAGAGCTTACCTGTACAAACAGCTAATTACCTATATATATATATATAGATAGATAATTATTAAAACAGTAACTATAGATAATTATTACATATATATATATATATATATATATGATTGTGTGATTAAATATATAAAAACAGCTAATTACCTATATATTACATATATATGTAATAAAAACCCAAATAAGGTAACTTTGATAAGAAAAATTGAATAGGTTTGCGGGTACCCACGGGCTACCCGCACCCGCATTCGCGAACGGGTTTGGACACGACTTTCAACCCGTTAAGCGGGCTTAGCCCGGTCCGCGTCCGCAACAACGGGACAAAATCTCGGGTAAAGCCCGTCCCAAGCCGGTCCGCGCCCGCGTTTGCCCGGGTCTCACCCATATTAAAGTTTCCACATACTTTTATAAAGCAACCAAAAGTCCAAAACCTTGAGTGACTGTAACAACACAGTAAAAAAGGAAATAAACGTGGAAAATGTGAAATAAACATCCACGTTGATAATACGGGGAATCCAAATCTTGTATATAAAGTCAGTAGATTACTCCTTCTAACCTCAATTGGTTTTGAGATGGAATTTCAATGGACTTGTGTACTTGTCGAAGAATTAGGAAGATTCCAATTCTCAACCCCTTTCACGTATATTATACACAAAAAAACAAATAAAAACTTGATGAAATTGACAAATCATGAAACTAGAGTTTGTTTTGTTCAGCTTTGAGCTTTCAATTTTAAAGCAATTTTATTTTCTAATCTTTATAAAATAATTAGAATAGAATATGCCACATTTATGCACGTTCTTATTAACGTGGTGCCACGTAACATTCTTATTGATGTGCAGATAAACATTGAAAATTAAAGCAAATCAGGGTTTAGGTACCACTATACCACGTTTATATCGACGTGGCGCCTAAATTTTAATTTGTGGTGTATTTCATGAATTGAATAACCAATGACTAAACAAATAAGAACATTTTTTTTTAAATGGGTGACTGTATATTCCCTTGGGAGTTTGTAACTGCCACGCCAGCAAACTCCAGTCTTTTTCCTCACCTACTCTCACTCTCTCATTTTCTTGTCCAGATTTGAGGGTAGACTTTAAACCCCCAATGAAAATGATCATCAAAATTCATCATCAAATCAACTTCACTGTCACCCACCAACCCACCTTCAAATTAAACTGCTACTTCATCAAATTCCTACTCCTTGAATGCATCTTTAATCTTTTGATTAATACTTCGATCTTATTAGTTGGGTGATAAAATTAAAATTGTTCGTAACAAACTTTCCTAACTAGAGTTCTTTTTTAGAGTTCTTTTTGTATTTTTTCCCCTTGATTTTGGGTATTCATTATGGACCCCATAGTTTTGTTTTCAATCAAATTCCTACAGGCAAGATCCTGCAGGAGGAATCTTTTAACATCATTTCTTCAGATCCCAACCCCACTGTCCAATTAAACAATTTTTTAGCCCACACCAACCGCATCCCTTTTTCTTCCACTTTTCCTTCAACTTCAATGGAATATTGACATATAATTTGCAGAAAAGGCGAAACCTTTTTCTCCATTTCTCCTCTGAATTTCGAAATCCCACCAAAAATGGAGCGCGCACGGCGGATTGCGAGCAGGGCATTGCTCAGGCGGTTGCTGGCCGACACCAAGCCCCCCTCCAATGGAGCCTCCGCTTACATTCCCCAAACAAGGTACATCTCAACCATGGCTTCTTCATCTTCATCCCCTCTATTTTCCCGCGGAAATCAGGGGTTTAGTAATCTTGCACAAGCTAGATCAATCTCAGTGGAAGCACTGAAACCCAGTGACACATTCCCCCGGCGCCATAACTCAGCAACCCCTGATGAGCAATCCCAAATGGCCCAATTTGTAGGGTTTGATAGCCTTGATTCACTAATTGATGCCACCGTCCCCAAATCAATTAGACTCCCAGGTATGGAGTTTGATAGATTTGATGAGGGTCTGACTGAATCCCAAATGTTTTCCCATATGAAGAGCTTGGCTGATAAGAATAAGGTCTTCAAATCCTTCATTGGGATGGGTTACTATAACACCTTTGTCCCTCCTGTGATCTTGAGGAATATAATGGAAAACCCTGGCTGGTATACCCAATACACCCCTTACCAAGCTGAGATCTCCCAAGGGAGGTTGGAGTCTTTGTTGAATTACCAGACCATGATTACTGATCTTACCGGGTTGCCCATGTCGAATGCTTCGTTGCTTGATGAGGGCACTGCGGCTGCTGAGGCTATGGCGATGTGTAATAACATCCTCAAGGGAAAGAGGAAGACTTTTGTTATAGCTAGCAACTGTCACCCCCAAACAATTGATGTGTGTGAGACTAGAGCTGGTGGGTTTGACCTTAAGGTGGTAACCTGTGATGTTAAGGACATAGATTACTCGTCGGGTGATGTCTGTGGGGTGCTGGTTCAGTATCCGGGGACTGAAGGTGAGGTTTTGGACTATGGGGAGTTCATAAAGAAGGCTCATGCTAGTGGTGTTAAGGTTGTTATGGCCACTGATTTGTTGGCCTTGACGATGCTGAAGACACCCGGTGAGCTTGGGGCTGACATTGCTGTTGGTTCTTCTCAGAGGTTTGGTGTGCCTATGGGGTATGGTGGTCCTCATGCTGCTTTCCTTGCCACCTCTCAAGAGTACAAGAGGTTGATGCCCGGGAGGATTATTGGAGTTAGTGTTGATTCTTCAGGAAAGCATGCTTTGCGTATGGCGATGCAGACAAGGGAGCAACATATCAGGAGAGACAAGGCTACAAGCAACATCTGCACTGCTCAGGTACAACTCCATCAACGCTGATTTGTTTTCTGTTGCATCATACGATTTGTTGCGTGAATTCATTGAATGACAGGCTTTGCTAGCAAACATGGCTGCTATGTTTGCTGTCTACCATGGGCCGGAGGGTCTCAAGACTATTGCTCAGAGGGTCCATGGTCTTGCCGGGACATTTGCTGCTGGTCTTAAGAAGCTTGGCACTGTGGAGGTTCAAGAGCTTCCGTTCTTTGACACCGTGAAGGTCAAGTGTGCTGATGCAAAAGCAATTGCTGATGCTGCTTACAAGAATGAGCTAAACTTACGCGTAGTTGATTCAAATACTGTGAGTGGCATTGTTAAAAGATTATCTCAATTGTTTTTGCCACACTAAGTTGTTTCACTGTGATTCATACTTTGCTTCCCCTCGACAGATCACTGTCTCTTTTGACGAGACCACCAATTTAGACGACCTTGACAAACTTTTCAAAGTATTTTCTGGTGGAAAACCTGTGAGTATTTCTAGTTCCTACCCATCACTGCTGCCAATCTTTGGGTATATATGCCAAATTGTTTGATGGTAAAACTTTTTAGGTGACATTCACCGCGGCATCTATCGCCCCAGAGGTTGGAAATGGAATCCCTGGATCCCTGGAGAGGCAGAGTCCATACCTAACTCATGCAGTATTTAACTCGTATGAATCTTACAAGTGAATCTGAAAGTTTTCAATAAATTTTGTATTTACAAGGCTCTTTGTTTTGATTATCTCTACTAGGTACCATACGGAGCATGAGCTTCTTAGGTATCTCAATAGGTTACAGGCAAAGGATCTATCTTTATGCCATAGCATGATTCCTTTGGGATCTTGTACAATGAAGTTGAATGCTACCAGTGAAATGATGCCAGTCACTTGGCCTAGCTTTACAGAGATCCACCCATTTGCTCCATCAGAGCAGGCCAAGGGTTATCAAGTAATTGAGTTGTTAAAATTACGAAATCTTCTGTCATTGTTTCTTCATTTCCTAAATTCCATATCATATCTAGTAATCTTGATTTGTGATTTCATGATGCTTACTGCTGTTATTTTACTGTCTTATAGGAAATGTTTGAGAATCTTGGTCATCTGTTGTGTACCATCACAGGGTTCGACTCTTTCTCGTTGCAGCCTAATGCAGGCGCTGCTGGCGAGTATGCTGGATTGATGGTTATCCGCGCGTATCACATGGTATTGATATATTACCTGATTAGTCATTTTTGAATAGCAAAGAACTATTTTCTTGCTAAATGTTTTTGTTTTGTTCTTGTGGTACCTTCCTTATGGAAATGCTTTGTTTCTCTTTAAGCTGATTTTTTTTTTTGTTTGGCTAGAGTAAAACTAGAAAATATCACTGTGCTTTGCTTGATTTGATGAATTTATCTACAAAAAAACTATCATGGTAGTAATCAAGAGCAATTTTATTGTTGGCATATCTTCATAATTATTAGATAAATCTGCATTTGCCTTGGGCATTATTTCTTTACTGTCTCTTTTTGACTTCTTTTCTGTCTCTTTTTCCTTCTGTGAGACACTGAGACTTGTTACCATGTAGTTCATATGTCTTATTGTTCTGGGTCTATCGAAAACACTCTCTCTACGTGTTCAGGGAAAGAGTGCGTACATCCTGACCACATACCTTGCTTAATCGCAGGATATACTGGTTGTTGTTGTTGTTTTTGTCTTGGGCATTGTTTAACACCGTTTTCAATGGTGAAATTTTCTGTAGTCCCGAGGAGACCATCACCGTGATGTTTGCATCATCCCCATCTCTGCCCATGGGACGAATCCTGCAAGCGCTGCCATGTGTGGGATGAAAATTGTTCCTGTGGGAACTGATGCCAAGGGAAACATCAACATTGAAGAGCTAAGAAAGGCTGCTGAAACACACAAGGACAACTTATCAGCTCTCATGGTATGTTATGTTATCATCGCCACAAAGTGCAAAACTATACTGTATTTACTATTTCTGTACAACACTTGATTTTTCATTGGGACATAAAAATTCAGGTTACATACCCTTCAACCCATGGGGTTTATGAAGAAGGAATCGACGAAATCTGCAAAATTATTCATGATAATGGTGGCCAAGTTTATATGGATGGTGCAAACATGAATGCACAGGTTGGGCTAACGAGCCCGGGATTCATTGGAGCGGATGTGTGCCATCTTAACCTACACAAAACATTTTGCATTCCCCACGGTGGAGGTGGTCCTGGTATGGGTCCGATTGGTGTCAAGAAACACTTGGCGCCATTCTTACCCTCGCATCCTGTGGTAAGTCCGCGAGGGTGTCCTACAGGCTCACTATGAAGGAGATGAAACTTTCAAACTAATCAGTAATGGTTTTCTGGCATTGTTTGTTTGTCTTACATTGAAGGTGTCAACCGGGGGAATTCCTGCACCCGACACACTGAACTCACTTGGTACCATCTCCGCGGCACCCTGGGGCTCCGCTTTGATTTTGCCTATCTCATACACCTATATAGCTATGATGGGGTCTAAGGGCTTAACAGATGCATCCAAGATAGCTATCCTGAATGCCAACTACATGGCGAAGCGTTTGGAGGTTTGCGTTTTTCCCCAACTTCCCTTCTGTGTTTTCCCTATGGTTGTTCATGGTTTTTGCATTTTGCAGAACCACTACCCTATCCTTTTCCGCGGTGTCAATGGGACAGTTGCTCACGAGTTCATCGTAGACTTGAGAGGCTTCAAGGTAGTGCTGTCAATGGAACGGTTGTATGTCTAAATCCCAAACTTCTTGTTGTGACAGAGACCGATGTTTTTATGTTGTGACTGCAGAACACTGCTGGCATAGAGCCAGAAGACGTCGCCAAGCGTCTCATGGACTATGGATTCCATGCACCCACCATGTCTTGGCCTGTTCCTGGTACGCTCATGATTGAACCCACGGAAAGTGAAAGCAAGGTATGTGTCGTTGCCAAGTTCAATCCGTGTGGTCTTCTTGTTCATCGCTTTGCTGAAGTTTCGGGTCTGATTTCTACTGCAGGCCGAGTTGGACAGGTTCTGTGATACTCTTATCTCCATTAGAGAGGAAATTGCTCAGATAGAGAGCGGAAAGGCTGATCTTCACAATAATGTTCTCAAGGTTAAGACAGAACATAGTCCCAATACTCGTCCTCTCTCTGTGCTCGCCTTCTTGGATAACATCAAAGCTGTAACTGACTGAATGTTGTTTGTGCAGGGAGCTCCTCACCCGCCAGCACTGCTCATGGCAGATGCGTGGACAAAGCCATACTCTCGGGAGTATGCAGCGTTCCCTGCTTCCTGGCTGCGCGCCTCCAAGTTTTGGCCCTCTACAGGTGAGTTTCTGTTTTCATTTTTGACTCTGGTTAGTTTGCATTCATACTGCAAAGTTTCGACTTACTCTATCTCGCTTGGTTGTCTAGGCCGCATTGACAATGTCTACGGTGACAGAAACCTCGTCTGCACCCTCCTTCCACCTTCACAGATGGCGGAAGAAGTGGCTGCAGCTACAGCTTAAGAACACACCACTGCCAACAGATCAAGGGTTCTCTCATCACAATTCAGAAAAAGGCCCTTTGTATTTTACATACAGACCATTCATATACTGATGATATACATGGCGAATGCAATCATAAGCTGATGATCATCAGGTACATGGCGAATGCAATCATAAGTTGCAGTTCGCGAAAACAATGTAACCATTTGTTGCTCCCTTCAGTGTTTTAAGTTTGATATCGCGTTTCCTTGTATGCTCTACTATAAAAATAGCGATTCTACCTAGTTAGACCCAAAAACCTCCCGAAATCCCCGGAAGGTAAAAAGCTTACCAAATCAACCCTTAAAACCTATAAATGGATACAGTTTAGTAAACGGTGTCCGATTTGGGATTTGTTCATGCATAGAGATGTATACATTGAGCATATGAAATAGAAGTATATGCAATTTCTGTACACTATACAAGTATTGACATATGAAGCTGGAACTGGAAGCTTACAGCTATTCGGAATCTTGGCTGGGCTCTCCACAGAAAGCATCTGGCTCGAATGATCTGGCTGATTCCTCACTATAAACTCCTGCAACCACTCTACCCTCGCCCATATCGGAGTATTTGTATACGCTCTGACTTGATTCGAAATCAATGAGAAGGAGACCACACGTCATCAATGACGCTGCTAGACCGATTAGGATGTCCTTCAATCTGTTAAGGACGGGCTTCACCTATCGCAAGAATAGGTCCCAACGTGAGACATTTGAATGCTTTAAGAAAATCAGTCATCAAGTAATGACAAACTAAACACATGATATACCCTTCCAAAAGCCATGCTAATAAGCTAACTTAGCCCTTCAAAATTTCATCGGTGAAGCATATAAATGAGATCGCGTCTTCAAGCACATTCAGAATGAGGGTGAATCTGGCCTGACAAACTGATAACTAGCTTATTAAAATAAGATACAAAAATAGCTTACCAGCTTCCATTCACCAATACCAATTACCTAAGCTTGCAAAGTACACGTTAGGTTACATTGACAAGTATAAGAAACTTATAATCTATAAGCGAAATATATGGGCACAACAAACTTGGCCAAACTATAAATATAGCTAGTCGCAAATACCTTATTCAACTGAACATTTCATAGAATGCTAAAGTAGAAAGCACTAAGCTGGTTCACATATCATGGCACCCAACTTTCAGACTAATATTTGGTTTAAGCAAATTTCAGGATACACCTAGAAGAAATAAAGCTCTCATAGTATGAATGGAAAGAAGGTTAGAACGAGTAAAGGTTAAGTCGTGCTACACAAGCACAGCCATAAAGCTCACCTGAAATGAACCTAGAAGGCGATCACGTGTCAACACTTCTGGAGTCTTTACCCATATCTGCCAATAAAGAGACCAAATAAACCAATCAATAGCTTCCCAAGCCTCTCTTCCATACATTAAATCCAGTTGTTCATCACTTGAGCTTAAAAATGATTGATGAGTAAACCATCAAGAACACACAAAAAGTTCATCATGGATCCCAGAGTACTTTAAACTAGAGGAAATCTACAATCTACAATGATCAGAAACACTCCATCGGAAAATTGAAGTGTCAGGAAATGAACTTGGAGATGATCTAATTCCAACAGCAAGTTTTAATCCAAATTATCCCACTCTTGGTATCCAAATAAGAAACAGTGATGTCAATTGATGAATTCTACTTAGCTTAAACACTAATTTGAGATGAGGAAGCAAATAAAGTTCGAGATTATTATGACAGTTGTGTATCCGAAATTTCAAACCCTAATTTCACCTTTATCAATTCTACAAATCAATTGCAGAGGAGGAGTAGAGAAATCACCTGGCCATCATACCAACCCGTCTCTTCATCTGCAATCAATCACAGGAAGAGAACCCTCAGACCTCATCATCCACATAAATCAATAAAGCGAAAGAAGAAACATACACTCGACAGTGGCGCTGAGGAGGCGGTTGCCGACATAAGCCCAGCCCAGGTACATTCTGAGAACGGCGAGGGTAGTTGCGAAGATCCCGCTGGAGAGGGAGCCGAGGAGGAGCCTGACGGGCTCGGGATCGGAAGAGGCGAGGCCGGAGCCGAACCAGGCGACGGGGAGGCCGACGAGGAGGGAGAAGGAGAGGCCGGTGGCGAGCAATCTGGAGGGGAGGAGGAAGGGATCGGCGGCGGAGGAGGCCCAGGAGAAGGGGAAGGAGGAGGAGAGGGCGTGGTACTCGTTCACGGGCTGCTGATCTTGGGGGACCGGGCAATCGGTTTCGGGTCGGGCCTTGCCGCTGCCGTCCCTGCCGGAGGACGATGAGATTGAGAAAGGTGGATTTCGGTTGTTAGGAAGGGTGCGGGATTTGAGGCGGCGAAGGTGAAGGTGACGGTAACGGTGGTGGCAAGAGAGAGTGAGTTGCAGGGGAGAGTGGGAAAGGGCGGTTGCCATAGCCTTCCCGGGAAATGGCAAAGCTTTTTTTGTCGGCCTTATCCACCCAACTACCCAAGTACCCAACGAGTAGTGGGCCCCACTTTGATAAGCCCAAATGGTGGGCCCTTCTCCTAATTAAACACTCCGGGGAAAATCACGGTTAACCATTCTGAAATGGTTCAACCGGAAAAGCCTTTGGTAATATCCAAAGGTCTCTGATTCGAACATCGAATAATCGCTCTCTACTTACCAGAATCAGGGGAAAATCACAGTTATGTGTTGCATTTTACAACTTCGGCCTAATTTAATTTGGTTTTTCTAACTCGATCTTTTATCATATGTCCTCATGAAAACCCAAATCGGAAAAAATTCTCTATATAAGAAAATAATAGTCTAATTAAAATTAAAATAAAAACTAAATTAACCCCTCGTTTTAGGTAAGGGAAGGTAATGGTTACCCTTCAGTGCATTTTTAATTTAAGATTCATTTATCATTATTCTAATCATTACCATACTTTCCTCATTTTACATACAAAATCTAGTTCATTTCCCCCCATTTGATTAACTACTTTGAGCATAGGGTAATCATATCCCCTAAATGCTCTAAATATTACTCCCTCCGTCCGCGAAAACTTGTCGTTTTAGCCTCGGACACAAATTTTAAGAAATTTCTTGAACTACCACAATTACCCCTAATCTTCTTATGGTAACAAATCCTACAATTGAGTAGGATTCAAATTATTTGTAATCCACTCCTCCATGACTCTTTACATTCTTATTAATCCCCAAAAAAGTACAATTGTAAGAATAAAATTGGAGCCAAATTTTAAATTAGGTAAGACCAATTCAAATGCTAAACCCCAACATATATTGGAGCCAAATTTCACAATTGTCATTGTATCACCATCGGAAAATTGCTGCAATTCTACCCATTAAATCATGAATCCTCTATATCACTTTGATTTAAATTTTCTTCCACATGAAAATGATCCTACTGATTTCAATGAACCACCTACTGATTTCAATGAACCACCTACTTATGAGCATTGGGAAGAAGATGGTGTACTTGAAGGCAACAACAACACTGAGATTTTTCAGCATGAGTCCAATCAAGTGGTCGAAGGAGACATCCGAGTTACAAGTCGATCATCTTCGAGTGATGATAACCAATCAATTGATTTGAACATACGACCAAATGATGAGAATTGTGTTTTTGAATCTAATCAAGAGGAAGAAGGAAGCATTCCTATTCTAGCCACATCACCTTCAAGTGGTGTTCACCAACATGAAGAAGAAAATCACCCAACTGATAATGGTATGCCACTACTTTCAATTGCTTAATTTTGCTTTGTATGTTTTCTTATTATGAAGAGTCCAATGTTGTAGCTTCTCTGTTGGAAATTTATTTTTCCTTATCATGACTAAAGCCACCTACTTTATTTTGTAACTTGAAAATGATAATGATGATATATATGCAGAGGGTGGAAGAGAAACTAGAAGCTATCGGATGACATCAATTGAAGAAAGAAAGCTTATATATGCTGCTTTACTAGCCAAAAGTTCAAATGGAAAGCTGAAACGAAACTCAACAAAAGAGGTTGCTTTTTTATTCTCAATACCGTTAAGAACGGTTCAACGGATTTGGAAACTCGGAAAAGCTACCTCGGAAGGTGTTGCAGTTGATTTGTCCCATAGATGGCGAAGAAACAGCGGTCGAAAGAGACTCGAAGTCGACTTTAATGGCATTAAGGATATACCATTAAGGCATAGAACAACACTAAGGTCACTATCTCATGCTTTGAAAATCAGCCACGACTGTCTGCATTCACGTGTGAAGAAAGGCTTGCTTCGGCGTCACTCGAACGCAATCAAGCCACATTTAAAAGAGGAGAACAAGATAGCCCGACTTCAGTTTTTCATATCTATGTTGGAGAGGAGTAGTTTGCCACACGAGCCGAGATTTGTTGGGATGTACAACATTGTGCACATTGATGAGAAGTGGTTCTACATGACGAAGAAGTCAAGAAACTACTACTTGCTTCCAACCGAAAGTGATCCTTTGCGTTCATGCCAAAGTAAAAATTTCATTGGCAAAGTAATGTTTCTAACAGCCATTGCAAGGCCGCGGTTTGATGATGAAGGCAATGAAGTTTTTTCTGGGAAAATTGGAGTGTTTCCACTAGTGACGATTGAACCTGCATTAAGGCGAAGTCGAAACAGAGAAGCTGGGACCTTGGAAACCAAGCCAATCACTTCCGTAACAAAGGAAACAATACGAACGTTTCTAGTGGGAAAGGTTCTTCCTGCGATTCGAGATAGTTGGCCGAGAGAGGATGCAAATGCACCAATTTTTATTCAACAAGACAATGCAAGAACACATGTCCGCCCTGATGACATGGAGTTTCAAGTGGCTGCGTCCCAAAATGGGTTTGACATCCGATTGCTTTGTCAACCACCAAACTCTCCGGATTTGAATGTGTTGGATCTTGGGTTTTTTAATGCAATTCAGTCCTTGCAGACTAAGGAGTGCACGAAAACAGTGGATGAACTAATTGGTGCTGTTCAAAGGGCATTCAACGAGTATCCAACGAAAAAGATCAACCATGTTTTTTTGTCTTTGCAGTTATGTATGAGGATGATCATGACAGTTGAAGGGTCCAATGATTATAAAATTCCTCACATAAATAAGCTCGGGTTAGAAAGGAATGGTTGTCTTCCTACACAAATCAGTTGTGACTGTGATCTCGTAGAAAAAACCATGAGTATTTTAGGAAGAAATGGAATAGGGAATCAGAATTTTCAGCATGTCTGAATATTCTGCATTGTAATCTGAATATTTTGCGTTGTAATCTGAATTTTCAGCATGTCTTTTTGTTTATGTTTCCCCTGGACTTGTTAGATTTTTTTTTTCTTTGCTTGATATTGTTACTGTCACAAAAATGACTCACAATTTGCAAATCACAACTTCAATTTTCCATAAGTGGTGTAATGGAGTGCCCACAAAAGAGCATTCAGACGAAATGATTTTTTTTTATCAACTGTAATTAGATTTCTCTGTCTTATAAGCTGATTTTTCAGCACATCAAACCTTGATGATTTTTTTTCTTTACTTGGCTTTGTTATTGTCATACAAAAGACTCATAAACTTCACTTTAAAGCATGAATTTAGCATAAGTAGTGGAATGAAGATTGCCCACAAAATAGCATGACAGTAAGCTGATTTTCAGCACTCTATAATCTGATTTTTTTGGCCATACAAGCTGAATTTTCAGCACCTTAAATCTTGCAGATTTTTTTCTCCCTAAACTTTACTTTGAAGCATGAATTTACCATAACTAGTGCAATTAAGTAGTGCAATGAATATTGCTCACAAAAGAGCACGACAGTATGCTGATTTTTTTTCTCCATAATCTGATTTTTTTGCCATATAAGCTGAATTTTTAGAACCTCAAATTCTTGAAGATTTTTTTTCTTAACTTGTTACTCTTTCTGTCACACAAAAGACTCAGAAATTTCACTTTAAAGCATGAATTTACCATAAGTAGTGCAATGAAGATTGCCCACAAAAGAGCATGACAGTAAGCTGATTTTTTTCTCCATAATCTGATTTTTTCCCATATAAGCTGAAAATTCAGCACCTCAAAGTGTGAAGTTTTTTTTCTTAACTTTTTGCTCTTATTGTCACACAAGTTTTGGCATAAATTGTCATTTACAACATTAGTTTACCATAAGTAGTGCAATAAAGACTGTCCATAAAAGAGCATGGCAATAAGCTGATTTTTTTCTCTATAATCTGATTTTTTTGGCCATATAACCTGAATTTTCAGCAGCTCAAACCTTGGAGTATTCTTGTTCTTAACTTGTTACTCTTATTGTCACACAAACCTCTTCCTTATGATTTTTTTAGAACTACAATATGACTTTTGAACAATATTGAGAATTTTTCAACATTCTTTTCTGTATTTCCAGCACCTCTTCCTTCTTGTAGATGGTGTAACTTGTTATGCAATTGCTATCGTGCTCCATTTCAGTTACACCAGCTCAAACCACTCATAAGTAGTCAATCAAAATTGGATTGCTCCATAAGAAGTGCATTGAAGAGTGCAGAAAACAAGACTAGAACATTGTTTTATCGCTTACAAACTAGCACAAAACGTCATGACAGAAGTTTGCCCTTTACAAACAAGGCTAGAACACCATAACAGTAGTTTATCCCTTACAAACAAGTCCAAAACACTAGAAGACTGCCCACACATGACCTTAGTAGTTCATCATCTAGAAATATGATAAATAATTTTATATCTAACCAGACTTTGAGAGACTCCAATGGATCGATGGGATTAAAATATTCAGCATTATCACAAGCACTTCATTGGCCACTTGATCTTCATCGGTACCTTCTATTTCCATGGGGATTTGGTTCAAATCAAAGTCGTGATGTGCTACAGCTTTCGCGGCAGTCAACGGAAAGTTCGATTCAACACCCTCATTCAACGGAAAGTTCATACTTGAATCATGCTTGACATTTAACTCAACATCCTCATTCAACTGAAAGTTGAGAATGGAATCCTGCTCTTCATCGAATGGTGAGAAGTCGAAATCGAGAGCATCGTCAAATTGGGTAGTTGATAATTCCATGATCCTTACCTGATGAATATGTAGTTGGGCCTAAAAGAAAATTTAATAAAGACAAAAAAAATGCTAATATGAGAGATTTGAAATATCACACATCAATACAAAAAGATAAAGATCGGATCGAAACAATAAAAAGATTCGAGTATATATGAAGACCTACTTACCTTTGTCCCGTAAGAGGAGTATTCTTGTTGCTTTGACAGTTGTAGTTAAGGAGGAGGAGAGCTAGTAGAGGTTTTAGTTTGCAAATTCAATGTAAATAGAATAATTAGGATTCAAATTGTTTTTGGCGGGGGAAGATGAGAGATCATTGTGTGCATTGTGCCTTGTGTACCCAGCCACTGTCCTTTTTCCATAATTCAATCACATTAAATGAGGCAAAGTAACTAAGGGCAATTTAGGTAATAATGGGGGTTAATGTCTAAAACGACAAGTTTTTGCGAACAAAATTCCGAGGCTAAAACGACAAGTTTTCGCGGACGGAGGGAGTACCCTCTCCCCTTTTCTAAACTCACAAAAAAATGTTGATTATACAATTTTTTCATATAAAATTTGATTCATTTCCTTTCTATTCCTTTCTACTCAAACAAACAAGGCCTAAATAAAATTTGAAAAAAATATTTTCAAATTATGGAACTTATTTAGGGTCTGTTTGATTCCATTGTATTATGCTTATAATTAAAATACATGTATTATATTGAAAAGTTACTTATAATAATAATACGTGATTTAATTGTTAAAACATACTAATCAGTGTTTGGATAGATTAAAGAAAACTTAATTATAATATATTCAATTGTTCATTATCCTTTCCCAAAAGACACAACAGATCTCTGGCACATCTACACCCACTTTATCCCTTCTCCTCCCATCTCATCTCCATTTGTGTAAATTGTACTCCACCATTGTTTCAGATCTACAACCACCGGAGAGAGTCAGTACGAAGAAACCCCTAACCAGAGAGATGCCACCACCCTAGTCAATCCCAACCCTCCCAAACCAGAAACCCAGAATTGAATCAAAGCCTAAGATTCAAACAAAATCAAAGCCTATGTTTACTTTCCTCAAAAAAAAAAGCCTATGTTTACTGATTTGAGGCCGCGCACGGCCCTAGTGGCCTCGATATCGTCGACGCAGATCTCGGATAGGGCGAGACAGATCCTGCCAAGAGAGGGATTCGGATAGAGGCCGTGGAGGCACAGGAGAAGTGGAGCCAGTCGACGAGAACGGAAAGCGGCGCAACGGTGGAGGCCGATGTCGGAGGCACCGTGGCTATTGAGGCAGGAGGAGCGAACGACGTCCCGACGGGGGACGAGTGGGACGAGGAGGGGGAGGGAAACCGGCTACTTACTCGGGGAAGGAGGGGATGGTGGACGGGGGAGGTGGCCACCGGCGAGAGATGGCGGGGCGAAAGGATGCCTCTGTGGCTCTGTACATTCTTTTTTTTGGTGAACTGCCTCTGTACATTCTAGAATTGGGGGAAAGGGAAAGATCCCAAATAATGTCTTTGCTTTTAAATGTATTATAACCTATCTTATGAATGTGTAATCCAAACACTGCTTATTTTATAAACTCTGTATAAACTAAAAACATGTATTATAAACATAATCACATGGGTATCCAAACGGACCCTTATATGTTGCTCTTAGGACATACTCCCTCCGTTTCCTTTTAAATGACTTTTTCAAGTCATGCACGTAGTTTTATAACGATAAAAACTATATTAAATATTAATATTTTAAAAATATTTTTTTAATAATATTATACTTATCATCAATAAGTATGAGATTGTCGAAAAAAATATTTAAAAAAATTATTATTTCATATAGTTTTTCACACCTTAAAAAACGTGCATGAATAGTAAAAAGTCAATTAAAAGGAAACGGAGGGAGTAGTATAGAAAAAATTATCTAAAATTACGCCTTAATAAATTTAATTAGAGAGATTCCATACTAAGTAAAATATAGCATTTTTAAAAATAAATTTGAAAAAAGTTAAAATAATTTAATTTGGAAAATCTTTCCTTAAACCCAAATTTATAATGCTCTACATAGATGATAACTGATAAGAGCTTTTAATGTGTGCAAAAAGATAACATGTTATCACAACACAAACTATTAGTTTTTCATTAACTCTTTAACAATACAATTTATTTGTTGCAAGTGAAAAATAAACTCTTCACAAGGAATTGGCATATTGTTCCATACAAACTCATGTCTTTCTGTTTTTTTTTTTTATCTGTACAATTTCTGGAGACATTGCAAACTAGACTGGCTTTTTTTCTTTCACAGTTTCGGTGCAGAAAATTACTTTTATTGTCATCTCGTATTTGACTTCTCAAGTACTATGCCTCCTAACGATTTGTTGCTTCTTCTTAATTCTTCCAAATTCATCCATTTGGATGCTCTTGGTACCTGAGGCTTATGCCTCCATACCAAATTATTTCCGGTTTAAAAAAAATACTCACATAAATTAACATAACTTGGACAATCAGTAAACCTCACATTAACAGGCAACACAACCGAAGCTGCTTGAGCTGATATGGGAAAAGACGTATCGCCAACTATACAATTCGTCTTCAGCAACGGTTTCAGAATTTTATCATAATAGACTCCCATTTGACCTTATGGTCATCTGGCAAATTACAACAAATTTAAGAGTTACAACTTACAACCGATGCAACAAAGCTGCTGCATTAACAGCACAATAGCACACCCCTAAAAACACCCCAAAAAAGGCACCAAGTTCTTTACTTTTATTCTTCTTTCTTCATTTTTAGGAAAATTTCTTGCAATTGGAGAAAAGGAAAAATAACAAACTTCTGTGGTGATATTTTCTTCTCTTGCATATAAAAATACCCGTTTGGCATATGTTAATTATAATGCAATTTATAATCACTAAAACAGTAAAACACCATCTATGTACCCTCCATGGCATCCTCACCTGCACATTGTCGCAGCTGTGTCAAGGATCTCCACTTGCTTTGAAGCTGGATTTGCCGAGTCCCCACTTCGAATGAACCAGCAAAATTACCAATCCAACAATTACCTGTACCGTTTTTTACTTTACAGTATCATCACAATTCTCTTTCACTTCAGCAGCTAACTTCAGCCACTTCCCCTGCTTTCGCTCTTCGAGCAAAGCAGCAGCACCTACCTATAAACACAATTGAAGGTGATACTTCTGATGGTAAATTTTTTTTTTTTTTTTTTTGTTTGTTTGTTTGTTTTTGGAGTCTTAATAGCTTTGAAGAAGGCGCTTAAGGCCTCTAAGACGAGATATCAGCTCTGAAAAGGATGGCCTCAGACTTGGGTCACTGCAGAAAGATCAATACACAGTTCAGCCAAAGGTGCAAAATAATAACAAAATCTTAAATCAAGGTCAACTGAAAAAGAGCCTTGGATGCATCATGTGAATAAACTTGAGAAGCTTAAAATCTTTTTTTTTTCAACAAATTTTATTGCAAGCTAATTGAAGTCCACTCGAGAAGCATAACTTGTAGTCCAGTCGAAGCCAGGTATACAGTTCAAATAAAACTATATAAGAAACTGAGATAATGTGCACATTAAGATGCACCAATAGTGAAAAACAGATCAGCATATTCCAGACTTCCAGCAAAAGGCATGGTCATTTTAAGAGGACATGCAGCGGGAACATGGGTTTTACTCAAATATAAAGGTGTAATAAAAGAGAACTTGACATGGAGGTATCAAGCTCATTTTGAATGCAGAAAACTTGACACATGCATCAAAAGGTGTAATAAAAGAGAGAACACAAAGATGATCCAAGGAAGCACTTACTTTTCCCAGCAGTCTTGTATAATCTGTGTAACTACTGAATCAACTTCTTTAGGAATTTCAAGTCGTTTATTTTGAAATCCAACAACTCCTACAACTTGCATAGGATTTAAACCATGCCATGGTATACGCAATGTAGCCAACTCCCATAGTATTACACCGAAACTGTAGACATCACATCTGCATGAAGGCAAAAACTACTAAGAAATTTTCTAAAACATATTTTAGAATGTGCAAACTAAAGGTAAATATCACTTACTTTTCACTGGATTGTTCATTCCTTAAAACTTCAGGCGCCATCCATTCAGGCTGCAATTCAACTAAAGATGGTAAGTCGATCAACTTAACATAACAAAGAGTTGATTTTTCAGATATCAGCTTTGAGCAGGCAGTATACTCTGAAAAAAGGGAATCCAGTACTCTAACCAATAAACATTGTACATGTAGTATAATTTTTCATGAATTCTGAGCAACAGACATTGTGGGGTACACAGTCCATTGCAGACAATGGTCGTTGTCAATCTTCTACAGCGTCCACAAAATACATGCCATATCCTGCCCTTTGCTCTAAAATGTATTTATACCTTGTTCTAGACAGTAGGACCCTAATTTTTTTTAAACTATTTTAGATTAATATTATAAATACTCTCAGGCTCCCTCGCTGGCTGAGGATTTGGTTGGAGAATAAATACTCTCAAGCTCAGCGAAGTTGTGTTCATCTCAAGAGCCCTAAGTTTGTCTTTCTTGTATCTGTCACCTATCACTTCTTTTGTATGCATTGCTCAGGCAACTCACAACCTCAGAGTCACAGCTCATATTACATTATTACTCTTCACTTTTCACCTCTCCACCTCTCTTCACCCTTTGTTAATTGCAATATTTTAGTCTTTAGGCCTTCAAATGAAATTTGCTTAATATTCCTTACTTTTTGGCAAAATAGAAAGCCTAATAAATGTCTAAATTAACAAACATTGTAAATCCATTACAGATAAAAATGAGCCTAAATATCCATTGTAAATCAAAGTTACGGATTAATTTAGAGAAGATTATTTAGAAATGTGCCTCAATTAGCAAACATTACCGTTCCAGCTGTCGACTTTGAGGACAGGAATGTATGGTGCTTCAATCTTGACAAACCAAAGTCACAGACCTACACAAATTACCATAGGGTGTCTATAATAAGTTTCAATATATGCATATTTTTTTTATGCAATGGAAGAAAATTGATTAAAAATAATGAGATGCTTCAATGCAAGATGTAAATATGCAATTGTATCAAAGACATGTGAAAGTGCAAGGTTGTTATATCTAATGAAAACAAACCTTAACAACCCAATTCTTATCCACAAGAAGATTTGGAGTTTTCAGATCTCTATGCACGATAGTAGGATGGCTTGTATGCAAGTAATTCATTCCCTTTGCCTGAAAGTAAGGAACATTAGAAACTTAATTGAACTAAAAATAATTTAGTGAATGACGGGATTTCCGGTTAGTACCACATCAAGGGCCATTTTCATTCTCCTCTTTTCATCAATGTGAACATTGGAACGATGCAATAGCTTGAACAAACTTCCCCTGGACATCAATTTCAGTATCAAAGTTTGCATTTGACAAAATAAAAATAAAAATCAAAGTTTGCATGAGAAGAATAAGAAAGCCAAAAGGTGAACCAAAGAAAGAAACTCAAAAGCTTTACCCCCACCCCCATTAACCCAATCCTCCTCATGCCCAACTATTATCATTTTCCATTGAAGAAAATTGGAGGGTGAGTGAAGGAGAAAGCTCAGCACCTTCTTTCCCTTGTAAACCACTCCCATTCTCAGAAAAAAGAAATCACTTCAGGCAGTAATTTTATGAAAAATTAAAACAGGTTAGGCCAACATGACATGCTTATTGTCACTCTAAGAAACATATCGCAGGACCATCAAATCCCTAATATTCATATAGACCTTGGTCATAAATTATAAAACTGAACAGAAGACAATCAGGCATTTCCCATAAATCACATTGTTTCCTCTAACTTCCACAAATAGAATAAGATGATTACTTGAATAAATTATTACAATTACCACGTTCTAAACTTTCAGTGAAAAAAAAAAGGGAGAAAAATGATGCTTATAGTCCATTGAAAATACAACAACAACAGCAACAACAACAACAACAAACCCAGTTTTTCCTGCTCATAGGAGGGTCTGGGGGCTGAAATGTACCCACATTTCCCCCAACTAAGTCAAGAGGATGTTTCCAGTGATCCAATACAAATAAGATGGTTATTCATTAGAAAGCTAACACTTATCCTTATCGCAGCTTCCGTACAAAAAGATACAGAATTATGTTGTGAGAAGAAACAAGAAAGAATAAAGAGGTATTGACCTGGGAAGAAACTCAGTGAGTATTGATAGATTGGGGGGCCGGGTCACAGCACCCATGAAAAGAACAACATTAGGATGTCTTAACCTTATCATCATTTCAGCCTGGATAGAAAAGAGAGTGGCGAATTGAGCAATTATGCATTTCATAAACTCGAATCAAAAGCAAAAGGCAACTGAGTGGCACTTTACTTCGCACTTAAACTGATTTATCACGTCACTGGTGAAGTCTTGGACCAAAAATTTCTTTACAGCAACTTCCTGCAATAAGCAAACATTTATATTTTTAAATGCAAACAACTGCTAAGGTGTACCATAATAGCAGTCAAGAAAAGTGCTACGGTGTACCATGATGATTTGATTGACCTACAAGTCTACAACTCATCAACCAACAACAAACTTTGATTTGCATTTTCTAAAATAATATCCAAATTAGTATACATGGGAATTGAACCAAGAAAAATGTAGCATGACAGTATACAATTGTCTATGCAACATACTACACGCAAATAAGACACCATGACACCTGGATCTTAGAATGCGGTGAATATAGAACTAGCTTGACTGGGAGGTAATCTAGTTGATCATCTTAAACAGCATGTAAAATAAAAGGAGGTGAACAAAACAACAGCGGGAGGTCATATACAGGTACAAGCACAGGTTTTGGCTAAGAATCATATAATGAATTTTAGTTATCACCGTCTTTCTGGTTTGTTTGATGGACCTTATTACGGAGTAACTTGCAAAAATGTGTGTCCTATTTAGTTTCAATTTTTCATCAATTACCTAATAACTGACATGACATACGGTATCTCTGAAATAAAAATTTATAGATGAACTTACAGTGCCATTCCAGTCTCCATGGTACACCTCGCCATATGAACCTGAAAAACAGAATCAAGAAAAATCATCAAACTAGTGGGAAAAAAAATCCTCAAGTAGATCTCGTAATAGCAATGTTTCATATTAGAAGATCACGCATGCAACACCAAATAAGCATGTCAAAATTAGGAAACTGGGGTGTGATATTCAAGGAAACAACCTCAAGGATAAAAGAAAAGTATGTTGCAGTTGTTTCTTGGACAACTAAATCATTGGAAAACTTTACCATGAAGTTTACAATTCCCAAGTCTGCGGCAGCATCACATTATCCATATATTTCAGAGGAAGAAGGATATAAAACTTGACTCCATGATGGTAGTTTGTAAGGATACATTCAACGGGAAAACAACCATTTAAACGTCCATCAAAGAAAACTGGAGTTTGAGACAAAAACTGACCTATGCCTATCCGGTCATCAATCTCAAGATCCTCCCATGGTATCTCCCATTCTGCCACCTCACCAAGCATGGGATTTATCTCCTTTTCCTGGACTGCATTTGCATCCTCGTTCAGTCCTTTGGATGAAGTGAAGTACCCATTGGCTGTGCCTGCCACGTTAGTAGCAGAAAGGCTACTGTCACTCGTTATCCCCATGTTACCCTCAAAGTTGTATTCACCTTGTACTGTCCCAGTTGACGATTTAACTAGAGAAAGCACAGAAAATAAATCAGTTAGTCAATCATAACCTGATAGCAAAATCTTTCAGTGAACTCAATGGTAAAATAAGGACTAACTGCAAACCTGTTCCAGCAAACGGGGGCACTTTATTTACTTCAGCAGTAACAAGACAAAGCCCCTCTACATCAGGTTCAGAACGTGATTGATTTACAACGTTTACAACTAATTGCAGTTGTTGACTAGCAGACTCCTCATATGCATTCTCTTCTAGTTTATTATCAAAGCTATTTGCATTCAAGGGATGTGTTCCAGATGGGGGAAGCAGAGAAAGCTCGTTATTCGACCAATATAATGCAGCCATGTTCTCACTCCCTTTCGTTGATTGTATTTGGTCAGCCAACTTTGAGTCAACCGGACTGCCAGGGTTCATATCTGAAAACAAATCAGCAGGAGGAGAAGCCCCACTTTCTAAAAGAACTGCATGAAGCTTCTGTGCAAATTCTGGGTTTTTAGCTGCACTGATTACATATTTGGAAACATCTTTGACCTTCTTCTCCTGAGCTGGCGACCATTCTTCAGAGATAGATGGTGAATTTGATTTTGCACTAGAATCAGACAAAGCATGCTTTCCAAAACCACTTTCCGATCCCTCAGCTGGCATTGTATTTCCTAATTCATTATTTTCTGATGGTTGACCACCATAAGAATTGGTTGTTTCAAGACTTGGCAGAAAAACAGGGGGAACCTCTGTAAAGTGAGGTATAATTTCCTGAGTTATGGCAACAGTGCTGAGAACCAAGCCTGGATCTCTGATAAGTCCATCACTATCTGCAATGCCCCTAGTTTCTAACACAGTATTCAGGAGAAGACTGCTAGGTATCTCAGCAGGAATGAGAGCCCCAGGAGCACCCATCAAATCGATGATATATTCACTGCATTATTCAACAATTGTAAGGACTTGCATCGTAATCTATATCATCAGCCCTCAAGAAACTAAACAGGACAGAGATAATAAGAAAAGAGCCTAATAAAGGAGTTGGACAGTATGCTGACTACTGAAGAACACATAGGCTATTTTAGATGATGCTTGCAGAGACCAGGATACATGACAAATGACAATACAATAATTATCTAGGTAATTTCAAGAGAAAACTGCAGTAGGAGTTTAATTACAAGATTATGCAATAAATTAAGAAAGCCAGGGGGGAAGTGAATACCTTCCATCAACAGTTTTAACTAAGTTTACAGCTCCGTCATCACTGCCAGTATATAAGCTCCCCTTAAACACCATGCATGGAAGATTAATCTTATCTGCTAGTACCTGGAAACAGCAATTTAAAAATATCAAATAATACCCCAGAACTTCTCTAAAGTTTACGAATTCTATATTCCTAAACCAGAGCAGCTAAAGCAGAGAAGTAGGCGAACTATTAAATTTTGTCACGAGAATATCTAAGCCTATATTGTTTATTTTCCTCGCTTTGATATACAACATTATGCTACAAACTAACAATCGAATTGACTTCTCATACTATAAACTAATACATTGTGACGAAGAGAATATGCAGCAATTTATGATGTACCACAATTGAGAGAATCGGAATAAAATGGATCAGCAAAATGCAAACAAAATCGATTATAAATTTACAAGGTAGCAAGTTAATAGAAATATGAGATATGAGATTGCACTTTAGCACCTTAAATAGCAAAGCCCTATGGCGGGAAAGTCCAACATTGAGAAGACCGAGAGGAAAGACAACAGTATTCAAAGAATCCTTCAGCTTATCACTTCTTAATCTCCATCTCTTAGTCATTTCTTCTGCATCACTAACAGGACCCCCCATTCTATCAACAACCAGATCAGCAATCTTCTGAATCAAACCATTGGAAAACAAGCTGTCTCCCAAAACTCTACATTCAGCTGATATAGAACATGCTTTGTTCTCAAGGGATCGCAACTGAGGATCTATTGCCCGGTTTACCAATATGACTTCATTACCAACAGTATCCAGATTAGTAACAGCTTGAAGATCAGTAAGCACCGGCATTTCACCATGTGAACTAGAAGATGATGTGGTACAATAAACATCATAAAATCCATCCACCATCTTCTCATCATAATGAACAACATTATAGTTCTGCACAAAACAGTTTTGAGTTATGCTCATCCAACGATAGGATAAATATATTCCAATCATCATATTAAGTAAAACATGGAAAGGTAGAAAGTTTACAAAACTTTAAAAAAAAAAACATTCCAATCAAATTGATTCAACTCTTCATAGATTAAAGAAGAAGAGTCATTAATCGTGAACATCGAACAAAGTCTCCCATTCACAATCAAATAAAATTAGAAAACAAAATCTACTCACAGGCACCAATATCAGTTCACAAATCGACCTACTGACTAATTAATCCAGCAATTCAACTTTAGATGAGCAAGAATTATCACGCATGGCAAGAAGTCAGGAACCAAACCCTAAACCTAATTCCTGAAATCGATCCAACAAACGTTTCAAGAATCTAGAATAGAGTTTATAACAGAAAATCCAACGGCATAAGCTCACCCAGTATTTGAGAGATAAGAATTCGCCAAGTCTCTCATTATCCGCCACCGACAGCGGGCAACCGAGGCTCAATTGCCTGGCGGCGTTGATCTGGTCCGATTCGGGATCATTCGGCCTGTCATTATCCGAGACGCTCAGCGCCAGCGCCAACTGGACCTGAAACTCCTCCTCGTAGAGGCAGAAATCGGTGGCGCTACTGCTGCTACTAGCGACCTCCTGCGGCGTCGGTTGAGACGAATCCCTATCCGGACGGTCGATCGAATCGGAGGCCCGCACCTGCGACATTGCCGCGGGCTGGACCGATGAGGAAGACGTCGACGGCGACTCCGATGGCGAGGACGACGGGGAAGGGGACGAAGTCGTTTGACCGGGCGCAGGAGACCTAGCGGCGGCGGCGGCGGCGTGGTGGTTGCTGTGCGGGTGGTGATCGTTGCCGATGTGGAGCTTGCGAAGGAGATGTTTCATCTTCGACATCGTTGAATTCTCATCGACTGCGCTCTGGATTTCTCTCTCTTGATTGGGTGTTTGTTTACTTTCCTTTCACAGGCGAGAAGACGAGAAAGATTCTTCTCAAAGAAAGAAATTTAAAAAAAAAAAGGATTAAAAAAAAATTAGAAAAAGGAAAGAGGAAAGAAAGAAATACACTTCCTCGTTAAGCTACCACCACGTCCACGTGAGTATTGGATGGGGTATTGCGCTGATTTGGGGGTTTTAAATTTTAATTAATGTAATTACTCGATTTTTAGGTTAGTGTTTTGTTTTATAAGTAAAAAGAAATTATTAAAAACTTATATAATAATACAATATATTATTTTTTGGTGCAAATATTGCAATCTATTGTTATGTCCCAAATGAATTTGGGATGATTAAAGTTGAATTAGAGAAGGTGAAAGGAGGGGATAAGGGTTAGAGTTTAGACGAGATGAGAAAAAGACGATAGAGAGTGAGAGATAGAACAAGAGAGAGAATTTGGATTATTCATTCACTGTATAACCCCATTACAACTCCTACTGGTTAATTATATCAATAGCTTAATACTCATACTTGACATTATGTTCTCATTATAAAGTTTTGTCCTCAAAGCTTATTACAAAATCACATGGAATGGAAATGAAAATTACAAAACAAAATCAAGTTATAGCTTTCATTTGCAACTCAACACGCACTCATGCAAAGAAATTGGCGAAATATGGCGATGACATGGTCAAGTGGGAAATGACAATTGATATGCTTGTAACACCTCTACAGCAACTCATAATGCACACAAGAACAAAACCCATCTGCCACTTGATCACATGCTGAGTGAATTACCCCCAAACAAACGATTACCACCGGGATGAAAAAATTAAAGTGAGTGCAATTCTTGGTTTTCCATCTTGAACAAAACACTTCGTTCTTGGATCGAATACGAATTTCATAACTACTCTCGGCTGAACTTGAATAACATTCCAAGCCATATGCACAACAAGAATTGATCCAACCACACCCCTAGTCCCCTACCACTTCGACTGTCAACCCGACTTCCACCAGGGTCGAAGACAAAATTAATTATTCCTTTAATGAGTGCATGCGGGTGGGCACGGGACGGGACGTGACGGGATTGGGCCGGGACGGGACTCGTCCCGCGAATTTTTTTCGGGACAGGATTGACATTTTTTTTTCGGGACGGGATGGTGTCTGGACGGGACGGGACGGGCCTTATCCCGCATATAAAAATAATAAAATATTATATAAATTTGTTAAGTGAAAAATGCTTTCATAATTCATTATTTAGTATAATATGTTGAATACGGTATTATTCTCAACTATATTATTCAATAATAATAATAATAATAATAATAATAATAATAATAATAATAATAATAATATAATACTATTATTAATTCATACAATGATTGTATAATTAATTATAATGTTCAACATATTTGGCTATATTATCTTACTAGATCAGGACGGAAAGGAGTTGAGACGAGATTTACCAATATTGTCTAATTATCGATTGATAGTTAGGAAGAATACTGTATTTAATTAGCTATTTGCCTCTTGTAACTCTAAATGGGCGGGATGTGTGTGTCGATCTGACGGGATCCTCTCCATTGACTCAGTCTGGGATTTCTGACTTTATGCTTGGTCGTGCTGTTGTTGATGCTGCTCGACGTAAGTGTGCCAAGTATCGAAATTTGTGTACGGCGGCTAGTTATGGTTTCCTACCCTTCTCATTCTCTTCATTGGGGGAGTTGGATACAGATGCGATTGCATTGCTGAAGCGGATTCAGAAATTCTCGGTATCTCAGGATGTTGGGGCTCGTGCTGCACGTTATATTTTTACTAGACTTGGCTTTGTTATCGCTAAAGGAGTGGGTGCCTAGATAGTATCTCGGTTGCCCACTAATTTCTTGTAATCTGTTTTTATTATAATAATAATAATAAATAATAATAATAATAAAAAAAAAAAAATTTCCCACGTTATAATTAAAAATAAAATAAAATAATATTACTTATTTTTATTGTATTATTATAAAATAATTATACTTTACAAGAAAAAAATATAATATGATATAATAATAATAATATAATAATAATAATAATTTTATTATAAATTAATATTATTATTAAATTATATTATAATATTATATAATATTATTATTATTATTATAAATTGAAAATTATTATTATAGTTATAAATAATATTTGCTCAAAATAATAATACTAATAATATATTATTATTATTCTATAATATTATAATATTATTATTATTATAAAAATTATTATTATTATTATATGCGGGATGGGACGGGATTTGCGGGATCCCACCGGGATCGTCCCGCGTAATTTTTGCGGGACGGGATCGGGACGGGATTCGCTATTTTGTCCTAAATCCCACCGGGATCGGGACGGGATCGGGATTTGCGGGATTTGTGTCCACCCCTAAGTGCAGCAACCCAAAAATCCATTTGTTTTTCCTTGAACTTGAGCATTGAGAGTTGTCACATGGTAAAGAGATAGAGTCCTTCCCTTCCGACCCAAAATGGTACCCAAATTCATCAATTTAAACCTTAGAACATCATTGTTTAGAAAGCTATCAATTCCCTAATCGAAAATGGTAGTTTTCCTTAACAGCAGAGGCGTATCCATGACTACCATAACACCAATGCTTCGGGCTACCCAATAACCCATCTCGTTTGTTGTCTTTGGAACCATAAACTTCTTAGTCATTTCCACAAACACCTCACGGCCATACTTGGACACAAATTTTTCAGAAAATTCAAGAACAATACCCCTGTTCTCGGAATCAAATCTTCTGTCCCCGGTGTTTGTCCCTTTCCCCTGTCCCCCACACAATCCTCCATTTAAAGAAAAAAAAATTATTTAAATTATTTTGGGTAATTAAAATAAAAAGAAAATGAAAGGGGTTTGTGAGAGAGGACAAAAGACTGGGATAATGAGTGGGACATATGATATGGTTCCGATCTCGAGCTTCATTTCCCAATTCTTAAATTTGCTATCCCTATTCAAAAACTTGATATCAAGTGGGTTCAAAATCAAATAATAATTCGAGAACTCATCATCCGAGGAGGGCCGATCGCCACCTTTAAATGAACCGACCTTTGAATTATCACTTTGTTGGCTTGTGATCTTGAGCGATGATTTATTTTCTCGATATGTGTCTTTGAACAGAGCACTGTCGCCAGTGACGGAACTTGAGTTACACATTCGAGGGGGCCAAAAAAATATTCGTAATTTTTTTTATATCACATTCACACAATTTTTTTTATATCACATTCACACTAATTTTTAAAACTATTGTCATAAAAAGTTAATAGTGAGATTTTAACCCTTGATTTGTAGATTAAAATACATCTCATTTACCAACTAAGCTAGAAAAATTAGTTGTTAATCTACTATTTTACTCCTAAATGTAATAACAATTTTTGTTACATATAACGTTAATTTTTTTTCCACCCGCAGGGGCCACGACCACCTCCTGCCCCCAAAGAGTTCCGCCACTGACCGCCGCTTTCCTCTTGCCAATGCCGCATCCCTTCCGCGAACTCTCGCACAGTGGTTCTCATCTGTCCTGTAATGCCCATTGCATTGTGACAAGCATCTTCAATGGACTTATAGGGATCTTGCAGTTGCAGTTTGATTTGCGACGCTTCCCATTATGGAAACTCCGTTGAATTCGAATCTTCTGTGTACTCCGGATGGTCGTTGACTCTCATACTCCAACCGGTGCTTTCTTGATTCAATGGTGCAGGTGGTAACATTGAACTCACCAAGCATAACTTCATTTTGCAGCATCCATCAAATATATCTATGATTGAAAGATTCGACTGCTTTCACCACCGAGTCTTTTGTTAAGAACCGAATCTTTGAATGATAATCCCCTCCGGGGCATAAGATTTCCATGTATTCGATCGTCCCAAACCTAGCGAAAACTCGATCAAACTGCTCCCACGAAATTGAGTACTCCTGAAGGTGAATCTTGATGAGGAGTGTTTGATCGTTCGACTCTTTTAGTCGTTCGGACACCTGTGAACTGAAATTGATTGATTCTGATGTCGATGTCTCCTTTGATCGCAGATTCCTCATCATTTTCTTGACCTCCTACCAACGCAAGTTCCATTCGTCGCTTCTTGAAACATCTAATTGTGAAGGAATCATAGTCGCCATGGTTGTTCCTCTAAGATGTGATTTGAAGTTACAAAAATCCGAAAAAAAAAAACATGACAATGGTCGCCAGATACGACTGCTCAGATACCAATTGTTATGTCCCAAAGGGATTTGGGATAATTAAGGTTGAATTAGGAAAGGTGAAAGGAATGAGATGAGGGTTAGAGTTTAGACGAGATGAGAAACAGACAATAAAGAAAGATAGAACGAGAGAGAACTTGGATTATTCTTTCACTGCATAACCCCATTACAACTCCTAATGGGTAATTATATCAATAGCCTAATACCAATACTTGACATCTATATCAATATAAAATCAAATAAAAAGACCTCATTTCTTTTTTGTTCGTATTATCCATAACGATATAGACTTATAATGCTAGTACAAAGCTTTTTGACATATACGAGTCCTATTATACACGCACGATCAAATATCGTCCAATATACGGTCATTTATTGAATTTCGGTGTCAGTTTTTTTTGACATAGTAAAAGTTTACCCCTAATGAGAAATCAGTATTGACTGATATCGACTTTCTCGGTCCCGATCCGGTGGAGTTCAATTCCTCTCTCAAAAAATAAAAAAATAAAAAAAATTAAGGATGGTGGTGGGGGAGGGAAAGAAGGGAGATTTGTAACCACTGATTTTTAAAAAAAGGGAGTGAATGGTTGAGATCTTCTCAACTCTACCATAGATTTTTTTTTTACAAACTTTACTGGAACTCGATCCCGACTTCCCATATTAATAAGTTTTTTTGGGGTAAAAAAAAGCTTATCGACATTAATGTGTGAGCAAAGCATGTATCATGTATCATGCATGTATGATATCCTTGTGACTTAAAACGGTTCAATGAATCTAAAATACTCCGTACTACTTTCTCCGTGCCCAAACATCTCCGTCTCCGGATCGAACGCCTTTCTCCCTCTCTTCCAGACTGGCAAGCCGTACACCGCCTCCTCCGGCACCCTGTCGCCACCTCCCTCTCCGGTAAACTCCCACACCTCTGTTTCTCCTCTCGCATGCACTTGCCACTTCGATCTTTTGTCGATCTAGTACGTTTTCTGTTTCGATTCAGCACAAGATTTGTTTGATTTCTCTCAATTTTGCTTAGCGAAATGCCGAAATTGCAACTTCAACTTGAAATTTTGCTCCCCCCCACACAATGAGATCGCTCCTGTTTGTGGCGATTCGCCTGTGGTTGGTAGCATTTGAATTCCGTTTTCTTCGCATTTTTCCCTCGATTCGACGCTCGGGAACTTCGGGATGTTTTCTATGTCAGCTAGAAAATTGACAAACACTCTTTTTCCATGTGGTTGTTTGCGTGCTTTTTGTTAATCTTACTTGATTTTTCTGCCATCAGGAGGCCCAGTTGTTGATGAAAAATGTTTGTAGGGTTATATTTTATGATTCTAAAGAACCTTTGGATGCAAAGCTACCATAGTAGGTAGAATTCTACTTGAAAGAGGCACCTAAACAGATTGAGCTGGTTCTATGGAGTCATAAAGAAAAGAGATGGACTAATATGAAGGGAACTGGTTCCACGTGAAAGTTAGGGATGGTGGTTAATTCTTCATAACCTTGTAAAAAAGAGAAATATCTAAATGCAGTGTTGGAGAGTTAGAGAAAAAGGAAAATGAAAAAGGCAACTTCGATCTCACCCTGGTCGACCACCTTCAATCATCTCAAACTTTTGAAGGGGGTAATGAAACCCAAAAGAGGCAAAAATCAAGCAATCAAGTAAAGGAAAAAAGCCTAATTAAGTTTTGAAACAATTGTTCGATTAAGTACTACCCTCTAAGCAATCGAGCAAGACAAGGGTTTTCTGGATTTGATTCGGAAGAGAGAAATAGAGGAGAAGGGGTGCTTGAAAGGTGACTCTTTTGTCAATGGCTGAATTTGAATGATAGTTTGGCTTATACGACGCACATTAAAGGAATTGTGGTACAAATTGATTGTGGTTGGGTATCGTTATTGGTAAATAAATATATTTTCTTCTTCTTTTTGTCAATGGAGGGTAGAGAGTGGTTGGATTTTTTGTTTGATAGTAAATTTAAAAGTTGTGTGGAAAGTTTAGGAATTTGGATTTGGCGATGTTTTTGTTTGGCGACATTTAGCGATGCCCTGATTAAAACTCGTGTTTTAACACTTGCATGGTTGTTTTGAGTTTAGTAATTAATTGTCCGAGAGATGGATCATTAAAATTCTATCTCAAATGGTATTTAGAAATATATATAACCGTATCTTTATACATTACGGTTACTATGTGTGTTTCATGTACTTGACATGAAATCGTGGATGGATACTATCCCATATAATGGTAATATGTGAGGCTATTAGTTAACATGATATGTGCTTTTTTTTCTTGTACCTTTTAAAATGCATTATATAAAGCATTTTAGTTATTTAAACTTCGTTATTTTGTATTTTACTATATAAGAAGTTCGAATTTTATTTTACGTATTGCTTTTTTTTTTGTAATGATTTTATGTATTGCTTGTTAAGAAGTTTGTGCCTTTATGCTACTTCTTGCATAGACATGTTAGAATTCAGAAACTGAATTCATTTTATGATTATGGTCAAACTTCAGTTTATTAAGGTCCATCTATTGAACATAATTGTAATATGTGATATTGAAAACATATGATTTTGTTTTTTATTGGAGCAAGTTTTTTTCCAAACCCTTGGAGTATGTTTTAGCAATGAACTTATAATTGCTCTGTTTTACACAAATATTCTATATTGTTATTTGTTTTTATTTTTTAAATTTACCTGTTATTTTTTTTACTTCTTAAAATGCGTTATATATAGCCTTTTAGTTACATTCAATTTTCAGTTGTAGTTCTTCTCCTTGTGCCATTGCATGCAATCTCGAAAAAATGAGATCCTATGGAACCTGTGCATTCCTAGTGTCAGCATATGATTTGGACTCAAGATAGCAAGTTGCCCAAAAAATGTATATGAAAGGTGCCTAAAACATTTTATTTCTAGAATGGATTCGTGGAAAGGAGGAAACCTGCCATAAATGTTGGTTAAACTCTGCGAAATTCTGTTGTTCAATATAGGTCCATGGTAAAGAACCAATTGTGAAAATTATATCCTCTGAAATTTCCTTTGACATGTCATATGTGAGTATGCTATTGTTCAAATATGGCTTCTTTTCTTCTTCTTTTCTGCACCTGAAATTTTAAAACCATGTGATGTAAATTGCTTCCCAGATGTTTCAGGAGTCATTTGGCATTCGGTATGTTTGGGGTTTGGGGAGGGAATTTGTTTGAAACTCATGAATTGAAGATTGAGGCATCATCATGGTAGAATTTCCTAGTTCTATATTTTCTCCAGATTCTGTATGCTGATCAGCTGATGCGTACTACCATTGAGTTGTGTTGTAAATCCACCATTGTGAATGTATCTGCATGAAGATTTACTTCTTTGTTTGCTTTGTAGGGAGGCATATTGTAATATGCTTGCTAAAAGATGTTAGAATTTGTTGGAAGGGAACTCCATTGATTTGATACGGCTAATCTTCTTCTGTCGAAAGGGGCTAGTCATGTTGGTTTCACAGTCTTCTGACATGGATATGGAACATGATCTGTGGCCTCTTGATGCTATTGACCCAAACAAGTCAAAGTTCCCATGTTGTCTGGTTTGGACCCCACTTCCTGTTGTGTCATGGTTGGCACCTTTCATCGGGCATGTGGGCATATGCAGGGAGGATGGTGTTATTTTGGACTTCTCTGGTACAAACATTGTGAGTACAGAGGATTTTGCATATGGTTCTGTGGCAAGATATGTTCAACTTGACAGGGCACAGGTACCCTGTCTATGCTCTTTATTTGTATTTTGGTTTAATGTTCTCCAATTGCAATATTGGACTTTTCTGGTGATTACTATCATTTTGCTCATCCATGCATTGATCTTACTGTCAAACTTGAAAATCAGTGTGATTAGGTTTTTGAATTGTTGATTTGAATACAGATAGGCAGAGAGCTGTTCGATAGTCGCTAATCTGTTTTTCTCTCTTGTATAGGTAAAAAATGTCATAGATGCATGACTTACATAGGTATCAAATGTGAGCTGTTCTCTTAAACAGTTAAATTCATAGGTATCAAATGTTGAGACTGCTACATGAATGACATGAGAATTTCAAACAACCTCTCAACTGTTTAGTAACAACTCCTATGCTTTGGTCATAGAAGAGCAGTTTCTTATTTTTCCCTATCATGCAGTATTTCTGAATTAGTCATTTCTATTCAACTTCTATCCTTTGAATTAAGCTCTTCCATTGTACACTACTTTGATATTTGTTTTTTGTTTTGTTTTTCCCTGGAACTTTCCATCCTTGACAGTGTTGCTTTCCTCCTAATTTAGTGGGACATACATGCAAGCTTCGTTTCAGACACACAGACTTTGGCAGTGGCATCTCTTGGGATGATGCCCTAAGGTCTAGTATGAACTACTTTCAGCACAAATCTTACAACCTCTTCACCTGCAATTGCCACTCATTCGCGGCAAACTGCCTGAATCGCCTCTGCTATGGCGGATCCATGGACTGGAACATGGTTAACGTGGCTGCTCTCGTGTTATTCAATGGACACTGGGTGGACTGGCAGTCAGTCGCAAGATCCTTCTCGCCTTGCGTTGTAGTAGCTTTCATCGGTGTCTTCATGGTTGGCTGGCCTTTCTTGATTGGACTTCTCTTGTTTTCGCTTCTTCTCTTCTGTTGGTTTATCTTGTCCAGTTACCTCATCAAGAGTCTCTCAGATTGCTAAACCACCGAACTATCTGTTGTTCGCTGCACCATAGGTCGGGATCGTCACAATGGATTCGGCCTCTGGGTTCATTTTGGCAAATCTATGGCTTACTTTGTACCTCTTATATTGTAGTTTGTCGCATGTCGTCGGTTGTTTATGCCTCACCGAATAGCTGGATATGCAATAGGAGAAATTGGTATGCCCCTAAAGGATATATTTTGATAAAAGATTACAAAGTTGCATGTTATTTTAAAATGAAATTATCATATCTTCTAAATTTAAATTTAAATACTCTGTTATCAATTTTATCTCTTAGTCCTGCCATAGTGCCATATGTGAAATTGTGAACATTAAATTTACATTTGATGCTTTGCTATGGAGACTTAAAAGTTGATATAAATTCCATTTTCAGTCCATGACATTCTACCTTTGTTATATTGATTTGTGCCCCATTACATTTAAATTGTTTCAAAATAGTTCTTGATTTTTTTTTATGAGGAGGAACCCTCATTCAGTAGTAAATCTTGACCACGTGACCCAGCCAGCAAGAGCAACATACAAGGTAAACCGGCTTGCATCGATCGGCTCAATCCACCAAAATAGGGAGCAAGTCAAACCTTGAATTTTCACCCAAGGAAATGGACGAAGGTAGAGTCGAACTTGGGACCTCTTTACCAACCCTGCTCCACACCACTGGACCACCCCGACTGAGGCTAATAGTTCAGTCTTGTGTAGTAATTGTGTTTCTTCTTTTACAGTGTTAGTGTTAAAGGGTGAATAGGAATTATTTTTAAAAAAATTTAAAGACTATGGACCAAAATAAAAGAGGGATAAAAAGTTAGGGATTAAAAATGAAATTTACGGTAAGAACAAAGGACAAAAAAAAAAGAAGTTGCAATCAAACTTACCTAAGAATAATTTATGGTATGTGTTATCTTATTGGGTCGGATTCAAGTCGGGTAATTATATTATTGGGCCAATTTCGAGCATGTGTTATCATAATTGAGAAATTTTGGGTCTAGATTATCATTTGGTTGAAGTATAATAATTAAACTAAGCTAAAAATTAAATTTAATGTCAAAAATTTTGTGTTTGATTTTCACTCTATTTCGGATCAATTTTGTTACAGATCAATGAGTTTAAGATATTTCGTTTATTGGGTCAACTCAAATCGGATCTCAAATAAACAGCTTTCATTTAGACTCATTCGTTGTATTTTGGAACAATTCGTCAAATTGTTAATGACTTAGCAAAGGCGTGAAAGACGAGTGATTGATTGCAAGGAGTGTACTCACTGTACACATAAAACATACGAATGGTCATCAACAAGACAAATACTTGAGGAGTAAATTCGGTGACCCCACTTTAGAATACTAATCGGAGATTCAAAGTTTTTTTGAAATTAATATTTTTCACGACGAGTTTATATTGTTGAAAATAAATCTCTAATTTTAAATAAGCCTTGAATCATATCTTCGTCTACGAGGTCATCAATTCTAGGAGTTTTATGTGATCGTGAGTAACTTGAATCAGACACGTACTCGGCTCAAAAAAGCAAAAATAAGTCAAAAACGAGTGGGTTTATGATCTCAAGCTTTATTCGAACTACTCGTATAACTCGGTTTTCCCCCCATAAATTACAGTTTTGCCCTTTTAAACTAAAAAACGAGCTAAAATATAAGCTCATATAATACAACTATCATATAAGCTAAAAAAGGAGCTCAAAATAAGTGTTAATGTGCCTTGAATCATCGCTGACCGGTCAGCGAGTCGGGTGTCCAGGGGGTGACGCGCCCCTGGCGGAGTGGCGGGGGGGGGGGGGGCAGCGCCACCCCACCTTTACGGTATGCGATGTTTATTGTAAACGGGCCTATCGTCTGTCTATTTTGGGCTTTCAGTCCATTGTCTGTGTAGGGTTTCATGAGTCTCTTCATATACTCATGAAACGCCGACCCCTTGTAACCTTAATCTGATTTTCGTCTCCTCTAATACAAAACTGGTTCTCTGTCCGTTGGCGTAGGCAACACACCGTTGGTGAACCACGTAAATCTCCGTGTTGTTCTTCACTATTTTAATTCTCGTTATAACAATAAGTTTCCAGCGAAAAGGAACTCGAAATAAGTTTCCAACGAGAACGAATAGCCACAATAAAACGAGCTTGTGACGAGCTCGAGTCGAAAAAAAACAAACAAAAACGAGCTAGAGTTCGAGCTTCTTTTGCAGCTTGCGAGCTCAGTTTGAGTTAGGCTGAAAAAAAAACAGGTTCGGCTCGAATTCGTGTCGACAAAAAACGAACTGAACATAAGCATCTAGATGTTTCGACTTGAATACCACCCCTAATCAATTCAATGTGTGAATTTCAGAAATGAGGTGATTGGATGATTAAGACATTGTTGGATGTAAACAAAGAAAACCAGCTAATAATGTTTACTTGCCGTGGTGTACAATTCAACTTCCTTTTGGGCTTTCAGTGATTGAAGGGGCCTGTTTCGTTAAGCTTGTCAGCTGTCAGAACGTAACCTTCATTTGCTCTATAATTTGGGTCCTAAAGAGAGAGTTAGAATGTAGCCTTCATTGCGGTTTATATGCAATAAAATACAATAATAGATCAATCAATCTTGTTTAATTTGGTGACATATATGGAGTTACATACCCGGCCTATCCAAATCAATGCAAGTAAAGGGATTCAATTTGTTTGAAATATAACAACCAAAAGTTGATAGTTGAGACCACATTAAACGATATGGATTGGCAAAAGATTCATCTCTTTAATCTACTCGATCCAAAGTAATCCACCACTAGTTTTAACAAAAAAGTATGTTAATTGATTTTGAGAAGAAATTTTTAATTTATTTTATCGGACGACGACAACAAAAGGTCTAAAACTCAAACATAGTCATTTAAAATTTTAAATATTGGAAATTAGAGATATAATGTGGTATACAATATATTTAAATATATATAAATGATAAATCCTCGGTATTTGTACAATTTAGGGCTCATTTGGTTCAATGTGGGAATTGAAATTTACAGGAAGTTAATTCATGGAAATTGAATTCCCGGAAAGTCTAATTGATAGGAATTGTGAAAATTAATGTGTTTGGTTATATTTTTTTTTAGATGATTAATAGGGGAATTGAAAATTTTCAAATACAAAAGGGTGAAAGTTGAACTTATCTAGGGGAACTAGATAAGTGAACTTCCTTGGAGGAATTTAACTTCATGGGAAGTGGAATTCCTGGATTTTCATCTTTTAAAAATATTAACCAAATGCATATATTTCTCCAATTTTTTGAGAATTTCTACTTTCTGGGTTTTTGAATTGTCAACCAAACACACTCTTATTATTTATTTAATGTGTATTGAAATTGTTTAAATTAATGGTCCAACTAAAAAAAATTCAAGCTATTCAAAACTCATTTATATATCTACAGCAAGGAAGCTAATACCGCAACAAATAGGATTGCTCATCTTGCTTAAAACGTCCATGTCGACGGAAGCACGAAGGAGGATACAAAATTGGAGATTTTTCGTCCGCAAGGATGCGTTAGAATGGAGTGTTACTTAGATAGTTTTGTTCTAAATTTTTCATTGCTTCAAAAAACCAAACTCAATTTATATCAATGTAACCTATATATTGATCGATTTAATTATATGAATACTCGCACAAACTAAAGAGTAAATTGATGTTAATGACTTGATTGTCAATTTGTCATGTTAGCTTTTTTTCAATTGTTGACTAAATATGATAGCAACGTACGTGGAAACATTTTACTTTCACTATAAACTATTCCCTATTAGACCTAACATTCAGTGGCGGAGGCGAGAAAATTTTCGGAGAGGGCACAGTACGATATAGTTTTGGATTAAAGTGACGTAAAGAGTTATATATAATACGATAATAAATGATGTTATTTTTAGATAAAATATCATCGGTTTTTGATAAAACAATATCATTTTTTTCGCACCTAAAAAAAGAAATATAAATATATAAATGAAATATTCGAAAAAAATGAACTAAATAAGTATAGAAAACGCAATATAATAAACATTAAGTTAAGACTATGGTTGTTATATGAGCTAAGTAGCTCAAGTTTTGCTCAATATAAGCCGCTCGAGCATCATTTACAAATGAGTTAATTATGAGAACATTTTTATGATTGATTCAAAGCTGACCTCGGCTCGACTGAAATTAAAATAGCACGAATTTTGTGAAATTTATAGATTTTCTTTTAATTTACTATGTCATGAACAAGTAATGTTGCATAATACTTGGAAAAAGACTCAGCTCAATCAAGCTTGTTCATTTACTAAACAAGTCGAGTATGAGCTCAAGTTCAAATATATGTTCGACTCGAGCTTGACTTGTTTCTAAATGAGCTAATTAAATATAATGAAACAATATTAGACTTGTTTGACTCAAATAACAACCCTAATTAATATAGAGTATAACTTGTTGCACTCATAACATATAATAATGTATAATCAGATATAAAATTTTTAAACTTCTGTAACTTTTTATCTGATTGTCGAAATGATTAGTATAACCTCGCATTTCGAAGCTTTCGAGATGAATTATAGTATGTAAATGTTAATTTAAGTAAAATATAAAAGCATTATAGTCTATTGAAACAAAATTAAAGTGATTAATATACCCTTAATTTTAAAACATTCATAACTTTTTACTCAAATGTCAGATTAAGGCGTATTATATATATATATATCTAAACGAAGCTATCGACGAGGAGAATACACCTAGGTAGTTCGTCAAATGAGAGAGAGGCCATGCCCCCTCCGCCCCTGCTAACATTCATCACCATATATAATTAGCAATCAAGATGTTAATCACTATATGTTCTACACTATGAGTATATATCTTACTGTCGGGGTTTATGAGGCTCGATATAGGTTGAACGAGATTTCATATCAAAACCAATAAGGAATCACTACAGTAGAAACTAACTAGCTAGAGTAGTCCATCAACCTCTTTTTTTTTTTTATATCTATGTATCCCAAGCTTACATTAGACTAGTCTTGGACTCCAAGTCTCCGGCCCCTCATCGACTTGGAGAGGTAAATCGCGGGATATGCCTCAGCAATGGGCCAACCATCCCCCTTTATACCATTGGGCTCCAGGAGGCCGAACACCACAGGAGAAATATAATGTAGGATAAATGCTACAATAATACTCCTCCTGGGAATCGAACATCCCACACGAAGCTTACAGGTGCGGCATAGGGTGACCTTACCGCCACTGAGCTATGCCCTGGGGGACGTAAGTCACGTAACACACTTGAATATTAATCCACCAAGCTTATCAAAACCAATTAGTAATTACGTACTAGAATCACTATATATCACGCTTTCGACGATTTCTTTGCCAACCACATCGTTGCATCTTTGCCAAT
Organism: Persicaria tinctoria; assembly: GCA_037127255.1. Lineage (NCBI taxonomy): Eukaryota > Viridiplantae > Streptophyta > Magnoliopsida > Caryophyllales > Polygonaceae > Persicaria > Persicaria tinctoria. Next base: position 9,212,177 of record JBANSL010000012.1, read on the forward strand.
CTTGGAAATTCGGAGAATCGATGCTAGGTTTCGCGATTCCTCCTTTCACTAAGCCAATTTTATTCTTCGCTGGTAGCGCGGTAAGCATCGATCTCTTCCAGGTTCCGAATCCAGAGCCATCGAAAACTTTCGAAATAAGTACCATCCTCGGATTGTCTGACGGATGAAGGTACATCAGATCCCTTGTGTCAACTCCAGATTTCGGCGTCTGATCGATGATCAAGATTCTGATCCATCACGTGCCTTACGTGGAAATTAGAGAAATGATCGAAAACAAATTGCGGAATGAGGGAAGGAACAAGAACGAATTAGATTCGCTCTGATACCACGTTGGAAATTAACAACAGATCGAATAACGAAAACAATCGAACAAGAAGGAGAGAAAACCAGAGGTGGAAGATGAAGATCGGAAATATGTTTCAACTTTACAGAGTTTGTTACATATACAGGAAGTCACGTGTGAAGCACGTGTGCTAGGAACAAAACGGCGTCGTTGTAAGGCTACACATACAAAACACAAATTTGAAGGAAGAAGAAGCGGAAAGTCATCATCTTCGTTCGTGAAACTCCAACATTTTGTTCCTCCTTATTTCAATCATTCCTTTGACCAAACTAGGGTAACCATATCCCTTATACTGATCATCTAATCATTACTCTTCATATCTTATATTTTTTATATAAAAATTAGCCTTTTTTCTTATTTAAATACATTTTTCTATACGATATTTGTTTTCATTCTGTCTATCTATGCTTATAATAAACGAGCCTTCAGTGATTTGTTTATTTTAAAAGAAAATCCGATTAATCTTATTTTTTTTGGTAGAATCCGATTAATCTTATATGTTGGGCTTATCATGCGTGCATGTATAATGTATATTGTATTGATGAATAAACGCAATAACACCAATTAGCCACGAGTGTTGACTATAGTCTATAGTTGCTCATAAGAGAAGACCCATCATATTGATGGTCGAAGACTTGGAAAGTGACTGTCGTTTTCATACTTCAAAATTCATTTAATTTCCCCAACAATGCCTTGGTGGACACTTCCACTACTATTTAGGCTTCTATTTATTTATTAATTTCCACGCATATTTTTATTCTCTTTGCTTCTTTTTATTAAGGAAAATTTTAGAGGGTTAAACAAATCGGATAACTTAAGAGGTCGACAAAGTTAACAAAAGAGCGATAAATCATCAAAACGAATAACCTAAAAAAAAAACGGTACAATACAGTCAAATAGTAAGTACATAAATCTATTCTGTTTGCATTACTTTTACAGTTTGTGGAAACTTTGAATGAGTATTAATTAATTTTTATTAAAAAGTAATTAAGAGAAGATATTTGGCCGGTTGCTCAGCCCGGCAATATTTAAAGATTGTATATTTGGTTTCAAATCCATTTTTCTTGTCTTTTGTGATTTTTTTTATATTTGATTTATTAGTGTTCTAGATCTTCATATCCATATGTCCGATTTAAATGGTTAGAGCATGCCTAATAACTTTCCTATTATACTCTCTAAAATAGAGATCTGGATTTTGTTAAATTTCAATAGCTTCCATATTATAGAGTTTACCCCAAAATATATAGTGTTTTTTTTTTTCAAATTTAGAGAATGTTCTTCATTTTTTCTTTTCATTATATCTGTTTTGGAGAATGTAATGGGTCAGGGACGGATGGGCTCGAATCCGACACCAATGGAGTTAAATTCTGATTTTTCTTTATGGGCTGGGTTGGACTTTTTATTTTGGAGGTAGGTTACAACAAAGTACAACCCATCGTCCCTGAATAGGAAATCCCTGAATAGGAAAGCCGTTGGACCAAAAATAATTTCAATATTTTTAAAAAACTTAAATAGAAAATTATTGATGTATACCTCACGTGCTACCTCATGTTTTCTGTTACACATTGCATCATTTGCATTTCATTTCAGCTCCATTTCATTTCTGCATTTTGTACAGTTTTGTCTTCTTCCTGCATTTGCTGCATTCTCCCATCTTTACCCCTGTGAGGGTTTTGCCTCTTTGATCCGAACTATATAAGCTTTATGCTTTCTGTTATCTTGGAATAAGAGAGAATGAATGTTTCTCAGCAACCCTAAATCGGCCGCTCAATTCATCACTAGAAGATCAACACTGTTTGATTGCTTTTTGGTTCATTGTGAGCTTTGATCTAGCATTGAAGCTAGATCTTTACATGGTATCAGAGTTGTAGGGATTTTTGATCCTGGGAAGAGATGTTTGACGATGGGAGATGAAGTTGTGAACAATCAGATGAACAATCAAGTGTTCATGGATGTACAAGGTAACTTTGGTGATCCTTTGTTTTTAGCTAACTCTGATCATCCAGGTTCACAGCTCGTGACGACTGTGTTCAGTGGGATGAACTTTTTGCCCTGGATGAGAGGGGTGACGATGGCTTTAGGAGCCAAGAACAAGCTTGGTTTTATTGATGGATCGTGTGCCAAGCCACCACCAACAAATGTGATTGACACACAGAATGGATGAGGGCCGATTTTATGGTGAGATGTTGGTTGCTTAATTCTATGTCTAGTTCCATCAAAGAAAGTTTTATTTATGCTGATTCTACTAAACAATTGTGGGATGAGATAGCAGAGAGGTATGGACGATCTAATGGTCCATTAATCTATTAATTGAGAAAGAAGTTGAGCAATGTGATGCAGGAAGGGCTATCTGTTGCAGATTATTTTAACAAACTTAAGCAAGTTTGGGATCAGTTGCAGGTGCTGGAAAGTATTCCTGTGTGTTTGTGTGGAGGAATTTCTAATTGCACATGTAATCTATAGAAAAAGATCAGTGAGATTGAGATGAGGAATCATCTAATGCAGTTTTTGATGGGTTTGAATGAATACTATGAAGGAGTTAGGAGCCAAATATTGTCCAATGACCCCATGCCAAATCTGAACCGTGCATTCTACCTGGTGTCTCAAGTTGAGAGTCAGAGAGGTGGCAATAAGAGCTCTCATAATACTCAGGACTCCAGTGCTCTGATTGCTAGCAAGCAGGGAAGCAGGAGCAGTCAGAAGAGCAATTCATATCAGGAAAATCAGCCTCAGGGAAATCAGTTCCAAGGGAATCAGTATCAGGGAAGGGATGCTAAGAAAGAATATGGGACTAGAAGTGACAGGCCAGAGAGAACCAGCAAAAGATGCCATCACCGTAACCAGATTGGGCATTTCAAGGATCAATGCTTCAAGTTACATGGGTATCCTGAGTGGTATCAAGGTCCTAAGGATCAGATGAAGGGATCTGCTAATGATGCTGCAAATTTTGAGCAAGAAAGTCATTTTGATGAAGACAAATCTCAGAAGAGTGCAGAAGAAGGGGCTTATGACAAAGCTCTGGTGAATGCTGTTTGCCAGGAGGTGTTCAAGATGATGAAGGGCAAAGGAGTCTCAGACAGTTCATCCTCAGCAAATTTTGCAGGTAAATTTTGCTTTTCAACTCTCAGATCAAGGAGTAAGAATCAGGATGGGATTGAATGGATTGCTGATACAGGTGCCAGTGATCACATGGTCAATGATGATGCATATTTGCATCACAAGAAAAAATTGAGACATCCAATTTATATTGGATTGCCAGATGGTCATATTATGACTGTTACAGAATCAGGAAAGGTTCATTTGTCAGATCAGATTACTCTATATGATGTGCTATTTGTGCCTGGGTTTCAGTTTAATCTTCTATGTGTTGGGAAACTTGTTGAGAGGTCAGGTCTTAGAGCCATCTTTGACATGAATGGTTGTACTTTTCAGGCCCCTGGATGTGAGCCAGTTCTGCTCAGTGGGACAAGAAGAGAAGGACTGTATAGAGTGATACAAGTCATGGGAGGAAGTAAGAGAAATCAAGTGGATAAGACAAGCATGAAGTCATATTCCACATTTTTGCTAGTTCTAAACTAGATTTAAACCTTTATCATGCTAGACTTGGACACACTTCAATATCTAAGCTGAGACATTTAGATTTTCTGAACAATTATGTGTTAGAGAACATGTTTTGTGACACTTGCAGTTTATCTAAACATCACAAAATGCCTTTCCAGTTGAGTGAGTCCATTGCTAATAGCATTTTTGATTTGATTCATGTGGATCTATGGGGTCCATATAAGTCATTAGTGTCACAGGTGCCAGATATTTTCTTACAGTTGTGGATGATTGTAGTAGGGCAACATGGACTTTTTTGGTCAAAGAAAAGACTGAGGTCAGTAGAATTATCAGAAATTTTGTCAGTTATGCAAGAACACAGTTTCAGAAGCAAGTCAAATGTGTGATAAGTGACAATGGGACAGAGATTGTCAATAAAGATTGTGATGGCTTCTTTGCATCTAAAGGGATTGTGCATCAGAGGAGTGCACCATATACACCACAGAAAAATGAAAGGGTGGAGAGAAAGCATAGACACCTCATTGAAACAGCAAGAGCAATGAGGATCCATGCCAATCTTCCACTAAAGTATTGGAGTGAATGTGTTCTAGCAGCAACACATGTGATCAATAAGCTTCCTAGTGTTGTCTTGAACTGGAAGACTCCATATGAAGTTCTTTTTGGAAAAAGGCCAACCTATGATGAACTAAAGGTGATGGGATGCCTATGTTATGCTCATGTGAGCAATTCTGATAAGGATAAATTTGGGGCTAAAGGAAGAAAATGTGTTTTCCTTAGTTATCCTCATGGTCAAAAGGCCTACAGGCTACTTGATATGAAGACTGGACAAATTTTCATCAGCAGGGATGTCATTTTTCATGAAAAATGTTTTCCTTTCAAGGATGAAAAGATTAAAGAAATCAAGGAAGATGAGGTTGCTGTGTTGCCTCTTGTGAATCCTGCTGCAGATTTTGAATTTGTGCCACAGCAAAGGGTTGAAGTGTCAGTGCCCACTCTTGATGGGGAATGCTTTGTTCCAAATGCAGAATCATCTTCATCAAGTAACAGACAAGAAGGATCAGAAAGTGCACCTAGTTCTCCATGGAGAGTGAATTCTCCTCATAATAGCTCACAATTTTTTATGCCAGATCCTGTGGAGTTCCCACCATTGAGGAGATCTACTAGGCAGACAGCTAGCTAGGCCTACTAAGTTGAGGGATTTTGTTTGTCAAAAGGGAGCATCTACATCAAATTCTGTGTCATTTTTTTCCCATGTACTTGGTGATCTGTCACAGTACAACACAAAATATGTGAATTCCTTTGCAAATATGATTGCAGTGGTTGAACCAAACAGCTACAGAGAGGCAGTGAAGAACTCCTTATGGCAAGAGGCCATGAGTAAGGAGTTAGCAGCTCTGGAGCAAAACCAAACATGGAGCTTAACCAAGCTCCCTGCAGGACACAAAACAGTTGGGTGTAGATGGGTCTATAAGGTGAAGTACAGACCAGATGGATTTGTAGAGAGGTACAAGGCCAGGTTGGTGGCTAAAGGCTACACATAGATAGAAGGAAAGGACTATAAGCATACCTTTTCACCAGTTGCTAAGTTAGCCACAGTAAGGATTTTATTTTCAATGGCAACTAAAAGAAATTGGCCAATATATCAATTAGATGTTAACAATGCCTTCCTTCATGGAAAGCTGAAAGAAGATGTCTACATGGAACTGCCTAAAGGATATGCAGCTAAACCAGGGGAAGTATGTAAACTGAATAGGTCTTTATATGGACTCAAACTGGCATCCAGACAGTGGAACAATGAACTTACACAGTTCATGATTGCTTTGGGATTTAAACAATCCAAGCATGATTATTCTCTCTTCATCAAAGATGTTTCAAAGGGTCAAGTGATAGCACTGGTGTATGTAAATGATTTGCTTATAACTGGAAATGATGCAGAGGAGATCAGATCAGTTAAGAGGTCTTTGAACAAGGCCTACACTATTAAGGACCTCGGATTGGCTAGATATTTTCTGGGTTTGGAAGTTATCAGGTCATTTGAATCTACTTCCTTGCACCAAAGGAAGTACATTCTAGATATTATAGAAGACTGTGGCATGACAGGCTGCAAATCCAGTGGTTTTCCCATGCCTAAAGGCATGAAGTTGACACATGATGAAGGGATTCCCTTGCAGGATCCAGAGAGGTATAGAAGGCTCATAGGGAGATTGTTATTCCTTAATTTGACTAGGCCAAACTTGTCATATGCCATCCAGCATTTGAGCCAATTCATGAGCTCCCCAAGGGAGCCCCACATGGCAGCTGCATTGCATGTTGTGAGGTACCTTGCTGATACTTTAGCATTGGGTTTAACTTTCAAAAGGGAGGAGTTATACGAGCTTACAGGATACTGTGATGCTGATTGGGCAGCATGTGCATACAGTGCTAGGTCCTTAACTGGATATTGTGTGTTTTTTGGTAAATCATTGATCTCATGGAAAACAAAGAAGCAGCCTACAGTGTCTAAATCATCTGCAGAGGCTGAGTACCGAAGTATGTCTAAATCTGCCAGTGAGTTAGCGTGGATTGTTGGAATCCTTGGTGATTTGGGGATAAATCCTAGCACTCCCATTCCATTGCATTGTGACAATAGAGCAGCAATTCATATTGCTACAAATCCTGTATTTCATGAGCGGACAAAGCACATTAAAGTGGATTGCCACTTCATTCGTGAGAAGGTTCTTGAGGGGTTCATTGCCACACCTCAAGTGAGGACTAAAATGCAGATTGCTGACATTTTGACGAAGCCAATGGGTGAAGAACAGTTCAAAGTGTTCATCTCCAAGTTGGGTCTCTCTGATTGTTCATCGGATCCAACTTGAGGGGGGGGGGGGGGGGTATTGACGTATACCTCACGTGCCTACCTCATGTTTTCTGTTACACATTGCATCATTTGCATTTTATTGCAGCTCCATTTCATTTCTGCATTTTGTACAGTTTTGTCTTCTTCATGCATTTGCTGCATTCTCCCATCTTTACCCCTGTGAGGGTTTAGCCTCTTTGATCCGAACTATATAAGCTTTATGCTTTCTGTTATCTTGGAATAAGAGAGAATGAATGTTGCTCAGCAACCCTAAATCGGCCGCTCAATTCATCACTAGAAGATCAACACTGTTTGATTGCTTTTTGGTTCATTGTGAGCTTTGATCTAGCATTGAAGCTAGATCTTTACAAAAATGAATTGGAGTTGCTCGGTTGTGGAAGAAAAAGCATCCTTTTATTTTGTTTGCTTCTTTGTTTGCCTTTAAGACAATTGGCCGATTGATATGTCTTCACATTATATATAATTTTAGAAAATGTAAGTTGGCATGGTGGAGAATAATGTAAACTTGTAAAGAAATTTAATTCATTACACATTTTCATTTAAATTAATTTAATGCATATATGTTGCTCACTTCGCACCTAATAGGTTTAAATGTTTAATTAACATTTAAATTTGATGTAACAACTCGTTTATTATTTTCATTTCGATTAATATACAAAGGATGGTTACTTAATTGAAGTATATATATTGTATGATAGTGCATCACCCACTAGAACCAATTGCTGACCATATATTTTCCCTTATCCCTTGTGTCTCCCACTCTCTTATTATGTATATATTGGCACACAAAAACGTCTTATTACAAAGGCAATTAGGAAAACTACAAATCAAGTTTGATTAAGAATTTAAGGTGTAGGACCAGTCTCTCAATTGAGGATTTAATCCTTGAAATTAAGAGTGATGTAGTCAAATTTATACAATTATACATATATTTGATAGTTTTATGAGATATATTTCAATTTCAAATAGGAAAAGTTTGGACCACCAATCAATTTTTATTGAATTTGAAAAAGAATGAGAGAATGGATATTTTGATCGATTTTTCTTATTTTGATTTCTTAGACTAGCTAATTAATTGGATAATAGAATTAAATGTATTTTAGATAGATAAGTGAGGGTGCGCTCCGGTGAAAACCAAAATTGTGGTAAAAATCCATGAGGACCGGCTTTTTAGCCCGGTTCACTTGCTTTATAGCCCGGTTATGAATAGAACCAACCTATAAAGTCACAACTTTTAGCCCGGTTCGGAATAAAACCGAGCTATAAAGTCACTATGTAATTTTAAAATATGAGTTTTTTAGCACGATTTTTAGTCTTGACCGAACTATAAAGTCATGTGTTATTTTAAAATTGGAGTTTTTAGCACGGTTTTTAGGTTGAACCGAGTTGTAAAGTCACCGTGTGATTGGGATTTTTAGCATAGGTTTCAAATAAACGAAGTTATAAAGTAGTCATCACGGTTTTTACCACAATTTGAGGTTTTCACCGGAGTCAACTGAATTGAAAGTAGATTGTATTAATTTAAGATAAACTAATTCAGTTTATGCGCCGTTTTTTTAAATAAAATTTTAAAAATATAATAAATTATTATTATAATATGATTTTTTATGAAAAGATAGTATAAAATAAGAAAGATAAAGTTTATAAAGTGAAAAATATGTAAAAAAAAAATCTTAAAATTAGGATATTTATTTATTTATTTTCTAAGGACATTAAGATATTTATGGCATATAATATAAGTATAAATGTTTATCATTAACTAGTTAGGTACTTTAAAATTTATTTGTGAGTAGGCCAAATTTGCAAGAGATTGGGTACATACAATGATACAAGTAATACGTAACAATAATGGACAAAGATGGTGATATAAAAACAGGGCAACTCCACTTAAGTACTTGAACCAATTATTTTGCACAAATAGCCAAAATTAAGTTTTCAATTTGGTTTTAGCCAAATACTTCACTTAAGGAGACAAGTAATCTTTCTCCCCACCTCCAATAACTATTTTTTTTTGGACAAATTGCAAAAAACCACCCCTTAAATAGTTCACTTTGCTCAAAATCACCTCTTAAACACATAATTGCTACAAATCACCCATTAAAACCTAAAAGTTTGCATATATAAAACCACCCATCATATTCATCTAGTAAGATTTCAATGAAAAATGCAAAGTCATAGATGAATCCAAATTCATCGGGTGAGGAAACGTAGCTCGGTGAACCAAAACAACGACATAAGATAATGGTGCACAAATCACAACAATTATTATGAGGTTAACAAACCAGTCCAAACACTATTAATTTAACGAATTGCAAAGAAGAGCAAAAAAGAATGAGTTGGGTGTTGTTGAATGACATACAAAAGAAATTCCGATGTTTTAATTAGGATATTGCTGTCATTTTCTACATTTTTTAATTGAAATGGTACTACGTTTGAAGGATGGGTGATTCTATGCAAACTTTTGGATTTTAATGGGTGGTTTCCTGTAATTACGTGTTTAAAGGGTGGTTTTGAGCAATTCGAGCTATTTAAGGGATGGTTTTATGCAATTTGGCATTTCTTTATACAAGGCAAAAATTTGGGAGCGATCAACCGCGGTTTATCCCCCAGAGCGTCCTTTCGGACAATGTCAACGATCTCAACAGGGACTCGCTCAGTGACAAACGACGAGGAGAGACCGATATACGCCAGCTTATCAGCAACCTGGTTCCCCTCACGGAAAGTGTGCGAGATGGCGACCCTCTATAAAGCGCGACAACCGACAGAAACCAAGGGCATCCAAGACCGTCATCTCAATCTCCCAAGGACACCGTCATATCCCATTCATGACGTTGATCACCATCAAGCAGTCGCCCTCTAACTCGATCTGGGAGAAACCCCTCTTCTTAGTTTCTTGGAGTCCATACAAAAGACTGAGACACTACTTGCTCCGCGGACACCCTACCGTGGCCCAGGACACCACAATATATATATCCCCACCTCCAATAGAGAAATAAAAAAATTTCCTTATAAGAAAATACCCCGTTTCTAAAGTTCAAACCTCAAATATCTGGATAAGAGCGGAGAGTTTTAATTAACTCGTCGCGCTTCTTATGGGTATGAGACAAATAATCTATTCCCTCAACCAACTAAAATACAGTATGTATTATTTTAGTGCAATTTGTATTAATTAAAAAAATGTTATTATGGACGTTTTGATATTAATTTTTTTTACAAAATTACTCTTATAACTATTAATAAATAATTAATTGACTTTCATAGTGGATCGAGTGTCTGCAGGGACGTAATTAAGGGTGAGCTAACGTCTGCTCCAGCACGTCCTATTTTTTTTAAAAAAATAGGCGAAAACAATAAGAAAAAATAATTAAAATTATTTGTTTTTTTTATTAGAATAAAAGTTTTGTTAGTGAAAATGATAAATATATGAAAATTTTAGTCTTTTCAGTCCATTTAAATTTTATTTTCTGGTTCCGTATCTGAGTTTTGGCCCAACATAAAGACATAGGAGGAGTGAAGAGATAAGAATGCCACGGTAGATATAACGGTGTTCTTCATATTTGTTAGTCTCCTAACAAATTGTAGGAAATAACACATTTATCGTTATATTTATTAGTCTCCTACCAAACTGTAGGAAACAACATATTTTGGTGTAGAGATGAAGTATTAACAACCATAGGATCGAATGCACATGTAATATAGTATATATGTGCATGTGTGCACGCATCATGCTGTATAATACCCATAAACTCTACCTAACCTTGCTACAAAAATACTGGACACAACACAATAATACACGTTTCAAATTTTGCTGATTTATGGGTAAATTACAAAACAAACCAACAAATAAAAAAAATTTATGGAAGGCTATGATAAATTATAACACTTTCACAAAAACACCCAAATTTGTTTATTCACATAGTCGCATCTCTTTTCATATAAGTTTGTTGAAATGTAAAATGACAAGTGTCCCATGCTCGTCGAAAAATTAAAATAACTATTGATTGATTTTTTACGATAAAACCTCACTCGACTTATATGTATTAGGCTATTAGCGTATATATATCCTTATACATGATCCTCAGTCATCGGTCTAAATTGATTTCTAGTAAATTTATATGTTCTTTATTAGTTATTTGGTAAATCTTATTACAAATCGCAAAAAATGACATATTTTGTGACTATCCGCTAAATTTTGTAACACTTAAAACAACATTACTATGTGCTGAAGTTTTCGCCAAATTAAACCGGATTTCCCACTGCCCTTATTTTTTTTTTCAAATAAGAATGGAACCCAAAACAAAAGTGACCTCGTATTTCAACTCAATCATTAAACAAACCTTCAAGTCTCGATCACGTCTACAATCTCTCTCACTACCGTCCATAATATGCTTTTGCCGAGTAGTGAGTCCGATCCGAGACCATACAAATTTTATTTTTTTTTTTACTGAGATCCACCCATCAATTTTAGCAAAGTTGAAAAACATGTCATTTAGAGAGAAAATCTTTTTATTACACCAAAAAAAAAAAGAGAAAATCTTTTTAATAAAAAATGATGTCATTTTAAGTATTTTTGTGTTCACTTTAAAAAATTGTTAGTGAGATATTAGTTATAATTTTTAATAAAGTGAAAAAAAAAATAGAGTAGTAATTAATAATGAGTGTAAGTTTATTTTTATTTATTTTATTAAAATTTTTATAAATTTTTAAAATGACATGTTTTAATAAACAAAAGGCGCCCTTAATTCTAAAGAGTACTACAGTATAAAATTATTAAAAAAATATTTATAAAAAAGTTGATATTCAGTTTTCATTATTTAAGAAAAATATGCATTAATACTAAACGATATATTTGAGTCAACAGCTAGAGGGAGCATATTATTTAACGACCATTTGAATGCGTAGACTATAAAAGCGCTTTTAACACATAAATTTTATCCAGAAACTTAAATAACAACAAAAGAAAATACTTTTATTGACAACTTTTCTTAGTTGTTGTTCAACACAATGTGGACATAAGACATTATTTTTAGGGATTCAGTCCAACCAAGTAAACCAAATAAGTATACGGCGTAGCAAAGTTTGTTTTTTAGTATTCATTTGGAGACGACTCGAACAAAACCTAGGGCGGGCGTTTATAATTAATTTTACTTTTTTTGCTAATTTAAAAAATATTTCTTGAATTAAAATGATTTAGCCATATCTTAAATTAAATTCTTGAGGTTCATTATTTTTAGTAGGGAATCTTTTTTAATTTTAATTTTTTGGTCAAAATTTAAAAGTTTATGCTATATCATCTATTGCTTTTGTTAGGTTTTAAAATGGGCCATATTTTGAGATAAATTTCGACCCATTTTTAACCATATATGCTTAATGGGTTGTTAAGTTGACAGTTAGCACATCTGTCGATTCGTCGGCATATCGAACTTCAGGTTTGTCTAAACTCAAAATATTACTTTATATATATATACATGCTTAATGGATTTTCTAACCTATATCTAAGGCTAACTTCCATTTTAAAAATTATTTCTCGAATTAAATGATTTAGGCATATGTTAAATTAAATTCGTGAGGTTCAATATTTTTTGATAGAAAAACTTTCGTAATTTAAGTTTTTGTACTTAAAAAAAAACAGACCGAGTAAGATAGAAAAATCGTATAGTCCAATATAATTAGTGTTCTTCATTAATACTCTCTTCGATCAGAAATATTTGATGTTTTAGTAGGTGAAATTTGATCATCAATATTTGATATTTTAGAAGTAATAATTATACTCTTTTTTACCTTTTCACTAATATCAATATATTTTGCATTTTTTTTGTTTAACCAATTATATTTATGCATAATAAATGTGATAAAGGAGTAAAACTTATTAAATAAGGTATTTAAAAGGTGAAAGTTATATTTTTTAATATTTTTACATATTTTTAAAATATCAAATATTTCTAATCGGATAGATTATATGGACAAGGCAAATAAAAATTTAAAATATTACTCGTAAATTTTCGCCATATGTGAATTTTATGAAGAGATTTACTACTACTATACGGGGTACAATTTAAAGTTTATCTGTGCACATGAATTGATGATTGGACTGCCAATATTGTTAATGAATGATGCAATTATAGACATATAAAGTCTCCATCAAAGAGTGGTGATCATGTAATTATTGTTGCTGTACAAAATGGAATCCACTGAATCTCCCAACAAATTTACAACTTTTATAAAATTAAAAATTGATTTTCTAAGTTTGGCACTAGATTATTTTTAGGTAGATTAATGAGATTTCTGTAGATTTGAGGAGATGGAGATTATTTTTTGTAGATTAATGAGATTTTGTGGATTGAGATTATTTATAACGGAAATCTTCGAAATGTGTTTGGTTGATATAAAATTGTGGTGTATTTCAAAGCAACAAAATTCCGCATTTGCCCCTGAAAAAAATACCCCATACCTACTTCCTCCCTCACTCATCTGTTAGTTCACACCCTGAGGCAAGAGAAAGCCCTCTGCAGACGACAACGAACACGAACATCGAAGAAGGCCTGCACTGCCGAATCCACCACATGGGTCGTCGAGACACCCCCTGCCTTCACCTCACACCTCGTCGGAGTTGATCTGTCGGAGGGAAAAGGGCATCAATCTAGCTCCTACGTCGCCTACCTCATATCCGGCGGTGAACAGGTACGACAAATCAAAGGGAAAAGGCGCCTTCAACGGTAAGAATGGGGTGATTGAAGACAAGAGATAGCAAAAGGCGAACTCAATCGGAGGTTATGGACAAATACGTACAGAGAGTGAATCGAAGAGGAAAGGGGCTTTTGAGCTTCAATGGGGGTCGATCCCCAACTTTTCGGGGATTTCACTGTTGTCGGCCGGAGGTCTTCCCTACGGTCGGGTTCTGAGGTCGGCCGGAGGACTTTACTGCAGTCGGCTTACCTTGGTTGTCGGAAATGGTGAATCGTCGTGGCTATGTCTCTCCTCCAAACCCTTGTGCCTCTCTCCATATCTGTTTTTTTTTTGTGGTCGAGGGGCAATATTGGAGAAACGATTTCAAAATCTCCCCACAATCTCCTGAATCTTGCCTTGGGGATATTTCATTTTTGCTCGAAATTGATCTACTGGAATCCCATTAATCCCCGTCTCCAGATCTACTCAAATGCTCTGTCGAACACCACTTCAGGGGATTGTGTTTTGGAAACAATCTAATTAATCTAGTGAAATGCATTGCCGAACACGCGCTAATTCGTTCCTTAAGGTTTAAAAACCAATTAATAGCGCATCATTCTTATTTTGGTTGTATGTTTGACGGTTCGCCGTCTGTCGACATTGTCGGCCTCTCGATGAGTCATGTATGTCTGGCCATCGAATTCTTACCTTATAAAAAAACATATTGATATGTTTTTTTTTTAAAAAACATATTAATAGCAAAAAAAAACATATTAGCGCTGACGACCAATGCTACGGGCGCAGCATATACGCTGCGGCCGCAGCATGTGCAAACTCTGGTACCCCACTGCAAATTGATTGATGGCGCCCGCGGCATATATGCTGCGGCCGCACCCAGGGGCTTTTCACGGAAAATATATCCCGAATTTGATCTTCTTGTCAACAGGAAAGTTGTAGTTCTCTGAAAGAGCTTTCCAACGCATGGTCATAATAGTCAATTGGACAACCGAGGCCTCCAGAAATTGCAAAACAAGTTCAGCATGTTTGGCGACAACTTCTGCAGACTTGTTCTTCGTTTAGGTCCGCTTCTTCTTCTCAGGACCTCTTGAGATCTTCATGTAAGCTTCTTCGATCAACTAGACATTCTCATCTAACGCGTTAACAACTTCTGTCTCATCATCGGATCCACGATTACCTGAAATAATCAATAAAAGTGTGTAGATTCCGACTTCACTAACATAAAGAGCAAATATGCAAATTGTACTTAATCATCCATGAAATGCATCTTAACTAAGCTAAATGCAACCTATTATGCCTACCTAAATGCATGCTATCAGTCAGTTACAGGAATTTGTGTTAAAAGAAGTATTATATTGTGATGTCATATACTGTAACGTTGTATTGTGTTACAAGAAGGGATAGTTATAAGAAGTTGAGTCAGTCAGACTACACCAAAATTTGACACATGACAGAATCGACCAGGATCCGACAAATAAGATTTCCTCTGTTTTAGTATTATATATTAACATATTGAGATGATTTCATTGACTGTGATATTGATTGATTGATATAAGTATAAAATTAATTATTTAATAACAATTTTAAAAATTTATATAAATTTTATCTTTTTGAAAAAACTTTCAAAGTGTCAAATGACAAATGTAATAAAATGGATAGAGTAGGTATGGTGTATAGTTGTATACAATTTTTTTTAAGGGAAAATGTAGAAAAATAATACCAACTATCACCCATGAACTGAGAGAGAAACTCTCTTTGTGGAGCCTCGTCCTGCAACGATTTTTGAGAATCCTCCTCTTGCCTCATCCCTCTCTTTCAAATCTAGCCTGTTTATGGCTTAATCAACACCTCCGATCACTCCTCCTCGACTCCATCTGCTCCTATCCACCCTCTTCGAGGCCTTGTGGTCGGGCTTTTCTGTTTTCCGACCTTCGTCCTTGGATTCGCCTCATGTTTCGGTGCTCTCCTCCGGCGTCCCTTGCTGCCGTTGGATCCACATCTCGGTGGTTCTTCCCCGTTTCTTTTGGCTGGTGTTACCTGTGGTCTTTGAGGCCTGATCGGGGCTTTTGGCCCCTTTTTCTTCCGCTAGGGTTCGGGGTGTGAAATTAATTTGGGGTTTTTGCTATTTGAGTCCTCTGTTTGCTCCTCCTTTGCGGCTTGTGTGCGGGCCTCGCTGGTTTGGGGGTTTTTGTCGGCGGGCGGGTTGCCCTTCAAGTCGTCGGGTTGGCTCATCTCCTTCTTGCCCAATATTCACAAAAACAGAAATCAAATCCCATCTGTGCTCCTCCCTCAATGTCTCGTCGATGCTCCGTTGCGGGGTTGCCTTGTCCTGGCGTCGACGGTGGCATCACCTTTGATCTTCGTTGTGTCGGCACTTCTCCGGTTGCCTTGGCCCTTGGATTCTCCTTGGGCCCGAAGGTGGCCCGGAGTTGGTTTTCTGGGCCCGCTTTGTGTGCTTCGGGTCCAAGGTCTTTTGCCTTGGGCCCAAAGCTGCCCCGTGAAAAAACAAAAAAGAAAAAAAATCATTTGTATCGAGAAGTTGTCCGTAATTACTGTATAGGGAATTGTGTGTAAACCCACCCGAAAGGGTAGTCTAAATCCCGAAAGGGTCTTGACAAATTCCCGCAAATTCCCGCAAGGGCTTGCAGATGCGCTTTCTTCGAGGGTGGTTCACGGCAGTTGTTCTGGTTGTTCTTGGCGGTTCTGATCTGAGTTGGGGCTCGTGCGTTCGGTGTCAGGTCTGGCTGGGGTTGTGGCGGTGTGCATAAAGACGGCTCCGTATTCCGGAAATTTCCTTGGAGTTTCGTCTTCATCGCCCACAGGAGGGACTCTTGATGTACCGCTGGCCAGCGGTGTTATCTCTTGACGGCGCTTGGCTTCGCTCTGTCTTCGTTGTCCTCAACTTTTTTGGATTAGGCTCGTCTGTTCTCCTAGTGACTGTTTGTTTTCCGTCTTTGTGTTGCACCTTTTTATTATTATGATTGTATGTCTGACGGTTTGCCGTCTGCCGACTCTGTCGACCTCTCGATGAGGCAGGTCTGTCTGGCCGTCGAATTATTACCTGATAAAAATAAAAATAAAAATGGATACAGTAGCTCCTAATAATGTATAACATGAAACATCAAACGGGTATGATTTTCTTTTGAGGAGACATAAATGAGATCGAACATTGCATAAACCCTAATACTAATTTATATATATTGATTAAATATATCATAAGTGTGGCATTTGTGGTAACATTTATAAACTTCTAGTTCTTGAAAACGAGCAAAGGTCGACAATGGCTCTGAGCAGCCCCAAACACTTGGGCAGTTGGGCGGCTACATCTGCCGGAGGCTCCACTCTCCAGGCTTCGAACCATAGCCACAAATCACTTGGCACAAGGAGTTGATTCAGCGAAAACCAGGCCGAGTGAATGAACGTAATGGGTTGCAATCATCTCCGGCTACCAATGCAATCCCTATTCAAGCATATGAAAACACCCATGTTAGTCATGTCGATGAGACTAAAGCACTGTAAGATGTGTTAGATAGAACGCCTTATTTTACCGAATGAAGCATGAAAAAGAGAACATAAGAAACTTTGTTGGAGTTCAATTTTGAAATAGTTGACACTTATCGATAGTGTTAAATATTAGAGATGAAGTACAATTTTAAGATTTGAATGATAATGTAGGGTGAAGAGTGTGGAATTTACAGGAATAATAGAGTTAAAGAAGAAATTATGAGTGTTTCTCAAATTAAATTAAAAGTTAAATACGGAGTACTAAGAGCATCTGCATCCCTTGAACCCACTAGGGTTTCTTAACCCCATTTTTTTTTATTCCATTTTTTAAAAACTCAATTCAAATTTATACACACGTTCATATATACCACCCAATTTACTACCAAATTAATTAATTTAAAATAAAATAAACTCCATCACACCTCTATCTTTCTCTACCCTTATCTCTTCTTTGGGCCCACACATATAATTTCATTGGCTCTCAAACGTACCCATGCATACTCCATCAACTAGGGTGTTTAAAGGTTTATTACTAAGGAACCTATAAAATCATTCCTTATACTATTTTTTACAAATGAAATATAATAATAATAATAGGTTTCTACATTTTTTTGTTAAGTAACTCCCAATTCACGAATTGCTGATAATTTAGGACGTACAATTCACGAATTGCTGATAATTTAGGACGTACAATTTATATTTAAATGCATGAATTCCACTACTTTGATTTGTTTCTTAATTAAGGAGAATTTGAATGGAATTGAATTGAATATTAATTGAATATAAAATGTCAAATTAAATATATTTTTTACCATGTAAGCTACCTAGAATTAATTGAGAAGATCATTAGATGAGATTTATTTAAAAGAGTTGATTTTATGGAGAAGGTAACATGTGGTAACATATAAACATATGCAGATAACATCCTAAATTGGAAAAGATACCCTACAAAAAAAATAAACGATCATAGAAATATAATTTAAAATTTGGCTAATGCATTTTAATTAAGGATATATTTTTTTCTAAAATGGGAATCTTATCCTATGCCTCAAGAAAAACCGATAATATAAATATAATACTAATATACAATACTCCATCTGTTTCAAAATAAATGTCGTTTGACTTTTGTGCACGTTTTTTAAGGAAGTAAAAACTCTATTAAATATTATTTTTTAATCTAGTTTTTTATAAATTTATACTTATTACTTATTACTAATAAGTATCGATTTTAAAAATTTATTAAAAAATAATATTTTATAGATTTTTTATCTCCTTAAAAAGCGTGCACTAAAAGGCAAACGACACTTATTATTAGGGCTGGAAATAACCTGTGGGTATCCGCTCCACTCGCTTTACCCGCATTAATTTTGCGGGTGAAAACCCGCAAAAAAGTGGGTGACGGGTGGAGCGGGTGCGGGTGGAGCGGGTACGTGATGGGTGGATTATGGGTGAAGATTTTTCACCCATAACCCACCTCATTAACTCGTCCATTAACCCACCCCGCAAACCCGTATAAAACCCTAAATTAAATATATATTTTATATAATGTGTGTGATTTTACTATTTTAGCCTTTTTAAGTTTAACTTCTATAAACCCTAATTCTTAATTAGTGCTTTGCCGACCAACTTTCAATTAGAATGGATATGGTCTCGGCTTGCTTTTTCACGCTATAGCAAGGGATATATTGGATTAGTATAGAGATATATACCCTTCCACTTTGCTCGTGATTTCAGTGTTTTGCCGAACAAAAATATAAATAAATAAACTCACCCCCTTTGTAATTTTGAGTTAGAATTGGACTATTAGCTATTTGTGTTGATTTGGTTTTTTCTTTATTTTTCACCCATGGGGTACCCGCTGCACCCGTGCGGGTCGGATACGGGTGAAAAGGTTTGCGAGTTATGGACGAAGCGGGTGAAATTCTTTACCCGCAAAGTGGGTGATAGAGTGACCTCATCCACCCATAACCCGTCCCATTTTTAGCCGTAATTATTATGAAACGGAGGGAGGAGATGATAGATGATGCAATTATAGACATATAAAGTCTCCATCAAAGAGTCATGATCAATATCTGTAATTATTGCTGCTGTACAAAATGGAATCCACTGAATCTCCCAACAAATTTACATTTTTTATAAAATTAAAATTTGATTTTCTAATCCATGCCTTAAAAGGTTTAAAAACCTATTAATAGTAAAAAAAATTATTAAAGATTATCCTATGATAAAAACCTATCAATCCATTTTAGTTAAATAAATTTAAATCGATTAATCCATTAATATTATTAAAAATAGGTTCTTATTTTATGTCTTCAACGACTCATAACATACAATAAAAAAAAAAGACCGAGATACTCCAGTCGGTGGCTCAGTGGTGTGGAAAAAGGGGAGTAAGAAGGTCCCGGGTCCGATCCTTGTCTTCGTCTTTTTCCTTGGTGAAAATCAAAGATTTACCTTTTCCATGATAATATGTTGAGTTGGTCGGCACAAACTGGTTTATCTGGCGCGTGGCTCTTGCCTGTTGGCATAGACAGATCCTCTTTAGGACCGGAGGTGGCAGTCGCCCCCCCCCCCCTCCAATCGAAAATAAAATTTAACATACATATTTATCTCGGTGATAGCTTCGATTTGATATATTATAAGCTCAATTCTGATATTTGAGCAAAAAGTTACAAGCGTTTCAACTTTCAGGACTGGTCATGTATAAATTATTTCCTACATCATTTACCAAACTAATATACTTTTATCATAATTATCATCTGTAACACTTCATGCCTTAATAATATAGTTATACCCAAGAAATTCAAATTAGGATGTTATACCCGAGAACTCGAAGCTTATAGGGGTTTAATTTTACATACAATTTTTTTCTCGTAATTTTCTACCCCTCAAACAACAATTTCAGGACCCACCACTGTCTGCTGGATCATGTGCTCGGAATTTACTACTAAAGGTGCGTTTCTTCGTTATAAAGAGAGAGCCCGAGATAGAAACAAATCAAACGGTAGAAAAGAATCTTTTATCTGATATGTGATTCTTATCGGTTGGATCACGTGCCTAAGATTTACTACTAAACGTGGGTTTCTTCGTCAAAAGAGGGACGAGATAGAAACAAATTAAATGGTAGAATGGAATCTTCTTATAGTACAGTTAAGTGTGTGGTTTTTTGGCACTATAAATACCCTCCACCATTGCAGCCATTTCTCCACACACTCTCAAAAAACTCAAAACTCAAAAAAACAGTCCTTTAAAAATTTGATCAAACCAAAACCAATCAAACATGGCTTATTACCATTTCACCACTTCAATCCTCCTCCTCCTCGTCCTCCTCTCCTCCTCTCGGCCTCGCCTCACCGAGGGCCGCTTGACCCTCGATAGCTTGAGGCTGCTCTCGGAATCTCTCCCGGCCAACACCGACCACATCCCCCTCCACCGCGGACCCAGTAGCGCTGCTGGCGGCACCAACTGGGCTGTGCTCGTCGCTGGCTCTAACGGATTCATGAATTACCGTCACCAGGTATTTAATTATTTAATTTAATTCATTAATATATAGTAATAATTAATTGATTGAATACTTTTTTGTTGTTGTGTGGACTCATTCAATTGATTTTAAGTAGCGTTTGTTACATGGGCTTATCAATTTAGTTAGTACGTTTGATTGTGATATATGTGATGTTCGTGTGTAACTATATATCTCCTTTATTTATTGCGTGATTATATATATTAAACTATTTATTAGTTATGCGGTGCGTAATTTCTCACTAACAAATTGAAACCTCTTTATTATATTTCGGTGTGAACTAACAAAAGCCTCTTTAATTTATTCCGAGTTGAAATCTGAGAGAGACTTGCATTAGAGAGGTCGTTGGACTATTTCTGTCCATGTATATATATATATATATTTCACAACTTTTGTATATATACCAATTGTTTCAATTAATAACTAGTTCTCTATTGCGAAATTCAATTATATAAATAAATAAATATATATATATATATATAAGTATTTTTTTATCAAAAAAAATATTATGCAAATTAATTACTTTCTCACAAACTTAGAATATATGGTTGAGATACAACAAATGAGATTATATATTGATCTCAACTCATTAAATATGCATCAATCTTATTTATTAAGACATAAAATGAGCTTATTTTTGTTTATTAAAAATGAGCTTATATAATAAGTTGAAATGGATATAAAATAAATTTAGATACATGTTTCCCAATTTTCAATATTATTTACTTCTCAATGAAAGGAACCTTTATACACACATGTAGCTTTTGGCCACCTTTAATAAGTGGTAGAAACGGATGATTTAGGAGTAAAGTTTGTTATAAGAAAAAAAATGGAATGATTATCTTATTATTCTTTATTTAAAACCGTTTAAATGATTAAAGTTTAAACAATATGATTGAACTCGTAGACCACCACCCCTTAAAGGTGACTAAAATGTTGCTCCAACCAAATAAGGTTGGGTCCGCATACATCTATATTGTTAATCATCATCTTCCAGAACCTTTATTGTCGAGCCTTATTAGTTTAGCTAATAAAAATAATATATATAATAACTAATAAATCACGAGTTTAAATTCTCCTATGTAGTCTTACTAGTTTAGTTGATTATAAGGATAAAATTTCATCTGTTTCATAATAAAAGTCATTTTACTTTTCGTCATGCATTTTAAGGAGGTAAAAACTCTATAAAATATTATTTTTAATGAATTTATTTTTATAAGTTCATACTTATGACTAACAAGTATGAAATTATTTAAAAAATTGATTAAAAAAAACATTTTATAGTGATTTTACCTCCTTAAGATACATGCACAAAATGACAAACATTTATTTTGGCATGGATGGAGTATACGTAATTACTACGATCACAAGCTTGAATCCCCCTTCCCTTATATTAGACTCCCTCCATTCAGAAATAAGTGGAGTTTGACTTTCTGACACTTTTTTAATGAACTAAAAACTATATAAAATATCAAAAATTTAATTATTTTTTATTAGTTATAAATTTAAAATTATTTTTAAAAAATAATTTAAAAAAATAATATTTTATATAATTTTTAACTCCTTAAACAATTATTCATTATTTTTTCCCTAATTTATTTAAATAATTGTTTCCCTAATTTATTTATTTTTATACTCCGTGTAATTTATAGTCCTACACGAGGGGCCTAATTGTCAATTAACACTTACATATATTTTAATTTGTGCATATTTTATTTTTAATGCACTTTATGACGAAACATTGTCGTCATTACACACCGACATACGTTTCTGTCATGATAAGTTTGCTAACTAATAATTCAAGCGTTACATTTGTAACTAGTAAATGGATTGGAACTTGAAAGGGAAAAAAAAAATTCTATTTATAGTAAGTTTCATATTATATTCGTCAACAATGCAGGCGGATATATGTCATGCATATCAGATATTAAAGAGAGGAGGAATAAAGGATGAAAACATCATCGTATTCATGTACGATGATATCGCCAACAATTCGGAAAACCCTAGAAAAGGCGTCATCATCAATAGTCCTAAAGGATCCGACGTCTATAAGGGTGTTCCCAAGGTACGTATCAATCTAAAAAGGAAAGGAATTCGAGCTACCAGACAAACAAAATTCGTCGCCATTGACACTTAACATTCAAATGTGGTGGGCAGGACTACACGGGAAAGGAGGTGACGGCAAGCAATGTTATCGGAGTGATACTTGGAGACAAAGCGAGTGTCAAAGGCGGCAGTGGCAAGGTCGTCGATAGCGGTCCCAACGACCGGATCTTCGTCTACTACTCTGACCACGGCAGCCCTGGCGTTTTATGTATACATGCTCTCTTAACGGTTTTGAGTTAACTGATGTACCTGCGCTATAAGCCCAACACATTTTTAACGGGTCTGTGAATTTGGCAGCCATGCCGGATGGAGCTCATGGAGGCGATCTCTACGCCAGCGATCTTGTGAGCGCGTTGAAGAAGAAGCACGCCAAGGGGACGTACAGTCGGATGGTGATATACGTGGAGGCGTGTGAGGCCGGAAGCATATTCGACGGGCTGCTGCCTGCAGGGATGAACGTATATGTGACAACCGCGTCGAACCCAGATGAGAGCAGCTACGCCACCTACTGCCCTGGTAGCGATCCCAGTGTCCCAGAAGCGTACCAGACTTGCTTGGGTGACCTCTACAGCGTCGCCTGGATGGAGGATAGGTACCGTCAACTACTCGCATTGCTTCGATTTGGTTTCGTCGGTTAATCTAAACTTGTGATGTGCTCTCTATGACAGTGACAAGCAGAGCCCGCAGAGTGAGACTCTAGGAACACAGTACCAAGTGGTGAGCAAACTATCAACGATTATCGTAACTAGGGTTTGTTGGGCAGAGTAAGCTTATTTGTGCTGACAAGGGGCTCGTGGTATCGTTGTAGGTGAAGAAGCGAACCATCAGTGCAGGCGACGAGGGATCTCATGTTATGCAGTACGGGGACTCGACCATGGGCAAGGAGATACTCGCCCTCTACTTTGGAGCCTCGTCCTCCAGCAAATACGACTCCGACAGTGCCAAAGACGAGGGCTACGCGCCACTGGTGGCTGTTGATCAGCGTGAAGCTGACATTGTCTATCTAAAAGAGAAGGTTCAAAATCCGCCCCCTTGACCCAAATTTCGTTCACACATGAGACATAAGCATAACATTGGGTATGCAATGAAACAGGTCCAAAGGGCGCCTGAAGGCTCTAACGAGAGAGCCGAGGCTCAACGAGACCTAGACGAGGCATTAGCCCATAGGAAGCATGTAGATGGAAGCGTAGCTGCGATAGGGCAACATCTATTTGGTGCCAAGGACGGCCCTGTGGTTCTGAAGACGGTGCGACCAGCAGGAAAGCCGCTGGTGGATGATTGGGACTGCCTCAAGTCACTTGTGAGTACCACTTAGACTCTCCTACTCTCTCAATTCATATGAAATTTAAGTGCAGCTGTAATTTATACAACAACAAAAAATGTGCAGGCTGAGACTTACAAGGCGTATTGCGGGTCACTGGCGACATACGGAATGAAGTATATGCGAGCCTTCGCTAACATCTGTAATGCTGGGGTGCGCAAGGATCGTATGGCTCAGGCTTCATCTCAAGCTTGCAAGAAGTGATGGGCATGATTTAAATGTTAGATATATGCAAACAACCATAAGCTCCAGAAAGCATGTAACAAAGCCATAGCAATTACTCCAATTAGGTTGCCTATGTTATCCCAAAACGATGTGAAATTTGTCTAATATGAAAATGGTACACATCGTTTTGGGATTTACAATTGTAAAAAATGGTTGTATGGTAGAACAATAGAAATTATAAAGTGAATAAAGATATAAACTACACAAATTTCACATTAGAGGTTCTGAAACTGAATGAACTGAACTTGTTTTCACTATTTAAAGACCAGATTTTTAACTTGAAAACAATAATCATAGGTTAGTGATTTGTAGATCAGAGGTTCTGAAACTGTATGAACTTGTTTATCTATCAACTACTCCAACATCAGGAAAATTTTCAAGTTCCGGCTAGGAGAAATATTCAACTGATGATCAAACTTCAATTGAATTGTAGCAGATCAATCGACGAACAAAATGGGATAAATCCATCAAGAGAAATAGCCAATTTGGCTCACCAGAATCACTGCAAAAATCAATACTCGGATGACTTTAAAACACGCGGTATGGCTTTCCCATATCACTCTTGAAGTACAAGCAGCGAACCTGCGAGAAAGAAAGCTCCATGAGTCTGCACAGCACCTTCTTCAGCTGGAACTTCACCGTAGCCTTGATTTCATTGACTATTGATTCCTGGTGCGATACTAAAGTCGGTAATTTTCCTGCATTGATTGCACTTTGTCAACTAGAATCATCTTATGGAATACAGTAGTTCCACTACAAAGCACATCACAGAATTAGAATGTACATGCCTGCCTTGTTGAGATCGGGAACAAGCAATCGCGGAATCTGGTTGATGCAAGCTTCTTAATCAGCTTCGCCATCCAAGCCGATCTTCTCAGACTCTAGATTAGGAGAAAAGATGCACAATAGAACACTTAGATGCGTACACACCGCTTCTATATGTCTAACATACGACAACGAAAACAAAACAAAACCAAACTACATATAGACTATCTTCCACCACACCAAGCTCATTATTAGCAGAAATGAAGATTGAATAATCTTCCAGAGATTAGAAATCCTACCATACATACAGCAAACAATGCAGTTTCTATTGTTTAAGCGGGGACTGGGGGAGCATGGGGACGGTTAACAGATCCACTGAATTTTTTTTCTATCTGTGGATCATAGTTTTTGAAACCAATCTGAAGCTCAATTGTCTCTGTGAACTTTCCTTGCTTATCCTCTGCATCTTTCTTGATGATGGCGAAGGACTCTCTTTATTTTAAGCTTCACTCTGAAGCTTACTGTTTGATAAGTATCAAAAATTAGAAGATATTGATACAGTATACCGAATTGCGAATGGTAGGATGTACAGAAACCACGAGGATTGTTCACTCTGAAAGACCTAACAACGTATCTAATTGCAGTTGTTTTCATAAGACAAGGGAATGGATTCACACCAGAATCGAAAGCGTGATGATTGTCGCGCTCAAATTATAGGGGAAGGGACGAAATTGGCGGGAAGAAGAGAGAAAATGAATGGCGAATTGACGAATTGGGATTACCTCATGGCGGCAGCTGGATTTTGTCCAAGATGAGCAACGGTGAATCTGAAGAGCAAGGCAAACGGTATTCGATCGGTGATTCATGATTGTGAGAACAATGCAAAGAAAAAATGAGATGGAGACGAAAACGATGGATGTGCGAACCTGAATTAAACCCTAGTTGGAGTTCCCTTGGGCCGGCAATCAACCTGCAGCGCAATCTGAGAGCTGGGAAAACCCGACCTGAACCCGAAAATCTGCCTTGATCAACCCTGAACTGATTGTCCCAAAAAGGCGAAAACATAGTGAAGTATGCCGCCCGAAAATCGACCCGCCCCAACCCATTTTGAACCCGAAATCCGAATACTCAATAAGCAAAACTCACCCAAATTCCTAAGGAACTGAACTCGATTCAACTGAAACTCACTAAGATCCGAACTCGTTAGGACCGAAACCCGAATAACCTGAACTTTAAAATACATTCTACGGAGTAATAAAGTTTTAAAAATAAATATTGAAATAATGAAAACCTGAGACAATCCAAACCCGAAATAACCAAAATCTGAGACCCCTGAAATCCGAAATAATCGAACCATGATATAACCGAAACCCGATACAACCGAAACTCGAACCCGACCCAACTGACAGAGCAAATTATTAGAGATTACCCAAAATCCGAATTACCCGAAACTCGAATAACCCGACCTGACCCGCCCGATTGCACATCTTCGATCAATTTGTTCGGTGCTCCTCTCTCTCTCTCTCTCTCTCTCTCTCTCTTGTTTCCCCTACCGCGCGCTCACTACGCCGATCCCAAAACCTCACGGCCATGGAGTCTATGCAAAGTCAGAATACATCAGTACAGCGACTTCAAAATGTAGAGAAGGTACAGTACAGACCTAGTTTCCCTTGCGCCTAATTTTCTTAGAGCTTTGACATCTCCACGATTATCGACGGGGATTCCTTACGAATCGAATGATGGATGTTAGTTTGAGCTGCTACGATTGTTTGATTTTCGCAGAGAATCGTTAGGGTTTTGGAGCTCGCTGGTGGAGTCATGGATGAACTTGCCAACCCTACTGGTCCTCGCAAAGACTTGCTGAATAATCACTGTGGCGAGTTCATGAAATTGATCAAGGTTTCTCCCTCTCTCTAGAGATCTTACCGCCTCCTTGAGTTCCAATTTCAGTTTGATTTTGTTCGATAGTGATTAGTTTTGGAAACTCAGAAAAAAAGACACGAAATTTATCGTTTGGTGAAATCTTTGCTTGGATTTCATCCTCTAAATTCCCTTTTCAATGATCTATATCAAATGCAACTCTGCAAGAATCTTTACAGTTCCATTCAAGATTTCCTGTACTAAGTTCAAGGCTAAGTGGTTTATATCCTTATACATGGCAAGTAGGACATTCAAGTGACATTGCGGGAGGAAATCAAAAGTGCCTGCGAGTATCGTCCATTTGAGAAGTCCGATTATGGTGCCAGATTGGCTAATGAGATCTGTTGCAAGAAGCTGGAGTATACATTGGCCCAGCTAGACAACATGAAGCAAACTATTGATGAGTACCATAGCACATAGGAATAATAGACTCTGTAAGTATATTTCCTGCATCTTGAAACTGACATGGTTTGAAGAGTGAAAACTGTGAGAAAGAGAAACGTAGTAATAAAACTCCTGTTGTTTAGAATTTAGATAGCATGATTTTGAATCAAAGGGAAATGGATGATTCGATGGCAGCTTGAAAAGTGAATTCAAATTTATCCATTCATGGAGTGTTCGGTGCATTTAATTTATCAGTGTCTTGGTAGGTTAAGAAATGAAGAATGTCGGTATTAAAAGATGTAGGTAGATTCTAGAGGAAAATAGAAATGTTGGATTGCTTGAATAAAGATTAAAGAATAGCAGTAGAATTTTCCAGTCTTTGTAACTTGAAATGTTTAGGTGGTCGATTATCCTTGGAAGGGATCTCAAATTGTATGAATGTGCAAGGAAACGAAATCCAGAAAGAGAATAAAACTCGATTGCTTGTGTGGTGTTTGAAAAAGGCCTGTAGGAATTACCAGACTTGATTGAACTGCAATGTGCTGAAAAAAGCTTATGAGAGAGGAATTATCATAAAAATAGGTAAAGACCTATTTTTTTTGTTCTTGTGGTGTAAAATTAGCAAGAGTTGGTTAGTGAAAGTTTGTAATACATTAAGATTTTTGGAATTACAAGACTTTGATTGAACTGCTAGTTCCCGTGCTGAAAGTTTGTGCATTTAGAAATATAGATGGTTTCTTTGGTGTGATGTGTTGATTGCTTATAAGGTGCTGATAAGATGCTAATTCCCGTACCGATTGTTGATTGCTTTCGTTGGTGGTTCTGTAACACAAGGGAAATTTTTGAAATTTTGGTATATTGACTTTTGAAACGTGACATGTCCCTGGATATAAAAAAAAATGGAAAACTGGTTTCTTACTGATTGTTCTACTATGATAATGAAAACATTTAAGCATTTTTTCAGGTCAGCTTTTCTCACCTCAAATCACACTACTGTTACTAAGATGTGCAGTCACCGCATGGTTTACATGTCTATACTAAACTCTTTCCTTTCGGTTGCAGTCACGAGTCTGTGCGGGGCAAGGAGAGCAGTGCTACATAGAACGCTGATGGAGATGGCTGACTCGGGTATGAAAGATAAGAAAAAAAAATGATTTTGCCTAGTTTTTCAAATTGAACATTTTTTCAAGCTTTCCATGTAGAATGAAATAGGAGTTGAACCATATTATGAAGTAGATGTTTGCATTGTGTTGAAAGCACTGGTGTGCATCTGATGTTCGAGTTCCTGCTTTCGGGACTTGTCATGTTCCTTTGGAATCCCTATGTTTGGGTACGTAGCAGTGGGAAGGCTAGGACTGTATCTAATCTTATTTTAGGTGTTGCACTGTTGCCCCTTCGTTGTAACAATCTTACGTTTCGATTCCTCTCTACTATCTAGTGAATAGTGATCAAGGTTTATCTGTCAAATAGCTGATTTTCCTTGCATATGTTGTATCAATTTGATAACAAGATATTGGGTTTCAGATTGCAAATGTCTAGACCTTTATGATCTCAAAATGTTGTGCAAGTTGTGTTTTACATTACCACAATCTTAAATGTAAAGCATTTAGAAAAAACAAAATAAAAATGGGATTGTATTATTATTGGTGTGTTTTGTTTTCTGTTCTTTGTTCTGCCTTTGGAGCTAAACTTCAGTAAAGCTGAAGGTGCCTATGGAAACTCCCATTTACATATGATTCTTAGCCAAGCTACAAGAAATATTTCTTATTCAAACCTCAAAAAATACAGGAGTGAAGTTTTTTGTAACAGTGAGGCCAGCACTATCAAGGGCCTATAAACTATGCTTCATACTAAACTCTTGTATACCTGAAACCTAGTTTCGTAAAAAGGGCGAAAGCTCGAGATTATTTCTCTAATACATAAGTTCATCTCCTGCACCCTTCACCTTCGTATCTACCCGCAGAGTGAGTAGTTCTCTGAGACGCGACTAGTAAATGAATGTAAGCCCCGTCTCTATTAGATGCGAAAAACTGTTGGCGCGAGCTCAAGAAGAGGCTCCAAGGCATTGGGTGCGAACTTCCTTGCAAACAGAAAGCAAGCTGCAGAGGGCTGGTCATTGTACACGCAGCTGTTGTCTTCAATGATCCTCTTGAAGAACTCTGCTGTGATATCCGCTTTCCCGAAGGTCGCAGGGTGAGCCCCGCCTCTTGACCAGTCGACCCAAGTGAGGCTCCTGTTTGCCAGCAGATGGGGGGCTTGGATGGTGAGCATGGTGGGGAAGTAGTGCTCGTCTACATAGCAGGCATGCGGCAGACAAAAGTCCCTGAATTTCGGGTGGAAGGTGGAGTCTTCCACGATGTTGATTGCGAGCTCTCTATTGATTTCGAACCACTGTGAGCCTTTCCTCCACTCGGTGACGTTCACTACAGGTGCCATGTTCTCATTGTAGCGGCCCCTGCCATAGGGTCCAGGCTCGTCAAAGGCCCCTATGAAGCTGTATCTGGACTTGGATATGTAATGGTAGATTGCACTAAAATTGGAGAGCGGTATGCAGGACTCGGAGAGCAGGATGAACCATTCATTGGAGATGTCGAGCAGTGAGTTGGCAAGGAGTCGTCTCTCGGCATCACACATGCTCATTTTCCCCCACTCCGACACCTGCAGGGAAGGGGAAAAAAGACTCATTAGTTCCTAAAACTTTCATGACAGTTTTTTATAACAGTGTGTTTTATAAGCTGCGAATCAAATACTTCACTCAAGAATCATGAATAACATAGAAGTCTGATTCACTCAAGAATCATGAATAACATAGAAGTTTTTGCAGAGAAATTGGAGCGATTAAAAAAGACATTTCCAGAGCGATTCATCTTTCATATTCACAAACATCTTATGATCTGGCTCGTGCATCAATGTTTCACTTCCTTCTGCCTTAGAAAAGGTAGAAAGCATGACATGAGAAAACACAGGTTTGAATCCAAATTACCTTTCACAAAAATCAAAATTGTCAAACCAACATCAGGCATGTCCAAGGATATGAGAAGCAACTATAGGCCTCCACAATTGATGATTTGATGCTATTGATACATTCCATCAATTAAGGGAAATCATCTCATCATCCACAAACACAAAAGCTCATCTCATACAAAATCCCTACCCGAATATCACCCTCCCACACATTCCTTGTGAGTACAACACTGCCACAACCTTGTATAAATTTCAAAATGTATTAAATGGCCTTGAAAATCATTTTCAGCTGTATTAAACCCTTCTATACTAAATTACTAATGCTTCTCACTTCAATGACAGATGTCATTATGCCGATTTCAGGGCAAAAGCAAGTACTAATTACAGCCTGTCTCATACTCTCATGTGACCACAAGCAACTTTGATTCGGAAAGCAAAACTCAATTCATATACAGCTAGAGCAAATCAACTAGACTACAAGAAAGGCATAATATGCAGAAAAAAGATCAATTCACAATGATTAAGGAACAATCCTGTGGAGCCTAAAGGCTAGAGCTGCACCGGGTTAGACAATTGCCCACATGACTACAAGTGTCTCTAATCTCTTGTAAATCATATGGCTGCAGAAAGAAATTAGGGATCTATAATTTACTGATTAATTTGGATCAAATCTCACATTTTCATTGGATTCAACAAACAATTTATCACCAACAAGAAGACAGCACATCACCTTCTCCAATAAGATGTAGTAGTATTCAATAGCTCTGATATAAAGCTTTTACTAGATCATGTTACTTCAGGTTTCAACAAGAAGCTACTTGCCCAAAATCTAATACAATGGTTTATAGAAGATCTACTTCCCTTCATCCATGACAAATCCAAGTCTAGAAGGTATATATTCTTTAAAATGGATCCAATCCAAGTCTACCAGAACTTTTTCTTATTATATGGCATAATCAATTGAGTTTTAGACTCCAAGGGATGCAATATTATCAAAAATCAAAATCAAGGGATGAAATTTACCAATAAAAGGGATATTTGCAAAAATAGGCCTATTTCATTACATTTCTCAAAGGAAAATCAAACTCAAATGAGCTTGGAATGAAAGCAAAACACACCTGGCTTGGAATATGTCTCTTGTAGAACACAGAAGATGATGGGAACTCCTCATTATATGAAGGCAAAGAGTGAATATAGATCGAGTACCGCCCTTCGTTGCCCTTGAAAAACCTCTCCCACAAGGGTGAGAAAGGCAATGGGCCCTTGGTCAAGAACATGAAGGCGATCTTAGGGACCCTAACATAAGGGTACCTCTTTATCCTAGGAACAAAAGATGCCCTCCAGAAGAGCTCTTCGTCGCTCATCGAATGGATTAGATTCAATGGCGGCTTGATCCATCCATCCAAGCCAGTAGATTCACTTCTACAGAGATCAACACTAGACCTAGCAATGACCCCAAAGTTGGTCACCCCAAACCTCCTAATTGAAAACATGCTAAGGAAGGAAACCACAAAACACGCTGCCAAGAAAACAATAAGCAACAAAAGTAGCCTCCATGGCAAAACCCTAATTTGGCCAGCTCTTGATAAATTGCTGGGGTCCTTCCCTTCCTCTAAAGATGGTACCTTTTTCAGCATCTTCATACACTAAACAAAAAACCCCAATCTCAGCAACTCTTTTTCCGGGTATCACAATCACCTGATTCACACAGATCTGAATAAATGCAGATGTGGAATGAGATTGCTCTGTCCTTTAAGAACAGAGCAACTCCCCCTCTGCAAATGAAAACCCTGAGAATCAATCACAATTCACACCCCCACAAAGTGAGAGAAATTAGAAGAAAATTAGGACCAATTCCCAATTAAGGAAACCTAGCAAAACGGAGGTGGCCAATGGTCACTCCCCCTAGGGTTGAAAAACATAAAATCCTCCCTTCCTCCTGCCTTTATGAGTAATGAAAAAGGAGAAACGGTAGGGGGGGTGAGGCTGAAAAATGAAGAACAAGGGTGGGGGTAATTAGGCTGAATCTTAAAGCGTAAGCGTGAGGAGAGCAACAAATCTTGTAATGAAGGCGCCCTCTGATTAAGGAAACGTCTTTGAATTTTGAAAGAATGATAGAGAGAGAAAGAGGGTACTGGAAGAAGAACTGTATTGTCTTTTTCTGTGTGTTTGCTTTATATATTCGCTCTCTCCCCACTGTCATACCCACAAACACGAGTTGCGTCTCAGTCTGAAGCGCTAACGGTAGTTGCTGGACCAACTACGAAGTAGGAGGAAAATCCCCCATTTTAGGTTGTTTATCAACCCTACCACTCAGATCCCCCATTTTCCACAATTTATCGGACTATTCCTCCTCTCTTTCAGGGGAGTGGGGAAGGTCGAGCAAATACAAGTAATCAATGTCGTAGAATCAATAAGATATACTTCTATTTACGGTATTTCGTCATTTAGGAATCTATATATAATACTCCATTAGTTTGAAATCATTTGTCATTTGTTTAGTGTATGTTTTTAAAGGAGATAAAAACTATATAAAATATAATTTTTTAATAATTTTTTTTATATAATTTCATAGTAGTAAATATGAACAACAACAACAACATCCCAGTGTATCCCACAATTAAGCAGGGTCTGGGGAGTCAGGATGTACGCACTCTTACCCCGGGAAGCCCGAGAGAGTGTTTCTAAAAGACCCAGAACGAAATATAACAAGAACCCTAGTAAAGCAAGGACATCAATCTAGTCACGGAGCAAGCAAACAAAAGAGAAACAAAGCAAAAGCAGGACAAGCACACACAACACCACTCCCCCCGCACTAAACGTCTGCCACCCGTATGCATCTCCTCCAGTTGTCTCTGTCCAATGTCATATCCTCTGAAAGTTGCAGTACATTGAGGTCCTGACGGATAGTCCCCATCCAACTCTTCTTAGGTCGGCTGATAAGGCGTATTCCAATAGGCATTATAAGTTATTTTAGATGCATTTCATTGTCATATATTCATGTTTTATTGTTAATTAGATTAGCGCTCGTTTTGTGGAAAAGTTCGGAATCTACGCTATTTCGATGGTTTTATGTAGATTCGTAGATCCGAGGCAAAGAACACGAGGAACGGAGCTAAGTAAGGCTAAGGCGAGACTTGGGAGAGCTTAAGGAAGAAGTCCCGAAGAGAATGGAACAACCTAAGGAGAAACGGAGTACGAAATCGAGGTCTAAGAGCGAAAACGAGGGCGAGTCGCGAAAGCTGTCCGCTCGGCGAGATGAACTTGTAACGCACTTTCCGGAGGCCTCGGATGTCCGATCGACGAATATGAGCATGCGTTGGAAAGCTCTTTGGAAGATCTACATGATGGTGTTCTGTTGGATTTTCGCTGACAACGAATGTCTTTCCGCTGCAGCGGATCAAGTCAGCAACATCATGCGAGAAGGTGTCCTGAGCAGAACTCGCTGCCAGCGAATGGGATCTCGCTGCCAGCGGATGGGATCTTGCTGCCAGTGTGTGGAGTCATCCAGAGCATGTCCAGGAGCAAGCACGTCTCGCTGCCAGCGAGTCGAGTCATCCGGGAACCAGCGAGTCAAGACAGAATCCGCTGCCAGCGACTTGACTCGCTGCAGCGAGCCACTCGCGGCCGCGGAAAACATCGCTGCCAGCGGGGTGCACCAGGACGACGGAGCTCGCCGACTCGCTCCAGCGGAAATGGTGACTCGCGGCAGCGAAAATGGTGACTCGCGGAAGCGGAAAGGAAGTACCCGAGAAGCTTGCGAAAATTCTAAGGCATGGAAAAGTCGCTGCCAGCGAGTGTGCCAGCGAGATGGTAGCGAAAATCCAACAGTGGCTCAATCAAGGCTTTTCGCTGCTAGCGAAATTTCTCGCTGCCAGCGGAATCCGACGCTGAATTAAATTAGGAAAGTTCTATCATTGATCTAGTTTGTTTAGGAAGTTTCTATCTTTTATCTACCTTTTATGGAAGACATTAGGCTTATAAATAGGATGTTCTAGGGTTAGTTTAATTAAGTTTTCAATTAATTTTCAAGTAGAGAAATCACCATTAAAGAGAAGAAAGCTTAGGTAAGCCATGTTTGGCTAATTTTCTAGTTTCCGCCTACACTTTCGAGACTTGGTTGGTGGTTTGTGAGTTTCTAATTTAAGTTATTTTTCCTCTTTAATTCTTTCAACTTCTTTGTGTGATATTGATTATGTTATTGATGTTATCTTGATTCGCGACCTTGATAATATTGATTTCATGCTAGGATTTAATACTTTCGTATTTGTGTTATTTCCGTAGTAGCACGCATAAGATTGTGGATTCCGTGTTTGAAGCATGACTATGTAGGGAGTTGACATATATCTTAAACATTGATTTACCGTGTTTAATTGGTGTTATTTATATGCTCAAGTTCTTGAGACTATTTGCTATCTCTTTGTTAAATCTTGACCGTGTTAAGGTTGCATTGAGGTGTAAGGGATTAATTGGACTCGTAGGACTTTTAATCTACTTAAACCAAGACGAGAGGAATTCGTAGGAAACGATAATAACTTGAAAAGGATTCGATGATCAATAAAACCAACCAAAGTCGAGAACTTGTAGGTGGAAACGCTTTTCTTCTATCCTTTATTTTCTTTTGTCAATATTATTTTCTTTTATTTTCATTCATAAAAATCGTTTCTTTTATATTGATAAATACACAATATTTAGAAATACTTGATTCTCTAGGGTTCGACCCCTTACTTGCATACTATACTAGTTTGTTTGTTTGGGATTTATTTTTTTGACGAGGTGAATCAACGACTTTTACCTCCGTCATCGGCCTCTCCCCCTACGAAAAGCTCCTAGATCCAGAATCTCGCACCTCCAAACCGGGGCCGGTCTAGGTCTTCTTTGCACATGTCCGAACCAGCGCAATCTGACTTCTCGCAGTTTGTCAACGATATTCACCACTCCAACTTTCCTTCTAATGTCGGCATTCCTGATTCTATCAAGTCTTGTAAGCCCGCACATCCAACGCAACATTCTCATCTCTGCCACTGACAACTTCTGCTCCTGAGCTTTAGTGACTAGCCAACACTCTGATCCGTAAAGAAGGGCCGGTTTGACAACCATTTTGTAGAATTTACCTTTCAGTTTTATTGGGACTTTCTTGTCACAAAGCACCCCTGAAGCTCTTCTCCATCTCAACCACCCTGCCTGAATCCGATGATCGATATCCCTATCCAATCCATCGTCGCTTTGAACGTACGATCCCAGGTACTTGAAAACCTCCTTCTTGGGAATAAGATCTTCCCCCAGAACTACAGATGAATCAGGGTTCCTGACCTCTCCGAAGCGAAATAGGACGTATTCGGTCTTGGTCCTACTCAATCTAAAACCCTTTGACTCCAACACCTCTCTCCAGTATCCATAGTAGTAAGTATGAGATTATGAAAAAAAATTATATTTTACAGAGTTTTTAGTTTTTTTTAAAAACGTGTTAAAAAGTCAAACGACAAATAATTTCAAACGGAAATGAAATATTTGATTATTTGATGTTTTAGAGATATGCACGGATATTTGGATCAAAAAAAATATGCACGGATATTAAGAAATATCACTTCTACCTTTAAATACCTCAACAAATAATTTTTACCCTCGTCACATTTATTAAACACAAATGTAATTGGTTAAGCAAAAAAAAAAGTACAAATTATATTGATATTAGTGCAAAAGTAAAAAATAGTGTAATTATTACTTCTAAAACATCAATTATTGTTGATCAAATTTCACATCCTAAAACATCAAATATTTCCGATCGGAGGGAGTAAGAGCTCGTTTGGTTAGCTATTTACTTCCCGGGAAGTACAAAAACCCAGAAAGTGATTGATAATATATGTGTTTGGTACAAAAAATTAAAACTAAAAAATACAGGAATTCTAATTCATGGGAACTGAAATTCCTCCAAAATGGTGGAATTCATCTTACCATGAGGGGGGTGGGTAAGATCTACTTCCCCCATTTTTTTTTTCCAAATCTCATTTTTATTTTAATTTAATTTGATTAAGAAAATTTCCAATTTACCCCTATAATAAGAATGACATGTTAATAAACAAAGGTCATAAGAGTAATTTTAAATAAATTGCTATGAGATTTCCCCGTTCAACCAAACAAATTATAGGAATTGAGTTCATGTGAATTTATTTTCAACCAAACATATTTCTATACTTCCCGGAAAGTAAAATTCATGGGAAATTTATTTCATGGGAAGTAACTTCCTAGGAAGTGAAATTACCACGTTTAACCAAACGAAGCCTAAATATGATATGTGAAGTTTCAACGGTGCAATTCATCGCCATTTTCTAGTGTAATTTGATCTAAATAAGTTGTCAACTAGATAAATTTGTTGGATATTATTTTTAAACGGATGGAGTATAAAATAAGTTGTCAACTGGAGAAATTTATTGAGAAGCTGGTTGGTCTGATCTCGAATTCTTATTTAATAAAAAAAAAAGAATTTTATTGGATATTTTAAAACATATTTTTTTGATCTAATATTTTAAAACATACTAAAATTTATAATTCATTTGAAGTTGAAATTTTCTCAAATAAGTTTGAATACATTAAAAAATAATTTGCTAATAAAAATCGGAGATTTATTTATTTATTTATTATTACGAATAATTTTATCTTTTTATAAAGAATACCAAATAAGCATCAATAACCCTTAATTAACTCCAAATTAGAGTTTCTCATTTTAGTCAAAATTACAACCAATCTTAGAAATTGTTTGGTAACCAACAAGAGTTTGATCATTTTCAACCGATTGAAAACATTGATTTCAACCAGGACCAGTGACTCAATACAACCCAATTGCCTTCCTTTAAAATAGAATGATGATGATAATAAATTCTAAACGTGGGTCCAATATGGCTGTGTTCGTATCAAGTTCTGCATGTTGGGCTGCACAAGCCAATATGTCAATTTGGCTATGAGATCTCATGAAATTTCGACATAACCTTCTTTATAAACAAGGTTTGTACTTTGTATGTGCGCCGTCGTTTTGCTACCTAGTGTTGGCAAAGGTCCAGCCGGCACCTGCTTATAGAGTCAGGAAAGCTTGGTATGAATGGGACTTTAAGAGACTAACTTTGAACTATGTCGATCACCTAAAACAATTTTAAGGGAAGGACTTTTAAAACAAGTAGCTTGGCATAGGCGGGACTTCAAGGGACAAACTTTGGACTATGTTGGTCTTTTAAAACAACTTTAAGGAACAAACTTTTAATATCCATCGCATGAATGATTGACACAAGTATTTCAATCGTTGCCGACTTTGAATGTCGGTGACAGTGGATACTTCATCGACTCCGGACCCATTTTTATTTTAATGATCAAATCTAGTTCCTTCCTTTCTTTCTTTTTTGATATGGAAAAAATTAGGCAACCTCAGATCAAGTGGATGAAGTCATTGATGTGGTGATTACTCATGAAAGTAGTCTCAACTCTCAACGAACGATCGACTAACGTGTATAATCTTATCAGCAACGGCATTCGCCGCCCTAGCAAAATTAGAATATTGCAAGTCTAGTATACCTATGGACTGGAGCCGAATTTCAAACATCATCAAGTTCCCTTCCTTTTAAATCTTACCCCAATAACCCCTTTTTTTTTTAATACTTAAAAAGAATACTGTATTTTTAAGAGGGTATTGAAAACTCCACCCATAAGACTACAATTAATCAGTTATCCATCCACTATAAGAGCACGAGGGATGGTACAAAGTTTTGGCATTACAACTAGTTTTGAGTTGTCTAAACTATGAAGTGGTTAATTACTAGATTATCTTTGCTTTCCAGCCCCCCTTCCTTGAATTAATTGACAATTCTTTATGCATGGAGTTCGATCTTGAAGATTGAAGCACTTGCTCAAAAAAAAAAAAAAAAAAAAGAAGAAGAAGAAGATTGAAGAACATTCTTACAACAGGGTTAAAAACTGAAAACAAAAAATAATACCACTCTTCCGAGCAAAAAGAATATATACGAAGGAAACCTCCTTCCTATATGAGAATTTATACGACGGTGATAAGCCAAAACGAAATTCACATATGCATAAGAAATACATCATCCACGTAGAAAAAGACCATAGAATACCGTATACATTCCCTTTACAACTAATTTTGCATTGTAAAATCCTAGTGGAATCTTGAGTCAGCATGAACTCTGTTGAATAACATCGAGTGCGTGTAATGATTTATAATATTGAATAGTTTTAAAGTAAACACACATTTCGAGATCAAATTGGGTAAAAAAAAGGGTTATACACATTCTTACAATCTTACCTTAACTATTTTTCTAATGAGTGCCCCCTAAGCTAAGCACATTAGTATTAAAAAAAAACCCAAAGATTTAAAAATAAATAAATGTTCTACCTTGCTGTATCCCTAGGGTTTATACACAAGAATTTTTTTTACCTCCTTTTGGAATTCTTAATTATGTACCCATGAATAAACATAAGAACACCCTTATAATAAAAAGGCGAGCATGCCAACAGGGATCATCAATTGGCACTGGCAGACCACAACTCATCAAATGGCGATCACTACACTGTCATTACCAGCTCTCACTCTCTCAGAGAACCACAAAATAATAAACAACTCAAGTCAATTGTCCAAAACAAGGCAAATTAAAAGGCAGTAATTTCAAACAAATCCTCTTGTTTCCATCCAAAACCCCAGAGTATGTGAGATATGAATATGGCTGGCTGAGAAACAAACAGGTTGTTTTGAAGAAATTTTGACCAGAAAATCACTCAAGAAGCAAAAGATTTGAGCAATGCTCCCATCTATAAAGCTGAGTCATACACCAATATAGCCACAAGTAGGGGATTGTTCAAGAGTATGCTTTAGTTTTCGTATAATGCACGAAATGCAAACCAGCAATCAACACATAAGATGATCGGATTCAGAATTTTGTGCATTTCAACAGCCATGAACGGTGCACTAAAAAGGATGTTAGTCATGATGGAAATGGCAAAAGCTGCACAATCCCGTCACAGGTGAAAGTGTTATCAATGCACACACTTGTACATACCAAATGCTTTCCAAGTTTAGAGGTTGATCCTATTTATTTACCAGAAGGATGCACGGATTAGTCCAAATACTTCCGTTTTGTGGCAGTTCCTACTTGGCCACCTGGAAAGTGGCACGCAGGTTGGATATCATCACTGGGCATGCCCCCTTCTCATCATATTCAGAAAATTCACCAGCAGATAAGTCCAGATCTTCAAAAGTTGTCCCTGCCTCCTGAAATATTTGCACAGGCAAAAATAAGAGCAAGTTTAGAGCAAAACAAACCAGTAAGCAAGCAGTTTGGTAAGAAGCGTTTTCAGCAACACATTTTGAAGAAGCGGGATGTGATTTTTAA
This sequence comes from Persicaria tinctoria, assembly GCA_037127255.1. Lineage (NCBI taxonomy): Eukaryota > Viridiplantae > Streptophyta > Magnoliopsida > Caryophyllales > Polygonaceae > Persicaria > Persicaria tinctoria. The sequence continues at coordinate 9,251,726 of JBANSL010000012.1, forward strand.
GTTTAATGAACATGGAAGCAAAAAGGACTAAAAAAATCCACGCAATTACCAATGAAAAAAAAAGGAATTCCAAAACTTAACATTATAATGTCAAATAAGAGACTCTTTTTCCTAAAGCAACAAAAGGCAGTTAACATAAAAGTGAAGTGAATATGAGACAACCCAACTAAATAGATTGGTTTGGTGGCACTAAATGAAAGTTAGTGTCAGTTTAGATAGCAGGATCTCGATGGATCAATGCTAAGTGAATCAATGTAAATTCATGTTTTTCCTTGACAAAACCATCCCAGATACCTATGCCTCTTGCATTTAAATGAGCCGGTAAGTTAATAACATTTATAAATAACCCTAAATCCCAGGATATATGCTAGTTGCACGGGAGCATTCCTTTTACATCATTCATCCAAAAAATTAATGGGTAGGGATGGCAAGCAATGCGCCAATGCTTGCACAAAGAGTGTGTAATGTAAGTCTTCGTACAATATCAAATCTGACATTGACCTGAATGTGACTAAACTTGTTAATACCAAAGCAAAACAACCAACCCTATGACATTTTTATCCAATTTTAAAGCAAAAAGAAGACTGGAACTGAAACACAGACACATACAAAACACTTCAAACGAATAAACACAAGTTTTCGCTGAATCTGAAATATGCCCACGCCCTAGCTGGAACCACTCTGAAAAAGGACCCCAATCAGAAATATGACAAAGTCTGAACCTGAAATTATCCTACCAGATTCATAAGCACCTACTAGGTTACAAAACAGACCAAATTTAAAATTTTATTGCTAATGAATAAATTATTATACTTCAATACATTTACATATTAACCCCATCGATTGAACAAAGATACAAATAAATCAGTTATCTACATGTAAATAATTATTTATAACCGAAAAAATGTCATCTGATATTTATTGCTTTTAAAGAGACTAGGCTCGAAAAAGGTTCAACTGAAGAAAAGACTGATCCATGGATGACCAACTTCTAAATCTACCCCAGACATGACATAAACCATAAACCAATAGTGGCATTAAATAGGTCTACCCAAAGACAACCACGTTCAAAATGAATCGAACTGAAAATGATCTAACAGACCTTAGATTCAAAACCAATTTTAATCAAAATCAATATGCCAATATATTCAAGAAGAAAATGAAACCAAAAACTGCTGCGACATTCAACCATGTCACATTGCCAACCCTTGTTGACATGACATTAATCAAGCACAGGGTTGATGAGCAACAAGCAACTGTGTCAATTTCTGTACCGCAGGAGGAGTACGCAACAAGGTAAGTTGATGAGCAGAACTGGAACCACATAAACTCACATCCTTCAAGTTAGTTAGAAGGTGAGAACCGAAAAGTCATATTTACCAAAACCAAAGTTGCACAATGCATCAGGTATGCATAAAGTATATTTACCAAAATCATGACAACCAATGCCACATTCTTTATCCACATAATGAATACAATATGAGCAGAGCAGGTATGCATAGACCAGAGAAGAAGAGGTCTTACAGATTCAACTTTCCATCCATCACCAAAAGCAAACTCTATTGGTTCGAAACCCCTGCAGTCAAAATGCATCAAGGGAGCAGACTTCCCAACTTCACTGACTCTCAGAGTTAGAGGTCGGCCTTGGCCAGCAATCATGTTGATATTTCCCTCCCTATCACAGAACTTGCACTAAAACAACAGAAAAAAGAGTTACAGCCACACTAAATCATATCTGTCAACTAAAGAACTAATCACATTCTACAATTGCAATGTCAACGAGCACATCAGCGGAACTGCCATTTCAGAATCAAGAGCTGTTGATTTGCAAAGTAAATTATATTAACTCATTTTGACGGTTACAGAACGAAACACCGTCAACTACTCTCGTTCAAGAAAACAAGACCTCAATCGCGACCTTGAGCACTTGACACAATCAACTACTCTCGTTCAAGGAAACAAAATCTCAAGGATAGCGAAATTGCATACAATAGGCTTAAACAAAACCTCAATCGCGACCTTGAGACTTCGAGATCAAGAAGCGATAACCAATCGGCAAAGCATAATTCCAAACAGAAAGCAGAAAAAGAGCGAGAACCTTCTGGACGAGATGCGCCGTGCCTCTGCTCTTAGGAAGGGAAACAATCTCGCTCAAGGAAACACAGGTCTCCTTGGCCGTGACCTCTCCACAGCTCTCGCATTTCAGCTACCGAAGCACATGAAAATCGAAAAACACGGGATTCAAGATCAGAATAAGGACGAGAGTGAGCCAAGACGGAAACCCTAGCGAAGCGGAGAAAGAGAGAGGAGGAGGAACCTTGAAGTAGTAGACGAAGTTAGGATCGTCACAGCCACCTTGAGGTTGAAGGTTGGTGAGGTTCTCGAGATCGGCGCCGATCATCAGCCGGTAGTTCACCATAGTCTCTCTGGTCGCGTCTAAGCTCTCGCAAATCGCTCTCAGGGGTTTTGGTTGCTTCTTATCAGGGCGTCGTATACTTGTAGTGCTAACGCACCAATCGGGTCAGGATTCGGATCGGTACGGCAATGGTGAACTACCGGCTCTTCTATTGTTTCACTATCTTAACATGTTTGGCTATATACACCCCAAATCATGCTACGTCCTTAAGGACGTGAATTTTCAGCTTTTTGATTTGTGGTGTATATAACCACACCCTAAATTAATCAAGTTGTGGACAAGATGATCCGACTTCGATTCACCTCGGATTTAGCTTCACTAGCTTCTCATCCCGAGCTTTTGCTCTCGTCTAAAAGGACGCGCTTAAGTGATGATCGAATAAGGTTTATCACTTGTTCAAATTATTGCCTTTTCAAAAGAAAAAGTGAGAAATATTAAGATGATAGCTTTTTTAACACGTGAAATTTATTGAATACTCCATCCGTTTCAAAATAAAAGTCGTTTGACTTTTTTCACGTTTTGTAATGAGGTAAAAACTCTATAAAATATTATATTTTTAATCATTTTTTTTTATAAATTGATACTTAGTATTAATATGTATCAATCTATGAACAAATTTTGATTAAAAAATAATATTTTATAGAGTTTTTACCTTCTTAAAAAACGTGAAAAAAGTCAAGCGACATTTATTTTAAAACGGAGGGAGTACTTCTAAGCAATGTAGCACGGACACTTATACGGATGTGGAACACGGTTAAACACATGGACATGACATTCTAAAAAACATATGACACGGACACAGTTAGGAAATTGAGAAATTCATCTTGAACTAGTGCTTTCGAACTCGAAACAACACTATCGCTACTAGATAATCTAGATCTACACAAAAAAAATCTAAAGAAAAAAGATAATGAGAGAAAATACAAGTGTCCAAAAGTGTTGACAAGTGTCGTGTCGTATCCAAGTGTCGAACATAGATACATTGCCTTTTTAGAAGTGTTTGTGCTAGGGATACTAGGGATACTAATATTTTATTCTTCCCTCTCCGCCACATCATCCCAGCATCTCATTCTCATTTTTCCCACTTTATCAATAACATCCCGAGTATCCTGAAATTAGACCTGTCAAAACCCGATCCGACCCGGTTGACCCGACCCGTACGCCCGAAAAATTCTGGGTCAAGACCCGGAAATTTTGATCCGGAAATTTCTTCCGACCCGAACTCGAAAACCCGGTAATTTTCCGGGTCATTTGGGTTTCGACCCGATTGACCCGGTAATTTTGAGTCGGTGACCCGGTTGACCTGATTGATTTATAATTATATATGATTAAATATTTTTTGGGTAAATTACAGAAAACCACCCATTTAAATGGTGTAGTTTTCACTTAACCACCCGCTATAATATAAATTACAGAAAACCACCCATTAAAGGCTATTTGTTTACAAAGAACCACCTAAATAGAATATCCCTTTTAGATCCTTTTACAGGTTCCCAAAAAGACTAAGTTACCCCTGTTGAATGGCTTCTCTGTACTAGATGAGAATGAATTGAGGGTGTTCCTGAGTGGATACGGTCTGATTTTCTTCCTTCATGTCATTCTTCTTCATCGAAATTTTCATTTCAGATATAGCAAAGAATTGAGACCAGGGTGGATACGGTTTGTACATAGATATGGTGTTGAAATAAAAAATGGGTTCTTGAACCCGACCTGACTATTGACAAAGGCACTTATAAGAGAGCACTGTAAAATCCAAAGGAAGGTCTTGGCGTGGGTATTGAAGAGGAACCAAAAGAGTGGCGTTATTGTTAACGGTGCGTCGGTGGGTGAATGAAATCACCTACCTGGGACTAGGAGTGGATTTGAACACTAGGAAGAACAATCATCCGAGTTTAGTAGAATATTTAAATATGTATGTGGATTTATTTGTTGGGCACGGGTGATTGTGTGAATATGGGTTTAATTTTAAATTTATTGGGTGCACTGTTTTGGGTTTAAATCTTGCTTCATTGTTTTGTAAGTGTTGCTCGATTTCTAATTTTGTGAGTAAATTGGAAGATTCAAACAATTGGAGAGGAGAATGATGAAATTTAGAATCATTTTGGGCATTTGCTTTGAGTAAATCGTGAATGTGTGAGTAAAGGGGATTTATGGTTTCAATGGCAACAAAGGGGAAATATGATATGTGAGTAAGGATAATATGGTAATTTCATTGTTTTTTTTTAAATGACACCTCCATGTGGCCCATGTGGGTGGCAACTTGTTAACCGATAGTGTTTAGTGGGTGGTTTTGTGTAATTTTCATTATAGCGGGTGGTTAAATGAAATAACCATTCCGGAATGACTCATCGGAAAGGACTTGTGAATAATAGTCATAGATCCCCGGTTCGAACCCCGGAATGACCGCTTTTTATTTACCAATTCAAGGGTGGTTAAATGAAAAGACAGGTATATAAGGGATGGTTTTATGTAATCAACTTTTATATTTTTTTGTATTGTGTAATACTTCCTTTGATCCATAGTATATGATTTTTGATCTTTCATAACATTTTTTAAGAAGATAAAAACTTTAAAAAATATTAAAATATTAAAAACAACTCTATACTTATTACTAATTGCATGAAATTATTTTTAAAAAATTATTTAAAATTTTGATATTTTATATATTTTTAAATTTTATTAAAAATTACGAGAAATAATAAAAATCAAGTATTTTAGATAAGATATATTATATAATTACAAACACTAGAACTTATGAACCACGTGTTTAATTTTAGCATTTTAAAATTATCACAAAATTACCAAATCATGATTTTTTTTAAAAAGAAAAAATTGACAAACCCGAAATCGACCCAATTTGACCCGAAACCCGGTCCAACCCGAGGTCAAGTCAACCCGGATCTACCCGGGATCCGTTTTACCCAGAACCCGAAACCCGAAATGACCCGACCCGATTGACAGGTCTACCTAAAATCTATCTTTTTCATACCCACTCAATTTACAAATATATCCCTCTCCAACAATTATTTTTATTCTCGTTTATGTTATTATATTCATTTATTATTATTAAAATATATTTTTTTAATAATTACTCATTTCATATCCTGCATTATATATTATTCCATAATTATAATTCAATTTTTGGGATTATATTTTGCATATTTATAATGATTAATTACCCAAAATAATACAAAGTATCAACTTTTAACCAAAAATAATATGAACTTTAAAATTCATTAACTCATGTACAAACTATACCAACATTAACCGAAAATAATACGACTTGAAATTCCGACCAGCTTTCAACCAAACATGCTGATGTGGCAGCCGGGAAAAATATTTTGGGCACAAAATGAAATAAACAAGATAATTGGGTGCAATATTGTAAATGATTTTTGCAAGCCACAACCTGCCTTCTTCTTCCTCCTCACCACTTTCAGCAAAGGCAGTGGCGGCAAAGACCCGTCGGCGAAGACAGCGATTGGTGGCAACAGACGGCGATTGGTTTCAACATCGAATTGAATACGTTTTTATCTTCCTTTTGATTTTAAGAAGCTCACCGTGTGCTCAATTTAAGACAAGAACATCGATTCTCATCCCAATTCGACAAGGGTAATTTTTTAGGGTTTTTGAATTTTGATGAAATTAAGGGGAATTGGAATCGAAATCAATCAATGGAGATCCCATCACATTAGAAATTGAATTTCCAACCATTTCGATGTTGAGTACATGTGATTTAGAGTTGAATCGGCAAACCCGCCATGGGAGACAGATTTCTTGCGCCGACCAGGTCCGAGGAAGAGGACGCAGAGTTAACTCTCGTCACCACTGGACTCGCCCCACTGCATATTGAATCTACTACTAGCAACTGTTGCTTGGTCGACGCCGTCATCACTGTGTGCACTGATGGCCACCGGTGACCCACACTGTAGTGAGGAAGAAGAAGAAGAAGAAGTTGGGGGCCAGGGCCTTACGGCTCTCGGTGTGTTTTCTACTTTTCTTAGATTAATTTACAATACTCAACCTAACTTTTTTGTTTATTTTATTTTGAGCCCAAATATATTTTCCGGTGGTCGGAATTTGAAACCAAATTATTTTTGGTTAATATTGTTATAGTTTATACATGAGTTAGTTAATTTTAAAGTTCGTATTATTTTTGGTTAAAAGTTGATACTTCGTATTATTTTGAATAATTTTTCCTATTTATAATCAAAGAGAAATATTTTTAAAAAAAATATAGTCAAACATATTCAAAATTGATTTCTATACGTAGATAAAAATGAATCTAGTATTGTGTTAAATTTTTTTTACATATTTTTAACGAAAACTTGATTTTAATTTGTAAAACACAAAATGCCTAGCCACGATCTCGGTCGTCCATCAGTGCCATGTGATCTCCATCCGCCTCCCCTCCCTGCAGCCCAGTGAGGAAGCGACACGTGTCCCCCCTCTCCCCTCTGCAATTGTGGATGAGCTTCCACTGTATACCCGTTTCAGCTTTTTCAACCTCCAGTATCGATACTTTTTAAGTATCTCCCTAGTATCGATACTATATTACAATATGTTTAATTTCCTCCGCTTTATGCAATGTCAAATCACTTTATTTTAATTTTGCAAATTAATTTTGGTTGGAAGTGCTTTTGATGAGTTCCTTGTAACACCCCTTCTTAATACACTGAAGGAATGTTGCAGCGCTAGCAATTACGCAGATTTTAATGTCTTTGTAACCGCCTTAGACTTATAGGAACATGCAACCATGCTCCCACAAACAAGATGATAATAAATAAATATTAATTAAGCGGAAGACTTAAATATAAAACAATGTTACCCAAAACGAGGGTCTAAATAAAATAACCAAAACAATGGAGTAGTAGGAGCGGAAATAATGTTTAAATAGTTATAGCGGAAACAAAGAAACTTTGATACAATAAAATTTTAAGGATTAGTACCTTAAAACAAAATAGTTGACTGCTAGAATCAGCAATATAAATTATGGCCTTAAAACAAAATATTGCACACAATTATCTATGATGAATTGAAATAATAATAATAAGCAGAAAGTGAAATGTGCAGTATTTTACAAAGAGTTGACTGCTTTACACAATGGTAGATTAAAGAAATAAAATTGTCAGGTCATTCTTAGGCCTAAAAAATTGACATCAGACAATAGTTTTCACCCTTGAGTTCAGTACTAGGTGAATACTACAACATAAAGAGAATAGTCATGTATGGCATTGCTCACCAGCTTACAGTCAAATCTTGTGAAGAATCAAAACTTATAATACTCTCTCCTAGAATAAGCAATATCAATTATGGCCTCATTTCCCCAAACCGTAAAACGGTTCAGGTACAAGTTTATTCTTCACGAGGGTTGCCAACACTCTGTTCATCAAGATAGCCCAACAACATGATGCGGAGAGGGTTTTAACACTAGGGAATTCATGATGCAAAACAAAAATCTCAAAAGAACAAAAATCCAGCTGCTTGTTTTTATGCATATCCAACCCTAAAAAAAAAGGCAATATTATTTCTATTTGTCATTCATTGCTTCTCTACTGAATGTATTTTGTTCCTTCTCATTTTGAATTATCATTCAAAATGAGAACCACCACAACAGAAAAGAGATGGTTTAGCCTCATTGCACCACAATGCAAAAGGCAAAGCGAGAGGCAACAAACTATCACTAATATGCCTTGTCATCGCACCTATAATGAATAATCCAGAATGATTACTCAATCAAATTCAATTTTTCTACATCTTTCCTCTCCTTATACAACCTCCCTCTATAAACACACATCAACAAAGTAGCTAAAGCCAGCAAACACCTTATTTGTAAATATGTCATATTCTCTTGAAACCCGGTTGGCATCATAATCCAATCAAATGATGAAAAAATGCCTAGTGAAGTTACATATCATTCTTAGGCAATGGAAGGACAAAAAGCTAAGTTTGGTCTAGACATTTGAGGACAGACTTAGGGACGTCAAAAAAGGTATATGAAAAGGGAAATACCGAAAGCAGTGCCTTCAAGTTTGAGGACGGAGACGCACATGGCACTGCCAAGCTCCTAGTTTAGTAAGGCGTCGCTCTTGTATCCTCCACTTCCCCGCTTTTCTTCCATTTTTTGGTTTGACTCCATTCCTATTCTCTCACATAAGACACTAAATCATAACATAACACATGAAACTTGCATTAACAAAGATTTAAACAAGTATCTTCAAGATATCAAGATGAACCAAAATTAACCTCAATCTTCTTTAAGTAGAAAAGTTGTAAGAGGCATTTTATCGAACACTTGGCGTGCAAAGACACTCACCCATATCTACAACCCCACAAAAGCAAAGATAGGCCTAGCAAGAGCATGAAATTTCAGCAGAAACCCCAATTGATAAGTTAATCAACCAACATAATCAGCTATACCTAGAAGTTAATTTACCTACACAATTCGAAGCACTATCAATTGAAAACCCTGAACTCTTCACCGAGCCTTTGCACAGACAATTGAAAACCTAAATTGAACAAATCTAAATAAAAGGAATCAATGAATCTATCCAAGACCACTACAAAATCCCCAAATTTTTACAAAATAAGAAAAGAAGAAGAAGTCATTTACTCGAAAGTAAGAAACCTAAATTGTTCCGGAAATTATCAAAACCTGGAGATGTACTCATTGAAGAAAATGGAGTCGGCGCATCAGCAGCACCCTCAACAACATCTGCTTGGCCGAAGACGGTGCATCTTCTCCGTCAGCGCCTTTGTAATCGGCAAATTTGGGTCGGAGGCGGGAGGAAATGGCGCCGCCCTTGCCTAGGACGGAGACGGTCTTGGAGGTTGGGGGCGGAGGCGGTGTCCGATTGATGCCGTAGTGAAGGCAGTGGAAGAGGCTGTGGTCCGTGGAGGTGGAGGATGTGTGGACGGATTTGGTGGCTCTGGGGAGAGGAGCGTCATTGAAAAGTACAGAGAGAGCAGAGCGGATGTGATTGCCAGATTAGGGTAGAAGTGACTAATACATTTTCAACATGGTCTAGGGCGGCTAATATATTTTTCAAGGGGTCGAGTTACCTAATCAAATGTGCACAAGGGTCTATTTCACCAAATTGTCTCCTATTTAAATGGTGTTTTTCTGCAATTTACCCATATATTAATTAAACTCAAAGCACCTACGTACGTTTCGTCCCCTCGCGCACCGTTATTTTTGGCAACATTTTTATTTAATATATTTAGAAATTAGAAATATTATTTTTGGCAACATCTTTATTTTTGGCAACATCATTCCATAATACATTTTTTAACCAATGAGATTAATTCAAAACTTATTTTTAAATAAAGTTAATATTAACTACACAATATTGTTCCATTTTATATTAATTACACAATATCATTTCATACTACTTTTTTTTTACCAATGGGATTAATTCAAAACTTTTTTTTAAATAACGTTAATATTAATTATACAATATTATTTCCTTCTATATTAATGACACAATATTATTTAAATCTATTATTTATTAATTCAAAACTTATTTTTTTAATAAAGCTAATATTAACTATACAATATTATTCCATCTTATATTAATTGCACAATATCATTTCATACTACATTTTTTACACAATGGGATTAATTCAAAACTTTTTTTTTAATAAAGTTAATATTAACTATACAATATTATTTCATTATATATTAATTATACAATATCATTTCAACCTATTTTCTTTAAACAATGTGATGAATTTAAAACTTTAATAAATAAATAAAATACTTTCCAAATATATGTTTTTTTGGAGCAACCAATCTATATATATAATGAAAACATTTTTTGGAATTTCACCCAACCAACCTAATCTACATAAAATTTCACATGATAAAATTTTTAAACATTTTTTAAACAACGGGATTTATTTATTCTAACTATTAAATGATAAATATTTTTGTTAATTAGATGTCATAATCACCTTAATTTTACATTTTTCTCCCAATCAACTGAATCGAGAAAAAAAAATCCAAATATTAAAATATGGACAAGTTTCTTTATTTAATATATCTACTAGTCTATTTCTCGTGCTTTCATAGATTTAATATAAAAATATTACGGAGTATAAAATTATAACATAAGAGGAGATTCTTTTTTAATTTTCAAATGAAAACTCCCTCATTAATTAATAGTCATAAAATTTAGTCAAAATAAAATAAATTTAATATTGGTAGAAGAACTATAAAAAAGATAAAAGAATAGAAATAGGTTTAATTCAAGTGAGAAAATAGGCAATTGAATTGTCAGTACTCCTAACTAAAGGGCAATTGCAAGTTCCAAAACCTCTTTATTAGGTATATTCGATGTAAGGTAGATCGATAAATGGATTGAGCACTTAACCCGATACTGGGTCTGCTCGATTGATGTAAGGTGTAGAAAACCATGTGCTTATTTATATATAACTCTTATTAAATTATGTAAAATTCTTAATTGAGGTTCGAACTTCGGATGACCGTTTTTTTTTTTACCAAATTCAAGGTATTTACCCAATGTAAATATAGAGAGGCTTAGTCCAATCAAGCTGAAATAAAAAGAAAAAAATATGAAAATATATAAAATAAACTCAACGGGACAACGAAAACCCACTCTGTTTTCATTTTCAAGGAATTTAAGCCTTTTTGTTTTCTGAACGGGATATTCTGATTTAGGGAAAGGGATATTCCGATTTTCGGGATAATAAAAACCCTCTGTTTTCAATTTCGAGGCATTTGAACCTTTCTATTTCCTAAACGGGACATTCTGCTTTTAGGGACAGGAACATCCGCTTTTCGGGAGAATGAAAACCCACTCTGATTTAATTTTCAAGGAATTTAAACCTTTCTGTTTTCTGAACGGACATTCTGATTTAGGGACAGAGACATTCTGCTTTTCGGGAGAATGAAAACCCACTCTGTTTTTAATTTTGATGCATTTCATCCTCTCTATTTCCTGAACGGGACATTCTGCTTTAGGCACAGGGACATTCCGATTTTCGAGACAATGAAAACCCATTCCGCTTTCACTTTCAAGTCATTTGAACCTTTCTATATACTAAACGGGACAGGGACATTCCGATTTTCGGGACAATGAAAACCCACTCTCTTTTCATTTTCGAGGCATTTGAACATTTGTGTTTCCTGAACGGGAAATTCGCTATAGGGACAGGGACATTCCGATTTTCGGAATAATAAAAACCCACGTTGTTTTCATTTTTTAGGCATTTGAACCTTTATATTTCCTGAACGGGACATTCCGATTTTCAAGACAATTAAAACCCAATCTTTTTTTCATTTTCGAGGCATTTGAACGTTTATATTTCCTAAACGGGACATTCTGCTTTAGGGACATGGACATTCCGATATTCGGGACAATGAAAAGCCATATTGTTTTCATTTTCGAGGCGTTTGAACATTTATACATCATGAACGGGACATTCCGAGTTTCGGGACAATGAAAACCCACTCTGTTTTCATTTTTTAGGCATTTGAACATTTCTGTTTCCTGAACGGTACATTCGCTATAGGGACAGGGACATTCTGATTTTCGGGACAATGAAAACCCACTCTGTTTTCATTTTCGAGGTGTTTGAACATTTTTGCTTCCTGAACGGGACATTCGCTATAGGGACACATTCCGACTTTCGGGACAATGAAACCCACTATGTTTTCATTTTCGAGGCATTTGAACATTTATATTTCCTGAACGAGACATTCTGCTTTAGGGACAAAGACATTCCGATTTTCGGGATAATGAAAATCCATTCTGTTTTCATTTTCGAAGCATTTGAACGTTTATATTTCCTGAACGGGACATTCTGCTTTAGGGATAGGGACATTCCGATTTTCGGGATAATGAAAACCCATTCTATTTTCATTTTCGAAGCATTTGAACCTTTATATTTCCTGAACGGGACATTCTGCTTTAGGGACAGGTACATTCCTACTTTCGGGACAATGAAAACCCATTCTGTTTTCATTTTCGAGACATTTGAACGTTTATATTTCCTGAACGAGACATTATGCTTTAGGGACATGGACATTTCGACTTTCGGGACAATTAAAACCCATTATGTTTTCATTTTCGAGGCATTTGAACATTTATATTTTCTGAACGGAACATTCCGCTTTAGGGACATGGACATTCCGATATTCGGGACAATGAAAACCCACTCTGTTTTCATTCTCGAGGTGTTTCAACATTATTGTTTCCTCAACGGGACATTCTGCTTTAGAGACAGGGACATTCCGACTTTCGGGACAATTAAAACCCATTATGTTTTCATTTTCGAGGCATTTGAACCTTTATATTTCCTGAACGGGACATTCCGCTTTAGGGACAGGTACATTCCGACTTTCGGGACAATGAAAACCCATTCTGTTTTCATTTAGTGAACGTGACATTCTGCTTTAGGGACATGGACATTCCGATATTCGGGGCAATGAAAACCCACTCTCTTTTCATTTTCGAGGCGTTTGAACATTTATAAATCCTGAACGGGACATTCTGCTTTAGGGACGGGGACATTCCGAGTTTCGAGACAATGAAAACCCACTATGTTTTTCATTATTGAGGCGTTTGAACATTTATACATCCTGAACGGGACATTCTGCTTTAGGGACGGGGACATTCTGAGTTTCGATACAATGAAAACCTACTCTGTTTTCATTTTCGAGGCATTTGAACATTTATGTATCCTGAACGGGACATTCGCTATGGGGACAAGGACATTCTCATTATAATTTTCAGGACAATGAAAACCCACTCTGTTTTCATTTTCGAGCCATTTGAACATTTCTGTTTTTCGAACGACACTTTCGCTATAGGGACAGGGACATTCCGATTTTCGGGACAATGAAAACCCAATCTGTTTTCATTTTCGAGGCATTTGAACATTTCTGTATCCTGAACGAGACATTCGCTATAGGGACAGGGACATTCTCATTCTGATTATCGGGACAATGAAAACCCACTCTGTTTTCATTTTCGAGCCATTTGAACATTTCTGTTTCCCGAACGAGACTTTTGCGATAGGGACAGGGACATTCCGATTTTCGGGACAATGAAAACCCACTCTATTTTAATTTTCGAGGAATTTGAACCTTTATGTTTCCTAAACGGGACATTCCGACTTTTGGGACAATGAAAACCCATTATGTTTTCATTTTCGAGGCATTTTAACCTTTATATTTCCTGAACGAGATATTCTATTTTAGGGACAGGGACATTTCGATTTTCGAGACAACGAAAACCAAATCTGTTTTCATTTTCGAGGCATTTGAATGTTTATATTTCCTGAACGGGACATTCTGCTTTAGGGACATTGACATTCCGACTTTCGGGACAATGAAAACACACTCTGTTTTCATTTTCGAGGCATTTGAACATTTCTGTTTCCTGAACGGAACATTCTGTTTTAGGGACACGGACATTCCGACTTTCGGGACAATGAAAACCCACTCTATTTTCGTTTTTGAGGCATTTGAACCTTTATATTTCCTGAATGGAACATTCTGCTTTAAGGACAGTGACATTCTGACTTTCGGGACAATGAAAATCTACTCTGTTTTCATTTTCGAGGCATTTGAAACTTTATATTTCCTGGACGGGACATTCTGATTTGGGGACAGGGACATTCCGATTTTCAAGACAATTAAAACCCAATCTTTTTTCATTTTCGAGGCATTTTAACGTTTATATTTCCTAAACGGGACATTCTGCTTTAGAGACATGGACATTCCGACTTTCGGGACTTCATTTTCGAGGCATTTGAATCTTTATATTTCCTGAACGGGACGTTCTGCTTTAGGGACAGGGACATTCCGACTTTCGAGAAAATGAAAACCCACTCTGCTTTCATTTTCGAGGCATTTGAACATTTCTGTTTCCTGAACGGGACATTCTGTTTTAGGGACACGAACATTCCGACTTTGGGGACAATGAAAACGCACCATGTTTTAATTTTCGAGGCATTTGAACATTTCTGCTTACTGAACAGGACATTCGCTATAGGGACACATTCCGACTTTCGGGACAATGAAACCCACTCTGTTTTCATTTTCGAGGTGTTTGAACCTTTATATTTCCTGAATAGGACATTATGCTTTAGGGACAGGGACATTCCGATTTTCGGAACAACAAAAACTCACTATGTTTTCATTTTCGAGACATTTGAACGTTTATATTTCCTGAACGGGACGTTCTGCTTTAGGGACAGAGGGACATTCCGATTTCTGGGATAATGAAAACTCATTATGTTTTCATTTTCGAGGCATTTGAACCTTTATATTTCCTGAACTGGACATTCTACTTTAGGAACAGGTACATTCCGACTTTCGATTCTGTTTTCATTTTCAAGTCATTTGAACGTTTATATTTCCTGAACGGGACATTCTGCTTTAGGGACATGGACATTCTGATATTCGGGACAATGAAAACCCACTCTGTTTTCATTTTCAAGCCATTTTAACATTATTGTTTCCTCAATGGGACATTCTGCTTTAGAGACAGGGACATTCCGACTTTCAGGACAATGAAAACCCATTCTGTTTTCATTTTCGAGGTATTTGAACGTTTATATTGCCTGAACGGGACATTCTGTTTTAGGGACATGGACTGCCGATATTCGGGACCATGAAAACCCACTCTATTTTCATTTTCGAGGCGTTTGAACATTTATACATCCTGAACGGGACATTCTGCTTTAGAGACGGGGACGTTCCGAGTTTTGAGACAATGAAAACCCTCTGTTTTTATTTTTGTTGTATTTGAACATTTCTGTTTCCTGAACTGGACATTCGCTATAGGGACATGGACATTCTGATTTTCGTGACAATGAAAACCCACTATGTTTTCATTTTCGAAGCATTTCAACATTTCAGTTTCCTGAACGGGACTTTCTGCTTTAGGGACAGGGACATTCCAACTTACGGGACAATGAAAACCCACTTTTTGTTTTCGTTTTCGAGGCATTTGAACCTTTATATTTTCTAAATGTAAGATTCTGCTTTAAGGACAGGGACATTTTGACTTTCGGGACAATGAAAATCCACTCTGTTTTCATTTTCGAGGCATTTGAACCTTTATATTTCCTGAACGGGACATTATGCTTTGGGGACAGGGACATTCCGATTTTTGGGACAATGAAAACCCACTCTGTTTTAATTTTCGAGGCATTTGAACCTTTATATTTCCTGAACGGAACATTCTCTATAGGGACAGGGACATTCAGACTTTCAGGACTTCATTTTCGAGGCATTTGAATCTTTATATTTCCTGAACGGGACATTCTGCTTTAGGGACAGGGACATTCCGACTTTCGGGACAATAAAAACCCACTCTGTTTTCATTTTCGAGGCATTTGAACATTTCTGTTTCCTGAACGGGACATTCGCTATAAGGATAGGGATATTCTGATTTTGGGGGCAATGAAAACGCACCCTGTTTTCATTTTCGAGGCATTTGAACATTTCTGTTTCCTGAACGGGACATTCTGTTTTAGGGACACGAACATTCCGACTTTGGGGACAATGAAAACCCACTCTGTTTTCATTTTCGAGCCATTTTAACATTATTGTTTCCTCAATGGGACATTCTGCTTTAGAGACCGGGACATTCCGACTTTCGGGACAATGAAAACCCATTCTGTTTTCATTTTCGAGGCATTTGAACGTTTATATTGCCTGAACGGGACATTCTGTTTTAGGGACATGGACATTCCGATATTCGGGGACCATGAAAACCAACTCTATTTTCATTTTCGAAGCGTTTTAACATTTATACATCTTGAACGGGACATTCTACTTTAGGGACGGGGACATTTCGACTTTCGGGACAATGAAAACCCATTCTGTTTTCATTTTCGAGGAATTTGAACGTTTATATTGTCTGAACGGGACATTCTGTTTTAGGGACATGGACATAGACATTCCGATATTCGGGACCATTATTGTTTCCTCAACGGGACAATCTGCTTTAGAGACTGAGGCATTCCGACTTTCGGGACAATTAAAACTCAATCTGTTTTCATTTTCGAGGCATTTGAACCTTTATATTTCCTGAACGGGACAATCCGCTTTAGGGACAGGTACATTCCGACTTTCGGGCCAATGAAAACCCATTCTGTTTTCATTTTCGAGGCATTTGAACGTTTATATTGCCTGAACGGGACATTCTGCTTTAGGGCCATGGACATTCCAATATCCGGGACAATGAAAACCCACTCTTTTTCATTTTCGAGGCGTTTGAACATTTATACATCCTGAACGGGACATTATGCTTTAGGGACGGGGACATTCCGAGTTTCGAGACAATGAAAACCCAATTTGTTTTATTTTTGAGGCATTTGAACATTTATGTTTCCTGAACTGGACATTCGCTATAGGGACATGGACATTCTGATTTTCGGGACAATGAAAACCCACTTTGTTTTCATTTTCGAAGCATTTCAACATTTTTGTTTCCCGAACGGGACTTTCTGCTTAGGGACAGGGACATTCAGACTTTCGTGACAATGAAAACCCACTCTGTTTTCGTTTTCGAGGCATTTGAACCTTTATATTTCCTTAATGGGACATTCTGCTTTATGGACAGGGACATTCTGACTTTCGGGATAATGAAAATCCACTATGTTTTCATTTTCGAGGCATTTGAACCTTTATATTTCTTAAACGGGACATTCTGTTTTAGGGACAGGGACATTCCTATTTTCGGGACAATGAAAACCCACTCTGTTTTCATTTTCGAGGCATTTGAACCTTTATATTTCCTGAACGGGACATTCTCTATAGGGACAGGGACAATCCGACTTTCGGGACTTCATTTTCGAGGGTTTTGAATCTTTATATTTCCTGAACGGGACATTCTGCTTTAGGGACAGGGACATTCCGACTTTCGGGATAATGAAAACCCAATCTGTTTTCATTTTCGAGGCATTTGAACATTTCTGTTTCCTGAACGGGACATTCGCTATAATAGGGACAGGGACATTCTGATTTTTGGGACAATGAAAACCCACTTTGTTTTCATTTTCGAGGCATTTGAACATTTCTGTTTCCTGAACGGGACATTCTGTTTTAGGGACACGAACATTCCGACTTTCGGAACAATGAAAACACTCTGTTTTCATTTTCGAGGCATTTGAACATTTGTGTTTCCTGAACGGGACATTCTGCTTTAGGGACACGGACATTCTGACTTTCGGGACAATGAAAACACACTCTGTTTTCATTTTCGAGGCATTTGAACCTTTATATTTCCTGAACGGGACATTCTGTTTTAGGGACAGGGACAGTCCGATTTTCGGGACAATGAAAACCAACTCTGCTTTCATTTTCGAGGCATTTGAACCTTTATATTTCCTGAACGGGACATTCGCTATAGGGACAAGGACATTCCGACTTTCGGGACAATGAAAACACTCTGTTTTCATTTTCGAGGCATTTGAACCTTTATATTTCCTGAACGGGACATTCTGCTTTAGGGACAGGGATATTCCGACTTTCGGGACAATGAAAACCCACTCTGTTTTCATTTTCGAGGCATTTGAACCTTTATATTTCCTGAACGGGACATTCGCTACAGGGACAGGGACATTCCGATTTTTGGGACAATGAAAATCCACTTTGTTTTCATTTTCGAGGCATTTGAATAAATCTGTTATCTGAATGGGACATTAGTTATTGAATAAATGAAACCAGTAAAAAAAAATATAATGGTAATATGCAAAACAAACACAGAGGAATAGAATAACTCTAATCAATGAATCGCAAGTAGTAAATAAAAAAAATGAAAATCAGTAACTAGAGGGTAGTTAATGCAAATAATAGCTAATCAAGAGAACCAATGCATACTATATATCATGCCAATGTTCATGCTCCAATTTAAAATCATGGGAGGGTAGGTGATATTTACCTCAAGGTCCTTCAACTCAGCGTCTCTTCTCATCTTCATAACCGCAACTGATTTAAAGCCATTCTTGATAGTTGAGGCTAAAAACAATCTTGTCTAGCAATAAAATGTATATTTAATAAGCACTCACTCATAAAAGAGTTAAATAAAAGTAAATACAATGAAACTTTAGTAATCATTCACTAGATAGGAGGAGAGAGCCTCAGTCAAGTTCTTACCTAATGCAGCTTTTAGGAGACAATTGGTAAATTTCCGTCCTTTTAGAAGACCATCTGCCACTTTCAAATGGAAAAAAAAGGGAAAACATGTTAACATTCAAAAGATTTAACGTATTTGGCTTCCTGTGTGATCGACCTTCCCACAAAACAAAGAATAATTGCATTAAGATTACAATTTGAAGTAGGATTTCTTAATCAGTCATATCTATTTAACAAGAGGGGAAGCTTCTTACCTTGAGGTCGGAGAAGGTGGTTGTGTTGAGGCCATCGTGCAGAAACTATTCCTATTGTTATATTTCCCGCCGTTAGCTATCACCATTTTGAAACACATGCTGAGGTTTTTAACTGGATAGGGAAAATAGAGACTTCAACAGCAACAAACTCAAAGGGAGTAAACTACTTACTTTGACGAGAAATTCCTTCAAAGGTTCATTAATACAGTCTGAACGGAGGCCAAGCATATGCAACATAGTTAAGGTTAACTGCAAGGATGACAAAATAAGAAAATGAAAAGGCAAGATAAGTGACACATGTACATGATTTTTTAACACCAAAAATAGTTTCAGTGCAATGATATTGTGATAACCAATAGTCCACGAACAAACATGGGTTTCAGTGAATATGATATTTAGAGTGTCTATTGAAAGAACAAACCTTATATAAACATAATACAGTCCATGGACTCAAAAATAGAGGGATGTCCGAATGTACACACCTTAAGTAACTTATTCCAAGTAGTAACTAGCAACAAACTTGGTATTTCTTTAAACATTTAACTTGAAGGTCAGATAACAAGATCACAATCGAGTGTGAAATTATGATGTCATGAAATTTTAAACACCAAACTTCCAAAATTCATGGCATGTCTGACCCAAAAGTGCAGTAAATGATGCACACCTAAATCGATAGGACATGATAAAAACTTCAGCTAGAAATGGCATTTAGTACAAGGTACAGAAATACAAGACCAGGGGAAGGAGAACCAAAGATATTGAATCACAACCTGAAAATTATAAAACATAAATAATCCAACATATTGACCTGCTTCTCCAGTGAAAATCGGTACTTGAAATTCGATGGTGCTGAACGATCAAAGCTTAAGTTTTCAACCACGTGCTCCACACCTTGAACAACATCTGAGAGAGAAACGACACACTATAGATCATCGGAAGTGAAGATATCAATGAGAAATCGAGGAAACGTCGCAGGAGAGAGAAACGAAAATTAGGGTTTTGGATGAAAGAGAGAAACAGAGGGGGAAATCGAAACAAGAACAGAGAGAGAAGGTAACGACTTACCTGGACCTGGAGGGGAGTCTTGGAGAACTGAAGAAGGCCGAAAAGGCGGCTGAAGATATCAATGAGAGATCGAGGAAACGTCGCAGTGGAAGAGAAACGAAAATTAGGGTTTCGGATGAAAGAGAGAAACAGAGGGGGAAATCGAAACAAGAACAGAGAGAGAAGGAAGCGTATTACCTGGAGAGGAGTCTTGGGAGAACTGGAGTAGGCCGCAAGGAGTTGATGAAGATCTCTTCATAGCCACTTGAGGCGGTGGGATGCTACCATACAATTAGTGTTGACTTGGTCAAAAGGTCGGTTTATTTTTGGAAACATTTAGGCGTTGGAGGCGGTGAGATAAAGCTGGGTTGGATCCAGTCAGCATCCCCGATCCCAACTTTTATGAGAGCTGTCAGGATTATATTGGACTATGTGTCAGCTGTTGTATTTTTGGTAATAAATTACCGTTCGGGGTAAGATTTTTCCATTTTTTTTTACCAAACTACAGTAGTTTTGTTCTGCATACGAACACTCAACTTCATCTGGCTCGGCTTTGTCTTCCTCCTCCACAGAACAATCTTGTTGCAGCTCAAGTTTCAGCCTTTTGATCTCGGAATCTCTTTCTTAGAGTTTCTCTTGCATTACAAGTACCTGCAAATGAGCTAGCCTTAATGCGATGAAATAAACCTTAAGGGCCCTTCTTGCCCCTTGCACCCATGAGTTTTGGACCTTTTGGTGCTAAGAAGGCAGGGCATGTACATATTAGGACGTAGTATGGATAACGAGTTAGCATTTTGGCATGGCCTAAGGAGTGTCAATGATCTTGTAGAGCAATTTCAATGTGACGGGAGCTAGGGGTCGGTGACTATATTGCCTTTGGATACCAACAACACAATCATCATTTATTATGTGCAAGAATAGAGAGGGTCTAATAGCAGAAACTGATCATAAGCATAATAACTTAATAAGGTAGTAAAAAGTATAAAGGAAAAGAGAATAACATCTCGTTTGATTTCTCTAGGTCGTTTGCCATTCCATCTACATACTTGCACAATCCTGCAAACATTAAAAACAATCAGGACTTGATGTCATATTTGAATAAACCAGAACTAAAGACCCTAATACCCTAATGAAGGTGATACCATAGAGCACCTAAAGCAACAACAAATGTGGCAAGTGCTAGGACTACTAAGTTTTGTTAAAGTGATTCTCGATCATTTCCCAATAAAGACACACTCAATCAAGGTTGTAAGATTTCAGAGCTTAAATATATAATACATAAAGCAAAATTCCTCATTTCTGCCTAGAGCACTCTTGGAATCAATAGGAGTAAAAGTTGGAAGGGAAAAGCTTCTCTCAACAAACTAAACATTACATCTATGTTTGCTGTGAAATAAAACAACTTCATATAGAATTAAGCTTATCTAAACTTCAAGAAAATCCTGCATTCTAATTTACTTTACAATCATGTGAAAGACATGAATGGAGTTCTTTTTCAAAATGAAGGGTGCCTCTGCCTAATGATACAAAATGTGCCTCTTAAGTCCTAATAAATAACAATTTCATCTCTCCAACCAGTTGCTCAAGAAATTCTTAGCAGGGAACCACATGGAACTTCTAAAACCAACAAAGCATATTTGTGTTTGACAAAAACACGGTATGTGGAAAGGAGTGAAATTCAAAGGAATAGAAATTTGAGAACTTTATGGATTAGAGGGAACTCTTATTGTTAGAAAGATAAGACAATATGAATTTCAAGAGATTTGATATCTATTTACAAATCACACATTCGCCACCAATTCAAGTTGCAGACAGCCTTACTTCTATTTAGCAGTTCATTACAATTCCCATAGATTCACAATATCAACAATGCCAATTGACACACACAGGTTGAGGAAAAGGGGTCTGAAACCTTTTTAATAAAAGTAAATTGACACTACATTTGCTTGTCAGTTGCATTCATTTCAGATAAAGGGGGAGATCATAATAAAATAACTCATTGAACACCTAAACCATGTATTTCAATCCTAAATTTTGAAATTTGATTGTCCGTTACTCAAACCAAACTAACCCTAAATTCGAAACTTTCATTCAATCTAATCCCCAAATTCAAACACCTAAACCCTAAATTACAGAAATTTAAAAAAAAAAAAAGATCTAAGACATACTTTCTCTAGTACAAACGATGACCCATCGACCCTAGTCCGTGCCCTTCACCCTATCATGATTCATCAACCATCCATCTGCAGTTTTCGTAAATGTAAAAACTAATACTAATCAAATAAGATTAGAACTCCATACTGAAAAAATAAAACATAGAACTTTATATTTATGAGTGGCCAACGTATAAAAATATTTACCTGTGAGCACGCAGATCCTATGTAGAACAATAAGCAATGCCAACACACTCAATCCAACCATGAGAGCATTCTATCTCAGCGCCCGAACAGTCTGCAGTCAATTTAATTAAAGGAAATAAAGGGCTATCTGAGATAACAGATCACAAGATAAACCTAAAGATAAAAGCATATACAAACACCAAATTTAGTGATGGTAATAACAGGGAGACTAACTAAGAGGAACACATGTTTATTTCAATTCCGGGTGCAAGACAAAGAGTGATTGAATTGAATTGGACGAAACAAAGACCAAAAACCTATATCACTGAAGATAATAGTAGCAAAAATCATTGCAGAATATTCATGATAATAGGGTCATTGAAGTTAACATTTCCAAACTTATATCACCGCCATAACTGAAGAAAATACGTCCTTTTTCTTTCCAAGTAAGACCAAAAGGCAAAAACTGGAATTGTTTAAATTTGAATTGAAGGGAAACAAAGACCCATACTCAAATTAAAGAGATTATAGAGTTAGGGACATACGAAAAGGAGGAAAACTTGCATTGTTGACTGGAACAATCGCCAGAAAGAGGTGAAAGTGATGACCATGAGATGGGGGAGGTTGAAACCGAAGAAGCGAGCAAACATCGCCAACCATTTGCTCAATCTGGGGAAAAAAAACTAATTTCAAAACACCATAAACACGCAGAAGCATGAAATCGATCTCGTGAAATTGCAAGGAAAGAGGTAAACTGCATTAAGACGGATTCAGAATAAAGCTGTGATGGCTCCAATTCGAGGACAAAGCAAATAGGCGGTGAACCAGGAAAACAAAGATGAGTTGCATCTCCTTACCTATCCTCTTTGCATTTTGAACCCCTCATGAACAATATCTTTGTAGCCTGGTAGAAGTTTATCTACTTGACACCTCCTACAAAAGAAAAATTATATGAAATCAAAAGGAGGCTGGTGAAAGGGAGAGAATATAAACTTAACCAATTATCAATGTAAACAACATAGGGGATTCTTACACTTTGATATAGCAGTTGCAGATTTAGGATCAAACCCCGTCAGCCTCAGCTACAAGATCAAAACAAACAAAATTACTAATAAACCATCTAACTAAACAAAAGACAGCAAGACAGAAATTTAAAACAGTCCGTAGTTAAGGCCAAAAGACAGCAAGATTAGCTCCGAGAAAAACCAACAAAACAGCAGTTCATAATTCATTTTAGAGGCCAGTGAAACCAAAGCAACTGAACCACGAGTGTAAAGGTTCAAGGTTTCATAAGTGAAGGTTCAAGATTTATTAACTAAAAGTTCAAGATTTAAACCATCTAACTATACAAAGAGCAATAACATTATCCAAAATCCATATCATTTATGAAGATATTCATAAGATTATAAATTTTCTTAGGATTATAAACACCAAACAAATAGCTAAAATAGTTAGCCAACTAATCTTGTCCGGGTTTCAACCATTTTGAAACATGCTTTTGATTCCCACACACACATAGAAAAGAGAGAGGATAGTGGTGGATAATTCTCTGTTGCACTTGCAAACTAACATCTGAAATTCTGAATAACTAACATAAATCATACCACCAAATCATAAACCAACAATAAGGACCTTCAGGTCCTCGAATTCGAAAGCTGGGAACACAGAAAAAAATATTTTGGGGAAAACATTCCTAATTCACTCAGCAAATCCTTCGCATAAGGCAAATTAACACACACACCCCATAATTCTGACTAAATTGAATCGAACTTCCCGAAAAAGAAGAGCCTCAAATCCCCTAAATCAAACTCAAAACAACAATAGCAAACCATAAGATGAATCTTAAAGAGATTAGAGAGGTCGAGGTCAATGGCGATCAACCATGTAAAAATCTCTTCGAAGACTAATCGGCAGTAGAAAAGACGAGTCAAATTAGGGTTTAAGAAAATTAACCTGTGAAAAGCTCGTCGAAGATAGATGATGAGCACCGATGGAGAAGGAGATGGAGGCCGGCCAGGAGGAGATCCGAAGAGGAGTCACCGGCGGCATCGGAAGAAGGGGAAGACCACCTGTCGGGAAGAGGCGGCGCAATCAAGATAAGAAGTTGAAAGGAAAGGCGGATAGAAGAAGAAGAAGGCAGTATGTAGTGGCGAAGGAGCTCGAAAAGGGAAGCAAAACAAACGAGAAGAGAGAGTCCTGACCTTGATTTCTTCGATTTCGAATCCGAAGGACGAACGATGGAGCGAGATTGAGAACGTCTGGAGAAGGAGAGCGATGGTGAACGGCTGGAGAAAGGAGCGAGATGGAGAACGGACGGAGATGGCGCATACGAGAAGAGAGAGCATAGGGCCGTAGGCGGTCGGAGAAGGAGACCCAGGGCGGCAGGGAGAGTCCAGAGTAGGGGAGGGTTTTGGAATTAGATTAAATTACTTGAAACGCCCCCAAACAAAAAAAATCAAGGGAAATGGCAGAAAACCACCCCTTAAATATGGCTCTTTGTAGAAAACCACCCCTTAAAATTAAAATTGAAGAAAATCACCCATTAAACTCATTTTGACGGTAAATCGTAGGGGTGGGCACAAATCCCGAAAATCCCGATCCCGTCCCGATCCCGGTGGAATTTAGGACAAAATAGTGAATCCCGTCCCGCAAAAATTATGCGAGACGAAACGCGGGACGATCCCGGTGGGATCCCGCAAATCTCGTCCCGTCCCGTATATTATAACAATAATAATTATAATAATTTTTATAATAATCATATTATAATATTATAGAATAATTATAATATATTATTAGTATTATTATTTTGAGCAAATATTATAATTATAATTATAATCATAATCTTCCATTTATAATAATAATAATATTTGTTTATAATAATAATAATATTATTATTTGAGCAAATATTATTTATAATTATAATAATAATTTTCAATTTATAATAATAATTGATTATAATAATAATAATATTATTATATAATATTATAATATAATTTAATAATAATATTACTTTATAATCAAATTATTATTATTATTATTATATTATTATTATATCATATTATATTTTTTCTTGTAAAGTATAATTATTTCATAATAATAACAATAAAAATAAGTAATAATAATAATATATATATTTTTAAATATAACGTGGCATTATTATTATTATTATTATTATTATTATTATTATTATTATTATTATTATTATTATTATAAAACAACTAGACATTACATGAAATTGGATGGGAGCCGGCTAACAAGCTGAGCTCTACAACCCTTTTGAATACTAAAGGCAACTCTAGTTAAAACATGACATGTATCTCTGCTATATCCGGATAGCCCCCTAGCGACCCCACACACCCGCTTGAGAAGCTCCATGGCATCATCTCCTGAGTCGCCAATAGTAGAAAAGGAAAACGGCAGAAAGTGATATCCTTTGTCTCTGCAAACATCCTCATACTTTTTCCTTTTGTTGTCAGCAACCACTCTCGCCACCCTACCAGGGATGAAACTTGAAAGTCCAGAATTGCTAAAGATAGATGTACCCGTAATGTCAACACAAGTGTCCTTGCCTTGGAACCAGTTATAGAACAAAATACCAGTTATAGAACCAGTTATTATTATTATTATTATTATTATTATTATTATTATTATTATACCCATTTAGAGCTACAAGAGGCAAATATCTAAATACGGTATTCTTCTCAACTATCAATCGATAATGAGACAGTATCTGGTGAATCTCGTCTCAATTCCTTTCCGTCCCGATCTAGTAAGATAATGTAGACAAATATGTTGAACATTATAATTAATTATACAATCATTGTATGAATTAATAATAGTATTATTATTATAATAATAATAATAATATTTTTATTATTGAATAATATAGTCGAGAAGAATACCGTATTCAACATATTATACAAATTAATGAATTATGAAAGCATTTTTCACTTTGCAAATTTATATAATATTTTATTATTTTTATTTGCGGGACAAGGCCCGTCCCGATCCCGTCCCGTCCAGACACCATCCCGTCCCGAAAAAAAAGTATCAATCCCGTCCCGTAAAAATTTCGCGGGACGAGTCCCGTCCCGGCTCAATCCCGTCCCGTCCCGTGCCCACCCCTAGTAAATCGCCACCCACAACCTTTTTTCCGATAGTTTGCCGTTAAATTGTTAGTTTGCCGTTAAAAACGGTGAAAAGTCATTTTTACCCATCCTTTCTAATGTTATTTTAATGAGAGAAAAATGTATAAATTGAAATAAATTAATAAAATCTATTTATACATCCCTTTTAATGTTATTTTAATAGAATAACATACCTTTTTATCTCATTGTGATTTACGATTTATACGTTGAATTGAATTGAATGTATAGTAAAAATGTCTTTAATAAATACAACTTGCAAAAATCAAAAAATCAAATCAAAGGTAGATATATGAACGTGTTCAGCAAAGCATCCAGTCTCTAGTTTAGTTTTCAAGTTTGTAAAATATTCTCCAGTTTTGTCAACGTTATTTTACATGTCAAACAAAAGGAATGAAATAAATTCAATAATTAGCCATAATAGGAAACTCACCTAAATCATTAAATTAGCCCAAATCCTTACCCCTTCAACAGTTTCTGGTCAATTTAATGATTTGGGGTACTCGTTGGAACTCTCAAGCACTCAATAGGAAATACGTATTTAAATTTTCAGTAAAGTAAGTATGATCAGGTATTTTGCCTTTTTTCCTCATGAACATCTCTCACGGGGCCACCTTCAAAGGACTCAACTCACAATTAACCCCCCACAGAAGTGGCATCTGATTCCATAAGGCCTACAGCGTTGAATAGCAATACCCTATAATATCGAGATATCGAGTCTACGTTTCTACTGATTCGTTTTGATTTTGTCCATTTTTCTTCTTTTGAAGACAAGAAGAGCTGGCATTATATATCAAAGTAAAACAAGATCCGCAAGACCCTACACCGAGGAACGTCGAAGATGCAGCGCTGGAAGTGGACAAAGTAACCTCCGTTCCTGATTAACATCAACAGTATAAAAGAATACCATAGACAGCCAGTTCAGTTGGCAAGAACTCGGGGTTGGTAGATGGTACCTGAAAGCATTTAATGGATGATACAATCGGCTAAAATGATCATAACACAACCAACACCAATACACACGGCCTGTTTTAGTAATGCAGCAAAACAATGAGCTCTGAATCCTCGTGTTACTCGTAACAGGGGAGGGACAAAGGATGAGGTCACTTTTGAAGGTATGACCAGTTGGAGAAAATGTCGTCTGCACTTGCTGATGAGGTTTTGGTAAGACCAGTTCTGCCGAGCCCAGAACCAGTTCCCATGGCTCTCCCCATGTCATAGACGGGCTGGGGACCCTTCTGCTTCTCTTGGGACAACCCGTCGGTCAGCTCCCCTACAATGCCTACATCTGCTAAGGAGACCTTCTTGGCTGCAAGTATACAAAAATAATTGGAAAGCAAATAAATTATAACTTGGCAGTGTAATGAATAATTAGCGGTAAGAATAAATAGCGATATATATAACAACTAACTACAGCCGCAAATTCATTTAACATCATCAACTTTCAATCCACCACTGAAACAATCTCAGTACTATCACACATAACGTGGTAACGCCACTAAAACAATGACAGTACTTTCAAGGTTATTCAAATGTAATATAAACAATAACTTCACTCTCTTTTTTTTGGCCGAAAAATGATAACTTTACTAGCAGGCAGTTGGATTCAAGTATTTTAGCACTATCAGACATCAAGCCATAATATAGTAATAAACTTTTAGAACAGCAGCTCCACCATATTCCAAAAATTATCAAATGAAAACGAAGGATGAGATAGATCAGCTTACGAGCAGTTATATTCAGATCAATAAGGCCACGGCTAAGTGAATCTGCCCAAATTCCAGATTTGACCTTAAACCCGTCCTTGTTAGGAGTTGTCTTTGCTTCAGGAGAAGGTTTCCCATTCATGTCACTAATTTTGTCACTCTGGTTGGGAGCCGGAGTAGGATGCGAAGATGATGAATCAGTATAAGAAGTGAATGCACCAAAAGGATCAGAATCGTTGAAGTTGCTTAGCGGAACTGCAGCAAAAGGATCGAAGGAACTCGCATCTCCTGCCCCTGCATTAGTAGTCTTTGCTTCTGGCTGTACATCTTGATCAGAGGCAGCAAAGAAGTCAACTGTTGAAGGGGCCACAGCAGAAGAAGCTGGCTCAGATGCAAATAGATCAACGTTGGCCTGTGTGAACTGTCGCATGAGAAGAATCAGAAAGAGCTAAAAGTTGAGAGGAAGTGGTGCAAACATATAGGAATCCTAAAATCAACTAATTGAACACATACTTGTCATTCCAAAACATAAAATTTTATAAAATGGAGATCTCTAAAACTGAAATGCACATCAATATCTGAAAAAGATCTAAACAGAAGGATAAAAGATTACATTCATAAAACAAACAAAAAAAACCTGAAAATGATGGTTTCAACCAAGAAAGCAATGGTGAATATTGAAAAATTACACCTCACGTAAAGGTGAGAAAGTTCATTTATGAAGTCACAAAAACACTAGAAATTCAACTATCTAGATCAGCAATTCGGCATATATACATTGAAAATTACTCAAATACAAACCAATCCCATAAGGTTTAGTGTTCCCTCTGTTTGTTTTTATTTTCATCCCCCCCCCCCCCCTCTCTTTTGTTATGACTCAATTAATTTAATTAATAAACCCTCGAAATAAATTTAAAACAATTTCAGCTTAAATTCTTACAATTTCATGGTATTGAAAAGCTGGTACAGGAAAAAGCTACCAACCCTGAAGTTTGTGTTATTTCAAGCAATTACCCCTTTTCTATTATGGTAGAACATTAGAGGTCAAACTTTCAAGTTGTAATCAGACCAGGTTCTTTGAACATGTAAAAGTGCACGTTTTCAACAGAGATCTAAGCGGGCATTTGGTTACAATTGGTACATATGAGACCCTGACATTGGGTGGCCGGTTCAAATTTTGCAATGAAATTATGGTAATAACTAACCACCCTTTCCACCAGATAAGCGCACCTCTTCATCTTTCTCCGTCGTTTATCTCCTTCTCCACTGCAAATACCACCATCCTCCTTCACTATACAGCCTTCAACTCCTTGTCTTCTTCTTCCTCCTTTCTTCCACCCTAACCTGCGCTGTATCCACCCAGTTCATCTTCCTTGTTGCTCCAACTGAAAGCACAGCTCATCTGCCTCCTCACTCAGACTAGTTCATCTTTCTCTTCCTCGTCAACTACACTGAGTTGCCAGTGCAGCTCTGTCCGATGCCACTCAAGAATGGCTCAAACCCCTCCTCTTGCTTTGATAAGTGTGGCTCATGCGTTGTATCCTCAGGAATGGATTATACCCTCACCCTCAACCCCCCCCCCCCCCAAAAATCCCACCCATTCCAATATCAAAGGATACATCATTCTGTATGGCTCAAACCTTTCATATATCTTAACATCAGCACAGAAAACCCATGTGAATAATTGGTATGGTTACCTGAGGCTGAAAATTCACTCCATCATCAGCTTTGGGTGATGCTGATAAGAAGGTTGCATCAGCGAAGAGGTCAACTGATGAGTTCTTACTGGCAGACCCAGTTTCCGAGGGAATGGAAGTTGGTGCGTCCATGAGATCACCAATTAAACTTTCGCCGAAAAGATCAGCTGGTGGATTTGCAGAAGTAGATTCTGTTTAAAATTTGAATCAAAAGTCAGGAAACGTCAATTCAATATTATAACTCGTGTGTTAATGACATGGAAACAAGTGAAAATTTTTTTCCCCAAGAGAACTGCTTAATAATAAGAAAATATTTGCCCCGAGACAATAATACAACCTCCATCAACAATATAATACAACAGAATATATTTCCGTATTACCAAGAAACATAAGAACAAACTGTCAATCATATGGGCTAGAAAACATGTCCAGAAATCAAGACAGGCATCTAATATCATCTCATCTGGACCTATAAGAAGCATTCCAGACATAATGGCTAGTAAATAATCAAATACCACACTGGCTAAACCCAGAACCTATATAGCACTGCTTACCCTCAGAAATTAAACTACCATTTCATAGGACAAGCTGAGAAACATCTACGACAAGGAATAAAGTAAGAAAGAGGTAACTCTATAGTTGAATAACTTCAATGGAAAGTACTTACTGCTTTTGGAAGTTGCACGAGGATCAAAATCATCATCATCATCATCTGCATGCCTATCAAGAGTTGCATTTGGAATTTGCTTGGTAATTGAGTCATAACCTTTGGAGCTGCTTTTGGATGCAGAATCCCTTGAAGTTGACGAAGGAGTATTTTGATCCTTACTGCAAAAATGAAAATTCCATTTTAAATCATCCAGATTCCTTTTTCCATCAGCACAAAAAAAAATGAACACCAGACTCAAAGTTAATTGATACATTCTTTACCAAAAAAAAAAAATTGATACATTGGGTCATTCAGGTGCTTGTGCATTTTATGCGATCAACTAGATTACTATGAACTGTACACATCCCAATACAAGATTTTATGTCCTTGTCACTAAGAACATACATAAACAAGGAGCAACTAAAACGAGTTCAGATAGATGCAATAAAATCCCTATGACTTAGTTTCTTGACAATGTAGAGTCATTCACCTGTTATTGCATAAAACCTAAGGGTTTCTTTACAACCCCAAACAAGTTTAATCAAGAAAGAGCAGATGAAAGGAAACACAGAAGTTCAAAGAAAGGGACTCCTTGGTCTATGACTCAGATGGGGTTTTACCTCCCATAACTCACTGATTCCTTTATCCTTTCAGATCCTCGACTTGATTTGGGTACAAATTTCTCAAACTTTTCTTCTCCAAATTGGTTTTCGTCTTTATCTTTGGTACTGTAGCTATCACTGTCATAGCTCGCACCAAAGCCTCCATATTTGCTACTGCTCAAGGAACTACTGTTACCAAAGGAAGCTGAACTAAACTTGGAAGCCATCCCTGTTGATGAAACTCCAACATACCTATACCAAGAGAAATAATGTGTCTGACAAAACAGCACAAAATTACAATGCTACATGTTAAGCACAGACTTACTTGTCACGTGTAGCAGCAGCCTTATTTCTAACTTCCTGTATTTTGTCTCTATTATTTAACAGTCCCACAATGGTTTCTGCCTTTTTCCTTACATTAATTCCCACATCTTTCCCATTGGGCTCAACATGTTCAAAACCTGCAAGTGACTTTACCATGCAACAAACAAAAAAAAGTCAGAAACAATTAGAATATATATGTATATACACACACTGTAAATAACACGAAAAAGGAATAAATGAAAGTTGTACCGAGATCTGGAAGGTATGCTCAATAATGTCATCTACTGCTCTTTCAGATCCATTGGCTATAAGATATTCTATAACAGCCAATGCCTGGTCAATGGTAGGAGAAGAGGATTAGGAGTAGACAAAGAAAATGCAGAGACTGCAGATATATAGTTAATATCTATGACATGAGCAGAAATACAGGTGACATAATAGACACACCTTGTAGACATAGCGCCAGTCCTTGCCAGTTTCACCCAATCTAGTCCAGAGAACATTCATCACCATCTGACACTCGGAACTGGAGGATAAAAGCACATCCATGATAAGAAGAAAATCAAAGCATATTTGCTAAGGGGAAAAAACTTTTGAACAGGAAAAAATCATGAATTACTATTTTTTTGTGGCCTGTGCAATCTCTCCTAGTACAGTTCCATGAGGACCCCATGGTTCATTATCTGTTGCATCCAAGACCTACAAGAAAGTAAATCAACAATTGTTACAGAATAATACAAAACCATCAGAAAAGGGTGGTAACCACAATACCAATGGATAGAGAACTGAGTTTATTCATTTTCAAATGAGGTTTGATTTATTGATATAAAAACTAATGGCAATACACTAGTGACCGTCTGGAGTTGGACTTCTCTTACAGGTACCCAAATTAGGTAACAGCAGCAATGGAGTTGGAATTTAGGTTCAATCCACCCCTAGAAGAATGCAGCACATAATGACTGTCCTAAAATTTTGAAGTTGAAATAAAACAGACCCTGGAAAATATTAGGTCAAACAAAAGGAAGCCATATAGCAGTATAGAACTGATCACTTTTATTTATTGATTCAGTACTAAAGGGGAAAAGATTCTACAGTTCTTAATCAGCATGGCCAGATTAACAAATGTCTCACTCACACAAGATAATCTTGTCTGCAAATTATCCCATGTCTACTAATCTATTTGTTAGCACTGTTTTGATTACTTTTATATGTTTTCAGTAAACTAGCTTCAAATCCTTCAATAGTTTAATCGATCAACTTTAGTATATTCATTCCTCCTCTGTTCCGAGCATTGTGTTTGCATCTTATTGTCCTCTTCCCCTCTTTTTCCCAGAACTTGGCTAAAAAAATCTTGAATTCGGTTCAAAAGTGCTTAGGAAGTATAGAGACAAATCCACCACTAATATAAAATCTTGAATTTCACAAAGGACTTGTACAGCACACACACACAATAAAGGTTCACATTCGCCACCTTGTATTTAAAAAATAAAAATCCAAATGTATAAGAACAGCACAATTCAAACACAGAATACAGGGAGGGGGACTACTCATGCGAATTCGAGGCGTACCTTCTGCTCGATCTCCGGAACCTTCAACACCTTCAAATTCACCTCTCGTTTGCTACAAAAATCACACCAGACGGCGAATTCTTAAGATTCCATGATCTAGCCGCATTATAAACTCAAATCAAGAGATCAATCGAACAGGAGAGAAATCAGAGAACTCACATCTCGCGCACCGTTTGATCGAAAACCTTCATGAAATCCATCCTTTCGGATCTGATGAATCGGTAATTGTAAAAAAACAGGGATCCAAACAATAAATGAGAGGATCCGAAAGGAGAGAATCAAAGAATTGATCGGCGGCAGGAAAAAGGAAGGCGCAATCGACGAGCAGCGAGATCTAAACAAAGGAATGAATGGAACGATGAGAGAGAGGAGACGGAAACGGGGAGTGGCCCTGGGCGGTGTCCCGTAATTGCAAATCCTCCCCCTCCGCCTTTTAGCTATTGAGCTGCTCCCGTCAAATATTAAAATCCCACGTGAGGGACCCGCAACGTTTTACCGCTAACGGGGCCGCTCGGTGGCCCATAGCCTGGGCTAAAAATTCGTTGAATAGAAAAAGACTGGTTTCGTATGGGACGGAGTTAATAAACTGACTAAAATTATAAATAGGGTAAAATTTATAAACTGTTGATAAAAATAGTTAAAAATTTATGAAAAAATATAAACTCCGGGTGAAAAACAGTTTATTTGTAAAAAGTGTAGTTTATTTTGTTATTATTAGAGGTATTATGGTATTTGCAAATCAAATAAACCACATAAACTCCAAATAAGCTTCCTCCAACAGCTTTTTTTTAACACATAATTTTAACTGTTTATATGAGTTTTTGAGTGTCCATACACCTTTTTAACATGTTAAAAAAATAAACAGCTGATTCGACTTATTTTTTTAACTGTTTTTTTTGTAGCCATACATACCCACTTTCTTCGGTCGGAAATAAAAAAGTTTTTTTAAGAGTTCAAAACTATATAAAATTTTATTTATTTTAATTATTTTTTTAACTATTTAATAAAGTAAATAATATTTTATATAGTTTTTAACTCCTAAAGCTGCGTGCACAAAAGTCAAATATTGTATATTTCCGACCGGAGGAGTACACAGATATGCACACATTCCGGTCCGTCGGTCCAAGGCTTGAAATTACAGTCCAGCCGCGGTCTTCGAACGGAAACCGAAATTACAATTTTTATGGACCATTATATTTTCGGTATGTTCCAAGACCGAAAATTCTAGTTCGATCCAATATCGAAAATTCTGGTCCGATTCAAAATTTGAGCAATCCTTTGTATTTATCATTTTATTAAATAAAACTTTGTATTTGGAAAAAAAAAAGGTATGTGTCTATAGAGATGTGGTTTTTTGTGGTATATATAGTACATTTTATGATCGAGTCAGGGTGTTTCATTTATACAAGTTCACTATTATTCATCTGATACGTTGAAATGTATTCATATAACATTATTCTATTCAAACGGTAATGGGTAGTATTAATACCAATTTCAAGTCGGTGTAGTGATTTCGGAACTACAAGACATACTAAGAGGTTCGAAATTTGAAGTATCTTGAAAACACGGAGTCGTATGTGAGTGAAAGGGTCAATCCAAAGGCTTAAATGAGTCACACAATACCTGATTCAAATATAAAGCAATTAAGTCTGATCGAACTAGACCAAGACATAAAAAATACGTATGTAGTATCCATTATCTAATTTTTTTTTACTAATGAATGCAAAAATTAAATTCCAGATTGCTTTTAAAACATTTTTTTGACAAACTAAACCATATTATAATCTTTAAAAAAAATTGTTATACATTTTTTTTTACCCGAATAATATAGCATTAGTGATGGAAATTATTCAAACTGTAAATCACTATCAATTACAACATAGTTAAATCAATTTTTGTGTAGATATATTTCAATAAAAAATAATATATGTACAAATAATTCTTTTTTATAAAAAAATCTATATATAAGTCAAATAAAAGCTATTAAATATTTATCTATTCATATTTTTTTTATAAGTGTGAGTCGTGTGATTATGAAATAGTTTTGATTTATATTTCTATTAATTAACTAAAAAAATATAAAGATAGATTGTGATTTACAGTGACTTTTCAAAAAAAACATGGCAATATATTATTTTAACAGTTTTTTGGCGGAATTTTTTTAAACCAAGCATGGAACGTCATATAAAATGCTTGATTTAATATATAAAATATAAATATAAATTTTGATAGGTTTATGTATATGCCGTGTTGAGTTTGGAATGTATCGGATGATTCAGATCTAGTTCACTAAATCTCGGATTAAATATAAATACATATTTTCATTGATATGTTACCACTCTTTATTTATGGCTTGTTTGGTAGGGGTATATAGATATAGACTATAAGTATAGGAAGTCCAATATCTATATCCCCTATTTGGTAAATTTACACAAATTAGTATATGGATATCAATCCTATATCTCTATACACTAATTGTAAGTTTTTTTTTAGTTTTGGATATCTGAAGATCGAAATTGGGGGATATGGGGGATATCAGTGCCTCCACTCTGAGCGACCGACCTTCCCTCCTCCATTGAAGGAGCTCCTTCTTCTTCTCAATCTCGATTTCTCTCTTTCCTCAATTTGCAATTAGGCTTTTGTCGAAATTTTGTTCTGCGATTATGCAATTAGGTTTTTTTTTCCGTTTTTTTAGCGCTTATTCGACTTTGTTCTTCAACCATTCCTTAGCTATTTCGAATATGTTCTTCAGCCATTCAAATCTGTTGTTTTTTATTCTTTAGCCTTTGAAATCTGGATGGCGATGGCGAGTTGGAATCGAGATAGAGAAGTGGAGATGGCGGAAAGTAGAAACGAAAGTGAGGTGTTTAGCATCTGGATGGCGAATTAGAAAGAAGCAGTAAATGAAGATTCGGAGGGGGTCGAACGGGAGATGGAGATGGAGAGGAGGCCGGGGGGATTTGGTTCATTTTTATCACCTTTTCTTTTTTTCTTTGTAATTCTGATATCAATATACCATATCCAAACATCATATATAAGATATAGATATCAATCTCATACCCATACCCAATACCGATAGCTTGATATCTATATCTCATATCCATAGCCTATATCTTATATCTATATACTCTTTCCAAACGGATCCTTAGTATTTTATGTTAACAAAATATACATCGATTTTTTAATATATTTTTTTTGGAAAGAGTTAAAAGGTATATACCATATCAATGATAATTATTTTAAATAGTTTTTAAGTCATTAAAAAAATATGCCAAGAAGTGAAATGAAGTGAATATATTTTGACACATTTTAAGAAGTTTACTCTCTAATACTCTACCCGCTCGATAAAATGTCACATTAATGTTAATTTTGTTAAAAAAAACATGTTATTGTAGGAATTTTGATCTATAATTTATGGAAATGGTTTTGTAATGATTAGTGCTTCGTACATTATTAATTGTAGTTTTGAGAAAGTAAAAAAAGTCGTGTAAGTGTAATTAATGAGAATATATCAATATAATAGTACTCCCTTGATTTGTTAATTTTCTTAAAATTTATGAAAAAGAGCAAAATGACATTTTTTTATGAACGAAATAATATATTTTTTTAACAAATTAATACAGTATTATATAAAATATTTCAATACTTTTAACCTTTTAAAAACTTTTAATTTTGAGACAGAGAGTATAATCTGATCAGTGGCTGACAAAATAAGGTAAATATTTTACGAAGAAAGATTTATTTATTTACAGAGAAGAAAATATCATCTGCGATGATCGCGCCGTGCAGCCAAGTCATCAGCGCACGATAAAGCGATCCAACAAACAAGAGGACGCCACGTGGATAATAACGTGACCCAGCGCCGCAGGGGATCGGAATCAGCCAAGCATGTTGGGTTGGCGCTGATGCAGTGAACAGAGAGGAAGGGCCAGGTAAGCTCTCTCTCTTCCCCGCTGCGTGCTTTTAATAAGAGCTGCTTTAGAGAGAGAGGGAGGAGGAAGAGGGTTTCCGTGGTTTTGGCGTATTGCAGAGATGGAGAATCCGGAGGAAGGGGAGGAGGAGGTGCTAGGCTCGAGCTTGACAATGGAGAAGGTGAAAGCCGCGAAGAAGTTCATCGAGAACCATTACAGAGCACAGATGAAGAACATGCAAGAAAGGAGAGAGAGGTAATTGATCCTTTTATTTTCCAGTCGGAATCAAGGGGGAAACGACTTTACCGTCTAATCGGAGCGTTTTTTTCCTGCGGAGTTAGGTCTCCGTTGGTCGGGAGGGTGGGCGCGAACTGGTAATCGGTTTGATTACAGAATTTGACTTGCGTAGTTTGCTTGGATTTGTAGGGTTCTAGTTTTAGGTTTGTGCTTGTGTTAGTTGGATTGACTGTGTTTGCTTTGCAATGTCGGAATTTCGAGGTATTGTGGGGGTTAGGTTTTTACTGTTAACAGTTGGGTGCTTAGTCCAGCTGGACTCTGCCAATTGAGAGGTTTGAGCTCACTGTCTTTTTGGATTTTGTACTCACACCAATCAGAGGCTTTACAGTTTGTAGGGAGGCATAGAATGTTTGTATTAGGTGTTCGGGGTCTAGGGTTGGCAAGGTTTTGCATCTCTGTCATCTGTCATTTGTTAATGCCATCTTTTAGAATGTGCTTGATTGGGAGACAATAGACTGTGGTTACTGGAAAAAAGGTCCAAGTACTTGAACACTGATGACTTGCAGTATTCTAGGGAAATTTACACTAATCTAAGGGAATTAGACCCGTTAGGTTGTGTTGCTCATGTAGTTTGCCAGATTTAATGCATTGATCTGAAACAGCACAATTAATTATCTGCAGTTGAATAACCCTCTTTTGAGTTTCTGGCTCATATTGCCCACGGTATATAGTGTAGATTTTAGAAAATGAGAATGTACTTTTGACGTATGTCGGAAAATATAGATGAAGGGTACCGTGGGATACAGGTTTTGGAAAATGAGAAGATACTTTCGATTTTGTAGTCAAGGAAAATGTGAGCCTCAGGATGTTTGTAGGGAGATGTACATGAAGGGTACACAATCTTCTTTTACTCGTTGCGACGTTGCCAATTGGATAAAGTATATATAAGAGTAAAATAATCTCCCTGTTGAAATGTTAAGTGTTAATGAAACTACTTTGTTTCTGGCCTTTTTTTTTAACGGTCATAGTAATCAATGGAAACTTTCCAGTGAGTTGCCTTCATGATTCAGGTTGAGTTAATTTTAGCATTCGTACTTTATGTAGACAAAGTAATGATTGTTCCATGATCCACATCATTAATTATATTTGAAAGTTATGACAAAGGGTTAGAAAAAGTGTAGTGGTCATTATAAAAACATTTTAGCAATAAGTATTATACTCTTTGTGTATATGCAGCTGCTTATTCAGGGTGAGTTAGTTTTATCTTACACTTATCTGTCATAGTGTAAAAATATGTTAGCTATAAGTATCATTCCATTTGTGCATTTGCTGCTTATTTCTGTGTTAGCATTGCTTATCAATATTAAATTATTAATCTATGGTTAGATGTTGGTAACTTAGTTATGTGTCGCTTTCTGCTGTAGACGTTGGGTTCTAGAAAGCAAGTTGGCTTCTTCAAATGTTCCCGAGGAGGAGCAGATCAACATGATTAAGGATGTAGAGCGAAAGGAGACAGAGTTTATGCGGTTGAAAAGGAACCGGATTTGTGTAGATGATTTTGAATTGTTAACCATCATTGGTAGGGGTGCTTATGGCGAGGTTAGTTTCCTTTACTATATTAAAATCTTTACTTTTCATGAACCATTTCTTAATAGAATCTGTCTAACAGAAACATCGTTTTTTCCTAATTTGTTCCAACTTCTCAAGTTTTGTTAATGAATTCATTTCATTTCTAATTAGCTGATCATAAAAGCTATTTTTTTCAAGCAGTTTATATTGGATATTGAGATTTTTTAGGGGTTACCTTCAACTAGGTTTTAATCTACTTATCACACATTTACAGTTCCATAATTTCCATTCATTTATCTAGTTCAAATATTCCAGGTGGATTCTTTTTACCCATTTTAGTACTTAGATTCCATGTACATGGTTCAAGTTTATGCTTTAATGGGCATCAAATGATTTCATCTTGAATTTTTCCATTTATGAATCTATTTATCTTTTCCTAACTTGTAGTTGTAAGAAGTTTTTGTTTAATAGGGTAGCTGGATTTTATTATCCCATAGATAACTACGGTTGGGCTTTCTGATTTTAGACTTGTTGTACTTCAAGTTAAAAGGGCTCTGCAAGGAATCTTGAACAGCCGTGCTTTTATCTTTTCCATAATCCGTTTGAGATAGCTATTTGACCTGGCAATAACATGGATCCTGTTGAAAGTTCTTTTGAGGATTATTTTCCCTCATTTAAAACATTTTCTTTTTGCACCTACATTCCGAATCATTTTTGTAGGTTGCTGCTATGTAGTTTTAAAATGACAACATCAGCATATTTCCAAGAGCCTTCCAATATGTCATAAGAGGAATCTAGTCCCAGCATTGATGAGGTTTCAAATTGAAAATTATTATTTGTGTAGTTATGCCTGCGAAGCAGAAGTTTCTATTTGTTGTGGACGCCACTTGTTAAGTTTGGAAAGACTACAATTAACAAATCTTCTCAATCATTTTGCCATAAATTTGAGTGAACTTCGTACTTACATGGCCAATATGCTTGTTTCCTCCATCCATCCTTTTATATTTTGAGTAACTTTTCTCCACTACACAAGTTTTCAACGATACTCCCTGCTCTCTGCACTAATGACAGCTCAATATATGAATATTTCAAACTTAAGACGATGAAACATTCCCACATCACGACACTCCCTTGTGAAGCCGTTCATGGAGAACATAGGGGATTTAAACTTGGAAGTAAGCAGATGATGTGCTTGCTTTTGTACAGTTTTGGGGTTTATAGCCATAGTAAATTTTTGATGGTTTCTGTGCCAATTGGTTCATCTTTGTTGCCATAGCAAATAATGACCTCTTTGTTGGATTAAAAGACAAGCCATTGGCACAGGTTGCAATATGGAAAATAGGTGATATTTTGAAAAGTCAGTTAAAGAAAATGAAGCAGGCTAGGTAAATGGCTGGACTGAGGTTAGTGGAAGCAAACAAGAAAGTTCTAGAAATTGAATTTAACCCTTTTTAATACATTGAAAGTTTGAAACAACCTATGGGTTTAGTTTCATGCCACATGCACGTTTTTCTTCGTCTTGCACATTGGGAGGCAATTAGGCTGCCAGTGCCATAGAAGTAATACGGTTAACCTGCTTTGTTTACGTGCAAATGGTGCAATAGCAAGATCATCTCTATAAAAAGATGCGAGTATGAGGTGCTTGTAAGTGATAAATTATAGAACTGTGAGTGAATATTGTTGGAACAATCTTAAGTTGTATGGACTTTTTATGCCCTTCCATCTCGCAGCACTTCCTTTTTTCATTGTTCCATTTTTATAATCATTGTAGTACAACTGCTAATCTAAATATGCATTAGCATCCTTGAAATCTTTTCATCTGTCGCTGTTTTGATTGTATCATATGATATACTCTCAATTTTCAGGTTCGACTTTGTCGTGAGAAGAAATCTGGTAATATCTATGCTATGAAAAAGCTGAAGAAGTCTGAAATGCTTAGCAGAGGGCAGGTGAGATTGACAAGATATCATTTAACGTTTGTGAAGCTATCCTGATCGATTTGTTGATAGCTTTTGCCATTTTGGTTCCAATAAATCAAGATAGGCTCTGGTTTTTTTCTTATGTTTGATCAATGGTTAAATCAAATCAAATTGACCAGTGGTGAAAAAGAAAGGAAAAGGAGCCAAAATGTCTCTTAACCATTAATGATTAGGGATTTTACACTATATATTTAGTATGCAGAATTAAAATTGGGAACAAGTTTTGGGTGTCAGCTCTTATCTTTAGTTCTGTTCCATTGTCATTCCATCCATCATTGGTCAGTTGTCTCATTTATTTTACCTAAATAGACTTTCCAGGCAGGTCACTCGGCATTTTATTCTCCTTTAGGTGTTTTGCAATGTAAGGTGCTTTAGCAATTTGGGTGATATTTTTTTTATTTGTTTATAGTTAATCACTGGGAGAGGCTCATAGTCATAATTGTGCAATCTGCATTGCTTTGTTTGCATCTACTTCTGTTAGATATGACATTAGATAGAGACCACGGGAGGAGGCGCATTCGGGCTTATGATGTTTAGTAGTTTGAGTCGGGGCGTTGAGTCCTATTGTTTATGCTTCTTTTCAGCCTTTCTCCCTGCATCTTATTGCCTCCTTTTCTACTGTTTGTCATGTTTCCATGTGATTTATGTGGTTTATTGTTTTGGGTCTATCGGAAACACTCTCTCGACTTGTTCGGGGAAAGAGTGCTTACATCCCCACCCAGACCCTACCTTATCGCGAGATATATTGGGTTGTTGTTGTTATTGATGCATCTACTTCCGTTCTGATTTGGCACTGAACTGTTAGGTGGAGCATGTTAGAGCTGAAAGGAATCTGCTAGCAGAAGTGGCCAGTCATTGCATTGTCAAACTTTATTACTCATTTCAAGATGCTGAGTACTTGTATCTGATCATGGAATACTTGCCTGGCGGTGATGTGATGACCCTACTAATGAGAGAGGACATCTTAAGTGAGGATGTTGCTAGATTTTACATTGCTCAAAGTGTGCTTGCAATAGAATCCATTCATAAACATAATTACATTCACAGGTTTGTGTCAATCTTTTATAGCTACTTCAATAGGAATAATATTCT
Source organism: Persicaria tinctoria (assembly GCA_037127255.1). NCBI lineage: Eukaryota > Viridiplantae > Streptophyta > Magnoliopsida > Caryophyllales > Polygonaceae > Persicaria > Persicaria tinctoria. The sequence goes on from JBANSL010000012.1 coordinate 9,293,372, forward strand.
CATAAGTTTTTTCCCCCCCCAAAACCGGTAAATTTTATATAAACCTCGAACAAGGGAGAAAGCATACACTACAATGGTTACATTACAAAATACAAAAAAAAAAGCTAGCCAAACTAAAGGCCAACCGTAACTCATAAGTGTTCAATTACTATTAGAAGCGCTTATTTATGTGAATATTGCTGGAAGTTTTCTTCCATGTCTCTACGACTTTTTTTATGAGTCAAAGAAAAGGGGATTGATTGTTAAAATGGGTGATGTACTGATGTCTAACATTAAATGAAGTTATAAAGATGGGATGTCATAAAAAAAACTCCAGTGTAATTTTTAATACATCCATAATCAACAAAATATTATTCAACAATATGTTTTTATTTAGCTGATCTAATATTCTGTGCAGAGATATTAAACCAGACAATCTACTATTGGACAAAAATGGTCATATGAAGCTCTCTGATTTTGGCCTATGCAAGCCTCTTGATTGTTCAACCCTGTCTACCATCAATGAAAATGGGGCCATGGATGATAATACGAGAGACCCAATGGATGTGGATGGAACCCTCCCTGATGCAGGCAATGGATCATGGAGAAGTGCTCGTGAACAGCTTCAGCACTGGCAAAGAAACAGGAGGACGCTGGTGAGCTTTCCTCTGTTTTTTTTTCCCTTTGAGGTGTCATATGTATTATTTCATATGTTTCTGGAAATTGACATGAATCATCCGATGCTATAGTTGAGTGGGCACAATATGTTTTAATAGTCACGAGTAAATGTTGTGTTTGGTTTCTGTTTCTGAACCTGCGAAGTCTGTTTCCGGGTCTTTCGGAAATACCCTCTTGAGTTGTTCGGAGAATGGGTGCGTACACCTTGACCTCAATCCGACGGGATATGCTGGGTTGATGTTGTTATTGTTTTTGTTGTCTCCTAGATGAAATTGCAGATGTCAATGTTATGCTTGTTTATATAAAGTTGTTTCATGTGATGATGAGATCCTGGCATTGCTCATTCGTTTCTGTTGACAATTTGTGTGTTCTGATGCCCCCTTGAGTCGTGATACATTTAGATTGACATAACTATGTGCTTGTTGCAAAGAATGAAATGGTTATCAAGGTTTATGAATTTTTTCTACTAGTGATTATTGATACTGTTGCTCCACTATTGATATCACTGCCGTTTAACTACTAGTCTACAATCTTTATTTAAATAGGCCTTTTCAACAGTTGGTACCCCAGATTATATTGCTCCAGAGGTTTTACTGAAGAAAGGATATGGCGTGGAGTGTGACTGGTTAGCAATTTATCATGTCTCCTTACACTCTTGACCTTCACGTCTTTGCTATTTAATACCTGTGATGATGATTGCCTAACCACTCTATATAAGTCACTTCCATCCAAAGAGACATTCTTTATTATTTGACTAATGAAAAAGATGGTTGCAATGTCTCTTTCTGGATTTCTCGCGTTTTTTTTTTTTTTTAAATCATGCTTTATGCTGTTAAATACTTCCGGCGTGCTGTATATGTCGATGTTCAATCAGATGAATTTTTTGAGAAGGTATATAATTGCTCTTTTTAGAAGCCCATAGCCTTCCCCTTTCTAGTTGAAGAAATATGTAGACATTTTTTTCCCAGATTTGAGTACTAACATGACAAAATCGGATGAAGTTGCATCCTTTAACTCGAGGATCCTAGAAGTAATCTCTTAGCCATGACCTTAAGGCTTGATGCCTTGACTGCCAAATTGGATGCCCGCATGAAGTTTGGAGCAAACCTAGAAACTTATGGAACCTTTTTGACAATAGCATAAGCTAACATTGCTCAGTATCCAAGAATAGGATTTTTTTTGGTTGTTTCTGTAATGATTCCTAGACTGTTAGTGTAGCTTGACATTTTGCAAATTAGGATCAAAGTTTTTGTCTGAACCTTGTTTATCAGAATTCTTTCACAATGCAGGACTGCATTGTCACTTTGTGTTCCTTTCTTCTCATGAAACTTCATTCCAAGTTTTTGAACTGCCCTTCAATTCTTCAGGCAAAATAATGTTTTGTGCACGTGACGTGCTATTTTTCCTAAATTGGCAGAACCTGATTAACCTTATCTTCATCCAAGCTAGTCTCTTTCCTAATTGCCACCTTTATCTGGGAATCTGGGGTTTTCTTTGAAGTAGTAAAAAGTGATTTAGGAAATAAGATGATATAGATAAGTTTTCTAACTGTTGCTAATGTAGGTGGTCGTTGGGTGCAATTATGTATGAGATGCTCATTGGTTATCCTCCCTTCTATTCTGATGATCCAATAACAACCTGCCGAAGGGTACGTGCTTATACCTCTGCTATGCATCTTTTTGTTTTTTTTGGCAATTAAAATTTTAGTATTAGCTGAGAATGTAAAAAATGAAATCTCGTAGAGTTTTCCTGTTTTCTTTCTCTACTTGATTTTGTAACTGGAATTGGAGGTAAAAGCATTGAATGCTGGAAAAAGGTTAGAATGTTTGGCTTTATCTGGAAGCACTGACGCACAGTGCATTTTCTTCTGTCTTATGAATGATATATCTATTGAGTACTTGTATATTGTCAAAAAATTAGAAGCAATTGAGTTTTATTAATTTATTAAAAGAAAACTTAATACCCTTTCTAAATCATTCTTTTGTACTCAAATACGTAATTAGTCTTTGATTCCTGTAAAAAAAATGGTTAAAGATCATTTAAAGTTTTGGTTAAAATCCCCTTTTTGTGATTAAAATGAATGTCTTATCAATATATGCTACGGAGTATAAGCAGTCTCCAGAGTTGAATCGTTGCTCCTAACTATCGTACCATTTTTTGAGGTGGCAAAAGATGTTGGCTTGATCACTGACTTTGCAGTACGTTCCTTTATCTTTGTACCCGCATTCATGCCAGATTGTTCATTGGAGAAATTACCTCAAGTTTCCAGAAGATGCGCAGTTGACACCACAGGCAAAGGATCTTATTTGTAGGCTGCTGTGCGATGTTGACCATCGTTTAGGTGTAGCAGAGCAAATTAAAGTATGTTTTTGTGTACTTTTTTTTGAACTCTCATCTCTTGCTTCTTTTTCAAAATAATCTTATTGAGTTCTGTTATAGGTTCATCCATGGTTTAATGGTGTGGCATGGGATAAACTTTATGAAATGGAGGCAGCATATAGACCGCAGGTGGAGGGAGAATTAGACACTCAGAACTTCATGAAATTTGATGAGGTATATTGAGGAATGAGTACATATTTTGAATTATAGAAATGATGCTTCTGTTGTTTGTTTAAAATCCCTGATTCTGTTGCATTGTTTTCCTCAGGTGGTCCCTCCAATCACAGCAAGATCTGGTTCTGGACCTTCAAGGAAGGTATGCTGGATTTTTTTCTTGGATTCTACCCATAGGACTGAATGGAGTTTCCAATTTTCCCTCTGTATTATTTTCTGACCCTTAAATCCATATAACCTCAGTTAAAATAGGGGTGGCTAGGGTTAGAGAGTTGTAGATTGGAAAAGAATAACATAAGCAGTGAAAATATGAATACGTAGTATTTTTTAACAAGTAATTCCATTTTTCTTTTTCCTTTGACAGCACTTGTTGTTTATACAGTATTAACTGAATCAGCTATCATTGTATTTAAAACTAATGGTATTTGGTCAATCGAAACATTTAATTATCTTTTAAAAAAGCGAAAATAGTATGAGCATTAAAAGTTGTGACTGTGTGACACTGACTAATTGGGAAATCATACCAGTTTTGGGATGCCAATGCAGCTTGTCATAATAATCACTGAGTGTGTAAGAATTGGCAAGAAACTTGACATTTCAACAAAATATAAACAAGTAAAGATATTCAAATGAAGGAAAAATGATGACCTCTCAATTTGTCTTCCACGCCCCAACCAAAATTCCTTTCTTCTCCTTGTCTCATGCAACCCTTGCCTATTTTCATTAATTGTATTTATGTCTGTTTACTTGACCTGGGGGGTGTTTCAGGGGAGGAGGTGAGGGGAAAAGTTTTTAGAGGGGAGAGTAGAGGCTATGACATCCATCAGTGTTTCCTAGCTCAGTTACATTTTCAGGGTTAGGGTTGCTGGTGGAGTGTAGAAATTGGAGAAGGGGGAAAGGGGTAAGAAGATAGGAGGGATGGGAATCTTGGCAGCACTTGTCCTCGGTAAGAGAGATATGCACGGGGTTTGACAGGGGGGGTGAGGAATGCAAGTTTCACCTAACAGAAATGTGACATGGCTTCACCAAGGGATCTTTGGAATAGTATAAGCATGCCATGCGTGCTCCTGATGATCACTTCTGTCCGTGCATTTACTTTTGCTGCTGCATGTATCCTGTTTGTCTGTATGTGCCTTCAGAAATTCTGTTTCCTGTTTATTGGTTTTAGATGGGTATCTAATGTGTCACCCTCCACTTTTTCATTCATTGCAGATGCTACAAGATCCAAAAGATTTAAGTTTTGTTGGTTACACATATAAAAATTTTGATGCTGTAAAAGGGATGATTCCCCCAGTAGGTATGAAGAGACTCTACCCTTGTTGAATTGCTTCAACTATAAGATTCAGGGAAAAATAATTTATATCTTGCTTCTCATTATTAAAATGCTAGTGTTCCTGTCTGATGTACATGTTGATATCGATTTAATGCACGTAGCGAGACTCGTAATTCGTGAACAGCCGAGCCTCTAAAAACGGTTAATTGGTTCTAGTGGTATTGAAAGCTTAAAAACAACTTTTTCTCTTATGATCTTGATAGAAATGGTCAGAATATGTATTGTCAATGCTTGATCATGTTTGAATCCATCTCTAAAAAGCTCACCACTCTTGACTTAGTGACTGCAGATCGCAAGGACTGTACATTGCCAAAAAGGCCATCCCCTGACACCTTAAATGGTATGAACTCTTTTTTTTTTTGGGTAGAGATGAACTCTTTTGTCTGAATGCTTATTTCTTACCTCATTGAAGAACTTTTGGTAGAACTTTTCTGGATGAATATATGAGATTTTACAATGGAAATCCATCCGAAACAGATTAACTTCTAACTTTTGTGATTCAAGTAACTATGATTGTGAGCGTACACGAGTGTGAAGGCCAATGTCTTTTTCGGAAACAACGGCTTATTTCAGTTCTTTTCAGAAAAGAGGGCACGTTTCTTACTCTCTTTGCTTTGAAATCCAATGATCGGACTCGCATAAGTGATCATTATCTTAACCTTCTTGTTTTTGCATTCATTTGATGAAGCTTACTTTATGTCATTAGGTAACTCCGGAACCGGCTATGCTTATGCCAAAAGCACAACTGAGGAAATGGATGTCCAAATGCTCATCACATCAGAAGAGCCTATGTCTTCATAGTACGCCTACGCATCTGACGCTGTAACTTGGATGGTGACCTCATAGTGTTGGTTTATATGGAGCTTTGCTTATTCTCTAAGCCGTCTGGGATGCTTGCCAATGCCAAGATCGTGTATTTTTCACTGATTTGGCTGCTCAGAATGTACCAGGATGACCTTATTAAGTATATAGATTTCAAGCAACCCTTACGAAGCTGGAGACGAGTTGAAAAGGAGTTTACATGGAAAACTGAAACATGAAGCTAATACTATATCATATACCTGTAGTTGTAACCCTTTACCCCGCTGCTTTCCCTTGCCGTTTTGAAGTACAGTAGCTGTCCGGCTGCCCAGGTTGGCTTATCAGAGATTTAGTGTAATTTGCCTTCTCTTGTGGCAGTTTGTGGACAGATTATTTGAGAGTGCAGAACCAGTGTGTAGATCTATGAAAACCATGTGTGCAACCTTTTAATGAAACGTTTCAGGTACCTGTTTCGTTATTTTTTCGCCCTTTGATTTATTTAGGGTATAGAACACCGTATTATTTGAGACAAACTGATCAAATGAACCAACAAATTAGCTTCCAAGGACCTGAATTGTGGTCAACAGATGTTTCTTGGACGTTGAAGTATTTTTCCAAACTAGATTCTAGAAGATTGTTATGATTGTAGAATCAATCCAAAGCACGGAAAGATGCCCACTCGACGTCTCCACCAAAAGAAGATTGTTAGCTTGTTATGATTGTATTCCACTTGATTTTCTTAGCTAGTCTGTGTTTGCCGAGTGCCAAGACTTCTTGAGTAGAGAATGAGCTATCCAATTTCGACATGGGTATTGTGAGGCGAATTGTGTTGCGGATTACCTAATTGGTTTAGCAAACCCGCTTGAGGGTGCTTCAAGTTTTCTAGAGAATAATGTTAGAGGTTGGGCTATTCTCGCACTATGTATGACAACTCGAAAGGCCGAAGACGACAGACGGACTAATTGTCATGATACAACAAATAAACACAAAACGAAAGACTCGCCCTCAACTGATCAAGATAACAATTAACCCAACCAGCTGGAAGTCGAGGAGGACCAGGAATAGACAACAAATGTCGAGAGCATGGGAGAGTCTAGAGACTAACACGGTGTCTTGACGCCAAGAAGACGAGAACAGAAGCCCACCAATGGAAAGAGGCGTCCTCGAATCAGGAATAGGCAACGAATGCCGAGAGCACGGGAGAGTCTAGAGACTCACACGGTGTCTTGACACCAAGAAGACGAGAACAGAAGCCCACCAATGGAAAGAGACGTCACCTGAGGAAGTGTGAATCACCGACGTTCTCCTCACCTAGATGAGGGATCTTCGAAAACCACGAACACCGCCACAATCAACCGGGCGTCTGAGACTATACCTCTTCCGGAACTAAAAGTACGACTAGATGCAGAGAGAGCACTAACTCTCGTTTCGAACAAAAAAAAAACAAAAGAAACCTAAGCTTGAGTGAGACAAGATACTCGTCAAGTCTATAACTTTCCTCATCGACGTCAACATATAAATACATTGTATGCCCGAAAATCAAGATTCAAGAGAATTCATTAACAACATAGAAACAAACTTGAAGAAATCAGTGTTCTAGTCTTATAAATAAGCTTCAACTATAAATTAAATCTGGAATAATATATCCTTCAACTGACCCGGTAAAGGAGAGAAATGTGAGGAGTAAATAAAAGGGCGTTCATGCTATTCACCTTCCAACTGCCAGTTCCTGCGTCAGCTTTTCAAGGTGATCGTCTTTCTGGACTGATTCAACCCATCTTGCGTTGATGTGAACCTTTTCCAGGCTCTGCTTCAGCGTTCTTGTGATTCCTGGCACTGCCCGACTTGCAAAGAAGGCCTCGACTTCCTTGGCCTTTTCAACCGAGGAAAACTGAAAGAATTTCATAGAAAATCTTGAATCAAGGATCTGGTGGAATACAAGCTGAAGGGAAATAATCACATTCAGTCATAAAAACAGAGACAAAGCGAAGGGAACAAACCGGCGAGACAACTGCACTGACAAAGCGGCCCAAGAGATAACCGGACTCCCAGACCTTTGTGATATGATCCCAGTTATCCTGCTCAACATAACGGTAAAAAGGTACAGTTATGTTATAGGGGTAAGTCTGTTTTTACGTCAGTTTGAGTTCGTTCATCGTTCACAAGTAAGACTTACAGTCAGCCACTTCCATGCTGTTTCACGCCCCTCCCTGCATACCGCTAGTCCATATACAGCATCTTGGTTTCGTACCTGGCAAGGTATAAAAGTCGGTAATTTGAACTCAAAACTAATTATTTATCGTACCTGAATAACAACAAGACTATAATTACCTCAGAAGATAACAAGAAGTTGAGAGCTTCAAGGACGATATCAGGGTCCGGACAGGATGCCAATGAACCTGCCAGCATCATTGTCAGAATATTGATTACCAGTTTTCATTGTCAAAAACTCAAAAAATTTGGTATAGTAATTTACCTAGAATACGGCCCTTCTCCTGACTCAGTTCAGTCTCTCTGTATACCCTTAACAGAGATTCATAACCTGATCTGTTGGATTTGGTGACTTTCCGCATTACAGCCATATATGATGCCTGTGAACACAACAGTTTAGCAAAAAGCACGCAGCTACAAGATAACTAATCAGTTCAGTCAAAACTGACCTTTCTGATATCAGGTGGGAGAAGTGGTGAATTTCTGTCTTCTAAGAATGCATTAAAACGCCTGATGGCTTCATCTATGGTACTCTCATCCCCAAGGTAAGCAAGTGCAGCTAAAAGCTCACCTCTCAACATAGCATCCAAGTGGCCCTCGCCTTGCTTAGACTCCCAACCTAATTTTCTGTGAGGAACAGCGACAGAATTACGAGAAGCAATTGAGACCAACAGTTTATCCAAAGTACAGCATAGAGGTCTGACAAGATTCCAAGTGCTATCTAACTCATGCCAAATAGATATCTTAGCAGACTTTCAGTATTGTGTTATTTGGAGTTTAATTCCTTAGTTGATAATTATACTAGAGGGTTTCTCTCTGCCGAATTCCTACCATCAAACTTCACAATCTTAAAGGTTGACAACCTAAGCTCCACAAAAATTCAAGAGTGAACACAGTTGCATTGTCTCACTCCTCAGCACTAACAAGTCCAACTATTTTCAAAAGTATATGTAATCAAACCAAGGGTGTTCCTACTTTCCACTCAGTTAAACTTGTATCTGGATAGTACATCATATGAATAATCATTTTATTGTCTGAGAAAAGATAATACTCACGCTGCAGGATATTGGAAAATGATGGTAAAAAACTGCTTCACATTATCAACTATTTGGGGAGCAGCATCAGCTACTATTCTAGCCACTTTGTAGCTTATCTGCGGACAAAAGAAAGCAAATATTAGCTGTAAATACAATTTAAGCTAAAACAATCAAGTTCATGAAGGAGAAAAATATTACATCAATGAGATTAGAGAGCACTGTGTATTCAAGTTCCTTTGCAAATGAATTCATCAACTTTAGCAAGGAACTCAATGGTAACTGACCAGCTGTGCACAAGGCAAATGCATCATCCAAAACACCTGTTACAGAACAAATGAGCTATTGTCTTCAAAGTAAAAACCCACATAGATTTGTAACCATTTGCAAGTCAAACCATGTACCAAATCTATCTGTTGGAGTTAATTCGTTATTCTCTATGGCAGGCCGGAGTTTTGCTGCAAGTTCCTCATCATACTTCACTCTATAGAAACCTGCTGTGTTCACATTAACTTTAATCCAGGCATTCTCTCCAATATCAATACTTCCAGACTTTGATTTCAGTAGAAAGTTCTGACGAGAATCATAAGAACTGCAGCATAACGTGAGGGGGACAATCCATTGGCCATCTGCAGCTGAACCACTTAACAAAAACTGAGACTGCAACCCATTCAAAGGTTTATTAGTCTTCTAGAATTGATTTGAACTGATCATTCCATTCAACGGAAAATTTAAAAAAAAAACAAAAGCAAGAAGAGGATAGTGCAGGAAGAGAAGAGATATAAAATGAACCTGCTCAAATTCAAGCTTTTGACCATTAATTTTCACAGAAACAACAGGATATCCTTGCTGTTTTGTCCATGAATTCATCAACTGTGTTACTGGTTCACCAGACTCCTCTTCAATAGCAGCCCACAAGTCTTCTGTCTTAGCATTTGAGTAGGCATGTTTCTTAATATATGAAGCAAGTGCTCTCTGGTTGCATAAGGGAATCATATGAACAAAATAATCAACTCCTCAGACATTTAAAATGTGAAGAAAGAAAATAAACACTATGCCAACTTACTTCCATACAAACCTAAAAATAAATCAAGCAACTGAGATCTCCACACAGGATTTGAAACTTCAATATTTTCAGATAGAATCACAAAAGATTGGGTGCTAGGGAACATTGGCTGTACAAGTCTAACCATCCCAGAATACTAGATGCTTTGCTAATCATTTACAAAATGGGTGAAACAATGCATCACCCAGTCCAGATCATGCCTATACATGTGGCAAGCGGCCAAGCCATGGCCCATTACCAGTTGCCACCTAATGACATTGCCCATCCCCAGGGTCTAATTTACCTCAAAACTAGAAAAATGCCGTCATCAAATCCAGAACTGAATAAAATATCAAGTTCCAACTGTATTACCGCCTCAAGCCCACATACCCTGAAAGATAGTATCAAGGCAAACTGACTTCATCCATGAGAGTCTCTTTTCATGCAACCCAACAAAAGAAATGAATGGCATGGCTCGACAATAAAAAGACAATGAATGGCTTGAAATTGATTATAAGAAAAATTATGCTCCAAATGAATGGCATGACTAGACATTGTCAAAACAAACATAACACCTCAAAGAGAAGAGTGGACAAGCTACCAACTCACCAAACTTTTTGAAAGAAAAAATAACTATGTTAGGAGATTGAAGCTTGCATATTTGAAGACATAGCTTAAGAAATAAAAAATCAACCTGAAAAGACTCAGGACCAATATAGCTTTGCAACATCCGGATGACAGATGCTCCTTTCATGTAACTAATGGCATCAAATATTTCATCGACTTCAGAAGCATGATTTACCTCCACCTGGGATGACAAAGAATCAACAGTTGAACTCAGTGCATGTACTGGCATCAAATATATTTTTGTGTGCAATAAGTTTGGGAAAGATATCCAAATTTTGACTATATACCTCAATGGGATGTGATTCTGCAAGTCCATCCAGTCTAAGACCCTGGGTTGTCTCATCAATAAACTGAGTCCAAATCTTCCATTCTGGAAACAAGCCATCAATTGCCAAGTATGACACCTACAATGCATCATTACTCATCAGCTGTATATAAATTAAAAGACAACTTGGTACATTAAGCAAAATGGGTGTAGTTAAAAATACCCAAGTAGCAAAACCCTCATTCAACCATAAGTGTGTCCACCATTCCATAGTTACGAGGTTTCCAAACCATTGATGAGCCAGTTCGTGAGCAACAACAACTGCAACCTAGCCAAACATAGTTTCATTATAAAATACTAGTTCTAATGGAAACAACGTACTTAATATTTAAACGGCATTGAAGGAAAGCGACAGTTACCCTCTGCTTGTTAGCAGCTGCAGAATGCTTCTCATCATAAAGCAAAGCAGTTTCACGATATGTGACCAGACCATAATTCTCCATGGCACCAGCAGCAAAATCAGGAATCGCAATCATATCCAATTTAGGAAGTGGATAAGGTACCGCAAAGTACCTGCAAGAATTTAGATAAAAGTATTACATGGAGGCTGAAATGCAGGTTCCCAAACTCTGGAAAGTGAAACATAAAAGGTTGATATTAGAAGTTCCATGTGTTATTTATTTCAGACTCTTCTACTATCATAAGTCATTGCCAAGCAAATGCAAGTACTTTTTGTAGAGTTCTAGCGTCTTCACAGCAACATCCAGTGCAAACTTCCCTTGACTTGTCTTGCCAACCTGGCAATACACCCGAACTTTGACACCTGTATTGAATTTAAAACAATGGTGAGAACCAGAGCCCCTCAAATACTTTATACTATAATACTATACTGGACAAAAAGATTATTAGTAGCTGAGTACCATCATCAGTATGATCCTCCAGATAATCAAACAAGCCAATCACAACTGCCACCAAGTATGTAGACATAATTGGTGATTCCTCAAAGTAAACTGTTTTACAATTTCCTTCTTGTTTTTCTTCAATCACTGGCATGTTGGAAAGGGTTGTTACTTCAATAGGCACAACCAGCGTCAGCTTGAACTTAGCCTAGAAAATCAGAAATCACACAGTGAATCAAATCCAACACTCAAGTTGCAAATAAAATGCAGAAAAACATGGGCAAATGGTGCTGAAATGGCGTTTCTCATTCACAGCATCTACAATGAGAACTATCTACAATGTCAGCACTTGGAATACAAGGCCACAACTGAATGGATATCCCAAACAACTTGTACCCAAACTCTGTATATCATGAAATTAAAGTAAGGAGCCTTAACAAATTTATCTTTATTTTTAAGAAAAATTGTGTCTTTCACAATTCTGAGTCTTTATTAACTACAGAAGTCTTCTTTCAGCTTGAAAGATCCATCAAGAACTCACACATATTACAATTGAAAGCCTTAACTTAATCCATCTCAATCTCTATATGTTGTATGAGTGTATCCATGTATATAGCAGTTGTCTTTCTTCTTCATTGCAAAACAGATTGATTACAAAGATATATATTCCTGCCAATGATCATAGAAACTTCGATTCCATTACACCTCCTAACATCCTATTTGTGGTCTTCTTTTGCCTACTACCAGTCTATATCTGCATCTGGGAAACAGTCAAACATTTGCATCTTGACTTGGGTAAGCAGTCAACCTAAATTTGCAGTCATTTAGTCATCAAATTGAAAGAAAGAAATGCAGGATCACCTTAGCAGCAGGTTCATCCCAGCAGGGGAAACATCTCCGAGCATCAGTTGCTTCAAACTGAGTCACTGCCATGTTCTTCTTTTCGCCATTAATCTCATACACACTGAAAAATGTTTCCAAACAAAAATTCAACTCTATGTCAGCCAGCATCTCAGATTGCAGGTGGATGATAATTCGTGATGATCACAAAAAGAGTGCAAATTTAGGTCAAACTGAAAGCAACCTTCTGTAGAAGCCTTTCATCTTGTCATTGAGGATTCCTTCAAAAGCAATCTTCAAATTCCCGACTCCCGTAGGCAGATCCTCTGTGAATTCCAACACCAAAATCTCATCCTCCTGTACGAATCCAACCCTCGCAACTCGCAATTCCTGACACAAGAAATCAATCCATTGAAGAAAACAGCGGGAATCCGAATCCAACGGACTACAGATCAGACTGCATTACAAAATTACCTGAGAAGTCGATTGCGGGACGAAGGAGACGGAATTGGACTGAACATCGAGCTCGATAGCGTTGAGGACAAGGAACTTGGTGGGAGAAACGATGTCGACGTCGATGGAAACATCTCCACCGAACTTACAGGCGACTAGATCTGGCGTGAGTTTGATATCGTAGCGCTTGGGAACTGCGAATTGAGGGAGACGTGGTTGTCCCTTGAACTGATCGTACCCCATGGCTGGACTCGATTTATTCTCAACTTGTACAAATGAAAGGGCAAGGGATGAGTACGGAGGCGATGGATATTTATAGGAAGAGTTGCAGGTGGGGCACACATCCCAAGGGTTCCCTCACTTAGGTTAATGACGTGGTGGTCGAGCCGGAAAAGACCTCAGTGTAGTATTAGAGTGTTATCAGTTCGACTCGGTTGACCAATGGAGTATTCATAGGTCCTCGGTTCGAATCCCGGAATAACCGCTTTTTATTTACCAATTCAAGTTCGACTCGGTTGGCCGATGTATATTTACCAAAATCAAGACGCATGGTTACAAAACTTGTTGGCTTGATAGGTAGTTTCCTCCTATACAAAGGTTGTGTTCTGTATTGATCGGAGTAGATAAAATTCTAACTAGTGTTATTAACACCTATTTTATGAGACGGATCGATAAACCGACTGAATTTTATAAACGGATTAAAATTGATAAATCTATATCTATATTATAATACTAAAGGAGAAGTCGTCTACGACATGTAGCGGCTTTTCCTTTAATGTAGCGTTTTTTTTAAGATTAATTTATTTAATTGATTTATTTTAATGGTTTGTTAATTTTTAATTGATTTATTTTAATTGTTTGTTATTTTATTGTTAAAATCTAAACTAATCTAATCTAATTTAGAGGAGATCCTAGCCAAATCTTAACCAAATCTTAAAAAATCAACGTGATGTAAATTTATATGATTGATTTGGATGAGGCTATCGGTAGCTTTTTTTTTTAACATTAATTGATTAATTTTAATTGTTTGTTAATTTTTAATTGATTTATTTTAATTATTTGTTAATTTATTGTTAAAATCCATACTTATCTAATTTAGATGAGATCCTAACCAAATCTTCAAATATCAATGTGATGTAAATATATATGACTGATTTTGACCCCCTCAACCTGCTATCGGTAGATTCTTTTTTATTATTTATTATAAATCAAATTACTTATTTAAATACATAATTCATTCATTCATTCATTTTTCCCTAAATCTTAACCGATTGATTTTCTTTTTCAATTTCTTTTTATTAATTTCACTAAAACTATTTTGAATCGGATATTTTTACAATTTTGAATTTGAATAACAATTCGGATAAACTTAAATAACTTAAAAAATCTAATTGGTTTTCTTTTTATTATTTATTATAAATCAAATTCCTTATTTAAATACGTAATTAATTAATTAATTCATTTTTCCCTAAATCTTAACCAATTGATTTTATTTTTAAATTTCTTTTTATTAATTTCATTAAAATTATTTTGAATTGGATATTATTTCAATTTTGAATTTGAATAACAATTCTGATAAACTTAAATAACCTAAAAAATCTAATTGATTTTCTTTTTACTATTTATTATAAATCAAATTACTTATTTAAATACGTAATTAATTAATTCATTCATTTTTCCCTAAATCTTAACCGATTGATTTTCTTTTTAAATTTGTTTTTACTAATTTCATTAAAATTATTTTGAATTGGATATTATTGCGATTTTGAATTTGGATAAAAATTCGGATAAACTTAAATAGCTAACAAAATCTATATTGGATCTTTTCAATAAGATTCGTATACAAAAATACCCTTGTGTCTTCTATAAATTCTATCATCTCTCCTTCAATGTGTCTTTCTCACTGTAAGTTTTTATTCATCATTCTAATTTATTTTAAATTTCTTGCAATCTTGTCATTGATCTAATTTTTAGCATTTTATCTTTCTACTTTGATTGTTTGTTTATAATTTATTCGAATTGGCTCTTAATTAGTATGTGCATGCAATTGTTTGTTTATAGGATAGGATAGTGTAAAAGTAAAACTTTGGGAATTGAATTGATTTAGTTCAATTTATGTTTTTCTACCCCCACTCAATAACGTCATAGTTTTCGAGGTGAGTAATGTACAAATTTCTATTCTATAATTATAATTTACAAATTAAACTATTAATGTCTTTCTATGACCTTTTAACTTAATGTGGATGGTTTCATTTCTCTATTGGGATAAAAAATTTCCTATATTTTCAAAATCTTAATTCTTTTTTATTAAAATAAATATGTACGTGTGTTAAAGATGTTATAGGTAATCCAATTCGACCAGTTATCGATTCTCTTGTACTCACATTTATATAAAAATTAAGATCGTTATGTTTGTGGTTTGCCGTTGTTGTTGTGAATTCCCACCTCTCCCTTTATTATGTTTGATTTGAAATATATGCAATTGTTAATAAAATCTCTTTTAATATATATGTACGACAAAAACAAATCTCAACTATGTATACTAAGAGATAAAAACAAATCTCAAGTATACCTAACAAACCACAATAAATAAATAAATTTACTAAACAATTTTCAAATATAAATAATACATTCATTTATATTTTTCCACGGTATAATTGAAAGATGACAGATGCATTCAAATATGACAAATGCATTCGAAAAGAAGAAGAATAAATTAAAGAAAAACAATTTCAACTCTAAATAACAGTACATTTCATATATAATTTATGATTATTTTTACATACATGCAATTGAGTACAAATATTAATCAACAATGTAATAATTAACAATGTTTAGATGTGAATAGTGGTACTTAGAGTTTAGAGGTTATTTGGAAAAATTATTTATACATTTTCTAATATTAAATATATTAATTTTAAAAAAAAAACCCGCACAAAAGTGCGGGTACTAAACTAGTTATAATGCTAAAGGAGAAGTCGCCTACGGCATGTGACGGCTTCTCCTTTAAAGTAGGGTTTTTTTTTGAATTTGTTAATTAAATAATTGGATATTTAAGTAATTAGAGTAATTATTAATTAAAGTTTAAAATTTATCAATAGGATTTTGTCGAATCTCTGGTGGTTATGATTTTGGATAAGGTCAAGTGGTTAATTAATTAATTAATTAATTTTCCGATCGGTTATGATTGGATCACGTTTTTACGATTTCAATTCATTTAATTAATTAATTAATTTTCCGATCGGTTACGATTGGATCACGTTGTTACGATTTCATTTCATTTACATACACCCCCCAATACGTAATTGATTGCAAATGAATTTAGTTGATTGTAATTGATTCTCTAATTGAAAGATACTCCGTATAATTGTATAAAGGAAGGTAAGATTGACCACTTGACGTTGATGTAGATTTTATTTTCAGCTGAGTTACTCATAATGACAAATACTAAAAGTAAGACTTCCATAGAGAATAATAATAGGAAGCATCGAAAAAAAGGTACGTACGTTAATTATTATTTTAGTTTATGCGTTTGTGAGATTCATTTCGGTTTGACTGAGTTAAATCAATTGATGATGGAGTTCTTTAATCACGTTTGTGGATTAGTTTCGTTTTGATTAAATTCCTTAATCACGTTTTTTTATTTAGTTTATTTGTTTGTGTGGATTAGTTTCGATCGTTATGGAGTTCATTCTGGAGTTTATGCGTTTGAATTAATCTTTTTTTTTTCAGACGATGAAAAAGAGTGTACCACTAAAAAATTTCATTATTTGGACGAGTTATTACCACAACACCTAAACACCACATGAATCTGATATAATATTACTCCGTATTGTTCGCGTATTAAGAATGTCTACGTCCCTAAGCTACAATAATCTTGGAAAACTTCATTCGATTGACATGATTTTGATAGATGAAAAGGTAATTGTGTTTAAATATTTATTAGTTTGTTTACACTGACCGATCTAATCGTGTATTCGAAATTGAATGTGTCAATTAGGTTTTGGTCTCGATTGAATTTTATCTGTTGATGTGACGCCTTCTCCTTTAGCATATGAATATTAACCAATTAGGTATTTTTCAATTTTTAAATAAACTATTATTGATTATAAATCAAATTTCTTATTTAAATACGTAAGTAATTAATTAATTAATTTTTCCCTAAATCTTAACCGATTGATTTTATTTTTAAAATTCTTTTTATTAATTTCATTAAAATTATTTTGAATTGGATATTATTACAATTTTGAATTTGAATAACAATTCAGATGAACTTAAATAACTAACAAAATCTAATTTTGGTTTTATTTTTATTATTTATTATAAATCAAATTACTTATTTAAATACGTAATAAATTAATTAATTCATTTTCCCCTAAATCTTAATCGATTGATTTTCTTTTTAATTTTTTTTATTAATTTCATTGAAATTATTTTGAATTGGATATTACTGCAATTTTGAATTTGAATAACAATTTGGATAAACTTAAATAACTTTAAAAATCTAATTGCGTTTCTTTTTGTTATTTATTATAAATCAAATTATTTATTTAAATACGTAATTAATTAATTCATTCATTTTTCCCTAAATCTCAACCGATTGATTTTCTTTTTAAATTTTTTTATTATTAATTTCATTAAAATTATTTTGAATTGGATATTATTGCAATTTTGAATTTGAATAACAATTTGGATAAACTTAAATAACTTCAAAAATCAAATTGGTTTTCTTTTCATTATTTATTATAAATCAAATTACTTATTTAAATATGTAATTCATTCATTCATTAATTTTCCCCTAAATCTTAACCGATTGATTTTCTTTTTTAAATTTCTTTTTTTATTAATTTCATTAAAATTATTTTGAATTGGATATTATTGCAATTTTGAATTTGAATAACAATTCGGATAAACTTAAATAACTAACAAAATCTATATTGAATCTTTTCAATAAGATTCGTATACAAAAATACACTTGTGTCTTCAATTCTATAAATTAGATCATCTCTCCATCAATGTGTTTTCTTCACTGTAAGTTTTTATTGATCATTATAATTTATTTTAAATTTCTTGCAATCTTGTCATCGATCTAATTTTTAGCATTTTATCTTTCTACTTTGTTTGTTTGTTTATAATTTATTCAAATTGGCTCTTAATTAGTATGTGCATGCAATTGTTTGTTTATAAGATAGTGTAAAAGCAAAACTTTGAGAATCGACTTGATTTAGTTCAATTTGTGTTTTTCTACCCCCACTCAAACGTTATAGTTTTCGAGGTGAGTAATGTACAAATTTCTATTCTATAATTATAATTTACAAATTAACTATTAATGTCTTTCTAGAGTTTAGAGTTTATTTAGAATTTTTTTTAATATATTTACTAATATTAAATAATAAATATATTGATTAAAAAAAACCTGCACAAAAGTGCGGGTACTAAACTAGTTGTGTGAAACAGAAATACTATAAATTCAGATGAGTTAGAAAATAGCCTATTATACAAAATTAGAGTTTATTTGATTGTTAAAGAGTAATTTTGTATTTTCTTTTTTTAATCACAATTTTGTATTTTCATATCAAAATAACTCTAATTAACCTTAATAATATATTTAAAAAAAAAAAGTTTATCGTTTAAACTCTAAAAACTCTAAAATAAGTTACAAACTCAAAACCATCGACCATTAAATGACAAATATAGAATTGAATTCACATATATTAATGTCTTTAGTAGGTAGAAATTAAGGGTTTAAATACCCTATAAATTGTAATTGTGGAGGTATCCTACTAATAATCCGATCAATTACCCTAATCTCCTCTCTAATCTCTCGCATTCTATCTCTTCTATATATCTTCCGCCGACTTGCATCTTCTTCCTCTATCTTCCTTTCTAATCTCTATCTCTTCTTCAATCTCATACGATCCCATTTCGGGTCATAACAAAGAGATCCAATGCTTCGAGCCTTACCATTTGACCACGCCCTTCACCTTCCACCTAACTTGCGCAAGGAAGGCTGAAATCAAATATGAAAATGGGGTTCTAAAATATAATTTGTTTGATTTTTAAATATTTTTTAAATAAAAAGTTTAAGAACTCCATTTTTTTTAATTAGCTTTTTCAAATAATTTAATATACATTACTAATAAGTTTGAATATATTTTAAAAAATTATTATACAAAATAATTTATAAAGTTGTGTAGCTTTTAAAAAAATATACAATGATCTATACTTTAAGAAGGGGAGTATATATGTTTTATAAATCAACTTGGTTAATTAAGGGAATAATTGATTATGAATTTATTTCATTAAATGACTGTTGCCTGTTGGCCTATTTTCCCACTGAAAAATGTAAGATAATGACGAACCAAGATCAAAATTAAGGCCCAAATAACAGAGATATGAAACGGCTTAATATATGCTAAAAAGATAGAGATATTAAGGCTATTATCATCTTTGTATCTCTTTACAAAAGAAATAAATTAGTTGTCCATCTTTTTACCCAAAAAAAAAAAAATCCATCCAATAAATAAATAAGTTAAATGGTTTTAAATCTTGATTAAATATGGATACAGACATAATAAGGTATATTCAGGCAGGACTGGGTAGAATTTTAGTATAAGCTTCAAGAAGAGGCTGGCAGAATCCATACATGAGTTCATAAAAAAAATCACTTTAAAGTTGTTTATAATTAAATTGTCTGATAATGTTATCACAAACCGACCTTAGCTCAGTTGGTAGAGCGGAGGACTGTAGTTTGTTCGCAGATAAATCCTTAGGTCGCTGGTTCGAATCCGGCAGGTCGGATCTTTATTCCTTCCCTTTTTTAAGGGACTGTAGGATTCGTTTGCAGACAACAAAACTTTTAAGTTCCAAAATTCATCTTCCCCACAACACAGCTTTACAATCCTGAATTAAACAGCCACCACTCATTCGTTCCTCCGAATATCATCAAAGCTTATACCCACCTTGGTCGATGCCCTTGAACAAATCGGCACTCTGATCGGATCCCATACCAACTCAAATCGATGGCTACCCGCGTCTTTATAGTTCATAACTTCATATATATGGATATCAGTTTAGGCGTTAATGTTTGGATAATAACCAGACACCAATGGGATTGGCAATCTTGTTGCCATACTAACTCCGATCCTAATAAGATCCAAGCGATGCAAGAGAATCCGAATGTGGTTGATCCGGTACAACTAACTGTTTTTGAACTACGGGCTTATGATGCAATCACTGCATTTGGCTAGAGTTGTAGAACATGTTGTTGGGACAAGATTTCCATTCGCAAAAAAGACGAATTCATCAATCGATTTTGTCACCCAATTTGTCTACCCTTGGCGTCTGCGAGCTGGAGAAAAGCTCGCCCTTGCAATTCGAGGAACTCGGTTTCATCCTAGTTGATGGACAGTTGCAATCTTCTATCCTAGATATTGTAAACATTGTCAGAAAAGGAGAGAAGATGGTCGGAGTTTGGACACTGCAAAATGGGTTCCTTAATGAATGTCTTTAATAATTCGGTTAATTCAATCTCTAAAGAGAAACTCTGAGCCATTATATCTTACTGGTAAATATCTATTGACAAGATAATTTTTTTCTGTATCCAATTACATATATATAAATCGATCCTTTAACACTTTACAAAACAATGGTATATTGGTAAAACATTGGTAAAATTGGATAGATCTTGGGATTATAAGATCAAATCATTTTATAAGATCATTTAAAAAAGTATACATACTCTCTACTCAGTATATAACAATGATCCCAATGAAATCTCGTCCATGCCAGAAGAATGTTTAAAGAGTCGAGTTGTACGCATCATTATATTTTTTCAACTACATCGATCAGTTAAGTGTTTTCGAGTACTCAAGTTACTGCCATAGAAAACATGGATGCACAATGTGATGCATAAAATCTGCATCATAGCAGTTGAAGGAGATCGATCTTGATGATCATCTCAATCTGAAACCTAGCCTGCAAAATAAGAACGAACGAGTCGGGGCGGGGCTTGTCTTCCCCGGAGTACCCTCTGACGCTCAAGTTAGTCATCCCCCCTCATTAGAAAGAATTTTCCTCTCGTGTTTATATAAGTCGAGAATAAATGAAATGGTCAAGGCATTTAATTCAAGGAATTGAAATAGTTTTGATATTTAATAAAAGAAACCGTTACCGTATTGATGTCGGTTGAGGCATTAAATATAGGAAACGGTCGAGGCATTTATGTGGGTCATCACAATAGAGTAAGCGATAATTGATAAAAGACGGAACCGCCCCTGCATCGTAATTTCGGGATTTTCCCTCTTACACACAAACACACGGCCAACTGAAGAAATAATCAGCAAACGTACTATAATCACACAAAGCAAAACACACACACAGGCATGAATAAATCTAAGAAATGAAGAGAAAAAAACATATATATTATGATCAGTCACTTGGATTAAATCGTAGGATCTCACGATTTTAATCTGATCTCAATTTTAAGAGAGCTACACCAATATATATAGTCAATAGTTGGAACATAAAAAGGCTAAAATGAAGAAATTGCCGCCTCCACGTACTTATCAAGTTTGCTAACTTCACTGTTTTTGTGTACCCACTCTTTGCCTTTTCTGCAACACCACCAATGTCTTGCACTCTTGCCTGTTAATTATTGATGTATATATGTGGGCATGTGGCAGCGAACTAAATCAGAGCTAAAAAGTTATGGACAAATTGATCAAGAAATCAATTACTATTTTAATTGCAGGAGAAATTCAAATCCCCACTGATAACACTTGATAGATCTAATCTTGACTGCATCAACCCCCCAAATAAAAGTCCATTGGAGGTGTTTGAAGCAGCCACACAAAAGTAGTGAGCACAAAATTCAGACATGGCAGCCCTTTGAAGAGTACGAGTACGACAATCACGGATCAACAGAGAAAATTCAAAAATCTTATTAAATTAACCAGTCAAGAAGAGGCAGAATCCATACATGGAAGCTGAAAACCATGTCAAAGATCAAAATCACTGTGTGCTAACTTAGGGTTTATCACTTTAAAATTGGTTAGATTCATTTTCTCCTGGCATGGTATCACAAACCGACCTTAGCTCAGTTGGTAGAGCGGAGGACTGTAGTATGTTTGCAGAAGAATCCTTAGGTCGCTGGTTCGAATCCGGCAGGTCGGATCTTTTTTTTTTTTTTCTTTTAAATTCCTTTTTGGTATAAATTAGGATCGATAAAAGAGAAAGATTTGCAATTTCACAGAAAATTAGTGCAAATCTTAATTAGGATGTAAATTAAATCTCAACAAATTATAAAGAATATGGAGTGATAATCTGCAACTTCGAAGACGTGTGTGGAGGTATTTTGGGAAAATTTTGTGCGGAATATAAAGATGCGCACTTTAGATGCCGGGGTTATATTTGCTGATTTGGTATAAAACTATATAATTTGACGTCGTAATTTACCAGAAAATTTCCGGTCAATTATCTGGATATATATTAAATATAATTGTTGACATTCCTACATCGTCCAACTTGGTATATTGCCAGGAAACCGACTTTGTTCAAATGTCATAACGAATATCCTGATTACCGGTCAATTATCTGGATATATTAAATAAAATTGGTTATAATTTGTTATGATATATAATACGTCATAATATGACATTTGAATAAAAAAAAGTTATGAATATTTAAAAATTATAGATATATTAATCACTTTAATTTTATTTTAAGGGCAAATTGCAAAAAATAACACGAACTTTAGGGGTGGTTGCCTTCGGTGGCAACAACTTTCAAAAATTCTATAATAATCACCAACTTTGAAGGGTGATTGTGGTTAGTAGCACAACCATTTTATTTTAAAAGTGCACCCCTTATTAACATTTTGTTTACAAAAAATCACATTTTTCCATTGTTTTTTTTAAACTCACAAACAATTTTCTTCTTTTTTTTTATATAAAAAAAAAACAATTTTCATGTTTATAAACTCAATTTCAAATTTTCAAAAAACATCATTTTTTAAAAAAATATAATTGTGATATTAATTGATATATTTTTAAGACACTCATTTTTTATTTGAAAGACATTACTTATTATTTAATTTTTTTGAAAAAAACTGAGTTTATGGAGAAAATAAAATTAATTCTTTTTTTAACCGGGTGTAAATAATGAGTGTATTCTTTTAAGAAAAAAAGAGGAAAGGTAGTGTTTTATAAAATAAATTATATTTTTTTAAATTAAAAATGAAAATGGATTATTTTTTAAAATGAAATATGGGCATTTTTTTAAAATTGAAAATTGGATGATTTTTTTTTCTACAAAGAATGTTAATAAGAGGTGATATTTATATATAAAAAATTAGATGTGCCACTTATTGCAACCAGAGCCAAAGTTGGTGATTATTTTTGAAATTCGAAAAGTTCATGCTATTAAACGGAACTACCCCTAAAGTTCATTCTATTTTTCACAATTTGCCCTTATTTTAATAAACTATAATTCCTTTATATTTTACTCTGATTGAAACATACATATTATAATTTAGGGCCATTTGCAAAACTAACCCAAAAAACCAGTTGAGTTGCACCCCCTATCCCCTATCCATATTAATTGCAAAAAGTTAACCATAATCCTAAAAAAATTGCACCCCAACCGGTTACAATAGAGGGAGAGACTGGCTGCCTTTATGGAGGAGAGAGAGTGAGACGTGTGGATGGGGGAAAATGGATAGGATAGGTGTCTCCACTCTCCCCAAAAATTCAGACACTCCGATCGATCGAGACAAATGAGTTCACTAATCGCCGCAGCAGCATCGACGCCCGTCGCCACCGGCGTAACGATCTGGCGGAGAAACTCGGCGACGCCGTACCTGCTCAGGAGCATATTTATTGAGCAATTAATTCACCATAAAACTATTCGAGATGGGTTCAAAGGAAATACAACAAAGGGATGGATTCAAAGTAACTCAATAGATGAGTGTAACCTTAATAATTTGTATTGGGTAAAATTGGGGATGGCTGGGGTGTAATGGAGGAAAATGGATATAATGGTTGTAGTTAGATGGAGAAATTGGCAAAATTGGAGGAATTGGGGATTTTGGGGAAATTGGGAAACGACTATGTGGAATACGAAATACCACGAGTAGAGCGACTTGGATATGTTTAATCTTGAGATACCTTTGAACATTTATTGGATTTGCCGGCACTTTGATTTATGTCATGTTTGTAGCAGTCAGATGTATTTTATAACTCTTCCTGTCATGTGAAATTCGAAACTTATAAAAGCTTACAAAGTTTGCTCTGAATGTGGAGACGTTTGATGCCTTCGTCCTTCACCTTCGTCCTGATGGCTTTTCCAGGTCAATTCGAGGTGAGTGGAGGCTGGATTTGGAGTAGAGAAGGTGGAATCGAAGTGGAGGAGCTCTCGTAAAGGCTTAGTGAACTACTTTGTTTTTTTTATTGATGAATAAACAATATAACAACTTTCCACTCAATGTTTCCCTGGTTCTAGTGTCGCCCTCCCCCTTAAGCCCATGCGATAAAAAGAGAGAGGACAAAGGGGATAAGACAGAGACATAGATAGAGGGGGGAAGAGTGACGGTAAGGGGCCATTCATATAATTTAAATTAAATCTTAAGTTTCAGAGAAAAATCATCGAAGAAGAAGCAAATGGACTGGGGTTTATTTGCAGTTTGACGTGTAAACAGTTCGTTTTAACTGGACACCGAAAGCAAAACGACATGCCACCTATTGGAACCGACTGGACAAGAGTTATCGGATAAACAGATTCACCATCGACTTCAGATAGAAAATGGGTAAGTTTGCTTTCGATAAAAAAAAATCAAAGAAAGAGAGAGAGAGAGAGAGAGAGTATGCAGAGGAGAGAGAGGAGTGAAAAAGAAAAGTAAAGTTGCAGATGAGAGAGAGATTAGTGAGGATAAGACAGAGAGAGAAAAGTAAAAGAAAGTCTGCAGTGGAGAGAGAAAGCTTGCAGAGGAGAGAGAGGACATGAGAGAGAGAGAGGAGTGAAAAAGAAAAGTAAAGTTGTAGAGGAGAGAGAGATGGAAGAGTCCTCTCTCCTCTGCAACTTTACTGTTGCTGTTTCACTTCGAAGAAGAAGCAATCGGGTTGGGGTTTATTTGCAGATTGACATGTAAGCAGTTAGTTTTAACTGGACACCCAAAGCAAAATGACATGACACATATTGGAATCGACTGGACATGAGTTATTTGATAAACAGATTCACCATAGACTTCAGATAGAAAATGGGTAAATTTGCTTCAGATTTGAGGGAGACACCTCTCGCATAACCTTTATCGAAAGCAAACTTGCAAATGCTATATTTGTCACAATTATCTTTGATTTGGAATTACATGAAATAAAAAATAAAATTGGAACCTAGCTAGTTTCATAATTTTGGCACATCTTTTATGTCTTTTAATTTTCAAAAAAAAAAACATATAAGCATTCTCATTAATTCATATCTCGCTATATGTCTTTTTAATTAAAAAAATTCCATGTAAGTACCCCTACTAGTCCACATTAGCGAGATAGGGGGTATATGTGGCACTGACCGCAACTAAACACCAAAGTTGGTGATTATTTTTGTATTTGTTTAAGTTCGTGCCACTGAGTGCAATCACCCCTAAAGTTCGTACTATTTTATGCAATTTGCCCTAGTTTTTATTATTCTAAAAAAGCGTGAACTACAAGTTTTGCTATACAATAGACTAAAACAAATTAAAGTCTTTTAGTGAAGCCTATAAAACAGGAGACCTGCAGGAAACCCAGTTTTAAGTCAGAAAAAAAAAATAACGAAGTCAAGGGGAAGAAGATGAAGGTTATATTTGCATTGTTGGTATTATTGGTGTTAGTTTGGGAGGTGAGTTACGGACAAAGAGTCGCAGTGAAGGTCGGCCTGGTGGTCGGGAGCTCGGAGGATCTTGATGGTAAGAAGGCAATGGCCACCTTGGACATGGCCTTATCGGATTTCTACGCTGCCCATTCATGGTTCCAAACTCGATTGTTGGTTCATCCTCGTAGCTCTCGAAGCAACGTCGTCACTTCTGCTTCTGTTGGTATACACTCCATCTTTAATTTCTTCCATCCATTTCTTGAAGATCGATATATATGTTAGTATAATTCCTCTAGCAATTCCGGCGGCCACCACGCATTTAAATACTTAATTACTTTTGGGGATTGAACATTTTATAACCCGTAGCTCCAACAATATGATCAGTAATTAACCCGCGAATAACCCGAACCGTAGTTTGGATCAATCATGTAAAGCATGTGATAATTAACTTGATCAAGGAGGTCCGAAGGGTGGCGGCCGGCGAGTGGAGCCGGCAGTACGTCCGACGGCAAAGCAACGGAGTTTGGCCCATCTTTAATTTTCAGCTCTGTCAATTGTCTTACACTAATTAAATAAAATAGACTCTTAATTGATGGATGATTTAGTTTAGTGAATGGGTTTTTTCTGCTAAAAAACAAAAAATAAGTCTAAAAGGGGATTTTTGAAAGATGACGCGGGTTTCCAATTAATAAAGTTAAAAAGTTTGATAGAGCTGTCAATTGAATAAATGAATACCAAGTAAAAAGTGTCGTTGGGGTTCGACTAACCTATGATTCATGGATATATATATATAAAACGGTTATATTGTGTGTTCTAATACATAGGATATAGACAGGGGTGGGCATTATCAGGCCATCGCCCACCCCGATCGGGAAAAAAATACAAGTATTTGGTAATCCTTTTCAGGTCATATGAAAAATTTGGGAGAAAAAATACAAGTATTTAAGTGGTTTATTATTTGAGCCCACCCCAATTATAAATAGATTGTAAATCAACCCTTATTCAAATCTCAATGTAGGCATTTTCTTCTTTAATTTTTTTCAATCCAATTTTCAATATTTTAAAATTCTTATATAATTTAATAAGTATTTCATAATTAAAAAATAAAATTTATTTATAATTTTAAGATATTAAAAAATGATTTTAATATATTCTCTTAATGTTTTTTTTAAAAATTATTTCTTATAAAAATAATACAAATATAATAATTATGCCCACCCTAAAAAAATTTATGGATCCGCCCCTGGATATAAATACTTTGTTGGAAAAGAAAATCTAAAAAAAATGATATCTAAGAAAAATATTTCTCAATTTGACTTATTATATTATGCTATTTTAATTGAGAAATATGTCATATCAAAAATAAACGATCTCAAAATTTAATTTAAATTTTAATTAATGTATTTTAATCATGAATATATTTTTTCTAAAACAGAATGTTATCGGTCTAGATATATAGAAAAATCGTTTAATTTATAGTAAGATTTTCTGTTAGATTGCGCAAAGTAAGACGATAAACACAAACATTAAGAAATCAACAATACTCCGTATGAAGATTTTTTTTAAAGACAAGCTAGTACAATGCATACGTACAGTCGTACTTACATGACTAAAAAATTGAAAGAAATTAAAAAAAATTGACAAAAAATAAAAGGCTTAATTAGTGGAGTTAAGACGTGCACTCAAACTTTGTCAACAAATTTCGACTAAAAAAACCTTGTCATACAATTTTTTTATTTAATATGTAAGTTGGTAAGTGAAGGTTATAGAATCTATTTTTACTAATGATATTAACAAATATAGAATAGATCATATCAAATTCCATTAAGTGGTATGCCGATTCGTTGGTCTCTCGAGAATCCATTAAGTATCACCGTTTTTACGTGCACATTTGATGGCATATTTTGAAATTAATTTTGCGGAAATTCTAAATTTACAATTTGTAAACTTAACAACCATAGAACCCCTAATGTAAATAAATAAATAAAAATTGAACATTTTGGTTGAAGTAACATGATCATATCTTCTTCTTTTATTAATGGTGTCTTATGGACATCACAAAACCAGGAATTAACAAAACTCTTAATTTAATACTATTTTCGTTCGGAAATAAGTGTCATTTGACTTATAGTCACGTTTTTTAATGAGCTAAAAACCATATAAAATATCAACTTTTTAATTAATTTTTTATATATAATTTTATACTTATTAGTTATAAGTTTAAAATTATTTTTAAAAAATAATTAAAAAAGTTGATATTTTATATAGTTTCTATCTCCTTAAAAAAACCATGTTGAAAAGTCAAATGACACTTATTGATCGATGAACGGAGGGAGTGTGATAAATGAATAGAGTAATTTTTTTTTATTAATTTCCCTTAATTTTTACCTATTATTTTATTTTTGTAAAAATGAGGCGGGTTGGAGCGGACCTCAACCCGCCCCTGGGTCCGTCCCTGTTTATGGAATTACAACAACAACAATCTTCTCAGTATATATATCCCGCACCAAGCAAGGTCTGCGAGATCTAGTAGTATGCACCATTTCCCTTACAATGTTGAGAGAGTGTTTCCGTGCAACCCGTAAGTGTGATAGATAATATAAAATATGAAATATATAGAGATATATAGGGATATGTAAGAAAATATACAAAAATATGGTTTAGGTTGGCATAACTCAAATATGACGGTATGAAAATCCTAGACAAAGGGAAAATAAGGAACTACACAATGATGTGAAGACGACGAGTACGCCTCATGTCGACCCTACTGCTATCCCTCTTTGAAGGTGATTGCCGTCTTCCACTCTGCCCTATCTTGGGTCAACTTTTCTTTGATGTCAAGGGCGGAAAGGTCCTATCTAATGATCACATCCTTCAAACTCTTCTTCATTAATGTACATTGTTGCGTTTCGATCTCTTCTTTGCACATGACCAAACCACCGAAGCCTCGACTCACGCATCTTGCCCTTTATAGGGATTACACCGACTTTTGCATGGATAACCTCATTCTTGATTCTGTCTTGTCACGTGTGCTCACACATCCATCTATTCATTCACATCTCTGCTACCATGAGTTATTGTTTATGCGCCTTTGTGGTCGCCCAACACTCTGCCCTGTAAAGTAGGGATAATCTCACTACGGTTCTGTAAAATTTCCCTTTTAGTTTTGAATGGACCTTTCTCTCACATAAGACTCCAATACTTTCCCCACATTTTTCACCCCGTCTGAATTATGTCCTTGTCTATACCTTCATCATTCTTCATATATATATATATATATAACTGATCCCAACTATTTAAAACTGTCTTTCTTTGATACAACATATTCATCTAATTACATATCAAGTCCTCTTCCCCCTCACCTCCTCCAACGTATCCCTCCAAAGCTCTG
Source organism: Persicaria tinctoria (assembly GCA_037127255.1). Lineage (NCBI taxonomy): Eukaryota > Viridiplantae > Streptophyta > Magnoliopsida > Caryophyllales > Polygonaceae > Persicaria > Persicaria tinctoria. The sequence goes on from JBANSL010000012.1 coordinate 9,322,324, forward strand.
GCTTCTCGTTTTTGGAATTGTAGATCCCAATCTGAAAAATAAAAATAAGTTTGATATGACTCCCATTTTGTACTGTATGATCAGAATTTTTAGGATCTAATCAAATAATGTACCAATTACAGTTGTGGATCTGATAAAGAAAGTGCAAGTAGCAGCAATCATCGGACCGGAGACATCAATGGAGGCTCATTTTGACATAAGCTTGGGTGACAAAGGCCACGTTCCTATCATAACCTATTCAGCCACTAGTCCTTTCCTTGTTTCCATAGCAAGTGACTACTTCATTCAAGCTACTCAAGTTGATATTGCGCAAGTTCCAGCCATAACTTCCATCATCGATGCTTTCCGGTGGAGACAAGTGGTGCCTATTTATGTAGACAACGAGTTCGGAGGGGGACTCATACCCACCTTGGTGGATGCCCTAGAACAAATCGGTACTCGGATACAATACAGGAGCAAAATACCTTCCTCGGTAACTGATGATCAAATTGTAGCTGAGCTTAACAACCTTAAATCTATGGCTACTCGAGTCTTTATAGTTCATATGGAGCAAGATTTAGGCGTTCGATTATTCTCAACAGCAGTTAAACTTGACATGATGAACAAAGATTATGTATGGATAGCCACCAATGGGATTGGGAATATGTTGGACACACTAACTCCTACTGACTTGCAAGTTATGCAAGGAGTTGTTGGTGTTAGGACATATGTTCCACGTACAAAGGAGCTCGATAACTTCATACCTAGATGGAAAAGGAGGATCATCCAAGAGAATCCAAATGTGGTTGATCCACAAATAACTGTGTTTGAACTATGGGCTTATGATGCAATCACTGCATTGGCTAGAGCGGTGGAGCAAGTTCTTAGCATAGGGTTCACATTCGACAAGACGAATGCTTCCTCGAATTCAACAACATCATCCGATTTATCTACCCTAGGCGTCTCAAGAGCCGGAAAAGTGCTCGTCCAAGCAATTCGCGGTACTATGTTTAAAGGTCTCAGTGGGGATTTCCGCTTAGTCGATGGACAACTGCAATCTTCCATTCTAGAGGTAGTAAACATCTTCGGAAGGGGAGAGAAGGTGGTTGGTGTCTGGACACCAAGAAATGGCTTCCAAAGGGAACTCAATTCCTCCGACGATGCATCATATTCGATTGCTAAGGACAGACTTGGAGCCATTATATGGCCAGGGGACAATAAAGATCCACCCAAGGGATGGGTGACTCCTGTTAATGGAAAGAAGCTAAGGGTTTTGGTTCCCATCAAAAAAGGTTTTAACCAATTCGTGAATGTGAAACAGGTTGCTGGTTCACCTACACAAATCACAGGCTATTGCGTAGATATCTTCAACGAGGTAATGAAGTCTCTTCCATATCCAGTTGCATATGAGTACATCCCTTTCAACACAACAGATGTTAACTCGACAAGCTCCTACGATGAGTTGATCTCCGAAGTTTATTTTGAGGTGATACCAAAATTAACAAATTAAGGCACTGTTTTTTTCGTATATAATGTTTTGCTTATCAATCGATTGATCATCTACAGAGGTATGATGCCGCAATGGGCGATATATCGATAGTTGCCAACAGGTCTCTATACGTGGACTATACTTTCCCATACGTTGAATCGGTAGTAACAATGGTGGCACCCATTCAAAACAAGAGTGAAAGGATGGGTTGGGTGTTCTTCATGCCTTTCTCTTGGGAGTTATGGTTAGTAAGCCTTCTCTCTTTGGTAGTTTTTGGCATGTCCATCTGGTTCCTTGAGCGTGACAATCCCGAGCTTCGCGGCCTTGACAAAAGCCTATTCTTTTCGTTTGCGATGGTAGTGTTTGCCCACGGTACGTACGTTATATATCAATGCATAATTTGCTCTAAGCTGATGCATCAATAACTGACAGTTTTTGGCCCCCTTTTATCGATTTGCGTTGTGAACCGATGATCAGGAAATAGTATGCAAACAAACTTGGCTAGATTTTTGGTGATTGTATGGATCTTCTTTGTCTTCATCCTTACACAGTCGTACACAGCCAATTTGGCTTCAATGTTGACAGTCAGCCAACTTAAGCCCACAGTGACCGATATTAACGAGCTCGTAAAGGCAGGAGCGACAGTTGGTTACCAAAAAGGCTCTTTTGTTGAGAGATTCTTGATAGACAAGGTATGAATGAATAATCATGTTGTTACCTACGAATAATTTTACTGCACTGCATGTGCTTTAATTTACGTGAGAAGGCATAATAATACATTATATATATATATATATATATATATATATATATATATATATATATATATATATGTTGGATTTAGGGGATAACAAATCTAAAGTATTACAATAGTATTGAAGAACTAGAAGAGTTCCTTGCGAACGGGAGCGCCAATGGCGGGATCGCGGCAGCATTCGATGAAACCCCGTACATGAAGTTATTCCTAGCGAGCTCGGACAACTGTGAAAAGTACATGATGGTACCTCCAACCTACAGCCACGACGGACTGGGCTTCGTCTTCCGACTTGGGTCGCCTTTAGTAAGCGACGTATCTCGGCAAGTCTTACAAGTAAGGGAAGGAGAGCAAATGGTAGCCATTGAAAAGAAATGGTTCGGACAACGACCGAGTTGTCCGGAGTCGACGGCGGCTTCGGTTATCTCATCTAGTAGCCTCGGCCTCAATACCTACTGGAAATTGTTCGTCATAATGCTCTCGGTGACCGTTGCTACTGTGATTGTGTTTGTGACAACGTCCCCCAAAAAGGGTCGAGTCGTGCCTCAAAACGACCAAGCAGTGCCTCAAAACGACCACGCAATGCCCAAAAACGACCAAGCAGTGCCTCAAAACGACCACGCAATGCCCAAAAACGACCAAGTCGCGCCTCAGCAAGTGATTGAACTCCAGCGTCTCCGAACCTTCTAGGATTTAATATAATGTTGCTAATGCACGCCAATTATATTATTTGTTGCTAATGCATTTTAATTTGTTGTTTGGGTTTCTACATGTACATGATTTGGAGCTTAATTTATACGATTGTTTTAAATTTGTAATAACTTTATATAAAATTGTTTGTGTGCTTTATACTGTGTTAAGTTATTGTAATGCAATTCGTGCCAATGTAGTGTAATGATATCTGATACTTTCCTATGTCTTTTATGCTTGTTTAGTTACGTGTAATATTGTGTGTATGTTTGTAACATGTATGTGCATATGATGATTATACATATAACATATGATAGGTACATACATACACTATGTATGGATGCATATATCAACTCAAGCCTTGACTGAATTGTATTGAGCTATTTAGCTAGGCTTCATCCTCTAACAAGGTTAGGGGTTATACTAGTGTAATACCCGTACCTTGAAGGCACGGGAGCTTGATCCACTTTAATTTGAACATCATTTTATATATCTATATAATACTATATTGATATATATATATATATATATATATATATATATATATTCGTGTTTACAACAAAAATATGTATAAAATATTTTTTTATAATTTATAAATTAGTTGGAAAGAGATACGATACAAATTTTGAAAATGATTTAATAAGGTAAAGTAGTAATAATACTCAAACACACCATCTAATATAATTTGAAATAAATATATAATTATTATCATTAGCGTAGATCTAAAAAAGTAAAATATAAGCTCCCGTACAAATATTAAAAAATCATAAGCACATGATTGTGTGAATAATTTTGAAGTTAAATATGTAGATGTACATAACTTATTGATTATTTTCATGAGAAAGATGGTTAGAAAGATAGAGAAATTAATAGTGAAAATAAAGGTAAGATGGTAAAAAAAAGATCCTTAAAGGTAGAAAATTGATCTAAGAAGCCTCATCCAAGATGTAAAATAAGCATTAGTAATGTTTGTGAGTCTTAAAATATTATTTATTTTTCGATAGTCATTTAAGATGTCTAAAATAATTAAATTATAAAATAACACTTATTTGACTCTAATTGATTTTTATAAATAATTTTTGAAATCGAATATTTACAAATTGATTATTACATGTTCGTTGTATGTAGACATTGTGGGGAATATTGCAATCGGTTAAAAATGATAAATCAACAATTTCAATATCCAAGAATAAAATCAGCCAAGAATTGACGAATGTTCAATGTACGTAGACGATTAAAATAGATCACAAATTGACATACAACATATCAAATTAAATAATATTTTAGTATAAAAATAGGAAATAAATATGTTTAAAATAGGAAACAGATATTTTAAAATTTCAGCAATAATATTGACCAATAAGAAAATACCATTTGAATAAAAAATTCAAGTTTAATTGTGAGCGTGACACTTCAGCAATATAACCGAAAAGAGACTGCAATCGGGAAAAAAATGGAAACATGTCTCAATATTTACGACAATATAACCGAAAATAAAAAAAAAAGGAATGGATTCAAATCATATTTAAAATAGGAAACAAATATTTTAAAGTTTCCATAATAATATTGACCAATAAGAAAATCTCATTTGAATAAAAAATTCAACTTTAATTGTGGGCGTGACACGTCAGCAAAATGCTAGCAGAATTAGTAATATTAATAGATATGGAGTGATAATATATAGTCTATATATCATATTATATGTCTAATATCTATAAGTGTGTGTGGGAGCTTATATTTCTCGGTTGAGTTTTAGCCCATACAGAAAGAAAAGGTCCATGATTGCCGGAGAGTGGTGGTAGCCCAAAGCTGAGCTCGGATCTTTCTATCTCGCTTAGGTGGAATGGTGCGTTTTGGCTTTGGTTGAGACGTCTCCTGTTGACCTAGCTATATATAAAGGGAGAGGTGCCTGCTTCCGTCTCTCACTTGTTCAGCTTGCCTCTTCAGTTTCCAAAACGCTCTCTCTACTAGGGTTTAATTTCTAGGGTTTGGTGTTCCATCTTCTTTTAATGGTGATTCCGAGCGAGGAAGAGAAGAAGATGGCCAATAGGGTCCCTGGAGGTGTTGTTGAGTTCCGACACTTCAAGCAGCTTTGGTTGGCTGCTCTCCTTCCAGGCGATCTAGGGTTTGGAGATCGAAGCGATCTTCGATCTTCTGGTTCCCACACAGGGGGATTCTCTTCTCCCTTACTTTCTGATCTCATGCATGCTTAGATCTAGGATTTATCTTGTGTTGTTTACTTGATATGTCCCTACACGAACTCTTTCTAGTGGATTTGGCCAACTCTTGAGGCTCCGTGGATGTAGGCATAGCCGAACCACGTAAAATCGCTTGTGTTCATTTTCTTGCTTGCATGTTCGATCTTGTTCTTCGATCTATTACGCTTCTGCATAAAAACCGATTTCACATCTCGATTCTTTGTTTTTACAGTAGTTTTACTATATCATGGTGTGTTTGGATTCCATGCATTATGATTGTAATACAGTTATAATTAATCACTTAAATAGTATTTTCTCTGTTAATTAAAACTTGTCGTTTTAGGAAGTAAATTTTGTTAAGAAAAACTTGTCATTTTAGGTATTTTGTCATCTACTTTACAAAATTGCCCTTGTAATGATTAGATAGTTGTTAGTTTTAGTTTTTGATAAAGTAAAAAAGTAGAGTAATAATTAGATATATATATAAGTGTATTTTTGTTTGTTTTCTTAATAAGTGTGTAGATTTCTAAAAGGCCAAAAAAAAAACAAATTAGTATATTAAATGACCCCTTAAGGACAAATTGGTATATTAAAACACTTCAGGGACAAATAGGTATATTAAAAGTGCTCTTATGGACAAATTGGTATATTAAAAGACTCTCGTGGACAAATAACCTTTTTTTTTTACATCATTGGACTTCCTTTTCGTTTTTTTATAATTAAATCATGTTAATATATTTGTATGATAATTAATTGGTTACATACTCATATAATCTTATTCATTTGGTTATATAATCATCAAAAAATTTAAATTTGGTATATATTTCTATCAAATTATAAAACTATTGGATTTTTATCACTATTTGTCCCTAATAATATATATTATACACATTTTATTAAATAAAAACTTTATTACAATGGTTTTTTTATATATAAATTGCACAAATTAAATTATCCCGCAAAAATATGAGCTAGTATTTGTTTGGAAACCACACAAAAAATGTTAAATAAGATAAAATGAAATATGAGAATTTTTATAAAACCGTTCAAGATGAAATAAGTTAAAATTATATTTCACATGTTGTTGTTGTTGTTGTTAATATTATTATTATCATCCATATCATCATCATCATCATTATCATTATTAATTGTTTTCTAAAAATAAGCAATAAGTGTTTTAACTTGCGATTTGTAAACCAACTAATAAAAAAGTATTTTTTTTTGTATTTGTACAAAAAACCAATAAAAAATTTAAGTAATAATATTTTATACAACATTATTAGTTAAAAACATATGGCAAAAAAATAAATAGTTTTATAATTTGATAGAAATATATCCAAAATTTAATTTTTTTTATGATTATATAGTCAAATGAATAAAAGTTAAATAAAAATAATTATTTTAAAATATAGGAAATGTTTTTATTAAGAAAAATGAAATGAAATGAAGTCAAATGAGGCAAAAAGGGCTATTTGTCCCTTAAAGTTTTTTAATATACCAGTTTGTCCACAAGAGCACTTTTAATATACCTATTTGGCTATTTGTTCCTTGAATCTTTTAATATACCAATATGTCTTAGGGGGGTCATTTAATATACCTATTTGTCTTTTCGGTCATTTCTAAAATGACAAGTTTTAATTAACGGAATGAGTTTTTGTTTAATATTACAATGGGTTTAAAATAAAAATTGTGTTAGACAACCATTATTGCTTAAAGTTTATAATTACATTTACAAGTTTTAATTTACATTTTGTCCCTTAAAAATCGCGTCATATATATATATATATATATATATATATATGTTGGATTTTTAGGGGATAACAAATCTCAAGTACTAGTATTGAAGAGCTAGAAGAGCTCCTTGCGAACGGGAGTGTAAATGCCGAATATATTTTATATTATTTTAAAATATATATATATATATATATATATATATATATATATATATATATATATATATATATATATATTATTTTATTCAATTTGTAAAAACAGGAGAAAACTCATCCTCGAACCGTCTATTTCATTTAAAATCTTTCGAAACGAGTTCCAACATTATTCTAAAACGGATTTTCATACGAACTTGTGTTCCTCTTTCAGGCTTGGAGATTTGGAAATATGGTTAGGATTTAAGCATTTTATTTCGGGCTCGAGCTTTCGATTTCAAATTTATGTTTGTCGAGATTGGGTCAAGTGAGCAGTTTTCGGTATTCATTCCTGGTATTTGAAATTTGAGAGTTGGGACCACATTATTTTCTTTCTTATCTTTTCTTCCTTTTATCCTCTCTCTCTCTCTCTCTCTCTCTCTCTCTCCCTCCCTCCCTCCCTCCCGTACCAAGCCGTTGAGGCCCTGGGGGAATCTAAAATAACCAACTCGTCTTTTGTCTTCATCCTCCTCGCTCTTCTCATTATGAGCGCACCACATCTCCTCTTGGTTATTCATCCATACCCAAAACCCACAGGTCCTCTACCACGTTTCGTTCTCTGCAAACAAAGAGAAAAACCCAATTCCATGTCTCTCCCCCACTCTTCACTGCTCGAAAAACCACCAAAAGGACCACTGTCTCCGCTACCACTCCGCCTCCCTCATCCTTCCTCTTCCGTCTTCTATTGCCAAGCCGCCACCCTCACTCTCTGGTTTCCGACGGCAACAGTGGCAGCAACACCACCCAACCTTGTCTTCTGGTATGAAGCCGAGTTATAGAGCACCCGTCGAGCGCTTTCCGAGCGCGTCCCTGTAGCACCTCGTCTCCTCCTCGCTCCGTCAAGCAGCAGCAGCTACCTTCTCCGACGGATTTCCATCTCCTTGGTGGATTTCCATCTCCAGCCTCCGGGTGCGTTGTTGTTAGCCATGAATCTTCAAGTCGTCGTACCAAAAAACTTACAAATGAACCTCTAGCTCTGATACCATGTAAAAGTGAGATTTTGATGATAAAAACATATTAGCGAGGGCCAGATCTATCTAAGAACAAGAACAAAACTAAATCATAAATGTAATGAAGAAGATAGATCAAAATGGGCAAACTTTATCTAGGGTTTTCCCCTGGTAGTTGAGCTGCATTTACATCACTCTCTTGTGTCTCAAAATAACAGAAAAGGAGGGCTTAAATACCCTGTACAGCTGAGACAACATTTGTCCTTATTCGAATGTAAAACGCAGTGCAAAAGCAAAAAAGAAAATGCATAGTTAGCTAGCTAAAAGAAGATTAACTAACTAACTAAAAGCTTATTACACTAGGATCTTAATAATATAGTTATAATGCATTGAAATCCAAACACACCATATAGTTTGACCGGATTTAATAGTCGGTTTACATGATGCATAGAATGAGTATTAATGTAAAAGTTATTTAAGAGGTTAGAAGCAACTCCATATTACCAATCACAAGTTGGTGTAGTGGTTATGGGGCTACATCACATACCTCGAGGTTCGAAGTTCGAATTCCCGTGAAAGCCCACTTGAACTGGAAAGGATTAAAAAAAAAAAAAAGCAACTCCATATTTCATTGAAGAGTTGAGTTTTAAATCTTTTGATATAGGGCATAGTATATATCGCAACGATCGATTAACTAACTTGTGATTGATTTTAAAAAGAGTGTCTAATTAAAAAAAAAAGGTAGAGTGGTAGAACTTCTGATGGGAGGTTTGGAGTATTTCTCCCACATCGATTATAAAATATTGTAAATGATGAGTTATAAGAAATAATAAAGATGTATACAATAACTTAAACTTGTGTATTACTCCATTTTCTTTTAATTGACTTTTTACTATTTATGCACGTTTTTTAAAGTGTGAAAAACTATATAAAATAATAATTTTTTAAATAATTTTTTTCAATAATGTCATACTTATTGGTGATAAGTATAATATTATTACATTTTTTTTATTAAAATATTAATATTTAATATATTTTTTACCATTTTAAAACTACGTGCTTAACTTGAAAAAATCACTTAAAAAGAAACGAAGGGAGTAGATTGTAGCTATATCCCATCTTACAATTGCGAAGGTTGCTGCTACATCAAACTCTGTTTTCTCATTGACTCCGCGGCAGGTGGCATTATGGAAGTCTCAGCAGGATACTCACTCGTCTGATTGGTTGCGTGCAGTTCCTATTTCTGGGTTGGGGCAGACTATGAATGGAAGAATCTATCGTAGTGTGCTTAGCTATCGATTGGGAGTTCCGTTGTTCACGGTGTCCAGACCCTGTCCCGCTTGTTCTCGGGTCTTTGATGGCGATGTCTACGGTGACCATGCTGTGTCTTGTGCTGGTACTGTGGGAATTAAACATCGACATAACCTCGTTCGCGACACCTTATTGGATATCTGCTACAGGTCCGGGATTTCTGCCGGTAAGGAGGTTGATATCAGTTTGGTTGATGGGCATGATAAGCCCCTTCGTCCGACGGATTTGCTCCTTTATTCCTGGGATAGGGGGCGGGATGCGTGTGTTGATCTGACAGGATCCTCCCCCTTGACTAAGTCTGGGATGTCTGACTTTGTGCCCAGTCATGTTGTTGTTGATGCTGCTCAGCGCAAGTGTGTCAAGTATCGGGATTTGTGCATGGCGGCTGGTTATGGTTTCTTACCCTTCTCCTTCTCTTCGTTGGGGGAGTTAGATACAGATGCGGTTGCCTTGCTGAAGCGGATTCAAAAATTCTCCGTATCTCAGGATGCGGGGGCTCGTGCTGCAACTTATATTTTTACTAGACTCGGTTTTATTATCGCTAAGGGAGTGGGTGCCCAGATAGTATCTCGACTAGACGACTACCCACTAATTTCTTGTAAATAGTAATTGGTTAATATAAGCAAGTTTATAATAATAATAATAATAATAATAATAATAATAGTAGTAGTAGTAATAATAATAATAAAATTGATACAACCCGATACATGCTCTTGAGATATAGTTTAAGACTCTAAAAGAAGCCTAATGATAAAATATTCTCAAAATTATTATTTTTTAGTTTTTTAATATCATTTTCTTAGAGTCGATACGTTATTTAGTAGGGAGTATTTCCCAGTTAGACTTTTTAATCTATGTCCTTAAGCATGAGTTAGAAAAACCGAATTAAGTATTTGCCAAACATAGCCTTATTCAATGCAAAATTATTACTCCTGGTGAATGTGATGTTGTCGCTATATATATTGGTAGGGGTGTTATGTGAACACGAGTATCTATTGAATTCAACTCGTACTCGCTCGATAAAAACTCGGATTGAGCTCGTTTATTTTCTAGACGAGTCGAGTATGAGAACATTTTAAAGCTCGGCTCGTTCGAATTAAGCTCAAATAGCTCGAATTTTATGGAATTTCTCAAATTTCCTTTAAGTTACTGAATAATGTACAAGTAGACCTAGAAGCTCGAAAAAAGCTCGACTCGAGCTCGTTCATTTTCTAAATGAACCGAGTATGAGCACATTTTTAAGCTCGAGTCAAAATTTAGACTTAACTCGAACTCGTTCATATCCTAAATGTACTGAACATGAACAAGCAATATTCGGCTCGTTCGGCTTGAATAACAACACTATATAATGATTAATGAATATAATGGTTAATAAATAACCAACAGGGGATGATTTTTTTTAGGAAAATTCCGATTGGTGCCCTTCAAGTTAAAGCAATTTTGGATGGTGTTCCAAGTATAATTTTTTTCCGGATGGTACCCTTCACTTTTTTAAAAAGTCCATTCCGTGCCCATAGTTCATTTTCCCTTTTAACTTTGTTAGTTTTTTTATTTAAAAAAATAAAAGAAAGGGAATTCCTCCAATTTTCAACTCGGACAAAGATGCAATTGAGATCGAAGGACACCTCCTCTTGTGATTTTCCTCTTCAATGGACTACTTCTGAATATGAAATTTGTGGAGGGAGATGAGGCTCCCACGCATGGCCACTACTTGTTAGTGGTCTCCTTCGAGGCACCCACGTCAACCTTCTCCGGTCATCTCCAGTGGTCTTCGTCGTGGGAATCGACCACCGTTTCCCAACTTGCAACTGATCGTCTTCAACCTCGGCGTCGGACTTTAGGACGAACATTTTTTTTTTGCAGACATACCCTTTTTTGGCAGTTTTCAATTCTCCCAAGTCCCACACCCTTTCCTCTCACATCCAATTGGAATTCCAGGAAAAAGATTCTCACTGCCATAAATACACCCCATTATAATGCTCTTGAAAGCTCCAAACTTTCCCTCTTGTTTCGAGCATCTCCAATTTCATCTTCTAAATCCCAAGATCATTGACGATTGCATTGGCCTGTGCGAGTAAACCCTAATTCCGAGGTAGTCCCCTTACCAGATCCGTCGAATTAATGTCGGAGAACCCAAATCTACTGTCGAGGAGGCCAACGCCCTTGACGGCGAGGCCGACCAGCTTCATCGTCCCCTATGAGACGCCCAAGCTCCGAGAGGGCCGAGGCCGACCAAGCTTCATCGTCCCCTACGAGACGCCCAAGCTTGAGGGGTTTTCGATTTTTAAATGTTTTTATTTATTTATTTTAAATAATGCTTTTTTTTTAACACGAAACAAAGGCGAAAATGCATAAAACCACCCACTATTTATTGTTGTTTTCAAATATCCACCTCTTATTAAAAAATTGTCAAATAACCACCCATTAAATATAGGTTGTTTGCAACTAACCACCCATACCCCTTTTCTTGTATTAAAATAATTCTATGCTTATTACTAATTACATGAAATTATTTTTAAAAAAAGTATTTAAAAATTTGATATTTTATATATTATTACATTTTATTAAAAATTACGTGAAATAATAAAAATCAAATGTTTTTAATAAGATGTAATAATATACGTAGTATAAAATATCAAATTTCCGAATTTTCGGCTATAATTTTCTTTTCATATTAAATTAAGTGAGGTTTAACAAGAAAAGGGGTATGAGTGGTTAGTTGCAAACAACCTATATTTAATGAGTGGTTATTTAATAATTTTTTAATAAGGGGTGGTTATTTGCAAGCAATAATGAATAGTGGGTGGTTATTTGACAATTTTTGAATAAGGGGTGGTTATTTGCAGACAACAATGAATAGTGGGTGGTTTTATGCATTTTTGCCTCAGAGCTAAAGATAGGATGAACTATGGGCACGGATTGGACTTTTTCAAAAAGTGAAGGGTACCATCCGGAAAAAATTAAACTTGGGACACCATCCGGAATTGCTTTAACTTGAAGGGCACCAATTGGAATTTTCTCTTTTTTAAGCAAGATAATAATTCAGTTCGCTAGACAAGTCTAGAAAAATCGAGAGATCGAACCAGACTAACCATCATGTACATCCAAGGGAGGGATGATTGTGTAGGCTCCCATAAATAGAATGGATTATTATTTGTTCATTTTGTCTTCAAAAAACGTCTCCCGATGTTCTTGCTGTGTTCAATTTGGCAAGTGGCTGCAGTATAACTGTAGAAGGCTACTAAAGGCTGAAAAAGTTGATACTCTATTTTACATAAGTAACAAACTTCACAAGAGGGCATTTGGTCTAGTGGTATGATTCTCGCTTTGGGTGCGAGAGGTCTCGAGTTCGATTCTCGGAATGCCCCATTTTTTACATAGTTTATTTTTACTCTCGATACAAACTAATGTGAGGGATCATCCAACACCTCCTTATTTTGAGACTACTAAAAAGTCTAAAAGTAGAACGCACATTAGTTTATAGGGAAAAAAAACACAATACCAAACTTTAGGTCACTCCTAAAAGAAGTGAAGATCAAACATGTTTTTTGAAGAGAAAATGAGCAACCATCCATTCTTCACCATTGTTGTAGCCGAAGAGCTCAGCTACCGCTATGAAGAACGTTCTCCAGTAAGCTGTCCACTTGGTCGTGGACTCTTTTCCATATGTTGCCTCCATTATTGGCTTTATCTTCACCATGTTTTCGTCCATTCTTTGTAGCCACTTCTCGCTGCAACTCACACCGCATTCAAAATTCAATCATACAATACACCATGTGGTTGATTTTAAGGTAAGATCGATCAATGTACGATCAGTTCATTTTACCTTGTTTCTGCGTAGTGCTTCCCGTTCACCAGCCAGTGATCGACTATACTGACGTCTTCCTGGAAGTAAAGAAGCAGATTCGCAGAAGGCATGGTTCCACCTGCGAAGAAGTACCTAGTGATCCAGTCGTCGTCGTTCAAATCCTGCACCATCCAACATAATTCATCGCCAAACGGTACATCCTAAACTGCTCTCAATCAACCAAACCATATCTTGATTTTATCTAACAATTATCATACCTCAAAGTGGTAAGCAAACGTTTTATGGCAGAAATAATGAACAAACAAAAGGCTATCCTCCTTCATCCATTTCGATATCTTCTTCAGTAGCTCCCCGTAATTCTTCATGTGCTATACAATAATCAATTCAATACAAGATCATCGATTAAAATGAACGATTATATGGAGGAAGACTGAGAAAATTTTATGTGTTACATTACATACCTCAAACATCTCAATTGAAAAAATTCGATCATAACTCGCTTCCATTTCGAATGTGCTAATATCTGCCACAATGATCTTCACATTCTCCAGTTCAAGTTCTCTGGATATTAGAAACCCACAATCAAACATATGAATGAATGTTAATCCCTAAGTTGATAGATCTTATAAGTAATTGACCTGCATTGATCCTCTATATGTGCCTTCTGTGTAACAGAGTTGCAAATCCCAGTGATGGTAGAATTGGGGTGCTTTCGGGCGATGAATATAGAAAGAGATCCCCAGCCACACCCGACATCAAGAACACTATGACCGTCTTTCAGCTGCGCCCTCTCGCAGTAGAGCTCCAACATCGCAGCCTCTGCCTCATCTAGGCTGCTTGCTTTGTTGGGGAAGTAGCAACAGCTGCAGTTCAAGAGATGAAATTATGTGCATCTTTTCTTCTTTTTTTTGATAAGGGAAATTGATTCGATCTATTAGATATCACCATGTCTAGGAAATCGAGAGGCAGGCAAATAGCAGTCGCAACCAATCACATAAAAAAATGTATCTCAAATTATCACATAAACAATGTATCAATTTTCAATGTAACAGTATCATTTTTAAAGGAACATAAATTGTAATTACCTGTATTTGAGGTGCTTTCCAAGAACGAGCTTGAAGAATGAAGTGGGAAGCTCATAGTGTTGCTCCTTTGGCTTTTCTGTCTGAATCGCTATGGCCATTTTCCTCAGTGCTGCATTAATCCAACTCCTGTTAGATACTTAGATCCAGTCTTTTCTTTTTTTCTTTTCTTTTCTTTTTTTTGATAAATAAAGAAAGAATAAAATATGATATCCTAATATCTTAACAAATACTGTGTAACAACTTGGAAGGAGAAAAACGAAGATCTGATTTTCTGTTTGATTGAATTGCTGTGTTTACAATGTAGCTGCTATTTATACATCTTGGAAAGCAAGGTTCTTAACTAACACACCCTTACTTTACTAACCACAACATGACCCATCTAACACTTGACCTATGGTCAATACGCCCCCTCAAGACGGAGGGTGGTACAACCCCAGCTTGGAGAGAATGAAATTCTGTTGATGTGAAGGCAAAATTTTGGTGAGAACGTCCGCTAGCTGGTCAGAGGAAGTGACAAAAGAGAGCTGTAGGAGGCCATCAAGAACCTTGTCACGAGTGAAGTGGCAATCCACTTCTATGTGTTTGGTGCGCTCGTGGAAGACAGGGTTGGATGCAATCTGGATTGCTGATCGATTATCACAAAATAATTGGACTGGCTTGAGCGGATTAATCGAGAAATCTTGAAGCAAACGCACCAGCCATGTGATCTCAGTAGCAGCATTGGCCATAGCCATGTACTCGGATTCAGAAGAGTTGCGGGATACCACCGATTGCTTCTTGGATTTCCAACTGATTGGAGATGATCCAAGGAAAACTATGTAACCAGTGACAGAGCGACGGGTCATAGGACAAGAAGCCCAGTCAGAATCGGAGAATGCCTTAAGAACTGGAGAAGCGCAACCATTGAGTAAAATTCCTTGGCCTGCAGTGCCTTTGACATAACGAAGGGTGTGCATCAGGGCATCAAAGTGAAGGGAATGAGGATTTTGCATAAACTGGCTCAAAGTTTGCACTGAATAGCACATATCAGGTCGAGTGTTTGTTAAGAAATTTAGTTTCCCAACCAAGCCTCGATAAACAGAAGGATCTGAAAGAGGCACTCCATCAGTAGCAGTAAGCTTAAGATGAAGAGGTAAGGGGGTCACGGCTGGTTTACTGGAGTCCAAGATGCCAGCATCTAGAAGAAGTTCCTTTGTAAACTTTGATTGAGTAACAACAAAGCCAGCAGAAAGAGAAGTGATCTCCATTCCTGAGAAGTAATGAAGCTCCCCAAGGTCCTTAATACTGAAGGCAGAATGTAGAAAAGACTTGAGAGCCCGAATTGCATCCAAATCATTACCAGTGATAAGGACGTCATCAACATACACAGCTAGAATGGTGATGTGGTGAGACTGATGTTTGATGAAGACAGAATAGTCATTCTTCGATTGAACAAAGTTCAAGCCCTGCAGAGTAGTTGTAAGCTTGTGAAACCATTGCCTGGAAGCTTGTTTAAGGCCATACAAGCTCTTCTTTAGACGACAGACATGATGGAGAGGATTGGGAACACCCTCAGGCATCACCATGAACACTTCTTCATGTAAATCGCCATGAAGAAAGGCATTATTGACGTCTAACCGGTGAATTGGCCACTGTTTGGAGGCAGCAACAGCAATCAAAGTGCGGATGGTAGTCATCTTAACCACTGGATAAAATGTCTCATGGAAGTCAATCCCTTCCTTTTGAGTGAATCCCTTAGCTACCAGCCGGGCTTTATACCTTTCAAGGGAACCATCCGACTTAAGTTTCACTTTGAAGACTCACCTGCAACCTATAGGAGACTTACCTGGAGGTAAGGGAACTACATCCCAAGTCTCATTAGCAATTAGAGCATCAATTTCTTTGTTCATAGCACAAACCCAATTTGGATCACAAGATGCAATTTTGTAAGAAGAAGGTTCTGTATAAGAGGATATATGTGTGAGAAAAGCAAAATGAGAAGCTGGAAGATAAGAAGAATCAACCACATTAATCAAGGCAGTAGAGGAGGGTCCAAAGTTGCACACAAAATCCTTCAAGTAGGCAGGTGGATGTCGAGGTCTAGTAGATTGTCTGAGTGGTGGTGGTGGTGGTGGTGTAGGGGTAGCAGAAGATGATGCACTGTCAGGAATGGGACTGGCAAACAAAGGAGGGGGAGAGGCTGGATTTGGGGATTCATCAAACAAAGAAGAGGTGTGGGAAAGGTTGGGAGTGGTTGCAATTGGTGTAAAAATAAAGTCAAAATCATGGTCAGAAGACATTGCAGCAGGTAGAGGAGCATCAGTTTGAAGAGGTTTGAGGTGAGGAGGGAAATGTGACTCATGGAAGATGATATTTCCAGTGACATGAATGTGTTTAGTGGCAAGATCAAGGGCCTTGTAACCTTTCTTGCCAAAGCAATATCCAAGAAACACACAAGGAGTGGCTCGAGGATGAAATTTGCCAGCAGTATGGGGATAATTTGACACAAAACAAAGACAACCAAAGGCTTTAATGAGGCTGTAGTCTGGCTGTTTATTGAATAGCAGAAAATATGGGGAAACATTCTTGAGAGAAGGGAGAGGTGTGCGGTTAATGAGATAGGTGGCTGTCAAAACACACTCTCCCCAATATATGAGAGGCACATTGGATTGAAAAAGGAGAGCACGAGCAACCTCAAGGAGGTGCTTGTGTTTCCTTTCAACAATTCCATTTTGTTGTGGTGTATAGGGACAACTTGTTTGATGCAAAATGCCTTTGGTTGTGAAAAGGTGAGAGGCTTGATGTCCACAAAACTCTGCTGCATTGTCAGACCTGATGATTTTAATCTTTGAACTAAATTGTGTAGCAACCATTTCAATGAATGAAGAGAGAATAGGAAGAGCACTGCTCTTAGTAGGCATGAGAAATGTCCAGGTAGCCTTTGTGTGGTCATCCACAATGGTCAAAAAATATTTATGACCATTGTGAGTAGGGGTATGGAATGGACCCCAAGTGTCTATATGTATAAGATCAAAAGGGGCCTGAGCTCTAGACATAGAGTCAGGGAAAGAATTTCGTTGCTGTTTAGCCTTAGGACAAATCTTGCACAAGTAAGATGGTTTGACAGTATCACCAACAACATGAATATGCTTTAATTGAGAAAATGGAACATCTCCCATGCGACAATGCCACAATTCAAGTAAATGAGATGAAAGTGTAACAGAACAAGCAAAAGGTTTATTCAAGACAGTATAGGACACATCTTCTGAGGGGCTAACACCTTGCTTACAGGAAGAATTCATGTGAACAACATATAGACCTTTAACTTCACTACCAATCAAAAGGGATGTCTTCGTCAAAGGGGCCTGAAGGAAACAGAACTTCTCAGTAAAGAGGATATGAGAATTAGAATCAGAAATTAACTTGTTAACGGACAAAAGATTGAAACAGAAATCGGGAACATGAAGAACATTAGTAAGTGTGAGAGAGGGAGAAAGGATAACAATGCCAAAGTTAGTGACAGAGGTAGATCTGCCATTTGGCATGGTGATAAAAATAGGTTTAGAAAGAGGAAGAAATGATTGAAACAAAGAACGATTGGGAGTAAGGTGATCAGTGGCACCGCTATCAATGATCCAAGTTGGATTTGTACTAGAACTTAGAAAACTGAAATTCGTACCTGCGAGGAAAGCTGCAGTCTCAGATTGAGGAACATTAGGCTTGCTAAGGAGGGCGAGAAGCTGGCTATACTGCTCCGAGGTCAGAGAATTGAGTGAAGAATCAGCAGCGGTTGCAGCAGTGTGTTGTGACGGGCCCTTACCAGGAGGATAACCATGCTTCTTCCAACATTTCTCCACCAGATGACCTCCAAGCTTGCAGAAGTCGCAAAATAAAGTATGGTCGTGCAGTTTCCAGCAAGTATCCATGACATGACCGCCAATTTTGCAATGATCACAGAATAAGGTACCGCGTCCTTCTGTGGAGGATCCTCTTCCACCCATAGGAGCTCCACGCCCTCGTGGAGCTGGAGATTGACCACGACTTGCACCTTTGCCTGGATCTGAAGAAGTAGAAAATCTTTGGGAAGCAAGAGCAGTACTAGCATCAGAAGTTGAAGAAGACGATTTAGCGCCAATTTCTCGCTGTTCCTCATCTTGAACAACCAGTTGATAAACCTCAGCCAACGGAGGAGGAGGCTGAATCATGAGAATCTGAGCCCTGGCAGCAGCGTATGACTCATTGAGGCCGACGAGGAACTGGACAATTTGCTGATCTTCAAGAAGCTTCTGCAACAAGCTCGCAGATCCACATTCGCAAGCACGATCTTCTAGAGTAAGAGCATATTCATCCCAAAGTTTCTTTAATTTGGTGAAATAAGCTTAAACAGGAAGCGATCCCTGAGAGATCGAATTGAGATCGCGATGGATCTCGAAGACACGAGTACGATTTGTGCGATTGAAACGAGTAGCTAAATTTTGCCAGATCGCAGTTGCAGATCGAAAGTATAGAACAGATTCTTCTCCAAAGAGTGCAAAAGCCAAGCAATAACCATGTTATTGCAACGATCCCACTGAGTAGCTAGAATCGAAGAAGGACGCTTACAGGAACCAGTTACAAAACCAAACTTGTTCTTAGCATAGAGAGAAACCTCTGCAGATCTACGCCAAGGTCCATAGTTGCGATCGTTGAGGAGGCAAATGGAGAGCATGAAGTTTGGATGGTCTGAATGGTGGAGGAAGAGCTCGTCATTTGAATCTAGAGAAGCAAAGGGATTGGTAACTTCCGGATTGTCCATGAAACCAAGCCTGATACCATGTAACAACTTGGAAGGAGAAAAACGAAGATCTGATTTTCTGTTTGATTGAATTGATGTGTTTACAATGTAGCTGCTATTTATACATCTTGGAAAGCAAGATTCTTAACTAACACACCCTTACTTTACTAACCACAACATGACCCATCTAACACTTGACCTATGGTCAATATACTGTAACATTGAATCTGATGACATCCTAATATCCAGATTGAATGTCAGAGTTTACAATCAATTCAACTATATTTTTTTTTAAGGTCAGCTCCGCGGATCCGAATCCGAACCATAACTGGTCGAGAAGGAAGAGAAGAGCTGGAATTGGATCAATCGACATAGATTTGCAGAAATTGAACTGGAATTGGGGATTAATTTCCCACATTTTACTTACAGTGGACAAAGTGGAGGAGATGGGAGAGCTGGAGCTCGGAGGTTGGTTGGTAGCCGGAGCGGAGTCGGGAGGCGAGGAGGAGGCGCGTCAGCCTCCTAACCACTGCATCCGGCAGCAACCCCCTCTCCAGAGATGTCACCGCCGTCTTCACCGCCGCGCCGTACGCTTTCTCCTTCAACCCTTCCATTATCTGTGCTTGGCTGAATGAGAGGCAGCTTTGATTGTGTAGTGTCCAGCGACAGACGGTGTGGTGTCGTACTGTCGTCCACCAGTGTCAATCACGGACATTCTTGTATTCTTTTTTTAGTAAAATTAAAATGATTTTTTAGGCGCACGTATCAATTTTTTTTATTTTTTTTACAGAATCCTCGATAAATTTGATGGTCTTTTCAGTTTTCATGATCTCTTAATTTATCTAAGAAAATTTATTAGATTTCAATCTATAGAGTTTGGGAAATTATTTTATAAATTAGGTAACATTATTAAAAATTAAAAATAATTCGATTTAAGCAATGCATTAAGTAGGGTTTTGATATGAAAAAAGAAACATTTTTTATCAATTGATTCATATTTGAAAAAAAAAAGCATAATTTGACAGGTTAAATTTTATTTATAAAATTTGGGGAAATAGTTTATGTTAAAGTTTCAAGACCCCGTTTCTTTATAAAAACAAGTTGTCTAGGGCTTGTTTATTTGTGAAATGAGTCGATTAGAGTTCGTTTATTTACGAAATGAGAGTCGAGTATGAACATATTTTAAAACTCGACTTTAAATTAAAGCTCAGTTGAACCCTGACTTATTTCTAAATGAGCTTAATATGAATAATGCTCAATTCGGTTAGTTTTAGTAACACTTGTCTTAAGTGAAATGGCCATTGGATTAATGTGTGTGAGAGAGATTGTTTGTGAAATAGACAATATTTTGGTGAGAGTTGGGGTCAATTTGCTAAATATTCTATAAAGCTGACAGGGGTAGTATGTAAAAAAGTCTGCAAAGTTGGGGCAAATGTTGTATTTTAGCAGATGTAGAAAACCCCTAGCCAGGGTCACAAAACCCTTCGCCTTGGACGATTCTAGGTGAAGGCTCAAGCTCAACAATGGGGCGCACCAAAACCCCAGTCGCCGTAGCGCCGACCAAACAGCTCAGCAAAGCCGATCGGTCAGCTTACTTCGCCCGGCGGGAAGCAGCCAAGGTCCTTCGGACCGTCCTCCATGGCGACGCCCGCCGCCGAGCCGTCGCATCCATCAAATCCCTAGTTTTCGGCCCCTCCATTCGCAACAAGAAGGCCACCTTCGCCCTCATTTGCCAAACCCTAAAACGTATGCTTTCTCTCTTTCTCGCATCCATGCCGCTGTTCGAAGCTTGTACGCAAGCAATTTAGCAGCTCGTGTGCTGCTACATTGAGGTTCTTAATTGAGGATCGAATGATGGAATATTGCCTGTGTTATGTTGAATTCCAATTCGAGTGCTATTGGCTTCCAAGAAAACTGTAATGATCTGTTTAGTTGATGTTAGTCGAAGCTCAAATTGCCTGTAGATATTGAAGAATCTTTTTTATTTTCCTGAGTTGAAATCTTTGCAACTTTCTATCAAGTAACCTTATTCTCATATAAAGCTCATTATGAAGTTGCACTAGTTTTAACTTGAATGGCCTTTAAGATGCATTTTGCTAAGAGGCGAGCTTATCTATATAAGCAATGGCTTGAAAAACTGCAAAGTGCACATTTGACAAGGGGAATTGCTTCGGTCATGTAAGGGAAGTTAGGTTTGTTTCTTGGTCCTGTACCTAATGCATTTTTTCCCCGTGTTGTTTCAGTTCAAACTTTCAAATTTGACCATATCCAACTAAATTTGCATGATTTAACATCTTAGGGTTCCGTTGGACATTTGTTTCTTCTGTTGTTGGTTGAGCTTGATGGTTAGATACTGATTATTTTTTTGGCTCCAGATCTTTCGATAATCAAGGATGTCCTAGAGGTGGCTGGTGTGCTAAATAGCAAGTGGAAGGTAATAAATGATTTGTATTGCTATATTGCATTCTGTTATGAGTATAGGATGTTCCAGTCAACTAAGGAAACTAACATATACTCCTTGTTTTAGCCTGAACCTTAAAAAACACTGTTTTGATGGCTTAGTAGTTACTACTTATTTTGTTTTGACTTTTGGGTCAGTTGCACCATATGCCCAGAACTGTTCACTTTCATATTCTTTGAAATGGCCATGTTTTGTAAATTACTTATGTTTTCCCATTACCATTGCAGAAACAGGCGGAGCTAATATACATAATAACGTATGATATTCTTTTTGGCCAGGTATACCTGAATGAATTTGTTTAATTTCACAGCTTTCTCTGTGATATTTATAGACATGTCCTTTCTCCCAGGGTGGCTGGTGGAATGGGCCCTTATGGGTTGTGGTAATGAGTTCCCTTATTGAGGGGTTGAGGTTAGAATCCACTCGCTTATTGGCTGATGAGAAGAAAATTCAATTACTGGGCAAGGGATTTAGAATTAGCTAATAACGTCTGAAATCCAAAACAGATATTTAATAAAGAATTTCAAGGACTTTGATAGAATTGACATGCTTTAAACATAAGCCAATTTGATTGGTGTCAGTTATATTCTCTGCCTGTCTAAATATTGCTTGGTAATTTTGATATCAGGAAATTGCATCATATGGTAATGCAGAAAAATTTCTTTTGCCCAAGACAAATGCTCTTCAATCAGCTCTAGCACGAATTTTAGTGAAAAAGAAGGTCAAGCGAGTCGAGGACTTGATGTCCCTTGATCAAACTCCTGGTTAGTGTTAAATTAATTCATAAAATACCACTACTTTCCTTCCTAGGCCCAGGTTGTGATGAGGAAGGAGGTTGATCACAGTATGTTAAACCTAGTTCTTTGCCTTGTGTTACCACTTACCATATATGTTATGGGTTTCAGAGTTATTTTTGTTGAATACAGTGGTCAAAATTGTAAGTTTGTAGTGTGTAGAAGTACTTGTGTGCTGCAAGCAAATTTATTATATAAAGATATCTTTTACATATTTTTTTTTATCATTTGTGAAGCTTCATTAAAACAGACCACAATCCAGATGTATTTTATATTTTTTTTAACATATTTCCTCCATTTTAGTCTAATGTACTGCTCAAAAATGTTGATTTGTTTTTAGTTGTTAGCGCTTGAGGTGATATGCTGTGCTAGACAGCCTAGACTGCTAGTTGAATGTCAAAGTTTGTTTTCCTTCAAAATTTATGTTGCATTTATTTAGGACTTGTGAAGCTGAATGGAGTCAGACCATAATCCAAATGATTTAAAAAAAATTCCACATCATTATCCATTACTTTAGCAGCAAAAGAAATCTTGAGGTACACTGCAGAATGAATCATTCTATTCTATGCACATGCTTATGTTGGATTGGAAATTATAGTCATTTATTAATGAAAAAAATCAATAGGTTGTAGTTGTTGTGTAGGCTTAGATATCATTTATATTAGTTACCTTTTCAAAGGAGTTGCCAAAGCAGGTGCTGAGAAAAACAGTGCCTTGACATATTGTCGAATGACCATCGCTCTACCAAATAAAAATCAATTATTGTTTTTCCTTTTGTACAGAATGAAGTATTTTTCATGTGGAGAGGAATCTACTCTTGATGGAATTGTCTATTGTCTGGAATGATCATCAGTCCATCACTATGTAGAATATAAATCAATTATTTGTTTTTTCTTTTGTCCAGAATGAAGTATATATCTTGTGGAGAGGAATCTAGTCTTGATGGAATTTATGCTTAAATCCACATTTTGTTTGTTGCAGATGTTTCAAAACCTCGATATGTTCGTGTAAACACACTGAAAATAGATGTCCAGTCTGCAATTGATGAATTTGGGAAGCAATACAGGGTAACATTTTCCAACTTAAAGCTGATTACTTTTATTCAAGTGTACCATACTTGACAAATAGTGCTACCTACATGGTCAGGTTCTTAGCCTATTTCTAGCTTGTCATTTTGTTGGAAAAAAAGGCTGTTGACTGGATCTACAATTCCTCAATGAATTGATTTCTTTTGGGGGTCTCTATAGTTTGCTATTTCTTTTTCTTGTGTAGGTCGAGAAGGATGACTTAGTTCCAGACCTCTTAGTGCTTCCATCTGGTACAGATTTGCATAATCATCCCTTGGTTGCAAATGGGAGTGTATTTTTGCAAGTATGGATTCTTTGCTTCTTTTCTTTCATTGCTCATTTTAATACAAGTCTTCCATGAATGGGACAAGCCCTTTCAGAATAGTTTATAGATTAGTTCTAGGCAGGGTAAAGCCCTTCCATGAACGGGAGTGTACATTTCTGTGCAGGGTAAAGCTAGTTCTATGGTGGCAGTTGCTCTTGGACCGAAACCTGATTGGGAGGTGAGTTATGTTTTAACCATCTAATCAATCATTTCTCACATTACTTTTCTTTTACTTTGTAGTTTGTCCTTCCAGTTTGTGTATATTATACGTCATTGACAGTTATGGTGTTTCCCTTTCTATTCCTACTAACTATTGAATGCTGTGCTTTCATTAGGATGTGTTAAACTGCTTTCATGAGTATATGTAAAACCTTGTCCTAGCTTCGATAGGATTGTCAACTATGAATATCACTTTTAAACGTTCTTTTCTGGGATCTTTTGGCTTCGGGTTCAAATGCAAACACATCTGTTTATTGGGTGGTGCCTCTGCCATTCCAATTTCGGTTCAAAAGTGGTCTGATGCTTGTTGAAGCATGTTAGGTTTATTAACCATTGCACCATCTGGTAAACTAATGTCTCATGTATTTTGGTTTATGAATGATAAAGTTGAAATCGAATATAATTATATAATGGAATGACAGTCTCTGTTTTTGCAAAGTTGAAATCAATCCTTTAATCTTTTTTTTTTCCTAAACTTTGCTTTAGTTTCTGAAAAATGTGGATTGTTATGATTGATTTTTATCTAAGTTATTATGTAGGACGCATAGCCTTGAGATAGTCTCTCATTACATCTATGCAGCTGTGTATCTGAGCAGCTTAAATTGGCATTTTCTTTTTAGTGGTTATAACTATCCTTATTTGCCAAATATGACAATCGATTTTCTTTGAAGGTTCTTGATGCGTGCTCTGCTCCAGGGAACAAAACTGTACATCTAGCTGCTATCATGAAAGGGAAAGGAAAGGTTATAGCATCAGAATTAAATGCTGAAAGGGTTGAACGGCTAAAATGCACGATTAGATCAGCTGGTGCAACCAGTATCCTTGTGTCTGTATATCCTGTTTTAGTAGTTAATGCTATACACTCTGATGGTTTTCAAATTATTGGGATCAAGCTTCCATTATTCCATTGTTGCATCTTCTGAGCTAATGTGTTCTCTGTTAAATATATTTTGATGCTTCCCTTAGCTTCCGAGTAATCATTTCAAGTATAAACAGTAAGCACATTCTTTTCTGCTTGGGGTGGAGATAGGGAGGAACTCCTTTTTTTAACTTTCTTACTTCTGTTGCCTTAATTGGATAGCCATGATCAATAACCTTAACTTAGTGTTAGATGTGGAAGTTCTGCATGGGGATTTCTTAGCCATTGATGTTAAGGATCCTGCATACTCAAATGTACTCTCTTTTCTCCATTTATTGCTCATCTTTTTTCATATTTATATCATAATCGCGGTTTAATGTTCTATACATTGTTTTTATATCTTGAACAATATTTGCAGATTAATGCAATACTTTTAGATCCTTCATGCTCTGGATCAGGAACTGTTGCAGAGAGACTTGATCATTTACTCCCATCATATGCAGAAAGTAAATTATCCTATATTCTCGTGTTCTTTATAATACCATGGTTATGCTATACCATATTTTGGATCATTTTGTTGCAATCTCTCTTCTAGTTTCTAAGTTTAAAACTAAAGGATGAAAGAAATCATTAATGCAATGTGCATGTATTTTTAACCAGATGATAGTGAAAGATCCAAACTACTTCTATGCTGCTATTATTTCTTACATTATCAGTTTGTTCTATTGTATTTTTGATCCGTTGTTTGTACTAATTATGGTGAACCTAGTTTGTTTGTTGCTGGGTGAAACATGTAAATATGGATGTACTGAGTAGAAGTCGAAGTAATAAAGAATGTACAGAGATTTTTTTGAAAGTTCTAATTGTGGTTTTGTTGTGCAGGTCAAACAGCAGATGTTAATAAAACAAGGTTGACAAAACTAGCAGCATTCCAGAGGAAAGCTTTGGCGTATGCATTATCATGTGAGTGATTTTTGTGTTGGTGTTCTTCATCTTGTTTAAATATTTACTGCAATTGGGATTAAGCTATACCGAATAATCTAAACTGCAGTTCCATCGGTGGAGAGGATTGTTTACAGCACTTGCTCTGTTCATCAAGTTGAAAATGAAGATGTGGTGAAGTCTGTTTTGCCCCTTGCAACATCATACGGATTCCAGCTCGCGACACTATTCCCTCAGTGGCCTCGCCGTGGGTTTCCCATTTTCGATGGTGGTAAGTAATTGCTTCTGAATGGTAGAACTCTAATCTTTTTGGTGCTATTGTTCTTTGTCCTGCTAATTTTGGAACGATTCTTGCTTAGTAGAGTGGCTTTAAAGTCATTTTTAGTAGGTCCTGGGATACAAATAGTAAAATGAATAGTGATTTTCCTTTGAGAAAGTGCAATCTTCTTTTCTTATGTATAAAAGCTAGTATTTTCACCTATTGACTTACATTCTTCCGAATTCCTGTAATTTTGGTTGGTTAATGGAAAATGTCCCAGACAACCCCAACCCATCTTCATTGTCAACAATCTACCCAGACCTTTAACCTCAACAGGCCTGCAACAATGAACCTTCAAGAGGCAGTTAGCTAAGAGGGAATGGCATTAATTTTAGAGGGTAAGTTCTAATTGGGGAGGGATAAGTAGAAGCATGGAGTGAAAATAAATACACATCGCATGTGATGTAGTACAAGTCTAGAAGTTTAAATGATCAACTAGCCAGAAGTCAATAGTCATAGCTGTTTTGATAGCTACTTCTTAACCCATATTTATACAGAGCTTCTACCACATAAAACTCTCGAGAATTCAAGAAAGATAAAGAGAGAGTAATAAAGAAGGGTCAAATTTCCTTTTTCTTCAAACCCGTTTCAGGTAAATTGCAGTATTGATAAGAATGATCACTTTTATATTTTGTTGTAAATCAACCGGGTCCTGTTGAGATTCCACCTTTCAATGTTAACAACCACTACTGGGGAAGAATATCAACATGTTCTAGATATTATTTCTTTAATGAAAAAGCCGGGTCGACCCCCAGACCCGCTGGGTTCAACGCAGTCCTGCCTGATGACCCTGATAACAATGTATTGATAGTGGGTAGTTAAATACAATTTTGCTTATAATGTTAGTTTTGTGTGATTTTTTACATCTACAACTTTGGTTGCTATAAATGCCATTCCATGCACCCATGTTTAGCTTGTGCTATATCTTTATTTTGCATAATCTTGGGGAAACTGCTGATACTCTCATTGATCATTTAACGCTGACCAGCTGAACATTTGGTTCGGATGGACCCAATTCAGGATAAAGAGGGATTCTTTATCGCTTTATTTGTTCGTCCTAGAAAGCAGTCCTGTTGCGACGAGGATGTTGATCACAACACAAGACCAAAGCAGTTGAAACATGGGATTGCTCAGAGGCCAGCCAAACCCCGAAAACTTGTCTTGTCGACTAAGATCTCCAGAGCATTGTTGACGCAGCCAATATATTTCAAGGGACTGACTCGTACCGTACCAAGATGAGATAGATTGAATGCTGTTGGCATTAACATGATATATGGAAACTGCCAACTTTTCGGGTTTCCCATGGCGATTTAGAAGTTTTGGTCTTGGAATCCCTTCAAATAGCTTTCCCCTTGTTCTTTTGAAGGCTTGGATTTTTACCCTTTTAAGGGTTTAATTGTTATCAGGTAGATGTATTGTTGTAGTGAATTTCACAATCGGGAAAGGCAATTCAACATTAGACTTGTCAAAAATTGCCCCCCCCCCCCCCCCCATATGAGATGCCGAGTCCCTTCATTTTGTGCAAGAAAGGTTCGTGGCTAGAGTATTTTGGCGACGAACCTGACGAAGTAGTTCGTCGCCTAAATACAATAATTTCTTTTTTTAAATGACAACTGTTATAAGTTGGTCGCAATATAATAATATATAAAAATAATTATACAGATTAAAATGTAGCCTCTTGTATTTGCACAACCTGGTTTTTTTGTATCCAAATTAAACCTGCACAACTCATTCACAAGACCACAAGATATTTCATTCACAATCCATAACATTGAACATACACAAGAAACAAGTGCCTGAAATTCTTAACTGCTGGAGCATTCACACTCCATAACATTGCACATTCACAAGATGTTCCATTCACAAACCATGATTAAGTTGTAGCTTCACAAGCATTTCTTTCACAAAATATCACTGCTGGAGCATTCCATTCACCTGCACATTTGAAAGCATTCAACAACATGCTAAAGTCCTAGTACTACACAAACCTATCCAATTCCCAACAGCAAGCAAAAGTTGGCCAAGTCCCGACACTAAACAGTCAGAATTAATCCAACAAATGAACAAGTTTTGCATCCACATCCTGCACAAGCATTTCATCCACAAAAAAAAGAACTTGTCCCTTTCGCAAACTATGTCATCAGTTAGCCGATCAACCTAATTAACCTAGCTTGGATGTCCAAAATAGATAATAAGAGGTGTTCAAGAGGGTAGTGTACTACCTAGGAGCTTTGTTGCAGGGCCATTTTCTGCATCAAGGCCTCTACCGCAGCTAAACGGTTACCCATTGATTGGTTTTCCTCAAACAATCGATCAGCTTTGTCACTCACCAATTTCAGTTCGTCTTTTTCCTTTATAACCTCTTCCATGGCCTTTGCAACCTCTTCCTTAGCTTTTATAGTTTTATGCAATCAGCCTCAGCCCTCATTGCTCTTTCCTCGCCTCTTCTTCCTCCCAATCCTGTACAAATGAATAAGAAAATAGACAGAAACAGACTTATATACATGCATAATAAATTCAACAGATTAAAACAAAAAACATAATTATATACAAAACAGATTGAAACAGAATAATAAAGTCAACTGGAAACAGAATTATATAAAGTATATACTTATGAATTTGATTAAGAAATAAAACCACTAAACAGAAAACAACATATAAAAAATAGATAGAAAGACACTTATATACAAAACAGAGTTATATGAACAAAACAGAATAAAAGAAACAAAGAAGCACATACTTATAGAGTTATAGAGATTTATATGTATATACTCATATTTATATGTGTATACAAGTACATAGATATAGAGCACTACTAGAAATCTGTGATTTAACATCGGGTAATATCCGATGTCTTTAAAAAAAATCGATGTCTATGTGGGTGATGTAAAAAGTCAAAAGTTTTTCAAACCGATGTCTATAAAATTTATAACATCGTTTCTAATTATAAAAACGATATGTTCAACACTTTATAACATCAGTTATATTGTTTATAACATTTTTTTGATAGACTCGGCTCTTGATAACTTGTTATTTTGTATTGTTAGGCCAATGAAGATGTGCATCATAACACAATTAAGCCAATGGACATCGATATTTTTAAATTAAACGTTGTTTTAATATGAAATACTAATAGACATCACTTGTATAGAAATCCTACATATATATATATTCATTTTCTCTCTATAATTTATAATGTTATTTTTCCACACAAAATTTGGCTATATGGAATATATAGAAAGCTGATGTTATTACGTATATTGAAATCGTTTTTGGTTTTAAAACCGTTGTTTATATATAGTAAAGATATCCTAAATTATTAATGAATCAAATGTATTTAGGTCGTAAAAATGATGTTTTTAGTTCATAAAAGTGATGTGTTTGGTTCATAAAACTGATTTTTTTTGTACGTAAAGTTGATGTGTTTGGTTCGTAAAACTGATGTTTTTAGTACGTAAGACTGATGTGTTTTGTTCATACAAGCGATGTCTTTCGTTACAATAAACCGATGTCTTTGACCCGTAAACCCGATGTGCTAGCTTATGAACCGAAGCAATTTGGTTCATAAACCCAATATCCTGTCTTATATATACACATAGACCAGACCGCACCAGACCAATCAAAGAGAACTTGTATATATATACACCTACATATTTACACATACACAAGACCAACCGAAACATATTTACACATACACCAAACCGAAACATGTTTTCAGAACCTATATATACACATACACCAGACCAACCAAAGAGAACATGTTTTCAGAAACAAAGGTCAAATACCACACAATG
This sequence comes from Persicaria tinctoria, assembly GCA_037127255.1. Classification (NCBI taxonomy): domain Eukaryota; kingdom Viridiplantae; phylum Streptophyta; class Magnoliopsida; order Caryophyllales; family Polygonaceae; genus Persicaria; species Persicaria tinctoria. The sequence continues at coordinate 9,352,046 of JBANSL010000012.1, forward strand.
CACTACAGCACTACATTTGACTACTTAGTATTATCAACAAAATTAGCATGTTTGGGACACCAAGGTTAAAGGTCGCACATCCTAAAATACTTACAAAATCAACAAAATAGGATATTCGATCTTGGTGGCACCAAGGTTAAAGGCTAGCTGACCTGATCTAGTTAGTATTTCTGTACATGCTTCTAGCTAGGCAATTAGAAACCCAAAAAAAAGCCTTGAATTCATGCAAAAAAAATAGGCAAACCTTCCAAAAGCTAGGTAGTTCCTTAATAGAAGCATTGGATCGACCTACAACAAGCTCTCGATAAATTCAGCAAGTTCAACCCGAACTTCATCAATCTCCTCTTGGCTATAGGATTTACAACTCCTTGCAACAACCCACTGATATCACAAATAAAGCATGTTGTTACGTGCTATAGAGTAGCATGCACCATAATTGTAAGCAACAAAGATCCAATGTGCACTTATTCAATCAATAATAGGTACATGACGTAATATCCAATATTTATACCATGGTGGAGAATGAAAGACTGTCATCCTCTAGGATCTCCTTCATAAAGCGCATCACGTCATACTCACACTCATGTCCACCAGGCTGCATAGGTGCACCCTTGAGGTGTGTGACCTTTGGCATTTTTCCATCACCATTACCAGTCTCCTCATTGAATTGTTTAACAGCACTACATATATATCACATGTCGAAATTAAGTTTCATATGGATATAAAAGCTATCACTAATTTGTTAAACCATGGAAATCATATAAGCATGAATTAATTACCTCTGCACTGCCTTCTCCCAACCCTTGTACACAGATGGTCTTGGCATGGAGTTAGTTATGAAGATTTCTGACTCCCATATAACAATTAAGATACAATATCTCCTAAATATTTCAAAGAAAATGTATGCATGCAATCAATAGACAGCTAAATGGACTTTTGACAATTTTCCAACAGAAAGTCCGTGAGGGATCATGTATATGTTGTCACGAGGGATCATAAGTGTATATAGTTATATATTAAAAAAAAAAAAGATCACAACGCACCCGGGGTTATGAGGGATCATGAATATGCGGTCACTCTTCCCAATCTTTTAGTCGTATCACCAAGTAAGGAACAAAACTCGCTCTTGTGTACGCAGTTGTAGGCTCGGAGTCAACAAAAGCATACAAGTCTGTCCCATTTTTTTGCAGCAACACATTCATAGAGATACCTATTCATTTAAGGCAAACTTACTTCAATTAGAGTGATCAAGTATGGAATTAAAATAGTCAAGATCTTGGAATATAAATTTTTTACTTACGCCATGTAAGCATCCAACACTCCAGCTCCAATCCAACGCAGCTATAACAGATCAAGCACATTCTCCCGTAACACAATAAGTCGTTTAGGTACACCAAAAACAACCTCTTCTAGCTCAGTAGTTATAGACATACCAGTTTCAGCCATGGTGCCCTTAGCATGTTTGGATAAGAGCTGACATGACTTGGGGACCATGTGGAGGTAATTCACTCTTACCAAATAATTTTTGCGCTTGCTTTGGCTTTTTCTTTGGTTTAGCTGAATTTTTTCTAATGACCCATTTTTCAGGCCAAGGCACATGACTACCAATGGCATCCTTAACCAACAAAATCTTGGCATTCAGTATAGGGAAAGGAAGTGGTTGGTCAACTTGAACATCTCCAGCAATTGAGACTCGTACACACCCTTCTAGCCATGGGAGTCAATGGATACTATCTGTCATCCCTTCACCTTCTATGAAGGTGCCAAAGGCCACAATGTTGGTGATGGTTTCCAATGCGAACTCACAAATGCCATTACCTTAAAATGAAACGAATTCATCATTCAAAATGGGTGGAGAAACAAGTGTATACGCAAGTACCAAGTGAAAAGATCTATATATGTATAATTACCTCACCAGTGGGTGGAGAGCCAAACAAAAGATCATCCTCTGCATCAGCATTCACATCAAGACCAGATTCTTGACGGTGTAGGACATCATAGGTGCTGAAATTGTCAGATATAGGGGTAATTGGCGCTCTTGCATCTGCTAGAGTGCTAGCGGAGTTCCACCTTGGCTAGATGTCAAACGAGAAGAAAACTCAACAATCGCTTTATTGATCAACTCTTGCGTCTTTGCTTGACTTTCAGCAAGCAATTTCTTTGTCTCGATCAACTCCCGATCACGCTCTGTCACGAACCAATAGTTCAACATTAGGGATTGCAACTCTTCTTTGTTTCGGTAGGCCAAAGAACCTCTTTGGAGTTATGAAGCCTCTCACACCCCTCACCCTACCCGAGTGCTCTGGAGTTCCCAATGCTTAGGTCAATAGATCACTACCAGTTGCGATGTCATCCTAGTATAAGTTTCAAATTTCAGGCATATGTGTAAAAGTAACGTTTTCATGGAAGATCTGACTTCTAGGGTTCATTGCAGCCAAGCTCAAACATACTCTCGCTCTTACATATTCTGGAAGGAAATTAGTAAAGCTTACATACCCCTACACTATGGCCAGCTAATGGGCCTTATTGAGCACTGACAGATAACGACAAAGGTTCAGAAATAAAAGCAAAAGAAAGCAACTAATCACTTGAGGTGACTGATTTCATAGTTTGTTAAAATGCTGATAACAAGACATATTAACTATGCCAATGATGACCATTTAATCCACCTAATAATCTCAACAATACAAATGAAGTATAAGCTTCCGAATAATTGTTTCAAAGTATGCAACCGATAACTTACAATCTTTTCGATTATTGGTTTCAGGATTTCAAATTTTGGTTCCTGAAATTTCAAATTTCAGAACCCAAAATTTTAAATTTCAGCAGATAGAAATTGGTTATAAATGGTACAATTTTAATGGTCCGTTTGCATAACCTAACTTGCCCTGACATCCCCTTATTGAAGGCAGAGCAGGATATTGAATTTTAGACTTTTGCCTCTGAGATGGAGCAACGAAATAGATCAAAGTCTTCATTTAAGGCAGCAACATAGGCGGTATCACAATTGGGGTGACAAAATAAACCACATGAGAAAAGATGTAAAAAATACATCAAATGCTTTTAACCAAATAAACAGTAATCTGATAAGTGCAGTAATAATACAGGTACAGCAATAAGAAACTAAGACAAGAGACAGATGAGAATGCACACATACTTTAGAAAGGATAATTTATATCCAGTTGCATGCCTCAACAACAATATGTAAATAACAAAATTCTAGTACTGATAGAAACATGATTGTTCATTACTTCGATACTCCTTACCATATTCATTTAGTTTTTGACAAATCAAGTAAAAAACCTTCTATTTGTATTTTTTTTTCCCCCTTGAATCTCATCAGCTGCAATAAAACTTCTTTAAGAATAGTCTCTCTGACAAATCTTCTGAAAAGAGGATACTATCTCTGAAGAATAAAATTGTCTCCGAAGGAGGGTCAATTATAACATTTTTTAAAAGAAGAAATTTGACCTTAATTTTAAAAGAGGACACATGTATTTCTCAAAATTACTCCTTCATTGCTGAGAATTAAACTCTCGCGACTATTGTAATTAGTTTAATCAATGATTGTCATCGCCCTAAGTAATTAGTTTAAGAATAAAAATTGCAGCTTAAATTTGAGGTTTAGGCTGCAGAAATTAGTTTAAGAAGAAATTTGATGGTTCTTTGTATAGCGAAGTAAACTCTCATGATTATTGTAATTAGTTTAATCAATTATTGTCATTAGCCTAAGGAATTAGTTTAATCAATGTTTGTCATCAGACTAATTATAAGGACTTAGAATATTGTGTTGTCTTAGTTCATGTAAAAATCAATAAAAGTTACATTGTCTAATTGTGAATACAGCAGCTCCAAATAGTAACAGAAAGCATTATATAACTCATTTATAAGTTATAACAGATTTTATACTTATGAATCAGCCCATGCTTAAAAAAGCAATCTCAATTAAATGGCAATCCAAACAGTACCAGAAAGCATATGGAATGAGAAAACAAAAACATACCTTTAGAACACGAATCTGTTTAGAATCCAATACGATGCTATCTTTCATTACTCATTTATAACAATTAACACCTACCAAGTAGTTTATTATAAAGATTCCTAGTTGAAAGGTAGAGGTTATAAATAAAAAAGCTAAAGTAGATTCTACAAAAGCATGTAATTTACAGAACAAGGTAGAGGTTTACCTCTAACTTCTGTGCCTTTGCGATCTCCAAGGCAATTGACCAGCACTTCAGTCTGTCTGTGCATCCAAAGACATTGGATGAGTACATCCGGTCTCATTACAAGCGACGACAAAGTCTATGTTCGACGCTAGGAGTGTTAAAAATGGTGTAGTGAACCCATTAGCTCCAAATTGCTTTAGTATGGTTTTAGTGTTAATAGCCCATATGAAAAATACCATGAGAATGAAAAACAGAAAAAACCAAACTAAAGGTGAAGGAATTGTTACCTTATTTGTTTTTTGTTTTTTTTTGAACAACCCATTAGCTCCAAATTGCAAATCATGGTAGCAATTGAATCAGGTTCCGCATTTCCACTCTATCAACAAAAAGTACCATCATTAAAATTAATTAATCCTAATTTAACCATCTTAATTAAAAATAACCGAAATAAAATGAATTTTTAAATGCATCACTTATGAGAAATTGAACTTCCACATCATTCAATTTCACTGATCAACAAGAAGAAGAAGAAGAGGAGGGATTACCCGGTTGAGGAGGAGGGCGGTGTCGCTTCGATTAGCCTTCAGGATGAGATCGATCGAGCGCCTCAGCAGTTACAGGTTCTCTCCGCAAACGCAGGCGATACCATTTTTGTACTCAGAGCCCTCTGAATCAATTAATTGCTATATGTCGGAGTTGGTTTAGTCGCCATTAATGGATTGGAGAGCGCTCAACTAGTTTTGCTTTTCATTAATTGAAGTACCTCTTTCCGTTTGGATTTTTTAGAGTAAAAAATACGGAGTATCGAATTTTGTTTCAAGATCGGAGAGGGCCATGATGGGCTATTAGGCTTTGGTTTGTTTTGGGTATTGGGTCAAATTGGGCTGGGTTGAATTGGGTTCATTTTTGGGTTATAAATTTTGATAAAATTGGGAGTAAGGGTAAGGTGATTTAATTAAAAAAATAAGATTTACTTATTAGAAAAACTAGTCAGTGGCCTGTGCGCACACGCACGCACGAGATTTTTAATTTCCATATTAAAAACACAAAGGCTGATTTGCAAAAATATACCAAATCGGTGTTCGGTTTGCAAAAATATATCCATTTTGTGAGAATAGCAAAAATAGAATAGGTGGGTCATTTATGCTAAAAAATAATGGATGATTTTACCTTTAAATTTAAATGTAAAAATCTGTAAAAGGTGAATCATGAATTAAAAGAAATGTAAAAAAGTATTTTTAAAATTAAAATATATATTAAAATAATGATTTTAATATTTTTCCAAAAAATTAAAAATAATAAATTGCCTTAGAAAGAGATTAGAAAAGGAATCTCAATACGTGCATATTGACAATATTAAAATTTCACATTGACAGGATGAATGTCTATTGTGACAAAGCGGAGAAATAATACTGACAGGATGAAATCTATAACTGGGAAGAGAATAAATATACGATTTTATCCATACCATAACTACTAAATTATTATCTGTAATTAGAAATTAAAGCGATAAAGTTATTTATTTACACAGGATATATGTTGTTCATATGTTGTTCATGACAAAGCTATGAATTAATACTGACAGGATGAAAGTAAATTGTTGGATCACAAAGTTGATCGTTTGAAGCTAGCTAGTTGCTTGTCCAACGGTGAACTATTTGTACTAAATTGTGTGCAGAATGGGATACATAAGGTGATACAGTTTGGAGTTTCACAGAATTTAGGAAAAATAGGTGTCAAGCCTTGAGAATTTTATATGTTGCTACTTGCTAGACAAGAAATGAAAGCCCACATATGACAATGCAACACATGATGAGTTAAACTAAAATAATTTTGTACTTGAAACAACAAAACTTTAATATCATCAGCAAATAGTTTCAGAAATGCAATATGAAACCGATCTCAATTCTCAACTATGACAAGTCTAACACAATTTAATCTGAAACACTTAGAAGGGAAGCTAGAGCAGCACCAAGAAACACCATTCGAGATCCACAGTAAACAGCAATGATTAGAGCCTCCTTCCCCTTCTACCACCCTTTCTGCGGGTGTTGTCAGTTGGAATGAGAGTAACATCCTCTGTTGAGTGTCAGAGAGATAGAATCAGAATAAACTACAGCTACTGGAGAAAGTATACAGGGAAGATATAAAGCCTCACAAGAGACATAACATATGTTAAGTAAAAGAGAAGTAATTTACCAATGCGGCCAATCTTCATACCTGAACTGGCAAGAGTCTGAGCGCAGATTGAGCACATGGGTCATGTGTTTTGGTTTTGTTTCCACCGGTTGCTTGGAGCTTTATGTGAAGAGTAGTGATGCCAAGATCTTATATATAGATACAAATTAAGTTCATAATTATTTTAACAAGTAAGATAGAACTGTCAAGGAAACAACTCAGTAAAATGCTACTTTGTGTCAACCCACGCAAAGAGTAAATAGGACAATCAAGACCCCAAATTCAAAAAGTTATGACAATAGACCAAATTGTAAGTTTTCAAAAAGTGAGGACTAACCCTAATTCAGAATACTTTGTGCCAACAATCACCACCCTAGTACAACAACAGTCGCTTATGGTTTCAATTTCGGAAACCCTTATAGACAAATTCATGACACTTTGTGAGCACACTCATTACCAGAGTTTTAAAAGAAAAAAACAAACAAAGATCCACCTGAACTATCCTCTAGGACATAGATAAGCTATCACACAAAAGGCAGTGGAAACATATGTTCACTTGCATGATGAAGTTCAATTATAGACTACCTAAATAGTTTACAGAAATGCTTTTAACGATATTAAAGATGAGTACGTTGTACTAACCTTCACCTCTTTTTGATAGGTAGATATTTTAGTTTTCAATTTGCTTCTACTATAGATTGAACATCTTCCACGCCATTTGTGTCATCTGACTCAAGGATCCTCTTTCTTTTACCCTTTGCCCCCGAAGAACTTGCTTTTGCTACATGCCCCCCTCTTGTAACAAGGAGGTTGTCACCTATAAAAACCATCCACTATTAAAATTTTATATCCAATAATATATACTAAAGTATGAACATAAAATTTACAACCATCATGACACAAACATCTACGTTGCCCCAATTTTTATCTCATTGTTCATTTATTTTCTCTAATGTTCTTAATTGCTCAAATTAATACTACATGAAAAGTGATTCAACCCCCTTCAATATAAAAAATATGAATAATTAATAAATAACAAAGCCAATATGCACATTCTGGGTAGCAAGCACTAGGAATGTGGGAGCTTTGACCTTTTTCCCTTGCACAAATGAAAAAGCAGTTTCAACTTCCAAGTATAAATATCCATTGAACCAATAAAAGGTTGACAAGAGTATCAATGGATTAACTCAATAGTGCTAATATGTGTGGTATGGTTATAAGTTATAACCTATAGCTTTCAGGGGAATTAAAAGTAACAGGTAAGAAATAACTACCCAAGCTTTCCTCCAAATCTCCTCACCGAGGCTCACAATGAAGCTATGGTGGATTTTTGGGGGAGGGTGGAGTGGAGAGGAGGTTGTGATGGCTCAAGAGACTTGCAAAATAAGACAATGAATTTAAAGTTTACTCTCTGCTGTGCTGCTATAAATCTAGCTTATATATATCATTAAGTGTCCATCTAGAGATATTCATTTCAATATTGGATAAGACCAAAAAAAATTACAAGTTATATAGACTATTCAATACTCCGTAGTAAACTTAATTTACTGCTATAATATAGTGAATAATAATTTCCCATACAAAAGCAATCATTTCTTAGCAACAAACAAAAGGAGGAGAAATGATCCTTACTGAAGCTAACATACCACTATACCAGAAGCATAAAAGCTAGAATTGAATGTTGCTCAAAGCATTTACCTTTACTACCACTGGTCCAACTTTGAGACATCGAACTTGTACTCAGCAAGAAAACTATTGTAAAAAACAGAAGAAATAAGAGCATTCAATGACACTGATTCGGAGGGAAGACAAGAATACATGAGCCATTCATGTGTCTAAATTGTGCAAAGTGAGGTCGAGGATGATCAATTCCATCTAATACCAGATGAAATTGCTAATATCAAGTTGCAAATAGCGTTAAAGAGGGCAACCTTCGTTGAGAGACTTACCAAGGTTGCGAAGTCAAGCACCAAATCCGGATGACTAGAAGAGGGTAACGATGGCTCAAGGTAAGAGCGACAACGCAATTGAATCGACATAGGTCGAAAGGGTGATGGCGATGGTGCCAGAGGCTGAGAGTGACGACCCAGAGCGGGAAGGTGAGGGTGATCGTCAATCAGGCAATACGAATCGACACAGCGCCGGGGTAAGGCCGATCGCGCCGACGGGTAAGGCGATGACCCCGAAGGCTGAGGGCGGTTAGCCGGAACCGAAGGGGTGAAGGCGGGCTTGGCAGCGTGGAGGGTTGGTGTAGTGTGTTATAGGGATTGGGGGTTGTAAATGAGGATTTTTGTACGTTTTAGATTTTCATTCTTTTCATTTATTTTTTATTATTTAATTATTTATAATTATTTAATATAATTTAAATACAACAGAAAAAAGATAAATACAAAAAACATTTTACCTTTTTTTATTTTGTGATTTTTTGGGGTGGTGGGGTAGTTTTGCTAATTGAATAAAGTATTTTTGCAAATTTTCATAAGTAAGTGCAATTGTTTTTAAAAGTAGGTATTTTTGCAAACCAATTATGAAAGTGAGGTATTTACTAATAATTCCCCAAACACAAATGCTATTTATCGAGTTTTATATTATTATGTATGGCACATGAAATTTATGTATTCTTACTTCCTCCAATCCAACGTAAATGGCGTTTGATATTTTAACACGTATTTTTATTTGCAAAAAACTATATAATATATTAATGTTATTATTTTTTTTTTTACAGTTAATACTTATTACTAACAAATATTAAGTTGTAAAAAAGTTATTTTAAAAATGTTGATATTTTATACAGTTGAAAAATAAGATGAGTTTACTTAGGGTTTTTCTACGTTTGATACATTGTAAAAAAATTTAATTTTGTTGTCTAAAGTTTTATCATATTTTAATAAAAGACATTAATCAATGTCTTTTATACGATGTATCAAACGTAGTATTCATCAGAATATCTCCCGAACAATTATTAAAATATGATAAAACTTTAGACAACAACATTAAAAACAATCAAAGAAAAAAATGATCATACTATACATTTAATAAAAATTTAAATTTTTTTTAAACAACATTAGCCTTCAATTATGACACACTTGATGAAGTAAATGTTAAAACTTGAAACAAATTAAATATGTTGGAAATATTATTTTTTTATGTATTAATTAAAAGGGATAAATAAGGATATTGGGAAGCAAAGAAACGTTGCGTTTTCCACCAATCCAAAATAAATGGCTGAACGACGAACACCAAAGGTGAACAGGCAATCCCACTCTCGGAGGCGCCGGCCTCGCCTGCCAACCTCCTTCGTTCTTCACTTCGTCGACTCCTTCTTGTCACTGGCTTCGACTCTTATTATCGGTGGTCCAAGGCACCCACTCGGCGCTGACTAGTTTTGACTCACTCCACTATGATGAAGAAAAAATCCAACTCTTAACAGCTCTAATTGTGAAATCAGGTATAATTTATGCTATTTCATTCTAATTGTTCGAAATATTTGGATTTAATTTGTAAGAAAGTTCACTTTAGGGTTTCGGATTTTGGAAGTTGGAGTTGAATTTGAAGGAGTAATTTGTATCTAGGTTTCAATTCCCGTTTTCATTCTTTCTGTGGTTTTATTTAAATCATGTAGATCTTTTGTGAGATGTGTGTTTTGTACTTACAATAATGAACATAAAACAGATTAGGAAGAGTCTCATACCTTTGTTCCTGTAACGGCCCAGAATTATGATTTCCGGGTTACGTTTCAAAGGATGAAACCCCTTGTTCGGATCTTGCAATCCAGGTACGGGTCGAGGTTTCAAACTCATTTTAAGATTAGTAGAAAGGGGGATTTCAAACCCTAAAAGTCACGAAGGGTCGTTGGGTACCCTTAACCTGTCCTAGGGACTAACTCGGGAAATTCATTTCAAACGGAAGCAGGACGGAAGCAAAATTAAGATACAAAGCGCCACGACAGAGCCGGGTCAAAACCAAAACATAAGTGGATGATTACCATTTATAATGAGTTAGAGATTTAGCCACATTCTTCGATTCGCAAAAAGGGAACCCCGTCATATAGAAATCGTGCAATCAAAATCTGCAGAAATACCTTAAAAAAAAGAACGGGGAAAGGAGTCAGATCGAGCCACTCATGCGGGACCGGCAGTCCTCGCTGAGGCCACATAGTATGTGCTATACCTAATAAAGATGCTCTAATGCAGTACGACAGTCAAACACACTAGCATGCTCCTAGTTATAATAATGTGTAAAAATATTGTAAAGGGCCAAAGACAATGACAAGTGGCATATCCCTCTCCTACCTCCACCCCCTTCTGATAGGGCGGAGACTGGCCAGCTCGTGAATGCATTCCATCATAATCGGGCGGCACGCATGCCTAACCCGCTCCACAATAAAGCCCGCATGCATCTCATAATATAAGGAAGTTCATGACTCGATTGACTCAGGGTACCCGATGAGGCTGGGCTACCCTATGACCCTAGCAAAGACTCTAGGACTATCAAAGATAACGGCCGTTCTGTTTCAAACGCATTAAGTAAGCAAATGCTCATTCAATTAGTGCAACCTAAACGGGATACTACATGGCATGCTTTTATGCATATGCAACACCTAACATAAAATGCAACAACAGGCATGAATGTCCAACCTGAGTAAGCCCCCTAGGGAACTTACCTGGAGATGCAGAACAACAAGATAATACAAGCAAGGGCCCAAATGCAAGTCCAAAGCAATCCAAAAGCGATACACACCTATCATCAAGCCACTTCCGTAAGCTACCAGACCAACTTTCACACACACGAAACCCAAGTTCTCAACATCCTTAAAACCAATCGACGGTAAAACCATTTTCCAAAACCTTTCCGATAGGATCGATATCAACCAAAACCATTTAATCAAAACCATCGATAATTCTCACCAACAATATTTCTCAAACTCTTAAATCCCAAATTAAGTCAACTCACATTCAAAATAATTTCTCAAATCATACTTAGCCAAATTCCGACATTTATCATTTAAATCCTCAACAAATTCCCAAATTTATATTATTAACACAATCCCGGCATGTTTATTTTCAAAATCATTACATAAATAAATTCCGACATTTAGTCACAAAATAATTCTATTTTCACAACCATATTTATAAATCACAACCGACAAATCACTTTAAAATCCCATTTATAAACAAAAACTAATCTCATGCTCCAAAGAATATTTAAAATATAAGAAATCACCAAAATTAATCCATTTTAATATCCCACATTTATAAACAACAATACTAATAATTTGATAAATAACAATTTAATAATAAATGCTAACATAATATAATCCATATATATAATATAACATATATTTAACTCATCATCAAATAATAAATAACAACACCACAATCCAAAAGAACCCAACAACCCATCTCAACCCGAATCTGTATCCCAACCCAAACAGAACTCGGACACAAGAGGAAAGAAAGGAAGAGATCTGAACCAAATGGAAAGCCCAACCCGGAAGAAAAATAGGCCCAACCCGGAAAATGGAAACCGGATCTGATGCTCTAACTCGGATCCAAAATAGAAAGAAGGAGTGGATCTGGCTTTCACTTTCCCAAACCGAAACCCGGTTGAGATAACCCGGATCCGAGAACAAAATAGGCCCAAGCCCACACTCACTCCTCTTCAACCTTGAAACGAGCAAAAGCTCTGTTCGTACTGGGAAAGCGACGAGGACAGGAGGAGAGGATCTCCGGCCTCCGGCGGCAACCTTTCCGACCAAGACTCGCTCAACCTGACCGAAATCCAATTCCGATCCCAACCCAAGCAAAGATTTACAAAACGCGAGTAAGGAGGGGTGCGGAAGAGAGAGATTACCGAGGGAGGTTTCGAGATTCGCCGGCGGTGCTCGGAGTGAGTTCCTCAAGCTCGTCGGAGGAGGAATGGCGTCGGAATGGCCTAGGATAAAAGGGAAGTCCATAAAGGCTCACTGTTACGCGGATTCGAATCGGAAAACGGAGGGCTCGAGGCTTACCCAATCGGAAACGGAAACAGGGGGAGAGCTGCGCTCGGGGCTCCTGGGCGCGCCTAGGCTGGTGGCTCCGGCTCGGTCTTCGTTGCGGATGGCGGAGGAGAAGAGTGGGTGTGCTCGGGAACGACCAGGAGGAGGCTCAAAGGCTCGGCGAAGAGGAGGGGGTGGCAGTCTCGGCGGATGCTGGACGACGATCGACGAGGAGGAAGGTGGTAGTCCGGTGGTGGTGATTGCTCTCGAAAATTGGAGGTTTGGGGTCTCACTGGTTTTGCAGGAATTGAACGAGGAAGAGGGGGGAATGAGGTGGTGGGTTTTTCTGCAGAAATGAAAAGAGGGGAGGAATGCTTCCTCAAATGGGTTTTTGGTTGAATGGATGAAAGGAAATGTGAGGGCAAAGAGTGGTCTACTGGTCTTATAGGGGGGAATTGAATAAGAGGACAAAAGGGGTAGCTGTGAATTGCACAATGGTAAGGCAGGGATATGCTCCCCAACGATTCTTTGAGAGAGAGGAAAAGAAGAAAGAAAAGAAAATACAACTAAGGATGGTCCCTTAACACACCAATTTGAAATCAACCACTCAAAACCAAAAGAGATATTTTGAATACCCGAGTAAATATCTCGAAACCCGCTCTCTGATTCTATCCGACCCAACTCGAAATAATTTTCAATTTGCATATGGGAGCGGAATAAATATATTTTAAAATTTCAACTAAATAGTGTCGGAACTCGTTTTTAAAATATTTAGAATAAAACCAATAGCTCAAGGACGGAAATTCCAAACCTCCCAAATCTTAGAAATCGGGATGATTATAAATCACTATTTTAATAATTTAATATTCTAAAATTTCCCGGTCTTTACAGTTCCTTTGCTAGAGTGATGAAACTAATAATCTGTATTTAAGTTGTAACAAAGTACACTTTAGGGTTTCGGAATTAGGAAGTAAGTTGGAGTTCAATTTGAAGGAATAATCTCTATCTAAGTTTCAATTCCCCTTTTCATTCTTTCTGTGGTTTTATTTTAATCATGTAGATCTTTTGTGAGATGTGTGTTTTCTACTTACAATAATAAACAGAAAACAGTTTGCGAAGAGTCTCATACCTTTGGTCCTTTGCTAGAGTAATGAGACTAATAATCTGTTTTGTGTGTTTAATGCGACAACACACCTACATTACAACAACAGAACTAAAATTACATTGATGAAAATAGGGTGTCTCTTATTGAGATAATCCAAGTAAAGTTGTGTCAACTTTTCCTTCTTAGGGGGTTTGGATTTTGAATGGTCCTTTGGAAATACCTGGAAAGCTTACATAGCTTATAATATGATAGCAAAACCAACATGGAAATCTACTCTTATAGGAGGAATACAGTATACATATAGCATTTATAGATTTACTTATTTTAGGGCCTTCTCCATTTGCATTGTCTACATTCACATTTTCTATAATTTTTTGATAAAATCATACAAACCCAGATGCTCACAACTTCAACAACAGAATGTCTCGATTCACATTTTCTATCATTTTGTGATAAAATCATACAAACACATATGCTCACAACTTAATAAACAGAATATGTAAATCATTCACAACTGCTCAGCAACTTCAAACAAATGGATTGAACTAGGAACTCTATTGTTCACAGCAAAAGGAACATTCACATTCACATATTTCTATTCAATGAAAGAGTGATGGATTCATGAATATCTATTTAAAGTCTATTAGCTCAATGGAAGAGCAATGTGTTATTAAACACATGATGTGGGTTCGAATCCCATATAGGCTTTCTACATGATCCTTGTGATCTTGTCAGATTGCTTTGATTTCATATCATTTCAGATTTTGGATTATTAATTGGATTTGTTTCAGATTGCTCTTGTTTATCCTCTTCTTCAATATGAGATTGAAATGAAACATATTGAGAACAATCAAGTTCCACACAGCATAGGAGGAATATTATATATGAATATATGACCAGTCAGAATAAATAAGCACATCATCTTCCTCCTAACTGGACATATGGTCTGATCTGAATACACAGAGTAAAAAATGGCCCTTGTGAAAATAGGTGCTGGTAGAAAAGATTCATTTTGTCACTTTGCTAGCATAAATCTACATTCGAATTACAAATTCTGCAATCTTCTTTACACTATGATTCCACATATCTAGGAAGTATATTGATTGTATTCTGACATATCAAAAACAATTATGCATTTGGTTGTTGTTCTGTCAAAATATTGGTTGTTATAAATTCTGCATTTTATCACTTTGATGTCACAAATATGCATCAGTGCACACCTTCACGTTAAAACATCTAACCTGTTCTGCATCATGTTGGCCTATTTAATCCAACCTAAATGCAAACCAATGAGACAGTGAAGAAAGAGGGCAAAACAAGGAGAAACTGTTATGCATCATCTAAACTGTAATTTAAAATTTCTATTACCATCAAAACATATATAATGGAGTCCAAATCATAGACAAACACGATCAAAACAAAATTCCATTAATATTATAAATATGCTTACACCAAGTCCTAACAACACGTACTACAACTTTCCTTACACCAATACCCCAAAAGTGTTAAAATACATTGTCTTTTGCTAGCATGCCGATCCTGTACAAAAAGGGCTAACATACCGATACCACCCAAAAACCAAGTTATGGGTGCGTCGACTATGCAATCAACATAACATGACCATCATACACAAAAACTAACATCTGATTGCGTCGACTATTCAATACAACTAAAGTTACATTGAATATCGACATAAGGGACAAAAGGCTTGAATATTAAGCCAATTTCGGATACATTCTGGGTGAAAAGAATGTGAGCATGGCAGGAATATGACAGGCATCGACTGCGACATCAGCTGAAGAAAGATGATACATTGATCCCCATCGCGCTCAAGATCATATACCTCTCGAACAACGTCTCCAGGGGCTGGATGATGTTGATACTCATACTCAACCTCCATGTCGGAGTCAGAGCTCGAATCCGATGAAGACCCATCCGTGTAGTACAAATTAAACGTGACGTTAGGGCACAACCCATACTCGACCAAATCAGCGTCTTGAGGAAACCATGTTCTAGTGAAATCACTTAACATTTGATTTCCTACCTGATGTCGAATAACAAACGGGATTCCCGCGTCATCTAACCTTGCATCGCAGTCCTGTAAACTCAATGGCAACCCATTCCAAAGGTAAAAGTGATCAATAATCAGAGGAAGGTGGTCGGATTGGATGGACACCCGCATTTCACTAAAGGTAAAAGTGACCAAACTAAAGGCGAAGGAATTGTTACCTTTTTTTTTTTTTTTTTTTTTGAACAACCCATTAGCTCCAAATTGCAAATCATGATGGTAGCAATTGAATCAGCTTCCGCATTGCCACTCTATCAACAAAAAGTACCATCATTAAAATTAATTAATCCTAATTTAAGCATCTTAATAGTTAATAATAACACCACTTATTTCCCTAATTTAACGATGACCAATAACCGGAATAAAATGAATTTTTAAATGCATCACTTGTGAGAAATTGAACTTCCACATCATTCAACTTCACTGATCAACAAGAAGAAGAGGGATTACCCGGCTGAGGAGGAGGGCGGTGTCGCTTCGATTAGCCTTCAGGATGAGATCGATCGAGCGCCTCAGCAATTACAGGTTCTCTCCGCAAACGCAGGCGATACCATTTTTGTACTCAGAGCCCTCTGAATCAATTAACTGCTACCTATCCGAGTTGGTTTCGTCGCCATTAATGGATTGGAGAGCGCTCAACAACTTTTGCTTTTCATTAATTGAAGTACCTCTTTCCGTTTGGATTTTTTAGAGTTAAAAATATCGAATTTTGTTTCAAGATCGGAGAGGGCCATGATGGGCTATTGGGCTTCGGTTTGTTTTGGGCCGATTTGGATTGAATTGGGTTAATTTTTGGGCTAAAATTGTGAGTAACGGTAAGGTGATTTAATTAAAAAAAAAAATTTACTTATTCAAAGATTTTTATTTATTTAATTAAAAAAAACACTGATTGAACCCATACATCTGATCTCCTTTATGATAAGTGCATCTATATAAAGGGGGTTTAGCACTGGTGTTAGCCTACATCTTATCTCCCTCTCCCTTGAACTTAGTCACTCATGGTGTTATTCGAGCCGAACGAGCTGAGTTTAATATGTTAAAGCTTGATTTGTTTGTTAAATGACGAGCTCAATTTTTAAACGAGCTTATTGTTTAGATCAAGCTCGGCTTATTTAGAAAATAAACGAACTCGAGCTGAATTTTTTTTCGAGGTTTAAGTTTACTTTGTCATAACATATTAACTTAAAGAAAAAATTAGAAATTTTATAAAATTTGAGCTTAAATCAAACGAGCTGAGCTTTTAACCGGGCTTAAAATTCTGTTCAAACTCGGCTTGCATGTAAGTGAACGAACTCGAGTCGAGCTTTTTTCGAGCTGAACTCAAGCTGTTCAGTTATAATAGCCCCTACTTGAACCTATGTTGGTGTTTATCGTTTGAAAACAGGAGTTATATCAAGCAATTGTGTTCCCTTATATATTAAGAACCAGAGTCATCAAGCAGGCAAAGTCTCCTTAAGACTACTTGAATTAATCTCTTACATCATCATTGGTTGTATATATATAATGTGTTGATTGTGATATTGACAAATATATTCCCGTGTGTATTTTCCTTTAATAATGAGGGTGTTGTTAGGATTTGCCACTTGAGGTGTGAGAATATATAGCATTAAAATGAGCTACATGAGACTATAGCTAGAGTCTAGAGATGAGGGGGCACACATGCAGGATATGGCCATATGGGGGGTCAATTTATGGTTGGGGTATGTATATATAATAATAATGTATGTATGGTTAATGGTATGGAAGTGTTTGGGGAACTCTACATGTGGCTTCTATTCATTACATGCTATAGCTATCATTGCATTGTTGATTTTTTTGAAATAAAATTGTGAATACATATCTTGGATTGGATTGGATTGGATTGGATTGGATTCCCTTGAATGTGGATGCTAATTGGTATATGTTGAGGTTTCTTGAATGATTACGTTGGATTCTCTTATGTGGCGAATTGCCCATTTTGGTTGAACCAATATATATGTTAATGTGCTCTGAAATTCCATGGAATATTATGGTTCATACTATATACTACTATTATATATGGAAATCACCAAAGTTTTGCAAATCTTGCCCTATGTAGAAATGATTTTAATAGGTGAAAAGGGTGAACTTTATCCATTTTTTTTTTATTAGAGTGAACTTTATCAATTTATAATTATTTTTATTTCATGATATTTATTTATATTTTATAATAACAATATATAGAAATCACTTTTGCAGGGCTATAAATCACAAGCTAGAAAGAAAAAAAATCTCGTTTTCGATATATACACCCCAAATCCTGCACGTCAATTCCGACGTGTAGGGTTAAAGTGGGTTAATTAAATTTTTAAAACTGCTAATTAATCAGGAAGGTTTGTACGTTAAAATGGAAGTGCATTTTTAATGAAGGAGTTGCGGTGTATCTAAAAACACCCAAAAAAATCTACATAGTTGAACACGTTTTTAAAGTATGTATCTATAGGATCAAAAAAATTGGAATTTAATTATAATGTAGAGTATGATGTAGTAAATTCACACAACGTATTATGTACTTTCAAAATTTTTATTTTAGACAAATTGAACAATCATCAATCTCGACGAAAAGGATCTACATTGAATTGATCATTTCTTCATGTTTGCGGGGGAGAAAGGGCACCATATCAGAGCAAGCAGTCAATTTAATTTTCGAGGATGAAGAGACAACCAAGACTTATGAAGTGCATTCAGGCTCACTTTACACTCAAAAAATGGGAACCTTAGTTCGAAATATGAAAAAAGTGTGCAACAGGAGAGTCGGTGAAGAGATCAATAAGTCTTCCTTCAGTAAAGGCCCATCAGCCGCCCCCCCCCCCCCCCCTAACGAGCAATTAAGTAAACAAGTAGCTCTTCCATGGGGCAGCGGCAACCTCAACCTTCCACCTTCGGTTCATAACAAGCCTAGCACCTTCCGAGCCAGGATCGTTAGCAACTGGCTTGTTAAAGGGTCTTTCGTGGTCGTAGATTAGGAAAGAGAGCTAGTACAACACAGAGAAAGGGAGCTTGTTTTCGAGCAACTCGTATACATTATTCCGACGACCCTATTTATTTAGTCCTTTCCATTGAATAATCTACTTCTTAGATCTTCTCTTTCGAGAAAGGAAGTGTAAGATGCATAGTTGCTCTATCTAGCCGTTGGTTTTTCCCCATAAGAATTGTCACTCCGTGCTCTCACTCATTTATGGAGGGGTTGGAAAATTGCCAATAAAGGTACCATGTAGTGGATCTGTCCCATCCACATGCCTAGATCATTCTCTTTCTTCTCTCCTTGTCCGAGCTGTACAACTCATTCTTTTCTACTTGTGCTATTCTTTTCGCATTTTTCGATTGATTGGTGCCTTATATAGCCCGTGCTAAGGACTTTCAATTTCGTAATATTATCTTGAATCAAAAGCAAACTAACCGTCGATTGTAGATTGAAGTGAAGTGAGTACCTCCTCTTGTCGACTCTGAATTCACGGTAGCATGTAAAAGCATGCTTTCCTCCCAGTTCCCAATCTTTCCCTGGCTTTCACAAGGCAAATCTTCCTTTCTCTCAACGCACAGGGACAAAAGCTCAAAGACCTTCAATATGCCGATCTCGTGCTAAGGTAGCTCCCTTCGTGGGATAGGGGATAAAGATGGGATGGAAAGAAAACGGAACTAGCGCTAGCTTCAACTCCCAGAGTCTCAGGCACAAAGAGTTTCAAATGTTTGTTACAATCCAACTAATCACCAATGTCAATGAAGAGCCTAAAGCTTACATCCACCCTCACCTATTCATTGATCTTCTGTCTTTCAACCTTGGTGAGGATAAATACGGCTAGGGACCTTCTCCTTAAGCCCGAATTCAAAGTAATTGAAGCCGAAGAGAAATAGTCAACGAAGGGAGAAAGACTATAGGGCTAAGAGGTTCGATGGAATTGAACGAAGGCTATTACGCTATGTTACAATTTCTTTTTTCAAAGCCTGTCTTGTCCCCCCCCCCCCCCAAAGAGCAGCAACAATCAACCCATGGCAAAGCAGCATACCCGTTTCAGCATAGTCGCTCGTCTAAGGAGCCCCGTTGCTGGCCATTTGCTCTTGGGGTCGAGCATTTCCTGTAGGTCGGGCATATCCTAAAGTCCCCTATATCATTCGAGAAAGGGTTCCACTTCTGATTCCATTGCTATAGCGAAGCTATTAGGATTCAATTGCAGCAGGAACTCCAGTTAGAAGGGCAAGGCAAAATACTGCTACATTGCCCATCCCATCATTTGCCCACTTATCTTCCTAAGATGCACACTAGGTGGGGGACGTCGATCTAAAAATCTTCCTTCTCCAGTGTGGATGGATAAGTGTAAAAGCTGGACCTTGATAGAGGATGCAGCTCAAAAATCAATTGATCAAGTAATAAATGACAGTAATAGGCATATAGATCATAAATGAAGCATAAAAGGATGAAATGAAGCCATTGCTTCTTAGGGTTTCTTGTAGATGAAGATGACGGCTGATAGTCTCACAATTCCCAAAATAACAAGAGGAGGTATTTATACCTCTAGGAAAACAGAAATGAAGCTTCCCACGCAGGGGAATTATTGGACAAAAGAAAAGAGCAAAACAGAAAATCAGAAGAGGACAAAGCAGCTAGCTGGCAATTGTTGCTGGCAATAAAACAGTAGAAGAAACAAGATAAGATGAATCCACAAGACCCAACTTGGCAAAGAAGAATTTGAACTGATCTTCACCCAAAGCCTTTGTCATAATATCAGCAACCTGCAAGCCAGTTCTTATGCGAGGTGTCCGAATGAATCCCTCAAGAACTTTCTCTCTAATGAAGTGACAATCCACTTTGATGTGCTTCGTACGCTCATGAAATACTAGATTAGCAGCTATATAGATTGCTGATTTGCTATCACAATGTAGAGGTATAGGCAGATTAGGATGAACATTCAAATCTTTGAGCAATTCATGTATCCAAACAAGCTCACTAGCAGTCTTAGACATACTTCTATATTCAGACTCTGCTGATGATTTAGAAACTGTAGGTTGCTTCATGGTTTTCCATGAAACCAATGAATCACCAATGTAAACACAGTAGCCAGTCAAGGACCTTGCACTGTATGCACAAGCTGCCCAATCTGCATCACAATAGCTTGTCATGTTGTAATCATCATCTCTCTTAAGAAACAATCCAACACTGATTGTCCCTGCAAGGTACTTAACCACATGTAATGCTGCATTCATATGAGGCTCACGAGGTGAGCTCATGAACTGACTTAAATATTGTATAGCATAAGATAGATCAGGTCTGGTTAGATTGAGAAAAGGTAGGCGCCCTATAAGCCTTCTGTACTTCTCAGGGTCCTGCACAGGCTCTCCTTCATCAATAGATAACTTGAGTCCTCGAGGGATAGGAAAGCCACTTGGCTTGCAGTTTAGCATATCACAATCACCAATGATATCTAATATGTACTTTCTCTAATGGAGAGATAACCCTTTTTCAGATCTAGTGATCTCAAGACCCAAAAAATACCTGGCTAAACCAAGGTCTTTAATGGTGTATGCCTTATGCAAGGCATTTTTGACAGAGTTGATCATAGCATCATCATCACTAGTGATTAGTAAATCGTCCACATAGACTAGAGCCACAATCTGCCCTTTAGGAACTTGCATAATGAATAAGGAGTAATCACTTTTGGATTGCACAAATCCAAAAGAGGTTAAGAACTGTGTCAGTTCTGTATTCCATTGTCTGGACGCCTGCTTCAAGCCATATAAGGACTTTTGAAGCTTGCAATATTCTCCTGGCCTGGCTGCAAACCCTTCTAGAGGACACATGTACACTTCTTCCTCTAAAGTTCCATGCAAAAAAGCATTATTTATGTCTAACTGAAACACCTTCCAGTCTTTCTTTGCTGCTAAGGAAAAAATAAGTCTCACTGTGGCCAACTTAGCCACTAGTGAGAAGGTATGCTTATAATCTTTTCCTTCTATTTGAGTGTAACCATTTGCAACAAGTCTGGCCTTGTATCTCTCAACGGACCCATCTGGCTTATATTTAATCTTATACACCCACCTGCAACCAATTGGTTTGTGTCCAGGTGGTAATTGAGCCATGACCCAAGTCTGATTATGCTCAAGAGCTAGCAACTCCTTGTTCATGGCTTCCTGCCATAGAGTACTCTTAACTGCAGTTTTGTAAGTACTAGGTTCAACAATACTTATCATATTAGAGAAGGACATGATGAATTCCTGTGAACAACACTCAAGATCACTTAGAACCTTAGCTAAAAGAACATTAGCTCTTGGTCCTGCTGCAGCATTGCATACAAAATCATTGAATCTTCCTGGTCTGGAAATACTCCTAACAGATCTTCTCAAAGGAGGGAAATCTATAGGATCAAGGTTAAGCTGGTCATTTGGTATGTTCACATTCCTCCAAGGTGAACCACCCACATGATCTGCACCATCATCAGGTGTAGGTGATGTTTCTAAAGAGGAACTCTCGGTTCCTGGATTCTGTAACTGAGCACTCTGATATTCAAAATCCAGAGCAGGATTTACAAGTGGAAGTGTAGGCACCTGATCAACAACTTCCTTGACATGAGACTCGGTTTTAAAAGGAAAAATGTCTTCATTAAAGACAACATCTCTGCTAACAAAGATCTGCTTAGACTCTAGATCATATAACCTGTGAGCCTTCTGAGCATTTGGATATCCCAATAAAATACATCTTCTTCCTCTAGCAGCAAGTTTGTCTCTATTAGAATGCTCAACTGGAGCATAACACATGCATCCTATTATCCTCAGCTCTTCATAGGATGGTTTCCTGTGAAATAATACCTCATAGGGTGTTTTCCAACCCAAGATAGCAGTGGGCAACTTATTAATCACATGAGTAGCAGCCAACACACATTCACTCCAAAATCTGATAGGAAGATTAGCATGTATTCTCATAGCTCTTGCAGTTTCCAAGAGGTGTCTATGCTTCCTCTCTACCCTGCCATTTTGCTGAGGTGTGTAGGGAACACTCCTTTGATGAACTATCCCTTCAGCTGCCAAATACTCAAAACAATCTCTATGCACAAACTCAGTCTCATTATCACTTCTGATGCACTTAACTTTCTTATTGAACTGTGTCAACACATAGCTAATGAAGTTTCTAATGTTCTTAAAAACTTCTAGCTTGTCTTTGAGCATGAAAGTCCAAGTAGCTCTACTATGATCATCAACAATTGTCAAAAAATACTTGGCACCAGTAATGCCAGGTGTCCTATAAGGACCCCATAAATCAACATGAATTAGATCAAAAATATGCTCACCAATGGAGTTACTTAATTGAAAAGGCACACGATGGTGCTTAGCCAAACTGCAAGTATCACAAGACATATTGTCTATGTCAAAACCATTCATAAAACTCAAGTGTCTCAGCTTTGAAACTGAGGTATGTCCAAGCCTAGCATGATAAACATCTAAGCCTATTTTTGTACTTGCAAAAACAAAAGGAGAGCAGCTTCCATTGCTCCCATGAAACTCCTTCAAAGACTCCAGCTCAATTCCTTGATAGACTTTGTACAATCCTCCTCTTTTGTAGCCTCTAAGCAAGATTTTCTCACATCCAGGGCCCTGTAAAGTGCAACCATATCTATCAGAAATAGCTTTGAAGTCTGATTCATCAACTAACCTCCCAACTGAGAGTAAATTATGCTTGAATCCAGGCACTATAAGAACATTCTGCAAAATAATATCCCTTGACAAGATAACCTTTCCTGATTCAGTGACATGAATAACATGACCATCTGGCAACCCCACATAAAAAGGCTGAGACAGTCTCCTCTTATCATGAACAAGAGACTCATCCTTCACCATGTGGTCACTTGCCCCTGTATCAACTATCCATTCTACAAAATTTCTTTCTTTACTAACAAAATTTACAGTAGCAAAGCAAGATAT
This sequence comes from Persicaria tinctoria, assembly GCA_037127255.1. Taxonomy (NCBI): domain Eukaryota; kingdom Viridiplantae; phylum Streptophyta; class Magnoliopsida; order Caryophyllales; family Polygonaceae; genus Persicaria; species Persicaria tinctoria. The sequence continues at coordinate 9,375,469 of JBANSL010000012.1, forward strand.
ACCTGCATAGTTAACTGAGGAAGGTCCATCAGCATGTCCCTTTCCTTTCATCATCTTAAAGACTTCCTGGCAAACAGCATTGACAAGTGCCTTATCAAGGCCTGATTCTGATCCTGCTTTCTGTTGCTTTTCTTCATCAAATGGGTTGCCTTGCTCATGCATTCCAGCTGCATTAGCTGATACTTTGTTAGAGTCCCTAGGACCTTGGTACCATTCTGGATAACCATGTAGTTTAAAGCATTGCTCCATAAGATGCCCTTTCTGATGACAAAAGGTACATTTTCGGTTAGCTCTCTCAGCTCTATCATATCTGTTATCATATCTACCTTGTCCTTCCCTCTTGAACTCTCTCTTTTCTGGGTTCTGACTGCCCTAAAAATTCCCTTGAACAGGTGCCTTAGAAAAATTTCTATTTGACTGCTTGCTCACTGCTAGAGCACTAGAGTCTTGAGGTGTAGACTGAGACACACCACCACCTTTCTGGCTCTCAGCTTGAGACACCAAATAATATGCCCTATTAAGGTTAGGAATAGGGTCAGTAGATAAGATCTGACTCCTCACAGCTTCATAACTATCATTTAAACCCATCAAAAACTGCATCAGCCTGTTCCTCATCTCAGCATCCTTCATCTTCTTGTGCAAATCACACCTGCAATTAGCAATTCCACCACAAGTGCACACTGGAATAGCTTCTAAAACTTGTAACTGATCCCAAATAACCTTTAATCTGTTAAAATAATCTGCAATGTTTAGATTGTCCCGGACAATCAGAGTCAACTTCTTCTTGAGTTGATAGATTAGAGGGCCATTAGAGTGCCCGTATCTCTTAACAATTTCATCCCACATTTGTTTAGCAGAATCAACATAAATAAAACTCTCCTTAATAGAGTTAGACATGGAGTTCAGCAACCAACATCTCACCATGAAATCTGCTCTAACCCACTTCTGTGAATCTGCAGATCCTTCAGGAGCAGGCCTAACAACCGACCCATCAATGAGGCCAAGTTTGTTCTTGGCACCTAATGCCATCGTTATCCCTCTTATCCATGGTAAGAAGTTAACTCCATCAAACACATTAGTAACTAATTGAGCTCCTGGATGATCAGAATTTGCCAGAAACAAAGGGTCACCAAAGTTACCTTGCTGCTGCTCATTGTTGGCCAAAACAACATGAGGTGGTACTTCTTCTGCCATTGTAACGAGATCTCAGCGGAAAGATCAACCTATCGCTCTGATACCATGTAAAAGCTGGACCTTGATAGAGGATGCAGCTCAAAAATCAATTGATCAAGTAATAAATGACAGTAATAGGCATATAGATCATAAATGAAGCATAAAAGGATGAAATGAAGCCATTGCTTCTTAGGGTTTCTTGTAGATGAAGATGACGGCTGATAGTCTCACAATTCCCAAAATAACAAGAGGAGGTATTTATACCTCTAGGAAAACAGAAAGGAAGCTTCCCACGCAGGGGAATTATTGGACAAAAGAAAAGAGCAAAACAGAAAATCAGAAGAGGACAAAGCAGCTAGCTGACAATTGTTGCTGGCAATAAAACAGTAGAAGAAACAAGATAAGATGCATTATAAAGAGTAGCATTATAATGTCTTATAATGTCCTTCAATAATAAGGTTGAAGCTAGTCCTTTTCGTTGTGATGGATTGGATTTTGCAAGAAAGGTTATTAGAAGTGGACAATAGAGTGGTTGTACCAGCCAAAACTCATGTACGTATTATTGTAACATATGCGGATGTACTTCATAGTTGGGTTGTACCTTCCTCGGGCTGCCATGAAAGCGACTGTTGGCCCACACATTCCTAGCTCCTTACTCGGCTGCCTTGAACTTCTGGTCTTCCTCTTTCCTAGGTGACACATAGCTCATGCAAAGGTATCAATTTTTAGCATGGACAAGGCCCAAGGGATATATACCTTGCTCTTTGGAGAGACGAAGAGAGCGCGGCTTCACTTGATATCGAACCTTCATAATGCATATGAGAGACACTTATAAATTATTTAATCTCGTTAATCGTACATTACAATCTCGTTAATGTATATGTATAATAAATTAAAATTTATTTATAGGAAAAAAATTGTGTACAATAATGTGTAAATTCGCTCAAACATTAAATTAAATGTATCTTTTAAATCATTAAACAAAGTTTATAGGATCAAAAGTAATGTGTACTGTTTTTGTGAAATCTCCATCACCCAAATTGTGCAGAGGTTTACATTCTTATTTTATTTTTGTGACAAATTAAACACTAACAACAGGAATTTATGTATTCTGGAAAAATCCATATAAAGTCATAATGCACAATACCATAAATAGTATATATGCTAATTATATCATCATTGACTTGTTTTATACGACTAGTATAAAACTCATGTGCATTTTCGCATTTGATCATAAACGGTCGGTATATATATTTATTATTCCAAAATTATTTTTAAAAATTGATATTTTATATACTTTCTCCGTTCAACAAAAACATATTATTTATTATTCACATATTTTTTTATAATACTCCCTCCGTCCGGATTTATTTGATGTTTTAGGAGATGAAATTTGTTCAACAATATTTGATGTTTTAGAAGTAATTATTACACTTTCTTTTACTTTTGCACTAGTATCAATGTAATTTGTACTTTTTTTTAAAGTTTAACCAATTACATTTGTCCATAATAAATGTGATGATGGAATAAAAATTATTTTATGGGGTATTTAAATGTGAAAGGAGTATTTCTTAATCTTTGTGCATTTATCTAAAACATCAAATAAATCCGAACGGAGGAAGTAGTAAAAATCATATAATTTTTTTTTAATTTTTAAAATTTTACATAATTACTGATATTTAATACAGATTATATATAACAACCTAAATCGAATTGATTAATTAGAGCAAGGCGGCAAAAATCACATTTTTTTTTCTTAACAATTAAGTGTATATTTAAAAGTGGAAAAAAATATTTAAACCGCCCATAAGTGTAAATTTAAAAAGTCAAATAAAAAAATAGGAAGCAAGTAAAGCAATACGTAAGTTTTGATAACGAACTTTCCAAGGCAAGAAAAGAGAAGGGTAGTTCAGTTGGTACAACTGGAGAGAGAGGGAATGGTAGATGAGCTCAATCAACCCCGCATTGCACGTGCACCTTCACGTGCCTATACTTGTTCATCTTTCATATATATTCATTACTAGGGGTGGGCACAAATCCCGCAAATCCCGTCCCGTCCCGCATCCCGTCCCGATCCCGGTGGGATTTAGAAAAAAAAAATTCAATCCCGTCCCGATCCCGTCCCGTAAAAATCACGCGGGACGGGACGCGGGACAGAGTGTTCGAATCCCGCAAATCCCGTCCCGTCCCGCATATATATAAAATTAAATATATTTTTATATAATTAATTAAAATATATAAGAATATATTTACATTATACCTTAACATTTATTTAAATCCAAATTTTAAAATAATAATAAAAACGTTAAAAATATACTCCGTACGTATAAAATACACCGTTTGGTTTTAGTGACTTACATACTGTTGGCCTAATGGCCTTTTGAAAAAAAGAAGGACTTACTGCACTTAGGCTTGCACCTCTCGGATTGCATTTTAATCTGCATGAATTAACTATGCATGAATTTAAGAATTATGTATGAATTTAATTTTTTTTAAAGACTTACTGTTTTTTTTATATTGTATTTTAATCTTTTTTTTATGAGGGACAAATCCCGTCCCGTCCCGATCCCGTCCCGTCCCGTGAGGGATAAGACCCGGCGGGATTTAAGAAATTTTTTTTTAATCCCGTCCCGATCCCGTCCCGCAAAAAATACGAGGGACGGGACGCGGGATTACCCCAATCCCGTCCCGTCCCGTCCCATGCCCACCCCTATTCATTACACTATTTTTTACACTAATTAATTAATTAACTAACCATTTAATTAAGCATAAACAGGTCTTTCGTTGACCCACACTTACCTGCAGCTTAAATAACTAATCACGTATTACAGGAGTATTAATTAAATAATGCGGGTTCGACCCACACCGGTTTACCTAACTCGTATTCCTGCATTTAATTCTCCATGATTCCGGGCGGTTTGCCGTCATAAATTATACAAATAATAATGTTACTACTTATTTATTATTCTGTATTATCTTTAATATATATACTTGCATGTGGATCTACAAAAAATGCTTTTTTATAATAAAAAACACACTTTTTGTAAGGATGGTAAAAATTATTTTATTTTACATATCAACTTTTTTATAAATATTTTTTCTAATTTCATATTTTTGAATGTTAAGTATGAAATTATATATATTTTATATAGTTTTAATTCATTAAAAAATGTGTATAAATATTAAAATGACATATATTTTTAATAACGAAGGAGTGCTGGTTAATTATATTTTATTCCTCCGTTGTATAATTGATCATTTGAATATTTTTATGAACAAAATATATGTCCTTTTAGACATCGTTAATAATAGAAGCTGCTAATTTTATTAATGTATCTAATTAATTTTATTTCATTTTTAATATACTATATTAACACACCAACCGTCTTTTATTCTTCTTTATTCATTATTTGTTTTTTTTTCATCATTTATTTGCTAAAATTAGTTTTTTTTTTCTATTTTAAAACGTATTCAAAAGTGTGAAATATAGGGATTGTTTTATTATTATCCTTCTCCATTTTCAAAATTGGATGTTGTACAGTTTTAATTATTATCTTATTCATAATGCACGCTAATTAAGTTTACCATATATTTTTTTAAATGACTAGCATAAATCAACACTTCAGATCAATCGATATTTTTGACAAACACAAATTGGATGAAAAACGAAATCTGTATATGAAAAGCAATTCTCTACATGAGAGAATGAAGAAGCTCTCTCTTGGATATGTGTTCACACACCCAAACTGAGTTTGTTACACCGCAAAATAGAAATTGGCGCCAAAGCTCTTATAAGAGCTGTTTGGTTTCGGTTACAACATAACCTCACCTAAAATTACAGAATTACCCTTGGCAACTTAAAACTACATGAACCCATAGATATAGTACTCCCTCCGTTCCAAAATACATGGGTTTTTAGTTTTCGGCACGCTTTTTAAGGAGCGGAAAACTCTATGAAATATTATTTTTTTAATTAAATTTTTTATATAATTTGATACTTATTAGTAATAAGTATCAAATGATATAAAAAATTTGATTAAAAAAATAATATTTCATAGAGTTTTTCGCTCCTTAAAAAACGTGTCAAAAAAGAAAAGCCCATGTATTTTGGAACGGAGGTAGTATTAAATTAACAGTAGTACATATATAATACATTGATTGATGAGTGAGCTTTATGGATTAAAATGGTAAAAAATAAAAATAAAAATTAATTCCCTTTTCGTGAAAAAGGGACAAAATAAGGCAATTATCGATAGGGTATGGATGGTGTACTTGTTGAATTATTGTGTCTTTTATAACTTTTTTATAAGAGCGAAAAAATAATTAATCAACTACATCATTAATTGTGTACATGAAAGAGATCGAACCAAAATTGTTTCTTCTGCTAATCTAGATTCCCAACATTCATATATGTTTCATGACAAGAAATTACCTCTTGTTGTTTTCCAATAATTAACTTACATAAAATAGATGTGTGTAAAAAAGAAAGGCTAGGGAAAATTGATTTCACACCAGCTAATTGTGAAAAAATCATAGTGTGGCCGGTAATTAAAATGGTAAATATGATTTTATAGTTGGAAATTTATATATGTGTCCATGTCACTGATCAGTAGGGATGAAATCAGGAATTAAAAGGGTAAATATGAGTCAAATTAACGGAATGTCCACCAAAAACGACAAATTGGGGTTTTGTCCACCTAAAATTTTATGGAGAAAATTGCCCTTTTGATATGTATACCGCTTGCCTCCCCTAATCCCTCACCCTCTCGCCTCTCATAGCGGCGCAGCCATTGCTGGCTCTCTCGAGCTCCCTCCAAGCATCCATTGGCACCCGTCTTCCTCCCATGGCGTTTCGGCGGTTGCCGGCAGTTCACAACCATCATCTGGGCTCCTCTCTTCGTCCTCGACTTGAGATACACTTGGATCTGATGCAGAACATCGGCAGCTTCGAAGGAATCGAATCTGATCAAGCAACAGACAACCACCGATCGACGAAGCTCGGGGAGGAGGTACGGGATTGGTGGCAATCGGGCGAGTCAGGTCGGGCTATTCGATTTTGGGTCATATCGGACTCGGGTTGATATCGGGAGTGACGACAATTCGGGTTTAATCGGGTTCGTGTTGGGTTTATTCGGGCATTAGTTTATCGGATACAATCGGGTTTCCGGGTCCTATTCGATTGGTTCGGGCAAATCGGGTTTCAGTCTAAACGAGTTTGGGTGAATCGGGTGTCGGTCTAAACGGGTTTGGGTGAATCGAGTTTCGGTCTAAGCGGGTTCGGGTGAATCGGATTTAGGTCAGAACGGTTTTGTTCGAATTGAGTTCAGTCAAATCGAACCCGCAAGAATCATATTGGATAAAACAAATCATTTTTTTTACCTATGAGATATTTATCCTTCTATATAGATTAAGCTAATGTTTATCAATTCTTAATCAATACTACATTCGTTAAAAAATGTAAGTCTCACTTTTTAGAATATTTTTTAAAAAAAGTCAAAATCATATAAAATATTATATTTTTAATATTAATTTCATAATTATTACTCATAACTACGAAATTATAAAAATAACCAAAAATTGATATTTATATAGTTTGAGCATCTTAAAAAATGCTAAAAAGATACTCTTTTTAATGGAGGGAGTACAAAATTATAGTATTTAATTATACTATATGCATGATAATATTACCATCCATTATTAAGTAATCAAATACTTAGGTTGTTTTGAGTATTTTAGGAGAAATGCTAAGATTTTTGTTGATTTCGGATATAATCGGGTTCGGGTTATTTCGGGTGTCGGGTATAATCGGGTTCGGGTAATTTCGGGTTTCAAATATGCTCGGGTCGAGCAATTTCGGGTTTCGGGTTGATTTCGGGTCGGTCCATTCGGATATAATCGGGTTCGGGTTCTTACTAGGTTCGGATTGCTTTCGAGTTCGGGCTTAACTTGAATCGGGTTGGTCGGTCTCGGATCCAAACTTTTTTTTTCAATTATTCGGGTGTTGGACGGGTTTGGGTCGGATCAATCGGATCAGTTTTCTTAGGTCGGGTCGGGTATTGCCAGCTAATTTGTGTCCCGTCGGTCTCCGAATCGGCCTCCCTCTCGCTCATAGTTTGTCTCCCTCTCGCTCTCGCTCCAGCAGATTGAGATTTCAACAGGATCCGATTGATCCGATTCATCGAAGGCGAGGATCTTGCTGAAATCTCGATCGAGATTCCAGCAGATTGAGATCAATTGACGGTGTCTCCCTCCCGCTCTCGTTATCCCCTGGATCCTGCTGAAATCTCGATCGAAGGCGATGATCTTGCTGAAATCAATCGACGTTGTTCAAACTTTGAGCGAGATTGGGGTTCCAACAGATCGAGATTTCAGTCGGTGATGGCGAGGAGCGATCGAGATTCCAGCAGATCGAGATCAATCGACGACGTCTCCCTCTCGCTCTCGCTATCCCTTGGATCCTGCTGAAATCTCGATTGAAGACGAGGATCCTGCCGAAATCAATCGACGTTTTTCAAACTGTGAGCGAGATCGAGGTTCCAGAAGATCGAGATTTCAGTCGGTGATGGCGAGGAGGAAGGAGGAAGGAGATCTGGTTGATCGAAGGCGAGGAGGAAGGAGATTCGATTGATTTCGGCACAAATTCTGCAACACAAGGAGGAAATGGGACGAGGTAAAGCACATGATGAACAAGTATTCACATGTTTCAAGAATTGGAATTCAACTTTTTTTTTTGGTCAAAGATTGGAATTCAACTAGTCTAGTTAAGAAAACATATGTAGTTTCAGCAATTGCTGAAATGCGGACTGCAATGAATTTTGATGTTCCTTGCTTTAAATCTCCTTTAAAAGCCTCTTAGCTCAATGGTAGAGCGATGTGCTTATCCGCAAATACGTGGGTTCGAATCCCGCATAGACTAAATTTTATATCCCGTAACATGGTTTCAGCAACTCCAGTTTCAGCAACTTCGGTGTCGAAGTGGTGACGCGGGAAAAAAAAAAAAGGGGAACAAACAACTTCAGTTTCAGCAACAATTTCAGCATTTTTGTTGATGAAACCGGGGTTTCAGCATCAACGTGACAACAACAGTGCTGAAATCGGGTTTCGGCATCAACAACTGTGCTGAAATCGGGTTTCAGCATCAACAACTATGCTGAAATCGGGTTTCAGCATCAACAACTATGCTGAAATCGGGTTTCAGCATCAACAACTGTGCTGAAATCGAGGTTTCAGCAACCCCGGTTTCAACAACGCGGAAAAGAAAAAAAGAAAAGAAAAACTCAATTTCAGCAACTTCGGTTTCAGCAGTGTCAGCAACATAGGTGGACATTTTGCTAATATGGGGTGGTGGACAATTTCCTAATATATGCAAAAATATGGCATGTATAGAAATTGACTCATGTATAACCTAGTGGTGTGGACTGGAGTAAGGGGGTGACAAGGAGGTCTCGGGTTCGATCTCTGTCTCCGCTCCTTTCCTTGGATGAAAAATCAAGGTTTGTCTTACTCTCTACTACTGCGTCGAGTCGGTCGGTGCAAGCCGGTTTACCTAGTACGTGGCTCTTGCCGACTAGGTCATGTTTGAGGTTTATCACCGAATGTGGGTTCCTCGTCATCCAAAAAAGGGGAAAAAATCAGGATCCGTATGTTTAACGTTAAAGTTAAAACAATTGAGGTATCTTGATGTCTTATTCCCTTAGTTCATCTGAATGGCTAAATTGAGTTTTTTTTTACATTTTCTTTTTCTTAGAAAAAATATTTTTTTTCCCAAAAAAAATAGGGTGGGTAGCAACAAAGTGTAAGAGCTTCTCCAATAGATTCCATATATTTGGGAATTTTGAAATTTTTGGAGAATTTTAAGGCGTTTTTTAAACTAACAAATTACTCATCTGACTCATTTTACCTAAATGATTCTCCAAATCTTCAAAATGAAAAAGCTGATGGGAAGCATAAATAATTTGAAAACTATTAATGTATTTTCTTTTTCCGTTTTAGAGAAGGTTTAGGAAAATTGTTCGAGATGGCCTAACCCCATCCTAGATATATTGTCCCAAAATCTCTGTCTCGTTACTATCCAGTCTATCCCTCTCACAATATCTCCCACCCTTAAACCCTTTTTTTTAAAATCAAATTCTAATTATTTTTATTTTATTTTAAATTAGGATGGTGAGGAGGGACATTGAGAGACTAGAGCTTTTGGACCAAGTGATCTCACTCGGTCCATCTCTAATTCTGCACTTGTTCAAGTGTTGTACAATTTCAATGTGCTCTATTTTTAAGATTCGAAAAATATTACTCCCTCCGTCCAACAATACATGGGTTTTTAGAGGTAAATTTTTGTCCAACAATAGATGAGCTTTTAGGTTTTCTAGGTAAAAGTTGTAATGATTTGTATTGGTTTGTGTGTTGTTGACTTTTTAAAATAATTTGATTGGTTAAAATTATTTTAAAAAGTTAATGCAATGATGATGTTTTTTTAAAAGTAAGGTGTTTTATTAAAACTTGTGCAAAATGCTAAAAGGCGATGTATTTTAGGACGGAGGGAGTATATAATAAGATAAAATATTATATGATACTTTCATGACTAAAAATTGAGCATACTATATTTATCCTTTAATAAGTGCTGAATAACATATAAGATTGATGACTCTCTTTTCACTGTCAATTAGTTTTAAGATATGTTAGATTTATATACGTGTAAAATTAATCACCCTATTGATAAGGAATAGTGGGAATGTGTGATTAAATTTTGTGCAGTGTGAAAGGTGGCTCAACTCTCAAGTGATCAACAAAAGGACGGATCTAAAATGCAAAGATAGTCAACTGTCCACTGTTACGTACTGTACTTTATATCTATACACTTGTTTCTTGAATTTTCTTCCCATTTGAAATTGTGACAATTTCAAAACAACACCTTTTTCTTTTTAAGAGTTAGAGCGTCCGTGAGGTAAACCCATATCCCTTTTTTTATCTCTCTTCATAATATTTTGACACCTCATCTTTTAATATTTTTACTTTTTTCTTTCAGTTTTTTCTCACATCCATATGTTTATCTCATTACATATTCTTTAACTTTATCTATACTCACCTCATATTATCTACCAATCAAAAATTATTGATGCTATTATTTATAAGTGTATAAATAATAAATGGGGATATTATGGATGTAGGTAAAAAAATAAGTTGTGTTTTTTAAGGAGATAGAGTTTGATAAAAAAAGGTTAAGAAACTCAAGAAACTCGAACTAATGAGGATACTCTTAAAGATTTAAAAGAGTTGTTGGGAATAATGAAGAAAAGTTCACCATTAGAAAAATGTAAGCAGATTCATAGTGTACGTAAGCCTCCACAAAAAGTCCATTGTCTTTCTTCCCACGACACGAGATGATGACCCTCCATTTTTTTTGTTATTTAATTTTCTTTTTTTTATAAAAAAAAAGGTGTTTAAGAAAGACTATAGGTACACATGACTACATGACCTAGTTTAGTTATAATATTTTTACAGTTGAGGCCTAGCAGCAGCTTTGTTTCTTGCTCGAGTGTTTCCTTCCCGCTGAATTTGGATGCTATATTGTGTTCTGACTTGAATTAATACAGTTTGTTTGTTTGCTCTCAAAAAAAAAAAAAAAAAGAATATGAGTAAATTAGAGAGAGAAAATGATCCAAATGAACCGATTGATTACTCTTACACATTTTATATGAAATGAATTTGCCTAGTTTGATTTTTTCCTTGTGATATTTAATCCTTTGAAGAATTTTAAAAGAGTAACCATAAGGTTGAGAAAAGTTTTGTGTTGTAAAAAACATGTTTAAAATCATTTAGAATTACATAAAATTACAGAACCAACTCATAAATATTCTTTTTTTCACACAACCATCAAATTTTGAATTTTTTATGCTTAAAAAAAAAAAGCCACCCAGCAGCCCGTTTAGTATTTTAAAAGGGCTACTTGTATAAGAGAGAGAGGACTAAATTACACAAAACCACAAAAAATTAAGGGGTTTTTCCAAAAACCATCAATAAAAAATTGTTTTCGAATAACATTTGTTATTATATACCACGTGAAACCTATAAAAAGTTTGTATACCTACAAAAAAGACAAACCTTGGGTCTAATGGGCCGAATTTTCTAAAATGAAAATACTAATTTTACACTGAAAATTAAAAATTAACTTTTTTTTAATTATGTAATAATTCGAGGTCAGACAGACCTAAACCTCGAAAACCGATAAAATCGACAAACAGTAAACCGTCAAAACAAAGAAAATACAAAGCGGTGCACAACCAGTGGCGGAGCCAGAAATCTCAGTCAGGGGGTGCTAAAAAAATTTCGTAAAATATTTTTTTTGATATATACTTATTAAGAAGATTTTTTTTTTAAAAATATTGAAAAATGTCAAAAAACACTAAAATTGTGATTTTTTAAAATGTAAATCACGAAGAATTACTTTTAAAACAATATTGAAAGGAAAGGTCAAATGTATAATTTAAACATAAATATGACATTTTTTAATAAAATAGTTTATAAAAACAAAAAAAATATAGAGAGAATTTTTAATGACATAGTTGATAGAAACAAAAAATATAGAGAGAAATAAAAAAGAATTAATGATATAGTAAAACAAATAAAAAGTGAAGGAGTTGGGAATTGAACCCAAAACCTTTTAATTTTGATTCTTCTTCTCTCATTCCCTTACCACTTGAGCTAGATATCACTTTTGTTTTAAATATTCTTTAAAGATGTTATATTACCTTAAAAATATTAAATATATGCAAAAAAAATTATTATTTTTGAGTATTTTTTTTCCACCTGGGGGTGCTCGAGCACCCTTAAATACTCCCTGGCTCCGCCCCTGTGCACAACAAAGGCGCAAGATAGCTCTACAAAAATTAACTACGGAGTATTTTTAATTGCCTTTATTAATTTAGTTAATCTAAAATGTCATTATTTTTTATTTTTGGACGACACTTTCTTCAATTTAGTTAATCTAAAACCTATGAGTTGCCTTACCATAAAATCGATCCATAGAGTTATTTTTTGTCTCTCCAAAATTATCCTCTTGTAGGTAATGATGATCTAACCTACACTACCTTAGTACCTTACCTATTATGAATATTATATTATGATTAAATCTATTTACCATCATGTATATATAATTATTATATCTATATGTATATATAATTATTATATCTCCCCATTTGCAACGCAAAACTTACTCCACTCAATAGTCAATATACTTACAAAGTTGCAATTGGACTTCTAAGAGCTTGTTTGGTTTAACTTTAATTTCTCGTTTTGATTTTTATTGCGAAATTTACCAATTGGCAAATATAGATTAGAAAACTTGTATTACAATTATTATATGTTTAAAAACTATAAACTCAAAATCGAGTCTAAATTTCCCTTATAAATGTTTTTAAAAAAAAATAAACAAAAAAAAAAGTACATTGTGGGAGACTCTCTTCCAAAGGAAGGAAGGAGATCTTTAATTACCATTAAAACATTTTTAATGGTTAAAATTTTTTCAACTTTACCATAGTTAAAAAATGACCTCACCGAATAAGAAACCATACTTAAAACGGGTAGATTAACTTAAAAAAAAAAAAACTTGGTCTACTTTCTCACTATTAAAAATCGAATCTCTAGAAATGAAAATCCCAAACCAACTAATCGAGGAGTACTCGATCTTCCTATAAACCAAACTATATACTGGTGCAGAGTAATGTATAGTTAGGAGGTTGTCTAACATGACTCTTATCGACTGGGTCACGCACCTGAAATTTACCATAAAATGATAGATTTCCTCGTCATAAAATAAATAAATAAATAACTAAATATACTAGTTGTCGTGATTGAAAAAAGGCAAGTGGGCCAAGATGGTATAAAATTAATGAAGAAGAAAATGGTGGAAGCCCATCTTTATAAATGCAGTTTGGGATCTCACACTCACACAAAACTGACTCCCAACAGCTATCAACTGCACTAAAATACACCCCTCTCCTCCTTGGGATTCAGAGCCACCATTCACATACCCACACAACCAGAGAGATCTAGAATCTCTCTATCTCTCTCATCTCTCTCTGAGTGTTTTCTCTCCACAGATTGTACGGATACACAGAGAGAGAGAGAGATGGGGAGGAAGCCTTGCTGTGAGAAGGAGGGGATGAACAGAGGAGCTTGGACTGCTCAAGAAGACCAAATCCTCTCTGACTACATCACCTCCTATGGTGAAGGCAAGTGGAATGGCCTCCCCAAGAGAGCTGGTAATTTTTTTATTTTTTTTCCTCCTATCTCGTCCTTCTCTGAACTCTGGTTATGGAAGAAAGAGAAAAAGGTAGCAGCAACAACCGTTTTATTATGGGATAGCTCGTGATGTTGATATCGATCTAGCATTTTCTTTTTTAATCGATTTCGTATATGGGTTTGTTTGGTGTGATGTGAATAATGGATGATTGGTTTGGTCCCCAACATAGACCTAACTAGTGCGAAATTAATATCTGAAGATCTGTTAAAGTCTGGTGGGTCAATAAATTAACTTTTCAACTGACCCTCGTAGCTTATTTGGTTTAAACTAGGCCTCAAGAGATGCGGAAAGAGTTGCAGGCTGCGATGGTTGAACTACTTGAGGCCAGATATCAAGAGAGGGAACATTACCCACGACGAAGAAGACCTCATTGTCAGACTCCACAAGCTTCTCGGCAACAGGTACTTGAATTAAAGAAAAACAACTTGACATAAAAGTTCAAGATCTTTAATTTCTTAGTGGATTTATTAATGTTGTAACATATTTTGTTTGGGTTCGGAAATAGATGGTCGTTGATAGCAGGAAGACTACCAGGCCGAACAGACAATGAAATCAAGAACTACTGGAACACGAACCTATCAAAGAAGATAGAAGCCGAGCAAACTAGCAACTCGAAACAAAATCAGAAGGCGAAGAAGATGATGACACCAATTCCCCGAGACGAAGGACACCTCAAGTCGGCTCCAATCAAGACGACTGCATTCAAGTTCACCAAGAGCTTGTCCGCGCAGAGCCTCCTGATTGAGGATCGTCATCATCAAGAGCAGCTCGTGATCTCGCCTTCCGATGAAACCCCACCGGATTACTTCACCGATTGCAGCATGAAGTTTGGGTTTAGCCATGAGTTGGATCAGGTGACCGGTGAGGGTGATGGTTTCATTTTTAGGAGTGGTGTTGAGGAGCTCAAGGAGAGTGATTTTGGTGATGATTTTAACTTTCTGAATGAGTTACTAGATTCTGAAGTTGGGTGGATTGGGGATTTGTGAGTGTGAATTGGGAATTGGGAATAAAATTTAAATTGCAAAGACACTAATTATAGGTAAATAGGGTTTGAAGAAATAATGTGCTTTATTTGGCATAAGGTTTAGATTTATGTGTCAATTCAAGGACATATAATCTAGCCCCTAACTCATGTCAATTAAAGTGGATTTGATACTTGGAATAGATTTTAATTGGTTTCCTCATAATTTACTATGGGGATTTTACATTCCAATTTTTCAAAACATTTATGGTAAATGAAATTAAAATTAAAATTTTCCCAATATTTATAACGGTTTTTTCTAGTAAAGCATATATTAAGCATATAAAAATAATAATAAATCAAATGTACTTAAATATCACTTCGATGTAATTGGCCAATGCATTTCTCTTTAAATAAAAATATAATTTTAGATTAATAAATAGTTATAATTTATAAAAAAAATCATGTTTAATCTATGCCTATGCCCCGTAAGTTAGAAAGATCGTATTTCTTCTCCAATTCGTTAGGACATAGTTTAAAAACCAAATTGAGAAATTTTTTCCTTAAATAACACGAGTGAACCCTGTAATTTATTTCTAAAATAGTTAAATTGAGTGTATTTATTATAGGATAGAAAATCTGTTTATAATTATACAAAATCTTACTCCCTCCCTTTATTCATGAAAACATGTCATTTTAGCTCTGGATATAATTTTTAAGGAATATTTAAACTACCTAATTAATTTCTCCCTACTCCATAGTATGCATAATTCTTAACTAAAATTAGAACCAACATTTATTAAGACATTCAAATGCTAAACCCCAATTATATCGGAGCCAAATAAGAAAGGATGAATTTGGAAATAAATTGGTATGATATCTAAAACGACATATTTTTTCGAATAAATTAAATCAATACTCTAAAATGATATGTTTTCGCAAACGTAGGAATTTCAAAAAGTGAGTCACTCACCTAATATCATAGTATTAGTTATAATCAAAGAAGCTTATGCAAGCTGGCCTTTTTGTTTACTAGCATTATTAGTAGTTGTACTAATGGTTGGTAGTGTGGCTTCTTGATGCTTTCGCCACTATTTTATGGTTTAGGTTGGCGGGACTAGATCTTGACCCCAGCCCATTAATCTCTTTTTGCATTATAACTCTATTATAAAGTTTAATTGCTTTTATTTATTTTTCCTTTTTCAAACTACTCGTCAAAATCAAAACACGACAAAGTTTTAAGTTAAAAATTATATTTTTAAATCTAATATTCAAAATTAAAATGCCTCAAATCTAATAGACTTTAAAAAAATGTAATCCCATAAATGGATCAAAATTGATATGATATATATAAACAGGTCTAAACAGACACAAAAGTGACAGTTGTGACACATTAAAAATACTATAAAAATATATGACCAATAGAGGTGTCATTTTGTACGTCACACGCATTCTTTTTTTTTTTTTTGGGTCAATCGTTGTTGTGATGTGTGGATTATTGTCCCACATCGAAAAACACGGAACCCCGAGTCTTCCATATAAGTCAGTGGGCTACTTCTCTTATTGTCAATTGGTTTTAGGATGGAACCTCGCTGGTCTTGTGTGCTCGGCTCGAATGCGCGTATGCGCTCGGGCGTGTGGACCCCACGTTATATGGCCCGCCGAAATTTATCAAGCGTTACACGCATTCTGATATATTAATACAATACTGCCCTATTGATCTTTTGATTAAAAAATACTTCCTCCGTCTCGAAATAGATGTCATTTTAGCTCTTTATTTTGTATCAAAATAGATGTCGTTTTAGGTTTTCTAGGTAGTAGAAAGTAATGATTTGTCTGTTGTTGACTTTTACGGAGTATAAAGGTTTTCATTGGATAAAAAATGTAGTGGGTAATAAAATTAATGAAAAAGTTAGTGGGATGATGATGTTGATTGATGGATGAGTGTTTTTATTAAAATTTGTGTATAAGACTAAAATGACTTAAATTTTGAGACGGATGGAGTATATATATAACTGTGACGTGCTAATAATATCCCATTACAATTAAAATTATGATGTGTGTTTATGATTAATTGGATTTTATATCTTATGTCTTTAAGCATTCAGATATACTCCGTATTACTTATTTTAGCATTTTAAAAGTATATATTATGGAATTTATCCATATTAATTATTAGGTAATTAAACAAATTTCAATTCGATTTCTTAACCTATACTGTATTATATAGGTTAGACGAACTATTATTAATTACTGGACTTCCATTTTGTTTAATTGATTCTTTACAAGAAACCATTTGAAATTTCTCACTCTACAGTAAACCTGATGACCAAATAATGCAATTAACTTTAAACTGAACGCATATTTCAAACCTACTCCGTAAATATATATATAATCTGTAGACTGTAAATGGGAATCTACAAGTAAAAGAGGAAAAAAAGAAGTCACGAGGAGTAAATATATGTGTTGATTAGTGTAATAATTAGTACCTAATACTCCCCCAACAAGCTAGGATTCATTAAGTGGCTAACTACCCCCCAACTAATCACTCACTTACCCACGTGGATTGACCTAATTACCTAACTCTTACTTTGACCCTCAACTAAAAGATTTTTTTATTAGGACCCTCAAGTTAAAGAGATGTTTTAATTAAGGTTATATCAAATATCATCCTTATTTTATTAACAAATCGTTTCCATACAAAATATTTTTTACAAAACCATTGTGAAATATTCTAAATATATGTGTCGGGTTATATAAAATATATCTATCTATTATCTATTAGTGTGTAAAGCTTCACTTTTTTTATAACCCATTATTTTCAGTATTTTATATATATAATCAATATGGAAAGAACACTCTCATATCAATTGCAAAACCCCTCAATAACCATTTTGTATAATACTCGTCACTAGTCCATTATGTCAATCAAGATTCGTCATATTCTGATGTCTTCATTTAGATTTTGTTCTCCACCGGGGGCGGATCGAGAGACGGGTTGGAGTTCACTTCAAGATGTTCCATTTTTTTAAAATAAAATCATAGGTAAAAAATTTAAAAAAATTAATAAAATTTATTTATATTATTTATTAAATTAAGGATTTTGTTAATAAAATCATACGTATGAGAAAAATCTAACCTACCTAACCTATCCGAATTTTAATTTTTGGTTACGTACTTGTTCTGTACATTTACAAAATATTCTCTCACATCTCTTATTTATATATCCGATCTAAATTCTAAAATAAACAATCCAACCCATGGCTTCAGCCTTCATGAGGTGTTAAATTCTATTTTATATTAAATTGTATATTAAGTTTATTAACATGTTTGCCATTCACATGCTGACATGCACGTTTGATTTGGATGGAAAAAAAAAACACCCAACTATTTGTTATTTTCAAAGAACAACTAAATTAAAACAAGTAAACAGCCTATATAGGTTGGGGAGGAGGTAATACTACGGTGAATTACATTTTTGGTCCCTAACCTTTATTACTTGTTTCACTTTAGTCCCCATTCTTTGAAACGTTTCAAAATAGTCCTTAACCTTTCTATTTCGTTTTATTTTAGTCCCTAATCTTTGAAAGGTTGTAAAATAGTCCTCAACTTTACATTTTTTATTCGTTTTAGTCCCTGATATTAAAACATTATTTGAAATAATTATAAAAAATTACCCTAAAGTTATCATAATGTATATAAATGAGTAAATTACCCATATAAAGAATTTTATAAAATAAATATCCAAATTTATGATTTTTTTTAAAAAGATCTCTTTTATTATTCAAATTCATTATTTTAATGGATTAATACACATATATTGGATCTATGTATTGGTAAATAAGAAAAAAAAAAAACATATCCCACCATCTCTCAAATTAATTACAAGATCTATAAATTTTATGAGAGGTTTTGTGGAAAAAAAATTATGAATAATTTTTATATAATATGCTCTTATGATAAATAATAAAATAGTTTGAGTATTTTTCAAAATTAAAATTATAGAGGTAGATGATTTTTTATAATTTTTCTTTGTATGAATGATTTTATTTAAATTATGATAACTTTAGGGTGGTTTTTTTATAATTATTTCAAATGATGTTTTAATATCAAGGACTAAAACGAATAAAAAATGTAAGGTTAGGGACTATTTTACAACATTTGAAAGGTTAGGGACTAAAATGAAACGAAATAGAAAGGTTAAGGACTATTTTGAAACGTTTCAAATGTTGGGGACTAAAGTGAAACAAGTAATATAGGTTAGGGACCAAAAATGTAATTCGCCCCCGTAATAATTAATTATTTTATATTTTTGGTTATTTTATCATTGAGGATATTTTTGTATAGAAATGGTTTAAGCTAGTTTCGGTGCTCATTTTTTTTTATATGAAAAATTGTATAGAATTTGTGCGGTTTCTAGGACAAATACATTACATAAACAACGGATTATTGTATGAAAATAAAAAAAATCAAATGAAGGGCATTTTGTACGTGAAGTATTATGAAAATTCATTAAAAATATCATTATATTAAGTGGTTCAATATAGGAGATACATTACAAAAGCTAGTTTTGTAAAAACAAATTATAGAGCACAACAACACTTCCTTCAAACGTGGTTAAAAAAAAGAGGAAGAGAGACCAGGCCCAATTCCAATTTGGGTTTGCGATTCAAACTCTGATTTGGGCTTTAAATGATCAATTTGGCCAATCAGGCCCAATTCCAATTTGGGCTTGTGATTGAAACTCTGACTTGGGCATCAGATGATCAATTCGGCCAACTTTAATCATTTATCGAAATCATCCACCATTTTATCTCAACCCCCCTTACAAAGTTACAAGTTACATGTGAGAACAACCATCTATCACATGATATTGGATTAAAATGTATTATTTATCAAAATGAAACTATCGATGAGGAGAATACACCTAGATAGTTCGTCATATGAGTGGGAGTACATGAGTCATGACCTCATAGGCCTCCCCTCAGCTCCGCCCCTGGTCACTAAACATACATGACTTAAAAGGTCGGTAGCTAGAGAAAATTATAAATAAAACATATATAAATATTTAGTTATATATATAGATAAACTTGCCCAGATGACTTAAAAGTTACATGGACTACAAAGAGTACAACTCCACACAAGTACACATATGGATCATGAATAACATTACAACAACAAAAAGTGTAACAAATGAATCCATGTTATTTTATGTATATGTGTGTGTGTGTGTGTGTGTGTGTGTGTGTGTGTGTGTGTGTGTGTGTGTGTGTGTGTGTGTGTGTGTGTGTGTGTGTGTGTGTGTGTGTGTGTGTGTGTGTGTGTGTGTGTGTGAGAAATGAACTAGTAAGGCAATTCTCCTACCCAGTTACCAGGAGGATCATAGTTGCAAGTCACAAAAGAGCCACCATTGTTGCAGACCGCCTTGGCGCACCCGATCCGGATCGACTCCTTCCACACTATCTGCGTGTAGTGGAGGCACTCCTTGCCGCCGACGCATGAGTTCAAGTTATAGTCGAAGTAGGGCTTCTCGGCGACCCAGAGGTTGAAGGCGTCGGCCCCAGTGAACGTGCTAACGGACGCCGTCGCTATGTTCTCTCCGTAGGGGCCGTTGGAGTGCTGCAGCGCGCAGTCGCCCTTCCGTGCGTTGGCGTAGCTTTGGGCGTAGCTTGCCAGCGTGGTGTTCCACGTCACCCCTCCCAGCGCGTAGACCGCTGACCTGGCAGTGTTGTGGGCCGCCACGTACTGTTGCGGGGTGGTCTCGGCTCCTGACGTGGACGCCGCGAGGGCTAGGGCTAGGAGTGAGAGTATTATTGTTGCCATATTGTTTAGATGGTTGAGTTGATGTGTTTTGGTGCAATTTGCGGTGTGGTATTTATAGGTGGATACGGCGTCGTTTGGTGCATGAATCTAGCAAGTGTGGTGAAATTTTTAAATGATATGTATAGTTTGTTGCTTTAAATTGAGTAAAAGCTTTTCCTTTTCTTGTTTTTTGGGTGATTTTTTTTACTTGTGATTACGTTAAAAATATATTTATAGGGCAACTTGGATATAGGAATGCATGAATCTGCCATATATGCAGTTTATCTTTGGTTGATTTATTCAGTTTGACTTTAACTAGGACGTTATAAAAAAAATTTGTATGAATTAAACAACCAATTAGTTGGTTAATTACTTCACAAATGGATTGGAGTTAGCTAGACTACCTGACTTGTAATAAGATATGTAAATAATGAGGTTAATTTACTGACTTGTTATTGGGACGGTTTGATATCGTCAAACTTAGGATACTTTTTCCGATTTTCGGTGTCTGCTAAGGTCTCGTCGACACCAGTTTCCGAAGCCGATCTCCGATTTTCGGTGTTGGAAACTCCTATAACACTTTTGACCGTTGGAAATAAGTTTTCAATACTTTTAGCAGGTTTTCAACATAGGAAGGATCACATCGACCCTGAATGCCGGCATTCGGTGTCGGTAAAGGTATATCGACACCAGATATCGGTAGCGGAAGAGTCGGAGGTGACTTGCTATATATGTCTTGTTAGAGCCTTATCGATACTTGATACATCTCGAATTAACTTCGAATTTTATCACTAATGATCTCTGGAATCAGTACATCCATCGTGCAGATGACGAAAAAATGATCATCCCTGTAGCAACCCATTTATATTGAATATATCAAATATATCAAAACAATTCAAGTATATGAAATTCGAACAGGTTTACTCAACTGAATTAATATATATATATATATAAAAAAAGGGATAGATACATCATACATGACATCACATATCCTAGCTATTGGATGTGTAGAGTGTGAATTAAAGGCAATTACCGAACTTGTACGATCCAAATCAAGGGCGTGAATAATTGCCTCAATGACGCCAGCCGAGAGAACAAAGCTTCTTCTTAGTCAAAGAGAAGAAAATCGAAGAACACGATTTGAGGGTTTACTTTTTTAATTCTAAAAATAATTACATGTTGGGAGCTAATATTGTGCCGCACTCGTCGAATCGCATGTGTCATTGATATTGTGCCGTACATTCATCATATCCAAGATGTGCAAAAAACTATAGACCGATCGAACTGAATGACATCCTAATTTTGTACCTAGTTAGTCCGTGCCGCTATGGCCAGGTACGGAGCCACAAAGGTTTTAGCTGGGGTCATCATATATATTAGTCGAAAATAAGATCGAAGAAAAAATCGCAAAACATATCGATCACGATAGTACAAATTAATGTCAACCTATGGTTTCGAAAATACTACAAATATATAAAACAAAAATAAGGATAAAAAACGAAAAATAAAGATATAAAACGCAATAAATAAATATTGCATTATTTTTTATTTTTTATTTTTTGATAGGGTAAGAATTCGACTAGCAAAGCCTAGCCGATAGCATCCTTGCGGATATAAATAAATATTGCATTATTAACATGTAATAATGTATAACTAGATATAAAAAATTTAAACTTGCGTAACTTTTTACCATATTCTCAAAATAAGTAATATAACATATGGTTTCGAAGCTCTCGAGATGAATTATAATATGTGAATGTCAATTTAAGTAAAATATTAAAGTATTATAGTATATTGAAATAAAAATAAACTGATTAATATTGCTGTAATTTTCAAACATTCATAACTTTTTACTCAGATGTCGGATTAGGGCATATTATATATCAAAACGAAGTTATCGACGAGGAGAATACTAGGGGTGGGCACGGGACGGGACGGAATTGGGCCGGGACGGGACTCGTCCCGCGAAATTTTTTCGGGAGGGGATTGACATTTTTTTTCCGGAACGGGATCGAGACGGGATGGTGTCTGGACGGGACGGGACGGGCCTTGTCCCGCATATAAAAATAATAAAATATTATATAAATTTGCAAAGTGAAAAATGCTTTCATAATTCATTATTTAGTATAATATGTTGAATACGGTATTATTCTCAACTATATTATTCAATAATAATAATAATAATAATAATAATATTAATATTATAATACTATTATTAATTCATACAATGATTGTATAATTAATTATAATGTTCAACATATTTGGCTACATTATCTTACTAGATCAGGACGGAAAGAAATTGAGATGAGATTTACCAATATTGTCTAATTATCGATTGATAGTTAGGAAGAATACCGTATTTAATTAGCTATTTGCCTCTTGTAACTCTAAATGGGTGGGATGTGCGTGTCGATCTGACGGGATCCTCTCCATTGACTCAGTCTGGAATTTCTGACTATATGCCTGGTCGTGCTGTTGTTGATGCTGCTCGACGTAAGTGTGTCAAGTATCGAGATTTGTGTACGGCGGCTGGTTATGGTTTCCTACCCTTCTCATTCTCTTCATTGGGGGAGTTGGATACAGATGCGGTTGCATTGCTGAAGCGGATTCAGAAATTCTCGGTATCTCAGGATGCTGGGGCTCGTGCTGCACGTTATATTTTTACTAGACTTGACTTTGTTATCGCTAAAGGAATGCGCATCTATGCCGCCGGCAGAAGAAATTCCTCACGAATCCTTTCGTTATTCATGATTGGTCATCCTCTCGAGGCCAATTCTTGATCGGTGGAGCAATTTGTGTTTTCATTTTGATATCCTTGTACTGATTCGTTCGATTTTGATTTTAATTTGCCCAAAAAAGTCAACGCTTCAATTTGATTTATTTTCTATTGAGCATCGATTAGCCTTGTTTTGATTTGATTGGAGTTATTTAATTGATTTACAATTTGGAGGGTTTCGTTGAAGATCGGTGCACGAATTTTGGTTTCGGCGATAACTTCCACACATTGTTGTTGTGTAGTGCGACAGACTATTGAGAAGTTACATATTTGAAATCGTTCTTCTAGTATGCCCGACCTTGTTCGATACCATTGCCCTTTTGTGGGTCTTTGTGGGTGCCTTGATGGTGGTGGTAGGGGTCTTGTTAAAACCTCAATGCTCAGGCACCTTCGTGATCGACATTGCAGTGGTGGTGCTCAGGTACTTACTCGTCAAACTCTTTCTGATAGTTTGACTATTTATTCTGATGCTGAGATAACTTTAAAGCGTATGGGGGTTTGGTTATGTGGGGTATGCCTTAAAACTCATACCTTTCGTGCTCGGTGTCGGCATAGTCAGGGTGATTCTGTGGATCCTCCGGACAATGGTGATGGATTTGTTCGTTTTATTATTTATGATATTTCCAGACCTCTAGCTCCGTCTCCGTCAGTTCCCTTGCCTGATGTTTGGGTTGTGCCTGTTGGTTTGTCTATATCTTCGCTTGATCGTTTGTTCTCTATGGGGTTACGCACTGTGAAATCCATCCCTCATAAATGTTGCCTAGGTTTTTCTCGGGTTTTAAAAGGGGCATTGGATGGTGTGGCTGACTCCCCTGGAGACCTCTCATGTTGGATTCACTTGCTTGTGATGCCTCTTTGTATACTTAGGACCTTTTCCCCGCGGAGTAATCTTGAGTGTAGGACTGTTGTCAAGCGTCAGCGTCAAGAGGAGAGTATTGCCAGTGCTATTCGTGCTTGGGGTGTGCCTGGCGGCAGTTTGCAGCTTCTACAAGAGACCTCCCCCTTCTTTTAGTGTGGAGGAGGATCTTGATTTGGGTGAGTCTAACCTCCGACAATGTCGGAGGAAGATTTGTGATGGTCACTACACTGCCGCTGTTCGGGTGCTTTCTTCATCAGGTATTGCTCCTTATTCTGATGCCACTCTTACGGCTCTGCGGGATAAGCACCCCATTGCCCCATCTACCAACTTGCCGCCTTTGCCTATAGATCACCATCCTCTTGTTGCCTCTTCGACCGGTGTTTTGGATATGATTCGGAGCTTCCCACGTGGCACGTCATGTGGGAGGGATGGGTTCCGTGCTCAACATCTTTTGGATTGTTTAGGTGGAGCTGTTGTTGCTGTTTCGGATGATTTGATCGCCTCTATTACTCGGGTGGTTAATCTTTTCCTTGAGGGCCGGTGTCCGCAGGCTCTGGGTGAGTATATTGCTAGTGCCCCGCTCACGCCCGGCGGTATACGTCCTATTGCTGTTGGTACTATTTGGAGACGCCTTGTCTCTAAGGTTGGTGCTTGTTTGGTCGGCCCTTCTTTGTCTGGTTATTTTCCAGGCCTTCAGTTTGGGTCGGGGTATCTGGTGGAAGAGAGGCTATTCTGCATGCTTTGAATCGGTTTGTTGAGGCTCGTGGTGGTGAGGAGGGTCTTTCCATGTTGTTGGTTGACTTCCAGAATGCTTTCAACTTAGTTGATCGTGTGACCATGTTACAGAAAGTTCGTCGTCACTCCCCGGTTCTATCCCGATGGGTGGAGTTTTGTTACTGTAGTCCTGCCCGACTGTATTATGGGGAGCATAGCTTATGGTCTTGTCGAGGGGTTCAGCAAGACGATCCTTTAGGCCCTTTACTTTTTGCCTTGGTGTTGCATCCCTTGGTTTGCAAGATCAGAGATTCTTTTGACCTAAGTCTACAGGCTTGGTACTTGGATGATGGCACTATTGTTGGGGAAACTTTGGTTGTGGGGAAGGTTTTGGGTCTAATTATGGAAGATGGTCTCCGCTTTGGTCTTCATCTTAATGTGGATAAGACCGAGGTTTTTTGGCCTACAGAAGACCCTAAGAGTCGGCTTCCTGGTGTTTTCCCCCCTTCTATTGCTCGGCCATCGCGCGGTGTCAAAGTTCTGGGTGGGCCTGTCAGCATATGCCCAGTCTTCGGCAACGATCTTGTGGCGAAGAGAGTGACTAGGACCATAGAGCTTATGGATTCTGTCGCGAGGATTGATGACCCACAGTGCGAGTTGCTCCTGCTCCGGGCTTATACGGGTATTTCTAAACTCTACTTTGCCTTGCGTACTTGTTCCGCACGTGTCTTTGGGTCCGCGCAACTTTCTTTTGATGTGGCACTCCGTTCTAGCTTGGAACGTATTGTCACTGCGTCTGGGCCTGGTTTTGGAGATTGGCAGTGGAGGCTTGCCACCCTCCCTTTCCATTTTGGTGGGCTCGGAGTGTATGCTGCTGGGGATGTCCTACATTATGCTTTTTTGGCGTCTCGTTTGCAGTCTGCTGAGTTGCAGGTTAAGCTCCTACGTCCTTCTTGTATCATTGCTGCTGGCCCTACTTTTGATGATGCTTGTCATTCTTTTAATGAGACCACGGGTTCTGATCTTCTACGCAATCCTACTGAAATCGCTGCCCCGAAACTTATGAAGAAACTGGCAGATATATATTTCGCGAAGGTTGTTGCTACATCAGACTCTGTTTTCTCATTGACTCCACGACAGGTGGCATTATGGAAGTCTCAGCAAGGTGCTCACTCTTCTGATTGGTTGCGTGCAGTTCCTATTTCTGGGTTGGGACAAACTATGAATGGAAGGACCTATCGTAGTGTGCTTAGCTATCGATTGGGGGTTCCATTGTTCACGGTGTCCAAGCCTTGTCTCGCTTGTTCTCGGGTCTTTGATGGTGATGTCTATGGTGACTATGCTGTGTCCTGCGCTAGTTCCGTGGGCATTAAACGTCGACATAACCTCGTGCGCAACACTTTATTGGATATCTGCTACAGGTGAGGGATTTCTGCCTGTAAGAAGGTCGATATCGGCTTGGTTGATGGGCATGGTAAGCCCCTTCGTCCGGCGGATTTGCTCCTTTATTCCCGGGACAGAGGGCGGGATGTGTGTGTCGATTTGACGGGATCCTCCCCTTTGACTCAGTCTGGGATGTCTGACTTTGTGCCTGGTCGTGTTGTTGTTGATGCTGCTCGGCGTAAGTGTGTCAAGTATCGAGATTTGTGCACGGCGGCTAGTTATGGTTTCATACCCTTCTCATTCTCTTCGTTGGGGGAGTTAGATACGGATGCGGTTGCTTTACTGAAGCGGATTCAGAAATTCTCCGTAACTCAGGATGCCGGGGCTCGTGCTGCCGCTTATATTTTCACTAGACTCAGTTTTATTATCTCTAAGGGAGT
The DNA here is from genome assembly GCA_037127255.1 of Persicaria tinctoria. Lineage (NCBI taxonomy): Eukaryota > Viridiplantae > Streptophyta > Magnoliopsida > Caryophyllales > Polygonaceae > Persicaria > Persicaria tinctoria. The sequence goes on from JBANSL010000012.1 coordinate 9,401,878, forward strand.
GGGTGCCCATATAGTATCTCGGCTACCCACTAATTTCTTGTAAATAATAATTGGTTAATAGAAGCAAGTTATAATAAATAAGAATAATAATAAAAAAAATAAAAAATAATAATAATAATAATAATAATAATAAATTAATAATAATCCCACGTTATAATTAAAAATAAAATAAAATAATATTACTTATTTTTATTGTTATTATTATAAAATAATTATACTTTACAAGAAAAAAATATAATATGATATAATAATAATAATAATGTAATAATAATAATTTTATTATAAATTAATATTATTATTAAATTATATTATAATATTATTATTATTATAAATTGAAAATTATTATTATAGTTATAACTAATATTTGCTCAAAATAATAATACTAATAATATATTATTATTATTCTATAATATTATAATATTATTATTATAAAAATTATTATTATTATTATTATTATTATATGCGGGACGGGACAGGATTTGCGGGATCGTCCCGCGTTTCGTCCCGCATAATTTTTGCGGGACGGGATTCACTATTTTGTCCTAAATCCCACCGGGATCGGGACGGGACCAAGACGGGATCGGGATTTGCGGGATTTGTGCCCACCCCTAGAGAATACACCCAGGTAGTTTGTAGGGTGAGGAGGGGGTCACGTGACCCCCTAGGACCCCCCTAGCTCCGCCTCTGGCTATGGCCGTGATCGATTATGACAAAGCTCCAAGCTAGCTTAAATGGAAGCGGAGACAAATAGTGGTATGCAATGACACATTGAGTAAATTGAGAAACCAATAAAGCTTCAGAAGAACTAGCTGTAAAAAAGCAACAAAGTGAAAAAAAAATAGATGGAGAATTTGACAAATCGAACCAAAGAAGGGTGTTAGAGGGAGTCAGAAATGGAAGACGAAGAAGACTAAAAAAATACTATGAATATCAAGACCACAAAGTCTCGCCACTGGGAATACAAACAAGTGAAAACACACGATAGAGGAGAAGACAACTCTTGTAAAAGCATGGATCCATAACGTTTTCATCTAGGTGAGAGATTTTCAGAGACCATTGCATACTACTTTTTGCTTGTTTACATGCTGCACGGACTAGCTATGCACAAAATTACGATAAGTTAATTAACTATCAATATATAAGACCGTCTTTAAAACGATTTTTGTTTTAAAATAAACCATCCCAAGTTATTTTATGCTTTAAGATAAATTTGTAACTAACTTATAATTTTATTTCTCACAATATATGGAACTTATTATAAAAATTATAAAAATACCTTTTTAGCATAAGGAGGCTTCGTTAAAAGGAAAGTTATTTTGTGTAATTGTTACCTAATGGCCAGGTTTTACAAAAATCATAATTTGAGGGTGATTTTGTGTAATTTACCCTTCTCGATGAGGAGTACGTAATCTCTGTGATATATCGAGAGAGAGAGAGAAAGAACACTTTGGTCAGTGAGTACCGAGTACGTACACACCCATGATCCCAATTTCCGAATCCGATCGCTTCCCTATCTTTCTCCTTCATCAATCCTTTGAATTTCCTTCTCGATGAGGTCTCCATCCGCCGATTAGATGGTAATCTGAATGACTGATAGCCTCTCTCGCAATCAATCCATCCATCGACCGCTGCAACTTTCTAGGGTTTCTACATTTGCTAGCGATTCCCATTCCACCGTTAAATTCCTCACCAATTTCGCCTCCGCTGTCGAAATTTCCGTTATAGGTTTAGGGATCGGGAGCTAGGGTTGCTTGAAAAGGCCGCATTTTGCCGCGCGTGTATGAGGATTTGGTGCTTCTTGTGTTTCGGCGACGAAGAAGTCAAGGCGACCATGGAAGGACACAAGGACATGATTGCCAACGGAGATGTGGACGCGGTAGGTGAGGATCGGGGCGGAAGTAGTTTGGAGTTGGACTTCTCTTTAGGTTTGCCTGGGATGACTGAGAATGGGGCGGAGTCGTTTCCTGAGGTTGGTTCAAAGAGGGATCTTGGAGGCTTGGGGGAGAGAGATGCCGATAAAGAATTTAATTCTTTGGAGCTGTCCATTGGGGGAAGTTGTCGGAGTAACTCGCTGGGTTCTGATCCTCTTAACCCTCTCTGTGGAGGATTGCATGGGAGTTTGATGCGGGGATTTGAGGTCGGGGAGTCTTCTGATCCTTCTGCTAAGGAGGATTCGCAGATTAAACGTGCCAAGATTGATTCCGTTCTTCGGTAAGAATCCCTCTTTATCTCTCTTTTTGTACCAATGTATCTTATTGAAATTGAATTAAAGACTTAGCTTGATTGATTCCATTTTCTCTCTAGTAGCTATTTAGGTTTTGCTGTAGGAGGAACATTGAATGTGGTGTGTTTGGTGCTGCATTGTGTGTATGAATTATCTGAAGAATTTATCAATTCATCCCCTTTTCAATTGTCTACAATGGTGCTAGTTCTTAATAAGAATCTTGAGGCCCATGTTTCAAATGTCACACTTCTTCAGGTGATTATTTCATTGGTCGGCCTGGCAAGTGCAGAGTGCCAAGTGGTGAGTGGAATTTGGCCAAGGCCTTGAAAACTGCCATGACTGTTCAGACTTCACAGCTTTTTAAAGTCATTGGCTTTATCCATCCCTTAATATCCATCTTAGTTAGAGAATCACTGCTTGTTTAATTTCTCTATTTTCAGAATCTGAAAGCTATCTTTTGCTTCCCCTCTCAATTTTTTTGCCTCCTTGGAATGGGTATTTATGAGTGTGTTTGGAATTATTTGCAAGTATGGTTCTTGTTCTTTAGTGTTTTCTGCTAGTAAACATAGCAAAGCTTGGCATGAGAGATTATACTATAATGTGCCATGCCATTTATCTTTTTTTTGTCCTTCATGTATCAGAGGGTGCATGTATGGAAGTGCAACATCTTCAGCTGCAGATCACAACCAGCACATAGATGAAAGCTGCAACCCAAATTTCCATTCAATTTGCAAAACTAAGTTCCCCAGCCATCCTTCCTTCATAAATCACGCCCCCCTCATTTGTGGTGGAAGAGATGATGAACAACAAGAAAGAGATGACTCCAGTCTGATTCAGATGGACCTTTCGGAAGACATGTTGCATATGGTAACATCTCATTTCCCTTGTTCCCCATCATTTAACCTTTTTATGATATGCGAGCAGTCGTGGTTTATCACTGTATTATTCTTCTGCTTCTGCCAGGTTTTCTCCTTCTTAGGCCATTTGGATCTCTGTAGTGCTGCCAGGGTTTGCAAGCAGTGGCGTAGTGCTAGTGCTCATGAAGATTTTTGGAGGTCCTTGAATTTTGATAACCACAACATCACTGCTTCTCAGTGTGAGTCTTTATTTCTGCTTTATCTTTTATTAATTTAAATATTTTTTATGTGAGGGGAGATCCCCTTAAATGCAGTTACTTTCCCATGCTGTAATTTTTCACTGCTCTATATGTATATGACACCGGTCTGCATATGAAATAATGATTTTTCTGTCACTTTTCATAATTTTTTTACAATATATAAATAGTTAACCAAATAGGTGGTTTGGAAGGAATTAAAGCTTATTTTAGAGAAATTTCGTTAAACCCAAAAAAAATCAGCAAAAAGATGTCGACACTTTAGATTATTTTAACCGCATGAAGTTACATTGTCATTTATAGAGAACATGCTTCCCTTTTAGTATGGTCTAAAGATTTGTGAAAGGAACTTGCAATGGTTTTGGAACCTGTGTATGGAAATGTCATTTCAGTGGAGAATAAGGTTAGAAGGAAGCTCTTTAACATTTTGGCTGGATTGCATACCTGCAAAGACATAGAGGTTCTTTGTGTGTGTTCAACAGAGGGAAATTTCTGGTCAAGGTATCTTGGAAACTATAGTTTGATTGAGGATTTAAACTTCACCACAGCTAGTTTCTTGGTCAATGATGACCTAGAGGTCCTTTGTGTGTGTTCAACATAGGGAAATTTTGTTACCCTGGGTGAGACAACAAGTAAAGTTGATGGTACATGGATTAAGATGGTTGAGTTATGATGGAGAAATATTGTATATAATTGTTGTAAGATTTACGAGGCGTTGTTTCTTTTTGGTGGTTATACCATGATGTTGATTTATTTTTAGTTTAAAACTTTTTGGAAATATTTGATTTGGTGTTTCCATTATGCACATGGTACTTTGTGTTTGCAAAAGAGACCTACCATTCTGTTTCAAAAAGCCTTCCAAATGAATATTTATACAATCACTTAGCATGCAGATGAAATTTAGAAATCATAGACTCTTAATGAATTCTAGAAAGCATGAACTTTTGATACATTCCGGAAAGCATGGAGTCTTCATGGATTCTAGAAAGCCTAATTGTTGAACAAGTTTTTGCCTTTCATTTGTCAAGCTAGGGCACACCAATGCTCACTTGCTTTCTGATCCACAGTTGAAGATATTTGCTGCCGGTATCCTAGGATTACAGAAGTAACTTTTTGCGGAATTGTTGGGACGCATGTCCTCGTAATGAAAGCAGTTTCTCTTTTAAGGTGCATTTGCTTATCCTCAGATAGATAAATATGCTTCTTGTTCTGATTTTGTGGTCTTCTTACTGTTTTTGCATAGTTCTAGCTTCTAAGGGCCATGATATCTTGTGAATTGTTATTTTCAGCAATCTTGAGGTTCTATCCATAGGAGGAGAAGTACTTGGAGATACATTTTTCTCTGTGATATCTGATTGTCATATGTTGAGGAGTTTGACCGTCAATGAGTGCACTCTTGGTACTAATCTCCAAGAGCTTAGTGTCAATCATGATCGGCTGCAGCACCTTAACATTACAAAATGCCGGACACACCGAATATCAATAAGGTGCAACTCTGCTTCTTTAACTGCAATGTTCAATAGTTGCCATATTGTTTGGTTGCTTATTATTGGACTAACAATACTATGTTTGCCAGGTGCCCGCAGCTTCAGTTATTGTCTTTGAAACGTAGCAACATGGTTCATGCTGTGCTTACCTGCCCTAATCTGCTTGAGCTTGATATTGGCCCATGTCATAAGCTACCAGATGCTGCAATTCGTTCTGTGGTGACATCGTGCCCTCAGTTAGAGTCTTTGGATATGTCAAACTGTTCATGCGTTACAGATGAAACCCTTCGAGAAATAGCACGTGATTGTGAAAATCTCCGTATCCTTGATGCATCATATTGCCCTAATATTTCACTTGAGGTTAGGTCATCTTTTGTTGTGAAAATGGGTGCTGTAGATCATCTTGGGCTCTTCTGTTGATCTGAATATGTTCATTTTGTTTCTTCATAGTCTGTGAGACTGCCAATGCTAACCGATCTCAAGCTTGACCATTGTGACGGCATAACTTCTGCTTCAATGTCTGCAATAGCTCAAAGTTACATGCTAGAGGTGTGTTCTTATTTTGGTTCCTGTGTGCAGTGGTTCTTTTTTACATCTTCATTTGATTAATAAAGAGTAGGTACTTAATCATTTGAATTTTGTCAGGTACTTCACCTTGATGATTGCAGCTTATTGACCTCAGTTTCACTCGATCTTGCTTACCTGAAAAGCATAAGCCTAGTTCACTGTCGCATGTATGACTGATTTCCATATTTAGTTCTGACATGTTTTTCATCCCTTCTCCTAATATAGAATGATAATCACATTTTATTCTTGCCTTTGCAGATTAGTTGACATAAACTTGCGCTGCCTTATGCTATCTTCTATAACTGTATGTAGATCTGCAGCTCTTCGTCATATTAGCATCACTTCAAAAGCATTGAAAGTATGTCATATTTTAATTCCTGAAGTTTTATCTCATCTCCTAAAATGTATCCTTGGAGGTTAAATGCTTTTCAATCTTTATTTTCTTCCAGAAACTAGTATTGCAGAAACAAGAAAGTCTTGCTTCATTGTCACTGCAGTGCCATTATCTGCAAGAAGTTGACCTATCAGATTGTGAATCCTTGACAAATTCGATATGTGAGGTTTTTAGTGATGGTGGTGGATGCCCAATGTTGAAATCATTAATTCTTGACAACTGTGAGGTTTGTAGAGCATAATAGACAGTAGTTATTTATTTATTGGAATATCTGCTGTAATGCTTTGTTTATTTATTAGATATCTTCTTATTTAGTAATTACATATAGATTTTGGTTTTTATATGAAAATTCATGTTTGAATTATCCTTTCAGTTTGACGTGCCTCTAGACAAATTTAAAATAAAATTAAAATTAACGAGTACTCTATAGTCACTTGTGCTTGTGCCTAACATTTAGTACTGGATTTGGAGAAATAGAACTTTTTAGAATTGTAATTGAACAAATGTAAGTGAATTGTTAACCTGGTGGGAAGAAATAATACTTCTGTATTCTCTAATCTACTTTATGTGGCTTTGATGCGCTAAAGTTGGGATTGTCATCTGCCAATTGGAAAAATTATGAAATCAACTATCTTATTTTCTTGCATACTTCAAAGTTTCTGTATGTTAAATATCAATCCATACTAAATTATTCTATTATTGCTATGCCCTTGTATATATTGGCTTTTGTTTCCTCTTGAGCAATGATCTTCAGTTAGCATTGTCGTTTAAAGGCTAAAATAACCATATATCTCCCTAATTATTGTTATTTTTTTGGTACAGAATCTCACTTCCACGAGACTTTGCAGTATTTCTGTGTTATCTTTGTCACTAGCAGGATGTCGAATGGTTGCTTCTCTAGATCTGAAATGCCCTAATCTCGAGCAGATTCGTTTGGATGGTTGTGATCATCTTGAAAGAGCTTCATTTTGCCCTGTAAGTTATCTTTACTTTTTTCTACAAAATGTATCACAGTATTTGCTAGTTCTAGTATATATCACATCTTTTTTAATCTCCTAGTTCTAGTATATATATCATAGCCTTTTTAATCTCCATTGTCCCATATAGTGGGGCTGAATATATTGATACTTTTCTATTATAAGAATTTCTGGTTTTGTGATCTTTTAGCTTATTAGGTGATTCGTTAATCTTGACTATTGTTAATTATCCACCATTCTCCATTGGATTGTTCTACCTTTTTTTTGGAGAAATAAAATTCTACTTGTCTTGAAAACCAAATAGTTGCAGGTGTTATGCTATGCATAAAATGGAATGATTTGGTCCACATCAAATTATGTAGTACTTTATTTTTCGATTTAGCTTTCTATTTGGGCCAAGTTATAAGTGCTTTAGAGGAGCACTTCTGAAACTTGCCATTTCTAATTGCAAAGCTCAAATTTTTTTCCTTATTGATAATTGATCTCTAGAGGATATAATTTTACACTATTCCCAATATCTCTTAGACTGGTGCCAATGGTGGGAATTTTATCTAATTGCAGGTGGGGCTCCAGACTCTCAATCTTGGAATTTGTCCGAAGTTGAATACCATAGTCATTGAAGCTCCATCCATGGTGCTGCTTGAGTTGAAAGGATGTGGAGTATTATCTGAAGCATCAATTGATTGCCCTTTGTTGGCATCTCTCGATGCCTCTTTTTGCAGGTAAGTTGACCCCAACAATCCTTCTATCTTTATCTTTTTTTGTTGAGGGAATTTATATGGTAATGGTCTTTTTTTGGATCAAGATGATAACTGTTTTAGATATTGTCAAAGAATTTAAAGTTTGTGAAATACCCTCTAATTTGGGCAAAGTATGAGGCAATGGTGGCTCCCTTTCTTTTGCTTTATCATCAACTTTTTATAATTAACCATTGGTTAAGCTACAAAATTCCTGTAATGCTCCTCATTTAAAGTCATTTCAATCAAATAGTGACTCAAAAAGAGTCTTCATTACATATTGTGATGGCATTCTGTTTTTAATCTGTTTTACGATGGTGGCTGACTGAAAAGAGAAGTTTCACCAGTGTTGTAATACATAAAGTAAATTCACCATTCAAGTGAGTGAATTACAGGCAAACTTCCCTTTTAAAACTATGAAAAACATGGGTTTCTTTGGAAATTTTCCTCTTTTTTCCCCTGGAAGTTGTCATATTAAACAGCTATCTCTTATTCTATTTTATTTAAATTTGTAGTCAACTCAAGGATGATTGTCTCTCCGCTACAACTGCGTCATGTCCACTGATTGAATCAATGATATTGACGTCTTGTCCATCTATTGGTTCTGAGGGTCTTATGTCCTTGAAGCAGTTAAGAAAACTTATTTATCTTGATTTGTCCTACACATTCTTGGTGGATTTGCAGCCAGTTTTTGAATCCTGCATGCATCTGAAGGTATCTGTTGTTGTCAGTATTGTTAATCTATTGGAAATTCTTTGCGTTTGTCTTTGGTATTCACATTCTGTAAGCTTGAAAAGGCTTTAAAGGACATAACCTTGGCTTTAAGCAACAATATTATGCTGCTGTAGCTCTTTCATTCACGTGTTCCTTATTTTCAAGGTATTGAAGCTACAAGCATGCAAATATCTCAATGATACCTCATTGGAGGCTCTCTATATGGATGGTGTTCTTCCTGCGCTGCGCGAGTTGGATTTGTCTTATGGGGCTATTTGCCAATCTGCTATAGAGGATCTGCTTGCGTGCTGTACTCATTTGACACATGTGAACCTTAATGGCTGCATTAATATGCATGACTTGGATTGGAGCTCTAATAGCAATCGCTTTAGGGGGCTTTTGTCCTATAATGGACGTATAGACCAGGGGAATGAGCTCCCTCACCGCTGGCTACAAAATCTTAATTGTGTTGGCTGTCCAAATATCACAAAGGTTCATATTCCAGCTAGTGCACACTGTGAAAATTTATCATCTCTAAATCTCTCCCTGTCAATCAATCTAAAAGAAGTTTATCTAGCATGCCCCAATTTGTGCTTCCTTAATGTGAGGTACACAACTTTTTCTCTGGTTGTTGCTTCCCTTTCTGATTACTTTGCCTCATCAATTCTCTAAAATGTTTCCTTGTACTTCCATCAGCAATTGCAGCTCATTGGAGGTGTTGAAGCTTGATTGTCCTAGACTGACAATTCTTCATCTTCAGGTATGCACCTTTTATTGTACGAGAGTCACAGAACTGTCATTCTAACTAGACAGTTCAGCTAGGTTGACTGGGAGTAAACCTTTCCTAATCGTGGGACGTGTAACGTGTTGGGTGGTTTGGGCAAAAATGCAGAGGCAAATTGTGTCTCATGCATATCTGATTTTCCACATCATCTAATTTATTTTAAATGCCACCATATCACATTTGTAGTCCTGTAACATCGACGAGGAAGCAGTATTATCAGCAATATCAAAATGTAATATTCTCGAGACACTTGACATCCGCTTCTGCCCAAAGGTGAGAGAGCTCTAATCTTCTTTCAAATTGTATTTCCGTTTCATATAGTCCATTGCATTTGCGGGCATAGAAAAAGGGAATGAAATTTATTTCTGTTTCATAATGTAGTGAAATATCTTCAGTTTTCATCCTTTTTGTTCATGTGACAGATTTTCAACACGAGCATGATGGCCGAATTCCGCCTTGCTTGCCCAAGTCTGAAGCGTGTGTTCACCAGCCTGACAACCAACTGAGCCATTTTCGGAACCCGGTTGCCTATGTATGTAGCTCATGCCCTATATTATTGGTCACTGTAGTGTGCTATTGGACAATAAATCCTATGTTGCTTTAGTTTGAGGGCTTTATTTTTAACCATGCTTGTAACTTGATAATTTCATCGGTGTGTAAACTGTAATGTTGATTTTGTCAGTCGCATATCTTGTGGATGGGAACTAACAAACGTAAATGGAAATATAAATGCCAATATGCACGATTTGAACTACGCAAGTCGGGATTTTGAATCGTGTAAGAACGTCGTAGGGATCCCATTCATTCTGCAACGAAACTATGGATTTTGTTTTCAAAAGGTGCTATTTTTGCGTTCATAAAACTTCAGGAAGAACTCATTTGGGAGTCCCATTCGTCATCAAACATATAGGAACAAACAGTTCTTGACTTGGTTCTCTCCTGCATAGAAGCTCAAGATCACACTAGCAATGAAAAACACAGCTGCAAGGGCAATGGTGGTGGATGCTAGCCTGGTCCAACTTTCGGAATGTCGTAGTGCTCAGTTAGGTTGGCTAGGTACTGGTTGAATTCCTGGATCCGATCTCGGTGTGACTTGCTTGCACTCTTAGCCAGCCTTTGCATTTCGATTCGCTGCCACCGCTCAAGATACCTCTTCTCGGCTGGTGTCAATCTGTCATCGGTCCCTCCTGTCTGTTGTTCCCCATTGTCATTCACACTGAGGCCCTCCTTTGTCGCATCTGTTCGGCATTTTCTGTCTTGAACTTGAGCTCACACTTGCAAAAGTAATTAAAAATAAAAACGATGGACATTCATATAGAGACTATAACAATTGAATGTCTTAATTCAAACTCAATTGCAAATGTTATTCGACGAACAATTAACAGATTTGCAAGTTTCTGCTATAACTCTGTTGGTGCATATACAGGGAGGAACACAAACCTGTAGACAAGTTATTTCCAGTGAACAATTGTTTGTGCTGCTTCTTGTTCTTCGAAACACCACCCGACTTCACATCAAGGGCCTTTCCCTTTACCCTGAGCTTCGCAGCTACAACATCGTTGTATTCCGACATCCTGCGAGCTTCAAAAATGATTTATATCACAATGGAAGTGTGTTTCAAATGCAGATATTCAGATAAATCCTATCACAAGTTAGGCTTGATTTCTTCATGTAATTAAAGAAAAAAAATTGCAGGAAAAAGATCAAGACAGATAGCTGGTTCAGTGGCTCTTGACGCCTCTAAATTCTAACAAAAATTGACATACTTGCTTGATTTCTAAAACGATTACCAAAATTCAAAATTGTGAAACCAATCTGAATGAAATCCATCCAAGCAGAAAAGAGGAAATTCATCAAAATCCAGATTTCAGACTACCTGATGCTGAATTAATATGTACACCATATTTTTTTAAGTCTGAATTACTCGACATGAATGAGCACGAGCTCACAAATTCATCATTGGCGATCAATATACAAGTATTTGTAACAATTAGAAAGGGGAAAAGAAGCGAATATCCAATACCTTCAAATCTCAGCGGCTCTGATTGGGGCGTTAAAAAGAGGAGATAGTATGAACTATGAAGCAAAGCTTCATCTTCATCTCTGTTTAAAACAGGTTTCCTCTGCAATTGCACATCTGGAATGTTCTGATGGAGGTTTCCAGAATCCCCTCTTCGTTTTTCCAGTTTTTTATTTTATCTGCGTAGGGGCATTATCGTAATATTATACCAAAATCAAGGGCATTCTCAAACCCCGCACTTAACAAGAAGTAGACATGCCAACTTTCAAATCCAAACACAAACACACCGACGAATCCTTTCCCTAAGTTGGCTGCATCGATCTCCCAAGCAATTCAACAATGGCGAAGCTTCTGCAGCTCTCCGTGGCATGTCTCCTCCTCCTTTCAGCTTCAGCTACCACAACGAGTAAGCTTCTTCTTCACCTCCTCCTCCCTCGATTCGCAATGTGCTTTGTTCAATTTGAGCTTTCGTTTCACGCCGCCGATCTAGTTTTTTGGTTTTGGAAATCTCTCGCTTTTCGTTTTCGTGCTCTTCTTCATTCGGTTTTGGCCTTTTTGACTGATAAGATCTTGAGAATTAAACCGTGGATTTTGGCTGCTGCATTTATCGTTCGATCTACTTTTTTAATTTCTACTTTCTGTCTCTAGTGGTTTAGATTGACGGACATGGATCCAATGGCTGCTAGTTTAGGGATTTGCCTAGACAGTCCCCCGATCTCATGATGGAACAGCTGCTTTAGTTTCCCTACACGAGGCATTGTGTTCATGTTTGGGTTTCAACTTTTGTTAGAAGCAAATTTAAGAAGTATTACATGTTGGAAAGAGAAACTTGTGCTTTTGGAAAATGTTCAAGTGAGCTATCTCAGAGCAATACCTTCATCTACCTGATAACGCCAGTAGGCAGTAGCTATACAATCAAGTGAATGCAAACTTATTAGTTATTATTGACAAAGTTTCAATGAACGCTACCGGATCTGTATCGTTCCAAGGATAATCATTTCTTTTTTCAGTGATATCTTTGGCTCGAATTATCAATCCAGATCAGCACATTGCTCAGATTATGCAATTCATTCGCGTAGCTAGTTGTTCAGACCAGTGCATTGCCTACCACCAGGCCAACTATACAGCTTCTAGGAATGATGCTTCTTATAGAGAAAACAAAGCAAGTAATTCAGAGCTTGCCTGTGCTGAAGAATCAAAATTCACAACATACTATGAGAAATTCATCTTCTAAACATTTCTTTATGTAATTCATCTTCTAAGCAAGAATGTTTTGGGGTCCATTGCATAATTATCTTCCAAAAATGATTTATAGTGATAACACTTTATAGGATTGTATCTTGAAATTTTATTTAAACTTCCTCTTGATATAGTTACCTCCTGTTGCAAAATATCAGCGTGTCATTCCTTCTAATCTAATAACATTGCACTGCTTCCTGAATTTCCACTTTTCCCTCTTTGGCAAAGGGAGTATTGGCCCCCTTTTTTTTCTATGTGAGTCTACTCGTCTTTGACGAGTTATATTTCCATGTTATCCATCTGTATGTATGGTGAGTGCTTGCTAAGAAACCTTGCTTTGGGCTTTCAGGATAGTTTGTATTCTATGACTATATAACATTAGTTTTTTGCTTGATTGTTTATAATAGATGTATCATCTCAAGTGTTACTAATAGCATGAAATATAACTGTCTTGTCTATTCGATGATATCCATTGAATATGACATTATGCAGGCAACTCACAACTGGGTTGCAAATTTATGATTCTTTGTTATCCTAATGCTTTAGCTTCTGACTAGTTACTTCCAACATTTACAACTCCGAATAAATATGATTTACAGGCAAAGTAACAAACAATCCAGCTGACCAGCTTGTAGCTGTACTTAATGAGAATAGAACTGCAAATCACCTCAAATCTCTATACGACAATCCAGGCCTTGCGTGCCTTGCTCTTCAATACATAAAAGCTTACCAAGGCAACTGTGATGAAGTGGGAGGGGAAAAAGCCAAGAAGCCCGATGATTCTGAATTTGCTGAAACATTTGCCCCCACTTGTGGAGTTGAGACCTCAACCCTCTCCCAAATATCCGGGCGTCTACTTGGCTGTCAGTCTAAATATGTCAGCTCCTCTGAAGCCTTCTCTGGATTACTGATGAAGAACAACAAGAGCTTAGAGATACTCTACAGCAAGAACCACACTGAAGTTGGGGCTGCTGTTAGTGGCTCAGATGGCGGTTCTCCCTATTTCTGGTGCGTGCTGTTCAGCAATGGCATAACTAACAGCAGCTTTGCCCTAGAGGGTGGTGTAGCTAAGGTATCAAGACCGGGCTGCTTCAGTGGTGCTAACGATGATTGCAACAGTGCGTATAACATTCACTCTCTTCACTTGTTACCCTATGCATTTGCACTTTTGTTTGCTTTCACACTTGCCTTTGGTATATGAAACAATGAAACCATTGCTCGTATATGTTTGTGCTTAATGCGGCTGTTGTGAATTGTGATGGTCATCTTGGCCCTGCCTGTTCCATTGTAATTTCATTGTTTGTACATCACAATTCTTCATAGTTCTCACCTACACCTGTCTGGTTGGGTTTATTCACTTTCACTTTCAGAGAAGACGACATTAGAAACCGAAACTACCTGATCTGCAAATGGCTTGCATTATTATCAAATTCAATCTAATTAACAAGTTTACTTGCAGTTCTAAGTATGAATACAGAGCTTGTGTTTGATCTGATACGAAGGCAGATAATTACATGAAAAAGATGAATTACAATGGCTAGTTATTGAGAGAAGCTTTGCATTTGATAACAAGAACAAGAATAGTGAGAATGACAATGATCCCACCAGATGAGCCACCAACTCTATGAATCCAGTTCGGATCAAACCTCATGAAGTCCTGGTCGAGGTAACATGAAACCACTATTACCACGGTCACCACGATGAACAGCAGTGGCAGCAGAAGACTAAAGCCGAGGCCGTCCTCATCCAGTTCCAACTCTTCAGCTGATCTACGGTCTATGTAGAGCGGTGAGAGGACTGCTATGATGGCTATGATGATGGCTAGTGGCCTCTCATATGAAGAAAGCCTTCCACTTCTTCTAGGAACCCCTGCTGGCTCCTCCATTAACAGACAAGAAGAAGCCGATACAAAGGTTTTGTGTGCCTTGATGAGTTGTTTGATATGATCAAGGGTCTTAATGCAGTGGGCTTCAAAGCTATGAAAGGAAATTCTCTCTGTGGAGTGAAAGGAACAGTTCTTCAAATTTGAGGGTTTTTGGAAGGAATAAGTTGATTCTATATGTAGGTATATCAATGCTTTTTTGGTTGAAGAATCAGTTCTCTTTGTTTCCTTTTCGGAAAAGGGATTAGGAGTATGAAGGGTAATCCTATGGTCTTACTATGAATACTGAATAGCTTAGTGGGGATTGGAAAATAAATTATAGGATTAATTACATAAGATCAATCTTCAAATATATTAGTATTTTTCAGATTATCACCCATAATTTTTTTTTAAAAAAAAACAGAAAATCATTCATAAACTTGATTTTCTTTCAAAATACCACACTTGTCCCTTTAACCTTTTCAAGTGTAAAAAAATATTCTTAAGATGTAAAGGGCAATAGTACATTGGCACCTTTGCAAAGGCTCATTCTTCTTCCTTGAATTTGTAAATAAAGAGAGGTCATATCCGGGGCTCATTCTTCTTCCTCCTCCAAAGGCGAAGCAAGTGGTAAAAATGCCCCGATTACATATGAACTAAATCTTTCTCAATTCGCACAGTTTAGAGCCAAAAAAAAAAAGGAATGTTCGAGCCACAAATATGAAATCCCTAGAGAAAGAGTGTGATTGTGAGTCTGTGACCCTCCTTTGACATCATTTGTGCAAATCTCATTGAAGAGTGAAGACCATCCATTGATTTTGCATTCATTTTAAGTGCCTGTCACTCTGTATTTCCATTTTGCTCTTGCAATCACGCTTGACGGATGCTACATTGTATCATAACATTCCTACTTCATGAATCTTCGGGAAGATCCCAGTTGTCATCATCCAGATCATACTCTTGCTTCTTTTTATCTGCCACCACCTTGTCTTCTGTCGAGGATTTGAACTGTGGGCGCCTGCACATACCAGAGAAAGAATGCAGATGAGTAGAAAGATGGGCTGGTTAAATATTAACAAGTATCACACTGAAGAACAAGATGGAGGGCAGAAGCAGCCAGTGAACAACAGGTCGTTAGGCTGCAAATTGAACAGCACATAAGAAGTCTGTGTGCTCTAGAGGGTAAGGGTTCGGAAAAAGAAATTGTGAAGAAACCTGCAGATTGATTAGTCCAGGTTCAAAGAACTGGATTCAATAGTTCATACATAAACATAAGTTTTAGGAGCTGATTTGATCTTGCGAAAATGGGACAATATCACAAGATATTGGCTTTTACCATACAACTACACTTGCAATATAGGGCAGGAAAAGAAACCCAGAGAGTCAAATACAATGTTTTTCGCAGTAAGAAGCTGCTGCTTTTGTTTCATTTTACACCTCACCAGACCCCAACAGGATTATTCTGAACTCAATTGGGAATTTCACCACAAATCAACCAAAACCATGACATGAGCATTCTGCATAGTGCATACTACAATTTAACAAAAGGTATCCGCCTTGGCACAAAGAGAACAGACGGCCCGAGAACAACAAATTATGTAATAGAAAAATGAGGTTGTTAGCCTAACCAAATGATAAGACTTAAAAGATTTAAACTCACAGCAGCTTTCATTATTTAAACTCGCAGCAGCTTTCATTTTTCAAATTCCAAGTGTCCAAACGAAGGGCATGTTAGCCATGTCTGACATTAGAGTTTCACACTGCTTCTTAGGTTAGGAATGACAAAACACTACTTCAGCTGCTAGTTGAAACCCTTAATACTACCATGTCAAACACAGGTTCACGAGTTATAACACCAAGGCCCCGTTTGTTTTATGGTAAACAAAGGGTTTTTTTTTGTTCCACTCAATTGTGTCCTTTCGGATGAGAGCAGCAAGATCGAGATGAGATGCCAATGAATCGAGTCCATATTTTAAGTCATGGTTCATTGGTCATTCTCTCCTATTTAATTCCCTAAATTTCACATGGTATGCATATCCAGCATCATCCTCTAATCATTTACCCTTTCCCTCCTATAGCTCACAAAAAAACAGATGATGAATTGATGATCGACTTCTCACCTATGAAATTCGATTTCCTTCTTTTCTGGCAAACAAGCCCTAAATTCAGTCCCACGAATTTCTTAGTATAATCAGGAACAATCACAAGAGACCAAACAGAGCCTAACCAGCTCCTCAAAATCAAAAACCCTAGGCGCAATTCACTTCAAATTCGCGACAAGCAGGCAGAATTTAAAGACGAGCAGAAGCCAGAAATCAAAAACAAGCAGGGAAGCAAGAGAAACAGACCTTCTACGATTGCGTTTGGCAGCTTCGCGAGATTTGCGCTTCACCTTGTCGTGCTTGTTCTCGAAGTATCTCCTCCGCTTACACTCCAGGATAACACCAGCCCTGAACACCTCTCTCCTGAACCTTCCTAGAAGCTTCTCCTCGGGCTCGTTCTCCTCTACCACTACCTGAACGTTGTAAGACCCCAACAAGGGACTGAGCCCTTGCCTTGTTTGGAGGGACAGCGAGAGAGACTGTGAGGAGTGAGACAGGGATGGGAATGGGATTTTCTGGGAGATGGGGAATTGGGAGGGTTTGGGGCAAAACGAAGGAAGTTGTAAGATGGACAACGGTGAGAAAGGGATTGACGAAGCCATGGTGAGATGAAAAACCCTAAATGCTGAGTTTTGGTGGGGTTTTACAGCTTACATTACACATTACTTTTTATTTTCTTTTCCTTTTTATTCAAGTGAATTATTAGGCTCAAATGTGTTTGGATTCCAAGTAGACTAATGAATCGGGTAATTCGGGTCATTTATAAACGTACATGGTTTTACTCTCTTCTTTACATATGTATTCTAAACCTCAATTATAATATTTTATAAGTTTTTGTTTTGAAAAATCATGTTTTTTAAATTTTTAAAAATTAAGAAGGTACTAGTATTATTTATGAAATATAATTATAAAAAATTTTAAAACATGAATTTTTAAAAATAAAATTTATAAACATATTGAATATGTAAAGAATTTTTATAATTTTTTTAAAGATTAAATAAATGTGAAAATAATTTAATAGATATGAACTGTTTCAAAACGGGGTGTCCAAAACCTTCAATCCTTCTTTCTAAATGGGGTGCTCCGTGCTCGGGACCCTTTCTCTTGTCATTTTGTGGTTGCTCTTTCCCAGTAGGTCGAAGTGTTTGGGTCTTTTCTTTCCACATCTCATTTGTCTATTCCACCACAGCCCAATGCGTAGACTGTTGTCTACTCAAACGCCAACTTCCTATAAAGTTGTTTGTCCTTGGCTTAAGTGTTTGACAAAGGAATTATATACTCTTTTTTCTTGTCATTTCGTCGTTGCTCATTCCCATTAGGCCGAAGTGTTTGGCCTTTTCTTTTCCGCGTCTCATTTGTCTATTCCACCACAGCCCAGGGTGTATGCTGTTGTCTGCTCAAACGCCAACTTCCTATAAAACTGCTTGTCCTCGGCTTAAGTGTTTGACAAATGAATCATATACTCTTTTCTCTTGTCATTTCATCGTTGCTCATTCCCGTTAGACCGAAGTGTTTGGCCTTTTCTTCTCCGCATCTCATTTGTCTATTCCACCACATCCCAAGGTTGTTGTCTAATCAAACGACGACTTCCTATAAAGTTGCCTGATCATATACTCATTTTTCTTGTTTATTTTGTCGTTGCTCATTCCCATTAGGCCGAAGTGATTGGCCTTTTCTTCTTCGCGTCTCATTTGTCTATTCCACCATAGGCCAAAGCGTAGACTATTGTCTACTCAAACGCAAACTTCATATAAAGTTGCTTGTCCTCGACTTAAGTATTTGACAAAGAAATCATATACTCATTTTTCTTGTCATTTCGTCGTTGCTCGTTCCCATTAGGCCAAAGTATTTGGCCTTTTCTTCTCCGCGTCTCATTTGTCTATTCCATCACAGTCCAAGGTAAGGTGTAGGTTGTTGTCTACTCAAACGCCAATTTTCTATAAAGCTGCTTGTCCTCGTCTTAAGTGTTTGACAAATGAATCATATACTCCTTTTTCTTGTAATTTCGTCGTTGCTCATTCCCGTTAGACCGAAGTGTTCGACCTTTTCTTCTCCACGTCTCATCATATTATTTGTATTATGTAATACTCTTTCTGATCGATATTATTTGATTTTTTATTTTTCATCATATTTTTTTAAGTAGGTCAAAACTCTAAAAAAAAGGGAAATTTACAGAAAACCACCCCTTAATATATGGGTTTTTTCACTTAACCACCCCTTAAATTCAAAATTACAGAAAACCACTCTTTAAATGGTTTTTACTTACAACTCACCACCGCTTCATCTATTTTCATTAATTTATCATTAAATAAATTATATTTTAATATTTTTAAACTTAAATTTGATTATAAATATATTCAAATTTTTAATTTAACGGCTCGATTATATTTTAGGGATAATTTTATTTATTTTTAAAAATAAAATAAATATAGCCTACAATTATTATCTTAATAATTACGTATATTTAAGTTATATGATTAATTGATAACCTAATTTTTTAAAATTTAGGTAAATTTAAAGAAAAAAGTAACATATAACAAATAAAATGGATCAAACTCATATTTTAAGTTGAAAATTATTAACTATTTATTATTATTTTTTAAAATAAATAAAATGATCACTAAAATATAATCGAGCCCTTAAATTAAAAATTTGAATATATTTATAATCAAATTTGAGTTTAAAGAATTTAAAATATAATATATTTAATGATAAATTAATGAAAATAGATGAAGGGGTGGTGAGTTGTAAGTAAAAACCATTTAAAGAGTGGTTTTCTGTAATTTTGAATTTAAGGGGTGGTTAAGTAAAAACACCCATATTTAAGGGGTGGTTTTCTGTAAATTTCCCAAAAAATTATTAAAATGTTATAAATTGGTGGCTCCTGACCTTATCATTGCAAAAATAATAATTATAAATCAATATAACCCAACACGTATTTGCCTTTATTCATTTTACCAAATACAAACCCATTCTGGATTTAGAAGATTCGTCCTAAACAAACCTGATTTGCAAGGAACCATCATGGTTCAGGGAGACGACAATGGCCAGACTAGCACCCACACCACCAGCACCGGTGAAGACGAAAGCTCGGAAACAGCAGATTGAGCTACTACTTTGCGCAAAGATAAGTCAGGAGGCCAAGATCAGACACATTCCTAATCATTTGCTGATAATAATTTGACACCTTATTTCTCATTGCATCACAGCAAGATGTACAAGGTATATAAATGAGATCAGATCAGTAGCATCAGCTCATTCTTAGACAAGCACTTTACAAAATATAAGGCCTCTATCAGCTGGACAGAAAAAATCTCAGGAACTGGGACTGTCTTAAAGCAATCAGATTTATTCAAGACCCATCTTCCTCACGACTCGCAATCAGCATAACAGAACAGAACAACACCAAAATGGGACCTGTTTCCATATGTGACTGCGAAAGCCAAATACTTGTCCTCTTTATGGTGATCTTTCTTGTTCTGGGATGACTCCAGCTCTTTCGCCTCTCCTTTCTTCGCTGATCTGTGAAAATATAATAAAAGTTTGAACGAAATTGGAAGAGGGGAAATCAAACGATGAGGGATTACTTGGAAGCGGCGACAGATTCCTCTTCAACCCAGTTACGTATTCAATTGATAACATCGAAATAGACAAGACATATTTCATGCTATTTTAGTAACACTCGAAGATGATACATCTAGTATAAACAATCAAGCGAAAAACTAATGTTAACCATATCAAGAGGAAGTTTAAGGTGCATTCCCTATAAACTAACTATACAATTGAAACCCAAACACTCTTGCTTAGAAGATGAATTACATAAAGAAATGTTTAGAAGATGAATTTCTCGTAGTATGTTGTGAATTTTAATTCTTCAGCAAAAGCGAGCTTTCAATTGCTTGCTTTGTTTTCTCTATAAGAATTATCATTCATAGAAGCTGTATAGTTGGCCTGGTGGTAGGCAATGCACTGGTTCCTCAACAGTTAGCTACGCGAATGAATTGCATAATCTGAGCAATATGCTGATCTAGATTGATAACTTGGGCCGAAGATATCACTAAAAAAACAAATGATTATCCTTGGAACAATACATTACAGATCCAGAAGATGAAGGTGCTGCTCTGAACATTTTCCAAAAGCAATTCAAGTTTCTCTTTCCAACATGTAATAGTGCTTAAATTTGCTTCTAACGAAAGTTAAAACCCAAACACGAACACAATGCCTCGTGTGACCACCTAGGGCTACCCCTGCCTAGCTAGCTGCCCAGGCATAAAAATTCCAATGTGAGGTGCCACCTAGCGACTAAGTGCGCTTTATAGAACATTGATCAAATCACATGTTGAGATGTTCATCTCAAATCTCAATCACAATATTGCTCTGTGTACTTATGCCACATCCCTATTTCTGTTCCCAAAAATATTTCTAGTTTCATACACACAGAAAGAAAGCTTACTATTCAAGAGGCTCATATTTGGGTTTAAGGCCTTCAACTGGAACAATAAGTTCAGTTCACAGTACTCACATGCTGATGTAACTTGTGACTATTATAAAATTCAAATTGTGGCACCTTCTTGGAAGAGCATAGACAGTGTCACATACATTAAAAATCTAAATGCTACACTACACGAGTTTATAATAAGACAAGGTTGAAGCCTATAGGTACATGAATGAATGTTCTATAATATGGAAACCAAATTGTTGTTGAGACTTAAAAAAAAAAAAAAAAAAAAACTGTTGAGGCAATCATTCTAACAAATCCAATTTGTCTCACATAACACAAGAAAGAATCCAAATACAGCCTAGCAACTTAGCTGCAATGCTTCCCAACATCCACGACTTTGAAAAGTAGGTTGGAATAGCTGTTTCTCCAGTCCTAGATCAATCACTTAAAAATATTTTTCATGCCCAAGCATGGCTCTCCTATATAAGCTCCTCAGTTAAAGAAAGTTTATCATATGCCCCAGGTACTCACTCAGAACTGGTACAATATCAAAAAAGAAACAGAAGGCGAATAATACCTAAAGTTCTGCTATGGCAATTGGAGAGATCTTCAGTACAGCAGCACCAACAATGGCAGCAAAAGGACTCAAAGGAAGAAGGCCCCTGCCAAAGAGAGGGCAAATAAAGTCGAGAATAATAACAGCTTTTATTTCGCTTGTCGGTGTTGTTTTCAAAGTTTGATCACACCAACAATTGCATTTTAACCGCAATAGCATTAAGAAAGAAAGAGATCAGGAACCCATCTGTCATTTATGAATGTATTGTGGTTCTTATGCCTCTTTGAATATAATGATCACTAGTTTCTGCTAAAATTCAATGTCCACACACTTTTTAAGTATTTTGATTCTCAACCTGAATGCATTTATATTAGGCAATTCATTCAGTTGAATTTAGCAGCAAGGGGAAAACTGAATGTTTGAGCACTTCATTTCTGCAACAACAAAATCAAATCTACTCATTGAAACATAATTCCAAGGGAAAACCAACGAGATGTTCACAAATCACAATGTTTGAGCACTTCATTTCTGAAATCAATAGTCTGATTCTGATTCTATAATATCAATTAGATTACAAATCTGCGGCAAAAAACGTATCTTCTTCTGTGTCTGAAGGGGGCAGCATTTGCTTGCTCAAAGAATTTAGATTGAAATAAATCTCTTTGGTATCTGGATGAGATGAGTCATTAGCCAAAAAGTAAAACGTTGATCCTTCAACTTCGGTCCAGCTAGACCCTGGCTCCTTGCATATATCTTTCTTTTTCATCTCCTTCCTCAGACTCCCCACGGCATCCCACTTCCCCTCCTTCGCATAAAGGCTCATGAGAAGCACATAAGCCGAGTCATTGTCAGGCTGAAGCTCAAGTAGTTTCCTAGCAGCAATTTCTCCTAGATCAAGATCCCCGAAAATATTGCAGGCTGATAGAAGACTTTGCCACACGTGGGCATCCGGGCTCATTGGCATTTGGTCAATTGTCTTCTTTGCTTCTCCCAATAGGCCAAACCGTCCAAGCAGATCAATAACACAAGAGAAGTGTTCTAAACAAGGGACCACACCATGATGTTCAAACATAGAGCGCAAGTGCGTACTAGCTTCAATCAGTAACCCAGCATGACAGCATGAATTAAGAACTCCAAGATATGTTATTTCATCAGGTTTTACACCCACTTCAGTCATGTATTTAAATAGCCGGACGACTTCATGATGGCGACTATGTTGAGCATAGCCATATATCATGGCATTCCAAGCAGCCAAATTATCTTTCGATACAGTTCTAAATGCCTCCTCTGCATCAGCTATGTTGCCACATTTGCAGTAAACATCAACAAGAGCACTTTGAAAAAAGCTATTGCTTCCAAAACCCAATTTCAGAGCCAAAGAATGAACGGACCTTGCTTGTCCTAGATTCGTCAAAGCAGTACAAGCTTTCAAGGCAAGACTACAGCTAATTCCGTCCATTTCAAGTGAGGAGCCCCTTATACGTTTGAACAAGGCTAAGGCATCCGCAGGTGAGCCTGCATCAAGTATTGTGGAAGCCATAGCCTGAAAAATCCCTGCATTCATCTCAGTTATCTCATCGAACAATTTCATTGCTCCATCCAACCTGTCACATTTACCATATGCAGTAAGCAAAGCAGAAACTGTCGAATCCACCGATTTTAATCCAACTTTAACCATGTATGAGTGTATTTGCCTCACTAACGGAAATAACTTTGAGCTCGACAGAGCTCCAAGGACGCTAGCTAAAGTATATTTGTCGGGGTTTACACAGTGGTCTCGCATTTCCAAGAATGTGGCAGTAACCAAACTAATGGGTCCATTTTGAGCATAGCCTCCAATCAAAGAATTCCATGAAACAGGGTCCTGAAAAACTAACTCACTGAAGACAATCCTAGCATCAGCCATCTGTCCACATTTCCCATACATCGAAATCAGAGTATTAGCAACGGAGATAACCATCGAATATCCCATCTTTTGACAAAGTGAATGCACCTGTTTCCCAGGGTCTAATAGCCTTGGATCCTCAATGGATGAGAACAAATTGATCAATGTAAGCTCATTAATTTCTACGCTATTTGAATGCATAAATCGGAACACTCCAAAAGCTTCCTCGTCATCATTTGCTGCACCAATACGCACAGTCCAGGACACAACATCTGGTTGAGTAATTTCATCGAACACCTTAACTGCATCCAGTTCGCCCCCAAATCTGCAATACAAACTCATCAAGGCATTACTCAAATGAATCGATGATCCACCCAACAATCCCATCTTCAACGAAATCCCATGAATCATCTCCCCTTCACTAACATCTTCCCACAAAGAACCAATCAAACTAGTGATACTAAACTCATTCAAATCCAACCCCAACCGCCTCATCCCCGCGAAAACCTCTTTACCGATCAAAAAATCCCCATTCCAAACACAAGCATTAATCAGGGCGGTGCAGACCACATCATCCAAAATACCACACTCGTTGTAACACTTCCGAGCAGAAACCAAGCATCCACACCTCGCATACTTCTGAACAAGCCCGCTAACCAAGAAGCTGTTCGAACTAAACCCTAACCTGATACAAAGTCCATGAGCAACCACAATGTCCTCCGCCACCTGACATGACTTCACGAGGGAGCTCAAGGTGTACTCGCTGGGTCTGAGTCCAGAGTTGAGCAACCTATTAAACAGAGCAAAAGCAGGGGAGGTGTGATGAAATTGGGCGTAACCAGAAAGAAGGGCGGTGAAGGCGACGGTGTCGGGGAATGGGGCGTCGAGGATGAAGCGAAGGGAGCGGTAGAAGTCGCCGGATTTGGAGAAATGGGAAATGAGAGAGGTGGCGAGGTGGGCGGTGAGGACATGGCCGGATTTGAGGAACAGAGCATAGGTTTGGTCAGTGATAAGGGCAGTGGAGGGAGAGGGAGAGGGTGATAGGGGACGTTTGAGGGCTTCTGGAAGGAGGTTTCTGGCGATGAGATCTTTGAGGGTTTGAAGAGAAAGTGTGGTGTGGGAAGTGACCTTCTTCATTCATGGCGACTGGTGGGACTTCTCTTTCGAAGTCTCTGAAATCCGAGGCCTATATTTACATGACATTCATAAGCTTCAGCACTTGCAGTTCTCATAGATCATATTCTGGAATACAGTTGCACACCAACAGAGATTCCTAGAGATCGGCTCTTTTTTTTTTTTGTTTTTTTTTTAGATGACGAGTAACCCACCTAAACCGGCTTGCGCCGACCGGCTCGACCCACTGGTAGGGAACAAGACAAATCTTAGATGGAAATCCCAAGAAAAGGGGTGGAGGCAGGGATCGAGTACAGGACCTCATTCTCACCCCCTTGCTCCTCACCACTAGACCACCCCGACTGGGGCTCGGCTCCTTCCTTTTTCTTTAGTGTAATGCACACTTCTTTAATTTATTTTAAGGATGAAAACATGATGTCATATGATAGATTAAGCATATCACTTCAATAAAGTGGACTTCTTACTTACAATCCCCAAATTTATTTATGAATGCTTACTTCCCTGTCCCATAGATAGATGGTTTTGACAAAATCATTCCATGAGCACCGTCATTGTAAAAAACCAACATAGCAATGCGAGCTAACCTTCGGGTTCAAATCAGGGACCTTTGAATATTACCCGTAAGTCCTTTTCGACTGAACCATTTCGGATTGGTTGAGTTATAGGCATTTCATCAAACACTTTGAGTGTATCTTTTAAATCATATAAGTAATTCTAAATTTGAAGAGTGGTAAATGCAAAATTCCAAAATAGTGTAATAAACATTAGGATACCTTCGCAATCATAGTCATGCCAATTTCATAGACCATAGTAAATTAACTGATAGCGTCTATTTAGTCGTGTTTATAAGACACTCTTGATTAGAGTTTAGGGCGTTTTACTCGAGTATTTGCCTATTTCTTAGTCATTTGTGTTCCGTTTCGAGGAATTGGTGTCTATCGCATGTTTATCGTGATTTCAGGTATTTTGGAGCGGTTTTGGACTCAACTCAAGAGATATAGGAGGAAGAGGTGGTTCAAGGCTCCTCGATACGCTTAGAAGTCGTCAAAGACAAGCTATAAGGCACAAGATCAATGAAATGTGCCAAGAGAATCGAAGCGAAATCGAACAAAGTGGACAAGGCGGAGCAGCACGGAAAAACTTCCTATTTTCGCCCTACAAAACTTCGAATCAAGTCATAATGTCTTTATGAGAGTTGTAGTCCTCATAAAGAGCTTTCGAATGCATATTCATATGTATTAATCGGACAAGCGAGGACTCTAGAAAATGCATTTCAAGACGACCTTGTTAAAGGCCACTCGACCGAGTGCCTATGATATGATATTTCCATATCCTTTGGGGGCATGTGAACATATTTACGTATCCCTCACATTTCAATTTGTATGTACTTTGTTAGATTAGATGGACATGCACTTCACTACACTGACTGCAACACACTCTCCTTTCATCAATATTGATCATCTACACTATCTTACCCTTTAGGGTGTGTTTTCTCTTTTCTCCCCTACCTACCCCACATTCATTTAAGGGGTGGAACCGTGGAAGGGGTGGAAATCCCCTCCACCTCCCCTACGGCCTACCTTATCTCACAAGGTGGGGAAATTTCCCCCCTCCTCCACCCCTTAAAAAATGGGGGAAAAAAACACACCCTAAATGGCGGGAACCTATATTTTTTTTATAGGGACACGTGATTTATTTTCTAGGTCATCAACACAAAGGCCTACCCCTTATTTATTACAATTATATTCGATGAAAAGGTTTTTGAATTGTGGGATATAAACACAACCAATCCTACGTACCCTTTATTGTAATATGCCCAGGGTCATTTGAAGTAACTTACCGCGGCAAGCGTCATGCAGGTAAAGGCCTGCAATGCACATGTAGGTAAAGGCTCCAAATGAATGGAGCATTTGAATTAACTTACTTGCACACCACTTACATACTATATTATTTTAGCTTTCAAACAAGTTATTCGAACTTCACAATTAAATGGTTGCTCGTAAAAGGAAATGGCTCTATTCAACGCAACACGCCAAGTGCAAAATCTAGTTATGGGCTCGAGTGGCCTCCAGAAGCATTCAAAACCTACACACTCAACTGAGTGACCTAGACACTCGACCGAGTGTCGATTCTGATTCCATTTTTTGTCGTTTTGTTTTGCATTATTTTTGAAATTTTCTTGTTGGGTCTTTTTAAGGATGTCTTTGGGATAGAAAGGGTCAGGACATCACCTAATAGCGTGGAGTCGATTTTAGGAAGGTTTTTGTAACGGCCCGGGATTATGATTCACGTGTTACGTTTCGAGGGATGAAACCCCTCGTTAGGATCTTGCGCCCCGAGTACAAGTTGAATGTTTGAAATTCTACTCTAACGTTTTCAAGTGGGATTTCATACCCAAAATTCGAAGGGATTGTTGGAATCCCCGGGAAAGTCCCTTGTACCTGTCATAAGTCTAAGCGTGGAAAATCAACAGTCATAGTAGAATCAAGGTGTAATACACGAGGGTGCCACGACAGAGCCGGGTCAAAACCAAATCAATAAGCGAATTTATCGAAATCTAAGGTTAAACCATTTATTTGCAATCGCCCAAGAGAGTTCCCACGTTACAGAAGCAAGGAACAATCATGCTGCAAAACAAATCTAAAAAAAAATGTATGCGGGACGGTGTCAGATCGAAGCCCTACGCAATGTAATCCCAAACAAGCAGACACATACACACGCTAGTCCTAATAAAGATGCTTCTAGATGCAGGGCGGAATATTAACACACTAGCATGGTCCTAAGATCAAGTGCATGAATATAATAAGGCCTTAGCACCGAATACCAAGTGGTATATCCCTCTCCTATCTCCACCCCCTTCCGATAGGGCGGAGACTGGCCAGCTCGTGAATGCATTCCATAATAATCGGGCGGCACGCATGCCCAACCCGTATCCACAATAAAGCCCGCAGACAACTCGTAATATAAGGAAGTTCCATGACTCGATTGACTCAAGACGGGACCCGAATCATGATATTAGATAATCTTAACATTTCGTCATGCTATTAGTCAACCAATCATGTCATTAGTCCACACAAATCATGATATTAGACAATTATTCACATCAATCATGCTAGTTAGTCATCGAGCACATAATTCCCGAGTTAGTCCTAAAAACTGTTTTGAAAACCGAGTTGACTATTTAGAAATTCCGTCATTGGAAAATGTTCGCCAAATTCTTTTTGAAAACCAAGCTTCAATCCGCAAGACAAGTATTCTAAAACAACCTGACAAGTTATGATATTTTCTCAAAAATCTTCTTTTAAGGTTATTAAATCAATTTCCGACCTTTCCGAAAATATTACTCAAATTCCTCCCTCAATGAAATTCCAATAATATACTTCAAATCCCCATACTTTTGAGGCCATTGTCTATTTATTTTCAAATACTCTTAATATATTTTATATCAGAATAGACCTAACCATTTTTATTTTATAAAGATGAGCCCTTATACTTGCAAAATCCCAAACTGACCCCATTATTTCTCGAAATATCAAAATCGAGCCCTCTCTTTCTTATAACCCCAATCGAATCCTCCTTATTTTAGAAAACCCAAACCCATTTGATTTTCCAGGAATTAGTTAGGCCCAAATTCATTTTGTTCTCTTATTTTGAAATGCAAGACTCGACCCACAAAGCAGGCCCAAGAAGCCATTTCAATCTTTTTCATTTACAATGCGAATTTAGAAAAAAAAAAGAAAAGAGAGGGGTGGGGCCTGCTGAGTTGACAACTGAGGTGGAAGGGGCCCCCACAATTATTCTCCTTCCTTTTGTTCAGTTCGACGGAAAGGAAAGGAGGAAGCTCCCCGGCCAGTTCAAAAACCGAAGGGGGAGGAAGAAAGAGGAAGCCGACGGTGTTGAAGCGGGGCTCCGGCCACTCAACCTGGCTACTCCGACGCACCCACAGAGGACAAGCAAGGAATAGAAGGAGGAGGAAAGGAAGAAGTCTCACCGAGGTGTCTTCGGATTCGCCGGGGCACGGTTGGGCTTCATCGGAGACTTGAGGCTGCGATTCGCGGCCTAGAATGGAGGAAGAGGTCAAAAGAAGGTACCTTTACGGAGATTTAGGCCGGAAATGGATAAGAAGCCTTACCAATCTATTGGGAGTGAACATGGGAGACGGCGTCGGCTCCGGCGGCTGCTGTTACTCAGATGGAGGAGAACGAAGGAGGAGTTGTGGGAGGCTCGGTTCTCGCTCATGAAAAACAGGGGGAAGGTAGGGCTTGCGGTTTTGCTTCACCGGAAACGAACGACGATGTCGACGACGCGACTGTGGAGGTGGGGGTGAGGAGGTGCGGCTGGTGCGCGTTTGGCAATTCAAAGCAAAGGGGCTGAGTTTTCTTGAAATGGAAGGAGAGTGAAGAGATGGTGAGGAGAGTGAGATGGCGATTTGTGAGGGCTGAGATTTTTTTTAGGATAATATGAGGAGGGTGTATTTTCAAATCAGAAGGGGGGCCAATAGGCATGGTAGACTGATTGGATGCTACAAAGAAGCTACATGACCTTTGTTTTCCTCTCCCGTTACGGGTGGTCAACATGGAGTAAAAAAGGAGTCAAAGATGGGTGTTTGGGTTTAATTGGGGAAGGATACAAAGACGAAATCAGGAGGGATTTGACGAGTAAAATGGAAGAGAAATGTGGTTCCAATAGTAAAATTTGAATACCGCAGTTAAATCATGAACTCGCTCACTCGACCTTATCCCGACTTAGTCAAAACAATGTTTCAAAATCAAAAGGATATCGATGACGGAAGAAATTTTTGAATGTCAAGGTGAAACACGGAACCGATCTTTAAAGTTAAAACTGGGTCGGAATTCGCTTTAAGAGTTCAAAAATACGAGTTAGCGAGTTTTTCCGTTAAATTCCGCTTCTAAATTTATTTTGATTTTCCCTTTTTCGAAAAGTTATGATTTAAAATCCCGAGCCTTTACAGTTTTGAGATCTGTAATCGAAGACGGGAACAAATCTATCGAATTTCGGTAACTCTTCCACTTTATCTATGGTTGTTTTGTTGAATTTGATTGATTCAAACATGGTTCTTGTTATGGATTGCTAGATTTCATTGTTCTAGGGTCGGGGTGATCCCGACGTTGCAAAGATAGACTTGTGCTTAGTATTGTTTGAATAATATTTGATTCTGTTTGGTGATTTAATCCTATCACGCCAGCCCGTTGACGAGAGTCGATTAGAACTGATTTGGGGGTTTGAAATCCATAGAGTAAGACCCCGAATTGGAACTTAAATGGTGAATTTAGGCCGAGAGGATATTGGAACCATATGATTAAGGCTGAAGTTTAGTTGGTCGAAAGAGAAATTGAACTTCTTGTGGATTTTTAGATCGTCATAGATATTTTAGGTGATAATTGTATCGAATGAGACCGAGAGGTTATGTCTGCACGATTATTGCCTATAATGCTAAGCATGCAAATGGTCTAAATTGGTTGGTTGAGGCCGAGGGGCGATCATTAACCAATTTAGACGTACACATTCGCT
Organism: Persicaria tinctoria; assembly: GCA_037127255.1. Lineage (NCBI taxonomy): Eukaryota > Viridiplantae > Streptophyta > Magnoliopsida > Caryophyllales > Polygonaceae > Persicaria > Persicaria tinctoria. The sequence goes on from JBANSL010000012.1 coordinate 9,431,646, forward strand.
TTGATTCTGAGAGGATCTTTGCGATTACCTTGGATGATCTACCTTCACATTTGAATTATATATCATTCAAGCAAGAAACTATTTTTGGTCTATCGATGATGCATTGTTGGTAATCCCTTGCCCTAGAACGCTTTCCATAATGATATTTATCTACACTTGATTAGTTTTCATTGGTACTTTAAAGATAAAGTCCCAAATATGCTTGTTACTTTTGAACTTGGTTGGACTAGCTCGAAATTACCGTCGATACTCCTCCGGTCCTTGTGGATACAACACTTGATTACTACAGCTGAACCCATACACTTGTGGGGTATGTTTTTAGCCTATCAAGTTTTTGGCGCCATTGCCAAGGACCAGTGCTAGTATCGATTGTCTTTTCAACGACTATTTCTCTAAGTTCTTTTTGTTGTTTTGATTTGTATTTCTTTTTGTTTTTGACTTCGTGTTGTGCTTTGAATGCGAAAAAATAAAGGCTCTAGCAATCTAGTGCCTTTTGATCCTGAACCCGAACGCACATTCCACATAACAAAGGTTGAACAACAAGCCGCTAGGACTCAAACGATGGCTGAAAACGCCATGGCTTGATTGGCGGAGCTTGAGCGATTAATGGTTCAAAGAGATCAAGAGAATGTCGCCCTTCAACAACAACTCACTAATCAGCAAGTTGCGGCAATTCCACAAGGGCCAACAACTCGAAGCTTAGTGTCTACCATAACCAGGTATCGTTCTTCCTGCTTTAACACCCACTAATTTTAAGCTGAAACTTGCATTACTTAACATGATAAGGCAAAATCTTTTCCATGGGCTTCCTGCTGAGAGTCCCAATCAACACATATCCACCTTCAAAGAATTGATGAATACAATGAGAGTTCAAGGCGTCGCTTTTGAAGAGTCGTTATTGCGATCATTCTTCTTCTCACTTGTCGGGAAAGCTAGACACTATCACCAATTAGGAGGAATTGTCATATGAGTTCATGAATCAATTCTTCCCGTCAGCCAAGATTGTTGAGATGAGGCAAAAGATAAATTCTTTTATGGTTGGTGATGGGGAGAACATCCATGAATCACGGGAGAGATTAGGACCTTTTGTTTGAGTGTCCTCCCCAAGGAATACTAAAGCTGAATCTATTAGAGATTTTCTACAAAGTTGGCAGTGACATGTCGTCTTGAAGAAAAAACTCATAAAAATATAAAAATTTAATAAATAACTTAAATCAAATTATCAAGTATATAAAACCAATATTTACTATTTGTACACATATACCGTTTAGATTAGTCAATGAGATTATAAAATCAGCTCTTAAATAGGCTTTTAAAATAGCAAAACTTATATTTACATCCCGTGCGTAGCACGGGTGTGCCTTGGCTAGTGATATTAAAAAATTTGTTGTTGAGAATGAATGTTACGGGTAGGGCCGTCTAATCAATTTCGGAGGCCCTGCACAAATATAAAAACGAGGCCTTCAATACTACAGTCACTCTTAAAAATGAATATATTTTATATAAATATAAATTTTATTTCACGTCTAATAATTCTATTAATATTGTTTTGTAAGCAAGTGTTCAAATTTTATTAAAACACTAAATTAGTTTTCACGACTTTAATTTTTATTTTAAACTAGAAAGATCATTGTTGAGATTTTTACAATCAAAATTTCATATTTATGTCATGGGATATATGATAAATATTAATAGTATCATCTTACAATTTTACAATATGAATCACCCTTCTCTACTATGGATTACGTGAAACACCAAGAATTGTTAAATAAATACATATAATTAAGTAAATATGTGGAAAATAATCAAATTATTTATCATTGACAAAGATTAGGGAAGTTAGTTTTTTTATGTATTTCCTACAATATGTTAAATAAATAAATACATCTAATTAAGTAAATATGTGGAATATAATCAAATTATTTATCATTGACAAAGATTAGGGAAGTTAATTTTTATGTATTTCCTACAATTATTTACATTACAATCTTAGATCTTCTAAATATGCGTAAAATATATCTTTAATAATTTAAGCAATTTTTTTCTTGTAACATTGAAATTACTTTATTGGATGGAAATCAATAACTTACAAGCTATTTGATTTTATTTAATAAACAGTATAAAATATTATTAAAGTATTGAAAATAAATAAACAAAAAAAAAGGAGAGAGGAGAATCGAACCCAAGTCAATTAACTCTTTTTCAAATGGAGCGCTTTTGCATCACTACCAAGGCCACCAGGCCACATGTAAATAGTTGTTTCCTTTACCCAGATAATTAATTATAATAACAAATAGGCTCTAAATATTTAGAGGTCCCGAAAATTTGGAGGCCCTGTGCGATCACCCTTTTTGCCCTTGCTAATGGCCGACCCTGGTTACGGGACGAAGGTGCTAGATGAAGGAGGTCACGGTACCATGAAAGAAGTGGTCAAACGAGACCCTTTAAATTTTGCTCTAGCAAAGAATGCGGTCAATGGTGCTAGAAATTAATTACTTGCTAATGCCGAGATTTGACTATCTTTGTGGAGGATCCCAAATATGTTTTGCAGGTATGTGACGGAGTCTTTACGGGTGAAACCAAAGGAAGACCTCCCGAAAGAGTTCAAGAAGGTGATTTAGTGCTACTTTTCAACTCAAGGCTAAAACTGACTCTAGGAAAGCCGATATTAAGGTGTAGCGGCCCCTTCAAGGTCAAAGGAATGCATCCCCAAGATGGAGCGACCCTTTCAAGTCGGCAAGCAATGCACACAACGACATGGAACAAAGCAGATCTAAAACTAGTAGGTCGGGGACGTAGACTATGGACGAAGTCAAACATCATCGTGAAAAATGCGGTAAACAACCAACACTGAAAACCGAAGAAATTGCTATCCTAAAAGACGTATGTGTCGCATGAGAATTGGGTGTTAACCACATTGAAATTGAGGGAGATAACCTATATGCCATTAATTCCCTGTACGGCGAACGGAAATGTCATTAATTGGGACATTGAAATGATTATTTATCTCTTTTTATCACCTTTTGTATTTTCAAAGAGCATGCATTAATGATGTGTTATGTGAAACCATTTGGTGGTCGATAAGGTTGCATACCTTAGTTATCAAGTTGAAAGAACTCATGTCTAGAATCGTTCAGGTTTCCTTAATCTCATCCGTCTCGAATGATAGCGGACACGTCTTTAACTATCAACCGAATCATTTCCTTATAAAAAAGCAGGAATAATTTAAATAACACGAATATATTCATTTCATATGCCATTAATATACATATCTGATTGTAAAAATAGATTATTTTTGAGAAACAAAAAAGAAAAATGATACTTAGCCATTAAACAACCATGTTTAAAAAATGACGTTGTGTTGAAGGATTCAGTTGCATTGCACTCTGTTTGGACGAAATCGTTTTTATTTATTCTATTCTGGATTTTCAAAAAACATTTTTGTGTTACCTTATTAAAAAATAAAAATTGCGTACCTTGCCAAATCACTCAACCAGGCACCAGCGGTGGTGGGCAGAATCAAAACGGCGACGTGTCGATTACGATTTTCTGTTTTTTTTTTCTTTAAAAATTATTTATTTAAAAAAAAAATCAAAAAGAAGAAACGAAAACAGATTCAGTCCAAACGCACCCCACCATCTCATCTCCTCTCTCTCTCTCTGCACAACACCAGCTCTTGCGTCGCGCGTAGGGCGGGAAGCTGAAATTTCATCTCCTTCACCGCACTCAAACTTATTTTTGTTTTTATTTATTTATATTAATAATTATTAATTGTTGTTCACCCCCTTCATCCCCCTCTGTCATTTTCCTATTTCGTCGTGTTCACACTTTCTCTCTCTAGGGATTCCATATTTGGGGTTTGCACATTCAAAATTTGTTTTTTTGGCTCTACACCGTGCAAATTCGGAAAGGTTTATTTAATATGGTAGGGTTTTTAATGGAGTTTCTGTGGATTTGATTGAAATATCCGGGCCTTGTACCGCTCGCTTCGCGTTCGGAGGAAGAATGAGCCTTCGCAAAGGTGCCAATGTGTGGGTTGCAGATAAGGAATTGGCCTGGGCGCCTGCCGAGGTTCTTGATTTTGTCGGCAACCAAGTTCAAGTTCGGACTTCCTCCGGGAAAAAGGTGACCTTAATCCCCTAATTTGTTTTTCCAGTTTGTTGGATTGAAATACTGAGCAGTGGAATTCGTTGTAGGTGTGGAATGTGAGGGTTTTGAACTTTTCATTTTGCCGAGGGTTAAGGGTTTGGGGTGTGATTTTGGGCTTTTGCGAATGGTAGCTTGCTTTATTGATGGAGGGATTGGGTTAATTAATTGGCTAGGTATTGTTATTGAATAATGGCTGCGTGTTCTCTTATGCCTCTACGTGGCAGGTTTTAACTTCTCCAGCGAAGCTGCTTCCGAGGGATCCTGACGCTGATCATGGGGGAGTCGATGACATGACCAAATTGACCTACTTGAATGAGCCTGGGGTTTTGTACAATCTGGAGAGGAGATATGCTCTTGACAACATTTATGTGAGTGATATTTGAAATGTTAGTTCAAATTTGAACAACACTTTTCACGGTTTTCTTTACTCTACAGGTTTGGTACTTTGAAAAGAGAGTCCAAAGTTGTCAATTGTCATCATTCCATTCACCATTTATCAACAATAGTTTCATAGTTGTCGTGTTGGTCGCAAATGGCAAAACAATGATGCTAAATATAATCATATGCTTGCCTTGATTGGTTGCGTGGCATAAACATATCGTATTTGCATCATTTGGTTCTGGAATTATAGGGAAACTTGGATTTTAATAAATTAGAGTATGCCAAATTTAGAATTCATTGCCAAGCAACTGAGACTAGGGAGATAGTTACAAGGCAACACCGTTTTCACTTGATATGGAAGCAGGGAGGGGCAAAACAAATGCAGTAATAAGTTTGACCTATTTCAGGAAATCTTTTCTGTTGGCAGGTTTAATGCATACATACTTGTGCATGATATATTGAGTTTACAAAGTAAACTTTTAAAAAAGTTCTGGTAGTTGATGACAGCTTAGCACTCGTAAAGGCTTCTAATGTCAGTGGTATGTTCATCACGCTACAGTACCAAGTCTTGTTGCCAGTAATCTCAACACACAGGGGAAAAATAAAATAAGGATGGACATTATATTGACAATTTGTTGGGTCATTTGGAAAGAAGTTCCTCATACTTTCCAACCCCAGGAGTCGAACGACTACTGAGGTTTTCAGCTTTAACAGCCCTCTTATTTTATAGAATTTAATTTTTTTTATTGTTTCCGTTCTTCTAGGCAGAGGTGTTTATTTTTCCTTTCTTGTACAAGGACACCTTTTATGCATCCTATCATTAATCATCTTGTAAAATCATTCCTCCTGGTATTGCAAATTGATTCTATTAAAATTATGATGAATGATGCTCTTTATGCCCTAAGTGTCTTCTTGAGTAGCCCAGGGGTTTGGTTCAATGATGAATGATCCAAGTTAAAGAAACTGGCCACAGGAATTGGGTAGTTTTTGGAACTTCTTAAATTAGGTTATGAATGATTTACACGGAAATTCCGTTAATTGTTCTTTTCTTCTTCTTCTTCTTTTTATTTTTTATTTTTTGCATCAGTAAACCATAAGTTCACTACATGAAGTTGAATATTACATTTAATAGGGTCTGTCCACCATTGACTTATGGATGGTATACCTACGTCTATGTCTAAGTTTTCCCTTCTACAACAATAACCTAATGATGAGATGCTTTAAAACCATTACACGCCTTTCCCTATTCTTTTTTAATCTCTATCAGCAACTAATATCTTAATTCATTACCTTACCATGCCTTGACTTATCCATGACCTTTCGACTCCTTACCAAACGTATATACTATATACTTTGTCACCAAGTCATCCAAACATGCCCTTAATCTGCATTCATCTTGCACTCTTGTTCAGTTTTGTCTTTCCTTTTCATCAATAATTAAATTACCTTAATCAAGACACTTTGGACTGATGAATAAAAAGACAATGTCCAATGTTCTAAAAGATACTTGGCCGGTGCTCGGCTGGGGGGTGTGGCCAAGGGTCTAGGTGGGTTTCTTGGTGGCCTTAGCGACGGTCAAGGGTTTAGGCAGGGCTTTTTAGAACACTGGCGATGTCTACATATCTGCCAGAGGCTTCCTATAGACATGAGTTGGGATGCTAGCTTGTGCCAAGGAGTTCGGACAATGGAATCTTGCCTCAGGATTCTAGAGTTCTAGGCAATGCCTCATGACTAAGAGGCAACATGATGCTTTTTCCTTAAAAAATGTTGGTTATATTTATATAGAGGTGCTACTAATGAAAACTAGTCACGGTGCTGCCTTTTCCTTTTCTTGTTTATTTCATACTACAAGCACATGTTATGCCAAAGAAGAACTAAACTTGCTATTTGCGTAATTTATAACTTAACACCTTGTGTGTGTTAACAATGGTTCTACTGCCCAGAGAAGTACTATCCATTTTCTAGCTTTTCTGTTGCTTTCCCTTTTTTTTTAAATAAAATAAAATTGACTACTATGTGAAGCTTTCCCTCACATAATCTTTTCTGCAGACATACACAGGAAGTATTTTAATTGCTGTCAATCCATTCACCAAGCTTCCGCATCTTTATAATGTACACATGATGGAACAATATAAAGGAGCATCATTAGGTGAGCTGAGCCCTCATGTTTTTGCTGTTGCAGATGCATCTTACAGGTTTGTCAAAGCATAGAATGTGGAAGTTCTGGTTTGCTTTTTAGTCCGTTGTAAGATCATATCATTCTTTATACTGCTCAAGTTGTTTGTATTCTCCTTTGTGCTCTCCAACGCAGAGCAATGATACATGAGGGCCGTAACCAGTCTATTCTAGTCAGTGGGGAGAGTGGCGCTGGTAAAACCGAGACAACGAAACTAATTATGCAGTATCTTACTTATGTTGGTGGACGTGCATCAGGTGATGACAGAACAGTGGAACAGCAAGTGCTAGAGGTATGTAATTCATTGATCCTTGTTCTTGTCTTGCTTTGGTATTTTTATATTTGCCCATTTGGGATTCAATTGTTTCTTTGATATTGATGGGTAAGAGAGAAGGCTGTTAGCAAACCTTATTATGTGACATGTTTAATCCTTGTCACTTTGGAGATTTTATCCTTGTACAATTTAAATATATTGCTGTTTAGAGTCAATTTATAACTTACTTTTTTTTCCCTAACATAAATATATGCATGGTATAGTCAAATCCACTTTTGGAGGCATTTGGCAATGCAAGGACGGTTAGAAATGATAACTCCAGGTAGGTTTTGGAGCTTCTTCTTACCTTTTCTTCTTTATGTTATTGGATGAATATCTTGTTGCCCTGTTATATCTTAAATGCCCTGCGGTTTCTTCGTGATGAAAGATCAAATTTCTTGAGCTTATAATCTTAAGAATTTCCACAAATGACCTTACTGTGTTATACTGTTATGTGCTGGTAGTCGTGCTCTTCGTGTAAATTAACTGGCTATTGATTTTGTCAAAGAATAAAATAACTACTTTTGAGTAATCATCTTTTGAGGAGTTTATTCCTTATTTTGTTTATTATTATTGGGGAAGCAAGCTTGAAATGCCGAGGTTCGTCATATTTTGGGATCCTTGATGTAGCTGAACAAGGTATACTTTTAGATCGAACTAGGTTATCTGGTCAATAATGGTGTACTTTAGATCTCCACATTATCTGTTTATTATCATAATACCTTAATATCCAACCTTGAATTACAGACTTTAATGACTTTCAGGTGATCCTTTGCCTTTTGTATTGTTTCTGATTTTGAAACTAGTTTTTTCCTAGTTAGACTTAAAATTTTGTTGCCTTGTACCGAAAGTTATATTCGGTTTCCTTTTATATCTTATTTTGTAGGAAGAGTTCATTGTTTCCTGTTTAGCTCGGGCCTACTTCACAATGCATAAGTCTCACTTCCTGTGTTTTCTCTGTTTACCTTAGGATTTGGGATTCTTGGTGGATTCTATGTGTGTGCTTTTGAATAGATGTGTTCAAGTCTTTTTACCCTATACAAATGTTAAGCCAAAATACTTTAGTTTTTTTCATCTGAAAAAAATTCTACGCGAGTTGCATTAATTGTATCAAGAGGTATAAATAATATTTACTCACATAAAGATCGTACTTTTCCATTTGTATAGATTGAAGTGCCCTTTGCTTTAGTTCACAAAAGATGTTCCATGTGCTTTAGACAAGAGGGGAAAATAGGTCCTTCCCTGTGTTGTTTGTAGCGGCAGGATCAACTGCTGCTTATATTGTATAAAGATGTAGCGTAAAAGCAAGTGCCATAATGCATTTCTCTATTTTATATCAGAAGTGATTTCTTTGCCCTCAATTACATCATAGTATTAATTCTTTATGTTTCTCCTTGCAGCCGATTTGGAAAGTTTGTTGAAATTCAGTTCGATGCGAATGGTAGAATATCTGGTGCTGCGATCAGGACATATCTCTTGGAAAGGTCGCGTGTGGTTCAAATTACCGATCCTGAAAGGAATTATCACTGCTTTTACCAACTATGTGCTTCTAAAGAGGTACTATTGCTCATGATGAAACAAGATATATTTTAATGGTCATCTTGTCTATCCGTTGATGTGGTTTATTATTTGAAACTTGTCGATGAGGTTAGAGCATGCAATTGGACGGGCTGGGCTGGGCTGGGTTCTGGTTGAGTCAATAAGGAGTGAGTCATTATCTGGTCTCATCAAGTTTGTCTTGAGTCGGGTTCGGATCTTGGTCATTATTGGGTCAGGTCATTTCGGGTTTGGGACATGAACATTAAGAAGTTAGAAGCTAATTTCTTACCAACAAAAATCACGTGTAAGAACACATCCTCGTGGGGCCCACATAATATCTTTCTAATTTTGTGCATAATTAGGGGAGATCTCCAAAGCATGATATACTTTATGAGTTATAACCCCTTTGTGAATGCATATAATACCTTCTTTCTCTTCTTCAGTGTCATACTTTTTTTTAATCCAAGTATGAATGAAGACAATTTATCCTTGCATTGAGGAATTGTATGTAGGATTAAGATTCATGTTTACAAGGCAATGCTTGCCTTGTACCCATGCATCTTAACCTACATTACACATAACTGGAGAGGTGCTTTTGGTTAGGTTGCTCTTTGGCAGCATGGCTTGGCCATTGCCTGGTTTTGTACATGCTCCCTGTTACCACCAGGGTACGCTTCACATAGATGTCTTTTTGATCTTCTACAAAACTTTTTACATTCGTATCATAAGAAAGACATTTAATCTGAATTGCTATGCAATTTTAAATTTCTTTCTACTAAATGTCAGCAGTTCATCTTGTTTAGTTTATGTAAAAGTACCCTTTTATTAGGATGCAGAGAGGTACAAGCTAAATGACCAACGCCAGTTCCACTACTTGAATCAAAGTAAAACTTATGAACTAGAGGGAGTAAGCAATGCGGATGAGTATGTGAAGACGAGAAGGGCAATGGCTATTGTAGGTATTAGTCCCGGTGAACAGGTTAGATGCCTTTTCCTCACTCGTGTTCTTCTTATTGTGGGTTACACTGATAAACAAATTAGAACCCTTCAGATAACAATTTGTTTTATTTCCTCTTGCCAGGAAGCTATTTTTCGTACATTGGCTGCTATCCTACATTTGGGAAATATTGACTTTTGTCCTGGCAAAGAGCATGATTCTTCAACTATAAAGGACGAACAGTCAAGATTTCATCTTCAGATGGCAGCTGACCTATTTATGTAGGTTATTATTTGCTAGATTCTCTTCTTGCCTTGACTGACATTAACTGTTCATAAGTTCTTTTTCCTAGTGTTGTTTCTTTATGTCCTGTCTCTTTGTTTCATATGCTCACTCCTCTTTATTCTTCTTAGTTTGGAGAAGCTTATAACTTCGGTGACTATTAGGTATTATCAGGTCTAAAACATGAAGCACTATGTCATTATCTTTGACTTGCCTGTCCTCTACGAAAATAGAACTTGTTAACGTTTCAGTCTATTGACACAGTTTGTCTTTCTTTGAGATTTTAGGTGAGTTAGTTTTTGAGTTCTTATTCTGTTTTGTAAATTATTAGTTTAGAAAAGTTCCTCAGTTCTTGATTTTTAGCAATTTCTTGTTTCTATAACAGGGCTTCCTGATTATAGTGCGTAGCTCGATCTTCCCCGTGAAATTGATTTTTATTATTATTGTTTGTTATGATGGAACTCATAGTTGTTCAGTCAGCACTACAGCAGGGCTAGAATTATTCTCCCCTTGACTTGTATATCATCCTTTTCTCTTCTTGGCAAGTAATTTATACCATAAATAATAAATATAACATGCTGTCTTATTTTCTTATTGGTGGGATTTCGGAGTCGTTTGACTGTTTCTGATTTCTTTTTCTTTGCAATTCTTGTCAATACTCAAGCATCATGGTTCTATGAATCCATTTTTTAGCTTTATTGGTATCTAGAAGCTTTCATATCCTTATATGCAATGTTTTAACTTTATTGAGACCCTTATTTGAATAATAACATACCATTGTTTTTATAAGGTGTGACGTTAACCTTTTGGTCTCATCACTCTGTACACGATCGATTCAGACACGTGAGGGAGTAATCATTAAGGCTCTGGATTGCAGTGCTGCTATTTCAAGTAGGGATGCTTTAGCAAAGACTGTATATGCTCGTTTGTTTGACTGGTATGCCTGTGTTCATTGATAGTCATTAATCGGATAATTTAACCTATCTAAGTAGTGTCTTGTCACTAAAGATAAGTTTTGTTATGACTGTTTCAGGCTTGTAGAAAAGATTAATAGATCTGTTGGGCAAGATCCGAATTCTCTTGTACAAATTGGACTCCTGGATATATATGGTTTTGAATGCTTCAAGCATAACAGGTAAACATCCAGTTGATATCCTTGATGACTGTTCTAAAAATTATACTCCCTCCATTAACAAGATGTCATTTTAGCCTCAAATTCTTGTTTAGGAAAATGTCACTTTTGGGTTTTTAGGCAATAACAACTACTCCCTCTGTTTACAATTAGTTGACGTTTTAGGTGAATTACACCCAAATTAAGGAATGAAGGTTCACTATGTAAAGATGACGTTTTTTTTTGGATTGGTCCGTACATGTGCCTCTGCAACTTCCCTTTTACTCCCAAAGAACATCTAATTGGAGCCAATTTTTAAAATTAAACAAGGGAAGGCAGTGTTGCTTCTCACATTGCAGTCCATTATTTTTAATTGTAGGAAAAAAAAAGAGGAGTCCATACTATGAAATTGAGTGGGGCATGTGAAATTGAGTGGGAGTACTCCCAAATGACAATTATTTATCAAAACGTAAAAAATCATTAAAACGTCAAGTAATTGTAAATTGAGGGAGTAATACTAAAAACCATTCTGGAATGGTTCAACTGGAAAGGATTTGCGAGTAGTACCCAAAGGTTCTCGTTTCGAACCCCGAATGACCGCTCTTTATTTAACAAATTCAAGGAGGGAGTAATACTCTGTCGGTGCCGGCACTATTCTAAAAAACCCCACCAAGGGCTGTCTAGACCCTTGCCTAAACACTTAACCTCACCCCGCTACCAAAGCCTTCAAGGTCTTGGAGACCTGCCTAAACCATCAAGAACCGCCAAACAACCCGCCTAAACCCTTGATCCTACCCCACCGTCGAGCACCTGCCTAGCGTTTATTAGAACATTACTAAGTGGTAAATTACGATGTTTGTTATTGAAAATTGCATAAATTGAGACATTTCATGACAATTCTCTTCATACATTTTCATACCATGAGTGTGTAAGTAAATCTAGGGTAACTTTAAGAATATTTTATCTTTTACTTTTCCTTCATTTGCGAGTTTGTTGGATTAGTTTCTTCCCCTCAATGAAGCTTTGCTTTGGGTATATGATCACTCTACGCTTAGATAACTTTAAAAATAATTTTTTTCACCTCAATAATTACACTTCAATCTTACATAATTGTTCATAATTTATTGTTTTTATGGAATTGAATTAGATATCAATTGAATGTCTAGAAATTATTAGTTTAATAGGAAATCAGTGTTCCACTTTACATATTTCTGAGGAAGATAGTGGATCCTAATATATTGAACTACATAAATATTTCTTAGATTCTCCTATATTTGCCGAGTTAAATGGTATTCTTGGCCATGTCCATCACTGAGTGGCTTCATTTCATAATTATTTCTAGGAGTATTGCCGTATGATCTTGTTTAGATGCTTATTTAGTTTATTTACGTAAATGGCTTATAAATTCCGGTCACAACAATTTATTCCTGTTTCACTCCTGTCAATAGAAACTAATTTAATTCTCTATATAATCCGCATGGACTTTGTACTTGAGGGTTGACACTGAATTTGTTTCCTAGCTTTGAGCAGTTCTGCATTAATTTTGCTAATGAGAAACTTCAGCAACACTTCAATGAGGTGAGAGAGACTTCTTATGGAATTATTTGCTCTAGGCTTTTCATTATCTAGTGTCTAACTGCTCTTCCTTATTCCAGCACGTGTTTAAGATGGAGCAGGACGAGTATAAAAGGGAAGAAATAAATTGGAGTTACATTGAATTCATAGACAACCAAGATGTTCTGGACTTAATTGAGAAGGTTTTATTCTTTCTCCTCTTTGTTTTTTTTTTGGTCTTCTATGTTGCTATTACTGTGTGCTACATATTTGCCTGCTCCTAGTAACTCAAATGCACTTTTTTTTTATAAAAAAAAAAATATCATTACACTCTTCCAAAGGATAGATATCAAAATATCATATGACAATACAAACTAGTTTCCTTGTTAATCAAATATTGAATTAGTGTGAAGTTGACAGAATAACATGTTGAAATTCCTTTAAACTGGTAGAATTGTTTTCCTGCTTAATTGTTCAGATTTCAGAAACGTATGGAAAATATATTGTCAATGTCAATTATGTAACCACAAAACTGAGCTTAAGAATTATCTACAACCAATTAGTTCAATTAATATAAGTATATACGTGTTTTTATATAATTGTATTTTTTTCGGGTTTATTTAATTTTGAGGAAGCTTCATAGCTATCAAACGTATGAGTAGTGGATACAATCGTCTTTTATTCTCAAGATGTCTGTGAAAGTAACTCCTGTGAAACGAACCCTTAAACTAATGTTGTTTTATTTTTCTTGGTATAACTATGCATTTTTGCTGTGAAATGATGAATCATTGTTCTACTGTATTCTAAGTTCGAAACATTTATTTCTTATGTATTTCAGTTTTATGCTAATTTACACGTCTTTGTGCAGAAACCAATGGGAATAATTTCTCTCTTGGATGAGGCTTGGTACAAATTAATGCTTCTTGTTGTAATTAGTATTTCTTATCTCTCATTTTGGTTTAAAGTAATATACTTATCAGGATTCCCTGTATTGTAGCATGTTTCCAAAATCTACCCATGAAACATTTTCGACCAAGCTGTTCCAGAATTTTCAGTCACATCCTAGGTTGGAAAAGGCAAAGTTTTCACGTACTGATTTTACTATTGCTCATTATGCTGGAAAGGTATGTTTCAATGCAGATAACTTCAATTATTGCTTTCTCTATCTAGTTGATTACTTGTTTTTGATATTCTTGTTTACAAAATAAAATCCTTGACCTTGCTTAGCTCTGTTGCAGGTTATGTACCAAACTGAAACTTTTTTGGACAAAAATCGGGATTATGTTGTTGTGGAACATTGTAATCTTTTGTCTTCGTCCAAATGTTCCTTTGTTGCGGGTCTTTTTCCTTCTATAGCGGAGGAGCCTTCACGCTCATCATACAAATTTTCTTCGGTTGCCTTCAGATTTAAGGTTTGACCACTTTTTAGATTGTCTTACATATTACTATATTATGTGCAGAATGAATTTTCAAGAGGTCATCTTAGAATTGCATTTTAAGGATGAAAAGGCTGAGAAGTCTTTCTGCAAAGTGCTTTGAAGAAATTTAGGGTCCGTTTGGTTTAAATTTTGGAAAGGCAAAGGGAAACGAAATGAATATAGTCCATTTATAGTTCAAGATACATTGCTAAAAATTTTAATCATTACCCTCTTCTCTCAGCTTTTTTATACAAAATTGGTTTTATTTCCCGGTTTCAATCACCCATTTGAACAAGGGGTAACCAGATCTCCTATACTCCTCTAGTCATTACCCCTCATATCTTATTTTTCATACAAAAGTGAGCATTCTTCTCCCATCTAGACTCAGAACTTCTTTACAATATATTTTTCCATACAAAATTTGTTTCCAAACGGGCCCTTAGTAATTATTGTGCTGTTTCTTAACTAGTGCATACTTTGGTTCGTAAAAGTTGTTTATTGAATTTAATTGTGTTAGTACTTTAATAATTGCGCCGGGGGGGGGTTGGCATTGTTTTTTTATGAATAGTTGTGAAGTTTGTAGAGTTGTGGGCATAATCTCTTCCTTGTAATTCCTTTTTTTATTTGCAGCAACAACTACAAGCACTTATGGAGACCCTCAGCTCCACTGAACCCCATTATATTCGCTGTGTGAAGCCAAACTCTATTAATCGACCTCATGTGTTTGAGATTCTGAGCATTCTGCATCAGTTGAGATGTGGGGTGAGTGAGAATTAACTTTTTTTTTTTGCAAAATTCAAAAACCATTCTTGCTAATTTCTGATGCTTATTTGCAGTCAGCCTAAATGGTCCCCCCTTCATTACTGTTACAATCATGCCAATTGGTTCAGACAAAAGAATTTATGTTATTTCTGCTCTTACTATTGCTATTTCTAGATACACATTTCATATGGCATATATGTAGAAACACACAAAACTTTGGAAGTTTCTGCATTTATTTGGTTATGGAAGAAGGCACGCAGAGCGTTTGTGGATTGTATAGTATCTCTAGGGATTAGATTGTATTTTTCGGGTTACAATAACATGGGCATTTGATATCTCCGAGTCCATGATCAACTTTTTCATAATTTTCTTCATGTATTTTTCTAAATGCAACAATTCAATGCAGGGTGTTCTAGAGGCCATTCGGATAAGTTTGGCTGGTTATCCAACAAGAAGGACATATACTGAATTCGTGGATCGATTTGGCCTTCTAGCACTGGAACTTATGGATGGGAGGTAACACTATTAACACTCCGTTGGTAATTTAAGACTAACTATTTGTATTGAGCTTGTGATTTCTTCATTGTGGCGTTGTGTTGTCATTTTCCACATGGTTTGTAATTAAAGACTGGCATTTGTGATGTATCTGTGGTTGACGGAAGTTGCATGTTAATCGTAGGGAGATAATATATTCCTAATACTTGGAAAATTGTCTTAGACTCTTGGTAGCATTATTTTGGATAGTCTTATTGCAGTCACATAGTGAGCTCAGTTTCTGGTGGTAGTGATATTTCTTGTGTTGATCGTATTTCAACAACAAAACACAGCCTTTTTATTCCATTATTTATTTTTCCTTGATGAAAGAATAAGACCTTTATAGAGGTTAAACTGTGCTCGTACCGTGCAATCAGGAACAGTTTATTGCCATAGGAATGAAACCTAGCCCCAAATCATCTAACAGTAAAGGTATTAACTAAACTTGCACCTCAAATTTAAGCCAGCTTTGCCTCAGTAACCCCGAGGCCTGGTGATCTTCTCGAGACACCTGATTTGGAGCCCTAGACAATCAGAAATGCACCTCAGTGATCCAGGGGTTCTTTGTTTCTTTTTATTATACCCTTGTAATCTTAAAATACTGACACACAACTCATCTGTGCTTTACTTCCTTCCCTCATGGGTGCTTCTTTTGCTTACTATAATTCATCTGTCTTTCCAGCTTTCTCTTTTCAATTCTTTTGTTTCTTTTATATTTGCTACTCTTTCATCTCTTTGTTTTTCCTTTTGTTTATTTAATAAAATTCACAGGGACAAGGTTCTGTTGTTTAATTTCCTTCGTGTTGATTATTATTTTTGTTGGATTTGTAATATAAAAGAATCAATATGTAGCTACTGGATATTGGTAACAATATATTGCTGCTTAATTCATGATCTAAAAAGAATACTCCCTCCGTTCGGTTTTAAATGTCGTTTAAGCATATTGCACATCAATTAAGGAAAATAAACACTGGACTCCGTGATGTCTAATCTTGGTACGGATTCTCCCACTTGTTAAATTAACTCCACCAATTCACCTTCATAAGTACATTTAATTAATTGGATGAGAGGATGCAGACAAAAACTAATTAATGCCCCGTACACAAATTAGGCAGTACATCTTACAAGTGATTATGACGAGTACAGAAATTAGTAGGAAAAGGGGGTTTAAAATGCAGGTGAGTAATCAGTAACTGCACGAACGACAAATAATTTAATAAACTGAAAAAAACTTCAAAACGACATTTAAAACAAAACGGAGGGAGTATATGATTTCTTAGATCATTTGCACTCAACATGTTGCTCAGTTCATTCTGCTCTTCTATACGTTTGGTGTAGTATGGGCTGTGATTTTCTGAATCCTTGAGGTTCTGATGTGATGTATAAAATAAAAATAGTTGTTCCAGCTTATGTTAACCGGTGGTTGGAAGTGATATTATGTTGTGTATTTGGGCTTGTTCAGTGGGCCATGTAGTTGTTTGCTGAAGAAAATTTGCTGTGTGTTTCTTTTCCTTGTCACGGACTTGTTTGTGAATAATTTACTATATTTTGAATTCCTTTTGACTGCGTTAACATCATATTTAATGTGCACTGCAGCTATGATGAAAAGACAATCACTGAAAAGATTCTCCAGAAGTTGAAGCTTGAAAATTACCAAGTAAACTTCTTGATAACTATATATTTAACCCCGCGATTATGTAATTTATCATTGGTTCTGTTTTCTAGTTTTGCTATATATGGCTCATGATGATGTTTTCTAGTGATTCTGGTGTTGATTCGGAAATTTTAACTTAATGTTTGTTTTAATTTCGTTTTTCTTAGTTGGGAAAGGCAAAAGTGTTCCTTAGATCTGGTCAGATTGGTGTGCTAGATTTACGACGAGCAGAGGTACTGGATTGTGCAGCAAAACACATACAGGGTCGACTGCGAACATACATAGCACAGAAACAGTTTATCTCAATGCGAGCTGCAGCATTCATACTCCAAGCATATTCCCGAGGTTTTCACATCATTCATGTCCGCTATTTTTTTTGACTATGTTCAAGTTGTACTTGTGCTTTTGCTAACCAATTTTTGTCAATGTTGTTGTGACTTCTTTCTAGCATTTCGTCATTTGAATGAATTGTCAGTTCAGTTTATAAATACAGGGTGCTTGGTTAATGTTGAACTCCGTTAGTGTGTGATGGTTGTAAATCTTAGAATTAGGGTCCACAAAGCAGATTGATGTAGGGCAACAGACTCATTAATGCAGTATATTCAATATTCATTCAGTTCTCATGAACAATTTATTTTGTACTGAATGCATGCATCTTCTCTGTTTAACACCTTGTAATCAAATTTGTTGAGTATATCTCACACATAATACTCCCTCCATCTAAAAATGCATGTCTTTTTAGGACGGAGCACGGGAATTAAGGAGTAGGTTAAATGTAATGATTAGATGTAAAAAGTAGGGTAAGTGTAATGATTAGACTTTGGTATTAGAGTATTTGTTTTTTGTTTTTTTTTAAATTTGTGAGGAGAAGAGTAGGGGTGATGTAAAAATTAGAGTAATGATTATATGTAAAAGTAGATTAGGTGTAATGATTAAATCTAAAAAGACATGTATTTTTGACAAAATTTTAGGGGCTAAAAAGACATGTATTTTGAGACGGAGGGAGTATACATTAATACTGGCAATCAAACAGTAGTGAGCTGTAAGTCTGAAGTGTTTTGGTTGATGTTTTCCCAAGCTGTTATCATGCATTAGGTATAGGATTATAAACGCTGTTAATGAAATATTTATTGCGAAATTGATATGCAGGGTGCCTTGCTAGGAAAGCGTATGCAGAGAAGCGAGAGGCTGTGGCTGCAATCCTAATGCAGAAATATGCTCGTAGGTGGATCTGCAGAAGTGCTTATTTACGTTTATATTCAGCTGCTATTCTAGTGCAGTCCACAATACGCGGTTACATGTGCCGAAGAAGATTTTTATATGGCAAGGAACACAGAGCTGCTGCTGTAATTCAGGTAGGGTTATACTTTGGAATCACTCTATCTTCTGAATATATTGGAAGTATATCTGTGGATGCGTTTTTGTGCACAGAACAACACTATATGACATTGCTGCTTGTTTAATTCTAAAGATCCCCCCACCCCTACCCCTTCATACATAGTGATCCTGGGTGTAAATTTAGTTGCTATAGAGAAATGTATGGTTTATCTTTACCAAAAGAATTGTATGGTTTATTGTACAGCTGAAATCATGGTTTTTGTTTTTTTGTTTTGGAGCTCTGATTTGGTTCATGTACTCCGTAGTTTGTAACTTTCTGTCCGTTGGTCTATTTCTTTAAAAGTAACTCAAATATCTATTTTTGTACTTAATGCCACATCATTAATCTTATCAGGCACAATGGAGGATGCGGCAGTTTCGTGTTGCTTTCCATCAGCACCAGAAGTCAATTGTTTCAATTCAAAGTCTTTGGAGGCAAAGAATTGCAAGAAGAGAACTACGAAGACTTAAAACTGTAAGGCACTAATACTTCACTTTTGTTAGGGTTTTGGTTCGGCTGTTGGGGGGAGCCATTATTTGTTTCTAGTTCCAGAGAATTTATCTATTCTTAACTTTAGACTAAATTGCCACTGAAGTAGTTAGGTCTTGCAAAAAGTCCCTTACAATGAAACAAAATTGCAACTATAGTAAGAAGGCATGACAGAAATCTTTCTAGTGCACATATTAATAAGTACTCCCTCCGTCTCAAAATTTAAGTCGTTTTAGACTAATTTTGTTGTATCAAAATATGTCATTTTAGGTTTTCTAGATAGGGGGTAGTAATGATTAATGTATTGATTTGTGTGTTGTTACTTTTTTTAAAGATTATGATTGGTTAAAAAATGTAGTGGGTATTAAAAAACAATAAAATTTATGAAAAAGTTAGTGGAATGATGATGTTGATTGAGGGGTGAGTGTTTTATTAAAACTTGTGCACAATCCTAAAACGACTTAAATTTTGAGACGGAGGGAGTATATACTCCCTCCGTCTGTTGATTGAGGGGTGATGTTTTCCCAAGCTGTTATCATGCATTAAAAAACAATAAAATTTATGAAAAAGTTAGTAGTATTGTTTTGGGCTCATGGCTGTATATTCTTATCTTTCAGGAGGCTAATGAAACTGGTGCATTACGCTTGGCTAAGACTAAACTTGAAAAGCGGCTTGAAGATCTTACATTACGGCTGCATTTAGAAAGGAGTTCACGGGTATTGATTTAAAATATTTCTTTTCTATATTGATGTAACATTTTTTGTATATAAGAAAATTCGATTATTGATGAAGAAAACAGCAGAGTTGGAGATAAGATATGGACTCTGCTCTATGGTAAATGGATAGAGAACACGAGTAGATTCTGTTCTTATTTTTTTTTGGCTCTCTTCATGGTCTTAATGCTTAAATCAGTAGGAAGTACTTACTTGGTATTGTGCCTTTTGAGGTCACTGTTTTTTTTTTTTTTTTTTTTTTTAAATTTAATCTAGTAATACCAGATTTGTTGCCCATCTTCACTAATAAGATTTACTTGCTATAGTGGAAACTGTACATGAAATCGCTTTGTGTTTACATTAGTTCTCATTGGATAACTATGAACTCACTCGTTCATGGGAAAAGAACTGAATGATGAGTTCTTCATTTTGATTTATAAAGCATTTATGGGAGCTTTTGAGAAATGCTTTTACAGTTGACTTATCCTTTTTAGACCTTCTGGCATCAATTGTTAACATGATGGGGCATTCATGAATTTATTAATGAGTTTTTACAACGGAGAATCTCGTAGTATGTATGTTGTGGATGCTTTTCGGTTTTGCGAGGGCTGTATATGTTGTAACATCTAAGATGAATATGTCTAATTTTTCCATGTTCTTGTACTACATTTAAAGTTTTGGAGGATAAGGTTTGAGTACCCATACATTTGAGATCTGTGGTTTATCTTTGCAATGAGAGTAGTGTGGTAAACTGAACAATCTTTTTAGCATAGATGGCAGTTCTCAAGCACTGATGTGCATAATATTTATGAAAAATCATATATATTGAGTTTTAGAAAGAGAGTTCATAGAATAAATCTCAGCAAATTTGTTGGTTTTCTTGGATATACTCGAGAAAAGTGGTTGTCTTTTACTCACTAAATTTGTTGTTTTAACTTTTACTTGGCGACTTTGTGTTCCTTTCCTCAATATTTCTTTTGATTTATTTTCAAGTTGTTATTTTCAACACCGCTTTGGGTTGCCCTGCTTAACATCAGTTGCTTTGAACTGCAGATGTTTAATGAAGAGGCTAAATTGGCAGAAATAACTAAACTTCAGAGGATAATTGAAACATCGAATATTGGGTTAGATGTGGCTAAATCTGATATTATCAGCCTCAACAAAAAGAATGCAATCTTGCAAAACCAGTTAGAATCGTCAGTAAAGGAAAAAGCTGATTTGGAGAGAGAATCTCCCGAAGCAGAAGATCTGAAAAGGGAAAATTCTATTTTAAAGGTTAGTGGGTGATATTATTTGTTCTATTTGCTGCCTCTGCTGTGCTAATTTTGACATAAGAAAGCCAGGGTAAGTTTCACATTGAAGTGTTAAGTCGATACAAATTTCTTGAGGCATGACTAGTCTTTTGGAACTAGTGTTAAAGGCTCGATACAAAAGTTTTCTTTTGGATGCGCTATTGCTAATTGAAGAATTCTGCTCTCTAATTTCAATCTTCCGTTTTCCCTTTTGTTTCATTTGTCATTGTTGTGTTTGTGTAGTATGATTATTTTTCCCTTTCCTTCTCAATGACACCTGTTTCACGATGATCTGTACACCAAGAAAACTTTTGAGTGAAAACTTGATGCAACTTTCTGATAATATTTTCTTATAAAATAATCAGTGTATTCATATTTAGTGCAATAAAAAGGTTGTCATATTTGTTTAGGTGGATACTAGGATAACCATAAACTGAATAATGGCGTGTATGAAGACCCGGGACGAGGATTTTAAAATTATGTTAATTGAAAGAAATTATCCTTTAAAATCAATATACTTGTGCTCATTGAATGCTTTCGCCAATGTCCATTATCTTTTTCTTTCTTATAAATGCACATGTTCATTGTCATGCAGAGATCTTTGAATGAATTGGAAAAGAAGAATGCATCACTTGAGGCTGAACTGTTGAAAGCACAGCAAGGTTGTAATGATGCCATCCAGAAGTTGCTTGAATTTGAACAGAAGTATGAACAGCTGCAACAGAACCTTTTGAGGTCTGTATAATAAATAATACTGTATTAATCAACATCCGAATTTATTTTTTCTTTACAAGACAAGATGGGGGTAAAATTACAGAATTCTGCTTGGTGAATAGGTTGTTTTTCACAAAATCACCTATTAAATGCAAAATGTAAAAGTGTCAACATGCTTCCTTGTAGTGGGGGTTTTCAATGGTAGATTAAATAGAAAAAATAGGCATATATAATAGTTGGGCTTTTCCAGTTTCGGGTTTAATGGATCCATAGTTGAGAAACCCCTTACTGAATGGGTTGTCTTGCACATCTTTTTATATTTTCATTATTTAGCTTTCAATAATTTTTTCACATCCTCTTTGTTCATTGAAGATATTAGTGACACCCCTTCCTTCTAAGCCTTACTTATATATCCTAATGTTTCTTACTTTGCCTGTTTCGTTTTTCTGTTATATGTTCTTTCTCTTAAAGCATGGAAGAGAAGACTTCAAATCTTGAGAACGAGAATCAGGTGTTACGGGAGAAAGCACTAAGTCTGACTCCTACAAATTTCCGTCCGAATTTTATGAAGCCCTTTTCTGATGTAAGTTTTCAAGCTATTTTCTGTGTTTTCGCTATTGATTTGTGCATACAGTAGGCTTATCTTTGCATATTTTGCTTCAATTGTGTTGTCACATATAATGATGTTATATTTGACAATTTCTATTCTGTGGTTGATCCTCCCACCTATTTGACTTCCGTGTGCTTTTTATGCTTGGCAATCCAAGACGTGCATGCCCTTCACTTGGATTTTTTTAAAAAAAAATTCTCAAGGGGCTAGTTATATACATACATGATACACCTACATATTTTCCTTTCACTTTTTTATTATTGTGGAAGCCAAAATGCCAGTCTTATTAAATGATGCTTGTTAAACATAATTGGCTCGTTGTTTTCGCTGTGGTTGGATGACAAAAAATACTACTCCTTGAGGAAGCTCTGATAAGTGGTTTGCTGAAATGCTTATTGGAAATATATTTTGATAGTGGTGCATGAAATTTGTTTTGGCTTTGCATTTTCATTTAGTTGTGGCCCTTTTATTCTTTATTTCTGTCATAATTGTTTTAGGTTTATAAATTTTCATCACATCTTAAATTCTAAATTTGGGTTTATAACTTGAACTAAAAGTTATGAAGGGGTAAATAGCATTCCTTACCGGTCAGATTTTATGAAATCACTCTTAATCTTAAAACGTTCATTAAATTACACTTATTTGTGGTTTCATTTAAAATACCTCCCCCAAGCCTAAAATTCTGTCAATTGTGGTGTCATTTAAAATACCTCCTCCAAGCCTAAAATTCTGTCAATTGTTTTACACAAGGGTGTTTCTTCATTTCATTTGAAAAGTGACAAATTTGCAATATTTTTTTTATATACTAGGGATGGTGACTTGTAAACGATTCATCAACTATGAATGGTTAACTTTAACTGAATGAAAATTAAAATTAAGGTTGGTGTTTTGTACTTTGCTTACATAGTAAGTGATTAACTTATGAGTGTGTTTGCATATCATACTTGTGTTGTTTGAATGGGTTCATTTATGTCTCTATTATGCTGTTTGAATGGGTTCTTTTGATATCAACTGATTGTGAATTTTATTATACAGATGTACTCCAGCGTGGTTGCTTTTCCATACAGTGAACGGAAGACATTATTTGTAAGATAGGATTCTTCTCTTTTCCCATGTTGAAGGTTTATTGTATGCTGAAGATATTTGGTTATTTTTTCTTTTCAGGAGACTCCAACGCCAACAAAAACAACCACTTTCTCACAAGAGTCCCGGCCGAAGTTGACTGTCGAAAGGCATCAGGTTGAGATTATTTGTTTGGCCAGCTATTCTGTTCTTCTTTGTTTGCAACCCATAAGGACATTTAAGGAAATCTGTTCTTGTTTTATAAAACTCATTTAGGTTCATAACATTGATTAGTTGTACCTCTTGCATTACAAGCTTCATGCAGTTGATTGTTTGTCACATGCTTACTGGTCGAAGTCTGTGTTTGCCATGCAGGAGAACTATGAGTTTCTATCGAGATGCATCAAAGATAACTTGGGATTTCAAGATGGTAAACCAGTTGCTGCATGTATAATCTACAAGTGTCTAGTTCATTGGCGTGCCTTTGAATCAGAAAGGACTACCATTTTCGACTATATTATTGAACTCATTAATGATGCGCTTAAGGTGAATAATACATTCCAGCTTTACAAAATTTGTATGTCTCTACATAGGGTGCATTCAATTTCTTTATGCTTGCCTCAGAATTATCAATATTTTTTTTCTTTGGAGGTGGTTTAATATGTGAATGTTGGTTGGTTACATCAATGTCAAGGTACAGAGGCAAAAGGTTCTCTGGTCCAGGCTGCATGCACTATTGCACATTTGCACTCCTGTCTAAATAGGCTCATAGAGATGTTTGCCCTGCCACTTAATAAGTTTTAGTGGACACTTGTTCTTTTTCTATGATAGCCATTTGATTAGTAATTACAATATCCCCATATTTTTTCTTAGCGTCACTGGTTGGGCATCGTGCTGGGGCATATCTGCTTTGAACGCCATTTGCCTGGGCTTTATGGGGTCTTAGCCGATGTGGGGATGTGGGTGTACTTTGAATCCTTGTGGGCACATCTACTTTCCACTACGTATGAAGTGCAACTGTTGGGCACCTTTGTGCAGCTCTGCATCTTCTGCTGATGCAATATTCTTGTGATGGTTTTAGGTGGCTGATGACAAAAACGTCTTGCCATATTGGCTTTCAAATACCTCAGCACTTCTATGCCTCCTGCAAAGGAATTTACGCTCAAATGGTTTCTTGAGTGCAGCTTCAAACCGTTCTGTAGGATCCGCTGGTCTCGCTGGAAGAAATCACTCAGTAAGTGCATACTGATTATGATGGCATGAAGTCTGATTATGCTTGAAAACACGTTCTACTACCTCTATTGCTATTCCGTTGAACTTTTAAATGTGTATGTCTCATCAGTTTGTGGTGTGTTCTTTTTGGTTAAAAAGGCACTTAGAAGTCCTCTGAAAGCTATTGGGTTTGAAGATGGTATATCACATGTTGAAGCAAAATATCCAGCAATCCTGTTCAAGCAACAACTAACAGCTTGTGTGGAGAAGATTTTTGGTTTAATTCGTGACAATTTGAAGAAAGAAATATCTCCACTCCTGACATCATGCATTCAGGTCTGATTTTTGCTCCTGTTGTGTCATCTGGCTGGACTGAATTATTAAGTTAACTCTTATGCTTAGTTGTTGCTATTGTTAAGGCTCGACACACAGTTGTCTTTTTTTGCTTTTTTTTTTCCTGGAGTCTGAGTGATGACTTACTGTTTGTAAAGGCACCTAAAAGCGGACGAGCTGGGAAGTTATCTCGATCACCGAGTGGTGTTCCTCAACAAACAGCCAGTAATCAATGGGACAGTATCATCAAATTCTTGGATTCTCTTATGAATTGTTTACGCGAAAATCATGTATGTAGATCGCCTACTTGCTTATACCATTTTTCTTCCTCTTTTTTTTTTTTTTTGGGTATTGTTTGCTGTGAATCAGATCCTAATTTGTTGCTCTTAATTCCATATACTTCAGCAGTATTGTTTATTAGATATGATATACATGGTCAAAGAAACTTATAGCATACCCTATACCTAGTTGTTTTCGTCCAACCTGAACTTGCGGCTGTGACTTTCCTGTAATATACTTATTTTAAAAAAATTTATTTGCTTGCACAAGAGGATCGTGTAAAATAAATACAGAAGTTCATCTTGAGTTCTTTGCTTGAGTTGTGCTTGGTGAAAGTGAAGTGTGTACTTCACTACTGTTGGGATGATGCACATATCTATTTAGGTACATTTACCTTCACAAAAACATTAACCGTCGTCCAAAGGTCTAGTAGGGGAGTTGAACTCTTTGGTGCTTCTTTGTGCTGCCATTTCTTCTGTTATATGAACTTCGAAAGCCTAGTTCCTTGAATTTCTGTTTTTTCACTCTCCTCTCAACTTCTTGTTTGGGTTCCCTTAAGCACCTAATATGTTATCTGTTTTCTGTAGCTTGCACTTGTATGCACAGGTGAACATGTTTCTGTTGTCCATCTACTGATTTTAGTTTTACATTCAGGTGCCTTCCTTTTTTATCCGGAAGCTTATCACTCAGGTGTTCTCTTTCATCAATATCTCTCTTTTCAACAGGTAGTTTTTTTTTAATCCTGCATTGTTCTTTGCATGTTTGGTGCTTTATATGCATATACTGATGGGAGCTTACTTTTTAGCCTTCTACTTCGTCGGGAGTGCTGTACATTTTCAAATGGAGAATATGTGAAATCTGGTTTGGCTGAGCTGGAAAAATGGATAGTTAATGCAAAGGAAGAGGTAAATAGAGCCATCCCTTCTTTGTTCTTAAACGCTAGTTGATGCTCGAGCTGTGCTTTATTTTGTCTGTTAACTGTAGTTTGCAGGGACAGCTTGGCATGAGCTCAACTATATTAGGCAAGCTGTTGGGTTTCTGGTATGTGTTGCAAACGCCTGTTCTTGTTTTTTACTTTCTTTTCCCAGAAACTGTTTTTCACCCGTCAAAAATCTAACACACCCTTTTTTTAGGTGATACACCAGAAGAGGAGAAAGTCATTAGACGAGATCAGAAATGATCTGTGCCCGGTATGCAAGTCTCCAATTGGAAACAATTTGAAAGTTGTATTTGACTGTGTGTTATACGTTGGTATGAATATTTAAATTGACTCCATTTTGGTCTTGGGGCAGGTATTGACCGTTCGACAGATATACCGAATAAGCACAATGTACTGGGATGATAAATATGGCACGCAGAGTGTCTCAACTGAGGTAACTTGCATCAGTTGCTTGTTTTCGTCCAACTAAAGTCTAAAGCTGCCAGGACTGGATCAATGCATGAACTTCCCTTTCTTGCTGCAGGTGGTGGGCCAGATGAGGGAGATTTTGAGCCAAGACAGCCAAAACATAATGTCAAACTCATTCTTATTGGACGACGATTTAAGGTAAAGAATCATATTGCGATCCCTAGTTATTCTAAAAGGATACTGATTCTTGGTGAACGGAACCTCCTCAAAATTAGCACATGTCACATTATTTTTGCAGCATACCATTCTCTACCGATGACATCTCAAAAACCATCCCGGTAGCAGATCCAGTAGCAATTGAGCTTCCTGCATCCTTGTCGGATTGGCCTGCAGCTAAGTTCCTCGTCAAACAAGCCAAGTAAGTGTCCTGTAGGGAGTTAGTTATACGAGACACTGGACCAACGATTATAATGCCGCCAAGTGCTTATGCTTCCACAGTCACGGGTTTCGTGCTGATGTTTTGATGGATCATACTCTGCAAACCCCCGGGATCATATTCTTCCAACATTGAAGGGGAAAAATTGAAAAAACCCAGATCCCGACTTATTTCCCGTCACCCCCACGCTAACACAAATAGAGACGACATAGGAAGGTAATGCAGGATATAAGCAGTACATTCTCGACAGTAATGGTATGATTGAACAGGTTAGCACGATTCGATGGATTTGGTAGGGGCTGATGAGGTTTGCCCATGTTTTAGTGTGCTTGGCTAAACCTTTTAAGTCTTCAGTTTGACCTTTTTCTTGGCGGCTCAGTTAGACATTGTAAATACATGTGCTATTATTTCATTGTGTACATATTGTTTATAAAATCATATATGTGTCTGCCTTAGGGAATCCCTGTTCTTGTGCATTGTATGATCGCTTCATGTTACGGGTTCGGGTCGAACGGGTCTAACTTAACAGGTTTATTTGACATGGGTTAAATCTCATGGGTTGTTTTAGATATGCAACTCCAATTCCATTAAAGTAGCCTATGTTGAGATTATTGACGATTTGAAAATTTGTGGGTACCTATCCCCAAATAAATAAATAAATAAAAAGGTTTAGAAAATCAAATATCAGAACTTGTTAGAAATAACAGAAATCATCCCAACTGAAACCCACAGAATCTATTCATACAATTCCTAAAGAGATGAACAAATTAATGAAACCAATATAGACATGGAATTATATATAA
Organism: Persicaria tinctoria; assembly: GCA_037127255.1. NCBI lineage: Eukaryota > Viridiplantae > Streptophyta > Magnoliopsida > Caryophyllales > Polygonaceae > Persicaria > Persicaria tinctoria. The sequence goes on from JBANSL010000012.1 coordinate 9,459,125, forward strand.
TTATCCAATCTTGAAACAACAGAAAGAGTTGAAACCAAAAGTAATCAACATTGCTCAGTAGAGAACTCACTGATTTCAAAGATATGGTAGCTTTTCATTTCACTGGGAGTCCAATGAAATGACAGTCTCAAAGGCCCCAGCCAGAGCTCTAACTTTGTTCCTCTTCTCCATCAGCTTGCTCGCGGTTTCCTCGATCACATCGTTGTAGGCCTGCTTTGCGGTTGCAGGGCTCTCAGGCTCCGCCACTTCGTCTGCTGCTGCTTTCGTTTCCTCGCCTTCTTTGCTTCCTTCGCCGGATGACCCTTCTAACACAACCACCACATGCTTCTCTTCAACCTTGATCGAATCCTCCTCCGTGGCTCCCTCTGATGCTCCTTTCTCTTGACTCTCATCATGATCCGCTGGTTCGACACTCTCTTCGGTCACAGCAGGCTCCTCGTTGCTCTCATGTGCATCCTCAACCGATTGTTTTTCGGTTGCGTTTTCTCGGTCTTCTATCATAACAGGATCACCAAGTTGCTCCTCATGCCCCGGCATTTCCGATATGTCATGGAGTGATTGCACTTCATGATCCTCCTCCTCCTCCTCCTGGCCTTCGCCAGCCATGTTGTCGCGGGCCTCAAGCTCCAAGCTAGAGTCAGACTCGAAGCTCTTAGGAGAGGTTTTCTTGACGACTTTCCGGACATTGGGGCCGGTGCTGCTGCTGGGAGCCGCCTTGGCCGAAAGGCTCCTCTTAACGGAGGGCACTGCAGCGGCCTTGGTGGACCTGGAGGACAGGGAGGAGAAGGACTTCTGTGGGGCCGGCTTGGCCGGGGGCAAAGCACTCTTGACTGCGGTAGAGGACGACAATGTGGAGCGAGCAACGGTCTTAACGACATCGCGAGTGTTGGTGTTGATTGTAGTGTTGTTGGTTGGGCCACGGAGGGCCTTTGGAGGATTGATGGTGGAAGGAGGCTTCTCGAAGGACCGCCTACGAGTGACTGGGGCCGGTGGCTTGGTGGCGGTGGAGGCGGAGTTGCTGAAAGTATTGGATCGCCGGGCAGTCCGGGAGGAGGAGGTGGAGGAGGGGTCAAGGCTGGAGCTTACGGTTGGTTTGAGGTAGTTAGGGAGAGGCTTTTGTGAGGAGGTTAAGGGAGGTTTTGCTTGAGATGTGGAAGGTTTGTTTGAGGGTTTAGGCTTCGTTTGTGGGGTTGAAGAGGTGTTTCCTCTCCTACCGCCGCCGCCACCACCACCACCCACTCCTCCTCCCTCTCTTGTTGTTGTAGCCATTTTTTTTAATGGTTTTTGCCTACAAACCCAAAACAATCAACCAATTATTCATAAATAAAGTAATAAAAAAAGAAAATGAATAAAAATAATATCGAAACTTGAATAAAAAAAATACAAAATTTAAAATTTACAATTCCATATACAAATCGTTTTATTAAAAAAAAAAATACAAAATTTAAAATTTACAATTCCATGTACAAATCGTTTTATTAAACAAAAATAATACGGATGTATTTTTCCGTGAAATTTTTCATGCCGTGCGTACGTCGGAAATACACGTGTCATAGTTTCTTTTTTTACAGCTCACTACATGTCGAAAATAAGACTGACTCAAGGGAGTGACAAACTTGACCAGAAAAACACATTTTTGTTTGTTAATAGGGCGATAGTTCGTATATGAAATTGTCAATTTTAGAGTTCGTATTTTTTTTTTTTTCAAGGTTGATACTTGATATTATTTTTGGTCATTTTTCTTTAAAAAAAAATACATATTCAACCAATCAAGATAATGGAATAGGAAATGAAGGATTTTATTTTTGATCAGAAAATGAAGGATTTTATGGAGTAGATGATTTTCTCTGTAAATTCTCAATATCTTAATAAAAGGCGGTATTTTTTTTTTGTTTGAAAAGTTTGATAAAAAAAAACATATATATATATATATATATATTTTAGAATAATTTATTTATATAATTGATTTGATATCCTATACAAGACCTGTTAGTAATAGGTAATGTTGTTCAAAATTCGAAACCCAAATGAAACAACCAACGAGGGCATGAACTTATGCAAACGAATTTGACTCGATGAACTAATCGAAAAAATTTGTACCTTTAAGTCAACACCTATTAAAAGTCAAAAGATGTAACGAAAATCAAATAACCATGACGAAGATCAATCCCGATCGATACTCGGAAATTAGAATCAAATCTATTTGTTCCGATCGATTAAAGAGAAACAAAAGCCAATGGTGAGAGAGGGGGAAGAACTAATTTACCTAAATCGATGAACACAACCGATCGATCAATGATCAGAACTCGGGAGCTTGAAAATTATCCGATGATCGGAAGAAAAATCAACACCCAAGAGGAATTTGATGAATGAAGATGAAGGGTGATACGCGCGTGTGGATATTGCAAATGGGATTTAATTAAGAAGAGGGAGATTCGGGGTAAGAGGAGTCGACAATGACTCTTCTCCCTTAACCAGATATTTCAACTTCGAGTAAAATAAGACGAACAAAATATTTGTTGTTCTATGACTAAATATCACCTCCTCCTAATTTTAGCGCAAACACATAAAACAGCTATATTTTTTCTTCTTAAAACGGGTTTCAAAAACAATGAATATCCGTACAAAACGCAAAGCATTCCAACGAGATTTACATACCAATAGGTTTTATTTTAGGGTAAACAGCATAAAACCACCCTTAAAATATGCCACTTTGTTCAAAACCACCCCTTAAATTTCTATTTATCAAAAATCACCCTTAATAACAGTGTCGTTACCAATTGACCGCCCTTTTAAGTATTCCGTCTAAATTCTGTTAAATTTTAAAAATTACCAGAAAGGACTGATAGGTAGTACCCATAGGTTCCCGGTTCGAACCCCGGAATGGTCGCTCTTTATTTACCAATTCAAGGATTTGAGACATAGGGTGGCGACTGCAATCGAGGATATCACTTCAGCCGGAGGCCGGAGGTGATATTCCGTACTCTCTCCAGTAGATTTTTTCCACTTTCAATTTGCCTTCTAAAAATAATTCTAACATTAAAATTAACAGATTCAAAGGGTGGTTTTGTGTAATATCAAATTTAACGGGTAGTTAAGTGAAAAATCATCTATTTAACGGATGGTTTTGTGTAATTTACCCTTTTTTTTTTATTAACCTGCCTTTTACCTTCCGGCATGTTTTAAACTATCAATCACCCCCATTCAACTGCTTTCTGGTTTTGTGTTTCTTTCTGCATTCAGTTTTACCTATGGGATGTACTGCTCTCACTCTCGCTTCTCTATAAACAGTGGCGGAGCCAGAATTTTCGTGAGGGGGGTGCTAAAAAAAATTTGTAAATTTTTTTTTATTGATGTATACTTATTAAGAAGATTTTTTTTTAAAAATAATATTGAAAAAACACTAAAATTGTGATTTTTAATGATTTTTTGTATTAAAATAGTTGAGACTTGAGAGTGGTAAAAAAAATAGAAGAGAAACAAAAAAAAATAGAAAAAATTATGAAGAATTACTTTTAAAATAATATTGAAATAAAAGGTTAAATGTATAATGTAAACATAAATATGACAAATTTTAATGAAATAGTTGATAGAAACAAAAAAATATAGAGAGAAATAAAGAAGAATTAATGCTATAGTAAAACAAATAAAAAGTGAAGAACTTAATATTTGAACCCAAGACCTTTTGATTCTTATTTCTTCTTTCATTATTTCCTTTACCACTTGGGCTAGATAGTATTCCTGTTTTAAATACCATTTAAAGAGTTTATATTACCGATTACCACCACTTCCAAGTTACCACCACCACTTCCTTCACCTGTTCAAATCCACTTCTTTCACCCGTTCCTTCCTTTCAAACCTTCATTTCATACCTTCTTAGTTATCACCACTTTCAAGAACTTCCATTATGGATTTCCCAAAGAAATTCGTTGAAAGAGCAACCAACAATCCCATCATTCCCGTAATTGACTTGTCAAAGTCGGATACAAAACACCAGATTGTGAAGGCTTGCGAAGAATTCGGATTCTTCAAAGTAAGAAATCATGGAATTCCAATGGATTGCATCACCAAATTGGAGTCCGAAGCCTCCAATTTCTTCGCCCTTACCCTTTCCGACAAGAAAAGGGTGAGCTCTCCTTATCCTTACAAATTCGGGTATGAAAACCAGAGAACCGGCCGCAATGGAGACTGTGGGTGGCTTGAATACCTTTTCATGACCACCTACTCAAAAACGGAAAACAGAAAAATCACTCCAGATTTAAGTTATGAAAAACTAGAACCCCCCACATTCAAAATAATTAAATAAAATGGTTGGTTGATGGTTTATCTTAAAAGCAATCTTGAGTGTATGCAGGAACGTCATTGATGAATATATAACGACGGTGAAGAACATGGCGTGCAACGTGCTCGAACTTATGGCGGATGGATTGAGAATCCTTCCAAGAGACGTGTTGAGCAAACTTGTAATGGACGAGCATAGTGCTTCGTTCTTTAGGATAAACCATTACCTGCCGTTCCCAGCCGAATATGCTTGCAAGGACCAAGACTTTGTCGGATTTGGGGAGCACACCGACCCACAGATAATATCCGTTCTAAGCTCCAACAACATTTCCGGGTTCGAGATCTACTTGAGAGATGGGAAATGGGTCTCTGTTGCCCCGGACCCAACATCTTACTTCATAAATGTTGGGGACTGCTTAGAGGTACATCGCTACTAATACAACTAAATCATACCACGCCTCCCTTGTTTTGCTCTCTCTGTATGTATCTCCCTTGTTTTCCTTTGGTTTTTACATGTTGAATGGATTTGTGAATGACAGGTTATGACGAATGGGATGTTCAAGAGTCTTCGGCACAGGGTGGTTGTCGCAAACAACAACAAGTCGAGACTCTCCATGATTTACTTTGGAGCTCCTCCATTGAGCGAGAAGATTGTGCCGCTCCCGTCGCTAATGGGAGTGGATCAAACACCCTTATACAAGGAGTTTACATGGGAAGAGTACAGCGAACACTCTCGCACCATCTTCTACTATGGAGGCCCTGGCCTCCTCGCTTAATTAGCTCAACGTCTGTAACCTTACATGTACTACATTATCATATACTTTCATGCTACATTGGTACTAATTATTACTTGATATATAATAAAAAATCAAAGCTACCGTTTTGATTTATCATATACTCTGTATATGTTAGTGCGTAGGTATACTAATTCACATATATATGGTACTAAATAGGTATACATATATACATATAAATATGGTACTAATTCACATATATACATATACATTTGTACTAATTATTACTTGATATAATAAACATATATGTAGATATGCTACATTGGTACTAATTAATTACCATCAATATTCATATTTTGTTCTTGTAGTGAGTAGTGACCACTTAAATATTGATGTGTAAGGACGTCATAAATTAATCACCCGAGAAAAAAGAAAGAATTGAATTATACAAGGACGTCCGAATTTTTTTATTGTTAAATTTACATTAAATATATAAGGGGTAAAAGTGTACTTTCCCACAATTGACTGAATTTTAGACGGAAAATTAACAAGGGTGGTCAATTGATAACGGAAGTATTATAAAGGATCGTTTTCGGTAAATAAGAATTTAAGGGGTGATTTTGAGCAAAGTGGCATATTTTAAGGGTGGTTTTTCTGCAGTTTACCATTTGGTTTAAGAGCATATGATACATCTTTTATATATATATATATATATATATATATATATATATATATATATATAGGGGGTGGCTCATGTGGGAACACCCCTTAAGATGGGAACCTAAGAACAATTCTAGGCCATCGATTAGAAAGAAATTGATGGTTAGGATTATTCGGATTTATTATAATTAAAAAAATAAAAGCACAAATTCAGCCCACCATTCCGATTCTATAGCGCGTGTGGTCAACCGATCAATTCTTCCCCTTTGTTCGATTTTTTTTGAAATAACTGACGTACTGTGTATATATATATATATTTCCATTGAAAAAGATATTTTTTTTTTGAAAAAATAAAATCACAAATTCGATCAGCCCACCATTCCCATTTTTATATATATTTTTTCAACTAATTTCCCATTTGCAAATGGTCTAAAATTTGAAATATGATTCGTCGGTAGACGAAAGATTATTCGTGGGAAATGAAAACATTATTCGTCTAAATAGGATGGTTTAGTTGTATTATGTATTAAGAGAAAGTGTGAAGATGATTCATAGAAAGTGTAAAGATTATTCGTAGAAAATGAATACATTATTCAGAAATAATTAGTGTTTATGCAAATAGTGTGAAATTCGAAATATGATTCATTGGCCGATGAAAGACTATTCGTAGGAAATCATAAATTATTCGTCTGAATTGATGTTAAAATTATATTATTCGGTTAAATTAGAAAGATTGTTCCGTTAAATATGATATATTATTCGGTTAAAATTGAGAGATTATTCGGGTTGATTATAAATATTATTCGTATGTAAGATGAAAATTATATTAGTAATATTATTCGGTTAAAATTATATTATTCGGCTAAATTATATTAGTTTGTAAAGAAATATAAATTCAACTGGAAAAATAATTTCCTTAAATCCCCCTTCGGTATGTGAAATTAGTTGGTTTTTTACCACCAAAGTTAAATCTTATGAACTAGGGCAAAGAAAGAGGGGAGAATATGAGATTGGATTCAATTGATTGCTTGTGGAGTATCCACCCATACAATATATAGGAGTCATATCCTTGAACTCCAAGTATAAGATAAATCTATCTATAAAAGGTAAACTCTATCTAAGTAAAGTGGTATCTTTGTACATCCACATAATAATATTATAACACTCCCCCTTGGATGTACAATCTTTATTCCGCCAACTGCCTCGTTAAAAACCTAGCTAGGAAAACCCAATGGGACAAAACCATAGCTTAGGAAAAAAGAGTGCAGCCTTCTATGTACACCGCCCTTGTTGTTCTGCCTCATTAAAAACCTTGTCAGGAAAACCCAGTGGGATAAAACCTGATCGAAGGGAAAAAGAGTGCAGTGCGTGTATACTCCCCCTGAATTCAACATCCTTCTCGGAGTCTTCTCATTCTTCTTAATGTCGCCGTCTTCATGAGCTTATGGTCGAATCTCAACATTGTCTTTGATGTATATAATCTGGAATGTCTTCGTGATTGACTTTGGCGCGCTTGAGTTCCATGTATTAGTGTTGAGCTGCTTTGGATGCACATGCATAAGGTACTTCAGGACCTACTGTGCCTTTCATTGTTGATCTGGGGGATATGATGTATTAACTGGTGCTTAAGTTGCCTTGTTAAAAACCTTATCTTGGAAAAACCCAGTGGGATAAAAACCAAGATTAAGGAAAAGAGTACAACTTTGTATGGTACTTCGGGACCTAATAAAATGTCACCACTTTCACAATTATAGGTAATTTAGATACTCTAATAAGAATCTTTAACCAACTGCATTTGACAGGACTTTGATAATAATGCTTCAGGCATTTTCAATCGATTCTTCCCATTTATATGGGTATGCACCTACACTGTCTGTCACTTACATTTGGAGCCAAATTATATTTACTCCTGGTGAATACATTCTCATGTAACCTTTAATAGGCTTTTGTACAATCAATTTGGCTTTATGTTTTCCTTTATACGAACACCCACTTAAAACTAATTAATATCGCACTTTTCAATGTTGGAGCTACAAGTCCAAAAACTTCATGCTTAAATAATCCATTTTTGCATGAATTATTTCTTTCTAGAATTTGGGATATACAATGTATCCTTATGAGGGGAGCTGTCTCATTAAAAACCTTGCTCTGGAAAAACCCAAATGGGACAAAAAACCAAAGTTAAGGAAAAGAGTACAACTTTTCTCCCCCTCAATTTAGCATATAAATCACCTTTTCCTCTCCCCCTAAATACCGAGTATTTTATCATTCATGATAAACTCTAGGTATTTGATCATCTATGGGGATCCAATCCTCCATATACATCAATTTTCATGATTTATAACGATTTAGTGTAATCTGGGGGGATTTCGGTGCCTGTACTGAGCATGTAAATACCAAGCTCTCTACTGGAGATAAATTACAAGAAGGAGAATTTACTCTATTGTTGACCGAAATCGAATCAAGCTCCTGATATTCATGTCTGCTTATTAACTATTATTGATGACTCTACTGGGTCATCCCATGTATTAGCATTATCCTAAATGACAATCTCATAAATAACGACTCCACTTGGTCGATTTAATCGTCAGCTTCTCAATGCTCATATATCCAAAATATCAATTTTATTGATAGCATTTCCATACTATATCCATATTGCCAACATGGGTAATCTATTTATTATGTTGGATCTTCTTTTGACATCCTCAACTAGGGGAAAACCACTGCTTCTGGCAATTATTAGTCCTCCATTGACTTTTATGATCCCAATTTATTTATCATCACTCCTTTACTTAGAGTGTTTTGACGATCTTCTAGAGCCATTTTCTCATATGAGTATATTGCTTGATTATATCAATAGGCATTCGAGGACTAATTTTGATGCTCTTCGGAGACATGTATAAGGTTTAATTATGCCAAGAATAGACTTTATACAAGCACTCATTAGATATTTCATCATGAAAACTTCTGGTTTTCCATATCATCAGATATCACGCTCTGAAGCATTCTAACATTTCCATGCGATGATTCATTCACAGTTTGGGAGATTACAAATCCAAATTAGGCAAACCATCAACTTTGACTTGTTCTACCACATTCTCCTTGATGTGGGAGTCGACTCATACATGATTATTTATAATCATTTTCAAAATTATGACCAGTATCCTAACCACGGTCGTGCGCACCGTATCCTTTTTATGTCCCCTGCTAGAGGTAACAATATATATTGCATCTGGCAATAAAAGAGGTTGTTATAAACCATAGGTCATTTAGCTAGCTATTTATTTGAGTTTTACCATACCCAAGTAGATTAAGAACAAGATTCCAAAATAAAGAGTCTTCGGGCTCTCAAGAATAAATTTATCGATTTCACACAGCTTAACAAGGATTTGCTTCAAACTCTTCTCCCAAATCATCATCATTAGTTGAATAAAATTGGCATCATCTATCCATAATGGTTTCTTTGAGAAACATTTCCAATGCATATACATATATATAAAATGCAAATCAAATCAACTAGATAAATAAAACATAGGTTCCATGTAGCTTCACATAGCCAAATTATACTAATAACAAACCGAATACGACCAAGTTTGCAGAATAAAATATGCTGGATCATCTAGGCTCTTTCGTTGATAATCTTTCATATGTAGAGATAAGTTTATCTACTTCAAGAGATAATTTTTATTAACACAAACAATATATATAATATAAAACCACATATGTTTATGACATATCAACTCTTAACAAGTTGTTTCTTCTGGAAACACATTGAGTTTTGTGCAAAAGTAAATTCAAATATATACACCTCACAAGAAAATAATAAAAGCGATCTCAGTAAATTAAAATAAATGCACTACGCATAATTAAAATTTATTCGGCCACTTCTGGTGGATATCAATTCAGATATTTATCACTTGTTTCAATAAATACTATCATTCACAAATACTGTAGGTTTAATAACTATCTCAAATTTCAATTTCAATAATTTCATCGTCATCTATGAGAGAAAATGTCTTTTCTTATTTGCATGCAATTACTTTGGGGATATAATATAAATCAACTTCATGATACATAAATAATGTCAACTTCTGGTGACCAAGAATCAAACAAGTTTAACCACTTCAGAAGTTTTATTTCACCTTCTATGAAACAAATCATACATGAAACAAATAGTTACAAGTACAAGATGGACTTAACAATATCATCTTAGCTCATCACTACAAAGATGGGGCTAATATTTTAATCGGTGCATGATGATGTTATTTATTCATCAACTTATCAATGTATCAATTCATATAAATATCATTTATCATGTATCCGTCCAAAATATATGGTCAATTTATCCAATAACCATATCTATATCATATATGCATCATCAACCCCAAATCGCACATAATTTATCAATACTCTAACTTCTTATATATCAAAGTATATTAACACTATTGCATGATTTATGATATAAAATCTATATGTGCAATCAATAACGTCATATTGCAGTTAGCAACTAAATGGTAATCCATATTTAATGTAAGAGATCAACTCATAACACATATATAATCACTTATGATCAAGAGACACAAAAATCATAACTCAAATATATGATGTTTAGGCTTACCTGATCGCAAGCTCGATTGCATATACCAATATTGAGAAATCGACCCAACTCCATCACGAGGCTTAAAGTTGAGCATAACACAAATAGGCTCACTACCAAGTAGTGTTCAATCTTCTAAGGTTCGCCTCCTTTTACCATGATATCCTAGTGTGGATCCGTGGACAAACCACTCACATGACACCATCCATCACCAAATCAAAAAATTAATAAATTATAATCATGGTTTATTTAAAAACACATATCATATAACATAATCTTATCCATCCTTATGTACAAGGCCTTAAAACTTTTGAAATTTTAATTAATCAAGCAAGGAAAGTAAACGTACATCTTATGTGAGCAACACGTACTTAATCAGACTCCGAAACAGATTTACAATATTATCAAAATGCCTTATTTTGATTAATTTTCCAATTTGTGATAATCTGTCTTTATTCACTATCTACTTCGAGAGATATGACTTTTCATCTACTTCAGGAGATGATGAATATAATATACAAATAAAAACAAAACAAAATAATAATCATTATTCATCGCTACATGGTTGATACTTATTGTTTCATCACTACGAGGATAAAATTTATCAATCATATAAAGTGATTCATAATATCAATTTCTTTATTTTCATTCACTTCGAGGGATTTTATATTTTCTACTTCGGGAGACCAATTAAATTATTTATAAGCAAAATAATAAATTAGAAAAATCAAATTGTACTTACCTTCAAGGCCGCTTACCTCCATTACAATCTGCAATGTAATTACCAGAAAAATGTGGGCCAATTCTCCAATTTCTGAGCACCTTGGGCTAGTTTCGTAATTATACCAAATATGGAACAATATATCCATCGTCTTCCTTGCTCAGGTTTGACGAGAACGGCGGCGCGGAAACTCCGTTGCTTCATCGATCGGCTCGAACTAGCGGCAAAGGAGTACAGCTTCAACCCGGAAATCAGCGATCGTCCGGCTTCAACCCAACAACATCGAGGCGCTCCTCAGTGTCCGTCGAGGCGCTCCGCGGGTCCGATCGTGTCGGCGAATTCGCAGATCGGGCGAGCACCGGCAGGTCCTCCCGATGAGATCGTTGGTGGAGGCGACGTCAGAGGCATCGAAGAGAAATTGTCTCGAATCGGATCTCGAATCATGGTGCGAGGGCGACAGAAATCGCCTCGAATCATAGATCTGACGAAGATAGCAGAGGAGATCTGAGTGAGCGGAACCGGCTATATGAATCTAAAAAAAAGACTGTTTTCCTCAGATTTCATCGGAGGCGGCGACCGGCTTCATGGACGCAATCCAAAACCCCTTCCATCAAATCCCCTGTTTTCCTACAATTTGTTATATCGCCTCGCCTCCCCCGTCAAGAAAGAATCTAAAAAGACTCGATCTTTAAGTTATTGCTTTGCTTGTCGAGCTTTGCGGATGGAGGGGCTCACTTCGGGGAGCTGAGAAACACCAGAGTTTGAATTTCGTGTTTCCGGAGGCGATCAGTTTGGGATAGTGGAGCCATGGCGGAAGATGGAAAAATTAGGGTTTTAGTTTTTTTTTTTTTTTACAATAGAAACTATCGTGCTGATAACGTCTTATGAACTAGGACAAAGAAAGAGGGAAGAATATGAGATTGGATTCAATTGATTGCTTGTGGAGTATCCACCCATACAATATATAGGAGTCATATCCTTGAACTCCAAGTATAAGATAAATCTATCTATAAAAGGTAAACGCTATCTAAGTAAAGCGGTATCTTCGTACATCCACATAATAATATTATAACATGTTTTTTATTTTTTTATGTGAAATTCGTTTATTTAAAAAAAAAATCAAAAACTTCGGTGGCCATAATTCCCATATACATAAAAATACAAATGTGAGATGCCACTTTAAGAAATTGGTTTCCCTTTTGAAACAAAAAGGGGGGCTCCGTTATGTACGTGTATGACACGCACTGTCATTGAGTCTGATGACCAATTTCCACGGGTCCCACCATTATTTTTTAAAAAAAAATCAAGATATCTCCATTTAATCTCCACCATCCATTCACCCTCAATTGATGGTCCAGATGTGTTCTTAGGTTCTCATCATAAGGGGTGTTCCTATATGAACCATATATATATATATAAGGGAGGCTTTAAATGGAGGTCCGCACCCGAGGAGGCGGGGTTAAGATCCCAAAGAGGGGGTTGGGGCTCTCTCAAGAGATAGAGTGTTTTTGCAAGCTCCGCAACCCGAATGGTGGCGCCGATGGGAGCGGAGGCGGTGGTCTTCGGCCGGAGGCCGGAGGTGATATCCCGTACTCTCTCCAGTAGATTTTTTCCACTTTCAATTTGCTTTCTTGCCTTCTCAAAATAATTCAAAGGGTGGTTTTTTGTAATATCAAATTTAACGGTTAGTTAAGTGAAATATCATCTATTTAACGAATGGTTTTATGTAATTTACCCCTTTTTTTTTTATTAACCTGCCTTTTACCTTCTGGCATGTTTTAAACTATCAACCACCCCCATTCAACTGCCTTCTGGTTTTGTGCTTCTTTCTGCATTCACTTTTACCCATGGGATCTACCGCCCTCATTCTCCCTTCCCTATAAATAGGCAATTCATCCTTTTCACATCCACTTCTTCCAAGATCAATCAACAATCCGGTTACCACCATTTCCAAGTTACCACCACCACTTCCTTCACCTGTTCAAATCCACTTCTTTCACCCGTTCCTTCCTTTCAAACCTTAATTTCATACCTTCTTAGTTACCACCACTTTCAAGATCATCCATTATGGATTTCCCAAAGAAATTCGTTGAAAGAGCAACCAACAATCCCATCATTCCCGTAATTGACTTGTCAAAGTCGGATTAAAAACACCATATTGTGAAGGCTTGCGAAGAATTCAGATTCTTCAAAGTAATAAATCATGGAATTCCCATGGATTGCATCTCCAAATTGGAGTCCGAAGCCTCCAATTTCTTCGACCTTACCCTTTCCGACAAGAAAAGGGTGAGCTCTCCTTATCCTTACAAATTTGGGTATGAAAACCAGAGAATCGGACGCAATGGAGACTGTGGGTGGCTCGAGTACCTTCTCATGACCATCAACTCAAAAACGGAAAACAGCAAAATCACTCTAGATTTAAGTTATGAAAAACTAGAACCCCCCACATTCAAAATAATTAAAAAAATTGTTGGGTTATGGTTTATCTTAAAAGCAATCTTGAGTGTATGCAGGAACGCCATTGATGAATATATAACGACGGTGAAGAGCATGGCGTGCAACGTGCTCGAACTTATGGCGGATGGATTGAGAATCCATCCAAGAGACGTGTTGAGCAAACTTGTAATGGACGAGCAGAGTGCTTCGTTCTTTAGGATAAACCATTACCTGCCGTTCCCAACCGAACATGCTTGCAAGGACCAAGACTTGGTCGGATTTGGGGAGCACACCAACCCACAGATAATATCCGTTCTAAGCTCCAACAACATTTTCGGGTTCGAGATCTACTTGAGAGTTGGGAGATGGGTCTCCGTTGCCCCCAGACCCAACATCTTACTTCATAAATGTTAGAGGTACGTCGCTACTAATATAACTAAACCATACCAAGCATCCCCTGTTTTGCTCTCTCTTTATGTATCTCCCCTGTTTTCCTCTAGTTTTTACATGTTGAATGGATTTGTGAATGGAAGGTTCTGACGAATGAGATGTTCAAGAGTCTTCGGCACAGGGTGGTGGTCGCAAACAACGACAAGTCGAGACTCTCCATGATTTACTTTGGAGCTCCGCCATTGAGCGAGAAGATTGTGCCGCTTCCGTCGCTAATGGTAGTGGATCAAACACCCTTATACAAGGGGTTTACATGGGAAGAGTACAACGAACACTCTCGCACCATCTTCTACTATGGAGGCACTGGCCTCCTCGCTTAATTAGCTCAACGTCTGTAACTTTACATGTACTACATTATCATATACTTTCATGCTACATTGGTACTAATTATTACTTGATATATAATAAAAAATCAAAGCTACCGTTTTGATTTATCATATACTCAGTATATGTTAATGCGTAGGTATACTAATTCACATATATATGGTACTAAATAGGTATACATATATACATATAAATATGGTACTAATTCACATATATACATATACATTGGTACTAATTATTACTTGATATAATAAACATATATGTAGATATATGCTACATTGATACTAATTAATTACCATCATTATCCATCTTTTGTTCTTGTAGTGAGTAGTGACCACTTAAAAATTGATGTGCAGCGCGCAATCACATGATTCACCGACTCAAAGTTTGATAAATTAATCACCCAAGAAAAAAAAAGAATTGAATTGTACATGGACGTTCGAATTTTTTTATTGTTAAATTTACATTAAATATATAAGGGGTAAAAGTGTACTTTCCCACAATTGACTGAATTTTAGAAGGAAAATTAACAAGGGTGGTCAGTTGGTAACGGAAGTATTATAAAGGGTGGTTTTCGGTAAATAAGAATTTAAGGGTGGTTTTGAGCAAAGTGGCATATTTAAAGGGTGGTTTTCTGCATTTTACCCTTTATTTTAAGGACATATAATACATCTTATATATATAAAAGAGAGGCTTTAAATGGAGGCCCGCACCAGAGGAGGCGGGGTTAAGATCCCAAGGAGGGGGTTGGGGCTCTCTCAAGAGAGAGAGTGTTTTTGCAAGCTCCGGAGCCCAAACGACGGCGTGGAGGGGAGCGGAGGCGTTGGTCTTCAGCCGGAGGTGATATCCCGTACCCTCTCCAGTAGATTTTTTCCACTTTCAATTTGCCTTCTTGCCTTCTAAAAATAATTCTAACATTAAAATTAACAGATTCAAAGGGTGGTTTTGTGTAATATCAAATTTAACGGATAGTTAAAGTGAAAAATCATCTATTTAACGGATGATTTTGTGTAAATTACCCCTTTTTTTAATTATTAACCTGCCTTTTACCTTCTGGCATGTTTTAAGCTATTAATCATCCTCATTCAACCGCCTTTTAGTTTTGTGTTTATTTCTGCATTCAGTTTTACCCGTGGGATGTACTGCCCTCACTCTCCCTTCCCTATAAATAGGCAATTCATCTTGTTCACATCCACTTCTTCCAAGATCAACCAACAATTCGGTTACCACCACTTCCAAGTTACCACCACCACTTCCTTCACCTGTTCAAATCCACTTCTTTCACCCGTTCCTTCCTTTCAAACCTTCATTTCATACCTTCTTAGTTACCACCACTTTCAAGATCTTCCATTATGGATTTCCCAAAGAAATTCGTTGAAAGAGCAACCAACAATCCCATCATTCCCGTAATCGACTTGTCAAAGTCGGATACAAAACACCAGATTGTGAAGGCTTGCGAAGAATTTGGATTCTTCAAAGTAAGAAATCATGGAATTCCAATGGATTGCATCACCAAATTAGAGTCCGAAGCCTCCAATTTCTTCGCCCTTACCCTTTCCGACAAGAAAAGGGTGAGCTCTCCTTATCCTTACAAATTCGGGTATGAAAACCAGAGAACCGGTCGCAATGGAGACTGTGGGTGGCTTGAATACCTTTTCATGACCACCTACTAAAAAACGGAAAACAACAAAATCACTCTAGATTTAAGTTATGAAAAACTAGAACCCCCCACATTCAAAATAATTAAATAAAATGGTTGATTGATGGTTTATCTTAAAAGCAATCTTGAGTGTATGCAGGAACGCCATTGATGAATATATAATGACGGTGTAGAACATGGCGTGCAACGTGCTCGAACTTATGGCGGATGGATTGAGAATCCTTCCAAGAGACGTGTTGAGCAAACTTGTAATGGACGAGCAGAGTGCTTCGTTCTTTAGGATAAACCATTACCTGCCGTTCTCAGCCGAATATGCTTGCAAGGACCAAGACTTGGTCGGATTTGGGGAGCACACCGACCCACGGATAATATCCGTTCTAAGCTCCAACAACATTTTCGGGTTCGAGATCTACTTGAGAGATGGGAGATGAGTCTCTGTTGCCCGGACCCAACATCTTACTTCATAAATGTTGGGGACTGCTTAGAGGTACATTGCTACTAATACAACTAAACCATACCAAGCCTCCCCTATTTTGCTCTCTCTTTATTTATCTCCCCTGTTTTCCTCTGGTTTTTACATGTTGAATGGATTTGTGAATGGCGGGTTCTGACGAATGGGATGTTCAAGAGTCTTCGGCACAGGGTGGTGGTCGCAAACAACGACAAGTCGAGACTCTCCATGATTTACTTTGGAGCTCCGCCATTGAGTGAGAAGATTGTACCGCTCCCGTCGCTAATGGGAGTGGATCAAACACCCTTATTCAAGGAGTTTACATGGGAAGAGTACAACGAACACTCTCGCACCATCTTCTACTATGGAGGCTCTGGCCTCCTCGCTTAATTAGCTCAACATCTGTAACCTTACATGTACTACATTATCATATACTTTCATGCTACATTGGTACTAATTATTACTTGATATATAATAAAAAAATCAAAGCTACCGTTTTGATTTATCATATACTCTGTATATGTTAGTGCGTAGGTATACTAATTCACATATATATGGTACTAAATAGGTATACATATATACATATAAATATGGTACTAATTCACATATATACATATACATTGGTACTAATTATTACTTGATATAATAAACATATATGTAGATATGCTACATTGGTATTAATTAATTACCATCAATATCCATCTTTTGTTCTTGTAGTGAGTAGTGACCACTTAAAAATTGATGTGCAGCGCGCAATCACACGATTCACCGACTCATAGTTTGATAAATTAATCACCTAAGAAAAAAAAGGAATTGAATTGTACATGGACGTTCGAATTTTTTTATTGTTAAATTTACATTAAATATATAAGGGGTAAAAGTGTACTTTCCAGGGTGGTCAATTGGTAACGGAAGTATTATAAAGGGTGGTTTTCGGTAAATAAGAATTTAAGGGGTGGTTTTGAGCAAAGTGACATATTTTAAGGGTGGTTTTATGCACTTTACCCTTTATTTAAAGGGCATATGATACATCTTATATATATAAAAGGGAGGCTTTAAATGGAGGTCCGCACCCGAGGAGGCAGGGTTAAGATCCCAAAGAGGGGGTTGGGACTCTCTCAAGAGAGAGAGTGTTTTTGCAAGCTCCGGAGCCCGAACGACGGCGTCGAGGGGAGCGGAGGCGGTGGTCTTCATCCGGAGGTGATATCCCGTACTCTCTCTAGTAGATTTTTTCCACTTTCAATTTGCCTTCTTGCCTTCTAAAAATAATTCTAACATTAAAATTAACAGATTCAAAGGGTGGTTTTGTGTAATATTAAATTTAACGGGTAGTTAAGTGAAAAATCATCTATTTAACGGATGGTTTTGTGTAATTTACCCCCTTTTTTTTTTTTATTAACCTACCTTTTACCTTCTGACATGTTGTAAGCTATCAACCACTCCCATTCAACTACCTTCTGGTTTTGTGTTTCTCTCTGCATCCAGTTTTACCTGTGGGATTTACTGCCCTCACTCTCCCTTCCCTATAAATAGGCAATTCATCCTGTTCACATCCACTTCTTCCAAGATCAACCAACAATCCGGTTACCACCACTTCCAAGTTACCACCACCATTTCCTTCACCTGTTCAAATCCACTTCTTTCACCCGTTCCTTCCTTTCAAACCTTCATTTCATACTTTCTTAGTTACCACCACTTCCGAGATCTTCCATTATGGATTTCCCAAAGAAATTCGTTGAAAGAGCAACCAACAATCCCATCATTCCCGTAATCGACTTGTCAAAGTCGGATACAAAACACCAGATTGTGAAGGCTTGCGAAGAATTCGGATTCTTCAAAGCAATAAATCATGGAATTCCCATGGATTGTATCACCAAATTGGAGTCCGAAGCCTCCAATTTCTTCGCCCTTACCCTTTCCGACAAGAAAAGGGTGAGCTCTCCTTATCCTTACAAATTCGGGTATGAAAACCAAAGAATCGGTCGCAATGGAGATTGTGGGTGGCTCGAGTACCTTCTCATGACCATCAACTCAAACCCGGAAAACGGCAAAATCACTCCAGATTTAAGGTATGAAAAACTAGAACCCCCCACATTCAAAATAATTAAATAAAATGGTTGGTTGATGGTTTATCTTAAAAGCAATCTTGATTGTATGCAAGAACGCCATTGATGAATATATAACGGCGGTGAAGAGCATGGCGTGCAACATGCTCGAACTGATGGCGGATGGATTGAGAATCCATCCAAGAGACGTGTTGAGCAAACTTGTAATGGACGAGCAGAGTGCTTCGTTCTTTAGGATAAACCATTACCTACCGTTCCCATACGAATATGCTTGCAAGGACCAAGACTTGGTTGGATTTGGGGAGCACACCGACCCACAGATAATATCCGTTCTAAGCTCCAATAACATTTCCGGGTTCGAGATCTACTTGAGAGATGGGAGATGGGTCTCTGTTGGCCCTACTTGCGAAGAATTCGGATTCTTCAAAGTAATAAATCATTGAATTCCCATTGATTGCATCACCAAATTGGAGTCCGCAGCCTCCAATTTTTTCGCCCTTACCCTTTCCGACAAGAAAAGGGTGAGCTCTCATTATCCTTACAAATTCGGGTATGAAAACCAAAGAATCGGTCGCAATGGAGACTGTGGGTGGCTCGAGTACCTTCTCATGACCATCAACTCAAACCCGAAAAACGGCAAAATCACTCCAGATTTAAAGTATGAAAAACTAGAACCCCCCACATTCAAAATAATTAAATAAAATGGTTGGTTGATGGTTATCTTAAAAGCAACCTTGATTGTATGCAAGAACGCCATTGATGAATATATAACGGCGGTGAAGAGCATGGCGTGCAACATGCTCGAACTGATGGCGGATGGATTGAGAATCAATCCAAGAGACGTGTTGAGAAAACTTGTAATGGACGAGCAGAGTGCTTCGTTCTTTAGGATAAACCATTACCTACCGTTCCCAGCCGAATATGCTTGCAAGGACCAAGACTTGGTCGGATTTGGGGAGCACACCAACCCACAGATAATATCTGTTCTAAGATCTAATAACATTTCCGGGTTCGAGATCTACTTGAGAGATGGGAGATGGGTCTCTGTTGGCCCGGACCCAACATCTTACTTCATAAATGTTGGGGACTGCTTAGAGGTACGTCGCTACTAATACAACTAAACCATACCAAGCCTCTCCTGTTTTGCTCTCTCTCTATATGTATCTCCCCTACTTTTCTTTGGTTTTTACATGTTGAATGGATTTGTGAATGGCAGGTTCTGACGAATAAGATGTTCAAGAGTCTTCGACACAGGGTGGTGGTCGCAAACAGCGACAAGTCGAGACTCTCCATGATTTACTTTGGAGCTCCGCTATTGAGCGAGAAGATTGTGCCACTCCCATCACTAATGGGAGTGGATCAAACACCCTTATACAAGGAGTTTACATGAGAAGAGTACAGCGAACACTCTCGCACCATCGTCTACTATGGAGGCCCTGACCTCCTTGCTTAATTAGTTCAACGTCTGTAACCTTACATGTACTACATTATCATATATACTTTCATGCTACATTGGTACTAATTATTACTTGATATATAATAAAAAATCAAAGCTACCGTTTTGATTTATCATATACTTCGTATATGTTAGTGCACAAGTATACTAATTCACATATATATGGTACTAAATAGGTATACATATATACATATATACATATAAATATGGTACTAATTCACATATATACATATACATTGGTACTAACTATTATTTGATATAATAAACATATATGTAGATATGCTACATTGGTACTAATTAATTACCATCAATATCCATCTTTTGTTCTTGTAGTGAGTAGTGACCACTTAAAAATTGATGTGCAGCGCGCAATTACATGATTCACCGACTCATAGTTTGATAAATTAATCACCCAAGAAAAAAAAAAGAATTGAATTGTACAAGGACGTCCGAATTTTTGTATTGTTAAATTTACATTAAATATATAAGGGGTAAAAGCGTACTTTTCCACAATTGACTGAATTTTAGACGGAAAATTAACAAGGGTGGTCAATTGGTAACGGAAATATTATAAATGGTGGTTTTCGGTAAATAAGAATTTAAGGGGTGGTTTTGAGCAAAGTGACATATTTTAAGGGTGGTTTTCTGCAGTTTACCCTTTGTTTTAAGGGCATATGATACATCTTATATATATATATAAAAGGGAGGCTTTAAATGGAGGTCCGCACCCGAGGAGGCGGGGTTAAGATCCCAAAGAGGGGGTTGGGCCGTTGGGGCTCTCTCAAGAGAGAGAGTGTTTTTGCAAGCTCCGGAGCCCGAACGGCGGCGCCGAGGGGAGCGGAGGCGGTGATCTTTAGCTGGAGGCCGGAGGTGATATCCCGTACTCTCTCCAGTAGATTTTTTCCACTTTCAATTTGCCTTCTTGCCTTCTAAAAATAATTCTAACATTAAAATTAACAGATTCAAAGGGTGGTTTTGTGTAATATCAAATTTAACGGGTAGTTAAGTGAAAAATCATCTATTTAACGTATGATTTTGTGTAATTTACCATTCTTTTTTTTTATTAACCTGCCTTTTACCTTCTGGCATGTTTTAAGCTATCAAGTATCAACCACCCCCATTCAACTGCCTTCTGGTTTTGTGTTTCTTTCTGCATTCAGTTTTACCTGTGGGATCTACTGCCCTCACTCTCCCTTCCCTATAAATAGGCAATTCATCCTGTTCACATCCACTTCTTCCAAGATCAACCGAAAATACGATTACCACCTCTTCCTTCACCTCTTCAAATCCACTTCTTTCACCCGTTCCTTCCTTTCAAACCTTCATTTCATACCTTTTTAGTTACCACCACTTCCAAGATCTTCCATTACCACCACTTTCAACTGATAATATAATCAGGCTCTATAAAAAAACTCTTTTTGACATTTTACAATGGCTCATTCTAAAAATTTTCCCCTTGTATGTGTATTGCAGAGAGCTGGAGCTGTGAGGCAGGAACTTATAAAGTTGAAAAAGGATGTGTATGCCATTGTCGTAGACTTTGAGGACTTCTGCAGGTTTGTTTTCCTTCTTTTCCCTACATTTTGCCCTTAATTTGATCTGTTTTTGATGATTTGGGTTCCAATAAAAATCATTAAAATTATGAAGAAGGAAGAAAGTTGGACTTGATCAGAAGAGAGCTCAACTACTTTAAGTTAAACGTCCAAGGAAATCTCTTGGACAGGGATCTATAAGCATGATCACTATCCCTTCAGCTAGACGAGGAACCGATAGACGTAGACCAAACAAAAGGCGGTCTCTTATATGTCCAAGACATGGCGCACACACACATGAGGGTATCATCCAGGTGACTTGTAACTTGCTCGAACCGAGTATGATTGAAAGGGATCAGGTGCGCTAACTAGTTAAATAAAATCGGAATAAATCTCACATGGAATATAAAAGTGAAAATAAATCATTGATGAAACATGCATTTATATAACGTTTTATGGCTAAAGATTAACTAATAGTTTTTTTTTTTTTTTGAATGAAATGAACTAATAGGTTTATTGCCTTCATGCCGAACATATGAGCAAAGGATGCCATCAAAACCAAGTGGCATTTATATAATTTTTTTTTTGTTTTTTTTTTTATCAGGAAAGAATTCGGTTGAGCGAGCTCTACCCGACAGCATCCTTTCGAATGAGATCTAAAAGACCTAAATCGATGTGAATATTGACACTACGGGCAGAGTGGCAAATGTGTGTAACCTTATAAGTCACTCTATTGCCTAAACGGGGAATATGAAAGAATGAAACTTCTTTCAAAGTCGATAGAAGAAATTTAATATCTGACATGATCAGCTCAATTTTCCACGGACATTTATATAATAGTAACAAATACAATAAGAATTTATTTGAGAAATATAAGTTTCAACATTTGTAAAATCCGTTTTCAACTAGGTTTGGTTCCTATAACGTTGGCCTTTAACTTCATAGGTGAATTTAACTTCTTTATATAAGAAAATGAGGGGTAAACTTGACAATATGGGTCCTTTGGTTGACAATTGAAAAATTCAGAAAGTATATAAAATATATGACTTTGGTTGATTTTTGTCACATAAAAATCCAATAAGTTATTATCAGGAATTTGAATTTATTCATTTTAAAGGAATTTAACTTACCTACTTCTTTAGATAAGTTGTAATTTCAGCTTTTCTTATTTTAATTCCTACTAAAATCCAAGTATCCAATCAAACATATATATTTTTTTTTATCAATTCTCGAAAATTGCAATTAGTGAAATTCAATTTCCATAAAGTGACTTCCGACGGGGGAAAACAACCTCTTGGGTGGCTCCTCCAGTGGGGTGGCTAAAGATGAACGTTGATGGCTCGTCGAAAGGGAACCCGGGACCAGCAGGTGGAGGGGGCGTCCTATGTGATCATGAGGGCAGCTTCTCGAGAGCTTTCAGGTTCAGTGGAGGTCTCTGTTCGGGCCCAGAGAGCTAAGTGTTGTGTGTCATGGGTTAAAGTTGGGATGAGACTTAGGAGTTCCGAAGCAAATAATCGAATCAGATTCGAGATCGGTGTGTGATGCACTCACCAGGGAGGGGGAGGGCATCCATTCAGACTATTATCTTTTGCAGGAATGCCGTTGGATGATGGATATGCAAGACTGGGAAGTGAAGATAAGTTGGGTGTGTCGACAGGCAAATACGGTAGCGGATTCCCTAGCGCAATAGTCGCTTTCTTTAACTTCTAGCTATGCGGAGTATACTGAGCCGCCAAGCTGCATAGTCTCTTGTTTAGGTTCCGTGCTGAACGTTTCTTAATCTTGGATGATTTTAATAAAAGCTAATGGGCAATAGGTACCTACCTTTGGATAAAAAAAAAAAAATAACTTCCTGAAAGTTGTTCTTCCTCTAAACCAAACGAATCTAACTCTTGTTTTTTGCTCCTTATAGTATCTTTTATTTTGAGCATTCGAATCTTCTACACGATTGATTTCATGATGCCATTGTTGGCGATCCTTCTCTGTCCCCCCCCCCCCCCCCCTTTTTTTTTTTTATAGTTGTTTCTTTACGTTTTGACCTATAGCTTTTCTAACTTTCTTTTGTTTGTTTCTTATAACCAGTTTGTCTAATTCCTCAATACATCTAAACTCAAATTGACTCCGATACAATGTTGTCATAATGTAATTCAATCCCCTTTTCTAAAATTTAATTTAATTTGGATGACAAATCTTTAGCCATTAAATTATTTTTAATGGTTACAAATCCTTTTAACTATACTATTCATTCAATCAAAACTTGTCCAACTGTATCGAATGTTTTTTTAATAGTTGAAAGTAGGGGTGTTATTCGAGTCGAACGAGCCGAACTTGACATGTTCAAGCTTGTTCGTTTGTTAAACGAGCTCGAGCCGAGCCGAGCCGAGCCTAATTTTTAAACGAGTTTTTTACTTTGTTCAAACTCGGCTTGTTTAGGAAATGAACAAGCTCGAGCCGAGCTTTTTTCAAGCTTTAAGTAGTTCTACTTGGTTATAACATGTTAACTTAAAGGAAATTTTAGAAATTCCATAAAATTCGAGCTATTCGAGCTTTATTTGAACGAGCCGAGCTTTTAACCGAGCTTAAAATTTTGTTCAAGCTTGACTTGTTTAAATAAGTGAGCGAGCTCGAGTCGAGCTTTTTCGAGCCGAGTGGACACACCAGTCCAATGAGCTTAGTGCAAATGCGTCAGCCATACAATTTTCAGATTAGATTAGTTTTTTTCTAAAGTTGACATATAATTTTATTTGCGAATCTTTCGTTTTAAAATTGAGATTTGAGTTGAAACTCATTTGTTTTAGATTAGGACCATATACTATTTTGACTTAAAACCATCTAATAATTAAAAATGACATAAACCATAAGTTAGTAGGATTTATCTGCAACAAAATATAAGCCACAGGCACTTTTACCAATCGCTTGTTAGTAGTTGGTTGCTGACAAAATAAGTGTTTGTTGATTCTTATTTGCGTAGCCGCTCCATCCCACTATGTGAAAAGATTTCAAATACTTTTAAATGATATTACTACCTTTATTGAATTTAAAATTTGACTTGATATGTTTAGTAATATGTAACTGTTGGGTAGCTTAAGTTTATATGGTAACTGAAGATAATGAATTAAGTATATTAAATTAGAGTGGTTATAAGTTAATAAAATATTTGGTAATCCAGCCGATAAAGTAGTAGATATAAACTAGTTAGAAGAAAATGAATAAATTTGTGAATATAAAAAAGATTTTGAAAAACTTGATGATTAATGTTAAAAATTCAAATCTAAAAGTTAATTAAACTAAAATTTTATATTTAATTTATTTTATATTATAAAATATGAAGGTTAGTTACAATTCGAAATGGCCTAACCTCATAATAAACCAATCCTATCCCGACTTGATCTAACTTAATGCTATGTTGCAAGCTTTAGTTAAAACATAATTCGATTCGATATTAATCCAAATTTGACCCAAATAAACTTCTTTTTTTCCATCTAACAAGTGTACAATGATTATTTCATTAAAAATCTTACCTGACCATATATTTTTTTTTAATTAAAGTTGGGATTAAATTTACTTTGCCCGACCAATCACAAGTTGATGTAGTGGTTATGGGGCTACATCCCATGCCTCGAGGTTCGAAGTTCGAATCCCCGTGGAAACATGGAGACGCTTGTGAGTGGGAGGGTCAACCCCTTAAATGGACCTACAGTAACCCGATCCAGATGTAGAATGGGCTAAGCCCACTTAAACTGGAAATGATCAAAAAAATAATTTACTTTGCCCGATTGTTTCGTGAAAATGGCTCAAATTAGGGAATATTGTTTGGGTTACGCAAATCAATTCAAGAAGGAAAATTTGGCTATTGGATTCCTTTCAAAATGTGACGTGGAATTTAATCTACAGCCATTGAATCTTCAGACCCACCAAATCCAACGGATGACGTTTTCAACTAACAAACAAACTCCGAATTGATTCACCAGAAACAAACTCAAACCCTTGGCTTCCGCCTTCCATCAAGTCTTTCTCGTTCCTGCACCTGTCTCAACTCTTAAAGCTTCGATCTTTGATCACATCACTCTCTCTGTCTTTCTCTGGACGATCGGTGATAAATCAAAGAAGAAGGTAGTTTCAATTTCATCCGCACATAGGAGTTTTTATGTGGCCGATTTTTGATCGTTCAATTATTTCTGTTCTATGTTGATTCTCTCCTGATGTGGGTCTGACTGAGGGTTGCCACTTGTTTATTTTAGATTTCACATGATTTCTTCATAGACCCTTGTTAGGGATTGGATTAGGATTAATTTGAAATTGTTTTTATTGGGGTTTGGTGGGAATTGCTGGCAGTTTTCAGTTATTTGGTTCTGGGTCTTTCCCTAATTTTGTGTTTGCCTCTTTTCATTTAACCAGAACCAATTATCTTTCTTTCAATTTGAAATTGAAAGAAAGGAGAAAAATTATTTCTTAATTTTGTGTGGCCCATAGTTTTGGAGCCATTCATCTGATCTTAATTTGGATGATGTCTTAGGCTGTTTTTTCCCCCAATGGATTATTATGCAATTAAAAACAAAGCAAAAAGGGTTCCTTCTATTTGCAGGTGGTGTATATGAATTTGTGACCCATCAGGGTCCCCTTTTCGACTTCATTTTTTTTTCTTGAATGGATGATGAAGAATTTAGTGTTGATTTATGGGTATGGATGAATTTTTGATTGATCATTGAGGTGCCCAACCAAAATCTCTATCTCTCTCTTTCTTTTCTTAAATGAGCTGTGTACTTTCATGTGGTTGAATTATGAAAACTAGTATGTTTCCCTGAAAATCTATGGTTCATGTCCTAGAAGCTGTTTGCTTTAGACCTTATAGTATTCATGAAATTATCTGATGAAACTTGGTAGGCTTGTGGCCGAGCCTTTTTCAGTCCATTGCACTGTTGTTACCTCGTAGAATTCTATCTGTTTTTGAGTTATTGTGTTCAAAATTTTCATCTGCCAATTCTGTGTAGTTTCTTGTTTCTATAATCTTGGAAAAGGACAATGGAAAAATGTCGCTGTAGATGTAGTTTCTCTTGTTTTAGGGCCTATTATGATTATGGATTTATGGATAACACTTGTTAATAAAATTATGATCAATATACAGTGAAGTTTTGCTCTTGGGTAATTGATTGGTATTCTGAATAATGAATTCTGATTTAAGATGCAAGATTTAAACCTTCTGGTTATTTGATGAAAAGTTGGTTTGGTGGTTCCTGCAAAGTTTAAGAAATCCGTGTCAATATATGAGATGATGATGGCAGTAAAAGTTGTTTTAAGGTCCATGAATTTCTTAATGTATTTTCCTTGTAAGAGGGATTTTTGAATCATGCATATTAGGAATCAAACTTGATCCGTTGATTTAATAATCTAAAGTTACTCATTTAAATTTAAATGCCGTTATTTGAGAATGGGATATCAGACAACGATGATGAGTTGTTGAGTCACGGACTTGAAATACTTGTGTAGTCTGCTTTACATTTGGCTTTAAGTTTCCTGGGTAGCGGAGAAATTTGTTGAAGAATATACTAGCTTTGATTTGATCCCAAAAGTGGATCAAAATTGGGTGTTGCATTTATTCAGATTCCCTTTTTTCTGCTTTTATTTCAATTATGATAAGCAATAACATAAAATCCAATTTCTGTATGCAGCATTTTAGAAGCGCCTTCATTTCTGGAAGATGGATAAATTTTCGAGCAGAAAAGCTAATGGTGCACTCTCCTTTTCCAGAAAGGCGCCGTCTGCTCTTGCTCTCAGGGACTCATCTGAGAAGGGAGATAGAAACACTCAGTTATGCAGTCGAGCTAGCTGTGGTAGCAGAATGAATTCTTCAAAGGGTAACCAAGTTGGGAGTTCAGGTAAAGCTAAAACTACGAGGCACCCCTTTCGCTTGTCTAACAGTGGAAAAGAAATTGTCGGTAGTTCATCTAGGACACCTATTGCCCCAAGTGGCCCAATAAAACCAAATTCAGACCCAAGGAAAAATTTGCCCTCTCACCTGGTTGCAGATATGGAAACTAGCGCTCCTTCGGAGGAATCAGGACCTTCTGAGCGTGCCATCAGTCCTGATCATGCGCAGGTTAGGCTTAGTACCTTTGTACATAAAAATGTGTCTGGGGAAGCCAGTAGCTCAAGTTCTGTTCCCCATAGTAGACATGGAAAGAGAACTATGAGAAGGCCTGATCTAGACCTACATGATATCACATTAGTCCCCGCTGCCTCTCTAACATTTCAACATGGGAACCATGGAGTAAGAAACGGAGCTAGTACAAGCAAGTACAGCCTCAAGAACCTCAAATGTAATTCAATAAAAGATGTTGTTTCATCTGGCTGTTCCTCGTCGTTATCATCTGCATCAGATGTGAACCTAGACAGGAATAGCGTCATGGGTACGAAAAGGAGTGATGAGGCACAAAGTAGTTTGCTTTCAAGAGGGAAGAAGACCAACGGCCCAGAGCTAGATGATAGGAGAAGCGACAGGTCCCGTAGTGGTGTATCAATCTCTAGTTCTAGAAGGACAAGGAACTCTACCTTTACTAGGGATAATGTGAATGATGCTCCATCTGTTGGAATAAGGTCAGCGGGTAGAGGTAGGCTGAATGAGCGCGAAGATAGGAACAGATTAAGACAGACGGAATCTTCAATTTGGACGCCTGTCCAGCCCCAGCCAGGCATGTCTGCTGACACAAATGCTTCCCATTCTGAAGCGTCATCCAGGCGAATGAATGCTCCTCGAAGACCTGGCAGTAGTCATCCAAACAGCAACAGTAATGGGCCAATTGATCCTTCTGATGCAGACTTTGATTCTTCTTCCTTGAACACGGAGAACGCAGGCCATTATAACTTGGATGGGATTGCCGAGGTACTGCTTCCATCGCACCTTCAAACAAAATTTGTTTATGTTCATTTTCATTGAGGTTTTCTGAATAGATTTATGTTCTTCAGATGCTATTAGCTTTAGACGGGATAGAACAGGATGAAGAGCCGACCTATGAGGTAGTCGGATACTTGGACTTACCATTAATGTGGCTAAAAACTCATTCACCACTGGCACTTACGCTGTTATTTTCCTTCGCTTTTCAGCAATTGCTTGCTATGGAGACGAATCTCTTCCTGAGCAATCTTCCGTTTAATGATCAACATAGAGACATGAGACTGGACATCGATAACATGTCATATGAGGTTCATTCCCTTCTTTTGTATCTTCAAATGTTTTCATACATTGTTCAAACATGATGCTATTTGTATGTGACTACAATGTCTCTCGCCTCGTGTTTATTGCTTGTTATCAGGAGCTGTTAGCCCTGGAGGAGAGGATAGGTACGGTGAGCACTGCATTAACAGAAGAAGCACTCGAAAAGTGCCTTAACCGGAGTATCTATAAGGCCGCTACCACTGAGGAAGGAAAAGGAACTGTGGTTGGAGAAGGATATGACATGAAATGCTGCATTTGCCAGGTGATGATCTTTTGATGAAAACTAGTTTCTTGTTTCATCTGATTTTCAGAAGGCCATTGCCAAACTTAACAGACCGAGCCCTTTGGTTGCGCGCAGGAAGAGTACGAGGAGGGGAATGAGGTCGGAAGGCTTGGGTGTGAGCACCGATACCATGTCGGGTGCATACAGCAGTGGCTGCGGCTGAAGAACTGGTGCCCGATCTGCAAGGCATCCGCGGCACCTCCTCCTTCTCCGCCTCCACCTCCACATCCGGCCTCATGAAGATTTCATCATGTGGCTTATGTACAGACTTTGATGATTCAGTTCATTTTCCATGTACAGTATGCTTTTCTTCCTTCCCTCCTCCCTTTTGTAAATATGAAACCTCCATATTTGTTTATAAAGGAATAACCCGGAACCAGGGCCAATCCCATTCCTAATTCCAGCATTTTAGATGCCCTGGCCGAAAATAAAATAAAATGAACTTTTTTTAAAAAAAAAAACCCCCCAAATTTCTATAATTACATAAAAAAAAAATATTTTTGTCATTTAGAAGTTATCGCATAAAATGGTATAAAAGGCTAAGATGAAATCAAGGATGGTTTATGCTTTGGTAGACCTGTCAAACATGTCGTGCGGGTTTGGATCGGATCGTCTCGGGTTCGGGTCATCTTTGCAACGTCCTGATGGTGTATTTGTATTTGATGTTGTCGAAAATTTATTTGGGTTTTAGTCTCTAAAACATCACTTAACCAATCGAAAGCAAAAGTGATACTAATGTTTAACCTTCAAAAAGATGCTTCAGATTACAACCCTGATGGGGTTTTTGGCTACTGATATGTAAAACTTCCAATTTGATGTCTCCGAAGAGATGATTCAAAACTGTTGAAATCAAGTATAGGCTAAAATCTCATGAATTCATACATGGAGGCAAACAGTATAGAAGAGCCGAAAAGATGGAGCAAACAAAAAGGTTTCCATTTGATTTGGCTTATAGCACAAAGGCGAAAGGCTTGACTCATGATACAGTAGCAGGCATTGTTGGCTTAAACGACGCGACGGCATTAGATTTGAACCTAACGACTTTACTTAGTACTAAGCATTGTTAGCAGCGGCAGAGGGAGGATTTGCATCGAAAATGCAAAACTTTATGAAACGAACTTCACTTGTTCAGTTGTTCTTGTTCATATATACTACTACCAGGAGAAATGCAGTGGCCTCAGAGGGTGTAGTTCTTCTGGATGTTGTCAATGTCGAGTCCCTTGAGCTTCACCACCGACTCAACGTGGCCCTTGAGAGTGTGTACCTCGCGAAGCCTGCACCGAAATGCAGACATATATCAGAGACATTTTTCTTGAGACTGAAGTAAGTAGGTTATTTTATGGTATCAAGTGTGTTTAGTGAGAGCTTACCTAGCAACCTCAGCGCGTCTCTTGGCTTGCTCAGCAATCTCGGAGAGCTCCCTGTAGTGCTTGTCCGCGAACAAGCTGGACATGTCAGGGGGCTGGAGGCCGTGTAAGGTCCTCTGAGCTGCAGCCCACTGCGCCTCTCTCTCTTCTTTTCCGTAGTCCTTCTTCGTGGTGAAGGCGGTCTATGTACAAGAGTGAAGAGTTTAGCAAGGTTAGGTAAATAGAGAATCAATCTTTGTATGAACTTGAAAGGTTAGTTACCTTGTTTTCGAAGAGGTTGTTCCAAGCCCTTCCACTGAGGAGGTAACGGATGCCGAATTTCAGAAAGTCTAGGGGAAGGTAAGTGACTATACTGTAAAGCCAGATGACAGCAGCCCATCCCCATCCGATTCCTGAGATCCTTGCGAATCCCCAGTCGCAGTAGATGGCAATCAGAGTCGCAATCTGTGTAAAACATTGAGAGTTTCATGAGAGGTTTCATTTGGATTTGGGAGTTTTTGAGGGAGTTTTCTTAATTACCAGCTGAGCAGCAAGAAAAGCGCCCATCAAGAGCATCCCTGGGCGCTCGATATAAGACAAGCCACGAGACCTCGTCACAAAGATCAGGGCCTGACTGATGATGCTCACTTGCAGGTACAAGGCTGACATCATTGCGTCTGGGTGCTCATTCAAAGGTCTCACATGAAATGTCCTCTGAAAAAATGATGACAGCCTCAACAAAATCAGGATATGCATAAGCTGAAATTGAATCCACAACCTCTCTGTAGGAAATTAAAGATGTTCGTTACCGGGAAATAGTCAGTGGAATTCATGGCCCAAAAGAACAAGACTGTCATCAGTGCTTGGTATCCACCAAGAACAACACCAGTGGCGAAAATCTCGTTCAATTTCCAGCTATCTGGGGTAGGAGATGGTTTCACCCTATCTTTCGAAATGGTCATGATAGTTCCTAGTAGTATAAAAACATGTAAGTTAAAAAAGTCCAGAGACTGAAGTAATCTGTCTTAGATCACTGTATCTTACCATCATTCAGGACTGCAATGATAAGAACCATAAATGGGGAAAAATCGAACTTCCAAATCAAAGCAATCAACATGAAACCAAGCTGCAGAATACAAGGATAATGGCAAGTAAGTAAGCTCACAAATCATCCATTAACGGCATTGGTTTTATCACATTCACGGTTAAGTCAGTTAACTTACCACAATACGGATTGTGATGGACACTGCATAGATCTGTGAACCATGAAAGTGTGAAAGGTTAGACATATATATAGAGGTTTAAATGCATATTGAAACAGAAGAAACAGGAAGAAGGAACCAACAGTATAGTTCTTCATTCTCTGAAATATAGCTCTGCTGGTAAGAACTGCACTAATAATGACACTGAGACCGGGTTCAGTAAGAACAATGTCAGAAGCACTCCTGGCAGCATCAGTAGCATCCGCGACAGCAATTCCGATATCAGCCCTCTTCAAAGCCGGCGCATCGTTGACACCATCACCTGTCATACCACAGATGTGCTTCTTCTCTTGCAACTTCTTCACTATTTCATACTTGTGTTCTAAAACAATGGGAAAAAAGGTCTAGTCAAAGAAGAAATCAGCATACAAATCATACTATAGATGTAGTTACTGATGTTGTAACGGGAATAAAACAATCACACGACGTACCAGGGAAGACCCCAGCGAATCCATCAGCCTTCTCAATCAACTCATCCACAGGAAGCGCTGCAACACTTGAATCCTTGTTTTGGCCAAGCAAGGTGGATGATGGATACATGTTGGTCCCCATCCCAAGCCGCCTTCCAGTTTCCTTGGCGATGGCAAGCTGATCTCCTGGTAATATCAA
The DNA here is from genome assembly GCA_037127255.1 of Persicaria tinctoria. Classification (NCBI taxonomy): domain Eukaryota; kingdom Viridiplantae; phylum Streptophyta; class Magnoliopsida; order Caryophyllales; family Polygonaceae; genus Persicaria; species Persicaria tinctoria. Next base: position 9,491,206 of record JBANSL010000012.1, read on the forward strand.
TGTGATGTGCAAAATATGAGTTGTTGTTGATAAACTGGATTATATGTATCTCTACGACAAAACATTAATTACGAAGTACCTGTTATCATTTTCACATTGACACCAAGATCAAGAGCCTTTCTAATGGTTTCAGCACTGTCATGTCTAGGGGGATCGAATAAGGGCAGTACAGCAACAAATTGCCATGGTCCTCCTGCGCTCTCTTTTGTTTTCTCAGGCACATCCTGCCTTGCAATTGCCAAAGATCTAAGCCCGCGTTCTGCATACTTGTCAATCGCCGCGTGAACCTTCTTCTTGAGATCCTCCTTGGCGTTACAAAGGGAAAGAATCTGTGTATTCAGCACAAACAGTTTGTCAGAAAACTTTTATTTCTCCTGTGTAAATGAAGATATAAGAAAAAGCATACCTGCTCAGGAGCTCCTTTGCTCACTCGGCACCACTTTCCATCAGCAAGGTCGATGTAAGTCAAAGCAGTTCTCTTATCGACAGGATTAAATGGAAGAAAATGAATCTCTCTTATCCCAGCTCGTGCCTAACCAGTTCAATACAAAAGTTAAACCCATACATCAATCACTTACTGTACATATAAAATCAAAATGAGCAGATGGATAGTGCTTTTACCTCTTTCGGATCAGCAAGAGTTCCAACCATGGCAGCATCAATTGCATCCTGATTTTCGGTCCTTGAAGCCCTTGCTGCCAGCAGTACCACATAATCTTTGTCCACGCCCTTTGTAAAGACTTCAATGAGATTCGTGTCGATAGTCAGCTTGTTCAGAGTCAGTGTCCCGGTCTTGTCACTGCAGAGGACATCCATACCAGCCATTTCTTCAATGGCAGTCATTCTCTTAGTAATGGCACCCTGCTGAGATAGCCTATGTGAACCAATGGCCATAGTGACCGACAACACGGTTGGCATAGCTATGGGGATTCCACCAATAAGGAGAACTAGTAAATTGTCGATTCCCTCCCGGTATTTCCGATGCTGGATTGCATACATGACTACAATCTCAGCCAGCATTCCAATTGCTATTGAACCGATGCAGAAGTTCCCTATAGCAGTGAGCACCTTCTGGAAATGTCCAACCTGGTTCGTGCTGTCAACAAGATGAGCAGCTTTTCCGAAGAAGGTGTGGACACCGGTTGCAATGACGACTGCCTCTATTTCACCTTGCTTGCAAGTTGAGCCAGAGTACACCTCATCTCCAGGATTTCTAGTAACTGGCAGGGACTCTCCAGTAAGTGCAGATTGATCAATTTTCAAAGGATCACCCTCAAGAAGGCGCGCATCTGCAGGCACTATGTCTCCTAGCTTGATACTTATTATGTCTCCTGGAACTAATATAGCAGCTTCTTCCTCGCTCCACCGCCCATCACGAAGAACCTAGAGTTATATGCCAATTTGCAAATATCAAACACAATGAACAAATGAAGGACAAGCAAAGTATAGATAGATATGATCCATCCATTCCCTACTTACTTTAGTCTTCGGAGCAAGTCCCGCCATAAGAGCTGCTGCAGCATTCCCAGCATTGTTCTCTTCAATGAAACTGATTGTCGAGTTGATGACAAGCAACGTGAAGATACCAACAAAGTCCTGCCAGTCAGGTGGTCTGTGGTCACCATTGGCTAAGGCAATTGCCATGATAGCTGCCAACTCCATAACCCATGATAACGGGTTCCACATAAAGCCTAAGAACTTGAGGATTTTGCTTTCCTGTGAAAGAAACCAAAAACATGAGATTGTCCTATATATGTACAGTTCATTCAAATTCGATACAATGCTCCGAACAACAAATTTATATCTTCTTTAATTTCAGCACTTTTTATAGAATTCACTTATACCTTTTTCTCTTCTAGTTTGTTGAGGCCAAAGATTTGAAGGCGAGAGGCTCCTTCGTCGGAGGTTAGACCCTCTGGCGAACATCTCAGCTGCGCAAACACTTCCTCTACGGGGATTTTCTCCTGGAGGATGACAAAACACACATCAGAAAAAACATGGATCATATTAGAGTCACCGCTAACTAAGGGTAAGGGTTATTGTTTAATTACTTTACCGGAGCCAAATAGTTACATCAATTGTAATTAAGAATCATTTCAATTTTCAGTGGATGGATTAAATCATTTATTGATAAGGTCAAGATAGTCTACAAAACCAGACCAACTTCATATATTCACCTAGCTGAGACCAATTTGTACTCTGCTTCTATACTTTTTCAATATGGTTACTCAAATTAAATGCACCCACTTTCTGGCGCCTATACTTGGAAACCAAAATATATTATTCTTATGTTGTTCTGAAAATAAACTACAGTATATATCAAAATAATGTTACTTTTCATTTAATTATTAGGATGATAAATGAGATATGGAGCTTCTCTTATGACTAGCTAGTAATAGAAATTTACAGAGTTCATTACTGTAATATTTTACTAATTAAATTGAGGCATTAATTAATACCGTATCTAGTGGTCCACTAGTACGTATTAAGTAGGCAAAAACATACAGGAAAGAAAAATTCACACCAGTACGGAAGGTACGATTGTACAATTGCTCAAATAAAATAGCCAGTCAAATAAGACAACAAACAATGTTTATCTTGGTCCATTCCAAACAAAATATATTACGAAATCAATTAAATCACCCGAAGAAATTTAGAACAATATTACAAATACAAATATGGGTTCTATAATCTATCCTTCAATCACATAGAAAAAGTCTCGATTAGTCTCCTATTTTAAAAAATATTTTCTTAATTAAAAAATTTTAGCCATATTTTAAATTAGATTCCTAAAATTCAATCTTTTTTATAAAAAAATCTCATCCAATTTAATTTGTCTTTAAGACGTTGAAAAAAAATTGATAAATCTTTTGGCATGACACCAACAACTTATAAACTCGGTCACAAAATCTTATTCCAGTGATTAGCATGACTAAGGTCTCCATCGCTTGATTTGTATTCAATAAATAAAGCATCAGCAACACTAGCAGGACAAATACCCACACGCATAATTCAGTATTCAATATTCGCCCACCAAAAAAAACGTATTCAATATTCGTCGGCCTAAATACATGGTCCTTCATCTGTTTAACAGGTAAGTTAGATTAGCCTAAAACGAATCTTATATTTACGGCTTGATTTCTTTCGTTTATAATTAAGTTTGTTCAATTACAAAGATCTTTTTTTTTATAAAAAAAAATACTTGAGAAAATAAAAGATCAAAGGAGAAAGGAAAAGGACAGAAAAGCAGCGTCATACACAGTGGGAAAAAAAAAACGGAAGAGGACGAAAGCGTAGCACTGTCACCGATAGAACTAAATGCATGTTTGACTCTTTGAGACGCCACTGATTTCAAATAGCAATAACAATCATCCAGCATCACTCCACACTAAACCGAAAGAAAGCATACACAGTGTGGATTGTGTAGTGCAAGCGAAAGAACTCAATGCCGATTGGAAACAGAAACGCGTTCCTTGATGAATCAATAATCGTAACGAACAACAAACGCAATAGAACAACGAATTGAAATCAAATCAAGGTTGATCAGTGTAATACACGAAGTAACGAGCGGCTAGATCGATCGATGAGAGCGAAGGACAGAGAGAGAGGAAATTACCAGATCGACATTCTCCATCTGCTCGAGGCTGATGGATTTACCGGCGCCGGCCATCTTCTCCGAGGGATTTCAGGCGAGATTCGAGCGCCGATCGAGCCGATAGATAGTTAGGAACTAGAAAACCTAAAACGTAAAGCAGCTGCGATGCTGGTGAATCATAACTAGTAGAGAACTCGAAAAGAGAGAGAATCGGAAATGCGAGGTCTCCGGTGGACTGTTTTCCGCCTTCTCTCTCAAAAACGAAACACCCTTTTCCGCCTTGGAAGACGAACGCTATTTATACTGAGGGAGGTGAGATCCCCCCCCTCCTTGCAGGCGACGTCGTTTCGGTTTGATATTTAGCTGAACCCTGAATATTACGACGACGTTTAGTTTGAATTGATGGAACGTTGTGATTCTGGTACTCCACTTTCGGCAAAACGATGCGTTTTAAATAGAGTCTTTTGGCTTTATTGTGGGCCCCGCTGATTCTCACCCTTTATTCTTCCTCCAATAGGTTAGGCGATTCGCAGCGATCGCTTTTGCGCTGCGAATACGTTCTATATATTATTATTATTGTTAATTAATCTTTCAAGTTTATTAATTATTGTTTATTGTATTTTCCTTTAGCGTAACAAAATATATTTTATATTGATAGTTTTCTCCATGTGTTTCCATGTGATAAGTTAAATTCTTTTTTTTTTGGAGCAAATTCTTTTAGATACTTTTGAAGAAAAGAAATCATGTCTATCAAAGATTAAATTAGTTTCTCTGCACCATAATGGATTAACTTATTTATATCTATTCTTGTATATCGTTTTGATATTTTTTTTTTGGCATCTCATCAGATGAATTATTATATACTTTAGTTATTTCAACATGACAAAGAATATAATATTGTATGTTAAAATTAGATGTTTTTTAATCAATTAGAGATATATTGATAGATCGAATAGATATATCGATTGTTTGCGTCAAAAAAAGATATATCGATTGTTAACGTGGAATAAAAAGGAAGAACAAGACATAATAAGCTTACTAATACATGAATTCAATTAGTAAAAAACTAGTGTTTTTTTATTAGGAAAGAATTCGATTAGGGGTTACCTAACCAATAGCAATCTGACGGATGAGGTCTAGAAGATCTGAATGACTGAATCATTGGCTAAACAACCACCCCTAGCAGAACGGCAAAGGTGTGCAACTTTATCCATCGCTCTATTACCACTATGGGGCATATGAGAGAAAAAAACATCTCTCATATTAAGTAGAAGAAGTTTAATTTCCGACATAATCAATTCGATTCCCCAAGGGCACTGTAGCCTATTTTTTAAGTGATTTATGATAATTAGTGAGTCACCCTCTATATGTACAGAAGTTATGTGCATGCGGACAGCCTGAACCAATATGTATTTTAAAGCAAGTGCTTCAGTCCCAATGGGAGATTGCCTACCAACAACTGCATGCCCAAACATTGCCAGTTTACCCAACCAGTCACGAATGATGAATCCAATGGTGTTGTCATGCCCATTACGAAGCGTGGATCCGTCGAAATTAAGTTTAAGAGTCTCTTGTGGGGTTTTTTTTTTTTCATTTTTGTGATTTATTTTTCCTATCAGGCTCACCTGACTTTTTAGCGGACAACGAAACCCGAGGAGATGACGACTCCTCATTATTGATCTTGCAAGCAGTCATCTAATTGTTGATGTGATTATATGTAATGTAGTTCATCCTATCGGGATTTGGAGGTGGTTCATTTCTGAAGATGAGATTATTTCGTGCATTCCAAGTTGTCCACCAAGTGAAAACGATTCTTTGTTGATCAGTCTTAGAAAGAACTCTGCCCAAAGCTGCCAAAATTGGTTGAATGTCCCTAGATGTAGATAACATATTTTGGATAAGCAGCTTGTCAGGGGGCTTTAATGTGGAGTTAATAGAGTTATTAAATGGACATTCGAGGAAAATGTGGGAGTCATATTTGATTGCTTGGTTACACAATTCACATGTAGGGGGCAACGAGATCCCCCTACAACTAAGGCGTGCTTTTGTCGGAAGCCCATTGTGACTAAGTTTCCATAGAAAGTTTTTGACTTTACGAGGAGTAGGGGTGGGCACGGGAGTCCCGCGAAATTTTTATGGGACGGGATTGACACTTTTTTTTCGGGACGGGATGGTGTCTGGACGGGACGGGATCGGGACGGGACAGGCCTTGTCCCGCATATAAAAATAATAAAATATTATATAAATTTGCAAAGTGAAAAATGCTTTCATAATTCATTATTTTGTATAATATGTTGAATACGGTATTCTTCTCAACTATATTATTCAATAATAATAATAATAATAATAATAATAATAATAATAATAATAATAATAATAATAATAATATACTATTTATTAATTCATACAATGATTGTATAATTAATTATAATGTTCAACATATTTGGCTACATTATCTTACTAGATCAGGACGGAAAGGAATTGAGACGAGATTCACTAGATATTGTCTCATTATCGATTGATAATTGGGAAGAATACCGTATTTAGCTATTTGCCTCTTGTAACTCTAAATGGGTATAATAATAATAATAATAATAATAATAATAATAATAATAATAATAATAATAATAATAATAATCCCACGTTATAATTAAAAATACAATAAAATAATATTACTTATTTTTATTGTTATTATTATAAAATAATTATACTTTACAAGAAAAAAATATAATATGATATAATAATAATATAATAATAAAAATAAAAAATTTATTATAAATTAATATTATTATTAAATTATATTATAATATTATATAAAAATAATATTATTATTATTATAAATTGAAAATTGTTATTATAGTTATAAATAATATTTGCTCAAATAATAATATTATTATTATTATAAACAAATATTATTATTATTATTATAAATGGAAGATTATGATTATAATTATAATTATAATATTTGCTCAAAATAATAATACTAATAATATATTATTATTATTCTATAATATTATATTATTATTATTATAAAAATTATTATTATTATTATATGCGGGACCGGACGGGATTTGCGGGATCCCACCGGGATCGTCCCGCGTTTCGTCCCGCATAATTTTTGCGGGACGGGATCGGGACGGGATTCGCTATTTTGTCCTAAATCCCACCGGAATCGGGACGGGATCGGGATTTGTGCCCACCCCTAACGAGGAGCATGGATTTCCCACACCCATGCATTGGCATCATCATTATGAAGGTGATGATTCGTGATGAGTTTATACGCACTATCAGTGGAAAACCAACCGTTTTTTGTTGGCCACCAGTAGAGTCTGTCAGGGAAGCTAGCTGTTAATAGGCAGATGGATATTGATGATATTGGAAACAATTTCGGGCGGGAGAACAAGACAGAGCTTTTTCTCTCACCAATTACCACTAATTATGTACTCATTGACAGTTTCATCTAGATTTATGGAACTAATCGGGTTGTGCAATGTTTGCAGTGGTTTACGAGTAACCCAATTATCCGTCCATAACTTAATATTGGATCCGTTTCCCACTCACCAAACGAGACCGGTTTTGAATTCGTCGAGGAGGGCAGTGAGCTTAGACCACTGCCAAGACGTCCCACCACGTCGAACATAGGATAGAATATGGGAGGATTTAATGTATTTATACTGAATGATTTGGACTCATGGATTATTTGGTGTAGCGATAATTTTCCATGTGAGTTTCATTTGGAGAGCTTTGTTCACAGGTCGAGATTTCCTGAGCCCAACCCCACCTTTATTTTTAGCACGACAGATTCTATCCCAGCTAATAAGAGAAGGATGTTGCGCATCTTTATTCCAAAAAAAGGTGTGATTGAGTTGGTCCAAATCATTATGAACCGAACACGGGAGCATGAAACTCTGCATAGAGAATAGCAAAGATTTGATGCAATCAATGTCGCACGACCCTGTTGGGAGAGTGAGTTAGTTTTCCATTTGACTAACTGGTTCTTAGAGTTGCAAATAAGATTACCAAAAGTTTCTTTATTAACCCTTCCATTGATAATAGTTTAGTGCATGTCCATTTCAAATTTTATTTAAATATTTTACAATATTATAAATTTAATAGATAAATTATAACTTTTTGTTTTTTTGTTTGGGTGGTGGGTTAACAGGGTTTGATACCATCCAAATTCTTATACTTTGTATCAATTTTTATGTAACAATCCTATTAGAAAAAAAAAATAGGAAAATAAATTGCTCATATTTAGAAGATAAAAGAGTGATCAATCACAAGTTGGTGTAGTGGTTATGGGACTACATCCCATGTCTCGAGGTTCGAAGTTCGAATCCCCGTGGAAACATGGAGACGCTTGTGAGTGGGAGGGTCAACCCCTTAAATGGGCCTACAGTAACCCGATCCAGATGTAGAGTTGGCAAAGCCCACTTGAACTGGAAAGGATCTAAAAAAGAAGATAAAAGAGTGTATAGTAAGTGTTCGTTTGGATTACATTAAAAAAAACTCAGGAAGTAAATTTCAATACAAGTGTTTTGATTAGACTTTTGTTTCTAAAAACAAATGAAGTAGCTAGAATTCATGAGAATTCTAATTCCGTCAAAATGGAGGAATTAAAATTACCATGTGGGGGTGGGTAAGTTGAAATCCACCATTTTTTATTTATTTCAAAAAATATTTCCTTTTTCTTTTTAAATCACAAATTAAGTATTTGTCCATAATTTAAATAAACAGTTTTTATTAATAAAGGTTACAAAACAATTTTACTCAAATTCTCATGAAAGTTCATATTCAACCAAACAAAACGTATGATTTTAAGTTATAGGAAGTTAAAGTTATCCAACCATGTTTTCTTAAACATAATAGTTTTAGACAAGATTTCGAAATGTCTATTGTCAAGATAATTTCAACTAAATTGCACAAAAGTCATTTTCCACTTAGCTCTACCTCTAACCTACTGGGGAGCAACCACCACCATCAACACACTTGACGCCTGGCAACAAGCACCGTACCACTACCCCGTCGTCTAACAACCACTTAAATGTTCCGAAATGTTCATAATTATTACGAAGATCAAAAACCCTAATTTTACAAACTCACGAAACAACCAACTCTCTCAGCCATGGACACCACAAACCACACCACTATCCCGCAATCCCTAAAATTGGGATTCAGTCTAGATGAATGTAGTGCAATTAATTACAATTAGTGCTAATTGGGAACAATTAGATGAAATCAAATTGATGAAATTAAAATTATGGTTAATTACCCTATTCAATTAGGGTTAATTTAGTGGTTCCTAATATGGATGAACGAAAAAAGTGATTAGCACTAATTTATCCTGATTGATTTTTTTGGGAGCATAGAGACGAAGGAGACGAATCAAGAGCCAAGGACGGTAGTGGCTACATACTATGATTATGAGAAATGATCCATGCCGCTCTTGATTATTGGTTCAATCTAGTGATCGATTCTCCGAATTGAAAATAGGTTTTTAGTTTTACTTTCAACCCGGCTTCTAAATACTTTCTAAAACATGAAAGGACTTGTTGTGTGCAATTTTACAGAAATCGTCCTATCAATAGCCTTTTCGACGTCTTGTCTAAAACCTCACTCTTTCTTAAATTATAAGAAGTTCAATTATTAGGAACTTAATTTCTCATGAATTAAATTCCTAAAAACGTCCAAACGAACACTTGATAATCATATGAAATTCATAAAATTTCCCCCAATCTTACCAAAAACGAATTTACTCCTATTCAATTTTTTTTTTTATTTAACTTTTTTCTAACAAGATATTGAGAAACCTTTAACTTCATTGTATAGCACAAACTCAATTCATAAGATACATAATTGAAAACAAACTTAATTCATTACCTCATTTCAACTACTCGATTCTTTTGACCTACATAAAAATAAAAATAAAAGTTGTGAGGTACAAAGATTGAGTAACATGAAAGTGCACATGTCCACCATACACGATATTCCATTTCTGAAGTTTATCATCTACACAAATTCCTCTTTGAAAGCCCTAGGAACACTATTCTTTCTTTTTTTTCCTTTTTTTTTTGGTTTATTGTGGGGGATGGGGACCCAAATTAAAAGCGCATAAACTTGGGTCCATAGTAGAATATAGAATGTTAAGAAGATAGGGAAATGGAGTTTTCGTAGTGCACTTTCATTGTTCCTAATTTTAACCACAAATTGTGCACCAAATAGCTTAAAAGGATTTATTTGCCACTATTGATTTTGCATACATCGGATTTGGCTCATCGATCATGGTTGGGTTAATTATAAGCATGTTCGATGACACAAGGCTGAGGGTCGCATTACTAAAAAAAATTGACCTACTGGTAAGTAGGGTTGATAAATGATACGGAAATTACCATACCAACCACGTACCAACCACAAATCGACTATGTTGGTAACCACACTTGTGGTAACCAACATGGTGGTAACCACGTGACGGTGGTACGTTAATGGTAATAAAATCTGAATACCATGGTTACCGATTATATATATTAATTTTTTTATTTAATGTTTTATTGTTATTACCTTTGAGTTTTAAGTTTATAATTTATATTTTGTGTTTTGATTTTGACCTAAATTGGTCATTTCTATTTTTTCTACTGGAAACAATAGGAACATTTTGAATGTTTGAAGACTTTGAACTTGTTTTGTTTGAACTTGCAGGAACATTTTGAATGTTTGAACAATTGAACTTTGTTTGTTTCTTCAAGACTTTGAACTTGGTTGGTTTGAATTGGTTTGTACCTTAGGTTGTGAATTTGATTTATTTGAACTTTTATCAGATGATAACCATATTATTTTTTGTAATTATATTTTTTCGTTCGATAACTTTAATGACCACCAAAAGGTAGCCAAAGGGTTTTAAAAAAATACAAACAGAATTAAAGTTTGGTAACCATGGTAATGTACCAGTGGTAACCACAAATCGTGGTTACCACATATGCGGTAACCACGACTTGTGGTTAGTACGTGGTATAAAAATTTGCGTACCACTAATTTGTGGTTGGTACGTGGTAATCACCATTTTTTTATGGTAACCGTACTATGCCAACCCTACTGGTAAGGATTAAGGGGTAATGGCTAGGGTGGTAAAGATTTCGTATTCAAAACATATTTGCTTATTTTTCTTTTTATTATTCGATCAAAGGAAGTTTGGGTCTGATTGTTAGTGCTATCCTTGACGATACTCGAAGTTTTAACCGGACCTGCTGGTCTCATGTAAACCACGTACAACAACCCATGGTCTGGTTGTTCAAGTTTGATTTACAATTTCTTCTTGTTGATGTAGCTAACGTTATTCTAAATGAAATGGCATAAGTTGCCGAGTTTGTTCTTAAAAAAAAGGTTAACACAAGGTTAACACAAGTTGATTTACTTAGTTTACGACTTTTGTTAACTAGGTCATGTAACTAAAATGTCGTAAAGCGCAACTTGCAGATATTGCATGACCAAACATTTGCGCTTGAGATGGTGTGGAAAGATGTGAAATATGACATCCCACATTGATTAAATTATGAATCCAAGTCTTGCATATATATAAGTCGGTGAGCTACCCCATCTAACACGAATTAGTTTTAGGATGAAACCTCACTCGACTTTTGTGTTCGGCTTGGTTGGCGCGTGTACGTTTGGACGTGCGTGACCCCCCACGTTATATGACCCACCGTGATTTAACATGGTATCAAAGCTATGTCGTCAAGCGCAACTAGCAGATAATTATGACACCCCACGTCACATTGGTTAAATGATGAATCCAAGCCTTACATATAAGCCGGTGGGCTACTCCCCCTAACACTGGTCTAATTGGTTGGCTGATCTTAAAACTTATGTCATCACAGTAAGCATCAACTAGAGATAGGTCGGTCTTTACTATGTCTATAATAATCTTTGAAAAGTTTGCGAAAATGATTGTGGCTCCCAATTTTCGGAACTCGGCAACTAATAATGCAAAAACCTTTTACATGACCTTGTGAAGAATTCTATGAAGAGTTGGGTCATGAAGTTTGGACCGAGGGCTGCAAAGCCATCGATACAAATGCTGTAATATTGCATCTGCAAATACATTTCCAGAGTTAATTGCATCTTCAAGGCATCTCTTAACTAGCTGTTTCAAGACATGGAAAGCCATCGTGATTTAACACGATAAATTTTAAAGGTCGTTTTAAACTTTTGAGGTAAATAATTAACACTGAGTTATGCTATTTTTATTGAATCTTTTTTTTAGTGATTACTTTGTGCTAAAATTGTTTTTAGTGATTACTTTGTGCTCAAATTGTTAATTAATTGAGTTAAAAGATAAGATGGATAAATATTTAATAATGTCAAAGATGTGTATAATTATTACAAAATGCAATTAAATCGATATTTTTCTTAAAATTTGTGAATGATTGGAGGGATTGGTAAAAAAAAAAAAAAAAGATTTGTATTCTTAAATGGAGGGATTATGTGGGAGTTGATGGAAGTGCTAGAATATAAAGGTGATCTTAAAATTGGATGTTTCCCAATATGAGTTGAACTTGACAAATGACATACATATGTATCACATTGCACTTCATACACACATAAATCTACAATATTAATAATGTAAATTAAACCTTACTAAATACACACAATATATTCGTATTTATAGTAAATAATTGCATCAAATTTGAAAAGGGATACACCCTAGTTGGAAAGTGTATAGATATGTAATGGGGAATAAGCTTGGAGGGAGTAAGTAGGAAAGGTTGAAAGGAAAAGAGATGCCAAATGGATATCGACTCTACGAAGTGAATTACATGTTGCCATTGAAATTAGCCTCCAATTTGACAACCACCACTGCTTGTTTTTTTTTTTTTGCCAAATAATTATTTTTATTTTATGGGATTTATGATTGTTGGTGGTGGTCATAAATTGGACAAAGGGAAGACAACAGATTCCATTTGAAGAATGGCCTTTGAAAGTGTTGCAAGTGTACACAGATTGGACACCACTCCCTCCCTGTTGATGTTTACTATAACGGAGACTTCTAAACTAATACGATGTCCATCAAATGGGGAAAGGGTGTGTACATTTAGAAAATCTTATCGAAACTTATCATTAAGAATCCATTTTGGCGATGGACGAAAAGAAACTTATTTGTATTGATTAAAAAATAAAAACCTAATCGATGAAAAACTTGATCAAATCGGCCATGACCAATCGATAGGTTTGGGACGGGTCCGGTTGCAAACAAGCGGAAAACTCCTTGGCTGGGTATAGTACTTCACTCCGTACAGTTTCTTCAATATTTGTTGTCCTTCCAGAATCCTGAATTACATGGGAAAAATATTCCCCAACACACTGAGGACTAAATTAAGAGTAAAAATTGGGTTCCATTGTTCAAAATATAGATTGGATTTGTGTAAAGCTTTAGTTCTCGCACTAAAAAAATAAAAATTGTAAACTGACACCAATAGCAAATGTGGTCTCTGTCATTTCACAAAGATTATGATTAGATGGTTCATTTTAAACTCTATATTTTCTTGAATCTACCGCAACTAGGTTCCAAGTCTAATTGGATTAAAATCCAGGATGGTTGGGTAGGGTGAATAATGGGCTGGTTCAACCGTTGGTTCAGGATTGTGAACCGGCGGTTCCCATTCAAGAAAACCTTAAACCGCCCTACAAGGACCAAACCTGAACAGATGACCAGAGCCAATGACTCAATGTGCCATGCTATATGTGAGGCCAAAACCAAAATACTCACCTGATGACCGGAGTGTCACACTGTCACCATCTTCAAGCTCGGAACTTGCAAGAACCCAGGTCCGGCAATGGTGTAGAGTCTGGCTAACAAGCAGGTTCTTATCAGACTTTCTTATTAAACACATTTAGGCGAAAACGCCTGTCCCTACTACAGGGAACTAGACCATTTCCATAACCATAATTATTGCTAGTGTACATTATACAACACAACACTTTACAAATAGGAAATTTATCAGACTACTTTATTTTAACCCCTTCCCCCCTTTTGGTTCTAGCTCGTAAATTTCTCCGGGGTGGTGCATCCTTTCTTTCATGGTTTGGGTCGGACTGGGTTGCATCCTGCAATGAATCATCAAACAGTGTGCTATTACTATCTCGCGACCCACTGGAAACACGATTAGAATGCTCATTTTGAAGCTGCAGGTTGTCAGGCACAGTTACATCCACCTTTGCTTTGCTTGATTCTACAGCATCTATCGCTTCATTGTGGCGTGATTCGAGGAGAGTCTTGTCTGCTACAGATCCACTGATAACAGAAAGACGCATAATGAATAAAATAATTCATGGAATATTTTGTGATTACACTTTTCTTCATCAGTGAAAATGGTTCAGCTTCGGACTGGATTCTGGACATGTCATATGGGATGTTAAAATGGTTGATTAAAGTTGGGATCAGTTCAAATTGGATTAAGATCTAGGATTTCTCAATCAGGTCTTTCTCTACTGATTTAGATCAATATTCTTCAAGATCAGCTCCAAATTGTGTGGATAATGAATATTTACGAAGTAGCTAGTGCACTATCTATCTACTTTCTTCTAAAATGGCTGGGGACTTCATATTGCATAACTTAGACATCAGTTTTTTACGATTTATAGCTCCCTATTTTTAAAGGTCTCTGGTGTATCAATGAATCAAATTTCATGCATTAGATGAACATAAAATGTGGATAAATTAAGCCATAAAAGGGAAAAAATAACAGATGATTAATGTAGTGAAACTTCAAAATATGCTCAATTATTTGAGGAATATGTCACCTCAATGCATGATTGTGTGTTCCAGAATCCCTCGAACCCTCCATTTCATGAGAAAGACGATATCCTGGTTCAGAGAAGAGTCAATTAAAACGTAAGCAATGCAATACACCTAAGCAAATTATGTAGACAAAATAAAGATTTAAGTAAAAGTAAAACAACACTCGGCAAGATAACACATTTACTTCTTGAACCAACAACAGAATCAGATAACATTCCATTACTTACTGCCCAAGGATAGACATTTTATCTTTGAATATATGGGGACAAGTTATTTTATTATCATTATATTTTTCTGTACACCTAGGTTTCTGCTAAAATGGGGGAACTATTACTTACCAGTTAATGAATTCATCACCGAAGCGTTTACATAAGAAAAAGGATTTTCCCCCATAAAGTGTACCAAAATCTAATCCCCTAGGCCCTAACCAATAACATATCACAAGAAATAGAATGCCCAAAAAGGATTCTGGACTTGAATATAACATCTGCACCAATTCGGAGACAACTAGCAACATACCATGAAGCTGATTTGAATTGACATCAAGATCAGTGTCCTTGGCAGGATCTGAATCCCCAATGGCCTGAATGGTTCCATCATCCTGCAGATATCCAGTGAACTGAATTACAAATTCGGTACATCACACAGATAAAGGGCTTGTAGAGAAGAGTTATCATGGAGATCTAGTACCCACTTGACATTGTTTGGGAACTAAACGTGCATTATCAGATTGCAATGCTTCACCATGTGACCTTTCACACTCCATCTCCGCAGATTCTGAGGACAGGGGACCAGGGTGATCAAAATGCATTCATAATTAAGGGAAGAGGAATTGTAAAATGAAGAGGGAAGTGTCTCTACAACTGCTAACCTGGTAGCCTGACACTGTTTGTGTCTGAGTTACATGTTAATGAAGTCAAACCATGCAATTTATCTCCCATCACCTCATCATTAGCATTGTTTGTCATTGTATCTTGCACTGAATTGTCTTCTAGAGATGCAGAAACCAAACTAATCTTCGTAGATGGTGTTTTGGCTAACCGTTCTTCTGTGGCCTCTGAATGTGCATTTTGTATTTCAATCAAGACATTGGAGGTTTTGGTAGTAACTGGTGATGGTGTTCTAAATTCAACATGCTTTAATGCTGGAGATGACCATGCAGGCTGAGCCTTCATATACGACTTTGCCACATCCACAGGAGAACCCTTTTCACCATGAGTGACCTGCATATATAAATCCAATTTTTGAATAAGTAGCCACCAATCTGTAGTAGCTCATGAAGATTTTGGAGTGGCCAACCAGCAGAAGGCAAGGAGTAAAGCCTGCAATAATCATTTAGGCTTCCGGGTATAAATGATTTTCATATTATAGTTATTTATAAAAAAATCTTCTATTAAATTTAAAATATTATGAAACAAGTATATGGGAAGGTCAGATAATTATGAGCAGCCTATGCAAGCATAATATGAATTTGACTTCTTCAGTATAAGAATTGTGATGCTTTTTGATAAATAAATCAATCAAATAGAAGAGGTTGAGAATAAGACTTCTACACTATTATGAACTTTGATGCTTCTACCAACCAGTTAATCAAATAGAAGAAGTGAAACCATATCAAGTCAGGGCTCCTTTCAAGGTGAACAAATAAACAAGAACTTTTGAAGTGTATATAATTGATATCCACAGAGCAAAGTTACGAGAAACAAGTAGATATCAATCCTAAAGTAAGACAAACAAAATACAAAGAAGAGGTTTCTCACAAGTGAGAGAGCTCCATGATTAGTGGCATAGATTCGATCCTCTGCCTTCGACGTGGAATCTGATCTAGATTTCTGTTCCTGCAACCATTTCCTGGCTTCCATAACAGCAGTGTTGCGTGCACCTGACATTATTTATTTTTTGAACAAAAGAAGATTAACCAAAAAGTCAGCAAACATCATGTGCTACAGTTCAAAGAAGGAAGAGCTGATGTGATTTTTTTTCCTGGTGATGCTCTCAGAAAAGTTAGAAAACATATATTTCAGAAGGCACTACCACCAATCCACCGTTTCTATTACCTGTATTGCTGAGGTTCCCATCCCACTTCACAGAACGCGATCTAATAAGCTTTATAAGCTCATAACATTCTTCCCTGGATAGATATCAAAATCACGAAAATGTATTAATATGGAAATTTTGTATCGGTTGTGAGAGCACTTGCACAGTTGCACTAGCAAGGGAATTATTCCAATATGCAAAATTTGCAAGATAACTAGATAAGTTTTAGAAAGATACAATCAGTGCATTCATAGAAAGATACAATCAGTGCATTCATAGAAAGATACAATCAGTAAATCTTAATTGATAGTTTCCATGATTACTTTATTTACCCTATTTCACTATCTTTTTTCTTAGGGCAATTATGTCTATTTTTTTGGAAAGCAACATGAATTTAATTATTCAACAGGTACTCCTGCATCTTTCAGGAAGGATGAGGACTTACTGTTTTACAGTCTAAAATTGAATGCTTGTACATGAATACTACGAAAGTACGAAGTATGAACATCTTTTTTCTTCAGGATACACAGCTATAACTTCATTACTACCAAATCTGTAAAGTATAAGAACTGACCCCTAGGTAAGGTTACAACAAAGTGACGTAGAAGGTTGAGAGCTGATAAAACATATATGTTAAAAAAATAGATTTAAATGAAAGAAATGAAATAAATTCTTGAGAAACTTAATTCTGTTATAAGATACATCAAAGGGTTGTCAAAGTTGACTAAGATTATCATTTCAACAATAGGATTGCTAAAGCCCCCCAGCATGAAAAGATCCTTCAAATTATACTTCCAAGTATAACTAATTTGTACAGAAGTTAGTCCAGTCAATACCTTGAAAAAGTCTGCTGCATAACCAATTGTTGAATCAACAGCACATTCTCCCTCTTTGCATTCATTGAAGATGACCCCTTCACCAAATTCAAACCAAAAGATAAGTTATAATTGAGAATGATATTACATATAAAGAGATTGGAGACTGGAAAAATCAGCCAAAGCAACATGTACGAATGTGATAAAGTAAGATGCGTATGTGAGAAACTACTAAATTTTGGTTAGAGCAGAAAAACAAGGCATAATGACAATAGTAATGTTAAACTACAAAAAACCTAGTTGTGACAATAGTAATGTTAAACTACAAAAAACCTAGTTGAACCCACTTTGCAGAGAAGCCGCCTTTAATGAATAAAATTTCATTGAACCACACATCTTCCATACTGTTATCAATCAAGTATGAACCACATTGACAGTTTAGCAATATTTGTTACCTCCAACAAAATCCTATATGAAAATCAGATGGTTCTCCGTGTCCGGACTCCGGACAGCAGGAACATTGGAATCCTACGATCCAGAAATAGTTGAATGTTAAATGTGAGTTTTTGTTGGACAGCATTGCCATTTGGCTTCGTTATGAACTTGCAAGAGGATTTTAACTTTTCAATGATACCCAAGTTGAAGGCAACAAATATTTGGGAGAGCAGGTCTAGCAACTTTCAGGAAAGCTTTAAGCAAGAACTGTTGAGAAGGCAATGCTAGTGATCAGAAAGATGAAAAGGCTGAACTGCATACTTTTTAATCAATACATAGCATTTTTTTAACTTTAAAGTTTGACAACACTCATGCATGTCATATCGACACTAACAATGATCGTGGAGCATCCATTTCAGTTACACTATGGCAATCCTGAGGACTGGCTTCTCCCTCATCGTGAGAACTTATCCATACTATTTCAAGTACTCTATAATTGAAAGAAATTACTAATACCTTGAAGCAAGATGCTTCCACTTCTTTTTTCTAGGGAAGCTTGAAACATTTTTAAAAAAGTTGATTCGATCAAAACTTCAATCATAAGAGTTCCATCAATAATAAAAATCTAGCAAAAGGAGAAAAGACTGATTCATATATTATGATACCTGGTTCAAGTCCGCATCAGCTGCATCTGATTCATCATCTTCATCCTCTGGAATTGTCAAAAAATTAAATTGTCTATGAATTAATGTATAGAAGCATTATTAAAAATTTAAAAGGAAAGGACCAAGGAAATAATTCATTGCATCAGATGCCAAAAATTGGCCACATATCACCAAAATTGTAGCTGTAGACTGATGCATCTCAGTTTTTTCAACGTAATGTGATAGTTATCCAGTGCCATATTAGAAGAAGGATAACATCTGAAACAGTTTGCAATTCATGTTGGAAGGACTCAGACTACAACAAGTATGATCTTCTTCCTCCTCAAATTCTTAAAAAAATTGAACTACTTCATCCTCAAAACACTACTCGATGCAACGAACTAAACTGAAGCGAGAAAATTACCAGAGCAGCATTCGCTACCAGAAGACGAAGACGATAAAGAATCTGGACCAAAAACGGCGGACAAAATCTTTCCGGCACCGGAGGCAATCGCGCGAGCAGGATAAATCAATCCGGAGAGCCAATTAGGGTTTCCAGAGGTCTCCGGCGCAGGCTCCTCGGACGGCGGCTGAGGCCGAGCGTAAGGCGTCCTGTCAGCCGCTCGTGTTCTTCGACTCCTCAGAATCTTACCGCCGGCGGTTCGGCCATCTTCGTCGGCGCACCGGCGAAGACTGAAAACAGCGGACATGGAGAGAGGGAGAAAAGTGGCAGAGTAACGGTGAGCAACGGTCTCCAGGCGAAGAGATGCGCGTTCGAGTTTCGCTTTCTCTACTACATTTGGATAAGGAGAAAGAGCTTTGTACGTAGTTTGTAAGATGTCAGGGGTGTTTTCGTCTTTTCACGGGAGGTAATGCGGCGAACGTCGGCCCCCACCTACTCCCAACTTCTGATAGTGGAAACTAAAGATGGGCTTTCGGGCCCATCAGATTTGGCTTGGGCTTTTCTCAAACCAGATTCGGGTCTACCCAATACGGGTCGGGTCACTCGGGTGGGGGTGAATGATGTAATGGCTTATGTAGTGAATCGTGAATGGTTCTCTACCGCCTTCACTTCTTCACCGACTGCGGGCCGCCATTTTTGCATTCAGCATCAACCTATTTAAATCGTCTCTCTCTCCCTCTCTAATTCCGATTGAGAGAGTTGCAGAGATTTGATCGAGAATCTGTAGAAGAAGAAGATGACAGGGTTGACGTGCAACGCATGTAACAAGGAATTCAACGAGGATTCGGAGCAGAAGCTCCATTACAAGTCGGAATGGCATCGCTACAACCTCAAACGAAAGGTTTTCTTCGTGTCTATCTCTGTAATTGGATTGCTTTAAGGTGATTGTTTGTTTTGTGTTGCTCTGCTGGTTTTTAGGTTTTTTTTTTTTGTGCTGCTATGTCTGAGGCTTGGGGTTCGAGGAGTGTGGATTTATGATGTGTGTGTTCGCTTTGAGACTTTGAGTTTTGGATGCTGTAATTGATTGAATCTCGGGAGCCTATTAGTCGTAGAATATCGGTTAATCAAATTCAACCAATTGCGGTTTCATTTGAATCCTGACAGAAGAGGATTTCAATGACTAACGTCCAACTTTGGTTAGTCTGTTATCTTTTGCGTTTTCGTGTGAGTACATCATACATGTAAATAGAATGGTTTCAGAATGGTAGAACAAAATTCAACTTTGTAGTTGATGTTAGCATTGATGATTCTATACTTGCTGAGTTTTGCTGCATCTAATTGATGTGCTGCTTATGTTAAGTTTGACACTGCTTGAAAAAATTTCCTTGAGGTTCTAGATTATCAGTTCAAAATTCTACTTCGTTTTCGAGAAGAGATATTTTCAATCACTTGTGTGCGGTGTGGGTGTTGATATGTATACTATTTTTAAAATGTTACTGATGCTTTTTGCTTCTCCTGTGGATGTTTGGTGCTCAAAGGAGTGGGGGCTGGGAGTTTTATTCTGTGAGCACCTATATGTATTTTGGCTTGCTCCTATCTAGATTTTTTGTTGGTCAAAAGTTGATTGAATTTCATATTCGGTCATAATGTCAGACAACCTGTAAAATTGGACTTCTGGGAGAATATTTGTTTCCCTCTGGGTTCTGTTAGCGGTAAGGTCCGTAAGGATGTACACTACACATTGGAGATATTTACTATTTAATATCATGTTTAAAGTGGTTATTAAGGATGTGTTGAGCTGTTCAAATCCTGTTTTGGATATCAACTTTAGTATTTTACAACTTTCCGGGAAGGCGGGAAATTAGAATGCCTAGATTGTTTGTATTGTCTCTTTAATTAATGTCCTGCCAGTATAGGTAATTGCTTTTACATGTGCTATTACATTACAATGATTTGGACAAGTGGACAACCATAACTGTTTACTCAAGTCCATGAGATTATTGTTCGGTATTCTTACTTTGCTGAGTTACAATGTAGATAGCTGGGGTTCCTGGAGTGACAGAAGCCTTGTTCTTGGCAAGGCAGTCTGCACTTGCTGAAGAGAAAAAGAATCTAAATGACACTCCTATGCTCTACAGTTGTGGCATTTGTGGAAAGGGATATCAAAGTGCTAAGGCACATGCTCAGCATCTCAATTCTAAGATTCACATAATGCGAACTTCCCAGGGTGAGAATCAGCAGAATGAGGCTAACACGATCATTAAGCCACGTCCTCGTCGTGTTCCAGTGAAGCCACCCCAAGCAGAAGTTGTAGAAACTGAACATAGCGACGAAATTGAGAATGAGTGGGAAGAGGCTGACCCAGATGAAGTTCTGCTTGGTGAGGCTACAGGTTCAATGTCTAATCTGGGTGTCAATGGGCATTCTGTTGAGAATGATGGTGAAGACATTGATGAAGATGATGAAATGATAGATGAGTTAGATCCATCCTGTTGCTTTATGTGCGACTTAGAGCATGATACTATTGAAAATTGCATGGTTCATATGCACAAGAAGCATGGTTTCTTCATTCCTGATGTCGAGTTTTTGAAGGATTCAAGGGGCCTTCTTACATATCTTGGCCTCAAGGTTCGAAGCTGCTTCTGCTTAGGGGTTACTGTATCATTTATCTATTGTAGCATTCCTGGAACTTATTAACATGTTTGTACGCTCTCAGGTGAAAAGAGACTTCATGTGCTTGTATTGCAATGAGAGATGTCATCCATTCAGTGACTTGGAGGCAGTTCGGAAGCATATGGAAGCAAAAAGTCATTGCAAAGTTCGTTATGGTGATGGTGGTGATGATGAAGAGGTTGAGTTGGAAGAATTTTATGATTACAGCAGCAGGTATTTTACATTCTCAGCTTCCATATTCTTCTATCATTAAAATAGATCACGGGCATGGGTTGTGCATTTAAAGTTTGTTTAGCCAAACTCGAAGGCGAGTTGTTATTCATCACTTGTTGGAGTTACTCTCATAAGAATACAACGCCCACACCATGATGATCACCTTGCCTAACTAACCCCTACAATTCTGAGAAAAAGGTATTGGAAGAATGGATGTTTGAAGTGAAATGTATCGTGAGGAATTAATGTTCTGAATGCCAATGTGGATGGTGGATTTAGAGATAGAAATATAGCACATATTGTGGGGTCTCGATATCATCTCTTGGAAGATGGAAATAATTAACTCTTATATTTTCTCGCTCCCTCGTTAACTTGTGGTTAATTCTACTTGCAGCTACATGAACGAGGATGGGAAGCAGCTGGTTGCAGCGAATGATATGGGCAACTCCATTGAACTTGGAGGTGGTGGCTCTGAGATAATAATAAAGAGAAGAACTGATGATGGAATGTCAACAAAGGCAATCGGCTCACGAGAGTTCCTTCGCTATTACAAGCAAAAGCCAAGGCCAACCCCTGCAAATGATATGGCTATCTCCGTTGCATTAGCCGCAAAGTTTGTCCACTACAACTCAATTCTTTCTTTTCATGTCAAGACAGTTTTTTATCTTTGGTCATACAAAAATGTTAGCTTGAAGTGGGAAACTTATCATGTTGCTTTCCAGGTATAGGAGCATGGGTTTGGCAACCGTGCAATCAAAGGAGCAGACAATGAGGATGAAGGTGATGAAGGAAATGAATAGATCCGGGGTGGAGGCCATGCGGATGAGAATTGGCATCAAGAACAACGTCATCTTCAACCTCCCCAAGAACGTTCCACATTAGCCGTCTCCCTTGTGGCGTCTTCCCATTTAAACCTGGCGTGGAACTCTTTCTGGTTCAACTCTTTTGATACCAAGCACCCATAATTTTGCTGTTTCTTTGATCCATGAGATGGGTTTCTATATAAGAATATATCAAGGCAATTCTTCAATGCATCAAACTGTTTTCGGGTTGAGTTTGGTTTGGGTTCTGTTGGATTGGATTCCTTGGGTTGGGTTTTGTGCTCTATCAGCAAATGTCAGTGCCCAAACCTGTGGTTGGCAATGGTGAAGCTGATGCCAAACCATAGAAGAGGTAAAAACATAAAGCATGTAAATTTCAGTAATGTGTTTACTTTTGCAGCATTACATATCACAAACTGTCAAAAATGGCAAACTTTGATCCAAAGACAGATTGGATAAAACATTCAACAATCTACAGATCCTTTTTACTCTCCTCTTGAAGCTGAACCTGATCTTCTTCAACCTCGTTCACTTCCAAACCCTGACCTCGCCTCGACTCCTGGATCGTCCTCCATTTCTCCTCCGAATAAAGAAGCTTTCCAACAATGGGATACTTGTCAAGGAACTTCATCTCCCAATCATCAAGCACAGCAAGCTCCGACTCATCCAGCCCTTCCAGATCGCCATTGATGTCCTCCGGCTTGAACGAGAGCAGCGCCAGCGCTTTGCTGGCATCCCTGCCGGAGAACATGCGGTACGATCCGCCAGGGCCGTAGAAGTTGGTGGCGGTGGAGACGTCGTAGATCTGGCCTCGAACGGCGATCAAAATCGGTTTCTTGGGGTCGGATCCGTCGTACGCCCGTAGCTCCTCTTCGGTGACCCGATCGCCGAGGTTGAGCGGCTCCTTGGGGGATTTCGGCTTGAAGTCCTCCTCGGAGACGAACATGCCGCAGACGAACCTGTAGGCGAAGAACATTAGGGCTAGGATCGAGAGGCATTCGAGCGGGGACAGGCCTGCGTAGTCGTGGAGGATGGATTTCAGCGTCGCGGTGGAGTAGAGCTCCATTGATTTGCTCGAATTCTAGGGTTCGGGGTTTTGTTTCGGCGATTGGTGAATTTGGGGATTTTAGGGGTTTGTAGAGATGGTGGGGGGTTGGTAGGAGGGTTGATCATTGGCTGCAAACTGACGACAGAGAAACGGAGAGAGATTCCCGCCTACCAACAACCTTCCTCTCTACCTAACCTCCACCGTAAATGGTCAACGGAAGTCATTAGTCAATGATTAATCTTAAACCCGGCCCGTAAACAAGTCGAATCCAAATTCGAGCTTGTTCAGGTAAAAAAACAAGTTGAATATGAGCACAATTTGAAGATCGAATTCAAATTTATGCTCACCTTAAGCTTTATAAACGAATTAAATATGAAAAAACAATAATCAACTCGTTCGGATCAAATAACTTTCCTACCGTACAATTTTGTATCATAGTAGTACTAGACAGGGCTAGGTGGGGTTCGTACAATAATCAACTCGTTTAGATGCATACTTATCAACTACCAAAATATGCGTAATAAATATCATATTAATCGATGTAAAGAAATAGTAATTTTCCCGTTGAAATAAATTTAATAAAAATGCTTATTTTGCTAAACAAGACAAGATACAGTAATTTGAGTCATAATCCTTGCATAGGCAAAACCAGGTTGAAAACTAGAAATCCATAAACTCTATAAGGCGGTCTCTACGAAGAGCTCGTATGTATTGTAATTTGTACACACTACATTCTTAGGGATGAAGTTCCTTTCAAAAGTGGAAAATTGAGTTGCAGCTTGCAAATTGGCTTCAACTTGGATGGTGGGGCAAGTTCAGCTACGTTCGTATATGCAAACTAAGACCACTGAAAATGGACCTTCTAATGCATGGTTATATAATAAGAGATGATGAAATGGTCAGTCTTGATCTGCAAAGGTTGGCGATATATAGTATACACCCGCATAGAACTGGCAAAATCTGACCCGACCCGAGAAATCCGACCGAACCCGAAAATTTAGCATTATGCATAACCCGAACCCGAAATCGAGCCCGACCGATTTTGACCCGAAACCCGAAGTAACCCGGATCCGACTCAAATCAGACCCGACCCGACTCTCAACCCGACTCCCAACTGATCCGACTCCCAACCGACCCGACCTCCAACTCGACTCAAATATCCTTGAATATATATATATATATATATATATATATATATATATATATATATATATATATATATATATATATTATACATTTATACGACAATTTTTTTTTTATATTGTAATCCATTATCGAACTATTAATAGTTAATGCTATTTATAAACAAAATAAAAATTTCATTGATCAAAGTAAAAACTTAAAACCTTTAGTGTATAAGTGCATTCCATTGATCAAAGTTAATTTTACCATAACTTTATGGTAAATTTGAGGACAATTTAGAAACAAAACAAAATAAGCCAAAGTCCATAGTAGTAACTCAATAAATAAACACAAGTTACACAACATCACTTCAAGTTTTAACAACTTGGCATTTCGACGGCTAACAAAAACAAGTAACTGATCAGCCTAACAACAAAGAGCACAAAAACAAGGAGGGGCAACACCATTGTAGGCTTGTAGAGTTGCAGCAGCAAAATGCAATATGTAAACGCAGCAGCGAGCGGCAATAGCAATAACTCAGTAACCACGCAGCAACAATAATCCAAGAGCACGCGCCAGCAAAAGATCCGACTCCGTACACAGTAGGCAACAGCATAACGACAACACACGTCATCACAAATTCACAACTCACAATAGCACAGCAACATCAGATAGAAATGTAGAATCTTACTCTTCTTCTTCCTCCAAAGATTCAACTTCTAGGCAATATATAATAAATATCTAAATGTTATAATACAATCTAGGTATATACTAAATATCTTATAACAATTAAAATAAGACAACTAAATTATGTGCAATAAATAAGATCTTACCGCCATATCCATTCAACCAATTTTGAGTGGTCACTAGTGCCTCAACATTTTTTGGTAAAAGAGAGTTTCTCCATTTGCTTAGAATTCTTCCTCCCATGCTAAAAGTTGATTCCGAAGCAACCGATGTTATTGGAATAGCCAATATATCTCTAGCCATAGAGGAAAGTACGGGAAAGCGAGAAGAATTCTCTTTCCAAAAGTTTAGCACATCAAGCTTCATTGTAACAGGGTAGGATTTCTCTCTCAAATAAATATCAACTTCTGAAGTGCTAACTTGATCGAAAGAAGCAAATTCCTATGGTATTCAAAGATAAATGTTAAATATAAGTAATCTTATAATGATTAATGAATGACAAAAAAAAACAAGTTGATTTGCTCAACTACTAAATAGAAACACAAAAGCAAAAAACACACATAATTAATCATGATATTCAGAATAAGAACCAGTGACATATATTAAATAGAGTACAATTCAGAATAAGAAATACAAACAATTGACGACACATAATTAATCATGATGTTCAGAATATGAAAGTGGCGTATATTAAATAGAGTACAATTAAGAATAAGAAACACAAACAGTTGAAGACCAAAAGCAAAGAGCACACATAATTATTCATGATATTCATATACATACCTCAAGTCCATCAAGATCATCAAATCCACCCAACTCATCATTTCGTTCATTAACTGAAGTAGCCCCCGCACCTCCATAAGCTGTATAGAGTTCATCAAACAGAAGCTCCACTTCCTTAGTCATTCTTTTACCCTCGATGTCTCCATGTTGTTTACTTAAAGCAAATAGCACAAACCTCAACTTGAATCTTGGGTCTAAAATAATCGCAAACTTTAGAATAGGCGCGAAGTCAGCCCAATACTTGTCAAACTTTTCTAGCATATGAATCGCTGCGTCCCTAATATCAGTGTCACTGCAAACAGCTATGCTCTCCAAACGGTTATGAATCTTCCATAATTGAGGAAAGAATAAATTTGCAGTTGGATATACACTTCCTGAAAACATTTCAGTAACTGCATTGAATGGCTCCAGCAAATTGCATATCTTCTCAACTTTAGCCCACTCACAAGGGCTTAAAATACAATCAAAACCCCCATCAACTCCAATAAAATAATAGTTTATCGCATTGCGATATTTGAGAGTTTTATCCAACATGATGTAGGTAGAATTCCACCTGGTCGGCACATCCAACGACAACTTAGCTGACATCGGCACTTCAAACTTCTTAACACATTCGGCAAACTTCTGTATCCTTGCTTCTGATCCCACTATGTAGCGAACACCATCTCTAACTTTAGCAACGAGCGGTTTAATAAGTTGTAGTCCATCTTTAACCACGAGATTCAAAATATGAGCAGAACATCGAATACGACCGTATTTGCCTCCACATACCATGTCCTTTAACACTCCTTGTTTCAAGATAGATATCATTTTATCATTATTGGTGGCATTATCAAGCGTCAAAGAAAATACCTTCTTCTCAATTCCCCATTCCGAAAGTGCTTGTCTCATCTCTTGAGCTAATTCAAATCCACCATGCGGAGGGGGACAATGACGAAAGCAAAGGACCTTGCTTTGAATCTTCCAATCTTCATCAATATACTGGGCAGTCAGACACATATAACTTTTAGTGTTTATTGAAGTCCATAAATCAGAGGTGCAACATATCCTTCCAGGAAGATCTTTCAACACCTTCTTTAAGGCAGCTTTCATTTCATTATGAACCACTAGACAATCCCTCTTTGCTGTATTCCTGGATATTGGCTGAATCTGATCATTCAGACGTGTATGCAATTTCCTATTTCTTGGATGTTCAACCCAAGAGAAACTATATCCTTGATCTATGATAGCCTCAGCAACCAGCCTTCGGTACTCATACTGATCAATTTGCTTGCCTCGAGTCTCCTTTTTGTTCACCTTCTTGTACTCAGCACATCGATCTAAATGTCTATGAAGAGTTGTTGCCTCAGTCTGCCCATCGCTACTATATTTAGCGACTTTGCAATACTTACAAACCGCCATAAGCACACCTGAAGGCTGAGCCTCAAGATTGAAGTGAGCCCAAACTATTGAATGTTTCCGCTTTCGACATTTTTCTATTTCTTTAGCATCTTCTTCTTTAATTTGGGTATCAATATCTTCCTGAATTTCTCTCACGGGCTCAAGTTTACCCATTGCAGAATTTTCAGCCATAACTATATCAAAAATCAGAAATAAACTTTATTAATGACATATGAACAAGCTTGAATACTTGATTAATAACATGTGAAGCAATCACCATCATGCGAAACCGTCAGGAAACCAAAATCAGAAGTTTGTTGCCTGAATGAAAACATCTATAACATCAGGAAACCAAAATCAGCAACACATCAGGCGAAACCCATCAGAACTTCCAATATCAGCAACACAGATTCAGAAATCAGATTCACAAAATCAACAAGTCATAACTAGTATCCAACAGCAACAACAACACCCACAACCACAATCGTTTACAGCAACACAGATTCGGAAAACAGATTCACAAAATCACAAATCCAAAAACAGTAGGAGATTCGAACAGTTCATAAAATCAGATTCACAAAAACAGTAAGAGGGAGGAGTTGCAGCAGACTACAATCATTTACAGGTTCGGAATACTTACCTTCAGTGGTAGAACATTCGGACAAGGTAATACTATCTTCTTCCTCCATGTTTACAGCGTTCGAGACTTCGAGTTGCAGCAGAGGTGGACAGTAGCGGTGACGGTGGCCGGGTGGGGGTCGGAATCGGAGCGGTGGGGGTCCGAATCGGAGCGGTGACGGTGGCCTAGGTTTACAGTGCCGGCTTAGGGCTGTCCGGCCTGTGCGGCTGTGCCTGTGTGAGAGAAGAACGTTCTTTGGGTTTACAGTGAGGGACCGAGTTCAGCTTCTTTTTTTTTTTACCATTTTATTAGTTTTTTAGTTTTATATTTCCCTCCTATTTTTTTTCTCTTTTCCCAAACTCAAATTTCATTTCCTTTCATTTTTCATTTTCTCTTAGTTTATAAAATTTGAATAATCTAATTAATAAAAATAAATTTAACGAGACAAAAATAAAATGATTTATTCATAACTTTATTTAAAAATGAAAGATAACAATTTGTCTATAACGAATTTTATATCATCTACTTAAATACTTAATAATCAAACACAAATAATTGAATATGGTTTAATAAAAAACAAGATTACGAGAATATGAATTGAATATATGAAATTATGAATTATGAATATATGATAGTTTTATAAGTTGTATTCATAATTTTATATTACCTTATTTTCCAAAATTTGATGAGGGGTGAATCATGAATGGAATACTTTAAATACATCGAATATTCGAATCCATCGAATATTCTAATTCATCGAATAATCGGATATGAGTTTGTATATAAGTATCAAAGTAATCTTGTTTAGTTATTTTCATGTAGGCAATAATTTATTTGCTTTATCAGTATTTAAGATTAACTCACAAATGATTCGGTTTACTAAATTACTCAAAACTTCAAAAGTCATCAACTTATAGTATATTCATATAGATTGATGTAAATCATTAGTCGTTTACTCATTTAATGATGAATGATCGACTTGAATTCATAATTTTCATTTCTCACTAATAAAAGATGAGTACAATGAGGATATTATAACTTGAATAATATACGTATTGAAATTTATTTTGAAAACTACTTTTTGAAAGACACAGATAACGTGAATTATCTTTTAGATAGGGAATCAAGTATGATTTTGATAACAATATATTGCCAAATTTCAATGAAATTAATGATAAATAGAATGAGCTTACCAATGTTGTTAAAATGGGATTATAATTCGGATCGGTAAAAAGGTGTAAGGATCGGATCGTATAATCGAATCGTAGGATGGTAAGATCCCACCTTATGGATGAATTTTCTTTTAAATGAATTAATATGTTTAATATTAGATAAATATTATGTTAAATCATAAAAAATACCCATAAAGATGTAAAATTTTAAAGTTAAACTAAATATATTATAGATTAACTAAATATATTATAAATTTATTAGATATAAAGGGTAAATATTAGAAATTCCTTATAATAGACATTTTATAGGATCGTTATAATCGCAATAAAGGACAGGGATCGTTTTTCCATTTTTAGTTCGTAGGATCGAATCGAGAGTTTAACAACATTGAGGGTTTACGAGCCAATGGGTACATTGTTTATTGAATCATATTTAATTTTACTAAAATACTTTTTAAAATCCATAAATAACATGAATTACATATTCAATTTAATAAAATTGATTACCCAAAGGCAAGGTTATAAATATCGCTTATCGGGGTCGTATCGGTTAGGAGTAAAAATGATATATCAAAGATATATCGGATTTATCAGTTTCACTAATTTTTAACCACAAGTATTATATTTATACTTCAAAATTTAAAAATAAATATGAAAAATTAATATTTAAATTGTAAAATCACCCATAAACTTGATAAAATAAAAAGTTTACATTCAAACTGATATACGTTTAAATTTTGATCCGATATACCTATATGGTAAATTGGTAACGAATTCTAAATATATCCGATATATCGACCGCCGGCCGATATATCCAAATTGGATATATCGGGGACCGACCTAAAACCCGAACGAGACCGACCCAATTCTGACTGAAAACCCGAATGGGTCCAACCCGATTCTTACCGAAACCCGACTAATCTGAATTTCATTTTGACCGAATATGACCAGATCCGACAAAGTCCGACACATAAATTTTGACCGAGTTGACCCGACCCATTAGTGACCCAACCCGAATGTGATCGACCCGAACCCGACCGGATGACCCGAATTGCCAGCTCTACACCCGCAATACGTTATTTGCACACTCCAACTTCGCTTATATCTAATATGCGATGGTTCAACATGCATTCAAGGCATGAGCCAAAACAAACGCAATGCACAAACAATCGAAACACCTGGATGAACTTACAAAAGAGGCTGAATCAAAATCCCTAATCCACCTAAAAATGTAACTTTAAAAGCCCAAAATAAAATACTCCCTCCGTTTAAAAATATAGATCTTTTTAGGCTTAGAATTTTGTTTAGAAATATAATTCATTTTAGGTTTTCGAGACATTGGAATAAGAGAAAAGTAATTTTTTGAGTTGTTTTGTGAAATGTTATTGGTTGATAATGGTAATGGATAATTAATTAGGGGTATAAGAGTAATATTTTTAGACTTTTCTTAATATGTGTACAAAAGTCTATAAGGACTTATAATTTTGAACGGAGGAAGTACTAATAAAATAAACAATCATCAAGTCATTATCCAATAAAAATAAAACGAATGTTACTACCCGATGAAGTTCTTGAGAGGCCAAATAGTGCACTTATCTACAACTCAACCAACAACCCATGGTTATTGTCCATTCATCTTTGTCTGAACAAAAGTTTGAAATTTTAACTTGATAAATAAAATCATGTGGTTGGAAAACACCTTTGGAAAGAGGGCAATTAAACAACATCAGGAAAAAAGTGTAAAAAGAATATGCTGTCAACATGAAGCAACAACAGAGACAGCCACAAGTGGCTCTCATGGCCCCAACCCACCAATCTTCAACAAAAACACAATCATATCTCCTATCTTTCCTCTCTTTCAAAGCCGACCACTCCACTTACATGATTATGATTTATACACACATATTCTATACTTTTTCCTGCTAACTTTTTATGAATATGATTATCTTAAACACTCAGATTAACCTAACACTTCCTTAACAATGAGTTCTTGCCTTCGAGTTCGGGCCTCTACTTCGGCCCCCACAAAAAAAAAAAAAGATTAACCTATTGTTATGGAGAGAAAATTTCAAAGCAACTTGACCTAAAATAATCTTTGCATTGATAAATGTCCAGAAATGCATAACAGCCAGAAAATTTTAATTTCAGTACTTTTCAATGTGCAAACCTAGTAAGGACTCTACTTGAAATCTAGCTCATCAGCACCTAAAGACTAACGATCCCAATCAAACCTGATTGTCATGTCTATTGCCTGTATTCATCAACAATCGTCAAGAATAAGCCACAGAGACAGATTTCTTTGCTGAAATAAATTCTGGGATACTTGCAGCACCAAATAAAAAGTAGAATATGGTAGTAAGATAAGGAGGATATGTACAATGATCAACAAGACATGTCTGTTCCACATGGAATATGTTCGAAAGCTTCTGAACCTATTTCTAAACTTCCAAACCAAAGGATGTCGACAGCGAGACTAGTGCAAAGCTGTGGATAGGAAACAAGGAATAGGAGGAGAAACGGTAAAACAAAAAAACAAAAGAAAAAAAAAACCTAAACCATAAGGGAACTCGCAAATGCAAGTCTAAAGCAGCATCTCACCATGAGATTAGATGGTAAATGCATATGACATGAACCAGTCCGGACAGACAGCAAGCTGCAAGCTGCAAGCTGATCCCGGGCCTTCATTGTCACCTGATGTTTCCATCATCTTCCTAAGCCTCTGCTTGAACAGAAAATGCAATTTCTAAGAACCAATCATAAGTTTTATCATGTTGAAAACTATAATAACTATCCCCGACTTCCACTTTTCTCTTCTATATCTTTATTTTTCTTAAAGTATACGCCTTTATGGCCTACAAGTTATAAAATGAAATTATGACAAATATCATTATAAGAGTACCTAGTTGTCATAGAAGCGGGAACGTCGTCTTCTAGAACTGTAAACAAAAGTAATAGACTGATATGTTAACAAATGAGGGAAAAAAAGGTTTTTTAAAAAAAAATTAAAACTAAATAACAGTACAAAACATGTGCAACAGATGTGAAGTCCACACCATAACTTTTAAAAAACATTGGACTTGCATTTCTTGTATAAATGGAAAGCATGGATCCTCAGAAAGTACCAAATTTGAAGGGTGTATAATATAATAGAGGTTCCAAATGACAAAATAGCCAAGTTAACCCTGGACATGACATGAGATGCTCTTGATCATAAGCTGCCTAACTCATATTACCATATAATTCACACAGACCTAACGGTATTTCGCATAATATACACAGTGACTAGTTGAGGTTTATGCCTCCAGATGGATGTTGACAGGTGTTTGGTGTAAATGTACCCCGGTCTGTTTTGGACCTGGCGGCTTCTGGCTGCTGATTCAATTTTACTCCCGATCCACATTAAAAAGTAAGTCAAAACAGTACTTCACATATAAAGGGGACCAAACGGAACTCAACCCTCCATCTTATGACAATTGGTAACACCTCCATAATGATGCTTAGCTTGAAGATATCAATCCACATTCGATGTGTTTTATTTGGTATAAGGAGGGAAGGATTTGGACAGTAACAATGCTCAATAAGTATTTCAAACCAATCCTTTGCGAGTATCATAGATAATATTACCAATGGGAACAATCATTTCCCATAACATATACTCAAAAAACTACCATAACATACGCACTATATAACATATTAACATGGCTAAGAATCAAGAGAAATGCATGCAAAGCATGAAAGTAACACACTCATCCAAAAGAAAACAATTCCTGCCTGCTTGTAGAAAATGCAAGAAAAATCTGGCACATAAACAGCTATTATCATTTCATGATGGGAAATTCAGGACTGTCACAATTTAAACAAAAACAGCATACTGTTCAAATTCAAAAATCAATAATCTCTGAGCTCGTTTGCTTTATGCTCAAAAGATTGGTTAAATGCAGTCAATAATCTGTAATACCAGCATCAGCATACTTATTTATACTCGAGACCCTAACCATTATAAGCTAACAATTAACTAAGTTTCCCTTTAGACAAAATATTACAGCTTTACAAGTATGAACTTTAGATCACTCAAGAGTAAAGGCATACGAATCTCAAGGATATCCAGCCCTGAGGCCCAACCACAGAAGTGTATGTACACAGTTGAATAAGTTTAGCAAAAATATGTGCATCATAATCGTGTGCTTGGACAGAAGTAGCATACAATATTACAAGATTAATATGTTAAAATATACACTGACCTCTGATGAACAGCACTATTCCTTGATGGGCCACTCGCATTCACATATTCATCATCCGTATCCTCCCCTCTGTACTCTGGAAACTCTATAGATGCCACGGAACCTTCATCGGAGTTTGAAGTATCATAACTTGAACGTCGGCTTCCTCTTCTGGTAGCACTCCTCCTTGATCTTCTTCTATTCCTTGAATTTCTGAAGTTTTCAAATACTTGATAAAGAATACAGGATGTCCACCAATTGCCATCATCACCAGGGAAGTCTTCAAACTCATCTGTAGTATCATCATCACCATACTCAATCACATAATCACCCAAAACCACACCACGGGGGACTTCAGAATGGATAGTGCTCAAAACATCAATAATCTCAGAGGACTGCTGGAAATTCTCCCAGTCCAGCTGCCTTGCAGGGTCAATTTTTGATGGACGGGAATCAGGGTGTTCAACTTGAGCATGGTTCTGAAGCTCCAAGAATGTACCAGAAAACTTACATTGTTGCTCCTCACAACATCTTTTCTTCTGATCTAAATGTTGCCGAACATTTTCAATGATAACCCACCCATTTACCTCCCCCCTACACAAAGGGCAGGCTGGCTTGTCTTTTGTTCCAGAATCCACAGACTGCAAGTTATCTGCAATGTCCAAGTCAGATGCTGAAGCAGACTTTGAACTTGGCAGCATACCATAAGCAGTTTTGAAGCGGTCGAGACAGTTTGAATGCAAATGGTCTGTGTTGCACACAAAGGCACGGCAACCTTTTTCATAAGATGAACACTGAAGAAGTACGCAATTATGAGGACTCTCCAAGCAGATTGGACAGACTATTTGATCCCGGTTAGTATCTAACGGGACAACATCAACGCTTGAAATCTTAAGATGAGGTGAGCCATCTTCAACTTTGGAATTGTTCAGATGATGCCCTCTTTTGTAGAAACATTGAAAGGCCATGAGGATAAAATCTCTATTTCAATTTTTATACCTTACACAAACCCCGATACCTTACACAAACCCCGAACTGATAATGTTGTCAGCCCAAACCAGCTGATAAGAATGTCTCAGTACACCTGGCAAGGTTAAAAAAAAATATAAGAATATTCTAAAGCAGGAAATCATAAACAATTGCAAGCAAAAAGAAACACTACCAGCATACATTTAAAAAATTGAAATGGTATAGAGCAACAAACCAGGCTAAGTTATAGAGGGTACATATGCATGCTGAGCAGATGCGCGACGACAAGATCTATTCAAGGCTAATACATAAACTAAGCATAGATACAAAGAGTTAACAGAGACATCGGATAAATAACATAGAAGACAAATGACTACAAATTCATAAATAAAAATCAAAATAAAAACGACAATGACTTCATCTCGTACAAGTAGAATATGTTATCAATTTCAGTGTTTTTTTAAGACACAGATATTCCTTACCTACAGGAAGAAAAGCAGCCCACGCTCCACACAAGAAATTAACTAAAAAGCCCCAATCTAGATAGAACAAGCACAAATGTTTTCAGATTTCATCAAGTTGAGTCTCCTAAGGAGGTTAGCTATATTCGATGCTAAACAAGAAATCCAGCCAGTGCCTATTGCCTAGTGACTGAATGATCTCTACAATGGCTATAACTCCCATAATTTCCAAATTCCTAGCTGAAACACCTAATTGAAGGTTGTTCACAACTCCTTGTTTCCTACTCCCTCCGTTCACAAGTAACTATTATCAAGCCTCAAATTTCCCTTTTGAGAAATGAGACAGCCAAAGATTCCATCAATTATTTGACCATCAAGGACGATTCACTGCACCTAACATGATTAGTAAAGTTCACCAAGCGCGAATGATAAACACTTTAATTCCGCTGGAGCAATTATTTGAAACTGAGCATGGAACAAATCTTTCAAACGCACAAACAAAACACTATGATAGATTTGCGGTCCTACTTTACACTGCACCGACGAGTACAGGTATCTCAATTTCAAGATTCTCATCAGATGAGGGAAAAAAAATAACTCGATCGAAATCACAGCAACAAAGGAAACCTAAAAAGAAATCCAACCGCAAGCAAAATAAGCTTCAACAACAATTTCTATTTAAATAGCGATCGAATTGATGATTAGATGGTGGATAAGCTCAGTGAACCGACAACGAAAAGCACAGAAAAAAGGGGGGAAATCGAGAGGAGAAAAAAACTGTAATCAGCGCGGAAATTATTAAAGCGAAATCGTATGAGAGATTGGAAATGAAACCTTCAGCAAGATGGAAGTAGCATGATTTGAAACACAAAAGCAGATGGAGAGTACGAGTAGAGAGACCTTGAGGAGGTTGAAGAAGGAGATGGAGGAGGAGGAGGAGGAAGCGTTTGCTTTAGACAATTGAACTTTGAAGAAGTCAGCGCAGTCCCTCTCTCTCTCCCACACTCTCTCTCTACGAGGATGAAGTAGGTAAAACACTCTCTCTCTACTGCAGGGGTCGATTAAAATAATAAAAGTAAAAAGGAAATTCCGACAATATATTTTATTTTATTCTGATTTTTTTACTGTGCATCCGATATTTTAATTAAATATACTCGAATTATTGGAATTTGGATATTTATTTTATTCACCATATGTAATAATCCGTATTAGAGTTGTCTTTGAGAAGTTATTTTTTTGTAGATGTTTGGTTAAAATGAAATTCCTATCATTTTTTTTTTGAAACAAGGCAAATATTTGGGTGATGTCAGTCTCTGCTGACCCACCACCCAATAGCGTCCTTTCGGACGAGAGTAAGAAACTCTTGATGGGAAGCAAATGGCCTCTGGAAAAGCGATAAGCAGAGATGAACCACTTTGTCCGCCACCTGATTGACTTCACGGAACACGTGAGCCAAAGAATAAGCTTCAAAGGAGTGGAGCAAGAGAAGAACGTCAGAGATCACCATCTCGATCTCCCATGGACACTTCCACAGGCCTTTCAAAGAGTTGATGACCGTCAAACAATCTCCTTCAACCTCGATCCGTGAGAAGCCCAACTGTAAAGTCGTCGTCAACCCTATATGGAGAGCCAAAGCTTCAGCCATCAAAGTTGCAACTGAACCACAGAGTGAGGCGTTGCAAGCCCGAACATTGTCATGATAGTCTCTAATCACAAAACCAGCAGCAGCAACTCCTGTGGACAAACTAGACCCGTCGAAATTGATCTTGAAAGATCCATCAGCGGGTTTCTTCCAACGAAGATTTTTCCTCTTTCTAGCCTTAGGTGCTTGTATTTGTTCTTTAGCTTCAGTTTCTTCCCAGTGGAAAGTCTTTGCTTGTTTCCAATTTTGTAGTTGTAGTGTTATGTATCTCTCGTGTTGTTCACAGTTCATGTAATTCTCGTCATTAAATAAAACCTTATTTCTTATTGTCCATAAACTCCACCAAATCGTTGATAGTAATGTCTTTTGGTTTTTAGATAGTGGTTCAAAAACTTCGTTCACAATTTGTTTGATGTTCTTATCTGTCGTGTTCATACTTGTAAGTAATGATTCAATGTTCCTATCAAATTTTCTAATAAGCTCAAGAGAGTGGTTACATTTGGTAAAGATATGTTCCGCATCTTCCACCGGGTGGTTGCAGAAAATACAAGGGAGGGGAACTGCAACACCTTTTTCAGTAAGTCGTTTCTTCGTTGGGGTTCCATTCATCACCAATTTCCAAAGGAAGTTTTTCACTTTTGGGAAGGCCTCAATTCCCCATATCCAGGAGATATCGCTTTCTTGTAACCTGTCCAGACCCGAGACACTAGCAAGAGCAGACGAGGTGGTGAACCACCCATCCCGAGTTGCTTTCCAATAAAGTCTATCTAATCTCATTTATTGGTATTTTGACATTAAGTATTTTATCAATGACAATGTTTGGTAGAAGCTTTCTTAATTCCTCAATTTTCCAATTTTTGTATGTTCCTATGTATTGATCGACGGTCTCTTGTTCATTAATGAAGGTGTTAGGAAGATTTTTTCCAATTAATGTCACTCCTGAAATCCATTCGTTAGTCCAAAACTTAATTGTTTTTCCGTTTCCAACTTGCCATATCAATCCTTTACAAAATTCATTTTTTATCTCCATTAATTTTCTCCACTGCCAGGAAGTATGTTTCCTCTTTTCATATTCCCATAGTGTCGCGTCCTTCATATATTTTTCTTTAATTATTCCGACCCAAATGTTGTCCGCTTCTGCTAGAATTTTCCAAAGCAATTTCATCTGGAGGGCTTTATTTACATCCTTTGATTTGTTGAGTCCTATCCCGCCATATTTCTTTGGTTTACAGATTTTGTCCCAACCAATCAACGGTTTATAGTTTCTATCCTTATTCAAATAGAAAGATTTGTTTATCTGGTCTAGTTCTTTATGGATCTCTGGGGGTAATCCAAAACTCTGCATAACGTAGTTTGGTTTGGTAGCAAGGTTGGATTTAATAAGTACAGTCCTCCCTTGTTGGGAATGTGAGTTAGCCTTCCATTTTGTCAATTGAGATTTGGTCCTTCCCACTGTGTCATCAAAAGTGGTTCTGTTTACTTTCCCATTTATAATGGGACATCCTATGTATTTTTCAAGAGTAGATTGATTCGTTATATGGAGTATGCTTTGGATATTTTGTTTTTGTTGGTTAGAAACTCCAGGTGAGGCTTGAAAGGCCGACTTATGAAAGTTGACATTTTGTCCTGAAATAACACAATAGTCATCAATGATACTTTTCATGTAGGTACATGATTCGTAGTTGGCTTTTGCAAATATCATAATATCGTCTGCAAATGATAAGAATGGAATTCTTGTCCCAGCTCTAGTTATCTCAATTTATTGAAAAGTAATAGTAATATGTAACCTTGAAATTATAGATTTTTCTTATCTAAAATAAAATAAATAGGAGACATGGGGGAGCCATAAAAGCAGATGTATAGTCCTTTATGTTATAAATAGGTCCGTCAATTTGATCTTTGGTGTTTCCGTTAGTACAGTCAATTAACATACGCTCCGTCTTTGGTTTTCTAATTGCATTGTATTGGTTTTAGTGTACTTTATGTTATTTTGTAACATTACGGTCTGTCCGTCTGTCGATTTGTAGATATCTTGATTCACTAAGCTTGTTTGATATTTTGAATTATTTTCAATATAAAAGTAAATAAATTAATTAATTAAATGTTATTGTAAGAATTTCTATTTCAAAATAGTGTATCCAATCTTTCATAAAGTACATGACTAATTAAACGAGATTAGTTTAGTGGTAACAAAACATAAAAAAAAAAAGTAATACTTAACGAATATTGGTACTTTAAAAAATCATTAACAAATTAGTATTGCAAAAAAAATGAGAAAATATTGAAATTTAGGGGGGGAAATAGGGGTATATAATTATATTGTTATCTATATACATATACTAAAACCGATGCATAGCGTCCTATGTGGCGCATTGTGGTTGATTCTGGAGAAAAAAAATCCTATGTGGCTGATTGTGGTTAATTCTAGGGGGAAATTAATAAAATAATATGTTATCATAGTTTATAGAAAGTTATATAAGTCCTAATCTATCTATATATAGATTTTAGTGAATTGAAAAAAAAATTCATAGTCATACTTACCAAAAATATTAATAGATAAATATTTAGTGTTTGATAAGTAATATTTTATTTATATCTAGATTATTTTTTGGTTGAAAAAATTATTTATATTAAAATTAATTATTTAATAATTGTTATTTTATTTATATTGATACTACTTTTTAAGACAAAAATAAACTAAAACCGATGCATAGCGTCCTATGTGGCGCATTGTGGTTGATTCTGGAGAAAAAAATCCTATGTGGCTGATTGTGGTTAATTCTAGGGGGAAATTAATAAAATAATATGTTATCATAGTTTATAGAAAGTTATATAAGTCCTAATCTATCTATATATAGATTTTAGTGAATTGAAAAAAAAATTCATAGTCATACTTACCAAAAATATTAATAGATAAATATTTAGTGTTTGATAAGTAATATTTTATTTATATCTAGATTATTTT
The DNA here is from genome assembly GCA_037127255.1 of Persicaria tinctoria. NCBI lineage: Eukaryota > Viridiplantae > Streptophyta > Magnoliopsida > Caryophyllales > Polygonaceae > Persicaria > Persicaria tinctoria. Next base: position 9,530,702 of record JBANSL010000012.1, read on the forward strand.
TTGGTTGAAAAAATTATTTATATTAAAATTAATTATTTAATAATTGTTATTTTATTTATATTGATACTACTTTTTAAGACAAAAATAATTTATCAAAATATTATGTAGCCAGAATCCATATGTGGATAGATATTTTAGTAAACTAACATAATAAATATATACTATATATTTAATAAAAAACAATATTAAAACATTTTTAAAAAACAGTTATCTATTTAATTACAATTTACATGAGATTCAATTAATAGTAAAAATTTACCATATAAATGTGAATTTTATTTATATTTGAGATAATCTAAATAAAAGATATTTAAATTTTTTATAATCCATCGAACTAATTTTATTTATATCTATATTATTTTTTAGTGGAAAAATGATTTATATTTAGATTATTATTTTTTATTTATTGGAATCTTTCTAAATTATTTATAACATTGTATTAATATATTATCCGTACACGGGACGAGGCTTACACTAGTTTTAAAATATTCTTACAAAACTATAGAGGCATGTTGTTATTTAAAAATACTCTTACAAAACCATTGACTTAACAAAGGTACGGCCAATCCAGTGGAAAATCAAGGCTTTTTATCAACTTATTTTTGGCCCAAAATCAATCTATTTAGCCCAAAATTAAAGACCTCCACTTAATTAGCCCACAACCATGTATTTGGAAATATAAATATAAATATAAATTATATTTATGTCCAATAGTTTTCCTCCGTGTTCGTTCCACTCTGAATACAGAATCACAGTGTCAATTCCATCTGTGGTACCGAAAGCAGAGGAGGAAGACGCATTTCTCTCCCCCCCCCCCCCCCCCCTAATTTCCTGGTACAATTTTCGATTTTTGCATTTGCGTTTCCATTATCAAAATTCTGTGAATTTTCTTTTCCGAATTTTGTTTTTGAGATCCGGAATTCACTCGCGCACCTCAGATCCAGATTCTCGTGCATTCGATCGAATTGTGCACTTGTTTAAATCGACGCTAGTTCTCCGAAATCTTGTCACCTGATCTTGGTTTGATATTGCATTTAGCTGATCTGCGAGTCGTTTGTCCCACAAATCTATTATCACTATCAGTATACGTCCTTTTTTCTTCTGTTGATTTTGTTTTCCAAATCCAGTCAAATCAGTTTGCTGCATTAATACTAGATTTGACAGCAAAATATGGGGGTAAGATTCCACAGGCGTGAGTCAACCTCTTTAATGTGGCCGTGTAATCATGTAGATCATAGTTGAGTGTGGTGTTTTCTCCGTCAAATTTTCATTTTGTTACTAACATATTGTTTGATGGCACAAATTTGATCATGTATGTGCTCTAGTGGCTGCAAAATAGGAGGCTAACTACAATGGCTGCAAGGCAACCTGGCTTGATTGCTTTGTTTGACGTGGATGGGACTCTTAGTAAACCGAGAAATGTAAGATACCCCCTTCTTATGCCTTCTCCCCCTTTGTCCGTTATCAAGTTTCCATCTGTTAAAAAAAATGCGGAATGAAAAAGGCAGAGGTGGCTGATTTTTATTTGGGAATTGTGAACATGATATGAAGTAAATAACTATTTACTTTCTTTCGTATAGAGGTTATGGTGAATGATAAGTGGTGGCAACTTTTGTGAAATTGTGATCACACCTGCTTTGATAGTAATCTCACTTATTCCTTTTTAATGTTTACAGGTTGTCACTCCTGATATGTTATCCTTCATGAAAGAACTGCGAAAGGTACATGCTTGTTGATCATATCATATCTTCCCACTGTATTAACTTTCCTATTTCCGAGAGAATATTTTGCAATTAAATGATATAGTATTTGAAATAAATAATGTTAGTGGTAGGAGTGACACATGATTTCACAGTTTCATTTTAATAGCATAACAAGTTTGGAATGGAAGAATGAGAGAAATTAGGTTGAATATTATTATGGGTTGCATTTTGTATGATGTTACTTGTGCTCATTATTAAGTGTTCACATTTGACTGCAGGTTGTTACAGTTGGTGTTGTTGGAGGATCTGACTTTGTGAAGATTTCTGAACAGCTTGGAAAGTCTGGTGCGCTACTTGAACTCTTTTACGGATTCGCAAATTGATTTAGGAATTAGAGCAGGCCTAATCAGGCTGCATTAGCTGATATGTTTTCACTTAGCAACTCCTAATATGGAATGTGTAGTTCATGAGACAAGTGATCCCGGACTTTCAAGCTTTACCTACTCTTTGTCCACTTTCTTAGTTCTAACAACAGCAATCCTATAAATGATCTAGGTTATATTCCTCTTGCCTTTTTTTTTTTTTGGCAGTTATTGATGACTATGATTATGTGTTTTCTGAGAATGGCCTTGTGGCTTACAAAGACGGGAAGCTGATTGGCACACAGGTAGTTTCCCCAATTCATAATGGTTCAGACCTTTGTGTTTGTATTCAGACTCTCAGATCTAGCTACATTTATGGTATTCAATTACCTTGATGGGCTGCTTGGTATCTTCTTAAAAGAATTTTTTGGAGGCTCTGTAGGCTTCCTGGTTGAATTTGAATACTATAGGGTGCATTAGTCTCACTTGAGTTCTTATAGAACTCAAGTGATTTTAACTTTGTACACATTGTGGTGTGGAGAAAGATGTAGAATGGTAAAATGTTGGAAGCCTGCACACAATCTTGGTTTTGAGGCTGATTTAATGTCCCATGCTCATTGAGTCCCTAATTACGTGCCACATGATTCTCTTTTGCAGAGCTTCAAGTCATATATTGGAGAAGAAAAGCTGAAGGTAAGCTCATTTTCTAAGCCAATCACAGTTGCCACCTTCAAGCCTTTTGGCCTCTCTTTTGACTATGTATTAACATAAAGAGTTTGTGGTTTCTCTATGAAATTAGGACTTACCTACAGCATGGTTGCTAAGCTAATTTTTTCCCATTTTCATGCATTTGTTACTTTACCTTTTTCTCCTCCCACATAAAGAATCAATAATCATCTATGGTCAATATACAGGAGTTCATCAATTTTACCCTACACTATATCGCTGACCTGGATATTCCTATCAAAAGGTGTGTTTCATCACTTTTATGAATACAAGTTGTTAGGATCTAATACTTTAAACACAGAGTTCATTCTTTCTCAACGATTTTTATGCCTTTTATTTTATTCATCTTATTTTCAGGGGAACTTTCATAGAGTTCAGAAGTGGGATGCTGAATGTTTCTCCTATTGGTAGAAACTGTAGCCAAGAAGAAAGGGATGAATTCGAAAAGTATGACAAGGTATGCAACTCTGCTTTCCTTCAATGGTTATAGTCTTGTAGTTCCATTGTACACTGCCTTAAGATTTTAGATTTCTAAACTATAAATCTTTGGTCTCTGACAACCATGGCCTAGATTCACAATGTAAGACCGATGATGGTGTCTGTACTGCGCGAAAGGTTTTCCCACCTTAATTTGACATTTTCAATAGGAGGGCAGATAAGCTTTGATGTAAGCAGTTTATTACTGTTCTTGTAACTTTTTTACTACATGGAAAATCTGCACTCAATATGTGATTAAACTTGTTATATGTCTTCTTTTTTTCTTTTTCTTTTTTCCCGGCATGCCATTTTGACAGGTGTTCCCTCAAGGTTGGGACAAGACATATTGTTTGAAATATCTTGAAGAATTTGATGAGATACATTTCTTTGGGGACAAAACTTACAAGGTGAAATCTTCTTACTTGTTTGGACTAATTGATTGAGGTTTATATTTCTTTGATATGTTTCTTGATATATTGCCATTTTCCCTAACTTAGGGAGGAAATGATCATGAGATATTTGAATCGGAAAGGACTATAGGTCACACAGGTTAGCTACTGCTCTTATTATAATCAAGCTAATCGTGTAGATTTCATTTCCAAGGAATGCTCTTCCAACTTACCATTTCTTTGAGACATTTGGATGATTAAATTCCTTTCCTTTCAGTTACGAGCCCTGATGATACAATAAAGCAGTGCACCGAGCTGTTCTTCTCCAAGAAAGATTGAAGGCCTCTCCTCCCGTTACATGACTTTGATGATACAATTGTTGAAAAAAAAGTACATTCCTTTAAAGATACAATAGTTTTACTTACATCTCAGGATGAAGGCAAGTTTCATCTTCGATTGTATGATTTATGTACTACAAACTGGCCACAGGTTTCTTTTCATTTCACTAGTACACTACTTCTGAAGTTTAGTCATCCACCTTTAATACAATTATGTGATTTTAGTTGACTGTTCCATCTATACTTCACTCAATCACTCATCATCCAGGGAATGCAACTACCTGAATATTTGAGAGTTATAATACAAAACTTTCCTGGCTCGTTTTGTTTTTCTATTCAGTACTCTCTCGGTTCAGCAATACATATATTTAGTTTGACTTTAATGCGCATGATTATGTCATTAAAAAATCAAAATAAAAAATTTGATACGTTGTACTATAGTTTTTAGCTTATTAAAAAAACATTATTTTACAGCTCTAAAGTCAAACGAAATCTATAACTGAAAGTACACTATTTTTACCCTTGTATTTCTATGTATCCTAGAGGGAGGCTTTGGTCTTATCTTACAAAGCACATCGAAAACAAATCACCCGTCATCTCGCATTATGAGCACTTGTGTGTCTAATCCTTGTGAGTTATGACAGATATGTGAACCAAATCCATTTGTCGGGTAGACCGAAAGAAATCTTGATGCCTTTTGACGTTTTGGTTGCGAAACCTGCGTTTTTCGCCATAGGCATGGATGGAACATCCTCCTCCTTGTGTCACGTCTCATCTTGAACAACATCTTCCTGTGTTCCTAATGATCGACAGTAGCAAAGACTATCATTCTAGCACCTTCCGCATCCTCTTCCACCTTCACTAGGGTTCACCATTTTCAAAGAGGTTTGGGGAATGTGCAGTGAGGAGGGTTTTGGGTTTATGAGTGAAAATAGAGGTTAAGGTGAGTGAACGCACAAGTAGTTTGGGGGAAAGAAAAAAGCAGAGTACTTTTAAAAGAAAGGGCACAGGCCTGTGAGTAGCGGCTAGTGATGTACACTCATAAATCATAATGTTATAAACGCTGCCTGCTACCTAATAACATAAATATAAAGGAACAAAGCTGCAACAGCAAACTGAATCTCAAAATTTTGAACCCTGAAAAAGCCACTTTGGCTATGCTACCTCCAAAATCTCATCTCGGCTAACTCATCGCGAAACGAGCACAAGGGTACAGCATTCTGTCAGCCAATGATCCGGGTTACAACACCAAGCGCGATGGTTCTCCCTGAAGTCCGCAAGAAGACTCGCCCTAGAGGCTTACTTATAGAGAACTCCTCGACACAGACTGCTCCTTGTAGAACCACCTGGAGATTAAAAAAAAAAAAAAAAAAAAACTGACGTTGGTAGAAAACTCCAAAAGTTTTATCACAGGAACCCGCCAAAAGCTCAGCATCTCCCTTACCTCCAGAACTGCATTCTGTTTCGATAGCAGGCAGCGTGGTGACTTCTTTGTCGCTTTCCCAGTCTTAGGATCAAGCAAAGATGTTATCTTTACAATTTGTGCAGCCTCCTTTGCATGGTGTATGTGAAACTCAAGCTGCGAAATGTAAAAACATGTTCAGTGACTGACCAAACCAAACTCTAAGAACTAGTTGAAATTTTTAGGGCTGTAAAATCAATTTTTGGCAAAATGCAGGTCATATGACGGCTACATGAAAACAAAATTATGTGAATGGGAAGGATGACATACTTGAGATCCCACAAGAATAGGAGTGATCACGTCCAAGACAAGAACCTTTAGCTCCAAACGGGTTGCCACTCTGATGGGGAAATCTGGGTGACATAGCACTCCCCCCGCCATTACTTGGCCAAAGTCGACACCTTGTATAGTGACAGCTACACTGTCTCCGGCTCTTGCAACGGAACAAGGATGGGCACTGCGCTCTATAGACCGCACAGTTCCTACATCTCCTAGTGGCATAACAAGAACCTGCACAATGCAAAAAGTCAACGGCTTTGTCATGCATGGGATATGTGTGCAAGCAGTTGATGAGCCCATGACTGCTTCAACCGAGAAATTAAGCTGTTCAGCACTTGACTGACCCGAACAAGTGACCAAATAAATTCAGGAAACTTGAGATATACTTGTTTAGTTCCCTGGTAGTTTCTCAAAGAACACAATGACTGATGAAAATATAAAAGCACTGTTCTAACTTATTGAGAGATTCTCACCTTACAACCACTTCGTAAGGCTCCAGCCTCCAATTTGCCACATGCAGAAACTTGACCTGTTGAATGTGTTCGGATAACATCACATATGGGCATGAGCAGGGGCTTCATGTACTCTCGGGTGGGAGGATGCAGTGAGTCTATTGCTTCCAAGAGGTGAGGTCCACGATACCTGGACCACAAAATAGTCACATACAAATCGTATCAGCTTACTAGATTTTGGCAATGTCAAGACTTCCAGATTACAACTGTACATACACAACAGTGGACTCAACTGAGGAAAAAATATGTAAACTTTAGCAAGATTCTAAAAATCCCACAACTGCTCAGAAGCCCTACATCACAATATGGGAGATAGATGTAACAATATCATTGCTTGACTAGATAAGACTGATTCCACATTTACATGGCTCTACTTTGCAATAAAGATATATGAAATCAACTCATGTATATGCCATAATCACATTTGCTAAATGAGATTATCCTATGTGCCTAAATTCCTTCTCCATGACGAGTTTATATCAGTTTCCTCTGTTCTTCTATACTCTACACATATCAAATAACCAAATTGTCCAAATTGTGCGTTCTCAGTTACTTAATACCTCAAGGTTAGCACCAAGAACCTGATTTACCCGATTATCAATTAATTGAAGCAGAACAACACACCAGGATTTCAAGCGCATGTCAGTTGCTGCCGCCACCAAGTTCTGGTTTTCCATTGCACTCAAGGGAACCCATGAAACAAGGGAATCCTTGAAATTACAAGACCGCAGAAATGATCCAACTTGTCTCTTGACCAGTTCAAACCGCTCATTGGAATACTTCACCACATCCATTTTGTTAACTGCAACTATAATCTGATCAACTCCAAAGCTTCGGATGAGCTGCGCATGTTCCCGTGTTTGGCCCCCAATAGCATCCATGCCAACTTCAAATGAACCAACTGATGCATCTATAACGAGAATAGCAGCATCTGCCTGTGTCGCACCAGATATCATATTGGGAACAAAATCCCTGTGTCCAGGGGAATCAAGTACAACTACGTGATACCTTTTGGTATCAAAATATGCAACTGCAACTGTCATAGTAATTCCTCTTTCTCTTTCTTCTGTACTCTCATCAAGTGCCCATGCATATGCAAAGGACCCCTTTCCCTGAATCATTAGGTAGATACATGTATCAGGTAAAGGAGGAAGCATAATAAGAAGAAACAAAAATCTAGCGAAGAGAAAGGGTATAAAAAAGATATCCAACTCCTACTACCTGTATCTTGGCTTCTTTCTCATACTTGTGCATAACCTTCTGGGATATCTCACCTAAAAGATGTAATAGTCTTCCAGAAAGAGTTGATTTTCCTGAATCAACATGGCCAACCTGTCACCAAATTTCCTTATTAAAAGTTAAGTTTGAAAACAATATACCGGAGAAATGGTGATCAAGTATGCTGCCACCGACATTTCTAGTAGTCATCCAAAAGAAAAGCAAATACGTATACAGACAAACTGTTGGCTACACTTCAAAATACTTTTAAATCTCTAAAATTCATCTTTTCAATCAACTCATGGTTGGACAACAAATTATGTTGGCTAACCTACCTACTTTTCATAATTTTCCAGACAATTATATTTTAGAAGAATCATTTGACTTAAGAAGAATTGTTTTTATGATTATATTAGCAAATAATTCCTAATTGAGTAATAAAGAACGAATCTCATAATATTTTTTTTTCAAATAATAAGGGCATTGTTTCAAAATAAAAAAGCTGTTCACCATATATAGAAGTCCAAATCGCAATGACCCCATGCCAAATTTCCCAAAATAACAAATCAAGCATTCATAAATAGGTTTTTCTAACGTGTTCTGTGGGCACACTTTAGAAAACCTAAAAAGGAAAGAAACCCTAGTTTCAATGCACTGACCCTAGAGGCTAACGCATTGAAAAAAGGGAAAAACACATTTTTCTAAAGGAATATTTCCTTTTTTAAGTTATCTAATGTGTGCCCATTAGAAAATTCCTTCTTAAATAGCATAAGTTAACCACTTACAATTGCAAGATTTAGCTGAGCCATAGCATCTTCTTGTGCATCCGGCACCATCCATTTCTCTGGAATGTATTGTGCAGGAGCGGTAGCAGTAGCTTTGCTATGAATACCATGCTTAGAGGATTCGGATGCCTCATTCAAAGTAATATTAACCAAACTACTGGTAATGTTTTCAGGCTTCCCTCCAATTCCTAAGGAACTAATATCATTTCTGCTATTCTGTTCACCTTTTGCAGTCAGTTTAGAGGAGCCAGCAGATCTAGATGTTGATGGTGCCTCAGTATCATAAGTGTTGTCTCTGATGTTTGAAGAACTAACAAAAGACCTGCCTCCCTTAAATGAACTGCGAACATTATTCTCCTGCATTCTATTCTGTTCTCCAGCATTGCATGAACGGTCGAGTGGTTTCACAATAGGTCTCGCTTTTATGCTTTTGTTCTCCACCGGTGAGCAATCTGCAAATGCAGGTCTATAATACTTATATGATACTACGACAATCAGACTCCCGCATATTAAAATACGAAAAGAGGGGATGGACTTCTCTATGCTCAGAATTTGATGAACTTGGGTTGATGGCCTTCAAGAGAAATTTTGGTTTTTAAGCAACGACATTTTAATCATTTAGGTTGTTCATTTTTCTTTTTGCATTCTTTTAATAACAATTTTAATAATTTTGAACATGTACAAAACCTTAGGGTTACCTTCTGCATTTTTTTTTTACAAAGATGGCTAAATGCAAAACCTCAAAGTTATATTACACAATATTCCAAGAGAATGATTGGAAAATAAAGCTCATAAATATGAAGAAAGATTACACATACAAACTTCAAGCTCACTAAAACTCAAAAACTAACTAGATTCTTTCCACCAAAATGGCAAGGAAGAAAATGCATGTTAAGGTAATAAGCTGTAATTCTAGTGTCAGAAACATTGAAATCAGCAGATATGAGAGAGTGAGGCAGGGGAAAGATGAACAGGGGGTAATTCAGGGAAGATTGATACTTGAGATGGAGATGGAAGTAGTTAAGGGAGAAAACTGAGTGAAACTATACCATTTTCAACAAACAAATACAAGAATAATAACAACAACAACAACAACAACAACAACCCAGTATATCCTGCAAAAGTAGGGTCTGGGGTCAGGATGTACGCACTCTTTCCCCGAACAAGTCGAGAGAGTGTTTCCAATAGACCCAGTACAGTAGGATACAAGACTTTCAAGAAAGCATGATTCAAAGAAGGGAAACAGAATCATAGACGGATATACTGTGTTTTACACATTCATCACAAGAGTTAAATAAAACTGATTCTACATACTCAAAATACTCCCAGTTAATGAAACTGAAGAACCAGCAAGTGACATGTGGAAACTTCATCTGACGGTTGCTTCTAAATAATTTCAAATTACCTATTTTCTTATCAAGATTGGCACCGTTGTTGGATGTAGGAGCTCTAAGAACTCCACATATGTCACATAAGAGCATACTCTCATCATTGTCATATGTGCATATTGAACATCTCCAAACTTCAGGTTTAACTGCATGCTTAGATACTACAGCCACAGGTTCTTTTCCTGCATAGCAGAGTAATCTCAAAGTTATAATGTGTGTGTAAACATTGGGACAGAAAAATATGAGAACCTATTCTGCAGCTTCCCATAGAAAAAATGTTCCACAATAAGACAAGGAGGAACTTGATGTATCGGCATCAATTGGCCTTTTGTTGCATCACCCTATAACAAAACAGCAGCCAAATATGGCATGTGGGGTGGAAGACTCATTGACTACAAAGTAAGCAAGTGACAGCAGTCAGACGATTTTCATAAAAACAAGCATGAAAGGCCCTTGAAATTAACTCTTTTAATTTTTTAATTCTTTGATTAAAAGGGAACAGACAGATTTCACATAAAAGAACGAGAAAAAGTAGATAATGTTGAGCACAAGAATGAGAGAGACCAAGCTGGAGAAAAATGCAGGGCTATAAATCGCATAAGGGGGATGAATTGACATGGAACAGCAACATGGAAACAGGGGAACGGTGAAGGAATGTGCTGTTCAGCTACCCATCTTTAGCCTAGCTATTGTAGAGTTGTATATAAATATAAGTGCGTGGACACATAGGGGAGCATCCAGCAAGTTCAGAATAAAAAATCAACTCGGTTATATTTAACATACTACGAACACTGATATGTTAGCACTTAGCATTAGCACAAGGATCATGCATTTTAGCACATTGAAGGCTGAATGTGTCAGAGGCAAGTCACAGAACAACAAATATAATATATGCATTGCAATTTAGCATAAAAAAATCAATGGGGATGTACCAAATATACAGTGAACATTTGACATGCTATCTAGACTCAAAATCACACTTTTTACCCAATTGAAATAATTGAACTATAGAAGAACAAATTGGAACTCATACTGACCCTTTTGTTCGTAGGCATCGTCATATTCTTCATAGTCATCATAATCATCATAACCATCATCATAGTCTAATTGGTAACCTGTTTTACGAGGCATGTTCCTAATAAAGAACAGATGAAAGTGAAAAGCCGTAACAAAGTAATTTGTTCCCCTTAATATAAGATAGAATCCAGGAAAAGCAACACAATTATCAACTTATCAATTAACACAGATAATATGTCCAAGGAAGTAAAGCTTTAAATTTTCAACCGAAAAACATTGAAATAATACTCTCATCAGATTTTACAAGGCCATTCTGCCCCTGGCCATCTCTTAGAAATCAATCTGAAGACAGCCGTCAAAAATCACAAAAACCACCATAGCCAAGCATCATTCATCCATAACAAGCATCAATTCATCTTCACCAACTGAATCAAATTCACATATGCCAAGTGAACAAGGTGACCAATTCGCAAAATTTAAACCTTTGAACATGCAATTTGACACACCTTTGATAATTCGACCTAAATTTAGTATAGATCCTTGCCCTATCCACAAACTCCAAAAAAAAAAAAAATTGATTCTCGCAACAATAATCAGGAGATATCTGAAGCGAGAAACTGAAAATACAAATCTGATTTACTTTCACAAACCCTAGAGTCACCGTGGCGGAAGGAAATTGAAAAGGGAATAGCAGGGACATACAGAGTTCAATGGAAGATTCAAATTAGAGGATATGCCGACGGTGAAGCTCCTTATCAGCTCAACACTTGAATCAAACTGCAGATTTGCATATCGCTTCGAAGCGCGAACCCTCCCAAGCTCAAATGCGTATGGCTTGGGCGCGCTTGATGCCGATTGCCGATACGGGGAGAGAGATAGACAGACACTGAAAGCAAAAAGGACTTTACTGGGATTTTAGATTTCCTCCCCAACAGTATAAAAATTGCCTCTTTAATACGAAAAAAATTAAAAGATAAAAATAAAAATCTTGTAAAAACCGAGGTAAAATTGTAATTTAACGAACTAATTACATAAATCAAAATAAAATAATTACATTATAATTAATACATCGTGGAATCCAAAAACACTACTCCCTCCGTTCCAAAATACATGGGTTTTTAGTTTTCGGCACGTTTTTTAAGGAGCGAAAAACTATATGAAATATTATTTTTTTAATTAATTTTTTTATATAATTTGATACTTATTAGTAATAAGTATCAAATGATATAAAAAATTTGATAAAAAAAATAATATTTCATAGGGTTTTTCGCTTCTTAAAAAACGTGTCAAAAAGGAAAAGCCCATGTATTATGGAACGGAGGTAGTATAATTTAAACACTTAAAATTTGTGTTAACCAAACACTGTCTTATCGTTCTATTATATTACAATATGTTTTTGATTTGTTATGTATCGTTCCGTTGACCTCGAATCAAGTTTGTTGTTTGATTTCTCAAATTTTTACTTGTATTTACAAAAAAGTAGGTTTTTTGTACAAACCCTCTTTGTTTAGCAAAACACAATAAATTTTACAATTTAAAGACTAACGATAGATCTAAATCTAATTTTTTAGCTCCAATTAGATTATAAGTTTCATATTAATACACATTATTCATCATAAGCTTCCTAAAATTGTGATAAATTATCAACACTAAAAACAAAATTTTGGTTATTTGAACTATTCATATGTCTATTCTTAGTTTTGAAGAATGAATTTGTGACCTAAGAGACTCACAACTTACAAGTACCTGACATACACTCAAGAGACCAAACAGCTTTTAAGTAATGACAGTTTGCATACAACACGTCTGAAAATTCCTATAAACACTCAAATTCAACATTCTATAAACCTAAAACATGCCTGAAAGTTTCAGGTATAGAAAGAAAGAAACAGGTTTTGAGTCATAACTACTGAGTTATTAAGCTTTGGCCTTTTCATCTCCTGCCATATCATCCTCGTCGTGGTATATGTTGTCAGCCATCTGCCAAATCTGAAGTATGTTATCCTCGGCTACACTTGCAATGACCCAATCCTCTGATGGATTCCATGAGAAGTCGGATATTTTACTCGTGTGTCCCCCGTGTATGAACAGCAGCTCTGGAGGGCCATCTTCAGCGTCCTCTGACGTTTGCTCCTCATTGATTCTACAATTCATCAAGTGCAACAACGCTTAGTGCCAGATTCTACATATGAGGTATGTAACTTCATGCATAAAACCCGATGATAAAGCATAAGTTTTAAATATTTTCATTGGTGACCAGACATCTTCATGTTGCTAGACTACAACCCTAATAATTTATCTTGGACTGTATAAATCTCTTTATCATCAATTCTTCTAATAGGGTTTGTCTGATAAAGCTCAAGTACAAAACAGTGACTTCCAATTTCATATTATTACAAACACATTTTCCTAAAAGGAATTAATGAACATCTAACCATATTTGTAGCCAAAGGAGCTTTTCCTGCCGAACTATTAAATATTCTACAGATTATCCTAACTGTATTTCACTGAGCCAGTGTAGAACTTTGAGTCAGAGTTTTTATTATGCCTTACAAAACTAGATAGGAAAGCAAAAGATAGCTGATAAGCCCAGAAATATGCCAGTAATACAGTTCTAACTGAATAAAAGGATAGCAGAATAAGTTCTGTGTTAAGAAAATACCTGCTGAGGTCCCACACCATGAGTCTCCTACCAAGACAACAAGATGAAAGAATTGATTCATTTGTTGGACTCCACCCGACTTGAAATACTTGGTCCCTTTCATGACAAAATTAGCAATTTAGAAATTGTCAGCAATTGACTTGTGGTTGTCCTTGATAAACTCATACGGTAAGTTAAGATAGCATGCCAAGTATTCTTACTTGTGACAGTCCAAGGTATATAGTGCAGAGTCAAATCTTCTCAGATCAAATAACTTCACAGTCGTATCAGCAGAACCGGTTGCTACAACCCATTCATTGAAAGGATTGAATGCCAAGCAGTTAACCTACATAAACAGAAACAGAGCAGAAACCCAAAAATGTCACTGCCAATTTGTTGCCAACAAAAGAAAACTTTGCATGTAAGTGAATAAGATTCTGATTTACAAGGAACAATTTATTCATAGCATATGTTAAGTTTAATGATTGCATATTTCCAACATTCCACCAAACCATAGATATGTAGCAAAATCTTACAGAACATCATAACTTTGTTAGCCATGAAAACAAAATAAATAGTAGAATGGTAGGTTTAGATGGTGATAGAGATGAAAAAAGCACAGGGCCAATTTGTTCAAACACATCAATGCAAGCACTAGACATTGAGAAAGTTTTTTGCTACTTTTTCCACTTACCTCTCCGTTATGAGCAACCACAGACTTTGCAGGTTTATTCGCTGATGAAGTTCGAAGGTCCCACAAGTGCAGATGCCTATCATCTCCAACTGAGCCAAATAGGTATTCATGTCTTGAATGCCAAGCCACATCTTCCACAACCCCATCATGGGCCTACATTTGCAGGTATTTAGATAGAGACACAGAAACCAAACTAAAAAAAATGTAAATCATCTACAGCTGGACAATGAGGAATAAACAAGGAAAAAAAAAGTTCCATTCCTCAAAACACATGCCTTTTCATTTCATCAAGTCATGTCATTACCTCTCCTTTTCCCTTTCTATTCGTTTTTTACTTGGATGTTTTGCAGGAAGTTAAATTAGTTCCATGCCTCACTTAGCTCAATTCTTATTCAAGCAATCAAAGATTGTCATTTGTCACAAATTTACAAAGGTTTTTAAAAAATTAGTTTTGCATAGTCATTAGTCAACCTACTTAACAGAGAGAGACAGAGGTTGGTTTAGAGGATACCTTAAATACATTCACAGCATTCAGTGTTTTGTTTGTAGGGGTTGCATTGATGTCCCACATACAAATCTGAGCATCATCGGAACCACTGAGCAAATGTCCCGGCTTGAATTTACTCCAAGAGAGACCATACCCTTCAAGGTTGTGACCCCTCAACCTCAAATCAGGATTACATGCACCATTAGATGGTGGAATAGAAGGGTGCTTGCTATAGTCAAAGATGTATACTTCTGAACTCACGGTCTTGGTAGCAATTATGAATTCATTTTGAGGCATATAACGAGCCCTGTTGACCTCTCCCTCGTGAACTATACGCTGTATCACTTCCACCTGCAAGGATGAAAACATGCTCGTAATGTACTTGATAATAACAGCTCTATTCAGCAGAAGCTGCACAGAAACAGGTGCACTGAGTGAAAAATCTAAGGATTTTCACTGGACAACAAGTGGTGCACAATTGTGTTATGAGCAAATGCAAACGTTAATATTTTAACTCAATCATTCAGCTGAAGCCAGCTACAATTGGATAATGTCTATCATACATATACATGAAAAGTTAGATTTTTTCGTGCAAGTAACCATTGTACTAATAAATTGTAGTGCATATCTGATAGCCTCTGCCAATCCTAATCGCAGGAAATCAACTTTGGCATATCAATATGAAGGGGAACTTCTACATGTAGTTATTGATAACCCCAGACAAATACTGAGCATATTTTCCTCAAAATCTCACACATTTGTATTATAGTGTAAACTCCATGGTAGCAAGACCGATATGAAAGACATTTTTTCAACAGGATAAAAAGGCCCTGAATGCAGAATACAACTCTGTTGTATTGCGCTCACCAAGTCTTGTTCGCTCCACAGGTAAGAGTCTAAAATTTTGTAACACAATAACTCCATGCCCTCTCTCATATAATATACCATGGCTAAAAATAAAACTTCACAAGAATTGGTTACTTGAGCAGCTGCACTCTCTGTATTTTACTCTCACTAGACTTATAGCTCTAAACTCGTACTCGAGTTTGCGAATCCACCAAAGAAGTGTTGGAATTAACAATCAAAATATAATATCTGAAGGACTTACTGATGTAAAACCCCAAAATCACCCACGAGTTCATAATTACATCATAGTATGAAGCATCCATCCGCATATTTTATCATATAAAGGGGTTTCACAATCCAAGAAAAATAATTTACAGATTATCACAAGCAATTAAAAAAAACACAGCAAAGATAAAGAACCAAAACCTTGCCGCTGGCGCAGCCGAAGCCACCGACATTGGACTGAGAATCATCATAATGTCGAGCATCGTTTTCAGAATCCCCGAGAGGAAGCTTAACCTGAGCAACCAAAAGATAATTCGGCTCATCGTCAGAGGTATGAGTTCCCAAGATCATCTTTTGCGCGTAGTAGTCCTTTCCAGGAGGCTCTTCTATGCCAGGCAGCCACTCCACCGTCAAGGAGGGCCATTCTAGGGCGTGAGTGATAATCAAGTCGTACAAGAACGGGGTGTTCTTCTTCCAAATCTTGTACTCCTCATTGATTAGCCTCTCCTCGATCACTTCCCTCGACTCCTCCTCTTCCTTCCGCATCTGGACTCGGATAAATTGATAAAAGTTTCCACAAAAAAAAGCCCTAAATCCCAAACCCTAACCGAGCCACCGGAAAGTTGAGACCCTTGAACTATCGCCGGAGCAGAGAAAGTTCGACAAACAGAGGAATCCAATTAGGACGAACCGAAATTGGGGATTTTGTGAATTTGTCAACTCTGTAGGTGAAATAACAAATCAAGAAAGCCCAATTTGAGCGAGGGAGTCGATTGGCTAGGGCTGAAGAGGAGAGAGAATTAGAGGCGCGTAGTAGTAAAATTGGGCGGGAATTTATAGGAGAGTTACGAGGATCACCGAATCGAACTCGGCCACCTTGGATAATTTTTTTAAAAAATATTTCTTTTATAAAATTGATTTTATATAGCTTCAATTTTTTTTTATTTAGGTTCAATGTAATGCATTAAAATTATTATTTTTTTGTTTATAATGTGTGTCCTTCAAATATAAAATAATTGGGGTTTATTTAGGCGATTATATATTATAATTTATAATATCAAATATCAATAATTGCCACTGGTGCTTCACTTCATTCTTCGTCTGCGTGTTTCGACTTGACAGGTCGGGTCTACTTATTAGTATGGAACCGATAGCCGCGTCTTTTTATTTCTGGTTTGTTTTGGTTTCGTTGTTTCTATCATGTCGGTTTGTCTGTTTGCCAATCCATTGGCATCTCGAGGATCAAATAGTTATTGTAGAATAGTGGAATTGATGTAAAGTCCTCCTTGAGAGTTTCCATTCATTGATAAATATATATATGTTACAAAGGTATTGTGCCTTAACGGGCTTTTAGCCCACTATACATGAGGAGACCTATGTAATCTATCAAACCCTCCGCAGTTGAAACGGGAGGGGTCGGTACAGTGAGACTGGAACGAAAATCAATGAACAATTGTCTAGGTAAACCCTTGGTGAATATATCAGCGTATTGTTAAGAGGACGGGACATGTAGAACGCGGACATGTCCAATGACAACCTTGTCCCTGACGAAGTGGAGATCAAGCTCAATGTGCTTCGTGCGTTGATGCTGGACTGGGTTGCTAGCCAGGTAGACGGCGGAGACGTTGTCAGTGTAGACCAGAGTGGCCTTCTGAAGGGGGCAACGGAGCTCAAGCAAGAGATTACGGAGCCAAGAGCACTCTGAGACAACGTTGGCAACACCCATGTATTCAGCCTCAGCGCTGGAGCGAGATACGACGGACTGACGCTTGGGTGACCATGACACAAGGGTGTCGTTGAGGAAAACACAATAACCAGACGTGGAGCGACGTGTATCAGGACAACCACCCCAATCTGCATCAATGTAAGCAACAAGATCAAGCTTCGAGGAAGGAGTGATCGTGGTGCCGAGCTCGAGGGTGCCGCTGATGTACCGAATGATCCGCTTCAACGTCTGGAAGTGAGGCTCCCTTGGTGCATGCATGAACAAGCATACCTGCTGAACGGCGTAACTGATATCTAGCCGGGTGAAAGTGAGATACTGAAGAGCACCAGCGAGGCTCCTGTACAATGTCAGATCCTCAACCAAAGGACCAGAATGAGCACTGAGCTTGTTGGATGTATCGACAGGGGTGGCGACTGGATTGCAGTTGACCATCTTAGCCCGAGCAACAATCTCAGCAGCATACTTACTCTGTGAGAGAAACAGACCAGACGCATGACGCTGAACAGCAACTCCCAAGAAGTAAGACAACTGACCCAGATCAGACATGGCGAATTCCGCACTCAATTGCGAAATAATGGATGTCCGAAGAGCATCAGAAGAGGCGGTGAGAATGATGTCGTCGACATATAGCAGGAGGAAAGCCAAGTCTGAGCCTCTGCGATAGATAAACAGAGACGTATCCGAGCGACTGCCAGTGAAACCCAAACGGAGCAGAAGAGAGGCAAAACGCTGGAACCAAGCCCGCAGAGCCTGTTTCAGACCATACAGAGAGCGCTTGAGGAGACAGACATGCTTCGCACGCTCAGCATCAGCAAATCCCGGCGGCTGAAACATGTAGACCGTCTCATTCAGATGGCCATGCAGAAAGGCGTTCTTGACATCTAATTGATGGATGGCCCAGTTGCGTGACAGAGCTAGACTCAAGACCACTCGGATAGTGGCATGCTTGACCACAGGGCTGAACGTCTCATCACAATCAATACCTGCCTGCTGAGACCTACCGTTGACCACAAGACGGGCTTTGTAGCGCTCCAACGTCCCATCAGAGCGGAACTTGTGACGAAAGAGCCACATACAGCGAATGACGTTCGCCTCAGGAGGGCAGGGACCAGAACCCAAGTATCATTCTTCGTAAGGGCCCTGTATTCGTCTAGCATAGCCGCCTGCCAATTCGGGTCGAGGATGGCTGTTTTGTGGGAGGTGGGAATGGGGGAGAGGGAGAGTGGGGGGGGGGGGGGAGGCAGAGGTTGATTGGGAGTCGGGGGGAGAGGGAAGGACGGGGGTGAAGCCTGGGGGAGGAGCGGCGGGCGCAGCAATGCTGCGGGCGTGGGAGGTAAAGGCGGCGGGGGAAGCGGCGGGCGCATCATGCCTTGTTGCGGTCGCCGCCAGTAGGTGAGGCGAGGGATGGGGGGTGGGGTTGTGATTGGTTGCGGCCGCGGCATGGCTGCTTGGCGGGTGTTAGGTGTTGCGAAGTCATGGGTTTGGATGGCGGGGCGATGTTCGGTGGTCATGGAGACGATCTGACGGGGTCAGAAGACATCGGATACGCTGCGGGTGTGTGGTCTGGTGGTAGGGGTGGTGGTGGTGGGGGAGGGGGAGAGGCAGGAGCACCGGGAGAGCTCTGGGGAAACAGAAAGTGAGGGAATGATGACTTTGAATCTGACTGAGATACATGAGGTGTGGAAGAGGGGAAAGGAGGAGGAGAAAAGGGAAAACGAGACTCAGTAAACGTGACATGACGTGACACAATAAGCTTATGGGTCTTGACATCGAGGCAAAGATAATCGCGATGATCAGACGGATAGCCTAGGAAGACACATGAAGTGGAGCGCGGGTGAATCTTATGTGGGGCCGTGGAGGACTGGTTTGGGAAACACAAGCACCCGAAGGTGCGAAGGTGATCATACCTAGGCTCGGCGTAATAAAGTGCATGAGCTGGCGAGCGATGGTGTAGGGTAGTGGAAGGGAGAATGTTTAGGAGATAACATGTGATGGATAAGGCGTGAGGTCAATAGGGAAGGGGAATAGATGCGTGGAAGAGGAGAGAGCGCATCATGTTGGTAATGGTTCTGATGATTCTTTCTGCCTTGCCATTATGCTGAGAAGTATAGGGGCAAGGCAAGCGATAGGAGATCCCGTTTGCGGCAAAGAAGGAGTGAAAGTCTTTGTTGTTAAATTCACGACCATTGTCACATTGAAAACATTTGATGGATATGTGAAACTGTGCTTTGATGTAGGTATGGAATCTGGCAAAGACAAGAAACACTTGGGACTTGAAATGCAACGGGAAGACCCATAAGTAATGAGTGTAATCATCAAGAAACAAGAGGTAGTACTTGTGACCCTCCTTGCTAGGCACGGGAGAGGTCCAAATGTCGGTGTGAATGATATCAAAGGGAGCAAGGGTAGAGGTCAAAGACCGTTGGAACGGCAGTCTGGCATATTTTCCTAGTTGGCAGGAAGAGCATAAACCAGAGCGTGGGTCTTTAGGACAGGTGACAAGGCTCTGAGAACGGAGGACATCTAGAACGGCAGCACTGGGATGGCCCAGGCGTGCATGCCACAGGCTGGACGACGATGCCGAGAGGGCGACCGGGCACGACTGACTGGACGCGGGTGGTGGTGTGACAGGGTAGAGCTCCCCGGTGCTGTTACATCTCATGCGAGTAACTCCCGTAGTAAGATCGTTCACAGAGAAACCATAAGGATCAAACGTAAGGGAAACGTTGTTGTCAGGAGTGAACCGACGAACAAAGATAAGGTTTTTGACAATCTTTAGGGCAATAAGAACATTGTTGAGGTGTAGTGGGTGGGTTGGGGTCTTTAATGTGGCGTGGCCAATCCCCGAAGTGGCAAGACGACCGTCATTTCCGACGATAATAGAGTGGGCAGGGCCCTTAAAAGAAATAGATGAGAGGTTACCTGAGGAGTTTGTCATGTGGGAGGTGGCACCAGTGTCCATGTACCAAGAAGAGTCTGAAGACGGCGGCTGCGTAGAGGAGAAGACGTGATGCATAGCAGGCGGAACATACCTGGGTCGGACGATGTCAGATAGGTATGAGGACCGGCATGTCAAGGGGCAGTATATCCGGAGTACGGTTGCATCTTTTTCTTTTTTCTTTTTTTTCTTTTTTTATTTTATTTTAAGAATGGACAAAACGAATGTGGGGAGGAGGGGCTTCTGCGAGCAAGGGTGCCGAGGAGGGGTGCTCGGTCCGAGTCAGAGCGGTTGAGGTGGTCGGAGGCGGCCGAAACCAGGCTTTGGGTGGCGGATCCGGATTGCTGGAGGTCAGAGGATCCGGATTGCTGGAGGCCGGATCTGGGTTCGGCAAGGGTGTGGTTGTGCTCGAAGAGGGTAGATCCGGGGTGTAGGAGGTCGGAGCTTGTGACGGGATGCCGGATCTGTGGGGATGAGGGGTTCTGCGAGCAAGGGTGGGGTTCGGAACTGGACAGGGACCACGCCGGTGATGCGTGGTGACCAAATCTGGGCGGAGGGACTGCGGTGTGGCGTCTAAAGGCCGGAATTTGCGAGATTGGGGCCGGACTGGTGGTATGCGAGGGTGCGACAGCGAGGGAGCGGACTTGGCTCGGGATGGCTAGCGAGCGAGGGCGACGGATGTGGTGGCCGACGGTGCAGAACAACAAGAGCGAGGAAGAAAGGGAGAGGACGACTATGGCGGCTGAGATCTTCTAGGTCGAAATCGAGAGAGATGAAGAGGATGACCGGTGAGACGGGAGGATCAATTTAGGGTTCCGTGAGGAAGAAAAGGTTGTGATACCATGTAGAATAGAGGAATTGATGTAACCTCCTTGAGGGTTTCCATTCATTGATAAACATATATATAGGTTACAAAGGTATTGGGCCTTAACGGGCTTTTAGCCCACTATACATGAGGAGACCTATGTAATCTATCGGTTATAATATTTTCTTGTATAAAACAAAATATAATGTTACTATGATACTCAACAAGGTACACAAGTACATCACATGAAATATTCAAGTCATGTTTGCCAAGAAATCAAAGCAAACATATCAATGAATAACACCTATTGGAGCCATGGCCAGGTTTTACAGTTCCTTTATACATTATCACTTTTCCTATATATACATTGCTATCTTCTTTGGAAGTTGAATACTTTAATAAAGAAGGCAAACATGAAAGCAAAGATCACTGCAAATACAACTACCATGACTGCAACAATCCCCACAAAATCATGTCTATATCCAAAATAACTGCTTAGAAATTCTTCAACTGTTTCATCTGTGTCCATCTTTTCCTGGACATCTCCATATTGTGATACCAATAACCCATACAATGACCAACCAAATGGGTTCGCCCAACAATACCATTGCCACCAGCTTGGTATTCTCTGTCACAAAAAAAAACATTTGAGTTGTTAGTGTAATTTATGATGGATGTAATAACAAAGACGAGGATTTGAGGAGTGTCAACGTACAGTTCTTGGGATCACGAATCCTGAAAATACATTCCACAATGGGTAGAAAGCCGATGAGATAATAGCTGCTACACTTTGGCTTGGTGCGGCAGCAATCAACATCATCCCAAAGTAGGTAAAGTATAGCAGAGTGAAGTACATGAAAAACATGTACCAAAAGAACTCCGCGACTCTCCATTCAAATCCAACCATTGAATAGACTAACACCCCATAGATGACCGTTTGAGAAAGACAATATGGAAGCTCAATCATGACCTGGATTATTCGTATGAGTTATGTACAAATAATCACATTGTTACATTATAAATCTGTTCACAGTTTACAGCGTAAGAGGTGCCTGTCCAATGGCATATGGAATGGCATAATACATTTCTGCTGCTCTTTCTCTGTAAAAGACCATCCTCTCAGTTGCGACGATAGGCTGCACTGTTAAAGCATTACTGGAACCTATCAGAAGAATGGCACTGTACATGGAACCCATGGCGTTGAACAAGTCTTGTTGTCTATGCCTGTATCATGGGATAGCCTATTGTTAGCTTAAACCAAGACTGCGCGCGCAGTTCAAGAATCGAAACAAAATCTCCTTATTCTGTAGTGATACCTTTTCAATCCAAGGCCCCAGAATGCAGTCCCAAATAGAATGCCTGAAATCAGTGTAAAGATAAGCCTTGTTGTGTTGTATCCTGTGTTTCGCCAATAGGACTTGTGTTGTTTCCATAAGCAGGCCATACATTGGATGAACAACGAATGCGCATATTGTTGGGGAAAGTGTATATCTTTCGAGCTTGGGGCTAGTTCGCTTAGCCCTTCGATCACGGCTTTGGTTCTCCTGCATTATTCAAGAGTACAATGACAGGGAGTGGCGGATTTGAGGGGCTCAAGATGGACGAAGCCCCTAGCTTGGAAGAAAAACTGAGAACTTTTTTTACTAATTTTATAGATAAAATTGTTTAAAAAGAGTAAAAATGTGATTAATTTCCTTGAGAATGAGAATATGAGTTCAAACCTATAAGCTTCATTTTTTTAATAATTTTTTTTATTTAAATAGCAAATTTAAGGTTCTCATCAATATATTTAAACAAAAATATTCTTAATTTAAGGGCTTTTCCAATACATTTAAATAAAAATTAAATTTTAAATTTAAGGTTTCTTCCAATACTTTTAAACCAAAAAATGATAACTTTTATATATAAATGGAAAAAAATCCCTGGTGATAAATATCTCTTTGGTAAAATTGTTGTTGTTTTTAAGTTTTGGTAATATTTGTGTGGTGATTTTACCTGTAAATTTCAGAGTTCTTGTAAATTGAAGCAAAGTCCACATTCAGCTTTGCTTCTTGAGTTGGTGAAGAAACTTCCATCATCCATGTATGACGGAGGGAAAACCTGTCGTTGATCCGCCAAAGAAAACACAAACCTATAGCTAGTATAGCAATAAGTAAGAGGTCGATCCCATAGGGAAATTATTATTCAAGTGTGATTCAAGTGTCAACCAAAGTAACCAAATTGGGGGTTTTTATGTGTGAAAGTTCCGCCTTTTATCAAAGCGGATTGAAGAAAGCAAGAGTAAATGATTATAATTCAGACAATTAGGAGAAGCAATTCTACCTACAATTTTCCACTTTATTTGGTTGAAGCGATCCTTGTAACTTCTTCTCGTCCTGTTAAGTTTCCTATGAATGCCCTTGTCCCGACCTAATATAGTTACTAGTCCAACCAGTCCTAGCAACCCTTATCAATCGAACAGTCCTTAAAGAAGGATTTGACCCAGTTGATAGCTTTAAGTTCAGAGATTAGCCAAGGTATTTGCAGTCCCTAAAAAAGGATTTAACAACACATTCAACTTTCTACTCATTCAATTAGTTCAACCAGCCCTAAAGGAATAAGTTTGCCACTTAGGTTAAGGTTTACAACCAGGAATCTACAAAACCTTAGCGATTGAATTGATCTAACAAGTTGGCCAGACAAGATAGAACAAAACAATAAACAATCAAGCACAAAGAAGTTGAAGCATTCAAATATAGGAAACAAGGAACGAGAATTAGAAACTCACAATCAATCCGAATAAAGCTTCAAATTGCAGGCATAATAGATGAGTTTAGTTCCTCATGGAAAGCATCGCTCAAAATCTCTAAAGTGTCTGATGAACGAAAGAATAGAAGTTCTGAAAATAACATAAAACCTGGCCTTTTAAATCATCCAAAGTCGGCCATAAAATAAACAAATAGATCTAAAAACGCTGCGCATCCGCGCTGACGACCAATGCTGCGGGCGCAGCATAGGTGCTGCGCCCGCCGCACACTGTTTCTTCGTACGCCACTGCAAATTGATTGGCGTTTTCACGGAAAATATATCCCGAATTTGCTCTTCTTGTCAACAGATTGTAGTTCTCTGAAAGAGCTTTCCAACGCATGGTCATAATAGTCAATCGGACAACCGAGGCCTCCAGAAAGTGCAAAACAAGTTCAGCATATCTGGCGACAACTTCTGCAGACTTGTTCTTCGTTTAGATTCGCTTCTTCTTCTCAGAACCTCTTGAGATCTTCATGTAAGCTTCTCCGATCAACTAGACATTCTCATCTAATGCGTTAACAACTCATGTCTCATCATCGGATCCACGATTACCTGAAATAATCAATAAAAGTGTGTAGATTCCGACTCCACTAACACATAGAGCAAATATGCAAATTGTACTTAATCATCCATGAAATGCATCTTAACTAACTAAGCTAAATGCAACCTATTATGCCTACCTAAATGCATGCTATCAATGTAGCTGGATTATAACCATCTTTGATCTTCCGAATTCCATTGATTCCCTTCCATATACATTTATATTGCTCGAATGAGATCGATTTCTACAAGGAAGAGACTAAATGAAAGTTGTTAATCTTGATCAGTTTCATACATATATGCTAACCTCAAAGTAGTTGATGACATTGCAAGCATGGTGGCCCAAGGGACCAAAGTATATTTCATCTCCACCGCGTCTGAGAAGTAGTAGCTGCATTGTGCATTGATCTCATTAAACTAGTGAAGAGGAAACCTGCATCACATTGATTTTGTTTTGTTTTTTTACCTCGTCGAATGCATCAAATATGTAAGGATAAGAAATTCCGTACAAGGCTCCAACTTTTGCCCAAGAACTCGTTGACAGCGATGGAGTTCTCGCAATACATCAATGGGGAACTCCAGTAGCCCCAAGCCCACCATTTCTTCACATCCTCTACGACACAGAAAGAGGCTTGAAATACGATAAATCGTAAGAGTATTGTACCAAAACTATAGACTTATTTATATTACCTCTTGATAATGTGAAGCCTCCTAAAGTTAGATACATAATAAAAAAGCCGAATCCAAGTGTGTTTGCTAGAACTGGTGTTCTGCCCAATCCAGCAATAAATCGGAACAAACCGTAACCTGTTTGGTGCAGACACAATAGAACTAAGAACTGCTTGAAAAACCTGCTAGCATCAATGTCAAATCCCATTCCAAAATAAGTTATTGAGACCCAAATGGCTACTTCAGTGACTGATATTGGGATCTTAAGGATCCATTTCGGTATTGAGTACGCCCACGAAGGGTAAAGGAGGAGATCGTGCTGTTTGTAGAAGACAGGAAGCTGCTGAACTGTCATTGATAGCTCTGCAAGGCCGTTGAATATAAGCTTCATTGTCGCGAAAAACAAGGCTTCATTATAGACAGTGCCATCTGCCACTGTCCTCTTGTGCATGTTAGTTCGTAGAAATATTGATGTCGCCAGGGTTGCCATCACTGTAAGCTGTCATGATGATCATCACTGTAAGACTGATGAGGTTACATCCTAAAACAATTAGCTGACAGTAACTATAAGTACTTACATCAATCATCTTGAATAGGTAGATGAATGCACTTCTCTTCATAAGCAGTAGCTCTCTGGAGATACATGCCTTGAGCAACTGCTTCTTACTGATACCGTATCGTTTTGTTTGTAACGAAGCATGGTGAGTCCTTGCCTTGTAGAAGGGTATAGCAAGCTCGGCCTCCAGTCTCTTGCCAACATGAAATGACCGAAATGCTTCTGCAAATTTCTTGACAGTCAAATAGTTGTAAGGGTGTGGGGATATACTGGGCTTCTTGTTGTTGTTGTTGTTTGTTGTCAAATAGTTGTAAGGCTTCTCTTTGCTCACCCAGTATTGTTCTTGTTCCTTTCTAGATGTCACCTATGGAAACATTATGAAAAATATTAGAAAAATATTTCTACTAGACAAAAATATTTTTGTAGAACTACTTCTTGCAAGTAGTCAGCAACTCCTTTTCTCTCGGGACACTCGAAGCCCATCTCTTGAAAGAACTCTTGGACATTCTCGCGAGGACCTTGGTAGGCGATTTGCCCTTCTGAGAGAAGAATTATGTCATCAAATAGGTCATAAACCTCAGGTGATGGCTGCAGGAGAGATATAACTGTCTTTCCGTTGAGAATCTTTGTTGTTTGCCTGATGGAGTTTATGATTTGGAATGTTGTTGAAGTGTCTAGACCAGTCGATATCTCATCCATGAACAATGCTTTTGCTGGTCCTACTAGCATCTCAGAAATGTTAATCGGTTTTCAGGGAAAAGATGGATTGAGTCAGAACACACTACTAGAATTCTGTCATTTAACATCGGACCATTAACATCCGTGATCACAAAACGCGTGATGTTATACCATATCAAAGACATCGTATTTAAAAATATAACCGATGTTATAACATACAAAGACATCGGCTATTACCCGATGTTAAAAAGTTTTGACTTTTAACATACAAAGAGAGGGCCTTAATTAAGATTTATTATGTTGCTTGGTCTTTTAATAAGCAGCAAATTTCAAAGGAGTTGGAAAAGCTAACCTTTAAGTCAGTCTGCATGTATAATAAAAAACATGTCCATTTACTATTTATGTACGTATTTTTAGAATGATAAAACTATATAACATATCATTTTTTTTTACAATTTTTTTCTATAAATTTATACTAAATAGTAATAAATATGAAATTATAAAAAAATTATTAAAGAAGTTCATATTGTATATAGTTTTTTAACACCTTAAAAAACGTACATAAATAGTAAAATAACATGTTTTAATTAACAGATGGAGTAGTTATTCCCAATGTTTCATCCATATATCAAATAAGTCTAATAATCGATATTTTTACTTAACGGATGGAGAGTTCAACTAAATACAGTATTAAACAATTTTCCATTTAAAATTAATAGAAGATCATTTGAGTAAAAAATTAAGGAGAACTATCAATAACAAATATGAGACAAATCATAATTAGCATTCTAAATAAATACATTTGAGCAAATAAAACTCTCGTTGTTTTACCGTGGAGAATATGATTTGAGATTGTCTCACTCCCACATTGATTAATTGATTAGAAATTGAATTCAAGCCTTGCATATAAGCCGGTGGGCTATCCCACCTAATACCAATTGGTTTAAGGATGGAATCCCACTCGGTTTGTGTGCTCGGCTTGATTGGCGTGTGTGCGCTTGGCGTGCGTGGCTCCCCCATCGGATGACCCACCGTGATTTAACATTTATTCAAGTTCTCTAATAATTGTACGTTCAGTCTATTTTTAAATTTTTTTTGAACCGGAAATAATTTGGCAATGAGACGACCTCATTGACCAAGGGCATCCAGACGGATGTAATTATGTAGCACAGGATCGTCAGGTGTCTGTGAACCAGAGAGAACAAGTCGGAGGTGCGATAAATGGTCCGCAACTCGGTTTGCTTCTCGAAAGACATGACGAATCTCAATGGATTGGAAGAAACCAAGAGAGACTCGACTGTTAGAGACAATCATTTCGGAATCTCCCGATGGTTTGCCACAACCCTTGAGGCTGTTGATTATGGTGAGGTTATCGCCTTCGATAATCAGGCTTGTTATGTTGAGTTGTTGTGCCGCATTGACTCCATGCCAGAGGCCCAAACCCTCGGCGCCTGAGACAGAAGCAATAGGTGACGGCCCAACCCCATAGTCGATAGGTTGACCTGTGTGATCTCGAATTATGTAGCCGAACGTGCCTCCGAGACTAGGAGAGTAAGCTCCATCAAAGTTGAGTTTCAAAATCCCCGGAGGAGGCCTTCTCCATTGTGCCTTTCGCCGTGCTCTTTTGGATAATTGTCGTGGGTCTTGGATGTTATGCGCAGGTGCGTTGTCATTCGACCCTTCATCATGTTGTTTTGAGGTGTGCCATAGGAGCATTTGGTCTTTGATGAAGGTTAGTGTTTGTTGTATACTAGATTTTTTGTCATCGAATAGTGATTTATTGCGCGAGAAACAGATACCCCACCACGCAAATGCTAACTTTGTTAATTTTTGGGTGCCAATTTTTTCTCTTACGTCTCTTAATGTATTGTTTAAGTCAGTTCCTTGAGAGAAGTTGTTGTTTAGTGCTATCATTATCCTGGGGTCTAGGTTCGCTATTGTTTGGCGAGAAATTGGGCAGTCCCATAGTAAGTGTGGTAGGTCCTCGTAATTTGAGTCACAATGTGGGCATGTTGTGGGGACACCAACACCCCTTGAGGCCAGTTTTGCTGAGGTTGGAAGTCCGTTTTTTGTGATTTTCCATAGCAGGGTTTTGACCTTGCCTGGTGCATCGAGTTTCCATATCCATGTCATGTCAGATTTCTGGTGTCTTTTTGAGTTGTTCATCATCTGTATTGCAGAGCTTGTGCTAAACCATCCATTTTTACTCCATTTCCAATATAGTCTGTCCATATGGATGTTTTTTGGTATTGGAGAGGATTTTATTATGTGGATGGTGTCATTGGGCAAAATGTTGTGGCATGTGGATAATAACTTGATGTGGTTCCAAAAATTCCTCGGTGTTATAAAGTCTGGGACCACAAAACTTTTGTCAATAAGCGATGTGTCATTTACGAGGTCTATGAGATAAGATGTACCTATCCAATGGTCGTTCCAGAAATTAATATGTTTTCCATCACCAATGGACCAGCGTAGTCCTTGTTTGAATAAAGGGATCAATCCAGTTAACTGTCGCCATTGCCACGATTTTTCCCCCTTTTTATGGTATTGTAATATGCTCTGGTTTTTCAGGTATTTTTCCTTAATTATGGTAACCCAAAGATTTGTTGGCTCTGGCAGGATTTTCCATATCAGTTTCAGTTGAAGGGCTTTGTTCATATCTTCTGAGCTTCGAATGCCTAGCCCACCATGTGATTTGTCCTTGCAGACCTCAAACCAACTAATGAGTGGTTTGTGATTGGGGCCTTTGTTCCATATGAAGTTTCGGTTTATCCTATCGAGTTCCATGTGTATGTGTCGAGGTAGTAGGAAGCATTGCATGAGGTGTAAAGGTTTGGATGCCAACGTGGACTTGATTAACGTACAACGACCGGCTTGTGATAAGCAGTTTGCTTTCCATTTACTTAGTTGAGATTTAGTCGTGTGTATTAGATCGGAGAAAGTGTCTTTGGTCACTTTGCCACAAATAACGGGGCATCCTAGGTATGGACCTAAGTTGTTTGTGGGGGTGATATTTAATTCATTGCGCATGAGAGTTTTTTTGTTGGGGTGTCAGATTCGATGTTGTTTGGAAATGTGATTTGTGTCTGTTAACTTTCTAGCCCGATAGTGTGCAATATTCTGTTAATATTTTATTGATTTGGTCACATGCTGTTTTTGTGGCGGATGCAAAAATGACTATGTCATCTGCAAAAGCAATGAAGGGAATTCTGGTGCCATTTCGAGTTAGTGCTACTCCTAGATGACTATGAAGGGCCTCTGATTCTTGACAAAGTCCTCGAGTCAATACTTTGGATAGTATGAGGAATAGGTATGGCGATAGCGGGTCATCTTGCCGGAGTCCTCTTTGGGGGTTAAAAAGCTCCGTTGGTTCATTATTTACTAGAACTGAGTAGCTAACTGTGGTGATGCATTCTTTGATACATCCCGTGAATATAGGTGAAAATCCGAATCTAGACATGATTGTTAGTAAGAAGTCCCAGTCCACAAGGTCAAAGGCTTTTTCCATGTCAAGTTTAATTGCCATCCAGCCCGTTTTCCCTTTTTTCTTTGAGAAGGAATGGAAAATTTCATTTGCAATTAATATGTTATCTTGTATTGCCCTTCCAGAAGTGAAAGCACTCTGGAAAGGTCTGATTATTTTGGGTAGAATTTTCTGTAGTCTTGCCGCCATAACTTTGGAGATTATCGTATATGTTGTTGAACAAAGACTTATAGGTCTGTATTGTGATGTTGTTTTTGGGTCATCACACTTGGGAATTAGTGCTATAAATGTGTGGTTTATTTGCTTTAGTATCCTGCCACTAAGGAAAAAACTTTTAACAACTTTAGTGATAGAAGGTCCTACAATGTGCCAGTATTTTTTGAAGAAACATGCCGGGAAGCCGTCAAGGCCGGGTGATTTGTCATTTGCTAGACTGAAAACGGCTTTTTTGATTTCCACATTAGTGATTTGCTTGGTAAGGCTCTCGTTGTCCTGTTCATTGATTTCTGCTCTGATGTTGTTTAGTAGCTGATCCGGGATTCGTTGTCTTTGACTGTTCTGGAACCTTTTAATGAAATCAGATTTAATTAATTCCCTTATGTCATTGTCTGTTGTTACCTTGATTCCTGCCGAAGTCTGTAGGGATTTAATTATGTTTCTATTCCTCCTTCCTGTGGCTATTCTGTGGAAATATTTTGTGTTAGCATCAATTGATTTTATATGATTTCTTTTTGCTCGTTGTCCCCAATATGTTGCTTGGTATTTGATTAGGGAGGCGTGTTTGTTAGTAAGTCTCTTGATTTTGTCGTCGGTTCTTTTGTCATAACTGACACAGTTTTGTGTTTGTAGATCTTGAAGCTCTTTTTCCACGTTTGACACTTGTCTAAGTATGTTTCCAAATGTGAATTTGCTCCAGATTTTGCTTTTTTTTTTTTACTTCCAAAAGCTTCTTGGTTAATTTGTATAATTGCGACCCTGGGCTATCAGTTCTCCAAGCATTTTTGACGAGGTTCTCAAAATCCGACCTTATGGTTCATGCCATTTCAAATTTGAAAGGTTGTAGTTTCGGCTTCTGTTTGTCCATTAGGTCAAAGGTGATTTGTGTATGGTCTGATTTTATGAACGCATGATTTTTTGTGTATGAATTAGGGAATTGTTGTATTAATGAGTGGCTTATTAATGTTCGATCTAGTTTTTCATATATGTTGTTCATTCCTTGAGAACGCTTTCTCCATGTGAATTTGTTTCCAATTGTCGGGGCATCTACAAGATTATGGGTTGTGATAAATTTTGTGAGTCTGTAGAATCTTTGGGGGACAGGCTCGGCCCCTCCCATTTTATCTGAAGGTTCTAGTATGTCATTGAGGTCTCCAATGATAACGAAGTGCCCTGAACGACTATGTATCATTGAAGAGAGACCATTCCAGAAATTAGGTTTGTCACAATCATGTGGAGGAGCATAAACAAATATGATTGTGAGTTCTAATGAGAGAGTGTGATTTATATATTTCGCTTGTATTGTTCTACTGTCTGAGGTTATTATTATGTCTGAGGTTATCATTAATTATTGCATCATGTGGATTTAGCATCAATATGTATTGTACAAATAACTATATATATATATAGATGAATCAATGAAGTAACTATTAACGTTATAATCAAGATTATAATATTATTTAATAATTAGTGAAGCAGTACCATAAAAGACATGAACAATTGAGATCTTTTGAAATTGTCAGCATGATTTGTTATCGGATTGATGACATCTGGTTGTCGATAAAGAGACGCACATGTTTTGGTTTCAATAAAGGAGTTGTATTTTGATCATAAAAATATAGAGTAGACTATTTAGCTAATTGAGATAGAATGGTGACATTTTAGTTCTCAATTAGCATGGTATAGTTATTGTCAACAAAGAGACATGTGCACATTGTGCACTCTTATTCTATGCCATCTAATCATATTCATGTGAAAGTCTATATATGTAGTTAGCTAGGTGTATGAAAACATGTTTGCCAATATGGTCGGGGAGAAGCTAGAGATTACACCATCTTCACATAGCTCGAGGACTTCATCGCCAGGCAAAGTCACAGTCACCACCCGACTCATCCTGCCTTCACTTGGAGGCGAAGGGAGCACTAGAACCCTTCCTGGGCCAAACAAAGGACCGACATAGTAAGAAGCCCTAAGAGGTTCAAATCGCGAGTCAAATTGAAGCCAGTATAAGTCCATGCCCTCCAAGTTCGTGCACACTATGAGATCACCCCCATCCATCGGCGACAGAGAGGGATGATTCACCTTTTCTCGGGTTTCATCCCTCTCAAGCCACTCTATCAAATCCTTAACCTCTCCGGAGTCCACCCCATCCATCGCCTCACACACAACCCTAGCTGCCTCGGAGATATTGGTGTCATCCAAGCCTTCTCCACACACCTTGGTGTAGACCATACAATTGCCAAAGAAGCCCTTGTCTAATCTCAACACCTTCCTTACCTCTGAACAAATGGACATGTCAATGAGCCCAGTTTGAGCCCTCCCTTTGACCCTAGTTATGGCGGCCCAAAAGAGCCCAACAAGGGACTGAAATGGGCCGGGCTTGGGTTGTATTAGGCCAAATTGGGCCATGTCAATACAGGCCTGTACCATGGGCTCCGAGAATAAGAAACTCACGGTCTTGCAATCTCGGGCCGTGACCGGGCCCGGGGTCTGTAGGATGGCGTTGTAGTGGCTGATAAGGTTGTTGATGGGCCGGGTTATTGGGCATGTGTCAAAAAGTCTTCGTGGTGGAAGTGGATGGAAGAAGGGTGGGCCCAGAATCTTTTTGTAAAAGGTGGTGTCAGCCCAAGCTTTGATGAACATTGAGACAGTAATTGGGTCAGCCAATAGATGAGAACAACTCAGCCCAATTGATAGCCCACCTTCTTCAAACTCCGTCAACTGTATTGTTTTCCATGATCAAAAGTAAAAAAAAAAAGAAAAAGAAAGTGAATATTAAGATCAATTAATATAATTTGACCTAACATACCATAGGAATTTAACATCACAAGTTTTTATTTTATTTACCGTGGAAAACGTAATCATATATTGATTTTTTTTTAAAAATAGTTAATGATCAATTATAATGTTTGTTTATTGTCATATATATAGATCGTCTTATTGTAAAGTCTGTTTCTACTTGTTTCGATGCGTATATTATCTGTTTTTACTGTATGTTTAGGTTGTTTTTGTCTGCTGACTCATCGATATCTTTAGAATCGGACAAGTCTGATCTCAAATTTTCTAAAATTAAGAAAAACACTCTTTAAGAGTTTGAAATAAAAGTTAACCTGGATATAGAAGGTGGACCAGCAATAAGGAACATGAAACATATCTTCCCAGTGAGCAAGCTGCAAGAGGTCCTCCTCCTCAAGCCAAGCCTCAGCGGAGCCGGTGGCCTCGGCCTCGACCAGCCTGACCCCGACGTCGTTGCACTTGACGGCCCAGTCGCCAGTCTGATCCCTGACCAGCCTCCCGCACACGGCGGGGAAGTAGTCAAGGGTTTGTGAGAGGGAGTCTCTCATCATCTTGGTGGTCTCCCCCGCCCTCACCCGCGGGGGAGTCTTGTACAAGTACACCGCTCGGATGTGGTGAGGCTCCATAAGCCTGTCGAGGGCCGATAGCCGGTGGATCTGGCCTGGCCTCACTGCCCTTGAGCTCACCGTTGTGCTCTTCCGGATGTGTTTCATCTTCTCCTTTGCCATTGTTAAGTTCTTTAATTGTTTGTTAATAAATATTTGAGATGTTCAGTTAACTAATTAAATGATCAATTGCTACTTTTTAAATAGAAGTTGAATGTGATGTGTGGAAATTCATTTGGTAGGGGAGAATGCAATGTTCGTGATATATGGTATTACTGGTTTTTGCTTGTTTCCGGGCAATAGTTAGGGTACTCCATCAACTCATGAACATCGTAATATCATACCTATAACATTCATAAATTACAGAACAAATTCATAACATGACGAACCTCTTCGTAGGGTTCATCAAGTTATCTTTTAATGGCTTCAAGATCGCTTTATCGATCTAAATCTTACCTACGGTTAAGAAAAAAAAGGATTTTTTATTTACACCATAAAATTTTACTATTTACACACAAAATTCAATTTTTTTTGTTTTTTTAAATAAACCCTACACCTTTTGAGTCATAGGCGTGTGACTCAAGAGGCGCAACTATTTTTTTCTATATACATACCCTGCCCCTCTTGACTCACACATCTATGACTCAGGAGGCGTCAGAGATGGCAACGGGGCGGGTTCGGGGCGGGGAGTACCCTCCCCGTCCCCGTTTGCAAAAAGTCCCCCGTCCTCATCCCCGTCGGGTCCCTGTCCCCATCGGAGAATCTCCGTCCCCGCGTAATTTTCTCCGTTTGCATTCCCCGATGGTTTCCCGTCGGGTTCCCCATTTAAAACTCACAGTTTTCCTCATTTAATAGAAAACTATAAGATATTATTAAAGTTATGTAAAAAAATATGATATAAATATTAGATATAATATCTCATAAATGTAAATTATAAGGTAAAAGTTTAAAAATAAAAACAAAATTATTTAAAATTAGGTAAGATGTAAATAAAAACGGGGATTTCATACTCCCCATTGAGATCCCCGCGGGGGTGGGGCGGGGATCAGGTTGGGGACTACTATCCCCGTACCCATCCCCATCCCCGCACGGGGAATCACTTTGGCCCCCATCCCCATCCCCGTCCCCATCCCCATTTAATTTCCTCATCCCCGTCCCCGCAGCGAGGATTTGTCATCCTTAGGAGGCGTAGGGTTTATTTTTTAAAAAAAAAAAAAACTTGAATTTTTTGGTGTAAATAGTAAGTTTTTGAGGTGTAAATAATAACAACAAAAAAAAAACAATCCATTTCATTAAAGAGTTGTTTGATCAATGTATTAAGAGACATCAATCAGGTCATTAAATTTTATAGAGTCCATTGTCCTCACTTGAAACCTGAAAATAAACAACCATGTGTAATGCTATGACTTGAATTATAATAAATAGTTGTTAACAATTTTATTAATTCCGATATTGAATAAGGTGATCATCCAACTTGAAAACACTATCAACTTTTTCACATCTGCCCCAAAGAAGGACAAGCCTATCTCGAAACGGTGGGAGTACCTGTTAAAAAAAAGGTAAATAATTCAACCTCGCTCCATAATGAATGACTAAAATAGTGGAGGTTTGAAGAGGAGTTTCATATGCTTAGAAAAAACAGAAGCCCCATCCCTCTTTTAATCACCACAACCCTATCGTCAATAACGCTTTATTTAAACCCCACCAAAAAAAATCTCTTTATTAATAAAAGGATACAAAATTACAAATGGCTACTCAACTCATACCAAAAATATAAATCTTTTTATTTTATGGATCAAAATAACAAAATATATGGTTAGAAGTGAAATATGGTGTTTTGTCACGAAAAAGAAGGGGGGAAAGCTGGTTTTAATTAGATTCCGATCTTTTTATCCTATCAATACAAAAACTTTCAATCTCTTTGTTTTACATCATTTCTTTCGCTACTTTAGTTGTGATAAATCGCTACTTTTATTTATTATTTATTATTTAAGTACGTTTTTTTAGAATGATAAAACTATATAAAATATCATTTTTTAATAATTTATAAAAACTCTTAATTTAGAAGAGTTTATAATGATACGTCAGGCTTAGAGTAATTTTATGAGTATTGACATTTTTTTTTGTCATTTTTCTTTGATTTTCTTTAATTATAATTTTTTTTTCTTCGTTTTTTTTCCTTTAATTCTCTTTTTGCTTTAATTTTACTAACTATATATATATATCTATCTATATAAACTCTTAATTTGGAAGAGTTTAGGGTGATGTGTCAAGCTTAGAGAAATTTTAGGAGTATTGACCAATTATTTTTTTGCCATCTTTCTTTGATTTTCTTTTATTATAATTTTTTTTCTTTTTCCTTTAATTCTCTTTTTGCTTTAATTTTACTAACTATCTATATATCTATATAAACTCTTAATTTAGAAGAGTTTAGGATGATGTGTCAAGCTTAAATGAATTTTAGGTGTATTGACCAATCATTTTTTTGCCATCTTTCTTTGATTTTCTTTAATTATATTTTTTTTTCTTTTTCCTTTAATTCTCTTTTTGTTTTAATTTTACTAACTATCTATATCTATATCTATATAAACTCTTAAAACAGAAGAGTTTTTGTCTACGTGGCAGTGGCGTGGCACGCCTACCTTAATCCTCTCCTTTAGGTCATCTACTCATCTCCCATGGTAAGCTAAAAAATGGGTTTTGGCCTAATTTTGCTCCCACCCTAGGCCAAAACCCATTTTAGCCATTTTGTTTTTGGCCTATTTTTAAAAGAAAGGCCAAATTTGGCTTTCTCTTTTGGAAGGTCAAATGCTAAATAATACAATTCTAAACCTATATATTATATAGTTATGATTTTTAATTAAAAATGAAAGTTGTAGTATTGTAAAGATATTAAAGAATTCTTCGATATGAATATAATATTTGACATATTAGAATTATCATTGCATAAATAATATTTTTAAAAATGACATTAATCTTTTTTATTATAGATTCATTAAAATTATAATAAAAAATAAATATTAAGTTGCTTGAAGTACTAAAGATATAATCGAGTGATTGAAATGAGATGTTAAAGTTCTAAATTATATTAGTATTTATAGGAAATTTAGCCTGCCAAAATTGACCTACGGTGGGAACAACAAAACCGTATAATAGGCCAAAAGAGAATATTCTATAGAATATTCTCTTTCGGTAGGCTATTTTCCCTAGCCATTATGGCTTACGGGGGAAGATGCTACCAATCACTTTTTTTCTCTTTCCTTTTTGCAATTAATTTTTATTTTTGAAATAAGCAATGTGTTTAATTCAAAATAGTAAATTAATATATAACTTATATCTATTTGTAAATCTTCATATACTATCACAGTAGAATCCATCTTTAATGAATCTATTATACTCTTCTCTTATGAGTTTGTTCGTATAAGTTTAATTCAAAATATTAAACTAAAATTTTATTTAATTGTATAATATTAATTTTTTTTTTTTTTTAAGAATCGCGCTCTGGCGCGGGAACTGCACTAGTAAACTCTTAATTTAGAAGAGTTTAGGTTGATGTGTCAAGCTTAAAGAAATTTTATGAGTATTGACCAGTCATTTTTTTGCCATCTTTCTTTGATTTTCTTTAATTATAAATTTTTTCGATTTTTTTTTCTAAATATTCACTAAAAATAAAAAATTACAAAAATATTCACACGTTTAAACTATTTAAAAAAATATTCATTTTTGTTAGATTGGGCAGAAAAACGCGGTCTCAGACCGCGTTTTATTCGTAAGGTCAAAATTATGAAATTGGGTGAAAAGGGGACGAAAATCAACAAAAGAGATGTGGTCTCAGCCCGCGTCTCTTGTATTTTTTTATTTTTTTTTACACAAAATTGAAACAGAGAGGAGGCCGGAGAAGAGAGAGGAGAGGGAGGCGGAGCGGGTGAGGGTCGGGGAACTGGGAGGAGGAAGACGGAGATCTGAGGGAGAGAGGCGGCCGGAATCGAAGAAAGGTGGAGGAAGAGGCGGAGGCAGGGCGGAGGAGAGAGAGGCGGAGCGGGTGAGGGTCGAGGAGGGTACTGGGAGGAGGAAGACGTAGATATGAGGGAGAGAGGCGGCCATAATCGAAGGAAGGTGGAGGAAGAGGCGGAGGCAGGGGTGTTGTGAGCTGAATCTACCATGTTTTACAGTCACTTTTATATCGATTTCTACATACATTTCATTTATTTGGGCTAAGATAGTACAAAATCTATGTAGTTTATGTTTATTTGCCAAATTATGGAATCTACACCAGTTTCTGTTTAATTTCGCAGAATTCGAGGCAAATTACAGTAGTTATGAGAAAGGTCAGAAAAGCTCGAAAATCAACTACAGAAATCCAAGGTCAAGAAGCAGCGGAACCAGTCAAATCAAGCTTTGGAGCCCGAGTTTACTCGATCTAGAGTACTGCTACTCGACCTCGACGAAGCTGTCCGAGCACTGACCTTGTCGACCAAGAGCAGAGTCGAGAAGCCAAGGACGGAGACGTCGGGACGACCCTACTCGATCTCGAGGAGACCTTGTCGAGATCGAGGACAACCCGGCGCCTGTCCGAGTCCATGCCGAGGAAGAGCCCTCGACCACACCAGGCAGGCATCCTCGATGAACACCCAACTCGACCTCGAGTTGCCTAGTCGAGATCGAGGAGCCAAGGAGCCCACAAGTCCGAGCCATGTCGAGCAGATCTACCCGAGAAGCCGAGCCACCATAGTCAACGAACCATGGTACTCGATATCGAGTACTCTTGTCGATATCGAGTAGGCCAGTTTCTGGAAACGCGTCGCCATGAGCAGTCCTTGTCGAGTTGGGAATCCTTGGAGCCTAAGGAAGTCGAGTTGGCCGAGATTCTATCCAATTTGGTCAAGTCTATCTATGGAAGAAAAGTTCTACCTACATTGGAGATATTTTGCAAACTTTAGATATAGTTTCCTGTAAAGATTTATTTCCCTTAAGCAATTTATTTATCTTTAAGTTTTTAAGTAAATATAGATAGAAGATTCTATCCTTGATTAGCAAGGAATAGAAGGCTATAAATAAAGCTCT
The DNA here is from genome assembly GCA_037127255.1 of Persicaria tinctoria. Taxonomy (NCBI): domain Eukaryota; kingdom Viridiplantae; phylum Streptophyta; class Magnoliopsida; order Caryophyllales; family Polygonaceae; genus Persicaria; species Persicaria tinctoria. The sequence continues at coordinate 9,569,115 of JBANSL010000012.1, forward strand.
AGGGGCTGGTTTTTCATTCATTCAGAAACACAATCAATTTCATTCAAGTAAGTAGGAGTAGAGAGAGAGAGTTTGTGGCGAGCAAGGTGGAAAGGCGAAAGCAGATTTGTCTTGTGGACTGTAAGCTTTCTTTATTTAATTCAATGCAAGTTAGTTTCTTTTGTTATTTGATGTCTTTCTTGATGATGAAGAGCGAGTAGTCCACCCACTTCTGGGGCTGGGGTGAGCCCGACGGTGGCCATGTAAGGTGATGCGGTAAAGGTCAGATCTTGTTATGCAATTCGTCTTCTATCCCTATGAGCATGATTCTTTTGCAAGAGTTGAAGGTGATCCTTGTTTGTGTTATTGAAGCGAAAGTGATCTTAATGCAACTTGGATTAATTATGTGAAAAAGGGTTAGTAACAATTAGGGTTTATGCGAAAGCCTCTATATGCCTATTTGTTAATAACGAAAGTTGTTTGATGAAAAGCATGATCTTTTATGCCTTTATGTGTTACTTTGCATGGTTATCGTTGTGGTGTTGATACCCTGACCTTGGAAGTCTTTTAGCATATTGATTTATTTCGTCGGAATTCTGAGTTTTGGGTTCGAGAAATTGCAATTTACGTTTTCTGAGTTTTGTTAGTTGATACAGAGTAGAGTTTAGTCGATCTCGAGTAGACACTGGTCGAGATCGAGTTGGCTTGTCTATATCGAGTTGTCTGTTTGCTTGCTGAGTTACTGTTGTCGACATCTGTAGTCGATATCGAGGACAGTTAGTCGATATCGACCAACTTCCGTGTCCTCGTTTTTGTTTCTGCTTTTGTTTGTTCTTTTCTGTTTTATTTCTGTCTTTCTTTGTTTCTTCGTTTCTGTCTTTTCTGCTTTTCTGTGAGATTTACAGCTACCTAGGATCCGCTGACACGCTTCCTCGTGGATTCGATCCTGACTTTCTCTTACTGCACTGGAGGAGTCTTGTATTTATTTGTGTAGGCCTGAATCTGGTTTGATTTATTTTATTTCATACTTGATTTCCTCCTTCACAACAAGGGGCTCCACGAGTGAGGACCACCGAGCCCAAGTCGTAGACGCCGGAATCGAAGGAAGACGAAGCCTCCTCCCTCACCCTTCTCGCGAATCCGAGACCGAGCACCGAGTTGATGCGGATCGACTTCTCGCGAATTCGAATCGACTCCCTCCGCCCCTTCCTCGCCCTGTTTCAATTCTTCACCGGATCGACTTCTCTCGAATCCGAATCCGAGACCGAGCCTCCTCCCTCACCCTGTTTCAATTCTTCACCGAACCCTTCATCTCCCCTCCGCCTCCCTCCGCCCATTCCTCTCTCCTCCGGCCCTTTCCTCTATCTCCCTCCGCCCCTTCCTCTCTCCTCCGGCTCTTTCCTCTCTCTCCCGCGCCTCCCTCCGACCCTTTCCTCTCCCTCCCTCCGCCCCTTCCTCTCTCCTCCGCCTCCCTCCGGCCCTTCCCTCTCTCTCCCACTTTTAGTTAGCTTTTTTTAAACCCTTTTAACCTAATTTCAGATTTTTAACCTTATTAATAAAACGCGGTCTCATGCCGCGTTTTTCTGCCCAATCTGACAAAAATGAATATTTTCGTAAATAGTTTGTAAGTGTGAATATTTTTATAATTATTTATTTTTAGTGAATATTTAAAAAAAAATCTTTTTTTTTCTTCTTTTTCCTTTAATTCTCTTTTTTGCTTTAATTTTACTAACTATCTATATTCTATATAAACTCTTAATTTATAAGAGTTTAGGATGATATGTCAAGCTTAGAAAAATTTTATGAGTATTGACCAATCATTTTTTTGCCATCTTTCTTTTATTTTCTTTAATTATAATTTTTTTTCTTCTTTTTCCTTTATTTCTCTTTTTGCTTTAATGTTACTAAGTATTGGGCTTAATTCAAAACATTGACCTTAGTCTAAATTATAATTTTAGTAGTTTTTTTTCTAAAAAAATAATATAAACTCTTAATTTAGAAGAGTTTAGGATGATGTGTCAGACTTAGAGGAATTTTATGAGTATTGACCAATCATTTTTTTGCCATCTTTATTTGATTTTCTTTATTTTTTTTTCTTTTTCCTTTAATTCTCTTTTTGCTTTAATTTTACTAACTATCTATCTATATAAACTCTTAATTTAGAAGAGTTTAGGATGATGTGTCAAACTTAGAGGATTTTTAGGAGTATTGACCAATCACTTTTTGCCATCTTTGATTTTCTTTAATTATATTTTTTTTCTTTTTCCTTTAATTATCCTTTTGCTTTAATTTTACTAACTATATAAACTAGTACGATCCCCGCGCCATGACGCGATTGTTTTGTAAATAATATTTAGATATAGATAAATCATAGACATTAGATTTAATTCAATATTTTTAATTAAACCCATTGATTAGTAAATGTGTTAAAAATAATAGAAAAAATACACTTTGGTTAAAGAGATAAAGAGAAAAATAAGTAATAAATAGTGATAGATAAAAGTTTTGAATTAATCGCATTGGTTAAAAAATGTAACATCAAATAATATTGGGTAATTAATATTAGAATATTTTTCAAAAAAAATAATATTATAAAATATTGTTACCATAATAAAATGATATTATGTAAATAATATTTCCACAAATAAGTTTGAACATGAAGAGGACATGTGACATAAATTAATATAGTACATAGATATAGATAGTTAGTAAATGAATTTGATTTAAGCTCAATAGTTATATTAGATTGAATTCAATGTTTTGAATTAAGCCCAATAGTTAGTAACATTAAAGAATAAAAAAGAATTAAAAAAAGGATTAAAGAGAAAAAATAAAAGTGTAATTGGTCAAACCCCTAAAATCTCTCTAATGTTGACACCTCAACACAAACTCTTTTAAATTAAAAGTTTATATAGATAGTTAGTAAGATTAAAGAAAAAAAAAAGAATTAAAAGAAAAGGAAAAAAAAAAGAAGAATTAAAAAAAAGGATTAAAGAGAAAAAATAAAACTATAATTGGTCAAAACCCCTAAAATCTCTCTAATATTAACACCTCAGCATAAACTCTTCTAAATTAAGAGTTTATATACATATAGATAGTTAGTAAGATTAAAGGAGAAAAAAAAACAGAATTAAAAGAAAAGGAAGAAAAAAGAAGAATTAAAAAAAAGGATTAAAGAGAAAAAATAAAATTATAATTGGTCAAAACCCCTAAAATCTCTCTAATGTTGACATCTCAGCGTAAACTCTTCTAAATTAAGAGTTTATATAAACTCCTAATTTAGAAGAGTTTAGAATGATGTGTCAAACTTAGAGGAATTTTAGGAGTATTGACCAATCATTTTTTGCCATCTTTCTTTGGTTTTCTTTAATTATAATTTTTTTTCTTCTTTTTCCTTTAATTCTCCTTTTGCTTTAATTTTTCTAACTATTGGGCTTAATTCAAAACATTGACCTTAACCTAAATTATAATTTTAGTAGTTTTTTTCTAAAAAAACAATATTATATATAAACTCTTAATTTAGAAGAGTTTATGATGATGTGTCAAGCTTAGAGAAACGTTAGGAGTATTGACCAATTATTTTTTTGCCATCTGTCTTTGATTTTCCTTAATTACATTTTTTTTTCTTTTTCCTTTAATTCTCTTTTTGCTTTAATTTTACTAACTATCTATATAAACTCTTAATTTAGAAGAGTTTAGGACGATGTGTCAAGCTTAGAGGAACTTTAGGAGTATTGACCAATCATTTTTTTGCCATCTTTCTTTGATTTTCTAAAATTTTCTTCTTCTTTTTCATTTAATTCTCTTTTTGCTTTAATTTTACTAACTATCTATATAAACTCTTAATTTAGAAGAGTTTAGAATGATGTGTCAAGCTTAGAGTAACTTTAGGAGTATTAACCAATTATTTTTTTGCCATCTTTCTTTGATTTTCTTTAATTATAATATTTTTTCTTCTTTTTCCTTTAATTCTCTTTTTGCTTTAATTTTACTAACTATCTATATAAACTCTTAATTTAGAAGAGTTTAGGATGATGTGTCAAGCTTAGAGGAGCTTTAGGAGTATTGACCAATCATTTTTTTTGCCATCTTTCTTTGATTTTCTTTAATTATAATTTTTTTTCTCTTCTTTTTCCTTTAATTCTCTTTTTGCTTTAATTTTACTAACTATCTATATCTATATAAACTCTTAATTTAGAAGAGTTTAGAATGATGTGTCAAGCTTAGAGAAATTTTAGGAGTATTGACCAATCATTTTTTTGCCATCTTTATTTGATTTCCTTTAATTATAATTTTTTTCTTCTTTTTCCTTTAATTCTCTTTTTGCTTTAATTTTACTAACTATCTATATCTATATAAACTCTTAATTTAGAAGAGTTTAGAATGATGTGTCAAGCTTAGAGAAATTTTAGGAGTATTGACCAATCATTTTTTTGCCATCTTTCTTTGATTTTCCTTAATTATAATTTTTTTTCTTCTTTTTCCTTTAATTCTCTTTTTGCTTTAATTTTACTGATTATAAACTCTTAATTTAGAAGAGTTTAGGTTGATGTGTCAACCTTAGAGAAATCTTAGGAGTATTGACTAGTCGTTTTTTGCCATCTTTCTTTGATTTTCTTTAATTATAATTATTTTTCTTCTTTTTCATTTAATTCTCTTTTTGCTTTAATTTTACTAACTATCTATATAAACTCTTAATTTAGAAGAGTTTAGAATGATGTGTTAAGCTTAGAGGAATTTTATGAGTATTCACCAATCATTTTGTTGCCATCTTTCTTTGATTTTTTTAATTGTATTCCCCCCCCCCCCCTTTAATTCTCTTTTTGCTTTAATTTTACTAACTATAGCCTAAATTATAATTTAAGTAGTTTTTTTAAAAAATATATATATATATAAACTCTTAATTTAGAAGAGTTTATGATGATGTCTCAAGCTTAGATGAACTTTAGGAGTATTAACCAATCACTTTTTTGCCATCTTTATTCGATTTTCTTTAATTATAATTTTTTTTCTTCTTTTTCCTTTAATTCTCTTTTTGCTTTAATTTTACTAACTATCTATATCTATATAAACTCTTAATTTAGAAGAGTTTAGGATGATGTGTCAAGCTTAGAGGAATTTTAGGAGTATTGACCAATCATTTTTTGTCATCTTTATTTGATTTTCTTTAATTATAATTTTCTTTCTTCTTTTTCCTTTAAGTCTCTTTTTGCTTTAATTTTACTAACTATTGGGTTTAATTCAAAACATTGACCTTAGCCTAAATTATAGTTTTAGTAGTTTTTTTTTTCTAAAAAAACAACGGGATTAATTTAAAACATAAAATTAATAATAAGAAAATATAAAATTAATATTAGTAATCTATATATATACACACACACTGTTTTAATCGTTTTCTCAATCCATGAGTTTATTCCAAAATATTTAACTATCTGAACTTTTATAATTATGTTCTAATATTAATTTAATATATTAGTAAGATTTTATTTATAAAAAATCGCGCCATGGCGCGGGGATCATACTAGTATTTTTTATAATCTCGTATTTGTTACTAAAAAATATGAGATTATTAAAAAAATTAATATTTTATATAATTTTTATCTTTTTTAAAAAAATACGAAAATTAAATGACAAATAAAATTAAACAGAGGGAATCATTTAATTCCAACTACAAATATGAGTTTGGTGGTTGTCCCATGTTCTCGGCATTCGCAGTCTTCACTTGGTGTTCTTCGACTTTCTCTCCGCTGGTCCTATTTGTTGAGATCTTATGTTTTTGAGTTTTTCTTCTTCTTGTATTTGTTGATTTCTAATTGTATCATGACGGTCAGTGCGTCTGCCGATTTCTTTCGACCTCTCGATTTCCCAAATTTGCTTTAACGTTTTGGATTTCGAATTATTTCCTTTTAAAAAAAAAACTACAAATATGAGTAGCCAGGACTGCACACCGTATACGACTAAATGAGCAAAGATTGATTGCATTATCACTTATCTTATCAGCAACATTTTATATGCGACCAAAACTAATAATGACAACAAAAATTAACAACATCAATAATTTAATCCTATTACTTCCTTCATAACATACGCACCATTTGATCATCTGGTCAATTATACATCTTTTTTTTTTTTAACAAAGATCAAAATAGAATTTAAAAAAATATTGTAAAAAATGAAAATGTCGTTTATACCTTGCTGGTTTTAGTGACGGAACATTAGTTTTATTTATTTATTTATTTGTTTTTTTTTACCGTGGGCAAGAAGTGGATCGACAAGCGATCCCGAAGCCATCCGAAGATGACTTGTTAGACTCTACGCAGAGGGTCGTCGAACAAACGAAAATAAAAAAATAAAAAAACAACAACATAAAAAAACTAAACAACTAGAAAATTACAACCCTGATGTGTTGAGATCTTGTCTTGATTCTTGATATCTGGACTGCTGTTGAGACCACTTTAGGAGTCTAGACCCAATGTCGTAGATCAAAGCGCCTGGCTATATTGGGTTTATCGGATTTTTGAGTTTTCCAATTTTTTGTGGGTTTATCAGATTTGGGTATTCGATTTGGGTAAAAACAGATTTGGGCCAAATCTGTAGATTAGGGAATAAAAACAGATTTGTGGGATTGGATTTGTTCCTAGGCATTTTGCTTTGAATATCTTCATATTTTGTTCTGTTTTCACTTGATCAAATATTGTGTTACGAGTATGTTGTAACGAGAATGATAAAAGAGAAGAAAAACACAAAGATTTACGTGGTTTGATAACAGTGTATTACCTACGTACGTTCATAGATAGAGAACCAGTTTTGTATTAAAAGAGACGAAAACAGAATAGAGTTATAAGGAGTGGGCGTTTCATAAGTATACGTAGAGACCACTGACGAGACACTCTGTCCCCCGGACTTCCTAATGCATCGTCGGTCAATAATAATTCAAGGCATATTAAGAATATATAAAATTGTTATTTGAAAAAGAGTCAGCTATCTACACATGGACAAACAAAAACATGTCACTGATTTTATGTATAAAAAAATTGAGCCCCTTAACTAGCTCAATAATACATATGGATGGGCGGGATGGCAGGATGGGGCATTAGGGTGTGTTTGGATTCCATTACATTTTAATTATAATGTAATTATTTTACTTCGTTTTATGTGAACGTTTGGTTTTGAAAACAAAAATCTCATAAAAATCAAGGTAAAACTATAATTTAAACAAATAATCACATAAAAAGAAATAAAATAATTGCATTATAATTAATACATCGTGAAATTTAAAAATACCGTAATTTAAACAGCTTAAAAAATGTGTTAACCAAACACAACCTTATTATTTTGCATTATAATCAGAATGCGCTTGGAATCCAAACACACCCTTACTCATCAGCCCTCCTTTCTGACCAAAAAAGAAAAATTCCCAAATGTAGACAAGTTTTTGCTATAAAATTCCAATGTGCCATATGACTCATATTCAAATTTCCAGGCCCCTTTGATCCTGTGTAAAAAAGGCTCCTTTGATCTCTACCATCTGGATCAATGGAGATCAGTAGCAATGATCAATGGGGAGACACTGCGGAGGAGAAAGACGAAGAGGCGTTACTAAGGGCTGCTCTCAATAAGCTCCCAACCTATAACCGTCTGAGGAAAGGCTTGCTAGCCGAAGCTGGCGGAACACTTCGACAAGTCGACGTTACGAAGCTTGGCTTTCAAGAGAAAAGAGAATTGGTAGCAAGACTTTTCGAGGATGGGGCGGTAGATAACAAGGAGTTCCTCCTAAGCCTAAGGGAACGTATCGACAGGTACTGATTACTGACTCCTCTGATACCATATTAAAGTCCGACAACACTAATGACCGAGGTAACGTGCACAAGCAATAGTATGTAACTCTCTAGCTGCTAGGGTTGGTATTTGAGCCGAACAACCCAAGTATTGTTTGTTCATATTCCGTTCATTTAGAATATGAACGAGCTCGAGCTGAATCTAAATTATAATTCGAGCTTTATAATGTGCTATACTCGGCTCGTTTAGGAAACGAACGAGCTCGAACCGAACTTTTTTCAAGCTTTAACCATTTTACTTGCTCATTATACAATAACTTAAAGGAAATTTTAGAAATTCCATAAAATTCGAACGAGTCGAGCTTTGGATCGAGCTTAAAAATGTGTTCGTACTCGGTTCGTTTAGAAAATGAATGAGCTCGAGCCAAGTACGAGTTGAATTCGAGCTACTCATGTTCACATAACACCCCTAGCTACTTGTTTCCACCAGGGTTGGAATCGACATTCCAAGAGTTGAAGTTCGGTTTGAGCAGTTGAGTGTCGAAGCAGAAGTTCAAATCGGCAGCAGAGCTCTACCGACAATCTCCAACTCCGTTCTTAACACACTAGAGGCTATCCTGAATTGTCTCAGTGTTCTTCCTAGAAGCAAAAGGCCTTTGCGGATTTTGCGTGATGTCAGCGGAATCATCAAGCCGGGCAGGTACTTTTGCTGACATGTGTCTCGGTGTCTCTCCCACATCGAATATAAAGAAGGATAATTGAACAACATAGCTTTGCAGGATGACCTTGTTACTAGGGCCCCCGAGTTCAGGGAAGACGACATTGCTGTTGGCCTTGGCAGGGAGACTTGCCAAAGACCTTAAGGTAGAAATGAAACAGTTCATAAGATCTCAGTGTCGAATAGGTTCAATGACTCTGCATATGAACCAATTCCAGGTTTCAGGAAGAGTCACATACAATGGACATAGCATGGAAGAGTTTGTCCCACAGAGATCCTCAGCGTATATCAGCCAGCATGATCTGCACATACCGGAAATGACAGTTAGAGAAACACTTGCATTTTCAAAGAGGTGTCAAGGGGTAGGAACTGGACACTATGGTGAGTTCAAAGTTTAGTTGATTACGAATCGAATGAGTGATCACAATCACACTGATGAAATTTCTGGCTTTCTGCAGACATGTTGGTAGAGCTATTAAGAAGGGAAAAGGCAGCAAAAATCACACCAAATGCTGACATTGACATCTATATGAAGGTATGGAAGTACAATTTCAGATGGAAAGTAATGTACAATACAACGTCTTGATTCCTCTAAATTTCTTCTCTGTGACTACAGGCAGCGGCTCTTTCGGACAAGGAGACAAACATAGTGATAGAGTACATACTCAAGGTATGAAGGCGGTGTCTAGCAGTACATGTCAGCATACCCTTTACCAAGTTAAGCTACTAAGAATATAGTTTTGCTGCAGATTTTAGGACTGGAGGTTTGTGCTGATACACTGGTTGGGAGCCAGATGATACGGGGCATATCCGGAGGAGAGAAGAAGAGACTCACAACAGGTAAAAACAACAAGTAAAATAGTCTTAAAATGGTCATCTTTAACAAAGTGAGTGCATGACGATAATGCAGGAGAGATGATAGTAGGGCCAGCAAAAGCATTTTTCATGGATGAGATATCAACCGGTTTAGACACTTCAACGACGTTTCAAATAGTGAACTCAATTCGGCAATCCATCCACATTCTTGAAGGAACAACCGTCATCTCTCTCTTGCAGCCAGCACCTGAAGTCTATGGCCTATTTGATGATGTGATTCTCCTATCAGATGGTCAGATCATATACCAAGGTCCAACTGAGAATGTGCTTGAGTTCTTCGAATCCGTGGGCTTCAAGTGTCCTGAGAGAAAAGGAGTGGCTGACTATCTACAGGAAGTATAACTTCTTATAAACAAAAATGAATGTTAGAACTTAGAACATGTCTCTTCTTTCTTTTTTTATAATCGGATTTTTTTTTTTTTTGTTTCGTAGGTGACATCTAGGAGAGACCAAGAACAGTACTGGATGCATAAAGAAGAGCCTTACAGTTTCATAACAGCTAAGGATTTCGCAAAAGCTTTTCGAACATTTCATGTAGGAAAGAAACTAGACGCGGAGCTTGCTGTTCCATTTGACAAGTCTAAAAGCCACCCATCTTCGTTAACAAGAAAAGGTTACGGTGTCAACAAGAAAGAGCTCTTCAAGGCATGTATGTCAAGAGAATTTCTGCTTATGAAGAGGCATTCATTTGTCTACGTATTCAAGATGGCCCAAGTAAGCAGCAGCTCTATCTGAGAATTCTTGAAGCTTACTGAATCTTGATTTCAAAATTTCAACTACATTTTCTAATGTTTGCAGATGATACTTGTTGGAGCTGTTGTAGTGACGGTTTTCATAAGGACGAAGATGCCTAAGAAAACGCTAATTGACGGGCAAATTTTCCTAGGAGCCCTATTTTTCGGAATCCTAAGGCTAATGTTCAGTGGACTGGCAGAAATTACCATCACAGTCACTCAACTTCCAGTCTTTTACAAACAAAGGGATTTTCTGTTATACCCGGCATGGGCATACTCGCTGTCTAAATGGATCCTCAAGATCCCAATCTCTCTAATAGAAGCAGCTATTTGGATTTCCATAACTTACTATGGAATAGGCTATGATCAAGACCCTGCCAGGTTTTTCAAACACTGGCTGGTACTCGTCGCGTTACACCAAATGGCATCTGGGCTGTACAGATTCAGTGCAGGAGTGGGCAGAAGCTTGGCCATTGGAAACACACTTGGTATATTTATTCTAAGCATACACATCATTCTGGGTGGATTTGTTCTGTCACAAGGTAATCAAGTTCACTGACAATTCAGATTTGTCTACAACATTACAAAATATAATTTTGTGTTTGGCTGGCTGCAGACAGTTTCAGGAAATGGTTGGCATGGGCTCACTGGCTCTCTCCTCTATTGTACGCCCAAAACGCTATGGCAGTAAACGAGTTCCTCGGAAAAAGTTGGAGCCATGTAAAATTTCATCCACTCCTGCCTAAGTACCCTAACTAAGAGTGTTCTTAATAGCTGATATAGTTTTTGGCTGACTGAATAGGCTCATCCAGACTCAAAAGAATCACTAGGAGTACAGGTGCTGAAGTCTAGTGGGATTTTCACGAGATCGTATTGGTATTTCATTGGACTATCAGGATTGATTGGATTCTGTCTGCTCTTCAATTTCCTTTTCACATTGGCCCTAACTTATCTTGACTGTAAGTACTTCACCAATCTATGTTGAAACTGATGCATATTCTGCATATCTCTAATAGCTTGATAATGCCTACAGCACCAGGGAAATCTCAGACAACTATATCCAGAAACGATCTAGACGAAGAAAATTCTCAAACTAGTAAGAACACACATCAACAGCAACGAAATGGTGAACAAATACATTTTCAAGCCTCATTCTACTTTTAACTGACATGAAAAATTTGCAGAAAACTCACAGAAGGCGAAACACAGAAGAAAGAATGGCATGGTCCTTCCTTTTGAGCCACTGTCTATAACATTTGATGAAATCAGATATGCAATAGACATGCCAAAGGTATCACTGAAATTCAAGAATCTGCACATAGATTTATGAGTGCAAAGCACATATATGGGAATGTTAATGTTTTGTTTTATGGTTTCAGAAAATGAAAAAGCATGGAGCCACCGGAGAACGACTAGAGCTTCTAAAGGGCATAAGTGGTGCTTTCAGGCCAGGAGTTCTTACAGCCCTGATGGGCGTAAGTGGAGCTGGTAAGACTACTCTAATGGATGTCCTGGCTGGAAGAAAGAACAGCGGATATATTCAAGGAACTATAAAAATCTCCGGATATCCAAAGAAGCAAGAAACATTTGCCCGTATCTCAGGCTATGTTGAGCAAGCTGATATACACTCACCTTATGTTACAGTGTACGAGTCCTTGCTTTTCTCTGCGTGGCTTCGGCTGCCTTCTGAAGTAGATCACACTACAAGAGAGGTACTTTCTTCCTGAATGAATATCATAGAAGAACTTGACAAGTAATTTATTCCAAGTCAAATAACGACGATGGATTTCAGAGGTTTATTTGGGAGGTCATGGAGCTAGTGGAGCTTACCTCATTAAGGGAAGCACTAGTAGGATTGCCTGGAGTAAATGGTCTCTCGATAGAGCAGCGCAAGAGGCTAACAATCGCTCTTGAGCTTGTAGCCAACCCATCAATAATATTCATGGATGAACCAACCTCTGGACTTGATGCTCGCGCTGCAGCAATTGTGATGAGGACAGTCAAGAACACGGTCAACACTGGGAGAACAGTGGTCTGCACTATCCACCAACCAAGCATTGACATATTTGATACTTTCGACGAGGTTGAATTCATTCTGTTTCACAGTATAACAAGAACCAGTCATATTCAGAACCCACCATAATAGTATAATATGCTTCATTGATCAATGCAGCTGCTGCTTCTGAAACGAGGAGGCGAAGAAATATACTTTGGTCCATTGGGGCATTGTGCCCAGCTGCTAATCCAGTACTTTGAGGTAAACCTGCATTAAAACTCTAAGAACTCATCCAGTAAATTTGTTCTCAACTACTAATGTGTAAATGCTATGAAAAATGACAATGAAGGAACAACAAGGGGTAAGTAAAATCATGAATGGTCAAAATCCAGCTACTTGGATGATGGAGATTACCTCACAACATCAAGAAGCAAGAATAGGGGCGAGCTTTGCCAAAAATTACAAGCAATCTGAGCTATACAGGTAAAACTAACTATCTGAAATGCCGGAAACTTACACAAACAGGCCAATGAATGACGCGCGAATTCAACTTCATCATTCAGGCAAACAAAATCCCTAATTAAGGAGCTCAATGTGCCAGCTCCTGGCTCCAAAGATCTGTATTTTTCCAAGAAGTACTCGCGAACATTTTTTACTCAATCGACAGCATGTCTATGGAAACAATACTGGTCATATTGGCGAAACACGCGGTACAATGGTCTCAGGCTCCTGTATACATTGGTTTTAGGCCTTGCAATAGGATCAATCTTCTGGAACATTGCCTCTAGGAGGTACTTCATATCAAAGAGCAACTACACTTTGATTTTCAGATCTGTCATTTTGGTTTAACTTCAGCTAGGACTAAAATTTGATTTGTTGACTCCTCAGGGGAACAAAGCAAGATCTATTTAACACCATGGGCTCCATGTATATTGCTGTTCATTATCTTGGTGTACAGAACTCTATGTCAGTGCAGCCGGTTGTGGCCGTTGAGAGGACAGTGTTTTACAGGGAAAGAGCTGCAGGGATGTATTCTGCTTTGGCATATGCCTTCAGTCAGGTATCCTTATTTTCGGATAACTGCATACTATAATCGATGTGAGATATCATAGCAAACTGAATCATCTACCAATGGAAATGCAGGTGATCATCGAAATTCCATATTGCTTCGCTCAAACAGTCGTCTATGGATTCATGATATACGCCATGATTGGACTTGAGCGGGACGCTCGGAAGTTCTTTTGGTTCATGTACTTCACTTTCTTCTCCTTGCTGTACTATACCTATTATGGGATGATGACCGTGGCCATTTCTCCGAACCAAAGCATCTCTAGCATTACTTCTACGATATTCTACGGCTTGTGGAACCTTTTCTCGGGATTCTTTGTCCCGAAAACAGTAAGTCGGTCCCTTGAATCCTCCTCAATCTCTCCTATTGTTCAGGACTACTTTATTCACTTGTCAATCTTGGTGGTAATGGCAGAGGATACCAATCTGGTGGAGATGGTTTTACTGGGCATGCCCGGTTGCGTGGTCATTGTATGGATTGTTCATTTCACAATTTGGAGATTCAGAGGACAAGCTTGAGGATGGCCAAACAGTGAGAGGGTTCCTAAGGAGTTACTTTGGATTTGAGCATGAGTTTTTGGGGGCTGTTGCAGTTATTATTTTCGGTTTTCCAGTACTCTTTTCGCTCATATACGCTTATGCTATCAAGACCCTCAACTTCCAAAGAAGATAAGGGTTCTTCCCTAAACAAAGGAAGAAACTATACATTCATATGATCAACCATCAAATGCTAACACAAATGCAGCTGCTTATGGTAATACACTGTTGCTGTTCACAGTTCAACATTTGATTGAATGCAATGGTGGCCTTTGAAATCAAATGTCTGGCATTGGTTACACTATCGGTTTGTTTGAATGCTTCTTATCAGCCCAGTGTAATGATTGGTTCACACTTGAAAGAGTAAAAATCTTAGTGATTGGTTCACACTTGAACGATAAATTCTTTGGGATGTGTCTCACACTTGAAACATTTGATTGGTTCTGTCCTCCCCAAGTTGGAGCGTCTTAGACGGATTTTCGAATAAATGAAACTTATGCAATGATCAGGTTTATAAGGTACCTGGTAATGTGCTATGCAAATGCCTTAATACTGCAATTAAATGTTTACCGGACAGGGCCTTAAGCTAGAAACTAAGTCATGGCTCTTTACTTGTGCAAAAAGCCAGGAACAACCGAAAGGCCTCACTTTGAGCCATTAAGAATCACACCTGTAAATCCATTATGTGATGATAAAGGTAATTAGTTCGGAAGGTTCAACATGAAGCACCTTTGTATTGAAAATAATGTGGAAATAATAAGAAACCAGGAAAACTCAGGGATTACAACCCAGAGGATAATAAATTATTAACATGCATTTCTGCTTTACAACAACATTGCAAGTTTGCAACTGCATTGATGATCACAGGGTTTCAACAAAAATGGCGATCACCAATTCGTTTATTGTTTATCAAGTTTGCACTTCATTTGATCCAGTACAAGTTATCTGTAGCGGGCTTAAAGTCATGACATTGGTCTACTCTTGAAAATAAAGATCCGATCCTAAGAACAACAATGCTCGAGATTTACAATAGGGAATAAAAAGGACAATAATGATCTGACCGACAGAGGTTGAAAGCTTACACGGAAATCGGCAATCTGGATTGATGCTGGATAGCGGATACCACGTCTGGTGAGATAACATATTATGCTCCTTTCGAAGGCCATGTTGCTTGTGCAGACATGATAATTCCAACAATCACTCCAAACAAACCAAGTGCACTGCCAAAGATCTCAATCACAAGAATCTTCACAAACAGAGAGGAGTTTTGGGCATCTGAAAGTGCACAGCTACTTCCGATAATTCCCACACACAACCTGTCGCAAGCATCCAATTTAGCAGACAGAAGATTCACAGTTCACAATTCAAACATACATTAAAAAACAAAACTCACCCGCAAACAAGGTTGGCAAAGCCTACAATAATGCCCGATGCAAAGATTGCATATCCTGCTCTCATTGACTCGGGTGCATTAAGCTGGGAGGCTGGGACACTCTCTAGCTTTGTCTGCAGGATGATGGCCACTATGACACCATAAATAGCAACAGCTTCACAGAAAATGACACTGGAAGAAAAAAAGGTAATTAAAACATTGTGACAAAGAAGATGGTGCATTATTGTTGGATTCATCATAAGCTGCACACCAAAAAAAAATCATACTAATCCTCCAGTTAACCAAGCCAGATCATCTTCATGGAGAAGAGAGCAATTAAACACCAAATTACAGAACTCCAGGTTTTCTCTCTTGCATTTCAATACGGAAGGTTCTCGTGAAAGGGAAACTGATCATAGATTTTGAGAATGAAGTTATGAACAACAGCAAACAGCTCAACTTCGACATAGACTTGGCATAACAATTGGGATTTGGGACTAACCTTCTATAGGATTCAATTTTTTCTTCAGTCCTTCCATTTTCCATTAGTATATGCTTATGAGTTCTAGGTGCTACAACTCTCGAAACTTAGACCTCAGTAGGTCCCAGCAGTTCCATATTGTTGCATGCTTAAGAATGACTTTGCAAGAACATCATCAGGGAATTCATCCAAGAAATTTTCAACAAGATTGAATTTCCTTTAAAAGTTAATCATTTCCAACTAAGATTCATTCTCTCTGGGCTAGGTTCCTTAAGGTTGAAATTTTCAGCACCAGACCGAAAAAGAGAAACCTTTTTAGCTGAGAATTTGGGATAATCTCTCCAAAATTTGTCTACTTTCACAATCTCTTATCCACAGTGCATCCAACATGGTAGTCACCAATTTATACTTTTTCGATCAACTGAAAATATACCGCCCTTACTGCAATAGATCATATATTAATGCGTTCCACAAAATTGATCACAGAACTAAAACCGGGAAACACAAAGGGAGTCTTACCTAATCAGATTTTTCGAAGTAATTCGAGGAGCCTTTATAGCTGCACCAATCAAACTGCTTCCAGTAATGTAGATCCCCCTGCAATTTTTTTTTCCAATTTTCGATTCCAAGCTCAGAAAAAATTGACAACCATCAAGTTCCGAATTCCGAAATCCCTAAGGCAGTTGAATCCGAGGATGAAATCGTTGTAATGAAAAAGAAGATGGAGAGAAAGAGAAGTGGAGTACCAGGCGGCGCCGAGGACGGAGACGCCGATGGAGAGTGCAATCCCGATGGCGGCGAAGGTGTAAGGGGAGATCTGGACGAGCGCTCTTGACCATGAACTCGCTCCTCCAACCATCGTCCCTTCGATCTTCTCGCTCCTTGAGATTGATTTGCTCGATCTGATCTGCGATTTTATCTTTGCAGAGAGATTCGCCACCACCGGACAGGCACACAGAAATTATGAAGAAGAGACACGGGAATTTGGACTCTACCGGCCCGTATTAATTTATTTATTGTGTGGATATTTCCGGTTCAGGACAAAATAAATTTCACACATCGATACCAGATGGATCGGACCGGGTTCGATTGGACCGGATATTCAAATCATGATCACAGGCTCACATAGTCACATCTGTGTCTAAGTGTCTTCCATACCATTGATACCAATTACTAAATACACCTGAACAGCCAAGTTTGCCTTCTTCTATTTCTATATAGCTATATACACACAATATACACAATTGCACCCTCGAAGGATGCGAGCATTCAAATATGACGGCACCTACATTCCATGCCCGAGGAAGTTCCCTTGGGTTCAGCAGCGTGTTTTCCAGAATCCGCCTTCTAGTATGCTAGACCACTGGAAAAGCTATCTCCGTCATGAAGCAGAGACTCCGTCAGCCAGTATCCATCCCAGCACCCACCAAGCCTCTGCCAATTCAGTGGTCATTAGGTGTGTCAGAAGGCGATGCAAATCCTATATCAAAAGACTAAATTCCTACTGAAATACCACAAAAATATGATTCATGAAAGGGCGCGGTGCTAGAATAAAATGACACTGATACTTTATGCAAGGTAATTTTTTTAATCCACAGAAAAAACAATGACCAAACCTGGCTCATTGTAAATTCAAATATCTCTTCCTCCTCTGGGCGGGCTCCTTGTATCCAAACCCGCTGCTTGAATCGATGCTGCGCCAGCATTATTAAGGAATAAGTGGGGGTTGTCTATAAAAGGATTTGAAATTTTGAAATCATACATGATTGCAAACACAACACAGAGATAACCACAGAATCTAAAATATATGGATTATTAGAGCACATTAGCTATCTTATAGGGTAATCAAGAATTCAAGATTACCTCCTTCACCCAAAAGCTGCTTAGGATTTTCCTATCCTTGTGACCTAGTAGAGTTCGGTAGCTTGACGAATGGAAAATCCGTCTAAAACGCTCGAACTGTAGGGGGATAGAACCAATCAAATGCTTCAAGTGTGAAACACATCACAAAGATATATAATGTGCGAGTAGCAGCAATTACCTGCCCCAAATCAAAGTAGGGCCCAAAATAAGTGGACCTCTCGAAAGGATCAAACCCAGCAAACTGGCAAAATGACAACATAATAGTGAGAAAACACCAAAAGAGCTTGTCAGATGGTATTTCAAGTTAAGGTCAACAAGGTGGTATTACCCTATACATAACCTCAATTCCATAATCCGGGTGTGGTTGGTCGTTGTACTTCAGCGCATCAAGCTGGTAGTTTACAGCTTCTTCTGCACTAAACTATATCAATGGATTAAACTACACTGAAATGTTATTGATTAGAGAGCCTTGTATTTATCAGTGACTGATCAGATAATTACATTTAGTCTTGGACCAAAGGGCCTTTTGTTTCGAGATTCAAGCCTGTATCAGGGGGCAAAACACCGATATTTACAAGGAAATAAATAGCAACAAGAGTCAAAATTATCAGTACTTCAAGAGCCATGTCATGCCATATCCAATATTCAGAGACCATAAGATCAAACAAAGAGGATCTGTAATGAAGAGAAATCAACCCAACAACAGTACACACCTAAGCTTTGAAAAGTCCAATACTTCAATCAAATATTTCTGATTTCCATACTATCATGAATCAGGGAAGGCAATAAGCTGACAAGAAGGACTAAGCAACTTAAGTAATCTAATCATTGTGGATTTTGGGGAAAACAACTGCAAGAAATAAGCTGAATTTCCGATTCTAGGGTTACCGAGTATGATCTATATGGAGACGCTCCTTTTACTTGTTACAGATGTATGTATTTGGCTGAGCACATCATCAATGGAATTGAAATTGGAAATAGCTTCGTCTCATTCCACAAATTTATTTAGCCATTGTTCCAGTTGCAAGCACAGGAAGATTTTAGATTTGTCAACAAATTACTTTTACCTAGCTCAACCTCACAATTTCGCGAAAGCTATGCCTATAAGTACAATCCGAAATCACTGAGAGCTAGAAGCGATGAAGATGAAGCAATTAATTCAATGAAAACGAGTGAGAGAGGGGAGAGAACCAGTCGCCGGAGAGGGAATCGGGGACGTCAGCAGAAGCCCTTAAGCGGAAGGGAGAGGTGGTGTGCTTTCCTCCACTGCCATAGACGAGCTTGGAGAAGAGAGAAGGAGAGGGCGGGCTTGTCAATGAAGAGCCAAACGACATCGTTTTTCCAGCTCTTCTCACCTCTCTGTATTGCGAACAGGGGATGAGGATGACCAGGGTCCAGAAGTAGTAGAAGCCGGTTCCAACTCCCACGCAACTGCACCATTCAACGATCGTAACATTTTAATTGGGTGGTTTGGTCTTTTATGCATTATTTTATCTTTATTGGGCGATTTTGTGAAAATAGGCTAAAGTAGTGGGTAGTGTTGTGTAATTTACTCAAGAAGAAAGCCTTGCCGTGCAACTGTGTAACGTGCGAAAGCGAAACAATCAAAAGACTCGCTCCACCGCACGCACGGACGCACCACCTTCGCCGCCTCTCGGGCTCGGGCCTATGGGCCATTAGCCGCCGTAGCCAATCGCTGAGAGATGCGACAACCTTCGCTCTATCTCTCCTCCGCCGCAGCTGCCGCCTTCTTCGAATCCTCCCTCTCCACTGCGATGTACTCCCATCCCCGCCCTCGCTTTCGCCCCAATGTACAAATCTCTCTCTCTCTCTCTCTCTCTCTCTCTCTCTCTCTAACTGTGTAAGTTTCTCTCTCCCCCTGTCACTCCGTGTCTGTTTCGCAGTCCCGAGGAGGAGGAGGCAGAGGTCAATGGCACAGAGACTACTCTGAGGGCCCGCTACACCCGGGGGCGTCGGAGAACCAGGGCTTCTCCGGAGACTCTCAGTTCCAGAGCGTCAGAGCCGCCAATTTGGGGGTTCAGGCACCTGTTTACGGCCACAGCAACAATAATTATTCCTACAATGGTTATAATTCGGCGAATAATGGCAGATTTCGCGGTCAATCTAATGCTCACAGGCCGAGGCCTGAGTACTCCAACAATCCGCGGGGTGATTCTGGTTTCCGACCGCGCTTTTCGTCAAATCAGCGGCCGTTTCAGCAGCCGCGGTCACAGGATGAGCCAAGGCGACCTAAGCCGAATGATTACCGCAGGTGGGAGGTAGCCAAGAATCCGCCGCCTCCTACATGTGGTAAGATTCTTGGGATGGTTAATTGGCTTTCTCTTACTGATTGATGACTGTAATAAGCAAGATTTATATTTATGCTCCAATTGTGAAATTTAAATCCAAATGCTTTATGTTTATAGTGATAAGGAGGTCTAAATCATTTTGTGGGAAGTGGTTTCAGTCAGTCTTATTTGGGGATGTTTAGTTATGCTCATAGAACTCTGGAATCAGATTGTGTTGTAACTTGTAATTGTGACAAAGGTTTAAAGAGTGTAAGGTGAAAATTTAATCCATAATTCGGATGGACTACTTGTTGCTTTAAAAAAACAATTGATGGAAGCAATGAAGCATGCATGTTGAACAACAAACAAGAAAAAGAAAACGAATGTGAACAAGTGGAACTTGGTTCATAATTCCCTTGTTTTGAAGAGCTTTGAACAGGGAATCTGATGACATGTAAAGACGTGCCGTGTTTGGGATTTAAGAAGAGATTTTGAAGGTTGGAATGCGGAGCTTGTTTTAATCTTGATGGTGTCAAATATAGATGTTGTTTGCAATTAAACTACATTATATCTTGTTGATACGAAAGTTGTATTTCATACTAGATATTTTAAAATTAAGGCCGTTGATCTGTTGGAGACAGAATCCCATAAGTGATACTAATTCACCAAAGCTTTATCTTTTGATCTTTGAAAAATATTCACTGGTGAGTAGTGACTGATCAAATGTGGAGTGTGAGAATACACAGGTTTGATGAGAATAACTTCATAGAGACTGATTGATTCATGTTGAAACAATATGGTTCACAGGGTACATCCTTTAATCATATGATCTCAGGAGGGCCATCTACTGCCCCTCAATATGTGATCATTTCCTTTTTCTCCAAGCGTAGGCTTGCATGATTAGTTCAGCACTATATATTGAGCTAAGGTAGATGTTGTGCAGAATAGGCAGTTGGTGCTGTGCATGCCATATTATCTATTAGCTGAAGTTAAATAGGATAGTTCTCATGTTTATAGCAATTAATGAAGCTAGTGGTTGTGCTTAGTGAGCTTAGCATAGTTTTCTTGCTAATCCTGATTCACTGTTTGGTGTTCTTTTCAGAACGTTTCTCAGTTCTCTCATACAACATACTCGCTGATTATCTTGCAAATAACCATAGGAGTAAGCTTTATTTCCACATTCCCCGTCGCTTTATGGATTGGGAATGGCGAAAAAAGGGCATAGTTTTTGAGCTTGGATTGTGGTCTCCCGACATCATGTGCTTCCAGGTTAGTTTCTGTTTATATATATCCAGCAGTGTGATAGTTTTGGATAAGACAGTTTTTATTGTCATTAAAGCTCAGCATGTTTATATGTGACATATATGCGCCTCATCCTTGCTTGAAGGTATTCTTCTCGTGTTCCTTCTGTGGGACTTGTTGAAGTCCGTCTCTTTTTACCACCCATTGTCCATTTGTTACACCCCTCTATTCAAAGAAGACTGACAGAGTCACTGATAGTAAATTTTTAAAGACAAATGAGAATAACTAAAATGATAACCAACAAATTATAATGTCTGGTCCACAGTGTTTGTTTGCTGTCTCTTTTTCTTTCATTCATGGTATTTTTTCATCACCAATTTTTTGACGACCTGATTGGTAGAAATCTTCATGTTTATTACAGAGTTTTTCTTGTGTTTTAGCAAAAACTAGTGACTCTTAACATTCATCACATATAGATATGCTTTAGTGGCCATTACCAAATGTTTCTATTGCATTTGCAGGAGGTTGACAGGTTTAATGATCTAGAGGAAGAATTAAGGAAACGGGGATACTTGGGCATTTGGAAGGTGTGTCCAAAAATCTGTGCATATTTTTTTCTTATAAATATTGACTTTCAACCTTATGATTGTACAACTACTCTCTCTTCTCATGGGAGAAGGAAATAATTTCATTAAATTGTGTCAAAGAAGGTATCAATCTAAGAAATTATATCTTCATTTTATGTTCAGTCTTACCTTTTTGTCACTTCTTACTCTATGAGTTAAAATGTTCAGCTTCCTCTTTTCATTCCTATGCCTGATAAAAAAAAACACTTTTATATTTCAAACCAATCAGTTATTGGCCAAGTTACAGGAGTGCTTTTACAGGCCATAGTTGGAATCACCCGTTTCATAAATTACAATGTTTGGTTTAAATTTAGTTCAATTTGGTGATTTTATTTACCGGTAAGATTATTATTACTCTGTTTCATTTATTCGTTTAAGAAAGAAGTTCTTCTCCCGGATCTAGGATGGTTATCTTTACTTTCTTAGCAGGTAGGTATGCTTTTTTCCTTTTCATGTAGTTAACAAATGGTAATACAATTATACAAATATGAGTGAGAATGAGAATTTCTTTGGATGTCATGAGCGAGAATGTTATTTCTCCCTTTATAATGTGACTCTGTGATGCACTAACAAAGTTGGGACATATGTGTAGATGCGGACCGGAAATCCTGTGGATGGGTGTGCAATGTTTTGGCGGACATCAAGGTAGTAATTACTCAGAATGTAACTCTTTAATTGTTTAGTGTTTGTTATGTACAATATGTTTATGATGAGGCTGTTTATGATTCAAGATTCAAGCTTGTGCATGAGGAACACATTGAGTTCAGCAAGCTTGGTATGCGGGATAATGTTGCTCAGATTTGCGTGCTTGAGGTATCTAACACTTCCATCTAGTTGACTTCAATAGAATCTTAATTTGAGATTGAGGCAAATGTTGGTTTATGTTCGGTGTTTTTAACATTATTCCTTTTTGTGAGAATCATGCTTATATTGTCTGAATTATTCTTATCCAACAGTCCTTGGTTCAAAATGACATTGGAGGCCAGTCTACTCCATCTGAAAGGTAAGATAAGCTTCAAATGCTAAACTTTTTATGCAGAGTGGTTATTTGATTATTGTCTATAAAGCAACACATCGATGACTTATCTTCATACCTCTTTTTTCTCTCTTCCGGATTGTATGAATTAGCTTTGCTAGCAATGAAATTGAGTGAAGGCACGAGGGCTTTAAATGAATCAGACATACATGATACATGTGATCCTGAATCCTTTCTTAACCCATCACATCAAGTATCAAGCTTGGTCATGCAAATTCTCAAGTATTTGATATTTTTGCCTATTTTAAATGAATGAGAATATTGTACAATTGTTTCTCTGTTATTGTTGCTTGTGTGAGTAAATAATATTCTGTTTGTGCAGCCCAACTGGTCCTAATAAAGTTGTAATTTGTAACATTCACGTGCTTTACAATCCTAGAAGAGGAGAAATCAAGCTTGGCCAGGTATTTCTTTATTTCATATTGAAAAGTTTCATACCTATATGGGGAGGGGGATTCAAGGCATGTTATAGCTTTATTTCATATTGAAAAGTTTCATAGACACAGATGACATAAGTTCCTTTTTGAGTTTGGAATTGTACCTCAATTCTGAATTGAAATCCTTGACATATTGTGTGTGTGTTAATTATTTTTATCTGCATATGAAACCATGGTAAATTAAATACTCTGGTTGTATTGTTTCTGGTGAACCATACGTACTGTGGTTGTAATCATATATTCCTTTACAACCATTATAGTTTAGTTGTTGCTAAAACTGATCCTAGACAAGCAGTTCATCTCCAAGCTGTTCCAGCCTTTGACGAATATGTGTGATGTTTGTCAAACTTATTCACGAGTCTTCTAGGTTACCTATGTTGAATTATGAGGGAATTTTTGGTTTGGTCTTGATCTGAAAGAAATAACATGCTTTGAACTTTGCTTCTCTGACCTGCCTTATGCTTAGGTTAGAGTTCTGCTAGATAAGGCTCAAGCTGTTTCAAGAATTTGGAATGACGCTCCAATTGTGATATGTGGTGATTTTAATTGTACTCCAAAGGTGACCACGCTTGTCATTTTCTTCTCTCTTTCTACTGCCTAGCATGAGTTGACCTTATTTGCTTGAACGTACTGATCTAATATTGAGGTTTCAATGGATTGATTATGCCAGAGTCCATTATACAACTTCATCACAGAGCAGAAGGTAATTTTGAACAAATTAGCTTGTGCCTATCCATGATGAATTCTGCGATTCATATGCTACTTTACTGCATTTGCAGCTTGATCTGTCCGAATTAGATAGAGACAAGGTGTCTGGACAAGCTGCTGCTGAAATTTCCCCTCTCTTGGAGTTCAGACCGCATTCAGGGTAAATTTATTTTTCAGAGAAATTTGGCACTTTGCTTTTCAGTGTAAGTTGAGCTTCCTTTACATTATGCAATCTTGGAATGTATAGCTGATAAAATGTAAACCTCTTGCAGGGCAATGTCTAATTCTTATAGTGTTCCTACCCCTGCAGTGGTTGTGAACATTGGCAGCAACTCTGAGCACAGTGCTTCCTCTCCGAAGCAGCTCTGTTCACAAAGAGGTTCTGCAAATGAGCTTCCGGCAACAGCTATAGTGGAGAATAGAGGTATAAATAATATAAAATTGAGTGATTCCTTCTCTGATGCTGAGAAACACAATAATGTTGATTAGGTTGCCAAAGAGGCAGTTTACCACTCTATTACCCAACTTACCCCATGGTTTTTCAGATAAGGTTGATCCAGAAAGCTGTTCTGCTAAAGTAGCATTTGAAGCGTCCCAAGAAGCAGTGGATTTATCCAGGAATGAGACTGGACCAGCTTCATATGTGTCAAATGATCACTTGAAGGACAGTCAAAATGATTATTTGGTCAACAATTCTGCTTGTCAATCAGTTGATGTGAATGACAAAATTGAATCTGCAACCAGTGAAGAAGAAATTGGCTCTAATTATACGGAGAGAAACCAGGAAGAAAGAGCATCTCCTTCCCAGTCTGAGATTCATGTGCAAGTCCAGAGCATGAACTGTGTAATGGAGAAATCGCCTACTGATAACGTTTCTTGTAATGGAGGTAGGCATTTATAGCTAAAGATTTCTGTAATTTGGTAGGTCTTCATGACGAAGTTGTTTATGTGTTCTTTTCAGTGATTTCGGAAGAGTTGGCCTCAACCCCTATGGTGATTAGGGCGAAGTCTAGCCCTGTTCTGGAGGGCAACACATCTGATATATCCCTGGCTATTGAGTTTGATGTCAATGAAAAGTTTGAAGGCTTTTCACTTGAAGGTTTGGATCAAAATGGTGAAGACGGTGAGAAGTTCTTGTCTGATTTGCATAATGGTAAGCTTAATATATTATGGGTTGCTCATTGCTTTTTTCATTTATAGAAATAACATGCACTTCAAGGTTGTCTAATACTCAAGTTCACTAGGTGGCGACATTTTGGAGGATTTGTCTCCCAGATCCAAATCTGAGTCTGATTCGGGAATCAACTTTGAGTCACTTTATATGCAGAGAACTACATATGATCCATCTCTTTGGACGCCAATGGAGATAGCCACAGCAACTGGTAATGCAGATTGTACCCTTCTTGAACACCCCTTGAAGCTCAGAAGCACCTATGCTGAAGTTGAGGTCAGTTTTTTTTATTTGAGCTTCGCAGTTGATGAGTGTATATTTCCTACATATATCAACAATTTTTCGGTTATTTGGTCCTACTCCTACCCATTTGATGCTCTGTCTTCATAATGCCAAATTGCAATGAGAAATTTGATGATAGTGCATTGCCAATTTGCCATAGCATAAAGGATATAGCCTTATCAACAATTCCACCAGAGGAATAGTGTTGTGTTTTGCTCTAGTCTGGCAGATTAGCATTTCATCACACATATTTCATCATTTACCTTCTCTCTTTCCAAAAGGTTGATAAATTTGGGGGAGGCAAAAACTTAATCAGCCACATTTATTTCATCATTTCCCTTTTCATGTTAAAAACTGTTTTTAAAAAGAATTTGATGGCCAAGTTTGCTAGACTTTCACTGTTCTTTTAACGTCTTTGCATGTTCTTAAGTTGTCAGCTTGGTCCCTTCAATGTTCAACTTGAACTTTAGCTTATTTCAATAAAGGTTCAATATTTGATTACAGAAAGAAAACACCTTTATTTAGCTCTGGGGCAAATATGTATATGGCTTACAGTGTTTTTCTGAAATACTCCGTATATTTGAAGTTCTGTATTCTACTATTTGGCAGGGTTCCTCTGAGACAAGGCAGTCAAGTGGGGAGCCAGTGCTGACTAGTTATAACACATGTTTCATGGGCACGGTTGATTACATATGGTAAAGTATTGCTTGTGTTTAGCTTGACATTTTTCCTTTCTGCCGATTCCTAAATGTTTGTGTGATTAATTGTGAAAAATAAACTTATGACAGTAACAAACTTTTCATGATGTTGCACGAGTCTCCAGATATATTCTTAACATGTGACTTTGAAGAAAATATGATCTGTTGTTCTCTTTATCAAGTACAGACAGCGACAGCCAACATTCTAAATTAAAACTGCATTTGAAATATAGGCGAACAGAAGGTCTTGAGACTCTACGTGTTCTTGCCCCATTGCCCAAAAGTGCTGTGCAATGGACTCAAGGGTTTCCAACAAGGGTAATCTTACATTACTGGTGCTTTTAATTTCACACACATTAATTTGAATGATGTTGATACTTTTACGGGTTTACCCTAAGCAGTGAGTTTTTTTTTCCCCTAACCATCCTGTCAAGCTTCAGTTTTGGGGGAATTTCAGGGTTTGCTTGAATAAGAGTCTCCTTATAATGGTTGTGTAAAATGGCATCCCACCCCATCAAGCCTCTGGTTTTGCTGAATGCAAATGGATTAGTTATTTAATATGGTAATATCCGGATTGGATTTGTCGTGGTAGAAGCCGTACCCTCTGTGTGTTAAAACCCTGGCTCCTTCTTCTGCATTTCAATTTCTTACTCAAGAGAAGAAAGATGTAGGAAATAGCCTTTCTATGACTACATATTTTGTCTGCTCCCCGGGGTTCGTCAAATATTTTTTTAGGGTTCAAGAGTAATACATTTTTATTTGCTAATCTTTCCTTCCTTTTCGTTTGATGGTTCAGAAATGGGGCAGCGATCATATAGCTCTGGTTTCAGAATTGGCTTTCACAAAAGATAGTAGTAAATGATGATTTGCAACTCTAGTCGAAGAACCTTTGATCCCTAGTGGACAATTTTGCGATTCTTCCACATGGTCATCAAATTTTTCACTCTCCCATGAACCAAACAACACAGGGAGAGAGATTTTTTTTTTTCAATGAGAACTGAAATGATTTATGTGTAAACTTACTGTATTGTTTTTGTTTGGCTTATTCTAGACCTTTACATATTTTACATTGTCTTATAGTAGTAGTGGTTTAGTTTGTGGCTGATTTTCTGTATGGAGTCTATGGACTTGTTATCAGTTTTTCGATTGTTCCACAGATTTGTAAGTAAATACTACAAGATCAATATTTGTGTTCTTATAAGATTAGTTCAAATTTGCAGAATTCAAGCATCACAAAAATCGCCAAAAAAAAAAAAAAAAAGTGTTCTTTCCTTGTTCATGCTGATAACAATGTTTATCAGCCGGCTTATGAGCAATAAGCTTCTTATCATGATAAATGAGTTAATTATCATCGTATTTTGTTCTGTTGAATAAAATCCAATTTGTAACTTGTATGCAAGATAACCAGTGTACATAACACAAAAATCTCAAAATGCACAACCAACAGCTTTTAACCGCTTGTAAGTTGCAGGTGTGATGATCTTTCTCGTTTAAGTGCTATTTATCCCCTCAAATGTCAAACAAGAAATCAATGATTCGCCAAGTCTCCTGTAACTGATGTGCAATGGGTTCCTAAAGCTCTTGTTTGGAGCCCATAATCTTATTCCTCAAGAAGCTCTTTCTTGTGTATACGGATGGGATTGCTATAGGGGTGACTATTTTTTCGCCATTTGCACGGTGGAATTATCGATTATGGAAGTTGGTGACAATGAAGCACAAACTGTCACTGACATTTGGTGTTGACAAGGCTCTAACAAGGCATCTCGAATCGGCAAGTCACCTTTGTGTGCAAGCAAGTCGTCTCCAACTCTTCTGCCACCCACGTCCAATGTCAATGTTGGAAAATTTTCCGACGGTTTAAAGTGTTGAATTTTTTTTCCCAACAGACAAAAGTATTAGAAATTACAGCCTTAATACCGTTGAAAATTACTTATCACCCACCCAACGACACAGTTTTACCGACTTGGAAGTTGGAAGCCAGTGTCAATTGATCTTTACCGACTTCTGGTGTCGAAGAAAGTATCGTGCATTTGGCGATATCAAACCGTCCCGATAGTAAATCAGATACGGATTGTTCATCCATCGAACCCCACAAAAAGTAGTTAATCAATTAAAATGGGTTAATTACTTAAGTCAATAGGAAATTAGTTCATGGAGCATACTTTTGATTCGGAAAGACCGGATAAATTTGGGTTACGGGACCAACCCAATGGTATAAAAGTCCACCTTCAATGAATCAATGGGAGCTACTCCGTATGAATGGTGGGTCGATCAGCAAGCCTGACACCATCCAAACTCTTACCTATAAAAAAAAAATGGAACTAATCCGTATGAAATTTTGATCAAAGAGCCTTAGTACACTCCTCTTTGCAATTATTTCTCTTTCAAGGTCACTTCTTTCATCTCCTTCCCTTCTTCCATCATCTTTAATCTTCATATTGGTGTTTTGAATTTTCCGAATCCAAATATGATCTGTAGTAATGTTCTTGCTTTCCGTTTTTTCTTCTTCTTATTCTTATTCTTCTAGTATTTTTGGTCTATACACGTTTTTTTAAATGCATTTGAAGGTGATAAGGTAGTGAACTCTAATGATTTTATCATAATATGGCAATAAAATAACATCTCCAATAGTATTATTAAAATGTATGTGATAGTTCCAAAGTACCAATATATATATATTTTTTTTTTGTGAAGTGTAAAATACATCTGCAATTGTTAATTTGAAGATTTGTTTTGGATTGAGAATCATATCTAGTATGAGCTGTTGGTGTTGGTGATGGAGGGGCCATATATTATATATGAAGAAAGGTAACCCCAAATTGCATTGGGCATTTGGGCATCCATGGGAACGTGGGTATGTGACAACCTCACACACCTTAATATTCTTTTATAATTTAATAATCAAGTTCAACAAATCAATTTTTTTATACCAATTATATCCTGTAATGCTATGTTTTATATATAATCGATTCAAATATTAAGTCGATCCAATTAGACTAAGATTTTTTTTTAAAAAATCAATTTTTTGGTGGTAGTACTCTTATTATGTTTATGATGTTGATAAGGTTGATATTAAAGTGCATGATTATTTTAAAAAGGGGTCCAAATCATTTGTTCAAGTTACGTCCCTTTCTCCTGTTACCCCTCACAAAAAACTATTTTTCTTTTTTCTTTTTAATCTATTTTTATTTATTTATTTATTTTTAATTTTTTTTAATTAGGAATTGTGATGAGGAGGGGATGGAGGGACATGAGAGGAGACATTTTTTCAGGACAGAGGATTTCATTCCTTTAAAAAGCACCAACAAAAGCAAAGCACCAATTTTCATATTAAAATTCTTTTATTATTATTATTATTATTATTATTTATAATAGTAGTAATATTATTAATATTTATAATAATAGTAATATTATTAATAATAAAATGAATTACACAAATTTAGTTGGAAGTCTCGTAACAAATTGAGCTCCAACCCCCTTCTGAATAGTAAATCCAGCTATATGAAATAAGAAATCATCATTATTAGACCCCGCCCCATGACTCTTCGTAACCAATTGAACCTGTTTCATAAAGCCAATAACAGCATCTCCCAGTTCCCCCAAAGTAGAAAACGCAAATGTCATGAAGCAATACCCTTTAGTAGCACAAATATCTGCATACTTCTTCTCCTCCCTTTCAGTCGCTTGGGAAACCGCCTTGCTAGGTACAAAGGAATCATTAGCTCTGGTTGTAAATGGCAAAGCCCCAGCCACATCGACACAAGTGTCCCTACCTTTCTCCCACCCATAAACCAACAAATCACCTGGCCGCAGCTCAACACCATCATTACTGGTCATACTAGTACGCGCTTCCTTCTGAACTGTGATACCCGCCTTCTAACAAATGTCTGCCAAAACATCTCGTACCATATTGTGTCGGTGCTTAGTCCCGATGCCTCGACTGCAATGCAGAGCATGGTCTCCAAAAGGGTCCATCTTATCCAGCTCACAACTGGGACAGGTCGAATACCCACTAAACATATGAATCGAGAGATGGTATTGGAGGACAGAACGAAACTGGCGAGACGACATGGTGTGAGCAAGGCCCTCAATGGGAGTAGTCAACAAAAAATCATGTGCTCTTTCTCCTCTCACTGCTTGCAAAACCTGCAGTTGCCTTGAAGTCGGATTTAGTGTGGACACCAAGTTGTCATCAATGAACTTGAAGTATCGATCCGCCAATACTGACATGATTTTTTGGGGGGCGGGGGATACAAACAAGTCATCAATATCCGAACCAACACAAATGACATACCTCGAGATAGCTTGGGTGAGAACACTATCAGAGCTAATGTCAGGATGTCTGGAAGGTGATGGCGCTAACTTACTCAAAATGGATGTTTGGAGATCAGCTGTTTGGAGACGAGATGCGATGAAAGCAAAATGACTAACATCCTCAACCGTGAGCACACCAAACCCACCAAGTTTTAAAGGAAGTGGTCTGGCGCCACTGCCACGGACGAAACCCTGGGCCTCCGGCAGTAATTGCATGCTCAAGGGAGGCCCGAAGCTCATCATCAAAACACTGTATAGCTCCGGGGAGGGCATGAGAGGGGCAAGTTCGAAGAGGAAACATCAATCTGGAGACTCCGATACAATTTCGTAAAAGGAGCAATTCACATTAGGGATCTTCTAGCCTCCTCACAGCCTTAAGAACCTCTATCGCCTTGTCAACCCTCTTCATAATCAAGCTATTACAGAATGTAGCATTGTTGCTGATTGGTCCGCCTAACAATTTCACTCCCAATTTGGGTCTAGAAATGTCAGATGGGAACAGACCAACTTCATGGCTCCGCGGATCTTCAGTCGGTCAGAATAATTCAGTTTTCTGAATGTTAATGAATAGCCCCAACCTCGGACCCTCGCTAACCACAATCTCAAGAGCCTTAGCAACCTCTCTGGTGTCACCTGGTGTGAAATAAGAACATTAAAAAATGTAACCCCTGATTAAAAATAATCTCAAAGTTATTCATATTTAAAGTTTAAAACATTAAATATTATGGAGTATTCAAAACTAACCCAGTATTTAGACCTGTTAAAACACAACCCGACCCGAACGATCTGAAAAATTTCCGACCCGAACCCGGAAATTTTGACCCAATTTTTTTTCCGACCCAATCCCGAAAAACCCAAAATTTTTCGGGTAATCTGGGTTTCAACCCGGTGACCCGATTGACCCGGTTGATTTATATTATATATAATTAATTTTTTTTATATAATTAAAATTTATCACAAAATTATCAAATCATGATTTTTTTTAATTTAAAAAAGAAAAAATTGACAAACCCGAAATGACCCGAAACCCGGGTTCGAGTCAACCCGAAAAACCCAAAACCCGTTTTACCCGAGACCCGTTTTACCCGAAACTCGAAGTGACCCGACCCAAATCCGATCCGAATGATCCGTTTAGCAGGTCTACCAGTACTAGTACATTGTAAATCTGTGTCGTAATATATGGTCAATAAATGTATGATTAGATGTTGCTTTATGTTGAAAGAGATGTAACACAACGTTAAATAGGTGTTGAGTATGTTAGGGGTGGGCACTAATCCCGCAAATCCCGTCCCGTTCCGATCTCGATGGGATTTAGAGAAAAAAAAAAAAGTGGGATGGGACGCGAGAAGGAGAGTTTAAATCCCGCAAATCTCGTCCCGTCCCGCATATATATAAAATTTTATATATTTATATATTTTAAATAAAATTAATAGAAATATATAAGAATATATTTATATTATACCTTAACATTTATTTAAACCCAAAATTTAAAATTTAAAATAATAATAAAAACACTCAATATATATAAGAAAGAACTTACTGATTTTTTATGTAATGAGATTTTCATTTTTTGCTACTACCTTCTGATTCTTTGAGTTGCTACTGTATTTTCATTTTTGGATTCAATTTGTTGCTACTATCTACTGATTTTTTTTTATGTAATGGGATTATTAAGTTATTATGCATGATTTTAATTTGCACATTT
Organism: Persicaria tinctoria; assembly: GCA_037127255.1. NCBI lineage: Eukaryota > Viridiplantae > Streptophyta > Magnoliopsida > Caryophyllales > Polygonaceae > Persicaria > Persicaria tinctoria. The sequence goes on from JBANSL010000012.1 coordinate 9,601,024, forward strand.
CTCCTTGTTATTTTTGGATTGTATTTTATTCATTTTTTACGAGGGACAAATTCCGTCCCGTGAGGGATAAGACCCGATGGAATTTGAAAAAAAAAATTCAATCCCATTCCAATCCGGTACCGTCTCTTCCCACGCCCACCCCTAGTATATGTGTTTTTGACATTGCTCGATTACAAGCATAAAACCAATTAGCCTTTCCCATTGGAAGTCGTTATCACGTGCAACATCTAATTGAACGCATTCATGTTAAAAAAAAATACAATATCCATTTTAACAATTTTCAATTGTTCTATCTATATACTACTTTAATTTAGAAAACTTTGTTTATATGAATTTTATCTTAGCCTTTATTAATATTTTTATTAAGATTTTAGTTTAAAAATCGTGGCATGACACGGAAATTGTACTAGTATTCAATTAAAAGTATTTAGTTTCAACAAATATTTATAATTGGATAATTGGAGATGGTAGCAATTTGGTTAGTTGGTCAACAAAAAAAAAAAAAAAAGCAATTTGGTTAGTCGACCGAATCCATAGAGTGATGAAGCAAGAAAGGCATTCCATGGTTGCCCCAACTCAGGAAAAGTCACTCACAAATCATAGCCGTTTCTTCGTCATCAACCAATTCAAATCGAAATTGACATCCAACTCTGATTTCAAAACAGCAGCTCAAACCCGGAAATTTGGTCAAATTCGCCAGCCGAAACACATGTCATCAATGCAATACAAACAATTACTGTAATCAGGAATTCAAAATTGCCCCCCCAATTCAAATTCGGGTGGATCAACCCGAATCCCCCAATTTCGTGTTGGCCCCATCTCACCGATGTTCACATGTCAATTGACTCTGAGCTGGTGATGGTGGTGGTCGTCTCTTTATTTAATCCCCCCATGTTCTCTCCCCCACACCTCGCTGGCTCTCTCCCCACATCAGAAATTTCTCACATTCATTTCCAAAATTGAAAATTTCAACTCTCTAGGGCGAGCAGCTTCTATTCTAGGGTTCATCGTCCCATATCAGATTAGGGATTGGATGTTCGTTTTCTCATCTCGGTATGTCCGATTTCCTCCCCTTGACTCTTTGCTCTCGCTCTCTTGCATTCAATTTTTATCACGGAAGTTCCTTTTAGGGATCTCCGGGTGCATTGTTTTTTTTTTTTTAATTCTCGTGTTGAAATTGGCAAGCACACGTTCCGTGTTTTTTCTTCCTGTTGTTGTATGAGTGTTTGATGTAGTGTTCATTTCCATTCCGTGTGTTGACTGCGCAGGTTGATGTGATAGATTGTTGGCGGGGTTATTTTTTTTGCCTAATTTCTTCATAAAGTTGGCGTCTTTGGATACCCTAGAGAGAAATTCAGTCTCTCAAACAGTTCTTCCTTTGGGTTCCTTTGAAATCTGAATCCCTTTTTGGCTAATTGAAAGGTTTCGAAAAGGGGGGAAAATGAGTGACCCAAAACCTAATCCCCCCATGGCTCAGCAGGAGTCAAATTCAAGAAAGCTTCCAGATTTCCTGCAATCAGTAAAGTTGAAGTATGTGAAATTAGGTTACCATTACCTTATCACCCATGGAATGTATCTGTTTCTGTCCCCTCTCATTGTGGTAATTGCAGCCCAGCTATCCACTTTCTCTGTTAAGGATATATATGATCTATGGGAGCACCTCCAGTTTAACCTTATTTCTGTGATCCTTTGTTCTACCCTCTTGGTGTTCTTGGCAACCCTTTACTTCCTGACTCGTCCCCGCCCGGTTTATCTTGTCAACTTCTCGTGCTACAAGCCCGAGGATGCTCGAAAGTGCACGAGGCAGATATTCATGGAGAGGTCCTGCCTGACTGGCACTTTCACTGATGCAAACCTTGAGTTCCAGAGGAAAATCCTTGAGAGGTCGGGTCTTGGGGAAAGCACGTACCTTCCTGAAGCCGTCCTCGCAGTTCCTCCCAATCCGTGTATGGCAGAAGCCAGGAAGGAAGCCGAAGCTGTGATGTTTGGTGCCCTTGATGAGCTGTTTGCGAAGACTGGTGTGAAGCCGAAAGATATTGGTATTCTGATAGTAAACTGCAGTTTGTTCAATCCAACCCCGTCTCTGTCTGCCATGGTTATTAACCATTACAAGTTGAGGGGAAACATCGTTAGCTATAACCTTGGCGGTATGGGTTGCAGTGCTGGATTGATCTCCATTGATCTTGCTAAGCAGCTTCTTCAGGTGCACCCGAATTCATATGCTGTTGTGATCAGTATGGAGAACATCACTCTTAACTGGTACTTTGGGAACGAGAGGTCAATGCTGGTCTCCAACTGCTTGTTTCGGATGGGAGGAGCTGCTATCTTGCTCTCTAACAAGAGGTCTGACAGGTGGCGCGCAAAGTACCAGTTGGTCCACACCGTAAGGACCCACAAAGGTGCTGATGATAAGTGCTTCACTTGTGTCACCCAGCAAGAGGATCCCAACGGGAAGGTGGGAGTTGCCTTGTCGAAGGATCTGATGGCTGTTGCTGGAGATGCCTTAAAGACGAACATCACTACTTTGGGTCCCCTTGTGCTGCCAATGTCGGAACAACTGCTCTTCTTTGCTACACTGGTAGGGAAGAAGCTCTTGAAGATGAAGCTGAAGCCCTACATCCCGGATTTCAAGCTTGCCTTTGAGCATTTCTGCATCCACGCAGGAGGTAGGGCTGTCCTGGATGAGCTAGAGAAGAACTTACAGCTCTCCGATTGGCACATGGAGCCTTCAAGAATGACCCTTAACCGGTTCGGCAACACCTCTAGCAGCTCCCTATGGTATGAGCTGGCGTACTCAGAAGCGAAAGCCAGGGTCAAGAGAGGAGACAGGATATGGCAGATCGCATTCGGATCTGGCTTCAAGTGCAACAGCGCAGTCTGGAAGGCTCTGAGAACCGTGAATCCTGCCAAGGAGAAGAACCCATGGATGGACGAGATTCATTTGTTCCCGGTGGACGTTCCCAAAGTCTCCGCCCTTTGAAGGATCTGGGTTCATCGCTCACCAATTGATCAAGCATGTCGATCTTCTAATATATATATGATTGCTAGGCAATCTAAATGGTAAGAGAGAAACCTTCTTGTTGTTTATGGAGTGGATTCTTTATTGTTCTTGAGTTTGTGGTTCATTGTTTAATTGTTGCAGATTTGGTTGGAATTGGAAGATTGGTTTCTCTTAGTGACTAGAAAATTTGTTGCTCTTTAAATCTAATTGGATTTTAATGGTGAAGATGAAAATGGCACCATTTGTGCTGGAACCTGAGAAATTTGTTGCACTGCATTGAATCATGAATCTACTTGCTCTTTGTTTTCTCCATAATAATGAACCATGAATCATGATATCCTTTTGGGAATTGTGTGTAATAAACGGGTATCGGATTCTGTATTGTTGTTCAGTTCTACGACTATGCGTTCTTCAAGCTTGGTTTGCTGTGAGACAGTGTGACCAGTTTCAGATTGAGCTGTTATGGATGGAGCTAAAGATTAAAAGCCAGTAATGTATTATCTCCTTTGTTTGCCAGTTGGGAACCCAAATGTTGCATTACTTGCATAGAAACAACCATGTGATGACAGTAACACATTTCAAATTTGTAGTGTCCCTACAAATTTGTAAGGTGGGCATGTAAACAATTCATCGCCAAAATCAATCATCTCAAGTCCCAAGTCATATAAGGTGGTCAGATCGGGCTTAATATTTGAAAATTATGAAAATTAAGGACATTGTGTGTATGTGTTTTTTTTTTGGGTGGGTGTGTGAGAAAAATTGTGTAATATTTACCCTAGCAACGTCGGATCCGACGTTGTTAGCCCGGTTCGGTCCGATCCGATCCTTCACTTCACATATTACAACGTTGGATCCGACATTGTAATATAATTAAGACTATAATTAACGCTACAACGTTGAATCCGTCGTTGATTAGCAACTCTAATCCGCGGATTTGCAGTGTATATAGGGACACTCTAAAATTCATAAATATTATTTTAATAAGAATATTATATAAATATTTTAAGCATAAAAATATCATATTTATAAAAATAAGTGGTCTAAACACACTATAATTATAAAATATATACATTATTTAACTTATGAGTGATCTTAATAAATACAATTGCAATATTGCGTGACGAATCTGCGTGGGGTCTATCCGGTGCCTGTATGGCGTCTACATGGTGTTGACTCATCAGATCGATTTTGACCAAACGGGTTATCAAGTCTCGACCCTAAAAGTCTCAGGTAACCGCCTAACCAAGCATCTCTCCCCTACCTATCAACTTAGGGCCTGTTCGGTACAAGCTTATTGGAGTTTTTGAAAGAGTTGTGACAAAGTTTTTCACGATTTTCAAAAAAATACTTTTACAAAACTCTATGTAATTTGTAATGTCAAACAAGAATTTACACTTTTAGTCTATCTACAAAGGCTTAAATCTCATAAAAAAAACTTCATCTAGATTTTAATCTTAAGTTAGATTGATCTCTAGTGTGCTAAAAGACCATTAGTGGCGATGCTGAGGATACCTCAACTCACTCGTGGTACTAGTGCAAGTTCGTCTAGGAGGTTCAATAGATGGGGTGTTGGGGATGGATGTGATCTAGACGAGCTTTTGACAGATTGACGGGTGGTTCGTAAGGGAGGGGAAGAGTGCCCAGAAATCTGGCATCTTTTGATGGCTTTGTCAACTCTTAATGGCTAGGAACACGGTGATATTTACAAGTGAAATGAGCACCCCGCAAAGTGTATTAGAAAGGTTTTTGATGCTTATCTTCGATTCGAAGGATTTGGTTTGGTCTTGACTCTTGACCCTCTTTAGTTCTACGATTTCAACCGTTTTTGCGTCATGGATTTATTTATGTTTTGATATCTATTGTATCATGACGGTTAGTCCGTCAGCCTATCAAGATTTCAATCAATTTGTTGCATAATCTTTTGAATCTTTTCCTGTATTAAAAAAAAGATCATTGATGCTTGTAAGATAATAAGAGTAAAAATCCGAGATCAGACCTCAAATTCTCGATAGGCTGACTAGTCAGCAAATGGATAGCCCGTCAAACACACAATAGAAAACCAAAAAAAAAAGTGCAATCAACAAGCATCAAACACTCTACGAAGGTGCATATATATGTGTGTGCGCGCAATTTTTAGGTCGGTACAATTTGAGGTTTTGATACTATATATATATATATATGTGTGTGTGTGTGTGTGCGCGCGCAATTTTCAAGGCAGATGTCGTTACATTCCTTGTAAAGTTAAGTCGTACACGGTACACATACGTCATGCATCTGACAAAAGAATTTGTTATCCATGCAAAATTTGCACAACTATACATCTTACATTCGACAAAAAAAATTTGTTGCCCATACAGAATGTGTACAACTATAGATCCTACATCCGACAAAATAATTCGTTACCCATACAGAATGTGTACAACTATACATCTTACATCAAACAAAAAAAAAATCGTTACCCGTACAGAATGTGTATAAGTTGTACAACTATACATCTTACATCCGACAAAAAAGTTCGTTACCCATAATAATGTGTACAACCGTACAAAAGTGAGTATTTAGGTAACTACATTTTGCACTTTTAATATATTTAAACAATGACGACTTTTAAATGTAGATTAAGAAGTACTCTATTATTTAATAAATGGATATGTTAGAAAAAAAATTTAATAAAGTTTTCAACCCTACATTATTTTTTTAAAAAAATAATAAATATCTATTGAAAAAATCACCTATGGAAAGAACACATAGGATTCATCATTCATGGTTATCCGGACGCTGATTCAGAAAATTCAGAATTGGCCAATCATCCATTGAACGCCAATTTCAGTTCACCTGAATTTCCAGAATGCAGCGGTTAAATACTCCATTCAAAGTGAACCGTTTCGAAAGAGACCAGAAGCTCTCGAAGGAAGCAAACCTCCAAACCTCTCTCAAATTTCCAACCACAAACAAACCCATTTCACTCTGCTACGCTCACCTGCATCCGTTCACCGGTAAGATGCCATGTTCCTTCACAAATTACTTCTATAGTTGATCAGCAGGGTATCAAATTTGGGGATTTTAATCCGTATGAGGTCCCAATTGATACAGATACACAAGTGTTTCTTTTGTTTGGCCAAAAAAAATTCCTGTCTATTAATCTGTTTTTTGATGATTGATTTCCAAGGGTTGAGCCCTTGAGGGTTTAGTAGAATTTCCAACATGAGTGCTGCTCTTGTCGAGTCTCATTCCAGCATGAGGGCCGAATTTTATAGGAGTTTCAGATCTTTGCCCTTCAATTCGAAGGTGGCAAGCTTCAACTACCAGCCCATGTGTAGAAGTTCCGGAATTGGGTTGTACCAAAGTGTTGGTATCTCCAAGGTATGTTTTAAATAAACCCATTTTTTCTTTTGCTTGTGTTGTTACAATGTGATTCTGTTTATGTTGTAAATTTTCAACAAAATAAGGCAGTTGTGAATTGTGAATTTAGTTGTTAGGCGGATTTAGCTTTTGAAGTGTTTGTATAGATGATGTTCAACTGGTTGAGCTACAGAGCTACTTGTATGCTTCTTTGGTTCGATGTCGCCTTCCTCTTTTTTGTGGGTTTGTAATTGAGTAGTTAGCAAGACGGTGGACTGATTAACTCTATGAGAAAAATGCAGTTGAATGAAATCTTAATTTTGACCAGCAAAAGATATGTAATGAAAGTTGAGAATCTTAATTTGATGATACTAAATAATAGCTCCAAGGATCCAGAAAATGAGGGAATGTTGCCTTGTGATTCGTGTGCTGGCATGCTGCATAGTATTATAAGCTGGTTATTTTCGGTGCATGGATATTTATCTGTGATATAAAACCTGTTTATCCATTGAAATTTACGCAATCATTTATTTGAGTTATTTTTTTTTAATGTAGGGATATGTTGGACGACTGCAAGCATTTCGTGATGATGCTGATGATCCGCTATGGGAAGAAAATCCAACTCCTATACTTGATTCGGTTGAAAACCCCATCCATTTAAAGAATTTGTCAATCAAGGTCGGAAATGAAGCTATCTTCTTCCTATCACCAGCCTTCTTCCACACTAGACTTTAAGCTGTGTTTTTTTATGGAAAGGAAAAGGAAATTTCAAAACATCTGAGGTGCAAATTCATGTTGGTGTACAGGAGCTGAAACAACTAGCTGAAGATATCCGGTCAGAAATATCGCTTATGGTGCCTAAAATGCAGAAGCCTCTAAAGGCTAGTTTAGCTGTGGTTGAATTAACCATTGCAGTTCACTATGTTTTCCACGCTCCAATGGACAAAATATTATGGGATGCGGCAGAACAGGTTAGAAAAATGTTGATAATTTCGGGGAAAATAGTTTTTAAGGGACCTTTTATGCTTGTTCTCAAGGTTTGTTGTATTTCCTTGCTTGAATAAAACACTAGAAATCCCAACTTCAAGCAAAAGCCGGACTTAATATGTTTCTTTTAAATGAAACAGACTTGTGCACATAAGCTAGTCACAGGTAGGAGACCTCCTACAGATACAATGGGGCTAAACAATGGATTTTGTGATTACACATTACCTAGCGAGAGTGAATATGATCCATTTGGGGCAGCACATGGATGCAATAGCATTTCAGCTGGACTTGGTAATGTCAAGTAAATCTCTTTGATGCTGCATTCTTAAGGGAATATTATGATTAAAAAGAAAAGGAAACTTGTGAGTAATGGTTTTTCCTTTTTTGGTTCAGGTATGGCAGTCGCTCGGGATATCAAAGGTAGAAGGGAGCGTATTGTCACAATTATTAGCAATGAAAGTACTTTGGCAGGCCAGGTTTATGAGGCAATGGGCAATGCTGGATATTTGGACTCTAACTTGGTTGTGATTTTAAATGATACTCGTCACTCGTTACACCCGAAGCCTGAGGAGGGCTCTCGGACTCCAATTAATGCTCTTTCTACTACTGTAAGCAAGATCCAATCTAGTAAATACTTCCGAAAGCTGAGAGAATTGGCTAAGGTATATATTTCTTAGCTCAGTACAGATTTGTTTCAGTAAAATTTCTGCATCATTTCTAGTTGTTGATGAACTGTCATCTATGTGATGTGACATATATGTACTGGTATCACATTCCTCGTATAAACCCTAAATTTTTCTGCTCATATAGCAATGTACCTTGTTAAAGACTATGAGATAATTGTTTCAAATGAAATGTACGCTATGCTTTTGGTTGAGCCATATCATTAATACATTACGGACGTAACGGACCTTTAGCTCCTTGGGTAGCTCAAAGGTGCTTTGTTCCAGGAAGTTTACAAACAAACTAACACTGTTCTTGTACTACTTTTCAGGCCTTCACCAAGAAAATTGGTAAAGGCACACATGAATGGGCTGCCAAAGTTGATGAGTATATGCGTGGAATGCTTGGTCCCGCGGGTTCCACCCTTTTTGAAGAACTTGGATTATATTACATTGGTCCGGTTGATGGAAACAACATTGAAGATCTAATTTGTGTTCTACAAGAGGTTGCATCTTTGAATTCCATGGGTCCTGTGTTGGTACATGTCGTAACAAATGATAGACAGGCAGAATTGGACAACCCAAAAAGTGAGATAACATCTGAAGGTGAGGGCTTTAATTTATTGTCTAGGATACATGTTTCTTCACTGTCTGTTCTTTGAGAAAGGTAGCCTATTTTCTTTCTGCCTATGTGATGTTGAAAAAAGCAATTGCCCTCCTTTCACCACCGAAACTGTCCAAGTTGAAACACAGCATGCTTACCTTTTAGATAGACATATGAGGGAAATATAAACATTTATTTGCTATGATTTTTGTCAATAAAATACCTTATTTTCCAAAAAAGAGGATTTCTATGTATAGACGCTCAAACTTATTTACAAAATAGTCTATGTATACTATATGGTGTTTTTACTCATTCCAGTACTCACTAAGAAGATCCAAGTTGCACCACAGAATTGTAAACATTATTAATTAGCTGCGACATGGCATTTGGCGGGTTAAGCCTGTTAATGTGCCCCCGAGGGCTGAATATTATGTTTTTGGTTCTTTTGGCTTCTTGCTTTCCGGGCTTTACTTTTTAGTCGAAGTGAAGTCAGTGAACTAGCTTCGGTCATACCTTGGCTTGTAGTGTGATTGAAATCTCTTGAGTAACAAATACCTTGCAAATTGGAAATCTGGAAACTTGAATATCCATATTCCTTATATGAGGATGTATCCTGCAAGTCTTTTATGATCTTATGTCCTTCACGAGAGCTAAGTTAAGGGGTATATATTCCCTCCTTACAAAGCCTCTGATATACTGATGAGCAAAAAATTTTAGTTAGCTCACAATAATCCTCTTTTGGACTCAGGTTCTTCAAATTCCGATTCATTTCCATCTGGTATCCGCCCTCGGACATATTGTGATTGCTTTGTCGAGGCCTTGTCTTCACAAGCAGAGAAGGACAAAGATATTGTGGTGGTTCATGCTGGGAGGGGAACAGATTCCTCCCTTGTAGCATTCCAAGAAATGTTTCCATTTAGGTTTTTTGATGTTGGGATGGCTGAGCAGCATGCAGTTACGTTTGCTGCTGGCTTGGCCTGTGGTGGACTGAAACCCTTCTGTATAGTCCCTTCTGCCTTTCTACAGAGAGCTTACGATCAGGTATCCTTTTTACATAATAGATAATAATACGTAAAATAGGAGACATGTTGCCCACATACTATTAAGTATATGGCGTAGTGGAAAAGGATAGACTCTTGAGCAAGTGCTCTTTAGTTTTTTCTAGTAGTTCCATGTTTCCATGGTTATTTCTTGATTTTTGGTTCATAACACTCATTCTCAATCACCTGTTTTTTTGTTGGATGTAGATTGTCCATGATGTTGATCGTCAGAGGATTCCAGTGCGTTTTGCCATTACAGGTGCTGGATTAGTAGGCTCAGGACCGGTTCTATCTGGGCCATTTGATATAACTTTTATGTCATGTTTGCCCAACATGGTTGTCATGTCCCCATCAGATGAAATTGAGCTAGCTCGCATGGTGGCCACAGCAGCAGAAATAGATGACCGACCTGTCTGCTTTCGGTTTCCTAGTGGTGCTGTGGCTGAATCGGTTAACTTTAAGGAGAGTATGACGCCCATTGAGGTAGCCACATTCACCCTTTTTAAGTGCATTTGCTCCATTCATTGGCATGTCAAGATCTAGTTCCAGACTTACTATAAACTTGTGATTAAGAAATAAGGTTTAGATGAGTATGTTTTATTCATATTAATGATCCTCAAACTAGCCATTTCATGTCGCGACCAAGTGTTTACTTCATTAAGACCTCCTTATGTGGCGGAGTTGAAATTGTTACTTCTAATATCCTGTTTGAAGAATTTAGAAGTTGATTTTCTTTTCCAATACCAAAAATACAATTTTATTACCTCTAAACACGCGTACTCTTTTACTTGGAGCAGATAGGGAAAGGACGAATTCTAGCGGAGGGAAATGAAGTAGCCTTACTAGGCTATGGAGAAATGGTGCGAAACTGTGTTTCAGCTCGGTCCCTCCTCTCTGAACTTGGTATTGAGGTCACTGTAGCAGATGCCCGGTTCTGCAAGCCCCTAGACATTGAGCTTGTCAGGCGCCTCTGCCGACACCATTCATTCCTGATCACAGTTGAGGAAGGTTCAGTTGGAGGATTTGGTTCCCATGTTGCTCAGTTTATGGCCCTCGACGGCAAGCTTGATGGAAGCGTTAAGGTAATAAATTTCTTCCTACCTGTTGAACTCTAATGATTTTCTTGTTAGTAAAGTTGCTGAAGGAGCTGCTAAATGCAAATGCAACCGTTTCTCGAAAGTTACGATACGACAATTCTTGGAGTCGATTTCATACTAATAATGTGTGGAACTTTTTTCAGTGGCGACCAATTGTCTTACCCGACACATACATCGAGAGCGGGTCGACGATGGAGCAGCTGTCTCATGCCGGGCTAACAGGACACCACATCGCGGCCACCGTGCTGTCGTTACTGGGCCGCACCCGCGAAGCCCTCCTCTTGATGTCCTAAGCTTACCAACCCTGCTATGCTACATAGAGCTGGATTGAACTAATCTCCAGAACCATGTAAATGTGAGTAGAATGTATCTCATCTTTGGCATGTGTTGTTAGTTGTTACCATACCCATTGGACTCTCCAGTGACCTTGGAGTAGGACCCATTGGCCATTACCCAGATTTTCTGTTGTTTGTAGTGGAAACCTGAAACAATTCAAAATTGTTGGTCATTTTGGGGTTTTTTTTTAATAATTTTTTTGGCTTCTTCCTAATATTGATCAATTTGTTCTATTATATGTTCGACGGTTTTTCGTCCGTCGATTTATCAATTATCAGTCAGCCTGATCTCGAATTCTTACTTTATCCAAAAAAGAAAAAATGTTGTATATGAGGTTACTATTTACTTTTGCAAATAGTTCAGTAATAGTATAGGTTATTTACTTATTTAGTGTCAATTGATGGAAATAGTGTCATTGGGCCCAATATCATATTGGGCCAGGCCCAACTATCTAACTAATTAACTAGCCAAATCAGGCGGGAAGAGTCAATCGACACTATGAGGTTTGGACGGAGTAGGTCCCACGTGCCATGGAGGTGCTTTAAAAAAATTGGTAATTAATGCTTTGATGCCCTAAAATCCCATTGTTTACGATTCCAAATATTTCCTAATATGGAATGTTTCTGATTCGTTTGTTTCCTCCTGATTGAGTTTGTTAATCTTTCATACTTTTAATTTCGAGTTTCATCCATCCCCAAACTCTGTATAGATTGATCAGTGAGCTTCTTGTATACATTGCAACTTTAGGTTTTGATGGTAAATTGGTGAAGTGATTTTGGGTGTTCTTCGTTCCCCCGTTAAGGTTATTGATTTCAAGATCTGAATTTTATTGTAAATTGATTGATGAGTTACTCCTCTTATTGTCAATTGAATAATACAGATAGTTATTTGATGCATCAGTTATGACCCAGCCAAAAGTCCCATTCGACGGGATACTGAAGGACATAAGGGGAAGATTAGCTTGCTATAAGTCGGATTGGTATGGATCATCAACTGGCATAAGGTACTTTTTCAGATCTATATGTTTAGCTATCTTGAAATTTCAATTCTTAGAATCAAATTTCGCTGCATTACGTTCTCGAATAGCGACGACCAAGAAGCCTTAATGTGACGAATTGTTCTCAGGATTTTGGGTCCGGTTACGTACATATTCTTCGCGTCTGCTCTTCCGGTTATATCATTTGGAGCACAGCTGCACCGCGAAACAGACGGCACCTTGAGCACCGTAGAAACGCTTGCTTCCACAGCCATGTGTGGAATCATCCACTCTATCTTTGGTGGCCAGCCGCTGCTGATCCTAGGAGTGGCTGAGCCGACGATCTTAATGTACGTTTTCTTGTACAAATTCGCGCAAGGAAACGATAGCTTGGGGAAGGAGCTCTTCTTGGCCTGGGCAGCATGGTCAGTCTAGATACCAAAAGCCGAAAAACATCTTTTCGGTATCTCTAATTGATAGTGTTGTAGCATTGCTTCAATTGGCTTCAATAGTTTTTTTTGGTGACAGGGTGTGTATTTGGACGAGTCTGATGTTAGTCCTTCTTGCGACGTTGAATGCGTGTAACATCATTGCTCGGTTCACTAGGATCGCCGGGGAGCTCTTTGGCATGTTGATCACGGCGTTGTTCATCAAGGAGGCAGTTGTGGTAATCGAATAGAGCTATTAGCCACAGTAAATTTAGGATATGGATGAGCTCGAGCCGAGCCTAAATTTTGATTCAAGCTTAAAAATATGCTCATACTCGGCTCGTTTAGGAAATGAACAAGCTCGAATTTCGAGCTTTAAGCAGTTTTACTTGCTCATTATACAATAACTTAAAGAAAATTTTGAAAATTCCATAAAATTCGAGTTATTCAAGTTTAAACATTTGCTCATACTCAGCTCGTTTGGGAAATGAACGAGCTCGAGCCGAGTTTTTAAGGAGCAAGTACGAGTTGAATTCGAGCTACTCGTGTTCACATAACACCCCTAAATTTAGCCAGTTTCGGTTTTCGTAAAGTGAACTTTCTTGGCAATGCAACAGGGAGTGATCAATGAGTTTCATGTCCCCGACGACCAAGGAGGAAGCGAAGCCTCGATGCACTTTCCATGGCTGTACTTGAATGGACTACTCGGAGTTATCTTCAGCTTCGGCGTGCTTTTCACTTCTTTGCAAACAAGGGCGGCGAGATCATGGCGATATGGAAAAAGTATGTTAGGCCTGAAGCCCGAATAAGCCTCCAAAACTCGCCTCCTTAGCTGACTATGAATGAGTTTTTCTTGCCTGTTTTCTCACAGGCTGGATGCAGAGCTTCATTGCAGATTACGGAGTTGTCCTCGTGGTTGTTTTCTGGACCGGTTTGTCTTACAGCGTACCCAGCAAGATACCGGATGGAGTCCCCAGGAGGCTCATCATTCCCCTTCCTTGGAAGCCCGAATCGGTCTACCATTGGACTGTTGTCAAGGTGATCACATATTCACCATTGTTCATATGATTTTACACTTGTAAGTGATAAGAGTTGAGCTTGATTCGGTCTATCATTGCGCAGGACATGATGAAGATACCGGTAACATACATCTTTGCCGCGTTAGTGCCTGCAGCCCTCATCGCGGGGCTCTACTTCTTTGACCACAGTGTGGCTTCTCAGTTGGCCCAACAGAAGGAGTTCAATCTGAAAAAGCCTTCTGCTTACCACTACGACATGTTGTTGCTCGGTATCATGGTAAGCTTTCGTCGTGCAAGCTCATTTCTTCTGATCTTCTAGACAATTGAGTGAATTACTCGAATGTGGCAGACTTTGATATGTGGATTACTAGGGCTTCCTCCGAGTAATGGCGTCCTCCCGCAATCTCCAATGCACACCAAGAGCCTTGCTGTTCTTAGGACACAGGTAGGTGGTTTTGATATTATATAGTTCTAAATGAAATAACTATAAGATTTTAGTTTAATTAGCTTTTTGAATCATAACTTTTCATGAGCTACTCACCCAATCTTTTCGGAGCTTATGGTTTTTTATTCACAAGTTTTCATCAGCTACCTTAACAGCCAGATTTACCAAACACCATACTAACTTATTAATTAACCTATATTTAACACAAATAATCCATCAGCTTCAGTTGCTCCATAGGTTGTCTTTTGCCAAACATAGCCCATGCCTTAGAAGTTTGAAATTGAAGACGATCATTCGTTGTGGTGCAGGCTATAAGGCAGAAGATGGTACAGAGTGCTAGGGAAAGCATAAGAAAGAATGCGACGAATTTGGAGTTGTATGACAAGATGCAAGAAGTTTTCTTGCAGCTGGAACGCTCTCGTCCGGTATGTCTATCTACTAATGGAAGCCGAAACATAAGCGAAAGAGAACATATTTGTTTAGTCCTATATGTTGGTATGTTAACAGGACAACAAGTTATCGGATTTGAAGAGCTTGAAGCAGGCGGTGATGAGCGAGGAAGACGGTGGAGAATCGATCAGGGATGACCCAGAGAGGCATATAGAAGCTCACTTGCCGGTGCTCGTTAACGAGCAACGAGTGAGCAACTTTCTGCAGTCTATACTCGTCGCCTGCTGCATTGCCGCGGTTCCTTTGATCAAGAAGATTCCGACTTCTGTTCTATGGGGCTATTTCGCCTTCATGGCCATCGATAGTCTCCCCGGGAATCAGTTCTGGGAGCGTTTCTGCCTCCTCTTCATCAGTCCTAGTCGAAGATTCAAGTGAGATACCTTATCTTTCTATCAGTTTGTCATGCCAAACACGCCCTTAAAACGACCTCATTGTGACGAAACCTTTGGTTGGTGTTGGCAGGGTGCTGCAAGAAGACCATGCTTCATATGTAGAGTCAGTGCCATTCAAGCACATTGTGGCATTCACACTCTTCCAAGTGGCCTACTTCCTCCTCTGCTTCGGAGTGACATGGATACCGAAGTTCGGGATCCTCTTTCCCGCGTTGTTGTTCCTTCTTATAACGATTCGAGAGCGGTTGCTTCCCAGGCTCTTCCCCGCCAAGTCTCTCCAGGAACTCGATGCCATCGAGTACGAAGAAATCGTGGGCGCTTCGCAGTATGCAAGAAGCATTTTATTAATGGTAAAATCCACTCTTTTAGTCTTTTACCCGACGCTTTTTATTGCGACGGAATTGGCTTGATGTCGCAACAATGTGAATGCAGAAAGAGCAAGAGGAGCCATGTGCATTGGATAGAGATATGCCTTCGTTCCGAGAGGATAGCACGTTCGACGAGATGACGACTGGGCGAGGCGAGCTGCGGTTTAGGACCGTGGGCTTCAGAGAATCGCGGTCGAATTCCCAGGTACTAGAAAGTAGACGATTTCGCTTAAAATTTCTTACCTTTGATTTGGGTTTTTCTTGATGATGTTGATCTTTCAGGAAGATGTAACTGATGTTGTATAATGCAATGCCGATGAGGATAAATCGATACAATGGTAAAGACCAAACAAAAGAGGGAAAATGCAAAGGAATTGGTCAAAAAATGGATTCCCAAACTCACTTTCTTGGAACACTTATAAAGTGTGTTTAGTAGTGATAAAATGAAACCAAGATAGGGGGGCAGACGATTTGGCTCCGGGGGAGGGATGTATTGGAAGAAAAAAAAAATAGAGTAACAAAAACAAACTTTAAGGTAAGATAAAAAGAGAGGGATCGGATATGTTTGGTGGTTCTAATTGTTTTGGAACATGAGATTTTGTTGTATGTTATAATATACGTTCAATTTTTCAAATCCATTGCTATTTTTATATGAAGTGGATTCAATTTTGAGGAATTTTGGGGCTTCTTGCTTTTAATATATTGGATCCAATTTAAGCCTCATAGGGATCATATCTAACGATTTTTCAAAAAGGTATTATATGGTATAAGTTCAGCATTTCAATGTTTGAGTTATATGTATCTATCCCCAACTATATATAAATGTTTTTAAATGATTTAGTAATGTCTTGAAAGAAAAAGAAAAAAACTCCCCTTCTATTTATGAAAAAATTAATTTCTATTTATGAAAAAAATTAAGAGAGAGAGAGAGAGACGCAGTCATGATCCGCAACAACCAGAAGGTGACGGAATTTTTCATATTAAAGTTTTTTTTTTTTGAAATTTGCAAGGGACGAATAATAGATCCGTCCTATGGAGTGTATATAACACCTGTCATTGATGCATATAGCACCATCTAAAAGAAATACTCTCAATAGTCATCACCTTTCGAATCTTTTTAGGTCACTCTTTCTTAGTCTGTTTTCCAATGGTCGAAATTTGTTGAGATGTGAATAGATAAAAATTGTCCCAAGTCGAAAAGTTAAACAATATATGCCTAACACATAGGGTCAATAGGTAGGGTTGCTCAAAAGTCTATCTAAACCAACTCTAAATAGAATTTAGGAGATTAAATTTTTTTAAATTTCGGTTTCTAGTGTGGTCCAAATATAAATTTTACTAATTTTTTTTTTGAAAAAAAAGGTTATATGACACCAGTTTAGTTTGAAGTAGCTCTCAAAACAAAAGTTATAAACCATGGTAAGATATTGTTCTAAATTTTTAGAAGTTTTCCATAGCATTTTTTTTATAATATTAATTGCCAAATAGGTTTCACATCAAAGTATGAGTTTAACGAGTCTTGTGTATAAGTAGTCAATCTTTTATTTTTTTTTAATTGTCATTTGACTTATGATAAAATCTCGTTCGACTTGTGTGTTAGACTAAACTGACCCATAAGTGAGCTATGTCCTCAATCCATTTCATTGCTTGAAGTGCACAGTGAGTGAGTGAAAGACTGTCACTTAAAATCCCAAGATTTTGAACAGCTACGTTCTCTTCGCCTTTGCTACTCTGGTTTTGTATGCAATCATTTTTCCCAAATGGTGTAAAACAGTTTTCATCGATCAATCATGATTGAGAGTTTGAGTGTTTGAGTTCAATGAATTGGTAACAGTTTTCCACATATTAATTTTTAACCTTTTTAAGTTTAAGATAAAAGGAAGAAAGTAGGTAGAAATAGTAGCGCAACCGACATGATAAATTGATAAATAAATAAATAACAATGACTCGCAGAAGCTAATTAGGAAGAAAGTTGAGGAGGACAAAATCATGTGCAGGGCATGTAAATAAAATCCCTACCTTATCCAGTTGGTATCTTTAATTAATTTGATCCATCAATTCAATTATTTCAAAACTTGTTAATTGGATGTACGTGGCCATATATTTGGCAATTAAGCTACTGGTTCGTTTCATATTTTTTGTTTTCAATTCACAATCTTTTCAACGCTAAAGATTAATATACATGGATGGATTAAAAAACTGGATACAAATAACAAAAATCACATATACATTATAATGTATTATAAATGATTATGTGTGGTAATTTCAAACAATTTAGGAGTAGCAATGTTTGATTACTGAAAGTCCGTTGGGACTTAGGATCAGGGGTCGTGTGCACACGTGCGCCCTTACACTAATAGCCTAATACATAAGTTGAGCGAGATTCCATCATAAAACCAATTGGCAATAAGAGGAGTAACCCACTAGCTTATATACTAAGGCTTGTTTGTTCAAACTATCGATGTGGAACTCTTTTGGTCTCTTCACATCTTTCATTCTCTCAACACGTCCCCGCAAGTGCAATTATGGTCGTTTTTCGCCTCTAGTTAACACTTGGCCAACGGGTCTAACATCTCATTCTCTTTTTAGCTAGCACAGGATCGAGAATTTAACTTTTTCATTGATGATTTTTTGCTTTAGTGGTAAGAGTTGTTCCTTTTTTACATGATCATCAATCGTTACTATGATTTTAAGGGTTCAAATTTCATTATAACAACATCAATCTGTGTTAGGGTGGATAGTGGATACTCATGTTTTTGTATGAATTGAACATATTTATCAGCTTTAATCTCATAACCTCTACGTCATTCAAAAAAAAATAATTTGAACCTTTTCGTCTAATTAAATTTACTAATTAAAATATAAAATCTATTTAAACTTGTATAGATTCGAATCGAACATAGATTAATGGGAAGCAAAATGGCAAAAACCCAAAAAGATGGGAAAAGAAAATAGGAAATTTGTAATATATGTAGAATACGATAAAATGACAAAGATGGGTTCATCCCATCATTCCAATGTATATATAAAATAGAGCAATCCATGTGAGGTTGTGACCCATCCCCTTAAATATACAACCTTTTGTGGATCATACATTTTAAGCTTCCTTGTCCTCTTCATTTTTTGTGATTTTCCTTCAACTCTTGATCCATCGATCGATCGATCTTCGAGCCCATCTTTGTTTTGGATCCGAGTACCAACATTATTAGATCTTTATAAACTGAGTCATCTAGACATCGATACTTTGTTGTTAGTCATCTAAAAAGATGACGACGAAATGCTGATTTGCAACGATTATTGTTTTGTCAAGTTATGTACAGTACGTGGATGCGAGTGGTGTCACGAGCAAGCTAGTTCATTGAAGCTGGATTTTGCTGATTAGGTGATCCTTCGTCAGATTGACCATGTAGTGACTATAGAGGTAGTTCTTCAAAAGGAAAAAAAATTCGGTTTGTTATAGGTTAAAGTGAGGAAGGTTGTGTGTTGACTCACATATGTACATAAGATACAGAATAATTTATAAAACTGGTTTTCATTTCAAAATCAATTAGGAATGAGATGAATAGTCCGTCAAATTTATATGTAACATTGGATAAAATGGTTTAAGCTTTTTATGAAAAAAGATTAATCACAATATTATAATATTAAAATAAAATAAAATTGGCATGACTTTTCTTTCGACTAGATTTTGTTAGGAAAACCATCGTTTAATCTTAATCGGGATTATGAGCCTGATCATAGGTTGCAAAACCCTTTTTAAACCCTTTTATTTTAAAAATTACGCAAATATCTAAAATAAAATACACTTTATTAATCAGTATTAATAATAAAATATCATGGGCTCTCAAAAATAATAAAATATCATTAAAGAGGGATTGAATACAATTTCTTTTATTTAAAATGTTTCAAATAAGGAGTCTGTTTTTGCAATTTAATTACCCCTTTGAGATTAACATTCAACTTATTTGGGGCTATCAATTTGGGAATCGGGACCGGATCCTTACCAAACCTATCGGGACCGGTCACTTTCAAGTAAATTACTGTATATAATTAACAAAAAAAAAAATCTTTAAAAGGTGATGAGTTTGTTTGTATTTGGAGGGAAAAAAAAAGAAAAACTCGAATTGTTTTGTTTCGAATTCGTGGATATAAACCCATACACATGTAGTTTTCCTTTGTGTATTGTTCATCTTGAATTTATTTGTATACATTTTGATTCGTTAAACAATTGGTTAAATATGGTATGTATTATTTCGAATTTAACGTATTATTTTGATTGAGTCCATTCCATCTGATCAGAAATTCAAAACTAATTTGGGGCATTGAATTAAAGACCACATGGAGTGTTTTGGGTGGGGATTTTACATTAATTCAGTTGATCACTTATTCACTTGTAATTAAAGGAGGTGGGAATCCAACTAGTGATAGAAAATTAATCCGAACATTAAAAAAAAAAAAAAGGAAAAATGGGGATGATGTGGGACCCCACAGAGCTACATCCGCACGTGCGATACTTTAATGGCGGGCAGGGTGGGCCCACCAATATTTTCACGTAGTATAAGAAAGGCCCAGCCCAGGCCCACTTAAGTTATGTCACACGTAGTGGGCCCACTCACTCCAATCTCTGAGTGGGCCCATAGGCTTCAATCTCATCTTAGGGTGAGACGAGGCGGTGAGTGCCACCTTTTTTTAAGGCTCGCCTCTCCGGCCCAATGTGATTTTGAGACGCCCACATCTTCTTTCATCAACCAATCAATCAATTATTTAATAATCAAATACCAAGGGGTTAATTGTTGTGGTTGATTGGGTAAGAAATTGGTGTCGGTTGTACATGAAAAAAGAAAATGTAAACAAAAACCTCATATGAGTTTTATATTCCATATATTTGTTTGATTTTGGTTTTTTTTTTTTTTTTTGATATAGCGAGGGGAATAAACTAGTTAAGAGGATAGAACAAAAGCAAAATTAAGATAGGGAGGTAAGCAGCGAGTGAATTGATGCGCAGTTTCCCAACATCCTAGTCCTACTTAAAGCACTCTAAATGTGGCACATGGATTCAGGACTATCTGGATCCGTCAGTTGATCCATCGTGTTATGCGTTTCATGTGAGGCTCTTTCACTCCTTTATTTACCTATTCAAGGAGTGAAAGAGCGTCACATGAAACGCATAAAATGATGGATCCACTGACGGATTTAGGGGTAGACTCGTATGAGTGCGAACTCATTCCAATCTCGGACAAAAAATATGAAATGTTAACTATAAAAAAAAATAAAAAAATAAAAGGGTTTAAATTAATTTAGAAGTGAAAATAGATCATAAAGTTTACCTTGTCTAGTTGGTAAAGTTTACCTTGCCCAAGATTCAATTCTCACCTTCTACAATTTTTTCACTTATTTTTAACTATCTTTTTATATATAAGTTCAAATATCTTTTTAAATTGAGAATAATTAATTTCAATTAGTATTGTTTCAATTTTATTTTAGTCATTCAGTAAGGTTTCCTTGATTTTTTTTTTAACTAATTAAAAATTTTATTCACTTCTAATAATATGGATAAATCTTTGAATTTTTTTAACGTAACCATTCACAATTAAATTTATTTAAAATTTAGCACAATTCGTTTCATTATTACTTAATTTTTAGCCTAAATCTCGCCCACTTCTATATTACAGGCTGGCTTCGCCATTAGATGGATCGTTTGGCTTCTATCCTTATCTCTTGATTGCGGGCCTTTTCCTTTGACACTCCACATTACATGTCTCCCCCCATCGTATCCCGAACTAATTACATCCTCCTTTCTCTATTTTCTTCCCTAATTTCTAAATTAATTATCTAAATCCACCTTGTTAAGTACTCCATGTTTATGAGAATCGGCCTCATATACTGACATTCAAATCAACGAGTAGTTAAGTTGATATATGGTGTTTTTAAAAAGAAAGGAATTCAATGTATCAGACATGTTCAGTTAATTAGGGTTAACTATCTTGTACTCCTATATATATTTTAATGATAGCGAAGGTAATTCCAACGGGGATTATTCACTCTGACATGGTATCAGAGCGCCATAAGGCGCGACTGGTCGCCAATGGGAACTCTCAGCAGATGGGGGTCGATTGTGATGACACTTTTAATCCGATTGTCAAACCAGCTACCATTCGTATTGTCTTGCATCTCGATGTCTCTAGGGATTGGCCTATTCATCAGCTTGATGTCAAAAATGCATTTCTTCATGGTCATCTGAATGAGACAGTGTACATGTTTCAGCCGCCTGGTTTTACTGACAGGACCAAACCAGGCCATGTTTGTCTCTTGCAGAAGTCTCTGTATGGCCTTAAGCAGGCACCTCGGGTGTGGTATCTTCGCTTTGCTACTTACCTACACATGCTTAGCTTCGTCAGTAGCAAGAGCGAATCCTCCTTGTAATTGTTTGTCTTTCGCCGCGGTAATCAGATTGCGTATTTGTTTTTATATGTCGATGATATTATCCTTAATGCATCTTCAGAGACTCTTCGGGCTGCCATTATCACTCAACTCAGCAAGGATTTTGCTATGTCTGATCTCGAGCCTCGCAGCTTCTTTTTGGGAGTCTCTGCATCTCAATCTGCATCTGGTTTGTTTCTCTCACATGAGAAATATGCCAAGGAGATTATTGCCAAGGCTAACATTGCTAACTGTAAGCCTGCTGCAACGCCTGTGGAGACCATTGCCAAACTGGCCCAAGTTGCGGGTCCGCCTGTGTCTGATCCGACTTTGTACCGTAGCCTTGCTGGTGCTTTACAGTACTTGACATTTACTCGTCCTGATATTAGCTATGTCGTTCAGCAAGTATGTCTATTTATGCATGACCCAGAGAGTCTTACTTTGCTGCTCTTAAGCGCATTATCAGGTATGTTCAGGGTGCTACTTCTCTTGGCATCACTATTACCCCATCAGCATCACCTCTCTCCATGGCTGCTTACACGGATGCTAATTGGGCTGGTTGTCCGGACACCAGATGGTCTACTTCAGGATATTCAATATTGTGTGTTCCTCAACGACTCCCTCATCTCTTGGTCTTCTAAGCGCCAACATGTGGTTTCTCGCTCTTGTGCTGAAGCGGAATATCGCGGTGTTGCCAATGTTGTCGCTGAGTGTGCCTGGCTTCGCAACCTATTGCTTGAGCTCCACTGTCCGCTCAGTCAAGCTTCTGCTGTGTATACAGACAATGTCAGCGCTACTTACCTTGCTCACAACCTGGTTCACCATCAGCGAACCAAGCATGTGGAGATTGACATTCACTTTGTTCGTGAGAAGATCGATATGGGATATATGCGTGTCCTACATGTCCCTTCCCCGTACCAGTATGCAGACATATTCACCAAGGGATTGCCTCGCCATTTATTTCTTGATTTTAGATCCAATCTCACAATTCGCTGCCCTCCTATTTCGACTGAGAGGGTATGTTAGATAGAATATATGTATAAGCCCAATTACCCGTTTGTAATTAGGGTTAACTATCTTGTACTCCTATATATATTCTAATGATAGCGAAGGCAACCCCAACAGGAATTATTCACTCTGACAGACAGACCATCCAAAGAAGACTCTTTGAACTCGTCAAAGAGTTCTAAACTAGAATTCAATCACACATTATCCATATATACGATGGAGCATCTTCATCCTACCAACATGATTAAGTGCTAATAAAATGCATGGTATACAATCAAAACGTATCCTTTAAATAAATAAAATAAAATCTGCATTATTATTATGTAGAATATTGTGCATAGCGTACAAAATAAACATATACATAATGCTACAATGTCCTGAAAAAATAATGCAAAAAATTCATGATGTTATGATTTATGATCATTAATTCAACATGGTCAACTACAAGGATCTTAGTTGATTCCATACCTACCCCCCCCCCCCCAAAAAAAAAAAAAAGCTTGGCCTTGTCTCAAACACATTTTCCTCCTTACCAACATTAATCCCCCCAAAGGCCAAAACCCATATTATTACCCTTTTTTTAACATTTTTTTTTCCCGAAGCAGGATAAAGATTAGGAAAGCCGCTGATGAATGGGCTGCAATCCTAGCTCGTCCGAATGAATGACAACACGAAGTTCTTGATCAGCAATGATGTTATCATCGGCAGGGACGCTATGAGCCAAACGAGCAATCCTATCAGCCACAACGTTTGATTTCCTGAAAATATGACGAATAACAACATTAGAAATGGAATGGAGAATCTCAGAAGTATCAGTCATCAACAGCTCAATGTTCCAGGGGCAAGACCAATCCCCCAACAGAGTTTCTTTTACATATACTCTCATAACACGAATGTTATTTCAGAGTTACAAACAGAATAATCACTAACCAACCAATCGTCTATCCTTATAGGCATTGAGTGATCTATTTCTATAATTGTCATTTTTTTTTATCGGATAAATTACCATCTTTTTAATATCGGATTTTCTATCATATTTCCTAAGGGTAAATTTAGGATATATGACAGAAAAAACGTAAAAAAAAAAACCTAAAAAGAAACGAGTAAACCCTAAAAAATATGAAATCTTTCGCAAACCAGCATCTTAACACATAACATCAAGACTTATATTAGAAAATACTTTAGGGAAAGGGATAAAATAATTGAAATTTGAATAATCTTTCTAAATATAGGCTTTTTAGTTAACCTCTCCTAGTAGGACATATATATTTAAAAAATCTGAAATTAAAGTTATAATTTTCTTGTGGAATTTGGTTTGTCTTACTTCCGCCACATTCCCTCCCTTAGTTTCATCAATTCATATAAAATTCAAAATTATTTTGTGTGTTAGAAGTTGTAGTTACATGGGAGATTTGTTTCTGTATCAAAAAAACATGCAGATTTGTTTAATTGTTTTAGGTGTGCTGAGGATCTCATTCCCCATGTGGCCTGCTACAGTTTTTGTCCGGATTTTGCTCCATCTCTCGCCTAATCTTAAATTTATATCATTCCCTCTTAACATGCGTTCCCAATTCGGTGGAGTTTTGGAGAAACTCTACCATGTATAGTTAATTTAGGTTCGTGGAGTCGGGTTGGTGTGGTTAAGAAAAAGAAGAGGACAAGATCTTATCCGTTAATTTTTATTTTAACGGTCAAGATCTTATCAAATCTATCCGTATAGTTTTTTTAAAACTCTATTGGAACTCTATTCTTGAGGACTGTATTTTAGTAGTTGTATTTAATATAATATGAAAAGAGGTGACTCTCTCACAGTATCCGTGTTAATCGAAAATATAAATTATTAAACTTTTTTACACATATTTTTAAAAATTATATAAAATATTAAAATTTTAATTAATCTTTTATGATTTAATATTTATTATAAAAATTGTTTTATAAAAATTATAGCTATTTAACATATGTTAGGAAAAGTATAATGTTTTATATTTTCGATCGGATAGAATATTTTTTATTTTTTTTGGTTTAACTATATATATATAGATTCTTATTTTATTTGATTTTTCCATATTAGTCTATACTCTATACTCGTTTAATTTTATTTTTAATTACATAGGGATTTCAGGAGAGACAAAAATCCCAATCTATACACCCATGTGAAAATCCCAGAGTCCACAGGCCCAACCCAAGGCCCAGATTAAGATGATGGAATAAAACAAAACAAAAACAATGGCAGTTCCCGTAATATGAGGCGAAATAGAGGGGCAATTACCCAAGTGAGCATGCATATAAGCCCCCCTCCTCCCCACTCCTTGCTCAGCATCTCTCCCAACCTTCACTTCCTAAAAGGAATTAAAAAACCCAGAGAATTATACAACAACAACAACAACAACAAGGGATTCAGAAATGAAAGCCAGTTATGTGCTGCTGTCAGTGTTTCTGGCTTGCACCATTTCCCACTCAGCCATGGCCTTCACCCTCATTGATGGTAATCTTTTTATTCTCTTCTCATTTAATTTAATTTTGCTTCAATTAATTTCATATTGCAATTGAATTTCCTATGTTTTAATGTCATGTGTTCTTGGATTGATTTAGGGGTATAAAAGTTAGTTTGTATAAATGTAATGCCTAAGATTGAAATTTGAAGCTTATAGAGATTCAATTCCACAGCTAGCTAGCTCAATCATGGAATGCCATGGAGTTTAGTGTTAAAATGACCGAAATGCCCTCGTGGAAGTAAAGATGGGCCCACATGGGTTCAGGGGCATAACTGTCCTTGTGTGCTGGCACTGTCCACTTCCTGTACAGAGAGAGAGCTTATCTGATATCTCTGCAGGGTGAACATAAATGCATGGGGAGGGTATTTCTGACATTTCCCATTTGTTTTATAGCTGAAAAAGGGAATAAATTAATTAAATAAAGACCGGTACGTTGTACTATACTTAGGCGGTGGCCCTACCTTTTTTTGGCCTAAACAGAAAGCATTACATTATGACAGAGTAGATGTTATCCCTTTACTGCTGTACTCAGTAGCATTCAAGCTAGCTAGTCCCATGTTACCAATTTAAACCCTTTTCTGTTTTTTTATTTTTAATTATTATTTTTAATCATCCTTATATATATGTAAGCACATGATTTAATGATGATTATAGAGTATGACTAAAGTGTATCCAATAAAGAATCCATTTAATGCATCATTTGAACTTAATTGCTATGATGATTATGTGTGATTTTGAGGAGCTTATGATCCCAATAATCATTTAAAAAGTTTTTTTTTGTGGAACTTTCCTCCGATCAGAAATACATGTCGTTTGTCTTTTAAACACGTATTTTAAAAAGGTAAAAATTATATAAAATATAATTATTTTAATTATTTTTTTTACAATTTAATATTTATTGATAATAAGTATTAAATTATATAGAAAAAAAAAATATTTAGTTTTTAACTCTTTAAAAAAAGTTAATCTGTTTTTGTATATAAAAAATAGATATATTGCTCTGCATTGCAAAAATCACAAACATGTCACAAATATGCTTGATACATAAAGATAGCTTTTTGGTGTTTTTTTGTGAGAAAATATAATCATTCCAATAATTTTAATTTAATTAAAGATATAATATACTACCTCCATTTCAAAATACATGGATTTTTAGTTTTCGACACGCTTTTTAAGGAGTGAAAAACTATATGAAATATTATTTTTTTAATTAAATTTTTTATATAATTTGATACTTATTAGTAATAAGTATCAAATGATATAAAAAATTTGATTAAAAAAATAATATTTCATTGAGTTTTTCACTCCTTAAAAAACGTGTCTAAAAGAAAAAGCCTATGTATTATGGAACGGAGGGCCTTTCAATCCAACTAATTTATAAATTTTGTAGTATCAAATTGACCGTAGTAAAAAATTTCTCTTATGATGGTCGGTTTAAAATTGTACTACAATATTAGAGGAATGGGCCCCACTTTCCTCAATGATGTAACCTAAACGTCGGCGCTGTCGACACTTGAGCAAGATCACATGGTGGGGCGGTATGGTCATGGACATACATGGACACACTTTAAAATTCCCCCCTAAATTAGGCGTCCTGTTAAAACGTTACATTATCACTCAAAAAGCGTTACATTAACACATTAGAGTGATGAAATTGCAGGGCTTCTACCAAATGGCAACTTCGAGATCGGGCCGAAGCCAACGGACCTGAAAGGGACGGAAGTGACGAACCCCCACGGCATCCAGAACTGGGAGCTAACGGGGTTCGTCGAGTACATCAAGTCCGGGCAGAAGCAAGGCGACATGCTCCTGGTGGTCCCGGAGGGCGCCTACGCCATCAGGCTCGGTAACGAGGCGTCGATCAAGCAGCGCGTGCCCGTCCAAAAGGGAATGTACTACTCCCTCACGTTCAGCGCCGCCCGCACCTGCGCCCAGGAGGAGCGCCTCAACATCTCCGTCGCCCCCGACTCCGGCCTCCTCCCGATGCAGACCCTCTACAGCAGCAACGGTTGGGACTCCTACGCCTGGGCCTTCAAGGCCCTCTACGACGTCGCCGAAATTGTCATCCATAACCCTGGAGTCGAGGAGGACCCCGCCTGTGGGCCCTTGGTCGACTCCATTGCTATGCGGACCCTCTACCCCCCTCGCCCTACTAGCAGTAAGTTGTGCTGATATCCGATATCCGATATCTAGATATCAATATTAAACGTGTCTAAGTTTAACCCCTTCTGAATTTTAATTTCTGATTCCGTGCCTATTTGCAGTGAATTTGTTGAAGAACGGAGATTTCGAGGAAGGCCCATATGTGATCCCGGGGACGTCGTGGGGAACCCTGATCCCACCAAACATCGAGGACGACCACTCGCCGCTTCCCGGGTGGATGGTGGAGTCATTGAAGGCGGTGAAGTACATCGACGCGGAGCACTTCTCGGTACCCGAGAAGAGGCGGGCGATCGAGTTAGTGGCGGGGCGGGAGAGTGTCATCGCGCAGGTGGTTCGGACCATCCCCGGGAAGACGTACATACTGACGTTCGCGGTGGGGGACGCG
The DNA here is from genome assembly GCA_037127255.1 of Persicaria tinctoria. Lineage (NCBI taxonomy): Eukaryota > Viridiplantae > Streptophyta > Magnoliopsida > Caryophyllales > Polygonaceae > Persicaria > Persicaria tinctoria. The sequence continues at coordinate 9,628,642 of JBANSL010000012.1, forward strand.
AACAACGCCTGCGAGGGGTCGATGATCGTCGAGGCGTTCGCCAACGAGAACACCGTGAAGGTGCCGTACGAGTCCAAGGGGAAGGGCGGGTACAAGCGCGCCCTCCTCCGATTCGTCGCCAAATCCACGCGCTCCCGCATTATGTTCTTCAGCACCTTCTACACAATGCGCAGCGACGATTTTTCGTCGCTTTGCGGGCCTGTCGTTGATGATGTTCGCCTCGTTAGCGTCCGCAGGCCGTGATCGAGGCCGAGATGTTTTTAACTACGGTTGATTGTTTTTGATGAGATGGTCGATCGTCCGGGTGCCTATGTACGGTGTGTGCTTTGATTGGCTCTATTTTCCTACTTGCTTGAATTTTATTAAGAAAAAAAAATGAAAGTTTGGGGGATTTAATTTGAGTTTGTATGTCCTCTAGGTAACGAGTAATTATACGATATATATAATTATATAGTAAGTGATTACAATCATGCTTTGTAATTTTGAGCATGGAAGTAATATAATATAGAAAGAGAGATTATGAATGTCATTTATTGATGTTTGGCTAGTGATTTATTAATGTGACTTTGCCCATATGTATTGTAACGATATATATTTCGACCAAAAAAAATTGTAACGATATATATTCATCTTCAAAATAAGTGAAAATTTCCTCGATCACTTACAAAGTGACAATATATCTTCACTTTAATCAAGTAAGAAATTCATCCATCAAATAAATAAATAAAAAATCTCAAAATCATACGTTGATTTAAAAAACAGTTTTTCACTTTTTCTATCATATGTCCCAAGGTATAAGATAAGAGCACATATTTAAAAATATTTTTTAAATTTTAATTAGTTTATTTTTTCTTTTAATGATTTTCAGATAACACTAATTTAAAATTATTTTTTTAAATTTTAATTAGTTTATTTTTTTAAAAATAAATAAATTCATAGAGTCGCCTTATTTTTTGACAGAGAATCTTTTCCAATTTAGGATTATCCTATGCCCGACCGTTCTTGTAATTCGCTTATTTTTTTGGTAAGAAATATTTCCTTTGTAAACGGTTTTGGTGGTATTTTATAAAAAAATTTAATGGGCATTTTTTTATTTAGTAAATGAGTTAAATATGAATACCATTCAAATTGTGGTTCAAGTTAACTAAAATTGAAATAGTTTAAATTTTGTGAAATTTGTAAAAAAATAATAATTTTTTTTTTTGAGCACAAAATAATAAATTTTTTGACTTGAAGCTTAATTTAGATTTGATCCGACTTCGACTGATATAGACTATGAGTACAATCCTAGTTTCATAAGGATTTTTGACAAGATCCCGAAATTACTATTGACAAGACAATTTCAACTAAATTGTAGTACTTTGTCATTTCCATTTTTTTTTTGCTAAAAATTTACAAATAGGTCCAAAGCTCTCATTGATTGGTGGCTTCGCAACCATCGCCATTTGGCCCATTTGCTCTTACGTTACCAACGTTATATGCTCTTTCAACTAAATTGCTGAGAGACAAAGGAGGTTGCTCTTCCGCCAACTCCCTCCCCCTCTTCCTATATCCATCCCTCCTACGCGCCCCCCATCACTTCCTCTTCTAACCCTAAAACCTTGACGCCTTTGTTGTAGTTTGAATCCCAACCCCAACAACAACATATGTTCAACAAAGTGAACAAAGTCAAAAGAAAGATCAACAATCTTTATATCTGAAATTACATTTTAGATCCCTTAGAGTTGGTAAAATAGCTCTATGTAAAGTTGGTTAAATATTAACCACTCAATTTTAAATAAGGGGTTTAGATTTAAATTAGTCTAACCATTTTTTAATTTAATTTTTAGGATCGATATATTTTTATAAGGTAATTCTACCAATTCCACGGAGTTCAACAATTGGGAAGAGGAACTTAGGCAACAATTAAGACTCAACGGAGGTCGGTGCGTGCTAGATTCGGTGATGTTTCAAGCGACTGAGGAATTTAAGGCCATAGGGGTCGATCACGCATGTGTTGATCGAAGTAGCAAGGGCGGCGATTCAGAGGAACAATTGTGTTTCATGGATCGATCCTCTATGAATAAAGTGGACAATTTCAAGACGGCGAAAATACAGGAAGGAATGAAGGATGGATGGAAGACCCAATGTGCAAAAAAATTCCTTCCCTCCTTCGCCGACTTCTCCGTATCTGACTGCCTCTTCCTCCCTCTAGTGTCATCGAGGCCGCCACAACTCAAGCCGGAACCGGTGCATGAAGCTCCTATAGTCCAAAATCCTAACGGCAATCCTCCGATTTCCTCCCCTCCTCGATCTCCGATCCAAACTCACTACGTACCCTTCCCTAGAATGTTTGTTAATGGAATTGAAAAAGACTTATTGCGTGATTACACATAAATCATCTTGTTATCATCTTGCCCGTTTCGGGGTCTTCCCAATAGCCTCACTCTCCTAGTTTTCATCAATTTTAAGTTTTATAGGGATTTAAACAATTTGCCCCGATTAATTTACCGATGATTTTTTTATACAATTTATAATTTGATGGGAGTTTTTGAGTAATTTAGGCTATTTAAAGGGCTGTTTCCGTTACCCATTCGAAAGGTTTTGAAATCGATCAGCGTCAAACTCTCCCGTCGCCACGTACAAGCCTCTATTGTTCCTCGCCGGCGCCGGCCACCGGACTCTGCAGTCCGATCAAGTATTGTGTGTCGGTCAACTCTTGGAACTCCCAAATGCGTGGTTTCTTTCCGCTCCGTCTCCTCCTTGTTCGACGCTTCTCCCATTCCCCAAATCCCAACTATGTCGCCTCTCACATCCCCTTCTTCCTCTCGCTTCAATTCCCCACTCTCCAATCTCTCATCTGCTCCCACGCCTTGTTCATCGTCACCGGAAACGTCGATAACCCCTTCATTGCCGCTAAGCTGGTCTCCCTCTACGCCCTCCACCACCGACCCTTGTCCTCCGACAAAGTGTTCGATAGCGTCTCGCTGAAGGACACATTTCTCTGGAATTCGGCTATTAAATCTCACTTTTCCAACAGAGATTACGGGAAGGCGGTGGGTTACTATACGAGGATGCGTTTGGGTAATTGCTTACCTGATAATTTCACGGTCCCGATGGTTATCTCCGCCTATGCGGAGCTTATGGATGCGGATTTTGGGGAGTCGGTGCACGGGTTGGTCGAGAAACTCGGCCTTTTAATCGGGAATTCGGCGGCAGGGTCGTCTTTGGTGTACTTGTATTCGAAATGTGGCCGCGTTGAGAGTGCCGCCAAGGTGTTTGATGAAATGACTGTGAGAGATGTGGTGGCTTGGACTGCTCTTGTGATAGGTTATGTCCAGAATGGGGAGAGTGAGAAGGGTTTAGGGTGTCTTTGTAAGATGCACAGGGTGGGGGTAGAGAATGAAAGACCGAATTCCAGGACTTTAGAAGGAGGGTTGCAAGGTTGTAGCAATTTGGGTGCCTTGGATGAAGGTAGGTGCTTGCACAGTTTAGTGATTAAAAGAGGATTTAGTGATTCCCCCGAGATTCGGTCTTCATTACTATCTTTGTACTCTAAGTCTGGAACTGCACAAGAAGCTTATCTTTCGTTCCGCGAGGCTGAGAACAAGGATCTTCTTTGCTGGACCTCAGTTATCAGTGTTTATGCACAATTGGGTCGTACTCTTGAGTGTTCCAGTTTGTTTAGGGAAATGCTGGATGCTGGGATCCATCCAGATGGTATTGTAATTAGTTGCATACTGTCATCTTTTCGTGATTCCATGAAGATAGGTGAAGGAAAGATTTTTCATGGTTTTCTCACACGAAGGATTTTTTTTCTTGATCATGTGGTTCAGAGTGGGTTAATTTCCATGTATTGTAGGTTTGGGCTGTTAGCAGAAGCTGAGAAGCTTCTTGATAATGGTAACTCAGACTCTTGGAACGTAATGGTTCTTGAATATGCGAAAAGGGGACTACATAGGAATTGCATAGACATTTTCCGAGAAATGCAACATCAAGGAATTGAGAGTGACCTCAACTGTACTGTCAGTGTAATGTCTTCATGTTCCCAATTAAGGCAGACTTACCTTGGCCGATCTCTTCATTGCTATGCGATCAAAGGTCTATTGCATGAACATACCTCACTTTCCAATTCGCTTATAGATTTTTATGGAAAAAGTGGCAAACTTGATGATGCGGAGAAGGTATTCCGTCAGGCACAAAGAGATACTGTCTCATGGAATATACTGATGTCAGCTTATGCTCATGGGGGGTATTTAGAAAAGGTGACTGGCCTTTTTGATGCAATGATCTCGGAGGGTTTAACACCAAACTCGGCTACCATTGTGGTGTTGCTTTCTGCTTGCTCCAATATTGCTTCCTTGGAAGAAGGAGAAAGAGTACACAATTATATTAAGGAAACAGGAATGGAATTGAACTTACAACTTGCAACCGCACTAATGGATATGTATGGGAAATGTGGCCAGCTCAGAAAGTCTAGAGAAGTTTTTGATTCAATGAGAGAGAAAGACATTGTATCATGGAATGTGATGATATCTTGTTATGGAATGCATGGAGATGCACTATCTGCTATTGGGATCTTCAAAGACATGGAAAATTCTGGTGTACAACCAAATGGAGTCACCTTTCTTGCTCTCTTGACAGCTTGTAATCATTCAGGTCTCAGTAAGGAAGGGAGGTCATTCTTTTATCAAATGAAAGATTACTTGGTGGAACCTACTTTAAAACACTATGCCTGTATAGTAGATCTTCTTGCAAAATCGGGTAATTTGCAGGAGGCTGAAAAACTGGTTCTATCAATGCCTATTGCTCCTGATGGAGGAATCTGGGGCACTCTGTTGACGGCTTGTAAGCTCTACAGTGAAGTAGACATTGGAATGAGGGTTTTTAAGCATGCTATTGAATCTGATCCTGAAAATGATGGGTATTACATTATAATGTCAACCTTGTTTGATTCAGTTGGTCAATGGGAAGAGGCTGAGATGATGAGAAAAGTGATAAAGGAAAGGGGTTTGAAGAAGAGCACGGGTTGGAGTACACTGTAAACTTTTTGGATCACAAAATTGCTTCTTTTAGGGAAGTTGCAAGGAATCGAAAGAACCTTGTTGATTACTATTATCGGGGAACACTGCAATGTTCTATACTCTTGTTCATAGTCTCTTCAGATTTTCAGAATACTTTTGAGGTATTTAAAATTTCCTTAACCTCTCCTTTTCTTATACTTCATTTTGGGTCTTGCTGTATCTTGGGTTCCTTCACTCTGTCTGTTAGAAAAGCTGGACTATACTTTGTATTCCAATTTGATTTCTTTCATCTGTGACTCAATAACTTTGACTCTGGTTTTCCTTGGATGATTTCAGGATTCACTCGTTTTAGTCTGAAAATTTTCTGTTGATCCGGATAGTGGTTTCGTCTATTCTTTGTTGAATAAATTAAAGGCTTCTATATTGTAGTCCGTTTCGTGTAAGCATTTGAAGTAGTCATTGAAACTTGAAAGACTAGTGTACAGGTATAACCTTGTAGTTGAAAGGTGAAAAATGTTGGTTTTAGTTTGTTGGCACTAGGAAATTTTTTAACCTCATCTGTAATCCTTCAATCATGATTGCTTACTTGTTGACGGCTAATGGAGAGGCAGCAGCACATCTTTGTTAAGACTGAAGCTGATGGTCATTGGTTAATAGTGAGCTAAACTGAAATGTATTAATAGATGCAAAAATTCAACTAAAAAGAAAGAGCTTGTATGATGCTAACTCTTTTTTTTTCTTTTTTCTTTTTTTTTGCTGCTTTTGGTTTTTAAGGGTTGTGTTTCATGACAGTCTACATGTTCTCTGGGAATCGGTACTGCAATTGGTTTTCCTCTCTTTCACAAGTCAATTGAAATATTAGAAATACGTTTATATTTTTCTATAGCAATTAGCAGTGCATAGAATTAAGCTAGTAAATTATCATGTTAAAACGTTTATGTGTTCAAAAAGTTTTGTTTGCTTTATTTTTTTTATCATCTTATCCTTGTAAAAAACTTGGCTGTTAATTTCAGTTTAATCTATGGTGAAAATAGAGAAAAGCTAGAACTGATGGAAAAGAGCAACTGCAAACTAAGATGAGAAAGTTGAGCGGCAAAAAAAACCGAAAAAAATCACAGGATGACCACATGGAAACAACAATGTATCTGCAGTGTTCGACTGTTCGCCATGGTGACTGGTGCGTTGTCCAGAAGGTAAGGCAATGCTTTCACTCGAGGTAAGGGCATGGATACTTCTGGTGCAAAAGATGAAAGTTGGGCATCTTCAACCTGATTTGCGGAATTTATGATGCAGGAACAAAGCATTTGACAAGGACGAGTCTGAAAATCTGAAATCACCGTGAATTCTACAAAGCCTGAGGTAAACTTAAGACCCTATTTGTGATTTGTCTGTTATTATTACTGTCACTTGAAACCATGTATTTTTCAGTCAGTGATACGTTTATTGGAAGCTTTTCATGAATGTCCTATGAAAAAGCAATTGCGCATACTAATACTTCAAATTTCCATTGCAGGCTTCAGTGTCAACCTGTTCCCTTTTGAGACTCAAGTCACAAACTATTATAAGTCAAAATACATGTTCAATTTTGAGATCAGTATAATTGTAGGAGTAATAATACAGTGCATCCCACCAACCTGTTGGAATTTGGAAACAGTAGAGTGTGCTCATGAGTCTTATAGCATCCAAACCTCCAAAGTTGTCTTCTTGAAACCAACCAGTTTCGTAAACTTGACATGAGACAAGGCGTGATGCCAGGAAATGCACAATCATGTATTCATGTGATTCACATCTCACATACTATACACTGGATGGCACCTTTCAGTTGAGAGCAACCGACAAGCACTTGGTCAAAGCATCCATAATGACGACTACCAATGGAGTTGAAGTGCATGCAGGCATGTTCCCACAACAAGTCATCAGATTGTCGAGATGAAGTCATCTTGTGAGAGATCAAGATGGCTCAGCAAAGAGATACTTAATCAGGGGAGCCACCACTACTATGCTTAGACTGTTGCCAAGCAATGCATAGCTGCAGACGTGCAAAAAAAAAAAGCATGAAGTTAAAAAAATTATATATAAAAAAAAAATACAGCCTCTAAATTACATAAACCTCATAAACCGAATCTGCTGCCATCATCATATGGATAAATTGCAGTATGGCAACCATGATTGAAAAATTATGGTTCAGAAAAACATTATGCAGGCAAGTTCCTTAGTGAACTACAGCATTCATTCAGATTCATGTGCCATGTTGTGCAGCGTGCAGCGAAACCCACAAGCATATAGTATGGTAATTCGTAATCGTGAAGCCAGACTACAAGGGCATTCTATTATTCCAATGCACCTTGGTTTTTCCATACTCCCAAGGCCCAAGGGTAGAGTGTAAAGAAACCGATTAAGAGAGGAAGGACTCTACAGTTATAAAAGAATACCGTTGCTTAAGGCTGACATGCTCTGGGAAGCTGAATTCCTCCGGGAAAGAATGCAGATTTGCAACCTAAATCATAAAAGAGTACTCCTTTAAATCCAACAGGAGGGTAAAAAAAATGGAGGGGAAAGACAACAGTCATAGACATACCTCTCTCGGCGTAAAATATCTAAGCCCCTGGTCCTTCAATGGAGATCCTTTGCCTTTCACTCTTGGCTGCACAAGGAACATGAATAATATGATTTTATGATCAACCTATCAAAGTTGGAGAAATCATATACCAAACAACCTAAAAAAGAGAGCCATACTTGAATTGTTGCCAAAAGGGATCCAGTGCCCTTTACATAACGATAATAACTTTTTGTAAAACAGCAGCAGCGCTTTGAATCAGTATACACAATATCTACGATCTTTTAAGGAATTTGAATTGATGGCGGATTAGTAAATGATGATAGACAGAAACTATCAAAGTTGGCACATGTCAACAATCACAACAAGAGGATACCCATTGAACTTCCCCACCTCTCAATCTGGTCCAATGGAACAAAATATTGATCCAAGCATAAACCATCAGATCTAATAGCCTGAAAACATCGGTCTACAGGCTTAGATATATCTGCAGATGCATTAGGACTGTCTGGAAGAAGAGATTCTATATGATCATCACCATTAGAACAATCATACTCAAGAAATTTCTGGATGGGTTCACATGATTGGAGAATTTTTTCCCAGCCTTCCGGTGATATGTTGGATGTGCTGATGGTTCTGTCATCATGTACAAGCAATGGACCAGGAGTATAAAGCAGCTGATTGTTATAATCGGATTTCTGAAAATTTGAAGGCCTTCTTTTCGCCTGCAGTTGTAAGTTACCATAAAAACAAGCAAGTGAGGGTCTACATATCATAAAAATCTGAATATAACTGCAGCTTTTGCGTTCCTGTTTCAAATAAAACCAGGCCAGCTCAGGAATCTTTTTCTTTTTCATTTTTTTTTTAAAAAGTCCCTTCAAAATTATATTTTTCTGTCACGGTTCCAAACATAAGTGTTCAAATTGACCTCATATAAATTTCCAAAACATCTCAATGATTCTGCAAACAACAATGGGTGCTTAGCTAATCCACAGTACTGCTCACGTACAGGATTAGGTTTACACTGAGAAGTGAGAACACTAGCATTGTTCATATATTTCCTTAAACAACTGTCAAGTCTTGCCAAGATACTTATCAATTATCACAAGCTGCACAAAGTAAAAGTGCAAAATATTCAAATGTGTACCATCAATTCCAGTTAACATAAAAAGATCTTAACATGATCCAATACGAATAGAAAATAAGAAGCCACCAAGGATTTCAAATTTTAACTATCTTGCAAAGAACCCCTAGCTATGAAGTTTAAAAAATGAGCTCAACTTTATGGTGCAAGATGCTTTTTGCACGCTCAAGAACAACAAGGTAAAAAGGATTTTAAATTTAAGTACTGGTCAAAGAGGATTTGTTAACTGTCCAGGTACCATTTGATACAAGGAAAGGAAGAATGAGAAGGCGGAACATGCTTTTTGCAACTACAACAAATAGAGCAGATACTTCCACATGTTTGCAGCCACTAGAGAGAGGACAGACAGACCAAACGCAATAAACACAATGTTGAACAGTATGACCTCCCATACATACACTTCATATACTAATTAGATAGAGTTAAAGAGAAAATACCAGACAAAAGTAACGTGGCCTTGAGTAAGGAACTCTGAATTGCAAAGGACTCAAGATAAACTCCTGGGTGACAAAACCAGTTTTTTCTAGTGCCTCAATCATCTTATTATGAGTATCAGATGTCTGTTACAAGAAGGCAACAAATAATGAGTAAACAACTAAAGCGTTGGCTGATTAATCAAAGTTGCAGAAACACACCTCAAAACCCACGACATTTTCCACAAACAACATCCGTGGTGCTTGTGAAAGCTGTGGTATTAACTCGAGAATATTAAGAAAAGAGAACGCCCTAGCATCACTGGAGTCCTTCTGAAGGCCTAAGATGCAATCAACAAAAGAAAACATTGCCAAAAAAAACATAAAATAAAGGCAAAAGTGCATAAGTACGTTATAAGACTGAAACTATGCAAGAAGTTCACCTTGCCTTGTGTAGGGTTGACATGGTGGAGAAAGAAGCCAAACATCTGCGCCATAGTTATCAAGATCAGTAGCACTCAAGCTTTGGATGTTGCCCTGTGAGACACCCACAATTTTTTTTTTAAAAAAGAAACATTGTAAAATTAAAAGATGAATAGGCAACTTGGTCTGCAGTTCGCAGTGCCACACCAATCAAGTTTGTTTTGCATATACATAGCAACCATCCTTTTGAGAATCGGTGAATTTTAGAGGCAGGAGAGTTAATCTTAACCCTCTTTGAGCCCTGATGCCCCTTCCCATAGGTCTTATGGAGCAATACAGAATTTCAATTAGTATCCAAAATTGAAATTTGACCAATTCTAGCAGGGTTTCAAGCTGGCGGCCACTTGTTATTCAGAAAGAACTAAAAAAAAAGGTAGTGCACAATATATGATAAATGGGAGGTTTAAAGCTACAAGCTTGAACCTACAAACCTAGTTCATATTTCCATATCAACCAATTCCTAGGGTTCCATATCTAAGTATTTCAAATTCCGATTACCAAACTCCCGAACAAGTGCATTCCACCCTCTTCCTCGGCTCATATTCCTTAAGCTCTATAACAGGGAAAATTGTTCAAACGGCAAAAGAAAGAAGATAGATTTTGGAAAGGATTTAGGACCTGGTAAGGGCGGTGGCCGAAATTATGCTGATAGACGTCATTAGCGAGGTCGTTGATCTCGAAAGCTTGTACAACTGTGGCGTTCACCTTGGCTTCCATTAGCGAATATCTCTGCGTGAAAGGAATAAGGAATGATAAAGAGAAAGAGAAAGCCGGGCTACTGACGGAGGTTAGGGGAAGATAAAGAGAGATACCATACCATGCCACCGATACCACTGTAGAACTCGAGAACTCTGAGAGGTTCACCACTTCGTCCGCCATTGAAATCGTCCGCCATTTCTGCAGATACTACACTCGCCGCCCTTCTGTAAGCGGGTGCAAAACTCGAGAGGGATTTCAGAGCACGGTTTGGGGTTTGGGTTTGAAACGAGTCGAACCCGGTTTTGGGGATTCTTTTTTCTTTTTAAAATTACGATAACCGATTTCGACTCGAACCCGGTCTGAAATCATTATGTCGTTTATTCTTGGAGCTCATTTGTTTGTCGGAAAAAAATAATACTACATACTTTCACTAATTTTAAGAAAATAAACATTTTATAAATTATTATTTAGACATAGGTTAACAGTCAACCATCTTATAAATCCAATATATCTCAACATTTTATAAATTATTAATTAGGAAAAAATAATGGCACATGTATCTAATAGACTCTCCAAGGAAAAAAAACATCTTATAAATCCAATATATCTCAATAATATAACTAAGAAATTTGGAAAATATAACTAAAAAGTTGATTAGAAAGTGAACAACGTTAGAGGAGATTGAGTATATATTCTTTCGACAATGACAATGGTAAGAAATAGACATTTACCTAACTCGTCTCTTAGAAAAATCGTTAAAATAGCTAAACAAAGCGATAAATTCATCGTGTGTGTATAAATTCAAACATGGAAATAAATTGACAAGACAAAATCGTCGGGTTCCTATTAAAAGAATATCCAAACTAACCAACTATTATAGCTAGTAAGTCCGAAGTCGGTCCACATGGAACTACCGTTACTTTATGCGTTATAATCACCAACAAGAGTAAGGGTTGTAGAGATGTAAAGATGCAAAGAATTGAAAAAGTAAATAATGGTGATGGTTGTAAACAATGATGAATGAGATGTTTCACCTACGATTCTCAACTTTGGTTCGTCTCCTTAATCATAGTTCTTCCTTCTAGTTGTGTCTTTTCTATCATCCACTCTAGTCTTGATTTAAATAGATTATTAGTCCTATGAGTCATAATAACCCTTTACTCCTAGGCAATCTTAACACGGATTAAGGTTTAATCCTAGGAATAGCACTAAGTCTCAAGATAAATTAAGCTTATAAGCAATATTAATTCCCTATAGAACTAACATTTAACCTATAGTCAACTTCTTATACAATCAAGCTTTTATATGAGATTCACTCAATTGTATTTGCTACTTTGGATTAGGTTTCACAAACGTATGAATCAAAACCCTAGCAATGATGCAATTCTAACGAGGTCGCGAATCAAGATAGAATCAACACCACAAGCAATTAAAGCACAAAGAAATTGAAGTAGATAATAGAAAACAACTAGAATTCCAAACTCACAATTCAACAAAACCAAGTCTTGATCGTAGGCAAAACAAGATGAGTTTAGTTGCTCATACTTCTAAAACGTCGTCTCTCAATTCTTCCTAGGATCAAAGATAACTAAAAACCATCTAAAATAAGTCTTTATATAGCCCTAAGTACCGTCATAACACCCTAGAAAGTGTTTTCCAAAGATAGGCTCAACTTAGGAAAGATATAAAACCGGTGCTGAACCGGCCCAGGAAAACCGCGACCAGGCCGCGACCAAGCCGCGGGTGCGGCTGCTACAGTGAACCCTGGAATTTCGGAAGCAGGTGCGGTTTTGGTGGCCGCGGGTGCGGTTTTCTGTCTTGCCTTGTTCCTCTGACTGCGGGTGCTGTTTTTCACTCTTGTATGCCCTTGGCCTCTTTCTTGTGCATTCCAACTTGCTTCTCTAGCTCATTCCTTGTCTCCATATGATCCATATGACTCCCATGAATGACCTCCTTGCTACATTGACGCCGAAATATGCAATTACTCGCTAAACTTGTGTAGATTCCACACTTAAGTACCAAATGAGCAAACAAGTGAACTAACCCCTTAAAATGCAATATATACATCTAAATGACCCTAAAACTACTCTATAATGCATATCTAAATATGCATTATCAAACTCCCCCACACTTAGCCTTTTGCTTGTCCTCGAGCAAAACAAAACATTTTTGAGTCATTCATCCCACAAACACAATACTTCATGCAATAGCCTCATCAAAAGCAACATATCATCAAAGTGCAAACATAGATAAAGTAAACAAATGTCCTAGCAAGTATTTATGTGATTAAGTAACCCGCCTGTTTACACATCCAACCTCACCGGGAATAAAGTGTTTTCGCTCTCACTCAAGTGTTTAGGTTTATCAATGGCCACTCAAACTCTATCCAAAATGCAACTAAGCTACATAAGAATTGAAGTTGAATCACTATCTCCACCGTGGATGTCATTACCGACAAAAATCATCATGAGGTCTTTGTATGGGTTGTAATGGGGCCAAGGTAGAAAACATAAGGTATATGGAACAATTTAGGCCATGTGATGCTCATAATCCGGGAACTAAGGAAGCAACCAAATCACAATACCACTTATAAACTCATACCATAACTCTACAATGTAATACAACTCCAATCTCAAGCATATAACTTTACAAACCATACTCAACTCATTCTTTTATTCTTTTTCTTTTCTTTTCTTTTTTCCCTTTTGTCTTTCTTTCATGCTATATTAAATGATTTTCCTTGACTTTTACCCTTAAGTGAATTTTATCCTCCTTAGGTCCCAAGTAATGAATGTACTAGCAATAATCACACATCTCATAAGGGTACATCAAACATACAATCCACCACTAAAAACCATCATCCACAATATAAATATTCACCAACCATTCCTAATTCCCGAATGGGGTCAAGCGATAATTGGCTATGGAAAATCTTGTGGAGCTACAAAAGAATAGGCAATTAGGCTCAAATTGGCTTCAAGCAGAGGATCATATGTAAGGTGAAATAGAGTCAAATAGGGCTAATAAAGGTGCCTCAATCATGTGAAATTCACCAATAACAAACATATAAGTACAACCTTGACATAGATAACAAAATCAATTCCAAGAGGTAGAAGCATTGGAGAGTATTCACACACATGAAACAAGAGCAAAAGGACTCAATAAAGTGTAGTCCCAATAAGGGCAAAAATCAACTCACAAGGTTAAATTTTTGTTGAATTTCAGTCATGCTAGGAACTTAAATCATACAAGCTCAACTATGTTCACCTAGCTATGTTCCACATAAAAACCATAAGTGGGATATAAGGATAAAGCAATTCAACATGTCATGGGACTTATACGATCATAACTTCAATAAAATTTTGAGGACTCACTTGGCTAGGTGGTTGTTTAGACAATAGCATATTTTATGCAAATGCATGATTTTTTTCTTTTCTTTTTCGTTTTTTTCATTTTTTTTCTTAAAATAAAACTAAGATGCAAAGCATTAAGATACAACACATGAATATTATACAAACTAATTTAAACATGCTCGATATGCAATGCAATCTACTATGTACACTAATCCCCTCCCCCACACTTGAAACTTTCATCGTCCCAATGAAATCAAAACAACAAAAATTATAAAGAACAAGGGAGGAGAAAAGTGAAACTCACGTGCTCACCGGTATGGCGGAGGTGGAGGTGGAGGTGGGCGCAAAAGGAAGAGCGAAGAAAATGAACGAAAAGGAGGCTGTAGGGCTGGCCCCGGGTGCTGCCTCCTGGGCCGCGGGTGCGGCTATTCCAGAATCATCCCCAATTTTAGCCGCAGGTGCGGTTTTCTGGAACATCCTCCCTTAGTCTTTTCCTTTGTCCTTCTGCTGAAATGTTAGCCCAATTGTCTTAAAAAAAAACTTCATTAAAAGGTATATTTCCTCCAATCTATATCTATAATCTATCTATAATCTATATCTATATCTATCTATAATACATGAAAAGTTGTATTCACCTCCAATTTAATGCTTATTCATTTAATGATTCATCTTTTATACTTTTTTTTGTTTCTATTCCATAAAATGTCAAAAGTACTTGTATATATATATAGCTCAATGGTTAGGACTAGAGTTGTTTGGGATGCATGAGTTCTTGAGTTCAAATCCCATTAGCTACACTTTAGCCATATTTTGCAAAAAAATTATTTCTTCTTAAATTTTCATGTTTGTTATGTGTAATTTTTAAAAATTGAAAATAATAATAAATTTTCATGTTTGTTATGTGTAATTTTTTTAAATGGAATATAATCTATAATCTATTAAATTATCATTTTTTAGTTGATCGATGATTCATTACACATAAGGTTTTGGTTTCAAATCACATTCGCTACTCTTTGTCAATATTTTACAATTTTATTTTATCTTAAATTATCATTTTTTAGTTTTAATTATTTTAAATCTATAATACGTCTACCTATAATATAATATAACAAATCTGTATCTAATTTGCTTTTTTCCCCATAAAATTATGTTCAATCGGTTGATTGAATCCACTATAACTATAATGCATTTACTCAATTAATAGTTAATACAGCTGTGTTTTAATTAGCCGTTAGTATAATCATCCACAGTATTATTAATTAATACCTCTATAGGCTCTATGATATAATTGTGTTCATCCGTTTGTAGATTGACATTCAAACATTTCATATTCCCAATTTTAATTACATTACAAGACATCTAATGACCGTACATCTTCAACCGTTTAAAATAATTTTTATTTATTTTTCAATTAATTGCATTCACATATTTATTTTAGGGAAAACTTATTTCATTTTCTTAGTCAATATAAATAGATGGGAGAGAACATACTCGGTCATTTGGCCATTTAAATTTTTGTTGGCTCCTCTTCTTTCTTTGATATATGATTCATCTATTTGTTTGTTATTCTAATTTTGGTATACGTTCATCCTTTCCCATATGCAGTAGGGACTTATATGCAACTTATCTAACTTATTATTTCTCATATATGTTTATCCTTTATCATAATTTAGAATATTATGGCTATATTGTTACAGTATTATTTTTCTAATTTTACTATTTTCTTTTGTTTTGCAGATTTATCTAATAGTTGGGTAGAACTATCTTCACTCAATCATTTGATGGTTAGTAAGAATTTGTTTTGGTCCCTCTTCTACCTTTCATTCTTTGATTAATCAATTTGTTTGTTGCTCTATTTTTTTATATCGATATCCTTACCCTTTCTCATTTGTAGCATAGGATTTACATCCTTAATTAACTATTATTTATATTGTTTAATTTTATCATGATTTAAAATTTTATACTTATATCATAGTTAATTTTCTAATTCTTATTCTAATTATATTTTATTTTACAAATTGAACAAACTTATAATTGCAAGTTTACTTCAGGGACTTCCTGATTCATCGTCAACCACCGGATACTTTTTTTCCCGACATTCCCATATTGGCGGAGCCCTTAATTTTGGATGAAATAAGAAGACACGTGCTTTATGAAAGAATAACAAGGAAAATATCTTAAATTTAGTGGCACAACTTTTGAAGTAAATTTGTTCTGTATAGTTGTCTATTCAATTTTATGTAACACTTGGATATATTGTATTTTAACTATATTATATATACTCTATGTCTCTAAGTCGTCGTCTATTTTTTATAAATATTTTTTATAATTTTTATTGAAATTGGGATACGATGATGTTATTACAAATGAGTTGAGAGTTGAAATGACTCAGTCGTTGTTTGGCTTATAAGAAAACGTGGTATGTTCAAATATTTTTTAATGCATTTTTATTTCTTTATTTATGGGGATAAGTGTTTTAAAAAAAATTGGCTGATACAAATTTTTGTTCATTATTCTAATTTTATATAAATTTATAACATGAATGTGTGATTTTTCTATTTTAAAAAATTATCTCGAATTCTTTTTACATACAATTTTGGATTGTATTTTCAAACAATGCTTTAAATAGAGTAGTCAAAGGGGTGAATCAGTGAACGTGTGATAACCAAAGGTTGGGATAACCAAAGGGTGAATGTTTGTCTTTTTGTGTTAAAGTGTAGATTTTTCCTATTAATAGTCAATTATTTCAATGTCAAATGCATAAAATTCATTGTTTTGCAACCAAATAAGAGAAGAAGAATATACGGATAGATAAGCTTCTATTCATCTTTTATTTTCCTTTTTCAAATTTCGTTTATTTGTTACTTTGATTTATTTTTAATTGTACTTTCTTATTTATATTAGTAGATTATATATGATTTTAATTTTCAAATTTTACGTTGTTACTTTATACTGAGTATCATTTTTTTTATTCTTTGAAATAAAAAATGATTTAGCTTCTAACCAATGCATTATGCAATTATTTCTTTATTAACATACATAAATAATAACTCAATATTGAATTCAAATTTATGAGAATTGTCGTTTAAATATTCATTGTTTATAGGTAGGGAGTTTAGAAAATGAAGTAGCTATTTAGTTTTGTCACAAACAAATTCACCCAAATTTAATGACAACGTCGGATAGAATACGTCATTTAGCTTCTTAAAACATAATTGCAAAAATTGTGGAAAAAATCAATTCCCGACCTGATATTTAATTAACTTTTTTATAACATTATCAAATACATACGTAGTAAAAAAAATCCACCTTTAAATTTCCCTCAAATTTGATCTATTCACTCATGTGCCTAGATTTTTGTTTGCTATATATAACAATAGATATTGTTTTATCTTTTTCTTTGAATAATAATATTTCAGTTTTGATTATTGTTTGTAAAAACTACACTGCATGCTATTATTCTCTTCTTTTAAAAATTTATATAATGTGTAATTTTTTTTTTCTGTATTTACCAAGTTCGAATGTCCGATCTCACTATAATATTTGGAACAAAATCACATGTCTCAGGCGTAGCACGAGTCTGTACCTAGTTTTCTAATAAATAATTTCATATCATTGTAAAATTTGGGCACTTAACCAGTTAAACAGGCACTAGATTCTCACTCTACAGTTTTGAATACCACTTAACCAAATTCCAATGGCTCTTATACATCATTTGGCTTAAAATGGAACATATATAATTATATAATAGCAAGTGAGCTTTCTGGGCTTACCAAGGGTTCTTTGATATATAGATGTATACTTTACCACAAGTACTGAGAATATATATAATATTTTATCGACTCAATTGTTATATTAATGCATATATGGTTGTCTTTCATACATGAGATCTTATCGACTCAATTGTTAGACCTCTAATTAAATCCAAATCTACGTCTAATTATATATATACTATTTTAAATGAGAATATATATTTTTTATATAATGTGTCATCACTATATTAATTGTAGAGTTTAATTTTAACCAATCTCAAATTATAAGAAGAATTTTTTTATTTCCTTAAATATTTGTTGGTTTCTAATCAATGGGCTTAATGCAAAACATTCAATTAAAATTAGTATATACACACACGGAAAATTTGCTAAAATAACCCATTTCGGTTAAACCCTTGCACACATAATCCCATCCGGAAAAAAATTGCTAAAATCCGAATATCCGGATTTTTGGCTCAACCGGTAGCAGGTAAGTGGGGGGGGGGGGACTGGACAGTGTGAGTATGACAGCTGGACAATTGAGAGAGGGAGAGAGAGAGAGAGAGAGACGGAAAAGCGAGGAAAAGACAGAGAGAGAGAGTCTGTGTGAGAGAGAGAGAGAGGGTGAAAATCCTGATCAATATTGAAAAGACAGGTAGAGAGAGGGAGAGAGATGGAGCAACTGGGTACAGTAAATTGGAGGGAGGCAATTGTTCCCGCCCAGG
This sequence comes from Persicaria tinctoria, assembly GCA_037127255.1. Lineage (NCBI taxonomy): Eukaryota > Viridiplantae > Streptophyta > Magnoliopsida > Caryophyllales > Polygonaceae > Persicaria > Persicaria tinctoria. The sequence continues at coordinate 9,646,771 of JBANSL010000012.1, forward strand.
GATGGCGCCAAAAAAAAAAGGGAAAAGGGAGGGAGGAGGGGGGGTATATAAGCTTTGAAGAATGTCTGAGGGAAATCATTAGCTCCCATTAATGAATTGCAGGGGGAATGGAACTTGAAGAAGGAGAATGGCCGGCGTTTGATTAGAAGAAAGAGGGTAGGTATCAAATGATGTGTGGTCTATATAAAGAGATGAGAGAAATTCTGGGCGTCACTTTTATTCACAAAATCTGAAGAAAGAGAGAGAATCCATTGAAGAAGAAGCAAGTGGGCCTGGGTTCAGTTAACGATTTACTTGTACGAAGCCACTTTTCCCTGGACGGTTAAATCGTACCCACTGGACACGTGTTGGAATTTACTGGACAATCCTCTGATCGGACATAAAATGGGTAAGTGTTCTCTCTATGTTTGGTAAGTGTTGTTCATATGTAAATACCGTCGATACAAATTAATTTCTGTCTCCCTATGAAATGCAACAGGGGAAAAATCATCAGTTTGTATCACTGTATTGTTGGGAGGATGGTGGGCGTGTGAAGGCGGCACTTGGGTCTTCACGGGAACAAGGAGCCAGAAAGCCATAATGGTGGACGAAAGAATTGACTATGTAAAGCTGAAGAAACAGGTGATGGACAAGTTTAATGTCGATGGGAGGAGGAATGATGTGGAGCTCACATATGTAAAGCCAAAGAAGGAAGGGTCCAGGCCGTTTGCTATCGGGGATGACGAAGACTTGGAGGCCTACAAGTTTGTAAACGGGCTGTCTGGAGAACGAAATTGGCCTATCGACCTCAATGTTTCCCTGCGACGCAAGGTTGGTGGAGACGTGCCCGAAGCACAAGAATCGACAACGGATGACTCATACGGTGGTGGTTTATCTCCTGCAGGCTTGGAGGATGTTGTTGTGCCGTTAACTGGTCCGCCCGTGACCCAAGAAGATCACCCAAATACAGATCTCCCCGTGGGGCTTGACGGAGAAGACGAAGATTTGGGAGAAAAAATTGTCGAGGTAAACCAAACGGTTGTCCAGTTGGAATCATCGGATGTCCAGTTAACACAAACAGCCGTCCAGTTAACAGAGACTTTTGACCAGTTAGGGATAAGTGAGGAGTTGGAGTTGGAGTTTGCGAAGAGGGAAAAGAATGCCGACGCAGTTAATAAAGGGAAGCAGGTCATATATGTCAGCAGTGAGGAGGAAGATGGAGCCATTGACCTTGGTAGCTCCTCCGATGAGGATGATGCAATCCCAAAAGTGGTTAAAGCTGAACACGGTAGTTCTGGTCCGACGAAGTCTTGGTCATGGGATTATGAGGCGGAGCGAGCGGTGAGGGAAGTCGAGGAAGCATACGAAAGACGAAAATGGAAGTCGACCACTTCTCCGAAGCCTGCTGAAAGTGAACCAATGGTGGCGGGGAACCCATTGGATACCAGCCAGTGTGGTATTAAGCTCCGGGAGGGACAAACGTTTCAGAGGAAGGAGGATGTGCAGGAACTCGTAGCGTGGGCGGGTCTGACTCGCTGCTTCACGACGAAGGTGAAGAAGTCAACGAAGACCTTGTATGTTGTAGGGTGCGCTGCTCTCAACTGCAAGTGGTCATGTCGGGCTTCGACTTACAAGGGAACGGGGTTATGGAAGATCCGAAAGCTTGTGGACGAGCACACGTGCTCGCTGAACGAGGCGGTCAGCCAAAAACGCAGTGCGTCATACATGCAGCTGGGGCGGCGCATTGTCGAAAGGTATATGACCCAATACGTAAAACTTAACCGGACTCTTGCCTAAATTCCACTGGACATATAGATATACACACTGGACACACAACACTAGTAACTGGACACACAACTGCATTCACTGGACACACAACTTTAGTCACTGGACACACAACTTTCTTAACTGGACACACAACTATTGTAACTGGACACACAAATATAGTCACTGGACACACAACTATCTTAACTGGACACACAACTAACTTAACTGGACACATGTGTGTGAATGGGCATGTTCAGTTTCGGACGGTCGAAGAAGCCCCTCGATCCCGATCAAGTGCAGAGGCTGATGAAGTCGCAGTTGGGGGTCACATGCAGCTACTGGAAGGCGCGCCGAGCCCGGTTGAGTGCGAGGGACAAAGTGTACGGAACGGACGAGGAAAGCTATCGGAGCATGTACTCGTACATGTACATACTGGAGCAGGCCAACCCTGGGACGTACACGAGGATAGAACGCGACGCGGAGGGGCGATTCAAGTATGCGTTTGTGAGTCTTGGAGCGTGGCGGAGGGCTATCCCCCACCTACGGAAGGTCAGTCCTTACTTAAATTGAACATGACGCTTAATTACTAGCAACATGACGCCCATACGAATATCACATGACGTATGTTTGCCTAGACATGACACCTCTAACTCATCAAGATGTTTATTCTCCAGGTTATATCGGTGGACGGGAGCTTCTTGAAGGGGAAATTTCGAGGGTGCTTCTTGAAGACACGACTGATCTGGTGTGGGTATCTGACCGCCACATGAGCATCCTGAAGGACATACGGGATAGCTACATCTTCACGAAGCATGACATATGCACATATCACTTATTTCAAAACGTCCGTTTCCGGTTCAAGTGCGGGGGCTTGCAAGACGAGTTCATGACGATGTGTAAAGCTTACACGTACGATGAGTTCCAGGTGTTGTACGCGGAGTTCTGTGCACGGGTTCCCGGAGCGGGCCAATATCTGAAGGAGGTCGGGTTCAGCAACTGGGCAAGGGCTTTCTACACTGGGAATAGGTACAACATCACAACCACTAATAACTCCGAGTGCTTGAACTCGGTGTTAAAATATCCTAGAGATTTGCCGCTAACAACCCTTGTAGATGCCATCTTTGAGACTGTCGGCACGTGGATCGTCAAACATAGGAAGACAAGCGGCGAGCAGGGGAAAGTCGTGAGCGACTGGGTTGGTAACGCCATCAGAGCAAACTTCGTGCAGTCCCTTTCCATGGTCGTCAGACAGCTGAGTGCACATGAGTACGAGGTACGCAAGGGAACCTCCACCTGGCTTGTAAACCTAACAGGACGTTTATGCAGCTGTAGACGCTTCAACGTCGACCAGTACCCATGCGCGCACGCAATGGCAGCATCCCAATTGCACGGGATGGATGTGTACTCGCTTGTCAACGACTTGTACAAGGTCGACGTGTGGCGTGCGTGCTACAAGGACGTGATCTACCCAGTCCCGTCACGAGAGAATTGGAGGGTGCCCGAGGCAATCGCCAAGGAGACTTGCCTCCCCCCACTTATCAAGGTACGCCCTGGCAGGCCGAAGACATCTAGGTACCCGTCTCAGTGGGAAAGGAAGTTCCCGAAAAGGCGCCGCACATAGTGAAGAAAAAGGTGGTATTTTGGCATGACGGGTACATATTTTGGCATGACAGCTACTGGGTTCGACATGACGGCTATCTATTTTGACATGACATATTATGGGTAAGACATGCCAGTGGGTATTTCACGCGTTTTGTAATCAGGGCTCACTTATTCGGAAACGTTATCGCTCCCCCTTTTACATTGAAGTATGAACGTCGCCCGTTTTTTGTTATTAAGGCTTGTTGGGCATGGGTGCAGCTATTTCATTTTGTACATGACATGCAGTTATATAAACTTGACAGGTGATATTTTGGACATGACATGTTTTAATTGTGCATTTTCAATGAAAATGTGGACGGCGTGCATATATAACTGTCAACCATCGTACAACGTACATAGTTTCAAAAACAACAAGACATCATAGTTTTAAAACCTGAGCCCTAGGTTTCCCAAAACGACATACCGTCGATACCAAAGTCAACCAAATTAAATCCTACGAAAGCACAACTGTTCAAACCACCAACAACATTTCCAGACAACAGTACAAAAAACAATGTTCTTGTAAAAAGAGGACGGAGCCAATGACTACTGAGGATCGGGGCTGGGACGGAAGGCACCGTGGTAGATGGCGACACATAGGACTAGGCGGTAAGCATCGATAAAGGCGTCGTCCACCCCTTTGAATGCGCGGTCGCCTGATGCGAGCATCTGCATGAAATGAAGAGCGTAGGGTCCGGAGTCTCCTCTGCATCGCAAAAAGTATGTGTCAAACCTAATGCGCACCAATTACACTATAAATCAGAAGATGGACTACGACGACTTACGATTGCTTGTTCTGCGGGATCCCCTTCACACGGTTGTACTTGAACGGCTGGGGCAGTTTCCCTGCATGCTTGGCGTGCAGCTCTTGGTGGCCATCCATCAGCGGGGGAAGGGTGTGCGTGATGGGCTTCAGAAGGCCGGGCAAATGTCGCTCAGGAGTCAGAAGGGTGTCCGGATCATACACACGGACAGTCCACTCGGCCAGGTCGATCTCAACCGCTACCCAATGGTTGTCCTTCAGATTCCATGGGGCCAACACACGGTCGACGCTGGCCCAAGGCTTCGGACACCTCTCCGGCAACATACCGCTGAAGTAGTACTCCAACTCCTCGTCGACAGGCATGCCGGTTTGTCTCTGCAGCAGTACCCCGAAGTAGGGGTCGACGCCTGCGACGCCTACGTACTTCGACTCGCTACCTACCTCCTTTCGGAGGATGCCGCATGCTTCGTCGATATGCTGCAAACAAGGAACACGTGTCCAGTCAACCACAAAAATGTCAAGTTATCGGAGCACGGGTGGCCGGAATTTACCTCTGAGCCCACCACTTTCATTGGCGTTTTTAGGTCCCCGAAGAAATTCCTCTCAAGGCGGGTGCCCAGCATTGTACGTGCGGGTTCAGTCCCTTGGGCGTCGTCGGTGGCTAACCACTCGGTGAATGCGTCCACGTCAGCCCTTGTCATCAGGCCCAAGGCCACGACGTCAACCCCCACAATCACCTTCTTCCCCTTGGCGGCCCGCGGCTTCTTCTGCCCCTTCGTGACGTCCTCAACCACCTCCTTCTCCTTGTTCCCCTTGTCGACACGCGGCTTCTTCACCGGCTGGGTAACTTCGTGGCCCTCTAACGTCGCAGGCGCTCGCCTCACCCTTCCGCCCTTACGCTGAAGGGGAAGTACGACCTCCTCCTGTGCCTCCTATGGTTTATTACATGACACAAAGTTAAAATAACATGACACATATGTGTTTTTGACATGACAGTATCATTAACACGACCTACCTCAGGGGTTGTCTTTGTCGTGGGTGCTTCTGCCTCGGAGATGGATGACTTGTCCCCAGGCCCTTTGGCCACAGTCTTAGACCCCTCAGCTAACACCTCATCCTCATTAGCCCGGTCCTCCTACATGACAACAACATTTTTTTGACATGACGACTAACAATCTTCACATGACACTGGGCGGCAGATGGCTTACCTCAGCGGTTTTGACTTTGGTAGAGGCTGCTACTGCCTCAAGCCCGGCAGCCCCTACCATTTCAGTTGGCCCTGTGCTATCAGTCTCACCCTTGTCCTTCAACACTTCATCACCATGCGCAAATATGCGAAGGAACTTAGACTCGACACCATTATCAACAGTCACATCGCAGTACGACAGGGATGACTAACCTGTGTGGTGGGTGTTTCTTTGGGGGGTTCTTGTGGATCAGCATCCTTCTCCATTTCGGTCTCCCCATCAACTGGTCCTTTACTCTTACCCATCTCCTACAGATTATGAGTTAGTGTGACCGTCATTCACAAAATTTACATCACGGTTTCAGTTAGGGTACTGACCTCAGAAGTTGTCTTGGTGGTTTCATCTTCACCTGCATCAGTACCCGATTTCTGGTCCATTTCCTTAACAGTTTCCTCAGCCTACGCAATTATGGGAAAGGTATGTTACCATGACGCCTATATTGTTATACATGACGGTTAAGGATACTGACATTACAAATTGAACATCTTACCTCCTTTGACTGCAAATCAACATCTTCGGTTTCCTCATCGTAAGTTCCATGCCTGTCCTGCGAGTGTGTCACCTCGTCCTCACCTCGCTTCTTCCCCCTCACCTCCCTTCTCAGCTCCTGCATCGCTGCCTCAATTCTTTCCATCCTCTCGTTAAACGTTGCCAATAAGCTCGTCCCCAGATCATCCATCTTAGACAAAATCCTTGACACATCCACTTGGGCAGCCGTCGTACTTCCCTCACCCTGCGTGCCTGACCCAGATGCTTCCGTCGTGCTTGGTGCATGTTTGGCTTTATACTCCACCATGAGGTCATCGAATAACTTATCCGGCTTCTCTGTCGCGTACATGGCGCCAAGGATAACCCCCTTCGTGACCTCCTCGGCATCCGGGAGAAGGACTGTCCGAACAGCGTCCACCTCGTCGAACATGCCTAACTCTTCCTTCGACTGCCGGATAAGGGAGGCAACAGTATCGTACATCATATTGTGGTCTTTCGACTTATATCTCAGGCACCGAGGGTAGGTTATGCTTGTGCTTGTGCTGGTGTCAGCAAATTGTCTTGCAACTGGCCGCAGAGCCTCGTACACCCACAACTACAAACAAACAAAACAAACCAGGTGATGACATGTCGACACTTTGCATTTAATCGTGTCCAGTTACCAGGAGTCAGTGTCCAGTTTAAATCACTATTTGTCATGTGAGATTTATGTCCATACCTGGAATGCAAGGGGGAAGCCGGCTAACAAGTACGACGGCCGAGAGCTATTGACCCTGTGTTGGAGCTTGCACTCAACACACCGGTAGAGAAAATCGTGGGTTCGTTCGTAGCACAATCGCCCCCACGGGTAACGCAAGAACGCCTCAGTGTCAGACACCATGTTTACAACCCACCCGTGAATAAAGTTGCGGGGTTCCTTCGCAAACATCACCGCCTCCACTAGCAATATGAGCGCGAACTTAAAGCGCCTTGCGGCCGAACGCTCTGACTTCATCGCCACCATGTAATCCCTCTCGAAGACCTCCATCCTCATCTTTTCCGCCCCTAAGAACTTTAAGCAGGTTGCCTTGTCCGCCGCAGTGTCCACGGTCCCCCCCACGTTTGCCGAGCACTTCAGTCCGGTCACTAGCGCGAACTCCGCGATGGAGAACCGGACTATGGACCCCTGGATCATGTACCACGTTTCTTTTTCCTTTTTCGACCGCAGCTGCCGCTGCAGGACGTAGTGGACTAGCTGGGCTGAGAACTCAACTTTGGCCCCGAGCCTCGCAATGCCGCCAAACTGGCTTTCACAAAGACGCTTCCAGTCTGACGGGCTCAGGTACTCGTCTAGCTTTGCAAGGACATTGGGCCTGGCATATTGGTTGCACCTACACTTGAAATGCTTGTCCTCGGGGACAGCATATATCGCCTGCACAGTGGGGTGGAATGTTAGACCGACTCATCTGTAAAACACTCTACCCTTGATCAACACTAGCCAAACCATACCTCGCCTGTTGTCGGTGTCTTCGTTACCCTTCTTTCTCCTGAATCACTCATGTTGTAGTTTGATACCCTACAGGTTGGGGAGCAATACTTTAGCATTCTTCAAACATTTGCAGATTTTCATCACACAAGTCACAATGCACATGACGTTAAGTTCATATAACATGTCATGTGACAATTTTAACATGTCAAGTGACCATTTTCACATGACAGACACCATATCTTTCCTGCACTTATCACAAATGACAGTAACTTTCTAGCCTCACCATATCTTAGCTTATACTTATCACCTGAGCATTATAACCATTTTATAGCTTCCACAAAATATAAGCCGCGCAATTTTGCAATTAAACATGACAGCAAACCTATTTAACATGGCAACTACATATTAAAAACATGACAGTTTACAATGTAACAGCATTTACATTCAATAACTTGTTCCTGAAATTTTTTATACCACATTTAGGTTCCCCGATTTCCCTCTATCTATCCTATTTCCCCAATCTCACCAATTTCCCCAACTCCCACATTTTCCCCAATTTCACCAATTTCCTAAATATTCACACAATACATGTATCGATTTCCCCTAATTTGCTTCCTCCTTCAAGGCCTTTACCATCTCATCACCACAATGGTACTTCCATTCTCTCCCCAACTCGAACACCCCCGTTCCCACATTTCCACCCATTGTTTTCAAACTAGACGCCTGTTACATCCCACATGACAGGGCGGATATTCCACCCGTTATTTCATCCAATTGCAAACCATGACAAACAAATTAGGGTCTTCAAATGGTCCCTCATCCTTTCAATTTCTGCAATCAGTATAAAATCGGTAGGGTTAGGGTTTACTTACTTCAAATCGGTCGGTCTCTCTCTTCTAAACGCCCACACGGTCGTCTTCTACACGTCGGGTTTACTGGCTTGAAATCCGGCGCCGTCTTCTACTCCGCACTCCCAGGTTCGTCTTCTTCCTTTGCCTTCTTCTTCTCCTCTCTCGTTTTCGTTTCAAAAATGGCGGTTTCGTGTCTTCTCCCCTCCCTCCTCTCTCTCTCTGTTTTACACAGTTGGAAGATGTGACAGGTTTTTAAAACTGCCCTCTCTCTCCTCCTCCCTCCCACACTCTCCCTTCTTTAATGACTCCCAACAACCGATTTCCACACCCCTTTCCCAACCGGCTACCTTGCCATTTTTTTGAGGGGGGGTCTAACCCTTACAATTGCAAACGGTTAGTGGGTTAACCTAGCAAACCAAACCGGGGCGGGGGTTACTTCCTTTAATTCTCTCATACACACATATATTTAATTTAATTTTTGTAAACACTGATACCCAATGATATTAATTTTTATTTATTTATTTGCTCAAACAATATAGACAATATAAAATATTTGTATCTACATATACGTACTACTACTGCTTTAAATAAGAATAAATTCTTACGATGTTTTATTTTATTAAACTTACATTTCTTAATTAATAAGATAAATTATAATTGATGTTAAAGTAAATTGATAAAAGAATCGACATGTTAATTCATATAGGATAAATTACAAGTCTTTTAGGAAGTCAACAACTATGCAGACCAGATTGCATGTCTGTTCTAATCTCTCGCATAGTCGGACCCTATCTCTAACATTGATCTTGATATTCTCATCCGTAAGAATGCGCTTAGGTTCAAGAAAGCCTGACTACTTCCTAAACCCTATCTATATTTTTTAAAAAATAAACAAGCTTTCCAATATATGCATAAATGTATGTATACTTTGTATTAAAATTTCGTGTTAACCACTTGTATTAGAGCATCTTCCCCCGTAGGCCATAATAGCTAGGGAAAATAGCCTACTGAAAGAGAATATTCTCTGAAATATTTTCTTTTGGCCTATTGTGCAGTTTGGTTGTTTCCACCGTAGGCCAATTTTGGCAGGCTAATTTTCTATAAATACTCATACAATTTAGAACTTTCACTTCTCATTTCCGTCACTCGTCTATCGTTATCATTTCGATTTGAAGAGAGTAATGCGGATCTACCAGAATATTAAATGTCACCATGATTCAATAGTTGGTTGTTGCATTTTATATTTGTTTTTTCTTCTTTAGTACTTTAAGCAACTTAATATTTATTTTTTATTATAATTTTGATGAATTTATGATAGAAAAGATTAATGTCATTTTCTAAAAATATTATTTGTGCAATAATAATTCAAATATATCAAATATTATAGTCATATCGAATAACTCTTGAATATCTTAACAATACTACAAATTTTATTTTTAATTGAAAATCATAACTATATAATATATAGATTTATAATTGTATTTTTGTAAATTTACATAAATATTAAACACTTAAAAATAAATAAATAAATAGGATTTGACCTTCCAAAAGTGGAAGCCAAATTTGGCCTTTGTTTTAGAATTAGGCCAAATACAAAAAGTCTAAAATGGATTTTGGCCTAAGGTGGGAGCAAAATTTGGCCAAAACCTAATTTTTGGCTTACCATGGGAGATGCCCTTAGAGCAATTTTAACGGTGGAACTATTTGAGATGCTTAGGTTAAAAATAAAATAAAATAATGGGGAAGGGCGGACGGTTGTGATGGAAAGGAACGGACGGCCCAGATGCAATCTGGCCGATTGTAATTAAATTTAAATAATGCTAATTTTGGTATGTAAAATGTAAAAAAAAAAATAATTAAAAATTACCACAATACTATATTTATTTTTCTCTACACATAGACATTAAATTTGAATATGTTTCGACGTAATTTGAAAAAAATTATTTATTTTGATATAATTATATTGTAATTTCGCTCGGTAAATTGGATCTTGGTCATTCGGTGTTCGATTGCTTATTATAATACCTTTCCGGATAGAGAATCACGTCACGAACAAAACTCATCGCTACGCCATGACCTACGGGCTTTTTAAGCCATTTGGGGTCGTTTCAGGGCTTAAATTATGCTTCGTATTATGTTTCGTACGTTGCAATTTAGTTTATGTATTAGCTTTTGTGTAATTTTTTTTTAATCAATGAAGTTTTCTATTTTATTTTAAATCTAAATTTTATAATTACATTTTAGTAATTAAATACTAATATAATATTATAATCATATTATAAACATGTTGGAAATAATTGTTATAGAAGGGTATATTTGTAAATTGAATTGGTAAAAAAAGATGGATTGGGAATGCTGGGGATGCTATTACTAAACTGAAAAAAGTGAGAAAGAGATGTTATACTGACGTGGCAGAGAGAGATGAATAAAAAAGTAGTAATTTTAGTATCTTGAATTATACGTTTATAACGGTTAATTGTTATGCATGTTGACAATTTAAGGTCGGCCTCAATCATAGTTGATAGAGAAGTGCAATGGAAAAAAAAGTAAAGAAGTGTTTAAAAGATTTATAATTGAAGCATTTGACTGTTCCATTGTTTTTTTTACAAGTCTTTATAAATATTTTCTTAGAATGATAAAAATTATATAATTCTTTTTTATAATTTCATACTTATTAATAATAAGTATAAAATTATATATATTTTTAAAATTAATATTTTAAATATTATTTTATTCTAAAATAATATACATAAATAGTAAAAGAGTTATAATTAAAAAAGAATGGATACAGTTAACAGCTATTCATTTTTAAGGTAGGGATATTTGGAAGAATATTTCATACTTTTGCTTAATACGTATAGGTGTTGAATTGTTAACGAATTATAGGTATAGTAAAAAGTGATTAAATTTTGTTGATCGAGGAGGGGAATTTAATTTGTACCGTTGCTAAAATATGCTAGTAATATATCTATATATAACTTTAATTCAGAATCAACCTCAGAGTAATTTTAGGAATATTGACCAATTTTTTTTTTCCTTCATTTTTTTATTTCTCCTTTTTCTCTTTTTTATATTAAAAATCTATATATAACTTTAATTCAGAAGACTTTGCTTACGTGTCAACCTTATAATAGTTTTAGGACTATTGACCAATTTTTTTTTTTCCTTTATTTTTTTATTTCTCCTTTTTCTCTTTTTTCCATTAACAATTGGGCTTAATTCAAAACATTGAATTTAATTTAATATAGCTACTAGGCTTAACTCAAATTTATTTCCATTAATTATTATTTTATCCTTCTTTTTATCTTTTCAAACCAATTATATATTTTTTTTAATTTTTATGACATTTACTATATATATTCGTGAATATTTTGACAAATTGTTTCAATCAATGCCCATTTTTGTAATTATTTTTTAAATCGTGAATATTTCGAGAAAAAAATTGCTTTTCTGATGATATGGCATAACCAATATCATTTTAGATAACTGTTATACCACATCACATTTTAAAAAAGTTAAAATGATATTATTATTTTTACTAAGTGATTTAAATATCTATATTTATGTATTATACTTTTAGATGATGTTTTTTTAAAAATAATTTTTTGAGATATTTATAAGATACATTTATGGTAAATATTTTAATGAATTTTATCTTAACTTTTATTAATATTAATTTTTTATATTATCAAGATTTTTGTTTAAAAAATCACGCCATGGTGCGGGAATTGTACTAGTTATAATTAATTAAGTATGCATGGTGTGTGTGGGAAAGTCCAATACTCTGACTGGCCTGGTGGTTTTGTGCTATATATATATTGCACAAATCTTGGCCATTGATGGAGAGGAAATGGAAGTCAGTGATTAAAAGGAATTTTTGTATTTTTCTTTTTAATGCAGTGGGACCCACTTGCCAAAAAAAACCCTTCTTTCTTTTGTGAGTGTAATCCACCCTCACTCCATCTTGCATTTTTTTTGGAGAGTTTTGTTTTTTTTTATTGAAAAAATAGTGGGACCCAACTTCAAAAGACTGACACGTTTTTTTTATTTTTCCGGATGTGAATTCGCTGTTTTGAAAAATTGGCCAATTCTACCGAATAATGTTTCACATTCTACTGAATAATGTTATGGTATCTTTTTCTATCCAGCTCAGATCAAATTTTATCAATTCTACTGAATAATTTGTCGCATTCTACCGAATAATGTTTTTTTTCCATCTATTTCAAATAAAATAAACATGAAATCCCTAAACAAAATTTACAATTTATATGAATAATGTTTCATATTTCACCGAATATTGTTTGATATTTCACCGAATAATTCATCAAAAATCACCGAATAATGTTTCATATTATATAAACCACAAATTCATTAAAAAAAAACTCATATTTCTACGAATAATTGTTCAATATCACCGAATAACCCTTCAAACGGGAAGGGAAGCATATCGAGGGCAGGGAACACGGGGCGGCGAACAGGGGCGTCGCCGACGCGAGGGAGAAACCACCCCCTATCCCCACCCACCCACGCCTCCTCCCCTTCTCCAACTCCGCCTCTTTCCCCATCAGATCCCATTCCGCCGCCGTCCCCATCAGAACCACTTCCGCCATCTCGATCCCGCTTGTCCGCCCCACCATTGCCACTGTAAAGGTCCGGATTTTTAAATAATAAATTTCAATAAATAATATATATGGATTAAGTCAAAAAAATAATAAGATAAAATAAAATAAAAATTCGGAAGGTTTGGAAATTTCGTCCTCGAACTATTGGTTTATTATGAATATGTTGAAACGAGTTCCGGTAATATTTAGTTAAAAATTTAAAAATTATTTTGAGTCGGGTCGGATAAGGTCAGAGAGCGAGTTTTAAGATATTTTATTCGGGTATTCAACTATCTTTTGGGACCTATTCCAAATTCATTTTCATAAAATTTCTTGGATGCTCCCTCTCCAGCTCTTTTCTCTTGTCCTCTTCCTAGCCTGCAGGCTACAGCTCACACACTGTGGTCCGGGTCCTTATCCCTCCTCTCGGTAATGTCTCTCCTCCCCCTTGAATGTATTTGTTGCTTTCCCAATCCAGTAGTAGCAGGACCAATCTTTCCCCCACTTTGTTTGTCTAAATTTTCAATTCACCCCCACCCCTCAATCTCTCCATAATCTGCTTCTTCCTTCCCTTTGAGCACACCCAGAGCCATCGCCATCCCCGTTCTTTGGCACCTCCGTCGCCGACGTCGCGGCCAGGAGGAGCTCGCCGCCAAGTAGCATAAGCGGGGGACCCTTTTTCCACCAAACCCGAGGGCTGAGCTCCCAGTCACCTCCATTGCTCCTCCCTCCGAGCAGCAACAGCTAGGGTCTCCGACGCCGGACAATCGAGCCCAGGGTGCCTAGCCGTCCCTGTTTCTGCGAGCCGAGCCGAGCCGACTGCCCTGTTCCGATCCGAAACCACCGGTGAGCTTCTCTCCCTCTCTTTTGTGTCGAAAACTCGAAAGCCCCCACCTTTACACCTCTTCCTTCCATCCTGGGCACAGATCGCTTGGATTCCGCCTCCGACGAGCCACACCGAGCATCGATCGAGCGTTTTCCGGCGAAGCTTCGACCTCGGTGAGCCCCTTTTTCTTCCTCTCCTTTAGCTTCGCTTGAGCTCTTCGTGTCTGGGGTGGTCGGGGAGAGATTCCGATCAGTTAGGGGTGGTCAGGTTGAAGATCCGGCGAGCCTGGGTTTCCTCTTCTCTTCCGTTCGTCCGGCGTCGTTGCAGGGATTGTTTGAGGAAGAGGGCAGGCTAAACCCGATTCGTCTCTTTCTTTTCTTTGTTTGTTGGGCTGGGCCTGACCCGGACTCCCTAAAAGGGTTATATCGTTTCTTTTGTGGGTCATATCCTTTCCGGGTTATACCATTTCATTTCAATGGGTTTCAGATTTGTGAGAGACGGGATCCCTTCTTTACTTATGGATTGGGCCGGGCCCTCTTTTAATTCCGGGTTAACTCCTTCTCTTCAGTCTTGGGTTCGGTTGGGTTAAGTGTTGGGCGGGTCTTCCTTTCAAATCAGATGGGCTTTTGGGTTGGGGTGTATTGTTTATATATATGATGTGTTATGATATTTTAGATAATCATTCTTATTATGGTTATTATTATCATAATATTGTTATTATGATGTGGTAATTATATACTTCCTGGAATTATGATATATTATAAAATTATTTTAAAGGTAATATTATTTGGAATATGTATCTTTATGATGTTTATATATGTGATTAGGAACTTTAAAGTAATCTATTAATATGTTTTATAAATGGGGATCATAAAGACGGATTTATTTAATGGTTATTTTAGATAAAGATTGTCGTTACATTATTTAGAAAAGGTTTTAAGTCGACCGAAAATGATTCCTAAAGGATTAGATGTGTTAGAATCGAAATGCCGGAATTATCTCTATAATATGATTTTGAGAAAATTGGTTTTAAGGTTTAACTATTTAACGTCGGGATTCCTTGTTTTGGTTCGATAATGTTAGTTTTGGGAAGGAAGTTGAAAGGTGTTGTTGGTATGATTTTTATCAAAGGGTTTGCTTGGAAGAAGATTTTAGTTGATGTTGATCATATCGGAAAGGTTTTAGAAAATGGTTTTACCGTCGATTGGTGTTAAGGATGTTGAGAACTTGGATTTCGTGTGTATGAATGTTGGTCCATCGTCTTATGACAATGACTTGATGATAGGTGTATATTGCTTTTGGATTTCTTCGGACTTGCATTTGGGCCCTTACTTGTGTTATCTTGCTGTTCTGCATCTTCAGGTAAGTCTCTTCGGAGCTTACTCAGATCGAATAGAGTGATTCCCTGCTATAGGTGCATGATATACTAGGTGTTGCATTCATAATCAGCATGCCATGTAGTACCATGCTAGGTTGCATCGATCGTTGAGCATTCTCTTTTCTTTGTGCGTATGTAAACAGAACGGCCGTTATCTGTGATAGTCCTAGAGTCTTTGCTAGGGTCATAGGGTAGCCCAGCCTCATCGGGTACCCTGAGTCAATCGAGTACTTCCTTATATTATGATATGCCTGCGGGCTTTATTGTGGAGCGGGTTAGGCATGCGTGCCGCCCTATTATGAATGAATGCATTCACGAGCTGGCCAGTCTCCGCCTGTCGGAAGGGGTGGAGGTAGGAGAGGGATATGCCACTTGGCATTGTCTTGGGCCCTTTACAGTATTCTGCACATTATTATGAACTAGGAGCATGCTAGTGTGTTTGAATTCCGTACTGCATTAGAGCATCTTTATTAAGTATAGCGTATATGTGTGCTTATGGTTGGGATGCAGAGAAAGTGGGCATCGATCTGATCCCGCTCCAAATCAATTTTTTTAGGAATTATTTATGTTCATCCTATCGGTGCTGTTTGCTTATTGCGCGGGTCATTTTGTCGGCGGAGAGTGAGCGCTGGAGTTATAGAATTCACCAGACTCTGATTATACTGTTTTGGATTTATACTTTTGACTCTGTTTTGACCCGGCTCTGCCGTGGCACTTGTATCCTTATTTTGCTTCCGTCTTGCTTCCGTGTGAAATGAATTTTGCGAGTTAGTTCCCAGGACAGGTTAAGGGTACCCAACGGCCCTACGATACTTTAGGGTTTGAAATCCCTCTTTATTACTGACCTTTGAAATGAGTTTGAAACCTCGACCCGTACCTGGATTGCAAGATCCGAACAAGGGTTTTCATCCCTTGAAACGTAACCCGGAAATCATAATTCTGGGCCGTTACAAAGATGGTATCAGAGCCGAGGTTGTGCAATTCGGGTACAAAAGGGTCGAGTGTATGTTTTGGAAAACTGCCCATGAATTTCAAAGGTTTTGAACGTGTTTTAAAGGGGCAAAATGAATTTAAGATGTCTAACCTAAATTGGACTAAGTAATGAACTTGACTTGTAATAAAAGAGGAAGACCGACCAAATGGGGACGCGAGTGGGTAGTGAAAGACGTTAGACCATCCCTATTGGATGTAGTTGGAAATGGGTAGGCGAAATATTAGCTTGTTCTTTACAGGTGGGTTGGGAGAATCGAATGAGATCATTATGAGTGTTATTAACTGATTCGGTGCTGAGTGCTTGCTATGTTAGAGATCTGATTTGGTATGCCTAACAATTAAATGTGTATTGACTGATCTGTGGAAACGGGATAGTGGGAGTACCCTTGTTTCTGTGAGGTCAAACCCAGCTTGTGTGGAATAACCCCTTCCACTATGTTAACCCCTTGACGGTTCTATCTAGCTTTTCTTGGATGCCAGTGTCTTCCCCGGGAAATTGGGTTGGTAAACACATTGTTTCGGGAATTATGGTTGGATGTTAGGTTGTCTGAGTGAGTGTTGGAAGTTCTTGATGTCACTTGAGTTAAAAGTGAGGTGTTTATGGGGCTGTCCTTCCTTATAATCAACTAGTGTCTTCTTGCCATGAAGAGTCGTACCAGAGCCACACGGGAATGAGGGGTGATAAGTCGGTTGGGAAAGGTCAATGGTTGCCCTTAAGGATCTCTGTCCGGTTGTAATGGTGACTCTCTCTGAATTGCATGACTTGATTCTGTAATCTTCCGTGTGTGCCTCGCAAATAATCATATTAGTATAAGGTTACTCATGTTATGTCTTGTTTTCCATCATGATTAGTTGCATGCATGTATCGCGTGTTATGTTGAGCCATTAGTATCATGTAGGACCTTTGATCATGACTTGTGTGAATTATACCTTGCCTACGCTACTGTTGATTCTATCTTGAGCTAGGTCCCTGATAGTGTGTTTCTTCCCTCTTTCTATCACCATAACATGTCTTACTAATGCAAGATAATTGATGTTGAATTCGATGATCGGCTTGCTTTTCGTGATGGTAAATCCTAGCATGCTTATATGTTATCGCTCGGTGGTATTTCCCTATTGCCCTATGATACTCTCTCGTGCTTGCATGAACGTATGACTGGACACCTCGCATGATCACACACCACGCTATATCACGATTTCGCATACGCATGATGCATGAATGTTAGAATGGATGTAGTCGAGTTACCTTGATTGTGTTAATGTTTGATAAGTGCTAGTAGTGTCTGGTAGGGCTTATAATTTCCAATATAACTAACTAAAAGGATCACTTGTTGCACTTGTTCTATGATGTGATGACTATTGTACTACATATGTGCTCTATGATGGTTCGCTCTTAACATGATTATAATATGTCGCCAATGATGCCCTTCTTGTTATTTTGATGACGCCTCATGTTTCGTGAATATTATGTTGAGCTCCTCTTAATGACTCTTGACTATGCTTGTATTACATCATGTATCGCTAGTATCGTGTGGGACCCATGATTTCTAAATGTATCTCGTCATATGATTACGTGCCATGATTGACCTATTATATGATCATTATGTTAGATGAGGTAGTTACTATGTTGCTATTATATGTTCTCGCGTGATGCATACACCAAGCTCGTGCATTGTTCATATATGTGATAATTGTGATGCTCAATAAATCCCGCGTATCCTGTTTAAAGTTACTGAGCATATCTGTTTCCATGGAATCACATACTACTAGTTTATCTCGCATGCATCCGTGTAGGACTTGATTGTGTCTTTTGGAATGAATACATATGTTCTTTTCCCTTGAGATAGGTACATGTTAGTGTGGGTTAGTGAAATTGATATGCTCCATGATGAATTCGTGTTACTTGTCGCGATTATAACCTAATAGACTTCCATGAGGGCATTGTTGTTATTCTCGGGTCAGAGTCTAGTCCCTAGTCTTGTCTTTAGTCTTGTCGTTCTTAGCCTTGGTCTATGTTAGTTCCGAAAGGAACATTGGGTTACCCGTCCTTGTCACTCCCCTATCTCTGCTAACTTAGACTCATTTGCGATACTTGGACGAGCGATCGCATGGGAAAGAGAACGAAAGGAAGTTGGATAGCAATAGAGCCGTGTGACGGAAGCGTGGGCCCATAACCCACGGGCCTCAGGATCTATGACGTCGGCGGAACGGGCACGCATCGAAGATTACGGTTACTGTGTACGATATGATTTGCAAGCGGGATTGTTCTCCGTTCGAATTACTAACCCTTCTGAATCTGTTGATGATATTGCACTGACCTGGCGATGAGAATTACGTGTTGATGTGCTGATTTGGTGATGAATTGTTGTCTGATTGTCTATGATGATATGATTTGATGCTTTATAGTTCTAATGTGCCTTATGCCTTGATGTGTTGACACTCTGAGTTGCAAAACATGATCTAATTCCTTGCCTATAAAATGTGAGCTGCAATTGCTGAGAACCTGAATTGTTATCTGATAAGGTCATGATGAAACTTGCTAGATTGGATTGACTGTGCTCGTATATGATGTTTTACAATAATTATTAAGCATGCCGGCACATTGAGACTGTTGATATAGTTGCAATAATTGATGATGAACCCGTGATGCTATAAATGCTAGTTGATATGATGTGGTCCTTATGTGTAATATTGTCCATGATTGCTTCTTCTTTGAACTTGTGGTTGAAGGTTCTCTTGTTGAGTGGTTGATGAGTGGTAAAAGAATTATAGGCGGTTGGGATGACTGATGGTATTAGGGGGTAAGTCGCGAGGGAGTAATGTTGGCTTAGGTAAGACTGAGTGAGTTTTAGGATTTATGAGGGGCAATGTTGGTGATTCTAATGAGCTTCTAGGTGATGATGGTGATGCTTCGGGTAGTACGATAAGTGTAAGGAATGGCTCATAAATAGTGAGGATATAGTATGAGAGGGTACTCGGGTGTGGAATTAGAGATAGGAGTTGGGTTCTTAGAGGTGGATGGCTAGTGAGAGTGCTTGGTGGAATGAGGGGCGAGATTGGAATATCGAGATGGATTGTGACTTGATTTGATGTTGGTGAGACTAGAAGGGGATTGGTCTTAGCTTGAGAGTGGAGATGGGCGAGTGGAGATTGTGTTTTATTTCGACTGGTATGATGTGATGATTTTCTTGATTATGTGATTTATTTATATCTGCTGGCATGATGTTAGATAATGACCATGATAAAACCTAATATGGAATAATATTACCTGTCGAAACGCAATGTTAAAATCTAATTGGTAGGGACTAGTGTTATCACGATATATTGATGTTTTGCTATCTTGTTAAGTTGTTTTAGAAGCATGTTAGGATGTGTTGTGATATGATAATATATGAGATCATGATGTGTTATTATGTGAAAGCATGGTGTTATATTATGTGGTGGTAAACATGATGTTATATTATGTTGTAGTAATCATGATGTTGTATTATATGGTTGACAAGCATGACTATTGATATGTTAAATGATGAGTATGACTTGGAATGTGAATATGATATGTATATGTGAGATAATGATACCAGATTTCTAAATGATTGTTATACGACAGTGTGATGAATGAAAGATGATGTTTGATGAAAATGTTGACATTCGATGACTGATATACTGTTTGACCTCCCCTTTTCGCGGAATCTTAATAACATGACTTGTTGTGTTGATGTGTTGACAATGAGTTTGATTCAGTGACTTTATGATGAGGATGTACCTGTTATGACCTTGGTGTGATATCGAGATGTGTGTTACGATTTTGGCATAGATGCATATTATGACCTTAGTATGATGTGGAGACGTTGATGTGATCTTGTGGCAGTGTGCTGGCATATGTTTGAGACTTGTCATATGATATACTCGTTGTGACTCGATTGATTATGTGGTTATGCATTGTTTATGGCTTGTGAATCTTGCTTGAATTGAGACTGATAGATTGATTTGATTATGGAAACTAGGATGAGAATATGGGATTAGCCCTTAGAGGTGGATGATTCCACCTCTCAGCTTCTGAATTTGATTGTTGGTATGCGAGAAATTGATCTGGTGGTTGGAGGATTTTGACGGAATCTTGATTTGAAAGGATTTGACTTGTTTTGGTGTAAGGTTGCGTGATTAGACTTCTTGTTTGAAGATTTTGAACGATTTTGAAAAAAAAAAAAAAAAAAAAAAAAGAGACCAACTTTGACTGTAAAAGAATGAACAATACCGAGAATTTCAACGATTTTGAGGTTAATCTTTATTTTCAATTATGGAATCTCTTTAGAAACTTTTTAAACCCGGGCAACTCTATGATACTTCACGAAGTGGATACAAGCATCCTATGAGGGCGCTTGTAGGGTACTTGCTAAGACCTAGTGATGACATTGTAGAACTTTTAGAGTTGTGATACTTCCGAAAAGTCGAAGCGAGTATGTGATAGGGGCGCCTATCGCATACTTGTCAAGGCCAATTGGAGATGTCACGACCGTGACTAGAATGTTGTGAGAATCCCGGAAGACGCAACCGAGATGATTACAAGATTCTAGACATGGTCCTTGGACTCATCAATTTCAAACTTCATCCCCTACTTTATTTTGGTTTTAGTCTCAGGGACGAGACTTGTTTTTAGAGGTGGATGATGTAAAGGCCCGGATTTTTAAATAATAAATTTCAATAAATAATATATATGGATTAAGTCAAAAAAATAATAAGATAAAATAAAATAAAAATTCGGAAGGTTTGGAAATTTCGTCCTCGAACTATTGGTTTATTATGAATATGTTGAAACGAGTTCCGGTAATATTTAGTTAAAAATTTAAAAATTATTTTGAGTCGGGTCGGATAAGGTCAGAGAGCGAGTTTTAAGATATTTTATTCGGGTATTCAACTATCTTTTGGGACCTATTCCAAATTCATTTTCATAAAATTTCTTGGATGCTCCCTCTCCAGCTCTTTTCTCTTGTCCTCTTCCTAGCCTGCAGGCTACAGCTCACACACTGTGGTCCGGGTCCTTATCCCTCCTCTCGGTAATGTCTCTCCTCCCCCTTGAATGTATTTGTTGCTTTCCCAATCCAGTAGTAGCAGGACCAATCTTTCCCCCACTTTGTTTGTCTAAATTTTCAATTCACCCCCACCCCTCAATCTCTCCATAATCTGCTTCTTCCTTCCCTTTGAGCACACCCAGAGCCATCGCCATCCCCGTTCTTTGGCACCTCCGTCGCCGACGTCGCGGCCAGGAGGAGCTCGCCGCCAAGTAGCATAAGCGGGGGACCCTTTTTCCACCAAACCCGAGGGCTGAGCTCCCAGTCACCTCCATTGCTCCTCCCTCCGAGCAGCAACAGCTAGGGTCTCCGACGCCGGACAATCGAGCCCAGGGTGCCTAGCCGTCCCTGTTTCTGCGAGCCGAGCCGAGCCGACTGCCCTGTTCCGATCCGAAACCACCGGTGAGCTTCTCTCCCTCTCTTTTGTGTCGAAAACTCGAAAGCCCCCACCTTTACACCTCTTCCTTCCATCCTGGGCACAGATCGCTTGGATTCCGCCTCCGACGAGCCACACCGAGCATCGATCGAGCGTTTTCCGGCGAAGCTTCGACCTCGGTGAGCCCCTTTTTCTTCCTCTCCTTTAGCTTCGCTTGAGCTCTTCGTGTCTGGGGTGGTCGGGGAGAGATTCCGATCAGTTAGGGGTGGTCAGGTTGAAGATCCGGCGAGCCTGGGTTTCCTCTTCTCTTCCGTTCGTCCGGCGTCGTTGCAGGGATTGTTTGAGGAAGAGGGCAGGCTAAACCCGATTCGTCTCTTTCTTTTCTTTGTTTGTTGGGCTGGGCCTGACCCGGACTCCCTAAAAGGGTTATATCGTTTCTTTTGTGGGTCATATCCTTTCCGGGTTATACCATTTCATTTCAATGGGTTTCAGATTTGTGAGAGACGGGATCCCTTCTTTACTTATGGATTGGGCCGGGCCCTCTTTTAATTCCGGGTTAACTCCTTCTCTTCAGTCTTGGGTTCGGTTGGGTTAAGTGTTGGGCGGGTCTTCCTTTCAAATCAGATGGGCTTTTGGGTTGGGGTGTATTGTTTATATATATGATGTGTTATGATATTTTAGATAATCATTCTTATTATGGTTATTATTATCATAATATTGTTATTATGATGTGGTAATTATATACTTCCTGGAATTATGATATATTATAAAATTATTTTAAAGGTAATATTATTTGGAATATGTATCTTTATGATGTTTATATATGTGATTAGGAACTTTAAAGTAATCTATTAATATGTTTTATAAATGGGGATCATAAAGACGGATTTATTTAATGGTTATTTTAGATAAAGATTGTCGTTACATTATTTAGAAAAGGTTTTAAGTCGACCGAAAATGATTCCTAAAGGATTAGATGTGTTAGAATCGAAATGCCGGAATTATCTCTATAATATGATTTTGAGAAAATTGGTTTTAAGGTTTAACTATTTAACGTCGGGATTCCTTGTTTTGGTTCGATAATGTTAGTTTTGGGAAGGAAGTTGAAAGGTGTTGTTGGTATGATTTTTATCAAAGGGTTTGCTTGGAAGAAGATTTTAGTTGATGTTGATCATATCGGAAAGGTTTTAGAAAATGGTTTTACCGTCGATTGGTGTTAAGGATGTTGAGAACTTGGATTTCGTGTGTATGAATGTTGGTCCATCGTCTTATGACAATGACTTGATGATAGGTGTATATTGCTTTTGGATTTCTTCGGACTTGCATTTGGGCCCTTACTTGTGTTATCTTGCTGTTCTGCATCTTCAGGTAAGTCTCTTCGGAGCTTACTCAGATCGAATAGAGTGATTCCCTGCTATAGGTGCATGATATACTAGGTGTTGCATTCATAATCAGCATGCCATGTAGTACCATGCTAGGTTGCATCGATCGTTGAGCATTCTCTTTTCTTTGTGCGTATGTAAACAGAACGGCCGTTATCTGTGATAGTCCTAGAGTCTTTGCTAGGGTCATAGGGTAGCCCAGCCTCATCGGGTACCCTGAGTCAATCGAGTACTTCCTTATATTATGATATGCCTGCGGGCTTTATTGTGGAGCGGGTTAGGCATGCGTGCCGCCCTATTATGAATGAATGCATTCACGAGCTGGCCAGTCTCCGCCTGTCGGAAGGGGTGGAGGTAGGAGAGGGATATGCCACTTGGCATTGTCTTGGGCCCTTTACAGTATTCTGCACATTATTATGAACTAGGAGCATGCTAGTGTGTTTGAATTCCGTACTGCATTAGAGCATCTTTATTAAGTATAGCGTATATGTGTGCTTATGGTTGGGATGCAGAGAAAGTGGGCATCGATCTGATCCCGCTCCAAATCAATTTTTTTAGGAATTATTTATGTTCATCCTATCGGTGCTGTTTGCTTATTGCGCGGGTCATTTTGTCGGCGGAGAGTGAGCGCTGGAGTTATAGAATTCACCAGACTCTGATTATACTGTTTTGGATTTATACTTTTGACTCTGTTTTGACCCGGCTCTGCCGTGGCACTTGTATCCTTATTTTGCTTCCGTCTTGCTTCCGTGTGAAATGAATTTTGCGAGTTAGTTCCCAGGACAGGTTAAGGGTACCCAACGGCCCTACGATACTTTAGGGTTTGAAATCCCTCTTTATTACTGACCTTTGAAATGAGTTTGAAACCTCGACCCGTACCTGGATTGCAAGATCCGAACAAGGGTTTTCATCCCTTGAAACGTAACCCGGAAATCATAATTCTGGGCCGTTACAGCCACCACATCGCCACCGCACTTCGCCACCCATATCCGAATGAACGGATCTAGAACAAACCAACAACATCAACCTCGACACCACCATCCCCGACTGTCGGGGGAATGAGCCACCGTCGCCGCTACCAGATCTGATGGGAATGAGGAAAAAACAGCCAGCTCCGGGCCAGAAATAGCCACCGTCGCCCCCCCCACCGGGCCAGAAATAGCCACCGTCGCCCGCCGCTACCAGATCTGATGGATGCAGCGAACCAGTGGACCGTCGCCGATCGCCTCTCCCAATCGCCACCGCAGATCGCTTGGATTGGATATCGCCACCTCGTCAATTTCGCATCTAAACACCATCGCCCTGCTCCTCCTCATTCAACCTCCCTCCTCCTTCGTTCCGCCTCAATTTCGATCCGAGCCCGGACCTGCAAAAACCTCCTCCCATGGCTTCCATCGCCCCTGTCCAGATCCCTTTGCCCTCGCGCTCTCTTCTTCCCTTTCCCTCGGATTTAAAAGGCCGAACCCGTCGTGCTCGCCGACCCTCGAGCTCGAGAGCTTCCATAGATACCAATGCCTCGGCCCGCCACCGCTCGCCTCCGCCCAGAACCAGTTGCTCGCCTCCGCCCATAATCAGTTGCTCGCCTCCTCGCTGAATCGTCACCTCTCCGCCTCGCCTGGGCTCTCTAATCTCTTCACCTCCAGAGAAAACAATTTGGAATTTAGGGTTTTATCCCCCTACCACGCGCTACACGCTCCAATTTAAGGAGTTTTAGATTAATTATCAGCATTTTTTTATTTAAACTCATGGGAAACGTGGCAACATGCCATCCCTCCATTTACTATAGATCAAAGGCTTAAATTTGTGCTCAAAGTACACTCTAAGGGGTGTGCACTTTATACCCCTTCTCTATGTATATATATTATATTTTTGTACAATGACATTTAATATAACAAATTAATTAATCAAGACTTTATCTATATTCCAAACTTTAAAAACCCACAATATATGGTCAAATGAAATGAAGCCATGCAGGCATGCTATAACAAGAAGGTGGTAATTGAAAAGAAGTCAAAACCCACAAACAAGATTCCTTCACATTTTGGATTTTTTAGTGTTAATTTGAGGGTTGGTGTGGGGAACATGATAAAGAGATAGAGTTGACAATTAGGGGAAATGATACTCTAAACTATACCATAAAAAAAAAGATTAACTGCCAAAGATAAGAGCAAAATGGGAAATCAAAAGGCATGTTTTGACTTGCCGTGAATTGGTTACTCCTATGAAAAGCTAATTAAGCATAAATTAATATTGTGGTTCTTAATTAATTGAAAGCAACATATATGTTGGTTTAATGTCATTTTCTATCTAGGTATTGCCATGCATATTGATTAGTTTTTTTTTTTTCAATTGAAACTTGAGCTAGATCATTGAGAAATATAAATCAATTTAGAATATATACCTTGTAAAAATCCCGAAAAGGTTGGAGAAATCTCGAAAGAGCTCAAAAATCTCGAAAGGACTTGTAAAATCAAAATATAAAATAAATTAATTATTAAAACTTTTAGTAATAACTATGTGATTATGTAATAAAATCCAAAATACAAAATAAAACTTTGATGTTTAACTCCTTGCTTTACAAGGCTTGAAAAGGCCCTCGTTTTTACGAGCACTAAAATCTATATGTGTTTAGGCCGGTTCTTCTGGATGCATTTTGTGTTGGGCTAGAAACCACTTTCCAGCCGCACCCGGAAGCGAATTCGGGTAATAAGAGAACCGACAACAATCATCCAACAAACCACGACCAACCGATAATATCCAATCCGGAAACCAAACAACAACTAAGCAACCACAAACACAGATAAAAACACAAATATTGACACAAGATTTACGTGGGAAAAACCCTCTCAAACCAGAGGATAAAAAAACCCACCTTTCGCCCACCAGAGCAACCAATCCACTAATCAACAGGTCAATACAAGTGTTTAACAATCCAGTCTCAATCCGAGACAAATAAACATGGAGATCTCAAACACCAATCTAAATACAACCTGGATCTAGAATGGAATCGTCTCCAAAAACCTAACTAAACACTTAGATTTTCAGGAGAAGAAAATACCTATCAACAAACACCCGTTGTTGACTTGCCGAAGGAAGAAGACGGATCACCAGATCAAAAGACGAAACACCCACTCGAATCTCCTACATTTCTCTCATTTCTCCCTCCTCTCTAGCTCTTTTCTTTCTCTCTCCTTTTCCCCTAGTTGCTACTGGCGGCACTTTTTGGAGCTTTCCTTGGAGCTCTCTTTTTGTGCCTCAAATTTCCTTCCTTATATTACTAATTAAACCTAGTAATATAATACCACATCTTGGGCTGGACCTTCATGGGCCCTTGGCCCAACATTTTGCACGGGCGATGTGCGGCTTTATTTTTGGTGTGTCTGAGCGATCTTCTTCTTCATTGGCCGGGGTTCTGGTGTCCGGAGTCGGGAATAGTTGGGGGTTATGTCAGTGTGTACGAGGCTACTTCGTGTTCGGGAAGAAGCTTCCTTGGAGATTCGTCTTCATTGTCCACAAGCGATTCCTGATGTATCGCTGGCCAGCGATGCTACTTCATGGTGGTGTTTGCATTTGTTCTTAGTCTACATTCCCAACTTGCTAGTTTTAGGAATGTTTGGAGTCGCTTTGTCGTAGAGTGTGTGTTGCCTATTTTACCGCGCCCTGTTTTTACAAGTATTTATGGAAAATAATTTTTTTGTTTACATATGTTAGAAAAAACCTAAAAATTACTACTATGATTTAAATAATCATTTTTAGTGGAAAAAAATATCAAAAAAAAATTCAGAAAATATTTGTTTTTATATGTGTATTAAAAAGAATGTTTGTGTTTAAATATAGTGAAGAAAACTTTAATTTTTTTTATTTAATTAGGCGTATTTAGTAGAAGAAAACTAATAGAAAGAAAAATTGTAAAAAAGTGAGGTTAAATGCACTTATAAAATTCTTTTCATTTGAAATCCATCAAAACTTAAAATTGAATATATTAATCAAATGATAAAACTACTTAATTTTGATGGTAAAAACTAATTGAGTATATAGTCAATTATCCCTTAAATATATTAAATTAGTTTTTTTTCCCAAAGGGACCATAATTAATGATAAAAAAGCTATTTATCTACCAGAGCTCTTTAAATACTAAGCAAATTCTGCCCCAACATCCTCCTCTCCAAAATATTTTACTTTTAAATTAACTTTAAAAAAATTTAAAAAATATACTTAGCTCCTAAATGACTATTATAGCATATTTGAAAAAATAAATCTAAAAATCAACTTATAAAAACTTTAGAAAATTATATAGTAAAATAATATATTTTATAATTTTTAACAATCTTTATATATCTTTTGAATTATTATAATTTTTGTAAGTTGATTTTTTCGAGATTTTTAAAAATATTTTATAATAATTACGTAGAAACTAAATATAATTTTTAAAAATTATTTAATATTAATTTAATAGTAAAATATTTTAGTGGAAGACGGTTGTGAGACGGGATGTTGAGAAAGAGGATTTTCTTCACTTTAAATATATTAATTCATCTATCAAATCACTTTAAATATACTACATCCAATTTATATTAAGAAAATCATTTAGATTTCCATAAATAACAAGTCTATGTACATCCGGTGTTTCTTGTCACAGTTTATATTACACCTTTTTTTTTTCTTACATCGTACATTTCATGGTTTATCGTCTGCTAATTTACATCACCTTTTCTCCTTTCTTAGTTCGTCTATATCTCGAATTCTTACTTTATTAAAAAAAAAAAAACAAGTTCATACACATGTAGACACGTAGTAGCTTGACCTCTTAGATTTTGCCGCCAATCAATCAGTGACCACTAATTACTTAGAAAAGCAGGCTTAGTTTTGTGGGCATTTTGATGAAAAGTATTAAATCACGGTGGGTCATCCGACGTAGTTTTGTGGACATTTTGATGAAAACTATTAAATTATAGTGAGTCATTCGACGTGGGGGTCACGCACGTCCAAGCACAAACGCGCTAACCAAGCCGAACACACAAGCCGAGTGGGGTTCCATCCTAAAACCAATTAGTGTTAGGTGGGGTAGTCCACAGACTTATATGCAAGACTTGGATTCATTTTCTAACCAACGTGGGACACTCCCAGATCATATTCTCCACAAAAACGTAAAAGGGTTTTGTGGGCATTAATAACTTGAAATATATAATAAAGTTAGGATTTATTGATCGAGTTTTACTAGTGCATTTTCTTTACATCGATATATATAGGGACTAGGGTGAGAGGACACATTCATCTTATTTAGCCGCAATTAGCTAGTATGACTTTTTATTTGATTTGAGTCACCTTAATTTGTTGGCTTTGTAAACAAAGTTTACTTCATATCAAAATGCCGCAATTCTTATGGTCGATGGATGGCTGAGGTCTACTACGTACTAATAAATGAAGCAGTGTTGTCAAAATTGTGCTCTTATCACAGTAAGTGATATTCGAGAATATATACCTCCTGCGTAATAAGAAATTGGGTTTAGGTTTGGTTCATAAAAACCTATATATATTATAAATTTACCTGTACATTCTCAACATGCATATTTAAATTGAATTAAGTCATAACTCTATCTGTATTGAAAAATATGTCTCGATCGATAAATAACATATACTGTATTTTTTTATTTCATAAATAGAAACTCAAGTCATTACAAACAAAATCGATCCTATCGTTTGATAGAGCTAAAGAGCACGATAAACATTAAAAAATAAAATTGTGTATGATTTCATAAATTTTTATATTATTTTTTAATTTTAAGATAATAGTAGTAAAAATTAGTTATTTTTACTTGATATCCAATATATATGTCCAATTGTCCAAAAGTACCTAAGTTATTGTGTAGAGGAGTATCAAAAAATTGTCTAACAATACCAAAACATAGTTTTTGTTCTAAGATATCACATATGTGACCTATATATGAACTATATATGTGACCTATATATGAACTATAATAAAAAAATTTAAAAGGGAATTTTTTTATAAGCAAAAATGAATAGGTAAATTAGATACATAGATCATATATGAAGAAATTAAATAAAAACAATATATTTTTCTCAAATAAAATAGAAACAGTTATATATGTAAACCATAGCTTTAATTGTCATATAAAAAAAATTGATTAATATTGTGTTGAAAAAGTAAAGATAAAAAGAATTGCGTCTAAATCAAATGAATATAGAGCCTCTTTATAAAACATAAAAAGTGCACAAAGAAATCTGAATTTTGTTAAGATTACAACTTACCATTGAGCCAAATTCATACTTTGTTATATTTAAAAAAAAATACATGTATATAACATATTTTTTGAATGACCCCTAATGAAAATAGGTCCTGGACAGTCGCCTATTGACATTTTGTCCCTCCCCTTGAACCGGCGCTGATTACAACAAGTAAAGAGGGAATTTGAATTCTGTTATCTTTAACAGTTAAGCTAATAAGATTTGACGGATGACTTTTTTTTAGAGAGGAGTATAAACTTTAAAAATACCTACAAAACGTTAGCTCAGATCTTCTACAACTATACATGTAACACTATGTGTTACACTAAGGGCGTGTTTGGCTGGGAGAAATTTTTTAGGGGGTGGAGATTCTTTTTGGGGATGGAGGAGATGGAGATACTTTTTGGGGGTGGATGAGGTGGAGATACTTTTTGGAAAATAAGCTCATGCGTGTTTGGTTGAACGGAGATGGATTTTTTATGAAATAAAGTGAAAAGACAAAAAAAACCTTGTATCAACCCCCATTACTATTCACCTTCTTCCTCAATCCAAGTAATCCAATTAGCAAATCAATTGAATCGCAGCAAATACAATTGAATAGTTACCAATTGAATCTCAACAGAAGATGAAAAACAAGATTGAATTGAATAGTTATCCCTTCCCTCGTTACTATTCGCCGATCGGGATGTCCTGGCCTAACTTCTATCCAGCTCCCCTGCCTCCGCCGGCATCATCAGCAACTCCCCTTTCAATTGGACGTTGTGATTCGTCTCGACCCTGTTCTTCTTCGACGGGAGTTGCTCAAAGCCGGTTGCTGCTCCTTCGCCGGATTACCTCCCTCTCCCTCCTCGATAGGGTTTGCTCAAAGCCGGTTGCTGCTCCTTCGCCGGATTTTGAGGATGGGCGGGGTTTGCTCAAAGCCGAAGGGGCACAAGAGGGCAAAATATTCACGAACATATATTCGAAATATTCACAATTTAAAAAATAATTACAAAAATAGGCATCGATTGAAACAATTTGTCAAAATATTCACGAACATATATAGTAAATGTCATAAAAATTAAAAAATATATAATTGGTTTGAAAAGATAAAAAGAAGGAGAAAATAATAATTAAAGGAAATAAATTTGAGTTAAGCCCAGTAGCTATATTAAATTAAATTCAATGTTTTGAATTAAGCTCAATTGTTAATGGAAAAAAGAGAAAAAGGAGAAATAAAAAAAATGAAGGAAAAAAAACAATTGGTCAATAGTCATAAAACTACTATAAGGTTGACACGTAAGCAAAGTCTTCTGAATTAAAGTTATATATAGATGTTAATGGAAAAAGGAGAAAAAGGAGAAGGGTTTTTGAAAACACCGAATTCACATCCGGAAAAATAAAAAAAACGTGTCAGTCTTTTGAAGTTGGGTCCCACTATTTTTTCAATAAAAAAAAACAAAACTCTCAAAAAAAGAATGCAAGATGGAGTGAGGGTGGATTACACTCACAAAAGAAAGAAGAGTTTTTTTTTGACAAGTGGGTCCCACTACATTAAAAAGAAAAATATATATATAGCACAAAACCACCAGGTCAGTCAGAGTATTGGACTTTCCCACACACACCATGCATACTTAATTAATTATAACTAGTACAATTCCCGCACAATGGCGCGATTTTTTAAACAAAAATCTTGATAATATAAAAAATTAATATTATAAAATATTAATAAAAGTTAAGATAAAATTCATTAAAATATTTACCATAAATGTATCTTATAAATATCTCAAAAAATTATTTTTAAAAAAACATCATCTAAAAGTATAATACATAAATATAGATATTTAAATCACTTAGTAAAAATAATAATATCATTTTAACTTTTTTAAAATGTGATGTGGTATAATAGTTATCTAAAATGATATTGGTTATGCCATATCATCAGAAAAGCAATTTTTTCCTCGAAATATTCACGATTTAAAAAATAATTACAAAAATGGGCATTGATTGAAACAATTTGTCAAAATATTCACGAATATATATAGTAAATGTCATAAAAATTAAAAAAAATATATATAATTGGTTTGAAAAGATAAAAAGAAGGAGAAAATAATAATTAATGGAAATAAATTTGAGTTAAGCCTAGTAGCTATATTAAATTAAATTCAATGTTTTGAATTAAGCCCAATTGTTAATGGAAAAAAGAGAAAAAGGAGAAATAAAAAAATGAAGGAAAAAATAATAATTGGTCAATAGTCCTAAAACTACTCTAAGGTTGACACGTAAGCAAAGTCTTCTGAATTAAAGTTATATATAGATTTTTAATGTAAAAAAGAGAAAAAGGAGAAATAAAAAAATGAAGGAAAAAAAAATTGGTCAATATTCCTAAAACTACTCTGAGGTTGACACGTAAGCAAAGTCTTCTGAATTAAAGTTATATATAGATGTTAATGGAAAAAAGAGAAAAAGGAGAATGAAAAAAATGAAGGAAAAATAATAATTGGTCAATATTCCTAAAACTACTCTAAGGTTGACACGTAAGCAAAGTCTTATGAATTAAAGTTATATATAGATGTTTTGAATTAAGCCCAATTGTTAATGGAAAAAAAGAGAAAAAAGAGAAATAAAAAAAAAGTGAAGGAAACAAAATAATTGGTCAATATTCCTAAAGCTACTCGAAGATTGACACGTAAGCAAAGCCTTCTGAATTAAAGTTATATATAGATTGTTAATGGAAAAAAGAGAAAAAAGAGAAATAAAAAAAAATGAAGGAAACAAAATAATTGGTCAATATTCCTAAAACTACTCGAAGATTGACACGTACGCAAAGTCTTCTGAATTAAAGTTATATATAGATTTTTAGAATTTTTTTAAAACATGGATTTATAACCCAAATAATTTAGTATAATAAATATTATTATTGTATTGTAGGAATGTAGAGAACATAACCAAGCATTGAATTGGTTAGGAGACGAAGTTGTTGTCTGTGCACTCTACTGCAGCGCTGAGGAGACGGTGGACCATCTGTGGTTCGGGCGCCCTGTTATTAAAGTTGTCCAACAGATTGTCTTTGATTGGTGTGGACTCTCCTGCAAATTTGATACTATCGCTAATTGGCTACATTGGTTTGCAAGGGAGCCCAAGAAGATTGGAAGAAAGCAAGTATATCAAGCTAAACTCATGAGTTTTCAAGCGACTATTTATTTTACATGGCTTGTTTGAAACAAGCTTTCATTTAGCTAAGAGTCATTTGATGTTTCTAGATGTGCAGCTCTAATAATAGCTAGTTGTTGATCCCGTCTATCCATGGCGTGAAAGTGCACCCGTGGGTAGTCTAGATCGAATGGGACATGGATAGCTTATGTTGGGGTTAGAGTGCTCTATTAGGTGGAGCGTAGGATGGCTTGTAAATACTTGGAGGTTTCTGTGTAGGGATTTGGGGTACAGAAGGGACTTTTGGGTATAGCTTCATCTTCCCTTTTTACGTAAGACTCAGGGTATGATCTTACACTTTTATATTTTTTGTTTAACCATCATAGCTATATATTTACCGTTTGGAGATCTAAACTCACAAAACTTATGCCAACTTGCTACTTACTAATCAACCTCTAAGTTGTGGAATTTGGCTTTTGCAACAGAAGAGAGAACAGTTGACACCAAGAAACAGAGTGGAATCCACAAAATGAAGAATCAAATGGTTTTTTTTTTTTTTTTAAGTTTTCTGTTGGCGAGTCATCTCCAAGAGACAACGAAGGAGAAAGCTGAAAAGGGAATGCATGATTCCGAGTAATTGAAAAGCCCACATGCCTTTTTGGTCTCTCTCTCCTTCCACACCCAAATCACCACGTTTAAAGGTTTCGCCTTTACTTTCTTCTTCTTCTTCTTTTCAATCTTTCACTTGCAAATTGGGCGTTTTTGATACCAAATTATTGTTTATGTAATTGCCCTTCAAGTTCATGCTAGCTATGATCTCGTCCATCCCCCATTATAGTCATTTGAAAATCATATCTTTGAGGTTAATGGGTCGGTAATGGCATCAATTTGATCACAGTGCTTATAGCCTTATCAAGATTTAACTAGAAAATTCAAAAAAAGAGGGGGCCTTCAAATTTTAGGTCAGTCTAGATTTGGGGCATTTTGAATGGAGATATTCTTAGGGTTGTGTAGAAGCTGGGTTTGCTTTTATATATTTGCTCCTTGAATTGCTAAATAAAGAGCGATCATTCCGGGGGCGATCATTCCGGGGGCGATCATTCCGGGGTTCGAACTGGAGACCTATGGGTACTATCCACAAGTCCTTTTCAGGGAGCCATTCCGGAATGGTTTATATATTTGCTCTCCACTTAGTACATATATTCCCTAAATTGGATGTTAAGCTTATTAGGAATAATCTTGATGCACACCATGGACCCATCATTTTTGTCCCCAGGCGATGTGTGGATTGACCCACATATCCCCTGGGAGACGAATTTATGAGACAAGAAGTTGGTTTGATTTATTTGCTCTCCTCGAGCTGTGTTAAGCACACCAAGAATAATCTCAGCGTGCACCATGGGCCTACATAATGCGGGGCCCATCCCGGTGCGCGGAGAGCCAATTTTGCCATTCAAATTTATGTGATTCACCAGAAGAAGAAAAAAGAAGAGACAAGAAGAGGAAAACCTTGTTCCATCAGTGGATGGGTCAAGTTTCCTTTTGATGTGCTGTAATCTGCTTTAGGATTTCTCTGGGTCATGTAAAGATCTTCTGCTTTTCCCAATCACAAGAGCTTTTCATAAGCATTTCTTTTTGGCCCAAGTGTCATCTTACATTATCAATATTTTAAGGTTCCTATGATGTGAATATCTAATTATCTAGTGTAATATAGCTTGCATTGTATGTACGGACGCAGATCCATTTGCCTCCCTTTCTTGCTGAGTATAAATATGGATGGCCTGTTTCGGCGTCTGTCATTGCAAAACATCATTCCCCCAAGGCATTTGCAAGTTCTTGTTCGCTGTTGAGGATCCTTCCAGTGAAAGATGAGTTCCAGTGATGACATTTCTATGACAGGTTAGTGTTTTCTTGTAGCTGATCATTGCTTGTTGTTATCTTTGTTCATTTTTCGGAGCGTAGTTTCTATATAGAGGACTTTTCCCTTTGTACTACTCATCCTCAAGGAAAAGTTTTTAATGTCTGTCATACTTATGAAGTTCACCCCTGCATAGGCTGCATTGATTCAGGTAGCAGTAGTGCAACAACGCTCGAGTTTGGGAGGACTTATGTGATCAAGCCCAAGGGGAGGCACCAGTCTACCATCGTTTGGCTACACGATCTTGGAGACAGAGGCTCAAGGTAGTACCTTGCTCATGTTTAATCGCGATAATCGTTTCTTAAATGGCTTTATTCTGTTTTCATTGATGGTTTTCAGCTTACTTAATCACTTATTATACCTTACAAAAAGTAGACTTTTGAGCTTGTAAAGGTTGCCTTTTTGTTTTAATTTATCTCCAAAGTGGCTGCAAGTGGCAACTGAATCAATGGAAGTAAGTGAAAGCTCTTATCAATATGCTAAAACATGGACAATATATTCTATACCGTGCAGCCGAAATCATCCCTCTTTAGTAAGAACAAACTATGTGAAGTATTAGTTTTCTTAGGAAGTGTAGAGGTTGCTAGGAAATCCAAGATCTTTGTTTCTTCTTGTTATTTTTGAAGTGAGTGGGAAAACTGAATTGAAAAATTGCCTCTTATTGCTTTAAAACAATGTATTGTTGTTTGAAAATACATCATCATCATATGCTTTATGTTGCAGCTGGTCCCCGATCTTGGAAAACTTGGATCTCCCGAATGTAAGGACATGTTCGTCGCATCAATGCAAGTGATGCTATTTCTCAATTACTCGAGTAGTTTAGTTTTCAACGATATTCCGTTTGTAGGTTAAGTGGATCTGCCCAACTGCTCCTACTCGACCAGTAACATTATTTGGAGGCTATCCTTCAACTTCCTGTAAGCATCTCTTTCCGCGTCCCCTCCTGCATATATTCAGTTCTTTTCACCTGATTGAAAGTGAAATGGTTATGAATCTCAGGGTTTGATTCAGGAGACTTGTCTGAGGATTCGTTGAGTGATTTGGACGACTTGGATGCTTCTGCTGCATACGTCGCAAGCCTGCTGTCTGCAGAGCCTCCAGATGGTATGCATTCATGACCGTCGCTGACAGTAATGGCTCTCCAAATGTTAATTTTGCTGTCAAAATGTTGCAGTCAAACTCGGTGTTGGGGGCTTTAGTATGGGTGCTGCTACTGCTCTCTACTCCACCATACGCCAGGTTTTGGGGCAATATGCGAATGGGGAGCCTTATCCGGTTCACCTAAGTGCTGTCATCGGCCTCAGTGGCTGGCTTCCGTGTTCTAGGTACTTAAACTTAGCTGTATTCATTGGTTAAAACTCTACTAACCAAGGGCTCAACTTGCACTTAACAGCTCATATTTATCAGAAACTCATTTGTTTGTCAGTGCTGTGAAGACATGGATTGAAGGATCTGAAGAAGCTCAGACCCGTGCAGCGTCTCTGCCTATTTTACTCTGTCATGGTTCAGGTATCTGTAATTCTGTATGTTGGGTTGATTTTCGATGAATGATCATGATGATATAATATGATTAACTCAGACCATTGTGAATCTTGTATTCTTGTGGTGTTTCAGCTGATGAGGTAATCGGTCTCGAGCAAGGGGAGAGGTCTACTGAGACTCTAACTTCGGCTGGCTTTCATAATCTTACTTTCAAGAGCTATGAAGGGTAATTCATTCATCTTCCTTTAAATCCCCCTCATTTTTCGTCTAACAAAATGCCTCCCCTAGTTTAAGTAGTGATTTTCTTTATGCAGACTCGGGCACTATACAGTCCCAGAAGAAACCGATGACATCTGCAGCTGGCTGAGAGAGATGCTGGGCCTCAATGGCGCCGATTCAGACTCTTGAAAAGGGTTCTACTGGTCGCTTGCTCGTGTCTGTATGTCCCTTGATGGACACTTCACATTATGTACCTTAAAATAAAGTTGCCATTGGTTTCCAGATATTGTAATATGGTTTCAGCTAAAACCTTGTTGTATACTGACTCAAACTAAGAATATTTCAGAGTTGATAATTTTTTATGGTTCAAAAAACAAGTGTCAAATAGGCCACAACTGCCCTAATACACCAATCCATTAAGGTATAGTAAGTTTGATTGCCATACACCAATCCATTAAGAAGACATGGACGCCCAAATTATAGGATGTGTAATGAGAAGATGAAAATCAATCTTCAGCAGGAGTAATCTCTGAAGGTCATGCTACACTGTAATCCCCAAAATATATTCTAAAAATTGTGGAAAAAACTAAAATGATGACTAATGAAACCAAGAGGTCATAGAAAATTAAAAATCTAGATCAAGGTTTCAACCTAGGACACATTTTGCCAAGTCCAAACATAAGAAATCAACTGACATACAAAAGCCATAATGCAGAACAAACCTCTCATCTAGCAACAAATAAGCTGTAGAAACCACTAAGTTTGTGGATGCTTTTATGCCCCCAAAGCATCTTTTAGTAAAAGAGACATGCACCAGTGCTAATGCTAGCCGAAGAACCAATAACTAAATGACAACACCACATAGTTGGACCTTGCCTAGATGTTGAAGTACTGCACCACTATTATGATTCTATGAGTTATAGGGATGTTAAGTACAAATTCAAGTTTATCCCAACCTAGCCTATGTCAGATGCAAAATCCAAGTGCTTCTATGTTTGAAGTTCAAATTAATCATATCCAATGGAAAAAAATCATTTTCTGCCACACCAGTAAATGTTTGGATTACTTAAAACCTGAAATGCTGAACTCCAGTAAGAGCATGATATAGAATGATTACAATTTCTTATTGAGGTATTTGAACTCACTATGTGGACAGGGACATCTATTTTTAGGATACCAAAAATACATTTTCCACCTCTATCCCAATCTCTCCCAATTCAGCACTTCTTTTCATCTTACTTAGACTCCTTTTATAGCAAGTTACACATATATTAAGCTCCAACAGAACCGTATCTACTCTACTTCCACTTCAATATTTAAGCTATAATTCCGGTTATGTGAATCAAATTGGAAAAGGACAAACAATACACAATTGATGGCTTCTGTACCAACAGAGAAGAAAAATATTATAAAAACTTCCCACAGATAAAGCTTGGAATGCAATAGTTTCATTGGAAGAATATGCACAACCTTAAATAGTTAAATGTGTGAAACTATGGATATAAGTTCCTCAGAAACTGAAGGTACTGTTAGATCAATCTCCATCAAAACATCTGATATCTGCTAAAACTCCTAAAATAAAAGATGTTTTCCACCATTGGGTGCATTTTGCATTTGCCAAAAAATATCAAGACCAAGGGAACCTTAAATCGTTAAATGTGTGAAACTATGGATATAAGTTCTTCTGCGACTGAAGGTACTGTTAGATCAATCTCCATCAAAATATCTGATATAGTGATATCTGCTAAAAATCCTAAAATAAAAGATGTTTTTCACCATTGGCTGCATTTTGCATTTGCCAAAAAAATATAAAGACCAAGAAATGCAACACAAAAAACCAACTTCGCCTGCCACAAAATTGCACAACTGTGCAGGAAAATTTCATCATTTCCCAGGAATACAAAACAAAAGACAAAGATGAGCAACATACCTCTCAATAAAGCAAAACAGAAATTATATACACAACTGAAATGTCATGTAACACAACAACATATCGAGCTTGAGGAATGCAATTCTTAATATAAGTGTGACAGCTTAGCAAACTGTCATTACCATAAAAAATGGAAAAACATCACAAGAACCATCGGCAATAGGATCATGAAGCAAGAGATCTATCAGTTAATGCATCAAAGAGCATTAGAACTCGTAAGTCATGTATATGCAAGCAATGCAAAATGTTATATGGATCCAATGGAATGCACTGACAACAAGAGGAAGACAAACTATGTAATAAGCTTCACAGCATGGGCAATAGGAAAATATTTCCATTCTTGAAATATGTTAATGCTACTGACCGCAATGCAAAATGTTATATGGATCCAATGGAATGCACTGACAACAAGAGGAAGGCAAGCTATGTAATAAGCTTCACAGCATGGGCAATAGGAAAATATTTCCATTCTTGAAATATGTTAATGCTACTGACCTCAGAAGTGAATGCCACTTATCACCGCAAAAAATTGAATATTATTTTTGCAAAAATACAAATTTTACCTTTGCAATGGGTTCAAACAAGTCCACTTATCACTGCGAAAAAATCTCTGCCCTTCCAAATTTGCAGTAATAGAAACGTGGTGCATAGTAAATTGGAGGTTAATGAACATCACACGGTGTTTTCAAACAAGTCACTCTCTCCAAAATCTTCCCATTTTACATCATGATAACACATGAAGGATTTTCAATCAGACCCCCTGACATTTCCCGCCACAACTGTAATGTGTCCAATACTCAAACCTGAGTGTTTTTTCCAGTTTCTTTCAAGGACCGAAAAAACTATAATTTCTAATCAAGGTATTTGAACAGGGACATTCTATTTTTTGGGACAACTACATTCTCATTTCAAGACATTTGAACCTAATGATTCCAATACTCAAAGCTGGGTATTTTTCTAGTTTTCGCTCAAGGACTAAAAACCTATAATTTCTAATCAAGGTATTTGAACAGGGACATTCTATTTTTCAGGACATATAAGCTACATTCTCATTTCAAGACATCTGAACCTTTTTCAGGACCGCCACTAAGTTGCTTACCACAGTGCTGTACATAACATAAAAGGTGAATCATCTAGAGATCTCAATTCAATATTCTTGCTTGTGAGCTTTCTACACTACGCTGTGGGAAGACTGACAAGCATGGAGCAATGCCCTACAATGTAGTTCTTACAACTGGAAATGGATGAAGGATCTAAATATTGTTATTGCGGAAGATTTTTCAGGTGTATCTCAAAATAACAGAAAAAAGAAAGTGTACACACTTTAAAGAGGAAAAGGTGTTCACCTGGTTTGCCTTAGGGTAGCATGATCTTCACTTGAAGCGGGACTTGTTCATAAGTCCCGCTTGCAAAGTTGGTGGCAAAAAATTATACTTAGCTCAAGTCTTATGGTTTACACACCATTGTGAAAAGAGGAAGCCTATGGACTCAACTGCAACAGCTATGTCAACAGAACCAAGGGCCCTGGGTAGTAATGGGAGATTTTAACTCAGTTCTAAGATCTTGTGAGAGAAGAAACGGTAGAAACATAACAGCTTATGAATTATCTGAATTGTGGAACTGCTGCACAGAACTAGGATTAACAGATACAATTGGAACTGGAGATGAACACACATGGTTTTGTGGGGAAAAAATCTACAAAGATAGATAAGGTTATAGTTACTGAAGAATGGACATCAAGAGATTACTATTGCAAAGCTCAGTTTCCCAAACCAAAATCTTGCTCAGATAATTCCCAAGTGATAGTGGAGATCCTAGAACAGCAGGTTGCTAAGAAAAATCTTTCAAATTCTTCAATGTTTGGGTGGACCACTCAGATTTCCTGAGTACTGTGGAAGAAGCCTGCAATTTCTCTGGATGGGGTACAGCACAATATCAGATTTGCAAAAGACTGACAACAGCTCAAAATACCACTGAAGAGATTGAACCAAACGCACTTCTCTCAGATAAGTGCAAGAGCTAATAAGGCAGAGGAAGACTATCAAGAAGCTTTTACTGCTTTCAGAGAGAATACAGACTCTCAGGAGCTCCAGGATCAGATGGAAAAAGCAAGAGTCCATGCTACCAAGCTCAAAGAAGCCGAGATCAAGTTCAATGCACAATTGGAAAAAACAAAATACATCATGGAAGGTGATAGTGTTCCGCTTATTTTCATGGTCTTATGAGGAGAAACATGAAGAGAAAGGGGATGGGCTTCTAACTAAATCTGAGGATGAAGTAGCTACTGAGTTTGAAAACTATTACAGATCTTTGTTGGGTTCCTCTTCACAATGCAGGGATATTGATAAAAACATTGTTTAGAATGGTGGTGCTCTACTCAGTCAGCAAGCTCAAGATTTGCTAGTTCAGGAAGTTACAGAAGCTGAAATAAAAATGAGCCTATGGGATATTGGAGATGATAAGTCACCAGGACCTGACGGATTCACTTCCAAATTCTTCAAGAATACTTGGCAACTAACAGGGCCCTATGTATGCAATGCAGTCAAGCAGTTCTTCAGATCAGGAGACCTCTTAAAACAGATTAACCATACAACAATCTATTTGATAGTTAAGAAGACTGAGGCCTGCAGAGTTGAGGATTACAGACCTATCTCATGCTGCAATGTCCTCTATAAAATTATTTCTAAAGTGCTAGTCAACAGACTCAGCTCCCACCTGAGTACCTTAGTATCACCTGCTCAAGCTGGGTTCATTATTGGAAGATTAATGGGGGGAAATGTAATGCTGCTACATGGAATGTTAAGGAAATATGCGAGGAAAAGAATCAGCCCGAGATGTCTTCAGAAAATAGATTTAAGAAAGACTTATGATAATCTATCATGGAGCTTCCTCAAGAATATGCTCATTGAACTTCACTTTCCAGAAATCTACATCAAATGGATCTCTAGTGTGTCTGCACAACTACCTACTCTTTGAATATAAATGGAAACCTGCAGGGCTATTTCAAAGGACAAAAGAGGGCTCAGACAGGGGGATCCCCTCTCTCCTATGCTATTTGTAATTTGCACAGACTACCTTTCTAGATTGCTCAAGTGCAAAACAAGTAGCTCTCGGTTCAGATTCCATCCAAAATGTCAGAAACTGCAGATTACTCACCTGGCTTTTGCAGATGTACTTGATAATTATGTCAAGAGGTGATAAACAGACGAATATGAAAATAATCTCATCCAGTGGACAGGTTTCTCTAAAGGATCATTCCCCTTCACATACCTGGGCATACCAATCTCATCAGGGAAGTTGTTTGTCTCTCAATTCTACCCTCTACTTGATAAATTTGCTCTTATAATTAATACTTGGAATCCTTGCCCAATGTCTGTTATTAAAAGCATCAATAGGTTTTGTACAAATTTCCTATGGAAAACTCCTAGAGTCAAATGGAAAGAACTATGTCTCCCTAAATGTGAAGGTGGCCTAGGTTTGGAAAACTTGAAAGAGTGGAATATGGTTTTTATGTGCAAACTACTTTGGGATATTCTTAGGGAAAAATATACTCTTTGGATTAGATGGATCCACCATGAATACTTAAATAGATATATAATTTGAGAATAGGATGTGCATAAGGTAAATGATTCTCCTCTTATTAAAAGAATTATCGATGCTTGTAATCTCCTAATTCAAATATATTTTTAAATCTATATGAGATTCTAATTTAAATATAAAGCTTAAAATATTATAATATCATACTCCCTCCGTTCGGCAAAACTTGTCATTTTAGCTTCTTTCACAAGTTTTAAGGTAATTAACAAATGTACTAATTTACCCTCAATTATTACCCTCCTTTTTTACTTTATCGAAAACTACAACTAACAAACCATCAATCATATCAAGGGCATTTTTGTAAAGTGAATGACAAAATACCTATAATGACAAGTTTTTTTGAACAAAACTAACGCCCTAAAATGACAAGTTTTGCCGAACGGAGGGAGTATTTGATAAAAACCCCTAATAGAAATAGACAACAGATGTGATTTGCTAACAAAAACCAAACAATTTAATGGGTGGTTTTCTGTATATTTCCCTAAAATAAAATATCACGGGAAAATTGAAATCTTGGCCGGAAAAAAGAGGTTTATGTTTAAATTGAATGGATTATATTATATAAGGTGTTTTGTTTTAAAAAAAATTAAGAAGGGGTTGTGTTAAAAAGAACTCTATTCTACAAGGTAGGTACCTTTAGGAGAAAAGCCCCAAAGAATTATATAAGAAACTTTTTAGAGTTTGAACGTAAACC
Organism: Persicaria tinctoria; assembly: GCA_037127255.1. Taxonomy (NCBI): domain Eukaryota; kingdom Viridiplantae; phylum Streptophyta; class Magnoliopsida; order Caryophyllales; family Polygonaceae; genus Persicaria; species Persicaria tinctoria. The sequence continues at coordinate 9,688,819 of JBANSL010000012.1, forward strand.
AAAAGAGAGAACAAAAGAAGCATTCTTCACAAAGAAAACAAGACTAGCTTATGAAAGGAAAAATGTTATGCACTCATCATTTCAAAACCAAACTACTATAAGAATTCAGCAGCCAACTACATCATCTCATATCAACATTTGTCTATTTTAAATTCGTAATAGAGAGGTACCAGAGAGAAATAAACTAGTAAAAGAGCATAAACTCTAATATCCAACATGCTGCAGAATAAACATAAACATTGAATGACGATCAAAATGTGTGTAAGAAAGTGAGATCGGTGGGCAAACTGACAAACAGAAGAGCAATACCACAGAAAAGAAATACCATAAGTTGATGTGCTGTAAAATTGGTAGTAATAATAGGGATGCAGCAAGCATTAACATTCTAAAAAAAATGTAAAATTCAGTGTTCAAACAAACAGTAGAAGTTTACCTTGCCAGCTTGATAAAGATGTAAGCTACAAGTTCCATTTTCCCCCGTCATCATGCTTCACTTCTGATCTTGCACAACAATAACTTTAAGATTCAACTTGACTTCATCTCAAAATGAAACTCGTTAAATAAAAGTATGGACAAGAGAATTGTTCATAACTAGACAACTTGATAACCTCAGAGCAAATATTGTACATACCTCTACTATATTGAAGGTGTTGGTCCCTTTAACTAGAACAAAATAGAAACTGTAGTCAGATTTAAAAACTTGAAAGGAGACTCCCTTTCCTAGTTTTGACACAAAATGAAACTTGAAAAAATCAAGAAATTAAGAGGAGTTTCCTTCCTTTTTTTATGAAAAAATCAAAAGAATTCAAAAAATTAAAGAAACATAGAAAATATGTTGAGATTTTGGATGTGGAGGTGTTTAATTTTAATCCATTTGTCTTGTGAAGGCCTAAAATCCAAATAAGACCCCATGGATTGTCATTCGAGAAGATTTTCAGCCCACTGTCTCAGTCTACATAACAGCCCAAATTCTACTTCATTTGCAATGGTTCCTTAGGTTCCAAACATGCCATCTCGAATGTTTAGCCCACTTAGGACAAATTAATGTGGAACTCCACTTCATTTGCAGAAATTGGTATCTTAGGCTCCTACAGAAATGAACATTTCTCAGACAAATAACAATAAAATAAAATAAAAATTAGGTAACAAAAATGGTTAGGTAAAAGAAAAGAACTAACCCAGCTCTGTTTTGGTTAGTAGGAACTCTCTTTCAAGTGGGCGCTGCTTTCAGTAATGGTCATAAGACAAATCATGTCAGATGCACTTCCAAAGCGCAAAAGGTCTTTTCTTCAAGGCCGAAATGAAATTATGCCATGCTTATGGCTCAAAAAATTCCTGTCAAAGACGGCACTCCCAAGGTCAGCCACCATTCGTTTGCTTGAGTTCCTGCCTCCTAAACAATAAAATGTTGCGGTGAGATAAACACCAAAAAAAAAAATCAGAACTTACAGTGGAATGGGAGAACCTAAGTTTGCCTTAGGTTAGCACAGTCTTCACTTGAAGCGGAATTTGTTTGTATATCCAACCAGCCATTTCCACTTCACAAGATAACCTCACACATTTAGGAGATGGAACACAAGTTACACATAAAATTCCAAAGATTTAAAGAAATAAAAACCACTAAAGAAGGCCAAAATCTATAGAGAAAGGACGCATCTTACCAGGAGGTTGGGGAAGGTTGTTTCAAGAAAAGTTAGAAGTTGTGTGTTTTGAACTTCCTATGTGGACACATTCTATTTTTAGGACACCAAAAATACATTTTCATTTAACAATAGAGCAGGAAAAAATAAAATGAGTACAATTTCATTCAGTACTGTTTCGTGTATTCATTGCAGCAAGAAATAGCTCTGTAATCCTCAACTCTGCTTCTGTTTTCTTTGCAATTAGTGATATAGCTATGTGATTCAACTATTTTAGGAGCTCTCCTGTTCTGAAAATTTCTTTAACTGCACAGCACACATAGGGCCCAGTTAAGTCCCATGTTTTCTTAAAGAACTTAAAAGGTGAAGCCATCGGGTCCAGGGGACATATCATCTACTATGGCTCATAGATTTCTCTTTATTTCCTCATCTGAGACTTCCTGAACCAATTCCACCTAGGCTGGAGAGCTGAGTACGTAGCTACCCCATTCTGTACTATAGTTCTTTCAACTTTCCTGCAGGTTGTAGGAAATCCAAGTAGTTCCTTGTAGTATTCCTCAAATTCAAGTGCAACTTCAATTTCAGAAACAGTCATATTTCCATCTCTTTTCTGTACTGAGCTGATGTGATTTCTTTCATGTTTCTCTTCATGAGTCCATGAAAATAAGCTCTGCACTTGTCTCCCTCCATAATATACTTGGTCTTAGCTAGCTGTGCATTAAATTTCATCTCAGTGTTTCTGAGCTTAATAGCCTGTGCTTTACTCCTCTCCATTTGTTCTAGCACCTCCTGTGAATCTGTGTCAGGTCTGAAGGCCTCAAATGCTGTTTGGTACTCTTCTTCTACTTTTGAGGCGCGTTCACTAATGTATGAGAAGTGGTTTTTATTCAGTTTTTTCAGGGATCCTTTAACTGATGCATTCTTTTGCATAGTTGATACTCTGCTTTTCCCAACAATTGAAGCTCCACACACTTTCCACTTTGGTTTGAAATTCAGAGTGATCTACCCCATGTTGTAGAATTTGAAAGAACTTTGAGTAATTACTTGCTGTTCTAAAACCAACACTATGATTAGAGAGTGATCTAAGCATGACTTGGGTGTGAGAAATTGTGCTCTGCAATAGTAGTTAATGTCATTCCATTCTTTAGTATCCAATACTCTATCGATCTTTGTAGACTTTTTGACACAAACCATGTATATTCATCCCCGTACCTATTGCATCGGTTAGACCAATTTCAACACAACAATTCCACAGAGCAGAGACTTCGTAAGCCGTGACATTTCTTCCATTCCTCCTTTCACAGTATCTTAATATTGAAATAAAGTCTCCCATGATGACCCAAGGTCCAAAGTGTTGTACACATAGGTGTTGCATTGGTTGTCATAGACTCCTTCTCCTAACAATAGTGAGTAAGCCATAGACCACAGCTATATAAAATTTTGTCCCACTCACTCCACTAATCAACTGCTCACCAATGACAATGTGCTAGAAGTTACTTGCAAAGCCAGTGGCCAAAAATTATACTTAGCTCAAGTCTATGGTTTACACACCATTGTGAAAAGAAAAATCCTATGGACTCAACTGCAACAGCTATGTCAACAGAACCAAGGGCCCTGGGTAGTAATGGGAGATTTTAACTCAGTTCTAAGATCTTGTGAGAGAAGAAATGGTAGAAACGTAAGAGCTTATGAAGTATATGACTTGTGGAACTACTGCACAGAACTAGGATTAACAGATGCAATTGGAACGGGAGATGAACACACACGATTTTGTGGGGGGGGGGAATCTATAAAGATAGATAGGGTTATGGTTAATGAAGAATGGAAATCAAGAGATTACTATTGCAAAGCTCAGTTTTCCAAACCAAAATCTTGCTCAGATCATTCCCAGGTGATAGTGGAGATCCTAGAACAGCAGGTTACTAAGAAAAAATCTTTCAAATTCTTCAATATGTGGGTGGACCACTCAGATTTCTTGAGTACTGTGGAAGAAGCCTGGAATTTCTCTGGATGGGGTACAGCACAATATCAGATTTGCAAAAGACAACAGCTCAAAATACCACTGAAGAGATTGAACAAAAAGCACTTCTCTCATATAAGTGCAAGAGCTAATAAGGCAGAGGAAGACTACCAAGAAGCTTTAACTGCTTTCAGAGAGAATACAGACTCTCAGGAGCTCCAGGATCAGATGGAAAAAGCAAGAGTCCATGCTACCAAGCTCAAATAAGCCGAGATCAAGTTCAATGCACAATTGGCAAAAACAAAATACATAATGGAAGGTGATAAGTGCTCGGCTTATTTCCATGGTCTTATGGGGAGAAACAAGAAGAGAAACTACATCAGCACAGTAATGAAAGGGGATGGGCCTCTAACTAAATCTGAGGATGAAGTAGCTACTGAGTTTGAAAACTATTACAGATCTTTGTTGGGTTCCTCTTCACAATGCAGGGATATTGATAAAAACATTGTTCAGAATGGTGGTGCTCTACTCAGTCAGCAAGCTCAAGATTTTCTAGTTCAGGAAGTTACCGAAGCTGGAAAAAAAATGAGCCTATGGGATATTGGAGATGATAAGTCACCAGGAGGTCCTGATGGATTCACTTCCAAATTCTTCAAGAATACTTGGTAACTAAAGGGGCCCTATGTATGCATTGCAGTCAAGGAGTTCTTCGGATCAGGAGACCTCTTAAAACAGATTAACCATACAGCAATCTCTCTGATAGCTAAGAAGACAGAGGTCTGCAAAGTTGAGGATTACAAACCTATCTCATGCTCTGCAATGTCCTATTTTCCAGCCAAATACTTCAATTTTCCAATGATATTTTATTTTATTGACCAAAATGCCCTTATATAATTAGGGGTTTTTCCCAAAAGGTACCTTATATAATATTCTTTTGGCCAAAATGTTGTGCATGTCTGCTACAACCCCGCATCAAGATATAACCAATTACTCAATAGCTACACATAATCTATGATTAGAGCATGAAAACACTAGGAACTTGAACTAACCTTAACAACTGATGGCAATGTGTGTCTTGATGCGCCAATGAGCTTTGAGTGAGGTTCGCACAATTGTAAATATGGTCTGGAATATGAACTGTATCATGGCTATCCAACTCTGATCAATCTGCTTCTATGCTCAGATCATCTGCAGGGCTGTATCTCAAAACTGAAAGGTTGGTGTTGAGTGGTTCTAAGAATGCTAAAATTCAAGTAAAAGGAGAATGAATAGAAATTCTTTACTAGATATTTACCCCTATCAGTTTGATAATCTGAATTCTATAAGTCGCCTGAACATACCCGCATCTTCAGAAACAGAAACATGATTAAGTACATATTGAAGCGGAATTCCACTTCGTTTGCAATGGTTCCTTAGGTTCCAAACATGCCATCTCGAATGTTTAGCCCACTTAGGACAAATTAAAGTGGAACTCCACTTCATTTGCAGAAACGGGTTTCTTAGGCTCCTGCAGAAATCAACATTTCTCAGACAAATAACAATAAAATAAAATAAAAATTAGGTAACACAAATGGTTAGGTAAAAGAAAAGAACTAACCCAGCTCTGTTTTGGTTAGTAGGAAAACTCTCTTTCAAGTGGGCGCTGCTAAGCCCAAACGAAATTATGCCGTGCTTATGGCACAAAAAATTCCTGTCAAAGTCAGCACTGCCAAGGTCAGCCACCATTCGTTTGCTTGAGTTCCCGCCTCCTAAACAATAAAATGCTGCGGTGAGATAAACACCCAAAAAAAAAAAAACAGAACTTACAGTGGAATAATGGAAGAACCTAAGTTTGCCTTAGGTTAGCACAATCTTCACTTGAAGCGGGATTTGTTTGTACATCCAACCAGCCATTTCCACTTCACAGGATAGGAGATGGAACACAAGTTACACATAAAATTCCAAAGATTTAAAGAAATAACCACCACTAAATTAAGAAGGCCAAAATATATAGAGAAAGGACGCATCTTACCAGGAGGTCGGGGAAGGTTGTTTCAAGAAAAGCTAGAAGTTGTGTGTTTTGGCTATTGTGAACATGGTGTATATATTAGAAGATTGAACCCCGATCGATCAGAACCTATTTGTACTACACCTCCCCTTCCAAACAAAAAAGGCCACTTCCTCTCGCAGGATGACCTCATAAATACAAGAGACGGAAAACAAATTAGATGATTTAAATCGAAAAAAAAAATTAAAAAAATCATTATAGAGGCTTTTGAAGTGAAAGTGATACCTTTATCTGTTTGATCGTCTGAAGGCTGATCACATGAGAGAAATCTGTTTATACCCAATGAACTTCCTCATACAACGATAACCTCACAAATTCAGGAGATGGAGCACAAGTTAAAGGATGCAAAATTCAAGAAACCAAACTAATCCATAACTTATATTGTGTTGGGAAAGTAGAAGCGTTTACTAGATCCACACATTGTGCTTTTCAGCAATTATCTAGAGTCCTTAGGTCAAAACAGCATGGGTTAGTAGTGACATGTTTTAGGAAACTAAACTAAAAAATAAGCAGAGAAGAGAATTGAAACCCTAGGCATGTGTTTATCCTCTCAGTTTGTTAATCTGAATTCTGACGGTCATCCAAACATGTAATCTTTTCTAGCTGTATAGATGCTCAACGATACCTTGATCTTTTGATTTTCGGTCGGATCTCGCGTCCAGTTGCACCGTACTCGTAGAACTTGTTGAAGCCTGATTCGTCGCCGGCCGCTTGGCGAGGTTTGCAACCGACAAACCCGTATTGTTGGTTCTTGAGAGAAAGCGTAGATCTGAAGCTGGTAAGTTGAACGGTGAGAAAGCTAAAAATTAAGGGGGGCGAGAGAGGGAGGAGCTCCACCGCCATGAGGTAGAAACCAGAAGGACATGACAATGGGGGAAGGTTGGGTTAAATAGCACCGTGAGGCTAAACCGACCTAGCGAGGGGTAAAATGGTAAAAGAATCGCCAGTTTGGGCGGGAAAGTTGGAAACAGCTGTATTTGTTTCCTTTTGGGATTGGCACGTCACTTTTTACTTCCTTTTCGGAAGCAGCGGTAAATTCAACCGTTTTTTATTTAGTGAAAAAATCAAATCTCTTTCCATAATTAGGAGTTAAGTTAAATACCCTCCGGAGTATGAAAGAAAAAAAATATGTCTGTCATAGGGGTAGGAGGTGGATTCCTTTCATAGGGCTTTGAGATGGTTCCGAAGATATGCTAAGGACAAGACGTGTCTTAACCTTAGTCGTAGATATGCTCTCTCGACCACCGTCTACCTCCTTTGGCATGTTCGGAACGCCCTCGTCATGGAGGGTAATCGAATCCTTGATGATATCATTGTGAAGCTCATTCTCACCCATGTCTACCGTCTCATTTATGATTCATTCCCCACTCGTGATGTTGTGAACATGTTTGCGTAAGATTGCATGGAGATTCGAAGTATTGTTTGTGACCTTAGAGTTGTGTCCTAGAGCCTGCGTGTCTCCGGGAACAACTCTCTCTTGGACTGTTTTTTGAGCTCATCTGCCCTTTTGGGCTGCGTCTCCTTGGAACATGACTCTTTTGGTGTTTTCTTGGCATGTTTCCTGGGCCTACGTGCCTAAGATATGTCCTTGTGTGTTTTGTTTATGCTCTGGAATGTGTCCTAAAGGCCTACGTGCCGGTGGGAGCATTCACCTTGAGATTTTGGTATGGCTACTTATCCTTGGTAAGTCTAGGTTGCGTTCCAGCTTCAAAAGATTGTAGCTTTGATTCCTTCGGCCTCCTCATTCTTTCATTGAATTTACATAAACCTCCCTTTACCCGGACTTAGTGCCGGGGGGTTGGCTCAAAAAAAATAAAATATGTATGTCGATATTTACAACGATTTTGGTTTTCTAGACCTCATCCGTAAGGATACTGCCGAGTAGAGCTCGTTCGTTCGAATTTTTTTCTAATAAAAAAAAATTGAAAGAAAAAAAATCCAACGGAGTGAGCAGTTTTTTTTTTTTTATAAACAACGGAGTGAGCAGTTAAAGTTTACTTCAGATTTGTCTTGTGAATGTGATATAAAATATTCAAGGATACTTTATCACTCGTTAATTTATTTTCAAAACATATTCATGTTGTGATTTTTTTTTAAAAAAAAATCCGATTAAAAGTTATATTATTATGAAATTGATATAGAATTCAATTCAAATTGATCTAATGTTTTTTATCCAATAATATGAGTGCATAAGTTTGAAGTCTTTTTGTAAGGTTATTTTTTTCAATAACATTTTCCCTTCTTTTTATTTTAGTCTCTAAACATTTTAAATATTGTAAAATAGTCACTAACCTTTTCTTGTGTTGTATTTTTGTCCCTAAATTTTTAAATATGGTAAAACATTCCCCAATCTTACATTTATATACGTGCTATACTGTTATTCTTTGTAATTAAACCACGTTTAATAATAATAATTAAAAAAAATAGCCAAAATTTATTGCAGTGTACATAAACAGAAAAATATTACTATAAAATAAGCTGACTTTACACTTTTATTTTTAAAATACACTCAACTGATCAACTCTTTGGTTAAATGGATCACAATTAACAATGATATACATAGTACGTATAACATAAAATCACAATACAAGTAAATTTTATCAAAAACACTCGTAAAATTCAAAGATCTCACGAACAGAGAAGAGGGTGAGATATTTTGTTCTAATGTCTACATATTTCTCCTATTAATCTAAAATGCCACTAAAAGTAAATTCATTTCACTTATCAAAGGGGATAACAAAATATCTCACCCTCTCTCCTAATAGTGAAGTCTATGAATTTCATAAGAGTTTTTCTTTTGTATTGTTAATTTGAATGTACATTACGATAATTTTGAGATGATTTTTTGTAATTATGTCAAACCATGGATTAAACAGAGTAAAATGAAATAAAATAAAATGTAAGGACAAGTCAAGTCTATCTCTTATAATAACAATCAAATAAACCACTTTTTTTTTTTAAATAAACTATTTTTCACTTCCTATAGAGTTACATTTACATACAACTCATGTTTCATACTCCCTCCGATCATATATAAACGATGTTTTAGATATATACACAAAAATTAAGAAATGTCACTTCTACCTTTAAATACTTCAATCAAATAATATTTACTTCCCCATCACATTTATTATGCACAATGTACAAATGTGATTGGTTAAACAAAAAAAAAGTACAAATAATATTATTATTAGTAGTACAAAAGTAAAAAAGGTGTAATTATTACTTATAAAACATCAAATATTGTTGATAAAATTTCACCTCTTAAAACATCAAATATTATCGATCGGAGGGAGTACGACTTATCAATTCAATTAATTTATCAACTCCGTCATCCTATGCGAACTAATTGTTCCAAAGTTTCAGCTAAAATCTTGTTATACACTAACTTAAAACTATTATGAATAGGCTATGCTATAATTTGATACAAACTTCTGTTTTCCTTCAACATGAACTCAACTTGGTTTATTTGTAACTTCAGCTGGCTGAAGACTTGCATTAACATGTCCAAGGTAAAGAGCCGATGAATGTAAAGTATCTCTCATTTGTTAATTTGTATGGTTCAAAACTGTTCAATATCAAAGGGTCAAATAGGCCACAGCAGCCCTAATACAAAGATGAGTAAACAAAGAGGCCTTATTTAATCTCAAGGTGGTAAGTTTGATTGCCATTAAGAAGACATGTTCACCAGAAGATACCACGGATGGTAGCTCGAGGCGGCGTTACTAGATGCGCAAGATCAAGGCGAGGAACAAACCGTAATGGTGCAGCTGAGGACTTCTGAATGCTACAAAGTACTGCGACTGGTGGTATAAATGAAATCCCTTGAAAATCTGGAAGAACAAACCTTCCGGGAATAATCTACTTCTGCAATTTGATTATTTTCAGATATGATGTGTGTGATTCCATGGAGCTGTTACTGCTATAGTATCTAAGGATTGATGGATCTGTGATGTGTATCTGCAGGGCGCTCGCTCAGGTCCTTGGAGCCGAGGCACGGGCTCAGAGGAGGGAATTTGGGGACGGACCGGAATATGTACTTTCGGCTGCTTCTGACTTCTCCGGAGGAAACTGGTCGTAGCTCGTTCAAGTGGTTGTGAGGAGGCGAGATGCGTTTCTTATTAGGGGAGCTCACTTTGACAGACTTAACAGGGACAGGCGAGTCTCTGAGTATCGCGGGTGTGTCGTTGTCCATTGTGTCATCACCAGGCCAGCCACAGTAGCCACTGGCATGTAGATATTCGGGCGTTTTGGACCTTGCAATCTCACGAATTGGAGACGGTGGAGGAGCTTCTTGGACGTCACTTGCATTTGATGAGGGAGCCGCGGCTGTCGTCTGAAGAGGACTTGACAGCCGTGTCACATGGCATAAATTAACAAGCCCAACAGGAACTGCTGACGACAATGGGATTGCTTCTGTGGGATTTCTAGAACCGTGTTGCACCAGAGAGCTTCCTGACAAAGATTGATGTATTCCAGGAGGCGGGGTGTGAAGATTGGGTTCAGGAGACAGCACGTATCTCCTGCCGGGAAGGAGGGATTTCATTTCATTCTTGCGGGAACTGAATTTCACCGAAACCAAAACATGATCAGCGGAAAAAGGCGGAATCAAACAAATACAAAGTTGCTTAGAATAAATATGAATGTGATGTACAGAGTTTGGAAGTTCTTACTCTGAACATGGAGTAATGGGTACTGCAATAGGCGAATCAACGACTTTGTCTATAGACACATGGCGTCTGCTTGTGATCAACAACTTACGCTTGTGGTCTGGTATCTCCTCTGAGATTTCATCAAAAGTTCGCTTGTTTATAATATGTCTGCTCATACCATAATCTGCAATGGATGAAGCAAGAAAATTCCTACAGAATCAGTATAACAGCATAACTTTGGAGGAGTTCAAAATAGCATTAATAATTTAGTACTGTATTTACAGAGTTTGTTCCAGATTTTAGGATGTGTAATGAGTATGAAAATCAATCTTCATCAGGAGGCGTCTTTGAAGGTCTTGCTACAACGAAATCCAATTCCCAATAATCTATTCTAAAATTTGTGAAAAAACTAAAATGATGACTAATGCAACTAAGAGATCATAGAAACTTAAAATTCCAGATAAACTTTTCAATCTAGGACACATTTTACAAATTTAAGTCCAAACATCAGAAATCAACCGACATACAAAAGCCAAATAAAAAATAAAGGATAATAATAATACAATATACACTTTTCCTGAACAAACCTCACATCTTTAGCAACAAATACCGTAAGCTATAGCAAAAGAGACATTCACTGCAAAACGGTCAACTTTATTGCCATTCAATTGATCCCAGATTCCCAGTGTTAATGCTCGCTGAAGAACCAATAACTAGATGATAACACCCCCATAGTTGGACCATGACTAGATGCTGCAGTGCAGGACCACTATGTAGCTATAGATCCTAGCCTAGCCTATTATCCATCTCATTTCGTAATCATGCTGCCTCTACATTCCTCTCTGACAGCCAAAGCTGATAGCATTGAGTATGCCCTCTTCAAATGCAAAAAGAATCTAGTCAAGATCCAATGTAACTTAAAACTAGCAGGTGGTACATGGAAAACCCTCATTGATTCTATAATCTGTAGGATAAAAATAGTTTCCAGTTGTAATGTTTGTGCTAGTAAGTTGTAACATTGAACAACTAACATCACTAACCATCAATTTTACCTGGCTTTTTTCCGTAGACATTTTTACATCCTTCACATCGACAACCATCAGAACATCCAACATTGGCCTAGAAAGAGGAACATGAAAGCTGATTAAGAAATTGGAGGTTGTCTATAATTTATGCAACACATAGAAGTGATCAAACCTGATAGCATTCACAGTATTTCTTAAGGCACATCGATTTCCTGCAGTTGCAGCCTCTTTTATGCCTCAACGAAGATGGACCTACTGATTCTGCAGATTCCTGCAAATTCTCAATATAAGAACCAAAACTTCCTTTAAACATAGGGGGGGAAAGAGGAAATGTTAGTACCCCGGAGTTTGTTGGAGAATTGGTGACATGCTGCATAATTCTAGGAGCAAAAGCAAGCGGATTTCTAGATTCAATTTGCTGTCGTGCTTCAAGGACTGTATCCTTGAATTCTGGCCGATTAAAGCATCCTTTACAAGAGCAGGAATCAACACAATAAAGACCAGCAGCAAAACAGTCACAATAGCTGCAATAAGAGAGGTATCAATAGCAAGCCTACAATAATCTATTGATAGAAATGTGAGTTGACATACAGCTTCAAGCATTTTGACTTCTTACAACTACAACGCTTACACCCATCACCATTAGTAGAGCCTGATGCCTTCGTCCTGGGGAGACATGCAAAATCAACAAAAGAGATCAGTTTTCTTCTTGAAAATACACATATAGATGGTTCAGATAGGTAAAATAATGCTTGCCTTCCCGTGTTTGAACCCGGTTCATTCAACACTTCTGTGCTTTCTGCCATCTCCTCACCAGCTGAGCTTAGCAAAACGAGCGAATCCAAAGGTTTTGCACTATTTGCTAACAGCAATTTGTTAGGAGTGACCATTTCCACAGATTCACTTTGGTGCATATCACCTTCAGCGATTGACGTGACTTTCTCAACATTATTTGAAGATACTGCACATGAATTGACAATGCCTGATCGTATCAGGCTTTTCCCTTCGAGTTTCACCATACCTTTAGATGATTGCTTGCCAGTAACTAAACCTCCTGGTGGGCTAGCAACTACGCTGTTCAAGTGCAATCCAATACCCCGTGGCTTAGATACAGCAATTGAAGTGCAAGAACGAAAGCGCATTGTGCTTGCAGATTCAGACTGGGCAGCCACGTGCCTGTTACATGGTGTCTCAGGGATAAAATTTTGAGATAAATCAGCAATACTGATTTGCCTTTCTGTTGAGTCCAGGTTTGATCTAATAGACCTATGTTGGCATTCACCAAATTGAAGGCCCCGTCGTACAACATCAGTTTGGATATGATTCACCTACATCAATCATTGGGATTACTTCATTTTATTTTATTTTTATATAGAAAGTTAAATAAGCAGAAAAGTACTGCTGGAACTTGAGCATATTGAGGAACTCCTTTGATGGTAAATATTAGGGAAAATCAATAAATAGCCAAGGAAGACAAGTTGCTACAAATTTACCACAGCTAAAAAATAACATTACATAAGCATCGGTATCCTGGCAGCATATAAAATTTTCCATTGTTGATTAATCGAAAGATAGCCTATTAACCATCTCTAATTTAAAGACTCAATAGCTCATGTAATCAGATGATCAGAATTGAAGAAAACTGATAGTTTTCATCTTTTATCTGATCAACACCAATTATATTATCAACTTGTGATATAGGCGAAATATTGACATAGAATCTGGCATGTAACTTACAAATTATATTATCAACTTGTGATATATGTGAAGTTCAAATTCTCCGGTGTATAACTCAAGGCCAACTTGAATTTCCATGATTCTAACTAATATTCATTGTTAGACATAGCAACATTAGGTGAATGAATCTTTGGGAATAGAAGAAATTTGTATGATCGAGGACCAAACACCATACATAATTATGAGCATCAATTTATCTACTATTCAAACCACGTGTCATGTCAAAACACGGCTTAGTAATCATGAATAAAACATGAGAAGCATGATTTATTCTTTGGCCTTGCCAATATAACAAAAGAAATTGAATAAATGTAGTTACCTCATTCAGAGAATCTCCATATATTGCTATAAAGGGCTTTGAATTGAGATCCGAGCATACTTCAGATGTTGAATAAAACTGATAGTTTTCATCTTTTATCTGATCAACACCAGCTACATGTTCTCCTTGTTGACACTCATCAGCTCGTTTTAACAAAATCATGGATGTCTCACTGGTCAAACAATTATCCTTCATACTATCTTCCTTAACCGTGTTACTTTCTAATGCTTTAGGGGCATCATCAAGATGTTCTCTGCTTCCAGAATCTATAAACTCTCTGTCCAGAGAAGCGTCCAATAATTTCTCAACTGCAACGTTCTGATCGAGTGATTTTACTGCAATATTCAACTGAGAAACCAATGTCTCTGGATCATATGGAGGTGTATCGACTTCCTCAAGCTTAACATTGTCTACAGAAAATCCTGATGAAGATGTATGACACTGCTGCTGCCTGCACCAGACAAAAAACATAATGTAAAATTTGAATTTGTGTTTGTTAAATTCAAGAAGAGAACAAATATATGGAGCATATTGTAAACCTGTTCAAGAAAGATGGTTGTGGATTTATGTGTGGTGATGTAAACACATTAGGTGGAGATGTCATCCCGGCAAACCCCTGCAAAATGGCTGCATCCTTTAGGAGCGGTGGTGGGGAAAGGTTGCTAATATCACCAAAGATAGAAGATTCCTGATTGAAGCAAAACGAAATCGCTGCCTAGTGCTTACTATATATGCCTAATTCCAAGCTGCAATTAACAATTGAAGACTAGAGGTTCACTCATGAGTCTATTAGTCATCACTGAACCGTAAAATATGTATTGTCCTTAACAGAATTACAGAGATACAAGACCCATGGCCATGGACGTTTCAAACCAAAGACAAAGGCAACATACAGTACACATTTAAAAACTGATTCAATACTTTAGCATCTGAAATCATCTCCAAATTGCAAGGGGGGCATGAATCAAATCTTGGTGCAATCACATGCTTTACATATCCCATTTGATCATGAAACCCTCAAACTATGTGAACAGCCACCACAATGACATAATTAGTGCTTAACATTAAATCAAGAACCCACAACACTGAGTAATTGCTAAAGTGCTAAACCTCGTGAAAATGGTGAGCATTTATTAATCACACAATAAATCGAAAAATTCTTCACTGAGTTTTCCCTATTTACTCCTTAATTTTACTATGCCATCAAACTAGAAATCATTCCAAACAAGTCATAAAAAAACATAGATTCAGAACTATCGAGGGCATAAATTCTCGATTCCACTTATGGGGTTGGAACGCTACTGAAAAAAGCAAGTCGTGAAAAGCTCAGAAGGAAAGCCCAGTTGAGCAAGAGTAAAATCCGAGACAAATTCAGAACTAAAAATAGAAAAGGAAGGCGAGGTGAGGTGAGGTGGGTGGATTGTATACTTGGACACCAGTGGATTCTGAAGCACAGCAGGTGTTTCCGTTGCCGGTGTTATCAGATTCGGAGGAACCCATTTTCACAGCAGAAGAAAAGGGCAAAAGACCAACCCAGAAACTGAAAGCAAAAAAGCTGCGGTAGAGTGAGAGTGAAATCCAACGAGTATCAAATGGGTTTATATGTTATATGTGATGAATTGATGAAATTGGGAAGAGAAATGAATGCTTGATATGATGAGATCGGAGATTAGGATTTAGGGGGAGGGGAGAGAGAACACAGAAAGGGGGCGGGGGACGCGCCAGTGCGGCGCATTTGAACCCCCTCACTCTCTCCGCCCCCTAAACATCACAGTGGGCTGAGCCTGAGGGATTAGGTTTGATAGCTGGAATTGAATGGGGGATTGAGGGGGGGTGGACCTTGCACCTTTGCAGATTGGGTAATTTCTCTCGTGAATCAACCAATTACTGATTCAGGAGGGTTTCACTTTCACCCCCATTTGGTAAAGTTGAGCACTTGGAGTTTTGAGCTTGTGGGTTGTAATTGTGCGTTTGGCGCTCTAATGGTCTTTTGAGAATATGATTACTGATTTCATTAAGTTGATAAGGAAATTATAAATTGCGTATGAAATATAATTTGTGTTTATAAGATTCTTAAAAAGTAGTAGAATGAGGTAGAGAATTTTTTTAGTTGAGTGCTAATTTTAGCTAGATTATAATTAAAAATAGAAGTTAAAAAAAAAAAAAAAAAAGTTAAACCAACGTGCTTGGGTGTTTATTTGGTTTGAAATTATCATAATATCATTAATAACAATAATATAAACTTCATTTTTTACAAATAAATTCTTTTTTCGTCTCATATGATGTTTACTACTGTATATTATTTCATAATCTTTCAACCTTTACTTTACATAATTTTTCAATTTTAACTGTTTTTAAATTTTAATTATTTTTTTAACTGCGTCTAATCTATGATAATTGTGTTTTTAGTTCCTTGGAATAAGAATTTAGGGGAAATTCAAGTTAAACTTGTTACTTTCACCACTTGTAATTCCAGTTAAAAACTAGTCTCTCATAGTCTCGCTTCCTTTTTAAATCTTTGATTGATACATAATTCCTCATTGTGGATTAAAGAGTGTAGCAATTTCAAATAATGTTTTTATAACTTGTATAGAGAATAATATTGCGGTATCAAATTTAGTGGTATTTATAAAGGAATGATCACATGATTCACATTGATGGTTAAAGATTTGACACATCCATAAAATTAATATCTATATGAGGGTTGTATGTCTTATTTTCATCTCTAAATTTATCTCTTAAGATATTGAGATGTTAATCTTTACTAATTACTAATTAGATTACGGTTTTTTTTATCCTATGCCCCTTGGGACATATGATAAGAGACTACAAATAGAAAGATTTTTAAATTTAAATTATTTTATCTGTTTTTAATTATGCTTTCCTAGTGTCTATGCATCTAAATATAGGGAATCGTTCTCAATATGGGTTGTTTATCCCATATCCTTGGGGTATATGACAAAAAAACCAATTAGATTAATATGATTAGGTGTCATGTATAGGAGTTATATTTGTAGAGATATTAGGAATTAGTATAAATATATATATATATATATTGTATTAGAGAGGGTATCAATTGAATAATCAAATAAACCAATTACTCATTTCTCCTTTACCCTTACTATCTCTCTATTATTGTACGTTCTCCTCTTTCCATTTTCCTAACCTTTCTCATCCCTAAACCTTCATCTTCTTTCCTCATTTCTTCCTTTAACCTTTCAATCTGAGTCGGGATATAACCTTAGGTGGATACTTATTTTCGAATCAAGCAAAATTCATTTTGGTCATGAGTAACATGTCTCTTATCAAACACATATATCCAATATTTTTTTATTTTTAAAACACTATTCATTTTTTATCATTTTACCCTTATTCAAATATCGTTACTACCCTATCAATTAGTTTTTATCAAACAAGTATCAAATTTACCAAACACAGTAATAATTTTTCACACTGATAGGAAAACCACTAAAAAGTTGTTCAATTTATAAACCCACAAATCCCGTCATTGAAAAGGACTGAAGTCATGCATATATTCAAGCTTGTTGACATGGAGGGGCTTACTTGGAGTCTTGGAGTGAGATATGAGCTCATGAAATCTCTTATAAACCCTCGAGATCTCAGTCGCGACCAAGCATCCGGATGTAGGATTGTTGCTTGGAGTGTTTGTTGTTACGACCTCATGGAGAACTAGATGGATAGGGGAGGAGTGATTCGAAGCGGTGTTCAAAGTCGTCGTTTGTCTTTCATAACATGGTTAGCAACTCGAGGGTGTCTTGCCTTCAAACAGGAGATAAAATGAAACACTAGAAACGGTATGGGCACGGGCAGAGCTAGGGGGTGCTAGCAAAAAAAAAAAATGTATATATTTAGTATTTTAAAGATAATATAACATCTTTAAATGATATTTGAAATAAGGGTGTTGTTTAGCTCAAATGGTAAGAGAAAGAAGAACCATTCCGAAATGGTTCACCGGAAAGGACTTGTGGGTAGTACCCATAAGTCCCCGGTTCGAACCCGGAATGACCGCTCTCATGAAGAAAGAATTAATGAGATAAGGAGAATCAAAAGGTCTTGGGTTCAAATCTCAATTCTTTCACTTTATTATTGTTTTATTGATTTCTCTCTATTTTTTTATTTGTATCAATTATTTCATTTAAAAATGTCATATTTATGTTAACATTATACATTTAATCTTTTCTTTCAACATTGTTTAAAAACTAATTCTTCGTGATTTTTTCTATATTTTTTGTATCGACTATTTCATTTAAAATGTCATATTTATTTTTTACTTAATTATCAAATCTTTTTTTTTTTGCATTTTATGTTAACGTTTGATAATAATTTATTTAAATTTATCATAGCAATTTTTTGGACTTACAAATTTTATTTTTATTGTCTAAAAAGAAAAGTATGCGCCATGTTGCGGGAAATTTACAAATTTTCAATAAAAAAAAATGTTAACAAATTCGACAGAGGGGCATTTTGGCAAAAAAATGATAACCTCAGGGGTATTTGGCGAAAAAAATGGAAGCCTCAGAGGCACCTGGTGAAATATGTCAAACTTTCGTACACCACGCGAATTAGTCTTAAACTCATGGGCATTTGGCGAAAATCCCATTTTTTTAATTAAGGAACTAAGACATTATAAAAAAAAAAACACATACACTAAATACGATTTTTAATGATTTACCTCCATTAGGTGTATACATTTAAACCTATCGTATCTTTTTCTCATATTGATTTATAATTTACACTAATTTAAGAGGTATAACAAATGTATAATACATAAAGTGTTACATAGAATCCGAACTTGGTTTCCTTAAGCTAAGAATTATGCCAGGAGAAGTGTGGAAGTAATTGATCATTTTTTTTTTATCAAATTTGAAGTATTTATCATCTCTAAAAAAAAGACTCTGCCATAACAACCGAATATTTTAAAAAATGACATGGTAAGGAGGACGTAGAAAATGTAATGTTATTGAAAAATTAACATGGTTGAGTACTTTGTGTGGTGTTAAGCACAATTGAAATTATTATAAAATAACCTCAACATGGTTCGAGGAAGGCTGCTTAGCTTTGCCGGGCGTGTTACGCTCACTAAATCTGTGCTCTCTTCTATTCCGGTGTATTCGATGGCTTCGGTTGTCCTTCCGAAATCTACATGTGATAAGATTGATAGGATGTGTTGGAGTTTCATTTGGGGTGATTCGGAGAATCATCGGAGGATTCATCTGGTGGCTTGGGAGGATATGTGTAAGCCGAAGGAGGTTGGGGGTCTGGGCACCAAGTCTATGCAAAACATGAACTTGGCGCTAATCGGGAAGCTTGCTTGGCGGTTTATGGTGGACAAGAAGAGTAGTCCGTGGTGCACAATATTAAAGGCTAAATATGTCCGTGAGGAGGGTATGAGCAGGCCTAATGGTTCGGCGGTCTGGTGTGCTATCAGGAAAGGTATCGAGTCGGTTCTCGTGGATGGGACGAAGTGGGTGATCGACGACGGTGGGGGAGTCAGATTCTGGGTTGATTGTTGGATGAGGAATGAAAAACTACTTGACGCTGCTACTAAAGAGGTGGAAGGGACTGATTTGATTAGGAGTGTTCAAACTTACTGGGAAGATGGGAGAGGTTGGAAGTGAGAGGAACTCATGGACCTGCTGTCGTCGAATCTGTTGATGAGACTTGCTGCTTGTACAGTGGACAACGAGGGAAGATCGGATTGTCTCTCTTGGAAAGGCACTTCGGATGGAAATTACACGGTGAAATCGGCCTATGATAGGATCACTAACATTGCCAACATAGAATGTTTGGATGCGAGTGTGTTTAACAGGATCTGGAAGCTTAAAATTTCGGAGAGAGTCCGGTGCTTCTTGTGGATGGTTCTCCGAGGCGTGATCCTCACCAATGAAGAAAGATGTCGTCGACATTTGACTTAGGAGCCCTGGTGCGACGAGTGCCAAGGGTAACCGGAGACGATGAGCCATATATTCAGGGAGTGCCAACATGCTCAAAATGTTTGGAGAGAGTTGCCGATTACGATGACGGAATCTAATTATTTGAATATTCCCTATGCAGGATGGCTAAGGATGAACCTGATGGCGAGGAGCAAGGTGGCAGGCGAGCTCGAGTGGGCTTGTGTTTTCGCGGACTTGCTTTGGTGGTTGTGGCGCTGGAGGAACTATCGCGCATTCAACAATGACATTAGGATGGAGAACAAGAAGGATTTCATTATGAAGCAAACTAAGGACTACATGGAAGCTTGGAAGGGGAGGCCGAACACGGGACCTTGCAGACAGAGATTGAAAGTGATGGTGAGGTGGGTGAAGCCTCCGGAAGATTGGGTGAAGGTGAATGTTGATGGAGCCGTCGACGACGATGGGTTTGCAACAGCAGGAGGGGTTGTCCGGGGTGCTCTTGGAGGATGGATGTGCGGGATGGTGGCTGCAATTGGTGTCGGTTCCGTTGTCATGGACGAATTGTGGGGGATTCTTGAATGCCTTCGTTTGGTCAGGAACTGGGGCTTTCAGAAGGTGGTCGTGGAGTCGGACTCTAACATTGCTCTCAAGCTCATACAAGAAGGGGTGGAGGATAGTCACCCCCTCGCTAGCCTGGTTCGGAGTTGCCATGGCTTTATCAAACGGATCTGGGAGATTCAGTTTCAACATGTCTTTAGGGAAGCGAATTTCGTCGCCGACTCCCTTGCTAACGTGGCTCGTAGTTTTCCTTTAGGAGTTCACGTCTTGTCTGAGCCTCCCCTGGGCTCCATTTTTCTCATTGAAGAGGATGCTAGGGGAAGGGCTACTCCCCGTCTTACCTTTGTGTAGCTCATTCCGTTTTTCCATTATATTTGAGGGCTCTAGCCCGTGTTTGTTGACCAAAAAAAAAAAAACCACTCGCTCTGCCAAGGGACTTGATGTTTTCAACGCTTTCTCTTCTGGTGTCTGATTTGAAAATCGTTTGGTGCTTTCATTTTGATGGTTATTTTCTAATTTCTTGTTATTTCATGAGTTGTTCTCTCCAGATCTTCCTCCGGATACCGGTGTTTTCGATCTCTCAAGATATCATACTTGTTGACATTAGAGATCTACTCTCTAAATGATTTCTCTGGCTAGTTTGTAATGAGAAAACCATTAACATATGGTCTGACATTTGGGTAAAAGCGCAATATCTACAGAGCTTTCGGAATGATCGTAATCCTAATTTTAAAGTATGTGATTTATTTACAAATACCAACTCCTGGGATACTGATGAGTTAAATTGTATTTTTCCCTCTCATATTGTTCAAGCAATTACTAATATCTATATTCCAGTAACTGATATTCCAGACAAGTTAATTTGGATTTACAGTAATAATGGAAAATTCTCTGTTAAATCCACATCCTCTCTTTATAATACTAAGAATACAAAGAAAATTCTAGCAGACTGGATTTGGAAACTTAATATCCCTCCGAATATTAAAAAATTTATTTGGAAAATCTTTTTAGATATCTTGCCCACTACTGTCCGGTTAAATAGATATATAAATAGATTTCCTAGAACTTGTTCTCTTTGTAATTCTGATATAGAAAATACAAATCATTTATTGTTTAATTGTCAGATTACAAGATCCCTTATTCAAAATCTGGGTGTTACGTTGAAAAAATGTTTTATTATACCAAATTTAACAAGTGATGTCCAATAAAATATTCTAAATATTAGGGCTCTTAATCTAAATTTTAGATACTTGTGTCATTTATTACATTCAATTTGGGAGCTTAGAAATAAAATTATTTTTTCACAATACTTCTGATACGGATATTATCTATGCTTTAACTCAAGCCATTGATAATATCTCATGCTGGAGTAAAGGACAGGTAAAAATGAAATTACCTAAATGTGTTAGACCTCATGATAAAATGATTTGGAAATGTCATCCAATAAATGTAATTAAGATCAATGTAGATGCTTCGGTGAAAAGTGATATTTAACCACATAAATGTAACATTAGGACGGGTTCTGTTATTCTCGCAGAAGCTTTTGCTGTATATACAGGTATAGGACTGGTAGTGGAGATGAAGATTCGAAGAGTTATAGTTGAAAGTGATTGTGCTATCATCATCGACGCCATTAATCATGCGAACAACATATCATGGGAGGAGGTCGCTCAAATAGTCCAAGAGATCCATTCATTAAGAAGAGATTTTGAGAGCGTCACATTTCATCATTGCTATAAAGAGGTCAATGATGCAACTGATTTTATTGCTAAATTTAAGTTGAATTGTAATTTTATTTTGAGTACTTGTTGTTGTGAGTTCTAGAACATCATATTCCGATATGATCATGGATGTCGATAGTACCTCCAATTTATTGTTTATTTTCACGTTCAAGAACAAAAAAGATAGTGAGTATGTATGGATGCACTTTTTAACTAGTTAAAAAAATAAGTAGAATGGGTTGTTTATTTTTTTAACTAGTTAAAGAGTGTATGGACACCGAAAAAATCATAAAAAGGGTTAAAATTATGAGTTAAAAAAAGCTACTTGAGAGCGCTTATTTGGGGTTTATTTTGTTTATTTGGTTTGAAAGTACCACAATACCCCTAATAACAACCAAATAAACTCCACTTTTCTCCACTTTTTACGAATAAACTGTTTTTCGTCCCATATGGAGTTTATATTTTTTCATAAATTTTTAACTGCTTTTACCAATAATTTATAAATTTTTACCCTATTTATAATTTTAGTCAGTTTATTAACCCCATCTCATACGAACCCGGTATGAGACTCGTTGGTATCTCGGATTACTTTCATATGTTCAAGAACAAAAAAAGGGGGGCTAGATTTGTAATTAAACACCCTGTCACCCTGGACCTGGTCGCTTCCCCCACTCCCCTCCCACACAGACACAGGAGCTTCTTGGAGCTCAAGAAAACATTAAACTCGCATCCCTTGTAAATCCCCAAACTTCACAGTACAAATATCACATGTCTCTGAGAATCTTCATTGCGAGGTCTGTGACTGTCAGATCAAAGATGAAGTTCTTTCCGCCGATGATGTCCAGGGCAAGAATTCCTTCGCTATTCGCCCTTTCTTCTCCCCGTTCACCGCTCCGTTGCTTTTCGCCTGCTTCATCTCCCAATGTTTCGCCGCTGCAGCAGCCGATCGCCGCCGCCACTGCCACTGTCACCGCCGATCTTGATTTCGACGGAACTCTCTCTGCGACCAAGCATTTCGTAGTCCAAGAACCTCTTCAGCCCGGAGTCGTCGTGTATGACGGCGTCTGCCATCTCTGTCACCGAGGTTCTTCCTCATTTCTCTCTCTCTCTCTCTCCCCCTTCGTTCCCCGGTTGTGATTTCCATTTTCAATTTCCTGTTTCCGATTTCGTCGCCATTTTCTGCCATTTTACAATTTAAACCCTAATACGCCGACTTTCCCCCTTCAATCTGGATAATCGATTGACATTTGGACCTAATTTACAACTCAAAACCCTAAACGCGATCCCTTTTTCTCGTCCCTTTGTCAACGGAAACCAGCAACAACGGCAAATTTGGATAATGAGGTCGGTTGGATATATAAATTGATCTGATTAGGATCGAAAAGCAGCGGATGCTAATTCCAAGTGAAGTTTCTCTACTGAATCTTTTGATTTCGTAAATTTCAAGTGCAGGGGTGAAGTGGGTGATCAATGCAGACAAGTACAAGAAGATCAAATTCTGTTGCCTGCAATCCAAAGCAGCTGAGCCCTATTTGCAACTTTGTGATGTTACGAGGGAGGACGTTTTGCGTCGTTTTATATTCATTGAAGGACTCGGTTACTACCATCAAGCTTCGACTGGTACAAAATCTCTCCCTGAAACTATATATAGATCTTTAAAAACTTTCCACTAGCCATTGTTTAGCAACCTTGGAATGATCATTAGTGTGTGTATATACTGTCTGCAGCTGCGCTGAAGGTGCTCTCACACCTGCCATTGCCTTACTCCGCATTGAGTGCTCTGCTGATATGCCCATCTCCGTTGAGGGATGCTGTGTATGATTACATTGCAAAGAGGCGTTATGACTGGTTTGGAAAGGAAGAAGACTGCCTTGTGTTGAAAGAACCAGAGCTGCTCGAGCGCTTCATTGATGCTGAAGAGTTATGGAAGAAGAGGAATTCCGACATTTGACGATAGATTCGTTTGTTAGCCTAATACTTGAGCAACCAATGCTAAGATAGCAGAGAAGAGTAGTATACATCAAAGATGTTTTGGTAGTTGATCAGAAACGTGAAGATTTGAATTGTAAATGAAGTTCTCAGCCTCTAAAGGGCCTTTTGCTATTAACCTTGGAAGATATCTCTTAATCTTTATACCTCTAGCTGGAATCTGATCAGAAGTAGGCCACTTGTGTGCTGTAGTTGCTTAAAAGCAACCATCATGATCAAAGATTTCTTTCATGAGGCTCCAACCAAGGAAACCCAAGAAAATCGAAAATCTCCCTCTCTGTCTTCAAATGCAGGCTGACCTTGGCTCTTGATCCCTGTAGCTGAAGGGTTTAGGGTCTGAAGAATTTAAATAGAAAGGGAGGTTGTTACGACTTACCCGCTTGCCATCGGAGCCATGGGTTGCAGGAAACAAACCCGTGTCATCGAGTTGGTATCCTTTTGAGCCAGCTAGTATTCTCAACCTACACCCTCGAGTTGACACCAAAATTAGTAGCATTGGGTCGAAATCTTCATTGACAGAGAATCTGGAAGCCGGTCTAGGGTGGGGAACCCACACGCAGCTTCCTTGGAAAATCATGCCAAGGCTTTCGAGAAGAGAGATTTTGAACAGACATACCTCCTATTCAGTGTATCATTGCCCGTCCAATGTACCAGTCCGAATGCAAATATGTCTCTAGGATAAACCTACAACAACGAAAGTGCTTTTTATAACAGGTCACTTATGATGGGAAACAAGTATGAACTACTACCTTAATATCTATCCGGTGGCGCAATTCTCGACCAGGATACGTGCACAAGCCAAAATATGTGTCGACCACATGATGAGTACCCTATAAAGTGGTGCATCAACACACAAGAAGAGGCAGGATGATAAAGAACATACCAAGAACCCGAGAAAAAAGGATATGCAGGTATTCATTCATTATGTCCATATCAAATTGTTGAGGAGAATTATATGAAGAAATCACATTACCTCCTCATTGTGAGTATTGAACATCAAATCTTCCCTTAAGAAGTTCATCTCCTTTAACTTATTCACATATTTTGCAAGGAAACCTTTATGGCTGAAAGAACAATAAAAGGAACTAAAGCCAAGACTTTTTTATTTCATCTAATGACGTTATACCAAGATATCAAGATCCAAGTAAATAAGATAGACTGCAGTATATAAAACACGAAGCTGTAAATGCAAGGTGATGACACTCAAATATTCAATAACAAATTATATATACAGGAATGAAAGGAATGGTTTGAGTTACTGCATCAAATGAGAGGCATTCTCACAGTTGCCTCACCTTTGTCCATCAGGATGTGTAATTATAATGTCGATATCACCACACGAAGATTTCCCACGTCTATATGATCCGCCACAAACTGTCGTCACCTTTCAAACAAAATATGGCACATCAAAGCACCAGCCAACAATATATCCACATAAGTTTGGCATTGATAAATGACCTTGAATCAAGTTCAACTAGTTCTATACTTGCATAAAAAGTGTAATTAGATTTACCCCATCCAGAATATCCTCTGCAGCTTTCTCCAACAGTTTTCCCATCTCCGAGACCTATAATTTTGGAAACAGGCAGTCAGAAAAAGAGCTTACTAAGTGGATCTCTGCAGTAGAATTAATAAAAGCTGAAACAATACCTCATGGCGAGGAATTCGCGCCTTGATATCATCAAAGTATTTCAATCCTAACCTCTGAGCTTTCGTCAATGACTCATCATTTTGTAGATCTTCTAGCGTGCGCTGGCCTTTCTCGTATAGCTTCAAGGCAGTGGCAGGACCAACGCCCCATACTTCCCCAAACAGTGAGATTGTTCTTACCTAACAAAATGAGGCAATTAAATGAGGCAATTATCATACTACTAAAAGCTGCAAACAACACTTGTTTATAATGTCTAGTAGAACTTGAATGATTATATACCTCACCAAAAGTTCTCATTGTTTCAAATTCAAATGCTAAGCAAATATTGGATCAGAACTCAGAAGTCAGAAGTACAACACCTTTTCATCTTGCACAAAATGCTCCAACTTGGACAACTTTCCTGTCGTTACAATTTCCATTATCTGAAACCAAGTTGACAGGGTATAAATCTTTGCAAGAGAGATATAAGTATAACATCATTCACTCTAACAGATATTACCAAGTCGGTATAAACCTACGTGCTCTTGCAATGATTTTCCAATTGCAGGCAAATGCTGGATCTGATCAATACTCTCTATTTTAAAAGGAAGTTTCTCTATAACTGCAATGGCCTTGTGATAGCTATACGATCTCCTGTCCTCACCCAATGCTTTGACAATGAAAATGAGAAGTATCAATAAGAGCACTCATGAGTCAAAACACACGATAAACATTAAGTAGACTGAAGATATACACCTAGCTTATTCATTCTCACCTCTATATATGTCAATCAGCCTGTCGAATATCCCTGTAATATTGCTATTGAGATCTGGTGGATTGTATGCTTCTGATGGACTAATCTGATCACCAAAGAGCATCAATTATTCAGGTTCCCGAAAACTCAATTTGTGTTAACTTCAGAAATTCAAGCATAAGTGCAAGATCAATAGGCATTCAACAACTTCTTTTTAACCAAACATGTACACAAACACATAAACAAGTGCAGGTAACGTTGTTGTTAGTGAAATCAGAATTTAATGTTTCTCTATGATAGAGAGACCTTCTTGTAGTCCTTCAATGAGACTGTGTCCTCAACTATTGCATCAGTTGTTGCTGTACCCCTAATATCTCTGCCCAAGTCTCTGGACACTTCAGGTGAAGAGGACATTGACTGGCTGGAATGCAATGGACCATCTGTTTCTGGGTTCTGACTTTTTGATTGTGCAGAAAGTTCAGCCGTGGATCCAAGAATGCCCTTTTCTGGCACATGATCGTCTTTGAGAACATAATAATCCTGTGGGATCAATTCTCCCACTTTCAAACTATCTTCTAGCCACTGATATAGAAGCACACTCTGCAGAAAGAAAAATTGACACAAACACACCCGTAAATTTGTAATCCATCACCCCATTGTATATGATTAAACCGAGAATCCATCCAAACGAATGTAATCAATATGAAACAATAATCAATTTGGAACGAAAAAGCTAACCCCTTTAAAACTAGTGAAGCTGTCACCACCAATGTGCTTCAGAGCGCCCCAATTCATGGCAAGAACATGGGTGACACTCCGTGATAAAGTATCTTCAATTTGAGCCCCCATTTGCTCCAATTTCAGTTTCCATATCTGTTTGGAACCGCAAAATCGATGAAATCGGACTGACAAAGATAATTAATTTGAACTCACCGAAGCCCTAATGTAAGAATTACTTGACCTGTAATCGGCGAGCCTGGACACCCGAATTGACCAGAAAGACGATCATCCCGGAGAAGATGCCTCCAGAATCGAAAATGGGATTAGGGTTTAGGTCTCTCTTCCTTTTGGGTTTTGGCGCCATTTTTCTTCACTGGGTATCCTCCTTTCACCGGAACCCCAAACAGACATTTTCTAGCGCTGCCTTCCATCCTTCCCCGGAGAAAAAGGGGAAAGAGAGAGAGATGCTAGTTTTTTTTTGTTTTTTTTTTTATCAGATAAAAATTCAGGTGGTGGTTAGTCAATCCGAGAGCATCTCGATAGATGAGATTACGAAGATCTTAAAGAAATACAAACACAAAATACATCAAAAGAACCATCCAAAATAAACTCAAACCCTAAGCAAACAAGCGGTCTCAACATCGAGCGGAAGGAAGTCCGGCGTGGTGAAGTGGATAGCAAGCGCATGGGACAGCACCAGCTGACACGATGTCTTGCCCCCGAAAAGATGGAAAGCAGAAATCCTCACAAGCAAAGACGACTCATGGGGAAGTGTGGATCATACGACGTTCCCCCACCTAGATGAGGGATCTTCGAAGATCACAAACACCGTCAACACGATCACTTCGATTAGCCAGGGTCGCAGAACTGCTCTTCAACCAAAACTAATCACGAACACATGGACGCCCAACCAACACGAGGGCATGAAGCACGACCGCGAGGAGGGGGGAGAGCGAGAGAAGATTCCGGAATTTATTTCGGAAAAAATTATTTCATCAATTTGGTTCTTCAAACCCTTTCGTGAATTTTCAAGCCCTTTCGGAATTTTCAGACCCTTTCGAGGTTTCCTCAAATAGTGGTTTCAACCCTTTCAAGTTTTTTTTTAATCAAAACATTGGGTCCCAAGGACCCGAAGCTTGGGCCCCAAGGAACCATCATCGAACCGAAACGGGAGTGGGTGAACCGGCGATCGGAGGCATGAGCCGGCGGCGGAGGGGATCAGTGTAGGCTATGCACCCAGACCAGGCCATCCAAAGGTGAAAACCGACAGGCTGCCACGGGTGGAAGAGATTGAGGCTTCAGAGAGTTCAGGTTAGAGCGGTTGTTAGTCGAGAACCCAAATCGGCGACAATATACCAGGGGAAACAAAAGGCGAGGACCCAAAAACCACCCTTAACAAGGTCGATTGAAGATGGGGAATGTGAAACCAAAATTTAGGGTTTGGTACCGGGATAGGGGCTTGATGAAATCAAAGTCAAAGGATCGATGAGGTTAGGGGAACGAGAAGATGGTCGAACGACGAGGGTGGCGATGGTGGACGACGACGACAATGGTGGTGGAGAGATAGTTGGGTAGCGGAGTTGAAGGGGTTAAGGGTTTGGGTGTTTTAGAGAGAGGCAAGAGCCTCTCTCTAATGATGCTAGTTGTTCGACTTCAAGGTAGATTTGATTTTAGGCATTTGATTGTGATTTTGTTTATAGGGAAATTTACAGAAAACCACCCGCTAAATGTATCCTCTTAGGCTAACTCCAATGGTTAAGTGTGCAAATATACATATTTGCACAAGGTGTTTAAAAATGCACATCACTTTTTTATGTTTTACTCCATTGGTGAAATGTGCATTTTATACACACCTATCTCTAAGCAAATATGATTAAATTAAAAAGAAAAAGAAAAAACTTAAAAACAACCAATAGAAATGACTTTACTTTATTGAAAAGTAATAAAAAGTTTTTGCACATGGAGGAGGTGGTGTGCTTATATTTGAGCACTTTGTGTGCAAATGTGCACATTTTAAACACTTAAAAGTAACCATTGGAGCACAATTTGCATCAAAATGTGCATATTTAAGCATTTGCACCATACCATTGGAGTTAGTCTTACACTTAACCACCCGTTAAACAAAAAATTACAGAAAACCACCCATTAAATAGGTTTTGTTTTCAAATCACCACCCGTTGTCTATTTTTATTAGGTTTTTGTCAAATATATATGATAATACATTATTTTAAGTTTTATATTTAACTTAAAATCTCAAATACATATCAAAATATATTTGATTAATTTTTTAAAAAAATATTTTTTAGAAACATGATGTATATATGAACAAATTTGTTCTATTTTATTCCTAAAAATGGTTATAAATTTTATAGACTTATTTTTAATCAAAATTAAAAATAAGCTTATAAGTCATTAGCATTGTTTAAATTTAATAATTATTTTGATACTATTAATTAATTTCTCATTTTCTTTTATATTTGTAAACACCTATACTATATACTAAAAATGAAAAAAAATCTAAATATTGTTTAAATAATATTTTTTCCAGGCTCAAAAGTATTTTTTTTATTAAATATATCTTCATTAAAATTTGTTTGACTTTGTAAATAAAATTAAATAATATTTTTCTCATTTAGAACCTCCGCCCTTCAAATAAATTTAAAATTTGTACACATTTTCCCCCTAATATATTAATATAAGTGTTTACCCCTATAATAAATATAATTTAAATATATTCAAGTTTAAACTTTAAATTTGAAGTATAAAATATTAAAATATACTATATTTAATGGAATTCTAATGGAATTATGTGGTGGGTGGTGATTTGAAAACAAAACCCATTTAATGGGTGGTTTTATGTAATTTCGTCTTTTGTGGGTGGTTAAGTGTAAAAGGTTATATATAATGGGTGGTTTTCTGTAAATTTCCCTTATTTATAATAAATCAATAAAAGTATGATTGAAAACTGACATTTGATAAATAGAAAAGGGAAATTTACATTAAATCACCCCTTAAATTCAAAATTACAGAAAACCACCATTTAAATGGTTTTTACTTACAACTTACCACCCATTGATCTATTTTCATAAATCTATCATTAAATATATTATATTTTAATATCTTTAAAATCAAATTCGATTGTAAATATATTCAAATTTTGAATTTAAGGGCTCGATTATATTTTAGTGATCATTTTATTTATTTTAAAAAAATAATATAGTTAATAGTTTTCAACTTAAAACATGAGTTTGATCCATTTTATTTGTTATATGTAACTTTTTTCTTTAAATTTACCTAAATTTGAAAAAATTAGTTTATCAACTAATCATATAACTTAAATATAATTATTAAGATAATAATTGTAGGCTATATGTATTATTGTTTTTTAAAAATAAGTGAAATTGTCTTTAAAATATAATCGAGCCCTTAAATTAAAATTTTAAATATATTTATAATCAGATTTAATTTTAAAATTATTAAAATATAATATATTTAATGATAAATTAATGAAAATAGATTATATTTCACGTTGAATGTTTTTATTTAATTTACTTCACATATAACCACATAGTGACATAGGTGATATCTCGCAATATTATATGGAAGTGCAGTGTCGGCCCAACGAATAGAAAGCCCAACCACATGGTCCACATGTCCACATAGTAACTTTTCATTTTATTTTGTTTGGTAATTTTTACCATGGGATTGAAATAATGTAATTTATTAACATATTTTTATTAAAAAAATACTTTATTTTAAGGGTGATTTAGATAACTAGACATTTGAGAAATTCAAATTAGCTATTTGTACCCCAAACAAATTGATTTCATAATTGATTGGAGTTCCTGTTATAAATTGAGACCGAAAAGAGATAAGACTAACATGACAATTAGATAAGGGTTTGAGGTCGAAATATTGTATTTGATTGAGTGTGAAAATTGATATTGATGCAATTGAGATCTAGGTTCTAAGAGCCAAAGTGTTTGAATTGGTTGCTTGAAACCGAAATGAGATGGTTAACCAATTTAGACACATTTATTACAAGACCGAAAGGAGATTAGTAAATACAATAGATAGCTACCTTCAACAAACTCATAAAATGTGGCACGGATATCGATATTAATCTACTAAAGAGTTATTGTATTGATCATTTATCTTATATTTGCCTCGTATCTATTTCGTTTTAACACCACATTTTGTATAGCTATTTTATTATTAGTTGGTTACTTTTCATTCATAAAAATATTTCTGTTTTATTTGTTTGACTTAATTTAATCAGTTTGAAACTACAACTGAACCCTATACAGTACTCGCGGGGTAGGTTTAGCCTATATCATACTGTCATGTATAGAGGTTATGTGAGATTAGTATAAATACCAATAGGTTGTATTAGAAGAGGCATCCAATTGAATAATCAAATCTAATTACTCTTTACCATTTACTCTCTCTTATCCCTAAACTCCTTCTTCCCTAACCTTTCTCTCTAATCTTTCTCCCTAAATCTCAATGAATCGTGTTGGGACATGACAAATTGGTATCAGAGCTAGCTGATTCCTAAAAAAAATTAAAAATTCTTTCTTCTTTTTCTCCCCTGAATTTTTGGTTCCGGTGAGACGGTGACATAGAAATCGGATCTGTTCTGGTGGTGGATGAGCATCAATGGGAGCTGTGGAATGGTGTCAACAATTACAAGAAGAAGGTGAGCTGTTCGTGATAGAAAACCAGCGGTCGTGGGAAGAGCAACAACGAGAGTGGGATGAACGACGAATTGCGGATGAACGGCGCCGAATCGAACGGGATCGCCGCTTTTACAGGACAATCAATGAACTCCGAAAGACGATGGGGCATGCCTCCAATCAGTTGCCCCTGCGATGCCGTTGTGGAAGGAATTCAAGAAGTAGCCTCATTGTCGTCCCCACAGATTGTCGAAGATTCTGTGAAACAAGAAATGGGCGTCCAGAAATTCGAAGAACTGAGTAGTCTTCAAACCAGATTGGAGATTTAGCAGAGACTGTCGATCGAAAGCTCGAGATGCACCCGGAGTTTGAGGACGAATCTCAGCATGTAATCGATCGAATGCTCTAGATGCGCCCAAAGTCTTTTATGACAAAACCATATCGGGTTATTGAGGATGAATCTGAGTTTGTGCGGGATAAGCCGATCACAAACTCGAATCAACACCGCATCAATTGTCAAAAAAGATCTTCAAATTCAATTCCGACGTTTCGAGGTAACTTCCAATCCTTTAGTTGTTGAAACTGAATTAGAAGGAGTGAATGATCTGGTTGATGTTCTTATTGGTCCAATCGAGATCAAGATGCGTGAACTAGTTGAAAATAGTGAAGTTTTAGTTAATTTGGTAGAAGCTGAAATTACCCACCAAGTGTTTGATAAAATGCCTAGTGGGAGTACCAAGATTAGAAGTTACTCAATTCAGTCAGAGAAAGCACAGCCGTATCTGGGTCATAGTTCGACGGCGAAGATAGATCGTAGCTGTCCGCACATGGTAATTTTTGACCCGGGAGGTGGTAGTGACCAAGAATGCCTAAGGGGAATACATGCTAATGATAAGTGTCAAGTGGGAAAGATGATCAATCGGTGTGATAGATCATCACAATTGCTTGCTCGTTACTTCGATCCACTGGGTCTGCAGGGCTTTTTCGGGTTTGATCCGGGTGGATTGCTTGTCATGGGCAGTGGCGGATCCTGAAACTGATGATTGAGGGGGCGGAAAATTACCATAAAGTTTTTTCATGTAAAATGAAACCCTAATTTTTCTTTTCCGAAAAATGATCAATATCATGGATATATAACTAGAATAAAAACATAAATTGTGCATGCTTTATTTCATTGTTTTCAAATATTTCAATAAAAGCTCCTAATTTGAAGTTTTCGTTTTTAATTATAGTATTAAGGCATAAAGTTTAACAAATGATAATTACTATAAAAGTATAACAGTTTGGTGAACGATGTAAGAAATAATCTACATATGTTCGATGCTGAAAATTGAAATGCTTATAACTTTTTGCTCGGATATCGGATTTGAGCTTATAATATATCAAATCGAAGCTATCGACGCGAGGAATATGTATGTTAAATTTTATTTTTGATTGGGGGGGCGACTGCCCCCTCCCCCGGCCCTAAAGAGGATCCGCCTTTGGTCATGGGTGATGAAGCTGTACTAGATTACAACGGTGCTGAGTTCAGGAAGAAGGGAGAAAACTCATTTCCTTTTGATAGAGGTAAAGTTACCTACCTATCTAGTTGTGGTTGTATGCTAGGAGCCAAGGAATGTCCTTGGGCCACAAGTGCAGCTGTGTAACGTGATGTCTAAAAGCAAATCAAGATATAATATGTGTTGATGTTGGCAAGTGTAATTGGTATCCATGTCAGAAGGTCAACAACCCTTGCTTGCCTGTTTGTTGTTGCCGGAGTACCTAGGTGCGTGTATAGAAAGCAAGGGCAACAAATGAGTGCTTACAAGCTGCAGCCACGTTCTACATATTTAGAGTGTGGTGGAGAGAGGCGGTCATCAGTGACAATTACATGATGTAATACAAACTCTAAGGAGCAAAAAAATAACTAGTGGCAACATTTTTTTCCCCACTTTAACCATAGGTTACTTGATGTAATAGCTTAAATGTTTAGTTTCATTGTTGTGTATAAGCTAATGTGTAGTTTCATTGTATGAGCTTTGAGTGCAAAGCTTTTATAAGGAGTGGGTCATGTCATGTATAGAGGTTATATGAGATTAAGTATAAATACCAATAGGTTGTATTAGAAGAGGCATCCAATTGAATAATCAAATCCAATTACTCTTTACCCTTTACTCTCTCTTATTATCCCTAAACTCCTCCTTCCCTAACCTTTCTCTCTAATCTTTCTCCCTAAATCTCCATGAATCATGTTGGGACATGACACATACATCCACCCTCCTTGATGTACGTTTCGGCTATATACACCGCAAATCCTCACGTCCTTAAGGATGTGCAAGTGGGGTGAGAGCCACCCGAACCTGGACGTGCTTGCACGTTTTTTTTTTAATAACGTGCTTGCACGTTCTTAAGGACGTGCAAGCCCGTCCCTTAAAGACGAAGAGGACGTGCCTCTTCGTCTTCATCGTCTTCTTCTTCGTCAGAAATCGAGCGAGAGAGAGCAGTGCCGGAGCGAGAGAGAGAGAGAGAGAGAGAGAGATGGAGACAGAAAGAGAGAGAGAGAGCTCGAGGCGGCGGAGGCGACAACGATGGAGGTGGAGGGTGGTGGTGGGGGTGGAGCATCGGGGGAGGCGGTGGCGGTGGAGCCGGTGGCTGAGGGTCTGGTGGTGCTGGCGGCTGTGGCGGCGGAGGAGGGTGGTGGTGGTGGGGCGGCGTCTGGCGCCGGCGACGGAGCCCGAACAGTGGCCGAGGAGGAGGGGGGTGGTGGTGGGGCGGCGTCTGGCGCCGGCGACGGAGGCCGAGCAGTGGCCGAGGAGGAGACGGAACCGCCGCGGAAGCGTCGGTCCATTGAGGTGTCCCCGATCCCGACTCCACCGGTATGTTATTTGAATTACTTTTTGTTTGATTTATTTTTAGAGTTTGAAAATATAATTTGATAGATAATATAGTTTTATAATAGAAATTTATAGAATATATGATTGATAATATAATTGAATATAATTTGATTAATATAGTTTTATGATTGATAATATAGTTTTATAATATAGTTCTACGATTGATAATATAATTTGATTAATAGAATATAATTGAAAATAGATTTTTTGATTTATTTATATATTATAATGTTTTTTTATAGTATATAGTTTGATAGAAGAGAATATAATTGTAATTTGATAGAATATAATACATAGAAAAAAATTACAATTGAAAGACAATTAAAAACATTAAAATATATTATAATACTTCAAAAGTATTTAATTAACATTAAAATATATTTGAATATATTAAAATATATTCAAATACATAAAAATAAATTTATATTGAAAGATAATAAAAACATATACATAAAAATATAATAAAATACATAGAAATAAATTTAAATTTAAAGAAAATAAAAACATTAAAATATAATAAATTATAATAAAATACATAAAAATAAATTGAAATTGAAAGAAAATAAATTGAAATTGGGGGTTGTTCGAATCGAAGTCGGAGGAATCATTCAACCGACGTCGTCGGGCGCTACGAGCTGCATGGCACCCATTCCCAGGTATGGTGGCGTATTTGGAGTCGGTTTGGCTTCCATACAGCAGGAACATAGTGCGGTGCTACGTAGATAATGTTTTCCATCTCGGCACCCGTACGACAAACAGGTACAACCTTAACAATTCTTGTCTGGATGGATTTGACATGGACTGACCTCGACGACACCCCACTGCCGTATGAGTTGTCATCTTCATACACGGCTTCCAACGATGTATGCGAGGATGAGCTGCACCCACCCTCATCAGCAAGCGTTCAAAGGAAGGGGAGGCCTCGGGGGTCGAGGAATGCCTGCAGAACCAACCCGTTGCCATACGAGGAGGTAAGGGGAGGCCTCGGCGAGACTGCTTTCCCGGAACTCAAAACGTTACTATGCAATCACTTGGAGGATCACGCCGTTCTGTACGCCGGTTGTTATACGGGAGAGTACCCATTCCAGCAGTTCGTCGACTATCAGAGATGGGCCGGAGCCACACATGGTAATAGGAGACGGTGGATAGAGCTACCCATCATGGGTTTAGTATTTGCGACGGTATATCAGATTCCTCTCGTCGTCCTAGCTTGGCATCATCCGTTCACATGTCTCCCCATGATCTCGCCGACATCTGCTAACAACCCTCCCCAATCAGCAACTCTTGGTGTAGCCTGCATCGGAAACCAAGACCATTTTGCCGCGGTACGACTTCAAACGTCTTTTTTATTACCTATTCATGCTTTTCATACATATGTCAATACTCTAACTCTAAATTTTTGTTCTCATATATCTGGTTGCGTCCTAACGCTCCTCTTCCGCCGCCTCCACTAGAATGGGTCGAACATCATCATCCGAGCGTCGAAGGATGGGATGCTCCGTTTCAAACTCAGATTGAGAGATTTAGAGCCTTGCGTGCCGAGTTCGGCCGTCCTTTACTATTTTCCTAGATTGTATTCCACAACTTTATTAAAATTATGAATGTAAACCTTTTTTTCCGTTCCTTGTAACGTTATTCGCATATTATCCGAATGAAAACCTTAACAATTCTTGTGTTCTGTTTAATTTGAC
Source organism: Persicaria tinctoria (assembly GCA_037127255.1). NCBI lineage: Eukaryota > Viridiplantae > Streptophyta > Magnoliopsida > Caryophyllales > Polygonaceae > Persicaria > Persicaria tinctoria. The sequence goes on from JBANSL010000012.1 coordinate 9,724,726, forward strand.
CCTAAATCCATCAAATCCACTAGCTAAACACAATTTTATCAATTAACATTACAAAACCGTCGGAAAACCTACACCCTAACCCTAAACCCTAAACCCTGCAAAACCCTAACTAGGGTTTGCACGTCCTTAAGGACGTGCTTGCACATTGTTAAGGACGTGCAAGACGTTTTTAGCGGACGTGCACCGTCCCAGACTTGCACGTCTTTAAGAACGTGCAAATCCTTAATCCGGATTTACGGTGTATATAGTGACACCCTTGATGTATAACAAAACAAAACAAACGTGTTTTTTTTTTTACTAAAAAACCATGACAAAAAAAAATTCAAAATAACAAAGGAGGAGGTTAAAGCCGCCTTAATCAACGGCATCAAGTTGTATATATGGAACAATTTGGTCATAAGCACCTTTGTCAAATACTCCGTGTAGAAGATAAACAGTCGAAATTAAGTATACCACTATTTAATTAGGATTTTCCATAATTAACTAATTTGTACTATGGATTTGGTATATAATTGCCACTACTAACTATATCAAATCTATAATTAGGAAGACAGGAAAGTTGAATTTTATTTTCATTTCGATCCTTGTAATTTATATCTTCGATCGAATGCAGGGGTAAATTATTTTCAATTAAAAATCACGGAGTGAAATATTTTTTATAAGAATAAAGTCATGAATTATTCGAGGAGATATTAAACAATTTCAATTTAGCTAATTATAATAAAACCATATTAGAGATTTAGAGGGAGGAGGAGTCGTGTTACTAAATAATACTATTCAAGAAGAGTTGCAAGACGGCAAGCAAGCAGTTGAGAAGAAGCATCCTCTTCCTCTTCCTCTCCTCTCCGTCCAAGTTCGTTAACCCTCCCCTTCCAACTTCTCGGATCCCTCCAAAACTCACGTGGGCCCCCGCCGGCCCGACCCGGCCCTTTTATTTGTACTATCAATTCCCCCTTCCTCTCTCTCTCTCTCTCTCTCTCTCTCTCTCTCTCTATATATATATATATATATATATATAATATATATATATGCACAGGTAGCATAGTATTTGAATTGCTTACTCTGTGATCGATCAACTGCAACTTCCAGATTCGTTTTTTCCGCCACTTATAACAAATTAAAACGAAAGAGACACCAATTTGAATTCGGAATGGCGATTTCAAGCAATTGCTGCCTGAATCTTATGCCACCACTTCCCGATTCCAACTCCATCCCCACCGCCAAATCTCTTACTTTAAGGTATTTAATTTGTTATTTCGATCTTCGTTGTTCGTGTGTTCTTTCTCCCTCCGATCAACTTGTTTCCTGATTTAATGATCAATTCATCCGATTCTGTTCATTACATCTAATTAATCTTTTCTTTCATTCTTGTTGTTTTCTTAAACTTCTTTTGTACTCAAACCACGATATATGCCCTGACTAAAAATATCTTAGCATCGATTTAGTTCAGCTGATTTGACAAGTACCCCTCTTTTAAATGTGATATAAATACCACATTTATTAAAAATATCCATGTATTTCCTTCTCTCTTTTTTTTTTCCATTTGTTATTTCTCTGTCAATTCCAAAAATAATGATTTTTTAAAAAGAAATATCAATAAATAAATCTCAAGAAAATATATTTAAAAAATAGCTAAAATAATTAATATTTGATAAATCCTTTCCGATATCGATGTTTGATATATAAAAGAGGTTATTACGTTATACATCATTTTTAGCATTTTTCACCTATTAGAAATAGATGAACAGACGTACTCTAGCTAGTCCATTGTAACTCATTTTGGAAGTTGTTCATATGGTGTAGGCCGACAGAGGATAACGACAAGTTGTTGCGAAGGAGGAGCCCTAAGTTGATGACGGGGTTGGCATGTGCAATCATCGGGTTAGAGATGGCTATAATCGTCCCCATTTCCGTGCCAGTTGTTAACCTAACCGATGAAATATCACAAATGTCTGACAAGAACATCAGTGCTTTGGCATCTGAATTAGGTCAACCTGTGAGCAATCAGGGAAGCAAATGGAGTGACAGACGAAGTTGCATGCCATGGAACTTGAACTCATTCGAGACCATTGTGCCCGAGAACCTACCAAGGCCGTCTGCTCATAGGAGGTGGGAGTCGGTGGCCTATGACTCTCATGGCCATCGACTTGCCCCACCGGTTGAGACAAAGACAATCACGGTCATCAAGACTAGGGCGGGTTGCTTTACAATGTAACGGAACCCTAAACTTAGATTGATTAGTACATTCATCAAATCAATTCATCCACGTATAAAAGTAAAGTCAAAATACATTGTGTATACATACAAGAAATTTATATAGTGATGAGGCAACTTGTAATATTTGCAAGTTGATTGATATTTTTGTTGGATATTTTTCAACGTTAATATTATTTTCAATTAGGATTATAATGAATTAGACATTTATTTTCAATTAGTATTATAATGAATTAGACATATTTTTTGATGAGTTTTTTTTTAGAAAATATTTAAAATAAAAGATATCACTTTTTACCAGACAAAGCATCATGGGTTACAAAAAAAAAGGAAATTCAATCACTCAAAAGCCTAGAACTAAAATAAAATACACTCCTTGCTTCCCTACTATTTGATCGAGCCGGTCGGCGCAAGTCGATTTACCTGATACATGACTCTTATAAGTTAGGTCACGTGTTCGGGGTTTATCACTGAAAGTAGGTTCCTCATCAAAAAAAAATAAAAAATCTCTCTCTATATGTATTTATTTATTCTCATTATTTTGGCATTTTGTGTGATGCATTTTAGAGTAATTGGAGATCTGAAATGCAGTACAGAAAAGGGAAATTGTGGAGTACCAAGTACAAATTACTCTGTGGATTGGTACTTCGGTTTGGGGCTTGTAGTAGGTTTGTACTACTTATAGTACAACTTGCATGATTTCGGTGGGCCAATTTAACTGAATGTATAATTGGGCCGATCCAGATAGGCCCAATAAGCTTTGTATTGAGCTTCTTTGTTGGTCCATGTTTTGGGCTGATATCGAATCGGGATGAGGCCTTTCTTGGTTGATTTATGATTCGTAATGGATGGGATTTGGCAAATGGCAACGATGTGGAAAAAAGAGAGTATGCATGTAGTTTTTTTTTTTTTGTTTGATTTTGATACAAGCCAAGGATTTGGGGTGGTCAATCGCGATTGAACCATCGCCCAATAGCGTCCCAGTGGACGAAATCCACGATCTCATCTGGAACACAGTCGGCGACGAAACACGAGGAAAAACCCAGATGCGCAAGCCGATCAGCCACCCGGTTACCTTCCCTGAAAACGTGCACGAAGGAGACGCTCTCGAAAGATCGACAAAGGCCAAGGGCATCCGAAATCGTCATCTCGATCTCCCACGGGCACTGCCAAAGACCCCGCAAGACGTTGATGACGGTCAAGCAGTCGCCTTCAACCACAAGCCGAGCGAAACCTCGCTTCGAAGCTTCCTGAAGACCAGCAATAAGACCATAGCATTCTGCTTGCACGACAGATACCATACCATGGCTACGGGCACCACATGAAAGGACCCTTCCAAGGCAAAAGTTAAAGGGGATACAACACGAGGACTTCCCAGGAGGTCACTCATCCTAGTACTACTCTCGTCCCTTGCATGTAGTTGATTTATGAAAGAGTGAGAAGTCATTTTTATTTTGCAATTTTAATGTTGGGAAAAAGTTTTAGCACTTGAAATAATTGCCACCTAAACAAATCAAGTGTCAACAATTTTGAAGGAAATAAATATATGATAAGAGCAGTAAACGTAGTCACTTGAAATCAAATTTGGAAATGGAATTAGAGCATCTCTAAGGCAATCTTTAACCGTTTCTCAAAATTTCTCCAATATAGGAAAATAAAATACAAATTCTCTAAATTACTTTTGCTTTGACTTCTACAGTTTCTCCCATTTCGAAGATTTGAAAAATGTTGTAGATTTAAGAAAACGTCTCTATTTTTCTAATGTTTTTCCATTTTGGAGAATGTGTTTGATTAAAAAAACGTCTTAAGATTCTCCAAAAAGTTCAAAATCTATATAAAATGGGGAATCTGTTGGAGCTTGTGTTCTTACAACATATTCATCTCATTCTCCAAATTCCAAAATAAGAAATGATAACAATAAGTAGGGTGGCTTCTTCTTCTTCTTTTGAGAGAGAGAGCTTTATTAAGGTGATAAATACAGAGCATTTGGAGAAACGGTGGAATTTAAAGCAAAAGAAAATTTTGTGAATTTTCCTTTCACATTTTGGAGAAATTGAGAAAATGTTAGATATTCTTTTAATAAAAAACACATTAATTAGACTCACAAAACACATGATAATTAAGCCATGATTATCTTTCCCTTAAAACTAAGCCATCTGATCACTCTCATAAAAAGCTCTCTCGATCTATAATTTTGTGTTTGTTTGTTTACGTTGACATAAAAAAAAGGTGATTGATTTACATGCTACTATACAAGTACTTAAGATTGTCTTTTTCCTAGTAGACATTTATTTCTCAATATATCCTTTATTTGAACATGAAAAACTTATTTATGCAAATATTATCATACAAACGAATTTGTAAATCACCATGTTCTTTCCGGCTGAACCATTTCAGATAGTTACGAATTTGTAAATCAGGTATAACTTAAATCACATAACTATTAAAATTGATAAGAGTATGTCCAATAGAGGTGTTGTAGTGTGGGTATTCTTTTGAGAAGGTACACAAGCTTTTTTAGCCCACTCCAAAAAGAGATATAAAGAGAGTTAATTGCCAAAGCCCATTTTGAGACCTTTAGGCTTTAACACAACTCCTTTATTTTTACCTCTTTTTTTTTTTTTCCCCTCATGGTCATGCATGGTCAACCCTACCGGCTCAAACAAAAAATTTATACTTTTAAGACGTGTTTTTAATTGTTTGTAAAAATAAATAAATTGAAATAATAATAATTATAATGAAAGGAGAGGTTGGAGGAATCCACAAACACCTCTCAAAAAGTCCATTTGAAACATGCCTTTTCCTTTTTCTTTTCTTTTGTTTTATTCCCCTTTTTACTCACAAAAACATGACATGCAAAATAAAAGCCATTGTGTTTTATTTTTTTCCCTTTCCAATTTGACCATCACAGTGTAATTCAATCTTCAAAATCCATTCCGGCCTTTTCAATATATACTCCTCTAATTGATTAGGGTTTCTAGGGCCTTGTATATGAAGGGACCATTTGAATTGAACTTGTTGATCATCATGAATCATGATTAAAGTTGCTATAGTACGTTCCTCTTTTTTAGGAATTTAGGGTTTGTTGCATGTCCTATATCTTCTAAACGTACTTTTTCAGAGAAATTACATATGCCCACAAATTGGCTGGGTCGTATACTGTTGTGGTGCTTTCAGGGCGACTTTGTGTCTGAGAATGAGCTTCTTTGGAGTTCGTCTATATCCCACAAGTCACAGGAGATAGAGTTATGTTGTACCGCGCGCTGTCCGCTGGCCCACAGTACTACTTCTCGGTGGTGTTTGACTTCGTTCTTCGCTTGTGTTCTCAACTTGTTAGAATTAGGTTTGCTTAGTATCATTATGTTGTAGAGTTCGTTTCTGCTTGTTCGATGCATCTTTTTTTTTGGCTTTCCACTGAATGTTTAGTCGGTTTCCTTTTGTCGACTCGACAACCTATAAAAAAAATCAGGCCCTATTAATACTTCAATAAAACTAGAGACATCTTTGTATTTTTTTTAATATTTGTGAAAAAAATATGTAATTTGCATTGCTACATTGACAAATACTATTATCTAACTAAAACATAATTTTCATCACTTGCTACAGCTTGGTGGTGCTCTTGGTATTTCAGGAACAAATCCCTCTTTGAAAATGTTACTCCTAACCCTAAAACAATAACATCATTCATAGCAAACCAAACAACTAATTGGGAAAAGGCAAAAACCGATGACACAGAACAGAGCATTCACAACAAAAAAACCAAATCTAGGGAACATTAGATCGAGACAAAACTGGCATAAACTTAACTTTGATGGAGCTTTATCCTCCATCAACATTGGCTCTTATGGATTTCTCATTAGGGATAGTTTGGGTCATATTCAGTATGCAGAATCTGGCTCCTCCCCACTACCCTCCGTTATTGGATCAAAATGTTTTGGTATGTGGAAAGGCGTGCTTAAAGCAGTAGAACTAAAAATTCCGCGTATATGCATTGAAGGCGATAATCTCAGTATTATCAAAAGTCTCAAGTCAAGTACGTCTTGCTCTGACGAGATCGAGATGCTAGTATCGGACTCTTTGTGTGCTCTGTGCATGTTTTCAGAATACGAGATCTCTCGTGTCTTTAGGAACGGTAATCAAGCTGTTGACCGTCTATCTCACCTACAGATTGCTTTCTCCAACTTAATTTGCCCCTCAGATGCAGTTTTAAGAAGTATCATCCGTAAGGATCCTCTTGACTAGTTAATTGGCTTTGCCAACAGCCAAATTCTTTCTTGTTCAAAAAAAAAAAAACTATTATCTAACAAAATTTGAAACAAATAAGAACTCAAAAGTAATTAACACATATCAATTCACTTAATTGATCTGGAAATGTCAATCAACTATTGGAATTTCAGCTAGTTAATAATTAAAAGTTGTGGAAATAAGATTAGGTAATTAATTGATAGTTGAACATGCATGATGGAAAAGAAGCTAGATGCAGCAATTAGCACTTTTATGGTGATACATATCTTGGATGCAAGTAGCTTTGGGACCCACTTGAGATGATGTTGGTGCACAAGTATTTGACAAATTAGCTTTAAACTAAGCACATGAAGTAACATAAAGCCTCTCAAAGGTAGACAAAGAATCTTGCCAAAAGTTGTATAATGGAGGGTTGCAAAGAGACACATATATATAATATCTACACATTTTGATTAGCTATATAGCTACTCCTTTTTGACCATTTTTCTAGTATATAAAATTTAACTTAGCTATGAGGTCAATGAGATAAACCCATGCATTAAAAAAGAAGAAAGAAAAAAAAAGCATTAGGCTTTCCAAGGGCAGAGTGCTTGGAATCCTATGTGAAGTATCAATTTTAAAATGGTGCAAATTGCATTCAAGTAATTTGATAATTACTCTTAACTAAATGAATATCCCAATTTCAATTTAACATACTACACTCACTACTTACATGATGGGTAGGAATTGGGGTATTACATATTCCACATTTGAGATTCAAACTTCAAATTCTCATAAAAATAAACATATATAGAGTCGCTTGGGATGGGAGAACTCATCACAAGCCCCTTAAATAGATTATACAGTACGTATCTGATTCAAATACAGATCGATCGAGCTTGATCACACTAGACCAAGACTCCATTTGGCAAAACAAGTACCTTTTTAAAGTCTTTAACACATCTAATCTATCAGTTTTAATCAACTATCCTATTAGCTACGGATACAAAGTATATAACTAACATTGCATGCATGTTCATCGATCAAGCAAACATGTATACACGGAAACAAACACAAATGGAGCACGGGAAAACTTAACTCTCTAAAAATACGAAACTCAAGACTAAGAGATAAAGCCAACGATGCTAGTGATCACACATTCAAAACCAATCGACTTAGTTATTTTTCAATAGACATGTCGAAACTGGATGAACTAATATGTATTTTGTTGCAAAGAGCTAGGTGTACATAATATATATACTATAGTATATATATATATATATATATATATATATATATATATATATATATATATATATATATATATGTTGTGACATTACATAATTAAAAAAATTAACTGCAGAAAGAGGGGGATTGGAAAAGCTGAAATAATAAACATATGAAAGTACTTTTAACATATATTGGCACAGCTTTTCTTTAATATTGCTTTTGCAGGAGAACACATGTACTCCATTTTTGAAGCCTCCTCAAAGGTGCTGCATTTCATATCATCAATTGAAATTCCCCGGACCACTTTCTTAGTTTCATTCAATTCACTTTTTATTTTTATGCCTATCTCCCTCTTTTTTTTAATTTGGATTCAGGATAATTCTTAGAGCGTCCAGTCGAACGAGAACACGTAGTTTTGAGTCTTTTGACTTTTGAGTCAGACTCCAAACTATTATCAGAATATAAAAATTAAATTAAATTAAATGATTGATTATTCTAATTTGAAATTAATAATAGAATATTGTAATTTTATGTGCTGATATATAGTTATATTTGAACTGGATTGTATGAGTAAGGTAGTGCTATATATTAATTTCAGTTAATCTTGAAGTGTCAATTTTTACTAACTTAGTTCATTAATAAGAAATATATTCTTTTTTTTTGTATTGTATTAATGTATTTAAGTGATTTTCTATTAAAAAAAAATGAATGAAACCATGCTATTGCATGCACGTGTACTAGCTATACAAAGATGCACATATATATCATCATCAATCTATGAATTATTTTTGAGGATATATAATGTGATATATGTGGGTTTTAGGTTCTGAATTGATATATATAAAGTTTTAAAATTGAAGTGATTGTTTTAATTAATTTGAAATAATTATTTTTATATTTGTAAGAAATATATATGGTATAATAATAAAAAAAAAAGGCAATGAATAAAAACCACAGCAATGACATATTGGGGGAAATTAAGATCAGCACTAAAATCATAATATATAGCAGCACATAATTCAGAGAAAGAAGAGAAGAGTCCAAAGTACACAAAATATGGTATCATATGGCAAAACATCAATGGCTCTCTCCCTCTCTCTCTCTCTCTCTGCATACAAAAACATTCATTCTCTCTATCCTATAATCATAAATTAAAACAGAACCTCAAAAAAAAAAAAAAAACAGAAGAAACTAATCAATCAAGAAAAAGAAGCTAGCTAAGGATACATGAAATTATGAAAAGGGCCTAAATTAAAAGGGAAAAAAAGAGAGAAATAAACTCCATCATGATGCTCTTCCTCCATCTTCACCCATATGCATAACACACATCATGCAACCATCCAAATCCATCTTCATATCTTCCTTTCCTTTGCCAACCAACCAACCCTGCAAACAATTTCAATTCAAATTACCATAATTAATTAACAAACACACATATATAGTACATATTGTATAAATGAAATATTTATATTTGATGATTTATAAATTGTGTGTAAAAACTTAAATGTATTGATGTATCAAGGAGAAAGACATTATGTACTCTTGCATATAGCGCGCATATACTCTATAATTGAAAAATAAGTCGAAAATACCTGATAAATGCATATAATTTGGGATTAGTTAATAGGGAGATATGGTGGTAGAATCCCTTGGAGCACTGCATCTAAAACACTCCATCCTACTAGCAAAGTTGTGCTCGTTGCATCCAGACCTTCATAAAATATATAAGGGTAAATCACACAAAGCCAATTAAAATAGGGGCATTTTAAGAGATTTCCCCAAAATTAGGAAATCACCAAAAAACCACTCACAAATTAATTTTTCCCAAAATAGCCACCCTAATTAACTCGTTTGTATTACCTGGTGCAAATCCAGTCACCAGACTTCCAGCCGGAGCGGCTACTTCCACCGCCACCGCCTCCGTTGTTTCCGAAGGGGAAAGGGAAGCCTCTGCGGCCGGCGAAATCGGAGTCAAAGGGGCCGCCTGCGCCGGCGGAGGAGTCGTTCTTGAAGGCGCCGCACTTGAAGCAGGTGGAGCGGCTGGCGAAGTTGTGGGCGCCGCAGTTGCCGATGGCGCAGTACCAGTCGCCGGGCCTGACATCGGGCCCCGAGGAGAAGCCGCCGCCGCCGCCGCCGAAGGAGGAGGAAAAGGCGGCGGTGGCGGCCCTGAAGTCAATGTAGTCGCCTCCAGCGGCGCGGGGCTCGCCGCAGCGCTGGCAGGAGTCCCGGCGCTGGAAGTTGAGGTGGGTGCAGGACCTGCAGTTCCAATCTCCTGGTCTGTTCATCTCTTGGATCAATTTTTTCCTTGATCTTTGATAGTTTCTGATATATTATTCCAAATTATTGATAATGTATATATAAATTTTTTAAAAAAAAGAAGGAAAAAAGTAATTATTAATTGAAGAAATGAAATACCTGAATGGAAGAAGTTAAGATGGGAGGTGAAGAATAGAAGAAGGGATGGGTGGGTGTGGGAGTGAGGGGGAAGGGAAGGCTGCTTTATATATACATCAACACCTTGAAAATTGAGTCAGATTTCCTCAGACAGATATCATATATGCACCATATTTTTCAATTTTACGACAATTTTTTTTTTTTTAAATAACAAATTCGTTAATTGCGCTCATTTTATAGATCGATTATGGAAGACCATTGGCGCCACTTTATTCAGAGGAGTGTTTTGCCTGTGTTGTTGCTATTTCCGCTTGATGGTTTAACTGATTTTTTTTATTTTTTTTTTGAAATATGATGGTTTAACTGATTTTTGTTGTTGTTGTTGTTGATTTTCTATTTAACGATGGAACTAATGAAATTGGGTCACATCAATGTCTTAAGCATGTATATTTTTTAAGAAATCAAATGTGTAATTGACTGTTCGACCTAATTATTTATTGACTATTCCCTCTTACTAAGAGAATATATATAGAGAATTAGAGAGGTGTTTTTATTTGAAGGTGATTTTTTTTCTTCAAATATGTGGTATTAATATAGACTTTCTGCAATTACTAATTACATATATGATTATATGGTATTAACATAGACTTTCTGGAATTCTCATATAAAGCCTTTTTTTTTTCCTGGAATTCTCATTTAAAGCTTTTATATTGTATCATTACCTCAAATTACTAAATATATGTAAAAAAAATCAACAGAGGGGTGTTCAAGTATGTGTGAGCACTCCACAACTCCATGTATGATAATGTTTGGTTTTTGCACCTCTTCTTGTATTCTATTGTACGTTTCGACGGTACTCCGTCTGCTGACTTGGCATTCTCTTAAGATCAAACATTTCCGATCTCGAATTCATACTTTATATATAAAAAAAACTCCGACCACTCCTACTTGCCACTCACCTCACACCCCTTTGGAAATAATAAAGATCGAAATATGAGGATGATGCTTATACACAATGATTTAAAATTTTGTTTGCTAAAAGGGGGTATGTATATAATAAGGATGCCAATAAAAATTGACATCATATTGGATAATTTGAACGTTGGAGATTTAATTAGATATGATTAATATATAGTGATAGTTTGTATAAAATGATTAAACAAATGTAACTTTATGCTAATTCAAATGAGGCCACACGTGAGGGAAGCACATATGCCAAGTCTTCTAAAGATATTGGTCTTAGTGCATGCATCAATGACATCGATACATACATACTATTTGGAACAACATACATGTATGATGTATATATATATTAATCAAATTAATACTATATATATACACACTCCGTAGTCCGTACTAATTAAGTATTTGGTGAGAATTAATAAAGCATGTTATATATATGATGTTAGATAAAATTATATAATTAAGACTGAATTCTATTTTTGGATTTACAGTTAATATATGAGAACAAATATATATGGAAGTAGTAGTTAATTATGACCCACACTTTAGTGAGTTTAGCCCCTTTAATTACCAAATTTGAATATTCCTGGCTTGTACTTGAAATTGGGCGGTGTCTCATACTACTTATTCATTTAAAGTTAAAAAGGAGTTTCATGCTTATAGAATGTCTACACTTTATTTGAATTTCTTTTTTGCAATATCTATGTAAAATGTTAGGTCATTTAATAAAGCTAGCGTGCTATATCATGTTAAGTGTTGAATCGTCAAATCTTTTTTTTCTTAAATAATAGATTTCAAAGCTATCGACTTTAATTAACCCACCAGACTAAACTCATACTGTATCTAATAACTAAAAAAGCCTTCAAATATTCTATCCTCGGATTTATTTACTCCATCCTCCTCACAATTCCCAAATTTACAAAAAATAAATAAAAAAAGAATTACAAAAAATTGAATTGTTGTGAGAATGGATAGAGGTGAAGGGATATGATTAGGGATGAAGGATGTGAATCGAATAAAAAATGGATATGTACCTCTTGCCAAGACAAAGAAGTGGGACTTGCAAGAAGAGGTAATGAGCACCGGCCTCTCTTTTGTCATGACCAAGGATTCATTGGTGAGTTATCAAATATTACTCCCTTGCAGTGTTCTAAAAAACGTTTGGTGGATGCTTGACCTTGGCGGTAGAGTAGGATCAAGGGTCTAGGTGGATTTCATGTCGGGTCTTTACAGTCTAGATGAGTTTTGACAAACTTGACGGCCTTGGCAGCGGGGCGAGTTTTAGGGTTTAAGTGGGAGTCTAGGGGGTCTTAAAGGGTTTTTTTAAAACAGGGTCCTTTGGTATTTTTTTTAATATAGTTTAATAAAAATATAAAAATTGGTATTATATATATATTTATAATTAAAAAAATGTATATAAATGGTTAATAACAGCTAAAATGATACGAATTCAGAGAGTAATTATATTTGAAAAGCCTAATTGAGAATTACTCCTAGCTGACGTATCACATAATTTTAAACTTAAGAGCAATGCATATGGGACCATTAAAAAATAACTCAAATGTGAAAATTTATTAGCTACTCGGTATTAATTAACCTTTTTTTTAGAGCAATTAACCCTTGATATAGAAAAAAAAAAGTAATATATGCAAGAAATACAATAATGAAGTACTCCCTCCGTCTTCTTTTAAGTGACTTTTTCAAGTCATACACGTAGTTTTAGAACGGTAAAAACTATATTAAATATTAATATTTTAATAAAAAAAATTATAATATTATACTTATAATCAATAAGTATGAGATTATTGAAAAAAATATGTTAGAAAATTCTTATTTCATATAGTTTCTCACACCTTAAAAAACGTGTATAAATAGTAAAAAGTCAATTAAAAGGAAACGGAGAGAGTATGTATTTATAATGAAGTGAAGCAAAATGGTAAGTAGAATTTCGAGAAAGAGTGAGTTTGAGGGGTTGATGATGATGGAAATGGGGAAGTAGTCTTCGAGGTTGAAGAATATTTTTGACCCAATTATTATTATAATTTTTAGAGGGGAAAAAATAAATCAAATCAACTTTATGCTTTTCTTATTCCCAATTGAGTATCTCCCTTTCTTAGGAAGATGCATCAATAAGCATCATATACACCACCATTCATTCACTTCTCTCTAGGAGATCAACATACATGAATCCTAAAGAAATCCCTATCAATTGTACTTATTTTAAATAGTAGTATTTATTTTTGCTATAAATAAAAAACAACCAAAACAGGATTTATTTATAGAACTGCATTTTGCAATTTTAATATATTATCAAGGTATTGAAGTCCTGTTTTTTTTTTCTTCTATTTTGGGTGTCTAATTAACATGGACAATAGAAAACCTAAAAAAAATCTTCAAAAGAGTAGCAAGGTAAGATTACCCACCATTTTATTGGGACTTGAGAAATTAAAGATGAGGTCTGTAGCAAAGCAAACCGTGGAAAAGGGGATTTAAAATCTCTCTTTCTTTCCCATTTAATATAAAAATCATAAAATGAACAAGTAAAGATTTTTTTCCTGATGCGATTGACTGATTAATTACCTAAGTATTTCTTTGGTTTTGACGAAATATTTATTCACATCAATATTATAAAGGGCAAATTCATAAAATTGAATATATTAATTAATGAAGTGCAAAGTTTACATACCTTTTTTTTTTTGAAATGAAACTACTTACATTTGGTTTTGTAATGGTATTCACTATATAGATACATTCATACATTTGGAATAGTGCTTTTACTTTTTCTGTCCATTAGATGCACTTTCTCTATTTCTCTAAAATCTCTTTATCTTAATTCCTAAGGAGGATGCATCATAAGAAGAGATTGAGTCCAAAATTTTGTTCAAAATCATAAAAATGTGAGTGCCCATTTGAGGGGGAAAAGGGGCCAATATAAATATACATTACTTCTCTTTAACATGTTGTGAGATTTTCAACTTTACTTAACGGCTCCTATGAAATCATAACAGAGACCCTCTAAACATAGGGGCTAGGGAACAACGGAAAATTGCAATATCCTCCCTTGTCCATTATATTTATATATTTCAGATCAAGCCACCACTTCTGATTTTTCTTTAGTATGTTAATCAGATTAGATAGGGTTGGGGATGTCATTGATGTTACATAAACACAAGTAATCACCAAACCGAATCGCAAGTGATCTCACCATCTGAATGTTTGTTGTCCAATGCCGAAAACACGATCGTAATGCCCAAATGATCGATTTCTCTCCCGTGAGATCGTCATCGAGCACAAAGGCTTGCAACCCCCCAACTCAAACTCTCTTTCAGATCAAGCACTGAACCATAAGGTCCATAAGCAAGTTAACTGAGCTGATGAGGTTTTGACATTTGTGAGAGATAGTCCTATATCGATTCCCAAAATATGCAAATAAAATCAGATAGCCAGTTTTTACCTGAGGATAAACAGCCGGGTGGAACAACTTGTCCATCCATCTCTAGAGTATGACCAGACAATAGTACACAACATATATCATTGTTGAGAGCACAAGATTTCAGAATTGCACAGTCTCGCTGGAAGTAGATTTTGATCCCAGATTTTTACACTTTCATTGGCTCAGTAAGCTCCTGAATGTGGAGTTAAATGCAATGAACAATGATGTGCACCGTGTCCTGCTTAATGCAAGAAGGGAAAAAACAGAGAAGCAATGAGATATCATCTTGAAAGGAATAGCGACAATTATATCATACCGTAAGGTTGTGACCACCCTGCTCTAACAAAGATACATCATATACTGGCATACTGCATATCAGTTTCTGAAGGGATATAGGCTTTAAACCGATTCAAGCTAATCCCTTTCCTAATTGCATCAGTAATGAAAAGATCTGGAGTAAAGCTAGATTTTATTTGCCTTTAGATTTTTTCCTTTTAATCTTTCCTTTCCACGTGTCAATTTCTTAGAGATGGATGCTTCTACTCCAAACCACTTTTTGAAATGAAAAAGAGTCGACCCTTTGAGAAGATGAATACTCACAAGTCACAAGTCACAAGTCACAACTTCTAGCTCATTTCAGCTTGGATTTTGAGGACTTCTGCAACGGCTTAGCAATTGGTCTGGGAGCAGCACTCTTTGTCATTTTGTTAATATCGTACTTCACAGATGCAAAGGCACAAACTATAGCGAGAAACATTGTGGGATAGACGTAGACAGATGTTGTAGGATCAGTATTTACTGGCTTTCCTAGAAGCCCTTCCTTGACGAGGCCCCAGATCACTAGGAGTGTGCCAAACATGCTCATCCTACCGGGTTTCAAAAGACCAACTAGAGCACCAGCAACACAGAAGTAACTGCCAGAAAGAACCTGTAGGAAACACAGGATTAAAGTTAGCAACATTGTGATTGATTCAAATTTCTCGCTGCCAAACAAGAAAAACAGGAGGAAAGGATAAGTCATATTTTTTTTCCTCCTTTCTCTTTTCCTTTTCTTTTGTCTAACACCAAAACATGGATATATTCGTTCTAATTTCTAAACATGACTAATAAATAACTATGCTGGTGAACATCACCCAGGAATACCATGGGACCAACAAATCAAGCAGAACGATTGGAAGAAGACGAAGTCTCATTTACACAATCAAAGAAACAAACATTTAAGATCAAAGATATAGCAAACAAAAGAGAACCTAGACTATTGACTCCATGCAGAGACAAACATATCACATAAAAATATTACTTTTGACCAAATTATTCTCCATATCTGAGCCACGGCAATCAAAATAACCTTTTGAAAATAGAAATGCTGCAAGAGAATGCCACCTCATGATAAACCATAAAATAGATTAAAATATAAAAATGTCATAAAAAGAGTTCAGATTCACCGCAACGCCCAAAAGCAACCTAGAGTCCTAGACAATCCTAGAAGTGACATAAACAAGTTCACATCCTTCTCTAGATCAAAATCCATGAAGTACATCATTCCATAGAATCCCACGTGCACTACTCCTCACGACTAAAGCTACCATCCTGACATAAAAAACAGTAAGAAAGACAAAAATGCTTTGTCGGCAGCCTGGCAGGAAAAGCAAACGACGATAAGTTAACTCGCCATAAGCCTTGAGGTTAGATGTGGATGGATTAGAAATTTCCAGTAAAAAAAATTCAAAGATAAATGTAAAGGATTTAGCATTTTAGGTAGTGTCCATGGGTAAATGATGGACAAAAGACTGAGGTTCATCAAATAATCCAGATCTGCAAAAATATATTCCAACAACAAAATACTAGAAGAGTTATAAAAAACAATACCTCCAAGCGCTGCAGATCGACTGCGGCTGGCGCATCCTTTACGTTTGTTAAGTTATAGACATTGACAAGGCTATCCCAAGTTGGAATACTCATGTTCTTAGCAAGACCATGTGCGATGGCTCCAGGATAAAGCAGGCTCTTTATAGCTGCTTGTGGAAAGATCTCACTGGCTATCAATTGTGAAGTTGTAATATGCAGAGGTGTGGTACACAGGCCAGCCCTACACTTTACCCTGCGGAAAATTAAAAATAAATAGAACTTAGACTAATGTGTTTACGAGAAGGACTAAAATAGCACAACATGCAATCAGTAACAATGCCTTTACTGGATTGTCGTTCTATGTATAAAAATAGAAGGATATAGCAACTACTAAAGGGCCTTATGAAGAGTGCAGGAAGCATACAGCAACAAGGATTTATTCAGAATCTCTCTGAGTAAAGAACAAGAAAAAAAAATACAAACTACTAAGAAGAAGCAGGAAAAATTTGATCAATTTGTCAAGAAGCCTAAAGGCCAATATATCTGCAGTTGGTACTTCATAAACAAACCGAATGGCAAATTATTTTCCAGGATTTCCCAATAGATTTCTCATAAACTCTTATTCTTAGCGTTGTACAAAACCATCCGACTCTGAAGACAAGGCTTAAGATCACTCACACAAAGACAAAACCAACTAGAGAGGATGAACTCTGTGTGGCCTTTTGATTACGATACTCTCAAATTATATGAAATGAAGAGCAGATCTCTTATTTATACACATTGGCTCACCTCCCTCGCCCACATCCATCCTAAGTCCTAACAATCAGATATACCCCAGAGGTACCAATTTCACCTACCTCCTCAAGTAGCCCACACATCTCACCCATAACCAAATTAATCTTCCTATCAAGGTCACCTACTTCTGCATCACCCCTTTAATCATATTCCTCCTCAAATAGCATGCATGCAAAAGCATTTGCGATTAATAGTTTGAAAACAAGACCATACATCAAATTACAAGAAATTTTTTTCAAATTAAAATGATACAAAGTTATAATCATAAATTTGATAGGTCTTCCATTAAAAACAAGTCTTACCAATCAAAGAAAGAGAGAGAGAGAAGAAATGAAACTTATTTGGATGAAAGCTAATATGAAATTGTCATTTGAGTAACTACTGCATGCTCTCGGCCTCTAACTTTCCCTTTTGAGTTTTTGTTACTACAGCTGCAGGTTTTCCACTGAAAATACTTTAGACCCATATCTAAGTTTTGAATATGTTAGCCATCCAAAGCCATTGATCGTTTATTCTGCCAGAGGCTGGGGAATGGACAAAGGTGGAAGGGTAAGCAGGTGGGAGCATGCGGGGGAATAGAATCAAATTATGTTAGCCTAGCAGAAAGGGAATATTAAGGTGACTGGTGGGAGAGGGCTTATGATAGTTTTTATAAATATAATGCAAGGAATGTGACACCTGACCTGACAGTAGGGTTATCTAATTTTCTGTGAGTGTGACTTTGGCCATATAGAAAGATCCTCTCCTGGCAAGGTTGAATGAAGTGTAAGCCATGGGAGAATTACATAGCCTTCTATCGTGTTTTGTGGCTTTCACTGTTTAACTGGCATTTTGCTCTGGCAGAGTCCCGCGTACACTCTTCATATCCTCGTGTCCTTATGGCATGTCACTACATCTCACATCTAGGTTAGCAACAAATTTGTCAACTCCTATATATGTTATGCTATGCTATATATAAAAATCTTACACAAGAATGAACAGGATTCAAAAGCACAGGCCCGTGCCTTGTTTCCTAGTTCAGATAGTGTAGACTGTAGAAGCTCAAAGTGAAATAGATAGGTTTTCTCATAATGACCATACCAGCAATTTACTAAATTTCACATTCCAGCTTAACTAGATGTCGATATAAATTAATGCCAAATCAATGTGAAAGTTGAATACTCAATGCTCTAGAAATCCATAATGAACACTCAACCAAGTACATATGGATAGACAGGATAATTACTTGCACAATAAAGGTTACATAAATGGCAGAGCGACATTTCATTTTGCAAAAAAAAAGATGAAATGAGCTTCCATTCTTTGGTGACATTAGCCATAAAAGAATGCCAAGTTCATAAGTATTCACTCCTGGCATTGCTTTAAGAACAAATTAAGGGTTTAGTAAATATACTGGGCACGGGTCAAGTGCATAGTGTTTCCCAATTCCAAACATGACAGCTACATATTATAGACAGAACTAAGGATACGGCTAGCGCATGGGTTAACCAAGTCCGAGCATTGACTGAGCTTGAATGTTACACCTATACATAAGGGATTATGCAGCTAGTACACAACAGACATCCACACAAGAAGTTACTAATCACATCTTCACTATTCTGTATCAATAAACCCCAATTAGATCCAAACTCAAGTCAAACTTGTTGTCAACTAGAAGCATAGATAGCTACTGTCAGTGAACAAAATTCGACCAAAGTGGATACCAATGGGATTTTCTGTCAATTTGAATGCCAACTTCACATTCGCTCCAGGAGCTTCGTGTGTTGAACCAAGATTACTTGAGAATTTTGTAACTGAATGACTGTATACTCTAAAACACTTACAAATCAAACATCGTATTAACAGGATAATAAAAGGGAGCAAAATTGCAAATATGCAAGTCCTTTTTCCTCAAGAAGGACCTTCTACGGTCCTAGATGCGCGCGAAAGGCAGACCGAATGGCTGAAAATGGCTTTAGTTGGACGAGGTAAAGTCACCAACCATTAAAAAAATCAATCTCGGAACCGTGATAATAAGCGAGCCAAATCACGTAGTGCAGTAGTTGATTGTTGAGAAACTGAATCCGATCCTTCTAACCATACAGTTCGATCCAATTCAAACTAACTGGTAATTTGAGAAACACCTAGATCCTGGAAGTTCATAATATGATTTGAGACCATGCCAGATGCAAAAAGAATCTAGATCGAAAAGCTTCAGATCATCAGACAACGTGAAGGTAGGAGCAGAGAACTCAAACAGGGAAAATGTGCATCGTTTTAAAATCAAAATTTTGCGATTAAGATAGAATTCGAAGAGGAAGGAAGGTAAACCTGAAAAGCGGGATCTGGAGGAGGATGAGCAAGAAGTAGATTCGAGCGGCGAGGGAGGGGAGATTCTTCGTCCAGCTCTTTGCGGGAGTAGCCATTTTCTGTCCGACTTCACACAGGAGCAACGCAAGTGCGCAATTACGAGGAGAGGGGATGGGAGTGACCGAGTGAGGGATAAGGAGGAACACTCAACAGGTACACTGTTTGCTGCTGTCTGCTGATGAATTGAAGTGAACGAACCACCATTACCAAAATAATAATAAGGGTAAATTTCACGTAACCACCCATAAAAACTTAAATTATGGAACTTTTCACATCACCACCCATAAAAACTTAAATTACAGTAAATCACCCATAAATTTGATTTGTTTTCATATGACCACCCATACATTAAACTTCTATTTGTTTTGTTTAAAACGACTAAAATATCTATAATTCAAGCTTATTTGTTTATACTTTGTAAAGGAAAGATTTTCCATGTATATAAGTACGTGTTTGGATTCCAATTATATTATATTTATAATGTAAAATATACAAGGTCGTCTTCGGTAAACAAAAAAATTAAGATAAATTAAGGGTGTGTTTGGATTCCATAATTTATTAATTATATATAATGTAATAGGTTTATCCCGATGTATGTGTGATGTCTCCAAAGTAGTCATGTTTTTGTGCATATTTTAGTTCCATATTCTTTACATTTTGCATATTTCGGGTTGGGAATATGTCGAATTTATGTAGTATATGCTTATTTGTCAGAAATGGAGATCTACATAAGTTTCTGTTTAATATTGCAGAATATGGAAACATTTTGGGAGAAAATCAAGAAGCGAGAACCGGAGCTCAAAGCTACTCGACATCGACAAAGCCTTAGTCGATCTCGACGGATCACGCCTAGACGCACCCTAGTCGAAGAACACATGTCGAGAAGCCAATGAGGGATTATCCGGAACTAGGAGAGATTATCCGGATCTAGGGAGAAACTATCCGGAGTCGAGGAGAGACTACCCGACCATGCTCGGACAGCTTCCTCGAGATCGAGGACCGGTACCCGAGATCGACAAGCTTGGGAGCTTGTGTCCGAGCACATCGAGAAAGACCTACCCGACCAGCCAAGCCAAACCTAGTCGACGAGCTTCCCTACCCGATGTCGACAAGGAGTCCTCGAGATCGACGAAGCCTGTGAGCTTGTGTCCGAGCATGTCGACAAGAGGCTACCCGATGCACCAAGACGGCCAAGTCGATGATCCACCCCTACTCGAGATCGAGGAGCTCTCCTCGAGATCGACGAACGCTGGGAGCCATGACCGAGCCACACCGAGGACCTGCTAGCCGAGACGTCGAGCCAAGCCCAGTCGACAACACTCCTAGTCGAGATCGAGTAAGCTCTACTCGAGATCGACGACGGTTCCAGACGCCGCGTGACGCGTCGACGCAATTCTACTCGGATTGGGATTCCTTGGGCTCGAAGTTTGCCGATTCTATCCGATCTATCAAGATACATCAAGGAAGAGAGAGATCTATCCACTTGAAGACATTTTAGATATATTTCCCTTATTTAGATTTAATTATGTTGTTACTTTTATTTATCTTTAAAGTTTTAGATATAGTTTTAGATAGAGATAGATATTTCTATCCTTGAATAGCAAGGTTTAGAAGCCTATAAATAAAGCCCATGAGGCTGATTTCTATATATTCAATTTAGTTAGAGAAGTAGTTCCACAGAGACGGTTTAGGAGTTCAGAGGTTTTAGGGTTTTGGCATTCAACGAGAGTTGGATTGCCGGGATTGTAAAGTCTTTGAATTTATTTTAATGCAAGTTTCTTTTCATCAATCAATGTCTGAGGTTGCGATGAAGCGCAAGTAGTCCACCCACTTCTAGGGTTGGGGCGAGCCCGACGATAGCCATGCACGCTTGAGGTAAAGATCCAACTTTTATCATGTTTTGAGCATCTACTACTTGTTTATGTGTTTATTACCCATCTAATGGAGGTCCATGCTAACAACTTGGATTATAAACATAAAATCGGTAGAGACAATTAGGGTTTCTTGAAAGAGTTGTCTAATTGTTGGAAAAGGCGAAAGCTTGTCCTTTGATGCAATTCACATGATTATCTGTTTATCTCTGCCTTATGCATGCTTGGTTATCGTTGTTGCAAACCCCAATCTTGGAAGTTCTTTTACATACAGTTTGTTTCGAAGTCCCAAAGCCTTTGCCTTTACTTTATTTCTTTATTTCGTTTTTCTGCCCTTACTCGATCTCGACCAAGTCTGGTCGACCTCGAGTTACTGATATTCAATCTAGCATCGTTGTAGCTTTTGTGTATAGGTACTCGACAAGCCAAGCCGAAGTCGACAAGGGCCCTACTCGATATCGATTAGCCTCTAGTCGAGATCGATGAGACCCAGTGCCTGTGTCTGCTATGCTGTTCGACTTGCCTGATCTCCTATCGACTTACCCTAGTCGAGATCTAGCACCTGTTGTCGACTTCTATCCGTGAGATTTCTCCGCTGCCTAGGATCCGCTGACACGCTTCCTCGTGGATCGATCCTGACTTCCTGCTGCTGCATCGGGAGGAAGTCTTGTAATCATTTGCAAGGGACGGAATCTGGTTTGCTGTACTTTAGTTATATTTTATATTTGCATTCTCGATTTCCTCCTACAACAATGTGATTATTTGGTTAAATTACTATTTTACCTTAGTTTTTATGAGATTTTTAGTTATACAATCAACTGCTCACATAAACTGAAGTAAATAATTGAATTATAATTAAAATGGAATGGAATTCAAACCCACCCTAAATACTCCAACCAGTATATATCTAAATTGGAATTGTAATGTGAAGAGTCGAGACTTGCAGTAGCTCCTAACAGTATCCTCTCCTTCAAATGTTGAATAAGATAGGGATAAGCTCTAAAATAAAACAAAATTGTTGCTTTAAAAGAAGGGTAAATTAGCTCATATCTTAAATTACAAACCATATCATTTAAAAAATAAACTAAGCTTATGCATATCATTTGACAAATTAGCCGAACATGAATAATTTTATTATAATTAATCTATCCTTTTTTAAAAGGGTAAAAGTAAAACCGAATTATTTAACAAATGAGAAGTCTTATGAAAACAAATC
This sequence comes from Persicaria tinctoria, assembly GCA_037127255.1. Classification (NCBI taxonomy): domain Eukaryota; kingdom Viridiplantae; phylum Streptophyta; class Magnoliopsida; order Caryophyllales; family Polygonaceae; genus Persicaria; species Persicaria tinctoria. Next base: position 9,747,263 of record JBANSL010000012.1, read on the forward strand.
ATTGCATTAAATACAAATAAGCTTGAATTAAGGGTATTTTAATCTTTTTAAACAAAACAAATAGAGGTTTAATGGGTGGGTGGTCTTATGAAAAGATAACTAATTTATGGGTGATTTACTGTAATTTAAGTTTTTATGGGTGGTTATGTGAAAAGTATTATATAATAATAATAATAATAATAATAATAAAAATATATATATATATATATATGAGCATCCCATGGAGTATTAATAATTTGGGTAAATTATTAATACTCCATGGGACTTCTGTCAAAACCAACTTGTGTTCAGAAACCAACTTGTGTTCAAACACGGAAACGATATCTCCACCGCTAATTTTTACTATTTCCACCGCTAATCACCGCATAGGTATGCGGTGGTCTTAATCCACTTTTTCCCATATATGCGGTGGGTCCGTTGACCGTATACGAACCCACCGCATACCTATGCGGTGGGTTATGGCGACGGTATACATGCGTTGGGTTTTTGGCAATTGGAAAGGGTTGTAGAAGTTATCCAAAACCGTCGCCATAACCCATCGCATATCTATGCGGTGGGTTATGGCGACGGTTTTGGACTGTTATGGCGGCGATTTTGGACTGTATGGCGACGGTTCAAACCCACTGTATACCTATACGGTGGGTTATGGCGACGTTTTTGAACCGTTATGGCGACGGTTTTTGTCATGTGTACGGTGACCCACCGTATAGTATTGCGGTGACCCACCGTATACCTATGCGGTGGGATCGTTGACTGTCATTAAACCCATCGCATATCTATGCGGTGATTAGCGGTGGAAATAGTAAAAATTAGCGGTGAAGATATCATCACCCGTTCAAACATGTGACTTCTGTCAAAACACAGGAGATTGCCCTCTTCTGCAACACTTCAAGTCATACTTGGAATGAAAGTAACAAACAAACTAACAAAGTGTATACTTCAGAACAAAATGTTTCAGGCAAGGCGCAATTAACAAACCGGAAATCTACCGGCTACGAGCAGCATAAAACTAACCCTTGGGAGAGACCACTTGCTGGTTATTACCAGTTAAATTTTGATGGCTCGTATTGTCAGTCAGAGAAAGGAACATACGGCTATGCTATTCGCGACCATTGCGGCAACATCCTTGCATTAGGGTCAGGCAGATGTAACAACAGTTCAGCGGTTTACGCAGAAGCAATGGGCCTTCACATGGGTGTGGCTAGGGCTAAACTGCTGGGAACTAATTGCCTTCTGATCGAAGGAGACTGTCTGGTTGTTAGAAAGGCTCTCCTGGGTGACTGGTCATGTCCCTGGAACATTGAGTTGTTAATGGCAGATACGAAAACGAATTTATATTATATGTCTCATGTTGCTATTCGTCATGTTTTCAGGGAATCGAATGTGGTAGCCGCTCTCCCTTCTCTCTAGTTTTCTAGAGAGAGGGAGAGAGAGGGGTTGCAAACACCCTCTTAGGACTAATTTCGGTCTGATTGTCGTTTCAATCGGTCCGTGCTCATCCTCGGTTGGGTTCTTCCCGCTATTGACTACTTGGGTGTTGTTGATATCCGTCTGCTTGCACCGTCTTGGTTGGGTGTTCGTCCCTCCTTCATCGTCTACCTCCTCGCTTTGCCTCGCCGTTACCGGCCTATTGTGGCTATGCTACTGCTTTTCGGTTCTCTGACTAGGTACTCGGCCTTGGGTAAGCGTTGCCTTGCCTTGGCTGCCGGGATCTACCCTCCATCAGGGATCGTTACTCCTTCCTCCACAACCACTTACTTGGTTTAAACACTCTATATCTGATCTATATCCGGTCGAATCTTTTGTAAATCTTTGGGTGTAGATCTCAGATCTATATCCGATCGAATCCAATTTGAACAACTCGCTCTCATATGCAAATTTGTTTCTTCCGGCCGTCTCGCTCGTGCTTCCTGGCGGCTTGGGAGAGATTGTCCACCTCCGACGCCGCCCTTAGTGAAACCCTCCGCCGCCTTGCCTGCGTCCGGGGTCTGCCCCTGGCGTGTTCACTCGAGTTGCTGGCGGCTCGTCCCTTGCCTCTATTGGCTTGGCGGCTTCGGATACAGAGACCCATAGTCCCTTGCCTCTGTTGTAGGGGTGTGCATGATTCGGCCCAAACCGAATTTTTGAGCCGAACCAACACAAACCGAACCGAACCAAACCTAACCGAAGTTTTTCGGTTCGGCTTTCGGTTCAAGAATTTTCATTTTTCGGTTTCGGTTCGGTTTGTGTTCGGTTTAGGTTCGGTTTGTGTTAAACCGAATTTTTTTATACACTATAAATACAGTGTATATATATATATATATTTGTATACTTTATATATACACTAATACATACATCCTTACTATGTATATATACGTATACAATGTATACATACGTACTTACTATGTATATACATCATCAGTGTGTATGTATATATATATACACACACTGTTTGAACATTCTATAATTACATGTGATATATATATGTAATATACATATATATATATATATATATATATATATATATATATATATATATATATATATTAATATATATATTATAGTATTTGTATACTTTAAATTGGAATAAGTGTATATCTACACATAAATACAAATATAATATATATTTTTGTATACTTTAAATTTTTTTAATGGGAATTCAGTTTATTTGTGTTAAAACCGAACCGAACACAAACCGAACCGGTAAATAACCGAACCGAACCTAATGCTTTCGGTTCGGCTTTCGGTTTGAAATTTTGATATTTTCGGTTTCGGTTCGGTTCGGTTCGGCCCGGTTCGGTTAGGTTTTAGACCGATGAACAACCCTACTCTGTTGGCTTGGGTCCGAAAATTGTCCTTCGGGCCCAAGGTTTAGCCTTGGGTCCAAAGGGGTTCGAAAAAATATTTTTAATGAAAAATTAATTAATAATAATAAATAATAATAAATAAACCGTTTAGGAATAAATATGGAAGAAGAAAATGAGTAACATCCGGATTGAATCTGTAGTTTTTGGCGTGTTGCCGGATTGTTTGGTGGTATGATGGTGTGGCTTCGCGGTCTAGCAGCTTTCTGTTGCGGTGTTTCTTCTTGTTTGTCGACGTACGAGAGGTCGTGGACGTGTTCGAAACCTGAAGACTCGCTGACAGAGTCCAGATCTGAGGTTTCCACTTAGTTCCCTAGGGATCCCTTCCGTCGCCTCTACCAACTGACGGATGAGTTGCCCCACATTGCGCATGTTCTTTCATCTTTCATGCTAGTCTTTGCCTATTATTACACTCTTGTAATTTGGTGGTTTGCCTTGTTGTAGTTTTATGTCTTTTACATATTTGTCGGTTTGTCTGTCACCGATTTATTCGGCCTCTCGACCCATCAGGCCTATCCAGTGCGTCGAATTCTTACCTAATATAAAAAAAAATACAGGGTAACTAAAATATATTTATCACCTACGTTCGGCTTTGTTCAACGAATTGACGCCCATCTATTGTGCATATTTTACATCATAAACCTCTCAACAACACAAATACAGAGTAACTAAAAGCACCCAGGATTTAAGAGAGAAATATAAAAAACTTAACAATAAAATAATAAAGGAGTTGGTGTTTGACAGTGCCGGCCCATAGGCAGGGATATTATGGGCTCCCGTACAGGGCCCAATCAACCAAAGGACCCAACCCAATTTCATATTAGGTATATACCTATTTTTTATATTTTTAAATCCTAAAAGGCCCAGATCATAAATAAAGAAACTCAACTATAAAAGGCCAAAAAAAAATAAGCCTAACCACATTATTCATTTAAAGTCTCAACCATAAAATATAAATCAAAATGAGCTAGAAATTTTGGAATGTGCTATTTGTGTTTTTATATGAAACTATTTGATTTATATCACAATCAAATTGGTTTTAAAGTAATATATTGGCAAGACGGTGAAATTCAATATATTAGGGGCCCTTAATTCAATATATATTTTTCATCAAGAAAAATTCAATATATTGATATTAATAAAAAAAATTAATATATTAGGGTCTTTATTTTTTTCCCACCCTGGATCTTTAAAATGTATGGATCGGCTCTGGTGTTTGATTAAGGAATTACGTGATGGATTTGCTAGTAAAAAACCCTTAAAAACCAAAGAAAGAAACAATGCAAGGTGGGAGACACGTTAGAGAGTAGGAAAGAGAAAGAGAGGGGTTTGAAATAAGTGGTGAGGCTATTTTTTATTTTATATTATTTAGTTTATAATAAATGGGTTGTATACTTGTAGGGTGTGAGTTAAAGCTGAGTTTCTTAAGGAGAGAGAAAAATAAAAAGGAGAGTTAATGAACCAAATTGAGTTCCATGGATGTGGATGCTCTAAGATATTAATCAACATTTTTTTTTATGACGAGGAACCCACCTTTGGCGGTAAACCCCGAGCACGTGACCCAGCCGGTAAGAGCCACGTACCAGGTAAACCGGCTTGCGCCGACCGGCTCGACCCAGTGGTGGGGAGCAAGGCAAACCTTGGAAGGAAATTCTAAGGAAAGGGGTGGAGGCAGGGATCGAACCCGGGACCTCTTTCCCACCCGCCTTGCTCCTCACCACTAGGCCACCCCGACTGGGGTCAATAATAATATCACGTCATGTCGTCATGTGCTAAAGATACCTGCCTTGGAGTTCTAAGACAATGTTCCCTCCGTTAATTAAAATTTAACGTTTTACTATTCACGCACGCTTTTTGATGCGTTATAAACTATATAAAATATTAACTTTTTAAATATTTTTTTTTATAATTTCATACTTGTTACTATTAAGTATGAATTTATAAAAATAAATTTTTTAAAAAGTTAATACTTTATATATTTTTTCGGCCAAACTAAATACACCACAAATCTGCACATCGGAATGGACGTGCAGGTTTGTGGTAGACTAATTAATTAAAAAAGCGTGTTAATTAATTAAAAATGGTTGCACGTTGAAATGGACTTGCGTTTTAAAAGTAGGATTTGCGGTGTATCTAACAACACCCTATTTTTTAATCATTCTAAAAATGTGTGCATGAATAGTAAACGACAAGTTTTAATTAACAAATGGAGTATTTGATTTTACCATTTTTAAAAATACCGTACGTCAAGTTAGACACATAACCATAAATTAAAATTCTGATGAGCTAGGTAGGCTAAATTTTTTTATACGCATAATTTTTTATTAACAAAACCCTTAATTTAATAAATAAATAAATTTTTTAATTAATTTTCCTTCATTTTATTTTACCTATTATTTTATTTTTTTGAAAATGAAGCGAGCTGGAACGAACCCCAGCCCGCCCTTCGGTATCTCCCTGTGTCCGAGTTCTTTCAAGTTGCAAACTTGCAACCTCCCAAGTTCACTCCATGTTTCGATATCTTCTCTAACAATGTAATACAGATCAAGAACAAGTGAAAATACTCTCTCTAATCCAGTCTCTTGCAATTATCATATACGGAGTATATTATTTAATCGATAATTTATTTTATCTTCAATTAATATATATTAGCTTTTTAAAACAAAAAAAATTTAGGCAACCAACTCGTTGAAAATTTTTGGATGATTGATTGATGGTCTCCTTGTTTTTTCATGAATTGATAATTCACATATTCAACCAACTCCTCCGTGGAAAGGTTTTTTTTTTTTGATTAGGTAAAAATTCGGGTAAGAATTCTCTACCCGAAAGCATCTTGCCGGATGAAGTCAAGTAGACCTGAGTAATTGTATAAATTAGGTCCCCTGGTAGAGTAGCAAAGGTGTGCAACCTTATCCGCTACCCGGTTACTAATACGGGAAATGTGAGAAATTCCTATATTCCTTACACCTCGGAGAATAGTCTGAACATCTGACATTATTAATTCTATTTCCCAAGGACAGTTCGTGTGTGTTTCTAAGAAATCCATAATTACTTTTGAATCCCCTTCAATGATTAGGTTATCGATGTTTAGTTCCTTTGCCTTTTTTACCCCAAGTCGTAGTGTCAATGCTTCTGCCATAATAGGAGAGTGTCCCCCAATCACCCCACCATCCATGCTGATTGGATTACCATTCCAGTCCCGTATAATGTAGACAATAGAGCTCTTTGAATCTGATATATATGATCCATCAAAGTTTAGTTTGTATTTGCCCATAGGTGGCCTTTTCCATCGGGTGGACTTTTTGGCATTTTTAGGGTGGACTTTTACCCTATTTTGGATTGTGGTATCCTCTTCGTCTTCAAGGTTCAGTTTGATGGTTCTTCTCCAATTATTGATATTTTCCAAAACAATTTTTCTAATGCCCTCTATAGAAGGGATCTTGGCATTCCTGAAGATTATTTGATTCCTCACAAACCACAGTGTCCACCATCTAAATGCTATATTCTGTTTGTTGTCCTCCGAAAGGGTGGTGCTCAGTAGCTGAAGAATTTGATCCATATCTTTGTTTTCTGATATAATTGTGTTGACTTTTTGAGATATTTCTCTGGGAAATTGTTGTTGAAAGTTGTTGAAGGGGCATTCTATGAAGATATGAATATCATCTTCCGATGAGTGGTTACATAAGATGCATGTAGTGGGAACAACAACCCCCTTCTGGGCTAATCACGTAGCAGTGGGTAATCCTTTTTGTTTGATTCTCCACATAAAATTTTGGACTTTTAGGGGTGCGTCAATTTTCCAAATCCAGGTAAATTCATCAGATATTGTGCGCGTGTTGGATGAAATCAGGTTATAGGCGGATGGCGTTGTGAACCAGCCCTTTTTGTCCGGCCACCAGTATAGCCTATCAGCAAGGGGACTTATGGGTAGAGGGATTTTAATGATTTCTTTTGTTATAACATTAGGAAGAATGGAATCCAGTTTTCCTCTCCACCATTCCCCCCCCCCATTATATAATCGCTTACAGTTTCTTTTTTATCTATATTGGGTTGGGGTTCAATTTTATCCAAAAGAGGCTCTGTTGTTACCCAGTTGTCTTTCCAGAAATTGATAGATTTTCCGTCTCCTACCGACCAGATAAGTCCTGATTTAAATTTTGTAATCAGGGAGCTGAGTTTTGATCATTGCCACGAGGCATTCCCCCTCCTAGTGTAGTTAAGTATGTGTTTTTCTTTTAGGTATTTATGTTGTATAATCTTTACCCAGTTATTCTCGGGTTCCACTAAAATTTTCCACAACAGTTTTAGCTGGAGGGCTTCGTTCATGTTTCTTGCTTTCCGTATTCCCAATCCGCCGGCTGCTTTGGATTTACATATTTTGTCCCAGCTTATCAGTGGACTATGTTGCGCATCTTTGTTCCAGAAAAAAGTTCTGTTAATTTGGTCAAGTTGTTTGTGTATTGAAGAAGGGAGCAAGAAGCTTTGCATAGAATACAAAGGTTTTGATGATAGATTAGATGCAATTAAAGTGGCTCTTCCCTGCTGGGATAGGGTGTTTGCCCGCCATTTACTGAGTTGTTCTCTTGATTTACATATAATCTCGCCAAAGGTTTCCTTTGTTACTCGCCCGTTAACGATTGGGTAGCCCAAGTATTTCTCTAAACTTCGTTCTAAGGGTATATTAAGTACTTCTAGGTCTCGTGCTCTTGTCCTCGGGATTCCTGGCGTGGTTTGGAAGGATGACTTGTGGTAGTTTACCTTATGTCCCGAGAATCTACAGTAGTCCTCGATTATTTCTTTTACTTTTGTACATGCAGAGATGCTTCCTTTTGAGAAAATGATAATATCATCCGCAAAGGCCAAAAATGGGATGCTAGGGCCAGAATTCCCAAATTTAAAGCCAATACTATTATTTGGGCCCTCTGCGTCTATCGACAGTTTACGAGCCAACACTTCTGCACCAAGTAGAAAAAGGAAAGGAGATAGAGGGTCTCCTTGACTGTAACGGCCCAGGATTATGATTCCCAGGTTACGTTTCGAGGGATAAAACCCCTCGTTAGGACCTTGCGCCCCGAGTACAGGTTGAAGGTTTCGAAACCTACTTTAATGTTTTCAAAGGGGGATTTCGTACCCAAAATCGAAGGGATCGTTGGAATCCCCGGGGAAGTCCCATGTACCTGTCGTAAGTCTAAGCGTGGAAATCAGAAATAGTGCGACTAGCGGAAATAAGTGTAATACAAGAGGGTGCCACGGCAGAGCCGGGTCAAAACGGAGTCTAAAGTGAAAATCCCAAAAATGTAATCAGAGTCTGGTGAAGTCTATAACTCCAGCGCTCACTCTCCGCCGATAAAATGACCCGCGCAATAAGCAAACAACACCGATAGGATGAACATAAATAATACCTAAAAAAATTGATATGGGGCGGGATCAGATCGATGCCCACTTAACTCTGCATCCCAACCATAAGCACACATATACGCTATACCTAATAAAGATGCTTCTAGATGCATGGCGAAATATTAACACACTAACATGCTCCTAAGATCAAGTGCATAATAATAATAAGGCCTTAGCACAGAATACCAAGTGGTATATCCCTCTCCTACCTCCACCCCTTCCGACAGGCGGAGACTGGCCAGCTCGTGAATGCATTCATTCATAATAGGGCGGCACGCATGCCTAACCCGCTCCACAATAAAGCCCGCAGGCATATCATAATATAAGAAAGTACTCGATTGACTCAGGGTACCCGATGAGGCTGGGCTACCCTATGACCCTAACAAAGACTTCTAGGACTATCACAGATAACGGCCGTTCTGTTTACATACGCACAAAGAAATAGAATGCTCAACGATCGATGCAACCTAGCATGGTACTACATGGCATGCTGATCATGAATGCAAGCACCTAGTATATCATGCACCTAAGGCAGGGAATAGCTCTATTCAATCTGAGTAAGCTCCGAAGAGACTTACCTGGCGGTGCAGAACAGCAAGGCAAGCATTATAATAGATTAAAGATCACCTAGATACATATCAGAACACATATATAAGTCTACGTCTGATCATCCAAGCACTCAAGCATATCATTCAACGAGAATAGCAACCATATCGCAATCATCATTCCATCAAGTTCAACCATTCATCATATTGCCACATTCCACAAGACCATATCATTCTCATCATTCCATTCCGTCACATTCATGTATTCGCCACAGTGTATCCGCAATAATAATCCGCACATCACATATATCAAGTTTATCATATCTCGAAGCATAAATTAACGATACACAATTCTAACATTTCATCATGCCTTTATTCAATCAATCATGCCATTAGTACACACCAATCATGATATTAGTCAACCATTCACATCAATCATGCTAGTTAGTCACCAATCACATAATTCCCGAGTTAGTCCCAAAACTGCTTTAAAATCCGAATCAACTAGTTAGAAATTCCGATAATATACTTTTAAATCTCTAAGTCTCATAATATTATATTTATTTTAAATCACCATCATTATATCTTGAATCTTATAATAATGTTTTATATTTTAAAACTCACGTAATATTATACAATATTTCAAATACCATTTTCCTTTAACATTTTCATAAAGTATATTTCTAAATCCTTTAAAACCCCAACCATTTACATTTAATAAAATCATTCATTTTTAAATTACCAAAAACAACCCTTATAATTATAAGATTCCAAGACCGGCTCCTTTATTTCATAGAATCCCAAAATCGACCCTCCCCTTTTGTTAAATCCCCAAACCGAACTCATTTTTATAAAATATGCCCAAAATTCATCTTTGTTTTAAAACAACCTCAATCCGGCCCATAAAGAAAATAGGCCCAAGGAAAATCAGGCCCAAAATTCATCTCCAATTCCTCCCTTTTCAATTCTACAAACCGGAAACAGATTTTGTTTTAAAAAATAAGAGGGCCCCATATGACATGGCAATGAGGTGGGAGGAGGGGACCCACAATCATCTTCAACCCCTATTGTTGAACGAAATGAAACGGAGGGGCAACTTTCGGAAAACCGGAGGAGGAAGAGGGAAAGGGGAGGCTGCTCGCCGGCGAGGGTGGAGCTCCGGCCATCCAATCCCGACACCGAAGGCACACAATCGACAAGGAAAAAAAAGGAAAGGGGAAGGAGAGGAGTGCTCACCCAAGTCTTCTGCTTCGACGGAAATGAAGCTCGGGGAGGCGGCGTCCGGACGTGTCGGCGCCGGTTCTTCGATTGGAAGTGCCTAGGAGAGACGGGGAAGGTGAAAGGCGGAAGCTTGGATTGATAAAAGGTGGAAGAAGGAAGAATGAGCGGGATCGAACCTTACCGAGGCGAACCGGGAAAGCTGAGCACACAGGAGGCTTCGGCGATGGCTCTGGTGGCTCCTAGCTTGCTCAGGCTCGGACGTCGAGACTCGGGGATGCTCCCGAGGTTGCTGCTTCGCTCGTCAGTGCTCAGCCTCCTCTCGGAAAGCAGGGACAAGGGTCTGGTGGTGCTCGGGAGGTGCTCGGCCAAACAGGGGTGGCGCTATTGGGCTCGTGCGAAGAGGAGGGAGGAAGAGCTCGGGTGTGGGGCTCGATTTGAGTTTCCCAGTGCGAAGCAGGGCTCGGTGGCGCGTCGGGAGGTTCTGTGCTGGTGCCGGCGACCAAGGAGGAGGTGGTGTTGGGTGGTGTCGGCGGAAACATGGAGAAAGGAGGGGGCTTGACTGATTAGGTGAAATAGCCAAAGATGGGTGTTTGTTTGCAACCGAGAGTGCGAAGAGGGAGTGGATTGTGTGAAAAGTTCCGTGGGTTTTGGACTCAATTGAAAAAGGAAGTCATCTCCCTGTTGTTGTTTGCTGCTGCAATGGGACAGGGGAGTTGCAGAAGGCGGTTTGACGTTTTTCCAAAAGCGTGAAACAAGAAAGGTAGGGAAGGAGATGGGGGAGGGGTTGGTGTTGAGCTCAATTGGGAAACAAGCAAGCTGGCTGGGTTGCAGCCCTGCAAGTCAAACGGAAGGGAGGGTGTTTGCCTTGACCCAAAAAATAATACAAGAGGGTGGTGAGTGGTCCCAATAAATTATGAAATACCCAGAACAAATACTGAAACCAGCTCTCTCGGCCAGTTAGAATTTCAAAATTCCGAGGAAGGACGTCGCCATGTCAAGTTAGTTTTTTTTAAAATTTTATTTTAGGTCGGGATTCCGTTCCATGAATTTTAATATCCGAGTTAGCGAGTTTTTTCCGTTAAATTCCACTCTTAATTTCATTTTTATTTTCTCTTTTCGAAAAATTAGGATTTAAAAATCCGAGCCTTTACATCATCCACCTCTAAAAACAAGTCTCGTCCCCGAGACTAAAACCAAAACCAAAACAAGGTAGGGGATGAAGTTTGAAATAGATGAGTCCAAGGATCACGTCATCGATCCCGTAAGTGCCTCATAAGTGCCCCTATGAGATTCTCACAGTATCGTCATCATGATCATAATATCCCCGATAGGTCGTAGCGAGAATGTAATATGGGCCCTTACCACATCCTTACCTCGACTTCTCGGTGATATCATAACTCGAAAAGCATTATAGCATCTCCACTAGGTCTTAGCAGGCAGTCTATAAGGGCCCCTATAAAATGTCCGTATCCACTTCGCGGGGGTGTTATAACGCAAGCTCGGGTCGGAAAAGTTTCAAAAGGTTTCCTCAATTCGAAAAAGGTTTGGTTTCAAAAACATTAATTTTTTTTTTATTATTGTTATTATTTTTTTTTTTCCGCGTTCAATTCCCAAAATCCAAGCTAGTTCGTTTTAGACATCAGTCAAATTCCTTAAATTCGACGTTAGTCAAGCAAATTCCAAATCTCGAGAGGTGGAATCATCCACCTCTAAGGCTAATCCCATATTTCCTTCCTAGGTTCCAAGTCATAATCAAATTCATTAATTCTGTTCTATCATCCTAGCAATTCCAATTCAGGGCACCATACACATAGCAATAGTACATCATAGAATTCGTATCACCCATTAATAACCAAATCATACTCATGTCAAAGGTAGTTACGTACCATAACAGATCTAGCATAGCATCATACATAGCGGGGCTCACCACATCACATCACAGAGGCTGCACACCATATGAATCAGATAATCACATCATATATACTAACTACCAAGCATCATCATCACATTTAGAGGCATCAAGTACTTCCGCACACCAGCATTTCATCGGGTTCAGGGGTAACTATGTTAGTACTAACAATTCACTATGGAACACATCAGAGACTCAGCATCCTCTATAGAATAGAACTTGCACATCACTCGGTCCCAAGTATCGCATAACCATAAGCTACATCCTCGAGAAAACATGCCTATAATTACCAACCACATTAGAACACGATCGCCACTCATCATCAACAATTCTCAAGACAAGATTAACCTCACCTAGGTCAACCAGCTCAAATTCGATTATAGTTCTAAATATCATTGCATCCCGCTTATATACAAACTCTCTAGCCTCATAACTATCCGCAAGCAAGACCAAATACCCAGTCCGACTACTAGATATCCCAACTCCCATGCCGTCAAGCCATCTAAAACCTAGCCTGCTTCGACACCCTGACCTTAAATCCTACTCGACCACCTAAAATCATATCTTAGGGTTCCCAATCGCACAATTCCCGTATTCCGACAAGCTTAACAACTCAACCGACAACCAAGACTCTCCATAAAGCACACCCTCGTCTTAGGGGTTCCCAACCAGTCCCATCTTCACCTTCTAAGAGAAATCTCAAGTCCTCGACTAAACCGCTCTCACGATTGATCTAGACACCTCTTAACAATCTTGCAGATTCTTCCTAAGCTCTCAAGACTCCGCCTAACCATCACCTCCCAAAGGGACGTATCAAATCATCTCGCTAACCTGATCATACTTCCCGCACCACTAACCACTCTTACTAACCATCCACCTCTAAGGACTCAACTCATACTGACCATCTCACACCTGTCACTCCCGACCAATTCCAACGCCGAAACTCATCTAGTGCTAACTCATAACCATGAATCAACGAGTTCCTCATCACCCGCGTCTATCCTCAATGACCAATCACAATTTCCACCTACTTGTCCCATTTCAGTTCTCATGAAACCTGAACATCCACGATTCCTCGACCGACCTATTCTAGATTCTCGTCTCAGTATATTTCCAGATTTCCTCATTCCAACCCTTACTAACCTTAACCATTCGAAAACCTCAAGTCGTCCTACTCCAGTTCCTCATCTCCTCATATTCCGGAATTTCCTCAAGCTCCTACTTCTTAACCATGACACCTTACCGTCCAAAGCTCTCTTTTACCGATCATCATTTCCGTAGAGTCCCTAGATCATCCTCATCCGAGTTTCCCAATTATCGCAACTTAGCCAACTCTCTAAAACATTCCTCCCCTAGTGTTCTCAATACTTTTATGATTTGCCAATTTCCAAACTTCATGCTCAAAATCTCCCTATCTTGACCTCAAACCCACAATCTTACGAGAAATCTCAACGACATTCTTGCCTAACTACCAGCCCTTCTTCGAGATTCATCTCACGCCCTCAAATACCTCACTAGCCAAAATAACATCCACTCACAACTCTCGATTCATTCCCTATCCTAAAATCCTCCAACAACGCATCTAGAAATTCCTTCACTAACGAATTCTCCAAGCACTACCAATCGTACATCCTAGTCCCAATTCTACGATTCCTTAGACATTCGTTAACCGACCATCCTCAATGCCACCCACAATTCGCTTCAAGACTACTTAGACACTCTCTCCCAGTATACTAACCCGTATATCAACACATCCCCTCAAGAATCCCTCCAAACCACCCTTAAGTCACTTATCCACCTCTAGAACTACATTACCCGCACACGCTATTGTCCCACACTACCTCTAACGAAGACCTTTCCCTTGAAATCTTGCCATACTACTCTATTCCTCACCGAAGACCTACTTGGAAGCTCAATTACACTCAATATCTGACAAGTCCTAACTCACTCGGCTCTTCTCAAGCTGATGCACCCTTCCTACACCTCATCTCACACAACCAATGACCAACTCGAAGACCTCAATCTACCTGTCATTTGCCGATCCATCTCACCAAGGAATCAATCGACTCATGCCCAAGAAGAAAACACCACCACCTATATAACCCATAACCGGTTTACTAGCATGTCAGTACACGTACTCAAGCATAATGATACATCATCACAAGGACAAGTTAGTCAGGTAATCATTCATTACTAGTTCAGCTCATCAAGTATTAACACATCGAATTAAGTCAGTTCTAGGCCCCATCGCACAACGCTAATTCCGATTGATGTAGAAGAGTCCACGATTGAATGAAGAACGCCTTTCCTTGAGTCATCTAGGAGGATTACGTCTGCAACCGCCATCTTCAGAAGGCGTTCGTCCTTTGGTGACGTTGATCCTAGGATCCACGGGCTCAACGCGCTTCTGTTACGCCACTCTGACACCATTTGATCGCTCACTTTCTCATCTATGTCGATGTCCATCTGGGGATCGCGAGGGGTTAGAAGTCATGAAGATAGGGGAGGGAAGGGAGGACAACACGACATCCTTAAGGATTCAGACATAGACCAGGACTAGAGATGACGAGACTTAAGACAAGACACAGACTCGAGAGTTACAACAATCCCCTTAAGATATTCTATAAGGTTAGAGGTGCACATGGCAATCACAAAATATTTCAATCATATCATTCCACACTATCATGTACCTATTAAAGGAATAGCGTCCTATGCATCCATAACATTTCCCATAATCAACTTTACATGCACACGGGAGAGGCTAAAACTGATCATCTCATGCACTAATCATGCTTGACATATTAATATCATGTATGCACAAACCGACAATAGACATATGCAGCATAAGTTATACATGACATAGCGAGCATTATAGGATATCCTACATGTATTATTCATTACTCATTTTAAGTGTACACATAAGCAGCTCAAAAAATGTGGGTTCAAGGTAAACATGATAAGACGCACTTTAATAAACATGTCAGGGGATAGAGTGAAGTCATTTTGGCATAGCAACTATCACGTTAAATACAACCATGTACATGTAGTATGACAAGTATGTCACATAATTGCATGATGGTCTATAATTAGGAGATATATATCCTACATGATACTACCAACACTCATTAAGCAAGTATATAGTCAACGAGGTTCAATTTGATCAACATAACATGCTGAGGAATTCATCTCATATATTGACCATACAACGAGGGTTGACCACACTATCATGAACCTGATTCATGGGAAGACAAAAATCATGGAAATTCATAAACGCGACACATATACTCATTCACAATTGCAATCATGCAAGATATCAGACAAGTCATGTTGAAATATATCAATCCATTATGTCATGCAATCACAAGGTGGGCTACTATCATAACCTAACAGAATTCTCCAAGGGCAATCACTGACTCATCCCCCCGTTTCCCGTGGGACACTAGTATGACTCGCTCGGTAGGACACAATGACGTTCACGTTGTTCCCGAGAGATGAGGATAAACTCGTGTTTAGACTCCTATGGAAAGGAGACATGGTTGACCATTACGAGGATCAAAGGGGTGACTCCATGAGACAACTCACTCCTAACTCGAAACTACTTCAGTCATCACTCACACTAACATACTCAAGTAATCCTCACATCCGACATGATTTTTGAAGGTAATTAGATGACCAACCCGAATTTCCGTGGGAGACACCAACCTCTAGTACAAGACTCGGTAGAAGCATAGATGGTGGGATACCAGACAGGACTCGAAACGGGGTGAGCGGGTGCTCTTTGACCCTTGCTAACATGCCTAAATATTTTGGTGTGACGGATGACGAAGTCAGAATCATCAAAGGGTTTGAATTAAGGAAGTTCCATTCCGACAAGACAGGAATTCCAATGACATAAGAACGAGGTACTCTCCCGCTATCCCGTTTGCACAGTTATTCAATACATGATTCAAGTCAAGACATATTGATTAGTTCTCTATCTTAAGCAAAGCAGCACTCAACATTTAAGCAATAATCGGGGTTAATACGATCCTCTTCGAGGAGGATCGCCCTCAGGCCCAGTTGGATATAATGCATATAATAATAGAGACGATCTATGCCGTCCTTCGAGGGACGGCTGACCGGAGGGGCAAATACCTCACGGCCTCCTAAGCCAAGCTACTCCAACCCTCGGGCTCCTTGGAGTCTTCAAACCCTATCTGTAAAAG
Organism: Persicaria tinctoria; assembly: GCA_037127255.1. NCBI lineage: Eukaryota > Viridiplantae > Streptophyta > Magnoliopsida > Caryophyllales > Polygonaceae > Persicaria > Persicaria tinctoria. The sequence continues at coordinate 9,763,383 of JBANSL010000012.1, forward strand.
AAATCTAGTATTTTGCCTACCCATTCCCAACTACATCCAATAGGGATGGTCTAGCGCCTTTATTATCCCGTCGTTTGCCTTTGTTTGATTACCGAATTTATTGAGTCAAGTTCATATTTAGTCCATTTGAGTTAGCCATATTAAATTCATTTTGGCCTTTCTAAAACATTTTTGAAAAACCATTTGAAAACCTTGGGCCATTTCAAAACCACTTCAACCTATCATACTCGGTTTGCATAACCTCAGCTCTGATACCCCTTTGTAACGGCCCAGGATTATGATTCCCAGGTTACGTTTCGAGGGATAAAACCCCTCGTTAGGACCTTGCGCCCCGAGTACAGGTTGAAGGTTTCGAAACCTACTTTAATGTTTTCAAAGGGGGATTTCGTACCCAAAATCGAAGGGATCGTTGGAATCCCCGGGGAAGTCCCATGTACCTGTCGTAAGTCTAAGCGTGGAAATCAGAAATAGTGCGACTAGCGGAAATAAGTGTAATACAAGAGGGTGACACGGCAGAGCCGGGTCAAAACGGAGTCTAAAGTGAAAATCCCAAAAATGTAATCAGAGTCTGGTGAAGTCTATAACTCCAGCGCTCACTCTCCGCCGATAAAATGACCCGCGCAATAAGCAAACAACACCGATAGGATGAACATAAATAATACCTAAAAAAATTGATATGGGGCGGGATCAGATCGATGCCCACTTAACTCTGCATCCCAACCATAAGCACACATATACGCTATACCTAATAAAGATGCTTCTAGATGCATGGCGAAATATTAACACACTAACATGCTCCTAAGATCAAGTGCATAATAATAATAAGGCCTTAGCACAGAATACCAAGTGGTATATCCCTCTCCTACCTCCACCCCTTCCGACAGGCGGAGACTGGCCAGCTCGTGAATGCATTCATTCATAATAGGGCGGCACGCATGCCTAACCCGCTCCACAATAAAGCCCGCAGGCATATCATAATATAAGAAAGTACTCGATTGACTCAGGGTACCCGATGAGGCTGGGCTACCCTATGACCCTAACAAAGACTTCTAGGACTATCACAGATAACGGCCGTTCTGTTTACATACGCACAAAGAAATAGAATGCTCAACGATCGATGCAACCTAGCATGGTACTACATGGCATGCTGATCATGAATGCAAGCACCTAGTATATCATGCACCTAAGGCAGGGAATAGCTCTATTCAATCTGAGTAAGCTCCGAAGAGACTTACCTGGCGGTGCAGAACAGCAAGGCAAGCATTATAATAGATTAAAGATCACCTAGATACATATCAGAACACATATATAAGTCTACGTCTGATCATCCAAGCACTCAAGCATATCATTCAACGAGAATAGCAACCATATCGCAATCATCATTCCATCAAGTTCAACCATTCATCATATTGCCACATTCCACAAGACCATATCATTCTCATCATTCCATTCCGTCACATTCATGTATTCGCCACAGTGTATCCGCAATAATAATCCGCACATCACATATATCAAGTTTATCATATCTCGAAGCATAAATTAACGATACACAATTCTAACATTTCATCATGCCTTTATTCAATCAATCATGCCATTAGTACACACCAATCATGATATTAGTCAACCATTCACATCAATCATGCTAGTTAGTCACCAATCACATAATTCCCGAGTTAGTCCCAAAACTGCTTTAAAATCCGAATCAACTAGTTAGAAATTCCGATAATATACTTTTAAATCTCTAAGTCTCATAATATTATATTTATTTTAAATCACCATCATTATATCTTGAATCTTATAATAATGTTTTATATTTTAAAACTCACGTAATATTATACAATATTTCAAATACCATTTTCCTTTAACATTTTCATAAAGTATATTTCTAAATCCTTTAAAACCCCAACCATTTACATTTAATAAAATCATTCATTTTTAAATTACCAAAAACAACCCTTATAATTATAAGATTCCAAGACCGGCTCCTTTATTTCATAGAATCCCAAAATCGACCCTCCCCTTTTGTTAAATCCCCAAACCGAACTCATTTTTATAAAATATGCCCAAAATTCATCTTTGTTTTAAAACAACCTCAATCCGGCCCATAAAGAAAATAGGCCCAAGGAAAATCAGGCCCAAAATTCATCTCCAATTCCTCCCTTTTCAATTCTACAAACCGGAAACAGATTTTGTTTTAAAAAATAAGAGGGCCCCATATGACATGGCAATGAGGTGGGAGGAGGGGACCCACAATCATCTTCAACCCCTATTGTTGAACGAAATGAAACGGAGGGGCAACTTTCGGAAAACCGGAGGAGGAAGAGGGAAAGGGGAGGCTGCTCGCCGGCGAGGGTGGAGCTCCGGCCATCCAATCCCGACACCGAAGGCACACAATCGACAAGGAAAAAAAAGGAAAGGGGAAGGAGAGGAGTGCTCACCCAAGTCTTCTGCTTCGACGGAAATGAAGCTCGGGGAGGCGGCGTCCGGACGTGTCGGCGCCGGTTCTTCGATTGGAAGTGCCTAGGAGAGACGGGGAAGGTGAAAGGCGGAAGCTTGGATTGATAAAAGGTGGAAGAAGGAAGAATGAGCGGGATCGAACCTTACCGAGGCGAACCGGGAAAGCTGAGCACACAGGAGGCTTCGGCGATGGCTCTGGTGGCTCCTAGCTTGCTCAGGCTCGGACGTCGAGACTCGGGGATGCTCCCGAGGTTGCTGCTTCGCTCGTCAGTGCTCAGCCTCCTCTCGGAAAGCAGGGACAAGGGTCTGGTGGTGCTCGGGAGGTGCTCGGCCAAACAGGGGTGGCGCTATTGGGCTCGTGCGAAGAGGAGGGAGGAAGAGCTCGGGTGTGGGGCTCGATTTGAGTTTCCCAGTGCGAAGCAGGGCTCGGTGGCGCGTCGGGAGGTTCTGTGCTGGTGCCGGCGACCAAGGAGGAGGTGGTGTTGGGTGGTGTCGGCGGAAACATGGAGAAAGGAGGGGGCTTGACTGATTAGGTGAAATAGCCAAAGATGGGTGTTTGTTTGCAACCGAGAGTGCGAAGAGGGAGTGGATTGTGTGAAAAGTTCCGTGGGTTTTGGACTCAATTGAAAAAGGAAGTCATCTCCCTGTTGTTGTTTGCTGCTGCAATGGGACAGGGGAGTTGCAGAAGGCGGTTTGACGTTTTTCCAAAAGCGTGAAACAAGAAAGGTAGGGAAGGAGATGGGGGAGGGGTTGGTGTTGAGCTCAATTGGGAAACAAGCAAGCTGGCTGGGTTGCAGCCCTGCAAGTCAAACGGAAGGGAGGGTGTTTGCCTTGACCCAAAAAATAATACAAGAGGGTGGTGAGTGGTCCCAATAAATTATGAAATACCCAGAACAAATACTGAAACCAGCTCTCTCGGCCAGTTAGAATTTCAAAATTCCGAGGAAGGACGTCGCCATGTCAAGTTAGTTTTTTTTAAAATTTTATTTTAGGTCGGGATTCCGTTCCATGAATTTTAATATCCGAGTTAGCGAGTTTTTTCCGTTAAATTCCACTCTTAATTTCATTTTTATTTTCTCTTTTCGAAAAATTAGGATTTAAAAATCCGAGCCTTTACATTGACGTAGTCCTCTAGTTGGTTTAAAGGGTTCCGTGGGTCCATTGTTAACTAATACAGAGAACGAAACTGTAGTTACACATTCCATAACTATGTCCACGAACCGTTGGTGGAAACCGAATCTTTGGAGCACCAACTTTGTAAATTGCCAATATACTCTGTCGTACGCCTTTTCCATATCAAGTTTTATGGCAGTCCAGCCTTTCAAGCCCTTTCTTGTGCGAAAGGAGTGGAATATTTCATGAGCTATAAGTATATTGTCCTGAATTGCTCTGTCAGAAACAAATGCTCCTTGGAGAGGGTGTATAAGTTTTCCGATTATCATTTTTAGTCGTTCAGTGATTATCTTGGAGATGATTTTATAGAGAGTAGAGCAAAGACTAATCGGTCAATAATGTGTAGTCATAGAGGGGTTATCATTTTTTGGTATAGGTGAGATAAATGTGTGGTTGATTTGCTTCAGCAGATGACCAGAATGGAAAAAAGCTTTAACTGCCTTAGTAATATCAATTCCCACAATTTCCCAATACTTTTTGTAAAATTCTGCAGTCATACCATCTGGACCAGGAGATTTATTGCTTCCTAATGAGAAAACAGCTTTTTTGATTTCACTGTTTGTTGGCTGCTTGATTAGAAAACTATTTTCCTCATCTGTGATGACAGGGTTGATAACTGAAAGGTATTCATGAAGTTGTTGTATTGGGAAGATTTGCTCTCGTCTAAACCTTTTTTCAAAGTCTCTCTTTATTTCCTTTTTAATATTTTCATCCCCAACAATTTGGGTTCCTTTTTAGTATTTCACTGTTTTTTTGTTTTTGTTTTTTTTAAAGCCGTTGGTTATTGTTAAACATACTGCAAATTACATATTATAAATCCACGTTCAATTCAAAGCGAGTAACATTCAATTCGAGTAACATTCAATTAGAGATGAAATAACTTTCAATTAATCATACTTCTAAAGTTCTAATTGTCTGGAGACTCTCTATAGATAATTATAAAGTAATTATTTAACGTCCAAACCAACGTAATCAATGTTGGAAGGGTACTTGTAATACCACATTATATCTGACGATATAGTGTTTTACATAGTTTCCGTGAATTTAGTTAGAAAAAAACACATCAAACAAGGAGAGAAAAAAAACAAAATGCCGTAAAAAAATGAAAGAGTGTCTGAGTGGGATGGAGTTCCAATAGAGTTTGTAAAAAGCTCTACCCATAAAGTTAAGATGATCGATCTAAACCACTGATTTTAAAATTAGTGGTTAAAACCCCCTTACCTCCCCCTACCACCATCCTCAATTTTTTTTTTTTTTTTTTGAGAGAGGAATTCCCTTGAATTCCACCGGATTGGGATCCGTCTGAATGGGCTTCATCATCATGACACGCTATTTAAAAGCGGGCTCAAGCCCGTATACGACAAGTTTTGGAGAAATAAAAGGCTCAATTTATTTTTCCCTCTTTTTAAAAAAGACTTTTACAATACGTAGTATTTGGTCTAATACTATTTGAATAATACTCATGTATTTTGAATCACTTCAAATCCTAACCTTGTATAAAAAAAAATATTTTGAAAATCTCAATTCTTTAAAAGTGCAGTTGATTAAAACATCTTATATTCTTAATTTGAAGGAGTATCATTTAACATAAAAAAACCATTTAAATGTTCATAAATTTGATCGTTATTCTTATTTAATTGTCGTGCCATGCATGAATATCATATCACATATGATATAAATTCGGCTCGTGATATGTTTTATAGAGTGGCTTTATAATCATGCAGTCTAAGCTTTTTGTGTCATAGAGTATCCATTAGATGAATATGATAAACAAATAAGAATAAGCTTATAACAAATGATAGGTTATGAATATTAAACAAATACATGACATAAAACTATATTTCATCCATTGATTAAAACATGCAATTTCAACACCTTTAACATTTTTTCAAGGAAATTAATAAACATATAATTATATTTGCATTTATTAATCTATTTTTCAACCTACAGCTAATAATTTTCTATTTGACTATAAGGATAATTCTACAAAGGAAAGACAAACATAAATAAAATGACATTTAAAAAAAGAAAGAAATAAACATAGGCAATATGTTAAAATGACATATTTTGCAAATGTTAAAAAATTGGATGATCTTTAGTTACATGTGTTTCTCTAGGAGTGTTTTGTTTAGTGCCAAATCTTCAAAACTAGAAAGCTAAAATCTCGTAATAATAAAATTCAAATAAACAATGAAATTAAGATTGTTTTTAGGAGTATTACAAAAAAGATAAGACAATAACGTAGTATTTAAATTTGAAAAATCTTCTTAAACGTAATTTCTTAAAGTAGGTAAGTGGAGTATTAGAAAAAACAATTTTATTATACTACTAAAATGACTTTGTGATAGTTTTGTGGCTCGTGGGAGGAAGTGACGGAAAGAGACACCCTAACGTCCAGCTGGATCCTGCATGATAGAAGGAAGTGTGTTCAAGACCATTCCGGAATGGCTCACCGAAAAGAACTTATGAGTAGTATCTATAGGTCCCCATTTCGATCCCTGGAATGAGCGCTCTTTATTTACCTATTCAAGTAAGTGTGTTCCATGAGGAAAGGGTAACATCGTAGTTTCGAGGGATATAAAGGGCAAAAGGGTCAAAACACTTGGCGGGTAGATGGAAACGGAGCGGCAGCACCGACTATCCACTGTCGGCCGTGGTTACGTGCTACCGGCTGCTACCAGTATACCAACTACTCGTATCACCTGGGACCCACACACTTTGACGGTCTCACCACGGGCAACCGGCTCTCCCTGTAAAACAATAACAGATAATAATATAAAAAGGACAAATCCCGTCCCGATTAAAATGAGCTAGTGAAAGGGACGGACAAGACAAGGGCGAGTGCCGTATAATAAACCAGCGAGAGATCAGAGCGGTGGGAGAGAGATGAACAACTGAGAGGGAAGGGGATCGGAGACGCCAAATCCGCATATGATTCGAGTCATTTCGATCGGATCTAGGCGCTTTTCGTGATTGAATCTTACGAGGATCTGGTTTGATTGCGAGTTCAAATTTTCAGTTGTCGGTGTGATTGGCGGTAGAGAGAGCAAAGATGGAAGCAGGTGGGGGAATGGTGGCCGGATCTTACACGCGGAATGAGCTGGTTCGGATTCGCCAAGACAGCACCGACAGTGGGGTATATCTCTTCTCGATTTCTCTTTTCAATTAGTGATCTCATTTTTTTATGTTGGTTAAACTTCTTCTCACTAATGTTCGGATCTGGATTCATTGTTGTACTATTTTGTGGTGTTTAGATTTCAGTTGTGATACTTTGCTCTTAGTTTATTGGGAAAATGGGTACGAGTGATTGGCGACTGCCGACTGGTCCTTATTACCTTGTTGCTTGTTGATTTGATTGAATTGAATTGAGTGAAGTTGTTTCTATTCCTAGTATCGGGTGATTTAGTCACTTGAGAATTTAGGTCGAATCAAGTGATTGATGATTTAGTCACTTGAGAGTTTAACCGGGTCAAATTTTTAGGCTTTGAGTTTCTTAGCTCGGAATTGTCATTTTCAGTTGCCCTTGTTCCTATCATTTTCATCCGTGATTGCTACAAGTTTCTTTTAAAGTCGGCAATTGCTTGCTAACTTGGGATTTAATGCATTTTGTGCATGCTCCTTTTTGTGCATGTTCTAACATGGTTTTTTGAGAATAATGATGCTTATTAATATTGAGAATAGTGATGCTTATTAATCCTTCATTGGACATGCAGTCTAAGCCCTTGAAGAATTTGAGTGGACAGTTATGCCAAATCTGCGGAGATACTGTTGGACAAACTGCTGCTGGTGATATCTTCGTTGCCTGCAATGAATGTGCTTTTCCAGTTTGCAGGCCTTGTTATGAATATGAGAGGAAAGATGGAAACCAATGTTGTCCTCAGTGCAAGACTAGGTATAAGAGACAGAAAGGTAAGTTTTATCTTTTGCAGTTTATTTTAGTGGCTACATCATCTATGTCATGAAGGTAATGATTTGATTCAATAAAGCTAAATCTTGAATGGAATTTAGGGAGTGCAAGAGTGGATGGAGATGAGGATGAGGATGATGTTGATGACTTGGAGAACGAATTCAATTGCACTCAAGGAAACAACAAATCTAGGCGACAGTGGCAAGGGGATGATGTTGATCTTTCTTCTTCATCTCGACATGAATCTCAGCCAATTCCTCTTCTTACCAATGGGCAGTCGGTATGTTCAAATAGTCTTATCATGCATAAGTTCATGCTTATTAACGGTTTTATATTGGGGATAAATGTACATGAAAGGCCATTTGGAACTCGTTTATTAGATTACTGGCTTAAATGTTTTCTCTGATAAGCAAAGTGATCGCCATTTTGACATTTTGTTGGCCTTTCTTATTTTGAATTTTCTTCCAGAACTTATAAAAAGTTTCAACAAGTTCTGGTATGTTTTTTGCTTATTGCCAGAAAGTCGTGTACTTCTATTTGTCACTTTCATGAGCTCTAATTTTTTTCCCTGAAAACCACATCCATGCAATGCAAGTGCCGTCACAAGCTCATCTAAATTACTGTTCTGCAAAAACAAAAAGAAACATTTTTCATTTTTGAATCCTGTCTATCTCTTACTTAATGACTTGTAGATCTTTATGTCTTTACTCATCAGTATTGACAATACTGAATTAATTATTTGATGTATTGAGATTATGGGTGAATGGCTCCTCAATGCAAGTGCATGAAGAAATGCTGACAAATTCTTGTCAGGTTTCTGGGGAAATTCCAAGTGCAACACCCGATAATCGATCTATTAGAAGTACATCAGGTCCTCTGCATTCTGACAAACGTGGTCACTCGCTCCCTTATGTTGACCCAAGCCATCCAGGTAAGCCTTGTGACCTGTTATATGCCTACGGGTTTTTGAATGCCCCTCCCTGTTCATCTTCAGAGCAGCATGCTGCATGACAGCGCCCTCATGGCATTGTATTTAATTTGCAGTTCCTGTCAGAATTGTTGACCCCTCAAAGGACCTTAACTCTTATGGCTTGGGAAATGTGGACTGGAAAGAAAGAGTTGAGAGTTGGAAATTGAAGCAGGATAAGAATATGACACAGGTGACTAGCAGATACTCTGAAGGAAAAGGAGGTGATATGGAGGGCTCTGGTTCTAATGGTGAAGAATTGCAGATGTGAGCATTTACACTGTCATTTACATATCCTTCTTCCTAAGCCGTGTTTATGACTGCAGTTGGTTGCAGGCTCTGTTGGTGACTAAGCATCTCTTTGTGTTTTGAGAAATTGTTTTCTCATTAAGTTTTCCCCTTTTCATATTATTATTTTCGAATGAAAAAACTTTGGTCAGTTATATTTAATCAGTCTCAACTTTTTTTTCAACGCCCTTTTAACCACTTTGACCATAATATTCCTGTACTTAGTTTCTTTTAGCTTTATAGCACTGAAACAAAGGTGTGCTAGTAATTTAAGGATTTTGCGGTTGTACAATAAAAATATTAACCTGGGGAGTCCTGGATTTTTGGTCAAATTCTGGCCAATACTTTGACAGGAAAAAGGTATGCACGTCGGCGTCTGCACACACAAAAAAGCGTGTCTTTGCAATCATTTGGTTTTTTTGTTTAGTTTTTTCTGGATGCTCTATGGTGTTCCTCAAATCTAAATGAAGGATCAATGGAAGGATTTTCCCATGTATTATCATTTCTATCAGAATCATATTTTTTCTGAGTGGAATATGATAAGACAAATTATTGGAACAGCTCTAATGAAAAAAAATTAGTGGAAAAGTTGACAATGATGTTTTGAATCATTTGACTCTGTTGAGGTGAACTTAGCTATGAAGTGTTAAAAGTTTATTTCAACTGTTTCAGGGCTGATGATGCTCGTCTACCTCTGAGTCGTATTGTTCCTGTGCCTTCATCTCATATCACTCCCTACCGCATTGTGATCATTCTTCGTCTCATAATTCTGGGTTTCTTCTTGCAATACCGTATCACTCATCCAGTGAATGATGCATACCCTTTGTGGCTGGTATCAGTGATTTGTGAGATCTGGTTTGCTTTGTCTTGGCTCTTGGATCAATTTCCAAAATGGTATCCTATCAATCGTGAGACTTACCTAGACAGGCTTGCTTTGAGGTCTGTATGCTTTATCTTGATTGTGATCTCTCCACTATTATTACATTTCCTACTATCCTTTACTCGTATGAAATTTGCGTTTTAGATTTATAATGCAAGTCAGTTAATCCCCAGGTATGACCGTGAAGGAGAGCCTTCACAGTTAGCCCCTATAGATATCTTTGTCAGTACAGTCGACCCTATGAAAGAGCCCCCTCTTATTACTGCCAACACAGTGCTGTCCATTTTGGCTGTGGACTACCCTGTTGACAAGGTCTCCTGCTATGTGTCTGATGATGGTTCTGCTATGTTGACTTTTGAGGCCCTCTCTGAGACATCTGAGTTTGCAAGAAAGTGGGTACCATTCTGCAAGAAGTTCAGTATTGAGCCAAGGGCCCCTGAATTTTATTTTGCACAAAAGATTGATTACTTGAAAGACAAGATACAACCTTCTTTTGTGAAAGAGCGGAGGGCAATGAAGGTACGAAAATTTAAGAGTTTCATAGTGTTGATTGCTTTGATCATTTAAGACTAAGATGGATGTTTTTCTATTTTTAATTTTTTTTATATTACAATTTGCCACTTGCTTTTGAGTTGTGTTATTTCCATTTACTTTTGATCTCTTTCTAGATATATACTTGAGAAAATTTGCTACAAAATTGGCACTTTAGTCGATCTTTAAAATGCTTATGTTTTCATAGTTTTTGCCATGTTAGAGATATGCTCTCTCAATGCAGCATGTGTGGACACTCTAGGACAATTAATGAGTCTTCACAGCTTCACTGATCCTGCTACCTTCCTTCCAACTTACAAACTAGAAAGGGTGGGAGAAAAGGGTGGAGTTTATCTCAGGCATTGCTGTCTTCAAACTCACATTCAGAACAAAGATTAGATTGACACTTTACTTATGCTGCATGAACAAGCCTATACTTGTTGCTTTGCATGGTTCAAGTAGGATCTTAAGTTGATTTATTACATTATGGGGAGGTCCCATGATAAGCAATAATATACTGCTGTGCAGAGGGAGTATGAAGAGTTCAAGATTCGAATCAATGCCCTGGTTGCCAAAGCCCAAAAGACACCTGAGGAAGGTTGGACAATGCAGGATGGCACTCCCTGGCCTGGAAACAATCAAAGGGACCATCCTGGAATGATTCAAGTAATGTTTTGAGCTTTTTCACATCTATCTTTCCTACCCTCTCTCCTGGATGTATTCTGTTAATTTTCTGACTTTTTTGTTTATGTTTTTGAAATGAAGGTCTTTTTAGGACACAGTGGGGGCCTGGATACTGATGGGAATGAATTACCCCGGTTGGTTTACGTTTCTCGTGAGAAGAGACCTGGCTTCCAACATCATAAGAAAGCTGGAGCCATGAATGCTTTGGTCCGTAATTTTCTTAACCTTTATGGACGTACTTACACTTTTCCTTAGAATTGGTCATGTCAAGAGACGTTGATGAAACAATACGTGATGTATGAGAGGACTATTACTTTGCTGAAAGTGTTGGCTGACAATGACCTGTTGTCTAATATTGAAATATCCCATGTTTTCCAGATCCGAGTTTCAGCTGTTCTGACCAATGGGGCATACCTTTTGAATGTCGATTGTGATCACTACTTCAACAGTAGTAAATGTCTTAAGGAGGCTATGTGCTTTATGATGGATCCTGCTCTTGGAAAGAAAGTTTGTTATGTTCAGTTCCCACAGAGGTTCGATGGCATTGATATACATGATCGATATGCTAACAGGAATATTGTTTTCTTCGACGTATGTATAGTTCATCATTTTTCATTTGAGATAATCCATTTGTTTTCATTTCTTGGCAATAAAGTTGTGTTTTATATGTAGATCAACTTGAAAGGGCTGGATGGCATCCAGGGCCCGGTTTATGTGGGAACAGGATGTTGCTTCAACAGACAAGCTCTATATGGGTATGATCCACTACTGACGGAGGAAGATCTGCAGCCAAATTTTATTATGAAAACTTTCTTTGGTTCAAAAAAGAAAAAGGGTGGGAATAAGAAGTACATAGACAAGAAAAGGGCAGTCCAAAGAACTGAATCCACCATACCAATTTTCAATATGGAGGATATTGATGAGGGTGTTGAAGGTTAGGTCCTTTGCAATTTCTTATTGCCCTTCTTTGCAATATCTGGTTGTCTGATTTGATGTTTATCTTCCTAATTTGCTGTTATGCTTTCCCTGTACTATTGTTTTCCAGCATACGAAGATGAGAAGACGCTTCTCATGTCTCAAAAGAGATTGGAAAAGCGATTTGGTCAGTCTCCTGTGTTCATTGCAGCCACATTCCATGAGCAGGGCGGTATTCCACCATCCACTAATCCCGCAATATTGCTAAAAGAAGCCATTCATGTAATTAGTTGTGGGTACGAGGACAAGACTGAATGGGGAAAAGAGGTGGGCTTATTATCCATATCCAATACCGGTAGTTGTAATTCTTGCTTGACCACATTCTTTTGGTTGAGGCAAACTGATATTGTTTCTTGTTTTGTTCAGATTGGTTGGATCTATGGTTCTGTCACAGAAGATATTTTGACTGGATTTAAGATGCATGCCCGGGGGTGGATTTCCATCTATTGCATGCCTCCCCGACCAGCCTTTAAGGGTTCTGCACCCCTCAATCTCTCAGATCGTCTGAACCAGGTGCTTCGATGGGCCTTGGGATCTATTGAGATCATGCTGAGCAGGCATTGTCCCATTTGGTATGGCTACAAAGGAAGGTTGAGGTTCTTGGAGAGATTGGCGTACATCAACACTGTCGTTTACCCCTTAACATCAATTCCTCTTCTCGCCTACTGTATTCTCCCTGCCATCTGTCTCCTCACCAACAAGTTCATCATTCCCTCGGTGAGTCCACAATCATTTTTGTTAACTACTCAATAGTTTAATATAAACTAGTCAGGGAGACTAATGCACTGTCTTCAATTGTTTGCAGATTAGCAATTTTGCGAGTATTTTCTTCATTCTCCTCTTCATGTCCATTGCTGCAACTGCAATCCTCGAATTAAGATGGAGTGGAGTCAGTATCGAGGACTGGTGGAGAAACGAACAGTTTTGGGTCATTGGGGGCACATCAGCCCATCTCTTCGCCGTCTTCCAGGGTCTCTTGAAAGTGCTTGCTGGTATTGACACCAACTTCACTGTCACAGCCAAGGCAAATGACGAAGATGGGGATTTCGCTGAGCTCTACGTTTTCAAGTGGACGTCCCTCTTGATCCCACCCACCACCGTCCTGATCATAAACCTGGTTGGTGTTGTTGCCGGAGTCTCCTATGCAATTAACAGTGGCTACCAGTCATGGGGGCCGCTTTTCGGAAAGCTCTTCTTCGCACTCTGGGTGATCGTCCACCTGTATCCCTTCCTTAAAGGTCTCTTGGGTAAACAGAACAGGACACCCACCATTGTCATCGTCTGGTCCATCCTCCTCGCCTCCATCTTCTCCTTGCTATGGGTCCGGATCAATCCCTTCATGTCCGATGCCTCCAAAAAGGCCGCTCAGGGTCAATGTGGAGTCAATTGCTAGGATTTCATTGCTTCCTATATGTCGTCGTAAAACCAGCAAAGAAAGGCGAACTGAATGCATCATCTTCTGAACAATGAAAAAGAACGGAGGAAGATGTGAAACCCACTGTGTCATTTCGCTCTTGTGTGTTCAGTCCCTGTTGAATTTGTGGAAGGGGTACTGCAAAGTGCAAGTAATAGGTGTGAGATGTGATCTCTGATTTTGAGTTATTGTCATCATCATACATGTATTAGGAGGATATTTATTTATTGTTGTCAAAGGGAACATACGTGAAGTAAATTGTATCATTTCTTTATTTACTTTTATAATAATTTATACATAAAATTAAACAGCATGGTTCATCATAATTTGTGGTTTATCTCCACATGTTTCCGGTGCTCAGTATGTGGTACCATCACAGCTTGCAGTGGTGTGGTCGGAGGACTCGGAGGATGAGTTGACAGTATCTTCACTCTTCACCGAACATGCTTAATTTGGGTGTAAATTGTGAAAATGATAACTGATGAGCTAAAAAAACGATGACATATGACAAATGAATTGCACACCCGAATGGCTAACTAGTTAGCGAACACAAGTACTATTTTAAAAATACACAACGGGAAACCGAATGCCAACAACTACAAAGCTACAACTCTACAAGACAACACATTCAAACTCGATCACTAAATCCTACAAAAAAATACACAACTGGAGACCCGAATGAAAACAACTACAAAAGCCTACAAGACAATATACATTTAGACTCGATCACCAAATCTAAGTTTGACCCGGACCAATGATTGGCTAACGGGGTCATGTACACGTGCGCACATGCGCTCTAAACCTAGCACATATACATGTTGAAATTTAATCATAAAATCAATTGACAATAGGCTTTGTTCAAACATTCGATATGGAACAATTTGTTCTCCACATCTCAACATGTCCCCGCAAATGCATCTAGAATTAACACTTGAATAACTGCTAAGGGGTAATATCTCATTCTCTTTTTAACTAACCCGAGCTGATATCATATTAAAGCTTGACTCGAACCAATTATCGAGGGCGTGTGCATGTGCACATAAGAATAAGCGCAATGATGTTTCATTCTAAATCCAATTGGTTGTAGAAAAACTAGCGCATAACTTATATATATATCACGTTGCCTCGCAAGTGCTGCAAATAAAATTCTCTTTTTTTAGCTAACAAAAAAAAACATGCTCTAATACCGTATTAAAATCCGACTCACTCAGACTAATGACATTCTTATGTATATGTGCACGTGCACTCTAGGTCCAGCCCATAAACACGATGAGGTTCCATCCTTCGATTCGATATGCGGGAATTTTTATCCATTCATATCGCAACAAATATATACGTACTAATGTACTATGTACGGTAACTTTAGCGTTTAACAAACTAATGAAACGACGCCGTTTACGAGTTCTAGGTCGTGACCGCACAATAAGCCGTTTTTGTTAGTGAGTCCAGTCGAGGGTTTTTTCACTTCCCACAGAGCTCACACCGAACCAGAGGAAGGAGGAGGAGGAAGAGAGACAGAGATATACAGAAATGGAGGAGATAACGGAGGGAGTGAACAACATCAGCATCGTAGATTCTTCGATCAAGAAGAACCGTATCCAGGTCTCCAACACCAAGAAACCCCTCTTCTTCTATGTCAATCTCGCCAAGGTTTTCTTCCATCTCTTTCTCTCATCTTTCATTTTTCGCACGCAGTTCATAGCAAACCCCTGTATCATCACTAAAGTGCACACCATAATCTATTTCACATCTTTCCTTTTTTGTGTAGCTTGAATTTACTGTACTATTGTCAATTTAAAGGGCCTTTCTGGTTTCCCCGGAGTGCGGCTCATGCCTGTTTCTAATTTTGGTGTATACACCAAACTTTTGTCTCATGTTCCCCGAAATTACTCGGTGGAGGAAAGCTTGATCTTGAAATTAATTGGAATTGGTTCCTGTTGTAATCGCGTTTTAGCTGGTCCTGGAGCTGTAACTAGGTTTTGGAGATGAATTCCTGGGATGAATTCTTCATTTTTTTTTATTAAAAAAGGCCATGAATTTCACTTGTTAGGCTGGTTCTACACAATGTGGAGTGCTTGTTGTCTTTGAAAACCGAGTTTTGGACTCAAGTTCACTGCTGTGTAGTTTTTGGAGCAGCCATGTTATTCTGTGCATGCTTATTCATGGATTTGCTCTATTTTGCAAGCTCATTTAATTTGAGAATATGCTATGGTTCTTGTAGATGTAACAATGTATGTCAATGACTTTGCAGAGGTACATGCAACAATTCAGCGACGTGGAGCTCTCTGCGCTTGGGATGGGTATTTTTTTCTATACAGTATCTGTGTAGTTACCTTAATATGCTAAATTTTTTTTTCAGGCATGCTTTACATTTTTCCCTTTTATACGAGGATGCCTCTCATCGGGGATTCCACTTACTATGGGGCAGTAAAACATAAGACTTGTCTTAACTGGTTATAGACTTGTAGTATCATAGTTTTGTTATTAATTTGACTTGTATGTTTGATTAGGAGTGGACCTTGCTAGATGTATCCGATGAAATAGTGTCACACCTTGAGTACTGTCATTGTTTTTTGGATTTTTTTCCTTGAATGGTTTGCCCATTGCTGTATGATGATATGAGCAGAGTAAGTCCTTGGTTATTTAGGTTATGTTGTATTGAGATATAAGGTATGTCAAGTTAGGGTGTGAGTGCTAGAAATAATTAAGGTAACTTAGTCTTCCACTGGACCTGGATTCTCTAAAGTTTAAATAGAAGTACCCCTCTCAATAGCGATGAAAACAGTGTTGGTCAGTTGTGTACCTAACTACAGAAGGTGAAATTTAAACCGAAATAAAAGGAGCAAAATGCGGCTGAAAACAAATAATCTATGCAGGCTGCAGAAAACATGAAAGTGGAAAAAAGAAGAGAAAATTACTTTAATACATTAACTTGTTTCTATCCCAGACTTATAATTGGATTTGGGAACAACTTTCACATAATTTGCCTCTTAATTCTGCAATAATTAATTGCCTTTACAAACAAGAGCTATCGCCTGAAATATGAATCCCTTCATACTTTGGATTTTCTAGTTTCTACATATATTCATTATTTTTGTAGTTATCTCCCTGCTTTCATGCTGAAAGTTACCAATTTCTCATATATTTTGCTTGCTTGGAATTCGATTTGTCTACTACTCAACTCTAGTAAATTTTTGCAATAAATCATATTTTAATGGCACCTATAGGTCCTTAACTGGAATGGTGAAGGGGCATCATCATTGTCAGATTGTATCTTGAGACTGACAAAATATGATAATGATGAAGTTCTTCCTATCTTTATAATTCGATATATGTTTTTTGGGACTTATCACATTATCAGCCTTCATAATCATCTCTCTTTTCTATCCTGGCAAGTTTTCTTTGCATTTCATACCTGGTTTACATCATTGATATAACTAGGGAATTATTTTGAAAAGTTTGAACAAATATCAACAAAGCTTTGTTGAGAATGTCATTCTGGCAACAAGGAGAATATTTTGATCATTTCATCATTCTGATTCTGTATATGAATGCAGTAATCGCCTAACTGGGCAATATTCTTATCATGTGTTTTGTGTTGCATTGCATTTCAGCTATTGCTACTGTTGTGACAATAGCAGAGATCCTGAAGAACAATGGACTTGCTGTTGAGAAGAGTTAGATTCTTTTCTTTCTACCTTCACATTTTCACACCATTTCCGATGCTTATTTTTCTCTGAAAAAATTAAAGTTCTCTAGTTTAGTTTATACATAAATATTAAAACTATCGTTGTTGATTCCCGTCATGTGCAGAAATCACAACATCAACAGTTGACATGAATGAATCAGGTGGTCGGCCAGTTCACAAAGCAAAGGTAATTCAAAGTGTCCAAATACAAATTTATGAACCTTTGCAGATTGATGTTCTCCTTTTCACAGAATCGAATTGCATTATGTTTGACAGATTGAGATTGTGCTGGAGAAGTCGGAGAACTTTGATGAGTTGATGGCTGCTGCAGTTGCTGCAGCAGAAGCTGGAGATGTGGAGGAGCAGAGTTAAATTAGAACTTTCTTAAAATTTTGTTCGTTTTGTAGTTTGCACAAGCTACTATCTATGTCGATTAGCTTGGTATTGCTTTAGGCTTATGTTTGTTGTCAAAGAACGTTGTAGTTTGTACTGACTAAATTATATCTAAATACTCGGTCAGGGATGCATCACTGATGTTTCCTGTTTTATCCATTGAAATCTCAACCCTGGGTATTATTTAAGGTGTTTGTCTGTTTTTATCAGATCAATTCCACAAGAAACATATTATTGCTAAACCTAATCCGAAAATCCAATGTGCTATGCACAGCAATAGCACATGATCTCTCATTAACCTTGTGAAATAAAACTGCTCATCTACCTGCCTTAATAAAATAGATTTTGGTTTCTTTCTCTACTACTTGAATAGGGCAAAAACAATAATCTGAATAGATCCCCAAAATACGTAATCATCCTAAATTGACTTCACAAAATCTGGGTTCAAATAACAGGCCTTGTTCAAGAAGTACTCCGACAAATCTGGATGAACTGGTACTTGCCATGGAATTAGATCTCTCATATCAACTTCCCTCTTAGCTTTGAGAAGGAAATATCATGCCAAAGATCCTCTTGCAGACCTTGTAGGCTTCAAACTCTACTCTTCTTCATCCTCGTCTTCAACCAATATCCTCTTGCAGAGTTCATAGCACATGAAAGAGATCCCGGCAGCAGGAACCAACTTCATGCAGCTGGGCCCCAACCCTCGGTACAGTCCCGGAATCCCCTCTTTTTCAACAATGCACGCAAAAGCATGAATCAGATTCTTGTACACCTGTCGCCCGCCAACTGCACCAGCCTGCATATGCTTGCGGGCCACCTCTAGAGGGAATGTGGCAGTGCTCGAGATTGCTCCAGCTGCTGATCCAATAAATAGGGTCTGGATGTTGCCAATCTTCTCCTGCTTGAAGACCTTCTTGTAGGCTTTGCGGAGTGTGTCGTAAGCAAAGTAGTTCGTAGCTGCGTAGGGAATCACGCCTATCACGCTTGGGCCGAGCCCTCTGTAGAGCTCAGCTGGCCCCTCCTCCCGAAGTATCTTTACAAATGTGTCAACTATACCGGTGTAAACACCTCTCTGCGACACCACAACACAAATAAACCCCCCACATAACATAAATATATGAATACAATCAATCCAGCCTTATTTGAGAGGATCAATTGGAACCTGTATGGTCAGCCGAGTCTTGACTAACTCGAGAGGATAAGTGCACAAAGTAGAGGTAACTCCAGCACAGGCCCCAGCAATCAGTGATGCCGGGATGGGAAGCTTAGGCTGCTCTCCCGGCTTTGGCGACAAATGCTTGTTCACAGTGTCGTAGGCGAAAAGCTGCGAGGCAAAGCATACAAAATCACAAATCAGTTTTTGTTGTCTAGTGTAACTGAAGACCTTCTATCAGCCACAAATTCAAAGATAAGGAAATGGAACACATCAACCAATTTCAGTTACAGAACAAAAAAAAACTGTCAATTCATGACTTCAAACATGTAAATCCAAAATCAAGAATGTAGACCGGTAGAGTACCTAGTAGTCCCACCACTTGCACTCATATCATTAAAATGCTTGCAAAGTGATCTTAACTGAAGACATCAAAGATGATGGAATGCAACTAGTAGACAAGCAATCTATGCAGTTCTACTGACAAAGGCGAGATTAGGTAAACCTAGTTAACTCCCAACATTCAATAACTTTAAAAATCACAGCATATCAGATTGCTAACAAGATAGTAATTGGCATTCCAGGAGATAGGAATAACTGAATAACCAGTAATTTGGCAATTTCTGCAGCTGTGCTTCAAAATGCAAAGTAACAATGAAGAGTTCTTTGATAATATCATGGTTGTCTTCCTTGTGAAATTCAATTCATGGACTCTATCTAGATCCTTTGCAGATGGCAACCAATTTTTCTGACCATGTTTTAAGCCCTTTTCTAACCCTATATCTCAATCAGCATCAGTTCATTCACATTAAAGACTGATCAATGGAGACTTACCTCAATAGCCTTACTGGGAGCAACCCTAATCACATTGACGAAATTACCCCTAAAGAGGCCAGGCCAGCCATCAGTGTTCATGATATTATTGAAGACCTCAGTTGTGGAATTCCCACTGCTGCCCACCATCAAATGAGTCCTTATGGTCTCCAACGGCGCCACCGCCGTCCTCGAAACCGCCCCCGCCACAGCCCCACTAAGCAGCCTCCTGAGCGATGCATTTGCGACCTTGATCTTCAGCTTCATCCCCCCTTTCCTCTTCTTAGTTTTCATCATTTCCACCACCTCATCCTCTTCCTCTTCGTCGACGGCATCGGGAACGCCGACGATTTTACTGCCCTCGGAGGAAGCTGAACACTTGACGGATAAATCCACGTACGGGAGCTTGAAGCTGCCGCCTTTGTTGTCCTTCGAATTCGGCGGATTTGGGGAAACCCCTAAACCCATGCCCATCTGGCTGACGCTAGCAAACAAAGCGCCTGGATGGAACCCGTCAATCCATTGAACCCCGATTGTTCCCTTATCGTTGCAAAGCTCCAATCTTCCGTTTCCCATTGTTTGAAGGACCTTGGAAAGAGAAAAAGGTGCGGTCTTTTACTAGGACTGTACACTACCAATGTCTATTTGAGACAGAAAGACCGGTAAAGGGGGAAGATTTTTGGTGGGTAGGTGAAGATTAAAATGTTAGGTTTCAGGAGATGGGTATGCGAGATATTTGGGTAGTAATGGAGGAATCGATAAGGGGGACGGAGACAAGGTGGATTGATCGAGAGAGGAAGAAAAAACAGGCGACTCACACACACTGCCTTTTCTCCCTTCCTTCCGTTCAACCTCCGTTGAAGAGCGAAGCGAAGGGATGAATGAGAATGGGAATCTCAATCTGTGGGTTCGGTGCAGGCGTGCAGCCAACCGGGGAGGAATGAGTTTTTATAATGTTGGGTAGGTAACGGTGGGTGGGGCGGCGAGGGGTCGGAGATTCGGTAACGGGTAGCGGGTAGCGGGTAGGGTTGTTCATTGCTGCCCGTTTTGGATTCGGCGTTCATTTGCGAATCAATCTTTCCTTTTACTGGAGATTCTCTCCCATATCGTTTCTCTGTTAGGGCCGGCTCGAATTTAGGGTCTGTTTGAATTCTCAATTGATTATGTTTATAAGTATAACTAGTGTATGTCCCGTCTCGTGCACGGAAATATTTTAACACAATATTATAAAATTATATTAATTATCTATAAAAAATCATATTATAAATATAAAAATAAATAAATAAATATGAATTACATTATGATATTTAAACTAATAACTGAAAATATAAGATTAAAATTAATCTAGATCTAAATAACTCATTCTCTTGAAAAATAGTATATATATAAATAAAATAACTATGAAATAATTAATTCTTTCCACCAAAAATAATTGATAGCACCTATTAAATATTTACTACAATGTATCTATTAATATTTTTGGTAATTATGATCACTGTTCTAAAAAAAACCCTTCAAGGCTCGCCTAGATTCCCGCCTAAACCCCTTATCTCATCCCTCCACCAAGGCCTTCAAGGTCACCAAGACCTGCCTAAACCCCAAAGACCCACCATAAAATTCGTCTATATGGAAATTGGGTGAACCTAATATCTTTTTTAGGTCCCGTCCATATGGTGTAATTTATATATAAACCGTCCATTGGATAGATTATTTATAATCCAAATGGAGATACACTTATATGACAATTTGTATATCGGTATATGCCAAATTTATTACTATTATTGCGTTTAATTATATTGATATAGTTATTTCCTTATATAATATATACTCTTTTATAAGATATTTCATCTATTCAATTATATGAGTTAATGGTAAAATAAAATAATTATTTTTAATTATATAGATTAGAACTGTCTTATTATTTTTATTAGATTTTCTTTTTGACGGGAGAATGTTTTGCGAGATGCACTAATCACTTGGGAATATTACATAGAATGTATAAATAAAATACTAAATATTGTGTTAAGTTTGTAATTACCTTATAAACTTAATATAATTAATTGACACAATTTATAAAGTATTTTATTTTAAAATTCTATTATTTTAAATACCTTATAATTTTTGTAGCCAAACACTTTTAAAATGATTATGCTTATAAGCATAATCACTTGGGAATCCAAACAAACCCTTATGAATTTTAGCCTCGCTTATTCACTTTTTACTCCTCCACTTCTCAAATGTATTTTTTAAAGTGTAAAAAACAATTAAAATAATCTTAACATTTGATTATTTTTCACTTTTATGATTTATCACCTAGGCCTCGTTTGGTTGAACGTGGGAAGTGCAATTCCCAGGATTTTAATTCACGTGAATTTAATTCCCGTCAATTGTACTTCCGGTTAATTGAAAAAAGATGTTTGGTTAGTTTTTAAATGATAGGAATTTCAAATGGTGGAAGTGGTGATTTTGTACACAAAATGGTGGAAGTTCAACTTACCTAGTCCACCCTAGGTAAGTTAAATTCCCCCATTTCATAGGAATTGGAATTCCTGGGAATTCAAGTTCCTGAGATTTTGAAAGAAAAAAATTATAACCAAACACATGTATTTATCCTACTTTCTGGGTTTTTTCACTTCCTGGGTTTTTCAATTGTTAACCAAACGAACTCCTACTAGGTCACTAAATATTTGAGTTTTAACCTTGAATTTGTAAATAAAGAGCGGTCATCCGGGGTTCGAACAGAAAATCTTTAGATACTCCCAGCAAATCCTTTATAGTTTAGCCATTCCGGAATGGTTATTTGAGTTCCAACCTATTCACCGTGAAACACATAAAATAATTGAATCAAATTAGACGTAACTTTTTATCAAAAAAATTATATTTTTCTTATATTTTATAAGACGATGTATACGAAAATAATGATCATTTCCTTAATTGCTCTCTAACTAGTTTATGTTGCTAAGGTTGGTTGTGGTAGTTATCTAGTAGCTTGTGTTGTTGTAATGTTATGTAACATATTCTCCATTTTACCGAGGCATGTTGGTGTACTTTAACCAAATGATTATGGAAAAAAGATTGTTGTAATCATCTTCAATTTTTTTCGTTCTTAAAAATAAATCAATCATAATTTGAGCTGGCGGCATGTTGGTGTACTTTGGTTAAATGATTATGGGAAAAGATTAAAAAATGGCAAAAGAGTACGCGCGCCACGCGCCTTACCCAAATCCCCTCTTCCACAAACCCTCTTCTGAGAACATCTCCTCCTCGAAGAACCCTAGATCCACAAAACTAATTCCTCTAAATCCCTTCTCTTGTCAATTCAGGAGTATAATTTTCTCCTTAATAGATAAAGTCAATGGTTATCCCCTACTTCAATCTATTCTCTGAGAGATTTTCCGAGCTTCGTTTGCTCGTCAAAGTGGTTTGGTGGATCTGGCAAGAGATGGGTAAACTTCTTCAATTAGGTGGAAAAGTGTTCGGATTGGCGTCCGATTATCACCTTCTTGGAGTGGATGGGGTTTATTCGACTATATGGGGCTGGGTTACTTCAGATCGGCCTCCTCCTTGGCCTCACCTAAAGCCCTTAGGTGTTCGGCCTCAAGCTTTCCGGCGACGGCTGGCCGGTTGCCGTCATCTCGGTGCTGATGTCGTGCTGTTCCTCTGGCGTACGGTTCTCCGAGCAAGGTACGGAGTTTGGCCGCTCTCTGGGGGCGTGCTTTTTTCCACTTTCTTCCAAATCTTGTTATATAAGCCCATGGGTGTGTGGTTTCTCTCCACTCCCTCATCCATCCTTTCTTTCAAAAATCTGCATCTTGTGTTCTCATCTGCTAACAGTGTTCTTGTCCACATTGCTGTGATGGCATCCTTGTCGAAAGACTATGGAAAAACACCCGTGGTGGGCGAGTCTCTCGTCTCTCCACATCTATCCCCCCTAAAGGGCCCTAAACAACCATCTTTTGCTGATCTTCCCTTTGGAGCCCCGGCTCCAAAGGCAGGTTCCTCAAAAGCAAAACAAAAAGTTTTGGAAAAATTGCAGAAGAAGTCCAAGCGTGATGTTTATAAGCTGAAGGAGATCAAGATAAGTGTGCAGGAATCTATTTCCTCTGTCAACACTACCTCTCTCAACATCACCTCGCTCAAAACCGGCTTCTCTTGCCCTCGACGGGATGGGTTTGCTCCTCCCAACTCTACAATTGCGGTGATATTGCCCATGAACATGTCTGTTTACATAACCCCTCATCATTTGATGATAGTTAATTACCCTGCAAATCTCATGAAACCCCTTGGTCAAATGTTTGATCTAGATCACTGGTTGTGTTCAACACAAAATATCTCATACTGGTGTTTGGTAAATCTGGTGCTTGAGGATATCCTGTATACCATATCTTGTGGAGCATGGCTTACCTTAATGACATTATTTGTCTTTACTTTTAAAAAGAAAAAGAATCACATGGAGAAGGTGGTTTGCTGGCAGAACTGGTATTTTTGTGCAAGGCATACTGGTTTTTCGAGTTATTATTTTCATTTGATTATACTGCCTGATATTTCCCTCTATATCAAAATCTTCCTTGCCGACAGCAAATGGTGTCCTTGCTTGTGCAGAAGAGTTTCTTTTCCTATATCTAGTTTTTGTTTAAAAGAAAAATGGGTAAAGATATTTCCCTCTGTCATGGTTCACCCCTTTCTCTTGTTCTTAGATTTGAGTACTCTCACTAGTGGTATTAGTTTGCTTTTGGATTATATTGTGCTGACACATCTCTTGGTGTACTTGTTGCATTGTGAACAAAACCGCACCATTTATTGGTGTCTGATCAACCCCGTGTTTGAGGTGTTTGCCTTTTCACCCCCTATCTCCCGAAAGGGCCCGAAATTAACTGAGGTTATAGCGACCTCTAAAACTCTTCCAATCTATTCGGTTGTAGAGGTAACCCCCAAGACGGATTCATGTGTACTTTGGTACTTTGTCAGGTCTGTGGACATCCGGATATTTCAATGTTTTGTTTACACTCGGCTCTCAGGTAAAATCTATCTTTATCTGGCTTACATCCCTGATGATGTATTGAAAATCATCCTTTGCATTCCGGGGATGGATGGAAATAGGCTTGAGTATGATGATATTGAGCAGTTGATTGTTTCTCCTAATAAACTGATAGGTAAAATCTATATAAGGGATCAAGAAAGATTGATTAATCAAAGCTCTACTGAATTGTCATTTACTTCTATTGTTGCTCCTTTTGTTCCTTTTTACAAGGAATTTGGGTTAGAGCAGCTAGGAGTATGTGACCCTGTTACCCCTTCTCCTAATGTGTGCAAAGGTGATTTTCAGGTATATTTAGCATATACCACATCTCCCCTGCTGAAGGGAATTTGCAAAAAATCTCGTACTAGTGAATCATACTACCGATTTACTAAGCTTATCTGTGTTCTACACATGTTCTCAACAAAAGGCTCCTTCTCATGAATAATGTGTGGTATGGAAAGCTATCTCGTAACCTTGGTCTGTATCGGTTTGTATTTTGTCAATCACTTGTAGTCCTCAACTGTCTCTTATGGAATATTCCCGTTCTGTTATCTGTTTCCGCTGTAAACAAATGTTTCTTTGTGGACTCTATTCTTACCAGTTTTCTTTGGCTGTCTAGCACAATTAGTGTGGAAAATTATTTACACAAGAAAGAGTGGTGGACGCTTATAAAACCTGAGAGTTTCCTCTTCATCAAAGCTGCTGCGACAAACAAAAGCGTAAACTTCTATACATGTGGCCATAATAACCTTGTTGTTAGTACTGTTTTGATACTTGCTTCTACCATTTTTACTTGTGCACCCCCCCTTGGTTATGCATAAATTTGTTCTGCGGGTGGTCAGGGCCCCAATGAACTCCGAACCCGTCAACCGTATGGTTGGTGCAGGTGAATTCAGGTTGGTGAAGTTCCAGTTGAAAAATGTAAATACCGCACAAACTTGGTTTGCTCACTACTATAGTGCTAGTAAAGCTTTTGCTATACTTGTGATTTCTAGATTCTATAACAATAGTGAAAATCCTTTGTTGCTAAGCAAGAGAGTAAAATTCTTTAGGATGAGTAAGATTATTGGAGGTGGTCTTCTCATGATATTGGATTATGGTCCATTAAAGCTTTGTTTGAAGAAATGTCTTTCGAGTAACAATTTGAAAGCGAGTGCCCTCTGTCAGAAGTTTAAGATTGTGAACGAACTGGTTTTGTATGTTGTTGTTGCCTATATTTGTTATTTGGTGGCAACTGAAGTGAAAGCAAAGCTTAGTACACCTCATTTACGTGGTAAAAGAACAAATGCATGGCCAACAAAGCCTCCACTCCCAGCTTATTGGTTGAGAATCGATTTGGGCATTCGACTTTCTGGGGAAGCCTATAGATTGCTCATCCAATATAACACCATTTCAAGCTACGGCATTTCAATGAACAAAATAAACTACATTTCTATGGAAAAGAATAGTACGAAGCTTTTACAAATTACCATCCCAAATATAAATATAGCTTCCATAACTTGGCCTAACATAGCTAAAATGATCAACGGGTATATGAATATGAATATCTCTTCTAATAACACTCATGAATGGAAACTAATTATAAGAGCATACGGCAAAGTACTAATAGGGGTAAAAATTAATTTCATCACTTGGTTATATGGGAAGCTAATTAAACTGCAGAAAATAGGGAACAACGCAAAAAGAGTAAGCAATAAGTATGGGAGGGCTCACCTTTTGCTCTCCTATGCACAAACAAAGTGGTCATGATCATACGATATTGGAACTGTAGAGGGATTGGAAAACAAATCTTCTGGACTAACATGAACGAATGGCGCTCGTTAGATCATGTACAAATGCTAATCTTAGCAGAAACAAAGACTGAAACAGAACTAAAGGAATCTCTATGGAAAAATGCGGGATTCACAAACATGTGTTGGTCCCCGGCGTCGGGTCGTTCCGGGGGCATTGCCCTATTCTGGAATGAAAACTCCTTCATAGACGAATCCATCTCGGTAATTATTCATCTCCCTAGAATTATTGGCACAAAATACGTGAACATAAAAGAGAACTTTGAGTGTCTAATATTGTTTGTATACGCCCCACCAAACCCCTCAGAAAAAGACGACTTCTGGAGAAATCTATACAATCTGATTATCCAAAGTGATATTCCATGCCTAATCATGGGAGATTTAAACGAAATAAGTCAACCATCGGATAAAAGCGGAGGGGCAGAAACCCTTCCTGGAAGATTTACGAGAATAATGGAATTCAAAGATGCATGCTCCCTGCTGGAGATTCCCTCGCACGGCAACCCGTTTACTTGGAGAAAAAAGCAATTTGGTCCAGATAACATTTTGGAAAAACTTGATAGGGTGCTTGTCCATCATGAAGTAATCGACATGTTCCCCGAGTTGGCAACTAAGAATGGAGCATTCTCTAACTCGGACCACTACCCTATTTCAATTGACATCTCCAAAAACACTAGCTGTAAACCACCCCCTTTTAAATTTAAAAACATTTGGTTGCAAAGGAGAGACTTCTGAAATATTGTTAAGCAATCATGGAGAGCTTCATGTGTAGGCTCTGCTATGTTCCGTATTACATACAAATAAAAAATCCTCAAACAAAAGGCCAAAAATTGGAATAGAAAAACATTTGGAAACATCTTCCGACAAATACAAGACGTTGACGAGGCCCTAATCGAAATACAATCTATCCAACAAACTAACCAAAACCCAGATTCGTACACAAAAGAACAAAATCTCTAAAAGAGAAAAGCTGCTTCTTTTCCATATAACTTATTGGAACCAAAGAGCCAAATCAAAACACTTAAAATTAGCAGATAATTAGAACAATTAGAACAATTACCTCCGCAGAAGGAACTCCTCCTATTTCCATAGAGTAGCCACGGGGAGAAGAAATCGAAAGATAATTAGAACAATTACCTCCGCAGAAGGAACAAACATAATTGGCAATGAAAATATTAAAAGAGAAATTCAAAGAGACTTTGAGAAAAGATTTAATCGGGAACAAATGCATGAGAACCCCCAATTAGAAGAATACCTTTTAGAAATCAACCCGATCATTATAGAAGAGGAAAACAAATCTCTTATCCAACAACCAACAAACAGTGAAATCAAAAAGACTGTCTTCTCAATTGGGAACAACAAATCCCCTGGCCCTGATGGAATGACTGCTGAGTTCTACAAAAATTATTGGGACATCGTTGGATCTGATATCATCCGGGCTACAAAAGCTTTTTTTCACTCTGGCAAAATGCTGAAACAAATTAACAACACTTTCATCTCCCTCATACCAAAAATTGATAACCCTACCATGACTACACACTATCGCCCTATTAGCCTATGTTCTACCTTATATAAAATCATCTCAAAGATAATAACAGAACGACTGAAAATGGTGGTAGGAAAACTTATACACCCATTACAAGGAGCTTTTGTTTCCGACAGAGCAATTCAAGATAATATCCTAATAGCCCACGAGGTATTCCACTCCTTTCGCACTAGAAAAGGTACCAAGGGATGGGCTGCAATAAAACTTGATATGGAGAAAGCATACGACAGAGTAGATTGACACTTCACGAAAGCAGTCCTTCAAAAATTTGGTTTCGGCAAAAAATTTGTGGATATTATTATGGAATGTGTGACCAGAGTCTCCTTTTCGGTTTTAGTAAACAACGGTCCTACAGACCCCTTCAAACCTTCAAGGGGTTTGAGGCAAGGAGACCCCCTCTCCCCGTTTCTCTTCCTGCTCGGGGCAGAAATTCTTGCACGTAAGCTCTCTAGGGATGCAGAATCTAACCACAACAACATCGGATTTAAATTTGGCCATTCGGGCCCCAGCGTTCCGTTCCTGGCTTTTGCAGATGACATAATAATTTTCTCAAAAGGAAGTAAATCTGCATGTACAAAAGTTAAAGAAATAATTGAATATTATTGTAAATTCTCAGGGCAAAAAGTAAATTATCATAAATCGTCCTTCCAAACCACCCCGGGTATCCCTAGATCAAGAGCTCGAGACCTTGAAGGGATTCTAAACATACCCCTTGAACGAAACCTGGAAAAATATTTAGGTTGTCCAATCATAAATGGGAGGGTTACCAAGGAAACCTTTGGCGAAATGATATGCAAATCTAAAGACCAATTGAGCAAATGGCGAGCCAATGCCCTTTCTCAACAAGGTAGAGCAACCCTAATAGTGTCTAATTTATCATCAAAACATTTATACTCAATGCAGAGCTTCATGCTTCCAGTAGCGGTACACAAACAACTAGATCAAATCAATAGAACCTTTTTCTGGAATAAAGATGCGCAACATAGTCCTTCAATCAGTTGGGACAAAATATGTAAATAAAAAAAGGACGGAGGATTGGGAATTAGAAAAACCAAAGATATGAATGAAGCTCTTCAGCTAAAACTCCTCCGGAAAATTCTGGCGGAACCGGAAAATAACTGGGTCAAAATCATACAACACAAGTATCTGAAAGAAAGCCACATCCTTACCTACGCTAGAAAAGGCAATGCCTCGTGGCAATGGTCGAAACTAAGTTATCTGATTCCAAAATTCAAAACGGGACTCATCTGGCAAGTGGGGGACGGGAAATCAATTAAGTTTTGGGAAGATAACTGGGTGGATACGACACCTCTAAAAGACAGAATAGACTCTCAACATAACATTAACCAACATGATTCCGTAAGTAATTTCATTAGAGGAGGACAATGGCGGAAGGAAAAACTCGAATCGGTACTCCCAAAGCCAATAGTAGAGAATATTATGCAAATTTCAGTGCCAATCACTCCCCTGACAGACAGACTGTATTGGTGGCCCGCCAAAAAGGGATGGTTCACGACAACAAGTGCCTTTAACTTAATCTCATCAGCACCACAAAGACCGTCGGTTGAGTTCTCATGGATCTGGAAACTTGACGCCCCACCTAAAGTTAAGAACTTTATTTGGAAAATAAAACAAAAAGGTCTAGCCACGGTTACCGGGCTGGCCCTAAAAGGGGTGGCGGTACCGACCACATGTAGCTTGTGCAACCAGTTCATGGAAGATGATATTCACCTATTCATAGAATGTCCCATCAACAATTTCCAGCAACAATTCCATGGCCAAATATCTCAAAACATCAACAATCTCATTACAGGAAACAGAGATATGAATCAAATTTTACAAACTCTAGGCTCCACTCTTCCGATGGAAAAGAAACAACAGTTAGCAATCAGATGGTGGACCATTTGGTTTATAAGAAATCAAATAATCTTTAGAAATGAAACCATTCCCTCTACAGAGGCTATAAAGAAAATGATCACGACCAATATCAATAATTGGAGGACAGCTAGTAAATGGAATGATATGGAGGAAGACGGCATACAGACACACAGTAAAGGAAAAGGACTCTCTGGGAACAATAGGGAAACCTACCGATGGAAAAAACCGCCAGAGGGCAAATATAAGTTAAACTTTGACGGATCTTTCAAATCAACCACAAACAGTTCCATTGGATACATCATCAGAGACTGGCATGGAGACCCAATCAACATTGGCGGAAAAGCAAACGGTGGACAATCACCCCTTATAGCGGAAGCCTTAGCTCTACGCCCAGGGATAGAAAAAGCGAGAGAACTAAACATAGCAGATCTAATAATAGAAGGAGACTCTAAAATTATCACGGATTACCTAACATCACAAGTTGGATGTCCGTGGGAAATAGAAATGGCTATGTCAGATATCCAAAACCTTCTCAAAGGAATAAGAAATGTGAGTATATCACATATTCCCCGTATTGGTAACCGGGTAGCGGATAATGTTGCACACCTTTGCTACTCTACCAGGGGATCTGAGCTATACTTAGATACATGTCTTCTTGACCTCATCCGACAGGATGCTTTCAGTTAAGGTTCCCCATCCGAATTTTTACCTAATCAAAAAAAAAAAATATAGGAAAAGATTGCCGTGATCATCTCCAACTTTTTTCATTCTTAAAAATAAATCAATCATAATTTGAGCTGGCTGCACATTGTAGCTACATTCCATGCTAATGAGTTTTACATTCGAATTCTATTTCAAATATAGAGTCGTTTATGATTTGGGAAAATCAACTCCTTAATTGGGAATCCCGATTAAACTGGACTAAGAAAAAAATGAATTAAAAAATTAAGAAAAATAAAAGCTATCTAAAATTCAAGAGAACATTTAAATTTTATAATAAAACACTATCTAAAATTCTAAAAAAACTTTTTTTTTCTCCATATTTCTATTTTAAAGAATGAGATAAGAAATAGGTTCTGTTTGGTACAATAAGTAGCTTTATGGATCTTTTAGTTTTATATAGTTATAATGGAATAAATATCACCAAATCTTTTTATAACTTATTGTTTTTTTATTCACAAGTTTTCGATAGTTACCATAACAGTTAGGTTTTTCAAACACCATATTAGCCTATTAACATATACATTTGACACAAATAATTTACCACCTTCAGATACATTAACAACCAGATTTCCTTAAGAACATATACTAGTTTATTAACATGTATTTAACACAAATAAAACCCATTCAGCTTCAATTACCCTTTTACCAAACATAACCATAAAAAACATGTTAATAAGTTTTTTTTATGGTTATTGCTCCAATAATAACCATAAAAAAAACAATTAAATGGCCTTTCCGATCTTTGGTCCAATATTTAATTTTCATAGAGATGATTTTTTTTGGATAGAGATCCAATTAATGTGGGCCTAAGAAATGGGTCTGAACACAATTCACATTTCATTTTCATTATCTATATTCTATACACAATTTTTTTTTTTGTTAATTAATAAAAACAATTTCCGATATTTAATGACCCTTGAGTCCTTTCACTTCACCGCCCCTAGCTCCGTGTCGTTGACTGGCTATAAACTTAACCTGTAATTTATGCAAAACAACAGGGGCAAAATAGTAATCTCATACACTTGTATTCCTTTTTATCCCTCTCCATGTTTGCCCCGCTCTCTCTCTTTCTCTACTGCCCCCGTATCTTATCGGAGTACTCTCGTTTGCAGCCTCTACCAAAACCCTAGCCGTTTGAGCGTCAATTCAGGTTTCCAAGGTCCGATTTTGCTTCTGAAATTCCTTATTTGCTTTCAATTTTCCAATCTGTTTATCTTCCTGCTTTCTGTTTTTTTTGGGATTTCTTCATGTGTTTAAACCCTAAATTTTCAATTGGTTTTTTTGGGGCTTGATTTATGTTGGTGCAGGAAGAAGATGGGAGAGACAAGAGACGCCGAATACGAGGAGGAGCTTCTCGATTACGAGGAAGATGAGGAGAAGGCCCCCGATTCTGTCGCCGCCAAAGCTAACGGCGAAGCTGGGAAGAAGTTAGTCTTTTTTTCTCTCTCTTGTGTTTTGTTTTGTTTTTGTAATCTGTGTTCTTGATTGTTTGGATCTGAGTTTCCTGGTTATCGTGTGTTCAAAACTTCTACTTTCCTCGAGGACTAGAATATGCAGGATGGTAGTTTATCACTCTCACTGTGATATTAACAAATTCTTGCTCAGATTTTGCTGGAATTTGTTAGCTCTTCACTGTTTGATGTAAATTTCGACGGGGTAATTGACAGCTACCGTTTTTAACCTTTCTGTTAAAAATATTCCCTGTGGATTTGTTGCGATTCCAACCTTTCTGGATATGATTTTGACTTTTGACATAATTAGATTGAATGGATCTCTATTGTTAGAACATAGAATTGGTAGTGTCTTTAATAATCTATATATATGCATTTGGATAGTTGAAATTAATAAACTTTTGGGTTATAGAAACACTCATGTTCTTAGATTCTTTAAAAATTGCGGTTTTTTTTCATGGAGAGGGAAGGGTAAGAAGAGATAGGCAACTGACCGAGAGAGGTGGGGTGGGGCTGGGCTGGGCTGGGCACTTTATTCCGTGGTGGAGAGGGTTAGGTTAATCTTTTTTTTTTTTGCTTGAATTCTCATACAATATTGGAAAAAGTGAGGGGAAAATGAAGAGGTGTTAGTGGCCAAGTTTCTTATAGATTTGTGTCAACTAGCAAGATTTTACAGAGCACAAAGTGGAGGGAATCCTTTTTTTCAGAGTAGCATAATTATATATTGACACAAGAGATATAACATTTGGCTTGCATACGTCATGCTTATTGAATGCTTGCAAAGTATAAGACTTTAACCACATGGGTAAAACATTGTTTGTTGTTGTCTTGTGGTCATGCAATACATCTTTGGATGCCCCCCTTACATCTTTGGATGCCCCCATATCGGACACTTCTATGTTGAAAATGAGCTTATGATTTTTATAGTGGTTTCATTTATTGCAATTTGTGGCCATATAGATTTGTAGTGTTTTTTGGACTGCAATGTTTGGTTTTGTCTTCCGATGTGGGCCTTTTGTCAAGTTATGCGGTTATTGAGTCTGGACATTGCTTCTGAATGTGTTATTTTTTCTATCTTTCAAATAATAACAAATATTTTTGTTAATTACCTCAGGGGATACGTTGGAATTCATAGTTCAGGATTTAGAGACTTCCTCCTGAAGCCAGAGTTACTTCGTGCAATCGTAGACTCTGGTTTTGAGCATCCTTCTGAAGGCAAGTTATCATTTTGTCTTTGTCCTTTGAAAGTATATAATCTCTAATGAATAAGACAACCATTCGTTCTCATTCATCTATCCTTCTATTCTTCAATTTTTATTTTTGTTGTTGCTTGTTACAGTATGTGCTGGTATGTGCTTTGATAAACATGATATAATTCTTACTTTGGATGGCAAGGTAGTTATCTAGAGTGAATCTTACAGTCATATTAAATTGCTTTTCTGTTTCTTTGCCAGGTAATCCACTTCTATCACCGCTTTGGAGCCTGTAAATTGGTTTGGTAAACCTTTCAATTAAAAGGATCCGGGAGGTCATATTTAACTGACTGAAGGCTCCTTCGCCTCCATTTTCTTTGGATTTACCCAGTTCAACATGAATGTATCCCTCAAGCAATTTTGGGAATGGATGTCATATGTCAAGCTAAATCTGGTATGGGAAAGACTGCTGTTTTTGTATTATCAACATTGCAGCAAATTGAGCCTGTTGCGGGGCAAGTTGCTGCACTAGTACTGTGCCATACCCGAGAACTAGCTTATCAGGTAATTTACCAAGATATTCTCACAAGACTTTCTTTTGAATTATCAAATGGATATTCTCTAAA
Organism: Persicaria tinctoria; assembly: GCA_037127255.1. Taxonomy (NCBI): domain Eukaryota; kingdom Viridiplantae; phylum Streptophyta; class Magnoliopsida; order Caryophyllales; family Polygonaceae; genus Persicaria; species Persicaria tinctoria. The sequence continues at coordinate 9,796,936 of JBANSL010000012.1, forward strand.
GAATCTTCTGTCTTATGTAGATCTGCCACGAGTTTGAGAGATTCAGTACTTATTTGCCCGATATCAAGGTTGCTGTCTTCTATGGTGGTGTCGGTGTCAAAATCCACAAGGATCTATTGAAGAATGAATGCCCTCATATTGTTGTGGGAACTCCTGGGAGGATTCTTGCATTGGGAAGAGACAAAGACCTCTCTCTCAAGAATGTGAGGCATTTCATTCTGGATGAATGTGACAAGATGCTTGAGACACTTGGTATATACTCTTGTCCATTTTTTTTTTCTGCTTTCTGTTTTTGGCTCTGAAAGTGTGTATTCGTATCTTTTGCTTCTCAAAAGTTACATCCTAACCAATTACTGTATTTAATTTTTTGATTTTCCCCAGACATGAGGAGAGATGTGCAAGAGATCTTCAAGATGACTCCACATGATAAACAAGTCATGATGTTCTCTGCCACACTCAGCAAGGAAATACGTCCAGTATGCAAGAGATTCATGCAAGATGTAATGTCTCATGGCCAGTTCTTGATTTGTATCATCCTTTTTTTTCACAATTCCAGCTGCCTACTGAAGATGCTTATCAATCTGCGATGCCATCTGTCGTCTGATTTGAAGTTTATCTGTTTGCCTCCTTTTACCCGTGTTGGCAGCCTTTTGTGATTTAGGAGGGTATTGGGGACCACTGGTGGTCACTAGTGTTGACTTGTAATGTTCTATTTTCTTTCCCTGTGTGTGTGTGTTTTTAGTTAGTAGCACAGTTGGCTATCAAGGGCTGCTGTTTGTGTTAGTTTTTCGTCTAGTTATTCTTTTTGGGTCGTCACTACTCCTTGATCTTTCTGGGCGTGCTAATTGTTGGGTGCTGGTATGCCTATTGAGCCACAGTGACAGTCTGACTTGAGTATCTACAAGGACGTTAATCGAGTACATGAGAGAATGGACCTTTAAGTCTTGGATTCTTTGGTTTGGGAAGGATGCTAATATGATTTATTATTACATTTCTTCTTTTCAGCCAATGGAAATATACGTGGATGATGAGGCAAAGTTGACTCTGCATGGTCTTGTACAGGTATATCCTTAAAAGTTAATTCTTGTCTAATATTGTGTATCATGAGGAACTCTATAGAATTACAACATAATCTTATTTTTTGGCAGCACTATATCAAACTGACGGAGTCAGAGAAAAATCGTAAGCTGAATGACCTGCTGGATGCCTTGGACTTCAATCAAGTTGTTATCTTTGTCAAAAGTGTCAGCCGAGCGGGAGAGTTGAACAAGCTCCTTGAGGAATGCAACTTTCCATCCATCACTATCCATTCAGGCATGACTCAGGAAGAAAGGTTTGTGGTTTAGAAGCTTCATAATTTATTTATTTTATGCTTCAACCCTTGTTTCCACTATTTGAGATATAGCATGTATCATGTTTTTTCATTCAATTGGAATTGAAGAGCCTAGCTGTGTTTCTTGCACTGGACGATGCAAGTTCATTCATGTAATTTATGTTGTTCTTCATTATTTGGCTATCCACTCATTTCTTATGCTTAATCTGCTGATTTTGTTGGGGTTTTTTTTTTAACTGCTTCTAATGCAAGTTGTGATTAATTAATCTGAATTTCTGTTTTCATAAGGTTACTTCCCTGTGGTATTTGTGGTCTGCTTTGTCTTCATTTTTATGTAGCAATTGTATCCTTTGAAGAGTGTTGTGGGTAGTTTAGTATCAATGTGTCCTAATCAGTGTGTTTAATTTATTTCTTGAATTATCTGTTTTATGAAAAATAATATGCAATGTAGGCTGTTAAAGTACAAAGGCTTCAAGGAGGGGCACAAGAGGATTCTCGTAGCAACAGATTTAGTGGGTAGGGGAATTGACATTGAACGTGTCAATATTGTCATCAACTATGACATGCCGGATAATGCAGACACTTACCTTCACAGGGTGAGTTTGTTGTCCAATTGTTTATGCTTCTGAACATCATCATTTGGATAGAGAAACGTGCTCATCCTTTTATGCTGAAATCAAAATATCAGGTTGGTCGAGCTGGTAGGTTTGGTACAAAGGGGCTTGCAATTACGTTTGTCTCTTCTTCCTCAGACTCCCAGACTCTCAATCAGGTTGGGACTGTTTACCCTTGTTTGTATACTGCTTATTCAATATATCTCCGTTTCTAAATTCCAACATTCTTTGATTATTTGTTTAGGTTCAAGAAAGGTTTGAAGTAGACATCAAAGAGCTTCCGGAGCAGATTGATACTTCTACCTACAGTAAGACATCTAATCTTGTAATGTCATGTGTTTATAATAAAAAAAAGTGTTTCTCATTCTGTTGGATGATTTGGTTATTGATTTACCTACATGTGCCTGTGTTAATATTGTTCTATTATACTGTTGCTTACTATTTCTAAGAAAATTTCTTACACGGTTTCCCTTCTGGTTGATGCAGTGCCATCGTAGGAGACCTCTTCATCTGTGTAACTCGAGTAATGGCGGAATCATCCGTGGCTTTCATGCTGGTTATTCAACTTCAATCCCATGTTTAGTTGGACAAGCCTTGCTTCAGAAAGGCGACATGTTTTTATATTTGTGCTTTATGCTTGTTATCATTTTTGTCTTGTGACTTAATTAGAGTTGACAAAGCTGTTATTTTGAGACTGCTTCATTCTGTACTAGATCTATTTAAGTAGCGTTTATGGTACTTGGAAGGTCAGTATTAGTGAGTAGTTTTGACTTAAATATGCTAGTTAGTGTGTTTTGTCTGTTATAAATCTTATTCGTTTTGCTTATCTTGTATCAATGAGTTGTGTCTGGTAAAAAAAACATCCAGGCATTTGAATTAACGTGATGGTTTTTATAGACCCATCCAATCATTATCAGAGCTTGCACGGGTTATTACCGAGTATGTTGTTTCAGGTTTGAGTCGTTACTGGGATGGGTTTTCCTTCGCCTTGGATGGACAAGTCTGAGCCTGACCATAGAACCAAGGGTTCTTTCTATGGAAACCTTCATGAACAATCGTCGTTTTTTTTTGATAGTTTTTCTGCTTCTCACAGCTGCTCGGAATTGACTTTCTCGTCCGGTGGATCTGATATATAGTTGGGGGGTAATACATACCAAAAGGTTCGAAGAAAGGAGGCGCATAAGAGTATATAACCAAGTTTTCTCAAATGTCCATGGAAAGACTGTTTGGTTAGGTATTGTGGGAATGTGGGGATTGGGTAGATTGTAGGAAATGAATCGGATTGCGTGTAGTGGTGTTTGAGATGAAATAAAGGGGATTGTCAGTGTGGATTAAGATTATGGATGGACAATTATGTATTTTAAAACCGAGGGTATTGTGATGAGGGATTATTGTCTTTTCCCTTATCTACCCAACAATAATCCTCGTTTCGTCAAACACCAACTAGATTATTTTGAAAAAATAATCTCAATTTTGATTTTGGTAAATAAAGAGCGTCCATCCGTGAGTCGAACATGGGACGTTCGGGTTCTGCTTTCCACAAAAATAATTTTCACCTTCTCAACTCATAATCTACAAAAATAATCTATCCTAATAAGGTTCTTCATCCCTAAAAAAACAAGCCACTACCAAATATACCCCTAGTTAACCCTGTGAGGTTGCAAAACATATATACATAACTTGCAAGTGTTCCATCTTTCATGAATCAATTTTGATTCCCTCTCCAATCAGAGCTTCACCAATAGCTAATGGAAGCTGCACTTGAAGAGTAAATTCATCTAATGCCTTCGATTCTGTGGCTGCTATATGTTACCGGGGATGGTTCGAAACTTCAAGATCGCGACATTGCATACATAAGTGGCAAGTTAGCCACATCTTTAAATGTAACCTCTCACTGTTGATGTCTTTTCGTCCTCTCGTCCTTACAATCGGGTCATTTCCGATTACTAATCGCTATAACAGTACTCTTATTTACTACCTAGCTGCCTCCATTATGATTTAGAGTTTGCAATTTGCATCCAACATTTGATGGCTAAGCCAACTACCTCTTTCCATTACCTTTCGTCACTCATCCAACGAGACGAGATCGATGAACACATGATCAATTTGTCAGCACAAAGAAGCTCTTTGTCAGCGGTGAATAGCCAAACGCTAAACCAACCCTTAATCAATAACAAAATGAATGACCATTTGGATTTGGTACAAGGCGATCGATCGAGTAGGCGAAACGTGAATTTAGCCTGGTGAAAACGTCCTTCAAAACTAGGGCTCCTTCCTCCTCCAAACTCGGAACTCTGCAATTAAATTGAATTGGGACAAAGGAGGTTACCCTTCATTTTCCTACTAGACAACTACCCTTAATCATTAATTCATTATGCCTTCATCCATTGGAATTTTGAGTGTACATTGACATAACGTGCCTACCAATGTCCGGACGCTTCCATTTATGATTTTCACCAAACCGAGTCATCACCAATGGTGTATACAAATTAATACAGTCCGGTCTAGATAAATATTTATGAAAGATTGATTATCCCAATCATTAATTTTTACCAGTATGATCTCCGCGTTATGACGCAATTTTTTATAAATAAAATCTTAGTAATATATTAAATTAATATTATAGTAAAAGTTTAGATAATTAAATATTTTGAATTAAACCCGTTATATAGATAGATAGATAGATACATATTACTAATAAGTAGTATATATAGATACAAATTACTAATATTAATTTTATGTTTCCTTATTATTAATTCTATGTTTTGAATTAATCCCATTGTTTAAAAAAAATACTAAAATTATAATTTAGGCTAAGATAATAGATTAATTGATTTTTTTTTAAAATGATTGAATAACCTACTTTTAAGGAGAGAGTGACACCTAATAAAAAAAGCTTCTCTTTTAATAGTTAGACATAGATTTTAGGGTAAACTTTAAAACGTACCTATTTTTATTAAGACGCGATGAGATAAAAATAACTCCTACTTCGAAAGTTTGAATATTACAAATCTATTACTACCTTCGTCTGATAACACATGGACTTTTAGAAATTTGCACAAATTTTAATAAAAACATCATCATTGTACTAATTTCTTCATAAATTTTACCGTGTTATATTTTAACATGTACTATACATTTTAACCATTCAAATTCTTTTAAAAAGTCAACAACACACAAATCATTACAATCTCATACTTAGCAAACATTAAAACCTATCTATTATCGGACGGAAGTTCACCTCTAAAAACCCATGTATCATCTGACGAAGGGAGTACATAATTAGGTCAGTATGCTATTTTTCTTTTTAGTTAATAATTGATTTTATGATATAGAATCTTATAGAATTTATATGTTGGACTTTTAATAGATAAGTGTGCATATAACCTAAAGTCACGAGTCTCAACAAACTTTGATATATTTAGATATTGCATACATTAATCATACATTTCCTATATATTAATCATAATACGTGGGGAGTAATATATTATGATGATATTCGTGATATAGATATATGTCACATATTCAAATTCTCTTTCAGTTTTCAATTTAGTTCAATGATGGGCTCTTTTAATTTAGTCAACTAATTAAACAATCAAACAATGTGACCATAAAAACTAAAATTGTAGGTAATTGATGGCGCTTTTTTGGTATTAGATTTTGTGATTATGATGTGCACTATTTATAGCACTAATTATTAATTATTTTAAAACAAAAACCAGGACGAGGGCATATCTAGTGCTTTAATTAATTTGATGGCATGAAATGGACCATAAGTCATCAGGAGTTTACATCATACTAAAATCCTACATTGTATCAAAACCAAATTAGGGTTATTCTCAATTGAAAGTCATGTTTAACTAACTAATATTAGCATGAATTAATAAAATTGTCCTCTCTTTAAGGATTTTCAGTTCCATCAAAACTAAGTGTATTTTATATATAAATGTATAAGGGTATGTGGTTCTTTCCTATTTATTACTCATAAGTTGAGTTTAGATGCATTCCATGAAGATTAAGTGTAATTTTGTGTCACTTCCATCATACCACATCTTCTTTCCTTTTTCATCACCAAATACACCTTTAGCCCCACCACTTTTCAACTTGACCACCCTAATAAGTTCTAATTTGAGTCACCTAAGTAAACTTTTGTCGCCAAGTTATTACTTTTTTAGCGTTTAATAGATGTTATTTTAGAATATTTTGATCCTCATCAATATTGTTATCACACCGCAAATAAGCATGTAAAATCTTAAAATAACATGAATTGTGACGGAGGAGTGTTTAATTATCTCAAACGATACAAAATGCATGCATAAAACAAAACAAAAAAAAAAAAATATGGTGCACATGAATTTTGATCTCATGCTCTCACTTTTCACATACTTTCTCAGGCCTTCTACTTTGAGCTTGGTGCTGCTTGTTCAAGAGTGATGGGGTTTTCGTGTGGTTTTTTTTTTTGTTTTGTTGTATCATGGCGGTCAGTCCGTTTGACGATCTTCCGCCTTCTCGATTTACCAAATATTAATTATTTTTGCTATTTCGAATTCTTACCTACATCAAAAGAAAAAAAAAAGTTTGATGATATTTGTAAAGTGGATCTACATTTGCAACCTCTAATTCTAATTTCTAACTATACTCTTTGAGTGAAAGTGTTATTAAATGCTACTTTAGAATTGATGGTCCATTTAGACTTGGTGCCCTCTATATTGATGAGGTGGGTGGAGCATTTGGGTGGGCAAGTGGGGTTTTTGCAACTCCAAGTAATTTATAAATGGCCCACATTGTCATGTGATCTTGTTTAGAAAAGTCTTACACCTTCAAATTAACTTCCATTTGAAACATTTGCATGTGTTATATCAACTTATATATCTTTCTATATATAAATTAAATTCATTTCTTCGTTATATTTATAGGCGGGAAAATGATCTTATAAAGAAAGCCGGTTGGGAATGACTTATTCTAATTATTATGAAGTCATAAATTCCATCGGCTTTCCTCATTATAGTTGTTTAGTCCAACAATCTAGTGGCTTATAAAAAATGAGCTCCGACCTCATTTGACAAAGATTGAGACTAAAGTTCTTACACAAACTATATTAGACAAATGAGCTCCGACCTCTATCTCTTTAAGTTTTATAAATAAGAAATAAATATTTTTAATTTTAACTAGATTTTAAACCTAATTAACTTGATTAATTGAGTTGAATTCAAATTGTTATTATGATATTTTTTAAGAGCAAATTGTTATGATATATTTATTTTTTTAAAAAATTAGGCGCGTAAGTCCCTCCTACATATATACACTTACATTAAAGATTAAACCAAATCATCCAAAAACATAAATTTTAAGGCAAATGAAAAATTAGACTTAGAGAAAGAAGTAAACGGACTAGTTTACTAGACACGAGCAAGAAAATCAGCAGCACGATTGGCTTGTCCTTAGACATAAGTTATGTCTGATCGACACCCATGAACCAAAAACAAAAGAGACTCTATACTCTACCCAACTCATCATAAATCACATCGATCACCCCTTTGGAGCTTAATTGGAAGTTAGATGGAGGTAATCACGTACTATCCATCATTATGCAAAGAGAAGCCTCGTTGTAAGCACTGTACATCGATCTCTTATAGTGCCCACACAATGCCTTCACCCTTTTCCATCTCAATGCCCGACGTCGACTGAACACATCGCGATGCAATGATGAAACCCGTACCGTTCTCATCACGTACAACACACCCAATGCCTTAATACTATCAATAGCTGCATCGCTATTCACCTTGATGACACCCACAACGAGATGTGAGGAAGGTCCCTTGGGTGAATTCATAATTATTTTGTAAACAATGAAAATGACTCAAGTACAATTACGTAGAATTCGTCTTGGCAATAGATAAAACACGTCCCAGTTCAGAATAGATAAAACACGTCTTGCTGATAATCTTCCTCAAGCCGAATGCATGGCTTCATTGAATTCTTGAAAACCTCAAAAAAGGATGTTGATTGCTAACAAAAGGTTTATAAAAAGGTGGTTTTCAGTAATTACGAAGAAAAAAGAGTTTGTTAATGTGCCTTGAATCATCGTTGACCGGCAACACATCGGCGGGTCTGGGGGCTCCTTCCCCCGGCGCTAACACACCGTTGCCGAACCACGTAAATCTCTGTGTTTTTCTTCGCTATTTTCATTCTCATTATAACAGAGTGATTTTGAACAATATATTATACTCCATCCGTTAATTAAAACATGTCGTTTTAGGATGTAAATATCTTGTTTTTTGAGCAATATATTATACTCCATCCGTTAATTAAAACATGTCGTTTTAGGATGTAAATATCTTGTTAAAAAAAACTTGTCATTTTAGGCATTTTGCTATCCACCTTACAATTTTAGATAAGTGTTAGTTGTAGTTTTCAAGAAAGTAAAAGTAGAGTAATAATTAGGGGTATAAGTGTATTTTTGTTTGTTTTCTTCAAAAATATGTAGTTTTCTAAAATAACAAGTTTTAATTAACGAAGGGAATATGTTTTAAGGATGATTTATCACCATTTACCCCTATATTTTTATTAAATGATTATAAAAATTAATTATGACCCATGTACATGTTATTTTAAAAAGAATATATTAATAGTTATTTGCCTATTAATTAGCTTATTATTTATTGAATAATGATAACAAAAATTGATTTGATTATTATAAAAATTAATTAAATTACTTCTAATTGATGATATAGTTTTTAAAACGTAAATGGTAGTTTTGGTCTATATATAATACACTAATTCTTATTGACACCCATGTTAAAAATAATTTTAAAAAATCTAATTAATTTTTTTATACGTGTTTATGATCCGGGTTAGTATAATATAATTTTTTTTCTTAATTATTTTTATAATAAAATGTAAAAATTAAAAAAAAATACATATCAAACTGAAAATATAGTTGTGAAAAAGAAGATGAAAAATCCGGCTGAAAATAATAAAAAACAGACTTAATATGTGTGTTTTTGTATTTTCCATGAATGGATTATTATTATTAATTATTATGAACTAGTAAGTTTTTACATCATCTTTTTTTTATTAAAAGTATATTTTAATTCATTTTTCCAATAGATTTACATAATAATAAATAAATTTAATACTTTTATAATAAAAAAAATTATATATAGCAAGTGGAATTTTAATGCTATTATTTGCATTTTTTTTATTAATTTATTTTATATATGTATAAATCTCATATATATGCTCATTTGCTTATCTAATAAACAAACCCGGGTTCAATTAAGTCCGATCGACAAATTTTTGGTTGGAAGTTCACGAGGGGAGACAAAATCAAATAAAACAATTAATTTCATTACATTATATTATATTATATATACACATAAAACTTTCCATCCTCTTGAACGACAAAACCCCCAAATTTATTATATAGCACATATATTTGATATGATCTTGACTTGCGTTGACCCACTTGATCGATCATACCAATAGTATATAATATTAAAGGTTTTTTTAACTGCTATGTATATATAAAGTATTTATATATATATATATATATATTTAAAAAAAAAACTAAAATCAAGGGTTCCAATTGAGGAGCTCTTCTATCATCTGCAAGGCAATCTTATCCTCCTCCGTCATGGACCCGCCACCGGCGATCCGGGTCGGGGAGCCCACCGGGTCTACGGGAAGCTTGGCCTGCTTCCCGGTCGGCTCGACCCGCATCATCCAGCTCGACCCGGCGGTGGGGCCCGCCCTCTTCTGCCAGACCCCAATCCGGGAGCTATCGGTGTCAAGCCTCAGGCAGGTGAGCGACGGCGACGGGTCCTTACACTGCTTCCTCAGCTTCGTGCTCAGCATCTCCGACAGTGCCTTCCCGGCGCTCGACGACGAGTTGCCGCCCGCTGCCACCTTCATCCGATGATGATGATCAGGCTGATGATCATGATCATTACGATTATGATCATGATCATCAATGATGGTTGCGTTGTCGGGGTCGGCCCTTTCCGATGGGAAGTTGGTCTTCGCGGTTCGACCGTTGATGAGCACACTGGCTTGATCGTACGCTCGAGCCGCCGCCTCGGCTGTCTCAAATGTGCCTAGCCATATCCTTTTCTTCCTTTTATCACCAACAAAAAAAAAATATCCGCCATCATCAATCAATCAATTAATCAATTAATTACAATAAAAAAAAAGCAAATCATTGAGACTGCGTATAGACTACTTAAAGTCGAAAAACGTGTCTTATGTAATACATTTCTCTATCCTAATTAAGGTCGAGTCAGCTCCTTAATTAGTAACTGATAGTGAAGTAGCCCAATGCAATAAACCAAGTTGTATTGTTATAATATACTGTTTGTTTGGCGCAATGTGTTGATTATATATAAAAAAAAGTACAGAGAAACTATAAAAGGAAGAGGGTGGGTGGGTGGACTTACAACAAAGGATGGCGAATCTCGGCGACCCAGGAGCCCCACTGGCGTTGTCTGACGCCTCTGAACTTCTTAGATCGTACCATCGTATGTTCTTTCAATTTTCGCAGGGGAAAGAGGGAAGAAGGAGAATATATACTGGGTTGGGAATGAGAGGCTATGAAGTTATAGAGACAAAGCAAAAACAAACAAAGAGAGAGAGATAGAGAGAGAGAGATGGAGTGAGTGGGTGTCGGTGGGGATTTTCATAATGAGAGAGATCAACTACCTTCATTATACGTACTAGAGTTGCATTTACTTTTTCACCTGCCTTGGTTTCAATTTCTTTGATGATATTACTTCCCACACATGCATGCTCCGTCACCTATGAACCGAGAATAATATTAACATATTTACCAATAGGGGTTTCGATCAATCAGATTGAAATTAAAATCGATCTAACAGACCAAAAACAACTTGGCAGTTGGATGATTGATCGATATAGACCGAAACTCAATATGTGCTAAACTATGCCTACCTACCCCATTTCGGTAACTACTGAGGTCATTCGACCGATTGGTCGATCTGTATTGAGTTTGGGGTAACAAGTTGAATAAATTTGATTGATCTCGATGATATGATATGATAGGATGGATGTGTAAGCAGTACATTCTAATTTTATGCAGGATGGGTTAATTAGAAAAGTGGGAAAGGAGTAACATTTGGAGTACTGTACGCATATATATCTTCTATTTACTACTTGCATTTAATACGTACATCGATCTATCATATGGGTAAAGAGCCTAAGGGGTCGATCACCAATAGACGCAAAGTGTATCTTTTATACTCCTATATATATATAAGGGTATGTTCATCATTTTTATGTATATGTAAAAGATATATAAGGAGTGGATATTAGGTAGTTTATGTAAAATTGTAGAGAGATGATAAACTATCCAATGTCTTACCCTTTTTTTTGCCTATAAAGCTTGGTTGTTGGAGTCGAACATGGGCTCTGATCGTTTGATAAAACTATTTAGAGACATTTCGATATTTTGGCTTTTCAGGCGTGTATAAAATTTTGATTGAAATCCGTGAATACTTTTTGAACAACTATTTAATTAAGTGGCTACAACTTTCATTATAAGGATATTATTAATGAATAAGTCTCGAAGATGGTTAGAATCAACATTCTTCTCCGTAGTCCAAATGTAGACGGGTTTTCAATGCCTACTTTTTCTTCTAACAATTCCCACATCGATTATAAACATCCGAAAATAATTTTCTTTCGCTGACCATATAAGTCATTGAAAAACAAAAGATATATATTGAACCCAGATTTTAGACCGGGACTAAAAAATAACCCAAACCTAAATGAGCTGATTAGGCTCGAGACTCAATTACCCATTGAGTCCATATCGATCCGGTGAGTTTGCACTATGTAAACGTCACACATGCTAACTATGTAGACGTCACACGTGCACCAGCACCACATAGACCCATACGTATTTGTCATATATATTTATAATTTTTATCCTTCAATTTTAAAAATGGTGGTGAGTGTTTTTATCAAGAAGGCAAATAAATGTAAAAACGGGAAACGCTCTCTCCTCTCTATCTTTCTAGAGAGAGGGAGTCTCCAGTGGCTCTCGTCGGTGGTCGATTGTCTGCTTGTCGGAAGCCCATAACACCTCCTCGGAGGCTATCACCCCCTCTTCGGAGGCTCTTAACCCCTCCTCGGAGGCCCTAACCCCTCTCCGGAGGCCCTAACCCCTCTTCGGAGGCCAGATCTTCATCTCGACTGAGGTTCGTCTCATCGGATGTTCTCAATCCCCTTTTTTCGAGGCGTTTTTCTGTCCTGATGGTCGATTGGTTGGTTCTTTTCCTTCCTCTCGCCGTTGGGTTGGGCGATGCCTCATCCCCGGTAGACACCTCAGGCTGTGTACCTCGATCTTGGTTGATCACCTTGCAATTCTTGGTTATGCGCAATCGGTTTCACTAATTGGGTTGGGTAGGCTTCCTTTTGCCTCCTTTCCCTCTTTTGTGTGTAACCGGACCCTATTCTTCTGTCTCCTTTACTCCGGCTTGGGCTCGGTGCTTCCGCGTCTGGCTCCTCCCCTGTCGCTCTGTTGTTTGGTCGCCGACCGTCCTCGTGGGCTGCCGCCGATTGCGCTCGCCGATCCTCTTCGTGGGGCTTGGCTCCGGTGGATCATCGATGGTCGGATTGGCCTTCCCGGGGCCACCTTCGTCGACTCCATCGACCATCTCTATTAAGTCATGTCTCCCCTCCCCGGCTGCCTCCTTGCCGCAGGCGACTGTGCTGGGATAAACCCTTTCCGGCTGCCCTCTGTCATCGTTGCGGCTTTGGGGCTCCTCCCCCGTTTCTGCTCCGGCTTATTTCGGGCCTGACTTGCGCCCCATGGATGACCCGGTTGTGGGAGCTTACCCGATTGGTGTTGTCTTTGGGCCCTTGCTTTGCTTTGGGCCCAAGGCTGACCCAATTGGGTGTTAATATTATTCCGTAAAGCTTACCCAATAAATATATATATATATATATATATATTGATTTAAAACATTTTTAATCAATATCAACGTATATTATTAAATCCGGATTACTCTTGCGCTCTTTGCCCTCTCGCGGTCATGCTTCATTTTCTCGAGTTGGTTGGAGTTCTGTTTGTTGGTTCGTGGTTAGTTTCGGTTGAGGAGCAGTTATGCGGTCCTGGTTGATCGAAGTGATCGTGTTGGTGGTGTTCGTGGTCTCCGAAGATCCTTCATCTAGGTGAAGGGAACGTCGTGTGATCCACACTTCCCCAGGAGTCGTCTTTGCCCTACGTGGATTGCTGCTTTCCGTCTTTCCGACGGCGAGACATCGTGTCAGCTGTGCTGTCCCATGCACTCGCTATCCACTTCACCATGTCGGGTCTCTTTCTTCTCGTTGCTGTGTCCGTTTGTTCGCTTAGGGTATGGGGTTTTCCGGGTTTGTTTCATGTAGTTCTTTTGTTGTATTAGGTAGTTGTTTTATGTTGTATTTCTTTACTATGTTGTATGTTTAGACGGCTTGCCGTCTGTCGACTTTGTCGGCCTCTTGAGGTCCGGGCCTGTCCGGCCTCGAATTATTTCCTTATCAAAAAAATAATAATAAAAAAAAATCAAGAAGGCAAATAATTCCCCAAAGCCCCATCATGTCAGTCGGGTTAGTCTAGTGGTGTGGAGCAAGGGGTGGTAAGGAGATTTCGAGTTCGATCTCTGCCTCTGCCCCTGTCGTTGGATGAAAATCCAAGGTTTACTTTGCTATCAATTGATTGAACCAGTCAACGTAAGTTGGTTTACCTAATATATGTGACTTTTGTCGGCTGAGTCACATGCTCGGGATTTACTGGATTCCTCATCATCAAAATAATAATCATTCCTCAAATAATACCGAGATTATATGCCCAAGAAACAGTGGAGGATTGGTTGTGTGAACATTAGAATTTGTTCGATTCCAATGAACGAAATTTTGGATGTTTTATTATGCCTCCATAGTTCATACCAATAGTATCGGTTTTTGGAGGATTATCTTTAACTTGGCCGGGTTTCAAATTGCACTGCTATTGTTTAGGGCGTGTTTGGCTATGGAATGGAGAGATCGTAGAAAATATATCGAGTTGCGTGTAGTTGTATTTGGCATGAGATGATGGAAAATATCAGTGGAGGGTTAAGAGAATTGTCGGACAATCTCGCTTTTTGAGATTGAGAGGATTATATGAGCACTCTTAGTTGATCCTCACTGTGCCTTAGTTCGGTCTTAGCTCACTACAACTAGGAGATTTAGGCGGGAAACCGCAAGACACATGTAAGGTGAGGATCATTTCGGTTGTTACATTGATGGTTGTATAAGTAGGTGTAAGAGGCGTCATTTGTAGGACAAGAAGTTCAGTTGAACAATAAACCACATTTCAGTTACTCTCCTGTACTCTCTCTATTTCCTCCATTGTCGAACCCAATCTCAACTCTTCATATGGTATCAGAGTGGGATTGATCTCGCTTGATCTTCCACATCCAGTTGGTGCTCGTGGATCGCTTCCTCAGGGATCAGAAGATGGGAGATTCGTATGCCTAGCTCGGTACTGCGCAATTAGAGTGGAGATCGCAATCAGACTGGAGATCAAGGTTCGCAGCTAGTGCCAAATGATCCACTAGCGCTTACGAACTCTGATAATCCAGGCACGCAGCTTGTCGCTAATGTCTTCAATGGCGGCAATTTCCTCAGTTGGAGCAAGAATGTGAAGATGGCTCTTGGAGCCAAATTCAAGCTTGGTCTGATCGACGGATCGTGTCCTGTTCCGCCAGCAGAGTCGCCGATGTTCCAGCGATGGATCAGGGCCGATTATATGGTCTGGTGCTGGCTATTGAATTCAATTGAGAGCTCTATCTCGGAGTCATTCGCATATGCTGGATCTGCACGTGAACCGTGGAGCGACATCACAGAAAGGTATGGTTAGTCCAATGCACCACTTTTATATCAGTTAAGGAAATCGCTTAGAGCTATGGAGCAAGGATCAGATTCTATAGGAGTTTATTTCAATAGACTCAAGAAAATTTGGGATGAAATCTTGAGCATTGAGGGAATTCCAGATTGCAATTGTGGAGCTATGGATAAATGTACCTGTCTAGTTATCAAGAAAGTTGTGGAAATGAATAATAGCAACAAGATTATGCAGTTTTTGATGGGGCTTAGAAATGAGTATGATGTTGTGCGTAATTAATCAGATCTTAGCTATGGATAATATGCCAACTATGAATAGGGCGTACTACATTGTCCAGCAGGTGGAACAGTGTGGAGGAGCCAAAGGAAATGCTGAGTCAAGAAAGAGTGATGATAGCATTGCTTTGAATGCTAACAGACAAGGAAATCCTTCATGGAAGAAGGAGACAAAGACAAGGAAACCTAGAGAGGACTTCAAGAAGTGTGACTTTTGTGGGAATAAAGGATATGTGAAGGACACTTGTTACAAATTACATGGATTACCTACATGTGATTTCTGTGGTAACAAGGGCCATGTTAAAGAGTTTTGCTACAGGCTCCATGGGTATCCCGAGAAAGGGAATGAGGCAAAATGGAAGCAGCAAAGGAAAGATTCAGTTAATGCTGCTGAGAACCATGGAAGCACCAGTGAAAGTCCCATTGATGGTGCTAATTGTGATCCTGTTTTGGTCAATGTTGTGTGTAAAGAGATGATGAAAATGTTCAAAGGAAAGCAGATGCAAGGAGAAAGTGAGGCATACTTTGCATCTGCAAACTTCTCAGGTAATTTCAATCTTTCACAAGCCTTGATGATTGAAAAAGCCATTGGAAAAGGATTTTGGATAGTGGACACTGGTGCCAAAGACCATATGCTATTTGACATTGAACTGCTCACTCATAAGGAAAAGTTAATTGATCATATTCGAATTGCTTTACTTGATGATTCAGTGGTCATGGTTGATATTGTGGGTTCAGTACAGTTTTCTGGTGATTTGGTACTGAGAAATGTGTTGTTTGTACCCACCTTTAAGCACAATTTACTGTCAATAGGGAGATTGCTTGAAGATAATGGGTTGATGGCCATGTTCACTGCTAATTAGTGTGATTTTCAGGACCTTTCCATTAAGAGGATCATGGGAAGAGGCCAGCGAACCAATGGACTATACATTGTGCATCCTGCAACATCAAGGGATTCAGTTGGGTTAAAGTCTTGCACCAGTTTCAGGACCAACAGTGCTTTTAAGGGCACTCAAATAAGTAGTGAGTTTCCTAATGATCTAGGCTTGGTTCATGCTAGGCTTGGTCATGGATCTATGTCAAAAATTAGACATTTCAATAGTTTCAAGCATTTAAGTACCTCTGATTTCACTTGTGACAGTTGCATCCTGGCTAAACAACATAGATTCCCTTTTGAAAGAAGTACATCTATTGCATCTGCTATATATCTTTGCTCTTGTTCATCTTGATGTGTGGGGTCCCTACAAAACACATTGTGCCTTAGTTCGGTTTTAGCTCACTACAACTAGGAGATTTAGGCGGGAAACCGCAAGACACATGTAAGGTGAGGATCATTTCGGTTGTTACATTCATGGTTGTTTAAGTAGGTGTAAGAGGCGTCATTTGTAGGACAAGAAGTTCAGTTGAACAATAAACCACATTTCAGTTACTCTCCTGTACTCTCTCTATTTCCTCCATTGTCGAAGCCAATCTCAGCTCTTCATAGATTATGATGAGTGATTATTTAAAAAAAATAAAATCTTCGTCTCCTCAACCCTCACAATCCACAAAAATAATCTCTATCCTAGTATGGGGATGCCCTATTTCAAGAGACACCATACTTGCGATTGATCCAGTGTTGTACAGGAAAACCGCCAATGCCTTTGGGGAAGGCACTACCCTCAATGACATAATACAAGATATTAAGACTAACATAGGCAAGGATCGCTTCTCTACTCTTGCCTTTGCCTGGTGGGAAATCTGGTACTTTAGAAACAAGACCCTATTTGACGATATACACCCGGATGTGAGATGCATTAAATCTTTCATCAATGATCAAATTTTCCTATGGAAATCCACAAAAAATATTGAAGAACTTGACAAAAACCAAACCACGCATTCAACAACCACAACAACAATAAAAAGAAGGAAGAAAACAAAATGGAAACCCCCATCGATAGGAAAACATAAACATAATTTTGACGGGGCTCTCGCGCCGTCGGATTCTGGCTCCTATGGCTTTATAATCAGGAACCATTTGGGAACCCCGATCTTCTTCGGTTGTGGTCCTTGCCCGATCTCTTCTGTTGTGGGAGATGAAAGCTTTGGGGCTTGGCAAGGTATCATGGCCGCATTAAAACTACAAATAACCGACTTAGACATTGAGGGTGACAACCTAACCGTTACCAACAGCTTAAAAGGTCTTGGGAAACCTTCAGGAGACTCTGAAATGATTGTCTCGGACAGTCTAGTCTCGCTAGGTTTCTTTTCTTCTGTCGAGATTCGTCATGTCTATCGCGAGGCAAACCAAGTTGCGGACCGCCTAACGCATCTGAACTTTGCCTTGCACAGTCATATTAGCCCTGGCGATCTTTTGCTTTGCTCCCTCATCCGTATGGATGCTCTTGGCTCTTAGGGACCCCCTAAAGCCAAATTATTTCCGGTTCAAAAAAAAAATAAAAAAAATCTCTATCCTAGTAATTCTCTTCATCCCTAAAAAAAAAAATCCATTTCCAAACATGCCTTTAATATATAATAAGTCTTGATTGATTTTAGGAAAATTAGGGCATCCTTAATGTGTTTTTAATTATTAGAGTCAAGTATATTATTCTTGAAATTTCGGCGGGCTATATTGTTAAGCAAGCCGAACAATAGGAAAAAAGTAGTCCATCAACTTATATACAAGGTTTAGATTCTATGTATTACAATATGTAATACATTTTGCTATCTTCTTCTTCTTCTTCTTTTTTTTTTTAAAAAAATATCGCAATCCAATAGTAAAAGACGGTTTTAGTACAAACAGTTGAAGTTTAATCACTAGCACTATAGCCTCTCAGGGAAAAAAACACTCTCAAAATTTCTCTTCTTCCTCCTCTAGTGGCCTTTAGTGGTTCTGGGTCTTTGCCGATGGCTTCCCAGCCAGAAGGGTGGTGCTCGACTTAGGTTGAGCGTACTCTCCATATCATTCACAAA
The DNA here is from genome assembly GCA_037127255.1 of Persicaria tinctoria. NCBI lineage: Eukaryota > Viridiplantae > Streptophyta > Magnoliopsida > Caryophyllales > Polygonaceae > Persicaria > Persicaria tinctoria. Next base: position 9,814,990 of record JBANSL010000012.1, read on the forward strand.
TCACAATCCAACACTAACACTCAGATCTTGCCTCCGAAACCTCACAGAAAAACTCTTTCCCCTAAACTTTACTACCAAATCTGGCATAATCACTGTAACAATGAAACTCCTCTGTTCTTTGATCAAAAGATGAGTAACAACAACATATCTTGTGGGGATTAGCTCTCGTTTCCCACAGATTCAAAACTTTTGCATAACCTTTTGCAAGCGGGGATCTTTTCTCCTCCTCTTTAAACTTTACAATCAAACTTTTAAACACCATTACAAGTACACTTGCTTTACCAATGCTAGTATTAACTCTAATTAATTGCATAGCTAATCCTCCTATTAATTGCAAAAGTAGAGTTTTTATGAGCATGCAAGGATGATCAGTGGCTAGCTGGTGACGGTTGAGGGGCGGTTTATTGGCGCTCTCTTGATGTCCAGGCTCAAACAACCTATAAGGAAGCAACCCTTTGAGTTTACCCAAGAATACAAGCAAACATTCAGAGGTAAATTGAATCGAGACTGAGACTGCTTAATTAGAAAATCTAAAACGACATGCAACAACACCAAGATGAAAGGTATGATTACGCCGAGTAAATTCATTTTTCATTATTTTAAAATTCTTATAATTTATTTGATATTTTATAATTAAATAATAATATTTTTCTTAAAAATAAGGTATTCTCTCCATATATTTTTTTTAAAAAAATATTTCTTATAAAAATAATTAAAAAATATTATCAATAAAAAATTGTGGCCACCCTTAAAAATTTTCTAAATCCATCCCCACATCTGGCTGAAGATTTACCTTATCCAAATAGTCCCTGGATAGGTGTTATATATGAGAAACTTAGATCATATATAATGTGATTGACTATAGCAAGGTCTTTTAAATAGTAAAATTTGGGAGCCATGCATATGAAAATTAAAGAAAAGTCAAGAGCAAGGCAGTACTGTTTTACAAGTAACAGTTGTTCTCATGCCATGAATGTCTTACTTCTTCTAAGGGTTCTCTGACAGCTATATATTTTAATAATAATAATAATAATAATAATAATAAATAACAAATAACAAATTGGGGCCATGAAATTAACCCTCATTTATACCATCAAAATAAATGAATGAATAAATAAATAAATAAATAAATAAATATATGTTCATTCATTTTCCATGTCCCATGTATAGTAGAATTTCCATTTTACAGGCTAGGCTGGAATTGGCAGCCCCTCAATGGCAGGGCGGATTCTCTTTGGGGTCAGGGTGGCAGTCTGCTCTCATCCCAATCAAAAATAAATTTTAATATACATATTTCTTCCATCAATATATAGTTTCAATTTGATATATTATAAACTAAAATCCAACACCTGGGTAAAAAGTTATAAACATTTCAAGACTGAACCGATATAAATTATTTTTCATATCATTTACCAAATTGATGTACTTATATCGTAACTTCAAATTAGTATGTTATATTAAAATATTTGAAAATCGTGAAATAAAGTATGTACGATTTATGTTTTAATTATAGTTACACATTTATAATATTGATCATTTTTTAGAAAAAAAAATTATGATTCAATTTTCCGTCCCCTCAACTAACAGGTTCGGAATCCGCAAACCGAAAATCGTTGAAAATACTCCTTCTGATATAAAATCTTACTGTATATTCAATTACGAAAAATATCATTGCTGACACTATACATAAATATCAATTTTCATAGGACATACAACTGCTGTTAAATATGTCAACTTAAAGAGTTATTTACGTTTAAAGTGATGCAATTTATTCTATACTTTTTTTTTAACACGTACTAGTGGAGTAGTAAAGATCCATCATCCATTTTAACTTTAAGTCAATGGACAGATTAACAATGGAATGAAAATTGAAAATCGCTCACATTTTCATGCTATTAAACCTCAAATACGTGATCCAACTGATATGAGCCATGTATTAAATAAATTGTGCCGATCGACTGAACCTAGTTATAAGAAGCAAAAACAAATCTTGAATTTTCATCCAAAAAAAAGGTTTGGACTGTCGGAGTCCATTTTCATGCTACTTTGCAACCTCTCTTGCTTTTTTCGCCTTTTTCTTTTCGATTGATTTACATTTGCTTGACGACTCGCTTGAGGATGTGTTGTCTTTGATAATCGAGAACCGAATGACTACTCCCCGTTTTGTATATGAAAATCCCATGTTTTGTTTGTCCTTAAGGTTTCCCTCAAGTTTTGCTTTAAAAAAAAATCTACTTTAGACCTCATAATATCATTTCAATTCACATACTAGAGAGTAGAGATGGATGAGAGGAAAAAAAAGAGGTCCGTTAAGAAAAATATGTCATTTTAGGTATTTTGGTGTTTAATTTTCAAAATTAATCTTAGTAATGATTATAGATTTGTTAGTTGTAATTTTCAATAAAGTGGATAAGTAAAGTAATAATTAGGGGTATAAGTGTATTTTTGTTTGCTTTTATTTATTTTCTTAAAAAATGTGCAAATGTCTAAAACGATATATTTTAATTAACGGATGGAGTATTGTTTTCCAATTTTTATAGACAGAACTTATCATAAAATAAGAAAAGTAGTGGAGTTAAAATAAAAATAATTAAAAAAATATAGGGTATAGTTTTTATTTATCATTTTGGGTAATTTTTTTAGAATGGTTACAGATGGCTAAGCTCTTATTTATTTATTTATTTATTGGTGTCGGTATCAGTAATTTTTGAATTAGATATAACTCATATAAGCTTTGCAGATATTTATTTAAATGTTTATTTTAGTAATGAAGTGGTTAAAGGGTACTCCGAAACATTAGGCCATTATTGTTAGGTACATACTGTACTGTAATACACCCTACTAAAATGACTTTGTAATTATTGATTTTTTCTGTTGAAACATTGTCCTTTAGGATTAGTACGTGGCCCCTCTGGCTTTTACAATTCCGGATTACATCATTATTTTTTCTACTTCATAAAAATCTAGACGAGATTGGAGGTTATGGATTGAGATTACCGAAGGAGGAGTATTTGAGTTGTTGATGTTTAGCGTTGTTATTTTTTCTCTTCCTACTTTATATTCGGTTACTCTCCTTTGCTCAATTTCCCTTAGGGTTGGTTTGGTTTAACACGGGAAGAATAATTCCCAGGAAGTTACTTTCCGGGAATTGAAAAAATATCTTTGGTTGGATTTTAAATAATAGGAATTAAAATAGGGAAATTGAAATTTTCTATTTATAAAAGGTGGAATTGGAATTTATTTAGGGGAAAGTAGGTAAGTTAAATTCCCTTAAAATGGAGGAACCCTTGAAAAAATATGTTTGGTTGGGTTTTCTGTGACTAAAACTCCAACCAAACACATATATTTCATCTACTTCCTGGGCTTTTCAATTGCTAACCAAACGAACCCTTAGTTTATTTTTATTGTCTACTATGTTTCTAGAACTTTCGGAAACACTTGCTCAACTAATGTGATGAGAATATGCATCATCTTGACACCAAAATTTGCCTTGATGCGGAGTATGCGTAGATATTGTTGTTGTGGTAGTAACTTGTTTTGATTGATTGTTATATGTCCTAAGGGCATATGATAATAATCTAAATTGAAAAAAAGATTCCTTATTTAAAAAAAGTGAATCTTAAGAATTTAATTTAGAATATGACTAAATTATTTTAATTAAGATAGTATTTTCCAAAATAGAACTCTTATCCTATAAATAAGCCTATTATTCAAGCTGAACGAGTCAACTATTATTGTTTATATTCAACTCGGTTAGAAACGAGCCGAACTCGAGTCGAGCCTAAATTTGGACTCGATCTTTAAAATGTGCTAATACTCGACTCGTTTAGGAAATGAACGAGCTCGAACCGAGCTTCTTTTTTAAGTATTAAACAACCCTATTTGCTCATAACATTAGTAATTTAAAGGAAAATTTTAGAAATTTCACAGAATTCGAGCTAAGTGAGCCGAGCTTTTAAACACCGAATTAAAAAATATACTTATACTCAGTTTATTTAGAAAATAAACGAACCCGAGTCATCTTACTTGGTTCATTTAAGTATTTAACTGCCCTACCTATAAATGCATAGCTAATTGTTAAAAACAAAGCTACAAACCCATTGAGATCCAACCTTGGTCTGTCCTTGTACTGGGCCGTTAGGCCCAAAAGGGATTCGGCCCAATAAGAAGAAAAAATCGAATTTTCTTTCTTGAAGGTTACGAAAATTGGAAGGTAACACGACTTTTGAAGACGTTGGTGGACTTGGACAGAAATCGCTCGAAAGGCCCGGATGACAGAGTACGTGACGCTTGACGGAATTGATGGCATTGCCGAGGCCGGAGAGGGAGACGGTGCCTTGAGAGGTTCGCATAACATTAATCATCAGCAGAAGCAGTTTCCGGTGGCCGGAGCCGTCACGGCCGGATTATTTGTGGCGGTTTTGGCGGTGATTTACCTCCGATACAGCAGAACAAGGTAACCGGAGTTTCGATTATATACGCTGTAGCAGCTTTTTTGGTTGAGATTGAGTTGAAGATCTGAAAAGTCGAGCTTCGGTTCAGTGTTTGACCATCCCCTATAGAATGAATTGGTTGCTTTTAATCTGAATTTGTGGTTTTGTATTGGTTTTGGGGTGCAATTGACTGCTGATTTATAGCCCAAAATTGAGAAATTAGGGTTCAATTTTGGGAATTTAAGAAAGTGATACGGTGTTTTCTTGACGATTCCTGCCCCAATTTGGTGGTTTATTGAATGATTGACATGGATTAGAGCATTGGCTCCTCTTTCGCCTACTGTTACTATCGGAGATCATAAACCATCTAAAATAATCACAGCTTATGAATCAAGAAACAGCAAAGGAGTTCAAAATTCAACACATTAGGGGGTATGTAGAGATACTTATGAATGAATTTCATTCAATTAGTCAATTATGGTTGCCTGGTTGGTAATGCCCTTAACAAGAGGATGAGACTGTCACCCATCTCTGGTTTCATTGCCCTTTGACCAAGGAGATTCAGGCGTGGAAGTGAATTGGAATACAACAAGTATGAGCAGTTGAGCACCACTGATGAATGGCCGTGCTTTGTTTGCTAAGAAGCCAAGAAGCATCCAGAAAAATGCCATCTTTCAAAGCAATCTTATGGTCTTCTCATCTGTTCTCTGCTTTACTTTGTTTGAAACGCCAGGAATCGAATCTGTAATGAACAATGTAATCCTAGGGAATGTGCTAGGAAAATTATTCAAAATTGTAAAACCCACATCTCCTCAAAGTTTAGATTCAGAACCCTTGAGGAGAGGTGTAGCGAAGAAGGGGGCTTGTGATGTTAATGGTTTGGAGTTTGAGTCCTTGTCGAGTGCGGGGGATGGTCGGAGATTTTGTATGTAGTTTTCTTTGGGGTTCGTGTGGTCCGTTGTTTTTGCTTTGCTAGACCCTTGGTTTGGTCCCAATTGTTTTGTAACTGTGTTGACATTCTATATATTTAGCGATTCAAGGGTACTAAAGGAGAGACGAATAGACGATCCTAACTTTGATTTGCTATCATAAGTGTGTTAAAAAATATATCCTTTTGGAAATGTGTTTAGATATGGTCATATATGGGTGTTTGAGATTTAAGTCCTATATTGGGAAAAAAAACAATGGAAGAAAGTAGTGGTTTATAAGGATTTTGGGTTAGAAAATGGATCCAGATTCCAGGAACCACGAAAACTAAAGACAATGCGCGTCATTGGAATAATTTATGTCGGGTTCAACTAGTTTTGGTTTGGACTTCAGATTAGTGGGGCTTAGATTCCCATTTGAGCGCGCACATTGAAAAATATTGAAATGTCATAAACAATCTATATGCTTGGTGGATGAATGGAATCCCATTGAGTTTGTGTTGTTCGTGCCTCTTTTATGTGAGTCCGCACATGACTTTCCTCCAGCATCTTAAACCCGATATGACCTTCCTCCATTGTCTATCACCCCACTTGACCTTCCTCTAGTGCCTTGAACCCCACACTTGAAGAGGGCATGACACTTTAAAATGGCGTGTTGAGATATGAGTGTTTGTGACTTAAGTCTCACGTTGAAAAAACAAGGAAAAAAAAAACAGTGGTTTATAATTCTACACTACAGCTTAAGTTTTTGTTTGAGAAGATGAATCCCGATCCTTTATAACTACGAAAAGTCGAAAACTAAAGACAATATGACTCAATACTTAACTCCACGTAACCCGCCGTTAGAATAATTTCACAGCCCTTACCATTCGAACTTGTATGTAATTAGTACTCCATCCGATCCAAAAAGATTGTCGTTTGACTTTTTAACACGTATTTTAAGGAGCTAAAAACTATATAAAATATCAACTTTTTTTAAATTATTTTTTTACAACTTAATATTTGTTGCTAATAAGTATTAGATTATAAAAAAAATAATAATAAAAAAGTTAATATATTATATATTTTTTAACTCCTTAAAATACGTGTTAAAAAGTCAAACGACAATCTTTTTGGATCGGAGTTAGTAGTAGAGAGCAGTGTGCATTCCTTCAAACATACATATGATCCTATCTAGCTCATTATCACTAATTTCGAAGTTTTATTAATATTCCAAAACGTTGAGTAACTTTTTATAGGTAAATTTCATTTTTTTTCCCCTTCATTTTTTTAGCCAGGGATTGAGAGAAGTTCACCCTGGCATCGTCTTAGCAAAGCCAAATTAGCAGTAAACAATGTTGATCTTATATTCCAACTAACACGTGCATCAAAGTAGCCGTTACTCCATTCAAATTCAAACCCCCCTTTTGTTTAACATTTGATAGCCCTGTCAAAAGCGACACTGCCTCATTGTCTGATACTATCCCCATTATTTGTATAATCAGTGAAACCATCATAAAAGATTATGAAATTTCAAATACTAGGGTGGTTGGGTGATCTGAAGGAGAGAGTACAAAAAAACATTCAAAATACCCACATATCTTAACGGCTATTTTTTTTTTCTGTTCCCCCACCCAACAATCCAAATATCGCCAGAATTTGAATATTCCCTTTTCTCCCATTCTTGAAGACTGTGCCTTCTCTCTATTTGAAGCCTCTTCAGTGTTTACTCCCTCTGTTGAAGCTCAAATGCAATCTCTACTTCTTTGATTTCTTTCCCCCCTCTTCAATTTCTCCCCTTTTCAATCCAATGGGTTGTTGCTTGAGTAAGACCAACCCATCTCCTCCCCCAATTTCGAATGCCGAACCCGAAACTTCCCAGCCTGAGAATGAACCCAAAAAGCCCCAATTGGAGACCAAGATGATGAGGCCTGTTGCTGATGAGGTAGACCAGAAGGAAGAACACAGGCTGGAACATGAGGTGGAAGAAAAGGAGAAATTGGGGGTCAAAGATAAAGAGGGATTCGTGATCCAACACAGGAAAAGCCATGACAAGAGATCTGAGCCAAATGGGTTGCATTCAGATTCAGATGGGTTAGTCCAAATCCAATCCCCCAATTCATCACACCCGGAGCCCAGCGATCCCAAAAGCCCTGCAAGTGAAGTGATTGCGAGCAAGATCATCGCAATGGCGGCTAACGGGGCGGTGGTGAGGACTTCCAGCTGCACAAAGGAGGAGGTTGACGCCATTCTCATCCAATGTGGCCGCCTGAGCCGGAGCTCCTCCGGGAAATGCGGCGTATCTGCCGCCTCCGGTAGCGCTAAGAAGTACTCCGGGTCCAAGAGGAGCCATGACTTTGACAAGGAGAACAGTAACAATGTCTCCGCTGATGGGGCAGCTGAAGCTGACGACGATGAGAGGCTGAGGAGGAGGCAGTCAAGAGGGTCCCACCAGAGGACGGCGACTAGCCGGAGCAGGGAGAGAGACTCACATTCCCAGCGGTCCGGTAGCAGAGAGAGAACCGGTGGCGGTAGCAGTGGTGGAACTGGAAGGAGGGTTAGTAGGTCTCCGGGAAGGAGATCGGAAAGCCCCAACACCGCAATAGCGAATGGCGGTGGTGGTAGGCCGGGGAAGATGGTGTCTGTGCCTGCATCAAAATCCTCCCTGTCAATGGAGAGGAGCAACAATGGCGTCGGTGGAGAAGGTAGTGTGAAGAGGGTTTTGGTAAAGAGGAATGTGAGTGAGGGTTTGGGCGGCTCTAGAGCTGCTACACCTCCAAGATCCAGGTCCCCTGCAAGATCAGCTCTTGTGGGTGCTGCAGCCGGTGTGAAGAACAACCCATCTCCTATCCGAAACTCGTCGAGAAAGTCCGAGCATTCGCCTTACCGGAGAACCCCATTGACCGACATCGACATCAACACACTTCCATTTCAGCCCCTTGCAACCAAGTCCACCTCTACCAAGGTAACAACCTCTTTCTTCCTTTGTCAGCACATTTCACCAAACGAACCCGAATTGATCGAAATCATTGCATTTGTAGCAGACTAAATTGGGTGCTGTTCAAGGGAATCATAGAAGAGCCAGGAGCAGAGGTGGGGAAGGGGGTGATCTGGTGGCTCAGGTGAGTGCTGACAACGAGGAAATATCAGCAGCTCCGGGACTAACCCGAAGCAGGTCGTCGAGGCGGTCTAGGGACTTCGATGTCAGCACCGACACGAAGCCTGCGGCAAACTACAACTCCTTGCTGCTTCAAGACATCCAGAACTTCCACCAGAAAGCCGGGGCGGCGCCTCCATTCAAGCTGCCTGAATGTGTCAGCAAGGCTTGCTCCATAGTGGAAGCAGTGGCTGATCTCAATCTCAACTCTTCGTCTAGCAGCAGGACAGTTGGGAGAGGCAACGCAGGGGATGAATTGACGGAGCCAAGTCTCCACAAGTTCGTGACAGTTGGGGGAATCGATGGAGAGTTGGACGAGCAAGAGTCGACAGGAAGCAACAGCTTTGTTACCGGTGGTGGTGGGGGTCAAAGCCAGTGGGTGTCTTCTTGTTCATCATCTAGGGATGAAGGGGTCAGCCCGGCGAGCTTCCAGAGGCTCGCTGCAGCGTCGAGTAACGGTAGAAGCGGAGTGGCGCGTGCTGCCAGGACGGTTGGTAGGTAGTGAAGGTGTAAATTGGTGTGAACTTGTATTGCTCATGTTGATGGGAAATTGGGAATGGGATTTCTAGTTTTTAGGAGTGCAGTAGGAGAAGTTTAGATCTGTATTTGTTTGGGTAATTGGCAACCATTTTGTTTGCAGTTTGAGTATGAAGATTGTCATGAATTTGTTAAATTCAGAGTTAATTCAAAATGATTACTTTTGAAAACTAATCCTGCATTTTAAAACAGATCTGATATTTGCACGGTGAAAATTTCGCCATCGGCACAGTGCCGGTGCCGGACTCCCAAACCGACAAAAATTGATGGCGATCCCGGACCCCCAGATCGGAAGGCTGAACGGAATCTGTAGTTTTGCAGGCATGGGCTGTCACCTCACCTGACGAGGTGTCAAATCTTGCCGGGACCCTGACACCGATGCCGAGCTCCGGATCCGGTACGGTCCCATCAGTAAAATCGTCTGAAAAAACTGCAGGGAATCTGCAGCTTTACCTCGGGCATTGGATGCCACACTTGGAGTCCGACACCTGCATCCACTATGCCACACTGGGAGTCCGGCACCGGCATCCGAGGCTGCCGAGTTGGGAGTCCGGCACCGGCATCCGGTGGCGATATAGCACCGTGCAGATAACAAAAAGGTTTTAAAAACAAGGTTGTTTAAATATTTCCATCAACTTGAACAATACAAGTTCACTTACTTACACATCCAACTTCTCAGTAATTTCAATTCCTTCAATAATAGAATCCTATTAAATTGATGTGTTGGTTGGAATTTTAAAGTAATAGAGTCAATGTGAGTTCAATCATAAAGGTTTGAAGTTTTTATTGAAGATATAAATCAAAATATAAGCGAAGTCACACGCATATGATATGTATGTAACAGTTAACAAATGTAAGAGCAACGACAAGAGGATCGTGGTCCTTGGCATATTCCCTTAGCCGGGACTATATAACGTGCCTTGCAGGCATAGTCGCAACTATCTCGACTGCATCGTCGACCTTCAAATGTAAATGTATAAAAGCAAATGCGTCCTACTTCATTTAGCTTTGCCTCTATCCTTCCTTCATACCCTGTACGTGTTGTGTACCCAATGCGAGAAACAATTAGATTTCGATCGATAGGGCCCTATGTGTCGATATTTAGTAGGATATATTCATACCTGAGATCAAGGAGAGAGCCAGAAAAATGAGGATGAGGGTGCAAGAGGTTTTCATTGTTGAGCTTTGAAAGAAAATTATATATCAAAGAGAGGTGTTGTGCAAAAGAAATACCCGGCCATGGGTATAAATAGGGATCGATGTTAATGTCAACACATATATTGAGTAAGTACATGTGTGTGTATGTTTGTGTTTTTAATTTAATTTTGTTAATCCATCAACAATGATGCTCATGGTTTTCCATCTTTTGATATTTTTGCCAAATTGGAGAATTTTTTTTTTTTTTTTAGTTTGGTCGAACAAAAAAAAAAGAGGAAATAAACCAAAATGTGGGTTTATAGACTTGTACACTGATGCATTAATTATCCCAATGGCTAATGGTATTAGATGGGAAGTAGAAATCTTTTTTCATAAATTATATCCGATATGGTAAAATATTAGGGCTAAAAGAAAACCATGAATATCTTCAATCTTTCTCTACTTTTGGTGATCGATTACCCAAAAATTAAGAAAAGTACACAACATCTATACACAATGAATATCAAAATATATCCCCCTTATAACAATGATCAATATATGGGTAATCTAGACCTGTCAATTGGGTAATTCGGATCGATCAGATTATTTCGAGCAAATTGTACTTAACCTTTTTTCGGTCAACTAGGGTCAATTTTTCTTTTTAATAAAAAATCCTATTGTGATGACTTTACAATAATTATTTCAAAATGTTCAAGTCAAAGATGTGGTTGCTAAGTTGTTCTTTTTTAGCTCTATTCTTATTAAAAAATGTCATCCTAAGTTCGAGCGCTTGTAATTATATACTACATCTGATTTAAAATAATTGATTTTTATTATTGCTCACTAGTACATAAGTCTATTCCCTATGAAATCAACACATGGGTTTTTGATAAGGTTTGAATTACTTCAAATTAACCCAAACATTTAATACAGTACAAAATTAATTTTAAACGCAAATGATAGATCTGCAAATTCTGAATCCACTAAACCCTTTCAACATAACGTGTACACTTGAAATATTCAGTGGATGCATCATTTTGTGTTAAGTGGTGGAAATTAAGCAATTCCCCATACTTATCCAATGCAGAAGATCAGGGTATCTACCTCCTTTGATTTATTGTTAAAAATTTAATTAAATTAAAGAGGTGCAACAATAAAAGTGACTCAACATGGCCAATCCCAAGCTACCTATTTATACAAGAACTTATAGTGCACTTCCTTCATAACACCATCTCTTAGTTCTAATTCCACATTTTGTTTGAAGTCCAGTGCTATTAAAAAATAAATAAATATGAAGGGCCCTTGCACCATCTTCATCCTTGTTCTTGCTCTCTCCTTGATCTCAGGTTAATAATTTTAAAATTTATCCTAAAATTTCAATTTCGAATCTTGCATAACCTTGTATCATAGTCTTTAAATGGATATTAGTTACAGGTTGAATGTTGTTTTATTTTACTAACTGTTCAAGATGGTTGACGACAAGCTATGTGTTTATTTGTTGACAGGCTACGAAGGCGGGAGTGAGGTCATTACTACAAGAGTTTGTGCAAAACAAGGGTTATTACTAGGGTTGCCCTGCAACAATGTCACCTGCAACCAATCTTGCAAGAGACATTACACATTCTCTTCAAAACCACAATGCATTGCATCAATTTGTTGGTGTTTCTACACTTGTTGATCGAATCGGTGCATATTATACACACATATATGTATGTAGCATGATGATATCTTGAATAAAATTAAAAGTACTTGTTACATGAGCCCTAAAAAATCTTAATTGCATATATGCATGATCCCACTCAAACCAAAAAGGAAATGGACTAAAAGTTTGATTTGTAGTATATTCCAATGGCCAATGGTATTGATGGACACTAACTAAAATATCTTCTTATGAATTCCCCAATTTGGTAAGATATTATAAGAAAAACATATGTACATACAAATTCGATGAATTAAAATCCCTATTAATACTCAATTGGAGTATTTTTTTAGCACAATATACAACTCTCCAAGTTGAAGCTTTCACAATTTTCTTTCAAACTTCAACAACTAAATACATAAACAATGAAGGCCTCCTGCACCGTTATCATCCTTTTTCTCGCTCTCTCCTTAATTGCAGGCATATATCTGATTATTGATTTGCGGATTCGTTCTTATATTGCTTTCTCGATGTTGACCCATTGATACCCATCGGAATCTGTAAATTTCGATGGGTATCAATGGTTTTTCAAAATTAAAAAAAAAAAATACGATTGATGATCAATTGTTTATTGAATGTGAATGTGAATGTGTTGGTTGCAGATTGTGAAAGTAGGAGGGAGCTAATCATGGTGGGACACATTTGCAATTATACATTTACATTTCGAGGGAGATGCAGCGAAGATAGTTGCAACAATAATTGTAAGGCACGTTATATAGTTCCGGCAAAGGGAGAATGCAAACCAGGATCCGTGTGTAGTTGCTCTTACCTTTGTTAATCGCTAGCCTTCATATATCCATTCCCTCAAGTCGCATGTAATATCTTTGATCAATAAAAACTTCAAATTAAACCTTTGTGATGGAATCATACACTTGTCTATCTCTTTGTGATATATCTCAAAATTTATGGGATCTTGTTCGATGAGATTTGAAATATTGTCCTAGAATTCCAACGATTAGATCCCAATTAATCCTTTTAACTTTAAAGCCAACTCTAAAGATCTGAAAATTCTGAATACACACTCAAGTACTTGACCTTTTCAAGTTTGTTAGGGTATGTGTAGGGATTGGGCCAGATGTTAGTGGGCTAAGATACATTGTATACGGGCTAAGCCCAAACTAGACTTATGCAACTATAAAAGCTTCTTGGCTATACGGATGACCTGTTCGAGATTCGAACCGGGACTTTGGTACTACTCGTAAGTCTTTTCCAGTTGAGTCATTTCATAATGGTTTGACTATACGGATGACGATTATGAAGAAACGTGTCATGACGCGGGAACCGTACTAGTTTTTTAAATTTCAATGCAAAAACAATTAAGGGGCGCCCTTTGCACCATTTTTATCATCTCCTTCTTGTTCTCTCTCTCCTTAATCAGGTTAATATTTTTTCTTTATACTATCTGAACTAAGTTCATATTTTAACTACCATACATCTGAAAGGAGAATCATATTCAATGAATTAATTAGAAGTGTTAATTCCTTCAACGAGTTGTTTTTTCTTTTTAATCATGAAGTTTTGTTTAATGAATTCATTGCATTACAATTTGTTTTCGTCTTGTATACTGCAATATGTAACAATACTTTAATACTTGCACAAGTAGGTGGATGTGGCGTGTAGTAATGAATTGAAAATATATAGATTTTGAAGCTAACTATTTTTATTTTTTTAAAAAGAAAAGAATTCGATCAATTAGACAAGACAGGTTAAAAGGTCGAAAAAATCGATGATGAAAAATTGTTATAAAAATATTAAGAAATTGGACAAACATATCAGCAAAGAAGAACTAGGGTAGCATTTGTAATAGATCTACTATCCCTTTTAATAAAGAACTAAGGATGATCAAGAAGCCAGATTACAGCTTGTATAATCGCTCATAATTCTTGCCTACTGTTAAAAAAATATATCAACAAAGAAGAAACAACAAAAAATATTAGATGCAAAAAGACGATACTTTAGGGAATTTTTTTTCAAAATATTCATGAAAAAATAAATAATTACAAAAATATTTCAGGTTTTAAAATATTTACAAAAATATTCATTTTTTGCAGGGTTGTCAGAAAAACGCGATCTCATACCGCGTTTTATTCATGAGGTGGAAAACTTGAAATTAGAGTAAAAGCCCAGAAAAAAATAAACAAAAAAACGCGGTCTCAGACCGCGTTTTTATTTATTTATTTCATTTTGGGTTAAATTATGTAATTTAACCCAAAATGAAATAAATAAATCATGCACGTCCTTAAGGTTTGCACGTCTTATTTATTTATTTATTTAACCCAAAATGAAATAAATAAATAAAAACGCGGTCTGAGACCGCGTTTTTTTGTTTATTTTTTCTGGGCTTTTCCTTTAATTTCAAGTTTTCCACCTCATGAATAAAACGCTTTTCTGACAACCCTGCAAAAAATGAATATTTTTGAAAATATTTTAAAACCTGAAATATTTTTGTAATTATTTATTTTTTCATGAATATTTTGAAAAAAAATTCTACTTTAGGTGCAAGCGAGCAATGAAGAATCAGGAACAATGTGAGACCAAACTTATATGAAAAGACTGTGGAAACCTTATATTTGGACTCGATTGTCAACTAGCCCCTTAGTGTTGGTTATAAGTGTTGGTTATAATTAGTGAATGAAGATGCAAAAGAAACAAGCTTTTCAACTCTTCATTCAACTGATCCAAGTCATAATGTTCTTAGAATCCCAGCAACAATGATGGATCTCCAAACGAAAAGTTTCGATTACAACTGCCATAACATAGCAATAGATGATGTTTTCCCTCAAGAGCTTGCAACTTCAGAGGCTGTTTTCCTACATTCATCGACCCATAAAGACGTCGAGTGCTTCTCCATCCCCGTCAAGCAAGATGTTATGTCTTCGATTCGATCATGAGATCTTCGTCCTGCACCGAATTCGCAAACAGCCCCATCCACCTCAATCAAGCTACAGCCTGGCATCTTCCTCACCTGTTTATCTCCCATCTCCTTCCTCACCTTCTCGACCTCGTCCCACTGAAGAGCTGTTGCGTAAATGTTTGATAGGAGTGTGTGGACGCCCCCATGGTCGAGTTCTTGATTGCTCAAGCGCTTCACCATCTCCTCGCCCAGCTCAACATCGCCATGGATTCTGCACGCGTTAAGCAACGCGCCCAGCACATACGAATCTGGTTCCCCTGGCATCCGTCTTGCCATCTCCTCGGCCTCTCTAAGCAATCCAGCTCTCCCCAATAGATCAACCATACAGCCGTAGTGCTCACTCCCTGGCTTGATACCATACTGGTCTTTCATGCTCTCGAATATGCTCAGCCCTTGTTCTACCAGACCTATTCGACTGCACGCACTGAGCACACACAGGAACGTTACCCGATTAGGTTCAACCCCCTCTTCCTGCATCCTCTTGAACAACTCAATCGATCTCAGGCTGAGTCCGTTGTTTGATAAACCGGATATCAATGAGGTGTATGCAAAGACATCCTTGTGTGGCATGTCCTCGAACACAACAGTTGCCATCTCTATGCAACCGCATTTTGTGTACATTTCGACAAGCGCTGTACCTAGTTTTGTATCCAATTCAACCCCGTTTCTAGCAACATAAGCATGTATCCACTTCCCTTGGTCCAGCGCTCCGAGGAATGCGCATCCTGTGAGAGCTCCCACGATGGCGGCATGGTTAGGCCGAATACTGGCAAGCTGCATTTCACTGAACAGCTCCAGAGCCTCCTTGAAGAACCCCGTTTGCGCAAACCCGGTGATCATGGTACTCCAAGTCACCGCATTTCTCACAGGCATTTCATCGAACAGCTCTCGGGCAGTGTCTACCCGGTCAGACTTAACGTATCCGTTGATCATCGCCGTCCAAGTGAAGACATCCCTGTCAGGACTTTCGTCGAACAGCTTGCGTGCATCATCTACAAGATTACAAATGGCATAAAAATGTACCAATCCATTCCGCACGAAATCGTAAGGCTCCCATCCGAGCTTAATCGCCTGGGAGTGGAGGGTCCTCCCAGCGGGTAAACAGGCGAGATCAACAGCGGCACCAATTAGGAACGAGAAGGTGTAATTGTTGGGAAGGAAGCCGTTACGCAGCATCTGTTGGTAAACAGAAAGGGATTTCTCGGGTTGGTTCGTTTCGGAGAAACCCTTGATGATGGAGTTCCATATGTAGGGAGTGCGATTGGGCAGGCGGAGGAAGATCTGGTAAGCGTGTGAGATGTCGGAGGAGGCTGTGAAGGCGGCGATGAGCTTGCCGGTGGCGAAAGGGTCGGAGACGGTGCCTGTGACTATGAGATGGGATTGGATTTGGCGAAGATGGGAAGCGGTTAGGCATGGATGATGGAGGAGGAGGGAGATAACTCTTTGGCTTGATTTCTTCAAGTATCTGCCTTTGGTGGGAGTAGCATAACTCATCCCTAATTGAGGGTTCGCAGAGAGAGAAAGATATATGTGAAATTGAAGTCCAAATCAAGCTTCGCTTTCCGTGAAATTGAAGTCCTGGCTGATCTCCATCTGCTCCATAACCCCAACCGCTGCCGCCATTGAAGGAGAAGCAAAGGTACCACCTCCAAATTTCTGATTTCCTTGTTCCTCTAGAACCCTAATTTGACTGCCTTAATCGGTCATATATCCAATTTCCCTTTCTGAGCAATTCGGCTTTGTATTTCTCCAATTCGATCCACTCTCACATTCGTCCGTGTCCGAAAGCTTCAGTTCTGATCTATTTCCCGCTGATTTTCAAGCAATTGCAATCGTACTTGACACACATCCATATTCAAGACATCAATATCGCTAATCATATCATCTTTGACCAAGTGTTGCAATGGTACATATGGGTTGTTGCTGATGCAGATATGGCGTCCTTGAAAACTTGTGACCATTTGAGGAAGTCTTGAATTCTTCAGATACGCAGAAAGAGTTTCTGTCTTATACAGTTGCAGAGATAGGAAGGACAGTGCTCATCGTTTTGTCCTCATCTAGAAAGCAAAAGAATGATTCCAGTTGCACTTGACTTGCATCCTCTGCAGTTGTTCTTGTGGTGTTTGTGAATCTTCATGTGCAGGATCCTATTTATCTCCTCTGGTTTTTGATGAGGTGAAGATCGCCATGGACGATGGTAAAGACTACATATTTCATTGCAGATGCAACTACTGTGACAGTAAGAGTTTGTGACTCTTTTATCTTATCCTTTCAATATGTAAGCTTCATCATTTTTGGGACCTCGCTTGGAGCTTGGATTGAAAACCATATACATATGTTTCGACATTACTTCATTCATTGCCAAGACAATAGATGAGAATAAGAATTACATAATCGTTTTCTATTGTATAGGAACATTCCGACACACATATATATATATATCGTCGACAGTATAAAGAGATGAACAAAATTCACACACCAAACCATAAGCCACAAACATGCCAAATACAAGAACATGAAACTTAGCGTTACATATCAAAGCCTTGACTGTATGTTTAAGCTTCCCTGATCCTGATCTCGGCTTTCTCCACTGTAAAGCTTAGCGATAATCTTCCTGAGCTCCGCCTTTTGCACTTTCCCAGTGGATGTCTTGGGCAGCTCCTCCACAAGCACCACCTTCTTCGGCACCATGTAGTGGGGCATGTTCTCTCTGCAGTGCCCT
This sequence comes from Persicaria tinctoria, assembly GCA_037127255.1. Taxonomy (NCBI): domain Eukaryota; kingdom Viridiplantae; phylum Streptophyta; class Magnoliopsida; order Caryophyllales; family Polygonaceae; genus Persicaria; species Persicaria tinctoria. The sequence continues at coordinate 9,832,494 of JBANSL010000012.1, forward strand.
GTTATCTCGTCCTCTGTCACCTCTGCCCCAGCCGCCACCACGAAGGCGCACGGGCTCTCCCCCCACCGCGGGTGGGGCATGGCCACCACCGCAGCCTCGGATACCTTTGGGTGGCCGAAGATGACATTCTCGACCTCTACGCTGCTGATGTTCTCCCCACCGGAGATGATGACGTCCTTCGACCTATCCTTGATCTCGATGTAGCCGTCGTTGTGGATGACCCCGACGTCCCCCGTCCAGAACCACCCGCCCTTGAAGGCGTTGCTCGTGGCTGCCTCGTCGTTGAGGTAGCCTTTCATGATGCCGCTGCCTCGCAGGACGATCTCCCCCACCGTCTTGCCGTCTCGCGGCACGCTCGACATCGTGGCCGCGTCCTTCACGTCCACGTCCGCCACCGTCAGGACGCTTATCCCCTGCCTTGCCTTCAGCTGCGCCTTTTTATTCGCCGGCAATTCGTCCCACTTTTTCTGAACATGATTAAAAAGGGAAATTTGTTTCATATGAAATCTCATAAAGTCAATAGTCTAGTCGGGTTTTAACGACTTTGACAGCCTTGACAACATACCTGCCACTCGCAAACGAGGGCGGGGCCGGTGGCTTCGGTGAGGCCGTAGGCGTGAACCACGTGGAAACCCAACTTCTCCACCTTGGTGAGGAGGGCCGGAGGTGGTGGGGCACCTCCGGTGAGGATTTCGACCTTCGACGTGAGCTCGCAACGCTCGCTTGGCTTAGCCTCGAGCAGGATGTTAAAGACGATGGGCGCGCAGCACATGTGGGTGACCCCATGGAGCCGAATGCTGCGGTATATCTCGACCGCAGTGGGATTGCGTATGCAGACGTTGGTCCCGCCGCGGGCGGCGATCCCCCACGTGAAGGTCCACCCGTTACAGTGGAACATCGGCAGGGTCCATAGGTAGACCGGCTCCGACCCCATCTCCCACCCAAGGATCAAGCTCAGCGTGCTGAGGTAGGCCCCTCGGTGGCTATACACCACGCCTTTGGGAGCCGAAGTGGTCCCGGAGGTGTAGTTGAGGGCGATCGGGTCCCACTCGTCCGCCACGGGGCAGTTGTCCGGGGCTTCGTGGGGGTTGCCGGTGAGGACGAGGTGGTCGTAGTGGAGGTTGTGGGGCCCGATGTGGAGGCCCGTGGGGGTCTCGGCATCGTCGATGACGATGGGGAGTGGAAGGGAGGAGGACGGGGAGTGGAGGGAGAGGAGGCGAAGCGCCTCCTCGGCAAGGGGGATGTATTGGTGGTCGACGAAGAAGAGCTTAGCGCCGGAGTGGTGGAGGATCGTCTTGATGGTGTTGGCATCGAGGCGGGTGTTGATGGTGTTGAGGACTGCCCCCGCCATGGGCACCGCGAAGTGCATCTCGTACAAGGCGGGGATGTTTGGCGCCAAGACGGACACCTATACATACAAATACAAATATAGCAATCAATACTCGTCTCATTCGACTCAAATAACAGCCTGCCTTAGATTATATATATGGTAAGACTAAGGAGTAGGGAGACTGACCACATCGCTCTTGCGGATGTCAAGGGAGCGGAGGGAGGAGGTGAGGCGGAGGCAGCGTTGGTAGGTCTGCCACCAGGAGAAGCGGACGGAGCCGTAGATGAGGGAGGTGCGGTCGGCGTAGAACGTGGCGGCCCTCTTGAGGAAGGTTGTGGGGGTTAAAGGGGTGTAGTTTGCATCGCATTTACGGAGGTTCTCCATTGAAAGAGATGGATGGATGGAGCTTGTGTAGCTGCTTAACTTCTCTTAAAGAGTAATTATAATGTGTGTGGAGGCGAAAGAGTTAAGAGACTAAGAGAGAGATGGTGATGAGAGGAAAACGTTGGGAAGTGATTTATATAGAAGTAGGAGTGGAACAAACGAAGCTTCCAACGTTGAAGTAATCAGAACAGGGTACATAGTGTTAACTACCAAAATCTATTCCCATACAAAAAACCTACCAACATATACTACCCGCTAAATGTAGCCTCTTACACTTAACCACCCGTTAAACAAAAAATTACAGAAAACCATCCATTAAATATGTTTTGTTTTCAAATCACCACCCATTCTCTATTTTTATTAGATTTTTGCCAAATATATATATGATAATACATTATTTTAAGTTTTATATTTAACTTAAAATCTCAAATACATATCAAAATATATTTGATTAAATTTTTTAAAAAGTATTTTTTTAAAACTTGATATATATATGAACAAATTTGTTCTATTTTATTCCTAAAAATGGTTATAAATGTTATAGACTTCTTTTTAATCAAAATTAAAAATAAGTTTATAAATCATTAGCATTGTCCATTGTTTAAATTTAATAATTATTTTGATACTAATAATTAATTTCTCATTTTCTTTCATATTTGTAAACACCTATACTATATACTAAAAATGAAAAAAAAAATCTAAATATTTTTTAAATAATATTTTTTCGGGCTCAAAAGTATTTTTTTATTAAATGTATCTTTATTAAAATTTGTTTGACTTTTTAAATAAAATTAAATAATATTTTCAACATTTAAAACCTCTGCCCTTGAAATAAATTTAAAATTTGTACACGCTTTTCCCCTAATATATTAAATTAATATAAATTTTTACCCCTACAATAAATATAATTTAAATATATTCAAGTTTAAACTTTAAATTTGAATTATAAAATATTAAAATATACTATATTTAATGGAATTCTAATGGAATTATGTGGTGGGTGGTGATTTGAAAACAAAACCCATTTAATGGGTGGTTTTATGTAATTTCATTTTTAGTGGGTGGTTAAGTGTAAAAGGCTATATATAATGGGTGATTTTCTGTAAATTTCCCTTAATAAATCACTCCCAAAGATGTCGTTTTAATTTTTAACAGGTTTTGTAAAAAGTTAGAAACTATATAAAAAAAATTACTTTTATTCTAATAAGTGCAAAATTATATAAAAATACTAATAATAAAATTGATATTTTATATATTTTTTAGTTTTTAAAAATTTTTGTTAAAAAGTCAAACGGGTTAAATGAAGAGATTATTATAATGATTAAAAAATAAACTCAGCTGGCCATTGTCACTTGACACTATTATGGAGAAAATAAATGCTCATGATTCATTGATGTGTGTGTTTGGATCGTATGCTTTATACGTAGTACTCCATCCGTCTCAAAATAGATGTCGTTTTAGACTAGTTGGGTTGTATCAAAATAGATGTCGTTTTAGGTTTTCTAGGTAGGGAATAATAATGATTTGTATTGATTTGTGTGTTTTTTACTTTTTAAAAGATTTTGATTGGTTAAAAAATGTAGTGGGTATTTAAAAATAATAAAATTTATTAAAAAGGTTAGTGGAATGATGATGTTGATGGATGTGTGAGTGTTTTATTAAAAATTATGTAAAATGTTAAAATGACTTAAATTTTGAGACGGATGGAGTATATAATAGCATTTTGTATTTTTATATTAAATGTAAAGATGTACTATATGGTTATATGAATAGTTTTGTGTTTGAATAATATTATACTGTAATAATGTATGCATTATAAATTACATACTCTTTTTATTTACGGTTTTTCTAATATATTAAAAGTCCCCCCTCCCCCACCCAAAAAAAAAAGTAAAATAATGAGGAACATATGATTGAATTCCCATAAAGTTCAATTCATAGCATTGCGAAAAATATATTTGATTAACTTTTTTTATTTTAGACGAATAAATAGGAGAATTGAAAATTCTTAAATACAAAAGAGGTGGAAATTAAACTTACTTAGGGGCTAAAACAGGGAACTCTATCTAAATTGTAGAAATCCTTCTATATCTTAAAGCTGAGTGTTTTGGAGAGTAGAGAGGCTATCCACGTGGAGCCTTCTCTAATTTTTTTCATCATTTCTGTTTTTGCCCTTCTCTCCCTCCTTCTTTCTGAAAAAACTAAAGGACCTGTTTTCTTTCTCTCTCCTTCTCCAGAGAAGCTCTCTCTCTCCCACGATCTGAAACTACCAAAACAAGGAAGCGGAACAAGACCGGATTCGGGGTTGGGGTATCAAGAGAAACTTTGCCGCCGCCGTCCGTCATCGATCAAGGTAACGGAGCTCATCACAAATTGCAAGCGGCGAAGAGCGAGGGAGATGCAAGGGTCACCGTATGTCGACCACGCCACTACTCGATTGGAATTCTTCAAGCATCCATCGTTGAAAGGACAAGGCCCTATAGAGAGAAAGGTTTATTCCTTTATTCCTAACTCTTGCAATGTCTCGGTTTAAGTTGCCGATGGCTACCAACGATGCTCCTTGAGTTGTTGAACAATTGAAATGTTGTACAAACTAGGTTTAGCTTGTAAATACACGTGAATATTTGTTGTCGGTGATCAATAATATATATTACTTGATTTTGTGTTACCTTTTAGTTTTGTATCAGTTTGTGTTACTTGATTCCAATATTTTTAACAGCACACATCACGAGTGGTGGAAAATTCAACAGGTGTGAAATAAAAATAAAAACATCTACCCACGTTTCTAAATAATTTTAAGTTGGAACACATTTTAAAAATATGAGCCACGTTACTTTATGTTCAAAAGTATTTTTTTCAAATATAATAACTATCTAGCCATGTTTCTTTCTTTTTGATATTAGCAATATAATAACTATTAAATTTTTATTAGTATGGAAGTTATCCCACTCCCCCATTTTTTCTTATACACACATAAAATCTGGAAGTTACCTTCATTTTTCAAATTTAGCATTCCAAATTTAAATTAAAACTACCCCACTACCTATTTTAATTCTTCCACCTTAAAAATAACTATTTTAAATTAACATTCCAAATTTTATCCCACTAACCCCACTACCTATTTTAATCACCCCATCTTCAAATTAGTTATGCAACATGGTAACTTCCGTCAGTTTAAAATTATGTTGAAATATTCCAAATTTTATCCCACTAACCCCACTACCTATTTTAATCACCCACCTTCAAATTAGTTATGCAACATGATAACCCGTCAGTTTAAAATTATGTTGAAATATTTGGATAAAAAATACATTTTTGCCCTTCTCTTAAAGCTGAATTACCTTAGTTACTTAGTTATCCCATCCTCCCACTCGCCTACTAAGCTCATAACGAGGCTTCCAATCCGAGGAAAAAAAAACACAACAAGGTATTCTATTTTTCCTACTCATTTCTACATCTGTTGAAGGTATCCTTGTACCTCTTTTTTTTTTGGAATCATTGTTCAGTTGTGTGACTTCTTGAACTTATATTTTTCAGTTGATACTCAATCGATTTCCGAACATCCATCCTAGAGTGCGCAGGTACGTTTACTTAGTTTTTTCAGCAAACATGATGTGTTTCGAGTGAAAACATTTCAATGTTTGTGTTGTTAATTTGACTTCGTTATTTGGTTACGTGCTACAGGTTTCAAATGGCACCACCCGTAGATACCATCAACACCTTAGATGGATCCACAAACAAAATTTGGACAATTAGGGGAAGGATTACCGTTCTTTGGACAACGTCTTATCGAGACTCTAAGGACGTCGACGGAATTCAACTTATTATCATGGATGAACTGTTTATAAGTTGATTTGTTTTTTGTTTTCATCCTATATATATTTATTATACATTTATACAATATATGATCTTCTGCACAGGGGGATACCATTCAGGGGATGATAACAAAAAAGAATGTTGCCAAATTTTCACCTTTTATCAAGGAGGGCGGATTATATTGGTTCAATAATTTTCTTCTCTCTGAGAACAAGGATTCCGTCAGATTTTCTCCTCACAAGTGCAAATTGATCTTCATTTTCAAGACCGTTGTTTCTCGGATTGAAGGGTTGAACATTCCTCTGCATAGTTTTACCTTTGTTGATTTCAGAGACATCAACTGCAACGTCTTTGACCATGATTCTGCTATTGGTAATTGTGTATATTCACTACATCAAATATTTTTATTGGTTATGTTGGTGTTTCTAGTTTGATGATATGAGTTTCAGCTTGTGTTTTCTCTAATGTAGATGTGATTGGTTACATTACCAAGTTCTCTCCCCTTCAAGCTGACGTGAACAATTCGTCTTCACCTGCGAAACTTGATTTCGCCCTGGAAAATGAAGTGTTAGTTTCCATTTAAATTTGTTATGTATTGCTTACATTACCAACTCTGAACTGCACTCTGTATAAGTATTAAGAACTACATGGTTACTGTTTATAATTTATCATTTTCATTTTAATTTATTTTCAGCAATGAAACTCTGAACTGCACTCTGTGGAATAAGTATGCACATGAATTGAATAATCACTTGACGAGCGTTGGAGAAGAAAAGGTGTTTGTAATCATCAAATTTGCAAAGGTGAAGAAGTTTGGAGGTTCGTATCACCGATCCCTCTTTACTTTATTGGTCATTCACTTGCCTTTATCGTTCATCACTATAAATGATCATTCTGTCTTCTCTGAACTAATAACTTGAGGTGGATTTATCTTGAATAATGCTTCTAACGGAACAAAGCTCTATTTTGATGCAACAATACCGGAGATTGCAACCTTCAAATAAAGGTTATCATTTTATATGTCAAGTTGATACATGACTCTTGTCGAATATGAACTTTCTTTACCTATTTTCACATGTTGTGCAATGTAGGTGGTGTGATGGAAATTCAAATGTTCTCGTGAGATCAACCATTGCAGAATTGTCTCAAACACCTGTGCAAGATCCCTTTCCAATTGATTCTAAGAAATGCATCCAATTCTTACATAAAATCGCCGAGGTTTATTTCGTCGCCATTTTCAAATACTATTAGTTACTGTATGAAATTGAAGTTCCCTAAGTGATTATTTTTGCTTATATTTTTTTGGTTAACAGTCGTGTACTGTAGTTATTGTTGGAAGCATCGCCCAAATATGCAAAGATGTAGATTGGGCGTATAATGGATGAAAAGTTTGCAACAAGAAGCCTATATATAAGGACTCTATGTTTTGGTGTAATAGTTGTTCTATACATGTCAAGTTCCTTGAACAAAGGTATGTATGATGATGTATTTCATGTCAGTTTACATATGTTTGCATAGGTTTTGTATGTTTGTTTTAATAGGAACAACGACCTAAATATTTGGCAAAGCATCTCAATTACCCACGCTCTTTTACTATTTTTAGTTCCTTGCTGTCATGACTGATGTTAATTCATTTATCATTTAGATATCTGCTTCAGATTATTGTGGAGGATGCTACGGGGACTGTCAAGATGACATTGTTCAATCAAGCAGCCATCCAGCTACTTAAAAAGGATGCTTCTACTTTACGTGCTCAGATGGTTAAGGTCACTCCCTCTAACGCATATTTGTATGTAATTATTGTGTTTTTAGTCTACTTGGCATCATATCAATTGTGTTGTGTTGTTATTGTTTTTTTTATAGGGAGATTCCAAGCTTACATTTCCCCCCGAATTCAACAAGCTTCTCTCTCGTAAGTATGTGTTCGTTGTTGATGTTGGACAATACAATATTGAGCATCCACGTGATGCGTATTCTGTCAAGAGAGTCAGTGAGGATGAGTCCTTGATTGAGAAGTTTGAAAATCACCTGATTTTTGCGAAGGTGATTTTTTTACCTATTACATGTGGTTGTTCCTTTTCTTTTATTCTATGGTTTAAAGAATACTAAGTGCATGCATATATCGTTCATGCGTGTCTGGTGTTATAGGATTATGATTCAGATCATTTGTCTCCTCAACCAGAAGCTCCTTCCAATGCTTCTTCAAGTATTGTCCTCACTCCATCAAAGCGATCCCATGAATCTGAAGATGAGTACACTTGCACTACGAGTTGTGAAGGTCAATCGTCATCAACCTAGAAGGTTGTTACCGGAGGCGACACAACAATGTGATTAGTAACATTTGACACCCTTTTAGCATAAACTAAATATTTTCATGTGGGTTATGTATCTTGTTAACTTTTCTTTTGTTGGAATTAAGCAAACTTTCATCTCTTTAAGACGTGGTGTTTTGTCGAGTTTTATCTTATCTCCAATGTACTCTACTAATGCAGTATATAAAGAACGTGGGTTATGTATCCTACTAATGTAGTATATAAAGAGGTTTTTCACAACGTATAGTTTGTAGAAACTTGTGTTGAGGACATATGCATGCAGATGTTATGACTCAGTTGATTATTATTTGCGTGCATTGTGGTTGACTTATTTTACTTTATGAAACCATGTTAAAATAATTTATGTATCGCTCCTTCTTGTATTAATCGAAGGTAAGGTTCAGTCGAGTACTATATTTTATACATCATTACTATGTTAAAAATCTCGTGCGTAGCGCACGGGCTATAGGCTAGTTTAACTTATAAGTGAGTTTTTAGATTTTGTAAATATCAACCAAATGCATATTTTTCTTTGCTTTTTTAGAATTTTTATTTTATGGGTTTTTAAACTGTGAACTAAAGGAGGTATAAGCCTCCACCAAAAAGTTTAAAATTAATAATAACTGTCGCCAAAATGCATTATTATTTAAATTCAAAAAGTAGATCTAAACTTTACTTTAAAAAATTATAATTAAACTAAATAAGTACGTTATATATAATACAATATAATTACCCAAACAAAAATTAAATCTATGTAAAATGTCCAGGAAAAAATGGTAACCTTCGGCGGAAAAAAATGGCAGTTTCCTAACTATAGAAAGAAATTTCATGCTCGAATCCCTCTGTGAATTTCAATTCTTCTTCTTTTTGACAAATATCTGTTGATTTGAATACAATTCAATTCATTGTTGGAATTTTCTGCGAAAATTAATTCCTCAAGGTCATAGACTTTAATTTATTCTCATAAAAAAATAATTTCTCAAGGTCAAACTTTTTTTTTTTTATTGCATCAAACATTATTTTTGTATTAAGGAATTTTATATATTTTTTGGTCAACAATTAAAATAATTAGGTAAGACTACACGGTAAGTTGCACATTAATTAAATAAATCCTAGTATTCAAGATATAGTTAGTGCATTAACTATTGAGATTTACAAGGTAAGTTGCAGCATATATCGTCAGCAACATTTTTAAAAATACAATACTTGTATTAATGAACATGTTAAAATATACTATTATATATGACTTCAACCCCCGTTAAAAAACCTAACTAATTTCCTTTCAAAATTAAACACTACTACGTAACTAATTACCGAGCCGTCTACACCGGAGTATTTAATTTTTTTTTGGTTAAAAGGAGAGGCGGGGGATCTCCGCGCATCTAGTCGCGCTTTTATTAAAATAAAAAAGGGCTAAGTAGTCATCAAACGGGGATAGCCCGACCCCTAACATCATCATGCAGAAACGGTAAAACACCCTCAGGCGGGTCAAGCAAAACAGTCAAACCAGTTTTGTAAGAGTACGCTAAACTAGCAAGGTGGTCCGCGACGCAGTTCGCTTCGCGGAACACATGTCGAACCTGGATATTCCAGCTTCTTCTTATAAAGCCTTGGCATCTATTAACCAGGCTAGCCAGGGGGTGGCAACGTGAGATCAATTTGCCTAGCATGAGATCGGACCTACAAGTTGTGAATCCGTTTCCAGAACCACATTCTTATAACCCTCATTCCAGGCAAGCATTAGACCTTGCACCACACCCCATAGCTCAGCTACGGGTACAGTGCAAGTTCCAATGTTCATAACAAACCCGCGCTGCCACTCCCCGACATTATTCCTAATAACCCCCGCAGCCGTGGCATGGCCATCTCTCAGGATGGCACCATCCGTGTTGATCACCGGAGTATTAATTATGCATGTTGCACATAGTCATAGACTCATAGCACATGCTATAAATTAAAGTTCAAGCCTTACTAGCTTAGCTAGTAAGGATGACATATAGTGACTAATAGGTCACGAGTTCGAATCCATATATCCTCACCCATATGGTAATATGGTAATAGCCTAAGTGCCTACATATGAACCAAAAAAAAAATTAAAGAGAAAATTTGAAAAATAGGCACTTTTTCAGTCTAATTGGTGAAATGTCCAAGGTTTTGGACAAATTATAAAAGTGTCCATCCCCTAACCCTAATTCTCTCCCCTCCCTCTCCGGACCTGTCTCCTCTCTCTCTCTCTCTCTCTCTCTCTCTCTCTCTCTCTCTCTCTCTCTCTCTCTCTCTCTCTCTCTCTCTACGTCGGATCCGGCTCCGATGACGGCGAGTCTCCTCATGTTTGCCAGACCTCCATCTTCCTCCTCCCCTCCTGTTCGCCGCTGCCGCCGCTCCTCCTCTCCTCCTATTTGCCGCCGGCCGCACGCAGGTCCTATTCCGACCAGATATGAATCCAATTGAATCCACTAGATCTCCTCCGACCAGATCTGAATTTGGAATCGAAGATGAGGGAATTGAATTGCTTTGAGATGCACTTGCATCTGAAGAGAGGTTTGGTGCCCAATATGTACAGAATTTCAACTAATGGGAGATCATCCATGGCTGCATAAACATTAATTAATTTCAACCAGTTGAAGTAACTTATATTTTTTCTTCCAAAAAGATTCAAATTCACAGATGAACAATTGATCGAACAAAAGCCGATCTGAAGCCGATGGATCAATTGGAGATGGCGGAGATCCGGTGGATCTGAAGCCGATCTAAGGTCGTCTCCTCTGGTGGTCATGGAATTGCAGAGGTCGAGCGAGGTGGCGGAGCGAGCGAGCGATCCGGTCGGAGCGAGGTCGAGGGATAGCGGCCTCGATGGCTATAAAGTATTTATTTATTAGTAGTATTTTTGGTAAGTATGGCTATAAAATAATTTTTATATATTTCCATTTTTATCTTTAATATATATATATATATATAGGTTGTGACTTATGATAACTTCCAATAAATTAGGACAGTATATTATTTTAATAATTTTTTTGGTGGGAATTTATTTTTTCTAAATAGATTGTACAACAAATTGTACACCTAGCTAGGAGGTTTTTTATGGCAATCTTTTCTTTTCTTTCCTTTTTTTTTTATGTTAATCTTTTGGTGTGAGTAGATTGCTTTTCCTTCTACGTACCGAACTCTCGCCAAGTCGCCAACTATCGCATGACAATAACATGCAAGGATGGAGAATGATCTTAATGCATGTCATTGTACATTTAATTCATTTTGGATAGAAACCAAACTGTTAGAGAGTTGGTCACAATAGGATATAGGCTATGTTCCAAAAAATATATATAGGCTATGTTTGATAAAAAGGATAGTCGATGGAATAACTAAAATTGATTGAGTAGTTAAAGTTAATGGATTATTTATGTTAAATATAGTTTAGTAAGTTAATATGGTGTTTAGAAAACCTAACAGTTTGGATAGATCATGTAAACTTGTGAATAAAAACTCATAAGCTCTGAAAAGCTTGGTTGAATAGCCGATAAAAAGCTATAATTTTACAAACTAATTAAATTAAACTCTTGTATTTATTTAATTTTAAACTATATTATATCAAAACCAAAAGATCTGAAAAGCTACTTATTGTGCCAAACAGAGCCATATATCATAAATCCTGGTGGACCATATAACGTGGGGGGTCCACACGTCCGAGCGCATCATACGCACCCAAGCCGAGCACACAAGACCAGCAGGGTTCCATCCTAAAACCAATTGGCAATAGGAGGAGTGACCCATTGACTTATAAGCAAGGCTCGGGGTTCCGTATTTTTCAATGTGGGACAGTCATCCACACATCACAACACGCCCCCTCAAGTGCAACTGCCTGGCCCCGCAATGTATGTCAATTGCATTTGACGCAGGGGCGGATACAGGGGTGGGCATTGCCGGGCATTACCGGGATCGGGATCGCCCACCCCGATCCCGAAAAAATATACAAGTATATGGTAGCCCCGTTCAGGTTATATAAAAAAAATTAGAAGAGAAAACACAAGTATTTAAGTGGCTTATTGGTTGAGCTCACCCCAATCATGAATAGGGTTGTAAATCAACCCTTGTTCAAATTCTAGTAGAGGCATTTTTTTCTTTAATTTTTTTTCATTCTTATTTTCAATATTTTAAAATTCTTATATAATTTAATATGTATTTCATAATTAAGCAATAAGAATTTGTTTATAATTCTAAAATATTAAGAAATAATTATAATATATTCTTTTAATATTTTTTTTAAAAAAATTGCCCACCCTGAATTTTTTCTGGACCCGCCCTTGACTTGACGTCTTCCCTTAAAGTCGGCCAGCTCGATAATAGATCGACCAGGGGTCCCGGACTGCACCACTCTGATACCATGATAAATCCTGGTAGGTCGTATAACGTGGGGGGTCCACATGTCCGAACGCATCATACGCACCCAAGCCGAGCACACAAGACCAGTGGAGTTCCATCCTAAAACCAATTGACAATAGGATGAGTGATCCAATGACTTATAAACAAGACCCGAGAAATTTCATATTTTTCGACGTGGGACAGTCATCCACACATCACAACATGCATACACTTTTAAAACTTTGAGATCCTACAATCTAGAGATGGCATCCAATCTGGATCTAGGTATAGAATTTTAATGTGTTAGAATCCTATCATCCAATTATTTAGGATCTTTAAGAATCCATTTATCTTACTATCCTATACGAATCTTAAGATCCTAATACTATACCAAATTTTAACTTTTAATGATCCAAGTGTAGACTCAGTAATGTCTTTCTTATGATCTAAGTTAGTTTAATTAATGTAAGGGTTGATGATCGTCTTTCACACCTCGACTTTGCCTTCTCTGGCTCCCAGGCTATTGATGACTATTTGTTTTCGCTTCATCCGTATAGATGCTCTCGACACTTGAGGTCGTTGTCTTGATGTTAAATTTTTTCCGGTTCAAAAAAAAAAAAAGTTAGTTCAAATGTCTAATTTCATTATTTTGCTAACTCGTAACTCCAACCCTCATGTCTATTTTCTTCTCCTAATTCCCTCTTTTAGTATTTTAAAAGAAAACTATGATATTTTTTATATTCGCCTTGCTGACCATATTCCTTTATACATCAAATTTATTAGATTTTTATATTTTTTTAGATATAAATTAAGGTATTATTATATATATATATTTCAAATATATTTTTTTCCAAAATTGATTGTATAGAATTTTACGATTCAAGATCATTTGTGATTTGATCCCAAGATCCCGATCCTACTTAATCTTGGTTCCAATCTTTCCATATATATCCGTCATTCAACCTTTTTTTTTTTGACATGAATGAAAGATCACACATGAGCGATAAGAGATAAGAATGTTATAAATTATAATATGGATCAATCTTGCTTCTATAAATGTTATTTGTAATGGGTTGATAATTTTTTTTAAGGTTTTACTTCAACCAATTACTTTAACTGATGGTAACCTTCAATTGGAGATTGATGATGAGATTTAGAGCTTAGAGCATGCGCAGTCGTTGACCGAAAGACCATTATAACTGCCACCTCGGATTAAAAAAAAAACACTCAATTGCAAAGGTACTTACCTCTGAAAAAGTTACACTTATATAAGTGCATGATGAATTGGGGTTGTGATCATCTACCCCTCATGGGACATGGCCCCTAAATTGGGCTCTTCATCCCTAAAAACAAGGAAAATAATTAAAATGTGAAAAAAATTTAGAAAAAGGGAAAGTTGTGAGAAGGAATAGAGTTATAGAGGGGTGTGGGAAAAGTTGTGACAGTGGATCTTCACCGGGTAAATTGAGCTCATAGCTCGTGCAACGAGGAATTATGTGGGCCAACAGACCAAAACGTTGTCGCTTGATATTGAAATTGATCAAAATGTTGAATACTTACAAGTGTACAACAACCCAGGCCAAAAAAATAGTGTGGAATTTCCTTCTTTTAAGCCCTTTTTTAGGCAAATATATTATATAAATAAGTAAATAAAAATTATTTTTAAGTGTGAATTAGTTTTATCTACCCATAGATACTTATTTTGTCTATGTTTTTTTTTTAAAAAAAAATTATGCCAATAATACACATATACTATTTTTATCATATAGGCCATGATGATACCTATTTGCTCCTTTATTCATGGGATAGGGAGCGGGATGTGTGTGTCGATCTGACGGGATCCTCCCCATTGACTCAGTCTGGGATATCTGACTTTATGCCTGGTCGTGTTGTGGTTGATGTTGCTCGACGTAAGTGTGTCAAGTATCGTGATTTGTGCTCGACGACTGGGTATGGTTTCTTACCCTTCTCTTTCTCTTCGTTGGGGGATCTGGATACAGGTATGGTTGCTTTGCTGGAGCGGATTCAGAAATTCTCGGTGTCCCAGGATGCAAAGGCTCTTGCTGCAACCTATATTTTTACTAGACTTAGTTTTGCTATTGCTAAGGGGGTGGGAGCCCAGATTGTATCTCGTCTGCCAACTAATTTCTTGTGGTATGTTTTGAAAGTAAATAATAATAATAATAATAATAATAATAATAATAATAATAATAATAATAATAATAATAATAATAATAATAATAATAATAATAATAATAATAATAATAATAATAATAATAATAATAATAATAATAATAATACCTGACCAAAAAAAAAACAAGTTCAAATGGATTTCAGTATGGTATCAGGGCAATTAGCCAAATAGTTCGATTCTCGAGCATATATAGGCTAGCTAAAAAATGAGATGCTAGACTCGTTGTTCAAGTGTCAATTAGATGAGACAACTCTAGTTGCATTTGCGTGGCATGTGGAGCTATGAAGTGATCAAATAGTCCCACATTGAAAGTAGAAATTAAACAAGCCTTACTGCTTAGTATATAAATTGGTGTGTTTATTCCTCCTATTGCCAATTGGTTTTAGGAAGAAAAATCATTAGTCATATATGTTAAACTACTAGTGTATCTATTTAAACTACTCTGGTCACAAATTCTAACCGACTTCAGTAATTCGCAAACATAAAAGGCATAAGGGCATATACAAAAAATAAACGATACTAAAAATCTAATTTGAAATTTGGCCAATACATTTTAATTAAGAATATATTTTTTAAAAAATGAAAATCTTATCCTATACCCCAATGACATAGAATAGAAAAACCGATAAACGAAATAAGGAAGTGTTAACCAATTCAAAATTCCGCTTTTAACCTTTTTGAACAGATCGAGGGCTCGGGATGGATCTGGATCCTCTCCTAATATAAGGAGTCCTAATAAATCAATCTCCACCCTCAGATTAATTCAATGGTTAGGATCTCTTTGAATTAAAAAAAGAAAGAAAGAAAGGAAACTTCCTTTTCTCTTTTGGAGTGGCCGTCAATGGCAATTTTGTGTGGTGAACCGCTCCCCATGTGATGCCTCCCCTCGCCGCCCCTTTCTCCGGCCCGCAATCTCCCCCGCCGCCGCCTCTCTGAAATTTGACAAGTTTGATGGTGAATTGGAACCCCACCCACCACCGTCAGCCGACCTATTATGCGAAATCAATCAAAATTTGGTAAAATCCAGTCAGCGATTGCCGACCTATTATGCGAAATCGGAGAAATCCGATTTGGTTAACTAGGGATTGTGGAACAAAATCAATTTTTTGAATTGTTTGGTGGAAGTTTTGTACTATGTGATTGCAAATTTTTCTTCAAGTCCCCACCCACGAAGAGGTAATCAGAGTTAATTTGTGATTTTAACAGGAGGTCGGTGTTTAAATGTATCCAATCTAGGTTGCTACAGTAGTGATTAAGAAGGTGTGACGGTAATTTGTGTTGGATTGAAGTTCTCCAGTTCCATCCGGAGAATCCCGGCGGCGTGAGCGGCGGCATGGCCGGAGGCGGTTCACCTGGAGCACGAAATTCTAGGGTTTCGGGTGGTGAGGGGGGTGGAGTACCGGGGAGGGCGGTGAACCAAGGAGGTGTACCGGGGAGCAGCGGCAAGGGCGGTGCAGCACGTGGACCAGGGAGCGACGACGATGGTAATGGTGGTGGTTGGCTGGGAATCCGATGGGGGATGTAGAAGGTGAAATATCGGTAGTTTTTTTTTAATCGAAGAGATAGTTTAATCTTGACCATTAAAAGTTTTGGATGGCGGAGATTAACTTATTATGTCTCCTAATATAAGGAGAGGATCCGGATTCCACTTTCTTGGGGTGTAAATTTGGCTTTTTTTTTTTAAGTTAAGGAAATTCTAGTAACAATACGACCTTAAAACTCATGTAGGATCGTGAGATTTTTTTTCTCTAAAAGATCCTGAGATCCAAATCGTTGGATTCTAACACTTAAATTTTTATCCAAATCAAAATCCTGGATCCCAAAATCCAGATAACAATTAGAGATGCCAATTTCACCCGCACCCCACTCGAACCCGAATCACCCGATCCAAAAAAGTGGGTGAAAACCCGAAAAAAAAACAGGTGGAAAGTGGATATGGGTGGTGGGTTGGGTGGGGTGAGATTTTTTCCACCACCACCCGACCCATCATCCACCACCCGACCCAATCCACCATCCATCTTCATTATAAAAGTATTATTTATATATTTTATATAAAAAAACGTATAAACTTTCTAATTTTCTAAACCATAACTTCCTAATCGGCACTTCGTTCTGCAAACCTCATGCCTTCTTCGTCCTCTACCACTCTTGTCTTGATGTAGTTGGACGACTTTTTTCCTTAAGACAGTGCTATTTAAACTCCCGTTTATGTTTAAAACTTATGGTCATATGTTATGTTATTTAAACTTAGGATGACTTATTTAAGACTTAATGTGCAAGATGATGTTATTTTAGCCATTGTTTTCTCTACATGTTTTATCGAAATTCAATGATGTGTGTATTTAGCAAAAATCACTCATATGTCATCCATATTTTACCCATTTCACCCACTCACCCGATGGATATGGGTGAAAGTGGATATGGGTGGTGGATCGGGTGGGGCGATGGGTCATCCATGGTGGGTCAGGTGAAATGGGGGTTCATCCACCCACCATCCGACCCATTGTCATCTCTAATAACAATGTAGATGTACAAAAAATACCATTCGCCAAACCCACTTAGATCTCATAGAGGCAGTCAAATAATTTAATGTAAATTTAGTTAAATCTTAACCACTCAATTTTAAATAAGTTGTTTAGATTTAAATTAGATTAGCCATTTCTTAATTTACTAAATTTCTATACGATAATCTTATCAACTCTACGAGATCCTTACCGTTCACAAACATATAATCCAACAAATTGGATGTTTTTCAATTATGCGGACTTTAGTTTTTCGGAGGCTTTAATCACCTATTTCCTTTTAGGATTTTCTTTTTCAATTAAGTATTCTTATCATATGCCTTTATAGCACACAATAGACAAATCATTAAAAAAATTGCATGTTGGATCCAAAATATAACCTGATAGATAAAAAATTTTGGGTGCCCAATAACATTCTTTTTTCCCTATTAATTATGCCTTAATTTTGAATAGGTAAATAAAGAGCGGTCATTCCTGGGTTCGAACCGGGGACCTATGAGTACTACCCACAAGTCTTTTTCGGTGAGCTATTCCGAAATAGTTAATTATGCCTTAATTTGGGTAAATATAAAACGGTCATATCTGATAGTCGAATCGGGGCCTTCGGCACTAACCTAAGATTCCTTCCCGCCTACGGTATTAATTATGCTAACTACAGTAGGTAAACATAGAACCTACCTGCAGGCCCGGCCCAAGGGGGTGGGAAAGAGGGGCGACCGGCTAGGGGCCCTAGGTTAGGGCCCATGAATTTTAAGGGTCCATAACTTGGAATCTATCCATAATACTATTATCTGTAGAAGAAATAACTAGTTAGTTCAAACAGCTCAGTTGATTTGCATGGGAAATACAAAGGGCCTTTAAGTATGCGGATTTGGGTTTGATTCTCCAAACTCCCTTTCACCATTTTATTTCACATTTACAGTACACCTTCTCCCTCTTTCAATCTTTTTTTTCCCAAGTAGTTTTTTTGGTGTTTTTAAAAACTTAATTAATTAATCACCTCTTTGAAACATTTTAAGCATTTCTTCAACTTATTTTTTTTAAAAAAAATCAAGTGCATCGAAATTTTTATTTAGAATTCCTAAAAGTACTCTTAAAATAACCTATGTTGAGTGAAAAAACTATGTCTAAAAGTTAGATAGTACTAACTACTAAATATATTCCTTGTATTTGTGAGTTCCTTTAAATATTTTACTTCTTCAAATGTTTTTTCGTATTTTATATATAGTAAATGTGATTAAATTAAGATAGAATTTTATTAGGCGATAAAATATATTAGATTATATGAAAATTCATATCATTGTACTAAATGCTTTATTAGTGCTCGACTTTTCAAAACTATACTATAATTTGTAGAAGGGCCCCAAAATTTTGTTTTGCCAAGGGCCTAGATATTGATAGGACCGGCCCTGCCTACCTGATTAATACTCGATGAGGAATGGACCCTACAAAGCATATGGGGCAACTTTATATTAAAAATTGGTAGCTTATAATCGCTAAAAAATCATGTAGTATATACTACCTTCGTCCAAAAATACATGGATTTTTACTATTCACGCACGTTGTTTTAGGAGTGAAAAACTATATACAATATTAACTTTTTTATTAATTTTTTTAACAATTACAAACTTATTATCAATAATTTTGTAATTAATAAAAAAATTAATATTTTATATAGTTTTTAACTCCTAAAATAACGTGCATGAATAGTAAAGACCCATATATTTTTGGACAGAGAGAGTATATTTAACATTCACTATTTAATAATAAAAAAATATGATGATATATATTTTATTAAAAACTGCAAAGAGCGCGGATAATAAAACTAGTTTTTTTCATAAAAAAAAAAAAGAAATCTACAAACCGCTCCCTAAAGGCTAATAGGCTAATGTAGCGGTTTTATAGCCGCTACGTCTGCTAATGCATTATATTGATATTGAAGTAAAATGTAAATGGGAAAACTTTATTTTTACTACCATGATCCAACTAGCATTTTATAAAATAGATGATCATAAAATTTTACGTTAATATACATAATGTAATTTTTACATTATATATATTTTAAACTATTTATATTTTTTTATAAATTCACCCATAAAATTGAAAAATAAAGGAAAAAACAGAAGCCAAATACAGAGTCCGTACAAAGAGGAAATTAATTCAAGGAGACGGAATAGGTTTTGTTATACCGAAATTCCCATTTTCACACATCCAAGCTTTAAATAAAGTAAGACCGGTCCATATAATAATTGTAATATATTGTGGAATTCAGTGGTCTTCAATATCAGAAAAATTTACTTTTCTAATAGTCTAAAGTCGTGTCCACCGTCCACCATACATCCATTTTTCTTTTCATTGCATTTGACTGTTTTTTTTTTTTTTTTGTATAAAAAAAAAAAACATTTTATGCGCCTTCATAGTTCTTACAAATAGTAATATGAACCCACTGATTTTATTTTTTTCTGTCTCTTATCACTGCATATATTAATTTTGAGCTAGTTTCCACCATAAGGTGTAAATGAATAATACGTTGCTAAAAAGGAAAAAATAAATCGTACGAAACTTTGCAGTTTATAGAAACGAAAATTGATATGGATTTTTATCAATCTACATCACGTAGGAAAAAAAAATCTTATAATTCGTGGTTAACAATGAAAGTTTGATTACATAAGTGGGCCAATACTGGTGATACTCAGTGGCGGCCAAGTGGCGCAAGTATAAGGTCATTCTCCTTAGATAATCCACAATGTTTTTTTTTTTTAAAATGTACACATTTATACGAGATATGTAAAAATATACATTACTTTTTAGCAATTTGCTTTATTAATGAAATGTGCATTTTTTACACATCATTTAAATACAATTTATATAAAATAAAAAGGAAAATAAAATCATAAAAAATAAACCAATGAAATTGTCTTGCTTTTTGTAAAAACAATTACACATGGGGGAGATGGTGTGCTTAAATTTGCACATCACATGCTCAAATGTACACATTTGCACACACCCAAAACAACAAATGGAGCTAAAAAATGTCTAAAAAATACACATTTGCACATTTGCACACCACCATTGTGGTGATCTTAGAGTCTGTACGTGATATGGGTAGGACTTTAATCACTTATAAATCACTCTCAACATTCTTATTATACGAGAGGGCGGCCACCCCTCCCTCCGACGTTAGAAAAATGTAGTATTTGTAAAAAAAAAATTAAAAAAATGTGAAAAGGAACACGAATGCTGTTTAGCTTAGTTGTTACATAAAGGAAATGAAGCATATGTAATGTAAGAGATTGTGGGTTCAAACCTCATTGTTTAATGTTTTAATAAGTGGGTCAATATTAATTCAATTAAGGTAAAAAAAATATTAAAATTACGGTAAAAAAATAAAATACTAATGACTACACACTAGGTAAACCTTACCATAGATAACGCTATTGGTTCTTTTAATAAGTGGGTCAATATTAATTCAATTAAGTAAATAGCAACGTAATTTATACTCCCTCCGATTGAAAATGTAAGGCGTTTGTATGTAGTTTAAAGAAGCTAAAAATAGATAAGTATTATAATGTAAAAAAAATTAATATTTTATATAGTTTTTAACTTCTTAAACTACATACACAAAAGTCAAATGTCTTATATTGGTGCGCTAGTTTATTTAATAAATGTTAAATGTGAAATTATTAAAACCTAGTGGAATTACTTGCTCTAAAAATAACCTACCATAGTTATTGGTGCACTAGGAGCTTAATTCTTTCCAGTTCGGCCCAATTCTTATCAAAGGAAGCCCACACGTCAACAAGGCTTGTTTCTGGGCCATTCCGACCACCATTTACTTAAAAATAAGCCAAGTATTAAAACTCACACAAAAATCAATTTTATTCTGGGCTGAAATTCATCAATCTACGGAGTATAATATATGAGAAGTCGATAATTAAATCGCTTCTAGTCCACTATACTCCATCGGCCCCAAAATAAAAACTATATCAAATATTTAATTTTTTAATAATTTCGTTATTACTATTAATAAGTAAGCTTGTTGAAAAAAATTAGGGCAAATTGTGAAAAACAGCATTAACTTTAGGAGTGGTTGCGTTTAATGGTATGAACTTTCAAATTTTTAAAAATAATCACCAACTTTGGTTCTGGTTGCAATAAGTGGCACATCTATTGTTTTTTTTTTCTTCGAAATATCACCTCTTATTAATATTCTTTGTAGCCCATATTTCATTTTTAAAAATAATCTATTTTCATTCTTAATTTTAAAAATATAATTTATTTTATAAAACACTACTTTTCTCCTTTTTTTCTTAAAAGAATACACTCATTATATTACACCCGGTTAAAAAACGAACTAATTTTATTTTCTCCATAAACTCAGTTTTTTTCAAAAAAAATTAAATAATAAGTAATGTCTTTAAAATGAAAAATGAGTGTCTTAAAAAGATACCAATTAATATCGCAATTATATTATTTAAAAAAATGATGTTTTTTTGAAAAATTGAAATTGAGTTTATAAACATGAAATTTTTTTTAAAAAAAAAAAAGAGGAGAAAATTGTGAGTGGGTTTAAAAAAGAAAAAATGACTAAAAATAATACGAACTATTAGTTGTGAACCAAAAATAATACGACCTTTAAAATTCACTAACTCATGTATGAACTATGTCCACATTAACCAAAAATAATATGGTTTCAAATTTGTGCTAAAAAATGAAAAAAACAAAAAAGTTAGTAGGAATATTGTAATTAATCCAAATACACACCTAACTCCTCCTCCCTCCTCACCATTGTCACTGCCACAAAGTCTCGCACTGTGGAGAGAACTCAGAGATGACAAAGGCGGCATCCACATAGATAATATAGTTGGTGGCCGGCAATAGAACCAGGTGGTGAGACGGGTCTAGTCTCAGCCGTTCGGGGGACAAGATGACTACTGTTGGCTCCAACCATCACCGGGGTCGTCGGCGATGCGAATTGGGGATTCAAGTGTTTGTTGGAACGAAATGTTGAGATTTGAGTGTTTCATTGAGTGTCTGAAGCTCACCTGTGCTCAATTTATGATAAGAACGTTGATTTCCTTCCCAATTCAGGGGCAATAAATTTATAGGATTTTCGAATTTGGACGAAATTGGAGAAGAATTCGAAATTGAAATCAATCAATTTCTATGCCATCACATTATAAATTAAATTTCTGATTAGATTGGTATTGATTATACGTGAATTAAAGTTGAATTGGTAAAATCGCCATGGGATACCGAGCTTTTGCGCACACTAGATCGGAGTACGTATCGACGAAGTTTACTCAACCCACTTTCTCCACCAATGGACTCGTCTCGCCACCTTCAACCTGTTACCACCAACTGCTATTACGCTGATGATGTCTTCGTTGTCTTTCGATAAGGTTGCGGCCTGCGGGTTGCTTGTGCACCGGTGACAATGTGTCTGAGGAGGAAGAAGAAATTGGGAAAGTAATTACAATATTTCACCAACTTTCTTGTTTTTTTTCATTTTTTAGCACATATTTGAAACCATATTATTTTTGGTTAATGTGGACATAGTTTGTACACGAGTTAGTGAATTTTAAAGTTTGTATTATTTTTGGTTTACAACTGATAGTTCGTATTATTTTTAGTCATTTTTCCTTTAAAAAAACAATTGAAAAAATGTGATTTTTTTGTAAACAAAATGTTAATAAGGTGTGCACTTTTAAAATAAAATGGTTGTGCTACTAACCACAACCACCCTTCAAAGTTGGGGATTATTATAGAATTATTTAAAGTTGGTGCCACCGAACGCAACAATCCGTAAAGTTCGTGTTATTTTTTGCAATTTGCCCAAAAAATTATAAAGAGATGGATATTTTTATAAAGTTGTTTTTTTATCATCTTAAAAAAGTGTGTGTGAATAACAAATGATATTTTTTCGCGAATGGAGGAAGTATAATCTATCGAACTAATTTTATTTATATCTATATTATTTTTTGACGAAAAAAATATTTATAATAAGGTTATTATTATTTATTTATTAAGATATTTCAAAATTATTTATAATTTGATATTAACGTATTTCAGGACGGGACCTACACGGCTACACTGCTATACATTCACCCAGTAGTATACTCCGTAGATGTTTAAACAGACCGTACAAGTGGGCCGGAGAGAGTAATACCTGCAGGCCCTGCATTCACACTTTTAATTCTGACTCGGCTTAAATGATGCCGGTCCAGATGTCTCCTATGAGGCTATGACCCCCCGGACCCCACACACACACTAACACACTTAAACACACCCTTCTAATTTGGATAAATTGCCTTTTTAGTCCACAATCTTTAGCATTTGTTTCATTTTGATCTCTAACCTTTGAAACGTTCAAAAATAGTCCTCAATCTTTTCATCTCATTTCATTTTAGTCCTTAACCTTTCAAACATTGCAAAACAGTCTCCAAGCTTACAATTTTTTTATTTGTTTCAGTCCCTGATTTTAAAGACATTATTAGACACTATTACCAAAAATAACCCAAAATTTATCATAATGTATATAAAATCATTTATACAAAGAAAAAGTACATAAAATCATTCAACTCTATTATTTTAAATTTAAAAAACACCTGGGCTCTTTTAGTGTTTAAATTAACAAGATTTGGTGTAGTTAAGATAAAAATATATTTAAATTTTAAATTTTTTTTTTCCATATTTTATAAATTTTTTAGCTCCATAAAAAACTTGCTAAAAAGTTAAACGATATCTATTTCTGAAAAGAAGTACTTGTAATAAAAGTAAAATTACACCCAATAAAAGAAGTAGTAATAAAAGTAAAATTACACCTAATCAATAAAAAATACAACTAAATGTAAAATTATAGTACTAAATTAAAAGAGTATGAATGTTTTTTTGAATTCAAATAATATACTTGAATGCTTTTGTGTATTTTTGTTGTATAAATGATTTTATATTCATTAAGATACATTCTGGGTGGTTTCTGGTAATTATGTAATAATATTTTTAAAATCATGGACTAAAACGAATAAAAACGTACGTAAGCTTGGGGATTGTTTTGGACTGTTTAAAATATTAATGACTAAAATGAAACAAGATGACAAGGTTGGGGACTATTTTTAAATGTTTCAAAAGTTAGGGATCAAAATAAAACAAATGCTAAATGTTAGAGACTAAAAAGACAATTTACCCTTCTAATTTTTATTTCTGAATTTGTCTCTTTTCATAAACATTTATTTATTGGTTACGGACTTGTTCATCTATTGAGAGATCGAATATTATGTTATCTGATCTCTCCAATCTTTACATATATAAAAAAAGTATAGCATAAACATATATCACTATATATTTTTATTCGTTAAATATATTTTATTTATTATATAAAAGTTTTAAATGCAATTCAGATATTTTTCATTCAGCCATGATAGTAGACCACATATAAAACAAGATTATATTATCATAGATAATTTTAGGCAAATTTAGAAAACCGTCCTGAGAAATGCCCTTTTCATGTTAAGTTGACAGCCCATTCAATGGAATGGAGATAGAAGTGGCATTTGTAGATAGCAAGAATATTACAGGTGGTTTGGAGGTTTTTTTTTTTTTTTTGGAAAGAATGAGTGCGTCAATGGAATGAGAATTAACAACAAGTTATGTTGAATTTTTTTTAATTTATTATAAGGTAAGGATTCACCCTTCTAACACAAAAACATATATCGGATTTTTCACCCTCCCTTTCCTCTCTTATAGTTTGCCCAAAGACGTATCTAGCATCTCAGTCTCCTAATAGATAGCCTCAATTTCTTTATAAGGTCATGATCCACCTTTCTAATGACCTCTAGTGTCCCACACAGGGCTCATACCAGCTGAGCGAGCTACAATGTACTTTTGTTTACTTTTCACCTCTTTTAATATATATATACACACGGATATATATAATTTTTTTTTTTTTAATTTTTCTAGGGGGGCTCGAACCACCGCATGCCCCCCTCCTCCGCCCCTGGGTATAACAACACAAAAGGAAAACCCTACCCAATCACTTAAAACTTGTATATTAGAAAAATGAATCCCGACCTTATGACCAAAAAACTAAATAAAACCCATCGGACACAACTAAAACCTGTGCATACATAGTGAATGCTTCGTGTTATATATATAATTCATGTGAATGCAGATTGTTTGTTCGCTAGTGCGTAATATATTTAGTGCAAGGACAAAATCCAGTATAAAAACAAAGATGCATGTAAAGATGAAGAGAGTAACAGGTTGCTCTGGTGGCTCCCTGCACCTTCAATTTTGGAGTTACTAATTTGGCATTTGGTCTGATTTAATTACTCTATTTAATTGAATATATTATCGATCTGGGTGTGTCGTACATATTTCCATACAGGATCTTGCAAGTAATAAGTATACTGTATATATACACCTGAGAGAGTTTTAACCGGAGAGAGTAGCACCTGCATCTGCATATCTCTCCTTCCTGATTGGCCTGCAGTTTCAATTATATCTGAACCGGCTGGCTTCAATGCCGCCGGTCCAGATTTCTCTCTCACTGACTTCCGCTTATGCCTTGCCCCTTTCCTTACTGACTTCCAATCCTTTCTTTTCCCAACTCTCTTCAAATAATATTCAATTTTTTTTTAAATATTTATATATATATATATATATATAAAGTAGAAAACAGAATTATAATATATACGCATACCATGATGTTGTGGTCTGTATATTCTTATTAGGTGAATAGGAAGAACTCAGATAGAGTGATATGTCGATATCAGACTATTGTATATCGTGTCTGCACATGAAAAAGATATATGAAAGGCGATATAAAAATAGTTAGGGACCAGGTAGGAATTAGGATACTATTGGGTCAGAGAGATCTCAATATCTCATACAATAATCTATAGATCCCAACGAAATAATGATTCAGATATGACCAGGAAGAACTATCGCTAACATGAATATTTTACAAATTAATTATATTTGTAACTTAGCAATTTTGCTTCATATAAAATATTATAATTTTTTTTATATTTGAATAAACTTTATTGAGTACAAATAAGGACTATACTACAATATATAAGTTATACAACAAATTAAATGATTTACAATGTAGTATCGAATTTTTTAAAAAATTATAAATTTATCACCAAGAATCAATGTTTTTTTTGATAGAGTTATCACCAAGAATCATCATCAAATAAAAAAAATAGGAGCCATATGAATAAATCAATAAGTAAATAATAGTAGTACGGAGTAGAGAGTACGTAATAAAAAAACAAAAAAACCGGAGGAGTAATACCTGGATTACCTGCACCGTTGAAGGCATTCACTCTTTGATTTGGACTCGGCTTAAATGGCGCCGGTTCAAATGTCTCGACTCGGCCTAAACCACGCCGGTCCATATACAGATTTAATTTACAAAACCCACCAATGTTTTACAAAATTTTCATAAAATATCCATTTTTCCCTAGCTATATTAAACTATGTCACATAACGTCATAACACCTTTACTTTTCCGACTATTTCAAATAAATAATAAATAAAAACTAAAAACGGTGTGAAACCGGAGAGAAATTTTTCTAAAAATAAAAAGATTTTAAAAACATGTTGCTTAGTTAAATAAATTAATATATATAAAGACTAAACAAATGGGGTTATTAATAAGATGGTATCTATTTGCACCCAAAAAAAAAAAAAAAAGATGGTATCTATTAATTAACACAAATATTTTGTTTCACTTAAGAAAATAATTCAAACTGAAGATGTAATCTAGTTCTTTTTGTTTTTAATTGAACTTTTTTGAAGCATTATTAATAAGTTAAATGGTTTACTTTTAGTCGCTGTATAATTTCATATGAAATACGGTTAAATTTCTCCAAATCTCTAAATTGTGAATTGACTAATCAATTAAAATCTGATTTCGGTGTAAACATCTCTTGAGATAAATTGTGATTATATAGATTGATTATTTATACGTAACAATATATATATATATATATATATATATATATATATATATATATATATATATATATATATATATATATAATATAATATAATTATTTGTCTGGTATAATATAATTTTCCAATAGTAAAATAATTGCAAAAAGTGTTCATACGATCATTTTACAATCTAGTGAACTAATTAGTAAAACGAACACGACGACCTTTTTTACTTAGTAAAGTCATCTATAACATAATTTATGTCAATTTTACTAGCAAACTCTCTTTCGATATAAATGATCAAAGCATCAGCAAGAAAGTCATCGACCATTTTATTGTGAATGTCAGTCTTCACATGTGTATTTGTGAGAAATTGAGAATCCCGAGCGGGTTGTATCAAATCGGGAGTCGTGTCAGGTTTATTATATTTTTGTTTATAAGGTCGGGATCCACCACTTTACACAAAAGCTTAAACCATTGTGTAGGGGCTTCCCCCTTCCTTATATTTTGGTTTGTTATATCACCCACAATCAATGTGGGATGGCATGTTTTTTTATCCCAACACGCCCCCTCAAGTGCAACTCGCCTAGATCGGGTTGATACTTGAACAAAAAATGTTTTTCTTTAAATCTTTTCCCGGTTCGAGACTCTCAATCTCTTTATAGCTCGCCCGATTTTTTTGGTTTTTACGACGGGGTTCAGCATCTGAATCGTCTGTCCCGAAGCCAGGAAAACCGACCCGACTCGAACCTGCTCTGATACCATGTGAGAAACCGAGAATCCCGAGCGGGTCGTATCAAATCGGGAGTCATATCGGATTTATTATATTTATGTTTATAAGGTCGGGATTCATCACTTTACATAAAAGCTTAAGCCATTGTGTAGGGGCTTTCCCTTTCCTTATATTTTGGTTTGTTATACCACCCACAATCAATGTGGGATGGCCATGTTTTTTATCCCAAAAGTATTTTATTAAAATATTTTTAATGGAGTTATTTAAGTTACATTTTTTTAAAGACTTTTTGCACATAAAAATGTGGTGAGTGATTCCTTGAAAGCAAATCAAATTTATGGTTTTTTTTACTGGATTTAGTGAAAAATACCCAATATTAAGGGCGGTTTTCCAAAACTTATCCTTATAAATCTTTCAAAAAAAATGAGTTGTTAACAAGATGTCAAAACGTCTATTAACAAGAAGAAATTGGGGTAAATTGCACTCAAGTTTTTTTTAACTTAAAAATAATAATTTACAAATAGGACTAAGACCAAATGTTTTTATCCATTTACTCAACCTGTTCAACCCGCTACTATTGAAATCCTAAGATAAATCCTTTCCTGATAACCCTAAATCTTTACCCGTCAAAAAATTAATTTTTTTTTTTTGGGGTTACCCGTCAAAATTTTTTTTTGAGTGGGTTGGGGCCCATACCAGCCCATTCCTCTCTCCGCCACAATGACATCTTTGAGGCCAGAGTTCTGCATATCGATCGTCGATCTTGGTGGTGATGGTGAGCTAGCGGCAAACAATTCCGGAATGGATCACTGGAAAGGATTTGCGGGTATTATCCAAAAGTCCCCGATTCGAACCCCGAATGATTGCTCTTTATTTACAAATTCAAGGTGAGCTAGCGGCAATGACTATATATTAGTTCATATCCTTGGCCTGATCGAGCATGGCAGACACCAAGAGCCGATTACACCCAAGGCCAAGGTTTTGTCACGGTGGTGGCTATAGTGGTTGTCGTGTGGTGGTGTTGAAGAATTTGAAGATAAAATGTTCATGTGACATTTGAAAGAGAGAGAAAAACCTTGGCCTTGGGAGCCGATTATACCAGCTTTATTTGATTAATTAAGTCCCTTATTATATCTATTATTATTATAAAACCAGAAGCATCTCTCGTCAACGTGGCTTCACCAGAAGGTTTCGTTTCACATGTCATCCTCTGAATGAATTTACATATCTCTTCCACTCCCTTTTACGTCTACATGTGAATCACTAATATACATCAACGTCATTATTTTTTGTCACGTTAATAGTTTTTATCTTCTAATCCTATGTTTATAGGCACACGTAAAAACAATCAATTGTTATCTTAATTAATTATTAAGAAATTATTTAAATAAAGAATTATAAAAAAAACTTCTAACAAACCATTATTTTTTTATTATTATATATTCCATCATTTTTATACATTATTTAATTCTTTTGTGCATTTTGTACCTGACCACCCTCTAAGCCTAAGCATTCCTCAATGACCGATAGCGTACAAGTACAGTGAGGGAAAGGTGAAAAGAACTCTAACGGCGCATTCACTTTACTTTCAAAATTAATTACATTAGAACGTAAACTTCAAATTTTAAACAAATACCCGTGTATTAGACACGGGACTCACACTAGTCTATATTTATATCTATCTATCTATATCTATATCTATCTGAGGTGTCAACATTAGAGAGATTTTAGGGGTTTTGACTAATTATAATTTTCTTTTTTCTCTTTAATCTTTTTTTTTAATTCTCTTTTTTTCTTCTTTTTCTTTTAATTTTTTTTCCCTTTAATCTTACTTACTATCTATATCTATATATCTATATAAACTCTTAATTTAGAAGAGTTTATGCTGAGGTGTCAACAATAGAGAGATTTTAGGGGTTTTGACCAATTATAATTTTCTTTTTTCTCTTTAATCCTCTTTTTTTAATTCTCTTTTTTTTTCTTTTTTTTTTTAATTTTTTTTTCTTTAATCTTACTAACTATTGAGCTTAATTCAAAACATTGAATTCAATCTAATATAACTATTGGGCTTAACTCAAATTCATTTACTATCTATCTAATCTATCTATCTATCTATCTATCTATCTATATATATATATATAGTATTAATTTATATCGCATGTCCTCTCCATGTTCAAAGTTATTTGTGGAAATATTATTTACATAATATCATTTTATTATGGTAACTATATTTTCCAATATTAATTTTTTTGAAAAATATTCTAATATTAATTACCCAATATTATTTGATGTTACATTTTTTAACCAATGGGATTAATTCAAAACTTTATCTTTCACTATTTATTATTTATTTTTCTCTTGATCTCTTTAACCCAAGTGTATTTTTTCTATTATTTTTTAACACATTTACTAATCAATGAGTTTAATTAAAACTATTGAATTAAATCTAATTTCTATAATTTATCTATATCTAAATATTATTTATAAAAAAATCGCACCATGGCGCGGGGATTGTGCTAGTTTTCCCTAATTTTAAAAGCAATCAAATCATCTGTTGCAATAAGTAGATTTTGCAAAACTAATACACTAATTGAGAAAAAAATCTCTTTGGAATTTTTTTTTTTAAAAAAAAAAGCCTCAATCCGTACCCAAAAGCCAGCAACTCATCCGATCCCCATCGATCGATCTGCTACTTTAATTTGGCGAAATAAAAAATCAGAACGAACTCATCGATATCACGAATTGAAGAACGAAGAAGAAGAAGACAAGAAATTGACGAAGAGGATGCAGACATGGGTAATTACTTCCCAGGCTCCCTTCGTATTTGTTTGCTACACTGTGTGATATGTGTTGAAGAATTTTCCGTACCAATCCATTAAATGCTGATAGTGGCAACTCATTGTAACCTTTTGCTGCTCTGATTTACCCTAAAATCATATAAACCCTAGAAAGTACTCCCTCTATTTTATAGGATGGTCTTTCTAAATAAAAAAATATATACTGCATAATTCTAACTCGTTTTAAAATAAAACCTATCCATTAGAAGAGAAGCATTTTTTATGAGGCGTCGTCACCACCCTAATTTTAGGGTTTTCAGCCAATCAAATCAAAATATTTTTTTTCTAATCAGTTGACTCAATTTAAAATATTAAATTAGTATATAATTTATTCCTTAGTATATTGTACATTTTCTAATAAATTTGGTTCAAATCAAAACATTGAATCCAACATATTTTTATTTTATTTTATAGTAATTTGTTGTATTATTATGATTTTATTTATATAAAAAAATACGCGTCATGACGCGAGAATTATACTAACTAGTTACCAATCATTTTAAGGAGCAAATATATAAAATAACTGCCAACAAACCTAAAATAGAATTATTTTGAAACCCAATTTAAAGACTAAACACCAGCTATATAATTTGATAGCCAAATTCATTGGATCCAAATCCGGAAGGAGGGGTATCTCCAAACAATAGTTGCTAGCATGCTACTATACTACTATTTTGAAAAGAAAAGATAAAAAAAAAAAAAAAAAACTATTTTCCTAAAATTTAATTTGGTTGAATTGATGTTTTTCACATGGATCCACAAGTTGAAGGGAATATAGACCACTAGACCACTAGACCAGGCCACTTAGGAGATCAGGTTTAAGTTGTTGGTGGATTTCTTGGTAAGTCTTGGTCGACCTGGCGAATTTCTTGGCCTACCTTGTTGGATTTCCTTAACAAGTTTTGGCCGACCTTGATGACTTTCAGCAGGTCAATAAAAAAAGTGGCCAAATTTTAGGGTTTTCCATTCGTACATATATGCATATTTATTCCCCCTTCAGTTCTCAACCTCTCTACTCCCTCTTACTCTTGATTACTCTCGACTCCATTTCTCCAACTTGCGATCTTGATCTCATTACTGTTGGCTATATTATAAATTAAACTTTATTAATTTATATAATTCCTGAATATGGACTAAGGGTCTGTTTGGTAATACGTACGTTACGTAGCTGATGGTTAGCTGAAAATGATGGATTGAGTGTGTTGAAATATGGAGTTGTCCCACGTTAAAAAGATTGAGATATCACGAACAAAGTCTACTCCTCTCATTGCCAATTGATTTTAGAGATGAAACCTCGTTGGATTTGTATGTTGTTCAACTGGTTTCGGTTTGCGGTTCGGCTAGCTTCAGATTGGTGGGGAGGAGAATATGAATAGATTTGTGGATAGCCATTGAAAATCTAATTTTAAAAGCTAACTTATTAACCTTTTACCCAACACCTTCAATATAGTTTGCAATCAAACATAACTACCAAACTAATTTATCATAAATTTAAATAAAATAAAAACTTATTTTAACTGCCTACTCATTAACTTATACCATAAATTCCGCTTCTTCCTCCTTTTTCATCCTGTTGCGTCTACACCGGTAACGCCGTTTTGCCGCTGCTGGTCACCTCTACTTCAATCAGCGTCTGCAGCACCTCCGGCCTCTGTCTTGTTGCCGTGGGTTCACCAGTCCTGGTCTCGACGATCTCCATTGGCAAGCTTTCGCCACCGTTGCCTCGCCGGCGACGGTCGTCGGCGCCGGTCATCTCTTCTGCCTGGCTTATCCGTGTTGTGCAAGTTTGGGGATTTCCTTGGCGTGCAAGTGTTTCCTTTGGCTATGCACGCCAAGTCTGAGGAAAGAAAAAAAATAAAAATAAAAAATAAAATTTTTTGGGGTTTGTCAATTTTATAATAGTAATTACGGAGTATCTATATTGCGTATAATTTCCTTTTGGGTTTTATCAAGAACCTGATTCGGGTCCTTGATATTGTCCTGAAAGGGTTTTGAGTATAACCACCCGAAAGGGTTTGAGAAAATCCTGCAAGGGCTTGTCGATATTTTTATAGGTGAAAGCTTGATGGCGTTTTGTTCGAGCAGTTTGCGGCCCTGCTTCCAATGTTTTTAGGAGATCTTCTGCTTGGTTGGGGGGCGTGGAGTCTGTAGTCGGGTCTGGCTGGAGTCGAGGTGGTGCGCTCAAGGCGACTCCGTATTCGGGATAGAGTTTCCTTGGAGTTTCGTCTGCACTACCCACAGGAGTTAGAGTCCTGCTGTACTACTGGCCCGCGGTGCTACTGTTCGATGGTGCTTGGCTGCGTTCTTAGGTGGCTTCCTCAACTTTTCGGGTGTTTGGTCTTCTTAGAACGTTTGTAGTAGAGTTTATTACTGTTTGGTTCACTACGCTTGTTATTTGTATTTCTGTTTTTAGGTTGCCCTGTTAGACGGTTCGCCGTCTGCCGACTTCGGTCGGCCTCTCGATGAGTCAGGCCTGTCTGACCTTCGAATTTTTACCTAATCAAAAAAAAAAAAAAAAAATTAACTTATACCATAAAGTATTAACCTACTGAGTCATCTAATATAAATTTTCTAGAGAGAGGGGCTCTGCCCTCTCTCCAGAAATCTCCAAACCAATTTGTGTATCTAGGGTTTCAACCCTTTTCAATCCCGATTTCTTGTAAAAATTGTTGGTTTTTGGGTGGATTCCTCCCTTGCTCTTCTTTTTGGTGCAAATTTCTTTGGATTGTACGTGGGGGTTAGTTGGTTTGATTAGTGTTACGATTTGGTCCCAATCGGCTTCTTCTCCCTTCTTCGTCTACTCAGAGCCTAATTCCTTCTTCTTCCTTGTTGGGGTGGGTTAAGTTAGGGTTTGGGTTTCTCTTGTCCTTTCAACTCTCAGGGTCTCAATTAATCTATGTTTTCTCTTCGAATAAGACTTGACTCCTTCTCTGGGTTGAGTTTTGTTGGTTGCGCACGTAGTTGGTTGCGGCTTTAGGTGGTGGTGACGTGAAGGGTTGGGCGTTGTGTCCTCGCCGCCTTCACCCTTCCGTATCCTCGCCACTTTCTCCCTTGGGTTCGAGGTTGGCTAGCTATCTCCTTCCTCCATCGGTTTGCCTCCTATCTTCGGGTTTCTGTCGCCTTTGTTTAGATTTTGATCTACTCTCTATCTCCTTGCTTTGGTTGTTTGTTTCAATCGCTCGTGGGTTCCGGGGTCTTATCGATGGGGGTTTCGTTCCTCCTTTCTTTTGACTTCTCCATGGTCTGTCTGTTGCATGTTTGGTTTCCGGCCATCGCCGGCATGAGTTCGTCGTCGTCCTTGGCTGCACTCCTCTCGATCGCCCTTGGTCCATGATCCTTTGGGCTCAAGTTTGGGTCCTTCGATCCCACGTTTGCGGAAATGTAAAAAAAAATGCTTGAAAAGGCCTTATTTAAATCCCAAAAAGGTTTGACAAAATTCCCGAAAGGGTTTGATAAAATCTCAAAAGGGTAAGTTCAAAATCCCGAAAGGGCATGCGAAATAATTTGAATATTAGTAGTTTAAATAATTCCTTCTCGGACTTTCAGTTTGGTCAGGGTCTTGATCAATCTCTGTTTGCTCTTTGAATAAGACTTGACTCCTTCTCTGGGTTGAGTTTCGTTGGTTGCGCACGTAGTTGGTTGCGTCTTTGGGTGGTGGTGACGTGAAGGGTTGGGCGCTGTGTCCTCGCCGCCTTCACCCTTCCGTATCCTCGCCACTTTCTCCCTTGGGTTCAAAATTCCCGAAAGGGTTTGATAAAATCTCAAAAGGGTTAGTTCAAAATCCCGAAAGGGCATGCGAAATAATTTGAATATTAGTAGTTTAAATAATTCCTTCTCAGACTTTCAGTTTGGTCCGGGAGTTTGCACACATTTTTCGTCGGATGTTTAGTTATTCCCTTTTTGCCCTGTATTTGTTCCCTCTTTTGGCGTCGAGTCTCTGCTTTGGCATGTGTGCGTTTAGTTCCGAGTTGGGTTGCAGTATCGGGCTTCCTGTATGATCGAGAGGATCATGGCTATGTTCGTGGTTTTCGAAGATCCCTCATCTAAGTGGGAGCAACGTCGGTGATCCGCACTTCCTCATGTTTTGCCCTTTCCGGTGATGTGTTACTGTTCTCCTTCTCGTCGTCGAGACGCCGTGTGAGTCGCGCGTCGCACTCTCCCGTGTTTATATGGGTTCTCATGGTTGTTTCTTTCATCTGTGTTATTTTATTTATTTATTATGTTGTATGTTGACGGTTAATTAGTCCGTCTGTCGATTCGTCGATCTCTCGAGTTTCAGACTGTCTGAACTCGAATTTTACCTAATAAAAAAAAGTATTAAACTACTCAATCGATCCCAAAATTAAAACATCAATCGTGATCTTAACAACTATTTTCAATTCATCCATGTACTTCAATTACCAAATTAAATTAACATGTCCTATACAATAAGGCATAAGCTAGGGTTACCCAAACGTAGCTATAGCTATCTCCCCATGCCATTACCGTACCCAAACAGGAGGTATAGCAACAGCCACGGAAACATGGTAGGACACACTACATCTGGTTCCTTCCCCCTTCACTACCAATCCTCCTCCTCCTCCATTACACTCTGGCCTCTCCCCATGGCTTCCTCTCAGTACCCTTCCGATGGCGACGAATTTAAACCCTACTCCCCCTACTCTTCGCCTCCTTCTGTTGACTGCACTCTCTCCCTCGGAACCCCTTCCACTTGCCGGAGTTCTGATCCCTCCTTCCTCGGTAACTTCTTCTCCAACTCCTCCACTTATTATGGTGCCTCCTCCGGTCACCATACTATTAGTAACAAGCATACCGCCAATGCTAGCTCCGGTGGCAATCCTCCTGTTGTCCGCTGCTGCGCCATTTGCGACACCACCACCACTCCTCTCTGGCGCAAGGGCCCCAAGGGTCCCAAGGTACTTTATTACTCCCTCCGATCTAAAAAAATTGTCGTTTGACCTTTTCAACACGTATTTTGAGGAGCTAAAAACTATATAAAATGTTAACTTTTTTAAAATTATTTTTTTACTTGGTAATAAGTATTAGATTATAAAAAAAATAAAATAAAAAAGTTAATATATTATATAGTTTTTAGCTCCTTAAAATACGTGTTAAAAAATCAAACGATATCCTTTTTGGATTGGAGGTAGTATCTAGCTTCTCTTTTACTTCTCTCCGGTCCCAACACCCTATATATGAAATGATTAGTTCGAGCTCAACTTGAATTTGAATATATATATAAAGCCAGATATGATTCATTCATTTAACCACTGGAGAAGATGTATTCAGACGGGTCGATATATTTAGCTTAATTTGTTTGTACATGTTTGGTGCTTCTAGGCTTGTTTTGTCTCCGCCTTTGTATAGGATTTTAATTTAATTCTGCGTTCTTCAATCTTTGCGTTGTTTCTGCCATGTTTTCCCTGTGCAATTCATGGTTGTTGCCTCCGCTTTCCTTGCCGTTTGTGCAAATTCTTGGATCTATCGAAAACACCCACTCAACTTGTTAGTGCATAGATTCTGACCCCCTCCTGCCGAATAGATTGGATTGGTATGGTGATCGAATTCATATATAATTCAATGTTCACTTAGCTAATTGGACCAATATTTAGGTAAGTGGCATGGGAATAATTGCTCCAATTAATTAAATTTGTTCTAGCAATATATATATCTACTTATTACTCGCTCTGATTGAAAATAAACATGTTTGACTTCTGTACATGTGGTTTTAGGAGCTAAAAACTACTACTTTCGTTCAGAAATAGATATCGTTTAACTTTTTGACACATTTTTTAAGGGGCTAAGAGCACCCACATTGATAGTTTTTAGTGGATTTTTAGAGACATCTTAAGTATTATAATACTCCTTTATTAAAGAAGGGTAAGAAACCCAAATTGAAGAGAGATAGAGAGAGGGAGGAGAGAGAGTGAGTGGAAATTGATGGGACAAAAGGAAAGGTGAGACCGAAGGCTATTATTTATAAGTATAGAAATAACAAATTGGGGTTTTGATGGATGTGGGTAAAAAAATAAGTTGGGTTTTTTTAGAAGAGAGTGTGATAAAAGAAATTAAGAAACCCGAACTAATACGGATGCTCTAAAAACTATATAAAATATCAAATTTTTAGTAATTTTTTAATATATTATAAATACTTAATAATAATAAGTGTTATATTATTTAAAAAGTTAATATTTTATATGGTTTTTAGCTCTTTAATTAAAAAATGTGTCAAAAAGTCAACGTGAATGAAGTAGTATATAAAATCTTATTTATTCATTAATCAAGTATGTGTGACAGACTCTTTGCAATGCGTGTGGGATTCGGTTCAAGAAGGTGGAGAGAAAGGCGAAGGCAGCCGCAGCCGCCGCCAACCCTTTAGGCGGTGGCGAGATCGAAATGGGGAAAGCCACAATTACCAAGCCGGAAAGGGGCAGTACTACTTGTCGGCGCCGGCGAAAGAGCCCAGCTGGTTCAGGGACGTCGACTGGCTCTCTATCTTCGTCTCCTTCACTGGCTGATTAGGTTATTGGCCGGGGATTTTAATAGGACGCACCAAAGTGGGTGATTGCTTGGCTGAATCCGGTGACTGCCCAAACCACCTGATTTTAGGGTTTTGGGATCTTTACTTTTTTTTTATCCTTTCCAGTTCAAGTGGGCTTAGCCCACTCTACATCTGGATCGGGTTACTGTAGGCCCATTTAAGGGGTTGACCCTCCCACTCACAAGCGTCTCCATGTTTCCACGGGGATTCGAACTTCGAACCTCGAGGCATGGGATATAGCCCCATAACCACTACACCAACTTGTGATTTTAGGGTTTTGGGATCTTTACTAGTTTAATTTTGTTTGACGGGTATGTAATTGGTAATAAATTGACCGGCTTTCAGGGACGAATTCTATGTTGGACCGGTTTTATTATATTTTATAATAATACCTTATTGTTAAATAAGTAATAATAAAATCTTATCATTATATTACTAAAATAATCAATCTTAAAGATAAAATAATTTAAGGTACAATATTTATAAAATAACTCATGATATATTTTGTAATCACTTAAAGATATGAGATGGACACATAGGATGACACGTGAATAAAAAAAAATTCAGGTTAGATTGTATTAGAAATTGACACATATTTATTGACACATGAATTGCACCGGTTCAAAGGAGGCTTCAGATCTCTAATTTAGCATATTAGAGCAACCCCAACAGGTTCTCCATATTAAGTTTTTAGGGAATTTAAGACGGGTTTTGATCCAACAGCTTCCCCATTACATTCTCCAAAATAGAGAATGAGAAGAAAAAATGGAGATTATTCCCTTAATTTGGAGAAAACTCTATATATTTTGAGGTAAACTCCAAAATGCAGAAGTTGTTGGAATTTGACCCAAAAAAATTCAAAATATGTGATTTATAATTCTCCATTTGGAGAATTTTTTAGGGAAGTTCTTGGGCATGCTCTTAGTATATTATTTATAAATAAAATAGATTTTCTATATAACTTATAATATACTCCCTCCGTTCATTAATAAGTGTCGTTTGACTTTTGACACGTTTTTTAAGGAGCTAAAAACTATATAAAATATTAACTTTTTTATTAATTTTTTAAAATAATTTTTAACCATATTAGCAAAATGTCCACCCCTAAAATAAAGTTGTTGAAACTCATGTGCTAACTTCTGTTTCAGCAGTTTTTTTTTCCGCTTTTTTTCGCTTTTTTTCGTTTTTTTTCGCATTTCCAGAGTTGCTGAAACCCCTTTGCCACCCTCTGTTTCAACAAATTTTTTTTCCGCTTTTTTTTCCGTTTTTTTCGCGTTTCTAGAGTTGCTGAAACCCTTGTGCCACCCTCTGTTTCAACAGTTTTTTTTTTCGTTTTTTTCGCGTTTCTAGAGTTGCTGAAACCCTTGTGCCACCCTCTATTTCAACAGTTTTTTTTAGTTTTTTTTTCCGCGTTGCTCAAACCGAAGTTGCTAAAACCCCGGTTTCAGCACTGTTGTAGATGCTGAAATCCCGGTTTCAGCAACGTTGTTGATGCTAAAACTCCGGTTTCAACAACGTTGTTGATTTTGAGGTGATTATTGTTGACACTGCTGCAAATGTTATACATACAAGCTACTGAAATGCTGAAAACAGAAAACCTGAAATGTTGTCATATATGCTTGTAAGATATAGTAGTAGCTCATACAATTTTATAAGAATCAATTTCAGCAAGGCAATTTTTTTTTGCTTAAACTGCCATTATCCAAACTCTCATTAGCTAATTAAAAACATTAGCTCTACCGGCCTTTTACATTAGCTAATTAAGAACATTGGCTCTACCTGCTGAAATGTTGAAACCGGGGTTCTCCGTGCTCTCTTTGTTCTTCCTCGCTCTACCAACGTTGCTGAAATGCTGAAACCGGGGTTCTCCGTGCTCTCTTTGTTCTTCCTCGCTCTACCAACGTTGCTGAAATGCTGAAACCGGGATTCTCCGTGCTCTCTTTGTCCTTCCTAACTTCCTTGCTCGCTTGCATCCTCACCGAATACACCAGTACACTAGTCAATATACACCAAGCATTTATATTCACAATAATTTGCTGAAATTGCACAAAAAAAAATCTAGAAAAAGGCTCAATTTGATAACAAAGACTCAATATACACCAGACATTTGTATTCACAATAATTTATATATATCTATAAATTAATCATCAATGAAAGAAAAAGAAATTGAAATGGTAATACCATTTCAGCAATTGTTGAAATGCTGAAATGCCTTTAGCCGTTCTTCAAAAGTTAAAGCAATGTAAACAAAATTGTTGAAATTACCAATATCCAAATATCTCAACAAAGCAAACACATTCAAGAACAACATAAGGATCACAAATTCAACAGCTATACACAAATTAAAAACCTGAAAGCTAAAATCCTCATAAGCTATTTCATACTCTCTTACCTCCATCTCTCTGAGATACTCATATATGCCACTAGCGTACGGCGCGCACATATGCGGGTCATCATCATTCTTCATAGTATCAATTCCTCTCCTACTCACCGTCGACAAGTCCACCGCATCCTCCACCAGCGTTTTACTCCCGCCCTCGCATCCATCGTCTCCAGATCCAACGTCGTACTGTCAGATCTGTTATTGTCGGTGCCGGTCTCGCGTCCCTTACTCGCCCGCCGGTTTCAACGTTGTACTGTCAGATCTGTGGTGGCTGCAACACCACAACCTCCGCCTCCGCCGAATCTCCGTCGCCTCCGCCTATTGCCTGTCGCCATCAAATAGAAAGCTTCTACGGCGGCGAAGCTCTTCGACAACTAGTCTCAATTACAGCCTTCAATTCGGCCACTGTCCACCGCCAGATCGGGATTGAAAGCTTCTATCGGAGAAGAAGAAACCGGAGACCGCTGCGAAGCCAAAGGCAACTGCTGCACAGTCGAAAGCGAAATCGGCAGAGAGAGATAAAACGGAGGAAGCAGATCTGAATCCAATTCCCGATCTGCTCGGCCATGGCAGTTGCACCCTCCGTCCAGATCCCGTGTCCTCCTCCGTGCTCCACTCCGGCAATAATCGTCCAGATCCGGTCGCCTCCGGGCTCTTTGCCGCCAGATCCGAGGATCTCGTGGAGCGTCGTGACAGGGCAGCAGTTCGCCATTGACGGAGGGAGAGAGCAAGAATGAATTTTGAAAGGAGAGGGAGAGAGCGTCGTGACAGAGCAAAGATGAAGATGACGGGAACAATGTTTTAGTTTTGGTACTGAAACGCCATTGACTAAGGGGTAATTTTGTCCATAAAAGTTTAGGTGGACAAAACCCTAATTTTACAAGGGTGGGAGACACTCTCCAATTAGAGGCCCAAAAATGAGTCCGTTGGGCAAATTTTCTCTAATGTATATATAAACTTTTCTTTTATAATTTAATGCTTACTCCATCTCACAAAATTTGTTGTTTTAACTTCGACGTGTTTTTTAAGGATGATATAAAATATCAATTATTTTATTAATTTTTTAAAATAATCTCATACTTAATATAATTATCTATAAAATTATTTTTAAAATCATTAAAAATTTGATATCTGATATATTTTTTAGCTTCTTAAATAACAGGATGAAAATAAAATCTGAACTAAATATTGAATATGGAGGGAATTGAATACATATTAATAATAATTAGCTAGTAAATTATAAAAGAAAAGTAAAAAAAAAGCTAATGGGTCCGTATGGGCCGGGGTTAAAAAAATGACTAAAATTTATAAACAGGTTAAAGTTAAAAATTTAACCTCAAATAAGGTTAAAATTTTGTGTGAAATATAAACCCCGTATGGGATAAAAAACAGTTTATTTGTAAAAAGTGGAGTTTATTTGGTTGTTATTAGGGGTATAATTGTATTTTCAAATCAAATAAACTTCAAAATCACCAAAAAAGCTATCAAAAGTGACTTATTTTTTAAGTCCCAATTTTAACCAAAAACCCCCTACTACACAACCCCATACAAGGTTAAAATTTTTAACCCCTAATTTTAGTAGTTTATTAACTACTAAAATTGGCATCCATACACACCCAATGTCTTATACAGTATAGTTTTACAATTTTCCCGTTTAGACCAACGTCAACGTTGTGAGAAAACTAAGTTGCGTAAATTTGAGGGCGATTTAATTATTTATCACCACTCGATCAACGTTATGTGTGTGACTGTGTGAGTCGTGACACTGCAGTCACAAAACTAATAACCATTTTACAGACTACTAAAAAAAAACTTTTTTTTCTACCAAAAAAAACAAACAATTAAACTTTTTTGCAAGTAAAGATTTAAAATATCAAGACATTTTTCATGTTTATAAATTGAGAGGTGGAGAGATTTGATAAATGGATTGATCGTCATGGTAAAAAAAACAAAACAAAAAAAAATCGTAAAAAAAGAAGAAAAAAAAGCACCACTCTCAACATTATTCGAGCAAATCATCAATCCGAACACAACAAAGTCTCTAAGTGGAAGGATCCTGAAACAAACAAACCATACGTTCATAGCACTAATCCTAAAGATAGACAACCCAACCACTACATCTCACTATAGGCCTATTAATCTCTGCACAACAACATATAAAATTATATCCAAAATTCTAGCTTCAAGACTCAAAAGGGTAATCCCCAAAGTAACCAATCCACTCCAGAGCGCATTCTCTTCAGGCAGATCAATACAAGATAACATCCTAATTGCAAATGAAGTCTTCCACTCCTTCTCAAGGAAAAATGGAAAATCTGGTTGGATGGCTGTTAAATTTGATATGAAAAAAGCATTCGATATGGTCGACTGGAATTTCTTAATCTCCATTATGTCAAAATTTGGGTTCTCGCCCAAATTCACTCTCTGGATCAAAGAATGCATAACCACTGTCACCTACTCGGTGCTAGTAAATAATGAACCTACTGAAATTTTCTTTCCTGAGAGGGGAATACGTCAAGGTTGTCCGCTTTCCCCTTATCTCTTCTTGATTATTTCGGAAATTCTAGCCCGTGGGTTACAACATGAATCGGAAATACCACAGAGTCACCTAGGTATCAAACTGACGCGAGGAGGAACAAAAATTCCTTTCTTAGCCTTCACGGATGATATCGTCATCTTTGCATCAGCAACCAAAACCGGTTGCGACCAAATTAACAAAATTCTAACTGACTACTCAGCTATTTCAGGACAAAAGGTAAATAGGTATAAATCTCAATTCCAAGCATCCAAAAACGTAACAGCCACACAAAAAAACCTAATTAGAAACGAGCTAGAAATAGCACACACCCCCAAGATGGGTACATATTTGGGCTGCCCCCTAATCGAAGGGAGAATGAAAAAGGAAGAATTTACGGAACTTCTAACAAACACTAAATCTCAACTCCACAGATGGAAGGCGAATTGCCTCTCTCAAGCTGGCCGTTGTACTCTAATCAAAACGACACTATCAGCCAAGCCACTACACATAATGCAATGCTTTATGCTACCAAAAGCAGTCCATACGGAGCTTGATAAGATCAACCGAAACTTCCTCTGGAACAAAGGACCCAACCATAAACCCCTCATCGGTTGGTATGAGGTTTGCAAAACAAAGGAAAATGGAGGACTAGGGCTGCGAACCTCGGAGGATATAAATACTGCTCTTCAGATGAAATTACTCTGGAAACTATTAGCGGAACCAACTAGCCCATGGGTCAAACTAATTAAAGAAAAATATCTTAAAAACCAAAATATACTCACATACCAGAAGCAGGGTACCTCTTCCTGGCAATGGACTCAGTTAATAAAATTAGTCCCTTTGTTCAAACAAGGCCTTAATTGATCTATTGGAGACGGGGCCTCTATCAAGTTTTGGCAAGACCAATGGTTAAGCCAAACACCGATAAATTCATCTATCTTAGGAACTCAACATATAGACGATACAATCAACATAAAACATTTTCTCAAAGACAACAAAACATGGAACCAAGATAAACTACACGCAGAGTTACAAAACATAATTCCAAACAGCCTAATTGAAACTATCAAAATGATACCAATACCACAGCACATCCAAGTTGACAGACTTTATTGGAAATGGAGCAAAAATGGCTGGTTCAACACCAAGTCTGCAATTGATATGATATGCAACCACAAGAAACACGAAACATCAGATGCAAATTGGGTCTGGGGACTTGATATCCCCCCGAAAATAAAATCCTTCCTATGGAAAATCCTTAAGAACGGAGTGCCCACTTCTGTCAGACTTTCTCGACACCTTGGGATTCCGACAAACTGCCCCCACTGGAACTCATGCTATGAAGACCTAAACCATCTTCTTTGGAGTTGTCCTGTTACGAGGGAGACCCTAATTGCAAATAACCCGGGAACATTTCGGAAAACGAATGGTTGTTTCAGCAAAGACGAGCACTTGAACACCACTCTATGGGAAATCAAAAATACGATAGGAACAAAATGCTTTGAAGATCTCGCCTTTGCTTGGTGGGGTATCTGGTACTTCAGAAACAAAACACTCTTTGAAAACATAAACCCGGACATAAGACGCATATTATCCTTTATAAAAGAACAAATATATGTCTGGAAGACATCAAATTTGAACTGCCCAGACTACTGTAAAAACAACAAAAAAACACCCGCAAAAGAGGACAAACAAAGATCTATGTCAAAGAGAAAGAGAACCAAATGGGAACCTCCACCAATTGGAACTCATAAGCT
The DNA here is from genome assembly GCA_037127255.1 of Persicaria tinctoria. NCBI lineage: Eukaryota > Viridiplantae > Streptophyta > Magnoliopsida > Caryophyllales > Polygonaceae > Persicaria > Persicaria tinctoria. The sequence goes on from JBANSL010000012.1 coordinate 9,876,122, forward strand.
AAATTTTGATGGTTCGCTCTCCACGGATGGTTTGGGCTCTTATGGATTCATCATTCGTGATTCTGTAGGAACCCCAATTTTCTCTGGAAATGGACCATCACCAATCAACTCTGTCTGTGGCTGTGAAAGTTTGGGTCTCTAGATGGGACTTCGGGCTGCGATAGAACTAAAAATAACAAATCTCATTATTGAAGGAGACAACCTAACAATAATAAAAAGTATGAAAGGTATGGGGAAGCCTATTGGAGACTCTGAAATGATTGTCTCGGACAGTCTAGTCTCGCTGGGCTTTTTTGGTTCTGTTGAGATTCGTCATGTCTTCCGTGAGGCAAATTTGGTAGCTGATCGCTTGTCCCGTATCACTCCATTTTTCTACGGTATCTGGACTCCTGATGACTCTCTGTTACATAGTCTCATCCGCAAGGATGCTCTTGGCTGATAAAACTCAGCTCTATGGTCAAATTTTTTCCGTTTCAAAAAAAAAAAAAAAAAAAAAGAACACGACAAAGTCGAAGATGACTCATGGTTGTTCTACAATAAATAGGTCAAATTTCAGAAATCATCCTCTGAATACACCATTTTGCACAAAATCTCCCTTTAAATTCCAAGAAACCACCCTTAAAAGGTAATTAGATGCAGTGGCGGAGCCAGGGAGTGAGCACCCCCTAGCGGAAAAAAAAATACAAATTTTTTTATTTTTTTTGCATATATTTAGTATTTTTTAAGGTAATATAACATATCTAAATGATATTTTAGACAAGAGTTTTAACAAGTTCAAGTGGTAAAGGGAGGAAGGGTGAAAACATAAAATCAAGAGGTCTTGGGTTCAAATCCCAACTCTTTCACTCTTCTTTTTATTTTACCATATCATTAATTCTTCTTGATTTCTCTATATTCATTAAAAGAATGTTCTTAATAAGTATACACCGAAAAAAAAAATCACGAATTTTTTTTAGCACCCCCTGGCCGAGAATCCTGGCTCCGCCACTGATTAGATGCTTGCAAAAAATCATTTCATCTCACTTTTTCCTCTAAGATTGTTGTTAAATGCATGAAATTTCCCTTTTGTCCTTATACTTTTAATATATTAGAAGGTTAAAAAGGGAGATTGTCATTTAACAATTTTCATTTTTCCATTTAAAGAGATGACCGAGATGTAAAGGATGAACACCTAAGAGAATTTTGAACCAACTAAATCAAGGATGAAACACTTGAGAATTGTCAAGAGATGAACTGGAATATTAGTGATGAAGAGTGTTATTTTGCACTTTTAACATCAAACTTAATGTAAAAGATGGGATGCTTGTTTTTTTTTTTTAAGAAACAGCTAGCTTTTAAAGGGTGGTTTCATAGAATTTTTATTTAAATGAGTGGTTTTGTATAAAATGATGTAGTTAAGGAATGGTTTTATGGAATTTGGCCTAAATATTTTGTTCGAACAATATCCTAATTTGTTGTTTAAAAAAACGATTGGGCCCAATTCACTCATATTTCAGGATTCTGCTAGAGCCCAATTCATCTACGGGCCTAATTTTCAGGGCCCAATTTCATTATCTTGCGGATCGTTTTGCCATTGGCTACAGTCATATAGATTCCCACCGTATAAGTAGGAATTTTGTGTTGGCATTCGAAGTAGATCTTTAAAAATGAGGTCTTGTAGCGTTGTGGGGATATCTACATGTAGATTCATTATGGGTTCGTTCAACCGAAAAGGATATGTGGGTAGTATTTAAAAATCTCAGTTTCGAATCCCGCTTCGGTTGACCACTAGAGGTTTATCTGATTGTTAACTTCAGGTTCCATAGGATTAATTGGGTGCTAGTAGTCTTGGATACCCATGTAAATTTAAAAAAGTTGTACATGTAGATTTCCCTAAACCTTGCCAATGGAGTTTTAAAAAACTTAAAAACACATTTCCTTCAAATGTGACCAGATTGGAGAATCTGATCCGTAGACACATATCTGGATTTGATATAAATATTTGAACCCAAAATCCCAAAATAACCTAAATAGATAAATATTGTCAAGTGTACGATCATGACATCGATTCGAAGCTAATATATACAAAGAGCTAGTTTTAGGTAAAAATGTCTACGGATTGAAAAATCAATATTGGACATTGGTGGACCGATACTACATGGATATATAATATCTCAACCGTTGATATAGTAGTCCCAGGTTTATTGAGGTTTTTCCGACGACGGGAAATATGTATCGATATAACCTTGTCCGGTAGCGGACCCCAAAGATGTCGGTCTCAGATATTGTAAATTATGTAGTAAACGATGAAGACAACAAACAAAAGGAAAATTGTCAGGAGTAGGCTAGTACTCCTAATATATTATAGGCCCCGGACCATAACGAAATAATGATTAAGGCTACTCCATATACATCCCAAATTCATGTCACTGTGGACTATTCCCCAGTAGCGATCTGCGATACTCCGTTTCTCTTTGAATTTGTAAATAAGGAGCGGTCATATACGGATTCAAACTGGGAACTTTTGAGTACTATCTGCAGGGTTGTTTAGCTCAAGGGGGAAAGGAAGGAGGGAGGGAAGGTTGGAGAATTAAAAGGTCTTAGGTTCAAATCCCTAAATGCTTCACTTTTTATTTCTTCCTGATTTCTATCTATATTTTGTTGTTTCTATTAATTATTTCATTAAAAAAATATTATATTTATGTTTTACTATATTATTAATTCTTCTTGACTTCTCTCTCTATTTTTTTGTTTCTATCAACTATTTCATTAAAAAAAGTGTCATATTTATATTTAAATTTAAAAAAATCACAATTTTAGTATTTTTTCAATATTTTCTTAGAAAATCTTCTTAATAAGTGCATACACCAAAAAAAATTATTTCACAATTTTTTTTAGCACCCCCCGGATATAAATTCTGTCTCCGCCACTGCCCGCAGGTCCTTTCCAGTGAGCCATTCTGAAATAGTTGATACTCCGTATTTCACAATTACAGATTTACATGTGGTCGTGGAGGTTGGTATATGCAATTATGCATCAGTTCTATGTTATAAACATATGCATTTTTCAAAATATTTTTTATGAATTATTGTATTGTTATAATTTTTGAAAATATTTTAACAATAATTTGCATAGAAATTAGTTTTGTGATACACAGTGTGTTGTAGGTGATCTCCATCGGGGTTCGTTCTACTATATACATATAAAGACACACCATACAGACCGATATTTTTTTTTTTTTAATTTTTAATTTTTTTTTACCAAATTTGACACGTTAAATATATGGACATAGAAAGCTACGAATGTTTGTTGTTGTTTTTTTCTCTAGAAAAGTTGACATTAATTATTTGTATAAATCTTTTGTTTTTATTCATGTGTAATTTTGATGATTGAAACCAGTTATGGGGTGCCCCAGTCGGGGTGGTCTAGTGGTAAGGAGTAAAGGGAGGAGTAAGAAGGTCCCGGATTCGATCCTTGCTTCCGCCTCTTTCCTTGGGTGAAAATCCAAGGTTTACCTTGCTCCCTACCACCGTCATAAATAAATAAATAAAAAACAGTTATGGGGCACGTTAACAGTTTGATTAATTGGATATATAATATATCCATAATAATGTAAAGTAATAATTTTTATAATAATTTGAAAATTAATTAAATTAAGTATATAATTAAGTTGTAATTCCATTTTCATTCAATTAAATAAAACTTGAATAATTCGATGGGGATTAGGGTATATGAACAATTTTGAAGTTTTAATAGTCAAATATCCAATTAACAAAAAATTTATGGAGACTCTATGCCTTTTGAATTAGTCGTATGTAAAAAGGGTAGAATGCTAGAATGTGAAGTACTCCCTCCGATTTTTAATATAAGGCATTTGACTTATATGCACGTAGTTTAAGAAGCTAAAAACTATATAAAATATTAATTTTTTTAATTAGATTTTTTGACATTATAATACTTGTTAATAAAAAGTATTATAATGTAAAAAAATTTAATTAAAAACATTAATAATTTATATTGTTTTTAAATCCTTAAACTATGTGTACAAAAAGTCAATACCTTATATTAAAAATTGGAGGAAGTATATAATAAAATAACAAATAAGTGAGGGTAAATAGCCGTATCCAACAAAAAATGTACAAGTTAATTAAAAGGTCCTGGACCTTAAATTTTGGAGTTACATGGGCCGAATGGACCATATCACAATACCCTGGTCCAATTACATTGGTCCCGCTATGTTCTGTTGCCCGTACCCATTTCCACAAAATAAAAAGGAATAATAATAAGTCCGTACATACTTCCATATCTTGCAACTTTGCAAGTATAAGAGGTCCGCAAAATAATGGAGAATTTATTGAGTTTAAGGCTAAAATTTTAGCCTTAAAAGCATCCCCAATCGCTGCTCTAAAAAATCTCTAAAATAGAGATCAAAATAACAAAATCTCTAAAAAATTTACATCACAAATCCAACACATTCTCTATTATACAAATTGCTACATTTATTATACACTATAATAGATGCATAAGTTCATAATTTAATAAATAAAATTTCAATAATTTCATTAAATCAATGGGCAACCACCAATGAACAAATAGGTAGGCATTGAAAGGGGTGAACACATTAAATTTTACAGATTCTAATCCTTCCTCTAAATTTAGAGATTTTTTCTCTTTCTCCGTCCATTTTTCTATTTTAGAGATGAGTTTAGAGAAGCCGTTGAGGAGAAAAACTGATTTTTTTCTCTAAATAATACGGAGTATAATTTATCCATCAAAGGCGAATCATCTCTAACAAGAGAGAGAAAATATTATAACATTTTAAATCTTTTATTGAGTTTGTATTTATTTCTATTGAATAAAAGTACTTCTTGAATAGTTTATATATATGTCCATAATATGTGGACCAAAAACTAAAAGGTTTTAAAATCATTTCAAGACCTATCTTTAGCTCTGTCCACTCACTTCTTCATCTTTTGATCTGCACGGGGATCCAAAGGGAGAGAAAAAAAGTATAAACAAATGAGTCAAATGACAATAGATACCTATACAATATATAGTATAGGTGCACTAATCCCGTTTGGGTTTGACCGGTCCGTTCTTTACGATTTGCTTTGCTCGGATAGCGTGTGTCTCTGCTTTGATGCAGTTAGGGGTTCTCCTTCTATGTTGGCCGGGGTTCTGACAGTCGGAGTCGGGTCTGGCTGCGATCGAGGTAGTATGTATAAGGTGACTCCGTTTATGGGAAGGAGCTTCGTGGACAAGGGCGGGGCTGAGGGGGCCTAGGGGGTCACGTGCCCCCCTCTCATTTGACCAAGTACCTAGTAGTATTCTACTTGTTGCTAGCTTCGTTTTGACATATAATACGTCTTAATCCGACATCTGAGTAAAAAGTTATGAATGTTTAAAAATTAAAGGTATATTAATCACTTTAATTTTGTTTCAGTAGACTATAATGCTTCTATATTTTACTTAAATTAACATTCACATACTATAATTCATCGAGATCTTCGAAATGAGAGGTTATACTAATCATTTCTACAATTAAATAAAAAGTTATGCAAGTTTAATTTTTTTATATTTGGTTATACTTTTATATGTTATGAGTGCAACAAGTTATATATATTAACTATGGTTGTTATTCGAGTCAAACAAGTCTAGTATTGTTTGATTATATTTAGTTCATTTAGAAACAAGTCAAGCTCGAGTGGAACCTATATTTGAACTTGAGCTCACACTCGATTTGTTTAGTAAATGAATGAGATTGAGTGAGTTTTTTTAAGTATCATGCAACTTTACTTGCTCATGACATAGTAACTTAAAATAAAATTGTTAAATTTCATAAAATTGGTGCTATTTGAGTTTTAATCAAGCGGAGCTGAGCTTTGAATCAAACATAAAAATGTGTTCCTAATCAACTCATTTTGTTCATATGCTCGAACCGAGCTGTTATTGAGCAAAACTCGAGTCAAGCTCTAGCTACTTAGCTCATATAACAACCATAATCTTAACCGAGGTCTTAAGAGGCGTCAACTCATGCCACCTAGCCCTCTTAGGTCCATTGTCCTCACTTCGAGCCTGAAAAATAAGAGCTCTTGTAACATAGGTAGGGCTTGAATCACTTATAAATCACTCCCAACATTCTTATGATATTCGATGTGGGACGAGGGTTGTTACAATTATATTGCATTTCCTATACTTATTTAGTTATTTTTTTCCGGGTATTTCATTTATATATTTATATATCTTTTTTTATGCGTGAAAAAATGATAGTGTTTTATCATAAACTGATGAGATTTTATCTTAAAATAACATCATTTATTATCAAATTATATATAATTATTTATGTCAATTTAATCCAAAACTATATCGTACATATACCATTGTGCCCCCTCCGAAAATTTTCTGGCTCCGCCATTGTTTATGGAGGTTCATCTTCACTACCCACAAGGATTCCTAATGTATTGCCTGTCAGCGGTGCTGTTTTACGACGGTGCTTGACTTTCGTTCATAGTCTACGTATCCTTCGTGTTAGATTTAGTTTTCCTATAATTTCTTATTTAACCGTTGGTTAAATGAAAATCTTCGTGTATATTTGGAAACAAAAAACGATGAAAGATTTTGATTGAATTGAATGAAAATCAAGCTCAACTCATGAGCAACAATGGAGGATCACTTGGAAAACCTCTCACTCTCGAATACCAGAGAGTTTGTTATTTTATAACAGTAACACAAACTAACCACTTAACAACCTTAAGAACAGAATGTGAAATGACTAAAATACCCCTACCGACATGCCTTACTTTCAGCTTGTTATCTTGGTACAAAATGCATATGTATGTAATGTATATATGTGAATATAAGACTATACTCTACATACCCCCCTCAAGCTGGACATGGGGAGAGACAAGTCCAAGCTTGGAAAACAAAAATTTGTGTTGATGAGCCCCTAAAGCTTTGGTGAGAACATCAGCCAACTGAAGTGTTGTAGAGACATGGATAGTTTGAAGAAACCCTTGTTGTACCATCTCCCTTATGAAGTGAGCATCAATCCTTACATGCTTAGTTCGATCATGAAATACTGGATTCAATGCCAAGCACTGAGCAACTCTATTGTCACAATGCAGTTTGATTGGTAGTTGTACATCAATGTGTAAGTCAGTGAGCAAGCCCTGCATCCACACTAGCTCACTAGTAGCAGAGGACATACTGCGGTACTCACTTTCAGTTGAGGATTTGGAAACTACTTTCTGTTTCTTTGTCTTCCAAGAGACCAAAGAAGAGCCCATAAAAACACAGTAGCCAGACAGAGATCTCCCAGTGTCAATGCAATTCCCCCAATCAGCATCACTATAGGCAGTAAGAGTAAGAGATGATATGGCTGGGTAGGATAAAGTCATATGAAATGTACCTTTCAAATACCTGAGTAGATATACAGCAGCATCCCAATGAGGTTTGAGTGGGTTTTGCAGGAACTGACTAAGTTGTTGTACAGTGTAAGCAATATCTGGTCGTGTTAGTGTGAGGTATAGGAGCCTCCCCACCAATCTTCTTTAGCTCTCTGGGTGTTCAAAAGGATCTCCTATATTAGCAGACAGTTTTGTACCATGTTGCATAGGAAAGGCAGCCAGTTTACAGGATTCCATTTGAGCATATTTGAGAATGTCTAGGATGTATGTCCTCTGATTCAACAAAATGCCTGAGGAAGAACGAGAGATTTCCATTCCAAGGAAATACCTTGCCATTCCCAGATCTTTGATGGTGAAAGCAGAGTAGAGAACAACCTTAGTAACTGAAATTTCAGCCTCAGAATTCCCTAATAGTAATATATCATCTACAGAAACCAGTGCAATAGTGAATGAAGAGCCAACTGCTTTCACAAACAAGGAGTAATCATGTTTAGATTGAGTGTAACCCAATCTAACTAGAAACTTTTTCAATTCATAATTCCATTGCCTGCTTGCTTGTTTGAGCCATAGAGGGATCGGTTGAGCTTACAAACATGGCCAGGATTGACCTTATAACCATCAGGGGGCTGCATATATACTTCCTCCTCTAAGAAACCATGTAGGAAAGCATTGTTAACATCCAACTGGTGCAATGCCCATCCCTTAACTGCAGCAAGAGCAAGAATAACTCTGACAGTTGCTAACTTTGCTACTGGTGAGAATGTCTGCTTGTAGTCTTTGTCCTTGACTTGGTTGTAGCCTTTAGCCACTAACCTAGCCTTGTATCTTTCTATACTTCCATCAGGACTGTACTTAATTTTGAAGATCCACTTGGAACCAATAGCCTTTTTGCCAGTAGGAAGAGCTGTAACAGTCCAAGTGTTGTTTTTCTCAAGTGTTGCTAACTCAGCTTTCATAGTAATTTCCCAGTGCTCAGTACCCTGTGCTTGCTTATAAGAACGAGGCTCAAATGTGGCACACATACTGACAAATGACTGAATAAAAGCAGGAGATAAGTGAGCTAAATTTTGCACAGAGAAGACAGCAAAAGACCTGCTCTCAGATTCTGAATCAACCTCATGTGCTCTAGTTGGAAGGTTGGTGCATATGTAGTCATTTAGCCTAGCAGATCTGTGGATCACTCTTTTGGAAACCATAGGAGCATTATTCTCGGAGATGGATGGACTCTCATCTGAGAAATATGAAGCTGGAGCTTGGGATTGAAGATGATCTGATAGGACATCAGGATGTGAGTCATTGCTGATCATGGGATCATGATGACTAGGAGTAGTGTCACTTTCAGAACTAGGAGAATGTACACAATCACTGCTCCAAAAACTCTCATTCTCATCACAACTATCAAAAGACAGACCAGCAGGTGAGGAGGGACTAGCACCATGCATAGCTGTGTTTCTGAAAGGGAAGACATGTTCAACAAATCTCACATGTCTACTGACTATGATCTTTTTCTTTTGAAGATCAAACAATCTGTAAGCCTTTTGGCCAGGTGGATAGCCAAGAAATACACATTTCCTAGATATAATCCCAAGCTTATCTCTGTAATCATTTGGTTGCAGACAATAACAAAGGCAACCAACAATTCTAAGATCATCTAAAGAGGGAGGATTATTGTACAAAACCTCATATGGTGATTTCCATTTGAAGAACACTAGATGTCATCTTGTTAATCAAGTGTGTGGCACTTAAAACACACTCTCCCCAAAACTGAATGGGAAATCCAACATAGTGCCTAATAGCTCTTGCAGTCTCTACCAAATGTATGTGCTTTCTTTCCACTTTTCCATTTTGTTCATGAACACCAGGAGCTGACCTTTGGTGTATAATTCATCTAGCCAACAACAAATCAATACAACCTTTCTGTGTAAACTCAGTCCCATTATATGTTCTCAAAACCTTAACCTTCAACTGAAACTGTGTTTCAACCAAATTCAGAAAATTTGTGACCACTCTCAACACCTGCATCTTGTCTTGCACAAGATAAACCCAGGTTGTTCTAGAAAAATCATCTTGAATAGTAAGAAAGTATCTGGCTCCACACAAAGCTGGAGTTCTATATGGACCCCATAAATCCATGTGTACCAACTGAAATAAACCATCAGATACAGAATCACTTCTTGCAAAAGGTAACTTGTGAAATTTTGTCAATTCACATGTATCACAAACAAAATCCTTTAAACCAACATCACAACATTCAGACAAATGTTTCATTTTGGAACTAGAAAGATGTCCAAATCTGGCATGTAAAGTATGTAGATTCACTACTTTATTACAATCATGAAAAAGCTGATTGTTCCCAAATAAGTCAAGACTTCTAACATGGTCTATTCTCAGCAGTCCTTGAGACTTCAAGATGTATAAACCTCCATCTTCAGTCCCTCTAGCAATCATTCTCCTAGTTGTAAGGTCCTGTAACCAACAGGATGCCTCATTAAAATGAAATTCTATCCTCTGTGTATGCAAAACCTTTGATACAGAAAGCAGATTATGCCTGAATTGTGGAACAAATAGCACATTTTGCAACAACAAATCATTTGTGACCTGTACAGATCCTGATTGACTCACAGCAATACTGGTGTCATTAGGCAAACCCAAACTGATAACACTTTGCAGATTTCTCAAGTTTATAAACACATATTTATCAAATGCAATATTATCTGTAGCCCCTGAATCCACTATCCATTTACTCTTATCAGCCTTATTAGCACCAATGAGAAATGAAACACTCAAAGTACCTGCAAAGTGCACAACTGCCTGATTTGCAGAGCTATCAAACTGATCCACTTTGATTCGAAACTCAAATGAGACCGACCCACCTCTTAACCCGAAACCAGAACGAGACCGACCCGTTTTGACCCGAACCCGAATGGGCATGACCCGACTTAACCCGACACCCGACCAATCTAAAATTCATTATGACCGAACCCGACCCGAACCCGACCAACACCCGACCCGACCAATACCCGACCATAAATTTTACCCCAGTTGACCCGACCCGAGCAAGCCTGACCCGAACCCGACCCGAACGACCGACTTGCCAGCTCTAATCCAGAGATAAGAACAAGAAAATTAATATTGCTAAAATAATTTTACAAATAGCCGCAAGAAAATTAACACCGTTGAACTAATTAATTTCTTTTAATATTTGTAATTGATATATCAACAAAAGAAATAAATTTATATATATATATTCTTTTAATTTTTTAATTATTGAATTGGCTTAAAAGAAAAGAGATATAATATATAAATGGATAAAAACTGAATTGAATATATATATATATATTGTCAATTTGGCTTAAAATAAAATAAATATAATAGATGTATAATTATAAATATAAAAAAGATTTAATATAAAGTCATCCAATTAAAATAAATTGATATATAGATTTTGTACCATATTGATCTTGTAAAAATGTATGTATTGGTATCTAACAAAATTAGCTAAAATCTTATCCTAAACATGTATATATGCTATATTAATTAAGTGGAGGTCGTGGATTGTATATATATATATATATATATATATATATATATATATATATATATATATATATGTGTGTGTGTGTGTGTGTGTGTGTGCATTGTGCACAAAATATTATTCGGTGAAATGTGAAACATTATTCAGTGAAATTTGAAGCATTATTCGGTGAAATGTGAGTATTGTTTAGGGGAATGTGAAACATTATTTGGTGAAATTTGTGGCATTCCATATAAATTGTAACTATTGTTTAGGGAATTGAGGTTTCTTTTATTTGAAATGGATAAATAAATAAACTAAACATTATTCGGTAGAATGTTATAAATTATTCAGTGGAATTGGGACGTTTTCATCTGAACTGAACGGAAAAAAAAAACATAACAGTGTTCGGTAGAATGTTTCACATTTCACCGAATGCTTAAAATTTCACCGAATAATGTTTCACATTTCACCGAATAATATTTGTGCACAATGCACACCCTAAGGGGTGCTCTCTCTCTCTCTCTCTCTCTCTCTCTCTCTCTCTCTCTCTCTCTCTCTCTCTCTCTCTCTATATATATATATATATATATATATATATATATATATATATATAGTATGGATCAAATGTTTACAAGTCTTATTGTGTTTTGTGTTAACAAATATAGGTCGTTGATCAAATCAAAATCAAAGGTAGTGATTAATCCTGAATTTAAGTAATTTATTTTTAATAAAAAAGTGGGACCCACGGGGAAAACTAATCCAATCTCACAAGGGAAGTGTGTGTGATGCACATACATGTAACTGCTTGAATTCTCCAAAGAGAAAATCGTGGGATACGCTTAATTTTGTTTTTTTTTTGCCAATTTACTCCAATTTTCTTTTTGAAAAGATTTTTGGTCATACAAATCAAGATCATGATCTATTAATCTGGTATGTAAAATCCTTGAAAATCTGTGACAATTTCATCCAAGCGAAAGGTGAAGAAGAGGAAGATTCATCAAAGTTTTTTAACTTCATAATTTTCCAAGTAGTCATCAATATTCGGCAAATTTTATCAAATATTCATCACATTCACTCAATTATTCATCAAAGTTTTTGTTAAAATTTATCAAATATTCATCACAGTCACTCAAATATTCATCACAATTACTCAATTATTCATCATAGTTTTTGTTAAAATTTATCAAATATTCATCACAGTCACTCAAATATTCATCACAATCACTCAAATATTCATCACAGTTACTCAATTATTCACAATTTCCCAAATATTCATCAATATTCGGCAAAATTTAAGAAATATTCATCACAGTAACACAATTATTCATCAAAGTCAAGAATCATTTCACCAATATTCATATCACGTCCCCCGAGTATGAAACAGGACCTATTTCGTACCAGTGACTCAAGTTTCTACAATCTTCATATCAAGACAACAAATATTCATCAAATTAATCCCCTTTCAACTCCCCTCTAATGAAAATTCGCGTTCATCCCTAACTCGAGGCGAATTCGATGGTGCGCTACAATGGTGTCATCGTGGTGTCCCTTCAAGCCGCCTACAGACTCCGCCGACTAGATTCACTATACAGGCGTTACAACCAAAGGTGCAACTCTCGGATGAGCACTATTCGCCGGAGTCGCCCTCTAATTTCGCCGGAATTGCCCTAGTATGAGATGCGATGAAGAGGGTGAGAGACGATTGTTTTCTAATCGTCCAAAAAAGGGGGGATTTGGGTTGGGATATCACGCGCGTGTGTTTGGAGAAAAGGGTAGTTTTTATCTTTTCATATTAAAATTAATTAATTTCGGTAATTAATCTCGTCCTTCCATTTGCAATCAATCAACGGCTTATATTTGTTAACACAAAACACATTAAGGGATGTTTACACATGACCTAACCTATATATATATATATATATAATACCTCAACCAATTTATTAATTTAGATATTTCTACGAAAGAATCTTTTATAGACGATAATGCATTTGACAATGTAGATAAAATACGCATACATGGAAATATTATTACATTAATTATCTAACTATACCCTTTAGGTTAATTAATAAGTTTTTCTTAATATTGTTTTCCTATGATTGATTCTATATTTGACAGAGAATCTTTTCCGATTGAACTTATTAACCATTAGGGCATAAGTCACAAAGACTATTACGTACATTATTAACACATATAAGAATATTACGGTCTTTGTATCCTAGCTATGCCCATAGGACATAGGATAACATCCTAAATTGGAAAAGATACCTTAATAAAAATAAACAACTCTAATAATCTAATTTAAAATTTGGCTAATGTATTTTAATTATATATATATATATATATATATATATATATATATATATATATATATATAGATAGATAGATAGATAGATAGATAGATAGATAGATAGAGAGAGAGAGAGAGAGAGAGAGAGAGAGAGAGAGAGAGAGAGAGAGAGAGAGAGAGAGAGAGAGAGAGAGAGAGAGAGAGAGAGAGAGAGAGAGAGAGAGAGAGAGAATGGGTAACTTGTGCACAAGGCTTAGGATGTGCATTGTGCACAAAATATTATTCGGTGAAATATGAAACATTATTCAGTGAAATTTGAAGCATTATTCGGTGAAATGTGAGTATTGTTTAGGGGAATGTGAAACATTATTTTGTGAAATTTGAGGCATTCCATATAAATTGTAACTATTGTTTAGGGAATTGAGGTTTCTTTTATTTGAAATGGATAAATAAAAAAACTAAACATTATTCGGTAGAATGTTATAAATTATTCAGTGGAATTGGGACGTTTTCATCTTAACTGAACGGAAAAAAAACATAATAGTGTTCGGTAGAATGTTTCACATTTCACCGAATAATGCTTAAAATTTCACCGAATAATGTTTTACATTTCACCGAATAATATTTGTGCACTCTGGAACCACTCCCTATATATATATATATGAGAATTTTATTTATATTTTGAGAGAATCTAAATAAAAGATATTTAGATTTTTTGATAATCCGCCGAACTAATTTTATTTATATCTATATTTTTTTGTGGAAAAAGGATTTATATTTAGATTATTATTTATTTATTTATTGGAAAATATTGTATTAATTTATTCTCCGTACACGAACGAGACTTACACTAGTATATCATTTTTTTTTATGTATAATAAATAATAAATAACTCGATTATAAGCTAATACACCAGCTAGATATATACTCAAGTAAGCCATTTTATCATAAAATAAATTAAAAACAAAAATAACCGCAACTTGATCAAACTAGGGTTACCCAAACACAGCCTATAGTTAGCTCCCCATTACCCAAAAATACGGAAGGAGGTACAGCAGCAGCCACAGAAACATGTTTGCGCCACCGTCATTACCTTAATTACCTATCCTCATCCTCTTCCTATACGCTCTGCCCATGGCTTCCTCTCAGTACTCTTCCGATTGCGATGAATTTAAACCCTATTCGCCTCCTTCCGTGGTTGACTGCACTCTCTCCCTCGGAACCCCTTCCACTCGCCGTACTTCTCCCTCCTCCCCTTGTAACACCAATGATTCTTATGATGAGCACCACCGCCACTCCGGCGGAAGCTCCAGCAACTTCTTCTCCAGCTTGCAGTCCCAATATTCCAGCTCCTCCACCTCCACTTATTATGGTACCGCCGGTCACCATACTATAATTAGTAACAATCATACCGGCACCGCCAATGCTAGCTCCGGCGGGAATCCTCCTGCTTTCCGACGTTGCTGCACCATTTGCCACACCATCTCCACTCCTCTCTGGCGCAAGGGACCCAAGGGTCCCAAGGTATGTATATTTATGCTGTTGTACGAACCGATTAGCTTGAGCTCGAATAGAAAAGAAAAAAAAAGCTCAATTATGATTCATTCACTTTACTAAACTAACTATGATCAATGTTCTAAAAAATGATTGGCGGACGCTTGGTGGTAGGTAGGGTTAACGGATTTCATGGCGGATCTTTGCAGTCTAGGCGGATTTTAACGACCTTGCTGGCAAGGTATATAAGGTCAAAGGTTTAAGCAAAGGTCTAGGTGAGTCTTAAAGAATTTTTTAGAACAGTGACTATATATATATGATCATATATATATTTTAACCTCAATCGAGTTCAAATTCGATATTGACTTGTTTATATATGAGCTAAACATCGATCAGTTCATAATTAATTAATGACTGCAAAATGAATCGGTTAATTAATTAGTGTGATTGGTAGAAGAAGAATACAATGAGTTGAGATGATTTTAGGTTCAAAAGGAAAAGCTGGTTTTGTAGAACGTACGGATCAGAATTGAACTGAAGTAGTAGTGTTCATTAATTAATTTTAGTATGTGTAACAGACTCTTTGCAACGCGTGTGGGATTCGATTCATGAAGGTTGAGAAAAGGGCGAAGGAGGCTGCTGCCGCCACCGACCCTGTAGGCGGTGGCGGTATGGGAAGCGGGAAAGCCACCAAGCCGGAAAGGGGCAGTATTACTTCCGGGCGCCGGCGAAACAGTCAAGGTAATTCAGGGATTCAGGAAAACAGTCCATTTCTTGGGTCGTCAACGTCAGAGACAGGCCCTCTACCTTCGTCGTCGACTTCACTCTCGCCAATTCAAATGAAGACCAATGTAAGTTTTGGGGGATTAATTCAGTAGGATGCACGAAAGTGGATGATTGTTGATGGCCTGAATTTAGGGTTTTCTGGGCATATAATTTGTAATAATTGACCGGTTTTCAGGGACGAAGTATACGTTGGACCGATTTCAAAAGGGCAAATAATGGATGAATTTTTTATAAAAAAAATTACATATAGTATTGCCCACAAAGTCAAGGGAAATGGCCGGACGAGTCAACGCCAAAAGGGAAAATACCGCTAAGTAAAAAAAAAATACATACCCTCGAGAAAAGTTGGATAGAGGTTATTTGTCAAAGACTTACTCTCCTTACACTCACGGAATATATGATCATTGATCAAAACCACCGGAGAATGAGCATTCTAGCTATTGATGTTTAACTTGTATGTTTATTGCTTCTTTTCTACTTCCGTCTCTATTTGTTTATATTCTCTACTTTGCCTCGTTTGTCTCTTTTATCTTGTTCTCCCTTACTCTTTATTTGGTTACCATGCACCTACACGGCTACACTGAAGTCTCTCAAAAACATTCCTTCGGTCAAATCTCGGAAAAAGGGAATATACTGGATCAATCGTTATTGTTGTTGTTACTCTATATGTTGGACCAATTTCTTCTGGCTTCATAATTGTTGATAATTTCCAAAATGTTGTACTATCCCTTCATTATTTCTTAAGGGAATTTTACTATTTATGTAAGTGCCTCTTCACATTACATCACACACAAATATCCCAGATAAAATTACTCCATCCTCTTTTTTTAAAGTGATTTTTACAATTTATATTCGTTTTTTTTACGATTATAAAATTAAAACAATATATAAATTTAAAATAATCTCATGCTTATTAGTTATTATTAATGAATATAAAATCATTTTTATCATCGTAAAAAAATACGTATAAATAATAAAAAAAAGTCATTCTTTTTAATCTTATTTGGGATATTTGTGTGTGATATAATGTGAAGACGTACGTACCACTAATATATATGTTGCATATATAATTTGTACGAGCCCTCATTTTTCTTGGGCCCAATACGTTTGAGGATACCGAAAGAGCCCATTCATGATTCATGATTCATGTTATACGAATACGAGCCCTCGTTTATCTTGCGGATTTTCGGCCGTTTGCCCTAAACCACCCCTTATATGCAAAATTGTACAAAAATACCCATTAAACACAAACCGTTAACAAAAAGTTAGTAATTACCTCAATTCCGTTTGTTTTTCGTCAAAATACTTTCTTTTTTTTATATCAGAAAGTCGGGCTAGAGCCCGTAGTAACTTTATTAAATAATATTGGCAATGTCTACATCAGTGCGAATAAGCGAAAAACTGGAAGGTAAAGGAGCAATGCAGTCAGGTGGGTCTCCAAATTCCGAATAGCTGTGCTCGAATGACAGAGCGCATTGGGCAAGTCTGTCAGCCAACACGTTGGCCTCCCGGCGAACATGGCAAACTTGGACATCCCAGCCACCCTCCTGGAGAAGCCGCCGGCCTTCTTCAATCAGGAAAAAATCTGGGTGTGTTGGAGGTGTTGTTTCATTGAGAAGTTGACATGCCACAGCGGAGTCAGACTCTACGATCAGCTTCGTTATACCCAGCGACATGCCCAGCTTCAGACCATGGAGAATAGCGAGAACTTCCGCCCGTAGAGCTGTGCAAATTCCACAAGTGAATGTGAAAGCCCTTAGGAATGTACCTGTGTTGTTTCGGAAGACACTCCCACCACCCCCAGGGCCTGGGTTCCCTTTTGACGACCCGTCAGCATTGAGTTTGATCCACTCGGACGGGGGAGGCGTCCAGGAAGTCTGTGTTACCCTCCGCTTGCTCGGCGTTCCGGATGGTAGCGAGGTGCAGTGCTTTGACATGAAGTATTCCCTCGCGAAATCAATAGCCCTGCTCGCCAATCCCTTATGATCCTGCACTCCTTCATGAACGAGACGATTCCGGCATTTCCATGTATACCACAACATATTAACAAAGATCGCAGCCCATTCATCCTCCTTGTTGATGTTTCCGAAGACCCAGTCCTTGATCCCAGCGACAGAGAAAAAGCTCGGTCTGTTTACCTTCCGGAGCAGCCATCGCCACTTGTCTCTAATCACTGGGCAATCGCGCAGCAGGTGGAGACCTGTCTCAGCGGCTGAGCATCTGGGGCAAGCTGATGAGTTGGATAGGTGGCGCCGGACCTTGTTGTGGTTAGACAAGAACGCGTCATGAGCCACTAGATATGCAAACGATCTAGCGCGCTGCTGAGCTGGGGTTTTCCATAGGCGATTCCAATTTTTGTCATACCGGCTATTCAGGTCTCTTCCTCTCAGGCATTGAAGTGCAGACTTGGTAGAAAAGTCTCCAGATTGGCTCGGGCCCCAAAAGAGCCTGTCCCGGGCCGAATCATCCTCGGAAATTTGTATTGACTGGAGCTTTAAACTCACTTCCGAAGGGAGGTATTGGGAAATGATAGGCCAATTCCAGGAATTTTGTTGCCACAGCTCAGCAACGGTGGCTCCGCTCAGCTCCTCCGGTACTTCTTCTGTTGAAAGGTCGATCTTGCCGAGAGACTGACAGTTCATGACAACTTCAATCAGCCTTGCAGGGAGCTGTACTGACTCCAAGACCCCTCTTAGAAAGTCCCAACGGATTCTGTCGTAGGCCTTTTCCAAGTCAATCTTGATCATTATCCATTTCCTCTGGCGCCTTTCAGACATTGAATGGAGGACTTCCTGTATCACAACAAAATTATCGATGATCTGCCTACCCGGAATAAAGCTTGCTTGCATTGGGGAGATGAGGTCCGGGAGTATTGGCTTCAGTCGATTAACGATGGCCTTAGTAGCTATTTTAAATATAACATTGAGGAGCGAAATCGGTCTGAATTGAGCTAGCTGCACCGGGTTTGGAATCTTAGGTATGAGGACCATTAGAGCGAGCATCACTGATACCCTCTGTAAAGGAAGCTTCATTCAGCATGCTAAGCACTGTGGCTGTGACTTGGGTGCCGACTGTATCCCAATTCCGCTGGTAAAATATTGTCGGAAAGCCATCGGGGCCTGGCGCCTTATAAGGGCCCATTTGTTTCACAGTCTCCCATACCTCCGTCCCTGTGAATGGTGCGGCTAAATACTCAAGTTGATCTGGATTAATAGGCGGGAAGGTCACGGTACTGCTGTAGTCATCGTCCGGTGTCGCAGCCTCCGCTGTGTACAGACTCCGAAAAAATCTCAAAACCATCCTCTGTATTACCCGTGGTTCAGTCACCCACTCGCCATTAGCATCCAGTAGTGCTGAGGTGCGGTTTGCCCGCCGTCTGATGATCGTAGAGAGGTGGTAAAACTTTGTGTTTCGATCGCCGTCAATAAGAAAGGATGCTCTGGATTTTTGAAACCAAAGCGCTTGTTCCTGCGCAAGGACAATTTGGAGTTCTCGGTTCACCTCCCTTTCCAGCCTAAGGTAGTGAGTCGAGACCCTATCCGCGAGCTATCTTTTGATCCCCTCCAGCCTATTCCATAGGGTCCTTTTCCTCATAAAGATATTGCCATAGACCTCCTTATTCCAAGAGCAAAGATCAATGGCAATTTTCTCCAACGCCTCACAAGCTCCCACATCTTTTTGCCACTGACCCTGAATGAATTCCCGGAAGTCTTCATGGAGCATCCAAGCTGCTTGAAATCTAAAGGGCCTATCTCTACCCAGATCAGGCCTATGTTGCTCCAGACGTATTAATAGAGAAAGGTGATCCGAGTGAGGGGCCGATAGGTGCGTAACACTTGCCTCAGGGAACCGCAGCTTCCAATCTGGACAGCAAAGGGCTCTGTCAAGGCGGGCTGCCTTATGTGTTTCAGGAGTTCGGCCATGCGACCATGTGAAAGGGATCCCATTGAACCCCAAATCAATAAGTTGGAGATCATCGATGTGTTGGCTGAGCCGATTTACTTCCCTATTCGACCCAACAGATGAACCCGAGCGCTCATGCGGTCCCGTTGTCGCGTTGAAATCTCCCGCCAACAGCCACGGTTTGTTGTTGGATTGTGCAAATTCCTCCAGTGAGTGCCAAAGTTCGAGTCTCCTGGCAGCTATCGGAGACGCGTAGATAGCCGAGAGGATCCAAGGCTCCTCTCCCAGTCTCTCGACTTCAACCGTAATGTTTTGTCGCTCCATCCTTCTGATCCTAACAGTCACTTCGGTAGTTCTCCAGAGAAGCCAGATACCTCCGGAGAATCCCTCGGCTTCTACTCTTTTGATTCCGTCAAAGCCAATATGAGCACAAACCCTGTCCGCTGAGTCCCCACTGATTCGGGGTTCCACCAGAGCTATAACTCGCGGGTTGTGGAGCCGGATAAGCTCCCTCGGGGCGTTAAGGAATTGGTCACTAGCCGCCCCTCGAACGTTCCAAACTAATAGGTTTAAGTTATTCATAGGAGACACTAAGTTGTTGATGTTCCTTAAGATTTCTTGGTAGCTATTTGGACTGATTGACAACCACCCGGATACTGCGCTTGCAAATCGGTCAAGCGCGGTGTTGATCTTTTGGGGTACGAACACCCTGCATAGGATTGGCATTGTCTCCATTACCATTGGTAGAAATTCGAAGATCATCTTGTTTGTTATTTGAGGGAGTATCGCCTGAAACAGACCCGTCTGGCGGTCGGATAGTAGAAAACTGACTGAATTTTCCACGTGCATCACCACTACTCCCGGCGTCGGCTCCATCCCTCTGACCAGAATTGAAGCTCTTACGGGGGCTTGGTTGTTGTTTCTGACGGCGGTCCTGGTTAGGGATTTGGTTCTTTGTGGGGCTTCTTTCCTGGTGGGATGGATTAGGGTGGTTGGACGTGTGATCAGTCCTCAAGGAGGTCGTTGATACGGACTTTGTTCGGTCGTTTTTTTGGCTTTGTTTGGAAGTATTTGACGGCGGCGGTTTTGATTGTGTAATCTTCTTGTTGGGAAAATTAGAAGATTTGGGCTCAGTATGACCTTTGGATTGGGATGTAGACGCACCGGCTTTTTTAAAATTATCTTTTTTAGAAATAAATCTTCTAGCAAGATATTCTCGTTGATCGGGGTACCCTATCCACGTTCCCACCTTGATCATTTGAAATTTCCTCCTCAGTAGATAGCACTTCGAATCTAGAAGATATGGTAATCCTCTCTGTTCCGGAATTTTCGGGATACCCGTTTGCTTGTGGATTTGGCTCCTGCTCGACCTGAGTTGTACCGTTTTCCGACGCCGGAGCTTCAGGCTCAGCCATATCTAAAGTTGCGTCCTTCCCACTTGACTGGATAGAGGGTCTCCGTCTCGTTTGTTTTTTGACACGCATCCATCCCCCATGATTGGAGGTTTCAATTTGCGAGCTTCCTTCCATAGCCTTGCCTTGTAATTGATCAGACACTTGTTCTTCTCCTCCGTCCTTACCACACGTCTCACTAGTCACTACTGTGGCCGACCTTCCCGCATTCGAAGCAGAGCATGCGGAGACCTTCATACTGAATGGGCCAGATTTTGCCATCCATCTTGAACTTCGACAGGAGAGGTTTAGTGAGGTCGATCTCCACACTAAGTCCTGCAAAGCGGCCCCTATCTACAGAGGTTGTGGTGCTATCAGTACGCAGAACCCGACCAATCTTGTTTCCGATCATGGTTAGGAATCGCGGATCAAAGTACTCTATATGTAGGCATGGAATCCGGACCCAAACTGTGAGCTTAGTGATTCTCTCCACGTCGCGGTTGAATCGTGGCACCCATTGTCGAATTGCCAAGTAGTTGTCGCCTATCATCCAAGGCCCATCCATGACTACATGATTGTAGTCGGCCGGATTGGCGAATCGAGCAATGTAGTAGTCATTCCCGAGGTCGATCAGCGAGAAAGGAGCACGCAGAGCCCATTTCTGTGAGAGGCGTCGGTGCAACTGCATATATCCCGGTCCTTTGTCGAAGAGCTTGACAATGAGGGTGTTCCTTCATGGCTTCCTTAGCGCTAGCTTTTCAGCTTTGTTCAGGACGATGGCCGGACAGTTAGGGTCGTCATCTTCCGGAAGGAGATCATCGTCCGTGGCATATCCCTGCTCATCACTTCGTTCCTCGAAGACAGGATTCATGTGCATAATCTCATGGCCAGAGCCCTCGGTTCCGATCAATTTGTCCTTATAGTTCGGAGTCTGGACGACGGCCTTCCCATTTGCTTCATTGAGGGTTGGAAATTGCCCATTGAGGGTATTGACAGACGCGGCAATGGGGGCCCCAAACATCGTAGGTTGAACATTTGCTTCCGATGGGACCACCTCCACAGCGGGTGGTGGGGCGGAGTTGGGATCAGTGGCACCCACCATCTCCTCCGAGGGAGTGGGAGTCGGATCAGGAGGCTTGCCGGCGGCGGCGTGGGCATGACGGTTGGGACTTCTGCTTCGCTCTCTACCACTCATCGCTTTCCTCAACAATACTTTCATTTTTCGTCAAAATACTTGAAGTTACAGTTTCATCCATGGACTTTTATGTTTGATGTTACTCTTTTCAATTGATCAAAATTTTGTTGTTGTCTCTATTCCTTTTATTTATTTAATTAATTAAAACTTTAAAATGAATTTTTTTATTACTTTTTTAAAAAGAAAATATTATAATATTATTTAGGAATGCCTTTATAATTTAAATTAGTTTACATTTTAAATTTGGCTGTTTTATTTACATTATTTATTTATTTTTATATTTTGAGTTATCTAGTAATTAAATAGCTAATGAAAATATAAATTTTCCTTCAAAAAGAAAAAAATACTTTTTCAATTATTTTTTAATCCTAAATAAAAAATAAAAAATCTGTGATTTATTTTGTAAAAAAAATAACTGAGGTCTATCAGATAAAAATCTTATAATATTTTTTCTACAATTAATTAAGTGCATTTCGGTTACTAATATAAAATTTCACTACAAAGTTAAAATATTTGGCCAAAAAATAAATGTTGATGGTTTAATTAAATGAATTATATTATATTATACATAATGTCTTTTAAAAAAATTAAAAGATTTTGTTTTAAAAAACTATTTTTAGGGAAAAAAATCCTCTAATAATAATGGCAGAGGGGGCAAAATGGTAACCTAACATGTTTTTATCAACTACTCAACCATGCTTAACATAATAGAGAAAACAGGTGGCTTTTTGTTAATGGGTTATGTTTAATGGGTGATTTCCTATAATTTCAGATTTAAGAAGTGGTGTAGGGTAAAGTAAGCATAATCAAAGGGTGTTTTTTTATGTGCTACTAAAAATAAATAAAAAATAAAAAACTGGGCCCAATACATCTGAGGATTACCAAAGGTCCAAAAGAGCCCATTCATCTTGTACGAGCCCATTTATCTTGCGGATCTTCTATCGTTTCCGGACGGGATAACTATAAGTCTATAACTTAGGCTATGTTCTGTGCGGTGGAATTTCAAGGGATGAAGATTATTTTCATGGTAGACATACTGATTTAAAAAAAAAAAAAGTATTAGATTATTTTAGATGGTGGAGAAGATAAAGATTATTTTTGAAAAACATCTTCTACGGTGTTTGAGTGATTAGAGATTATTTATTGATGCTATATGGTGAAATACCACTTTTACCCCTCATTTTTTTAATTGAACACGGAGAGAAATGTTGGTGGAATTGGGGACGAGCGTATCTCTCCTCCTCTTCCAGTTTAAATTTAGTGTCTGTTTGGATTCCAAATGCATGATGTTTATAATGCAAAATGATAAGATGATATTTGTTTAACACAATTTTTAGGGTGTTTAATTTATAACGTTTTTGGATTCCACAATGTATTAATTATAATGCAATTATTTTTTCTTGATTTATGTTATTACTAGTTTTATTGCCCGCGATCTTCGCGGTTTTTTTATATGACTTTTTATTATTCATGCACAAATTATATAAGATCATAAAAATTATATAAAATGTTATTTATTGATTTTTTAATTTCCTATTTATTATCAATTTATTATTGGTGATAAAAAAAAATTTTAACGACCAACTTTAATCGCTAAAATATTATAAAATACATATTTCTCTTATATATACACTTTAATATCACACACATCTATAAAAATAAATTATTGCTAGCTATAATGGTTGATTATATATATGTGAATACTTAAGGGTAAAATTTATTCTATAGGTCGGATTAAGGGCATTGAATTTCAAATTTATATCCTGTAATTTCATTATTCTTTTCCTAATTTTTTCATAAAACAAAATTATTTTATCGCTAAACAAAGTAATATGTATAGTGGATCTAATATTTGTATAAATTTTATTTATAAATTAATTGGTACATGAGCAATATTTGGATAAACTTGGTTTATAAATTAATTATTTGTTAAAGATAAATACTTATTGATTTGAATTATTTCTATATATGGTTTAATGTGATTGTTTAAAGATAAACAAAATTATTTGGTACTTGAGCAATATTTACATAAATATGGTTTATAAATTAATTATTTGTTAAAGATAAATACTTATTGATTTGAATTATCTCTATTGGTTAATGTGATTATTTAATAATTTAATAAAATATGTACAATTCACGTGTTTAATGATGATTGATTTTCATGTTATAGATTCTTATTCAACCGGCGAATAGCAGTATTACATGCATCAATAATAAGTAATTCACGTGAATTACTTCTAAATGTAAACATAAACTTAATTGCAAAGTAATCAATAGAGATTGTTCAAATAGAGATAATTTAATAAAATATGTATAATATCAACCATGTTTGATGATGATTGATTTCCATTGGAGCGAGTTATTATTTATATTTGTTATATCATGAAGAAATATATGAAGATTGTGTTTAATGTATAAATTACAAAGGTTTTTTTTTTATCTAACGGAGTATAAATTACAAAGGTTGTATAGTATTCACTAGATTGCCATAATGCATAATTGAATTTTTTTTTAAAAATTCTGGACGTAATTGTTGCAAATATGTGGAAAATATAAAATGGAATATGGAATCACCTCGTAAGATAATTCGGTTGTTAAAAAAACATAATCTATATAAACTCTTAATTTAGAAGAGTTTACGATGATGTGTCATTCTTAGAGACATTTTAGGAGTTTTAACTAATCTTTTTTTTGACATTTTTCTTTGATTTTCTTTAATTTTTTTTTTTTTCATTTTCCTTTAATTCTCTTTTTTCTTTAATTTTACTAACTATTGGGCTTAATTCAAAACATTGAATTCAATCTAATATAACTATTGGGCTTAATCAAATTTATTTACTAACTATTGGGATTAATTCAAAACATTGAATAATTATTGATTATGGCACATCACATTTAAACAATGTTATAATGATATTGATATTATTATTACTGTGTAATTTAAAATATCTATATTTATGTATTATACTCTACATAAGATTTTTTTAAAATAATTTTCCGAGATAATTATAAGATACATTTATTGTAAAGTTTTTTTTTATGATTTTAATCTTAACATTTATTAATATTTTTATATATTATATTTTAGTTTTAAAAAAACGCGCCATGGCGCGGGACTCGTACTAGTTGATATTGTTTCAAAAGATTTTGTTTCAAATGATAGAATTTATAAGGGAAAACTAATTAAAATACCCCCACCTTTGGGGGTATGGTAAAAATATATTCCCAACTTTTAAATGTAATAAAAATATCCTGACCTTGGAGGGTAGTGGTAATATATTACCACGAGTTTTTTCACGAGTAAAAAATGATGACATAAGGCAGCCTGTGCGGAATTTTTTAACAAGGGTTTTTTTGAACAATTTTCTTAGGAAAAAATAAAAAAAAATTGGACCGGGTTCATACGCAACGTCTTTTTCTCCCTCCTATTTTCTTATGTGATCGCTTCTTGAACTGTTTTCTAGGTCTTCCAAGTAGCTCATGGTTCCTCTTCAATGAAAGTCTTCCTCCCTCATGGTCGCTTACTCGCTTATCTTAAGCTGTCTCTCTCACATCTTCTTTCTCTTTGATTTGTTCACGGATTTGACTGAGTAAGTTTTTTTCCCCTCTTCGTTGTTGTTGTTGGTTTAGTTTTGTTGTCGGGTTGGTGTTAGGAATAGTCGTGTTGTGTTGATTTGAGACAATTTTGACCGGATTACTTACTTTGTTGAATCAATTTTGTTTTTTAGGTTTAATTTAATCTGTTGTCGGTTTATTTTTTTCCTAAGGAAACCTTTCAAGAAAACCCAGTTTTAGAACTATATAATTTGTAAAAAAGCTTCAACGAAGGTTGCCTTGTTAAAAAAAATCCGCGTAGGCTGTCTTGACAACATTTTTGACCCATTAGAAAACTCGTGGTAATATATTACCACTACCCTCAAAGGTCGGGATATTTTTATTACATTTGAAAGTTGATGATATATTTTTACCATATCCCCAAAGGTGGGGGTATTTTAATTTGTTTCCCCAATTTATAATCACTTAAGATATAAAAATTAATTATAAAAATCAATTAAGTTAGATACATAGGATGGCACGTGTATAAAATAGATAGAGTTATTGTTTGATGTGACTTAAATTTATTGGATACTCATTAATTGACGTGTTAAAAAATCCGGTCAGATTGCGCCAAAGAACAACACGTAGGCGAATTGCACCAGAACCCGCCACATAGGATTTCCACGCCTCTGTTTTAGTATTATATACTAGTCTTATTACCCGCGTATTATGCAGCTTTTTGATAAGTTTTTTTATATTAATGTGAATTGATATTTAATAAGTATATATATAATTTTCAATCATACTATTTAGGTATATTTTTCTATATTCTTATTTTTTGTTTGTTTCATTTATGAATCTTGTATGCTTTTTTTTATC
The DNA here is from genome assembly GCA_037127255.1 of Persicaria tinctoria. Classification (NCBI taxonomy): domain Eukaryota; kingdom Viridiplantae; phylum Streptophyta; class Magnoliopsida; order Caryophyllales; family Polygonaceae; genus Persicaria; species Persicaria tinctoria. The sequence continues at coordinate 9,902,499 of JBANSL010000012.1, forward strand.
CTCCCTTTATTTCACTTTGAATAGTACATTGATTAGTAGCTTTAACACCTTTAAGATAGGAAATACTCTTTTTTAAATTTAATTTAGAGGTATTCATATACATCTATTTAAAAAAAAATTGTGAAAAAATTATAAAGAATAAATTTTTAATATAATTTGACTTAAAAAGTTAAAAGATCGGAAATATGTTAACTTGAATCTTTTCATTTTAATTAGTTTCTAAAATTATTTCTTTATGATTAACAATTTTTTTTAATAAATGTATTTAAACTATCATTTACTTATGATATTAATGAGTGGAGTATGATGTTATATATAAAAGAATTAATAAATTAAAGAACATATCATGCATCTTGTTTTTGTAACACCTTGCATGTATTTAATTGATGGCAAAACTGGGCCAATTTCAACACAAAAATCAAACGTCCTCCTATATTTGATAATGATATTTGTTTTGCTTATCACCTTTTATAAAAATGATGCACCCTCCTTTCATAAGATATGAAGTATAAATAGATTGTATAAAAATAACTTAAGAGATTGTGTTAGTGATAGGTTTTTTAATAAGTTAAAATATTGGGTTGAATATTTATATTAAAAATGAATATATGTCTGTGTAAAATAACTTAAAAGATTATATTATGATAGATTTTATAACTACTTAAGATTTTAATTTGAATATTCATATTTAAAATGAATATATATGTATATTAATGATAAGATTTTATTTGTCAATAGATAATTAATCAATGATGAAATCTTATCATAACAAAAGATGACCTTTGGATAAAATGACCCGAAACAATATCCGATTTGCTTAAATAAATACTCCGTCCATTATTTTTTTATAAGTCTTTTATATTTATGCACATTTATTTAGTAGGATAAAATTGTATAAAATGGTAATTGTTAACAATTTCATACTTATTTATATATACATAACTATCCATATAAGATATCCATCTAATTGAATGCGTGCAATATGTAGTCAAACATTAATGTCTACATCCACGCAAGTGTACAGACTTACGGACTTAATTATACAATTTGCAATCGCTCTATATTATTTGAACTTTTGAAGATAAAATTTTGTATAAAATCAAATCGGTTAAATTGATTTTCACTTTAGTTAATTTAAAATCTATCAAGTATCCGATTGAGATATGAATATATATAAATCTCTTAAAGCTTTATACATACTATTTATTTAAACTATTTAATATATAATTTATTTAAAAAGTATTAAATTGTACGTATATATAGGATATGTGGATAAATTGTATACATGTCATTATTTGACTTGACTTAAATATTTATAAATTAATCTAATCTATAATTTTTTCTAGATAAAATATTTATAAATTTATAAATTAACTTAAGGTAAAATGATAAGATTTGTAAGATATGAGGTTGAATATCTATACTAAAAATTAATTTAATCATTAATTAAAATAGACACATAGGATTGAATATTTATACTAAAAATTAATTTAATCATTAATTAAAATAGACACATAGGATGACACATGTATAAATAGATTGGGTTATCGTCTAGCATGAATTAAATTCATTGGATCATCATTAATTGACGTGTCAATAAAACCCGGTCCAGATTGCACCAGAAAACGACACGTAAGCGAATCGCACCAGAACCCGCCACATAAGATTTCTACTTCTCTGTTTTAGTATTATATACTAGTTCATTACCCGTGCCTTGCACGGGTCATAGATTACAAAAATATTATATAAGTGTTGGTTAATAAATAAAATACAATAACTTTTATTAACCTATTTTAATAGAAAAAATATTTTAAAAAATCGATTGACCAAATTTGTACTTGAAACTTAAAACTTATATAAATGTATTTTTCACGATATCTAACCTCCCTTGAGTCAGTAACAATCATATCCAATATTAAATGATTCTGAACTGATTTAAAATTAAATAACTCAATAAAAAAAATTGGCCCTACTCGACAAATGACATATATATTCATGTCAACCACCACTCCAAATCAACCTAAAATTTCATTAGTTAAAGTTTCAGAGTTTAACTTGTACTAAACAACTTCTAATACACACTTATTTAAAATTTTAAAGATTAATGTTATGAAAAATCAAGCAACATACCCACTGTTAAAGATAATGATATTTTTTACGGAAATTTACAGAAAACTACCCGTTAAAAAGAGACTTTTACACTTAACCACATGTTATGAACGGAATTATATAAAAGAACACCCATTAAATGTTTTTTGTTAACAAATCACCACCTATTGTCTATTTCTATTAGGATTATGTAAAATATATATATATATATATATATATATATATATATATATATATGATATTATAATATTTTATGCTTTATATTTAATTATAATCACCAAATAGATTTAATTATTTTACCAAAATTTATAAAAAATATTATTTAAAAAACTTGATGTATATGTGAACAAATTCTCCTATTATTCCTAAAAATGGTTATAAATTTTTAAAAATACCTTATAGACTACTTTTTAATCAAAATTAAAATAAGTTTATAAGTCATTAGAATTGTTTAAATTCAATATCATTTTTTATCTTTATAATTTATGTCTCATTTGCTTTCATTTTTAAACATCTAAACTATATACTAAAAATGAAAAAATTATCTAAATAGTTTTTTTTTTTAAATCAGGCTCAAAAGTATTTTTTTATTAAAAGTATTTTTATGAAAGTTTGATTTAATTTTTAAATAAAATTCAATAGTATTTTCCACAGTTATAAACCTTCCAAATAAATATAGAATTTAAAATTTTTACACATTTCCCCCCTAATATATTAATATAACTTTTTTATCCATACGATAAATTTAATTTAAATAAATTCAAGTTTAAACATTAAATTTTAAGTATAAAATATTAAAATATACTATATTTAATGGAATTCTAATGGAAATATGTGGTGGATGGTGATATGTGAACAAAACCATTTAATGGGTGGTTTTTTGTAATTTGATATTTATCGGATGGTTAAGTGTGAAAGTCTATATTTAACGGGTGATTTTTTTTTAATAAATTTCCCTATTTTTATATACGATACTTTATTTATCTCACTCAGCATCTAAAATTAACGAAATATGAAGTCACATAGCAAAATATAATGACTTAAAATTGAACTACTTAATTAATCTATTAGTCGTTCAACTAATTACCGTTTCAAAAGGAAATATAAAAAATTTATTTGTCATGATATAAAAATGGCTCAATTGATATCGTATAGAATTCGATCTATTTTATTTTTGTTAAGTTGTAAATGATATGGTATTGTATAGGATTGAGATGATATATAGTTGCCTACCAAATACAACCGGTGATTGGATTGGCCAAAACAAAGGCAAAATGATCGGTGTAAATATTTTTTGATTTGGCAAAACAAATATATACGTAAATCTTGTAAAAGCATATAAAAAGATATCTATATATACACACAAAAATATACACATGTATATAATAGTACACAAATAATATTATTACCATATATAACAAAATAATTATTAAAATAAATAAATTAAAAATAGGTGACAAAAACATAACACGTGGCACAATATTAGTCGTTAAAAAAAGGTGGGAAAATATTAAATCTGTAAAGTAACCGGCCATCTTAAATCTATAAAGAAAATTAGAAAAGAAAAATCGAGTGAGATAAATAGACAATTCAAAGAGGATTCTTTATAAACCAATGACCCCTTGCCCTAGTGGTAAGGGAGAGGTGGCCCTTGCAAGAGGTCAAGGGTTCAAATCCCACTTCTTACACAATTTGTGTATTAGTGGGTGCTCAAGCCTTCATTGGCTTGGGTGAGCCTGGCTGGTGGCTTGCCGCCTGGCTTAACCGGTTCGCGTCCTTAGCAGGCTAGGGCCCGGACCCGCGGGGGGATTAGTCGATAACCTCGGAACCCCCCACGTCCAAAAAAAAAAAGAGGATTCTTTATAAGAACATAATGGGTGTAAATTACATGAAAATACAACTGAAGTTGAAGATGAAAGGAAAAATGAACGCCACGGTATATATATAGGAAAAATACAGAAAATAAAAAAAAAGTATAGGATTGAGGTGATACGTGTGTGATTTGATTTGGAAAAAAAAGGAAAAAGATATAATATACGAAGAAAATAGGTAAGTAAAATATAGAAAATAAAAAATAAAGTAGGATTGAAGAGATACGGTATAAAGTGTGATTTGATTTGGAAAAAAATAGGGAAGAAGATATGTATACAATAATAATAGGTAAGTGTATAGGATAACAAATATACGTAATATAATATATGAGATATATAGGCAAGTTGGGCTACTATTACAATGAGTTGAAAACAAATATGTAGATATATAATATCCTAAATAGGAAAATCTATATATACAGGTGATTCGGATGGTTACCATAAATAATAATTATTTTTTAATTTAATTATGAAAAGAAATAAATGAAAAATAGCTGGAAGAAAATTTCACACGTGGCACACTATTATTATTAAGAGTTAAAAAAAAGGCGGGAAAAAAAATGCAAGGATAGTGCGACACGTGTCCTAAATAGGTTCTACTTTAGTATTATTTAGGATTATATAAAACCACCCACCAAATATTTGTTTTTTACTTAACCACCCATTAAATTTGAAAGTACACGAAATCCCCCGTTAAATACGATTTGTTTACAAATTACCACCCAAACAAAAACATTCATCAAAACATCAATACAAATACATGACTAATTTACCTCTAATTTTTAATCATAATTTATTTTTATATCCATTGAAATACCTCAGACTTATAATTAATTGAAAATAAAAGTATTTATTTATCCCAACGTCATAATTCATACACCAATACGACCTTGAATCTACAAAATTTTAGTAAATATCCATTTAGCTAGTATTTACAAATGTGAATGTTTAATCCCTCAAAAAATGGTATATTGGTCATTCACGATATTTTTTAAAAAAATCGGACATAATTTTATCATGAGTGATGACTTTTTAACAAATTCTATTTCATGGGTGGTTTTGTCTAATTTCTAATTTAATGGATAGTTAAGTGAAATGTAACGGCCCAGAATTATGATTTCCGGGTTACGTTTCAAGGGATAAAACCCCTTGTTCGGATCTTGCAATCCAGGTACGGGTCGAGGTTTCAAACTCATTTAGGATTAGTAGAAAGAGGGATTTCAAACCCTAAAACCTCGAAGGGCCATTGGGTACCCTTTACCTGTCCTAAGACTATGCCGCAAAATCCAATTCAACCGAAAGTAAAGCGGAAGCAAAACTAGGATATAAATGCCCCGACAAAGCCAGGTCAAACCAAATCATAAACAAGTGATTAATATTTTTACCAAGTTATAATATTAGCTAGGTTCTTCGATTCGCCAAAGGGTTTCCCGTCACAGAAGCAAGGAGCAAACAAGATCTGCAGAAAATACCTTAAAAAAAAAGAACGGGGAAAGGAGTCAGATCGAGCCACTCATGCGGGACCGGTAGTCCTCGCTGAGGCCACATAGTATGTGCTATACCTAATAAAGATGCTCTAATGCAGTACGAAAGTCAACACACTAGCATGCTCCTAGGTATAATAATTTGCAGAAATACTGTAAAGGGCCCAAGACAATGCCAAATGGCATATCCCTCTCCTACCTCCACCCCCTTCCGATAGGGCGGAGACTGGCCAGCTCGTGAATGCATTCCATCATAATCGGGCGGCACGCATGCCTAACCCGCTCCACAATAAAGTCCGCAGGCATATCATAATATAAGGAAGTTCATGACTCGATTGACTCAGGGTACCCGATGAGGCTGGGCTACCCTATGACCCTAGCAAAGACTCTAGGACTATCACAGATCACGGCCGTTCTGTTTCAAACGCATAAAGTAAACAGATGCTCAATCAATTAGTGCAACCTAAACATGATACTACATGGCATGCTTTTATGCATATGCAACACCTAACATAAAATGCAACAACAGGCATGAATGTCCAACCTGAGTAAGCCCCTAGGGAACTTACCTGAAGATGCAAAACAGCAGGATAATACAAGCAAGGGCCCAAATGCAAGTCCAAAGCAATCCAAGAGCAAACACACCTATCATCAAGCAATTTCCATAAGCTACCGTACCGACATTCATACATACGAACTCCAAGTTCTCAACATGCTCAAAACCAACCGATAGTAAAACCGTTTTCCAAAACCTTTCCGATATGATCAACATCAACCAAAATCACTTCATTTCCAATCAAAACCCATCGATAAAATCGTACCAACCATATTTTTCAAACTCTTAAATCCCAAACTAAATCAACTCATATTCAAAACAATTCTCAAATCATGTCCTGGCCAAAACCCCTTTATAAACATTAAATCTTTAATCAACTTACAATTTCATACCATTAAAATAATTCCGACATTTTTATTTTCAAAATCACCAATTAAAATCTCACAAAATGCATATTCCCATTTAATGCTTAAATATAATAAATCACCAAAAGATCACTCCATTTAGTAACTCACATTTGTAAAAACTACAATACTAAATTACTTTATTAATTCCCAAATCATATATTAAAACACCACAAAATACTTATCAAATAATACTATCTTTAATGTTTTTATAATAGGAAGAATTTCAGAATATGTATATCCCAAAATCATAATAATATAGTAATAATAATAATCTAAAATCAATTAAATACAAATCATATTACATAACCATGATATATAATATAACCATTGCTCACAAAAGCCCAACTCTCTTTTGCTGAAAATAAACCGGACCCTACCCAAGGAAAGATTAGGCCCAACCCGAAGCCCAAGCCTGAAGAGAGAAGGAAACCCGGATCCAATGCTCTCTCTCTCAAAATCAGAATACCCATTCATCAAATGAAATAACCCGGATGGATGGGGTCGGATCCGGCCCAATAACGAAGCCCAACTGAAAGGCATGGGGCGCGTCTCCTTCAGCAATCCAGAGAACAGAACCCTCAGGGTTCAGGAACGGAAGACGACGAGAGAAAGGGGAGTAAGCTCCGACCTCCGGCCACCCTTTCCGACCCAAGCCTACCCCACCCTGACCGACCTGAGATTCCGACTAGACCCGACCCAACGGAACCAAAACGACAGTAAGGAGCAAGGAAGAAGAGAAGGATTACCGAGGCCGTGAGATTCCGATTCCGAGGGCGGCTCCGGCTGTACTCGACGGGGAAGAGCGTTGCTCGAGTCCTGGAGGAGGGAGAGCAGAGGAATTCGACGGCGTTCTAGCCTCCGGCGGACGGAGCCACTGCAGCTGCTGGCCGGACGAAGGGAATGGCAGATGAGGTGGGTGTAGCTGGAGCATTGCTCTCGGCAAAATAGAGCTCGGGCTCTCGGTTTCGCTCGAGAATGGAGACAAGGAGGCGGCGAAGATGGCCGTTGGAGCTCGGCTGCGGCTTCGGGGTGGTTCGGTCGACGGAGGAAGCCGATACTCGGCCGCGGGTTGCTGCTGCTGTTCACCGGAAGCGAGAGAGAGGAGGGACGAGGGTGCTCGGCGTTCTCCTCGTCAAGGCAGGGGAGCTACCGGGTTGCGCTTCTCCACCGACGGAGATGGTGGTGTCTGGTGGCTGAAAAAGGAAGGCGACGGGGTGGCTCGGTGGGTGAAAACCAGAACGGAGGGAGAGGGTGATTGTGGATAAGGTCTAGTGTTGCTTGGGATCCATTTCAAAGTGGGAGGGTTTTTGTTTGTTTATTTTCTGGGTTTTAATTGCAGGGAGCAAAATGGGAGAGGGAGGATTGCAGAGTACAAAATGGGAGAGAGACAGCAAATTTCCTTTGAAAATCTGAGATTGTGGTGTGAGAATTGACCTACAAAAGGACAATTTGGTATAGCTGTACAATGTAAAGGGAAATTGCAGGAGAGAGGGTGGGCATCTCGTGAGGTCTGAGTGAGAGAGAGAGAGGGGTGTGTGTTAAAGAAAAGGAAGAAAAAGAAAAAGAAAGGAAAACTCCAAATTTCAAATACCCGAAATATAAACTTGAAATCTGCTCACTCGACCTTATCCTGACGCGTTTAAAATACTTTTCAATTTTCTAAATCCGAATTTAATAAATGAAATTTGAATATTATTTTCCACTACTCGACATATAAAAGCGGGGTATAACATATTTTAAATTTTCAATTTAATTAACGTCGGAACTTGTTTCGAAAGATTTAGAATAAATCCAATAGCTCACGGACAGAAATTTCAAATCTCCTGAATCTTAGAAATCGGAATGATTATAAATCACTATTTTAATAGTTTAATATTCTAAAATTTCCCGGCCTTTACATGAAAAACTTGATATTTATTGAGTGATTTTCTATAATTTACCAAAAAAATTATGGTTTATAATAATATATGTAAAATTAGTAATTAACAATTGTTTAATAATAGTTTTCAATACAAATACTATATAATTTTAATTAAAATAAAATATGAATATAATATGAAAACTATAACAAAATATCTAAATATATAAAGAAAGAGTATATGTGGAGATTTTGATTTTTCTAATTAGGTATGCACGTATAGTTTGAAAAAAAAACTTTCCAATTATGATTATTTCAAAGATAATGCATTTATAATTCTAATAAAATAAAAATAAATATGTGGCACTAAGTTGACACATGGTAGAATATTATTGGCAAAATATTTAGGCGGGAAAAAAACTCACCAGGAGTTGACATGTGGCAAAACAGGTTACTACTTTAGTATTGTTATTGATATTGATTGATCGATTGATGATTGATTTGGTTAAATTATGTTTTTATTTCGATTTTTACGAGATTTTCAATTTTATAATCAAATATTCACATAAAACGAGATAAAATAATTACATTATAATTAAAATGAAATGAAATCCAAACACACCCTCATGCCTCATGCGAGAGACATACTATATCCTGAACTTGCCAACTTGTTGGCATAATTAAAGCAGGTAATGACTTGCAAAGGAACAGTTTTGTAGTAAAAAATAAAAATCTATCTATTTATAGTTTATACCACTATTAAAACAGCGCGGCGCGTTCTTCTTTCTATTTATAGTTTATACCTACCCCAATAAATAGATAGATTTTTTTTCCCGCCGTGTGATGAGCAAAACGATGCGAGAGCCAAAGCAAATCGACGGGTCACATCCAAAGCGCGTTCTTCTTTCTATTTATAGTTTTCCCGCTGCACGCGCGGCCACATCCAAAGCAAATCGACGGGTCACGGATCGACGTTTCGAATCATTTAAAAAAAAATCATTTTTTTTAAAAAAATTCATGCAAATATAGCGTTTTAAAAAAAAAATTAAAAATTTATCGATCCGATGGGTCATTTGTTGGTCAAAATTAAACTCTCGACCCTAACTCGAACATATGACCCACCACAACCCGCCGGGTCCATGACCCGTCTGACTTATCGGGTCACGGGTTCACCCGTGATCCGCAGCATTTTCCTTCTTTCTACGTTCTATGTGCGTTTTCAAACCATCGTTTTTTACATATCCAAAAGTGCTATTTTATCCCCTTTATCTACAGTATTATATATTCGTTTTCAATAATTAATTTAATAAATAATAAGACTCGATGTTATGCTATTTTTTCAAATTACGACATTAATATTGTACGTTTAAGTATTCTATCTCACTTTATAAGTAGTACCTAAATGAAGCACGAGTCTAACACTAATATACTTTTAATAAGAACGGAGATTAAATTCCTCAAAAACACTCCTCCAATCATGAATTAATGATCATATAAAGTCCGGCCACTTTGTATCACAAAAACATTAAAAAAATAATTATTGATATAATTAAAAAGATTTTACCGTACCATTGATATGAAATTTTAACGGTTAATCCCAATCCTAATAACCCCTATTTTTCCTAAACCGTTTTACTCATCACACGGCCAATTTATCGCCAAACATACAGTGGCGATCGCAGATCAACCGTGGTAATTTTACTGGCCACGGATCCCAAGACCTTGAGAAATGATATGGCGACGGTTTTAAAAACCGTCACAATAAGTGCGGTTACGGACGTCCAGACCATATGCTTCAAAACCGTGAGAAATGATATACCGACGGTTTTTAAAACCGTCGCAATAAGTGCGGCTACGGATGTCCAAACCGTATGCTTCCTGTTTTGAATAAATGATGGCACCTAGTGCTTCCTATTCATTATTTTTCAGTCGGTGTTTCTCAAAATTAACATGATTTGAGCATCCGTAGCTGTGCTTATTGCGACGGTTTGCAAAACCGTTGCCATTTCATTTCTCACGGTTTTAGGAACCGTGACCGGCCAAAATACTACAGTTTTCAGATCCGCAATCGTCATCGTGTATTTGGCGATAAATTGGCCGTGTGAATTGTCTCCCCTTCCTAAACCATGTGTTTGATTAAAAGAAATCACGTCATGTGATAAGAATTATGACAGATTTACCGACAATATTTGTGGATCGGAATTCGCCTGATGCCAAATTTAATTGGCCGGTGTGTCCCATTTTATCGGCACGTTGTATTCATTTGATTTAGGTGCAATCAACATTCAACACCAATTTTATTTTATTTTATATTTATCTTTGCAGATTTTAAGTTGAACCTAGGTTATATTTTGCCAACTTAATTAAGGCTAAATTGTCGGATTGGTATAAAAAAGGTACCACAAACGACAGATTGGTATAAAAAATACTTCAAGCGACAAATAGGTATAAAAACAATATCAATACGACAAATTGGTATATTTTTCTTTAAAAATCGATTTTTAATAAATTAAGTGAATTTATATCCCTACAACTTATTTCCATTTAAAATATAAACAATTAAAATAATATACATTCTATTTTTAATATTTTAAGTTTTATATTTAAATTTTATACTCAAATAAATTTAAAAATCTATTTGAATTATATTTTTTAAAATATATAGATATTTAAAAAAACTTGATTTATATATCGATACCAACTCTCCCATTTTATTATTGAAAATGTTTATAAATTTTAAAAATATTTTATAGATGACATTTTAATTAAAATCAAAATAAGTTTATAAAGCATTAACATTATATAAATTTTAATAAGATTTTGAGTTTAATAATTAATGTTAAATTTAATGTAACAATTTATTTAATTTGTAAACATCTACATTGTGTGCCAAGTGAAAAAAATATTTTAAAAAACATTAATCTCAACCTTCCAAATAAATTCCAGGTTATTTTTTTTCTCAAAAGTTTGCTTAAATTTTGAAACAAAATTCAACAAAAACTTCAAATTTTATAATCCTCACTAATATAATTATAATTTATAATTTTTTTTATAGATTTATTTTATCCTACCGGTCTAATGTTTCATTAAAAATAAATAAGTTGATTTATTAATTGAATTGGAAAATTGGATTTTTTAAGGAAAATATACCAATTTGTCGCACTTGTGTCATTTTTTATACCTATTTGTCGCTCTAAGTTTTTTTAATACCAATTCGTCGTTTGTAGTACTTTTTTTATACCAATCTGGTAATTTGGCCCTTAATTAACTATGATCCATCAACTTGAACCTTCGATCGAGTATCTGACATGCTTGCTTAATTATATATATGAATATATACATGATGTAGCTAGGAGTTTAAATCTAACCTATAAAGTTGAAGAATTATATATTCCTACAACCCTAATTTAATTTAAGATGGAATCTTGTTGGTAGTGGCGGATCCTGAAGCGATTAGTTGAGGGGCGGAAAATTAAACCCTAATTTTTTCGAAAAAAATCATCAATATTTTAAATGTGTAAGTAGAATAAGAATATAAATTATGCATACTTTATTTCACGGTTTTCAAATATTTTAATATAACATATTAATTTGAAGTTTTTGGATTTAATTATAGCATTAAGTTATGGAGTTTAATAAATGACAATTACGACAGAAGTATATCAATTTGGTAAATTATGTGGAAATATATATTTTATATCGGTTCAGTCTTGAAAGGTTTATAATTTTTTACTCGGGTGTCGGATTTGAGCTTATAATATATCAAATTGAAGCTATCAACGAGAGACATATTATATATATTAAAATTTATTTTTGATTGGGGGGAAACTGTCACCTCTAACCCCAAAGAGGATCCTGTTATGGCCCGACGCCTAACATAAAAAACCGAAAGAAGGAAGCTAGTGAGAAGCAGAAGCGAGAGTTTGGGATGAGAAGAGAATAGAGAAGGTAGGAGATAGAGAGAGAATGGGAATTCACAACCTTGCATTTCCCACACAAACTTCTTACAAATCACGTGGCTTAGCATTGTGTCACTGATCGTATTCACCTGCATAACACATGCTCTGACAGCTTCAAATCCGGCCTCAAGGCGCGGGCTACCCTTGAATCTAAGAAGTTGTGTGTAGCACGGCCTCACGACGCGGACATCACAATCTTGGATTGTGATGTCCTTCCTTTGGACTGATCCTTTAACCCGAATTGTATTGCCTGTCTCATCACGAGTAAGAGCATGAACATACACATCTGTGTCTCCTGGATCTTCTTCGGGGCTCAATTCTTGCACTGAATCATCAGGACTCAGCTCCTTATTTTGGACCTCTTGAGCTATCAAACTTAAGAGTGACTGAGTCTTGCATCTGTGACCGTGGAAATACTTTTCCCCACATCTGTAACATAGCCCTTACTTGGCCTCAGATGACCTCCCAGTACTGATTTCTGACCCTGATGATGGAGCTAGCTTAGAGCTACCTGCAGTACTCCTTGAATCAAGTTTCTCGTTCTTGTTCACTGAATCCCAAGTCCAATAAGATGGCTTATTGCCAGAAAAAGAAGAATTGCTCCAAGAAGGCTTCCATGGCGGCTTGGAAACTCGGATCAATGCTTGAACTGCTTTGTAATGGAGACGAGCTTGCTCTAAAACATCAGCCATTGAAGTCGGTCTACCCAATAATCCCAATTTCACCGGTGACTGAATCTCGGCCTTAAGGCCACTGAAGTAGCTAGAGACAAAGTATGATTCGGACAATTAGGGATTGAAAGATAATATACCAGCGCGTAGATCCTCAAAACGCTCATTGTAATCTTCAAGATCGTCAAGTTAATTGTTCCAACTTGTTGAACTCTCCCACAATCTCATCTTCACGCCTATCCCCAATCCTCATACAAATGTCATCACAAAAATTTACCCAATTAACTCGAGGATTCTGCAGGAAATACCCTTGGAGCCAAGTGTTTGCCTTATCCGTGAGATACATAGTTGCGATCTCGATTTGCTGAGCTTCAGGAATTGCGAAAATTCCAAAGTATTTTTCGCACTTTCTAATCTAGTTCTTGGCTTCTTGCCATCAAAACTGGGGAAATCCAATTTAGGGAGACGGTGGAATCTCTGATCACTTCCCCCTTGACTCGTGCTTACCTGTCCCCCATTGAAACTCTGGTGCCAGCGCGATCCCGGATTTTTTTGATCTGCAGGCCCTGATCCGAACAACGATCGATCACCTTGAGAATATATGTTGTGAATCCTCCCTCCTAGTTTCTGATTGTCGTCCCCTCTGGCCACCTGGATCTGGAGGATTCCTCACGAAATATGCTAGCTGTTCCATTTGTTAATCATTGAGTTTCTTGAACTCTTCAAACTGTATAGCTTGTTCTTCTTGAATTCTCTACAGATTGCCCATGGATTGCGATGTAGATTCCATGGATGCCTTTGTGTCATCGCGGAACTCCTGGAATTGTGTAAAGACCGAAAATTTTAATTATGATTAATTAAGATTTAATTAATTTCCGAGGGATAATTCGATCAATTATCCTTCTTTTGACGATTTTGAAAACCCGGAAAAATTTAAAATTTTTGGATGACATATTTTATATGGAAAGAGGATTACAATTCCAATCTATTGGAATTCGTATGATAAAATTCCGAGAAATATTAGTGAGGCAAAAGCCTTGTCATCCGTTTATTTCGGTAATTTTCGTAACTTGTCGCGACATTTCGGGACGTTGTTTTAACATTAAATTGCTACCCAAACCACCCCATTTCAGCCCTTTATATGATCAAATATGAGCCATATGTTTTTGCATTAAACAAATAGAAGCCATGTTGGATGAATGACTTGTTCTTATTTGGCCACTATTCTACCTAAACCTTACCAACTCCTTGACCAACCTTGGCTTCACCTTTTGGCTCTCTTAAAGACACATTTCTGGCCTCATTCAGCCACTTCACACGCCAAAAATCAGAGAGAAAAGAAGAAGGAAAGAAAGAGAGAAAGAAAGAGAGAGCAAGTTGCCCTAGCAACCTTGCCAACTTCAAACCACCATAACTCCCTCCTCACTCAAGATTTTTGGCTGATTCTTGAAGCCAAATATCCACAAAAGAGAGGCCTTTCCAACCATAGTGAGTTCACAAAAATCCAGTCCCATTAAGCCACCCGTTGAGCCCCGTTTCCGAGACAGCTGTGCTGAGCCCTTTGTGTTCTTGAGGTTTTCAAGTGTGTTTGGGTGAGTCTTGGTTTCCTCCCCTTCAAATCTGATTTTATACTTGTTTTACAACTAATTTTGAAGGTTTTTGTCTAAGAATTCCTTTTATGTTTTGGTTTGGATTTGTCAAAAATGCTAGGTGTTTGGCGCAAGGTCCCGGGAAGCTTGGAGGGGTAATTTGGTCTTTTTCGAGAGAGGCTTCGAGGGTAATCTCTCATCCACCTTCCTCTCTATAGGTTAGGATCCTTATGTGTAAATTAGGGCTTAGGAAGTGGAGCCTCTATGTGTTTTTGGTTGCGTTTTGTAGCAAACGTCAAGAAACAAAATGGATATATATGCCTCTGTAATTTGAACTTTATTTCCAATCCAACGGTCTGATTCGGCTGAAATCTTAATATGATGTTCATGGGAATGTTATGTAACTGTCCTTCAAAAATTAGGGCGATCTAACGGTTGGATCAAGAGTTATTATAGTTTTAGTAACCAGTGTTTATAATGACTCGGTTAGAAAACTTGGTTAAGGGAATGCTAAGAATATGGCTAAATATGTGATGGCATAACCAAAACTTAGAGCATATAAAATACATTAATGAAGTATACCCATAACTTGGCTTATGATCCGATAAGAAGAAAATCGATTATGTGATAATACGATATAGATTATAACTGGTTAAGTCCGGATCACTTAACCAAAGTGCGTAATCTATAGAATCGTGAACCTTATGTGGATGTATGTTGATTATTAGGTTGGGTACATTGCATTAGAATACCACCTAATGAAAGCTTAATGAAATTAATAGGCTCTTGTTGATTGGATCCTTGGTTGTGCACTTTATTGCTTGCTTATTCTCCGGACTCCAGGTAAGTCCCCTGGACTTACTCATGATGGATTTATGTGATACTCTTTGTCTTATCGAGAGTCTTCATGCATCACGCGACCTAGTAACATGTTAGGAATATAAACTGGTAATATGACGTAGGATGAACTTAGTAAATCCAACGATTCATATGTATGCTATGTGTCTATGGTAGGACGACCGTCAAAATCTGAATAAATGACTTATACTCGATGGAACGCGAATGAAATGATGAAAGGCTTATGATGAGAAAGAATGAGTATGTTTGAGAAGGATGAGTATGTTTGAGAAGGTTGAGTACGTTTGAGAAGATATTATGATATGATGGTGATGATGATGATGATTATGATGATGATACGGGCCCTTGTGTGTTTATTTCGCATTTATATATATCTATACACTTACTTATGTGGATGATTGTCGGGACATACCTTTTGGACGATTAGAGTGAGGGAGGCGCTTGACAATCGTACTCTTTTGCTCATACTTTTATCGTTTTGACCCGGCGTGGCCGCGGCGTTTTGTTGTATTTATGATTTCCGCTATTATTTCTATTCGAAACATTTTCGCGATAGTCTAGGACAGGTAAAGCCTCCAACGGGCTTACGATCTTTTCGGGGTTCGTAATCCCCATCTTTTGACAACTAAATCCTCCGCTTAAATGAACCTAATAATAACTCGTATTCGGTCGTAAGATCCAAAGCTTACGGGAGAAGATCAAACTTCTCCTATAACGTTCCCCGATAATCTAGTACTCCGAACCTTATTTACCTTCTAAGTAGGTTTATGGAGGTTAATTCAGGTACTTAAATTTCGGGTCGTTACAAATTGCAACTCAGTTATACCTTCGAACGAGTGCCTTCCACCATGGAAAGGTGTCAAGGATGTAGCTCTGATACCAAATTTCTGTTATGGCCCGACGCCTAATAGAAAAAACCGAAAGAAGAAGGTGAGAAGCAGAAGAGAGAGTTTGGGATGAGAAGAGAATAGAGAAGGTAGGAGATAGAAGAGAGAACTAGTCCCATACTCGCGCCAATGACGCGCAATTTAATAGTAAAGTTGTGAATATTGAATAATATCAAAAATTTGCCGATAAAAATACACATATTAGCGGTTAGAAAATAATAAAGTAACGTGTATAATACGTATTATGTAAACGGTTGAGATGATTTCGTAAACGCCTACAAACTACTATGCCAAGACAACTACTCTTGTCATTTTAACCTTGCAAATGAGGATAATAGAAAACGGTTGGGATGACTGACAATATTCAGTACCGAGTGTATTATTTAAAAGATAGTTGGAAAAAAGTAAATACAAAAAGATATTTAAGAAAAATCTTGTAGATCTTGTGGATATAATAAAATCAAATCAAATAAAAATATTCCATAAAAGGACATGCATTCAAAATTAAATTAACCAATTATGTTTTTTTTATAAATAATAGTTTATTAGTATATAATATTAATATTATACAATAATAGTAAAAGTTTAGATAATTAAATGTTTTGAATTAAACACATTGGTTGGAAAAGCAATTAAAGTAGTATATATAGATATATATAGATACAAATTACTAATATTAATTTTAGGTTTCCTTATTATTATTTTTATGTTTTGAATTAATCCCATTGTTTTTTTAAACTATTAAAATTGTAATTTAGGCTAAGATGATTGGTTAAAAGGCCTAAGATTAAGGGGAGAGCGCCACATCGGTAAGGCTTTTGTTTTTATAGTTAGTAATAGATAGACTTTTTTTAAAACTATTAAAATTACAATTTAGGCTAAGATGATTGGTTAAAAGGCCTAGGATTAAGGAGAGAGCGCCACGTCATCAGTAAGGCTTTTGTTTTAATAGTTAGTAATAGATAGATAATAGATAGATAGATTGCTAAATAAAAAGGAATATTGCCTTAAATAACTTCACGCAAGGATGCGACACGTGGCCAAAAGGCTTTGGTTTTAAGTAATACAGTATATAGATATAGATATAGATATAGATTGTTAAATAAAAAGGAATTATCTTAAATAACTTCGTACGGGGATGTGACACGTGGCCAAAAGGCTTTGGTTTTAAGTAATATATAGATAGATTGGAATTGGGAGGGAAAATTGTTTTTGAGTAGGGGTGTTATTCGAGCCGAACGAGCCGAGCTTGGCATGTTCAAGCTTGTTCGTTTTTTAAACGAGCTCGAGCCGAGCTTGACATGTTCAAGCTTGTTCGTTTGTTAAACAAGCTCGAGCCGAGCCGAGCCTAATTTTTAAACGAGCTTTTTATTTTGTTCAAGCTCGGCTTGTTTAGGAAATGAACGAGCTCAAGCCGGACTTTTTTCGAGCTTTAAGTAGTTCTACTTGGTTATAACATGTTAGCTTAAAGGAAATTTTAGAAATTCCATAGAATTCGAGCTATTCGAGCTTTATTCGAACGATCCGAGCTTTCACCCGAGCTTAAAAATTTGTTCAAGCTCGGCTTGTTTAAATAAGTGAACGAGTTCGAGTCGAGCTTTTTCGAGTCGAGCTCGAACTGTTCAGTTTATATAATAGCCCTATTTTTAAATAATCAGATTCTTATGGGTGAAAATTGTTGAATCAAATTATATAAATTCAACCCTCAATATAATGATATATCTCTCTTTCACTTGGGTTTCTGTCTCTTTCAAAAAGTGATTCTGGATAAATAGGCATAGAAAGAGTAATTTTTAAGGTGTGGTTTCCTCCGTTTACCCTAAATAGCAAAAAGCTTAATTATGCAAACATGAAATCCATCTTAAATAGCTTAATTAGCTAGATTGAATTGGCATGTGATAATTCCCAAGTATAGCGACAAGATTTCCCGTCACGTCAACTCAAACGCAACTCACAACCGATTATTCGTGGTGTATATCGTTTCTCTACAATCAATTACTACTCACTAATTAAGTCGGTTGAATTGTTGTTGGATTGGGCGCATTTATATTATTATAATAATATGCACTCCCATATACTCGGCGATTATTTGTGTTGCCCTAGAGCTAAGCTAACTTCCAACTACCAGTCCTCCCTCTGCATCTCCTATCTACCAATCATTTTACTTTTCCTATCTGATGAAAGGACTTTTGCCCTGCCATATCATTACAAATCTAGTTTCGATGATTGATACTCTCATCAAAGTATACCCATCTATTTGACAAAATACGTCATTTTATAATGTTAATTTTATTCATAAAAATATATTATTATAGATATTTTTTATTTTACTTTACAAAAATGCTCATAGAATGATTAATTTTTACTCTTAGTGTGTTGTTCTCTTCAGCGACATATTCAGTGATAGTTTAATCAAATCGGAGTATTTAGTTATAGAGAATAATTAATTATTCAATGGTAGTAATGAATTATACTCCATGATTGCAAATATAAGACATTTGACGGTTGCGCACATAGTTTAAGGAGCTAGCTAAAAACTATACTCCGTATAAAATATTTTTTTTTATTTTTATTTTACATTATAATACTTATTAATAATAGCCTATATTGTGCAAACCATAAAGTCTAAAGGCAAGATGGATTTCGTCTATTGGTAAGACAAAAATTAGGTATTTACGCTGAAATCTTTTTCATTTGTGATAACATAATTATGGATTGACCTGAGAGACGACGGATTCACCCCAATTGATCTGTCGAAGGAAGAATTCGATCGGGTCGGATCCGCCCAAATTCAGCCGCTTTACTAGTCGCATCGCAAAGATTTGGATCAATGGCAACTGCAGTGTGCTCTTGCCCCCGGCGTTGCCATTGTCGAAGTTGTAGATGTAGTGCCACGATAGTGCGGGAGGCTGGTGGTGGAGGCCGTCACAAGGTCGTCCACTCTGAGCTGCTTTCAGGCTGAGCGGCAAAGCAGCCTCTTCCTCTCATGTTCTTCGACCCCCACCCTTGCGAGCAGGAAATTCCTAATTCAAAGGATGAAGAAACAACGCCGTCGGGCAATGACGTTGCAACAGAGACCGCATTCGCAGGCTACCTGAACCCGTACACGAGCTACAAGATGATGAATTCTGAGCGAGAACAACTGCAAGAGAAAGTAAGGATTAGGAGTTAGGTTCCCTCCTGTAGAAGACCCCTTTCGTAATTATTTTGTAAAAAATGAAAAAGGATCTGAACGTAAATACGTAAATTTCATCTTGTCAAGAGGTATACTACATCGGAAATAGAGTTCATAGCTTCTCATTCCAGCTTGGCTTATTCCCAAGACTTGATCAAAACATTTTTTAATTTTTTTTTTATTAGGATAATTAACCAACTGGTTGGCGGATTAATCGATCTGTGACCAAATAGGTCTTGGTCATATGAATCGATCAATCCACCACCCCGGTGGGTTAGAATTTGAGTTAGAAAAATCTAACCCGTAACCCGATAGATCGAACCGGTCCGGTGGACCCATTAGTTATGACTCGTGTAGCTAGCAATACTATCTTATAAAGATACGGGGCAACCAATCATATAAATATGTGCTGTTATTTTCCGAAAATGATAACAATGATCGGACCACTTCCGATCCAAGTGCAACTTATTTATTGCTAAGACGGGACGCTCTGTTTTGGACTTACATGGGTGTGTTACTGTATTTAGATTCTAATTTATGATTATAAAATTAAATACTTATAAAGTACTGTGTTTATTAAAAATAATTTATAGGTGTTGTCTAAAATAATGTTTATAAGTTGTGTAAATCAATTATATTTAATTTATAAGGTAATTATAAACTTAACGTAATATTGTTCGATTGATACAAACTATATAATATTTAATTTTAAATTCATATGTTTAACATAATTTGAGGCTCTTCAAAAATCAAAATGTGACACTTGTTAATTTATTTACACACTTGTCAATATGGATGGACTAAAATACCCTTCATTTCTATATTGTAGATGTATTCATGTATCTTCTGATATATTACATTCTACCAAAAACCCAAAACAATGTGGTATATTTTCTAATTCAATAGTGATTTATAGGGGATAAACTCATGTTATAATCGGGATATATCATATGTGTACACAGGGACGGATCGAGGGGCGGGCTGTCAGACTGGGATTTTTACACAAATAAAATAAAAGGTAAAAAAAAAAATTATTCATTTACTTATTAAATAAATAAGAATTTTGTCAATAAAAATTATACATATAGTTCATCTGAATTTGAAGTGGTAGGGTAAATACTAAATATGCAAGTGAGGACCTTCCAAGTTGATGAATTGTAAATATAAGCAAGTTGTTCCATCATGGTTCAGTCCCTCTTTGTATCAGTTCAGCCAATGCCCAACACATACCGGTGATAGCGCCGTAGGCGTCCCAAGCTATTACTCCCACTCCGCACCCCTTAACGGCCTCCTACGATGCATCACAATTGACCTTTATGAAGCCGTCATCAGGGCGAAACCATCTCGGCGCTTGTAGATTGCTTTCCCGAAATTGTTGTTGCTGCCGCTCAAGTCTTTCCGTGTGCCGTGACAGCTTGTTTAGAGCACCGACCTTCAACAATGATCGCAGCTGGCGTCGCAGTCATCTCGAAGCACAACTTGTTCCGTGCTTGCCATATGCCCTCCACGACGTATGCCCAGAGGTAGGTCGACTTCTTTTCCTTGCGCTGCTATCTCAATTTTTACAAAAATAAAATAACAGGTAAAAAAATTAAGGAAAATTAATTAAAAAAAATTATCTATTTATTTATTAAATTAAGAGTTTTGTTAATAAAAAATACGCTTATGAGAAAATTTTAGCTTATTTATAGTCTATGCGAATTTTAATTTTTGATTCCGTGTTTGTGTGTATGTAAAGTGTTATGGTAAATATATATGCAAGTGAGGACCTTGCAAGTACGTTGATGGATTTGGAATGTGAATTAATGGAATATAGGTGAATATTTGGAATGTGAATGAATGGAATATAAGTAGGTGAATATGAAACTGGTGGAGGGTTTTATAATTAAAAACTCGATCATTCACATGCACTATTGTAGTATTATGTATTTATTTGTCATTATGCGACATATATGTTGGAGTAAATGCTTGAATTTGAGAGAAGGTGAAAAGTTTTGTCCCACATTGGTTGCTAGGGATATTAGGAGTTGATTTAAAATGGGTACTTGTTCCATCATTATTTGAGTGATAGAATAGGGGTCTCACACGCGCGTACCACCACCAACGCTGCCGGTCCGGTCCGTGTCACGGTCGTTTAATTAATCGGGCCAGGTAAGTTACAGAATATTTGTATAAGATTTCTGTGACCTTATCGTTTTCTTTTTCCTATTTATTTCTCGAGTTTATCCTTCTGTTTGTAACTGTTCCGTGATTTTCGTCACGTATGTGGTGCGCTTTTTGGTCCGAGATCCTCGCCTGCACTACCGAGGAGGAGCGTCTCTTTTCGAGTTTAAAACCAGACGTCTCCTCTTCAGTTTTAACACACAGAAAAACCTTCTCTATTTTCACCTTAGTTCTGAGCAAAGTCTTTGTGATTCCAAACCCTTATTTCGAGTGCACGATTACGAGGGTGTGATGTGTAACCTTGGGGGGCGAAGCCAGTTGCCGACTTGCACCTACGGTCGGGGCAAATTCGCTTCTAAGGCAGTGGGTTAAGCATATACCACGCCATAGCCTTCTAGTTTTTTTAGACGGTTTTCAAATTGGTTTTCGCGGCCCTACATTGCACTTACAATATAGTGTATGATACGCATAACGCATACGTGTACCACTGGTTATGGAAGTATTTTTTTTCATAATATTTGTGAGGATCAAAAAATTTAAAAACAGTTAATCACAAAATATTTAATTAAAGAGATGATCACAAACCAAGTGGAATGAAGTCAATTAACTAATAGTATTTCTAGTTGCGATCTAGAAATTTCTATAGGAGAGACTTTTTTTTCAAATTTTTTATGTATATATGTGAAAAATATTTTTTAAATAATTGTTTTCAAAAAAATATAAAATTTTATAGTTACATTAAATGTCTATACTCCATATATGAAAAGGAAAAGAAGACAAATTAAGAAATGAAATGAAACAACTTTCTTATATCGACGTGGGAAGAAATTAACCTCAAGAAAGTAGTAATTGAGATCTTTTGAGAAGGATTTTCTGTAATTTATTTCACACGCTGTATATCTAATTAATTAAATCATTATATGTATTCATTTAAGTTATAATCAAATTCTAAATATTTTTTATATGTTTATAAATTTTTATGTTGGAAAGTTATGTTTTGAAAAAAAGAGTAAAATAGTAATTTTTGTGAAATATAATTGTAAAAAAATATATTTAAACATACATTTTTAAGATCAAGTTTATAAACATATGACAGTAAATGTTTGAAACATAAATTTAATTTTAATACTATCTTTTTTGAAGATTAGGTTAAAGTTAAAATAATTTAGTAATGTACCAAATAAAATAATATTTCTTAATTTCATATCTTTATTTTTTTTTCTTAACTATATTTAAATAATTTTTTGAAGGAAAAATGAAAAAAATAATACAAACTATGAGATATAAACCAATATTAATACAAACTTTAAAAACTACCAAAAATAACACTATGAATTATTCAATCAATTTTTCAGCCAAACTTTTGATGCATCAATTGAACTAGTGTAGATCCCGTCCTGTGTACGGGGAATGCGTTAATCTAACTATAAATTATTTTTTCCTCGAAAAAATAATATAAATATAAATAAAATTAGTTCGACAAGTTATATATAATCTAAATATCTTTTAATAAGATTCTCTCAAAATATAAATAAAATTCACATTTATAAGGTACTACATAAAAGTTTTTTTTTCTAATCTATGGTTAATTAAATCTCATGTAATTTAATTAGAAAGTTGATTTTTAAAAATATTTTAATATTCTTTTTTTTATTAAATATGTAGTATATATTTATTACATTAGTTTACTAAAATATCTATGTACAGATGGATTATTGTGGCTACATATATGGCTATATAATGTTTTAATTATTTATTTTGTCCTCAAAAAATAATATAGATAGATATAAAATAACAATTATTAAATGATTGATTTTGATATAAATAATTCTTTCCATAAAAAAATCATCTAAATATAAATAAAATAGCACCTACCAAATATTACATATTTATCTATTAATATTTTTGGTAAGTATGACTATGAAAATTAGTTTTATTATTTATTTTTATTATTACTACTATTACATTTAATTATATTGATATAGTTTTTTCCTTATATAATATTTACTCTTTTATATGATATTCCATCTATCCAATTATATGTGTTAATGGTAAAATAAAATAATTATTTTTATTAGATTTCCTTTTTGACGGGAGAAAGTTTTGCGAGACGCGCTCACGCGCTGCCACGTAGGCAAATTCACTCACATGCCGCCACGCAGGCACCAATGCATCGGTTTTAGTATATGTAATAGTATAGTTCCCGCGCCATGGCGCGATTTTTAAAAAAATAAATTGATATTATACCATTTAATAAAATATTATTTAAATATTTTGAAGTAAACATATAAAAGCAAACTCACAAAAGTAGGATATAATAAGCTCAATCAAGATAGACTCCAATGTGATAGTATCGAATATTTGCAAATACACACATGTTTATATTAATTTAATATTTTGAATTAAACTCATTGATTATTTTAAAGATGAAAATCAATTGGAAGAATGAAAAGGGGGGAGAAAAAATGATTAGTTAAAAATAAGAGAATTAAAGTAAAAATAAAATTAAAGTTAATAGAAGAAAAAAGGATAATTAAATTAAATGAAAATTAAAATTAAAGAGAAAAATAGGATTGGTAAAAATTCCTAAAATCCCTCTAAGTGTGACGCGTCAGCCTAAACTCTTCTAAATTAAGAGTTTCTAGCGCAGTACTTGTGCGTCACGCACGGGTTTGTAAAGTATATTATATACTTTTAGAATATATTATCATAATTTAGTTACATTATATACATATTATAATAGTATAATAATATGAAAACGATATAGCCAAATAATATTAATTCGGAAAAAATAATGTTTGTATTATATCAGTATATAATATATGTGGCAAAATGTCAATGTCTCACCTTTCTAGATAGAAATAGTTGTATGCATGAATGTACAGAGTGTTTAATTTAATTATTTTTTTCACCTTCTATGTTTTTTTAGTAAGTTGATTGGTTACTTTGAACATTAAACAAATATTTGTTTATTGTAATGGGCTGAAAAGTAGAACCAAATTCTTTATTAGGTGTAGGCTACACATTCGACAAACGCTAGGTAAATGGAATTTTAAGAACTTTGAGATGAAGAGCGCATAAAAAATGTTGGAAAAGATTCAGTACGACTCACATTCGACAAATATTTGTTTATTTAATCGGCTGAAAGGTAGAACCAAATACTTTTATTGAATTCCTTATTTTTTTAATTTGAATTATTTTGTACTTTATAAAATATATATCAATTTTTTAAAATAAAATTTTCATTTTAATCTTTAGTCATCTCTCCATACATATATTATATCAAATTTTATTATATCAGGTCATATATTACCCTTAGTTAATGGTGTGTGTCAGTGTGTGAAAATGAAATTTTGGAACGGTTGAGTTATGATAAAGTTGTAAAAATATCTAAAATGCTCAAATAATTTAAAAAATTCAAATTTAAAATCCATGAAAACAGCCTAGATTTTATAGGTGGCTAGTTATTCGTTTAAACTCAATCTTCAATTTAATTAATTTAAGTTCATTTTAATTGTCCATCTATATCTATTTACTAACTAATAAACAATTTTAATTTTTATAAATTTATGTATTAGGAATATATTATTTACATACTCATAAAAAAATATTATCGGTTTCTCTTATTAGAAATATGTTTTTATTTATAAGTATGTAAAGGATTCCTTTTCAATATTTGTGCTAACCATCTTTCAAAATATACTTTTAATCAAAGTGTATAACTGTTAAGGAATTACTAATTTATGGAATTCTATCAATCCATCACAATTGTAAAGGAATTACTAATTTTATTACTTTTACATTTATAAGTCATTTGAAAATTCATATATAATTTACTATTCAAACCTAATAGAGTAATAGGTCATGTGTGTAAGATATATATTAAATTGAACTATTTTTTATATAAGCTACGAAGATATTTGATAATCTTATCTGATAGGGTAATTTATACAAATAGGGTGATGAAAGAGAAGATAAACAATATATTTATAAATATAAAAAGTAGAGAATTTTTTTTTCGATACAATAAAAAGTAGAGAATTGAAAAGTTTAAGATGGTATCCAGTTAAGAAAATTGAAGAAAAACATTATCTCAATTTTAGCTTCTGCAAAGCTTTATATTATTAAAAATAATTCTAAAAAACTATTAATTATGCTAAACGTGGTCTAAATAGTTGATATATATTTATCTAGTTACGTGAAGCAAAAGTGATTTAATTTTATTTTTATTTTGTGAAAAGAAAAGTAAGTTTTAAACTTGAAAAAAATTGGTTAAGATAAAATTAATTAAAAAAGGTTAAAGTTTGTTATAATATTCAAACATAAATAACATATATGAGATTTGGTTAATAGTTTCAAATAGATCAATTTGGGTGAAAATATAGGTTAGTAAAATCTTATCAATTTGTTTCAAATAGATCAATTTGGGTGAAAATATAGGTTAATAGTTTCAAATAGATCAATTTGTTTGATTAACCATATATATCTTGGAAGAAATTACCTAACCAAATCAATATTATGGGTAAATAATTAATTATTTAATTATTAAGTCAATTAAATATAAAAGTGGGATCACAATTCAGATTTGTTTTCAAAAAAACCTTAAATATGAGAAGAATTTTAAACAATTTGAGAAGTAATTAGGGATTTATCCTAAATTTCCAACTTTTAGTGTATGGCCGCCACGTGTCCCAAAAATGCAAGTGTTTTAGTAGTATACTAGCGCAGTACCCGTGCGTAACGCACGTGATTTGTAAAATATATCATATTTTTAGAAGATATTATCATAATTTATTTACACTGTATATTAGATATTCTATTATAATAATATGAAAATGATATATCCAAATAATATAAATTTGGATAAAAAAAATAATGCTTATATTATATCAATATATAATATATGTGTGGAAAAACGTCAATGTCTCACCTTCCTAGCAGGGTCGGATCGTAGATTTGAAATGTCTGAGGCATGATATAAAAATGTGTCCCTCTACTATTATTTTTTTGGAAAATTTTCTTTTTCATTTCATTCCATTATTTTATTTTATATATCTATTTTTTATATAAAAAAATTCGATATGGGTGGTTTTAAATAAAATTTTTTATTTGGGATTTTGGGTAATTATTCTTTTAGAAAGGGTTTATGGTGATTATTAAATGATTTTTTTGGGGGGGGGGGGGATGCAACAAAAAAAAATGGGTGATAAAGAGAGTCGAACCTTGGACTAATGAAAATGAATGATGTTTTTAACCAGCGCATTGTAGTGACTTTAGTTAAACTTGCTAATAAAAAAATCTATATAACTAAAACAAAATTGGGTCCCCTTTAAATTTTGGGTTCGAGGAGGAGGCCTGTTTGCCTCCCCTCAGGCCCGACCCTACTTCCTAGATGAAAACAATTGTGTACATAATTGTAGAGTGTTTTATTTTTTTTATTTTTTATTTATTTTTGCATTCTAAGTTTTATTAGTAAGTTGATTGGTTACTTTGAACATTTAACAAATATTTGTGGTGGTAATGGGTTGGAAGGTAAGACCAAATAATTTGTTAGTTGGACTACACATTCCATAAACGTTGGTGAATGAAATTTTTACAACTTTGGGATGGAGAGCACATAAGAAAAAGATATATTATATTAATAAACTTAAAAGTAAAAAAATCATTTCATCTCGAAGTACAGGCCATTTTATTTTTTGACATATTTTTTAAGAAGCTAAAAACTCTTTCAAATATTATATTTTTATTAGTTTTATTTGAGCATGTTATATGATTTGCATTGTCTTAATAGAAGCTTTATTATTAAATATTAGGTCAAAGCATGAATAGTTAGCTTAGTATCATAAAACATCAGACAAATAAAGAAAAATTGAATGAAAATCTTCTGGGTCTCAAGTTTGTACTTTCAATTCATTTGCCAAAAAAGAAGAAGAAGAAGTGGAGGAAAAACCATTAAACAAAATGGGTAGTGGGAATCGAGCTCATAACATATTGATAATGAAAATCTTAAACATGGATTCAAATTTTATACTTTAAAAGAGTATTTATTTGCCTAAAATTAACAATAACCATTTAATATTTCATTTAAATATGAAAATTTAAATTTTCAATTATTTTAGGTTAAAGGAAACATTCATCGTCATCATTCATCAACATCATGCATTAAAAAAAACAAAATCAATTTCATAATATAAATGGTAAGATATGAGAAGAAAATGTATACACGGATGAATAAAAATAAAGTCCATAACCATCAATTGAATTCAAATTCACAATTTACAACAAACATAAACAGACATAAAGTAGGAGTTTTGAATTTTGTTGTGGATAATTAAAAAATTTATTAGTATGATGTAAATGAAAACCCAAGCCCTTATATATAGAAAGAGAGATAAAAAAAAAAGTCTTCCCTTGGAAGATTGATAGAGATATTAGATAAATAAATTGGTCTATTTTACTCCATCAGAAAAATTATTATTATTGTACATAATTGTTGATTCAAAATAATAATTAATTAATTAAAACTTTCATTAGTAGATTATATTTTTTTTATGGAATTATTTTTGTAATTAAAAAGAGATTGAAAGTGAAATTGGAAAAGTTCAAAAGTGTAGCTACCGTTTCAATTGAAGAAAATCTCTAACAAAATCAAATATCAAATAAAGATAATACAAATTATAAGATTTCCTATTTTGTTAAGATTTGATGAAAAAAAGAAACCAAAATTTATATCAAATAATTGAATTCAGATAATGTTTAAACAATTCCTTGTTTAATTAAAAACAACTTAAGGTAATTTTTAAGGAACATTAATAGATTTTATAAAGAAATTCTAACCAATTGAGTCAATATTTTACCGATTACGTGTGTGTGAGTGCATGTTAGTTAGCATGTAAATAAATCATTCTAAAAAACATTATAAATAAATTAATTAGATTTATTAATTTATAAAATAAATTAATTAGATTGTTTTACACGTATTACTTGGTAGTTAGCTTATGAATAAATTATTATAAAAATATTATAAATAAATTAATTAGATTTATTAATTTAAAAATACATTAGATACAATTACTTTAATTTAATAAATAATTAATTTGAAATAATTATTGAAAGTAAAGAATCTATAAGAAGAAAATCAAAGCATCTTAATTTTAGTAGTAATTTGTAACTAAATCAACTATTTTTAAACTAATTTTCAAAACACTCCCTAACAATAAAATATTGTTCGAAGTGTTTTGAAAATTAGTATAAACATCTAATCAGTTGAAGATCGATATGGACTTTGTAATACATCCAAAAATTATTGATTTAAAAATTTTAAAAATGTGATGTAGTATAAAATTAAGGTTAAAGTAAAGTATTACATGATAAAGTTAAACAAAATGTATGGCAAAGTTGTTATTGGCTCAAAATATTTGATTTAACTACCAATTATTTTTTAGATTAAATATCCTAATTGAAATAAGAAAATAACCGGTAAAGATTTGCTAATGAATAAAGATTTGTATTAAAAAAATTTAGTTAAATTAATAAAATAGAAAATTTGGATAAATTATAGAGATTTGTAAAGTTTTGGATAATTGATTACTTTTATATTAGTTTGATTATTTAGTTAAAATAATAAATTAGTTTGATTATTAAAAGTTTAAATTGAGATAATTTTTTTAAAATGAAAGGTGGGCCCAAATTTAAAGAAAAAATGACACGTAAGATGATTGAAGGAGAATATGCCATGTGTCATCTTAAAAATCTGTTTTAGTATTATACTAGTCCATTCCCCGTGCTATGCACGGGTTTAATGTCAAAATATTATAAAATTATAATAATTATTTTCAAATTTAATTTTAAAAAATATTAACCTTCAAAAAGAAATAATATATATTTATCTACAAACAAAATTGATAATCTAGATATTATAATATTTTTTATATAATTTAATAAAAATAAATAAAAATTTATTTGAATAGCAATAAAGGAAGTTGTTTTTAATGATCCCAAATTGATTAACCATCGTAATTTCAAACAAAATCAAGACAAATCTTATAGGTAAAAGATTAATCATCACCCGTGCACTGCACGAATATATTAAAAGATTTGAATTAACTATTAAATAAAACATTATGTATAATTATAAAATAAAAACAAAACCAAATGTTAATATTAAAAAATTATTGTACTAAAATCCAACATAAATAAATTCATAAAGTTACATGATTATGTAAAATCTAGAGTCTTGAATGCAATGATATGAGTCAATCCATAAAAAAATGTAAATATGAAAACCCTACTCAAAAATAAAAAATAACTATGAATAAGATGAGAAAATACAACAAATAAATAGCAATTGATAGAGAAAGATGAGCATAAAGGAATAAAAGAAATATCATATTAGTGTAAATTATGAAAAACTTCTTTGACAACATTAGTTGTTGTGTTCATGAATTGGCCATCTTTGTCACAAATTAAAATCTTCAACCCCTTCCTTGATGTCACTCTAGCTATTGCACCGACATATGAAAGTGATTGCCCATGACTCTTGTTGATTGTCATGACAAAGCACACAAGCACAAGAAATTGCCTTCTTTTAAGCTTGAAAGTAAAATGAGAATTTGAAGTAGAAAGCACCATATGCGAGGGATAAAAACCAATCAACCAATATTGCAACCTCATATGATCTTTTCTTGGATAATGGGCTTTCCAAGGTGGGTGGTTATAAGCCCAGTACCACTGCAAAACCCAGCTGATTGGCCAATATTTCTAAGTAACATGATGGGAACACCGAGCTTAAGTTTCAAGTTGTAATTTAGGAGATCGGAACATTTAATACTATTCAACTAACCGGGAAGCGAAGGAGGGGGGTATAATCATCACCAAGTCGAATTGCATCTGCTATATGCATTAGAATCTGAGCTCAAATACCCTTTTGATGACCCAATACAATAGATAATAAATAATCATTCACCCGGTCAACAATCATGAGTGGGGACAATAATACCATGTTATTGGAAGTATTCATCACTCGACAAATTCAACATGAGTGACGGGTAAGTAAATTCCACAATCGATACAATAGGATGAGTGACATTTGATATAAGTAGATTAGGTGAAATTTCAATAGATACTTGTTTGTCTTTAGGAATACCTACGGTACCATCGATCTCTGTAACGGCCCAGAATTATGATTTCCGGGTTACGTTTCAAGGGATAAAACCCCTTGTTCGGATCTTGCAACCTAGGTACGGGTCGAGGTTTCAAACTCGTTTAAGATTAGTAGAAAGAGGGATTTCAAACCCTAAAAACATCGAAGGGCCATTGGGTACCCTTAACCTGTCCTAAGACTATATTGCGGAATCCATTTCAAACGAAAGTAAGGCGAAAGCAAAGTAAAGATACAAGTGTCACGGCAGAACCGGTCAAAACCAAATGATGAGTGTGTAATTACCATTTTACTAAATTAGGATATTAGGCAGATTCTTTGATTCGCTAAAAGGGAACACCGTCATATAGACATTGAGCACTCAAATCTGCAGAAAATACCTTTAAAAGAAGAACGGGGAAAGGAGTCAGATCGAGCCACTCATGCGGGACCGGCAGTCCTCGCTGAGGCCACATAGTATGTGCTATACCTAATAAAGATGCTCTAATGCAGTACAAAAGTCAAACACGCTAGCATGCTCCTAGTTATAATAATGTGTAAAAATACTGTAAAGGGCCCAAGACAATGCCAAGTGGCATATCCCTCTCCTACCTCCACCCCCTTCCGATAGGGCGGAGACTGGCCAGCTCGTGAATGCATTCCATCATAATCGGGCAGCACGCATGCCTAACCCGCTCCACAATAAAGCCCGCAGGCATCTCATAATATAAGGAAGTTCATGACTCGATTGACTCAGGGTACCCGATGAGGCTGGGCTACCCTATGACCCTAGCAAAGACTCTAGGACGATCACAGATAACGGCCGTTCTGTTTCAAACGCAATAAGTAAGCAGATGCTCATTCAATTAGTGCAACCTAACAGGATACTACATGGCATGCTTTTATGCATATGCAACACCTAACATAAAATGCAACAACAGGCATGAATGTCCAACCTGAGTAAGCCCCCTAGGGAACTTACTTGAAGATGCAGAACAGCATGATAACACAAGCAAGGGCCCAATGCAAGTCCAAGCAATCCCAAAAGCAATACACACCTATAATCAAGCCATTTCCATAAGCTACCGGACCAACATTCATACACACGAAACCCAAGTTCTCAACATCCTTAAAACCAATCGACGGTAAAACCATTTTCTAAAACCTTTCCGATATGATCAACATCAACCAAAATCATTTTTCCAATCAAACCCTTTGATAAAATCATACCAACAACACTTTTCAAACTTCTTTCCCAAAATTACCATTATCAAACCAAAACAAGGAATCCCGATGTTAAACATTTAATCATTAAAACCAATTTTCTAATAGAACTAATTCCGGCATTCTTATTTCAAAACCTAGACCCGTTAAATATTTTATCAAACAATAATTGTCTAATTTAAACGCCAAAATAAATCCGTTTTAACAATCCGCATTTTGAGAGCAACACTACTTAACTACGTTATCATGTAAAAAAATATCAATTAAAATACCTCATAATATCATAAATATATTTATATCAAATAATACTATTTTTAAACACTTTTATAATATATACCAATTTTTTTAAAAATAGATAATCACCAAATCATAAAATAAGAACCTTCCAACAATAATTTCGTAACATATATATGTATAGCAAAATAACATATAACTCTGAACTGGAAAGTAACATATAACTAACAACAATCATCACAACACACTCACCAGCCCAACCGAGAGCCCAAACTGAAAGACAAAACCCAGCCCATAACCGAAATAAATGACCCAACCCGGAACAGAAACCCAAACCCGCCCAGAAGAAACCCAAACCGGATCCCACACCTTTTCCCAACTGAAGACCCGAGAAATGTGAGATAACCCGAATGAGACAAATCGGATCCAGCCCGGCCCAAAAGAAGAAAAGAGGAACTGTCTCCCTCAACGAAAGAACAAGACATTGACGCCGGAACGAAGAACGGAAGGGGAGGGGAGGAACCCAGGGGCTTCCGGCGGGCTACTGTCCGGTCCCAACCCTTACCCAGAAAACCGACACTACATTCTGACCTCAACCGACCCAACAGGACAGACACGGGCGCAAGGAAGAAGGAGGAAGAGAAGTCTCACCGAGATGGTCGTCGTTCACGCCGGAACTGCTCACCGGAGGACGATTAGGCTTGCCGATGACAGGGAAAGTTCCGGGGAACCTGGGTCGGAGGCAAGAAGTCATAAAGGAGGAGCTTTACTTCGTTCTGGACGGGAAAAGGCGAAGAGGAGTCTTACCGGAGTGGAATCGGAGAAACAGAATAAGCGGGGAAGGGTGTTAGTCGTCGGCGGCTGGGCTCGATTCTCCGAGGATGTCGGAGGTGAGGCGGATCTGCTGCTGGGCTCGACGGGGAGGATGAATGGAATGGAGGCTCGTAGGTGCTCGAGAATGCGCCCGGAATGGCCCCGGAAGGCGCTCTGTTGCTGGCTGCTCCCTTCGAAAACAGGGGACGAGGGAGCTGTAGGAGCTCTCGGCTTCAGAGGGAGAGGAAGAAGAAGATGGTTGCGCTGGAGCTGCTAGGAAGAGGACTGAGTGATGATGCTAATTTCCTTCTTGAAGAGAACATAGGGAGAGAGAAAAAAGGGAGTTTTGAAGGCAAAAGAAATAGGATGAGAGGCTGTCTTTTGGGGATTTTGAAGGCAATGAAGAGGGGAGTGTTTGTTATTCTGAATCAGTAGGAGGGAGGCGTGAATGAGGGTTTGTGGGATTGGATTCCAATTTGAAGAGGAAGGGGAGGGTTGCTAGCTAGCTGTACCCTGCAGAGGGAATTTGGCATTTTGCCTGTAATAAGAGGAGCATGGTGAGAGGCAAAAGAGAGAGATGTGTGTTTAGGGTGTGTGTGTTTGTCCAGATTCAAAGAAAATGCAAGGAAGGGATAGGTTATGCAAGTTGTAGCCTGTAGATGGGTTATTTTTTAACAAAGAAGACAAATAGGTGTGCAGGGCTCTTCCTCACGGGTATGAGAGTGAGAGAGAGAAAAAAAAAGAAAGGAAATATAATTAAAGTATTCCAAAAAAAATAAAAATATTTTGAATACTCTAACATATATGTCGAAACCCGTTCTCTAATCTTATCCGATTTAACTCAAAAGATTTTTAAATTCTTAAATCCGAGTTTAATAAAAATTTCGCATAGGCAAGCGGGATAAAATATGTTTTAAATTTTCATCTAAATATTGCCGGAACTCGTTTTGTAATATTTAGTATAAAACCAATAGCTCAAGGACGGAAATTCCAAATCTTAGAAATCGGAATGATTATAAATCACTATTTTAATAATTTAATACTTTAAAATTTTCCGGTCTTTACATCATCCACCTCTAAAAACAAGTCTCGTCCCCGAGACTAAAATCACTCTATAACAAGGGGATGAAGTTTTAAATTGGTGAGTCCAAGGGTCATGCCATTGATTCCGTAAGCATCTCATAAGGGCCCGTATGAGACCCTCACAGCACCCTCGACATGATCATAACATTCCCAATTGGTCGTAGCAAGTATGTGATATGGGCCCCTATCACACCCTTACCCCAACCTTTTGGTCACATCATAACTCGAAAAGCAATCATAGCGTCCCCACTAGGACTTAGCAAGCATTCTATATGCGCCCCTATAAAATGCTAGTATCCACTTCGTGAGGTGTTATAATACCGGGTTTGAAAATTTTCAAAAGGGATTCCGCAATTGAAAAAGATTGGCCTTAAAATCATTGAAATTCTCAGTATCGTTTATTCTTTTAGAATCCAAATTGGTCATTCCCAAAACAGCTCAAAATCTTCAAATCCAATGTTTAATCAATCAACTTTACACCAAACAAGTCAAATCCATGCAACTCAAGATTTCGTCAAAATCTTTCAACAACCAAATCCGTTTCTCGCATAATCATCAATCAAATTCAAAAGCTCGGAGGTGGAATCATCCACCTCTAAGGGCTAATCCCATATTCTCTTCCTAGTTTCAAGAATCAAAACAAGTTATCAGTCTCAATTCAAGCAAGATTCACAAGCCACAAAAAAATGCATAACCAAATAACCAACCAATCTCCAATTAGTACATCATATGACAAGTCTCAAACATATGCCAACACAGTGCCAAAAGGTCACATCAACATCTCTACATCCTACTATGGGTCATAATACGCATCTCAACCACATAACAAAATCATAATAAACGTCTCGACATCACATCAGAAGTCATAAAAGTACCACCTCATCATAGAGTCAACGAACCAAAACTCATTTTCAACACATCAACATAACAAAATCATGCCATTACGATTCAGAAAAAGAAAGATCAAGCAGTATATAATCATCAAAATGTCAATATGCCCTAAAAGACACCACCTTAACTCGTCACAACACCATATAACGATCATTTAGCCATCAGACACCATTATTTCATATATAAACCAATCATATTCATGCCCCAAGCCATATTCATCATTTACGTATTCATAATCATGCTTACCACTTCATAATAAGACATCATGCTTCCACATATTAACACATCATGATCTCATATATTATCATATCACAACACATCCTAACATGCTTCTAAAACAACATAACAAGATAGCAAAACACCAATATATCATGATAACACTAGTCACTACCAATTAGATTTTAACATTGCGCTTCAACAGGTAATATTATTCCATATCAGGTTTTATCATGGTCACTATCTAACATCATGCCAGCAGATATGAATAAATCACATAATCAAGAAAATCCTCACATCATACCAATAAAAAATAAAACACAATCCCCATTCGCCCATCTCCACTCTCAAGCCAAGACTAATCCTCTTCTAGACTCGCCAACGTCAACTCGGACAAAATTTCCCCCAAAGAAATCTCAATTTATTTCGACACTCCAATCTCACCCCTCATTCCATCAAGCACTACCACATACCATCCACCTCTAAGAACCCAACTCTTATCTCTAACTTCACACCTGAGCACCCTCTCATACTATGTCCTCAATATTCTCAAAAGTCATTCCCCACACTTCTCATACTACTCAAGACATCACAAGCATCCTACCCTGCCAACATTTCTCTCTCGTGATTTGCCTAATAAACCATCGGTCATCCTAATCGCTCAAATTCTTTCACCACTCTCCAACCACACCACCAGATGATCTCACCCACAGATTTAAAGGAGAAACAATCATGGAATCATCACACATAAGATCTACATCAGGTCAACCAACATTTATAAACATAGCATCATGGGTTCATAATCAATTATTGCAACTATGTCAACAAGTCTCAATTTACCATCATGCTCAATCATTATTACAACTCATCATATATGCACATAATCACGTCAAGATAGCAAGTTGCATCATAACCTCAAAAGATAAACAATTCAGGTTTTCAGCATTTGCAGTTCATACCTTTATAGGTACAGTAATTTAGATCATGTTTAGCAACTCAGAGTATCAACACATCAAGGCATCATGGTTCATGACACATTAGAACTATAAGGCGTAAAATCATACCATCATATACAACAGACAATCAGGCAACAATCATTATCAAGTCAGCACATCAACACGTAAATCTCATCGTCGGGTTAGTGCAATATCGTCACCAACAAATTCAGAAGAACAAAGGACACTCTCGCTTGCAAGTCATGTCGCACTCAGTAATCGCATTCCTCGATACCTACTTGTCCCGCCGACATCATTGATCCTGAGGCCCGTGGGTTATGGGCCCATACCTTTGCTGCAATGTTCTATCGCCATGTAACTTTTCGTTCTCTCTTCCATGTGGTCGCTCACCCAAATGTATCGCGCAAGATTCCAAGTTAGGGGAGATAGCAGAGTGACAAGGAAAGACAACCCAAATTCCTTTCGGGGACAAACACGGACCACAACTACAGACGACAATACTAGAGACAAGACTCTGACCTGAGAATAGTAACAACGCCCTTATGGAGGTCTAGTAGGTTGCAATTGTGACAAGCAGAACCAATTTCATTATGGGGCATATCAATCATTTAATCCACACTAACATGTACCTATCATGAGGAGCACAACATACGTATTCATTCCAGAAAGACATACTCGAGTGCTACCCGAATGCATGCGAGACAAGATAGTAGTATATTATCCCATGAAAGCAGATATGCCTAGCAACTAAAACAAGATATGCGGGATTTAACAGGCATCACAATTATCACCTATATGAACAATGCATGAGCTTGGGGTATGCATCATACAAGGACATATAAGAGCAACATAGTAACTATCTCATCTGACACAATGATCATATAACAGGTCAAGTATGGCACGTAATCATGTGACGAGATACATTTAGAAAGCATGGGTCCTACATGGTACTAGCGATACATGAGGTGATACAAGCATGGTCAAGAGTCACTAAGAGGAGTTCGACATAATATTCACGAAACATGAGATATCATCAAAAGTAACAAGAAGGGCATCATGGGCAATAGATTATAATCGTGTCAAGAACGAACCATCATAGGACACATAAATGTACAATAGCTATCACATCATAGAACATGTACAACATGTAATCATTTAGCGAGTCATATTGGAAATCATAAGCCCTACATGATACTACTAGCATATATCGAATCATGACCACAATCAAGGTAACTCGACTAAATTCATTCTAACATTCATACAAGCATGAGAGGTTATCATAGCGTAATATGAAAACACTACTGAGCGACTATATGGTAGGCATGCTAGGACTGACCATTATGGAAAACAAGTAAATCATCGAATCTAACATCGATCTAAATAGGATAAACTCAACCTTTTAAAAGAATAGCGGGAGGAGAGAGTCACACTATCAGGGACCTATCTCAAGAGGGAATCAACAGTAAGGTAGGCAAGGTACATATATGGTCCACATAGGTAGCAACCAAAGGTCCTACATGATACTAAAGGCTCTACTTGACATACGATACATGCATTCAACTAATCATGGCGACACGTAAGAAATCAATTCAATCACATTCCAACAACATAGAAACATGAGGAAGGTTTTACAATGTATAACACGAGTTTAAGTAATGGCAATATGACTAGAATACGGGGACATGAGCTCAAACTAACACATACTAAGATAAAACAGACATTTCTCAAGACGCAATTATACCACATATTCTCCATCCAACACAAGTAATCACACAACAACACAAATTGCAAAACAATCAACGTTAATTAATCTGACGAATACAGAACAGATGGGAATACTATAGATTCTTGTTACCAAAGGATAATAATCATTGACACGCCATCATCCAACATGCTAAGACGATCATCTATCAGCATTCATACAAAGAGGAGTTGATCACACTATCATGAACCTAATCAAAGAGGAAATAACGATCATGTAGGTTCACATTATATGGTTCATCCTTCCAATCAATCATACGATCAATAGGCCAAGTAAACATGCTATAACAACATACAATCATGATAGAAGGCAAGACACAACACGAGACTCAAGCAATATAATCAATCACATATGTAATAGCAGGAGCAATATGTACTAATGGTCATTCGCAAAGTATATGCAGGGGCTATAAAATCATGTCATGCAATTTAAAGAGAGCCACCATTATAACCAGACAGAGATCCCTAAGGGCAACCATTGACCTTTCCCAACCGACTCATCATCCCTCTTTCCCGTGGGACTCCGGTACGACTCCTCATGGCAAGAAGACACTGGTTGATCACCATAAAAATAAGGAAAGGCAGCCCCAGAAACACCTTACTCTTGACTCAAAATGACATCAAGAACTACCTTCCAATACTCACTCAAACCACCTTCATGTACATACATGAGTTTCCGACACAATGTGTTTACCAACCCGATTCCCCATGAAAGACACTGACAGCCAGGAGAAAGATTTGGTAGAACCGGAAAGGGTTTAACATAGTGGAAGAGGCTGTTCCACACAAGCTGGGCTTGACCATATAGAA
The DNA here is from genome assembly GCA_037127255.1 of Persicaria tinctoria. Classification (NCBI taxonomy): domain Eukaryota; kingdom Viridiplantae; phylum Streptophyta; class Magnoliopsida; order Caryophyllales; family Polygonaceae; genus Persicaria; species Persicaria tinctoria. The sequence continues at coordinate 9,941,213 of JBANSL010000012.1, forward strand.
ATAAAGGTACTCCCGCTATCGCGTTTGCACAGACAAGTCAGTACACATTTCATTGTTAGGGCATCCAAATCAGATCTCTAGCATAGCAAGCACTCATCACATAATCAGTTAATAACACTCACAATGATCTCATTTGAGTCTCCCAACCCATCTGTAAAGAACAAGCTGATATTTCGCCTACCGTTCCCAACTACACCCAATAGGGCTGGTCTAGCGCCTTTACTACCCACTCGTGTCCCCGTTTGGTCGGTTTTCCTCTTTTATTACAAGTCAAGTTCATTAATTAATCCAAGTTCAGTTAGGCATCTTAAGTTCATTTTGCCCTTCTTAAAATCCTTTCAAATCCTTTGAAATCCATGGGCGGTTTACCAAAACATACACTCGACCCTTGCGTACCCGAATTGCACAACCTGGCTCTGATACCATCTTTGTCACAGCCCAGAATTATGATTTTCGGGTTACGTTTCAAGGGATAAAACCCCTTGTTCGGATCTTGCAACCTAGGTACGGGTCGAGGTTTCAAACTCGTTTAAGATTAGTAGAAAGAGGGATTTCAAACCCTAAAAACATCGAAGGGCCATTGGGTACCCTTAACCTGTCCTAAGACTATATTGCGGAATCCATTTCAAACGAAAGTAAGGCGAAAGCAAAGTAAAGATACAAGTGTCACGACAGAACCGGTCAAAACCAAATGATGAGTGTGTAATTACCATTTTACTAAATTAGGATATTAGGCAGATTCTTCGATTCGCTAAAAGGGAACACCGTCATATAGACATTGAGCACTCAAATCTGCAGAAAATACCTTTAAAAGAAGAACGGGGAAAGGAGTCAGATCGAGCCACTCATGCGGGACCGACAGTCCTCGCTGAGGCCACATAGTATGTGCTATACCTAATAAAGATGCTCTAATGCAGTACAAAAGTCAAACACACTAGCATGCTCCTAGTTATAATAATGTGTAAAAATACTGTAAAGGGCCCAAGACAATGCCAAGTGGCATATCCCTCTCCTACCTCCACCCCCTTCCGATAGGGCGGAGACTGGCCAGCTCGTGAATGCATTCCATCATAATCGGGCAGCACGCATGCCTAACCCGCTCCACAATAAAGCCCGCAGGCATCTTATAATATAAGGAAGTTCATGACTCGATTGACTCAGGGTACCCGATGAGGCTGGGCTACCCTATGACCCTAGCAAAGACTCTAGGACGATCACAGATAACGGCCGTTCTGTTTCAAACGCAATAAGTAAGCAGATGCTCATTCAATTAGTGCAACCTAACAGGATACTACATGGCATGCTTTTATGCATATGCAACACCTAACATAAAATGCAACAACAGGCATGAATGTCCAACTTGAGTAAGCCCCCTAGGGAACTTACCTGAAGATGCAGAACAGCATGATAACACAAGCAAGGGCCCAATGCAAGTCCAAGCAATCCCAAAAGCAATACATACCTATCATCAAGCCATTTCCATAAGCTACCGGACCAACATTCATACACACGAAACCCAAGTTCTCAACATCCTTAAAACCAATCGACGGTAAAACCATTTTCTAAAACCTTTCCGATATGATCAACATCAACCAAAATCATTTTTCCAATCAAACCCTTTGATAAAATCATACCAACAACACTTTTCAAACTTCTTTCCCAAAATTACCATTATCAAACCAAAACAAGGAATCCCGATGTTAAACATTTAATCATTAAAACCAATTTTCTAATAGAACTAATTCCGGCATTCTTATTTCAAAACCTAGACCCGTTAAATATTTTATCAAACAATAATTGTCTAATTTAAACGCCAAAATAAATCCGTTTTAACAATCCGCATTTTGAGAGCAACACTACTTAACTACGTTATCATGTAAAAAAATATCAATTAAAATACCTCATAATATCATAAATATATTTATATCAAATAATACTATTTTTAAACACTTTTATAATATATACCAATTTTTTTAAAAATAGATAATCACCAAATCATAAAATAAGAACCTACCAACAATAATTTCGTAACATATATATGTATAGCAAAATAACATATAACTCTGAACTGGAAAGTAACATATAACTAACAACAATCATCACAACACACTCACCAGCCCAACCGAGAGCCCAAACTGAAAGACAAAACCCAGCCCATAACCGAAATAAATGACCCAACCCGGAACAGAAACCCAAACCCGCCCAGAAGAAACCCAAACCGGATCCCACACCTTTTCCCAACTGAAGACCCGAGAAATGTGAGATAACCCGAATGAGACAAATCGGATCCAGCCCGCCCCAAAAGAAGAAAAGAGGAACTGTCTCCCTCAACGAAAGAACAAGACATTGACGCCGGAACGAAGAACGGAAGGGGAGGGGAGGAACCCAGGGGCTTCCGGCGGGCTACTGTCCGGTCCCAACTCTTACCCAGAAAACCGACACTACATTCTGACCTCAACCGACCCAACAGGACAGACACGGGCGCAAGGAAGAAGGAGGAAGAGAAGTCTCACCGAGATGGTCGTCGTTCACGCCGGAACTGCTCACCGGAGGACGATTAGGCTTGCCGATGACAGGGAAAGTTCCGGGGAACCTGGGTCAGAGGCAAGAAGTCATAAAGGAGGAGCTTTACTTCGTTCTGGACGGGAAAAGGCGAAGAGGAGTCTTACCGGAGTGGAATCGGAGAAACAGAATAAGCGGGAAGGGTGTTAGTCGTCGGCGGCTGGGCTCGATTCTCCGGGGACGTCGGAGGTGAGGCGGATCTGCTGCCAGGCTCGACGGGGAGGATGAATGGAATGGAGGCTCGTAGGTGCTCGAGAATGCGCCCGGGATGGCCCCGGAAGGCGCTCTATTGCTGGCTGCTCCCTTCGAAAACAGGGGACGAGGGAGCTGTAGGAGCTCTCGGCTTCAGAGGGAGAGGAAGAAGAAGATGGTTGCGCTGGAGCTGCTAGGAAGAGGACTGAGTGATGATGCTAATTTCCTTCTTGAAGAGAACATAGGGAGAGAGAAAAAAGGGAGTTTTGAAGGCAAAAGAATGAGGATGAGAGGCTGTCTTTTGGGGATTTTGAAGGCAATGAAGAGGGGAGTGTTTGTTATTCTGAATCAGTAGGAGGGAGGCGTGAATGAGGGTTTGTGGGATTGGATTCCAATTTGAAGAGGAAGGGGAGGGTTGCTAGCTAGCTGTACCCTGCAGAGGGAATTTGGCATTTTGCCTGTAATAAGAGGAGCATGGTGAGAGGCAAAAGAGAGAGATGTGTGTTTAGGGTGTGTGTGTTTGTCCAGATTCAAAGAAAATGCAAGGAAGGGATAGGTTATGCAAGCTGTAGCCTGTAGATGGGTTATTTTTTAACAAAGAAGACAAATAGGTGTGCAGGGCTCTTCCTCACGGGTATGAGAGTGAGAGAGAGAAAAAAAAGAAAGGAAATATAATTAAAGTATTCCAAAAAAAATAAAAATATTTTGAATACTCTAACATATATGTCGAAACCCGTTCTCTAATCTTATCCGATTTAACTCAAAAGATTTTTAAATTCTTAAATCCGAGTTTAATAAAAATTTCGCATGGGCAAGCGGGATAAAATATGTTTTAAATTTTCATCTAAATATTGCCGGAACTCGTTTTGTAATATTTAGTATAAAACCAATAGCTCAAGGAGGGAAATTCCAAATCTTAGAAATCGGAATGATTATAAATCACTATTTTAATAATTTAATACTTTAAAATTTTCCGGTCTTTACAATCTCCAACTCTCAATATTCATTCTGTAAATCTCCTAAGAGTTGCTCGTGTGCAATAGATGAACAACAATGACGAAGTCTCATGTTTTTGGTCAATGTCAAAAATTTGCAACAATTCTACAAATTAGAAGAGTTATTGATGAAGAGACGATATCTTCTCTACTCGCTCCAAATATTACGGGCAAAATTTGGTAGAAATCACACCAAATACAACTACCTTTCCACCCAATGGTTGGTCCAGACTTTGATCATTATGGAATTTATAAATATCTCTGAAGGTGTTATCAAGTGCTTCATAGGCATAGTTACTAATTATTGGCACCTCATCCCAAATTATAAGTTTCGCTTGTGCAATAAGTTAAGCAATTAACTACATGTATAGAGAGAAAAATATTTATTAGTAGGTTATATTATTAAAGTGATCGAATAATATTAAAAATAAAAAGATACAATGGGCATGAAAAATGGAAGAAATTTATAATAGAGCACAAGAATGCAACATAAACACTTGGATATAAAAAGGTGTGCGTGTGGATGATGTTACAATCGGGATTCTGGATTGGATCGATAAAAAGGTGTAAGGATCAGATTATAGAATCGATTCGTAGAATCGTAAGATCCCACCGCATAATGAATTTTTAAAAAAATGAAGTTAATATGTTTCATATTAGACAAATATTATTTTAAATCATAAAAAAACACCCATAAAGATTGTAAATTTTTTAAAATAAACTAAATATAATATAGACTAACCAAATATATCGAAAATTTCTTATATTTCAAGTGTAAATATGAGAAATTCATTATAATAGATATTTTATAGGATCGTTAGAATCGTAACAAAGGGTCGGGATTATTTTTTCATTTTTAGATTGTATGATTGTTGGAATTGTAGGATCGAATCGGGTAACAACATATTACGTGTATTCACAATACATGTTTGAGTATAAAGATTAAAAATAAATTCAATGATAAATAAACACTAAATTGATACATGCATTACTTATTAGATTACAGTCGAAATACGTACATAATGTAACATCTTATTGATAGTGAAGAATTGCACAAATATATATACCCACTATAATATATAGATATATTATTAACGGCAAAAATAAAATAAGATATATAGATTTATGCTTAACAAAGTTACCATATAAAATATACTTCTTTCATTAAGGTCCAAACCAAATCAACAATATATATAAAAGTACACAAATTATTTGATTACTATATATATAATTGTATACAATTAAAATAGTATACAATTATGATTTGATTACCATAAATAAGAAAATGAATATTAAAATAAATAAATTAAAAGTAGGTGAAAAATAATATACATGTGGCATAATGTGATTGGTTAAAAAAAGGCGGGAAATTTTTGAACCAGAAGCTGACACGTGGTAGTGCAGCTTCTGCTTTAGTATTGTTTAGGATTAGATATAGATGTTCGAAAATTTAATGATATGATACCATATTATGAAATGCATAAATATAATATGTGAAAATAAAAAAATAATTATCAATACAAACTGGATTCTAAGGTTAATTTATTGATATAATTTTCACCCCTTTTTTTTACAAAAAAATATATTGAACGCTTAATGATGTGATGCAACAGCATTTAATTTTTGAACGTTCGATTGTCAGGTCCAAAAATTGGCCATGTGAAATAGTTCATACTAGTGTAATACCCGTGCCTTCAAGGCACGGGAGTTTGATCCATTTTAATTTGAACATCATTTTATATATCTATATCTATAATAGTACTATATTAATATATACTTGTTTATAACAAAAATATGTACGTATAAAGTTTTTTTTTTGTAATTTATAAATTAGTTGGAAAGAGATACAATACAAAATTTTAAAATGATTTAATAAGGTAAAGTAGTAATAATACTCAAACACACCACCTAATATAATTGAAATAAATACTCCATATATAATTATTGTCATAAGCACATGATTGTGCGAATACTTTTGAAGTTATGTAGATATACATAACTTATTCATTATTTTCATTAGAAAGATGGCTAGAAAGAGAGAGAAATTAATAGTGAAAATAAAGGTAAGATGGTAAAAATAAAAAGATCCTAAAAGGTAGAAAAGTGATCTAAGAAGCCTCATCTAAGATGTAAAATAATCATTAGTAATGCTTGTAAGTCTTAAAATATTATTTATTTTTCGATAGTTATTTAAGATGTCTAAAATAAGTAAATTGTAAGAAAAAAACTTTTCAAAAATAAGTAAAATAAGTAAATTGTAAGAAAAAAACATCCCTTATTAATATCGGTTAATAAGAAAAGAAACTTTTGATTAGTATAAAAATAGGAAACAAATATGTTCAAAATATGAAACGTGTATTTTAAAATTTCAGCAATAATATTGACCAATAAGAAAATACCATTTGAATAAAAAAGTTAAATTTAATGGTGGGCGTGACATGTCAGCAAAATGCTAGCAGAATTAGTATTTTTATTGTGATTATTAATTAATAGATTTTTATTTTGACATTTGAATTAATTGTCAGCAAAATGCTAGCAGAATTAGTAATATTAATAGATAGATAGATAGATATATTGCAATTGGAAAAAATGGAAACATGTCTCAATATTTATGACAATATAACCGAAAATAAAAAAAAGGAACGGGTTCAAATCATATTTAAAATAGGAAACAAATATTTTAAAGTTTCCATAATAATATTGACAAATAAGAAAAGCTCATTTGAATAAAAAAATTCAACTTTAATTGTGAGCGTGACACGTCAACAAAATGCTAGCAGAATTAGTAATATTAATAGATAATTTTGGGTATTTTTTAAAGTTTGTATTACTACTGTTCATGGTTAATAGTTTGTTTTATTTTTGGTATTTTTTTTTTAAATGGGTGGGAAAATATGAAAAGGACGGAGTAACTACTTTATCATTGTCTTAACTTAGAATATCTTGCACATTACATAAGAGATAATACTAGCATATTTGAACTGTGAAATACCATCTATAAATAGAAGTAGGATTTCACATATTTTGCTCAAATCCTTCAAACACATATTATTACCAAAAAAAAAAAAAGAAAAAGAAAAGAAAAGAAGGAGCAGAAAAATGGGAGTGAAGGTGTATGGAGCAGCCAGAGCAGCCTGCCCACAGAGGGTGATAGCCTGCCTCATGGAGCTTCAAGTCGACTTCGAGCTCATCCCCATCGATCTCGACTCCGCCGAGCATAAGTCCCCCGCCTTTCTCTCCCGTCAGGTACCGTTTTATACTTCATTAATAATTCAATCTATATTTTTATTTTATTTAATAAATAAATTCACTTTATGAATTATTAATGCAGCCTTTCGGCCAAATCCCTGTGATCGAAGACGGAGATTTCCGGCTTTACGGTAAGTCCTTTAATATCGATTCCAAGTACAGTATGGACCGTATGGTACAAAGGGCAAAAATAACCCTACCTCCTCACCTCTGGTCCCTTTTGGCTTGTCCATCTCTCGATTAATTAAGCTGTTTATGCATGTAAGAAAATAAAAACATTAACTATGGTATAATTTTGAAGTGTTTTTTTTTTAAATCTTTTTCTTAAAAATCTACTTTTTTTTTATCATCATTTTATTACTATTAAAATTTATATACTAGGTTTATATTGTTCAATTTGTCCCTTCATATATCTCAACACTATATATTATTTTAGGCAAGATCGGATTGATTCCGTTGCCCTAACACGTACACCGTTCTGTAACCTGATTATAAAAAATAAATATAATTAAATAATTAAATAAACCGTACTACTCGGTGTATGTTAATTATAAGTGGGTATGATATTGGTATAGAGACAGGGGTGGAGGGGGGGATGAGATGACTCGAGCCCCTGGGTCTGGGAAAAAGTAAAAAAAAATAAAAATATGTATATTTTATAATTTTGATAATTTAAGGGTTAAAAAAAGTTTTAAAAAGTAATAAATCATTAATTGTGATTACTTTAGTTTGCATGAGGTGAGAACTTGAATAATGAAATTTTGAGTTCGAATCCCTATAGTTTCATTTTATAGATTTTTTTTTCATGTTTAGTTTTTAAAATTCAAAATAGCTATTTAAATCATAGTGTTTTAACTATATTCTTTACGAAAAAAATGTATATCATATATATATATATATATATATATATATATATATATATATATATATATTAAAATAAAAATCTCATCAATATAATTGAGGCCCCCTGAATTTTTTTCTGGCTCCACCTCTGTATAGAGTCGAGGGCAATCATAAGGTACCTGGCAAGCAAGCACGCAGACAAGAACCCAAAGCTGCTGGGGACGAGCCTGGAGGAGCGAGCCATGGTGGACCAGTGGCTCGAGGTCGAAGCACACAACTTCAACGACCTCGCCTTCACCATCATCCTCAACCTCGTCATATTCCCGAGGATCGGATGCCCCTCCGACACCGCCCTCGTAGAATCTTGCAAGCTCAAGCTTGAAAAAGTGCTGGAGGTGTACGAGCAGCGGCTGGCCAAGTCCAAGTACCTGGCCGGCGAGTCCTTCACCCTCGCCGACCTGAGCCACCTGCCGGGGCTGAGGTACCTCACCGAGGACGCCGGCCTCGGCTACCTCATCGCCGACAGGGAGAACGTGAGTGCCTGGTGGGAGAATGTCTCCTCCCGCCCTGCTTGGAAGAAGGTTCTTCAAATGGCTCAGATTTAATATTTTTAATTTAATTAATTTGTGTTTCAAGTTTCCATTTTAATTAAGTGGCAAAGTTGCTTTGGGTTTGTTTACTTATATATTTTGTTTTAAGTGTATTTTTAATTATGGGTGTGATATAAAGTGTGATGTAATATGGAATTCAATTCAACTTAATTAATATGTTAAAGATTATTTCTTTCGAAGAGATATTTTAAGAGAATCCAGTATATATATCCCACGATTAAGAAATGTCTGGGAGGTCAGAAGGTAGCATGACGGCCAAACAATATATAGGGCACGTGACATGACCCACAAGAGACAATCATTGTATGTAATTATCGAGTGATAATGTTGAGATTTGAAGAGAGGAAAAAGAATATCTCATATACAAAGTATGAACTAATTAAAGTAATTTTAGTATATAATTTGTTGGGTTACTCCTCTTTTATATATATAACTAATTTATTTTATGATGGATTCTCACTAAACTTAATTATGTGGTAGGCTACTAGTATAAGTGTAAATTGCACACGATCCCTGATCATGAGTATTAACAAAGTGAATGAAGTAGGGCAAAGTAAGCCAAGAAAATAATGAAACCCGGGCAATAGTCAAGGAAAGAGCGCGCAAGTGGTGAAGATATATAGTGGTCCAAGGTAATTAATTAAGAATAACGGATACCAAAAGAAAATTCATGGAAGATTGAGAGTGAGGAAGGGAGGAAATTCGTTGATTACAAGAGATTCAAGAGTTTGATTTTTCGCAATCAATTAAGAATTTAAGAGGGTTGTTTATGGATTTATTTTTGACTTTTTTACACGTGTTTTAAAAACTCTTGTACGAGTATCTTTTCCCTAGCTAGCTTGAGTTTTTATAATAATAAAAAAAATCCTGATAAATTTTGATCGTTGTATAAGTGGCAATAAGATGAAACAATGCACTATAGAGTATAGAGACATGATATTATAATAATGATGGATATGTGAAAAGAGTCCAACTTCAAAATATATATAAATTAAAAAAAGTCTAGTATATACGAGAGGTTAAGGGTTCGAACCTATTTGGTAGCTAGATAATCGTTTGATTTTCATGAATTTTCCTAATATACCCATGAAAATGAAACTAGATACTGTACATTTTACCTGCGCATTTTTTTTTATTAAAAAAAATCAGACATGAGTACATTAATTGGTAGTCAATTCTCAAGCTAGGAACCCTAATAATGATAATGTCCCAACTTATATAAAAGGACAATGTAAATGTCGATCCACTTTTGAAAGAAAAAGATAGGGTTACGTCCGTATAGTATAATATATTACAATTTACAAGTGAGAGCGCAGGCCACATTTTTCATTTCCAACCGCGCAATTTAATACGTATAAGCAATAATTGAAAATTGACACTATTGTGGGAAGTGGCCAAATAAAGGTCATTTCCAAAAGTACGTTAAGTTGGAGTAAAGTTCAACATTGAGTTTCGATTATTCATAATAAAATAATAATAATAAATGTTCAACCTTAGAGCACCTGCAACCCCAACACCCATTGTCGTATGGGTGTCTTAATATTTTTTTTAAAAGAAAAGTCAGATTTAGAAGTATTATGTCAAATCAAAGATCAAAGTCTCTTGCAGTAGAAACTTTGAGAGAAAAGATGATATCTTCTCTCTAACTTTTTCATTTTTTTTCCTGACAATTTTTTTTTTCAATCTAGACACCCAAAGTATATAGGATGTTGATGTTCTTAGGGCTGCCTAGGCAAGGACAAGGGTCACGGTTAAGCTGTGAGTTATCGGATTGTCAGGGTATTGAGCCATCGGCAGTACACAATGACAAAATCAGGAATAAAAGTCTGGGTGTGCTAGATTCCCTTATATCATGAAGAAAAAATATTGTGAAAAAAAATTTGAATGAAAATAGAGAAATATAGTAATGAACTTGGTATGATTAGATTTGCTATCCCGTATATAATTTATTGGATAAAAAAAATTATTCTGAAAATTTTTGAACAAAAATAGAGATATATAGTCACAAAATAGATAGAATTAGATGTAGATATTATTGGTAAAAGAAAAAAAAAACAATTGAAAGGTGGTTGTTTATAAGGGTGGGATTTAAAGCTAGGTATTAGGGGTTTAAGTGCAAAGCATATACCAATGGGGGCATTTCCTACCTTGTGGTCTATATTTCACCTATATAATACATATATATTCTATAAAAAAAAATGGGGTGGGCTGCAGCTAAGCTCAATTCACCCCTTCTTCCGTACCTAGCAACGCATGCATGCACGAAACTAAAAATTAAAATTTAGATAGGTTAAATTTTACATGTACACATAATTTCCATTAACAAAATTTGTATTCTACTAAACAAATAGTTAATTTTTTAAATTAATTTTTCCTTATTTTTTTACCTATTTTTTAATTTATAAAAAAAAATGGGACGGCTGAAGCGGACCTTAGTCTGCCCCTTACGTCCATGGTGGCGTACCCACTAATATATATATTAGAAAATAATATATATATATATATATATATATATATATATATATATATATAGAGAGAGAGAGAGAGAGAGAGAGAGAGAGAGAGAGAGAGAGAGAGAGAGAGAGAGAGAGAGAGAGAGAGAGAGAGAGAGAGAGAGAGAGAGAGAGAATGGGTAACTTGTGCACAGGGCTTATAATGTGCATTGTGCACAAAATATTATTCGGTGAAATGTGAAACATTATTCAGTGAAATTTGAAGCATTATTCGGTGAAATGTGAGTATTGTTTAGGAGAATGTGAAATATTATTTGGTGAAATTTGAGGCATTCCATATAAATTGTAACTATTGTTTAGGGAATTGAGGTTTCTTTTATTTGAAATGGATAAATAAAAAAACTAAACATTATTCGGTAGAATGTTATAAATTATTCAGTGGAATTGGGACGTTTTCATCTGAACTGAACGGAAAAAAAAAACATAACAATGTTCGGTAGAATGTTTCACATTTCACCGAATAATGCTTAAAATTTCACCGAATAATGTTTCACATTTCACCGAATAATATTTGTGCACAATGCACACCCTAAGGGGTGTGCACTCTGGAACCACTCCCTATATATATATATATATATATATATATATATATATATATATATATATATATATATTATTTTCTAATGTTTTTCTCCCCCATTAAAATTATAATAGATGAATAAAATGATATGAAGATATATAATTTTTTCATGTTACTTTTTTATATTAAATAGTCAAATTTTTCAAAATAAAAAATAAAAAATTAATAGGCCAACCCGCAGACCGGGTCCATGGATAGATTTGTAATTTATTGGGTCGGTAGATCGACCTGTGAAGCTATGACCCATGGACCTACCGATCGATGGCCATAGCCCATAGCTCATAGAGGGTTAGAGTCTGGGTTGTGATATCGATGACCCAGCGGGTCCGACCGTGGTCATACCTTAGGCTGTTAGAGATGTGAATGAGACCAAAGTGTCCCATATATGAAAAGTTGAACATATCAAGCCCTAGTATATGAGTCGGTGAGCTACTCCTTCTATTGCCAATTGGTTTTAGAATGGAACCTCACTCGGCTTGTGTGCTAGGCTACTAGCGCATGTGCGCCTGTGCACACGACCCCCAATCATCGGCTGGAGTCGGACTCTGATATGGTATCAGAGCGGTTAGCCTAACGGCCCGTCTTTCGATCCTGGTCTGGGTTATCCAGTTGTCCAAATCTCAACTAGATGGTCATTCCTAGTTGGACTTGCGGGGGCGTGTTAGAGATGTGAATGAGACCAAAGTGTCCCACATTTGAAAGTTGAACATATCAAGCCCTAGTATATGAGTCGGTGAGCTACTCCTTCTATTGCCAATTGGTTTTAGAATGGAACATCAATCGACTTGTGTGCTAGGCTACTAGCGCATGTGCGCCTGTACACACGACCCTCAATTATCGGCTCAAGTCGGACTCTGATACCTTAGGCTACGTATAGCAATACGTACACCACCTTACACTGCTTTGAGTGTTATTTGTCCATTCTCCAAAACAATGGCAACCTTAATAGTTTTTATAATATATTAACAATGACAATACCTTACACTGTTTATATTATAATCTTCATTTATATATAATTTGAAATTCAGGGCATATGATGGGTTTTTTTTTTAGGAAAAAAAAAAGAATAAAGTTCTCTTTGAATTTTCATTGCATTAAATTTTAATATAATTATTTTGCAAAATTATATAAGAGTGAAACTCGTGTTATTATTCTTGTATGTATGTATTTCTTACACTATAAAAAAAAGTAGAATTCACTCAATTTTTTAAAATGATTTTTCTTTTCTAATCAAGTATGGTTAAACTAAAATGGTTAGACTAAAGGCCTACCAAAAAAAAAAAGAGGTTAAACTAAAGTGGTGGAAATGTTTGATTGCTGATGATGAATAGGATTTCATTTGTTTGAGCTCAAAAATAAATAAATATTAATAACAAAGGGCGTAATAAGCCTCTTTTTCCGGCGGATTTGCTCCTTTATTCCTAGGACAGAGGGCGGGATGTGTGTCGATCTGACAGGATCCTCCCATTTGACTCAGTCTCGGATGTCTGACTTTATGCTCGACCGTGTTGTTGTTGATGTTGCTCAGCATAAGTGTGTCAAGTATCGAGATTTGTGCACGACAGCTGATTATGGTTTCCTACCCATCTTCTTCTCTTCATTGGGGGAGTTAGATGCGGATGTTGTTGCCTTGCTAGAGCGAATTCAGAAATTCTCGATATCTCAGGATGTTGAGGCTCGTGTTGCAGCTTATATCTTTAATAGACTTAACTTTGTTATCGCTAAGGGAGTGAGTGATCAGATGGTATTTCAGTTGCACACTAATTTTTTGTAATATGTTTTTATATACTATTTCCGATAACAATAACAATAATAATATGGTGTAATGAAATTTGGGATGGGAGAATTTAGTGGCAGTTGAGGGGTCTGTTTTGAAATGATATGGGAGAACCAATATTATTTAGTGGTATAAATGAAAATGAGCCTAATGTACAGTAACTTTCCCTGAATAATGCAGTTCGTAGGAGTAATATATATGATAAATACATATACTAGTATGATACATATATAGGAGGGCCACTCCCAATCCAAGTGCCAGTGTGCCACCCTATTTATTGCCGCTCTCTTTTGGACTACTCATTGAGGGCCGGCCACTAGTTTTTACATTATACTGTAAATCATCTCTGTCTGAAAACCAGTTTGTCGGTAGTGTACGTGTCGATATATATCAGCAAACATTTTGCCAATATGGCCGGGGTCATATTGGGAAAGACTTTCTTTGAAGTTTCGTCTACACTATTCATAGGAGGTAGTTTTTTGTTGTATCGCTGGCCTTCAGTGCTATTGTTCGGTGGTGCTTGACTTCATTCTTCGCTGTCGTCAGCAACTTTTTAAGAGATGCTCTTCTTAGGTCGTCTTGTTGTAGAGTTTAATTATTTCTACTTGTTTCATTGCGCATATCTTTTGTATGTTTGTATGTTTAGACGGTTTCGATCGTCTGCCAATTCGTTGACCTCTCGAGAATCAGGCTTGTCTGATCTCGAATCTTTACTTGATAAAAAAAAAAAATTGGCGATATGAGAAGTCAGCAGCAAACTATGATATCGGTGAATTAACCGTGCGTTTGACGAAAAATTACTTTTTTTTAAAAGTATTGTAGTACAAATCCAGAAGAAGGTTGCATAACCTCTTCAACCAACTACGTAGGATCCCAAACAATGGCAACCATAATAAAAGTATGAGCCAGCTTGGTCTATAGGAGCCAGTGAGCCAACTTGTACATGTGTTAGTTAGGCTTGGAGGGTGTGGACACGTGTACGGTGGTAAGGATGAGTGACAGTTGAAGATGTAAGGCTATAAATCCCCACTTGAGCTACCTTCCTCTGTAATAAACACAGAACAACCAATTCAGTTTCTCTCTCATTCATTCTCTCTCTTTTGTGGTTCCATGGCGATCTAGGTGAACTGAGATCCAGTTCATATGGTATCAGAGCGAGGAGCGAATCCGTGTTGAGATCCGTCGAGTTTCTGAGTTGATTAGCAGCCATGGGTGACACTTATGCTTCGGTTGTGCGAAATCAGAATGGTGATCAACGGTTTCAGGTGGCGTTGAACGATCCGTTCGCTCTTGCGAGTTCGGACAGTCCAGATGCGCAACTTGTTGCAGCAGTGTTCAATGGGACGAACTTTCTGAGCTGGATGCGAAATGTGAAGATGGCCTTGGGGGCGAAGCTAAATCTCGGATTCATTGATGGATCCATAGTGATGCCCCCGGATGATTCTCCGAACAAGCGGAGATGGTTGAGAGCCGACTACATGGTATGATGTTGGCTCATCAACTCAATGGACAAATCGATCTCTAAATCATTGATGTTTGCTGGATCTGCACAAGAACCGTGGGAAGAAATTTTGGAGAGATAGGGCCAATCTAACATTCTTCTTCGTTATCATTTGAAGAAAGATCTATGTTCAGATAGGCAAGGTTCTGATTCTATTGGAGATTATTTCTGGAAATTGAAGAAGATTTGGAATGAAATTGCTTGCGTAGAAGGTGCACCTAGGTGTGTGTGTGGTGTTATGGACTAGGGGTGTGCAAAAAAACCCGACACGAGTGATACGACACGAAAACACGATGACACGGCACGAAAAAACCCAAAACCAAAAAGACACGACACGAAAATGACACGAACCACTAAAACATGACATTAAACGGTTCAGATACGGTTCGGGAAAATTTCCTTGTCGGATACCCGACACGAACCATTTAAATTTTTATTTTTTTAAGTTTCGGTAATAAAATGATAATACTACTATGTATTAAGGCCAAGGAGTATCAATAAAATCTATTAGCTCATTTGGTGTAAGTCCAGTACTTTCTTCCAGTCATACAAGGTTCGAATCCTTCTGTGTGCAATTTTTACCCCAAGGTGCATCACCCTTTTTTTTTTCTTTTTTTTTTTTTATAATGTCTTCAAACAAACCCTAAAGGCCTAAACGCAACCTACACAGATCGCCTCTGCTAGAGAAAACAGCCGACACCCTTCTTCTTCTCCTTCTCCTTCTCCAGGCGGTGAGCGGTGAGTCTCCTCCTTCTCTTCTCCAGCCCTTCTTCTCCAATTTCAACATCAGAGTTGTGGCGATCTGTTGTCTGCAGAACAACCGACCTTTCTTCTTCTTCTCCAGCCAGTGAGCGGTGAGCCTCCTTCTTCTCTTCTCCGGCCCTTCTTCTTCCGTTCCGAGCAAGCCGACGACCCTTCTTCTTTGGTGTCGGGATTTGTGCAAGTTTGTTCAAAGTAAACAAACCCTAAATCTCAAATTTGTGTGAATTTGTAGTGTTGTTGGTGTTGTTTTTCCTCTCCTTTTAATCTTTTATAGGGCCTAAGTGAATTTGTGAGTTTTTGTAGTGTGAATTTGTGATTTGTGCAAAGTTTTTGTGTCCCATTCAATCGTTTTTAGGTTTGATTTTCTTGTCTGCCATGGCCATCTGTGAAAATCTCTTCACTGCACAAACAGAACAGCAAAAAAAAAAAACATACTGTTCGTGTCGGATAACCCGACTATCCGACACGGAACCGAATAGCTTAACCGTTTCGGGTACCCGGGTTAAAACGGTTCGTATACGGTTCGACCATTTTGACCTAAACGGTTTCGGGTACCCGACACGATTAACCGATTCGTGTCGGGTACCCGGATATGCACACCCCTGTTATGGACAGATGCACATGCCAAGTTGTCAAGAAGATGATTGAAATGGAAGAAAGAAACAAATTGATGCAGTTTTTGATGGGATTGAATGAGGGGTATGATTTTGCAAGAAATCAGGTGCTTGCAATGGATCCAATACCTACACTGAATAGGGCTTTTTACATTGTTCAACAAATTGAATATTGTGGAAGTAATCCGAGTGCAAGTTCAAAGCAAGGGGAGGATGTAACTGCACTTAATGCAAGCAGAAATCAGTCTAGCAACTGGAAGAAAGATGGAGATAGCAAGAAATCAAGGGAGGAATTTAAGAAATGTGACTTTTGTGGCAATAAAGGTCACATTAGGGACACTTGCACTAAGCTCCATGGATTTCCCAAGTGTGATTTTTGTGGAAATAAAGGACATCAGAGGGACTCTTAACTTGCTACAAACTGCATGGTTATCTAGATAAAGAAAAGAATTCAAAAGGGAAATAATATGGGAGATCAACTGCTAACTCAGTGGATGTGCAAGGAGGAGATACACCTCTTGATCCAGGAAAGGAGTGTCAATTTGACAATGGTCTTGTCACTTGAGTGTGCAAGGAAGTACTAAAGATGATAAAGGGAAAGCAAATTCAAGTTGAGAATGATGACTGTTTTGCAACAACCAATTTCTCAGGTAACTATAATCCATCTAAAGCATTGATGATTGAGAAAATTGCTAGGAACGATTTTTGGATTGTAGATACAGGTGCAAATGATCACATGTTATATGATTCCATTGCACTTAAATGTAAGCAGAAACTCATGAAATCGATTAATATTTGCTTTACCTGATGATTCAGTCATAGCTGTTGACACAGTGGGTTTGGTTAAAATTAGCTCCAACCTTGAGTTAAAGAATGTGTTGTTGGTCCCTTCATTCAAGCATAATCTCTTATCAGTAGGGAGGCTCATTGAGGATTCAGGGTTAATGGCAATATTCAATGCTGATCAGTGCTTCTTTCAGGACCTTATCACTAAGAAGATTGTAGGAAAAGGACACAGAATCAGTGGGATATACATCATCAAGATAGAAGATGCAGGAGCTATGATTGATGGTGGCATTGGTGATTTCTTTAGTTCAATATAGGCTTGTATCCAGACAATAAAGCCTGATAAGGTCATGAGTTAGAGCTTGTTCATGCTCGTTTAGGTCATAGTTCTATGTCCAAATTGCTGCATTTGGATCAGTTTAAGCACTTGGTCTGTAAGGATTTCTTTTGTGAGAGCTTTGTACTTGCTAAAAATCACAAATCTCCATTTAATAGAAGTTCTTCCTTGGCTTTGAAGCCATTTGATCTTGTTCATCTTCATCTTTGGGGGCCTTATAAATGTTCTGCTCATGATGGAGCTAAGTATTTTTTGACAATCTTGGATGACCATAGCATATATACATGGACATATATGTTGGCATCTAAACTGCAGGTTTTGAAATCTATAAAGTGATTTCTTTTTTATGTTCAGACTCAGTTTGACTGTAAGGTCAAAATAATCAGGAGTGATAATGGATCAGAATTTGTCCAGACTGCTTGCAAAGAGATGTTTGTAGACATGGGAATTGTTCATCAACGGAGTGTTCCTGGTGTTCCTCAAAAAAAAATGGCCGAGTTGAGCGCAAGCACAAGAACTTAATTGAGACTGCCGGGGCTATGAGACTGCATGCTCATCTTCCAATTCAATTTTGGAGTGATTGTGTCACTGCTGCAACACATGTCATAAATCGTTTTCCAAGTTCTGTCCTTGATTGGAAGGTTCCATTTAAAGTTTTATTCAACAAATCTGCATCCTATGAAGATCTCAGAGTAGTTGGATGCTTATGTTTTGGTCGACGTCGTGTGGCTGTGAAGGACAAATTTGGTAAGCAAGTTATGAAGAGTATTTTTTTGGGATATCCTGGTGGAGTCAAGGCATACAAACTGTTTGATTTAAGCTCTAAAACTGTGTATTTTAGTAGAGATGTGGTTTTCAGTAGATGTTGATGCCCATCTTATTCTTCATGATGATGTTGTGATAAACCCTATGGAGGAGGGGTCATCTGTGCAGTCTGATGCCAGTGTAGATCAACATGTTCAGTCTGATACTGTTCAGTCTCCCATTCATGAGCATTCACCAGATATGGGTCTTGAAGAGAATTCATCACAGTCTGTTAGTCCTATACATGTCCCAGTTTAGAGACCTGTCAGGCAAAGACATGCACCTGCTCATCTCCAAGATTTTGTTTGTCCCACACTATCTTCTTCATAGTCTGGATCTTTTATGGTCAGACAATTATTTGACTTGTCAAATTATTCTTCAGAGTTTATGGCTTCTTTCGATACCATGATGGAGATAAGAGAGCCTACTTCATTCAAAGAAGCTTCTAAGGACCCTCGTTGGGTTGAAGCCATGAAAAAGGAGATCAGTGCTTTGGTGTTGAATGGGTGGTCACTTATTTGCCTAAGGATAAAAGGGCAATTGGATGCAAATGGATCTTTAAGGTCAAGTTTAAGCCTGATGATTCAGTTGAGAGGTTCAAAGCTAGGTTGGCGGCAAAGGGCTTCACTCAAGTGAAAGATAAGGATTATAAACTTACCTTCTCACCTGTTGCAAAGCTCACCACTATTAGATTGATCTTTGCTCTTGCCACTTCTAATCATTGGGATGTTCATCAATTGGATATCAATAATGCTTTTTTACATGGGTTTCTTGATGAAGATGTGTACATGAAACTACCTGAGGGATTCTTGTCTGATCATCAAGGACGGGTTTGCAAACTTCAGAGATCTCTATATGGTCTCAAGCAGGCCTCTCAACAGTGAAATTTAGAGCTTTCTAGATTCTTATTCAAGCTTGGTTTTGTGTAGTCCAAGTTGGACTACTCTTTATTCATTCATGATCAGCAGGGTTTGCAAACCATTGTTGTGGTGTATGTGGATGACTTGTTCATCACTGGGTCTGATGTTAGTTTGATTCAGTTCACTAAGGATAAACTACATCAGGCTTTTACAATCAAGGACTTGGGGTTAGTCCGATATTTTTTGGGAATTGAGGTTGCTAGATCTGAGACTGGCATGTTGCTTAATCAAAGAAAGTACATTGCTGATATTATTCAGGATACATGCATGTCAAATTGCAAAAAGTCTGCATTTCCTTTACCACGAGGGTTGAAATTGTCCATTGATGATGGTGATTTGCTTCCTGATCCTTAGTCTTATAGGAGATTGATTGGCAGGCTCTTGTATCTCAATCTAATAAGACCTGATCTATCTTACTCGGTCCAACATTTGAGTCAATTTTTTAGCTCTCCACGGGTCCCTCATATGCAAGTTGTTATTCATGTGGTACGTTATTTAAAGCGCACAATCAACTGGGGTCTGTTTCTCTCTAGCAGATCCTCGTTGCAGCTCTCAACATAAAGTGACGCGGACTGGGGTGCTTTCCAGTTCACAACTCGGTCTCTCTCAGGCTATTTTGTCTTCCTTGGTACTTCCCTTGTTTCATGGAAAACAAATAAACAGAAGACGGTGTCAAAATCAAGTGCAGAATCTGAGTACAGATGTATGTCCACTGCTGCAAGTGAGGTGGTTTGGATCACTGGTCTTCTTCGTGATTTGTCTATCAATGTGCCTTTGCCCATTAATCTCTTTTGTGACAATAAGGCAGCCCAACATATTGCCGCTCATTTAGTATATCACAAGAGAACGAAACATCTCAACATTGATTGTCATTATGTACGGGAAAGGATTGAAGGAGGGATATTGAAGACATCCCATGTTTCCACTTCTGTACAATTGAGTTTTATTGAACGGTTTCTTTAAGAAAAAAAAATAAAGAGTTAAACCGGGTTCATACCCAACGACTGATTTTCATTTTTAATGATGAAAAAAATCAACCTTAAACCTAGTCAATCAACTACTCCTCCTTGAATCTCAATCAATCTCCTTGAATCCACACCAACTTAACAGGCGATCACAGAAGAAGATAAGAGGGAGGAAAAGACATTGGGTATGAATCCGGTCCAACTCTTTATTTTTTGTACCTAAGGAAACCATCCAAGAAAACCCTTGTCAAAAAAAAATTACGTAGGTTGCCCTGTGAGCTTTTTGACCCATGAGAAAACCGTGGTAATATATTAATTAACACTAGCCTCAAAGGTCGGGATATTTTTATTACATTTGAAAGTTCAGGATATATTTTTATCATACCCCCAAAGGTGAGGGTATTTTAATTAGTTTTCCCTAAAAGTTAAGATAAAAATGGTCTAAGTTAGTTGGTTAATTTATGATGGTCAATTTATGATGCAGTTATTTTGTTTTGTAAGGTGGTATACATGTAAGGAGTTTTTCAATCAATCAAGGTGGTGTGGTAGTTTTCTTAAAATTGTTTTGTGTGATGTGTGTGTGTGTTCTGTGTTGCTGAGAATCAAGCCTTCTTCCTCCTCTCATTTGTGTTTGATTCACCATTGTTGTGCCAACATATATATTCCAAATAATAAACAACTCTTGTTAGAAGAGATCAGCCCTAATGTCCATCACCTAGCTAGCATCTCTAAAGAACCAGTTGGTATTCAAAAACTTATGTTTGATTCTCGTTGTTGACAATGAGTAATGATACACTTCATCTTCCGGGACAACGAGGGTGCCACAATGACATGTGGCAGTGTTCAGTGTATGTGGACCCAGACCCCCCCTTGTAGCGGAGGCCTTGACTCTAACGGAAGGCATCAATAAGGCGAAAACTCTTGGACTTTCTAACATTGTAATCGAGGGCGACAACCTCATCGTCATCAATTGTATACGCAGATTGTGGGAGTGCCCATGGGACATTGAGATTATGATATCATATATTCTCTTCCTCCTCCAGCACTTCGAAAAGGTCTAGATCAACCATGTTTTTCGAGAGGTCAACTCGATTGTTGACATGGTTGTTGACCTTCTCCATTTTGTCTCATCTCATGATCTTATCATCAACCTGAATATGCGTATTCTCATCCGTAAGGATGCCTTTGGTTGGTGGTCCAGCAGGGTCTGACCTCATCTAAAGTCCAAACCCTTGTCCCATAAAAAAAGAAAGAGTACGGATACAATATTAGAGCCCATTTGGTTTAAATTTTGAAAAGGCAAAGGAAAATGAAATGGATGTAATACATATATTTATAATTATAATTCAAGATACGTAGTTAAAAAAAATTAATCATTATCATCTTCTCCCAACTTTTCATACAAAATTGGTATAAATTCACAATAAATTATTTTTAATTGAATTTTTTTTAAAAAATTCGGGTATAAATTCACAATAAAAAATTTTAAAAATTATATTTATACTCTATACTGTCATGAACACTTTATTATTTATGATAAGAATTAATATTCCATTTGTTTCAAAATATAGGTATTTTGATTTTTTTTTTAAATCTAAAAATTATATAAAGTATTAATTTTTTAAAATATATTTATACATGCTAGTAATGAGTATTAAATTATTTTTAAAAATTAATTAAAAAATATTTTATATAAAAAAATATTTATACGTACACTCTGACCTTACACATATCTTTCTTCAGGATCGAGCTATATCCCGATTCACAAGTGGGCCTGCCTGTTATCGAATTGGGCTTTCATTCATATAATATCAGATATGGATTTTAGCAGGCCTTTTAGAAGGCCCGTTGATTTAGGTACGGGTTTGGGCTTACAGCATGATATTAATTGGTAAGATACCCTTGACTCGAGTTTGGATCATCTACAACACTGTGTAAAATCTTGGATGCAACACAAAATTATTTGTGTTATTTTTTAATGATAAAAAAATTATATTTACATTGTATAAATCAATTAACATATATTTGTACAAAAAATTAATATAAAATAATATTTTGAAAAATATTAAAATTAAAAGAGTCGTTATGATAGAATATTAATTATAATAATTATTAAAATACCATTTTTGTAAGAAAAAAGATGCACATATATATTATTAAACATGTACAATGTAAATATAATTTTTTTAATTTTTTTAATCATTAAAAAATAACACAAATAATTTTGTGTTATACCCAAGGTCTTACATAGTGTTGTAGATGATCCAAACTCCTATGACTCCTATGAGGATGCGTTTTGAAAAAAAAAAGGGTAAATTACGCCACTAGTCCCCAACGTTTCATACTTTTTTCTTGTTAGTCTCTAACCTTTCATTCATTCCATTCAAACCCCTAACCTTTTATACATATTTCATATTAGTCCTTAAACTTCTATTCATTCCATTCAAGTCCCTAACCTATTGAATTTGTTGCACTATTAGTCTAAGTTATTTTTAAAATTTAAATATTAAAATTGTATACTAATATAAATTATAATTTTTAGGTGAATGTTTAAGATTGGTTAAGAAAAATATTAAAATTTTAATTAAATAATATGGAGTATTTCATAAACTTCTAAATATAATAATAATAATAAATAAATAAAATAAGTTCACTTTATAGTGTGGTTAATTTAATTTAATAAAAATATAGATAAATTAACGTTATAAATTTTTAGTATTTGAAATCTACTTCATTTCCACTTTCTAAAATTAAAAACCTCCTGCTTGTGCAATTTTTTCTTGTGTGTGTGTGTGGGGGGGGGGGGGTGGGGGGGGGGGGGGGGAGGGTGGTTGATATAATAATAAAAATAGACTAAAAAATATTTATACCAAGATTACTATTTCTAATTTAAAAAATAGAATAACTTGGAAATTTTTAGGGGAATGCCTAAGATTTGTATTTTAAATAATGAACATTTCTAATGTTAATTGATCGAAATTAATGTATTAAATTAAATTGAACCACAATATTTTGGAAAAAACTGTGTTTTTTTTTTTACAAAGGGGTGTAATTTAACTAAAAATTATAAATTATAGGTATTAAAAATAAATTAACAATGGGATTATTTAATTAAAATTTTTCTATTTTTCTTAACCAATCTTAAAGATTCACCTAAGAATTACAATTTAGTCTAAATTATTTAAAAAAAATATCTGATTTTATTTTTCAATTTTAAAAATAATATAGACTTATAGTGCAACAAATTCAATAGGTTAGGGATTTGAATGGAATGAATAGAAGGTTAAGGACCAATATGAAATAGGTATAGAAGGTTAGGGACTTGAGTGGAATGAACAAAAGGTTAGGGATCAACAAGAAAAAAGTACAAAACGTTAGGGACTAGTGGCGTTGTATTAAAATAGTTGATATTTTATTTTTCAATGCATATTTTAATATGTTTTTAAAAAAATGTATATAAAATGTTATTTTATTAAATTCATATATATAATAAGTATGAAATTATTTTTAAAAATTAATAAAATATTTATATTTTATACACCATAAAAAGATTGATAAATATATATAGTATTATTTTTATATATTATTTTATATAGTTTTTATCGTATTAAAAGATTGTGATGAAAAGAATTTATCAAGTATAGTACTTATGATGTTAGTATTTTGCACACCATAAAAAGATTGATAAATATAGTATTATTTTCAATTACTAATCTATTTTTTACTTTATTAAGAAAAAAATTGTTAACAATATAGCCATTAAACCAATGACCTCTTGCCCTAGTGGTAAGAGTGAGGTGCTTCCTTGTGCCTCACCACTACTAAAATCTCCTTCAATGCCGACTGTTTTTTGTCAACGGATTGCACCATCGCCCCCGACGCCGACAGATCGAGTTGTGGGCGGTTGAATCCCAACAGCCACAACCGTCAAAACTTGTAGGGTGGTAGCCATCGACTGTGTCAACCGTTGGCAAATTCCAACATCATTGACCGTTGGCAAATTGTGATGGATTATACCGTGGGCAATTGGATCCCGACGGGCCGTGTTAGCGGGCATTGCCGAATCCCTTCACCAACAGAGTAAACTGTTGGCAAAATCTGATCGAGGGAGGGTTATGGCTGGACTGGATTACTGGAAAAAAAAATTAAGAAAAAAATTAACAAGATTTCAAAGGATAGGGAAGACTAAGATATCAGCCACCATAAGGCAAATAATTTTTTTTTGGAGGAAACCATAAGGCAAATAATTAAGCATACACAAATGGCCACCGTTTGATTATTAAGTTAGTAAATGTGATTTATCCGTTTGAATTATTATATTAAAAAATTATTTTCCTCCCAACTACAAATCACAACCTCCACAATATATCATAAAATATATATTTTCTAAAATTTTCTAAAACAAAATCAGATTTTGTTAAATATTAACCAACAGCAAAATCCATTTCAATTAGTTCCTGATTTTGTGCAATCTGTTAATGGATTTGTGCATATTATTTTGCCACTCTCTTCACTACTGCTTATAGGATCGATAGGTCTGTGTCAATATATATATATATATATCTTTACATTTTGTTCCAAAGGTAAACTCAACGTGATTCATCTTCAATCAACGGAAAAAGTCACAGCTAATTCCCTATTTGGCAGATCGATCGGCAACTTTCTCCTATTCGTTCCACAACCCGTATAAATCAGCCTCCATCATTGCTCGATCAGATGTCGATTGTATAAATCCTCGTCTTCTTCCTTCAATCGCCTTGCTGTCGGGCCAGAACAAGCCTCAGCCAAAGCTGCCCAACCGGAAGCAAACTCCGGCGCCCAAGCCTACCCTGTTCGAGATCGAACGAGACATCAGAACAGGCGTTTTTCGTGACCGTGACACCAGGCAAGCACTACTTGTACACTCACACTCCCACTTATGAAATTGGTATTATGCACATGTCTACATTAATTGATAGCTTTGTTTGAATTGTGGCGGCAGTGAGACTCCACAGAAGGACAGCTTGTTCGACAAGGTGCTTTCGAATACGATTGGAAGGAGCGAGGGGCCGGTGGAGAGGCGGCTCCGAGAGACCGGAGAGTGGCTAAGTCAAAGAACCGAAAGAGTATCCCGCTCTTCTAGGACCGGTACGAGGGATTTCGTGGTTGTTTCGATCTGAATTGAAATGAACCCCAATTGCATCCTTCAACTAATCCTTAGGAAACTCCTATTTATCCTCCAACTATATATTGTCATTAATTAATTCTTCCTGGAAAAAAAATTACAGATTGCTTTCAATTTATTTTATTTGCATTTTATATAAATCATTAACATTAATTAAATTCATGTCATATTTTTATTTTAGGTTGACACATTGGAATAAATATTGTTGGATTACTCGGGGATAATATATTGCCGCTTTGGTTAAGGTAATGTTATCTCAAGTTAATTTTTAAATATTTCATTTTAATTCCAATTATTTTTATATGAATTAAATGTCAAAATGCATGCTAACTATATGAGAATAACTATGCTTATAGTAAAAAAAATCTATTTAAAGTAATAATTGTAGAAATAATACTATAATTCTTAACAAATCATATAAATTTTCATAAACATCATATTTTTTTATTAAAAAATGTATCCCTCTCATAAGAAGTCAATTAAAAGCTCCAACCATTAGTAAGTTGAATTTTTTTTTTTATATAAATAATAATAAGTCTAAAATATCCCCTTATAAGAGTAAATAATAATAGTTCACCCAAAACAAAAAAAGTAAATAATAATAAAATAAATAAATAAATATAAAATA
Organism: Persicaria tinctoria; assembly: GCA_037127255.1. Taxonomy (NCBI): domain Eukaryota; kingdom Viridiplantae; phylum Streptophyta; class Magnoliopsida; order Caryophyllales; family Polygonaceae; genus Persicaria; species Persicaria tinctoria. Next base: position 9,967,016 of record JBANSL010000012.1, read on the forward strand.
AACCAATTAAATCTCCTACCATTAGTATTAGGAGAAATTAAAAACATTATTTTCTAACATAATGATAAATCTAGAATTTACCCTAAAACATTATTTATAAATATGAAAGTAAGTACTAAAACATTATTTATATCATTCTGTTTGCATAATAAATCAAGATATTCTTCTCATTAATTTGATTAAATATATTATTTATCATTCATTTGATAAATAAAAATTATTATATTAGAACTTATATATTTAATATATTTAATTATAATACGTTTTTATAACCTATAATATTTTTTTCTAGCGGCATTAAACAAGTTAAGAAATTTTATAATAAAAATATTTTATAATATATAATTCAAACTAAATAACATAAACTAAAAATATTCTCATGTGTAGAACGGGCCAATAACCTAGTAATATTATGAAAGAAACTTTTTTGGCCAAATTTATTGCCAGTTTAAAGCAAAATAAATTAATCATGTTTTGTTTTAAAAAAGAAAGTTCTTTGTCGATCTATGACTATATTAATTAGCTTCAAATCTTTTATTCTATACAACTTATAAAAGATGTTTTTTTCCCAATAAATACATTAATTAAGCAAATATCTCATCAACAATTAGAAAAAAACCTTTTTAATTTAACAATAATAACAATATACTCCCTCCGATGCAAAATAAGTTTTGTTTTAGCTCTTAACACAATATTTAAGTAAAGTATTATTTATCATTGGTTTTATAAATTTTTTTATAAATTTTATCATTTATTAAATGCTTACCAAAATTTTAACCAATAAGTACAAAGTTTATAAGAAAAAGTAGTCAACAAATACAATTTTCGACAATAATTTTCATTAATCAATCTATTAAATTGCCTAGAAAAAATAAAAAAACACTTATTTTGAATCAAATTCAAAAGTCTAAAATGACACTTGTTTTAGACCGGAGGGAGTATATATTTAGATTAACCATTTTGAAATTAATAATATAAATAAAAAATTAGAAAATGCTTTGAAATTAATAATACATCTATTTAAACTAATCATTTTAAAACTAATATTATAAATCATAATATATCTTATAAGTTTGCATAAACATCATCTCTTTATTAGAAAGTCAATATCTTAAATATTAACAATCAATAGAAATAAGAAAAAAGTTTGATTGTATAATGTATGTGATATTAAATATAAATATAAGTAACGAAGCACGAAAATCTATACATTTGATAATAATTTAGTGCTTAAAATAATTTAACCATAAACAATCTTAATATATTTGTATAAAAAATTATTCACTAGTAATAAATTATTAATAATTATAACTTAAAAATATACTATTATATTTTAAAAATCAATTTTATAGTTTAAAAAATTATTTAATATGTAATCTATATAAATATATAGACCTGTACCTAACACGGGCCAAAATACTTGTTAGGTAAATAATTGTGAAGAATGAATTAAGTAGGATCAATGGGAAGTCCAAGGGTTCGAGCAAGTGTAACTTAAAAAATGTTTGAAAAATGTTGGGTTTATTGACTTGGATGTCTACTTATATCTTGGGTTCATACCCATACATTTAAGATAAATAAATAAATATATAAATAAATAATTTTGTATACTATAAATTAATGCATATGAGAAATTAAACTATAATTATAAATATAAATGATTAAATATGTTTATTTGTTACATATTACAATTAGGATGGATCGAAGTTGGATGTACAATAAGATGCTTCCGGGACGTAGGGGAATCAGAGATGAATTCTTCAATGGGGTTGAAACATTTATTGATTTTGCGATGTCACATACTACGGAAAGTGAAATAAGATGTCCATGTCGTGGTTGCAATAATGATCAATACCATAGCCCAGAAACGGTGAAAAACCACCTATATGGAAATGGTTTCACTCCAAATTACAGTCGGTGGATCTGTCATGGGGAGCCATATGTCAGTGCATCTAATCCAAGTTCTATTCCTTGCACGTCTCAACACTCTCAAAAATTTTCGATGAGACGAGAGTATGATAGCCTAAATGCACAACAACAGATGGTCTTTGATGCCGCTGGTCCAAATTTTATTCCTCATTGGGCAGAAAATAGTAACCCATCTTTAGGTCAATGTCAGACATCTGACCTTCCTTCTTCTGTCAATGTTAATGTTGATGAGGCAGAACTTCCAACACATGACCTTCCTTCATCAAGCAATATCAATGTTGATGATCCTATGGATGAGTACATAACTGCATCTAAAAAATTTTGGGATGTTCTAGAGGCTGCAGATCAACCGTTATGGGATGGGTGTGAAGATGAAACTCGATTGTCTTCTATCGTGAAGCTGCTTCAAATTAAATCCGAGTTTAACTTGTCTCAAAGCTGCTACAACAGAATATGTCAATGGGTAGGAAAATGTCTGCCTCGTGATCATACATTTCCCAGTGATTATTATCAGACAAACAAGCTTGTGCGGGAATTAGGAATGCCACTAGAAAAAATTGATATGTGTCCCCAAGGGTGTATGTTATATTGGAAGGATGACAAAATGTTGCGGTCTTGTAAGTTTTGCAATAGGGATAGGTATAAACGCAATCCAAGGGGGAAAGATATTGCACATAAACAATTGCGTTACTTACCAATTATTCCAAGATTGCAGAGGTTGTATGCATCGGTTGTTACTGCAAAACACATGAGATGGCACGATGAGCATGAGGTTGAAGACAAAGTCATGTGTCACCCTTCTGATGGTGAAGAGTGGAAACAGTTTGACAAGACTTATCCTGAATTTGCATCTGAAACTCGTAATGTTCGCTTGTCATTATGTTCTGATGGGTTTGCTCCCTTTGGTCAAACTGGAAAAATGTACTCATGCTGGCCCATCATCATAACTCCTTATAATCTTCCACCAGAAATGTGTTTGAAAACCCCTTATATGTTTTTATCCACGGTGATACTTGGTCCACGCAATCCAAAGAAGTTGATAGATGTTTGTTTGCAGCCATTGATAGAAGAATTGAGGTTATTGTGGACTCAAGGTGTGCCCATATTTGATATCTCAAGGAATGAAAACTTTACTATGCGAGCTGCCTTGTTATCGACCATTAATGATTTTCCAGCTTATGGAATGCTTTCAGGTTGGAGTACAGCTGGTCGTATGGCTTGTCCAATCTGTATGGATGATACAAAGGCATTTCGATTAGTTCACTGCAAAAAACCATCATGGTTTGATTGTCATCGAAGATTCTTACCGCATGATCATACGTATAGGAAAAAGAAGAAGGCATTTTTCAAGCAACGTGTTGAGACATCTTCTGCTGTTGAACGTTTAAGTGGTCAAGCAATTTGGAATCGTGTGAAGGACCTACCAACTGCGATAGAAGCTCCTCATGCACATATTCCAGGATACAGGACTCTACATAAGTGGACTAAGCAAAGTATATTTTGGCAACTTCCCTATTGGACTACACTTATGATCCGTCATAATCTTGATGTTATGCACATAGAAAAAAATGTGTTTGATAATGTCTTTAACACAGTGATGGATATTAGTGGAAAGTCAAAGGATACATTGAATGCAAGGAAAGATATGAAGTCATGTTGTGATCGTCTAGAATTACAAGTAGAGGACAACCATGTCGGTCCAAAGCCAAAGACAATTTACACGCTAACGAAAAATCAAAGAAAGGAAATTTGTGAATGGATCAAATCTTTACGCTTTCCTGATGGATATGCTTCTAATCTTGGCCGATGTGTACAAATGGATGAGTACAAGCTAATAGGAATGAAGAGTCACGATTGTCATGTCTTTATGCAGAGATTAATTCCAATTGCTTTCAGAGAGATGCTGCCTGTTTCTGTTTGGGGACCACTAACTGAATTAAGTCAGTTTTTTCACTCATTGTGTTCACCGTCACTATCTACTTCCCAAATGGAAGAGTTGGAGAATTCTATTCCTATAATTTTGTGCAAGTTAGAAATGATCTTTCCTCCATCATTCATGGATTCAATGGAACATTTATTAATACACTTGCCTTTTGAAGCAAAAGTTGGAGGACCAGTACAATACCGTTGGATGTATCCATTTGAAAGGTAATATCTCTTTATAAAAAGAAAAAGTGAATTATTCAATATGGAATATGTTCACATTTGGATTTTGATCATACATTTTCATTTAATTTTCTTAGGTTTCTATTCCACTTGAAGCATAAAGTTGGAAATAAAAGATATGTCGAAGCTTCTATTTGCTCCTCATACATTGTTGAAGAGATAGCTACATTGGCTGAGCACTACTTTAAACCGAAATCATCTTCTAGAAGGAAGCAACCACGTCAAGATGATCAAAGTCATGTTGGAAGTCGTTCGTCTGTCTCTATTTTTAACTATATTGGGAATGGATTTGGCAAAACAACTACACGTTGGCTTACTGATACACAAACAGAAATGCATGCAATCGAGACGTATATCCTTCTAAATTGTCCTGAAGTTGACCCTTATGCAGAGTAAGTAGTTGCACAGAATTATTATGCATCAATTTTTAATTACTAACATTTGCGCGCACTTGACTAACATGTTTACAAATTAATAATTTTGTAGAATATTTGACAAAGATATTGGCGGGGCAGATGATAGAAGTTATGAAGTCAATTTTACTCAATGGTTCAAATCTTATGTAAGTATTTTTTTTTCATATTACTTTTATTGATTATGTTTTTTCTAATTAATTAAGATGAGTTTTTTTTTTTTAAAAAAAAAATAGGTTGCTAGGAACAATGTCAAAGACGATTTGATACAAAGTTTAGCACATGGCCCAGAAGCTAAGGTATTGATCTGGCCAGGTTATAAGATAAATGGATACAAGTTCCACACATTACAAAGGGGAGATGGAAAAACTACAATGAATAGCGGAGTTTGGGTGAAAGGATCAAACAACAACGATGATGAAGATGATTATTATGGTCTTATTGAAGAGATAATCCAATTGGAATATCCAGGCACCTATCCAAAGACAGTTGTGCTTTTCAAATGTCGTTGGTTTGATCCAAAAAAGGGAATGCGCAAGCATGGAAAATATGACATTGTAGATGTCAATCCTAAACAAATATACAGGACAACTGGTCCATTTATTTTGGCACAACAGGCAATTCAGGTTTATTATGCTCCGTATCCTGGTGCAAAGGGAAATCGTGCTGATTGGCAAGTTGTATGTAAAACTAAAGCACGAAGCATGATTGAACAAAGATGGATTGACACTGAAGAAGCATATCAACCTGAGGAAGTAGTTAATGTGCCAGTAATTGATGAAGTCATTATTGAAAATCTACACGATCCTATTGGAGTTGACGAGGATGGTGTAGATACTCAAATACTAGAAGATGAAGATGACATTATTGGAGCTTCAAGTTCAGAAGAAGAAGACACTAGCCCAGATGAGCCAGATGAGAATCATGACGAAGAAATTAACGAAGAAGAAGAAGATTTTTAAAATGCAAGACTATTATTTGTAAGTATTAAATATATTTGCTTTCAATCATTAGATATAATTTTAATTTTAATATTTATAACTAACTTTAGGAGTTTATTCTATTAGAGCTACTAGAATTCTCAGATAAACCGGTGTGCAACTAGTATTTTTTAATTATTTTAATAGGAAGAGGTTAAAGAATATACCTGTTACAAAAATAACATATATAATATTGTTAATATTAATACGGAGTATATGGATAAAATTATATTAGAGAATATCGACACTAATTATTTGTTTAAAAAATTATTTATCTTCTTTCTTTTTGAAAGATTATAGTAATAGTAATATTGCTAAGTTCACATTTTATTTGCTTAAGATTTAAAAGTGAAAATATTATAAGATGGAAAGTAATAACTAAGTATAATATGGTGAATAGTTTCACCCATTAATTATTAATACAGTGTATATATATATATATATATACACACACACACACCATACGTGTCATTTTTCTAATCAATTCAATTGACATGTGCCAATATATTAATGACAATCCCTTTTATTTATCATCTAAAAATATCTCTCATTTTGTTGAAGACAGGGTTGGATTGCTAATTTGCCATGACTATCTTGTTTACTTTCCTTCAAGCCTATGGATTTTCAAATTTCAGTCACCTGGAGTATCGATACTCGATTCGATCAAACATTGATCTGCTGTAACGGCCCAGAATTATGATTTCCGGGTTACGTTTCAAGGGATAAAACCCCTTGTTCGGATCTTGCAATCCAGGTACGGGTCGAGGTTTCAAACTCATTTTAAGGTTATTAGAAAGAGGGATTTCAAACCCTAAAACATCGAAGGGCCGTTGGGTACCCTTAACCTGTCCTAAGACTATGTCGCGGAAACCATTTCGAACGGAAGTAAAGCGGAGGTAAAATACAGATACAAGTGCCACGGCGGGGCCGGGTCAAAACGAAGTCAAAAGTATAAATCCCCAAAACAATATAATCAGAGTCTGGTGAAGTCTATAACTCCAGCGCTCACTCTCCGCCGACAAAATGACCCGCGCAATAAGCAAACAACACCGATAGGAGGAACATAAATAATTCCTAAAAAAAATTGATTTGGGGCGGGATCAGATCGATGCCCACTTTCTCTGCATCCCAACCATAAGCACACATATACGCTATACCTAATAAAGATGCTCTAATGCAGTACGAAATTCAAACACACTAGCATGCTCCTAGTTCATAATAATGTGCAGAAATACTGTAAAGGGCCCAAGACAATGCCAAGTGGCATATCCCTCTCCTACCTCCACCCCTTCCGACAGGCGGAGACTGGCCAGCTCGTGAATGCATTCATTCATAATAGGGCGGCACGCATGCCTAACCCGCTCCACCATAAAGCCCGCAGGCATATCATAATAATAATATAAGGAAGTACTCGATTGACTCAGGGTACCCGATGAGGCTGGGCTACCCTATGACCCTAGCAAAGACTTCTAGGACTATAACAGATAACGGCCGTTCTGTTTACATACGCACAAAGAAATAGAATGCTCAACGATCGATGCAACCTAGCATGGTACTACATGGCATGCTGATCATGAATGCAACACCTAGTATATCATGCACCTATAGCAGGGAATCACTCTATTCAATCTGAGTAAGCTCCGAAGAGACTTACCTGAAGATGCAGAACAGCAATATAACACAAGCAAGGGCCCAAATGCAAGTCCAAAGCGATCCAAAGGCAATACACACCTATCATCAAGTCATTTCCATAAGCTACCGGACTAACGTTTATACACACAGAACCCAAGTTCTCAACATCCTCAAAACAAATCGACGGTAAAACCATTTTTCAAAACCTTTCCGATACGATCAACATCAACTAAAATCATCATTCAAATGAAACCCATCGATAAATCTTATCAACAATATTTTCAAACTCATTTCCCGAAGTTTTCGCAATTCTTAAACATCAAGCTAAGTCAACTCATACTCAAAACATTTTCTCAAATCATAATTATAGAAATAATTCCGGCATTTTATTTCCAAAACCTTGACTTTAATACTTCAAGTAATTTAAGACAATGATAAACGATTCCAAAATGAATCCATCTTCACAACCCTTATTCATAGGTCAAAATCAACAAATCATTTTACAAATTCCAAAATCGCATAAAATACATCACATAATATTACTTTTAAATAATTTATAATATATAATAATTTCAGAATTTTATTTCTATATATCAGAATTATCATAATAATAATAATAAGTAAATACCCTCTATATATATATATATATATATATATATATATAGAAACCACACATAACAACAACATCCCAAAAGAGAGAAATCAGGCCCAAACCCCAACTCACCAACCCGAAATGGAAGGCCCAACCCGAAACCCAATTTGAAAGGAGCCCGGATTCTTGCCCAACCCACACATGGAAAGAAGAGGAGACCCAACCCGGATTGAAAATGATATAACCCGGTAGTGATTCGGATCCGGAAGAAAAATAGGCCCAAGCCCAACACAAGACTTCTCATCCCCAAATGAACAGCTCTCTCTCTCTCTTAAACCTAACGGAATGGGACGGGAGAAGGAAGAAGACTCCCAGGCCGGCCGGCGGAACGAAGGAGAAGAGAGAGGGAGAAGGAGGGCTTCCTCGCCGGCGACCTTCACCCCGACCTCCCTCACGGACTTAGCCCGACCTCAGACAACCCAAAACAGCTCTAGACGAACCAAAACAGAGGAAGTAGAAGCTCACCGGAATCCTTGGCTCGGGAGGCTCGAAATCGGCCGATTCGCCTCACCGGAGGAGCGATTTGGCTTCGTCGGGGGCGTGGGTGCTCTTGCTCGGCCTAGGAAGGAAATAGAAGGTTCAAAGGCAACACCTTTACATCGATTTTAGACCAAGAGGAGGAAGGGGGGTTTACCGAACGGAAACGGAGGGAACAGGGGCCGTCGAAGGGAAAGGTGGCTCGGCTGCTGCTCCTGGTCTGGTCCGGGCTGCTCGGTCTCGCCTGGGACGCCGGGGATGGCAGCTGCTGCTGCTCGACGAAGAGAGGAGGGGACAGGGGGTTGCTCAAAGAAGCAGGGATGAGGCGCTCGGAAGCTGCTCAGGGAGACAGTTCCAGTAAGGTGACTGATGGTGATGGTGTTGCTGCCGGCTCGGAGGACTCGAAGAAGCGGAGCTGTCCACTGGGCTCGTTGGATTTTCGAAAACAGAGGGAGGACTGCGTTTGGGTTTGGTGAGAACAGGAAGAGAAGTTGAAGGAGATAGGTCTTGGGGTTTGAATGGTGAATGAATAATGGGAATTTTTGGGTTTGAAACAAAATGAAATCTGAGCTGAGGAGAGAGGAGCTGCAGACCTTGCCAGTGGTACCAAAGAAGGTGGAGACAGTGGGGAAAGTGGGGAGCTGCGTTTTTGATCCTTGAAGAGGGAAGGTAAGCTGGTCTTTGTGAGTTTGTCTTATTCCTAAAGCTGATTAGGAAGAAAAAAATGCAGCAGGAGAGTGTTGTTTGTTTGCCAAAAATGAGTGGAATCAACAAGAGAGGGAGAGAGATTTATGGTAGAATTTTACCCAACACAAGAGGGATGAGTTGTTTATGTGTATAGCTTGGTCAAATAGCATAGAGAAGAGAGTCTCTTCCTACCAATTTCAGTTTAAGGAGAGAAGACAAGATGTTCCCAAAAATCAAAATACTCAATATTAAAATCTGAACCGCACTCTCCCTTATCCCGACTTGAAATTTCCAAATTGTATTTATAAATCATTACCGGAATTAAATTAATCTATCAAGACTCGCAACTCGAAAGCGGAGTCAAATTCCGTCAATATCAAAATTTTAAAACGATGCCGGAAGAATTTTAAAATACGATTTTTAAGGCGAATATGAGGATTTTCAGATATCCGAATTTTGACATAAACCCCTTTTATTCTATTAATTATTAAAATTTATCATTTAAAAATCCGAGCCTTTACATCATCCACCTCTAAAAATAAGTCTCGTCCCCGAGACTAAAACCAAAATAAAGTAGGGGATGAAGTTTGAAATTGATGAGTCCAATGACCATGTCCAAGAATCTTGTAATCATCTCGGTTGCGTCTTCCGGGATTCTCACAGCATTCTAGTCACGGTCGTGACATCTCCAATTGGCCTTGACAAGTATGCGATAAGCGCCCCTATCACATCCCTGCTTCGACTTTTCGGAAGTACCACAACTCAATCTCTACAATATCATCACTAGGTCTTAGCAAACACCCCATAGGCGCCCCCATAAAGTGCATGTATCCACTTCGTGAAGTATCATAGAGTTGCCCGGGTTTGAAAAGTTTCTAAAGGAATTCCGCAATTGAAAATAAAGATTAGCCTCAAAATTCTCGATATCGTTCATTCTTTACAGTCAAAGTTGGTCATTTTTCAAGATCGTTCAAAATACTTAAATCCAACATCTAATCAAGCAATCTTACACAACACAAGTCAAATCCCTTCAAATCAAGATTTCGTCAAAATCTTCCAACCACTTAGATCAATTTCTCGCATAACCATCAATCAATTCTAGAAGCACGGAGGTGGAATCATCCACCTCTAAGGGCTAATCCCATATTCCCTTCCTAGTTTCCAGATCATGCAATATCATTCACAACTCAACAAGTACCATAACCAAAAGTCACATCAACTCTTATATAAGCATAATATCATAAGTCATCCCACACATGACAAAACTCAACATCAACCATGATAATCTCAACCAATTGACATCTTAATAACATAACATGTTTTCTCATAACATAAATCATACCATCCTTTCAAGACACGCCAAAACCAACAACAAAACCTCAACATCACATCACAAGTAGTAGAGTATATCTATATCATACTGAAGGCATCACGAGTGCATAATCGAAGTCTCGTAACTTATCACGCAAGCACACATGTCCAGAAATCAACGGGTTAGATGTTATGGGGTTAGTACGTCAATACACATCAAATCTCACAATCGCATATCGATATCACAACACGAGTAGAACATATTCATCACGTTAATATTTCAACACAACCAGGTCATGCTATTAAGGTTCTGAAAAAGGAAGATCAAGCAGTATATAAATCATCAAAATGTCAATATACTCTGAAAGACATCACCTTAACTCATCACAATATTTAATGACAATCATTTAGAAATCATGCACCATTATCTCATATATACTAATCATGATCATACTCCAAGTCATATTCACGCTCTAAATCATATTCATCATTTAATATATCAATAATCATGCTTGCCAACCATATAAGAACACATCATTATCTCATGGATCATATCACAACACATCATTATCTCATGGATCATATCACAACACATCCTATCATGCTTCTAAAACAACATAGCAGAGTAGCAATATGTCATGATAACATTTGTCACTACCAACTAGATTTCAGTATTGCATAACAACATGTAATATCATTCCAGATCAGATGCATCATGGTTATTATCTAACATCATGCCAGCAAATATAAATAAATCACATCATCAAGGAAATCCTCACATCATACCAGTCAAAGTAAAACAGAATCCCCACTCGCCCGTCTCCAATCTCAATCCAAGATTAATCCTCTTCTAAACTCAACAACACTAACTCCGACAAAATCCTCTGAAGGAATCCCAATTCATTTCGACACTCCAATCTCACCCCTCATTCCATCAAGCACTCTCACACACCATCCACCTCTAAGAATCCAACTCCTATCTCTAACTCCACACCCGAGTACCCTCTAATATCATGTCCTCAATATTCACGAGTCATTCCTTACACTTCTCACACTTCCCAAGGTTTCACACGCATCCTGCCCTGCTAATCGCACAACTCCGCTAGAAATTCCTCGATCATCGCCTAGCCGACCTATTCATAGCCATACCCTCACCCAAGATTCACCCCTAAGCTCATCGGAACCACCCAAGCATTGCCTCTCATAAATCCCAAACTCGCTCGGTCTTACCTAAGCCAACATCGTTTCCTGCAACTCGACCTTATATCACCCTCGATCATCCTAACGACTCCAATCCCTTCACCATTTTCTGACCGCTCCACAAAAGTATCTCACCCACAAGTTCAAAAAGAAAGAATCATGGACATTATCACACATAAGGACTACATCATATCAACTAGCATTTATAAACATAACATCATGGATTCAACAAGTCTCAGTTTACCATCATGCTCTATAGTCAATGCAAACATCATATACGAACATAATGAAATCAAGCTAACATGTTGCATTATAACCTTATCCGATACAATTCATGCTTCTTAACATATATAGTTCACATTTTACAGGCAAAGGAATTGAAATCATGCTTATCAACTTAGAGTAGCAACACGTCAAGGCATCATGGTACATGAGATCTATAAGTCATCACATCATATCATCATAGACAACAGACAATCAGGCAATAGTCATCATCAAGTCAGCACATCAACACGGAAATCTCATCGTTAGGTCAGTGCAATATCGGCGTCAACAATTTCAAAAGGGTTAGCAATTCGAATGAAGAACACTCCCGCTTGCAAGTCATATCATACTTAGTAACTGTAATTCTCGATGCGCTTGCCCCGTCGACATCATTGATCCTGAGGCCCGTGGGTTATGGGCCCACGCTTCCGCCACACAGCTCTATCGTTATCCAACTTCTTGTTTCCTTTTTCACGCGGTCGTTCGTCCAAGTATCGCAGAGGAGTCTAAGTTAGCAGAGATAGGGGAGTGACAGGGACAGGAAACCCAATGTTCACTTCGGAGATACAGGCCAAGGCTAAAAGGGTGACAAGACTGGAGACAAGACTCTGACCCGAGAATAGCAACGATGCCCTTATGGAAGTCTATTAGGTTATAATCGCGACAAGTAACACGAATTCATCATGGAGCATATCAATTTCACTAACCCACACTAACATGTACCTATCTCAAGGGAAAAGAACATGCGTATTCATTCCAAAAGACACAATCAAGTCCTACACGGATGCATGCGAGATAAACTAGTAGTATGTGATTCCATGGGAACAGATATGCTCAGCAACTTTAAACAGGATACGCGGGATTTATTGAGCATCACAATTATCACACATATATGAACAATGCACGAGCTTGGTGTATGCATCATACGAGAACATATAACAGCAACATAGTAACTACCTCACCTAACACAATGATCATATAACAGGTCAATCATGGCACGTAATCATGTGACGAGATACATTTAGAAATCATAGGTCCCACACGATACTAGCGATACATGATGTAATACAAGCATAGTCAAGAGTCATTAAGAGGAGTTCAGCATAATATTTACGAAACATGAGACATCGTCATAAGTAACAAGAAATACACCATGGGCGATACATTATAATCATACTAAGAACGAACCATCATAGAGCACATTCACGATACAATAATCATCACATCATAGAACAAGTACAACACGTGATCATTTGGCGAGTCATATTGGGAATCATAAGCCCTACAGGATACTACTAGCACATATCGAATCATGACCACAATCAAGGTAACTCGACTAAATTCATTCTAACACTCATGCGTCATGCATATACGAAATGATATAACGTGGTGTGTGATCATGCGAGGTGTCAAGTCATACATCTATGCGAGTACAAGAGGATATCATAGAGTAATGGAGAAACACTACTTAGCGGCAACATGTGAGCACGTTATGATTAACCATCACGGAAAGCAAATCGACCATCGAATTCAATCACTTAACTTGCATGAGTAAGATATGTTATTGTAGTAGAAAGAGGGAAGAACCACACTATTAAGAACCTAGCTCGAGAGAGAATCAACAATAATGCATGTAAGATATAATTCACACGAGTCACAACCAAGAATCCTACATGATGCTAAAGACTCAACTTAACATATGATACATGCATCATGCATGCAACTAATCATGACGATACTTAGGAAATAAATTCAATCACGTTCTGACGATATAGAAGAATGAGGAAGGTGTAACGATGTATAACACAAGTCCAAGTAATGGGCAGTATGACTAGAATACGAGGACCTGAGTTCAATTAAGCACATACTATGATGAAACATGCATTCACCAAAACTCAATTAGACCTCATATTTTCCATTCCACGTAAGTAACACACAATAATATTAACTTGCAAAATCATCAACACTATTCAATTTGACGAATACAAAATGGATGGGCATGCGATAGATTCTTGTCACAAAAAGGAATAAGGAGCATCGACGTGTCATCATCTAGCACGCTAAGAAAATCATTCACAGGCATTCGTACTGAGAAGAGTTGATCACACTATCATGGACCTAATCTAGGCGAAAACAACAAGCATATAGGTTCATGCCATATGGTTCATGCTTCCAATCGATCATTAGCGCAATTAATACAACAGGTCAAGTAGGCAAGCTATAACAACATACAATCATGATAGAGGGCAATACATAACACGAACTTAAGCAATGTAACTAGTCACACATGTAATAACACAACAACTTGGTACCAATAGTCATTCACATGGTACATGCCAAAGATTACAAATCTATATCATGCAAGTTCAGGGAGAGTCACAATTACAACCGGACAGAGATCCCTAAGGGCAACCATTGACTTTTCCCAACCGACTCATCACTCCTCTTTCCCGTGGGACTTTGGTACGACTCTTGTGGTAGGAAAACACTGATTAATCATCATAAAAATCAAGAAAGACAGCCTCATAAACACCTTACTCTCGACTCAAAATGACATCAAGAACTACCTTCCAACACTCACTCAAACCACCTTCATATCCAGTCATAATTCCCGAGGACAATGTGTTTACTAACCTGATTTCCCATGGAGAAGACCGAAATTCAGGAGAAAGACTCAATAAGACTATCAAGGGGTTAACATAGTAAAAAGGGTCGTTCAACACAAGCTGGGCTTGACTATATAAGAACAAGGATACTCCCACTATCTCGTTTGCACAAGTAAGTCAATGCACATTTAATAGTCAGGCATACCAATCAGATACCTAGCACAGCAAACACTCAACATCGAATCAGTCAGTGACACTCATAATCATCTCATTGGAATCTTCCAGACCCATCTTTAAAGAGCAAGCTAGTATTTCGCCTAACGTTCCCAACTACACCCAAAAGGGGTGGTCTAGCGCCTTTACTATCCACTCGTGTCCCCGTTTGGTTGGTTTTCCTCTTTTATTACAAGTCAAGTTCATTACTTAGTCCAATTTAGGTTAGGCATCTTAAGTTCATTTTGCCCCTTTAAAACACTTTCAAATCCTTTGAAATTCATGGGCGGTTTTCCAAACATACACTCGACCCTTTTGTACCCGAATTGCACAACCTCAGCTCTGATACCAACTTTGTAACGGCCCAGAATTATGATTTCCGGGTTACGTTTCAAGGGATAAAACCCCTTGTTCGGATCTTGCAATCCAGGTACGGGTCGAGGTTTCAAACTCATTTTAAGGTTATTAGAAAGAGGGATTTCAAACCCTAAAACATCGAAGGGCCGTTGGGTACCCTTAACCTGTCCTAAGACTATGTCGCGGAAACCATTTCGAACGGAAGTAAAGCGGAGGTAAAATACAGATACAAGTGCCACGGCGGGGCCGGGTCAAAACGAAGTCAAAAGTATAAATCCCCAAAACAATATAATCAGAGTCTGGTGAAGTCTATAACTCCAGCGCTCACTCTCCGCCGACAAAATGACCCGCGCAATAAGCAAACAACACCGATAGGAGGAACATAAATAATTCCTAAAAAAAATTGATTTGGGGCGGGATCAGATCGATGCCCACTTTCTCTGCATCCCAACCATAAGCACACATATACGCTATACCTAATAAAGATGCTCTAATGCAGTACGAAATTCAAACACACTAGCATGCTCCTAGTTCATAATAATGTGCAGAAATACTGTAAAGGGCCCAAGACAATGCCAAGTGGCATATCCCTCTCCTACCTCCACCCCTTCCGACAGGCGGAGACTGGCCAGCTCGTGAATGCATTCATTCATAATAGGGCGGCACGCATGCCTAACCCGCTCCACCATAAAGCCCGCAAGCATATCATAATAATAATATAAGGAAGTACTCGATTGACTCAGGGTACCCGATGAGGCTGGGCTACCCTATGACCCTAGCAAAGACTTCTAGGACTATAACAGATAACGGCCGTTCTGTTTACATACGCACAAAGAAATAGAATGCTCAACGATCGATGCAACCTAGCATGGTACTACATGGCATGCTGATCATGAATGCAACACCTAGTATATCATGCACCTATAGCAGGGAATCACTCTATTCAATCTGAGTAAGCTCCGAAGAGACTTACCTGAAGATGCAGAACAGCAATATAACACAAGCAAGGGCCCAAATGCAAGTCCAAAGCGATCCAAAGGCAATACACACCTATCATCAAGTCATTTCCATAAGCTACCGGACTAACGTTTATACACACAGAACCCAAGTTCTCAACATCCTCAAAACAAATCGACGGTAAAACCATTTTTCAAAACCTTTCCGATACGATCAACATCAACTAAAATCATCATTCAAATGAAACCCATCGATAAATCTTATCAACAATATTTTCAAACTCATTTCCCGAAGTTTTCGCAATTCTTAAACATCAAGCTAAGTCAACTCATACTCAAAACATTTTCTCAAATCATAATTATAGAAATAATTCCGGCATTTTATTTCCAAAACCTTGACTTTAATACTTCAAGTAATTTAAGACAATGATAAACGATTCCAAAATGAATCCATCTTCACAACCCTTATTCATAGGTCAAAATCAACAAATCATTTTACAAATTCCAAAATCGCATAAAATACATCACATAATATTACTTTTAAATAATTTATAATATATAATAATTTCAGAATTTTATTTCTATATATCAGAATTATCATAATAATAATAATAAGTAAATACCCTCTATATATATATATATATATATATATATATATATATAGAAACCACACATAACAACAACATCCCAAAAGAGAGAAATCAGGCCCAAACCCCAACTCACCAACCCGAAATGGAAGGCCCAACCCGAAACCCAATTTGAAAGGAGCCCGGATTCTTGCCCAACCCACACATGGAAAGAAGAGGAGACCCAACCCGGATTGAAAATGATATAACCCGGTAGTGATTCGGATCCGGAAGAAAAATAGGCCCAAGCCCAACACAAGACTTCTCATCCCCAAATGAACAGCTCTCTCTCTCTCTTAAACCTAACGGAATGGGACGGGAGAAGGAAGAAGACTCCCAGGCCGGCCGGCGGAACGAAGGAGAAGAGAGAGGGAGAAGGAGGGCTTCCTCGCCGGCGACCTTCACCCCGACCTCCCTCACGGACTTAGCCCGACCTCAGACAACCCAAAACAGCTCTAGACGAACCAAAACAGAGGAAGTAGAAGCTCACCGGAATCCTTGGCTCGGGAGGCTCGAAATCGGCCGATTCGCCTCACCGGAGGAGCGATTTGGCTTCGTCGGGGGCGTGGGTGCTCTTGCTCGGCCTAGGAAGGAAATAGAAGGTTCAAAGGCAACACCTTTACATCGATTTTAGACCAAGAGGAGGAAGGGGGGTTTACCGAACGGAAACGGAGGGAACAGGGGCCGTCGAAGGGAAAGGTGGCTCGGCTGCTGCTCCTGGTCTGGTCCGGGCTGCTCGGTCTCGCCTGGGACGCCGGGGATGGCAGCTGCTGCTGCTCGACGAAGAGAGGAGGGGACAGGGGGTTGCTCAAAGAAGCAGGGATGAGGCGCTCGGAAGCTGCTCAGGGAGACAGTTCCAGTAAGGTGACTGATGGTGATGGTGTTGCTGCCGGCTCGGAGGACTCGAAGAAGCGGAGCTGTCCACTGGGCTCGTTGGATTTTCGAAAACAGAGGGAGGACTGCGTTTGGGTTTGGTGAGAACAGGAAGAGAAGTTGAAGGAGATAGGTCTTGGGGTTTGAATGGTGAATGAATAATGGGAATTTTTGGGTTTGAAACAAAATGAAATCTGAGCTGAGGAGAGAGGAGCTGCAGACCTTGCCAGTGGTACCAAAGAAGGTGGAGACAGTGGGGAAAGTGGGGAGCTGCGTTTTTGATCCTTGAAGAGGGAAGGTAAGCTGGTCTTTGTGAGTTTGTCTTATTCCTAAAGCTGATTAGGAAGAAAAAAATGCAGCAGGAGAGTGTTGTTTGTTTGCCAAAAATGAGTGGAATCAACAAGAGAGGGAGAGAGATTTATGGTAGAATTTTACCCAACACAAGAGGGATGAGTTGTTTATGTGTATAGCTTGGTCAAATAGCATAGAGAAGAGAGTCTCTTCCTACCAATTTCAGTTTAAGGAGAGAAGACAAGATGTTCCCAAAAATCAAAATACTCAATATTAAAATCTGAACCGCACTCTCCCTTATCCCGACTTGAAATTTCCAAATTGTATTTATAAATCATTACCGGAATTAAATTAATCTATCAAGACTCGCAACTCGAAAGCGGAGTCAAATTCCGTCAATATCAAAATTTTAAAACGATGCCGGAAGAATTTTAAAATACGATTTTTAAGGCGAATATGAGGATTTTCAGATATCCGAATTTTGACATAAACCCCTTTTATTCTATTAATTATTAAAATTTATCATTTAAAAATCCGAGCCTTTACATCTGCAATGCCTAAATTGTGAGTATGTAGTTGGTTTGCTTTTAATCCCTAGGCCGCACCTTGTTCAATTTATTTTCCCAAGTAGGCTAATTGATGAAGTCTAATATTTGTTAAAATTTTCAAATTAACGAGTGGTACCTATTATTTTAATTTTAATTGTTGTATAAGAAGCTTATCATCAAAGATTGTGTTTGTGTACTATTTTAGAAAACAAATCCCGGCAAAATAAAAAAAATTGTTAATTTTTATCTTCAAAATATTTTGAGAATAAATATATATGGAAGAAATATATACGGCCCGCCATATTTTTGTGAAAATTGGAAAGTAAATAAGAGCGCTTTCTGAAAATTTTCAAGGATCATGTACGTTCGCTCGATTACACACGTCTTGTTAACTGTATTAATTAGCTCTCTTCTACTCCATCCATATATAATTTTTTTCTGTTTATTCAAACTCTTCAACCCCCTCTCCCTCTATCTCTCCCACTTTTCAATTGACAGACAATGGTTAGAAGGGTGGTTGGTCGAAATTATGGCTCGCATCGAAATCCTTCTTCCAAAAACACCAGTGAGTCACAACGCAATCAAAATGAAGTCAGATCAGGGACGTCCGGTAGGAATCCCGTCTCCAATTCTGATAGGCAAGAAAAGAACTCCCATTCTACAGAGATTATAGGGCGATCGAGTCCATCTACGCAACAAGTTCAGGTCGGTCAGTTGGAGTTGGATCAACAGAGGTGCGAGAATCAACCCCAAACCGAGGGAGACTCTAGAGAAGATGTCTCAATTGAGGAGGAAGAAAATGGTGTTCGAGACAACACCTTAGATGTGGTTGTTGGGTCAGACATCATCTCTCACGGGAATCATGTAGATGCACGCAATAGGAAAAAATTGGTTCCCATTGGTAACACGTACGTATTGTTTTCTACTTCTATATTCATATTTATTTTCAAGTAGTAACTAACCATATAATTAATTCATTTTTGGTTGTAGGTTTTACAACAAGACTCAAGTATTGAAGATCATTCACCATAACATACATTCTCATTTCACTGGTCCATGGCCTTCCTTATGTAAAGTTCCGGATAGTGTTATAAAACTTTGGTGGGCTGAATTTGAAGTAAGTAACTTTCACCATTTAGATTTAATTAATTGGTTTGATTATAGTGCATTTATTTTCATGTCCAATGCATTTTTTATTTTGGTTAACTTGATTGATTGTCTTATCTCACTTTAGATGTACGTTGCAGTGTTTGTATATATATATATATATATGAAATATTATTTTGTTTTATCTAATGTTTTTTGGAGCAAATGTAGAAACACTTTTGTTGGGATGCATGTGATGGTCCATTGATTAAGGCCAACTGGAGAGCCAAATGTAGTGCACATATCAGGAACCAATTTAACGATGCTAGAGATGGAGATTACAAGCCGAAATGGGTTAGCCCGGACAATTGGGCTAAACTATGGAAACATTGGAAGATTAATGACAGATTCAAGCACTCTAGGCTGGTCAATAAGCGTAATAGAGCATCCGAAGGTCGGGATGGCACTGCGATTTACACGGGTGGATCCAAATCCGTTGTTGAATACGAGAAAGAATTTGTAAGTACTTGTCTATATATATGTCCCCATTGCTTTAATTTTTTTTTGAATGTAAAATGTTGTAACCTTTATATATAATATGTATGCTCGATCTACATGTGCAGGAGGAAAAGAATGGTAGGCAAATGACTACAAAAGAGCTTCTTAAGAGAACCTATCAGTGTAAAAAAACTGGAGATTGGACGGGCGATCGTCCGAAAAAGTGTTTGGTATATGTTTATGTTAAATATATTTTCTTCTTTTAAATCAAACCTTTTTATTCTATTTTGTAAATATATCATTTGTGTTGGTCATTGTAGGATCGATTTGAGGCGTTGTGCAACACTTGGTTAGAGTCCCACTCAGAGATTACAAAAGAAGATGAAAATATGCTATGGGCTCAAGCAGTTGGTGGTGATTATAAAGGAAGTATCTACGGTCGTGGTTCGACTTATCGCAAGTGGGATTATGTACTAAATCCACCGGCTATTCATCCTTCCTCGCCTGCTCGTGACCCAGCAGCCTCTTCGTCGCATGATCCCCCGACTCCAACACCGGATCCAATTCCATCATCAAATGTTGCTCCTCTAGTTCATACTCCCCACCTTGCCATGCAGGATTCATCGCCACCAACAAGCATTGCTCCTCCTCCGGTTCATGCTCCCCCCGTTGTAGCTCGCGATCGAGATCCATCCCTGCCAACAAGTGTTGCTGTTCCTTTGGTTCATGCTCCCCCCGTTGTAGCTCGCGATCGAGATCCATCGCTGCCAACAAGTGTTGCTGCTCCTCTGGTTCATGCTCCCCCCGTTGTAGCTCGCGATCGAGATCCATCCTTGCCAACAAGTGCTGCTCATGTGGCTCATAACCCCTCTCCAATGCCTACAGCTACGGTTGTGACCCAACACCAATTGCAAGAGATAATGGCAAAAATGGAGGCTCGATTTCAAGAACAAGCAAGAACAAATGCAGCCCTTACTCATCAAGTTCATGTCTACCAAGATAAGATCGAAATGATGGAGATCGAAAGGAATGAAGGGTCTATGCAACCTCATATGTCAATCACTGCCTTGCTCAATTCGACCATGTATGGAGGTGCTGGTGACTCTTTAAATGGTGAAGCTTTTGATATATAGTCTACCTGGGGATGTAGTTACGATCGGAAGTGATGGTTACTAGTTACTTCGTATTTTTTTTTCATGATTTCTACTGCAAACTTTTTTAGTATTTACCCTTTGAATTTATGTTTAATGCATGTTAGTATTATATTGGTTTTGTTATTGTTGATCAAAGTTACGTGTTAATCCAATTATCTATTTTATTTAATTTATATTGCATATAGTCTATAATTTCATCATACGTAATATTAATAACGTTAATTAATTAATTAATTTTATAATATGATATGAATATTTAAAAGTTTGATTTAAAAAAATTGAATATTTTAAAAGAATTATTAATTTATCAATTTAAATTGATATTTTTATTCCTAAATTTAATTATTAATAATTTTATTCTCGACGGTTTTGATTGTCGGTATTCCATGTATCCGTCGGTGTATGTCTAATAGCTAGGGTTATTGGTTACGATGGCCCAAGGCGTCGGTAGCAAGCCAATGGATCAAACCGTCGGTAGATTCCACGAGTCATTCCATCGCTATTATGCCAACGGTATGACCCGTCGGCATGTTGCCGACGACAGATATAGCGACGGATATGTGGCTGGCAGTTCAATCTGTCGGGAAACAAGAATCTGTCGGAAACTTTGACGGATCTAGACGTCGGCGCAGAAGAGGTTTTTAGTAGTGCACTACCATGAGGTCAAGGGTTCAAATCCCACTATGAGCAATTTGTGCTATATATAGTGGGTACTCATGCCTTGGTTTACCTTGGCATGGGTTAGCCTGTCTTGCGGCTTGCCGCTTGGCTTACCCGGCTCGAGTGCTTTGCAGGCTAGTGCTCGGTCCGTGGAGGATTAGTCGATAACCTCGGAACCTCCACGTCATAAAAAAAATAAAAAATAAAAAAATATAGCCATTAATAATTGGGTAAATTACGCATAACCACCCGTAAATTAGGTTAGTTTTCACATAACCACCCATAAAATTATAAATTACATAAAAACACCCATAAATTATATTTGTTTTCAAAAGACCACCCATTTGTTAAATGTACATTTGTAAAAAGGAAAATGGCCCCATATCTTAGTTTTTAAAAGTAATGATTTGGGTTTTTAAAAGTAATAATTTGGAGTATTCTAATTATTCCCTCCGTTCGACAAAAAAAATATTCATGCACGCTTCTATAGGAAGATAAAAATTGCATAAAATATTCATGTTTTTATCATTTTTTTATAATTTCATAGTTATAGTAAATAAGTACGAAATTGGTAAAAAAAATGGATATTTTATACTCCCTCTGTTTCCAAATAAGTGATTTTTTCAAGTTAAACACGTATTTCTAGGAGGGTAAAAAATGTATAAAATTTTAATTAATTTTTTAATAATATTATACTTATTATTAATAAGTATGAGTTTATCAAAAAAAAATTAAAAAATTAATATTATATATTGTTTTTATCATCTTAAAATACGTGCATGAATATTGAATAGTAAAAATTCACTTATTTAGAAATGGAGGGATTATAGTTTTATTATCCTAAAAAACGCGTGTCGTGTTTTTCCAAACCGAGGGAGTAATAATTTGAGTTTATTTTAGAGTCTATTCACATATTCAACATTTGAAGAAGAGGAAACCGACAAGAGCTATTGCAAATCTCTGCTCTTCACATTAAAATTTTGATCCATATATATTGGTTTGGGCATTTATATATGTTTTACAATGTTTAATTTTTTTTTTGTTCGAAGTGAAATGACAAATTTAATATGAAAATACTTACAATGACTTTCATTTAAAAATAAATAAGCTTGAACTATGGGTACTATAGTCTTTCCAAACAAAACAAATGGAGATTTAAGGGGTGGGTGGTCTTTTGAAAATAAATATAATTTATGGGTGATTTTCTGTAATTTATAATTTTATGGGTGGTTATGTGAAAACTTGCATAATTTATGGGTGGTTATGTGTAATTTACTCTTAATAATTACACGATGACAATTGTCACTGCTACTTTAACCTTGTGGTTTATGGTGTAAAAAGATATATGGGTTGTACAGTTTTTTTTTAAACTTCTTTTATGTCATTTGCTTGATATATTTTCCCTTTTGTCATTTGCTTTTGTATTTTGCTTCTGTTTGAACATGATGCTTAGTCTATCTAACAGATAGTATAATCTCTCGATTTCTCTAGACGTGTCTAAAGAATCAAATTTCTTTCATGATTTAAAAAAAAAATGTTAACGAGTTGTGCGTTGAATTTTATTTTGATTGTTTTTATTACAAATATCTGGTTTCAAATTATTAAAATGGTTGAAAATAATAAATTTTCGGCGATCGTCTCTTAAATTTAAGTATCCTTACATCCATTTTGATAAATTTCGGCAAAGGAGAACAACCGTTGGCTTGAGGTAGGGTTTTACACGGAGACTCCATAAGGGGTAGTTTGTGTGAGTGAGTTTGAGGATAATAAAATTTGAAAAGGCATGGAGATAAGGGTTTGGCGCCGGAAAGACACCTGGGAAAGGTGGTGAGGTAGTGATAGGAGGCGAACCTTCCATGGTGGTTTTGAGGGGGAAAATAGGAGACGTTGGTCTTCACTTTCAGAGTGGCTTTGATACCATAATGGGATATTGCATTAGTAACCATTTCGGAATGGCTCACCGGAAAGGACTTGTGGGTAATACCCATGGATCCTCGGTTCGAACCCCGAAATGACCGCTCTTTATTTACCTATTCAAGGATATTCCATTAGCTAGCAGAGAGAATTTGTGTGGAATTATGCTTGCTTTTCATTCATTATAAATGTTTGAGTTAACCAATGACCTCTTGCCCTAGTGGTAAGAGTGAGGTGTTGTGAGGCACAAGAGTTCAAATCCCACTAGGAGCAATTTGTGCTTGAGTGGATACTCATGCCTTGGTTAGCCTGTCTTGCGGCTTGCCGCTTGGCTTACCCGACTCGAGTGATTTGCAGGCTAGTGCTCAGCCCGTGGATGACTAGTTGATAACCTCGGAATCTCCACGTCATAAAATAAAAATTGTTTGAGTTACATACACAACGACATTGTGGAACCCTAGAACTCTATGACATCACTGTGGTGACATCACCTATACATCATGGTAAGCCAAGACACATAGAAACCAATAGCACATCACCTATATACCAAACTATATATTCTTTTTTTACTTGTACGTCCCATTTATATGCGCGCTCTAAATTTTTATTTTTATTTTTAAAAATATGTTTACATTCTCTAATTTATCCGAAGTAGCATACAAGTAGTTAAAATTATAATTAATATATCTATATTATCAACTTTAAATCAATAAACTTTAATAAACCCAAGACTAATGCATGCATACATGACTCGCACTATTCATCACATGGAACCAGAGGCGGATCCTCTTTAGGGCTGGTGGTGGCAGTCGCCCCCCCAATCGAAAATAAAATTTAACATATATATTTCTCTTGTCGATAGTTTCGATTTGATATATTATATGCTCAAATCCGATATCTGAGCAAAAAGTTATAAGCGTTTTAAATTTCAGCACTAAATTACAATATTTCCTACATCATTTACCAAACCGATATATTTTTATTATAATTACTCCGAGAACTTCAAATTAGGATGCTATATTGAAATATTTAAAAACCATGAAATAAATCATGCAAGATTTATGTTTTTATTCTAGTTACACATTTATAATATTAATGATTTTTCTAAAAAAATAAATTAGGATTTAATTTTACATATAATAATTTTTTATCGTAATTTTTCGTTCCCTCAATCAACAATTTCAGGATCCGTCATTGCATCGAACTATGGAAGGAAGTCAAGCCACCCGTGATTCCGTGAATTTGCAAAAGAGCAAGCAATTTTATTTTATTTTATTTTATTTTTGGAGAAAAAAAGAACAAATATTTTTGGAGAACAAAAAAATCCTGACCACGAAAGATGTGATAGGAGACGGCAATAGTCGAAGCCGCAAAAGTGCGGATGCTACGTGTCAAAAAGGTAGCGGTCACGATGCTTTGTTGACCCACGCGCGCGAGTGGGAAAGCGTTTGCCTCACCCCGTTGAACGTGCGCCACAAGTTCACCCCTTTGGAAAAAAATAATTACTAAAAAAAAATAAAATATAAATCTGACGTGGCGGCCCCTCCTTTGTGCTTTTTCATCGCCTCCCATTTTCCTCTTCCCCAACTCATCTCCGTAGACCTAGCCCAGCTCATCTCTCCTCGCCTTCTCTCTCTTCCTCCTCCCGATTTTCCATCTCATCTGTATCGGATTGGGAGCTCGAAATCGCTCACTTCGTCGTCTTCTTTCTCTTCTGCGAATTTGTTCTTTGGCTTCCGGTTGATGCTTGTTTGCTATTTGAGCAGAAACTGGCTTTTTAGGAACTGAAGGTCGATTGATTTTGCTGTTTCTGTGGAAGTTTGTTTTTGATTCGATCTGCGAGCTTGAAAAGAGCGGAGCGCGTATCTGGTGTTGAAGCTGTAGACCGATTGAGGTTTTCTGGAGAAGTTTCTGTTTGTTCGTGAATTGAAGATCTAGAGAGATCCGAGCTTGAAGCAGGTTGGGACGGTGGCTTAGTCGACGGATTTCTGAGGTTTCATTTGGCTATGAAGATTCAAGTAAGTGTCTTATTCTTCCTCCTCGATGCCTAATTTCCGTGTCGTTGAGCCATTTTCCAGATAGAAACCAGTGGTTATTTACTTGTTCGTGGTGGTGTCTGGAAGTGGGAAAACCTGTTAATTTGGAGGCGTCTGCCGCTGGTTTTGCTAACTTAACTTGTTGAATAAAAGAGATTGTACTTGAAATGGGGTGATTTTGGCTCTGCCGGTACTGAGCAAGCGAGCAATGAGATAGTTTGACTAATGTGTGCCAAGATTACTTTCCCTAAAATAAATTGTCAGATTTGAAGATCTCTGTAGGATCTTCCTGAAACAAAAACAGTTCCAGTTGGATGAGATTTTCATAGCACTGAAACAGATTCAATTTCATAAGCGCTTTATGATTAATTTTGGAGACAATATAAGTAGAAAGGAAGTGAAATACCATAATTTGCATAGCTAGTAGCCTAGTATCCAAGAAACATCACTGTTTGAGGATAGCAGATACGTTTTTTTGAATGGCTGTAATTGAGGAATGATATGTAATATGTTATTTTGTGAGTGGAGCTAACTGTGTTGGGAGGATCGCCCCTATTTAGAGCTCTGCTGTATCTGAATCCTGCATTAGGGCCACTGTGTCATTGTCTTAACTCTTAATTGTGGAGACGAAATAAGTAGAAGTACATCTTGAATGAGCATCGATTCCTACTTAGTTGATTAACATAGCTTTATCAATTATTCCTACATAGTTTTAGTGTTGCACAAAACTAAGTTCAATTTATTGAAAAAAATATTTGAAAGAGAAAACACATTGATGGTTTCTGTTTCTCCTTAAATTTCAGGATCACAGGATTGCCCCTCCTTCTAGCACACTGGTCACAGAAGGGAATGCGATGTCATTGGATACTGGTGAACAAGTCCTAACTGGAGAAGGCCATGCTCCAAAGGTTATGGTCTTCTCTTTCCTGGGGGAGCTTCTTGTTCTTGGCCATTGGTTTAAGAGTCGTCTTTGTTGTCAGACGCTTACTCTTCTTCTGTCTCTCTACTCAATGTAAACAGATTAGGAAACCATACACTATAACCAAACAAAGAGAGAGATGGACAGAAGAAGAACATAACAAGTTCCTAGAAGCTTTAAAGTTGTATGGTCGGGCTTGGAGAAAGATAGAAGGTAATGTCTAAAAGCATATTTGATCTGTCTAAAATGTAGCCGATGGGGTCATGTATTGAATTACATTATGTTTTTTTTTATCAGATCATGTTGGTACGAAGAATGCAGTTCAGATTCGAAGTCATGCTCAGAAATTCTTTTCCAAGGTATATTCTTGGACTTCATCATAAAAAAAAATAAAAAATCTATGATGTTCCATGTCTATCAGATCAGGATGGTGCTGATTTGTCCTTGATCATGTATTTAGGTTGGTCGTGAATCCAGTAACGGTGACACAAGCTTCATCAAAACCATTGAGATTCCTCCGCCTCGACCAAAAAGAAAACCAGCACACCCCTACCCCCGCAAATTTGTACCAGCAGCCAAAAAGGAAATGCCTCTTCATGAGCAGCAGCAAGGTCAACGCCTCTTCATGAACAGTCAGCAAGGTCAACATCTCTGAACTCATCGGTGGACCAAGAAAATCAGTCCCCAACTTCCGTTTTGTCAGCAGTTCCTTCTGAGACTTTAGGGTCTGCATATTCAAATAACGGAGATGGCAGTTCATCGCCTGTGTCATCTGTGGATGATGGTAATTACACTGCCTTGCCTCATGAAAATGATCCATCAGGGCAAGAGAATATTTCCCAAAGTGATGAGCCTGTACCTGAGGTATTATATTAATCCTGTGATCCCTAGCACCACATATTGCTCCGAGTTGCCTTCTTGCATTTTCATGCCTTGACTCACTTGCATTCCATCTTTCCATTGGCAGAAACTGGATCTGTTCCCCAAAGATGACGCCTTTCATAAGGGAGGCTCGGTTGAGGCTACCTCTTCCAAAAGAATTAAGTTGTTTGGCAAGACTTTATCACTTCCAGATTCAGATGAACCTGCAACGTCATCTCCATGCTCCAGCAAAACAAAATCCCTGGAAACCAGTGAGGTATCAACTCCGGAGCTTGCACATTCTGAAGTAGCGAATGCTGAAAATGCATTGGGTCAGTGCTCACCTGGAATGTTTCCAGCTGCCTGGTACCATAATGCAAACTCCCTTATGCCCTGTTGGGCCTTTTATGGAAATGTGCCATTTCCATTCGTTCCCATGAGCATTGTTAATTACACAAAAGTTGAGCTTCAAGACAAGGATACGCAAAGAGAAGGATCCGAGTCAGGCTTAGATAAGTGTGATAAGAAGTTGGGTGTTGCATCACAGTCCCATGAACGCTTCTTGGACTTTATACCATGCAAGAGTCGCAGTTCAGAGAAGATCACTAGAGGGTTTGTACCATACAAGAAAAGTCGATCAGAGAGAGAAACCATTTCATCCACAATGACCTACGAGGAGAATGAAACACACAGAATTCGCCTTAGCTTGTAGCTAGAGCTCTCTTTAGCAAGGCCTCTAGCGGTTAGTTAGGACGAAGAACCTTCTTCAAGTTAACATGATGGATTAGAAATTTTGGCTACTGGGACAGATAATGCAAAAGTGGTTGTTTCTCTGGGCAGCTGTGACGGGATAACATTCGCTTCCGGTTGTTTTTAGGTTGATTTTTGAGTCTTGCTTCTTCCTAACTTGAAGGTGAATGGAACTTTGCTACTTTCTTATTTATATCCATTGTGAATTCAGACAGTTTTATCTTGTTGCATATACCCCGGGACCGGGTCAGATCAGATGTTGCTTCTGTTACATTACTCCAGCGGATTTAAACTGTTTTTGTTTCAGTACAAGCTCTTGCTTATGCAGTTAAGCAGTTTGTTGTTGTTTGGTTTCTTTTTCTGTAATTGAAACCTGAAGTTGTTATGTTGATCATAGGAAATGTAAATTGGAGTTTTAATGTAAATATAAAGAAAGGTAACATTTGACATCAAAGAGTGGCTGTAGTTTAGTGGTAAGAATTCCACGTTGTGGCCGTGGAGACCTGGGCTCGAATCCCAGCAGCCACAATTTTTTATCCACTCGGTTTTTATTTTACTTTGATAGATTTCCAATTTCAATCTATTGCTTTGCCAAATCGCCCTAAAGGCTTACACGTGAAAATCTAGTATATAATATAAGATATGTGAATCTTCATATTATCAATTGATTTTAATTAGAAGTTTATGTGTTGAGTCTATATATGAAAAAAGTGAACATTAAATTGGTAGTTGAGATTTTCTACCGGACATTTAATGAGATGTTTGTCCAGATTAATCTCACTCCCCCAAATGTTTTAACAAATTGCTCTTATAATATCTCTATAATTGTTACACGATAACTTACCCAAAAGTTGGTTTAAAAACTCCAGCCTCTTACTCTTTATAAAGTAGGATAATTTTAATTGAATTTTCTATACCTTATTCAAACTATTGAGCTATATATATTTAACTATAAAAATAACTATAAACTGGAGTGAAAACGAATTGAAGGGGTTTAAAAAAGGCTAAATTACCTTAATTGCATAAAATCACCCTTAAAATATAGCATCTTTCATAAAGTCATTCTTAAAACAAAAAATTTGTTAATGTAATAAGTTTGATTTCATTTCAAAAAACCACTCCAGATGATTATAATCCCTAAGAGATGAGTGTGATTTTATTTCTTATGAACCTCCTCCATAAAGAGATCCTACAAATAGGCTAAATAGGTAGCGTATACTTTGGATCTCCTAAACATGTATAGATCTGGATAAGACGATAAGTAAGTTAATACTTTTAATGGGATTGTTTACGAAAATAACCATCTAATGATGGTAAGAAATTGTTGTATTTTGCTAACATAAATTTTACAACTTTAGAGAGTGTTAGTCAAAATTTGATGATATACAACGGCACGAAATTTCTATACTTGTCACGCCTAGCTATATAGATCCATCTTAATCGATATATTCTCCAAGGTTCCATCCGGTAGTAGTTTTAGCATGTTTTAGATAACACACAATCCTATTTCTTATCAAATCTTACTCTTTATAAATTACTAGTGTAGGTCCCGTCACGTGTACAGATATATATATTAATAAAATATTATAAATAATTTAGATAGATTTCAATAAATAAAAATATAATAATCTAAATATAAATTATTTTTTCACCAAAAAATAATATAGATATAAATAAAATTAGTTCAACGGATTATAAAAAAAATCTAAATATCTTTTATTAAAATTCTCTCAAAATATAAAAAATTCACATTTATAAGGTAATTTTTTTCTTCTAATATACCATTAATTGAATCTCATGTAATTTAATAGATAACTGTTTTTTTTTAAATATTTTAATATTGTTTTTTATTATATATATATATATAGTATATATTTATTACGCTAGTTTACAAAAATATCTATCCACAAATGGATTGTGGCTACATAATATTTTGATAAATTATTTTGGTCTCAAAAAATAATATATATATAAATAAATAAACAATTATTAAATAAATAATTTTGATATAAATAAAATAACACTTATTAAATACCACATATTTATCTATTAATATTTTTGGTAAGTATGACTATGAATTTTTTTTATTTATATTTATGTCAATTAACTAATATATATATATATATATATATATAGAGAGAGAGAGAGAGAGAGAGAGAGAGAGAGATATTGTGGCTTATATAACTTTCTAAAAACTACAATAACATATTATTTTATTTATTTATTTTTTGAGAATCAACCACAACGCGCCACATATATAGTACGTACGCTATACATCGATTTTAGTATATGTATATAGATTAGTATATGTATATAGATAGATAATAATTTACTATTCACGTGATTTTTTAGGATGATAAAAACTATATAAAATATCTATTTTTTTATAAATTTTTTTAACAATTTCGTACTTATTAATAGTAACTAGGAAATTGTTAAAAAAAAATTTATAAAAGTTTTGATATTTTATATAGTTTTTATAATTCTAAAAAAGCGTACATGAATAGTAAACGACGTATTTTTTCGAACAGAATGAGTAAGTTTAGTTGAATTTTTTTTTTACCCTGGAATATATATATCACTGGTTAAACACCAACAAAAAAAATTATATATTATGAAACTCAAAGGGCATTGACATGATACAAATAAAATATATAATAATAAAACCCAATTATAAAAATATAATCTACTACCTCCGTTCGGTAAAATATGTCACTTTACTATTCACGCACGCTTTTTTAGGAGATAAAAACTATATAAAATATCTAGTTTTTAAAATAATTTTTTAAACAATTTCGTAGTTATTATTAATAAGTACAAACTTGTTAAAAAATTTAAAAAATGAATATTTTATATAGTTTTTATCCTCTTAAAAAAGTGTGCGTTAATAGTAAACGACATGTTTTGTCGAACGGAGTTAGTATGTTAAAAATTCAGCTTGATACTTACATGCTTACATCTTATTCACAATTCACCACACAGTCAGAGAGTTAGTCTACCAATTAAAAAACCGCATATACTCCGTATATTTTTTTTTAACTACATGCATGCTGTTGCTAAGTAGTACTAAATGTCTAAATTTAATTAAATTGGTGACTGATATGTATTGATGAGTAAGTAACTGACATAAATTGGTAGATTCTTTTTGCAAAACGTTAGCGTTAATTAGGACTGGTTAGGTTGCAGTTAGCTGCTGCTAGCTTCATAACTCCTGATACTAAAAAAACGATTTGAATATAGCAATTTTTTTTTTTATAATTTCAAGCATTTATTACTTCTATATACCATGTTTTTTTAATTAGAAAATAATTCGGGAGCCGGACATACCCGACGCCTCGAGAAACCGATAAAGTCATCAAACGACAAACCGTCTAAACATACATCGTAATAAACGGGAAAAAAAATGCAATACAAATGGTGGAAAACACACAAAAGCAGCCGAACAAGTGTACCTAATCCAGATAAGCTGGAGACAACATAGACTAAGAGCCGACATCAAGCACCACCAAGCAGTGACACCGCTATATACCGCGTTCGTGTAATTCAACCACAAAATTTTCATTATTTTGACCGGTCATTGAAGTGTAAATGCATGACATCTAGTCTAGTCTAGTAAGTAAAGTAGTACTAATTACTAAGTACTACTAGTAATTAACTTAGTAACTTATGACGCAGCAAATGATAGTCTAGTAAGTAAAGTAGTACTAATTACTAAGTACTAGTAATTAACTTACTAACTTATGACGCAGCAAATGATAGAGATGATATTTTTTGGGGTCGAAAACAATGGAATTAACCGTGGAATCAAGTCATGATGTAAATGAACAATAGAATCATAGTAACGTATATTTGATTCAAGTTTGTACATGAATAATCTCTTTGTAAGAAGTAGTAACGTATATAATGCATTAGATATTTAGATGATGGAGATGATTTTTATTTTATTTTATTTTTGGGTAGAAAACAATGAAATCGTCAAGTAAATTAAGAACCGTAATGACTAATGATAGTAGGTCCAGTAGGTTTGAAAATGTAGACACATGAGTGGCACATTGATCCTTAATCTTTGCCTATAAATATATAGTACTGAAATGCATATTTGCAACAAAAATACAAGCTAGCCAGTAAACCAGTTTTAAAGAAATCATGGGGAAATTGCTGAAATGCAGTTTTATCATGTCTGTTGCAAGCTTACTGTTAGTGGTGATGCTTGCAGCGGGCCTAGCAAAAGGAAGGAAACTTGAAAAGGATTGTTTCGGAATGGACCATGGCGTTGGTGGTGGATTCGGTCCTGGTGGTGGTTACGGAGGAGGATGGGGTGGCATGGGAGGGGGAAGGGGCTATGGGGGAGGAGATGGTGGTGGAATTGGCGGACCTGGAGGCGGTGGTGGAGCTGGTGGTGGCTATGGAGGAAGTCCAGGTGGTGGAGCTGGTGATGGGCATGAAGGTGGTGGAGATGGAGGAAGTCCAAGTGGAGGCAGTGGAGGTGGTCATGAGGGTGGCTATGGAGGAGGAGGTCAAGGCGGGGGTATTGGAAGTGGAACCGGGGGTGGCCATGAGGGTGGCGATGGAGGAGGTCAAGGCGGGGGTATTGGAAGTGGAACAGGTGGTGGTGGCTATGGAGGTGTGGGTGAAGGCGGAGGTATTGGAAGTGGAACTGGTGGTGGCGATGGAGGAGGTCAAGGCGGGGGTATTGGAACTGGAACTGGTGGTGGTGGCTATGGAGGGGGAGGTCAAGGTGGAGGTATTGGAAGTGGAACTGGCGGTGGAGGAGATCAAGGCGGTGGTGGCTATGGAGGGGGAGGTCAAGGCGGAGGTACTGGAAGTGGAACTGGCGGTGGCCATGAAGGTGGTGCAGGCGGTGGCTACGGAGGAGGCAAGGGTGGAGGAGGTGGCCATCATGGAAGTGGTGGTGGAGGAAAAGGTGGAGATTGTGGCGGAGGTCACGGTGGTGGAGATTGAAGTTGAAGTGTTTGGTGATGAAAACTAGTTATGTGACATTATGTCATGGATATGTGCATGGCTAATATGCAACAGATTAGAGTGTTAACAACTATGTACTATCTCTGTTTGCCAAATAAATTAGCACTAATTTACCTAGTAGTAATCCTACACGACCACACATTGCATCATATTCAATCAATCGATCATAGTGAATTCAACCCTAAAATAAACAGACAAAAACACTTAAAAAACACAGCAAAATTAATTGATGACAAAATACATTAAGAACTAGCAGTATATAGGGCAACAGGGAACCGTTTCCCTAGCCCTTCGACAGAGGATCAAAACCCTAAACCGCTATGATACGAATCATCGGTGTAAAGAGGTTGAAGAGTTCTTGTCTATATATCAATCACATTACAAGAGGAAATGCAAAGAGGGGATTAAGTAGAGTGGGACTCACCTAGACATACTTTCCCCTGTATTTCGGCTTTGAAAAATCTTTCGAGTTCTTTGAATCACCGCTAGCAGTGGACAGTTGATCAGCAGGAGCAAACACCGCGGAGTGAAGGTTACCCTCTTCTAGCCACTTGAGATGATTTACTTTGAAATCTAGATGCATCTTTCTTGCTGACTCTTCGATCTCTTTGGTATATGGTGCTATCTTCACCATTGTCAACAATACCCTGCTGTAGCGAAAGCTCAGGATCTGCTCACTCACAGCAACTAATCTGAAGCACGGATGCTCAGGGAATTGTGGTGCAGCAGCGGAATCGTCTTCTCTCAGGACAGGGTAGAAGTATACGAGTCGCCCGCCCATCACAAGCATCCGAGCAGCAAGGTCAAGAAGATCATGCACACATTCAGCAAGACTATAGGCAGCAGTTGAAGGGATATGGTTTGCTCTCTTATCTTCAGGGACAGTATATGCACCTACAGTACCCTTGAGCAATTTTCTTCCTCCAGATTTACGGCCCCCGGCACGAACACCATACGGTGGGTCACAGATGATGGCATCGAACATCTTAAGAAAGATCGGCCAAGAGAACTTGATCAGAAAAAGAACCAAGGGAGGTTGCAGACCACTTTCATAACATGACAGACCAAAACTTAAAAGACATTGGTTTCACAGTTGCTGAAGTAAATACTAGACAGTCTTAGTCCACTGTCCAACATGCCAATACCAAGGGATAGTCTAAATAAATTCTGAACATGCAACTACTTATTCGGTTTCATGAATCATTATCAACTACATAAGAGGGTATGATTCATATGACAACTTTGAACATGCTAATCCAATACAAAGGAAAATATACTGACTGCTATAAAAACTTGAATAGATTCATCTAAACCAGAGGTAACTTTGAAAATTGTCAGCTGAAATGGAAAAAAGGAAGACCCAGCAGAATACCTCTTTCAAGCCAGCACGCCAAGGGGGAAGGTTATTATCTGCCCTCAACAGTGCTATTGGTTCCGGCAATCCATACTGTAGAGAAAACATGCATAACAGATTTGGTAAATAAAACTAATGTCAGAAAAAATGATAGAAGCAAGTTATGAGGCCTTAAAGACAACTTTGTGCTGATTTAGTCGTTTCAAGTAAAAGCATAATTTTAGTATATTGAAGATGTGATTTTTGTTAACCTCCTCAACTTAACAAATATAAGTAGAATTTTCAACTTAAACAGAACAAGGCATGAAAAAAGGATTTGATTTTTACCTGCTTAAAGTTGCTCCACACATTACAATTTGGTCCACGCCCATCACGGACTACCCTAATGTCAATGTCTGCACCCTGAACAATGTCTATCAGAATTTTGCAATTAAAAGAAAAAATATTTTAAATGGAAAGCAACCAGTAAATTGATTTCAAACTGGAAAGATGCTTAAAGCAACTACCATGGTCATTGCGCCAAAATGTGTTGCAGCTACAAGAATGCTTCCTGTGCCAACAAAAGGATCATATACAAGCTTCCCAGGTGCAGCTAGTGCTTGGTTAGCCATCAAGAAAGCCATTTCTGCATCCATTGCTGTTGGTCCAAGGTAAGTGCGACTTTTTAACTGATATGTTGGTATTAGCTTCCTGTCAGCAGCACCAATTTCTCTTCCAAAAAAGACCCTCTTCTCGACAATAGGTGGTAAACCATTATTAAATCCATAATCATCTGTTTCCATAAGCCAAAACTTATGCTCTGGATTTTTTAGATTCACTCGACCCTGAGATAAAAATTTGGCATACAGCTCTACAATTAGTAAAAAGGCCAGACATTTAACCAAAACTGTTACGAAAGGAATGGTCTTCTAGATATGAAAAAACATAAACAGTACTCCGTATTTGATTTTGCCTCTGTCTTTCTTTAGAAGCAGTTACGTATAAAACCAGCTACAAAGTATTAGTCAAAACACATGGCACACATGGATCTTGTGCTAAGTAGAGCTTTTTAGACCATAAATCAGAGGCAGCCATATGTTTTTTTTGTGATATGTCCACTGTTTTACTCGAGTTTTTGCAATCTCTATTTTTAGTTAGATTTTTTGCTCGACTTGACATTAAGTTGTAATGTAAATAACCATGAAAGGGAGCATTTCATACAGCCATATTAAGTTAAGGAATCCTGCCGCTCAGATCCCAGTTCTTTTAGGAATTAAAACCAAGTCACATTAAGCATACGAACCTTGAAAGGGATGAAAGCGAGCCTATTGATGCGTTCCTTTTGCTCCTCCGTGTTGAAAACCTTTCCAAAGCTGTCAATGTTTATCTTAAACGTACTTTCCGGTGCCAGGTAGGGCAACTTTCTCTCATTGTCATATGCATTTACAGCCTCTTCCAGCTCTTGATAGTCGCTTCCTTCACCCCAGAGCTCATATATTCCCTTCACAAGTATACCTGCTAACTTGTCAGTTAACACATAACACACAATGCAGCACTACCGTAATCACATAGTGGTCCTTTTTTTACCAATCAGTCCAGAATTTTCCACAGCATAGAGCAGAGATTCCTTTACCCTACCCCAGCAATCACCGTATTGAAGCACTCAGCCCCAACAGTTTAGGGCTCTTTTAACAAATCTCGGATACTAACCAAAAGGCATAACCGATTGTTGTTTCATTTGAATCCCTATAAATCACACTCGAATTTACAGAAACCTTGACGACTTGGTACCAATTCCTATAATAATAATCCTAATTTAAGTTCAGAACAAGCACGAATATCATCACAACTGTAATACGAAAATCCAATTGTTCTTCAAATAAAACCTAAAATCTATGCAAAGCCAATCACAGCAATAACAGTACATAGAACAATGAAAGAGAGAAAGACAGAGAAAAGAAAGCAGGAAACTGACTCCGAGTAGCAACGCTGCGAGCTACGGCCTCGGAAGGAAGATGAACCAAATGAAAGGGGGAATCATGGTGGCAACGATCAGGAAGCCTCCATTGCAGAGCTCGCGGTGAGGTGCTACCATCTTGTTGTTCCGAAGCGCCGAAGAGCTCAGCCAGGGCTTCCACCTCGGGTCTCCTGTAATCCAACAACCTGTGGAAGAACACGCACAAATACCACATTTTCGGCTTCTCTAGCTCGCTCTCACACACCTCCTGTCTATGAATCTACCGACCTGCGCGTGAGCTCGTTGTCTTGGACCTCTTGGTGGTGACGGGCGAGTGGGGCGACTGCGTGCGTATACAGGAAACGGGGGAACAAATATGGTGGTTATCGACTTCGTCTAACCCCAGAAACCCGTCGCCCCGCGCCTCCCAAAAACCCTGCTGTGCTTTTTCACATTTTTTCTCGCATTGGGGGGAATTTTCAGAAAACCGCCCATAATCTTTGGTCTTTTTAAACAATGCCATCATATTTTTCCTTTGACCCAAAAAAATAGTTGCCCATTTTCTTTCAAGAAGCGTGAACATCCAAGCCGAGTACATAAGACCAGTAGGTTTCACCCTAAACCAATTTGCTCGTATCTGTACTTGATACCATAGGCAAAAGATCTGAGGAGAATGAGAGCACAATTGCTCACATCCTCGACTAGTGATGGTGTTTGATGCATTGTGCGCGTGGTGGTGGTAGTTTGACAAACACGAGGGAGGAGTCCAGAGGGGTTAGCCGGTTAGGATTAGGGCTGAAAGAAGGCAGAGATGAGGGTTTAGCCATGCACTCGTACAGAGGCAAATTCGCTTATTTAAAGAATTTAGGATTTTTAAAAGATGCTCCAAAGACATGGAATATGTTAGAAAAACCGA
The DNA here is from genome assembly GCA_037127255.1 of Persicaria tinctoria. Lineage (NCBI taxonomy): Eukaryota > Viridiplantae > Streptophyta > Magnoliopsida > Caryophyllales > Polygonaceae > Persicaria > Persicaria tinctoria. The sequence continues at coordinate 10,004,264 of JBANSL010000012.1, forward strand.
TTTTTAAATACCAACATCTAAAGTTATAGTAGAAACTTTCTAAATTTGCCACGACTACAAGCCTGCAATGCAAGAGCAAGGCTTGAAAGAAAACCTTCACTGGATGGAAGCCAATGCACACTACGCAAAACTGGTGTGAAAACCGCAAATAACATCCTCTTTCAATGCAACTGTCAGAACAGTCACAAATTCTCTACAAACTTGACAGCGTTTGAACATGTAAAATGCAATAGGTATTTTGGCGAAGCTCTTTTATACCTCAAAATTTCTGATCAAATATGAATTTTTATGGTTCACATATGAAACCAAACATTCTCCCCCGCAAACAGAAGGGCGAGATTATTTAACAGAACCAGCAAGGACTCGACACAACTCGGCAATGAAACAAAACTGAAGTAAAATATGCTACACTATGAACAAGACAGATATGGCACAAGCCAATAGAAAGAAAGTATGTCATCCTTCCATGATCCCTTGAAAGGGTTGAGTAAGGCCAATCAGATGTCCTGGGTACCGTTGATTTCCTTCAAGGAAAATAAGAAGAAAGTGAATCACCGGATAATAAACTTGATTGGAAGGCCATAAAGAAATTTCCATAATGCTAATCTGCTTACCTTGTTCTCGATCACTTTTCCATCTGGAATTTCCAGCTTCTCTCCCGGTTTTGCAGTGATGGTGACTTTTCCCTTTAGTAAGAAGCCAAAATGGAAAACATAATTTTCAGAGGTGGGTAACTCGAAGTGAGCAATTACAACAACACACTACAAGTACTGTACGCGTAGAAAAAATATGCTTGCAAGATGTGCAAGGTCATCTGATCCTTTTCGACTGTCGAAGCGAAGTAGCTGGAAAAAAAGAATAATAGCATCTGTAAATAAATAAAAAATTGAAAAAAATTAGTAGCCATACCTTAAGTGCGATTCCAGCACCAAACCAAACATCACCAGACACCTTCAAGCTGTCAAGCTCAATGATACTGGGAATGGACTTGAAACGACTCAGGAAGTTTCCAACCTGAAAAAATTAAAGATCTTTTACAAAGATGAAAAATTGTACTCCTATTACTATATGTGGAAAAAAAAAATTGCTAATAATTGCTAATAAAGTACACACCTTCTTAAATTCTGGGCCCAGTTCAATAGATGGATTTGCAGGGTTGGATCGAGCCTTATTTCTGATTACAAAACCATCTTCCAAGGTGTAAAGATCAGACTGAAAATAGCATACGAACAAGTTAGAGTGGCAATGAGACAAAAATCCCATGAATGATTGCAAGAACTGTAAACAGATGGTAACCTGAACAAGAAGCAAATCTGAAGTTGCCTTCACTGGAAGGAAGCGTGATCTTGGAACATTAATACCAATGGCATTATCAAAGAACTGAAAGAACATAAAACTGGACTTTTAGAAGAGGATATGTTTAGTATTTAAGGAATTCAGCAGCTACAAAAGAAACAAGGACAATACCCTGATTGCAGCTCCAGCTGCTGTTTCTAACTGAAGTACCTTAAACCCTTCAACTTCCTGAAAGCATTTACGAATTTAAACAAACCATGGGATAATTAAGTGGCAAAATGAATTTAGAAATGCACTCGAATGGTGCAGTCGTGCAGAACTGCGGATACCTTAGGGTTTGGAATTATCTCCATCTTAAGTGCATTAGCTTCAACAAGCCTCTTGATTGCGCTCAAGTTCACCCACCTGGATAAAATATGCTAAAATTCAACTTACTTTTCATATATTTATGAAAGTTACAAAATAACAGAACTTACAAGTTGTTGGTGTTGAAGATTTTAAACTTCTCAATTGACTTGAATTCGTTAACCTGGATGAGAAAAGAATTACATGATTTTGCCAGCCTCAAATTGCATTGAATTCATTCAGAGAAGTTCAAGAATAAATATCATCAAAAAGCCAATAATAATGAAAATAAAAGGTTGCAGTTAATTATTCTTTTCTACTGGAACATTTAGTCGTGGAAAATGGAGAATAATGAGGAACTTACATGTTCATCCGGGACTTGTGCAATTTCAAGAAGCTGCATCACAGGGCAGCAACACCATTAATCACAACTGACATCGATATGATGAAAATATATAGGAAGACATGCTAGTAGGCTACCAAGAGAATATAAATTTATTGTGCACATGCTAAGCATTAACAAGAAGATTAATTTAAAATTACAGCAAAAAAAAAATATCAACATACCTGGACCTTTCCTTCATAGGAAATCAGTGTGCCACCCTTCACATCAGCCAGCGTTTTGGGTGTCACCTGCACCAAATGAAAGGGCAAGGTAAGTAAGAACATCTTGCAGATGATCGAAGTCTAGCATAGAGCAGGATTTTATTTTGTATGGAAGATATTATACTGTATTAAGTAGGATAGTGCACCTCCATGCAGTACTCGTTCTTGTTCTGGGTCAAGTGATATAAGATCTCTTTGACACAGAATTAAGGAATATCAATATATCATTCTTCATTAGCCATGTTGAAGAACGATATCCTTATTTGAGATCCACTTCAGATATGAAAGTACTATTTATGCCATGATCTATGAAGGCATAAACCGTGAGATCCACTTCAGATATGAAAGTACTATTTATGTCATGATCTATGAAGGCATAAACCGTAAATTGAGGATACTCAAGTCAACAATAGCTCCCAAGTTGTCAGAGTTGGCAATGAAGACATACTGCTTTCCCTGTACATTACAACTTGACAGTTAATATATACTCTGTGGTAAACCTATAAAGAAATTGTTGACACTTGACAGTGCCGGTAAACAAGAGTAAAAACACTACTGACCTGGGAGAGGAAAAGATCCAGTTTTCCACAGTTCTTCAGTGATGGGAATACATCACCATGACCAGGAGGATACCTGCAAAAAAATTGATATTCATGATGGGAGCCAAACCACTAACCGTACAAACAAACAAAATCATCATGTACATTTTTATTTATCTAAGTCGTTACATTGATTAACATGTTGTAAATCAAGCAACACTAAAAATACGTAGCATCTTTTACTGGATGGCTCTAAAAATACATAATACAGAAATCAGAAGAACGCAATATGGCATACCATCCATCTTTTCCAGTCTGACCTTTGCATGGTAGTGGAGAAAAATCGTCAACCACCATACGAGGGTATTGACTCTTTTAGGTTGAAGAAGATACAGTAAAGAACAAAGAAGAAGCATGGACACACCACATGGATTAGAAGAATGGATATATCATATAAAATCAATCAGTCGGAGGCATGAAGTTTCAACTCAGTACCTGATTAAATGTATGAATCTCAATATTTGAGTGCTGGTACTTCTCTACAATCTGCAGAATGCAGAAAAAAAAAAAGCAGACTGATTATCTACAGAAGAAGATTCATAATATGCATAAAATGATTACTTGCACAATTTTTTTTAATGTTTCAACTTTCAATTATCAACAAGGCATACCTTCAGAGTGTCATCATGTGTGTTGAATGAGTTCATTAGAACAAGGGGCACCTTGCACCCATACTTGGAATTGAGGTTCTGTCATTGAAAATATTATGGGAACTGTCATAATCAGGTAAACTGAAACCGTTGGGGAAAAACCATATTAATGAAATGAAAATGACCTCAATCTGCTTGACAATCAAGTCCAGGAATGTCAGACCATTACGCACTTCAATGACCGATCTGCCACAAATAAATATCAATCAGAAATAGACATTGTGAAGATATTTCAGCCACCAAAATTGAATCTGGTGAGAGTGGAACATGAAAGAACTCTTCAAAGCTAGCAGAATAGTCCTAGTCCCTCAAACAGTATGCTGTTAAATTCTGCATGGTATGAATGGGTGTATCATGAGGATGTGAACATAGATTTAATTCAAGTTTTTTTACAAAAGAATAGAAAGGGGGATAAAGAAGGAATGCAAAGGTTTCAAATGCTAATGATACTGAGCAAATCCAAGAATAAAATTGGAAAGAACCAGACTAAACAGTGGTTGATAAATTCCAGTTTTCAAGTCACAATCATCTTGATCACTGATCATGTAACTTGATGTTAGATAAGTCAATTTAACTATGTCAAAAAGGAAAAAACGGCAAAGGAACAGTCGCATATGAGATGAGTAACATGAACAACGAATCAGCTACATACTTGGGACCAGTACAACCCATAGTCGTTCCTAGTCCTCCATTAAGCTTCAGCACCACAAGTTTGTCCAATAGGTCCTTGATCTTGGCCGGATCTGCAATTATTTCAAATCACAAAGTTAACAGTATTTGCAAAGGACACAATTAGAATTGCAATGCGGATCATTGCTCCAACTAGCTGCTACTTACTACTACTAAGTGATAAAATTAGCACACAGTGAGTTATCTAGATGCCGCAAAGAGATAAATGATTACCATCAGGAAGCGATGCCAACTTGTCGTAAGGGACAACGACTTCATCCGTAGGAGTCTGGATCTTACTCCATTCAATGTGCTGTGCTTCTCCGCTGGAAATCCAAGAAATTTAAAAAAAAAATAAAAAAGACGATCAAATCCTCGATACCGCTAAATTCAAATGTATTTCCCGATTAGAAGAACATCAGATAATATAATTCAAGTTCCAATCACAGAATTCAACCTGAGATAGCGACTAACGAGGTTGATGAAGCCAGATTTCTCATTCTCACTGCGATTCAATCAAACACCGGAAGAACCGGACACATGTCTCAGATCCAAAACAAAACTCAAGCACACCAATCCATTGAAATCAGACGGATAAAAAAAATGGTAAGTAATCAAGAAACAACGGATGTAGAGGAGAGAGACGAACCTGATCTGGTTGAGGCCAGCGACGGATGATTGGAGCTTGGAGAGCTTATCGGTGTCGGCAGGTGCGAGAGTAGCAGCAGAAGCCATCGGAGAGCGTTTGGAAGGTTCGAGAGGGAGAGAGGTGAAAATGGGAAACAATGCAGTGAAGTGACCTTGAAAAGAGTATCCTTGCGTATAAGCTTAGAGCATCAGCACTGATGGGGTATCAGCACTGATGGGGTAAACCATCCATCTCTCTCTCTGACACCACATTTTTCACTAACTCTATTCCATCCTATAAGAATTTTAACTTTTATCCCACATCAATAAGTTTACCTCATTACTATTTTTTTAACTTTAATTATACACACCACATATTTTAACCAATCAAAATTTAACCCACTTAATAAAAATAAATAAAAAATCTCACTTTTATTAATTTTATAAAATTAAATAGGATGGGGAGGGGATGGGTTTAACACATTCTACTAGGGTTGCCTCTTCCCTTTGGTGGAATGAGTTTTCTTGAATTGGTAAATAAAGAGCGATCATTCCGAGGTTCGAATCAGAAACCTATGGGCACTACCCACAAGTCCTTTCCGGTGAGCCATGCCGGAATGGTTGAATGGGTTTTATCCCACATCCATGGATTTACCTTATAGGAGGGATGGGGGAGGGTAAAACCCTTGGATGATGATGCTCTTATAAAAGGTGCAAAGGGACAGGCCGATGCGAAATCTGGAAGTTTGGGGACGTAGTTTCAAGCAATCAAGATCTCCTACATCACTTTATACACCACTCCCTACAACACAAAAATATTTTGATATTTATTTAATCTTAAAAAAAAATGTGAAAAATATATTTATATTACTAACATCAATTTTTATATATTTCTAAAATTATATTTTTAAAAATCATGTTTTACACTTTTTAAAAATTAAAAAGGCAATATTTAACAAATTATAATTATTAAAAAATTTAAAACATGATTTTTCAAAATAAATTTTTATGAATTTATAAAAATATATGTTAGTAATATAAATATAATTTTTATAATTTTTTTTAAGATTAAATAAATCTCAAAATATTTTTGTGTTGTAGGGAGTGGAGTATATAATGATGTAGGGGATCTTCACTGAGTTTCAAGGGGTAGTACCAAAGGTCCCCGGTTCGAAACCCGGATATGACCACTCTTTATTTACAAATTCAGGATGACATAGTTTCAAGGGCTATTTGTAAAAATAAACCACTTTTTTATTGGATTTTCACAAATATCTAAATTTTGGGAGAATTACTTAAGTGAATTAGGGGTCTATTTTGACAAAAAAAAAAAAAAAAGTTAACATTTTGGGTCGGTTGCAAGTTGAATATCAGAATGATGCACGTGACGAGGAAAGGTTTTCAAAAATATTTAAGTTTTGGGAGAATTACTTAAGTGGATTAGGGGTCTATTTTGACAAAAAAAAAAAAAAAAAAGTTAACATCTTGGGTCGGTTGCAGGTTGAATCTCATAATGAGGCACGTGACGAGGAAAGGGGATTTAGTGAGATATGAGTTTGGCGCCAAAACAAGGTGAAGGGATGAGTGATATGATGGTTGGATTTAGATATCTTTTACCCGTTGCATGTTGTAGAAGGGGAGGAGCCTCTCGTTTTCTCCCTTCTATCACATTTCTGCAGGAGAAAGAGATAGAAAAGGAGATGGAGACCGTTCCACCTTGGAAGACAAACTCTCAACTTGTAGTTCTAGTTGCTGAGCACTTGTCGCATTCATTCAGTGCCCCTGTCAATGATCGAAATCCCGGTGTCACCTTGATTTCCCATAAATCTTTCTTCTCATATGCAATGGATAAGTGCATTTGACAAAGTACTCCTCATCTATGGCGAAAAAGTAGATACCTATGAACCTTTCTTTTCACCACTCGTTTCATTTTCAGGTGGAAATGTCTTGGTATGCGTCACTCATCTTCGATGGTTGTTGAAGGAGGATTGGGGCCAAAACATGGTTGACAAAACAACCAATTAGAAAGGGATAAAGGGATGTGATAGGAGAATTTCCATCCATTTTATCGCATATAAAAGGAGATAAGGGAAAAAGTCAATCACTTTCTTCATCTTCCTACCTAATCAAAGCCAAAGGTATTGGGGAAGAAGTTACTCTTTGAGAAGATGAACGAGAGGAGTCTTCATAAGTGGAAAACACCAGCGAATAACGACTAAGGAAGAAGACATAAAGCCAAACACATCAACTAAACCGAGGAAGAATAAGCACACCCCTACGAAAAAAGGAAAACCTTAGATAGGAGAAAACCGTTAGGTGATTGGTTGAAGCTAAATTTTGATGGTTCTCGTTTAACTTCAGGTTCAACTTTGGCTGGATGGATTATTAGATACCACAACGTATATATGATCTCCTACGAAGCTGATTTTTACTTTGTTTCCACATCGATTCAGACATAAATTATAGGGCTTCGTCTTGGTATCCTTGCAGCACAACTGCACAAGCCTTTGGTGAGTCGAGACTACTGTTCGAAGGTGACGACTTCATGATCATCGATAGCCTAAAAGCCATTTGGTCTTATTCATGGGAAAGAAATTATGCTATCGGATGCGCTCTTTCTTTTGCAATCTTTCGAGAGAACGAAGTACACCTACATCTTCGGAGAAATCAATAAAGTTGCAGATTTGGCACCTAGTATTCAATTCTCCAACGACTCCAGTTCCTGGCTTCTCATCTCGAACTTCTAATTGTCGTCCGTAAGGACGCACTCGTGTGGTGGTCTAGCAGAGATTAAAATATTGCCCTTAAAAAAATGATACACATTTATACTACTAAATACATTGGTGTTCGCACAAAAATAATGTTGTGCTCCGTTAATGCATTGCAATCCAACACCCCCTAAGAGCATTTTTAACCTTGGTATGTTGAGTACCATAACATGCTTTTTGTCATTTCTCCTCATTTTAATATTTGGTACTCCACAACCATGATACTTGACATGAGTATCTTAATTCACTTTTTGTATCAAAATTGTTTTTTGTAAAATTTTTTGGAAGTAAAAATCAAAAGAGACCCACTATTAATTTTTAATTGGGTAACATTTTATGGTATTGTGTAAGAATGAGTATCATACCCTGATACCTGAATTTACTTTTCTTTACGGGTTCTTTCAAAAATCTTATTTTTTTTTACATTTCCTTTTTATTTAATTATTATGGTACTTGGATTACGACCATTAAAGATGCTCTAATTGTATGGTGCTTGCCTTCCCTGCGGTGACGCTGATGGTGATAGCGACGTGAACCAGTTCTTTCTTCTTCTTCTTCCTCTCTCGCTTTCCCTTCCTCTGAAATTTTGGTTTCGTTTGTTGCTCGAAAACGAACCCTTAACTCTCACTTCACACTTCGTTGCTTCTCCCCTCCCGTCTTAGCTGCCGCTGTCGTTGTTCGTTGGCCCATTCCCATCCCTCATCTCATCCTCAACACTCCACCCCTCGTCAAAACACCTCCGGAATTGAAACCCCATCTTCTTTTCCCCCCCTCCCCCTAATCCAGCCTCCCTCAATCAGGATTCGAGACAATCAATTTTGATTTTATGTGACGAAGCCCCGATTTCCCCAATTCCTCAGAGAGAGATATGATCGGCGCCGTCCAATTGGGGGTGGCGGCGGCGTCAATCGTGATCCTGGTTCCGATGGGGTTGGCCGGTTGGCATCTCAGCCGCAACAAGATGCTCTTCTTCAGCGGCGCCCTCTTCATCTCCCTCGCCGTCGCCGTCCACCTCTCCCCTTACTTCCCCTCTCTCTCCGACTTCCTCCCCGACACCACCGCCCCTTCCCTCTCTTCCTCCTCCATCGTTGTCGTACAGAACCGCCATTCCTGCCTCCCCCTCCTCCACCACATCGCCTGGGCCAACAATCTCCACGCGCCGAGCTCGAATTCGACCCGATCGGAGCGTTCTTGGAGCTGGTCTAGATCCGACCCGCGCGTGATGTCTTGCGATTTCCAGAGGCTTCGACAACCGGACGCTAAAGATCTGCTCAACGGCTCCTGGATTGTGATCGCCGGTGACTCTCAGGCGCGTTTGTTCACCCTATCGCTGTTGAATCTGATCCTCGGCGAAGACCAGGCGGAGTCTGTTCACGGGGATCTGTTTAAGAGGCATAGCGATTATCAGATTACCGTGGATGCTATCGGATTGAAGGTGGATTTCATCTGGGCGCCTTACCTTACCAATTTGACGCGATTTGTGATGGATTTGAACAGGAATAAGCAGGCCCCGGATGTTCTGGTAATGGGGTCCGGGCTATGGCATATGCTCCATGTCACCAATGCAACAGATTACGGTCTCCAATTGCAGTTGCTCAGTAAATCATTGATGTCTTTTCTCTTGCCGATTTCACCTGATATTGGAGCTGGGATTGATAGGATGGATCCAGGTTCAGCCTCGGGTCGATCCCAGCCACACCTGTTCTGGCTTGGATTGCCAGTGTTGATAAACTCGATGCTGAATACGGAGGAGAAGAGGGAGAAGATGACCAGCTTCACTCAGGATGCTTACAGCTATAGGCTTCGCCATGGTAGTAAGCTGTTGCGTGATTCGGATGGCCCAATGTTCTTGTTGGATGTGGGTTCGTTGAGTGGGAATTGCGGTGCTGGTTGTGCCGAAGATGGGATGCATTATCATGGGATTGTCTATGAAGCTGCAGTTCAGATCATGCTGAATGCATTGCTGATTGAATCTGAACAGAAATTATAGCTAGGAAAACTCAACTGGAAAATAGAGGTGCTAGATGATTTTTAAAGAGCTAAGCCATGGCTCTTGAATCATGTGGTAGAGGTCAGGTTGTTTCGGATCAAAATTGCGAGACTTTTGTGTTTAAAAGAGGTATTCTTCCTTTCTGCATCTTTGGTAGAATATGTGGTTATCAAAGTAGAGTTACACTTTTAGTTGTTTTATTCCCTTTGAGGGAAGTAAGTAGGGATATTTGATTCTTTGAACTTGTTGAATATTTGCTTGCTTGCATACTTTGTATCAACATGGGACGGGACTCGGGAGGTTGTGTATTTGTGTTCTATAGGCCAATGATGAGATGTGGGAAAAACTAACACATCTTCTTTTTTTGTTGCTGAGGAAACACAGTATTTTATGATATTCAAGGAATTGATAGTAAAAGCAAGAATCAACATGTGTGCTAAAATAATGAAATGTTTCCATACCTGTTCCTCAAGTTTTGTTAGATTAGCGAAGATGATGAGGCTTCTAACATTGAATTTATTGATCTTATCATTGTTTGCAATTTGTTGAATCATATTTTGTGCATGAACTAGTGCAATTGTGATGTGATTGGTTTGTTCGGGTTTGTAAAACACTTCGATTCCCCTTTATGGCATGAGACCATGTAGAATGATAGAGTTGCAGTAAATGTCAAATGTGCTAGATAGCCATAGAGATGTTATTATATGTTCCAGTCAAATGTGCATCATTATTTGCAATTTGTTGAATCATAATTTGTGCATGAACTAGTGCAATTATGATGTGATTGGTTTGTAAACACTTTAATTCCTTTTCAAGGCACGAAGCCATGTAGCATGATAAAGTTGCAGTAAATGTCAAATTTGCTAGATAGTTGCTGAGGTATTATTAGCTGTTCTAGTCAAATGTGAATGTTTACAAGTCTGGCTTTTACATTACAAAACAAGGCATGTTGGCGTCTGTAATCTGTCAACACCGCGCCTGTTTGCTATGAAGAACAGTTCTAGAAAGTAGAAACTCTATAACCTGATAGGATCATAACAGTTGAGCCAGTTCCTGTTATTGTTCTGGTTTCTGCTTTTTGGAGACTGCGTTTTAGTTATCTTTTTACTTGAGAGTTTTTGGAAGTAAATAGTAGGTGGATCTGGACTTGTAACTTAGAGGATGTTGAAACGAGCCAGTTGCTGATTGTCTTGTGGTTCATGGAGAATGGTTATCAGGTTTTATATACCGTTGTCTCGTATGAGGTCTTGACGTGTTTTCAGTGATGCAACAATCCAAGCTACATTAATTGGAAATCTACTTGACAAAATAACTCATATGCATCATCTGACTTGTACGCTGTAACCTTACTATCATACTATGTACAATATAATGCATCTGACAGGAACAGTTTGCCCTCCAAAGTTGTCTGAAATTCCAATTCTCATGTACGAGTATGAGTAGCCTCGAAGGGAAGTGGTTGACCCTTAAAATCTGCACATATGATCCAGTTTATTCCCATGGTTATTGGTAACCCTATTAGGTTCCGAGTTCCGACCTCATTATCTTCGCATTCGCACGAACAGTAGTTGAACTTGATCCTGATGTCCCAACTTCATGCTCTGTTGAGGCGCACTACGCGATATACAGAACTCCTCAGCCCACTCCTCTGGGTTCCAACCTATCGCTCTTATTGGATTGTGTATGCCTTGTTTCAGGGAATGGGTTGAAGGCTTGAAGCCAATGTATGCAGCATAATGTGGTATCATGACTCATGAAGCAGAAAGCCTTTTTTAATAATATAAAATAAAATAAAATAAGCATCCAATGGAGCCAACAACCTTTCTAGTTAATTGTAGTTTATCTTTGATGAGGGGCTCCAAAAAAACCCTAAAATGACGCATCAAGTACGCGCCGGCACGCGCCCCTTTCGTCTTCTTCATCCGGCCGCCAAACCTAAACACACCACCCATGTTGCACCCCGTCTTGCTCACCGGTTACAGCTGAAGGTCGGCCCCTCCGAAACCCCCACTAGCCTTGTCTTCTCTCCACTCATACCTACTCTGTCGAATCAGGAACTCACTTCTCGCCCCCTCTATGCGTTTGCTGTCCGTCGCCTGCGAAAGGCTCAATTCGGGGAGGCGGCACCTCCTGATTCGTGCTATTACTGGCGAAATCCGCCTTTTGAGTGGTTAATTAGACTCCGAAAGGGGGCATTTATGTGGGATGGGATCGGTTGGAGGTGTCCGGGCGGTTGTCGTCGCTTCTGCTGGTGGTGTGGGCGGCTCGGCCTGCCTTGCTCGCCTCTGTGGGTTTCTCTCTCCAATCAGCCTTCAATGCTCTCTGTAAGTACCCTCTCTCTCCCTAATCTCCACTTGAGTACCAATTTTGCCTCCAAGCAATCGATCTATTTAAAGCCTTCCCCAGGCATTAGAGTACACAGCTCTATTAACCTCTCTCTTACTTTCTTTTACTGGTTTCTTGCAATCGAAATTTTTTCCTTCCTTGTTTCTAATTTCATGGCGTCCAACGATTTTCTTAATGCTCTGGCCAACACTCAAGCTGCTCCTAGTGAGAGTTCGGGTCCCCGATCGCCATCTCCTGCTATGGTGGCGCCTGTAGACTGTAGTCCATGTGGCTCAGGTTGCTGCTTCAACTGTCGCACCTCTGTCTGCCTCTGAAAAGGGGAAGGCAAAGGTGGTCTCGGAGGATGCCTCGGCTGAGGTTATCCCCTCCACTGTGGCCCGATTAGTCCCTGTGGCTCAGGTTGCTTTCTGTATCCCAATTTACTCTACAGGTGTTTGGATTACCCCCCTACTGTCGTTCTTTTCAAACATTAAGGTCATACAAGACCCGATTACTCCTATCAGGAAATGCCCACAAGGTCACATAGGCACTGCATGGTGCTATCTAACTAATAAAACTATATATGTTGGTGCTATAAACATAATTCATTTTCCACATTCATCTTCAGAACGTTGGTTTTATTCTTTATTTGAATTGACAATCAAATTTATACAAGATGGTCACGTATTCGATCCAACTCCCACTTGGGTCTCCGTTTATAAGACTGGACAAGTCGATTACCGATTAATACAAATTGTTCGCCTAAAAAGGTTTTTATGAATATATGCACATGGAACTCACTCGGCATCCGGAGCCGTAATTTCTGGACAAACATTGATATCTTCTGTCAAAATAATAATATCAATGTTCTGGCTCTATTAGAAACCAAGACTGATAAAGTTCCTACATAGAGCACGCTGCGTAAGTGTGGGTTCTCTAACATCGCCTTTGATCCGGCTATTGGGTTCTCAGGGGGTATTTGCCTTCTGTGGAAAGATCTACCAACCTCACAAGGCTCTATTGAACTAATTTCGGTTCATCACCGCTTCATTCATTTCAACTATTCAGATTATACAACAAAACGATGTTTTGCCGTTCTGGTTGTTTATGCTCCGCCGGATGAGCGTCGGAAGTTAGAATTTTGGGAAAGGATCTCCCTTTATATGCAATCCCTTATGATTCCTTTCTGTATCATGGGGGATCTGAACGAAATCGCCTCACCAGCTGATAAACTAGGCGGCGCTCATCCGTCACCGGCACGTTTCACACGCTTACAAGATTTGAAAAATAATCTATCACTCCTAGAAGTCCCATCTAACGGTGGTCAGTTTACTTGGCAACGTAAATCCAAAGATGTGGTTGTTTGTCTTGAAAAACTTGATCGCCTTCTGATCCATACAGACATGCTGACTATATTCGATTCATTGCGTACTCAGATTCACCCTTTTACTAGATCTGACCATGCTCCGATCTCCACGGACTTTCGTCACAACATTCAGCCTAGAAATAGGCCGTTCAAGTTCGAATTGGCTTGGGCTTCCAGGGCTGACTACAGAAATTTAGTTACACAAGCTTGGAGAACGAACCCTCAAGGCTCACATATGTTTAAATTGCTTCAGAAAGCAAAACTTCTTAAAAAACTATCCAAAAAATGGCATAAGAGTACGGTACGTAACATCCATAACCAAATTCTCGTAACAGATCAAAAGCTTCTGCAGCTTCAAACTTCTCTTATCTCAAATTTCAATCATAAAGATGTTCAGATTGTAAAACAATTACTAAACAAAAGGGAACGTATGCTCGACTTTCACCGTCGCTATTGGAGCCAGCGAGCTAAAGTGAAACATAACAAACTTAATGACACCAACTCGGGTTATTTCCATAAAATCGCAACTGCAAAAAGAGGCAGAAAGATAATAAAGTCTATTATACTTCCCGGTGGGGAGTCCACGGCGGACTTTCATACTATCCAACAAGAATTTGTGCGTGATTTCAAAGCACGCTTCAGAGCATCACCGACCAATGGATTAGATCTATCACCAGATTTAGCGGTCATCCCACCACTAGTTTCACAAGCAGATAATGATATGCTCAATGCTCCTGTAACAAACAATGAGATTAAAGCAGCTGTCTTTTCTATGAGTCCGGATAAGACCCCGGGTCCTGATGGTTTCCCAGCTGGATTTTACCAAAAATTCTGGCCTACAGTAGGCCCTTCTGTAATAAAAGCGGTCAAAGCATTTTTCAGCAGTGGTAGATTATTGCGTCAAACAAACCATACCTTTATCACGTTACTGCCTAAATGTGAGGACCCGAACGTAGTAAATCACTATAGGCCTATCAGCTTATGCTCAACTATCTATAAAATCATAGCCAAAGTGATCTCAGCCAGACTTAATAGGATTTTCGACAAACTCATACACCCTCTGCAGGGAGCGTTTACGAAAGGGAGATCCATCCAGGACAATATTCTAATCGCTCACGAGGCCTTGCATTCGTTTTGGTTTAAGAAAGGCAAATTGGGCATGGTTGCTCTAAAATTAGACATGGAAAAGGCTTACGATCGCATTGAGTGGTCTTTTTTGTTCCAAGTCCTAGCAAGATTCGGTTTCAACGATCCTTTTATTAACATAATAAAGGAATGCGTTTCAACTGTATCCTACTCAGTCCTTGTAAATGATGAACCAACCACGGTCTTTCAACCCACTAGAGGGTTAAGGCAAGGAGACTCTATCTCCCCCTTCCTCTTTGTTCTAGCTTCTGAGGTACTAGCACGTACCCTGTATCACCAGGGGTCTGTCAACCGGGACCTTGGGATCACTTTCGGTCGCCCGGGTATCAAGGTCCCATTTCTTGCGTTTGCTGATGATATACTCATTTTCTGCAAAGCCTCCCATTCGGCATGCAACTCGGTTATGGCCATATTAGACAGATACTGCCTAATTTCAGGACAAAAAGTGAATCTTCATAAATCTAGCTTCCAAGCGTCCCCTAACACGACTGCTACAGCCATAGCATCCACTATAGCAGTTCTAGGCATTCCTCGGGCAAACAATTTCAACAAATATCTGGGTTGCCCGATTGTTAATGGGAAAATGAATAAAGATACATTCGCGGACGTGGTTATTAAGACAAAATCACAACTCACCAAATGGAAAGCCTCAAGCCTATCTGCTGAAGGGCGTCGGGTACTTATTAAAGCAAATCTTAGCGCGAAACCGATTTTCTTGATGCAGGCTTTTCTGCTACCTACTCATATCCTCCAGGAGCTGGATAAGGTATACCGACAATTTTTTTGGAACAAAACCTCCAAAGCACCACCGCTCATTAGCTGGGACAAGATCTGTTCGGACACATTGAAGGGTGGTTTGGGAATTCATAAGGCGGAGTCTATGAATATAGCTCTGCAGATGAAGCTCCTGTGGAAGATTATTTCAGAACCTGATAACATCTGGGTACGTGTTATATCACAAAAATATCTTAAAGGCAGCAACGTTGCCGATTATTACAAGAAGAGGAACACCTCGTGGCAATGGTCCCGTCTCATGTCCATCCGACATCATTTTCTTCCGGCTCTACAGTGGAGAGTCGGAAACGGGGAAACAATAAAATTTTGGTCCCATAACTGGGCTTTCGAGGAGCCTTTGGATTCTAAAATAGTTAGCCAAATATCGGATGATCTTAAAGATATTTCAGTGGATCACTTCATCACCGACCGACAATGGAACAAATCTCTCTTATACGATTCCTTAACAAATGTTCTGAACACAGATGTTATCGATCACATCATTGGCATAACTCTGCCAAACAATCCTATCACGGATCGTCTCTATTGGGGACCCAGTAAGAACGGCTGGCTCTCTACTGCCTCGGCTAACTCCTTTCTATCAAAAGACGTCGGGCTGCCGGATTTTGATTGTGATTGGATCTGGCGTTTGTATGTGCCACCCAAAGTTCGTCACTTTCTGTGGAAAATTTCTCGTGATGGTCTTCCGACCAAAATCAGATTACTAAAATCCCATGTGGCTGTACCTGCTGGATGTGCGTTCTGTGGTAACACAAACGAATCGGGTGACCACTTTATTTTTCATTGTCCCATGACCACAGAGCTGCTATATGCGCTGCGGATTCGAATTCCGGGTTATATTACGGCCGCGGTGGGTATGGGCGAGAGGATCCCGCTAAACGAAATTAAAAGTGCTCTTGGAAACAACAAGTTCGCCTCTTTAGCCGTGGCTTGGTGGGCTCTTTGGTTTTTTCGTAATCAACTGGTTTTTGATCACACAAAATCTGTTACTCTCAACGAAATTTTGCTGTTCCACAACACTACGATACACTGCTGGAAACAGTCAAAGATTGTAGAGGACGATACGTATCAACCGCTAAACACCTACCCTAGGCAGTTTAACAAAAATCAGTCCTTCCAAAACAGGGGTACAACTTCATTTGCTCGGACTATGAAGCGATCTGGTAAGTGGGATAAACCCCCACCAAACAGCTATAAGCTAAACTTCGACGGTTCGGTTCTACCAAGTGGCACATCGTCTTATGGGTTTGTTATTCGTGATTCTGTCGATATCGTCGTCTCTGCTAGCAGGTCTGTTTGCACTCATATTTCGGTAATCTACGCCGAAAACCTCGGACTCAGAATGGGGTTGCTACGAGCTAAGGAGCTAGAGCTTTCGAACCTTCTGATCGAAGGAGATAACTTAATAGTGATTAAAGCTCTACTAGGGGATTGGAAATGCCCCTGGACAATAGAGATGCTACAAGCAGATATTCTGTCTGATCTCTCATCCTTTACTTATGTTGCTATTCGTCATATTTGCAGGGAATCAAATGCGGTGGCCAACTACCTTGCTCGTAGTGCACATGCATCCCCTGCCGACGTCAGCTGTGAGGATGATCCAGAACTACATGTTCTCGTTCGGAAGGATGCGCTAGGAAGGGCCTCTGTTGCGGCCAACCCGACCTAATTTTTATATTGCGTCAAAAAAAAAACAACCTTTCTAGTTTCAAGAGACAACATGTAGACAGCTACCTTCCAGGCTTCCAGTAGTATATACTGTATATTCCTTCGAATCTAAAATATCTAACGGCTAAAATCTCAGATAATACAGATTAATAATTTGTTAACTTTTTAAAATCTTTTGATTAATTATAATGTGTAGTGATATTATAAATAGTACTTAAAATTTAGGCAAAAGTTAGTACAATGATAATGTTTTTAGAAAAAGGACAAAACTCATGTCATTTCTTTATCTAAGTCATTTCCCATATTTTAGATCAGGGACTAGTAATGTATCATCACAAGAAACAGGAAATAGAGTAGTACATTTTGAGGTGAACGAGTGATAAGTTATTGCTTGTTTGACATGTCAACAATTATTTTATCTTTAAAATTAAAATCTAGATGAAAAATTTGAAGAAATTTTAAATATAGCAAAATTTTAGTCTTTGTAGTTAAATTAAAAGAGTAAATTCTTATTTGACATGATAAATTCTACAGTATTTTATAAAATTTGTTTTTTTTTATTTAATCGCAAAAAAACTTAGCACATCTGGGCCATAACACAGAACTTGAAATAGCATTAGTTGACAGGTAATTTATAGAGCAAGAGAAAGGGTATTGACAAAATAGTAAAAATGACAAAAAGAAAGAAGAGCAAACTTTACACACCATTCATTTATAGGCAGCCATTATTTGCAAAGTAGGCCGCACAAAAGAATTCTTTCAGCATACAATAATAACTCCAAAGTTATACTTCAACCCCACACATTTTTGTTTTTACTCTAATTCTTTTTAAATATATTTCCATTTATAAAATTAAGTTTTTATTCCCATTTATATAAATATGTTTCTAACTTTTCATTATTAAAAATCACATTTTAAAGAAAATAATTTATATATTTTTATAAAATGTGAATTTAAACAATAAAAATTATAAAATATCAATATAAATGTGTATAATATAGTACCGATACCGAGTATAGTTTAAATTAATTTTCGATATTAATTTATTTAAAAAATAATTAAAGTGAATTGGAGAGCTGAGGATCCACGCTAGGTTTAAGTGGGCCAACGTGGTCGGAAACCTGGCAAGAAGAACGAGATCCGCTCAACTGTTGACTATTGAAGAAGACCGGAAGGTGGAAAGTGCGGAACCAAACAACGCAAGTATGAATCAACGAACCCACAAATATTGGATTAATTCATTTTTAAAAAAAAATCATTGCTTGATGCTTCGTGTTTGTGCAGTAAAACAGGGCTTGCGATTGGCGTTCTTGACTCTCTCTCTCACCTTCCCCCTTTACGCTTTAGCCAAAATTCCACACGCTGGGAGAGATCGAGAGAGGAAAGGGATCGAGGAGAAAACGAGACTCTTTAAGGCCAGTAAAGCCATCTTCCTTTTTGATTCAGCCCCGATTTCCTAATTTCACTCGTCTTTTTCCCAATCATCGACTGCGAAGGGAAAATCAGAATCCTTGTTGTTTGAAATTGGGGCATCTGCTTGTTCGGTTGTGGATTTATGTTGCGGGTCTGTGATTAGATGATAAATCTCGGCGGCCGGAGTGGCGGAATCCAGCAATGTACAGTAGTAATTTGATAGGGTTTATCCTGGCATGTGTTTCCAGTGCCTTTATTGGATCCAGTTTCATCATCAAGAAGAAGGGTCTCAAGCGCGCTGGTGCCTCTGGCGCCCGTGCTAGTAAGTAGATTTTTCCAATCTCATTTACCCCGCCTATACTATTTGATTGATTGATTGATTTTGATAGGCCCGGTTTTAGTATTGATTTAGTTCATTGTTTGAAGGTTCTGGCGGCTATGGGTACTTGCTGGAGCCCCTATGGTGGATGGGCATGATCACCAGTAAGTTTAAATAACTTATCCACTTATCTGTTCTCTTCTGCTTGTTCCGTCTGTGGACTCTGTTCATTGGATTGCGCTGTATTTGTATTTGTAGTGGATGTTGAATAATTGAATGGGTTGTTGAGAACTATACAACTCCTTTAGTATGGAATTTGTGTCAATGGAAGTTAACCATTTATTGTCTGGTGGCCTTAAATAGCGAGTAGAAAGTTTATGACCTAAGCAAAATGACTGATTTAGGATCCGCAGTCTCTGATGACAGCATGCTCATAGTTGGTTGTAAGCAGTAGCTAGTAAGTTTCGCAATGTTAGAGTATCTTAGTCCCGCCGTAAATAGACTATCGAGCTATAGTTGAAGAAGCAAATGCTGGCTTGTAGTACCTAACCTGTATATCTATATATGTTTGCTCCTAGGTGTTTTGGCATAGACATCATATAGCTATAATGTTGGCTGACACAGCTGCACTTTCGGTACTTTGGGATCCCCCCCCCCCCATTTTAAATACTTCTGTTGATTTCCCTGCTCCTTATTTGGGAAAATTGATGATTCGTGGGCAGTGATTGTTGGAGAAATTGCCAATTTTGTGGCTTACATTTATGCTCCTGCTGTGCTTGTGACACCATTGGGTGCATTAAGTATCATTGTCAGGTAAATATTATGTTTCATGGTGTTAGCTATCTCGTACTTTTATGTGCCCACTTGGTGCATTGAGTGACTGATTTTCCTTTGTTATTTTCTTGTGTATCTGTGTGTGTGTGGAAAAGTGCAGTGCTGTTTTAGCACATTTTATGCTGGATGAGAAACTACAGAAGATGGGGATAATTGGGTGCCTTCTCTGCATCGTAGGCTCCATAGTAATTGTGCTCCATGCACCTAGTGAGAGCTCTATAGATTCTGTTGAAGAAATCTGGGAATTAGCAACTCAACCAGGTTTTACACTGTTCTTCCACTCTGACCTTACACCTTATACCTCTGATTTTTTTTTGACTAGTTATATTTCTTTCATCTCCAGCCTTTTTGTTGTATATGGCATCGGTTGTTGCTGTGGCATTGGTATTAATCTTGTACTGTGCGCCTCGATATGGTCAAACCAACATACTTGTTTATCTTTCCATTTGCTCCATCATTGGATCACTGACTGTAAGTTATTTTGACCTGGGGTTGCTCATTTGTTGTTGAAAAGGCCTGCCAAGGTCTTGCTTCTTTCCTTTGAAGCTTTTTAGGTTTTTTATAGAATCCTCACACATTGTTGTTCTGTAGGTTATGAGCATAAAGGCAATTGGCATTGCCATAGAACTCACGTTGGAGGGTTCAAACCAATTCAAATACTTCAAGGCGTGGGTTTTTGCAATGGTTGCCATTACGTGTATTATCATTCAATTAAATTACTTGAACATGGTCAGTATGTTTGGCTTAATATAATTTATTTCAGCATTTATTTGTTTACATGTCGGAGATTCTACCTAGTGAGGCTTATTTCGTGTGCTCGTTTTTGTTGCATTTATGAAAGCAAGTAGACATTAGACATTATGTAAGGTCCTCTAAATGCCATTTAGTTATCTATTTCAAGACTGAGACTTGAATTGGATTAGCCTAACATATAACCAAACCTCAGTATCTCTTTTAGCAAGATATAGACATTAGTGGCTTAGCATTCTAGCTCGTAGATTACAGACTAGAACGTGTGAGAACAGTTCAAAATTCAAATTATGTATAAAAAAGTGGCATATTGTGAATTTGGTTGTTTTACACAGCTATCAGTTTGTGGAATGGGCTTTGGCTGTTTGGCTGCTGAGTTGTTTTGTTGTTCTCCATGGACTTTTTTCCGCAAGTATTTGATATATGGATTTTGTGTGTCATCAGGCATTGGATACATTCAACACAGCAGTTGTGTCTCCAATCTATTATGCTTTGTTCACCACATTTACAATTTTGGCCAGTGCAATAATGTTCAAGGTTTGTTTTCTTTCTACTTGTAAAATACTGACCTTTTCCATCCCATGTGGGCATCAGCTCTCTAATTTTGCAGCCTTAGATAATTTTGTGCAACTCTAACTGACTTTATTCAACGTGCAGGACTATTCTGGTCAAAGTGTAAGTAGTATCGCCTCCGAACTTTGTGGCTTCATAACAGTACTATCTGGTACAACAATATTGCATAGTACAAGAGACCCCGACCAACCTTTCATTACAGGTGTGCTTTATTTTGCAAACTTCTTACAACTCAATAAGTTCTTGGAAGTTCAAATTGCTTTAGTTCACCGTAAAGCTTGAAAAGTTGGAAAATATATAAAAACTGTTTATTTCTTCTTTTTTGTGGCATAGTTAATCTGTAATATTGCTAAAAATAGTTTTACGTAACTTCGTTAACCTGATTTTGTTGAGGGGTGAAGACGAATACTCGGGATACTTGTGTAATTGGCCTATGTTTTGTGTCAATTTAAGGCTAATGCTTCAAATGCCAACTTGTTCTTGTTGGTGACCACAATAGTATCAAATATCAATGCACCATTCATCCAAATTATATGCTGCGTGATGGAAAAAGTAGACAGCTGAATCAAAAAGATTAAAAACCTTTGTCCACCTTTAATGGTTAAACCCAGAAAAAGAGAGTGAGAGACTACTTGCCTATTCTCTGAAAGCACCTACGATGGACTTTTTCCACTAATATTCTGCAATTTCAGAAAAAAATTATGTGCGATGAAATTCTTATTTTGTTTATTTGTTCATGAAATTGGTCTAGAAAATCCGAAAAGATAAGTGTATGAAAAATATATTATGAAACCCAAAGTCTGCCATACATAAGGTTGTAATAGTACCATTTCGTCGATGTTTGATTGCTTGATCATGATTACAAGGTCTGCGCAGGCATAGTCTTTTGCATGCTCTTTTTGTCTCAGGTCTTCACTATTATTTTAGATCCATGGTCATGTGATAACACCTCTTTACCCCAAGTTAAATCCTTCATCCATTTCTTTCACTTTTTTGTTGGGTTATCTTTTTACTGATTTGTTGTTGTTGTGTACACTAGTCTAAGACAGCGCATATAGATTTTTCGTAGTAGAATATCTGGGGATTCATGTTAACCAATTGAAAATAAGTTATTTTTTGTAGATGTCTTCTTGATCTATCGAAATCCCGAGTCCTTGCCTATATTTATTGTTTGGCCTCCTGAATTTGAAAATTCCTCTGTAAACGCCCCATTGGCCTTGGCTTTAAATATCTCTGTTCAGTCTGCATATTATCACCTAACAAGATAGGAAGTGTTCAATTGGTGAGCTTCATCAATTGACCTAGATTGTGAGTCCTACTGTTGTCTTACAAGGAGTAGCAATAGCATTGGGTTTGTAGTGCAGAAAGCCGCCACTGGAAGATGATTGCCAGGAAAAGATTTTGACTGCCTTGTTTCGATCTAAATGCAGAATTATACACGCCACTATCTCCAAAAGTGTCTTGGCACCTCCAAAACAGCGGGGACTTGTGGAAGCTGAAGGACGAAGACGGGCATTCCTTTACAATCATCACGCAGGACTACTTCAAGTAGAAAGAAATTCCAGGCAGTAGTACGAACCTCTGCCCCGTCACAGCTAGATGCATTTCCACCAAACAGCTGTGATGTCTGAACCCTTCGGCAGCTACCAGGTACTGACTTCCAAATTCTATGATTCTCATACCAATTCTTCCACCGCGAGAGTGCTCACTCATGCTCGTAGGTTCGAAGTCTTGCATTCTATCACCCGGGGAAAATACATATACATGCTAGTGTAGCATAGCTGCAAAAAACGACTGATTGACGCATTTTTTTAAAACTTGGAACAATTTTGGAGAGCCATCTCTATTTTTTGTGCCTTGTGCTACAACAACATTTGCGATTGCCAGGCATCTTATTCCAGTGAATAACTGAATCATTTTGCCTTTCTGTCATTCAACGGTGGATCTGGCATTTCAAGATCCTTGTCTTGTTTCTCTGTATAGAACTTCTTTTTATTGTTTGTTACAGTTTTATCTTTTTACAATTTTTGTGCTGCATTGTTTATTTACTTGTGCTGATGAATAATTGTATTAATTTTTTGTGTGTGGAAGTTGTGGGTTTCTTTCAGCAAAAATTTGCTTTTCTAATTCTAAGGGTGCATTTGGATTCCAAATGCATTATGCTTATAATGCAAAATAATAAGACAGTGTTTGGTTAACACAATTTTTAACGTGTTTAAATTATGATTTTTTTAGATTCCACGATGTATTAATTATAATGCAATTAGTTTATCTCGATTTATGTGATTATTTGGTTAATTTACGATTTGACCTCGATTTTTACGAAATTTTCAATTTTAGAACCCAAACGTGCACATAAAACGAGGTAAATGAATTGCATTATAATTAAAATGCAATGGAATCCAAACACACCCTAAGCACTTTTCCCCATCTCGTCGATGATCTTGTTGAAATGTTCCGAATTTCGGTGTCTAAACGGCAAATGCTACCATGAAAGTGGTGAAACTCATTTTCGGTGACAAAACTATGCTATAAAATTACACGCTCGTTGGATGCGTGAATAACAGAATTGTATCATATGCACCCATCAAAATGTCAGTTGGGTAGGTTGGCTTCAAAGTTCAAATGCGAGATCATTTCTTAACCGTGTTTCTAAAATTTCTCCAAAATAAAAAAAAAATTAATACAATTTTCTAATTAATTTAAGCGATCTCCAAAGCAATGGTATAGTGAAGTAGGACTATCAAAGACGAGGACGTTATTGAAGGGCACATGGTCTTTATTTTTCCTTTTTAGATGGGAAAACATTAATAATTTATTGTGAAAAAAATGTGCGCAATTTTATAATTGAAAAAAAATTGCAATCCGCAAAGAAATAAAATGCAAAATAGGAGGAGAAAAAATGCATCTGTTAACCTTGATGATGGAGATATTTCCCCCTTTTTTTATATAAAAAAAAACTTTTTACAGGGAAAATAAAAGGTAAGCCCAATAGAAAAACAAGCAACTTATATTACAAACTTTTCAAAACAAAATTACAATATCTTATTTTTTTAGTTCACATTACAATATCTTATTTATCTCATACTCACTGAGTCCCTTCGTTAATTAAAACATGATATTTTTATTATTCTGCATGCTTTTTTAGGGGTTAAAAACTAAATAAAATATCATTTTTTTAAATAATTTTGTCCTTATTACTCTTAAGCATAGATTTATTTTAAAAAATTGATATTTTATATAGTTTTTATCGATCTAAAAAAACGTGTATGAATAGTAAACGACATGTTTTAATTAACATAGAGGTACAAAAACTGAATTAATGTATTCTTTTTCTTAAAAAATCATAGAAAAATGAGGTATTTTAGTACTATTAAAAGGTTTAAGGATAAATAATCAAATACTACGTAAAAAGTTATAGGATATTTTGTGTAAATTGGGTCATCATTTTCTTGTATCTTCCAAAAGGCGGGAAAAGGGTGGAAATGGAGATCAGAGAATGGATCCAGCCGGACGAGTCAGCCAGCGAGATGTTCTCTCGCGTTCTCCGGGAGCGGCCGCCGCTTCTTCTCCCGCCTCTCCACCGCCTCCCTCTTCGTGCCGGAAACGTTCTCGAGATCGCCGGTGCTTCCCCTTCCGCCAAATCCCAGATTCTTATGCAGGTGCGATTGACCATGGCTGACTTCTTAAAGACCTATATTCGCTATTCATCGCTAAAGAAAAGGTGTTAATTTGATTTTGAATCTGTCAATTTGTTCAGGTCGCAGTTAATTGCATTTTACCTGCGCGCTATGGCGGCCTTGAGCGCGCCGTCATGTTCTTCGACTTGGACTGCCGATTCGACATTTTACGCCTCTCACAGCTGCTCAAGCTTCGATTAATGGATGCTAAAGGTATTGCTGAATATTAAATTTTTTTTTTTTTAAATCTCTAAATTGATTACAGTTGTGATAGTATTGGTTTGTTTAGGGCAAAGGCTGAAACCGCTACAGCAAAGGGACTTTTAACTATTCAGTTTGTTGATCTTATTTAGGACCAAACAAAGGGGAGGAGGATGAGTTGCTCCACATGTGCTTGAAGCGGTTCCTTTATGTGCGGTGTTATGACAGTTTTGAATTTCTCGCCACTCTCAAGGTGAGGAACGTGATTAAGAATTTGAGATGTTTGTTTGTGTATGGAGCTTTCAGTAAGGTTCTTACCACATGAAAAGTGTTCCATACATGTTTTATTGTGCTACAGAAATTGCAAAATAAGCTTCAGACGGTGAAGAAGGAGCTCGGTGTCAGTGTCCATTCACTCATGATTGACAGGTTTGTTTTGGGTGAGCATTTTCTTAGATAACATATCACCATCATGCTTTTGGATGGTGGATAGTACATGATGTCAATGCTGTTTTCTTTTCATAGCTAGAGTTCTTCTCGTTGTTCCGTTACATGAATAACCTGAATTGTGATATGCCAACCTCTTGAAAGCATTCCTAATTGTTGATCTTAGACCAAAATGTTTTTCTGCTAAAAATTTAGCAAGCCAAGTAGTTATGAGTCCGTATTCAGAGGTTTGCACTTGATGACACTACATTATGATCACTTGTGATTGCAACAAAAAAAAAAGCACAAATCTTCAGTGCTACATATCTGAGGTATAAAACAAAGATGCTACCGCTTTGTGAAATGGAAGTATATACAAGTTCAGTTAATATATCAGGAAACGTAATAGACAGTTGCTATGGGTGTAATAGGTACTGTTGTGCATGTTATGTCATGTTGTTCCAAAATGCTCGTGACCTAATAGAAATTAAATTTGAAAAAATTCCTTAATGTCATGGTTCTGTAGATCGCAAGATCCTACCTTTCCACCAATATTATAGGAATACTCACCTCGAAAGTCTATGGCTGTGTGGGTTGGTAAGTTGTTAGTGCTGTTTTCACTTACACTAATGTTGTTTCTAGTGGAAAATTGGTCGCAAATGGACACGTTGGAAATTTGCATCTGCTTTACAAAGCTTCGCTCAACTTTGCAAATTTATTTTGCCTTGTAGCATTGGAGCTTATTATTGGGTTGATCGTGCTTCAACATCTCTGCCTCTGGGTGCAAGAAACAGGTGGTGTGTTTTTTGGACATTTTTTGGTATTTGCTCAATCACAAATAGATGCAATTCATTTGCTTTTGTCCATGTGCTAACTCTGGAGTGCTTGCTACAGTATCATATATCCGTTTCTATTTGTACCATTTTGTACAGGAAAATGATATCTCTTCAAAGTGTAATGGAAGCCATTGTTCATGAGATAAAAAATTCGCTAATCTTACAGCCTATGATCGTGTTGGTTACAAAAGCTTCTATATTTGGGGATAAGTCTGCAACAAATGATGCTATAATGTAAGGAAGTCTTCATCATTGTCATTTGACCATCTGATATTCTTTAAAAAATGGTACTCCGTATCATTTTAGTAAATGAAGTAGCAATGTCTGCTTATACAAGTCACACCTGCCACTGAAACAGGGCATTCAAAAAATTCTCATCACGAGATGCAATGGGTCAAAGCCCTGTTGGAGGTGGTCAAAATTCCTCTCATCGTGAATACATGCCTTCTGCCTGGCAGGTGATACATTATTTTTGTTCCGTACAAGTTGAACTCGCTGTGTGTCTTTTATACCATCCGCACATTATGAAATATTCTGCTTATGACGGCAAAGCACAGTAGCAAGGGCATCCACATGGTCATCTTAAAGTAGACTAGAATGTCACTTTCCGCTTATGTTGTTATCTGTCAAGCCGTGCCACAATGGTTGCTGATGTTTTATTTTCCTTGTTACCAGGCCTTTGTTACACACAGGATATTTGTCCACAATTCAAATTCAGAAATCCTAACAGGTTTGAGCTTTTTATTTTCCTCAGCATTGTCTGTTATCACATAAATCAATTAGAGTTTTAATTTTGCTGAGTTTATAGTCTCTGCTGCAGATGGCCATGCTAAGGAACCAATTTTTAGCACAGAATGGGTGCTGCCTTCACTGGGCTTCACAGACAAGTTTGTGGTTAGAGATGTAAGGATTATAAGGCAAAATCTCCCATCCTCTGCCATTGTCTAATATTCTAATTTCATCTTTCCGTGCTACATCCTGATTGGATTTTTCTGTGAAATTATTAAATATCCATTACATTAATATGCATATCACCATTTAGCTTTGATCTAAATGTGACGCGTTATGAAATAATGCTTTGGCGTACTTGGCACTTGCATACATCTCTTACTTGTGTTGGGTTCCATTTGTGCAGGCAGGGATATTTATCGTTTGATGTACAAGCAGGTGAGACACTACCACCGCATTTTCTGTCATTTTTTTAATTGTCCCAAACCCTTACCTGCTGCATTTACAGATGCTGTTTATTGTTGAGCAAACTGACATGCTTTGAAGAGTGAACCAGATTCCTCAAGACGTTGGTGAAAATGGGAAACCAATGTTATCAAAGTTGCATAATGCACAACTTCGTTAAGGAAGCCAATGAATTTTGTCGAACTTATGAAGAAACCAAAAATGTGAAAGAGGGAACTTGTCACATGTGACCAAGGAAGCCTGAGCTCCATGAATATTCAAACAGAGTGATGGTAAGGGAGTCCATTGATATTTAAGGTAGAATCTGAAAGGAACAAGGGCTGTTTGCAAGTCGCGAACGTAGTTTCTTCCTCGTTGGTTTATAATTCAGGCCCAATGACGCTTACTTTCTCAAGACAAAGAAAGAAATGAATAAAAATGAAATACATGTAACATGCGTTACAAGGTTTTTTTTTGTGCTTGAATAAATTACAAGGGTGTAAGCAAAACTAAATTTCAGCTGTATGTTTCTCTTCCTATTTACAATCCCTATATGAAGGAGATCATACCACCTCCTTCTCAAGCTTCAACACGGCCATGAATGCTTCTTGAGGTACATCTACCCTCCCAATCGACTTCATTCTTTTCTTTCCCTCAGCCTGCAATGACAAATAAGAATTTACATCAGCGTTGTAAGTTGAAACCGAAGTTTACCCAGCAAGGCAGCAAAAATCTCAAGATACTACGGAGTTTCTCTGTAAATAAAGGACCCGTTGTCCAGTATTTTTAAGAACTCCAATGCCAAGAATGAGTATGAAGATTATCAAATGAAAACTGAATAAGCAAAAGGGATACCTGCTTCTTGAGCAGTTTCTTTTTCCTGGAGATGTCACCACCTACATCAAAGTGAATCAACAAAGACCCATGTATTAGCTAGTTTAATGAATGATACCAACCACCCCCAGTCCCCCACCCTTTATCTCCTTTCTCGTACAACTTCTTTTACTATTGACTGACATCAAAGGCTATGGTAGTTTAACCCGGACATGTACCAACTTAAATGGCATGTAGTGCTGAACGAGTTATATTTGATGCTATGTTCTCTTGTAGAAACAATGAACTTGTAAACTGAATGGTCACCCAATCACTAAAGGAAAGCTCGTAAAAATTGCCTGAAAATCAGATCAAAATGGAATCAGATAGCATCAGCCTAAAAAAAATTCGTCCTACCATAGCATTTAGCCAGAACATCCTTCCTAATTGCGGATATAGCTTCACTGGCTATGACTTTTGCACCAATGCATGCCTGTCACAAATTCAGGGAGCTTAGCAACTAACAGAAAAAAGAAAAACAATACATTATCGGTTATCCTACACAGCCTAATTGGCATGTATGGAATAAGTAAGCTCAGAATGAAATAGTCCATTATCACAAAATAAAGCACTAGACAACAGATGTCTACATGAGAATTACAGGCCTTACTTGTATAGGTACTTTAAACATCTGGCGAGGTATTAACTCCTTCAGCTTTTGAGTCAAAGCCCTCCCAACAGAATATGACTGACAAACCAGTAATTGTTACACAGATGACATAATAATCACAATAAGGAAATCAATTCAAGTCTACGAATTTTTGTGCTCAAGGAATTTGTCATGGAATCACAATACACTGAGTTTGCCGTTTAAAAATAGAGAATTCTTTTCCTAGTTTGCATCAAAATAATAAGTAAATTCCTGACCAAAATAAATAAATTAACAAGCGATTAATTACCTTATCCTTGTGAACAATCGTTGCAAGTGGTTCAACAATATCTCCATTTATTAGAATATCAAGCTTCACCAAATCACTCTCCGTATACCTGGTATTGTCAGGGATACATGGAATGTTAGCCTGCTCCCTTGAGGTTAGCACAACTATTACGATTAGCCACTAGACGAACAGTTGTATCATAACACAAAAAAGCTATGGCTAAGATGACTAGCAATCTGTTTAACCACTATTTGAGAGATCCATGAAGTTGGTACAGGATATTAACAAAGAAATGCATGTCCAGCATATAATATACCGAAGGTATTTTTTTTATTATTTAGCTCAGCGAAGAACCATGTTTAACTTGTACGACCGCATAATGAAACTAATGTACTATAGCTGATGAGCATTAAAGCTAATCTTGGTTCTATTCCTCCAAATTAGCTTTATTATAAACAAAGCCACTGAGGGTATCAGTGCTGCATTCATGCAGAGAAATCGTCGTAACACTGAAGAACAAATTTTGATAATCAAATGGCACGTATAAGGTGGAAAATGTAGGAAATATACTGGTATTTACCCAACAAATGTGTATTCCATGCTAGCATAGCCCTTGCTTCTAGATTTCAGCTGGTCAAAGAAGTCGCCCACCATCTGTAGTAACAGATTATTTGGTTTAAAAGGACCAACAGAATACTAGTATCCAGTAAATTAAAGAGATTGATAAAAAGCACAAAACTAAACTAGTGCAATGAAAGAAATCTGCAAAGTTGATATCTTTACCTCTGCTAATGGTAGTATATAGATAAGTGAGGCCCTACTCTCAGTTATGTATTTCATTTCTTTGAATTCTCCTCTTCGGTCCTGGGCTAGCTCCATCAAAGGACCAATGTAATCCTTTGGCGTCAGCATTTCAATCTGCATTTATCTTTTTGGTTATTTGTAAACATCGAGATGAGTGGGATAAAAGTACAAGGAAGAAGAGAAAAATATTGTTTGCAATATATTCACAAGGAGGTACTTTAAAATCTGGTTACAGGAACAGAACACAACCTTCACATTTGGTTCCTCAATTGACTTCCTCTTTCCAGGCTCAGGGAGCAGAGATGGATTTGAACACTCAACCTAATTAGAGCAACATCAGATAATTTTATGTTAAAGGAGAATACATAGAATGATGAAGTTTACTTAAGAAACGAAGTTAGAAGATACAATTTTTTTTTATATCAACCATGCAGTCTTGACAAGAACTCAAAAGGTTTGTATTTCATAACAGCCCTCCAACTGAAAAGCCATCCCCATCCTCCCCTCACCCAACATCCCCACCGAAAGGGAAAAAAGGCAGCACTCACATCAGAGGATACTGTAGTAAGTAGTAACCATGAGTTTAAGTTAACCAGCACTCATATTTGTATATAAACACATCAGAGGATACTGTAGTAAGTAGTAACCATGAGCTTAAGTTAACCAGCACAGTTTTAATATCTCAAAAAACCGAAGCTTCAGTTAACAATCAAGAAAGATGCTAAAATAGCTAGCTTCTGGTTCATCATTGAATATTTGAATTGGCTATAAGCCTGTAACTAATGAATTATTGATGTCAGATTAAGCAAACAATGGTGCAGACAACATGAGGCTTAAATTCATTCCTTCCTTTATGTTAGGTTTACATTACCATCATTGCAACTCCTATTCATTATTCCAACAATTCAAACAAGAAGGTTGAAGTAGAATCGTCACCTTTTGAAGAATACATTAAAAAAAAAAAAGAAAAAAGATGAAACCATCAATTAAGAAGAAAACAACAAATACTTGCAATAGTGTGGAAAACCAACTACCAACAAAATGGATGGTTTAGAAGTAAAATGGGGGAAAAAAAATATGATGATGAATGATTAGGAATAATACAAACGAAATATGTCAGATCAGGTGCAACTTACAGTCTCACCATCGACACAGTTGACTCGATATACAACACTTGGTGCAGTAGTAATAAGGGACAAATTATATTCCCTCTCAAGCCTTTCCTGCAGGTTAGTCATGTATTAGTATTATCACATTATAAATACCTAGAAATCCTTGACAAATCTCTACAGAAACAATAGAAGGTCATGCAGACCTGAATAATTTCCATGTGCAGAAGCCCCAGAAACCCACATCTAAATCCAAAACCCATTGCAGATGATGACTCAGGTTCGAACTGCAAGTAAAAAGTGGGTAGAAACATGAGAATAAACAAGACAGCTGTTGCTGATGTTTTGTTTTTTACTTTGAAGGAATTCTTAGTCCAAAGAAACCCATAAAAATTAGAACTCCCTTTTCTTCTAAAACAAAAGAAATCTGCAAAGAGGAGTTTCCTAACACTTTTAAGTTCCCCTTTCTGTCGATAACAAGAACAGTTATTGTATCATTTACATGCACAAGAATTCACAGACTCCGTCAAAAAAGAAGCCTGAGTGCCCAATCTGTTCATGGGACGTGATATTTTGGGCTCTTGGAAAATAAGGCATTGGCATTATCAGAATAAAATTTAACACTGCGTCTACCACTCGACTAACGAAGTTTAACCTAAAACAAAAGTTCTCAGTGTTTGCAAACAGCAGAAGTGCATGAGAATAGTGAGTCCCAGTTTGAGGGTTCGAAAATGTACTCTTCATAGATAAGCAGATTGGAATGGGGAAAGCCGAATTTTGAAAGAGGTATCAGGTAAAGAGTAAATACTACTTATATGAAATAGTTGAACATACCTTCAATGCAGCATCATTAAGCTGCAGTTTCTCCAGAGCATCACGCAGCTCTGGAAACCTGTCATAGAAATAGACTGAGCAAAGAGACAAAAAAAATGGCATATAAAATTTTGAAATACTTGTGGAAACACAGGAATCATACTGATCTGCATCAACAGGAAAAAGGCCACAGAACACCATTGGAGTAGATTCTTGATATCCAGGGAGTGGAACTTCCGCTTTTCTAGCATAGTGAGTGATTGTATCACCAACCCTAGCATCTGCTACTGCTCTTATGGAGGCTGAAAGATACCCTACCTAAAGGTTACACACCAAGGGAGAGAAATCCTAATCAACTCAACTACCACTCAATAACTTAAATACAGAGCTAAGATGTGTTAGCAGTACGAGTTTTCACAGCTAGACCATCTCATACAAACCATTCACACGAAATAAGGAGGTGCAATTCATTATACTGGAGGATTTGCATACAAAAGGTTATCTACCCTTTTTCAGCTCCAACTTTTATCTTCCTTCCGACTTTCCTAAGTTCTAGCTCAAATATATAATTGCAAACTCATTCTAAGCTCAACCTGTCACTCATAGTAATAAACCAGGCTGGAAGCCATCATTACATGTATAGTTCAGATTTAACAAAAATTAGCCTGATATTGTAAAAGGCTGATTAATTAGCATGATGACACCTAGAAGTTAGGTTCAGCCCTTAATGTGCAAATCTCCAGGAAAGCCGCTAACAAAGTTGCGTCAACTACTTGAGCTGCTTCTCAGCAAAATGGAATTAAATAGGGAAATGACAAGATAAAGCATGTCCAAAGCCATTTCAGAGCAATTTTTAACAAGAGTTACTAATCTCATGTAAATTACGATATAATCAAAAGAACATTGAGGTTCATTAACCTACCTCCCCAGCGTACAATTCATTAACTTGCATTTGACTGGGAGACAGAACTCCGATTTCATCAGCAAAATAGTCCTGACACAAAATGACATAATCATTAGCTAGTTACAGACATGCTTGAAGGTATTAAAGGACAAGTGGACAACAAACATGATTCCCCAGCAACCAATCAAATTTTTCGACAAATATGCGAACACTGAAATATAAACACCCTGATAGTCTCACGCATACCATAGCACCACAAGAGAAGATTGATTTCAATAGGGGCATTACAAAAAGGGGAGATGAGAGATTTAAGAAGGGCAGAGTCTATATAAGGATTATATGCTCAAGAGCCCAAGACATGTGTCCTGTTTCAAAGGTAAGATCTAGAGGGAATTAAAAAAGGCAATGGCATTAGCATATATAAGCTGTCAGATCCAAAAGGGAGGAGATAGAGTAACAGCCATGGAGAGTGTTTTACCTTTCCACTGGCCATGAAATAGATTCTGTCTCCTTTCTTCAATGTCCCATCAATAACTCTAAAATATGCAACGACACCCCGATATGGATCATAGTAACTGGCCAAGTTGGAATTGTAAGGTTATTAGTGTCTTTCGAAGCAGTAACTACCTCACATGATAAGAATTTTGCTCATCATTCTAGCTGACATTAAATAGTATTGACATTTGAGAGTTCACACTTTTGTAGCAATTACATTGGAAGTACCAAAAGGGCAGAAGTTGGTACCTATCAAATATGAGAGCCCTCAAGGACCTTTTGGTAGAATCACCAGGTGCGGGAATCCTTTGGACAATTGCATTTAGAATTTCAGTTATTCCTATGCCCTCCTATTGAAAGAGAAAAAAGGAGGGAAAATAAAATTAAGATCAGAAAGAGCAGCATTTAGTCCTTTATTAATCAATGCAAATAAGCTACATATTGTGACAAAAATCTTCAAGACTAACAGATTAAATGGAAATTCAGTATAGTAATGACCTTTGCTGAGCAATGAATTGCATTACTACAATCCAGACCAACCACCTACAAGGAGAAGAATATCAAGATGTCTCATTTCAACAAACAATACTAATCATGGTTAAGAGAAATAAGCAACAGAAATCACATATTGCTAAACTATTTTACTTGTCCACGCTGAAAGGGTCCGAAACCATGAGGAAACCACTGAAACCTAGAAGCAAATGAACTCACTATTCAGGAAGATGAACTAACTCTCAGAAATTCCAGAAACTTCAGAATCATATAAGCAAATGACCCCAACCTTTAAACTGAAAGTTTTCAGGAAATGTAAGCACAAATGATTTATTCTATGAACACTGTCAGCAGATTCACTACAAGATTGCTCAGAAACTCAAAAAGCTATCATTATTGTCAAGTAACCTCCTCAATCTCCTTGGCAACACGCTCTGGATCAGCACCTGGAAGGTCTATTTTGTTCAGAACCTGCAACAAAGCACAGTTGTTTAAAGTTCTCTCATTAAGGTTCATTCAAATATGATTTACTTCAGATTCAAAAGCACAATACTACACAAGGAAAAAGGAAGATGAAATCAAGTAGCACGTCCCAAACAAAAGGTAAAGGACAATAGCCATCGGACATATATTTATTTAGTTCTGAATTTCAATGCAGATCCAACCATTCCAAGTTAATCATCAAAGAAACAAAAATAGAACAAGCCAATCTTGGGCATTGGAAATATGGTCCAAGATCCATATACAATAAATTCACAAGGCAACAGAAATGACTGTAATAAACAACTTACTGGAATAATTTCAAGGTTGTTCTCTAATGCCAGATAAACATTAGCTAATGTCTGAGCTTCTACTCCCTGTAAAGCATAATTACAGACATTCAAAATCTTTCATTGTTAAGGTTGTTTACATGGTAATGGACTCCTTGATTAATGGCAGGATAGCAATCAATGTGAAAAAGGCAATAAGAAAATAACAGTCTACAATACTGTGTATCTGATCTGAGCATTGCAGATTAACTATTTTACAATATGGTGAAATTTGGGCCATGAATATACCTTTTATGTGTTAAGGAAGTATGCTGAAAAAATCCCTCAGTCATATATAACTTTTAGAGATAAATTATAAGAAATGCCATGTTGACAAGGAAGTGTGTTACCTGAGAAGCATCAACAACAAGAAGAGCGCCCTCACATGCTGCTAGAGAGCGTGAAACCTACAACATTTTTCTTCCAAATTAATTTATCAGGCTAAAGAAAATTTGCTATCAGCAAACACAAATTAGATGGAAGTATGTTGGGATGGATTGATGTGTCAAACTGTCAATAAGAACTTCATTGGCGAAGCTATGAGCATGGTTTCTTGTTAATGCTAACAGATCAAATGTCATAAAGTCATCTTTTCATGACCTCCTATCCACCGCTAATCATTGCAATAACATAGATATAGAAAGTTTAACTACCTCGTATGAGAAGTCCACATGCCCTGGAGTATCTATCAGATTTAGACAATGAGGCTCCTCTTCATAAACATAACGCATACGAGCTGCCTGTAACACAATGAGATTCGGAAACAAACAAAAACAGAAGGCCAAACAAAATAATCATCCATCAAAGTGATCAAACTCCTTGAAAAGCAGCAAATTTCGTATAATAAATTTCCTACACCAACATATTTGACATAATGGTGATAATGCAATTGCAAATGATAAAGAACGCTAGCTAAGATCAATGCTATCGAGTCTGCCAATTAGATGAATATATGGTGTCATTGCCTAGTAGATTGAGACACTGGTGCAACTAGTAAGCTCCAGATCAAAAAGCTTCCTCAAAAGATTTGAAGTGTTATTTCATGAGTATGTATCTGCCACTGCAAGCGATTGTGAATCATTTACCTGCAACTTTATAGTGATGCCCCTTTCTCTCTCCAAATCCATGTTGTCAAGGAATTGTTCCTTCATTTCCCGCTTCTGTACAGTACCAGTCATTTCAAGCAACTTATCTGCCAGAGTTGATTTCCCGTGGTCAATATGTGCAATAATGCAAAAGTTTCTTATATTTGAAATTGGGACCTGCAAGATGAGTTCACTATGAGATTCAAGAAAATAAATCTCCTCCAGAATACATTATAATTTTATAACATTAGCATGACTAGAAGCAGAACTTTGACAGCTCTTCTATTGCTTACACCTATTATCTAGCATTAGCATTAACAATTGTAGTTTGTTTTTTGAAAGCGGGTTGCTGTGCACTTAAACCGCTGAACAGATTATCAGTCAATAGACATCAAAATTGGAAATCTAACAAATGTCATACTGTTCAAAGATGGCCAGTAAGTAACATAATCCAGATTACAACAACTGGATACATCAAACAGTGTAATTGGATCTATCATCTATGAGCTGAAAACGTGGAAAATAGATGCGTATACATCTTCTGATCAAATTCATAACATCCTCCATCTTCAACTATGGAGAAACCCTAAAATTTCATTCACAATCAAAAACCGGAAGATGTATATATAGCCAGCTTAAAATCAACTTCCATGGAAGAGTAAAGAGCGGCATCGAGAGGGAAGATGAGGCACCTTGAGGAGTCGGTCCTGGCCGTCTTTTGAGAAATCAACGGCGGAGGCATCCCGGGAGGCGGCGCCGGACGCGGCCTGGCAAAGAAGCCGCAGCCTGGGAGTGTATCGGAAAGCGGAGGGGGAGGGGTTGAGAGAGGGGAAATTTGTGGTTAGGAAAGGGAGGGAGAAATGGTCGGCTGAGCGGGAGGCAGAGGCCGCCGAGAAGGAGAAAGCGGCGGCACCGGAGAAGGTCGCTGCCATCGACTGCTCCGTCTAACACGCAGTGGAAGTGTCGCTCGCTGTTTCCTCCCGCCTGAAACTCTTCCGTTTGTGGATATGGTTTTTCTTTTTCTTTTTTCTTTTTTCGGGGGAAATTGAAAATGGGAAATTCATCTCTTTCTTGGGCCACTCACTGGTGGCATGCTTAGTTGCTTACCATTCATCCCCATAGCCACACTCGCACCGTCGCACGTGCGTTGCCACGGGTAAAAGATAAAGAACGCGGTAAATTAATGGGTCACTTAAAAATTTCAGACGTTGACGTAACGTCAAATTGGCCGTTATTAATACGGGTCAGATTGAGTCTAATATAATAAAGTATATTAAAAAAAATGATTAACAACGTCACAGTGTTTTTGTTGTTGTTGTGGGTGAGTGTAAAAAAATGTGTAATATTTACGCTAGCAAAGTCCAATCCAATGTTAGCTCGGTTCGACCCGATCCAATCCTTCACTTCATTTATTACAACGTTAGATCCGACGTTGATTTGCAGCTCTAATCCGTGGATTTACGGTGTATATAGGGACATCTAAGGTAAACGAAATGAAAGTCACTTCTTGTTTTTTCTTTTGTTTTTTTTAATGGAAAATCATTTTGTTAATAGTAGAAAAACCTACTAGCTCACCTTCATTGACACTTGTCCCAATCTAGTTGACACATCTCCTAGTCCGAGCAACTCATGTTGCCACCTACGAGACAAGTGTTGGGTAAAGTGTTCGATGAGCTAGCTATAAATAGGGTCTGAAGCCTCAATTCCAAGCGGTCGCTACTTGAAATCCCAAAAGGCATGGTCCGGGCTTGATGGCTCTAAGCGCCATCTCGAGGGGGGTTTGTCACGGTCAACGGGAGTCGACAATCAATGGAGTCCAGGAAAGGACGGTAGTCCGTGGCAAGCATAGACTCGGATTGGCACGGGTTATGGTATGCGGACGATAATCTCGTCGAGTATTTCAGGTAAGTCCGATCCGATCACCCTGAATCATTCGCGCTCTACTTGATCCCATAACTCACAGTCACGGGATTCACAAAACGGACTTCGTCATAATTATCTCAAATCTACAAGTAGTCCATTATTTAGTAAATCGGTTTTTTCTGTTAACATATTTTTCAAATTTGAATTAGCTTAACTTTTTTTTAATTAAATTCTTATGGTCGTATTTTTTTATATAGATAATCTTTCTCAATTTATGATCTATCACATGCCCTTATGACATACGTATGATAATTCTGTAAGGATCACATGGAGTTGAACTCTACGGATTTGAAAGGATTACCCTATAGCAATTTATCGATCCTACAAAATAAATTAAAAAATGCTAAACTAATTTAAATCTAAACCGCTTATCTATATATAACTTTAAGTCAGAAGACTTATGCTAACGTGTCAGCTTATCCTTGATTTTAGCTCATTTAATTAATCATCTTTTTCCTACTCTTTTATTTTTTTTTCCTCTCTTACATTTCCTTCCCTTCAACTAATCATTTTTTTTTCTTTTTCCCCTTTTTATTTTTTGGAATTGATTTTCATCTTTGAAATAACAAATGGGTTTATTTCAAAATATTAAATTAATATTAACCTAAAATGGAGTTCATCTTGATTGAGCTTATTATATCTTTCTTTTATAAGTTTATTTGTATAATTTTAATTAAAAATATTAAACTAATATTTTATTTAATTGCATAATATTATTTTATTTTTGAAATTTATTTTTAAAAAATCGCGCCATGGCGCGGGAAGTACACTAGTTTAGAATTAAGTGCTTAAGATTTAGCCAACTTTACCTATAATTATCTTGTGAAAACTAGATTTCAGATCTAAACCCTAGAACATAAATAATGGAGAGCAAAACACAAATAAACGAAAGCAAGAGAGAACACGAGGATTGGTGACGCAGTTCGGTTACCCTACTCTGCGGAGCCTCAAGAGGGAGAGACTCAAACCCATAAATCTATATATAACTTTAAGTCAGAAGACTTATGCTAACGTGTCAGCTTATCCTTGATTTTAGCTCATTTAATTAATCATCTTTTTCCTACTCTTTTTTTTTTTTTCCTCTCTTACATTTCCTTCCCTTCAACTAATCATTTTTTTTTCTTTTTCCCCTTTTTATTTTTTGGAATTGATTTTCATCTTTGAAATAACAAATGGGTTTATTTCAAAATATTAAATTAATATTAACCTAAAATGGAGTTCATCTTGATTGAGCTTATTATATCTTTCTTTTATAAGTTTATTTGTATAATTTTAATTAAAAATATTAAACTAATATTTTATTTAATTGCATAATATTATTTTATTTTTGAAATTTATTTTTAAAAAATCGCGCCATGGCGCGGGAAGTACACTAGTTTAGAATTAAGT
Organism: Persicaria tinctoria; assembly: GCA_037127255.1. Lineage (NCBI taxonomy): Eukaryota > Viridiplantae > Streptophyta > Magnoliopsida > Caryophyllales > Polygonaceae > Persicaria > Persicaria tinctoria. Next base: position 10,042,893 of record JBANSL010000012.1, read on the forward strand.
GCTTAAGATTTAGCCAACTTTACCTATAATTATCTTGTGAAAACTAGATTTCAGATCTAAACCCTAGAACATAAATAATGGAGAGCAAAACACAAATAAACGAAAGCAAGAGAGAACACGAGGATTGGTGACGCAGTTTGGTTACCCTACTCTGCGGAGCCTCAAGAGGGAGAGACTCAAACCCATAAATCCACTAAGTATGATCGAATACAGGTCATGGATACAGATGATGGATAAACTAGAAAGCAACCCTAGACCTAGCGGCTCAAGCAACAGGTAATCAAGGAGAAACACGAAAATAGGAACAGATACTCCCTTCACTCCATCTGGAAGACAAAGATGAACAGAAGCCGGTGAATAGCCGAGGTTGAGCACCAAGCAGCGTCTCCTTCCTAAGTCGAGCACGGACTCCTTGGATCACAAAAGAAGCTTGAGGATCAAGCTCGTCGGAGTGTGGAATAGCTAGCGTCGCTGAATCGCCTCTAGGGTAACCCTAGAGGCGGAAGCGGAAGCGGTGTGATGGAGCTCTCAACCCTTTAGGGTTTCCAAAGACGAGGCTTTATACTCGAGCCCTGACTAAAGGAAACGCAGCTTTTCAACCAGCAAGGACACAAGCGAGCTGTTGGAGCATCTTCATAAGATGTGTGCCGTGAGATCAGAGAGATGGGCCGAGGCTACAGGAATGGGCTGGCGTCTCAAGCTTATGGCTTTAGACCTTGACACACATATAGGCCTATGGCGCCATGGAACCCATTGAGGCTAGCCGAGCTTCTTCAACTTGACCGAGGTCTTGAGCCACCTTAGACCTGGACCTAAATCCTAGCCTAACCGTCTATGTGTCCATAGACCCTAGTACATATGCATCTAGATTACATTAGGCATAACATATCTTATTGGTAAAATCACTAGCGGATTCAGGGTGGCCACACTGAAAATTATCCTAAATCCACCCTGGATAGGACGATTTCTTAATTGTATACCGAAAATCTTGTAGTATATCTTATCTCAAATTTGAATTGAATACTCCGCATTAGCGTCGACATTGACATTGAAATAGTGAAATTGTCCACGTGAATCTAGAAATCGTTAAGCTAATTTGTTGCCCTATAGATCCCTGTACTAGCAAAATTGTCAAACCTTTGCGGAGGATGATAATTTATTTACCTCTAAAAAAATGAAATAAAAATAATAATCAACTACCATCCGAGAATGCCGTTGATTATCCCTTAAAATTTACTATTGTTTATGACTTTATGGGTGTTCAAACTTCAAATGTTTGACAATATCTCACACCTAAACAGACCCCATGCCATTAAATTATAAAAAGCCCTTCAAAATTTCAATCATCCCTATTTAAAAACAATAAAATAAATCATTAGGATATTTGGTCGAGCTACGAGTCTCGACTCTCGAATTGCAACTCCCCGTGTATTTTACAAGGGAACAAATGTCTATATATGTATCCAATTACAAGTGTGGTATCTGCTCTAGATTGACATATCTTCGAGTTCATATAGAAGCCACGGATTCATTATTTATTAGAAATTTCAACTAGTAATTAAACGAATCTCAATTTTAGATTAGGAGCAATTTTTTCAATACTCCATCCGGTTCAGAATAGATATAAGTTTTTAAATGGTAATTTTTGTTTTAAAATATTCTAAATATAATATTGTAATAATTTATATTGATCTGTGTATTGTTGACTATTTAAAATATTTTGATTGATTAAAATGTGTTGTGAGTTTTAAAAAATAATAAAACTTATAAAAAAGTTAGCAGAATGAGATGTTCTTTTAGAAATTGAGCACTTTATTATAAATTGTGCAAATTGCTAAATGACATGTATCCCGTTTGTTTCAATCATTCCCCTCCTCCTATTTTTCACTTATTCCCCTTCTCCAATTTTTCACACAAAATTTAATATTTTTCCCTAATTCTATTCTCTACGTTTAAGGAGGTAACTAATACCTTTACGATGGTTAATAATTTCCCCACCCGAAATTCGATAACGCGATACCCATACAAATAAATACTATCAATAGCCCGCATGAGTTTAGTCGAACCGATTACAGAGGTGACATTTAGAATATAGTCTCGTCGGAAATTCAAACCATTTTAAAATGGCTCAATCGAAAAGGACTCATGAATAGTGCCCATAAGTCCCGGTTCGATTCCGGATGACTAATTCAAGGAAAAAAACCATTTCAGAATATAGTCTCGTCGACAATAGGGTGGAGCATCCTCTCAAATGAGGGGCCCTGGTCACAGTGAGCACTGGTCAATGATTTCACCCATTGGAGCATCAACATCCGAAAACAGGAGAAGAAACGGTCAATGATTTCTCTCAAATGAGGGGCCCTGGTCACAGTGAGCACTGGTCAATGATTTCACCCATTGGAGCATCAACATCCGAAAACAGGAGAAGAAACGGTCAATGATTTCTCTCAAATGAGGGGCCCTGGTCACAGTGAGCACTGGTCAATGATTTCACCCATTGGAGCATCAACATCCGAAAACAGGAGAAGAAACGGTCAATGATTTTGGTATGGGGGATTTTAAGACTTTAATTTCAGACGCACTGACGACGCTAAGAATGACGGCGACGGGTCGAAATTCCAGCTTTGTTCCCATTTGGGCGGCGAACTTTGCTTCCCAGTCAAAGCGTACAACCGGAGCTGCTGCCTGTTGTTTTTGTTTATATCTTCTTCCGCTGAGGCGTAATTCCAACTTTTTCAACCCCAAAAATCATAAACAAAACAAGCCCATTTTGTAATGAAATTTGGGGGATTTGATTCAAGTCCGTGTTCAATTTAATAATTGATACTCTTTTGTTTTTGGCGCCCACGAGACGGTGGATCTTCCGGGTTTTGTTGGCGTTTTTCTCAATTTCAACATCAATTCCTGCACTTTTCCCCAATTTCTTTACTGCTTCTCCTCCATTCCCATTTGCTTTCTTCGGATCAGACGCTCTTTGCAGGTAATTGAGGAAGGGAGGCTCTCAATTTCAGCTTACTTTTGTTCACTTTCAATCAAATCTTTTGTTCGGTCTGGGAAAGTAGGGTTCGGTTGTGTTTCTGTGACTTCTAGCTCAGCTCATGTCATGTTTCAAATTCACGTGAAAGGGGAAAAAGGAGAGGGTGAAAAGAAACCCTCCAATCAATTTTGTAGCTGCCATTAATGTTTTGTCTCATCACTGTTTTTTTGTATGTCTGTGCTGATTTCTTTCATGATTAATTCATGTAGGTTGGGTATAAAGCAGCTACCGAAAATAGTTAATTGGGTTGAAATTGAATGATGCAAAATTGCAGACCCAAGGGTTTGAATTTCCTTTTGCAAAGAGAGATATTCTCCTTTTGCTGCCTTTGAGGGGTATTTGAATAATTAGGAGTTTGGAAGCTTGAAGTCAAGAGTTTGAAGGGTTCAAGTGATACCAGTTGTTGATATAATGGGGGCTCTTTGTTCAAAGAGTATCGACGGTGATAACAAAAATGAAGTTGGCAACCCTTATGCTGCTTCTGGGAGCCTGCATAGCTCAGAACAAAGTGATTTATCTGCAACCCCGATGCGGCGCAGCACAAAAAAGCGGACCCAAGATCACCCGGATCAGCTACAAGAAGAGCGGGTTTCCGCCCCTCAGATCCATAGGAAGGGAAGTAGAAACAACTCTGATTATTTCTATGATGGCATCCCACGTGTTCCTGCAGCCTTGTCACAAAAGTCGAGATCAATGAAGTCTAATCAAGCTGCTGTTGGAAAGGTCAGGTGCAACTTTCAATTGTCATTGCTGATTGCTTCATTTCTCTAGGTCCTGCTATATGTGCTGCTGCTGTGATTGTTTGCAATGTGCGTAATTTGATTCCACTACCACTCGGTTTCCAAGCTAAATACGCATTTCTTTTGAACAGATTGTAGGATTTGCAATATAATAATTCATGGCAACTATTGTTTTATAGTACTAGATTGATTCTTCAGATGTGCGTGCAACTGGATCTTTCTCCTGTATGGAGATAATGCATAAGTTCTGTGTGTTTGTCAGGTTTGTGAGTGGACGATCATTTGTAAAAGAATAAACCAATAGGATGCCTTTAGCTCATCAGTAATATGGCATGTTTAAACTTCAAAGATACTTTTGCAGCACATATTCTTTGAAAATTTGCTGAAGAGGAGACTAGATGATGCAAGGGTGCAAGGGATGCCTTGGGATTAGAACTAAGACCATATCAAGTGATGCAATGGAAAACAACTTCAAATAAGTATTTCTGCTTACAGATATATTAAATTAGTGCTGAACATTGAGTTTTTTGCACACATGGATGTGCATAAGTTGTGCTTTAGCGGAGTATACTGTATACATATCCTTCACTCACACCAGGTCAATGGCATTCAAGGAGTTCTTGGAAAAATTTTGTTTGCAGGTTTCAGAAGTCAGTTTTCTTTTAGGAAAAGCTAGTTCTGTAGGTCTTGGAAAGGCAGTGGAGGTGTTGGATGTGCTTGGGAGTAGCATGACAGACTTTAACTCGAGGAGTGGATTTGTGTCTGGGGCAGCATCAAGAGGAACAAAGGTTTCTATTTTGGCATTTGAGGTTGCAAACACCATTATGAAGGGTTGTAAGCTTGTCAACTCCCTAGAAGAGACACGCATAGCTCATCTGAAAGAAGTTGTGCTTCCTTCACAAGGTGTTCAAAATTTAATATCAAAAGACATGGATGAGCTTCTTCAGATTGTTGCCCATGACAAGAGGTTTATAAGAATGACCGTTGAACTTTACACTGTTAAGCCTGGTAACTTCTCTGTCATATATTCAAATGTCCAGACCTTTGATGCACTGCTTTCTGTTACAGGGAGGAACTAGAATTATTTCAAGCAGAAGTCGTTCGTTTTGGAAATCGTTGTAAAGATCCTCAGTGGCATAACCTGGAGCGTTACTTCCAGAAGTACTATTCAGTATTTTCATCTTTATTATTGGCAACATTTTGAAATACATTTCTCACTGTCCCCTCACTATTCCAATTGAAATGCACTTCCAGACAGAACCTTGAACTTAATACTCAGAATCAATTGATGGATGAAATGGAATCAATGATGAATCAACTAACGGCCTTGGTTCAGAGTACATCGGTAGGCATCTTGAACTTTTAGTAATTCAAATTCTGCAAATTCTTGAAGCTCTTTTTCACATCAGAGTTCGGTTAGGTGAAGCCACGGTTGACCATCAGGAAGAGGATATGCTTTATAAGCTGTCATATCACTCTGTTGCAAAAATGCTTTTTTAGCTTCAACATAGCACATTGTCTTATACCTGAAAACAAATTTTGTGCGACATAATGTTTTACTACCAAACTCAAACGTGGAGTTATGAGACCAGGGAATATAAAGTTTTTATTTAATGTACTGAACCAAATTTAATGTACAAATTTTGTGCAACATAATGTTTTTATATAATGTACTGAACCAAATTTTCATTAATCTTTTGCAGGAACTATACCATGAATTGCATTCATTAGACCAGTTTGATCAGGAGTATCATTGTAAGCAAAAAGATGAGGGTAACTTGTGCATTATAAAAAAAATGTTTTTTTTTAAAAAAATAAATCTTATTCAAACATTTTTAACTTTCCTCCATTTACTCTTACTCCCTACCTCTCCCTAAAGTAAGATTGCTGTTTTTATTTGCAAAATTAGTGCTGCTTTACCAGTTTGGTGTTTCTGGCATACAAAACTGACAATCTGTTCATATAAATTTGAGTTTTGTGAAGTTAATACGCTAGCCAAACTAAACTTAAATGGGAATGAACATTTTTTTGTAAAATGCTAGTGATTTTATACACGAAAATCTCAAGTTTGGAAAAAGGGACATGCTGACTTTGGTTTCAGAGCATCATCTTTCAAACTTATCCTGATAAAGGGTTGCCAATGTATGGATACTCCTTTCTTGGTTTCTAAGCAATCATTGGTGACATGAAAAGCTTGTCTGTGCAATAAGGAACTTCTATAAGCTGCATGTTGCTTGAGACGCAAAGTAAACTAACGACATATCAAGGAAAAGCTAGTAAGAATGGAAAATGACTCATGCCAGTTGATGTCCTCACATAGTTGAATTATTTATGTAGAGAGAGACATGAAAAGCTTACTATTTGCTTTGTTTCATTAACAACATCCTGAAAGGCCCTCCTTGACCATACAGGCGAAGATACAGGTCTACGGGCAGAAATCAAAAGGCAAAGGAAACTGGTGAAGAATCTGAAAAAGAGATCACTTTGGAGTAGGAGTTTGGAAGAGGTATTATCACAGCACAACACTACTGTAGAATTGTCTTATTTATGTAGTTTTAGTCTTATGCTTTTGCCTTTCAACTTCATATATTACTGCTTAATTGCATTTCCGTCTGTTACAGGTGATGGAGAAGCTTGTAGATGTTGTGTTATTTGTACATCTAAGAATACACGACGGTTTCAACACCGATGGTTGGTATCCTTTGTAGGCCCTTCCAGTCTTGTGATTATCATGTGCTTGTCTCGACTGACTTTCACCTATAGTCAGTAAAGTTGAATGACATCTGATGCCATTTTCCATTTTTTAATTCTCTGAAGGGCAAAATGATGGTACTGAAGAACAGTTGGAAGCTTCAGAAGCTTCAGCATGTGAATATCAAAGACTTGGACCTGCTGGTCTTGCACTGCACTATGCAAACATGATTTTGCAAATAGATGGAATTGTGAGTAAAATTTCTTGGCTACTACTATGAAATCTGCATAACATCTTCATAGATCTTGAGTGAGCTGGAGGGAGAGAGGAAAGGTGTTGTATCAGTCCGTCATCATTGAATTAATTGCTGCTACAAAATGAAAGCTATCTTTGATCATAATTCTTATAAGCCTTTTGGTACATACAGGTGGCAAGATCAAGCTCAATGACTCTTACCACCCGGGATTCCTTATACCAGAGCCTGCCTCCAAGCATCAAGTCCACGCTACGCTCTAAACTACAGACATTCCAAGTGAAAGAAGAGGTACAGTACAACCATAAAAGGAAAGATGTGGTTACTTTACGAGCTACATTTGTATATAGATTTTTAATATATCTAGCTTAATTAAAGGATTTAGCTACCATTTTGGGGGGGGGGGGGGGGGGAGGGGGGGGTTTGGTAGCTTTAGAAGCTGGGCTAGAACCTAGAGGCTTTATTCCATCTTGGAATACGTCTAGAGGTTTCAAAGAGATGCGGGTGATCTGCAGGGGGTTACCAATTTGAAATGTCAAGCTACAAGAAAGGAAGCGCCGATTATCATATTCGTATTAGTTTGGAGCATGTATTAGAATGTGCATCTGATCCGTATTCTGTTTCGTGAATTACTTTAGACTCCATGCAAGCCCTTCTCACTGATGAGTGACCTTTCTGATTCTTCCAATGAATTGCTTGCAGATTAGCATCCAAGAGATTAAAACTGAAATGGAGAAGACATTGCATTGGCTTGTCCCAATGGCTACAAACACTGTCAAGTTAGAACCCTCTTCCTCTGATTTCCTGTTTTCTTTATATCGGATTAGTATCCCCAATTTTTTTTATTTTCTTCGAATTCATCCCTGTGCTTCTAACTCGATGCAGATCTCACCACGGTTTTGGCTGGGTTGGAGAGTGGGCAAATGCTGGGTAAGTCACATCAGTTTTTTTTGTATATATTCCAATTTTGAATGTTCATCGTCTTTATTCAATGAACGAGGAGAAAATTTCACTCATGAAGGTTGGATTCAAACCGGGCAACGTCTACTCAGAATGAGCTGGTCCGAATAGATACACTGTACCATGCTGACAAGGCCAAGACAGAAGCTCACATCGCTGACCAACTGTTGTGGCTTCACCATTTGATCCAAAAATCAAGGGCCAGTAATGTTAGAGCGCCCATGATACGACCCCTAAAACCTTGTACTTTGTCGACCCTCCAAAGCAACGAAAACGAGCACCCCAAAGCCGAGGAGCTCACTGCACCAAGTCCTTTGCTGACGACCGATGATCAGCAGATGCTTCTAGCCGCCAGCAAAGGCAAAGAAAGCCCTGAGAGGAGCACAACCGATGACTCTGACACGGATAAAGAATCGCCTTCAAGGGAGAACGAAAGACCGAACAAGAGTAGCGACCAATCCCCATCAAGAGAAAGCAAGGACTTGGTGCCTGTTGTTGCCCAATCACACCTTTCTGGGTTATGCACAGCTGATTTCAGTATGGATTCTGTGGACACTGTGCATGTGATCGGATAGGCATGATACGCGTTCCCAGCGATGAAGCTGCGCGCTGTTTCGTTTCGTCATGGAGGAAGGCTTTCCTTGTACAAGAGGCCTGATGGCTGGTTCATATCTATTCTTTTTGTGTCTGTGAGTTTTGGTATAATCTATAAGTCACAAGTTTACAGATTCTACAGGTATACAAGAAAAGTATGTAGTGATTGAATTCAGCAAGAAAAGCATAATACATGGGAATCCAAACAGACCCAAAGTAATATTGATGTCTGCTTTTAGTTGATAATACACATATAATATTCATAGAGCTACTAAACATGATCTGTATTGGCATATAGAAAATTATGTTTGAATTGAATCAAACCTAACCCCAAAACCTAATTTTCTAGATTTGGTTAGGGTCAGTTCAAACCAATTTTTTTTTGGGAAATTTCGTCAGGTACCCCTACCCTTTTTCGCCTGGTACCCCTCAGATTTAGAGTAATTTCGCGTCGCACCCTTTTACCGTCAATGTTAACATAGATCACTTGCTCCGTTTCATCTGTTTTTTTTTTTTAAGAAAATTCTTTTTGTATATCAGTACAGTCAGTACTCCATTTCTTCCCATTCCTTTACCTGCAATTTATCTCCTTCAAGATCTCGCTCTTCTTTTTCTCCTTTCATGAAGATGAAGATGTAGATGTTTCTACATGGCTCCGGATCAGCATATCTCGGAACTTGCGGAGCTTCGAGAATCCAGTGGAGTAGCATTTCCGGCATGATCGCGATATCGACGCCTCTGGATCTGTCTTCGTAATAGCGCAATCCGACATTGATGGCTCAACGAAATCCTCTAGCAAAGTTGTACCCCTGGATGGAGTTGGGCGGCCAAGGTAAGTCGATTTTGAAAATTCCCAAAAAATAGGGTTTCGAATTGGGGATTTTCAGTTTGAGTTTGTGAATTTGAGGGTGGAATTTAGATAGATGGGATTGGAATCTAGATAGATTTGAATTCAAGTTCGAGTTTGATTTTGAGTTTGTGAATTTGGGGGTTATGGTTTAGGTTACAATTACAGAGATTTCCTAAATTCACTAGCTTCAACACATCTGTTATTACTTACTGATTTTTGTTCAGCTCTCAATTGTGAATTTGTGTGCTTAATCATTTCCCCATTGTGAATTTGCGTCGTTATTTGAGGGCATAGTTAGTCTGATAGACCTGATTGTGAATTTGTATGCTGGAAATCCTGGAATCATTTGCTGAAGGCCAATAAGGTGGGTTTGAAGCTCAACAGACCCATCAAATTGGTTTATTAAATTGGAATTTTGAGTTTCTTATGGGTTTAGTCATGCTAGGTATTTTTAGTTCTAACTTGCAACAAATTTGAGGGGGAGTTATCTTGAGAAGAGTGAACCAAATTTTTTCGTCTATGAAATGGATACTGGATGATCTTAATAAAAGATATGTGCTTCTTTTTTTTTGTTAGAAGGAGATACAGCACTCTCAAGTAGGTTTATCAGACTTGAATATAAGATGTTTGCTGCTTCTTTTTGTTGTCAAAGATATTTTAGCCTATTAGCTCAAATGGAAAAGCAAAGTGCTCATGCGCAAAGATGTGGGTTCGAATCCCACATAGGCTTTGTTGAATTCATGAACCATTTAAGTACTCTAAGTATCTAACTATCTAATTACATGTCAGAGTTGGAACATATTTTTTTTCTCTCGTAGCATAATGAAAAAAGAACATATATTTCATAAGCTGAATTTATTGGTAGTATGTGTTGTAGCTGTTTTAAAGGCCATATATTGGTAGGGTGTAATGAGTTGTTGGCTTTCTTAAGCACAAACAGTTGGCTCATATATGCTAAGCTCAAAACGTTTATTTCCATGTAGATTGAGGTTCAAGCTTTTATTTTACTTAGTTTTGTATTTGTTGTTAGTTGGTTACAATATGTGATATGATCTTAAATGGATTTTGATGGATATATGATGCTTAATTAAACCACACTTACCTGTCCACTGCCATAGAGATAGTTATGGCAAAAAAAAAAATTACAATAGCAGCAATAAAATCAGATGCTTCAGGAACATAATGCTATGGAAAATAAGCTGTTTCAGCAGCCAAAAAAAATCCAGCAGCATAATGTTATGCAAATAAGCTATTTCAGCAGCAAAAAAAAAAATTCCAACAGCATAATGTTATGGAAAATCAGCTGTTTGAGCTGATTTTGGACACATAGGTATACACAGAATGATCATCTCAATCTTTTGAAGCAAGAAGTTATACCAAAAAATGTCAAAAAGCCATGGAAAATACAAAAGTAAGATGGATAACAAACTGTCAGCTTTGAAAATCCTTCCATTAACCATTGCAGATTCAACAATTACAATAGCAGACTAAAATTTTCAACAACTACAAACTCCTTTTATAATACAACAACTACAATTACAATCGAGAAGTAAACGCAAGTCTATTTTTCAGCTTCAAAGTAAAATTCTCATTCTTTAAGAGCCACCATCTTCTTCTTCTTCTCTCTCAGGCTTGTAATCTTCTTCTCTAGTCTGCTTTCTCATACTTTCAATTCTCCATTGACATTAGAAGGCGGTGATATACTCAAAGCCCCAATTTGGAGCCCCAATTTGCTGCCTCAATTCGCAGCATCAGAAGCCCCAATTCCAAACCCTAATTTTCGAAGAAGATAGAGAGGAAGAAGTAACTTCTTTAGTCGTTCTTTCCGAACTCGCATCAGGATTTATAGTTGCCTTTGCACCGCTCACCTCGGCCTCGTTGACTGGCTAGCAGCTCTACCTATCGCCGACCTCCAGTTCTCATCGCTTCTCAGTTCGTCGTGGCAAAGTTTCTCCCTATCGCCTCCGTGCTCAAAATCGGACTCAGGCAAAGTTTCTCCCTATCGCTGCCGTGCTCAAAACCGAACTCAGGCCGGTCCTTCTCCCTATCTCCGGATTCCATTCGAATTCGTGCCTTCGTCGGTCGCTTCTCAGTTCACCGGCGAAATTCCTCCTACGTTCGGACTAAATTCGTGCCTTCCTCTTTCTTTCTTTGTTTTTTTTTTCAAATGTAACGGTGGAAGAATGCCTCTGTTAAGATTAACCCTCGGAGGGCGCGACGTGAATTAGCCCCAAATGTCAGGGTACCACATGAAATTGAGGTTCGAGTCCCCATTCTTCCTTTTTTAATTTTTTACCTGCTCTTTTTTAACATCAGATTTTTTTTTTTTAAAACACCGCATTCCCTTTTACACAAACAGCGAAGTAGATTAGAATTTGATTGTTTTTACCTGAATAGGAGCGCTTAAATTGAGTTTCAAGGTTAGTTAATTTGATTGTTTGGACTGAGATGAGAATCATTTAGATGAAATATTTAGATTAGAATTTGTAAATTTGAGAATTAATTTGGAGGAATTTCTATTAGGGTTTGCGAATTTGATAATACATTTTGAGTTTCAAGGTTAGTTTTGGCCCTCTTTCTTCTTTTAATTTGATTGTTTTAAGTTCAATTGATTGAGATGAGAATCATTGAGATTAGAATTTGTAGATTTGAGAATTAATTTGGGGAAATTTCGATTAGAGTTTGCGAATTTGATAATATATTTTGAGAAATTGTGATTAGAATTTGTGGTTTTGAGAAATAAATTTGTGGTTTGAGATTTGAAATTGTGGTTTGTGATTGTGTTTTGGACTTTGAAATTGTGGTTTTGGCTTGGTAAGTAAATATAAGTTGCAGGATTCAATTGAACTTGAGTTTTGTTGGTTGGCCGGAACAAGAAGCAGTAAAATATTGTAAACTTTTGAAACTGCAAGATTGTTTGACATTCATCAAACTCGTTCAGACACAACAAGAAGCAAAAGATTGAACTTCTCCACTAAGACGAATGTGTACAACTTCGGGATACTACTTCTAGAGATGGTGTGTGGTAAACCCTATAAATCTTATAAGCCTGATAAGTAAAACATGTCCAAGGGACCTTTTTTCATGTTCAGTATCATGAACCCTTTCGAGCCTAGTTTTTAGCCCCCTCGACTAAAATCCTTGATCCGCCACTGCTTGTCGAAGTAGGTTACCACACACACCTAGCCTATCCGGTGTGTCCAACTCCTATAAAAAACATCTCTCTCCAAAAGTATACCTCCCCTACTTTGTACCCTCCCCTACTTTGTACCCCCCATTCTCCTACTACTCGTTAGTCTATTTTGTGATACTACTCACTCATCTCATATCCCTGGATGACCTGCACTTGCATTTCAAAGCAATATGAGATTTACAGTTATGAATTACTCTCTCGGCCCAAACAGAGGGAGTACATGTCCCCCCCCCCCCCCCCCCCCAAATACTACCTCATTTCTACCCACCCACGTGAAGTAGATGAAAGCACAAAAAACCAGCAGCTTCGCTCGAAACATTGGAGTTCTCTTCACAGCGGAGCTCTCTTGTGCAAACCAGCTCAACCAGTCCTCTATCCCACCAAGTCTTCTTGGGAGACCTATCCATGCCCATACAATATCACGAGCATCCTCTATCATTGGGCAGTTAAACCAAAGGCGACTTTCAGACTCCTCTTCGTTCTTACAGAGTGGACAGATAGCAGCTTCTGACCCCTTCCAATGCTTCACTAATTAACGTCACAAACCAGAATTTTGTTCCTGACCAAAAGAGTGTTGTTATATACGCTGCAAATCCGCTCCATAATATATCGCTAATTTACGTCGAAATGAACGTTGTATAACATTGTTGAGTGGAGAAGTTGTTAACGTTTCTAGATGGCAAGCATATGATCAATTTGAACCAAGTTAGCAATATTGGATTTGAAGTTGCTAAGATAAATATTTTATGTAAAAAAAAACACAAAGACATACTAAGTACAATATATATAACAATGAAAGAAAAAAAACGTCCAAAACTATGTGGTGCACAGAGACACTTTATTATTATTTTTTTTTTTTTGTGTTTTCGATCTGGCTCATAATAGCAACGCCCGATCCGATGTTGATAGTTCGATCCGATCTCGATACCTTTTCTTCTCAACAAAGTTTCGAACATTTGGTGTTAAACATCGCCCCCAAAAAATGATAATTTGTGGTGTATATACTATCCGCGTAACCGAAATTTGAACAACCCTAATGTGTATGGGTGTTACATGAGCCGGGTAGCTCGAGTTCTGCTCTTGCTCGACTCGATAAAAGTTCCGCTCGAATTCGTTCATTTTCTAAACAAGTTGAGTATGAGCACGTTGTTAAGGTCGATTCTAAATTAAGACTCGGCTCGATCTCGACTCATTTCTAACCGAAGTGAATATAAACAAACAATACTCGACTAGTTCGGGTCCAATATCAGCACTCTACTTTTTTTTTTGGTTTAAATATCAGCACTCTACTAATGTGGGGGAGGCCGGAGGGTTGCAGAGGAGATTCCTCACCCGCTGGTGACTCTATCTCCGCTCCCTTCCTTTGCCCAATTCCTAAGAAAAGAACGCAAATAATTTCTTTTTTTTTTAAAAAAAAAAAAGAAAGAGAAACCAAAATTAACTCTTTTGGGTTTTCCGATTCCGACAGTTCTCCGCTGTTGTTGATGGCGGTGCTTCAACAAGCTCTCCCAAGTTTCCTTTTAAAGCAAACCTTCCCTACAGGTCGATTCCCCTCTTTCTCTCTATGTTGCCAGCTCAGTTAACAGCTTTGATTTGCTTGGAAAAGCCAAATATGGGGATGGAGTTGCACAACAGCAACTAGATAGAAAACCCCCCTCTCCCTCCTTTCAATCTCAAGCTATTCAATCATCTTTAAGTTCGTTTTTCTTTTAATTAAAAAAAATACATAAATTAAATGCTGGTTTATCTTGCTGATCTTCTTAGCTCTGGTATGTGATTTGGATTTGCGCTTATTCTCACTTGTTTGACGTTTTCTTCTTTTCTGAGTGATCTCTTTGACTCTTTCTTAATAGAGTAGTTCTGATTTTTTATTATATGGTACTTTATGATTGTGATCTTAGCTCTTTGCTGATCTTCTTCTTCTTGCTCTTCAATCCATTTTATGTTAGTTGCAACGCGAATTGAAACGTTATTCAATGCTGGATCTACTCCTTTTGGGGGGATTTTGTTATGTTAGTTGCAATTAATTTGTGCCTTCAGTATAAGTTGTTACTCTAGTTTCAGTACTCAGGAGGTTGCAGATTATCCTTTGGCCAAGCATATCAGTTCTCTGATGATATTTTTTCTTTTGGTTAGGTCTTTTCCCTGTGAGTTAATTGGGTGCGGTATCAGCTGTTAGCTATACATGTATTTGAATTGGATTTTCCTTGTTGCCTGAAACTTCTTCTGAATTTATGTATCTGTTCTTGAATTGAGGCTTCTTGATGGAATGCTATGGTGCTTAAGGTTGGTGGATGACATGACATTTGTGGTAATTGATGAATTGATATAATGTGATCACTGATGATTGATGAACAATGAGGAAACATGTTTAAGGAGCAAATGTAACTGTCAAGTTTGGAATTAGAAAAGTTGGGATGGTAATGTATTTTGGGGAGTAGTCTAAATAAATGCCTTAGCAGGATGTTTTCTTTCTCTAATGAATTGAAGTTGTATACCTTATGTATCGTTGGCTCTATTATAAAGATCGAGGATATCTTCTCTAGAAACTGCGGTCACTAAGTCTCTCTCTCCATGATTTCCGTTCTCATATGATGAAGTAAGATAGCTACCACTCATGTATGTCAGATTGTAGCTTCAGCATCGTTCTTTTTAGCTTTGCTTTGTGTCATTAGCTCTTCTCCTTAATCTGTTCTTTGGTCATCATTTTCCCTTAGATCTTTTAATCATGTTCTAGATCAATTGCCATCTAGCCTATCTAGTTGAATGCTGCTGCAAACTGAAGTGGTTTAACCTTTAAGAGCTAGCCGCTAGGTATTGAAACAAACTTCTATTTCATGATCACAGTGGTTAATTGGAGAACATTCTTTTGTTTAAATTGGTAACTGAATCATTATGATGCCTTTACAAAGTTTGTAGCTGAGATTTTGCCTTTGTTCGTCATAATACTATGACAGGGATATGTTTTTTCCTCTTGATTGTTGATGAGCATGCATAAACCAGTCAATACTATCGGTAACTTTGTAAATAACTTCTTCATATATGAATATGATGTTTCGTATTTTTTTATTTTTTTTTGCAGGGTAATTGGTGATAGAACGTTACTACAAGACCACCTATTTGTTTCTAGGTAAAGCATATATCTTGGAAATTATTGATAGGATTAGCAGGGAATATGGTGGCTTAGATGATATTCAGGGATATTTTTATTATATAAATATACAAATCAATGTTGCTTAATGGCTAACGTATGCTGACATGATAATTATTTGACAAATACTGGTGTTGTATGCAGACATTTAATACTAGTCTTTTTACGGAGTTCCAAAATGGCTACTGAGCTTGTTAACTTGGCAACAAGTGAGAAGCTGACTGCAGAGGACTGGACGAAAAACATTGAAATATGTGAGTTAGTTGCTCAAGATCAAAGGTATTCTGGATTTATGTGAGTTTCAGCGTTTGTATTTTCTTCCAATGTGCCTTTATTATGTTTTTCAAAGGTGATAGAAACTGGCTTGATGAACTGTGAATTTATTATCTTTATTTTGACATGATACCTGCTTAATCATACCACAAGCTTTAGTGCAAGAATAGTTGGTTCAGCTATTCAGATGGAGTTTGTTAGGAATCCCCTGTTTTCCTGATGCGCTCAGATTACAAATATTAAATACAGAACTCATGAGCAAAACATATTGATTCCTTTTCTATCTTTTCTATGCTGGAGGAGTGTATGTTCTTCGGACTTCTTCCCTAATTTCATTTCTTTTTCTTATGCAGGCAGGCAAAAGATGTCATAAAAGCTATTAAAAAGCGCTTGGGTAACAAGCATCCAAATGTCCAACTATATGCTGTCTCGGTTCGTTTTGTCGATCTGTTATTGGGATTTATCTCCTGTGCATATATTCTTCTACACAGTGTCTTGCTTATAAAGTAGTTTCCAACCTCCACTCAATAAACTCACTTCAGTTCTAGGATGTTTTACTCACTGAACTCTTACCAATGTTCTAAGGATGCTTACTTCAACCTCCATGACCTCCATGTCATTTGCCCGTGCTAACCAATGGTCTGTTGCCCTCATTTGTATAAATAAAACCTGTTATGAAACTATTTTAGCCCTTTCTTCTTCCACTGGATATAAGATAATGTTGGGTGCACCGCATTCCAAACCTTTGGGTGTTACATACGCAATTTTCTCATGTAGATGTACATTGCACATTTACATTATCATTGATTGACTCGCAGTTGTTGGAGATGCTAATGAACAACATAGGTGAACCTATTCATAAGCAAGTGATTGATGCAGGACTGCTTTCTTTACTTGTAAAAACAGTGAAAAAGAAGGTCAGTTGTGTGTTTTGCATCATAAAATATCCCAAATATAACATCTTCCTATAAAGATTCAGAAATCTCATTTTCTTGTATTTCACCTTCTAGTCAGATTTGCCAGTACGAGAGAGGATATTTCTTCTTTTGGATGCAACACAAACATCAGTAGGCGGTGCCAAGGGGAAGTTTCCTCAATATTATGATGCATACCATGAATTGTCGGTAGGTATAATCCTCTGGCACGTATTTGTGGACTTGCTCCAATTTGAGAAATTTGAAAGGATGACTAAACATCATGTAAACTGAATGTGGAAAACAAATATTGCCTTTACTTTCGGAAGCTACAGATTATTTTCCAACCTCGTGGTTGTAAAGCAATTAGGATGACAAAACTGTAAGAAAATATTTTGGCAGAGTTATCTATGTGAGGATTGGAGTAATTTTGATTTTGGCAAATTTGAAGTTTCAATTTCAGAACTGCTATGACGATAATCTTATAAATTGCATGTGGTATTCTTAGAATGCAGGGTTACAATTTCCTCAAACCCAGCATACAATCTCAAGTGGTCATTCAGCTTCAGGCACAGGGCAGATTGATTTATCAGTTCGAGAGGTTGCCTCTGTTGATCAAGAAAGGGCTGTACCACAGGAAGGGCCTCAGCCTCCAGTTGTGCCAGAATCTAGGTAATGTTGCTTCTGTTGGAATTATCAGATTTGATTGTCTGCATGAGATCCGTTCTATTTGTACCTTTTATTCCAAATTTTGGCGAATACTTATGTGAACAATTAAGAGTTTTTGGTTTCGCAATATATGAATACATTGCTTCATCTAAAGCTCATTTCCTTAATGTCATCTATCCCTGCATCATAACCCTAATTTTCAAGACCCCATCAACAGCCCTTTTTCTTTCTTGGGGGTGGAGATGAATTGTTGAACTTCATTTTTGTGCCGATAAAACAAAGTGTCTGCACATTCCTGTTATCTTTATTACAAGACACATATTGTAAAGATTTTTTTCACAGAAAATGTTACCAAGTGTATTGCGTCAGCTAAGCCCTCTTCTTCTGTTTATGCAGCATTATTCAGAAGGCTACCACTGCGCTGGAAGTTCTAAGGGAAGTCCTAGATGCTGTTGATCCTCAAAAGCCAGAGGTATATCTTGTTATCAAAGCTTGTGTTAGTTTCTACTCATGGGTTAAATACGTATAAAATGTGAATTAATACTTCTGCTTTTGTCCTCCTTCCAGGCTGGGAAAGATGAATTCACACTTGATCTTGTAGAGCAGTGTTCTTTCCAAAAGCAGCGCATAATGCATCTTGTGATGAATTCTAGGTATAGCCCTGAAATCGATTATCGACTTTTCACCATTAGCTACTAGTAACTCGATCCTAGTTTGTTGTCAATAATAATATTAGGGAGAAAAGATGAGAGACAAAAAATAACCGGATTGAGCAATCCCATAACCATGTCAAAAGTTCTCTTGTACAGAGAATGTAATATGCTATAAACGAGGATGATAAAACACTGTTATTATCCATCATCCTGACTCATTGCATTGGTATGTCAAGATGAGAATGAGCCTGTCTTTGTCAGAAATTATTCATAGTGCATTTTTTTTTCTCGTGTTGGTATTATTACAGGGATGAGAGATTGCTTTCTCAAGCAATCGAATTGAATGAACAGTTGGAAAGATTATTGGCAAGGCACGATGCACTGGTACACCACAGACCTCGGGCAACCCCAAACACGAATATTGTCCATGAAAGATTGCCTCTAGAGCGAGATGACACCGTGAATGCAACTAGGCTTCCCTCAGTGTCCAATCATATTGCGTGTGAGGAAGCAGAATCAGAAGATGAGGTCGAACAGCTTACTCGTAGGTGAGTCCTTAGCTCTTCAGGTCCAGTGGCATAAAACATTATATGTTGGAATACAGTTTGTGTCAAAAACAGCTCTTCTAATCGGCTCCATCTTTTCAGGCTACGTAAAGGGAAAGCTCATCTGAGACCCGAGGATGAAGAGGAAGGTCGAGATGAGAGGCCTTTCGGTTTGACAAGATCAGCGTTACCCAACGACAAGCTACACCGTCCCCTGATACGCCCATTGACCATCGACCCACCGTCAAATGAACCAAAACCGCCCTCCCCGCCATTTTCCATCCCTCCGCCACCTTCGAAACATGTGGAGAGGGAGAAATTCTTTCAGGAGAGGAAGGGGGATGCCAGTGCCTTGGATGGTCACATGAGAGGGCTCTCGCTTCACAGCCGGAACCCTAGCAGCTCCGCCTCCTACAACGGAAGCACAGGCTCTAATGATTGAAACCGAAGAATCCTGGTGGGTTTTCGGTATGGTTTTTGTGTGTGAATTGAACCTTTGTATGTACTGATCATATGATAGTAGCTCATGGGAGTGATACTATGCTTATCTATCAAGCAGGTGTTTGTGGTTATAGCTTAGAACTCAAAATGACATTATTGCACTTCCTTTTTGTTTTACCTTTTTGGAGTTTTGGCTTCTCAGGCTCAAATCAAGGGTTGAATACAAAAATGGTGTATATTGAAGAACTGTACTTCATAATCCTCTATGATTAGTTTAGTCTTCCGTGAAGAATCGTTGATTTCATATAAAAATTGATGGTTTTTAGCTTTGGAACTTGTTTTCATTGGAGAAATAATTTAGGAATTGTTTTAAGATTCCTCACACTTCTATAATTTAAATTCTCTCCAAAAATAAAAATAAAGATAGAAGTACTATGAAAATCCTCTTTAATCTTTTATGGTTAAAAGTATACAATAAACAATGCATTCCTAAAAACTAGTCAAATCTCATGTGAGTGGTCTTGTACCTAAACTTTTTAAACTTTCATTTTTAGAGATAAAATAAAATAAAACTAACCCAATACAGGAGTTTTCATTGAAAAAATACAGCAGCTTCAATTTTTTTATTTTTTTTTTTAATAACGAATTGGCAAGAGTGACGCACTAGGGAGTAAGGAAACCAGCTTGCGTCGACCGATTAGACCTAATAATAAATAGCAACCATCTTTCTATCTTATATTCCAAGGAAAAACGGACAAAAATAATACCAAGTATCAACTTTTGACCAAAAATAATACGAACTTTGAAATTGATCATTTCATATACGAACTATTGCTCTATTAACCGAAAATAATACATATGTGTATTCCGGTGAACTTTCCGACCAAATACGCCACGTGGACGCTGGAAAACACATGGCATAAATTTTTGCCATGTCACCAAACTTGTAAGTTATGCCATGTCATAAATTTTTTTTTTTTTTTAAAAAAGAAAAATTAAACAAATAGGCAAATAGCTACAGTACCTTTCGAAACAATGGAATCGAGGGTGGGTGTCTTCACTTTCTTCTCAATGTTATCTGCTCGTTCTCTCCTCCATTGTTTCGAAAGATACTGTAACTATTTGCCTATTTGTTTAAATTTTTTTTTAAAAAAAATGAAAAATAAATTCATGACATGACATAACTTACAAGTTTGGTGACGTGGCAAAAATTTATGTCATGTGTGTTTTCCGGCGTCCACGTGGCGTATTTGGTCGGAAAGTTCACCGGAATACATATATGTATTATTTTCGGTTAATAGGGCGATAGTTCATATATGAAACGGTCAATTTCAAAGTTCGTATAATTTTTGACCAAAAGTTGATAATTGGTACTCCCTCCGTTCAACAAAACTTGTCGTTTACTATTCACGCACGCTTTTTTAGAATGATAAAAACTATATAAAATATTCATTCTTTTAAAAAAAATTTTTAACAAGTTTGTACTTATTAATAATAACTACGACATTGTTAAAAAAAATTATTTAAAAAGTCGATATTTTATATAGTTTTTAGCTTCTAAAAAAGCGTGCATGAATAGTAAAACGTCAAGTTTTGTTGAACGGAGGGAGTATTATTTTTGTCCATTTTTCCATATTCCAATGACATATATAAGTGAAAAAATGGAATTGAAATAGAGTAGGTTAGAAAAGGATGAACAAACTGATCCATATTGAGAGTCATGTTTTACTAAACACACTGGGAATGGGTGGGACTCTTGCCAGGCAGAAAAGCAAAAGGGCCGAGATTGGCGGCCAAAGTGGTGCCACTGATTGCCGATGGAGCCGTTGGTATCTGTCAAGCAGCTGCAAATCACTGTTGCATTATTTGTATGTACTCTCTGCGTTTCTGTTGCATTCCCATGCCTACATTTTGTATACTCCATAGATTACATTACTTCAAGTGGATTTCAAAGCTACTGTATGTATTGTTTTTCTTGTTATATTATAATGGGTATTATAACAATTTCGAAATGGCTCGGAAAGAATTTGTGGGTAGTACTTATAGGTCCCGACATAATTATGTATAAATAGCGGGTGAGTTTATAAACCAAACTATGTCGGGGCGGTTGAGTTGAAAAGGATCTCATGACCCCGCGATGGTTCATATCCCTATAAGTTAGGGGGATAAAATAGGACCATGTTCAATTTGAATTCAGTATCCAGCCAATTAGGGAGTAGTAGGTTTTATATAGATGAGGATATTTAATACTCCCTCTGTTTCAAAATAAAAGTCACTTTACTTTTCGGCACGCATGTTAATGAGGTAAAAACTCTATAAAATATTATTTTTTTTTATAATTTTATACTTAATACTAACATGTATGTAATTAATTAAAAAAATTGATTAAAAAAATAATATTTTATAGAGTTTTTGCCTCCTTGAAATGCGTACACTAAATGTCAAACGACATTTATTTTGAAACGGAGGGAGTAAAAAGTAGGGATTTAACGAGGCTAACGTAAGTTGCACATTCCATTCTAATTCTAAGAATGGTACAATTATCATTGGAAGAGACTATTAATAGATAGTGGAAATGAGTCATGTTACTATGTTAGCATGTTGTCCTAATTAAGCTATCTCTTTAACTTTGGGTTATTTTTTATGGACTACAAAGTCTACAAGTGATTTTGTGGTTATTCCAGTTTGGCTTGTGAGCTACTTATTTAAGAGCATCTCACCAATTTCTCTATTTTGGAAAATTTTATGTATTTTTGTATCCAATTAATTATTTGTAGATCGGTTTTTCTATAATGGTCAAATTGGGAAATATTTCCCTAAATACATCCAATTTAGTCATTTTGAAATTAGATTATAGGGTTCAACTATTTTTTTTAGGGTTTTATTTTCCAATAAAATATCCTTATCTAGTTATCTTATATGCCTTTAGGATACAAAATCGACAAATTGTTCTTAAATTTAAAACATTCTCAAAATTAAAGGTGTTGGATCAAAAATAACTTGGAGACTGTGTCTTTTATTTCTCAATTTTGGAGAAGTTGTTGGAAATGATACATGGTATAACCATAGTCCGTATAATAACTCGGAAAAATTTTCAACACCAAGCTAAGAGAGGGGAAGAATGGATAGTATCATCAAATTCATTCGAGGAAATCGAATCGTACACCGACTCCCCGTGTCAACAACTGTGGTGGTTTATGGTGGAGGGCTCTGCTGGTGCAATGGTGAGACCGTCGACACCGACTTTCCGTGTCAGTGAACAGTGTAAGAGGTATTTTGTGTTGTTTTGAAGTCGTTGGGATGTTTGCCGACTCCAACTTTCCGAAGTAGTTGTGCGTTTGAGATAAAATTGCTAGGTACCCCTTCACCGTATCATCCCACTTTACCGAATACATCCTCAGTTTTGGAAATAGTGTTTCGAGTCCCTAGGGTTACCCGGTTACCGCTGGTTAAAAAAAATAAAAAATAAAATAAAATTCACGAACCCTCCCAGTCTCCCACCATTTCAGCTTTCTGCGGTAACTCCCCACTCCCACCACTCTCGCAGTCTCGCTTTAAACATCACTCCCCCCTCCCTCCCTCGTCATCCCATCTTCTCCCTCCCTCATTCCCATCCTCTCTCTCTCCCGCTCCTTTCACAATGGCCGAAGTAGTCGCAGTGCAGGCGGTGGCTCCACATCAAGAGCCGGTTGTTACTGCCGAAGTCCCCGCCATTGACGACGCCCTTGCCTCTAAAAGTCCGACTGATGCCGACTCGGCGAACGCCACCGCAGCACCGAACCCCGGCGTCCACGACGCTGACAAGCTAGGCGATTCCTCACCGTCCCCTCCGGTGATCTGCGGCTCGTTCCGAAGCTTAGATTTTGAGGTCTCTCATCCCGCCGGGAAAGGCCTTCCGGAGAACGAGAAGGCCGCCTTGGAGGAGCTCAAGGAGCTTGTCCGTAAAGCTCTCTCCGCAAACGAACTGCTCTCGGAGAAGTGTCCGGCGGCCACTGAGGATGCCGCGGTGGAGGCTGAGGAAGGAAAATCGCCGGCGCCAGCGGCGAAGCAGGCGGACGAGTCCGATTCTCCGCCGCCGGCGGATCTTACCTTGGAAGAGGAGACGAACAGCTCCTCTCCTACGCAGGATACCGCTGTAGAGAAGAAAGTGACGGAAGAGGAAAAAGCCGTTGCGAAAGATGCTCTGAACAATGTCGTCGACGAAGACGGAGCTAATTGCAAAACCGTCGAAGCGATTGAAGACACCGTTGTCTCCTCCAATGTCTCCCAGATTCCACAGGACTCCAAAGACGTGACGGAGTCCGTGTCGATTTGGGGGATCCCGCTCCTCGCAGACGAGCGAAGCGACGTCGTTCTCTGGAAGTTCCTACGCGCTAGGGATTTCAAGGTGAAAGACGCGTTCGCGATGCTCAAGAGCACTCTCCAATGGCGAAAACAGTTCGGAATCGACGAAATCGACGACGAAGAACAAGGACAATGGAAGGATCTAGAACAGAAGGTGGTCTTCATGCACGGGGCCAGCAAAGAGGGGCACCCTGTGTGCTACAATGTGTACGGAGGATTCAACAACAAAGAGCTCTACCAGAAAACCTTCTCGGACGAGGAGAAGCGCCAGGGATTTCTCCGTTGGAGGATCCGATTCCTCGAACGGAGCATCCGGAAGCTCGATTTCCGTCCCGGCGGAGTGTCCACCATTGTTCAGGTGAACGATCTGAAGGATTCGCCCGGGATTGGGAAATGGGAGCTCAGACAAGCGACCAAGCAAGCTCTTCAACTTCTACAAGACAACTATCCTGAATTCGTCGCCAAACAGGTTCGGCGTTCAAATCAATTCGATTACGACATCCCATTCAAATTAATCTGAATTTTAAGCTTTAGACAGCTAAAAATCGCATTGCTGCAGGTGTTCATCAATGTCCCATGGTGGTACATGGCTGTGAACAAGATGATCAGTCCTTTTCTCACACAGAGGACAAAGAGCAAGTTTGTGTTTGCTAGTCCATCCAAATCTGCCGAGGCACTGTTCAAGTATGTATCTCTCAATCTCTTATTTCCATATAAAGATTTGAAGTTTGAAGCTGGTAGATGTGATTTCAAACTGTATGAATTTTGAAAAATGTTGGACATTAAACAAAAAACAGCT
The DNA here is from genome assembly GCA_037127255.1 of Persicaria tinctoria. NCBI lineage: Eukaryota > Viridiplantae > Streptophyta > Magnoliopsida > Caryophyllales > Polygonaceae > Persicaria > Persicaria tinctoria. The sequence goes on from JBANSL010000012.1 coordinate 10,067,001, forward strand.
ACATAGCAGCAGAGCAAGTGCCAGTCCAGTATGGAGGTTTCAGCCGGGAAGGTGAATTCAGTGGGTCAGATGCTGTCACCCATATCATAGTCAAACCTTCCAGCAAGGAGACAGTGGAGTTCTCTGTCACTGATGTGAGTTTCTCAATTCTCATTCATACATGTGAATGTACATTGCAAAATTTGACTGTAACTTAATTTGATTGAATTGTATCAATGGTGAGAAATGCAGGCATGCCAGCTGACATGGGAGGTGAGGGTGCTGGGGTGGGAGGTGAGCTACGGGGCGGAGTTCGTGCCGAATGCGGAGGAAGGTTACACAGTGATAATCCAGAAGATGAGGAAGATAACAGCAAATGGAGGGGAAGGTGGGGTGATGAGGAACAGCTTCAAAGTTGGGGAGCCAGGGAAGGTGATTCTCACCGTTCACAACTCCACCTCCAGGAAGAAGAGGCTCCTTTACCGTCTCAAATCTAAGCCTTTGTGTTACTGATTAGTTCATTTATTTATTATACTTGGTGTTGGTGCAGGTTTTTGTTAATGTTTGCTTATAACTTTACTGTAAGTTTTGAGACTGTTGATCAGCTCATAACTTCATATGGTTTGGGTCATCTGTATTGCTCACAAGTTCTCCAGCATTTGAGTGAAAGCTAAATTATCGGGATCGGTAGTAAATGAGATGTTCTATACATTTCCCACTTAGTTAGCATCTATGTTTATAAAACGTGACATCAAAATGCTCTATAACTTTCATAACAATGTATGGCCCTAGATTGAGGAGTTGGGTTTTGTGTAAACAACCCTCAAATTTAAAATTCATCTCATGTGCAACAAGTGGGGAATTTCATTCTAAAAATGAAAGTGAAAATCCGAAGGTTTTGTGGCAGTGCCATGTCAGATGGCTACACCTTCACTTTAGTTGCTGACAATTACAGTAATATTTAATTACGATTTACAGTACTAGATGAGATTATTCACTATACAATCGTAACGTAACCTCGTTATGTTTGGAGATGTTAAAGAGGGTGATTGATGAATGTTCTTGGAAAACTATTCACTCCGATAAAGGTTGAATTCGAATAAATAACATTTAGTGATTTAAACATGAAATTATTTTCTAAATTAGGTGGGGTGCAATTGATAGAGCAGCAATCCACTCTAGAAAAATCAACTTTGAATAGTTTGAAGTATTCAATGAACCATCAATTCTCTCTAACCTTGTTGGTTGGGGAGAGGGAGACTTCTAACCATTTCGGAATGGCTCACCGAAAAAGACTTTGTGGGTAGTATTTATAGGTCCTCGGTTCGAACTCAGAATGATCGCTCTTTATTTACCTATTCAAGGACCCAGAATGATCGCTCTTTACTTAACTATTCAAGGAGAGGGAGACTTCTATTCTATTATCACTCGGACTCGGAGTATGTGAATTAAATTCTCATGTTATGAGAGGACATTGTATCGCAAATACAATTATTTTATTTTGATTTTATGAATGCTTGCTTGTATAAATAAATATTTATTATTTATATATGTGTGTGTGTGAGATAAAATAATAATTTAATTAAATGCTCCCTAGAAAATACTAGTACTATGATTTAATCAAAACAAAATTTTATTTCATGTTTACAAAGTACCATAGACAGTAAGAGGCCCGGGATCCTGAGCAGTCCGGTTTGGTCAAACTGCTTTATATTATAATCGTTAAATCCTTCTTTGGCAGGCCAATCCAGGATGGAGCTTTATTACTTGTTTATTTATTTCTAAAAGTTCAGTTTTTTCTTTTAGCTTTTGCTTTTGCTTTTTTTCGTTTATAAGCTTTTGAGGTTTTTTAGGCATAAGAGTTATCAGATTTAATCAAACAAAAATAGATAATGTGACACATTTTTCTTCGACTTTGACACAGTTTAAAGGGTAAAAAAGAACAGCAAAAGGAATTGTGACTGCGGGGTGAGGTGATACACAACTTTTGCACTTTGCAGTAAATAATCATTCGGCCCCAAAGTGGATGACATTATAATGCAAAAACCCACTGCGCCAAAGCATACATAGTGGATGACATTATAATGCAAAAACCCACTGCGCCAAAGCATACATATGTTTTCAAATATTTCGCCTTAGTGGGCATTTCAATACAACTAATTTTTTCCATCTTAGAGCATCAACACTCATGAGGTAACTCCTCTAGGGATGAGCATAACCGAGTACCCGACACGACAAATCATTTAGAGCATGAGCAACCATGAGATTTCCTTACCTTAAAGTTAGTAAAAGGTAAGCTCATGGTAGTGGGTCTTACCTTAAGGTAAGGGGTGGAAGGGGTTATCTTGGTAGAAAGAGATAACCTCTTCCCTTTTTTAATTTTGTTTTCCTTTTTTCTTTCATGAAAAAGTAAAATCTTCTCTTTTCCATCCATATTTATTAATTGTAAACATGTGTAAAATGAAATAGAAAATATATTTATATTTCATTATTTTTTTAAATAAAATATCTCATTGGTTTAATTTTATTTTTCTCTATAATTTGAGCTCAATTTTCACTATAGATCACAATAATCCAAATAACACACGCATTCCAAATATGCCTTTTGATCCAAATCTTCTTAAAAATTCTCAATTTCATGTGATGTTACAAATATTTAACAATCATTCAACACCCGAATACCCAAGGCTACGATCCGAATTTATAGGTAGCTCGATTAGTATTTACGCATGTTATAATGTTTCTAACTTTGTTAATTTAAATCTAGATGTAATAAAATATATTTATATCAAGTACTTGCTATTTTTATTTATTTATAAAACTATAAATAAAAATAATTGACAATAATATATGATGATAAAAATATAATAAAGGAAAAGATTAGAAAGAGGTAGAAAAAGTGAAAATAATTTTAAACAAAAAAATAAATGAGGTGTAAAGTTATGATAGGAAGAGGGAAGAAAAAATGGGAAAGAGGTTTCCCCATAGTTGCGGATGATCTTATGAGGAAACCCCCGAACCAGATACGAATCTGTTAAAGCCGGGTACCCGAACCATTTACACAAAACGGTTTCGTGTATTTGGTTCGGGTACCCGATTGAACCGGTTGGTTTATATATATATATATATATATATATATATATATATATATATATATATATATATAAAACCGCAAATAAATTAAAAAAAGGGAAATTCCACGTGGTGCCCATGAACTTTTATAAATTCCGCGTGGTATACAAAATTTTAAAAAATTCCGCGTGGTGCCCATGAAGTTTTGTAAAAGTCCACATGGTGCCCACAAGGTTTTTCAAAAGTTTATGTGATAACAATAATGGGTTTTAATATTGAAAATTGAGATTAAAATTTATATTATTGTACATTATAATTTGGAAAAACACTCTACAATATTCGGCATTTAAGAACGTGGTGTCATACTATTTTCCTATTTTTAATACTCAGTTAAAATGTGAAACTTTTAATTGAGTATTAAAAATTATTATCTCGTATGAAAATTGGTTTAATGTGGAAAAGTGTACGTGTATATCTTCTTGTAATTTTCAAAATTTCTATTAATATTGGTTCATTGTAAATGACTAATATTACGACATAGTTCTTTTTTTTTTTTTCTCATTTCCTTGTAAATAAAAACTAAATATTGAAAACAAATAAAAATTAAAGACGTAAGATTTTTGAGAAAAAAAATTGGTTAGTTTATCTCTAAGAAAATTTATATAAAAAAAAACTAGTATTAAAAAAGATTCAAACCAATACCCAATATTGTAGTGTTTTTCCAAATTATAATGTACAATAATATAATTTTTAATCTCAATTTTCAATATTAAAACCCATTATTGTTATCACATAAACTTTTGAAAAACCTCGTGGACACCATGTGGACTTTTACAAAACTTTGTGGGCACCACGCGGAATTTTTTTGTAAAAATTCGTGGGCACCACGCAGAATTTGTAAAAAACAGTACACGTGAAACATGTGTACTGTTCTTTTTAAGATGAAAACAATTGCATCCAATTCTTAAACAAAACCAAATGTACATTACTCATATTAGATCCACACAAAACTCACCTAAATGCCTAGTTTTGTAATCTGTCATAATCATTTGCATTCTCTAAACCCCTAAATTCACCAAAGAGAATCACAGAACACTTCACCGCATCAAAAATGAGTCTCTAGTATTGCAGAATCACACAATTACCAATTCCATGAATGGGATTGGATGTTTACTCCTCACTTCGATGTTGAATTTAACAGTAGTCCACCAACCTGTCGAGAGTTCCTCGACATTTTGCCTATTCGAATCCTATCAAAAAATTAAAGATCTTGCTGAGTGTAATTGGAAATCGAAAGAAATAGACACATACTTCAAAGATTGGGGTCGAAAATTGAAGAAATCATACCAAGGCGGTCGAAAATTGAAGAAATGGTCGCCACCGTCGCCTTGGGGTTAGGGTTAGTGGACGCCATCGTTTCGCCCGCCGTCACCTGCGGGCTGCGGGTCAGGGTTAGTGGTCGCCTCCGTTTCGCCTGCGGGTTAGTGGTCGCCGCCGTTCTCAATTCTCTGGTTCTGTGGGTTAGGGTTTCAAAATCGCCTCTCTCGTTCTCTACTTCTTTGTTGTGTTTCGCGTGTTGCAGATCTGACTAAAATATTAAGGAAAAACTAATTAAAATATCCTCATCTTTGGGGGTATGGTAAAAATATATCCTTAATTTTCAAATGTAATAAAAATATCCCGACTTTTGAGGGTAGTGGTAGTATATTACCACGAGTTTTTTCACGAGTGAAAAATGATGACATAAGGCAGCCTATGTGGAATTTTTTTTAACAAGAGTTTTTTTAACGATTTTCTTAGAAAAAAAATAAAAAATTGGATCGGGTTCATACACAACGCTTTTTCCTCCTTCCTATTTTCTTCAGTGGTCGCTTCTTGAAGTATCTTCTAGATCTTCCACGTAGCTCATGATTCCTCTTCAATGACAGTCTTCCTCCCTCGTGGTCGCTTATGTTAAGCTGTCTCTCTCACATCTTCTTTCTCTTTGATTCATCCACAGATTTGACTGAGTAAGTTTTTTTACCCTCATCGTTGTTGTTGTTGGTTTAGTTTTGTTGTCGGGTTGGTGTTAGGAATAGTCGTGTTGTGTTAATCTGAGGCAATTTTGACCGGATTAGTTGCTTTGTTGAATCAATTTCGTTTTTTCGGGTTTAATTTTGTTGTTGGTTTATTTTTTCCTAAAGAAACCGTTCAAAAAAACCCAGTTTTAGTGCTATATAATTTGTAAAAAAGCTTCAACGCTGGCTGCCTTGTTAAAAAAAATCGCGTAGGCTGTCTTGTCAGCATTTTTGACCCATGAGAAAACTCGTGGTAATATATTACCACTACCCTCAAAGGTCGGGATATTTTTATTACTTTTGAAAGTTGGGGATATATTCTTATCATACTCTCAAAGGTCTGCGCCTATACACTTACGAAAATATCACCGACCCCTATACCACCTGAGCTACTCTAACATTCCGATTTAAACAACCGTACTTGATATATCTATCCAAACTCTATATCTATATTTTTTTTTAAAAAAATTAAACGGTTCGGTGGTTCGTGTCGGGTACCCTACAACGAGAATTCCCCGAACTAAACACGAACCACTTATTCCCGTGTTTTCCCGGTTCGTGTCTTGTCATTTTCGTGTGTCGCTCCGGTTTCATGTCGTGGCAGCCTTGTCGTGTTTTTCTGCACACCCCTAACTCTCACCCCTCTCTCTTCGTAATATTTTGACACTTTATTTTCCATTAACTCTACCATATTCTTTAAAAATTTCTAACTTTTATCTCACACCCATAAGTTTACCCCATTAGTATTTTTTAAACTTTATTTAGAGCATCAACACTCATGGGGTAACCCCATCCATCTCTCTCCTCGTAATATTTTGACACCTCATTTTCCACTAACTCTACCTCATCCTTTAAAAATTTATAACTTTTATCCCACATCCATAAGTTTACCCCATTATTTTTTTAACTATATTTATACATCACTACATATTTTAACCAATCAAAATTTAACCCACTTAATAAGAAAATATATAACACACTTTTATAATTTTTTTTAAAATAAAAAAGAGATGGGGAAGGGGTAGGGTTACCCCATGGCACTAAGGTTGCCCCTTCCCCTTTCCATGATGGGTTTTACTCCACATCCATAAGGGAGAAATAAGGTAAGGAAAGGGGTGAGTTAAACCCATAAGTGTTGATGCTCTTATACCCAACATATATTTTTAACCAATCAAAACTTATTCCACTTAATAAAAAAATATATAACACACTTTTATTAAAAAAAAATTAAAATAAAAAAGAGATGGGGAAGGGTGGGGTTACCCCACGCCACTAAGGTTGCCCCTTCCCCTTTCCATGATGAGTTTTACTCCACATCAATAAGGAAGAAATAAGGTAAGGAAAGGGTTGGGTAAACCTCATGGGTGTTGATGCCCTGACCATCACGTACATTAAACCAATTAACCAAATACTCTCTCCGTCCCGAAATACATATTCTTTGACTTTTTTAACACTTTTTTTAGAAATTAAAATTTACTCCATTTATTTATAATAAGTGATTTTTTAAAATCGTATATGTTTTTAGAACGGTAAAAATCGTATAAAATATCATTTTTAACTAAAATTTTCAAACAATATTGTATTTATTAGTAATAAATATAATATTATTTTATAAAATTAATATTTTATATACATTTTACCGTTCTAAAAAAGCATGTATGACTTGAAAAAATCACTTATTTACAAACAGAGGGATTATATAAAATATCAACTTTTTTTAATAATTACAAACTTATTATTAATAAGTTTGTAGTTATTTTAAAAAATTAAAAATAATATTTAATATACTTTTTATCTTCTAAAAAATGTGCTAATTTTTTTTAAAAAAAACATGTATTTTCGGACGGAATAGAAATAATTAAGTTATTTACCGACTATTTACTGACCAACCAAAATCGTGTAATGGTTAAAAAAATCAATATTAAGTTTTCCTCCCTGCACGAAGTGCTTTTATTACTAAATATAGGTTTTCAATAATAATTAAATAAACATTTAAATTTTAAATATTTCTTTTTATAATAATATAATCTACCAAAATTTGAAAAAAAATACATTTTTATCTTTATATTTAAAAAATGATTATAATTACAATTGTATTTTCTTCGGAAACAAAACAATCTTTTGAAAAGGGGTTGCTATTGGACGATCATTTTATCACCATATGTAAGGTTTGCATCTTGATATTCTCTATCGACAAAGCTCCAACAAGGTATCCTGATTCGTTAAATCACCTCCGTCTGCAAGTAAGTCACATCCAACTCTTTACACTCGGTGTCGATGAGGGCACTCTTGCAAAACACCCACCCAACCCAGCCGCTTTCTTCATTTTATTTTTTTTTGAACTTTTTTGGAGACCTTTACTAATACCGGAAGTTGGAAAACGTAAGGTGTATTTAACGATATCATACTGTGCTAATAGAAAGCCAGCTTGAAAATCATGTAGGCCCACCTGTACATAAAGACACAGCCAGCCCATTAAGATTAGGAATTTATGGGCTTCCTGGACCGGCCTGTTATAAAATGATATTTGCCCGGCCCAAATTAAGGTTCCGTTTGGATGGAAACAAAACTTACAAAAGCCATTACGGGTTTGAAAAAAACAGCAAATCTTCTGTTAAATTACGGTGGGTGCACGCCCAAGCGCATCACGCGCACCAACCAAGCCGAGCACACAAGACGAGTGAGGTTCCATCCTAAAACCAATAGGTGTTAGGTGGGGTAGTCCACCGACTTATATGCAAGGTTTGAATTCCCTTTCTAATCAATGTGGGATGGTTATATTTCCCATCTTTCCACATCTTCGTTGGGTAGTAGGGTCTTTGTTTGGACTTTGGATGTGTTAACACATGAGTCATCAGCAACTTAAAACCTTCCATATTAGCTACTTTATCCGTTTTAAAATAAAAGTCATTTGTCTTTTTTTTTTCACGCTTTTTTAGAAGATAATAACACTATAAAATTTTATTTTTTTATCAATTTTTTTAAATAATTTCATACTTAATAGTCATACGTATAAACTTATCGAAAAAAATTCATTAAAATAATAATATTTTATATAGTTTTTACATCCATAAAATGCGTGTAGAAAAGTTAAACGACTTTTATGTTGAAACGGAGGGAGTATAAACTATAATTATTATAATTTTCTGATTTGCCCTTTAAAAAAATCCATATTGGCCAATACTATGAGTGATAGTTTATCGACCTTATATAATAGACTTCCATTGAAGGTATTACCGATACGTACAAGACGATTAGTTGCCTTTTGAGGGTTATTAGTTGCTTGGTTAGCTTAATGTATCTGAGACAACATTTATTTAGCTATTATTAATTGCTATGGAGTAATATAAAATGGCGAGAGGAGGCAAAAGCCACTGAAAAGGAGGAAGGGTGTGACGGAGTAATAGAGTACTAGTGTGTACTGGTTAGGTATGGGGAGCATCCTCACGTGAATTCCATATTTACAGCCCAACATCCATAATAATATAATGTTTTTTATTTTTATTTTTATATATTTTTTAAAACGGAAATAATTCGAAATCCCATATACAACAGAAATCTGCAACATAAATGTAATTTTTTTTAATAATATTTACCCATATTCATACATTAAATAATCTAAAGAAGTAAAAATTCTTTTTTTTCCCCTAGTTTTAATATATTAATTTTTAGAATTTATGCATTAAGATTAGGATAACTATTTTTTTTTGGATGTATGGGTAGACATTAAGAACTTGATTATATAATACTCTTTATCTGTTTCAAAGTATTGATTGTTTGCTTTTTATTATACTTTTTAAAAATCTAAAAACTATATAAAAAAGGTTAAAAATTTATATTTTCAAAATGAGATCCCATGAAGTTGGTAAAATAACATCACGTAAAGTAAGTATAATCTCAACCATTCAATTTTAAATTTATTTAGTTATTTTTTTTAGGATTGATAAATTTCAATTAGGATAATCTTATCCAATGGGATCCTAAATAGATCGATTTAATATACCCAGTGTTAACGGTTGGGTTGTGAGAAAGAGGAGTTGTGTCGGGTTTATTTTATTTTTGATTATAAAGTCGGGATCCACTTTATACCACACAAATTTAAATCTATTTTATATATAATAAAGTAGAAGTAGGCTGAGACACATGACTGCTTCTCCTCAAAAGTAGTCTTATGAACCAATCACATTTTTTGAAATTTTTTGAAAGAAATAATTAATATATGTATAAGATAAAATTAGACTCAATTTGATTAGATATCGATATATTTTCCCAATTTGATTAGATATAGATATATTTTTGGATAAATTTTTTATTCTAACTCTATTTAATCAATATATCTATATATGCATAAGATAAATTTTTATTCTAACTCTATTTACTCAATATATCTATATATGAATAAGATAAATTTTGAACCAATTTGATTAAACATATATATATATATAGAGAGAGAGAGGATAGATCATATGTATTCAACTCTTATCGTGTATCATGTGAACAAATCTTAACCATTGATTTAGAGGTATTGGATGGCTGAGATTAATCCGAAATATTTTTTAATTGAAAATAAAAATGGATAAAACACACCACAAATCCTATAACTAGCGCGTGTATTAGCCTCCCAATCTCAACCCTAACCAATCTACACAAACAGTAGAAAATCACAGGCCTCTCCCCGATCCAGGAGTGAAGGCGATCGGAGGTGCGACGATCCGCCTCCGTTCTTTCTCATATGCTTCTTCCGATGATGGAGGCTTGAAGAGAGATAATCAGAAGCGACTTGAAGGATATGGCGTAGGCGATGACGGCCGGGGAAGGCGGACGACCCACGGATGTGGGAGCGAAGGCAATCGGGGATGGCGGCGATGGTGAACAAAGGTGAGCCCTCTCGATTGTCGCGGCGGAAGCGAAGGTGGATTAGTTGAGATGCACAGATCTGGGTGCAACAATTTGCAACATGTGGAAGCGAAAGCGGTATGGGTGCCGACGCCCAGATCTGGGAAAACCACAATGTTGTAAGGTGAGCCCTCTCGATGGCGGAAGCGAAGGCGGTCGGCGATTGCAAGTCAAAGGTGATTGATGGTGGAAGTGAAGGCGGTCAGCGATGGATCTGCAGTGGGGAGTTTTTCCGCTGGGGGAGACTGATGGATTTGCAATTCTGGGCGGTGGGTTTAGTCCCGTTCCTCTTCCCCTGTTCGCAGATCTGGGCGCCGGCGAGGAAGCCATGGGCGACTCCCCGGTGGCGGATTTGAAGGCGGGTGGTTTTCCCTGGTTGTGGATCTGTAGTGGGGAGTTTTTCTGGTGGTGGTGAATGGTGGATTTGCAGTCGGAAGGTTCCCTGGTGGTGGATTTGGAGGCTAGGGTTTGAAATTTGTTGTTTGCTTGATTGAAAGAGATATTCGGGGAGAAATCCGAATTATTCGATACTATCGAATAATCAATTGATACCATCGAATAATCCATCGATAGCATCGGATAAATTTTAGTTATTTGGTAAAATGACATAAGTAATCGAATAATATTGTAGCACCATCGAATAATCAATCGATATCATCGAATAATCAATCGATACAATTGAATAATCCAACGATACCATCGAATAATCCAACGATACCATCCGACGATAATCACTCATATACAAACGAATAATCATCTATATACCACCGAATAAACATTCATAGACGATCGAATAATCAACCATTTCGTAAAGATTAACAAAAAAAATCAGATACCGTCGCATAATCAGTCGATACTATTGCATAATATGTCGATACGATCGAACAATCAAGATATACCAACGAATAATTTAAAGAGAGTGCACTACACACTCCCCCAATTAAGCAAGTGGGCAATAAAATTCGTGGGTCCCACTGATTTTCAATTTAAAAAAAATCTAAAATTGGCTATTAATCTCAACCTTCCATTTCATCCAATCAACGGTCCAGATGTGTTTACATATTACACAATAAGCCTTGATTACACTTGAACCATCCCATATATATATATATATATATATATATATATATATATATATATATATATATATATATATATATATATATATATATATATATATATATATATATATATATATATATATATATATATGGGTTGGTTCTAGTGTACTCATGCCTTATTGTGTATCATGTACACACATCTAGGCCTTTGATTAAAGAAAATGGGTGGGTGAGATTGAAAGGTAATTTTACACTTTTTTTTAATTGAAAAATGGTGGGCCCCACGTCATTTCTTACTCACTCCACCACTTGTCAGCGTGTGTGATGCACTCTCCTTAAATTATTCGATTATATATTTAGATTATTCGATCGTATCGACGGATTATACAATGATTTATCTAGATCATTCGATCGTATCGACGGATTATACAATGATTTATCTAGATTATTCGATCGTATCGACGGATTATGCGATGGTATCGATAAATTATTCTAATCGGCTACCACCTTGAAAACACCAATTATTCGATGATATATCTAGATTATTCGATCGTATCAACGGATTATGCGATTGTATCGATAGATTATTCTAATCGGCTACCACCTTGAAAACACCCTAAAAACGTGTGAACTTTTAACTAAAAATTATTCACTTGTATCGCTTGATTATTCGTTGGTATTATAGTATTATTCGGTTACTTATGTCATTTTTACAAATATTTAAAAATTATTCAATAGTATCACTAGATTATTCTATGGTATCACATGATTATTCGATAGTATCAATGCATTTTTCATTCATATATGACCGCCAACATCAACAAACTCACATCTCTAAAGCACAAAACCAGTCCATACATATGAATAATTTGGCTTTTTTCCCCGAAACAACCGAATAATCCATCATAAAGCAAGGAATAATGAATCAATCTCATAAAATTACACAAATCTCAAACAACTTTCAAAAACCCAAACAATGAATCAATCTCATAAAATTACACAAATCTCAAACAGCTTTCAAAAACCCAAACAGTGAATCAATCTCATAAAATTACACAAATCTCAAACAACTTTCAAAAACCCAAACAAGTTGATGCTTACCAATTCCATTAATGGAGGCTTGAAGCTCAAAATCGATCATTCATCTCTAACCATTTGGCCCCAATCCCCCTAATTTGACTCAATTACATCCCGATATTGAAAGCCAATAACCAAAAATGAAATTGTAAGCGCTCTATTCTTCTCTCAGTAGAAGAACAATTGTAACGCCCACTGTGATTCCGCCTATTGATTCAACAACCAATTGACCCCAAAAAACTCTAAACTTACCCATTGATCCGACACTTCTCATGGTCCTCTCCTCGCCGACGCCGCCACAGTTGAACCGTTTACCCGGTGTTGGTCGATTGTTTAACCGCCGTCGCCTCCTTCGCTTGCCTGCCGGAGTGCCGGACAATCTGTCATACACGATGTCACCTGAGCCACAACGGTTCGCACAATCGCCGCCCTATTCAGATCGGAACCCTCCTCCTCTTTCACTGTTCACCGCACCTTTTTTCTCTCTGTTTGAAAAGCCCGATTGTTGGGTAGGGATTTGGAGTGGGTAGTTCCAAAGCATCGAACAATCGAAAACCTAGAGAATCGAACAATCGAAAATCCAAAGAATCATGAATTTGGGGATTTTTGAAAAATTACCTCACACCATCAATGGAGGAGAGAAAGAGAGAGGAAAGGCTGACCAGAGAAGGGGTTGATCGGCGACGCCGGCGGGTGCTGGAGACTGGAGGAGATGGTTCGGTCGGAGGTGTGGCGATGGAGACTGGAGGAGATGGCTCCATGGTGTGCGGCGATTGTCCATGGTGTTCTCTAGCGTTACATTGAAAACTGAAAAATGGTAGAAAGTACACAGGGATACACGCGCCTTTGTTGAAATGGGGGGTGTGAAGTTTCATTTTTTTTTACAAAGTTACCCCCTTATGTGGCATAATCTTGACCCTTAATTTTCTTTAGATCAATGGCCTAGATATGTGTACATGATACACAATAAGGCTTGAGTACATATGATCCATACTCTCTCTCTCCCCCCCCTCTCTCTCTCTCTCTCTCTCTCTCTCTCTCTCTCTCTCTCTCTCTCTCTATATATATATATATATATATATATATATATATATATATTAAGAAGATATTAACCAAACTTAAATACTATTCTTTGAGATAAGATTTAATAATCAATATATCTATATATTCATAAGATAAATTTTGACCCAACTTGATTAGATATGGATATATTTTTAGAATATATTAACCAATTTTAATATTATATAAGATAAGATTTTACATATTTTCACTATATATGAAGATATTTTTAGAAGATAATAACTTTATCAATATATTACATGGTCATATTGATTAAATAACTTTATCAATATGAACATATTTTTAGAACATAAAATGTTTTGGGTAAATTGAAATAATACTTAGATGTGTAAAGATTATAAACTCATGGAATTCAATTTTTGTTAATTTATTTTCCCTAATTATTTTAGATATGGATATAATTTTAGAAGAGTTTATGAAAGATCTATCGTCTTTGCGGATAAAGAAATAAATTTTTCCTATCTTGAATGTATTGATATATTTATGAGATATATTTTTTAGATTTTATACATATATAAAAATGAATAGATTTTTACATTTTGATCTATATATAGTTTAGACTGTACGTTAATGTTATTTCACAAACGTTGACGTCTTCTCCCTTCTTTTTGGTGTTGTTATTTATGACTTTGTTTACAATTTCATTGGTAAGCTTTTCGAAATAACATGTTAATTGGTTACAAGGTATGTTATTTTGTCATTCCCACTAATATATACTAACTTTTCATATGTTGTCAATAAAGTATAAATTAATTCAGATTTGAGAAATTAGCATAATTTTCTTATGTTATTTTCACTAATACATACTAGCAAGGAGTAAGAAGTAAGGATAAATTAGCTTTTATACTAATAAAGTATAAATTGATTAAATTCATTCAGATTTGAGAAATCAGAAGTATGACATAAATTAATTAATTAAATAAACGGATTTTAGTATTAAAACTATTTAAATTAAAAAAACCTGCACAGGGTGCGGGTACTAAACTAGTTATGGTGTACGACCTTAGCATCCCTTATATTAATTTTTATTTTCAATCATAACTAATGTTAGTATGTTACAATCTATGATCCCCAACTCCCTGTATATGGGTAATGGGTCATTTGCCTTGAAAGGTGAGTGACACCGGGCTGTCGTTCACCCCAATTCGAAAAATAAATATAATAATAGATATGTTATAAAAATATAAAATATAAATATTTTTAATGACTTAGTGTTGATTTTGTCCCATTTTTAAATACTCCGTATAACTTTACAGTTTCGTAATCAGAAACCATTGTGGTTCGGTCGTCTCCTTGGGAGGCGGTCTTTGCAACGACAACTCGGCGGTATGTGCTGAAGCACTTGGCCTTAGCTTTGGTGTTGCAAGAGCAAAAAGCATGGGAATGGGAAGTTTGTTGATCTAAAGGGACTGTCTGGTTGTCGTCAACATGCTCCTGGGGGACTGGTCTTGACCCTGAAATATAGAACTTCTAATGGCCGATACTGCTCTTAATTAATCTTTTTTCTACTGTTGCTATTCCTCATATTTTCAGGGAATCGAATGATGTTACATACAGGATTGCACGTCTGACCTACATTATCCCTGCCGATGATAGCATGTTGTCAGATCCAGAACTCTGTGTTCTCGTTTTTTGTTCATACGCTTTACTCGTCGACGTCCTTCCTAATCCTTATCCACCTTTTAAAAAAAAAAAAAAAAACACTACTCCGTATAACTAATTTTGAGGGGGTGTGTAAAAAAGGTAGGGGTAGCATGCCTGACACCCTCCTCCATCCATCTCAACCCCACAGGAACAGTGGGATCTGGTGATAGGGTCCATCATGATCACGTGACCCCCCTTTTTCACTGCCTCCCTGTCGCTGGAGTATATTTAATTTAATGATGGTATTTGTGTCCGTATATTATTAGTATACCTACTGCTGAGTGCTGACTCACTCTTTATTTAGACCTCCATTTTTACATTTCTTTGACGTCCACTGTTGTATGCAATTTGTAAAGATTAGATAGGATCGGGATTCGGAACTCCTCCACTCTTATTATATAAACGAAGGCCAGGCCCCAGAGTAAGTAAAGCTATCCATCCCCATCCAGAAAGAAGAAATGGATATGACGAGGAGGACTGTACTGCTTTTCTGCTTTCTTATGCTCCTGCTTCTTGCCTCTCGTAAGTTCATTCCTCCTTCACCTTTCAATTGCATTTAATTATATATAAGTTATTTTACATATATGTATATGTGTGTATTAATTTTGAATTTGGGATATTATGTACCTGTGACTGTGACTGGGCGCAGAGGAGATGGCCAAGGGGGTGGAGGCCAAGAGGAGGGTATGCCAGTCGCTGAGCCACCGTTTCAAAGGCCCCTGTTTCCGCGACCACAACTGCGCCCTCATCTGCCGCAACGAGGCCTTCTCCGGCGGCCGCTGCCGTGGCTTCCGCCGTCGCTGCTTCTGCACCAAGTTCTGCCACCCCGAGCCCTAATAATTAAGGCTAATTCTATTCAATTTCGTCCAATTACTATTAATTAAGTGTTATGTACTACTCTCTAGTTCTGTGTCATCCATCTATGGCCCTCGTGGATTTGTAATCAAATGTTATCCCCCATCTCTTCCTCCACTTGAGAAATGCTTCACTAGCTGTTAAGTCTCTCATTTTGCTTGCTACGTACCTAATTCGGATCGAATATGAATGATGAAACCTCTTAATTATGTACTAGTTTATTTATTTGAAAGAAAATCAAATTTATGGATAATTATTACTGTAATTGATAAAATTATCGGTGATTTTGTGAAAAATACCCTAATTCAAGGGTGATTTAAACCCCATTTCATCCTACATCTTTGAAACCGGTAGATCGAACTCGAGCCCTGTAGAGCTAATGGGTTAAAGACTGTGGAATGGCGACAGTGTACGTGGAGACTTGTGATTGCAGATTCTCGGTGTACTTTGGCTCGGATTCGACCCTTCCAATAACCACTACAGTATATGAAAAGAGTGGACCATGGATGGATGGAATCCAAGGTCGTTTCTCTCAAACGGCTACCTAGAGATCTAGGGTTTTGAATCAACTAATGGATTAAACATATTAGGGTTTGGCATTATGCACCTTGTCTTTCAAAGAGATAACTTAGATACTCCTAATTTATTAGCGGGTTTTTTTTGCCATAAGATAAGAGTTTATTTTTCCTAGATACATCCGGTTTAATTATTTTTAAAAGCCAATATTATTTACACAATAAAATTTACTATTTACACTACTTATCCCATTTTTTATATATTTTTTAAAATACATCCTGCTCCTCTTGGGTCATACCATGCGTTTCTTGAGGGGCAAATGTGTGTCTCAAAAGGAAAATGGGTGTGATTTAAGAGGCGTAGGTATGGTTCATATGTTAAAATTTATGAGTGTAAATATTATCACTTTTTTTAATCAGATTATAGTGTTCATCCATTTCTTTTCAGGGTTTTCTTTCCCAATAAAGTATTTTTTATCTTATGCTCTAAGGGCACACAATAAACAATCCTATTTATGAATGCTATGAAAGAAATTTGTAGGGTTGGGCGGTGGTAAAAAAATTACCGTACCAACCGATTACCAACCGTACCAACAGGACTTTGGTACCAAGTAGTCGGTAACCGAAATCTCGGTACCGAAAGAAGTCGGTACGGTACACGGTATGGAAAACCCAAATATCGTGGTACCATTGGTACCGATAATATATATTTAAAATAAAATATTTGATAAATGGTACAAAAAATTTGCGGTGTCATCGGTACCATCGATCGGTACCGTCAGTACAAAATAAAATATTTGATAAATGGTACCATCGGTACCGTCGGTACCACAAAGTATAAAATGTAAATTGATTATTGAAATTTGCGGTGTTGGTTACCACGGTACCGACCTTCGGTAACCGAAAGTTTCGGTACCAACAATATCGGTTACCGATATTAACGGTTGGTATGTGGTACAAAAAATTCCATACCGAATGGTATCGGTACGGTACGTGGTAATCGAAAATTTACCATTGTACCGTACCGTGCCAGCCCTAGAAATTTGGACAATATTATATATACTACCTCCGATCCAAAATAGATGTCATGTGACTTTTCAACACGTATTTTAAGAAGATCAAAACTATATAAAATATCAAAAATAAATAAATATTTTTTTACAACTTAATATTTGTTGGTAATAAGTATTAAATTGTAAAAAAATAATAAAAAAAGTTAATATATTATATAGTTTTTAGCTCCTTAAAATACGTGTTAAAAAGTCAAACGATATGTATTTTGGATTGGATGGAGTAATAAATAAGTCTCTTCAAATCTATAAATTAAAGCATCTCCAACCGATTTTTTCATTTTGAAGATTTTGTAAATTTTGGAGAATTTTAAGACATTTTTTTATCCAATAGATTTTTCATCTAATTTTCCAAAATGGTAAAAAAAACAAGCAGAAAAAATAGAAATGCTTCTCTAAATTTGTAGTATTAGTATGCTCCAAAAGCAAATCATACTCCAAATTTTATAAATGGGAAGTCGTTGGAGTTGAAGTAAAAAATAATTTGAAGAATATATATTTTATATTCCTATTTTGGAGAAATTTTGAAGAAGTTGAAGATGGTATAACATATGAGATCCCCTTTGTCAAACACCCATATCCCCTTTGTACCGCTGGCCTGCGTTGTTTCCCTTTGGTGGTGCTTGACTTCGTTCTTTGTCAGCTTTCTCATCGTTTCGGATTTAGTCCCTCTTAGTTTCGTTCATTTCAGCTGTGCAAATGTATCGTGAGGATTGCGCCTTTTTTTTCTTTCTGTATTATATTTTCAGTTTATTGTATGCTCGATGGTCCTCCCGTCTGCCGATTTATCGACCTCTCGAGTTTCAGGTATATCTGAGCTCGAATTTTTACTTAATTATAAAAAAAAATTCTCACCATTTTTCTTGTGTTAAAAAATAATAAAAATAGTTAATTTTTTTGGGAGGGTATGTATAGTTTATGAGAAGGAATAGAGAGCCGAGAAGGGACGGGAGTTTTGGGAGGGGATCCCGAGTGAATGAAGTAATTTTTTTTTTTGATAAGGTAAAGATTTGTGTGGGGTCAGGCTTTGCTGGACCACCATCCAAGGGTATCCTTGCGGATGAAAACGCGCAGAGCAGTATCAGCAAGGAGGTCCCGCGCGTGCGTTGTGTGGACTAGACGCGCGATCCTGTCGGCGATCGAGTTCACCTCCCAGAAGACATGGCTGAATTGCACCCTAGCAAAATGTTGGAGTAGGAGCAAGGTGTCAGAAATTAGCATCTCCATCTCCCACGGGCAGCACCATAAACCTCGCAAACAATTGATGACGGTCAAGTTGTCGCCTTCAATCATGATGCTGGGCAGTCGGAGCTCCTTTGCCTTGGTGATGCCTCCTCTGATCGCCAGAGCCTCTGCAGCTAATGTTGAGATGTGTCCACATTTGAAGCCGCCACACTCAATGACTGTCCCACTGTGGTCCCTAATTATGAAACCTGCAGAAGTTTCACCCGAAGATAGTTTGGATCCATCAAAATTAATTTTGAAAGATCTTTCATCTGGTTTGCTCAATCTCAGATTTCTTCTTCTCCGTGGTTGAGTTGTCCGAGTTTTCTGGTTAAGTTATCCGAGTTTTCTGGTTTTGGCATATCCGAGTTGTCCGAGTGAATGAAGTAAATGAAACTGCAAATTTTGTACCTACCAATTAAAATTTGGAGAAATTTCTTATTTTATTTTTGCTTATAAAAAATTATCTTCGCTTTTCTAATACAAAGTTTCAATTCATTACATATAAAAGGCTTAAAAGCTCATTCTCACTTTTTTTTTTTATTATGAAAGAATTCGAGGTCAGGCAAGGCCTGAACCTCGATGGCCGACAAGTCAGCAGACGTAAACCCGTCTAAGAAAAATAAAAAACAATACAAAGATGGTGCCAGATACAAGCAAACACACTTTATACAAGCGAAACTAAAACAACCAGACCGAAAGGGATGAGGACGTAGACTAAAGACGAAAGCCAAGCACTCCACGGAGGCAACACCGCAGGCCAACGGCACATCAGGGACACCTGTGGGCAGTGAAGACGAACCTCTAAGGAAACAGTCTTCCGGGAAAAGGAGACGCCACGATACACACTGCCACGACCCCAACCTGTCCCGACTCCAACTGCCAGAACCCCATCACGCGGAAAGAAAGTCCAGTCATGCCAAAACATAGAGCTACAAATCGCCTGAATCGAAACGCACCAGAAACCCTAGCGGAAAATAGCTAACCCGACCGGGATTTATATATTATTGTATGCATTATTATTGTTTTTAATTTTTTAACAAATTTATTTATTTCAAATTTCATCGGGCCAGCTTTGGGCCCAAGGCTTTGCACAAGGAAATCGGGTTGCTTGGGCCCAAAGGACTGCACACAAGCCCGCACCCAGGGAAACCCACACCAGCAGGAATTAGATCCCACAGTAGAGGAATCAACGATGTGGCGCAATGAAGCAACACCAACACCGCAATATAAGTGGCCAACGGCGGCCGAGGGATAGTGCAAGGCCGGGAACGAGGAGATCGGTGGTAGAGAAAGATCGGCGACCACAAAGCACCTCCCAGGGAACAGTTGATTTTACACTATCGGTGAAAATTGAAGCCCACCGGCGGCGATTTTCATGGATAGGGTAAACAGGAGGGGGATACAAGTCATACAACCTTGAGCGCTCCAGAGGGAGATCAAGGAGGGCCACGCCGAGGCGTCGGTGAACCGAGAAGAGCAAGCCTCCGAGTGCAACGACCCACCACCCAACGCTAACAAAGGGGAGCCGAGAAGGGGCCGATTGGAAAGCTATCCGAACAAGACAACCCTGGTAGAGAAAGAATGATGAGGTTGCACGAAACGGACCTATCGATTGAAAAAATGGGGGGAGTAGACTCAGATCTACGAAAGCCCCAAATCGATTTTGGGTTTCAATCGAAATCAAAAACGAATTATCTGGGCTAGGTTGAAGCGATTGTCATCCGATGAGACACTGAAACTTTGCAGTGGTGGAGCCACCGTAGCCGAGATGGCCGGAGCCGAGATGAGGGCGGTCGGAGCCGGGTTAAGGTCGGCAGAGCCGGGGCTGGGTCTCCCCCTCTCTCTAGATTTTTAGAGAGATGGAGCGTGCTTTTTTTTAAATCTAGTATCTAGCTCATGCTCACTTATATCGTTTAGTGTTTTCTCTTTCATTTGGATGATTCTTTATTTATAGATTATTTAAAAAAAAATCAATAAGGCATTTCTAGTGAGGGGAGGTACAAATCCTTCCTGGAAGAATAATTGGATTACTCGTAAACCACTGCGAACCTTGCATAATCCGAATATAGTTCTATAAATCTGAACGAAACTGTCAGTGAGTACATCATTGGTAGAAATTGAATTGTTTGGGAGGAAAAGCTTCGTCTTGTTCTCCCATCCTAAATTGTTTCTAATACCATTAATATATATCCATCTACCGGTTAACAGCTTTCCCGATAGGCTCTACTAGTGGCGAACAAAAAACGGTTGGTTTTCCATTCATAGTGCATATAAAATCATCACAGATCATCACCTTCTTAAATGATGATGCCAATGCATGAGTGTGAGAAATCTCCACTCACCCTAAATTCAAAAACTTTCTATAGAAATTAACTTAGTCATAATGGGCTTTCGACGAAAGCACGCCTTATCTGCCATGGCATCTAGTTGCCTTCTACATGCAAATTTTGTAACCAGGCAACCGAAGATGACTCCCACATTTTCCTTGAATGTCCATTTAATTCTATTAGCCACATATTAAGCCCCCTCCCGACAAGCTGCTTATCCAAAATATGTTATCTACATCCAAGGACATTCAACCGATTATGGAAGCTTTGAGCATAGTTCTTTCTAAGACTGATAAACAAAAAAATCGCTTTCACCTGGTGTGGAATTCACGAAATAATCTTATCTTTAGAAATGAACCACCCCCAACTCCCGATAGGATGAATCACATTATCTATAATCACATCAACAATTGGATGACTGCTTGCAAGCTCAACAATGAGGAGTCATCATCTTGGGGCTCTTTATTCGCTAAAAAGTAAAGTTAGCCTGGCAGGAAATAAATCACAAAAAAGGAAAAAAAAAAACATGAGGGACTCTTAAACTTAATTTCGGCAGATCCACGCTTCCAATTGGTGACAACACCATTGGATTTATCATTCGAGACTGGCTAGGTAACCCTGTTCACATTGGTCATGCGGTTGTTGATAGGCAGTCTCCCATTGGGATTGAAGCGCTTGCTTTAAAACACGGTTTTGTTCAAGCTATCTGCGTGCACATAACTTCTGTCCACATACAGAGTGACTCGCTGATTATCATAAATCACCTAAAAAATAGTCTACAATACCCTTGGAAAATCGAATTGCTTATGTCATGTATTAAACTTCTTCTACTTAATATGAGAGATATTTCTTTCTCTCGTGTGTCACACGGTGATAATAGAGCGGCGGATAATGGAAGTACACATTTGTCACGGTAGGTGATTGTTTAGCCAATGATCCAGGTATTCTAAACCTCATTCGTCAGGATACTATCGGTTAGTTAATCCCTAACTGAACTCTTTACTTAAAAAAATAAATAAAAAATAAAAAAAGGTGAGGGGAGGTACACTGTAAACAGAGCATTTCTGGCTAATGGCTACGTGCTTTGTTTTGTGGCTTTGCAGATTGAAAGTTCCGAGTCGCCACCGCCCTCTTCCTATTTCACTTTCCCGATTGCTCTGTTTTCCGTACCAATGATCAATTAAACAATTTCAAATAAGCGAATCCACAATTAAACTATTAAAGTATCTATTGATTCGATGATCAACTCACCGGTATAAATTGGGGATTTTCCTCCCCTTTGCTTCAACCCTCAGAAGTATCAATTGTCATCGATTTGGTAAATTGATTGCTAGCAATGGAGAGGAAGTCTGTCGCCTTGTTCGTTCTCCTCCTCGTCGTGCTTGCTTCTGGTAAAATCATACCTCCCACATTTCATACATCACAATCTGATTAATCAATACAAGTAATTTGTTTTTAATTTTAATTTTATTGGCCGCATTATTTAACAGAGGTTCCGAATGCGGAAGCGAGAGTGTGTGAGTCGAAGAGCCACCACTACAGGGGGATGTGCTTCAGAGACCACAACTGCGCCATGGTTTGCAGGACCGAGGGCGGCTTCTCCGGCGGGATCTGCCGCGGCTTCCGCCGCCGCTGCTTCTGCACTCGCAGATGTTGATCGATTCGATTCAAATTGGAGGGTTATGGTCCTTTATGGATGGAATAATAATATCATATGTGCGTGATTTAGCTGTCAATTTTGTTGCAAGAGTGTGTTGTCATATCCGTTGTGTTTGAAATTTAAATCGAGTGGGCACCATGTTCAATTAGTTTTGGATCTTTGTTGTTAAGTGGTTTGTTTCATCCTTTTAGTTGTATCCAAAAGAGGACATGATGCTAGTTCTATTTCATGTGAACTTTTTTTTTTCTTACTCTTTCTTATTCAACATCTAGTTCCGTTGCTAATGCATAAATATCACATAGTCCTAAATATGAAACCAAAGTTTCATTTGCTTATATGGTAGAGTAAACAATGAGTGTACATCCATAAGAAAAAACATGAGCCGTGGAAAAAAGCTCTCTTTTTTGCTCCCCCAAACCATTGAAACCACAAGAAATCAATTAACTTGGCCTGCTAACCCTAGGAAAATCAGAAGACCCAATTCCCTCTCCCTGTATGGCTGTATCGTATCTCTGGATTTCAGTATGGGGTTTCAACAAATCATCACACAAAAGTGGGGTTTCGTGAGTATGAGAACCTCTCTGTTAAGATTGGGTGTCAAAGAAAGAAGGTCCAGTCAAAGAAGATTGAGATTCAGAGGGGAGTTGGTGAAAAGTGGAATGGGTTGCGGGCTGCTGCAATGGGAATTAAGGGGGAGTGTATGATTATATGGAGTTCTTTCTGTTGGTGGTGGGAAGGGTTTTGCGTGTGTCGTGTATTCAGACTAAAGGGGCTTTCTTCCAAATCCTCTCTTTTTGGAGTAGGTAGGATGATTTGGTTTGATGGCAGAGGTTACCCTTGTTCTGTCTTCTGTCCAAGTCCAATCAAGGGTCGATTCAACCGCAGTTTAACCCTAATTCGGGTGAATCTCCCTCATCTGCTGGCATATATAAAGGGGTCAGGGATCAGTGTTGCAACCCACACCTCTCACTGGTTTCTCTTCTATCTGCTCTCTGAAATCTCAAGAAGTTCCTGACTATTAATGGTGAATCCAACTGATAAAGGAAAAACCCCCATGAGGGAAGATAAAAATGCCCCTGGGCAAGCCAACATCTGAAAGGGAGACAAACCCTCCGAGGAGGAAAGGAAACAGGGGTCTTCTTCTTCCATGAAGGCCAAGAAAAAAGCCACACTCAATGTGGAAAAGCTCAAGTCAAAGATTACTGGAGTCCAAGATAACATCACCAAGCTGTGCAACTCATCTCTGTATATCACGGTGATTGGCAATCCGGTGGATCTCCGGACCATTTGGAAGAAGATAAGGTATGATTGGCATTTTGTGGAAGGAGGTTTTCAATTGATCCCTACCTCACATGGTTGGATCGAGCTCAAGTTCGATCTTGAGGCGGACAGAGACAGGGTGTGGGAGGGCCGTCCCTACCACATTGAGCACCAACTGATATTGCTGAAACCATGGAGGGTCGATTTTGATCCTGCATCGGAGTCTGTCTTTGTGTTGGATACGTGGGTTAGATTCCCGGGGCTCCCGTCTAAGTTTGTCAGCAACGAGATTCTGGCCGACATTGCAATTGCCAACAAGCTCGGAACAGTCCTGAAGGTAGATGCGGTTAACAACAAGGGGGCTCGGAGGAGGTACCCGAGGGTTTGCATCAACGTTGACATAAAGAAGTTCCCGGAAAAGCACGTTTTTGTAGTGGATGAAAACGACCAGCTGCTGAAGTTTCCAGTCTGGTTCGATGACTTCTCGGAAGAATGCGGTGCATGTGGCGAACCAGACCACCTGTTCAAGGTCTGTCCAAGGAGGCTGCCATTCTATAAGGACACTGAGTCTGCACCTGCGGGCGGTGTTCAGGTGGGAAGTTCTGGCCTGTAGCCGCAAAGGACAAGCGAGGAGGAAGGAAATTGGGTCAAGGTGGTGTCAAGTAAGAAGAAGGAAACAACTCCGATCAAGGTAGGATACTCCAAGCAGGAGATTTTCAAATTTCTGGGAGCAAGCGCCAACCTCAACTCTGATTCTTCGTCCTCGGGGCTCTCAGCTAAGGAATCTGACGCTGGATCCAGGGTGGAGATTGCTCAGCCAGTTGCTGTCTTGGCCGAGCATGTTGTGTCTGCTATTGCTGTTGTTCCGGATGCTCCTCCGATCCCAGGCCCTACTGTTGAAGAGATGTTGGTTGCGCCTACGCCTATGATGGACATCTCTATCGAAGAAGCTATGGAATGGCTGAACGACGACTCTCAATTGGAGTACCCTCAGGAAGGAGGTGAAGTCCAGCTGTTGGACTATGGTGAAGAGAGCGAGACGAGTTTTGCAAGAATGATGGGCTTGCTTGGTCAGGATAAGATGGAGGATATGCTTCGATCCATCCCTACCTCGGAGGAGTTCAAACTGTCGGACCTCTCCAACCTGGATGTGTTTGCGCAGCACATTGTCAACCCTATTGTCACTCCCTCTGACTCACCTTCGGTGGTGCAGAGGTTTGAAAAATTAGAGGTTGTCACAACCTCTAATTCAGAATCGACTAAGCGGAAGAGTGGATTGGGAGATGGCGACACTGCTTCATCCATGATGGTGGGGAGTAGTGCCAAGCGGGTGAGACATGATCCGTGATCAAGATGAAACCCACACTGCCAGAAGTAGTAGCGGTGGTGCTTCTGGGGGTTTAGTGGTGATGAACATACCACCTTATCAAGTTGGAATGGAAGTCTACGTCTTCTTTTGGTATCCTGGTGGCAGATTTAGTGGTCTCTTCATGACCTTTAGGAGAGTCCTAGGTTATTCTCCCTTTTGTAGATCTGATGCCAGTGTAAAGCTTCTGTGTGTAGGGAAAGGTATGTATGTGGGTCAGTTGTATTCGACGGGTAGCAGTCCCTTATGTTATCCCTTATCTATGCAATGTAAAATATATGCTTATGGTTATCCAATGGAGATGTTTATGTTTAATGGTATATGCTTGCTCAGATACAAGGTTGTTTGGGACAAATCTCTGTCAGGAGTGCAAACTGCAGCTTTAATTGGTTGTAACAAAACCGATCCTGCTACCATGGGGTGGCTATGGAGATCAGAGCATCGATTGGAAACTAGGGCTAGAATAAGGAACGGGACTCACTCTTGGTGGGAGATTCGGCTCTGTACTGGTAAGATTGTTACCTATAATCTCTTCAGATTAATCTCTACCATTGATATAAACCCAATTGAATATTCTGATGGTTCTTGTTTCTGTAAAACTGCGGGTTTATGGGTGACGGTGAACCCTTGGGTTATTCTCGAAATTGAGGTATGCTTGATTTCTTTGTGTAATTTTAAGTTTGGTTTTGAAACACCAGCATCATGGATTGCCTGGAATGGTATTGACAGATTGGTGTTCTCTTTCAGTCAGCTTTAGGGTTTAATAGTTAGGGGGTGGGGTGGCTTTCTCTTGCGGTGCTTCACTGCTTGTAGTAGGATTTCTCTGTGCAAACTTAAGTTATTTTTAACTGTCAGATTTCAGTTTTTGTTTGAACATCTTCATACTTACAGCTGTTGGCATAAAGGTTGGCTCTTGGTCTATGGTTTTTTTAATCGGCTGAGCCTTATTGCTGCCGATGTGGGGGATTCATGGTTGACGTCGACTTGGAACCAGATTCAGTCTCCTACTCCATTGTTTCTCTTTTTCCAGGAAGCATTGGTTCAGCAACCATTCATATTTGGAGACGGAGATGCTCAGTGCTGGGCTGGGGCAGCGACATGCTGTACAGTTGGCTTCCCCGGACTTCGCTGGGGGGGGCAAACCATGATGTTAACACCAATGAGTGTCTGCTCGCTCATAAAAACAACTGCCTAAGGGCATCGATATCCCCTTGTGGGCTAGAATCCAACGATGTTCACCTCGGGGCTGTGCATAGTTGCTTCCGCAGTTCTAGATGGACAGTATTTTCGTGTGCCGTAGGGGCTCAAGTTGATCAAAGTCAGGCTCTTGCTCTGCCAAGTGCAGGGTTTCTGGGCCTTGGTAAGCTATGCACCAAAATTTCATGGAAAAATGATTCCAGGTTAAGGGTTCCAAACTCACTCCTTAACCCCTATGAATGTATCAAATGAAAGTTTCGTTTTGGAATTGTCGGGGAATAGGCAAACCGTCATTTTGGACAAACATCAGGACAAAATGTTGTAACGAAGCAATCCAAATTCCTGCTCTTGCGGAAACAAAAACAGATAAAATTCCTAATGAAATAAACTGGAAACAAGCGGCCTTTGATTCCGCTGTTTGGTCGTCTCCTGCTGTAGGAAAAGCAGGGGGTATTGGTGTACTATGGAAATCCTATCAGATGCCGTCGGAACAAATTACTGTAGCCATACATCTCCCAAGAATCATTGCGTTAGATATAGTTAATGCAAAAGAACAATTTTCATTCAGAATCTGGTTTGTTTACGTGCCGCCGAAGCATGGAAATAAAGAGACGTTTTGGGCCAATTTTACGAATCTAATTTTATCAGACACTAAACCGTGTATTATCATGGGAGATCTCAACGAGATTAATTGTTACGACGATAAAATGGGTGGTGCTCGCACCCTGCCGTCGAGATTCACTATACTTAAAAATCTCAAAAGCCATTGTGGATTAATTGACATTCCAGCATTCGGAAATCATTTCACTTGGAGAAAAAAGGCTTATGGCCCTGATAATATTAAGGAAAAACTGGACAGGGTTCTGGTCCAGCATCCTATATTAGACAAATTCCCTGCAATAAGCACTTTCAATGGTGCGTTTTCATCATCAGATCATTGCCCCGTAACGATGGATCTCTCTTGTTCTGATAGTTTCAAAGCACCACCCTTCAAATTCGAAAATACATGGATTCATAGGAAAGAATTTAATAACGTCGTTAAGCAAGCTTGGAGGGCTTCTTGTCCGGGGTCAGCTATGTACCAACTTACCTTTAAAACAAAGCTGCTAAAAAAGAAGGCTAAAATATGGAACAAGACAACCTTTTGGCAACATTTTCAGACAACTTGCGAGAGTAGAATCGCAATTACTTACCATTCAAACTAGCCAAAGCAACGACTTAGCGGCCTCGGAAAGGGAGGAGAGACGAGAGAGAAATATGATTCAAAAGAAGGAAGCCTTGCTTCTATATCACAAAAGCTACTGGAGCCAAAGGGCCAAGTCAAAACATATACAACTAGCGGATACTAACTCATCATACTTTCATAAGGTCGCATCCGGAAGAAGAAATAGGAAGATTATTCGTGGGCTCACTTCCTCTAGTGGTACCGAGGTGCTGGGAGAAGAAAATATTAAAATGGAAATTCGATCGGACTTTGAAAGGAGGTTCCGATCGGAGTTTGATCATTCTACTAACCAGGACAACACTCTCCAGCTAATAACTCCTTCCATATCCGATGACGAAAATCAATTCTTAATAAAAATCCCTTCAAATGGGAAAATCAAAGAAGCTGTCTTTAGTATGGGAATGAACAAGTCGCCTGGACCGGACGGTATGACAGCAGAATTTTATAAAGCTTATTGGAAAATAGTGGGGAAAGATGTCATTCGAGCAGTCAAGGGGTTCTTTCTATCCGGGAAATTACTAAAACAAATTAATCACACGTTTATCACCCTGTTACCCAAAACCGATAACCCATCTACAAATGCACACTACAGACCAATCAGTCTGTGTAACACCATTTATAAAATCATCTCGAAAGTTCTCACTGAAAGACCGAAGAAGGTGATTGGTAAACTGATTCACCCATTACAAGGAGCCTTTGTAGCAGACAGAGCGATTCAGGATAATGTCCTTATTGCGCATGAAATCTTCCACTCATTTAAATCGAGAACTGGGCGAGAAGGTTGGATAGCTACCAAACTTGATATGGAAAAGGCTTACGATAGGCTAGAATGGTCGTTCATTGAGCAAATCTTGATCAGATTTGGTTTTGATAACAAATTTGTTCGTCTTGTTATGGAATGTATCACTACGGTTTCTTTTTCAGTACTGGTTAACAATGGGCCTACTGATCCCTTCAAACCATCTAGGGGTCTTCGTCAGGGGGACCCGCTTTTGCCGATTCTATTTATTCTTGGGGCGGAAGTGCTAGCTAGGAATCTGTCGCACGATGCGTCTGCTAAAAAGCTTGTTGGGTTTAGGTTCGGAGCCAATGGGCCTTGTATTCCGTTCCTTTCCTTTGCAGACGACATAATAATTTTTTGAAAAGGAAGCATTGAGGCCTGTCTGGAAGTAAAAGATATCATAGCTGCGTATTGTAAAGTCTCTGGACAAAAAGTCAATCTTCACAAGTCTGCTTTCCAAGCTACAAAAGGAATTAGTGCAGCTTGGAAGGAAGATATTGAGGGTTGCTTGGGGATATCGAATGAAGGAAATCTTGATAAATATCTTGGTTGTCCAATCATTAATGGAAGAGTTAATAAAGATACATTCCAGGGGATTCTATGCAAGTCCAAAGAACAGTTATCTCAGTGGCGGGCCAACTCCCTGTCTCAACAGGGACGGGCTGTACTAATCAAGTCAAACCTAGCAGCTAAACCTTTGTATACCATGCAAAGCTTCATGCTACCGGCTTCGATCCATAAGGAACTGGATCAAATAAACCGAAAATTCTTCTAGAATAAGGATCTTCAGTACCGCCCACTCATTGGGTGGGATAAGATTTGTAGACCTCAAAATAAGAGAGGGATGGGAATCAGGAAGGCATGCGAAATGAATGAGGCATTACAACTAAAATCACTATGGAAAACGCTTGCAGAACCTGACAACGTTTGGGTCCAGGTGATACAGTATAAGTACCTTAAGACACAGAATGTATTAAATTATAGAAAGAATGGGAATTGCTCGTGGCAATGGGCCAAACTCTGCCCATTAATACCCAAATTCAAGAACGGTCTGATCTGGTCGGTAGGAAATGGGCAAACTATTAATTTTTGGAATGACAACTGGCTATGGCCCCACCCTGTTTCGGAACATGGGGACTGTCCGGTTCCCGTCCAGGAAAATGAACGAGTAAGTGACTATATAATGAATGGTAAATGGTGGGTGGAAAAATTGGAGAGGTGCATGCCTCCACATATTGTAACAGAAATTATCTCGATACATATTCCAACGGTCCCATTCGAGGATAGGCTATATTGGTGGCCTGACCGCTCTGGCTGGTTCACAACAAAAAGCGCGTATGATCTCCTGACTTGTGAATGGGCCAAGGAGGACGACAGATATAAGTGGATATGGAAGCTTGATACATTGCCTAAAGTCAAGAATTTCATGTGGAAATTATGCCACAATGGGTTACCAACCAAATCTAGGTTGGCTCAGCGTGGTATGGCAATCCCCATGACATGTGCGATTTGTGGTGATAGTACTGAAGATGACATGCATCTTTTCCTGGAGTGTGGGGTACATCTGATTTCGGATTTGCTGTCACCAGCACAAAAAAAACTTGCTAATGCAGCTAGCCGAAGCATCTAGGAATTTCAAACAGATTCTAAATTTCATGGGTGACCAGTTGGAGAATTCAGCGAGAACTACGATTGCAAATCGTTGGTGGGCATTTTGGTATTATCACAATAAAATCTCATTCGCTGATGACAATAACATTACAACTACAAGTGTTATCGCTTTGGCCGACTCGATTACCAACAGTTGGGCTAAAGCTCAAACATTTAATGAGGCAGACAGAAGTCCGAATGCACTAAAAAAGGACAACCGAAAATTATCAAAAAAGTCACGACAGAAATGTAAATGGACAAAACCACCGCCAGGAACACTCAAACTAAATTTCGATGGGTCCTCTTTGTCAGATCGTGCCAGTTATGGCGGATACATCGTCC
The DNA here is from genome assembly GCA_037127255.1 of Persicaria tinctoria. Taxonomy (NCBI): domain Eukaryota; kingdom Viridiplantae; phylum Streptophyta; class Magnoliopsida; order Caryophyllales; family Polygonaceae; genus Persicaria; species Persicaria tinctoria. Next base: position 10,097,342 of record JBANSL010000012.1, read on the forward strand.
GTGATTGGCAGGGCAATCCGATTGACATCGGCTACAAACGTTTAGGACAGCAGTCCCCTTTGGTGGCTGAGGCCCTAGCCTTGCTACTGGGAGTGCAAAAGGCCGTACAACTCAGGATCCAGAAATTACAAATAGAGGGCGACTCCTTGACTGTTATAAAGTACTTCCAACGCTCAATCAGATGTCCATGGGAGGTTGAACTCATATTATCTGAGACTAAGTTTCTCCTACAGGGAGTTCCTTCAGTCTCCTTTTCTCATGTTCCCCGTGAGGGCAATAACGTGGCTGATATGATTGCACACCTTTGTCACGGTGCCCGAGGGAATGAGAATTTACTAGATCCGGCCCTGCAGGATCTCATCCGCAAGGATGCTATCGGTTACGATCTCGCATCCTTCCGAAATCTTTCCTAATCAAAAAAAAAAATAAAAAAAAAATGAGTGTACATCCATATAGGACCTCCTCGCCAACTCGACTTTATGTGTCCTCATCCATAAGGATGTCCTTGAGTGATGGTTCAGTATGGTCTGATCTCACTCAAATCTTTACTTTGTCAAAAATAAAAAATGAGAGCACATGTTGGTTTCGCATGGTCCAAGCAACCCATGACAACATAAAGAACATAGTGAACCCTTCACTCCCTTCATAGGATAAACCCAACTCGGCATTTACCAAAAAAAATTGAGATTTGCCTTCACCAAAATCGAAGTGGAGCTCTACTTTTCACAAACATGCTTTGCATAAGATTAAGACAAGAAAAATAATCGGTTGAAAAGAGAAATTGAAGAAGAGTCGATGACCAATCAAATAACCAAACTAAAATAAAAATTTGTATATAAAACTATTCTCTTAATTGTTATCATTAATTTTAGTTTGTTTTTCAAATCTCATCACCCAAACACCCTCTTTTCTCTTCATTGATAAATAAGCTCTACTTAGAATAGACATGATTTTAACTTCTTTGTTATACTATTTAGTAGTTATGAATATTTTTTTTTTATAGGAACGACGACAATTTTCTCATGTCACCAAGCATCCTCTCAAGCATAAATGTTGTCACCCCACCCAATAGAATATATAGATTTTGCACCCATGAACCATCAGTTCTATAAGTTTTTTTGATACAAGACGAAGATTTTGAGGGTGGTCAGACGAGATCGTCTATCACATGAACCATCAGTTCTCCAATCAAAGGGGAGTAGACATCAATCCAATGAGTGCGAGTCGATTAGCAACCCGGTTGCCCTCTCGTAAAGTATGGGAGTACAACACAGTATGGTTGAAGGATCGTTCGAAGGCAAGCAGGTGTTCGACGCCGTCATCTCAATTTCCCACGAATATGTCCACACCCCCTTGACAACGTTAATAGCCGTCAGATAGTCACCCTCCACCTCGGGACATGTGATCCTCAGACGATGCGCTTCAAGCATCGATCCCATGATGAAGACCCAAGGCCTCCGCTTTTAAAGCCGAGGACCATGCCACAGCTTTGCATCCCGCACTTGAGAACTCTGTTATGGTCATCACGGATAATGAATCCCCAAGCAGATATTCCAGAGTTAGTCCTTGCACCATCGGAATTCAATTTCATGAACTTTCACGGTTTTTTTTTCTATTTTATAATTTTCGGTTGGCGTGGTTTGTTTCGATTGTTGTTTGGTTCTTTGGTTATCTCTTCCTCATCTAGTTCTCCGAACGCATATTCACCATCCTTGCTTTACCAACGGAGCTCGATTTGAATAAATAAATTAAATTGTTTTTGTTTAATAAAATTAATTAATTAACAATTATGATTTTTTAATTTAATTTGAACATATAATTAAAAATTTTATAATTAATTATTCTATATTTATACCACTTAACAATTATTATGGTAGAAGAACATAAATATTACTACCTTTTTGTTGATTAAAATATGTTATTTCAAATAGACTAACAAATACATTATTTATCTTCATTTATAACTTTTTTTTTACTTTCTCAAAAACTATAACTAACAATTATAAGTATAATTTTATAAAATAAATATCAAAATAAATAAAAACACATATTTTGCTCAACAAAAATTTCACTAAAATAAAATGATTTTTTATTTTGAGTACCAACGATGTCAATTGAGTAATTGAGTGTACCTAGGGTTGGACATGCAAGAGGTTTTTGATGGGTTTTTGTATAGTGCTGGGTGGCCCAATAAAACACAAATTAGTGCGTGAATATATAAATTGCGGGGAGAAAACGATGGCTGTAAATCTGGCTCCTCCAAATTTTGTAACCAATAGAAAATATGTTTCCCACCACAAGCCAATATTTTAATTTCTTCCCCCAAATCAGTACCTTTCAAATTGGCGATCATCATCACAAATTGACAATGCGCGATCCATCTCCGGGCTGGAGATCGACGGAGATAAATCGACCTGCGCCTATATGACTCTTTCTCCGTCTTCTTTTTTCGGATGGTTGGAATCTCTTTCTCTCTCCCTCCACGAACTGTTGTATGTTTTGCGAAGTCAGACAAGCATATAGGCCGCCTCTAGTGGATGGGACTATGGGAGGCTGCGAATCGTTTGATTCCGATTCGCTCATTGATAGATAGTCTGCAATTTCCCCAGTCAGATTAAGAGTGCCTTCTGGAGGGACCTGCTTTCATCCTTTTTGTGCATTTCTTATGTGAGATTTCAACACCGCCTACCCCTTGCCCAAATATCTTGTTTTCCTCTTCAATTTGATCATATCGGTAATCGGTTCACGATTTCGGTTTTGAATATTCGTGACTGTTGCATCTGTTTTCTTCATTCTGGTTATTTCCTGAGTTTTCTGAATTGGAATTTTGGTGGGTTTTTTTTTTTTTAATGTTAATCTAGGCACGGATGGTGCGAAATTGTCCCTTATTCCCCGCCTTTTGCTGTTGGATTGGTTTTGGGGGCTTGAATTCTTGGCCTGATGCTCTTGAATGATTAGGACTTTGAAGTTTTTTTTTAAAAAAAAAATTTGACCTACTTTGTGAAATTGTGATTTAGGTAGTCTACGTCAGTCAAGGGAAAAGGAAAACCCCCTTTATCAAGGTTGAGTTCAATCTTCAAAGAGGTGTTGGCTGTTAGTCAAGAAACATGTTATGGGCAGTTATGTAGGGGTTGTAGGCTGTGAAAAAGCATTTGAAAGGGAATCTTTGCTATTCATTTTGCTCATACTTTCCAATTTGAAGCATTTGCCAGGGATTGCTGCAAGTATAGAGTTTCTAGCAAAATCAATTTATTCCATGGTTGAGTGAAAAGAAATATTTGATTGCTTAGTGATACAGTAAATTGCGCTATGACAGGCCTTTCTTATGCTCCCTGAGGCGCATTTGCTTGTGTGATATGAAGGACTCCAGGATGAAACTTGAAATCATGTTTTATCTGAGGCTCTCTCTAGTTTATGATCCTGAATACTCTTGTATTGTAGATTCTAAAAGCTAAAGCTGCTGTTCTGACATTGGTTTTATTTTTAGGAACACAAACACCAAGTAAAAGTTATAGCACGCTAAACAAGTAATATGATGTGAAGCTGCTGTTCTGATATTGGTTTTTTTTTTGGAACATAGACTGCTGCTTGAGAGGTTTTTCAGCTGGGTTTTTTCAAGGCGCTACGGCTGTCGATTTATGGTAAGAGTCTAAGAGATGAATACCCGCCCTGCCTTACAAATGCAGACATCAGGCAGAAAATGTTTCAGTGGCAAGAATGTATCAGCTGCTTCATCTCCTACTTTACCGGTGTGGTCTGGCCCTTTGGAATATATTGCAACAAATCCGCACCCACTTCATACTCCCTTACAAAGGGAAAATTTCCACAGACAAGCGCGTCAACCAGTTCATGACAGTGCTTCCATCACTCACATGTATCCATCCACTTTTGGTTCCTCATCGGTTATAGAGTCCCCTGTGTTCCCAACCCTTGGTCGGCTGCCTTGTTTCTCACCTTTCACTGCCCAGCTGCCAGGTGTAAGGTTGCCTTTTCCAGCAAAAAGTGCTTCTGATGCAGACACAGGGTTTGACAAGTATCATGGAGATGATGATGAGAGCTCTTGGTGCACCGATCATCTCCAAAGCTTGCTTGATTTCCCTGAGTGTATACCTGTATGTAGTGGTCAGGTGGATAGCACTGCAAGAGCCTTGTCGACAAATGACCGTTCAAAGAGAAACGAATGGCAAGAGATCGTAGATCGTTACCTAGACGATGATCCTATTGACCCAAATTGGGGAAATATTTATAGGAATTCTAATGCAGTGGACCAGCATCCAAAGGTGTGCTTGTTGCTGAATCTCAAGTTCAGTGTTTTTAGATTGGGAATTTTTCATTGTTCATTTAAAAAAAAGAAGTTAATGATCATCTCATATGTATCATGTACTTATAATGAATACTGATCAAAGAAAATTATTGCCTTACTCTTCCATGGATGCTGACCACATTGTCCTTTCAAAACTTAAGGTGGAACAAACTCATCCATGGGCTAGTTTTGTATATGTTTGGTGTTTAACTCTACTGGAAAATGTTTCAGGTACCATTCTCTGATAGTATCAACCAGTCCCTAACTCAACAGGATCAGCCCATACCACTACCACCTAGAGATATTGCTTCTCTCTCTAATCCAGTGAAGCCAGTTTTTAATACCGTCTCCACCATGGCATCCACAAACAAGCTACGCATGCGCTGGACACCAGAGCTTCATGAGGCCTTTATGGAGGCTGTCAATCACCTTGGTGGCAGTGAAAGTATGTGTTCCTTTCGCACCTGAATATTTTTGCTGTTACTGTAGCGACTTCATTGATTATTTTGTTATTACCATGCAGAAGCCACTCCCAAAGGTGTCTTACAACATATGAATGTGGAAGGTTTAACTAAATACCATGTAAAAAGCCACTTGCAGGTAAGAGAATATAATGTCGCACTAGCTTGTTGTGCCTGATAATCTTCTACCACGACTCAAGTTTTTTTTTCGCCACTTGCATTCCAGAAATACCGGTCAGCAAGGTTCAAACCAGAACCCTCTGAAGGTATTCCAGACATGCCCACTATGTTTCTTCTTGTTTCACTCCCCTTTGGAATTGAATAATTGACATAAAAAAATGCAATGGGTCACCATTTTGATTAGAGCATTAAAGTGATCAAAACATTGCTGGGTGTGGATACTGCATTTTACCTCAAGTAAATATATCTACCCCTGATATACTGATTAATGTTATGTTCTCTTCTTTCTGCACACTCAGAGAGGAGTCCTACTGGGCAAATTGGATCTTTTGCCGTGAAAGCGTAAGTGGATGGCATGTGTTTTCTCTAAATTCTAAATATTATACAGAGCTGTTTACAAATACATTTTGTTTTGCCTTTAAACCTTATTATCATTCCTAATCTTGCTTCTGCTATGACCACATTGGGCTTAGTTTTGTGTGGTTGCGAGCTCTAGTCTCTCTAGTGGATGTGTAATCCATATCATAGTTCAAATATGTATGGTTTCGAAATTTTTTTTGTCTTTGCACTTGGACGTTTATTGGAAGTTGGAATTGGTCGTGTTGATAATGAATCATAGTATCTCCTATGTGATGACAGGAACATGGATATAACTGAAGCTCTTCGGCTACAGATGGAAGTCCAGAAGCAGCTCCATGAACAGCTTGAGGTATGTAGAGCTGAGAAGCACTGGCAAGTTGCAACAAATATCATCTTCTAATTATAACTATGATAACTTGAAATATGCAGTATTTTCTTCCATCTTTGAAACGGCCGGCATTTGATATTCTGAGTTGAAATCTTCTCCTGCAAACCACAACCCTCTACTCTCGTCTATTAGTCAATGATTTCAATTTCTCATCTCAGATACAAAGAAAACTGCAACTACAAATCGAAGAGCAAGGGAATTATCTTCTGCAAATGTTGGAAAACCAAAACAAGATGGAAAAGGAAAAGCTGGAGTCTTCTCCACCAATAACTGCTAACAATACATCTCTGGCATCAGAAACTGATCATTCAGAACGGTCGTTGACCCAGAAAGGGAAGCATGCGAGTGAGACTCTCGTCCACAAGGACAAGGATGTACCATATTCCTATCCTCCTCCCCTAAAGCGCGCTAGGCAGTTGGGACCTAACAGCGAGTAGCCTTCAAAACTGCACAGGTTCAATGGAAGGGACAATAAGAGATCGGTGAAAGTAGCTTTGTGTCTCCCATCCTTGAATTTCTCTTGGTGCAGTGACTGTTCTGGTTTCCTCCTCTCTTGTCTGTATAGACAGTAGTAGGATCATAAATTTTCTAGCTTTTCAACCCTGCATTGTTCAAAATACTGATCTTTGAACATCATTAACTGTAACGACGGACTTATTGTTCACGTTTGTTGCCAATGTAGCTGGAGTATTAGGCGTAGTTAGACTTCTAATCTTCAGTATGTGACATGATAATTGAGGATGTAAATGTAGAGTTTGGAATCCTTTTGTTTGTGTTGTTCATCTGGCGCAGGCTTATATGTGTTTCTTCCTTGCACTCTTACAGCATTTTTTTTTCTGCAGTCACTGTTATCACCTGATGCTTTATTAGAGTTGCAACATTGATTTACTTAGTACAGTAGAAGTTATGTTGCATTTCCTTTAATTGCAGGGTATCCATTGCAGATAGAACAATTTCTGCTCACAGAAGCACGCAAATCCATCAGCACATACAGTATCAGGATTTGTATTCTGTTAGTATTTCATCTTTAAATGTCTCACAGGTTCTTATATCCTTACCCACTTCCCTGACATTAGAGTTGCTGTTGATTTTTCTAACTTGTTATTTGCCCCACAGTTTGCATTTTCTGATGCAGTTGATTGGAATTTACTCAAACTTGAAACACCTCAGGCAATATAACAAGTCAATCGATAAATCATGAATGTAATACAGGAGAAATGGTATGTTTATTCCTTTTCCCTGTCACTCATTTATTCATAGGAGTATAAAGAAATGAAATACAATTATAGACAAGCAAAAAAAAACATAAAAACACATTCAATGTGAAAAACAAAGAAAAAAAGATGTTACAATCATGTCTAAGCAGTGCTCTCCTGTAAAATGCCCTCCAATCTCTTCTCAAATGTTGTGGATGAATTGAAGTTTAGTTTGCTGCCCTGCAATTGCGCAGACGACGGATTTCATTATCAGTAACAAACAAAGAATTTGAGATCAGAGAGAAACACAAAGTTCTTAATTTGGTGTTAGTTACCTGTCTAAATCTGTTTCTTGTGTTTGAAGTGCCTTTCGAATAGGACCCGGAGTCGGAACTGGTACCTGTACCCGGACCTGTATGGCTCCAGTAACTCCCAACAGTCCCAATGATGGGCATATCATCCGGGTTCCGACTGGGTGATTTCCTTGGCGTTGAAGCTGCTGAGAACTGATTGATCTCTTCCACAGTCAATGCACCCAAGATGGGTCGGTCCTCGAAATCCTTGGGTGAGCAGGTTGTGTAAGACTCAGGTGAATTCCCAACGGAAGCCGAGCTCGTCTTGCTCACACTAGGACTAACAGGTTCTGATCCCACCAGCCAGGTAGAAAGACTTGCATCCACCGCAATTTCCTTATTCGAATTCTTAGATTTGGCAGAATTCACCATCTTGGAATTCACTGGTGGCTTCAGAATTGTCTCTTCAATGACTGGAATGTTGGATTCAAGGCCTGAATTCTTGTTCTCCTTTGCTTTGTTTCGGGATGTCAGCTTAGCTCTTGCCTTGATGGCTTTCCACTGGGTAAGATTCTCAACCGGATTGAGCACGGAATCGAAATTCTTGATCCTATCATCTTCATCTTCATCTAGGGGTTTTACTGGCATTGGACTGTTCACCTCCTTGTCGCCTGTTTCATTGGAAAGCTTATGCTTCCTGGAGTCAATGGAGAGGGAAAACAATGACTCGGACGATCCCTCGTTAGCCTCCACTAGATGATCATTATTCACTTCCTCTCCATCCTCCTCATCATCGCTCAGGTAACGATCCAAGTCACTCTCATCTTCCGATACCACCTGGTCAAATTCATCATCGCTGCCGCAATTCTGATATCGATAACCACTAGGAGGGAAAGAGAAGAGACTTGAAGATGAACTCGAATCCGAGTGACTCTGGTTCTTCTCCTCCTTCCTAGCTTTCCTCTCCTTTTCACTCATCTCATCATCGATGCTCTTCACCAGGAAATCTCTCTCAAGTTTGTTGTCCTCACTCGACAAATCTTCATAGAACTTGACATTCTGATCAAAAGTCACCTTCTTTCTTCCACTTAAGTTCAATTTCTCCCTTTTTACCTCCCTAAACCGCAAATAAAAGCAATTCCAGATCACGACTAAGAGATAAAAAGGAAAGAACAAAAGCAGTAAATGAACTTACACACTGTCTGGAAGTGGGTTGATGGCCTCTTCAGTGCTCCCTCCCTCGGTGATTTCCGTGAGTGGGAGAGCTTGGAGTGTGTCAATGTCCGATGGGCCAATAAATTCTAGATCATTTTCCAGCTGAATCTGGACAATCACAGTGTACAAAGCTTATGATCAGCAAGAAGATGAAGACAATTAAACGAATCCGAAGAAAACCCTAAATTTGGCTAACATACAAGTTGGTTCAAGCGGGGGGTTGGCCTCCGACTCCGAGGCCTGAGTGGCTTTCGGCGATTGGACTTCTGAAAACAAGTAGAGAAACACCCCATTGTTGGCAATGGGCAGAGCTCGAAGCCTCTCCACAGGAAGAAAGAAGGAGATAGATAGTGTAATTGTTAAGCAGTCTCCATTTTCATGGAGAGAGATGTGAAAGAGGGAGACTGTAAAGAGGAAGAAAAGGAAGAGAAAGAGAGGTGATTTTTACTTGGATAGGGAATATGACCGTTGGAGTCACAGGGGACACCGTGTCCAGTCCACTGAGCCGTTGGGAGTTTCAGTCTCAGGCGTGAAACCGGGTTTTGGCCTTTTTTAAATACTCACCTCTCTGAACATCTTACGAATCCTATGCATTTTTTAGGTGGGCCGGGCGGGCCTTAGCTTGCTCGGCCCGTGCAGATATCAGAGTGGGCCCAAAACCCACGTCGGAAGCTCAGCCTAGGAAGAAGAGCTACAGTGTACAACATTTGTAGATTGTTTTGTAGAAGCTCCAAGTTTTGAGTTTTGGATTTAACTAGTAAAATCCCCGCACCATAATGCGTATTTCTTTTATAAATAAAATTATAATAATACAATAAATTACTATAAAATAAAATAAAATATGTTTGATTCAATGTTTTGATTTGAATCAATTTATTAGAAAATGTATAAAATCCTATAATTATGGTGGTAATGACACTTCATAAAAAATATTGCTCTTTTAATAGATGGATGGATAGATCAATAGATGGATAGATAGAGAGACAGAGAGACGGACGGATAGATAGATGGATAGACGGACAGACATAAATGATTACGTACAGAGTAATATTTAAACCCTATAATTTTTTTTAAAAATGGTTAAATTATTATATTTAGAATTAGAACGAAGGATAAGTTAGAAATTAATCGAATAAAATAATGTAATCTATATACATATACTAAAACCGATGCATTGAAGCCTGCGTGGCGGCATGTGAGTGAATCTGCCTACGTGGCGGCGCGTGAGTGCGTCTCGCAAAACTTTCTCCCTTAAAAAAGGAAAGCTAATAAAAATAATAATATAGTTTAAATCTATATAATTAAAAATAATTATTTTATTTTACCATTAATTCATATAATTGAATAGATGGAATATATTATACAAGAGTAAATATTATATAAGGAAATAATTATATCAATATAATTAAACACAATAATAGTAATAAATTTGGCATATACAGATATACAAATTGCCATATAAGTGTATCTTCATCTGGATTATAAATAATCTTTCCAATGGACGGTATATATATAAATTTGGCATATGGACAGTTTATATATCGATTATTTAGTGTGGAAAGAATTATTTATATCAAAATTAATTATTTCATAGTTATTTTATTTATATCTATATTATTTTTTAGGAGAATGAGTTATTTAGATCTAGATTAATTTTAATCTTATATTTCCACTTATTAGTTTAATTATCATAATGTAATTCATATTTATTTATTTATTTATTTTTATATTTATAATAGGATTTTTTTTTATAGATAATAAGTGAAGTTTTATAATATTGTGTTAATATATTCCCGTGCAGGGAACGGGGCATACACTAGTAATGATTATAAAATCTACTAGTTGCAATGTGAAAAAAAGGCAACAAAATCTAAGCATGCAAGTTTAATTCTCCACTTTCCAAATTTATGCAAAAAAAAATCTAGCTATACCGTATACATGCTTCCCTTTATAAACAACCTCTTTCTTATTATCCGACCTTCAATTTTGCCTCAACACGCCAAATTTCTGCACATCGATCCGCCTCCGTTTATAGGAGAGAAATCTATAAAATCGAGTTTAGGTGTTTTGTCATCGATGCAAGTATCGATGCTCCTTCAACTACAAGTGATTGTTATTAATGCTTGAATATATATCGATACTTGCATCCTTGTCAAATCGCCTAACCTTGATAAGGGCACGACAAGGAGGATTAGTCACGAGAGAAACTTGAATACATATCCTTTATCATTCAAGTTTTGTCGATTTTTCGTTGTGTTCTCGAGTCCTAAATATGTTTATCATCTTACTTCGTTGTGAGTTTTCCTATCTTTTGTATGGTTTTGTGCTTGGTGATAATGTATGTTTCTTCCTTTTACGCCAATATCAAGTCTCTTCAATGTAGTCGAATGAATGATGCGTATAGCCGACCCTTCAAACCCTACTCAGAGCATGATAGACGGTATGTTTGTGGATTGCACACAACTAGATTTTACTTGAATCGAGTTCATAAACAATTCTTATGTTGGAATCGAATTTGGACATGAGATCTGGGATTGATTGAATGGAAGAAATTCTGAGGTTGAAGACGAGAGAAAATGGAGGGAAGCAAGGATCTGTAAAATTTCATTAGCTTTCACATTACAGAAGTGAGGGGCTTTTATAATGAAGCCCACTCACACGGCCCAATACTTTCCACACAAACTAATACAAAATTAGGCCCAATGAATTGAAACAACTGAAGCTAAGTTCTTAGAGCTATAGAGCTCTGTATATCTGAACACCCCCCTCAAGATGGAGGCGGGGAGGAGACGACTCCAATCTTGCCCAACAGAGGAACAAGATGGCATCCAGGGACATTTTTGGTCAAAAAATCCGCGAGCTGATCACGGGAAGCAACATGATGCAGAGAGATTAGGCCTTCCATAAGCTTCTCCCTCGCAAAATGACAATCGATTTCGATGTGTTTAGTACGTTCGTGGTAAACTGGGTTCTTAGCTATGTATATAGCTGCTTGATTATCACATTTCACTGGCACAGGGGTGATCCCAGGGACGTCAAGCTCACCCAGCAACCTTGTAAGCCAGGCAATTTCGGTGCAAACTCGTCGAAGTGATCTGTACTCAGCCTCTGCTGAAGAAAGGGAGACGCTTTGCTGTTTCTTTGATTTCCAGGACAGAAGACAAGGGCCAAGGAAGATGACATAGCCACTAATTGATCGCCTGGAGAGGGGACAACTAGCCCAATCGGCGTCACAGTAGGCCCGGAGAGTCAGGTTTGAACTCTTGGTGAGGAGAAGGCCCTTTTGTAGAAGATCCTTTCAAATAGCGAAGAACATGGGAAGCAGCGTCCATATGAGCTGTTCTAGGAGCTTGAAGAAATTGACTGAGGAATTGAACTGTAAAGGCCAAATCCGGGCGTGTGTGGACAAGGAAATTGAGCTTGCCCACAAGTCGTCTGTAGATAGAAGGATTGTCCAACAACTCACCATCAGCTGGGGTGAGCTGCAAATGTGGCTCCAAGGGACTGACCACAGCAGACCCTGAACAAGGGAATTCATCAAGAAGCTCATGAACGAAGCGTTGTTGGCTCATGAGAAGCCCAGTAGGGACCTTGATGAACTCGATACCCAAAAAGAAACGCAGTTCTTCCAAATCCTTGATGAGAAACTGAGCATCCAGAAAGGCTTTGAGACTGAGCATTTCATGAGAATCACTTCCCGTGACCAGGATGTCATCAACATAAACGGCTACAAAGCAAACTTGACCATGATTCTTTCGAAAAAACAGTGAATAATCACTAGAAGACTGAGTATAACCTTGTTTGCGCAAGGCAGCTGACAGTCGGGCATACCACTGCCGAGATGCCTGCTTCAATCCATATAAGGATTTCCTCAGGCGACAAGCTTTGTTGTGACCAGCAACAACCAATCCCGGAGGCAATCTCATGTAGACTTCCTCATCTAAATGGCCATGGAGAAAAGCGTTGTTCACATCCATCTGCATAACCAACCAATTACGTTGCAAAGCAACTGTAACCAAAGCCCTCACTGTGGTCATCTTGACGACGGGTGAGAAGGTTTCTGTGTAGTCGATTCCCTCCTTTTGAGTGAATCCCTTCACTACCAGTCTGGCCTTATAGCGTTCTATTGTTCCATCAGCTTTGCGCTTGACCTTGTAAACCCATCGACAACCAATGGCACGCTTTCCTGGTGGGAGATCAACAACATCCCAAGTTCTGTTGGCATCAAGTGCCTGAAATTCATCATGCATAGCAGACTGCCATACCTCAAAATTGCAAGCATCACCAAAAGTAAGGGGCTCGTGTTCAGGCCGAATGAGAACAGGAGCAGTGGCAGAAGGAAAATAGCAGTTAGAAGTGATGGTGTGGAAACAAAACTCAGAAGAAATGCAATTGCTGCAAACATACTCAGAAAGGTAAGCTGGAGGATGGTGAGTCCGAGAGGATCTTCTAATAGGGACAGGTGGAGGCATAGGTAGAACAGATTGAGGAATGAGTGGTTGTATCTCAGGGGATTCACATGTGTAATCATCCTCAATACTGTCCTGGATGGGAAAGGAAAAGGATGGAGAATCACTGAGGCTAGATGAAGGAATGGATATGTATGGGAAAACTTGCTCATGGAACACAACATCTCTAGAGAAGGTGATGTGCTTAGTTTCCAAATTAAAGAGTTTGTATCCTTTCTTCCCTTCAGGATAACCCAACAAGACACAAGGTGAGGCACAGGCTGCAAATTTGTCTCGTCCATGAGCCATGGTGGAGACATAACTGAGACAACCAAAGCACCTGAGATGCTCAAAGGAAGGGGCTTTGTGATGGAGTTTCTCATAGGGAGAGGCCATCTGGAGGAGTTTGCTTGGAAGACGATTGATAATGTGAACTACCATTATCACACTATCACCCCAAAATCTCCTAGGCAAACCTGATTGAAACATGAGGCTCCTGGCAACCTCCAAAATATGACGATGCTTGCGCTCAACCACTCCGTTTTGCTGAGGAGTGGCAGCACAAGAAGTCTGGTGAGCAATACCATGCTCTAGGAGGTATTGAGAATGCTCAGCACTCCCTCCCAACTCCATGGCATTGTCAGTTCGAATTGCAACAACTTGCTGTCCAAACTGTCTCTCAGCCATGGAAAAGAAGTTCTTCATAACAGAAAAAGCAACGGCCTTATTGGGAAGCAATTGAATCCAGGTGGTACGAGTACAGTCATCCACCACAGTCAGAAAATAGCGATGATTATCATAAGTAGGAACACGGTAAGGTCCCCAAACATCTATGTGAAGCAGCTCAAAAGCAAATTTGGTCTTAATGGAACTCAAAGGAAAAGGAAGTCTGGCCTGTCTTGACCGAGCACAAATCAAACAAGATTTCAAATCCAGATTACAGCTATCAGTCATCTTAATAGAATTCAAAGTTCTAAGACGTTTGAGAGGCAAATGGCCCAACCTCTTGTGCCAAAGAGAAGAATCCACCACTCTTGACACATTATTTGCAACACCATGAGACTGTGCAGTATCCCTGTATCTTAGCAGAAAAAGATCCTTCACCATATCTCCAATCTTCAGTGGTTTACTCATGGAAGGAGCATGCAGAAAACAACCTTTTACAGTGAATAAAATGAAGCAACCAAGCCCCCTAATCAGTTTTCCTACTGAAATCAAGTTGCACTTGAACTCAGGGACCAATAGAGTGTTGTGCAATGTTAGACCTTGCACAATCTCTACTGTGCCTGCAGTGGTTATGTGTGTAGCTTCCCCAGTAGGCAAAGTGACAGTGAAAGGCTTGGACAACTTGTAGGATGACTTGAACAAATCAATGTCACCACACATATGTCCACTAGCACCACTGTCCACAATCCAAACACGGCCATCTAGAACTTGCTGAGTTAAGGTTGTACCTGAGAATCCTGCAAAATCATCTGCAGTTGGCTCCTTAGTGCGGGAGGAAGCTCCAGATGACTGCAGCAAGGCCACCAGATGAGCTATCTGGTCACTGGTGAATTCATTCCTCGAACTCTGACTAACAGTACCAGCAAACTTACGATCACTGGAGTCCTTCCTATCTCTGCTGTCTCTATTCTCTGTGTAACCAGAGGGAAATCCGATAATGAAGAAGCACCTATCTATGGTATGGTTCGTCTTTTTGCAATTAGTGCAGAAAAGAGGTTTGCGATCAAATTTCCCTTTCTCCTTCTCGAGATTTCCCTTTCCAGAGACAGATGCCACAGAATTTCCAGAATTAGATCCAGATCCACCTGAACCTGATGAAGAATTTCTAGATCCGGAACTCGATGTTTTAGCGTGCATCGACATTCCTTCACCATGTGTAGATCCACCAATGGATTTGTTCTCTCTTTGATTCTCTTCCTGAGAAAGCAAGAAATATATCCGATCTACATCCGGCAAAGGCTCCATCATCAAAATAGAGCCTCGTGCCACAGTATAAGCTTCGTTCAATCCCATTAGTAGCTGCATAATTTTCAGATTCTCTTCATATTTTCTAAATTTCGATGCATAGTTGCAAGTGCAACCTTCACATGAACATGATCCGAGATTCTTTATGCCGTCTAATTCATCCCATAGGATCTTCACTTTCGTAAAGTAATCAGAGAAAGCACTAGTACCTTGCATAGTCGTCACCAGCTCCTGCAAGATCGAGTACATCTGAGTGCCTCCAACCTTATTGAACCTTGAATCAAGCTGGCGCCACACTGCCTGAGCTGTATCATTGTAGATGACGCTGCGCTTTAGCCTTTATCTCCAGACTCAAGCAGTTGGTGATCCACGAGAAGACCATGTCGTTACACCTCTCCCATAGTGCGAACTTTGAAGAATCTGCAGCTGGACGCACGATCGCTCCATTGATGAAGCCAACCTTGTTTTTCGCCGACAAGGCCATCCGAATCGATCTGCGCCATTCTCCATATCCTTTGCCGCTAAAAGGAGGTGTAACAAGAGTAAGACCTGGATGATCGCTAGGATGTAAGAAATATGGATCATTAGTGTCCAATTTGATTGGCTCGCTAACTGGATCCACTCTAACTTGCTCGTCGGCCATGGCAAAACGAGCTAAATTTGCAGCGAGAAGGTAATAACAGAGTGCGAATTTAGTTCAGATCGCTAGATCTGCTCTGATACCATGTTGGAATCAAATTTGGACATGAGATCTGGGATTGATTGAATGGAAGAAGTTCTGAGGTTGAAGACGAGAGAAAATGGAGGGAAGCAAGGATCTGTAAAATTTCATTAGCTTTCACATTACAGAAGTGAGGGGCTTTTATAATGAAGCCCACTCACACGGCCCAATACTTTCCACACAAACTAATACAAAATTAGGCCCAATGAATTGAAACAACTGAAGCTAAGTTCTTAGAGCTGTAGAGCTCTGTATATCCGAACATCTTAACTATCAGCGCGACTAGTATTCGATTTACTTCGAGTAATAGATCAAGAAAGCTCGAATATTTGTTTCCGATTATCTTTGTAATGTTACGATATTGCACTTGAAGCTATGATTTGTATTAGATGTTGATTGATACACCTTGATATGAATATCGTTCATACACATCGCTCGCAAGAAACTATTGTGTGGTTATGACTTCGCTCATCTTTTTGACCGTGTTTAAATCCTTTTAATTCTTTTTTTGATAAAGCTATTTAAAAAAACAAATAAATAACGAAACTTTCATAAATCATAAATGCGTAAGTAGTAACTATAATAATATCAGCAAAAATTGTGTCTAATTTAATGTTTTAAATTGAACCAATTGATTCTAGAATTAAAAAAACTATTTTAATTTAATTGGTTGAAAACCCTGTAATTATGGTGGGATGTCACCTTACCGAAAATATTTCCCTTTTAATAGTTAGTTATAGATAGTTAGTGATATAATATTAAAGATTATAAATTATTAGAAAATGTATAATATACTAAGGAATAAATTATACTCTAATTTAATGTTTTAAATTAAACCAATTGATTGTAAAATATAAAAAATCTATTTTAATTTGATTGATTGAAAATTCTATAATTGTGATGGTGGTGATACCTCATAAAAATGCTTTAGATAGATAGATTATAAAATATAAAAAAATGTTGACAAAAAAAATCTATTTAAATTTGATTGGCTGAAAAGCCTATAATTATGGTGGTGATAACACTTCATCAAAAATATTTCTCTTTTAATAGTTAGATAAAGATGCACTAAAGATAACTTGCTTGGCTCCAAGTATCAACAAAACCCATGTCTGAGATTGAAGAGTACGTGCCATCGAGTATCGAACCACAAACCATGGATCATGGATGCTGAGACAATGTATGTGAAAAAGTGAAATGAAGATTGCTCAATTTCAGCACAACATGAAGCTTGCAGATCGGAACAGTAAGCACTTTCTAGTTTCTACAGTCCACACCTTCACCGCACTTCTACGTCACAAACGTGAAACGACAAGTTGGGAACACGCCGATGGCCTAGTACATAGTCAGCTTGGGCAGAACAACTAGCACCAATTATCCTCTGGCGGTTGAAGCTGATTTCTTCGTCGGAGGACATGGTTCAAGTTGGAGTTATCTTATTGATGGCATGAGAAACACTGGCGGGCAGATAACAGGCTACCTGAGCGGTAACTGGGATTAAATGATTTGGGGGAATGTACAAGTTTTACTGTTCATACCAAAAGATGCAATCCTGTATTTCTTAGCGTTCTGCAATTCAGCTTTGATGAAACCACGGCATATATCCATCATTTTTAGAAGAGCGGCTTGGTAGTGCTTTGCAATTCAATGCAGTATTGCAGTGTATGTTTTAGCAAGGGGCAGTCTCTATGTTCTTTTTAATGCTCACCTTATGTCCGCTACCTGGCCGATTTTCATCGTAAAGCTTGCTCTGTATCCAAACAGATGGTGCAGGCAATGGGTGTGACTTGACTACACACTCGCACCCACTTGTCCATACAAATGGTGCAGACAACCCCGTTAAACACCATAATCCAGATTCCAGACAACCCGTTATAGCAACCATATTCAATCTTCAATCAAAACATCGGTGGTTCAAGGGAAAACTTAAGACAGCAAAGAAACAGTAATAAACTGGGAAAAATTTATACACAAATGCACAATCTACAGACTACAGCAAAGAAACAGTAATAAACGACAGCCAAAAAACAGGTACATTATGAGAGACTATTTGTGAGCAATGAGCAATAGACAATATGAATATTAACCCATGACACGAATCAAATGGCTATATAGACACTGCTGTGCAAGAGATGGTAGAGTTTGCACTCCAACAGCACTCACAGACAGGGGTACGTTGTCCAGGACACAAGGTAACCAATCACAGGGAAAGACAATTACAACGGCTCGGTTTGCTTCTAATGAAAGGATGATTCCCAGGAAATAGAAGCCAAGGAAAGCAGCAAGCCAACCTATTTTGCCTTGTATGAACACCACAGGTAAAGTAACACGACAGCCAAATAGCACCCTTCAAAGTGCTAAGACATACAAATGCTTCTACAGACACCAGAAGAAACTAACTTCAGGGAATGCATTTGCTTTTTCCTTCAAGTTAAAAAATATAGAATGACTTGAAACACCAAAAGACAACTTAAAACTGCTAGTGTCGATATATTTATCATTTCGTTCTGTTACAGTCACCTCGTTACCAATTGAAATCATTCTGCAGACGAAGAGGGGCTGGAACAAATGATGTTAGAAGCAACATCCAAAAACCACTGCTTGTCGGTTTATCTCATACCTGGCAGCATAATATGAAAGATTTTCATGTCATCCCGAGATTGAA
The DNA here is from genome assembly GCA_037127255.1 of Persicaria tinctoria. Taxonomy (NCBI): domain Eukaryota; kingdom Viridiplantae; phylum Streptophyta; class Magnoliopsida; order Caryophyllales; family Polygonaceae; genus Persicaria; species Persicaria tinctoria. The sequence continues at coordinate 10,115,543 of JBANSL010000012.1, forward strand.
CATTGTCTGACGAAGATGTCAAATGTCTTTCAGCAAGGGTTCAATTCAAGAAAAATCATCCCAAGTGAGATTTGCAGCCCTGTTTTCATCATGTGTCGAGCTTAAGCAAAAGGAAATCACATACCCTCGTCAAGCACCTACAGTGAACCAGAAAATATTAAATTGGATACAAGGACAGGAGAATAATGTATTATTATGATTATCAAAGATGATGAATATGAAAATATATTGGAATTCGAGCAGCTCATACTCGAAAACCACACCACTAGCTTAAAGAATTCATGAGAAAGATCAAGTATCATTCAGTTCTTATTTTTATCTTCATCTCATCTGCAGATTAACAAGATATATTTGTTGTAAGGAAGAAACCATTAAAGGTCTAAATTATAAATAAATAATAAATAAACGTGTTGGCTATATAAACCCCAAATCATGCACGTCCTTAAAAGGGGTTAATTTTTTTTTTAAAGTTAATTAGTCACAAGGCTTGCATGTCCTTAAGGACGTGCATTTTCAGCCTTTGGATTTGTGGTGTATATAACCACACCCTAAATAAAATATCAAAAAGTTAATCATTTCATGCAATTTTCTTTATAAAATTTTATGAAAAAACTTAGCGTGTTAAGATATCACAAGCAATTTCTTAGCCTAAAATATGATCACACAAAGCCACTTATTACATTCTATAGCTAACTCGGATATCTTAACATGCTAGAAGTTTTTAAGCAAGTGAAGACGGATATTTGCACAACAATAGTTTAAGCTAAATGAGCACTACCATAACTCAAAATGGAGCCTCAAGTGATTCATCCCATACTTCTGCACTTCCATTAGAGGCATCCTCACCGTCATCTTCCATTGCAAGCCTAATATATTCTCTGTGTGCAAACCGATCCCACTCCGTCAAGGTTGGATTTTCTCGTTCCTGTCAACAACCAACATCATAGGAAAATAGAGCGCAAGTGAATAGCATTAAGTCAGAAAGCAGCCTAAAGGGCGAAAAAGCAATTTCATGTACCTGACGTATAAGGAATGGATCACGAGTTTCAAAGGCCATGAACTTATTTAGGTTAAACAGAATGTTAAAGACGTGTCCTGAAAGTTTACTCCTCTTCATATCACGTAGAGTGATAAAATTCTCATCCTGCAAGCATTGCAAATATAGAGCCTGTATAAAAACTGAAATATTGCAATGTGTATTGGGGCTAGACACATAAATAAAGAACCAGCAACATCTGAAAACCCAAACGCTTGGTAAGTTTTTTTGTTGGATAAGTTTTCCAAATTTCAAAGCTGGAAAGCATATCATACAACAATTTTGAAAAAGTGAATTAGAAATCCAGTATATGGCAGCAGGTAATCTCTACAACCTCAATAATCTATAAATTAATTTCTATGCCGTGACTGCAAGCAATAAATATGCTCGGAAATGCAGAGAGCATAGAGCAGTTTGCCCTCAAATATTCCCCAACCAATATTTCCAAATCCCAGTGGCATTTTAAGTTTAAAAACTGTTGCAGACAAGCATATCCAACTATCCAAGTCTCCTACCAAAATAAAAAAACACATCATCTGAAGCCAAATAACATGAGTAAACAAAAGTGAAAACCCAAATTCTTTATCACCCATAATTAAATACTGTATGAAACAAATGAGAGAAAGGGGAAATGAGAAGCAGCCTATAAACAGAAGACAACGAAAGACAACCTCAGGTTTAATCATGTCAATAAGCTGACACAAGATATCTTCGAAAGGCACAGCCTCTTGTGCCATGCACTCCATTCGATGCAACTGCTCCTCGTAGAAGAATTGCATCTCATTCCGGGTGAGGATTCCATTACTATCCAAGTCAATGCACTTGAACCTGAGAAAAATAACTTGATATGAAACATGCATAGAGACTTGAGAAACGTAAGAGCAGCGGAAATCATCCCAAAGATCTTGATCTTCAAAAGAAATCGATGCATGTAAACATACTTTTATACTTCAAATGATATCGTTCAATAAAACAACAAATGATTAAACCCTAGATAATATTAACCCAACAAATTTTAAGGAACTGAATACCCTCTAGAACTTGCCAAGAGGTAGAAGAGTTCCAGCACTAATTACCGGCTCTTTAAATGAAAAGCCTTGACTATCTCTAACCTTATCAAGAGGTAGAAGAGATCCAGAACTAATTGTCAATTCTTTAAATGAAAAGCCTTGACTGCCTCCCAGCTTGGAACAAAGGAGTCCCAACTTGGAAATTGATTTGTTTATAATATGTTTATCCAATTATCCCATAGTGTTCCATCATACTTGCACTAATTCAGATTTCTAATCGAAGGGGAAAAGGGGGAAGACCACTGAGTCGTCACATTGAGGATGGGGAAATGGTTTGAAGGTCTGCTATTTGCAGTCAGTAGTTCTGTTTCAACTTTCAACAATACAGTATGATTGATATCTGCCATTCCATGATCATCTGGTCAGGTCAGAATGAAAATGGTGCACTAAATATTGCAATGTTTCAGATCTATCACACTTTCCCAATATGTAAGCACGCTCCCTAATGTCTAAAACACTTTCATAAGGCTCTTCCCCTAAGTCATGTAAAAACCGTAATTATCTCAATCCCAGACCATAACTTCAAACACATGCACAACTTTTCAACATCTACCTAGAACTCAGTTAGAGGAATAATACCAACGGGCTTATCAAACTAAGGACGCCCAGCCATACCAATATTCAAGGCTAGGTTCTGATGATTTGTCCTCCTCAGCAAGTATGAAATAGACAAAATCTTCATAACCCATCTTACCCACCACAGGCGAAGTGAACTTTCTAGGAACCTGAAGAGGAAAAACATTTGAAGTTGTACCATGAAAGCAGAACACTGGAAAGGGATAGATGAACAACAATGCAATAATAATTCCAAGAATATGTACCTGAGAGAATATTCTGTCCACAATCCTATAGGTAAGGGCACGGTTCCCATATTTGATTAGATGCTCTTTGTCAATCAGAAGATCATGATCTATGTCCAGCTCCCAAAACTTGCAGTATATGACATAAAAGTGCTCATAGGAGAAGTATCTGTTTAAAGAAAAATTAGATTAAAGAACATTGTAAACATAATATATCGTAAAATGTCAATAAAGGACGCTTTGAATGTAAGAGCGAGAAATATGTTTAACATATTCTATAAGTGATTTCGACAAACAAATCAGATCGAAGGAAAAATATGAAGTAGACATGAAAAGGACCGGAAGATTCAATGCATCTGACAGAAGAGCACAAGTTAAGCTGTACTCATGTGATGAGTCTGATTACCAATATGGCTCAATTGCACATCTGAGTTCAAGGGCATCCTCGGGAAAACTATGCTTCATGTAATACAAGCACAACACATCAAGTAGTACCCCCAAAACGTGACAAACCAACAGAAATTAAACAGAGCGAAGGAGAGGCATAAGACTGCTTCATTTGAATTCTAACCTTAGTACTTTGTTAATGTCTTCTTCATCATCTGCATGCTGCAATGCAGTAATTAAGTTGCCACGTTTCAGCTCCCGGAGAGTGAGATGACCAGTGCCTGTTCTATTGATGTAGTAAAAAATCATGTATATTACAGTTTCAGCTGCACAGAAAAAACAATGTCCATAATATCAGAACTGTAGAAGAGCATCAGTACATGTTTGGTAAGGAAAAAATATCAACAATATTTTGAGGGAAGGAAACATGATACTACTTTCATTAATGAAGGAATATAAATAACTATCAATCTTAACCAAACTAACAACTGGAATCAACAAGCAGGAAGGATGGGGGTGTGGGAGAAGAAACCTAAAGAAGCATACCATATCTCTCTTGAAACTCAGGTGTACTCTGCAAGAACTCCAAACCAGGATGAGTTGCCAAAAGTTCACTAAGGACAGGCTTCAAGTCATCCTGCATTCGAAAAATGAAGGTTGATTGTTAGGCCTCCGCTCAGAGAGGGTAATAGAATTCAAATAAAGGAGAAAAATACATACACAGGCCCCTCCCAACGAACAACCACCACACACTGCCTCAGAAGGAAAGGTGCAAGCATTTTTTTAAGCATAACATAACCAAGACATGAAAAAGATGTCTTATCAAATTACCAAAATGCTGACAATACCTGAGTTAGGTATCTACGATCTGGTTGCTTCAAGATTGTGAATATTTGTGTAGCTATATCCACGGTCAGCATGTTTCCATTGACCCAATAATCAACAAATGCATCTCTACAAGAAATATATCCACCATAATAGACCATGTTATGGGGACTTGTAACTATAAGCATATAGAAAATAGAATATTGGTGTGTGAGGAAGCAGGATACCTGGTGACGAACCCAGTGCCATTAGCATCAATTTTCCGGAAAATAACAGAAGAGAAGAATGTTGGGAGCTTGCAAATTTCCCTTGTAATCGCCTTAAAATCTGAAAGACAGGAAAACAACATGTCAGGAGTGTCACCTTAAGAGAAGCTCGATGTGCAAGTGTCTAACCATCCATAAGTCTCACCATTGATTTGTAGCCCATCTGTATGACCATTGAAAAACTGATCTATTGCAGACATGATTCGCTCATTCAGTTCCTTTGGTGCAGGCCGGCCATTTTGAAAGTAGAACTGCAGAAAAGATATGTGAAGAAGAACAATAATTGGCATTAACAAATAACAAGTTGGAGACAATCTAAGATAATGCCACACTATACCACAAGTACAACAGACAACAACATAATTATCTTACTTGTGGTATCAGCTCCTTTTTTGGCTCACTTAGTGCTTTCAGGGAAGATCCTAAGGAAGAAGGGCCTGCCCTCTGCCTCATAACTCGAGGTGAACCAGATGAACTTCTTGGTGAGAGTGGAGGCGTACTCCCACCACGAAACATGGACGGTACTGCACTGCTAGAAGCATTTGGACTAGAAGTATTTCCTGGTACATTCAATGGTACCCCTGCTTTTGCATCACTGGCCAATGATTTCACCTGCACGTAGATTGGAGAAGTCTCTGAAGTGGGAATTACAACAACAGTTACCCAATTACCAAGCAAAGGAGGAAGAGGATGATGATTGTAAACAAATATTAGAAAAAAAATAAGCCCAAACAACTAGAGTTTCCTCAAAAAAGAAAGAAAGAAAACAAAGACCAGCAAACTCTAAAGCTTAAACAACATTAAGCAAGGGAAAATATACTGTCTGTTGGGTCGCTTATAAGTCACTAGTAAGGTCACTAATTAGGTAAAATATACTAATAATATACTTAGAAGGCCTTTTAAAGGTGATCTAAACAGACCCAAAACTATTAAGATATTGCTACCTGCTATATTGTGTCTTTTGATCCTTTGGATTGGATTTGTCTGCTTTTCAAATAAATGCAGATATAGCTGATGGCAACTGATTTGTCTACTTAAAAGGAATTGATGTCGTATATATTAACATCCTCATTTATACTGAAATTCTGATGGAATGAAAAGAAAAAGGAGGTTCTGCAAATTAGTTGGATGATAACTAGATAAACCATCACACTTACATTCATCCTCTTAGAAGGGCATTGAGTGAGGAGCTAGACATAACCACATAATGACTCACACCAGTACAAATGTACACTTAACCCTAGGAAAAATAAAGCTAAAATACCATAATTAATGATGGTCAATCAGTCCTTGCAACATGAAATCCCATCAATGCTCAGACCTGAATGGTATTATATTCATCATTCATAAGAAACTTTCTTATTCGCCAATGAAAAGGTTGTGATGTTAAAAGATTAGGACCAGTTACAAAATATGCCAATGAGAATCATATGATAGATAAGAGAAGTCCACATTACATGCTCCATTACAGGTAAAACATCTTATGACAACGTTCTGAACATATAAATCATATCAAGATTGGGCCCTTGCCACCCTAGTCGAAATGCTGACATTACCAAGCATGAATATTGGTAGTCAACATTGTTAACAATTTAATCCATTCCCTTTAAAGACAATGACAGCAGATGATTCTACTAACCACAGAGCCACTAGCTTACAATAGTAACAAATCTGTCGCCTCTCGCATTCAGTACTTTTATTTCCTTCTATGGCCATTTCTTCATCAGTCTTACAAAATTGATTCCAATATAATTTGATAAGAATCCACTTCAACAAGCCTACTAGAGTGCATCACTCTTACGGCACAGTGCTACAGATTTTAATGGGATTGGGGTATGTTAAGAAACTAAGGAAGTTGATAAAAGCAACAGCAGCTATTAACAAGCAACAGTGACTTGGCTTGTCTGACTTCTTTCATTTAGGGGAATTTTGTAATTAGTAGTAGAATGGTGTCCTTCTATGTAATTTTCTTGTTCCTTCGTACTGTCTATATAGCCGAAATTTACTCAAAGGGATCATACTCAGCACTGGTAAATTTAAGCCCAGGTTTTCAATGATTGCCTCGTCTAATCGAACACTTAAATCACTACCAAGAAAATAATCGAACACTTAAAACACAAAATCCACCTATTAAGTATTAACACCATAATCACAAGACAAATCCACCAAAAGGAAACTTCAAGAACAAAGCGTACCAGTCGATTCGAATCGGGGAGCGAAAGCCATTGCTCAAAAAGCTCCTCTGCGATATACGGATTTGATTTAACCGCCAAGGGAGATACCTCGGAGAGCTGTAGCAGATCAGCATCCAAACACGATACATCTCCATTCATATCCAAATCCATGAATATCAAGTTTCACTATCTCTCACATCCGCAGAAAACAAGATCAAATTGCCACACGCGGAGCTCAGCCTCCTCGCAGCGATGAAACCCTAGGAAGCAAACAAGTCGAACAGGGAAATCGGAGCCCTGCAGCTCCCCCGTGGATCGCTTCCCTCTTATCAAACGAAACTGGAGATCAACACAAAGCTAAAACTAAGATCCATAGTCGGAAAGCTCCGTTTATTCTATCGGCGCGAGAAATCCAGCTGTGAGCACTGATAAATAAAAATAATAATCACAGATCTCAAAGCAATGGGAGAATCCAGAGCTGTGAAGCTGGGAGGGAGATGGAGAATCGGAGATCAGAGTGAAATAGGAAGGGAGGGGAGTGGAGATTTGAGGCGTCGAAAGCGGAGCCCCTGAGTATGCGTGATACAGTGGATGAATAATGGAAGAAGGGAGGCGAGAGCGCGCGAGAGCTGGAAGGGAATTGCCCGAAGAGTGTGACATGTCGTCCTTAGAGTCAAGATGTCGTCCTTCGTACGAGTCAAGATTGCTTTCTTGTACGAGCACTCACTAAATTATTTCGGATATAATTCTACTTTTAAAAAAAAAAAAAATTCTTTTTTGCTTACAAGGGGGATTCGAACTCGTGACTTATTGGTAACTACATGTCATCCTTACCAACTAAGCTAGTAAGACTTGACCTAATTATGGTTTTCTAAAATATGCTTGCATCGCAAGCACAAAATCTTTTGACTTCCATTGCAAGCCGGAAGAATTTGGACATCATTGGAGGAAGCAAGCTAACCAAAGGTCATGCTGAAAATTTCAAGTCACGAGATTGGAGAAGGATTCATGTCATATACACGAACTATAACATGGGGTTACAAGAGACAGATGTGTGGAGCGAACCAAACAAGTGTGACACCACCAACCATTTTTTTATTATGAAAAAATTAAGATAGATAAATCTATCTATAGATAGCATCATGGCGGATGAGGTCCATGAGACCTAAATTACTCGTAATATCAATTCCATTGGAAGAGCGGCAAAGGTATGCAACCTTATTCAGTTATATGTCACTTTTTTTTTGAAGCAAGATAAGAAATTCAGTTTTCTAGACAAGCCTAGAGAAACCGAGATACCGGTCAAGCCGGTGGATGGACTAACCATCATGTACAACGGGAAGCAAATAATTAAAGCAAATGACATAAATGAAATAACAGAAGCAAATGACATAAATAAAAAACAAGGAACGTGCAAGCCATTATACACTACGAAACACAAGCCAAAAGAAGAACGAAACGATCGGCCAAAGGGACAACGCACACAGCGAACGCTGGGGACCAGCTAGCGGACACCTCAGATTATGGACTCGAAGAGCCTTCAGATGTCAATCGCATGTCCACGACGTCATCGAACATGACACAACAACCATCGCTCACAAGAAGCCTGCAATACAACAAGAACAGCACAGTACACTAACCCGCAAATTCAACCACAAACCACACCATTGCTCAATCAAACCCCAAGCACTCATCTCAACCCTCAATGACGATAATAAAATCGTGGGCAGGCTACCACAAGGATAAGCCTTAATAGAGGCGATAAAAAAACAAGACAAGGAAGACAAAAGAGCAGTAATGAACCAGAAAGCGAATAAACGAGCGGACTACAACAATAAAAAAGGCTGGTGGCGTAGGAGGGTTCCCTGGATCACCAGCAGGTGGGCACGTCAAGAGAAGTAAGCCAGGGCTAACAACTAAGGACGACACCAAGCCAAGGAAGGAGCGGAGCCTCTCGGCTGGGAGAGCCGAAGGCGGCGGCGAGACCGATATGAGAGCCAAGGGTTGAGCCGCGGAGCCCCCAATGAGTCGGAGCCGAGGACGGCCGTAGGAGAATCGAATACCAGCCGGACGAGGCAGGGGATGATGGAAGGAGGCATCAGAACCCGAGGAGGGTGGCCTGTGAATAAGGCGGCGACGGAGATCGATTTGAGGCGGTCGTGAACCGAGGATACTTGGCAGCCGCCGGAAGGAGGATGCCAAACAACCAAAGAACGCCGCCGGAGAGGCTACAGGCCGAAGGTAGAAGGCAAACGACGATGACGAAGGTGGGTGAAAGCGGAGCGGGTAGAAGACTGGTGTGGCAGTGGCCAGGACGGCGGCAAACCCGATGGCCAGGGAAGTGGAGATGAGCCAATAGTGAAGGTTGGGTGAAGGAGGTTCGGAGGTTTGGAGCTCCGGCGAGCCTAACGGAGGCAAAAGAGATGAACTTGGCTCGTGAATATTTGAACAAGCTCGAGCTCGTGTTATTGTTGTAGCTTGTTTTTGCTGAAAGTTCGTTTTTGAGCTCGTTTATGAACTCGAGCTCGTGATCTCGTTCGAATGCCTGAAGTGAACGAGACTAATTTAAGATAAACCCTAAAACTAAAGGGGGGGGGGGGGGGGGGAAGCACAAGGGCAAATTTGTCCGAGCTATACGAGCTACTCGAGCTCGGACTCGATTCGAGCTCAGAAACCCGCTTGAACTCGGCTCGTTTTTCAAATGTTCGGCTCGTTTTTCAAACTCGAACGAGCTCGAGCCGAGGTTTTCGAGTGGAATTCGAGTCGAATCCAAGCAGCTCGTGTTCACATAACACACCTAACGAAGATTCATAATTTAAGTGGGGGATTAACATTATGTGATCCACTTTTTTTCAGATGACGTGTTCTTCATATGTGATTTACATTGTTTTGCTCCCTCACAACAAGACTCACTGTTAGTTCTTACTATTTCATATTTTATTGATCTCCGAATCATCTTATTCTCCTATTTAAATGCATCTTCATTAATAACACAATTCTCATTTCATTTAACTTTTCTCTCTCTCTATATATAATCATTTGACATTTTTCCTATCACAATAGTTAATCCATCTGCCAATTTTATGCCTTCCAATACAATATGTGCAACAAAACAAGTTTATTTTTCCAAATATAAAAAAATGTACTACTTACATAACTAGTGAAATTTATTGCATTTGTAAGTATACTATTGGTGTACCCAAGGAGTTACAGGTACTTACTACCACTTTGTGTACTCCAACATCCGTTCTTCTTCTACCCAACCCAACCCAACCCAACAAAGCAACCACCTAAAAAGGCCTCTCTCCTCTCTCTCTCCTCAATCCTCCCTCACACACGGAAACCAACACCGAGGTCAAAACCAAAAGCCCCTTGTATTTCCATTTTATCCCAACAATTTTTTTTAATATTTTTAAATCCAGAATCTGTGGGCATGTTTTTTCCTTCACAAATTTCTCCCAAGAAATTTCTCCCTTCTTCAATGCCCGGTTGCAATTGCAACAAAATTACTTTACTATTACAAAAATAAAATTAAAAAAGTGTAAGATAAAATAAAAAGGGGGGCAAGGCCATTATCAAGTTGTAAACCCACTTTGATTTTGATCTCTGTTCCTGGGGATAGGTTCTTTCATAGGTATGGTATTGCACTCAATGTTGGTTTCTTTGGTGTTGGACAATCTTTGATTTTACCCATTTCTATAGTTTTCATGCAATTTGATTTTTGCTGATTCTTCCTGTACGAGTTCAATTTTGTTCTGCACAAACTCAAACTGTCACATTCGAATACCCTTATTCTAATCCAAGGTGGATTGCTCATCCACCTACTGCTGCAATTAGCAACTACTCGTTGAACTCGTAGTTAGGTCTGCAAAATTTTCTTCTGATTTCTGGATATCTGGATTTCCGCTGCTTGTTTGGAAGACTCGAGGTTAGGGTTAGATCTGGTATTTCAGAGGTTTTTTTTGGGGCTTTATCTACGGCTGATCTTTTGCTGCTGCTGCTGCAAAGATTCTTTAGCGAATAAATTCTTGTTTCTTGGATTGATATTTTATTTTTGAACACAAGAAATTGAAAATCAAGAATTTAGGTTTTAGGGTTCTTTGATTGCTGGAGTGCAAACCTTCTCTTTCCCACCTCTTGGTAAGATGGTAGCTTAGTGATCCTGTCGGCTTGGTTGGTTTGGTCAACGGCCAACTACCAAGATCAAGACTCTGTGAGTTTAGATTCTTGATTCCATGGGTTCTTGTTTGTTTCTGCATTTGGATTTGATGCTTAGTTTGTCTAAAAGTGATCATCTAATCTGAACATTCTGACAATTGTTTCTTGAATTCCCTGTCCCTGAGTGTGATTGATAATTCCTATTTGCATCTTTTATCACAAAATCAACGATAATTCACAACGTACTGATGACTTGAAGGTTGTTTCAAACTCTTCTTGGAAATCTATTTTTGCTATTTTTTCAGAAAGTGTGTGTTTCTTGGAAATCTGTTTGTAGCAGGTCAGATCAAAAGTGTTGAACCCTTCTTTCTTACTGTTGAAAGTAGACAGAAGGAATTACTATGATTATTTGTTGTTGGGTTATGCGGCGCAGCGGCGGAGGACTTGGTGTTACCTGAATCGTTTGGCCATTAAGTAAAAGTTTATTAATCTGTCTACTACAGACTGCTCAATGAAGATTATTCCCCCTCGATCCATCTGCCTGTTCTTTTTTTTTTTGTTTTTTTTGTGAGATGTGCCCTTTGAATGCCTTGGGATCTGTAAGGTTTTGAAGGTATCAATGTCACCAGAGTGTCTTCATCACTCATGTGCATTTTCTTGGAAGTTACATAATGAGTTCATGATATGAACACATTTTATGGGATTAACATTTGAAGCCTTGAGATTTTGTGATACTGTCTCTCTCCCTCTTGATGATAACCCGTCCAATGATTTATTTTCTTGTGTTATTTTATTGCATGCAGGAAGGATGGGAACAGAACTTGTTAGACCCCGGGTTAAAGAAGAGGATATTGACTTTCTCGCAGCTCCGCCTGGTTTCGAGTCATTCACATCTTTCAAACTAATCAAGATAGAAAAGACTGAGAGAGAGGTCAGTAGTCCAGTTCCTCCCTGTCTTTCTCAGGAATCTCAGCAATCAGTCCACATCCAAACTGATCCTGACCACGATGACGCTAAAAAGAATGCAAAGTCCCTTAGACGTAGACCTTGGATCAATTATGGACAAATTAGCAACAACTCTGATGATGACTGTGATTCTGAGCGGCTTGATGAAGTGAGTTTTATTTTAGTCCTGCATTCCCCGACTTGTGTGTTAAAAATGCTACAATCATTGATTTTTTGCTTTATTTAGCAGCAGTATTGATTATTTTTCTGCATTTGTAGAACAACCCGGTGAAAACTTCCCTCCCAAAAGGTGTCATTCGTGGATGTCCAGAATGTGAAAGTTGTCAAAAGGTGTCTTTTCGGACTTGCATGTTATATATACGATTTTACTCTAATTCTGTGGTTTTATGCGTGATATGTTTGGCTGCTTGACCTTCAATATAATGAATGCTCTATAACCCTAATCCTTCCAAAGTATATTTATTATGCCGATTTTGAACTAGCTGTTTTGTAAAGAATCCTAGACTTTCCATAGGAAGTTGTAATAACTACCTCTAATGGCTCTGGCCGTTAATATAATGCTTTGATTACTTAATGTCACGGTGAATCTAAATGTGGATCCATTATAGGTTCTTGCGAGATGTCAGCCTGAAGCTTCTTGTAGACCCAACCTTGAAGACGTGCCTGCATTCTACCCAACAGAAGAGGTATGACTCTGCCTAAGGTTACTTTATTCTGTTGTAGTTAACTTTCCCTTCATGAGTGTTTGCATACTTGTAGGAGTTTGAAGATACGATTAACTATATTGCAAAAATAAGGCCAAAGGCTGAACCTTATGGAATATGTCGCATTATCCCTCCACCTTCTTGGAAACCACGTTGTCTTCTCAAGGAGAAAAATACATGGGAAAAGTCGATGTTTGCCACTAGAATTCAGAGGTTAGACAAGCTGCAGAATCGAGGCCCTGCAAGGAAGATGGCAAAAACTTCTAATCATGCCAGGAAGAAAAGGAGAAGATGCTTAAAAATGGGCATAGACTGTGGAGCTGGGAGTGGAAATTCCTTGGAGCCTGTGGAATTGGGGTTTGGATTTGAACCAGGCCCTGAGTTCACACTAGATGCATTTCAGAGATATGCAGATGATTTTAAAGGCCAATACTTCAGGGATTTGGCAACTCGTACACAGGCTGATACAAATATTACTGAGAAGTCAGAACCACCTGTTGAGATCATAGAGGGTGAATATTGGCGGGTTGTGGAGAAGCCTACAGATGAAATTGAGGTAGAGTTTCAGTAGACATGTGCAAGTCCTACATAACTCTGCTAATTGCCACATAATTTCATTGATTGATCAGCGTGTTAGCCTTTTTGTTTCTAATTGCGGTTTGCAACACCCAGGCTGATTTTTGTACCTCTGGATGTGTTATTATAGGTTCTTTATGGGGCTGATCTGGAAACTGGAATATTTGGAAGTGGCTTCCCGAAGCCTGATGAACAACGTTGTTTACCTTTGGATGAACGGTATATCAACTCCGGTTGGAATTTGAACAAGTTGCCTAGGCTTCCAGGTTCTGTCCTGACTTATGAAAATCCGGATATATCTGGCGTTGAAGTACCATGGTTGTACATAGGAATGTGTTTTTCGTCCTTTTGCTGGGTAAGTTAAAAGCAGTATGTGGGTCAGCTGTTAACTTCCCCTTTTATGTCATCTTATCATCATTTGAGATGTGGGTGCAACCATATGTTACATCTAAATATATGAATTCAACGGTGCAAAATGTTTTTTTTTTTTTTACATTAATACTAGCTTATTTCTGGCCTCTTGTTTGTTGATACTCTGATTCATGAATGAATGCCTCCCTTTCCCTGGCACAAGAAGATAGGCAGTAGGTTAGTGTTTGATGCAATTTATGGTTACCTAGTGGAAGGGAGTAAGGGACAGGGATAGCTGGGTATAGCAAATATGATACTGTACTGAACTTGAGGGATAGGAGTTGTTGTGCCTACTAGAAAAGAACAGTCCTTTAATATTGGACAGAATTTGATTGGTTCTTTCAAGCAGTTAAAGGGTTAGCTTCACATGCATTTATGATGAGATAAAGGCTGTCTATCATTAATCACCATATTGAACCGTTATGGAGCGGAGTCTGTAAAGGCTTCAAGTTAATTGGTGTGCACATTGTTGATGCTTTAAATCTATGTCCTATTATACTTAACTTAGTTTTATTATATTCATGCTAAGATGGAAGATTTGATGTTTTGTTAGATTCTTAATTTTCCATGGATGATAAAAAAAATTAAAAACAAGTTTGAAATACTTATTTTCCCACTACAGTGATTTTGTACTCGTTCACATATTAGTTAGCACTAAATACTAATCACTGAGATTTGATAATTGGATGTGAAATTTTCACCTATTCTTTGCAGCACGTTGAAGATCACTACCTGTACTCATTGAATTACATGCATTTTGGGGCTCCTAAATTGTGGTATGGTGTACCTGGAAAAGAAGCCACCAAATTGGAGGATGCTATGAGAAAGCATTTGCCTGGCTTATTTGAAGAGCAACCGGACCTGCTTCATAAGCTTGTGAGTATTTTTTTTTATCCTCTTCAATTATGTTCTAATGTTTTCTCAAATATAGGGGACCATGTCTGGTTTTTACTAATGTTTGGCTGGCCCTTGTTCCTTGTATAAACTATAAATCATTTTTATGCAGTAGGTAATGCTTAGATGGTTACTAGATGAATGGCTGTAGTTCATTTGTGTTCATGCACTGAATTTCTACATTTTATAATCCGTTTCAGGTAACTCAACTATCCCCCAGTATATTGAATTCGGAAGGGGTCCCTGTTTATCGATGTGTCCAGAATCCTGGAGAATTTGTTCTCACTTTTCCGAGAGCATATCATGCTGGCTTTAACTGTGGCTTCAACTGTGCCGAGGCAGTAAATGTAGCTCCTCTTGATTGGTTTCCACATGGACAGAATGCTGTGGAGCTTTATAGAGAGCAGGGCCGAAAGACAACCATTTCCCATGACAAACTTTTACTTGGTGCAGCTATGGAAGCAGTGAAAGCTCACTGGGAACTTAATTTATTGAGTAAAAACACCATGAATAATTTGAAGTGGAAGGATGTTTGTGGTAGGGATGGTATTTTGGCCAAGTCTCTCAGAGTATGTGATCAATTTTCTTTTCTTATTATTTTCCAGCCATCATTATGAAGATAAGTAGATATGCCTTTATTTATGTAGGAAAAGGAGCTTCATATAGTCTGGAAGGATAGATATTGCTGTTAAATCTAGAAATAAAAATACCAGGCCTATGAGGGCTAGCTCAATCGAAAAGCATGTGAATGATGCTGTGTCGATTTGATAATTGGGAACAAGCTATGGCTCTTGATGTCAGTAATTTACATATCAGTTGCATCTTTAGTGGGCGGCAACAAACTTTGATTGCCTGTGCAGTTTTTATTTATTTATTTTGGTTGCAGGCACGTGTGGATATGGAACGTGTGAGGAGAGACTTTCTTTGCAAATCTTCAAAGGCGCTGAAGATGCTTAGTAGTTTTGATGCCACCACTGAGAGAGAATGCAGTGTTTGTTTCTTTGATCTGCACCTATCCGCTGCAGCTTGCCGCTGCTCACCAGATAGATATGCATGTTTGAATCACGCAAAACAGTTGTGTCCCTGTCCTTGGAGTGACAAGTTTTTCCTCTTTCGCTATGACATGAATGAACTGGATCTCTTAGTTCAAGCAATCGAAGGAAGGCTTAGTGCTATATACAAATGGGCCCGGTCTTACCTTGGTTTCTCTTTGAGTTCTACCACCTCCAAAGACGATTCGCAAGTTTCGGGTCTTATTGGTCTGTTGTCATCCCATTCAGAAGAAATATTGCCAGAGGAGGCTTCTGCGCAACCTCCAAAACAAGCTTGTGCAGGAGTTCCATCTCGCTTAACTCTGCACATAAGCAAGAAGTCTTTGACATCTGGAGCGAAAACATCTGGGACAATGGCTGCAGCAAAGGATCCACAAGTCATGGCAGGTAATTCAACAGATACAACTATGTGTAAATTCCGTATCAAGAAAGAAGTGTCTAAACCATCAGTTTCGAATATAGTTTCCGCTGATCTTCAGCAACCATCGGTTACATCAGAGAAGCCAGCGCTGAAGAGGCTTTCATCTATACAAGATGTGATATGCCTTAGTGATGATGAAGGTGAACAGTTCAGTAAACCTAATTCTGGTCGTGTTGACCAAAGTTCACCATCTGGGCCAGGTTCTGATAAAACATTGGATCCGTGTAACTTAAAGTTAACTGCTGATGCAAAACCTGCTGATAAGCCCTGTTCGGATATGCTTTCAAATGGTGAAGGAAGCATCCTTCCATCTGATTCCGTGTCTGCTCAACCCAAGTCAACTCAAGCCAACCTTTCATGTCATCAACCACCTGTTGCGGTTGGTGCAAATATGCCTTCAAATGGTGAAAGAAGCATCCTTCCGTCTGCTTCTGTGTCTACGCAACCCAAGTCAACTCAAGCTAACCTCTCATCTCATCAAGCACCTGTTGCCGTTGGTGCTAGAATGAATGAAGATACAAGAACTAATGGTGTTCAGATCCCCTCAAATTTGAATGCCGGTGCCGAAATTGTTGCTGGTGCTCCCAGTGGTCAGCAGAACAATAAGACCAAGAATGAAACTTGCACACAAAAAGTTGACATGAAAGTTGTAGATGATGCATGCACTAATACAGGGAGTCCTTCTTGCAGTCAAAACATTCTTGACAAGTATTTTCGCCAAAAGGGCCCTCGCATTGCGAAAGTCGTTCGGAGAATTAACTGCAATGTTGAGCCTTTAGAATTTGGGGCTATCGTTTCTGGAAAGCCCTGGAGTAACGGCAGAGCCATCTTCCCTAAGGGTATGCTGTCTTTTGATGTCATAGCAATAGCATCATATGTACCATTCTATTATTCATTCAGATGCCATAGTCATACATGATAACTTGAATGCACATATTCCGTAGGCTTCAGGAGTCGTGTGAAGTACATAAATATAATAGATCCCACGAATATGTGCCATTACATCTCAGAAGTTCTGGATTCAGGAGCAAAAGGACCTCTTTTTATGGTATGATGCTTCAGTTTTGTTGTAGTTTGATTCTTTATCTAGTGTTGTTGCTTTAGGATTAGCTTATATCTGTTCATCTCATTCAGGTTTTGTTTGGTAAGTGAAAGGACAGGGTATGAGATTAGTTTAATATGAAGAGAACATATACAGACTTGTTTATTCTATTTATCTGTTCCACATGGGTATCAAAATCAAGGAGTGCTCTTCTGTTGGACTTGAATTTTACGGAGTTTATACTGTACTATAATGATTCTCTCATCAAGGCTTTATCAATCCCATACCCGCTTTATCAATCCCATACCCTTTCTTTTTTCTGTTTACCAAACAGTCCCATAGTTCTTGATTAGTACTTTATACTTGCAACAATTACCTGCTACGAGTTAAAAGCTGCTATTCATATATACTTCAGTCTTCATAATATTTATGTCGTGCCTTGTTACTTAAAAATGAATTGATTAGCATTTTCAAATTTAAACAAAGTGTAGACATATATAATTCTATACATATGAGTTACCTTAGACACCTTGTAAAGTGTTTATGGTTCATGTTCACTCGTGAGTGTCATGGAGCAAGCAAACAAGCAAACTCTAGCTCTTTGTTTGCCTCAAGCTTGTCCTTTAGAGATCACAGTTGTTGCTAAAGTACTGCTGGTATATTTATTTGATTTAAGAGTTTTTGTGCCCTTAAATCCTTAATGCTCCTTTAAAATGGCGAGCACTCAGATTTCCTGTCTCCTGAAAAGTTTGCAGATTCTTTTTACATGTATCAAGTTCTTATGAATTCCGTCTCCTTCCTCTTCACTTCTTCAGGTATCCTTAGAACAGTGCCCTAGGGAGGTGTTTGTTCATGTAACAGCCACAAAATGCTGGGAGATGGTGGTTGAAAGAGTGAATCAGGAGATAACCAAGCTACATAAGCTTGGCAGGCTGAAACTTCCTCCATTACAGCCTCCTGGCAGCGTGGACGGGTTTGAAATGTTTGGCTTTACATCACCGTCCATCATTCAGGTATGATACAAGAATCTGTCTTACTCTTGCTTTCAATTGTAACAAGTAAAGCTCCATCTGCTTTATTCTTCTGTAGGCAATTGAGGCATTGGACAGAAACCGGGTATGCAGAGACTACTGGAACTCTCGTCCCCTAGCACAGGTCTCTCAGCGCCTTCAGTCGGAGGCTAGTACCCAGGTACCCCAGACAAAGTCCAAGGACACAAATCTGGCTGGAGCTGATGTGATTTTGAAGGGTCTGTTTAAGAAGGCAAACACGGAAGAATTACATTCTTTACTTGGAGTTCTTGGAGAAGACAAGCCGGCAGCTGATCTTAGTGTTATAACAAGGCTTCTCAATGAAGAGATTCATCAACGGATGCGATGACAAGTTCCATTCGGTAATGTGCAAAATTGACAGCTTCTAATTGACGCCAGGGGATCATCCTTTAACCGGTAAATTCCTGGAATTAACAAAGCTCAATTTAGTTCAACTTCCTTGCATAGTACATTAGGGTAGATTGGCTGGAAATTCATCCAGGAACGGAGATTATTACAGGGCTGAACAGCTAACATCCCTAACAGCGTGCGCCATGGTCTTGCAAGCTTGCATCTTTCCATGACATTTTTGGCTCTCTTAGTGAATTCCACATTCATCCACTTCACCATGTTATTTTGTGTAATGGGTTACAGAGACTCTTTTGGAAATTATACGCGCAGATGTTGCCGAATCTGGGAAGGAGGGTGTAGAAGTTGGAATGGTAAAAGGACTGACCATTTACTTGTTTGGTTATAGGTTTGATAGTGCAGCTGTGCAGGATCTCTGGGAGCCAAAACTATAGGATTGATGTTTTTAATTTACCCAATTTCTTTCGGCTTATTAGCATTTAAGACGGTAGGATTTTTAATCTTTTTAATATTACAAATCGATCAAAAGCTATACATATTCGACTAAAAGGTTATTTAACTCTAATAATTTCAATTCATTCGGTTTGTCAAGCATAGATAAGTCTTTTGACTTTTTAACACGTTTATTAATGAATTAAAAACTATATAAAATATTATTTTTAATAAGTATTAGTATTATTTTAAAATTTAAAAAAATATTTACACTATTTGATTTGTAAGATAGGTATAGGCCATATGGCCCAAGTTAAACGGGCCGAAGACTCAGCACTGTTTTGGGCCGAAATGCCTTACCGGTTACCAGCACCACCCATTTAAGCTGAAATCTTACAGCACCAACCTATCACATGGAAGGTTGGTTCTCAATGGCCAACTATGGTCTTGAACGAGAGACCTTAAAGGGATTATAAGAATATCTCTAACGAATTCTCTATTTGAAAGTTTTTAGAAAATTTTAATCAACAAGGTCCCTATCTCATTCTCTAAAATAGAATATAGCGAGGCCGATCATTCTTGAGAAACAAATTTTGAGCAATCTCATCCTTGGTGCACCGCCTTCCATCTCAATTCGGATTTTGGGGCAAATCGTCTCCGATCTGTGTTTTTGATTCAATCCCCTTTGATTAACCTTCCCCTTGTGTTTAATGGTTGGTTGTCACTGGTTTTTCGATCGATTGACCTTGCCGGTTTCTTCCGCCGGTGACCCCGGTGCTTCCGTCGCCGGATCTATCTCCTAGATCCCCTTTCCTACCTTCTGTTTTTTGATAACCTGCCTATTTCGCAGATCTGATTTTTCTGACCTCCCGTTTCCAAGCCCAATCCATCCTCCCCTGGTGTGGATTTGTTCCTCCCACTGTCTCCGACTACTTTCGGTTTCAGTCTCGCTCTATCGTCTCAGTGAAATTAGTTTGGGGCTTGTGTTGATCGGCGGACTCCACTACTCTCCTTCTTGTCCGTCTTTCTAGTCGGAGCTTGGTCGGCATTCTGCCGATGTTGTTCTCCACTTCTCCTTCTTGCCTAACGTGTTTGATTGCCTTGGGCCCCAAGGATTTTCCTTGGGCCCGAGGTGGTCCACTGGAGTCCTTTCTTGACCCGAATTTTGATGCTTTGGGCCCAAGGCAACCCAGAAGTATGGGAAAAAAATTAAGTTTTGACATCTCCCTTATTTAAATTCCGAAAGGGTTTGACAAAATTCCCGAAAGGGTCTTGACAAACTCCCAAAAGGGCTTTCAGGTGCGCTCTATGCGAGGGTGGCTCTCGATGGTGTTTCTGGTTGTTCTTGGTGGTCCTAATATGAGTTGGGGGCTATGGCGTCTGGTATCGGGTCTGGCTGGTGTCGTGACGGTGTGTATCGAGGCGACTCTGTGTACCGGAAATTTCCTTGTAGGTTCGTCTTCATCGCCCACATGGACTCCTAATGTATCGTTGGCCAACGGTGTCATCTCTTGGTGGCGCTTGGCCCCAGTTTTGTCTTTGATGTCCTTGACTTTTTTGGATTAGGCTCGCCTGATCTTCTAGCGCTGTTTGTTTGTCGCCTTTATATTGCACCGTTTTATTTTATGTGTGTATGTAGGACGGTTCGCCGTCTGCTGGTTCCGTCGTCCTCTCGATGAGTCAGGTCTGTCTGGCCTTTGAATTTTTACCTAATCAAAAAAAAAAATCTCTAAAATAGAGAAGTAGTAAAAGAAGAAGAAGATGATTTATTAAATTTGTAATATTAACCAAACCTTAGAAAAGAGGAAGCTATTAGAATTGCAAAAATAATTTAAAAATTTTGTATTTTGTTTTTCAATTTTGAAATATTTTTAAAGAAACTGTTGAAACCAATTGAGCAACCATTCTTCAATCTTAGCTACAAAACTATTCAAATATAAAACAGTTTTTTTTTTTTTTTTTTAAGTAATCATGACTAGCGATGATTCAAAAACTAAGTTATTAAAAAAGGGTAGAACTAAAATACCGCATGAATTGAACTAAAAAAACTCTTCCATTATACTACGTATAATTTTACTTGTAAGTTCATACAAGTATAGGACCTGACAATAGCCCATTTTAAAGAGTTATTTATAAATGGCCGTAAAGACAAATTGGTATATTTAAATACCCCCTTGAGACAGATTGGTATATTTAAAGACAAGAGAGACAAAAAGGTATATAAAAAGTGGTTTCGAGGACAGATAACCCCTTTTTCTTTGTCAAGGTTGGTTCACTCATTATAATTCGGTTTTTAAAAAATAATTTTCAACCGGTTTTATGTTAAACCCATAACACAAAGTAAACCCATACCACAAATTAAACTAAACCCCTAAACCGTTCCCACCTCCCAGATTACATCTCATAATATAATTCAATTGAAACCCATACCACAAATTATGTGGAGCTCTTTCCTCTGTTGATTCATGGCTATTGGCCTTTTACTACAACCCATTTTCAAATTCTTGCCCTTTGCTGATGTCTTACACATTTAATTATAAGCATAAGAAAATTGAAGGAAATTTAGTTGTAAGCTGCTACAAAGCTTTTTATTTGCTGTCATGTGCACAGCTCCTACAAAAGCTCTTTTTTTTTTCCTGTGAGAGGTTTTGCTGCAATATAATTTTTTTTTTGCTTTCATTTGGAATAAGTGTTGCTGTCATATGACAGCAAAAATAAAGAGGTTGCTACACTACCAAAAATAAAAGCAATTTTTTGGTCTTGCAATAGAGCATCTATGACAGCAAAAAAACAGTTGGTATGTACACACTGTAATATGGAATTATGAGAGCAAAAAACTCAGCCAGTAGAAAGTGCCCCCAAAGTTTAGTTGTAAGCAAAAGACAACCCTTCCAGGCATATGCAAAAGACAACCCAAACACATGTTCCTACTGAATATGTTTACTAGCAAGCAAACAAAATAAGATCCATGTTTTCTGATGTGATACATCTCTATGGTTGAGATTGTGGCTCTCGAATAACAATGCGAGGGCGATGCGATGTGGCACTATAGATAATCTGCCCATTGTCCCCATAGCTTATGCCGATCCCTCCAGTTGCTCTCCCTCTCCCTCTGCCACCTGATGCAAGTGATCTTCCTCTTGTAAATGTCCTTCCTTTACCTCTTCCCCTTTGATTGGCTTTAGTTGTCACTATAAGATATTTTTCACGTTAGTCTAAGTTTAAGGTAACCATCAACAGCTGCGTTATTTTCTTATATACCTGAAGATAGCCAAGCACTAGAATGTGGATCAGATTGGGGATCTAGACTCGTTGTCTCAAATGTCTTAGTTGAAGCCTTTGATTTCTTCAAACTAGCAATATATTGAGCTGGAGTTGAGCTATCATCTCTTCCAATTCGATTTTTACTCCCTTTTGGTCGACCTCGCTTTTTTGCTCCATGCTCCATCGAGCATTGGTTCACCTATAAGCACAATAGAATAGGGAGAGTAAATTTTCACAAGTGAAATATAA
This sequence comes from Persicaria tinctoria, assembly GCA_037127255.1. Taxonomy (NCBI): domain Eukaryota; kingdom Viridiplantae; phylum Streptophyta; class Magnoliopsida; order Caryophyllales; family Polygonaceae; genus Persicaria; species Persicaria tinctoria. The sequence goes on from JBANSL010000012.1 coordinate 10,137,670, forward strand.
ATCAATCGATTGAAGATTAAATTTGCCCCCTTTTAGTATACCTCTCTTTGTGGAACTTGACATTTTCGTTTATCATGATCTGCATTGCCACAATTACTGCATTGTGTGGGCAGTCCATTTCTACAGTAAGTAGTTTTCTTCTTTGGCTCATCTGCATCCCTTCTCCTATTGGTCTTTCTTCTACCGGGCCTTCTTCTTTCAACGTCTGGAGGTAACACCATTCCTACTCCATCATCTGCATCCCAAAATATACTACCAGGGACTGGTTGCAACAATCTTGAATACGTTTGAGTGTAAGTCTCCACCTTATACCATGCAGCTAGGTAGTCTTCTGGTTTTTTGTTCATGTACAAAATTGCACTCATTGCATGACAACATGGTACACCAGTTAACTCCCATACTCTACATGAACAAGTTTTTTTCTCTAAGTCAACAGCATGACTAATACCTTTATGCAAAACCTCAAAGCCAGTTTGAGTATCTCCTCCATTCCATCTGCAGTCACAGTGTCTTTGCTCATCATATGCCTCCTCCAACTTCTCGCTAATTCTAGGAGCAACACCAGCCACAAACTTGGAAGCCTCCTCTTTCTTTTGCTTCATTCTATCCATTAAAGCAAGTCGTATGTCCTCTAACATGGAAACTATTGGCTTGTACCTTGCTAAAAGGATGAACGAGTTGAAAGTTTCTGCCATGTTGTTGTCTACAACATCACAATTGCTATGAGTCTTGAAATGGGACTTGCAAAAGGTATTGGGATCCCGACTCATGAAAGCATCATAAGCATCTTTCGACAAGTTCTTCAAATCAGTAACCTCTGCATGAAACTGGCCCATTGTTGTAGCTTTAACACACTTCCAAAATTGTCGCTCAAGCTCCCTACCCTTGTGCACCTTTCTCCAATTAGACAGAATGTGTCTAGCACATTGTCTATGTTCAATATTTGGCCATAATGCATGAATTGCCTGCACTAGTCCCTGTAATTATACAAGTAAATAAATGTCAACAATAATTGAAATAAATGAAGAGCTATGCAAAAGATATAAGATTTGTCACTCACCTTTTGTTGATCCGAAATTACAGTCCAACCATCACCGAATCCCATATTCAAATCTTCTCCTACAAGTTTGAGAAACCACTCCCAAGTGATTCTATTCTCCACCGCTACTACCGCCCATGCGATAGGATACATATGATTGTTTCCATCACGACCGACTGCACATAAAAGCTGTCCTCCGCAAGCATGCTTAAGGAAGCAACCGTCAACACCGATTATTGGTCTACAAGTCTCAACAAAGCCTTTCTTCAATGCATCATAACAAACATAGAATTTCAAGAAGACAGCTGGTTGACCTGGAGGAGCTTCCACAGTCTTCAATACACATCTAGTGCCAGGATTTGCCTTACATAGCTCCCGAAGATATGGCTTCAGAATTCCATACTGGCGCTTCATCAGATTAGTCACTGCAGAGAGAGCATTATTTTTAGCTCTCAAGCACATCTTAGTGTGGACTAAGATATCATACTTGCTCCTTATATCTTCCTTGATCTCTCTTGAAGTCATCTTAGGATTCCTCAATACTTTATCAACGAATTGTTCAGCAATCCAATTTTCAGTAATCAATTTATTTCTAAAGGTTCTCGCACATCTATGTTCTCCATGATACGCCTTAATTTGCCATGCATCCATGTGCTCAAGATCCCTCCCAGCAGACATCTCCCATCTACAACCATGACAACCGACATGAATCCTTTTCTTATCATTTTTTATGTATCTGATGTCCTTCTTTTTCTGAATGCTGTACCACAAAATTGCCTCTTTCAAGACCTTCTGAGATACAAACCTCAAGCCCACTTCAAAGTAGACATTTCTCATATCCGTCTTCTCATTGAAAAATGGATAATCCACCTTCCTTTTTCCTTTCTTAGTCCTCACCACCACATGATCAACTTGAGATTCTTCATCCTCATCTTCGTTAATAGGTCCCTCGTCATCTGTATCCCTCTGATCTGAATAATAACCACCTTCATAAGTTGTCCAGTATGATGGCCACTTGCTTGATGGCACACTTTTCCCCTCATATGGTGCATCTGTTATGGGTTGTTTCTCACTATCCAATACCAAAGAATCATGCATGCCACCTATTTAAACATAAAACTAATATAAATACGAGTTTATTATGTTAAAAAACAGAATATTATAAGGGAAAGACAACATACCATCTTCATGATTTTCACATCGAGCCAATGGATCAACCCAAGAGATTTGACTTGCAGGCACTGGTTCAACCGAATTCTTTTGTACCCTCCTCAAATTTATATTCAATTCTCTAATATGTATCAGTTCATCGGCATCATATTGCAGTTCCTGTATGAACTGATCACCACACTCGATTGAGTTATCGGAATCGGCACCATCATTGTCTTCCTCACATAAATCATAACCCTCGACTCCATCTTCCAAATCACCTTCAAAAAATGGTTCTTCATTATCATCCTCCAGCACTTTCTCTTTCCCTTTATCCTTCCTTCTACCATTTATAACTTCATCTTCTACTGTGCCATTACAGTCATTTTGTCCTAGGGATGAAGGCTCCATATCAGCCCTCTCCCGCCTCCTTGGGGTCAACTTTCTTCTCACACATTGTGTTGTTTGATCCATCAATGTTCTACAAGTACATATATAATTGAATTCATAGCACGTCTAATTTTTTTACTGAAAACCCCTAAATCATCAAAGTATTAGACCCTAACTATTCAAACAGAAGACAAAGAACCAAATAGAATAAACAGAATTTGAAATTTCCGGCCTTCATCAGATAACTCACCTTTGACATATGCCTTGCTGATACACTTGATCATCATCGAGTCCATCTTCATCGAGTTCGCCCATCGCCATTGCCGAAGTCATCGTACAGAGATTTGGTATGGGTTTAATTTGTGGGAGAATGGTCTAGGTTTAGTTTAATTTGTGGTATGGGTTTAATTTGTGTTATGGGTTTGACAAAAAACCGGTTGAAAATTATTTTTTAAAAACCGAATTATAATGGGTGAACCAACCTTGACAAAGGAAAAGGGGTTATCTGTCCTCGGAACCACTTTTTATATACCTTTTTGTCTCTCTTATCTTTAAATATACCAATCTGTCTCAAGGGGGTATTTAAATCTACCAATCTGTCTTTACGGCCATTTATAAATTATAACCGACCCAAACATTGATTCACAGAAATTGTCCCCTTTATGTAATTAAAAAATCCGTGAGAAGTACAAATGAAAAATCTTAATTTATACAGTATTTATATATATATATATATATAGATTAGAGTACGTAAAAAGTATAACTTTGATCGTGCAACCCATTTGGTTTAACTAGAACACATAGAAGATCCAAAAATAAGGGTTTGCACATATACCGTACCATATTTGGGATGGTGTAGAGGCTTTTACTATTTTTAATTGATTATAAAATGCAAATAATTGGGGTAAAAAATATATAAAAATATAGTAATTAAATAGTTTCACCCTGACTTATATATCCATGCTTTTCACAAAGGTCAAACATATATATTATATAGCGGCTTTTGTTCCCATTATTTGTCCCTTTTCCATTATTATATTTTCTTCATTTAAATTATTTTTATTTTGATGATAAATGGTTCTTTTAAGAGAGACGATAGATAAATGAGATAACAGTTTGTCTAATTGAACTATGTTATACGTAGTACATTTTATTGTAGAAAAATGAAATATAGTAATTGAACTATGTTATACGTAGTATATTTAAAAATAATATTTCAACCTACATTGACTAAATTAATGAATCTAGGAAATTTGTTTACAAAATTATAAATAATAATAATAATAATAATAAAACCTTAGCATATACGATTAGGAAAAACGACTAGGTAAATAGGAGGATAAAGGATTTGGAATCCTATATAAGCTAGGCTCAATTGGTTTGACAAACTCATTTCTGACGCACGCCAAGCGCATAATGTGCAGTCAAGTCAAGCACACAAGTCGAGTGAAGTTCCATCCTAAAACCAATTGGTGTTAGATGGGGTAGTCCACCGACTTATATGCAAGGCTAGGATTCATTTTCTAACCAACGTCGACAATCTCAAGTCCCAACTCATATTCTCAAGCAGATTTTTAATTTTATTAATGTAAGTCCCCATAAAGCTGATGTTTATTAAAATAGTAATATTTAATGTCTTTAGTTAGTCACGGGTTGTCTTCATTTGTCAAAATGGAAACTTTTGTGTGTCATTATCAAGACCTTTAATTAAAGGTGATAGCCCAATTAAAATGGACCGTATCAAATTAAAATCTCCACCTAACTTGAGTAAGGTACACATGCATGTTGGAATAAGAAAGAAAGAAAAAATAATCATTTTAACTTAATTCAATTACTCTATTTTAGGTTAAACATCATTATGGTAACCGTTTAAGTTGTCTGTTGAATTCAACATTTTATCTAAATTTAATTTACTTTTTTTTTATATATTAAATTCAACATTTTTATGTATAGGTAAGAATCCCGTGGAGTCAAACTCTGTGGAGACTTAGATCTGGGTAAATGCGGATCAGCCCGCCTGGCTCGTCCTGTTTTTTTAGAAGGGTATAGATAAGTCCAAGCGGTTCGCTAAGCCCGGCCTAGCGACTCGTAACGGATACTCGTGGGTTGCCCATTCCTACAATAGCAGACGGGCTTGGACGCTTCATTCAACCCATGAAGCTAGTGGGCTTAGCTAGCCTGGTCCGTGTCCGCAACACCGAGATAATATTTGAGGTAAAACCAGTTTCGAGTCTGACTCGCGCCCGCGTTTATCCAAGTCTACGTGGAGTTGATAGGATTACTAATTTACCATATAGAAATTTATCGACCCTAAAAATTAAATTAAAAAATGACTAAATTAATTTAAATCTAAATTATTTATTTAAAATTAAGTACCAACTGTATGATATCTAGAGTGGTGGAATATAAAGGGCACAAAACGCTAGGAAGCACGTGACAAAATTACCATATGAAGAGGGTGTGACCAACTGAGACGAGAAAACCCTAATCTAACCAAACCAGAAAACACCGCCTGACACGAATATACACATAGACGGTGCTTAATTGGTTTTATCGAGGGAAATAGAATATCCGGAGCTCGGGTCGGGTCGGGACAGGACGGGACCACCCACGCTAATCAAGATTTGCTTAATTAACTTGAATTTAAGTCCTATATTAAGGGTCTCGATTACCGAATGTGTCCCGGATTTGGAAAGGAGTGTTCCAACCCAAACATGGCAAAAATCCAGCTCTGAGGCACCGTACGTTGGCCGATGGACGGCCCTGATTTCGACACGTGTCGGGAGTATATGGCAGAATTTGCCGTTGGGGGAGGGGTTTTCCCACCGGGGGAGGCCCTGCCCGACAGTCAGTACATTTGGCCACGTGGTGGGGGTGAACCTCTGTGGGGCCTACTCGTTGGACACGTGTCCTCCTCCGGCATGTATGACACAATGACAGTATGAGCCGCTCTGGCCACTTGGCCATTGATTGCGGCCTTGCGTGGGCTCACCGGCTTATATATATATAGCGTGGTACGGACTTCTTCTTTCTTCGTGGGTCTCTTGCGTACCGAGCACGATCTTACAAATGAGCTTAAGAAGATCTGGATAATTTTGACTTCTAAGAATACAGGGTTAATATAAATGATATGAAATGATGATAGGTGAAAAAGGAATTTCAAGATGATCGATGTCCTAAGAACACTTCTAATTCTATTTTAGAGCGTTAATAATAATGAGATTATCACATTCGATTTCAATTTGGTTATACACTTATACAAATTTTATTGCGCAGATATCTTTTAGTAGAGACAATATTTTCCCTTTTAGTGTCATGAGTTTACTTAATTACCACATTCAACAAATCATTCTCATGGTCTTTGCCATCTTACCACATCTTTTGCCGCTTTTTTTTTTTTTGGTTGCTCATGAAACATTGAAATGGGGTTTAATTTCCTAAATTTTGTGAAGTTAATTAGTAAAGTCCTCAGCACCTCACCCTAAATTTAAGCAATCAAGATCTCCTACATCACTATATGCTCCACTCTCTACAACACAAAATTGTTTTGACATTTATTTAATCTTAAAAAAAATTATAAAAATTATATTTACATTACTAACATCTCTTTTATATATCTATAAAATTATATTTTTAAAAATCATGTTTTACAATTTTTAAAAATTAAAAAGGCAACATTTAACAAATTATAATTATTAAAAATTTCAAAACAAGATTTTTCAAAATAAAATTTTATGAATATATAAAAATAGATATTAGTCAAATAAATATAATTTTTTAATTTTTTTTAAGATTAAATAAATGTCAAATTAATTTTGTGTTATAGGGAGTGGAGCATGTAGTGATGTAGAAGATCTTTATTGAAATTTAAGCATAAAATTAATGATTTATTTGGTGGTAGAACATGGAATGGAGTAAAACTCCTTTTTATTCCTCTGACGAGATAAAATTTTTGGTAGAATTAAACTCTGTTAGATCACTATTTTAAGATCATCTTTACACGTAAGAATATAAGATTTAGGGTTGAGGAGGAGAAGATCTTATGGGGTCCGATAAAACGAAAAGTACACAGTTTCTTAATTTCGTACTTTGTTAATTAGAACAGCTATTTATATACTCCATTAGTTTAATAAAACATTTCATTTTAAAGTGTTAAAAAAACATGTTATTATTTTAAGTATTTTGAACTGTTCTTTAAAATGCTATTTTATTGACTAATAAATTATTAATGTAGTTTTCGATAAGCTAAACCGTGTGAAGTGACATATTTTAGTGAACGGACTACGGATGGATCTGTTTTCAAAAATATTATCCAGTGTACATGTTGGACACATACTCCCTTTGTCCTTTGTCGGAGGGGTATGTATCCAATATAAAAGTAAATCCCTTCATAAAATATTGTTAAAGTTTTTCGTTTTGAAAACTTCCTCTCTTGTGCAAGAATTATCCGTATTCCCCAAAATAAATAAATAAATAATCCGTTAGAGATTCTATAAGTAGAAAACCGAATTAGTATTAATTAGTACTTTTTATTTTTGTTTTGTGTTTTCAATACAGTATGCAATTTTTTCAATTGAACTCAGTCAATCACTCGATCTATATCTTCATTGGACAGTATTCAATTCATTTAAGAGATTAATTATTTCATCCATAAATGACTTCCTATTTATTCAAACTTTATTTCAACAGTTTGTTTGGGTGTCCTAAGTTATAAATTCACTTCTTACATGTAGTAAGGAAAGTTTTTAAGAACAATCCAACGAATTGGACAGAGTATAGAGTTGTAAGAGCCTCCCCCCCCAACAGCTATCTAAAAAAATCTCTAAAATAGATAATAAAATAATAAAATCTCTAAAAAAAATTACACCACAACTCCAACATAATTTCTATTATACAAATTGTTACATTTATTATACACTATAATATATACATAAATTCATAATTTAATAAATAAAATTCCAATAACTTCATTAAATTAATAGGCAACCACCAATGATCAAATTTAAATAGGTAGGTATTGAAAGGGGTGAACGCATTAAATTTTACAAATTCTAGCTCTTCCTCTAAATTTAGAGATTTTTTTTCTCTCTATCAATTTATCTATTTTAGAGATAAATTTATAGCATTATTGAGAAAGAAAAAATGATTTTTTTCTCTAAAATCTTTTATTTTATCCATTTTAGAGAAACCGGCTGCTCTACCCAGAAGGGTTTTTTACGGACTTGCTCATATGGTAATCCGTACATGCCAACTAATTGCCAGCTGGTCGAGTTTCCTCTTTTCCGAACAATGTACGTACTCTTATTTTCAGGCCCGACTTTATTTGATTATTAATTTGCAACTTGTGTCTAAATGACACAAGTGAAAATAATTAAACTTTAAAAACATTTTCAATAATTAAAATTTACCCATATCCAAACATAAATTAGAAAAACCGTTGTACCAAAAAATAATAATTAGAAAACCGAATTACAGATTAAAGTAATCTTAATACGGTTTTTCTATTCTATACCACAAGAGCATAGGATAAAAAATCCAATTAGAAAATATTTCTCCTAGATGCACCCGATTTAGCCATTTTCAAATTAGATTATGGAGTTTATCTATTTCTTTATAAGTTTTTTTCCCAATACAGTATACTTATCCTATACCGTACGACCTAGGGTTTCGATCTTCGATTAACTCTCAACAAATTCAAGCAAAACGAAAGCATGCATGAACGAAAGATACAAGGCTTTGTTTATGCGGTTCGGTTTCCCTACATCCGCGGAACTTCAGGAGGGGAGGTCTACCCAATCCACTAAGCATCCAAAGGTTCAGAAACAGGTTACAGAGGTTTTAGATGCACAACACAAAGACACGATTCTGGCTAAACAAGGACAAAGAAGATAAACGATGAATAAGGTTAGAAATCATCCGAGCAGGAAACCGAGAAATCTTAGGGGAGATTTCTCCAACTAGAACCCTCCATTCTTCTTCTTCTTCGTCAGATAGACAAGCACTGAGGTAACATCAACCCTAAAGAGCACCCTTGTAGAGAATAATTGGCGTCGGGCGGCTTCCACAAGCCAAACCCTAGTTCTTCTCCCAAACCCTAACCCAGAGACCCCTAGGCTTACCTGAGAGGAAGGGAGGGATGCTACATTTCCGCCTGGGAGCTGAATAGAGGGTTTTATATAGGATTAGGGTTACACGGGCTAAGTGATGGGCAGATTGAGTATGGACCGAGGTTTGGGCCGAGCCCAAACCTTCAAACTCAAACTTCCAACAATTCACATAATCGGGATGGGTAAGACCACACCAAAGCATCAACAACATGTCCGAGCTTCACCTTATGAGTCCAAGCTAGCCACTGGAGCCATACATGGTCAAGCCATGGGCCCAATGAGCTTTTCCTGGACCATGGAAATGGCTCGGTTGTGTTTAGCCATAAATGAACATGTCCTAGTGCTATTGCATCATACAAAACCAAATAAACCAATGTCTCAAGTTTTAACATATTACAAGGATTATACAAAAACAGAACATATACCCTTAGGACACACAGTGGATAAACAGATCTTCATATATATTTTAAGACTATATAGATATACTTACTACCGATGATGTAACACATTGGATATGAGAGAAATTGATTTTTTTCCTAACCTCTTTCCTTAGGTCATACATGAAAAAATACTCTCTCTCTCTCTCTCTCTCTCTCTCTCTCTCTCTCTCTCTCTCTATATATATATATATATATATATATATATATATATATATATATATATATATATATATATATATATATATAAAATAGGTAAGAATTCGAGCTTAGACAAACCTGAAACTCAAGAGCCGACGAATCGGTAAACGGGCTAACCGTCAACATACAACTTCAAAAAACACAAATTAGCACAGATGAAAGAAAAAACTCAAACAACCCGAAGAAGACGTCGTCTGTCAGCAGAGTAGTCGAGGGAGATCCAGGGTGAGCAACGAATGTCGAGAATACGGGAGAGTGCGACAACTCACACGGCGTCTCAATGCCGAGAAGGCGGATAACAGTAATTAAACCACCATCGGAAAGGGCAACGTTGCCCCACCTAGACGATGGATCTTCGAAGACCACAAACACAACCACGATCATCTCGATCGTATAGGAAACCCGATATTGCAACCCAACTTGGAACTAAACGCCACCACGCCATAGCAACGACCCAACGCCAAAATAGCGAACAAAATGGGCCAATAAAAGAAGATCAAACATCCAACGAAAAATTGTGTGCATAGCTCCCGTGAACGCAAAGTGTCTGGAGATGTCAAATTATTACGATTACAGTTTGAATTTCCGAAGACCTCGCGGGATTTATTCAATCCTTTCGGATTTTAGTTAAAACCTGAATTATTACTTTATTTTTTCACTTTTAAAAAAACTGTAACTAACAACTTTCTAATAATTACAACGATACTTTTGTAAGTCTCATCGAGATTAATGAAGTCTTCATAGATGCAACGGGGTAGAGAAATTGGTTAATTCTTTAGTCTTATGATCTAAAGATTGCAGGTTCGAATCCTGCCCCCGCCTAATCGATCCTATTCTCACAGGCGGAAGTCAAAGTTTAAAACTATAGCCTACCGGTGATCGATCGGCTTTCAAAAAGCACCCTTGGGTTCGGTTGCCCTTCTTTATATGGTTAATTAGCAGTGAATGAGGATGAGAGTTGGACTTCCTTTATGACTTTAGCGACCCTTAAAGAACGCATAACTCTTAACGGCAGGTAGCTAAGTGACTTCCGGATCCACATTAACTGATTTATGAATTTTCCCGACTCTCGGCTCCTCTTATCCGATGTGATTTAGAAGCATTCTTCTTTATCAATGGCGAACGGTTATGATATCCATAGCCTTGCTTCTTTAATTAGTGAACACTAGAATATCTATCTATCTATCTATTAATATTACTAATTCTGCTAGCATTTTGCTGACGTGTCACGCTCACAATTAAAGTTGAATTTTTTATTCAAATGAGCTTTTCTTATTGGTCAATATTATTATGGAAATTTTAAAATATTTGTTTCCTATTTTAAATATGATTTGAATCCGTTCCTTTTTTTTAATTTTCGGTTATATTGTCGTAAATATTGAGACACGTTTCCATTTTATTTTTTCCGATTGCAATATATCTATCTATCTATCTATTAATATTACTAATTCAGCTAGCATTTTGCTGATGTGTCACGCTCACAATTAAAGTTGAATTTTTTATTCAAATGAGCTTTTCTTATTGGTCAATATTATTATGGAAACTTTAAAATATTTGTTTCCTATTTTAAATATGATTTGAATCCGTTCCTTTTTTTTATTTTCAGTTATATTGTCTTAAATATTGAGACATGTTTCCATTTTTTTCCGATTGCAATATATCTATCTATCTATCTATCTATTAATATTACTAATTCTGCTAGCATTTTGCTGACATGTCGCTCTGTAAATTAAAGTTGAATTTTTTAATCAAAAGTTTCATTTCTTATTAATCGATGTTATTAAGGGAAGTTTAAATATTTGTTTCCTATATTATATTCATCACAATCGTATTAAAAATATCTAGACAATTAATTCTAATGTCAAAATAAAAATCTATTAATTAATAATAATAATAATAATAATTCTGCTAGCATTTTGCTGACATGTCACGCCCACAATTAAACTTAATTTTTTTTATTCAAATGGTATTTTCTTATTGGTCAATATTATGGCTGAAATTTTAAAATACACGTTTCATATTTTGAACATATTTGTTTCCTATTTTTATACTAATCAAAAGTTTCTTTTCTTATTAATCGATATTAATAAGGGATGTTTTTTTTCTTACAATTTACTTATTTTTGAAAAGTTTTTTCTTACAATTTACTTATTTTAGACATCTCAAATGACTATTGAAAAATAAATAATATTTTAAGACCTACAAGCATTACTAATGATTATTTTACATCTTAGACGAGACTTCTTAGATCACTTTTCTACCTTTTAGGATCTTTTTATTTTTACCATCTTACCTTTATTTTCACTATTAATTTCCCTCTCTTTCTAGTCATCTTTCTAATGAAAATAATGAATAAGTTATGTATATCTACATAACTTCAAAAGTATTCGCACAATCACGTGCTTATGACAATAATTATACACGGAGTATTTATTTCAATTATATTAGGTGGTGTGTTTGAGTATTATTACTACTTTACCTTATTAAATCATTTTAAAATTTTGTATTGTATCTCTTTCCAACTAATTTATAAATTACAAAAAAAAAACTTTATACGTGCATATTTTTGTTATAAACAAGTATATATATTAATATAGTACTATTATAGATATAGATATATAAAATGATGTTCAGATTAAAATAGATCAAACTCACGTGCCTTAAAGACACAGGTATTACGCTAGTTATTCACAAAATTGATTCTCTAAAATGTCATATTTCACATAAAAGAGGATCTTTATCAGATGCAATTAATTCTCTAAAGTCCAGATGAAGAATCATGGGCAAAAACCAGATCCGATCAATCAACTTCCATCAAAATTACCCAAAAAGGTGAAAAAAGACCAGATGGCAGAGCCCAGAAGTAGTAAAAAAAAAGATACATAAAGTACATGAATTGGAGCTCAACTAGATAATGATAGATGTGGACAAAGAAATCTTATTATCCTACACATAAGATTACATAGACTTATACTACAGCAATATAAATATATCGATCTAGATAGAAATAGATCTAGCAAGTACATTTGGGAATGACCAATCAATAAAAGGTCCGCAGATCTACAGAAACCGCATTCAGTGTGTAGCTCCTACACCATACCCACCACCACTTAATACTCCGTACTACACCTCACTTATCACTAACTTTACTCGAGTTACTTGTTTAACTAATCGGAGTACCAATTCAACTGTCATAGCTCTATTACAAATGATCTCCAACTTGTAGGTGCAGAGGCTTTGTTTCTGATGTTTGAATTTGAATGGATTGATTAATTAATTAATATTTGGAGATGGAGGATTACCTGAGAGGGGAAGGCTGGGCTTATTCTTGGGGGTTAAGTTGCGCTTGCGCTTCTTGTCGTAGCTGACGCCGCGGGCCTTGGCCTGGTAGTCGCGGACCTCGCGGAGGAAGAGGCGGACGGCGCGGGAGCCGAAGGGGTTGAGCTCGGGGAGGCCGCCGTGCTCGTCGAAGGCGGCGCGGAGGCGGCCGACGAGGGCGTCGAGGCTGCCCCAGGCCTGGCGGAGCGGGCAGGGGCAGGGGGAGGGGGGCTCAGGGACGCCGAAGAACGGGCAGGTGGCCGAGTGGACCTTCGTCTTCCCGAACTGGTCCAGGTACCGGAGGAACTCCAGCACATGGGCCCCGCTGCACTCCGCCAGAGTCAGCGGCGGCCGGTGGTTCCGTAGGTACTGGCTGAAGGTGATCCAGTCCCGCCGCTTCTGGTTCTCGTACCGGCTGCTCGGAACCTGCTGCTGCTGCTGATCCGGCGGGCTTGAGGCGGCGCCGGCGGCGGTTGCTGTGGAGGTGTAGGATGAACTGGGGATGTGGTTGAGGAGGGGATTTGACATGAAATCCATATATAAATCTATCTATCTATCTATATATATAAGTATGGGTGAGTAATGAATATATATGTAGGGTTTGATTAAGATGATTAATATATATAAATTGGGGATTTAAAGGAAGCTAGGGTTTGTGGATATGGAGCAGATGGGCAAATGGGGAGGAGTAATTATATTAATTAAATGCAAGAGGTCTCTCAAAATACAATGGTTTGCACCATGTGACTAACTGACTATTGTGGGTGAGGGGGTGAAGGTGAATTTGAGAGATGGGAAAGATGAAGTAGATAGGAGGAGGAGGAGGGTGAAAGGAGGAGTATATAGTGTAGTATAAGTACAATAAATAAATAGGATGGACAGACTGGAGGGGTAAGAATCCAAATCAGGGGAAAAGGAGTGGGTAAAATATAGGGATTAAATATTCAATATAGGGGGGAGAGAGGACTGGTTGACTGGTCTAAATTGAGGACATTGGGGAAGAGTCAGTAAAAAAGACAAATGTATAAAATGAGGGATTTGGTTTTTGTATTGTATGCAGAAATGGTAACCTAATGTACTTTGCTAAAATGGTAACACCTCTCTTTTTCGGAAAACTAATGTACATCTAACAAAAAATATTTATGTTCTCGAAAAATTGGATAAATTTGTATATGAATAAACCATCGTAAGAAACAACCAAACAATAAATAAATAAATAAAACTATCACCAAAGAGAAAATATCGAAGAAAAAAGCTCAAAAGAAAATTAGAAGTGATCAACATTCAAACAGATTGCCAACATAGATCAAGAAATCATTCACTGCTTTAAACACCTGCACTTTGTTCTTAAGCAAGAAAGTCCAAGTGATTCTAGCGCAATCATCAAGGATGGTAAGAAAATTAGAGTATCCATGGTAAGTAAAACATTTATATGGACCCCATAAATCCATGTGTATTAACTCAAAAGGTTTACTAGCAATATTCAAGCTTCTTTGAAAAGGAAGCATAGGATGCTTTGATGAAGAACATGATTCACAAGGGAATTCATTCAAAACTGAAGAACTAAACATTTTCAAATGTTTTAACTTAGAAATAGAACTATGACCAAGTCTGACATGAGCTATATTTAAGCTTATACTAGCTTTATTATAACTCATCATCTCCACTTGTACTTGGCAACTTTGAGTAGACTTTGTAAAGACCATGCTTCCTGACTCCAGACAAAAGCACCTTCCTAGATCTAGGGTCCTGGAATTAATTAATGGCAATGAGATCTAGTGAATATATATAGCAATAAGATCAGTTTCATCAAGAATCCTCCCCACTGATAACAATTTGTGTCTGAAGTGAGGAACAAGCAATACAACACTTAACATCATGGAGTATGTCAACTGCATCTTTCCCATTAATTTCAGAGACAGTTTTAATAGACCTATCAGGTAACCCTATATGATTAGGTCTATCAAGCTCTTCTTTGTGACATAACACATGATAATCATCTATCATGTAATCAGTTGCCCCAATACCGATTATCCAATCAACAGAAGTTTTTTATTTCAAAACACTATTAACATTGTTTAGAGTAATCATATATGTAAATTATATAAAGTTGGCAAAAGATCGACCAAATGCTGCTTTCGTTCTGACTCTTTCCTCTCATCTTCCTGAGTACTTCTTGGTATATAATGCATTCACCATAACTGCATCAAGATTTTCTTCAGCATTATCATCATCTAATTAATGAACTGCTTTGTGTTTGAGATCCCACTGATCCTGCCACATTTGCAGACCTTCTATTAATGGACCCATTTTTCTCTCTTTTTCTTTCAAATCTTTGAACCAATCAGGTGTGCCATGAAGCTTAAAACACTGCTCAACCAAGTGCCCCTTCATCTTCCAATAAGAGCATGTTGAAGTCTGCTTAATTGTCTTGAGCTCTCTCCAATCCTTCACTTCTTTCTTGAAGCTTGGATTTTTGCTACTAGCAGCTCTGTACTGAAAATTATTTCCATCTCTATTTGCAGCTAAGGCACTAGAATCAACATTGATTCCTTGGAATCCAGAAGTCCCATTAGAAGCTTAGTTTCCTCTTTCCACCTGTTGTAAGATATAGTATGCCATGTTGATACTAGGCAAAGGATTTGTAGCCAAAATAGAGTTCCTTGCAACATCATAATTCTCATTCAAACTAACTAAGAACTGCATAAGCTTGTTACAAGATTCAATTTCAGTAAATCTCCTCTTCATATCACAAGTACGATTAGCTAGAGCCCCACACAAGCATTCAGGAACACTTTCCAAAACTTGCCATTCATCCCAATATCTCTTGAAGACATTATAAAGATCAGCAACAATCATGCTACCATATACACAATATTACCCAATTTCTTCTTGATTTGAAAAATAAGAGGTGCATTAGATTGTCCAAACTTCTCCACAATCTCATCCCACTGGCCAAAAGTGCTTAGAAGAATCCACAAACATGAATCCCTCAGCCACACTCTTAGTCATTGAATTCAGGAGCCAACATCTCACCATATAGTCTGCCTTGATCCACCTTACCAGATCAACATTTCCAGCAGCAGGCTTAGTACACAAGTCATTTATGAAGCCAAGCTTACACTTGGCACCAAGTTCCATCATAACACCTCGGCTCCAAGGCATATAGTTAGGACCATCAAAGAGTATAACAACAAGCTGAGCACCCGGCCGGATGATCTGAGTTTGATAAGATCGAATAAAGGATCACTAAGATTACCTTGTGCAACCATGTCTTGAAGATTTATATCTCAAGTAGCCGAACCTCCACTCACAGTAAACATAAGCAACTAAAATAACGAGATAATCAAGCTAAATATCCCAGAAACGAACTTGGCTCTGATACCATATAAAAATAGCTCTCTTCATGATCAAAATCATGTGAATAAGCTAAAAATTATCAAGAATATTGAATATTCCAGCACAAAATGTAAGGAATTAAGTTGTAAATGGCATTTACGCCTTCATGATGGGCGGCTCTAGTCCCCAAAACCCTACCTTTAGGGGAGTAAAATATTGTCTTATATAGTGTGCAATGTGGGGATCGGCACATGGGACAGTTGTCCCTTATTACACAAGAGGTCAAAAGGGTGAGCAAATGACATAAAAATCATTTCTCAACAACATTAAATAAACTATGAAATGAGCTAACTATGAGCTAATACTCCATCCGTTCGGCAAAACTTGTCATTTTAACTCTCCACACAATTTTTAATAAAGCTAATAATTACACTTCTTTTTTACTAATTTACCCTCATTCATTAATCTACTTTTTATTTTATCAAAAACTACAACTCACAACACATCAATCAAATCAAGGTCATTTTAGTAAAGTAGAAGCAAAAATATCTAAAATGGCAAGTTTTTTCGGAAAAAAAAACAAAACTCTAAAACGACAAGTTTTCCCGAACGGAGGGAGCATATGATAACTTCATCAATAATATAGTCCATTTATGATGAATAAATAATTTTTTTATTATACGTTTTTTTTAGGAATGGGTGCACTTTGTTTACAATGAAATGAAATAAAGTATGAGCTATTTTTGGAGTCATTTGTTGTATATATATTAGTTCGCTTTATAATTTAATTCATTGTATATCTAAATCAAGTACTGTATTACATAAATAATTTTGGAGTATAAAGTGGTAATCTATAGAAGTGCTGAATAAAATGAACACATGTCCTATTTGGGTTGAGTGAAGAACAAATAATTGACCTATCAACCTAGTAATGGTCCAAAAATCCCATCCGAGTGTTTTGACTCGGGCTCTGAAAATGACCACTTCAATTTAGGGCAAATCTAATCCAACTTGTTGGGTCAATTCAACTTCAACTAGGTATATATTTGAACTTTCAACGCTATATAAATTAACGAAAACTCACCACCTACATGTAACAATTAATTATACAGCAACCGCTCCGTTGAGATGGAGAAAGTCGTCTGATTACAAAAAAAAATGTCACTTTATAGAGTTATGTATCCATTTTTTAAACGGACTTCATATGCACGGTTACGTATCGTCGTTGGCATGGTGTCGGATCTGTTCTCCGGAGTTAGTGGTCAACTTTGCCCACACCAGTTGAAGGTAAAGACGACGGTCTAGTTGTTCCCGACACCAAGTTAGAGCCAACAAAATAATATCTTCTTTTCACCCTTGAAAGTTCCAATAAATAGGTGATAAAAGCGACTTGGCAGCTCCAGAGGTCAGTTTTGACTGCAGGTTTTGAGTTGACACTCCGCAGGCAGGGGCGGAGCTAGGGGGGTCATGCGGTGGCTCGAGCCCCCCTGGAGAAAAGCAAATCATTATATATAGTATAAGAGGTGTATTGATATAGAGAAACCTTGTAGCCTAGTTGGTTCATGGCATTGAATGTGTGTGAGTAGATACAGGTTCGATTCCCTTTCTTCTTTCATTTTATTCCCTTCCCGAGTTCGGCATGATTGAATCCGGTTTGCAATTGTTGAACCACTTTTTTCTCACAATATACAACTAAACTATTTATTTATTTATTTATTGCCTTTTTAACTATTTCATTAGCTTTAATTTTTTTTTAATTTTTAATTTTAATTCTCGTCTTTTTTTTTTTAAATCTCTCGTATTTTTATTTTAAGACCTACAAAGCTACAACTCAAATCAATTTTTAGCCTTACAAAAGTGATTTTCATTCCTGGATTTAGATTATAAAAGGGTAAATTGGGTTTAATATATTATAATAGGACATCCGACTAAAAAAATATCAATATGTCCATCATTATTATTTTTAATTACCGATATGTTATCAATGTTTTTTCAATACCAATATATCCAAAGTGTTAACTTTAAATACCAGTTTCATATTTTGACCATCTTGGTCTCTCCTCGCCGTTTGTCGAAGAGCGTGTCCCAACTGAGATCGATGACTTCGTCCACCATAACGCACTTGGGCATGGTTGACCATCCAAAATATAATTATATATATATATAGGTCAGGTGTTTACACCTCTTATTGTGTTTTGTGTTAACAAATCTAAGCCATTGATTGATTAGAAATGGATGGGTGAGATTAATTGAGATTTTTCCTTTTTTATTTAAAGGCAAAACTAATTAAAATAACCCGACATTTAAGGGTGTGTTAAAAATATATCTCAACCTTTCAAATGTAAGATAAATATCCCGACCTTTAAGGATATGTTAAAAATATATCCCTACCTTTCAAATGTAAGATAAATATATCAACCTTTATAAGTGATGTTCAAATAATATATAAAATAATTCTCTACCAAAAAAAACTAACATGGCATACATATGTGGCAAACTAAATTAATAAAAAAAAATAAAATTTTAAAAAAAAATATAAAAAATTAATAGAAGGGTTTAAGAAAACAAGTTTTTTCATTTATTATTTAAAAAAAAATAAAATTCAAGACACTTTATTTATATTTCAATTTTCCAGGCCATATTCTTTGTTCAATTGTTCCATTTTTTTTTACATAATTTATTTACTAAAATTCTAACTAGTCTTCTTTCTATTTTAAATTTTCATCAAAAATGCGAAATTAGTTAAATGGTCCATTATACGAATATGGGTGTTATCCCTCAAATATAAAAATAATCTAAATAAAATATTAAACACTTGTAAATATATCATTTTTTTTATATATTTATATTTTATTAATTTATTTCTTTCCCTTGATAAAAAAGAAAAGAAAAGTGGTTTAATAAAACAAGGTTTTTAATATAGAGTTATAAGAAAATAGTGTGTATAAAATATAAAAGATGAAAGATATGTAAATCTATAATTTTTTTATATAGATTTTTAAAGTTTTTTTTATTAATTTTTTTTTGTCATATATGCATGTCATGTTAGCTTTTTTTTTGTACAAATTTTTTTGAGATATTATTTTAACATTACATTTGAAATATATTACATTTGAAAGGTTGAGATATATTTTTAACACCCCTTTAAAGGTCGGGATATTTATCTTACACTTTGAAAGGTTGGGATATATTTTTAACACACCCTTAAAGGTCGGGTTATTTTAATTAGTTTCGCCTTATTTAAATAAAAAAGAGTAGGCCCACCACTTTCCACCACTTTTATGGCCAAATTGCTGAAGTGGGAGCGCGTGTGTTGGTTTTTTTGGGAGCTAACGGTTTTTTTTTTTTGCGGGGAGGATGAGATTTTGCTTGTACTGTGTGTTCGATGAATAATAACGAACAAATTACCGAATAATTCCAAATTATCAACGAGCAATGACCGCCAACATAAAAAAAAACACCATCTCGTTGAAATACCCCAAATTATTTTTGGGATATTTCTTTAAATAATATTATACTATACTATGTGAATTTGAGAGACCATTAAATTCACATACGATATATAATATAAATTAGAATAATTATATTATTCTAATTTTATCCTCTAAACATTCTTACTATTAAATTTATTTAATTTATAAAGTTAAATTAAATAATATTTTCTTTCCGCTAATATATATATATATAGATGGATCCATATATATGTATAAGATATAGTCAAATATCTATTTTATTTCTTTCAAGAGGACCCAATAGGAAGGGCCCATTCTCAACCCAAATTCGGGTATAAGGAATTCAGCCCAAAAGTTGGGCCTTTGGAGAGTCCACGGTGAAACAAGATTGGAAGATAGAAATTTTTATTTTTTATTTTTTCCTTCTGGATTATCTTTCTCAGGAGATCAGATAACTCCAATTGGATCATCCCCAATCTTACCCAACTAGCCGAGATCTCAGAGATTTGAAACAGATAACCCTTTTCTTCCTATCTGATTCAATCCCAGACCTATATATATAGAGGGGAGAGGTCCGGTTATCATCATCAATCACAAATCAGTTCACCTCCTCTCTCGAATCCACTGCGCTCCGACGTCTCCGAGCACCACCATCGCCGCATCTCGCTCGCAACCACCGCCAAGCCACTGCAGAAGCCGCCGAGCCGCTGCCTTGCCTGTCACCATTGCCGCCCAAGTTCTGGGATTGCCGGCTCTCGGATTTCCGCCACCATCACCGCTGTTGCCCCGCGACCACCATCGCGCCGCCTTCGACCCTTGCCCGAGCTCAGCCACCGATCGCCGACGACCATCCCAGTCCGAGCGTCGGTCGTCGTCCCCAAATCGCCGCCTGTCGGGAGCAATTGCCGCCGAAGGGTCGTCGTTCGTCCTCGTCCTGTACGTGAATGAAGAAGACGGTGAATTGGGGGTTTTAATCCCTTTTGGTTTTAATTACAAGAACCTCCCCTGTTTTTATTCCAATTTTCGTTTTTGGCCCTTAATTAATTATTTATTAAGTAAAGTGGCCAATATTTCTAAATTGTTCAATCCTTGCCCATTTCAGCGACACCAAGAAATCTCGAAGCACTCACGCCGGATCCCGCTCCACGAGGAATTCATATTGGTATATAATATTTAACTTTATAGAATTAATTCAATTTCAAATTGAGTTAAGTAAAGTTAATTTTATAAAATATTAATATTAATATTCCTTTTTCCGTTGGATTCGATAGGTGCTAAAATCCCGCCTGGTTGTCATCAGCTGATCATCGGAAGTCAAGGCAAGTGATTTCGTTCATCGCCCTTTTGCGTGTTTCGTGATTCTTTTGTTGTGCCTTTTAAATTCTTCCGTGTCGAATGCGGCCCTGTGGTCAATTTCCTTGCCAATTTCGATAAATTGCATACCCGTCTGCTTGATGTAATTTATCTTTTTAATCATAAGTTGGCATGAGTTAAATAAATGGGCAATTATTATTACAGTAATTATAGTGTTATAGTATTAAAGGTGATTTGTTTGTTTATAACTCGAGATAAGTAAAGGTTGCCCATTTCTTCTTCCTAAAGTGCATGATATTCTGCTTGTTCTTTCATGCAAACTAGTAGCATGTGATAGTAAGACCCTTTGAATTATCCATGCTTGTCCCCGTTTGATGTAATGTCGTTATTATGATCACCTAGTACAAATTGTTTAAATATGATAAGATAGGCACCATGTGATGCTTAGTTATGTTAGGTTAAAATGCGCACCACGTGATGCGAGTGGCTTTATGCCTTTGGCAAGTTATGCAGTAGACTGACTTGCAGGTTGTGGTTCGTTAAGCCACCGCCTTACAAGGTTTCATGAAACACCATCCCGGAATGCATTCTCTGCGGGATGATAAAACAACGATCTGATGTAGGTCGTGGTCCTTGTTAAAGGCCCGACTGGTACCACGTAGTATTATTATTATTATTATCGTTATATTTATTATCGACTGTTAAATAGGTAATCATTTCAGTTATTATACTTATCTGCCTCGAGTATAATTCCATTTCTTATCTTATAATTGATCGATATAATCATCCGAGTCATGTGTGAATTTTTATCATTTTCTTTCAGTTTCTACTGTATATATTCGTGTCATTCCCTTAACCTGAGACATACCGTTTTATGGTCACTGTAAGGTTAAAGTCTGAACATTTTCCCTATCATTTGCTAGTCTTTATTGTACTAACCATCCTATTTATTGGATGGCTGGTGTCCTTCGTTCTCACGAAACACCAGACCATATTCCTCAGGTCTAGTGCAAACAACGGAGCAGGAGAGAGTTGAAGAGCGGGCTATCAGTTATCAGTTATTGAATATTTTACTACAAGTTTTGAACCCTTTAAAGTTTCCGCACCGCTACTTTCATTTCATTTATTTTGGGAATTTATTTATACTTTATGGTTTCAGTATTCTTATTACTATTATGAACATATATTTCAAACTAATAAATTTTATTTACTTCCGCCCATTTTATTATATTTAAATTATCATCTTGTTTATGGGAGCATGGTTGCATGTCCCTATAAGCCTCAGGTGGATTCAAAGACATTAAAGTCTGCGGATTCACTGGCGCTGTAACATTCCCTTGGGATTTAAAAGGGGGTGTTACACTCGTGAGGTACAAATTATTCGATGGTATTGCTTGATTATGCAGTAAGATTTGGACAATTATTCAATAAATTCAAGAACCATTTATGTAAATTTCAAGTAACCCACATCTAATTACCCAGATACATCTGAATAATTCCTTATTATCAACGAATATTAACTATAAACTTGTCGAATAATAGATAAATTTATAAAGAATTTTACACGGTGTTTGAATTTCAACAAACCTACCTTATTGCCCCTCCCTCTAATTTACCCTATACATATGAATAATTTATAATAATCAACGAATAGTTACTCTAAAATTGCCAAATAGATACCCCTGTACATATGAATAATTTGTAATAATCAACGAATAGTTACTCTAAAATTGTCGAATAGTTACTCTTAAATTGTCGAATACCTATCCACACTTTTCAAGATCTGGGCACACAGATGGTGGGGAAATCCAAGGCGCTGCTAGCTCTTGGTGGCGGAGGAAGAAGTGGAGACCAGGATGTTGAGAGAGGAAGAGATCGAGCATGATCTGAGCAACCATGGACGAAAGGCCAGATCTTACGGTTTCATCCCTCCCTCAATCGTCCTCCCTCAACCGCCATCGTCCTTCCACACAACCTCGCCGGCCTCCATCCCCACCACTGACAAGATATTCCGCCATCTTCCCTCCTCCATTGAAGAAGCCTCCCCGACCTCGCCGCTAGCCATTGAAGAAGCCCCCCTCCATTGAAAAAGCCGTCCTTGCCGGACTGAGATCTCACATCTGACCGATGCCTTCAAATCGTCGACGCCGTCCTTGCCGGACTGAGATCTCACATCTGACCGATGCCTTCAAATCGTCGACGCCGTCACCGGACTGAGATCTCGCCTCCAACCTTCAAGCTCGCCGCTCGTCCAAATGCCCTTTCGCTTTCCTCCGATCGCCCCCAATTCTCATTCTCTCTGTTGATAAAGCGTAATGTGTGGGGTTAGGGTTAAGAGGATTTGTATTCACGCGCATAACTGAAGGGTGAGATTGTGTTTTTTAATTTTAATTTACAATTAATTTAAAATTCTCAATTAATCTTAACCCTCCATTATCTAATAATTAAGGGCCTAGATTTGTTAACACAAAACACAATAAGACTTGTTAACATTTGATCCATACTCTATATTTATATATATATATTTCACCAATTCAATTGTACTAATATTGGCCATTTTAAAGCATTTTTAATGGGCTTATTTTGAAAAAGGGCTGATGTTGTGCCAATTGGTCTCCTGCGGTTTTGTAAAAGGCCACTGGACTATAGTCGGTGTTTGCCCAGTTTAATTAGCCCATTTCTGGTAACGGATCAAAATTAATAAATTACTCGTACGAAGTCCGCGGCTTAAGTTTGAGATGTTTAAAATCGTTTCGGCTATATACACCGTAAATCCCCACGTCCTTAAGGACGTGCAAGTAGGGTGAGAGCCACCCGAAGCAGGACGTGCAAGCACGTTTTTTTTTTTTGAAAACGTGCTTGCACGTCCCTAAGAAAATGCAAAACTGCACGTGGTTAAGCACGTGCTGCACGTCCTTAAGGACGTGCAAGCCCGTCTTCTAAAAGGCGAAGAGGACGTGTCTCTTTGTCTTCATTCCGTCCGTCTAGAGAGAAATCGAGAGCGAGAGAGAGTCGGAGAGAAATCGAGAGAGAGAGAGAGATTGCCGGAGAGGGAAATCGAGAGAGAGAGAGAGAGGTCGCCGGAGAGAGAGAAAGAGAAAGAGATCGAGACAGAGAGATGGAGCCGGAGAGAGAGGAGGAGGTGGAACCGACGGCAGCGCTGGTGGGGGTGGAGCCCTGGGGGAGGGGGTGGCGGTGGAGCAGGTGGCCGGGGGTGGTGGTGGGGCGGCGCCCATGGAGGTTGAGGAGGGTGGTGGTGGTGGCAGTGGAGACGCAGCACCGGACGCTGGTGGTGGTGGTGATGGCGGCGGAGTGGCGGAGGCGGAACCGTCGCGGAAGCGGCGGACTATTGAGGTTTCGCCGGTCCCGACCCCACCAGTATGTTTTTTGATTTATTTATTTTGTTTGATTTATTTTTATAGTTTTATATTATAGTTTAGATTTTAATATATAATATAATTTGATAGATTATAATTAGTTTAGTATATAGTTTGATAGATACTATATAATTTGATAGATTATATAGTTTTAGTATATAGTTTGAAAGATAGTATATAGTTTATATATTTTGATAGTTTTAATGGAAAAACAAAAAAAACGATTAATATATATTACAAGATATTAAAACTTATTACAATATATTAAAAGACATTAAAATAAATTAAAATAAAAATATTAAAATTTAATAAAATAAATTATAATAAATTAAAATAAACTCTAATTGAAAGACAATAAAAACATTAAAATATAATAAAATACATAGAAATAAATTTAAATTTAAAGAAAATAAAAACATTAAAATATAATAAATTATAATAAAATACATAGAAATAAATTTAAATTGAAAGAAAATAAAAACATTAAAATATAATAAAATACATATAAATAAATTTAAATTTAAAGAAAATAAAAACATTAAAATATAATAAATTATAATAAAATACATAGAAATAAATTTAAATTGAAAGAAAATAAAAACATTAAAATATAATAAAATAAATAGAAATAAATTTAAATTTAAAGAAAATAAAAACATTAAAATATAATAAATTATAATAAAATACATAGAAATAAATTTAAATTGAAAGAAAATAAAAACATTAAAATATAATAAAATACATAGAAATAAATTTAAATTGAAAGAAAATAAAATCATTAAAATATATTAAAATATATTAAATTATAATATAATAAATTATAATAAAATACATTTCATAATAACAGGCAGGGAGGCTCATGAGGGGGGACGGTACCCTCCGGCCTGTTACGTTCGCCGACCGGGCAGCGGTTGGCGAATGTAACAGGCCATTTTGCCGCAACTCTTGGTGTAGCCTGCATCGGAAACCAAGACCATTTTGCCGCGGTACGACTTCAAACGTCTTTTTTATTACCTATTCATGTTTTTCATGCATATGTCAATACTCTAACTCTAAATTTTTGTTCTCATGGATCTGGTTGCGTCCTAACGCTCCTCTTCCGCCGCCTCCACTAGAATGGGTCGAACATCATCATCCGAGCGTCGAAGGATGGGATGCTCCGTTTCAAGCTCAGATTGAGAGATTTAGAGCCTTGCGTGCCGATTCCGGCCGTCCTTTACTATTTTCCTAGATTGTATTCCACAACTTTATTAAAATTATGAATGTAAACCTTTTTTCCGTTCCTTGTAACGTTATTCGCATATTATCCGAATGAAAACCTTAACAATTCTTGTGTTCTGTTTAATTTGACCCTAAATCCTTCAAATCCACTAGCTAAACACAATTTTATCAATTAACATTACAAAACCGTCGGAAAACCTAAACCCTAACCCTAAACCTTAAACCCTAAACGCAAGTGCTTGCACGTTGTTAAGGACGTGCAAGACTTTTTTAGCGGACGTGCACCGTCTCAGACTTGCACGTCCTTAACAACGTGCAAGCACGTCCTTAAAGACGTGCAAATCCTTAATCCGGATTTGCGGTGTACATAGTGACACCCTTTAAAATTTATCGATTTAAATTTAATAATATAGATTTTTTAATTTTAATTACATATCATAGATTATAAATTAAGAATTATTCGAATGCTTTGAAAAAAAAAGTGTTGAATAATCAATAAAAATAATTATGATTTAAAAAATATATTTTGTATCTGATAAAAAAATATATATACCTTGTATCGTTTATATATACTTATATATATTTGAGAAGCGGGTTAGTAGGGTTTTTTGTTGTTGTTGTTTTAGAAAACCCACCTGGCACTAATCCCGGGTTTGGGGTGCGTGTAAATATGAAGAATGAAAGGATGGGGGATCTTAAATGATCATACATCCGAGCTTGAGCCCTTAAAAGTTAGGACACAATTTCACTTAACAAGGGTTCAAAGCTAAAACAAACCAAAGAGTGCATGTTCCAGTCAAGTCGTAGCTTGATCGGACACATACAATACGGAAAGAAAACACAAAATGGGAGAGGTCAAGGCACGCAAGCCTATCACAACTCCAAAATACAACTAAAATACCTTGTTTCCGGGGCACACAAGCCCCCAAAGAGACACAAGCCAAAACCCAATCAAAAGGAGATGGTTCTCAAGTGCACGTAGGCACTAAAGGCACACAAGCACTAGGCCACCACCTAAAAACTGAGGTAACACACAAGATCGAAGGCAAGAAGGAGTCAAGGTTATCCTAGACTTTATATCTTTTAATCATCATTAAGACCAAAGGAGGCATGGAGAAGCCGGAACACATGAGTTGCCACGAGCTTCGCAACAACTTCCTTAGGGATGTGATTATCATCATAGACCTTTGCATTCCTCGCATGCCATATAAAGTACACCACGGCAGAAAAAGCAAAGGTTTTGGCCTTCGCATCACATCCCTTCTTCCTCTTGTATCTACGAAGCCACCTAAGGCCCCTAGCCAAGCTATCCACTTCCTCCGAAATTGAGAAGCGCTCACGAGTTCTCCTCCAAATGTCCTTAGCATAAGGGCACTTGAAGAGGAGATGCTCATGTGTTTCCAACACATCCTCTCCGCAAAACCTACACCCATGGTCAATGTCAAGAAAGAAAAGTCTATCTAAGGTAGGAAGCTTACCCAAGGTAGAAAGCCAAAGGATGAAGCAATGTTTTGGGGTGTTGCCCTTGACCCGAACTTCTTTGTACCAATGGACATGGGTATCCTTCTTTCGGAGCTCCTCATACGCCTTCTTCACCTTGAACCTATCTCCATCACATCATTCATCAAGCACAAGATTAAGGTTAGAATTCAAAGGGGAGATTCGATTATTAGCCTCAACAATCGCTTTGATAAGAAGTGAGTCTCGACGATGGACCTCCCAATCCTCAACCTCACACACGGAAAGGTATCGATGATGCACCCATCGGACCCACAAGCTCTCATTTTTGTCATTGACGATGGGTCAGTAGGTTGTTTAGTTGAGGTGTGGCGGTTAAAATATGAAGTGTTTATTGGGATAGTAGAAGTTGTGAGGAAAAAGAGGGTGTTTTTTTATTGGTTCATTTAATGACAGAAAATTAAGTGGTTGACATGACATGTTTTAGACTCAGTTATATAGAACGGATGTTTATAATAATACCACGTGGAATAAAGATGTTTTGGATATATTTCAAAACTAGAATGTAAATGTACTTGTGGCAAAAACTGCTACATGTAATTTTTAGATTGCAATTATCTTTATCCAATTTAGACCATCTTCCACAATATATATGTCATAAAATGGGATTTGATCTTTTTTTCCTCCCATCATAGGTCAAAACCCATTTTGGATAAAAAAAATTAGCTTATTTCTAAAATAAAGGCCAAATTTAGTTTGAAGTTTTAGAAGGTCAAATGTGATTTCACCTTTTATTTATTTATTTATTTATAATTTTTTAATATTAATTTAATTTATAAAGCATACAAATAATTATATATAAACTATCTAATTATAATTTTTTTTATATCAAAACTAATATCTAGAGTATTATAAAGATACCGACGAATTCTTTGATAATATTTAATACTCCGTATGGTTGGATTATCTTTAAATAAATAACATCTTCAGAAAAAATACATTATTATTATTATCATTATTATTATTATTAAATTATTTTTATTATTATTAAAGTTTCTACATGAAATTAGATCGGAGCCGGCTAACAAGCTGAGCTTCGCATCCCTTTTGAATACAAAACGCAATCCTAGTCAAAGTGTGGCTAAATCCCTACTATATTCAGGTACCCCTTAGCTACACCACATACCCGCTTGATAAGTCTCATAGCATCATCCTCTAAGTCAGCAATAGTGGACAAGGAGAACGGCAAAAAGTGATAATCTTTGGCCTTGCAAACATCAAAACCATACCTGGTAAATAAATACCAAATTGCATAAACTACTACATTTGAAAATAATTTAAAAAACATATCACTCTCTCTGAAACCATTCATTGTTCCGAAGTCACCATTTTATTCGTCTTCATGCACATATTTTCATTTTTTATTCCAAAGTTGCGAAATTAAAATTTGTGAATAACTATAAAAAATTTCGTAATGACATGTATCTTGTAATGTGTTTGATTGGAAATGATTTTAATGCATCTTATTAGTTGCCCCTTTCTCTGTTCTTGCTTCATCCACCATCGACTCCCTGCCATGGCTTCCACCCCCCACCTCACCGGCTTCTCCATCGCCCAACATCTGACACCTGCGCTACAACCTTGATTAACAACCGTCTAGCTCTCCAAGTTGTTATTTTGCCTGAGAAATCGAAAATCCCCAAACCCTAATCTTGAGCGCTCTCCTTCACATGATTCCGGGCGACCGGTGGATCCTCCACCACCGCAAGGCGTACCTTCTCGTCTGCACCTCCTGCGTTGTCAAGCTCAACATCACCACATTCTTCCCCATTTGCTTCTCCCTCCACCGCCTTCCTCGGAGTCTTCGGCGCCGCCTCCGGAATCAATTCTCGTGTGTTTCAAATGCAATTCCGTGTCGCTGCCAACACCCCTAAATCCCTTTACCTCTGCCCTACTTGCAATCCTGCAGAAACCCTAGCTCCAAGCTCTTCAATTTCAGCAAATCGAACAGCTCCAATCAAGCAATTGATCTCAAGTCAGCCAAGGCTCTCCTAGCGGCTGCCATGATCGCAGAGAATTCGTTGAATGAAGCAGTCGATCAAGCGAGGACCGATGCGAGAGGAAGGCGAAGAAGGCGGTATTTGAGAGAAAGAGATGATGTCTAGGTTGAGGATGTTGTTTATTTGGAGAAAAAGTTATTTTTAGTCAAATAAAACAATAATTGTTTTAATACTGGCAATCCAAACGACGTTGTGGAACAATGTTCATTATAAAACAAAAAACAACAATTATAAGTGATAATATTAACATGCAAACGGAGCCTTAGTCAATCAATTTCATTGTCATTAAATATAATATTCATCACATAGAACTATAGAAGATTAAATACGGAGTATATTATAAAACCAAATTTCCAGCTTCATCCTCCAACTACAGGAGTCAGAAGGCACTAAGGTTGAAATGTTGAAGTTGTATATGAACAGGATTAGTTTATGCATAAGCCGCTGAAACGGCACACAGAAAGCACAAGTGGGTATGCATTAGTAAATCCGATGGGACAAATATATACACATTCATAAAATTAAATTAATTAAATGGTCGAGATCAAATTACACAATTCTCACCTGCGCCCACCACCAATTATTTTGAGATTTATACAATAATATTTCTCATTATCAAGTGCCAAACTTCAAATCAAGTGTTCTCAAGGGAGAAAATGAGGATGAAATGATGAAATACGAACTAAAATATATCAATAAATTCAAAATTCGAAGAATAATTTATCGCGCTGAAGAGTGAAATGAACAATAACTTACTCTTTTAATCTATCTACAAAGGCTAAAAAGGTCCTAATTTGTTTTCAAATTTTAGCCTTTTTTTTATCATTATTGGTTTAATAAGGTATAGTTTGTATAAGAATTAAAGTTCATACTTAGTACTAGTAGTATTTTTAGTTCACCGTTAGTAGTTGATATTATTTAGTCATTTTACTATAATTAACTGTGTTATTTATAAATTTATATTAATATTAAATAATTATAAATAAATAAAAGGGTGAAATTCACATTTAACCTTCCAAAATTTCAAGGCCTCCATTTTAGAAATAGAACAATTTTTATTTTTGGCCAAAACTACAGTGGGAGGAAAAAAGGGCAAAATCCATTTTATAGCCTATAGTGGACAATGCCCCTGTAAATAATGTAAATACAACCAAAAAGGTTGCTAACATAATCCACTCGGACCATGGTAAGTTGTGTCAAAACCCAACTCGATGGGGATACATAACCAGATTCGAAAGGAACGTTGGTAAAGCTCGTATCTAATACTAGAGTGAATGACGGAGTCTCGGAGAGACTCGAGCTCTGGCTTTGCTAGAACATGGTTCGACACATTCCAACCCTTCCCACCCGACTCTTTGACCGATACACCTAACCCAAATCCGAAGATAACCAACCAAACCTGCACAGTACATGGTTAAACATGTCTTGATAAGCAACAAACCCTGGATCTTGTCAGTTAACGAAGGCTACCTCTTACGCATCTCAAAAAGCAACCACGCCAGCCTATCATCGTCTGATTCGAGAAACATAAACCCTTTCCTTCCGATGTCATCCAAAATCTTAGAGGTAGCAAAGCAGAACAGATCTGAACCACGCTCGACTAAGCCATCAGCCACCATACGGTACAACACAGCGAAGGCATCACGGATTGGCTTATCCGCTGGATCCTCAGAAGCAGGAGGAGGAGAAGTGATGCATGTACATGCAGCGCAAGCACTAGCAATGCGATCATACTTGTGTCTGCCTTCGAGTCTAAGCTCTTGACTTGTATCTTGGATTGCAGCTGCACCCTGAGACAGCCTCAGTCGCTTACTTCGGCCAGGAATGGTACTTGTACGCACATCTGGCATCCGCTTCTGTGTAGACCCAGTAGGTGTACTCGGGGTAGCACTGCCCCCTCGATCCAGGCGCTCCAGCCCAGTGGCCAAATCATCATTATCTTCTGTCGTAGGTTCAGATTGAGAGTACTCATTTGGTTGTGTCTCAAAAACACCGGGGGCAGTCGACACAGGAGAAACAGCCATTGCTGGAATGATACAGCGCTCGGATGTTGCATCCCACTCCCCAAAAAGTCTTTCCCATAAACCCTCCATGTCAGGAGAGACGCCCTTGTCACGAAACCGCTTGTACTCGGAATTCTCCTACACGTTCACAAGGAAATCAAATCAAATAGCTTACTTGGAAAAATAAAAAAATCTAACATGAATTAAAAAGAACAAAAACTTTCGAAGGAAGATCGTGCAAAATAACTAACCTTGATTTTCATATCCCACCATTCGGAGTCGGCATCAATTCGCCCAGTTAAGGGGTTCCATTTAAGGCCGGTATCCGAGCCCTTCAACTTCGTCCATAATTGGTAATGCTTTTTCATAATCTCCATCCTGTTGCGAAGCGTACTAACAGGAGCGTGTTTTCTAGTACGTTGTTCAAATGTTTTTGCAATTTGTGCCCACTTATATTGTTGCTTAGGCCCATGGGTCGATTGGAAATCAGCACAAAGGTAAAGTAGCGCCATCGTAGATTCATTATCCCAACTGAAGCTTATAGATCGCTCTACCTCCTTGGTCCGAGATGCCACGTTATTAGGTGATGCACTCTTCTTGCCCAGTGACGACATCTAGCAACACTCTAACACCACCACCAGCTGGACACTAGAGGACTAGCAACTACCAAATACATCAATGAATCTAAATATCAAGACATATTTCGGTAAATAACACACATAAGACATATAGCACATTCTAACATTAATGTATTCACATTACACAAGCAACATTTTTGCCATGGAGAGATAAGTATGTGTACACGCCAAAAAATATGATATGAGATGAAATTTAACCATATGTTCACACTGAGGAGTTACCTTGTTGCATAGCCACAAATTATATGGAGTATAAGCATATGGGCCTCTTTGGAACATCATGCTTATATGGTACTTTTGACTTACAAGGTCTTTTTTTTTTTTTTTTGAAACCCAATTCCAAACAGGGCCTATTTTTATTTAAAAAAAGGTAGATAAACTGGATGGATAGGCCTAAGCAACAAGGTTTTCATGGTAGAAACAAGCAATATTAGAAAATCACAACACAAACATTAAGTTACAAGTGTTTGGCAATCTCCAGTAGTCCAGTAATAGTATTGCACATAAACAGACGTGTCAGTGGTGCAATTTCTACATAATTACATGAAATATGAACACAATTGCCATTTGGAGTCCAAGAATGCATATATATTCACCAACGTCATAAACTTTATGATGCAAACCGAAAAGTATCAAGTTTATACTAATGTAATTAGTAACCAATATTCCAACAACTCTAGTATTACTTGTGCAGTTGTGCCTCTACCAAACAAACGCAATCAGGATGTGCAAAATGTGATGGAACAAGACTACAATTTACAGTCTGATCCAAAGTTCCAAACCCATTGAGTTACCAACCGGATGCGGGTAGACCACAATTTCGTTTGTGGTCCATCCTGTCAAAGTTTGGGTTGAACTGTAATGGTTCATACTTCATAATTTTATTATTTAGCTTCCAAAAAAAATGAAAAGAAAAAATTATTTAGCTTCCAAAAAAAATGAAAAGAAAAAAAATCAGCCCCACAATCCAGCCTATGGTCATATCCTTCGACTAATATGGTCCATCAGACTGGACGCGAATTAACAGTCAGGGTTCAGACTTCAGACCATATGCATATCCTTAGCCGTCAGCATACCCATGTCAGTTACACCGCACTTGCTTTCCACAAGAAATAATCAGCCCCACAAAACTATCCAATTGGATCAAAATTGTTGTGATCACCATAGGGCATTAGGCCTGCTTTGGTAAATCCTTGAAACTTTGTAAGGTCTCAAAGCTTTCTACAAGAAATAATCAGCCCCACAAAACTATCCAACTGGATCAAAATAGTTGTGATCACCGTAGGGCATTAGACCATAAGCACATCCTTAACTTTCAACTAAGTACTGATTTTTATTTTATTTATTTCCTTGTGGTTTTATCTCTTGATGTGCTTAGACCCAATGTCGAACATGGCATGTTGCCATTGTCGAGAGTCGGCAACATGTCGAAATGGCATGTTGCCATTGTCGAGAGTCGGCAACATGTCGAAATGGCATGTTGCCATCCAGAATGAACAGTAATTGCGGATTTGAATTCACTTATATACGAGATAAAGGACCATCATGGATAAAAAAAGAAGAAGCATAGGGTCTTGCTCTTGAGACTCATTGACGCGTAAATTCAATGCAGAACACTACAACAATTTACATTTACATAGACATTATTTAAGATAAGAACTTACTTGCTCAATCAAACCACATTAAGCTTCAGGTCTAGTTGAAGCTTCTAAATACCACTTCATGATGACATAATTCCATAGTTTGAGTTGCCCTCCACACATTGATGTTATGTGATACACCTTCAATTCCATAGTTTCAGAACTTGTTGGATAAGTAGCAATAAACTGATGAGAATCAACTTCACTAAGTCATCTTATTCATACTTTTAAAATTCTGAGGCAGCATATAGTTGAACCTTTTTTTTTTTTTAATCATTTCAGTTTATTAGACAAATTCAAGGGTCATCAAACATATTGGTATTACTGATCATATTCACAGACAAAAGAAGGAAGAAGGAACTCAAGGAAAGGACAGAAAAATTCTGCAATCGAAAAGATAGAATTGTTTTTTACAAGATATAGTTCTTTACATAGAGAGAGAGAAACCCACACAATCACACAATCTTCACAGACTTAATCATAACAATAGTTAATTAAAAATCTCATTAACTTTCTTTCATGGTAAGAATGCAAGTGTGATGAATCATGCATACCAAAAAGCATTAGAAATTGTAAGCTTGCAACCAGATAATACAAGAAGCCTAGGATGAGGATGGTGTACCTTTATATGCAAGTGTGATGAAGGAAACTAAGCTACCAATCACTAACAAAAGCCACAGACATACCACCACCTGCAACATGAAAAAGTTCACATAGAGAGATCAACAGAATAACCCTAGAACAATATTGCAAAGTGTGAAAATTTCCAGAAATCATTGGATGGAATCTAAAAGTTTGCAGCACCCATAAACTAATAACATATACATGAATATATAAATATGCAATAAGGCAATAGTTAATTAAATCCCCAAAAATCTGCAGCTCTAATTAATTAAATTCTACCATCATTTATTAATTTCCAACCATATATGAAAATGCCAGAGGAGAAGGGATTGGATTATGCTAATTACTTAAATTAAACAAACACATAGTGCAATTGACCATATATCATGATCACCATCATCATCCGTTCAAAACTAAAGTAGATATGATAGAGTGAATGATGTAGGCTTCTTTGAGTCCGTCTACCACCCAAACTTCCAAGCTTATGTCAAAACAAAATAACATTTTTAACATTCTCTAATTCTAATTCTGCTGGAAAGCATAACAAGAGGGGCAGTACAGTACTCATTCCCGTAATCTCAGCCAATAAGCTAAACCGAGGTTACCGAACACATTTGAATCTGAACTTGTGACATCTTTGACTAGCACTTTAACAATCTCAAGCTATTTTCACTCCTACAATGCTCAATTCTCAAGTTAAACACTTAATTAGTTCATGTGACATATAATATAAGCTATAAATTTAGGTCGTATATCATGACAGGATAAAGAAATTTAACAACAAAGTCAGATTTTTCCTCCAATTAACATCTTTCTGGGGAGAACAAATTTCCTTATTGATTTGTTTTCACTCTGAAATGTTGAGGGAGAACTACTTCCAGTTTAAATTTTCACAACCTAAACCCCCTAAAGAGTCAGGACAACACATTCTACATTTCTACCCGATTCACGTTTCGAAGAAAACATAACAACTGAATCCCCCGAAACTGGATGCGAAAATTCAAGATCACTACAATTACAGAGGGAAGTTACCGATAGAGTCGGAGATAAAAGCGAGCGAATCAGCACCTGGCAAAGAGCGCAGTGGAAGATGAGTGTATCCTTGTCCGCGGTCTTTTGGAGGAGAGCGGGGATGTTGTCGGAGAAGGTGTCACTAGCGAAATGGAGAGATCCAGGTATGTGGTTGTCGTATAACCTCTCAAAATCCCTACTCGACGCAGATTACAATCCAATTTCTCAATTCAATCGGCAAGAGGGGGAAATAAAAACCCTATGGAGTAGGGGGAAATCGGAGAAATTGCAGGAACGGGGAGGATGCATACCGGATGTCGACGATGGCGATGTAGACCACAATTGACCACGACAGAGAAGAGAGAGAGAGGTGAGCCAGCAGGTGAAGAGGTGGAAGTTCGGAGATGGAAGGGGGCTAGGGATTTGAGGTGGTGAGCGAACAGTGAGAGACGAGAGACGAGAGACGACAGAATCCCAGAAGGAAATTGTTTTTCTAGGTTCACCCATTTAAAATTTAGGATATAATCGGTGATTATTGATAATTTTAGGGTTCATTCTTTATAGAGAAATTTACAGAAAACCACTCATTATATACATATTTTCACACTTAAGGTCCACCAGTCAGATCTATATTATTACAGAAAATCACCCACTAAGAGCATCCGCATCCATGGAATCCAGTTCGGTTCCTTAACTCTCATTTTTATTTTTCTATCTCCTTAAGAAACCCAACTTAATTTTTTACCCACATCCCTACAACTCATTTTATTATAAACTAAATAATATAAAATTAAAAAAAACCCCACTACATGCCTAAACCTCTCTCTTTCTCTTTCCTACCCTCCCATCTATTTTCTTTCTTTTTGAGTTTTTAAGGATTCCTTACTAATAAACCTATCACATCATTCTTTAACACAATATATCATTTCTCTATTAATTTATTATTAAGTTCCTTATTTTTCTCTTCTAAACACCCCAATGTGGGTGCTCTAAAGTCTAAAGGTATTGTTTTTCTTGGTAGTGGCTTGTAAACTAAACACTTTAGTGGGTGGTTTTCTGTAATGATAAATTTAATGGGTGGTTAGGTGTGAAAATAAGTATATAACGGGCGGGTAAGTAAGTGAGTTTATATAAATTTTCCTTCTTATTATAATCGCTCAAGTGTCTATCGATGAAACGAGAAAAAAAAATGTCTCATTTGGCCGAACATGAGAATTATCATTCTTAGTTACTTCTAATTCTGAATCATAGCGGCTTTAGACAAGATTCCAAAACGACTATTATCAAGACAATTTCGAGTAATTTCACGCCAGCCCTTTTCATTTATTTCATACAATTTACAATAAGGTCCAAAATTCTCTCACGAGCTAATGGGAAAACCCTAAATCTTCATCACCATGAACCTCTCCACGGTCAACATCATCCCCTCCAAGGTGAATTTGGTCGACGTCTCCACCGCCGAGACGGCTCAATGATGATCTTTCTGCAATACTCAATCATCAACGACTCGGACTGGAGAACACCGGCCAAGTCGACGCGGTCCAAGTCGGTATGAGTGAGTAGTGAGTCGAAATCGGCCAAGTCGATGATGACGGTGGGGATGGACGCGAGGCGGTGATAGGAGATGGAGGAGACGATGAACACGACGGTAGGGTTCACGAGGCCGACTATATGAGCCAATTCGGAGTCGGAGAGGAGCGGATTGGCGGGGGAGACGATAGATTTTAGGGGTTTTGTGATTTCCGAGATTGAAATTTCTAATCTATTCAAGGGGTTGAAGAGATCCATTTCCACAAAACCCCATATCAACATCCATAAGAAACAATTGATTAATGCAATGGCTAATCACCGCGATTTTGATTGAACTTGTTGATTTCCCTCCTGAATATGAAATCATGAATATGAAATCATTCTTGCATTTTCAAAACCCCATATCAACATTCATTCACCAATACTCCGTACATCTAAACCAAAGAAATCTGGATACCATGTCAAATGGTTGTTACGGAGGCAACTTGTGTCAAATTAATTTGCAAAGTAGAAAATATTAAATTAACCTAAACCTTGATGCCAGTAATATCATATCTAAGATTTAAAGAGGGAGAGTACCACTTCGGCGAAACAGGTTGAATGAATATGGGATATTTTTTTCTCTCTTGGTCAACTTTGAAATTATTTTTTCAATGATAAATGACTTATCTGCAAATTTATGAAAATAATCTTGTCAATAGACGTTTTATTGTCTTGTCTCTAGCCTCACTCATTGTGATTTTTTTTTATTAGGTAAAAATTCGATGGTCAGACAGGTCTGCTCATCGAGAGGCCGACAGAGTCGGCAGACGGCGAACCGTTGAGCATACAATCTAAAATAAACGGTGCAATACAAAAGCGACAACTAAACAACCCCAGACGAACCTAACCAAAAAGATCTAGGAAATTTCCGGAATACGGAGTCGCCTCGATGCACACCGCTACGACCCCAGCCAGACCCGACACCGGACACCAGAGTCCCAACTTAGACTAGGACCGCCAAGAACACTTGGAACCGTCACCGAGAGTCACCCTGTACATAACGCACCAAAATCCCTTGCGGGAGATTGTCAAAACCCTTACGGGTGGGTTACTCAAACCCTTTCGGGTGGAACTTCTCAATAATTTTTAATTTTTCGAAAGAGGCAACACATCATCCTTGGGCCCGAATGACCCAAAACTTGGGCCCAAAGGACCCGAAGCTTGGGCCCTAAGGACCCAAAGCTTGGGCCCGAAGGACCAAGGAGGAGCACCCACGCCGGAGTATCAAAGAATGAAGGCTATCGATAAGCAATCAAAGCCGACGACCAGAGAAGAACGATCCAACAACGATCGGCCCCGGAGAGGACACCAAAGAACCGATCGGAGAAGAAACCGGCCACCGCCAGGCCAAGGCCAAGCCACCAAGCGACAATCACCTAAACCAAACGTTGACAAGAGCAGGACGACGACCGGAAATACCGATCCGACCACCAACCCACCAGAAATCGATTTGGGGGAGAAGATTCAAAATACCACCGGAAACTGAAAGCACAAACCGGTATAAATTTGTAGGCAGACCCAAGGAAAGGGAGATCTTAGAAGGGATTCACAAAGAAAAGGATATATTGAGGAGGATTCACAAGGATGATGAGGGATAATGGATATGCATGATGTTGAGAGGTTTGGTATGGGAGTGTCCCTCCCACATTGATTATAAAAGAGTAAAAATGATGGGTTATAAGGAAGGGTGAAACTCTACACAATAGCTTAAGCTTTTGTGTTAAGTTGGTGGATCCCGACCTTATAACCGCAAAAATAATAATAATAAATCAATGTAACCCGACACGTGTTTGCCTCCCGTTAACGGCCCGTCGGATATTTCACATGGTATCAGAGCCGAGTTCGGCTAGATCCGGCATGGGTTCGTTGTCAAGTGCGAGTTGCACTTGAGGGGGGCGTGTTGAGAGGTTTGGTATGGGAGTGTCCCTCCCACATTGATTATAAAAGAGTAAAAATGATGGGTTATAAGGAAGGGTGAAACTCTACACAATAGCTTAAGCTTTTGTGTTAAGTTAGTGGATCCCGACCTTATAATCGCAAAAATAATAATAATAAATCAATGTAACCCGACACGTGTTTGCCTCCCGTTAACGGCCCGTCGGATATTTTACACATGACTCAATTAGAGGCTGCACAATTTTGGGCCATTTAAAAGAGAGTTTCTCTCTCATTAGAGAGAGAAATCCCAAAAGTTTCAACAACTGGTTCACTCATTGTGAATTGAATTTGAGTGAAGCTTTAGACAATATTTCAAAATGAATTTTGTCAGGATAATTTCAAGTAAATTAAACGCAAATCATTTTCCTTTTTCCAAATAAATTGCAAAATGGTCAAAACCTCTCTCTTCTACGAATCGAAACCTAAATATGTTGAACGAATTATTGTGATCGAAAAGAGGCTAAAATCGATGAAATTAGTCAAGGTCTCAATTGATCGAGACTCAAATTGGTATATCGAACATCTTAGATGATCAGTGAATGACATTCGATGATTATTTGTGGTCGTCGTTCGGAAAAAAAAATCGAGGTTCGCAAAGGGCGAGCTAAATAAGGGACTTCGGCATTGTTTGATGAGGGTCTTGCATGTGTTTCCTCGGCAACGTTTGATGAGGTTCCTACGTACCTTCAACAACGTTTGATGAGGTTCTTGCGTAGCCTCGGAAAAAAAAATCATTAATAGGAATAATGCCATTTTATTCTCAGGTTAAAGACTTAAAGTAGTACTCCGGCCTACGGGTATTAATTTAAGACTTTTCCTTGAATTATTGACTAGTTAAAGAATTGGCGTGTGAAATGTTGACGCATGGTGTCGTCATTCAGCATCACCACCTCACGCAGAAATTCGCGGTCGGGCACTGTTTCTTTCATTCTTGCATGCGCAGTGAAGTCAGCCGTTCCAATTCTGGTTTCTTTATGGAATTAATTACGGACTATTTAAGTTTTTTAAAACAAAATTACCGCTAATTTTTTACGTAAATACTGTACTGTATTAGTGTATTTTGACTTGCTCCGTAGTTTTGAATAATACGAGTAGAATCTGCCCGAATGAAAGTATACTAATATAATTTCCGCGTTATGATAAACTGAAACATGTTTAATTCAATGTTTTGATTTGAACCAATTTATTAAAAAATGTATAATGTATTAAGAAATAAATTATATACTAATTTAATATTTTAAACTGAATCAATTGAGTAGAAAATGGAAAAATTATATTTTAATTTGATTGGTAAAAAAAACCTATTATTATGGTAGATATGATACCTCATGATGAAGGGAAACAAGTGGTGCTTATCAACAAGTTTAGATTCGTTCAGCAGATTTGACAGCTTTGCGACGTCTCAGTAAAATGGGTTGTTCGGAGTCCATATTGATCGGATTGATTCGTGCAATATCTTGTTGGAACGAGAACGAAGAGATCTACAACTTTTCTGTTGAAGATTTTTCCAGAATCCACCGGGAACATGGCCGAAAATCAACATATTTGCAGCTGTTCACTGTTTGGACGAAAATAATTATCTTTCCATATTTAATTTATTATTTTATCCATATATTTATTTATGAATAATGTAAATTAGAATAATATCTATTAGTTGACTTTTCAATTAATTGATATTATATCTAATTAGTTTTTATATTTATTTTCTATGATAAATAATGTGGAAAAGGGAAAATCTATCTTTAAGATATTTCCTTGGCCACCAAGTAGTTTGATTTTATCTAGGATTATGTTTTCTATTTAAGATGCTTTTATTCATTCAATAAAATCATATATTAGAATTGAATTTTTGACAAAAGTCAGATTTGGAGAGTTCTCCTAGGGAGGAACCGAGTTCCCCTGCGTGGGATAGGTTTCGATGTGTTGTTCTTAGCTTGGTTTGTCTTGTGTGTGTTGATCCTCTTTGGTGGGTTGGTGCTACCACATGTTTGGTGTGTGTCGATTCTCGTCATAGGATTGGTGCTATCCATCATGCATGATGTGTGTCGATTGTCGTCATAGGATTGGTGTTATCAAGCATCCACAAGCCCCCTCCTTGTGCCTTCAAGTTGTCCGCTTGGTTGTGTAGGGTTGTAGAGGCGGGTTATATAGTCATTGGTATTGGTTCCTACCCTCTTAGGAGGCCTGAGGTCTTTATCTTGTTCTATATAGATCGACTCAGTCCTTATCGGTCGTGTCTTTACATCAATTTCGAGTCTTTATTCTTGTTCATCGAGTCTTTGCTTCCGTTCTTCTCATTTCTTGTTTGATTGTCGAAGATCGGGCCACCATACGGCTAACCCCGTATCACCTCATAAAAAATGATTTCCTTTGAATAGTTAGATATAGAAGATATAGATAGATAGATTGATTAGAAAATAAAATAAAAATCTATTTTAATTTGATTGGTTGAAAAACCTGTAATTATGGTACTGATGACCCCTCCTAAAAATGCTTCTCTTTTAGATATAGGTATATAGATGGATATAGTTAGATAGATGATTAGAAAATAAATAAATAAAATATTTTTTAATTTGATTGGTTGAAAACCTTATAATTATGACGATGACAACACCTCACAAAAAATGCTTATCTTTTAATAGTTAGATATAGATAGATAGATATAGATATTTGAATAATATATTCACCAAATTAATAGGAAACAATTTTTATTGTATCAATTAGCTTATTTCATCTCCTTTCATTAGATCATGTCAATTTTCAGAAATAATTATTTTTTAAAAACAATTAAAATTATATAATATAATAACCTTTTAAAATAAATTATATAAAAAATTTTTAAAAAAATTGATACTCCTTCCGTCTCATAATATAAGACATTTTATTTTTTTTAACACATTTTTAATATGATAAAAACTCTATAAAATATCAATTTTTTTTTCAAAAAAATTAACATAATTTCAAATTTATGACCAATAAGTTTGTAACAATGGCGGTATAATATACATGTTCAATATTCATATAAATTATAAATATGTGTGTATATATATATAAACGGTTTTTCTATCTTATGTTCTAAGGTTATAGGATAAAACTCTAAATTGAGAAAAATTCCCTACAAAAAAGACAAGCAACCATGAAAATCTAATTAAATAAAGGCTAAACTAATTAAAAAAAAATATAAATTTAGGTTCTTATCATATGCCCTTGGGGGCACAGGATAGAAAAATCGATATATAAACGATAATTTTATGAAGAAATTGTGAGTATCATGTTTCTAAAATTAATGGATCGGTTATAGATTATAAGATCGGTTTTATGGGTATAGGATAAAAGCACTAATTTAGAAATATTTTAGTTTTTCTTTTAATTGGATTCTTAGTATCACTTTTTTCAAGTAGAAAATCTTTTTCAATTTAGGGTGTTGAAGACATAGGATATAAAGATCGGTATAAGATATCACCAAAAAGTTATAGATTATCATAAAAGTATTTTTCTTAAAGAAGAAATTGATTTAATTT
Organism: Persicaria tinctoria; assembly: GCA_037127255.1. Lineage (NCBI taxonomy): Eukaryota > Viridiplantae > Streptophyta > Magnoliopsida > Caryophyllales > Polygonaceae > Persicaria > Persicaria tinctoria. Next base: position 10,179,479 of record JBANSL010000012.1, read on the forward strand.
ATCAAAAAGTATTTTTTAAAAAGAAGAAATTGATTTAATTTATCATATCATATTTACCTACTAACTTACTCCGTATTATTTATCCAAAAGAAGAATGAAAATCTATCAAATTGAGGTGGTTTTTCCCGTTTCCAAGATCCTATTTTACAGCAAGTTTTAAAAAAACTTGAACAAAAAAATTGAGATTTGACAGCCGTCCGATCTAATCAAACCTACACGTGGGCGAATCATGTGAAGTGCCTCCCGAAATCCGAATATTCCCTCAACACACCTCTATAAATACCCCTCCGCGCCTTCCAAAACGCCCGAAATCCCGAAGAAGCAGATTCATAACATGTGCGAGAGCTTCAAGAACGACTTCCAACTCTGCGAGGAGATCGGCCGCGGACGCTTCGGCGTCGTCTACCGCTGCTTCTCCCCCGCCTCCGGCGACTCCTTCGCCGTCAAATCCGTCGACAAGCGCCTCCTCGACGACCCCCTCGACCGCCGCTGCCTCGACGCCGAGCCCAAGCTGCTGCTCCTCCTCTCCCCTCACCCCAACATCCTCCAGATCCACTCCCTCCACGAATCCGACTCCCATCTCCTCATAGTTACCGACCTCTGCCGCCCCTCCACCCTCTTCGACCGGATCTCAGTCTCTTCCCCGTTCTCCGAGCCTGATTCTTGCTCCGTCCTCTCTCAACTCGCCTCCGCCCTCTCCCACTGCCACCGCCTCGGCGTCGCTCACCGCGACATTAAGCCTGACAATATTCTCTTCGACGATCGCAACCGCCTCAAGATCTGCGACTTCGGATCTGCCGAGTGGTTCCTCGGAAGCGGCGGCGAGAGGATCCCGATGTCCGGCATCGTCGGAACGCCGTACTACGTAGCGCCGGAGATTCTAAGCGGCCGCGATTACAACGAGAAGGTTGACGTTTGGAGCGCCGGCGTGATTTTGTACATAATGCTCGCAGGTGTTCCTCCGTTCTACGGCGAGACGGTGGAGGAGACTTTCCAGGCGGTGCTTCGCGCAAATCTTAGGTTTCCGAGCAAGATTTTCCGATCCGTCTCCCCGGAGGCCAAGGATCTGATGAGGAAGATGCTCTGCAAGGACGTTTCTCGCAGATTATCCGCGGAGCAAGTTCTGTGCCACCCGTGGGTTGTCAATGGAGGCAACACGGCGGACAATTGAATCTTGAAGATGAAAATCACCAGCAGCGAATTTTTAGGGTTTGTGATTTTGGGGATTATGTAAATATCTACGAGCTAAATAGTACAGTATCCAATTTCCATAGATGTGAAGAAATTCAAGTGATCCAACTTCCAAGCCCAATTTTGTGGATGAAGATTGCAGGGCGAAGAGGAAAAGATCATGGCATCTTCCATCTACGGACGAACTAGTAAATCTGCCTTTTTCTTTCTCTGTTTTTCGGTTTGCTATCAACTTTGGTGTGAAGTGAGATCTTCCCTTTCCCCTGTTACTATCTGTCTCTGTAACTCAAGTTTTTGGGTAAAGTGAAGTGAGATCTTCCCTTTCCCCTGTTACTATCTGTCTCTGTAACTCAAGTTTTTGGGTAAAGTGCATGTTTAGCACTTGGCAGATGGGGCAATTGTGTGAAGAATCCATGAATGTAGCCAGAGTTTTGGTGATATGTAAACAGCGACTGGTGATAGTAATAAATTTGTGCTGGTACAAAATTTGGTATATTCTATTGTCATATCTCTTTCTCTGTATAGTTGTGGTGGACTTGTGGCTGTTGGTGTTGGTGTTGTGTTTTTGTGTGACTTGTGACTTTGTGAGGTTGTCTTGCTAGTTTTAATTTGTTTATTGCAAAAGGGGAAGGTCATATGAGTTGTAGGTGGACCATGTAAATTGCAAAACCATGTTTGGGTTCTCCCCAAACCCCACAAGTTGTGTGTTGAATAAAGAAATGGCCCTTGGAGGCATGAAAGAGGGAGGCCCCTCAACTGTACATTAATCCAATACTCCCTTTAAATTAAGACTATGGGTGGTGTTTAAGTTTAACTGTTTATGTTGGTCAGTTTAACTGTTTATGTTGGTCAATGCCCTTAAATTAAGACTATGGGTGGTGTTTAACTGTTTGTGTTGCCAAATAGGATCTGGGCTTTTGTGGACTCGTGGAGTTTGTGGTATATTCTTTTACTTTGTACCGCCCCCGTTATACATATTTATTTTGTTTCTGGTAAGTGGTAATTGACTCCTGATGGTTTTACATGGAGTTTAAATGGGAGTTTTTCTTGTGCATTATCTTGATTGGCTATTTTTTGAGGTTTTCTACTTGAAAAAGTTGTAACGGCCGATTCATTATTTTCACAAGTTGTAACGGCCGATTCATTATTTTCACCAGTATACTCCAAAAATAATTGCAATTTGCAAGTAATTGGAACCTATTTGCAATTAGTCTAATACTGGATTATTTGGTGAATATACAACTTGCCTTATTAAGGGGATGTCAGGAGGTATCGGGTTTGATCCCTACCTGGTGCGTGATTCTTACCGCGGTTGGGTCACGTGCCCGAAATTTGCTATAGACTTAATTTTGGTTTATACCGTTTATACTCCATATAAAATTAATGATACAGTCAAAAGTTTATAAATTATCGATCACTCAAGTATGGTTTAACGACGTAATTTTTATCATTTTTTTTGTTATAGACTTAATTTTGTAGAGCAGCAATTCAGGGTTCGAATCGTGTACCTATAGGTACTACCCACAAGTCTTTTTCGATGAGAAACAAATCCTAACCGAGCACAATAATTGCAAGCTAAAGAATACTATCAATTACTTGTTTTCGTCTATGAAACCACCAATGATTAGTCCGAGCATGAAAAAATACGAAGAACATAATAATATATAGCTAGCTAGGTAAGGTTGTATGATTGATGGAATATTAACATATAATATTAATTAGTCCACCTAAATATGTCGAAAGGCTATAGTTATTTTATTAAATGCGTGCTTAATTGGCAAACACGTAGAAGTAAGCATAATATAAATAAGGGCAAATGTTAATAAGAGGCAATATTAAAAAAAAAAATAATAGAAGTGCCACTTATTGTCTTATTCCAACCAGAACTAAAGTTTGTGATTATTTTTAAAATTTTAAAAGTTAATGTTATTAAACACAATTATTCCTAAAATTCATGCTATTTTTCACAATTTGCCCTATAATAAAGAGAGCATACCGTTAAAATTAGGAAGGATGCTGTTATGTGTACCAAAGTGTAGGCACTGTTACAGTGTTACATGCATTTGTACTTGCGGATTAAATTAAGAAAGTAAAAAAAAAGTACATTTTAAAAGAACGAAGGACTGATTTGGTTGAATGATGCAATTCTCGGGAATTTACTTCTTATGAATTAAATTTCCGTGAAATGTATTTCTCATGAGTTGTAAAAGTTGTTTGGTTAATTTTAGTTTTTAGAAATATAAATAGATAAAAAATTACAATAAAAATGGGAAGTTGAACTTACCTAGTCCCCTTTAGGTAAGTGAACTTACTATGATTTGGAGGAATTGAAATTCCTGATAAGTTGAATTCTTGTGTCATTCTGTCAACCAAACACAGGAATATATCCCACTTCTTGGATTTTTAACTGACTAATCAAACGAGGCCTAAGATAGAATGATATGGTTTTTTAATTTCAAAATTCATTAAAGATATGTTAGTCATTTTTTAGAAGTAACATAATGATTAAATTAAAGACAAGTGTCATTTTAAGGATCAAACGAATGTAAGATTCACAATACTCCCTTCGTCTTATAAATTAAATCGTTTGACTTTTTGACACGTTTTTAATTTGTAAAAAACTCTATAAAATATTAAAAAAAAATCAAAATTTTAAAAATAATTTCAAACTTAATAGCAATAAGTTTTAAATTATTTTTAAAATTTTAAAAAAATATTTTATAGAGTTTTTAACATTAAATTATGTGGCGGAGGGAGTATATGATTGTATTTCACATGACCACATTCAGTGCATGTGTCATGAGGGATGGAGGTTTCGGAGGTTGAATGGTTCCAAATAAGATACCAACTATATAGTTTCATATGGCTGTAGAATATACCTTCTTTTTTTATTTTTGAGTGAAGACAGAATATACCTTGACTTCATTGTGACACCAATTATCACATAAATAAAATTTCCAAATAGTGAGCTTATTATAAAAACAACGACCACTGATCACTGATGGAACCTATTTGGCACTGTACAATATGCTTTTATAATAATTATTATAATATGGACTATAGAATAACTGTATAAGATAAGCTATCAACACACATGAGACATGGAGGGAGTGGTGCTGTTGGTGGAATTTGATTGGGCCACTTACTGGCCCCCTCCACGTACCACCACCACCTTCCTTTATCTCCATTATTGATCCCTCTCTCTATATTTATATACATCTCAAATAAATAACAAACCGACCTTTTTTTTATTATAAGAATCAAATAGTACGTAGTTATTTGGTTCAATCAACCGGACATTGCTTATCGACATGTACAAGTGTTAATTTGCACTCTAATTAAGTCACCCCCAACGAGTAGTTAGGAGAATTAGATTAACTAATTAATCATACATGTACGTAGGCGAGTGGGACCTTAAGACGCACTAAGTAACGCACATAACCTAATACGGAGTATTTTTCTTGGTTTTCTTTTTCGGCCGTACCCGCTTACTATCATTACAAGCGTCAAGCTTTACTACTGGTCTGTTAGTTTTGCGTCCTATTGGTCTAGAGAATCATGACAGGGTTTGTCACTTTCGAATATTTCTTATTTAGACGGAAAAATATCTTTGGTCCACACTTCCTCAAGTGATGTCACTTTCCTGTTGAAGGGTTTCTGCTCCCGTCTTCCCATCAGCAAGACGTCATAGATGCTTAGTGTCTTCCTTGTATTCTCACTATTCGTAGTCCTTATGGACCTTATAAAGTCTTCTGCGACTTTGTCAAATGCTAGGTTTTTCGTCGTCATGCTCTTCTTGGACCGGATCGTCTTTTTTTTTTTTTTACTTTTATCCGCTTTTATCATGACGATTAGCCCATCTGTCTATTCTCTCTATTTACTTGACATGGGTGATGTCTTGATATTCCAAATCCTTACTCTGTTAAAAAAAACTAATAAATAGGGAAACTCAACTAATTTATCTTTCTCGAAATGAAAGTCACCTTATTACCAAAATCGAGCAATTAAAGATATATTAAGTTTATTGATAGGGAATTATACCGATTCTTTTTTTTTAAGACTAAGGTGAGAGTCGAATCTACTCCCTCCATTAATTAAAATATATTCTCTGTTACTATAAACTGCAAATTTTAATTACACAAAAGATGTATTTTGGATATTTTTATTTTTATTTTATATAACTCATTTTACTATCATTGGCAAATTGCCAATTATAGTTTTTGATAAACTAAAAAATAAATAATAAATAAATCTTATTAAATAAAACATATCATTTTATATAGTTTGATATTTAATTTACATAATTTTTTTTACAAGTATTAATATGTGGTTAATTATATTTTTTTTATAATTATTGATAGATAGTTCCTTAGATTCATTACTATGCTCAACTAATGTTCGAATCTCTGTCTTTTTTTAAAAAAAATTTAACCTCGCCATACATTTTGATATGTCTGATATTTTGAATTTGGCCTTAAAAAATACTGTACGAGTTTTGAGTATTAATTTTTATGGATATAATTGAACTTAAATATTGTCCACAAAAAGCAGGGGCATTGGCACATGGGCCTGATTTATGGGCCATTCATTTGGTCCAAAAGGTGGGAAAGGCAAAAATGAGTAAAGCAAAAAACGACGTATTGGGCGGGGTCCACTTGTAGTGGTCTGTGGGCCATCCTCTTGATAAGTTGGTACGGGTACTGCCGTACTGTGTCACCGCCCTTCGGTTGTACGTCCTACTTTAACACTTTGTAAGCCCAAACCGTCTATGAAATGATAAATAATTTTTTTTTTTTAAAAAAAGGACATTGGAAGATATTTTAATTTTAATCTATTGATTCTAATAGATAATGTAATTTATCTGTTAGTTAAAATATGTCATTTTATAATTTTGTATATTTTTAAGAATGTAAATAGAAATATATTTATACCTTTAATTATACTATTTTTTTCACTTTATTTAAAACTACAACTAGCATCTTTTTAATCATTATAAGAACAAATTTAGAAATTAAATTTAAAAAATGTCAAAAATACCTAAAATGACATTTTTTTTTCTTAACAAGATTTCCCTTCCATAAAGCAACAAGTTTTTTTTTAACGGAGTGAGTATTTGATAAATCCGAATAGTCCCTATAACGCGAGGTTCCACCTGTGACACGTCCAACCACATCCTTTGCTAGATCAAGTCAAGTTCACAAGCTTAGTGGGGATTTATTCTAAAAACAAATTATGGTGGTATACTGATATACAAGGTTTGAATTCTCGTATTTTTCGGCGTGAGATAATAATATTTTAAATCTCGATAGTATTGATAAATAAACAAAAATATTTGTTTAAAAGGAAATATTTCTATATATAAATTGACACATTCAAAAACATATTAAAAAATACGTTTTTTGTAAAAAAAATATGTTATCATGATGATTTTTGGAACAAGTCCTCGGTAAACTGTAGACTAAAACATTCTCCCTGGGACCCCCCCAACTGTGAGTATGCAAAATTGCAAAAAAAAATTTATCATCTAGAATTGATATGGACATCCAGTAGAACCCTTAAAAAATGGGAACCCAGGCATGCTCAAAGAACGCGCCCCACACGCCCAAAAATACCCTTTCCTCTGCCCAAATCTGTCTCCAAAAAGAAAGTGCACGAAGAAACCCTAGATCTGAAATCTTCATCCAAATTGTTCATTCTTTGTGTCGAATCATCTCTGATCATGTCTCCCTAGGGATTTCGAGACTCAATCGAAAAGTTTCTGGTACTTTTGCCTTCGAAATCCCCTTTCCCTCTGTCGATTATGCTTTCTGGGACACATTCCTTTCGATTGCAAGTAGCTGTTTGCCGGATCTGGGTTTCCATCCTCCTCTCCTTGGTGGCCGCTGTCAAATCTGGTCCTCTAAAGGAGTTTCGTCTCACTGGGGTCAACGCTTAGAGTGGCGCGCCCGACCCCCGCCGTGGCCTCTCTTAGTCTGTTTGGTGTGGAACTTTTTCGGTTCCCTCTGCAGATCCTCCTTTGGGTCTCTTCAAGCCTGGTCGGCCCTGCCTCTCCGCCGATTGCTTTTCTCGGCCGGTCGGTCTGCTAGGGGTAAGCATCCTCCTCTCTCTCAAACCTTAGCTTCCTCAAACCTCTATAAGAACAACTGGTTGAGCCTTTGTTCAACCCACATCCTTTTCTCTTCTCACTCTATTTTCTACAGCTTTTCTCATCTGCTAATCTTCAATTTTTTTGCTTGTGTTACAACCATGGCCTCATCCTCAAAGGATAAAGGAAAAAAAACCAATGGGGAACGATTCCTTCGTTCCCCACCCAAACACATCCCGAAAGGGCATAAATCAGGTTCAGGAGGATACACCCATTCCATCGATGGAGAAAACAAAGGAGAAGCCGAAAAAGGAGAAAAAAGCCAAGATGCCAAAGGTGGATATGGAGAAACTGAAGGTGATTCAGCACAACATCCAGGAGAACATATCTGCCCTCGCCTCCTCCTCTCTCTTCGCTACTATCATTGGCGAGTCTGTGGAGGCTAAGGAGGTCCGAAAGAGAATCAGTCTCGAGTGGAAGTTCCTGACTGGTGGATTTCAGCTTGTCCCGGTGGCCAACAAGTGGTTTGAGCTCAAGTTCGATCTCCCTGTGGATCGAGATGCGGTGTGGGAGAAACGCCCCTTCCATGTGGCTAGCCAGCTCCTCCTTGTCCGCCCCTGGAGTATCTCCTTTGACCCTTGGACTGAGTCTGTCACTAGACTCGATCTTTGGGTCAGGATCCCGGGATTACCTATCAAATATATTAGTGACTCTGTTCTCACTTCTCTCATTGAGGAAAACCATATTGGCAAGGTGCTGCGAGTGGCTGCATTCAGCTCCAAAGGGGCCAGGCTCCGATACCCGAGAGTGTGCATCTCGATTGACCTCGCTCTGATCAAGGCGAGTAAGATCTCACTGCTCAATGAAAATGGAGTCCTCGGATGCTATCCAGTGTGGTTCGAGGACTTCCTCGAAGGTTGTGGTAGTTGTGGCCTGCTAGACCACCTCTTTGAGGACTGCCCCGTCCGGAACCTGTGTAATGCTTTTGCTGATGGCTTGCTAGGCAAGGGGCCGGCTGCAGAGAGTACCCAGGCAGATGGACCTCTCCCCACGGATGGTGGGGAGTGGGTTCAAGTGGCCTCCCGGAAGCCTACTGTCAATGTTCCTCCCTCCTTTGGTCACTCTAAAGGCGAAATCTTGAAATGCTTTGGAAAGAATGTGGTAACCTCTTCTGATTCCTCTTCCTCCAACTCTTCTTCCATGTCTGCTGATATTTCATCTACCCAACCTGTCACTCCTGATGTGGAAAAAGAGGTGGAGTCCATCCCCACCGTGCCAGAGGCTCTGCCGGCCCCCGTCTCTGCTGCTATTACAACACACCCAAATGATGTTATGCCCCTTCCTGAGGAGACTGCCTTCTTCGACCCCGAGCCTTACCAAACCGATGATGATGCAATGATGGATTTCGAGGTGGACTCCGAGCTTGAGGATGGCTTTGGTGGGATCCCCGCAGACATGACCGAAGCCGACTTTGATACTATGCTTGCAAACATCCCCGCCTCGGAAGAATACGATCTCCCACCACTCAGCAACCTAACTCGGAAGGCCGATACCTCTGCTCTCGTCCCAGCTGCTCCTTCTGCGTCCCCTAGGGTGATCCGGAGGTCTGAGCTCATGCTGGGGGAGGGATCATCTAAGACTGAATCGGGAAAGCGTAAGATTGGGGAAGAAGATGGCGAGTCTGCCTGCTCCGAACTGATGGATGGAGGCGGCAAGCGAGGTAAGAATGATAAGTGATCAATTCTGCTGTACTGCTACTTGCTCCTTAGGTAGTTGGGGGTCAAGTCCTGAGCAGTTGATGATAAAACTACCTGTGTTGAATTGTCATGGGCAGTGTACTCCTTTTTGGACTGCCCCTTTTGATCATTACCTCCTTCGAGGTAGTTCTATCATGAACTCGTTTAGTAAGTGTCTGTGTTTATCTTCTTCTGTTTATCTAGTTGCTGATCTACTGCAGTGTTGTTTGAGGATTAGTATTGAACTTTTCTTAGCCTCTAGCTGGCTGGGTTATCCTAAGTATCTAGAGTGGATCATGTATGGTGTACCTTTCTGCTCCAAAAGTTTAGTAATGAATTATGGGGATAACTGCTTTTGTGATTACAGCTCTTGTCTAAGGAAAAATTGGGAGTGGAACAATTGCTTTAATTTTCATACTATATTTTCAAGTAATGTGGGGTGGAATGGCTCCCATCCCCGGTTCCCTTCGTGATAATTGGGTATCTGTTGCATAGGATGGTGAATTTCTCGGCCATGTCACAACCTAACTTATTAAACTACAAGCAGGCAAAACCTCTCCTTGCCCCAAATCTTAGTATGAATGAATCACCATGGCTAAATATATCTTACAATCTAACTGGTCAAATGAATGTTAATTACCAAGCCCCTAAGGCACTAACCACCTCCCAGCTTTACTGGGCTCGACTTTCCCACTCAGATGTAATTATTCATTTTGGGTGGTGGGATCCTCATATTTTTATGGATCCATCTCTCTGTCCTAGCTTTGCAAATAACACAAAATATCCCATTTTAATGGAATCCCTTACGAAGCTAGATAGAAAATTCCAAGAGGAGAAACATTTTGGGTATCAAAGAGTTGCTTCCTTCTTTCTGATATCAGGTAAAGCCTCTTGCTCTTGGTATGGCTCTAAGTACCAATGTCTACAATTCATTAGTGCATGTAAAACTAAAAGAAGGTATGCCTTGATCTGCAATATAAAAAACGCCTTAGACTTATTCCACTGCTCTTCCATCAACTCTTGGAAAATCAGGAACTGTCTCAACATTATAAGTAAATCGGCTCTCTCTTATATTACTTGGGAGAAGAACGACTATCTGCCTATTGGTAGCTCGGTAGACTGGGAATCTCCGGTAACGACTCCCGTCTGCAGCCTAGCTGTTAGAACTCGCATCAATGGGCTTAGTTTGGTTTATAGATGTACTGTACAATGCATCCATCTTAATATAACTCTTTCTTATTGCAGTCAACTAACTCACAAAAGCAAAAACTTTAACAAAATCAACGGAAAAAGTCCTAGGATGAACTCATTCCTTCAAAAGAAAATTAAAATCAATATAAAAGTAATAAAATTCATTTACCTTGACAGTAATAAAATTCTCCTCCATTTTATGAAGGACAAAAATCATATTCACACTGAACAAATTCATACGATGGAAGACTGCACCAAGGTGAACGTGAGCTGCTCCTCCAAAACCCAACTCCCCTTCCAAATCATCTCCGGTCGGAAACGTGAGCTACTCAACCAAAATCCATACATAACTTTCCTAAAAAACAAATTTAATAGAAATCTCATCACAAGCTATCAACCCATTTCCGTTATGAAAACCCACACGATTGCCGAATTTTTGAATTCAAGCTTGACAACTAATAAAAAGACAATGCGAAAAAGGATTATCCATAATAAAACAAACTCAATCAATAATAAGGGACTAAATATAATTGATTACATATGGGGGAGACCATGGAAGATAAATCATAATAGGAATAATCAAAGGTTTCTTAGTAAAATAGATGTCCCAAATAAAACAATTATGGAAATACTCATAAACACAAAATACTTTAAGGAAACCCCCCAAAAAAGAAATCCCCATTTGATAAGAGAAATCACAACAAGGGCAATATATGCGTATGAGAGGGATCACCTTTTGCCCTTCTATGCAAAAACAAAGTGGTCATGATAATACGATATTGGAACTGTAGGGGGATTGGAAAACAAACCTTCTGGACTAACATGAACGAATGGCGGTCGCTAGATCATGTACAAATGCTAATCTTAGCAGAAACAAAGACTGAAACTGAACCAAAGGAATGCTTATGGAAAAATGCGGGATTCACAAACATGTGTTGGTCCCCGGCTTCTGGTCGGGCCGGGGTAATTGCTCTATTCTGGAATGAAAACTCCTTCATAGACGAATCCATCTCGGTGATTATTCATCTCCCAAGAATTATTGGTGTAAAATACGAGAGCATAAAAGAGAACTTTGAGTGTCTAATGCTGTTTGTATACGCCCCCCCAAACCCCTCAGAGAAAGACGTCTTTTGGAGAAATCTATACAACCTAATTACCCAAAGCGACATTCCATGCCTAATCATGGGAGATCTAAACGAAATAAGCCAACCATCGGATAAGAGCGGAGGAGCAGGAACCCTATATGGGAGATTTCTGAGAATAATGGAATTCAAAAATGCATGCTCCTTGCTGGAGATCCCCTCGTACGGCAACCCCTTTACTTGGAGAAAGAAACAATTTGGCCCAGATAACATTCTTGAAAAACTTGACAGGGTGCTTGTCCAACATGAAATAATTGACATGTTCCCTGATTTGGCAACTAAAAATGGAGCATTCTCTAACTCGGACCACTGCCCTATTTCAATTAACATTTCCAAGAACACTAGCTTTAAACCACCCCCTTTTAAATTTGAAAACGTTTGGTTGCAAAGGAGAGACTTCCGAAATATTGTTAAACAAGCATGGAGAGCTTCATGTGCCGGCTTTGCCATGTTCCGAATTACATACAAATAAAAAATCCTCAAACAAAAGGCAAAAAATTGGAACAAAAAAACATTTGGAAACATCTTCCGACAAGTACAAGAAGTTGATGAGGCCCTAATTGAAATACAATCTATCCAACAACCTAACCAAGACCCAGAAGCACACACAAAAGAACAAAGTCTATTATCTAAATGAGAAAAGCTTCTCATGTTTCATAAAACTTACTGGAACCAAAGAGCTAAATCAAAACACTTAAAGTTAGCAGACATTAACTCTGCCTATTTCCATAGAGTAGCCACAGGGAGAAGAAATCGAAAGATAATTAGAACAATCACCTCGACAGAAGGAACAAACATAATTGGCAATGAAAACATTAAAAGGGAAATTCAAAGAGACTTTGAAAAAAGATTTAATCGGGAACAAATGTATAGAACCTCCCAATTAGAAGAATACCTTTCAGAAATCAACCCAATCATTACAGAAGAGGAAAACAAATCACTTATTCAACAACCAACAAACAGTGAAATCAAAAAAGCAGTCTTCTCAATGGGGAACAACAAATCCCCCGACCCCGATGGAATGACGGCTGAGTTCTACAAAAATTATTGGGACATCGTTGGCTCTGATATCACCCGGGCTACAAAAGCTTTCTTTCACTTCTGGCAAAATGTTAAAACAAATTAACCACACTTTTATCTCCCTCATACCAAAAATTGATAACCCCGCCATGACTACACACTATCGCCCGATTAGCCTGTGCTCTACCTTATATAAAATCATCTCAAAGATAATAACAAAACGACTGAAAATGGTAATAGGAAAACTTATACACCCATTACAAGGAGCTTTCGCTTCTGATAGAGCAATCCAAGACAACATCCTAATAGCACACGAGATATTCCACTCCTTTCGCACTAGAAAAGGTTCAAAGGGGTGGGCTGCAATAAAACTTGATATGGAGAAAGCATACGACAGAGTAGATTGACATTTCACGAAAGCAGTTCTTCAAAAATTCGGATTCAACCACAAATTTGTGGATATTATTATGGAATGTGTGACCATAGTCTCTTTCTCTGTTTTAGTAAACAACGGCCCTACGGATCCTTTCAAACCTTCAAGGGGTTTGAGGCAAGGGGACCCCCTCTCCCCGTTTCTCTTCCTACTCGGGGCAGAAATTCTTGCTCGTAAACTCGCAAGGGAGGCAGATTCTAACCACAACAACATCGGATTTAAATTTGGACATTCGGGTCCCTGTGTTCCGTTTCTGGCCTTTGCAGACGACATAATAATATTCTCAAAAGGAAGTAATTCTGCATGTACAAAAGTTAAAGATATAATTGAAGACTATTGTAAATTCTCAGGGCAAAAAGTAAATTACCACAAATCGTCCTTTCAAACCACACCAGGTATTCCTAGATCAAGGGCTCGAGACCTAGAAGGGATTCTAAATATATCCCTTGAACGAAACCTGGAAAAATACTTAGGCTGTCCCATCATAAATGGAAGGGTTACCAAGGAAACCTTTGGCAAAATAATTTGCAAATCTAAAGACCAATTGAGCAAATGGCGTGCTAATGCCTTTTCCCAACAAGGCAGAGCAACCCTAATAGTGTCTAACTTATCATCAAAACCTTTATACTCAATGCAGAGCTTCATGCTTCCGGCAGCGGTCCACAAACAACTAGATCAAATCAATAGAACCTTTTTCTGGAACAAAGATGCGCAGCACAACCCTTTAATCAGTTGGGATAGAATATGTAAATCAAAAAGGGATGGAGGATTGGGAATTAGAAAAACCAAAGATATGAATGAAGCTCTTCAACTAAAACTCCTCTGGAAAATTCTGGATGAACCGGAAAATAACTGGGTAAAAATCATACAATACAAGTATTTGAAAGAAAACCACATTCTTACCTACTCTAGAAAAGGCAATGCCTCGTGGCAATGGTCGAAACTGAGTTATCTAATCCCGAAATTCAAAACGGGACTCATTTGGCAGGTTAGGAATGGGAAATCAATTAAGTTCTGGGAAGATAATTGGGTGGCTACGACACCCCTAAAAGATAAAATAGACTCTCAACATAACATTAATCCACATGATACCGTAAGCAACTTCATAATAGGAGGACAATGGTGGAAGGAAAAACTTGAATCGGTACTTCTTAAGCCCATAGTAGAGGATATTATGAAAATCTCCTTGCCAAACACCCCCCTTACTGACAGACTGTATTGGTGGCCTGCCAAAAAAGGATGGTTCACAACGATAAGTGTCTACAACTTAATCTCATCCACACCACAAAGACCGTCGGATGAGTATTCATGGATCTGGAAACTTGACGCCCTCCTAAAGTTAAGAACTTTATTTGGAAAATAAAACAAAAAGGACTCGCCACGGCTACCCGACTGGCCATAAAAGGGGTGGCGGTACCGAACACATGTAGTTTGTGCAACCAGTTCGTGGAAGACGATATTCATCTTTTCATAGAATGTCCCATCAACAATTTCCAACAACAATTCCTTGAACAAGTATCTCAAAACATTAACAACCTAACTACAGAAAACAGAGATATGAATCAAATTTTACAAATCTTAGGCTCAACCCTTCCGATGGAGAAGAAACAACATATAGCAATGAGATGGTGGACCATTTGGTTCATAAGAAATCAAACAATCTTTAGAAATGAAACAATCCCCTCTGCAGAAGCTATAAAAAAAATGATCACGACCAATATTGAAAATTGGAGGAAAGCTAGTAGATGGAATGAAATGGAGGATGACGACATACATAAGCAAAGTAAAGGAAAAGGGATCTCTGGGAACATTAGGAAAACCTACCGATGGCGGAAACCTCCGAAGGGAAAATATAAATTAAACTTTGACGGATCATTTAAATCAACCACAAACAGTTCCATTGGATATATTATCAGAGACTGGCATGGAGACCCAATCAACATGGGCGGAAAAGCTAATGGTGGACAATCACCCCTTATAGCGGAAGCCTTAGCTCTACGCCTAGGGATAGAAAAAGCAAGAGAACTAAACATAACCAATCTAATAACAGAAGGAGACTCTAAAATTATCACGGACTATCTAAGATCACATGTTGGATGTCCTTGGGAAATAGAAATGATTATGTCAGATATCCAAAGCCTTCTCAAAGGAACAAGGAATGTTAGTATATCACATATCCCCCGTATTGGTAATCAGGTAGCAGATAAGATTGCACATCTTAGCTACTCTACCAGGGGGTCTGAGCTATACCTAGATACATGCCTTCTTGACCTCATCCGTCAGGATGCTTTCGGTTAGGGTTCCCATCCAAATTTTTACCTAATAAAAAAAAAAAGATAAGGACATCCAGTAATTCTCAATAAACTTGAACACTAGTAACATATAAAAATCGAATCGATAAAGTCAAATTGCAAGTCACCAGACAGACTCAATTCATGACAAGATAAGACAATGCAGGAGTAGTAGCCTTAACACAAATGCTATTAGTGAGATTTAAATTATTAACCTTATAACCATTAGTGAAATTTAAACCCTTAATCCGATAGGAATAAGACATAAAAGAAACATCTCACTAGAGATAAAAAGATTTATTTGTTAAATAGGCTATTTTAAGTCATATTTGTAGAGTTGAAAATGTGCATATAATAAGGTCGGCTTTAAAGAGATGGGAAATTATCCAAACTCTTTATTACTGTATTATTATTCATTTTCATGTCATTCTTTAGTTGTAGATTTTTGTACGGAGACACGGGTCTAGATTCCCCATTGTAGAGGCTGAACGTCTGGTTGCCTTGTTTTCTTCACCCAGATTTATACTACGTTACGTATACTCCGTATTAATTAGTGGGAAGATAAAGATAAGATTCAGTTTCCATTATTCCTAACTAACAATAATGTAGATGTGTGGTGCAAAATCTTACCGGCGAAATATGTCCGCTCAGTTGCGGCAGATACACTAAGCCCATCGGCAATCTGGTCTAGCATCAAGAAAGTGCTCAGTTCGGTGATCATCGATGGGGTAAAGTGGCAAATTGGGGACGGAGCTACTGCAAGTTTTTGGAGGGACCAATGGTTAGTGGATGACAAACTCACTAACCTAGCGACGGGGGCGATTAGTGTGGAAGATCTAAACAAGAAAGTCCGGGAGTTTTGGAACCACGAATCCGGGTGGGATTGGGTTGCTTTAGCTCCTGTTCTTCCGGCGAGTGCGCTGTTAAAGCTCGCCTCGGTTGGGATTGATGAAACTGGGGAGATCCCGGATCGCCTATGCTGGAAGGGCTCCAAGGATGGGGATTACTCGATCAAAACCGCGTACAACCAAATCACGCAGGCACAACATGAGATCTGCATCGACTCGGTAATCTTTGAGAGGATCTGGGGGCTGCAGGTTTCGGAAAGAGTCAAAACGTTTCTATGGCTGGTAGCGAGAGGAGTCGTACTCACGAACGAAGAGAGATGGAGAAGGCATATTGCTGGAGAGCCTTGGTGCACCAGCTGCAGGGACGTCCCAGAGTCGCTCGACCACTTATTCAGGGAGTGCCCCAAAATTAATAATGTGTGGAGAGATCTAAAATTTCCTGTCTGCTGCACTAATTTCTTTCATATGGGTTTTGCAGAATGGCTCCAGAGTAACTTAATGAGCATTCAAAGGGATGATGAAGGTAATCAATGGGCAACCATCTTTACCTATACACTATGGTGGGCGTGGAAATGGAGGAACGAGCGCGTCTTCAATGATCAGGACTATGGAGGTGACAAAGCCGGCTTCATCGTGCTGCAATCGAAGGAATACTCAGCAGCCTGGGGTAACAGGGAGCAGCGCAAGGATCGCAGGGAGAGGACGGAGAGGCTGATTGCATGGACCAAACCCCCGGAAGGTTGGGCTAAAGTGAATGCAGATGGCGCTGTCGACAAGAATGGAAATGCTGCGGCTGGCGGCACCATTAGAAGTGAGCAAGGGGACTGGGTGACAGGGTGTATCCGCAACATTGGTACAGGCTCGGTCCCTCTGGCTGAGCTCTGGGGCATTGCGGACAGCCTAGACCTAACATGGAAAGACGGCCTCCGGAAGGTGATCGTTGAAACTGATTCCAGTTTGGTGGAGTCCCTTATCAAGAAGGGAGTCAAGAAGTGTCACCCTCTTTACAGCCTTGTGGTTCGATGCCAAGGCTTTATTAAAAGGGATTGGGACATCCAATTCCGTTTGGTCTTTAGGGAAGCGAACTGTGTCGCCGACTCCCTCGCTAAACTCGCTCTTTCCTTTCCTTTGGGTTTTCATGTTTTGAAGGATCCTCCGGATGAGGTAACTCAGGCTTTAGTTGATGATGCTAGGGGGAGGGCTACCCCCCGTCTTGTTTTTGTGTAGTCCGTCTGTTTTCCGTTTATTTAATCGAGAGCTCGCTCTCGTCTCTTTCACCAAAAAAAAAAAAGTTCCCATAAACTTTGATTAGGATTTTTTTTTTTGATAAACCAACCTTTCATAAATTAACTTGCCAAATCCTCCATTATTAGAGTAGACAACTTTGAATTAGTAAACGAGTCTATGTAATCAAATAGAAAATCATCCGGGCGGACAACAGCCAGAAGGTGAGCAGCTCCATTGCCCGTCCTCCGCACATAGCTCCAGCTATACACTTGCAAGGATTTCGCCAGCTCCGTCGCCCTGCGCAATGCATTTCCCATTGCAGATGTTGCCATTGTTCCCTTCTGCAGTCGGCCTATCACTTCCAAGCAATCTCTTTCAATAACGATGTGAGTAGCTTCCTCTCTCAGTGCGAGCTGCACCGCCCACAGCACAGCTTCTGCCTCTGCCTCGCTAGGTGTTGCAGCGCCCCTCACCGACTTTGCAGCTGCAAAGCACAGGTCTCCTTTGTCGTCTCGAGCCACCACATCCACCCCTATTCCCCTTTCCTTCCCCGCAGCTGCATCACAGTTTAGTTTTAGGAATCCACTTGGTGGCACAGTCCACCGAGACCTTAATTAGATCCCTCTCTTGAGCTGCTCTTCTACTCCCTTAAACACCCTCTAACTTACTCATCCTCTCAGCTATCCTCCAGCTATCCTCCCAAATTTTCCCCGCATCCATCACCTTGCCTTCAAACAACCGTGTGTTTCGCGCCCTCCATATTTCGCACACCACTGCAGCCCACACCGTTTGCTCATCCCCACTCAGTACTCTCCCCGCAGCCTCGACTCGATCCAACATCCCTCCTTGCTGTAGCACTTTCCTATTCATTTGAGGCTCAAGCCTCCATACCGCCCTGGCAGCCCTACAGTCAAACAGAGCATGGACCACGTCCTCCTCTCGCCCGCATAACTCACAACATGGATCCTGCACCACCTTTCTCCTAAACAGGTTAGATTTACACGGTAAAATTCCCCTCCCAGCCCGCCACAATAAATTCCTCACTCTTGGCGGCGCTCTAAAGCTCCACACCCTCTTCCAAATCGACTTCATTGGGCCTAAATCCGATGGCTCTGGCATCTCGTCCTCCGCAATCCCACTCTCCATTATCATGTGGTACGCCGACTTGACCGTGAAGACTCCATCCTTAGTATGCATCCGTCCCAGCTGATCCACCACATATTGATCCGTGAGATGAATTCCTAGAATTGCCTCGACATCTCGACTAGTAAACTCGGCTCTTACCTCCTCCTCTTTCCAGCAAGGTCCCTCCCAATCTATGAAGTCTGCTACGACCCTCGTGAGGTCCAAAACCCTAGCCATCTGTTCCGGTTTATATCCGGCTACATCTGGAATCCACTTATCAGCCCACACCCGGATATCCTTCCCGTTCCCTACCACCCAACTCAACCCTTGTTGTAGTATTTTCCTCCACTTCAACATACTTCTCCAAGCATAGCTTGGGTTATACCCCAATCTAGCACCTAGAAAATCAGACGATGGGAAGTACTTAGCCTTTAATAATCAGACGATGGGAAATACTTACCCCAACCCTTGATTAGGATTAGTTCCCTTTATTGCGGAGTATATAACAATCTTGTGGTGGGTGTGGTTTTCGCTTTTAAATTTCATATATAGCAACTTTCATAGTTACTAGTATAATATAAGCAACCTCCGTCACCGGCTGTTGTCGGCGCCTACCACACCGCCTTTAGGTGCTCTCATGTATGGTCTCCGCTCATCGACCTTCGTTTGCAATCTATTTCCGTTCTTCGATCCAATCTCAATCCGTTCTTTCACCTCTTTGTCGTTTTATTGTTGTTCATTTTCTCTCTTTCGACCCTTTTCATCCGTCTCTATTTTGACTACCTAGTAGCCGCTCACGATCTTGTTATCGTCTTTGAGGGTTTGTGATGGGTTTCGGGGCTTTAATGGACAATGGTTTGGCCTTGAGTCGGGTTTACGGATTGGAGTGCAATGTTGTTCTTGTTGTGTTGCAGGCTTCTTTTGGCGGTGTTTGATTTGTCATGTTCGATGACACCGTGGACGTGCGTTGACATCTGATGGCTTCTTTGAGTCCACAATCTGAGGTGTCCGCGGGTGTTCCCTAGAGTTCTCTATGTGTTTTGTCCCTTTGACCGATTGTTTCGTTTGCCTCTGGCTTGTGATTTCGGTGTAGGATGGCTTGTATGTTTATTTTGTTATTTTACTTATGTCATTTGCTTCTGTCATTTGTTTTTGTATTTTTTGTTCAGTTGTACATGATGGTTAGTCCATCTACCGGCTTGTCCGGTCTCTCGGTTTCACTAGGCTTATCTAGTGAACCGAATTCTTATCTTGCTTTTAAAAAAGTAGTTGTTCATTTTTATTTATTTATTGATTAGGAAATAATTGAGATAAGAAATAACTGAATCTCGATAGCCGATAAGTCGGTAGACGAAAACGTGTCAATACATACAAACGAAAACGAAAACGAAAACGAAAACAGAAAGCGGAGCAAAACAACAAGTGGGAACGCACCCTACAAGAAAACGAACCAAGGAAAACTAAATCTAACACGAAGGGGACGTAGAATACGGACGAAAGTCAAGCAATGTCCTCAAACAGCACCGCTGGCCGGCGATACATCTCGAATCCTGCGGGTAGTGAAGACGAACCTCCAGGAAGTTCCTTCCCATACATAGAGTCGCCATGTACACACTATCTCGATCCCAGCCAGACCCGACTCCGACTGCCAGAACCCCAACATAGATGAAGAACCCCCAGCCGCACCAAAGCAAAGACGTACGCCATCCGAGCAGAGCAAACCGCGAAGGACCGATCCAAACGAACCGGTCAAGCCCAATACGTGATCTAATCAGAGCTCTTTCGAGCGATTTTTATATAACCATACATATATAGCCATTTTTAATTTTGCTAGAATTATTTATTTCTAATATTATAAATATATATAATATTAAATTTCCATGCTTGCTTTGCAAGTTTAAACAACCAACGCTGGAAATCCGAGGAGGATCCCGGAAAATCGGGGAAGATATATACATAAATATATATGTTTTATTTTTATTTTTATTTATTTTTTATCCATTGAAACTTTTGCAAGCGGATTTGAATAGCAAATGGCTACCGGCGAGGACATGCCAGGCGGCACGAGGCAATTGGCGAAGGTGAGCCAGGCACGACGGAAGCCACCAGCGAGGCCACCGACGAGATAACGCAAACAACGGACCGAGAGGGGATAGATTGGGGGTTTAACGGGCCTTGACTGGACATGGAGGAGGGAGGTGGCGCATGTGGAGGCTGATCAGGTCGGGGTCAACCATCGTCGAAACCCATGGGGAACAACCGCCACCAAGGCAGCGCCACAGAGCACAACCGAAGGCGGACCATGGTGAGAAGACAAACCCGGGGATGGAGGCTAAGAATCGAATTGAAGAACCACCGACCAAAGATTGGGGTTTTTGGATCGGGCGATGGAAGGGTGGCGCATCGGAGTGCGATTTGACAGTCCGGTGACGCCGGAGAGGAGTGGGGATGTTGAGAGGAGCGAAGATGGCGGTTGGTATATGACCGACGGAGGTGAGATCCCAAATGGGGTTAGGGCTCCCTGTAGAAAGGGAGATCGATCGAAGATTAAGACCACCAAGACGCAGAGGACGGGGATGGCGAACCACAAGGCAACAATACCTTGATTGGGAACTAGGAGGATTTCGCCAAATTGCCCAAGGCTTGAGCCGATCCGGGTGCAAGGACCCAAAACCAACAAAAGCAAACCAATTTAGGGAAACAATCGACGCACACCGACCAATCGTAGTGAAGCAGGTGGTGGCGAACGGTCGGAGCCGAGTCTAATAACATCGAGAAGGCGGGTTGGTGGCTCCCAGAGGAGATTTGATGGCTCCCTGAGGAGATTTCGGATCTCCCGAATGAGGGGTTTGGGACTCCAACAGGGCGCACACCGAAACGGTATGGCCGAAGAGGAGTAGGTAGTATCGAGAGGCCGAAACCTGAACTATTCACGCCGAGGTGCCTCCCGGATGAGGAGGAGGGGAAGAGCACCGGATTTCATTGAATTGTAGGCAACTGGTGGTGGGTGGCAATCCTTGGAGGGGGGGTTCTTCCAGGCTCTCAAAAGCGAGGTTTTTTCCTAGAATATAAAAGTAGTTGTTCATAATTTTTTTTTTTGATTAGGTAAAACTTCGAAGGTCAGACATGCCTGACTCATCGAGAGACCGACCGAAGTCGGCAGACGGCGAACCGTCTAACAACGCAACTTAAAAACAGAAATACAAATAACAAGCGTAATGAACCAAACAGAAATAAAATCTACAACAAACGTTCCAAGAAGACCAAACACCCAAAAAGCTGAAGAAGCCACCGAAGAATGCAACCAAGCACCACCAAATAGTAGCACCGTGGGCCAGTAGTACAGCAGGACTCTATCTCCTGTGGGTAGTGCAGACGAACTCCAAGGAAACTCTATCCCGGATACAGAGTCGCCTTGAGCGCACCACCATGACTCTAGCCAGACTCGACTACAGACTCCACGCCCCCCCAACCAAGCAGAAGATCTCCTAGAAACATCGGAAGCGGAGCCGCAAACTGCTCGCAACAAAACGTCAACAAACTTTCACCTGCAAAAATCGACAAGACCTTGCGGGATTTTCTCAAACCCTTTTGGGTTGGTATACAATTTTTATTGATCTTTCGAATTATATATATTAACTTGGGCCCGAAGGACCCAACCTTTGGGCCCAAGCCAAAAGACTTGGGCCCAAAGGACTTTCACCCAGGCCAAACAAGCAGCAATCCATGGAGGAACTACACAGCGCCAGGACTGCTGGCAAGCACAACGCCGACCAAATGGAGGGCGGAGGCGGGAGCACCACCACCACCCATGACCCGCCGCCGACAGCGCAAGACCCAGCCCTCGCCGACAGCAGCAAGAGGTTGACACAGGAGGAAAGTCGGCACGAGCCCACCAGCGAGAGAGAGGGAAGCGCCGGGAGGAGCAAGCCAGTGATTGGAAGGAGGGAGACACAAGGAAAGGCAACGACTCCCGGATCGGCGAGGAGGAGGAGACTTTGGCCAAGGGGAAGAGCGAGGCAGCAAAACGTGATCCACCGCCAAACCAACAACCCCAAGACCTAGAATGACGAGGAAACGCAGCTGAGCACCCGAAAGAGAGCAACGACAGGGCCTCCGGACTTGGAAAGGAAGTGCTTAGACAGTCCGATCGGCAGGAGGGAGGCCACCTACGCCACACCGCAACGAGGTAAGAGAACCACCAGCACGATCGAACCCAAACCACCAAACTAGACACGACGAAGGATTGACACAAAATCAAACAAAACCCCAATTACCAGAAGAATCTCACCAAGGAGTGTAAACAGAGAAGAAACCCCCAAACAATTGAAGCAAAAATTCACAAACAAGAGATGGATAAAAGGGCGAAAGCCCTGGTTTTACAATGAGGCATAAACACCTTGTTTCACAATTGAGAATTATACCATAGATCTTCACTCTCTATTCTAATCCCTCCGATTTTTAATATAAGATGTTTGACTTTTGTGCACGTAGTTTAAGGAGCTAAAACTATACTCCTTTCGTCCTAAATTGTTTGTCTTTTACTATTTATGCACGCTTTTTTAAGAAGCTAAAAACTATACTCCCTCCGTTCCAAAATACATGAGTTTTTAGTTTTCGGCACGCTTTTTAAGGAGTGAAAAACTCTATGAAATATTATTTTTTAATTAAATTTTTTATATAATTTGATACTTATTAGTAATAAGTATCAAATGATATAAAAATTTGATTAAAAAAATAATATTTCATAGAGTTTTTCGCTCCTTAAAAAACGTGTCAAAAAGGAAAAGCTCATGTATTATGGAACAGAGGTAGTATAAAATATCCATTTTAATTAATTTTTTAAATTAATTCTATACTTATTAGTAATATGTATGATATTATTTAAAAATATTTAATAAAATATTGATATTTTATATAGTTTTTAGCTTCTTAAAAAAACGTGCATCAATAGTAAAAGACAAACAATTTGGGACGGAGGAAGTATGAAATATTGATATTTTTATTTAAATTTTTTTACATTATAATACTTATTATTAATAAGTATCATAATGTAAAAAAATTTAATTAAAAAAATCAATATTTTATATAGTTTTTAGCTCCTCGATAGGGTATAGCCCTTTCATATCGCGGTGCAAACACACTGTGTTAAGCATGCGACGTTATGTTGCTAGAAGCTCAGCTATCCATTGATACAAGGTAGCTAACCCATGAGCTTTTCACAACACAACACGTACCGATTCCCGGCTTCACACTGACCGTACTTCCGGCAAACATAACTAGTTCTCGAGGGTTCTTCTACCGTGTGAGCGGCCTTAGCTAAAAAAGTAGCGAGCCCATACGAGAGGGGAATGCTACTATTGAGACGGCCCGTGACCCCTGGATGCCGAAGGCGTCCTTGGGGTGATCTCGTAGTTCCTACGGGGTGGAGACGATGGGGTCGGTCCATGGATTTTCCTTCCTTTTGTCGCATACAAAAGTCAAATGCATTATATTTCCAATCGGAGGGAGTATTGTTTTAAAAGAAGCATGAAGCTTCACTGAGATATTCATCTACCTCAGTGCTAATGAATTTTTTTAAAATAGTAAAAATAAATAAATTTAAAAGTAGTTAAACAGAAAAAGCAATTTGAAAAATAGTTAAAATGTGACTAAGTCGTTATTTATAATAGCGACTTTAGCTAATGACGGCTTGTCATCTGCCGAGCGACTTTGTCGGCCTCTCGATGTGTAAGATTTGTCTAGCCCTCGAATTATTTCATATAATAAAAAAAATAGCGACTTTAGCTATATTGGACTTGTGACTTCTCCATGTCGTATGACCTATTGGAATTTAATTTTTTTAACTTTATAGAATTAAAATCCTTGTTTTGTTTGGTTGAATACAATATGAATTTTCATATGAATTTGTGCACAATTACTTTTGTAATCCTTAATAATAAAAATTAATTATTTGAACTATGGACAAATAAGTAATTTGTTATTTAAAAAGAAAAAGAAAATATTTTTTTGAAATAAATAAAAAAGTAGAAATCAACTTACCCACCTACCACATGCTAATTTCAATTCATTCATTTGGAAGATATTGAAATTTCCACCAATTTTACTTTTTGGGTTTTACACATGTATTGAAATCTACTTCATGTGGTTTTTTTTTTATGAAATTCAAACGAGCACTTAGTGGAAAGATAAGACAAGAATCAATTCCCTTAAACTTTGGTTAGGATTAGTTCCCTTTATTACGGACTAATAATTTTGTTATCTCTTGCTGGATTTGGTTTCCGCTTTTACGCAACTTAATTTTATAACGGTTTGTCTATTGTGTGTTCAAAGGGAATAGAATAAGGATATTTTATTGAGAAATAAAACCCTAAAAGAAAATAAGTGAACAACGTAATCGAATTTAAAAATGGCTAAACCGGGTGTACCTTGGGGGAATATTTCTCAATTTGGCAAGGACATATAATAGAAAATCCGATTTTATAATGTTATAATTTGTAGAAATAAAAAAAAAGTCTCAAACTAAAAAGTATGAAATAAAACATGTGTTATTCTTATTGGTAAAACTGAGTGTGGTATCACTTCCGTATATAAAAAAAAGTGGGTGTTCGAAGGTGGAGAAAGGATCCGAGAGAAAGCATTGGAATGGGAATTTTGCGAGAGATCTTCCCTCTATAGTCTATAGTCTATAGTCTATACCGTGTTATTCCATTGTTTAAGAAAGAGCCATGAAACTTCACATAGAAGAGCATCTCCTGCCACTTTAGCACTTGACAGATGTAAGACTATTATTCGAGCCGAGTATTTCTTGTTCATACTCGACTCATTTATGAAATGAAAATAAACGTGTTCAACCAGAGTTTCTATCGAATTAATCGAGTTTAAAATTGAACTTATACTCGGTTTGTTTATAAAATGGACTCAGCTAACATATTCGGTGATGATTTTATATATTCATCCGCGGTATTCAATCCATCATCTTCATCTTAACTCTATCTAACCCATCACTGACCACCTGCCATCAAATATATAATATATTCAGTTTTCACTTGATTTCTATTAATGGGGTTAATTCTCTTTTTTCTTTAATTTTACTAACTATTGGGCTTAATTCAAAACATTGATCTAAGCCTAAATTATAATTTTAGTAATTTTTTTCTTTAAAAAAACAATGGGATTAATTCAAAACATAAAATTAATAATAAGAAAATATAAAATTAATATTAGTAATCTATATCTATATATATCTATATATACTACTTTAATCGTTTTCTCAACCCATGAGTTTAATTCAAAATATTTAATTATATGAACTTTTACAATTATGTTATAATATTAATTTAATATATTAGTAAGATTTAATTTATAAAAAAATCGCGCCATGGCGCGGGAATTATACTAGTTCATGTGAAACAGAATCAACTTTATTTTAATTTTTAGTATTAGGTCGAGATCCATTATTTTTTCACAATCCCAACAAAAATATCCCTATTAAATAATTTATAATTACAGAAACAATAAAGTCTAAGATAATCATTCACCTCTTATTTGAAAATATGTTTTTTCTAAGATGTTAGTAAGTATTTTCATTCACGTCGTTACCCTAAAAAGGAAATAAAATAAATCGTAATGAACACACTGGTTTTTATGGAAGTGAATGATGGATACGACTATGAGAGGGAGACCACAATTTATGTTGCCTGATGAATAGTGGGCCATTTTCATTGCCGGGCCTAACGGGTAAGCGTCTTTACTACAGAGTTTTGAATGAGCCCAACTACTTTTTTTTTTCAAAGGTATCCATTCATTCTAAAATTAATTGGAAAAAAAAAATTGTAGTAGACTACTTAGACTCGTTTGTTAAATATAAATTGGTTCTGGTTCTAAAGGAATTGGTTCTGGTTCTAAAGGATATGATAAGACTCTAAATTGGGAAAAATTTACTTTAAAAAAAAAGCAAGCGACTCTTAAAATCTAATTGAAAAAAAGCTAAACTAATTATTATTTTTTTATAAAAAAAAATCAAATTTAAGGTCTTATCCTATGTCCCAAAGGCATAGGATAGAAAAATAGGATATAAATAGCTAGCTCAACCCTTAATTCCTTGGTCAACCACAACTACAGAGGTCAAGGGTGTGAGAACAACGATGAGCAGCTTGATATGGTCAAGGATGATGCACAAGGTGGCGTTCCTCCTTTTGATTTACATCGTTGCTTCTCTAGTTGGTGATCAAAGCAGCCGCGTCCATGCCATCAGATCCATCCCCCCTATCAGTCTACCTGGCCATTTGCCCCCGCCGCCTTGATCGTCTCAACTCAATTGATCGAGATCCATGTAACTATGAAACCATGAATTCATCCATAAACTTGAAGCTTTCAATCAATAATAATGTACGTTTTTTCTTAACCATTTCCATACGGTTGATACCAATTTGAATTACTAAATTCGAGGACTTTAACCTTACGTACGGAGGACTGGAGGAGTGAGGCCCAACGTTCAACAACTTAAAATGTACTGTATATGTATTGTATAGGGACTACATTTTAAGCACCCCAGATTTGAGGAAATTAGGATCTAGTGCCCATTATAACACCTGTAGAATTATTTAATCGATACGGAGTATAATAGAATTTGAGAGATATACGTTTTAACTCGAATAACAGAAGCATTGATCGTCGGATAAGTCTTCATAGCCCTAGTCGGATTAGAGATAACAGCCTAATTTGACATGTATCATTGCGAGATAATAAACAATTAAATAACCATCGTCTTTATCAATATGGAATATATGATCATAGTATATTGATCATATAATAGATATTTTCTGTAAGGGCAATTTGGTAATTTCTGGTCATAACCTCCTATGTTGTTAGAAGCATAAGTGCAGGTTTGGGCGCCAATTTCTGAAGTGGTTTTGCAGTTGTAACAACCGACTTCTAGAGCATATCTATCATCTTATTGAAAACGATCAAGATCGATTATTTTATTTTCAGTTTGATTTCTCGAATTTCTACCTTTGCGCTGTTTCACCCAACTTTTCAATTTCCCTCGATCTTATGTGATAAAACAGCATATCTATCATCTTATTGAAAACGGTTGATTGTGTCGTTTGTGAGACATTGAATGTTCTCACTGAAACCAACTGGTCATATAAAACCAATTGACAATGAGAAGAGCCAATCTTATAGATCGTTAAAACAATATCAATATTTATGATATGGGACAACCACTTTCCAAGAGGTGCGGCAACAAGCTAAGGGAGTGAGGATGATACTTCTCTACTTGGTGGCCAAAGGGGCGGTCTACCTGGCCATTTGCCCTCACCGCCTTGAATACATAGGCGGAGCTAGGCGGGGGCAAGCGGGAGCATTTGCCCCCCCTTTCATCCGAAAAATTACCTATATTTGTTCTACTCGTCGATAGCTTCGTTTTGATATATTATAAGCCTGAATCCGATAACCGAGTAAAAAGTTATGAATGTTTGAAAGTTAAACACAGATTAATTATTTAGAATGTCTTTTAATAAATCACGATGCTTTTATATTTTACTTAATTTGATATTTTGGTAATGTAATTCAACCTAAGAGCTTCGAAACGAGAGGTTATATTACTAAATTCGATAATTATATAAGAAATTTATATGCAAGTTTAAAGTTTGTATTTCTTGTTATACGTTATTGCATGATAAGTGAAAAACAAGTTGCATACTCCCTCCGTTCAACAAAATTTGTCGTTTACTATTCACGCACGCTTTTTTATAATGATAAAAACTATATAAAATATTCATTTTGTTAAAAAAATTTTTTAACAAGTTTGTACTTATTAATAATAACTACGAAATTGTTAAAAAAAAATATTTAAAAAGTTGATATTTTATATAGTTTTTAGCTCCTAAAAAAGCGTGCATGAATAGTAAAACGTCAAGTTTTGTTGAACGGAGGGAGTATGATTTTGTGGGTTTTAAACGATAATTTTTTTTGAAGAAAATAATATTGTTATAAATTAAAACGACATCGTTTTCCTTTTAAAGAGAAAAATAACTATATATCAATTAATGACATAGTTTTAAACTAAAACCTTGTAATTTTGAATAAAAAAACATTGTGTTTTGAACTAAAAAAATCTTGTCTTGAACTAAAATATATCACTGTTCAATGTAAAATATCACAGTTATGCTTCTTTAAACTATAGAAAAATCTACCAAAAAATAAATAAACAATTTGTATAAAACTTTGCCCCCGCTTCGATAAATTTCTGGCTCCGTCCCTGCTTGAATATGATAGTCTCAAATCATCGACTGAGATCCTTGTAACCTCGAATTCAACTTCACCATCGAAATCTTACCAATGTGCATCAAAACTGATTTGAGCCGATCTAGGCGGCGGGGGCCAATGGAGGTACTAATTGATCTTACAGTACCGATTAATGAATCTATATAGCCTAGGAGGTATTGAAATTTCAAAGTCTAACAAGGGTATATACGAATAATTGGGGCTGATTCAAAAGTCAGAGCCGTACAACCAGTGGCGAGCACCCCTAGCTCCGAAATTTTTTTTAAAGAAAATCATTTTATTCAGTATTTTTAAGGTAATATAATATTTTTAGGTGTTGATAGATACACCGCAAATGACGATTAAGGATTTGCACGTCCTTTTTGACGTGCAAGTGTGGAACTTTGCACGTCCACTAGCAAACCCTTTGCACGTCCTTAACGACGTGCAAATATTGCACGTTGTTAAGGACGTGCAAACTCTAGTTAGGATTTAGGGTTTAGGGTTTTCGAGAGTTTTTTATTGTTAATTGAAAAAATAGAAGTGTTCAGCAAGTGGAGTTGAAGGATTTAGAGTCTAATTAAATGGAAAACAATAATTGTTAAGGTTTTCATTCGGATAATATGCGAATAATGTTACAAGGAACGGAAAAAAAAGGTTTACATCCATAATTTTAATAAACTGGTGGAATAAAATCTAGGAAAAGTGTAAAGGGCGACCGGACTCGACACGTAAGACTCGAAATCTCTCAAGCTGAGCTTGAAACGGAGCATCCCATCCTTCGATGCTCGGTTGATGATGTGCGACCCATTCTGGCGGAGGCGACGGAATAGGAGCGTTAGGACGCAACCAGATCTATGAGAACGGAAAATTAGAGTTAGAGTATTGACATATATATGAAAAGAAAGAATAGGTAATATAAAAAGACGTTTGAAGTCGTACCGGGGCAAAATGGTTTTGGTTTCCGATGCAGGCTAAACCAAGGGTTGCTGATTGAGGGTTGTTAGCAGGTGTCGGTGAGGTCATGGGGAGACATGTGAACGGATGATGCCAAGCTAGGACGACGAGAGGAATATGATATACCGTTGCAAATACTAAACCCATGATGGGTAGCTCTATCCACCGTCTCCTATCACCATGCACAAGTCCCACCCATCTTTGGTAGTCGACGAACTACTGGAATGGGTACCCTCCCATATAACAATCGGCGTAGAGATCGGCGTGATCCTCCAAGTGATTGCATAATAACGTTTTGAGTTCCGGGAAAGCAGACTCGCCGATCGGAGATGTCAATGACGCCAAAACACGGTAGCCACAATGACCATCTCCAACAGTGTCCCTCACAACCTCAATATGACCGAGCATGAAGGGATCAACGTTGTTTCGACCCCAGTTGAACCCTCCGAACACATCATCACGTCCACGTCGAGCTGATGTCGCTTGTGGACGATGTCGAGCAGCACGTGCTTCTTCTCTCTCAAATCTTTCCCTTAACTCCTCGTATGGAAACGGGTTGGTTCTGCAGGCATTCCTCGACCCCCGAGGCCTCCATTTCCTTCGGACGCTTGCAGATGAGGGTGGGTGGAGCTTATCGGCGCATACATCGTTGGAAGCCGTGTATGAAGATGACAGCTCATATAGCAGTGGGGTGTCGTCGATGTCAGTCCATGACAAATCCATCCAGAACGGGTGGATTTCCTCGGCGGGTATCGGAGTACCGGAGTTGACGTATGCTTGAATCTCATGGACACAAGGGATCCCGTAACAAACCCTCCAATGTCGGTCTATGCATTCCAGAGGAATGTTTTGGTTCACGACATCCTGCCATATCTTGTACAGATAATCGAAGCACTTTTTGGAGATTAAAGTCTTTACCTCATCAAAAAGGTTGACTTTATGTGCCGTTGTTGGCCATTTGAAGCGGTCGATCTCCAAAGCAGTCTGCAGCTCATGCAGTTGACAATCGTTGACTCTATGGATTGCATCGATCATGATGCGAAAGTCACCAATCGATGAGTGCAGTGCCTCCTTCAGAACCTTGTGTTGACCCTCAACTATGTACACATTGAAGTGTATACCACTAAATGTTTGATGTCATATCATATTGTAATGGGAGATATGAAGTAAGGTGTACCTGTTTCTCGTACGGGTGCCGAGATGGAAGACATTATCTACGTAGCATCGTACGATGTTCCTGCTGTACGGAAGCCACACTGCCTCTAAATACGCCACCACACCTGGGAATGGGTGCCATGCAGCGTGTAGCGCCCGATGACGGCGGTTGAATGATTCCTCCGACCTCGATTGGAACAACCCCCAACAGTTGTCCTTGAAGGTGCCAGCGTGGTTTAAATTCTTTGTGATCTTCAGAGTAGCTTCCTCGCATCTTCTCGTCACGTGTAACCAGCAAAGGAGATGTTGGACGTTGGGGAAGACAACATTTAGCGCCGCCAAGAGACCTAGCTCCCGATCAGTCATAATAGCTTGAGGTTGAACCGTCCCAAGCAAGATCTGAAGCTGACGCAGCACCCAGGCGTATGTGTCTTCGTTCTCGTGCGACATGAAGGCATAGGCGATGCAGTAAGTCTTGCCTGAGGGTGTGAACCTGACCACCTCGCACAATGGAATCTCATATCTGCAAGTGTAAATATGTTACATGTATAATACTTTATATTTGACTATATGTGTAATAATGTAATCGTAAATAAGTAACTTACGCATTTATTTTGTACGTGTTGTCCAATACGATGACGTAATGGAACCGACGGAGAAGCCGGATCCCGTCAGGATGCACTAGGAAGAGGTCGCTCAAGACGTTGTCGTCATCCGGATGTCGTCTGAACTCGTAGTAGTACCCTCTTTCCCGCAGACGATGCAGGGTATCTTGGGTCATCGTCCGACTACCCCTTTCTTCGACGACCATTTTGTTGAGCGTGTTGTTAAGGGAACGCGACGACGTGACGCCGGTCTCATCCAACTGCCTCAATCCGTACCCAATGGCTTTTGGAGGGGTACCAATTTCCTTCATCCACCTAGCCATCTTCTTTTCCCCCGCTGTCATCTGTCCGGCGATGGCGTGACCCTTCAAGCTCGTGGGAAGCCCGTGGTTATGAACACCGTGGGTTACTGTCATAACCCAGTGACCCGGATGAGCTTCGTGCCCGATGGGATAAGATCCTGCACCCAGGTCCCGGGGCCCTAAAAAATGTATCGGTAGAACGGCAGCAGGTGAGTCGCCCGGTGCTGGAACTTCAACAGTGGTAGATCCACAGTAGGCTCCCTCCACACCTGGTACGCTCGGTGATGCCTGTAAGACACCAGCAGCTCTCCCGGTGGTAAGAAAGGGTCGACCTGCACAGTCGGTGCGGCAACCTGCGCAGGGATGGGCGCGGGCTCCTCCTGTGGGCCCCCTAACCCTCAGCCTGCCCCCCTTGTCCCCTGACCCTCAGTCTGCCCCTCCTACCCCCCTACCCGTCGCCAGCCTCCTCTACGACGTCAGGGATCACGTCATCCGCAGAAGCCAATGAGATGGTCGCTGGTGTGGGGGAGGTCGAAGCTTTAGCGTCCTTTGTGCCGGAAGTAGATGCCTCGGGGACGCTTGAAGTAGATGCCTCGGGGATGGTGGGGGGTACACGAGCAGGCGGTCTACCCATGTCGGCCCGTCGACCCACAACTACGTCGGTAATGCAGCTGCTCAGCACATCGGGGGTCTCCAAAAAAGGTTGCCGCCCCTCCGTCGCATCGCCAGAAGGATCCCAAGATGGCAGACCCTTCCAGAAGCTGTCCTCCTCGTCGGCCGGGGGGGTCCCCATCGACTGCTGGTAGCCCTCTGCAAACTTCAACAGATCATCTATTGTGGCTGTCTGATCGTGGGGTACCGTCTCCTCCTGTATCTGGCTGACCGTTGCCCGGTCGCCGAACCTAACAGGCCGGAGGGTACCATCTCCCCTCAAGAGCCTCCCTGCCTGTTATTATGAAATGTTGAGAACCTATTAGTTTTTATGTGCTAATTTATTTCATCCAGTTGGCTATGTTAATGTATTTTAATATCTTTTAATCTCTTTTAATATATTTTAATGTATTTTAATATCTTTTAATGTCTTTTAATATATTTTAATGTATTTTAATATATGTTAATGTCTTCTAATATATTTTAATGTATTTTAATGTCTTTTAATATATTTTAATGTATTTTAATATCTGTTAATGTCTTTTAATATATTTTAATGTATTTTAATATCTGTTAATGTCTTTTAATATATTTTAATGTATTTTAATATCTTTTACTGTCTTTTAATATATATTAATCGCTTTTAATGTCTTTTAATATATATTAATCGCTTTTAATGTCTTTTAATATATATTAATAGCTTTTAATGTTTTATATTTTCTTTGAATTTTAATGTATTTCAATGCAGTTTGTACTTTTGTACAAACTATACAAACTATATTATAAACCATAAAAATTATATACGATCAAACCATAAAAACTATATACTATCAATTATAATCTATCAAATTATATTATAAATCATAACAACTATATACTATCTTTTATAATCATGCACGTTCTATTATAAAACTATATTATAATATATCAAACTACGTTATAAAACTTAATCAAATAAAATAAATAATTCAAATAACATACCGGTGGGGTCGGGACAGGAGACACCTTTGTAGATTGCCGCTTCCGCGACGGTAATAGGGACTCCACCACCAGAACCGCCGCCGCCTCCGCCATCGGGACCGTCGCCGCCTCCACCGGCTCCTCCATCGACACCGCCAATGCTCCACCACCACCACCACCCTCCGCCGTCTCCGATTGCACACCACCACCACCGGCCTCAATGGGCGCCACCACCTCCACCTCCATCGTCGCCGCCTCCGCCTCCATCTCTCTCTCCGGCTCCATCGGCTGCGCACCACCACCACCGGCCTCCATGGGCGCCACCACCTCCGCCTCCGCCTCTCTCTCTCTCTCTCTCTCTCTCTCTCTCTCTATGGGTCAATCGTCGTTGCCGACGCTCTCTTTCTCTCTATCGATTTGGAATTGGGAACGACGAAGCACGTCCACTTTGTATTTAAAAGACGAGCTTGCACGTCCGGGCTCGGGTGGCTGCAAACCCACCTGCACGTTTCTTCCAACGTCACCGACGTGCATGCACGTCCTTAATAATGTGTGGATTTGCGGTGTATATAGCCGAAACGTATTTTTAAAATAAGAGTGTTGTTAAGCTCAAGTGGTAAGGGAAGGAAGGAGAAATAAAAGTTCTTGGGTTCAATTCCCCCACCTCTTTAACTTTTTATTTATTTTACTCTATCATTAATTCTCCTTAATTTGTCCTTATATTTTTTGTTTCTATCAACTATTTCATTAAAAAATGTCATATTTATGTTTAAATTATATATTAAACATTTTCTTTCAATGTTGGTTTAAAAATAATTCTTCTTCATTTTTTTCTATATTTTTTGTTTCTCATCTATTTTTTTTTTTTACTCTCAACTATTTAAATACAAAAAAAATCATTAAAAATCACAATTTTAGTGTTTTTTCAATTTTTTTTTACAAAATCTTCTTATCAAATATATACCAAAAAAAAAATTTCATAAAAAAAATTTAGCACCCCTGCCCGAAATCCTGGTTCCGCCACTGCATTGTATGGTGCCTAGTTTAGTAACGGAAGACCGAAGATTGATTGGGCTAACTTCGTCGTAGTATAAATAAGTGTGATTTAACGTTCCAATTCTACAAGTACTCAAATCACATTTCCTGATTTCACTCCTCAACATCACGATCCAATCCAAAGTTAGGTAGCGCTTAGCCATTAGTAACAGTGGTCTTTTAATCGTCGCATTGATGAGCACTACGTGGTTGGTAACGGCAGTACTCATGCTGCTCATAATCAACCCGCCTAATTTAGTAACGGCTGCCGTTGGCCAAAGAAGGGAGGTGCATCGAATCCTACGATCTTTAGGATGTCCGTCACCTCCAAAACACCACAACCGTATCAGTACCGCACCGTTCCGTCTGCCCCCTCCTTCTCCGCTTGGTCCGTCTCCCTCTCGCCGCTTATTATTTATGCGTTCTGCCAATGGCGGCCCATGCCAGCCTTCAACCATTTGATTTATGTGTATATTCACGTATCCGATCTTGAGAGCTTCAAAACCATAAGTTGTACTCCTTTCGTTTTTTAACCTAAGTCCTTTTAGATTTTGCACGTTTTTTAAGCACCTAAAAAATTATAGTAAAATATTAATTTTTTTTTTATCAATTTTTTTAATAATTTCATATTTTTTACTAATAAGTATCAAATTATTAAAAAAATTTAACAAAAAAAGTTAATATTTTACCATATTTTTTTAAGTTTTTAAAAAACGTGCAAAATTTCAAAGAACTTATATTTAAAAACGAAGATAGTATTATTTATTTCACAATTACGTAAGAAGTTATGCAAGTTAAAAATATTATATGTTATTATATGTCAAGATTAATACAATAAGTTAAATATTGACTCGATACTTATTATGTTATGTTTTCAATTCTTAATAGTTTTATTTACTCTGCCTCGTTTATTTATTTATTTATTCATTTAATAGGAAGCATAATAGTATTTTATCATAAATCGAATACATTTTATTTTAAAATAACACAATTTATTATCTTATTATATAATCCGTATAAATATGGAAAAATGACAAAAAATAATACCAAGTATCGACCTTGAACCAAAAATAATATGAACTTTTAAATTGACAATTTCATGTACAAAGTATGTTCATATTAACCAAAAATAATACAGGTTCTAGTTTTTACTCAAATTTAAATCAAATGTATATTTTTTGTAATTAAATAAAATAAAAGGGTCAGGTGGTGTGAATATAATAAAAACTAAAATACACTGTAATAGATTTGAGAAATCGGAGGGGGCATGACAGGTGGAGGAGTAGTCGAGGGCGGGGGTGACCAACACGGCCTCCTTAGAGGCGGGTGCAGCGGCAGCGACTCAGCGGTGGTTGCAGCGACAGCAACACAGCGGCGGCGACGGTGGGTGCAGCGGTGGTCCGGCATCAGCAAAGCAAGGCTGGCAGCGGTGAAGCTATGGCTGGCGGCGCAAGGTGGTCACCGTGGGAGACTCGGCGGGTGAAGGAGGAATTCCTAGTGGCACTAGGTGGTGCTCTTTGGTGGCGGAGGTGTCGGGCACCCGCGGTGGCTGTATCGCCAGCGGGAATAATCCCAAATTTGCCAAAACCCTTGTATCTATAGGAGGGGTGATTTGGGGATGATTTGGCTAAAATTGATCCGCAAATCTCATTGATAATTGATAACATAAGCCATACATATCTCTAATTTTATTCGATTCAATCAATTTCACAGGATTGGGAAAATTTTCAAAAATTGCGGATAATGGTATGTGGCTTAATTTGATTCGAAATCTCCCAATTGATTGTGGGATTGGTTTTAGAAACTCATGGAGATCAATTTAGGACTGATTTCATTGAGTTTGGGGGCGGAAATTACGAAAGTTAAAAATCACGCCATTGAAGGCATGTTGAAGCTGTTAACCGCATCCGAGGAAGAAGCGAAGCAAGAAGATGGTATTGCCCTCAATTTTGATCATATTCACAATGTTGATCCTTTTATTTTATTTAATTACAAAAAATACTCATTTGATTTAAATTTGAGTGAAAAATGGAAACGATATTATTTTTGGTTAATATGGGAATACTTTGTACATAAAATTGTCAATTTGAAGGTAAATGTCGATACTTAGTATTATTTCTGGTAATTTTTTTCCTATAAATATCGGTTAAGTTGCAATTGAATACTCCGTAATTTTAAACCCTCCCAAAAAAAAAACTGTTCTTGACACCTTGTAACGGCCACGCCAGCAACCAGGCCAGGAGGAGGAGGATGAATACTTTGAGATTCAGCAAGATGATGCGCATGGCGGTCCTAATCATTTTGATTACTGGCTTAATCAACCCCCAATTTCATCCTCGTTGCGTCGTCTTCGGCCATACGGCACGTAAAATTCCACCGCCATCACTGCCTAAGCATATACCACCACCACCTTGATCGATTCATTCAAGGAGGACTGTTGCCTTGCTTCTGTGACTGGTGATTTCATCGACTGTTCCTGTAACACTGACACAATTGTAAGCATTTGCGTGACGCAATCGGCACAAACCAACGAGGACAGTGAAGTTTCGCTGCTTAATTGTTCGCGTCGGAGATAGATTTTGCACGGCTACCTGCCCACCACCTGTTTGTCGAAATGCCTGATTTGGGAACGAACACACAGAAATAAGAAGTGATGCTTTGATTATTTCGTTTTCAGTCTGATTTGCAAATTGCTACTCCTGCAGCACTTGACCTTGTTCAATTTCTGTCAATCTTACCCTCGCAAAACAGCTGATCTGTCATCCTGAGTAAATGCATTGCCTGCAACTTGCTTACTCAATTGCCTAAATTACTCAAACCATTGAATGTCCTCGCTCAAACCAACGGCTCTGTGTATCTCCCACGATCACTCCCATACCCCGATTCACCTTCAAAATCTCTGTTGCAAAGCTCCAGGGACATAGTGGATGCGAGCGCTGCTGGATCAATGCATACATTCTCAGTGCGCTTAGTACTCGTTTTGCTGACGGCAACCATCCTTGGGCTGCTACTGATTCTGCAGGCAGCGGCAAAAGGCAGGCCGTTTCTGCATCCCAAGGCGGGTGCATCAATGGCTGAGGGAGTTCGTTACCTGCGCGACATGAGTGCTGGTGCTTCCGAAATAAGCAGGCACTGGCACCGGGGAAGAAGGCCTGACAGAAAGGTACATCTGTATGCACCTCCATCGCCCCAGATGAACCGCCCTCGCCACTACAGATCGGCTCCTCGTGCACGCCCACCTGCACCAGCACCAGCACCAGCTCCCTCTCCACCACCAGTGCCACCACCGTCCTAATGACATGTTTCTATGTGTACTCTCAATAGTTTAATTTATGCAAGATTTTAAACTCTGCTTTCGGATTTGCATTGGTAATTTGTCGGTGGATCAGGACGAAGCTTGATGTACAATTAAACCCTTGTTTGCCATTTTTTATTCGATCAGTTTCACAGTATTAACGTTAAACAAGTACTCCGTATTCAGCAAGCAAAGGAAATCTGATTAAAGAATCCGCCTTAAACGCGCATTTTCACCAAACCCTTTTGCCGGTTTGGTTGCAACTCTTAGCTGGATTGACTGGTTTCCCCTTTGTTATAATCCAACATGCACCCACATGGCCACATTCATAAACTTATAAAATTAACGGAAATTTCGCGAGGTACCCCTGAGGTATTGTAATTTTCGCGAGGTATACAACTCTTTTGCATATTTCGCGTGGTACCCCTGAGGTTTTCAATTTTTTCGCCCCGTGCCCTTTCAGGTTAAATCTAACGGATCTAGTGATTCTCCCGTTAGTTTTCAATTTTGCAAATAAAAAAAAAAAGAAATAAACAGAAGCGAATACTCCGTAGAAGAGAGCGAAGGAGAGGGGACGTTCTTCTTCAGGCCGCCTTGGAAGATAGAGAGGGAGGTGGAGGAGCGGCGGCGGCCGCAGAGGTGGGAGGCGCAACGGCAGGCGGTCGCAGAGGCTGGAGGCGCAGCGGCAGGCGGCCACGAGGCCGACGACGGAGAGGGGGGAGGAGCAGCGAAGGAGAAGAGGACGCTCACTGAGTCGCTGCTGCTGCTCGAAGGTGGTTGCCAAGCCAGCCCAGTCAAGGGGCGAACTCGTCTCTGGCCGCGGCGAATCAGGTTTCGTGTCCCCGCGCTCCCCGCTAACCTCTCCGCTTCAAAACCCTCGCTTTTCAGGAGCCTTTGTCCCCCAATCGTCGCTGAACCCTAGCTTTTTAGGAGTCTTTTCAGGGAACCTCGCCGTGGCGGATCTCACTTCCAATTTGGTGAAATTTTGTGGAATTGACTTCAGGTTTTGTCGATTAAGCTATCTCCAAACTAAGGCATTGGGAGATTTTGTGGATTAAATCTCCAAACGTGGTTGAGAGTTGAACCGTTTCGACTGATCAGCGACAAAGTTCGAGTCTCCAATCAGGAGTGGTTGGACGAGATTGGCGGCGGTGGTGGTGGTTGGGTGTCTTCTGTTCCTCCTCCGGCAGCAGGGTGACAGCGGCAGTTGGTTTGGGTTTGCTCCCTCCTCGCTTCTCTGTCTGTCCATTCTTTTTTTTTTTTTTTTTATTTGCAAAATTGAAAACTAACGGGAGAATCACTAGATCCGTTAGATTTAACCTGAAAGGGCACGGGGCGAAAAAATTGAAAACCTCAGGGGTACCACACGAAATATGCAAAATAGTTGTATATCTCGCGAAAATTGCAATACCTCAGGGGTACCTCGCGAAATTTCCGTAAAATTAAAGAGGGGGGTTGACTCATGCAGAAATTATTCGTCTGTTTTTAAATTATTTATTTTTAACAACGTAATTATTCGTTTATAAAAGTGTAAAATAATATAAATTTGTTCATAATGAATAGTAATCATCAGTACCATTGAATAATTTTATTTCAATAAATAGTTAACCAATATCATCGAACATTAATCAATAGTTATTTTTAATCCCAAATGTTGATTTTTTAGGATAATGACTTATATTTGTTCACATTATTTACGCCATAAGAGCGATGTACGTATGATGATTATATATATAGCAGTCAAGCTAGCCACATTCAAAGTTACAACTAGCTAGTTGTACACAGAGTGGATCGATGGAGAGGGTACATTACTTGGTGTTGGTGGCGTTGGTGATTGTCAATGGGTTGCTAGTGGTGGCTTCGAGGCCAGAACCGCCTTCCTACCGGGCTGGAGGAGTTTTGCTGGTTGTTTCAAGATCCATGGGTGAATCTTCCGAGTTGAAGGGCCAAGCTTCAAACTACAAGAGGAAAAGCGAAGTCCGCGTCTTAAGAAGATCGGTAAGCCCACCGCCATCTCCCCGCCACAACCGCGCTAATCACTACATCGTCTTTCCCTCACCGCTGCCACCACCACCACCACCTCCACCGAGAAGAAGGCATTCACCGCTACCACCACCTCCACCAAGAAGAAGGCCTTCACCACCACCACCAATGCACGTTCCTCACCAAGAAGAAGGCATTCACCGCGACCACCACCACCACCAAGAAGATCGAATGCCTTCGCCGCCACGACCCCCACCCCCACCCCCACCCTCCTGTTGATCGCTCAATGGGTTACTACGTACATCTTGAACATCGATCTATATATAGTTGATAGATCCATAGTCTATTATATTTCGATCTATAAGAATGTTTATTTGTGTTAAAACCGATTTGGTTTTATTTAAAAATCCATTGACATTAAGAGTAGTCCATCCACGTATGGGTAAGATTTTGGATTTTTTTTTTAATCTTAAGATTTGAATTCTTTATATTATCAAAGTGAATGTATATCATTTGAAATATTTCCCAATTTGAGATTTAAAAATGTTTAGGAAACGAAAATTAAAAAAAATATGGATTGAGATGTGTTTTATTTATGTCAATGTATTATTTCACAATTTAATAAATCACCTATTTAATTAATGGGTGGTTAAGATTATTTAAATTTATAGTAGTTAGAGCAAGTCCAACAGCATCTCCAAAATAGAAAAAAAGTTGAAATTTTAGAGAAAACATGCATTTTTTCACCCAACAGTTTTTGTAAACCCATTTGTAAAATAGAGAAATGGAAGGAGAGATTAAAAAAATCTCTAAATTTGGAGGAAGAGAAATAATCTCTATAATTTAATGTTTACCCTTCACTTTGGCACCCCTGTTCTACATAAATCATCTCTTCCATCTTGTTTTAACCATCAATTATCTATATATTATAAATTTCTGTATTGATTATAGTATATAATAAATGAAAAAATCTGTAAAATAGAGAAACTGTTGGAGTTGTGGTGGATTTTTTATAGAGATTTTGACATTTTGATCTCTATTTTAGAGATTTTTTACAATAGCTGTTGGGGATGCTCTTAGACTCTTCACAACTTATAATCGATATGATTCTCAAAATATTTTGTTTTATGTTATTAAAGATGATAAAAATTTTATATTATATTATAAATATCGATTTTTTTTATATTTTAAAAATAATTTAATAATTAAAACAAAAAATAATAAACTGGTTTATATAGTTTATCAAAAAAATAGTATATCATTCCTAGCCAGCTACGTACTTATTCACAACGAATAAATAAAATTTAAACTAAAATATATTCTTGATATTCCATCCGCTCTAATGATGTTAAATAATTGGTGATTAATGGATTAAGATATAAATTTGGTTTGACTCTAAAATTGTCAACTACGGAGTAATATCTAAACTTATATACGTGTTATACTCCCTCTGTTTTCAAAATAAATATAACTTTAACGCATTTTAATGAGGTAAAAACTCTATAAAATATTATTTTTAATCAATTTTTTAAAATAATTTCATACTGGTTCCTACCAAGTATGAAATTATGAAAAATATTTAGTTAAAAATATATTTTAATATTTTATAGAGTTTTTACCGTGTACACTAAAATCCAAACGACTTACTTAATTGGACCTACCATTAGATGAACATTTATATTTATATATTTTTTAAATTGGATGTACCAAATAACCAAAAGCCATTTATTGCAAATTTGCAATTAAATTCGACCAGTAAGCGTCAATCGCGCGATACATATCTAGTCTAGTAAGTATAAGATTGAATTCATCCAACAACAAACAAATGAATTGATATATGATAATGAATTCCGACCCTATTAAAAAGTAGTCCGACGATCATATCGAAGCAGTTTCCGGCCTGATCCGCTGATCGTTCCCATTTCCAAACTCCTTATCCCCAAATTAGTATGAAAATGAAAATCCATATATATAGTTTATCGAATTGGTACGCAATGAGCAAGCAATTGCAATCCTGGTCGTCGTTGTTGTTAATCGTGTTGGTTAGCAAGGCATATGGATTGCCGTCGTCGACGATTGCGGCCGGCGAGGCCATCAAGGTAGAGGAATTAGAATACTTAACAAGAGTGGTAGATCCGGCGACGCCTCCTCCTATGCGCAACCGCCCTCGTTGCTATTTCGTTATTCCATCATCTCCGCCGCCGCCGCCTCCGCTTCTAACAACACTAGTTCCGCCGTCGCTCCCTCCACCGCCGCCGCCTCCGCTTCTAACAACACTGCCGCCGACGCTCCCTCCACCGCCGCCGCCTCCGCTTCTAACAACACTGCCGCCGACACCCTCTCCACCGCCGGTGCCGTATTTTCTCCCGCCACCAGCTCCACAAACGACACAGCCACCTCCACCGCTGATATTGATTCCGCCACCACCGCCGATCACATATCTACCATGTCATCTCGGTTACGGCCTCTTTCATAAGTCATGACCGCAACCTTCTTGGCCTTCCTAATTTATTAATTTATGGCTTGACTGCCTTTCTCAATAATGTATTAATTTCAGTATTTTAATACTCTGTTTATAATTACAAATCCTTGATATGCTTTCAAATTATATATGCCATTTTTTTAGTGTGTGATTGCTTTCATGTGTTTTGGTGGAGTAAACATCTTTCACCTTTTTTTTTCTTATACAAGGCGACAATTTGGGGTAGTGTTCAGGACGGAATCCTCAAGCTCAGCAGGGCAAAGTGAAGGACGAGGACAAGCCAACATGCATGCACTAACATATTTGCAACCTGCAGGTTGCCTTCCCGGATGGTAGGGGGAG
The DNA here is from genome assembly GCA_037127255.1 of Persicaria tinctoria. Classification (NCBI taxonomy): domain Eukaryota; kingdom Viridiplantae; phylum Streptophyta; class Magnoliopsida; order Caryophyllales; family Polygonaceae; genus Persicaria; species Persicaria tinctoria. The sequence continues at coordinate 10,221,807 of JBANSL010000012.1, forward strand.
AAAGAGACAACCTCGAACGTTTTGCAGAGGCCGATGACATCGGTAATTATCATTTCAATAATCCACGGACACGCACAGAGTAAACCTGTAAAAAAGAACAACCTGACTGAGGACCCGACTCATAAAACGTGAGTTTTGGCGCAAACATTTCGACCCGAAACAACTCGAACTCATTCAACTACGTACCCAACCTGACTGAGGATATAAGGTGTGTGCACTCGTTAAATTGTTAGGAAGAAATGGTATGTCAATTCTTATGTTGATGGGAAGAGCCTGTTAGATACTCCCTCCGTCCAAAAATACATGGGCTTTTAGCATTCACGCACGTTGTTTTAGGAGTTAAAAATTATATAAAATATTAACTTTTTTATTCCGTTTTTTTAACAATTAAAAACTTATTGTCAATAAGTTTATAATTGTTAAAAAAAATTAATAAAAAAGTTAATATTTTGTATAGTTTTTAACTCCTAAAACAACTTACGTGAATAGTAAAAAGTCCATGTATTTTTGGACGGAGGTAGTATATTGTGAGTCAGGACTCAGGAGAGTGTTTTCACCTACCAAAGGATATAGAGTTGATAACTCCATGTAAGAGCGTCCTCAACAGCTTATGTAAAATAGAGAAAATAGGCAATTTTAGAGAAAATGTAGGTTTTTTTAACCCCAATAGCTTTTGTAAAGTCATCTTTAAAATAAAGAAATGGGAGGAAAGAGAAAGAAATTTTCTAAATTTAGAGAAAGGCTTAAAATCTGTAAAATTAAATGCATTCACTCCTTCACATGTCTACCCATTTATTCATTGGTTGTTACATATTGATTTAATTAATTTATTGAAATTTTATTTATTAAATTATGAATTTATGCATTTATTATAATGTATAATAAATGTATAAATATGTAAAATAGAGAAGCTGTTGGGGTTAGAGTATAAAAATTATAGAGATTTTGATATTTTTCTCTCCATAATAGAGAATTTTTAGAGAAGTTGTTGAGCTTGCTCTATTATATTGAAACTAGTGTATGCCCCGTCCCCTGCACGGGAATATGTTAACACAATATTATAAAATTACATTTATTATCTATAAAAAAAATCCTGTTATAAATATGAAAATAAATAAATAAACAAATAAATATGAATTACATTGTGATAATTAAACTAATAACTGAAAATATAAGATTAAAATTAATCTAGATCTAAATAACTTATTCTCCTGAAAAATAATATAGATATAAATAAAATAACTATGAAATAATTAATTTTGATTTAAATAATTCTTTCCACCAAAAATAATAAATAACACCTATTAAATGTTTACTACTATGTATCTATTAATATTTTTAGTAATTATTATCACTGTTCTAAAAAAATCCTTCAAGACTCGCCTAAACCCCTTACCTCACCCCTCCACCAAGGCCTTCAAGGTCACCCACATGGCCACATTCTTAAACTTGTCAAATTACAAAACTATTCGGTATTTTCGTCTCTTTTCAAATGACTATTTATTTTTAACAATGTAATTATTCAACTATAAAAATGTAAAATAATATAAATTTGTTTCTAATGAATAATCACCAGCACCACCAAATAATTTTATTCCAACAAATAGTTAACCAATATCATCGAACATTAATCAAAAGTTATTTTTAATCCCAATTGTTGATTTTTTAGGATAACGACTTATATTTGTTAACTTCTACACCAGAAAGACTTGTGAGTAGTACCCATAGATTTTTTATTCAAAACCCGAAATAGCTGCTCTTTATTTACCAAATTCAAGAGTACGTACACCATAAGAGCGATGCACGTATGATGATTATATATATAGCAGTCAAGCTAGCCACATTCAAAGTTACAACTAGCTAGTTGTACACAGAGTGGATCGATGGAGAGGGTACATTACTTGGTGTTGGTGGCGTTGGTGATTGTCAATGGGTTGCTAGTGGTGGCTTCGAGGCCAGAACCGCCTTCCTACCGGGCTGGAGGAGTTTTGCTGGTTGTTTCAAGATCCATGGGTGAATCTTCCGAGTTGAAGGGCCAAGCTTCAAACTACAAGAGGAAAAGCGAAGTCCGCGTCTTAAGAAGATCGGTAAGCCCACCGCCATCTCCCCGCCACAACCGCGCTAATCACTACATCGTCTTTCCCTCACCGCTGCCACCACCACCACCACCACCACCTCCTCCGCCAAGAAGAAGGCCTTCACCACCACCAATGCACCACCCTCGCCAAGAAGAAGGCGTTCACCGCGACCGCAACCACCATCACCTCCACCAAAATCGAAGGCCTTCGCCGCCACAACCCCCACCACCTTCACCAAGAAGAAGGCCGTGCCTGCCTCCACCACCCTTTTGATCGCTCAATGGGTTACTATGTACATCTTGATCGAGCATGGATCTCTATATATAGATCCATAGTCTCTTCCGATTCATAAGAACGTAGCTAAATTCATGTGCTTCAATTTTCATGTCTAGTTATTTTGTATAAATCTTTGGGTACTCACAATGAAAGATTTGATTCTTTGTATAAATCTTTGGGTACTCACAATGAAAGAAATTATGGGGAGTAACCATAGGTCCCCGTTCGAATCCCGAAATGGCCACTTTATTTACCTATTCAAGATTACCTAGCATTGGAAACATATCATATATATTAGGGGAAGGTATTTCACAATTTAATGAATTACCTATTTGATATGTGGTTAATTAAAGATTATTTATAGTTAGACTCTTCACGACTTATAATTGATATGATTCTCAAAATATTATTTCCATTTACTAATTATACATGTATGTTATTAAAAATGATAAAAAAATATATTATATTTAATATCAATTTTTTATATTTTTAAAATAATTTAATAATTATAAAAAAAATTATAAACTGGTTGACAGTATAGTTTTATTATAAAAACAAGTATATCATTCCTAGACAGCTACGTACTTATTCGCAACGCATAAATAGAATTTAAACTAACATATATTCTTGATATTTCATCTGCACTAATGATCATAAATAATTGGTGATTAATTGATTAAGATATAAATTTGGGTTAACTCTAAAATTGTCAACTACGGAGCAATATCTAAAATTATACGTATAGACGTATAGTATATGGTTACTTAATCGGACCTACCATTAGATGAACATTTATATTTATATTTTATATATTTTTTAAATCGGTTTCTCTGTCTCATAAGGGAATAGGATACTAGTATTGAATTTTTTATTATATATATAAAAGTAAATTAGTCATCTTCGTAATTTAATTTAAAAATTGTAAAATCGGGTATATTTAGAAAAAATATTTTCCAATTCCAACTCTTGAAATAGGATAGAAAATCCAAAGATCCCTCGTCTAGGTGGGGAACGTCGTGTAATCCACACTTCTCTAGGAGGCGTCTGCCTCCGAGGATTTACGTTGGGCTTCCTTCTGCTCTCCCTGATGTGTCCGCTTATTTTCTTAGGGTTTGAGGTTTTTCGGGTTTGTTTTGACTAGTTCTTTTGATGTATTATGTGATTGTATTGTTTTCAGATATAACCACAACCCGAATTTTTATCTTATCAAAAAAAAAATTAGAAAATCCGATTTTAAATTGGACGTACCAAATAACCAAAAGCCATTTATTGCAATTAAATTCGATCAGTAAACGTCAATCGATAAATATCTAGTGGTAGATTGGATTCATCCAGCAACAAACAATGGGAGTTTCCGGCCCTATTTCCTTATAGTCCGACAATCATATCGAAGCAGTTTCCGGCCTGATCGTTCCCAATTTCCAAACTCCTAATCCCCAAATTAATATGAAAATCCATATATATTGTTGATCGATCGATCGAATTGGTACGCAATGGGCAAGCAATTGCAGTCCTGGTCGTCGTTGATGGCTCTATCGTCGTTGTTGTTAATCGTGTTGGTTAGCAAGGCACATGGATTGCCGTCGTCGACGAGGGCGGCCGGCGAGGCCATCAAGGTAGAGAAATCAGGATACCTAACAAGAGTGGTAGATCCGGCGACGCCTCCTCCTCTGCCCAATCGCCATCGTAGCTTTGCCGCCGTTCCATCACCTCCGCCGCCGGTACCGTATCTTCTCCCGCCACCAGGTCCACAAACGACACCGCCACTTCCACCGCTGGTATTGATTCCGCCACCACCACCGATCACATATCTACCATCTCGGTCACCGCCTCTTTCATAAGTCATGACCGCAACCTTCTCTCGATCTTCCTAGTTTATTAATTTATATCGGTGTAAAGGAATCTTAGCTTCTATGGCGTGACGGCCTTTCTCATTAATTAATGTATTAATTTCAGTATTTTAATACTCTGTTTATAATTATAAATCCTTGATTTGCTTTCAAATTATGTATTCCATTTTTTTTTAGTGTGTGTTTTCATGTATTTTGGTGGAGTGAAGATCTTAAGGCGATAATTTGGAGTAGTGTCCAGGACGGAATCATCAAGCTCAGCAGGGCATCGTGTAGAAGTAAAGGACGAGGACAAACTAACGTGCACTAACATATCTGTAACATGGTTAATTGTCTTCCCGGATGATACGGGAGAAAGAGACAACCTCGAACGCTTTGCAGAGGCCGATGGCATCAGTGATCATCATTTCAATAATCCACGCACGGAGTAAAACTGTTAAAACACAACCTGACTGAGGACCCGACTCATAAAACTTGGGATTTGGCGCAATTATTTCAACCCGAAATGACTTGAACTTGTTCAACTACCCAACTTTTTTTTATATATACATATTCTTGCAAGGATATAAGCCGTGTTTGCACTCATTAAATTGTTAGGAAGAAATGATATGTCGATTCTTATGTTGTTAAAAAGAGCAAGGATATTGTAAGTCAGGACTCAGGATAGTGTTTTCACCTACCAAAGGATATTAATTAGGTAATCAAATAAGGGGGAAAATAGACTAGATTAATAGGTTAACCATAATCTTCCCCTCCTTCAAAATAAAAGTGTATTTCCAATGATATCCAGATGTTTGTATGGCCCAACGTTTATTGGGCCTTGGCACACAGGCTCTAACCTTAGTCCCATCCTAAGTTACTTCGGTCCTCTTTAATCCCACTTTCAATCACCTCCTACAATATTCTCTAGCATAAGTACTTCATACATTATTAAATTATTTTTATATTTATTTAATCTTAAAAACATTATAAATATTATAATCACATTTCAAACATCTTTATAAACGTTTATTTTTTAAAAATCAGGTATTAAAAATTGTAAAATTTTAAAAGGTACTACCTCCGATTCAAAAAGATTGTCGTTTGACTTTTTAACACGTATTTTAAGAAGCTAAAAACTATATAATATATTAACTTTTTTATTATTATTTTTTATAATCTAATACTTATTACCAACAAATATTAAGTTGTAAAAAAATAATTTTAAAAAAGTTGATATTTTATATAGTTTTTAGCTCCTTAAAAAACGTGTTAAAAAGTCAAACGACAATCTTTTTGGATCGGAGGGAGTATTATTTTACAAAATATAATTATAAAAAAATTATTAAAACATGATTTTTCAAAATAAAAGTTTATAAATATATGCTTGAAATATAAATATAATTTTTAAAAATGAAATAAATATAAAAATAATTTAGTGATGTACGGAATGTTAGAGTTATGGACTTATGGTAGGTGATCTTGTTTCATAAAATTTGGGGAAATGGATGTGAATATGTGATTGCTGAGTGTCATTTTGAGTTTTTATCACATTTTTTTTAAAACTTTAAAAACTCTACAAAATAACTTTTTTAATATATTAATACTATTTTTATATAAAAATAATAATATTTTGAGTAGTATCAAGACATGCTAGACTACTATCCAAGAGTTCTTTTGAACTTTAACACATTAATGCTTATTAATTATGAGCTAATATTTTATAGGGTTTTTATCTTTTAAAAAAAGTGTCAAAAAGGAAAAATGACCTATATTTTGAGATGAAAAGAGTATAATACAATAATAATTGATGAAAATTTCAATAAATAAATTTAAAGCTTGGTAACCATGAAAAGAGTGTCATTTTGAGTTTTTATCACTTTTTTTAAAAAAATTTTAAAACTCTACAAAATAACTTTTTTAATATATTAATACTATTTTTTAGGGGTGGGCACAAATCCCGCAAATCCCGTCTCGTCCCGCATCCCGTCCCGATCCTGGTGGGATTTAGAATTTTTTTTTATAAATCCCGTCCCGATCCCGTCCCGTAAAAATTACGAGGGACGGGACGCGGGACGAAGAGTTCGAATCCCGCAAATCCCGTCCCGTCCCGCATATATATAATTATACATATTTTATTAATATTAATAAAAATATATAAGAATATATTTATATTATAACTTAATATTTATTTAAACCCAAAATAAATAAATAAACACATTAAATATAAAAATATATAAGAAACCAGTAGGTTAGCCTTACTATTCACTGTTAGTGCTACTGTATTTTATGGCTTTACCTTCAATTTTGTAACTAGTCCTATACCCGCGCCAATGGCGCGTAATTTAATATTAAAGTTGTGAATATTAAATAATAACAAAAATTGGTCGATAAAAATACACATTTTAGCGGTTAAAAAATAATAAAATTAAGTGTATAATGTGTAGTATGTAAATAATACACAAGTAGAAATGTTGTCTTGATAGCGAGCATAAAAGTAGAGAAAAACTGAAGAAGAGCATCTGGGAAGGGAGCCAAATCGGAGAAATAGAGTAAAAGTCATGACGTCTTTCAAATTCAAGAAAGCAAATGGGGGCAACCATATTGGTAGCAACCCTTGAGAATGATTGGGTGAGGAAAGAGGAGGCAAGGGGATGAGATGCAGAGAGATTAGGAAAGAGGTTGAACAACGTTTAGAAACCCTAAAAAAAATTGAGAGCAAAAAAATATTAAAAAAGAAGAAGATATGAGTAATTAATAATTAAAGAATAGGGTAATATATCATAGAAGGTGATTAGTTAAAAGGCCTAGGATTAAGGTGAGGGCACCACGTCATCGGTAGGGCTTTTGTTTTAATAGTTAGTAATAGATTATTATTATTATTATTATTATTATTATTATTATTATTATTATTATTATTATTATTATTATGACATTTAATTTTGAATTAAACCTATTAGTTAAAAAATATTTTGAATTAATCCCACTGGTAAAAAATATAGTATGAAATGATGATATGTAAATAATATTACCATAATTAATGGATATGATATATAAGAAAAAATAAACATGAATTGCCTAAAATAACTTCGCGCGAGGAGATGACATATGGTGAAAATGCTTCTGTTTTAATATATTATATGGTTAAAAATATAGTATGAAATGATAATATGTAAATAATATTACCATAATTAGTGGATATGATATATAAGAAAAAATAAAAATAAAATGCCTAAAATAACTTCGCGCGAGGAGATGACAATTGGTGAAAATGCTTATGTTTTAATATATTATATATAGATGGTTAAAAATATAGTATGAAATGATAATATGTAAATAATATTACCATAATTAGTGGATATGATATATAAGAAAAAATAAAAATGAATTGCCTAAAATAACTTCGCGCGAGGAGATGACATGTGGCGAAAATGCTTCTGTTTTAAGATATTATATAAATATAAATATAAATAGTTAAAAAAACGTTTTGAATTAATCCCACTGGTTAAAAATATAGTATGAAATGATAATATGTAAATAATATTACCATAATTAGTGGATATGATATATAAGAAAAAATAAAAATGAATTGCCTAAAATAACTTCGCGCGAGGAGATGACATGTGGTGAAAATGCTTCTGTTTTAATATATTATATAGATGGGCTATCTTTGCCTTCAATTTGTGATGAAATTGAAGATGAGATTTCAGATGTGTGATGCTTTATTTTGTGAGGCTAGTTGGCTACTGTATTTTTTCTAATGACATTATTATGTATGATTTAAATTTACACCTCATTTGTAACTTTTTACTTGTTATTTTTGGATTGTATTTTAATCTTTTTTTACGAGGGACAAATCCCGTTCCGTCCCGATCCCGTCCCGTCCCGAGATGGATAAGACCCGGCGGGATTTGAAAAAAAAAAATTCAATCCCGTCCCGCAAAAAATGTGAGGGACGGGACGCGGGATTACCCTAATCCCGTCCCGTCCCGTCCCATGCCCACCCCTATTATTTTTATATATAAAAAAACAATATTTTGAGTAGTACCAAGACATGCTAGACTACTATCCAATAGCGTTCTTTTGAACTTTAACACGTTAATGCTTATTAATTATGAGTTAATATTTTATATGGTTTTTATCTTTTAAAAAAAGTGTCAAAAATGAAAAATGACCTATATTTTGAGATGAAGAGAGTATAATACAATAATAATTGATGAAAATTTTAATAAATAAATTTAAAGTTTGTTAGAAAACTCAATAACATGAAAATAATATCTAGATAAATGGTACTGCACTCAACTAAAGCATTGAGATTTTTTTTTAAAAAAAAATCTAAATGCAAGACTTTAATTACAACACATAATTAACACGCATTGAAAAAACAAATTCACAGAAACGCTTACCCTTAGTCTCATATTTAGGATTCAAATCATGAAAACGAAGTATATATATCTTTATTTAAAAAAAAACATTTTAACTCATTATTAGTCTTACCCGTAGGACTGTAGGAGATGAACTAAATTAATAATTTAGACCAAAAATTATTTTAAAAAAACAAACCAAACTAAACCCTAAAAAAAAATAGGTGGGCAGATTCTTCCACTACCGGCCCCTCTTGGCTCTTGTTCTAAGGTGTCTTAGTGCAACTTGATGAATAATTGATGTGATTATTATTAGAGAGAGGTCAATCACATGATAATAATATATTTAATTATATAGATTATCTAACCTACAATATAGATTAAGCATATTTAATATGAAATAGAAAATGAATAAAATACTTTCGAAAATATTCAAAAAAGGGCTAAACTTGTAAATCTAATAACATAAAAATTTTAATCATTATGTTTAACATGTAGTTATGTTAAAAAAATCAGTATATAATGCCATACTTGTAATCTTAGAGGTAGAGCCTCTAACCAAAGAAATGACCAAAAAAAAAATACCGGCCATCACCGGTCACCTACTTCCCCAAAACCCTACCTTAGTTTCAATTTATTACTTCACACCCGACAAAAATCGAATCAATTCCAATTACGTTACAATTTTAGAAACCCTAGCTAGCTTGCTACAAGGGTCGTGCTACTAATAAGTTAATCTAATTAATATTTCATCTCTCTATTAATTAAAACTTTTCACCACAAATCCAAAGACTGAGAATGCACGTCCTTAAAGACGTGAAAGCCTTGTGACTAATTAACATTTAAAAAAAATTAATTATAGCCAGCACATTATAAAAATTATATAAAATATTAATTTTTAAAATTTTATTTTTATAAATTCTTAGTATGAAATTATTAAAAAAAAAAATTTATATAGTTTTTAACAACTAAAACAATTATATATTTTATAATAGAAAGAGACTAGATTAATTAATCTACATATATATTGATCCAACAACTAATCGATCACACTCGAAGTATCAATCAATGGCGAACCCATGGTGGGCAGAGCAATCCGATCTCCACCAAGCCGCCGCCGTCGATTCCTCCACGACCAAGAATGAAGATCTAACCATCTCCGCGAGCCAAACCCCTCCAATCGGGGTAGGTGGCGATGAAGACGTTGGGGATGTCGACGCCACCGCCGTCCACCGGCGCCCACGGGGCCGCCCGGCGGGCTCCAGGAACAAGCCGAAGCCGCCCATCTTCCTCACCCGCGACAGCCCCAACGCCCTTCGCAGCCACGTCATGGAGGTCGCCAGCGGTGCTGACGTGGCCGCCAGCCTCGCCCACTTCGCCCGCCTCCGGCAGCGCGGCGTTTGCGTCCTTGGCGCTGCCGGAGCCGTCGCCAATGTCACGCTCCGCCACCCCTCCGCTCCCGCCACCGACGTCTTATCCTTGCAGGGCCGTTTCGAGATCCTCTCCCTCACCGGAGCCTTCCTGCCCGGGCCCGCCGCGCCCGGGTCGATGGGGCTGACCGTGTACCTCGCTGGCGGGCACGGGCAGGTGTTGGGCGGGGCCGTGGTGGGGTCCTTGGTGGCCTCCGGCCCGGTTTTGGTGACCGCCGCCACGTTCTCGAACGCTACTTACGAGAGGCTGCCGCTGGAGGAGGAGGAGGAGGATCGAGGCATAGAACAAGCGGTGCAGGTGGCCGGTGGCGGTGGATCACCGCCGGGGTTTGGAGGCGGCGGCGGTGCTAATCCGGGGCTTCAAATGTACAACGTGCAGTCGGAATTACCGGATTTCTTGGGGAGTGGAGGGCAGCTCAACGGCCACGTGGAGGCTTATGCCGGGTGGGCGGCTCACGGTGGCCGGCCGCCCTATTGATTGATCGGAAAAGCTAGATGTGAATCAAACATATTGAGTATCCATATGATGGAGGATCGGATTAATCAATTTCTTCATAGTCTTTTAATTTGGAAGTGTACACTCAAGCATTGCAAATTAACTTTATACATATATATGGTTAATTATTATTGTTAGATATGAATAAGAAGAGAGGTTTTATTGTATGAATTAATATGCATGTTAGTTATATATCCTCTCCTTTTAATTTAATTGAATTTAATGTGTTGGTTTCCAAATATAGACCAATTTTTTGGGGAGTGAAACCAAATATAGACAATTTCTATTTATAGTTTAGTTTAAGTTATATACTCACCGGCCATCAATAAAATTTAATGAAGATACTTACCAAAAAAATGAAATCTAATGAAGATTCTTTTTTTGACAGGCAATTATATATATAATCTTTGTGATTTTTATTAAATGCTGCGAAAGATATATATATCTTACTCTTTATATTGGCCATTTCAGTTTTGGTGTTTGATTGATACTGCGCGCAAGTATTTTTGTGGAAACACAGATTTTATATTGCCGGGAAACAAAGATTTTATTGCAACATATGACCAAAAAAAAAAAAAAATTGATTTAATTACAACATCAAGATATATGGAAATCTTAGGTTCTGTTTGGCACCAAATGACAGTAACACCATTAGCTTTTTTTTTTTTTTTTGATGAAAACCGAACTTTTATTCAACCTCCAAATCAGCACATGAAATGTCAAAAAGCATAAATGGAAAATCGAGTTCAGAAACAAAAGAAATAGGCTCCTCCGGACGTAGTTGCGCTAGGTAGTGCGCCGCTTGATTGCCCTTTCACTTAACCCAGCTCCATCTACAACAACGGAACTGTCGCGCTATGCATCCCGCTCTATGGCCCAACCTCCCTGCCACACCTCTAAAAGAAGCATCTCTACAGGGCAGAATACCACGACAGGCTCTCCATGTGAAATTTCGGATTCACGGTGCTGCACGCATTGCCCAAATCTTCCTCCAAATGTCCACCCCCTTGCCTCCGTTAGAAGGCTCAGCGCCTCCTTCGCGTTGGCGTCGATCCTCAACCTGTAGATGATAGGCCGAGCGCACAGTAAAGTTTCCGTCCCGTGTGTAGAACCAAGCCAAAGAGTCGTCTGAGGGCGGATCTACCAAATGGATGTTAAGAATGAGCTCCACGTCACACTGCACAAAAGCATCCCGGACTGCCTCTTCATCCCATCGTCTCTCCTCCCAATTTATGAATTCAATTACTCTAGTAAATTCACCCCTGCCTCTCGGATTTGCCACAGGCTTGAATGAGGTAGGTCTTGGAAGCCACCTATCGCTCCAAGCATAAATGTTCGCTCCACTCCCAACCGTCCAATAGACCCCTTTTTCCAAGACCGTCCTAGCACTAACAAGGCTCCTCCAAACATAAATTGGATTACCCCCTACACTAGCCTCAAGGAAGGACGAGTGCGGGAAGTACTTCGCTTTGAGGATTCTAGAGAGGAGCGCCTCCGGCTGCGTCATTATCATCCATCCCATCTTTGCTAGCAAAGCAAGGTTGAACATTTCCATGTCTCGGAACCCCAATCCCCCTTTTTCTTTCGAGTGGCACATTCTTTTCCAAGATAACCAATGCATCTTCTTTTCGCCATCCCCATCACCCCACCAAAATTCACACATCATCTTCTCAATCTCCTGACACATGTAGCTCGGCAATAGAAAGCATGACATAGTGTACATTGGTATTGCCTGCACTACTGACTTGAGTAAGACCTCCTTTCCAGCTCTCGAGAGGGTTCTCGCCTTCCACCCTTTAAGTTTTTTCCAAATTCTATCTCTCACTCCACTAAAAATAACCTTTTTTGATCTTCCGATCATCGTGGGGAGTCCTAGGTATCTTTCGTGCTTTTCCACCTCCACCACTCCCACCAATCCCTGAATCTCCTCGCGCACCTCAGCACTCACATTCTTGCTGAACGATAGTTCTGACTTCGCAAAGTTAACCTGTTGGCCTGACGCTTCTCCATAGACACGGAGCATGTTTACAATTTCTGAGCCCTGTTGACAGTTTGCCCTCGCAAATAGAATACTATCATCCGCAAAGAATAAATGAGAAACAGTCGGAGCTGCCGGAGCAATTTTGATACCCTGCCACTTCCCATCCGACTCACTCTTTCTAATAAGGCCCGAAAAAGCCTCAGCACATAACAAAAAGAGATAGGGTGAAAGGGGATCACCTTACGAAGACCTCTCTCAGGCACAAAAATCTGTGATGGAGAGCCCCCTATTAAAGCCGAAAAGGTCACTGATGTCACACATCGCATGACAAGCCTCCGCCAATCTTGATGAAACCCCACTTTCTCCATGCAATGGTCCAAGAAACTCCATTCAACCCTGTCATACGCCTTTGCCATATCGAGCTTTAGCGCCATGTAACCCTTCTTTCCTTTCCTCCGATTCTTCATGTAATGAAATATCTCGAAAGCGGACAATGCATTGTCCGTTATGAGCCTCCCTGGCACGAAAGCACTTTGACTCGAGGATATGACCTTGCTAAGACACACTTTAAGGCGGTTTGTTAGTATCTTTGAAATGATCTTAAACAACACATTGCATAGGCTTATCGGCCGAAGATCTTTCATCCGGAAAGGAGCTGAGACCTTCGGAATCAAAGCTATGTACGTGTGATTAAGACCATCCGGAAAAGGGGCACCAGCCAAAATACCTAAGACAAAATTTGTGACCTCAGGCCCCACAATATGCCAGTACCGTTGGTAGAACAGTGCTGACATACCATCGGGCCCCGGGGATTTTGTGGGATGCATAGAGAATAGGGCAGATTTTACCTCCTCACCAGAGAACGGACGTAGGAGCTCCAGGTTGTCTTCCTCCGAGAGCTTTTGCGAGATTCCTTGAGAAGCCGACTCAGAAAGAGTGCTCAGATTTGATTTGAACAAATTTTCAAAGTAATTCACCGCAACCCCCGCCATCCCCTCACGACTTCTCCATTCCATCCCCTCATCATCCACGAGCCTTGCCAGCGCATTTCTCTTCATTCTCCCATTCGCCTTTTGGTGAAAGAATTTTGATTTTTATATTATATAGTTTTAAATGAAATATTAAATATAAGATTTTAGTTTAATTAGTTTTTATAATCATAGTATTTTTAACAGCGTGCTTACTCACTCATGATTTTCAGAGCTTTTGTTTCCTATTCGCATGTTTTTATTAGTTATCAATCCTATCATACAAGTTATATAGGTTTACCAAACATCATACTTCATTTGTCTCAAAATTTAAGTCGTTTTAGCATAGTGCACAAGTTTTTAATAAAACACTTACCCCTCAATCAATATCATCATTCCACTGACTTTTTCATAAATTTTATTTTATTTTAATACTCACTACATTTGTTAACCAATCAAAATATTTTAAAAAGTAAACAACACACAAATCGATATAAATCATTATTATCTTCTATCTAGAAAACTTAAAATGACATCTATTTACGACATAAATTTCGAGATGGGATTAACACAAATAATCTATCTATTAACACAAATACCAATTTACTACTCTTTTACAAAATATATCCTTAATTAATCTCTTGAGATATTTGTGTGTGGGATTGTGTTGGACGATGAATATATGATATATAATACACTTATATATATATACACTACTATAAGTTCATGTAATTAATTGTATTACATCCGTTCAACAATATAAGCCCTTTTAGATTTTGGGCATTTTTTAAGAACTTAAAAAAGATGGTAAAATATTTATTTTTTATCAAATTTTTTTAACAATTTCATACTTCTTAAGTATATATATATCAAATTATTCAAAAAAGGGCTATAAGGACGTATAAATTAAAGCCATGAATTGAAGCATGGGACAGTTGCAAAGAAATGAAAAAAAATCATCTCAATGATTACACAAGAAATAAATCTCAGGGTAATGAATTAATTAGGTCACATTTAATTAGGTGCATATATTGCTGTCTTTAGCAAATATTTTGCTTAATTAATTAAATTACATTATTATATATGATAAATCTTTTAGGTTTGTCGCAACTCGCAAGTGATCGATCGACTACATGACCCACAAGATTATATTATATATACACAACTGCATTATTGTAACATCTTGTCTTACATATATATGTAGCCAAAAGCAAATATAAAAGTTTAATGATATAATGAATAAATTAATCTTAATTAGTGGTGGGTAAATCCTCGAATTGGAGCAAGTTGTTGATCGAGTACATTAGTATTATTAAAGTCTTCCGAGTGCAACAGATTACGGAGGGACAGCATCATTCAATATTTGGGGATAATAGTAGATAGCTTCTTCAGAACAACTATCATATATATATTTAATTAATCTTAAGCCAACTAAAAATAGGTTTCATTTGCTAAAAGAGAAAGAGGAAAGAGAGAAAGGGTATCATTGAGTTATATGGCCCAAAATGTATTTTATTTTGAACACATTCTAAATTATTGTATAACTAATTAAATAACCTATTTTAACTTTTCATTCTAACTTAAGTAATATAATGTAATCCAAACACAACGTAACTTAGAGTTAGGGGTGTTATTCGAGCCGAACGAGCGGAGTTTGGTATGTTCAAGTTTGGTTCGTTTGTTAAATGAGCTCGAGTCGAGCCGAACCCAAATTTTAAACGTGCTTATTTTTTTTTGTTCAAGCTTGACTTGTTTAGGAAATGAACGAGCTCGAGCCGATCTTTTTTTGAGCTTTAAGCAGTTGTACTTGGTCATAACATATTAATTTAACAGAAATTTTAGAAATTCCATAAAATTTGAGCTATTCAAGCCTAAATTGAACGAGCCGAGCTTTTAACCGAGCTTAAAATTCTGTTTAATTAAGCTCGGCTTGTTTAGATAAGTGAACGAGCTCGAGTCAAGCGCGCTTTTTCGAGCCGTTCAGTTCATATAACAACCCTACTTAGAGTAATTACTTATAGTTTTATACTCCCCCCGTTAATTAAAACTTGACGTTTTATTATTCACGCACGCATTTTTAGGTGTTAAAAATATATAAAATATTAATTTTTTAAATATTTTTTTTAATAGTTTCATACTTATTATAATTAAGTATGAATTTATAAAAACAAATGTATAAAAATCTTAATATTTTATACAGTTTTTATCTTTCTAAAAAAATGTGAATAAATAGTAAACGATATGTTTTGATTAAGGGAGTATTATATATTTATAGTTTAATTAATTTCTTTGTCATCTTCTATTAGGGTTATTTCCCTCTTCCAAGAACAAAAGATTGATAGATATTGCTCAATTCAATCGATTTTATTGGCTCACAGCGTTTTAAATATTGATTGATACATTAAATTAAACTATTATCAACTACGTACAAGTAACCTCCAAAAAAAATAACTATAAAATATTTTCTTACAGCTAATTATAAATTAAGGATCCATCATAGTATGGAAAAATTTGGTCAAATATCCATTTAGGATTGTTAATTAAGTAATTGTCCATATTAAGATAGATATTGAGTAAATGTCTATAAAAGTTACTTAATTCCAACACTACCCCTGATATAAAGTAGCCCTTCCCTTTTACCCTGTTCAGTTCATACTCCTGTATGCACAAAATTTTCAATTTCAGGTCAATCAGAAGGGAGTGGAATTCGTCGCCTTCATTGTTTCTCTCTCCGAGATCAGTGCAATTATTGTCTTCATCGCCTCCTTCATCTACCTCCTCACCTTCTTGAGAATCGACTTCCTCCAATCGCTTGTCTCCCCTTGTGCCTCCGCTGACGACGATTGGATCCCGCAACTCCTCTCTCAAATCCAAGCTCGAGGACTGCTTTCGAGAGGCGAAGATCCGTTGTGCGGTGCTCTAGATGATGACGGTTCCAGGAGGGGCGAAGATCCTGTTCGTGTGTCTGAGGAGTTTGTAGGGCTGCAGCACATCAGCGGCACCCCGACCAGGCGAGTTTAAGGCTCCCTCGTACTCCCCCGATAAGATTTCTTTCTCTCTTTCAGTTTGTATTTGAATATGTGAAATTAAGGGTGATTTGTGATTCTTGTGAAATAAGTATGCTTGAATTCCTTGATTTACATCTAGGTTTCTACTCCCTTGAATTTCTATCCTTGAAATTCAATATGAAGTTAAGCAGTTTATAATTTTTGCGCTCAAGTTGCGTAGCAGTTCGGATTTTCCGTTGTAATATTTGGATCTCGTTCCCAAGTAACTCCGTGTTGGTGCAAATTAAGACATTGTATTTTGTTTTTGTGTTCAACAGTTTCTTCAATAGTTTGATTCATGCTACTTAATTATAGTATTCATGTTTATGCACCTTCTATTTCTATGAGTTTTTGTTGTTGAGATTATGTGCTTCTATTGTTGGGTACTTCTCTTAAAATGAGTATTCATGTTTATCATTGCTTGTTTGTTTTGGTGACAATTAGTATTTAGCTTGATTCTATATCATCAATTTAAATGAGACTATCAGGGGTTTGCTTCATTGTTTGGTGACAAATGGAATTTATGTTGTTATTTTTAGATTGGTGACAATTGGTAGAGTTATATATTCTGTTTTGGTGACAAATGGAATTTATGTTGTTATTTTTAGATTGGTGACAATTGGTAGAGTTATATATTCTGTTTTGGTGACAAATGAAATTTATGTTGTTATTTTAATTTGTTGTTTTTTTAGATTGGTGACAATTGGTAGAGTTATATATTCTGTTTTGGTGACAAATGGGATTTATGCTGTTATTTTGTTGTTTTTTTTATATTGGTAACAATTGGTAGAGTTATATATCCTGTTTTGAGGACAAATGAAATTTATGTTGTTATTTTGTTTTTTTTTATATTGGTGACAATTGAAAGAGTTATATATTATGTTTCGATGACAAATGGAATTTATGTTGTTATTTTGTTTTTTTTAAGACTGGTGACAATTGTTAGAGTTATATATTCTGTTTTGGTGACAAATGGAATTCATATCTCATTTATCTATAATGTAATTTTCATTACCCTTATGTTAAATTGTAGTGGAAGTTGATGTATGTATACCATCAAATATATCGAGGGTCTTGTATTTCATGGTGGTATTGAAACTGTTTTAGACAAGTATAGGGATGTGTATAGAGAGAGGATGACTATGGATTTGTTTAAGAAGTGTTGGACATGGGAGTTGTAGGACTACAATTTGCACCTACGTTTTAATTGTCACTGTTTTAGGATATTAAGTAGTAGAATGTTGCATGATGCTTGTATTTTGATACTTATTGCAATCTGACTATCATGGTGAATGTCTCAACCGTTCCCCTTTATTTTGGAAGTTAATGTAGTCTCACAATTGGGGATTTATATTAAGTAGTAAAAAGTTGCATGGTGCTTGTAGTTTGGAAGCTATTTTGGATGTTAAGTATGAATGTCTCAACTATTACCCTTTGTTTTGATATTTTTGCAAGTTAATGTAGTCTGACAATTAAGTATTAGAAAGTTAAACTTTACATCAAATTTCATCTACTTAGGGTTATTATAATTGTAACAAAAATGTGTTAATATTATATGATAAATGTGATGCCATTAGTATTGTACATCAAATTATTCGTTTGCTCAAGTTTAGCCCCTCTAGGGTCTATGCTCCCCTAGTTCTAGGGTTTCAGTTTCGTACCAAAAATGCGTTAATATTAGATGACAAATATGATAACATTGATACTGTACACACCTTTTAGGGATTAGGGTTTAGGCCCTAAACCCTAAACCCTAAACCCTAAGCCCTAAACTATATTGTACATCAAATTTTCGTTTGCTCAGGTTTAGCCCCTCTTGGGTCTATATGCTCCCTAAGGTTTTAGTTTTATAACAAAAATGTGTTAATATTAGATGACAAATGTGATAACATTAGCATTGTGAACATTTTAGGTTGATGAAAGTGCTTTGTAGTTGGTGATAATTGGTTGGTGACACTGTTTTGTCGTTGGTGACGATTAATTTCTAAAAAGAGGTGGTTGGCTGTAGATTGGTGAAAATTTTTTGTAACTGGTGACAGTAGATTATTGACCAAAGGTTGATGAAAATAGGTTGGTTGCACTGTTTTATTGTTGGTGACAATAGATTATCGAAAAGAGGTTGATGACAATAGGGTGGTGACAATGTTTTTTATACGTTGGTGACAATACGGTTGATTAAACAATATGAAAACATTGTTCTGTAATTGGTGACAATGCCTTGGTGATGTATAATGTTATGGTGACAGTTTTTTAAGGTTACAACATCATGGTGACAATATAGTGTCATCAACCTCGTCACTAATAGTTGTCACCAATAATTGGCGTCAGGAAAATCATCTATTAGCAGAAAAACCCCATCTGTCACCGAGGAAAAGTGTTACTGGCAACTGTCACCCAAATTTTTTTTGTCACCAACAATTATCACAAGAAAAAAAGAAAATCAATTGTTACTATAAAAGATTTTCCCCTAACTGTCATCGGAAAAAATAAAATGTTACAAAAAATCAATTGTCACCAAAATAATTGTCACAATTAACTGTCACCATAAAAATATACTCAACTGTCACCAAAAAAATTGTCACCAACTGCAAGTGTTGACCGGAATGGTCAATGTTTGACTAGTCAATGTTAAAATTAAAAATGGTCAAAAGAGGAAGGGTTAGGGATGGGGAAGCAGGGGTATTTTTGGAAAAAATGGACATTTACTTAATTATGTAAAAAAATGGATATTTACTTAATTTTCACATTTAAAATGGATATTCACCAAATTTAACCTCATAGTATTAGTTATTAGTTAGGACTCTCGATCTTTGTAGATAAAAAAAAATGTCATTTTTGCTTAAGATTTTTGTTCGGGAAACATGACATTATAAATATTTTAATTTTCCGGCCAAAATAAATAAATATTTTGATTTTACTTTATGAAAATGTATCTATAATTATTGGTGGTAAATTATTAGTTGTAATTTTTAAGAAAGTTAAAAAATAGTATAATAAATTAAGTCATATTTGTTGATTTTCTTAAATTTTGTATTTAAGCTAAAATGTTATATTTTTGTAAATGGAGGGAGTATATATAGGTATTTTTAATATATGTCATTAGGAATCCCCTTCCTTAATTAGATAAGAATGTATAAATCACAAACATTTTTACAAATGACTAAATTAGTACTACGTATTGATTTTTATAATCTATATCCTTAAAGCATGAAATAACAATTTAAATTAGGAAAAACTTTCCCAAATTAAATTATTTTAGTTTTTTAATGTTGATTTCTTAGGATCCTTACTCTATTTTAGTTTTTCAACTGCTTACCTTATGTTCAGAAAAAGTGCATTAGTATATCTAGGAAAATACTTCTTAATTAAAATGCTTAACTTATACTTTTATATCAAAAGTTAGAAAAATCGATCAAACAGTTGATTGGTTAAAATAACTAATTAACTTAAGCAAAAAAAAAAAGGTATTTTTCTCTTTCACCCGCTAAGAAAATGACATGTTATGTAAATTTTAAACGGTTTTTCTATCCTACGCCCTAAGATCATATGATAAGACTTTAAATTGGAAAAGATTTCCTACAATAAGAATCTAATTAAAAAGAAGAAGCTAAACTAATTAAAATTAAAAAAAATCCGGATTTATATAGAATAGAAAAATTGAATTTTAAATACAATACTTTCTAAAATAAGTAATAGGAATTAAACAAATAAAAAAAAGACAAATCAATACATGATATTTTATTGGGACATCAGTACACACTATTTTTAGTTTTTTACATGTCAAAGACTTAAATAGATTGATGTGCTCTCGTCCCCTGGGACGGGTGTGGTGGTCTAGTAAAAACTGACAGCACCCAAATGCTTGCATTTTAGCAAAAATAAAAAAAAATACAGTACTACATTACAAAGAAAGGTTAAAATATAGTTAATTATAAATTATTGTGTGATATTATAATAATATATGTAATATTGCCACTTGGTTTAAATTAATTAATAACCAAACTAACCAATTAGTTGAACAATTAAAAGATTAATTCCTCTTTAAACACAAGTCATATAAAGAGAAAACACAATAGGACCCTCTTCACATGGATTCACGTGTATCTTTCCTAATTGATCCCCATTAGCGAATACTTAATCCCTTCCACTTACGGCGGCCATCTCTTTAATCTTTATTATTATTGGTTTGTCATTATTATTATTTTTTACTTAAATTCTTTTATTGTTTGCTCCAGACGAGTTTTTTTACCCTATTTTAAAGTACTAATTAATATTGTTTCACATTAGAAGCAGGTAATGCTAAAATAAAGAGAATTATATAGGTAGATAATAGCTCTACCACATTGCTTTTCACTAAATTTCCAAAACTTGTTTTATAACAAAAATTAATTTCTTTCAAATAATGATTAAAAACATATGTCACTATACATCAAAAAAGGGAAACGGGGGGGGGGGGGGGGACCAATATTTTCCCAACCAAATTTTTGTAGTAGTAATAATAATAATAATAAAATAATGAGGGGCAAAAGTTGATTTACCAATAGAGGTTAGTACAGAGATCGTGGATGTGCGATTCCCGAGGCTCCTCTTTGAATTCAAATCTGAGGTGTCGGCTACTATTGTTTCCTGAGAGACCGTGGATATGCGGTTCCTAAAGGCTCCTCTTTGAGTCCAAATATGAGGTTTCGTCCACTACTGTTTCCCGAGAGTTCCTCTTGTGTTACTTCTTCTTGCTTAGAATTTTCTACGATTGTGTCTTCCATTCGTCAATGTTGATTTCACTTTATTGTAGGCTTCCTTCTAATAACCTTGAGATGCTTATGCTCGACGGTCGTGGTGTTCCCAGTTGTTGGATTGAGTTGTGTGCCAAGCATTGATCGTGGTTGAGTTGTTCACGTTCATATTTCTTCCTAGGTGAGAGTGTGTGAGGTGTGTCCTAGTGATCTGCTTTTGACGGTGCTGCTTTTCTTCAACGTCTACTCACTATTTTACTTGGGTCACTGTCTTAGCTGAGTGTTTGTATTTTATCTTGATTATTGTTGTGGTCTTGCGGTCTTGTTGTTACATAATGGTTGATCCATCTACTGTTTTTTACGGCCTCTTGATTTACCAAATACTGGTGTGTCTGATAGTTCGAAATTTTGAATTCTTACATTTATCCCAATAGAGTTCAGTACTTTTTCCATTTAAGGGCTCACGAAAAGGGTGAAAACTGAAAAGTGAAAACTAGTGTAGATTTACCTTGTACAATAGTGTACGAATTGGCTTAGCTAAAGAGATTCCTATAATCGGTATTCATTCCTTCCCCCATCATAGGAAGATGCCTCAAAAGCCAAAGAGGTGTCCAACTTTAGAGCCAATAGACATATGCCACGTGTTGTGTTTTTATTGGCTAGCTTGGCATTGTGGGATATTAAAAAAAAAAGGAAATTTCTGAGTAAACCGTTTATCTGGAAAATGGATAACGAATTTAGAAAAGAAGATAGAAATGTTGGATAAGCCCATGGAATGTGGATGCAATTATCGAATATTATAAATATATTATATATTAATAAATTACATTGCAAAAAATTTTATCCCCGCCAACAAACAAATTCGGCATATGATTAACCATATAATGAAGGCAATGGTAAACAATGCACATTATTTCTGAGTTAGTCTGTCGTCATTACTATGTGACAATATCTAAGCACCAAGCCTTAAAAAAAATCACAAAAAAGAAAGCTAAATTACTTGTTGGTAACTACAACTTTGAACTCCAATCTGCAACTCGAGACAAATAATCTGAACTAAACAAATAGAGATTAGGTTATTCTGTGGACTGTGTTGCTTCAAGATGGTGAATGCACGGTCGGTAGGGTAGGTAAGTCTGAAGGTTAACAGCCCCTGATGGTTGGCTCAAAGTTAACCCGAGATGGGCTCAGTGAGCTAAGAAGCAAAAACATACCAGTATTTGATGACCAGAAAATCTATATACATGTAAAAATGGCTGTTCAGTGGGAGCCAATGTTTACCGAATGCAACCTACCTGTTGGTTTTTGATAGAAGAAAATGGGCAAACAGCAACTTTTAGGTTACCAGCTAGAAACTTCCATTTTCTGGAGATTCGTTATTTCCTTGACCTGTTCGACCTGCAGAAAGTGGAACTATTAAGCTTTAGTGCTCTTATGCAAGGACCCAAAAAGAATGGAAGCGACGAAAGAGATGATGAATAAAAAGAAAACTTCACCTTCCTAAGTTACCTAAATTGCTATTCAAACTGAACTCACCTTTTACCAAATGTTCCGACATCCAGACCAGTTCTAGTATATGTAAATCCGAGTTGAGAAAATTAGATACCTGTAAAATCATAGCTGAGACCGGTTCTGGTATCTGGACCAGCCCTCCAGTCAGAATGTGAAGGTCCCATGTGTAACCCTTGATGTTGAACCATGAAACCCCCCATATTGGAATGATCATCAACTCCCGCAACAGCATATCTCACAGTCGGCTCAATTACTGGTCTATATCCCATATTAGAAACCGGAGCATTAGCTGGTGACACCAAAGTAGTTGCAGAAGTATCTCCTTTAGTACCAGCGGCAGAATCCTTCTTGGTACCAATCAGAAAGGTAGCAACAATAACCTGTGAATTGTACAATAAGCAAGTGAGCGCTTCTATCTATGAATTGTAAATGGAGCCATAGCATATTTTTCCTGCAATGTTACGTGTCTATTATCATACCTCAACTGGACCTAAAGCAACGAAGGGCCCAGCAAGTCCGCCTCCAATGATCTGCCCATTTGAGGCAGAAAGGCATACACTAAGTCCACCACTCCTCTCACCATTATCAGTGTGAACAAACGATCCTGAAAGCGAAAGAATTTCAAAAGATCCCTGGAACACAAGAGAAATCTATAAGATTCACCTTCTAATTTGAAGGGATCTGATTTTATCATTTTAACCAAGCAAATCTTGGGAATAGTAACCACACAATGAGAAACAGATTTAAAACTATCTATATCCTTATCAGGACTTCTTCGGAAAATCCTTAAGCTAACTTGTAAGTTGGAAGAGATTATATGCACCATTCTACAGTCACGACATTTATATATGAAAAGCTAATTAATAACTCAGTTATGAATTATGACCATCGTTCAAGAAATGAAGAATGGGAAATTTCTTATTCAAGCATTATTGCAACACGTCCTGCCTCGCTAACCATCTCATACTTTAACTGACTAACTTCTGATATCATATTTACACAACTTTCCACTCCTTCAATGCAATGACGAGAATTTCAAATGCTGATAGATTCAACAGTACTAGCTCAATTGCTCTTTCTAGGTAACCTTTTCATAAAAGGCGCCAAAGAAAATGCGTGAGAGTACAGGACGCAAATAAAATAAAAAAAATAGAGGTCTATTATTGCCTAGGTGCACACTGGTGGCATGTAAGCCAACAAAAGAAAACACCTTAAGCCACCAAAACTGTAAATAATTAACACAAAATAGACTTCAGAATCATTCTCTCCCTGTTGGTGTTCTGACTATATAAGAACCATTTCTGAAGTCTCCAAGGAAGAGGTTTTAAGCAGTCATAATCAATCAAATCATATATAAGCAATCCACCTCCAATGATCTGCCCAGCAAGACTTTCAGCTGGTGGAAGATTGGGAATATACTCCCTCCGTCTCGCAATAGTTGTTTTAGAGTAGTAAACTTGGATCAAAAAAACTTGTTGTTTTAGCTATAACTATTATCTTTATAGGTAATGATGGTTCTTTTTATAGGTAATAATCACTCCTTTTAGGTATTTTATCCTATAAAAATAAAGGAAACATTGGTTTTATTAATAAGTGTGCATAAAAATAAAACAAGTTTTGCGAGACGGAGGGAGTAGTAACCACACACTGAGAAAGAGAAAAGTATCTATATCCTTATCAGGACTTCTTCAGAAAAATCCTTAAGCTAACTTGTAAGTTGGAAGAGATTATATGCACCATTCTACAGTCACGGCATTTATATATGAAAAGCTAATTAATAACTCAGTTATGAATTACGACCATCATTCAAGAAATGAAGAATGGGAAATTTCCTATTCAAGCATTATTGGCAACACATGCCCTGCCTCACTAACCATCTCGTACTTTAACTGACTAACTTCTGATATCATATTTTCACAATTTTCCACTCCTTCAATGCAATGACGAGAATTTCAAATGTTGATAGGTTCCAGTAGCTCGATTGCTCTTTCTAGGTGACCTTTTCATAAATGGTGCCAAAGAAAACGCATGAGGGTATAAGACGTAAAAAAATAAAATAAAATTGAGGCCTATTATTGCCTACGCGCAAACTAGCATGTAAGCCAACAAAAGAAAATACCTTAAGCCAACAAAACTGTAAATAATTAACACAAAATAGACTACAGAATCATTCTCTCCCTGTTGATTGTTCTGACTATATAAGAACCATTTCTGAAGTCTCTAAGGAAGAGGTTTTAAGCAGTCATAATCAATCAAATCATATATAAGCTGAATATTGGTACCATACATCATAGGTAATGCTGCCCCCTGATGTGGCTGGCTGAAGAAGAGACACATTGCATACAGAGCCTGAGGCGGATAAAATACACAACTCCCGGCTAGATTGTTGCACAAAGATCCTAATTTTCTGTGCCACGTCCTACAATAATGATAAAAGGCTATTTAGATATTACATACACAATAAGAATGTTTATGAGATACAGAATATTATTTTTCCGAATATATAAAATATTAATGGGGTGAATTATCATGTGTTAGTCATGGGATGCACACTTGTGTCCCCCCTTTTCTGTTATCTTTTCATTTTCCAAATAACACAATAAGGAAACATGGAGCCATGGAGGAATGGCTGCTACTCTTGGAACAAGGCTGATGCAAAATAATTTTATCATCTGTTATCCCTGATAAAGTTAACTCACATCGCAAGCCACTTCAGCTTATAAGTACAATTGAGATAAGCTTTTAAAAACCCATTTGACTACCGAATTGATTGCAGAAAGAGTGATCTAATGTAGTACTAACGTGAGCAATTATTTTAGAATAGATATGGAATCAAAGCATCATCAAGTATAAAACCGTCAAATACAATCAAAACATCAAATCAGAGCACAGTAGAGATACCCCGCATATCCTAGAGACGAATCACCAAGGCCCTTCCCTCATCCTCTTTTTTACTATTTCTAGACTCCATTTGGACTTTTCAGTAAAACAGCCCTATATTAAATGCTTAGCAGTTACTCTAGAAAAACTAACATTCATAATGCAAGCAACTTACAAGTTACAACAAGTTCCTTCCAATAAAAAGCATTCCAGACCAAACTACATTTGATTTTGACTATTGAACATTTTGATACCAACAATCTCCAAGTATACACATTCACTTGCATTAATGAGGAGGTAAGTATAAAGATACCTTGAAACCAGAATTAAGGGACATTGATCAGCCAGAGCACAATAGACATACCTCCCCAGGTTGTACATTGATGACATGCGGCATGAAGCATTGCCCAGTATTAGCTGCACAAATAATTTGGAGTATCAGCAGCTTGAGCATTCAATCATATGTAGACCATTCATAGATGAAGAAACATTCCAAATAATTTGTAGGCAAAAATATTAAAACAAGACTCGTCTCATCACCATAAGTAGCACAAGGTGACCAGAAGGCAACCACAATTCCTCAAGGCACTAGTTGATGAAGCATATAATCACACTGATATATGATATTTTGACATATATAAGGGAACAGTTGAAGGAACAAAGCTAAAGCTATCACGGAGGTTGTACATAGATGAGATCATGAGAGATGGTGAGGTGTTCTAACAGAGAAAAGGAAAGAAGGGAACAACCCTTCAAGCAACGAAGAATGAGAGAGCTAATACAATCTAGTATAAGTGTATAACATACACCAAAACAGGTCCTTGGGATTGCTATATAAGTGAAGCAAGAACAATGGAAAACTCAAGGACAAATTTGTGTTCAAGTTGCAGAAAGTGGATGGCGCTACTTTCTGAATCACAACTACATACACAAGAGGAAGGATACAAAAGAATACGTAAAGGAGGTTCTTCATGCATCATAGCCGCCTTTCGCTTCTATTGCATGACTCCAGTCCAGTACATCAGCCACTGGTACTTTAAATAACTTGACTGCTTACTTTAGAAACATATTCTGAAACTCTTCTGTTGATTTATTTATTTCACAGCTAGTTTGCATAAATGCCATTTCTGTTTCACAATTCCAAAACGGTCAACAGTTCACCTTAAGCAATTGACCAAGTACACCAGCTACTGCGAAACCATCATGGCTATGACATAAGGAGCAAATCAGGTTATTGACATTAATGCTTCCGCAAAATGGGAAAGTTTTCTAGAAATTTGGATAATTGTTGGATCACTTTGAATGCACTAGAAGTCCAAAGGAAACGTGTGGCTTGACACAAGTATAAGGAAACAGCAAAGTGGGCAAACAGAGAAACAAACTCCTTATAGTAATTATGCTATGTGTAAAATCAAGAACTAAAAGGGGAAAGAAAGATTGGAGATCAAAGAACATAGGCGAGAACTGGGAAAATGTTCTGCCAGCAGCAATGACATTCAATTTTACGGATCCTTAATCCATTATAGTGATAGAAGCTAAGGCATATGCATATGCTTATAATGCAACTGGATTACAATCAGTGCTTCACTCCAATGGCTATCATAATCAGGATCAAAATTTCAAAAATGTCAGCGAAGTCTGAATTTTCCACAACAGAAACTAGCACCGCCGGAGTCAACATGAAATAGGAACGTAATTTCAAGGGTTTAACAGACACCTTGGAGGTAACAAAGCAAAAGGAAACGCATTATTGACAAAAAAATCAAACAAAAGAGTAGAATTCAATGAATTCCAGACTACAGGAAAATAGCAACGGATTTGGACAGATCGAGCTCAAGCTAACTACACACGTACCTTCCGAGGACGACTGCGATTTCTTAGAAGATGATGAAACAGAATTCGAGGATCCAATAATCTGCTGGTCTCGCTTCCTGGAGGAAGACGGTGGCGGAGGAGACAAGCTAGTGGACGAAGCCGCCGCAGCTGCCGCAGCGGCAGCAGCAGCCGAGGCCGCCGAAGACGCTCTTTTCGCAGCTGCAGCCGCCTCCGGGGTGCCATACTTCCTCGGCCTCCCCCTCTTCTTCCTCACGGCCTCTAACGGCGGCGAAGGGGCCTTCCCGGCCACCGAATGAGGGTAGAGAACCGTAGCGTTGGCTCCGTCCGTCGGACCGCCGCCATGGTTGGGGAAGAGGCCGCCGTTGGTGATCTGCGATGCGGAGGTGGTGACGCCGGAGGGAACGGCGGAGCTGAGGTTGGGATGGAGAGCGGTGGGGTTTAGGGGTTGGGGTTGGGGCGGTTGTTGGTGGTGGTGGAGGTAGTAGGGGCTCAAATGCGATTCCATTCGGCCGATGGAGGGAGAAAGATTTTTTCCTTTTTTTTTCCTTAATATTTTTTTCCGGAAAGAATGAATTGAATAATTCAAAATATTTATTTTATTATTTAGATTTTAGGGTTTTGAGGGAGATCGGGATGGATTATCCATTATCGGCCGTCGGATCACTTTTTGGTGAGATTTTGCTTTATTTACGGCAAGTGACCCTTTTTTGTGTCATATTTTCACAAAATCGCTCTTCTCGAGTCAAGTTTTTTTTATATAGATATAAATCAACAGTCTTCACTCACCTTTTGTAAGCAATGTGAAGCTTTGAATGTGTCGCTAGTAATTCGGAGCCTATTATGTGGCAAAGTCAAGCAATGTAGTCCGCTATTGTGTTAATCTCTCGACAAACGTGTCTGAAGCCCACCGTCTCAAAAATTTAGAGTTGGAGAACAAAGTTGAAGATGAGTATCTCGATTTTTCATCGACATCTTCAAAATCCCATAAGAGTGTTTTGGCATCAATACTTATTTGAAATGTGAGTGTTTTAGCATAAATCGTTGACATTAACTTACAAGAAGAAACATCACATTCACATGCAACAATCGTACCACAATAGTCACGAATAACAAACTCGGTCTTAGTTTCTCTAGTGACGGGTTTTGATCTAATAAAATATCAATACACTGATTACACTCCTCTAATCGTGTTTGAAAGATAGATGTTTAAACTATCTAACCATCAACAATTCAAATATAATTTTAGTGCTTTTCCAATTTAGTAGCACTTATCATATATTGTATTTGTATATATACAACAACATGGGTGGTTCTTTGAGTGAGGGAACTAAATTTATAGGTATTTGTTGTAATATAATTTGCTATGGGTACTTTTGAGAAAAAAGTCAAATTTGAAGGGGCTATTTTTGGTAATTTGTAAAATATAAAGGGAAAGAAAGAATTATCCAAAACCCAAAAGAGAAGGGGAGGTGGAAGTGTGGGAGGTGACCACTACGAGTGTCCAGTGTGAGGAGGGGCCTATGGGGGGTGGGAAGAAAGGAACAGGTGGGGGCAATCGCCCATTGCAGTTCAAATTGAAGCGCGTTTGGTCCCACCATTATTAGGACATGGACAGCTCTCTCTCTTTGTTAGGGCTATGGGATAGGCAGTGGACCAGTCACATCACTCCCCCCACCCCCACCTCCCATCTTCATCTTCATCTCCCAAAGTCTTTGATTTTGACATTTTTCTCCACAGCTTCACCGCCTTTACAACTACAAGCTCTGTCTTTTCTAGCCTAATTACATCATGTTACTATTGTGTTACTTTAAAAAATAAAAGAAAGATTTTATGTTGATGTGAATTCTTTGGCCCTTTGAAAGATACTCCGTATTTGATATCTGTGACGTGTCTTGGCGCTCTTTCGCTTGGTTAGATTTGTGAAGTCCGAATCGGGACTGGTTGGGATCGTGTGTGATGATGCTTTCTGGACGACTCCGTGATCGAAAAAGAGTTTTCTTGGAGTTTCATCTACATCACCCACGGTAGTTAAGATCCTGTTGTATCACCGGTCCACCGTGCTACTTTTCAACAGTGCTTGACTTTATTTTTCGTCTGTATCTTCAACTTGTTTGACTTAAGTTTGTTAAGATTTGCCCTAATGTAGAGTTCTATTTTCGCTTGTTAGCTGCACCTTTTCTGATTTTTTGTTCTATAGACTCATCAGCCTGTCGAGGATCAAACCTTGATCCCAAAAAAAATCTCGAATTTGCTACTATTGAAAAAAAAATCATCTTTGATTAAATAACAATATAAGATTAGCAAAACAATGCATCTTGTTAATCCCGTCATGTTATGGAAATTACAATAAGGGTATGTTTGGATTCCAAATGCATTATGTTTATAATGTAAAATGATAAAGTTGTGTTTGGTGCTTGTTTGGATAGGGTTAAAAATCTCAGGAAGTGCAATATCTCAGGATGTCCGCGTTAATATATATGTTTGGATGAAAAAATAAAAATTGAAAAACCCTGGAAGTTATCTTCCTAGGATTTCTACTTCCTCCAAAATACGGGAAGTGAAATCACCAAGGAGGAGTAGGTAAGATTTCTTCCACCCTTTTGATTTTAATAAAATCCCTTTTTTTTGTAAATAAAATAAAATCTCTATTTTTACCCTCCACGTATATCCCATCCTTCGTATATAAGGGTTAAAATAGTAATTACACATAAATTCCCATAAAATTCTCTTGTGCAACCAAACCAAATGTGGTAATTTAATTCATGGGAATTAAAAATGAATCAAACATATTTTTCAAAATCCCAGTAATTTCAATTCCAGGGAATTAGACTTCCCATATATTAAATTCTCAGAAATTATATCTACCCCTTTTATCCAAACGAGCACTTGGTTAACAAAAATTTCAAGGCGTTTAAATTATGAAAATTTTGGATTCCGCGATGTATTAATTAAAATGTAATTATTTTATCTTGATTTATGTGATTATTTGGTTAAATTACGGTTTTATTTTGATTTTTACGATATTTTTATTTTTACAACCAAACGGACAAATAAAACGAGGTAAAATAATTGCATTATAATAAAAATGCAATGGAATACAAACGGGTGATGATATCTTCACCGCTAATTTTTACTATTTCCACCGCTAATCACCGCATAGATATGCGGTGGGTTTAATGACAGTCAACGATCCCACCGCATAGGTATACGGTGGGTCACCGCAATACTATACGGTGGGTCACCGTACACATGTAAAAAACCGTCGTCATAACGGTTCAAAACCGTCGCCATAACCCACCGCATAGGTATACAATGGGTTTGAACCGTTGACATACAGTCCAAAACCGTCGCCATAACAGTCCAAAACCGTCATCATTACCCACCGCATAGGTATGCGGTGGGTTATGGCGACAGTTTTGGATAACTTCTACAACCCTCTCTGATTGCAAAAAACCCAACGCATGTATACCGTCGTCATAACCCACCGTATAGGTATGCGGTGGATTCGTATACGGTCAACGGACCCACCGCATGTATATGCAGTAGGTCTGGGAAAAAGTGGATTAAGACCACAGTATACCTATGCGGTGATTAGCGGTAAAAATAGTAAAAATTAGCGGTGGAGATATCGTTTCCGAATACAAACACACCCTATGATAGTCCCGGTTAATATTTTGCAAAGTATCGTGTCTTAGCACTAGTTTGGAATTAAATTTACTAAAAACATTTTCAACAATAACCACCCGTGTTTATAAAACATTTTCAATAAATTCTTAATTCCATCAGAATTTTCAGGGGAAAAAACACAATTTCAAACTCAAACAGAAATAAGTGGGCGTGAATCAATAAATGTTACTAGAAAGCTCCTTCTTAGGTGGATGAATTTAGCGATTGGTTAACAGAAGTTGATAATGTCTATAATAGGAATAGTCTTCAGTTTTCACTACTAGAAGTACAATGAGATTGTCCAAATAGTGCTTAAAATAGTGTAGTATGACATGTACATAAACTTGGAAAAGGCAGTGGATGTGCTTTCTTTGCTATTCCACATTAAATGATTACACCTATTCCACATTTAAATGATTAGATCCCAGAATTTTAACTTTTAGTATCATTTCTCTACAAAAATCCCAAACCTGATAAACAATAGATCATGATACATTTACATTGGGTATAATTTTTTTAATTTTACGCTACAAGTAATAACATGATATGTGGCAAAAAAAAAAAAAATGTAAAAAGTAACTAGTTTACAAGTCTAGCTTTTTTTCTTCCATTTTAAGATAGGAATCTTATAATTTAATTGGTGGTGTAAAGAATCTAGACTTACACTAAGTGTAAACGTAGACTTTTCCAAAAACAATACTAGTATATAGTTATATATTGTACTCTATAATTTGATTTTACCCAAACTTTTAACGGTTTTCAAATTTCAAAGATTTAGAGAATTCCGAGTAATTTAGTTCTACAGAATATTGCATACCTAAGAAAACTTTTCTAACTTTTCTTGATGTTATTTTTCCATTTTGGATAATGAGATAATAATCTATTAGACTAAAAAATATATTAATTAAGGGTTCGTTTGGTTAACACGAGAAGAGCAATTCTCAGGAAGTTATTTCCCGGGAATTCAATTCCCACGTATTGCACTTACCGAAAATTGAAAAAAATACGTTTGGTTGGATTTTAAATGGTAGGAATTAAAATAAAGAAATTCAAAATTTCTATTTATAAAATGTGGAACTAGAACTTACCTAGGGGGAGTAGATAAGTTAAATCCCCTTGAAATAGAGGAATTTAAATTCACGGGGATTTAACCTCCTGAGTTTTTCTGTGACTAAAACTCCAACCAAACACACACACACACACACACACACATATATATATATATATATATTTCTTCTACTTCCTCAGTTTTTCTACTTGCTAACCAAATGAACCCTAAAATTCTCCCAAAACTCAAAAACCTCAGTTAGATACCCATTTTCCTAGTCATTCCTTCCCATTTTGCTCATATAGGTGTTGTGCTTAGAGCATCATCAACGGTGGGGAGCTAGCCTCCCCACTTTACTTTTTCATGGCTTTTGGGCAACCCGACTATTGTGAACAACCTTCCGATTTTTGGGGTGCCTCAATATATTGGGAACCTTCCCAAATCCGAAACCAATAGGATTATGCCACATGTCCATAAAATAAATCATTATTTTAAACTTTCATCTTTTCATTATTTTTTTAAACTTATAGCTTTTCATTTTTTTTTTAAACTTCAAGTTTTATTTTTAACTCATAGCCCTTTTCATTTTTTTTTAAACTTTCATTTTTTTTTTAAACTTTCAGTTTTTTTTAAACTCAGCCTTTTTTATTATATTTTTTTCAACTTCCATCTTTTTTTTTTTATAAACTTCCAGCTAACATATAGGTTATGTAATTTTTATTATTTTTCAATGACAATGTATGGTTAACGTAATTTTTATAATATTTAATTTCACAAGTGTAAGAAATACTAGTTTAAATTAATTTGAATTCATATAAGATTTTTAAGATATCGAATAAATTTGTGATGGAAAGGATTCAATTAATAATTTTTAATTGGCGAATTTATTAACAAGTTCATTAAAAGATTTTAAATTATTAAAATTAATTATGAAATATAATTATAAAATCAAATTAATTATTTTTTAATTGTTAAATAAATCAAGTTATTTTAATACAGAGTATTTGAAATTATAGAGAAAATATTGGTATGAAAAAAATGATGAAATAGATTTATTGGGCATTTGGGCAACCCGACCATTGTGGAGGTTAGGAAAAGAATTGGGGAGGGTTGAGAATAAAGTTAGTGGAAAATGAGGTGGACGAATAAGAAAAGGGAAGAGAAGTTTTGGGGAACCCGACCATTGCTGATGCTCTTAGAATGAGAATGGGTTGTATGGTGGGTGATTGGATTTTCATTTCACCCAATCCACTGCGGGTGAATCATCACCCCACCCGCTCGGTATCTGTATCCACTTCATTTACCACTTTGTGAATGAGCAAGTGAGATGAATAAAATATGATTGATTTTTGTCCATTTAATTCTATCCATTTTTGTACTGATTCGAAATATACATAGAGAGAGTTTTCGGTGTATCCCTTATGATGTACACAAGTCTAGTTATTCGTTTGTTTTCACATGATTATTCGTCTATAATACATAATATTAGTCTGAACAAAAAGTGTAAAAAAGGGTAAATTTCTTTCTAATGGATAATCACCAGTATCACCGAATAATCACTCAATACCGTCGAATCTCAAACGTTGATTTTTTTAGTTCAATGACCCAAATTTGTTAACATGATACACCATAAGAATTGTATACATATGATCTATTATATATAAAAAAAAAACAAGTACTAGAAAATACATCGTGAATAACATTATAAATAGATGGACTCAAAAAACATTATATTACAATTATTATTTCATCCGAGTTTCTATGTCATATCCTAACGTCGGGTTAGAAAAGAAAAAAAAATATTTTTATTCATAAACTATAACAATAAAATAAACAAATAGTATATTATATTGAAAATGAGTAATGGCTAAAGACAGATGATAACGTTGAGTTGGGGTGAGTCAGCCAGTCAGGTGCCGATAGAAAAAAAGCATCCCTCACATTGAATTTGATTTACCACTCATCATCCGCTTTTCTCCGATTTTCACTCACTTTTTTCGGATCGGACAATTTAGATTCGAGTCGGGTGCGGCCTTGCGGGTAAAATTTGTGGTTCCCTTAATAAAAATGTGAATATAAAATGCCCCCTAAAATCTGGGATCAAGTCTAATCAATGTCGACTTCCACAAAGTTAAAACCGTTAAAGTTGAAGCTTTTACAGCATACTGCAGTTTCCATGATTTGAGCAGCTAAAAGTACAGTAATACAAAATCTGGGTTTGAAACATTTCAAGAGGAATCAAACCTCTTATTTCCAATCTTGGATTTACAAGAGATGAAACAACTTCAACTACAAGGTGTAGCCCTCCTCCTCATAGTTACTGATTTACACTCAAAATTCAAAATCAAATCCTTGAACAAATACAAAATCACTCACTCATCTACCCTGCCTCCTCCCTCTGTATAACTCCTAAACAAATCACACTTTAATAACCTGAAAAATATTAAACCAAAAAAGAGACCAAAACACACCTCATATATGAACCATTTGTAATGAGAACAAGGATTTACACACATTGATTTGGCTTATTGCTATTTGCACTTGTCTATCTTGTGTATTCGGAGCCTTGTATTCTTCGATAGAACGCGCTAGTTTGCCTTCATTGATCTTCAAGCCAAGCTTCGTTTCCTTTTGATCCCAACTCTCCGAAGCTCACGCAGGTGAGACGCAATCTCCTGTATGAAGCGAACGCCCTCATCTCCGCCTCTGAGCGAGTTGATTGCGTGTTCGAGAAAGTTTCTATCTGCTTCAAGTGCCTGCAGCCTCTCATTCAGAGTGGATACCTCGTGGCCGAGAGTCACTGCATCAGCAGCTGCTGTATGGACTGAAGAATCTCGTCCCATGGATTTTGGGGTCTTCAGCGAGTATGCTCGTCTTACAATAGGGCGTCTGCTGCCCGAGTTTGGATCATCCTTATCGCTGTCGTGTTCGGATCCTGCCTGCTCTGCTCCTTCCATTTCAAGGCAATCCCCATTTCGCAAGTCTTGGTGTATCCCAGTGTTAGAGAACAGATGAAGCTTCGTCTCCAAGCTACCCAATCGGTGTGCTATGTATGATCTTTCATCGTCGAATCCTAGCCATGAACTCGTTGGAGAGCTGCTCTTCCGCCCCACATTGTTTTCACTTGAAGGAAGCCTCTCTTTCGCATTATTAATAGGCATGCTTGATGGTTCCGCGACATGAATTTGATCCGAAACTGGCTCCTCCTCATCACCATGATAGTTTATCCTATAGTAATCAAGCTCGGCTTCAAGATCCTGGATCTCCTTTTCCTTCTCCGCGAGAAGATCATTCGCTCTCTCTAACGCTTCAACATCGTACTCAGCTTGCTCCTCCATCATTCTGATATCGTGCAAGGCTTCCATTTGCATTGCTGCTTTCTCTTCTTGGAGCCTTGTGATCATCGCCAGCGCCTGGTTCGCAGCCACAGCCGAAGCATTCCTCTCTTCCTCCAGCTCCTTACACAGCGCACTCATCAACTTCTTGTCTTGCTCAACCTGCCTTTTGAGTCTGTCTAGTGCACTCTCCCCATCAATCTCGCCCACAGTGCTGAGATCCAAAGACTCAAAACCGGATTCGTTCCTCTCTAGTGAGTTCCTAGAATCGTTTCTCTCAAGCGAGATCCTCTTATGAAGTATCTGGATTCCAATCGAAGCCAAGGCATCCAATGCTCTCGAGTCCTCCAGGTTGGCAGACACCCGAGGGCTTATCATACCTGCAAGTGGTAACTCTAGTCCTCGAGCCACAGATAATTGCGCCAACAGAAGCTTCAAATCTTCGCTAACTCGCGTTGAATCCTTTCCTAGCAGCTGCTCCAATGTTTTGCCAGACAACTGCCTTCCCCTACTGCTTAGGGCTAGCTTGTATGCATCACCAAGCTCCAAACTATTCGCCGGTTGAGCTACTTCGTCGCTGGCATCACCATTTATCTTAGAATCTGGTACATCAGTTGTAACATGTTCCTTTTCCGCTTCATTTACTCTCTCAATGGTCTCCATTACAACCTTTTGCTCAACTTCTACAGGACCTGCATCATCTACTGCCATCAAATTTACCAAATCACATAAGACCTACTGAACAATGCGACGAAATAAGTAGCAAATAAAGGAAGAACATGACCAATTACATCAAACTTGCAATTACCTTTTGATGAACCAACTTCAATATCTGCAGCATTTAGTGACTCAGGCACATTAATGGGGCTGATGGAGTCACTGGATGGAGAGGACTCAGTTTTAAGGTCAATATCTTGCCAGTTAAGCTCCTCCAGCCCATGTCCAACGGTAGCAGGTAATGCAGATGGAGCCTCTTGCGATTCAGTCAAATCCGACTGAGATGGTTCGTGATCGATCAAATTCGGAGGCTCAACCGCAGACATTTCTGGAACTGTATCCTCCTGGGACTTCATCCAATCGTCAATCAAATTCAGAGGCTCCATCAAAGAGGCATCTAGAGCAAGAGACTCCTCTTTGACTGTATCCTGAGTATTGTTCAAATCAGATTGAGATTGTTCATGATCAATAAGATTTGAAGATTGCGAAGAAATATCCAAATTTCTTGGCTTCTCTTGGACTGCATCTTCTACGAGCTTGCTAGCCACTAGATGTTTCTGAGGATGGTAAGTTTCAGAAACAATCAACTTTGGCTCATTGTGGAATGTCTGATCTTCGGATTCTGTATCCGAATTGAGCTTCAGTTCAGAGTATCCAAAATGAGGTGAACAATCTTCAAAACTCTCATGTACAGCTGAGATTGAACCTAAGAAATTTGACCTTTTATTCTCCTTCTTCAAACCATTCCAATTCAGCCTCAATTCCCGGGGCAAATTTGCATCAACATCGTCTCTCTCGAGCTCAACAGACTTGGTCTGAAGCAATGCCTGAGCATGACTTCTCGAACTCCATGGCTCATTGCAACAACAACATACTTTGGTGCCGCGGGAGGGATGCTTCTGATCGCCAATCAATGGCGAATCATCGGCATCATTGTCGGAATCAAGCCCTAGCTTACCGACCAACAATCTATACGTTTCCGAATTGGACTTATCCTTAGTGGCAAAAGAGAAGAGGCAATTCTCACACATTCCATGAACATCAACAAGCTTCTCATGGTGAGTGCACAAAACCAAGGACGAAATCTCCGATCTGTGGCTTCTGCACATCAAATCCCAATAAGATCTCATACTCCGAGTACCGAAGACATGATCAAGCCGCGAGCAAAGCAGGCAAGGGATCGGTAAATCGCAGTAGCGAGCAAACCAAGTGATCAGGTAGGCGAATACGCCGTTGATGAGTAGCATCATGATCAGCAGCCACTCTAGAAGCGCTGATGATAAGGCAGTCATGAAACACCTCCCTGAGGGTTTTCGCCATCTGATGTAGGACACCCCTTTACCAGCCATGATCGACCGAAAGCGAAAGCTACTCAATCATATGCAGCAACCAAGATAGAAACAAAACAAGGCCTGCAATAAATCGAGGATCGATCAATTGTAATCAGGTATCTCAATTAGATCTCAGTACAACAGTAGCACATACAGAAAGTTTTGGGGCAAATAAGCAATTCAAATCAAGGAACATAAATTGAGATGATAAATACTCGAAATTAACAGTTAGAATTAGGAATTCTGGAATCAAACTTCTTAATGACAAGTATGAATCCAAAAACTAGAATTAAGGAGATGATCTGGACGAGGAATAAATGGATTCTTACGGAAACGGGAGACCCAATGAACCTTGTGCAGGAAAGGCGAAGGCGATAGGAGTTGAGAGCTTGGGAGATTCCAATGAGGGGAGAGAGAGAGAGAGAGAGATGAGACAATAAAATAGGAAGTAGAGATCTGCACGTTGTAATCAGATCAGTCAAAAAAATAAAGAACGAGGATGAAAAATGGCGACACATCTAAAAGTCGGCTTGGAATTTAGAGGGAAAGGGCGTCTGTGCCGAAAGTTGGGCAGCTGCTGAGTAGGCCTGACGACACCATTTTTGCTCTGTGTACTTGTTAACTTTAGATAGTTTATAAATTCAGATTAAGCAAATATTACGTTTTTATCGACGGGGTGTCATTTTTTTAATTGAAAATATATTAGGATTTAGGTATCATGTTGATGTTGATGCTGTACCACGTTCATATCGACGTGGTCCCTAAACTCTGATTTACAATGTATTTAGTTTCTGCGTTTATTAACACACTTTGTTTTTCATTTTTATTTGTCCAGTTTTGGATTATATGGATTTTTTGACAGGTGTACGTGACACATTGATTAAGAAAAACTAAAGACTTGAGTGAGAGCCTTCGCCTATGTGAGGTCTCCATTGTCGAGTTATGGGATGGGGACATAGATGTGTGATCGAGATCTGATAACTTGTCATCAATCAAGTCTAAATATGAGGTCTTCGTTGTTGTTCTATATGACCCCCTATCTCACTTAGCTTATGGGAGTGCACTTCATTTTTGTGCCCTGCTTCAATAACGTTTCATGTTCTGGTGCTTGATCACGAAGTTATTATCTTTTTCTATTTTCATTGTTTTTCTTCATTTGGGTTTCGTTTGTTCATGCTTTCGGTTATCGATTTTCTGGTCTCTCGAGTTACCAGATTTGGTAGAATCTCCTATCACTTTTTTTTTTCAAAATAAAACGAACACCAATTTAATACCCCCCAAAAAATCTAAGGGAGTATAAACATCTTATATATTTGTTCAAAACGAATACCAATTTATGATCAGAATAATCTCTCTAAAACCTCTTATATATTTGTTCAAAGGGAGTACAAACTTAGCTGTTAAAAAAGACCTTCAATTCCTCTTATAAATCACTAAGTTAACTTGCAAACTATAGCTTATCTCAATCGTGTATATATTTAAAAAAAAATATTAAGAAAGTAAAACTTTATTATACAATACTATATGTACATAACATGGAAAGAGATGGACTCACTAAAGATTCCAACTAAAACTAACTTGCATACTGTTTTTTTTTTGTTTTTTGTTTTTTTTTGTGACGTGGGGTTTCGAGGTTGTCAACTAATCCCCAGGGATCCAAGCGCAAACCGGGTAAATCAGACGGCAAGCCACCAAGCAAGCTTACCCAAGCGAAATAGCCCTAACTTGCATACTTGTTGGAGCAGTTTATGCATGTTGCTATAGCTTCAAATAGACTTTGTTCAACGCAGCCAAGATAACGGGCCACTGAATGACTGAAAAGGGAAAAAAAATGAATAAGAGATGTAGGTGTGTGAAAAGAGTGTTCTTATGATTCGTTGCCAATGGTCATAAACAACAATGTGAAAGTCTAATAAGATATAAGTTGCTTTCTTTTATAATTTCATGATGGTTGGGTCTTCATCTAGGTGGGAAACGACGTGTGATTCACATTTTTTCAGGAGTTGTCATCTGTCTAGTGTGAATTTCTACTTCTGTCTTCTTAGTGGTGAGTCGTTATGTTAGCCATTGCTATCATATGTGCTCATTATCTACGTTTGTCTGTCGAGTCATTCACTTGGATCTACGTTCTGTCTTCTTAGTGATCACAGGCTTCGGGTTGTTTTGTTGCGCATGGTGTGTTTTTAGTTTGGTGCATTGTACGTATCTTGACGATTTGTCCGTCTGACGTTTTTTTTACCCTTTTGATTTACCAGACTTTATCGAACATTTGATTAGATTGATCAATCACATTTACAAATGTTTAAAGTTAGTGACCTATAGGTTAAATATTATTTTGGAAAATAATAGGTGTTAAATATTATTTTGACAGATAATTAGTTTTTTTTTGTTTGGCAAAGTATGAAAAAATAATTAGTGTGCAATTTTAAAAACCGTAATGATTTTGTTCTATTTTTTTGAAAACAAGGGTGATTTTGCGATATTTTTTTGGAAATAATATGTGAATTTGTAAAATTTTAAAAATAAAGGTAGTTTTGTCACTTTTGTATTGAATTTAGTCAAATAATATGTAGTTTTGTTCAATGTTATAAAAGAGTTTTTTTGCGAAGAAATAAATAATAAAGGGTGGTTTTATTCATTAAAAAGAAGAAAATATGAGTTTTGGGCATGAACCGAACTTTTGATAATACTCAGTGGTACTATCCAGACAAAAAAAAAAAGTATGAGACACCAACCAGAATTGTCAAAAACTCAGGTGCACCAAACATAATTTTCCTTATATTTATCGGTTTATAAACTTTTATCATGAAAAAACATATTTAAAAAATTATATAATTAAAAGATATTGAAAAATAATTTTATATTTTTAAAATATATCATTTTTTATAGTAATAAAAATTCATGATCATGTACTTGAAATGTAAATATAATATATATATAAAAACTTTCAAGTAAAATTATATAACTCGGGAGAAGGAGATTAAAAAGAAAAAAGAAGAAACGAAAAATAGAAAAAAGGGGGCAATAGAGTAAATATGAAACTAAAAATAAAAGTGAAATAAGGAAAAGACGGAAACACCCTCAGTGTATCGCACACACAAACCCTATCTGCGAAATCCCCAATCAGATCCCTCCCAATTGCTTCCCCCTTTCTCTTCTCCGATCTCTCAATCTTGCCCTTCTCCCCCATTTGCCCCTTCTCTCCCCTCCCATCCCCCTCTGTGTTTCCGATTTCCTCCCTCCGCCCCTCAATTTATACCCATCAATTTACCCGCCAATTTTCTCCCTTTTTCGAATTCTCGTTGGAACCCCCAACGTCCCCCCTTTCCCCTGTCCTGCTTCAGCCTTGACTCTGACGACTAATTGCTCCATCTGCGCTCTTCGATCGGTGCTGTTTCCTGCCGAGCGAACCAGTATCTCCTCGACTATGGCCACTGTGCCTTAAAGGTTGGAATTTTATGGCGGATGGTTGATTTTTTCCATAGATACCCAGTTATTAGGTATCGTCAATTTTGAAAGTTTTGATTTTTGTTTCCCCTTTCATTCCTTTATTGTGCTGCGTTGGTGGTTGAGTGAGAACTGGTTCACAATTTCATGTGCTTTGAGCTGTATTTTACTCGTGACTTGTGGAGAACCATCAGGTTTGCTAGGTAGCATTACTGGTTTTAAAAAAAAGGTCAAATCTTCATTGATTTTGACCTTAATCATCTTAATTTTAATTCTCTCCTGGAACTGTTTTGGGTTATATGGGAAGTTCTCTTGATGGATGATGCTTTTATCCAGGTTTAGTTTGTTCTAGTTTGCTTTTGTATGATTCACTAGTTCACATTTTTATTGCTATTCGGTTTTGAAGCACATGATAATAATTTAGAGTGTCAGGGCGATCTTTTAGGTTTGTATGGCCAAAGGAAAAAGAGTTTTACAGTATAATTCAATGCTTGAGTTTTGGGTAAGAGTC
Source organism: Persicaria tinctoria (assembly GCA_037127255.1). Lineage (NCBI taxonomy): Eukaryota > Viridiplantae > Streptophyta > Magnoliopsida > Caryophyllales > Polygonaceae > Persicaria > Persicaria tinctoria. The sequence goes on from JBANSL010000012.1 coordinate 10,263,292, forward strand.
TGTAATACCTTCCTTTTGGAGGGAAGAGGTGTGGTATGGATTACCATGGAAATTGGAAAAGAAAATATTAATTTTTGTTACTTTGAGTTTGAGCTAATGCATCACATTCACATAGCACATTGTTTTACTGTCTCTCTGTTTTCCTTTCTAATATTTGATTGTGAAATGCCTTTTGTACTTCTATTGATGTGCTTGGTTTGAGATTGTCTAAATATTTGAGTGTTTGATCATGGATTTCTCAACATAATCTGATTTCATTGTGGTACAGTACAGTCGGCTTTGATTAAGCACAGTGCAAGGCTACGTCTTCAGCAGTCCCGGGATTGTTGAGATATCTTTACCTGCTAATCCAATCCAATGGCTAATCATGATTTGATGTCAGGGCAAGACCACAGTTTAGGCCTTAGTCAGGACTCACAGTTAGTGCTTGCTCATAATCACCATGAGCTTGATGTTGGTCATGATCACGATGAGCATGACCTTGATGTGCGTGAGGAGGGTGATCATGAACTGCCTTTGGGTCATCATCATGATCATGAGCTGCGCCTAGACCAACGGAACCATGACTCTGGAGCTGATCAAGAGCACCATTATCAGCAACAGAATGAATTAGGGGTTGATGGAAAAAACGAGCAAGAATCTCAGCAGTTATCGGGTCCTTCACAAAGTCATGAGTTAGTTTTGGCAGAAAACAATGAGTTAGCTGTTGAACATCAACTTGATGAAAATTTGGAGCTTGCTGTTGCCCAGAGCCATGAATTGGCGATTGAATCCGAAGAAGAAGGCATGGCAATTGCAGAGCACTCTTATTTAGTTGATAGCCCTCATGTAATTCAGGCACGTGCTCTTGCTATCTGTCCTACTCACGAGCTTCACGTGGGACAAGAGTTCCCCGATGTCAAGAGCTGTCGGAGAGCATTAAGGGATACAGCAATTGCTCTTCACTTTGAGATCCAGACTATAAAATCTGACAAAACTCGTTTTACAGCTAAATGTGCGACTGAGGGATGCCCTTGGCGCATACATGTTGCAAAGCTTCCAGGGGTCCCCACTTTCACAATCAGGACACTCCAAGATTCCCATACATGTGGCGGGATATCCCACTTGGGCCACCAACAAGCATCAGTCCAATGGGTCGCGAATTCAGTGGAGCAGCGGCTAAGAGAGAACCCGAACTGTAAACCCAAGGAGATACTAGAAGAAATCCATCGTACACATGGGATCACCTTATCATACAAGCAAGCTTGGAGGGGTAAGGAGCGGATCATGGCTGCTATGCGTGGATCTTTTGAAGAAGGGTACCGACTACTGCCACAGTACTGTGAACAAGTGAAACATACGAATCCAGGTAGCATTGCCTCTGTCTATGGTAATCCTTCTGACAGCTGCTTCCAGCGGCTCTTTATTTCATTCCAGGCATCAATATTCGGATTTCTAAATGGATGTCGCCCCCTTCTGGGGCTTGACAGAACCTATCTTAAGAGTAAGTATCTTGGTACTCTGCTCCTAGCTACAAGTTTTGATGGAGACGGTGCTCTCTTTCCAATGGCATTCGGCGTGGTTGATGAGGAAACTGATGAAAACTGGATGTGGTTTCTATCTGAGCTCCATAGCCTACTTGAGCTTAATACAGAGAACATGCCGAGGCTGACTATTTTGTCTGACAGGCAGAAGGGCATTGTAGAAGGAGTAGAAGCAAACTTTCCGACCGCTTTTCATGGGTTTTGCATGCGACATTTGAGTGACAGCTTCAGCAAGGAATACAACAACGCAATGCTCGTCAATCTTTTGTGGGAAGCGGCTCATGCTCTGACTGTGATTGAGTTTGAAGCGAAAGTCTTGGAGATTGAAGAGTTGTCAAGAGACGCTGCATATTGGATCAGACGCATCCCACCTCGATTGTGGGCTACAGCATACTTTGAGGGTACGCGTTTCGGACATCTGACAGCAAACATTGTTGAATCTTTAAACAGTTGGCTTCCTGATGCTTCCGGGCTTCCAATCATTCAGATGATGGAGTCCATTAGAAGGCAGCTTATGACTTGGTTTAACGAGCGTAGAGAAACAAGCATGCAGTGGACATCGATACTTGTTCCCAGTGCCGAGAGGCATGTTGCTGATGCAATCGAACGAGCTCGTACATATCAGGTGCTTCGTGCCAACGAAGCAGAATTCGAGGTCATTTCCCATGAAGGAACACATATTGTAGATATTCGAAACCGTTGCTGCCTCTGTCGGGGTTGGCAGCTGTACGGTCTCCCTTGCGCACACGCAGTCGCAGCCCTCCTTTCCTGCAGGCAGAATGTGCATCGGTTTACCGAGAGCTGTTTCACGGTTGCAACTTACCGCAAGACTTACTCACAGACTATACATCCGATTCCTGACAAGTCAATGTGGAACGAATTAACCGATGCAGATGCAAGCGAAAGAGGCGAGATTGTTATCAATCCACCCAAGTCACTCCGGCCACCAGGAAGACCGAGGAAGAAGAGAACACGAGCTGAAGATCGAGGCCGCGAGAAGCGGGTTGTGCATTGCAGCCGCTGCAATCAAACTGGGCATTTCAGAACTACTTGTTCTGCACCTATATGAGGAGTTCCTTAACTGCAGGTGTTCTCTTGGCCAGGGTACCATATAATCTTAGCAACTGTGTTCTTAGGTATTTTAGCACTATTGGTTATTTGACTAGAGATGGTTCAATGAGATACTCTTTGAATCTTTATGTATTATTGAACTGAAATAATTTGGTGTTATGGAGCAATCTTTGTAATAGTCTCTCTATTAGAGTTCTCCTTTCTACTATAAAACTTGTTTTGGTAGCTGACTATAAGATTCAAACATAAGCCTAAATGAAGTGAAATTTGTCCAAACTCATGACCCAAGTTTTTCTAAAACGAAACATAAAACAGTGCATTTATTGATTGCAAAATGCCACCACAAATACTACTTTGTTTTAAACTGTTCACCATTTTAGCAAGCAATGTTTGAACTAAAAACACCTAATGACAGTAACAGGATGGAAAACAAACCTGCAGCTTACTCCTAAACCTAGTTACTACTGTACCAAATACACTCTGTTTGATACTCTGTCAAGACCATCTTTCTTGGTAACACGAAAAAAAGGGGTTGCCTAGTCTTTATGTTGTAACAGTCTGCATCCAGGGTTTCGCAAAAGAGCTGCTACCATGATCCTTTTTAGTACAACTTCGAAAATGTTCAGGAGCTAAGACCAAGCCACTACACACTAATACCAACTACCAAGTAGATGTCATTCAATATCCATAATTGCCTCCATATACAGAGCCATAAGCTCCCTGCTGGCTAGCGTATCCTGTGTTTGATTGCGGTGAGCCGTATGTGGGTGCTGCAGCGTATGAATTGTAAGCTTGATTATAACTCTGATCAGTAGAAGCTGTGGTTTGGGTTGGAGCAGGAGCTCCTGCTCCGGCCATGTAGTTCTGCAGTACAAGGAAGATGGTATCATCAGTAGATATATAATTGTAGCCTTCAGAATGATTATTATTCTCATCTGTTTTCACATATTACAGTTAACTACCATGTTCTGAAGCATATTCACAAGCATATTCACATATTACAGTTAACTACCATTGTATTAATAATACCTGTATCAGCTGCTGAGCTGCTTGGACTTGTGAGCCAGTGCCACTGATCTCAACGGTCATTTCACCAGGAACACCCCTTGTTTCCTGTATGGTGACAGTAGCCCCACTAGCACGGCGGATGTAGCTGATATTTGACCCACTTGTTCCAATCACAGCATCAGCGTACGATAATGGAATTTGAATGTGTTGTGTGGCCTATGGGTTTTAGACAAATAAGAAATTCTGAATCAATAAAAAAAAAAAATCAAGGGCAGAAAAAGCACCATCTGGGAATACAATGTACCCGGCAATAGAATATAAGATCACACATCAAAGCTCGAGGATCAAATGTGACCATTACATTATTTAAAATGTTGAATAATTTTAGCTTAATTCAGTCACTAACTTCAAGGACCATGTACAAGGAGAACGAATATGTTCAGTTACAAAAGGCAATCAAACTTGGATTCAATATTCTTTGATTTTTCCTATGAAGTACTTTTACCAAACGAAATCCAGGAAAGCAAACGTAACAGAAAAGAAATTATCTTTTCAATTTTTATTTACACTTTACACTCCATACAGAGCAGTAATCAGGTGTGCGCAACCCAGTGAGATATGCAACACACATAGGATCTTCATGTTTCTAATATTGGCTTCAGCCATAATCATAAATCCCTTCAAAGGACTAGCTTGAACCAAGTGATAATCGTCCAGGTAATCAAGCTCACTGTGTATTCCATTATAATGACAACATCAATAATTTTATGAACCAACATCTACTGGTTCTCACTAGATTTTCTATAAGAAAGGAATTTTTTCCCAGATGCAATCTCAAATCAGATGACACTTGCTGTTCTGTAAGATAATTTCAGGAAATATCAACAAATAGCAATGAGAAATTATCTTTGAAATCCTAGGCTTCTAGAAACCAAGTTCACACATCAATCCTTGCAATGAAAAGGAAATTGAGCCTCAAAGAATGATAAGAACCTGGGTGATCATAGACGGTGCTGACTGGGGATTAGCTGTAGCCTGGCCACCCATTGCAGGTTCTCTGCCATATGTAGATATTCCCTGATGAGGTTGCCGCTCTGCAGGTGGTGGCATGTCAGCAGGTGGATAATAGTTGTCATGTTGACGTGGTGGTTGCATGTAGTGAGGAACAGGTCCATAACCACCAGGTCCACCACCGCCAGCATTTGGAGGAATACCATGAGGTGGACCCCATGATGGCTGATGAGGCATGTGCTCCACATGAGTGTTTGGATTTTGCATCTAGAAGAAAATCCATCAGTTAATGGCTTCAAAACAATATAGACGATGAAATCTATTCCTCATAATTACCACTTTCATATTAGGATTATAGTGACCATATGATCATAGGATTGGTGGCAGTAAATACCTGCATTTCAAATAAAGGTATAACCGTGCGATCAACCAAGAACTTTCTTAATTGAGATGCAATTAGCTCAACTGCTTTGTGAACAGCAGCAGGTTCTCCCACAACTTCCACAAGTCTGTCGTCTTGAAGGGCAAATACTGGAAGATCCTCTAACAACAATAAAACAAGCAATTTAACATGAGAACAGGTGAGTAGGTGACGGAGAAACTGACTGATCTGCCACAATTTTGGATACACGTATGTATCATTTCATCTAAGAGCTGCGTGAGTTGATAAATACTAATTTCAGAGTCAGACTCAGCTAAACAAAATTGTCTTCATACAGGAATTTCTCAATTCATCATTAATACAAAGCTAAACATCATATATATGGAGGTATGTCTTCAATATATAAGCCATATACAATACACAAAGTGATTATGTAATATATCTTCCCCATATAAAACCCAAACCGCAGGCAAAGAGGGCAACAACAAAATGCATCGATTTTTAAAACTACAGCAAGGCATAATAGCAGTTGTCCAAGGTCCAGCACTGTGCATGGGTAAGCCCAAAAAGAGTAAATAAAAACATAGTTGGTCTAATACCTGATCCAAGAACCCTGACAATGCAACTGGATGTTTCTTGGATAGATTTGACAGTTGCTCCCTGCTTTCCTATCAGACTCCCAGCTTGTGTTGCAGGAACAAGCAACTTTGTCGAGACCTTTCCACCAGGAGCTGCTGAAGCTTGAGCAGAATCATCTTCCAATCCATCAACAATCCGTTTGTGAACCCTCAAAAGCCCATCAATTGCAGGTGGAAGAGAAGCAGCAGGCTCTTCCTTGGCAGATACCATTACCTGTGAAGAGTAACAAGAAAATGAGGAAATTTCATCAAGCTGGCAGAAGCAATCAAATGACTTTTCAAGGTTGTTCCTATCAGAGATCTCCAACAAATCCTATCACCAAACTATAAAACAAGAATGCAACTTATGCACAAGCAAATCCAATGTGAGATGGCAATGATAAGTTTCATTTGCTGTTCCCAATCACTTTATTTTGGTTGTTGACCTACGCATCCTGCTGAACATTCCCCAATAAGTGCACATACCACATCTGAAAACTGTCGTCTTTTTTCAAATATGTTTGAGTTGCACCATGAAAACAATAACATAACATTCACAAAGGAAATTATAGCATGGAACATAAGCAGAGAAACCAATTGATGCAACTCAATATCGGTTTAACTTCACCAATTGTAGCACCAAGTCCCTTAAACATTAAATTTTTTGTTCAATATCGGTTTAACTTTTACTTCAATATCTTCTACCTTGTGTTAATTTCAAGCTATTGTCTATATTATTTTTATTTATTTCAAAGATTCTGTCAAACCAATTGATGTAAGTGACATGTTTGAGATTTGATTTATGAACATAGTTGTCACTGACTTTATGCTTTTAACTAAAAACCATATTACACAGCCCAAACTATAAGTAATAACTTCTCAGGCAGGAGAATAAATTTTTTGTTGTTTAGTAAAACAAAAATACTGATAAGGCATTAAGGCTCCTTATATTGTTGTATCCTAGGTTGTTTATCCTCTCAAAAAAAGATGGGTATTAAAGCTTTAGAAGCACCTCAGCCTCAGGCCATTAGCAAGAATCTTCAGCATCTCGATACAGCTGACCAAAGCACATCAGGTCTTTATCAAGGTGTGGTAGATCTCCTTGCTATGGGTTCCCGCAACATTTTTCTGTTTTTTTTTATGCAAATAAAACTTTCCAGCACTTGTAATGCAGAAAGCTGGTTCTTCGATCGGCACCTATGAACCTTCAAATTTGAGGTGCAATGATGTTTGATTTGCTGCCTTAAAAAAGTGCCGACACAACCTGCAAATACTCATTTTTGTTATCTGCAGTTATACCAACTTGTTCACACTTGTTCATTCTTCTTGACCATTAAGATGTTCACTCTCACATGTAAAATATCACTCGGTTTAGACTTTTAAGTTGATTACTTATCATGAAGAACTTCATTAAGTATGACAACTGCTTTCAAACTTATGGAAACTTTTCTAACTTTGATTAATTATTGCCTGTAGTGTATTAAATTTATTCTGAAGACAAAAAGAATCCTATTGCTGCTTAGGAAGTGGGCATATTTTTCAAAGAATTTTGATTTAGGTCTTTTTAAAGAACAACGTTGCATTTACCAAATTATTTTAAGTTTTTTTTACTCCCCTTTGGTGTCACACTGCAATTTTTTTCCCCTGGAAACAGTTAGAACTTAGAAGTCAAACATTACGTGGGTTCTGTCAATATTTGAGTGTTCCAAAAAGGTCGTTCCATTATAGCCTCCAGCTATTCATATAAAGTATTGTGACATAAAAGTGTAAGGTGCATGGAGTTACTCTCAGGGTCTTTGGTGTCCACCCATCACAGATTCTTCAACTTCTGGTGAAAATTTGAGATCGAGATTGATATATGAAGGAGACTCAATTTGCACTAATAGAAAACATCAGTAAAATGAAAATGAAGCCTCATCACATGATGAACAAATCAATGAGCTATGCAACTGATTTTATATTTGAAGAGCTAATAATAAACAAAGACGGTGGATACTTACAGCTCTTTCAGCAGTCCCTGGAGGACCATCAAGAATCTTGATCCGCGCTTTAGTCTCCTCCACAATTTTCTTAATATACTCACCTTTGCGTCCAATTATATTCCCAACCTTCTGTGCAGGTACAAGCATCCTGAAAACACTTTCTCCCGGCCAGCCGGGCCACTTTTTATCCTCAGAAACAGCAGCTGCATTATTTTCTTGATCCTTCTTTCCTTCTGGGTGCAAGTCCTCAGCAACTTCCTCTGTCTCATTATGATCATTGTCTGCAACCTCCTGCTTAGCATCATTCTCTATTTCCAAGTTCTCAGCCAATTGATGTTCAGACTCATTTTCCCCGAGATTTTGCTCCAGCACAAACTCATCATCTTGTTTGGACTCGTGAGCATCAAAGTGCTCAGATTCATGGTCAGTGCCATTGAAGTTGTGTTCCCCATCTAAAGGAAAGGACTGCTGTTCATACTCATTGCTGGCAAATTCCTGTGGCACAACATCATCCCCATCCAACATTTGCTGTTCAGATTCAGTTCCAGGGAAAATATCTGATTCGTACTCATTGCCAACAAAGTGTTGCTCAGATTCAGCCATTTTTTTAGTATTGACGGCGATAACTAGAAAAAGATTAACAAATTAGTTGCAATAAATGACAACAGAAAACCAATCACCCGTCCAGACTCCCGAACATGACAAAGAAACAATTATCGGAACAAAAACATGACTATTGACATATCACTGGACTTGGAGAAAAGGATAAAAAGTGAGAAATACAAATATACAATGCCTCATCCACCGCAATTTTCCTTCCGCTAATGTGATTCTACAACTAAAAGTCAGTTGAGAAAGATTCACACGACAGACAACATCCAAAATCTAAATACAGTAGACACATACAGATATCCATCTACTACAACTTGATTGTTATATGCACGAAAGACAGCAATCAATGTGCCGATTTTAGTACAGACAACTACTGGAACATTGATAGAAGTCTCATTTGAAGAACGACCTTTGCGCACAAAATACCTATGACTGACAACACCAAAGATCTTAGAAAATGGCGGAAAAGGCATACTGAATGCCTCAAACGGGGAAAACAAGAACGAAACCCTAACAATGAGAGTGGCATCACAAATCCAGAAAGAATTCAATCGTCAATACTGAAAATCAGACAGAAAGACGCAATGATTTGAATTGTACGAAGCAGTTGTGGACAGAACCCTAAGAAGCCCGAGGGAGCTCTAATGGCAGCTAAAAAAAACCCTAGGAAAGGGGGGTAAAAAAAGAAATCCAGAAATTCAACAAACTCACAGTGATTTGAATTGTATGAAGCGGTTGTTCAGCTGCTGCCGAGAAGCTCCAAACACCTGCGAGTCGCGAAGGAGAGAGAGAGAAGAGCAAGGAAGAGATTGGTTTTAGGTTTTCAAAGCGGAGTTTCTCCTTTCCTGATAAAGAAGGCGAGGCGCATCGGCAAGAGGAGATGGGCTGAAATTTCCCTTATTTATCTTTACGCCCCCAACTTTTGGCAAATTGCAATTAAAATCCAAATTAATGTCCCATATTTTTCTTGGATTTTTTATCCCTGGGCTTCGCTTGGAGTTGTTTGTGTTGGGTTTAGGGATTTATCATCCTTTGTCTGTTTGAAGTTGGAACAGTTAGGAAATTTCATCTACATTTTTATTTGAGTTTAAATTGCGTGATATATTGGGATGTTGTTGTTGTTTAAATAGTTATTTTATACAGTATTGTTTATAATTGAATTCTTTGCATTAAAATATACTAAAACTATAGTCTAACCGGGTTGTTGAGAGAATGGAAGAATGTGAAGAGTCTAATATGAACAAAGAAGTTTTCGTATATAAGATGGTGGATTAGGAGTCTACTATTAACTATACTACTAGTTGGCGGCGAAGACATTGTATAATCTAATCAAGAATGCATTCAGCCAACAAAAATGTTTGATACTAATGATCGTAGTCGTTTCGGTATGTTAAGGATACATACGTATCCACGATTGAAAATAGTTGGAGTTTTATTTACATGGATAATGAAGGATTCATAAATCGCAAAACAATCACTTCAAATGATATATCTAAGCATCTTCCATAAGTAATCTATGGATCTGGGCTGCATTTTGAGGTGCTCTGGTTAATTTCCCCACAGAGCCTCTTCTGTAGGTGCTCCAAGCTGGCCACTCTCTGCATCGATGGGGTTCTTCCCATTTTGTTCGCCCCTGTCATCGGTGCTGTTGGATTTGGAAGTGTGTTTCTTGGAGAACCTATCTCAACAACCCCAGCTGTTTCAACTCTGGGAGGAGGTGGTGGAGGCTCGTAAAGCTTCTGCGTCGGGTTATGAACTGGAACCGTGGAATCAGCTGAATCAGAAGAGCTTCCATTAAAAGTTGGAGCTCTCATTGTGGATATCTCAGAAATTGCTTGCAAGAGTGGGGTCATGCCTGTAACTCTTTTTACAGTCTCCTCGGCCATCTTCACCTGAAAGTAATCAAGGCGAAATAATCTAAACATTAGAAACATGATGAAAAGAAGAAACATATATATTGCCACACACCTTTGCTCTGAGTGTTTCGACATCGGCTTTTAAGACTCTATTGTCAACAGCTGCTTCGTTGTACTTCTGGCTGACATTTGTTAGACGCTTCAACAAAGAAGAGTTTTCAACCTTAAGCTGGGAAACCTGTCAATAACAATTGTTTCAGACAGGGAGGACAAAGGCCGAATTGTAAATGACAGAGGTAAGCCGTAAGCAGATGAAGTAGCAAAGAAACCTGCGTCTCAATTTCGGTGAGATGTGCTTGCTTTCTCCTCCTAGAGCGTCTAGCGGATTCTCTGTTTGAAAGCATTCTGATGCAAGGACAATATAAGCTGCTCAGTTGTCCGCTTACAAAGGCATGGCGGAAGTTGCCAGATCAAAACAGTCAGTCATGAAATTAGGATACAGAACTTCTTACTAGTTACTAAAAACTAGCAAAAGAAAACAGCATGATGAGACCTATGAGTTATCAGAAAAAGAGTCGGTTGCTTGGGAAAGGGGAAGACAAATAGATTGAATGTTACCTCCTTACACGCTTTACATCAGTCCCACCCGTATTTCCAGTTGTTTCATTCTCATCTTCAGCTTCATCATCGTATGATTGCTCCCTTGATGAGCCACTTATAGTTGGCTTGGCTTGAGCAACAACTTTCTTTTGGACAACTGGTAAGGAAGGATTTTCAGCAGGTCCTCCAGTGTCCTTGCAATATGATGCTACACTAGGTTGAGCGAATCACAGTTAGATATGGGGACATATTGAACAAAGACCATCAAGAAAGGCATATGTTGTGCCATAATTTCCACAGGCGTGAAATTATCACCACTAATTGCTCATAAGCAAAAGCAATGCCATCACATTTGACCAACAGAAACATATTTCATTCATCACTGTTAAGGGATTCATGTTCTTGCTGGACACATTAAACAGCTACATGGTATGGCTTAGTTTCACACTTGAATACTCAAATAACATCGTTTATTTAATTCTTGAAAGCATATAGTTAACCATTCTCTTGTTAGCTTCCACAGATCTCCCTTACACAGTTCGAGCTAGCACTAATATAAGCGGAATTGATCATCAATCCAGAAAGAAAAAAAAAAGGGTTGAAACATCATCATAAGAGAGTGCATACATTATAGATCAATGGTATTGGGACATCCATCCATGTTAGAGCTAAACAGTAAAACAGACAGACCTGTTTCAGAAGGTTGAGTTGCTGAAATAGAATCAGCTGATCCCACTGATATGCTGTCTGCCACTCCAGCTGAGCTCTGACCTATAACAAACGGTGCCTATTAACATCAAAAAAGGAAAGGTTAAAGCTAACGCACACTATATATCATTCAAAATCAAACTCCTAGCCCTAACCCCTCTTTCACTGTCATTTTTGTCACTAGTGACTGGTCACTACCATTACGAATTTCTGAGAGGAATTAATGTTAACATTACAGGATGAACATGAAGCGAAAATTTTGTAGAGAGCACATCAAGAGATGAACTGAAATGACAAATCCTGAGAAGCTAAATTTCAAAATGTCTGTAATTCATCCAATCATAAGACATCGAAGCTGACCTTAGTCAAAGCAACAGCGGCGCAAGCCAAATTGAGACGGCTCTTGAGAAACTCCTGGTAGTCATCCGAACCAACCGGAACACTCGATCCAGTATCAAACGGCTTCACGGCGGCCGCGGGCGCCGGATTCGAGTGAATGCCATGGGGCAGAGGAGCGCCGCCAGTTTTCCGATTCACGTCCCGCTTGCTCCGTGGATTCTTCCGATGGACGATGCCGTCCTTGATCTCAACGACGTCGCTCTCACCGACCGATTTGGAAGACGAAGTCGCCGTATCGGATGATAAAGGAGAAGCCGCAGCGGCCGCCTCTTCCTGGAGGAACATCTGGAACGCCCACTCGGACGCGCTGCGGTTCATCTTCAGATCCGCTGCCGACGCCGACGCCGGCGGTGTCCAGAACTGATCGGAAATTTCGTCCACTGAAAACACCCTATCCATTCCTCACATCTGGTTTGGATTGGACGGAGTTTGGATTATTTATAAAAAAGAAAACTGACATTGACAAGCGGGTAAGATTTCCGGACAAGCAAACGTGTCGCTGACTCTTAATGAATTTCCGTTACAAAAACAAACTTCATATAATTCGTTTCCACATTATTTTTTTCCCTTTGGGAGATTCTATAAATATTTATATAATAATATAATACAACATTAATTTCGTCAAGTGGAGGGAGACATGATAATAACATTTAGCTATTTTTTCTCTTCTTTGCACGAATATATCATTTTAATATTGTGGTCGAGGAGCATTTTATTAAGAAAAGTGACCAAGAATGTCATCGTCTCGTCACATTTTATTTTAATTAATTTTTTTTATTAATATAATATCATAAAAGTATATTTACTTTAACTGTCTTTTTTAACACATATATTGGACATAGATAAAGAAACTCAATCGCAAAGATTTTCTACTAAATTAAATAACGATTCTAAAAACGTAATATTAAAAAAATTTAAAACTTTTAATTTTGAAAAATATTTATCTTTAAAATTTCTTAAATATGATCTTAAGGCATAAGTTATAAAAAAGAGTTAACGATAATGCTTATGAATAGCAAAATCAATTATAACATATCAATAACAAAGCATCTTTAGTGTTTTCCAAAATTTGTGTTAATATCTATATTTTTTAACTGATACTCCTATATACTCATAGTTTAGTATTTTTTAAATTGATTACCAAGTTTACCCGTGTGTATTTTGATAAATAGTTTCTCGATTCAAAGGTATAAATTGAGCCTTACTTATTATGATGCAAAAAAATTGAATAATATTCGTTAAACTTATTATTATTTTTGAGTCCCACACTTGTAATTATTTACTTATTATTATTTAAAAAAATAAAATTATATTCACATTATCTCACTTGTTGTATTGAATGGTACAAATCTCTTAATTAAATTAAGGATAAGATTTTTACTAATTGGAGTAATGACTAATGGAGTTGATAAGTGAATGGGAAATGGGGAAAACTAGCTTGTAGAGGGGGAAATGCAAGTACGTCGATGTTATCCGTTAGGTCAAAAGTCACAAATAATAGCCACAAAATAGTAAAGATTTTACCAAATTAATATGGATAAGGTTGCTTGTATTCCTATATATTCATTTTCACTTGCCACTCCTCAAATCATGGTATATGTTGACTGTTGATGGAGAAAGTTTAAAGTTTGGACCCCATTTGCTTATACCCAATTGAAGCAACTATCTATCTATCTATCTATCTATCTATCTATCTATATACCTTTAAAAATTGTGTCCCAAGGCCCCTTAATGGCTCTCATTAAAGACATTCTCATTTTTAATCATTTTCTTTTCCTTTAATTTTATTATTGTATTCATAAATGGTTTATCATATACTCTTACTAACTTATGAAAATTTAATTATATTTTCCTAAATTTCTATGCTCAATAATAATGACCTCATTCACATCATTTCAAAACCCCAATATATTTATGAAATTCATATCATCCGAATAATATATATTCATATAAAAATCAATTAATCCTTAATCTTTTATATCTATACCTATGAAAGCATCTTTACGATCCCAATTTATGGATTTTTTTTTGTTAAAACCGAATATTAAAAGGCTATTTTATCGATATATTTTATTTGTTTTAGAATCCTTAATGGATTTTAACATAATTAATAAATTAATTTTAATTTTTGCCTAGCAATTTCTAAAATGTAATTATATAAGCAATCAAACATATAAGTTAATTCACAATTAGAATGGATAATAATTTATTACTTTTTTATGTCACTTTTTTTTTGGTACCAATAGATATCATGATTATCACCATATATCATTTATCATATATTATTATGGAAGACTATTATATGTGGATGAATTAGAGTTAATTACTTGCAACCATTAATATAAATTATATATCCATGTTAAATTCAAGACTCCAATGACAACTAATTTGGACACTTTGAATGGATATGAAACGATGGAAGAAAAAACACACGGTTAATTAACTTCAATTTTATTGAATTGATTGTGTCATAAATTCAATGACCACCGTTACAAGCTCATCAGCTACTCAATATCTTTTTATACATATATGATCAATGAAAAAGGGTATGGAGTCGAGTCTAATCTGCAAGAAGCTGCTAGCGTTAGCCCGTCACCGCTTCGGTGCTAGAACCGCAACCATCTAAGCCATCTAGGCCAAATCTAACTTATGCATTAGCTTGCATGCAAGCCGTCTAAGCCACATTACCAGATATCAATAAGCGTGCTTATTTTATAAATGTTTTAGATTTAATTTTATGTAATTGTAACCTTAGGTTTTTTTTACTGGTGAACCTCTGCGTAGGGCCTTTCAAACCATCTTTTGATCCATTCAAGATTGTTTTTGTCGATCTACTTCTTGCCTACTGTAAAAAAAAAAGTCTTCAAATTTTCAAGCATATATCAATAGCTAGGAAAAGAGGTGAAGAAACTGACCACTAACACTAAACCGATGGTGAGGCCAAATCAGTCATTGTAAACCTTGAAGATGAAGTTCAAGACACTTAATGAAGAAACTCATAAATACATTATATTGGTCGGCTTGAATGCTTGATCCAATTCAACAATAGTCAAGTATTATTATATGCATACTTTTGCAAGATTCATCTATATATAAAAAATAGGATGGTATGATAAAAAGGTTTTAACAAGATTTCATTATTCTTTATTTTTCAAAAGAAAAAAAAAACTCAAACCGACTCTATTCTATACACAGTTAATTTTGATTCAATATTTATAATAAAATTATAAATTAAATTTCATGTAAGTATAAGATATCAAACTGGTACATAAACTCTACCATAATATGTCATTGAAAATCAGAAATAACATTATTTCTTCAAAAATAAAATATTAAACATAAAAAAATAGGGTGTTTTTTTAAAATTGCATCTTATATAATAGAGTGTTTTTTTTAAAACACCTTTTATTTTAAAAAACCAAAAAAAAAATTTATTCAATTGAAACACCAACCTCTATGTTTCAGTTAAATGTTTCATTTATAAAGATATTTTATGTCAATAAGACTATAACCAAAATTTTCTTATTTAACTAATTTTTTTTAAAATATCACTGAAAACTTGAAATTTTAGTTGTAAAATAAAATTTGGTGCTTCAATTGATCGAATAAATAAGGTGTTTTTGTTTTAAAAAAATTAAAAGGTGTTTTTTTATATAAAAAAAATATTTTACAAGGTGTCTTCTTGAATAAAAAACCCCATAAAAATATAAAGATTTAATAAATAACTTAAACCAAATTATCAAGTATATAAACCCGAGATTTACTATTTGTACACATATACTGTTTAGATTAGTCAATGAGATGATATAAAATAAGCTCTTAAATAGGCTTATAAAATAGCGAAACTTATATTTAAGTCCCGTGCGTAGCACGGGTATGCCTTGGCTAGTAAACCTATAAAAATCGTGTCCTTAGGGTCCTTAATGACAACCAATCATAATGACTATTGAAAATTTATAAATTCAAAACCAATTGGAGATGCATGTTGTGTGCAACGGGCTATTAAATTAAATGCCAGCAATTCTCATGGTCCTTAATGGCAATCAACCATAATGCTAACAGTTACAAAATAATCTTTCTTAGGGTCCTTGTTTGTAGGAGATAATGATTATTGAAAATTTATAAATTCAAAACCGATTGGAGATGCATGTGGTGTGCAACGGGCTATTAAATTAAATGCCAACAATTCTTATGGTCCTTAATGGCAATCAACCATAATGCTAACAGTTACAGAATAATATTTCTTAGGGTCCTTGATTCCAACCCTACGTTCTGAGATTCCAACTCTTGGTGTGCAAAGGCTGATAAATGCCAACAATGGTAACGGTTCTGAGATTCCAACCTTACATTCCAACCCTACGTTCTTCCACCAGATATATATATGCATACATTCCCACAGCTCCTCACATTTAGCCCACAATAATTCAAAACACCAAACCCCATTGTCCATGGCTCCCCTTAGCAAATCGCCCGAAAAAGAAGACCAGGTTTCCTCGATTGATGAATTACGTGTAGGCCAGGATGGGAAAATCAAAGTGATGATATGTCGAAAATGGGATGTCTTGACTCCAAAAGGAAAATACCTTAGCATGGACTTCATCGTCTCCGACGAAAAGGTACACCACACCACCGACTTTTAGCACATTTTTTGATCCCACATTATTATATCATTTACGCATTGTTATTTGCATCAGGGTAATGTTATTCAGTGCACCGCAAAAAGCAACGTCGCCCATTGCTTCATAAAACTATAAGAAGGCGTTATATATTACCTGAAGAGATTCAAAGTGCTCCCTAATCCGGAGGAGTACCGAATTCTGAAAGACAACGAGCACATGATTGAATTTGAAGGGTCTACTATTGTTGGTAAAACTGCACCAACATCAGCGGCTTTCAACCGATACCCCTTCCAGTTGATCAACTATGAGGAACTCCAACCTACAAACAAGAGATATTTGGTTGGTAAGTTATTATAGTATCATTCAACCGAAACAAAACAATCTACTTTTGTATGCATTCATGTAACTAAAAGGCACTAATTTTTCAATTTACAGATGTTATCGGCTGCGTTACAAATGTTGGGAAACCAACTACCCCAAACGGTTCATATGCGCTTGATTTCGACCTCATAAATGAACGGTAACGACAAGTTATACTATACTTATGTCCCTCAAGTTTTGTTATAGCCACCCCAATTATTTTCGTATCCAGATTTACTTTTCTTATCCAAAATAATTTATAATCCAGGGGTCGTAGAGTTCGAGTAACCATGTGGGGACGACTCGGTAAGGAACTCCTTAACCGTAAATCCCATCATCCTAAGGTGTATGCGGTCGTTTTAGTGGCAATGCAAGTTAAGGAATACAAGCGTACGTACTTGATATACCCATTGTCTATATCCTAACAACTTATTGCATGTAGTTGACAACCTTTTATGATATGCCCTTTGTAGGTGAACTGAATCTGTCCAGCAGCTCATCGACTATTATTTTTGATGATTCCAGCATCCCACAACTAAAAGAATTCATCAGCCAAAACATGTGCAAAAAGAAGCTTCTTAACCCCCTTTATGTAATTTCCACCCATTACAATCATGCATATACTAATGACCTACTGTAAAATATCTCCAGGCATATAAGTGAGGATGCTAGCCACCCTGTCAAGGGATCGCTCTTTGAGGCTCTCGAACGGGGAAGAGCAAAAAAACCAGTATATTCTTTTTACCCCCACTTACTATATTTTCACAATTTAAACCCTATATTGAATTATCTTATCACATGGTCTGATCACATGCACTTATCATATTCACAGAGTGTTACCTATAAATGCCAACTACATGTCGTCAATGTTCAAACACGAAATAGTTGGTATAGGTTTACATGCACCAGTGGCAAGTGTTGGAAAAGCCTTTCCCGATTTGATGGCAAGTTCTGGTGTGATTCATGTGAAATTATCATAACCTATCCAACCCCAAGGTACTACATACAAATTATCAAATGCTTAGTTACCATATTTTGGTCTATAAATTGTTTTACCTCCATTACTAGCAATATAATTTGATATTGAATTATCATTTCCCCTAATGTCACTAGCTTTAGATTGCAACTCGAAGTTGATGACCCAACTGGCTTAGCTACTATCACTATGTTTGATGACACTGCAAAAAAATTGCTAAACACCGCAGCAGCGAAGCTATTGGAAGAAATGAATGTACGAGCAAGTATAGATTACTCCACCTCATTTTTTTTCTGCATTGTTTCTCCTGCCTTATACGTTTGCCTCTCTCCAGGATGAAGATGATGAAAATGTGCTCCCACCTGCAATCACAAGCTTGGTCAATAGCACCCTTACCTTGGAAATATCATCACACACATACTATAATGAAGGAAGTTTTGAGAGTTTCACATGCTCAGATGTTCATTTGGATCATGTACTTCTAATATAGAGTCACATATTTCCACAAAGTAAGGTCCATTAGGGCAATGACGAGTACATTAATGATTTATCGTTTGTTAGGTTACACCCGAACAAGGAATCGAAGAGGAGGCCTTAGCTAAAGAACCGCAATCTGCACCACTGTCCTTGAAGCGCTTGCGAAAAGCTACTGTTGAAGGCCCAATAGAGACAAAAACTACCCCCCGAAGAGAAAGAGAAATGTAAGTGCAAATCTATTATGTTCATGCACGTGTCATATTGCTCCAACACTAAACTTTAATGCATATTAACTTTTTTCCATTAAAAGATGTTGTAAGGACTAACGTGCTGTTACAATGGCACATTGGAAAAATCAGTTAACAAACATTTCTTCACTTCCGATGTAAACAGGTTTTGTGACGATGCAGCTCATCCTACTTCAGAATTTTATGATACAACAAAGATACAAGATATGTAAGTAAACATGTTAAACACCTGCGAACACGTGCACCATGATACTGAATATGTAACAATTCCTATTTGTCAAATGTTATCAGAGAATCTGAAGAGGAATGTCTTAAGGAAGAATGTTCGTTCACAACCGTCAAACCAACTGAAAAAGAGAGATCTGCTATAGCAAATCCTTCTATGAAAAGAAAGAGCATCGTGTAAGTGCATGAATACAATAATTCCAGTAGATATACTCGATCAGATAAATTCTAACTTTTCTTTTCCACACATGAACAGGTTAGATGAAGAAGACAGTCCATGAAAATGTCAAATTGCAGATGTTGAAGAGTAGAAAGACCATCTATACATCATTTGCACAAGAACTCAACACCTAGGAAGTCGGAATTTCAGTCCACCCATCTTTTTCTGCGCATTTAGTAGCTTTTCTTATTTTTAATACCTATTTGCACAAGAACTAAGCACATTTTCTTTTCTGCAAATTTATTAGCTTTGATTATATTTTCTAACTATATTTTATTCCTCTAATAAGAATATCGTTGTTTGATGGTCAATTACATTGTTATATCTTTCATCACGCATAATAACTTCCAAGCGTAATTGGTTTATTAATTTCAAAGGGAGTCCTAAAATCAAATATGGAGAAATGCCTTATATATACATATATAAATACAAGTGCATTCCCCTTATTAGAACTTTTTCTACATATACCCAGCAATGAACATGGTAAGATTTTGCAATTGATTTCTTAATTTCAAAAGAAAGTCATAAAATCAAATGAAGATAAGTGCTAGAGAATTTGTCAAAAATTGGAATTGATGAGCCCATCTAAGGACAAAGGAGAATATTTAAAAAAAACAGATAAATGAAACCAAGACCAGCACTTTTGAGCTTGCTTGACATCCCAAAGCCAGCTTTACAATTCCAGGCAAGCTCATTAACAGATTGTCCTGAAATCAAAGCTTATGGGTCCTTCACTTTTATTAAAAAAAAAAGAGAATACTAAAAAGGAGAATTGGAAATGATAGGCACATCTAAGGACAAATGACCATATTAAAAAAACATAAATGGACAATTAGAAAAATATACAACTTTGACAGACCTTATGCTTTGCAGGGATTCTCTTATGAAGGAGAAGATTCCAATCACATTACATAAAATGCAATAGATGTATAAATTAATTCTAAAATATTTATTAAATATAAATAATATATGAACCCAACTAAATGCCTTTTTTTTGTGACACTAAATGCCTACTTATTATCCATTGGGATGTAATTCCCATAACATTAAATTAGCATAATGCTACGAATGTCTCATATTATCTCCAATAGCCCCTTCAAATTCAGCATATAAATTGCTATAAAGAATTCAATGAGTTTATTGAACACCCTAATAAATGCTAACACAATTGTAACGGTTGTAATATAATCTTCCCTCTTTGAAATTCATTATACCAATAAATCCATGATTTAAAAGACATTTAAATAAATCAACTTTTATCTATTGCCCTTTCAAATCTGAAACACAAATACATATGTATGGACAATCAGTACAATACACTCCTACAACTTTTCTACCGTTGAGAACAAAAAACATGCACTATTTTCCATTCTCGAATCATCAATACGTTCAATACAGCCTATAACAACCTGCACACCGCATCATAAATCAAACTGACAAATGGCTACAGGTACCTTTTACAATCGGTTCTAGATTTCTTACAATTAGTTCTAGATTTCTTACAAGTATCTTACACTTGCACATTTACTGAAATTCGATATGATAAACCTTTAGATTTATTAAGTTGGTTCGCAAAAACATCGACAAATGGATGTGCACATCAGATGTTGATAGCCATTGAATCGGTTACAAATATACGAAGTGATGGGAAAGTTCAAAGCTACTGTGGGATGAAGCTACTTCATAGTAAAGCAACAGGTATTCTTTACATAAATATTTGTACAAGCACGCTTCATGATCAACACTCTCACAATTTTGTCTTAATTATCCTACTTTTATAAATTGTGGATCAGATGAAGAACATAAACCCCTGAATGATAAAAGAATAAAATGCTAGATAGTTTAATGTAGTGACACTACATGATCAACAAACAGTAATATTTTGTCTAAATTATCCTTATATATTTCCATGAAGAACATATAGTATCTTTATATACAAGGCCGTGAAGAACACATATTTCCATTTTTATAGGAAATGGTGCTTCAACCTCGAAAAAAAAGAAAGTTTTTGGTGATGCTTCCAAATCCAAAAGTAAGTATACTTTTTTCATTCTTCCTAACTTTCAACTCTAATTAAACTATACTATGAATATTGATATGAAAATCCTTTTCAGATGTTGAAATTTCCTACTACAACATTGGGCCTCCTTCAAAGCAGTGTCCTCATTGCAATGCAACAATGTGGTATGAGGAGAGAGTATTGAAATCAAAAAAACCTACACGTCCTACATTTTCACTTTGCTGTCAAGAAGGAAAAGTCAAGCTAGAGAAACTCAAAGCAGCACCTATGCCCCTGCGACGACTACTCGAGTATAATAACAACAGTGGTGCAAATCGATTCCAACAAAATATAAGGGTTTACAATGCCATGTTTTGCTTCACATCATTTGGAGCACAAGTTGACAAATCAGTTAACCAAGGAGGTGGGCCTTATACCTTTAGAATCAGCGGGCAAAACTTCCATCGAATGGGGTCATTAATGCCTAATGAAGGAGGTCGTCCAGTGTATGCCCAACTATACTTCTATGATACAGCTAATGAGATCTCAAATCGTATGTCTGTGATTCCGCATGAGGAAGGCGAAGTTGATGTCAAAATTGTAGAAGAACTTATTGAGATGTTAGATGAGCACAGCTGTGTTGCAAAAGCATTCAGAATGGCAAGAGATTGGTGTGCAGAGAACAATCCAACTGATTTCAAGCTACAACTATTAGGAGAGAGACAACCGTCTGCGAGACAATACAACATGCCTACAGTTTCTGAAGTAGCAGCATTGGTCATAGGAGATTTTGGTGAAAGCATGGGGATAAGAGATATTGTGATACACAATAAAGCATGTGGGTTGCAAAGAATCTCAGAGTTGCATCCTTTATACATGGCTTTGCAATATCCACTTTTGTTTCCATATGGCGAAGATGGGTTCCATGAGAAGATATTGTATCACGATAACACAGGCAAAAGAGGCACAAAAAGGGAATTCCTCACTATGAAAGAATATTATTCATATAGGATTCAACAAAGACCTGACGAGGATTCTACATTGCTAAGAGGAGGAAGATTATCCCAAGGATATTTGGTGGATGCATATACTGGAATTGAAGAACAACGATTAAGGTGGATACGAAGCAATCAAGATGACTTGCGAGCTGATCTGTACCAAAATATATGCGATGCTGTCACTAGAGGAGACACGAAAGCAACCTCAGTTGGTAAAAGAATAGTGCTTCCCTCTACATTTACAGGTAGCCCCAGATACATGATACAAAACTACCAAGATGCAATGGCTATATGTAGAGCACTAGGAAATCCAGACCTTTTCATAACATTCACAGCAAATCCTAAATGGCCGGAAATTGGATACATGCTATCTCAAATACCAGGCCAGAGAGCATCTGATCGCCCGGAAATCATGGCAAGATTATTCAAGATAAAATTAGCGCACCTCATGAAAGATATTGAGAAAGAAAGCATCTTTGGAAAAACACAGGCTGGTAAGGAAATGCATCTTTATTATATGTTTGACTTTATTATAGAAAAAATCATAACAATAATATCATTTTGTCTTTCAGCGGTGTACACTATTGAGTTTCAAAAGCGTGGATTACCACATGCACATATTTTGGTTTGGTTGGGAGAAGAATCTAAATGCAAAACTCCAAAAGATATAGATGACATCATTTGTGCAGAAATACCATGCCAAGAAACAGACCCGACAACATACAAGATTGTTACTGAATGCATGATGCATGGTCCATGTGGTGATGCTAACAAATCTGCGGCATGCATGATAGATGGAACATGTAACAGACATTTTCCAAAGGCCTTTTATGCAGAAACTACAATGGATGAAGATGGATTTCCGGTGTACAAGAGAAGAGACAACGGTGTGCATGTAAAAAAGGGGATAACAAAACTGGATAACAGATTTGTTGTACCTTACAACCGTTATCTTTTGCTGAAATATCAAGCACACATCAACATAGAGTGGTGCAATCGATCAAGAGCTATCAAATATTTGTTCAAGTACCTGAATAAAGGCCCGGATAGAGCTACAATTGTTATTGATGCGGGTAATGTAGCGAGAAGGAATGGATCAATAGGTGAACATCATCAACAGACTATTGAAGTGGATGAAATCAAGCAATATCTGGATTGTCGTTACCTAGCACCGTGTGAAGCAGCTTGGCGTATTTTTGGATTCTCCATCAACTATTGCAATCCCTCAATTATACGCCTAACATTTCATCTACCAGATCAAAATCTCATAACGCTGCGTGATTCAGAAAACCTCCCCGGACTTCTGCGGAGAAAAGGGATTAAGGAAACAATGTTCACTCAATGGTTTGCTTTGAATGAAGTTGATATTGAAGCTAGAAAATACACATATGCAGAAATACCATCTCATTATGTGTGGAATGCAAAAGAAAAGGCTTGGCGACCAAGAAAACAAGGAAGCTGCATTGGTCGAATGATGTATTCACATCCCACGTCAGGGGAACGATATTATTTGAGAATGCTCTTGAATGTAGCGAAAGGTCCAAGATCATTTGAAGAACTTAGGACAGTAGATGGAAAGGTATTCAAAACTTTCAAAGAGGCTTGCTATGCTCATGGAATGATCAATGATGATAAGGAATGGACTGATGCAATTATAGAGGCAAGATTGTGGGCTTTAGGGGTACAGCTACGTGAATTATTTGCTACAATATTGTTGTTTTGTGAAGTCAACAACCCTCAACAACTATGGGAGCAAAATTGGGAAGCATTATCAGAGGATATTCTACACAAGAAAAGAAAGCAGTTCAAATTCCCAGATCTACAGCTATCAGAAGAGCAGTTGAAAAACTATTGTTTGCTACATGTGCAGGAGATATTGAACCGAAATGGAAAATCACTAGCTGATTATGATGGGATGCCGCTGCCCAACCCGGCTTTGTTAACCAATGTCGACAATCGTTTAATTCAAGAAGAATTGAACTACAATTGCGCTGAATTAGCAAGAGAGCAGCAAAGCCTTTATACCTCCCTCAATACCGAACAAAGACTTATTTATGACCAAGTCATCTCTGCAATACAAGATGACAAGGGAGGATTCTTCTTTGTTTACGGTCCTGGAGGAACTGGTAAAACTTTTTTATATAAATCTCTTTTGACACGACTAAGATTAGAAAGGAAGATCGCGTTGGCGGTTGCATCCTCAGGTCAGCTTATTTATATGAATAACTCTTATATTTTATTATTATGCTTTTCTAATAAGTTAGGATTCCTATTCCTCTATTAAAACATATATCATATATTTGGAGACAAATGTATAATAAATTAATTATTGTCGATTTACAACGCATGAATAGCATCTCTTTTGTTACCGGGAGGTAGAACTGCTCATAGCAGATTTGTCATTCCAATGGAATTGATGGAGAACAGTACGTGTGGAATCAAACAAAACACTCATCTTGCTGAATTGATGCATGAAGTGAAATTGATAATATGGGATGAGGCTCCGATGACACAGAAATATGCCTTTGAAGCCCTTGATAGAACACTTAGAGACATTCTTGGTGCAAAGGATGAAAGAAACAGACACAGATTATTTGGTGGCATTATTGTTTTATTAGGTGGCGATTTTAGACAAATCTTGCCTGTTATACCAAAGGGAAAACGCCAAGATATTGTCCAAGCTTGCATAAACAATTCCCACCTTTGGAAGCATTGTCGGGTACTAAACCTCTCTCGCAGTATGAGGGTTAATGAGTTTGATGTAAATGGATGTGTTGATCTTTACAAGCAACATTTCAACAAGTGGGTATTAAAGATGGGTGATGGAACAATTCCAGCCACAACAAAAGATGGAGAGGATGAGCCCAGTTGGATTGAAATTCCTGAAGAGTTCATTATTAGGCAAACAGAATGCCCCCTTGAAGAAATCATTGCCCAAGTTTTCTCAGATTTCATCGAAAGGCAAACTGAACCAAACTATCTTCGAGAAAGAGCTATTTTGACCCCGTTAAATGAAGATGCTGACATGATCAACAACCATATGTTTGAGAAGTTGAATGGGGCAATAAGGACATATAGAAGCTCGGATGAAATCTGCAAGGCTTCAACTGACATGGCTGACCAGGACCAAATGTTCCCTATGGAGTTTCTAAATGCTCTACAATTTCCAGGTATGCCACCTCACTCCCTCAAACTAGAGCATCCTTCAACTAACATGGCTGACCAAGACCAAATGTTCCTTATGGAGTTTCTAAATGCTCTACAATTCTCAGGTATGCCACCTCACTCCCTCAAACTAAAAGAAGGTTTGCCAGTTATGCTACTACGAAATGTCAATCCAAGTCAAGGTTTGTGCAATGGAACCCGCCTAATTATTTCACATCTCGGAGAGTGGGTTATCGAGGCATCTATCATCACTGGCAATAACATAGGGAGGAAGGTCTTGATTCCAAGGATTACACTCACTTCTCCCAAAACAAAATGGCCATTCATACTAAAAAGAAGACAATTCCCAATAAAGCCATGTTATGCGATGACCATCAATAAAAGTCAAGGGCAGTCACTCAACATTGTAGGCCTCTATTTACCAAGGCCAGTCTTTTGTCATGGACAACTATATGTTGCAATATCTAGAGTGACAGATCCAAAAGGGCTCAAAATCTACATAAAGGGAGACACCAGAGAGTATAGAAACCACACAAGAAACATTGTTTTCAAGGAAGCCTTCACCAACTTGACTTCAAATCACCAAGTAAGCGCTACTATCAAATTTGCTTTACTTTTCAATGTTTAATGTGTTCAAAACCTTTATTGTTGTTATCAAATCCATATTTGTCCTTACATGTTTTTTACACAGGAATGACTCATGCCCGTCAAAAAAATTCAAAAAACTCCAACTCAAAGTAGCGCCAGAGTTTAGGTTTGCTACTGAACCCTAGCAGCAATGATTTACGATCAATATATACCCAATTATTGAGTATGTATTCTATTTCTATCTTACTGTTAACTGAACATATTACACCTTAACTGAAGTTAAAACAGTAAAAACAAAAAAAAAACTACATTACTAAGCTCATCAAGAATACTAAATAAGCCTTGACAAAAACATATTGTTACTAACAGAAGCATCAAAAAATGCAAGAAATCCCAAACTGCAACAAAAATGCAAGAAACCCTAAATTCTCAAGTAGCCAACGAAGAATGCAAGAAATCCTGAATTGCAACAGATTAAAAGCATATTTAAAAATCAGGGACTTAGCGGCTTTTGTCTTGAATACGTGAAGGACTAGAGCATCATTCGACAGAAAATAATTGCCTAGATATAGACGCCATGTTTGTTTCAAATCTGCCATCTCGAACTCGACACTCTTCCTTCAAAGACTAAAAACTGAAAGCGGGAGCAAAAAAGAAGGGAGTCATAACCAACACCCATACTAAAGGCAACAATCAATACCCAATTATCATGTATTCTAATCTTACTTCTTTCTTAACACATTAACTTTGACATAAAAGTGAAATGATCACATTTTGGTATATGGTTATTTTGCTGATTATTTTCACTTGCCAAAACTGTTTAAAAAAACCTACCACCACTAAGCTGATCAAGAATACCAAATAGCCTGTTGGAACAATAGCATTACCCCCCAAAACGACCTAGCATGTCATCTTACAGTAAATTAACCTCGAATCAGTAATAAACACCCTACCAGGTCCAAGAAACCCTAAACTAATCACAATCAGTCAACGAAAAATGCAATAAATGAATATCATGTGTAGAGATCAGTGAGACTTACGGGGGTTGAGTTGAGTTCAGTAGAAGGACTAGACGATCCTTTAGCAGAAAAATTAAGTAGTATTATCCACTGATTTTAGGCCACATTTTCCCCTCAAATATTAAAACGATCATAACCCAAATGCAATCAACCAGCTTCGATCAGAATCCCTCAAACACTCTTCTGCTCAATTCAAATCATACACATCAAAGTTACCTGCTCTGCGTGAAGGGAACACAAAACTAATCCATAAGCTGCAACTTAACCAATATAGGAGAGCAAATAAAAAATAGATACTATTCCTCGAAATCGCTTTTAAAAGTAAAATTGGAAGCCCACAGTAGCTAGAACTGTTTACTGGAAAACAACAAAGATGAAATTGAGCACAGAAACCGAAGAACTAGCGAGAAAGGGGGGCGATCAGAGGAAGCCCTACAACGATCAATAGTGAGCACCGACGGAAGTACAGAGTGGAGCTTACCGCGAAAACTCCGAGATCTGCCGCCTGGAATTGATAGGTGCTGGAAGGGAGAGAGGAAATGGAAAAACAGGGGGAATAAAAAGTAAAGGCGGTGCTGTGGTGGCCTATCATTATATATACATTATATATACAATTTTTTTTTTCGATAAACCATTATACGGAGTACATACAATTATAAATATACATTCTATACACAATTATGTATATAAATTAAAACGGAAAGGCGAGGGGAGGAAATGGGAACGATATATATATATATATATATATATATATATATATATATATATATATATATATATATATATATATATATATACAATTATATGCAGATAGACTCATCTATATATATTTTAATTTTAAAAATAAATGAAAATGATTATACTCATAATTTCAACTAAATAACTAAATCGGCAATCATCAAATTATAAAAACACATAAAAAGGGGGGGAAGCATTGAAATATACTACCTCCGATCCAAAAAAGATTGTCGTTTGACTTTTTAACACATATTTTAAGAAGCTAAAAGCTATATAATATATTAACTTTTTTATTATTATTTTTTTATAATCTAATACTTATTACCAACAAATATTAAGTTATAAAAAAATAATTTAAAAAAATTTGATATTTTATATTGTTTTTAGCTCCTTAAAATACGTGTAAAAAAGTCAAACGACAATTTTTTTTATCGGAGGGAGTATTAGACTACATTTGTCTCATAATTTAAATCATTTACTTTTTGACACGTTTTTCAATGTGTTAAAACCTATACTCCATCAAATATAAAAAAAATCAAAATTTTCAAAATAAATTCAAACTTCATAGTAATTAGTTTTAAAAAATTGAAAAAAGGTTTAAATTTTATATAGTTTTTAACACATTAAGAACCGTGTCAAAAACTCAAAAAATTCAATTATAATTATTTACTTTTTTTTCATCAGTGTTTATTTTTCTGTAAACTTGACAATTAAAACCTAAATACATACACCTACGACAAGGGTATGATTTACTATATATGCAATGCAATCATGTGTTTTTACCCGTTCTAAAAAAAATGTGTTTTTATCTATATTGCATAATCTGCATCTTCTCACTCCAATTTGGTAATGCAGAGGTGATTTGGAGGCCATTCCAAACTAAATGATCGGATGCAAGAAACATACACATACTCCAAATAATTAACACATTCAGTGTATGATATAACCATGTCATCGAGTATACCATGATCGTTTTTCATTAAATTTTGCTACTTTTTGTTGAGGTTCAACGGTCTCTTTTTTCAACACTTAATTTAAATATTGTGTGCTATTTCTTTGTTTATTTAGCAACTCTATTCCAAGTTACATGTTCAATAGCTTTTTATCTTTATTTACAATAAAAATACACTAAAGGGTATGCACCCTGGACTTTGATCTTTATTTACATTAATAATAATAACAACCAAATCATATGAAAATTTAATATCGTACAATTCTATTTTAGAATAATGCCCCGTACGTTAATATCATTGAATTTTCAGTTGGTCTCATCTCCTTTAAAATCTAAACAAATTTATGATGATCACAATACATCGAAGAAAAATGAAAATAAAAATTTGTAGCTATTTGAAAAGTTGGGATGGAAAGTTTCTATCCTAATCCTAATATGGAAAATTAAATCAACTACAAGAATATCTAAAAAATAAGGAATCAATATGGTTTAGATGAACAAAATGGGTAAAGCAATAACAACTAACCTTAATATACAATATCATATTAAAAAAAAAAACTCTTAGGTAAGTTATAAAAAACCAAAACTTTATATGTCCCGTGCGTCGCACGGGCATAACTTACCTAGTAAACCTATAAAAATTGTGTTCTTAGGGTCCTTAATGACTATCAATCATAATGACTCTTGAAAAATTCTTAATTATCATCCGATCCTTTTCAAATTATGTTTATAAATAAATCAATTATTAAATACCAACAATTGTAACGGCTAAGTACCATTATCCCTCACATGATCACACCCTTTTCAAATTCTACTTCTAAATTGTGTTCCAAGACCTTTAATAACTATTAACATTAATGATTCATGAAAAATAATTCATCACATAAAAACACGTGCTTTTACAAATTAACCATTTACCTTATAAAAGCAATTAGACATTCCCTATTAAGTAAAAACACTTCACCTTCCTCATAAATTAGACAACATTTAGACTATTGTTTTTGTGTCATCTAACCATTTAAAATAGGAGTTTCATATACCTTACAAATTCCCAGTAGTTGATTAGTACGTCTTTTCACCTATCTACCTTCCACATATATCAGACTAATTAATTAATTGACAATCCACACTTCAATCGTCCCCGTAATATATAAGGCTCTGCCTTGCTAATCATCCATTTACAATCACACAAGCAGACAATATGGATCCTACAACCAGTGTTGAAAGGTAGAGGTGGTGCTGTTGGCACTAGCGCTTGATTCCCTCTTGCGTCGGTCAATCATATCATGGGGGTGTGATTAAGGTTCGGGCAATTCAAGAGAGCACGTAGTCTGAAGGAGAGAGTCGACCTCCGATCAGAGACAACAACTGCATTCTTGCACGAATCCATTCGAGGTCTCCAAAGGTATATCCCAGGAGAGTCCGACATACATCGACATCTCGACAAATCTAGACTGACGTATTCTTGGCAAGGAAGAACGAAGACCAATTCAATGGAGGAGTTGTTGGATTTGGCACTTGGGCTTGGCCTCGGCAAAACGCGATGTCAGTCTTCTTCGCAAGAGGGGTGACAAGGTGGCGAGCCCCATCTTCGATATATAGATAGATAGGTAATTAGGTACATATAAACATAAACCTATTATAAACATGAGAAATTATTTATCTAAGTAAGGCTAGATATCTACCTTCAATTCTCTAAGAAAGGTATGCTATTTTTTTTTTTTTTTTATCAATTTTCTTAGGGGAAGAAAAATTCTAAACTAGCTATGTGATAATCAACGTCTTTTTTTTTAAAGTTTGATGATAGGGTGGCATATATCACTATGCCAAATTACAACTCAGGCGACGAACCCATATGCTTCCGTCGCCTGAATTCACTTCAGGCGACGAACTTATAAGACTTCGTCGCCTGAATCTCAAAGGCTGGATTCCCACCCCAACTCCCATTTGGGTGACCAATCCTATATAAAGTTCGTCGCTTGAATCAATCTTAGGCGACGGACATATTTAGGCGACGAAAAAATGAACAAATATGGTCGCTCGAACAAAGAGCCCAACCACTTCGGTCAGAACTACCATTCATGGTTACATCTAGATTTAGCTAGGGTTAAAACTGAGAAATTAAAAAATATTTCCTTATTTTTTTCTTAAGGGTTTTATTATGAATAATGTTATTAATATGGATTTTTAAATAGAAATTTAAATTTGTTCAATCTTAGAATATACAATCCTTATAAAATCTTTTCATAACAATATTTTCTCTTTTTAATGTAGAAAATCTTTTACTTTTATTATAGTTTTATATACTTTATTGCAAATTCACACCAATAGTTAACAAAAAAAACTTTTATATATTTTATTGAGTTACTCAAAATTATATGTCCCGTGCGTAGCACGGGCTTGACTTGCCTAGTCTTCCTCAATAAATTGAAGCCACTAGTCCACATGCAATACTTCATTGATGTGTAAGTTTTTGAAGGATCATCCTGTAGAGTTGGTAGGATTATTCTATAAAAATATATCTATTTTAAAAAATTAATTAAAAATGGCTAAATTAATTTAAATCTAAACCTCTTATATAAAATTGAGTGGTTAAGATATAATCAATTTTATATAGAGTTATTTTACCAACTATATGAGATATAAACTAAAGTTTTTTTTTTACTTGGGAGTTATTTATTTGAGGGTTTATAATTGTAAATCATCTCATTCCCTTATGCCCATTATCACCCTCAATTCACTTTTATTTATTATTTACCATTTACATATTATTTTTAAATATAAAAAAATTGTATTAAATAAAAATGTTTTTATAATATTTTATAATGATTTCATTCCTCATTTAAAAAAAATACATAAATAGTAACGATAAATAAAAATGAATGAAGAAGACATCCCAACATAAGTACAAACATATTTAACTTAAAAAGATTAATTTATATGGTACCATTATTATTTACGTGCTGCATTCATATCATAAAAGATAATATTAGTAACAATATATTCGTTGTTAAATGCAGACTTGTCAAAATATTATTATACAGTCGTCACGACTGTCGCTTCTCCATAGCCTACAGGCTCCTCTCTCTGTTACTTCTCCTTTGGCTTTCGGTTCCTCCTTCCGCCGTCCTCGACGTACTCCAGCCACATCAGGGCTACCGCGGCTCCGCCTTTTGACTCATCTCTTGGTTCAGCCCTCTTCGAGTTCTCCCTCGCCTCTGTCCTCGACTTCGGTCTCGATCGGTCCTTCTCAGCGGCGCCACCAGCCTTTTTGTTTGTTGTAGTCCGCTCTTTCAGTCGCTTTCTGATTCATCTCTGCTCGTTTTCTCTTCCTTGTCTTGTTTTGTATCGCCTCTTTTAGGCTTATCCTTGTGATAGCCTGCCCACGATTTTATTATCGTCCTTGAGGGTTGAGACGAGGTTTTGGGGTTTGATTGTGCTTTGGTGTGGTTTGTGGTTGTATTGCGGGTTAGTGTACTGTGATATTCTTGTTGTGTTGCAGGCTTCTTGTGAGCGTTGATAGATGTGTCATGTTCGATGATGTCATGGACGTGCGATTGACATCTGAAGGCTCTTCGAGTCCATAATCTGAGGTGTCCGCTGGTCCCCAGAGTTCGTTGTGTGCGTTGTCCCTTTGGCCGATCGTTTCGTTCTTCTTTAGCTTGTGTTGTGCAGTGTAGGATGACTTGTACGTTCCTTGTTTTTATTTTTTGTCATTTGCTTCTGTTATTTATTTCTGTCATTTTCTTCAGTTTTTGCTTCTGTTGTACATGATGGTTAGTCCATCTATCGACTTGTCCG
This sequence comes from Persicaria tinctoria, assembly GCA_037127255.1. Lineage (NCBI taxonomy): Eukaryota > Viridiplantae > Streptophyta > Magnoliopsida > Caryophyllales > Polygonaceae > Persicaria > Persicaria tinctoria. The sequence continues at coordinate 10,295,446 of JBANSL010000012.1, forward strand.
GTCTCTTGGTTTATCTGTACTTGTCTAGAGAACTGAATTTTTTATCTTGCTTAAAAAATATATATATATTATACAGTCGTATTCATTATATACTATATTCTTAAAATATAAAGATCGGTTATCGGTTTTTCTAAATTATAATAAAGAATAAATACAAAAAATTTAAAATGTACTTAACTTTGTTGTGTCATTTGTCCAACTTCGTATATTAACACATACGTTTAGAAGTAATCTTGTTTAGTTTTTTTTTAATCGCCAAAGCCAAAATGTGTACTATTCACAGTGGCTTCTGATGTGGCATCCGAATTTGGATAATGTTTGTAAAAATTAGGCCCACATATTATTTTAAGGTGGGCCCGATTGTCAATACTTGTTCATTTTTGTCCCATTTAAACAGTACCTCACAGCCCACATGTACCTTTTTTTTATATTTTTTAATTGCTCTCTCAGTCACCGGAAGGTTTTTTTATTGTAAATTTGTATGTGTATCCTTTCATTACACGATAAGCTAAATCACGCATCTTCTACCCACTTTCCAAAAGGGATAAAAATATCCTTGTTTTGAAGTCTCGATTGCGAAAAACTAATCGACTAATCAATCCACTTATCGTGTAAATTTATTTTTCATTTAGAGAGTCCCTCCATGAGCATTTCATGTGTAATTTTTTTTAAATGTTAAAATTTAATTATTTTGTAAGATATATATTTTTTTTTAAATAATTTTGTAAGATATTTTGGTTGCTATATATATCATAGTATAATAAGACTAGATTAAATAAATGTAGTTAGAATTTGGGCCTTAACCATAAAGGTATATGTGGCCAGTTCTGGGTCGGCCCAAATACTGGGCCTAATTCACATTTTAGCCTTGGCTGAGCTTCTCGGCCCGTACAAGAAACAGGTCACTGTGAAACCCGGTTATCCTCCATTAAAGACAAGTAGGGCTGGAAATCACCCGTGGCCCGTGGGTGACTGACTCATTCGGTCCACCCGACCGGATTATATGGGTGAAAATCCGAAAAAAAATTGGATGATGGGTGGGTAAAACGGGTGTATGTTTTTCACTCATTACCCGACCCGCTTAATCACCCGTTAACCCACCCGATTATTTTAAAAAAATCATAGTTTATAAAAAAATTTAGCCCAACATAACTACATATTTCTCCTTTCTCCTTTTCCTAATTCTAACTTCTCTATTCTCTAATTGTTTTTGTGCAAAAAAAATATATAAAAGAATATAAACTTATGTAATGGGAATGGGTTGATCAAGTATTGGCCCAAAGGCCCATAACAAGGCTATAAAATGCCTATTGTAACAGATGGGATTATCATCGAATATTGAATCAGAATTCCTATCTCTCTTTCCCTTACCTATCTGACTATCTCTCTCTCCACTTTCTCTCTCTCTAATCTCGGTGAAGGACATATCAATTGGTATATGAGCTAGACGATCTTGCGACTATGGCGGACGGAAAAAGATACAAAGCGCTCGAGGTGCAATTCCAGCAGTTTCGTGATGAACATCATCGGTTCATCTTGGACACGCAGCGACAAATCAACGAACAGCAGCATCTGACATATCAGAGAAATGAAAAGCTGAAGATGGACATTGGAGCGGAGTTTACGAAGAAGCTTGACAACAAATTTGACGCTTTTATGGAGTTTATGCGAGGTCGAGATGAGAATTCGCAGACTTCAAGGGATGGCGGAACTCGATCTGGTGACGTAGGTCCAAGATCGGAAGAACGACAGCAAGAAACGCCACCGCCACCATCGAATCCGACGGGAAGCAATGGATCTCGGAGCAGTTAGGCGTGGCCACGGGTTACGGGTCAACCCGTGACCCGCCGGGTCCGGGTTGACGGGTTGGGACGGGTAGCGGGTTAGGGTTAGGGTCGGGGAATCCGTGACCCGTGACCCGGCGGGTCGACCCGCCGAGTCAACCCGCTTTTTCAAAATATTTTTTTTTTGAAAATTTTATTTTTAATAAAATAAATTTATAATATTATTTAATTTATGTAAATTATTCTTAAAATAACTCACAATAATACATAAACTATTATGCAATGTGCAATGTGAGACAAATAAACCTCATCCTTCTCCTTTTATAGACTTGGAAGTCTCCCTTCCTTCCCCTCATTTCCAATGTGGGACAAAGGCTTTGTCCCACATCGAAAATATGGAGTTAGAATGAGAAGACATTGGGCTATATATATGTATCCCACTACCACATTTCTTCCACTTCACTTGTTTCCTACATTTCCTACATTGGAAATTAAGTTGGAAATGAAGTTTGAGAAATATATTCTCATATTTTTTTCTCTTACATCACACAATGAAATTATTGTGGATGAAAGAATTAATATGGAGATACAATCTTCTTACATTTTTAACACTTCATATCAAAGTGATAAAATATGTTGTGAAGATAAAATCTTTACATATTATTTATTTATTTATTTATTTTAATAGTCATTTTTTTTTTAAAAAAATGAATTTTTTTTAAAAATAATGTAACCCGGCGGGTCAACGGGTCGACCCGAACCCGTCAACCCGTGAGATTTACGGGTTAGGGTTCGGGTCGGCCAACCCTGACCCTTGACCCGTGGCCACGCCTAGGAGCAGTGGATCGGGATCGTTTGGAGGTTCGGACAGGAGGAGTGGGTTCAATCGAACACCAAAGATCGATTTTTCGGCGTTCCACGGAGTGAAACCGAGGTGCTGGATCCGAAAGTGTGAGAAATTCTTTAGAGTTTTCAACATTGCTGAAGACCAAAAGGTAGAGATCGCTTCCATGTATATGATGGATAAGGCGGATACGTGGATGCATGGATTCTTGATGCAGAATCCACGAGTTAACTGGCAAGAATTGGGTACCGCTATTTGTGTGCGATTCGGAGAGAAACAAGGCGTCGAAGTGGTCGAAGACTTCAACAAGTTGGAACAAACTGGCGACCTTGAGGATTACACAGAGAAGTTTGATGACTTAAGGGCTTGTATGTTAGCCTATAACCTGAATCTCCCCGGCAACGGCGCCAAAAACTTGACGGGATAAAAATCGTTGATTCCCAATCAAATAGTTCACACTCTCACAAATTAGTATAATTGGCAAGAAAGGGGTCGAATCCTCGGGAGATTTAAGATTTCACAATGCAATTTGATCACCAACAAGTAACAAAAGTGGGAAAAGATGCGATTTTTAAATAAGAACAAGTAAAGTAAAGTAAAGATGGAATTTTGTTGTAAAATCAAGAGTAGAGAACGGTTCCACCCACGAATTCTTTGACATTGGTTGGCTTACCGATCATCGAATTCTTTTCAAGCTATTAACTTTCCTACAAATTCCTCTCGTCTTGGTTTATATGGATTGAAAGTCCTATGAGTCCAATCAATCCCTTACACCTCAATGCAATCATAACACGGTTAAGATTTAACAAAGAGATAGTACAACATCCCAAGAACTTGAGCACATAAATAACACAAATTAAACACGGTAAATCGATATTTAAGATATATGTCAACTTCCTACATAATCATGCTTCAAACACGGAATCCACAATCTTATGCATGCTACTATAGAAATAACGCAAATACGAAAGCATTAAATCTTAGCACGAAATCAATATTATCAAGTCGGCCAAGCAAGATAACATCAATAACATAACAATAAGCACAAGGAAGTTGAAGGAATTAAAATAGAGGAAAGATAACTTGAATTAAAAACTCACAATTCACCAACCAAGTCTCCGAAAACGTAGGCGAAACACTATGAAAATTAGCCGCTCATGGCTTACCTAAGCTCTCTTCTCTTCTATGGTGATTGCTCCAATTGAAAACTTAATTAAACTAACCCTAGAACATCCTATTTATAAGCCTAATGTCTTCCATAAAAGGTAGATAAAAGATAGAAACCTCCTAAACAAACTAGATAAAAGATAGAACTTTCCTAATTTAACTCGGCGTCGGATTCCGCTAGCAGCGAATGGCCTTGATTGAGCTCCTGTTGGATTTCCGCTACCACCTCGCTGGCACACTCGCTGGCAGCGACTTTTCCATGCCTTAGAATTTTTCAATCCTCCTAGGACCCTTCTTTCCGCTTCCGCGAGACACTGAACCCGCTGCCGCAAGCTGCTCCTCTCGCTGCCGCGAGTTCATCCTTCTGCTGTAGCGAGTTGCCGAGTCTCCGTCGCCCTGGTGATTCCCGCTGGCAGCGAAGTTTTTCGCGGTAGCGAACGTCTCGCTGCAGCGAGTCATGCCGCTGGCAGCGAACGGTGTTGGCTTGCTCGCTTGCTGGGCAGCTCCCTCTCTCGCTGGCTCTCTCTTCTCGTTGGCTCTCTCTCGCTGGCTTGCCGGGCTCCATGCTTCTGGTTCCACTCGCTGGCAGCGAATAAAATCCCGCTAGCAGCGAAATCTGCCCAGAGACTTGATTCTTCATCGTTCTTCCCTTGTTCTTTCTTTCCTCCTTTCTTTCTCTTCTTAGCGTGATTTCTTGACTTCACTTGACCATGTTTAATAGCTTTTCCTTGCTTTCCACCATGTCGGATCTACGATTCTGCACAATTTAACCGAAATAGCGTAGATTCCGAACTTTTTCACAAAAAGAGTTTAATCTAAATTAACACTAAAACATGCATATTCTACAATTTAAATGCAACTAAATTATCCTATAATGCCCATTACAAATGTGCATTATCATGTGCGATTCGGAGAGAAACAAGGCGTCGAAGTGGTCGAAGACTTCAACAAGTTGGAACAAACCGGCGACCTTGAGGATTACACAGAGAAGTTTGATGACTTAAGGGCTTGTATGTTAGCCTATAACCTGAATCTTTCAGAATCATACTTTGTGCTTTGTGGCCAGTTTCATCAGTGGGCTGAAAGCTGAAATCAAGTCGCTGGTCAAGTTGAGCAGGCCGGATTCATTGGCTACGGCTTACGAGTAGGCAAGATTGCATTAGGGTGCGACTCAGGCCATCATCCAGCTCAGCAAACCACCGTGGAAAGGGGGTTATAGTCCTGGGAATGGAAGGAATGGGCTCATCAGTGCACCTTCTATAAGCAAATAGCAAGAAGCAAGTCCTAAAACTGGGATTACGGAAACGGGGTCCAAGAACTCGAATCCGAGTGGAGTGCAAAGGAAGAGTCCGAGCCTTTGCTACAAGTGTGGGGATCGATACTTCATTGGACACCGGTGCAAGACCCACTCGTTACATAGACTTGTGCTTGCAGAAGTGGATGCTGAAATAGAAGAAGATGTGAAGTTGGAAGAGGATGGTGAACCTGAGATCTATGTGCACGCCTTAGAAGGTAGTAGCCCAAAGACTACCATCAAAGTGCTCGGTGTGTGCAGCGGGCAAACCTTCACTGTGCTGCTAGATAGTGGCAGTACACACAACTTCTTGGACACAAGGAAGGTGAGGGAGCTGAAATGTGAGCTGGCCGAAGGAGGTTTGATGGAAGTGCATGTGGCCGACGACAGCCAGACCTTCGGCCAACATGCATGTAAGAAATTTCGATGGGAAATGCAGGGGCATACATATGCTTGCGATATCAGGACACTGAAGCTAGGGGGTTGTGATATGATTTTAGGGGTGGATTGGATGACGGATTTGAGTGCAGTTACGTTCGATTTCAAGAAAAGGGTGATCTCCTTCAAGCACAAAGGACAAGAGATTGTGCTCCAAGGGATTAAGGAGCAAGCTTCTTTAAAAATGATCACAGGTCATAAGCTGCATAAGTGGCTAAGGAAAGGAACTCCTTGTTTTATATCTCAGGTGGTTCTAGTCTGTAATATGGAAGCAAAGACTCCGGAGATGCCAATAGAGATTGCGACGCTACTCGACCAGTTTGAGGAGGTTTTTCAGGAGCCTACCAGCCTACCTCCTGAACGGGGTCATGAACACTCAATTCCCTTGAAGCCAGACATGAAACCAGTATGTGCAAAACCATATCGGTATCCCTATTTTCAAAAGACAAAAATCGAGAAACAGGTGACGGAGATGCTGAAACAAGGTACCATTCAGGCCAACTAGAGTCCGTTTGCATCCCCGACACTATTGGTCAAGAAAAAAGATGGATCGTGGCGATTCAGCGTGGATGACAGGCATGCAGTTGAACGACATGACCATCAAGGATCGATTTCCGATTCCCCATATCGAGGACCTTCTAGACGAATTGAAAGGAGCAGTGGTGTTCTCAAAGCTGGATTTGCGGGCAGGATATCACCAAGTAAGGATGGCACGATAAGACGTAGCTAAGACTGCGTTCCGAACTTACCATGGCCATTTCGAGTTCAAGGTTATGCCCTTTGGCTTGACAAATGCGCCTGCGACGTTCCAAGCAATGATGAACGATGTATTTGGGCCTTTTCTACGGAAGTTCGTCTTAGTCTTTTATTAAAGGGTATGGCATCATTTGTAGGCCGTTAACAGAACTCCTCAAAAAGGGCCAATTCAAGTGGTCGGCAGATGCAAACCAAGCCTTTCACCACTTGAAGGAGGCACTGACCGATCCTCCTGTGTTAGGCCTATCGGATTTCAAATTACCCTTTGAGTTGGAAACGGATGCGAGTGAAACCGAGATAGGTGCAGTGCTGATGCAACAAGGCAGACCACTGGCATATATCAGCAAGGCTTTGCACGGACAACATTTGTTGTTATCAACCTACGAGAAAGAGTTGTTGGCTATCCTCCTTGCAATTGATAAATGGAGGCATTATTTGGAGATCGGGGAATTCGTGATTCGCACCGATCATCAGTCTCTTAAGCATCTATCTGAGCAGAGGTTGTCTACTCATCTTCGGAGAAAGGCAATCAGAAAGATGTTGGGGTTATCATACTCGATAGTCTACAAACAGGGCAAGGAAAACAGAGGTGTTGATGCTCTTTCGAGGAAATTCGAAGAATCTGCAGAATGTGCAATGACAAGTGCAGTTCAACCGATGTGGATGAAGGAGGTGGTACAAAGCTATGAGAATGATCAAAAGGCTCATGAATTGATGTCCGAGGCATTGCTCGCCCCCACTGGACACTACTCGGTAACCCAGGGCGTTCTCCGTTATAAAGGTCGAGTGTACATAGGAGCTGAAGAGCAATTTCAAAGAAAATTGTTCGAAGCTCTTCATGATGAAGCTCCTGGGGGCATTCAGGGGTACAAGCCACATATCAGAGGCTTAAGTCTTTGTTCTACTGGCCCTTAATGAAAACCATGGTAGAGAAATGGGTGAAAGAATGCGATACTTGTCAACGAAATAAGGCCGAGCCAGTAGCTTATCCGGGTCTTCTGCAACCACTAACAATACCCGAACAAGCATGGACAAGTGTGTCCATGGAAGAAGGGCTACCAAAATCACAAGGGCAAAACGTGATCATGGTAGTTGTCGATCGACTAACAAAGTATGTCCATTTCATTCCTCTTTCACATCCGTTTACTACAGCCAAGATTGCTCATTTGTTCATGGAAAACGTGTATCGATTACATGGTCTACCGGAAGTCATTATTTCATACCGTGACAAAGTCTTTCTGAGCAATTTTTGGAGGGAGCTGTTTCAGGCGATAGGGACTTCGTTGCACATGTCTACAGCGTATCATCCGCAAACAGATGGACATACGGAGAGGGTGAACAGGTGTTTGGAAACCTATCTCCGTTGTATGACTTCGAGTCAACCTTTGCAATGGGGTCGTTGGTTGTATCTTGCAGAGTGGTGGTATAATACGACCTTTCATACCAATGTGCATACTACCCCATTCCAGGCGCTTTACGGGTATGCACCTCCACAACTAGATGTGACTCCATTTGGAGGATCAAACGCTGCAGTAGAAGACTGGATTGAGCAGCGACGAGAGATGATAGATCAACTCAAAGTGCACTTGCAGTAGGCGCAGAACCGAATGAAACATTTTGCAGACGAGAGGCGAACAGATAGATACTTTGACGTGGGAGACTTTGTGTATCTAAAGCTACAATCGTATAGACAGGCATCAATCACAATCCGTAGGAACTTAAAGCTTAGTTCCAAGTTTTATGGACCGTTTCGAATTATCGAGCAGATCGGAGCAGTGGCGTACCGGCTTGAGTTACCACCGTCCTCTCGCATTCACCCTGTCTTTCATGTCTCTCAATTGAAGAAATGCGCTGAAGCCCCACCGATTATAAACCCAACACTTCCCACAACTTCGGCGGCGAGGGAAATCGAAGTATTTCCGGAGGCCATTTTGGAGACCAGGCTGAGTTACCTTCAGAACGGGGAGCCATTGACTGAATGGCTCATACATTGGAAGAACTTGCCGAGGGAGGAAGCCACTTGGCAAGCTGCTGGGCATATTATTAGGCAATTTCCTGATTTTACTTAGAGCTTGAGGACAAGCTCTTTAAGAAGGGGACAATTGTAAATTTGTAATGGGAATGGGTTGATCAAGTATTGGGCCAAAGGCCCGTAACAAGGCTATAAAATGCATATTGTAAAAGATGGGATTATCATCGAATATTGAATCAGAATTCCTATCTCTCTTTCCCTTACCTATCTCTCTCTCTAATCTCGGTGAAGGACATAGCAACTTATTTTATTTAACCTCACATCACATCTTTTTTTTTAAAAATATTTTATTTGTTTTGCATACACTACTAGAGTATTAGCAATGTCGCTTGTTTCAGCGATTTGGTTAGCATTGATTGTGTTAAGACATGATTTAGCCAAATTGTTTATTCTTCTTTTAACTATGAGTCTAGCTACGGGCTAAAATTCATCTCATTGGGTTTGATAGTAAATTTTTAATGCTAACTTTGTAAGATGATGATAGTGATATGTAATGTATGAATAAACATTTTATACATTTAATAAGATTTCCATGTTGATGTGGTTTGTGAAATTATTGAATATGATCAATTTCTAAGTATGTCTTGTGACTCATTTTCTTTTAGTTTACTTCACCTGATTATCCACCCGATTCACCCGACGGATCGGGTAATGGGTAAAACTATTTTGTGACGGGTCGGGTGGAAAAATGGCTTCACCCAACCATCACTCGACCCACTTCCACCCCTAAAGACTAAAGACAAGTACTTTGGAGATAGGGAGGCTATCCACGTGGGCTCCAAATCACCTGTCCCCCCTCCTTGTCTCCCTCCCCCGTCCCTTACTCACAAACTTTATTTAAAAATAAAAGTTAAATTAAATTAAAAATAAAATAAAAAAGCAAAAACAAAAAGAAATTGAGCATTTGTGAGGAGGGACATGTGGAGAGGACATAAATGGAGACACACGATTTGGACCCATCCACGTGACGCTCTATAAAAAAAATTCCCTGTTTTTACCCTTTCTTTTCCAAAAACGTTTTGGTTTTCCTGCTTTCTTCCTCCACTACTCCTATCTTCTATCTTCTGCTAACCCTTAATTATAAAATATTGTAATTTTATTTTCATGTGTAAAATATTAATAATATAAAATATTAATAAAAATAATTAAATGTTATTCCTATACTGTATAAAAATAAATCAAATTTATTTTAATAATATAATTACCAGGAAAAAATTAAAAATGGATTTATTTTACTAATATATATGGTAGTTACCAAAATTCAAAATTTGAAAATATGTTTAACGTTTACAAAATTATTTTTGGCTAAAAAGTAGTGATGACTTCTTTTTTTTAAAAAAAAATTCTAATTTTTACGTGGGAGGTAACTTCTTAAATGGTCAGTTATTTTCCACTTTTAATGTGTAGGAGATGGGTTGTAATTGGGAGGTTACTTGTATATGGGAGGTTTAATTGGGGTAGTTATTTTGCCAATTTTAATCAGTTATAGGGAGGTTACTTGTATATTTGAGTAGTTCTTTTGCTACTTAATCATTTCAGGTGTAAGGGTTCACAAGATTCAGATCCTTGCTGTCAAGTATTTTATCGAATCCGATAAGGTACTTGACAACCAAGTTGAGAGCAACCAAAGAAAAAGAAGCCCATATTAATTTGGCGACAATGGTAGTTCCCATTTTGAGGATGAAAATGTGGATTTCGTTATTGCACAACGAGCAATTTAAGGAGTCTATTTATGTTTGCATATGCATTCTCATATACTTTTTTTGGTGTATCATGTATGTCTATTTGGATTGTGGTAGGTAAGCAATATCTTCAACATGGATGACAAAAGTGCAAGGCAAGCGGCTAGTAGAATGAAGAGAGCGAATGTATTGAGGGCGAAACGAAGACGAATACGAAGTACCAAAGTTCAAATGATCGAGTATATGTTTTCATTTCTTGTCCTATGAGTTCAACTATGATATTGCAACCACTTAAATCTTTATTAATCATATATGTTTTGTAGAGGCACCGTCGTTAAGATTAAGTGTTAGATCGCATAATATAACTCGCCTCAACTGACATTACAAATAGTATGTGTCCATTCATTAATATTCAATGATTTATGTGTAATCACTTACAGTATTTAATTGTATACTTTATTTCAATACTGACATGGTAATAATTATAGTTATCGATAAGACAAATCATGATGTTATGAGTGATAGTTTGATGGTTTCACCCAAAATTTATACAGGAAATAGCACTGAATACCACAATTTGAGAAAAGTTTGTAAAAATGCCACCGTTTTGGAAAAATTGGCAAGAATGCCATTTTCTCCACAAATTTGCATAACTGTACAGGTTTTCACCCCCCCCAAACCGGCTATCGGTTGTAATTAATACCAAAAAAAATTGAAAAAGAAAAAAGAGGCATCATTACCTACCTAGTAGGGGAGAGGCAAGGCGGGAAGGAGTAAAGGCAATTCCATCACCATCTCTCTTCTCCTTACAAACCGATACAATAGCAAAGAGAGAGAGAGGCAGTTGCAGAGACGCCAGAAGATAGAGAGAGAGGGCGGTTGCGGTTTCTTCTTGCATACACCAAAGGAGAGAGAGCGGGGAAGTCCATCGTCGCCGGAAAGGACACAGCAGCCACGACCCGACGACATACAGAACAGGTACGCCCTTTTACTCTTCTCCCTTTGGTGGTAGGGTGCGCGGGTGTGGGTCGGGGAAGTAGTGGGTGAAGGGGTTAGGGCAATGGCGGCCTGAATGGTGGGTCGGGGTGGTGGTTTTCTTGTTTGGATAATGGTGGGTGGTGGTGGCATGGGTGGTTTTCGGGTATGGAAAGGGGAAATCGGTGGTTAGGGTTTCCAATTGGGTGACAGTGGTTTTCGGAATGGGTTAGGGCAACGGTCGGGGAACTATGGATAGGGGAAATTGGTGGTTTGAGGTTCGAATTGGGTGACAGGGGTTTGACATTGGGTGACAGGGGTTTCCAATTTGGAGAGAAGGGTTTGTAAATGTATTGTGGTAGGCGGAATACGAGAATTGGCGAGCTGTGAAAAATGGGATATGTGGATGTCGTAGGTGTCCTATTGAAGGAGGTTTGAGGTATTGGTTATAATAGGCTTCCGATTCATAATGGGTGACATGGGTTTCACACTGAGTGACAAGGGTAGAGTGACATGGGTTAGTCTGTTAGGTGACAGAGGGAGACGAATATAAATGGCAAAAGCTGAGTTTGTTCGTGTGATGGAAATTGCAGGAGAAAAATGGTGAGGACGAAGAATGTGAGCGCGAAGAACAAAGAGCCTGACTACCTAGTCCCCGAAGCTGGGCACTTCCGGGCCCGGGTCAACCAGGGCTCAAGACTGTCAATGCTGAACAACATTGACGATTATGTTGACCCTAGGGATTGGCAGAAGCTGCTGGACTCCCAGCTTGGTGGGGTTGTGCAGCTGGCGCACACTGTGAAATTTTCATCACAAATTGTGCATTATGCACTCCAGCGACAGCTTACAAGCGAAAAGGAGTGGGAGACGTGGTACCGGATTAAGGGGAAGCTCAGGAGGTTCTCCCTCAAGGAGTTTGCCTTAGTAACCGGGATGCAGTGCAGTCAACCAGCAGCTAGTGACATGGAGGAGGACGAGAAAGCTATCAAGGAGTTTTTTGGAAACGAGAAGATGACGGTTGGTGACCTCGAGACCGAGATGAAAAACTCACTAATGGTGTTGCGGAGCCCGCAAAGACGATTCAAGCTAGTGCTGCTGTACATTGTGGAGGGCGTTTTGTTAGGAGAGGACCAGAGGAAAGGGCTGAGGAGCTGGATCGTCCGATTGGTGAAAAACGTCGATAGGTTTTTGGCATTCCCATGGGGGAGGGTCATCTATGCTTCCACACACGTGTCGCTGAACGGCGCCGTAAAGCGCCGGGAGGCTGAGATAAAGGCAGAAAATCGAAAGAAGCGCAATAGTTATGGCCTGATGGGTTATCCGGTATCCTTTCAGGTAACCTTCTCGACCACACCCATGATCAATTTGTAAATCATATGCTGAAAATGTATTAATTTGAGTGGTGATACGGTGCAGATTTGGTTGCTGGAATCCATGCCGAAATGGGGGGTCCGGTTTGCGACGAAGGTGTCGACGACGGCATTCCCTCGTTGCATGAGATGGGCCCTCAAGGACGAGAACCTCGCTTATAAGGATATAGCCAGCCGCACCGAAGCTGAGGGAGAGGAGGCCATAGAGATTGATGATAACCCAATACTCAGACCAGAGGAGGCTGAGCTGGAGCTGATGGATGGGTGTGTGTACGATGATGAGAAGTCCGACCTCTTTTTCGACGACCTAGTTGCACCGTTCCTGAGACATTTCGAAGCCCCTGGTGGGAGGTCCCCAAGGACGGGAAGAGGAGGCAATGAGAAGGATGGCTGGGTGGGGGACATGGCCAAGACTTTGGCACAAGTTATGGACAAACTTCAGACAATGTCAACAGGGATGGAGAAGATGGATGAAAAGGTACGCAATAACTTCCCAATTATTTGTTCTGTGGAGACTGGGGATAACTGTGAACTAGGGTAAATGGACTCCTGACACGTGAAATTGGACAAGTGACAAGTAGTGTAGATAATGAACGAATGTGGTATGAAGGGTGAATTGTGTTGATTTTTCTCACCTTATGGTGATATGAAGTAATAATTTGATCACCTGCAGCTGAAATTATTGGAGGCGGCCGTGACTGAGCTGCGGGATGTTCAGTGTAAGGGGACGGCCTGGCAAGAAGCAACCGATAAAGAATAAGGTGGAGATGAGAAAAAACGGGATGAGTTTGTAAGTTTATATTTGCGTGACATGCGTGTCGATGTTTAGTCCTGTTTGAAATGGGGGATTCAATATCAAATGTTAATATATATTTTACAGGCCGAACTTGACGAGTTGATAGAGTCAATTGCGGGTAAAGCCGGTAAGGGTGGACTAGGTGGTAAGGTTAGTTGTTGGTAAACATGACAAGATTTGTTATTTTCAGCGACACTGGAAGAATGTGATAGGAATATTGTACCTGTGTGACATGATTTGTTATGTTAAGTGACACTGGAAAAATTGAGCCATAATTCAAATTTGAATTCATTTGCAGTTAGGAGGTGCTGTTGAGAAGGGAAGTGAAGTGGATGAGGGCGGGGATAAGCACACAGAAGTTGAAACTGTGAAGGCAAGGGATGAGATATCAGGAGAGAGCAAGCTAGTTGGTCATGATGTCGGGGACAAGAATGATGAAGCTGAATCTGTGAAGGCAGGGGATGAGGGGGAAAGAAAGACCAACGAGGTAAGGTTTATTTATGAAAAAAGGTGATTTTATATGTGACATGATAGTATAGGTCAAGTGACATGAGTATATCTGTTATGTGACAAGGGAAAGTGTAAATCTTAGCTGAAGTTTGATATGTTTGCAGTTGGGAGAGGTTGGTTTAAAGGCGTCTGGTCATGAGGAAGGTGGAAAGAAAATTGAAGTTGAGGAGAGGCCGATGCCCAGGGTAGCTCAGGTTTATGTATCTAAGGCGGCGAAGAAGACGAGGAAGGCTGTTGGAGAGGAGTTGCCTCCCCCAGCGAAGAAACCGCGACCCCAGAAGGCAGCCACATTTCCCGCCGATGCTGTTCAGCTAGGAATGGTGTCAGCAACGGACAACGACGCCATGACAAGTTGGTTGGCAAGGTACGTAGGTTATGTGTCTTACACTCGAATAGACGACGAAGGTAGATAGTTGGACGTCCACAATACCTGACAGAAACTTAACGTGCAGTGGGGATGCGGAGGTGCGCACGTCACCCTGCGGTGTGGATATGACGAAGGAGTTACTCAACCGTCTGAAGAAACCCCAGGATTGGTTTGGAACTGTGGTATGACGACTTGTCACCTCTAAAATTTCCCGTGTCAGGATTATGGATTGTAATTGCGGTTCACTTCATGCAGGAGATGGAGGAGTGCTGCTACCTTCTGCGCAAAGCGGTCGCAGACAGAACGGGTGACATGGCCAGTGGAGTCATCGTAGTCGATACGTGCTTAGCGGGAATGTATCTACCTCGGGAATGGAAGGTGTACAGCGCCACCCCCGAAGCATACGAGCCTAGTGATGCATTGATGGCGTACTTAAATGGGGGGTCGCCGAACCCGTTGGGACGAGCGTGGTCAGGTGCGGACCTCATCCTCCTCCCCTTCAACGTCAAGAACAAACACTGGGTTGCCCTTGCCATCGATCTTAAGGAGTGGGAGGTAAGGGTGTATGACTGCGACGTCCACATGGCGACGGAACGCCAACTCCAAACCCTGTTAATGCCTGTGACGAGCCTGATCCCTGTCGTCATGCGTGCACACCCAGATCTGAAGGTGAAGTATGCCGATAAGGTCCCCACATCGTTTGCCATTCGCCGGGACAAGAGGCTTCCACAGAACAAGCTATGGTAAGTAGGATGACATGGTTCAATTTCGTTTGATTGGATGGGGAATCGGTGTCCGCGTTCTGACCGATTGTTCCTCTTTGCAGCGGTGATTGTGGCCCGTACACCATTCGATTCATGCACCTCCTGCTGGAGACCGCCCCTAACTTCGATGGATTGGACGACACATACATTGAGGCATACCGCCAGATGCTAGCTGTTGGGGTATTCCATGGTCGACTCAGATGCTAGACTTCGTAGTTGAACACTTGGCTCCAATCATAAACACCCTCCTGTAATAGTGGAAGTAAAACATTTGGATATTTTGCAAAACTTGGTAGTTGTCGAATGTGAAAATTTTGTATATGCGGACATGTTAAACTTGGCAGTGTAGCTACATGTATCTATCCAATTTGGTGACAAGGTATTTGTCGTAAGGGGACATGAGGATTAAAAGGGGTGACATGGGTCATTTACACTATACGTAGGAATATGAGGCAATTAATAGTGACACGAAAAAAACCTGTCAGGTGACACGTGCATGGAAAGACGGGACCCGATACTGGGACAACAAAACAAAACGACAAAGGAAAAGGAATCTTTCCCAGGGTGGCAGTTGGTTGCACAGTTCCATTGACCTACTTAAAAAAAAACAAAAAACAAAAAACAAAATGCTGTGTTCCTCGAAATTAACAAGGTAAACAAAACAATAGTAAGTAACTTGCATTCATTGCAGTTGGCGAAAAAAACCACCACCTACACAAGGGAAGGAGAGAGAGAGATAGAGACCGAATATTAGGAGTGAAGGGAGGCGGTTGCGAAGTGAAGGGAAAGGGGAGAGCCCGTACCGGAGAGGGAGGAAGACGTTGGAGAAGCCCGTACTGGAGAGGAAGGCGCAAGAAAACAGGTACAACTCAATTGGTTTTTTAAATCCGTCCTCACCCATCTCTACTACTCTGAATCTTCACTTAATTTGCAATCTTCCCCACTTAATTTACATTCTCCCATTGTTTCGTACCGGAGAGGGAGGTAGTCACCGGAAAAGGGACCAAGACGCCGGAGAAGGCAATACCGGAGAGGAAGGCACAGGAATACAGGTACAACTGAATTGAATATTGAAATCTGTCCCTACCCATCTCTACTATTCTGAATCTTCACTTAATTTCCAATCTTGCCCACTTCATTTGCATTATTCGATTGTTTCGTTGTAAGGCATGCAATTTGGGATCGAACAAAAAAACGGAAATTGGGGATTTGGAATTACTGTCATTTGGGGAATTCCTGTCATTTGGGGAATTGGGGATACGGGGAAATACAGATCTGGGCTAAAAGGGGTGTGGGGAAGTGAGGAATTGACAGACAAGAGCAAGGGAGGTTGAAGAAGAGCGTGGGAGGCTTGCGGGTCCTTTTACCCAGATTGTGAGAGTGGAGAAAAACCCCTGTCAGAAACGGGTACTGTAGGACAATTGGGAGAAGACAATTGACATTCATGACACGAGATATAATGTTGGGTGACAAGGGTTACTTCAGTAGGTGACATGGGCCTTTTCTCGTGAAACAGTCGCAGACAGACTTATTCAGAAGGGGGTGAGTTTGTGTGGATATTGATAATGTTCATGTCCACTTAATTGCAGGAAGAACATGGTTCGGTCCCAGAATTTGAGGAGGAAAGGTGTCCGGGCACCTAAGAAGGTGGAGCCCCGACTCGCAGTGCCGGAAGAGAAGCATTTTCGAGGCCGGGTCAACCAGTGTTCCAAAGTGTCTCTGCTCGTCAACATGGACGACTGGGTTGACCCCGTCGATTGGGAGAAGCTGCTGCGAAGCCAATTTGGGGGTATTATGCAAATGGAAAACCGGGTTCAATTCTCGTCGCAACTACTGCATTACGTGTTACAAAGGCAGCTTGTGACAGAAAAGAAGTGGGAGACTTGGTACATGCTTCAAGGCAAGCTACGGCGATTCTCTATCAAGGAGTTTGCGCTCGTGACTGGGCTGCGGTGTGGTCGAGTTCGGGGGGAAGACACAGAGATGGAGGATGACAAGAAGACAAAGAAGGCTCTCAAGGACTTATTCGGAACGGACAACATGAAGGTCGGTGAGCTGGAGAACGCCTTCAAGAACTCCATCTTGAAGGAGCCGAGTGCTCGAAAGCGTTTTAAGATCGCTCTCCTACTCATCGTCGAAGGAGTTTTGCTGGGGGAAGAACCCAGGAAATCCATATGAGGGTGGATTGTGAAGCTTGTGGAGAACGTTGATCGATTTCTGGATTACCCCTGCGGCAGGGTTGTGTACGAGGCCACCCACGAGTCCCTGTCGGGCGTCATAGAACGATGTGTCGCTGACATGAAGCCGAAGGCGAACGACAAGGACGATCGATATGGATATGGGCTTATGGGTTTTCCGTATGCGTTCCAGGTAAGCTACTTGACCGAAGTTATGCTTGAACTAGTACGCGCAATTGATGCACTCATTCGAGTGACATGTGTGGTTGTTTTAGATTTGGTTGTACGAAGCTGTGCCGGGGATTGGGGAGGCGTTCGCGAACCGGGTGTCGAACACGGCGTTGCCTCGCATGCTGAGGTGGACAGCCGATGACGACAATCTAATGTATGAGACGATCCAGTCCCGCATGGACCCTGAAAAATCTGATAGAATCAAGGTCGAAGACAATCCGATACTAGTACCGAAGGGCGGCGAGTATGAATTGATGCTCGGGTGCTTCTACCAGCATGAGGAGCCTGACCTCTACTTTGATGACATTGAGGTTGCGTTGGCACCGAGTTATTACGGTGAAGGCTCAAGCAAGTCCGGCCCGAGTTCGGAGCAACGAGTTGGGACAAGTGAATCCTGGGAGGATAAGTTGGGGAAGTCAGTAGAACTGATATTGGAGAGGCTGGGAACCATGTCAAGTTGGATGCGGAGCATTGATGAGAAGGTACGTGTAACGTTTCTGGCATTTGTGACACCAGTATATTTTATATGTGACACGGATAATTGTCAAAGGTGACACGGGTTACTTATCTCCCAATGCTGAATAACATTCGCTAACCACCCCTCATTTATGTACTTTGTGTATCAGATGAAGGTGTTGGAAGGTTTTGTGAATGGGATGCGAGATGGGCAGTCGAATGCAGGAGTTGAGCAGAAACCAATGGGCGATGTCCGTGGAGAGGATAACGACCGAAAGAACGGGGGGACAGAAGGACAAACTAGGGTGGAAGACCAGCCACCAGAAGGAGAACAGGAGGTAATTTGGTTGTTACTTGAGATGGTATTTTCTGAATCCACGGTGTAGGGGTTATAGAATCAGCAATTTTTAATGTGTCAATATTTTGCACACAAGGCACACGGTTGTTAAAGTGAATCGACACGTATTAATATGTCAAGTGACAAGGGAACAAATATATGATCTGAATCACAGTTGACATAACCGTAACCAATTGCCAGATCTCAGCGGCGGTCAAAGACGATACCGTTGGAGGAACTGGGGGAGATGTCAGTGGCCAGAAGGTCGGGAACCATAGGGATGCTGAGGACAAAAGCGGTAAAGCCGGTACAACGGTTGTACCACCTACAGTGACCGACCAAGCGACGCCGGAAGGACAGGATGAGAACAAGGTAAAATGCCTGTTACATTTCCTGTCATTTTAATCTATAGTAGTACGTAAGTGACAAGTGTATCACTGTTAGCCGACACGAGTACAGATCAGGGTGACACGAGGTTGAATTTTTTTTTCCTTCACCGTTCAAACTGTTTAACCAATTGGCAGATCCCAGAGCCTGCAAGAGCGGAGCCCATTCGAGGCAGGAAGAGTAAGAGAGGTCAAGGAGGTGAAGGAGAAGTGAAGCCCCCACCAAAGAAGAAAACGCGGGGCCGAAAAGGGAAGAACGTTGTCGAAGGCGCCGTCGCGATTAAGCTGGGTCTTGTTTCCGTGTCAGACAACGATGGGTTCCTCCGCTGGATGGATAGGTGACACTCACCAGCAGACGTACCCAAGTTATTGCATAGATGACTCCGATCCCCTAACATTGTGGTTGTGCAGCGGGGATGAGGACAACTGCAAGACTGCATACAGCACGACGCTGAGTAAGGAGTTCTTCACCGTACTAAAAACGCCCACAGTTTGGCTAAACTCTGAGGTACAAAACCCGCCTAACTGACTATCTTTGTCTTGTGAATGACACGGTATGTACTGTAAAAGGTAGTGGAATATTTTTGGATTTTGACTAGGGTTGTAATCGATGCAGCACATGGAACAAGCATGCTATCTTCTTCGGAAAGGGGTAACGGAGAGGGTCGACGACATTGCCGGTCGAGTTGTCGTTGTGGACACATATTTCGGTCGCTATCTGCAGACCGAGTGGGGCAAATACAACAGCGATGCGGATAGCTACCAAGCCGACGAGAAGCTGCTTCGCTACTTCGACGGGTGGTCCCCGGCGACGATAGGCCAGGCGTGGGAAGGGGCGGAACTCATCCTCCTACCTTTGAACGTGGACAGTGTTCACTGGATTGCCGTAGCGATAGATCTAGTGGGGTGGCAGGTAAGGATTTATGATTCGGACGTCTACATCGTCAGGGACCGCCATCTGCCGGCACACTTAAGCTGCATCACCCACCTTATCCCCGTACTGATGAATGCCCACCCCGCGTTGATGGCGACCTACAGCGACAAGTTGCCAAAGCCGTTCGCCCTTAGTCGCGAGAAAAGGATTCCGCAAAACAAGCAGAGGTAATTTATGTCCAACACTTAAATATATTTTCGTCTCATAGTTGCATCCGCCTTTAATGAATATGACTCTGACGATTCTCTATTGCAGTGGAGACTGCGGACCATACACGATCAGGTTCATGCAACTCCTCACGAAGGACGCCCCCACCTACGACGGTCTTGACGACGTATTCATCGGGGCGTACAGGCACATGCTCGTTGTTCGCATCTTCAATGGTACACGGTTATGATCTCAGTTGTGATCACCATTGGTCATTGTTATGAAATTTTATGTTATGGTCTATGCATGTTATGAACATGGTTGCTGGTTCTCACATTTAGTTGTGGACGGTAGTTCAGTAGGTTGGTATTTGAACTATTTCACATTGTTTGTCTTCGGTGAGTGGTTATGTGTTGCGGACTTTTACATTATTTGTATGATAATTTGTAAGCAGTTACTGACCATGTTGGCATGGTGCAAACATTGGTTATAATTAGTTCAGAATGACCCCTGGCACCATACTTGGATTCCCGTGTCAACTTACGTGATTATCCGTGTCACTGATGGTGAGTAGGGTAATTTTCTAACCTTGTTTATTAGTTGATAGGTTCATATACTAAATGTCACAACGCCGTGTCACAGGAAACACATAATTTTTCATGTTCTCGTGGATGATTGAATGTCATGTAGCAACCAAGTTAGTCGGTTGAAAGGCATAATAGAAGTTGTAAGGAAATATCCCGTGTCACCGAACTTGCAATCCCGTGTCACCTGACGTGATTGTCCGTGTCACTGCTAGCGAGTAAGGTGATTTTCTAACCTTGTTTATGTGTTCATAGGTTCATATACGAATTGTTGACAAGGCCCTATCATATGAACCACATAATTTGACATTTTGTCTCCTCATGGATGATTGAATGTAATACACATGCATAACACCAACAAGTGGAAATCTACTAGACATGCATAATATAGGAGGGACATTGCCCTACACATACCATATCCGATACTACAGGCACCATTCATAATGGTGCAACCACACTCGGCTTTCCAAAAAACGACAACTAACCGAGCGTGGGTGAGACATTGTTTGTAACTACCCTTACATAGGCCCCTAACTGCAACAAATGGGGGCCATCCGCCACATACGGAGTCCTGGCGGAGTCCAAAAAACCACAGCTGTTTGGGATCACATCAGTTTTTGGCAACTACTACAACAAAATCACAAGTTTTGGCAAAAAACAAAGACAACTAGCTTCGAAGCTCCTAAGCCCGGGTGACCAGACGCACCATAACTCCCATCATCAGGACGAGAATCCACCCCATCAGCCTGTTCCATCGTGTGAGTTGTCTGGTGCGGAGCTGGTCACTAGCGTGGCCGACCCACTTCCCACATAGGAAATGGTAAATACAAGTGTGAATATGAAACTCATATGAATGAATTAAAGTTCTGACAAAGTTATGTTACAAGTGGAAGAAATCACCCGTGTCACCAAATATGAAATCCCGTGTCACCAAAAGTTGAATCCCGTGTCATCAATTAGAAATACTTGGCAGACATCCTACTAAGAACCTTCACAGACAAAGACAAAGGTTGCAACTTTCATAGGCTTAATCATATTTATGCTTTAGATTCACACAGAAAGGATGCTAAATGTGCTATTTCTTTTTCAATCCTAACAAGTTCGTATATATGAAGAAGATGAATGGGAGAGGGAGATGATATGTCACCAAAAAACTAAAGGACGATGTAATATATAAGCTAAATTACTGTAAGCACCTTATAATTTTGATAAGGACGGAATTATTTGCAAGCAAAGACCAATTACAAAAAGGTGGTTAGAAATCACCCGTGTCACCAAAGTTGTAATCCCTTGTCACCAAGTACATATACTTGACTGGCTGCTTTCTCAGGCCCAATTCAGCAAATTCCACAAAATATTTGCATATATGAAGCGTAAACCAATAAACATATATACGAACTCCAAGTAACTACTCAACTTAAGTATGTACTAAGCACATGCAAGAAAAGAGGCAAATTGACATTTTCATCGCACAAGGCACAAACCATAAAACAGTGAGCCATGGACAAATTCGCCCAAAATATGCAGCATACACAGGCATAACCCGTAGCCCCTAATCAGAAAGCTTTGGATGTCGTCAATTAGTACTCTATGTCCAAAACCGTTGTAACAACACAGATTTCATTCAACACAAACTTATAATCGACGAAAACCCTAAAATACAAACACTTAATTTTCAACACATATGGCAATCGGGGTTGTACTTACTTGGAATTGAAAGCTTTTGGATGAGGATGACCACCACTGGTGAGTAAGAGACGATGGCGTCGCTTCTTCTTCTAGAAAATGTTTGTGGCTTGCAAGGGAAGAGTGGGAGTGAAATGACCGATGGAGTGGTGGTATTTATGAAGAGAGAGGGGCTCCATGGGGGGGGGGGGGTTTGGTGAGGGTCACCAAATTTCGGATCCCATGTCAAGTAACATAATAACCCCTTCAACCATTGTTATTAGAATCCCGATCCGTATCTTTAGAATCTTAAGATCCTACGATCCTACCTAGGGGCCCGATCCGGATATATGCATAGGATCTTTTTGTGTTGGATCTACAATGGGATCTTTAGAATCTTAATGGATGGATAGGATTTTATGATCCCACACGATCCTGAAGATCATATTTTTATTAACAATATGTAATTTTTAAGACATTCAGGTAAGGAACGTGAAAAATAGCTTAGACACAATTATTTTCGAGTCTTTTAACCAATATGACAATGTCTAAGGTCTTAAATGTAGATTTTTATGTCTTAAAAACAAAATATATTGTGTAACTTACATTTTTTCCCTCATTATAGAACTTTAAATTCAGAAACTATGTTATATATATTTTTAATTTATTATGTACTTATATTTCGAGGTTCTTACGATCCCCTAATGGGATCTTACGATCCGATCCATGGACCCTATTGTGATTCGATCCTATAATCCCGATCCTAATAACCTTGCCTTCAACATTAAATATAGGTAAATTTGCACTAATATCTACTTTCGTATTTATTTGTAAAAACAATATATTGATAATATATTGATACAAAACCCTGAATAATTAATCCGTTAATTTTTGTGGTTTTTAGTAGCATTTCCTGTATAATATATTTGTTAAAAATATCACATATCAAGATTCTAACCGACAATTAATTGATGAAATAGATAATATAAGAAGAAGATTAATTAATAGAATGATATTAAAACCACGGCAGTTATTTACGATTGAAAATCTCTTCCGCTTCCTCTTCCACTTCCGCATCCACATCCATTGCGTTTCAAGTACATTGCACTTGCACACGTCTCTTCCTCTGAATGACATTGCACACATCTCGGCTATTCCTCTTCCGGTGGCAGTTACGTTCTCCATTGCATTGTTATATATAGCCAACTCATTCTCCCTTGAATTGCATCATCCCATTCCCTTCAATTGCATCATCCTCCCTTACCAACTATAACCGAAATTAAGATAGTTGCAATGGATGAAGGAAAGAGCGTTAGGGCAAGGACATCAGAGGCATTGACGCTTCTAACACTGCCATTCGACATCCTATTGGATATTGTCGGTCGATTAGCAATTCAATCTATGGAAGATGTCTTCAGATTACGGTTAAGGTATTGCCTCCACTTTGGATTTCGTGAATTTATGCATTGGAAAGATTTTTGATTCACTTCAGTGTGATGCAGTTGCAAAACTTTTGATTTGGTTGGAAAACACAATTATGTGCTTGCGAAGATGGCAATTGAGTACCAGGATGACTGGGGAATTTCGGTTGTAGTGGCATCGAGAAACGATAGTCATGCCAGAAGCTTTTTAAATCAGTGCATCAACGCGGGAAACCCGGAGGCAATATTTCAGCAAGGAATGGTAAGACGTTTATTCTGGATCATTGGTTCGGTGTATGCTTACTCATAGTTCTTCATAGCTTCATTTCAAAATGCAGTTTAAATTCTTCACAAATTGCGATCACGAAGCAGACATTCAAGATCTTCTAAAGGCATCGGAGTTGGGACACGACGTGGCAAGCTATGTTTGTGGCATAGCTATGTATTGTTGCGGATCTGAAGACCTCAAACCCAAAGGCTTTGCATTACTTAATAGTGTGAAACATAAGTTGGGTTATAAAATAATATCGTGTCGCCGGAGAGTTGCTGATCTTTTTTATGATATTATCGTCATTGCTCGAAGACCTTCCTTCAAATGGAAGCCGAACACATGTAAAAATATCACCAATGGAACAACAATTCGGAGTTGTCGAAGATCAAACCCCTGGAAAAAATTTCAGCTCCTTGCTGAAGATAAAGATGATGCTCTTTCTTGTGAGGAATGCACGTGCACAATTGAGTGTGGTTTAGTCGAGGGTATGCTTCAGTGGATTACACGATATAAGGTGGAATAAAATTTTGCATATGTGTTCGGTCTATTAAGTTTGGTTAATGTTGGTACTATTTCTAATGTGTTATTATAACATATAATGATATTATTGTTACTGTATCCAAATATGATCTATTGGAGCTCATAAAAATTTGATCAAATGAGATACTTTATGTTTTTTGGTAGAATTTAGAAACTATATCGTTTTTGGTAGAATTGAGAAACTATATGTTTTTTGGTAGATTTGAACTACAAATATAGGTCAATTTGCACAATTATACAATTCAATATGGTCACAAGGTTGGTATTAAAACATGTACGACATACACTCACAAGATTTAAACATGACCTGAAAGTAAGTGTCACCTCCGGATTGATACACATGACATTAAAAACAGCGACATGATAACGCCTTCATCCTGACGCGGTAATACAAAGAGGGTGACAGGACAACCAAAGGAGAAGATTGAAACCAACGTTGTTCACAACAAAAAGCCAATCAATCAGTTCCATAATGAAATTACAACCGGTGACATGAAAAACCCTCCAACCTGACACGGTAACACAACGAGGGTGCCAGGGGTTTTTTTACAGAATCCATCCACAAAAGTACTGCGATGTTCTTTACCACTTACCACTACAGTTTAACCCGTTTCCAAAAGTAAATGTATCCAAACAACCAAAGGAAAAGACTGAAACCAACGTTGTTCACACCAAAAAGCCAACCAATCAGTTCCATAATGAAATTAC
Source organism: Persicaria tinctoria (assembly GCA_037127255.1). NCBI lineage: Eukaryota > Viridiplantae > Streptophyta > Magnoliopsida > Caryophyllales > Polygonaceae > Persicaria > Persicaria tinctoria. Next base: position 10,320,082 of record JBANSL010000012.1, read on the forward strand.
AACCGGTGACATGAAAAGCCCTTCAACCCGACACGGTAACACAACAAGGGTGACAGGGTTTTTTTTAAAGAATCCATCCACAAAAGTACTGCGATGTTCTTTACCACTTACCACTAGAGTGTAACCCGTTTCCAAAAGTAAATGTATCCAAACAACCAAAGGAAAAGACTGAAACCAACGTTGTTCACAACAAAAAGCCAACCAATCAGTTCCATAATGAAATTACAACCGGTGACATGAAAAGCCCTTCAACCTGACACGGTAACACAACGAGGGTGCCAGGGGTTTTTTTTATAGAATCTATCCACAAAAGTACTGCGATGTTTTTTACCACTTACCACTAGAGTGTAACCCGTTTCCAAAAGTAAATGTATCCAAACAACCAAAGGAGAAGACTGAAACCAACGTTGTTCACAACAAAAAGCCAACCAATCAGTTCCATAATGAAATTACAACCGGTGACATGAAAAGCCCTTCAACCTGACACGGTAACACAACGAGGGTGCCAGGGTTTTTTTTACAGAATCCATCCACAAAAGTACTGCGATGTTCTTTACCACTTACCACTAGAGTTTAACCCGTTTCCAAAAGTAAATGTATCCAAATAGCCAAATGAGAAGACTGAAACCAACGTTGTTCACAACAAAAAGCCAACCAATCAGTTCCATAATGAAATTACAACCGGTGACATGAAAAGCCCTTCAACCTGACACGGTAACACAACGAGGGTGCCAGGGTTTTTTTTACAGAATCCATCCACAAAAGTACTGCGATGTTCTTTACCACTTACCACTAGAGTTTAACCCGTTTCCAAAAGTAAATGTATCCAAACAACCAAAAGACAAGACTAAAACCAACGTTGTTCACAACAAAAGACAACCAATCAGTTCCATAATGAAATTACAACCGGTGACATGAAAAGCCCTTCAACCTGACACGGTAACACAACGAGGGTGCCAGGGTTTTTTTTACAGAATCCATCCACAAAAGTACTGCGATGTTCTTTACCACTTACCACTAGAGTTTAACCCGTTTCCAAAAGTAAATGTATCCAAACAACCAAAGGAGAAGACTGAAACCAACGTTGTTCACACCAAAAAGCCAACCAATCAGTTCCATAATGAAATTACAACTGGTGACATGAAAAGCCCTTCAACCTGACACGGTAACACAACGAGGGTGACAGGGGTTTTGTTACATAATCCATCCACAAAAGTACTGCGATGTTCTTTACCACTTACCACTAGAGTTTAACCCGTTTCCAAAAGTAAATGTATCCAAACAACCAAAGGACAAGACTAAAACCAACGTTGTTCACAACAAAAGACAACAAATCAGTTCCATACCTACACCCAAACGACGATCAGATTATGCGTCCACCGAGCCGACCATTGAAGATGGCAGCCGCTAGCATCTGTCTGTACAGCCCAATAAACGTGTCGTCCAGCCCATCGAAGGGGGGATCGGTCTCCATGAGGAGCTCCATGAATCTGATCGTGTAAGGGCCACAGTCACCACTGCAATGACGGAGATTTTGTCAAAACAGAGGCGGAGATATCATTAAGTAAAATAAAATACAGGGGTCGCACCAATCATACATGAGCTTGTTTTGCGGAACGCGCTTGTCGCGGACTATGCGAAACGGGCCTGGCAGCTTCGATGCATACTTCACCTTCAACTCAGCGTGTGCATCCATGATGATGGGGAGGAGGTGGGTAACGTGCATCAGCAGGGGTGGGAGTTCGGCGTCTCTCACGCAATGCACATCGCAGTCGTACAGCTTCAACTGCCACTCATTCAGATCAAGAGCAACGGCAACCCAATGTCTTCCCCTCAGGTTGAGGGGTAGGAGGACGAGGTCCCCCCCTGCCCACGGCCGGCCCATGGGCGTCGGGGCCCGCCCGTCGAAGTATGAGAGGAGTATGCCACTCGCCTCATACCCCCCGACGTCTGAGTTGTACTCCTTCCACTCCCTCTTCAGAAAGCTGGAGAAGTAGGAGTCCAACACAATGACTCGACGCCCATTTCCGTAACCCCTCTCCGCGCTTTGTTTTCGTAGCAGGTAGCATGACTGCTCGAAGTGCTGCGTGAAGTTAACCCCCATGACAACCCACAACATAGTCCAACAGCAACCCAAATGCGTATACCCAAGAAGGACAATCATAATAAAATGTGATAAATACAATATACCTCTGAGTTGATGCAATAGCGGGGCGTCTGGAGGGTGGTAAAAAACTCCTTCGACAGGTCCTTGCTGCAAGCCGTTGACAGGTTCTCACCGTCGGCACTGGACCGTACAATTGAGTGGAATTAATGAAAGGGTTACTGTGCCGTATAATGAAGACTGAAATGAGACGATGGGTTACCTTGCGAGCCACCCCTGTAGGGCCTCATAGTCGGCCGCAGAAACTAGTCCCATGGCAACGGCTTCACCGGGAACGATGGCGTCCTTCCGTTTAGAGGCCCGCGGTTTCGTAATCTTCCACTCCTTGCTCTCACATCCCTGGTCCACGAACAACCTCTGAATGCAAACAAACATTTCCCATGTCACATAACAAACCGACCCCCGTCACCTAGCTAACATCCCCATGCCACTATTGAAAACATAACGGATGAATGGCACGGCCCACAAGGAGCGTACCTTAGCAACTTGTCGGGGCTGCTCCACAGCTTCAGCACGAGCACCCTTTGGTACATCAACATCAACAACCTGCAAAACCGATCTACAACTTACATGGATTCCAACATGTACAAACTCCTTTTCACTATCCCTTACTCTTTGTTCCTTGCCTCTTCCAATAAATTTTCCATCCCGTATTTCATGGACCTTCTCCTCCAACACTTTTATCTGCACAGAAGAACTTGTTACTGCCACATAATGTAAGTCCCATGTCATTATTCTATTTACCGTTGTCACTGAACTTAAGAACAATATGAGAGTGAATAATGTGAAACACTGAAGTACCCTATCATCCATCTTCTCCAAGGTATCCATAATCTTCTCGAGTGTCTTCCCCACGACATCCCTACCGGCGTCCGTCTCCTCGACGTATTTGGCGATGGTGGCAAGCATCGCCACACTCGACCCTTCGTTTACCCGTGCGCGTAAGCGCTGATTCTGTGGATGTGTAAATTTTGTCCGAGCCATTTGTTTCCTGTAGTTTAAGAGCAACCATAAGTTATCGAGAAAGTTTAAAGTCAATGTCACTAGCTTTATAAACCCATGTCACTCAATTTGGAAACCCATGTCACAAATGTCAGAACGTTCCTAAACGAATGACGACATACATTCCACATCAACTCCCCAAATCTGAATTTCAAAATAATAGAACCCCGAATCGTCCCCATTCCCAATCAAACCCCTAATCTACCCCATTCCCTATTTCAACCCCCAACGTAGGCATCCTGTTCGGGCTTACAAAACCCTAACCGCGGGTTTTCCAATCCCCAAAACCCGGCTCCTTGTCCTTCATTCGCAACCACCTCCACCATCGACAAAACCGCCCTCCTTAACGTTCAATCCCTTACCACCATAGTATGTTGTTCCATCCACCCACCCCGAACCCCAGATTTGAAGATAACGGACAACAGAGATAGGGGCGTACCTTCTGAGTTTCCTGGCGGCGTTCTTCTCTGATCCGACGGTCCCCGGCAGTATCTTCTTCGACCCGTTGTTCCTCGTCGCCAGCGTCTCTTCTTCCTCCCCCTTTCGAATGGTTTTGAGTTATGGAAATTTAGAGATGGAGTCCCGATGAATACAGAAAGACAGTGTGGGGTGATATCCGGGACGCGTGTCAACTTATTCTTTGTTGTTTTCTTTTTGTTTTGAGCTACGGGCAACCTTTTCGACCAAAATGGGGAAGGGTCAATTTATCCAAATTATCCCCCATTGTGCTATTTATGCAAGTTTGGGCAAAATTTGGTCTATATTTGACCACTGGTTGACTAAGTTATTATTGTCGAAACTTTGGTTATAAGTTGTCAGGAAATCGCCCGTGTCACCTAACGTACAATCCAGTGTCACCTTACATAATAACCCCTTCAACATTGTCATGAAGGTGATTTCAATATGTTCACAAGGGTGAATTCCTAACACCACTACCACAACCACTCAGGACTGTAAACATGTTGTCAAATAAGTGCCAATCCATTGTTCAATTCATTATCATAGCTTCAACCGACGAAATGTCTACCATGAAATTGAAAGTTGTGAGATGATAACCCCTTCTACCTGACACGGGAATACAAATAGGGTGACATGGTTTTTGTTCTGAAACCATCCCCAAAAGTACTACGAATTTCTTTACCACTCAACTGTAGTGTGGAAACCCTTCCCAAAAGTACAGCAGACTACTTACAGTTTGCCATATGCACAAACAGCGTAATTACACAACCAAATACGTTGCCCGTTCAAAAAATAACATAGACGGAGAATGGTCCAACCACTGACCCGATACGGCAAATGCAAAAGACTACCCAGCTGCTGAGGTAAGGCGTTGGACCACCAATGGAGGAACACATCTAAGAACGACGGCGCTTCGAACGGCTAAATTCTCCCCGAGATGGGTATCGACAAGTCTTAGGGCGACCAGGGCGTCGCTTCACGTCCGGGGGGAGACACACCGCGCTGGACATGGCTGGGGGGATTCGCCACTCTTCTTTTGGAGGAACCGTATATAGCACATTCTCGTAACACGCCTTCCATGCAGCGACTTTGTAGAAGTCATTCACGAGAGAGAAGAAATTGCTACCTCGATACCTTGAAGCCGCTATGGCGTGCTGGCACGGAAACTGGTCAATGTCGAACCGCTTGCATGTGCAGGTCCGGGCACACAGGTTCACAACCCAGGTGGTGGACCCTCTGCGGACAGTGTACTCGTGTGAGCTGAGGGTTCTGACATCCAAGAATGTTGCCAACGCATAGCTCGTTTGCAGCTCACCTTGAACGTAATCGCTGACCGTCGCCGGCGATTTGGTGATTTTTTCCCGTCGATCGTTAAACCACTTGGATATTGTTTCGATGACAGCATCAATCGGGGCTGTGATGGGTAGGTCGCGGGCCTCCTTGAACACCGAATTCAGACACTCGGAGTTGTTCGTCGTCAATATGTTGTGTCGCATCCCCAAGAAGTATGCCCGGGCCCAGTTCTGGAATCCAGCCTCTCTTAGGTATTGTCCCGCACCGGGTGCCTGAGCGCAAAAATCAGCAAAGTGCTTCTCGAACTTTGCCCTCGTGTACGCCTTTGCCACCTTTAAGTACAATGTGTGCAGGGCCGTCACCCTCCTGTACTTAACCTTGGCATTCTGAAATAGATGCCATTGGCAGGCCCCTTGCTTAGCAAACACATAATTGTCCCTCAAACCTTTGACGATACTAAGATGCCGATCAGAGACAAACATTAAGTCCGGTGTATCCTTGACGACATGTAGCATGTTCTTGAAGAAGAAGCCCCATGACCCGTGATTCTCACCATCGACAATCGCAAAAGCGATCGGGTATATACTGTGGTCTGCATCTTGGGCTGTGGCAAATAGAAGCGTGCCCCTGAACTTCCCTTTCAGGAAACTCCCATCAACTGAAATCACCTGGACATGGATATCGACACCAGTTGGTTAGGTGACATGGTTATGTATGTTAGGTGACATGCAATATTTTAGTACCGACACGGGGTATTACCTTTCGAAGGTAGGGAATCACCTTGCGCCATACCCCGAAGCTAATAAAGGCGTACTTGAATCTTTGGGATGCGTCCAGCTCTAACTTAGTATATGTCCCAGGGTTCGTCTGCTCCAACATGTGCAAGTATGGAATAATATCTCGGTAGCTGTCTTCGTAGGTCCCATGCTTCACCTCCCTCGCTGTCAGCCGTGCCCTTCGTGCCTTCCAGTAGCTACACGATACTCCATACTCGGCCTTCGTCATTCTCTGGACTTTCTCGGGAACGAGGTCCTTTCGAGTCCCGGTGAACCTGCATATAATGGTGTCATGGTGAGTTACGTCATGTGACATGGGGAATAATGTTGTGTGACAGAAATAGCTGTTTGCAAGTAAATTAACACTTACGTGGTCACGAGGTTGCGTCCAATCATGTTCGACGTAGCATGTCGGCTATGGTTGTGCATCATGCTCATGTCACATGTATGCTCCTGGACATACTGTCGGATGCACCACATTGTCGTGCGCCGGTAAGTCGACGCCCTTAACATCCACGTGCACTTGGTGTCCAAACAACCAACTAAATAGGTTTTCTTACACGACCTCTTCACTACGAACTCGAAGCACTTCTGCACTGCAATCCACTTCAGGCAAGTCTGCAATTCTACCTTCGAGCTGAACATTTGTCCCTCCAAAATTTCTTTCAGATTCCGTCGCGGTTCCTGGGTCCGAGGCGTTGCTTTGTCCAACATAGCTTCTACGTTCTCCATCGACGGTGGGGATGTGCTGGACCTAGGAACCCGATCTTCTAGTTCCCTAATCACCTCCTCCTCAACTTCGTCCTCCTCCGACGACACCCTCATACCCTGGTCTTCCTCATAATCCTCCCAGTCATAATAATATGAACAATCTTCTTCCCTCTTCACTCCGGAATCGAAGTCCTCCTCCTCATCCTCCTCCTCACTGCTAATGGCTATGAGATCCACCCCCTTATACCTGTCACCTTCACATTTATCCGTGTCATCTGAGTAGGAGTCCGTGTCACCCAAGTGGATAAAATCTAGACCATCACACCTGTCACCCTCAAGAATATCCATGTCATCCCCAAGACTATCCATGTCACCAGTTCCAGACCCTATGTCACCTGCGTGCTCTTGGCTCTTCCCTATCACCCCACCCAACTGGATCATTTCCGGACCTTTAACCTTGTCACCTACACTCTTAAGGTTTTCACCAGTTCCAAACCCGCTCTCAGTAGCGTCCTCCTGTCTCTTCCCTATCACCTCATCCATGTGGTTCGACTCTGGACATTTACCCTTGTCACCCTCAAAAATACGTCTGTCACCAGTTCCAAAACCCTTTTCAGTAACGTCATCCTGCCTCTTCCCTATGACCTCATCCAAGAGGATCACCTCCGGACCCATACCTTTGTCACCCTCACATTTATCTTTGTCACCCCTTACCAACCTCGTTTCCACATTGTTTTTCACCCTTATATCGTTCGTCATCCCTATTGACTGGCTAACCCCTCCTCCACCATATAACCCCACATCTACAACCATAGGGTTTGGTTGTGGCTTACCTTCTGCCTCCAGCTCGTCCACCTTTTGAGAGTTACGAGGCCCACTCAAGCATTCTTCCCCGACGCCGGGTTGTGGTACTTGAAGCCTCTCTTTCACCACTGGACCAATATATATCGCCATGGGCCATGGATGTTCCCCAGACATCGAGTTGAGAAACTTATAAGCCTCAAGGTCGTCGTCATCACCTATTGTTATCGGATGACCCGCTTCTTCCCCCTTTGGCATGTAAGATAACCGTCAATCTTCACGTGAACAATCATGGCCGACCTTCCCCCTCAACAGTTGAGTCAGAGAGGCGAACTCGATGCCCTCTTCAATTATCACATTTTTCCGCTCTGTTTCACCATAATACACCCACCCCGAACCATCGACCAACCAATGCCCGTTGAAGTTGACAGTCACACATACTTTGGCGTATTGCCCTGCAATTCAAAACTCGGCTCAGCACCATTGGTAATGGGTATCTACTCTTCACGAAACATGAGGAGAAATAGAAGAGAAGCCTACCCATTGCAACTGAGAATTAGGGTTTCTCAGATATCTCTGTGACACGGAAGTTTACGAACACTGACACGAACTAATTAAGAGCCCGACACGTGCTCACCAACTGAACCTTAATGCGGATGGGTTCTTCTCCAATGGTGGCCTTCTTCTCCAGCTCTGTTTTCCACGGGGACACCGAAAATGATGGCCTCTCTCCTCCTCTCTTATTCCCATCACCTCACCTCCTCCAATTTTGGCGCCAAAATCCCCCACCCAATTCAATGTCCCATCTCTCTCTCTCTCTTTTTCTCTCTCTCTCTTTCTCTCTCTCCCCTTGGAACAACCTGCAACCGGCTAAACAATTTGCCCCTCCTATTTGCACTAATACCACATATAGTATTCTTGCAAATTTTCTAAAAAAGTTATATTTATGCAAACCCGGCAAAAAAAATGTATATTTGTGCAAATAGCCCAAATTTATATGGGCAAAAGGAGTTCCATTGCTTCGACATTGACAAACTTGCAAGCTCCATTGACTATGCATAACACTCAAGGGGTTGGATCTAATTCCTCAGTACCACATAATCCCATTTCATATATATGTTGTTTTCCAGTGAAGATCCTCTACTTCACTTTTCTACTTCACTCCCTACAACACAAAAATATTTTGACATATATTTAATCTTAAAAAAATTTATCAAAATTATATTTATATTACTAACATCTATTTTTATATATTCATAAAAATTTTATTTTGAAAAATCATGTTTTACAATTTTTAAAAATTAAAAAGGCAATATTTAACCAATTACAATTATTAAAAAATTCAAAACATAATTTTTCAAAATAAAATTTTATGAATATATAAAAATAGATGTTAGTAATACAAATATATTTTTTATAATTTTTTAAAGATTAAATATATATTAAAATATTTTTGTGATATAGGGAGTGAAATAGGAAGTGAAGTAGAGGATGTTATTTTCACACAATATAACTGTTAATTTTCATATTCTTACTAATAGTGTATTTTGCTTCTTTACTTTTAGTTTCCCAAAAAAGCACAACAGGCTGTCAGTAGATTGAAGAGACTCAATGAATTGCGGGAAAAAAGAAGGAGAAGAAAAATCACGATAGGTTAGATTTATTGGTTCTCAAATTAATACTCCCTCCGTTCAACAAAACTTGACGTTTTACTATTCATGCACGCTTTTTTAGGAGCTAAAAACTATATAAAATATCGACTTTTTAAATAATTTTTTTTAACAATTTCGTAGTTATTATTAATAAGTACAAACTTGTTAAAAAAATATTTTAAAAACATGAATATTTTATATAGTTTTTATCATTCTAAAAAAACGTGCATGAATAGTAAACGACAAGTTTTGTTGAACGGAGGGAGTAATAAACAACGTATCGTACACGATGTTATGATTGTATTGCTTTTATACCCTATAATATATGCAATGTTATTGTAAAAGTTGATCACTATATGATGTGATTTATGCAAGAACAGGTCTTCAAACGAGAAGGTCGAGTGATAGATCGACCAATATTGAACCATTGACTGAAATTCCTAATTGTACGTGTCTTTTCTGTTTATGTGAGTTATGAATGTTTTTTTTGGTCGAATATGGAACATAGTTGGTTTTGTACTTTTCCTTTAAAAAAAAAACTGTTTTCCTTCTCTTTATTTTGAAAGTACTTACTATTTTTTTTACTACTTTCTATGGTTAGGTACAATAGAAAGGCATGTCATCGGCAGTTGTTCAATGGATTCAGATCATCAAAATCTGGATAGTATACCGACATGTAACGGGCAAGTTTACTATTTTTCCCTTTTGTTATTTTTCATCAATAAATTCTATGATGTTTGCGTTTTCGTTTATTAAACCCTTGGTAGTTGTCTTCCTTTTAATGGTTCATGGTCTAGCCATCTATCTTTCTATATTGTCCTTTCTTATTTCTCGGATAAGACCCTTACAAAATTCATCTTCTATGGTCATTAATTTTGCCCATTGCTATGAGATTTCTTCAGTTTTCTATAGTAATTTAATATATCTTTATCTTTTAGGTTTATGTGTTTTTATAGTCCATCCACTCATATCATTTGTTTAGCTTATGCTTTCAATGTAAAATTCTTTTGATATTTTCACATCTCTCAACAGAGATTATTGAAAAGATTACTTTTTCGGCTTACTATTTGCACGGTTTTGTATCGCCAAATCCACGGTATGATCATCGACTTCAAGTCTTAACTAAGTCTTTTCGTCTGAAAAAAGTTAGCTGACATAAAAAGTTAATATCGGTAAAGTGACGTTAATTTTGTCGATACTGATTTCTCATGTCGATAATTTTTTTTTAAAGACTGTAATTCGATAAATGGTCGCGCATTGAATTATAATTTGACTGGCAGTCGGTACCACTCACCAATCACCATATTATTTCATATTTCCAAAGGTTTGACGAGCAAATGAATGGGTGGCGTTCCTTGAACGGGACTGTATCCATCCTCCGCAGCCTCTAGACGTCAGTACTCAGTAAGTACTAGTCGCTCATACAAACAATCACATGGACATGGCTCACCCTTATATATTTGGCTTTCCCCTTGTTTCTTCTTCCAGCTCTCACCCCCTCCTCCACTCCTTATCTCCTACCCTCCTCTCTCCCCAAACAGCTTTCAATTTCTATCCAGGTATTATGATTTCCACTCCTTTATGCCTTCTACATTTCATTGTCTGCTTTCTATGTCCTCTCCATTCTCAATTATCATCTGGGTATCTCTTAATCTGCATCTCTGATCTGCTATTAGTGTTTTGTTACTCGATTTTAGGGTTTCTGTTTTGGGGGTTTTCTGAATTTCATATGTATTTGTCATCTGGGTCCTGTACTCCTATGTATATACTGTGATTGATTTTTGTTTCGCCAAATTTCATGAAATTGCTGTAATCTGATCTCAAATTCAGGTGCTTTGAAACCCTTTGCCACCAATAGTAATGGCTATTTGTTCTTCTTGAACCTCACTTTGTTTTGATTTACAATGAGGGTTAGATCTGGGCTCTGGATACATGTTGGAATCAGTCTCATTTTTCTTTTGTTTTGATCAATTTTTATGTTTAATACTTTTCCATCATATAATCTCCAAGATTAGTCAGAGTTGAATGGTTAAAATTTTATTCCATCATATAAGACGAGTCAGAGTTTGAGGATGTTTGTTTGTGCTGATATACCCAATTAACCAAATTTCAATCCCTTTACAGTAGAATGGGAGGTTCTGATGGATTCGACTACGGTTCATACACTTATGACAAGCTCGAGAGGGAGCCCTACTGGCCATCTGAGAAGCTGAGGATATCAATCACTGGTGCCGGTGGATTCATAGCCTCTCACATTGCGAGGCGTTTGAAGACCGAGGGGCACTACATCATCGCCTCGGATTGGAAGAAGAATGAGCACATGAGTGAAGACATGTTCTGCCATGAATTCCACCTTGTTGATCTCAGGGTCATGGACAACTGCTTGAAGGTCACTCAGGGAGTTGATCATGTGTTTAATCTTGCTGCTGATATGGGTGGGATGGGTTTCATTCAATCAAATCACTCGCTTATCATGTACAACAACACCATGATCAGCTTCAACATGCTTGAAGCTGCCAGAATCAACGGTGTCAAAAGGTTCGCCTGTACAGTTATGAGTTGTCACCTCATTTTATTTGATAAAATTCGCCTTAATTGTGTTTAGCTCATCGTGCTAAGGAATGTGACTGCTCATTGTTATAAACCTCTTACTATTTGTAGGTTCTTTTATGCTTCAAGTGCTTGCATTTATCCTGAGTTCAAGCAACTGGAAACTACGAATGTGAGCCTCAAGGAGTCTGATGCCTGGCCTGCAGAGGTATGCGTTCTTTTGTTTAATAACGCAGCATTTGCTAATTTGGGTTTTAAGCTGTTGAGATTGATGTTCTATGTACCTGTCGTTTTTAGCCTCAAGATGCATATGGGTTGGAAAAACTTGCTAGTGAAGAGCTATGCAAACATTACACCAAAGATTTTGGAATCGAATGCCGGGTTGGAAGGTTCCATAACATATATGGTCCTTTCGGCACATGGAAAGGTAGCATATTTGTTCACGGTTTCCGCTCTCAAGCCAAAAAATGCTAGCTACTTATCTATGCTGTTAGACATGCTTATTCACAGATCGTTTCAAATCTCTCCCTTAAACTTTTTATTTTTGCTTACGACAATAGCATGATATCAATTGCTTCCACAATTGCTGTGTTAGGTGGAAGAGAGAAGGCTCCTGCTGCATTTTGTAGGAAAACTCTTACTTCAACTGACAAGTTTGAGATGTGGGGAGATGGACTTCAGACACGGTCGTTCACATTCATTGATGAATGTGTTGAAGGTGTTCTTAGGTGATTGCTATCTCCGTTTTCTTCTATCTATGTTGATCAAAATTTCTGTTGATGGAAAAAGATTTGAGGATTAAATTCAAGCTCTTATGTTCAACTTGAGCTCAATCTGATCATAGAGTACATTTATATTTTCAATATTTGCACATTAGGTTGACGAAATCAGACTTTAGGGAGCCAGTTAACATTGGAAGTGATGAGATGGTTAGCATGAACGAGATGGCTGAGATTGTTCTTAGCTTTGAGGACAAGAAGCTCCCGATCCATCACATCCCTGGTCCCGAGGGTGTCCGTGGCCGTAACTCAGACAACACCTTGATCAAAGAGAAACTCGGCTGGGCACCAACCATGAAACTGAAGGTATCATAAGCACTCTAAACAATGAAATGATGCATTGGAAGCCATAGATCAAGCCCTCCATTCGGATTTTCCTTTCATAGCTGAATTTTCCTGTTGGTCATTGGTCATTACAATGTTACAGGATGGTTTGAGGATCACATACTTCTGGATCAAGGAGCAGATCGAGAAGGAGAAGGCGGAGGGTGTGGATGTTGTAGCTTACGTGTCGTCCAAGGTGGTAGGCACTCAAGCCCCTGTCCAGCTGGGCTCTCTTCGCGCTGCTGATGGAAAGGAATGAAGGAATGATTATGAATCAAAGGGAAGCCCCCGTTCCATTCGTTATATAGTTCACTTCAGAATAGCGCTTTACGTTTGATCTATGTCGCACTCCTTGAGTCCTTCCTGCTGCAAAATTCTTCAACTGTGAACTTGCTTTGTAGGAATTATTCGACACACATCACCTTCATTCCTTTCTATCAAGTCCCAATTCACTTGTTGAATTTTTCTCATCTGATAAACATTATAAAGGCATTGTTTGCAAAATTTGTCCATGGAGGACAGTGTAGGCCTAGTACGATCAAGGTGAAAAATGTGTATGATGTCGTTTTGAGCTACACTCATCTGTTATCGGTTATTGACCAGAAGTCGAGATTAGCCTTTTGTGTAAATCACAAGAATGTGAGGGTTTTAGAGGCCAATCATATGGGTGCCTGGTCCATAAGCTGTTCACAAGAGACCATAATGTGAAAGTTGGACAATGACTGTTTGAAATAGATTCGATTCGATTTCATTTCGGAGGCACTAGCATGTCTGTTGAATTCCTTTCATGTAACCCCCGGCCATCTCCAAAAGGTGCTAATCTTTTTGGGGTTTGCTTGGCATATTCTTTCGCAAGTGGCATCTTAACGTGCGTCAAAATCGCGGAGTTTGTAGATGACAATGACAGAAAACATACTTTAAACTCTGAATCTTGTCAAGAAACACACTATATTCTTCTTATTCATTTTGGGTCTGTTTTGATTTCTAATCACGATGGCTAATCACTCAAATTTTGCCAGGGGGATCAAGAAATGGACATGTAGGTTTCCCCTAGGCATGTATGTGACAAGTTAAAATATAGTCTAGCAACTACTATATAATTTTTTTTCCCTCGAAATTTATACTTTTATAGTTTAGCTGATGCACTAGAAAGCTTAAAGGAGTTTATCTGCCAAGGGCATATAGATCATACAACAGAAGGGCTGGACCTTTACCTGTATCAATTGACAAGATCATAGAAGACGGGATTCACTTCGAGTTGCCCCAAAAACTTCACCAGGATTTCCTTGAGAAGTTCTGGGAATTCGTTCTTGTTCGCCAGAGTTGCGCTTTTCTTTTGCTCGTCTATGCTGGTGAATACGGCATCAAACAGAAGGGGTACTGCTTCATTGGCTTCGGAAGGCGGTAAACCCAGTTCTTTCCCATTTTTCCAGAGGAAGGACCTGATTGCTTCTTCGGACTTTGTTTCTTCTTGCTTGGTTTGGTTACAGTGATATATTTTCTCTACAACGTCATTCAACTGGCTGTCATCAGCCAAGAGCTGCACATCACAAACCAGCAACTGTTAATGATCAGAATATTTGATAGGAAGCCAAGATCATAACGCAGCACATGAAGTCTATGTAAGACACAGCAAAAGAAAAATGTCCTAAATATCACAAAATTTTGGCACAAGATGATTTAAATACTCCACAAGTTAGATTGTGTTAAATAGCAATGAACTGAACATCGGGCTCCCAAGAACGAAACTGAAAGGAAAGCATGTGAGTACAATGGGCTTCTATTATCCATAGCACATGCAGTCAAAAGGAAGAACTTTGATGAAAGTGGGTAGCATACAAGGAGATGGGTACCTTCTTCAATTTAGAGCCATTGATTATCTTGATGTTCTGTACAAGAACGACAGGGTTCTCAGCCAAAGCATCTGCTATATCCTGTAAAACTGGTTGCAGTAACTCAGCGTATTGTGCTTGTCCTAACTTTTGCTCCCCCTCGGCTCCATGTTTTTTTAAGATGTCGCTTAGTAAAGGAAATTCTGCTTCAACACGAGAATTCTTTTAGTCAAGGAAAAACAAATAATGACAAATAACATCTTTACATAGCAGACATGAAGAAGCTGTTCAAGGTAAAAACTACGCTTAATAAACAACAATGATAGAATGTAACAGCAATGCAAGGTTCTCGTTGATCTAATAGATGAGCTACAATCAAAGGAGAAAAAGGAATCACATAGAAACACATAGAGATAATAGAATAAAATGGCAAAAGCAGATGAACATGATGAGCAATACTTCTTCAAAATTCAATTAAATATAGAAACACATAGACATAATACATCTGGCCGATACGAGGCAAACATGAGGCAGAACGAATTCTCCCGGCCCCTCCAACACTGTCATGCCAAAGTAGTAGCAAAGTTTCAAGCAAAAGGGTAAAAAAAAAAGAGAGAGAAAAAGTGCTAGTGCACCTGGGAGTGCTTGAAGGTTTATGCAGGAAACGATGCCTCATTTACTGGTAAATTAATTCAAACAGATGTCAGCAGAGGTCTGTAAAATAATTTTTGATGGCTCTGAATGGAGTTTTTGAGAAGCAATGATACAAATATACAATGCATGATTAAAAAAAAAGAGAGAGATGCTATGAATCATGGCACTGAACGCTCTCGTTTGATACCCGTAATCATAGAAAAATCGACAACATTAAAACAAGGAAATAAAATGGCAAGACAACTTGAAAATAGAAAGAATCAAACTTAAGGAGATAATCTTAGTGTGAGAAATACGGAGTCAAAAAATAAAAAAAATGAGGCAAATACATGAGTACTTAAATTAGCAAAAGTTGAACTTCACTCTTGATTGATTTGATCAAGGGGACACCCTGAGTTGGTTTACGAAACTTGGACCAATCTATACACTTACCCTAATAAAAGATCCAAAGACATGTAGGACTCTTTGAATACATTTGATAAGAATGTAAGATTGAAATGATACAGAAATCATACATGTTACAGTACATTATGACAGAGTCCATTAGAACATAGTCAATTACAAAATCGATTTTATAATGGGAAAAGAGAAGTAGAAGCAAGTGGTACAGAGAAAAATTTACAAGGCACGAGAATATTTAAATGACAGACAAATGCACAAGAACGTGACAATCACCGTAAAAAGAAGTAGCAGTGCCAGTGACAACAATTTTAATGGCTAGTCATCAGATTGATCTCATAAACATTTTCAGTGAAATTGATCTAACGAAACTGAGCCTTTGTCAAACAGCAGTTTCAGAGCACATTGGCTAGTGCGTGAAATTAGGGATTTTTCAAGCCCCACCAAATCAATGAAGATGATCAAATACTGTCTGATATGTCAAAATAAGTAGGCCAAAATCAAATTCTATCGACTAAAAGTCCTTAAAACCCTAAAATGGAGATATATCTAAAAGGAATGAATAAACAACATCAAATTGGATGAGGATAACAAGACCTGAGAAGGGAGGAACTCCCATTTCAATTTTCATAAGCTCCAGAGCACCCCGAATTTGGCTCTTACTGATCTTCCCTTCATCTTCAGTGTCCAGGTCAGTGAACAAATTCTCTGCTAACATTGCAAAATCGTCTTCATCCTCTAAAAGCATTTTAATCACCTTTCCATCCAAAACCGCCAACACAATCGGATCATCTGACACAAATAAACAGCCAAGAGAGATCAACTCAAAACAAAACCCCTCGAAATCTCGAATCATTTCTAAGTTCTAATAAAGCACCAATTTAAACACTCGAAACTATAACAAAATTCCAATAAAGCACAAATAACAACTCACAACACCAGCGATCTTTCTCGCAAGTTAAGCACTAGTTTCACCTCTCAATTCCTCGGCGATGGCGGTGATGTAGTCTCGCAGCAGCAACGAAGCCTCATCCTTCTGAAGCACCGATGCCGGAAAGGCATCAGAGTCAAGATCGAGACGCCGAAGAGCTAAAGACTTGAGGTTTTCCGGCAATGGAAGGCCATCGAGCAGCTGTGAAGCCTTTGATTCTGCGAGCTCGATAAATCGGGCTCCGGAAACTTCACTGGCAGGATCCGGCAGCGATAAGTCGGCGGATCTGAGCTGCGCCCCGTCGAGAACCTTCAAACCGACGTCGGACATTGTCGCCGGAGGAGCGAGAGAGTTGAATCCGAGGGGATGAAGCGAGAGCGAGAGGTGCACCGACCGGGAGACTATTTTTTGATGAACTTTGACGGGGATGTTTGGCTATGTGAGTTATTACAAAGTCAGATTTCACGAGCTGCTACGCTTTAATTGCGACTTTGGCAACGGCAACCAAACAGGACCCCGCTTCTTCTTCTTCTTCTTTTCCTTTTTTTTTTGTTTAAAAAATGAAATTAGTTTCCTAATTTCCTTCATTATATTTTTTTTAAAAAATTAATATGTTTCATATTAAATATATTAAAAATTTAATTTTAATATGTTTAATATTAGATAAATATTAGGGAAATTTACAGAAAACCACCCATTATATATAACCTTTTACACTTAACCACCCACTAAACACGAAATTACATAAAACCACCCGTTAAATGGGTTTTGTTTTCAAATCACCACCCACCACATAATTCCATTAGAATTCCATTAAATATAGTATATATTTTAATATTTTATACTTCAAATTTAAAGTTTAAACTTCAATATATTTAAATTATATTTATTGTAGGGGTAAACACTTATATCAATATATGAGGGAAAAAATGAGTACAAATTTTAAATTTATTTGAAGGGCGGAGGTTCTAAATGTGAAAAATATTATTTAATTTTATTTAAAAAGTCAAACAAATTTTAATAAAGATACATTTAATAAAAAAATGCTTTTGAGCCTGGAAAAAATATTATTTAAACAATACTTAGATTTTTTTTTTTTCATTTTTAGTATATAGTATAGGTGTTTACAAATATAAAAGAAAATGAGAAATTAATTATTAGTATCGAAATAATTATTAAATTTAAACAATGCTAATTACTTATAAACTTATTTTTAATTTTGATTAAAAAGAAGTCTATAAAATTTATAACCATTTTTAGGAATAAAATAGAACAAATTTGTTCATATATACATAGACCTGTCAATATAAACGGGTCATTCAGGTCGAGTCACTTCGGGTAAAACGGATCCCGGATAAAACGGGTTCCAGATATTTCCGGGTTGACTCGAACCCGGGTTTGACCGGGTTTCAGGTCATTTTGGGTCGATTTCGGGTTTGTCAATTTTTTCTTTTTTAAATTAAAAAAAATAATGATTTGATAATTTTGCGATAAGTTTTAATTATATATAAAAAAAATAATTATATATAATTATAAATTAATCGGGTCACCGGGTCAAAACTACCGGGTCAATCGGGTCAAAACCCAGATTACCCAGAAAATTTTCAGGTTTCGGGTTCGGGTCAAAATTTTCGTGTTCGGATCGGAAATTTTCCGGGCATTCGGGTTGGGTCGACCGGGTCGGGTTGTGTTTTGACAGGTCTATATATACATCATGTTTCTAAAAAAAAATTAAAATTTTTTTGATATGTATTTGAGATTTTAAGTTAAATATAAAACTTAAAATAATGTATTATCATATATATTTGACAAAAACCTAATAAAAATAGACAACGGGTGGTGATTTGAAAACAAAACCTATTTAATGGGTGGTTTTCTGTAATTTTTTGTTTAATAGGTGGTTAAGTGTAAGAGGGTACATTTAGTGGGTGATTTTCTGTAAATTTCCCTAAATATTATGTTAAATCATAAAAAAAATCCATAAAGATTGTAAGTTATAACATAAAGATTGTAAGTTATAAAACAATCTAGTTTATTAAAAATTTAAAGTGTAAATATTAAAAATTTATTATAATAAACATTTTATAGCATCCTGGTACTTATACTACAATCTAGTTTATGCAAGACCTTTTCTCGAATCACAAACGTAGTATAGATTTTGATATAAATATTTAAATTTGAAACTCAAAATGATCCGAATTCATTGAATTTGTAATATTTTGAGCTTGGTCATAAATCAAGCCAACTCAACCTATTCAACCCAAAGATTTGTTGAAATCAGAAAGTGATGTCTTAAACCGCTAAGCGTGATATATTATTTTATGATGTTTTAATCAATCAAACTTTAAACAAGTTGCGAAGTTCTATTGATCCAAAAAGTTTAAATAATAAAGTAATAAATGGGTTACACAATAGAGTTAAATTAAACAATATAGTTTGTAGAAACATAGGATTCGCTAGTGGGCTTTGATGTCTTGGGTCGGGATCCAAGACTACAACACATGAGGTTGCCATGGCCCATAACCCAGTAGGAGATGTAAAACCATCCTGTTGTCGTCTCAGTTTTTTTTTTTTTTTTAAAAAATAGAGGATTTGGACGTGACTCGTCCTTATTAGACCACCACCTAAAAACATCTTTAAATGAGAGACATTGGATAATAGGGAATGAGAGGTCTGTCCGTTTCTGGGCAGACCTTTGGATGGGGGAGTGTCGGTTATGTGAGGTGGCGAAGGTGACACTGAATGCGGAGGCCGGGGTAAGAACTGTCCGCTCTTACTGGATTGACCGCAAGGGTTGGAATTGGGATGTTCTGCAGCCGATCCTGCCTACCACTGTCCTGATGAAGTTGGCGGCCATTGGAGTTGATGAGATCGATGAAGCAGAGGATCAGATAAGCTGGAATGCCACGCCGGATGGGAACTATTCCATCAAATCGGCTTATGAGCTCATTCGAGGTTGTCGGGAGGTGAGCTTCAATGATTGCCAAGTCTTCAGGAAGATTTGGGTGCTTAAGGTGCCCGAAAGAGTCCGATGTTTCCTTTGGTTAGTAACCCGGGGGGCTATCCTAACTAATGAGGAAAGATGTCGACGACACCTTTCGATTGATCCCGGATGCAATGCGTGCCCAGGCCATATGGAATCCCTCTTGCATCTATTCAGAGATTGTCGGAAGATTGATGGCTTATGGGAGGCGTTGGGTGGCCCAACAAACAGCTCAGAATTTTTCTCTGTGCCATTCACTGTTTGGGTGCGGGAGAATCTCTTTAACACGCAGCAGGTCAACAATGGGATCGATTGGGCGAGCTTGTTTGCGATGGCGCTATAGTGGATTTGGTGTTGGTGTAACGACCGGACCTTCAATGGTAATGAGTGCTTTGTTGATCATAATATCTTCATTCGAAATAGAGTCGGTGAGTATGTGCAGGCCTGGAAAACTGAGGGCCGACATAGCGTTCCAAAGGAAAAGCATCATGTTGATATCGCCTGACGCTTGGGAGAAGCCTCCGGTCGGGTGGGTGAAACTGAACTTGGATGGGGTTGTGGCTGCAGATGGAACCGCGGGTGCCGGAGGCGCCATTCGGGATGAGGAAGGTCGGTACGTGGGTGACCGATTATGTCCGGCGTCTTGGATGATGCACAATACCCGCGACGGAGCTCTGGGGACAGCTTGATGGGCTGCGATTGGCGTGGGAACGAGGCTATAGGAAGGTGATGGTTGAAGCCGACTCCAAGCTTGCTATATGCCTTATTGAGAAGGGCACCAAAGACTGTCATCCGCTATCTAGCTAGCCCGGTATGTCAGTGCCAGAGCTTTCTTGCCCGGGATTGGGATACCCAGGTGAGGCATGTCTATAGGGAACCGAACTTCGTCGCCAACTCCCTCGCATTCATGGCTCTTTCTTCTCCTCTTGGTTTTCATGAACTTGTTGTTCCATCCCCTACGATGTATGGACTTGTCTTTGAGGACATTAGGGGAAGGACTACTCCCCGTCTTTTACCTATGTAGCCCGTTTTCTCTCGTTTATTGAGAACTATGCTCTCACCTTTTCACCAAAAAAAACATCTTTTCTTTTCGAATAAGAATATAGAAATGTCTATCGAGCCGAGCATCGATCCGATATCTATATACAGGTTTTGATGAAGCTTTTTTTTTCCTAGTTTCAATTGTTATTTGTATAAAATGAATATAATATTTAATTTATATTTATCATGTTTTTGTTTATAATTATAAAAAATGAAACCTCTATTTTACTATTTACCATATATTTGTTTATAAAAACGAGGTTTCATATCTTTTATTTACTATTCCAATTTTTTTTAAAACTTTGTAGCAAATAGTAGCGTGAAGAACTACATAAATTAATACTCCGTATTAACTTGCTTTAAGAAATATTAAAGCAAGTCATTAGCATTAATTATTAGAAGTAGATTTTTTTTTTACTTGTGAAAATGTAATTTGTTGACTTTTCTAATTAGTTTCAGACTTTAAGGAGTTTTTCACTCTCTTTTTTAATGAAAGACAAAAACCTTACAAAATCGGTCCAAATCTCTATCAGCGATTAATATTCTTTCAACTTTAAAAACTCTATAAAATCCAAGATGCTTATTTATGTAACCTTTCTATTACATTAAAATGATTGACTAAACACAGTTATATTATTAATTTAATAATTAACTGCATTAATTTTTTGTTTAAAAAAATTGGAATGGATCGGCATAAAAGGTCATGTAAAGGGGCATATATGATATATATACATGTGTAACAGACGATCTGTTCTGCACAAGACCTGGGTAAGATACAAATACAACCACAAACATACAAGCAATGCCATGTGACATCGTTCTTGAATCACCAAATCTGATAGATAAGGTTATATATTATATAACCATCTACCCATATATTCAAAGACAAAAAACACATCTTCTTTGCCTGCTGCAACCTCATCATAATAAACATGACTTTTCTTTTAGCTACTTGCTCTGATTTATATATATATATACATCTATACATACACCATATGATGCAGCAACCTGTCAGCGTCGTCCTACTAAGTGTTATTCCGGTTTTATAGGGCGCGAATTGAATTGAAGCGAGAAAGGGACATACCAACAATTGATGTCTTGGCTAGTATAGATGCAATCCAATATACAGATAAGTGGCATGGAGATAATGTTCACAAGACGCCGATGAAAAGTACCAATCGGCTAATGTGTGTGTGGTGAATGTGAAGCAAATGGTTGTGAAAATTTGGCTTATATGGATGAGAGAACCCATCAGAAAACCAATTATTTATGCAACATTTTTTGTGTCTTGTACTTGTCAGCTTTAAAATTTGAAATGTCAGCCCTTAGAGATCAGTAACTCTTCAATTCACCATTTGCTTCAAGGTTTTAGCTGCTGCAGTCTGTAAATATATAAAACCTACACTGTTCCATTGACTTCACTTCCATGGATTAATGTAAATAGAAGCTACATTTTTAGGAAATGAGTCATTACGGAGTTGCTTATAATTAATTACCCTTATTTTGTTAATCCATGATTGATTTCTGAGTCACCAGAGATATAAAACTACACCATCTTCTATTCATGTATAGTCAATTAATGTGTTCTTATTTGAATTTGATGTAAACAGACAGTATGCATAAACATAGATACAAATTAAACGAGACGAATCGATATATATCCAGAGATCGATAATGTAACGAATTAAAAGTCCTTTCTTGATGAATAGATCGAGAGGGGAAATGGATAAATTAATAAATTGGGAATAAATTAGAAGCAAAAAAGATGTTATTAAACAAAGAATTTGTGTACTGTTTTTCCAGAATAGGTAAAGGCGGAGGCCGATCTTCTCAAAAGAACCGAGTTCTACAACTTTAAAGTTTAAACCCTAACTTTATTTTAATTTCTCTCTCCTGTTTGATTTCATTCAATACCAATTCAACATCTATCGATCACATTCAAGAGAAATCACAATCCTTCTACATACAAGCTAAATTTAATTGATCGACACACTGTATCAATTTATCAGATCAGAGAGAGAGAGAGAGAGAGAGATCGATTAATTGATCGGCGACGAACATACCTTGACGGTGGAGATCGAACTGGTCGACGATCCGATCGGATTTCAGTGGCCGTGCTCCCGGCAGCGGGTGAAGCTACCGCATGATCTAAACTTTCCTATCCCCTAAAAAGAAGCAATAAAGCATCGATTTTTAAGATGAAAAAGCGAGGGATGAAGGAGAAAACTTAGATCATGCTGGCAGCTTCAACTGCTAGTGGTGCACGCGGCAGAAAACGACGCCGATTCAGACGGTGCACTTGGTGGCGCGCGGCCGGTGAACGTTGCAGTGGCGGCCGGTGAAGTGTGAATGGGGCTTTAATTGGAGCAGTGGTGGGATTAGAAGAGGGAGGGTGGGTATAAATATGTAGAACACTACTGTGAGGATGAATTGCTTATAGTAATTTCCCACTTGTTATTGTCACACCCTGTACTTTTAACCTAGAATATTTATTACTACATTCATTAAATATTTTAATTCCACAAAGTTTATCAAAATTTTAAAATTTAGGCATTATTATTTTAGAAAATACTTACTAAATTAAATTTGTTACATTGATAATTTTATGAAATATTTTTTTTTAATGCAAATGAACCGAAAAATTTGAAGCTTGATCTTTTGCAATTTAATTTTACATCTCTTATGAAAAATATGTTAGTTTATTATTTATATACGTTTTTAATTAGTTTAAAATTATACTCCCTCTATTTCAAAATTTAAGACATCTACTATTTTGTACGTTTTTTAAACAAGGATAAAAATTATATAAATATTAATGTTTTTTTAAAAATATAATTTCATATTTATCAAAAATAAATATAAAATTACAAAAAAAATTTTGTAATTTTATATTTATTTTTTATAAATATGAAATTATATTTTAAAAAAAACATTAATATTTATATAATTTTTTTGTAAAAAATCTTTAAAAAACGTACAAAATACTACATTCATTAAATATTTTAATTCCATAAAAATCATTAATACTACATTCATTAAATACTACATTCATTAAAAAAAACATTAATACTACATTCATTAAATATTTTAATTCCATAAAAATCATGTTTTAAAGATTTTTTAGTTTCTTAAATAGTGTCCTGAAAAGCAAACCAACCTGTATATTATTTTATATAGTTTTTATTATTTAAGAAAATGTATGTGAATAGTAAATACTTTTTATTGATAAGATTTTACAAATAGGAATGATATTGTTGTAAAATTGACTTGTTCTCAATATTTTTTTTTTAATTTTAATTTCACAATTTTTTTTTTGGTAAAATTTTATTTCACAAATAGAGGTCACGAAATTAAGACATTTTCCTTGAGTAATTAATGTTTGTTTCTAGAGTAGTAGTTATCTTTAGGCAAATGCATGTTACCTAAAAGCCAAATTTGGAGGTGAAGATAATATTAGCAAGTTTTTGAAAGGGCCACTGATGAGTTTACTTAATTAATTAATGGCCACATGGGGTTGGATTAGCAAACTAATTAGAGAACAAAAATGTGGTAGCAACCGGCAGAGGACAGTTGGCCGGTTTGGATGTGGGCCTGTTGGGTTTAGAGGTTTGGCTAAACCCAATTTATTAAAGAGATTGAAAATTAAAAGGGCAAATTGCAGAAAACCATCATTTAAATACTCTAATTTGTTCAAAACCATCCCTTAAACACATAATTGTTGTAAACGACCCATTAAACCCCAAAAGTTTGTATAGAACCACCCATTCTTCGGATATAGTACCGTTTAAATTAAAAATGCATAAAATGACAGAAATATCCTAATTAAAACATTAATTTTTTTGTATGTCATTCAAAAACACCCAACTCATTTTTTTCTGCTCTTATAACAATTTGTTAGATTGATAGGGAGTTTGGACTGATTTTCTCACCCGATGACTTTGGATTCATCCCTAACTTTTCATTTTTAATTGAAACGGCACTGCGTCTGAAGGATGAGTGATTTTATGCAAATTTTTAGATTTTAATGGGTGGTTTACTGCAATTATGTGTTTAAGATGTGATTTTGAGCAAGTTTGGGTATTTAAGGGGTGATTTTTTGCAATCTGGACAAATTAAAAACGATTGATGAAATCATATGATATAAGATTAATTAGAAAGCTAAGTGACATAAAGGGGCGAGGGTATTTTTAATTTACTTTTGTGATTTATTTTATTTTTGTGATTTACTATTCATGAAGAGGAAGGGAATTTGGTGGGCCACAATAAAGAATTAATAGAATACAGTCACGCCCACAGCACCATATCCACCCTGCTTAAACTAAAAACCCTAATGATTAATTAGTCTCTACTTGGAATTTTCTTTTTACTAAAAAAATGGCCAAAATCGGTTGCTATTGAAATTGTTGTTCTGTCAATAATGACTAGTTGGTCCAAAATGTTAATTACGTGCATATATAATATATTTCCTTAATCTCACAACTTTTCCATTGAGTACTAGTATGATTGAGTTAGCCATGCTTATTCTACACCAATCATGTCTTATTTGAGTGATTAATTATATATTTATATATAGCTTGGAAATTCAAGAAAAAAAAAATGAGATTAACCGTTCTAATACCAATTTTTTATATTTCTATTAGGAATCTATATCTAGTAGAACGACTGAGTCGATCGAACTGGATTAAGATAAAAGAAAAATCTATATCTATATAATATCTTAATTTAGAGGGCTTTTGATGATGTGTCAACACCTCCTTAATTTAAGGTTTTTCAACTAATCACAATTTTATCTTATTATTTCTTTTTCTTTTTCTCTTCATCTCTTTTATACATTTATATTTTTTTATTTTTATTTTTTACCCATTTACTAGCCATTGGGTTTAATTCAAAACATTAAATTAAATCTAATATCTACTATATCAATATAATATCTTAATAATAATAATAATAATAATAATAATAATAATAATAATTATTATTATTATTATTATTATTATTAATAAGAAGAAGAAGAAGAATCTATATCAATATAATATCTTAATTTAAAAATCACGCCTTGGAGTGGGGATTGCACTAGTTATGCTATTAAAAGGAAAATTTAAGAGATCGGGGAAGGAATTAAGGGAAAGAGAACATTACGAAAGAAGAAGATGTCAGTAAACAGTGTGGATTTCCTGCAAGACACAGTGCATAACTCGATGCACCACAAAATTATATGAGGTATAAGATTACTTCAAATATATATATAGGTAAATGTTCAAATGAAAATGGGGCTTAAGATGAAAAAACCTCTTAAAGTGAAAATGGATCTATTTTTTAGATTGGGCCGCGGATCCTGCTCAATCGTTTAATGGTCTGACCTATTCGCTCTCGTTGAGTCGTTGGTTCTCTCGCTCGCTCACCATCTCCTTCTTTCTCTCAAAATCGCCGGTCTTTCTCTGTCTGTGTTCAATTCGCTCTCGTTCAGTCCTCCTCCAGGCTCCATCGAACATAGAAGGTTGATGACGATGGTGGAGATGCGATGCCGGACGATTGAGCGGTTTCTTAAAGGTGGCGGCGGCGCTGGTGAGGATGCGACGAGGACGGTGATTCCATCTCCCTCTCCGGCTCTCCCCTCCTCTCGTGTCGCTCTCCTGTGGTTCCGATTGTCCAAGGCATAGGCAGCCTCCTCAACACCGCCTCAGCGCCTCCCTGGATCCACTGATGAAGGATGAAGCCCGGTCCTAGGTGAATTTTGATAGCATGCATTTCGGTAGGCATAATATGTTGCATTTAGCTTAGTTAAGACGCATATCATGCATGATTGAAGTAGAATTTGCATATTTGCTTTCTATGTTGGTGGAGTCGGAATCTACACGTTTTTATTGATTATTTCAGGTAAATGTGGATCCGAGAAGGATAAATGGGTTGATAACGCATTGGATGAGAATGCCTAGTTGATCGAAGAAGCTTACATGAAGATCTCAAGAGGTCCTGAGAAGAAGAAGCGAACCTAACGAAGAACAAGTCTGCAGAAGTTATCGCCAGACATGCTGAATTTGTTTTGCACTTTCTGGAGGCCTCGGTTGTCCGATCGACTATTATGACCATGCGTTGGAAAGATCTTTCAGAGAGCTACAACTTTCATGTTGACGTCAAGAGCTGATTCAAGACGGATTTTCCGTGAAAGATCAATGCAGCGGCCTCCGCATGGTGTGCAGCGGCCGCCGCCAGTACCGTCGCAGAGGAGTTGGAGAAAATTGTTGATGCTGCGGCCGCCGCATCTGCCGACAGCAATTATACGCTGCGTTTTATTAAATGAAAACCCTATAACCTTTTGATTTCTTTTATGGCCGACTTTGATGTTTTAAAAGGCCAAGTTTTATGTTATTTTAAAAGACTTCTATTCTATTCTTACTTTTCATCAGACAATTAGAGAGAGAGCGATGTTCGCCATGGGCGACTAAACTCTCTTCGTTCTACTTGCAATTTGAAGCTTTATTTGGATTGATTGTGAGTTTCTGAATCTTGTTCCTTATTTCCTATATTGAATGCTTCAACTTCTTTGTGCTTGATTGTTTATTGTTTTGTTCTATCTTGTCTGGCCAACTTGTTAGATCAATTCAATTGCTAGGATTTTGTAGATTCCTGATTGCGAACCTGAACCCAAGTAGCAAACTTATCCCTTTAGAGCTGATTGAACTAATTGGATGGGTAGGAAGTTGGATGTGTTGTTAAATCCCTCTTTAGGGACTGCAAATACCTTGGTTAATCTCTGAACTTAAAGCTATCAATTGGGTTAAATTCTTCTTTAGGGACTGTTCGATTGATATGGGTTTCTAGGACTGATTGGACTAGTAACTATATTAGGTCGGGACAAGGGCATTCATAGGAAGACTAAAAGGACAAGAGAAATTTACAATATCAATTCAACCAAATAAAGCGGATAGTTGTAGGTAGATCGATCTTCTCTAAATTGTTTTGCATCAACTTGTTTATAGTTTATTTTGTTTTCTTTCTTATTTCAATCACCCAAAAATCCCCCTTTTCACTAATTGGTAAATACACATTGCAAATGAATACTTGATTCTCTGTGGGATCGACCTCTTACTTGCTTGCTATACTAGGTTGTAGGTTTAAGTTTTATTTTGATACGGTTTACGCGACTAAAAATCGTCCATCAAATTTCAACTGATCAGGTGAGTTTGCATTTCATTAATTCTTGGATTTTTTTTTTCATTTCCTCCTCTAGACTGGTTTTTGATTAAGGTTTTCTTGAGGAATTTGTTCGAACTGTTCAATTGCTTCCATAAGAATTTCGAATTGGTTTTGTGATGTGGTTCTTTCTCCCTTGACGACTTTGATCGATCCAAGGATTTTCCAGTTTTCTGAAGCTGCTATTAAGGATCTTCTTTAATAACCTGGTGTCTGAATGTTAACCTCAATTGAACAAAGAATGTGTTGATTGTAATTCAAATTTTAATTTCTTGGTTGCCTTATAGGTTGTTTTGTTCTAGTTTTCCACTCGATTGCTTGATTTTGATGTTTGATTCTTGAAATTTGCTTGTCTTTCTATCTATGCAATTGCTGCACCCTAAACCAAAGGCAACAACTAGTTTTATTTAGAAATGGGAATACTGGAAAAGCAATCACAGTAGTTCAGTTGAAAATAGGAGATCAAGTTGGCAGGATACCAAGCTGTGTTTTAGGCTGTAATGCTACCCGAACAAAATAATGGGATTCTTTCTTTTTTCCTCTCCATCAAGTTTCTGGTATTAAAAATCTCATGAAATTAGAAAATAGAGGAATAAACACTACGATTGTGGATATCCATGCTTTAAAAATTTAAAGATAAACCCATCGAATAAGAATTTCTTACTGCTTACTAGGAGAGAAGTGAATTGGAGAATGACTTAAAAACACTAGGACTCTTGTAGAACTGCAGTCTTCCACCCAAAAGTCCTTACTAACCAAAAGGACCTTCTATGATTCGAAAAATGAGTGTGAAAGAGAACTTGTTGGTTTGGTTCCTTGTTAAAGCTGTTGGGTGATATCTTTGTGATGTATTCTGAACTGATTATGAATTGAACAACTCACTAAATCAGGTGTGTGCTTGTGCAGTGTGACCATCAAAGCTTGATTAGGATGTTATGTGATGGTATGGCTGCTTATTTAATTTGCTTCAAGTGTATTATTCCCTGTGGTGTTTGTTCATTTGTTGAAGACAACTTTGGCTAATTTAGTTTAATATGATTTCATGTCCTAGAAAACAAGTGTGAAAGAGAACTTGTTGGTCTGGTTCCTTGTTATACCTTGATCTCTCTGGATTATACAACCGGACTCCTTAGATAGCTCATGACATGTAGTAAAGGTGTGTGTTTTTAACCAACTGAAATAGGACATTTTTTTTGTTAAAACTAATAAACGTAAAAAGAGTGACGTGATTTAAAGTCTATTAGCTCAAAATGGTAGAGCGATGTGCCATGCACAAAGATGCGGGTTCAAATCCCGTATAGGCTTATGATTGTATTGTGTTTGTCCTCGTTCATGAATAAGATTATAACATGCAAAAATAAAAGGATAAAGTGCATAAATAAGATGATAAAGTGCACAAATAAAATGATAAAGTGCAAGAATAAAATCATGAAGTGCATGAATAAGATTATGGAGTGCACAATAAAGATTACAAAGTGCAAGAATAAAATGATAAAGTGTAAGAATAAAATCATGAAGTGCATGAATAAGATTATGAAGTGCACAATTAAGATTATAAAGTGCATAAATAAAATGATAAAGTGCAAGAATAATAGGATGAAGTGTATGAATAAGATTATGAAGTGCATGAATAAGATTCTGAAGTGCAAGAATAAAATGATGAAGTGCACAATTTAAGATCATAAAGTGCATAAATAAAATGATAAGTGTAAGAATAAAATCATGAAGTGCATGAATAAGATTATAAAGTGCACAATTAAGATTATAAAGTGCATAAATAAAATGATAACGTGCAAGAATAAAATGATGAAGTGTATAAATAATAATATGAAGTTCATGAATAAGATTATGAAGTGCACAATTAAGATTATAAAGTGCATAAATAAAATGATAAAGTGCAAAAATAAAATGATAAATCAACATGAACAACATGATTTCTGAACATAACAATAAATCATGAACAATATCTTATTTTTGGAAGGAAAAAACAACTTTTAGATTAAAAAAAATCAGATTTCAAATGCATATTATATATCTCACACAAATTACAAGATTTTAACTCAAGAATAGATGAAACACAACAACTTATACAAAATATCATATTTAAGGAAAAAAATCAGATTTTAGATTTCCAAAAAAATTAAATTTCTGAAACAAATAGGTTTTAAAGTGCCAATATAAAATAATAAAGTGCATGTATAAGATAATAAAGTGCATTAATAAAATTATAAAGTACATAAATAAATTTGTATTTATTCGTGAGATAAAAATATTAAGTGCATACACATGAACTAATATTAATGGAATCGGATTGGATATCAAGTCTATTTGCATCAGCTCTAGCATTAGCTCTAATGATAGTGTATAAATAATAAAATGGTGGTGCAAGAATAATAATGTTACAATTGTGCAATTGTAAAATACAATCGTGCAAATGCAAAATACAATTGTGCAAATGCAAAATACAATCGTGCAATTATAAAATACAATCGTGCAAATGTTAAAATTTCCACCTTTTAGTTTTGGAGCCTATGTGGGATTCGAACCCACATCATGTGTAATCACACATTGCTCTTCCTTTGAGCTAATAGACTTAATTGAAAACACACATAACAATCAAGGATGATCTCGTGGTTATCAATCAAATGTTTTTAATTTGCGAAACTAAATTCATCAATGAAATCTGTTTTGTGAGTGATTAAGTCGAAACTAAATTCATTAATGAAACCCACCACTCTTTTTTTTCGTCTACTTGTTTCTCTTCCCCCCGCGCATAGAGAGACCTTGAAGTGTTTTGACGATGTCGTCGAAGCTCCCTGCGCAGTTAGCGACACCGCAAAATCTCCAGCACTACCACAACCGTCGCACTGGAGCCTACAGCTGCTACAGTTTGCTTTCATGGAAGAGCAGCATAGCACCAGATCTCTTAATATCTTGCCCTTTTTCTTCTTCTTTCTCCTCTTCAGGTGCTCGATTCCTTCTTCTTTTGATTGGTAACTTAGTAATACTCTCATTTCTGTCAGCTCAAGATGACCTAATTCAAACAGATTTATTTATCCTGAAGATCAAGGTGTACATTAGGAATCAAGGATTTTACACTCCCTATCTACCAAAAAAACAGACAGGGAATAAACAGTTCAAATGTGCAAACTAGTTGTTGCTAATTGTTTAGCATATAACAAAGGTTATTGATTCTGACTTCTAAGAGAGTTCAATTGCCTAATAAATTTAAATTTGTTCTCTCAATAGGATAAAATGTAAGGCACAATAAATTGAGAGAAAGAGAGTTAACAAGAGCATTAGATGATGGAATCATGTGACATATGATAGGCATCTAGCATCTCTCCTGCAAGGAGGCAACTAACATTTACGACTTGTTCCAGTTAGGCACATGAGCAAAAGAAGGGTGCTTTAGAATGCCGAACATTACAGTACAGAAGATCTCCTTTAATTCTAATGGAAACATAGCATTAACTCTTATGGAAGATGGCCAATATCAACTAACAAAATTTGCACCATATGCAAACAATTACAAAGCAACAAGCTCTTCAAAATTGGAAAATCACTTCCAGTGTGCCTTGCAAGGTTAATGTCCACAAGAAAATCTACACACTTTGCCAAATACCTGATGTTGGTGCTGATAAGCTTATGAAAGTGATGGATCTGCCTCTATGGCAGCATTAAGGCCATCAAGTGCTTCATTGCAGCGCTTTACTTTGATGTTTTTTTGTAAATCTCTCTAGAATATTAGATGCATTATCAGGTTTTAAACTAAGTTTAAAACTTCTCAAGAATTAAAGAGCAATACAGCATACGGGAACTAAAGATCCTTAAGGGAGATTTGAGACTAGAACAGAACAATAGGTGAAATTTTCCATTCTAATCAATGATTCTCTAAATCAAGCAAATCAATCGATAGACATGAATGGAGAGGATTACAGGAAACAGAAACTGACCTTGTCAAAGGGTGAACCATTAATCGGAGCAAGTATCAAACAAAGCCTAAGTTGTGACCTAAATACGAATTCCTCAAATTCATAATCGTAGAACAGTAGAAAAGGGGGGAAACGAGAAAGAAAATACCTGATTTTGAAGAGGCGGAAGATGACGAGGGTGTGGAGGCCGTAGGAGAGGAGGATGTCGTCCTCAGAGACGCGGAGGACGCAAGAGAGCCAAGAGCTGCAACTGGAGGCGCTATGTTGAAGTTGAATGAGCTGAGGCGAAGAGGGAGAAGAAGGATCGTGAGAGGGAGAGGCCGAAGGATCTGAGTCGCCATGGTTGCGAGTTAGGGTGAAGGATCTGAGCCGGATCGAAGACGTCCTGGCATTCGAGATCTGAGAGAGACGCGTGCCAGGGGAGGCGAGAGGAGGGAGAGGAAGAAGGGGCGTTTTTTAGTCCGGTTCGTTTTTTCCTTGGAAAAAAAACCGGGATGCGCGTATTCTAGACCCCATTTTCACTTTAAGCAAAATTTTCATCTTAAGCCCCTTTTTCACTTTAGCCTCACCCTATATATATATATATAATTTTTATTTTTATTTCATAAACTTATATTTACATGTTTATAATTTGTTATCATGAAAATTTTTGTTTTAAAAAATATAAACTAATATAATCGTTATTTTACTTATATGTATTTTAAGGCATATTTTTTCATAATAAAATTTTATAGACATGTAGTTATAAGTGTATGAAACATAAATATAATTTTTAATTTTTTTGAATTAAAATTATACTATAAATAATTTTGTGGTGCATCGGGGTTAAAGCAGATCCGCATTGGTCAAGGGTAGAAGAAGAGAGATAGGTAAGGGTTAAAGGAGAAAAGAGGTAGGAGTCAATTCAATTCATTAATCATTTATTTATTCCATATTACACAATGTTAGGTATCTTTATAGTTTTTATACCAATCATTTCATATAATGCGCTAGTTTTTTTTAAATAAATGATGTATGTAATTAATTAAAGTGGTGTACATGTTGATTTTTTAATGGTGTAAAATCAGAGCATGCAATATAGCCAAGGTACGTTGTTGGAAAAAAAAAATCCAAGAAGTTAGTATATCACACGACATTATCACTTTATTTATCAAATTTAATATTATTATACTACAAAAAAAAATCAAATGTTGAATAATAAAGTCATTTTTTTCTTGTTTAATTTGCGGTACGGTGTTTTGGACCTTTGGTGTTGTATATTATGAATTTAAGATGGTTAGTTAATTTGTCGGTTGATTTAGACCTCTAAAGTTACTAGCCAATCTTGTACCACTGACTGATATCAAAAAATATATATTTATTTGATTTTAGTCAAATTTTACTTATAAATTTAAAAAATGTCATTAGGTGCTTGTGAAATTGGTGCCCTATTTTACTACTAGAATTTAGTTGAATAACCATAAATTAACTTTTAATAAATAACTAGATCAGTACTCGTGTCCTGCACGGTGTGTTTTTGAAATAAATATGTATTTAATATCTCTAATATTTTGTGGCTGGTAAGTTGCATAAGTTTTTTTTTATAGGTGGATGTGTATAGCTGGAAACTCTTACATTTAAAAATGCTGATAACATGAAAACTAAATAGGTAGCATAAGGTGAATAAAATTAAATAACAAAATAATAATGAGCACATGTGTTAATGTCGCTAAAGAAATGTATAGTTATTTAAAATAATGATCGAGTTCATGGTTTTTGCAAGGAAAAAATAGAAGGTATACCCGATAAACAACATCGAACAATATATGTTCCTGCACGTACAATGAGAATATAAAACGGAGATACATAGTATTAAATTCTTAAAAGGCCGGCCATCCAAACTTACCCATTAGTCCTTAATCATGTTAATTAAGTCTGTAAATTCTTAGGCCACGTTTGTTACGAATGTAGTAATCAGAATGAGAATCGAAATGGAAATGGGAATAAAAAATTATAATAAACCATTACCGAGTTTTTGATTCCCAGTTTTTGATTCCCGGTAATCGATATCAAACAGGGCCTTAACGAAATCCGTAATCACTCATTCTGATTACCAGTTTTTATTCCCGGTAATCGATATCAAACAGGGCCTTAACAAAAAGAGAAAGAAAACTACTATTTCACCTCAATTTCTAAGTGATTTTTAACTGTATAAGCAAACACTCATATAACCAATTCAAACCCTGTATAAAATGAGTTAAAATAATTACATTATAATGCAATTAAAAGGAAATGGAATCCAATTCAAATACACTCTTTTAATAATGGAAATTATAAGTCTTTGTAAACTCTTGATGAGAAGAGAGAGAAGACATAATGTACAGTGTAGGGTTTGTCTGGTTGGACTGTGGAAGTGCCCCACCGTGAGCGAGAGCAGCGCTGTCCCGCCGGTGAAGTGTAAGCAACAACCGTCATCCCTATAAAGGACAATCCCGGCCCATTCCCCCAACTGCCTCGCTCCCCACCTTAACTTTTCATTTCTAAATTAAAAGTCAATTCCTTTTTTTTTTTTAGAAAATGATTAGAATGAAAAAAAAATCGAGAGACAGATAAACTATCATAGGGTCGCGCACATTGCTTACAACATCCCTATCAACGACGTTTTGCGCGCTCTCTGATCCGGTGTTAGAAGATCTCGTCCGGAAGGACCCTCTAAAATAACACTTTCTTCGCTAGAATTACTTCGTCTTACTTCCTTTCCTTGTATTAAAAAAAAAATCGAAAACAACAATATTACAGTACTCCAATAAAATACAAAGACGAGACAACGAAGCACCAACAAGCCACACCTAAATGCAGCTACAGGGGCGGGGGACCATGAACCCTACTTGCCCACTACCTTGCATTTCATTGTCTTCATTAGCATTTGAGCTTATGTGTTATGTGTCTATTTAAACTCCGTCAAATAGATTTACAGGCGGAGTCAGGTGGGGTAAAGCCGTAAAGGAGTATTTACAGTAGCGGATCCTGAAATTGTTGATTGAGGTGGCGCAAAATTATGATAAAAAAAAAAATTTGTCTGTCAAACCAAACCCTATTTTTTCTTCTCCGAAAAAGCATCAATAGTATAGATGTGTAACTAAAATAAAAACATAAATCTTCCATGCATTATTTCATGGTTTTCAAATATTTTAATATAACCTCCTAATTTGAAGTTCTCGGATATAATTATATTATTAAGATATGAAGTTTAACAAATACTTACGACAAAAGTATATCAGTTTGGTAAATAACGTAGGAAATATTAAATAATTAATTTACATATGTTCAGTCCTAAAAATTGAAACGCTTGTAACTTTTTACTCAGATATCGGATTTGAGGTTATAATATATCAAATCGAAGCTATCAACAAGACGAATATGCATGTTAAATTTTATTTTCGATTGGGGGGTGATTGCCACCCCAGACTCTAAAGAGGATCCGCATCTGATTAGTTATCTTGACACCCAAATGAAAAACTATTGAAACGTACGCAACTAGTTGCGCTACTTGCAGAGTTGCAGTCGTACTAGATTCTTGTTATACCATAAATTCTAAATTTGTGTGATTGATTAAGAGAAATGAGTCTGGCAATGGAAGAAGACAATAGATTAATGAGCATGTGAGCTAGTTTAATTAGCTTCTTCACCTATTGACATAACAAATCGAAATTATTATTTTGCTTGTGAATATATAATTGCCCACGTCTTCTCAACCTACCCATAAATCATGCAATTGTTTTCGGTAAACATATATGATTAGTGTTACTAACCATCATTACCCGCTCTCTTTTCATAATTAATTTCACCTATATATATATGCTAATTAATTCAATATATGCTCGCATTGTGTTTTTTTTTTAATTTGATATTAATGCTTGTCAAATCAATTAACTATTTTTCCTAAAATTGGTAGTTTTGTTAAATATTAGAAGTAAAAGGTTTTTGTGAATAAAATATGAGTTTTGGACATGAGTCGGACTTTTGACAAAATTCAGAGGTATCATCCGGCCAAAAAAAAAATGGAATACCAGCCGAAATGGTCATAAACTCAGGGGTATCAAATGGAATTTCCCAATAAAATAATTTAATTTATGAGAATCTTTCTAAATTAATTAAGCCTATTAATCTATGCCGCCCAAATTAATGTGATAGATTATAAAAACCGATATATATTATTCCGTATGTAATTAAAAACGCGTTGCCGTTATTTCATTTTGTAATTGTGCGTGGAAGAAAACCTAAATTCTTACGCGATAATAAAGTTTTTTTTTAAAAAATATTCATATCCGTGTTGATTTTTAAATTGCTCTATTTTTAGAAGCTTGAATTTAGGGAAAGATAATTTCCAAATACGTGGACGAACGAATAATTATTTTTTTTTAATATGAAGTTGAAACAAATTAATACCAGGTGGGAGCTAGCTAGCACGATTGAATATAAACAGGAGTAATTAATAAAAATGTGAGAAAGGATAAAATGTCAAGGTTTGGAGAAAAATAATACTACTACGTATTATAGAAATCATAAAAAAGTTACCAATTGAAGCCTCTTGATCGACATTAACTTTTAATACTTTTATGTTGAGATTGTCATTAGTGGCGAAGGAGTGGCGTAGTAGTTCTAATTAACTTCTAGAAGGTGGGCTATAAATTTAGTTGAAATTAAAGGCAACATAAAATTGACAATATATATTAATAGGACAACAAAATTAAAAACTATATCCATATTCATATCTATATTTATATTAACTTTTAAAATACAGTAAAACCATTTTAATTTAGAAAAAAAATTGGTATTTTGTACCTTTTTTACTATTTAATTAGTAGTTTATTAACCATCTTGCTTATTTTATTAACCCTTCTAGTCAGGGTTAAAGTTTATTTTGCCCCTTTATATCCCATTCCTATTGAATTTAAAACAAAAATAATTTGAAAAATATGTATTTTATTTTTTCATTTTTAAAAAAAATTAGGAAAGTACTTGTCTCATTCGCCTTATGCCTCGTAGTAGACAGTACGGTGCGTATTATACGCCGTTTGGTTCGGACGAATTTTATTCCCTTCAATCCCAACGTCGTTCGGCACGTGCCGTTTGATTCCACCTACCGCCACATTCCCCCCAAAATCCGAAATCGGAAATCCCTTCAAATTCTTCAGCTTCCCAATCTCCCACAGAGACTGAGATTGAGATCTACAGAGGCGGAGCCATGGCAGGAGAGCTCAAAGTTGAAAGGGTCAAGCTCGGCAGCCAAGGCCTTGAGGTACCCCAATTTAACTCTCGATTCGTCATTTCTCTGACTCCTGTTTATTCGGTTTGGTTTTGAACTGTGATCGATAATGCTGAAACCCTAGCTCTGCTATGTTCCCTAAATTGAGTGAAAATGCCATGAAAAACTTCACCTTTTCAATTCCAATT
The DNA here is from genome assembly GCA_037127255.1 of Persicaria tinctoria. NCBI lineage: Eukaryota > Viridiplantae > Streptophyta > Magnoliopsida > Caryophyllales > Polygonaceae > Persicaria > Persicaria tinctoria. Next base: position 10,356,998 of record JBANSL010000012.1, read on the forward strand.
CATCATTGCTGATTAGGTTTCGAAGCTGGGGTATGGATGTATGGGTTTAAGTGGGATATACAACGCTCCGGTTTCCGAAGAGGCAGGAATCGCCATCATCAAAGATGCCTTCAACAAAGGCATCACCTTCTTTGATACCGCTGATGTCTATGGTGCCACTGCAAATGAAGTTCTTGTTGGCAAGGTAAAACTTTGATTGGTACGGTGATTGGAAAAATTCATGATTGTCGTTGATGGAAAGTAAAAGATTCGTGCTTTATGATCTTGCTTGTGCCTAAACACGCATTTGCAATCCAGGCATTGAAGCAGCTGCCTCGGGAGCAAGTTCAGTTGGCCACGAAGTTCGGCATTGTCAGCATGGGGGTTACTACGGTAGTGAAGGGCACTCCGGAGTATGTCCGGGACTGCTGTGAGGCAAGCTTGAAGCGTCTTGGTGTTGACTATATCGATCTGTATTATCAACACCGAGTGGACACGTCGGTACCCATTGAACAAACAGTAAGGCTTCATTTGATGATTCTTAAATTTGTGACAGTTAGGATTTTGGATGCATGATCCATTGTTGTATAGATTGGAGAGCTTAAGAAGCTGGTTGAAGAAGGGAAGATCAAGTACATTGGATTGTCGGAGGCTAGCCCTGATACAATCAAAAGAGCACACGCGGTTCACCCTATCACCGCGGTACAGATGGAATGGTCCCTTTGGACTCGTGAGATCGAGGACGAAATTGTTCCTCTATGCAGGTTAGCTCTACAATCTCAATTTTTTTCCCCATTAATAATTCACCTAAACCTTCTCCATCTCGCGTAACTAACAACAATTGAGCTTCATACTTGACAGGGAGCTCGGGATTGGCATAGTCCCGTACAGCCCTCTTGGCCGCGGTTTTTTCGGTGGTAGGGCAGTTGTGGAGGCTTTACCTGAGAACAGCTTCTTGGTATGAATGAACTTTGAGTTGCATTTAAAACATCTTAAGAAATACTAATGCTCAAATCCGTTCTTATTGCCTTCTTGTGTCGTCATTGACAGGCTAAGCATCCACGTTTCTTACCCGAAAACCTGGACAAGAACAAGATAATTTACAGTAGACTGGAGGACCTCTCGAAGAAGCACGGATGTAGTCCAGCCCAGCTTGCCTTGGCATGGCTGATGCATCAAGGGCCTGAGGTTGTTCCAATCCCAGGTGAGGTGTAGTGTATGACAGTGAGCTTCAGGAGAGCTGATTCATTTTTCTATTTGGTTCAACTGACCCTTGTAAATGAACTGCAGGCACAATCAAGATCAAGAACTTGGATTCAAACATTGGAGCGACGAAGCTGAAGCTCACAGAAGCTGAGGTGAAGGAGATCTCAGATGCTGCACCCGCCACCGATATTGTGGGTGAAAGGACACATCAAATTTTCCTGGCTAATTCGTGGAAGTATGCAGATACCCCAAGAATTTAAGTGAATTTGCTGAGATCCCATGGCCAAAAAATTGCCCCTTTTCATAGTGTGACCATGAATAAAGTTTTGCTGTTCTTATTGAGTTGATAAAGATGGTTTAGCTATACGTTCTGTTGAGTAGTGTTCTCTCCTGAAGAACACCATTCTATGGAACTCAGCCTTTGAGGTTTATTTGTGATCATACAAGACCGAACCTTTACGTGTACGTTTGTTGGTAATCGATAATGTATCAGGAGATTTCTGGGAAAGTTTATAAGCCAAATGTAGCAGATGAAATCATGTCAGTAAAATAGTTTTCACAATAAACACTCAATTAGACCAGAACAAGCCAGTTTCGGAAACTGGAAGCTTCATGAACTATGGCCGAGGGTGTAACAAACATAGATCAGTGATCATGCTAGATCTTCATCAAGCCCTTCAAATCTGTCCAGTGCTCTTTGTTTTTCTTTATAGCAATTGGGAGGAAATCGACATGAACCTCATTCATCAATCTAGCCCATCTCAAAGGCGCTGAAAGTTGGTTTGATAAGATTGTTCCAAGCTCCACACTTGCAAGCTTGATTCAATTCATCAAAGGCCGCGTACAACCAGTAAGAAGCCATGAATCAGATGGCTATAAGACACAGCACTCACCTAGTCACCTCCATCCCCCTAGAAAGCATTAACTACTACTGTATAGTCTGTATCTTGTGAGAATTCCAATCTTTAAAGTGCGTGTTTCATATTCATAGTGTTTGCATAGATGTATTTCATGTCTTAATGACATAATGACTTACCAAAATAACACTATTTATGTTAAAAACAGATTCCCTCGCTCTGCTATCCGTACGTGGGTTTTGATTTTTCTTTTTTCTGTTCCTTTCCTTTGCTTTGTTTGCTTGCTTTACCAAAGACATAAACCGAGTTCAATCTTAAAACCAGTTGGCAATATGAAAAGCAACCACTAGTCTATATACTAAGACTTCTTTGTTTATATAATTAAGGTGGGATCTTTGTCTTTTCACATTTTCTCAAGAGAATATACACGTAATTTGAATTCATTTTATTGAGCAAAATGGTTTTACTAAAAAATTATAGAAGCCAATATGGCTGTTTAATATCTTCTTTGAACCTTTTTAACTGTCATTATTTTGAATCATATTTCAGAATTTTCATTTCACACACCAATGGTTTTAATATGCTTGTTTGAATTCCATTTTTTGGTCTATTTAACTAGGTACTGCTTCTCACTTCTTTCTCATAATAGAGCCGCTTATACGTGTTAGGATACTTGTGAATCCCACGTCGAAAGTGGGAGTATTTGAACCTAATATATAGGTGGATGAACTACTCTACCTTATTTCAATTGGTTATAAGATAATGCCCCAGCCTGGCTTTTTGGTCGGATCACAAGACATAAAGGATGTTCATTCACAAGTGCAAGTCCCGTGTGAGCCGTGAAATTGAAAAATAGGAGTGGTTACGGGTTGCGTTTGGCCTCCGACGGACGGCGAGGGCTCTTCTGGAGGGGAGGACTTGGTGGTGTGGCTCGGTGGCTCAACCTCGAACGATGGTCTTCTGGGGAGGTACAGGGCGGTGCTCCTCGGCTTGGCGGATTTGGTGGTGGTGCTAGCAGCTGGAGACGAACGAAAAAAAAGGGGAAAAGTGGTGGATTTGAATGAAATTTACCTCGTTTGGCCCGAAACCCCTAACGGCCCGTCATCTTCGTCATCATTATCAATCCGCCCCATATCAGGATCTGCCGCCTCCACATCCACATCACCACGGCGACCTATGTCACCCCTCAGCTCCCACTCCGTTCTCGCAGACCCCTTCAGGTACTCCAGCCACACAAGCACAACATGAATCAAGCCTTGAAACGCGTACACGCCGATCCAAACCCTAACCGACACATTAGGCCGCTCGTGCACCGTACCGTACAAATCAGCATAACCATCGACACCGCCACGAATGCCATGTTCTAGAAGATATCCAGCGCCACAACCGGCCTCGAGTACCCTCAGTCGGCGCGCCGCTGATCCAGATCCTGCGCCGTCGTCTCCCTCACGAGGAGCGACGGGTGGTGCCTCCCCACCACACGGCCGATGAGAAGAGCGAGCGCGGTCTGAGGCGCGTTCCCGCCGCCGGAGGATGAGTCGGCCACATTGCCGCTGCCGTTCCGAGGGCGGAGGAGCGGGACGCTGGAGACCTCGGAGGATGAGCCTAATATGTGAGGGGGTTTGGCGAGGGGAAATTGTGCATCTAGGGATCGGAAGCTGGAACTAGAAGTGAATGAACAGTGGATGGAGATGAAGATTGGATTCCCAACAACTCGAACCCAAAACCCAACGCTAGAAATTTAAAATCGAAATTTTCAAATCATTTTCAAACCGATCGAAATCAAATTAAATTTCTCAACTCGGAGCTTGAAAGCGGAATTACAATACATTAAAATCTAAATTTTAAAACGATGTCGGAATTATTTATAATGATTTTTAAACCGAAAATTGTGTTCGAGGACGAGTTTTCTCCAACTTCGTAAATCGGATAGAAAATAATATATATTTAATTAAAATACTGATAAAATAATATTAAAGTATTTCAGTCTTTACATCACCTAGTCCTCTTATGTCCGTTTCCCTCACTTGGAGCCAGTGGCGGATCTAGTGTATCAAAGCTAGGTGAGCGGAAATGTTTTAGTCATGACAAAAAGAAAAAAATTAATAAGCCAAAATACGATTATTATATAGTACTTCATAAAAAATACAAAAAAAAATTCAAGATTTATCAATTATAAGAGTTACAGAGTATTTGACATTCATACAAAAGCAATTTTGAATACTCCATCAAAGGGATGAGAGTGTGAACCACCTATATTGAAAACGACGATTATTACGTCCATCAGAGGTTTGTGGAAAATTTTGTAGCTTGGGTTGACAAGGTCCCATAAGGATGTACTGTCTCCGGATATGATCATGTTGATTCACTGGAAATGTATAAATCATTTCACGCAATCCAGGATCAGCTTGGATACGGGATTCAGGTGTATCATTAGCTACAATTGAATGCACACTTTTATCATGTTCTGAAGGAGTTTCAACTTTATTAACTAGCAAGGAAGAACTATAGATTGGAGTCTCTGATGCAGATAGTATTGAAGTTTGAGTCTCTGATGCAATCGGTGTTGAAGTTTGATTATTATCATCTTTCTTATAGAAGGACAAAAGATTCTTCAATCGTTTGGGTTTCGAATGATCAGACATCCTATTGAATCAAAAGTAACAAAAAAAATATAAACAATAAAGTCTATAAATTCATTCGGGTGATGTTGAATTGTATTACAATTGACCACTCGGTAAAATAATATATAAGCATAAAAAAATAGATGATATAAAATACTAATCTCATCTCAATGTGTACAATCAAATTCCCAAACAGTTCAAAACCCTAATTTAGTAAATTAGAAATTGAATAAAGAATAATTAGAAGAAGAGTAAAAAAATATACCTCACAAATTAGATTAAAGAAGTGGACCGAAGTTGAAGTTTGACAAACGTCGAAAAAAACGTTTTGCGTAGCCTAATAATACCGGCTTTTGCTGATATGTGCATGAAACGGTGGAACATGGAACTTTGGAAGGAGGGTGAGTCGTGAGGCTGCATTTGATTCAATGGTTCCAAATAAAAAAAAATAGAAGCTTTGATTTTGAATTTACAGGTCTTTGGGCCTTTAATTAGTTAAGTCCACTATGACACTACCCACCTTATAGAAATTCCACCCAACAATATTTTTTTTTTACCTTGCCCCAAAAAGACCGATCCAGCCGGTGCTGGGTATGCTCCCATTGACGTCCGCCTCTGCTTGGAGTCTAAAGAGAAGAGCTTTTGTGACATAGGTAGGATTTGAATTACTTATAGATCACTCCGAACATTTTTATTATATCCAATGTGGGACATGGTGTTATAGGCCTCACAACCATAAAAACATCTACCATCTATCGAGTCCACAACAGTAAAAAAAATGACGGAATTAGTAATTGCACAAACAAAAACTTAAGATCGCAACATATTTTATGTCAGTAGTGAATTCATAAATATGTTCTTCGTACAAAGAAAATACCTCATATGTTGGGCTTTCTGTTTGGACCACAAGACTTTCCGATCCCCAACAATATGGAAAGAGTATATCAGTATGTCATTTAGCATCCTCTTACTGGGCAGCACCTTTGCAAGACCCGGAGTCTTATGAGGCGTCAGCCATACAGTATTGTCAGCAACTTGTCGAATGCGTTCGAACTCATCATCGTCATTGAGGAAAAACTCTAGGTACTTTATAGATACATTCTCCTCCTATACACAGGAAACCTTATATTGCATCACAAGACAATCCCCACCATCTGACCTCATCCTAATTACTCTAAAAAAATACCAACTTATTTTGCTTAGTCATGAGATTGTAATTTTTTAAGGTGCAAAGCACCAAGATCATATGTTTATACCACATTTTCATCCTACCTAGCTCACAAATATATTTATTAAAGTACTAAAAAGAGAAGAGGTTAGGCCAAATCATCCAAAGGATGAAATACCTCCAAATTTGCTCCATATTTCCCGTGTTTTTCATTTGAATCATGTCCACCATATAAGGCATGCCCATTAATCTACATTCCGCGAGAAAAGGGAAGGCAAACATGAAGAGTTGAGATCATACTATCAAAGTGAAGCTCCATGTCGCTCAAAATAAAGCCTCGAAGATATCTTTCTCTAGTAGAGTTGGAAAGGGGTAGGGTGAAGGATGGGTTGAGCTATTTTTTTACCCGACCTATTACAAAATGTTCACTTGACCCATCACTCACTCGTCTAATTCATTGGGTCGGATGGTTAATAGGGTAAACTATATTGAAATGGGATGAGTAATAAAACATGCTTAAAAAATACTTAGAAATTGATCATATATGATATTTCATAAACAAATATGTTTATTCATACACTATAGCACTATCCTTAATTTATAAAATTAGCCTTAGATGTTTAATATTAGACCAGATGAGATGAACTTGATTCCAAATTCTTATAAGCATGTACATTTCCGACATACTATAGTTTGGACGAGGTTCATAAAAATTTAATTTACTTTTCTTAAAATATTGTTTATGCAAAATAACCTCAATATGTCAAATATTATGCTAAATATTGAAGAAGCCATGATCTTTACAAAAATTATGGAGTATAAAACCTTTGTTTTGATAAGAGCCACGAGTAAGCTAGTTATAACTTATAAATAGTTACTTGTATTATTAATACAATTATAGATAAACATATCATTACTATGAAAGCCCAGGTTCTCATTTACTGTTCCTTAAATATATTTATCAATTTGCCCTTCATTTGTTTTCTTTTTCTTCTCCCGGGGTAGGGATATTTACCAATTGGTCAAATGGCGATACCTCTATCGTAATTAGGGTTGTTATATGAACTGAACAGCTCGAGCTCGGCTCAGTTTCGCTCACTTATTTAAACAAGCTGAGCTTGAACAAAATTTTAATCTCGGTTGAAAGTTCGGTTCGTTCGATTAAAGCTCGAATAACTTGAATTCTATGGAATTTCTAAAATTTCCTTTAAGTTAACATGTTATAAATAAGTAGAACTACTTAAAGCTCGAAAAAAGCTCGGCTCGAGCTCATCATTTTCTAAACAAGCCGAGCTTAAACAAAATAAGAAGCTCATTTAAAAATTAGGCTCGGCTCGGCTCCAGCTCGTTTAACAAACGAACAAGCTTGAACATGCCAAGCTCGGCTCGTTCGGCTCGAACAACATCCCTAATCGTAATCAAGTCATTCAAACATGAGTTTAACCATATGAACATTGAAGATTTGTGTGATTTAGTTAGGCCATGAGCAACTAAACCCCTTTGGTGTTACTTATATGCTTATAAATCTTGGGAAAGCATATAAATCTTGGGAATTTGTGTTATTCCTTCTCTAAATCTTAATCGTGTTAGGGTTGCATTATGAGTGTAAGGGATATTGTTAGTACTCGGGATTGGCATAGTCCTGTACAGCCATCTTGGCCACGGTTTTTTCGGTGGTAGAGCAGTTGTGGAGGCTTTACCTGAGAACAGCTTCTTGGTATATATGAATGAACTTTGAGTTGCATTTGAAATAAATACTAATGCTCAAATCCGTTCTTATTGCCTGGACAGGAACAACTGAACAACCCCAGAATGGCCGCTCTTTATTTACCAATTCAAGGAACAACTGAACAAGATAAGTTACAGTAGACTGGAGGATCTCTCGAAGGAGCACGGATGTAGTCCAGCCCAACTTGCCCTGGCATGGCTGATGCATCAAGGGCCTGAGGTTGTTCCGATCCCAGGTGAGGTGTATGACAGTGAGCTTCAAGAGAGCTGATTAATTTTTTACTTGGTTCAACTAACCCTTGTACCTGAACTGCAGGCACAATCAAGATCAAGAACTTGGATTCAAACATTGGAGCGACGAAGCTGAAGCTCACAGAAGCTGAGGTGGAGGAGTTCTCTGCCTTGGAGGTTTATTTGTGAGACCGACCCCTTATGTGTACGTTTGTTGGGAATCGAAAACGTATCAGGCAATTTACGGGAAAGTTTATAAGCCAAATGTAACGGACGAAATCATGTCAGTAAGACAGTTTTCACAATCATCACTAAAGTAGACCAGAACAAGCCAGTTTCAGAAACTGGAAGCTTCTTGAGCTAGATCTTCATGATGTTTAACCCAACTATGGCCGAAGGTATAACAACCACGGGTCAGTGATCATGCTAGATTGATGACAGAATTGAGATTCGAAGAGAAAGATGAAGATCAGAGGATGGAGGAAGGAGCTCAAGCTCAGCTCGTGTACTGTTTTATTGAATGATGTAACTTATTCCAGAAGATCATTCTACACTTTCGGCTATATCCAACTTGGTTCAACATAGATATTCATCAAGCCCTTCGAATCTGTCGACTGCCTTTTGTTTTTCTTAATAGCAAATGGACGGAAATTGACATTTACTCCATTCATCAAACTAAACCCATCTCAAAGGCGCCGAAAGTTTGATACTGTTCCACGTTCCACACTTGCTGCAACCTTGATCCGATTCATCAAAGGCTGTGTACAACCAGCCAAGGAGAGGCACTACTTATTATTGAGAGACTCGTCGGTTTCTTTCCAGAGGTGAGTATTGTCCGGAAATCTGTCCTTGACTACGAGAATCAGATCTCGGGCCTCATCCACCTTAGAAATGCTAGCCAAGCCTTCCACAAGCAGCTTCATGGTGGTAAAGTAAGGCACCCAGTTCTTCCTCATACACTCCCTGCACAGCAACAGGGCGGTGTCGAAATCGCCACCCTCACACAAGAATCGGATCAATGTGAAGTAGCAGCAGCTGTCTGGTTCACACCCTCTCCCTTCCATACTCTTCAACAGCCTCATTGCCTCCTCCACATTTCCTTCATTGCAAAAGCCATAGATCAGATGGCTATAAGACACAGCACTCACCTCCATCCCCCTAGAAAGCATTGCATCGAGCAGCTCCTTGGCCTCCGCGGATCTCTTTAGTTTACACAGGCCCTTGATTCTGATGTTGAACACCTCTAACCCGGGCTTAATCCGGCGTTTCTCCATCATCTTCAACACTGTGTTTACTTCCTCGAGTTTGTTCTCCTGGTGGAACCCTTGGATCAAAGTCCCAAATGTGGTTGAATTCGGCTTGCAACCCGCCCTCTCCATCTCCGCCACCACCGAGTACCCCGAATTCGACGATCCGGATTCGCAAAGCGCCTTGATCGCGTAATTGTAAGTATCGAGATCCGGCGAAATCTGGTACCTTTTAGGGAAATCGACGAAAATCCTACGCGCCTCGTCGTAGGATTTAGCCATGATACAAGCGAAAAGCAATGAATTTAGGGTTTTGACGGACCTATCAACCCCTAAATCCTCCAAATTCTCAAAGGTAGATATGGCGTCCTGGATCATACCTGCTTGACCGTAGAGGACTATGGAGTGTGAGGCAAATCGCTCGCTCCGGAGGTCAGGGCGGCGCTTGAGCTCTTCGATTAAAGAGTGGATGCCTTGGAAGTAGTTTGAGTCGACGAGCTTGGAGATGGCGACGGAGAAAGCAATGCGACCATCACGCGAATCGGGAGTGAGAGGTGCTCCTCGGCAGATGTCGAGGATTCGCTCTGGGTTGTTCTCCGTCTTGAGGAGAGCGATCGCCGCCTTGATCTTCTCCTTGCTACTGAGATTGGCCGTGGAAGAGGAAGAGAAAGAGAGGAAGTTACGGAGGCGATAGCGGCTGCCGAGGAGCGTGAGGCGGCGGAGTGTGGATGTAGTGGAGGTCGCCATGGGGGGTAGTGCGTGAGAGGGAGATTCCTGACTCCGAGGCGCCCAATCGAAAGATTCGTGCTTTATGTTTTTTTTTAGGTAAAAAATCGCGATCATACGCGCTGCAAATACAGCAAAGATCACTCTACAAGAGTGAAACTAAACTTTACCAGCGATTGTCTTCGTCAATACAAAGGTTCTGGATATTAGTTTTGAAGTTATTGTTCAGTTTATTCGCGATAATATGAGAAAGCTTATGTATTTGTTCGACGGTAATCGAAATTGAACCAGGGAATTCCCGGGAAAGGTTAATTTTAATCAAGGATTCAAGATAGAACCCTCTCAGTGGCACACAAAATCATGTCAGTAAAAATAGATATCACAATCACCGAGTACACCAGAACAAGCATGTTTCAGAAACTCTGAGCTTTTTGAGCTAGATCATGAGGTTAACATAGGCCAGCTATGGCTGAGGGTGTATAGATGACACAAGATCCACTCCCCTTGGTGAGCACTAGAGCAGTTGGGCAAAATAACCCAGGCATGCTCACAGGCGAATTTTGAAGGAATGACGGTTCAGAAATCAGAATCAAGCCAGATAACGCAAACTGGTAGAAATTCAAACCCGTAAACCATCCTGTTGTATTCTCGTCTTCAGATCAGTGATCATGCTCAATCTTCTTCAAGCCCTTCATATCTGTCGTTTCCACCCTGTGTTTGTAGCAGACTTGTCAGCATTTCAATTTTCTTTTGCAAGGATGCAAATTGGATCTTCAATAAAAATTTTTTTTATCGTAACAGCAATTGGAAGGAAATTGATATAGTCCCTCTCCCAATGACTCATTCATCCTACTGAACCCGTTTCAAAGGCGCCAAAACAAATGAGACATTTTTCCTGACAGCGTACAAATAGGTGGTTTCAACTATCACCCAGATCAGAAGTACAATTGTACAAATGCATCTAAATTCAGAAGCTGATGAACCTCGAGATTTTAGGATCAAAGATGATGACTGGATAATAAAATGAAATGGTATCTACAGTTGTCATCGAGGTGAGATAATTCAGTGAATGTTTCAAGTTTAGAGTCCCAGTTTCAAGATCCTGCATCCTACCCCTCATCTAATAGGTTAAATTAAACGATTCAAATATGAAAATATAACACGAAGATCTAACAATTGTTAATGCATCATACAATAATTTAATGAAAATCAGCAGTGAATGAAAAAGACTTACGTTGTCCCATATAGAGCAATTTTCTGAACCTTGGTAACTTCGGAACCAGATTGATTGTCCTCAATAAATATTGTCAAGCTGAAGGACATAAATTGTCAGGATCGGAGGCAATTGATCAAGATAATATTAAATGCATGAGAGGATTGGTTAAGGGTGGTGAAAAGATTACCTACAAACATTTTGAAATTTCACATACTTCAAAATTACAGGCTTTTCCTGCAAACAGCATATTATATTTTAATAATTTTATTTGTTTTTACGAAAGAAAGCTACTTTACAATGAAAACAATGTCAGACAAATATAGTTGAAAGAGAGGTCTGTCTATAACAATGAGAGTGAGAGAGTAGATGTTTACCGTTAGATGATCGGTTGAAAGAACAGCTGTGTCACTAGGAGGGAAATCATTCACATTACTGCGGATCATTATGGACATATTTTAGGCTAAATACATAAACACAAAATATCTTTCATATCTTTCATATTTTAGGCTAAATACGTAAATTCTAATTAAATTCAAGAACCAAGATGTAAATCAATGTAATAAATTGTACCTAAATCCCATATGCTCTCTGTTTGTGAAAAGTTTAACTGTCTTAGGACCTGAAATACTCCAACATTAGAACTTTGAACAATCACAGTTTCCAGTCAGGGAGCACATAGTATGTAGAATTCCAATACACAGGACGAAACGAAAAATGCATCAAGAAAATATGCAAAGTCCACAAAGGAAATAATGGTTTCAGTCTATGTGATGTGAATTTGACGTGTCAAAGCATGACCCGATCTGAGAATTTTAGGATTAGGACTGAGCTCTTTTCTAACATTACCCAAATAATGAAGCTCATGAAAAGTTAGTTTTTCTATGAAAACATAACAAATAAGAATAGATGGGTATGCACATATTGAGAGACAGAGTTGCAGACAGAATATGGAGAACTGGTGCTGATAAGATTGCAAACAAGTCTTTTTTCCCATTATAATTTTTAGGGATATAAATAAAATCTTATCAATGAAGTATAGCCAGAAAAAAGGATCAAATACTTAATCGGCAGATTAAGTATTCTACCATTTATTGGATCTCATGGCCTCTTTCACATAACAAAAATCAACTTCAAGTTGAATACATCATGGTGCAAACAGATTAAGAAAGAGACTATTGGTTTTTGTCATTAAATAAACATATAGTCATATCCTATGCAATATTATTTATGGCTATTGTTCATACCGTCTTCTTCAGGGCCTTTGATTACAAAAGAATGCAACTTTACAACTTGTGTGAATGGTATATAGATCAATAGCTGCTCGTCGGCATCACTCTCCAAATTTAAGCCATCATCTTCTCTATAACCCTGATCCACCATCATTCAAATAAACCCCATTAAATGGCAATCGAACGAATGAGCAAAAACATATCCACAATAGCGCACACACAAGCAATTAAAGTTCAATTCAGCTTTGGAAAAGCCCTCCAGAGTCCAGCCCCAATCGCATTACAAATATATACACTACTGAACAAAAACAGTGAATTTGGGGTTATTGTTCAAAAGATCAAATCTTGATACCAAAAATAATCAACGAACTGATTATCCGTCCATTAAATACTGGAAACAAACCCGAATGATTGAGCAGGAATACTAACAAACAAACAAAAGTTAGCAGTATGAATAACCGCAGTTAAAAGCACAAATTGAGAATTGCTCGATTTGGGAACGGAAAAGAACCTGCTTTAGGGCATTGGGAACGGAGTGGCTGCTATTCTGATTGAGGCATTCGACGCCGGTCCAGTCAATGAAATCAAGCAAATCAGCCTGAAAACGCAGATTCGGAATCAAGACGGGTATAGATTGATGGCAATGATGGGTAGGAGTCAAGGTTGTAAGGATGAGGGAGGTACCTGATTTCTTTGGATTGAAGAAGCGGATTCGGCAGACATGGTGAACACCGCGAAATCCAGGCGCAGGAGGAGTCTCAGAGAATTCGGGGTCTCTGGCTGGGAGTATGTTGTGGACACTCTTCAACTAAAAAGTCGTATAGACAGTCGCGTTCCAGGTGGTGAACAAGGAACATTACATACAGTACATGATATACCCATCGACTCATATGAAACGTTTCTTATTGATAGATACTCCGTAGCAAATATAGAGCGACTATCCGGGGTTTGAACAGGACCTTTGGTTACTAACCACAAGTCCTTTGCGATGAGTAATTCCGGAATGGTTAAGCTTTATCTTCCATGCAAAATATATATAAATTTTTTATGCATTGTTAACAAATTCTATATGTTGTGCTTAGTTTTATGATCATTTTTCACAAAAGTTTATAGTGTGCGATGCTAAATTTATTTATTTAAGTATAAAAGTATAATTGAATTTTTTTATACAGGTCAACGACATAATATGTTCATGTTATGAATCCTAAGTTGTTGTTTTTAACCGGAAAGAATTCGACGCACCGGACATGCTCGGTGAGTCGAGAAGCCGAAAAGATCGACAACGGATAAACCGTTATGAAAAGAACCGAAAAATACAGGATAAATCAACAAAGACAAATACGCCAACAAACTAGAGAACGAAGGTCGATACTAGTAGTTGTTATATTCACTACTATTATGGGTGTCAAAGCTAAAAAAAAATTAAACAAACGCAATTATGTTCAAACTTTTTACAGAATTCACAGCTTAAAATCCGACTTAATACAACATGACCCAAAACTTGTATCAAAATTTACGGCTTGAAAACCAACTTCGCCCACTAACAAAAAAATAACCTAAACCCAAAATGACTTCAATATAACTCGTAGATAATGATTTGATATGATGATCAAAATTTCAAACTTGATTCTATTAATGATGACGGCAACATCAACAATAACAACATTATTGTTATTTTGTCCGATTGAGTTTTAAGGACCAAATTGTACACACTCTTTTCTAACAGTTTTGAAGAAGTGTTTCAAGTAGCTCGATCACGAAGCATGACAGATTGACACACAAACACAAACAACACATAAAAATGCAGAAAAACCAACTACGGTGCAAGCAAAGAGGTTATAAGAGACATTAAGCAAGCAAACACAGAGTATAAAGGATACTACCCGAATGGCCGAATTGACCCAATTCGAGTGATCTGAGTCAAACACAATGTGACTTTCAAGATCGGGCTCTTAGTGGAGCTTGGGCCCGTTTTCAACTGGATTGGACTTAATGTGGTTGATGGATTAGTCCATTGGGCCCAATGGATATCAGCTCACTAACTGCTTAACGCACCCACCTCCGGTCAAGATTCAAGTCACCTACCACCAACACACACCGGTCACCACCAGTCCAGTCAATCCACCACCACCTACCCTCCTGATCACACACATCCACACCTCAATACATCCAAAGAAGACAAAATCCCCTCTTGACTGATTCCAATCTCACTCCTACTTCCCTACTCTCCAGTCCACCCATGGCTTCCTCCTTATCTCTCCTCTCTCCCTCTTCCTCCACCACCAATTCCTCCTCCTTCCTCCGCCACCATGCCGCCGCCGCCCCCTACAGGATCCTCCTCCTCCCCCGCCGCCTCAGCAAGCTCAGCCCCATCAAATCCATGTCCACCGCCCCTGCCCTTACTCAAGATGCCCTGAAGAAGCTCGCCGCCGAGAAGGCCGTCGATTCCGTCAAGTCCGGCATGGTCCTCGGCCTCGGCACCGGATCAACCGCCGCCTTCGCCGTAGCGCGCATCGGCGAGCTCCTCTCATCCGGCGCTCTCTCCGATATCGTTGGCATCCCCACCTCGAAGCGCACCGCTGAGCAGGCCGCTTCCCTCGGCATCCCCCTCTCCGGCCTCGACACTCACCCCAGGCTTGATCTCGCCATCGACGGCGCCGACGAGATCGATCCCAACCTCGACCTCGTAAAGGGCCGCGGCGGCGCCCTCCTCAGAGAGAAAATGGTCGAGGCCGCCAGCGACAAGTTCATCGTTGTCGTTGACGACACCAAGCTCGTCACCGGCCTCGGCGGGAGCGGCCTGGCTATGCCGGTGGAGGTCGTCCAGTTCTGCTGGAAGTACAATTTGTCGAGATTGCAGGAGATCTTCAAGGAATTAGGGTGCGACGCCAAGCTGCGATTGGAAGGCGATGGGAAACCCTATGTGACTGACAATTCCAATTACATTGTAGATTTGTACTTTAAGACTCCGATCAGCGATGCCGACGGGGCCGGGCGGGAGATCTCGGGGCTGGAAGGGGTGGTGGAGCATGGATTGTTCCTTGGGATGACCAGTGAAGTGATAATTGCCGGCAAAGCTGGGATCACTGTCAAGAGCAAGTGATCAAGCTCCGGCCTTTAAGGTTTAATTCATTCTCCCTTGAACACCTTGTAACTTTTCACCTGATAATGGATATGATTGATCCGAATTTGCAAATGAGATTTTTCAATGGGAATAAAGTTTAAACAGTTTACTTGAAGAATCTGGATGATGGCTTGATGAGAGTTCTATGAATAAGCTGATATTTGTTGCCAATGATGAGTGGTTATTCGAATGCGAATGTAGTGTTCAAGAAGTGAGGATGCTGGTTTAAGTGAAGTAAAAATGAGTACAATACGCAAATAGCAATGTAGTGTTGTGTGAAATGTGTCCTAATATTCAGATGTTTCAAGCATCACTGAGCATTAATGGCTCATCGGTGAATTTGTGTCGATTGTGATCACGACATGTAAGCCTTTGAATGATCATGGTACTGGCATTTGCTTCTGTGTTTTGGGGATTGAGATACTCACCCGCGATCCTTTCTGGGCAAGATTGTTTTCATTGTCTGAACTTTCTGGTTTATTTATGTATAAAATCACAATCACAGTCATTCTTTACAGCAACAGCAACATCAATCATAATACAGAACAATCACCACAATAGTGTATATAGGCCGAAACGTCCGGATTGTTGTTGTTGTTGTTGTAACCACAGTAGTTTCTCAATACTCACCCGCGATCCTTTCTGGGCAAGATTGTTTTCATTGTCTGCACTTTCTGGTTTATTTATGTATAAAATCACAATCACAGTCATTCTTTACAGCAACAGCAACATCAATCATAGTACAGAACAATCACCACAATAGTGTATATAGGCCGAAACGTCCGGATTGTTGTTGTTGTTGTTGTTGTAACCACAGTAGTTTATGAGAAACGAAAAATATGGTTGATGAATCAGAGCTCTATATCCACAAGAAAATCACTCCTGATGCTGCTATTGTCAGTAGTATCATCCAACTTAGGTTTCCTGATTAAAGATGATAAAGGAAGGTATCAATTCCTATTTGATTTGTAAGGATACAAGAATTCAGGCTGTAAAATAGTTTTTCTGTCACACTCACCATGGCTATGAATTCTTGAGTCATGCCCACCACTTGAACTTGAGCTTGAACCTACTGTGGATTTACCCGAGACTTTAATTCCAAGGCTAGAGCAATCAGATCCTATTGCGCCTGCAAAAATGAAACATAAAGGATAGATTTCTAAGTTTTGCTTTCATTTAATGAAGATTAGTTTCTTTCATGGCGTGATCTTACAGTCGCTGTAGCAAGGGAATTGAGATACGTTCAGGAGATTATGGGCTCCGGTTTGGCACTGGCAGGTATGTATGTGGGCTGATGTCTTTTTACACGTTCCTTCTCCACAATATATCCATTTGCAAGCTGCAGGAAACAAAACAAGACAGACTGGTTATCCTACTGCAGAAGGGCTGGAAAATGATCACGCGATTTTTGTTGACGAGTCTGGACTTACGGTCATAGTAAGACGTGTTCCATGAGTCGTCTGGAGATACAGGTGGTAGTGCAGGAACTGCTGGCATGCATCCGTAGTTCATAGAGCCTGGAAGAACAACAAGAAGCTGCAGGTGCCTTCCTGTATTTGCTGTTGAAATCGGAGAATGTGGAAGAGATAAAGGGGATAGCACTTACAGTTTGGTACTATACAAGGGAGGAACTTCAAGAAGTATTCATCAGTATCAGAGTTAAGTGTCCGTCTCCATCCGCTGTCGCACTCGCATATGAATCCATACGGGGCTACACTTGCCCCGGACTTGCAAGTGCCTTTGCCACAGACTACATTATCGCATATATCTGGGAAGCGAAAAAAAAATGATACATAGGAGAAATTGGTTTTCCTGGATTCATTTCAGTGATTCAACAACAGATAAAGCCAGAAGGTACATACTGCTGAGATCTCCAAAAGCGACGACAAGTGGCAGAGCGACGATGAAGAAGGCCATGAAAGCCATGAAATTCGAGGAAGCCATGTGTATCAGTCTGCGGGGTTGATGAGAGGTTGTTGGTGAGGTAGGTTGAAGCATTGAATGGGAGTATATAAGGTATTGCTTTTCACCATTGGAATGGAAACTTCTCCCATTTCTATTGAGAAAAAAAAAAGTCTGTTCTAACAGTAGATGGATGTGGGAGTTTGCTATTTCTTTTTGACAAAATCGATCAGTGATTGAATTTGTGCTTCTAGTAGCTTGAAATCAACGGTTGCTTCCAACTGCTACTCGGATACGTAGTATATTGTTATTTTGGAATTATTTAGTCACCATTGGAGAAAAAGCTATTTCTATGTTATGACAGATTTCACCATGACATCACTTGAAATGTGAAATGTTCAACATATGTTTTTCTGGTTTGTTATTAAAATAAAAAGCCTTCACTTTTCTCTTTTCTTGGAAGTTTTAAAAATGTGCAAGGATTACATTATGAATTTATGATCATGAATCATGAGTTATGAGCAACTTTGGGTAGTACTGATTGATGACATGAACTTTGTATAATTTCAAACTAATCACCAAGTTTAGATGGTTGTGCTTAACTAGTTGCATATACTGTATATTTCTATTTTATTTTCCTTTTGATCCAAACCATTTTTTTTATTTTGATATTGTCGTCCACTCCTTCACATTTCTCATGTTGCCCAACCCTTATTAGAAATCAATTGTAGTGGTCCATTTTACATGACAACAGATTTTCTGTTGTATGATCTGATAATGGATATGAATTATCCCAAGTCACTAATGAGATTTTTCAATGGGAATAAGGTTCAAGAAACAACATACTCTTAATTGAAGAATCTTTCATGGCTTGATGAGTTCGGTTCTGTGTTGATGAGTGGTTCTTCGTATGCGAATTTAGTGCTGACAAATTGAAGATGCTGGTTTCAGCAAGGCGGTGGTGTATGAAAATGAAATGATTCCTGGTATTAAGATGCTGGGGTGCTTGAGTTTAAGGTATGCTGGTTTCTTGTGTCGAGTGTGATTGCGAAAAGATAGCTTTTAAATGAACATGGTAATGGCACAGTGAGTGTTTACTACTTGAGTTTACTTCTGCATTTTTCGCTATTTTGCTGTTGAAACTGATTAATTGTTCTGAGAACAGCAATGGGAAAAAAAAATCTTGAATCCTTGGTTCCATACAACATAAATAAAGAAATGCTAAGGAGTTGTTTTCCTTGTCCGAAATAACCGGATTATTTATTTCGTATAATTCACAACAGAAACAACAATCACAATACAAAAACACAATCTCAGTAATTCTTTACAACAACAACAAATAGAATACAAAAACAGTCATAGTAGTGTATGAGACGACGACATATAGTATATGACAATGAACCAGGGCTCTACATCCACAGGAATAACACTCCAGTAGCTGCTGTTGTCAATATTATCATCCAACTCAGGTTTCCTGATTAAAGATATTAAAAGAAGGTATCAGCTCCTACTACAATTGAACGACTACGAATAAGACAGCAATCTATCAAATAGTTATAATCTGTTACACTCACCATGGGTATGACTTCCTGAGTCCTGCCCACTAGTCGAATTTGAGCCCGAACCTATTGTGGATTTACCCGAAACTGTAATTCCAAGGCTAGAGCAATTAGATCCAATCGCGCCTGCAGAAACAAAACATCAAAGAAAAATTCAATTTTTTGCTGTCATTTCTCCCAACAAGCCTCAGTTTCTTTGCATATCAAAGCCGATGTGGTCTTACAGTCGCTGTAGCAAGGGAAGTGAGATATGTTGAGGAGATTATAGGCTCCCCGCTGGCACTCGCAGGTATGTATGTGTGCTGATGTGTTTGTGCATTTTCCTTCTCCACAGTAAATCCAATTGCAAGCTGCAACAAACAAAACATCAAATTGGTTGCAAAATGATCCATCACACTTGTTCTTTTTGGATGAATCTGGACTTACGATCATAGAAAGACGCGTTCCATGTATCGTTAGGGGTTATAGGTGGTAGTGGAGGAGGTGCTGGCATGCATCCGTAGTTCATAGAGCCTAGAAGCACGACAAGAACAGACTGTTAAACTTTCGATGTGGGATAATTTTTGTTTCTGTATAGACGATTAACTTACACTCTGGAATTACGCAGGGGAGGAACTTCAAGTATTGTTCCTCGGTATCAGAGAGGAGGGTTCGCTTCCATCCACTGTTGCATTCGCAAACGTATCCATATGAGCCTACACCTGATCCGGTCTTGCAAGTACCATTGCCGCAGACCACAGCATCACATATGTCTAGGAAATGAAAACCGACACAAAGGAGAAATCGTGTTAGTGTTCTTTAGTGATTCAGCAACAAAGGAAACCATAAGATACATACTACCAAGATCTCCAAGGGCGACAAGAGGAAGAGCGACGATGAAGAAGGCCACGAAAGCCATGAAACTCGAGGAGGCCATGGTTAGTTATCAATCTGTGGGTGGTTGGTGTTGTAGATTGAGATGGAGTTCATTATTTATACAAGGTGTACCTTTTAGCCATTGAATTGGTACATTTCAAGTGGAAGCTTCTTGGATTGCAACTAAGAGTAAAGAAAAAGCAGAGGGAAAAAAAAGTCAGTTGTTCTTACAAAAATCAAATAGGAAATTCATTTTATTATAGGAGTTTGGTATTTTGAAAATTGATGCGTATGTAAAAAATTTGAGCTTCTAGTAGTTTGAAATCAACGGTTTCTTATAACTGCTACTCAAGTATATTGATAATATATTCTGTATTTATATAATCCCTTCAGCCTGTAGAGTCACCATTGGTGACAAATATCACCACATATTGACTTGAAATGTTCTAAAGTATTTGTTTTTTATTTAAATAAAGAAGAATTTATTGAAATTTTTTGTAAAATAGGCATTTTTTTGAACGAATTTGCAAAATGTCCACGTTTTTTTGACAATTTAGCAAAATGTCCGCTATATATACCCTTTTCCAAATTGTAATTTGTAAAACGGTTTCACACGCTCTCTCTCTCGTCCTCGCCCTCTCGCTCGTTGCCGGATCTGGAGGCGAAGCTTCGACGTCGCGGGCCGTGTCACCTCATTCCCAGTCGTCTTCGCCGATGAGGAGCACCACTTCGCAGCGAGGCGATCCAGGGCCGAGCTCCTTGCTCCATCACCGTCTCCTCGTGCTCGGGAAGAGTCCTCGCCATTGGAGGTGCAATTGGACGGCGGCGACGACGACGTTGCTCAGGATCCTCTCTCCACCTCGGTCCGATGATAACGTTCTGCACAATTTTCAGGTTAATTGACCTCCAATTTCATATTTCTCGTGTTGATTTTGGTTTAGTCGAGCCATGAAATCCGAATTCAATGTGCGTGGTTTATTTTAGGGTTTGTACTGAACCGAATCTTCGAATCCATTACCGTAGCCTCTCATTCCTCTTCCTCTCTCTCTTCGCTGACCTCTTTCTCTGTGTTGTTCGCGCTCTTCCTCTTCCTGCGACTCCTCGGAGACCTGGATATGGAGGTCCCGAGCCTGGACGATGAAATTTCTAACATTGAACTATGCATTATTTTTGCACTACTAAACTATGCATTAGATGAGCAAACCTCAAGCAATTTCACTTTATGTTGATGATTGCTTTTCATGTGAAAATATATTATGGCCAAGGATTAAGAACAAGTCATTTCAAAACGTTTCCCTTTTATTCGTTGAGTCAAGGACCTAAAGTTGCAGAAATCAAGTTACAGATTTGTTGTGTTTAATTTTTCACTTTCAAGTTGCATAAATTAACTCCTACATTAGCTCAATCTATCTTATTTGATTGAAATTACATATTTGCTCTTCCTGATCTTCTATATGAATTTGCTTTTCGTTTTCTTATTTGCACAATATAAATCTATATTTGCACAACTGGTTTGCTTATGTTTTTTTACTCCTTCACTCTATGGTTGTCTTTTTTGAACTCTATGAATTGATAAAATTTCGGACTTTTTGTTCAATCAAGTTAAAGGTGGCACTCAACACGTCGCCGAAGGTGACAAGAAACCCTGCTCCAAGGTCTTCAAGACGCACCTGCCGGTGTACATAAACTCTCTCGTCAAGGCATTCACTAAGATTGGCGTTCCAGACTGCGAGAAATTCACAGGTGACTATTTGGGCTGTACATGAATTTTAAGTATGAATGTATGATGATGCTGATAATGGTTCAATGCTTGGCGCAGCTTGTCAGAGATTAGAACTGCGAAGAGACTTGCTGATGTGCTTAATGAGATGCTGGGTGCTCTGGATCCCAAAAAGTCCGAGGTATCATTTTATGCTTTTACTTGTTTCAAGCTGAATATTGTTTTGATGCATGTTGACTTTCAACCTGTTTTGACCTCAGGCTTCCTCCTTATGGAAAATGATCCTCAACTTTTGTATATTTGCAGCTGTACATGAAATTGTAGCCTTTGACGTTAATTTCCCCTTGCATCTGAATCCATTTGCTAGTTGGGAAGGTTTATTAATTACAGGATTACAACATATTCTGTAATGGATTTTTTTAATTTTTTTATCACATTTTAGTAACATGAATTTTGACAATTGATGCTCTAGATACTTCATAGGATGTAGGAACTAACCTATAAATTAAGCTTTGTTAGATTGGATGTTGCAGCTTAGTAAAGGGAGTATTAATTAATACGTCATAATGTTTTTCTTTATGGTCAGTTTTCATGTATTTTCTTCTCCGTTCTTGGAGGGGATAGTCTTAAGCTGTCATGAGTTCCCAATGTTCAGTTACTTCAGTAGGAATTTGATGTATCTTAGGAAAAATATGAGAATTGAAACATAAACTTCTTTATTTCCTGAAATCATCTTTCAGATGAATAAGGCCTATGGTTTTGGGATATTTGTAGGGGGTGAAGCAAGAAATTATTGTCGACCTTGTTGAGCAGTGTCGCACTTACCAGACACGTGTCATGACCCTAGTGAACAGTACAACGTAAGTATATAACTTTTTACTTGATTTATAATCACAGCTTCTGGATCTTACAAAGATAATGTGAACCCTCAGGGATGAGGAGCTTCTATGTCAGGGACTGGGCTTGAATAATAGTTTGCAGTGTGTGCTTCAGCAACACGACGATATTGCTAAAGGAGTTGCAACTCTTTTTGGAACAACCAAAGCAGCTCCGGTTGCAGCTCTTATGAATGTCAGCTACGAGGATGACGAGTCAGAGGATGAACTTACTCATCTTGCTCACAGGTGACTATTTGCTTGCTTCACTGTTTTGAATCTTTTCTTTACTGGATCAGCAGCAGGAACCTCGAAAAGTGAGTTGGGTTATAAAATTACAGGTCGGGTAGAAATGGGATGCAAGGAATGAGTAGGAGGACACGTACTCCCAAGTCTGGGGCTGGGCTTTCACCCAGCAATACGCAGGCGCAGAATGGATTATCATTTAATGGAAGGGATGAATCTGCCCAAGCCAGCCCTCTTCTTCCAC
The DNA here is from genome assembly GCA_037127255.1 of Persicaria tinctoria. Classification (NCBI taxonomy): domain Eukaryota; kingdom Viridiplantae; phylum Streptophyta; class Magnoliopsida; order Caryophyllales; family Polygonaceae; genus Persicaria; species Persicaria tinctoria. Next base: position 10,379,734 of record JBANSL010000012.1, read on the forward strand.
TGCCTACATCAAAGAGACCAGTTATCAATGAAACGGGCACGGTTGATTATCTTAGTGGCGAAGCCTATACCTATGGGAGATCCACCCAGAGCACTGAGCCTCCATTGCACTCTGGTCTAAGCCAGAACAACTCAAGTCATGTGTCACCATTCAGCCCATCACCCCCTCGTTCATATGCAGCGAGTACTGACTCACCGTCCAAGTTCTTTTCCAGCCCTATATACGACGAACCAGCTCCAACAGATACATCAGAGAAGCTGCCTTTACCTCCTTGGGATTCCCCTATTGGTCGCTTGCCACCACCACCTGGCCGATTTTCGCAAAGGCAGCAATTCTTCAATCAGCAGACTACCTTTGGAGGCAATCATTCAAGCAACGGCTCTTCTTCCTCTTATGACAGCATGTTGGGACAGACCCGGAATTTCTCTATAAGCTCACCATCCCGAGCAAAACCGAAGCAGGAAGACCCCCTTTTCAAGGATCTGGTGGATTTTGTTAGAACCAGGAACCCCACATCAAAAACCAATGCTAGCTCATCTTGATTGATATCAGAGTATGATTTTATTTTTATTTTTTGTAGTGATGCAGATTATCCTCTATATATATGTATGTGAGAGTTTGGGTTGTTTATGGGTAAATAAGCCTTCTGAGTCATTTATTGTTAAGAGTTGTTCAGTTCGGGATCATTAGATTGGTATGTTTAGATAGGGACTGATGTATACTGCTTATATTCTCCATTTGCTTCGTGTCTTCGCCTTTTCTTTTCGTGTCTTCGCCTTTTCTTTTCTTTTGCTCAACAATTCTTTATTTTTGTAAATATAATTTTGCTCATCAATAGAGTAAAATTGCACAACATGGGGGATTGGTGAAGTTTTGCTATCGTGCAACTTTAAAGTGTTGTCGTGCAACTTTAAGATGCAGTTGTGCAACTGTAATTAAGGGTTGTGTCAGCATCTTTTTAGAAATTAAAGGTTGTGTCAGCGGTGTTTGCAATTTTAGTGCTGACAGAGTTATAAAGAAATAAAATTGATCAATACATTTTCATCACTAAAATTGCAAACATCGTTGACACTAGTTGTTTTATCTGATTAACAAAATAGAAAAAGATGCTGACACTACAGTTGTGCAACTCTAAACTACGGTTGTGCAACTTTAAAATACAGTTTAAGAACCAAATTAGATTAAAAAGTGCAAGAATGATATTATAATGTGCCCAAATTAGATTTTTAGTTTAAGAAGAATCAAATTAGATTTTAGTTTGTGTGAATAAAACTATAAATTTCATGAATAACACTATGAAATTTTAGAGTTGGACGACGCTATTGTAAGAGTCGCACGACTCTGTTTTAAGAGTTGCACGACTCTGTTTTAAGAGTTGCACGACTCTTGTTTTAAGAGTTGCACGACTCTCTTGTAAAAGTTGCACGACTCTGTATTAAGAGTTGCACGACTCTGTTTTAAGAGTTCATGTGTCTCTCTACCTTTATAGGTTAATTTGCATGAACCAAAGTAAATAGAGGATACAATTCATGAACCAAAGTGAATAGAGCATCTTTTTAGAAATTAAAGGTTTTGTCAGCGGTGTTTATAATTTTAGTGCTGACAGAGTTATAAAGAAATAAAATTGATCAATACATTTTCATCACTAAAATTGCAAACACCGTTGACACTAGTTGTTTTCTCTTATTAACAAAATAGAAAAAGATGCTGACACTACAGTTGTGCAACTCTAAACTACGGTTGTGCAACTTTAAAATACAGTTTAAGGACCAAATTAGATTAAAAAGTGCAAGAATATTATTATAATGTGACCAAATTAGATTTTTAGTTTAAGAAGAATCAAATTAGATATTAGTTTGTATGAATAAAACTATAAATTTTATGAATAACACTATGAAATTTTAGAGTTGCACGACGCTGTTGTAAGAGTTGCACGACTATGTTGTAAGAGTTGCACGACTCTGTTTTAAGAGTTGTTTTTAAGAGTTGCACGACTCTGTTTTAAGAGTTGCACGACTCTGTTTTAAGAGTTGCACGCCTCTTATTATTGCACAACATGCTCTTATTTTTGCTCACCAATTCTTTATTTCTGCACAACATTTGAGCCTTGTGAAATTGTGTCTCAATATGATCTTACTTTTTGTAAATATAATTTTATACTTTTTAATAGATTATTGCACAACACGATCATATTTTTGCTCATCAATAGAGTAAAATTGCACAACATGGGGGATTGGTGAAATTTTGCTCAACATCATCTTATTTTTGCTCAACTATAGGTTATTTTTGCACAACAATCGAGACTTGTGAATTTGTTTTCAACATGATCTTATTTTCTCTCAAATAATTTCATACTTTCTCAATAAATTATTGCACAACATGCTCTTATTTTTGCTCATCAATACTTTATTTTTGCACAACTAGTGATGAAAATTAGTGCTGACACTGATACTAGTTACAATTAGTCCTGACACTGATATTAGTTACAATTAGTGTTGACACTGATATTAGTTACAGTTAGTGATGACACTGATATTAGTTACAATCGAGTCATCTTCCTAAGTAATAACTTTGCAGTTCGGTATATATTTTTTCCGTGTCAGCACTTTTTCTTCTTCATGTCAGCACATTTTTTAGAGTTGCACAATCGTATTTTAGAGTTGCACAACTTTAGTTTAGAGTTGCACAACTTTAGTTTAGATTTGCACAACTGTATTTTATTTGTGTCAGCACCTCCAGGAAACACTTTTCATTCTATTTGCCTCCAATTCAAGTGGCTCAGTGCTTCAACCAAAGTTTACACAACCAACAACACGATAGCCTATGCGGGATTTGAACTCGTATCTTTGTGTTTGTACACAATGCTCTACCGATTTGAGCTAATAGGCTTCACAAAATAATAATTTTAGATTTCTAAAAAAATCAAATTTATGAAACGAATATATGTACAACACAATATTTGCACAACATAAACTTATATTTGCACAAAATAATATTATATTTGCTCAAGGTAAACTTATATTTGCACACCAAAATAAAATTTCAAAAAGGTGCTGATGTGGAAAAAATGCAAGTTATGTTTTCATTGAAACCGAAAAAAATGCAAGTTGAGTTTAAATCAATTGGAAAAAATGCAAGTGGATTTTAAACCTCATATCCAGAAAATGCAAGTTTCTCAAATTCAGATTATGAAGTTGAGTTTAAACCGAAGCCTGACGGCAACTCAGCAAGTTGATAACAGAAATATTTCAATTTAAATTTCAATCCTTACGACAAGTTGAAAAGAAAATTAAAAAGAATAGACAACAACATCAATCTAAATTTTACTTACCTTAAACAGTTAACATGAAGATCACAAGTTACTCTCAATCAGTGATCATGTTGTTGCAGCTATGAAGGTTGAATTAAGGGAGAAAGCAAAAGGCGCCTGGAACATCAGAAAAATGGGAGAAAGTAAACGGTGAGTATAAGGAGAATAAGCATCAGGTGGCTGCTGGATAGAATGTAGTGGCAATGAGAAGAGGAAGAACAAAGCCATGACAACTACTCTCAATCAGTGAATTAAGTTAAGCTTGTCTCAATCAGTTGTTTGTGGCTAAGTAAATAGATCTAGGTGGAGTCGAACTACCAACCTCCTGAACAACTATTTGTCCAGACGCTCTTTCCTATTTGAGCTTATAGATCTTAGTGCTAGGATATGTTTATAAATTGCAAAAATAAGATTATAAAGTGCGCAAAAACTATTGTAAAGTGCATATATAATATTAATATGTGCAATCGTTACTTGAGCGAGTATGAATATGTGATTAAATGGGATCTAAGCAAGCTTAAGCTTCTTAAATAAGTCCCATCAGCAAGGAACAAAATTACCATCAGCAAGGAAAAAGACCATGTCAGCACATAAGATGATACATTTGTTACAAAAACAAATATAAAAATTGAGTTTCTTAACTAAAATGCTCCCCTCAAAGGCGTGTTTGACATCATTTACTAGACTCATGTAGATTCCATTTTTAGCTTCATCAAGAAAGAAAAGGCTCAGCATATATGCAGAAGAATATAAACAAAATAGAGACATGTACAATGGAATTTGCAAAGATGAGTCTAGGCACGTTGGACTGATGTCACACAGTATCAGCAGTGCAGAGATACATTGGCAAACCCTAATTTAAGCTTTATGTATTCATCACTATGAAACCATTTCCAATCTAACTGAATTTCTCAAATAAATATTGGCACATCTCTTACGGTTCAACCTAGACATCTAGACATCAAACCCAAACGAAGAAAAATTAAGCAAAAGTTCCACAAGATCATTTGGCCAAAACATGGACAGAATGTACATGATTAGGATTACTAACCTTACAGTGGAATGGTATACGTTCATATTTCCTTGTCAAAACCCTGGCACAAACACAATCAGCTGAAATCAAAAGAAACATCATATAATAAATGCAATCATTTGGCGATGGAATGGCATACGTTCAACTCCATCAGTGGAATGGCATACGTTCAACTCCATCAGGAAAATTCTCTAAGAGAGGAAGTCGATGGAAGCGCAGCTTCTGAAGGCTCCTTAGCCCATGTAGTCCCTCCCATCCCATCAACTCCAGCTTTTGACAGTCCAGAATTTCTAGTGTTTCAAGACTATTCAGGTTGGATATGCTGTTTGGAACAGAACACAAACAAGGACATTGCATAATTTGCAAAATCCGAAGGGTGGTCAGGCTTTCTATTTCCTCTGGTAAGGATATCAAGTGAACATAGTTGATGATAAATAGGTTTTGTATGGAGGCCCAACTCTGAAAACCTATCTCCAAAAATCTAGGGAGCTTTGATGTGAACACTAAATGCCTCACACTTACCAATCTATGCAAGTCCCTTTGAAATAATTCCAGTTGCACACAATCAAACAGAGTCAAGCTTTGAAGATTCAACAATTTTCATATTGAATCCGAAAGCCTTTAACAATTTCTCATTGCTTTCACTTTGGACCTCATTTCATCCCACTAAAACAGCAGAGTGCGATAAGAGAATGATTCATACCATCTCCAGCAACATCATTTGTAGCATTGGCAACTTATCAATCGATCTTCAATCGATTGATAAGGAAATCAACAAGGTCTGAAGCATAAAATCAGCAAGTATAAGCTCCTCATCAGTAACACCTCATCAACTACTGATATGAATTCCCTAACCTATGCATCTAATTCGAATTTTTCAGCCTTCTTTTGTATCTTTACAATTACCAAGTAGATACTCATCATGAATACTCACCCAACCTAAAGCAAGCGGAGGACATCTTTGTTCAGCATCAATTAAAATCAAATAAAAATGTTGCAGTTACCTTTGAAGATCTGAGCAAAGCACGAGCAAGGAAATTAAGCTGTCTCTGTCCAACGGAAAAGAACATGCCAGAATCGTTAATCTGACTGTCCAATCCTCCTGCTCTTTGTATTTCTTCCTTAACATGACATTTCTCCAAGGTTTCCCAGAGTTTTGTGTCAACCTGCTCGCTCAATCTCCTCCACACTCGTCCTCACACACACACGCCCTCGACCTGCTCGCTCCCGTCGCTCGCTCGATCTCGCCGAAGAGGGAGTTACAGATCTGCCATGGCACCGATTGAACACAAAATCATCGAAATCGGAAATATGCTCAACAATCAAGAAGCGCCGATCTGAAGCCCTAGATCTGAGGAGGGGAGAACAAAGATCTGAGAAACGTCAAAAATCGAAGAAAATCTGCGCCTTCGACGCAAATTTTCCATGATTCTATTGAAGAAACGTTGAAATCCGCAGTTTTGGTGCGATTGGAGAGATGATCGGGATTAAATCGCTATGATCGGCGACGAGTAGTTGAGCAGCAGAGAGAGAGCGCGCGCGGAGAAAGAGAGCGCGGGGGAGAGAGAAAGGCCCGTGAAACAAAGGGAAGGGGTTTATATTTAGCTATTTCACAAAATTATCCCAAAACGTGGTTATTTCACAAATTAGGTCCCATTTCGTGGCCATTTTGCAAATTGCCCCTTGTTTATTTGGATCATAGTTATTCTTCCATTCTTCTATGAGTTTTGTATTATACGCCGTATTTAGTCTACATTAATATTAGGATAAAATTAAATCTTGTTAGTTTGGATATAGAATTGTAGAGATTGTGGATATCCTATCTACGGATATCCTTTCTCTCCAAGCAATGTAATAATTATATATACATATATTGAAAATCAATGAAACTACACAATCTCTACAATTCCATCCAAACAAACAAGATTTGATTTTATCATAATAATTAAACTAGTACTTTTCCCGTACCTTGTACGGGTGAATATTTTTATAGCATGATTGATGACCTAAGAGTCTAAGACACATTACACAGTGCACACTTGTAATTAAAGGGTTGTGTGTCATCTTTATATTCGTTGATCTTCTTAGTTTCCCCTTTAGACTTTTCCTCATTTACAGGACTATGGAAATGAGAGCATGACCATCAACCAAACACTCCTAAGCTAAGGTTTGAGTAAGCAATCTTAATTTTTTTAATAAAAAAATCACTACATGTTAAATTACTTAGGAAAATAAAATGCCCGCGTTGTGCATAAATAGTCAAAAGAGAAGAGCAATGAACATTGCATGCACATAGCCAATAGAGAATACATTTACACATATCAAACACCAAATGCCTCCTTTTTAGGCCTTTCGGGTTAGCCAGTAACCTTACCAATAATATATATGTTACGTTACAAACATGGTTGTTTTGCAAGATCTCGGTTTACCCTTGGTTGACTCCTCCACTTAATTTGTAGGTCATCAACTCTTTGTCTTTCGAACCCACCTCGCCGAGCTTAACGCCCTTTGGACTTTTTTACAAATCAATCATTACATTATGGATATCACTCAAAAAGAAAAAAAAAGAAAGGGTAGTCATCGATCAGCAGATGAATCAGCTTTATGGAATGTCCATCATCCACAACTTGATAAAAGCTTATGTTTTTTTTTACTAAATCTATGTGGTTGTTAGGACCCAAAGGTCTGATAGGAGGGTGAGCTATGGAGCTCGGTAATGGAAGAATTAGAATAAGGAGGAAGATAATGGGAGTTCAAAGAGAAGAGAGGAAGAAGATAGGAGTGTTTTGTAATTCATTCATAATCATTATCGGTGCAACCGAGAGGCTCTTATAAGCCTTGTATAGGCTTAGCCCTGTATACAATGGATCTTAGCTCACTTATCTCTAACCCAATCCATACACATATATCTTAACAAAACTCCCTCTCTCATAAAGCTTTGTCTACAAAGCTTTGTTTACAATTTAAAAAAAAAAAATACTACAAACTCAAAATAAAATCAGTTTGACAATGTCTTCCATCCTTAACTCTTGGAAGAAGGCAAGTTGACCCTTACTTAAGTCTTCATGTCATGCTTCATCAATTCACCCTTACTTAACCGTTGAAAGAAGGCAAGTTGACCCAATTTCCATAATTGTTTTCTAGCCTTTGTCGTTATCCATTCTCCTAAAATAGTCAGTCTGACAATGTCCCAAGTTGTACAAGCTTGCAGTATCACGTTCAACCGTACGAGAGCCATTTAGCTTGAGCAAAATCAGCAACAATTATCCAATATCACAAGCCAATTGGCGGTGATGAATTGGTAAACTCTTGAGTATTTTGCCCCAAGTTATCCTACCTTATATGAAAATGCTCCAATATCACAAACAAAATCAATTAATACTTCCCAATACCAACATCTATTCAATAACTGCTCTTGTAAACTTACCCCAATCTCTTGAAGTATCACTTCCTGTCACTTTCTTTTTTATAATGAAAATCAACGACAACAACCATAGAAAGCACTTCCCATGACAACTTAGCTAGGCAACTATATATAAAAAATTGGACCATCTTCATGACAACGTCAAGCATTTTAGACAATAAAAATCAGTATGAAGACCTGAGGTTGCTTCCCTCATCTTTCCAACAAAGTGAATCCAAGAATTGAAGATTGTCATCATATAATTTCCGATGAAATATCAGTTGAAACCTTCCTAACTCTCAACAAAACCATAACATCAACATTAACAACTTTTATTTATAGCTCCTGACCTCCTGCATCAAAGACAAAATTCCTTACTAAAATCAATTGTCCATCAATAGCTCGACAGTCAGCACCACAATCAACGAACTAATTCAAACCCAGCATTCCACATGGATCAAACATCCATGTTTCAACCCTTTCCATATATGCACCAATGAGTTTAAGAGCACCATAAAATTCAACATGTTGCCTATCATATTACTTAAACCCGTTACATATTACTAAAACTAATTGTTTTGAATGCAGATTGGTTCATATGGGTGTAGTGAAATATATCATGGTTGTAAAAAAATCCTGACACATAACTTTAATTTTTCACCTTGAAAAATGACAACAGCTTGTCAAAAGCTGATGATTTTTATTAAATTTATGTGGTAAACAACATACAATGGTCAAAGTTGCAGACCACAAACACACCCCTAACATATTACTTAAATTAATTGATTGAAATGCAGGTTGTTTCATAGGGGTACAATGAAATATTTCATGGCTGTGAAACAATCATGACATGTACCTTTAATTTTTCATTGTGAAAAATGATCCAGTCTTGACAAAAGTTGATTTTTTTTATTAAATATATGTGATGATAAACATAATAAATCATATGATACCAACCAAGCTCGATTTCGAGTTCCTAGTCATTTCAAATTAGTTTTATAGCATTCATCAAACAAAATCCACAAAACTAACTTTTAATGACTTGGAACTTGAAATCATGCATAAAACTCGTCTAATATTCTTATTGTCAAGAGATTGAGATAGGTTTGAAGCTGATAATGTACTTATGTACTCAGTAGATATATATGAATGAATTCATCAAGCGAACAAAGATGAAGATAGAAGAAACATTCAATATACCTTACCATGTCCGGATGATCTTCACTTCCAAGCATATTAAAAGAAAAGCAATTATAAAATAGAAGGACATGAACTCTTTTGAACATGCGAATAGCTTCATTTCCAAAATATCATTATGTCAAGTTTATCATTATTACTGATATATACTAAAAGCCAAAATTTCATTTATAGAAAAAAACAATTTCAACCAAAGGAGACATCATCTTATCATGAAATGAAACTGTATCCTCACCTCTACCGGAATCGCAATGAGGGCCATGGAGATTGCACCTCAGACTTGTCTACGATATCATTATCTGGATACCAAAAATCCATAAAAGGATAAGTGAATTGGTGATATTATGTAGACATCGAAAGATGGGTAAAATGAGAACATGAGCAAAAAACTTACTTGTTGCCTAAAAATTATCTTTGCCCGACTTACTTTTTTAACATATTTTCTAGAAATGACAAAGGGAAACAAAAGTTGCCCTCATCTAGGATTTCTAATATAAGTCATGCATCAAAATAGAGAAAATATAAGCAATACCTTAAAATATAAATCAGAATTGTTAGAAATATTGAACTCACAAATAACTTATACTCCAGGGCTGCTAGAAATTTAAGACCTACATCAAAATAGAGAAATTCATGGAGTATGATCAAGGCCTTACATATAGTATATCTCTGAATAAAGTTTGGCAATTCAGTCTCCATGCAGAATATAAGCTAATATAAATTTCAGTACAATTAAATATTCCGAACAACCACAAGAGACCAGGGAGAAGTCTAGGATAATCACATTTTTGGCATTAGTAACCCCCTAAAGTAGTAACCCCTAAAATTTGATGAAATCAGCACAAAAGAACAATACTCATCGGATTCGCAACTAATTGGACACCATTAATTCACAAACCGCCTTAATAGATCTGATCAGAACTACGACTTGATTACTATGGGGGATTCATTGAAAAGAAATCACCAATATGAGAAAACGTTATAGGCTCAAATCCAAAATAACCCTATTTTTCGACCCAATCAAACACCAAACTTTAGCTCTATCGATGGTTTAGGAATCTAGCTATGAGCGTAATTTCTTATTTTGTGAAAAGATGGACATGTGACTCAATTTTTACTGAAGACATCGCTTCTAAATTAATAAGTATTATGGGTGGATTAACTTCATTTTTATTCAATATTCAAAACTGCATTTCATGGCCATGAAATATTTCACACCGTTGTTGTGAAACCCTCTGGAGTAAAATTATAGATTCATTTTTGTGATGGTTTTAAGGTGTTGCGTGTTACCATAGAGTCCAAATATTCCAAAGTTAACCTCTATTTGACGATTTCTTTTCAGATGTTTATATAACTAACTTCATTTTTATTCAATATTCAAAACTGATGGATAAAACAAATTGAATTTGATTTCTCCATCAAATTGAAGGTTGTAAAACAAAAAATTAAATAGTGACACAACATAGAAAGTAAAAGAAATGAGAATTGGATTTGCATAAATAACCTAATCGAGAAAGAATAATCAGCCCAAAGTATATATAAATGAATTGAATTTGCATATGCGCGGATTTTCCACACAAAGCACATGATAAGCCACTGAGATCTTTGAGTCTATATCAGATTCATTAATCATTCGTTTTAAAATCTTTACCTCAGCATCCATCCAGATTGACCTATTTGCTAAAGGATTAGATATTTGCTTCTCTATAGTACATTCACAACACTTGAGAAAATTTTATTCAAGCAAGTTATTCTAATAAAAACGATTTTCAATTTCCAATTTTAGGCATGAAGAAATCAAAGCATAATAAATAAGTTATATAGAAATATCAACAGCACAAGCAAACAATAACACCTCATTCCAATTAACAAAGAATTTACAAGAATTGATCTCTTTATGTGAATTTCTTTGCTATGAAATTGATAAATTCCTCTTTTATTTCATAAAAGAGGAAATCAAAAGGAATATGTTCACAACTCACTTGTCACGTTGTAAGTACCTAGGAGTTTAGCACTTGCAAGTTATGTAATCTTTTATATTGTAATTCAAGTCTAATCCTTATTTGGAATTTAATTTTGAACTTGAAGCAATGTATCATAAAATTTTCTAGTTGGACCAATACCGTTGGATGGGGTGCTGTAAAAATTTCCTGAAGACTGGTAAGTACCTAGCACTAACACACTGTTTGCTCCCCTTTTTTTGTTTTCTAAATTTTAATGCCTTGTTGTTAATGATGATAAGAAATGTGCTCAGTCTTCCTCAATTTTGAGCATGCCTTTGTGGGTGTGTATGTGCTGAACACTACAACTCAATTATATATGATCTTATAATAATTTCAATGCTTGCATATTTGTCTGTTATTTTGTTAATATGCATAATTGAACACTTGTATGACATGTTGATAAGTAATTTTCATTGGTCTATATAGGCAATGCTTGTAGTTGGGCGATGTATTCTGTATGCCAAATCAATAACCTTTTGAAGGTAAGCAAAATGTTTTTGTAGGTAATTAAAGAATTCTCTATAAATTTAGATGAATCAACCCAAAATAAGCCTATAAGCATTTCATCGAACACCTTGTGTGCAATATATTAATCAAAATCCTCTAAATTAATCAAGGGGGAGAACAAAGACGTTTTACCTCGATTTGACACATCCCACATTCGATTGCAATTGATTGCCACCTCCGGCCACCAATTTAGCCGTCCCGACTGATCACCACATCAAACACAAACCTTAACCAACTAACAAATCATAAAGTTCAGCATTGTTTTGTCATACTTGGAACTTGAAATTGTTTGAATGGTTGTGTGATTTTGAGAATATAAGCTAAAGGAACCAATTGGGAGAATGAAGAGAGTAGAGAATCAATCGGCGTAATCTGAAAGAAATTCCATAGTTCAACACTGTTTTTTAACAAAACCCGAACATTGGCTTAATTTGTGTGATTTCGAGAATAAGCAACCATTCACAAAGAGGTTCTTAATGAAGTAGGGAATTGATTTAGGGTTTACAATTAGGAGAATGAAGAGAGTAGAGAGAAAAGAGATTATCGGTGCAACTAAGAGAGAAAGGCGCATCTAGCCATCGCCGACTGCATCGCCACCCCAATCACCCTTCACCGACCGCCGATCGATTGCGCCCCGCCTCAACGACGACAACGATCAAAAAAATTATCAATTCTGAGAATTGAAGAAGGAAGCTATTATGAGGAAGAAGATGGTTGTGAGGAAGAAAGTAAACGTGGTTTAGAATTTCAATTTCAGTTTTTTGTATTGGCAAGTAATAGAACGTGGGGGAAGAAAGTGAAAACTGTATTTCTTACCTTTGCTCAGAGAGGACACGTGGCTCAATTTTTTACAAAGGGATTGCTTCTGAAATAATAAGTATAAGGGGTGGATAATCAATGAGAGAGAATGTTTTTTAAAAGGACAATAATACATTTACGTGTAAATCTCTTTTTTTTTTTACATTCCCCTTTCAAGTATTGAGAGGAGGAGGAGGAGGGGAGTGAAATTATTGATTAACAATTACCGATTGTGTTTTTACTCTATTTTACCAATAGAGTAATATATTTTACATTAATTATAGAAATTTTACTGGCTAATTAGCAGTGTATGATTTGATATTTTACACGTAATATAAACCCGAACTTTTCCTTTTTAAAAATTATAAAAACTATAGTATAAAATGTTTTTTTTTTATAAATGTATAAAAATAGTAAAAGATGAAGTAAGTTGAGGGAGTAAGTATGAACTATGATACCTCGAAACTCCATCTCATAGCGGTTTTCCGTTTCTGGATATGAAGAAACTCCGCGGAAACACCTCAGAAACGTTTCTGAGAGGTCAGAAACTTTGACCGTTTCGTTGACCAAAAAAGTCAGAAACCTTAACCGTTTCCGCTTGATCAGAAACGTTTCTACCTTGCCCGGTGGCGTTTCCACTAATTTTATAATTGAAAAAAAAAATTAACAACAAAACTCTAAAACATGCTTCCCCTTCATCCCGTTTGAATCTCTCATTTCCCTCTAGCCTTGCCACCTCCTTCTCTCCCATTTTTTTTTGTCTTCCCCCCCTCTCTCTCTTCTCGGTGTGCTCTTCAGGTAAACTCTCACTTGCTCGGTGCTCTCTCCCTCTCGGCTCCAACTATATCATCCTCAAATGCGAGTAGTGGTTCTAGCGGAAGTCATAGTGTTGAACAAAGTCAACAAACCAATTCGATCTACAACTGATGGAGTAAAGGACACTGGATATCACAGTATTGAACATTTCAATTTATAGCCTAATGTTGCATTCTATGTGTATAACTTGGTGCTATATTGAACAGTATCGAACATTTCAATTTGCAGGCTAATGTTGCATTCTATTGCTCTTATTTAGACCTTTAAATGAACATATAATTCATATTGTCGTTTCCTCAGCGTTTTCATTTCCTACAAAATTTGGATTGTCGTTTTCCCGTTTTCGTTTTCGTTTCTTTTTTAGTTTCCATTTCTGTTTCCGTGTAACATAGAGTATGAAGGTATGATTCATTAAGTCACGAGAATGTATATTTTACGATAGTTGTAAAATGGGCCCTAGAATCCCAGTTAGTTAGTTTGGGCCTGAATGAAGCCTAATAAAAAGGCCCAATATCCGGCCCAGCATTCCACAGCAATCATTAAACCCTAGGGCGCACCATTGAAGATCGAAGATATATACATTGCATTTCTGCATTCCGCATAACCGAGGCGTTGAGAGCAGTTGCAACCCCAGCAAGAGCAATCATGGCCGTCGGGTGCTAATCAAGTTCCCTCTTCCTACAACTCGTTTTCAAATCTCCTCTCCCTTCTTATCTAACCTTCAATTTCATGTTTCACTCAAAATTTGCAGGAAGAACAAGAGGATGTCCAAGAGTAAGAAGGGAGGAAAGAAGAAGGCGTAAGTACCTCCGAATGCTTTACTGTTAACTCATCGCTTTGTCTCTGATTTCGGTTGAAGCCAGCAATGTGATTTCCGATTCCTATTGTTTATGCTCAATCGATTGACGATCTGTTGTTTTTATTCGGATTTATCTCAGAATCGATCCGTTTGCTAAAAAGGACTGGTATGATATCAAGGCTCCGTCGGTGTTCAGCGTCAGAAACGTAGGGAAGACTCTGGTTACTCGTACTCAGGGTACCAAGGTATCTTCTTTTGGCTTCTCGTTTTCCATTTCATAGCTAATCTGTATTTTCGAATTTTGATCATATGATGGTGTTTGTTTAGTATAATTAGTGATCACAGATGTAAATTCTCAGTTTATTTTGTTTTGGAATGCATAGAACCATCATAACTAAACTTTGCTAGGAGATTTACTATTCAGGTTATGTACTTCTGTTATGTGATAGAGTTTGCTTACACACTGTTAAGTGCTATAAATAGCAAAGCATAAAAAACTAGGAGAAAGAGTGATTCATGTGATTGAGTATGTTGTAATTCAGTGTTGCTTGGAACAAATTATGTTTTTATGCCTCACAGAGTCACTGTACAGAAGCACTACTTTTCCTCATTGTTTGCTAATCTTTTGGTAGCACTTAAAAGGGTTGTGTGATTTATTGGTGTCGTCGAACATACTTAATGGTTAGCTTTTGTGCCTGTGGCTATGAATGTCACAACATTTTATCTATTCAGGGCTGCATATACATAGGAAATATGTTAATGTTCTGCATCATTGGTCTTAGATTGCTTCTGAGGGACTGAAGCACAGAGTTTTTGAGGTTTCACTAGCTGATCTGCAAAACGATGAAGACCAGTTCTTCAGGAAGATCCGCCTGAGGTCTGAAGATGTTCAAGGAAGGAATGTGCTAACTAACTTCTGGGTATGTTCAGTTTTAGATTCCCAGTCAGAGTGTTACTTTTATAGATTTGTTTTGTTAGGTATTATATAATAATAAGCGGACAATTGGCCAATCAAAATACAGGGAATGGACTTGACCACCGACAAATTGAGGTCCCTGGTTCGCAAATGGCAGACTCTCATTGAGGCTCATGTTGATGTTAAGACCACTGATAACTTCACACTCCGTATGTTCTGCATTGGATTCACCAAAAGACGCCCAAACCAAGTGAAGAGGACTACTTATGCTCAGTCCAGTCAGATCCGTGCGGTATAATTTTCTGCAGAGAACTTGAATCTTGTTACTTTTCTTTTGACTCCTATCCTGATGATAATAGGATCTACTGACATAATGACATGCCATCTCCCCTATAATCTCAGATCCGCCGCAAGATGAGAGAGATTATGATTAGCCAGGCTAGTTCCTCTGATCTCAAGGAGTTGGTTTTGAAGTTCATTCCTGAGTCCATTGGAAAGGAGATTGAGAAGGCCACTTCTAGCATCTACCCTATGCAAAATGTGTATGTCAGGAAGGTTAAGATCCTTAAGGCCCCCAAGTTTGATCTTGGAAAGTTGATGGAGGTACGACAAGGGCCAAAAAGTTTGGCTTGACTTCTTCGATCTATCATCTGTTTGATTTTGGTTGCCCAAATATTTGCTTGTGTCTTCGTGCTTGTCCATTATCAGACTCTGGTTTAATGTGTTTGCGGTGGATGGATCTTGTAGGTTCACGGTGATTACACTGAAGATATCGGAGTCAAGCTTGACAGACCAGCTGATGAGATGGCCGAGGGAGAAACTGCCCCTGAAATTGTAGGGAGCTTAAAATCAATTAGTTTTTAATTGTGTCTATGCATGTTAGCAAATTTTGTTACAAGCGATTATGAGATTTTGTTTTCTTGTTCATTAGTTACAACTTACAATATTTTTTGTTTCTTGTTTTCGAGCAACCAAGTCTGTGAACAGTTTTTTGCCTGGTAAATTATCTTTTACTCATTTCAATGGAAACATGAAAAAAAAGCTGTTTGATCCCCCTTGAGCTTCCCTTTCAATCAATCTTGTTAATTTCCCTAATTTTAGCCAAACAATTAACAATCCTATGAATTGTTGGGTTTGTTTGTCAGGTGGGAATAACAAACTGCAATTTCGATGTTAGACAACGATAGAAATTGATGTTTTTGAAGTACAAAGTCAGAGAGAAAACTCATAGGTCAATGGTTTTTCTATTGCAAAAGTAGACAAGAAAATAGAAATTGATGTTTGTGTTGTTGAGTTTCTTTTGTGCATTTTTATTTATGGGAAATTAGCCACTTTCAATCCTTGTTTTGCATGGATGTATGTTGAGGGAAGTTCCCGCCAAAAAAACATTCAATAAATTTTTTAACGGATTCATTTTTATAGAATTTACTTTTTTTTTTTTAATCACACAGATCGAGAGGTAATCCCTTTGATGAAGCCGCGCATGAGTTGTCGTTGTATTTAAAAAAAAAATTGGAATATACGCCGTATTAATTACTACTCGTAAATCGTAAATGTACAAAGGGCTTTCAGTTGAACACTTGACTCTTCAGAATTCAGATACAGAATACTCCTTAATCCGTATCCAGTACGTACCAATTAACTTGTTAGTTGTATGTCCATTTAATGCCCCCTAAAAACGCTCAATATATATATATAGATTCTCAATTGGTTGAGTCCTTCGCTTCGCCCAACTGGACTCTTGAAGACTATCTGTCTAACAATCAAGAGGGTAAGTGTGATTTCTTTGATGAATTTGCAGACAATATGCATTTGATTAACTTGTTGTTTATCGAGATGAGTTATTTTAATGCATCAAATTGGATCGATCTTGCAGTGTTAAACATTAGGAATTTCTTGGATCGCATGGGGAGTTTGAAGCTTGCAGCGGTAGGCACCAGGGGAGCATCAAATGTATGGGACCACAAAGGCCTTACAAGCGTTTGTTGTTTTCCTGTACACGAATTCATCTGAAGCAGGCTATAATCCATGAACCTAGACAGTACGACATCACCAAAGTAGAATGTAGATGGCCTCACAAATTCTGGCACTATTCGAAAACTATGCATTCACACAAAGAGGCTGGTTTATGTTATTTTTGATACTGCTAGCAATCTGTCGGACTGCCAGAGCTTCTGTTTCAGTTTTGAAGGGGGTGTAGTTTTGGTGGATTCCATGGCACCCACAATGGCTCAATTGTTTCTTCCATTGGTGTGTACGTCAACTATAATTAGGGTTTCAATGGCGCCATCGACACCATCATCACCAATATATCGTCCCAAAAATATTAGCACATTAATTGATTTTTTTTTCTTCCAAAAATGTAGTCCATAGGTACCAGCCCTAAATTTTAAGGCTATTGACCCTCGAAAATGCTCATAAGATTAATACAGTATGTAGTTAAAGTATCAATCCTATTTAACTTCGAACATAGCTTTGAAATCATCGATCCTATTTAGCCTCTCAATTTTTCAAGGGTAAGATTGTTGAAGTCCCTCTTAAATTATCTTCCTTTGTAATTTTCAGCCCCCCCTAACAAAATTCCTAGATCCGCCACTGGCTTCAGCCCCCCGTAGATTCGCCTCTGGTTATGATGCATCCATTAGAACTATAATTTATCCATCTTGTTTCATTTTACTCCTATGTGTTATGATCCTATCCTATGTGAGCTCTACTAAATTTTCGGGAAACATTGTCACTACGTACTATATATGATTTTCGCTTTAAGTGTTACTTTTGGATTTCGATTTTGTTCCTTCCACCTTTTTCTGCCTACTTTTTGTGGGTGTGCTCGTTAGCTATAAGAGCGCAAAGGCATTTATATGAATCCTACATATACATTGAAAACGATCCTAATTAGCTATGGTCAGCCTGAATAAATGGTTCTGGATATGGGTTCGCTAAATTCTCGTCTTTAGCTTCAATTCAAATTCTCTAAACTAGTAAAACAAAACATCTGCACAACACCGGCCTACACCCAACTGCATTGATGGTGTACGTTATTTGTTAGTTCCTCCAATTCTTGAATTTGAATTACGATAAGACTATTGTAGTGCTCCCTTGGCGCTCGCGGAAGATATGATTATGAATCAAGATTGCTGAAGAAGGGACATTTGGAATATAAGGCCATTTTTATCGGTTGTATTATGTACATCGATACTAGCCGTTATAATATTAAAAAAATAAAACAGTGGATTAAACGATACTACCATGATGCTCTCCGAGTATCAATACTTCCCAATGCATCATTAATGCCGTGGTCAGGCTAGCTGGAAACCAATGCAATTTTTCACCATTTGATTTCGAAACGACGTCGGTTGGGCCAAATGAAATCCAAAACGCAACATGTGAGACCTGCGGCACCAGCAACTTTGCTCCCTCTCTTGGACACGTGTCGCAGCTCCACTGGCCTGCAGGAGAAGATGTTGGATGGGCGACAAGTGGCCTTAGATGGACGACAGGGATTAATCCGAAAAAAATAGTTGTTTAATCAATTAAAATCAATATTTATGTAATAAAAATGTAAAAAAAAAAAAAAAAAATTACCACAATACTAGATTCGTTTTTCTTTACATGTAGACATTAATTTTGAATATGTTTGACTATATTTTTTTTTAAAATATTTCTCTTTGATTATAAATATGCAAAATATAATCCGAAAAATTGTTAAATAATAAATAATGCAAGATATGAAATAAATAATTATTAAAAAATATTTTTTATTAGGAGGAAGTTGATATCGGTAGTTCATACTATTTAGTTTATAAATAATATTAATTTAACATTGATATTTTAAAAATAATAAATGAATATAATAATATAATCGAGAATGGATATAATTGTTGAAGAGGAGTATATTTGTAAATTGAGTTGGTATGAAAAGATAGGTTTTGGGATATTAGGGATGCTATTGATAAAGTGGGAAAAATGAGAATGAAATGTTAGGATGACGTGGCGGAAAGAGAAGAATAAAATATTAGTATTCTTAATATCCTTATTATCCCTTGATAAACATGGCCTAAGACTATTGATGTTAACTAACTAGAATATTATCTTTTTGCTTTGGTCGAGTGATTTGGAAAGAAAAGAAGTTTAGTGTGTGTTGTTTAGTTTATTTGTTTTTTACATCATAATACAAAGGTGTGATAGTCTAACTATTTGTTTGTTTAAGTCAAGGGCAATCATAATTTTTATAATATAGTTGTTGTAACGAGAATTAGAATGATAAACACAAAAGAAAGACAAAAACTTACGTGGTTCAGTAATGACGGGTTATCTACGTTTACGGGCAGAGATGAATTGACGCGTCACTACTTGGACTCCCGTCCTTGGGTGCTGCACCCAAACCCCCTGCGAAGGGCCTACTAGGACCCTGGTGTTTATCAATCAACAACAGATTCAAGGCATGTTAAAATAATTGATTTCCCTTGACTTGTATCCAGTTACAACACAAACGGTGCCCTGATCACTATTTATTGCCAAAACCTGACCATTGATCATATTTATTGTTGGGGAAAATACGGGTAGCTACCACTCGATCGCGTATATGACTCGGATGGGCAAGGAGACCTTGTTTTAATGTACAAGTATTTTAGTACAACTCTCGAAAGACAAGACTCTTACTAACACACCACTCAAGACCAACTACTAGCCCACATAACATACATGACGATGAAGCGAAGGAGTCCAAGGATAATCAGCCCATTAACAAGCCCAATCACACATGTCTATCCACACACACAAACGTAGATGTATAGACAAAATAGAAAGAGTCTAGAAGGACAGCTGTATTCCACACTGTTCCTCCTTCTCCAAGAAACATTTTGTATATAGGAAGGCCATCAGATCATGAATGAAAACGAGAAAGAATTTCCAATCATTATTCAATTATTACTACCAACTCACGGTAATATACAAACTCACACTCGGACTAGTGGAGACATTCACACTTGCACTCCGTTCTTCACACTCCACTCACACCTAACAATATAAATTGTTTGATGTTGAAAAGTCATTTATAAGGGGAAATCACACATATTGGCTTGAACTTTTATATTTATATTAATAAATCGATTTAATCAGACACATATTTTCTCCATCAATTACCCATGCTGGCAATTTGTTTGAAAGTTTAATTGTATTATCGCATATATGTTAGCAAATTTTGTTACAAGCGGTTATGAGATACGGAGTATTTGTTTTCTTGCTCATTAGATATAACAGATTGTTTCTTGTTTTCAAGGACTAAAGTCTTGAACATTTCTTGCCTGTTATTATCTTTGCTCTCAGTTCAAGCTTTCAGGGGAAACATGAAAACAAGCGGTTTGATCTCTTTTGAGCTTTCCTTCATGTCACATTGTAGATATCCTAATCGTATGAATTGTTGATTGTGAGCACCCCTTCGCCCATTGGTAACCACCAATTCTACAATCTAATTCAAAGGAATGATTTCTTTGGTATACACAACCTTTTTGATTTCTTTAGTTTACTTGTCTTGTTTGTTTGAATCCTTTTTTTTTTTTTGGTAAATTGTTTGTTTGAATCCTTGGTATGCAGGGATGTATGTTGAGGAAAGTTCCGCCAAAATAACATTCAATCAAAATTTTAACCAATTCATTTTTAAAGAAGTTACTTTTTTTTGTTTTTGAATTACCCAGATCGAGAGGTAATCCCTATGAATCCGCGCATGAGGAGGGAGCCGTTGTATTTAAACAAAATAGGAATATACGCCGTATTAATTCCTACTCGTAAATTGTAAACCTACAAAGGGTGCCGGTTTTTAATTAACACTTTTGACTCCTCACATACGGAATACTCCGTATCCAGCATCAACATCCATTTAATGCCCCAAAACGCTCAATATATATACATTCTCAATTCTGAATTCTGAATTGGTTGAGTCCTTTACCCAACTGGACTTTTGAAGAGTATCTGTCTAACAATCAGACGGTAAAGGTATTTCTTCGATCGATCGCATGGGGAGTTTGAAGGTCGCAGCGGTTGGTCGTTCCGGGGGAGAAACAAAAATATGGGACCACAAACTCTCTTCAGTTCCAGTATCTTGTCGATGGCCGGCTTCTTACTTCAGAAATCATTGGCTGCCAAAACTTCAGCGGTCCCACCTTTAAAACGGTACGCTAACGTTGTGTTCTATTCTATCTCCGATCTTAACATATCCCCAAACTATATGCATTTTAAGTAGCACTTTTTGGGGTTGTTTTCCTGATCTGTGTACACATTCATTTGAAGCAGGCCGTATTCAGTACTAATCGATCCGGATGAGTACATCTCCAAAGTGGATGGCTTCAGTACACATGTTAGTCTTAACAAACTAATCATACATACAAACAAGAAGGTTTATGATATTTTTGATGGCGGTGTCGACTCTCGGTACAGCCAGAGCTTCTGTTTCAATTTTGAAGGGGGAAATAAGTTTGTCCCAACAATATTAGCACATTAATTGGTTGCAAAAAATGTACGTGGTCCTAATCCAGTGTCTTGTGATCCATCCCAGCTACTCCCTCCGTTTACATATATACTAGACGTTTTAAACTTATGCGTAAAAATTAAGAAACTGCACAGATAATTAATGTACTCCACATTGAAATAATGAAATGACAAGCTGATAGGCTAAAAAATAAAGCATTGAAATTTTTTTTCACTCCATTCGTACTTTGTAAGAAAGAAAGATAGAAAGAGAAAGTGAGTATGCCTGCAAATTAACAGGCCTCCAACAGTGTAAAATCAGTACTTTATTAATTATTACTTACTGAACAATTGCCAGAAAAATTACAGTAAACACTTTAATAATAAAAACGTCAATTAAAACTGATCAAGATTTTAACCCTAAAACGTCTAATATATGCAAACGGAGGGAGTATAAGTTATCCATCTAGCTTGTTTTGTTTGCTTTCTCCTATGTCTTAGGATCCTAATCGATCCTATCTTATGTGAACTATACTAAATTGTCGGGAAACATATGGTCACTACTTTTGGATTTCGATTTGTTCCTTCCATCTTGTTTGCATACTTTTTGTGGGCGTGGTCGTTTGCAATAAGAGTGCAAATTAATACATTTAGCCTTCAACTCAAATTCTCACTGCCTGTATAAACTGATCCGTAGGTTTGACTTGTCAAACGGCATTGGTGGTGTACGCGATTTGTTCCTCCAACAATTTTTAAATTCGAGACTATTGTAGTATCATCTTTACACTCACGGAAGATATGATCATGAATCAAGATCACTAGAGAATTTGCATTTGGACTATTGATGTTAACTAACTAGAATATTATCTTTTTTCTTTGGTCTAGTGATTTGGAATATTAGTGGGTGTTCTTTAGTTTATTAATTTGGTTTGTTTAAATTGTCAAATTCTGAGAAGTCTTATCATGTCGAGTTTATTTTGTTTTTGGTTATAATGTCGAAAGATCCACCATTCGAACACAAAAATTTAAGTTATTATGGAGGGATTCTCCATCATATTTCACATTCAATTTTATCCCAACATAAATCAGAGGCACTTCTCATAATACGAGATAGTGTTGTTAATTTTTGACTATTTATTAGAGAGGGAAATTAAATTATAGACCCACACACACAACGAGATGCCGTTTCGAGTTAATTATCTGGGCAGGGCAAGGGGCCAAACTCCAAAGGGCAATCAGAAATTGTATAATAGAGTTGATTTCCCTTGGCTTGTATCCAGTTAGAATTTAGAACCGAAAAGGTGCCCGATCACTATTTATCGCCGAATATGTAGATTTGTGAAAGGATTGAGTTGTTCCATTGGAGTATACTTCAAGCAAGCCACAGGTTGGTCTGCATCGATCAGTTTCATGTATGCTTGAGTTATTTTGTTCGTTTACACGAAGTCATCATTTTATGGATCCTATCAGCTTCATCTGCAAACTTATTGATGGTTTTGATCCCTTTTATTTTAGGGAAAATTACCAATATCTACATTTTATATGCCATATTTTACCACCAGCAAAGACTTGAAATTTCTTCAGCTAGCTAAAAATTGTTAGTGCAAAATGTAAGGCCGTCGAAAACTGAGAAGGAAAACCGTCGGAAATTGAAAACCAGAAAAGTTTGTTTCTTGTTTTCAAGCACCTAAGTCTGAACTATTTCTTGCCTTTTCCTATCTTTTACTCAGTTCAATGGAAACATGAAAACAAGCGGTTTGATCTCTGTTGAGCTTCCCGTTATGTCACATTAATGTAGTTATCCTAATTGGATCCAAACAATCTTATGAATTGTTGATTAATGTGAGCGCGACTGCCCGCTCATCGGTAACACCAATTCTACAATCTAATTCAAAGGCATGATTTCTTTGATATTCACAACTTTTTTAATTCTTGAATTCTCGTTGGTTAGAACTTACCGTTAGTGCAAAGTACTCTGTATTTTTTTCACTTTGTTACTTTGGAGTTGCTAAAATAACTCCTAATCGCTTAATTTTAAATAAATGGTTTAGATTTAAATGCATTTAGCCATTTTTTAATTTATTTTTTTAAATCGATGCATCTCTATTGGATAATCCTACTAACTTTACGGAGTTGAACTCCACGGAATCCGTACCTTTTTTATAGAAAAAAAATGTAAAGGGGCTAGTAAAAGTAGGAGTTGTAAACGAATCATTGAGTTAGAGTAGAGTCCCTATCAAAAAAAAAATTGAGTTAGAGTAGAGTATTGGTGGATAAACACATACGGAGTACAAACAAACACAGGGTTATGGACTTGTGGGAGAAGCAACCAGCCAGAGCTGGGAAGAATTGAATATAGAAGTGATGGATGGATGGATGGATGGCACAATGCAAAAGAAAATTACAGTAGCTCTGATTGGACACAAATGAAATGAAATGCCATCGAGAATGGAAAGTGTCCAATTTACTGTAATTTTTTTTTATATTTAGATGGCCATGCAGGCTTTAATTTGACAAGACTGTGAATCTGTGATATGGTCTTTTTTTTTTTTTTTTTACGCTTTTTAAGACGTAAAAAACTATATAAAATATTTTTTTTTAATTAAAAAATTTATACAATTTAATACTAAGTATCTAATTATACAAAAAAAATTAATTAAAAAATAATATTTTATAGAGTTTTTCGATTTTTAAAAAGTGTGTCAAAAAATAAAAGATAATGTATTTTGAAACGGAGGGAGTAACTCAGAGCTGTGATGTGAATTGCAATTTGTCTATACGAAGTAGTACTGACTCCTATTACTCCATTCAATCTTTGACTTTTGTGGATAACATATGGGGATGAAGATCACCTGTGTCTATTTAGGCTGTTTCTCACCTACCCCTTCTCGTACCTTTTGATTTTTTTTAAAAGAAATTAATCATAGTAAAAATTAATTAAAAGAAAAAAAAAGAGAGAGAAAGGGATAGTGTGAGGAAGGATATGAGAGATTTGGGTACGGCAGATCTCAATTGGGAGGAAACAAAGCCAAGAAATTTGCCCTCTTTTTAGCTTTTTAGAGCATCCGCATCCATACTGGTTTCTACGGTTTTTTAATCACCTTTTATCACTTTCTCTCCTCCTAAAAAATCTAACTTATTTTTACACCCACATCCATACAACCTATTAAAAACCCTTAAACACATATATTTAAAAAATATAAATAAAAAGAATTGGATCACATTTAATGCCTACTCCTTTTTTCTTTAAATTAGACCCCACATGCTCTCCCTCTTTCTCGCACACTCTCTCCTACTACCCCACCTTTAAGTTCTTTGAGGGTTTTTGTTTTTAATTTTTTCTCTCTTCATATCCTATTATTAAATTGATTTCTAACCTAAAAACCCTCTTAAAAACCCCTTTCTTGAATTGAAGGGATGACGAGAAAGAGCACTCAGAGCAGGAGTGGCAGATGACCAATTTCCAATGGGGAATTAATTGCATTTGCAGGCGGTGGAGTGGAAGGAGAGAAATTTATGGAAGTTGTGATAAAAAAAAAATGATTAAAAAGAAAGAGAATTGGACAAATGGGGTTGTCCCATGAAAAGACCTGCCTTTGCTGTTTATCTGCCCACTTTCTTCTTCCTTCTCCATCGTTTCTTGATTTCTTCTTCCTTTCAATGTCCGGCTTAGTTTTTTGCTTCGTCTTTCAAACCTGCCTTTTTTCCCTTCTTCCTGTCAAATTTTTGTTTGATGAGGTAATAACTCGGATGGAATAATCCTATCAGAGAGCATCATTGCGGATGATGTCTTGAAAAACTATATCAGAGTAAATGTCAAGGCCGCTAGCAAGAGCGTCAAATATGTGCAACTTTATCAGTAACTCTATTGTCAGTACGAGGCACGTGAGAAAAAGAGACTTTTCTCACACTCAACAACAATGTTTTGATATCGGACATTATCAATTCAATTTTCCATGGACATGTAGAATTTATGTTTTAAATGATTTATGATTACAAGAGAGTCTCATTCGATTTGTAATATATTTATATCCAGTGTACAGATTTAAAGTAAACCATGTCTTAGTGTCAATGTCTCTGCTTTCAGCGGAGTTTGATTGTTAATTCCGTCATAGCCAATGTGTATCGTTCTCCCTTCCAGTCACGAATGATGTATCCAATTGAGCTATCTTTGTTATTAAGCGTGGATCCGTCGAAGTTTATTTTAAACGTGTCAATAGGTGATTTTTTCCACTTAACAATCTTATGCTGAATTCTTGGTTGTGTTTGATTTGTAATATTAACATTCTGAGAACTCTGGATATCATCCTCCTTGTTATAGGAAAAAGTTTTCTTCCAATTTTCCAAGTGAACGGTGATGTTGTGTTTAGCATATTCTTAATTTGGAATGGATTCATTTCTGAATATTGTTTGATTTCTAATGTACCATTCGTTCGACAGATTTAGGTTTCGATTCGGAAAAAGAGAGTTTTTGGTCTTTTTGCAATGTGTTCGGAAAAAATGAAAATGACTTGTGGTAATTTAGGTGAAATTATCTTGTCAATAACCATTTCGACATCTTGCCTTGAAAAGGTAAATAGATAGATGTGGTGAAGACACCAATATATAAAAGATAAGACCAAATCGAGGGTCTCATAAAAAAGAAGGAACCGTATACCCAAAATGGTCACTGTACCCACCAAAACGAACTCTAACAAACCTATCCACTCAAAAAATTCCCAACCCTCTATTCTCCCTAAGTATCCAAAAGCCCTATCCCTACCGGTGGCGGATCCAGGATTTTAGTCGAGGGGGGGCTGAAAACTAGGCTCGAAAGGGTTCATGATATTGAACATGAAAAAAAGTCCCTTAGACATGTTTTACTTATCAGGCTTATAAGATTTCTAGGGTTTACCACACACTATCTCTAGAAGTAGTATACCGAAGTTGTACACATCCTTCTTAGTGGAGAAGTTCAATCTTTTGCTTCTTGTTGTATCTGAACGAGTTTGATGAATGTCAAACAATCTTGCAGTTTCAAAAGTTTGCAATCTTTTACCGCTTCTTGTTCCGACCAACCAACAAAACTCAAGTTCATTTGAATCTTGCAACTTATATTTACTTCCCAAGCCAAAACCACAATTTCAAAGTCCAAAACACAATCACAAACCACAAATTTATTTCTCAAAACCACAAATTCTAATCACAATTTCTCAAAATATATTATCAAATTCGCAAACTCTAATCGAAATTTCCCCAAATTAATTTTCAAATCTACAAATTCTAATCTCAATTATTCTCATTTCAATCAATTGAACTTAAAACAGTCAAATTAAAAGGAGGAGGGCCAAAACTAACCTTGAAACTCAAAATGTATTATCAAATTCGCAAACCCTAATAGAAATTCCTCCAAATTAATTCTCAAATTTGCAAATTCTAATCTAAATGATTCACCTAAATGATTCTCATGTCAGTCAATTGATTGTTTCCCATTCAGGTAAAAACAATCAAATTCTAATCTACTTCGCTGTTTGTGTAAAAGGGAAAGCGTTGTTTTTTTTTTTTAAAATCTGATGTTAAAAAAGAGCTGGTAAAAAATTAAAAAAGGGAAAGCGTTGTTTTTTTTTAAAAAAATCTGATGTTAAAAAAGAGCAGGTAAACAATTAAAAAAAGGAAGATTGGAGATTCGAACCTCTGTTTAAGAGCTCCCCATTTACAATACTACCGTCCCTCAATCTGACGATTCCCAAGAGCAACAAGACGAGCTTTGTGACGCTCAATGCTACCATCCGAGTTGTATTTCACTCGAAACACCCATTTACAGCCGATTGCCTTCTTATGAGGAGGCAACTCAGTGATCTCCAAGTACCATTGCGATGAAGAGCATCAATTTCAGAACGCATAGCATCCCGCCAGTGCTGATGAGAGAAGGCCTCACGAAATGTCGTCGGTTCAGGGCTGGCACTGATTGCCGCTAAGGAGCTGATATGACTAGGTGTAAGAGTATGGGAATCAACATAATGTGACAAAGGATAGGGCGTACCTGAAGACGTGACCGAAGACGGAGAAGTCGAAATAAGATCAACCTTGCGGAGAGTGTGGCACACATAGTCTCGGAGTAAGACCGAGGGGGTTGGGGTGCGAGAGGAACGCCGAGGGGGCGGTGGAGGTGGTGGAGGCTCCGGCTGAGCAGCAAGAGGGGGCTGCAGGGGAGCATCATGCGTAGCCGGAGTGGGGTAAACAGGTGATGCTGAAGTAGGTGTTTCAATCAAGGAATATGGAAAGATGTCCTCATGAAAAGAAACATCACGAGAGACAAAAAACTGATGAGTGGTTAGATCATACAGACGCCACCCTTTCTGACCAAACGGATACCCAAGAAACAGACACTTCCGACTCCTAGGAGAGAATTTATTTGTAGAGCGAGGATTGACAGACGCATAACATAGACACCCAAAGACACGAAGATGTGTATAATCAGGGGGTTTGTGAAAGAGACATTCGTAGGGTGTTTTACCTTTAAGAACAGAAGAAGGTGTGCGGTTGATGAGAAAGCACGCGGTTAGAGCGCACTCCCCCCCAAAATTTGATAGGCAGATTGGCCTGAAACATTAAAGCTCGAGCAACATTGAGAATATGACGATGTTTACGCTCAACCCGACCGTTCTGTTGAGGAGTAGCAACACAGGAGGACTCGAACAAGATGCCCTGGTCAGCAAAGAAAGGACGCAAGGCAAGAAATTCGGAGCCATTGTCACTACGACCACATTTAATGGTTTTGTGAAATTGAGTGACGGTAAGGCTACAAAACTTTTTGAGTAGCCTAGAGACCTTTGATTTATGAGTCATGAGATAGACCCAAGTAGCTTGAGAAAAATCATCTACAATGGTGAGAAAATAAGATGCACCACAAGAAGAGGAAACACGATAAGGGCCCCAAATATCACAATGAATTAAATTAAAAGACGCCAAAGCGTTTGACAAACTGATAGGAAAAGAACAACGAGTTTGTTTAGCCTTGTAACAAATATCACAAGGAACACTCTTATTTGGCAAAGACTGACTACTAGTGTTTGAAAAAGATGAAAGTAAAGAATAAGAAGGGTGCCCGAGACGTTGATGCCATAAAGAAGGGGACTCGATGCAAGGGGAGATGGATGCCGAGTGTTGAGCAGCAAGGGTGGTGACCGGAGGAGCCCAGCACAACCAGTAGATCCTATTCCGAACCTCACCCGCTCCAATCAGCGTCCTCAAAGTGCGGTTCTGTATCACACACAACTTGTCAGACAAGGTAACGATGCATCTCAAACCAGCAGTCAAGCAACCAAGAGAAATCAGATGACAAGTAAGGCCAGGAACGAATAAAGCAGTAATCTCAAAAGAACCGCAAAGAGTAATCAAGCCAGCCTGATTTGCCAAGACAATTGAGCCATCCGGGTACTTGATGTGCCAGTCATCAACGGTATGAGCATTCCGAAGCAACTAACGATCACCAGTCATATGTATAGAGGCATCGCTATCAAGAATCCAAGGAGTAGAGACAATACCTGCGAGAGTATCGTTTCGAGACTTGGTGTTGAAATTTTTGAACATATCTAGCATACGATCCCACTGGTCATTGGTGATTGTGAAGCCCTCACGATCAGCAGCAGTGAGAGATGAAGAACCGACAGAGGAGGAAGGATTCGTGTGAACCGAATTGACCGCAGCAGTGGAGACCTTGCCCCGTCCCTTGCCAACGCCGGAGTCAGGAGGCGTGGGAGACTGGTTGCGAGGCGGAGGAGCACCGGTGACGGGATCAGACGCACCGCGGCCATTGTTCCACCATTCCGGATAGCCGACAATTTTGAAACAAGAAGCACTATCGTGGCCAAATTTATTGCAGTGTACACAAAAAAGAGACTTCTTGTCGACGGTACCTGACGGAGGGCGAGGAGAACGACGCTGAGCCGCAAACGCCAGCATGTCCGTGACCGGCGTCTGTGTAGTGCGCATCGACAGCATACGCTCCTCCTGAACAGCAAGGGTGTAACACCCCTTCTGAGAACACCGAAGAGATGTTGCAGCGCCAGCAATTACGCAGACTTTAATGTCTTTGTAACCGCCTTAGGCTTATAGGGACATGCAACCATGCTCCCATAAACAAGATGATAGTAAGCAAACATTAAATAAGCGGAAGACTTAAATATAAAATAACATTCTAAAATCAATTAAGTTGCCCAAAACAAAGGGGTCCAAAAACAATAACCAAATTGATGAAATAGTAGCAGCGGAAACAATAAAATACATCTCATAATTCCTGAAAGTTTGTACCTTAAGTCAAAAAACACAATAAATTGAAAACAATGAAATCCTTTATTCTTCAGCGCCTCAAGACCGTTTACCTAAACCTGCGGATTAGTGGCTGAGGTGTGGTATGCAAACCAGGGACCACAGACGTCCAAAGGAGAAAAATAGGACGGTTAGTCTTTTTACGACTAGCAAGCAGTAGAAAGTAAAATGTTCAAGACTCCGTCTACCACCCATTGATCAACAAAGGGTATTGGTGATTGTAGACTAAAATATGAATTAGGAGTAAATATTTATGTGGAACCTGACTCGTTTGATTAATATAAAATAAAATAACAGGATAATCCAAAAAGACCGAGTGTTTGAATGGGATGCGGATCCGGAGATCCTACGGAATCATATTCCGAGTACGGAAAGAATATGATATAACGTCACTGAAAGTGGGTCACTTATTAGTAAGTAATGTACAACGCCATAATAGTAATAACACAACATACACAACATTATCGTTTACTTAGGACAAGTGATACCGGCCTCGACCGCATATGCTGGGCGGATGACCTACTACCCTTAGGTAGATGTACCCATTCGAGAGATTTGCAATTTCGAAGGAGCATCTCATGATCAGACGTTTATAGAGCAAGGTATAACCGAACCTTGACCTGACTTTACCCTTTTTCCATTATTTAAGATACATCATAATAACAATAACAACAACAATAATAATAACACAACTCGTATAAGTACCAATCCACAAATACATTCTAGGTGACAACAAAAGGCATAATTTACACTTTAGATCTATAAAGTGCACGAAATAATATAACTGACAAACATGGATATTCAAAACCAATAATATACCATACTTAACTAGCATGAAGGAACAAAATGGACAAATCATGCTTTTTAGGAAGTTCGGGCATTTAATGTAATTTTCTCAAACCATAGGATCAAATTATAATTACCCGAGTTGACATGCTATGTGAGATTAAGGAATTGATAAATAGCAACAAACAGATCTAACTTGCATATTTATCACAAATTCCTACCATGGAATAAAAGACATGAAAGACAAGACAATATTTGATAAAGGCACGAAATTGCAGAAATGCACTAATTGAACCAAACCACTTGCCTTAACTCGACGAAATGGTTCAACGAGGCTGAGTATAATAATTTGATATGCTACTTGAGATTTTACAGATTTATACAAGGATATCAGTAACTTTTCATAAATTACGGAAACGGCCCCGTAACTTTTAAAAAGTGAAAACTTACCCTTGATTTCTTCCGAAAGAAACCTAAATCTGAAACCAAGCAATCTAAGGAGCCTAAATGAATGCCAACTGATTCAAGATGACATAAAGATTAGTGTAAGGTCGTCGACTCAATCAAAACTCGAAAAAACGCGAGGAACGGAGCGGATCTTACCCAAACGGGACTCGAAAACGTCCAAGTTTCGAGCCTATGATCCCTTGATATGGTATGATTCTGAAAAGGAATTATTTTGGTGCGATAACAGCCCTTGGACCGAAGGAAATAAAGAAAGACGAACGTAAAACACGTTTTTCTGCACAGCAGAAAAACTGCTCACCAGTCAGTTTCGGGGCTGTGGTGCGAGTGCCTAGAAGAAGGTATGAAAGAAAGGACAGATGCGTTCGACATAGGGTGCTGCAAAGTTTCTGAATCAGTCTGAGTTGGCGGCGTTGGATCACGGTACTGGTGGTGGTGAAGCCCGAAGGTAGGCTTGTCGAACACAGTTTTGCTGGAACTTCCGACTTCGTTTTCGAGGACCTCCCGATGACCTGCTGCTATGGGGACTTCACGGTGGTCTCCTGGGTGGTGTAGGAGCCCTGTAGTGGTGGTCGTCGGACTTGGTTTCTCCGTAATCGTGATCGAGAGTGATCGGAGGTAGTTGGTGGTTTGTGCTCTTCGGTTGATGGTTATGGCATTGTGGAGAATGATCGAGAGAGAGTTATGGCGTGTGTTTGAGAGGTATGGGAAGTTTGCAATGTCTTCTTTGATTTACCCTAATCGGATCTCCTGATCGAATATATGGATTTTAGGTTGAAATATTTGATCAAAGGTTGCTAGTTATCACTTAGTTAGAGATAGATTTATGTTTTAAAAAAAAATCCGATCTCCAATTCTTCTTCCTTGTTGAGATTTCGAAAGTGGAATGCTGGGCCGGTTCTGCTTTGCAATGGGCTTGCCAAGATGTGAGTTTGCGTATATATATACCCACATATATACGTACCACATTTATGTTTACATAAATAAATACATGGTATGTATAACTAATTAGTTATCCACTAATTTACATATAAATAATATAACAGTAATATTTGTGAAAATATTATTCATTCAAATAATAGTATTGATTTTTATTTAATTTAAAATTACATAAATTAAATATTCACAATGAGAAAATATATTTCTAATTAAATCACTTCTTTTTATATTATGTCAAATAATATAATTATTCTAAAACTTATCATCATATATTTTATGTGAACTAATAGACTTTAAATTCAACTTATTTTACCAAATTTAATATAAAGATAATTTTTTTCATTAAAACTGAAATACTCAAAAATACTTTGGGGTATTTCAAAGGGACTGAACTTTGTTGAGACCCGGCAGAGTATCCTGAGCGACCACATTGGAACGAAGAGTGCCGTAGCCGATGTCATCGAGACCCATCAAGAACTGATGAGTCCGCTCCTCATCTCGTTCCTTGACGTGATTGCCGCAGGTACAAGCACGAGGAGCCAAGTGCGAGTCGAGTTCCTTCCATAGCTTGGTAAGACGGCCGAAGTAGGCTGACACCGACTGACCCTCCTGCCGGCAACGAGCGATTTCAGATCTCAACTGAAGGATCCGAGGGCCGTTGCCGATAGAGAATCGTTGAGAGAGATCGTCCCAGAGCTCCTTCACGGTGGAAAAGTAAGTGACTGTAGAGCGGAGAGAAGGCTCGATGGACTGAGCAATCCAACCGATGAGCATCGCATTGACAGGCCTCCAATATTGATGATCGGAGGAAGTTGCAACCGACTGGGTAATGGATCCGTCAATGAAACCATCCTTGCGTTCCGCAGAGAAGGCGTTTTTCATAGCGACAGTCCATTCTTGATAATTGTCCCCTTTGAGAATCACCGGGCAAATAGAGAGACCCGAGTGATCAGAAGGGTGAAGGTAGTAAGGAGAAGCGGGCGTGAGAGCTGCTGGTGGGGGGGCCATTGGCGCCGGCGGGAATGGTGTTGGTGGAGATAGAGCCGGCGGCGGAAAGGGTTAGGGTTTAGGTTAGAGGATCGAAAAAGCCTGATACCATGAAGAACGATTTAGAGGGCAAAAGTTTGATTCTTTTCATTGACTTCTTGAGAGTTTATAGTAGAAAATACAATATTTCTAACTAACGAGATCTTTTACTTAACAAATAAGATATATATGGTTAACTAGATATACTATCTCATAATATTCCATCGATCCCACAATGCGCCCGGTATAACGTCCATTGGCGTTTATCTCAACCCCATCATGGCTTTGCCGGATGCGACCCCGAAATGCAAGCATAGCCAAGATGAAGATGATACACATTAATTAAGCAAATACTTGCCCCAAGGTATATAATGCACGATCAGCATTGACCAATTCATACCAAGATTACATCTTCAAGAGCTGCATCATGTCTTTCTCATGGAAGAACAATTATTGTTACTACCATCCTTTCTAAATCCTCCCAGACAGTTGCATCATTACTTGGCTGTGATCCATGCAGTTTAATATATTACAACTTGTTTAATGTACTGATGCAGATTGCCTAGCTGTGCAAATAGAGGAAGACCTTGATCGGAATAAAGTGCGGTATCGGCAGAAGTGATTTTGAGCGTCCGGTGTCAGATTCCTTATTATGATACCTTTCCGGATAGGGAATCGCGCCACGAGTGACTCACCGCTTTGACATGACCTATGGCCTTTTTCGGGCATCCGAGGTCGTTTCAGGGTTTAAAATCAGACTTTTATGTTTTCCGTCCATTTCAACAATTTTCGTTATTCTATTTTAATTATTTCGCAAGTAGGGTTTATTTCCGTCTTTCATATTTAATAAGTTGTAGTCCCGAGGATGACATTATTCAATTATATATTTTCCAATTATTCAGAGAAATCCCTCTCTTTCTGGTGGATTCCAGTGTATCGGTTCTAGGCCTCCATTACAAATCTCGTGCTTGCGAGGTTTAGGCTTCCGTTCTGCGTCATATTTGTATGAATACTAAAGGGTGATGTTACTTATTTGCATCATACGAGTCTTGCAAAGTCACCAAATACAACCAGGTTGATTGAATGCTTGATAATCTATGCAAGCAGAGGTGACAGGCGAGTAACCAGGATTGGCCTGAATAAGCAGGTCAGGATACGGGTTTTGCCCGATCTACCTTCATGACTCATGAGGATGATTCAAAGTTCAAACCAATCGATCTAATCAGTTTTTTAGTTCATGGCATCCGAATATACATCTATATCTAACCATTAAATAAGAAACATTAATTTTACTTGGGTGTTACAACTACCTCTATCTCTCCCTAGTTCTTTTTTTTTGTTACACCTATCTTAATTCTAGCATCTTCAATCAACTTAATTTACATATAGTTTTTTTTTTTCGTGTGTTAATTTATATAAAGTGTTAATATAACTATTGAAATTTCACACATTTTTTACACAACTTATCTATATCTAACCCTAAGAAACATTTTGCTTTTTTTTTTGGGTAGAAAAACAGCCTCCCAGGGGAGGGTATGAATTAAGGAAACAGAGCCAAAGTGACAGTTACAAGCAAGCGAGGCGAATCGTAGTGATCCCCAGAGAGTCGTTAAGAATAGCGTTACAAAGGGCATCGGGAGGATCGTCCAACGCAACAGCACCAATGAGAAAGGAAAAAGCAAGGGAAGCTAGCAAATCCGCGGGGCGGTTAGCTTCGCGCAAGATATGTCGAAATTGGATATCCCAATCTCTACGAATGAAGCCATGGCAAAGATCTACCAGGCTGGCGTACGGGTGGGCCGGCTTAATCTTCTTCTGCAGTAGGTTCACAGCAACCAGGGAGTCTGACTCGCAAATTAGCTTCTTGATCCCACTATCCCAAGCTAGGCGGAGGCCGTTGACGATGCCTCACAGTTCAGCAGCTGCAAAAGGACATGCACCAATGTCATGCACAAAGCCGCCCTGCCAAACCCCTTTCTCGTCCCTGATGAGCCCGCCCGCGGTAGCAGTCCCCGACTTGGACACAGCCCCGTCGGTGTTGAGTTTGCACCAGCCCGGATCAGGACACTTCCATCCGACTGAGATCCGACCCTTGGGCCTAGTATCATGCGTTCCCCCAAACCCTCTAACAGCTGCCTTGTACTCAGACGCCATTCCAAGGCAGCGCTGCACAGAAAGTGGGGGAGGGTTGGTATTCTTGAAGGTGATCTCATTTCTTCTGATCCAAATCGTCCAAATAGCTGAGGCGAAGACATCCTTCCAGTTTGCACGCATCCAGGAAGCAAACGGCAGGTCGAAAAAGCTCTCATCGTCCCTAACCTTCTCAAACTGCAACCAAAAAACGTTAGCAGTATCGCAGTCTGATAGGCTAAAAACCTACACCCACAAGTGTATGGGGTTCAGTTGTAGTATATCGAGTGTCGAATCACAAGGACTATGTGGTATCGATCGTAATTTCAAACTGATTAAACTAAGCTAAGAAACCAAGGAAGAAATATTAATACGGATGAAGAAAGTAACCAACTAAAACTAAATAACTATACAAAAGGTGGTATTCAAACACAATAGAACGAGACAAATCTAGGATAAAGGATCACCACAATAATTATTTAGTAGATTAATAACGATATCCGTGCCACATTGT
Source organism: Persicaria tinctoria (assembly GCA_037127255.1). Lineage (NCBI taxonomy): Eukaryota > Viridiplantae > Streptophyta > Magnoliopsida > Caryophyllales > Polygonaceae > Persicaria > Persicaria tinctoria. The sequence continues at coordinate 10,415,151 of JBANSL010000012.1, forward strand.
TTGAGTTTGTTGAAGGTAGCTATCTAAGGTACTTACTAATCTCCTTTCGGTCTCATAGTAATTGTGCCTAAATTGGTTAACCATCTCCTTTCGGTCTCAAGCAACCAATTCAAACCCTTTAAGCTCTTAGAACCTAGATCTCAATTGCATCAATATCCGCTTTCGCGCTCAATCAAATACAATCTCTACCTAGAGTTTCTACGATAGCTATTAATCCACAAGAAATTCTATAAAGCTTTCACAATAATAAAATTACAGGTTCAATCCTAAGATTCCGATAGTAAGTTATCGCCTTTTGGCCTCAAACCCTTACCTAATTGTCCTATTAGTCTTATCTCCTTTCGGTCTCAAATTCTAACAGGACTCTAATCAATTATAAAATCAATTAGATTAAGCACATTAGAATTGAATCTAACAAATTATCAAACAAACAAATATCGATACTAAAACTACCAAATAATCATTGGGATCACTCAAACCCTAGAATGGAGAAATTAATCAAACATAATATAATAAACGGTGAAATAGATTATAGACAGAAATAGATCAAAGTTAAGAATAATATGCAAACCGAAATCTCCGTCCTCGATCCAGAGTGTAATACCGAAACAAAGAAACAAAACCTAAACTAAAACTATGAAATTCGCCGAAGTGCTATACGGCGCAAGTCCGAACTCCCCCAAACTGCTCTCTGTTCATGCGTACATATATGTAAATAGATTTGATAAAATTACAATTCAGCCCACATAACTTAAGAATTAAAACTTAACCCAACACCTAATTACAAATTCAGCCCATAAGATTCCAATTTGGCAATTTCCGCACTTTGGCCATTCAGCTTCTCGAATCCAATCCAATCATGTTCGCTCCTTCGTATCAACTCTTGTAATTTCCACAATAATAGTCTCAAAATGCCGTAAATCAATAAAACCAGGTGTAGACTCCGAAAATACAAAATAAAATAAATAAAGCATAAAATATGATAAATATGCATGAAAATGATCTAAACTAGTATGCAAATGCAACCATAAAATATGACTAAAATAGTTGCTATCACTGTCCCTGAAGAGGTGGGAGAGTGACTCCTCGCTCGTCACACAAATAGGGCAGAGACCAGAGTTACTCATGTGTCTACGCAGGCGCTCGAGATTCGTAAGAATCCCGCCCTTACAGGCCAGCCACATGAGGCATCTGATCCTCTCGCTCACATTCAATTTCCAAATAGATAAAAACAAATTAGTATCCATGGTTTGAAGATTAGACATACCTTGAATGGCTGTATAGCCTGATTTCACCGAGTAGTCCCCGTCTTTGCTAGCATTCCAACACAGCACATCCTCCATGTCAGAGACGGCAACAACAACGATTTTAAGAAGAGTGGAGGCCGGGAGGAGGCGTTCGAATAGCTGCCAGACCCAGCCATTGGTGTTGTCCCAAAAGGTGGTAACTCTGCCATCCAGCTCCGGGATCTCAGCATCGCAATCCACCATGTCAATCAGAGGGATATCCTCAATCCACTTATCCTGCCAGAATCTGATTTTACTCCCATTTCCTAGGCGCCAACCAACATTCGGATGGATAACCTCACTCATGACAGTAGTAATGCTCTTCCAAATATTAGACGCCGCAACAGAAGCTCCAAGAGCCCTGTTGATGTATTTGCTAAACAAAATCTCCTTCCAAATGCCCTTCTCCTCACTCATAAGGCGCCAGCCCATGTTCGCAACAAGCGCACGATTAAGGTCCTCCATTTTCTTTATGCCGAGACCGCCCTCCACACGGGGTTTGGTAACCTCGGACCAAGCAACCTTGTGCACCCTTCTCTTTTTCTCGGAGGAGCCCCAAAGAAAGTTACGGCACAGCTTCTCAATCTCCTTACACGTCCCCTTCGGCAAGATCATAGTAGACATAGAATAGACGGGGATGGAAGTAAGAACGGACCTGACGAGGGTAGTCCTCCCTGCGAAACTGAGGAGTTTGGTTTTCCAGCCATCAAGCTTAGCATTGAACTTCTCCACGGTCGACGAGAAGGTTTTCCCGGACACCCTTTTGTGGAGGATCGGGACGCCGAGGTAGGTTCCAAGGTCATTAGTAACCTCAATACCACTCGACTTGCAGATTTTCTCTTTGAGCTCGTGCTTGACATTTTTCGACACGAACACCTTCGATTTCTGTTGGCTAACCTTCTGGCCAGAGCCTTCGCAAAAAGTCTCCAAACAGTCCCTGATGACCTTCACTTGTCCCACCGATGCCTCAGCAAACAAAAGGATGTCGACGGCAAAAAACAAGTGCGAGAGCATAGGCCCCCCCTAGCGATTCTGATAGGTTTCCACTTACCCCGATCCACAGCGTCCAGAATGAGGTGACTCAATCTCTCCATACATAAAATAAATATATAGGGTGAGATCGGGTCCCCCTGCCGGATTCCGCGAGAGGGGGTAAACTGGGGGGTAACTTCACCATTCCACAGAACATGCATTCTAGGAGACCTCACACATTCCATAATCCATCTAATCAGCAAATCCGGGAGCATAGCGTGCTTGAGAGTATCTTCAATGAAGTTCCAGTTCAATCTATCGTAAGCTTTCTCAAGGTCGAGCTTCAGACATATCCATCCCTTCACACCTTGTTTCTTGCGCATGGAATGGACGACTTCTTGAGCGACGACGATGTTCTCCGAGATAAGTCTTCCCGGGATAAAGCTGCCTTGGAGCGGGCCCACAAGCTCACCCATCAACGGTTGGAGCCTATTAGTGATGACCTTCGAAATTGCTTTGTAAATAACGTTGCAAAGGCTGATCGGACGAAAGTGCTGGATTCTTTCGGGCTTGCCAATCTTGGGCAGCAGAACGATTAAGGTGTCATTAACACCTTCCGGAAGGGTGGCAGAGGCAAAGAAGTGTTGGATAAATTCCATAACCGAGGGCCCGACCGTATCCCAACATTTGTAGAAGAACACAGGTTGAAAACCATCGATGCCAGGAGATTTGAATGCCCCCATGCTTTTGAAAGCTTTGTTGATCTCTTCCGCGGTAACTTTCCCAGTCGCAGTCTCCCATATACCCCCATCGATAGACGGAAAGCCCTCCTGGGAGACAGAGATGTGGCGGGGTTCGGCTCTTTCCCTATACAATCCTAAGAAATAGCTTCTCGCTAAGGCCTCAAGATCCTCTTTGGTCTCTATCCAAGCCCCCTCCTCCGAGAACAAACCTTCCACACGGTTCCTTTTCCGTCGGATGATGGTCGAGGTGTGGAAAAAGCCAGTGTTCCGATCCCCAAGGGCAAGCCAGGAGACCCTAGACTTTTGAAACCAAAGGATTTCCTCTTGCTCGAGCGTCTCATCAATGGCTTTCTTCAGCTGCTCTTCCCAGTCTAAACTCAACGCCGTCGGACTGTACGAATTTCTCTTTTGAGTAGCGTCATGCTCTTTCAAAAGGTCGACCTTACGAGCTTGGATCTTCCCAAAGATTTTCTTGTTCCATTTAGTGAGGTCGACACTAAGCTTTTCAAGAGCAATCGGCGCAGCGCAATGATGACTCCAGTGACCTTCAACGAATTCCGGAAAACTCTCGTGTTTCATCCAAGCAGCCTCGAACCGGAAAGGGCGCCTCTTCCTATCCAAAGAAAGGCGCGGGAAAACCTCAACGAGCAAGGGGCAATGATCCGAGGAGTAACGCGGGAGGTGGCGGACCCTAGCATTCGGCCACGTCATGCGACCGTTAATATTGGTGAGCACCCTATCAAGGCGTTTCGACACAACATAACCTCCCACAACAACCTTGCTCCAAGTGAAGTCCTAACTAGTGAATCCCAGATCAATAAGCCCGAACTTGCAGATCAGTCTACGAAAAGAGGGGGTATCGTTGTGTATTCCCCCCCGCCCTACGTTCACCTCTCCAGGTTCCACCACGCAGTTAAAGTCCCCACCAAGGATGAGAGAGCCAGAAATATTCTCTAGACAGCAGTCAAGCGCCTCCCAGAACGGGGTCCTCCTGGGCGCCGTAAGGGGGGCATAAACAGCGACCAGGTGAGCCCTAACTCCACTATACGGCCAGGAGACGTGAATAAAATCAGCATCTTTTTCATGGACTAAGATGTCGCACTTTTTATCGTCCTAGAGGAGCCACACCCCCCCCCCCCCCCCGCGAAGCCCACGACTTCGATACGAACACAACCCGGGAAGTTCAATCTTCTGCACACATCATCAGCCTGAGTGCCGGAAATCCGGGTTTCCATCAGAGCAATCATGTCGACAGAGCAGTTCTTCTTAATGTATATGATGGCTCTTCTAAAACTCTTTTTCCCTACGCCAAAGCAATTCCAGAAGAGGATATTTAGATTTTTATTAGACATAACGAAAACTAACAGCCCAAAACAATACGAGTGACAGTTAAGAAAGGGAAGGAAGAGGGAATTAAGAATCCTGATTGTCAGATCCCGATTCATCCATGGGCTTAGGAGCCCCTTCAGCATCACTTGGTCCCGTAGCTTCGTTAACCGTCGTGCTCGATTCCGAGGCCCAGAATTTTCCGGTAAGGGGGGGGGGGGTGAGAGGGATGTAATCGTCACCCCTCCCCAGAAAGTTCCATTGGGCTTAGGCTCATCCCCTATATCGATTGTCCCCTGCCGATGATCACTCGTAGGAGCTTGTCTCGACCTTTTCTTCGCACCTCCCTGCTCACTTGTGTCCTTCATCACATACGAGCCGCCATTAGGGCCCTTTCGGGCACCTCTTTTTATGTAATTCTGTTTTTTCTTAGTCGCAGGGGCTCTAGTCTGCTTATTCTTCTGAATTAAGTTGGATTCTGGGCTTTTGTCTTGGGCCCCAGGGGGGCTGTTGTTTCTTTGGCTCTCGACCTTTTGCTCTTCAGTTAGGCCCATAGTAGGAGGCCCATTTAAACTTCCCCCACCAACATTCTTTTTCTTATCCAGATTTCCACGCTTCCCTACCTCGGACGCCATCACGCCGTCTTTGCCCTTGGAAAGTGGGGCAGAGGAATTACTGCACTTGTCTTCCCCAGGAGCTCCAAGAGTCGATTCACCGGTAGGGGAACTAACTTTCTGCTTTTGCCGGCTTAGGTTTTCCTTAGGGAAGTTACCGTTGTGACTCTTCCCCGACCCCGCCGCCGGCGTCGTCGAATAGGGTTTCCGTTTCACCGGCCGATTTCGGCGCGCCACCGTCATCCAAGGACCATGTGATCCTTCTTCCTCTTGCAGACTTTTCTTACTTTCTTCTTGCCCTCTGTTTTGAACCAGCATCTCCTTCTCCTTCTCCTGAACCTGGGTCATCTCAGGCGCGGTTTTGGATGAGCACGCAGCCTTCATATGTCCCACTCTCCCACAACCAAAGCAGATCATGGGAATGCCCTCATACTCAAGCAAGAACCTTTCACCATTGATGAACACTGATCCTTTGAGGGGCTCTTCAAGATTGACTTCCACACAAACACGGGCGAAGTTACCTCGATTGGTATACAGAGTGCGGGCATCCACTTTGATTGGCTTGCCAAACCCTTCCGCTATCATCATGAGGACATCCTCTTGGTAGAGGACCATGGGAAGGTCCAAGATTCGGACACATGTAGGAGTCGATTTAATCTTCTCCGATGGTTTGAAATATGGGGACCATGCTTTGATAATCAAGCATTTGCCAAACACCGCCCAGGGGCCCTCTGTGAGGACCTTCATACAGTCTTCTTCCTTCTCGAACCTTGCCAGGAAATTCCCATACGGGAGATCAATCAACTGCATACGCCCAAAATCCCTCCATGTTTCCTTTAGCTTTTTCTCCATAATGTGCAGGGGGATTTTAGGACCCACTATTCTGATGATAACCGAATTCTTCCAAACTCCGGCAAGGGTGTCTATCACCTTAATATCGATTGAGATGGCAGGGTCTCCCATGGTGCCCTGTGGGAAAGAGACAGATATCTTATCCCTGATGAATTCACCACAGCGGGTGGTTTTCCTCTGCGCGAACCCACCCATCACAACTTTGTCCCTCCATGATTGCGTAGGAGTATGCACCGGCGGTGTGGGGGGTGTGCACTGCACACTTCCCGGATTTGGGCTCTCCGGAGGCGGCGGAACTGGGGGGCGGGTCCGTCTGCATATCCTCAGTATGGACATTTGTCGACGGAGGCGCCTTGGGGACGCTCGCTTTTTGCTTAGTTGTCTTAACCACATTCATTTTAACTGTTTACTGTATTAATATATATACACTTTATCAAATCAATCTTTCTAATTTTACATTAATATTTGTTAATATTTTAATTTATTTTGTAACAAATATTTGCTATAATATTAAGAATTTTTTTTAAAAAAAAAAAATCGCTCCACATTATAACTCTACTAATTTACTTTATTCCTTTTGTAATTTTGTAACGAATTTTACTTTATTCTTTTATTCACCACTAGGTGTAAGTGGAGAGAGTAATCGCATCGCATCCCTTCACAGTTGAACACAGAAAGAAAGAAAGAACACATAGAGTCTCCTCTTGCTAGGGGTGTTATGTGAGACAAGCTACTCGTGATCGGTTCGGGTTCGGCTCGTATAAAACTCGACTCGAACTCATTTATTTTCTAAACAAGCCGAGTATGAGCACATTTTTAAGCTCGTTCCAAAGCTCGGCCCGTTCGAATTAAACTCGAATAGCTCAAATTTTATGAAATTTCTAAAATTTTCTTAAAGTTATTGTATAATGAGCAAGTAGAATTGCCTAAAGCTCGAAAAAAGCTCGACTCGAGCTCGCTCATTTCCTAAACGAGCCGAATATGAGCACATTTTTAAGCTCGAGTCAAAATTTAGGCTCGTTCATATTCTAAATGAACTAAATATGAACAAGTAATACTCGGCTCGTTCGACTCGAATAATAACCCTACCTCTGGCTTCTTGCTCCTCTCAGTGAGTCAGTGGCTGTCAATCTCTCCTTCTCCATACAACAAGGTTTTTTCTATGCCGAATCCCCAAATCTCACTCTTCTTAGCTTTATTTTTTTCCCATTGATTTTACGCCTAGTTCGGTTATTGCTGGTGTTGTTAAGACTTGTGTTTGTGTTGAAAGTTGTTTGTTTTTAAAGCGAGGTGCTGATTTTTTCTTTTCGTTTCTTGTTTTTGGGTTGAAAATTAAGATTTGTGATTGCTACTGTTATTGCTTTCTACATCTATAATTGCTACTGTTAGCTAGAACCCCCGATCTGTCATCTTTAGACTCTTTTTAAACTCACTCCAAACCTGTTTTTGGAATTGTATTATATAAATACGATCGAAGTTGAGATACTCTATAGTTTCATTACGTTTATTTTTTTGGGTATATCACTGCAAATTGCAAATAAAATTTTAGGGAGGTGAGCTCAAGTAAGGAGATACTTAGCCATCTCGGGCTATTTCGTGAAAGCTGTGTTCTAAAAATCGCGGTGAGATGGCATATGGAAATTTTTAAGCCTATGCTATGTAGGACTCTATGTGGAAAACCGCCTAGGCACCGCCTAGTCCCAACTAGGCACTGTCTAGGCCCGTTTAGGTCGGCGATTATTTATTTTTAACATTAGGCCAGTGATTAGTCACCGTGGGGTTTTTTTATCTCTCAATTTGAGATATAATTGTTTTTGAGTCAAGCCTATGGTTTTGAATTTTATGAGATTTAGTGTAACTAGTAGGATGCGTACGTACTTTTACGTTTATATACTTTAGTGTTAGTTATGCACCACAAATTTGGGTTTATGGTTGATATTGTTGATTAGCATTATGTTATATGAATTATTGAGATGTGTTATACGTTACAATTGAAGGAAATAATCAAGTTTTTTTTAAGTTCGTCTAGGCCCTCGGCTCGCCTAGCTCCTTTTAGAACATGTTGTGTTAAAGATCTTTGAAAATCCCAAGTTTTTGCTTGAGATATTAGTTCAAATCTTTGAGTGTGCCAATGTTGAATTGTCATCCACTTAAAGAGACCTAGCAATATAAACTGTTTGATGCTGAACAACTCAAAATTTTGACTGAATCTGATGTGATCTGTCATTCAATGTTTAGCAAGTGCCTATGGACGCCAGTATGAAGATCGGACCAGTCGGGGGTAAAGGGGATAAGATATGGGATCACAGAGGCCAATCTCAGCTGTTTCAGATGTTCGTCTCGTTTGGACAAGAATTCCTCAAATCACTTCGGTTTCAGTACGTCGAAAATGGCCGCTTGGTCACCTCTGAAATCATCGGAGAACAACACTTCAGTGACACGACCAATTTTGAAACGGTTTGACCTATCCTTTTCACATTTGTTTGTACGATGGTGCAATGCAGCTTCCATTCCATCTAGTACTCTTACGTTGGGGGGTTTTGCTTCCTGTTTCTTCTCCTGTCAAAGCAGTTCACACTTGATTACCCGTCCGAGTACATCACTATGGTGTCTGGTCACTACATCATTAAGTATAAGATGAACTACATACAGATCTCCTACATTGAAGAGCTAACCATAAAGACAAACACAAGATACAAAGTCACGGGCAAGACGTTCAAAGCAGATTCTTATCCATCAGAGAACACAAAGTCGTTCAAATTTGTGCTGGGAGAACTGAATCAGTTTGGCGGGTTCCATGGATCCCACGATGATGAATGTGTCAGGTCCATTGGGGTTTATGTCAACCCCATCAGGGCTTTGCCGGATGTGACCATGAAATGCAAGCATAGCCAAGATGAAGATGATACTCAGCAAGTAGTTGCCCAGGGTATATAAGGCACGATGGATGGACTGTCGATTCCATCAGCATCGACCAATTTATACCAAGATTACATCTTCTATACCTGCATCATGTCTTTCTCATGGAACAACTATCGTTACTACCATCTTTTTCTAATTCCTCCCAGACAGTTACAATATATAGTGACTTGGCTGTGATCCATGAGTTGAATAATCGCAACTTGTTTAATGTATTCGTATGATACTCAAAGGTGATGATGTTATTTGCATCATACGAGTCTTGCAAGGTCACCGGATACAACAAGGCTTGATTGAATGCTCGATAACCTACACAAGCAGAGGCGAATAAAAGCCCGTGATCAGGCTCGACCCGATTAAACGGGTCCGGATACGGGTTCGCCTGATCTAGATTCAAACCAATCTCATCAGATTCGCCCAGAAAACACAACACCCACACCCAACTGAATTGATGGATTTAGGAACCCTTCTCTCAAAGCCCAATAATTTCAATGCCAAATTAGCAATGGCCAACTAAAAACTAAAAAGGGCTTGTCAGAAATAAGCATAAAATCTGAGCTTTTTTCAACTGCTCATACGCAGTAGATTTTGTACCATGTCATAAAGATTCAATCTTTTGACTGGAAAATGGTCCCCAAGCTGAACTTTGATCTCAATCCAAGCCAATGAGCCAACCACTTTCCAAGGGGCATTGTTTTTTCTCCACAGAAATCCCAGTGGGCACCCATGTAATGTTAGCATTGCAACAAGATTGCTAGTAGTGACTTGTGATGCCAGTGCTGTCTTGAGGACCCCGGGGACCCGGGAATCTTTCGGGTCTATGCAGCAACAATCGCGCCAATCCAAAACAAGGCTATCAGACTCGGCCTTTTGCTGTTCTCGGTTTGGATCGCTTGTGATCCAACTCATTTCCCACCCACTTGATGAGCAACACCCTTGAACACGCTTGCTGAAACGCAACAGCGATGTGCACTTGATCACATAGTCAGTCACCAAAGACTCGTTCTTCTACACTAACACGAGCTCCATAAGATTCCACATACGAACAAAGTGACACCCTAACTGACAGGGATTGATAAAGATAGCTGATTAAATAAGAGCATGCCCATCCAGCAAGATCACAAAAGAGAAGGAGACATAGAAGGGCCAGCAAACAGATTCGGACAAAGACGCAAGATAGATATATCAGCAAAATAAATACAATTACCAGCAGAGTACAGATGTATCTGTCGCTGTGAGACTAAAACAAAACAAGCGCAAGAGAAACACCCCACAGGAATCCCTCCATACTATCTTGACAAACAATATATGCAGAAGAGGTTAGAATTTCATACCAGTATGACAGTATCCAATAAGCCTAGCGATTCCAATACCGATATCTGAGATGATAAATCTTCCCTGTTGCAAATCAAATCAAACGTTCAAAAGAAGTAATCAAATATATATGAAGCCATTTTCGCGAAAATGTTCTAACCTTGTCTTGGATACTTGTTGCTTCTTGCCACTGTTTCTGCTAAATGATGCAGCTCAGCTTAATATATGGTTGTCAATGGAGCCAGGAATTACATAATTCAGCAAACTATTCTTCATTTGCTCCAATAAACATAATCAAGAATATAATTTGAACAGATTTACCAGCAGAAATATAAAGCAATATGATGTCAAATTGCGGAAGAAGAAAAGAGGGCGAGGATTTACAACAAAAGAGTAAAGATCTCAACTTTAGGTCTATTCATAACTTCTGCAATTGCAAAGCAAAAATAAGGACAAGAGTGAACAAAGGGGAGGGGAAAACAAATTATATAAGAATCTTAGTATAGCGCGAATCCGATGACATAGCAAGGCAAATTGACGATCGCTTACGAATTTTGTTAGCAATCAACAGAGACAAATCTTGAATCTAACTACTCCTGCTTCCAAGCATACAAAATCAAGGAGAAGCCAAGATTATGAGGCTGAGGCTCTCTGAATTTCTGCGAATGAGGCCATTGCGAGATGCTTGGATCGGAAAGGGGCTGGCTGCCCCATAGCTTCTCTGTTGACACACAAGTCTTGAACATAAAAACTGCACTCCCCACAGAAGCTGTGGTGAACAGCCAATTATGTACATCCCAGAAAACTTCAACAGGTAACCCATCAACCACAATCGTCTGGTTACCGCGGAATTTCCACTTAAGGCGCTTCACCTGTAACAAGTTCTTCCGATCCACCCTGATAATGAGGCATGGATCACTGGTGGTAATGGTATCACACTCCACCATCAGGTCATGGACTTGACCATTGTCACAAAGCTGGACCTTGGTGTAGAACACCTTCTTGCCATAGACATGCTCTCTCTTGGAGACAAAAACAGCCCCATTCGAAACCGGGGCGGCACTTGTCTTCTTGAATGCCTCCTTTTTCATGTCCCCAAGGAGGAGGATCATCTGCCTGTCAAAGACAATTGCCAAGTAGAAACCCTCAAAGGGCTCAGGCCCAGATCCAAATTTAGCAGAAGAGAGATCCCAATAGACATCAATGCTTCTGGAATCATCCACTTCTATGGTCTTGGAGCCTTTCCTCTTAGAGAACCACCATTTGATATCAGCTTTACACAGTGACTGATTGGTGGAATCATCAACCCCAACACTCAACCCTTGACCCATCAAATTTTTGCTCCAGGTGAGGGTAATTAGACAGGAACGGCCCCTTAACCTGATCTGGTAAACACAAGTAACCAGATTTTGAGCGGCTTTATTGCTACTGGAGGAAGAGGAGGATGAATCGGATATTTGAACTGCATTTTCGCCAAAACAAGATGGAAAGTCCCTCATCCTGATCCAAAACACACCCAATTGGCTCCTAAACTTTGCCAATTTTGCCCAATCCACCTAGCTCTTGAACTTATCTTTCAGGCTTTTTTACAAACAGCTGGTGTCCCTATTAAAAACCCAAAACAGGAGATGAAGTACAAAACGATCCCACGCATAGTTCGAGTAAATCATGTGAGAGAGAGAGAGTCAAGTGAGTAGTAACTTACCGTTCACCTACTCTGAAGCGAAACTGAAACCCCAATAAAGAAACCTTCAACACAAGTTGAAATCAAACGCAAAATCTCATCTTTGAAGGGGGGAAATTGAAGTGCTTTCAGCTAAAACGCATCAAATCTGAGTTATGTAGCTGAGAGAGAGGATGAGGGAGGAGGAGACGGGGGAGGGACCATCCGATTAGAGACAAATTTGGGGAATGTGGCGTAGTTAAATACAGTGATTTCAAATTGGAAGCAGACAAAAAGGACTCACTCTTTACTGTCAAAATAAGTAAAATGTTGAAAACTAATGCAACAAAATTCAAACCAGAAATTACAAAAAAAAAAAAAAAACTAAAATCAAAATCGTAATGTAAAAAAGGTATTGAAATTGAACACTACAGCACGACTCATCTCAAATAAATGGCAGGGGGAGGAGGAAGATGGACAAAGAAAGGATCAATTCACTCTCTCTCATATCTACTCCGTACACGGATTTATGCAGCTTCTCTCTCTACACACCCTAGCACTTCCCCTTTTAGTTTGTCCTGACCTGACAATCCCACATGTCATACAATACACAGAGCAGAAAGATTCTGGCTTTTTAGGCTTGATGAAATCAAATCTCTCCACCTAATTCCCAATTTTACTGAAAATCCAAGTTGTTATGAAAACAATTACTCCCTGTGTTTCCTTTTAATTAACTTTTTACTATTCATGCACGTTTTCTAAAGTGTGAAAAAAATATATAAAATAATACTTTTAAAATAAATTTTTTCAATAATCTCATACTTAGTGGTAATAAGTATAATATTATTAAAAAAAATTATTAAAATATTAATATTTAATATGGTTTTTACCGTTCTAAAACTACGTGCATGACTTAAAAAAGTCACTTAAAAGAAACGGAGGGAGTAACAATTTAGCAACTGCAAGATCGATCAATTTGAGTGTGAAGCGAGTGCAATGGATCCGAGCAACTGTAAAATTGAATAGATTGTTGTTCTGATCGGCCATGAATTCGTACCAATCGAGTAATTAACAAGGAAGATGATGCGATCATGCAAGGTAGCCACGTTGTCAGGTAGGGATTGGACATGAGTTCGTTTGATTGAAGGAGTCCTCGCTGGATGGATAACCGAATTTGAGGACCTCCCTCCCCACCTACCCCATCCATTTTTCTGTTTCCCATCATTACTTTGCACCCCCATTTCCTTTTTATTTCGGGTTGATAAATACACTGCTAATTTTTACTGGAACCACCGCTAATCTCCACAACTCGTTGCGGAGGTGAGTCCGCACCCTGTTGCGGAATACTTTTTACAATGTGCCAAACAGCCTTCACTCCGCTAATCTTTAAGTCCGCACCCGGTTGCGGATAGGGCTGTTATCTGAGCCGAACAGCTCGAGCTCGGCTCGGGCTCGGCTCGAAAAAGCTCGAGCTCGGCTCGTTCGAATGGGTAAAACAAGCCGAGCTTGAACAATGGTTTAGGCTCGAACCGAGCCCGAGCCGAGCTCGGAAGCTCGGATATAAAATTACAGGAATACCCCTAGGGTTATGAGTGGGAGGGTTTAGGCGTGAGCAGGGCTTGTTCGCCCTATTCTGTCGGCCGCATCTCTTATCTCCCGTGCTTTTGGTTCCTCTTCCCTCTCTCGCTCGCGACTCGTCCTCGATGCGACTCAGCGGCTCCGGCGACTTCCCCTTACTCCCAGCAGCAGATCTGGCCTCCCCTTCCTTCTCTCGCTCGTCCTTCTAGCAACTTCCTTTTCTCGCTCGTCCTCCTTGACTCGTCCTTCCTGCTCTCGCTCGCGGCTCGCCCTCCTCGACTCGAACTCGTTGTTGTTCGGCTGTCTTCCAGCGGAACAGGTAAGCCTCGTTCCCCTTACTCCTTCCTTGTCGTTGTTCATCTTCTTTGTGAAACAGCGATTTCTCTTCCAGCAGCGACTCAGATTCGTCGTTCTTCTCCTTGTTGTTACAGATTCGGGAGTCACGGGAGTGCCAGAGAGAGAATAGAGACTGAAACTGAAATTGAAGGGTGAACAGATTTTGTTACTCACTCCTTGACCTTGTTCATCTTCATGTTCATCTTCTTGCTGTCAGATTTTGTTCGATTTAGATGCGGGAGTCACGGGAGTGCCAGAGAGAATAGAGATTGAAATTGAAGTTAAAGGGTGAACATATTTCGTTAATCCCTCCTTGTTCATCTTCATGTTCATCTTCTTGCTGTCTGATTTTGTTCAGTTTTTGTCTCAAAAAAAAAAGTGAAAACAGATGTTTGAGTTGATTATTTAGTGAATTTGTAGAACACATGTTGCTGGTATTCACCCTCCTGATTTGTTCGGTTTTAGTTTTGGTCAATTGATTATTGCTGTGTGTAATTCTGAAATCTGAATAAGCACAAACTGAAATCCGCAAGCTCAATTAGGAACCGAGCTTTGAACAAGCCGAACGAGCCCAGATGATGAGCTCGAACGAGCCTAAGCTCGTTCGTTCACCTTGTTCGAGCCTTAACAAGCCGAGCTCGAGTTTCACCCTGGGCTCGCGAGCCGAGCTTGAGCACAAAAAAAAGCTCGAATAATTTTTGGGCTCGAGCTCGGCTCGGCTTGTTTCCCGAACGAGCCAAGCTTGAACTTGTCAAGCTCGGCTCGTTCGGCTCGAATATCACCCCTAGTTGCGGAATACTTTAGATGTTTTTTTTTGAAAGGAAAAAAAGAAAAGTTCCGCATCAAGATGCGGACTTCACTACCCTTAGTGACCACCATGTCTTTGATCCTATGCATTCCTTTATGTTGCTTCACAGTGAGTCGTTCTTAACTTTCGGTGAATCGTTCTCCTTCGTTTTCGATCCAAACCACCCTCGGACTTCACCACCCTCCTCACCCATGTTCTATGCAGGTCCGACGAGCCATCGCGAGTCTCCAACGACGCCCAAACCTTCAATCGAGAGCTCCGAAGTCGCGAACTATATTGATGGGACCCGTGATGAGTGATACAAGCCTACAAGCCATTAATTATTAGGTTGAATGGACAAGGATCTACCAATTATTAGTCTATCTAACCAACATTTAAGTGAAAATAGCATAAAATAACGAATATTACGTTTTGTGGAAGGTCCGCATTAGGTTGCGTAACTTATTAAGTAAATTTTTTTTTTTTTTACATATAGGTTAGGGGCTCTGCATTCTAACGCGGACCTCACTCCGCAACGTCTTGCAGACGTTTTGTCGATGGTCTTTTAGGGCGTGTTTGGCTCGATGCCCGGTGAGGTCCGCAAAGGGTAGCGGAGTTCGGTCCGCATGGAGTTGCAAAGTTTAGCGGTGTATCCCGTAAAAATTAGCGGTGTATTTAGAAAACCCGTTTTATTTTCTGCCTAATTTTTCCCATTTTCTTACAAAAAATTGTCACTATTTCAATTTTTAAGGATTTCACCCATTTCCTTTTTATAATTTCATATTTTATTATTAATAAATATAAAATCATTAAAAATATTATATATTTTATATAGTTTCTAATAGGTTTAAAAACGAGTATAAAAATAATAATGTGACATTTCCTTTTTAAATAGGAGGAGTCTAATGTATAAAGATTGGTTTATCAGTTTGAATCGTTTGATCAACTTATTCAAGATTTCGAACATATGTGTTAGATCAATACAATAACATCAACATGGTACGGACAATTTTAATAAGGCGTGATTTGTTTTTCCTTGTACTTAGGCCAATTGTAATAATAATAAAATAAACACTTATAATCTATTGGCCATTACATATTTTAGTATCGATTTCATATGTTAAAGTGCTCATTTTGTTACAATAGATGCGATTCATTGTATATTCAGCTAATAAGAGAGTTCTCTACGTTAAAGTTTAAAAAACAAGGGCGATGTTTTTACAACTGTAAATATAAACAAATATATAATTATTTGTCATTAGTCATTACGTACACAAATATGTTTTCCATTAAAAAAAACGAGTCGTTTAGATTGAATGGAATTTCAAACAAAGACCAGTACAGTCAAATAATACAGAGTATATGAATGGATAAATCAGCATAGTAACTATAAATAAATAGTAATTAAATAATAATATGCATTTGCTGCAATTCCGCAGTAGATGCATACAAATCCTCAAGAGATGTACATGTAGTTTGTATGATAGGCTATTTCCTTTAGTCATTATAATTTACGGGGGAAGATACTCTTATGACATCCCTAATAGTAATTTTAAGAGGAACTGATCATAAAATTAATAAATTATTTTCGAATTTTGAAACAAACTATTTTTGAAAAAATAAAAGGAAAGAAAAAAGACAAAAGATGAAGGAAATTCTCGTAAATTATAAAAGTGTAATTATAATATAAACAAAAGTCGTGCCAATGTAATTTGTTATAACGTAATTATAATACGAAGAAATCAAGTTTAATAAAAAAATATGAAAATATCTGAATTTAGTAGATGTCGATTGGAATAATTGCATTTATTCATTTATAAAACGTTAATAAAATTTTGCTTAAATGTCAAATCGAAACTCTAGATAATAACCATATATAAAAATTAAAAAAAAAAGGAAATTATTCCGCCCGATGAGGCCATAACCCCTATTATATCCTCTAAAACAATCCAGTATATCTTGATTGCAGGAGACAATCTTACTATTATTAATAGTCTCCTAGGACTTTGGTCGGTCCCTAGTGAGATTGAGATGCTCATTTTAGAGTACAATCTTTTTTTCGGTCTTTTGTTATGTTAGGACCTAGTATATAAGGTCCTATGTACATTGTAGAGAGCATTCATAATCAATCAAAGATGTTTCCCTCCTGAACTTTCTCTCAATCACATTCCAAATTCGGTTAGAGCACCCAACAACTTAGGGTCCTAACAGTTGGTATCAGCTTGCTTGAGATTCACGGCGCGCTTCAGCTTCATCAATGGCGGACGGTATAAGACTCAAGGTGACGGAGAAGGTGGATTCACATCTTCATCAGCTTCAGCAATTGTCCACATCAACACACAAACAACTACATGAGACAATTGCGAAGCAAGATTCGCAATACAAGCTTCTCCAAGAGCTTTCATCGACATCGCAGGATCAGTAGCAAAAGATCATCGATCTGACGAAATCAACGAACGAGAACCAGGCTCGTATGGAGCAATCTGTCGCTCAGATTGGCGATTGGCTCCGAGCACTTTCGCTGAAAGCAGATCGACAATCCAATAACGAGAATCAAGAAAAGACGCCTCCGGTGATCACGCAGATTCCAGATGATGCGAATGCCTACAAGCCTCCACCAATGAGGAATGAGGGATTCAACGCCAACCAGAACCAATTTCCCAAGGTCGACTTCCCCCAATTCGACGGGAAGAAACCTAGAAGTTGGGTCCGGAAATGTGAAAAGTACTTTTCACTCTTCGGAATTCAAGAGCATCAGAAGGTGGAATTAGCTTCGATGTATATGCAAGATAGAGCGGATACATGGATTCAAGGTTACCTGATGCAGAGACGAGGAATCCGCTCGAAGGAGATGAGTGAGGCCCTGTGCTGCAGATTCGGCGAGAAGCAGGGAGTAGACATTGTCGAAGAATTCAACAAACTCAGTCAGTCCGCCGATCTTAAAGAATACAATGAGGGATTCGAAGATCTGAGGGCAGGTGTGCTTTCATATAACCCACACCTCCCAGAAAGCTACTTTGTTACTAGCTATATTAGCGGATTGAAACCAGAACTCAAACCTTTGGTGAAACTGGGGCGACCAAGAGACTTAGCCGAGGTTTTGGAGCTAGCCAGATTGCATAATGATGTTGTACAAGCCATGGTCAGAATTAACAAGACTCCCTAGAAGTCTGGAACGGGTGGAGCTCAAGATTACACTCGCAGCAGCTTAAATGGATCCAAGTTTGCAGGTGACTTCAAGAAGGGATTATGTTTCTGTTGTGGAGAGGAATATTTTGTTGGGCACAAGTGCATCACATCTTCGGTTAAACATCTAATGGCCCAACATCAGGACATGGATGAGGAAGGTGAAATAGTAGGACAAGGTTCTCATGAAGAGGAATTAGTTGAAGATCAAGAAGGCTTTGTTAGAGCCTTAACTGGTAATGGAGCAGATACATCAATCATGGTAAAGGGATATGTGGGCAATAGGCTTATTAATGTACTGATAGATAGTGGCTCAATTCATAGCTTTGTTGACCCTCTTATTGCTAGAGAAGCAGGCTTCAAGCTTACAACTGCAAATCTGATGATTGTAGAGGGTATGAACAAAGGAAAATTGTTTTGCAGACAAGAATGCAAGGGATTCAGTTGGGCTATGCAGGGAGGGAGCTACTCTTTTGACTTAAGAGCTCTGAAGATAGGTGAATTTGAGCTCTTACTAGGGGTCAATTGGATGAATAACTACAGCCCAATCCAATTTGACTACAATAGGATCACCATTGCCTTCTCCAAAGAAGGAAAAAGAGTGGAGCTCCAAGGCATTGTAGATGCTAACAAAAAGGTTGTGGTGAGACACATCACAGGGAAAGAACTGCAATGCTTAGCCAGGGACAGTGAGCTTGAAGTAATAGCAGAGGTGACTCAGTCTTTCTAGCTATCTGCCAAAGAGGATCCAGTCCCAAAAGAGGTGCAGAAGGTGTTAGCTCAGTTTCATGATGTCTTTATGGAGCCAAAAGACCTTTCTCCAGAAAGAGGGTGTGAGCATAACATCCCCTTGAAGCCGGGGACAGAGTCAATTTGCTCCAAGCTTTATAGATATCCTCATAGCCAAAAGGATGAAATAGAGAAGCAAGTAAAGGAAATGTTGTCATCAGGCCTCATTAGGCATAGCTAGAGCCCCTTTGCCTCACCCACCTTGCTAGTTAAAAAGAAGGATGGCACTTGGAGATTTTGTGTTGACTACAAGAAACTGAATGAGGCAACAATCAAAGACAAATTTCCTATCCCAAACATTGAAGAATTACTAGATGAGCTTCATAGTGCAACTGTGTTTTCTAAGCTAGACCTGAGAGTTGGATATCACCAAGTCAGGGTAGCTGAAAATGACATCCACAAGACTGTCTTCAAGACTCATAATGGACATCATTATGAGTTCAATGTCATGCCTTTTGGATTGACAAATGCGCCAGCTACATTTCAGTCTCTCATGAATGTAGTGTTTGCTGAGTACTTAGAGAAATATGTTCTTGTGTTCTTTGATGACATCTTGGTGTACAACACTTGTGTATCTGATCATGTGGGCCATCTGAGAGAGGTGTTTGAAAGTATGAGAAAGCACCAACTGTTTGCCAAGCTCTCCAAATGCAGCTTTGCTGTGCCCAAAGTAGAATACTTAGGCCATGTGATCTCTGCTGAAGGGGTGGCAACAGATCAGTCCAAGATAGAGGCTATTGTGAAGTGGCCCACTCCTACAACTGAGAAAGACTTAAGGAGTTTTTTGGGGCTAGCTGGCTATTATAGGCGTTTTATAAGGAATTTTGGGACCATTTGCAAACCTTTTAATGAATTGTTGAAAAAGGATTATTTCCAATGGTCTGCAGCTAGTACAGAAGCCTTTCACCAAATTAGAAAAATACTGTCTTGCCCACCAGTGCTAGCACTTCCAGACTTTACTCTTCAATTTCAAATTGAAGCTGATGCATGTGAGGAGGGTATTGGTGCAGTACTAATGCAGCAAGGGAGACCACTAGCCTTCATCAGTAAAGCACTTAGTGGTCAACATATCTTACTGTTTACATATGAGAAAGAACTACTGGCTATCTTGTTTGCAATTGAGAAATGGCGCCATTATTTGGAATCTAGCCATTTTGTGATCATCACTGACCACCAGAGTCTAAGACATTTGCTGGATCAACAAGTCACTACCCACCTCCAGAAGAAAGCAATAATGAAGTTACTGGGATTATCTTATTCTATCCAATACAGACTGGGCAAAAGCAATGCAGTAGCTGATGCTCTATCTAGAAGAGGGGTATCAATGGAGCACACAGAGGGGAGATCTTGCTTTTCCATTACAGAGGTCACACCAACTTGGTTGCAGGAAATCACAGCCAGTTACAAAGATGATCCTGAGATTTAGAAAGTAGCTCCAAGAGCAGCAGTTGACCCCTCCTCCCACTTCAGATGGCAAGGGGATGTTTTGAGATATAAAAACAGGTTGGTGATTGGTCACAAGGGTGAGCTAAAGACAAGAATTGCAAGTGCTTTCCATTCAGAAGCTACAGGGGGGCATTCAGGAGTAAAAGCTACTTACCATAGAGTGAAAGCACTGTTCTATTGGCCTCAGCTGAAGATGTTCATTGAGAAGTTTGTCATGGAATGTGACATTTGCCAGCGTCATAAACATGAAAATGTGGCCTATCCTGGACTACCACAACCTCCATCTATTCCTGAAACTCCTTGGCACTCAATAGGGATGGACTTTGCAGAGGGATTACCCAGGTCAGAGGGGTATGATGTCATTCTAGTGGTGATAGATCGACTTACAAAGTACAGCCATTTCCTTCTCTTGAGTCACCCTTTCACAGCAAGCCAGATAGCTCAATTGTTCATGGACAATATCTATAAACTACATGGACTGCCCAAGGAGATAATCTCTGACAGAGACAAGGTGTTCACAAGTCATTTATGGAAAGAGTTGTTTGCAAAACTAGGCACGACATTGAAGCTATCAAATGCATATCATCCACAAACAGATGGACAGACAGAAAGAGCAAATCAGTTTCTCGAGGCTTATCTCAGGTGTATGACATCGGCCATGCCTAGACAATGGACTAAGTGGATCACCCTAGCTGAGTGGTGGTATAATTCTTCATACCATACAACCTTGAAGATGTCTCCCTTTCAGGCTTTATATGGTTATCAACCACCACAATTGGGACTCCGAGCTAGCAGTGTGACTACAGCAGCAGTAGAAGATTGGTTCCAAGACAGAGAGCACACATTGGGAATGCTGAGATCAGGCTTAGCAGTAGCTCAGGAGAGAATGAAATTCTTTGCTGATAACAGGAGGTATGAGAGAGTGTTACAAGTAGGTGACATGGTCTACCTTAAGCTGCAACCTTATAGACAAACTTCCTTAGCACTTCGTAAATGTCTGAAATTAAGTGCCAAATTTTATGGGCCATTTGAGATCACCAGCAAAGTAGGAGAAGCTGCATACAGATTGGCATTGCCTAGCTCTTCAAGATTGCATCCACCCCATGTCTCCCAGTTGAAGAAGAGAATAGGATCCAGCATTATGCCTCAAGCAGAGCTGCCAGCAACAGAGGATTCAAGGATTTTTGTGGTAGCTCCAGAAGCAGTTTTGGATACCAAAATTAAGCAGCTAGCAAATGGAGATCCCATGGTGGAATGGCTAGTGAAGTGGGTTAGTCTACCAAGTGAAGAAGCTACATGGGAGCCAGCAAATCACATCATTCACCAGTTTCCAGATTTTTCTTTGAATTAGACCTTGTGGTCAAGGTCTTTGTAAGGGAGGGAGTAATGTTAGGACCTAGTATATAAGGTCATATGTACATTGTAGATAGCATTCATGATCAATCAAAGATGTTTCCCTTCTAAACTCTCTCTCAATCACATTCCAAATTCGGTTAGAGCACCCAACAACGTAGGGTCCTAACATGTTACTATTTAGATACGTCACATGTACAGAGATGCTAACTGAGTTGTTGATCGTCTTTCACACCTTAACTATGCTTGCTCTGGTCCTTTGATCCCTGACGATTCTAAACTTAATCATCTCATCCGCAAGGATACTCTTAATTAGGAAGGATTTTTCTTTCCAAATTATTTCTGATTTTTATAATAAAAAAAAACGATAAAGTATATGATGTTTTGTTATAAATGGGGAAAAACTAAATTACAAAAAAAAAAAAAGACTTGGAAACAGACCCGTGAAGGACACAAGTGGGGTTGTCCACACACCATCAAACAAACTCTATTTTAAAAATTATGATATAGTTTTGTCCACTCCATTAAACAAACTCTATTTTCAGGCTATTTGGTAATTTTAAAAATGAAGTAGGATAATTAAGGAGTTAAATATTTAGGTAGAGCCATTTTTCTAATCTTGTTTAGGCGTGTAATCTTATTTTCTGATCAACTTGTAAACTTGTAATATGTGTCCTACATTTGTGATACTCCAACGTGCAAAGTGCAAACGTCTGTGGGTTAGCGCGTGGGACCCACACGGGGTGAGAATTAGATCATGGGCGTGGGAATGGTGACAAACACAAATTCCTGATGTTGTTGATTTAGCTGAGGCTGGATGAACACGTGCCCTTCACGTGCTTTTGTCTTTTTAATCCCCATTCGAGGCCCATTCCTTTTTCTTATTGGGCCTGCCTTTGGGCCCAACTTTGATATTCTTACCCCCATCCTCTTCTCATTTTCCATTTCTATTTCCCCAAATCCCATTATTTGTGTAAAAATATACCATTAATATCAATTATTTCATATAATTAAATTTTATAATTTTTTTTCTCATGGCGTTGTTGTTATGCATCCTCTCTCTAACCTGATACGTAAGTGTCATGACTTTCTCACTTGGCGATGGATTAACCGTCCAACTTTAATTTATTTTTAAGGATGCAAATCGTGCGGCGAACATCACTCGCAAAATTTGTTCTATTATAATAAGAATTCGAGATCTGGCATGTCTGATTCTTGATAGGTTGACAAGTCAACAGATAGAAAACCGTCGAATATACAACAAAAAAAGTGTGATACAAATTCACACACAATACAATTAGACGAATCAAAGCAAATCTAAAACTAGCATGTTTGTCTGAGTACTCTGAAGTAATTATGATGAAAAGGTGCAAAGTCGGAGCATTGATTACGCCAAACATATAAATGTTGCTTCAAGTAAAATATTGTCTCATGTTTAAATTACAGTGGCCCCTATAAATAGGAAGTAACTATAAATCGGAGGAAGACAGGAGTGCTTTCGGCCTTATTTTAAGCCATATATTAACTACAATTGTCAACGTACTACTTTCCTTCCAAACTCAAAATGACTAAATTTTACATATTTAATGGAGTGGACAAAACTCATGACTAGCTACTAGCTAGTGATCTAGAGAGCAAACGTAAGAGGGTGCAATTAATTAAGTGGTGTCTTTAACTCTCAAATATAAGTTAGATTTCCATGTCACACGTACAAGGTGTCGCATAATAATTCTGAAAAATATATGTACATAGTTAGGAAATTAAACCTACCTAGTGTAAAATAAAATAAAACCCGCCACTACTATTTAATGAATCTGTGATCAATATTATTAAATAATATATATATCAACTAAACAAAGATTTTAATAAAAGTAATCATAGGTGGCTGTCGAGACCGTCATCGTTTATGCCAGTGGTGAATCCGAAAGGAAGGGGAGAATTCACAAGGGTGATAGATTTTGTGGATTCGGAGCTAGGTCGATGGGACGAGGAAGCAGTCCGAGAAGCTTTCCTTCCTTGTGATGCTGATATCATCCTTGATATCCATCTGGTCGACCTGCAAACGTAGGATTCCCTATCATGGTTCTACTCCCGGGACGGCAACTTCACTGTACGTTCAACCTACCACCTAATGATGGAAAAGCAGCAGCAACTGGAGGGGGTAGGGGAGGCGTCGACGTGAAGGGGAGGGAGAGATTTGTGAAAGAAAAATACAAGTCTTTTCCGATAAGCCATTCCGAAATGGTTGCAACCCCTACCCGGCCCAACATCTAATGCATAATTCCTTTGAGCGGAAAGCAACATGTTACATGTCTTAGACTAAATAACATTATCCCTTTTTTTTTTTAACTATATCCCCACTAACAATAAGATATTTGTTGTCTCCCACAGTCCCACCTCTAAGCTTATGCCATTTGGATATCATAAATTACCATGTAAAAAATATCACAGATTTTTCTAAAGGGAGCAATAAAGGTAATCCAAGCCAAAGTTTTAATCAGATTATTATAAATCCTACCACTTCTCCACACTTTTGTAGCTCACATCATCATGCATTTTGACACTAGAATTAAATTCCCAAATAGTTTAGTATACTAATAGGGCAATGTTATAAGTAGGCGGGGTCTAAACTGTTTTCATGGTGGGTCTTTGTATTTTAGGTGGATTTTGACGACCTTAACGATGAGATAAGGTCAATGATTTAGACGAGGAGGTTTAGACGGGCTTTAAATATTTTTTTAGAATAGGTACATCAATTTAAGATATTATTGTGGACGAAATGAAACCCTTATTTTAAAATTTTTTAAAAAATTTAAACATATTTTAACCCCACAAAAAATGTCAAAAAAGAAATACCTCTCTCATTGTGCTTCTAGATATTTATTCATTTTGCAACACACAGCCCATTAAAAATAGGCCATTAAATTTTTGTTTTTCTAGACTTGCAGTAAAATGTAGCCCCTCTCTACCAATCTTAATGGACCATCCATCTTAAGGCCTCTCCCACTTTGCATATAAATTCAAACCAAGGGCTACCAAAATGTCACTTGCAAGCCCTCTTTCTTGAATCTTGACCATTGCCCTTGCATATAACCCCACACTACTCTTCCTTGCTACTCAAACAAACCCTTGCAACAAACCCTACTCTCGACTCGTCGAAATGGGCAACGCGGGAGCCAGGATGCGAGCGAAGAACGAGAGGGTCGTTCGAGTAACAAAGGCAGACGGGAAGACGCTCGAGTTTCATACTCCGGTGCTCGTCAAGGACCTGCTAACAAGCCATCCAAACTGCTATGTGGGTGCATTCAAGGAGGCCACACAACCACTCCCTCCCAACTATAAACTTCGAGTTGGGAGGGTGTATTACCTTCTGCCTTTGGTTGGCTCCACTGGCTGCACCTCCACAAGGGTCAAGGTTGTTATCACAAAGCAGCAGCTGCAGAGGCTCGTCGCAAGGCAGATGGCCCTCGACGAGGTCCTCCTAGAGGGTTCGAAGCTGGATCCGATCCCCGAGGGAGCCGAGTTAGTTAGTTAGTGGTGGGTAACCAAGGCAATAGAGGATCATGAATAGATATGGAAATGAATAAGAAATGTTTAAAATTTGGAAGTAGGAGTTATGTTGCCTTGTTTGGTTGGTGTTAGGTTCTCTCACATAGTAACATGTATGTTTTCAAACCTCTTGTATAAATACAAACATATTTATATATAATCTATACACATGAAGTTCAAACTTATATTCTGATAATAGTTATCATAGGGAGCGACCGAGAACATTCGGGTACTACCCTGAGATCCTTTCCGACTCTACTGAATCTGAACGTCCATCACCTTGCGCTCCTTCTTCGCCTTGGGGACAGTGATGAACAAGACGCCATTGTTGAGCTCCGCTTTGATCTTATCAGCCTCGCAGTCGTGGGGAAGCTGAAGCTTCGTACTATACGAGCTGTAGCTCTTCTTGATCCAGGCATCCTCCTTGTCGTCCTCTTCCTTTTCGGTGGCTCGCTGGCCTTTGATGACAAGGGTGTCACCGTCCTCTACTGCTACCTTGACGTCCTCCTTGGAGAGGCCTGGCATGTCGAACCTCATCTTGATCTCGTGCTCGTCCTCCATCACGTCCCAGGGCGCCCGGGCCTCCCTGACACCACCACCGGGGAGAGCCAGCGCGTCCTCGAAGAGCCTGTCCATGGCGTCAATCATCTGCCTCATTGATCGCATTGGGGCGAGAGAGTCTATCAGTCCTGTCAAAAGTAAGAGATCAAACACTGTTAAAACGCCAAGCTTTGATCAATTTGTAAATTGTAATGTGCGTTTTGCTGAATTCGCTTACCGAAAGGAGAGGCATCAAGGGCCAGCCTCCTGGGGCGGCGCTCGACGCCACTGCTCTGCTGGAGGTTCGTTGTCACCGGCACTGAGGTGTCGTCATTGCCGCCTTGTTGCGCTCTGAGTCTCACCACGGTTGGGGCCTTTCTGGCTGGGCGGAAGACAGCAGAGCACGGCGGTGTCAGCGGAGAAGACGCCCGTGCTGATGAAGGCAGCAAAGTTGAGCATCCCATGATCCCCTTGCAAACAGCCATTGCTGTTAACTGAATTGTTCTTTAAGGAAGGATTTTTTCTTTAAATTTGATTTGCTTGTTAACTGAATTGTTGTTCTCTGAGGAAGTTGGAAATGGTGGGTCATCTTTTTATAGGGAGACACAGATGAGTAGATGAGATGGGAAAGTGATGGAGGCATCTGGAACGGTCGAATTGAAGGTTCTGGTGATACGACGTCGTATCCGGAGCGTCATAGAGGATCCAGGAATGTTCTTCATTTTTCCTCAACTATGTATCCATCCAGATTTACTGTCACTGAATTTGATTACTGTCTTTGGCTTTTCCTTCCTGATTGGCAGCATTTTGTTTTACTGTAATGAGTCATCATCATCATCCAAGCTCCCAAGTTCAACTCCAAATAATTCTCTCCAAATACTCCAAATTCGTCGAGAAAAATGGCGAATGGGATCAAACTATAAACAGATAAACTCGTTTCCCTCAAATTCTGTGCATCCCAATCGGTCTATCACCATACATTACACATTTACATCTCACAATCTGCAGCATTAATCCATTGATCTCAAAAACGATGACTCACAAATTCAACAAGAGGTAAGTTGCAACTTGCAAGCTCCAGTTGTCTGATGAATAAAGTGCTGAGAATAAAAACCAGATTATATATCAGATGGCAGATTACATTCATTCATTGTACATTCATACCCAGCTCATACAGATATCTGACATGCATCATTTATTATTCTACACAAGATGGTGTGAAAGCAACCAAACCAAACCAAAATCAACCATTACCAACAGTTGTGTGATCTTCTTAATCTGAAAGCTCCTTGTCAATGGCGGCCTTTGCAGTCTCAATATCCTCATCCAAGAAGATATCCCAGTGGCCATCCCACTTGATAAAGAACTCGGTATCTTCAAAGTATTTCACTCTGTGCACATCTCCAGCAGGGGTAAATAGGAAATCCCCAACCCCCAAATCACACTTCTCGTTCTTTGTCAGATTCCAAACCCTCTTGCTCCCCTTGAGCACGATTAGGTCGTGGCCGAAGGTGTGGTGGTGCGCCGGCTCCACGCTCCCGGCCTTGAACCTCACAACCGCCGATGTCGGAGAGTCTCTCACTATCTTCATCATCCCTCCTGGCATGATCTCCACAGGCACGAACTCCCTGTTCTTCGCCAGGCAACAGATCGCGCAGATCTCGGATCCGGATCCGGTGTTCGGATCCGAATTGGAAGCTCCGATCTTCGCCATCTCGGAGATGGAGTTGTCGAGGAACGTCTGGACTTCAGGAACCCACTCCTTGCCGTCATTGGCGGGGCAGGGCGCCTTGAACGGGGTTTCGATGAAGGTTTTGAGGATTTCGATGGCGGATTCCGGGGTAGTTGACTTGCCGGAGACTGCGAGGACGTTGGCGTTGTTGATGGAGCGGGTGTTGCGCGCGTCGTCGACGGAGAGACAGGCCGCGGCGTAGATCCCGGGGATCTTGTTGGCGAAGATCTGAACTCCAACGCCGGTGCCGCAGGAGACCAGCCCTAGGGTTTTAGTGGTGGCGCTTCCGGCGGAAGCTGCGGCGGCGACTCGGCGGCCGACTTCCTCACCGATGGAGTAGTAGGCGCCAACACCAACGTCGTCAACTTCGATGCCTATGGAGCGGAGGTGGGAGACGAGGGCGTCCTTCAGAGGGCAGCCGAATCCGTCGGCACCGGCGATGAATTTGAGAGGGAGTTGGTTTCCAACTTCAGCCATGGAGGATCGTCGGTAGGGGTGGGTGGCAGTTGCGGTGGCGGCGGCGGTGGGTGACTGAATTTGGTCGGTCAGTCAGTGAGATGGAGAGTATGTGGTTCCCTTTAATCTTATCCACCATTAAAAACATGTCTTTTATTACAAAACCCCCTATAAATTAGAAAATTATATAAATCATCCACAATTTTGCTTTTATTGCAAATAACCACCTTCAAGTCTGCAACTCATTTATTTGAAAAAAATGTCAAATTATTAGTTCATTACTCTGTTCAAAAAAGTTTTAGTGTAAGCACATTTCATCTTAAGGTTCAATCTGACAAGTGGTAATTTAACATTTTTCTCACATAAAAAGAGTCTTAAGAATTTTTTTTGGAAGAAAACCAAATTTATATATGCCATTGAAACATAGTAATAAAAACACAAAGATAAGCGTAAGCTATCAAAAGCAAACAACGTACAGAAGACACACACGAATAACTCAGGGACTCAATCATGTGAAACACGACACGATAAAACGAAGATTCAACCTTCTAAAGCGTCTGCCGAATTACAAGTTGTTGGGGCGTCGACATCTCGATCATGGATTAAGACCAAGCTCTCCTTGTAGCCACATAAATGGCTTATTAATGTAGAGCATATAGTTTTAGGAATAACCTTGCTCGCTTTCAATTCGATGTTGTATGATCTCAACTGACTACCCCAATATGTGAACACCGCATCACCATTTCTCTTGAGGTACAAGATGTTAGGGACACTCTGAGTGAACGTGTATTGTTTAGCCCAACAGTGTCGTAGCATCACTGTTTGAGCTCTCCACTGCCCACAAGGAGCTTCGAATGGCCGAAGCTTGGAGCACCGCCAAAGAACGTCCACCGTCAACTAAAACAAGCGAATGGTTGAACTCACCATTGAAGCATGTCGACGAGGATTTGTATGCAGGCAAATTGGCGAAAGTAAACACCGTCTTGCTCAAGTCGAATGAAACCAGCTCCTTCCCATTCCGCGAAATGAAGTATAAACAGCCCTTGTAGTTGACAGACTCCAATTTCAATTTCCCAAGCCACGACTCTCCGTTCGCCTCCCACGACGGTCTATTGTAGCCCCTTGCCTGAAACAGGATATTTGTCCATGAATTTGTCCCAACGGTATATATTACAACTGGACGCTTTACAGATTTGCTAAGGCACATGCTGAGAAGCTTATAATCCCTGGCTAACGGATCGAACCCTAGCCCCAATTCGATAGTATTCTTCCGTAAGAGGTAGCTCAAGGGAGGAAGACGTCGACATTTTCTAATGGAGGGATTCCACAGCAATGAATCACCCCAACGGCTCTTCAGCAACACCAATCCATCAAACAAGAGCAAAATGAACCAATCTGAGCTATAAGCTTTGAAAGGCCTCCCCGTGGTTTCGAATGTTTCGCTGCATCGGATATGACCATATCTCCTTTTTTCAACGCAAAGAAGGTGGGTCTCATCGGTGTTGTTCTTGAAGCGATTGCTATGTAGGTAGCAGAAATCGGGGTCTTCAATCAACCGCTTCCAGGATTTTGTCACGCAACGAAATCGGAGAAGAGACTTCACAGGGAGCCAGGAGAGTATTTCCTGCCATAATTCCAGTGGGACATTGTGCTTGGACCATGATTTGGTAGGTCTTGTATGTTCCATCGAAATGATTGAATGGTTTCCCCTCTCAATTGGTACAAGCTTGCATAAGAAAGTGACTGTTATCAAGGGTTTAAAGTTCGGTCCTTTTCCGTAGAAGCCCAATTTCAGACCTAACCAGAAAATTGATTAGATTCCAGCAAGTAATGGATTATCCAGGAAATATGCAGAAATTCTATGTCAGACCTAATTAGGGTTTAATGGATGAGTGATTTGGGGGAAAATCCAAGTGGATTCCTGAGAATTTTCCCAATTAATAATCAATTGTACAAACTTAAGCAATTCAACTAGCGCAAAAACAACATATTTAACACACACACACAAAAAAAAAGCAATTGGGGAAAAGGTTGTTCCTTTCTTCTTCTTTTCGTGACAAAAACAACAAAATTTAACAGCTGCGGCAACCAGGCACGCAGTGCACGAAGAATGGAGGGCAGAGACGGGAAAACTTACCCAAGACGCGAATTGAGGCGGCGCTGTGGGTGTTCTCTGACCAAGAGCGGGTGCGGGACTGCGGGGTGAGGGACTGGATAGGGAGGTTCTAAACGACCCGAGGCCACCAGGGCCGACCTGTCAAACCGGTAGATAACAAGGACAACTTTTAACAATACCCTCAAATATAAGGTAATTGTGGAAAGTAGTCTTATTTTTTAAAGGTGTTGAAAACTAGTCTTAATTATGGGGTGAATTGTAAATTTGTAAATAGTCTATGCTGTTATTAGCAAATAATTAATAGTTGATTTTTTATTATTGCTTTTTCTAACCTCTAGATTAGACTCAAATTTTAATTATTTTAGCCTTTTTAAAAAAGATCTTTTCTAATTAGATAATCTTTCTCAATTAAGATTTTTATGAGTGATTTTCTGTAAATTTCCCTATATCTTAAGGAATATGATAAAAATCTTATCTGAGAAAGATTATCTAATTAGAAAAGATCCTATTAATTCAAATTTAATGGGTGATTTGAAAACAAAACCCATTTAATGGGTGGTTTTATGTAATTTCGTGTTTAGTGGGTGGTTAAGTGTAAAAGATTATATATAATGGGTGGTTTTATGTAAATTTCCCTAAGGTATAAGTTAGATAAATTATTTTATTAAAAAAAAATTAAAGTTGATTTTTTTTTTTTGCACCAAAAAAAAAAGATAAACTATTTTTTTCACTAATTAAAAAAAAACACTAGTCGATGAGATGTACTCATGTACTGGAATGGAAGCTTTTACTGTAGTTTTCAAAAGAAGTCGGGGAGCGAAAAGAGGGAGGGAGAAAATAGGAGGAAATGGCGGGAATCGGTTGCTACTGTTTGCGTGGTGGAAGTGGAACTCCTCTCACTCTCTCTTCCTCATCCACCTCCAAGGTAAGAAGCAACTACCATCCCTAATTCATCACCGTCGGTAGGTCTGATCTCTTCCCCTAATTTCTAGGGTTTTGTACTCCCGGCATTTGGCAGAGTACTCGCATCACTCGCTGCTGTTCGAATCCAACACCGTCCAGGGATTCCAACAACTCTTCTACTCCCCAATTTCTGAAATTCGCCGTTAGTGGAGTGACCGAACTTCTCAGATTGCTCTCTCCAGCGGCATCCGCCCCTAGGTCTCTCTCTCAATTTCGGTCAATTTAAGACGCGTCGTTCAGATCCACTCCAAATGGATGAATAGCTGGCCTTGAGATTCACGACCGTTGTTTTCTTGCAGGCTGGGCACGGTCGGTGACGATGAGAAAATTGAAATTCTGGTCTCCGGTGTCGATGATGTGCTGGATATCATCAAAAGTGACTATGAAAAGGCTTATTTCCTTACAGGTGAGGAGATGTTTCTTCATTATCTTTAGTGTTTGGTTCTAGTTTGATGATGTCTTGATTTTTTTAATTACTCACTCTTTCTGTGTGAAGACACTCAGCAATTAGAGGAAGATAGCTTCCTGAAAACGTTGTAGAAAGAAATTCGATTCATGTCTTAGCTAGTTAGTAAATGATACAGAGTAAATGTACTTCTATGTTCCATCTACAGAGTAAATTATAAATTGTATTGTCAAGTAACCTTTGATTTGGTACATAGCACTGATTATACTGACAGGTTTATATTTATTTCTTAATGAAGATTTCTACCTTTCTTGATGAGGTAATTTACTGGTGTATATTGTCAGCATACTCTTGCTAATACCACCCTTGTTATAATACCAGGTATCTTCACTTCTGAAATTTATGCTGATGACTGTCTCTTTGAAGACCCGACCATCAAGTTCCGTGGTAATTTAACTTTCTAGTTTGTAGCATGGATTTTAAACTTGTAACAGGATCTTGTTGTTGATTCAATGGCATTGAGGAAAAATACCTGTAGATTTTAAACTTGTCTCAAGCTTGAACCACTGACCTTTAGATTAAAATAACACATTTACTATATAGACCGCAAATCACCACGTTGCTTTGGACGCGGACCACGTTGTTTTGGATATGAACTAATTAACTCTGCTAAAGATGATTAAAAGCATCATTAATTAAAAATTCTACCACGTCTAATTGATTGTGCACCACGTTGCTTTGAACATGCATTTAGGAGGGGTGATGCAGTGTATCTAACAACACCCTTCAAATAATCACCATTTACCAATTAAACTAGATATTATTTATTATTTTACATTTTCACTACTAAATGTCATATAAAAAAATTGCTATATATACATAATTACATATATTAAAAAAGAACAAAAGATTGTGGGACCATAGCCCTTACCGACCTATGGCTGGCTTCTGTAGTTGTCTTCAGGTTGCTACTGCATTTGGAATGTGAAACGAGGGGAGTAAATTTTACCATTTGCATGACACTACTTTGGCCTTGTATGAGAGACAGCATATTGCCAAGTCGTTCTTAGGGATGATCATCTGTTGATGCTGGGCTATTTATACATAATTTATAGAGCTTTCAGCTACATTTGACGTTTTCAACTTTCAAAAATACTTATATTTGCATTGAATGCTTGAGGAAGTTATTATATGTTGATTTCATCCATCCTGTGTTATGTGCTCTCCGAGTTGGAGATTCTTGTCCCGTAAGTGATTTTCTTTGGCTGATGTGGACGTCCGATAATGTCCAGTTAGTCAATTTTTGGGACCCTTATGAATGATGAGCCCTTTGGTAGCTCAACCCTTGATTGCATTTATGTTATTTTGTTGAAGGTTCATTCAATAATTTTTCGTTCTGATTATCTGATTCTTCAGATTTGTCTGGTGCTCTATGGAAAAACTGGCCAGCCATGTCACATGTGTGCTTAGTTCCAATTTGAGTTAAACTTACTCTTTTGATGTATTCACAATTCAGGCACAGAGCTTTATGCACGCAATTTGCAATTGCTTGTGCCATTCTTTGACCAACCATCAATTGTATTGCGTCAAATTGAAAAGGTTGTTTTGATGCGTGGAATTATAATCATTATTCATTAGCTATCCACCTGTCCATATCTGTAGTAATAGAAGCAGTGACGATGTGTTTTTCAAGTGCAGGGCATCAATTCTAAGAGTAATTTTGTCTTGGCAAAATGGCAGTTGAGGTGATTATCTTGTACTAAACAGCTCAATATTTAGAATAGGCGTTTTGCTTGAAAGTCATATTTTGTGTGCCAAGAAGTGCTTCACCTGAATAGTTAGTCTGATAGTTTCCCTCAGCTTACTGAAGGCTATATAGCTAGTACTTAATACTCTTTCCGTTCAACAATACAAGTCCTTTTAGAATTTGCACGTACTTTAAGAACCTAAAAATTATAGTGAAATATTAAATTTTAATCATTTTTTTTAATAATTTCATACTTTATATTAATAAGTATCAAATCGTTAAAAAAAATTCGCAAAAAAATTAATATTTTACCATGTTTTTAAGGTTCTTTAAAAGCGTGCAAAATCTAAAAGGATTTATATTGTTGAACGGAGGTAGTATTATCTTTATATTTGTAAATCATCATATGTTGGATAGCTTGTTAAGTGTTCCTTACAAACGCCAAAGTTACCCCTTTAACCCGAGCTTGTGACATCCTGGACATTCACTTATTCAGCTCTTCTCCCAAAAAGCCTTTCTTGACATTTACAATTACCTGATTTGCTATAATAACACTGCTGCAAGTTCTTCCCGTTGGGACTCTTAAAATAAAAATTCTATACCTGTTGTGCAATGTGCATTGTAAAATCTGACAGCAGTGGCACTGTTGCTTGAAGGACCTACCTGAAGCTTCCATGGAAGCCATTGATATCTATTGATGGGAATACGGTCTATGATTTAGATGACCAATTTAAGGTCAGATCATTGCTTCTTAAGTTACTTTGGCTGCAAGTGTATCTTCTTTGATCATTTGTGAAAATGACCAACAAAGCAATGTATACTCATGCCTTTACGGAACTTTTGGATGTATCCAACAGATTGTGCGGCATGCTGAGAGTTGGAACGTCTCTGCACTTGAAGCAGTTGCCCAGATTTTCAGGTCCAGTGATTGAACTCATTATTGGCTGAACAACAAGAACATGTATAAGCTAATCATAGTTTCCGTTCAAATCTGGGAACGTGACTGGTATCTCAATTCATCGCAAGTAAAATATGTTCTCTAAAGGTCAGCATCTACTTCCCAAGGAATATATGCAACTTGAGTTTTCAATTAAACCTTTTGTTTGGCTAGTCCAGTTCAGATAACACTTTGATATTGGGGTACACACTCTTCCGAATTATCTACTATTTGTATGTACATTGCCCCCACCAAGAATGCTAAGCGACACATCAATTATGTTGGGGCTCTGTATTATGTGTGGTAGAAGCCACCATACATTATATTAAAGTAATGTAATTAGCTGTATTTTGGTCAGGTTCATTGTCCTTTCCATTTTTGCTGCTATTATTTAATGTCTCTTTATGATCTAATATTCCATAGATTTGTGTTGCTTAGTTCCAGGAACTCTTTAAGATGTACTTAAACACTTTACCTCTTCCAATAATTAGCTTTATAAACAACCTCTGTTGATTGTTGGGCATCGAACGAACTTGTCGTTTACGTATGAAACAACATACTTCTACGGCAAAGCTTATGGTAGTGATATACTTGTCCTAACTTCATCCTCCCGTCCTTCCTTCTTTCCTTTCTTTGTTGTGTTATCTTATCCCCATCCTTCTATTCCCTTTTGATTGGGTGATGCTTACTGTAAAGTCTTAAAGTGGTTGTTGGAAATTTGAAATGTCAAAAACACCAGCTTACTGCACAGCCTGTACTGCTTAGTTTGCACTCAAGCCACTTTTTACACCTTTTGAGCTGTGAAGGTTCAATATTTCAAATTTTAATGGTAAATTGCAGTTCCTTGACTAACATCTCATACCCATGAGTCATGACTCATAAACCATGGTTTTATACATCAGTTAGTTCGGTTGAGTAAGTTTTCTTCAAGGGAGATGGGGTTTGTTTAGGATCCATATCACGGTATTGGGTATCAGTTATGAGAAACTCATACATATGTTTGAAATGGCCTGATATGAATACCAAATTGATATCAGGAATGAGCCATACCCATAACTAATTAATACACACCTTGGCACAAATCATCCTTCTTTCTTATAACTATATTCCTCATCATACCAAAGTTCATACCAATACTGATACTAATTTTGACCAAACGGACCTGAAAATATGAGCTTTATGCTAGTGTTTATAACAGATTTCTTGATTTGCATATGAATATGGTTTAAGAGAGTGAAATATTAGGTTCTCATATCAACCTTCCATACACAATGTATGGAATATGTGTACCTTTGATTATGTTTTGATAACCGTTACAATCCATGGAAAATGCATAGATTTTGCAGCCAAAGGGCATCATCATAAGGAGCTGAAAAATGGGAAACAAAATCATCAACCTCATCAAATAGCTACCTAACAGGTACTCATTAACTCCCCCCCTTTTCATAGTCTTGTTTATATTAATTCCTTGTGTTCTTTGAGAGGGTTGTTGTTTGTGCTTTTTTGTGTGCATTGGATGATGATAGTGTTCTTTTTTCCCTCCCGAATCCAAGGCCATAGTGCTAGTGATTGTCCAGCTTTGCATGCTCTCAAACTGCCTCTGGTTTTTTATTCATCCCTTTTGTTTTCTGTTGCCACAACCAAAGTCTGTGGGCCAAACTCTTTACCTCGCTTTTATTTATTTCTTTTGGGTGAAATTGCATAAAATCACCCCTGAAATCGGCTACTTAGCAGAAACCAACCCCTTAAAATATTAATTGCAGAAAACCACCCCTAAAACCCATTTCATTAGCATTTCGCCACCCCACTCCAATTTCCGATAGGAAAGTAAGTTACACCCCTTTAATATTTTGGCATTCAATTGAAGCGTGGTGATTAAAATCCATTTTAAGATCATAAAGAGAGTATGAATTGCAGTGTCTTATAACATTGAAACCCCATAGCCATTGTTTATGGGCATTGCACTTGTTAACAGCTTTCAAATGGAGAAAGTGGAGTGCGGTGGTGAAATGCTAACAGAATGTGAATAAATGGTGATTTTATGCAATTTAAATTTTAAGGGGTTTGTTTTCTGCAATTTCCCCTTTTGTTTATAATTCTTTAATTTTTTTTGCTTTTTTTTTTTTAAAAAAAAGTCTCCATTTTGTCAATACCCAACCCTCCCAAGTCCCAATCCATGTTTGAAGAAGGTTTGTCTCCTTCCCCACCCACTGGTTTTTTGATTGATATGGGATTAGGAATCTCGTGACCTGATTGATGTTTTTGCTGACTACCACCTGCTCTTTCCCCTTTCACTTCTACAGTTCTACTGTTATTGTTTTTTGGTTTGTTCTTTGTAGTTGCACACTTGCACTGTTGCCTCCTACCCTCTGCTAGGTTCTTCCAGAGCTCCAAATAAAGCAATTCAGTGTTTCTACCTTCAAGTTCTCATCTTTATTGCAACATGCATCATTTCCTTTTGCACGATGTGCTAATTGCTTCTTTCTTTGCATCAAAATTGAGGATTAATTTTGGGGGCACTTTGGGTCCAAGTTAGGAGCACCTTTTCCCAAACAGATTAGAGTAAAAGGGAAAGAGTAAAGAGTTGTTTGGTAAAACCAAAGGGGGATTTCAAGTTTGAAATATAGAGGGTGAAAAGTTAGTGTTCCCACCATTACTCATATACTTTGGGAAGTTTGTAATTGAACAACTAATTTTCAAATGTTAAAAGTGAGTTACTTTGTGGGATAGTGTCTCTCATTTGGATTTTGGAGTGGACTCCCCCTATAGGGCATGTCGCTCTCACAGCTCATATTAGGTGGTAACTAATTCGTCAATAGGGTATGTCGTTTTCTCCATTTACCCTCTTTTGGATTTTTATTCAATAGATAATGTAGATATAGTTGGCTAAATTTCCAATGATTGTTGATTGATAAGATTTCTTAGGGGTGGGCACAAATCCCGCAAATCCCATCCCGCATCCCGTTCCGATCCCGTCCCGATCCCGGTGGGATTTAGTAAAAAAAAAATCAATCCCGTCCCGCAAAAATTATGCGGGACGGGGCGCGGGACGGAGAGTTCGAATCCCGCAAATCCTGTCCCGTCCTGCATATATATAACTTGTAATAAAGATGGAAAAAAGTGTGAGAGAATCAAGTTAGTATTATGCTCATCTCACATTATTGTCTTGGTTTGTTAAATTAGATTTGTTCATGCACTTCAACTGAGATTTTTAATGCAATTTGCTAATGGCTACTGTAATGGAATTTATGTATTTTAATTTGTTTACTACTGTAATAGTATTTGTGTAGGAGTTTAAGACTTTAATTTGTTACAGTATTTTATTAATTGCTATATTTTATAATGTGATTATGTACTTTAATTTGGAATTAATTGGATTATCTTAATTTATTTTTTACGAGGGACAAATCCCGTCCCGTGAGGGATAAGACCCGGCGGGATTTGAAAAAAAAAATATCAATCCCGTCCCGCAAAATATACGAGGGACGGGACGCGGGATTACCCTAATCCCGTCTCGTCCCGTCCCATACCCACCCCTAAGATTTCTAATTTAATTATCTAATGAAATTATGAAATGATTCCACTGTGCTATGAGATCTGGCCGAATTGCTTGGAAATACAGACAAAATAAATTATGTTGAAATACTACAAAGTTAAATCAAAACCCCTTTTTCTAAAGCTAAATTTTACTAAACCACCGGATTATCTAAGTAGGATATGAGGTCAAATTAAAAAATATTTTTCCTAAGTACATCCAGTTGGCCGATTTAGCCTTTTGAAAATTAGATTATTAAGTTCACTTTTAGAGTTTTTTTTTAATAAAACATTTTTATCCTATACACTTAGGCAAATCGTTAAATAAATCATCAAATTTTCAGAAAGTCATGATATTTTCTTTCAAATAATCATGCATGACTTTATATGCTTGAACAATATTTTAAAATGCTGCAGTATCACTTTATCTTTCAATTTTTTGGTTAATTTATTTTATATTTATGTAACTTTAATAAACTACGTAATTTTGTAATAATATTTATTATAAAAAGAGTTGTGCGGCGGTGTTTGAAAAGAACACTTAGTTTATGTTGTCAATA
The DNA here is from genome assembly GCA_037127255.1 of Persicaria tinctoria. Classification (NCBI taxonomy): domain Eukaryota; kingdom Viridiplantae; phylum Streptophyta; class Magnoliopsida; order Caryophyllales; family Polygonaceae; genus Persicaria; species Persicaria tinctoria. Next base: position 10,452,855 of record JBANSL010000012.1, read on the forward strand.
TTTGATTAGTATTTTTGGGGTCAAGAATATGTGGTATTTTTTAATTTATAGATGCCTTTGTGTAGGGTTCTTATTTGTAATAATAATTTTATATATACATACAAAACCTTAAATGACCAATCATCTAGTGGTTTTAAAGTTTTTAGGCGGTCTGGGTCAAAAATGAAAACTGAAATGTTGCATGAACAAATATTGCATAATTTGCACTAGCTTAAATCTTATTAATAAATATTATTAATAATCAAAGAACACTTAATTGCTGCTACTAGGCTTATTTTGCAGCACTTGCACAAATTTCACTTGCTTATATTTCCCGCGCAAATGCACAAGTAAAATCAAGTTTGTAGCCCAGTTTGAATTTCTCTTGGTCATGGAACTTTGCATTGGCAAATTTTTATAAAATTTCATTTGACATAAAAACCTATACAAAAATCAATCAAATTTTGGTGTTAAAACCATAAATTGCTAATTAATCTCTCCTCCAAGCATACAAAACCAGAGAAAACCCCCCTCCGCCGCCGCTGCTGCCGCTACCGCCATAACAAGACCTTGCCGATGAGTTCGAGCACGAGCTCCGACCACAGTCGCTGCTCTCCTCAGCCCACTGCCACACGCTCGACGACCACGACGGCGCCGGTGAAACCGCCACCCCCGCTGGAGACGCTGCGGCTGACAAGCTTTTCCTGATAAACTTCTTCTCCGGCCCCACCATCTCCGGCGAAACGCCGCCCCTTTCCCCCACCTGAAACACAAACATCCCATGACCTCCGCCGCCGATCCGGCCGCTCCCGTCGCCGTTGCTCACCCAATTGAACACGTCCCAGAAGAAATCCACCTCCAACCCCCCAACAAAAATCCTCTCATTCCCCCGGAATTTCCACCCCAATCTCTTCACCACCAGCCCCGTCCTCCCGTCGATCCTCACCTTCATCGCTCCCCCGGAGCACTCGATCTCGATCTCGTGCACCGCGCCGGAGAATGCCGCCCTAGTCACGTAGCTCCGCCGCCCAAACACATGCTCCCGCCTCGACACCAAACTCCATAACTCACCCGAACCACACCCCGCCCCGAGCTGCGGCGCCCGCCGGGCCAACTCGGGCCGGAGATCCCCCACAAAGAACTGAACCCGCCCGTCGCACACAACTGCGAGGTAGAACGAGGAGTCGGGCTCGGCGGAGTTCGGGCGGGCAAACACAGCCCGCGTGAAGTCCCAGTAGAGCTTGAGCTTCTTCTTTCCAGAGCCCGGAAAGTATACGGACTTGGACCCGGGCCGGGCCCGGAAGAAGAAGGCGGAGGAGGAGGAGAGGGAGATGGTGAGGGTGAAAATCGGCGGCGCGTGGAGGGTGAGGGTGTGGGAGTGCTGGCTCCTGGACCAGGTGAGGGTGAGGAGGGTTGGGGCGCAGCTGGAGAACTGGGTTTGGTAGGTGCAAGTTATGAGGCTGTTTTGGGGGTTTTGGGTGGGGTTTGAAGAGCTTGAGCTGCTGAAACAAGCTGGTAACATGGCTTTAGCTTCTTCAGTCTTCACAATGTAAGTAATGGGTTTGGGTTTACCAGTAGAGAGAGACCATGGGAGAAGGTGAAATAGGTGCAAGATTGGGGGGAGTGGGTATGGAATGGAGCTGAAATTGCGCCTGTGATCACTCCTGTATTATATATGTAGGAGGGGGGTGAGCTGGGTTGCACTCAGAGAGTTTAGTTTTGGAGTAGCAGCTAATACACTACATGTCTACATATGTATGTATACTCAAATATACAGAGAGGCAACCCAACCTAAGAAGATGACAAGGGGGAGTGAGTTGGGAGACTTTTTGACTCTTTCAAGCTTTGTATTCTTGATTAGTCTTTAGTCTATTCTTTTTTTATGAGAAAAAGGGTTGCATAAGGAGAGAGAAAGAGAGTGAGGGTATGGATGATAGGGCCTTTTGAAAGAGGGTGGGTGCCTGGGTTTTATGCACATTCAACACTTTGAAAACTTACCAATTTGATGATTTGTATAAGAGATGGGCCATGGAGAAGGCATGGGTCCTTTCACTCCTTTGTTCTTGTGGCAAGTGGTAACTGTGTTTAGCTCTTAGGGCTCATTTGGTTCTTTGAAATAAACATGTAAGGAAAACGGAATGAAAATAAATTTTGTATAGTAAAATATATTTAGATAAGATAATAATGTTATTTTTTGTGTGAAAAAATAAGATACGAGGGGTAATTATTCGATGAGTATATGAAAATGAGTGATTAAAATAAGAAGAAACAAAGTCAATTTTGTATGAAAAATTGGGAGTAAAGGGTAGTAATTAATTTTTTTAACAATGAAACTTGAATTATGAATAGATTACATTCTATTTACCTTTCGAAAATTTAAACCAAACGAGCCCTTATATTCCCAAGAATCCTCATATCTAAGGTTCACAATGAGTACTAGAGTGTATACTTATGGTCTGAGAACAATAACATAGCGCTTTTGCTACTAGAATAAGAGATCACTAGTTCTTTTCCCGAACCTTGTTCGGGTGTTTTCATAATATTTTCGGTCGAATTTGACGTATTAAGTACAAAATATTCGACATGTCAAATTAAATAAAAAAAGGCATGGAAAAGAAAACAGAATCCTTAAGTAAGGAGCTGAACACCTGCCTGGAGTTAGGAAGGAGTTAGAAAGGAGCTGAACACCTACCTAGAGTGTATCAAGTGCATCTGCGTCCTTTTTGGTCCATGAATGATTTGCAATCTCACAGTTCTTAATTAACAAAAGTTATATGCCATAAGTTGTATTCAAATACCTATTTAGAGAGGATCACATCCTTGAAAAAATCTCAAATTGAGTAAACTTAGAACTTTATTAGTTGTGAGTCTCTTCTTTAGATAAGTGTTTAGCATCTTCCTCACAAGGTCCTTTGATTGAAGTGAAATTGAAGGCAATAAATCACTTGTGAAATCAATATGGCCTTGTAAGATTGCATCAAATTTTCCGTGCTCAGTGTCAATGAACCAAAAACTACCCGACACATTTCCATCCATGAATACGCAAAGGTGAATTTAGTTGCTCATGGATGATGTTGGTTAAAAGATGATGCATCTTCAACAATATTGTATAAATTTGTGCAAGCTACTGGGTTAAAATTAACCTTTAAAATAGAGATTCTGCAAAATTGACAACCTTTAAAATAGAGATTCTATTGTTTGGTCAAACCACAAATTGAATGAATTGAGTTGCTTCCCCAAAAAAAATGAAAAAAAGTGAAAACAATTAAATTTGGACCCTAAATTTTAATATTTTTATTATCAACAATCTCTACAAATAGAAGTGGTAAAAAAAAAATTAAAAAAATATTTTTGATAACCAACCATTCTATTCAATTTACTTAAGTCATCCTACAACAAATTATTCGAATTCAAAGGAAATTGATCATTAAAACAGTAAACAAAAGCTTCTGGTGGTCTCAAGGTCGCCATATAGTGCGCCGGTTTGTTGGCTTGACGTTTGGTGAAGCTCCACATCACACTTTTGAACCTCTCCACCATGCTTCAGACACACTCCAGGAGGTTTCCCAGCGCTCCCCTTACCTTCTCCTTGGTTTGCAGCTTGCGAATTATACTGCAGCAATCTGACTCAAACACCACATGGGAGATATCTTCATCGATACAAACCTCAACAGCCCAGAGAATTGCTTCAGCTTCCACTAACTCAACCTCACATGTTTGCTGAACCCCCTTTGCAGGCACAAAACATGCCTCTCCCTGGCCATCCCGAGCTACCTGCCCCACGCCGCAACCCCACTGTTCGCTCATAGTCGCATCGAAGTTTACCTTGATGATGCCTTGTGCCAGCTTTCTCCATTTCCCCTCTCCATCCTCCCTATCCGCACCAGGACCCTTAACCTCACTTGTAACAGCTGCCAGAAATTCCTCAAGTTGTAACATCGCCTCCTCTACAAGTAGTTTTGGCGGACGATTAATCCCCTCGAAAACAAACTTGTTACAAACTTGTTTCTAGCTATCCATATATCATATAAGAGCACAACCCATTGTTGCAGAAGTGTAGGAGATTTTAGCGCCAGTACCCTCTCAAAAAGTATTTCTATTTTGATAGTTATCCGGAATGAAATTCAGTAAGAGTAGTGATTACCAAGAGATCTTTAGTCTCGATGCTTCAAACTCGCGTTCCCTACAATATGCAATACATCCTTTGCCAACAACGACCAACATTCGGTCTAAGACATCTTCCCTGTGTCCTGATCCTGGAACCAAAAAATACAAATTAAGTTTACAAAAATTGCAACAATACTTGGAAAAAAAAAGCAGATGGTTAGTTACACACCTTTGAATCGTTCCATGATAAGATGGATCGAGTTGTTCCATGAATGACTATTGAAGCATCACAAAGTCACAACCTTACATGACGCTCTCGAACTTAGCACTAATTTCTGCCATGTTATAACTAAACAACCCATCAATGCATCCCATAAAGAGGGTTGAGGCACCATTCCATGACTTATCATCTCTTCCAGCCATAAAACCTTGCTTCATCAGCCAAAAGCACGGTTTACTACAAGCCCGTAGGTCTCTACTATCTCATTTACCTTCAAGTTTAGATGCGAATAAATAAATAAAAAATCCAAAAGCACAGTTTGTACCCATGTTACACATTTGAAAAGTCCACTCTCAATCTTAATATATTGATGCTTAACCTTCTCAATCAATCCATTCATGGCACAAAAGAAATCATGACAACGAAGATAGAATTTCAGTGAATAATTTCCTTCATCAAAGAGGACCTTCAAGAGCTCCACATCCACATCAGACTGCTTATGCAGCATTAGTAAGGAAAAATCTAGCAACTATCACATGCCGCAAGCAAAGAACATATATAAACTGGACTGCAGAGAAATGTTTATTTTGATAGGAAGTTGAGTTCCAAACTGATCCACGTAACCTATCACCTGATTCTCATTGATAAGATCACCCTTTTTTCATTTAAGAATTTGTCAAGCATAGCAAAAAGTGCAACACAAATATTGAAGTAATCAATATTTCAGGTCATGATTAAGAATTCAACATTGAAGTTCAAAACTGCAAAGAAAGATGGAGGGTCTCAAATTATCTAGTCTTTAACCATAAAATCATAGAAGATCCAAAGAGAAAGAAAACAAACAACATTACCTCTTTGTAGACATGAGGTTGCTCCTTCCGCTTAACTGTCATTCCCTTGGAAAATGTTCCCACCTATAGGATAGTTCGCAACTGTAAATTGAAGGCATAGATATTCTGAACAATGCAAGCAGATAAACATTCTAATACATACCGCTGGAGATGATACAAGCTTAAAGCCACTGGACCCAGAAGCTTCCAAGGCAGATAGCTTTCCAAACTTCCCCGAGGATGCCTTCAAAATGGGTTTGGCTTCTCCACAGATGATTTAGGAGATGCTGCTGAAGGCTTAGCAAGACCTGATTGATCCATGGGCTCACTTGGGATAGGGGGAGCTACAACTGGTGAATTGATGGCAACAGGAGCATTTGTGGCTCCAATATTTCACTTAACATGCATCTCAAAACTATCAATCTTTGAAACCATAAATTTTCTATCAAACTTCTATGTAAGAAAACAAATAGTCATCATTTCATAAACATATATGCAACATTAAATAACAAAAATTTAGTAAATGTTACAAATTTCATAAATATATATGAAGTGATCGTTGATGGGAACAGTAAGCTAGAAAACTGACAACAAATTCATGTTCCTTCATAAGGAGAGGATAATGTAAACTATAAGCTTTATAATTTGTAACCAAACTTTAATCCTATAATCTACTACAAACAGGAAAAAAAAAGACACAAATTTCTTTAAACTACCAGAAAGTTTTTCCAGAAATAAACTAATAACAAACCCAAATTAGGGGTCAATGATGGAAAAAATGGAACTTTAGGTATAGTAGTGAGCTAGGAAGCAAAGTATGATAGCTATATTATATACGACCAGCCTAAGGCTAAGATGCTAGTATTTGATAGAGAATCAAATAATATAAAAGGGAGCCTCAAAGTTCCAATGAAGGAGTTAATGGCCAATTAGATTGATCAAGCATCGAGATTGAAGCTTCCACATTCGTATTTTTTCAAATTTAGGCAATAATATTCTATTTGCTAGTAAATTAAATATTTAATGTAAAAAAGAAATCAACAATACAATAAGACAATAACCGACATAGAACACTCACAAAATAGGGCAAAACAAACAGAAAAATTCTATTCTATCTTCCAAAACAATTTCACAAATTGGCTTGGTTTTGAGTCTTTTTTCAAACCTATACATTAAACTGGAGTAAAAGCCCTTGAATTCAACTAAAAAACTCAAAATTTAGCCACTAATTGAGAGCATGAAAATGAATCCACTTATTGGAATCAACAACGAAGCAGAAACTCAACTGAGAAAAGAAAAGACTTAATTCAATTGGCATAAATCAAGATTAAAAAAAAAGACCTAATCAATTGTCAAACCCAATCAAAATCAAAGCCCTAACTCAAAAAACATACCTATAGAATAACTCTTTATATCATTGCATCTCTTTAACTCAACCTATTCATGAAACTTAATTCAAAATCTCTTAACCCCAAACTTGGATAACGATTGCCTCTATACCCTGAACAACTAACTGATTACAATAGAACAATTCAAATCCAATACACATGTTGAGAAAATTGAAACTTGTGAGTGAAATACCGACAAAGAAAAGGAATTGAATATCATACCTTGGAAGATTGAGGGGCATCCCGCTAACTCTCGGCCTTTTCTGCAACATCGTTATCTATTTCATTGTCGGCGTTGGCGTCGGTTGTACTTGTCTACCCCTTGTTCTCCACACCGGCACTGATGTGTGAGAGACTGAAATTTGGTTACCTAAAATAAGCAGAAAATCACAAATTACTATTTGGTACGAACAAAATCGAATCCCACACATTAGGGACATCACAAATAGCAGTATAGAATCCCACACATTAGGGACATCACAAATAGCAGTACTCAGGCAAGAAAACCAATAGATGTCTCAATCAGTTCCACATTAACTAAGCACAAACTCAATCTAGCACAAACCCGATCGAAATTTTCGAGCCTCATATATAATTGATCCTCCAAGAAACAACAACTCATAAATTTAGGGTTAAAAACTGTGGATATAGGCCGAAGATACTTACCTGGCAGGAGCAAGCGGCAGCTGGCAGTGGTCTGGGAGGGGTAGGCCGGCACAGCAGGAGATCGTTGGAGGAAGTCTGGGGACGCGAGCAAACTCTTGGCAGTGGAAAGGGCGAATGGAGGCGGCGATGGTGGTCTCTGGTAGTGTTGCGGCTGTCGACGGAGGAAGTCCGGTGGCCAGGCTCGGCGAGAGGAGGGCGGTGCTGCCGATTTAGAGTTCCGGCGCCGCCTCCGCTCCTCTCTACGCCGCCGTCAACTGTCGATGGGCAGCCCCTTAATCTCCTCTCTCTCTCCCTCGATCCGTCTCCAATTTCAAGGAGAACGTGCGGCGGCTTCTTACTGAGCAAAAGTAATCGTTTTTAGGGTTGCTTCTTCTCTGAACAAAAGTAAGAAGCGGTTGAAGGAGAACGTGGGGATGTAAAATTGGGTTTTTAGGGTTGCTCAGAGATAAGTTAATTAGTGAACGTGGGTTAGAAAGGAGAAAATTGCTTCTTACTTTTACACAAAGAAGGACACGTGGCTCGTTTTTTTGTGAAGACATTGTTTCTAAAATAATAAGTATAAGGGGTGAATTGGTCGAAAATCTCTAAAGTGGAGTTCATATTATTATTTTTTTTGATAAGGAAATAATTCGAGGCCGGACAAGCCCGGACCTCGAGAGGCCGACAAAGTCGGCAGACGGCAAGCCGTCTAAACATACAACAACGAAAATAGAAAATATAACATAAAATACATCAAAGGAGCACCAAAAGTGGAGTTCATATACAACTTAGGGGATTAACAAAAGCAAGTTTGGATGGAGTGCATAAAATTTTCTTTAGTATGAAAACACATTATATTTATATATATATATTATTCAATAATGGGCTATCAATTTCACAACAACAAGGGTTGTTACTTGTTAGGGATCCCATTAACCGGGCAACAGTGCATGCAGCAGAGATATGAGCGATATGTGAAGACAAATCCACCAACCTGAATTATTTTGGTGCATTTTTTATTTTTAATTCCTTTGAATTCATGGTCAGATATGTTTAATTAATTGAATCGCAATATTGATGCAGATTGCGAGGTGGAGGATAGTAGATACTGTTCTCTTCACATGGACATCTACCAATTATTTTCAACCCAACCAAACGTGAGGCCGGGGATTTACATTTATGCACTTTTTTTTGGAATTTTCTCTATTCTTGGACCCAAAAATGTGTGTAAAATCATTATCCAAACCTTAAAATAAAATTCTATTTTATTAAATCAAAATTAATAGGTCTATGTAAGTGTGACACAGCTCATTATCCAATTTCTCAAGTCTTTTTTTTTTAGTTTTTCTTTTAAAAAAATAAATTGTTTGCAAAAATTCACAAGTTACAAAAAAAAAAATAAAAAAAAAATACTCATAACAAGGGCCTCATGGTGGTGGCCAATGATGCATACAACCTAATAAACCGAAGCAAACAACCAATAACATCTTATTTTAATAGTCATGGTTAAAAAAAAGCATTTAAGGCTATGTTTGGTAAAAGCATAGTTGACTGGATAGCTGAAGTTGGTGAATTATTTGTAGGTAAAATTATAAAAAACCACCCTTTAAATATGGATGTTTTCACTTAACCACTCCTTAAATTCAAAATTACATAAAACCACCCTTTAAATGGTATTTGTTTATAACTCACCACCCATTCAACTATTTTCGTTACTTTATCATTAAATATATTATATTTTAATATTTTTAAACTCAAATTTGATTGTAAATATATTCAAATTTTGAATTTAAGGAGTTGATCATATTTTAGGGATTATTTTATTTATTTTAAAAAAATAAAATAAATCTAGCCTACAATTATTATCTTAATTTATGGTTGAAAATGTTTATAGAATTTTAAAATATTATGGAAATTACTCTTATTTATTTATATTTTAAATAAGAGTAATTTACATAATGTTTTAAACATTTTCAAACATAAATTAAGATAATAATTCTAGGCTTTATTGATTATTATTTTTAAAAATACATGCAATGATCCCTAAAATATAATTGGGCCCTTAAATTCAAAATTTGAATATATTTACAATCAAATTTGAGTTTAAAAATATTAAAATATAATATATTTAATGATAAAGTAACGAAAATAGTTGAATGGGTGGTGAGTTGTAAACAAATACTATTTAAAGGGTGGTTTTATGTAATATTGAATTTAAGGGGTGGTTAAGTGAAAACACTCATATTTAAAGGGTGGTTTTCTGTAATTTTGCCTTATTTGTATGAAATATAGGTTAATAAACTAGTAGGGTGTCTGAAAAACTAGTTGTTATGGTAGCTGATGAAAACTTGTGAATAAAAAATCATAAACTCCGAAAAGCTTAAGTAATTAAGTAGCTAATGAAAAACTATAAATCCAAAAGCTAATTAAACTAAAATCTTATATTTATTTTAATTAAAATTATATAATATCAAAATCACAAGCTTCAAGAATTTTTCAGAGATGGGTAAGTATCTAGAAACAAAACTCCAAAATTAAATTAAAATCTCCTTTTTTACAGAGATGGGTGAATATTTTTTCAGTTTAAAAATCCATGGGAAATTAAATTAAAATTAGGCAGGCCATACCTAACGAAACTCCAAAATTGATAACTTAATGTTAAAGTTACTACAGCCGGTGTAAATGTATAATATACGGAGTATTTCGTTCTTACACTGGGAAGGTTATCATTAATGCAATACAGGCCTCTTCTTCTTTATGTCCCCACGATTTTGGGGAAAATGTGAATAAATAAGCAAATTTAATGCAAGATTTAGGCCTTGAGAGTCAATATAAATGCAATTGTGTGATTGCATGTGTCAGTGTAACTGTGCAAGGGAGTAACGATCTGATGAAATGCAGGGTTGCCAATTCAAAGTTCAGTAACATTCACGGGTCTCCTTTTATGTGCGCCCTTTGTTTCTAATTAAAAAATTCACCACCATTATTTTTTTCTTTCAAATAAATTAATTAAACTCTCTATGACATGCTTTAGAAGAGATATTTTGATCTATTTTAGATTTTTTTGGATGATGGATTTGCAATGATTTATAGTATTAAGTTGTGTGTTTTTAAATAATTTTGATTGGTTATAAAAGGTAGTTAGAATTTTTAAAATAGTAAAATTTATTAAAAAAAAATTAATGTAATGATGATTAGTTTAGAAGAATAATGTGTTTTCTTAAGACCCATTCTAAATAGTATTATTTTTTAAAAAGTCTACCCAACGCATGGGTTAAAGAGATCAGATTTGGGGGTGTTTGGTAACGAAAGCTAAATGGTTTATTGTATAAAATATATGTTAAATTAAACTGTTGATAAGTTAGTGATGTATTTGATAATCTTAGGGTAGCTGATAAAACCAAATGATAAAATGAATAGATTTGTGCGTATAAAAAGAAAAGTTATGAAAAGCTTGAGGGTGTAGCTATTGAAAATTTAATTCCAAAACGCTAATTAAAATATAATCTTAGCTTTATTTCATTTAAAACTATATAATACTCCCTCTGTTCCATAATATACGTACACCATGAGTTTTTAGAAGATAGTTTTTGTTTCAAAATAGATAGTCTTTATGTTTTTTATTTATGGAATTGTAATGATTTATATTGATTTGTGTGTTGTTGACTAATTAAAATATAATCTTAGCTTTATCTCATTTAAAACTATATAATACCCCCTCCGTTTCATAATGCATGGGTTTTTAGAATATAGTTTTTGTTTCACAATAAATGGTCTTTTATGTTTTCTAAGTAAGGAATTGTAATGATTTATATTGACTGAAGTGTTGTGGACTTTTTAAGAAAATTTGTTTGGTTAAAATGTGTAGTGAGTATTAAAAAATAATACTACAAAATTTATGAACAAGTTAGTGTAATGGTGATGTTTTTCAAAAAGTAAAGTGTTTACTTTGTATGTGATTCTTGCCAGCTGAGTCACGTGCTCGGGGTTTACCGTTAAAGGTGGATTCCTTGAATAGGTAAATAAAGAGTGGTCATTCCGGGATTCGAACCGGGGACCTATGGGTACTACCCACAAGTCCTTTCCAGTGAACCATTCCCGAATGGTTAAAGAATAAATAAAATCAAAGGTGGATTCCTTGTCATAAAAAAAAAAGTTAAAGTGTTTTATCAAAACTTGTATCAATAGCTAAAAGCCCATGTATTATGGAACGAAAGGAGTATTAAAATCAAAAGCCTTGTTGCCAAACACACCCCATCAAATCTTAATTATTTTAGTCATTTTTGTTTAAATTTATGATAGTTTTTTATTATTATTATAATATATCATAATATTTGCCTATTTGGGGTTGTTGTCTCTTAGAAGTTCACATGCTTGCTTTGTAGCCCAATTTTTTTTTATTTAGCCCCTTTAACTTGCATGCATCTTTAATTGTTCATCATTTCCGTCCATGAAAAAGGAGCATTTCATTTGAATCCATGGGCAATTGACTTTTTTTTTTTAGCCCCTTTTTATTTGGATGTTTGGGTTTTACTTCAGATCTATACCGCTCGTTTGGTTCAATGTGAGAATTGAAATTCCCAGGAAGTTACTTCATGGGAATTAAATTTCCGGGAAGTCTAATTGATAGGAATTGTGAAAATGTGTTTGGTTGATTTTTTTATTTTAAAGGAATAAAAGGGGGAATTGAAAATTTATAAATATAAAAGGGTGGAAGTTGAACTTACCTAGGGGGAACTAGGTAAGTGAACTTCCTCCAAATCAGAGGAATTCAACTTCCTGTGAAGTGGAATTCCTGGATTTTCATCTTTCAAAAATGTTAACCAAACGCATGTATTTCTCCGACTTCCTGGAAATTTCTACTTCCTGGGTTTTTTAGTTATAAACCAAACACGCTTAAATATTGAATATTGATTTTCCATATTTAAAAAAAAATTACTTGTTACATAATTCACATGAAAATGAAAAATAAAAATAAATAAAGAGATTTACATCTCGATCCATCAAAACTCCTACTAGAATCAATAATAAATGGTTTCATCTCAAAAATCTGGTGAATCCAATGAAATTTACTCATTCGTAAGCTCCAAGCTTATCATCACTCTGCAACAAATTCAAATTTGAAACTCTAGTTGTTCTTGCAAATCAGAAAATGGAGAGATTTATTTTTCGATCAAACCTTCAACAGTTAATTAACTGTCGTATTCGATCCAAAGCAGCCGCTGCAAAAACAGCAGCTTTTCATCACCTTCTTGCTCCTCTTCTTCCACATCGCTTTCCCGCCAATTCCATTTCCGCCTTTCCGATCCTCCGTTAATTCCTTTTCAGTTCGCGCCAAATCGTGCTCGTAAACCCTAACCAATAAGCTGTCCTCCTCCACGCCCACATTGACCGGCGTTGACCCGATCCCGCGCGCCACCGCCATCAGCATCTCCATCACCATCGGCCGAAACTCCTCCCTGTCGATCGATCCGTTCCGGTCGACATCGAACCGATTGAAGATGAGATCGCAAGTTCTCTCATTGTACGTGTACTCCTCCTCCTCGGTTCCCACTGCCGGCGATTTCGGCGCGTGGTCGAGCGCCTCCGACGGGGAGAATTTCCGGCGGACATCAATCCGGGAGAGGAATCCGTCGCCATCGCCGTCGAGCTCGTGGAAGCGGTCGTCGGCGCACTTCCGGAAACCGTCGACGTCTTCGATGAATCGGTTGATCATCGGGCCGTCGATCATCACCAGCATCTTCGGTATTGATTCGATAATTGATCTAAGAAAATCGATCTATTAGCTTGATTTGCTCCTGAATCGATCTCGGTTTTGTAGTCGATTGGTATACATGGCATTGACATTGGCTTCGTTGCGTGCACGTATGTGAATTTGGGATCGGAGTGTAAGCTTCCCTGCTGCAACGGACGTACGTATGATGATTGAGATTGAAGAGGATTGAACAATCAGATTGGTTATTTTGATATATTTAACTAATTAAGTGCTTCTCTCTACCAAAATAATAATAGTAATAATTAAGTGCTTGTTTTGTTTGCCATTTCAACTATGTCTATGTTGGGATGCAGTATTGGATGATCGAGAGGATTGTCGTAGTGTTCGTGATCTTTGAAAACCCATCATTTTGGTGGGAGTAACGTCGTGATCCAAAATTCCTCAAGATTCGCCTTTTCCGGTGGTGAGTTAATGTTCTCCGCCTTCTCAGCGTCGGGACGTCGTGTGAATCATCGTATTCTCCCGTGTTCTCGGCATTCATGGGTCATTGGATCGTCATCGACTCCTCCGTTGGCTGTCAACTTTTATGAGTTGTTAGGGTTTTTCTTTCTTCTTTGTTAATTTGGATTCTAAGTACTTTGTATGTTGACGGTTAGTCCATTTGTCGATTTTTCGACTTCTCGAGCTTCACACTTCCTGGAATTTTTACTTAATAGAAAAAAACACCAACAACATTTGTGTGGTTTCAACTTACGGATTATATATTATAACTAATTTCATGATCTATAAATCACTTAAAAAGATTCTTATGTAAGCAATTTTGTCAATCTAATTGCATAAAAATTAGTACACTGAGAAATGTTTAAAAATGGCAGCTCTGGTATTACAGTAATTTGTAGAAAGATTCTAGTAGCCCCATTTTTTGAAATTTTGAATTTGTAAAAAAAAAAGTATTATTTTAGTCTAATATAATTTCACATCACACATAAACATCAATTTTGACTATTTACATTTTTTTTTTAAAATGGTCTATGAGATATTGAGATGTTATAAAATTGTTGATAAAATGAAGTAATTTGATGTTAAAATTGTCTTAATACTCTGCATTTCCGTCGGTTGTGAGCTCCAAAAGGCGAAGCTAAAGAGGCAAATTGTGAGGTTACGTTGGACCATTTCGGCCCAATAGTTTGAAATGTAAGGCCCAAAAATAGCGACAGCCCAACTTGTTATCTTGAGTTGAGCATAAAGAGAAAGGTGTCACTATTCTTTAGCGACCCCCGTGGAATTGGAAACTTCGTAAATGAAATTTTTAGTCAAATTTTTGTCAAATGAATAACTATTCATCGACTTTCAATATCGAAACAGTGAAACACCGACTTTTCGTGTCAGCAAATATTCGAGGACAAAAAATACATCTTAGCCCATATATAGAAACCGAGAAGGTGCATTTTATATAAGAGGACCTTTTTTTATCTCGGTTCTTTTTAGAACCAGACTAAAAACATAGTCATCACGACCAAATTAGGACTTTGACCAACAAAATTGCAATACAATGGTTGATCATTACGACCAACTTCACGTGGGGCTGTTGCAACCAATTCCATCCATGGTCGGTACGACTTACAACCATGGTCATTACATCTATGAGGTAAAAAGGAAATAATACCCTGCGTTAAACATAATTCTTACTACCTATATTTTTGTAATGATTAAGAAAATATTAGTCGGATTATATTTTAATTAAGTGATAGAGTAATTACAAACCGAGGAAGTAAAATCAAAATCTCGACTTGATTTCTCAAACTAGGGAAAGAGAGATTGAAATAAATTAATACTCCATCCGTCTTAAAATATAGGTCGTTTGATTTTTTTAATACGCATTTTAGAGAGCTCAAAACGATAGGTAGTTTGATTTTGTGAAATGTATTTTAATATAATATTATAGATTATAGATATTAATAATAGGTGTAGTATTATTTTAAAATAATAATAATAATAATATTTTATATACTCTGTACTTTTTAACTCTTAAACACAAACGTGTTAAAAAATCAAACTACCTTAATTTTGAGACGGATGTTAGTGAAATGAAACAAAGCAGGACCCACTTACTGTGTATTCATTCCCATAGGCGGATCTCTTCAGAAGTACGGAGTACAAAAATGCACCTTCTCGATTTCTGTAAATGGGATTCATTGACAGTTTCTACTTTCAAGGTTGGTTGCGTCTTCCTCCCTACCTACCTGTTCCTCCTAATTTGTAACGCTTTCGCTTCCATTGACGTCGTTACTCACATGGTGAACGTTTCCTCAACCCCTCTTTCATCATCTTTCATTTCTCAGGGAGACAACGTAAACGACCAAAGGGAGTAACATCTTTCAGGTGTCAGCCGAAAGGAGTTCAAAGCCCCCAAAATTGATTACAAAAGGGACGGAATTTGTACAGAAATCCAGGCGGAACGATAAAACGCCTTCGACAATCGGAATAAGGGAAAAAGAAGGGAGTTTGGGGCAAGACATATTTGGAGAATGGATGATCTCGCCGAATTGGAACCAGATTACTCGGAGTATGTGGAAGTTGACCCTACTGGTAGATACGGCCGGGTACATCAATTCTCGATTTTGTTCGATTTACATGTCTTTTCCCCCATTTTTAGGGTTTATTGAGATTAGGTTTTGTGAGATGATTTGTTCTCCTTCGATTTGATTTCTGCAGTACAATGACGTTTTGGGACGAGGTGCTTCAAAGCTGGTGTATGAATCCGAAAATACGGTTTTCAGATTCGGATTTGGGGTTCCATCGATTGTTTACAAGTTTTAGGGCATTGTGAATTTGTGTTTTCAACCGAATCCGTTACACATGTCATTGAATTTGGGGATATTTTGGTGGCGAATTGATTTTGCAGGTATAGGGCTTTTGATGAGTACGAGGGCATAGAAGTTGCTTGGAACCAGGTGAAGCTCCATGATTTCCTTCAAAGCGCTAAGGATCTTGAGAGGCTCTACTCTGAAATTCATCTCCTGAAAACACTCAAGCACGAGAATATCATGAAGTTCTACGCCTCTTGGGTTGATACATCCAAGAGGAACATAAATTTTATCAGTGAAATGTTCACTTCTGGGACTCTAAGGCAGTAAGTATACACAGATTGATAAGGATAACTTCCTTATGTTGTTTTGTCAGCTACGGTGATATTGTTGTTGGCATTTTGGAATTTGAACATTTCTCAGTTGAGTTAGTTTCGTGCGATTAGGTATAGGCTTAAGCATAAGAGGGTCTGTATCCGAGCTGTGAAGCATTGGTGTAGGCAGATCTTGCAAGGTCTGCTTTATCTTCACAGCCATGATCCGCCGGTCATTCATAGAGATCTCAAGTGTGACAATATATTTATTAATGGGAATCAAGGTGAAGTCAAGATTGGAGATCTTGGCCTTGCTGAGATCCTTAGCAATTCCAAAGCCGCTCATTGTGTCGGTATGCTTCTTCTGATTTAGATAATGGCATGAAATTTTTGTCACATAGGAATTTTTAAAGCATTAGAGTTTTAGACCCTGGGTTCATTGAATGATTATTTAAAGTAGTTCTTAATTGTTGCTTAATAAGTTAAATCTTTTCGCCTTTTGGGGAATGCGGAACTGTTTTGTTTGTCAACACATCAGGTACACCAGAGTTCATGGCCCCGGAAGTTTACGGAGAGGAGTATAATGAGCTGGTTGACATTTACTCATTTGGGATGTGCATCCTGGAAATGGTCACCTTTGAATACCCATATAGCGAGTGCAGCAATCCTGCACATATATACAAGAAAGTGATCTCTGTAAGAGTCCTCTCTCTCTCTCTCTCTCTCTCTCTCTCATACTGTGTTTGTGTGTGTTTGTGACTATGTAATGTGTATGCATCATTTCCTGATAGTGAATCTCATAATCCGATTGTTTTACAATGTAGGGGAAAATGCCCGATGCTCTGTACAAGGTAAAGGATCCTGAAGTGAGACAATTTATTGAGAAATGTTTGGCGACAGTGTCGTCAAGACTCTCAGCAAGAGAGCTTTTAAATGATGCTTTTCTCCAAACTGAGGATTATGGTTTTGATTCAAGATCAATAGACTGCAAAAGAGAATTGGACGGCATAGACCCTCAGATCAGGCAGCCATCTATTGATCCTTGCACCAGTGACTGCTCGTACCTCAGTTGGAACTGCAACAGCAACGAGTATGAATCCTACAACGAAGAGTGTCACAATGATTCAGTGGAGGTTGAAGCAAGTGGAATTGAATTGGCTCATCAATGTGATGAAGAAGAAGAGCATTCTCCTGATATGGACATAACCATCAAAGGAACAAAAAGAGAAGACGGAAACATATCTTTCAGGCTCAGAATTGCGGATCAAGAAGGTAAGTCTTTATATTTTCTTCATTTTGCTTCAATTCACCTTTTTATTTTGTAAAGAATGTGTCATAGTTAACAAACTGAAAGCTAAGCTTTCATATCATAAAATAACACGTCATGTCTTGATTTTGCAGGTCAAATCCGGAACATATATTTCCCTTTTGATGTTGAGATGGACACTGCGTTGAGTGTTGCAACGGAATTGGTTGCAGAGCTGGATATCACTGATCAAGATGTAACGTACATAGCTGAGATGATTGATGGGGAAATCTCTAAATTGGTACCTGAATGGATATCAGGGCCAGAGATTGAGGAAGATCTCTGTGTTGCAGACATGAAACTGTGTCTAAATTGTGACTCAACCCACACTTCTATTGATCAATGCATGAAATTACTTTCAAGTAACTTCAGTCACTGCTCTGATGGTTGCGCTGCCATCCATGGACGTTTTGAAGAGGTCATGCCTAAAGTTGACGGATCTGAGAATGATGCAGTGGAAGATGAGAATTTGCCTATTTTGGCAAAACAGCAAAATGCCATTTTCATGCCTAAAGTTGACGGATCTGAGAATGATGCTCTCGAGCCGGGTGGAAAATGGGATTGCCAGGAAAGTTTTGAAATCAGTTCACTTTATTCTGGAATCAGTCATTCAGACTACGACCACAAAATTTCAGAAAAACCCATTTCACCTAAGCACGAGATTGATGGCAACCGGAATGATGGGCACTCTTCTAAGTCGGATGATTTTGAGGATGATTTCCAATGGGAAATGAGATGGTTGAAGGCAAAGCATCAGTTAGAAGTGCGGGAAATCATGGATCAACGGTTGAAAATCCCATCCAAGTGTTCAACAAGACATAATCCCTCTAGAGACCGACATTTCTCAACTTCAGATCTTATTAGTTCTCCGGGGATGGTTTTTGGATCTGATGACGCTTGTACGGTAAGCCAGGGGGACCAATCTCATGAGGCATTGATGAGAGATTTCACCAGCGTAGATAACTCAAGCGCCACTGCCAATAAGAGCCTCTGTGCCAGCTCCCTGCTTCCCGGAGTGCTTCAAAGAACTACTTCTCTTCCTGTTGATGCTGTCCGTATATAGTAGTAGCGATAATCGGAAAATCCATTTTGTGACTCATAAGACTACTAGAGTAGAAAGGGAAATGTTGGTGAGCTGGCCGGTGATGTGTGTGTTTTAGGCTGTAATTGGATAAAAGGTTTCCATGTTAGGGGGAGACTTGAAAGAGGATCAAGTAGATTTGTTCATATAACAAAACAGGCCAATGGGTTTGGGAATGAGTTTGGTTTACTTTTACAATTTGATCATTTATCTGAACTGTTGTCAACTAGCAAGTTAATTTTTTGCTTGTAAAGAAATCTGCAGCTGCTCACCTCCTGTATTTTTACATGTACAAAAGCAGAAACCAGTTGTGTGTTGCAACTCATGAAGGTTTCTGATGGGTGAAATCTGGGAGACTTCTTACTGAAATGTTAGGAGATTGGTTAAGAACTGATCGGCAGAATTTGATTGGTTTGACGCAGGGGTGGATACTGGACTGTCATTCAGGGGATACTTGAAGGTAAAATTTTTTCCCAGGTTGGGGATGCTTGATGGAAAAAATGAAAAAAATAACACTAAAAAAAAACATTTTTTTTTTTGGATGCTTGAGCATCCCCCATCATTCTAATAGATCCGCCCCTGGTTTGACGTGATATACTGAATGCTTAGCGTATTTGTGTTAACAAAAGAGCTTATCTAAGATTGATGATCTTCGTATTATCGTATATAACTGTATAAGCTGCCATCGCCAATTGTACCAAACCAGAATCTTCGATGGCATTTTCATTCGGAAAGATGTCATTGTCTTGTTAATGTTTAAAATTATAACTTAATACTGCCTCCGTTCAAGATACAAGTCTTTTTTCAAACAAAAATTTAAGCCTAAAAAGACTTATATTTTTGAACGGATGGATTAATATCGATCCGGTTCGAGTTCCCGAGCGATTTCTGTACAAGTTAGTGTCTTATTGAAGTGCATCACATTAGGTTTAAATACTCCGTAAATGGCCTTGTGGAAAATAAAGAGGGGAAATTTAGGAATTTGATTGATAAAACTATCAATTGTTAGTTGGTGAAGTATTTGATTCCTTTTCTTGATAAAAAGATACTTCATCAACTTGGTAACATTTTTTATATGATTTTTATAACGGTTTGTCTAAAGCATATGATAAGGATATTTTATTAGGAAAGAAAACACTAAAAGAAAATAAGCAAACTCCATAATATAATTTAAAAATAGTTAAAACGGGTATATCTAGCAAAAATATTTCTCAATAATCAAATATCATATACCTTGAGACATAGAATAGAAAATTAATTTTTATAATATAGACATTTTGATTTGGGAATTATTTTCCATAGACTATAGATTCACCTATTATTTGGTAAAACAGTTTTTCAATTTGTTTTTTTTTTAACTTATACCCTCCTACACAAGTTAGACAAACTAATTTTTAAATCAAGACAAACCCAAGTGCATGCCACTCCATGCGTGAAGATGCACAAAATCAAATTTGGCATACACTGATTTTCAATTCATATAAATATTTTCTTGCATCCATTAAAAGAAGGAAACTAAACTAACAAACAAGAAGATTTATTTGCGTCCTTGATTACGTCGGCATACATGCCGAACATGCGTGGATTGCGTGCTTCAGCTTCAACCTTCATTGTATTTCAGTGTTAAAAAAATACAGTAGCTATTTATAAATGTTATCAAGCAAAAGCAAGTGACATACTTGTTAATCTAAAGCCATTTAGATTAACAAAAATTACTGCAATCTTGAACATAATATACTGGATTTGTTGTTATCTAACATAATATACTGGATTTGTTGTTATCGATTCAGCCATTTCGCGTCTATGGTGCCTCTTATTCATGAATACTCTCTGTCGAGCAATCTTGAACTTGGGCAAAAGCCAAACCTAAAAAATGGTCCTCTAACGATAAGCAAAGTAGCCAACTCAGGGAGCCACTTGGGCAAGATAACTCCTTCCTAGCATTTCCAAATCTTCATCGGAGATGGCTATGATGATGCTTAAAATGCCGTCTCCAGCAAGTAAACATTAACTACACATAAAGCCTATCGCGCTTGCTGAATATGAGTCCATCAGCGAAGTTATATAGAAAGGAATCTGATCTTCTCCCTTGCAGTGAACCAAAACCTGCAGAAGTGTAAAATTAATGGAGCAAGTTGTGAACTTTTGATTGATACAGAGGCAGTGTATCATCACCAGATTCGTCTCATTTCCAGGATTCTTACAAGCTTACCTGCTTGAGCATTTCATTTCATATACTTAAAAGACCTTGAGAGTTATATCCAGAGCCTTGAGAGTTATATCCAGAGGAAAATAAATACAAAAGCAAGTTGTGAAAAGTGACACTTACATTTCTCAGTGGAATGCAAATCATGTTGAATTGAGATCCGAAAGAGACTTGACAGGACCAAATCTTAGGTAATTGAGATGAACAAGCACGAGTTCTTAGAGTATGGATCACATGGACCACAAGACAATTCAATAAAATCACAAGGTAAAAAACTAAAAACATGCAGGTTGGGGGTTGGGCAATCCCAACAGTAATAGAACTTGAAAGAGTTCCCTCATCTTGATCCCAGATATGACTGTTAGTAATCTTAAAAACGTATCAGAAAAAACGCAAGACATCAAAAGCTGTGATCAAACCAGTTTGATGAGCAACAAAATGCATTATGCACATATAACAGAGTCATAGTATAATCATATGCGAAGCACATAATCGAACACAAACAGAGAATGGGAGATATGGCCATATGCGATATGTCAACTCCAATTCCCTTTCCAATTCATTCAAATCTCACATAAATACTTGATGACATGAAAATAGCTCACATAAAGACTTGACAGACAAAGATGAAAATTATTTCTGCAGCTCACATATCAACTAACTAAGAAAAGGAAAGGAAAAAAGGGTCTAACCGCCAGCCATTCACTGCCTACAATATATGATTGATCAGCAATGGAGTAAAAGGCCAACAAATCAGAAGCCCCAGATCAACTTAACTACTCTACTTCAATCCCAAGCCTCTTAACATTGCTAAAATCAATCAACTTCCCCTTGATCTCAGCTCCTCCAATGTCAACTTAATTTGATCTTGAACAAGCTCCAATCGCTTTGAATACACTTCCAACTCTAGTATCTGTTGTTTCCTCCACCTCTCATCCTTGACATCCCCACAACCTGCCAGATTCACCCCTGGAAAATTCATAGGGATGGTATTCGAAATGAGAGTCTCAATTCCTTTTGATACACGGCCGCCACCACCACCGCCAAATCCACTCCCACCAGCAGCATTATCAATGAGCTCCTTCAACAGTGGTTGCAAGCAGCTCCTTAACGTCTCCTCTACAGATCCTTGAACGGGGGCAGTGGCAATAGCAGGCTCATATCCCACTGAATTCCCATTTCTGGAGCTCTTCTCTTCCATGGTTACCCTTAATCGCTTCCTGTTCCTATCAAAGGATTCCATGTTCACCATCGTCACCGCCTTGTCTGAGCTGTTGATATCGATTCCAAACCCTCTGGGAGCCCTCTGATCAGCTAAACGCTGCTGGAAAGTGGGCACAACAGGGGTAACAGTAGCACTCATAGAGTTAGGGTTTTGATCATCTTCATCAAATTCAGGTCGTTGGGAGGTGGAATTGCTCCATATCTTGCGGGAGATCTCGAAGGTGGCCTGATCGTGAGGCGTTTTGAAGACAACTTCTTTCCCCGAGCTCATACGGCTGACCACGGTCCGATACTTCTTCTTGAGCCTCCTGAGCTTCTCGACCAGCTGGTTCTTGTTGCAGTCGTACTGGAGCCTCGATTTGATCTGGTCGTAGAACGCCGTGGTGTCGTGGTGGTACCCTGACCAATTAGGCCCTCTCTGCGTGGTGTACTCCAAAAACCCCTGCAAGATCTCGATCTCGTCCTCGTCGGTCCACAGCCTCTGAAACAGCTTCCTCGAATCATCGATCGGCTTCCTCTCCCCAACAGGAGCCACCGCAGAGGCGGAATTCGGGGCAGACATGACGACAACGGCGGTAGCAGCGGCGGCTAGGGCTGGTGCGACTGGAGGTCGCAGATCGGGGCCGTTGAAGGAGGCGGATGACGAGGGAGGGAGGACAGCGATGGATACGGCGGAGGAGGAGGAGAGAGGAACAGCGGGAATGGCGGCGGAGGAGGTGGAGTTGGTATCGGAATCGGAATCATCGTCGGCGTCTCTGTCTCCCATGACTAGGTCATCGGCGTCGTCGAGGACGACGTCGTTGAGAGGCTCGTCGTCGTCGTCGTCCTCGTTGTAGACGGTGATGTGGTGATGGTCGCCCGACGCCATGGATGGAAATTGGAAAGAGAGAGAGAGGGGTGGGGGGATCTGGTTTGGTTAGGTCAGGGCGAGGGCGAGGGTGAGGGTATGGGCTGTGGGTGGGTTGGGTTGGGTGGGAGATCCACACAGATAAGCTCACGAGGAGTTTGCTTTTTCCCATGGCGTGTGGCCACACGCGCCGTGTACCATAAATTTGTAAGCGCCGTTAGCCGTAAATGCACCCAACGCTGTCGTCACACGTTCAATAGTCAATATACGCAGTGGATCCGGTAGAAGGTAGTAAAAAAATAAAAAATAAAGGGCTCGTTTGGTTCGGTTTGGTCATCATATTTGGGGTATGAACAAGAAAGAATGCAATCTTCTAGTCCATTTTTGGTGATCCATTTGTCAGTGTCAAAGTAGGATATAGTATACTGCGTATCAAACAATACTTGAGAGTTAAGATCAGTGTTTTAAAAATCGTGACTAGTTCCTAAGCAGAAGCTCATCTAAAATGGCTAAAAATGTTTAAATCTAAGCAGATTTTTAAACGGAAATTCGCTTAGATGCCGCCTAGACACCGATTAGACAGAGTTCAATCATTTTATGTATAAATTGGGAGTTATATAACTTTTGGAGTTGATCATTCTACCTTTATGGGAAAAAAAATAGTGATATATTGTTTAAGTTAGACAGTGAGAATATGTAAGATATTTTAATCATAAATTAATATAAAAAGTTAAAAAGTTTGATGGAGCAAACTTAAGTTCTTAAGAAATTATTTTCATCTTATCTTCAAAACAATAATAATGGTTGATAATGGACAATAAATTGCATCTGAATGCATAAATATAATTTCATCCATTTAAATTCTATACTTAATTACTCGTAAATTTTGGGAGTGAATAACT
Source organism: Persicaria tinctoria (assembly GCA_037127255.1). Lineage (NCBI taxonomy): Eukaryota > Viridiplantae > Streptophyta > Magnoliopsida > Caryophyllales > Polygonaceae > Persicaria > Persicaria tinctoria. The sequence continues at coordinate 10,476,427 of JBANSL010000012.1, forward strand.
AAAAATGACTCATTTAGCTTGCTTATATGTTTTCCCCGGGGAACAAATTGTGTTGGAGGCTTGGAGGTTGGAGCTAACATATATGACCGATATGAGCGATACTTCAAGCCTTGTTTAAGGACATAATCCAGAATTTGATGAGCTTGTGGACATTATTGAAAATTGACAAAAGTTGAAGGGCACCATTTGTAAAATCTCCATAGTAAGAGAAGTTGTTACAAACTACAACGGACTTTCAAGCCTTAGGCCTTGTTTGGCGCACAAAATATTACTACTCCAACAAGATGAATAGGCTTATTATATTACTAATCAAATTGAAAATATCATAATTATAAATGTGGCCCACATTGCGGGTTCCATTAAGAAAAAACACCTAAACGCCGCGTTTTGAACCGTAGGTTATTGCGTTGGGTTGGTGTTGGAAGAGGTCGAAGACTCCAAAACCCAACACCGCCCCCACTCAAGTCTCCCGCCTATCTGTTCGACGCCGCGCCGCGCCGCGCCGCCTTGCAATCCACCTGTTGAAGCCGCCTGTACCTACCCGGTGCCGTGGCCTGATCTCCTTTCACTCCCCTCTCCCAAGGTGAGCTCTTGCTTCCTATGTAATCATTCAAAACCCTTGAGAGATGGATCTCAACAGCGAGGAGTGCAATTTTACATTCTACACCGAATTTGCTCACTTGATTTCAACTGGATAAGGTTTTCAAAGCCGCTTTTTCGAAATTAAGCTCATCATTTTCGGTCTCGGCGCCGGCATCTATCTTGAATTTGTTTCGAAATTAATCTTCGTCTTCGGTGGATAGAAGTTCTCTCTGACTCCGCTATTCAATTGATGGCAGCAATGGCGTTGCTTGTAAAAGCACCTGCTAGTGTGTGTAGGTTAGGGAAAGCGGAGACTTTCTCCAGTACTCGAGCAAGAAATTGCGTCTCCCGTGTATCCATGTCAATTTCGAGCTCCCAGGTGCAGCACGCCGAGAAACTCGCTTTGATACCTAAGGAGACCGCGATTCCTATAATGGTAGGTATGGAACCTTAGCTGATATCTTTGGATCATTGTGGAATTAGGCGTAAGTAATGTTCTTATGTTTAAACAATTAAGATTTTGAAGGAAACCTGAAAATATCCAAATGCATATTAACTATGTTAGTGTGATTTGACGTTGGTCTTAAAAACCATGGTGGTGGCTTGAATGTTTGGTATTTTCCGTGTCTGAAAATTTGAAGCATCAAATATCTATTACTTGTTCATCACTTCATCCGATCTTATGCTGAAATTATATGCATTTAGGCAGAAAGTGGAATACTTGATTGTGTGTTTTCTGTTCATTTTCCATGTCTATGCAATCTTGCTGTTACATTCGAACTCTGTAATGTTTCTTGTTCATTTTATGTCCGCAATCGCTTGAATTGTTCTCCGTAGTCCATTAATAGCAAAGATTTCATTGACTCATTTTTGGTGAATTTCACCAGCTCTATCAATTATGATACAACAAAATAGTATCCGATGGTCTGGCTGAAAATTGTTTCTCAGTTAATAGCTATGTCATTTTCCTTAATAGGTGAATAGTTGCACCGGGAGGATGGGGAAAGCCGTTATTGAAGCAGCAGTATCTGCAGGGCTTCATATTGTCCCTGCATCATTCGCCTCTGTGGAGGAAAGCGGGTTCATTCAAGCTGGTGGCAAAGAGATTCAGCTTCTCAGCTATGATGATAGAGAAAAGAGTCTTGCTTCTCTAGTTGACGAGCATCCAAATCTTATCGTGGTGGACTACACTGCACCTGCATCTGTTAATGGTAAACAAGAGAACCATTTATCTTCTTATGAGAGAAAAACTGTCAATTTGAGCTGGGCTATCTGTTCCCTTGTAGCAATTTATTACGTAGAAACACGAAAAAAGGATGTTGTGGATTCAAAGAATATGAAATCTCCATGGCATTTGTTTTTCATTTTGTCATCATAAACTTTTGTTTGCTATGGATATCTTAATCTGCTAACTGTCGATCCTACCGCTCTTTTTTTTAACGACCTTCTTTAATTGATGATATGCTTGCAGATAATGCTGAGTTGTACTCAAAAGTTGGAGTGCCCTTTGTGATGGGAACTACCGGTGGAGATAGGGATAAATTATACAAGACAGTAAACGACTCTAACGTATATGCTGTTATTTCACCCCAAATGGGAAAGCAGGTACTTCGATGTTTTCCTTTGGAAGTTCTATTTGGCCAATGATGAAGCTTCTCTATGACTAACTTCAATTTGCTTGGTCTTTTTAAGGTGGTGGCATTTCTCGCAGCCATGGAAATTATGGCTGATCAATTTCCAGGGGCCTTTTCAGGATATTCTCTTCAGGTACACAACATATGTTTTGAAATTCAGATTCATCATCTGGTTTGAAACAAAAATGATAAAAATAGTTATTGAGTAAGACCCTAACAGATTTTTCTCCAACATATAATGATATAAACTTTACTTTACTCTTGAATGAAATGATGTGTAACTCGAGTGCTGCTTTTTCGTATTAATAGGTGTTGGAATCCCACCAAACTGGAAAGAAAGATGTCTCTGGAACTGCTAAGGCTGTTATCTCATGCTTTCAAAAACTCGGCGTGTCCTTCGACATGGATCAGGTAGGCTCTAACATTCTCTAGGCTTGTAACTGCCAATATTCCAGCTCAAATCACGTTCTCATAATTTTGACAAAGACAATTGGAAAATATCGCCTCAACATCTTTCTATTTAGCGTTGTAGGGCATCAAAGGAAGTGATAAGAAAATACTCAAATCCTTGTACTGTAGAGTTAATTTACTCAGCCTCTTCAACTGAAGACAACGTTTTTTATTCATAAGATGTTTTTCCCATGATCGGTGATTTCCTTGCTAGATCCAACTCATCCGTGATCCCAAGCTACAAGTTCAGATGGTAGGAGTCCCAGAAGAACATCTTGCAGGCCATGCATTTCATATGTACCATTTGACATCACCTGATGAAACGTAATACTCCACTTCTTACTGTCAAGTTTCTCGTTTCTTGTCTTCAATCCCTACGAGCATATTTTGGTTCCCTTTTGCAGGGTTTCATTCGAGTTTCAGCACAATGTTTGCGGTAGATCAATATACGCAGAGGGCACCGTTGATGCCGTGCTTTTCCTAGCCAAGAAGGTTATCATGCTTTCACACTCTTCTCATTCCTACATTCCTTATCTCCATTCTGACATTTTACCTATTCTCTTGCCCTTTCCCCCCATTTTTTTCCCCGGGATCCACAGATTCGGTCCAAGGCAGAGAAACGAATCTACAATATGATCGATGTTTTGCGTGAAGGGAACATGCGGTGACTTGTTTCGTGCTAGAGTGCGATGAAGCTGAACTATTCACGCCTTTTTTGGCTGTAAGATTACGTTGTAGGAGAGGGGTTTGTGATTTCATGCCTTCGTGCCTTCGGCTTTTAGTTGAAATTATGTAGGATATTAGTTTCCAGTTTGATTGCTGGGCTTACCAGATGGGCGCCAGGTTAGGCAAAATATGCTTTTGATTGTGCAAATAGATTGCCTTTATCTGATGATTCAATCTGTCCTTTCATGTTGTGATTACTGTTTGTTCAAATGTATCCGTGACTACAAGAAATTTAGTAATTTACAATCTGTTCTGTTCTGTAGCATATATAATCAATTTGGATCTTTGCTGTCATACAATTTATTCATAATGTAGCAACTTATTACATAAATAAACTCTCAAAGGCAGTACTTTCACATTACCATAAATTAGTAAACCACTGAGATTTATTATTATATCCCATCTTATTAAACAATTAGTAATTTATATCATTGATATTTAAATTAACTATAATCTCAACGTATTGATCACCTCTTGCAGACGACACCGGCTCCATTCATCCCACTAGCACAGTTCATCAAGCTCTCAAGCTGGTCCTTCAAACCCTCACCCCTGAGCACATTCCCAAACCTCGAAGCCTTACAGTCAGCGGCGAAAAGGCCGGTGGTCTCGTACTCTGTCTCGCCGCCCACCACCGGCATCCTCGCCCCAACCTTCACCCTGCTCACGTAATCATCCCTATAAGTCTTACCGAGCACGCCCTCCACGTCGGAGCTCAGCGAGTAGAACCGGAACCCAACATCGAGATGCGCGAAGCAATCGTCGCTCGTGATCCCGTAGCTGTGCACGTCGGAATCCTTAGGGGTAATCGGGACGACTTTCGTCGTGATCTTGAACATCCCCTCGACCTCGATTGCGACGCTGTTGGCATTGCTTGCAGTTCTCGTGATGGTTAGGCTTGGGGAGGTGGTGGAGCGCCACGTGGCACCCTCGGTTTCCTCGATGAAGATGGGCTCGTTGTTGAAGGAGAGAGCGAGGCGGTCGATGGAGTCGTCCCATGTGGCGGTCTTTTTGGCTCCTATGTAGAGGCGGTGCTTGTCGAAGAGGATGCCGAGTGATTGCACCCAAGTGAAGTCCCTCCTCATGTTGGGGCCTCGTTTGCCGATGAAATGTGCGTTGATGTGGAGGTTCGGGTCCGTTACGAGGCAGAAGTCCTTGTCCTTCTTGCCATGGAAGTAGAAGGTGATTCCATCTGCTCCTATGAATCGCGGGTCTTGGCATACTGCACCAGGATAGTCGCAGTCTACAAAATAACAATAGTTTCATAGTCATTAACGGACTAAGTTAGTAATCCACATTTCTAACACAAAAACTTAAAAGATAGCTTAAGTTGTTAGAGGAATAAACTTACTGCAAACTGGTTTGCAACTTGCACAATCGACTTCACAAGTTGAGGGACAATCGGCAGGGCAAACATGCTCTTGGTTATAGCAACTAGTGTATAGTTGGTTCCTACACCTAACTCGCTTTTGTCCTGAAGAAGACGGTGGTGGGGAGGGAGAGGGCGTTGAAGGGGTAGGAGGAGGAGGTGAAGGAGTCGGTGGTGACGGGGATGGTGATGGAGTGGGAGTACTAGTAGGTGGAGGAGGGCTTGGTGTTAGCGTTGGCGTTGGAGGTGGTGGCAATGTAGGAGTAGGGGGTGGAGGTGGTGAGGACGGTGTTGGCGTTGGAGGTGGTGGTGACGGAGTAGGAGTAGGGGGTGGGGGTGGGCTTGGTGTGGACGGTGTTGGGGTTGGAGGTGGTGGTGATGGTGATGGAGTAGGGGGTGGGGGTGGGCTCGGTGTTGGGGTTGGAGGTGTGGGTGATGGTGATGGAGTAAGGGGTGGGGGTGGGCTTGGGCTTGGTGTGGATGGTGTTGGGGTTGGAGGTGGTGGTGATGGTGATGGAGTAGGGGGTGGGGGTGGGCTCGGTGTTGGTGTTGGAGGAGTAACGACAGGAGGGGGCGAAGGAGTTGACGGAGGCGGAGTAGGAGGTTCTACATAAGGAGGTGGTGGGGATTCGATTTCAGGTGGTGGAGGTGTAGTGTCTCCACCACAGATAGGTTTACACGAACGACAATCAACAGTGCAAGTATCGGGGCAAAACTTGGGGCAAACGTGCACAAGGTTGTTGCACGTTTTCTCCTTGGGGTTATTACAAACAGCACGCACTGTTCCCTTGGCAATCCCCGGTGGGGTCGCCTCCACCATTGTGATTGCAAGCAACAAGAGCACGGACCCAACTTGCAACAACTTGGGTCCAAGCCGAGCCATCTTGTTGCTTGCAATGCAACTTTGGATCAATGCAAGAAGCCTCTAAATGTTAATTGGATTCACACTCTAAAGTACCAATCGGGTTGAGATGTGATGTTGGTACTTGTCACAATGAGATGGGGAGGTAGTACATATAGACATTTCAAGTGCTCAAGAATGAAGTAACTTGCCTAATATTCAGGGTCAAATATGATTTCAATGTATATAATGAATTGAATCACTACTGATTTTGACCAAAATCTTCAAGAGGTGCTAATTCCACATTAAAAGGAATCACTTTGGTTTAAAGCATCAGTTCAAACTTTCTACAAATATATTTGTATATGTTTTTTCCATTTGATACCTTGATTAAACAAGTCCTAGTTCAGCAAAGTTGACATAAAAACAAGCTACAATTGCAAGCTATGTACAACTGCAGTGCATTTGATGTGGTCTAAAAAGCCATTCTTGCAGGCCAATTTTTGGTATTAATTTAGTGGAACAATTCCTATTATCTTGTGACTTGTTAGAGATCACTTTACTTGCTCTCTTGGTTATCACATGTGTCAAGGGATTAAGCCCGGGATTAGCTCTTAATCGAGCTTAAGATAGTTATTTCCTGACTAACGACAAAACAAGCTTTGCGTCTGTTTGGATTCCCTTTTCATTATGTTTATAATTAATTTGGATATATAGTTAATTTATTATAATCATAATTGGTTTATACAGTATTTGATTTGATGATTAATGAGTCTTTCCCACACATTTCATCCGTTGCCATTGACGAAGTCTCCCTGCAAATGGACCGCCCTAAATTTTCAGCCTTACGATCTCGAATGCGAACCTGACTGGCCCAATTCCTGACAAAATCGGCCGAATCGTCTTCCTCAAAGCCATTGATTTGAGCTCAAACTCCCCCTCCGACCCATTCCCACCCTCAATCGAAAGCCCCCAAATCCTAAACCCTAAGGACTAAACTCCAACCAACACACAGGGAAAATCGATCCCTATCGATCTCAACAACGACGACCTGACAAGCAACAAGCAACAAGCAACGACAATATGGAAGCGAGAGAAGGTTGATGGTGCCGATGAGGCTTCTTCAAGCCCAGTCGGCGTTCACCAGTGCAGCAGCAGCAGCCTCGGGTGCTTCCGTTCCTGAGGTACGTTAGTTGATCGATTGTAAAGCAATGACAGTTAACCATATATATGCAAAAACAAAATAATTTGTGAGTAAGGGTATCGCATATATCGATCATCATATGCAGCAATCCATAAATAGTGAATGCCTTAGAACAGCGCTTGAACGTAGAGGAGAGGGGTTTGTGATTTCATGCCTTCGGCTTTTATTTGAAATTGTGCAGGATATGATATGGGTTTCCACTTTCCAGTTTGATTAATTGCTGGACTTACTCACTTACCAGATCCCCGCCATGTTAATTAGGCAAAATATGCTTTTGATTGTGCAAATAGATTGCCTTTGTCTGATGAATCAATCTGTCTTTTCATGTTGTGATTACTGTTTGTTCAATTGAATCTGTGACTACGGGAAATTTACATTCTTTTCTCCGTTCTCCTAGCTTTTAAAAAACGTGGACTTTGTATTGGTGCTGGTATGATCGCATCCATTTTTTATTAAGAATCTTACGTTCTCGTAACAACATACTCATCCTAAATAATAGATAATATTTTATTTATTAAAAATATCCTAAATAATACAGATAATATTTTATTTATTAAAAATATCAAATTAAGATCCTAATTTACAATATCCTAACAACTATATAAAAATATATATCTTGACCAAAAAAAAATATATAAAAAATATATATAGGGCTTCGTCTTCTTGTTCCGTTGTAGATGGTTAAAATCTTCGGGCCCGTTGTTGACCTGCCTCGACGAAATCCTGACTCGCCTCGACAAAATCCCAGCAGATCTCCTGATATGACTTCTCTTTTGGATGAAGCACCACTTTCTGTAAAGAGTAAAGTCAAGATCTGTAATTGCACACCTTTTTTTATTCCATTATGAAAGGATATATATATCAGATTTACAAGAGGGAGGAGATCAGCATAGGCGTTGATCATGGAGAGAAAAATAAGGAAAGGAGAGATTATAGGAGAGATTACAGGAGGACCAATTCTACCTAATGTACACGTTTAACCTACTAACAGATTACATAAAATATATATAAACTAATTTAGTGTGACACATTACTGAACATGCCCCCGCAAGATGGACGTCGGTGTAGAGAGTCCAATCTTGGACAGAAGCTGATGATGTTTAGCACGAGGTAGTGGTTTTGTAAGACGATCCGCAAGTTGATCAGACGTAGGCACATATGTGACTCGAACCAAACCGGACTGAACTTGTTCTCTAATAAAATGATAAGCAAGGGCGACATGCTTCATCCTTGATTGAAAAACAGGGTTTGAACTTAGATTCTTTTGGTTGTCACAGAAAATGACTGGTTGTGACCGATTGTGAACACCAAGTTCAGCCAGCAGAGACGTGATCCAGGCCAGCTCAGAAACCGCATCTGCTAAGGCTTTATACTCAACCTCCGTAGATGATCTAGCCACAGTTTTCTGCTTCCTTGAAGACCAGGAGATAGGAGAGCGACCTAAGAAGAAGACATACCCGGTTGTTGAAGTGTAGTCGTCTTTGTTTCCCGCCCATTCCGAATCAGAAAAGCCATGAAGGAGGTTGTCGCCAATGTTGTGAATTGATATTCCCTGATCAAGTGTTCCATGGAGATAACGCAACAGACGCCTTGAGAGCCGACCAATGCACGGTGGTAGGAGAGTGCATAAATTGGGAGAGCTTGTTCACCGCAAATCTTACATCCGGACGTGTAAGAGATAGATATTGGAGAGTGCCAACAGCAGTGCGGAAATTAGTGGGGTTTTCTAGGATTGAACCGTCTGTTTTGGTGAGAGATGACGACGAATCCATGGGAGTAGGCATGGGTTTGGTGTCGAGCATTCCAATCTTGATAAGAAGGTCAGTAATATACTTCTTTTGACTCAAGAAAAGGCCATGAGATTGTACCTGAACTTCAACGCCCAAAAAATAAGAGAGATTACCAAGGTCTTTCAAAGAGAAACGGCTGGACAGATTGACAATGAAGGCTTCAAGAGAGCAGGAGTCACTTCCGGTGAGAATAATGTCATCAACGTAAACGAGAGCATAGATGATGGTGAAATTGCTCTTGAGAATAAACAGAGAGGAGTCGGCTACTGAGTTCACAAAGCCGGAGGAGAGGAGAAAGTGACGAAGTTCCTTGTACCATGCTCGGGGCGCTTGTTTGAGGCCGTAGATGGCCTTGTGGAGTTTGCAAACCGAGTCAGGTTGGGATGTGTCAATGAAGCCCGGAGGTTGCTCCATAAACACATCTTCCTCTAGAGTGCCTTGTAAGAAGGCATTGTTGATGTCCACTTGTCGAAGGGGCCATCCGGACTGAACCGAGAGAGCAAGAATCGTCCGAACCGTGACGGGTTTTACCACAGGACTAAAGGTCTCGGTATAGTCACAACCAGGCCTTTGATGAAAGCCCTTTGCAACAAGACGCGATTTGTACCTGTCTAGAGAGCCATCAGGGCTAGTATTGACTCGAAATACCCACTTGCATCCAACGACATTAGGGGCAGATTGGCGAGGGACAAGGATCCATGTGTGATTGGAACGAAGGGCATCGAACTCTTTGGACATCGATAGGCGCCAATCGGGATCTTTTAGAGCCTGGGTAATGGATTTCGGTTCTGTGAGGGGAGCAAGGTGAGAATGCAAGTTCAGCTTGGTGATGGGTTTGGTGATGTTGTTCTGAGAACGAGTTATGATCTGACGAACCGGAGGGGTAAGAGGAGGTGGCGGTGGGTTGGGTTGTGGCGCTGGGGGGATTAAGGTTTGGAGTGGGGAGAGGTGGTAAGGCAGGTGTGGGCGTTGGTGATGTTGGAATGGGATAGATGGGAGTAGGGTTAGGGGGAAGGGGAGTGATGGGCCCAATATGAGGATAGTCCAAATCAGGAGTGTGAGAGGTGACGGCAGGAGTGGAAATGAGGGTTTTGAATGGGAAATTATTTTCCACAAAGGTAACATGGCGGGTGGTGTATATTTTGTGATTTGTGGGATTTAAGCAATAATACGCACTTTGGGATAGTGAGTAGCCGACGAAAACGCAAGGGATGGATTTGGGGTCCATTTTGGTGGCATTGTATGGAGTGAGTAGCGGGAAACAGAGACATCCAAAACTTTTAAGTTTATCATAATTAGGCAAAGTTCCAAAAATTTTGAAGAAAGGAGATTTATTTTCAAGAGAGGGTGTGGGGAGTCTATTTATCAAGTAAACTGCAGTAGAGAAGGCAAGAGGCCAGAATTTGTGGGGTTTAGCATAGGTATCTTCCAAGATTTTCCAGACGTCTCGGGAAGTGACTGCTCTGGTGACTATAGAAGCGACCGAAGGGGAAAGCGTGCCTATGAGGCCGCCTTTCAAGAGTTGATCCTGACGAAGCCATGTATTGTAGGCCGGGTTGGGTGTGGTAGCGTCGGTGGTGGTAAGGGTTTTGGGTGGCTCCTTGACAGTGCCATCGACATAGCCAAGTAGTCCATGACCAATTAAGAGTGATTGAATAGGATTCAACCAAGTTATGTAGTTGGTGGCTGTGAGCTTAAGAGTATTCTGAAAATTGATGATCTGAAAAGGCTTAGAGGGTTCATCAGGGTTGGCTATTTGGCCGGAGGAGGTATTCACCATTGTTGGACAGCGATGCTAGGAAGGAGAGTGTTTAGGGTTTCAGAAAAAAAAAAAAAATTAGGCTCGTGATACCATGTAAAGAGTAAACTCAAGATCTGTAATTGCACACCTTTTTTTATTCCATTATGAAAGGATATATATATATCAGATTTACAAGAGGGAGGAGATCAGCATAGGCGTTGATCATGGAGAGAAAAATAAGGAAATGAGAGATTATAGGAGAGATTACAGGAGGACCAATTCTACCTAATGTACACGTTTAACCTACTAACAGATTACATAAAATATATATAAACTAATTTAGTGTGACACATTACTTAACACTTTCAACTCTTCGATCTCTTGAGCCATTTGCCCCACCATCTTCTCCGTGGCGGCAAGCTTGTCGAGAATCAGACGTAGAACTTCATCTTGTTGCGGTGGATTGACTTCTTGTTGCGGTGGATTAGGGACTCTTGGACGGTTGTCGAATTGTCCCCTTGTTTGATACGGCGGCATCGGCTGGTTCATCCAGCCACCAAAACCTCCTTGATACGGTGGTGCGAACCAGCCATCAAAACCGTCGCCACCAAAATATCGTAGATAGTCAGGATTGTAGGTGGAGTTAAGACTTTGGAATTCTCTATATTTTTTAGAGCCGTTAGCAAGATTCTCTAAGATCTTCATAGCCTCTTCCGGGGTCTTGATGAGGTTGCGCTCCTTGTCATGTAGCCCTTCGTAAAGATAGAGGACTAGATCGTACTCCGCGATGTTGTGTTGTGGATAACTCGCCTTAAGCTTATTAAATCTGTCAACTTACTCATAGAGAGTTTCCGTAGGAGATTGCTTAATGCTTGAGATCTCCTTCCTCACCTTGCGCATTAACTCATTCTTCGTCTCCATGTAAACAATGGTAGGTTTTGTGAAAATACTTTTCTTGCTTTTTCATTATATATACAACTCAAGTATATATAGACATATGTGTCTTAGGCCCCAAGGCTATAGAAGATATAAGGATTAAATATAAACTATAGGGAAAATGGCATAAAACCACCCCTTAAAATATAAATTGTAGAAAATCACCCCTTAAATAAATTATGTTTGAATGTTACCCCCCATCATCACTTTTCCGTTAGTAAAGTGTCAAAAAAAAAATGAAAAGTCCAATTTACCCTTTTTAACTCCAAACCCTATTCCATTCCATCTTCTTCCCTAGGTGGAAAACCCTCCTGACCAAACAACTCGCCCATTTCAACCACAAGTTCCCCAAATCGCACCTCCCTCTCTTTGTGTGAACATCAAGACATCTTCTACTCAAGGTTCAAGTGAAGTAAGCACCACGAACTGTATTTGGGAGGAAATCGACAAACTGGCCAAACCCTAGCTACTATATACAGTATGATATATCCATATGCACCGTTGGGGGGAATAGCCATTACTGAGCAGCCAAGGGCCAAAATCTCCGCCACCATCATCGGGTTACCGGATTTGAGATTCACTCCCCAAATTGGGGTTCGATTCAACATCGATTTCTAGTATCCTATATCTAGCGTCTCTCACTAGTCTCACCACCGTTCCACATCATTAGAATCACCTCTTACCCACCTCTTATCCACCTGTTCCAATCTCCAGAGTGCTCCAGAAAGGCGAAGGCGTTCAAGGTTCAAATCGATTGAAGAAGTGATATGTGGGATTTTGTTTGTTTTTAATATTTTTTTTCTGCTTGCTCTGTGTTCTTTCATTTCATCACCATTTCACACTCAAGCAACCACTTCTCTATGTTCAGCTTGGGTATTGGATGAGAGTTCAATTGCAATTGCACTTTCTACCTTTTTCCATTCAATTTCTTGTAAAACTTTTAGATATTAATAATATTATTTCATATAAAAAATAATAATGATGATGGTGGGGGTAAATTAGACATTTCACACCTTTATTGACAGTTTCCTAACGTGAAAGTGGCAAGGGGTGGTCATATCCAAATAAAATGTATTTAAGGGGTGGTTTTCTGCAATTTGTATTTTAAGGGGTGGTTTTCTGCAAAAGCTCCTATTTAAGGGGTGATTTTCTGCCATTTTCCTTAAACTATAATCTCATTAAACTAGGATCTCATAGATAGATATGATGTGCTTTCCAAAATATATCTAATAATATATCCTAATAAAATGCAAAATAATAATAATAATAATAATAATAATAATAATAATAATAATAATAATAATATATATATATGGTGGTTCCAGTGTACTCAAGCCTTAACGTGTATCAAGTGAACACGTCTAGGCCGTTGATTTAATTGATCGGATGGCTGTGGTAATTAGTGAATTTTCTGATTTTTTTTATAATAAAAAACGTGGGGCCCACATGCTATATTGGCTTACTTGCCAATATGAGGCGCGTGTGCAGTTACTTCCAAATGAATTGTGGGTTGTTTACTTGTTTAGGTAGTGCTCTAGTGGACCCGATTGATAGTTTTTTTAAATTGGTGTAAACCCTAGGGAATAGATTTGATTTGTTAAAATTATGTCATCAAAATTTTCGAAAATCTATCGATACAATCGAATAATTTTATAATATCGTCGAATAATTGAGCGATACAATCGAATAACCCGCATTTCACTAGAAGATTAGAATAGATACACCAATGGAAATCCCTTATTATCTATGATAAATCTATCGATACAATCGAATAATCTCATAATACTTTCGAATAATTTAGCGATACAATTGAATAACCCACATTTCACTGGACGATTAAAATAGATACACCAATGGAAATCCCTTATTATCTATGATAAATCTATCGATACAATCGAATAATATCATAATACTGTCGAATAATTGAGAGATACAATCGAATAACCCGCATTTTACTCGAAGATGAGAATAGATACATCATTGGAAATCCCTTATTATCTATGATAAATCTATCAATACAAATGAATAATCTCATAATACCGTTAAATAATTGAGCGATACAATTGAATACTTTGTCGGCTTCGAATCGAAAAGGAGAAAGTGATGGGCTGTGCCGGTGTTTGCTTCGGTGGTGTAGGCTGCTCGTGGTGATCGAAAACCCCCTTCGATTGCCGGAATCCCAAGCACCGGAGTCCCACCCGATCGAATATGAAACCCCAAATTCGATCAGCCAAGAACAGGACCTAGAAATCCCAAATTTAATCAGCCAAATTAGATATGAAACAAAGACCTAAAATTCGCTCATAAATATCCACAATCAAGAACAAAACCTAAATTCGACCAGCCAAGAACAAGACCTTGAAATTCAATCCTAAAACACACTTACCCATCGATGAAATCGAACGCTTCGGGTGAAGATGTTTGGCTAGATCGATTCTCGCCCGTCCACCCGCTTCAAATCGTTGGTGATTTCAGTGTCAATCGTCCCCTCACCTTCGTTCCCCTTCGCCGCCATCCCTGGCCGCCTTCGATCCCACCATCACTCTCTCTGACTTGCCATCGCCTCCATCGGTCGTCCGCCTTCACCGGCCGCCATGGTTGTACCTCGCGACTACGCCATTGCTGCACCTTAAGGCTCCGCCTTCGTCATTCCCCGCCATCTCCTGCAGCCTTGGCTTCCCCCATCAATCTCCTTTGACTTGCCTTCGCCGTTCGCCTACGCCGCCTTCGCTTCACCGATCGCCTCCGAATTTGCTTTGATCGATCGTCCCCAATTGGTTTTCTCTCTCTTCAATGGTTGAGAAAGGGGGATTTTGTAGGGTTTGGGATAACACACGCGCTGAAGTAAAAAGGTGGGTTGGGTTTTTTTTTTAAATTAATCTAATTTATCAATTAATCTCAGTCATTCAATTACACTAAACCAATGGCTAGGATGTGTTCACATGATACACGTTAAGCCTTGAGTACATATGATATATTCTCTCTCTATATATATACAACGAGCCAACATCAAGATCTTAAAGGTCACACTTTATTATTATTATTATTATTATTATTATTCGAACCAAAAAAAAAATTATTATTATTATTATTAAGATAATGTGTTTAATATACCCTATACTTGTAAATTATAAATTGTACTGTAGCCTGCTAAATTTTATTCTCAAAAATAATTATCACGATTAATTGGTAAATTTAAAAAAAAAAACGAGTTACTATATAAGTTTGTTTTAAGTTATTTTAACTTGGCATAAGACTATTTCAATGACTTATTGACACATCTGTACAAATAATCTTAAAGTAGTTGCGTTTTTGTAATCTGTTAGGAGAGTGAAGGCTATATAAGCCTATGTGTAACCAACTCATTCTCTCATTCAATCATTCAGTACACATACTCTTACACATTCATTCTTGATTTTGTTAGGCGGCAGTTAGAGAGCTTAACAATTGGTATCAGGTGCTTGAAGTTCCTTGGCAATGGCGAACGGTACACGGCTAAAGTCGACGGAGAAGGTTGAGCAGCAATTGCAACAACTCCACCAGGAAACATCTTCAACACAGGAGCAGCTGCTAGAGACGAGACAGCGACAGGAAGATCAACATCGTCTTCTTCAGGAGCAATCACAGAAGATCTCGGAGGTGCAAGAAACACAGGTTCGCATCGATCACGCACTGACACAAATCGGAGAATGGATGCGAGTACTATCCCAGAAAGCCGATCGGTAGGCTAATGCAGGAGGCGCGAATCCAGAGCACCAGGAGAAGACGCCGCAGATAGGAAATCGGGAAATTCCGGACGAAACAAATGCTTACAGGCCACCACCGATGAGAAACGACGGATTTCTTGCAAATCAGAATCGCTTTCCGAAGGTGGATTTTCCACAATTTGATGGAAAGAAACCGCGCAGCTGGGTGCGAAAGTGTGAGAAATACTTTTCTCTTTTCGGAATTCAAGAGCATCAGAAAGTGGAGCTCGCCGCGATGTATATGCAGGATCGCGCGGACACTTGGGTTCAAGGATACCTGATGCAACGAAAAGGAATTCGTTGGAAGGAGATGAGCAAAGCTCTTTGCTCACGCTTTGGTGAGAAGCAAGGGGTAGACATTGTCGAAGAATTCAACAAATTGTGCCAATCAGAGGATCTGGAGGAGTATAACGAGCGATTTGAGGAGCTCTGGGCCGGAATGCTGTCTTACAATTCATATCTTCGAGAGAATTATTTTGTCGCCAACTACATTAGTGGTTTGAAGCCCAAAATTAAACCATTGGTGAAGTTGGGGAGACCTTGAGATCTTGCGGAAAGCTTGGAGTTAGCAAGATTGCAGTGGGATGCAGTTCATGCGATCGTAAGAATCAAGAATCCATGGAAAGCACCTGTCACAGCTAATCAAGAAGTGGGCAAAACGGGATTCCAGAGCACAAAGGGATCAAGCGAGTTCAGAAGAACTCCGGGCTTATGCTTTAGATGTGGTGACAAATATTTCGTTGGGCACAGGTGTAAACCATCGTCAGTCAAGCATATATTAGCTCAGGATGCAGACATTGAGGATGAGGAAGGAACACCTGAGGAATCAGTTTGCGAGTTAACTGAAGAAGAGAGAAACCAGGAAGGATTTGTGAGAGCCTTGACAAGGAATGGTTCAGACACTTCAATTATGGTCAAGGGTTTCATAGGGGACAGGCTTATCAATGTCTTGATTGATAGTGGGTCAACCCACAGTTTTGTAGATCCAATGGTAGCCAAGGAAACTGGGTATAAACTGTCCAATGCCAACCTGATGATCGTCGAAGGCTTGAACAAAGGGAAGATGTTTTGCAGGCAAGAATGCAAGGGGTTCAAGTGGACAATGCAGGGGGGTAGCTATACTTTTGATATTCGAGCTCTAAAGATTGGTGAATTTGAGCTGCTGTTGGGAGTGAATTGGATGAAGAGATATAGTCCAGTTCAGTTTGATTACAACAGAATTACCATTGCTTTCACTAAGGATGGGAAACTAATAGAACTTCAAGGGATTGTAGAGCACAACAAGAAACCTGTGGTCATGCATATCACTTGTAAGGAGCTGCAAAGCTTGGTAATTGAGCAGGAGGTGGAAAGCACTGTGGAGATTGCCCAGGCATACCAGCTAAATGCCAAGGAAGAGGAGATACCTGATAAAGTACAGAAGCTGCTAGAGGAGTTCAATGATGTTTTTAAAGAACCCAAGCACTTGCCTCCTGAGAGGGGGTGTGAACATGCTATTCCCTTACATCCAGATACTCAGGCCATCTGCTCAAAGCCATACAGATATCCACATAGCCAGAAGGGTGAAATTGAGAAGCAAGTGAGGCAAATTTTGTCCACTGGCCTCATAAGGCATAGTCAGAGCCCTTTTGCATCTCCTACTCTATTAGTCAAGAAAAAGGATGGATCCTGGAGATTCTGTGTGGACTACAGGAAGCTGAATGAGGCGATTGTCAAGGACAAGTTCCCTATTCCAAACATAGAAGAGCTTTTAGATGAACTGCATGGAGCAACGTACTGTGTTTTCAAAGCTTGATTTGAGAGCTGGGTACCATCAGGTGCGTGTGGCTGAGCATGATATTCCAAAGATAGCTTTTAGAACCCATAATGGACATTATGAATTTAATGTGATGCCATTTGGATTGACAAATGCACCTGCCACTTTTCAATCTTTGATGAATATGGTGTTGGCTAATCAGTTAAGGAAATATGTTTTGGTATTCTTTGATGATATTTTGGTAAACAGTGAAGGATTGGTGGAGCATTTGCAACACCTAGAGGTGGTCCTGATTTGTATGAGGAAACACCAGCTATATGCTAAGAGGTCCAAGTGCAGTTTTGCTGTACCCAAAGTGGAATACTTGGGGCATGTGATCTCTAAGGAAGGAGTAGCCATTGACCAGTCAAAAATTGAAGCTATTACCAGTTGGCCTACACCTAAGAATGAGAAAGAGCTAAGGAGCTTCCTAGGACTGGCTGGGTATTACAGGAGATTCATAAGAAATTTTGGAGTTATATGTAGGCCTTTGACTGATTTACTTAAAAAGGAGGCATTTCTGTGGACTGAGGAAAGCATGTAGGCATTCCAGAATATAAGACAATTGTTGTCTTGCCCACTTGTCCTAGCCTTACCTGACTTCTCTGTCCAGTTCCAAGTGGAAACTGATGCTTGTGAGACAGGGGTGGGAGCAGTGCTTATGCAACAAGGAAGGCCATTGGCATTAATAAGCAAAGCCCTCCATGGCCAAAATCTGCTACTGTCCACATATGAAAAAAAAGAATTACTAGCCATTCTTTATGCTATGGATAAATGGAGGCATTACTTGGAGCCTTGTCATTTTGTGGTCATCACAGATCACCAAAGTCTAAGGCATCTTCTGGACCAGCAAGTCCCTACACATCTTCAGAAGAAAGCAATCAGAAAGCTACTTGGATTGTCATACTCCATTCAGTACAGGCTGGGAAAAAACAACTCTGTAGCTGATGCTTTGTCAAGAAGGGGATTGTCAGTAGAACAACCAGTGGAGAGCTCTTGCAAGGCCTTGATCCAAGTCAAACCAGATTGGATACAGGAAGTAACTAAGAGCTATGATAGAGATGCAGAAATTGATCAAGTCAGATCAGTAGCAGCCATTGATGCCTCATCTCCTTTCAAATGGCAAGGAGACATTTTGAGATACAAAGGCAGAATTGTTGATGTCATCCTCAAACGGAAGAAGGCTCCACCATGGAAGAGGGTCCAAAGGTAACCAAGGTCCACGTTTTTCGTTCGTGCAGTATCGTTTGACAGCTTTTCGACGTCTCAGTAAAATGGGTCGTTCGGAGTCCATATTTATCAGATGAGGTCGTACCATATCTTGTTGGAACGAGGACGAAAAGATATACAACTTTGCTGTTGAAGGTTTCTCCAGAATCGACCTCGAGAATGGCCGAAATTCATCATCTTTACAGTTGTCACTGTTTGGACGAATTTCTAGATAATTATTTAATTATTTTCGAATTTATTTAATTAAATTAGATTTAATTATTTTATGAATTTAGGAAAATAATGTGGAAATAATTATATCTCTTCTAGATATAATTCTTGTCCACCAAGTTGTTAATTTTCTATCCTTAGTTAGTTTTACTTATCTTAGGAAAGATTTACATATCTTTAGATTATTTGATTTATCTTTAGTTACCAAAACTCTATCTTTTGCACAAGATAGAATTGGCCTATTGTCTATTTAAACTCATGTTTTACATTTAATAAAAATTAGATTGGAATTATAATTGAGGAACCCTTTTAAGGATTAAAAGGTTCCCTCGATTCCCAATCCAAAAGCATTTGCAATCAATTTATGTTCTTGTTCATCCGATACCAAATCAAGATCTAAACACAATCCCAAACCACGCACAAAGGAGAAACCCATTCATCAAAACACACGTCAAACTCAACAAAGACAAAGCTGCCAAAACCGTCGCTACTGCAGAACCCAGCAACTGTCGCTGCGGCGACCGCTGCAATATATGTTGCGGGCGCAGCATCCATCGTCACCATTGTTTCCGTCGTTGCTACTGCTGTGTTTGTCTGCTGGATTTTGGCTAAGTGTTAGCCGTCGTTGTTCATTGTTTTTACCTTTGTCTTTTGTTTTGTTTTTCTTACTTGCTTCCGCCGTGATAAATTCAAAGTCTTTATTGTAATTGATTGTAAACATCAAGATTAGCAAGGATAATTGCAAGATCGGGCCATCAACAAGTTTGGGGTTCTTGATTCCGAGCCCACAGGCGAAGGATCGGGGATTCCAAACGTATCAATTGTGATTGGTAACAAGGTGGAGTTGAGGAAGAAAATCACTATGGCCTTTCATGGAGAAGCAGTAGGAGGCCATTATGGGATAAGAGCTGCCTATCAAAGGATCAAAGCTTTATTCTACTGGCCCCAACTCAAGCAATTTGTAGAGAATATGGTCAGGGAATGTGATGTGTGTCAAAGACACAAACATGAGACAGTGGCATACCCAGGCTTACTACAACCATTGCCCATTCCAGAGCGCCCATGGTACTCAATTGGCATGGATTTTGTGGAAGGGTTACCCAAATCAAGAGGGTTTGATGTGATATTAGTGGTGGTTGACAGGCTAACAAAATATGGCCATTTCCTTCCTCTCACACACCCCTTTTCTGCAAGTCAAGTTGCCCAGTTATTCATGGAGAATGTGTACAAGCTCCATGGTTTTCCAAGTGACATTGTGTCAGATAGGGACAAAGTGTTCACAAGTCACTTCTAAAGAGAGCTCTTCACCAGCCTGGGAACTTCTCTCAAGTTATCTACAGCTTACCACCCACAAACAGATGGCCAAACTGAGAGGGTGAACCAGTGCTTAGAGTCTTACCTGAGATGCATGACTTCAGCTATGCCTGCACAGTGGGCAAAATGGCTTGCCCTGGCTGAATGGTGGTACAACACTACATTTCATACAACTCTGAAAATGTCTCCCTTTCAAGCCTTATATGGATATCAGCCCCCACAGCTGAGCATCAATGCAGGTGGCTCAGTCACTACTGCTGCAATTGATGACTGGTTTCAGGAGAGGGATAGAGCATTGAGCACATTTAAGGAAGGCTTAGAGTTGGCTAGAGAGCGCATGAAGTACTTTGCTGACACCAAACGCACTGAGAGAATTTTGCAAGTAGGAGACATGGTCTACCTTAAGTTGCAGCCATACAGACAGTCTTCCCTAGCCTTGCGCAAGTGTGTGAAGCTGAGTGCCAAGATCTATGGACCTTTTGAGGTGATCAACAAGGTAGGAGGAACAGCATACAAACTGGCCTTACCTCCAACTTCAAGACTGCACCCTGTGTTCCACATCTCGCAGTTGAAGAAAAGAATTGGCCCATCTATGACAGTACAATCAGAGCTTCCATCCACTGATGACTCAGGCTCAGTCATAGTAGCCCCAGAGGCAGTCTTAGACACAAGAGTGCAGTACTTAGCCAGCGGAGAACCAGTAACAGAATGGCTAATCAAGTGGGCAAATCTCCCTGCAGAAGAAGCTACATGGGAGCCAACAGGGCATATAATCCGCCAATTCCCAGATTTTTCTTTACATTGAACCTTGTGGACAAGGTTTTTGTAAGAGAGGGAGTGATGTTAGGAGAGTGAAGGCTATATAAGCCTATGTGTAACCAACTCATTCTCTCATTCAATCATTCAATACACATACTTTTACACATTCATTCTTGATTCTGTTAGGCAGCAGTTAGAGAGCTTAACATAATCTTAAACAAGTTTATATATTAATTAACTATGATTGTTATTCGAGTCAAACAAGTCTAGTATTGCTTGATTATAGTTAGCTCATTTAGAAAAAAGTCAAGCTCGAGTCGAATTTATATTTGAACTTAGCTCATACTCAACTTGTTTAGTAAATGAATGATCTTTAGCTAAGTTTTTTTTCTTCTAAGTATTATGCAAGCTTACCTGCTCATAACATAATAACTTAAAATAAAATTTATAAATTTTTCAAAATTCGTGCTATTTGAGTTTCAATCGAGCCTTAGCTGAACTTTGAATCGAGCTTAAAAATGTGCTTATAATCAACCCATTATGTAAATGATGCTCGAGCGGGGCTTTTATTGAGCAAAACTTGAGTCAAGCTCTAGCTACTCAGCTCATATAACAATTAACAACCATAATCTTAACTTAATGTTTATTATATTGTGTTTCCTATACTTACTTAGTTAATTTTTTTTCTTGGATATTTCATTTATATTTTTATTTTTATTTTTTTAGGCGCGGAAAAATAATAACATTTTATCATAAATCGATGAGATTTTATCTTAAAATAATATCATTTATTATCGTATTATATATAATTCTTTACGTCAATTTAATCCAAAACTATGTTACACATGTATAAACTAGAGCTTCGACCAACCAAACCACCACCGGTTGTGCCCCCCTCCGAAATTTTTCTGGCTCCGTCACTGCTTGTCATTTCAACCTAGCAAATGAGGATAATAGAAAATGCTAGGGATGACTGACAATATTCAGTACCGAGTGTATTATTTATAAGATAGTTGGGCAAAAGTAAAAGGCAAAAAGATAATTAAGAAAAAACTTGTAGATGGAATCAAATAAAAAGATTTCATAAATGGATATGCATTCAAAATTAAATTAACCAATTAGATTTTCAGAAAAAAATGCAATAAGATAATTAAGATTAATCATAAAGATATAATCATACTTAAATATTCCATAAGTGGATATACATTATAAATTAAACCAACCATTTGAATTTTTGTGCATTAAAAAATGTCCGGGTAGATGAGTGAAAAAGAAATCAAAAGTATATATATTACATTAGATATTGGATAGCAAAGTAGATATTTATATATTTGCCAAAAGCATATGCTAATTATCATAAAAAAAAAAGGAAATGATATTATATCCCCGCGTCATGTCGTGATTTTTTATAAATAAAAGCTTAGTAATATATTAAAATAATATTATAAAATAATATACTAGTAAAGGTTTAGATAATTAAATGTTTTGAATTAAACACATTGGTTGAAAAAGCAATTAAAGTAGTGTATATATATATATACAGATTACTAATATTAATTTTATGTTCCCTTACTATTAATTTTTATGTTTTGAATTAATCTCGTTGTTTTTTTTAAACTACTAAAATTGTAATTTAGGCTAGGATGATTGGTTAAAAGGCCTAGGATTAATGGGAGGACGTCACGTCATCGGTAAAACTTTTGTTTTAATAGTTAGTGATAGATACATGTTTTTTTAAACTACTAAAATTGTAATTTAGGCTAAAGTAATTGGTTAAAAGGCTTAGGATTAAGGGGATGGTGTCACGTCATCCGTAAGGCTTTTATTTTAATAGTTAGTAATTGTTTTTTTTTTAAACTACTAAAATTGTAATTTAGGCTAAGGTGATTGGTTAAAAGATCTATAATTGTTTTTTTAAACTACTAAAATTGTAATTTAGGCTAAGGTGATTGGTTAAAAGGCCTAAGATTAAGGGGAGGGTGTCACGTCATCGGTAATGCTTTTGTTTTAATAGTTAGCGATAGATAAATGTTTTTTTAAACTATTAAAATTGTAATTTAGGCTAAGGTGATTGGTTAAAAGGCTTAGGATTAAGGGGATGGTGTCACGTCATCTGTAAGGCTTTTATTTTAATAGTTAGTAATTGTTTTTTTTTAAACTACTAAAATTGTAATTTAGGGTAAGGTGATAGGTTAAAAGGTCTAGAATTAAGGGGAGGGCATCACGTCATTGGTAAGACTTTTGTTTTAATAGTTAGGGATATATAGATGTTTTTTTTAAACTACTAAAATTGTAATTTAGGCTAAGGTGATTGGTTAAAAGGCCTAGAATTAGAATTAAGAGGAGAGCGTCACATCATCAATAAGACTTTTGTTTTAATAGTTAGTGATAGATATATGTTTTTTTTTAAACTACTAAAACTTTTGTTTTAATAGTTAGTGATAGATATATGTCTTTTTTAAACTACTAAAATTGTAATTTAGGCTAAGGTGATTGGTTAAAATTTGTTTTAATAGTTAGTGATAGATAATTTTTTTTAAACTATTAAAATTGTAATTTAGGCTAAGGTAATTGATTTAGGCTAAGGTGATCGGTTAAAAGGCCTAGGATATAGGGGAGGACGTCACGTCATCGGTAAGACTTTTGTTTTAATAGTCAGTAATATAGACTTTTGTTTTAATAGTTAGTAATATATATTTTATCCTCATCCTAAGGAATAGATAATATTTTATTTATTAAAAATATCAAATTAAGTTCCTAATTTACAATATCATAACAACCATATAAAAATAATATATATATATATATATATATATATATATATATATATATATATATATATATATATATATATATATATATATATATATATATATATATATATATATATATATATATATATATATAGTGAGCCTGTCCTGGCTTAGGCGCTTAGCCTTCGTCTTCCTTTTTTTATTTTTTTTTATTTTTTATTAGGAAATAATTCGAGACCAGACAGGCCCGGACCTCGAAAGGCCGACAAAGTCGGCAGACGGCAAGCCGTCTAAACATACAACATAGCAAAGGAAAATACAACAAGGAAACATAATACAGTCACCTAATACAACAAAAGAACTACGCAAAATAAACCCGGAAAACCCCAGACCCTAAGCACACAAGCGGACACAGCAGTGAGAAGAAGGAGACCCGGCATGGAGAAGTGGATAGCGAGCGCATGGGACAGCATAGCTGACACGATGTCTCGCCGCCGGAAAGACGGAAAGCAGAAATCCACGAAGGGCAAAGACGACTCCTGGGGAAGTGTGGATCACACGACGTTCCCTCCACCTAGATGAAGGATCTTCGGAGACCACGAACACCACCAACACGATCACTATGATCAACCAGGGCCGCAGAACTGCTCCTCAACCGAAACTAACCACAAATCCAACAGACAGAACTCCAACCAACCCAAGAAAGTGAAGCACGACCGCGAGAGGACGAAGAGCGAAAGGTACCGGATCTGGTTATTTAAAAGTATAAATTACTACTTTTAATTTATTAATATTCTCCAAATTCCAAAGGCTCGGAAAACCTAAGCGGAATATTAATTAAGCCATTACAGACGGTTTTAATTAATTTTATATACATATCTAAAACTTAGATATATATATATATATAAAACGATTACTAAATCGAATTAATCTAAAAATATTTATATTTATAATTAGAGAAATCCGAAAAAGGTTTCATAATCTATATATATTATTTATTTATTTATTATTGTTTTTTTGTTTAATTAGGTTTTCTTGTTTCGGGCCAGCCTTGGGCCCAAAGAAACAACACATTGGCCCGAAACCTTCAGCAAACAGGCTTCCCAAGGGCCCATCACAACAAAGAATGTAGCGTGAGAGGCAGAGGAAGCAGAGCAGGAGACAGCCGGAGGGCAAAACCAACGCTGGGGATGGGACGGAGCCACGCCAGAGGGAGGGGGAGGTGCCGCCATCACCAACCGACAGAGATCTGAAGCATTGGGAAGCAAAGCCCGCCGGAAACACCCGACGACAAGGCCGAAGCAGCCGTCGAAGCAGGGCCAGGGGGAAGAAACAACGACCAGCAAACGGCGGCCAGATTGGGGGCTGACCACGACAAAAAGGAGGAGCCCGGGAACGGGAAGAGGTCGGAGAACCAACGGGATTGGGAGGAATAGGGATTTGGGGACAAAAATCAAATATCCATAAAAGCCCCAAATCGATTTCGATTTTGAATGTAATCCAACCAGGCCGGGGATGACGGGGAGGGATATCACGACCAACACCGCAACCAAGTAGGCCGTGGAACGGAGGCGAGACGGAGGCGGACAAGTCGAGGGCCGAGGGACATCGTCCGAGCCTACGAAGCCGAGGAGGAGCAACCAACGGAGCCAAGACTCACCGAAGGGAGGAGTTGGGGCTCTCCGAAGAGAGATTTGGGCTCTTCGAAGAGAGATTTAGCCTTAGCCTTCGTCTTCCTGTTCCGTTGTAGATGGTGTCAAATTTTAAATTTTGATGCAATTTAAAATCTTGGCCCCCGTTGACTCGACTTGACGAAATCCCAGCGGGTCTCCTCAAAGGACTTCTCTCTTTGGTTAAGCACCTCTTTCAACTCTTCGATCTCTTTAGCCATTTGCCCCACCATCTTCTCCGGGCGGCAAGCTTGTCGAGAATCAGACGTAGAACTTCATCTTGTTGCGGTGGATCAGGGACTCTTGGACGGTTGTCGAATTGTCCCCTTCCTTGATACGGCATCGGCTGGTTAATCCAGCCACCAAAACCTCCTTGATACGGTGCGAACCAGCCATCAAAACCGTCGTCGCCACCAAAATATCGTAGATAGTCAGGATTGTAGGTGGAGTTAAGACTTAGGGATTCTCTAAGTTTTTTAGAGCCGTTAGCAAGATTCTCGAAGATCTTCATAGCCTCTTCCGGGGTCTTGTTAAAGACATCCCCTCCGCTTGCAATGTCGATGAGTTTGCGATCTTTGTCAAGTAGCCCTTCGTAAAGATAAAGGATTAGATCGTCCTCTGCGATGCCGTGTTGTGGGCAACTCACCTTGAGCTTATTGAATCTGTCGACATACTCATAGAGTTTTTCCGTAGAAGATTGCTTAATGCTCGATATCTCCTTCCTCGCCTTGCGCAATAACGCATTCTTCATCTCCATGTAAACCATTGTAGGTTTTGTGAAAATACTTTTCTTGCTTTTTCATTATACAACTCAAGTATATATATAGACATGTGTCTAAGTCCCCAAGGCTATAGAAGATATAATTAAGAAGATATAAGGATAAATTATAATCTCATTAAATTAGGATCTCATAGATATGATGTGCTTTCCAAAATATATCTGATAATATATCCTAATAAAATGCATAATAATAATAATAATTACTATTACTATTACTATTACTATTATTATTATTATTATTATTATTATTATTATTATTATTATTATTATTATTATTACTACTACTAATATTATTATTATTATTATTAAGATAATGTGTTTAATATACCCTATATTCGTAAATTATAAATTGTACTGTAGCCTGCTAAGTTTTATTCTCAAAATAATTATCACGATTAATTGGTAAATATATAAAAAAAAACGAGTTACTATATATATTTGTTAAAGTTATTTTTAACTTGGCATAAGACTATTTCGATGACTTATTGACACATCTGTAGAAATAATCCTAAATAGTTGCGTTTTTGTAATATTAATTCATTTGATATTAAAAAAACATATAAAATAATTTGTAGTTAAACATTAACTATAACTATCACTCTACATATATATTATTTTATTTTAAAAAATTTAAATAAATTTTATATTAACACCCGTTTAACTAAATTTCTGCCAATATGTTTAATTAACTACTAATAAAAGAGATATAATAAAATATGTTCATATTTAGCAAACATTGGTAAAATCTTGTAAAAATATATCGATATCTAATAAATTTTGTTAAAATATTATCTTAAGCATATATTGTTAGATAAAAATATATTAAGTGGAATTAGACAAAAAAAATTAGTAAAATCTTATCTTGATTATATATATTGCTATATTGTATTAATTAATGAGAAAAAAGGCAATTGGTTAAAAATACTACTCCTTCCGATCTAAAATATTTGATGTTTTGGGTGAAATTTTATTATCAATAATATTTGATGTTTTAAAGTAATACACTTCATTTACTTTTTAACTATTTTCAAGCTAAATTGTACTTTTATTTTTATTTTAACCAATCAAATTTGTGCATAATATATGAATGTGATTGGAGAGAGAAAATTATTTTATAGGATATTTAAATATAAATAAAATATTTCTTAATTTTTGTGTCCGAATCTAAAATATCAAACATACTATCAAACATACGGAGTAGATTGGAGGGAGTATAATTAAAGAGAAGTCGACACATCACACATGTCATAACAAATTCTCCTTTATTATATAGTACTAAGTACTCTATATAATTGATAATTGATTATTTGATGTGATATAACAGACCGAAAAAAAAGGGAAAGCCAAAAAAAAGAGTGATGCTTTAGACAAGATCTCAAAACGGTTATTGTCAAGAGAATTTTAAGTAATTTCACGCAGATCCTTTTCATTTTTTTTCAAACAAATTGCAGAAAAGTCAAAAACTCTCATTTACGAATATATTTATATCCCCCATTTAAATAGTATGTGTAAATAGTATGTGTTTACAAATACTATTTAAAGGGTGATTTTTTAGAATTTTGAATTTAAGGGGTGGTTAAGTGAAAACATTCATATTTAAAGGCTGGTTTTCTGTAAATTTCCCAAAAGAAAAACAAGCATTGTTCAACGGTGGACCAGTGTCAAAGCCCGTATTGTCGAAGTCGAGATAGGTTGGGTCGTGGTAGACTGGTAGTATGTATCGTGGCATCTCCACTACTCGGGTTGACTACTTCTCCGGTGTTCCTCCTCACTGCCACAGGATGATCGGGCCCTGATGTATCGTTGGCCTACAGTTCTACTTCAAGTTGGGGTTTGACTTCGTCTGTCGTATTCGTCCACATCCAGTTTGGTTTAGGTTTGCTTAGTTTCGTTTTTTGTAGAGTGTGTTTGTCTGAACTTACACCGTTATTATGTATTGTTTGTATATTATGTCATTAGACGGTTCTCTCATCTGCCGGACTGGCCGACTTTCGAGTTTCAAGTTTGTCTGAACTCTAATTCTTACCTAATCAATCAATATTATAATCAATTAATAATAATACTAAAGGAGAAGTCGCATACGCCATATGACGGCTTCTCCTTCAATATAGGTTTATTTGTTAACAATTAAATATTTTTCTATATTTAAATAAATTATTATTTATTATAAATCAAATTACTTCTTTAAATAAGTAATTAATTAATTCTTTTCTTTTTCTAAATCTTAACCGATTGATTTTCTTTTTAAATTACTTTTTTCAATAAAAGCATTCAAAGTATAATCTTTTTAAATTACTTTTTATTTTTTCTACCTTGTAATACAATTACGTACAGGGGCAAGTCCTTGGCTTTCTCAGTCTCTTTAGAGCGAGTATTTGGCTTTCTCATTGTTTATGTTATAAGGATGATTGAGGAGATTTTAGCTAGATATCCGAGGCGCGGAGTTCGGATTGCGAGATTTATCTTCTATCACCTTTATGTGATCCATCTCATCGACTGTATGTATTATTTTTTGGCCGGATGGCAGAGGATCTCAAGAAGACTTGGATGATGATCAGGGTAGTGGTGTTTTCGAGATGCTCTTTAGAGGAGCGTCTGTATAGCGACGATATATTTTTTCAACACCTCGTTTCTTACCGTGGGTAAGTACTATCTCGATGGATCTCTTATATTTAATTTGATTATTTGAATTTAATCACATTTAACATTATACATATACTTATTACAATTTTTTAAATGTAAATATTGTAGGATATGGGGATGCTTCTCTCAAGGGTGAGCGGGAGATGATACTTTCCGTGCTCATTATGGTTGCCGCCACGACCTTCTTAGTCCACTTGTCATGACAGTTTGACATGTCTCTTCAACCGACCACCATGAGCAGTGCCACCTAGCATTCTCAAGTCCACTGTCATCACTTGGAGCCTGAAAATGAAGAGCTCTTGTGACATGGGTAGAGCTTGAATCAATTATAAATCACTCCGAACATCGTTCACTCTGAATATCGTTATTACATTCAATGTGAGATGAGGGTGTTACAATCTCGCTCACTTCTTCATCTCTTCAACTTCGGCCGACCAACGCTTAGTTTTAAATTGTAGCAAATGTCTACCATTCTACCTTGCTTAATTAGGGTTAGTTGGGTTGAATTTTCGATTTATGTCAATTGCGAGAGATCTCTCGCGATTGACATAAAATATTTTATCACTTACACCGGCCACAAACCCTCAATTAATTAACTTCAATTTATATTGTCAATAGTTTTTGTTATATTAAATTTTTGATTTTTTTTTCTTTCACTTACCTTACCAAATAATAGGGTTTAAACATATTATTAATTCATTATTATTGTTTAAATGTGCTCAACCGGTATATCTTCGATCATTAGCTGACTCTTCTTACTCACATCGTTCTATAATGTGATTGTTTTCCCATTTGGGTGGAGTTTCTTCTGTCTCGAGGACAAGGTACCCACTTCGATGTTTATGTGTGATATTATTTCATACGTCTTCATGGTGATCGATAGCTTCATCGGATTCGTGATCAAGTTTGACCACTCCAATCAGACGTCTATTTTGATTGCATTGATACCCCTATATTAGTAAATAAAAATAAATTGATATTTTTCCTTTTTAAATACATTTTTAGTGATAAAAGTGTATATGAGTGTGTAATACAATTACAAGGGCGAGTGTGTGTCTCTATTACAGGGGCGAGCGTGTCCTTTTTAACAACATGATATTCAAGGTTACCAATCACATTTGAGGTCATTGTTGGGATTCCGTGGTCACACAAGTTATCTCTCTAATGCGCGTGTGTGTAATACAATTACAGGGGCGAGTTCTTGGTTTTCTCAGCCTCTTTAGAGTTGTTTCTATTATAAGGATAATTGAGGAGATTTCAGCCAGATATCCGAGGCACGGAGTTCGGATTGTGAGCTTTATCTTCTATCACCTTTACGTAATTCACCTCATCGACTGCATGTATTATTTCTTGGTCCGGATGGTGGAGGATCCCAAGAAGACTTGGATATATACTCTCTTTAGCGATTATGACGATCAGAGTGGTGGTGGTTTTCGAGATGCTCCTAGGAGGAGCGTCTATATAGCGGCGATATATGGATCCGAAGAAGACTTGGATACATACTCTCTTTAGCAATGATGATGATCAGGATGGTACGTGGTGGTTTTCAAGATGCTCCTAGGAGAAGCGTCTATATAGCGGCGATATATTTTTCCAGCACCTCATTTCTTACCGTGGGTAAGTACTATAACATTATACATATACTTATTACATTTTTTTAAAATGTAAATATCAAAAAAATGTAAATATTGTAGGATATGCGGATGCTTCTCCCAAGGGTGAGCGGGAGATGCTACTTTTCATGCTCATTATGGTTGCCGCCACGATCTTCTTAGTCCACTTGTCAGGACAGTTTGACATGCCTCCTCAACCTACAACGGTAGATCCGCCCCTGCCCATCTACCATCACTTCTACTACCACCACGACAGCCACATTGAGCAATACCAAGGAAGAGCTCTTGTGACATGGGTAGGGGTTGAATTACTTATAAATAACTCCGTACATCCTTATTATATTCGATGTGGGATGACCGAATGAGGGTATTACCAACCACCTCGCGTCCCCACCCCCCCCACCACCACCACTGCGACTTTAGATGGATACATATGGTTAGTTAAATACATATATGACAACCACATTTAGCAATACCAAGGAAGAACTCTTATGACATGGATATGGATTGAATAATTTATAAATCACTCTGTACATCCTTATTATATTCGATGTGGGATGAGGGTATTACAACCACCACACAACCCCACCCTCACCACTACCACTACGACTTTAGATGGATACATATACTTGCTAAATACATGCTTTCCACGTACCTTAGACTTATATATACCACCACCAACACTACACTCGGGATACATATTTTCACTTACGTTTACTCTTACTTTAGATACATGCTATGCTTTCCACGTACATGAAACTTATATACCATTAACTCTAAGTTCTTATATACCATTTACTCTTAGTTACTTTCATGTTCTAATAGACAAGACAGTATATCATTTATTCAAATGTGAATATTTTGAAGATTTAATTGAAGTTGTCCGCGTTAATTGACATACTTATTTAGCTAGAGATGTCAACTGATGGTACAATCACATTTATTTTATGGATTGTCACATGTTTAAAGTAATTTTGCTACCTCAAGTTTAATGCGATCGATAAATCATTTCATGAACTTTTGTCATTGGAGTCAACGACTTACACAAATAATACCCTAGCATCATCAACAATCAACAATATAATATAACTAGGTTTGTCTATGCTATTTTTTTTTTTTTTTATTTTATTAGGTAAGAATTCGAGATCAGATATACCTGAATCTCGATGGCCAACAAGTCGGCAGACGGAAACCGTCAAAACATACAAACGAAAACCATAAAAGGTACAATACAACAAGCAGAATCACACTCTACGTACAAAAGACGATACTAGACAAAACTAAATCTATCAAGTTGAGGACGTAGACTACGGACGAAAGTCAAGCACCGTCTTGAAACAAGTTGTGTTTCTAGGCTATGGTTCAACAAGTTGTGTTTCTTTTGGCTTTGGAAAAGAAACCGCAAAATGTCGTATTTGCGATAGAAAATATGTACGTACATCAAAGTTTCTATAAGTACAGCCGTCGGTGAATCACGACAAGACTATTCAATATGGACGATTCCATAATTTCCCGCAGCCAACAATTAATAAATTAATTAGGGGGAAAACACCAAAGATTTTAGGGTTAAAAGAGGTGGAGAATTGAATAATAAACAACGTACTAAATATATAGGCCAAATTGAAAAAAACCACCCTTTAAATATGCTGTTTTGCGTGAAACCACCCCTTAAAACGAAAATTCCAGAAAACCACCCTTTAAAACCGTTTTGTTTGCAAAGTCACACCCATCACCCAATTTTCGTTAATTAAATGTTAAAGTGTGTGGAAATTTAATTATACCCCTTATTATTATTATTATTATTTTACTCATTTTAATTGATATTAGTTGATATTTAACTTTTAACATGTTTTTCAAAAGCAAAAAACACTATAAATATAAAAAAAAATGTTTTTTTAAATAATTTCATACTTACAAAAAAACTCTATAAAAAATCGATGTGTAATTTATGTTTTATACATATAAAAAAATGTGTAATAATAGGGCTACTTGAAGAATTTTTTTTTTAAAATAATGTTTCATATAGTTTTTATTATTCTAAAAATGTATGTGGAATAGTGAACCTATTTTTAGAATAATAAAAACTATATAACATATCATTTTTTAAAAATTTATTTTCTTTGAGTAGCCCTTTAGTAATATACACTTTTTAAAATATACTCCATATAAAACATCAATCATATCTATTTTTTATAGAGTGTTTTTACTGATAATTATGAAATTATATTTCAAAAAATGATATTTTATTAAAAAAATTACTTTTGAAAAACATGTTAAAAGTTAAATATCAACTAATATCAATTGAAATGAGTAAAATAATAATAATAAGGGGTATAATTAAATTTCCACACACTTTAACATTAACGAAAAATGGGTGATGGGTGTGACTTTGCAAACAAAAAGGTTTTAAAGGGTGGTTTTCTGGAATTTTCATTTTAAGGGGTGGTTTCACGCAAAACAACACATTTAAAGGGTGGTTTTCTGCAATTTGGCCAAATATATAATGAAGTGATATGTGGGAATTGTAGGTTGCGATGCTTACAATCTCAATCGCCCTCACAAAGCAACCCTACACAATATCTTTTCCTGAAGATTCATACATGTACAGTTTTAGTTTTATATAAGACTATACAGATGTGTTCGCTTATAATTAAAGATTGTATACACTCAGAGGCGGAGCCAAGGGGGGCATGGGGGAGCGCGCACATGCCCCTCCCATCATCCGATAAATTACCTAGGTGTATTCTCCTCGTCACTAGCTTCGTTTTGATATATAATACGTCCTAGCTAATCCGACATCTCAGTAAAATATTATAAATGTTTGAAAATCGTAGGTGTATTAATAACTGTAATTTTATTTCAATAGACTATAATACTTTTATATTTTACTTAAATTGATATGCATATATTATAATTTATAAATCATCTCGAGAGCTTCGAAACCATATGTTATATTACTTATTTGATAATTTGGTAAGAAGTTACGCAAGTTTAAAAATTTTTATATCTAGTTATAATTATTATAATACTAAATGAGAAGTCCTCTAAGCCATGTGGCGGCTTCTCCTTTAATATAGGCATTTTAAGTTGTTAATTATCTATATCTATCTATATATAAACTCTTAATTTAGAAGAGTTTAGGATGACGTGTCAAACTTAGAGAAATTTTAGGAGTCTTGACCAATCTTTTTTTTTGGCCATTTTTCTTTGATTTTCTTTAATTCTGTTTTTTTTTTTCTTCTTTTTCCTTTAATTCTCTTTTTGATTTAATTTTACTAACTATTGGGATTTTTTTTCAAAATATTCAATAAAAAATAAAAATTTACGAATAAATTCACAAATTGAAAATAATTACATAAATACCTAATTAACCCATGAAACGCGGCCTAAGGCCGCGTTTCTCTGATGGATCTGCAAATTTTGAATATTTATGTAAATAGTTTCAATCTGTGAATTTATCCGTAAAATTTTATTTTTTAATGAATATTTCGAAGAAGAAAAAATCTAACTATTGGGCTTAATTCAAAACATTGATATTAGCCTAAATTAGAATTTTAGTAGATTTTTTTCTAAAAAAACAATGGGATTAATTCAAAACATAAAATTAATTAATAATAAGAAAACATAAAATTAATATTAGCAATCTATATCTATATATACTTTTAATCGTTTTATCAACCCATGAGTTTAATTCAAATTATTTAACTATCTAAACTTTTACAATTATGTTATAATATTAATTTAATATATTAATAAGATTTTACCTAAAAAAATTCGCGCCATGGCGCGGGGATCATATTAATTTAATTTTAATTTACAAATTCAATTAACCAATTCATCAATTTAATTAATTTATTAATTAAAAAATCAAAAAAATGAATGGACTATATTTTGCTTTTGATTATAAATACTTTCGTAATTAAAAAAATCGTAATAACTATCCAAATGTAACAGACAGATTAGGATAAATCATCATTAGGGTTTGTTTTTCAATATTTATCGTCAATTAATTAATTATTAATTAAGCAAATCTAATTCACTTAAATATTATATATTGGGTTGAATTTGTAATCTGTTATCTCTCTCTATATTTATCGTGGTTGCGGTTTTCGGGATCGAGTAGAGTGCAAGAGACTCCGGGTGATCGAGCTTCGTCATTGACATCGTCGATGTAGGAACATTCTCACGCTAAGAGGTAATTTAATTCTCACGCTAAGAGGTAATTTAGAATCAAGGTAAATCACTAAATTAACCTACTTTTGCTTTGATCGGATTGAATTCGTCAATCATCATAACCAATTTGCTCTACGGAAATTGGGTTGAAAAATGGATGCATTATTATTAATTGTCTGCTCACCATCGTGACGATTTTACATGATATGGATTTCCGCCTAAGATTTGAGATTTGAAGAGTTTAAGTGGAATTTATATTTTTGGTAAAATAAAAATGGTAAGATATCTATTGTTGAATGAAAAAGTACTTGAGAGTGTATATCTCCGTGAATGGAAGAAGTTAAATATTGGTAAACTCCTCCTAGGCTAAAAATACAAATAATTAATGTATTCTAGCAAGATGCATGTGTACTGTGATTTATACATATTTAATATTAAACTAGTATAATACCCGCGTCATGGCGCGATATTTAATAAATAAAATAATAAAGGTAGACTTGAAATCTTTAAGAAAATGGTAAAAATGTTAACCATAAAGTTAGGCTCCATAAAACGGTTTTTAAATTAAGATACTGTAATGTATAAAGATTTAAATATAGATTAATAGTAGACATTAGACTTAATCCAATATTTTGATTTAAACCCAATGGTTAGTCAATGGGTAAAAAATTAAAAGCGGGAAAATGTAAATGTATGAAAAAGATGAAGAGAATGATTAGTTTAAAAAATTTAAATGAAGGAGTTGTTGACATATCATCAAAAATATTATAAATTAAGATATTATACCGATAGATATTTTAAATTAAACTCGATAGTTAGTAAATGGGTAAAAAATGAAAATTAAAAGAAAAAACGTGATTGGTTAAATGGGAGTGGAATAAGAAGAACGCGCCACATCAGCGGAAAGTATACGAAATTAAGTAGTTATATAGATGTATTAATTTGAAAAAAAGACCACAAAAAGTGCAGATACTAAACTAGTTAAATTTAAATAAATAAATAAAGTGTCAAAGCCCGTACGTCCCTCCCAGTGGCATCCGGTGTAATTAAGTCGAAAAAGGTGCCACGTTCCATAGCCCGTCTCCTCTTTACCGCTTCTTCACAAACGGTCCTTAGGTGTAGTTTTGCAGGAAGCAGCACAAAACGTGTGGCTGTGAATTCTGAGATTGAGGCCCCAAAAAAGCTTTTCCCAACCCAAAACAAAAACGCCAAATTTGAAGCCATCATTCATCCATGTCTCTCCCTCTCTCGCCTCACATTCACGCTCTTTCTCCCCACATTTCACCTTCACTGAAATCACTGTCGATCTTAGCTACCCATCAAACCCACAATTTGCCACCCTCTCTCTCCCTTCCCCCATTGATTTTGCCTGTAATTGCATCTCATTTAATCATTTGCCTGTAATTTTGAGTCTTTTCTTAAATTCCTGATACGTAATTCAATTTCAATCCATGATATCTCCTATTTCCGCAACTAAATAAAAATCAAAACTTTCCTGTCCGTTCCGCAACTGAACTCCACACAAGCCAAAGGCCTGAGACGGGTCCCACAATCACTGGCATACATAGTGGCATGTGTTTTCTGTTCCTCTCTCTATCTGGGTTCATACCGAATCTCAGATTTATAGCTTGTTTTTAGCTTCTTTCCTCCCCCTCATTGGAAGTGTGATGAGTTTCTAAACCAACTTCTGTTCACAATTCACACCTTTATAAGTAATTTTGTTCTGCAATAATCCATAAAATTTTGAGTGAAGGACCCATGGCTTCAATCCTCCCATTTCAGGCCTCTCCTTGTTTGTGGAGGAGTTCAAAATTCAGGCATAGGCAGAGCTACCCGGGCAGGGTGCACACCAGTTTGGGTGAAGTGGACTCATCAGCAGTTCTATCTGCAGATTCAGATGTAAATGGTGGAATTGTTTTTAAAGAAAAGGAGAAAATTGAATCTTCTGTTGATGTGGGAAATGGGTATTTGGAGTCCAAGGGCTTGGTAGAAAAGAGGAAAAGGGAGAAATTGGTGTTGGATTCAGTAAAGTTGGAACCTTTGTGGGAAGATGGTTTTGGGACTGCCAGTATGAAGGACTATCTTGATACTGCTAAGGACTTGATCAAGTCCGATGGTGGCCCGCCCAGATGGTTTTGCCCTGTTGAGTCTGGGAGCCCCCTTAGAGATTCTCCATTGCTTTTGTTTCTGCCTGGTAATTCATCATCTTGCTTCTGATCTTTATTGCTTTGATTGTGATTCTGTGCACTATAAGGTGTGATAATTTGGTGGTAATTTAAGTTGATATGCAAAATTTCCTGACAATTAACTGTCTGTTTTATTTAGATTGATTAATAATGCTTTCTGTTGGCACTTGGCAGGGATGGATGGGGTTGGATTGGGTCTCATTATGCATCACAGGCCTCTTGGAAGGTAAATTCGATATCTATATCTTGAAATCAAGTGATACCTCCCTCCAAATTAACTAGTATATCAAATAGGCCAAAAACTTGTGAAATCTGATTTCAAGATACCAAGTGATATTGATATCGAGGTATACAGAAACACTAGATATCAGGTATCGAGTTATATTTGATATCTAGATATTGATATGAACTGGGGTTGTGATCGTGTTGTAGCAGATTGTTTGAGATGTGCTCTAATTTATTGCAGGGTTTTTGAAGTTCGATGTTTGCATATTCCAACTCATGATCGAACTAGTTTTGAAGGTCTGTCTAGTTCCTGGATGTCCTATAGTGCAAAATTCTTAATGTTAATATGATAATTTTTTTTCATTGATGTAGTAGTATCCTGAATAGAAGTAGTGTTTTTGGATTTGAAGGATTGGTGAAGTTTGTTGAACAAACTGTGAGGCAAGAGCATGCTTCGGCTCCAAATAAGCCGATTTACTTGGTTGGTGATTCCTTTGGAGGCTGTCTAGCACTAGCTATTGCTGCACGAAATCCGACAGTTGACTTGGTATTAGTATTGGCTAATCCAGGTTAGCATTCTTATTGCTAGTAATGCCACAAGATGTTTTTTGTTCGACGCCTTTTGGTCAAGGATCGCTGATTTCAGCTTGCTGTAGCTACACCGGTGGAGAGGTCACAACTGCAACCATTGTTTCCTCTTCTTGAGGCTTTACCTGATGAACTTCAGGTTGCGGTGCCATATCTTCTAAGCTTCGTTATGGGTATGTAATATATCTCGCTATTTGACAAATAATTGCTACTGATTTTCATCAAGGAGTAAGTTGAGCTGCTAGCCTGCTAGCATAAGGAGATGTTTTTTCCCCTTACTATAGTTCGTTACACACGAAAAGTCATTTTCGCTACTCCACTCAGGTGAACCTGTCAAAATGGCATTGGGCAATGTTAACACAACGCTTCCTCCATTTCAAATTCTTCGAGACCTGTCTGCAAACCTTACTGGACTGCTACCTCGTCTTTCTGTAAGATGCAAAATTTGTACATCCTTGACTCTTGTTTCTGTTTTTGCTGTGACATTTTTATCCCCAATCACTATACTAGGTATCCATTAAACCATCATTAGTTCAGAAAACTTGGATAAATATTTCATCTGATTGTTCTGCCTTTTTTTTTTAAGGTTCTGGCTGAAATCATACCAAAAGATACTCTTCTTTGGAAGTTGAAGCTGTTAAAATCTGCTGCTGCTTACGCAAATTCGCGCCTTCACCTTGTTACAGCTGAAGTACTCATTCTTGCTAGGTTTTATTCTCCTCAATTCATTTATGTTTCGGTTTTTAGCTTGATATACTGACCACAGCAAACAAGGAAGTTTAAACATTAACATGTGTGTCCAGTGATTCGGTTGTTTCATCGTGTTTCATTTTTCACAAAATGCTTTACTGATGAAATGGTTATTTACATTTTAGTGGAAAGGATAACTTGCTACCCAGCAAAGAGGAAGCAAAAAGGCTATCTAGTGTGCTGAAAGATTGCAAAGTTCGGACTTTCGAGGACAATGGTCATACCCTTCTACTGGTAAGTGTCCATTCTGTTTCTCCAAGAAATGTAGTTTTTTCATCGAATCTACCAAAACAGCTCAAATAAGAGTGTCTCTTGTATGCTGTAATGATGCAGGAAGACGGAATTCATCTTTTGTCGGTTATAAAGGGCACTGAAATGTACCGGCGTTCAAAGACACCTAACTATGTCTCGGATTTCCTGCCTCCTAGTAGGTCGGAGTATGAAAGCGTATTGAATTCTGGGTAATACTCGGAGCACCTTTTTATGTGCATCATCCTCATGTCCTCAACACAATGCCCATCCCCGCTTGATTGTTTTCCTATATATTATATAAACATATATACATTTCCTCCATGGAATATGATTCCATAGAGGATAGATGATAGATCATGTGTGAGCAGCCCTTACCATGTGAATGAGTGAGCAAATCTAGAGCGTTGGATAAGAAAGATCCGATGATGAGATTGTCTCCAGTGAAATTATTCGTGGGTAATAATGTGATTATTCGTACGTACCACAGGATCTACCCTCTAGTATCATATATTGGTAACACTGAACAATATAATCTTAGCTGATTTATATCCTTGTAACCGGCCTGTGTAAATTTTGGATTCAATTTTTATACATTAACATGAGAAATGGAATTGCAGGTTGTTTAGCCTTTGGACGAGTCCAGCGATGTTCTCAACCATGAGCGATGGGACGATAGTGAACGGATTAGCTGGAGTTCCAGATGAAGGTCCAGTCGTACTAGTTGGTTATCACATGCTGGTTGGATTGGAACTGTCTGGGATAGTCGAAGCGTTCCTCAGGGAAAAGAGGATCATGCTTCGAGGATTAGCACATCCAGAGTTGTTTGCTGCAACAAATATAAATTCATCGAACGGACAATCATACTTTGACTACACCAAAGTATTCGGTGCACTGCCAGTGACACCGCGTAACTTCTTCAAGCTTTTCAAGCAGAAAGCTCACGTCCTACTTTATCCTGGTGGAGCCCGAGAAGCCCTCCATCGCAAGGTCTCGAAATCCTTTCTTTCCCTTTGTGAGGAAGACATGTAAGATGAATGCCTTTGATCTCTTACCGAGCTTCTAAATGTTGAATGACAGGGAGAAGCATACAAGCTCTTTTGGCCTGAAGAGCCGGAATTCGTGAGGATGGCAGCTCATTTTGGGGCCACCATTGTGCCATTCGGAGTTGTTGGAGAGGATGATGTAACTGAAGTAAGTCAAATATTTTGATCTGTTGAGATGTGAAGAGACCAAAGAATCTCACATTGAAAATATGAACAATGTTGAGATGTGAAGAGACCAAAGAATCTCACATTGAAAATATGAACAAAAATTAATACTCTGTATATGCTTGTGAGCTACTACTCCTATTGTTAATTGGTTTTAAGATAGAACCTCATTGATTACGAAGGTAATCCGCCATCTTTTTCTTCACTGGCAGATGATTCTTGATTACGACGACATGATGAGGATCCCAGTGGTGAATGACTACATAAAACAAACCAGGCAGGGGAGGATAAGAGTGAGGTAAACTTCTGTTATACATCAAAAAAATACTAATGTATATGATTGTCCTTTTTCTTGTTGCATTACAAAGATTTAGCATAGCACCTCGTTTGTGTTCTTGTTTGGGTGATTTGAGATTTATGTAAGCTACATTACGAAGATTTGTCCAACTAACTTGAAGGAGGATTCGACGTGTTGTGTTGTTTCAGGGAGGATAAGAAAGGGGAGGTCGCGAATCAAGATCTTTGGATGCCGTTAGTGGCCCCAAAACCGCCTGGTCGGTTTTACTATCTTTTCGCTAAGCCGATTGAAACCCGGGGAAGGAAGGAGTTCCTTGACGACAAAAATAACGAAATGGTGCTGTACACGCAAGTAAAGTCGGAGGTTGAGTCGAGCATGGCTTACTTGCTTAAGAAGAGGGAGGAAGATCCCTATAGGAATATCATAGACAGGACTGTGTATAGGGCATTTTCTGCTCCTGTACACAATGTGCCTACTTTTACCCCTTGAGCACTTTGGATCACAACAAATTGGGGAAATGTGGGTTTGTTCAAAGTACATAATCTCATACTTTACATGGACTTTTATACACATTGTTTACAACAAACATGGTTGGAGAGAAATAGTATGATTTGAATCAGTGAGAAATAGAAGAAATTGGCTAAATAAATTAGAAATATTCTGGATATTTTCACCGCTAATTTTCACTATTTTCACCGCTAATCACCGCATACCTATGCGGTGACATTTATCCTATTTTTCGCGGTCACCGCATGTATATGCGGTGGCTCAGGGGAAAACGGGATCCATTATGCCAAAACCCACCGCATACGTATGCGGTGTATATTTTGGGTAAATTGATCCGAATTTTTGGAAGATATCCGAAACCCACCGCATAGCGCATACCCATGCGGTAAGTTTTAAAATTAAAAAAAAAATCTACCACATACATATGCGGTGGGTTTTTTTTTACCGTTATTGCAACGGTTAAAAACCACCGCATACATATGCGGTGGGTTGCTAGGGCCCATAAATAGGCGTGCGAGCTCCATTCTCCGGCACGATTTCCGACTCTTCTCCGATTCCGATCCTTCCCTTCCCTTTCGAGCCTGACCTTTTGTTCCGTCGTTTCTCTCCTCGACTCCCCCCCTCTTTCAATCCCCCGTATTTCGAACCTCCTCACGCATTTCCCCCCGTGTCTGTTCCTCTTTCCCCGTGTCTTTCCAAGTGTGTTTCTTTCTATTCCCACTTTCTACTGGAGTGTTAAGATGGTGAGAGATAGCGGTCGTGAGGGAGATGAGGCTGCTGGTGCCGGTCGTGTTCAGAGACATCCTTTGTAGGTAAAAATGAAACTATATTAAATTCGAATCAAATTATTTGTAATCGGAAGAGATAACGTTAACGTATTATTGTTATATATAATGTAGCCGAATCCGACTATTCAGAGACGTGGTAGTGGTCATATGGCGACACTTAGGAGGAGGTCAGCCGGCTCGCCACGGCCACAGGTATGTTGAAATCGCTTAAATATAGTTTTCTATTTTTTTTTAGTAAACGACAGTATTATGATGAAATCATTAATTAGGCGTAGGGAAATCGTTCAAACATTTGAGAAGTAATACGATATGATATAGTAGTGTGTGTGACAATTAGAGAGTAGCATCTATGATCGATAGGATTTAGAAAAATATTTTTTATGGTACACATACCACATTATCGAGAAGGTTAGCAGATAGGGCGTCAGTCACATGCAGAGATTGAGTCTATTCATTTACATTTCCAGGGTGTAGAGGATCCTATGGATAGGGATAGTGAGCCGGTAGGTGTAGATATTGGGGTTGAGTCATCGAGTCAGTCAGTTGTCGACCACAATGACGGATGTGGCCAGACGTCATAGTCGCCTATAGAGACATTTCAGAGTTTGGTGCAGATAGAGATGGATACTATGACGAACCGCACCGATGACGTAGTGCTGCAGCCGATGGATGAGTCTACCCGAGCGGTGGCTGAGCAGATGGTGCAGGAATTCCTACTGATGACCCAGCACTGCATGCGGGAGCAGAGCGAGTGCATGATCAGTCGTAGACTCATCACGATGGGTTACAGGCGTACTTTGGGACTGCGTTTGAGAGCGGTCAGTTGAACTCGTATGACGACACGACACCGCTGATCGGAGATGTGGGTGTTGGGACAAACCGTGCTCGGGAGGGAGATCAGGATCCATAGGTGGTGGGCCAGATAAATTTTACGGCGTTCACACCGTTAGTTGATCATGGTGGGGGCAACGACGTCTGGGAGTCAGCATGCGGCACCAACCCCGACACTTGGGAGCTCCCAGGCGGCGTCGATGCCTGGGAGTCATCGGGGGGATGTACGAGGACAGACGAGCGAGTCGGGGCCGCAGACTGAGGTTCGGGGACCTCCAGATGATTCGATGCTTGCGGCAGAGGTGCAACGAATT
Source organism: Persicaria tinctoria (assembly GCA_037127255.1). Lineage (NCBI taxonomy): Eukaryota > Viridiplantae > Streptophyta > Magnoliopsida > Caryophyllales > Polygonaceae > Persicaria > Persicaria tinctoria. Next base: position 10,518,334 of record JBANSL010000012.1, read on the forward strand.
GAGCTTGCAGGTCGTGTGCCTATAAATGTGGCCCACCGCATATTACCTTGCCTTGCAAAACAAGTTACCTTGCACCTAAACTTAAAGATGGTGAGAGTAGATGAGTATGAAGGTGAGACAAGTAAGGGTTTGTCGTTCAAAATTATCGTTGACAAATATTCTCGGTCGTACGAGGATTATTTGTGCAATTGCCAGCACAAGAGATGGTGCCCATCATTTCCATGCTGCCTTTTTTCACGTCATATGCTATAAAGACGTTCAAGGCAATACGTACGCATTCTCGAAGCCGGTGGAATTGGCGCGTGTCAACGGTGAGCCGTCGTACATGGAGGACCCTGAGTCATACTACCGCGAGGCGGTTGAGGCAATCAAATGCTCAATCAGCGAACTCTTCACCGATATATAGGGGTGTTATGTGAACACGAGTAGCTTGGATTCGGCTCGGATTCGACTCGAAAAAACTCGGCTCGAACTCGTTCACATTTCAAAACGAGCCGAATACGAGCAGGGTTTCGAGCTCGTCACGAGCTCGAGCCGAGCTCGAGCTTTAATCGAGCTACTCGTTTAGCTCGTTTTACATGCATACAATTTACAATTTTGCCCTTAGGGTTTTCTTTCACCCTTTTAGGTCTTTTATCCGCCTCTATATAAATCACACTCAATCCCCAGATCTCAAAGAGGCGCACAAGTTCCGTCTCGCCGCCTCCATCCTTGATGCCTCGTCAGAGTCGCCGGTTCTAGCCTCGGTGCCTCGCCGGAGTAGCTGCCTCCTTCCTCAGGTTGGCTATAATTTATTGTCCTATTTCGATCCAATTTGGCGTCTTTCTCGGCCTTTCAGATCCAGTCATGCCGTCTTTCTCGGATTTGTGGTGTTCTAATTGTTCTTCTTTCAGATCCAGTCATGCCGCCTCCAGTAGCCTTTGCCCTAGCCTTTTCACCTCCCACCGTCACAAATCCCATCTTTCCGGCATCACTACAACTGACCTTGCCTCATAGGAGTCGCCGCCTCTAGAGCTAGCCTCAGGTTCGCTTGTATTTCTCGCATTTCTCATCCCTTTTCAGTTCTAACCCTTTGTTTCAATCTCTCGCAGATTTGTAGCCTTCCAATCCCGCAGATCTATGGCCTTCACGCTAATAAAAAAAATTCATCTCCAACGTGGTGAGATTTCGCCCTTCTTATCTTTGATTGATGTTCCCTTTCTTTGAAACCTCTCTTTTCATTACTGAGGTACCATATAATCCCTAATTTTGGTTTTTGTCATGTGGCAGATTGAAAGTGTTTTGTAAATAGCAGTGGGCAGATTGCAGGTGTTTTTTGAATTGATTGTAAATGCCTTTCGTATATTATACAGTTTGCTTAGAATGCATTAGTGTGGGTGTTTCATTTTCAGTTGAATTTTTTTAGAACAGGCTCATCCAGTTTCATTACAAATCCTTCAAGAAACATTCAGCAATGGTGTCTGACAGTGCTTGAAATCCTTCAAGTTGAAATTTTGGGGTTGTAGTGATATGAAAATTTGTAATGGGCGTTCACAATTAAGACTTTTAGTATTTCAACAAAAACAAGCTTGAAATCTAAGCATATTAAGAAAAGCAAGCCCAACAATCAAATTGAATAAAACAAGCCCAACAAGCAAAATGAAAACACGAGCTAAAAACGAGCCTATACAAATGAGCTCGAAAACGAGCTCGAGCTCGACTCGGACAAAAACGAGCAAAACGAACTCGAGCTCGAGTTTGTTCAAATACTCGCGAGCCGAGTTCGAGCACACTCCTAAGCTCGACAAAAATTCGAGCCGAGCTCGAGTTCGAGCTCGAATATAAACGAGCCGAGTATGAGCAACTCACTACTCGGCTCGTTCGACTCGAATAACACCCCTACCGATATATGACTGAGCTGCGCATTGCGAATTACAAAGTTAACCGTGGACAACGTAGTGCGTCCGACAAACGAGAAAGTGAAGAAGTACGCATTTAACCGACTTGAGATCCACATTAACCAAAACTTGTGGAGGAGTCTGTTGGTAGTTTTTCCGTAGCGTATTTGCCTCAAGCATAGGTAGCGAGGAGGTGAGTTGTTGGAAAAAAGGCGGTATTGTTGTATTTAAGCATGTAATGTTAGAACGTGTAACGATTGGATTTCTTTTATATACTCTTACGCTCCCAACAAGTAATGCTAACATTGACGTCATTACCTACGCTTACATACATTAGTCGCACTACATCTAACAGCTATCAACAGATGAAGTCGTCTTCTTAAGGGAAAATTCAATCTGCATGATGTTGAATGTCACACGTCTCTCGTTGTCGTTGAACCAGCGTAGCTTCTCGGTGACATGCTGACTAATCTCGAGGGAGTTTACGATTATGAAATCTTCATGGAAATACGTACGCAGGCGGTGGACGATATCCGCCTCGGCCATTATGTAGTAGGAATCTGGTTCGCCTCTGTCGTTGTAACAATGAGAACAAGCGAACTCGACGGGGGAAGCTATCACAGTGTCCGATTCACACTCGAGCCGCATTAAAAAGCACGAATGTCCCTCTGTGTACGATGGATGGCGACAAGTGCGTTCCTCTGGCCACCTTGGGTCCTTATGATGAACCAAGGTAACCTTGTAATCTAGATCCCCTTATGACCTATTGTAGGTTTGTACTATGGTCATTTATTTTTTTACACCCTCTTGAAACTTATTGCAGAGGTATAAACAGTGGATTTGGGTCCATAATGGATACATCGCATACGTATGCGGTGGGTTAACGGAGGACCCAAAGAATGTGGGCTGCCCCATTCTTTGGGATAGTTTGTCGGTTGCCATTTATGTTTTTTTTTTGTTCATAGATACTGCACGTGATAACTCCGGCAACATGCCAGCGATCAGGGATTCCTATCATACGACGAAAATGCCTGGACGTGGCATGTTGCTTGCGTTATCAACGCTTTGTCGTTGACAGGCTCCATCATTGTGGGTGGCGGTATAACTCTAGCAATGTGCCAAAGACCGGCGATTTCAATCCGAAGAAAGAAATCGTCGAATGTGGATGTTGCCTGCGTTATGACCGCTTTATCCGGAAAGCGTGGTCGTACGAACGACAACACATGCCACATGTAGAAGGCCTTACGCCTCCAATCAACCGACGTCGTTGTAGCGTAATACCTCCACACATAGCCCGTGTAATAATTCGTAGAACCGGGATGGTGAAATGAGTGCAGGTTTTATTGTGCGTAGCGATATAACTATGGCAACTTGCCAACACCCAACGATTTCAATCCAAAGACACAAATCGTTGGGCGTGGCAAGTTGCCTGGGTTATCATCGCTTTTCTGCCACGACAAAGACACTAATCATTGGGCGCCGAGTATATATAGGCACTCACACCGCATACGTATGCGGTGTGAGTGAGTGGGGCCCCAGATTCAAATTTGTCGGTTCAACAATCAATTGAGCCACCGCATACCTATGCGGTGTTATTGTATAAGAAGCCATCCACTCTTCGTTGGTAGCCCATCCACCCACAACTTCCTTCTCCTATATGGCAAACGACGACACTAATCGAGCGACTTCAAGTGGGACGGACGAAGCGCAGACACCTGCTCCAATAGCAAGCCTGTTTTTTTACTGCCTTAGCATTTAGCAGGATCGAATCGTCCCCATAGCAAGTCTGTTTTTTTATATTAAAAAGTGCAACGCCCTTTCTAACCTTTTTCATGGCTATGATGGGCGGTAAATATTGTTTGTTTAGTTGTAAACTTTTACTAGATGATGTTTTTATCTATCAATTTGTTTATCATCTCAATTTTTTTTTTTAAATACAAGGAAAGGAATTATGATGCAACTATCGCTAATGGATATAACGTCATCCTAGAGCGTCCTTTCGAACGAGATTCCGAAGAACCGGATTGACAAGTAGAAAATCGTCAGCAAGGATGTTGTAGGCTAGGTGCACGACCCTATCGACAACAACATTGGATTCATTGAAAAATGACGAATGGAAATAGAATTAAAGCACGAAACCAAGAATCGAGTGTCAAATTGTAAGAGCTCGATATTTCAAGGGTAGCTCCAATCTCTTGGTAGGGAATTCACAACTTGCAAGTTGTCACCCTCAATTAGGAGATTTTAAATGCCCAATTCTTAAGAGCAAGGGCTTCCGCAAAAACACATGAATTGTTATAACAATAGCCATTGTCGGAAGCGATGGGCACAAGGTCTGAATTTCTAATAACAAACCTGGAAGAAGCCTCCCTAGAACCCACTAAAGAGTCGTCAAAGTTAAGTTTATAAGATGTCGAAGGAGATGTAACCTATCGATGGGCGAAAAGTCTAAATTTGTTGTCTCAAGTTTGTTTGGAGAACTGAACTGATTTCAAGTTTTTTTTTTTTTAAAGATTTTTTGGATGGTAGTTTTTGGAAATTTAATTTTTGAAAAAAAAAACTTTGAAAAATCATAAAATTATCCAAAAAAATAACACTAAATCAAAAGTCATAAGTGGAAAAGGATAACGGGTATGATAAGGAAATACGAATAAGGAATGTAAAACGGAAAAGGACAAATCATAAGTGGAAAAAACCCCACCGGGATTTCTGAAACTTAATTTTGATGGCTCAGCGTCAGACAAATGTAACAGCTCAACTGGTTTCGTTATCCGAGATTGGGAAGGTGCCCCAATTACAGCAGGGGTGGAGACGATTCGAATACAGTCGCCCCTGACTTCGGAGGTCCGGGCATTACGTTTAGGTATAAAGAAGACAATTGAATTGCGTTCCGATAGACTCATAATTGAAGACGATTCTTGAATAATGATAAATTATTTTAAATATGGGATGAAGTGCCCGTGGGAAATCGAAATGTTAATATCTTGTCCCAGCTGATAAGAGGTCTAAATTGTAGGTCCTTATTCCAGAAAAATTCTAAAATAATTACTATGGAAAATTCTAGCTGAACCAAATAACTAAAGAGATGAATGAAGCTCTCCAAATGAAGTTACTATGGAAAATTCTAGCTGAACCAAATAACGTGTGGGTTTCTCTTATTAAACATAAATATTTACGGTCTACTTCAATTTTCGAATATAAAAAACATGGGGATATGTCCTGGCAATGGGCTAAACTTATTCCGCTAGTGGTTAAGTTTAAATCAGGTCTTATTTGGTCGGTTGGAAATGGGAGATCCATTAAATTCTAGAACGATAATTGGATCACTACATCTTCTCTTCAGTCTAGAGAAGACTGCCCCCAAATAAACAACTGGGAGGAATTGGTTAGCGACTATATTCTGGGTGGCAAGTGGTGGTCGGAAAAACTTCATCGTGTCTTACCCTCTAACATCGTCAAAGAAATCCTTGACATCTCACTCCCCATTTCTAGCTTCGAAGATCACTTATACTGGTGGCCTGACAAAAAGGGTTGGTTCACAACGTCAAGTGCATACAAAATGATCACTTCGCCAGCGTCGTAGAGCGAGGATGAAAATGCCTGGATCTGGTCAATTGATGCACCCCCAAAGATAAAAAACTTTCTATGGAAGATATGTCAAGATGGTCTACCCACGGCTTATAGGCTTGCCTCCAGGGGTGTGGCAGTGCCCTCTACTTGTAGCTTATGCAATGGTGCGGCTGAGGATGTGGCCCATCTCCTTCTGGAATGCCCCTTTGCTCGGTCGCTTTATCAGCTTCCGCAACGCATTGACTCCGCCATAGCTAATATGATCCATAGGGATAGGGATATCAAACCAATTATCTCTGTTTTAGGGCAATCGCTCTGTTCGGAGGCAAAAATGAAGCTTGCCTTTGCGTGGTGGAATACTTGGTACATACGTAACCAATTCATATTTAGACAAATCCCTCTCCCACAACGGGCCGCCACAATACAGATCATCAAAAACCAAATATACAATTGGAAAAAACGCCTCTAAATCAGAAGGGAATTCAGACGGGGATTCCTTTCATCTAACCAGGAATCATGCACAACAGAGCCAAAGGAAAAATGAAAGATATACTATATGGCGAAAACCACCCTAGGGTACCTTCAAACTAAACTTCGATGGCTCCTCACTATCTAACAAGATCAGCACAGCTGGTTCCATCATCCGTGATTGGGAGGGTCGACCAATAAACATAAGTTACCAAAAACTTGGCTTGCAAAGCCCAATCAAAGCTGAAGCTCTTGCTTTAAAATTAGGCATTCAACAAGCAATTCACCTCCGCATTGAGAAAATCCACATAGAGGGTGATTCATCGATCATCATAAATTATTTCAACAAAAATACTTCATGCCCATGGGAAATCGAACTAATCTTGTCCGATATAAAAACTCTTCTATCGAATGTGAAAGAAGTTTCCTTCTTTCATGTGCCCCGTTTGGGCAATAGAGTGACTGATAAAGTTGCACACCTTTGTCACTCTGCCCGGGGAGTCGATATTCAAACGAATTTAGGTCTCTTAGACCTCATTCGCAAGGATGTTGTCGGGTAGAGCATGCTCGCCTGAACTCTTTCCTAATCAAAAAAAAAAATGTTAATATCAGAAATATCTTGCATACTCCGTCAGTTTCGCGAAGTGAGATTCTTTCACATACTTCGCAAAGGTAATCAAGTTGCCGATTTTATTACATGAATGACCCGTTCTACCAAAAAATCGGAACTACTCACTGATCTAGGTCTTCTCGACCTCATCCTTTCCATCGGATAGCGCATCGACGAATCCGAATTCTTACCTAATAAAAAAAAACTAAATCAAAAGTCAAGCCAGAAAAATGGGCTGGGCCGATAACAAATCAATCCCATGTTGTGGGCTTGATGCTTGTTTTGGGCTTAATACGGCTGGCTGCCGAAAAACTGAGTCGTTAGGGTTCAATAAAAACCAGAAGTTGCCTATTTCTTCAACCTCTAAACCCTAGCTTAACCCCTTACACCGTCACCTCCACATAGGTACAATTCGTATTCTCTCTCTGCAGCTTTCTAATTTGAAGTTTCAACTCTCGGCTCGGTATTGCCATTGTTTCAACGTGCATTCTGATAACCAATTTGTTTCTGTGTAGTGATCAAGGGAAGCTTTGATTGGAAGGTGTGCGAAAATGCTTGTATTGTATGAGACCCCGGCCGGTTTTGCTCTTTTCAAGGTTTTAGATGAGGAGAAACTTTCCAAAGTCGAGGTACAAAACCTAAAGGATGTTATCCTTACCCTTTCTTTGAATCTTTTGTGGCAGTTTTTTGGCCTGTTTAGCTCTGTCCGCCAGATATGTATGAGAACAATTTGATTGATTACTAATCTCGGAATTCGATTTTGTGCTGCAGGACTTATGGAAGGAGTTTACCACTGCGGATTCGTCCAGAAAGGTAACTTTTAGGTCACTGAATTGCAGTCCTTTGGATGGTTATATATGATGTTTGCTGGTCTTGCTGGCGGTTCCGCTTGTATTATTTTTGTTTATTTTTTTGGTCAAGATGTAATGAATATCTGAATGCTGGATTCCAATAGGATATATTGTGTGTTAGGAAAACATGATTAAGTTCAGTAGGCATCTATTTCTGATTTTCTCTGCACCTTTGATGGAGAGGTGTATGAACAATCGAGAAACAGGCAGTAGGGGTGATATGAGCTCAATATGAGCATAAAACTAAGCCCAATTCCAAAGTGCCTTTTTGAGGAACAGTCCTAACAGCCAGTTTTAACTTGCTGTAATTATCTGCAATGATGTTGATGTGATTGAGATGCATGTTTATTTTCTTTTAACAACATTTCATTTATTTCCATCTTTTTTTGCTATTGTTGATAAGTGCTGCAAGAATCTGAGTGAAAAAACACAATGTTACTCTACCATTGCTAAATTTGGATGGTGGACATTTTATTTTGGTTTATTTGCTGAAGTTGATACAGATTATTCAATGGCTTATTGTCTGATCAAAAGTTAATGTTACCTTGTTACATTTAATTGCTGATATGGTGGACATTAGTGTAAAAAAATTCTGAGATGGTATTCTACTTTTTTTTTTTTTTTTTTTGTAATCAGATTGTTAAGCTGAAAGCTTTTGATAAGTTTGAGAACACTGCTGAAGCTTTGTCGGCTTGTACCCTGCTGAATGATAGCAAAGCCAGCAAAGGTCTAAGAAAGTTCTTGCGTGCTCATTGCCAAGGAGAAACTCTTGGTGTATATGATTCAAAGTTGGGGAATGCAATTAAGGAGAAGCTGGTTTGTATACTCTTTACTTTTGTCATGGAGAATTATTTGACTGCTCAACCCTAATATTTTGTTGTCTTTATTGTCCTGTTCTTGTAGCAAATTGAATGCGTTCACAACAATGGTGTGATGGAGCTATTGAGAGGGGTAAAAAGCCAATTGTCAGAGCTAATCACCGGGTTAGCTTCCCAGGATATGAATCCAATGAGTTTGGGTTTGGCACACAGCTTGTCCAGATACAAGTTGAAGTTTAGTCCCGATAAGGTGATTTGTTGTGATTAAAATATCCTGCTTTTGGTGACTTAGTGATTTAGTTTTTGTGGGTGCTATCGTGCTTACGTTGTTTGTCATGTTTATGTCGTCTTTTAGGTGGATACCATGATTATTCAAGCTATTGGTTTATTGGATGATCTTGACAAAGAGCTGAACACATATGCGATGAGAGTTAGAGAATGGTACGGTTGGCATTTTCCTGAGCTTGCGAAGATTGTACAAGACAATATACTATATGCTAAGGCAGTAAAATTGATGGGAAATCGTGTTAATGCTGCCAAATTGGATTTCTCTGAGGTATGTTGCATGTTTCTCTTTCCACGTCTTTTAATAGCGTGCTTCCACACTTAGCAATTTGTTCCCGTGTTTATTGAACTGGCAATAAGAATCATGTCATGTTCACATGCAGATATTGTTGCCCGAAGAGGTTGAGGCAGAACTGAAAGAGGCCTCTATGATATCAATGGGAACTGAAGTTAGTGATCTTGATTTAATTAACATCAAAGAGCTTTGTGACCAAGTTTTGTCCCTTTCTGAATACAGAGCTCAGCTTTACGAATACTTGAAAAGTAGAATGAACACAATTGCCCCAAATCTAACTGCTATGGTTGGAGAACTCGTTGGTGCCCGTCTTATTGCCCATGGTGGCAGCTTGATGAATCTTGCGAAGCAGCCGGGGAGCACGGTTCAGATTCTTGGAGCAGAGAAGGCCCTCTTCAGAGCTCTTAAGACGAAGCATGCTACTCCTAAATATGGACTTATCTATCATGCTTCTCTAGTTGGCCAGGCTGCCCCTAAGATGAAAGGGAAAATTTCTCGATCACTTGCAGCTAAAACTGCACTGGCAATCCGATGTGATGCACTTGGAGATAACCAAGACAATACTATGGGTCTAGAAAACCGTGCAAAGGTAGTATATTCTGGCAACTCCGAGTCTGACCATGCTCTTTGCTTCTTTGGAGCTTTTTCCTAAAGTGATTTTTTTTATCTCTTTGAAGCTCGAGGCACGACTAAGGAATCTTGAAGGCAGAGAATTGGGCCGATCTGCTGGATCAGCCAAGGGTAAACCTAAGATTGAATTCTATGACAAGGATCGTAAGAAGGTATCTGAAGGATTGATCACCCCTGCTAAGGTATGACATACTTTTTGCAGGACTGCTCAAGTTTTTCCGAATCTGTAAATATTGTTGTCAAAGCTTGAAAACTATTTCTTGTGTTGTTGCATGATAATAAGTAGTTAAAACATAACCCATTTCTTATGTGCAGACTTATAATCCTGCCGCCGATTCTCTACTTGGCAAAAAGAAGGATGAAATTACACCACAAAAGATGGAAGAGGATACTCCTGTCACTGAAAAGAAAGAGAAGGATAAAAAGAAGAAGAAGAAGGATTCTGATGCTGCTGCCAATGGTGCGGATGAGAGCGCAAAACCCCAGGATGAGGAGGAGCCTGCCAAGAAAGAAAAGAAGAAGAAGAAGAAACATGCCGAGAGTGAAGAGGAGGAAGTTGAGGCTGTAGACAAGAAGAAGAAGAAGAGGAAGCATGCTGAAGCAGAGGAGGCTACAGAAACAGGAAGTCAGAAGAAGGAAAAGAAGAAAAAGAAGAAGAAGAGCGATGAATGATGTGATTCATGAAAACATCGTCATCGGATTACCCAGATGGAATTCAGCCAATTTTGGAGGTTACGTCCCTGAGAATTTTTTATTTTCATGAAATTCTGGTTTAGGAAGTTGTTTTGTTGTAATTATATGTTTAAGATCTTAAAAGAGGAAATCTGCCCGTCTGTTGCTATGAGTTGAAACTGGGAAAGGTTAGATCAGGCAAAGGGCTTTTGTGACATTGAAGGAGCAATGGACTTTTACATGTTAGTTTTAGGCATGACTTTGCAGGAAACATTTATGATTTTGTATGCAGTTTAAGTTTTGAGAACCTTTTTGTTTTGTTGGGAATCACTATGCCTTGGTGAATTTTGTTTTTGTGTAGTACGAGCACGCTAATATCACAAGTGATATATCTGAAGTTGAAATTTAGCAATATCTTTTGCACAACAAGTGATGAAATTGTTGAGCCTTATATGTGAAGAGGATGTGTAGCACCAATAGATTACGAGTTTGAATCTACGCAATTATTATGTGGGCATGTTTGGTTAGGGATTGGGGAGATTGTAAGAAATGTATCGGGTTGAGATTAGGGGATTGTCAGTGGGGGGTTTAAGGAGATTGCCCGACAATACTGTTTTTTGAGATTTAGCGGATTGTAAATTTGTAATTGGGGGTCATTGTTTTTTCTTTTCCCTTATCGACCAACAATAATTCTCATTTCGCCAGACATCACGAGATTACAAAATAATCCCAATCTCCTCAACCTTCATAATCTCCGTCCCAATAATCCTCTTCATCATCAAAAAACAATCCACTATCAAACATGCCCTATAATGGGCCTATTAACCAAATATTTATTAAAAAAAATATGATGGCATTGATAAGTGTGGATTATGAAGACAATATGTCAATATTGAACAAAAAGAGGGTTATTAAATTTACAAGACTTTTGTTTGGAATTTTGAATTTCTACTTATTCAAAAAACTAAAGTTAAAATAAAATTGTAAAAAACTGTCAGTGCTTTATTTCTTTTATACTACAATACAGGTATTATTATTATTTTGTACATAATATAACTATTTTTATTATATGATGTCTCAAACTTGTTTCCTTGGCTTGTAGACGGGAACCGTCTGCCGACTTGACTTGCTTTCAAGTTTCAGATATGGTTGAACTCGAATTATTACATAATAAAAAAAAATGTTATACAATATACATCTCAATAATTATAATAACTTTATATTTTCAAACATGATTGTACTAGGTTTTACATAAATTGGAATGTTTTATTATTATTTATTCCCTAAAGGAAAATCACAAAATAGAGAGTGAAGGAGGTTTTTATTTCCCACACTCAACCACAAAGTGTGATTCATATAGGATTGAAAATGGTATTGCCCTCCCAAGGAAAAATCAGACAAGTGAAAACATCCATTTGCATCAAACTGACGTCCTCATGGCTTGCACCCAAAGCTTTTGCTTTGTGCTCGTGGCCCAAGTATTAGAATTTAGAAATGAAGACATTGTTGTGGCTTACGTTGAAAGCTTCGGTTTTGTGCTTGCAACCAAAGTTACCTAATAAGCTTTTAGTGTAAGCTTTTAGTCTGACTTCGTATTTCACATTGGAGGTCCAGTGTTGCGATCGACAATCTCGTCTGAAGGGACGCCATGATACAATCGGTTGACGATCCAAAATCTTTGCATTGTATAAAAAAAAAAAAAATAAATAAATAAAAGCTTTAAAACTGCAACAATATTCATCAAATTATTAATGATAGTTGTACGATGAACCGTTGACCCGTTATCGTTTGGATGTTTTTTCTGTCACTTATTGATTATTGACTTATATTAGAAGTCAAATTATTTTTGTTGGTTCCGTTAATTCCTTGCCAAATTGACAAGTAAAACCACCCAAAACTTTTTCTTTTTTTTATTTGGTCCAACCCAAAAGTTATGTTTTAACACACAGGAATCTGTTCACAAAATCAATATGTACAAATTCCTATCGAAGTTTTGGTTCATTTATTATTGATCTATTTTTTTAAAAAGAACTTAAAACCCCCCTATTATCCACCATTTAAAACGATGTCGTCTGGGTGTTTTTTAATTTTTTACTCTTAGCTTGCATTGCAAGCTGTACTATTTTTATTGGCTCCGTTGATTTTTCAACTTTCAAGTTAAAAACCACCCAGACGACATCGTTTTAGCACCCTTTAATATTTTGCTTATTTCATTTGTCTGTGTTTATTCCTCCCAGTCCCACCACCGCCTTTCATCTCTCTCTCTCTCTCTCTTTCTTTCTCGCTCTGCGCTTTAGTTTGCAGTTTGATCACTCGCACTACCTGCAAAACCTATTTTCCTGCCCTCTTTCGCTTTGATTGGAAATCAAAAGTTCAGAGTAGTTCTTTTTTCCAGATTACAAGCTTCGGAGCTACAATGGAGGACAGTGCAGCAGCCATGGCGAACAATGTAGCGCATGCCATTGCTGCCGCTCTCGATTGGAACTCTCCTCCTGATGCTCGCAAAGCTGCCTTTTCTTACCTGGAATCCGTAAACTTCTTCCTTCTCCACTGCTTTCCCTTTCCCTTTTCAATTTCATTGCTGTACTGGAATATCTAGGTATTAATTTCTTGTCGATTTTATTTTCTTTTATTGAATTGATCGATTTCTAATGTGTAGTTATGTTTTTTTGGGTGTCCAATCGAGGTTTTGTGGTTTCCATATACTTGAAATTGTAATCCCGTGCTCGTTTCTAGGTTAGTTTAAGTTTTGTGTTTTTCTCTGATTGCTGAATTTGTGATTGTCATTGGTCGATTCGATACTAATAGTCAATTTTTTGACGATACGAAGCTGTGCAATTGTACTTGAGCTGCTACTTCTATTTCCTCACGAGGCTTTGTTGACTCGTGAATTTGATCTTATTGATCATTTCATGGCTAATATTCATACACTGCTAGAGAAGCCTCAAAAGTACTTTGGAGTGCTAGAAAGATTAACCCTCTTTCATAAGTTTAAGCATGATCATTTCCTTTCTGTTTTTCTTTCTAGCAAATCCTTCCTTACGTCATTAGATTTTGCAGGTCAAAGATGGCGATGTTCGTGCTTTGGCAAGTGCATGCTTCTTATTAGTCAAGAAGAACTGGCCATCTGAAATACGGCTGCACGCATTCAAAATGCTTCAGGTTTGTCATGCCCTATTTTTATATTGCCGCTAGTATGACTGCACACATTCAAAAGTAATTGAAGTATGTTTTCGTGATGTTGCTGCCTTCATTTTTCATTTCTTGAGGTAGAAATTGGTGCATCCATTATGTTCTCCTAGTTTAAGATGAAACAACTGAAAAGATCAATGTAGAGAGAAACGATATCGTCCTTACTGGTAAAAGGGTTGTGTGAAGTTCACTTTTGTATTGTGAAGAGGATGCTGGTGTGTAAAAATTGGCTTTAAAAAAGTGAAGATGAATAAACCATGCTATTTTAAACTGGTTCGATATTGATGTAGTGATATTTTTAAGTTACTGAATTTTGCATTTCCATGAAGGAGCCCCTCTAGACTCTAGTATATTCTACTTTATTGATGTCTTGTTCGGTTTACTTGGCCAATGAATTTTAGTTTGAGATTCGGAGTGATTAGAAATTAAGAATGACTGGAGGAGTATAGGGTATGATATATGCTCCGTTCAGTCGCATTTCAAAATACTCTATATTTGTTTTATGAGAAATGGTATGAAGAATGAGGTACTTGTATGCTTAGGAATTAGGATATTAGCTTTGGTTGAGAAACTATAGAATATCACCTTTTCAACAAGAGTCTGTGCTGTTATGGGGAAAAACAAGTCATAATGAATTTTATGACTTCTAGTGTTCATTTACTTGGAATAAGGACAGATTCTCATATCTGCTCCATGAGTTCATGTAAAATTTTAAGCTGAAGCAATATCATGTAAAGAATGCATGCTTTATGACATTTTGGTGTCTGTGTATTTATGAGTGTATTCTTGTTCTTGAGAATTTCAACTTTTTTGTTTTCTTTTAATTGACCATACTTTAGCCTATAAGAAAGTGTCACGAGCTCTCTAATAGTCTGATATGTGGTTCATATCTGATGGGTAGCACTCAGTTAGGCTTCGTTGGGAAGAATTAAGCTCCGCGGACAGAAGAAACTTTTCAAATTTTGCTGTTGAATTGATGTCAGAAGTTGCAGATCCCTGCGAAGAATGGGCTTTAAAAAGCCAGGTTGCAACTCTTGTTGTTGAGGTATGCACTTTTTTTTGCATGAGTTTGATTATTGATGGAAGCTCTATTGCAGTTGCGAGTATCTTTTTTTTTTTTTGTGTGTGCAGATAGTTAAAAGAGAAGGCCTAATTTTGTGGCAAGAGTTGCTCCCATCGATAGTTTCCCTTTCTGCTAGTGGTCCTGGACAGGTAAATCCTATCAACTCCTCTTGTTCTTGTTTTTCTTTGTGAATAGAATTTATGTACAAGGACTTTCTCTTATCAACGCAATCCAGGCAGAGTTGGTATCTATGATGCTGAGATGGTTGCCAGAAGATATCACTGTTCATAATGAAGACCTGGAAGGTAATTACTGCAAACCTGCAAAGCACGTTCCTGTAATTTTTAAACTTGGACAGTGATTCCTAATGTGACTAGTTCTACTTAATATATTAAACAGGTGATCGTCGTAGGTTATTGTTACGTGTATTGACTGACTCTCTGCCAGAAATTTTACCTCTGCTCTACACTGTAAGTAATTTTTGTTCTTTTAGAATTTTGTATTTGCTTTTCTATTTTGTACCTCAATTTTTGCTTCTGTTTCAAATGTTTAGTTACTTGAAAGACACTTTGGGGCTGCAATCAGTGAAGCGGGGAATCAGCAGCTGGAAATTGCAAAAAAACATGCAGCTGCAGTGACAGCTACCTTAAATGCTATTAATGCATATGCCGAATGGGTTCCATTGCAAGATCTTGCTAAATTCGGAATAATACACGGGTATATTGATCTTTTTTGCATTTTCGTTTGTATCCATAATTGGCAAGATAAGTTCAAGTGCCTGGATTTTTGCTTCCTTCTTTTCCTCAAAGCTTATATTATATCATGTTTATGTGTCAGGTGTGGTTTTTTACTTTCTTCTCCGGACTTCCGTCTTCATGCTTGTGAATTTTTTAAACTTGTCTCTCCCAGGTATGTAGCTAAATTGTTGGATGATGCAACTATGTGCTTCTGGTTCAATCTTTGCTGTGAGATCATGCTAACAGTTTCTTCACTATTCTGTTTTATGCAGGAAAAGGCCTGTTGATGAATCAGCTTCTGAGTTTGACTCTGCAATGAGAAGCATCTTTCAGATATTGATGAATATTTCCAAAGATTTCCTGTTCAAATCAAGCTCCAATGCCGGGGCTGTGGACGATAATGAATCAGAGTTTGCAGAATATATTTGTGAGAGCATGGTATCTCTTGGTTCTACAAATTTGCACTGCATTTCTGGTGATGACAATACGCTTGCACTTTATCTTCATCAGGTATTATATTGTAGTTTGAAAGTTCATTACTGAACTTCGTAGTTCTTTCAATGCTTGATTAAAGTGGATTAGTGCATGCATCCCTTCTCTTTATTTGCCTTTTGAAGGCCCATAAGATCATTTATTAACAGCATCATGGTGTAGAACCACCACCTTTGATCTCACAAGTTTCTTGGGCAAGGCCCTTACGTCTTGATAAGGATTAAGCATTAAGGATGTTGTAGTGAAAGATATGATTTTTGTACTCCTCTGATGGAATTGGCATAAACCATAAAATACAGGGCTTGCTTTTTAAGGTGAAAATTTAAAAAGATTTGAATCAGTGCTGGAGTCCCACGGATTTGGGTACCACTCTCCAAACGATCTATGATTTTGCACTTAAGTACCTTTTCACTGCCAAAACAAAATGATTTTCTGTTTTTTTTTTTTTTTTTTTTCTGAAGATGGAGAATGCGAAAAGTTCTTTGGCCACTTGTTCTATTGTATGTCATGCTTTCTCTATATTTTTCCATTTTCCCGCTACTTAGTTTTTAGGCTTTTCCCCAGTTTTCTTCATGTTCACTTTCATTAACATGATTTTGGTTTATTGAGTCTTTTATTTAGCATTAGGATTTAATTATTTGCTTCTCAAATATCAAAAGAAGAATTGCATCTTGTGAGAAGTGAATTTGAACGATTTTGGTTTCCTCACTAGCTAATACGAGATACTCACTCAGTTTTTGCCTGACTTTGTACTTATAATGACACTCTCATTTAAAAACGTTTACATGGTATTGCAGATGCTGGGGTATTTCCTGCATTACAAGCTGACGCTTCATTTTCAGTCTCTACACTTCTGGCTGGTGTGTTGAGTTCAATCATAGCTCTGATTTTGTCTCATATATCTTAACCATATTAATTTTTATTGGTATTTCTGGTCACTAACAAACCATGATTTTCAGGCATTGATGAAAGATTTACTGACAAAACCAAAAATTAGCACTCATTTTTCTACTGATGGCTCAACCAATGATTCAAGTTCTAGCAGTGGGCAGACTGATAATGAGAAGAGAAGGATTTTGGGCTTGATAAATGATGACATTTGTGATGCAATCCTGAATATGTCTTGTCAACGCATGCTTAGAAAAGAGAAAATTCCTTCTGAAACTGCATTATCTTTGTGCCCAATGGAATTTTGGACTGACGATTTTGAGGGCAAAGGAGAATTTAGTCAATTTCGCTCTAAGCTGGTCAGTTGTGCATTTGATGTTTTTCTTTTAAATTGTGAGGTAGATCTAATATATGATAGCTGATAAGCTGATGTTCCATTTTGTATCACTTTGGCCACACAAATCTGCCAATCTGGGTATTCTTGTAGTACATTTGCATATCTGTTTATATTAACTGTTTAAATAGGCATTTTTCAACCCTATTTGGGAAACAAGGATGACTGGATGAGCTTGTATCTTGTTTGTATATTATTTACGAAACTACTCTGCATGCAACAAACAATGAGTCTGAGCTACTTTATCACTTCTTCTGTTTCATTAAGGTCTATAATATGCTGCTAGCCTTAATATTGATTTTGCTCATCATGAGTAAAGCCATATCATGGTCCCTATTTCTTGTTTTTCTGTACTGAGTACTGACCCATTATTGTTGGTGCAGTTGGAGTTGATCCGATTTGTTTCCCATCATAAACCTCTCATAGCTGCTTCCAAGATATCTGAAAGAGTAGTTATGATCATTAAGAGCCTTATATCTTCTCCTATGCCTGCTAAGGTTTGTTCTTGAACTCCTCTTGCATGCAAGTACTTTGAAGCTCGTTGATACTGTCCTGGGGCCCACTACTGTGATATAACACAAATTAATACCATGCCATTATAGGAGCTGACAATACTGGAAAGCATGCAAATATCACTGGAGAACGTAGTTGCTTCTGTTTTTGATGGGTCCAATGAAGTTGATGGCAACAACTCTGAAACTCAGATTGCGTTGTGTAGAACTTTTGAAGGTCCTTGACAGACTACATTCCATACAGTAGAATTGTTAACTTGCTTAACATTGCTGTTTGCTGAGCCTTATTCTTGTAAAATGAAGGTTTGCTTCAGCAATTGCTTGCTTTAAAATGGAATGAACCAGTGCTTGTGGAAGTTATTGGACATTACTTAGAGGCTTTAGGCCCATTTTTGAAGGTTTTCCCAGGTGCAGTTGGAAGTGTCATCAACAAACTGTTCGAGCTGATGACTTCGTTACCTTATGTTGTAAAGGTTAGTGCAGCCATTATCTCCTTGAATATGTTGCATGTAACAATCATTGCAGTTTAATATACCTTTCTTGGCAGGATCCTTCTACAAATAGAGCACGACATGCAAGGTTACAGATTTGCTCTTCATTTATTCGGATAGCAAAATCTGCAGATAAAAGTCTTCTTCCTCATATGAAGGTAATAACTGCTCAATGTGCTCATGATTTATCTATTTTGATATTGGGACTTATTCAAGAAGAACACTCTTACACTTGTGATTTGTGAAGATTTTGTGACTGCCTGTGCCTAGTGCCTATGTCTCACCTCAGGGTAGGTGGATTTATTGAAATGACTGATTTATTCAATCTCAGAGTAAGGGCACCCTGAATAGAATTATTTTTCATAATGAACCATGTCATCCGAATATATGTGCTAGAAATATCATGGACACTTGTAAAAATCACATATCCATCAAGTGCAAGTGCAAGTCACTTGATGAATGCAAATGGCTTAGGAGACTGATGAGATGAGTAGGATGAGAAAGGTGGGATTAGGACTCCTAATCCCTCAACTATCTCATCCTCCTAATTTAGGAGGATGAGATACTTGAGGGTAGCGTATATTTTGTATTGTGGCCATTTTGGGAGAGCCCTTACACTTTTCTCATGGAACCCCTTGGTATGGTCTGCGTGTCTTTTGTAACTTGGTTACACCACCTTATATATATTTACCCTTTCAGGAGACAGGGCACCCTAATTTTTTTTATCATTTGAGCCCTCTGGGGGATTTCAAACTGAATCACTTGGCAATATCTTGTTCCATTTATTATTTTTGAAGCTCATTGATGATATCTAATGCCATACAAAATTGTAGAATATTCCCTGAATAGCTGTAAAAGTGACCTTGAGAATGATATGGTCTTATGTAGGCGATTGCTGATACAATGGGACAATTGCAAAACGAGGGACGTTTGCTGCGTGGGGAACATAATCTTCTTGGAGAAGCATTCCTCATTATGGCCTCAGCAGCTGGGTAATATCTCTGCTTCATTCCATGGGGAGGAGTGGGATTGTATAGAAAAAATGAAAACTGGGCAAAATTTTATTTTTATTTTTGCGCATCTTTATGTTGGAAAAAAAAACATTGTTCCTTTTACAGACCTCAGCAGCAGCAAGAAGTTTTGAAATGGTTACTTGAACCTTTGAGTAAACCATGGATGGTGCAAGATTGGCAAACTGCTTACTTGTCTGACCCAGCAGGTCTTGTTCATTTGTGCTCTGATACACCGTTGATGTGGTCAATTTTCCACACAGTGACATTCTTTGAAAAGGCACTCAAGAGGAGTGGGATTAGAAAGGGCAATATGCAACACTCGGAAACTGCAAGCCCTCCCCTTCCTCATCCAATGGCACCTCATTTGTCTTGGATGCTGCCACCTCTTCTGAAAGTAAGCATTCTATTATTGCTTATAGGCTATTTTTCAAAGTTTTCTATGGTAATTTATTTTTCTTACGATCTTATTTCCTCAAGACCATATGCAATAGCTGTTTCTCTTTACATTATACTTGAACAAGTATATTAGTACTAACCATGAACGTCTTAAGAAGTTACAGTTGAATACTTAAATAGTCAAAGCACAAAGCAGCAAAGATCTGTTTTCTGTAAAAATCTTTTAGTTTAAAGACCTTTTCTTGTGGGTCTATTTTAAAAATTATTCTCAAATAAGATAAATTATAAAAAGAGTAGCCCCTTAACCATTTGAATTTCACCTTTAAGGATTAGTGGATTAAAACATGCTCATATATGCTGAGATGAAGACTATATATATCGTGCATATTAATAAGCAATTTTCAGAGTATATATTATACACATTAAAAAGACCAACCCCCTTAACCATTTCAGTTTCACTTTGAAGCACTACTATAGTCTATATGGTTATGTATGTTGAGACTAAGGTTATATTATATAGCATGTGTATTAATGCACAATTTTCTGATTCAGCTCCTTCGTGCTATTCATTCTCTTTGGTCTCCTCCTGTGGCTCAAGCGTTACCTCCAGAGGTGAAAGGTGCATTGACCATTAGTGATGTTGAGAGGACAAGTCTTCTCGGAGAAGTTAACCATAAAGTGCAGAAGGGTGCTTTATCCTTTGCAGATGGATCACTGAATGATATGAACAAGGAAGGTTATGCTGAGCCAAATGAAACTGATATAAGGAACTGGTTAAAAGGGATCAGAGATAGTGGGTAAGTAATCCTCTTGTCTGTAACATTTCAGGTCATAATTTGCAATTGTTGTTGTGTTTAATGAATGATTATCTCCCATGTTTTAGGTATAATGTGTTGGGTTTATCGACTACAATAGGGGACACTTTTTTCAAAGTTTTAGACAGGAATACTGTGATTCTAGCACTGATGGAGAATGTGATGTCTATGGAGTTCAGACATATCAAGCAGCTTATCCACTTAGTATTGATCCCGTTGGTTAAATCATGCCCTTCAGACTTTTGGGAGCCTTGGCTAGTTAACCTTTTACAACCCTTGCTTCATCGTACTCAGCAATCGCTAAGCTGTTCATGGCAAAGTCTTATAAATGAAGGCAAGGCAAAAGTTCCTGATGTTGATGGGATACTCTCTGGATTAGATTTGAAGATAGAAGTATTAGCTGAGAAGATACTGCGTGATTTAACTCGTGAGGTCTGCACACTCTTGTCAGTCATGGCTTCTCCTGGTCAAAACACTGGTATTCCTGTTCTAGAACAATCTGGCCATGTTAACCGTTTAGATGCATCTTCACTGAAGGACCTTGATGCATTTGCCTCCAGTTCCCTAGTTGGGTATGTATATCCCTTTTATACGCCTTTTCTTTGTATTTTCCTGGAACAGGAATCTCTATCTTAACATGTTCCTCTTTTCATCTGGTTCAGTTTCTTGTTGACGCACAAGACTCTTGCTGTCCCAGCATTGCAGATATCTTTGGAAGCCTTCAAGTGGACTGATACTGATGTGCTAACCAAAATCTCCTCTTTTTGCGGATCTGTCATTTCCTTGTGTGCGGTGACAAAGAATACAGAACTAATAGAGTTTGTGTGTAGAGATTTGTTTTATGCAATAATCCAAGGTCTGGCTGTTAAGTCGAATGCTATGATTAGCAGTGATTTAGTTAACCTCTGCCGCGAAATATTCATTTTTCTGGCAGATAGGGACCCAGGACCCAGGCAGGTGAGTCAAGCTCCATCGCTCTACAGCTTGTGCATACTCTACATTCTTTTCCTTTTCTAGTTTTCTTGTCTCTTCTTTTTGTGACAGAAGTTTTTGACATGATGTTTTAGATCTTGCTGTCCCTCCCTTGCATTACACCCCAAGATTTGCTTGCTTTTGAAGAAGCCTTATCAAAAACATTGAGTCCAAAGGAACAAAAGCAACATATGAAGAGCCTACTCTTGTTAGCCGCAGGGAACAAACTCGAAGCACTTGCTGGCCAAAAAAGTGTCAATGTAATCACAAATATCTCAAGTAAGTGCACCTTACCATCTTCCCATTTCTAATGCCCGTCAAACCTGAATTATGATTTCTGCCTGATTGGAATTTATGAAACAATCTATCTATCTATATACCTTTAAAAATCGTGTCCCAAGGCCCTTATTGGCTCTCATTAAAGACATTCTCATTTTTTAATTCTTTTTCTTTAATTTTGTTAATGTATTCATAAATGCTCAATAATAATGACCTCATTCACATCATTTTAAACCTCAATATATTTAGGAAATTCATATCATCCGAATAACATATATTCATATAAAAATCAATTTAATTTTCGCCTAACAATTTCTAAAATGTAATTATATAAGTAATAAAACATGTATAAGTTAATCTAAATTTAGCATGGATAATACTTTATTACTTTTTTCATGTCACTTTTTTATACTCTGTATTTCTAATCTCCTAATTAAAACATAGTGAAAATTAATTAAAAAAATATTTTACTTTTGGTACCAATATATATTATAATTATCACCGTATATTATTTATAATATATTTTTATGGAGGACTATTATACGTGGATGAATTAGGGTTAATTCCTTGCAACCATTAATATAAATTATTATCCATGCTAAATTCAAGACTCCAATGGCCACTAATTTGGACACTTTGAAGGGATATGAAATGATAGAAGAAAAAACAAACGGTTAATTAACTTCAATTTTATTGAATTGATTGTCATAAATTCAATGACCACCGTTACAAGCTCATGCTACTAAATAGAAGAACAAACTATGGGAGCTAGGAAAGGAAAAACTCAGGGGAGCTAGGAAAGGGTATGAGCTCGAGTCTTCCGTAAATTTCTTAAAAGTTAAAAACCAAAACAAAAAATAGAAAAACCAGAGGAGCTAGGAAAAGAAAAAATCAAAGATTGTTTTTTGCTTTTTGGAGTCTACTTATTTATCTATACTCGGTAGGTATATACTCTCTTTTTCGATTAATTTATTTTATAATGCATTGAAATTAATTTTTTATTGATATAATTAAGGTAAATTCCTTTAGTCTTTAATTTATTAAAAAACATCAACAATGAAAAAATCAAAGGAGAGTTGAACAAGAAATTAAAATTAAGAGTTTAGAATGAGAATCGTTGATTTTTTAAAAAGGCTATCAACACAATTATTTCAAATGGATAAGAAATGTGATTTTAGCATTACTGGCTACTTTGACAAGTCTTCAAATTTTCAAACACCAATAGCTAGAAAAAGAGGTGAAGAAACTGACCACTAACACTAAACCGATGGTGAGCCCGAATCGGTCATCGTAACCCTTGAAGATGAAGATCATGACACTTAATGAAGAAACTCATAAATACATTGTATTGGTCGGCTCGATCCAATTCAACAATAGTCAAGTATTATTATATGTATACTTTTGCAAGATTCATCTATATACAAAAAATAGGATGGTATAATAAAAGGTCTTAACGAGATTTCATTAGTCATTTCTTCAAAAGAAAAAAAAAAGCTCAAACACACTCCATTCTATACACAATTAATTTTGATTCAATATTTATAATAAAATTATAAATTAAATTTCATGTAAGTATAAGATATCAAACTAGGAAATAAACTATACCATAATATGTCATTGACAATAAAAAATAACATTATTTCTTCAAAAATAAAATATTGAACATAAAAAAATAGGGTTTTATTTTGAAAATGCACCTTATATAATAGAGTTTTTTTTAACAAAATACCTTTTATTTTGAAAAAAAAAACTTAAATAAATAATTTATTCAATCAAAACACCAACCTCTATTTTCAGTTAAATGTTTCAATTTTTAAAGATATTTTTATGTCAATAAGATTGTAACCAAAAATGTTTTTATTTAATTCATTTAAAAAAAAAACATGATATATAATAACTTTATTAAACAAAACAATTTCAAACTGATTATTTAATTAATAAAAATGTTTTATATAATATAATCCAACTCCTTTTTAAAAAAACTAAAGGCAAGTTGTTAAGAAAAAAATTATTATATACAATTTCTTTTTAAAAAAATGTTAGTTAAACAAGGGCATTTCGATTATCGATTAAAAAATATCACGGAAAACTTGAAATTTTAGTTGTAAAATAAAAGTTGGTGCTTCAATTGATTGAATACCTTATACTGTATTATATAAGGTGTTTTTGTTTTAAAAAAATTAAAAGGTGTTTTTTATTAAAAAATTATCTTACAAGGTGTATTCTTGAAGAACAAACCCATAAAAATATAAAGATTTAATAAATAACTTAAACCAAATTATCAAGTATATAAAACCAAGGTTTACTATGTTTACACATATACTGTTTAAATTAGTCAATGAGATGATATAAAATAAGCTCTTAAATAGGATTATAAAATAGCAAAACTTATATTGATGTCCCGTGCGTAGCACGCGTATGCCTTGGCTAGTTCCCTTGAAAATGACAAGACTGATTATTAATTACACTCCAAATTCTCCTATTAGCCTTAAATCTGAAAACAAAAACCATTCCAAATACAGCAAGACTGTCATTCGACTCATAAACCATCTGTGTGTTATACGTTTCAGTGATGAGGCCTCACTCATCGAGTGCTACTTCTGGAACCAGAGGTGATGGAGAGCCTTTAGGGTTAGCTGCTATCATGTGATCCCTTTTCGTGATGCACGACTATCCCCCTGTACAGAAACACAGTGGTTTTACGACTCACTGGAAGCCACTTGGTTCATACGAGAAAGGTAAATTTTAAGCCTGAGAATGACGTGTGAGATTGGCATTTTCAACCTGCTTCAGCTGCAAATCCACCCCCCGACTATTTCAGGAATGTGCACAGCTGCTGGTGTGTAATGTAATGTTGATCCTAGAGCTTGTCTAATACTCTAATGTAGTAGTACTCTGTTTTAGTATTTATTAAGCCGTTCACTCTTAAGGACTGAGCTTTGCCTTCATTGGGAGTTTATAATATGGTGATTTGATGTATGTATATAAAGTCGGGTGAGTCGGGTTAACTCTATTTTGTGTGGTGTCTGCTACTTAGACTGAATCACTTTAGGTACAGGTTAAGAAATCTTCGAGACCAACTTTTGGTATGATTTTGAGGGTTTCGTTCTGTTTAAGCAATTGAAAGATCGAGCTATTTTAGGAAGTTGGGTAGTTCAGTAGTTGTTGAGACTTGTGAACTACTGAACCACTGCCCTAAATCTTCATCTAGCCCTAAATAACTATGGCATTGGTGAAAACCAAATCAGTTGAACAATACAAAAATACAATCAAATTCAATTACAACCAACAAATGCAGAAAAAAGGACAAACTTCCACTACATCAAAAAATTTCCATTAATGAAAGATGTAAGAGTTCATTTCCAAAATCTTAGCTATGGACAAAATTACATCACTCAACTAACCCCACGGTATAAATGCTTTGGTTAACCAAAACTCAATGAAACATGGTAGGTCATTAAACTATTATATAAAATATCAATTTTTTATTTTTTAAAATATAATTTTAAATAATAAATTAAAGTGACATATTTTATATATTGCGGGTGACTTTCGGTAAGTTCTCGTTAATGGGATGGTTTTATTAAATTTTACTATTCACAGTGGTCAGTGGATTTCATTTTCTTTTATGATGATGAAAGGATTTCAGTGGTTTACTTGAATAGTCAATTGGTAGAAGACATAGAAAACAGATTCGCAACATTATCACTTCTGACGGAACTTTGATTGTGGGTGAAGAAAATGTCAGAAATGAAATCAAAGACGATTTTGAGAAAAGATTCCGTCAAGAGTCTATTGATGATAGGCTTCTTGAAGAAATGTTAGAATTAATCCAATCATCAATAACAACTGAGGAAAATGCTTTCCTAACTCGACATCCATCAAATGGGGAAATAAAAGTTGTTGTCTTCAATTTGGGAAAAAATAAATCCCCAGGTCCAGATGGATTTACAGCTGAATTCTATAAAAAAAATATTGGGATATAGTTGGTGCATCGGTAATTACAGCTGTAAAAGGTTTTTTCCATTCCGGAAAAATATTAAAACAAATAAATCACACATTTATTACTCTTCTTCCAAAAAGAGACAACCCGACTACCACTAGTCACTACCGCCCAATCAGTTTGTGCTCAAATATATATATAATTATATCAAAAATCTTGACGGACAGAATTAAAACAATTATTGGGAAGCTTATCCACCCCCTTCAGGGTGCATTTGTGTCAGAAAGGGTTATTCAAGATAATGTTCTAATAGCTCATAAGATCTTCCACTCCTTCCGATCTCGTACGGGTCGTGAGGGATGGCTTGCAATAAAACTAGATATGGAAAAAGCATATGATAGAGTCGATTGGAATTTCACAAAAAAAAGATACTAGAAAAATTTGGGTTCCATGCTACATTTATTTCATGGGTCATGGAATGTGTAACCTCGGTATCCTTCTCAGTGCTAGTTAACAACGGCCCTACAGACCTGTTCTTTCCATCCAGGGGTCTCCGTCAGGGGGACCCGATATCCCCTTTCCTATTTATCTTAGGGGCCGAAATCCTGGCACGAAAACTTTCAGCTGAAGCAAACCTGGACAAAACCCCCATTGGTTTTTCTTTTGGGAGAAATGGACCTAGAATCCCGTTCTTCTCCTTCGCTGATGATATCATTATCTTCTCAAAAGGCAGTGTGGTGGCGGGACTCAAAGTAAAATCAATAATTGACTCTTACTGTAAAATTTCTGGGCAAAAAGTAAATTACCATAAATCAAGCTTCCAAGCTACGAAAGGCATATCGAACCATAGGATTCTAGAACTACGCAACTGCTTAAATATTACAAATGAAAATTCCTTGGAAAAATATCTAGGGTGTCCGATCATCAATGGTCGAGTGAACAAAAACACGTTTGAGGACATCATCTGTAAATCTAAAGAACAATTGAGTAAATGGCGTGCCAACGCCCTATCACAACAGGGACGCGCAATCTTAATCAGCTCCAATCTGTCAGCAAAGCCGCTATATATTATGCAAAATTTCATGCTCCCAACAGCAATGCACAAAGAACTTGACCAAATCAATCGCACTTTCTTTTGGAATAAGGATCTTCAACATCGGCCGCTTATAAGCTGGGATAGGATTTGTAGGCCTAAACAGTGTGGGGGTTTAGGGATTCGGAAATCAAAAGAAATGAATGAGGCCCTCCAGATGAAACTGTTATGGAAAATTCTGGCTGAACCAAATAATGTCTGGGTCACTCTGATTAGACACAAATACCTTCGTTCTGCCACCATTTTCGACTACACAAAAATTGGATCCGTCTCTTGGCAATGGTCCAAGTTGATAGCTTTAACTGATAAATTTAAGACGGGGCTTATATGGTCCGTAGGAAATGGAAAATGAATCAAATTCTGGACCGATAATTGGATTATGACCTCTTCACTGCTATCTAGAGATAATTGCCCCCAGATCAATAATATGGAAGAAACTGTTAGTGACTACATTATGGGGGGTAGATGGTGGTTGGAAAAATTACAAAATGTGCTACCTAATTGCATAGTAAATGAAATTCTAGACATCCCGCTACCCGCTTCTCATTTTGAGGATCGGGTCTACTGGTGGCCTGATCAAGAGGGGTGGTTTTCCACTACAAGTGCATACAAATTAATGACAGCTCAATCATCCTTACACTTAGACAACAACGCCTGGATATGGAAGTTGAACATTCCGCCTAAGGTTAAAAATTTCCTTTGGAAGGTTTCTCGGGATGGGCTCCCAACTGCTTCTAGGCTTTCCTGTAGGGGTGCCTCTATCCCTTCCACGTGTAGTCTATGCAACGGAGCGGCGGAAGATGAGGTCCACCTCCTGCTTCAATGCCCCTTCGTACGTTCCATCTACCAATTCCCTTCTTGGGTACAATCAACTATTACAAGTTTGATAGTTCAGTCATGCGACATTAAACCTATCATGTCGTCCATTGGGAACGATCTCAAATCTTCTGCCAAGGAGATGCTTGCCTTTTCTTGGTGGACGATTTGGTATATTCGGAACAATAATTTGTTTCGGCAAGAACCCCTTCCGCAGAAGGACACAGTTTTACGCATAATCAAATCCCATATCGATAACTGGAGAAAAACAGCTTGTTTAGAGACTGACCTAGATGAGGACTTTTCCAAAGTCCCACATAACTCCAACCCCCCGAAAAGGAAAAAGAAACAAAGAAGGATTGTGTGGCGTAAACCATCAAGGGGCACACTTAAGCTAAATTTTGATGGATCAATGCTAATAAACAATGAAAGTACGACGGGCGCCATAATCCGGGACAAGAAAGGTCAACCGATACGAATCTGTTATCAAAAGCTTGGCAAACAAAACCCTCTCAAAGCGGAAGCTCTTGCTCTTAAAATGGGCATTCAACACGCCCTTCAACTACATATTGACAAAATCCACATCGAAGGCGACTCTAGTATAATCATTGACCACTTAAACAGAAAAATTAAATGTCCTTGGGAAATTGAACTAATTTTATCTGATGTACAACTTCTTCTATCGACTTTAAAAGAAGTCTCTTTCTTTCATGTGCCCCGTTTGGGTAATAGAGTGGCTGATAAGGTTGCACACCTTTACTCTGTTCGGGGAGTCGATATTCAAAACGATTCAGGTCTTCTTGATCTCATCCGTAAGGATGCTGCCGGGTAGAGCCTCCTCACCCGAATCCTTTCCTAATCAAAAAAAAAAAAAAAAAACTTGAATAGTCAATTGCTTAACTACACAAGCTTTGAATGGAAGGTGAAAAATGAGAATGGTAAGTGTGCTACTGATTTTATTTTTTTTTTAAAAAAAATTTAGACCTTTTGACTGGAAGCTATGAATCTTTGGATAATGGTCGGTATAAACGTGACACCTTGTGATGATAATATTTGTTAAAAATGATTTATTCACACCAATTTTTTTTGGCACTGGGTGAGTATTTAAGTTTAGGACCTCCCACCCTGAGCAAGCCAAAAACCTTCATTTCTAAAGCCTCGTTTTTGGGGGGTTTAACACCTGAGCTTCTCACACTTGGTGATTGGTGAATACGTGGTTTCCTCTCCGGCCGACCGGTGGTGCTAAGCTCTGAGCTTGGTGATGGGACCTGGTGGCGGACCTCCCGGTTGGGGGCCTCCAGGACCCGGTCCAGCTCCGTTTCCTTTCTTCGGTGGCTTGTGTGATCTTATTGGTTCATGGTAAGTTGTAGCTTATTTCATGCGTGAGGGTGTGTGTGTAAATATATGATAGAGTCTTAATGCAAGTGTTTATTGCTTTGCATGCGCTTGACTTAACCCAAAAAGAGTGAAATTAGACAATATTTTACCTCCATTAAGAAAAAAATGCGTCTTTAAAAAACTTAGGTAATATATTTTGATTATGGAAGGAGTATTAGTAATAAGTATGAAATTAGAAGAAAAAAAATTTTAAAAAATTAATATTTTATATAATTTTTTAACTTAAAATAATATAATATAAAGCAAAATAACGTGTCTTAATTAAGAGAGGGAGTATCATGTATCTTAGCTTGGATTGTACTTACAATGTTGTGAACTTGGGCAATATAACCCCTTGTAAATCAGAGACTCAATTGAAACTTTGATACTCATCTTTACAGCAGAAAAAAATAGATTAGATTTATAAAAAAAAATTCAAGTCGGGTTGATTTTTACTACTTTTTAGTTTTTAGTATCTTTATAACGTCTATAATAATATACACATTTGTATTTTTTTTATTTTTTTTTGGTGAACTAATATACACATTTGTGTGCACACAATACAGTGTGAGCTGCTTGTGCTGTTGCTGGTTGATCCGAGACTGCTTCGGCGGCCCACCTGGGCCTGGCCCAATGGGCCCACCCCCTCCCTGATAAGAGGAGAGTGGCTGCTGGCTAGTTTCTCTACACGTCTAAAAACACATAATACAATTATATCTGCAATAGGTGTAATGTGAAATCATGTGTTTGTGGAGTGTATTGTATGTGGCCTTTTTTTTCTAGTTTCTAATCATGGTCCATGGTACCATTTATGTAATAAAATCACACAAACTTCATAGATCATATGATCTGTTTTTGTTATTTATTTACTTATTTGGTTAATGAGATTCAGACGGGAGATCTTATAGGATTAAGAGACGATCAAACTCACCACTAATTGTTTATTTCTCTACCACAAAGTCAGTGTCATAGTAAAATAAAATAAAAAAGTTGTTGCTATATGCACCGAGATTAGGTGTTATATGCATTCAGACGGAACGGAAGGATCCGTTTGAACTTTAAATTAACACGTGTCCAACATTAAATAAGTATGACATTAAAAAAGTAACAACCGATCTATTCAATATGAGTAACGGACGCATAATTTGTTCGTGTATTTAATTTTTTTTTTTAAATTTTAGGGATTTTTTAAAAATAAAAAACACATGAAGAGATTATAGATCCATTACTTATACTGAACGAATCTAGGATCTATTCGTATTGAGTGCATATAACACCTGTGATCGATACATATAGCCTTTTCGTAAAAAAAAATTTGGCAATGAATATAACATACTCATCAATTTTAGCCTCTTTTAATTAAACTCGTTTATTCATTTCAAGGATAATCAACATAGGCTTACTTTACCCCTTTTTTTTCATGATAGATTGACTGAACTAAGAAAGAAAAAAAATAGAATTTCAAATTAAATGGTCAAATGTGCAAAGTTTGTTCCCTCCAACACATTTCAATAGGTAATTTCATTTCAAACTTGCAACGATAAAAAAAATCACATCCACTCCAACGGCCCAAACAAGCAACCAAAAACGTAACTTCGGCTCCTGCAGCGTTTATTTCATGTTGAACTGGACAAACAATAAAATCAAGATCAGCCATGGCCAGTGAGTTCAGTACTCTGATTTCCAAATCCCATTCATGAACCACAAGCGACGCATCGGATGCGAACCTTATTACCTTAACATTGGATGCAACCTAATCGCTAACTCGTTAGCTTGTTAGTTTAATAGTTATGAGGCCGCATCATGTTGGCGAAATAGAATGACCATAAGTTCAATGAGCTAATCCACAGATACTATCAAAATTTCAATACAGCATTTTCTGACAATCGGATCTAAAAATGGGTATTTAAGTTAGATTAAAGAATTGAAAACTACTCTTCCATTGAATGAGTTTCCTCTGCCTTCTGTTGGGCGATGATCTTGATTTTCGTTAGGGTTTGCGAAGGATCCTTTCGTAGGGCACTCGGAGCCATGATGAGATCGATGCTTTGATTGAGCTCCTTTCTATCCTCTGCAAGGGCAATGACCTTCTTGCCACTCATCCTGGTGGTAGACATAAAGAGTGAGCATTGCTACATACCAAAGAGGCAAGTAACAGGCAGGTAATAATTCAAGGTGGAGAGATTACAAACCTTTTCTTAATGTGATCATCTAGTCTTGCAGTTCGTATTTTAGAGATCTTAGGAATGGCTTTCAGAGTCTCTTGAATGAGGTTCCTATCGTATCTCTCTGGTCGATTCCTCTTCCTTTCAAATTCAAAGGTCGAATCCTACAAAGAAAGAAAAACAGTTCATATGAAATTTCAGGAAAGGAGGATAATGGCGACTAAAGAATGATATTTCGTATGTTATTGTTGAAAATTCAGACCTGTGTCATATCCTTTCCATGCAACCGTCTATACGCCTTTGTCCATTTCACCTTGCGAGGATTCCTCTTCATTTTGAAGTTCTTGTGGCATTTTGATCTACAAAATCTGAATATCTGCAAAAGAAAAAGGAGCATTCATTTCATCAATCTGGTCAAACATAAATTGTAATGCATTGTGAATTGTCACACGAAAAGTGCGTTTTCAAGAGTTGCAGCTCAACAAAAGTTACTATAAGCGAAAGCACAGCACAGATCAGAATTGTTTTTATGACACAAAGCAACAGAGACCACAACAAAGAAATATAATGTATTTTCTGGCCTCAGTGTTAAGATACATGTCAAAAGAAAAATGATCAAACACACATGTAATGGGTTTTTTTTTACCCATAATTGAAACTCCATGGGTTGTTTAACCATTTCAAAGGTTATGAAGATTAATTGTGAAGCATTGATTATAGCAGCAGGAAAAAATATTGGATGTCTATAGTATTCGATACCTTAGCATCATTACGAACAAACTGGATCCCATGCCCAGGGTATATAGTAGAAGAGCAAAACCAACACTTCTCCAATCTCATTGTAGCTTTCGGCTACAGATCAGATCCTACAGAAGCAGATATTGTGTAAATTGCCAGTTTAAATTTGCAGGATGCAATTAAGGAAGCAGATATTGTGTAAATCACTGAAGTTGGATTCATAGTACGCCCTATTGTTTTCCATTATGGGACCATCAACCGAAATCATTCGGAAACTCGAACCAGATCGATGATTGCAGCAAAACCAATCAGCAGGGCGAAAAAAAATAAAGACCAAGTCAAGAACAGATCTAAAGAGAGGGAGAATAACGACTTATTGAGAATTTGGCCCATCAACCCCAACTCCCTAATTCAAAAAATTAAGGATTTAATTACAATGGATTTTTTTTATTCTATTTTTTAAGACTGATTGACCCCAATTAAACAGATGAAAAACAGACAAATGAATCAAATAAGTCACAGAAAATTAACCCCTTTTGACAGATGAAAAACAGACACAAACGAGATATTTCTGGATTGCAAGCATCACCTATATAAAAAAATTTAAATGCAGGGATAGACTCAAATTACTATTGCAGCCATAACCATTAACCTCCCAATTCGTATAATCAAAGACAACCTATAAGATAAATTGATAAAACATAAATGCTACAGAGAAGTAAACAGCTTCAAAGCTAATTTTTTCACAGCCACTGATTAGCAAACTTATCAAAGAAAATCATCATTCTGCAATATAGCTTCTGATCCAACTACAATCTCCAACTCATAATGCTGTAATAGTAGAAGCCCTAATTCAATCGCACGAGCACAAATTCCATCGCCAGTCAAAGAAAAGCTCAAGCAAACACAAATTGGATGTTAACAGCAGCCAGACTAAAGTCAGAAAACAAATTCTACACCGTTTTTGTAGTTCTCAAGCACCTGACCAAAAGCAAACTGTAGAAAAACTCCGCAAATAAGCAGATAGGAACAGGAACACCTTAATCGTATAACTACAAATCCGAAGATGGATTTCTGCAGATAGTAGATAATCAACATTCAATGAGTCTGAGAAGGAGATGGAGATTACCTTCGCCGATGAGAGGCGGCTTCGTAGCGGGAGGGAGAAGATGGTTTTTTCGAGGGGTTTATCATATTCGTAGGCTGTCGGATCCCGTTTGGGCCTTGTCCAGTTCAATTATGGGCCGTTATTTATTGGGCCTGAGCTACTGCTGGCCTTTTTGGGCCCAATCTGCTGTTAATTTTATGAAAATTGTCAAATAAAGCGTTTATCTAAAATATTAAATCTATTTTGCGACTAATATTTGTATTAATCATACATTTTATAAGCAATACATTATACCAATTACAAGTTGGTGTGACATATTGAAAGGTGCAAATTTTGAATTTTCTTAAAAATATAGAATTGCTTGTGAATGGAATATAAAATGGTTGAATTTGATCTAATTGAATCAAGGTACAAAGCATTTAGTCGTTGATATGATTAATCATGTGTATAATAAAATTTAAAAAAATATCCTAAGGTCGTGATATGATGGCTCTCTTATATACTACATATTTTTTGGTGTCAAAATTGAAATTGTCTTTATTATGTAGTACAGTATATGAAATGGCTTACTTGTCAAGTTTTGTTTTTTCCTTGGTAGGGAAACAAACAAAGTTTCATAATGCACTACGGAACAACTAGCAACTAGCAAGGCGGTAGGGTTAGCTGCCTCTTTCCCTCTGGGCATTAGATCATCCGCATCCTATCGTAATTTTACAACTCATTTATTTTTTTGTTTGAAATAATTTTCACTTTTTCTACCTCTTTCTAAAAGTTTTCATCTACAACCATGGGAAACCTCTTTTACATCTTTTCAAATTTATTTTCACTTTTTCTTTTTCTTTATATCTTTTCCTTTATTATATGTGTATCATCATATATTATTGTGAATTATTTTTATTTATAATGTTATAAATAAATAAAAATAGCAAGTAGTTAATATAAATATATTTTATTACATCTAGATTAAAATAAAAAAAGTTAAAAACATATTTTATTGTGAACAACAACTTCTTCGTTCTCTTGTACTTAATGGACTTGCCTTGCATCTTCGGTTAGACTTCGAGTGACACTCCCTTGAACACCCGGAGAATGCCCAAAATGTTGTTGATTTGGAAAAAAAAAAGGATTGTACACATTGGTAAGATTATGTGGGGTATAATTTGGATATTCGGGTGTTGAAAAATTGTTAAGCATTTGCAACATCACTTGAAATAAATTAAACCAATGGGATATTTTATTTTAAAAATTGGGCTCAAATTATAGAAAAAAATAAAATTAAACCAATGAGATATTTTATTTTAAAAAATAATGAAATTTAAATATATTTTTATTTCGCTTTAAATTTTAAATCCTATTACAACTAATAAATCTAAATGTAAAATATATCAACCTACTTTATCATAAAAAATAAAAAGAAAAAAAAAGGGAAGAGGTTACCTCTCTCTACCAAGGTAACCCCTTCCCACCTCTTACCTTAAGGTAAATGCCACAACCATGGGCTTACCTTTTAGCAACCTTAAGGTTGCTAAAACCCATGGTTGCTCGTGCTCTAACTAACAATTTTTTTTTAACTTTTTTAGACTGTGATTTAGGCTATGTTGACACAAAACTATACAATCAATTAATTAACTTTTGTTTAATTATCTTTTATAATATACTCCTTAACATTTCCAAATGCACTTTTATTTTTCTATTCACAAATTTCTATCACCTACCGGCTACCCTCAAGGACTCGATATAGAGTATTTGAATCCTAAATTATTTTGATTTTTTTTTTCAATCAAAACAATCTCACAATCAATTTTAAGTTTGAAAATAGCTAAGGATTTGGGCATCCAAAATCTTCTTATTGAAGGGGACAATCTACAAGTTGTCAACTCATTACTAGGCGATCAGCGATATGCCCGTGGGGTATCGATTTACTCATTTCTGATACTCGGACAATTTCGTCGTCCTTTAATTCCTTTTCTATTCGTCATATTTTCAGGGAGTCGAATGTTGTCGCCGATCGGATCACATACCTAGCTTATAGCATCTCTGTCGATGAGGATTTGCTGGCTGATCATGAACTTCGTGTTTTCGTCTGAAATGACGCGCTAGGATATAGTTATTTGCATAATTGATAGCTATTTCCT
This sequence comes from Persicaria tinctoria, assembly GCA_037127255.1. Lineage (NCBI taxonomy): Eukaryota > Viridiplantae > Streptophyta > Magnoliopsida > Caryophyllales > Polygonaceae > Persicaria > Persicaria tinctoria. The sequence goes on from JBANSL010000012.1 coordinate 10,553,029, forward strand.
AATTACTTTCCTTGTATTAGAAAAAATTAAGTTTGAAAATAAAAACTACTTTAATTCAATTTTTCAGCCCATATGAAATCAATTTGAAATGGGAATAGTCATAGAAAATTCATACGAGTATGTTGAAATAGTTAATATATTAAATTATAATGTAAAAGTAAAAACAGATAATTTGCTTGTATAATTTAAAACATGGTAAATTTTTTTTTATTGAAAAAGACTTTGTAAATTATAACAACTAAACATTCACATTTTTTTTATTAGGTACAAATTCGAGATCAGACATACCTGAAACTCGAAGGGCGACAAGTCGCCAGACGGAAAACCGTCATAAACAAACAAAAAATACAAAGATTGTGCAACAAACATGCAAACGCGCTCTAAAAAGTGAAACATATGCCATTTCTTTTTTTACACGATTTTTTTAAAACTTAAAATTTTATACAATATCAAATTTTATTATAATTTTAAAAATAATTTTACACTCGAATATATTAAAAATACAAAAACTAAATACACCGCAAATCATCACATTGTTTTAGACTTGCACCACATCAGTTTGGACGTGCACTAATTATATTTCTAAAGATGATTAAAAACATAATTCAAATAAAAAAAAACATGATTAAAAGCACAACTAATTAAAAATTCTACCACATCTAATTGAACGTGGTGCACATTGAAATGAACGTGAGGGTAATTTGGGGATTTGCGGTATATTAAACAACGCCCTATTAAAAAAATTTATCCAAAATCAATACTACTATTTTATACAGTTTTTTTTTTAAAAAAAAATATATCATGAGAGGGAGAGTACTACTCCGTATTTTATAAACGGTAAAATAATTACTACTCCCTCCGTCCAACAATACATGGAATTTTAGATGTAAATTTTTGTCCAACAATAGATGGTCTTTTAGGTTTTCTAGGTAAAAAGTTGTAATGATTTGTATTGGTTTGTGTGTTGTTGACTTTTTAAAATAATTTGATTGGTTAAAATGTGTAGTGGGTGTTAAAAAATAATAAAATTTATGAAAAAGTTAGTGTAATGATGATGTTTTTTTAAAAATAATGTGTTTTATTAAAACTTATGCAAAATGCTAAAATGCAATGTATTTTTGGACGGAGGGAGTACTAGTATGACATTATAAGATGACCTAATGACATTATTTGATAGGTAAAATTGCAGAAAGTATCCCCAACTTTGGGGGTAGTTGCGCTAAACACCATGAACTTTTCAAATTTCGTGTAATATCCTATACTTTAGGCTAAGTTGTTTTCGGTATCCCACATTTTAAATTTTAAATTTTAAATTTTGGGTTTAAATAAATGTTAAGGTATAATATAAATATATTCTTATATATTTCTATTAATTTTAATTAAAATATATAAATATATAAAATTTTATGTATATGCGGGACGGGACGAGATTTGCGGTATTCAAACTCTCCGTCCCGCGTAATTTTTGCGGGACGGGATTGGATTTTTTTTTTTTCTCTAAATCCCACCGGGATCGGGACGAGATGCGGGACGGAACGGGATTTGCGGGTTTTGTGCCCATCCCTATTTTCATATTTAATGAATAATCAATTTTTTTTTGCTGGATTAATTTTAGTTTTTTTTTTACTTTTGTTTAATATCTTGATTGGAAAAATGACAGTAAATGCATAATTGCTTGGAAAAATGATATATTGATTGGAATACGTACGTACAAGATATTGATTGGAACATTTTAGTTTTTTTTTGCTGGATTAATTCCCTCCTCTTATGATTGTAAATGCATATGACAGTAAAATTTTAGTTTTTTTTTGCTGGTTTAATTTTATTCTAATGTCGTTACTTTTTGTCATAATTTGAAAAAAAAAACCTAGAGATATGGATTGGAATATATAAGATACTAATATTCCTACCCAAATTCAATAAGTGGTAAAGAAAAAATATGTATTGGATACCGAAAGCAACTTACCCTAAAGTATAGGATATTACACGAAATTTGAAAAGTTCAGGATATTTAGAGCAACTACCCCCAAAGTTGGGGATATTTCCTGCAATTTTACCTATTTGATAAGATTGGCAAAACATTAATTGCAATGATGCCAAAGAAAAAGAAAATAATAATTGCATCGATCCAATCTAGATTCTAGATGGTCTTGAGCAATGCCGTGTCATCAGCTTAGTTGTCCCAGCGTTGGACCCACCCAGAGGCTGGGGAGAAATGATAGCCTGTAAGGCCCTTTATGCACCTCCGCCTAAACCTTCCAATCTGGACCGCTGATGTACGACCACGTCATGAAATCCAACGGTCCAGATCCAGTGATCTCCCCAATCGCACGTGAATAATATATGTGAATCCCATTTCACAGATATCTCGCTTCTTCTCTCCCACTCACCCCAAGAAAACGAACTCTGCAAAATTTATCGGCGATCTTCGTTTTCTCCTGAATCGATCGAGTTTCCTCGTCGCTTTTCCTGTTCAGTTCAAGCTATCCGATTCGATTTCGCTTTTCGAGCGGGCGGAGCTCTGGTGTTGATGCTCGAATTCTCTGCCGAGAAATTGGCGCTGCTCTGCTGAAGATTTTGATCGGGCTGTGTTTCCGTTTTCGTGCATCGAATTTCACTTGGAACTGCAATGGTATAGTTTTCTGTTGCTTCCTTTTGAATTTCTACCTGTTTGTGTTTTTCTCCCCTGAAATTTTGTACTCCGTACTAATTTATGAAATAGAGCATCGGAAAGTTTTTAACTTGGCTCTACTTTTTGCATTGTTTCTTTTGGAGGTGTTCTTATTATGTTTAATCACGTTCTGTTTCCTGAAGCTTTGTTTTGAATTTTGTCGTTTGAAATTGAGTGCGGATTTGTATCAGATGCATCAGCTAAGCTGTCAGTGGAGATATTGGGGGTTTCTGATTCCGCTGTGTGTTTTTTCTGAATTTTCTTACAGATTCTGCGTTGGTATTAAGCTTCTGAGAGCACAAGTTGGACACACAGCAATTCCACCGAAAAAAAAAGCAACTCTATTTAGCAAAATTATACAGAGAGTGATAGAAACATGGCTTTGGAACTAAGTGCTCTGATTAGTAAGCTTAATATGCTGTCCACTTCGGATCACTCGTCCATCGTCTCGATGAATCTCTTTGTGGCCCTCCTTTGTGGGTGTATCATTATTGGCCACCTCCTAGAGGAGAATCGGTGGATGAATGAGTCTATTACGGCTCTTCTGATTGTGAGTTGTCTTTCTGAAATTATGCTCATAAGCTTGTAATTTAAATAATCACCTTCTGTAAGGATGTTTTGTGATCATAACAGGCTTGATTTCTTTGCAGGGTATATGCACTGGAGTTGTTATTCTGATGGTTACTGGAGGAAAGGATTCACATATTTTAGTATTCAGTGAAGACCTGTTCTTCATATACCTTCTTCCACCCATCATTTTCAATGCTGGGTATGTCAGTCTTCTTGCCATTCGATGTAACGGGTTCTGTTGCAGCATTTCTTACATTTTGCCAACATTGTTCATAGGCTGAGTGCAGTACTATTTAGGTTGAAGTGTATTTTCCCTTGCACCAGTACAGATATCTTCCTTTGTAGAAAACCGGTTACATGCTGCATCTCTCCAATATCCCATCCCCACTGCACAATCAATCGGACTGCTCTTTGGGTGCAAACAACCCGCATGATTTTTCGGGTGCAACCTATTAGTCTGTTACTTACTAGATTGCTTTTGTTGCCAGCTTTCAGGTAAAAAAGAAGCAATTCTTCCGTAACTTCATGAAAATTATAATGTTTGGAGCTCTTGGCACCTTGATTTCATTCTCCATTATATCATCAGGTATAGTTTCACTGCTACACATGCAGTCATTCAATTTTTTATTTTATTTTTATGTATTAAGATGGTTGACCATATGATCCTCATTTTCCGAAACTTCAATATAACATATTTATATTTCTGTAAATAAGTGATAATAGAGCTGCTGAGTTGTATGCTTATGGTAGGGAAATGTATCAATATGTTATATTAATAAAACCTTATGCTGTCTTTTATTCTAAACATCGCATATAACTTTTATAAATGCTTAAACAGTGCTATTTAACAGCTTATGAAAGAACTTGGATTTTGACTCGAGTTTAATGGAATACTCTTGTTTAATATCTGAGAAAATTTAGTGCCTCGGCCTGGCTGAATACTATGGCATTGATATGACATGCATTTATGAAAGAACATGCCTGCAGCAATTTAAGGTTGCTCTTCAATTAACTCCTGATGAAGATCTTGCATTTTATGGTACAGGAGCTGTAGCTCTCTTCAAGCATCTAGACATTGGTACCATGGATATAAACGATTATCTAGGTATAGCTCCTTCGCCATTTTCTGTATCTCTACTTCCATAAATTACTTAATACAAAGAATATCTCTGTTACATTTTACTTTTTAGGAACTAATCAACTATAATTCATTTCTAATTTTTTTTTCTAGCAATTGGTGCAATTTTTTCTGCCACCGATTCTGTCTGTACACTGCAGGTGGGTACACATTAAAATCATTAGGTTATACTATAAGTATTTAGTTTGCCGCGTTGGATAAAGAGATTTAATTATTTTGTCTGTTGGAGTGCAGATTCTCAATCAAGATGAGACCCCTCTTCTTTACAGTCTGGTATTTGGGGAAGGTGTTGTAAATGACGCCACTTCAGTTGTGCTTTTTAATGCAATTCAAAACTTCGATCTCTCACATACCAATCTCAAAAATGCTTTGCAATTCACTGGCAACTTCTTACAGTTGTTTGTCGCTAGTACCTTGCTGGGTGTCGTAGTAAGTCTTCCCCAATCCTTCCTCTTGTTTATTTGTTCAATCTGAACTAATCATATTGATTTCTATCTGACAAACGGATATCACACCATTTTTGCAGACTGGGCTACTCAGTGCATATGTCATAAAAAAGTTGTATTTTGGCAGGTGTGTTAGTTTTTCCCGGTTTCAAATGTCAGTTTAGGCCTGTTGTTTTGCTTTTCTATTCTTATTTAGGATAAGAGGAATAACACTGCTAATTTTCAACTTGGGTATCCAAAAAACAGTACTGAAGAATATTTTTATACCCATAACCTTAGGCCACAGCCTTGTCTACTTTTTGCCTCCTTTTTCCACGGACTAATATGAACTTACTAAAATCTTTCTTTTATATTTTACAGACATTCAACTGACCGTGAAGTTGCTCTCATGATACTCATGGCTTATCTTTCTTACATGCTCGCTGAAGTAAGATCCTCTACATCTCAGTAGTGGTATCAGTTTTCGTCCAAAATCTCATTTCTACTATTTGATTCAATTGAAAAATTGAAACTGATGCTTATTTTCGTATTGGCAATGCTCAAGACTTGAGTAATCTGTGGGAACTTATCATGGATTTTTCCCTGCAGTTGTTCTATTTGAGTGGCATCCTAACGGTGTTTTTCTGTGGGATTGTAATGTCCCATTATACATGGCATAATGTGACAGAAAGTTCAAGAATCACTACAAAGTATCACTTCTTTTTAAAATATAATTATCTTAAATAGTATCTCATTTATCCCTTTTATGTATCCACTATTGCTGATTACACACTAATCAATGGCAGGCATGCATTTGCAACCTTGTCATTTGTTGCTGAAACTTTCATCTTCTTGTACGTTGGTATGGATGCTTTGGATATTGAAAAGTGGAGATTTGTACATGACAGGTACAATCAAATTCTAAGAGCCATATTATAATACCATGATTTGCCTATTAAACAGCAAGTTTCTTATAGGCAGGGCCTTGATCATACTTCATGAGTTTTCTCTATTTTGATGTACGGCTTATATTTTTGGCAGTCCTGGCACATCAGTTGCTGTGAGTTCAATATTGCTAGGTCTGGTCATGGTTGGACGGGCGGCTTTTGTCTTCCCTCTGTCATTTCTGACCAATTTGTCCAAAAAGTCTAATTCTGAAAAAATAAGCTTTAGGCAGCAAGTAAGCTTTTCAACCCCATGCCCATTTTACTCGTCCTTTGATGCTACATAATATCAGCAATTAACTTATCCTCTCTGGCTTTTTGGTATCCAGATAATAATATGGTGGGCAGGTCTCATGAGAGGTGCAGTCTCCATGGCTCTTGCCTATAACCAGGTTAGCTTTCAGCATTTTTTTATACACATATTTCCCTTATCATGATTCTGGTGGAGGTGATGATACAGTTTAATATACTGTGAACGTACATGAGGTCTTCAAGCTGTGGTGATCAACCTATTAATAATTAATAATTTTTATTTATTTATTTTACTTCTAGTTTACGAGGTCAGGGCACACACATCTGCGTGGGAATGCAATCATGATTACCAGCACAATCACCGTTGTTCTTGTCAGCACAGTGGTGAGATATCTATACAAATAATACAATAGTTCTCCTTTTGCTTGAAATGGATTATTGGCATATGTGAAATTTTTGCTTTAGTATCGCTAGTAAATAGTAATGTTTAACCTGGCATAATGATCTGTTGGAAGTGAATATCTTTCATGTTCAAAAGAGTTCACTGTCCTTGCTGACAATGTTTTGCACTTAAAATTGATTGTATATTACGAAATGTGTTGTTTTGCATTCACAAATCCTGACGGAGCAAGATATTTTGGTGATCTCAAGGTTATTTGTATGTGTTTGTAGGTGTTTGGGTTACTGACGAAACCTCTAATAAGGATTTTGCTGCCCAATAAGAACTTGTCTGCCAGCCTATCATCAGATTTCGACAGCACAAAATCGCTCTTTCTGCCATTCCTTGACGTCCAGCAAGAGTGTGATGCTGATGGCATCCAGGAAGCCCCAGCCCGGGTTATTCGTCCTAGCAGCCTCCGCATGCTTCTCAATGCCCCAACCCACACCGTCCACCACTACTGGAGAAAATTCGATGATGGCTTCATGCGTCCCATGTTTGGTGGCCGTGGTTTTGTTCCTTTCGTTCCAGGATCACCTACCGATAGGAGCCCCCCAAATTTGCCACAGACAACATGAAGGAAAGCTGCAAATAGACAACCTGCTTGCAAGTTCAAGATGGGAAGATTCCTCTCTTCAACCATTTTGCATCGTATGGTTGCGCCAAGAGTCACTCCTATCCGACACATAATCTTGAACATAGATATATATTCTTTCTTGGTCATTTATATCAATCCGGAAATTTTTGAACTGTATCCAAAGGGCATTTGACCCTGAATTTGTATTCCCCCAGCTAGTAATGTGTGGGTTTAGTTCATGGTGTTTGATTTCTACTAGAAGGGGTTGTCTATAGCCATTGTAATTCACTGCAGTTTTGAAGCGAAGAGTTAATGTATTCTACTCATTGTGCAATAAAAAAACTTAGTTCTGTTAAGCTCCTGCCATTGAAACTAACTAGGTTCAGTAGAAATAATGCAGAAACTAACCAGCATCCAAATTTCGATCTGAGAAACAAACAGTGTAAAACGTTACAATGGTTCAAAATGTTGATACTGGCCTTGTATTGTATTGATGCACTGCAAGTCTGCAATAGTGAGACGGGTTATTCCATTATGTATATCAACCTGAACTGTCGAGTATCGGAAAAAAAGAAAAAGAAACTGTTCTTTACAAAGCAATCTCCGAGCAACGGCTAATTTATACACATCAGCTAGAAATTTGTTGTGCCTTGGCAGAAGAGCAGGATCCTTTTCTCTATATTTGTTGTGCCTCTGTTGAGAAGAAACAGCTCTACTGTTCTACGAGACGATGTTGAGCAATCTTCATTAAGGATGTAAGAAGTATCCTACCACAGTGCTGATCATTGCCACCATGCACACGAATAAGAGGGGGAATCCTTCGTGAATCGTTTTCTGGACCCTCTGGGTTCTCAAGAGGACCTGTGAAAACCCAATCCGATTAAAAACGACTCAGCACTATGATCATGAGATTAAAAAGATGGTTGAAATTTTGTTTGAGCTGCTGAATTCAGCAAAAGTATACAGATACAGGGATTGATGTAGATTTTAACGAGTACAAAACCTGAACAGTCTAGTATTCACATAATAGTCAGTTTAACAACAGATGTTGCAATCTTTTCATGTATAGTACATATTACTTGTGCACACAGAAATGATTCAGATGTTTGCTTCAAGGCCATGACAAAACAAAAGTACAAGACTACAAGATGTCGAAGTTTTTAACAAATTAGCCAGTGCAGGAAGGTGCAAAAGTAAAAGCAGGCAAGGGGTCAATGGCAAACATGCCAAACAATTTAACGAGTCCACAAGGAATGTTTCCACTTGCCAGGTGACTGATGACAAAAGGGGCGAAAATAGGATGCATAAAAAATATTGGACCAAAAAATTAAAATGAAGTTACCAGATCTTGCTGTAGAAGTTGTCTTTCTCGAACAGATGATATTCTTTCTTCCATTAGTTTTGATATTGTTTTCTCAGCCTGCAAGAATTGACATCCACACATGATTTACTAGACCGGATCAACTAGAGTATAGATAAAGCAGAATTGACAGCCACACATGAAGCCAAATCCATGTGAAAAGTGAAATGAGAATAAATCATCCACTAAGGAACAGAAACAGAACCACATATTTCAAGGGCATTTAACAATCAACATGTAACATATGACTCAGTTGAAATGTAAAATATTGGGACTTAGAAACTTCACAAGTTGCATCCTCAATATATTCAGTGTTTGTGCCTTACAAATAGAATATCATGCCAAATTTGCAGATGTGACAGGAACAAGGATAAGCAGCTGGCTAAGAGGGACAATTGACAAATGTTTATAATATCAATAGTAGAAGGTGAGGAATACAACCATTATAAATCAGGAACATGGAAGTAAACAGACCTGGCCAAATTTCAGTTCTAGTTCTAGCAGTTTTGACTTCATCTCCTTTACATCTTTCGCTAATCTAAGATCACCTGCTTCTTTCACCATTCTTGGATCCATTCTCTTCAATGGTCTTACTTCTAATTTTACCACTGATTTTGATTCAACAACTTCAATTGGTTGGGACTCCAAATCCCTCATGGTCACTGGCTCTGCAGCCTTGGTCAGCTCAGCTTCTACATTCTCATCTACTTCCGACCTGGCAGCAACCATTGGCTTTTTTACCTCTCCACTCACTTTTTTAAGTGCAGTAGCACCCTCCACATTCTTATAATCACTCATGCTCATTGGCTCTGGAGCCTTGGTCAGCTTAGCTTCTACATTCTCATCTGCTTCCAACCTGGCATCAGCCATTGGCTTTTTTACCTCTCTGTTCGACTTTTTTAGTTCAGTAGCACCCTCCACATCCTGATACATTAAGAAAGATTCAAGGGGTTAAATCCAACTCGATAAATGCAGCTTTTCAGATATGAAGATTAGCTGAGACAGCTTCACAGGAGTGCATATAGAATATAAAATAGATGGGCCTGGAACTAGTTTTTTTTTTTTTTGCAAACTCTCGGTGACTATGTTGTAAAAATTGAAGGAAAACTAGGGATTCAAGCAATCAAGAGTGACATGAATAAAGGACACTTTTTACAGTGACTGGTACGTTCATGTAAGCATCCTATGTCATTTCATCTTCTTCTTTCACTTCATCAATTCATGTTATACCAGTGATAATGAAATGCTTTCCACTTCCAATTGTTGATGAAGTCCGCATAGGTGCATGACTGCATGGTCTTGGTAGGCATCAGATGCAGCTTTGCCAACATCGAAGAAGGGCTGAGATGGTTCGTGAGTGAGCCAGAGAGAGTGCAGAAAACAAGTATGTTCAAGCTAAGTTGTTAGCTTTTAATGCACTCGGGTAGTTCACATGGAATACTAGAAATAGGGTTATCTTTCATATGAGAATTGTTCCCCTATGGAATACGCTAGGAAGATAATTGAAACTTGTAAGTCCAGAATCTCTCTAAAGTTCAAGTGCAAGACACTTAGAGAGATTGAGTGGTGTAGGAGGTTACTTAGATGAACGTCACACTTAGCTGTGAGATATGGGGAAGTTGAGACATTAATGAGGGTAGCTTTTGGTGTATAGAGGGCGCATTTTGGGAATAGGATCATATCCTTCATGAGACCAGTTTGATCTGTATTCTTTTGTATTTAGTTGCACCACATCTATATATTTTCCATTTCAGGAAATGCTTTCCACATCCATGTTAGAACACATTGATGAGAAACATAATTTTGCTTACCACATGAGTTGGAGAGTGTCTTTCTGTCCTAGTCAACAGCTCATGTGCTGCAACTGAGCTTTCCACAGGTGGATTTGGTACCTGCATCAATGGTGATGTTTCCGGTGAATGGGGCGGGTTGACTAGAATCACTTTCAATTTTCTCTCTTCAATATACTTTCCATCTTCTTTAGAGAACTGCCAACACAAAGAACTAAAAGTGAGCACAGTGATAAACCACTATAAGTCAAAAGTCAGAAGGCAGTACAGACTATACCATATTAGATGTTACGTCTTCTTCCATTGTACCAGCTGGAACAATTGTGCACTGAACCAAAAACTTGTCCTTGCAAATCATATCAGGTGGTGGTGACCGTTGAGCTTGCATTTGGACTACATCAGTAGAAAAATGAGTGAAGAAAAAAATTATACAACTGCTGGCTCCAAGGGAAAATGCATAATGTGGACTTAGTACTTAGAAGTCCTGGCAGTGAAAAGATCAGAGGACACTAAGTGAAAACTGAAAGTCAAGTCCATTTTCCAACCATCGTTGCAACAGGACCAATAAATATAGAACAGATATAAGAGGTGTTGGTTAGGACAGCTATTTATGTTTCTCATTTATCCTCTTGATCATCAAGTAAGTAGCCAAAACTATTGAATTTATTTTTCCAGGTCTTAAGAGTCTTGAATGTGATTGCCACAAATACGAGATGCTGGTTATGCACCTTGAGCATTTGCAATCAATCACCAAAGCAAGCGGTCAAAATTTCTACTCAAGAAATAGAAAGAAAACCCATCTTTCACTCTTGCCAAGTTGCCTAGCTTACTAGTAGATGGAAATCCAGCACAACTGTATATTTTGGGGGAAAGAATAGAAATCACATGGGAAAGGCATGCAATCAACTTCAAAGATCTGGACTACTTTGTACAGAAATGCTATAATAGTGCACAAGTCCAATAAATACTTCATGCATCCATTATCCAGGAATAACAACTTAAGAAAGCAAATATTATTCATTGCTTCCTCTGAAGATGCAAGATTATACTAGCTGCTACTTCTAACACCTTAATAAGCTTCAAGACGGAGCTTTGTCGATCTACTTAGTCAAACATTACCTACAAATTCACAAGTTTCTTTTGGCAGGAGGACACCGACATTTGGACGCACACAGTACTTCTTGGGTGATGTAGTCTTGACCTGCAGTGTAATGATTTAATCACAACTCAAAGATACACAAACTATGTATTGAGCCTAGCTGTTGATAAAGGTACTAGCCACACCTTGAATGCAACATGTTGGTCAGTCTTATTGAGAAGCTGAACATTACAAGTGCTTTGTTTCTTTACTTCAACTGTTACAAATTGAACAACATGTAGAATTAGAATCACAGTTCACAAAGGACTGAAGCTGGTAAGAATTACAAATATGATTTGAATAATACACAGTCGTGCAAAAAGAGAAATCAGATGAATCAATATTTTATAAATCCACCGGATCGATCCTTTTATTTCTGCTAAAATGTGGCACACACCATCAAACTGGCATGTAATTACATCTGAAAATCTGAAAATAAAACTCACATGTAAATTTCAGTTCACGGTAAGGTTGAATTTCTGTCAACTGATTCATGATGCTTCTAGGTAAACCGTAAACCACGGCCTGCTTCTTTCAGGTCGTAAAAGCTGCAAATACTATTATCCTGCCAAATTCCAAAGAACAGTTCAACCTAAAAGTCAAAAGCCATAAATGACTCCACCTTCCGAAAGAGAGAGGACGACGAACGTGAAAAAATCTGCGATCTAGAACGACTTAATTCGCAAAAGGAGGGGTAGAAGGGAAGTTAAGAATGAACCAGAGTTTTCTGAAGCTCTACCGAGACAAATTGGAAGAATTTCATTACAATCCAAAATTCCGAAATAAACAAAAAGACAAAACAGGACGAGACAAATTTGAAATCAGCGCGCAGAGCGGGTGGGGGAGGGGGAAAGAGGTTACGGATGTACAATCATCGGCCGAAGCTTCTAAACACATACAGTATCGCAAAAAATTCGACGAAAATGAAGCATTCGTCGGTGAAATTGAATCCCAATGAAACATATTGAAAAATCCAAATCATACTGTTTCACTGTCGTACACTCGAAAACAGAGCAGACCGATTCAAAGCAAAGAAGAAAACACAGAGAGAGGGAAAAATAAAAAAGACGCCGGCGAGAAGGAGAAGAGAATCAAACTCACTTTGACTAGAAATCTGGCTTGCCGTTGCGAACTGAGATTCACTCCCCTCATGAAGCTGGTCAAGTAGTGCGGACGAGTAGAGAATTAAATTCCGTGTTAACCTGGAGAGATTTCATGGAAATATTCCAAATAAAAAGTATCTCTGCATTTAGTGCTTCGATGAAACCCGTCCGTAACGGAACGTCATCGAATTTTTTAATGGAATCGAAGCTGCCGGAGAACGAGAGGGACGCGGACACGCGGTTGTCGGCGATGGGAGAAGAACAAGCGACGAACAAGATGCAGCTTCGGGGAGAGAGAGGGAGATGGAGGTTGGGAGGTTAGTTGGAAATGGAGTTTGCTTCGTAGGGGAAGGTGTGGGGGCGGTTGTACCGGCCGCTTGCTCCCTCCAGACGACCCCCCGTGGGTTCAACTTTCACCGTCTCTCTCTCTCTCCCCTCTTTTTCGATAAATACACTTCGCTGGGATAGTATATGGAAAATGGCGTTATACTCCCTCCGTCCAAATTTTACCATTTTATGAGCTAAAAATTACTCCCTTCGTTTCAAAATAAGTGTTATTTGTCTTTTTTTGTACGCTTTTTGAGGAGGTAAAAACACTATAAAATATTAATTTTTTAATAATTTCATAGTCGGTATTCATAATTATAAACTTATAAAAAAAATTCATTAAAAAAAATAATATTTTATATAGTTTTTATCTCATTAAAATGCGTGCAGAAAAATCAAACGACTTTTATTTTGGAACGGAGGGAGTATATAAAATATTAATTTTTTTAAATAATTATAAACTTATAATAAGTTTGTAATTATTAAAAAAAAATTAATAAAAAAATTAATATTTTATATAGTTTTTACTTTCTTAAAAAAACGTGCGTAAATAGTAAAGTCCATTTTACTTAACTTACTTAACACACCAAGAAACTATGAGAATAAAATAATTAATGTCTTTTACTCAGTTTGATTTGTTACCATTTTCAAATTGTGCACTATTAATTCTCCAATAGTATGATCTCATATATTAACTATAAAGAGTTTAAAATATAAATATCGTGGATATTGTAATTGGGAGATTATCCAAGTAATAATTAAATCATTTACCCTAATTTCTCTTTTTATCTCCTATCTCCCTTTTACTTCATTTTCTTCCTCTAATCCCCTTTCTAATCTCTATCTTTTTCTTCATTCCAATTCGGATAATAACATTGTTATAACTCGAAGGTCGATTAGGATGAAGCTTTGGCTTCCACGATGCATGTATTGAGATAGAAGAGGAGATATTTAGAGGGGAAGAAGAGATATTCAGAGAGGGAGGTCAAAGCAATGAGAGATAGAACGAGAGAGCTTAGAAAGGAGATTAGGGTAAGTGATTTGGATTATTACTTAGATAATCTTCCAATTACAATATCTAAGGGTATATATGTACCAATGCCTAATTGTCTTGATAAAAAAAATGGTTAATACATCAAATCATACTATTAACATTTGTGTTAGCTCAACCGGTCACATGGAGATATTTGGAGTTAAGGTCAAGGATCAAGTCTCCTCAGGGGCAGTGTAGGAGTAACATCTCAAATGAGGGGCTCCTTGTGCACATTGAGCACTAGTCCCACACTCTTGTTATCGGTTGAATCGCCATGATGCACTCGGGGTGAGCGATTTCACATTTTGGAGCAAGCATTTGTGTTAGGTGGGGCCTTAAATTGAGCACACTTATTCGTTCTCTAGTAGAAGTCATTCCTGATCTGTTATGTCATTTTAATGAGAAATTTATTAAGCAAAATACTATATCAATATATAAGTGTTTTGGGGTGCACTCTTTCATATTGCTCTTGTGATGATTGGATAAATGATGTTGGCAGTTTTCGATAAAAAAAAAATTAAAAAAGTAATACTACGTAATAATTAGTGATGTAAATATTTCCTGTTTAATATTTTTTTTAAATATATAAATTTATAAAATAACGTACATGTTTTTGTTGTATTAATCTTGTCATGTAATAGCTAGACTTTCGGACATTGAGCACTTAAACTTGGTAATCTTAGGTTTTATGTTAAGTGTTTAGATTATACATATAACATACTAAGCTTGGACATCACATAAGGTTATAGTTACCCTTGGACATTTTGTACATGTCCTAGCTGGTGGCTAACTTATGATGAACACCACTTGTGTATATATATTATGTATAATCTAAACACTTAGCTCAATTCCGAGCTAAGGTGATTATCTAGGCCTGTTTGTGATGGGCCAGATTGGCGTGCTTGGTTCTCTTTTGTATTGGGCCCTTCACAGACGACCATCTGGAGATCCTTTGTAACCCTAGCTTTGCGAGGGCTATATAAGGTTCCCCCTGGTTACTGCCCTTTGAGCCTCATTTAGGAAACCCTAGCTAACAGAAAAGAGAGAGCTCTGGTGTGAGCGACGGAAGAAGACGGTGGTCCGACGAGCTTGCACGGTGGCTGTGAGGCTCTTCCTCCATGGGAAACTTCTCTGAAGTTTCTCGGTTGCCTTTCAGGGGGCATCTCTTCCTTTTACCCTTGTTTCTGTTCATCTTGCTCGGTTTTGAGGTTCCGTAGGTTGCTAGTTTTGGTGCTCTGTCCGTAGTGCTTAGCTTGTAACCTTCTCTTGCAACATAGTGAACTCTGGGACCGGATCTCCCCTCTTGAGATCCCGTAGAGTAGGGTTTTACCCGAACTGCGTCAACAAATCGTTTTGTTCTCTTTCGATCTTCGTTTTACTTGTGTGTTTATGGCGAAAATCGAAACTTCAATTTGGTATCAGAGCACGGTTCTCTGGATCTGGGATCCTAGGTCTTCGATCTAGGGTTTTAGATCTAGAAATCGCTTTGTATCCTCGTTGTCGCTTCGCTTCCGCTTCTGTTTGTCTTCGTTTTCTTATCATAAAAAAAAAAAAACTGTGTCTGTGCTTGTGTGTTCCCAGAGTTCTAGATCTCCCTTCAATCATTGGTTACTGTGTGTTATCTCCTAGTTACTTGTGTGTTCTAGGGTTTTTTTATTTTGCGTGTCTTCCTCTTAAGCTTTTCTTATTCCGATTCCTAACTGTGCGTTGTTTTACAGGTACAAAATGGCGGATAATGGCATGAGAATCAAACCATTTGATGGTACTTCTGATTTCTCCATATGGCAGCTTAAGCTTAAGGCCATACTCATCAAGGAAAAGTGCTGGAAGA
Organism: Persicaria tinctoria; assembly: GCA_037127255.1. NCBI lineage: Eukaryota > Viridiplantae > Streptophyta > Magnoliopsida > Caryophyllales > Polygonaceae > Persicaria > Persicaria tinctoria. The sequence goes on from JBANSL010000012.1 coordinate 10,568,627, forward strand.
CTGTGCTGGGGCAGTACCCAGAAGGAGCCACTGATGCAGTCAAGAAGGACTTGGATGACACTGCTCATTCAGAAATCTTCATACGACTGTCTAACGATGTGGCTCGTCAGGTTGTAAGTATTTCTAACCCTAAAGAGCTGTGGGGTACTCTGGAAAATCTTTACCTGACCAAATCCCTGCCTAGTCGAATTGCCATCTTGTGTCGTCTATTTAATTTTAAAATGGACACAAATCAGTCTTTGCAGTCAAATTTGGATAAATTTTTTAGGATGACTCGGGATTTAGAAAGATGTGATAAAAAGGACACAATTAAAGATGAATATTTGGCTATCTTGTTGTTGAACTCTTTGCCTCCTCAGTTTGATGTGTTAAAAGAAGTTATTCAGTACAGTCAGGATTCTATAACTAAAGATAAAATTCTTGAGTCTATTGTGCAGAAGAATGAGAGTCTTAAAGTGTTTAAGAACAAATCTGACAATGGTAACACCACCAACACTAAAACTGAGACTAAAACTGAGGTTTTAATGGTTAAGGGCAAAAGGAAGAAAAACAAGAATAAGGGAAAAGATAAGAAATCTGAGGATAATGAGAAACCTGCTGCTTCATCAAATTCTGATAAAAAGAACAGAAAGTGTCATTACTGTGGTATATATGGTCATTATATAAAGGAATGTCATAAGAAACAAAGAGATGATGCAGATAAAAGTCAAAATCAATCTGCTGCTGTGCTTGAGTCTCAATATCCATGTGAATTACTTGTTGCTGATCACTATCAATTCTCTGATGATTCCTGGATCCTAGATTCAGGGTGTACTGTGCATTCAACTCCTAACAAGTCTGATTTCGGTAATCTGCAGGTGTTCAATGGAGGTGAGGTCAAATTAGGTGACCACACTTCCCTTGAAATCAAAGGTATTGGTAGTGTGCCTATGTGCATGTTTGATGGTAAGGTGAGACTCCTCCAAAAGGTGATGTGGGTTCCACAACTTAGGAGGAGACTTCTATCTGAGTCTGTCTTTGATGATCTTGGTTGTGTTTTTCAAGTTAAAAATGGTGTTAGAGATGTCATTAAAGATGGAACCACCATTATTAGAAGCATTAAAAAGGGGGGTCTCTACTTTGTAGTGACCTCACCTGAAGCAAATGTGACTAGTAATGGTGGCTCTATGGACTTAGATCAAACTAAATTGTTGCACAGTAGGCTTGGTCATATTGGTAATAATGGCATGCATTACTTGTTTAAACATGGCTTGATAGATCATAAACCTCTTAACCTTGACTTCTGTGAGACTTGTGTGTTTGGTAAGAAGGTTAAGCATGTTTTTAGCAATTCTACTTATGTTGCTGAGAGGCCCCTAGAGTATATCCACTCTGACCTTTGGGGGCCTGCACAGGTAGAAACCATTGGAGGTAAGAGATACTTTATTACTTTTGTTGATCATTTTTCTAGAAAGGCTTGGCTCTATCTTTTGAGATCTAAAAATGAAGCATGTCAAACTTTTATCACCTGGAAAAACTTAGTGAAGAATCAAAATGGTAAAAAGATAAAGTGTCTTAGAACTGATAATGGGCTAGAGTATTGCAATGCTGTTTTTGACAACTTATGTAAAGAACATGGAATTAAAAGACATCTCACTGTTCCTGGTACTCCACAACAAAATGGTACTGCAGAAAGAATGAATAGAACATTGCTTGAGAAAACTAGGTGCATGTTAGTTAGCTCTGGTTTAAAACACTCTCCGTGGGGGGAGGTTGTAACCACTGCAGCCTACCTTGTGAACAGATCCCCATCTTCTGTGGTGAATTTCAAAACACCACAAGAGATGTGGACTGGAAAGAAACCTAATATGACTTACCTTAGGCCATTTGGGTATGCAGCTTATCCACATGTAACTCAGGGTAAGCTGCACCCTAGAAATCAAAAGGGAGTCATGTTAGGTTATCCTGATGGTGTTAAAGGATACAAAATCCTCCTTATTCAACCTCATGGTTATAAGATCATCATCTCTAGGAGTGTCACTTTCAATGAGCTTGAATTCCCCTTTAAATCAGTACTAACACCTTCTTTTGCAGGTACCAATGTGAGTACAGGAGAAGATGCTACATCTCTCAGGCACTTCTGTACTTAGAATGACTTGCCTGCTGGCAATGATGAAGAAGAGTTTGATGTTGGTCAATACTCTCCTGGTGTGGTAAGTGCAGGATTTTCATCTCAACCCTTCCAAGAAGGGACTGAACCAAATGAAAACTTGGAGCCAGTTGCCTCCAAAAGTGCTTCTGAGCACTCCAGTGATGCAGGGAGTTTAAATTCTCAACAATTAAGGGAGGGAGTTCAGCAAAGGGAGTTAAATTCTAACCCTTCCTCCTCTTCTAATTCTTTTCATGAGTCTAGTGCTGATGATGTTGGTGATTCTGGTGTGATTATTTCTGTTCCTCAGCATGACAACTCTGATTACCAATTAACAAGAGATAGATCCCTTAGGGTTAGAATCCCAAACAAAAAATTCCTGAACAATATTGTTGAGTATTGCTTGCTTGCTTCTGATATTGTTATAAATCCATTTGTGCCTGAAACCTATGAGTTTGCTGTGAAATGTGCTGATGCTAAGAACTGGATTAAGGCTATGTGTGAAGAGTTAGGTTCTATGGATGCTAATGACACCTGGGATCTTGTTAAGAAACCTAATAAAGCTAGGGTTATTCAGTGTAGATGGATCTGTAAGTTTAAATAAGGTGAAAATTCTAGTGAACCTCCTAGGTTTAAAGCTAGATTGGTGGCTATTGGCTAAAGGGTTTACTCAAAAAGAGGGCATAGACTATAATGACATATTTGCTCCTGTGGTTAAATATAAAACTTTGAGATTGATGCTTGCTATGGCTGCTGTGTATGATTGGGAACTTAAGCAAATGGATGTGAAAACTGCATTCCTACATGGTGATCTTGATGAAACTATTTACATGTCACAACCTAAATGTTTCATTGATAAGTTTAAACCTGAGCATGTGTGCTTGCTTAAGAAGTCTATCTATGGTTTAAAACAATCACCTAGGCTGGTAGCTAGGCAAGGATGTAGTTGAGATTCCTAGTCAGACTGTGCGCTTAAGGTTGAGATAGGGAGATTATGAATATGGATTTGGGAACTAGGCCAAGCAGAAGGTATTGAGGACGCTAGAGGATAAGAGATTTTAGAAGGTTGGTGAAGTTGCGGTTCATAGGAAATTCTGACGATGATGTTATAGGAATTCGGTGAAAATGATGATTGGTACATAAGAGTTTAAGTGGTAGAGATTTCGAAGTTTAAGGAAGCGTGATCTAAGGCAATTTGGGAAAACATACGGAGTTGAGGGGACTAGTCCAGGTAGAGTATGATGGGAAGAGGATCTAGAGTGGGTCGGCTTGAGGGACATGGTGATTCGTGGTTGGGAGTACCACTAGTTAGGTTCTGCGTTAGAATTGGTCAGGAGTGTCAGGTGTGAGATGGTCAGCATGAATTGGGTTCTTAGAGGTGGATGGTTAGTGAGAGTGGTTAGTGGCGTGAGAAGTATGATTAAGTTAGCAAGTTGATTCGAGATGTCTCTTTAGGAGATGATGGTCGGACGGAGTCTTGAGAGCCTAGGAAGAGTAAGCGAGATTGTTAAGAAGCGTCTAGATCGATTGTGAGGGAGGTTAAGTTAGGGACTTGGGATCTCTCTGAGAAGGCGAAGATGGAATCGTTAGAGGACCCCAAGAAGGAGGGTGCACTTGATAAGGAGTCTTGGTACGTAGTTGGTCGAGTTGTTAAGCTTGTCAGATCAGGAAACCGTGTGATTGAGAACTCCGAGAAATAGTTAGATGGTCGAGTGGAAGGTAAGACTTGAGATCGGGATGTCAAAATGGATTGGTCCTTAGATGGCTTGATGGAATAGGAGTTGGGATACCTAGTAGTGGTTTGGGTTGGTAGACCTTGGTGAATTTGATCTTAATGCAAGAGCTGATGGGTAGTGGTCGTGTCTTGTCATGATTGATAGTTATAGGCAGGTTCTCTTGAGGATGTGATCTAACGTACGCTTTACTTGGGGCCGAATGTGGTGCGAATTCTATGCTATAGACGATGTTGATTCTATGATGTATTGTCGTTGACAATAGTGAACTATTAGTACTAACATAGTTATCCCCTGAACTCGATCGAATGCTAGTGTACGGAAGTACTTGTTTGTCTCTAATGTGATGACGCTTGGCAGTAGCATGAGTATGATGTGCTTACCTGATTGATATGATGTGCTTATCTATTTGATATGACGTGCTAATCTAATTGATATGATGTGATGAGCCTCGTTGAGGTGATGATGTGCTAGATATGTTGGTATGCGACCATACTTGATGTGTTATGTCCTACTATAAACGTGAGATATGATTACTATTCTATATACGATGCATGATGATAGAAATGATAGAAGCTGAATAATTGAAATTTGATTCTGACTCGGAGCCTAGGAAGAAAATATGGGATTAGCCCTTAGAGTTGGATAGTAGGATGAACTGAGAAGTTGGAAATGATTTTTGACTAACGTCGAACTTGAAATTTTGAATTGTGTTTCAAAAGAGACTAACTTCGATTTTAAGAAATTAGTGCGACCCTAGTTTTCATTATAGCGCCCCACGAAGTTGATACAAGTATTTGAGTTATGATATGGCCAAGGAGTCGGAGTAAGGATGTGGTAGGGGCCCATATTACATTCTTACTATGGTCTATTGGGGATATTATGATCACGGCAACGGTACTGTGAGGATCTCATAGGGGCACTTATGGGGTGTTCACGGGATCAATGGCATGATCCTTGAACTCACCAATTCTAAACTCCATCCCCTGTTTTAAAATGATTTTAGTCTCGGGGACGAGACTTGTTTTAAGAGGTGGATGATGTAAAGGCTCGGATTTTCAAATCCTAATTTTTTCGGAAAAAGAGAACTAAAAATGAAACTAAATCGGTTTTAAAACTCCTTTAGCGAATTCCGACCGGAATATAAAATTTGACGAATAATTTCCATCCTTTTACCTCGAAAATTCAAAATAATTATCGGATGACGATATCCTTGTCGATTTAAAAAAATCTAATTGATTGAGAGAGCGAGAGTCGAAAAAACTAACATTTGAGAACTAATTACGGGATTCGAAATTCGCATATTCGGAATTTATTTTCGGTATTGATTATAACCATTCTCACACTCTATCCTCACCAACTCTCTCACCTTCCCATACCTCCTTCAAATTACCATCATCCCTGTCAGTTTCATTCAACATCACCGTCATTCATCATCACCCACCTGCTCCATCACCATCCCCGCTCACTACTTCGCTTCATCTTGAACTCTTCATCACCTTCACTCACCTGCTCTCTCGGCTTCACCACCCCATGCCGCCAGCCACCGGAGCACGCCGTCGCCACCACCGAAGCCAGAAGCAGCGACCGCGAGGGGCTCCCCTTCCCTCCTCTGTTTTTCCGTGAACAAGGCCAGAGCAGCCCGCGTCCAAGCCTTTTCCGAGCGCACTACGCCCCTTCCGGTAAGCCATACTCCTTCGTTTCCAATCCAAATCACCCCCGATCTTTGCCATCACCCTCACCCATGTCCGATGCAGGTCCGATGAGCCATCGCGAGCCACCGACGACACCCAGAACTACGATCGAAGCTCCGACGTCCGCGAAATCACCTCGGTGAGCTCCAAACTTTTCTTCCTACCTCGATTCGAATTCATGCTTCCTTCGATGTTTAGATTAGTTTAGAGTGAGTGAGGGCTGAGTGTGGGACGATCGGATGGGCTCGAGAGCTCCGGCAAGCTCGAGAGCGTGTCTGAGAGGGCGAGGCGAGCTTGAGAACTCTGCAAGAGAGCGAGGCCGGGAGTGCGAGCGAGGAGCGAGCACAAGAGGCCGAGGCGAGGCGGAGCTGGGCGCTGGACGACTCCGGAGACGGAGGCCCGGAGGTGGAGCTTGGCGCCGGCGGGAGCGAAGCCTCGGCGGAGCTTTTGGCGAGGCGGGAGTTCCAATTTGGAACGAAGAAGATGAAGAAGCTGTGCACTTGTGGGGCCCCCTCCGTTTTATTTTATTTATTTACTCCGTATTTGTTTGGTTTAACCGGTTATGAGTATATAGTTGCGGGTTCGGTTCGGTTCGGTACGGTTCGGGTTATCCGATTATTTTTTAACTAATTAATGGTAATTAAAATATATTATAATAGTAATTGAGGATTTAAAAGATAAATTATTATATTTTGGGAGAATTATAAGGGTTGATTTATTAAATAAAAATGATCAGGATTTTAGGGGATTTGGAAATAATAATTTATAAAAGTGTCAAATAAATGGTATTTAAAATATCATGTAATATTATTTGAGATTTAAAATACATTATTGGGACTTCAAGATTTATAAAGAATTTGGAAAAGAATTTCAAGGTTGGAAAGTAATCTAATAAATAAATTTAAAAAGGGAATTTGGCGAGTATTTTTCAAGGGTCGGAATACTTAACTATTTATTTAGGATTTGAAACGGTTCTAAAACTAACTTAGGAATAAGACCTATTCGATGACTAACTAGCATGATAATATGATCGTTTGACTAATAGTATGATATGTATGACTAATAGCATGACTTGTGGTGAATTATTATATGAGATTAAATGTTGGATAATTATGACGATCTAGTAGGATTTTATATCACACAAATTATTTCTTATGATTTTGGATGAACCGTTGAGGTATGTGTGGAAATGATGTATATGAACATGCGGAATTGGTTGAATGACTTATGGAGAACGATGTGGTCTTGAGGAGCGAATGATGCGATGAAATGACATTCATAATATGCTACTTGTTCTATTGATTGATGTGTGCTTGAGTGCTTAATAGTTGGATGTAGACTTATGTATATTCCATTATGTACTAGGTGATACTCTGTGATTGTGAATACTGTGTGCTGGATTCTCTTGTTGCCGATCTGCTAGCCAGGTAAGTACCTCCGGGGCTTACTCAGTAACCAGTACCTCCTGCCTGATGTGTCATATAGTATGTAGGTTTTTCATATGCATAAGAGCATGTCATGTAGTATCATGCTTAGGAATTGCACTTACGAATGAGCATTCTTATTCTGTATGCGTTTGAATACAGAATGGCCGTTATCTGTGAGTCCTAGAGTCCTTGCTAGGGTCATAGGGTAGCCCAGTTTCATCGGGTGTTGTCCTCCTTGAGTTATATATATATATCACGAGATACGAGATGGGCATGAGATACGAGATGAGCATGAGATGCGATATGATGATGAGATTTGATATGCTATAGTATCGAACTGGCCAGTCTCCACCCTATTTGGAAGAGGGGTGGTGGTAGAAGAGGGATATACCACTTGATATTCTTTGTTAAGGCCTTACTTAATATTCTACATATATGAATTAGGAGCATGATAGTGTTGATAAGATTTCAGTACTGCATGAAGGCATCCTTTATTCTAGGTATAGGCGTATTATATGTCCTCAGCGCGGTCAGAGGACCCGCGGGCGGACTCTTGGCCTGACTTGATGGTATAGTTTCAGGTACCCGATACACTGTTTGATTTTGTGCTGTTATGACGGGGTCTATTCTTATGGCGGAGAGTGAGTGTTTGAAACCTGACTTCACCAGATTCATGCTTTTGGGATTTCTCCCTAATTGTACTCTGTTTTGACCCGGCTCTGCCGTGGCACTAGTTGTATCATTTTCAGAACGTATGCCCTTTGCATGATAACGGAATTTCCTGCGTTGTAGACTTAGGACAGGTACAGGGGTTTACCCCGGGGTCCCCAACGGACCTTCCGGATTTGGGTGCGAAATCCCACTTTAAACTGCACATCTTCGATTTCAAACCTTCAACTTGTACTCGGGGCGCAAGATCCTAACAAGGGGTTTCATCCCTCGAAACGTAACTCGGGAATCATAATCCCGGGCCGTTACAACCCAGTCTGAGATAGATAAAATGAGCAAAGTGCCTTATGATGTTGTTGTTGGATCTGTGATGTATGCTATGCTTTGCATTAGACCAGATATTGCTTTTGCTATTAGTGTGTTGAGTAGATATATGTCTAATCCTGGTGAACCTCACTGGAATGCTATGAAATACTTGTTGAGATACTTGTGTGGCACTGAACAAAAATGCTTGGTATATACTGAACACAGCTCTAGAAACAACTTAATAGGCTATGTAGATTCTGATTATGCTGGGAACAAAGATAATAGGAAATCTACTACTGCTTATTATTTCACTTGGGCTGGTAACTGTGTGTACTGGAAATCTCAACAACAATCCACTGTAGCCCTCTCCTCCACTGAAGCTAAGTACATGGCTGCTACTGAAGCAGCCAAAGAGGCTATTTGGCTCAGGGGTCTCCTTGAGGAGATTGAGAGGAAGACTTATATTCCTACTGTGTTTCTTGATAACCAAAGTGCAATATATTTGTGTAAGGATCCTCTATACCATGAGAGGACAAAGCATATAGATGTCAGATTCCATTACATTAGGAAGAAGGTTAAACATAAAGTTCTTAATGTGTGCAAGATTAAGTCTGAGCTTAACCCTTCTGACTTTGGCACTAAGGTTGTCACAGCTGACAAGTTTGCTTATTGCAGGGATTCCCTGCATATCTGGGATGCCCCTTAGCACCTGAACACACCAGGAATCGAGGATGGACGGGAGATACAACCAGGATCCTATGAAGGCAAGAGAGTGTTGGATGACAAGCTTAAAAGGGCAATTTGTTGTATTAATCTTGTCATGTAATAGCTAGACTTTCGGACATTGAGCACTTAAACTTGGTAATCTTAGGTTTTATGTTAAGTGTTTAGATGATACATATAATATACTAAGCTTGGACATCACATAAGGTTATAGTTGCCCTTGGACATTTTGTACATGTCCTAGCTGGTGACTAACTTATGATGAACACCACTTGTGTATATATATTATGTATAATCTAACACTTAGCTCAATTCCGAGCTAAGGTGATTATCTGGGCCTGTTTGTGATGGGCCAGATTGGCGTGCTTGGTTCTCTTTTGTATTGGGCCCTTCACAGACGACCATCTGGAGATCATTTGTAACCCTAGCTTTGCAAGGGCTATATAATTTGAGCCTCATTTAGGAAACCCTAGCTAACAGAAAAGAGAGAGCTCTGGTGTGAGCGACGGAAGAAGACGGTGGTCCGACGGTGGCTGTGAAGCTCTTCCTCCGTGGGAAACTTCTCTGAAGTTTCTCGGTTGCCTTTCAGGGGGCATCTCTTCCTTCTACCCTTGTTTCTGTTCATCTTGCTCGGTTTTGAGGTTCCGTAGGTTGCTAGTTTTGGTGCTCTGTCCGTAGTGCTTAGCTTGTAACCTTCTCTTGCAACATAGTGAACTCTGGGACCGGATCTCCCCTCTTGAGATCCCGCAGAGTAGGGTTTTAGTGTTTTACTCGAACTGCGTCAACAAATCGTTGTGTTCTCTTTCGATCTTCGTTTTACTTGTGTGTTTATGGCGAAAATCGAAACTTCAATTTTAATTAAGAGAATGAATACGATAAACAAAGTCGCTGAAAGCTAGAATAGCCAATATAGTCGGTTTATCAAAAAGTCAAATAATAAACCCAAATTCATTTGATATAACTTATAAGTCGATGTAAGTCTCCATCAAATCCCTCTATACTCTTACTCTGATCGATATTTTGCTGAGTCAATAAGCAAAAAGAGTAGCTTAAATTATGCGATAAGTAAGCTACTAATTAACGTATAAAAAATACTAGTCTTCACCTTTTGTTTTACCCTCAAAGTATTTAATGAACCGTCTAATTTAAATTTAATATTTTAAAATAATTATCATTGTGCATATATTTATCCTTTATTTTCAATAGTATCATGTCTTCAATCTTAATTATTTAACTAGGCAGGAAAAAGGAGGCAAACAACCCTTGCTGACATTTATTACAAACCGACCCTATTGTTCAAAAGCCAAAAACTATTGTCCACAGTACTTTGACACTTCTTCATTGACACATCCACCGTCACCGTCACGCACACAAAAAAAGGTGTAGCTAAAGTTTTTTTTTTTTTAAAAAAAAAAAAATTAAGTAAATCTCGATGTTCGACAAGTCGACAGACGGAAGTCCATAAAAAATACAATAGAAAACAGAAAATGTACAATATACCAACTGAAAACGCATCCTATAAAAGACGAGTGTAGGCAAAATTAAAAACACTCGTTATTTTCATTTTTTTTTATAAGGAAATAATTTGAGCCCGGACAGGTCCGGACCTCGAGAGGCCGACAAAGTCGGCAGACGGCAAGCCGTCTAAACATATAACAAAGAAATAGAAAATATAACAAAAAAAAATGCAGTACAAGCGGAGAGAGACACACAACAGTAGTCGAACGAGCGAACTAGGCCCACCAGGTTGGAGACAACGTAGACAAGAGCCGAAGCCAAGCACCATCAAGAAGTGACACCACTGAGCAGCGATACATCAGGAGTCCTGTGGACAATGAAGACGAACCTCCAAAGAAATTTTCATAATGAATCACAACATAACATAAATTAGTTGAGTGTACAAATCTATATGTCCATAACTTTATACAACCCTTTCCTAGCCACGAGGGAAACTATAATGAATACTCCGTACCATCAACATTTATAGACATTATGGGATTGAGCGGGTTTCGTTGGTTGGGATGATTTGTCTTTTTTGTAGCCCTTCTATTGAAAGGAAACAGTAATTTGGTTTTGTTATGGTTTTGCCACCATGTTTCTTCCTTGGTCGATGTTGTGTTCCGTAAAATTTGGTGGTTTTGGTTGCTCTACTCGCTATAAGTGATGGATTTGTGATCGACATCTAAAGGCTCGTCGCAAATCCATAATTTGAGGTGTCCACAACTTGTTCCGCAGGATTTCACTACTCCCATATTGCTTGTGCAATTTGGAGGCATGTATCACTACTTGTCTTTTTATTTTATCTCGTTGATTTTTATACATGATGATTTGTTTAACTGCTGACTTGTTCAGCCTCTCGTCCTTCAAACTTATTTGGAATGTTTAATTATTTTATTCTTATTACATGCCTTCAGGGCACACAATAGACAAACCGTTACACATCGAATGGTTAAAAATTACCAAGGCTAGACCCAAAACTACGGTCCTAAAATTATAGTATTCGTCGTATTACAAATCGTATAAAGCCCTAGTAGGGTTTGACTGGGGTCGAGGTGGTGCGCTCAGGACGACTCCGTATCCGGGATAGTTTCCTTGGAGCTCGTCTGCACTACCCACAGGCGATAGTGTCCTGCTGTACTACTGGCCCGCGGTGCTACTGTTCGGTGGTGCTTGGCTGCGTTCTTCGGCGACTTCTTCAGCTTTTTGGGTGTTTGGTCTTCTTGGAACGTTTTGTAGTAGAGTTTTTTTCTGCTTGGTTCATTACGCATGTTATCTGTATTTCTGGTTTTAGTTTGTTCTGTTAGACGGTTCGCCGTCTGCCGACTTTGTCGGCCTCTCGAAGAGTCAGGCTTGTCTGACCTTCGAATTCTTGCCTAATCAAAAAAAAAAAAGGTATAAAGCCCTAGTCACTCATTTTGGGCCGAGTAAGTAGTTGTGTAGCCCAACAAGAGCCATCGTCTTCCTTTATGTATCTTTGCTACGCAGAGAGTGAAGGTAGTTTTACAGAAAACCTTTCCAATCTCTAGAAACTCTCTCAATTCAAACCTCCGTTCAAGCATCCTTCGAATCGACCCTTCTCCCTTCGTGGTTGGTTTCTAGTCACCTTCGAACTCATCAATTGAGTTTCTAGGCTGAGATTTATCCCTAATATATCAATCCATCACCAATTTATCCAGTTGATCGAATCCGTCATTAAAATCCAGAAATCCCTGTCTCAGCCGCGGATATCGCCTTCAACTCTGAGTCAACGACCTTCCCGCCTCCGTGGCCACCGAACCACTAGGTATCTCACCCCAGTTCTCAAATTTGTTTTCTGAGCTGGGGAGATTGAAGCTTGTAGTCTAATTAGTTTGTGAATTGTGATGTTATTAGATTTTGGTAGTGTAAATTTCCTGCAATTACCTCATTCTTCAATCTTCCTCAGTGTTCTCTCGGATGAACGAGGGGAGTTTGTTTTGCTGTTTGCCAATGTTTGATTGGTTTTCCTTGTGCTTATATAGCTACCTAGGCATAAATAGGATAGATATGGTCCACATTAGACTTATACATAAGCAAATGACTGAGAGCTTAACAGATTTTAGATTGATTTGTATGCACATTGATTGATATCCCGTGGTATGATCCTCATGTACTTCCTTCTGTTTCCATGGTTTCTGTCGGTTCTGTTTCGTATCAAGCAATCCTATTAGATTATGACTGATTTGTATGTAAATTTGTTTGCGGTGCGATGAATGAATTATGCTGGTAATGCTTTGGATACTGCATTTCTTTTATAGTTTTATTCTCCTCTAAGATGTTACTTCTGGTTCATTTCCTTTCTGAATTTTTGTTTAGTTTTAGGCATTAAGTTTGAGTGTTTGACTGCAACTGGTTTAAAGTAGGAATGCTAAATTCAAACAGGAAAATCTATGTGGAAATTTTGAACAAGTGTTTGACGGTAGAGTAATCCTATCTGTTGGGTATGTAAGTTGGAAATTCTGATCCGTTTGGGTTATTTAGGTTGCATACATGTCTCAATTTCTATTATGAATTCCAGCTTCAGATATTTGCGGAATCTCAATTTCTATCATGTCCTCTCTCTTCTCTGTTACTATGGCATTCATGGTTGGCGATTCAATCTCCCTTCAACTTCGGTCTCATATCTCGTCATAGAGCTCAATATCACTCTTTCTTCTCCAATCTGATCATGTTGAATGTTGATAGTCACTTGATCTATTGCTCTGTGTTTTGGGTGCCATTACTATTTTCTATAGTTTGCTATATTTCATCAGATCCTGATTTTGGTTTGTAGTTCTTCAGTTCTTCTATTTCAGTGGTCATGTTTTACTATTTTCATACATGAAACAATTCTCTAAGCTGTGTTCCTCAGTGTTCTCCTCTTCTGATCATTGTGAATTTGCACTTTCATTTTGTAGAGCTAGCTAAGCCTACAATTTTTGTTCAGGATCCAGATAGTTGTACTTAATAAGCTTCGTGTCCTTTTATTTTTCCTTGTACATCATACCAATTATAGTATAAGATATGCTGGCTTAGCAGTTTGGTAATTTTCCTACCTCTTTTGATTATGCAATTTATGAGATGACATGGTAGTAGGAACCCGAATAAACTCAATCACAAGCTTGAGTACAGGCTACTTCTTAATCCAATAATTAATACGTTTCAAAATTTTCTCCTACAGACAATTCTGACTTCCTCTCTTCTTCTTTTTGGTTATAGGAACAATAAAAGACGTCTCTTCCAAATGACCATAAGTGTTTGGTGCTCATCATAACACTGCAATTGACCTAAGGGTTCTCATGGGACACTCATTGATGGCTGCTTATTGTTACAACTCATAGGGATATCAAAACTAGTCAAAGAAAAGCAAACTTAAATGGCAGCCATTCTCCGACGAGGGGCCGATCTTAATCCCACGAAATCTGGTGCCATGGTAGCTATCTATAACTTGTTTCACCCAACTTTTCCCCCAAATCGTCAGATGACCACAAGTAAGCGTGTCAAGGACCGGAGCATGAAGAAGCGGATCCATGACCTTGAAGTAGTCACAGAGAAGTGGAAAATTTTCACTAAGACCCATTTCTTAATGGAGCTCCTAGGATCTGAACCTGAGCATATTATGCCTTTAAGATTGCTTGACAAGTATCGACGTGAAATCAGCCTTCCAAAGCCACACAGGCTATCAGATTTCATCCGAAAGTCTCCGAACTTGTTTGAATTGTACAAGGATCAGAGGGGAACCTGGTGGGTTGGGTTGACAGACCAAGCTGAGGAACTGGCAGATGAGGAGCAGGCATTAATTGAGGCTAATTCTGATAAGGCAGCGGAGTATGTGACCAGGCTTTTGATGATGTCTATTGATAAACGGCTAAAGGTTGAAAAAATTGCCCATTTTCGAAGAGATATAGGGCTGCCATTGGATTTTAGGGTCAATTGGGTTCACAAGTATCCTGATCTTTTCAAATTGGTCAAGGATGAGAATGAAGAAATTGAGTATTTACAGCTTCTTGGGTGGAAAAAGGAATGGGCAGTGACAGAACTGGAGAAGAAGGTGGGAGTAGTTAGGGATGGGGAGCATGGAAATGGGATGTTTTCACATCATCCCGGAGTTTTGTCACTTGCTTTTCCAATGAAATACCCATCCAATTACAAAAGGGTGTCTATGTATAGAGACAAGATTGAGAGTTTTCAACATAGGGAGTACTTGTCCCCGTATGCTGATGGTCGAGGACTAGTTGCAGGGTCACTAGAGTTTGACAAGAGAGCAGTGGCGATAATGCATGAGTTGCTTAGCTTCACTTTGGAGAAGAGGTTAGTAACTGATCACCTCACCCATTTTCGACGTGAGTTTGTAATGCCACAGAAGTTGATGAGGCTGCTTCTGAAGCACATTGGTATCTTCTATGTTTCTGAGAGGGGAAAGCGGTTTCATGTGTTTTTGAACGAGGCATATGAAGGCGCAGAATTGATTGAAACGTGTCCATTGGTTTTGTGGAAGGAGAAGTTTCATAGCCTTAATGGTTACAGACAGAAAAGCAAGAGATTTGAGAGTTCTACGGAAATGTCTGGTACCGTGGATAAAGAAAGAGTACTTGAAATTGACTCTGAAGGTGAAGACTACTACATAATGGAACATGAAGACAGGGAAATTATGAGCAAATTAGAGGACAGTTTCCTCCTTGATGAGGCTGACATGGATGTCACGGAGATTTCAGATGCATACCAACAAAGCTAACTTGGTAAGGCCGTTAACCTCTTGTTCCATTTTCATGAAACCTGAATGCCACTCTTGTGAGTGGTTATGGCCGTTAACCTCTAGGTCCTTTTTGATTAGGACGTTGTTTCTCATCTGATGGTGTTTACTGTTTAGCATTTGAAATTGACATTTGTCACCAAGACTCACTGATTTGTTGTAAACAGATAACTAGCAAAACCAATGCTGTAAACTCCCAAGCCATCTATTACATTCGGGATTGCAAACAGACCTGCATTATAGAGATTGCCACTTCGGCTGAGGTTCTCCTGTGCGGTATGTGATGTTCTTTATGCCTATCTGTATTGATTTTAGTTTCCGTTACACCACCATGATACCTAGGCATAATTGAAGATTTTCCATGTCATTTCCCAAGGGTATATTATTAACATAGAGCCATTATACTTGAAAGATGATTCATTTGAACGAAAACTTCCTTAAGAAAAATTGTTGGCTTTTATTCGTGAGCGGGCCTTCACGAACAAATTAGTTATTGAAAGCCTTGCAAACATTTTTCTATCCTTCAGCATGTCCCACCTGGGACAATTGACAAGGCCTGTGCAATAGTTATAAAGCAGCTTGCATTACCTACTGGATCCGACTTCCGAGGTTACCCGTGAATCAAAATTTTCTGCTGTTGGAGCAGATTCTTTGGACGCGGTAAGCATCAACCTTTAATCATCCAGCGATGGTACATCTGTATAGACCAAAGAGATGAATATCTAGCTTGATTCTCATATATGAGATATCAAAATTTTAAATGATGAGTGCAAGTTTTTGGTATGTAGGTGGAGATTGTAGGAGGAATTCGGCATCATTGTTGAAGGAGATTTACCGCTCAAATGGAGGAATAATTTTCTTCACATATTATCTGTTTCGGTTACCCGGAAATTTGACGAAATGGATCCCACTAAATTGGACTTGATAAAATGAACAATCAATATATCCTAATACTCAAATGTGAAAAGGATCTTTTTTTCCTGTGTTTTTTTTTTCTACGAGTAAACCAAATTGGAAAAAAACAAACTGCCACGTCTTATCATGGCGGCCACCACTGGGCACTGGTCGCAGGTCACCCCTACGACTCCTACGAGTGGCATCCATTCCAGCTCTTCCGAAATGTGGGCCCCATGGATTTAAAAATGTGGACCCTAACTTCCTGCGAGGTTGGAAATGGAATGAATCTGATTATGGGCAGATATAATTGTTTTTTACCGCTAAACCTATTACGGAGTGAGAATTTTGCTCCATCTAATCTCTTCTATAATCTACCAAACTCTTTCATCTGTATGACTGTATCCGATCCACCCACCAGATGATCAGACACAAGTTAATACTCCCTCCGTCCTAAAATACATGGTCTTTTAGCATTTTGCACAAGTTTTAATAAAACACCTTACTTTTAAAAAAATATCATTATTGCACTAACTTTTTCATAAATTTTATTATTTTTTAACATCCACTACACATTTTAACCAATCAAATTATTTTATAAAGTCAACAACACACAAACCAATACAAATCATTACAACTTTTTACCTAGAAAACCTAAAAGTCCATCTATTGTTGGACAAAAATTTACCTCTAAAAACTCATGTATTGTTGGACGGAGGGAGTATATTATATCACAGGTTAAATATTTGGGTTGTCAATTTCATCCATATGTCAGCATAACTTAAAAAAAAAAAAATCATCAAATAACTTAACCTTGTAAAGAAATAAAAATTTAAGATATTAAATTTAAAATACTTATCCACCTACACCAAATACTTTAATAAGAAAAAAAACTCAAAATGTCAAATCAAATTCAATATATTAAACAAAATGAGCAAAAACTCATATAATCAACGAGTTTAGTGAATTGGATAGACGAATCAAGCGATAGATCAGATTCCTCTTCATCAATATCTGATCCGATCTATATTTTTTTATATTGAAAGATCCGATCTATGTTAATTTATCAAGTGATATTCCTAGATTTAGTTTTGCCTAGTTGAGTCATGTGGCTCGTTTTCACTTGTTTATAATGCACCTTGTCCATCGAGATCTAATCTCAAATTCTTACATAATAATAATAATAATAATAAAAAACATTCATTACCACTCCGTATTTATTTAGATTTTAAAATTATATTTATATTTTATTTTAGGTATATTAATGAATAAATCGGATATCCGCGCGCGCTGCGCGCATCATTTCCGTCTCTACGCTCGGGTAGGTAGGGCTTGACTATCTTCTCACTCCCCGCATTCAATAAAATCCCATTCATCTCTCTCAACTACTACTCCACACTCTTTATCTCCTCCGCCCTCTACTCCTCGATCTTCATTTCTCTCTCTCTTTTTGGGGTGCTCTGAGGTATTCTCTCTTTCTCTCGCTACATCTCTATCTAGTTTCGTGTTATGTGTTTTCAGATTGTCAACGCCGGAGTTTAGGTTTTCAATCCGTTGATTTTTTTTGGCTGAAATTCGTAGTTGGATCTTTGTCTTCCAGTTTTCTGTTCTCTGACTGGATCGAACGGCCTTTGATCTCTTTTCTGCACTTCTATTGGGATTCTCTGGCGGACCTGATCGTTTCTCGTTTTTAGAGATTAATCGACAAGGTCTTTGTGATATCCGATTGTCTGGCGGATTTATTAGGTTTCGGATTTGGATTTTGAAATCTGTGCTTCTCTAGGGGATTCTGTTGACTGTTGTTGTTGCCTGTGTTGCAATTTGGGGCTCAACCTGGGATCTTGTCTGTAAATTATTTTGGATATACACTGGAGGGGTGTTTAGAGTTTTGAGAAATTGGAGTTTTTCTTTTGATATGAAGAATAAGGGTAAAGAAGAGATCCATTTCATTGAAGTAAGATAACCGATTGACTGTAAAAACAAACGATGTCTTAAGCAATTCATAGAGGCCAAATTTGAGAGTATGAGATATTTAGGCCTGCACCATATACAGTCAAGTTGCTGAAATCATGACAGAAAGTAAGTTGCTCTAAGGGAGTGACCCAACCTTGGGAATTGGATTTGAATACTTAAATGTTAAGAGCCTTTTTTTAATCTAGATTCTTTTTGTTATTCTCTGGTGATAATATCTGGGGGTTCTGTACTTCTGTGTGCAACAGTTGGATAATTGTAGTTGTGCAGCTTGTGCTGTTGATTTTGATCACTGTTTGAGTTCAAATGTCTAGAATCTAGATCTTATATTCTCTTTCTCTGTTTTTAGATCACAAGTGAAAATGGTGAAGGCTGTTGTTGTTCTGGCCAACAGTGAGGGCGTTAGTGGAACCGTCCACTTCTCCCAGGAAGGAGATGGTAATCAGAAAGTGTTTTAGCTTCCTCGGTGGGATTTGCTTAACATTATGGTGCTAATTTAGTTTTCTGTTTACAAATTCTGTCAGGTCCAACAACTGTAGTCGGAAATCTCTCTGGTCTTAAACCTGGGCTCCATGGCTTTCATGTCCATGCTCTTGGTGACACAACCAATGGTTGCATGTCGACTGGTACGAACTACTATGCTGTGACCCGAATATGCCTGCCTCTTCATATGTAATCCTATCTGGCTAGTTGAAGTATTTGCTGCTTTTTCTTTGGTTTTTGAAGGTTTCCATGTGTTCATTTGCAGGACCACACTTCAACCCCGCTGGAAAGGAGCATGGTGCCCCAGAAGATGAGAACCGTCATGCTGGTGATCTGGGGAATGTTACCGTTGGTGATGATGGTATGTGCATTTTTACCTTGACAAGGAGACATCAATTCATTATACTTTGCTTATGGCATTTTGAATTTCTCACTAGTAGTCATGATATTTCAAAACAATGTGTGACAAATTTCATTCATTGTGGTGATAAATGGTGAGCTGTCAACTTAGTAAGTTTGTTCCACTTTTAAACATTTTGCCATTCATGGGGCAATGCGATTCAGGCAATTTGTTGTTTTTAGTTTTTACATCTAATGTTTTTACTGCCTACTTTTAGTTGCTCAAGGTTGGAGGGCCTTATTTAATTTGAACTGCAAAGTTATAATGACACCCCACTTAAATATAGAGAAGTGCACGGATTCCTTAGTTAATGGTTACTATATTTTTCTGTCATTAGGATATAAATGTACAATGTATGAAATCCTTACCTTCGGTGATATATCTAGAGAGTTGTGCGCTTTTATGGATATCAAGACATGAATGTTTTCTCTTACTTGTCGGATTTCTTAACATTTCTGCATTTTAATGTTTGATCAGGTACTGCCTCATTCACAATCATTGATCACCAGGTAATGTTTCCTCAGAAGATCAATCCTCTACTTTTTTTTCATATTTTTTTTTGTTTATGCTTCCGTTGGATACTTGGATGGCATTTCTTCTTTGTCTGATCTGACTTTCTCATGCAGATTCCCCTTGCTGGACCAAATTCAATTATTGGAAGGGCTGTTGTTGTTCACGGCGACCCTGATGATCTTGGAAAGGGTATGTTTTATTACCTTTGAAGTTTAAAGTTCTCTTTTAGTGTAGCGCTATACGGCTATACCTCATAAGTACTTGGTTTTAAAAAATGGTGGTTCATATTGAAGTATCACATTTATTCTTCTGTTTTGAAAATTTTCATGCAAAAAAGGTGATTTTATTTTCACACTGATAGCAATTGGTGACAAACTGAAGCGGCACCTAGACAAACAGAGCTGTAGGCTTAATATTTCAAATAATTTCACCTAGGGTCTTTTAGTTTTTCAAAATCCTATGAATTAAGGCCACTATCCAATTCCAATAATTAAGAAGTGCATTGGTCTTATGTGCATAACAAAACTGCTTTCACCATCCCTAAAACGATTAGCATCCTATAAGAAGCAATGTCATTAACAAAGTTATCACATTCACATGTTTGCTGTCGAAATGTGTTGTGACATATTTGACCAAGGAAACTGGTATCAATGTTAATGTTATATAAAACTGACCTATTACTATTGTGTGTAGGAGGGCATGAGCTCAGCAAGACCACTGGAAATGCTGGTGGAAGAATTGCCTGCGGTGAGCATCTGACCAGAAAACTGATTCTGTGAAACCATTATTAGTTCTCAATCTGTTGCGTTTTCATCTGTGTTTTGTTCTGGCCGAAAATCACGTTGATACATCTTACTTCAAAGCGAATATATCTTGCTAACGTCGCTGGTTTCTCTGCAGGTATCATTGGCCTTCAAGGTTGAGCTGCTTTCGCATTTTGGTCAAGAGCACAGAGTTGCAGCTGCGTGTTTAGCAATTAGTACGAGTGGAAGTAGTAGTCATGGAGAACTGGATGATCATATCCTAATAAAGAACTGAGCTTCTGTATTTGAATTGCCTGTCATTCTAAATCTCCCTAGACTTGTTTTGATCTGCCCCGTTTGGGTATGGCGATAAGTTTCCCGATGCTACATTTGATACTCGGCCTTGAGACTTTTGAATATTACATGTATTTCGTATCCGTTTTTATCGTCGAAGAAATGCAGTACCCATCGAATAAGGATTCTCGATGAAGTATAACGCTTAACAAATTCAAACTAAGGCATAAAGTTGGTCAAAAATCATGACACATGAGTCATGATGTTTTGGCAGTTTTGAAATTTCCGTAGGAATTGCAGAGCTTAGGGTTATGATTTTTCTGCGGTCTTTTTAGTCCAAGATGTTAAGTTTCATTTTCTTCTACTCTTAACTACTGTACTTTTCAATGGCTAGTTTGTTTTTATACAAGAAAATGAAATACATTTTACATATAAAATGTATAAAATCCTCATTTTTTGTAAGCCTATGAGAAATGATTAGTTATCCTCTCTAAAGTTTGGGTAATGAAATGTGATAAAAAGTGTTATAAATTTTGTATGAAAAATAGAAGAAGAAGAATACTCCCTCCGATAGAAAATACAAGACATTTGACTTTTGTGAACGTAGTTTAATGAGGTTAAAACAATATAAAATATTACTGTAACTTATTTAATTAAATTTTTTTACATTATAATACTTATCTTAAACTACGTGCACAAAAGTCAAATTTCTTATATTAAAAATCGGAGTGAGTAATGATTAGAGTAGTGATCAATTAATTTTAACTTAAAAAAAAACTATATTAATAACCCATACAAAAACAAATGGATATTACTTTATAGTTTTCAGAGAGAATTGACATGACAATAATAATAACCTCCCAAAGGAAAGAGTTGAAGACAGGAGGGTAGACAATCCACATTATGGTAAATTGTAGTTGTAGGACTATGGAAGATCCAAAACCTACGGAGCTTTTTGCGTCATAGTATCCCTATGAGTATAAGATGATATATCTGCTAAGTTTTTTTTTAAGATAATTGAATCATTTTAACTCTTTATATAAGCAAAATAATACTCAATTGAGTCTGATTGAATCAAATTAAGACGAGAACAAAAAGAACTATACTTAATTATAGATTACAAATTGCAAGATGATCTATATTTCATCAAGATCTCATCTACATTATAGTCTTTTATCATTTTAATATTAAGCTAGATTAATCTGCATAATCCAAACCTAAACAAACTCAAAACGGCGTCGTTTGGCCCGTATTGTTTTGAGAAAAAACCGCAGCAGCGAACTTCACTGGTTGCTTTGGAGGTCGATTTTGAAGACCAATTTCAATCGGCAGTCGTTCACCGCTCTTCACACGACTTCACGCCTCACTCTTCCGGAGGAGAAGCTAAAGCGACCGAACCCGCCCACCAGCAAAGTAGCCGCCACCTTCCGCCCGTATTTTGTAAGTAGATTTTTCTTTTGTTGAAATATGCGATTTTTTTGGGGGTATTTTCAATTTGTTTTGAGTGTTTGTTGCATATTTGTTGACTCGAAGTTGTTTAGGCTTGATTTAATTTTGTTGAATTGATAATTTTAGGGTTTGAGCTTTCAATTGGATTTGTTTAAGGATCATGGACAAATTTGTTATTCGGACTAAACGGCCATCGATTGCAACTGTGGATTCTTCAACTATTCATAGGGAATCTGAAAATATTGATGGGAATTTCGGTGACTCGAGTGAAAATGTGGTTAGAGATGTTGTGGTTAGAGATGTTACCAGTGAAAAAAGAGCTCGACTGAAGAGTACATGGGATGGGGATGTTATAAGTGATCCGGGGTTGCGGAAACCAATTGATGAATATGATGCTCTGGTTAAAGATGATGTAAGAAGAGAGTATGTGCTTAAAGGTCCTTGTCAACCACTTTCACATGATTTTCCACGAAGTGATTTTGGAAATAAACCGAGGCGCTTCCAAAGTGATTGGTTCAAGCAGTGGGCATGGCTGGAATATAGTGTTTCTAAAGATGCAGCGTTTTGCTTTTGGTGTTATCTTTTTAAAGGGGACTCACTCGATTCAGGAAAAAGATTTGGAAATGATGTGTTTGTGAAGACAGGATTTCGTAATTGGAAGAAAGGTACTGAGAAATTCAGAGAGCATGTGGGGGCTGCCGGTAGCACACATAATGATGCTCGAAGATTGTTCTTTGCTTTCAAAAATCAGATACAGAGCCTAACAAGATGTGTGTCTTCTGGAAAGCAAGTACTGGGTGATGAATACCGCACTCGTTTAGCTATAGTTGTGGATGTTCTTAGATTTCTGCTTGGACAAGGGTTGGCTTTTCAGGAGCACAATGAGGGGGGTAAAGGAAATTTTTTGGAACTTCTTGATTTGTATTGTTCAAGGAATACTGAGGCTGCAAACATGCTGAAGGATAATGCACCATCAAATGAACAACTTACTAGTGCTCGCATTCAAAGGGAAATTGCTAGTGCATGTGCAGCAGAGACAACAAAAGCCCTGATTAGCGAAATTGAAGATAAAGTCTTTTCTTTATTGATTGATGTGGTTTGTGATCATTTGAGGAAGGAGCATATAGCTATTGTTGTAAGATATGTAAACAAGCATGGAGAAGTGGTGGAGCGGTTTCTCGGATTAGTTGATGTTGATGACACCGACGCACTATCTTTGAAAAGTGGCATTGATGGGTTTTTTGCTAAACATGGATTATCTATCTCTAAACTAAGAGGTCAAGGATTTGATGGAGCTTGTAATATGCGAAAAGAGCTTAATGGATTGAAGACTCTTATATCAAATGAAAATCCATGTGCAAGGTATATTCACTGTTTTAACCACCAATTACAGTCCGTTATTGTGGCTGCATCATTTGAAAGTCTGTTTGTGGGTAAATTTCTTTTTCATCTGTCTATGTTTGCGAACGTCGTTGTATCTCCTTGCAAATTAAAGGATGAGTTCCTGCAAAAGCAACATGAAAACACAGTGGAGATGCTAGAAATAGGTGAAACTTCAAATGGGAGAGGATTGTATCAAGAAAGTACAGTTCGGCTGGGAGCTACATGTTGGGGTTCACACTATACAACCATTGTTCGTCTTCTATCGTTGTGGTCTTCAACCATCGAAGTGCTTTATAATTTAGATGATGATGGAAGGGCCGGTGCTGCTAGCATAGCTGAAACGATGGAAAGCTATGAGTTTGTTTTTATTGCTCACTTCATGAAGCTAGTATGGGGATTGACAAATGTTTTGTCACAATTCTTGCAACAAAAAGATGATAATATTATCGAGGCAGTGAGTCTGATTCAAAGCATTAAAAGGAAATTTCGAGATTTGAGGGAGAATGGATGGGATGAGCTCTTAGAAGAGGTCAACAGTTTTTGTGTTAAGAATGATGTTGTCATCCCGAACATGGAAGATAATGCTCAAGGGTTTTTTTATAGACGTGTTGGTCATCCTGTAACAAACTACCAGCACTTTCGAGTAGGCATATTTTGTAAGGTACTTTATTATTTCTCTATTAAGCATTGAACTGCTTTTTTTTTTCTTTTTTTTTTAATTAATAGAATTTATAACGTTATATTTGTAGGTTCTTGACGAAATTGATCAGGAGATGGAGCATCGTTTCAGCGAGGCAAATACAGAACTACTCACATATATAGCATGCCTTGATCCCAAGAATTCGTTCTCCAATTTCAGTGAGTCAAAGCTATCTCGACTTGTAGAGTTCTATCCAGAAGACTTCTCAGTTTGTGATCGAATGGAGCTTAAAGATCAGTTGGAGGCTTGGATTTATGAAATGAGGGGAAATGAAAGTTTTTCTAAGTTGCAAGATATTGGAGCTCTTGCTAAGAAGATGGTTGAGGTGGGAATTGACAAAGCCTTTCACTTAGTATATCGTCTTATTGAGTTGGTTTTGGTATTACCTGTTGTGCCTGCTACTATTGAAAGAGTCCGCTTTGCAGTGGATATTATCGAGGCAGAAAGTTTATGTAACAGGACGGGGGATGCTTCTCTCAACGATTGTTTAGTCTGCTATATTGAAAGAGATGTTTTCAAAAGTATCAATGACGAAGATATTCTTCAACATCTTTCAGAACATGAGAGCTCACAAGATGTTTTTGGAGGCATTGACTACTACCCCAACACCCCCCATGGTTATGGTATTTGATTTTAAGGGTTTGCAGGTGTTCCATTGGATGTTCTTCCTTTTCTGTCTATATTCATTTATATATCTTCATGCTGGAATATTTGAATGACTAGTGGTTTCTGTTAATGAAACCAATCCTATCCACTCTCTGTGTTCATTGTTCGTTCCTTAAGCATGGAAAGGTACCAGAAGATGCTATGTCATTAGATGAAGGAGGTGTATGCAGGGCAACAAAATGTTTCCATTTGAGCCAATTTTTGAATTTGATGAAGTCATTTCCCTTGGACACAGGGAGAATGTAACCATAACACAGGTTAAACAGGTTTGTAAAATGGAAAGCCGTGAACAGAAGTTGCACAAACCGGTGATTCATCCCAAAACTTGTGCGATAAATATACTAAACAGCTGGCGTTCCTGTCTTTCTGCTAAGTGGAAGTGCAACTCACTTGTAAAAAGGTTGTAAAAAGGTTGGGGTGAAAGCTTGGATGGGAAATGTAGGTTTCTTGGTAGATTTGGTAGAAATGGTAAGAGTATGGGATGCTATGGGATATTGGATGGTTGAGATGGTCTTTTGGGTTTTGGTGGACATAGAGGGATCCGTTTGTTCCATAATTACTTATTTTTACATAAAACCCTTAGTTTGGTCTTTTTTTGTACTTGGTTAATCACCGTATCTATATATTTACCCTCTCAAAGTATCTCTGTTAAGTTTTTTCTTTTTTGGGTAATTGAATCTCTTTTTAACTCTTTGTATAAGCAAAATAATATTCAAGTCTGATTGAATCAAACTATGACGATTAGACGAGAACAAAAAGACCTATAGTATTAATTAGAGATTACAAATTGCAAGATGATCTATGTTTCATCGATTTCATCTACATTATAGTTTTATCATTCTAATTTGTTTCGGATATATACACCGCAAATATGTACGTTAATTACGACGTGCAAACACGTTGCACGTCGTAATTAACGTGCAGGTTGAAGGCTACCCCCAGTGTGCAGATGTGCAAACACGTTTTTTTTTTAAAGTGCACGTCAAAACCGACGTGCAACCACGTTTTAAAAAAAAAACAAAAAAACGCGCCCCTTCGTCTCCACTTCCCCTATCCCAGATCCACGAGAGAGAGAGAAAGAGAGAGAGAGCAAGAACGCCGACGACGAGAGAGAGAGAGCGAGATTCCGAGCCAGAGACAGTGAGATTCGGAGACAGAGAGAGATGGAGAGAGAGCCGGAGATGGAGACGGAGGTGGTGGTGCCGACGACGAAGGTGAAATCATTCAACCGACGTCGTCGGGCGCTACACGAGAGATGACACCCATTCCCAGTTGTGATGGCGTATTTAGAGGCGGTGTGGCTTCCGTACATAAGGAACATCGTACGATGCTACACAGATAATGTTCTACATTTCGGCACTCGTACAACAAACAGGTATATCGTACTTCTTATCTCCCATTATAATATGATATGTCATCAAAAATTTAGTGGTATGAACTTCAATGTTTACGTGAAACTGTGTACAGAGTTGAGGGTCAACACAAGGTTGTCAAGGAGGCACTTCACTCATCGACTAGTGACTTCTGCATCATCATAGATGCAATCCATAGAGTCAATGATTGTCAACTGCATGAGCTGCAAACTACTTTGGAGATCGACCGCTTCAAATGGACAACGAGGGTGCATAAAGTCAACCTTTTGATCATGTAAATACTTTAATCTCCAAAAAGTGCTTCGACTATCTGTACAAGTTGTGGGAGGATGTCGTAAACCAAAACATTCCTCCGGAATGCACGGACCGACATTGGAGGGTTTGTTACGGGATTCCTTGTGTCCATGAGATTCAGGCGTACGTCAGTTCCGGTACTCTGATACCCGCTGAGGACATCCACCCGTTTTGGATGGATTTGTCATGGACTAACATCGACGACACCCCACTCCCGTATGAATTGTCATCTTCTACATGGCTTCCAACAAATAACAATGTATGCGACGATGACCTCCACCCACCCTCATCTGCAAGTGTCCGATCGAAAGGAAGGCCTCGGGGGTCGAGGAGTGCCTGCAGAACCAACCCGTTGCCATACGAAGAGTTCAGGGCAAATTTTGAGAGAGAAGAAGCACGTGCTACTCGACATCGTCCACAAGCGACCACAACTCAACGTGGACGTGAATCACGTGATGATGTGTTCGGAGGGTTAAACTGGGGTCGAAACAACATTGATCCCTTCATGCTCGGACATATTCAGGTGTCATGGACACTATTGGAGATGGTCATTGTGGCTACCGTGCTTTGGCGTCATTGACATCACCGATCGGCGAGTCTGCTTTCCCATAACTAAAAACGTTATTGTGCAATTACTTGGAGGATCACGCCGACCTCTACGTCGGTTGTTACATGGGAAGGTACACATTCTGGCAGTTTGTCGACAACCAGAGATGGGCGAGACCTGTGCATGGTGATAGGAGACGTTAGATAGAGCTACTCATCATGGGTTTGGTAGTTGCAACGTACGGTATATCAGATTCCTCTCGTCGCTCTAGCTTGGCATCATCCGTTTACATGTCTCCCCATGTCCTCGCCGACACCTGGTAACAACCCTCAATCAGCAACCCTTGGTTTAGCCTGCATCGGAAACCAAGACCATTTTGTCGCGGTACGACTTCAAACGTCTTATATTACATATTCTTACTTTTCATTTATATGTCAATACTCTAACTCTAATTTTCCGTTCTCATAGATTTGGTTGCGTCCTAAATCTCCTATTCCACCGCTTGTGCCAGAATGGGTTGCACATCATCAACCGAATGTCGAGGGATGGAATGCTCCTTTTCAAGCTCAGTTTGACAGATTCCGAGCCTTATGTGTCAATTCCGGTCGCCATTTACACTTTGTCTATATTTTATTCCACGAGTCTATTACAATTATGGATGTAAACTTTTTTTTTTCGTGCCTTGTAACATTATTCACATATTATCCGAATTAAATCCTTAACAATTATTGATTTTTATTCCACGTTGAATGATGTTAGTGTTAAAAATAAATGCTTAGCATTTAATTTTCACTTGCCAATAAAACTCACCAAGGCTCGGAATGAATTAAACCCTAAACCCTTCATTTTTATTCCATAAACCCTAAACCCTAAACGGTAAACTCTAAACCCTAAACCCAACCCTAAGTCTTCAACCCTAAGTACCATTTGCACGTCATTGAAGACGTGCATTTTTGCACGTTGTTAATGACGTGCAGAGTTGCACGTTTCTGTCAACGTGCAGACCGACGTGCACTTAGATCCCACCCACCACATTTACACATTAGTAACGATGTGCATTCACGTTAATAACGACGTCCAAATCCTTAACTACCATGCGGTGTACCTAACAAGACCCTTCTAATTTGAAGTTAGATTAATATGCCTAATCCAAGCCTCCACAAACTCAAAACGGCGTCGTTTGGCCCGTATTGTTTTGAGAAAAAACAGCAGCAGCGAACTTCACTGGTTGCTTTGGAGGTCGATTTTGAAGACCAATTTCAATCAGCAGTCGTTCACCGCTTTTCACGCCTAACTCTTCCGGAGGAGAAGCGAAAGCGACCGGTCCCGCCCACCATCAAAGTAGCCGTCACCTTCCGCCCGTATTTTGTAAGTATATTTTTCTTCCGTTGAAATATGCGATTTTTTTTTGGGGTATTTTGAATTTGTTTTGAGTGTTTGTTGCATATTTGTTGACTTGAAGTTGTTTAGGCTTGATTTGGTGTTTTTATTGATTGAATTTTGTTGAATTGATAATTTTAGGGTTTCAGCTTTGAATTGGATTTGTTTAAGGATCATGGACAAATTTGTTATTCGGACTAAACGGCCATCGATTGCAACTGTGGATTCTTCAACTATTCATAGGGAATCTGAAAATATTGATGGGAATTTCGGTGACTTGAGTGAAAATGTGGTTAGAGATGTTGTGGTTAGAGATGTTACCAGTGAGAAAAGAGCTCGATTGAAGAGTACATGGGATGGGGATGTTATAACTGATCCGGGGTTGCGGAAACCAATTGATGAATATGATGCTCTGGTTAAAGATGATGTTAGAAGAGAGTATGTGCTTAAAGGTCCTTGTCAACCACTTTCACATGATTTTCCACGAAGTGATTTTGGAAATAAACCGAGGCGCTTCCAAAGTGATTGGTTCAAGCAGTGGGCATGGCTGGAATATAGCGTTTCTAAAGATGCAGCGTTTTGTTTTTGGTGTTATCTTTTTAAAGGGGATTCACTCGATTCAGGCAAAAGATTTGGAAATGATGTGTTTGTGAAGACATGATTTCGTAATTGGATGAAAGGTACTGAGAAATTCAGAGAGCATGTGGGGGCTGCCGGTAGCACACATAATGATGCTCGGAGATTGTTCTTTGCTTTCAAAGATCAGATACAGAGCCTAACAAGATGTGTGTCTTCTGGAAAGCAAGTACTGGGTGATGAATACCGCATTCGTTTAACTATAATTGTGGGTCTTGTCAGATTGCTGCTTGGACAAGGAATGGCTTTTCAGGAGCATGATGAGGCGGGTAGAGGAAATTTTTTGGAATTTCTTGATATGTTTAGTTCATGGATTACTGAGGTTGCAAACATCCTGAAGGATGATTCACCATCAAATCCACAACTTACTAGTCCTAGCTTTCAAAGGGAAATTGTTAGTGCATGGGCATTAGAGACAACAAAAGCCATGATTAGTGATATTGGAGACAAATGCTTTTCTTTATTGATTGACGTGGTTCGTGATGATTCGAGGAAAGAGCATATAGCTATTGTTGTAAGATATGTAAACAATGATGGAGAAGTGGTGGAGCGGTTTCTCGGATTTATTGATGTTGTTGACCCCGTCACACTCTCGTTGAGAAGTGGCATTGATGAATTTTTTGCTAAATATGGATTATCTATCTCTAAGCTAAGAGGTCAAGGATTTGATGGAGCTTGCAATATGCAAGAAGAGCTTAATGGATTGAAGAATCTTATATTAAATGAAAATCCATGTGCAAAGTATATTCACTGTTTTGCCCACCAATTACAATCAGTTATTGTGGCTGTATCATATGAAAATCTGTTTGTGAGTGAATTCCTTTTTCATCTGTCTATGTTTGCGAACAGGGTTGTAACTCCTTGCAAATTAGAAGACGAGTTCATGCAAAAGCAACATGAAAACACAGTGGAGATGTTAAAAAAAGGCGAAGCTTCAACTAGGAGAGGACTGTATCAAGAAAGTACAGTTCGGCTGGGAGCTACGCGTTGGGGTTCACAATATACAACCATTGTTCGTCTTCTGTCGTTGTGGTCTTCAACCATCGAAGTGCTTTATAATATATATGGTGATGCAGGGGGCTTTGCTGGTGGCTTAATTGACAAGATGGAGAGCTATCAATTTGTTTTTATGGCTCACTTCCTGAAGCTAGTATGGGGGATGACAAATGTTTTGTCACAATTCTTGCAACAAAAAGATCATAATATTATTGAGGCAGTGAGTTTGATTCAAACCATTAAAAGGAAATTTCGAGATTTGAGGGAGAATGGATGGGATGAGTTCCTAGGAGATGTCAACAGTTTTTGTGCTAAGAATGATGTTGTCATCCTCAACATGGAAGATAACGCTGAAGGTTTTTTTTTACATACGTGTTGCTCACGCTGTAACAAACTACGAGCACTTTCGAGATGGCATATTTTTTAAGGTATTTATTATTTCTCTATTAACCATTGAACTTATATTTGTTAATAGAATTAATGTTACATTATATTTGTAGGTTATTGATCAAATTAGTCGGGAGCTAGAGAATCATTTCAGCGAAGCAAATACAGAACTGCTCTCATATATAGCATGCCTTGATCCCAAGAACTCGTTCTCTAATTTCAGTGAGTCAAAGCTATCTCGACTTGTAGAGTTCTATCCAGAAGACTTCTCAGTTTGTGATCGAATGGAGCTTAAAGACCAGTTGAAGGCGTGGATTTATGAAATGAGGGGAAATGAAAGTTTTTCCAAGTTGCAAGATATTGGAGCTCTTGCTAAGAAGATGGTTGAGGTTGGAATTCACAAAGCCTTTCATTTAGTGTATCGTCTTATCGAGTTGGTTTTGATATTACCTGTTGCGCCCGCTACTATTGAAAGAGCTCGCTTTGCGGTGGATATTATTGGGACAGAAGATTTACTTAACAGGAAGGGGGATGCTTCTCTCAGCGATTGTTTACTCTGCTATATTGAAAGAGATGTTTTGAAAAGTATCAATGAAGAAGATATTCTTCAACATTTTTCAGAACATGAGAGCTCGCAAGATGTTTTCGGAGCCATTGCCTACTACCCCAACACCCCCCACGGTTGTGTTATTTGAATGTTGCTAAAAGAATGGAGATTACATGTGGGCACTTTCTGCACCAGATTTTATGAAACAAGTGTATTTGACTTGTTTTTTTTTTTTTTTTTTATTTTTTTTACTGGGAGACATTTTAAGGGTTTGCAGGTGTTTCACTCGATGTTCTTCCTTTTCTGTCTATATTCATTTATATATCTTCATGCTAGAATATTTCAACGACTAGTGGTTTCTGTTAATGAAACCAATCCTATCCACTCTCTGTGTTCATTGTTCATTCCTTAAGCATGGAAAGGTACCAGAATATGCTATGTCGTTAGATGAAGGTGTATGCAGGGCAACAAAATGTTTGCATTTGAGCCCATTTTTGAATTTGATGAAGTCATTTCCCTTGGACACAGGGAGAATGTAACCATCACACAGGTTAAACAGGTTTGTAAAATGGAAAGCCGTGATCAGAAGTTGCACAAACGGGTGATTCAGAGGAAGATCAATGAAACAAAGGATGTCATGAAATGGAAGGCTAGTGTGACTGAGAAAAGAAAGGTACTCTTTCTTCCCTCTTGTTTTAGATTGGTTTTTTTCTCTGGTATTTGTATTTATTGGCTATCCTGTCATCGTATCTTTTATGTAGTTTATGATCTATTTCGTTATCTAGGGGGATGGTTTCAGTAGTGGCTCTGGATTTTGGACTTGATATTGATTCATACTCTACTAAGTCAATAGGTATGTTAAGTGGTTTCTGTCTGTATTTTGAAGTTTTATCACAATGTGTACCTTTCTGCTTTGTCTCCCGTCATGTTTTCTTGTTCAATATGATAAAATAATTTTCTATTGAACTCTGAATTTGATGTTTTTAATTCTTGTATGCCTTGAGCTGAGATATCGGTCTTGAAGTGCAAAGTTAATATTTCACTAAAGATCATCTTCAATTTCTCTTTTCTAGGAAGTTGGAATCTAGTATTTTCTACCTTCAATTAAGGCTGAAGTCCTTGTGTAGATGAAGAGATTTTGAGTTGGTTTCTGCCATTCTTTTAAAAATGGTCATAGCCAACGTTGTGCATATCTCAATAGTTACGGAAAATGTCCTAAGCTTTCCAATGTTGTAAATGTTTGTAACATTAACTCATTGATCTCTGCTGTCTTGTTTGTAATGGCAATGCTTGAGTAAATGTCTTGTCTGTTTTTGAAAAAATAGTTTGATGAATAAGCTGCAGGGAAGGGTAAACCATTATTCGCATGCTCAATGTTAATGTGATTTGCTACATTCAGGTTGAATCAGGCGATATTGCTGGAACCGTCCCCTGAACTCATCCTTACATCAACAAGGAGCTGCTATTCAGGTTCAATAATGAAAGCACTATAGGTGTCAAAGATCACAGCCATTGACAAGTGAGTGAGTTTCTTTGACACCGTTATGGTTTTTCATTCAGACTTATCTTGCCTTGGTTTCTTGCACTTGAACTAAGCTAAACCCTAATATCCTTGTCTCCAGTAATGAAACCTATCCAAGCCTCGAGTGCGAGGTTTGATCAGTATAACAGTATTTGACCTACTACATGTTGTGATCTCCGAGAAGTCCCACACGTTAGGTGATGGAAATTTCTTCACTCTTAATTGAACCCTTGTTTTAATTGTGTCAAGAGTGTCAAATATGTTTGATTGTTAACGTGGAAAAAAAATTGAAATTTGCTAACCAAATGAAAGAAAAGAAAGAAGGTAGAGTTCAATCTGAAATGTCCTACTTGCAATTTCAAAGTCATAAGCTACACAAAATCAGTCACTTACCACACCTATAACAAGAAAACGACACTTCACCTTACACCTTACAATCTTGCATGACGATAGCACGAGTTGTTTGACAATAACATTGGTCATATTTTTGGGTCTTTCGAAGATCAAGTCTTTACGGCAATTTGCTTGCTTGTTTCTACTTGGCTAATTAAGAGTTTTTTACCACTAAATTTTGTGACTGCATATGATCAAGACTCTTGAAGTTGCTCTTGGAGTTCATCGTTCACCTTTTTTGCTTGCAAAATAGTAAGTGGTTATTTCACTTCTCGTTGAGTAGGCTCAAGACAGAGCAACACATTTATTGGCTTACAGTCGTTTCAGAGTTATTTCATCCCCCTTGCTTCCTTTCAAGTCCGATTAAGGGAGGAGATGGCGTGATGCCTATTAGGCTATTATCAATTAACTTTTCGAAAAACGACAAAATATAATACGAATTATAGTCATGAACGAGTATTAATACGAACTTTAAAAACTACCAAAAATAATAGGAAATATTTCACATTGAATCAATTTTGA
Source organism: Persicaria tinctoria (assembly GCA_037127255.1). Taxonomy (NCBI): domain Eukaryota; kingdom Viridiplantae; phylum Streptophyta; class Magnoliopsida; order Caryophyllales; family Polygonaceae; genus Persicaria; species Persicaria tinctoria. The sequence goes on from JBANSL010000012.1 coordinate 10,601,650, forward strand.
TACGAAAAAAAATTCTGGTCAAATTTTGATACGAAAATTTAATGACGATGCATAACGTCGTTAAGAACGCAATATTTAAATAAAAAAAAACACCAAATTTGAGTGCAAATTAGATGAGTAAATTAACCTTAGAATCCCATTTGTACTGATAATTGGTTTTTATTTTCAAACTTTATATATACCCTAAAGTATTGTTTTTTTAATTATGAAAGAATTAAGGTAGAAAAAACTACTCGATGGTATCCTTACCGATGAGGTCGCGGAGACCTGAATCGTTCACTATGTCAAGGTCTCTAGCCGAGCAACAAATGTTTGCAATCTTATCCACTACTCTATTGTCATCTCGGGACACGTAGGAGAAGGAAATCTCTCGTACTCTTGACTTTAGGAGTTTTTTTGTTTTAATTAGGTAAAAATTTGTGTTCAGGCCTGAAGCTCGAGAGGTCAACGAATCGATAAACGGATAACCCGTCAACATACAACATACGTAGTATAAAACACAAAAAAAAATAGAAACAACCCTAAGAACCATATAAGCCGACAACTAGCAAAGCAGTCGAAAGAGATCCAGGGCGAGCCACGAATGTCGAGAACATGGGAGAGTGCGATGACTCTCACAATGTCTCGACGTCGAGAAGGCAGCGAACAATAACCCACCACCGGAAAAGGCGAAACCTGCAGAAGTATGGATTACCGACTTTGCCCCCACTTAGATAAAAGATCTTCGAAAACCACAAACACAGTATGATCTTCTTGATCATACAGGACACCCACCGCCTATTTTCAACCCCGTGCTATCACTATCACAGTATCACTTCTTTTGCATAAAATAATACAATTCGCTAATAATACTTATTATATTTTTAAGAGAAAGCCATTGCTTAGTGTCCATTTGAGGGAATTAGATGCTAGCCTTTGTTTTGTATTTTTAGAGAGAGTAGTTGGACTTTTTTTTAATACTAATTAACCTTTTTTATATATAAAAAGTGGCTTATTCTAGCAATTTGTCAGGTTATTCTAATAATTAAGAATCAAATCCATTCCTTCTCCACCATCAAGCAAAAATACAAAATATACTCCAAATTAAAAGCAAACCCAGCATTGAACATTCCTTCCCCACCATCAATCAATGATGCACCTAATGCCAGCTTCAAATTGGCCAACTCTTAAATCTCATAAGAGCCAAACCCTTCTAATCAAAAAAAAAAAAAGAGCCAAACCCAATGTGATTGGTGTTTTTTTGGTGAAATTGTTGAATACTGTAAGAATCATATGCTTGTTTTAAATGTTTTATTTATGTCACAACTTGCACTTAACGAATCATTTGTTCCAGGAGCATAGTTATTGGGGCAAGAATCGATGCTCGTGAGTCTTTCCTTCATTGACAATGACACTTCGTTTTATCGAACACATCATGGAGTGGAAGCCATGAACTAGGCAAAGGCTCAACAAATTGCTCTGGTTTTTACTTTCAATACAATCACCTACCAAATTACCAATATGGATAGTCCTCACCTACCTTTTTTGGGTTTAAGTACAAAACAATCAACACCTACCCCCTAAACTAAGCATGCTTATCCACATCAGCCATCAATATATACCTATGAAAGTTTTTTTTTAATCAATAAATATTTCTTTTTTTTTATTAGGTAAAAATCGAAGTCAGAGAACCTCGAGAGCTGACAAGTCGACAGACAAAAAAATCGTCTAAACAGATGCAAAATATAAAGGTGAGGCGAGATCAATGTTCTAAAAGGCGTTAGGCGGCCGCTAGGTGGTGGGTGGCCGCCTAGCGACTAGGCGGCTAGGCGGGTGCCTAGGCGGACTTAGAACAAACTTGATTATTTCCTTATATTTTGACGAATAACACTTGTCAATAATTCATATAATGTAATAATAATCCATAATATCACTCATAAACCCAAATTTGTGGTGCTTAACTAACACTAAAGTAAATAAACGCAAAAGTACAAGTCTGACTAACAACTCTAAACCTTTTAAAATCCAAAACAATAAGTTCGACTAAAAAGCAAATGCATCGATCCCGACTTTGGGGATAAAAAAACCCTAAGTCAACCAATCATATACTTAAAAGCTCAAATTGAATAATCGTTGGACTAGGCGGTGCCTAGGCGGGCCCATGCAGGGTCTAGGTGGCGCCTAGGCGGGACGAGGCAGTGCCTAAACGAATTTCCTCCTAGAGGCCCGTCTAGGCTTAAAAATTCCTAAGTCCCGTCCCGCCTAGGCGCGATTTTTAGAACACTGGGCAAGATACAAGTAAAAACACTCTACAAAAGCGACACTAGACACCACCGGACCGAACGAGATGAGAACATAGACAGCAGAGGAAGCCAAACACTAATCAATAAATATTTCAATTAAACGCCTCATTTATTTAAAATAAAAAAAAAGCAACAAATATCACAATTTTGTCCAATGTATAAATGTCTTATCCACTATATAAAACTACATGAACCATGATGATTGATGAGTGATGAGTGATTCATGAAATTGACCCAATTTATGATTCTGACCCTCCTGTATCAAAGTGGGCCCCAAACTATTCAGCAGCCAGCATATCCTGCGTCGGATAATATTGTTGAATACGGAGTATTAAAGCAATGCCCATTTCCTAGTTCTTCACAGCTGATCTGTCTGTGGGTTCAATTTTCCCCACAACCCAGAAAATTAAGCAACGTTGATTTCTGGGTTCATATCTTATTGGTTTTTATTTCTGGGTTTCTGGGTCATCAACTTTACCAGTTCTACGAAATGGGTAGTCTTGGAATCTGCAATAATCTAACCATGGTTTGTGCACCATTGATGGCGCATTCCGTCGAACAGGTGGTGTGCGACATGAACAAGGCAAAGGCTCAGGGTGCTGATATTGTGGAGATTAGGCTTGATCTTCTGCAGGACTTTCAGGCTTCCAGGGACCTTCAACTCCTCCTCAGAAACAAGCCATTGCCTGTGATTGTTGTGTATAGGTATAATCGACTTACTGCATCCCCCTTTTCTTCCTTAATCGGCATCTGATATCAAGTGTTTGTGCATATGGTAGTTTAGGAATATGAAGCTCTGAATTTGATTCTGGGGGTTGCAATTTTCCTGTTGTATTGGTGCATTCAGGGATTTGGAGGGTTTAATTATGTGGTAAATATCCCAAACTGCTAATTTATGATTTCATTCAGGATTGAAATTTTTGGTGTCATTGAAGTAGCATATGCTTGATGTTGTCAGGTTTTTTTTAGATTAACCAAGTGTCAAAATACCATTGTCAAGTTGCTTAAATGTTCACCTCTTGATGTGGCTAGGATTTTGATATTCAGCTTTGACAACAGTCAAATTATAGAGTGAAATGATAAATTATATGAATTACAGTATCATTTATGGAATAATTTTATTTTTTTACATTCATTTGGGCTAAAATAGTTTCGTGGGACGTCAAATCGGATACCAAAATTGGATGTGGCCCTTAAAAGATTGTAGTTTGTCACTGTTAAGGAAATGGTAATTTGTGGTTATAAATCCCAATCCTAAAGTAATTCTTGCTCTGGCTTATTCCTTCCATGGGATGGGACCATTTTTAATAGTATAATCCTATCTCTTTTTTGTGGTCATATATCTCTTTGAAGGAACAACAAGGAAATTCTTGTTAAGCTGAAGTGATCTGATAACTTTTTCATGTTAAGACCACAGTGATAATAATGGATTCTTACTTGATTAGGCCTGAATCGGAAACTGGTACATATGACAGTGAAGAAAAACGTCTGGAAGCACTTTATTTAGCCCGGGAACTTGGGGCGGATTATATTGAGGTTGAGCTGAAGGTAGCACTGGCACTGTTTCTTATCATGTTGAACTTACATTTCAGTCATCTGACACTGCTGTGTTCTTTAATGAGAAGATGTGTGTTTTGAATCTTGATGAATACAATCGCAAGAAAACCTGTTTGGACGTTAGCGTACACATGAAGTATTCGATGTTGGATTGGATGTCTCAACTCTCAACTTATTTTTAGTTGTGCTATTTGTGTTTAGGTAGCTTCTGAGCATATGAGAGTCCTTGACAGCAGCAGTCAGAAAGGCAGCAAAATGATTGTATCGTGTTATTTGGAGGAAGCGGTTCCTAATGAAGACGATCTTAGCAAACTAGTTTCTCAGATGCAGTCTACTGGGGCTGACATTATTAAACTTGTAACTAACGCTTTGGATATAACGGAGATTTCAAGGACTTTCAGTTTGCTTTCAAATATCCAGGTATACAAATTCATAAATTCTTTTGGAAAAAAGCTGAAGATATGAAGGCTGATGAAGCTACTCTAATATCATTGCAGGTTCCTTTGATTGCTTATTCTACAGGGGAGAGGGGCCTGATAAGCCAAATCTTGTGCCCGAAATTCGGAGGATTTATGGTCTACGGGTCCTTGGAAGGTCACTCGGTGCCTGGGCTGCCTAGTTTAGAAAGTCTAAAACATCACTACATGACTAAACACATTGATTACGACACCAAGGTGTTTGGGCTTGTTTCAAAGCCAGTAAGCCACAGTAAAGGTCCAATTCTACATAATCCTACATTAAGATATGAGAAATACAATGGAGTCTATGTCCCTATGTTTGTTGATGATCTCAAGAGATTCTTCTCCGTCTACTCAAGTCCCGATTTTGCTGGTTTTAGGTAAGTGAAGAAATAGATTGGCACCTTAATTATAATGACCGATTTTGTCTTGATCTTCGCTTGCTGTCTTGAGTTGCAGTGTAGGAATTCCATACAAGGAAGCTGTCATTGGATTCTGTGACCAAGTTGATCCACTTGCTCAGGTGATGCCGATATTTGTGTTGTGGCATGAACCTGTGTTTGTTAGACCAGAAAAAATTGAACTTGAAAGAAAATTCCTTTTGTTTATTGTTGAGGTATCAGGAGATAGGAGCTGTTAATACTATTATTAGACGACAAGACGGGAAATTGGTTGGGCACAATACCGACTGTGAGGCTGCAATCTCTTCAATCGAAGATGCTTTACTGGATGCTGGTAAAATTCCTAACTTCAATCATGCTCGTTTCGTAAGATTAGGAGATACTAGTGTGTAATAATTATGCTTGGAACTTCACAGGAAGTAGGTATGCTTGTCAAGATGCATCTCCACTTAAAGGAAGAATGTTTTTTGTGGTCGGAGCTGGAGGAGCAGGGCGAGCTCTGGCATTTGGCGCTAAAACAAGGGGTTCACGGATAATTGTATCCGACATTGATTATGGTATGGAATGCCATCTTTGTTTTGGAAACTTTGCTCTTAATGTGACACACTGTATCCAAGAATACCGAAATGCCATGTTTTCATGAAAATTTCGGTGTCAATAGACAGGGCAAAGTCTCTTGCTCATGCTGTTGCAGGAGAAGCTATTCCGTTTGAGGACGTGAAGGAGTTCCAACCGGAAAAAGGCGCAATCCTTGCCAATGCAACACCGCTAGGAATGCACCCAAGCAATGATCGTATCCCTGTGGCTGAGGTTTTCTTTTCCGCTAGTACTTAGTTTCATTTTGACATGGTTCATAGGGCTAATGCCTTCTCTTTTCTCCAGGAAACGTTCAGGGATTATGAGCTCGTGTTTGATTCCGTTTACTCACCCAGAAAAACGCGACTGCTGAAAGAAGCCGAAGCTGCTGGAGCCATCACAGTGAGTGGCGTCGAGATGTTCTATAGGCAGGCTGTTGGTCAGTTCAAGCTCTTCACCGGCAAACAAGGTAACGACAACGACGAGTCGTCGACATACAACGTTTTTCAATTCATTACAACATTGCATTTTAGTTAACCTCTCCAAATTTTGGTGGTTTCAGTTGCACCTGAAGAGTTCATGAGGGAGATCGTCATGTCTAAGTTCTGACCTTCCAAAACACTGATTCTGTTTACCTACAAATCTACAATGCATTTCCTCACAAAATAAAACATAAAAAATGTGAACTTCATTTGGTGTAATATATGTAAACTGCCATGTGATGTTGTAACCAAGAAATTTCAACAATGAGGCTGCTCAAAGGATGGGCCTCGACAAGATTGAAGTGGAAATGAACAACCTTATCATTATCAAGTATCAACTCAATTAACGGTTGTGCTCTTTCTGCTTTAGACCTTTGCCATAGCTTTGTGCACTCACGTATTCAGTGGATATTAATATGGTGGCTGATTGGGTGGCTCGTAACAACACCATCTTATTTTCTTATCTAGAGTTTCAAACTTTCGTTTTTGAAATAACGCTGTTGGGTAATGATCTAAGAAGATCTGACCATACTCAAATTTTCACATTTGTAGTAAAACCAAAAGCAAAAAAGAAAGGAATTTAAGGTAGAGATTATTGTACGGAGGAGCCCTTTCACATTGGAGTTGGTGAGACTTAAATGTTACCCCGTAATCGATTGAGTTAAGTTCGGACTATTAAAAAAAACAAAAAACATATAACACGGTGTGGAACTTGGGTATAGGGTGTGTATGAGTGCCATTTTAGTAGATAAAAAACCAGTTGCACCAAAAAAAAAATAGATAAAAAACTAGTAAAATTAAGAGGTTAAATTATTAGATGTGTATGGGGTAGTTTAAAAGTGTGTTTTTAGATAAAAATTGGTGTTTAAAAAAAACTTATTTTGATAGTTTTTTTTTTCCGGATTTTATTTGATTTAAAAATACAAGTATACTCCTGATACCAACCCAATTTACTCCATATGGAGTTTAAATTTTACTTTATTTTCTTCCAAAAAGACGAAATTACCCCCATTGTTTTCTCTTCTTCTCCGTCCCCCGGATCCACTCCCCTGCCATCCTTGGCACCTTGTCCTATACGCCGCCTCCTCCCAGGGACTTCAAGTCCTCCGTCCGCCCTCTCTTCACCCTCCCCCTCCTCTCCGTCGTTGTCGCCCTCACCATCTCCTGCCGCTCCTCCCTCCCCCTCCCTCCTCTGCGATTTCCACCTCAGATGTGCTCCACCACCAGCGATTAGGGTTTCGGAGCCAAGCTGTCAGGGGCATGGAAGTCACAAATGGGGTTGTTGTGGTGGATCATGGAGCAGGGTAGGATTCTCGGCCTGAATTAACCCCGTACAATCTCCACCTCCAGCCACCCCAACCCTAAACCAGTAACCCCATTAGGCCATTACTTGCCGCCTCTCTCGTACCCGATATCTCAGCCTTATCTGTTCACTTGCTCTGCAACAGTTACGCTCTCCTTCTTCTCTGCTCTGCTCTGACATTTGTATAATCTGATTTTATTTTTGTTATGCGATGTTTGCATTTCTCTTGCATTGGTTTTCTTTCATTTGTGATGAATTTGTTAATTTGTGCTGAAATTTGTGTTTTATTTTGATTTTCTTATAAATAGAAATGGATACATATGAGCTTGAATGATACAAAAGGCAAAAACTAGTGCACTTAGCCATCATAGTGTAACTGCTGAGTCTTTTGGAGTGTATTCATGTGGATTAACAGCTGGTTTTTCATAGTGTAATTGCTGATTTGTGTGGGTTTTGTAATGGTTTTGCAGCTACATTTGTGTTGATTAGCTCATATTATAATTACTGTTTTTATTCCTAATATTGTTTCAACTAGCAACAAATTGATATTCTTAAATTTCATACCAAACAACAGTTATCACATACTCTCTCCGTCTCAAAATACATGTCTTTTTAGGACGGATCACGGAAATTAAGAAGGGAATTAAGGAGGGTAGGGGTGATGTAACATGTAATGATTAGACTTGTATTTATTTCTTTTTTTTTAATTTGTGAGGATGAGGGTAGGGGTGATGTAAAAATTAGAGTAATGATTAGATGTAAAAGTAGGTGAAGTGTAATGATTAAAGCTAAAAAGACATGTATTTTTGACAAAATTATATGGGCTTAAAAGACATGTATTTTGAGACGGAGGGAGTATCATATTTGATATATGATATCAAGATATCAATACCAAACGAGACCTAAACCCCCAAATAGAAAATAAAAATCGCACCTTTCCTTTCTGTCAAAAATCATCAATTGACAAGAGCTAAACTGTAGGGTGTGTTATTCTACTAGTAGTTGGATCAAATTTTCTGTTGTTATTCTCTTCTTTCATTCAGATTATTCATCCAATCAATTCGCTCCTTCAAGATGAAAGTTTTTATTTTTGCCCCTTTATGCACCCAAAACACTCATCTGTTTGTAATTCGATCCTAATTTCTCAGTTCTGTTGGCTGATTGTTCATGTTTTGTTTCGTGTTTTCAAGTTTTTCAAATTGGATTGTGTAGGTCCTTGTGTATTCAAGATTGATTGTGCGGGTTTTCAGTGTGCAGTGATTTCTTGTGTTTGATTGTGTACTTACGGTTTCACTCAGTTCACCATTTGTTTATTATGGCTCACCAGTTTATTTGACAATTTTATAATTTTCAGGAGATGTGAATTTCAGTTCACAGAGATGGTACCTAATAAGCCTAAGAAATCACTTAAAAAAAGGAAAGCTTGTGGACCGGCCATCGTCGAGAGGACGACAGAAATGGATGTGAAAATATGGAAAAACTTCCCTGAGGAACTCATGGAAGCCGTCATAGCAAGGCTTCCGATTACTGCATTGGTACGGTCACGCTTAGTTTGCCGCAACTTTAACTCCTTGCTTGGTTCCCCCGGTTTCAAATTCGAATGTCAAAACTTTCCCCGGCTCTTTGTCACATACACTGCAAGTGGCAAGATCATCACGCGTTGTAGAGCCGATGAGGAGATGAAAGGCGCTGTATATGATCCTTTAATGAAGAAATGGCACTATGACTTCCCCATCCCATCTTTCACGGACTCCATCCCGTTTTTTTGGGACTCATTTCCAACGTGTGCTGCTGGGGGACTTGTATGCTATGCTGAGTATATGGGTTCAACCTTCCATGTAGGTAACCCTCTAACCCAAACATGGAAGCAGCTGTCATTTTCTAAAACTTCTTTTCGTATGTTGCAAGGGTCCGGCCACGATGCCATAGGGATAGTTAGCCTGGACCATCCTCCTAGTTACCAAATCGTTTGGGTGCGTAGAAGTGGCCATTACGGAGTTTATGATTCCTTGACGAGAAATACTTGTATAGGGAGAGTTCCTGCCAACATCAAATTGCCTTCTCAATTTGTTGTATGCAGTTCAGTGACCATTGGAACTGTTGTATACTTCTTGTGCTGGATCCCTAATGGAATACTCTCCTATGATGTGGTGAGCGGGGCATGGGAGCAATTGCAACTCCCATTCCCGCCTCTTGCCAACAATGTTGCCTTCGGCCTTGCAGAGAGTGAAGGGCGCATGTTGCTCGTGGTATTTGAGCAAAATACTAATCTGGCAAGCTTCTCTGTGAGCGTTTGGGAGTTTCAAAGAGAGGTGATGGTGTGGGCGGAGTTTGACCGGATGCCAAACTCATTGGGATCGGAGTTTAGAGATGAGCATATCTCTTTTAAATGCGTCGGCAACAAGAGATTACTTGTGATGTCATTGCGCACGGGTCGGAGGAATCGGATTTTCATGTATGATGTGGTGAGTCGTGAGTGGTCTGAGCTTCCTCCGTTTGTCCCACCTCGTGAGAGGTGTCGCCGCCGGGCCATAGCAAACGGAGTAGGGTTCTTCCCATCCCTCGTGACTTCTCTTATTTGTATGTTACTGGTTTTGTTATATGTTCCCAACATGAAACTTTTGATGTTTATTGCTATATTATATGACAAGCAAAGAAGCAGAATCCGGGGAAATCGGAGTCGGGTCACCTAGATGTTGTTTTTGTATTATATTTTTGTTAAAAGGCAATCATTTCGATGATGTCGGTCTCTGCTAAACCACCCGATCTGCAGCCATGTTGCCTTCCTTTGTCCTTGTAAGGACCTTACCTAATACTAGCAAAGTAGCAAACTGCATCAGATGAACTCCATAGTTGTTTTGTACTTTTGTTCATAAACACTTGATAGGCCAAAAGATTACTTGACATCAGAAAACCAAAAAAGCACTCAGCACACAAGAATCAGCATGAATGTACACACTCTCTACCAAGTTATATACAAACAGTTACTGAAATGTTGCAGCTGGAGACTCCACCTCATTCAGGAACTTGAAAGACCCAAATTAACTCAACTCGACCTCTTCGCATTCACTCCACAATTCGACCCAAAGGAACCAATCAGGATGTACATATTCAAAAAACTGCGACGTTCCTACTTTAAACAGGAGGATGGTTGGCAGATATCTGGGGTTTGATATTTCTGCTGCGCATGAAAGCCAGGAACTGTGCGGGAAGCTCTTCTAGGAGGGCCTGTGTGACAGATATTTCGTCACCTGCACAAGGAAACCCCAAATCAGAGTGAGCGAGATTAGAAGTTAAAACTGAAATACAAGAAGTTGGTTTTCTTGGATCTGCATAAAGGGAGTGCAGTATATATACTTACGCTGCACGTCACGCATGGGAACAAACTGTACTATGTCTCTTGAAGCAATCTGACCTGTTGTACTCTGCAGCCGGGGTCCAGTATCCGCGTCAAGGATCTGAAAATATATATAAAGTACAAGCAGAAATCAAATATATATCGGTTTTCAAGCAATTGGGGAAGATCACGGAGCTCCAATGGGAAGGAATGACAGCCCTGCTAGAAAACTGCGTACCTGCACCTGCGTGAAGTCTGCGTTGCCCACTCCAACGATGAGGATTGACAAGGGTAGAGTAGATGCCTTCACCAAAACATCCTTGGTTTCTTGAAGATCACAGAGCTCTCCATCCTAAAAAATTGGTGAAATTGTTCAAAGAAACCAAAGAAGCAATGGCAAATAAAAAAAAATATTCCTCTGACATTTCAACTCAACAGTTATGATAAGCAAGATGTAGTATTTGCTAAGATCTTGTGCAAGGGACTGGGCAGCGATTCCAGCAGCTTTGTCAATCACTCGACTGAACAATGTTGGCCCTGATAGCGCAACACTGTGGAGAGCAGAAGAATAGGCAGCCATGATTCCTTCAACTCCTGTAACCTGTCAAGTTGGAGCGAGAAGGACAAATTTATGTCAATTCTACATAAAAGGGTGCCGTTAAAGAAGTTCATCTGCAAGGCCCAGATATGTGTTTTGAATTGGGGAAGGACTACTACTTAAGATCATACTTGGAAATCTTTAATTTCATTGGTTGAACCTGACCCCAATCATATAAATAGCCAAAAATCTATACCAGGTCAAATGAGGTACTTCAATTTTAGTTGAATAATCAGTATGTCAATGTATCATGTGATTGAGCCTTGAGAACTCAACATCTCACTAGCCACTATACGCAATTTCACTATCAAGCATTTGAAATTTCCAAATTTTGGTACGGCTGAGCCCAAAGTGATACCTAGAGTTGCCCAACTTGCTACCATGCATGTAAAACTGAGCATATTGGATGAAATTGTAGCAAACACAATGATGAAGGACACCAGATGGCGAGATGCTAGTCAAAATTGCTAACATTCTTACCTCAGCATCATAAGGATTTCCATTCAAGTTGAAGCAATGTGAGACACTACCATTGACCCTTCCTCCAAAGCCCCATGTAGGAAAACGCTTATCAGAGTCATAAAACTGTATAACTTCTCCCACAGCAATGATAGCCTGCATTCATTTGCAGGATTATGACTTTAAAAAACTTTCAACTTACCAACCAACCATTCAGATGCTAAAATACCACCAACAATTCAGATTGTTTTGAGAATTCACAAGAATAGGTCACTTCCATCCACAAAAATAATTCAGTCCAGAAAGTAGTGTGCTTCTCATGAAGAGAGACATTAACTAACATCAATCATAGTTTATTGGTTTCCCTGAGATTATCAACAGAATCACAACATTGATATGCTGACAAATATGGAAGAAAAAAAAAACTTGAATGATAGATCTATTACCTGTTGATAAGGATTCAAGCGGCCTGAGGGATCAAAATAATGCAAGGAGTCTGTATTTCTAGGGTTCCCATTTGATGCTGGGATGAAGTTCAGACAAAAACAAGCAAATATCAGATGTAAAAATTTGCATGATTGAAAAGTATTTAACTATTTTGACAACGCAAACACTTATTGTCTTCTTACCAGTGAAATCAACAGCAACCATGAAGTTAAGCTCAAACCCATTCGATATGTAATCAAGAAAGCTATAAAGTTGTTTCTCAACAAAGGATTCCACAAAAAGCTGACCCTTTAAAACCTACAAAAGAGCATATCACCACGGTTATCAGTACAAATATAAAGAGAATGTGGAATCCACATAATGAAATCAAAGCAAGACCTTTTCATGGCCTCTATGTGGTCTAACAAAATTAGCACCAGTCTTGCCTATTTGCATATTCTCAAGGTCTTGCACTGATTTTTGAAGTTTCCTGGTGCAAGTACATTGATATTAGATAACTGTCCATTGAAGAAATGATATCAGTAAGGAACAATATATGATCAGAGGAAGACTTGGAATAGGTATTTACTACCCAATAAGTTCATGATTCCCACTGCTATCAAAATCAAAACACTCAATAATCAATGGATTATCCTGCAACAAGGTCATAACAGGTGAGTACAACCACAAAAATATACATATACTTTAGGCATAATAATTTTGAGCGGGCAAAATAATTAATATGGACTTCTCATGGTCTTCCTCCAACAAGAGAAGTAGAGAACTGTTGAAACATTTCCCTTTTTTACTTGTCATATAGTCGGTCCAAGAAGGAATACTGCTGGGCAAAGTAACTTCAACAAAGAGCAACACAAGCAATATAGTTCGCAACTTATATATGCAAAGATAGAGTGACTTAGAGTAATAAAGTTTGCCTTGCTCCCAAATTGCTGTATAGTTAGAGTTGTTGGCTTCCATGTCGGATTTAAATTGTTCTTCACAACTTCTGTTTTGCATATTGGCAAAGGTTGTCCAGACTCAACAATCCTGGATATTCTTAAAAATGGATCCTGAAATGAAGCAAAGGGAATGAACCAAAAATGAGAGACACAACACAGAAAAAGCATAAAAAAAAACCAATAGATTATTCATGTTCTTCCCATACACTTTTAGACAACAGATCTTTGTTATCTAAATGCTTGCAGTGGAGTACAAGCTCCACAACAGTTCTTAATGGAACTGCCTCCTCTGCATGCACGGTTAACGACCCCAAATTTCTTTGTTGCCCATGTCCTTTTTTGTTCTGAAGTGCAATTGTCAAACTGCGATCACGTTTGGTGACAATCTGGGAGAGATCCAAGAATTAAGTCTCGGAATAGCTTAAAAAAGCTGATAAAAACAAGATAAATGTGAATGAAATGAAAATAAAGATTTATTGAGGTGTTTGCAGTAAAGATTTATGCAGACAATACAAGAAATGACTTGAAGGTCCTTGGGAAGAAATCTACCTCTGATAAAAAACAATTAGCTTCTCCAAGAAAATCTTGATCGCGCAAGTTGAGTGCCTGCCAAGTATAACATAGAATATAATATAACATCTGTTTCCATATGATTCCAACACCTTAACAAACAGTTCAAAATAACTCAGAAATTCCAACAGAACACACATCTTGTCTTTTACTCGATAAGAGGACAAAGAAACAAAAAGAAGAATGAGGAAGAAAAGAAGACTACCTTCACAGGCAAGTTATGGAACCTTGTATCGATGTCATACACATGAAACCTGAAAAATAGAAGCACCGCACAAATTAATATTAACATCCAATGGTAACTGGTAACTACATATTGATGAAAGAAGTATAATTTCCCAAAACCATATCTAGAACTGGAATGTCAAATGGGCCAAATGGCTTACACTAATGGTTGGACAATCTCAAACTGGTAGGCAATTGATATTTTCTTAATCCAGATAGGACTCAAGCTGTTCAAGACCACTTCAGTACGCCCAATTTCATCAAGCATGTCATCCCTTTTCTTCAGGTACACCACAACCATAGGATCACTCTAACAGAAATTAAAACTCATCATTAGGAGTGACAAAAGCAGCATCAACTTACATGGGAATATACACTGGTAAGTAAAGCATTTCTCTAGCATGATGACAAACTTCAAAGTCTACTTTGAACTGAAGGCATTCTTGTACTCAAGAATAATAGGCAACCTTCAATCATGCTGTACTCTTAAAGCTGATGCACTCCCTTTACATAATTTCTCCGTAGATGGTAATATAAAGCTTAGTATATTATTGAGGTGTTTTACGTGAATGAATGATAAAAGGAAAGATGTTGCAAGGTTAGGCGGTTAGCCTTGCACACACCAGACTAAAAGCCATGATTCTTAATAGGCCAGGTAGAAGAACATGGTAACATAAGCACACATGGAATGTAAAAATTAAGGGTGTGCAAGGGTGATAAAAGCGATCAGGCAAAGATTATCCTTGGTAACATAAGTTCATGTGTGGGTACAACCGTACAAGTCATACCTTTGACATGATGTCCATATCCCGAAGGTTCTTGGCTGACAGTGACAACTGTATGCAAATTCATATATGCAAGAGTTAGTTATTTGATACCCATCTGGCCATCGAATCACCAGCAAGTCCTGACAGTAACGAAAGATAATATAATACACGCTTGGATGAAACCAGATTAGTGTTTCTCATCTTGATGTACAATCTTGCGCCTTTTTGTTCTTCAAAAAGAATATATTATCTTCAATTTTTGGAAAGGAAAAAATCCATTCAACCATATGTTAGAACATTCATATTATTATACTTACTTAGCTGGATAAGCAAGTACCCTCGTGCGTCTTGGTAGGGTAATTTTCATATAAACATTACCCATCAACCTAACTCAAAATTAAATTTCATAGGAGTAATAATCTTTACCTCTCAACCACAGCAAATGCAAGATTTTCCCCCCAATTGTGACAATCACTTGAGAGATGGATCTATTTCAGGTTATTTCAACAAAAAATAACTAACAATTTCCAAGCTGACAGATAATTTATATATGTGCACTGAACTAGGCTTCATACAACGATAAAACAAGGGAAGATTCCACAAAAAAAAAAAAAAAAAAAAAACTTTGGGGGCGATTTTTATCCGGTTAACGACCAAGTGTGGCTCATTGGCACCTTGGTGGAGGAAGTTAATTGCCCAGCTAGCTTACTAATAAGCTAATCTCGCAAAATCACTTCACATAATAGTCCAATTAGAAATTGCCAATAGCACTAATAAATAATAATGGCCACCCAAAAAAATTCCTAGACTACCAACCAAGGGCATCCACACCCTTAAGTTCACTATATATTCTACAATTTTCCCATAAAACAATTAACACTGTAGACAAAGATTGTTAATTGGGGGTATGGGGAATAAAATCTACACTAGGTCTCCAGAATCCAATAAACAACTACAGTAATTGGGGGTTCAGGTGACCAGGGCAAGAAAAGAGGTCAACGGAATCAAGAATTCAATAAACAAACTACAGTAATCTGAATCGGATTTAACAAAAGTCAAAATAAACGCAAGAAATGAAGGATCAACCTCGAGTTGGGTGTAGAGAGGGGCAAAACCGCGGGCTTTGTAGAAGAAATCGACAGCATCGTTGAGACCTCCGGCGTTGCCAGAGCTTGACCCTGTGGGCCCCATCTTCGTCCCTCCTACTGCTTGCTTTCCTCCCTTCATATCTGAGAAACACGCCCCCATTGCTCCCCTCCTCTGAACTCTTGATTTACTTTGTAATTCAATCCCCCCAAATCGCAAACCCTAAACAAGGGGTAAATCGGTTCAACTGAACCAAGATTGCAAAGATAATATTGCAGAAGCAATTAGACGGGAAATCAGGGAAGGGATCGAGTTCCACGCGGGATGTACTGCAAAAGGAAACTCCAAACGAGATGAAAATCTCCCGGATGGATATAGAAATTTAGGTCAGGGTCTCGTCTTGATTTTTAATGCTGTAAAAGGAAACAACGGATTCAATTGGGAGCTGGCAAGAAAGGGGAAGGTCATTGATTGAATCAATCACACTGTACAGCTACTCCAACGCAGATCTGACGAAGATCATCTCAAAAGCTCCGCAATCAAACAATAATAGATCCACGTCCATCGGAGTAATAAAGAGGATTGATTTTGAAAACTTCATTGTTCAAATTCAACTAGTGGCGATCACTACTTTCAATTTGTTGATTTAAATTTCAGATAGAAAGACCATATTCCGATCGGAATGAGTTCACATTACCGGATCCAAACCGTGTTCGTTTCATTCACATTAATGTATGTATGTATCGAGTAATTAACTTTTTAATTGGACTTAGTTGCAATGCAGTTCTAGTCCTCCCTCTTCCCCAAATTAGGTCAACCAGGGAGAATAACCTATAACACCGACCGGGTGTTACACTTAATTATTTCATTTATAAATTTATATTAAAAAAATTTAAAAAATTATGTTTAAATTCTAGACACTTATATTAACATGTTTATAAAATTTTATTATGAAAAAATATTATTAAAAATTATGGATAATTAAAAGATTGATTATTTTAGAAAATATTTTTTATATTTTTCTAAAACATATATTTTCAAAATAAAAATTTATAGACATGTTAATATAAGTATATAAAGTATAAATATAATTTTTAAAATTTTTTAATGTGAATTTATACCGAATATAATTAAGTGTAACACGTAAAGTGTTACAGGGAATCTCAACTGTATTAAAACAGTTGCGAAAGATGCCAATGGGGAGGAGATCAACTTCTGGAAAGGTACATGGGTCGACGACAATCCGTTAGCCTATTATGCAAAGGCCAAAACCCAAATTGATACATCCTTGAAAGTACAGACAGACAATACTTCACACACCAATCCCGAAGAACATCATACAAGACAAACCTTATTGACATTGAAGCAGAAACCCGGATGGTATACGATGAAATCGAAGACAAATGTTCAGATCTCCGGTGGATTTGGGACCTAGGTACACTCTCCCAAAAATAAAAGAGTTCATATGGCGACTAAAGAAGGAATCCAAACTTAAGTCAAACTCGCAAGCAGAGGTCTTGGAATACCAACAGATTGCCATCTATGCGATCAACATTACGAGGATGCTAAGCACCTTTTATTGGACGGCCCAATAACGAGAATGACGAATCCAAACGATGAAACCGGCAATAGCTGGAAAACTAGTCACCTACCAACAACATAAGTTTCATAGCTAGAGGACATAAATCTAATAAAACAAGATCTAGGGATTCGACAATTCATATCCTTATAACCATCTGGTGGAATATTTGATACTTCTAAAACAAATCACTCTTTGACAAAACCAAACCTAATCCAAAGGCAATTGCCACGTACACAAAAGACCAAAATGAAACCTAGAAGAAGGCTAAGTTACTAGAAATGGATTATAACAACGCCGCCCTAAACCACTACCAAACACAAGCATAAGAAGGCGGAAGGCAAGAGGAAAAAGCCTCTCTCAAATTGGTACAAACTCAACTTGTACAAACGACAACACTTATAGGTATGTTATTAGAGATCATAATGGTACGGTGATTCATTTAGGCGCAAGCTTCTCCCCCATACAATTTGTGGTTGGGGCAAAGGGTTTTGCCTTTTGGAAAGGCATCACTAAAGCAAACGAACTTGGCATTGAAAACCTAATAATTGATGGTGACAACATTTGTGTCGTCAACAATATTGTTACCATCGCTATTAGTAAGGGTTGGGTATGTCCTTGGGATATTGAAATGCTTATTTCAGATTTCCTTTTTGCCTTGCAAAGATTTAGTGTCGTACAAATAAAACACATATACATAGAGAGGCTAGTCGAGTAGCTAACCGTCACTCTGACCCACCAGGACTCACTTTCTCCGACTCGACACCTCCAAACGACTCAGATCTTTCTGCTCTCATCCACGAGGATGCACTTGGCTAGATTGTAGATTCCAATCAGTCAAATTCTTTCCAATTAAAAAAAAAAACACTTTATCGCCTTTTTAGTGCGATTTTGTAACAATGTACAATACATATTTTTGTGTGATTTGCCCTAAAATTCATTAAAAAGGCTTATCTATGTTTTGACTATATATTTTTGTTGTATGAAATTCTTTGCAAGGGATGTTCTTTACAAAGCATATTAATTCGATCAGAAAATGACCCAACTTATGACTGGTTAATTGGTTCTTCAAATTTCAAAATGTAGCAGACAAAAAATAAAATCTAGCAAGGTTCAGAGAGACAAAAGATACGGAGAAACAACTTCTTAATCAAGGTAGACCTTGACATCAATCCCATTGTCAATGAGTGACTGAACAACTGCCCTGATCTTCCCTTCAAACTTATCCCGGTCCCTCGGAGTGTAGGAAGCGGTGTACACATCAGCTTCTCTCGCCCTGTCAGCAAGAAACCTGCCAATGGCCAAGCAAGCAGGGATGTCACACCTGGACGGGAGTGCAGCCTTGACGTCTTTGGAGTTGGTGCCAGCGACTGCAACCTGCTTGCACGTCACCCTGTGGGTGATGGAGGCCTGGACAAACCGCTTTGAGATGAACACGTCAAGGGTGAACGGTTCCATGAAAGCTACTGTCCTTTGCTTGAAGGATATATGCTTCTGCGGATTCTTTGATTTCTTCTCCTTCTTGTATGTGTAAGGTCTGCTGTTGTCGTCGTCCAGGTAGTCTTCCACCCCGAAAAAACTCCTTGGGGCAGAATGAGGCTGCACAGAAGCTCACATCAAAATATGGGAGCTTTAAATTTGTTTCTTACAATGCATTTGTATCTTTTACAGAAACATATATTAGATGTTTGACGCACAAAGCCATGATCTTGCAAACATGCCTCTATCTGAACTCTGAAGAGATCAACTAGACGAGCAATAGCTCAAAGGACGAAACTGTTGGCATTTGCATCACAACTGAATGCCACAATTTGACAACAACTCTTCAATTCTGAACAATTAGATTCAACCCTATGAGGCTGCACAGAATCTCACATCAAAAAATGGGAGCTTTACATTTATTTCTTACAATGCATTTGTATTGTTTACAGAGAACATAGATTAGATGCTTGATGCAAAAAGACGTGATCTTGCAAACATGCCTCTATCTGCAGAGATCAACTACACAAGCAATATAGTTCCAAGGATGAAAAATTTGGCATTTGCATCGCAATCAAATGCCACAATTTGACAGCAACTTTTCAATTCAGAACAATAAGATTCAAACCTATTCCAAACACTAAACATTTCACAGTATTTGCTACTGATTAAGAACAAGTGAATGCAGAAATAACATTTCATTCAAATGAACTCCTAATTCATTCTCTTATCCATGAATTCTCTTCAGATGACAGTAAACTGGGACAAAATCTAGATGATTAAATTGATGTAAACAGCGAATTGACCGCAATTCAATTGAAACCCCACCAAAACCCTAGATACGAAATGGATACCCTGCAGCAATCAATTTAGGGCAGCAAAAGGCGTACCTGCCCGGTGTGTATAGCACTCGTCGGCGTATACATACTGAGCTTGAATTTGCTACTTCCATGGCTGAACACACGCTTTAGCATTCTCGACAATCGACAGAAAGAGCTCCTCCGGAATCGAATTAAATCAATTCAGTTTACCAAATAACGATTACAACTGCAGCACAGACAAACAAGGACCAAATTAGGGGAAGCGAAACAACCATGGGTACCTGCGAAGATGGAAATAGCGCGCATTACCCATACAGTCAAAGCTAACACTGCCTCCCTTCTCTAAGAGCTCCTCGCTTAAACTAGTGCGGACTCCATATTTGGTTGAGAGTTGAGACATTAGGTCGAACAGATAGCGCGCATAAACCCTCAATTTCTAATGCTCCCAAATTGAAACCACACAAGCAGTAAACTGCCTGAAACTCTTACTGAGTTACTGTGCCTTTTCATTTTTGGTAATTTAATATTTTCTTATAACAAGGATCACCAAAGGGCATTTGGTCTAGTGGTATGATTCTCGCTTAGGGTGCGAGAGGTCCCGAGTTCAATTCTCGGAATGCCCCGTTTGGATTTTTTTGACCAAATCAGGGTCATGTGTTGACGATATCTAAACTTACCTATATTGTATTAACAGAGGGAGGTCCGAGCAACTATATTAAATTTAAAACGTGTTGGTAAAAAATGACTTAGTAGCTATTACGTGTTGTATATATCTTTTCAATTTCACCCATTTGTTTTAAAAAAATAGAAAACTTTATTGAGTGGAATATTCAACCTAATATGATTACAACCTTGATCATATCGAAATACATTTTCCACCAAAAAATAATTACCAACTCTCATTAAAATTTCTCATGGAACTTCCCATCAATTCATTGGCATATCAACTAGTAGCTATTACGTGTGCAAGGACTTGACTCACGTTCATCAATTTTTTTTTTAATAATCTATCTCAATATATATGTGAAAACCATTATCCTAATTAAAACCATTTTATAAGTATAGTTGAAATTTTAAATCTTAACTTACATCCCAAAAGCATAAATTATATATATAAAAAATGTTTTCATGAACAATAAAATTTGAGGAATATTTTATTAAAATCACCATAAGAAAATCACAGCAAGTTCATTAGTGCAATTCCCATAATTTTGATGAAGTTGATTTACTTAAAAGCTAAAATTACACATTTTGCTCAAAGACTAAATCAGAAAAGTGTATCTATATTTAATACCTTCCCTATATCAAAATATAGATTTTTGATTTTTTTTAAAAAAAATTAAAAATATATATACATGAAATATTAATTTATTGATAAATTTTAAAAACATATTCATACTTATAATAATTAACAATGAGTAAGAAGATATTTTTAAAAATTAAATAAAAATGACGTTTTATAAATTTTTTAACTTTAAAAAAAGGTCAAAAGTCAAATAAGCTTATAAAATAATCTTTTAAATTGATAAAATGATTAAAAAATTTGTTCACTAATTCTACCACTTAAATCTACATTGAAATACCATTTGAGTACAGATTGAAAAAAATAAATTTTTCGCGAGATAATCCTATAGTTCAGCTTAATTCGGTTGGTAATCACTAATCAGGGTTTGAATATTTTCACCTAGTAATTCTAGAGTTTCGAAAAAATTTGTCTCATAACCAAAACTTGTGATTTGGTTAGAAAAAGTGAGTTTACAAATTTGTAGGGGTATATTCTATAATATTGAAAAAATATGTGGGGTTTTTAATAGATAAATCAAGTATTCTTCTTCTAATCTTTTTCCAAACAGAGAGGCGAAGAAGAAGAACCAGTCCGACGGCGGTGGGGGATGACAAAGGCAGAGACCGGTGGCTGTGTCAAATGCAGACACAACTGTTGATGCCGCTACTGATCTTCCTCTTCTTCTGATCATCATCGGTCATCCTACCTCCTTCCCGTCGGAGAACAACAGATCTGTCCTTTTTGTTGCCGTCGTACAAAGCCTCAGATTCGCCTCTCCATCCTCTTGCTCTTATCCTCCATCTCTCTTTCTTTCCTCTTTCTCCCGTCGTCATTGGAGAAGCCAAACAAAGCTCCCCGTTTCAGATCCGGAGGCTTTGCTATGAACCACCAAGGAGCGTCGCTGCTACTGCTGCAAAACCATCAAACGGAGAAGATCTCGAGGAATTCCATGCCTGGTTTTTCAGATTCATTCTCAATCATTCCCGATTGAGTGAGTCTGAAAATTGGTTTCATATTATATGTCAGTAATAATCAGTTCTATTTCCCCAAGCGCATCGAACAAGATTGGTTGATTTCTCTGGTTTCCAGAGCTCCTTTGATTTCCCCTTTTCTTCGCCCATATTTAATTTATTTATTAAACCCCCACATAATTTATCAATATTATAGAATGTACCCCTACCAAAATTTAAATTCACATTTCCAACTAAATCACAAGTTTTAGATACGAGACAAACTTATTTTTGAAACTATAGGGTAACTAGGCGAAAATACCCGAATTAAGATAAATTCGAAAAAGAAAAAAAACATGTAGCGAGTTGCCAAGCAACTTCCATAGGCACCAACTAACATTATCTTCCAAGCAACAAGCTTGAAGAATTCGTATTGTATAAATTAAGACGACACCCCAAATATAGAAATGCGCGTATTGTTAAGGAGAATTTTCTTTATATTCATTCAATTCAATGGCGCTTTTTCTTTTCTTTAATATACTATGTTTGGATTTTGGGAAGATAGATCAAGGGGCGTGTTAGTTGGGGAGACGCGTCGTGATTGGCCTTATATTAACTCGTGATCATATCATGCTAGTTGAACCGAATTAGGGATTTTCAGGAGCTTCTTAGTTGAATAAAGGAGTAGTTGAGGGCACGGAGCGAAACAAGAAAGAGTTTTTAAGGGTTTAATTCACGATTGGAAGGATTTAGAACAATTTCTAGGGTTTAGACTGAGCAAAAAGTAGAACAATGGGGGCTTGCTTTTCAGATCTCGAGGGAGGACGGCAAGCACAAGGAGCGAACCACATTGGGTCCACAGGGTCAAATTCAGGTGGCGGCGCCGGTGGGGCCGGAGGAGGCCTCAACGACGCTGTCGATTTCTTCTACAGAGCTCGTGGTCTCGACCCCCTTTACACCCAACTCGAGGTTGATGCTTCATTCTTTTGGATTGATGATGCTGTTTTAGTACTATTTCTTTATCAACTCGACTGTACATTGTTTATTCATGTCATTGCATTGTTGATTCCATTGACTTACTTCTTGATTTTATAGCCTAAACCCTAATCACTGAATATCCTACAGGAATCTTATCCATGGGCAATGCTTTATAAATAAAATTGCAGTGCTAGAAGATGGAAATGTTGCTGATTTGGAACACCCCCTTCACTGTTAATCCTTGACATTATCAAGAATGATCATGAGGTGGTGTTTGTTCAAAATTTAGTTTTGGAATCTGAAATCCGGCTCCAGAGGTTAATGGCCGGGGTAGAACTTTTTAGATAATAGCATATCAATGGTTAGACTCAAGAGCAGGGTTTAAGGAAATGAGCCATTGAGCCATATGCAAGTCAACACTCCGGTTTAAGAATTTGGTTTAAATTTTCAAATTCTGCAACCGAACGGCCACCTAATAGACTAAAGATCAAGATACTCGGTGCTTATTTTCTTGGTAAACCCTATGCTTGTAGTTTATAGATGAAATTTTAAGGAAGCAGGTATGTAATTTACTGGTAAAACTGAGTCAACTTTGGTCAATTGGTGCACAGGAGATGGATAAGTGGCTACCTGACAAGAAATTATTAATTATTGACTTGCATTGACCTAAAGTTGACCAATCTCCTGAAATTGGCAGTTATTGCAAATAGATTCCAGAGTAGTTGATAGTTTTGAGCAAATGTTCACATTCAGTTGCCTACTTGTATGGTGGACCACAACTTCAAATTTTTATTGTCTAACTTCTATTGCACCTTTTGTTTGTTTGTTAAGTTGGTATTACGTGATCTTTTTGCATGAAGGTGAACCTTAGTTATGCTTTCTATTTTTCTATCATGCATACCATATTCCGAAGAATATCTAGATCACTAGGTAATCTTGAATAGTTCCTGGTTTGATTTTGATCTCTATGAAGTAACACTTAATTTACATGTTTGATACTTTGATACAGTTATCGCTATCAGCCAAGGACCTTTGCGATAAGGACATCATGTCAAAGGTAGCGATTTCTTGTGCCTGAATATCCAGATAAGGATGTTACATGGATATTGTGAATTGCTGCCTTTGTTTTGTTGCTCCTAAGTCCTAACAATGGTTTTCTGTTATTTCGTAGAGTGATCCAATGGTTGTGGTGTATCAGAAGAAAAGAAATGGCAATCTTGATGAAATTGGTCGCACGGAAGTTATCTTGAACAACTTGAGTCCTAGTTGGATTAAGAAATTTTCAATTGCCTACCGGTTTGAAACTGTGCAGACATTAGTGTAAGCAAGCCTCTCGTCCCATTCCGGCTGTTTGGGTTTTGAGTGACTCATATGTTAATTTGTGTGGTGTTTCTACTTTCCAGGTTTCATGTGTATGATGTTGATACAAAGTTCCATAAGTTGCCATCTGCTAAGGTAACCTTCTTTATTTCTCATTCGTCGTTTTCTAACTTACTAAGACATGAGATTTCTTTCCGAATTTTGAGTAATTTACTCAAACTGTTCGTTATTGCATTTGATGCTATGAAAGCACGTTTTATATTTTTATGTTGTACTTGGCAGGCACTCAACTTAAGTCAACAAGATTTCCTTGGTGAAGCTACTTGTGTTCTATCAGAGGTAGATTCCTTTCCCAAGAACTTTATCATCCGAACAGAAGTTCACTATATATTATTCGTAATCTGAATTTTGGTTGTCTTTGCATCTCTTCCAGATCGTCACCAAACGCGATTGCAGTTTGACAATGAAGCTTCATTACAAAAACGGTCAGGCAGGACCAAGAAATTTAGGCACGTTAACTGTTCACGCAGAGGAGGCTGTTTCACTGCGAGCTGCTGTAGAGCTCGTATTCCATTGCAAGCATCTAGACAACAAAGATCTGCTCTCGAAAAGTGTATGTGAAGGACATTGTTTTCTTGATCATCTTATGCTCTTACCCTCTTGCCTCGCCTACCTCGCTCACTTTCCTTAAATTTCTTCGCTAAATTGCAGGACCCGTTTTTGAGAATATCCAGGGTTGTTGAGGGTGGAAAAATTGTGCCTATATGCAAGACGGAAGTCGTGATGAACAATTTAAATCCATCGTGGAAGCGAGTTAATCTAACTGTACAGCAGTATGGTAGCAAGGTAAGATTATTACTCTTCCTTGGCATCTATGTAACTTGTCATAAAACATCCTTCTAATCATTCATGAGTTTCCTGCAGGAAAATCCATTGATTATCGAGTGTTTTGATTTCAATAGCAACGGGAATCATGAACTCATTGGGTAATAATAATTCCTATGATGAGTTTCTTCGGATCATTTATCGTTTTTCGCTGATACTCTTACTACGTTTGGACCGTTGTCTAATGTCATTATAACTGCCTGGACCAGGAGACTTAAAACATCAGTACAGGGGCTTGAGAATATGCAAAGAGGCAAGGCTGGTGCTAATTTCGTTAAACTGCACAAGGGCCGTGAAAAGGTTCTTGCCATGATTTCGTTATGTGGATTCTTGATGAACTTTCTATCCGTACTCTTATCCGTGCTGATGGTATTTTCTTTTGTAGGTTCTAAAGGGTCAGCTCTTTGTGGAATCGTTTGTCGAAAAGCAACTTTATAGCTTTCTTGATTACATATCTAGCGGGTTTGAGCTTAACTGCATGGTTGCTGTTGATTTCACTGGTACATTTGTGAAAATAGTTGAGTGCTTCTTCTTAATCATGTAGGATTTTGACATGAGATTTAACCTCCTTTATGTTTCGACTTCATTACAGCTTCGAATGGAAACCCTCGAAGTCCAGACTCCTTGCATTATATTGATCCCTCGGGTCGCTTGAATGCTTACCAGCAGGTAATGTGGCTATCATCCAATCCAAGTTTTATTAGGCTTATGTTAAGGACTTTAACTTTACATGGATTTGTGAACGATACAAGTTTCGAGCCCTAATTTCGGATTCATTTTGCAGGCTATAATGGATGTGGGAGAGGTTATACAATTTTACGATTCTGATAGGAATTTTCCTGCTTGGGGCTTTGGTGGAAGGGTCAATGGCAGCATCTCCCATTGCTTCAACTTGAATGGAAATCCATATGCCGATGAGGTAAGAACTTGTGAACCTTCATTGTGTGTTACTTTTGGGTCTGTAACCTTTATGTAAGTTTTTGTCACTCTCACTCTGTGTTCTAAATATCGGATATATCAATCGATATATCATTGACATATCGACGGTATTTGGAATTTTATACGATAAAAGCATACTGGTCAATGCATAAAAAATTGTCAACGGCGATATTTAGCAATATATTCTTGTTATTTAGTGTTATGTTGTCGATATTTTGTGATATATCCATGATATTTTTCAATCTAGCGGTGATATTTAGTACATTTTTCAATGTAAACATTATTTTCTCATGTTTATTTGGAAATTTTGAAGTGTAAATTTTATTTATTTAAGCAATTTTTTTGTTTCAAGTGTATAAATATAATAATTTGACTAAAATTAGCTTATTCGATAAATCCGATATATCCCCGATAATATCATATTTCCTCTTCACCGATATGATCCCGATAAGCGATATTTAGATCCTTGTTGTCATTCAACAGGTTACAGGAGTTGAAGGAATCATGGCTGCCTACTCATCTGCTCTACACACAGTTGCACTATCCGGACCAACCTTGTTCGGTCGCGTGATTGACAGAGCTGCCGGAATGGCTGCTCAGTCCCTTGCACAAAACAGTAGCAAATACTATGTCTTGCTTATTATCACTGTGAGTGGGAGTGTAAAAAGGTTTTAGGTCTTTTTCGGTCTGTTCAAATTTTTAAACGTTCATAACATTTCTTCAGGATGGAGTGGTCACCGATCTTCAAGAGACAATAGACGCTTTGGTGAAGGCATCCGACTTACCCTTGTCAATCCTTATCGTCGGAGTGGGCAACGCAGACTTTACCCAGATGGAGGTACACTCATTTTACAGATTCAATCCAGCAATATTGTTTACTCCACACTGTGATCATATGTCTTGAGTCGAGTGTTTTCGTATTCTGGCAGATCCTTGATGCTGACACGGGGCCTCGACTGCGAAGCTCAACGGGTCAGGTGGCTGCAAGAGACATTGTACAGTTTGTTCCGTTGAACAAAGTGCCGCGTAAGTGTATGATCTACACACCCTCTGTGCAATTCCCAGTAAACTGACATTATCTTGCTGGGATTTCAGTGTTTTGATTCGGGTTTTCGGGTGTGCAGGTGACGAAATATCGGTAGTGCAGGCACTCTTAGAAGAGCTACCGGGACAGTTCCTGACTTGTATGCGCATCAGAGATATCAAACCCCGGACGTTCGCTCCTAGCGCTCCTCTGATTTAAACTCCCTTATTTTTCAAGTTAAATTAGGGGATAAAACCATATGTATATAATTAGGGCTATTTTATTCTATTGATAGGTAGTAATTGAATTGTAAATAATGGTTGATGGTTGATTATTGTTTGGTAGTTAACTAGTACAGTCGACCGTCACATTCACGGATTGACTTTTCTTTTATAGAGAATAAAATCCTATTATGTATATACAAGATGTATAACTATTTTATATAATTGAATTTTAATATAAATGTGTAGCAAAACATGTCAAGATGCACTTAAGCACAATGCAGACCAATTAGTTGATGTTACCTGAGCTGCATCTCCAATGTCCACTTTGTTTGCAGCTGCTTCCATTGAACTTGTGTTAAACTTCCCCATCTTCGTTGCTCAATGCGAATTCAGGCTCGTTCTGTGGTATTGGATGGAGATAAACTCCTGTATCCATTCAAAGTGCCCCGACCCCCGAGTATCACTTCTACAATCTTGTTGATGTTTGAGACATCAATACCACACTTTACCATTTGTCAAAGTTAAAGAATTTTGGTGATAGTCATCTTCAGGAACAAGACAATCACTCAGATACCATTCATCTTATGTACTGTAGTTATGTAGATCCATGGAAATGAGTCAAATGACCTACTGGATTCTCAAGTTCTTGAAAAATGCTGATTTCCACTTACATATCTGCAGTACAGAAATGACATATCTGCAGTACAGAAATCAACTTGGAAGCTCAAGAAAAGTCAAACTTGGGAACCCATTTACACTCTTTGAAGCTTAACCAAACAAAAAAATGACTTTGTTCAGCTGAGAATGAGTCAGCACCGAAGTGAATGACCATTAAACCATCGTCCAAACTCAAAAATGTCGAGTAAATCATCTCCTCATTCCTCATAAAACCACAGTAACTTGCAAAAGAGCAATCAAACTGATGCCAAGCTGAAATACAGATCAGTTCATCACAAGTAACAGCACTGAAAACCCTCAGATTTATAACTGATAACCAGAAAAACCTTCATTTGGCTCTTTTATCACATGACATTCAACCATTTATAGCCTTTTAATTTACTACCATGAGCATCATACCCGACGCAAGAACACGCAAAACTTTGTTGTCACTTCCCGCATGCATGTACGCTGAAGAGATCAAGAGGAAAAGTCTAAAATTCTTGAGAAGCAGAGCCGATATCTCCCTTGCCATGACCGACCTTCTTCGGCAGCAGAGTCTGGTGGATGTTCGGAAGAACACCTCCGTTTGCAATTGTAACAGTGCCAAGCAACTTGCTCAGCTCCTCATCGTTTCTCACGGCGAGCTGAATGTGGCGAGGCACGATCCTGTTCTTCTTGTTGTCTCTCGCAGCGTTTCCGGCGAGTTCCAACACCTGCAAGCACCGAAATCAATTCAGCGAACCCCAATCAATTAACTCATACTAAAACGCCGAATTGAATCCAATTGCAGCGGCGATTAAACGAAATTTCACACACAAGCAAGAGAATGATAGATCAAGTGGCAAATAGTACCTCGGCGGCGAGATACTCGAGGACAGCTGAGAGATATACGGGAGCGCCGGCGCCGACACGCTCGGCGTACTTGCCGGCCTTGAGAAACCGGGCGATCCGACCAACGGGGAACTGGAGACCGGCCTTCGAGGACCTGGAGACTGACTTGGAAGACTTAGGCTTGCCGCGACCGCCCTTGGTAGATCCGCCGCCCTCTTTACCGCTCATTTTCACGAACTTAGAGGGAGAAACCCTAACCCTAGAGAGAGAAATGGATCGAGCTTGTTGAGAGAGGGAGAAACAGAAATAGTTGGAGGAAGAGGAAAGTACGGATTTGGTGTTAAGTGGAGATTGTTGTTTATATAGGAAGTGATAATGGAATCTGATTGGTCCAGAGATTATAGCGAGGATTGCCAGCTTGGCAGTAAGTGTTTGGAATTCCCGGGAAAACACCCGTTCATAAATTCAATAGGCGGTGGAAAGATTTTGGTCGAGTGAGCGAGAGGCGTGATCCTATCAGCCACCGAGTTGATTTTGCGGAACACGTGCTATTTACACTTTCTGTAAGGATTGGAGAAGACAGAGACAATCGGAGATGATGAGCTCGGTCTCCCAAGATGGTTTCCATAGTCCTTGGATGCGGATATTGTTGATGATTGTCAGACAATCTCCCTCAATACAACCATTAGACATGTTAAGGTCGATGGCTTTTAGGATGCCGACATGGAGACCAATAGATTCAGCAGCCACGACAGATGAAAAATTTATTTTGCAAGTGTATTTTAAAAAAAAATCTTTGATGACATCTATCAAGTTGTGAAAAAAGTTTCGATGAAATCATACTCTATTATCCGTTTTATGTCAAGCAATACGCAGGGTAACTCTCAATGTACTGCTTGGATCAAGAAGAAAGGTGCCACACAACAAGATATTCACATTGTCTATTAGTCTATGTTTCCTCAATACTAGTCAAATTTTGCCATATTCCTCGAACCCACACCCTCGTCCTCACAAGAACTCATGATGGTTCATGGGCACAAGTGACTGGATGAGTTGTGACTGCTTCGGTGACATGATTGGTGCCTTGGTGGTGTGGTAGTTAGGACAAGGGTGTCGAAAGGATTGGATGCGGGGCAAAGATGACAAGAATGCTCACGAATTTGTTGTTTTCAGGCCAGGATGTAGAAAATTATACTGTTCTACTATTATTGCTTGTCAGCGACAAAAACAACTGTTCTACCATGGTTTGGGTTGGTTAAAAGACAATGTGGGATCTGCATTAGAGAAAACTAATGATGTTTTATTGCTTAATATGAGTAATATCATTGAATTCCCAGGGGTAATCTACTTGTTCTGATACTTGAAATTTTTTTGCATTTTTCTGTCATGAAAAAATAAATCCAGAATTTGGGAATCTAGATAACAGAAACGCCTCAATTTCATAATTTGTATCAGAAACCTGTTCTATAACCTCTCTCAAACTTGTTGGCTTAACTAGAATTTACCTGTAGCCAATTGATGCTGTACTACTAACAATGGGCCATGGGGAGATGAAAGACAAATCGAATCCGGTGCGTTTAAGTTAGGTATCCTAGACACAAATTTGGCATGGTTAAGAACTTATGATGGTATCAGCATCTAAAACAAACGCAACACATCATTCTACAATAACACAAATTTCAGCTGGTTTTCCTGATTTCTACCAAACATTAACCAAAGCAAAACTCACTACCAATATAGTCCAATAACAAAATCGATTACGTTTCCAAACTCAAACCTAAAGCCCTTGAAATGCAAGATCAACATGAGCAATTAGCTGTGAAAGGCAAACAAAACCAGTGAAACAGAATCATACTTTATTTGCCTTGGACAAAAGTAAGATCAAACATTGGAAAACTGTAGGTATCACTGCCTACATTTGAGCTAGGCAGGCATGATATAACTTGTACCGACCCCTACATTTCATCAGTTCATACCTTCTGTTAGGGAGGAAAAAAAAGCCCTGAAACTAGCAACCAAGAGCGTTGCATATAGAAAAAATAAAGGCTTCAACGCAGTTTGCTAGCATAAGCAAATGACACAACAGCAGCCAAGATAGTGGTGGCAGAGGATACCAGGGTCCAGAAGCTCTTCTTCTTCCGAGCGTCCACAATCGACACCTGCAACGAATCCACCTGCCGCTTCATCTCTTCAACCTTCTTTTCCCTGTTCGCAAAAGCCGCTCTGATTGCTTCAAGCTGCCCTACATATGGGTCAAAATCACCGTTCAAGCTGCGGTCTTTAAGCTCAATTTGGGCCACTCCGCCTCCCTCAGATGCCTGAGTTATCTGTTCAGCAGCTTTCTTCAACATCATTAGTGCTTGCTCAAGGATGTAATCCTTAGACTTCACAGTATCCACTAATATACTGATTTGCTTCTGGGCTTCAAGAAGCTTCTTTTCCTGTGTATCCTTTTCACCCATCAGCTTCTCAACATTTGCCTCGAGCTCCTTCGTGTGCTCTATAAGGCCACCATTTGTAGCCTGAACGCTCTTCAGCTGACTTGCAGCTTCTTCAATCTTCTCTGATAACAGTGTCAACTTCGCATTCACCCTCGTCTCATTCATTTTCTCCTCATCCAGGGCCTTTGTAACTTCATCCTTTTCAAGAGTGACTCGGTCAAATTCACTCCTGTAATGGACGATTTCAGTGCTCAACTGTTTGCTCTTCTCAACCTGATTACTATAGGATTCGTCCAGTGCAGATAGCTGATCTCTAACAGTAGTCAACTCTTCTTGCAGCTTCTCAATATCACTTCCCATCTGAGTTTTTGCCTGCTGAATTTCATCTTTCTCCAGCGAAAGTGCTTGCATCGCTTCCTTGGTGGTTTCTAGCTCCTCTTCAAGCTCAATTGATCTATCCCTAGCCTTGGATTTCTCTTCCATCAACTTCTCAATGATGTTTTCTTTCTTCTTATCCTCTTCAGACAGAGCACCTAATTTTTGGTTCATCGCCTTTTGCATCTCCAAGGCTTCAGCATAAGCGGTCTCCAGTTCTGCAAACTTCGCCCTCTGTGATTCTTCATCCTTCCTCAGACTGAAGACAACTTGGTTGAGTTGATCTGCTTCCTTGACCAAATCCTCAACTCGGGCTCTCATCTCAGTCCTCTCCTTCTCCACATCAGCTTTCTCTTGTCTGATTGCCTCGGTGTCCCTCTCAAGCTTCTGAATCTGCAAATTTGACTCCGCCAAGCTTGCTTCAATGGACATCATATCACCTTTCATAGATTCAATCGACATTTCCCTCTCATTCTTCAAATTTATCACTTGATCTAATTCCATCTTCAATTCTCTCACCTCCTGATCCTTCTTCTTCTCTTCTGCTTCAACCTCGCTGAGATTCTCCTTGAGCCTAGTACTCTCCTCCAGTTGAACTTTGTATTTCCTTTCAATGGCTTGCCCCTCATGACTAGCACTGGTCAACTCATTCTTCAGCTTCTGAACCTCACTTTTCATCTCATCCAACGACTTCTTCAAAGATCTAATTTCTTCAGATTTCACCTTCTCAACCTCTTCTTTATCTCTGATAGCTCCCTGCATCTCATTCTGTAGATCTTGCAGCCTCTTCTGAACATCATCTCTTTCTCTTACCAGCCTCTCATTCCCCTCTCTCATCGTCTCATTTCTAACCTCCAGAGACTCCACATTTCTCCTCAACCGCTCCACTTCGCTGGCGACCTTTTTAACATCTCCGACCTGCGATTCAACAAATGCCGAAACCACGTCCTTCTCCACCTCAATCCCAATCTCGCCATCCCTAATCCGAGCGAGCTCAGATCTCAGCGCCTCGATCTCAGAAGAGGACCGATCTAACTCAGTCTCCAGAGACTTCTTCGACTGAAGCAAGCTGCTCACTTCCTTCCGCCTCTCGGTAGTCTCTTTGATGAGCCTTTCATTGAGAGACTTAAGCTTCGCGAGCTTCGACTCGGCATCATCCATATCGGCGGATGGCAAATCGCTGTGCCGCACGATTGGAGGGGGCTCTTGATGTGGCTGTTGCGGGAGGTCGTGCTCGGCTGGCTTATCATTTGCGCGAGCCGATTTCTTCTTGGCCATTGCTTTTTTTGTGGGGAGGATATGATTTTGTTGGTTTGCGAAATCGAGAATCCACAGTCACAGAGAGCGAGAAAGAGACAGGTGGAGCAATGGAGGATTTCTAGGGTTTTCACTTTTCACGTATGGTGTAGGAGAGAGATAAGGCGGAGTATTTCTAGGGTTTTATGGTGGAGGAGAGAGATAAGGGGGGCGCTCTTTGAAGATTTCTAGGGTTTTCACATGTGGAGATGAGGCGGTTTTGGGTTTCAAATTCAAATCATATTTTCCCCATTTTTAAAAAAAAAACCATGGAGATGAAAAAGAACGACCGTTGGGACTTGAAATCAGGAACTGAATCGAGTGAGTGGATACGTCACGTGGGCCCATATGGGCCCTTCAAGTCCAATGCGGTATATTGGGCCTATTAAACCCAAGATAAACCCATAGGCCGAACCATCCGATCTTTACTAAACCAAGAGAGCAGATTGTTTCTCTGGTCGAGGTTTTCGATTTTACATGTATTAAGCGCAATTGGATACTCGAATAAAATGTTACGAATGTTTGTAAATTAAAAGGGTGCGTAGAGCAATGGTAGGATTTAGGGCTGTTATCAATTGTCACGTAACAAAAAAAAAAGAGTTAAAAATAAGACCCATAGCGACTAGCGATCATGTGACAGAATTTATATTTTATTTGTTTTTAAATGAATTTCGGTTATTTTCAATTATGTAAAAAATATTAAATTTTATTTTTGAATTTAATTTAATTTTATCTACACATAAACACCACTCTTGTGTGGAAAAAAAATCATCCGAATAATACCCCTGTTTTCTTCTTTAAACATTAAAAATTATTTTTAATGATATGTTATTATAAATTTATTACTTCATAATAATAATAATAATAGAAGAAGAATTGAGTAAATAAAAAAGATAAAATATAAAATGTGATTTAACTTAAGACCCCAAAACTCGGAAGAGGATCCCCTCCTAATAAACAACCTCCTAAGAACTTCCTAATAAAATAATCTCAGCTGTTGAACAAAATAAAGGGCTGGGATTAGATCTCTTACATTAATTAATCCCAAACCCAAAATCATCTTCCCCTCCACTGTTTACTGATCGAGCGATAATCAATTTGCAGTGAAGTTAACTAAGATAGGGAATGTCCTATATCCTTCTTTTCTTTTCTTTTCTTTTTTTTCTTTTTTTTTTTGATTAGGAAAGATTTCGGGTGAGAAGGCTCTACCAGGCAGCATCCTTGCGGATGAGGTCCAGAAGACCTGAATCATTTTGAATATCGACTCCTCGGGCAGAGTGGCAAAGGTGTGCAACCTTATCAGCCACTCTATTGCCCATACGAGGAACATGAAAGAAGGAGACTTCTTTCATAGTCAATAGCAGAATTTGTACATCAGAAATGATCATTTCAATTTCCCAAGGGCATTTGATTTTCCTATTTAAGTGATCAATGATTATCTTAGAGTCACCTTCGATTTGAATTTTGTCTATATTGAGTTGGCGAGCGTGTTGGATTCCCACTTTGAGAGCGAGAGCTTCCGCAGTGAGAGGACGTTGTTTGCCTAGTTTCTTGTGACACACTGATACTAGTTGTCCATCCCAATCTCTGATAATGGCCCCAGCAGTACTATCGTTATTTGTAAGTGATGATCCATCGAAATTGAGCTTTAGCGTTCCCCACGGTGGCTTGCGCCAAGAAACATTTTTTTGTCTTTTATTCTGTTTTGGAGTTTTGGGGATAAAATGACTAAACTCCTCCTCAAAATCAGCCTCAACCACAGATGTCTTGTTCCAGTTGTCTATGTGCGATTTAATCAAACGTAATACTTTGTCTTTTTGCAGAATGGCCACCCGCTGAAACAAATATTGATTCCTAATATACCATGTAGACCACCAAGAGAAAGCAAGGCTTTCCAACGCTGACGAGTTAAGCTTTTTCCCAATAACTGACAAAATGGGCTTGATGTCCCGAGACTGGACAATCATGCAAGCAATAGTTGATTGAACTTGTGGGGGGAATTGATGGATCGCTCGTATAAACTGACACTCTAGTAAAAGGTGGACCTCGTCCTCGGGGCCCCCATTACATAAAGAACAGGAGGTCGGGACAGACGTCCCCCGACAGGATAGCCTAGAAGCAGTTGGAAGGCCATCCTGTGAAACTTTCCAAAGAAAATTTTTAATCTTCGGGGGAATATTAGCCTTCCATATCCAGGCATTATTGTCAGGGAGAAGTGTTGACTGAGCTGTTATCAATTTGTATGCACTAGCAGTGGAAAACCATCCCTCCCTATCGGGCCACCAGTATAACCGGTCCTCAAATTGCGAGGCGAGTAGCGGAATGTCTAGAATTTCACGTACCAAGCAGTTAGGTAGTGCGCTCTCGAGTTTTTCCTTCCACCATCTTCCCCCCATGATGTAATCACTGACCGTCTCCTCTTGATTATAATTTTGAGGGCAATCTTCCATGGATGACAAGGAAGAAGTTGTGATCCAATTATCAGTCCAGAATTTAATTGATTTCCCATTTCCTACAGACCAAATAAGCCCCAACTTAAATTTGTTAATTAAAGTTGTGAGCTTAGACCATTGCCAGGAGGTTGACCCGATTTTTTTGTATTCGAAAATGCTAGCAGAGCGAAGGTACTTGTGTCTGATCAACGAGACCAATACATTACTAGGCTCAGCCAGAATCTTCCAAAGAAGCTTCATTTGGAGAGCCATATTATGTCACTAGATTTCCGAATCCCCAAACCCCCACAATGCTTCGGTTTGCAAATCCTATCCCAGCTAATTAGTGGGCGGTACTAAAGATCCTTGTTCCAAAAGAAAGTACGGTTTATCTGGTCAAGTTCTTTGTGCATCGTCGCAGGGAGCATGAAATTCTGCATAAAGTGCAGTGGCTTAGCAGAAAGATTGGAGTTGATTAAGATAGCACGTCCTTGTTGAGAAAGGGCATTGGCCCTCCATTTACTCAATTGTTCTTTAGACTTACAAATGATTTCTTCGAAAGTATTTTTGGTCACACGCCCATTGATAATAGGGCAACCAAGATATTTCTCTATTGAGTGTTCATTTGTAATATTAAGACAGTTGTGTAGTTCTAGGATCCTATGGTTAGGGATGCCTCTCGTAGCTTGGAAACTAGATTTATAGTAATTGACCTTTTGGCCCGAAACTTTACAGTATGAATCTACAATCGATTTCACTTTACGCCCAGCTTCCAAACCACCTTTTGAGAAGATTATAATGTCATCTGCGAAGGAGAGGAATGGAATCTGGGAGCCGTGTTTTCCAATCGGAAAGCCGATGTGGGTTTTATCCAGTCTTGCCTCAGTTGTGAGCTTTCGGGCCAGAATCTTAGCACCTAAAATAAATAGGAATGGGGAAATCGGGTCCCCCTGACGGAGACCCCTGGACGGGAAGATCAGGTCAGTAGGACCGTTGTTGACTAACACTGAGAAAGATACCGTCGTGATACATTCCATAACCCACGAAATAAATTTATCGTGGAAACCAAATCTCCTAAGTACCTTTTTTATGAAATTCCAGTCGACTCTATCGTATGCTTTTTCCATATCTAGTTTTATTGCTAACCAACCCTCACGACCCTTCCGAGACCTGAAGGAGTGAAAAATTTCGTGAGCTATCAGGACATTATCTTGAATAGCCCTGTCAGATACAAAAGCGCCCTGCAGAGGGTGAATAAGTTTCCCAATAATCATTTTCATTCTATCGGTCAAGATTTTGGATATAATTTTGTATATATTGGAACATAAGCTGATTGGTCGGTAATGACAGGTGGCAGTCGGATTTTCTCTTTTTGGGAGAAGGGAGATGAATGTGTGGTTTATTTGTTTAAGCATTTTTCCGGAATGGAAGAAACCTTTAACTGCTCGGATTACGGATGTACCTACTATATCCCAATATTTTTTTATAGAATTCAGCTGTGAAGCCATCAGGACCCGGGGATTTATTTTTCCCTAAATTGAAAATTGCAGTTTTAATCTCCATGTTAGACGGTAGTTGCACAAGGAAGTTGTTATCCTCCAGTGTAATTGATGGTTGTATTAGCTCCAACAGCTCATTTAGGAGCTTGTCGTCTATCGGTTCTTTCTTAAATCTTTTGTCGAAATCCTCTTTAATCTCATTCCGTACATTTTCCTCGCCTACAAACAAAGTTCCAGTGGAAGAAGCGATGTTACGTATTTGTTTCCTATGCCTTCGCCCCGACGCCACTCGGTGAAAATAAGCTGTGTTGGAATCCGAGAGCTTAAGATGTTTGGTTTTGGCTCTTTGGTTCCAAAAAGTTTTTTGGAAGAGTAGAAGCTCCTCCTTCTTTTTTATGAGGCACTTTTCCTTGTTGTAGTTTGCTTGAACATTTATCCCCGGGCCAGTGGATTGAATGTGTAGGAGCTCAGTCTCCACCTCTTTCAATTGGCGGAAAATGTTTCCAAAAGTCGTTTTATTCCATTCCTTTGCCTTCTTTTTTAAGGATTTTTTGTTTAAACACTAATTGAAACATGGCAGATCCCGGGCAATTGGCCCTCCCGGATTGTTTAACTATATTGCGGAAATCTTTCCGAAGTAGCCAGGCATTTTCAAACTTGAAAGGTGGAGCTTTAAAAGTAGAGTCAACCTCAAAAGATATTGATATTAATTTCTTTTACTAATGGGAGTACGGTCGATCAAATTTTATGTTTTTCTTACCCTGTGAAATTGATATAGAAAAAGGTTAAGTTTCCAATCAAATTTCAAAGTGTTCCCGTTCCTGCACTTGTTGTGTATTTTCTTGGTAAATTTGTTCATTTTGTTTGGAAGAACACGTCGAAGCTTTTTTTTTTTGATCAAACACACATAACTTTGAACCCCACACAATTGATTTTCAATCTGCTTTCTTCAAACAATCAGAATGTATAAGCCACAGAACTAACCTGGACAAATTAATCAATGTTTTGAATTTGATTTTATAAATATTAGATTTAGATTTCCAATCGTGACTCGCCACTCCTCCAAGCACTAGCCCGTGGATGCCATGCCCTCACCTCGCTCGCCGCTCACACCCTCGTCTCCCCTGAGCAGACCCCCTTTAGCATCTAGGCCGAATATGTCCTCTCATCGGGGTCGTAGAACACGTCTGGCAGCAGGACCAATTTCACTGTCGACCCCGACTCACCGAGTTGACTCGGTAACTAGCCCAATCCCCAACCAACTCGCTCACCTCCACCCGCTCTGCTAAGTTGTTGACCTCGGCGTTCCTGTGCAGAACCGAAAGAAGCACGGCGACGTCGGTGAGTAAGACTCGGTTTGCTCCGAGGCGAGCCGCGGTGAGCCCTGGGAGACCCATTCCAACGCCGAGTTCAAGGACGGTCTTGCCGTGGAGGGTGAACAAAGAATCGACGTACTGGATGGCGAGGTAGAGAGGATTCAGTAGACGGCAGTGGGGAGGGGGGTTTTGGATTTGGATTTGATTAATGTAGGGATATAATCTCAGCCCTTTATTTTTTTTAATGGCTGAGATTATTTTGTTAGGAAGTTATTACGAGGTTTTTTATTAGGAGATGATCTTCTTCCCCAAAACTCGGGCTTATGAATGGGATTGAAAAAAAAAATTAAAATGAAACCCTTAAGTTGACAAGACATAAAAAAATAAGTTAAATGTCATCTTGAATGCGTATATCTTTTACTACTAAACTTCCTAATTTACCAGGAATTTCGAATAGTGGGTTATATTAAAATATTTAATTATGCTTACATTTATATTTACCCATTACACATTTATAATTTACGCGGTTTCTAATAAAATTGTTTTGTTTTGTACTTTTACTTTGATTTTATATGGCTATTTTTTTTAAAAGGAAAGGAATTCAACGCACTGGACAGACGAGAGGCAAAAAGATCGACAACAAGAATACCATCATGACATCATAGAAACAAGAAACAACCGAGCAAACATATCAACGAAATAGAAACACCGAGAAAAACTAAAGCCAGATAGACAACATTGACGGAACGAGCGATGAAGATCCTAGGTTATTTTGCGCCACAACCGTGACCGAGATTCGCATGTCTATCTAGAAATTAGTAGGGTGTTTGAAATGACCCAACATGATCAAGTTGCAGTGTTGTACAATGAACACTGACGTTCTGTCCCGTAAAAATTTACCATATGCACCACACAAAATTGACCACATATACAATGTAGTGATTTGTTTGTGGTGTAAATAGCATCTCCAGTACCAAAATCACTTTCGAAAAAAGATCCTGTACTAGAGTACAGTACAAGTACAAGTGCCAAAATTGATTTCCTGTGCTACAGTTGCAGGCAAAAATCTATCTGTGCAAAATCTATAAAGCCACAACATCCATCATACCCCATTTACAAATTATTTCACCTTCAAGTCTTCGTGAAATGGGAATGAAAACCCCAGCTTACAACTGATTAGAAGTGGTAAAAGCCACTTGAACGACTTGCAAAATATCACTCGCAGCCACTGGAACTTAGGAGGGAGCTGGGAGATAACATGGGCAAGTCAGAGTTGGAAGAAAACGCCACCTGTCTAAGTCGCCTGAGCTCCTTCAAAGACTCTGCCGAGTTGAAATCCATCGTATCAAGCACGTCTATTGAGGGGGTTCTCGTCGAAGACGGACTCCCCGGCGTTTGGGCTGGCTTATCGCCTTTAAGAAGAACCACAGCCTGCATATACTCGTTCATATAGGGTGTAAATAGTTCCCTAAGAAATTCGCCTATGAATACAATGCATCAAGTTATGGGATGGGTTACTTGCCTGGCGCATATATGGCCGAATGAATGAAGAGGGATCTACGCATAAAGCGGCAGTCATGACCATACGCGCCAACTGTCCCCTTTTATAGTTGTCTCCGAGACATGGGTCGACTAGGCCTTCCACCTGATTTTGATACATCAGAGGCTTTGCCTGTCGAAGCCAATGGTTTCTTAAAAGACACAAACAAAAGGGGGTAGTTCTGTTTGTGTATTTTGAGCTGGTTTACCAGATTGTTAAATGAAATAGGACTTACCCAGAGGAGAATGCTCTGTGTTGACTCATCCAAAGCCGGGCGCCCAGTGATCAGCTCCAAAAGCACAACACCAAAGGCAAAGACGTCGGTTTTCTCATCAACTACGCCCTGCATCATGTATTCAGGAGCAATGTAGCTGCCATTTGAAGCAAAACAAGTTAAGAAGTTGTTTCCAAATACAAATTTGGAATATCAGTCTTTGTTAAAAAGGGGTATGTGATTTGGCTTCTATGTACCCGAATGAGCCTTCATGATTGACAACGGTAAGGTGAGCTTCTTGTCGGGGTAACCACAACGCAAGACCAAAATCACAAATCTGAAACAAATTAAAACAATATTCATTAGTAGTTGTCACAGCTGATGAAGCTCGTTTAACTGTAAGCTGTACTACTAACTCAAATCATATTTCATTCTTTGCCTTAATTTGGAGGAAACAAATAAACCTGAGGTAGATAATTCTCTCCAAGCAAGATATTATCAGACTTTATATCTCTGTGAATTAAACGCTTCTCACAGCTGTCATGGAGATACTTCAACCCCTCGGCTATTCCTACAGCGATCCTGTATCTCGTAGCCCAATCTGTTGGGAAAAAATCGGGTTTTCCCTCTTCGTAGGATTAAGATGGGCAAGACTCACTTTTGTATAAAAGTGGAACTTATATTATATAGTGGAAAACTTTACAAGGATATAACTCTCACTATATAATTTTGTGGCTAACTCACACTAACTCTTACTAGGCTTGATCTCTCTACACTTGCTCTCACTTGAATTGCTTTGCTTGTGTTGGATACAAACCAAGGCTCCTTAGCCTATTTATAGGACTCCACCACCACCGACTTTCACCATCCCCTAAGTGGGAATTATCTAGATTATGCTAGACTTCCTATTTCTAGAATTGCCTAGATTAATTAATAAACCTCCCATTTACAAGAAAACTCTAGAGATCTCTCAAACACTCTAGTCTTCTCTTGTGCCTACCATTCCAATTTTGGGCCAACAATTGGTTTGGGCTTCATATGTACTTACCCACAAACTTAAGTCTTATGATGAGTGATTAAGGAGGGATCGACCCAACAATTCTCCCCCTTCCCGACTTAATCATGGGCGTGTCACGAGGCCGGATCCTTGACAACAAGCTTCAAACTTATTTGTCGGGATTACCTTGGTCATCATGTCGGACCAGTTCTTCTCCGTATGCACCTTGTCAAGCTGTAGAAGCTTCTCTTCGAGGATGTCTCGGATCCAATGATATCGGATATCGATGTGCTTCGAGCGAGAGTGATGGGTCGGGTTCTTCGCTAGATGAATAGCGCTTTGATTGTCACACTGCAAGACGTATCTGTCTTGCTCTACTCCCAGCTCGAGTAAGAAGCTCTTCATCCACAGCATCTCCTTGCAGGCTTCTGTGGCTGCGATGTATTCTGCTTCGGTAGTGGACAAGGCAACGGTCTTTTGTAACTTTGATTGCCAGGAAACAGCTCCCCCTGCAAAGGTAGTTAGATATCCTGATGTTGATTTCCTGGAATCATTGTCTCCGGCCCAATCTGCATCTGTGTATCCTTCTAGCACATGCTTCTCATTGCCGAAGCATAAGCACCGTTTAGAAGTACCCCGTAGATACCGGAGGATCCATTTCACTGCAGCCCAATGTTCCTTCCCCGGATTTGCCAAGAAGCGGCTTACTACCCCAACTGCGTAGGCGATATCAGGTCTCGTACAGACCATTGCGTACATGAGACTGCCTACCGCGGATGAATATGGGGTACTTTTCATCTCTTGTTTCTCCTTCTCACTTGTTGGACTTTGCTTTGAGCTCAGCTTGAAGTGTTCAGCAAGTGGCGTGCTGACCGGCTTGGCTTTGTGCATGTTGAATCTCTCGAGCACCTTCTCGATGTATCTCTCTTGGGATATCCACAGTAGCTTCCTCGTTCTATCACGAGTGATTGTCATCCCAAGGATTTGCCTTGCCGGTCCCAAGTCTTTCATGGCAAAGCATTTGCTCAAGTCTTTCTTTAGAGCAGCTATCTTATCACGGTCCTGCCCTACTATTAACATATCATCAACATAGAGCAAGAGTATGAGAAAGTCACCACTTGCGTACCTCTTCATGAAGACACAGTGGTCATTCATGGTTTTCTTGAAGTTGTGATCCGCCATGAAAGAGTCGAACTTCTTGTACCACTGTCTTGGTGCTTGCTTTAGGCCGTAGAGACTCTTCGTGAGTCTGCACACCAAATTCTCCTTGCCTGGAACTTTGAATCCTTCAGGCTGTTCCATGTATATCTCCTCTTCAAGGTCACCATGGAGGAATGCTGTCTTCACATCGAGTTGTTCAATCTCCAAGTCTAGGCTTGCTGCTAAGCCCAGAACAACTCGGATAGATGACATCTTCACGACTGGAGAGAATATTTCTTCAAAGTCGATGCCCTTCTTTTGGCTGAACCCTTTCACGACTAATCGAGCCTTGTATCGGGGCTTCGAGTTGTTGTCCTCGGTTTTCAACCGATAGACCCATTTGTTCTTCAAGGCTCGTCTCCCTTTTGGTAGCTTCACCAGCTCGTAGGTGTGGTTCTCATGTAGGGATTGCATCTCCTCCTGCATGGCTTTTAGCCACTCAGCCTTGTGGATGTCATCCATAGCCTCCTTATAGCTTTGAGGCTCCCCCTCATCCGTGAGGGTCACATACTCATCTGAGCTGTATCGGTTGGACGGTCGCTTGTCTCTAGAGGACCGCCTCAGCTCAGGCTCTACTGGAGTGCTTGATTCTGCTTCCGGCTCAACTGGGGCATCTTCTTGATCATTCTGCTCTTGAGAATGATCTTCATCATCAGCTTCGTCATCGCTCTCGATCGGAGCTTCTTCTGAATCGTCATGTTGTGCATTTGAGGGACTTAGCTCTTCCCTCCTTTGTCTTCGCGTCGGCTTTGTTGATCTTCGGATGTCTTCAATCGTCTGATCTTCGAAGAACACAACATCTCGGCTCCTAATAACCTTGCTGGTGGCCGGATCCCATAGCCGATAGCCGAACTCATCTCTGGGTGAACCAAGATAGATGCACTCCTTTGTCTTAGCATCAAGCTTGGCCCGCTCGTCCCTTGGAATGTGAACGAACGCCCTGCACCCGAACACCTTTAAGTGTTTGTAGGAGACCTTCTTCCCTGACCAGACTTCTTCTGGGATATCTCCGTTTAGAGGGACAGAAGGTGTGAGGTTGATGATGTCGACGGCGGTCATCAAGGCTTCTCCCCAGAACGACTTGGGTAGCTTGGCATGAGAGAGCATGCATCGGACTCTTTCTGTGAGAGTCCGGTTCATCCTCTCAGCAACCCCGTTTAGTTGTGGCGTCTTAGGCGGTGTCTTCTCAAGCCTGATCCCATAGGAGCTACAATACGCCTCAAAGGGTCCTCGGTACTCACCACCGTTGTCTGATCGGACACACTTGAGCTTCCGACCAGTCTCCCGTTCCACCTTGGGATGGAACTCCTTGAATGCTTCGAGGACTTGATCCTTTGATTTCAGCAAGCGCACCCAGACCTTTCTTGAGTGATCATCAATGAAGGTCACAAAATACAGTGCACCTCCATTGGATTTTTCAGTCATTGAACACACGTCCGTGTGTACAAGGTCCATGATATGCTTCCTCCTTGTGGGTGGAGATGATCTCTGAAAGGCAA
This sequence comes from Persicaria tinctoria, assembly GCA_037127255.1. Lineage (NCBI taxonomy): Eukaryota > Viridiplantae > Streptophyta > Magnoliopsida > Caryophyllales > Polygonaceae > Persicaria > Persicaria tinctoria. The sequence continues at coordinate 10,644,920 of JBANSL010000012.1, forward strand.
CTCTATGTTGTTTACCGACTAAACAATCAGAGCATGGGTCGAGGGAAGTACCTTTCAGGTTAGGGAGGAGCTGCCTTCGAGCGAGGATTTGAATGCCCTTCTCGCTCATGTGTCCAAGTCTTTGGTGCCAGATCTCCATGTCGGTGCTGGCAACGTTCACCTCTCCCTTGCAGACCTTTGCTTCTGTCCAGTACAATGTGCCTTCTTTTCTTCCTCGAGCCACGGTTAGGTTACCTTTAGTCAGCTTCCATTTGCCTCCGCCATTTTGACTAAAGTAACCATCATCGTCTAGCCTTCCAGTTGATATGAGGTTACGTCTCATATCAGGGACATGCCTCACATCTTTTAGAATGAGCTTGCATCCCGTGTTGGATGTGAGGATAATATCTCCTCTCCCCACGATCTTGCTCCATCCATGATTTCCCATCAGGACGGTACCGAAGTCTCCACTTCGGTAGGATGAGAAGAAGCTTTTGTGTGGGGTAACATGAAAGGAGGCACCAGAATCGACAATCCAGGAGATATCATTACATTCAATGTTTAGAATGTTACCTCCTTCAACGAGATATGAATCCTCGCCTTCATCAGCCATGGCGGTAGTACTCCTTTCTTCTCGCCTCCTCATAGGATTGATCTGGTCTGGCTTCACGTTTCCGGCCTTCTGATCTCTCTTGAGGATGCGACACTCTTGCCTCTTGTGGCCTGGTTTGCCACAGTAGTAGCACGTGACCCTGGTGCGTGACTTGGACCGCCCTCGAGACTGATCTCGGTCTCGGTTTTGCTTCCGTCCACGGGCATCATTATTGCCACGGTTGTCAAGGACATTGGCCTCGGAATGATTAGTTATTCCTCTCTCTTTCCTCCTAGCTTCTTCATTCAGAAGACTATCACAGACGGTATCCATGGTGAGCTTCCCGTCCGGTGATGAGTTACTTAGAGTAACTACCAGAGTATCCCAACTCTCTGGTAGAGAGGTGAGGAGTAGGATGGCTTGTAACTTATCATCAAGCACCATATCCACCTTACTTAGCTGATTGACAAGCCCCTTGAAATTATTCAAGTGCTCAATCATGCTGTGGCCATCCTTATACTCCATCTTCACCAACCGTCTAGCTAGGAGGGCCATGTTACGAGGCGATTTCTTTTGAATCATGGACTCAAGCTTTGTCCACAATTCAAAAGCATTTGTGTAATTAGAAACATGTTCAAAGAGAGTTTTATCGATATACTTACGGATCATGGCGACCGCCTTCCGATTAAGGAGATCCCACTCCTTATCACTCTTTCCTTGAGGCTTGTCCTTGTTGAAGACGGGTTCGTACAGGTCCTTGCAGTAGAGATGATCCTCCATCATCGGCTTCCAATAAGAGTAGTTGTCGGCCGTGAGCTTGAACATGTCACCCTCGTAAGTGACGGTAGCCTCCATCTTGATCCGCACGAGCTAACACCTTCCGAAAATGAACCTCGCTCTGATACCACTGTTGGGAAAAATCGGGTTTTCCCTCTTCGTAGGATTAAGATGGGCAAGACTCACTTTTGTATAAAAGTGGAACTTATATTATATAGTGGAAAACTTTACAAGGATATAACTCTCACTATATAATTTTGTGGCTAACTCACACTAACTCTTACTAGGCTTGATCTCTCTACACTTGCTCTCACTTGAATTGCTTTGCTTGTGTTGGATACAAACCAAGGCTCCTTAGCCTATTTATAGGACTCCACCACCACCGACTTTCACCATCCCCTAAGTGGGAATTATCTAGATTATGCTAGACTTCCTATTTCTAGAATTGCCTAGATTAATTAATAAACCTCCCATTTACAAGAAAACTCTAGAGATCTCTCAAACACTCTAGTCTTCTCTTGTGCCTACCATTCCAATTTTGGGCCAACAATTGGTTTGGGCTTCATATGTACTTACCCACAAACTTAAGTCTTATGATGAGTGATTAAGGAGGGATCGACCCAACACAATCTAGGCCCTCCTTGGAGCCTACTCTAGCAGCAAAAAGAATTTGCAAGAAATTCAACCAGATGAGTTATATTAGCCGACTAGCAAAGAGTATAAGGGTTTTGATTGAACCAACCCCTGAGGAGAGACCCAAGGCTACCAAGTGAAGATAGCTGGAAGACGAGGTGAACTCCTTTGTCAGTTCCATACCCAATCAGCTTAGCAAGATTGCGATGATCGACTTCAACTAGGACTCCGAGCTCAGCATAGAAGCTAGAGCTTTGCTCATTCTGGGTCTCTCTAATTAGTCGTTTGACTGCTATATATTGCCCATCCCGTAGGCGACCTTTGTAGACTTTAGCAAAACCACCCTGTCCAATCAAGTTATCTGCGAGGATAAACAAAAGAGTTAAAATTTCTCAATCAGTGGAGTTCAACTATTTGGTTGGGATAAAAATGGAACCTTCACTAAAACCCATTGTTGCAATCTTTAGTTCAGCAAAGGTGAAGATTTTCCAAGAGGCCTTGAAATAGCAGATAGTAGATTCAATGGAGAATTGAAGATCTTCCTCGTCATCCTCGATATCCACTTCTCTTTTGCTAAACCTTCTCGATACCCTAGGAAAGGTGTTCAAGTGCTTGGCCGATCTTTGTTTCCACTGACGTACAATTTTTCGACAGTGAGAAAATGACTTGCCAATAGATAAAAAAGATCGGCCTTCCGACATTGGAGAACGGGTATCTGATTCTTTGTCACTATTGCAACCTTCAATTCAAGAACCTCTCGTGGGGAACTCAAGTATTCCGTGTCCTACTCAAAATCAAGGAACTTCAGATCTGCAAGAAAGGGACAGTTAAGTGTGTAGGAGACGAGAAAAGGATAAAAGACCAATAACCAAATCCAATCTACCACAGTTTGATGACAAAGTTGTTGTTTGGAGCTACTCCAAAGGTAACAAATTTTATTACCTTTAGCGGAGGCAGCTGCAGCAAACAGAGCACGAAGAGTTCGGCGCGTAGGAGGATATGAAGATGGTGCTCACATTCCTAAGGCAGTTGTTGAACTCTCATCATTATCACTGGAACAAAAGCATTCGCATCATCGCTATATTCTACAGGTCTCTAGTCTCTAGATAAAGTGTCATGTCTACGACTCCACAGTATGTATGAAGAAGCTAAACATGTATTTGAGACGTTTAAGTACAAAATAGCTGTATAAGATTGAGTAATTTTGAGACATAATAACAAAACCCTAACACTGCAGTGTGATATCGCACAACAAAAATGCACTACTGTCCTGATCCAACTGAAATTTTGAGAAAACAAGTCAATCAATAATCAAAACAGCAAAGGGGCATTAATCTACCAAGTTCTTAGAAGGAATCAGGAACAAATTACATAAGTGATTTCTTTGATTTCTCTTTCCCCACTTTTTGTCTTGCATTTGTAAGATGTCATCGGTAACAAACTACATGTCAACAAATCAACATTCCAGAAGATCAAAGAAGGAGCTAATGTAAATTATCTTATAATGCAATTGAATCGGCGATCCGCTAGGTTATACGGCAAAATTTGGCATTTCCGTCGGTCATCGCAAATGAACATCAAGGAATCGACACGCTGACCTAATTGATGACGAATTTTTGGTTTGGAATTCACAAACAATCCGTACTCCGTGAAATCTAAAAATTCAGCATACGTTTGCACAGAGGAAAACGATTGAAACTTGAAAGAGAATGAGTTGTAAGAGAAGAAACGACATACGCTGGAGGAACAGACATGGCGAAAATACAGCATCCAGAGATCAGAGGGGGCGGACGAGAAGAAATCCTTTCTGTTGTGTTCTCCCTCTCCCTCCCTTCATCTTTCTCTCTCGTTTGAAAATTGAAACGGATAATCAGATACAGAAACGTAAACCGTTTCAGAGATGTGGAAACGATATGCAGGAGGGACGATAGAAACGGCGACATGTGGAACATTGAAGGCGAATCCCGCCTTCCCGCCTTCTCCTCTCCGCCATAGACACAGGCACACAGCTCGCTTCAGACCTGTCATTCTCGCTGTCTCAGATCACCAAAAATGGCCCTAGAAAAAGTAATAGCTCTCAAATTGGGCCGGCCCGTTATGACGACCCGTTTGCCGGTTTAGGGATGGCCCAAATTTTAAAATCCTCTTTGCACCCGAAAATCAAAATTGCCTTAAATTATTAGGTAGTTAATTATTTCATGTATAAATCTATATAAAAAAATTAAAACAATTGTTTTTAGATCCTAAACCCTTAAATTGATAAGTTTGTAAATTTATATCATAGAAAAACCCTTTAAATAAAATATATCAATCATAATTCCACGTGGTCTTGGGGCAGCGTGGGTAGAACCACCCCACATTTACGGTATGCAATATTTATTGTAAACAGGTTTATCGTCTATCTGTTTTGGCCTTACAGTTCATTGTTTGTTTAGGGTTTCATGACTCTTTAAACGTCAACCCCTTGCGTCATGTCTTCGTTGGTAACAAAGGTTGTAGTTGGTTGGTGGTAACTACGGACAGGCCTTTGCTAGCCTAGCAAAGGCCATAGTTGACGTGGACGGAGGCTGAAGGTGATGATGTTGGTCGGCGACGATAGGCCTGTCCGCAGGTCACGAGTCAAGGACCCGACGGTTTCGGGTCAGGCGAGTCAAGGTTCATGTTAGGGTTGGAGGTTTTGAGCAAATGACCCGGTGGGTTGATTTTTTTTTGTGTGTGAAAAGGGCTATTTTTGGGAAAAAATTTTAAAAAATGAATTTTTGTTTTAAAACATCCGCACTCGGCGGGTCCCGCTAACCCGTGAACCGTTGGTTCACCTGGAGTTGGAATCTCATGCGGTGATGTCGAGTTTGGATGGCATTGGAGTTTGAAGCCCACCCATTGAATTGATCATATCCGAAGAAGGAAAAACAAAACGATGGAGTCGGAAACTTATTCAACAGGGCGAAATTTTATATACATGTTTAATTTTTTTATATATATTTTAATGGATTAAAACGCTGAGGTTTCACCACTTTGCTTCAAAATGACGGTGATATTTTATTTCAAAACTAGTGTATGCTCCGTCCCCTGCACGGGAATGTGTTAACACAATATTATAAAATTACATTTATTATCTATAAAAAATCCTATTATAAATATGAAAAATAAATAAATAAATAAATATGAATTACATTATGATAATTAAACTAATAACTAAAAATATAAGATTATAATTAATCTAGATCTAAATAACTCATTCTCCTAAAAAATAATATAGATATAAATAAAAATAAATATGAAATAATTTATTCTGATATAAATAATTCTTTCCACAAAAAATAATCGATAACACCTATCAAATATTTACTACTATGTATCTATTAATATTTTTGGTAATTATGATAACTGTTCTAAAAAAAATCCTTCAAGGCCCGCCTAAACCCCCACCTAAACCCCTTACCTCACCCCTCCGCCAAGGCCTTCAAGGTCACCAAGACCCGCTAGACCCCAAAGACCCGCCATAAAATTCGTCCACATGGCAATTGGATGAACCTAATTTCTTTTTTAGGTCCCGTCCATATGTTGTAATTTATATATAAACCGTTCATTGGATATATTATTTATAATCCAAATGGAGATACACTTATATGACCATTTGTATAATATATTATTTATAATCCAGATGGAAATACACTTATATGACCATTTGTATATCTGTATATGCCAAAGTTGTTAATTAGATAAAACTACGTATTTTAGATTATTATTTCAACAAATAAATAATCGTTCCTATATATCTACGTAAATAATCTAAATTTAGGTATTAATACAATATTTAGATTAAGACAAAGTAGTTATTTAGATTATTATTTTAAGTGGAAATTGACATAGATAGGATATATATGATTAGATTAGATAGGATGGAAATTGGGTGAATATAATATAATTTGCATATGGTAATTGGGTGACATAATATAATTTATTCTCTATTAGGAAAATGGATGGATGGTTATAATATAGTTTATTATTATTATTATTGATGATTGTGTTATATTGATATAATTTTTTCCTTATATAATATTTATTATTATTATTTATTTATTATTATTATTATTATTATTTTTATTTTTATTTTATTATTATTATTATTATTATTATTATTATAAATTATAAAAATAATTACATACTACAGGAAATTAGTGGGTAGCCGAGATACTATCTGGGCTCCCACCCCCTTAGCAATAACAAAGCTAAGTCTAGTAAAAATATAAGTTGCAGCACGAGCCCCGGCATCCTGGGATATTGAGAATTTCTGAATCCGCTTCAGCAAGGCAACAACATCCGTATCCAGCTCCCCCAAGGAAGAGAAGGAGAATGGTAGGAAACCATACCCAACTTGCCGTGCACAAATCCCGATACTTGACACACTTGCGCTGAGCAACATCAACAACAACACGTCCGGGGATAAAATCAGACACTACAGACTGAGTCAAGGGTGAGGATCCCGTCAGATCAACACAAACATCTCGCCCCCTGTCCCACGAATAAAGAAGCAAATCCGCTGGACGAAGAGGCTTATCGTGCCTATCAACCAAACCGATATCAACCTCCTTACTAGCAGAAATCCCAGCCCTGAAACAGATATCCAATAAGGTGTCGCGCACGAGGTTATGCCGATGTTTAATGCCCACAGTACCAGCGCAGGACACAGCATGATCTCCATAGACATCACCATCAAAGACCCGAGAACAAGCCGGACAAGGCCTAGACACCGCAAACAAAGGAACACCCAATCGATAGCTAAGCACACTACGATAGGTCCTTCCATTCATAGTCTGTCCCAGCCCAGAAATAGGAATTGCACGCAACCAATCGGAGGAGTGAGCACCCTGCTGAGACTTCCACAATGCCACCTGCCACGGAGTCAAAGAGAAAACAGAGTCCGATGTAGAAGCAACCTTCGCGAAATATATATCTGCCAATTTTTTCATAAGTTTGGGGGCAGCGATTTCACTAGGATTGCGTAGAAGATCAGAACCCGTAGTCTCATTAAAAGTGTGGCAAGCATTATTATTATTATAATTAACTTTCAATTCAAACTACAAGAAATTAGTGGGTAGCCGAGATATTATTATTATTATTATTATTATTATTATTATTATTGATATAGTTTTAATTATATAGATTTAATTATTTTTATTAGATTTCCTTTTTGACGGGAGAAAGTTTTGCGAGACGCACTCACGCGCCGCCACGTAGGCAGATTCACTCACACGCCGCCACACAGGACGCTATGCATCGGTTTTAGTATATGTATATAGATGGTAGAGTTTTTTTTCAAAATAACATCGTTGTTTCATAAAAAAATAACATTGATGGTATATTTTTTCTTTAAATGAATAAATTAATGTAAAAACATTACTTTTTTCTAGTTCAAAATATTCTGATTAAAATGTAGTAAGTTGATACGGATTAGGTAACTTATTACTAGGTACTGTATTATTTTTGGCTAGTAATTGTCAAATTCAGTAATATAAATCTCGACATCATGATTCATGAACTTTATTATCAAAATATTAAGTTAATTAAATAATAAAAGTATTATATTTTATTAGAAGATATTTAAAGTAATTAGTCTATATTTAATTTTTAAATGTTAGTAATTTTTTGTTCTATTATTATTAAATTAACCCTTATAATGTATAACAACAAACTATTAATGAGATGACTCGAAAGGAGCACGAGAAAAGATAAGGTCCATCTCTTTTGATCTATATTAGGATCTCTCTAACGGAAGAATAGCTTCATGACCATATCCAATGACTCATCCTGAGCCCACACCTTTCCCCCGCGGGACCCACCGATCCTCCCTCTCCCTCCCTTCATCTTCATCTTCCTCTCCTCACCCCGCTATAAATACTCTCTTATCCCTCTTTTCCCTTTTTAGCAAATCCATTACAAAAATTAATTGAAGATCACCATTTCAGAGCGTAAGATCCACACTCTACAATTAGGATGATTCGCGACACTGCGAACTCGTTTCGATCACTTTGCGGAAACTCGCCCTCCCGCTTTGAGAGGGATCCAGCCAGTATCGGCTTCATTGATGAGATTGGAGGAAGCGTTGATGGATTTCTCTCCTGTACGGAGACCCTTAGGGTCCGAGAGCACCGACGATGGATCGTCGATGGTCGAATTCGACGGTAGTAGTAATAAAGCGGCGAATTCGACGCGGAAGAGGATGAGGGAGGGGTCGCCGGAGGGGAGGAGGGAGGTGAAGAAGTTTCCTCCGCCGCTGACGTCGCTCAACCGTTACGGTTGGCCGAGTTTCATTCTCCGGCCCGTGAGGAAGGACGGTCGGCTGGAGCTCACGGAGGTTAAGATCAACCGGCCGGAGATTCTCCGTGCTTCGCGCGAGAACGGTCGATTAACCATACACCTCGTGAAATATGCGGACGATGATCGAAAGGAGGAGGAGGAGACGGAGGAAGCCGGATCCAAAATTTTAAACGTCGTAAACGAGGAGGGAGGAGAAACTGGAAGCGATCGCGGGGGAGAGGGATGGAGGTTGGCGGTGGCCGGTGACGGTGGAGGGGGGGAGGGGATACGGCGGTGCTACCACAAGCACAGGGGGGCGGGGCAGAACCGGCACAACCACTTGGACATGTGGAGCCCACGATGTGTAACAACTCGATGACGTGGCGATTGAACTATGTACAGCTCGGATTCGGGGTAGTTTTGTCATTTTAAGCGCTCCCCCGATTTGGTTATCGGCGACTGACTTCTAGGAGGTGCATTGGCGAAAGTGCGGACTGCATAACGGGAGGGTTTGGAACGATGCGTTGAGACGTTGCCATATATGGCGGCAAGGCAAGTCAAGGGCGTGGGAGGCTGGGAGCCAACCGTGTTAAACGATGAAACGGAGTATTAGGTTTTTGTAAGATGATTCAATCTTAAAAAAATAGTTGGTCTTTGGAAATTTAGATAGTTGTAATTGCTTTTTATCCAGAAAAGTAGAAAACTATACAATAAAAATAATGGGAAATCATATAATTTCGTCAATGGTTTTCATGTCAAATGTACTATAATGACGATTGATGAATGGTTGTACAAGTATGATAAAGTAGGAGGATCTATCATTTGCATAAGGTAGTGAACTAAGACTCTGTTTGGTATCCGTATACGTATATCAGATATGGGTATCAAATATGATATCTGGTATTATGTTTAGTATATTAAAGTAATAGTTAACAAGTATATTAAAATATGAGTTTTATATTGGGTTGAAACCAAAGCTATTACAAGGATGGGTCGAAGGTTTGGGGTGAGCTATTGCTGCTATTTTCTGGGCAGCTTAGAGCGGTTTGGATACATGAGTCAAAAGGTCTATGGTGGGCTAAGGGGTGTGGATGACAGTTTGGAGGCAGCGGCCAACGGGTATAGTTGAGGATGAAGGACGGAGCAGCCAAGGTCAGAGGGGCATGGAGGACAAAGCAACCATGGTCGGAGCAGCCAAGATCTGGGCTCGGTTTTGGAATGGAGGGAGGCAGAGGATAGGGAAAAAAACTAACCCTAGATCTGAATTTTATTATATTAAGCAACAAATTTCAACAAATAGAAATCAAAATACCAAATAATAGAAGTGAAGAACATTTGATCAGTTGAAAAATCCAAGCTCGAAGGAGGAATCTACAACCAAGACTTCTATGCATAAGAGACGAGGAAGAAAGAAGATGAGAGAGTCTAATTTGATATCCCTCCCTAAAAAGGTATATTAGAAGGGAGAAAAATAAAAACCGAAGGAAAATATGGGTATATCAGGTTGATACCCATATACCCATTTACCAAACACTAGGTATGGGTACAAATGATACGTACTCATACCCATATTTGATATACGTATATCAATATCAAACGGGTCCTAAGTGACCTAGTACGTTCTCTCTTTGAGAGGCGAGTTTCGTTGCGCTGTCAGCCTGTCACCCTCCCATATCACATTATTAAGCATCAACCTTGCCCAGCAAAAACCAGTCACCGCTCTCATCTTCGAAAATGCCTGGTATATCACCCTCATCCTCCATCCCCCTTCGTCTACAACCCTAAGCAACCAGCCCGCCATTGGCGACAATTCCGAAAGAGAGCCTACGCTTCCGTTGTCAGCCTTTTGCCGCCTCGACGTGGTCTTGCCACCGTTACGCCTCCCGTGGCTTCCATCGACTCCACTTGACACCATGGTTACCACCTCCTTAGCCTTCGTCTAACTCAGCCTCCAAATGCCAACGCTTCACAATGTTGGCCCAAGCACCTTCCCCCGCATCTCACGGATTGCATCCGATTCTTCCTTCGACCACCTCAATGCAACCGCAGCTCCGCCCTCGACTCTTCTCTTGATTCCGTCCTCTTCGAGGAAACCCTCGGCTTTAGCCTCGACTTCGACCTCGGGCCCACCATTCTTGGCGACTCCATCGGCTCCACTTGAGGCTATCTTGAGTATTTCGACTCCCTGGTTCATGTATAGCATTGAAACAACATTTTTTTTTAAATTTTCAGAGGAAAAATAAAGGCCTATGAGCATTATGGGTTAGTTTTCTAACTGCTTTCTTGCCCTTACGCCTGTTTACTGTTGTTCGTTATTTATTCTGAGTCCTATCTTATACGCCTCTATTTTGGCTTACCCTTATGGTAGTCTATTTACGCTTTTAATATCGTCCTTGAGGGTGTGAGATGAGTTTTGGGGTTTGAATGGGCAATGTTATGACTAGGGTTTGAGCATGCGGGTTGGTGTACTTTGCCCTTCTTGTTGTGTTACAGGTTTTGTGTGAACGGTAACTGATTTGCCATTCTCGTAGACGTTGTGGAATGCGATCGATGCCTGATGGCTCTGTTCGGAGTCCATAATCAGAGGTGTCTGCTAGTGATCCCCATAGCTCTCTGTGTGCATCTTTCTTTTGGCTGGTCGGTTCGTTTGCTTTGCTAGCTTGTACTAGTGTAGATGGCTTGCACTTTTCATGCATTTTCCTTTCCGTCATTTGTTTCATGTTATTTTATTTATGTCATTTGTTGTTGTTTTTTTTGCTTATGCCATTTGTTTCTTGATGTACATGATGATTAGTCCATCTATCGGCTTGTCCGATCTCGCAATTTCATTAGAGAATCGAATTCCTTACCTTAATTTTTTTTTTAAAAAGTAAACTGCACTGAAGATATATAACTATTTTGAATCATTACAATTACAAGATAAAATACCAGAGTATGACAAAGAAAATAGACGAGCTAGGTGACAAAAGTCGTGAAAAAAATATAACTATTTTGAATGTTGAAAAAAAAATTCATACTTATTAGTAAAACCACTATATAAAAAAATTGACATAACCGATGGTTTATATATTTGAAAAAGTATATATTATTAGAGGGATACTTGAAGAAAAGAAAATTTAAAAAAATAATATTTCATACAGTTTTTATTATTTTAAAAAGTAAAAAAAGTAACAATTATCATATCCCAATACCTAGAAAACTTAAAAGGACTTATATTTTTTTTATCAGATGGAGTATTCATTATTCTGCACTCGTTTTTAGAATAATATAAAAACTATATGAAACATTATTTTTTTTATTATTCTGTTCTTCAAGTAGCCATTTAGTAATAGTGTAATACACATTTTTTTAACGTATAAAACATAAATTACACAGTAACTTTTTATAGATTGTTTCCACAAGTATGAAATTATTTTATAAAAAAATATTTTTTGATATCTTATAAAGTTTTTTACTTTTGAAACACATGTCAAAAAATTAAATAGCAACTAATACCAAGTGAATGAAGTAAACTAATAATAAAACAAGGGGTATAAGGGACTTTTCACGACCTTTAACATTTAATTAATGGAAATTGAGTGATGGGTGTGACTTTGCTAAGAATATTGCTTTAACGGGTGATTTTATGTGATTTTAGTTTTAAGAGGTGATTTTCCACAAAACACCCAATTTAAAGGGTGGTTTTATGCAATTTCGCCTTAATTTTAACAAATGCAATATGTTATCTATCTTTATAAACTCATAAAACAGAAAAGTCATCGCTTACGTGTCATTCTTAATTTTTATAAAAGCCTTTTAACTAATTACATATTTTCCATCTTATTTATTTTATTCTTCTTTTCATTAAAAATGTTATTTCATTTTATTTCCAACCAATCACCTTTTTATTTTTCTTTTTCCGCGTAGGAAAAAGGTAGTATTTATTAAATAAATAACATTTTTTAGCATACTTTTGATGCAATTCGAATCATTCGCAAGATTAAGTTTCGTTTAGTTCCGGACGAAGTGCAGTCTCGGACGCCCTGTTGTTTGAGTTGACGTGGTAGTGTTCGTGATTCTCGAAGATCTCTCATCTAGGCGGGGGCAATGTCGTTGATCCACACTTCCCCAGGTGACGCCTTTTCCGATGGGTTTCTGCATCTGTCTCCCCGACGTCGAGTCATCGTGTCAGTCCATCGACTTTCCCATGTTCTCGACATTCGCAACTTCCACTCGGAGTCCTTCGACTGTCTCTCTTCTGGTCTTCTTGCTGAGATCTTGTGTTTTCGGGTTTTCCTTTGTATTTTGCTTTGTATTTTGCTTTTCTGGTTGTATCATGACGGTTAGTCCGTCTGCCGTTTTCTTTCGGCCTCTCGTTGTCCCAGACTTCAGTTGAAGTTTGTGACTTCGAATTATTTCCGGTTAAAAAAAAAGAGGGACTTTAAGGATATATGTTTAATTTACTTATGGTTGTTGTCTTTTTTCTGAACAAGGAAAGTAGTTCGATCCACTAGACATCACCATGTTAGGTAAATCAAGAGGCCAAAACCGACAGACAGATTAACTGTCATGATACAACAACAAAAAAATAAACATAAAAATGAAGGACTAGCCCCAAACCGATCACAATAACAATCAACCCACAACATGAAAGTCGAGGAGGACTAGAGATAAACCGTGAATGTCATGACGTGGAATTATACTACTCCCTCCGCTAAGTAAAACTTGTCGTTTTAAGAAGTAAATCTTGTTAAGAAAAACTTCTCATTTTAGGTATTTTGTCATTCACTTTACGATATTGCCCTTATAATAAATATATAGTTGTTAGTTGTAGTTTTTAATAAGGGGAATCTCGTAGCCGTTTTGCCGCCTCGCCAAAAGAGGAGAAACAGGAGGAGATATGGAGGATCGCATCACTAGTGGATTTTGGTCTTCCAAAGAAGAGAAACAAGAGCAAAATATCTCTGATAGTCATGGCAGCCATGGAAACGGAGGAGGAGGGGCGAGAGCGAGGGAGACGGAGGAGTAAGGGCGAGGGATACGATTTTGGATATGAGATTTGGGGAGTTGGTTTGGATGTGAGATTAGGGTTAAAAAATAAGATGCATAGTTTGCTAAATATTTTAAAACTATGGACGCTCTTCTAATTTGATAAAAAATTTACGATTTCGGCGCAAATTTTCTCAAAATAAAATACAAAAATCCATCAAAATTAAGGATTACGAAGATAAAAAACATTTTACCAATTACCCATTTAAGAATTGCCTTACGTAGGGGTGGAAATGGGGCGGGTTATGGGTGGGTGAAGCCACTCCATCACCCGCCACGCGGGTAAATAATCTCACCCGCTCCGCGGGTAAATAATCTCATCCGCTCCATCCATCACCCACAAACTCCTTCACCCTCATCCGCCCCACGCGGGTGATGCGGGTACCCAATGAGTGTAGTGATAATTTTTCGAGTAACTTTGAAAGATGAATAAAAACTTAAAATTTTATTTACAAATACGACAAATATAAGTTCGTGGAATTCAAATACATGTTATACACTTATACATCACAATAACGTGTTACTTAAAATTACAAAATGAAACTAAAATAGATGAGAATGAAACTTAAAAGTAGATAGTAGCATAATCGCATGTTTTCCCTTTTAAATAATTAAGCGGATCCACCATGGTATCGATCCTAGCATGCACATAAACAAATAAAATTATATATTCTCTATTAAACATGTAAAAAAAATAAAATAGACAACTACAATTAAAGAAAAATAACTTATATTTTCAATTAAAAAGGATAAAATAGTAAAATCACACATATATATAGATAATATAGATAAACTTTTAGAGTTTTACGCGGGCATGCAGAGCGGGTTAATGAGTGGATTATTGGGGCGGGTGATGGGTGAAAAATCTTCACCCATATTGAATTCATCACCCGCACCCGCTCCATCCATCACCCACTTTAAATTAATGCGGGTGAGGCAGGCAGAGCGGTTACCTAATTTCCAGCCCCAGCCCTAGGGCAATTAAAGTGAACAAGAAGAGAAAGAACATATAGTGGCCGTCATTCAGTCACACTGCGTGCGCTCTGAAATTCTCACGGGCTTCGTGCTTTCTGCTTCTCCGGCGACCTTCCCCCGACCGACCAGGTTTGTATCTTCTCTCTTCCTCCTCCTTACTCCTTCCTGAACCTCTTGCTTACTGAAACAGATCTGTTCCCGGCTTGTTTGCCGAAATAGATTTGTTCCCGGCGGCGTGCTCGATTACTCCCGGAGGTGGCTTGCTCGATTCCTCCTTCATCCTACGGTACTGTTCCAGGTCCAGGTTTGTATTTTCTATTTCCTCCTCTCTTTTCCCTTACTGAAGCACGCAGGCCACGCAACTATTTCAATTTTGTCAGCTATGTGAAATTTGAGGGTTGTATTGATATCAAAATTTGAAAGTTAATACTGCAAAGTTCGAAGTTTCCTGAAATTTTGAAAGATTAAAGTAAATGTTATCATTTTGATAGATAAAAGAAGATGGTATAATTATGAAGCTTGTAATACTAGGGAGTATGCTTTGTAGAATCATTGCAACATAACATTCAAGGTGAGAATGACAGGAAACTGCAAATTCAAAACTGTGCGAGAGAAAGGGGTATATGGAGATGTGTATAAGGGAAACTTTTGAGTAAACAGCCAGGGAGGCCATATTTTTACACTAGACCCTTGTTATGGTGTACGTCTTTTGTAACCCGGTTACTTGATCTATATATTTACCTTTTCGGAAAAGACGATGGTGTAGATCTCAAATTTCAATCCAGGAAAAATTGGAGTATAGACAAGCAGCTAAACTTAAAGTCAAAACTATTTCAGTTTTGAAGAAGATTGGTAAATGCAGCTGAAATTACAATTAATTAGAACTAAAATTGGTATAGATTAGAACTGAAATTTTTACTGATTATCTTGTAAGTTGACAGCTGTAGGTACTAGTTTTGCATCTGTTTCATAAAAAACAGCTCTCGTTTGGCTTGATCGAGTCTATCAAGCTTAGCTCAAGTTTAGGGCTGGGCATGCGAGCCGAGCTTGAGCACCAAAAAAAGCTCACATAATTTTTAGGATCGAGCTCAGCTGTCTCTTGTTTGAGCCAATTGTTGTTGTTGTTGTTGTTAAACTGGGAGTGTAATGTATGCAAGGGTGGATTAATTGTGTCATTTATCGCACTGTGTAAAAATATTGAATTGTAAGTTTTATGTTGTGTTGTAGTTTTCAAGCTTCATCTCCATGGTTAAACGTGGAAAGAATCAGAAGAGTGACAGCAGAAATCCCAAGAAGATAAAGCGAAATGAAAATGTTGGGTTAGAAGACATGGATGATGAAGTGGATCTTTGTAAGTAGTTCTTTCTAGCTGTTTCTTCACTATGCCATCCCTCGGTTAATTACTTTGTTATTTGCATTTCTTAGTAGTTTGTTTTGATATTTTTAAATCTGGAAGTATGAGCTTCTCTTGATTTTGCTATTGTAGTTCACAAACAAAGGGATATAATACCACTCGACATAAATGATGATTCCGCAGAGTCAGATGACGATGATGAACAGGCAGTGTTAGATTACAAGGTTTATTTCTTCCCTATTCCGTCAAATTCTTGCAGGTTTACCATAACAGCTGGGAATAAGATATAGAGGGATATCACAGGGAATAAGATATAGAGGCTTATCATAAATGATGCCAATAAACAAAGCATCTCTTAAATCTCTTTTCTTAACGTTGGACTTTACAATTAGAAGTTTCCCTTGATCCTTTTTTGTCCTTTTGCTTTGGTGGTAGAGAGTGCGTACTTCCTGACCCCCCATACCCTTCTTTTTTTGTCCTTTTTTCGGAAACACTCTCTCGACTTGTTCGGGGAATGAGTGCGTACATCTTGGCCCCAGACCCTACTTTGGCGGGATATACTGGGTAGATGTTGTTGTTGTTGTTGCTGCTTTGGTGGTGGAGAGCATTGTTTTAATCTAACAAAGGTCTGGTTTAGGGTGCGGATGACGATGATAGTGAAGATGAGGAAGACGACGACGACGACGACGACGAGTATGATAAATCATTTGCTAAAAGTAAGCTAACTGTGTTATGCTTCCTTGGTTGTGTATTTTCTTTTCTTTGATTGTTTTTCTTCCTCCTTTGAACTTTAAATGCTATTGTTGCAGATTAAAGGACAATTATAAATCAAAGAAAATCTCCTTCTTTTCTGGCAATTTATATGTAACAGATGCTTTAATTAGCCATTGTTTTGTTGTGCATAAAGACTTTCATCTATGAGTTGATGTGGAGATTACTCCCTGTTACCTATGATTCGATGACAACTTATGTTTTTGGCCCAATTACATTTTGCACCTTGCTATGCTCTTATTCAGGGATATTTTCATATATCATCATTATGTGGTATAGACTCTTCTCATTGATGTGCATTATTTTGTTGATCATATTTGAAGTTAAGTTACAAGTTTCTTATAACAATGAAATTCTTCTTTTATGAAAGTGTGCTCCAAGATGTCACCCTTTTATATGAAATGATCTGATGCATGAAAAATACTTATATTCTCAGTCCAAAATTTTCTTCTTGATGTTTTTCTTTCGCCTGATGTATGCTTACTATAAATTCATATTGTGTAAATTAAGTTGCTAGGACCCAAAAGTATCTGAAGGCGCAGCATGGGAATCTTGAGGATGAATTTATTGATGATGCTGAGGATACAGAGAAAAAAAGGACTGTATGGTCCAGGAAGAAGTCTGATTATTTCAACGCCGATAATGTTGATTTCGAGGTACATTTCTAATAGCCTGATCATGTTGTAATTTTTTGTTTTTTGAAAGGTATGATGCTCACAAGTAAATCGGAAGGGAGACAATTATAATTTTTCTCAAGAATCTGTGGGAAGTTCATTGAATTAGGATGTGAATGGTTACATACTTCCTCATAACTCCTTTATGACTGGCAAACTAATCTCAGTTATTTTAATTGAATTGAGTGTATGTTATCATGTGTTTGGCATCAAGTATTGTGGAATTTCTCAGTAACAGTCAAGTGAGTTAAGATTACAAGATAACACCCTCTAAGAGGATCCATCCTAGTAGGCGGTTGATACACAATCCTCCATTTGTTCTTGTCTGTACCAATGGCACAACTAACCCATGAAGGCACTGTATCAGTATCATAAACAATTTTCCGCCTTACCTTCAACTTCCTACAAGTCATAGTTATTTGATATGCAAAATTTGTTATGTATATGTTGAAATTATATAGGTGCAATCTAGCGATGGGGACTCTGCCGAAGAAGAAGAGGAAGAGGTTATAAGGTTAAGGAAGGAAACTGCAAAGTCTATGACAATGGAAGACTTTGGCATTGATGATGAGCCTACCTTAGAGGTAACCACTTATGAGATGCTATTACTACCGCATTCTACACTTTTTTTTCTTCCTTCTATATTATATATGGAGTATATAACACTAATATATATGTCAAAGTTTATCTTATAATTGTTTTTATCTTACAGCAAATTATGGTCAAACAAAATGATGCTTCTATATCCTCCAAGGGAAAGGAGACTGAACACAATCTCGGTGTAACTTACGAGGAAGTGAAGAAGGATTTGAATTCCTTGTCAAGGGATGAACAGATGGATGTTGTGTCTAGGTAAAGTGCATCGGATTTGTCTTATTTCACTGTATAGAATATTACGGAAGTACTTGGCAGACAGTATGATAGCTTTATGTAATTTTTGCATTGGCTTTCAGTACGACAAGTGCTTGAATATTACGGAAGTACTCGGGGTACGAGTTCTTGGATATACTGGGTTTTTTTTTTTTCCAGTACGACGAGTGCTTGAAATTTTGCTTCGTTGGTTACTTGACCTTTTAGTTTTGTGATCTGTTTCTTTCTTGTTTTGGACCATAAGTTGTGGTGTGAAAATTCTGGGCTTTATTATCTCTCACTTATCTCATAATATGCTCTACAGTTCTGCTCCAGAGTTGGTTGGCTTACTATCCGAGCTTAACAACGCTCTTAAACAGCTTGACCAAATCAACCTCCTTGTAAGCAAGGTATGTATTTTTTTCATCCAACTGATGGTTTGAACTAGGAGTCTGATTCAATGAATACTGAACTGTCACTTTATGGCAGTTTGACTACTGTTTGCATGGTGTGTTTTGTGTAGACGAGTTTCTCCATTAATCTAGAAAAAAAAATGCAAGAGGAAGGGGAAAAATGCTGGAAATTTGAATTGTTAAACATTTATGATTTGGTCATAGTTGTTATAGACTACACAAATAATACTTCAGTTCTTATTCTCAATTTAATTGTGTATATAAGCACTAAATATTTAAGAGGCTATTGAACTAACAGAGTTAATCGAGTGTTGATTGGAAAGTTAAATTCAAAGTTGAAATACATCTGGATTACAAAGAATTAAATTAAGCTCCAATTTATATTTATCCATATTTATGATATTATATTGGTTATACTAACTCTGTGTAGAGGTATTGACAATAGTCACAATACACAAAACCTTTCAGTTTTTTTTAAAATTTATTTCAATTGATTTAAAATATAGAAGTTTTAATTGTTTTTATAAATCAAGAAGTATGAGCACACTGTCACACTTTCTGTGGGATAGGAAGTTTCATTTTCTAATTGTGACATGGAATAGGCAATGATTTCTACTATGCTTCATATTATTATGATTGACTTGCTGCAACTTGTTTGCATAAGAGGCAATGTAATATGAGTTTCTAATTTTCAATTGTCTATTGTTTTTGTCAATCCTGTGAGTTTCAGTTAAAGGTTAAGAGTACTACAAAGAAAGAAGAATTGCATTATTTGGAGGTGAAAAAGCAACTGCTGCTTGCATATAGCCAAGCCATTACCTTTTACTTTCTCCTTAAGTCTGAAGGGCAGCCAGTCCGTGATCATCCAGTTATAGCCCGCCTTGTAGAAATCAAGAGCTTATTGGACAAGGTATAATACTATTAATATTTTTTTTATATATATGTAAATGATCGTGAACTATTGGTTTAAGTTGACACACTTTAGGACTAGGTGAGTAGGTGATGGTTGTAAAGTTGTTGAATTAAATATGTTGGGAACGTCAATACACCATACTTCTATCTTGATCCAAGAAAGTAATCATAAATCTTAAATTTGAATCATTTTCTCCTATGATCAATTCTCAAGGCTGTCATGTAAGAATATGGCACAAACATCTTCTGATGCTCAAATTCGATTGATGTGTGCTCAAAAGGCTTGAAATAATATATTTGGAGCTAACATGATTGCATGCATCCTTCTATTCCTATGGCAACCATACCTCCTCAACTCTGCTAAGATTATAAATTTAAAGCTGTTTCTTCTGCCTTTCACTCCGAATTTTGATTTCTTGAATTTTTCCTATCTTATTCAAGTTTCTTGAAATGTTGCCTTTGTAGACCAAGGTTCTTGTCGAGAATTTCCCTTCTCAACTTGAGGTGTTATTGGATGAGAATGAAGTTGACGTTGCTATGGAGAGTGCTGAAAAGAAAAACATAAACTCTAATGAACATTCTTCTGATCTTAATGATCACAAACTGCCAGTGGCTGTGGAACAGACTGCTTCAAAGGTAATTCATGTTGCATTCTTTCTGAGCCACTATGTGTCTTCATTTTATTTTATTTTTTGTTCCTGTGGCTGCAGTTTCATACTTACTGTTTTCTATTTTGGTACAAGTACTTCGGAACATCAATTATCGACTTCTGTTTGTTTTACAGTCAAGAAAAGTGGATGCACTAAAAACAGCAGTTCAAAATGTTAAGGGACTGGAAAAGAAGCACAAGCGTCATGTAAATACTGTCTCCCCCTAATTTTCTCACTTTCCTCTTCAAGAGCTCTTTGTAGTGATTTCAGCCAATAGGGTGGACATAACATGTGCAATATATGGCAGGAGTCAATCAGTTCACAGAGTGTGAAGATGTTAAGCGTGAGAGCTGCTTTCGAGGAAAAGCTGAAACAGAAGGGCGTCTTTACTACCCTTGAGCCAAATACCCAGAGGACTCAGAAACAGAAACTGCAACTTCATAATAGGTAAGAAACCTTTACCCCTGTAAGAATTCAAAGGCAAAATATGCAGTTTGTATTCTGATGTTTCATTGATTATGATTTTAAACAGTCAACTTGAAACATTTGACGATTTTGGAGATGATCCGCTTGATGTGGACGGAAAGAATACTCGGGATTTGAGCAATGGGAAGGCCTCTTCACTGTTAAAGAAAGTTTCTCAGATCGTTACTGCTAAGGGTAACAAAAATAAGGTAGGAGAACTGTTGAATCTTCGATATATGTGCTTCTGTGCATGTTTTTTCTCCATCTTAGAGCAAAAGTCGAATGTTTTGAAAAACTTGTTGGTAGAGGGGGTATTTTATTTCATGTTTTTCTCCATGTAACCAAGTGGATCGCCTTTGCTGTATTAACTGCAAATCTGAGGCTAAAATGGTTCCTTGCAGGTATCTGGTGATGATGATTTGCCACTGAGAGATGATCTTGGAGAACGACGGAGGAAGCACGAGCTCCGGGTCCTTTCCAGTGCTGGAGTAAATCCTACTGATGATGGCGATGCTGAAGACGAGCTGGGTGACAGTGACAGTGAAAGTGCGGATGAGTCAGAAGATGAATTACAAGTGGCACAGCTTGCTGCTAAGGATTCCAAGTATATAGCTCTCCTGCACGCTTTCTGTTTCTTATTTTTCTTCCTTGTGATGAAGACTCTAAACCGCGATTTCACATTGCAGAACACTGGCTATCCCATCAGAACCCGATACTACCGTGGATGGAAAACGTCTCATTACACAACAGGTCAGTATAATCCGGTATCTTGTCAAACAATTTCCTCCCTCTTCCGAGTTTTTAACGAGTACCTGTTTCTGTTACTGCAAAACCAGATGGAGAAGAACCGGGGTCTCACTCCTCATCGCAAGAAGCTGACCAAGAACCCTAGGAAGAAGTACAAGGTAAGTCTATGATACCAAGTTCCGAATCCCTGGTTTTTTCAATTTCTATTCGATTCATCTCGATCTAACCCACCCTCTTCAAAATCATCCGCAGTTGAAGCACCAGAAGGCGAAGAAGAGGCACGGTGGGCAGGTTCGGCAAGTCAGGAAGCCTGAAGGGCCATATGGTGGCGAAACAACTGGTATTAACGCCGGAGTCAGTCGTAGTATCAGGTTTAAGGGCTAGAAAAAGTCTCCCGTGATCTCCAATTTCCATGCTTTTTAGCCTTTTGATACAGGGCAATAATGAGAGTTCTTCATGTTATGTGTTTTATGAGTGAACCAACCGGTTCGTTTATTTTATATTTGCTTTTGTTAAACCGGTTTGCATTCTCCTGTATAAATGGTTGTATTTGCAATTTCAGATTTAACGAATGAAAATATCTTTCTCCCAATTCTCTTCTTCTCTAATCTCTTACTGAGATCTCAGATCTCATTCTGAATTGGCAGTCTCTTGCTCGATCGGGATTTCTACCTCACATCCTTCGATCCTCAAGGATTGTACGCCTCTTTCGGACTCGCCCCGATTGGCTAATGGCTCTATCAATCCCCGTTCGGCATCACCTTTGGAGGTGGTATGTGACCACCGGAAAGTTTCGGCCTCAACAGTTCTAGGGTTTCTGGATTCATTGAGTGGAATTATGAAATCAATTTTAGTCCAGTAAATTATATGATCACATCAATGAAATCAATTCTAGAGTCAATTTAACCCGCCAATTCAAAACTTCAAATTACCTGTCACATTTTAATTTATTTTACAAATTTTGAATAAATATACGATTGAAATATGTGTTTGGTTGGAGTTTTGGAATTTAACTTACCTATTTCCCCTAAGTAAGTTCCAATTCCACCTTTTATAAAAAGAAATTTTCAATTTTCCTATTTTAATTCCTACCATTTAAAATCCAACCAAACATATTTTTTCAATTCCTAGGAAGGGCAATACGTGGGAATTGAATTCCCGGGAAGTAACTTCCTGGGAATTGTTCTTCCCATGTTAAACCAAACGAACCCTTACATTTTTTTACTTTATCTAAAATTATAACCAATAATTTACTAATGATTATATGCGCATTTTTATAAAGTATAGATTAAAATACTTACTGTGTGTAATACAGAGTAATATGTTTTTTTAAACAAAATTAACACTATAAAATGACATGTTTTACTTTACTCACACTTAATTTTATTGGCTATGATAAAAAAATTTAGTGTTTTGGTCTTGATTTGAGTGTGTTCGGGTATCTTTGCTGATTTTCATGCTTTTGTCCTACTTGTCTCCTACACCTTTTTGACTACCTTCTGTGAGGGATACTACTATGTTGTTCTATTGTCTTATTATTCTGGGTCTATCAAAAACACTCTCTCGATTTGTTCGAACAAAGAGTGCGTACATCCTTACCTCTCAGACCCCGCTTAAACACGGGATTAACTGAGTCGTTGTTGATAAAAGAATTTATTGTTTGACTGAACTCAAGAGTCAAGATATACAGCCAATTAAAGAGAAATGTTGCGAACACATTCTTTGTTTACTGATCCTTTATTTGAATTGTTTAAACTGCAAATGTAAGGTTACCAATTGAAAATTTTCAAAGGTGAATCTTATTTTCAAATTAAGCTAAGCTGCATCAGCATGGAATGGTGAGGGGATGGAAATCCCATTGGTATCTAAGAAAAACAAACCAGCAAAAAAATATTCCAAGGGGAGAGCTCTTTATCTGCTCAATCTGTGCTTCACAGATTGTTTCTGATGTCGAAGGATTCGCCGAGCTCAGAGAAGGCAACCACAATCAGCCGGCAGGGCCCTTACATGTTTTTAAGTCAAATACAAACTGTCCAAGACTGCGAATCCAGCTGCGACTCCACCTTCGTTGGAGGACGCAACTTTGGTGCGCATCAGGTATCCCGATTGCTGGTTTACAATCACCCTCTCTTTGTTTCTGCACAAACAAATAGACAGGAACTGACTTGCTGAGGGGATAACAAAGATTTTTGAGAAGTCCATTGTAGCGAGATATGCGTAATCAGATAGTGCAAGTAGTAGTTCTTGTTACCTTAAGTATGTACCATATATTCCAAGTTCTGATATGGCGTGGTCTTTATGACAAGTGCCATCCCGTACAAGAAATGCAGGGGACACAGTTGGGAAAATCCTTTGCATAAGAATGTAAGCAGCATCTTCATTGGACCCTTCTTTTCGGATTCTTAACAGGGCTTCCCTCACGTCGTCACCATAAATATTGTTCCCTATGTCGAAAATCAACATTGAAGTAGTAGTGCTAAAAACGAACATGATTATATCGTTGAACTAAGGATGATAGAAACAAGAATACCTCCGCCTTCCCTTTGGGGTTTCATGACATATGATTCAGGCTTTTCTATTGCATCCGATACGACACTAGAGTCATCCAAACTCCATAGTCCTGCAAAGCTTTCTCGTATCAAGGAGACCTCGTGTTCACTATCTAGAAACCTGGTAAAAAAATGTCACAGTTAAATGACTTAGTAGGTTGGCCTTTTCAGATTAACTAATAAAGTTTTCGCTAAACTCGGATTGACCAGGAGACATTCATGATAACGAGTTACGCAATCATTGAAAATTAAGAGGATTACTCCACATGCTAAACGAATAACCACCAGTGGTAATTTAGTGAAACTACTAATACTCCTGAAAGGCTCTTCTAAATAAATACTCCGTTTGGCATGATACTGTGAAAATAAATACTTTGTACCTTTCAAGAATGTTAGGTTTTGCAAGTTCTTGCTGAATCTTCTTGGTCCCTGCAAGATGATATGATATTGAGGGACACTTAATTGCTGAAGACTGCTCCATCAGTAGTCTTGCATCCCATTCCTGCAAAACGAACGAAAATTGATGAATAAGCATACCAGGTAAGTACCTAGAGATTATTTTTTATTTGTGAGTGAGACGCTTAAAGAGGTTATGATATGGCATATAAATGCTGTTCTTTTTTATTAGAAACATCATCCACTATAGTTTGTGAATCCTTATTGGAGAGAATGATTGCATGTAAGGGAGAGAGGAGAAGCACAAACCGCCTCTGAAGGATAGTCGGAGGGAGTATAACCAGCTCTAAAATAAACTAAAGCAACTTCCTTTCCGCTTCTGCACATACGAATATTGCCATGTGCTGCATACATGTCAGTTTACAGATAGAGAATGGTGGCTGCTACAGAATGAAACCGAACAAAGAAAAAGACAAATAAAGATGGTATTACATACACAGTAAATGTTCCATCGGCTAACAGCTCTCCTTCAGTATTGATTTGTGTCAATGTCTTCCTGGTGCTTGAAACACCATGTGTAATCTTTAATTAAGGAAATCATAATGCGAGCTATAATAAAATTCTTTCAATAACGAACCCACTCCAAAATATCTCAAGATTTAGAAGCTCCAAGCAGATAAAACTCTGAGAAGCATCAAATGTATGGCTAAAATACAGGCTGAGGAGTTTATTTTATAATTATATATGCCTATATATTAGGTGACGTGTAGGAGAACTATTTTCCAAAACATAGTCCAAAAACCAATTCCCTCTAGGAAAAAAAAACTTAAGTTATAGATGCTTAGAGGCACAATTATGCAACAAATAATAATTAATCAATGCAAAAGCAAATAAAAAGGATATTTTTCCTTCAAGACAAAAGAAAGCCAATGCTGGTCATACATATTGCGCTCCTCAGGTTGAACAACAATCATTACCACAGCCCTGTACAGAAACAACCGGAGTCAATGAAATCTCAAGGCACTAGAGTGAATGCAAGATTATAAAGAAAGGACCTTAAGCAAAAAGAAACAAATAATTAAACAAATGAAATCCAACCTCGGATTATTATATTCCAACCAAGCTTTTGCTAATGCGTCTGCAAATTGGATGAAAGCATTGTTTTCAGGGACCTTTCTAAAATCAAGGCCCAGATGACTTCCATGGTGTTTTAGCAAGTTCCTGTAGAAAAGTCACTTAACTTATCAATGGTACATATAAGCTTGCATTGATAACGTGCAATTACGCAAATATGTAGCCTGCAATCTTGGCACTCATTAGCTACATTATAACTTATCTTAGATAAAGGTAAAAATCTGGTCTGTAGGAAGGGCCTACATTGTATCCTAATTTTACAAGGGTGGAATTAAAGAAGAAATTATTCACCTGTGGAGTTCGGTGACGAGACAGCCGAGCCCTGGAAACGAAGAAGAAATCGTGTTGAACTCTATTTGGAGAAGTGATTTAGTTTGTGCGTCAAGCATATAATCTGACCGATGCAGACCCAAGCGTATGTCCTATTTATTTGTTTGAATAGAATCAGTATTTTCCTTATCCATATAAATATCAAACATCTAATTTCTTTTTTGCATCATGCATCAAATCCGTGAAGACGAAGACAGAAAATTGGAAGCTTTGGGGAGCCATGCGAAAGCCAATGACACCAACCTCTTTCTTATTCATTTCCATCATCTTGGAATGGATATCTAACAATCTTGATGTAAAGTTGTCTACTTTCCTAGTTCTGCAGCGTAGAGAGAGGGAAAAAAGGATGAACATCTTCATTCAAAATCTGCTCAACGAAGTCTTTATTTAACACTAGCATTTGCTAAGGAGAAACAGTGAACTCAACTCATGAGATAAAAATTAGTAATGTGGAAGAAAACAGATGATATCTTCAACAAACATAAACAAGGATGAAGAATGTGTGTGCATAAATGAGAGGTAATGAACATCTCTCATCAACAAACATAAAATAACCGATGATATCATCAACAAAAATAAACAAGGCTTAGGGAACCAGTGAACCAACTCCTGATATAAAAATCAGTATTCTCACTTTACTAAAAACCATATGACCTTCCGGGTACTCATGTTCACGTAATCCTAAAAAGTCAGCAGTGAATAGTTTATAGACCCAAACCAAACCCATATTTTTTTAAAAGACCCTGTGCCTATCCAAACTACTAATGGTGAGGCACTTGCAGCTATCTGATATCTCTACCTCAAGGTTACAAGATGACGAGGCACTGAATCCAACCTACTGAACATGGAGGAAGTAGAAGCACCACACTGGTTGCCAATGTAATTGCAGCAGCTGCCATTATCTGCAGAGGCCTGAGTTGGAACTTCTTGGCGGTTCCCCCTCTCTAATAGCCTGATCAATGTTTTTCCTTTGCAGCGCAAGTGTGAGTACAACCATTCTTTTATTCATTTATCTTAGTTACTTCTTCTCTCTACCAGACCAAACTCCTAACATGTTACAGAGCATTACTGTTGATTACTATTTTACTCATTAATCTTCAACTATAGAAAGCTTTTAGTTCAATATCTCATGACTTGATTGCTTCATTTTCTGGATTGAAACTTGTCCAGCATTAACGGTTCATTCACGGTGAACATCCTATACGCACTCACACTAAAGTCATAAGCCGTTCTTAAGCCCCTTATTAAGAGCAACCCTCAATGAAGTAATGAACACGTAAATTAATATATATCTCCATTTATTCTCTTCAATCATTAAAAGCAAAACCAGTCAAAAGACCACAGATGACGGATTTCACTCACATGTAGTTACAAACAACCATTCATTACCCACATTAGTCAACCCACCAAACACCAGAACTTCAACATGTAGTAAGCTACTGTGATTAATAGAAGGAAGGTAAAGGGACAGTACCTGGAAAGGGAGTCCTGAAGAAACTGACCATCCAAGCTCACACGATCCATGAGCTCATTGAACAAAGGAGCTAATCCACACGCTTGCTTCCACTGAGCCTCTGGAAATGACATCGGCAGCAATGAAATTGGGGCATGAACCATCCCCACCCCAGGAACAATTCCTGATCTCTGAAACAACACAGAGATGAGAAAACACACTAAACCCTAAAATCCGAAAAGGCTAGTCAAAATCGAAACTTTCAAGGACCCACCTGAACTGCCCGATCACCAACTACAAGCCCGTGTAAAGAGCACCAAACTAAAGCCTCATAGACCAGCTCCTGGACCAGCTTCGGGTCAAATTCGTGAGGATCAAACCCTTGATTTCCGGCGATTTCGCTATTGGTGTTGACGCTTTCACTGCGGGTGGAGTTCAATGGAGGAACTGAAGTGGAAGGGAGGGATGCTTGGGCCATGGCGAGATTGGGGAAACGGGTATGGAGGGAGAAGGGCAATGTTGAGGGATCGCCAAGCTTGGAGTTTGATGGCGGAAAATGGGTTGAAGTGGATGGAGGTAAAGTGGGAGCTCGATTGGAGGAGAGTGATGCAGAGCCGCCACAAACCCAGTTTATCATTTCAAGGAAGTTTGAATCTTTTTGTTCTACTTTCGATTCCTACTGTTCGAAGTTTAGCCATCAGAAGTGCTTCGATGAATCTCACGCTTTTCGCTTTCCGGGGGCCCTGCGTCATGCATTACGGCATAATTCAACCCCCCTTTTTTTTCTTCTTCGTGAAAGCAATTTCAACCTTTTTTTTTAATTTTTAAGTCAATGATTTAATTTTGGAAAAATATAGTGTATGGATGGCAAAAAGTAGTTAAAAATAGTTAAAATTTTGAGTTAAAAAAAAGAGCTAATGGAAGGAGCTTTTTTGTGTTTAAATTTTTTACTACTAAAATTAACACATTCTTTTTACATCGTTTATTTATTTATCACAATTAAAACACCTTTGTACCTCATACAGAGATTATTTTGTTGTTTAAATTTTTAACTATTTTTACCAACATTTTATAAATTTTACCTTGTTTATAATTTTAGTCAATTTATTAACCCCGTCCCATACGACCCCATACTCTATCCGATTGGAAATATAAGGGGTTTGACTTTAGTGCACGTAGTTTAAGGAGCTAAAAACTATATAAAATATTAATTTTTTTAATTAATTTTTTTTACATTATAAGACTTATTATTATAATACTTATTAATAATTATTATAATGTAAAAACATTTCATTATAATACTAATTAATTTTTTTTACATTAGAACAGTCAGATTTATCTGGAGCTCGAATTATTTCTTAATTAAAAAAATCAACATTTTTTTAAAGAAAGAAAATGGTTAAAAATTTAAAGTATCCTCTATAAGAACTATCAATGGGAACAAATCATACAAAGAAAAAAGAGTAAAAGACTTGAATTTGATTCTTCCAAGTTCAACCCATCTTTTTCACTCTTTTATTTCTTTCAACTTTTATTTTGATTCTTGCTTTGTCAGATGACTCAGATGCAATATGCAACTAGCCAACTAATGCACTGCACTATCAAAGGTCGAATAACAATTAGTCAATTTGGTTTTGATAACCATCAATCGGCAATAAACAATACCCCGTACAAGAAAATGGATTCGTCAAATTGGGTACGTTCCTTTTTGCACTTGCCTATCAGTAGCCCCAACTAGACAAGCATCCACTATAAACAAAAAGAGGAGTGAGATAAAGGCATTGGATAAAAACATTCAATATATATATATATATATATATATATGAACCAAATAGATATCCGAATGGTGAATTTATTATCAAACATACGATAATTACAACGGTTTTAAAAATCGTGAGAAATACTGTTGTTTCAGAAGCGACGTACCCCATATGAGGGAAAATGATATTTTTTTAAAATTAGGAAATCATTCGAGAGTCAGATAAACCTGACACTTCGAGAGACCGATAAAGTCGGCAGACCAACGAAAATAACAAGTGGTGCTAAACAAGCAGTGACATGCATACAATTTCAGACGACCTAACAAACCTAATCCTAACACGTTGAGGACAACAAAGGGAAAATGAATTGTATTACCGGTATAGAACAAAATAAAATTTAAATTTAAAAGATACAAATTTCAAATTTGGTACAGAAATTTAAGTGTTTATATTAGTTGGCTGAAAAATTCTTTGTATCAGGCAAATGATTAAATAATCTTCCATTTCCACACAAGAAAAACAAAACCTTAGTCCCTATAAAATCCTCAAATGTTACTTCATCCCTCCTGGTTTACCAAGTGTGTGAATAGTATACATAAAGTCTTCTGTTACTCTTTCTTGCTTACTGTGCAAAAACTTACTCAAACTGGGACAAGATTGACATGGAGTTACTGGCAGAAATTTGAGCTGTTCTGGCAATGCAAAACTTTTCTTCTGATGAGGCTCCAGATAAGAAAGAACAAAAGAACTTTTGTTTGTTCTATATGCTGTGTAAACTCTCACTGACCATGATCTTCCCCTTCACCGTGATTGCGATTCGGGGATTCAGTTGGAGAGCCTGGCTGGTATGGCACGAAACCCCTACCGCCAAACACAGGTCTCATGAACTTGTCATCAAATTTCCGCCACAGGTAGTGTGCAGTCCATGTAGGATGCGTCCATAGCAGCCACAAGTGTCTGGGATGAGGCCTTCTGTTGGAGTTTTCGTTGTTGTTGTTGCCCTCCTCATTGTGCTCTCCGTTTTCCAAGAACGAGATCCTCAGGTTTTCAAGGCTGGGAATGTCTGTGGCATCTGAAACGGCTGGCTTGTTGCGTCCCAACAATGCTCCAATCAAAGGCTTTGTCACTGTACCAAACACCTTGGTATGACAACATGAAATTCTTAGCAAACTTGGTTGTGCAAGACCATTCAGACATTAACATCATAGAGTAACAATTTTTCACGTCGACGAGCTGAAAACATACCATAGTGCTGAATAGCACGACAAGTAGGGTACTTGTTATCATCAATGCATGGTCTTTTGAGTTTGTATCATCAGACTCTGAAAACTGCAATTCAGTGACAGCAAATTGTTAGCAATCATCCGAAAATATCAACATTGTTTTTTTTTACTGAAATAAAATCTATTGTATCATAGTCATCTACCTGATTATAAGACAAGGCCACAGTAACTGCACCTCTCATCAGACCTGCCCACCATATTATAAACTGCAATCTCACAGTTGTCAGTAATTTCCTTCTTCTGCCTTTATCATGGGCGAGGCTTGGGAGAAGATGGCAAGATTTACCTGCTTACGAGCATTAATCCTATCTTCTCTTTTCTTTGTGCAGTTCACAATATTTACTAGAGGGAATATAAATGCTGCTCTTCCCATTAACACGAGTGCCAAAAGTGTTGAGCTAACAGCAAGTGATTTTCCTGCACTGAATGTGATATATACCATTTAGTCTGCTTATGTAACACGTCTTCACCAAAGACAGCATCGAAGGAAGATACACTGAGCGAGTAGCAATGTTACCTTGAACTGCTTGCCTTCCATTGATCAATGTCCAAGGCATCCATACCAACATACAAGAATATGAAAGTTTCCGCAATGAATGACATTGTAGCAAATGCATGTCTGAAACCGAAAAAAAATCATATGGAGTTAGAAGAAACCCAGTGTCTTATCCATGGAGCTAGCATGTAGTTGAATAATGATGCATTCATGTTCACTATTTGGGCGTACTCCCCCTTCATCATTCAAATAATTTAGGCAGCAATTAACGAGGTTGTAAGTTCTAATAAATTTTGGTAAGGAGTTCTTGGGATGTTGAGACCTAGCTGCTTGAAATCATAGAAATAGCTTAAAATGCTAAACTTTGCTTAAGATAACACTGATGACATATAGCATATCAGTATGAAAGGGAGCTCAGAATTTTCTCACTTAGTTGTAATCCTCGAACTCTCAGTAATGTTGTGCCATGTATAATGTGACATGACAATGCCACAAAAGAAGACGGTCAAAATTCCACTGAGAGACATGAGCTGCAAGGAAAATATAAACCATTTTATTTTGGCAGATTAGTAGCATATAGATTTTGTTAAATAAAGTGATTGCGCATTCATATTTTTAAGTAATTGTGAACTACAATGTCGTTTATATACCTCAGCAATCATATATGATAAGTAAGCCATAAGCATCATGATTGCAATTTCACGATCCGTTGAGTGTCTGCCAGCGGCCCAGAAGATAAGAAGAAACTATGAGTATTGAACCATACAGACTAGGAAAGTATGAGTATTAAACATCCTATTTAGCAATATATGGTCTTATTTAATAAATAATCCGTCAAGAACAAATGATTGTTTGAGTAAGTATAGAAAAATGAATAAAATTGAAACGAAGGTACTGACCTTCCAATGTAAAGTTTCTTTATAATGTAGGCACTTAGGAGACCAACCTGAGAAGTTTCCACCAGTAAAAGGTTAGACTGACAGAAGAGTCATAATTGAAATCTATTTAACAAGATGGATATCAAATGACCAGGAAAGAGGCTAAACAAATAGAAAGGTGTTTCAATTGCATCAAAGCAAAAAAGAGAAGGAACAATTGCATGTATTCATTACTATGATATGTTGATATAGAACATCCGTATTTTCAGAAAAAACGTAGTAAAAATCAACACTCGATGAGCATTATTATTGGAGATAAGAAAAGAAAAAAGATGACATCCTTTTCATTTCTTGGCTGATTTCTGTGAATGAAAAATTGAAAACTGCCATATCAAATAAGTCACTTATCTCAAAGAGTCAAAGGTGAATCAGATAAGAGAAGTTCAAATACTATAGTTTGTGTTAGATTATACATATATCAAAACTAGGATATCTGCACAAGATGAGAACCCTAAATTAAAGTTGACAAAAAGTACAAGATGTTTACC
Source organism: Persicaria tinctoria (assembly GCA_037127255.1). Taxonomy (NCBI): domain Eukaryota; kingdom Viridiplantae; phylum Streptophyta; class Magnoliopsida; order Caryophyllales; family Polygonaceae; genus Persicaria; species Persicaria tinctoria. Next base: position 10,676,866 of record JBANSL010000012.1, read on the forward strand.
ACAATACCGAGAATAGTGCTGGTAAAGAAGAGGTAAAGAAAGGTTAAGATCAAGCTGAATGCTGTCATGGCATTGACATTGCTGAAATCAATTGATTGAACTGCATTGAACAGTACAATGGAGGTGGCATCATTAACTACACCCTCTCCAAATACAACACTGTAAAGGAATGGTGTTTCATCTTGATTGAGAACCTACAACAAGGTTCATGGGAGTATTAATGAACACAGAATATCTGATGTTAATTAAACCATTTTACTTCAGGAAAATCTAATGCGCACCTGCAAGGTGCAGACTGAATCTGTGGCTGATAATATAGCACCGACAGCTGTGGATTTTCAACCAAGAATTAGTCAGTACAGAGATTATCAACTGAAGAAAAACATGTAACAGTGTTTATGAATTACCCAAATAGTCTTCCACATCTAGACTTGTCACGCCAATCCTTTTAAACAACAGAAAAGCACCTGAAGAGAGAACATACTAGAATTAAATTTTTCATTAGAAGTATGACAGGAAACATTTATTTTGATGGAGTTCCTACTTACCGAATACAGTCATTACATCTCTCATATTTTACACAAACTAGCAGGCTGAATAAAGATTCAATTACCGGCCGTACACTATAACTTGAGAAAGTTGATAAAAATAAGTTCAAATAATGAATCTTCCAGGTGTTTTGTCCGTTTGTTGTTCTGCCTAGACAGTTCTCATGCACAATTAGCATAGAAGTTAAGGGATGCTAGAATCCAAGATAAACATATGAAAGAGTTCAGATACATAGTATATTGTAATTTGGAAACATTTTTTTTGTTGTTGCGTTGTGTTGTAAAAAAATTCTACTTCTTGTGCTATGATTTTTGTCAATTGTAAATGTATTGATTTTCTGCACACCTATTAGTTTTGTAATTTAATTTTAAAATTTTACACCTATTAGTTTTGAATGATGTAGTCATAATATTTTCATTTAAAAAATCAACTTTTGGTGTGATCTAAATTCTAATACAGTATAGTTTAATCTAAGAAGCCAAGTAGACAGGAAAAATGGATATCTTACCCACTGATACAAGACAGAAAGATATTATTGTCCCAAGCACTCCAAACAACAAAATTGTAGAGAAGTTCTTGAAGAACTGCTTCTTCTTAACCTGGAAGCTGAAAAGGATCCAACCAGAAGTTAGATATGTAGTGTTAAAAAAATTGACTGTTTGGATAATGTGAACTCAAGATCAAAGATGTAGTTCTGAGACTGAAAGTATGATCCTCCATTTTGTGGACAAATATATGATCCAGAAACTGTAAATTCTACATAATGCTTATGAGCTCTGACACAAAAAACACGGCTAAAAAGAGAGGGAGAGTTACCCTGCATTGAAAATGATAGGAGGAAGCAAATATATGAAGAAGAGCTCCTCACTGAACACCAATATGTCCGAGCTACGGCCCTTACTCACCAACAACACAACTGATCCAGATACCAAACCCTAATTCCAGAGTAAACAAACTCAAAATCATCGCAATTTGAAATCCAAAGGTGAACATCGCAAATTCATCCGAGGACCATTGAAAAATCTCAACAAGAAATTGACAAGTACATAAACCGCAAACGGACATCCAGTAAACGAAAAGTCAAAATCAGCAAGTACTGAAATTAAACAAGGTGAACTGGTGAAGCGCAGTTGATGCTGGGTTAACGTCGACCGGAGTCAGTGGCTCACCAGAAGAAGCGCGATGATGGATTCGTTCGCCCAGCGATTCTCCTCGAGCAAATGGCCGATGACGATGCAGGCGCAGAGGACCGAGAAGAAGACAGTGATGGCTATGACGGTGGTGGTGTTGAACGACGAGCTCTCGAGCTTAGACGAAAGAAGATCGAACACCGTCGTGTTCGCCATCTCCTCCATCTCCAACATCCAATCGAGCTTCACATCCACACAACAAAGCCTCAATTCTGAAAGGGAGTACAAATCGGTAAAGCTAAAAACCTCTAATCACGGAAGCAATCCATATGATCGCAAATTCACGATCCCACCATCTCTCTCTGCAATATGTGACTGTATTGATGGTAGGTGCAATCCTCTACGACGCGTTCTACCGGAAGCGAAATCCGAGAAGGTGACGTGTCATTTCTAGATCATTCAGCAGTATCAGAGAGTTACGGAAACGGATGTGAAATGACGAAATTACCCTCGAGAGGACACTTGGCGGAGCCTGATTGGTGGGGTATAGATGAGGAAAGCGGGCCAGTTTTTTACCTGACCGTTCCTTGGCGCTTAAATTTAAAATACTGTTCGTTCAGGTTGTAGAGAGACACATGTGGGAAATCGGATGGCTCTCAAATGCCGAGATGGACGGTGGAGATGAGCGGATCATGGTGTCGTCGCCGTGAAGAACTTAACCAACGGTGGTGATCTCGTGGTTGTCTTGACCCTTATTTTTGAACGGTGACAAAAAAAAAATATTTGTGTTAAAAAGATTCGTGCAAACAACTCTAACTCTAATGTAGGGACTAATCGGGCATTGCTGCCTCTGCATTTATTATTCGTGATATGCAAGGGTCAGTTCTCTCTTGTGGTGCCCGATGTCACGGTAGGTTATCTGCGGTGCAAGCAGAGTACCTCGGTCTTTTGTTTGGACTCCAGGAAGCTATGAAGAGGGGATTTTCTCGGCTCGAGGTGGAGGGCGGCTGCTTGACGCTGATCAACGTCATGAAGGAGATCTGGCGGTGTCCTTGAGAGATTGAGATGATGGTATCGGATGCCCTCATTTTCTGTCGCGCTTTTGAGATGGTCTCCTTTTCGCACACCTTCCGCGAGGGGAACCAGTTTGCAGATAAACCGGCGCATATCGGTCTCTCTTCGTCATCCATTGTGGAGCGTGTTCCTGCCGAGATTGCTGACATCGTCCGTTTGGACGCTCTTGGGCGATGGGTTAACCATCCCCAAATCCTCGCCTTGTATCAAAAAAAAAATGTAGGGACTAGTGATCGTGGCAAAGTACTTGCTCAAAAATCAGTTTTTATTATCATATAAATTTTTTCAAAAGATAATAAGGATTCAATTAGTTTAAATTTTGGAGGACAAATGTAACAGTTTATCAACTTTTCGCTCATGGGTTTCTGCTTCTATCTCTCCGACGTCAAGACATTGTATCGTTCTATCGATTTTTCCATGTTCTCATCATTCGTAGTTAATTATCCCTTGGTCTCCATTGACTTCCATCCTGTTGGGGACAAATCTACACATACACTTGGTGTAGGTTTAAATTCTACACCACCAATTATAACTTCACATTTGTCTTGTAAAAAGAATTAAAAGAGTTAATTTGTTTTTAATCCAAACCGTTCAAGACTCAAGAGTAATTGTAATTGAAAATTTCAACATCAAATAATTTTACTTCAAATTACTTTCATCGGATAACAAAAAAAAAAGACTTTTCTTATATTTTTATATAATACTCCGTATTTGTAATATGATCAAATTACTTCTGATTTAACATTTCAAATTACTATTAAAATTTTAAATATGTGATTAAATTTGTTAATATTATAAAAAATTTAGAAATATGATTAAGTTACTTTAGATTTAATATTTCAAATTACCATAAATATTTTAAATATGTGCTTAAATATATGAATATTTTTCAAATTAAGGATTAATATTGTTCAAAAAATAGAAATATTATTGATTGATGCATTTTAGTCAAATAAATTTAAATATTTTAATTAATTAATATTACATTATATTTGATTAATCACTTATTTGATCGGATCAGGTAAGTAGGAAGATAGAATTATATTTTTTTCACCAAAATAAAAAGAATAAGATTTATAATTAAAAAAAGAAAACCATGCACGTGGGTGGTGGTGTTCAAGATAAATTGGATGGGGATTTAGGCCTCCAAAAAAAAAAAAAAAAAGATATATATATATATATATATATATATTTATAAATAATGCTAGATCTACCAAATTGGAGGTGGTATGGTTTTCTGGCTTTGGGGCTAACAGTGTAAAGCAGAGCTCTTCTCTTTTGTCGACGTGCGAGAGGTCGTGGACGTGATCGAAACCTGAAGGCTCGTCAGTAGAGTCCAAATCTGAGGTTTTCACTTAGTTCCCCAGGGCTTCCCTGAGTGCCTCTACCAACTGACGGATGAGATGTCACACTTTGCTTTTGTTCTTTATTGATTAGTACTAGCCTGGGTCTGTAACTGTACTCTTGTAATTTGGTTTTTCTGGTTTGATGTTGCATTGTATTTCACCTGTATTGACGGTTTGTCCGTCGCCAATTTCATCGGCCTCTCGATCACCGGGTCTGTCCGGTGCATCGAATTCTTACCTGATCAAAAAAAAAAAAAAAAAAAAGATAACTACCTTTTTTCCCCCTTTTTTTAAAAAAAGACACTTTCTTACTGTACATGTGTCCAATTGTAATTGGAGGTGTATACATGAGATAATACACCGAGTGTATGTGTATCCCTCTCCTCATGTTGGCCTTGTTTGTTGGGGTCATTTGTATCTGATTTTTTTTATTGTATCATGACGGTTAGTCCGTCGGCCATTTTCCTTTGATCTCTCGATTTCTCATACATTGGTGTTGGATGAGATATCGAATTATTACCTTGATAAAAAAAACATGTAACAAACCACTATATTTGCATTCCTTTGACAATGGCATTTTAAATTGATTAGATTATAGAGTTCATTTGTTATTTATGATTGAAAAAATATGTATAATAAATTCCAATGGTAGATCATTTTTAACAATTTGTCAAACACAATCGAAGTGATTAATTGACTTAGCTACTTGACCAGTGGCCACACAAAATATACTGTATAATGTACAAACAAATTTTGCATCCATGTGATACATACCTTAATTGTCATCTTTCACATTAATTATTTAAGATGTATCTGTGATACATCACGGATGACAAATCAATAGGGTTACATAAACATTAAATTCGTGACCATTTTTCCTCATTTTACTTTTAATTGATTGGCCCATCCTTTGATCCTTTTGTTTCTTTTGCTCATGTGAAAAGATACAATTTATTACATTTTTTTTGGTAGGCAAAGATGCTGTAGTAGATTAGGTTTGATAGGCATACTCAGAGGCGGATCCAAACGAGGGCATGTGGGGGTACGTGTTCCCACCCTCATCCGACGAACCACATATATGTATTCTCCTCGTCGATAGCTTCGTTTTGATATATAGTACGCATTAATCCGATATCCGAATAAAAAGTTATGAATGTTTAAAAATTAAAGGTATATTAATCACTTTAAATCTTATTTAAATAACTCATAATGCTTTTATAGTTTATTTATATTAACATTCCTATACTATAATTTATCTTGAGATCTTTGAAATGAGATGATTGAAAGGTTATATTACTCATTTTGACAATTAGGTAAGAAATTACGAAAGTTTAAATGAAGAAAAACGACAGATTTTCTATTTTGCAAGATATTAGTTATGTTTTTAAAAAATAGTCGAGGTAGAAATTCACAAAGCTTTTGATTTGATATATCATCTCATCGAGTTGGTTTTATTGTTACCGGCAACAAAAACTATAGTGGAAATTTTTTTCTCTACTATGGGTATTATCGTGCCATATTTGCGCCAAAACATAAGAGAAGATTTTCTCTCTAAGAGTTTTGTCAGCTAGGTTGAAAAAAATGTTTTCAAGTGCATTGATAATGAGGTTATCGTTCAACATTTCTAGAGTATGAAAACCCATAAAATGGATTTACCCCGTATCGAGTTGAACTATTTCGTTATAAAAACTCTAATTAGAAATGAAGAATTTTTTTGTACTAGTGAATTCTTTTATTTTTATCGTTATTTTGTAGTGTTGTAGACGTTATGTGTTGTACGAATTCTTGTTATTCATTGTTTTGTTTATCATCGGTGTGCCCCCACCCTCTTTCGGGTTCTGGCTCCGCTACTACCGCATACTAGCTATCATATTAAATTAATTGCGGATATCCTACCCATCTCTAGCAGTTTCTATGGCTTATTCTTTTGCTATGATAAATCGCTTATATATACTCAATCAATAGTATATATACTTCAACAAGACTAATATACTTTTATCGTAATTATCATTTGTAACACTTCATGCCTTAACAGGGGTGGGTTGTAACATACATCAGTCCACCCCTAGTTTCGTCCCCGAGTCCAATGCAACAAAACTAGGTAGCTTTTTGTAGGTTCGTAAACATACCAAGGTAGCTAGGAAGATGCCAAAAAGAATTATTTGTACATGGTCAATAATCTAAATCTTTCTATCTATTTATCTATCTGTATCTAACTATTAAAATATAAGCATTTTTTTATGAGGTGTCACTCTCTCTTTAAAAGTAGCTTATTCAATCAATTTTTTTTTAAATTCAATTAATCAATGATCTTAACCTAAATTGTAATTTTAGTATTTTTTTTTTAAAAACAATGGGATTAATTCAAAACATAAAATTAATAATAAGGAAACATAAAATTAATATTATTAATCTATATCTATATATACTAATTTAATTGTTTTCTCAGCCAAAAGCTTTAATTCAAAACACTTAATTATCTGAACTTTTACTATTATGTTATAATATTAATTTAACACTAGTTTATTCCCCGTGCTTTGCACGAGTTTAATATAAAGATATTATTATAAAATTATAACATCAAATGATATTCTTTAAGAATGAATACTTCATTATTAGTTAACAATCATAAATTTTAGACAAAATCAAAACCAATTCTACAAATAAAGAATAAATATGGAAAAAAAAAGAGTAGAAACAAACAATAAGCATGAGAAGTCTACCACAATCCTTAAAAAGACTAACTACAAAGCTCCAAATCTTAGACATAGGAACCAGAATTATAATTTTGGGTAGGTTGGATTTACTTATAATTTTATTTTACTTTACTTTATCTATTAAGGTAAAAACTAGAGATAATTTTTTTTATCTATATTTAAATTAATGACAATAGGGATAATTACCTATCAAAGATAAATCATTTTTTACTTTATGGTTTTTGGGATTAATTAACCAGTTAACTGTTTAAAAATGAATGAAGGTGAAAACAAAAAGAATGAACAAATTAATTGATGAGTAATCCACGAATATTCGAACCCAAGCCTCATATTTACCCTATCCATCCCTTTATAGTTTATACTCCGTACCAATTACCAACTGTGGCAACCAAGCATCTTGATTTTTAATACTAATATATTACCTATATTCCTATTAAAATGGGGTGGGTTGTAACATATACCAGCCAATTTCTAGTTTTGTCCTTGTCAAACCCCCTTATTACTTTTATTAGGTATATTAAGGCGAGATATAGATTTAAGACATATGACTATATATATATAGCATGGTAAGATTAAATATACAAATTAAATACGTTAAAAAAAATTGTCCCATTGTGATTTATTTAATTTTTTTAGCGTTAAAAACATGCATATATTAGTGTACTGTTAGATATGTAATTCTAGTTTGTCCTTTGTATTATTAGTTTGTATAAGTCTCTCATGTAATTAGTTTGTTTATAGGCTGCATTTGTATTGTAAAAGGGAATGATGATTGAGTGTTCGTTGTTGTACAAGACTGAAGGCTTAGATTGGGCCATAAGCCCGTGTTGACAATCTACCTACTGCATCAGTAAAGGTGTTTGGAGCTTGTACGCAGGTTTTGACAACCGACTTCGGCACCATCCAAGCATCCACTGTTACAAAAGGAGAGTCGAGCAACAGAGCACGATATCTGAAACTTCTGAAGCTACAGTGCAGAGAGAGAGAGAAACAGAAAGGAGAAATGAAAGAGCGTGAGAGAGAAAGCAAAGAGGCGTGTCGGTGAAGAACTCGAAGCGACAAAGAAGATCCAAGGGCGATTGGATCGGGAAGACGAACGACTGCAAGGAGAGTCCCTGGTTTGCGGTTGTGGCTGCGAGGTTCAGCAGCGGGAAATCGGTGATGTCGACTTCACCGATGGCTTAGCGACAAGGAGGTTTTTCGTGTTGTTTGTCGAGTTTTACTTTGTATTTGCTTTCTTTGTACTCTTTCTAGAAATAAATCGGTGCACCCCGAGTCTCTCTTAAGGCCAATCTCGTGTTGATTGTGCATAACTCGGATCGTTCTAGATTCGAGCTTGACCTGGTTGAAATCGGACCAAATCGACAATGTGACCTAATCGAAAACGCTTCATCGGAGTTACACGTACCATCCATTGTTGGTTGATACACGATAATCACATTTAATTTGGTGGTTACCGTACCATGTGGTCTATGTCTACCCTAGCCCTACTTACCGACCCAAAAAAAAAAAAAAAAAAAAGTTCTCCTACTTCTGGTTTGAGGTTCACTAACTCACTGCGAGCGCTTTTTAGTTGAGCCTCCTCTTTCGTTTTCATCCACGATTGATTTATAAGGTTTCTTCTGATTCGGGATTCTCAAAGAAATCATCACATAGGAGCGCTTCCACAAAGACTCGGAAACAACTGCATTATCGTCCACAAACCAGGAGGATTAAAATCAAAAGTGATAATGCAACAAAGATTAAAACAATTTAAACATCCAATCCAACTATAGGAAATTGGAAACAAGAAGGAAACAAACCTTTTTTCAGGAAATCTTTTGACAAGTCACAAAGGGAACCGAAACAGATATTTCGATCATGGTTCAAGGTCATGGAACCAAAACTTGAATTTTTTTTGAAAATGGTCAAAAAACAAAAAAAAATTTGCGAAATAGCCAAAATCCGAAACTATTTCGGGATTTAGCCAAAGTAGGGCTAAGTCGCTGTTTCAAACAGCGACTTTAGTCCCGGTTTAAAAAAATAATAATATAATATTAAAGTCGCTGTTTTAAACACCGACTTAGTATTTTTTTTTTCAAATTTCAGTTTAATTGGAAAAAAGTATAAAAAACGCAAAAAAAATATATATATGTAGAGAGTCGCTGTTTTAAACAGCGACTCTCTTTTTTCTATAAAAATAAATTAAAAAGACGTCATCCATCATCGGCTCTTCCATGGCAATGGTGGAATCCGGGGTAAAGGAGGAACTGGAGGCCACTCGCTTCCTTGCCGCTCCAAGTCCAAGCTGCTACTCGCCTCCTCCATCTGACTTGACTAGATGCACACCCCACTCGTCGCTCCAAGCTATCACCGTCGCCGCGCCTCTCGATTGGGGGATGCGCCTTCTGCGAGGAGTCCATCCGGTCGCCGAGCGATAGGTGTACCGGCTCCAATCTCCCGACATGTGCTTATGAAGAACAAATTGAACACCAATTAGGACCAAATTGATCGAACACCAATTTCTCCTAATTTTGTCATACTGTAATAGGGAATCCTCGCCTGGGTTCCACCAATTTCCCCTAATTGAACACCAATGATTAATGAAGAACAAATTGAACACCAAATTGACCAAATTGATCGGCCAGTGTACTCGACCGCCTGGGTTCAATCGGCTTCCTCGCCTGCTCTTCCAGATCCGGCGAAGGAAATCCCTTGTTTTACTGAATATCAACCGGTCTTTGGGGAAGAAGGAAGAGTCCTCCCATATGTTTTTTTTTTTAAAGCTTTTCTTTATTTTTTAATTTAAAATGATTTTTAAAAAAAAAAAAAAATACTAAGTCGCTGTTTTAAACAGCGACTTTAATATTATATTATTATTTTTTTAAACCGGGACTAAAGTCGCTGTTTGAAACAGCGACTTAGCCCTACTTTGGCTAAATCCCGAAATAGTTTCGGATTTTGGCTATTTCGCAAATTTTTTTTTTGTTTTTTGACCATTTTCAAAAAAAATTCCCAAAACTTTCAACATGAAGATTGACTAAAACAAACAGGCGACTCCTGTTCTCCTTGGAAACAGCATCCCTGGCATGCCGGACGATCTGATCTCTAATGTGATGCACATGATTTCCCCCATTCATGGTGTAAATCCCATTTACAAAGCTCACCTATAAATCAAATCAAATCAAATCAAATCAATTACATATAAGTATAATCAATTGTTGAGTTCATTAACTAGATAGGTACCTGCTGGAATCTTAAATTGGGGGCATTCATGGTGTAAACACCGATTTGACAGTTGGCGTTCTCCGTGTTGTGAAGAAGATACTGTGTTGTTGGGGACATAGGACGGTACAGATCAATGTATTCCCGGAAAGAATGGACAGGAGCAGGTTCACCATTGAGCATCACCTTCACATGACGCATTGCAAGACATCCGGCCAAGTCAATCACCCTCTTGTGCATCAAAGCCACCGTATTCCCTTCCAGATTGTCCACCTTCAACTTTGATAGGTCAGGTTTGAATGTTATTTTGGTCCACTTCTCCCTTGAATCATCGGACGGGTGGATTACAGGTTCTGATTTTGCGCTCATGTTGTCAAAGAACCCCTTGAAATCAAAATCCCCAAACTGATTAAAATTTACGAAAACCTAAAATAGCAAAAGGAGATCGATTGAATCGGTACCTGCTTGCACCGCTCCTTCCCGTCGGCGATCTCGACATGGAACTCCTTGGAGAAGACGTTGGTTATCTGCACACCGGTAAGTGGCTTCTCGGTGTTCAAACAGCCGAAAATAAGTTGGGGCTCGTTTTTACTGAAGGGGATAACGCTGCTATACTTGACCGAGATCTCGGTGTTGTCCGGATCGATCGAAACCTCCACCGAGCCCCCCTGGTTGGTTTGATCCGCTGCATAGACGAGTATCTCGTCAAACATATGATAAAGCCCCGGCATGAATGTTAGGTATAGTTCAACCATTCCCTCTCCGGTGTAAACCCAGCTCGTCTTCTTTGACTGCCCGACCGATCCGATAAAGGGGGCCGGATAATTCAAGATGATATCGCGAATCATATTCTCTGTGGCCGCGATCTGGTCCATGTTTCACGAAATCCTGCCTGGGTGGATCAGCGGTGGAAGGAGAGCAAATTGGGGATGGGCCGTTAGGGTTTTGATTGTAAATTAGGCTATGAATATGATTATCGAAAAAGAGTCCTTGAAGGGATCTCTTGTGTATGTCTGTCACTAAAGGCGGTGAAGATAGGGGGATGGTAATAATTAAATTTGTTGGTTTGCAGACTGTCAGCAATTTACTGGTTTACAAGTCCTTGAAGACCAATTTAGCGTACTTTTAATTAAAGTGTCATGAACATTCACAATATCGTATCTGCTTCAAATGCTTCACTATTTGCACATTGGAGTGTTCTTGTTTCTGGTGTCTTATGGAGTGTTCTTGTTTCTGGTGTCTTATGTTTACTTCATGTTAATTAACTAGGTTAATTAGGCTAGTTAATTAATTTGGTCGGAGGTACCTTGGCTGATAGACCTTGCAATGGACTGTTGAGGATCAAAATTGAAGGGGCGATGAGGAAGGAGCGGACGGACCTTGAGATGAACCATCGGCCTCTGACGCGCTGTCTCCCTCTTCCTCACCGATCGAGTTTGCCGACTTTCTTGTTTATGAGAATCCCCGGACAAAGTATTGAAGGAGAAAAACGGACGTCAGTGATGAGTTTCGGCAACGACGTTGATGATGGACCTCGGCAATATATGAACCTTGGCGACGAATTACCACCAGCGTTGGACTCGTTCTCTCTTCTCTATCCTGACCTCTCTTTGTGAAATTGCTCCTTGAATCGAACGAAAGTAGTGACCGCTCAATAGTTTTCACCAGTAGTAACGGTAAACAACAAGTGACATACATGCTCATTCAGCAAATTGCAAAGTCTAGTCAATTAAACCAAATACCCATCAAGACAAATGCCTAAAAGAACCAGCTTTGAAGGCGGAAAAGACGCGACAAGGCAAGGAGAGAGCGATCGGAACACTGAAGAGCTTCAGTAGCTTACAAAAGAAACTTGTCTTTTCGTCTGCAAATTTGTAGGCTTGGCTGCGCTCTTCACTAGCTTCCAGCTTCTCTTTCAGAGTCTCGTTCTCCTTCTTAAGCTGTGAATATATGGCAATTTGAATCATAAGGCATTCCTTATGTTCAAAATTAAAGGCTAAATGAAACAATATCGAAGTTTTGAGATAATTGTAAGATAGTCCAGTACACCTTTACCTCTCTAACTGTGAAGCTAAGCTCTTCCACAGCTTGCTGCAGTGATGATATTGTTTTTGATGTGATATCTTCGTAGTCCAACTCCAATTCTTCGATTGAATTTGGATAGAAGATGATCCCTTCGAGAAAGAATAGCTCTTCTAGTAAGTCAACTGCTGCATCATCCATTGTCTCCCTTAACTACATAACCAAGTTGCATTTTTAAGGCACAAAGAAAAATCAAAAATCAAAATACAGATAATGAGTTAATAAGAAACATAAGCTACTGACCTTGTTTATAATTCTCACACAGCTTTCATCTTTGTTTTGAAGAGGAACTGATTGCCTGTTGTCGTTCCGATCTTCATTTTGTTTTACGCATTGCGATGCTTTTATATGCTTTGCCCTGCAATGACAGAAAATTAGGCAGTTATAGGGAATTTAAATAAAAAAATTCTAGTACATTAACAATTGAAGGGTAATCATCTTCATATGAGAAGTAACCTTGCGCCAAAGCGCAGTGTTGATAGGGTCTCTGCTGCATTTGTAGGGCTTGGTGAGCAACAACAAAGCAGTGCAGTACGAGAGTTTCCTCCCTGAAAAATCCGCACTGAAACTTCCACAAAGGATGCAGATTCATTGTGTATTTCAGGAAGGAGGATGGACAACTAACCAGAGCATCCTGAAGTAGACGAGTGAGCTTGGAATCACGGTAAGGGACATGGCTTGCCTTGCCCTGGGGACTAGTAGTCAAAGCATTCACTACATTGCCTAAGGTGGATAGTGATTTGTTAATCATTTTAGCTTCTTCTAGGACTCTTCCCTCAGCTCCAGTTTTCTCTACCTTCTCAGATCCTGCTAGATCCACCAGAACTAGCTTTCCATTCTTGATCCTGTAAATCACCCAATCCATTTTTTATGTTTTACAAGAAACTAAGAAAGTAAGGAAAGCCAAACAATCGTTTCTATGGAAACAAGATTACCTTTTATCCATGGGCAACTCTTGCTGCACTCTAAAAATGTACATGCAGTGACTTCTACTGCTAGCCATGTTCATCTCTATTCAATTTACATTTGAAATAAAAGAAAATATACATGATAGTTAGTAAGCGCACTTTCCATCGGTTCCAACATTATTATGCTTGTCAGTCAGGGATACAAGAAGGTTACGAGTTCCTTCGACTGCTCTGTTAGCAATCCCACGCTGCATTTTTATGGCTGGTATATCAGAAACTGAATAATGAACCAGTTGATTGGTATATTAAAGTATACACCATTAACTTACCGATATGCACTCAAGAGCTCCAGCAGCATCAAGAAGAGGTATCTGAAATATGTGCAAAGAAAGCTACCTAAATCAGAATATAACACTGGTGCAAAAAGCCATATGTGTGGCACTCGGAAGGAAAAACTTGCTATTGCATTTATACATACTACAAGATTCAGAACACAGCCTATATATAGATAGTATGCACCATTTGGTACTATGTTGCATCATTTAAGCTTCAGTTTGTTTCACAAACATTTACCTCAGTGACTCCATTCAACAAAATTCCTTGTGCTTTACTTTCCTTGATCTGTAAGTTGTCCTTTGACAGATCTAAAAGGTCCCTGTTGTGAAGGAAATGTATGTTAATTTAGCAGAAGAGTAAAAATCCAACCAATATTCTCCTAGTACTAAGTACTAACCTTATCTTTTCCATATAAATCTCAACCTGCACATATGAAAATCGATTAGCCATAAAAAAAAAGTGCACATGTGATTGCAAATAGACAGAAATACGATTCAATACCATTGACAACTTGATTGAGCATGAAGTGGCTCCGGATGAAGACTTTGTCCTAGCAAGAAGTGATTCTACAACTCCTGTAAGAATCCCTTTCTCTTCATTGCAGTGAAGGATACCCGGCCCCTGATACAAGATGGCTGTGGTTAAACTTTGGACTATAATCCAGATTTACAAATCAATTATAAAGCCAGCACATAACCATAAAATCATTCACCTCCATGCTATAGGTCTTTCCTGCTCCTGTCTGCACGCAATCAAAAGATGGCAATAATTCAATTATGAGATGATAGTACAAGATCTTGGAAATTAGAAAGGAAGCAGTAAGAGATCCACTAGTATATGTATAGCACTGTACTCCAACCTTCACCCAAGCATCAACAATTTTTAAATCAATTAGATTAACATCAGTTTACTTAGACTTGAACTGGATTATTTGAACACATCTCATCAATGTAAGAATATCATTTTATCATGCCTTCAAATCTGGCATCTTACAGAAAAGGTATTGAACCAAATACAGTCATCTTTGAATCCTAGGTATCATCATCTTCAACATCTAGTAAAAGTTTACCAAATATAGGGCAATGAAAACAAGAGAAGCAGATATTAAAATTACTAAATCAAATTACCTGGCCATATGTGATTATTGCCCCATTTATTCCATTAATTGCATCTGTCATTACGCATATTACCAACAGAACCAGAAATTAGCACATCTAGCAGTAACTTGTTCTTCACTAGAGAAGTATTTAATCATCCTGTAAACTAACAGATTGAATTATTTCAAGGAATTCAAAATCCACAATTCAATTCAAAACTAGCGAAAATTACAAAATAGATTCTATGCAGAATACTTTATAAGAGAAACTAGAATTTATCTTTGCAAGCTTGTTCACCGTTAAGGATCGGTAGAGCTACAAACTCAAACACATCAGATTGACGAGATCCCTCATAGAATACTCTATCGAAGCTTAATGTGAATTCTCCGTCCTTCTCATCCTGTTACACGTCAGATCCAAAGACATTCATACGAAGGATAATTATCCACTAGCGGATACTGATAAGTTAGGTCAGCGAGTTGAAAATCTAACGCGGAGTAAAAATTAAGAGATCATTCACAAGCGTCAAACCTTCAGCATGAATTTCTCGTCATCAATCCTCTGAATGCAAACGATAGAGCCGTGTTCTCTCTTCTCGCGCGCACTCAACGGCCTGAATCGAGCACAGACCGTGAACTTTGACATTTTCCCGACCTAAACCCTAAAATTCAGCGACAAAATTATCCTTTCGACTACTCTACCAGCGAACACAAACAATGAGAGTGATGGATTCGGATTTTCTCACCGATTTCGCCGGGAACTGTAGGAATGTCGCAGCAAGATCTTCGAGGAATGAAATTGAACGAGAAATGAAAAAGCGGGAAAACTGAACACCAAAATAAAAGGAAAGTGTGTCGTGAAAGAAGAGAGAAGAAAAATATACATGGTACTTTACTCTGTCTATTGGGCCGGCCCAGATGTTACTTGAGCCCATATAAGCTAGTCCAGCTCGTACTCCCGTCGATTGGGGAATGAAAAACAAACCGTTGTGAGGTAACAAATTAGCTTTTGGTATATAGATTAAGCTTGTGGACGAATAAAATTGATAAGTTAGTAACAAATTAGCTTTTAAATATTTTTATAATCCAATAAGATCATTGGTAACTTTATTTTTATAATACAAATTAGGTATTGATAGAGAAAAGAAACAACTGATTAAATATATAAATAAATTTTATGAAAAGATTGAAATGTCTATTTGTTGAAATTGTTTCTAGTTTTGACTTCTTTAAAACTATATATTACATTAAAAGCATAATGTCTGAAAAGCTTAGAACTTTACTCAGCGGAGTAAAAAGAGTTATGTACTCCCATTCAAGTGCTAGTAGTCTAGCACACAAGTCGAGTGAGGTTTCATTATAAAACCAATTGGAGTAGCTCACTGACTCATATACTAGGACTTGTTAATGTTCAACTTTCGATGTGGGTTGGTCTAACTCACATCTCTCAACAATAATATAATGAGATATAAGATAGGGTGATCCTAAAAAATCATGGGCTCATACAAAATGAGTACATGTGGTCACAAAAGTCATTGGATCTTCAGCACCTTAGTTGCAAATAACATAAGCCTAATCACACTACTAGGAGGAAACTTCCTAGCAAACAAGAAGCAAATGTTCCCTCCACTCCCATTGTACTTACAACCACGGTTGTTCCTCAACCTCTCTAGGAACTCAACGGTCACCAACGGCCTCTCGAACCTACCGGGGTGGGGCCCGCCCCGCGACCAGTCAACCCAAGTCAAGGTCCTGTTCGAGTTCCTCTCTCCGAACTCGATGTTCACAAACGTCGGCAAGTAGTGCTCGTCCGCGTAGCACGAGCCTTTGCAGAACCTCTTGAACACCCAAAAGTACTTGTTGTCCAACACGACCTCGAGTGCTAGGGCTCGGTCGATTTGGAACCATTGGGACCCTTTCCTCCATTGCGAGATGGTCACCACCGGCCTCATCCGGTTGCTGTAGCGGTCACGGCCTACCGGACCCGGTAGGTCGTAGGCCTCGAGGAAGGTCTCCTTGGAGTTGATAAGGTACGAGTATATCGTCGAGAAGTTGAAGAGCGGTGTGCATGACTCCGATAAGAGGACAAATCGTTGATTCGTCGCGTCGAGTAGAGCGCTGGCTATTAGGCGACGCTCTGCCTCGACCATGTTGAACTTGCCCCATCTTACCTCCTAGTGAAAATTAAACAAAAGTATATTACAAATATATGTTACTAGAGTAAGGTTATAATGAAACGAAAGATACGGTGCAACGGTAAAACAGATGAATATTGTTCCATATTCTTATGAATATTTATTGAAATGAATATATGGTACTGTTTTAGGGTGTATTTTGGATTTCATTGCATTTTAATTATAATGCAATTATTTTAATTTATGTGACCGTTTGGTTGTAAAAATAAAAATCTCATAAAAATAAAACCATAATTTAACCAAATAATCACATAAATTAAGATAAAATAATTGCATTATAATTAATACATAGTGAAATCCAAACACACCCCTAGTTTGTTAGAATCCAAATATGGCCTTACCATTTTACATAAAATAAGTACATCATATTCATATTCAATTCACATATAACAATATTCATATATTCATAGTCGCATATATAATATTCATACTAATGTAACACAATATTCTTGTTTCTCGTTACACCGTATTTTTCGTTTCACTAGAACTTTTACCTATATTACTAATTGTAACATAAGTAAAAGTTATAGTGAAACGAAAAATACGCTGTCAGTATACGACAGAGGTGACTTGATAAGGTGAGTTATAAAATACGGTGTCAGTATATGACGGAGGTGAAAAAGTTCTAGTAACTTACTATATACTCAATATAAAATAACCCGAGCACACATTTTACCCGAAATAACCTGATGAGGTGAGTTATAAAAACTTGTACCTTGCTTGGAATCCGTCGCCCATGGAAGACAGAATCGTCGGGAAAAATGCCAGTATACGACGGAGGTGAGTGTACATAAATGGAGAACAAGCCTTGGTTTCCCCTAAAGAACCTCTCCCACAACGGCACCAAATGCATCGGTCCCTTCACCAAGAACATGAAGGCCACCTTAGGAGCCATTTGCGATTGATCAACCCGATCCCTAGAAACCGCTACAGCCTTCGTGATCAACTCTCTGTCGCCCATACCGTGCAGGAAATCCCCTCGAATCGGGTCCTTGGGTAGAACGTCGGCATTGGTAGCCCTCACCAACGGCATTGCAGGCTCCGTCGCCAAATCTTTGTTGTCCTTGCCCTGAGCGAAATTCGCTTGTGCATTACTAATAAGCGCCTCCTTCTTGGCTTGGCTTTCGACATTCGGAGCCCTCTCCAATGCCTCATCTCGAGTCCCCGAAACAATTGGAGCCTTTGTTGTGGACACTTGTTCGTCCAATACCGCAAAATTCGCACTAGGAGCCCTCTCCACCTTCGCAAAACTCGCTTGAGTATGACTACTACTAACCGGCTTCTCGGCTAGGCTGTAATGGTTAGCATTATCCAACGCATTGTCGGGATCCGAGAAACGTTGCACAAGGCCCTCATTGCGACGATCATACGAAGTCGTTGGGACCGAAAATGTGACAAAATTCGACGAGTTGGAATGAAGCCTAAGGGTGAGGATCATTAGGTTTTCTGGGAAGGAGGAGAAGAAAGCAGCACCAATGGCAATGCCGAAGCTCAACACGAGCCAGCACACGACGAAGAATTGGAGGTTGATAAACTTGATGATGAAGGGTTTCGATTGCGGAAATTGAACCCTCTCTTGATCTTGATCTTGGTTCTTCATAGCTAGGGTTTTAAGTTTCTTACAAGGAAGAAACCTCTGAAGAAAACGCCCAAATCTCTGCACCAAAATATATTGGAATCAATCAATCAAATGGAAACAAAAGGTTCTGTTTTACCATTGAAATTAACTCCACACCAAATTGAAGTACTGAAACTAATGGGGTTAACGGTTTGGCATTTAAACCATGTCAATGAAAGGTTAAAATAGTTCATATAAGGTGTAGATGACACATTGACACATATGACAACACAAATATTTATGAAAATAGTTATTAACAGTTTGATATGTAACAAAATAAAATAAGTAATATAAGAAAACAATCTGGTATATAGCTAGGCATATAGGTGTATATATAAATATAGTCCATGGTCTAAATTAGAAACATGGTTGTCTAAACATTTTAGTAATTTTTTTTAAAAAAAAATTTAGGTTGGTGTGGTTGGAATTGGAAGAGGAGACACTTAAAATAGGGAAGACAAGTTTGAATGAGTGCATTAAATGTTTAAAAGAATTTTTAGAGGTTTTGTAACTTACTTAAGTATTTAATTACATTTCCTGAAAAAAATAAAGTATTTACTTACATTGATCACAAGTGCAGGAAAAAAAAGGATTTGAAAACTAAAGAATTTATAAATTCTTGTTTCTTTTCTGATAAAATTCAAGTTACCTTGAATCTTCAGCACAAAATAGCTTCGTAGCCTTGGAGAGGATGACTCAAGAACACAGATTGAAGCGGTGAAGTTTGTTACAGCAAAAACAACTGAATATTACAACACATATGGAAGGTCTTTCTATACGGATGTGGGCTTATTTTAGCTACTGGGCCGCACTGTATTTGGGCCTATTTGATTCGGGTATACGGATAACCCGTATCCCCATATTTTCTTATTTATTGAATAGGTAAATAAAGAGCGGTCATTCCGGGGTTCGAACCGGGGACCTATAAGCACTACCCACATAATCTTTCCAGTGAGCCATTCCGGAATGGTTAAAATATTTTTGAATACTTTTTGATACGTAATATCTTAATATTTTTTATACGTAATATTTTTGAATACTATCCATATTTTCTTATTTCATTTTCAACAAATTCTATACGTAATATCTTAATTTAGAATACTTTTTGATAATGTATCAACACCTCTTTAATTGAAGATTTTTCAACTAATCACAATATTCTTTTATTATTTCTTTTTCTCTTCACCTCTTTCATATATTTACATTTTTTTCCTATTATTTTTTACCCATTTACTAACCATTGGGTTTAATTCAAAACATTGAATTAAATCTAATGTCTACTATTGATATATATTTAAATCTTTTTATATTATAATAATAATCTATATCGATATAATATCGTAATTTAAAAACCTTTTTTATGAAGCCTAACTAGTTTTATAGTAAACATTTTTACCATTTTCTTAAAGATTTCAAGTATACCTTCATTATTTTATCATAACTTTTAATAATATTTTATAATATCAATTTGTTATATTTATTAAAAAAATGCGTTATAGCGCAAGGACTATACTAGTCTGCATCATTTTAAACACATTGTAAAATGTGTGAATTAAACACTATTTAAATGTTTATAATTATAATTGCATTATAATGGATATGCCCTTGGCTAGAGAAGTCTCCCTTTTAGACAATTTTTTTTCTGTTAAAAAAAATTACATTATAATTTATTTATTTTTGATTAGGTAAGAATTCGGATTCGTCGAGGCGCTATCCGATAGCATCCTTTCGGATGAGGTAAAGAAGACCTAGATTAGTGAGCAGTTCCGGGTTTTTGGTAGAATGGGCCATTCGAGTGATGAAATCGGCCACCTGATTACCTTTGCGAAGTATGTGAAAAAATCTCACTTTGCGAAACCCACGGAGTAAGCAAGATATTTCTGACATTATCATTTCAATTTTCCACGGGCATTTCGTCCCATGCTTAAGATAATTAATAATTATTAGGGAATCTCCTTCAATTATGAGTCTGTCGGAGCGCAACTCAATTGCCTTCTTTATACCTAAATATAATGCCCGGGCCTCCGAAGATAGGGCCGACTCTTTTCCAATCGTTTCCACCCCTACTGTAATTGGGTCACCTTCCCAATTTCGGATAATGAAACCAACTGAGCTGTTCCTCAAGTCCGGCGCTGAGCCATCAAAATTTAGTATCATAAAACCCAGTGGGGGTTTTCTCCACTTTTGATTTGTCCTATTCTGTTTTGTGTTATTTATTCGTATTTCCTTATCATATCTTTTGTGCTTTTCTTCTACATGGTCTCTTGTGGCCCTAATCCAGTTGATCATATGAGTTTTGACAGTTTGGTTATAATTATCAATTGATAGCTGTTTCTGTTGTCTGAAAACCAATTGGTTCCTCGTGAGCCAGGCCACCCACCAACTAAAGGCCATTTCTTGTTTATGTTTTTCATTCAAATGTTCAGCTATTATATTCATAATAGGTTTAATCTTTCTTGATGTATGCATTGCATCTGTCACTAGCTTTTGGATGTTTTTGTCAATCTTCCTAAAAAAGGTACTATATTTACATTCCAGGAAAATGTGGACTGCATCTTCTTCATGGTGGTTACAGATTGGGCAATAAGGGGGTATGGCTACCTCGTGTTTGGATAGTAGTGCCGCAGTTGGTAGTCCTTCTTGCGCGACTTTCCATAAGAAGTTCTTTACTTTCGGGGCAACATCAGTCTTCCAAATCCAATTACTGTCATCCATTATCAATTCAGTGTTGTTTGTGACTAACTTATATGCACTGGAAGTTGAGAACCACCCTTTCTTGTCCGGCCACCAATATAGGCGATCCTCTAAAGGAACAGATGGCACATGAATATGTGTTATTTGCTCCACCATGTTACTCGGGAGGACATTTCCTAGCTTTTGGATGTTCCAGTTTCCATTACTCATGTATTTATCCGCTGTCTCATTTATGTCTATCATATTTGGCTGGGTACAATATTGTAATAGAGGCTGAAGATTATTCCACCTATCTCGCCAGAACTTTATGGTCTTGCCGTTACCAATTGTCCACATTAATCTCGACTTAAAAATCGGAATTAACTTCCGCAACTGAGACCATTGCCACGAGGCGGAGCCTTTTCCCTCATAATTTAGGATGTGTTCTGTTTTCAGATATTTGTGTTGTATGATTCTGACCCAGATGTTGCCAGGTTTCGCTATAATTTTCCACAATAGCTTTAACTGTAACGCCTCGTTCATGTCATGAGTTTTCCGGATGCCCATTCCTCCTACCGCCACTAGTACAAATTAGGTCAAATACCACGGATATTTGAGGGCTAATATCACGGATATTGTCCAAGGCACGCCCGGACTTCCCCTCTGTAACACCCCCTTTTTAAAACTAGAGGATGATACAGCGCCAGTAGTTACTTGGACGGAAATGCCCTCCTAACTACCTTAGGCTTATAGGGACATGTTACCATGCTCACATAAACAATATGATATATGTATAAAATATAATAGCGGAAGTCTTTATAAAAAAGATTCATCAAACCATAATTTATTACATCAAAATATTAAACCGAGTCTTAGCAAATAAAAAAGAGTGTGCATGAAAGGAAAGATATTCCCATGGAAAATGGAAGAACAATATATCATAAGAGATAAAGAGGCCCTTCCCAAATGGAAACCTCAAGAGTACCCCAAAAATGCTGGAGTGTGACCAGGAAAACCTCTGGCAGCTCTTGCAACAAAAGGCCTTGATGAGAGAAAAAATTCAATATTTTTCATCCAAATCCTACAAATTTAAAATGGAAATAACTTCCATACATGAAATTATTTCTTCCCATTCTTCATATCGTGAAACTCACTAGAACTCAACCAAATGCAATAAACAATTTTTTCCCTGCAATGAGATGTAATATGATCTCATATTGAGTTGAAAGTATATAACAAATGGAAATTGTAAGAGCTCAGCATTCTCAATATGGCTACTTCTATGCAGTAGAGAAATGAAGGAAATCTATATTATTACATTTTAAATTATCACTAACCCTTTTTTTTGTCACAGTATATTGTTGCAGCATCCTGTCCGCTTTCAGAAGGATCCATCAATTTGAACCTGCAATTCAATATCAACACATAAATTGTCAACAATGCAAATGATATTCAGTTATACTGTAGCACAAAGAATGAGGTTTATATAGGAGTCACAGGACATAAACAAAACCAAAAAAATGTAGGAAGTGTTACCAACAGGAAAATCCAAGTACTGGTTTATAGTATCTAAGAATAACTAACATAAGGACAACATTAGAGAAAAAGTTGAAAAAATAAGACTGATGATATGCAATTACTTTGACAGTTCTTCGTGTTTTTTTTTTCCTCAAAATCTCTTCCCTGATATCTTGGCCAGTAATCAAACCAGTTTTACCACGCTCTTTAATTTTCCTTGGGGGAGAAATATCAATGGGCACAGAACCACGTGATTTGCTCATGAAAGGAGAACCTTGACACTCTCGCCTTGGTGGAGATAAGTCTCGAAGATCAGACCCATTGAGATTTTCTAGACCAGCTTCCTAACAACTTAAACCTATGAATATGGAAAGAAAAAAGCACATGCATATATTAGGGTACTACTCTACCACTTGCATGATTATAGTGTCAATCATCAAAATAAAATAAGCGCATCTCATAACATAGCCAAAGCAAACTATAAACAAGAACCAAAACCCAAGATAGCATGAAACCAGAATCCAAGGCAAATTATCATAAACTCATCTCATAATATAATGCAGCAACATCCAAGACAGCATGAAAAGTAACAAATCCTAACATTTCTAAAAATGAAGTAACCGCATTAAAAAATGTAAGAACAAATCATAACCTTATTTAGCACGGGATCCGGACCTGAGCAAAGAAGTTGCCTTTGGATGACAATGCCCTCGGAAAGTTCCTTCATGGAAAGTAACAATAACAATCAGTACTACATTCATAGCTAGCAACCAATAGCGAAGCTTTCACCAACCAATAGCGAAGCTTCTAAAACTAATGAACTGATTTTTAATTATTTCCATTTATATAATAGGGAATCTGTTATATAAGTATTCTAAGTTCTAGCCACTGTAAGCTGGGGCAACACTTCATGTATGTGGAGTTAATTGATCAACCTAAAAGAATGCATTATGTTAGCCTGTTAGGTGTCAGATTTTAGAGCGTTTCTTGTTTATTATAAAATACATTGTTCCTTTTATGAATATTACTGTAATTGAATACTGTATTGTTTTCCTTTTATCAATTTCTCAACTTTTTCCCCTTTTATATACATCCAGATTCCAGAGTGAAGGAAACTTTTCCTATTTTATAAAATGAATTCCTGGCCGTGGCCTAGTCTCTTGAACAAAACTATGCCTAGCTAAATACTAGCCCTATTGGGATTGACGGTTTAAGGGAGGTAGAGTATGTAGCTCGTTATCTGAAATGCTCACCTGAATTGATTGTTTCTGTAACATTCATGTATGACATGCCTTGAAGCAATGGTGGAACCGACAATACAGACAACAAAGAAGATAATAAGCAGTTGCATAACCCTAACTACACATTGAATTCAAGAACCGACAAAACCCTAACTATAGATTGAATTCGAGAGGTACTTACCAAATTAAAACCCTAACTGGAGATTTGTAGGACCAGAGGCGGAGGTGGCGAGGGACGAGACCAAAGCCCACTGTTGCAGGAGATTGCAGGAGATGCCAGAGTAGGAAGAGGCGCCACAAGTCGGAGGTCGTGAGCGAGACTGCAGGAGATTGCAGGAGTGCGAAGTCGCCAGGCGAACAGGGAGATAGACGCCGCCGGCCGGAAGTTCACTTCGTCAAGAGCAAAATCACCTCCGGCGAGACGAGGGAGACGAGGACGGCGAGAGAGGCGAGAGAGAGACGGTGTGGGGTGTGGGATGAGAGAGGCGAGAGCGATGCACTGGTGCGTGGGACGCGAGAGAGACGAAGTGAACCCTGGGTACAAAATTAGAAATTGTAAAATACCACCCAAATATTCCGTTTTTTCAATCCGTGATATTACCTCTAATATCCCGGGCATGTTTTACATTTTTTGCCCTGTAATATTTGATTTTATTACATTTTGGAATCTAGCCTTAATATTCCGGTTTTCTTGGTTAAAATCCGTGATATTAGGTCTTTACCTATTAAAATTTTATTTTCCTGACTTAAAAAGGCCTAAAATCACGGATATATTAAGTCCTTGATATTAGGGTTATGTGATATAATTGAAGATTTGTACTAGTGCGCTTTTGGTCTACATACTCTGTCCCAACAAATAAGCGGTTTATGTAGTCTATCTTTGTTCCAGAAAAAAGACCTATTGATTTGGTCTAATTGTTTATGTATTTGTGGTGGTAACATAAAGCTTTGCATAGCATAGAGTGGCTTGGACGATAGATTTGTGTTGATCAGTGTTGCTCTGCCTTGCTGCGACAGAGAATTAGCTCACCACTTTGAGAGCTGGTTTGAGGTGTTAGTTATTATTTCTTCAAATGTTGTTTTGTTTACCCTTCCATTTACAATTGGACATCCTAGGTACTTATCCAGTTTTGTCTGTTTGGATATGCCTACGCACCCTTCCAAATTCGGGATGCGTGACCTCGGAATGCCGATTGTGACTTGGAAAGCCGATTTGTGATAGTTGATTTTCTGGCCAGAGATTTGACAGTACTCATCGACAATCCTTTTGACATGCGAGCAAGCCGCCAGATTTCCTTTTGAAAAGATAATTATGTCATCAGCAAACGTCAAAAAGGGGATTCTCAGACAGTTTCTACCAAAGGAGAAGCCAAGAGCATTGCCCGGTTGACTTGCCTCGAAAGCTAATTTTCTAGCCAAGACTTCTGCCCCCAACAGAAATAGAAATGGCGACAAGGGATCACCTTGACGCAACCCACGAGATGGAGTAAAGACCTCCGTCGGACCATTGTTAACCAGGACAGAAAATGAGACCGTAGTTACACACTCCATTATTAATTCTATAAATTTTTTGTGAAATCCATATTGCTTAAGGACTAGCTCAATGAAAATCCAGTCTACTCTGTCGTAGGCTTTTTCCATGTCTAACTTTATCGCCAACCATCCATCCACACCCTTCCTACTTTTGAAAGAGTGAAAAATCTCATGTGCAATTAGTACATTGTCTTGAATAGCTCTGTCAGACACAAACGCGCCTTGAAGAGGGTGTATTAACTTGCTCATTACTTTTTTTAGTCTTTCAGTAAGTAATTTTGAAATTACCTTGTAGATTGTATTGCATAGACTAATGGGTCTATAGTCCGTTGTTTTAAGCGGGTTGTCACATTTTGGTAGTAAGGAAATAAATGTATGGTTAATTTGTCTCAAAATTTTACCGGTATGAAAAAATGCTTTAACGGCCTGGGTAATGTCCGGACCGACGATTTCCCAGTAGGTTCTGTAAAACTCTGATGTTATGTCGTCGGGCCCTGGTGATTTGTTGTAGCCTAGATTAAAGACCGCATTCTTTATCTCCCCATTTGTAGGCGGTGAGACAAGCAACCAATTATCCTCATCAGTCACTAGTCTTGGTAGCAACTGAATGTAGGTTGTCATAAGATTTAGATTGATTGGTTCTTTACAGAACCGTTTTGCAAACTCATTTTTTATTTCTCCCCTTACATTCTCATCCCCAACTATAACGGTTCCTCGAGAGGATGCAATACTTCTGATATATTTTCTATTTCGTCTTCCCGATGCCACCCTATGGAAATAAGCTGTATTCGTATCTGATAGTCTGAGATGTTTAGATTTTGCCCGTTGACTCCAATACTCCTTCTGGAACATCAACATTTTCTCTTTCTTTTGAATTAGATTATTTTCCTTGGTTATTGTATCCTTGATCTCTCGGCCGTCTATATTTGCTTGGATCCTAATCAATTCTTGTTCCACTTCCGCTAGCTGACGAAAGATATTCCCAAATGTGTTCTTGTTCCAAACTTTTGCCTTCTGTTTAAGAATTTTAGTTTTGTGCATTATTCTAAACACAGTCGACCCAGAGCAATTTGCTCTCCAAGATTGTTTCACTATGTTCTTGAAATCTGGTCTATGGAACCAAATGTTCTCCATCTTGAATGGTGGGGGTTTAAATGCGTCTTTCGACATTAGTTGAACAAAAATTGGGCAGTGATCTGACGTCGAGAATGCACCATTTAGTGTGCTTATGTTAGGGAATACATCTAGAAATTGGTGATGAACTAATACTCTATCTAGTTTCTCTAGAATATTATCTTCTCCATACTGTTTCTTTCTCCATGTAAACTTATTTCCTGACCACGGAATCTCAATCAGTGAGCATGTATTCTTAAACTGGTTTAGTCTATTAAACCTAGCAGGAGAAGACACCCCACCACCCTCCTTCTCACAACTCTGACTAATTTCATTCAGATCACCAATTACTAAGCATGGGAGTTGTTCGTTTGTTATGTGTTCAGTAAGTATTTCCCAAAAAACATTCTTGTCTCTCTCTTGGGGGGGACCGTACACAGAGAAGATCATTCCTTTGAAATTACAATCATGATTCACATATTCCCTCCCAATGATACGGGGCAAATGGATTTTCACTGAGATGTGTTCATTTTGAGTATGATTCTCATTCCATAATACTCCAAGACCTCCAAAACGTCCAACCCCAGGGGACCAAACAACCTTAGTGAAGCCACTGCTTCTCCACACTAATTCTTCTGGAACAGTTTCGGACTTAGTTTCTGCAATGATTAGAAGATTTAGGTGATTATTGATTCTCACGGCACTAACATCGGCCCAAAACGTTCTCTTCCCAACTCCACGTACATTCCAGAAACAGACTTTTATTATTCACCTTTTCGTTTTGTATGGAAGCTATAGTATCCAAGCCTATACAGAAAGAATTTTTCCTTTGATAAACTTAAGTCAATTGGCCCTTTGGGGGAGAAATGGCACCAGTGGCTTCTTCCTTGCACAGATTTGGGGCTCGAGAATATACTTAGTAATTTATTGCTTTTACGTGGTCCATTGTGGTTTTGTAAAGGTTTTGTGACAGTTGGGTGATTTATCACAATAATCATTTTCATATTTGTTCTGTGATTAAACTGGTTTTTGAACAAGGAAATTGGGTTTTTTAATAGAGATTGAGATTGGAGCCTACCCTTCTCAAGTAAAGAGTGGTGATGATTTTTACAAGAGATGGGAACATGAACCAAAGATATGGAGACAAGAGAGGCGCTCAGCTGGCTACAATTCACATGGTAGGCCTTATATTCATAAAGACTCTCACCTAGGTAATCAGGGCCAAGTTGTAAAGGCACACGTACAATCTTACAAATCCTAATATGAGTAATCTTAGTGATACTTAAGTGCCAGAGTAGCTTATTACAGTAGGTTTTGCTCAACAACCAAAACTGCAAATGAGTGCCACATAGTGTGACGGGGTTTTTAAAAATGCTTATGAGTACGCTAATGAGTTTTATAACCGATAACCCTTTCATTTGGTACACCATTAGTAAGTTACAAGAAGCGTTTAACCTCAAAGTCCAAATAATGGGAGAGATACTTAAGGTCAAACTGTGGTACTTAACCGAGAGTTTACAGGTACTCAAGATATGATATTGCCAGTACAAAGATTCAAGAGGTAATCTGAACTGGATTTTATCAGAACAAGCAATTAGACAATGGTAGCATTCTTTCCTCCACCAAGAGGTGCTTCTCACAATAAGGGTTCGGTTGAGGCCATTTATAGATATTCTTTGAACATTAGTAATGCCAGATACTCTCATAATAAACATAATTATCCATACATTGCATTGTAGACATACACTCCAATTATCACCTCCAATTGCAATCCATATATTCATATCTTCATTACACTGCCAACAGTCTCCTAAGCGCAAATACTTACTCCACCAGTAATTCCAAGTCAAAGAAACGCTAGAGATAATATTCCATGTCAATGCATCATTTCTAGACAAATTCACATAATGAATAGCCCCTGGATTAAACTCGAAGGTTATCACCCAATTGCCAAGGTAGCAATAGATATATTCCAGACAAGGCCGTAAACGAAATATAGCTAGACTAGGACAGGCCAGAAGACAAACACAAGAACTAATAATCACCAAAGCTCGATTCTTGGCGAAACCAATTCGCAACTCAAGCCAACAAGTAGCATCAAGAATGGGCAGGACCCCCCCCCCCCCCCCCCCCCCCCCTTAAAAATTTACAAACATACCTGATACTCATACAGGCTTTCTCAGGCTCTATAAGATCGTCGATGATTGCGGCAGTCGGAGATGATTGCTTTAGTGCAGTAGACTCATCTTGGACCCGACCTTGCAGAGCAAGGGGTTTTTCCCTGTTGATAGCTCCGCTCTTAAAAATTTTCTCAGACTTGGACATCCGATTGGCCACAAGACCTTCATCGGATCGAGGGTTCTCCTCAATGAGTTTAGAGCCCTCTGGCTTGGGTTTTGACATTTTAGGAGCAGGATCTTCTGCTACCAAGTGTTTTATCCCTTCGTCAACTCCATAAGGAGCCGTGAAATTCACAAAAGCAAGAAGCAATTTAGTCAAGCAAATATTATTTAGAAGAAAGTGAGAAAAGAAAGAAGGAAGGAAGAAGTGATGAGGCCACCACTTCATCGAAACCCTTACAAATACTGAAGCGAAGAGGAGGGAAGAGAAACGAAACCCACAGACGAACCATCAACCCAACCCTCCCAACAACTTCCTGCCGAGAGGAACCATAAACCCTTCAACCCAACAGAGAAAGTATCCGAGCGGAATCCACCAGCAAACCTTCAAGCATCGGACCGTACATGACGGATTTGGCCATGGCGGAGGACGAAGCGACCAGATCCGAGCGCTCGCCATCATCGAGAGATTCAGGAGCTTCCCATCAAGATGCAGACGAACAATAATAGCCCGTAGGCCAATCCAACATATTAGCCCCAAAATTGTGAAAAGAGACTGATTTTCTACGGAATCGCCATCACAGAGCACCACAAGGTACTCGAAAGCGAGAAGTCGGATAGCAATAAGGCCCTCATCAAATTGGACAGGGTAGCTTGGGGTTACAGACTGGAATTGATGCGGGATGAGCGATGATTTCCCAACCAAATTAGGGGTTTTTTGGAAGAGGATGTACTTAGCAACAGAGGGTGGAGTCGAGACCGGGGTTCACAAAAAAAGAGATTCTCTCTCTAGTTTTCTCTCTATCTTCTTTTTGTTTTTTTGTGTTACATTATAATGATAATGCATAGCCTAATTTTTATTTAATTTTTAAAGATTAATTAGGGCAAAATAATTTTGGCAATTTAAAATGGCTACATGATCCCCGTAAGAAATCGGGAATCCCTTGATTCCCAAGTAAATACCAAACACATTTGTTTCCCACCATTTAGACCAGATATACACAAATTCATTTAGGCGGGAAATTAGGGTTCGATGAGATCGCGATTCGCCGCAGATGTGATGCCCTAACCCGGCGCCAGGAAACCACGGATCGTGGGCGCCTCTCCTGCATTGCTTGGATACTTGATTTCTCCTCTGAAATGTCTCTGGTAATAATCCATTTTCTTACCTACTTTGTCTTCTTTTCTCTGATACTGTTCGTGAGTGTGTGATTGCTTCTTTCAATCTCTGCTTATATAATCATTTGGACAATTCGTTATCAAATGAAAAGTAGAAACGAATCTACTTTTCCAGTTCAGAGATTCTTCGACTTGCAATGATGAAAAGCATAGAAAAACGACGGAGAAAAATTGGAAGTCACGGCCAGATCTGTGCCCAAAAGGAGCTTTTCAGTTTTTAGCAGCCCACGTTTTGAAATTGTAATCAATCTTTGCTTCTGATTTTGCTCGCAATTGCTAGGTAGCTTCCTCGTATTGAACTTGTGTCCTGCTGAGAACGAAATTCATTTTGGACAATTAGTTAAATTGAAGGACAATTGGGGGCCTGGATTCTCCAATTTGAATCTATTTTGTCAATTTTGTGATCCCTAACTTTCAAATGTATCATTACCTCATCCTGTTTTTAGCCTTTGATGCGGGATTGAGTGCTCACAACTATGTTGTGTACTTGTAGTGCTTGGGATGATTGGATTAATCTGCATCGTTATATATTGCTACTCTCTTGGGCTTTTCCTACGGATAAGAGTGCTATATCATTACCTGTGGTGTGTTCTTGTGGATATGAATGTCACATGTATATACAGTATATGTTCTATCACACAATTCCCTCACTAAGTTGAATCAATCATATATTTTTATAACGACATAAAAAAATTTCCTTCTCCCTTTGTGCCCTCTTGCTGTTACTGTAATAACAGACATACACTAGAAGAAGCTGTCTCTTAGGTTACATAATGTCTGCAAATTGTGCTTCTGAGTAGCTCTTATTTTTCAACGGATAACTGGCAGGGCTGATGATCCTTGCAAGATAGAGATGGGGGGAGAGTGGAATCATACAACCTCGATGTTTTCCACAAGAGAACAAGTAGATAAAAACAAAGATATGTAGTCTGACTAGATTAGACTTGGAGCTTTTGTCAAAATATATGAGCTCTAGAGCCTGCATCTCTGTACCTTCTGCAAAAACAGCTTGTAAGTTTTTTTTCCCATGTGCTGTTTGTGGTGAAATTATCACCATTTTAACCTCTGTCTATATCTCATACTCAAGGAGTTAGCGTTACGTTACTATCTGAAGTTTCTTAGGTTTGTTTTCCATGAAAAAGTATTTATACCCCAAACAGGGAGAACAATTAAAAGAGGAATTAATGCCAAACTTTTAATCCCTAATAGGAGCCAAATAGCCATTGCAAAGTGGGATTGTGTTTTTCCTATATAAATTTTTTTTTACCTCTTGACAGCATTTCAGTCAAACAGTAAGATTTTTGTTTTTATTATGTTCTTGTGGAGCATGTGGCCCTCCTTCCCCTGGAAATGAAAGGAATCATTTGCATTATATCGATCTTGTTCCTCTTATACGATTGATTAAAACACTAGCTGTAGGAGGCTAGCAGCAAGTGTTTTTGCTTACTTGCCTTTGTTTCGCACTATTGTTCTTCATATTTGCTTGTACGCTATACACTATATCATATTGTGATGTGCGGTAAATTTGAATGATTAGTCTTATATGTTTTTCTTGCAAATTGCAATGAACCTTAGGTCTGACTTGTACGTTTTGTCTTGGACTGAACTGTAGCTTTATAATTCAGATACTGATAGATTTGTTGCATCAACTATTATATTTTGGAATGGTGAAAGTGATAATTGGAAACATGGCATTCAAGGTCTTTGCTTCGGAAAGTGAACTTACATAAGAAGGAATGAGGATCTCTTGTTTAGGGA
Source organism: Persicaria tinctoria (assembly GCA_037127255.1). NCBI lineage: Eukaryota > Viridiplantae > Streptophyta > Magnoliopsida > Caryophyllales > Polygonaceae > Persicaria > Persicaria tinctoria. Next base: position 10,708,475 of record JBANSL010000012.1, read on the forward strand.
GATTTGTCGCCAATTTCAGAACATGCCCCTCTTTGGTCAATTTAATTTGGCGTGTAAAGTCGCATGCTTCCTTAATGAATTGACTAATATTCTGAAAGAAAAGCTGCTAGCTCATGCAAGTGGTTTACATGTTCTTTTTGGATTTGGATAGCAGTTCAGCATATGTAATTTGATATACTTGAAGGCGATGAAAAACAGTTGAACGTCAGCCAGAATTAGCCGACTGAAAATTACATAATATCCGATTTCTTCAAAAGTCTTCCGAAAATTAGAGGAAGAGAAAGCCATGCATATTTAGGCCATCAGGAAACAGAACTAATAGTGATTGTACAATGGAGCACACACTGATCTGACGTTATCAGCTTAAGCAGGTCTCTTCCTGAATCCTACCTAATAGTTGATGCACTGCTGTTGCAACCTCATCCACTGAAGTTAGCTTGCTATCATCTTCTACCTGCATTCCATAAGAAGAAATCAATTTATACTGTTGAAATTAATGTGCTGTGTTGACTGTTTTCAAGAATAACATACCTTGACACTGAAAGAATAAAGGGCAAATTCATCCACTGTGCTGACATTTAGGTGGAGGATGGTGAGCCTTATGCTCTGCAGCCCAGATACAACTTTCAGAAGCTGCTTCGGATGCCTCCTTAACCTGATCTTTATATTGGCGTGGGTCTCAACCATCGATGCCTCCACATCTGCGACACTACTCATCTCGCTATACCCTCTCTCGTTGTTCATTTCACTGTCTCCCAGGTCCAGATCAGTCATCGTTGAGTACTGTGGGAAGCTAAAGAACTCTCCGAAGGGCAATGGGGACAAGCATCCTCCAGCTGGTATCTTGACATGTTTCTTCTGTGTCTTTTGGGCGCTCAGACATTGCAGGTTCTGTTCTAACTCCTTCACATAGTTTATCGCTCCTCCCACTATTGATGCTTGATCGCCCTGTTCAACAACCAATTAAAAAAAGAAAAAATATACCCTGTGGCCTAGTGATTTTGTACTATATATGTAAGGTGAAAAGGTAAAGAGAGATACCCTTTGGACATATGATTCCGGCATCAGTGATTTGATCACAGAAAGATACTCATTCATCTGCTTCCGGCGATTCCTCTCAACCGCAATGTGTGTCATCCGCTGGCTTTCAATCTCCTCCTTATTCTTCCTGCTCCTCAAACGCCTTCGTTTTGGCCTGGTGGATGCCGCGGCAGCACATTGGTCCACAGCCTCCATGGGTGGTGGGATTGAGGCATTTCCTTCAGAGGAGTCTGGAGTTGTGCCCCATTCATTGCTGAAAGAAGGCACCGTCAGGAGAGGTGAGTACTCCCATGGATTCTGATGTTGATCATACTGGCAGCTTTCTTGCTTGTTCTCGACGACATATCCGAGGTAACCATTACTCTCTTCGAATTCTTGAGAATAATCTTGCTCTCCTTTTGGCAAGTTGAAGTCCCAGCTCCAGTTTTCTTGCATGCTGTAGAGATCTTTATTACCATCATAGTTACCAAAAAGACCCTTTTGGTAGACCACAGCCTCAAGTGCCATTCTCTCCTCCCCTTTTTTTTCTCCCTCAACCCTGAATTCTCTATCTTGGTGTTGGAGGAAAAAGAAACTCAGTTATCTAGAATCTAGGAGATGCACATAGCAGATAAATAAACAAGAAATTTAAATGTAAGGGGCAAATGGTAGATGTAAAATGCAAAGAAATAAGAAACCCTTGGGTTTTTGGTGATTGTGTGGTTGGGCAACTTTGGAGCTTTATATAGAGCAATATGCCTCTACAGCCTAATTCACGTGAAATAGCTTTGGAAAATTGGAAATTACTAGTGCCAGTGTACCACAAGGTAAAATCAGTAATAATTATTTTCCATCAGGGAATTTTTTTTCCCTTTATTAAAATTAATATGTTACCCTTGTAATGTTCAGAAAAAAACTAGTTAACCATTCATTTATCAGCACCTTAATTCTATAGTTCTATGCCCCTAGGAACATGATCTTTCAAAGTTGGGTTGGGTGTATTTTGATAATTACCATTTCAGTTGTAATTAATTTTGTCCATCTTCTGCCTAAGTTTTACTCCTACCCAGAAATGGGAAATATTTATTGGCAGGACCCAGTGAATTATGCAGCAGAATAAGGTGAAACAAAGAGAAAAAGAGAACCAACTTTCATAGTCTTTTTTTATAATGTTTTCTTTCTTTACCAACATTTTGGCATTAACTTCTTGTTGTAATATGAAAAGAAGAGGAAAAGGAAAACTACGAAAAGACCCCAACTTTAGACGACACCAATCACACCAATTGAGTTGCTTTGCTTAACAAGTCACCAACAGGCAACAGATGTAAGTATTAGGCGCCCATAGATTTGGGACTGTTGATGTGTAATAATATGTGTATGATCCTAAGTTTCTGGCGAAATCTTATAGAATTGCTACTGTAGCACCACCTGGAATATAGTATCCTCAACCTCTATGCAGGCACTGACACTTACGTCACTCCTCATGAATGATTGGCGAGGTATGTTGTGTCCTCCATCTTAATTGTTCGTTTAATCCTCGATTAATCAACTGTTAATGTGTTGAAATTAATACATCCTTTAGAAACAGCCTTCCTCAACTTGTGCTCTGATGGGTGCAGAGCTTGATTCCTCACTGTTCTCATTTGTCTAGTATCAGAGACATGGATGGGCCCTTCCTGTGACTTAGGCAGCTGCACCAAGCATAAGTTGCGCGTCTATCGGATTCATCACTAGATATTGGACCATAGCTTTCGCAAGATTATTATACCAGTAAGTATATATGACATTTTCATCAATGAGATAACACTGAATTATGGATGCCTGTATTGAAGCATTATCATTATAATTAATGACTCGTCCTTTTGATCAATTAGGGATCCAAGATTGGTTTGCACTTGATGGCACGTACATGAGAAATTCGCCCAAAATTGCTCCCTTTACACATAGGTAATACACTCTCATTTTTCTGTGTCATTCGCGCAATTAACGTAGAAGCTTAATCACTAGTATGGGGTGTGCATGATTCGGTCAAAACCGAATTTTTTGACCGAACCAACACAAACCGAACTGAACCGAACCGAAGTTTTTCGGTTCGAGAATTTTCATTTTTCGGTTCGGTTTGTATTCGGTTTCGGTTTGTGTTAAACCGATTTTTTTTTTAAATATTCCTATGTATATATATATATATTACTTTTTATCAGGCCCGTCCAATGGGCTGTGCAAAGAGCCCAACAGAACAGGGCCCCCATTTTTGCTAGGGCCCCAATAAAAATTTATTATGACTTATATTTTTTATGGTTCCAATAAATCACAATGTTATGATGTCTTAGTAGCACTTGGCCCTTTTAAATCCAGCTACTACAAACCCATAGGCGCGGGTTCGAATCTCTATTCGGTTTATTTTTGTTTAACCTTTTAACCTTTTGAAAACTACATTGGCCTTTCTTATTAATTATTTTTAATTAATTTTGGGTCTTCTTATCAACTAATTTTTTTTGTTAATTTAATGCATCCTCATGTTACATTATTTTCGGGCCTTCTTATTTACTATTTATATTATTTTGGGGCCTTCTTTTTAACTATTTTTATTTGTTAATTTAACACAACCTTATGTTCTATTTATATTGATACAAACATAACAAGTAAAAATGACTAAAAATCTAATAGAAAGTACTTCTATATTAAATTTATTTTGTTTTTTATTTTTCAAAATAAATTTATATTATACTAATTTAACATGTGATTTATTAGTAAATCTTAATAAATACTCCTCCTAATAAAATATTTATATTTGACTTTTTCGTAGAGTCTAGAAAAAATAAAAACTTGACTTTTATTTATTTTTAATAATTCCATATATTTCTATATAGTTTTTTTCTTTATTAAACATTATATAAAAAATTAAATATTTTAATAAGGAGATAGTATTGAACAGGGCCCCAAAAATACATTGGACGGCCTTGCTTTTTATACACTACATAAATTATATACATATATTTGTATACTTTATATATACATATATATACACTACACAGTGTATATATACACTAATACACATATTTTGTGTGTGTAGTGTGTATATATACACATATATACACTAATACATTTTTTTTTGTTCGGTTTGTGTTAAATCGAATTTTTTTCAAAGAATTTTTTTAAAAAAAATTCTTTTTATGGAAATTCGGTTCAACTGTGTTAAAACCGAACCGGAAAATAACCGAACCGAACCTAATGCTTTCGGTTCGACTTTCGGTTTTGAATTTTTAAGATTTTCGGTTCGATTCGGTTCAGTTTTAGACCGATGTAGTATGCACACCCCTAGAAACTAGGAACAATACATCCATATTATACAGGGATCTGAAGTTTGTCGGATTTAGAAAATAAATTGGGAAACTAAAACAGAGAATCCAAAACTTAGAAAATTGAATCTATAATTTAGAGTATTGATTGGGTAATTCTTACATAATCAAAAAAATAATAATTTAAAATTAGGGTATTGATTTGTAAATCCATAGGGTGTGTGTAGTCAGTGATGATGGGGAAATCATTCAGTCATACATTCATACGTTACGAAAAAAGACTGACTTCTGACACCCTCCAGATTCGATCCTGAATTTCACACAAACTGCACGACCTAGCTTTTTCTTTCATGCTTCTTTTGCATGCAAATATTTCTGCAATACAAAGGAGCCGTGATGTGCTGGATTTCTGGGTCCCACCCACATCGTCAATCTCCATAAAATTTCACTCTCTTTTTCTTCATCGGGATTTGTTAGTATGAGCCTCCTGAGGGCCTCGCCGGGCCGGGCATCGAACTCGTGATAGGTTTACATTTCCTTCTTTTTAAAACATGATGGGAAAAGCTCTTTTCATACTCTATTATTAATGCCAGCGAGATTCCTTCGTAACACTGTGTATATGAGATCTTGTAAGAGGCTCGATCTCGTTTGGTTAAAACACTAAAAGGTACTCAATTCTAAGTAAGTTAGCTTTTTAGAAACTCAAATATAGGAATTGAGAAGTGTATTTGTTTAGATTTTAGATTATAAGAATTAAAAGATAAAAAAAAAATCAATTAAAAAGGGTGGAAGTAAACTTTATAAAATGGGGGAATTTAAATTTTTGTGAATTTTATTTTAATTTGGGGTTTTTCATGACAAAAAGTTAACCAAATTTATATATTACCTATCCTGTAAGATTTTTTAATCCTTGGTTTTTTTTTTCAATTGTCAGGGCATCTTCCCCTGGAAAGCCATAATGGCCAGGAAAATAGCCTATAAAAAGAGAATATTCTATAAAATATTCTCTTTTAACCTATTTTACGATTTTGTCGTTCCCCTCGTATGCCAATTTTGGTAGGTTAAACTTCCTATAAATACTAAAGTAATTATGAACTTTCACATCTCATTTCCATCAATCAATCCTATCTTTATTTTTTATTATAATTTAGATGAATCTATAATTAAAAAAAAATGTTATTTTTTTAAAATATTATTTATACAATAATAATTCAAATATGTCAAATATTATAGTCATATCAAATAATTATTGAATATCTTTACAGTACTACAACTTTTAATTTTAATTAAAAATCATAATTATATAATATTTAGATTTATGATTGTGGTGTTAATAGATTTATATAAAAATTAAACAATTAAAAATACAAAAATAAATAAAAGATAGGATTTGGCCTTCTAAGAGAGTAAGCCAAATTTGCCATTTCTTTTGGAAATAGGCCAAAAACAAAAAGGCCAAATTGGGTTTTGGCCTAGATGGGAGCAAAAGTAGGCCAAAACCCAATTTTTAGGCTACCATGGGAGATGGCCTCAATCAAAGGGCCTGGAAAAAAAAGAGCGGGGAATAATTTAATATAGTAGTATAATTTAGACAAAGAAGACTTAAATTGGAGAGAATGAATGTTCTGTACGTGGACACACGCACTGCTACATGACCTCAACATTGCTATTCCGGTCATTGCAGTCGTAGATGACAACACCAAGCCCAATACCATTCTACATGCCATCTATACGATTGTAGGGAAGAATACTTTTCAGAATCTGGCCTTTGCTTGGTGGTGAATTTGGTTCTATAGAAACCAAATCGTTTTCCAAACTGACACGGTTTTGTCTAGGCAGGCAATTGCTTTGTTCTGCAACTCAACCAGTAATACTTGGTCGGCCAGACTGGACACGGGTAACATTTATGTTTCTTCATCTTCCAATGTTCTTCCGCATGACCGTAGTGGGTCTTGTAACTTTGGCAGGACTAACCATACCCGAAACCAGTACTGGGTCAAGCCTCCACCCGATTACTATAAGCTGAACTTTGATGGGTCCCACCGCCAGTCGAGGGAGGGCACCTATGGTTTTGTTATTAGAGACCACCACGGTCTAGTGTACTCGATGGGGTCTGGTCCGTGTAATAACAACTCTGCGGTTTATGTGGAGGCCTTAGGACTTCACATGCGAGTGATCAAGGCTAAGGCCTTGGGTATCCAAAAGCTCTTGATCGAAGGGGATTGTTTGGTCGTAATAAATACTCTCATTGGGGATTAGTTGTGCCCTTGGAATATCGAGTTGCTGATGGCAGATACGACTTTGCCTTTGAACTGTATATCTCATGTAGCTATTCGTCATATTTTCAGGGAATCGAATGCGGTGGCTGACAGGATTTCGTGTCTGACTTACTACAACCCTACCGATGATAGCTTGTCAACTGATCAAGAACTTCAGGTTCTCATCCGCTCGAACGCTCTAGGGAAGAAGTCCGGTCGGCGGCGGCTTCCCTAATCTTTATCTGGCTTCGAGGAAAAAAAAAAAAGGAGAGAATGAATTTTCTAATTTCGTTGGTTTACTATATATATTTGTTTCTCTCTCTTTTCTCTTTCTCTAGTTTGTTTATATAAGACCACTTAATTAATACTCTCTGGTTAATTAAAACATACTCCATCCGATCCAAAATATATGTCGTTTGACTTTTCAACACGTATTTTAACAAGTTAAAAACTATATAAAATATCAACTTTTTTAAAATTATTTTTTTACAACTTAATATTTGTTGTTAATAAGTATTAAATTGTAAAAAAATAATAATAAAAAAGTTAATATATTGTTGTATATAGTTTTTAGCTCCTTAAAATACGTGTTAAAAAGTCAAACGACATATATTTTGGATCGGATGTAGTATCATTTTAAAAATTTGTACATTTATAATAGAGTAAATAAAATACACTTATATCCCTAATTAGTAATTACTACTCTACATTTTTACTTTATTGAAAACTACAACTAATATTTCTCTAATCTTTATTTATATAAACACGATAAATTTCAAATAATTTAATTCATGTTGGTGAATTCTTGATGGATAAAAGTGTATAATGTGAACATAATCATTTTGGATAATCCCCTTTTATGGTCTTTATTGCGAACACGTACCGTAGTAAGCAGTAACATAATTATTCGTTTGACGTAATTTAATTTATGAAAAATATTCGTCTATTTTAACATGATTATTTGTATGAGTTACGTTGTACAAATAATCATTTTTGTTTCAAACGAATTCAAAATTTTCTTTAAAACTTGTGATATTTTTAATCCAACGCTCCATATTTAATTATTTATCTCTCTGGACCATAACTACACATAGGCCGGGTCAGTTTGATAAAAGATAGCTGAAGTTGATGAGGTAGCTAAAGCTGATGGATTAAGTGTGTTAAATATATGCTAAATTAGAGTTTTCAGAAGCTAGTAAAGGGTTTGGTAACCCATGTTAGTAAAAACCACAATTGATTAAAAAACGTATGGAATTAAAGTAAAACTCATCTGAAAGCATGAATTACTGTGGCGTGATATATATCCGAACCCACGGCCTTAGAAGCGATTTTGCCCCGACCACGGTGCAAGTCAGCTTCAGGCATCGCCCCCAAGGTTACACAGCACCTCCGATCGCGTGCACTCGCCAAAGGAGGTTTGGAAACTTTCCAGGAACCCAGGACGTTTTAGGTGGAGGAAGAAGATGAAGACGTCCATACTCTGTTTTGGAAAACTGAAGACCCGTTTTTAAGGGAACTGAACGTGGGTGAGGAAACGCTCCCACCATCCCTAAAAATCATCTAGTAAAAAATAAATCAATTAACTATAAAAGACGAATTTATACAAAATATTATTTTATAAATTAATTATAAACCCGCACAAAATTCCTCTTTATAAACCATCTTCCAAAAGTACTCCACAATCAATGTGGGATGAGAGAAAACTCAAAGCCTTTAATAAAAACCCTTTGTTCAAGCATTATTTCCAACAACCCAACTGATAGAGTAGCTGATGCAAACTAGCTTATCAGATAGAAAAAAATGAAAAAAATTCTGAAAAGCTTGGTGTGAGTAGCCGTTGAAAATCTAATTTCAAAAGCTAATTAAATTAAAATCTTATATTTAACTTATTTAAAACTATAAAATATTAAAATTAAAAGCTCCGAAAAGCTACCTGCATTGCCAAACAGACCCATAATATTATAATGTACTACTAAACTAGCCATTTCCAAAGCGTGTACATCTTCAAATAAATAAATAAAAAATCATGATTATTTTAACCTTATCCAACCATGTGAGATCAAAATGAGACTTGTTGTAGATCAAACCTAGAAAATTCCATGGACAGCTTCACTCGAGTTTTCTCCAAATCAAGGGTCAAGTAAAATTTAAAGTATCATATTTCAAATATTTGAACTTAATTAAATATCTAATTAACAGAGGAGAATCACTTGTTACTTGTCACCTTGCCCAATGGGCTTCATACTTCAATAGTCAAGATTCCGAATCACTTGTTAGTTGTCAGCTTGCTTTGCCCACCTTGCCCTACAAGCTTCGTTTTTTACCAGTCAAGATCATGACATGTCAATGTGATAATGAAGCTATATATATAGTCGTCTAGCTGATTTTGTTGGATGTAGATCATGACTTATTTGCAACTTGATCAACTATATATATGTACATTCGTAAGCATTTTTTAGTTTTTACCAAACAAATTCAACCGCAGATCAACTGAAGAAGATCTTTCACCAATCTCGCGAGCTAGTCACGGCTAACTAACTACTCGTTTTGGATGTACATTGATCGTTCAATTTCAATATGTTCATAGGGATCGAAAAGTCCATAATGTATACTAATTAACATAATATATAATCTTCATATAGTAGCAATGAAACATTGAAACGTATATAGGGGTGGGTGGGGGGAGATTTGCTTCTGCAATTAAATCCCTAATTAGGTGAGATTTGTCAGAGATTAACGAATGTAAATTGAAATCGTTTCGGCTATATACACCGTAAATCCCCACGTCCTTAGGGACGTGCAAGTGGGGTGAGAGTCACCCGAACCCGGACGTGGAAGCACATTTTTTTTTTTTAAACGTGCTTGCACGTCCTCAAGGACGTGCAAAAGGGCACTTGCTTAACCACGTGATGCACGTCCTTAAGGACGTGCAAGCCCGTCCCTTAAAGACGAAGAGGACGTGCCTCTTCGTCTTCATTCGCCTTCAGAGAAATCGAGAGAGAGAGAGCGACTGTCGGAGCTAGACCGAGAGAGAAATCGAGAGAGAGAGAGAGAGAGAGAGAGAGAGAGAGAGAGAGAGAGAGAGAGAGAGAGAGAGAGAGAGAGAGAGAGAGAGACCGAGAGACATGGAGACCGAGAGAGAGAGAGAGAGCTCGAGGCGGCGGTGGCGGCCATGGAGGCGGATCTGCTGGCGGCGACGGAGGGTGGTGGTGGTGCGACGGCGATGGAGGTGGAGGGTGGAGCATCGGGGGAGACGGTGCGACTGGCGGCTTTGGCGGAGGAGGAAGGTGGTGGTGGTGGGGCGGCGTCTGGCGGCGGCGATGGAGGCGGAGCAGTGGCGGAGGCGGACGACAGTCTATTACCGCCGCGGAAGCGTCGGACGATTGAGGTGTCCCCGATCCCGACTCTACCGGTATGTTATTTGAATTACTTTTTTTATTTTTTTATTTTTATAGTTTTAAAATATAATTTGATAGATTATAATATAGTTTTATAATAGAAGTTTATAGAATATGATATACTGTTTGATAGAATATAATTGATAATATTTTGTTTGATTTATTTACATATTATAATGTTTTTTTATAGTATATAGTTTGATAGAAAATAATATAGTTTTAATTTGATAGAATATAATAGATAGTATATATATTCAAATACATAGAAAAAAATTACAATTGAAAGGCAATAAAAAACATTAAAATATATTACAATACTTCAAAAGTATTTAATTAACATTAAAATATATTTGAATATATTAAAATATATTCAAATATATTCAAATACATAAAAATAAATTTATATTGAAAGATAATAAAAAAACATTAAAAATATTAACATTAAAAATATTAAAATACTTCAAAATTATTTAATTAACATTAAAATATATTTAAATATATTCAAATATATTCAAATACATAAAAATAAATTAATATAATTGTAATACTTAATTAACATTAAAATATAATAAAAGACAATAAAACATATGAAAATATATTAAAATACATCAAAAGACATTAGAATAACATTAAAATACATTAAAATATACTGAAAAAACATTAATATTCAATTGGATCATAATAACAGGCAGGGAGGCTCATAAGAGGTGATGGTACCCTTCGGCCTATTAGGTTCGGCGACCGGGCAGCGGTCAGCCAGGTACAGGAGTCTACGGCACCCCCCGATCAGACAGTCGACGATCTACTTACGTCTGCAGAGCGCTTACATCCGTCGATGGGGACGCCCCCGGCCAACGAGCACGGCAGCTTCTGGAAGGGTCTACCGGGTTGGGAACCTTCGGGCGATGCGATGATGGGGTTGCAGCCTTCTTTAGAGCCCGCTGATGTTTTGAGTAGCTGTATTACCGACGTAATCGGTGGGCGACGGGCCGACATGGGTAGACCGCCTACTCGTGTTCCACTGACCATCCCGGAGGCATCTACTTCAGTCGTGCCAGAGGCTTCTGCATCCGGCACACACGAGCCCGAGCCTTCGACCTCCGCCACACCAGCGGCGATCTCCTTGGGCTTTGCAGATGATGTGATCCCTGACGTCGTTGAGGAGGCTGACGACGGTCAGAAGGGGCAGGCTCAGGGCCAGGGGGGCCCACAGGTAGAGCCCGGAACTCAAAACGTTACTATGCAATCACTTGGAGGATCACGCCGATCTTTACGCCGATTGTTATACGGGAGGGTACCCATTCCAGCATTTCGTCGACTACCAGAGATGGGCGGGAGCTGTGCATGGTAATAGGAGACAGTGGATAGAGCTACCAATTATGGGTTTAGTATTTGCAACAGTATATCAGATTCCTCTCGTCGTCTTAGCTTGGCATCATCCGTTCACATGTCTCCCCATGATCTCGCCGACACCTGCTAACAACCCTCAATCAGCAACTCTTGGTGTAGCCTGCATCGGAAACCAAGACCATTTTGTCGCGGTACGGCTCCAAACGTCTTTTTTTTATTACCTATTCGTGCTTTTCATATATATGTCAATACTCTAACTCTAATTTTTCGTTCTCATAGATTTGGTTGCGTCCTAACGCTCCTCTTCCGCCGCCTCCGCCAGAATGGGTCGAACATCATCATCCGAGTGTGGAAGGATGGAATGCTCCGTTTCAAGCTCAGATTGAGAGATTTCGAGCCTTGCGTATCGAGTCCGGCCTCCCTTTACTATTTTCCTAGATTGTATTCCACAACGTTATTAAAATTATGAATGTAACCCTTTTTTTCCGTTCTTTGTAACGTTATTCGCATATTATCCGATTGAAAACCTTAACAATTATTGTTTTCTATTTAATTTGACCCTAAATCCTTCAACTCCACTAGCTAAACACTTCAATTTTATCAATTAACATTACAAAACCGGCGGAAAATCTAAACCCTATACCCTAAACCCTAAACCCTAAACGCGAAACCCTAACTAGGGTTTACACGTCCTTAACAACGTGCAAGTCATTGCTAGTGGACGTGCACAGTCCCAGACTTACACGTCCTTAAGGACGTGCAAATCCTTAATCCGGATTTGCGGTGTATATAGTGACACCATTGAAATTTAATATAAATAGGGTTGAAATTTTTCCAAATTTAGGGGATGATGTTTTGGCCTTTTTAAGGACCAAATCTGAAATTAACAACTACAGCTTCTACAAGCCCTACCCTATATCTATACTGCTACGCATGTCCCTTTTTTAATTTTCTCATTTATATTTCAAAAGTGTAAGTTAAAAAGTTTAATTAGGAAGAATTTTTTCAAATTAAATTATTTTAGTTTTTTAATTTAGTTTTTTTAGAATAGATGATTCAGTAGTCTCGTAGAACGCGCATTCTTGGCTTGCCATCAATAGGGTTGAAATTGTCCCTTAGTCTCCATATTAGCCTGATGTTTTGTAAAGAACATTCTTGGCTTGCCACCGTTAGTGATTGAAGGTATATATTAGAAGACAAAATTTAATTTGATGAATGAAATATGAGCTTATTCTTTTATGTTATTCGATAATTTTGTATAATTTTGTATTGAGTTTTTCTTTTAAGTCTTGAAAATAGTTGTTCGTTTTACTAATTAGTTTTTTTGAACACTTTTTGCAATGATTTTGCTGGTGTAAAATTTGTATAACAATTTATACATTCGGGTTCTTTGAATCTCGTCCACCCCTTAATGTTGCAGTAATGGCTTTGCCACTGGGTGTGCCTTGGCGATCTACTACTTCTTTGAGATTCTTGCATTTGGAGTCAGGACTGGTTAGGATCGTGACAGTGTGTAAGGGATGACTCCATGTATGGAAAGCTTCCTTAGAGGTTCTTCTCATTGCCCATAGGATTAAACTCTTGAAGTATCGTCTGTCTGCGTCCTCAACCTGCTAATTTCAGGTCTGATTTGATTCATCTTTTGTTGTGTGTGTGTCACCCGTTTTTTTGCACCGTCTATACTATATTTCTATTGTATGTTTGACGATCTTTCGTATGCCGATTTATCGACCTGTCGAGTTTCAAGTTTGCTTGAACTTGAATTTTACTTTATGAAAAAATTAAGTTTTTTAACCTATGTCATAATGAGATAGATTAGAAAAACTATTTTTATAAATTGAAATGAAATATAAATAGAGTTGAAATATTTTCCAAATTTTGAGGATGGTATTTTGGCCTTATTTTGGACCATATGTGAAATTAACAACTAAACCCTGCCCACTACCCTATATCTACACACTGCTATACATCATATATGTCCCCCCCTCTTATGGTCTAATTAGGTTTTGTACCTTGCTGAAATGGTGGACTTGTTAAAATTTAATTTTTCTATGAATAGCAGAACAGTTCAATTTCAATGGATTTTACAAGCATTGGCATCGAATATTTTTTTAAAAAAAATTATAAGCAAGCAGATTAGATATATCCAGTGGTTCCTTTCAGGGTGTGTTTAGACTCTAAAATATACCCTTATAAAATAATTATTTTATTTCAATTTTGTAGAGGAGGTGAAATCTTTGTTTTAGAGAAAAAAATTTGGTATATTATGATTTTTTTGTAAAAAAAATATGGAAAGAATATCATAAATTGTGGTTATGACGTAACATACAATAAAAATTAATACAATTTTTTACCGGGGTGGATATTTTCACCGCTAATCACCGCATACCTATGCGGTGGTCTTAATCCACATTTTCTCAGACCCACCGCATATACATGCGGTGGATCCGTTGACCGTATACAAACTCACCGTATACCTATGCGGTGGGTTATGGCGACCGTATACATGCGGTGGATTTTTGGCAATTGGAAACCGTTTGTAGAAGTTATCCAAAACCGTCGTCATAACCTACAACATAGGTATGCGGTACGGTGGGTAATGGCGACGATTTTGAACTGTTATGGCGATGGTTTTGGGCTGTTATGGCGACAGTTCAAACCCATCGTATAGATATGTGGTGGGTTATGGCGACGGTTTTGGGCATGTATACTCCTCGACCCACCGTAAAGTATTGCGGTGGCCCACCGTATACCTATTCGGTGGGATCCTTGACTGTCATTAAATCCATTGCATACCTATGCGGTGATTAGCGGTGGAAATAGTAAAAATTAGCGGTAAAAATATCATCCCCCATTTTTTATATATAGGTGTAACATGATGAATAGATTTTTGAAAAATATTGAAATAAAATTATAAATTAAACGCAAAAAATTATATGAATGAAAACTATTGGGAAAAAAAACATAACTTATATTTTAAATATGATATTTATAATAAAAAAATTACAAGAATAAATAATATGTGTGTAGCATAATGAAATACTTTTGTGAAAAAACATCAAAAGAAAACTATAAAAATTTACTTTAAATGTGTCATTTTTAATTGAAAAAATTTGGTAGAAATGAAAAGTATTGTAAAAAAGATAAACAATGGGATGTGAACTCATAACCTCTCATATTGATTATTTTTCTTTCCCTTTGTTTATCAACTAAGTTAGTCACTACTTATACATTTTTTTCTATTTAAAAAAATTAAAGTTACGTTTTTTTGAAAAAATAAAATTTCGTCGAAGAGGATGATTGTTCTGGTGGTGAAGTTGGGATCTTACGGATAGTACTCAAAGGTTCTCAGTTCGAATCCCAAATGACCGCTCTTTATTTACCAATTCAAGGGGTGTTTGGAAGTGCTAGAACACCCTCTGCTGGCTGCGGCCGCAAAGGGTGATTGTGTGAAAGGAGGATAGCCGCAGAGGGTGATTGTGTGAAAGGAGGATAGCAAAGTTGAATGGTGTCTCTCTCACCATAAAGAGACTCTAGTTGGAGACAAAGGAAATATTTTGGACATGGTTGATCAAGTTGCAACTACATTCATCATTATATTCTGCATGTGAAAACATCTAACCCAACTTACCTACGTACATTTAGTTTTTGTGGGCTCACATTTGTATAACCCTAAATATATCAAATAAAAACCTAATTTCTCAACTGAATCACAAAATACAATTTTAATTCATCTCTGCGTGCATTTACCAAAAAAATTAGATTATTAATTTATAAAAATATCATTTGTTGAGATATGAAAATACAAAACTTTTGTATAAAAGTTTAAACAATACAAGTATAATGTATCATAAGGATGTTAGAGTGATTTATAAGTGATTCAAACCCTACTCGTGTTACAAAAGCTCTTTCTTTTCAGGCTCCAAGTGAGGACAACGGATCTGAGAGGGTTAATTAGATGACATGGATTCCAATTTGATGAACGGTTTTTAGTCGCATAAACCGTATCAAAATAAAACTCAAACCTACAAACTAGTATAGCAAGCAAGTAAGAGGTCGATCCCACATAGAATCAAGTATTTCTCAGCAATGTGTATTTACCAATTAGTAGAAAGGGGGGTTTTGGTTGATTGAGATTGAAAAGGAAACAAAATAAAATAAAAACAAATAATGCAAAATAATTTAGAGAAGATCGCTCTACCTACAACTATCCACTTTATTTGGTTGAATTGATATTGTAACTTCCTCTTGTCCTTTTAGGTTTCCTATGAATGCCCTTGTCCCGACCTAATATAGTTACTAGTCCAATCAGTCCTAGAAACCCTTATCAATCGAACAGTCCCTAAAGAAGGATTTAACCCAATTGATAGCTTTAAGTTCAGAGATTAACCAAGGTATTTGCAATCCCTAAAGAGGGATTTAACAACACATCCAACTTCCTACTCATCCAATTAGTTCAATCATCCCTAAAGGGATAAGTTTGCTACTTGGGTTAAGGTTTGCAATCAGGAATCTACAAAACCCTAGCAATTGAATTGATATAACAAGTTGGCCAGACAAGATAGAACAAAACAATAAACAATCAAGCACAAAGAAGTTGAAACATTCAAATATAGGAAATAAGGAACAAGATTCAGAAACTCACAATCCAATCCAAATAAAGCTTCAAATTGTAGATAGAACGAAGAGAGTTTAGCCGTCCATGGCGAACATCGCTCTCAATCTCCAATTGTCTGATGGAACGTGGAATAGAATAGAAGTCCTAGAAAAATAACTAAAATTGGCCTTATAAACAATCCCAAGTCGTCCATGAAACAAAACAAAAGCATCTAGGGTTTACTTAATCAAAACGCAGCGTTATGCGCTGATGGCAGATGCGGCGGCCGCCGCATGTATGCTGCGGCCGCAACATCAGAATTCCTTTTGCGTCGTCCCTGGCGGCGGCCGCTGCACACCATGCGGCGGCCGCTGCATTGGTCTTTCACGGAAAATCCGTCTTGAATCAGCTCTCGACGTCAACATGAAAGTTGTAGCTCTCTGAAAGAGCTTTCCAACACATGGTCATAATAGTCGATCGGACAACCGAGGCCTCCAGAAAGTGCAAAATAAGTTCAGCATGTATGACGACAACTTCTGCAGACTTGTTCTTCATTTAGGTTCGCTTCTTCTTCTCAGGACCTCTTGAGATCTTCATGTAAGCTTCTTCGATCAACTAGACATTCTCATCCAATGCGTTGTCAACCCATTTATCCTTCTCGGATCCACGGTTACCTGAAATAATCAATAAAAACGTGTAGATTCCGACTCCACCAACATAGAAAGCAAATATGCAAATTCTACTTAAATCATGCATGATATGCATCTTAACTAAGCTAAATGCAACCTATTATGCTTGCCTAAATGCATGCTATCAAACTCCCCCACACTTAAGCTTTTGCTTGTCCTCAAGCAATGAAAAACAAATATAGAATTAATCATCCCACAAATAAGATCTTCATGCTATTGTTTTAGAAAAGCAACATCAAGCAATAGGAGCCATGAATAAAAGAACAAATATCCTAGCAAATATATGAGCGATCCAATAGTAAAAGCAAATTTAATCCAACCTCACCGGTATGATGTGTTTCACTCAAACTCTCATGTGTTTAGTCTTTAAAGTCCAACTCTCAACTCAATCCAAAATGCTCTGTACACCGTGAAAGTTATCACTTGCAAACAACATCATGAGGACTTTTATAAGGTTGTAATGGGGCTTTGGTAGGAAGATAAGACATGAGAAACATTCAGGCTTGTGGTGCTAAAAATCCGGGAAAAAGGAACAACAACCAACCAGAACAACACCAAAACTTCCATACTTCGCAAACCATTCCAATAACATAAACTCTATTGCATAACAATAAACTCTTCGATTTCGATAGCCATATAACTCATGCATTTTTTTTCATTATGATGACTTCGTTTCTTTTCTTTTATGCTTACTTTTGCCCCTGGGTGAATTTTATCCTCCCTAGGTCCAAGCTTACTAGACTTTTACTCCTAAGTGAATTTTATCCTCCTTAGGCCCCTAGTAACAAGTCATCTCTATCATGCAATAAGGGTTACCTTATTTTGGCTATGCCTCTCGCAATGCACAACCATACATACATCATATCCACTCAAAGCAACTCCAACATAAAGATTTTTCACCAATTCCCCTTCTAATTCCCGGATAGGGTTAAGCTAATCATTGGCTATGATATATTTTTGTGGAGCTATCAAAAAGAATAGGCTTTAAGACTCAGATGGGCTTCAAGCAAAGGATAATGCAAAGGGTAGATAAGGTATAATATGGCTAAAGAAAACATGCCTCAATCATTTGAAATTCACAAGCAACAAACATGTGCAATACGGTATTGAAATAAGAAGCATATGGAGAGTATAATCACACAATAAAAGCAAACGGGAATAATATGGAAAGTCCCTATAAGGCCAAAACAAACTCACAAAGGTTATGTTTTTTTAGATTTCAATTAAACCTCAACTATGAACCATAATTGCTCAATTATATTCTCAAATCATGCTCCAAAAATCATTTTCAAGTAATTCAATCAAATCATGGGATTTATGCATTAAGATCATAAAAATGAATTAGAGGACAAACTAAACAAAGATGGGTATCTTTAATAACACCTAAATGCAATGCATGATATTTTTGGATTTTTTTTTTCAAATGCAGTATATGAATAAAAATAAATATGACAACATAAATAAACATGATAACATAAGTAAACATGATATGGAAACTCTATCTATATGAGTATATGAATAAAAATAAATATGACAACATAAATAAACATGATAACATAAGTAAACATGATATGCAAACTCTATCTATATGCAATGCAATCCCTCCCCCACACTTAAACCTTTCATTGTCCTCAATGAAACATAAAAGGCAACAAAAAATAAAAACATAGAGGAAGAGATGAATGAAATACTCACAATGTGGTGGATGGGTCTCTATAGGTCGGATCTGAGGATTTCGATGGCCTTTCCTGAAAGCTTAGTCTATCCCAAACCAAAAACAACTATCTAATGCCTAATGGGAAACCTAATTTATTGAAAAGAAAACTAGCTAACTAGGAATTGAAATAACTAAATTAGAAAACTTACCTCGGGTTGCCTCCCGAGAAGCGCCTTTCTTTAATGTCATTGACCTGACTTATTTTCAATCTCAAGATCTTAGCTATCAGACATCGTCAAGGCCCTTAGTAGCCTATCATATTCATGTGCACACATCTTACAAAGCACATCATAGCACAATAAATTGAAAGTATAAAATATAAAATTCAAAAACCCTTTCAATCTTTCAAAGAGTCTAGCATGACTCTCTGCAGAAGGAATATGATACCACCAGCACAGTTCCGCTGGTGGCTTTTCAAAATAGCAATCAAAAGGATCAACATAATCACCATTACCTTCAAAATTGCAAAAGTTTACATTTGTTACCTCTTGAGTCTCAGCTGATGGCTCTAGATCTGGTTCATGAATGGGCGAGCTCAGAATGGATGTTGTAGATGGAGTAGGAGACACATCACATGTAACCTCATGCGTCGACTCATGAGATTCCAAGTCAGTAAGCACTAGACCCTTTTCTCCATCGTTGAAGACACTATCGTTGTCTGCAACCAATTCCTCCTCTTATTCTTCTTCGACGCTCCTTTCTTTCTCACCTTTTGCAGTTAGAATTTGAATGAGTTGGCTCATCTGATCCTCCAAGTTTTTACAGCGGCTCATTTCTTCCTCCAATTTTCCGATTCGACTCATTTTTCCTTCTTTCAACTGCTGCAACACTTGTGTGAGAGTTCGGATTGATACTTCCCGCTCAACATGTCGACTCATATTGTAGAAAAAATCTCAAATCTCAAAGAGTCCCATATCCAATAGGCCTCCATTACTCATGGACTCAGCAAGACTCCGTGTTTCAACATTCATCCCATCAAATATGCAAAAACACATCTCCCACACACCATATTGATAACCCCATGAACCAAGGTCGTTAACATACTCATGCAATCTAGTGAAATATTGGTGAAAATTCTCACCTTCAAACTGCGCTAATCTCAACATCTTGAAAGGTTAGTAGCAAGGGTTTCGTGAACCGTAAGATAGGCTCACAACGGGTTAGATATATGCACAAAAATCAATAAATACACAAAACAAATAAATAAACTTGATTCCCCGGCAACGGCGCCAATTTGATGAACGGTTTTTAGTCGCATAAACCGTATCAAAATAAAACTCAAACCTACAAACTAGTATAGCAAGCAAGTAAGAGGTCGATCCCACATAGAATCAAGTATTTCTCAGCAATGTGTATTTACCAATTAGTAGAAAGGGGGGTTTTGGTTGATTGAGATTGAAAAGGAAACAAAATAAAATAAAAACAAATAATGCAAAATAATTTAGAGAAGATCGCTCTACCTACAACTATCCACTTTATTTGGTTGAATTGATATTGTAACTTCCTCTTGTCCTTTTAGGTTTCCTATGAATGCCCTTGTCCCGACCTAATATAGTTACTAGTCCAATCAGTCCTAGAAACCCTTATCAATCGAACAGTCCCTAAAGAAGGATTTAACCCAATTGATAGCTTTAAGTTCAGAGATTAACCAAGGTATTTGCAATCCCTAAAGAGGGATTTAACAACACATCCAACTTCCTACTCATCCAATTAGTTCAATCATCCCTAAAGGGATAAGTTTGCTACTTGGGTTAAGGTTTGCAATCAGGAATCTACAAAACCCTAGCAATTGAATTGATATAACAAGTTGGCCAGACAAGATAGAACAAAACAATAAACAATCAAGCACAAAGAAGTTGAAACATTCAAATATAGGAAATAAGGAACAAGATTCAGAAACTCACAATCCAATCCAAATAAAGCTTCAAATTGTAGATAGAACGAAGAGAGTTTAGCCGCCCATGGCGAACATCGCTCTCAATCTCCAATTGTCTGATGGAACGTGGAATAGAATAGAAGTCCTAGAAAAATAACTAAAATTGGCCTTATAAACAATCCCAAGTCGGCCATGAAACAAAACAAAAGCATCTAGGGTTTACTTAATCAAAACGCAGCGTTATGCGCTGATGGCAGATGCGGCGGCCGCCGCATGTATGCTGCGGCCGCAACATCAGAATTCCTTTTGCGTCGTCCCTGGCGGCGGCCGCTGCATTGGTCTTTCACGGAAAATCCGTCTTGAATCAGCTCTCGACGTCAACATGAAAGTTGTAGCTCTCTGAAAGAGCTTTCCAACGCATGGTCATAATTGTCGATCGGACAACCGAGGCCTCTAGAAAGTGCAAAATAAGTTCAGCATGTCTGACGACAACTTATGCAGACTTGTTCTTCGTTTAGGTTCGCTTCTTCTTCTCAGGACCTCTTGAGATCTTCATGTAAGCTTCTTCGATCAACTAGACATTCTCATCCAATGCGTTGTCAACCCATTTATCCTTCTCGGATCCACGGTTACCTGAAATAATCAATAAAAACGTGTAGATTCCGACTCCACCAACATAGAAAGCAAATATGCAAATTCTACTTAAATCATGCATGATATGCATCTTAACTAAGCTAAATGCAACCTATTATGCCTGCCTAAATGCATGCTATCAGCGCCTCTTAAGACCTCAGGTTTTATAGATGGTATCAGAGTCGACTCCGAGCTTGGAGGTGCGCCGACAGTATGCTTGGGTACGCTTCTCACATAAGACAGGAGATCAAGTGAGGCAATATAGTAATATACAGATAATTTACTCCTTATCAAAATCCTCCTTTCCATTTAAGAATGCCCACATGCCCATGGTATATTGGTATATTCTATCTCCTTTCCATTTAAGAATGCCCGCATACAGGGCCGGCCCTGAGATTTTTAGGGTCCGAGGCGGTGTAAAAAAAAGACTTTTAAATATCCATAATTTTTTTAGAAAAAAATATTAAACAATGCAAATTATATATATATAACTATTATAAATTTCAGATTTTATTTTTATCACTAAAAGGAAAATTTACGGACATTCTGTAGTATAAAATCTCTCGGTATAACACAGCAAAATGCTACGATTTATAGATTTACCGATATACTTGTTTACTTTTTTATTACATTTCCTTGCAAGTCCTATTAAAAAAATATGAATTTTTTAGTGAGAAATAAAAGTAATTTTTTTTGATATTATATTCTTTCCCATGAATGTAAAACAATATGATTAAACACTTTAAAATATATTATTACTTTACAAATTTATCCAAATAAAATACTATAATCACTTAAATAAATTTATTAAAGTAGTATAAGTTGTTACTTAAAAACTATTCATTTTTGCATGGATAACAAAAATTGAAAGACGGAGACCTTCTTAGACTCTTTATCGTTGACTCGAAATATTGAAAGTGACATCACAAATGAGTTTTTTTTATGTATGAATTTTTGTAAATATTTTATTACGTGTAAATATAATAATACATAATACCTTAATTATATACTACGTATACCATTTTTTTTTTCCGGGGCCCTACTCGATAGGAGGCCCTAGGCGACCGCCTCTTGGGCCTACCCCTAGGGCCGGCTCTGCCCACATACCCATTTTTACTTTCTAAATATTAACCCTTTTAATATAATCTCATACTTATCGATTATCACTAATAAGTTGATATTTTAAAGATTTCAACTTCTTAAAAAGTATATTGAAAAATCAAATGACATGAATTATGAGCTGGATTGAATAATTTATATTTTTATTGTATTTGTTTTTTGTTTTTGCTGAAAATGATATTATATTTTTTTTAATAATCAAACCATACAAAGTTTGATATTTTCTTACTTTCACAGTTTTACCTGCAATATTAAAAATCAATTTTCCACATTAGGTCATTTGAATTATTTTTCCCTGGCTCTACTATATTAGGGCAATAATTTTTAGCAATTTTGTTTTGGACAGGACTATACTATTATTAGAGCAATAATGATGAAAAAGAGGGACCCGACATTATAGATTTGGAAATGTTTTAATGAAGGAACCTCATTGTTTCCCGGTCATTTCATGTTCTTTTTCTTACCTTTTTCGATCTCAAAATGAATTAACCAAAAATACCCCTTTGAAATTTAAATAAAATTCAAGGTGGCTGTCATAGCAATATGAGTAACGTATATACTTTAGTTCGGCTGCAGTACTTATTGAATTATACTTACTCTACATATGTGATGTGAAGTCAATCAATCAATTAATTAAGCGTCGAATAAAGTAGTGCACCTTCAACACTCAATGAATAAGAGAATACTTATTTGAGTTATTTCCCAATTAAAATTCTTATTCTCGTCCACAACAATGTTGAGGTGAATAGGTAAAGTATGACATCACCTAAAATGTTAAGTATCTTTGTTTTTTGAAAAATACAAACAAGTTCAAAATAAAATGGCAAACTTATAACTTTATGGGCAGTGGGACGTACAAGGAGAGATTACAGGAATATTGTTACATCCTAAAGAGATTCGGTGTAGATTTAGGGTTGAAATTGGGGAAGTGAAAGGAAGGAGACGAGAAAGAGAGAGCTTAGAATTTAGACATACATATGTTGAGAGAGAGAGAGTGTTTAGATCCTTCATTCGATGTCTCTCAAATACATATGTAAATGGGTATTTATACCTATATATAAGATCCATACATGGCAATCATATCTCACCAAATCTATTTTCCAACGGGTGGCCAAATTGGCATGGTTGATATACAACACCAGGCGCAATAAATTTAATTAATCCGAGGAGATATCAATCTGTTTCATGGGTATGGAAAATTAACACAAAATCAAAGATTAAAAAAACAAAATGCGTTGTCTTAGTCATAATGGCCTTCCAACAAAAGAGAAATTAGCTCATAAAGGAGTTCTTGTACCGTTGCCATGTGTGTTATGTGAAGGCTCTTATGAGGATGCTTATCATTTATTTATCGAATGCCCTATCGAATGCCCTATGACAAATCATCCCATGATAATCAATCCAAAAATTCAAAATTTATATAGAAACAATGCCATATCAAAACGTGATATATGATAGGTTGTTGATACTTTACACACTATTGAGAGAGAGAGAGAGATTGGCTCGTCATTGGTGGTCATTGTGGTGGTATCGAAACAAAGTATTGTTTGAACATCTCAAGGTACCAATGGGATCGAGACAACATTCATAATCTAATCACCCAAAAACATGTCAGTTGGCAAAGGGCTAAGAACTATCTTGAACTAAGACGGTCACATCATGATTCATACCATATCGCTAAGATCAATAGGCAAGACAAAAGAACTAACTGTGACCGGCTAATGGGAGAGCAAAGCTAAAGTTTGATGGATCAACAAGGTTGTAAGGTAGTAGCGTTATTCGAAATCATTGGGGACCCTATTTACATTGGTGATAGTCCACGTGGTATACAATCACCACTCAAAATAGAGGCCCTTGGTTTATTGCATGGACTCCAGGCCTCAAAGGACCTAGGCATTAGGTGGTTAGACATCGAAGGCGATCCACTCACTATAATAACACAATGACAAAGGTATAAAAAATCACATGGGAAATAGAAATGATTATATTTGACATCACATGAAACTATTAGAAGAATTTATCGATGTATATCGGTAAAAATATGTTCACCATGAGAAAAGTATAATGATAGATAAGATCGCTCATCTTAGTCACTAACCTCTTTGCATAACAACATATAGGTCTCTTTGACTACGTCCGCAAGGATGCTATCGGACGCCCAAGATCGTTGGTTTGAGGATCCGAATTTTTTCCTTTTAAAAAATACTATAAGTATGAAATAATTTTTAATGTTTTTTTAAAAGCTAATATTTTATATAGTTTTTTTATCGTTTAAAAAAAACGCACCTGAATAACAAAAATCTTTTAAAATATTTATCATTATTTTATTATTATTATTATTATTATTATTATTATTATTATTATTATTATTATTATACTTGATTTTTTGAAAAACATGTCAATAACTAACTACTCTGCTATAGGCTATAGCTTACTCATAATATTTCCCAAGATTGCAATATCTCAGAAGCACCATGCTTATGGTCTATGGATAATGGACATGGTATATGAATGAAATGTACAAATTACTTATAATCTAATCCATTTTATTTTCTTAATGTGACACTCTAAATCAAATTTACTTACTACAGTATTAATAACGGTGTGTATAGAATCTGTACTCCTGCAGATACAATGGCTTCGGAAAATATTAAAATAATCCGTAATTTGGAAGGTACAAAAACGACGTGTTTAAGTGCAAGTAGTTGCTACTAACGACGAAGGAAAGGTGCGGACAGTGAGACAGCTGACATGACGATTATTTGTCCGCACGTGTTTGGAAGCTCTCCCCTACTTGGATTTCTGCTCAATTGCAGCCATACACGTGTCCTATTCTCTGAGCCCCCCTGAATCTCATTTATCAACATTTTCACACATTAAATATACAAAAAAAATTACTACTACAGATAAGAGTATTCTATAAAATTCTCCAAAATAAATAAATATAACTGTAAAATTCCCCAATTCAAAGTTCAAACTATGAATGGTTAAGGTAATAAATGTAAAACAAGTTTTTTTGGAGTTGGAACATAAAACGTTTGGAGGTGTTGAATTTTTTTAATCTATTTTAGAGATTTTTTACCAAATATATTAGTCATGTAATCGTGTTTGTCAATATCACTAATAAGTTAAATAATGTATATATTTTATAATTATAGTATGTTGACAACACTTATTTATATAAATATGATATTTTTATGCATAAAACATATAAATAATAATAATATTATTATTATTATATATAAATTTAATTATCATATTATTATTTAGTTAGTTTAAATTAAAATAATTATATTATAATTTAATTTTAATAATATTATTTTTAAAAAGTTTGAGTTTTTAACCCGTTGGATCGAATGGAAACGGGACAAATTCGGTTTCACTCATCCCAGAATAACCCACCTGATCTATCTAGATTTGAATGACCTAAACCCAAACTTTACCCGAATGACTCGATCAACCAATGAAATCTAATCACAATAAAATATTTTTGGGCTTGTTTTAGATGGGTATATAGATATAGGTTATAGCCTATGGGTATAAAAGGCTCAATATCCATATATCATGTTTGGTATATATGTATCCAAATTGGTATATGGATATCAATCCTATATCCTCATATATACTAATTGCAAGGTTTTGTTTAGTTTTGGATATCTGCATAAATTGGGGTATATCAATACCTCTCTATTGAACGAGCGAATGAGTGACCAGACTTTTCTCCTCTATTGAAACTCCATTGAAGGTTCTTCTCAATCTTGATCCTCTCTATGGTTATTCCAATAGATTTTTTCGATTGTAGGTTTATTTCGAAATCCTCTCCAACCCACTAGTAGATCAAAATTCCTTTGAAACCAACATTGGCTTCTCCTCCTCGTCTTTGTTTCGGTCCACCTTCAGTGTGCCTCATCTTCATCTTTACTTTGATTCGTCTCCAATGTCTTCTCCTCGTCATCTTTGCTTTGATCCGTTTTCAATATCTCCTCCTCATATTTAATTTGATCCGTTCTCACATCCTTCCTATCCTTGTCTTTATTTCCCTTTATGTAGAATTTAGAGATGGATAAAACCCTAATAGATTGGTGGTGGAAGCCTCATATTAGAGAAGGCAAACACTAATAGATTGGTGGTGGAAGCCTCATATTAGAGAAGGCAAACCCACGTTTAGAATGTTATTATTCAGCCCTTTATATAGGGATTACAATGCTTGGAGGATAAGTAATATAAAGATATCAATAATCTAAACTTACTAAAGATATATATTTCTAACCTAACTTAACAATATCAAAGATTATATCATAATACAATCATATCTAATATATCTATCCTAATATATCTCTAATATTCACCTTCTCCTTGATTTTGGTAAATATAGAGCGGTCATATCTGAAAATCGAACCGAGGACCATAGGGTACTACCCTGAGATCCTTTCCGGCTCAACCATCCCAACATGGTTATCTTCACCTTCTCCACATCACACACAAAAGGCACAACATTCATGTTTTTTGTTCGTTTTTTTTATTACAATTTTTTTTTTAATTCTGATATCTATATATTCATTCCAAAGAACAGATATCAGATATCAATCTCATACTCATACCCAATACCCATTTAATATTTATATCTCATACCCTATAGGTTATATCCTATATCTATATACTATTTCCAAACAGGCCGGGCCTTAGTACTAAAATTAGCCTCAAGGCTGAATTATTTATTAGTCAGAATAAGCACATCTACAATGGACTGCTACAGAGGCCCATGCAGTAGGTTGACTATTACAAGAGGTGGGCCGCCGCTGTTTAGCTTTTTGCTTTGAAGAAACCGGCCCAAAACTGTGGAGTGGGCTGAGCAATGTTAAACATCATACTATCAAGCCCGTATAATTTGTTTTATTTCATCCGTTTTTTTTTGGGGGGGTTTTAGTCCGATTCGATCGAAGATAGGTTAATACAAAAGTCATTTTATCACAAGCGACTCCATGTTTCCAATGGATTCAAAGTCATTTAATGATTAATACAATCAGAGTTTTTAATGACATAGGTTATGTATTTTCATTTAATAAAATTTTCTCTTAAATATACCTATTTAGTCATTTTTAAAATCGATTATAGATTTTATCAATTTATATTTTAAAAACAATTTTAAAATTTGAATTTTTAGCAAAACATAGGTTAGACAAACCTTAATGATTATTACAGTATTAAAAAAAAATAAGGATTATAATTAAAAACAACTCAATTTGTTTTTTCCTTGCTACTCCGTAGTATTTATTGTGACTCTGAGATGAATCTGTACTTTGATAGATCCTTCTTAATTAAAAGAAATTTACTGTACTTGTTATTTTAAAAGTACAATTTTTATTTTTTTGGTGGAAATTTATAAATGAACAATAAACGTTTTAAACATTGGATGTTATATATTATAAAATAAAACCCTGTAGTCTTAACATACTTTCTCATGAAAACTTTTATATTACGTATATTTATAATAATTTATCAGTAAAGTATAACAGGGAAAAATTGAGACCAATAAAAATGAACATACTTTATGGGTTATTGTGTTTTTATATATAAAAAATCACCATAGGCTTAGACAGGTGGATCAGTTTTTTTAAGGTTAGGGTTTGTTACCATTTATAAAGGGGAAAACTAATTAAAATACCCCACCTTTGGGGTATGGTAAAAATATATCCTCAACTTTAAAATGTAATAAAAATATTCCGACATTTGAGGGTAGTGGTAATATATTACCACAGGTTTTCTCATGGGTCAAAAATGCTGACAAGTCAGCCTACGTGGATTTTGTTTTTGACAAGGCAGCTTACGTGGAAGCATTTTTACAAATTAGCATTAAAACGGGTTTTCTTAAACGGTTTCCTTAGGGAAAAAATGCACCGACAACAAAATTCAACCCGAAAAAACAAAATTGATTCAACCAAGCAACTAATACGGTCAAAATTGCCTCAAATTAACACAACACGAATATTCCTAACACCAAACCGACAACAAAACTAAATCGAAAACAATAGCAACAACAAAGAGGGAAAAAAATACTTATTCAGCTAAGTCCGTGAACGAATCAAAGAGGAAGAAGATGTGAGAGAGATAGCTCAAGATAGGCGACCACGAGGGAGGAAGACTGTCATTGAAGAGGAACTATGAGTTGCCTGGAAGACCGGAAGACAGTTCAAGGGGCGATCATGAAAGAAGATAGGAGGGAGGAAGAGACGTTGCGTATGAACCCGGTCCAACTCTTTATTTTTTTTCCTAAGGAAACCATTCAAGAAAACCCTTGTAAAAAATCAACGTATGATGTCTTGTCAGCATTTTTGATATATGAGAAAACCCGTGTTAATATATGTGAGAAACTCCGAAACTTAGGGGAAACACCTTAGAAATGTTAATGAGATGTCAGAAATTTTGATCGTTTCGTTGACCAGAAAAGTCAGAAACCTTGACCGTTTTCACTTAGTCAGAAACGTTTATGTCTTGCCAAGTGACGTTTCCACTAATTTTATAATTAAAAAAAAATCAAACTCTAAATCAAGCTTCCCCTTCCTCCCATCTTAAACTCTTGTTTCCCTATAGCCTTGTTGCCTCCTTCTCCTCCATTTTTGGTCTTCCCTCCTCTCCTCCCTTTCGGCGACCCTGTCGCCCCTCTCCGTGCTCGGTGTGCTATCTTGGTAAACTCTCACTTTTTCAATGCCCTTTCTTTCTTGACTCTCACTATGTCATCCTCAAATACGAGTAGCGATCCTAGCGAACGTCATAGTGTTGAACAAAGCTAACAAACCAACATTTCCATTCAATGGAGTCGAAGAGGAATAAGGACATTTAAAATGTTTGAAATGTCTGTATTAATTTCTATTAAGGAGTAAGAACGTTATTTATCCCGATATTGAACATTTCAATGTGTAGCTAATGTTGCATTCTATGTGTATGACTTGGTGATATGTTTATTACTTTTATTTATACATGATGAATCTATATACATATACTAAAACCGATGCATAGCGTCCTATGTGGCGCGTTGTGGTTGATTCTAGGGACAAAAATCCTATGCGGCGTGTTGTGCTTGATTCTAGGAAAAAAATTAATAAAATAATATGTTATCATAGTTTATAGAAAGTTATATAAGCCACAGTCTATCTATATATATTTATATTTTAGTTAATTGACATAAATGTAAATAAAAAATATTTATAGTCATACTTACCAAAAATATTAATAGATAAATATGTAGTATTTGATAAGTTCTATTTTATTTATATCTAAATTGTTTTTTGGTGGAAAAATTATCTATATCAAAATTAATTATTTAATTATTTTTATTTTATTTATATATCTATTCACAATCCATCTATGGATAGATATGTTAGTAAACTAACGTAATAAATATATACTATATATTTAATAAAAAACAATATTACAGTATTAAAAAAAACGGTTATCTATTAAATTACATGAGATTCAATTAATTGTAGATTAGAAAAAAAAATTACCTTATACATAGTAAATGTGAATATTATTTATATTTTTGAGAGAATCTAAATAAAAGATATTTAGATTTTTATAATCCGTCAAACTAATTTTATTTATATATATATTATTTTTTGGTGAAAAAATGATTTATATTTGGATTATTATTATTTTTATTTATTGGAATCATGTATTAATGTATTCTCCGTACACGGGACGAGACCTACACTAGTCTATATACTAAAACCGATGCATGGTTGCCTGCGTGGTGGCGTGTGAGTGCATCTGCTTACGTGGCGGCACGTAAGTGCATCTCGCAAAACATTCTCCCGTCAAAAAGGAAATTTTATAAAAATAATAAGATAGTTCTAATCTATATAATTAAAAATAATTATTTTATTTTACCATTAACTCATATAATTGAATAGCTGGAATATCTTATAAAAGAGTAAATATTATATAAGGAAATAACTATATCAATATAATTAAACGCAATAATAGTAATAAATTTGGCATATACAAATATACAAATTGCCATATAAGTGTATCTTCATCTAGATTATAAATAATCTATCAAATGGACGGTTTATATATAAATTACACCATATGGACAGGACCTAAAAAAGAAATTAGGTTCACCCAATTGCCATATAGACGAATTTTATGACGAGTCTTTGGGGTCTAGGTGGGTCTTGGTGACCTTAAAGACCTTAGCGGAGGGGTGATGTAAGGGGTTTAGGCAGGCCTTGAAGGATTTTTTTATAACAGTGATTATAATTACCAAAAATATTAATAGATACATAGTAACAAATATTTGATAGGTGTTATTTATTTATATATCAATTATTTTTGGTGGAAAGAATTATTTATATCAAAATTAATTATTTCATAGTTATTTTATTTATATCTATATTAATTTTTAGGAGAATGAGTTATTTAGATCTAGATTAATTTTAATCTTATATTTTCAGTTATTAGTTTAATTATCATAATTTAATTCATATTTATTTATTTATTTTCATATTTATAATATAATTTTTTTTATAAATAATAAATATAATTTTATAATATTGTGTTAACATATTCCCGTGCAGGGGACGGGGCATGCACTAGTTATTAAATGTTGTTGTTTCCTCAACGTTTTCATTTACTACCAAATTTAGATTGATTTCCCTGTTTCATTATCTGTTTTCTTCCGGTTTCCGTGCACCTAACAAAGCCATGGATTGTACTAATTGTAGTCGCCCCAACCCACATTTGTACTATACACATGAAAAAGTAACCTTTTCAAAAATCTATTAATATCAAACACTTTTAAAAATACCTTTATATATTACCAATTCGCGTAGTTGTTTATAAGATAAGGAATCAACCTCTTTGGTCAGTCCACTAAAATCGAGTTTCCTTTACATTTGTTTATAGGTTTCATATCTTTTAATTTGGTAAAGAATAAAGATGTGTGAATAAAAATGCTATTTCTATATTATATTTAAAAAGAATACCTTTTATATTATGAATTTGATAAGATAGTGAATGGAAGTAATTAAAAGTCCAACTAGCACAATGTGACAACTTGATTTGTTGAAATTAAGGAGATGCAAAGTGTTACGGGCCAACCATAAAGACTAATACGAGTGGTCTCTCTCTCTCTCTCTCTATACATTTGTATATGGGTGTGTATGGCACTGGTATAAACCGGTTAAAAAGTGTGAAATTATTAGCTGTTAACAAAATAAATCGGTTTAAAGGGGGTATGAGAACAACAAATAAGTTATAATCAGTTAAAAGAAATGGTTTAAAAATAAGCTGCAGATTGGAGCTTATTTTGGGGTTTATATTCCATAATTACTATTTTACCCCTTCTCTTTTATCTTATTTGGTTTGAGAATACCACAATACCCCTAATAAAAACCAAATAAACTCTACTTTTTACAAATAAACTGTTTTTCGCCCCATATGGAGATTATCTTGTTGTTTAAAATTTTAATTACTTTTACCAACAGTTTATAAATTTTACCCTGTTTATAATTTTAGTCAATTTATTAATAACTCCGTACCATACGAACCCTATGTGAATTGAATCAGGTTCTTCTAGAAAGTCAAGCATCCATTGACTATATATGGGTATTATATAAACGAATATATACCAAAAAAATAACACCCATAACAGCCGAATCATTCATTCATATATACTACGTATTACAATTGTTTCCAGGGGAATTAATGTCCATTTTTATAACAGATGATTAATTAATGATTTCTGATTGCAGTTTTTAGTCTAGTCACCTTTATTTTGTCTTGCAACTTACTCCCTCCGTTTCCAAATAAATGACTTTTTCAAGTCAAACACGTACTTCTAAGAGGGTAAAAATTATATAAAATATTAAAATTTTAATTAATTTTTTAAATAATATTATACTTAAAATCAATAAGTATGAGATTATCAAAAAAAAAATTAAAAAAAATTAATATTTTATATTATTTTTATCACCTTAAAATACGTGCATGAATAGTAAAAAGTCATTTATTTGGAAACGGAGGGAGTATTGTTTAATTTGTACCATTCAATTTTCAAGCTATATTGTTGCATCATATATGGCATGATATATTGCTGCGGTTGCAGGATTTTCTAGAGGGGGACAAATTTTTTTATTTGGATCTTTTTCCTTGATGTATATTATGAAGATATTTTTAAAAATATATTAAAAGAAAATAATCAATTATGCTATAAATATGACATTTTATTACAAATATTCATACAATAAAATTTAATAATTTTTTTCATGTGTAGCATGATGACTACTTTTTTGGAAAATATTAAAAGAAAATTTTAATTTTTTTTTTAAAATATGTCATTTGTAAATGGAAAAAAAAAACGTTAGAATTGAAAAGTGTGGCTAAAAAACCCATAAATTATGGTTTAAATATGATATTGATGGTAAAAAAAAATCATAGGAATAAAAAGGGGATCATAAGCAGCAGGGTAAAATTGTCATTTTGAAATAATTACTTAAATCCCTTATGAAAATGAACATTCACTTAAAACTTGGGATACCGTATGGATATAAGGATATTTAGCAGATTTTTCCTTTAATTTAATACATGAACTTTGAAAGGTAATACTTTGAAAAACTAGAAATTTTTATTTCTTGGATTTTCTACTTTCAATTCTATTAATTACAACTTTGATTAATACCCCATCTCTTTTAAAAAAAATGTCATTTTAAGGAAGAAATATTAATATTAAAAAAGTGTTATTTTAAAATTTGTTTTTTATTCAGAATTGCCCTCATAAGATATTATTTGTAATTACATGTTTTAATTAAAAAATAATATGTATTATTTTAATAATAAAAAGGAGTCGAGAACACAAACTAGGACCAGTGAAAGAGCATTCAGGGATGATGTGCGATTAATACACAAGATTCCTATGAACCCGAAACGAACTTTCTTCGTTGGTCGATCCACATTTTGAACATGTACCCACCCCCTCTTGCCTGGGCCCCACATCCCTTTCCTTGTAGGGCCCACTCCACCTCTCCTCATCTTATATCCTCCGTCGCCCCCAATTCACTCACTTTCTCCATTACTCCCTCACCCAAATCCACCGCCATGGATTTCAATCCCATCGCCGCTGATCATCTCCATTCAATTCTCCGGCATGGCTTGCTCCTCTGCCTCCTCCTCATACTCCTCCCGTCGACGGCGGTCTCCCAGTCTCCTCCGCCGGGATCCGACGACTCCTCCGACATGAACGGCCTGACCGGGAACTTCAACCCCTCCATGGGCGTGATCGTCATCGTCCTCATCGCCGCCCTCTTCTTCATGGGGTTCTTCTCCATCTACATCCGCCACTGCTCCGACGACGAGTCCCCCTCCGTCACGCGCCGCACCGCCGGCCAGGCCGGCCGCTCCCGCCGCAACGCCCCGCGCGGCCTCGATCCCTCGGTACTCGCGAGCTTCCCCGTCTTCGATTACGCCGACGTCAAGTCCCTCAAGATCGGAAAGGGCGCGCTTGAGTGCGCCGTCTGCCTCAACGAGTTCGAAGACGACGAAACGCTGCGTTTGATCCCCAAATGCGACCACGTCTTCCACCCCGACTGTATCGACGCCTGGCTTGCCGCACACACCACCTGCCCCGTCTGCCGTGCCAATCTGGTCCCACAGGCCGGCGAGTCCGTACATGAGGCCCACCAGGCCCATGAGGAGGACGGCGATGAGTTAATTGATCGAAACGACGACGTTGTGGTCGATATCCCGGAGGGCCAGGCGATCGGGTTCGGGTCGCCCACCGGGCCGGGCCACCAGTGCGTGGAGTCGGAGTCGATGGAGCAGCCGCTCAACGCGGGGGCGGGGCTCCCGCCTCCCGCGCGGCCGAGGCTGTACCGGAACCGTACGAGTCGAAACTTATCCGGTCGGCCGAAGTGGTTCGGGAAATTCTCCCGGTCGAACTCGACCGGACACGTGGCGGTCAAGCAGTGGGAGAACATGGAGCGGTTCACCTTGCGGCTGCCGGAGGAGGTGAGGCGGCAGATTTTGAGCGGCAAGCTGAACCGGACGACGAGCTGCATCGCGCTGCCGGGAGAGGGGAGCTCCCGGCGAGGGAACCGGGCTTGGGCCGGGCCAGGCGAAGGGAGTAGCCGGGGGAGGAATTTAAACAGTGGCCGGTTCGATCGGGCCGGCCGGTCGGACCGGTGGGTGTTTTCTCTGGCTCCACCGTTCTTCTCCAGGGCGCCGTCGATGAGGTCACCAAGGGTGACGGCGGCGGCTTCGATGAGCGGCTCGGTGCGGTCAAATAAGGCGGCGGCTGAAAGCGTTCACGCGGCTGATTCTGCGACTGAGCCAAAATTGCCGCCGGTTTGAACGCTAAATTGATTGTAAAATTATTTTATTTTTATTTTTTTTGTAATGACTTTTCCGAAGGGAGAATTTTGGGGAGAAAGCAATGGGTAATTGCAAATTAAAATTTCTTAATCGGCTCCAAAATGTGTGTAAATACACAGTATTACAATTAATGATCACTAGACGTATTGTTGAGTGTAGAAGATGCCCCTCAAAAAAAAAAAAAAAAAAGAGAGTGTAGAAGATGTATTTTCCCACCTTTTTGGGAATTTTGTTAATTTATTCTGATTAATTTGTACATTTATAATAGTATAATACAATGCAATAACAAAGAACGTTTATAATACAATGTAATAACAAAACTACGTGTTTAAGTACACAAAAACTATCCACTAAATTAGACAAAACTACCTGTAAATCATCGCCTGAAAATACTATATCAAGATTTTGTTAAAAATATTGTAAATAAATACTATACTATTTTTTTTATTGATTGATGAGCCATGTATATACATACTAAATGTACATATATTTATAAAAAAAAATTACAAAATTGAGTTCTTATTTATATATGAATTATGATGGAGTAAAAAAATGCTTTTTATTTTTGATAAAAAGATGGGAATAAATTAGTCGTTTTATTGAGATTTTAATATATTTTTTTGTTTGGGTTTTGATTTGTTAACAAACTGTATTAAGAAAGTAATTTTGTATAATTTTAAATTTTGCGAGGGATTAAGTATACAAAGTTTGACATTCAGTGGTTGATTTTAGTTAATTTACACAGATATCAACGAATAAGTAATAGTTCGGTGAAGATCCTCTGACCTATCATTGTGAAAGTACCGTATTTTTTTAGGAAGAGAAATGTTGTTTTTTTTTAAAAAGAGTGTACTTTATAATTTATTTATTATGCATCTTTTATTAAAAAAATTGGAATAATTTGTTTGTATTCCAATTTAAATACTACATTTATCTGTCAATGTTCTACTTGGGTATTAGTCAAAGTATACTGCACAAGTTAGTGGGAATTTTTCTTTCTCTGTCGATCTACTTGTTCAATATTTATTTATATAATAAATTAATCATATATTAAGGGTGGAGTTTAAAGTAATATTTTTTTCTATGTCGGTCTACGTTGTTTCCAGCATGGTGGGCTTAGTTCACTTGTTCGACTGCATCTGCGTGTCTCTCTCCGCTCTTACTGCACCTTTTTTCTTCTGTTTTTTGTGTTGTATTTTTTAGTTCTATGTCGTATGTTTAGACGGCTTGCCGTCTGCCGATGTTGTCGGTCTCTCGAGGTCTGGGCCCGTCCGGTCGCGAATTATTTCCTAATAAAAAAAAATATTACTTTAAACATTAAAGCAATAGGTTCGGATTGAGATCCTCCACTGGTATGTGCTTCTTATATAATAGGAAAAATGGACAAAAATAATACCAAGTATCAACTTTTGGCAAAAAATAATACGAACTTTGAAATTGACAGTTTCATATATGAACTATCGCCATATTAACCGAAAATAATACATATGTGTATTCCGGTGAACTTTCCGACCAAATACGCCACGTGGACGCCGGAAAAAACACATGGCATAAATTTTTGCCACGTCACCAAACTTGTAAGTTATGCCATGTCATAAATTTATTTTTCATTTTATTTAAAAAAAAAAAGAAAAATTAAACAAATAAGCAAATAGCTACAGTACCTTTCGAAACAATGGAGGAGAGAACGAGCAGATAACATTGAAAAGAAAGTGAAGACGCCCACCCTCAATTCCATTGTTTCGAAATGTACTGTAGCTATTTGCCTATTTGTTTAATTTTTCTTTTTTTTTTTAAAAAAAAATAAAAAATAAATTTATGACATGGCATAACTTACAAATTTGGTGACGTGACAAAAATTTATGTCATGTGTTTTTTCCGGCGTCCACGTGGCGTATTTGGTCGGAAAGTTCACTGGAATACACATATGTATTATTTTCGGTTAATAGGGCGATAGTTCGTATATGAAACGGTCAATTTCAAAGTTCGTATTATTTTTGGCCAAAAGTTGATACTTGATATTATTTTTGTCCATTTTTCCTATATAATAACACTTGTTTTTATAGGCTTAGTTTTTTTTTAAAGCTTACTTTATGAATTTATCCTTCTAGTTATTAAAGATGGTTAATTAGTGATAATTTTAAATACGGTATTTCTATCCTATACCCTTAGAGCATAAGATAAGAAATCTGATTAGGAAAGATTCCCTATCAAATAAATCACCGACCTTCAAAAATTACTTTTAAAAAAAGCTAAAATAATGAAACTAATAGGAATTATTTCTAGTTATGATTCTTATCCTATATCGTAAGGGCATAGGATAGAAAATCCATTTTAAATAAAACTAGTTCTTTTCCCGAACCTTGTTCGGGTTTTGTCATAATATTTTCGATCGAGTTTGACATATTAAACAAAATATTCGACACGTCAATTTTCTACTAACATATTGCTCATGCTTCATGTGATGTTGTTCTTTGAAATTTACTTTTCTTAAGGTGACAAAGAATAGTAAATCAGTCGATCGCTTCCACACTTCTCCTAACATATGTCCTAAATTGAAGGCAAATAAAAGAAACTATATAGTTTTTTGCTTAAGAAAAATTGAGTTTGGACCCTCTATGATAATTTATCTATTACACATCATGTTACAACTTTTAAATTGGTCTAAATTATAAATTGATTTGATAAAGACACCTTAAAGTTTGAATTTATAAACCCTATATAGCTAAAGAATAAAAAAAAATGATATTTAGTGTTTGTTTTTTTATAATGTCTTAGACCCTTAATTGGAAAATGGTACTTTATGTTTTAGTGTATAAACCCTAAGAGGCCAAAACATTAAAAAAAAATTACGTTACACCTCTAAAATTAGTCTAAATTATAAATCAATTGCAATTATCCACTTTAAAAATTAATTTTAAATTCAATTCCATATTTGAAATATTAAATACTTAGATGCATTTGATCGAACACCTAATGGACAATGATTAAACCATCAAATCACAATTTAGAACCTTCTATTTCACTTGAATAACACCAATATCTGATGATGAAATTCGATCAATTTATAATATTCAATTTCACAAATTTTATCAATGGAGTAAACAAATTATGCATTGCTATCTAAATATTTTGCCCCAAAAAATATTCCAATGAAAATATCTTGGAACCCTAGCCAAAGTTCCATGTATAAATATATGATGGGTTGAGCATCAAATATATATTTTTTCCATTGTATTTAATATTGAAAATCAATTTTCATAGCCATAATAGATTTCACACCATACTTGTGAAATGGGTTGTATAAAATGAGTGATTTGTGTTTTTACTCATTTTAAGGTCATGTGTATTTTAATCGGAGCCCAATTACTCCATTTTTCTCTTTAATAGACTATTCTTTATAGAGATTTTTTATTTTTGGTATTTATTATTCCTATTGTATTTAATATTGAAACGTAATTTTCATCGCTATAATATATTTCACACGATACTTGTGAATAAGGCTTTATAAAATGAATAATTTGTGTTTTACACCTATTTTCGATCTTTTTTCAACCTATTTTCGACCGAGTTTAGCACACAATACAAAATACACGATGGGCGTCAATTTTCCATTAACATAATATGCTTTTTAGTATAATGCTCTTCGAAATAT
The DNA here is from genome assembly GCA_037127255.1 of Persicaria tinctoria. Classification (NCBI taxonomy): domain Eukaryota; kingdom Viridiplantae; phylum Streptophyta; class Magnoliopsida; order Caryophyllales; family Polygonaceae; genus Persicaria; species Persicaria tinctoria. The sequence goes on from JBANSL010000012.1 coordinate 10,746,452, forward strand.
TCGATCGGCGTTCCTCACTTTGACGAACTGGAATTTTGTTTTGTCCCAAAGGGATTTGGGGATGATTAGGTTTAAATTTGGGAAGGAAAGGAAAGGGATTGAGAAGACAGAGTTCAAAGGGTTAGGAAGGGAGAAGAACGGAGTTGGACCGAGAGAGATTAGAGAAGAAGATAGCATTTCATTTTACGAATAATCCCTAATTACAAGAGATATGGGTATACACCTAATCTAATACAATAACCCATATATGAGATCATTACATTCTCATGAAGCTTTGTCCTAAAAGCTTATTACAATTCAAACAATTATATCTATTGACATGGACATTAAATGGAATTGAAATGAAATTTAGAAAAAATGAATTCACCAAAAAGTACCCATTGCAAATAGTTCACCCAAAATTCTTCTTTGTGCAGCAAACGAAGCCCTTGCAGTAATTCACCATAAAACTTTCATTTAATAGTCCTTGGAATAATAATATCCAATTTCCTGCCACATAACTTTGCCTAACTAGAAATTTCTTTAAGAGAAGAAAGGTTCACGAGGTTCTACCACTGCAGGGCTCAATCATGCTAGCCATTAATTGTACTCTCTCTCTCAAAATAATGGTCCACAAGTGTACATCTCCTTATCTCAAAAAAAAAGTTGTATTAATGTTTATATATATGATAAAGACTAAAGATAATTGATATTTCTAATAAGGGAAGAAATTTTCATCTTATTTTCTTCTTTTTTGGGCTAATTGGTATGTTGCTCTTTTTAATTTTTATATGTTCTAATCCTAGTGTATACTTTGCAAATGAACTAGAATACTAGTTAACTAATTGACATCACAAATCAAAGCACGTACATAGGTACGTTTGCCTCTTCATTACGTATATTTTTCACAACTATATAATAGAATTAATATTTTATATAAATTTTTTTTATCATATTTAACAAATACACACATAATAATGTGAAAAATAAAAAGAAACGGTATTACTCCACATATGAATAACACTTCATTAGTTCATTGGAATTTGGAAATAACGTCTTCGTAAGGGCAAATAGATCGTCGCCCTTTGGATCTCATAAAGTTGTTTCTTTAATGACTGATGCCACTTTTTTTATTTCGATTTTTTGATTATATTTTTTTATCGTGATGCTAATTTTTTTTAAAGTAGTGTTTTGATGACATTGTTTCTTTAATGAGATGTCACTTTTCTAAAGTAGTGTTTTGATGTTACTTTTTTAATCAAATCGTTTGATTTCACTTTTGTAATTCAGCAAATTGTATATCGATATATTTTAATTCATTCTAATTTTATTCACTGATGAGTGATGACATTCTTTGTTGATGATATTTTTATACAATTGATGACATATGCGCTTAATACGTAATTACACTTCATTGATGACATATTTTTATTGATGACAATTTTATTGATGACTTTTATTTAGTGATGACACATTTGTAAGTACAATTAAATGATCTCAATCATTTGTGATGATATTTTTATAAAATTGGTGACATTGAAGTATGAAATGTGGAATCAAAATAGTGTCACCAAACAAAGGCAATAAAATCTCTTACAATCAAAAGCTCAAGAGTTAATGATGACAACAAATTGTTCCTATTTTATTGGCCACTAAAATTTTCATCGCAAAAAGACATAGATTTTGTCGCGAAAATAGGTGAAGGATTCAAAAATAGCCTATGCGGAATTTGAACCCGCATCTCTGTGCTTGAGCACAACGCTCTACCAATTTGAGCTAAAAGGCTCTAATTTAGCAATAATAAAATAAGTGAAAATGTGTAGTTAGCAAAGACAAGTAATAAACAAGTTGATTTCAAACTACTAGTGTCCGTGTATAAAGCTAGAAGCACAAATGTCACAGGTAACATGACAAGTAATAAGCAAGTTGAATCAAGTTACATTAAGCATAGATATGTTCATCAAATATGGCAACCTGGTCCGCCAAGGTACGAATTTGTGCTATATGGAAACAACATTATCTAATTAATGTAAATATGGCATCCCTCTATGCTTCCTCTTCCTGATGCACCAAAAGAGACGAATTGTTACAATTGATTTTTCTTACAATGATACATCAACCAAATTCAAAACCAAGGTTTAACCATTCCAAAAACACGAAGAAGATTCCATATCTATAAAGTAATAGCACAAACTAGGAAAATCATATATTGGCAAAAGAAAATATGTTACCTTCAAGTCTTCATCCATTTTGTCATTGTTAGTATCGAGGACACCACGTTTGATGGCTATCTTGGCAATCACGCTCTTTTCCCATAACTTCTTCATTGCTGCTGCAAGACCTTCCAATTCTCGATTCCTTCCTAATACAATGGTTGAAGAACAACGTGAACTTCACATACTGATTGCCGATTGGAGAAGCCAAAGCGCTGGTGGTGGTGCTGAAATCTGTAAGGGGAAACTGATTCCTTGGCAACGCCATTCGTCGCGACGCATCTGCCTGATCGAGGGAGGCCTCGCGCTTGTTCCTGAGCAGCTTAATCCTCGCCGTATTCATCATCGCCCACGTCTTGCTGCTCCGATTTCACTAGTACGCCGAAAATTCAAAATTAGGCACTACTAGAATTTTGTCATTTAACATCGATGGATTAACATCAGTCAGAAAAACACGTGATGTTAAATAGTTTTTTAACATCGTCTTTTAAAATTGAGATGTCGAAAATAAAAAAGATATTACCCTATTTTTTTTTGACAGATGTTAAAGTTTTTTTTAAAAATAATTTGTAAAGCGCGAAATTGTAATATTGAATTAATTTGAAAACCCGCGTGTAAACCCGGCTACTTGAAAAACACAACCCTCATCTTCTAGGTCATTTCTCAGCTATTCAGAGTTACCCACACCACAGATCTGAAAGAGTAAAATCTCTTTCCTCCCGCTCTCTAATTTCTTTCCCAAAAACCAGATCTGTAAACACCATTACGCTCATACTCTCAGTCGGATTGCTTCTCGATCCCGACCTCCTTCACTCTTCTCGTCGATGGAAGCGAACTCTAACCTCTCTAGCGGCCGACCAGATCCCGTCTCCGGCTTCCTTCTTCCATCTTCGGCTTCCTTCTCCTATCTCCAGGTATGTCCCTTTCCCTCTCCTCTATTAATATCTAGATCTGGTTTATCGAAACCCTATCCCATTTCACCTCTCCTCCTGTCGGCTACTCTTCTAGTCATTGACACCCCTATCGCCGGCTCCGTCCTCGAAATCGAGCAGATGGTGATCTCTCCCCCCATCGTCGGGGCCTCCTCTAGTCTTTCACACGCATATCTCCGGCTCTGTCGCCGAAATTGAGCAGTATGCGACCTCTCCTCTTATCAGTGCCTCCTCTAGTCTTTAACACGTCTATCGCCGGCTCCGTCGTCGGAATCAAGCAGGTAACTAGGGTTCATGAACTTAATTTTTCCTTTGGGGATGTGATATTGTACGTCGAACTCAGTTTTGAATGACTAGATTTGAGAATGTCTTCAATGTAAGGCTTATTCATTTTTCTGTCAATTTGTTTGTCAATTATGGGTGAATTGAGTGTTCTTTGGGTTTATGAACCCTAATTTTTATTTATGTGTAGTTTCTATTTGCAATTTGAATTAGAGAGAGATCGAACACTTTGACTTTAGATTTCATTTTCAATATTTGCAATGTCTATAAAAGCTTAGGGGCGTCTCCTACTTAGTTGAATTTCAATAGATTTATTGCATTCTCCAAATGAGCCTTTGTGTTCTGTAAGGTTGTATGGCTTAAATGAGTTGCTTGACCTGGACATTTAGCCCCCTCAAATTTTCTTCAAAACATTTCACCCCCTGAATTCTTATAACCCTTACATTATTTCTAATGTGTAGTTTTGCTGGGTGGAGTTGAAGGCATTATTTGATTTGTTTATGCAAAGTCTCTATGTATAATATGTATGGGAGTATTTGAATTGAGTTTAAGTTGTCCACTTTATTCTGAGATGTATGTACTATGGTTTTGCAGAGTAGAGGAGGGTGTTGTCTGTTCAAGGTGGACATGATTTGATGAAGATGCTCTGAATACAATAGGTGGTCACGACCATATTATACCATCTATATCTATCTAATCTCGTCTAGTTTGTTTCATTTTGTTTTTTGTTGGTGCAAACTAGTTAATTGCTTTTGAAGATTTTTTAATAGGTTCATGCCTGACACTAATATGATGAACAATTTACTGCAGAGGTTGTCAGCGTTGGAGGGGGAAGAAAAGAACAACGTGGAGACTATAAAGAGGATTTTTTTTGGCTGATCTACTTAATGCAGCATGTCAGAATGAGAGATTGACCATGCTTCTTGGTAAAACAAATGAGAGGTGTAGTTTAGAAACAAAAAGATGCTGAACATGGAGATGTTAAACTCTAGTACATTCCCTACAGGAAAAGGTAATTGATTATATCCAATTGTCTATCTATGGGTTTGTTTATCCAAATGATATCCAAGTGTCAACTGTCATGAGTTATCCTGGTGATATCTAAGTGTCAACTCTATAGTAGTGTATTAAAAAAAGTAGATGTTCCATCCATCCCAACATATCTAGTTCCTTGCTTTTTTCTTTCTCTTTTATTGTTACTTTAACAAATATATTTTCTTCTACGAGCCTTGTTTTGAGATTGTAACTCTAGTTTAATTCTAGGCTTTATGTGTATTTATGTTATATCATGTATAAGCTTTAGGTTCTGATTGTAACTCTAGAATCTCAAGTGCGTCCAGTTTGGCTAAGGTTCTGATTTAATACAGAATACATATCCATCTTCTATGCTGAGTTGCTTTCCTGTTAACTATTCTGTTCCAGTTAGTAAAACTCCATGTATCACATACGGAATGAGTTGTTCACCAGACTTATTATACAGGGACATTGGATGAACATATAATCATCTTCTTCTGGCTCTTATCCGTTTGTTCAAGGTTGATGCCTCTGTGGAAATATGACAATTGACACACGAGACCATCAAAACTTTGATAAGATCAATTAATTCCTCGTGTGCAGTTTGTGATTGCACATACGCAAATAGTTTTATAAGTTCTCCATTGAACAGTTTCTATTATTTCGTTTCTGAAACGTTTTGTAATTGGTTTGGTTTTTGTTCATTCCTGTTTCAGGTTTCTGGTCATATTTCATCCCTAGCGCACCATTTAAAGTTAGTCTTGGATGGGTAATTCTTTCTTTCTGTTATCTGTTTCTACAATCATTGAATCTTATTATGTTGGGTGAGATGCATTTGTACATAAGATTTGTACCTGCTATAACTTTTAATTTTAATGTGGTATTAAATAATGCACTGTAACTTTGAATCTTATCATGTTGGGAGATATGCATTTGTACATAAGACTTGTACCTGCTATAACTTTTAATTTTAATGTGGTATTAAATAATGCACTGTAACTTTTTTAAATATAATCTACACACTAGTTGGAAGGATTTTATAAAAGAATTAGATGGATAAAGTGAGATGAAAGTGAGCAGATCAAGTTATACGAGAGGCTGTTCTCAGTGTGGGTCAGTTAATTTGTCATAGGATATTAAGGAGTGATCGGCCCTGGTCTAGATAGATACAAGGATCCTAGTTTGGATGAACTGATGCATAATTTAACTTTTGAAGCTGCAACTCATGGGGAGGTTGAACTTGGTAGATTTCACTTTGCTAGTTTTTGCATCTATCATGATTTGGACTTTAAACTAAAATTTTCTAATCATCTAAGCATTGTTGTGATTCAACCTATTAGCTCAATTGGTAGAGCATTGTGCTCAAGCACAAAGATGCGGGTTCAAATCCCGCATAGGTTATCATAATAATAAAAAAAATACAAATATATCATTTAACATCGGGTAATAACCGATGTCTTTCAAAAAAAATAATATCGATGTCTATGTGGGTGATGTTAAAAGTAAAAAGTGTTTAACATCGGCCAAAACCCGATGTTATAACGTACAAAGACATCGGATTTAAAAATATAAACGATGTTATAAACTTTATAGACATCGGGTTATGGCCGATGTGAAAAACTTTTGACTTTTTACATCAACCACATAGACATCGATTTATTTTTTTGAAAGACATCGGCTAATAGCCGATGTTAAATGACAAATTTCTAGTAGTGAGGGCTCGGTTTGAAGATAAAATTGTAGCAGTAGGACCAAGGGCAAGTAGATCAGAGAAATTGATGCTAGTTGTTGGCCAAAGGTGACGAGTAGGCGTGGGTTAGGGGTTCAATTTGGGAAGAAAAAGGATGAGCAGTCAAGGAGTTAGGGCTAAGGTAAGGGCGTCTGTCACCGAAAATCGCCGAAGAGAGCGATGGAGGATGAAGGATGGAGGATGGAAGAGAACCAGAAGAGAGCGACGGAGGAACGACGGAGAAATCGCCGGCCAAGAGGAAGAGAGAAAGAGAGAGAGAGAGGGGGGGGGGGAGGGAGAGAGAGAAGCAGCTCTCAAATCTTCAGATCCACGTAGGGTCAAAGGAAGGAGAAGGGTGAGAAGAGTCTGGATACCCAATAAACAATTATTAGGGTTTACACTAGCTAAAAAAACAATTAATGGGCCTAACTACCTAAGTAAACATGCTAAAGAGTTTAAACCACCAAATTCCCTCTATATTATAACATAATGATTTAAAATTATATTTATTATCTATAAAAAAATTATTAAAAATAAGACAAAAAATAATAAATTGAAATTGAAATAAGAAAATTAAACTAACAATATAATGATCAAAACATGTATGAAATATAAAATTCCTTCTATAAAAAAATAAAAAAATAAAAAAATACAATAACATCTATCAAATAATTAATTTTGATATAAACAATTCTTCCAGTAAAAAATAATCTATATATAAATAAAATAACACCTATTATATATTTATCTATTAATATTTTCTAGGAAGTATGACTATAAAATAATTTGATTTGTATTCTTATCAATTACCTAAAATATATAGATAGACTGTGACTTATGATAACTTTCAATAGATCCTAACGACATGCTATTTTAATAAAAAAAAAATAATGGAATTTTATTTCCTAAAAATCAACCACAAGTCACAACAAGTCACTTAAAACACTATTCATTGATTTTAATATATTTAATATAGATAAATAGATTATAATTACTACTACCTACTACATTAGTTATCTCTATAGGTGTCTTGTAGAGAAGAAAATGGGTGGAAATAATAGATTTGAATATAAAATGAAGGTTAGTCAACAATGTGCCAATATTGATGGGCAAAGAGTCAAGAGAGAACGTTATGTAAGCAATGAGCAATGAGCCCCAACGACCTAAACACACCTCTATGGAATTCCATACCTACAAAAATCTGATAAACAAACCAATTGAAAATTACACATCTATAATGGTAGCTTAAATGGTAATTCAGTTGGTAACTTGTTTGTCAAGCTTGCTTTCTCTGGCATATATAATCATTATTTGGATATTTCCGGTACGTTGTGGATCAATAGCTCTGATCGATGATCCGATCCCGAGTGTTGCTCCCAACTCCAGCTTGTTTCCATCTCTACTCAGCGTGGTTTGGTGCCTGATCATGGTTGCCGAATTCGCAGATTGTTGAATTCTCAAACGTCGTACGAATTTGAAATTCAATCCTTAAGGGGAATTCAGTTTGTTGGAAATTTCACATGTGGAATTCGCGAACTCAAACTAAATTCGTTCTAAGATTTAAGAATTAAATACGTATTAGAATTAAATTAATATGATGGGCCAATTTGAGTTTTAGGGTTTAGGCCTTACGGATTATGGTGTTTTTTTTTGTTTAAATTAATTGGGCCAAATTTTGGGCTTTTTGAGATTTTGTTAAGTAATTGTGCTTTGTGGTTTTACCTTCCACCACCTCTAACGGTCTCTTGTCCTTTCAATTCTTTGTTTCTTCTCTCTCCCCATTGATCTGTGTACTTCTCTTTCTTCTTTGCACTCTTCTCCCCTCCTTCACAGTGATCCCCCAAATATTCAAGTATTCGAGATATTTCAAATTAACTATAACATTTATACGAATTCGCTCAATCCACTGAATTCATGACGAATTCAAGCGAACTAGTTCACGAACGAATTGTGAACTACTTCAAAATTCGTAAGGGGTGGGTGATTTGGCAACCCTGTGCCTGACTCATTAGGACTCAGTGCTCGACACCTTGGGCATTGGTGCTCGGCTTATAGGGCGGCCCTTGGGGCCTTGATACTCAACATCGTTATTTTGTGATAAAATTAAGTCCAAGACAAAAGATTAATGTCCAAAACATGTTCTTTTACCTTCTTTCATAAATTGTAAGAAAAATCAACTAATAATCGATTAATAATTCCAAGAGTATTTTTCGTAAAGTAGATATCGAAATATCTACAATGAGATATTTTGGTGAACAACATTGACACTCTAAAATGACATGTTTTACGTAATGGATGAAGTAGAAATTTACGATCAAGATAAAAAAATAATAATAATAATTAGTGTTGTCTTTAAAATGCTGGAAATAGTTGATATCACATTGGCTGAATTTCATATTGGGGAATGGATGGGGAAAGTTTATTGATTTCTAAACCCTATAGTCAATTGATTTAAGGATGAAACCCATTAGTATCAGGTGTGGTAAGATAAGGGATGATTTAAAAATGTTTGTAATTTTAATTGGCTTATCATGCATAGGTTTCTAACACGTGCGGCTATATGGTTTGATTAATTAATAACTTTCAAGTGATCAAAACGAGATAATTATCTTTTTTAAAAGAGGCTTTGTTACCTTTTTATTAGAAACAATATAATTAGGTCGGTTTATATTTAATTCGTGTTCAAGTGCAGAGTATACAAAATATAAAAATAATGTCATTGACTTAAATTTTTATATAAAAAAATGAATTATAACACAAATCTAAAAACAAAACAAATCTAATACCGTTTATTTCCCCTTGTATTGGTAAATAAAGAGCGTTCATTCCGGGGTTCGAACCGGGGACCTATGGATACTACAAGTCCTTTCCGGTGAGCCATTCCGAAATGATTACAATTTATTTCCCCTGTCTAACCTAATTTATCTTCAATTTGATCAGTGAAGATTTGATGCATTTATAGTCCTCACACTAAACTATCGGTTATCTATTTGTATCCATGTGGTATGCGGTGGGTCCAAGGCTCCGAGCTAAGGTGTTTCTATACAAGTTTAGCATAAAATAAAGGAAAAACCACCCAAAATAATACTATCAACTATCCACCCTCAACTCAAAATAATACCAACTTTGAAAATAACTAAGAGTGATACCAACTATCAAACTATTTACCAATAACAATACCAAACACTTTCCGACCAAAAAATCGATGAAGACGGTGACATTAGATCCGAAATTTGCTGACCGGATACAAAAACTATTTAATGACTAGGATTTTGGACATATAATAAATTAATAATTGATAACAATGAAAAATAAACACAAAATCAAAATCTCATCTTCTTCCCTAATCCTACTGCAAAGTACCGTCCTTATGCAATCTCCAAATTTTCACCCAAGCAAGGCCTTCCGCTCTTATCCTACTCAACCTCCTCTAGGGGCGATGGATCCGGTTGAGACCACGAAGGGCCAACGACCCCGTTCCATCTCGATTCCCTATCATACCAACCAACCGAAGAATATCGGCTTTGGCACCGCATCAAGCATTCTAGCGCACAATCTGCTACTCCAGTCTCCAAGTGCGGCCATGGCAGGGGTAACCCTCACCTTCTTCTCCGTGCATCCTGTCTTTCAACATTTTTGTTGCTCCGAATCCCACCATTTTCCCTAAGAAATCTGCCTCAAGTGTAAGTTGCGGTGGTGACGAATCGGAAATTAAATCATGTTTTTTTTTTGTGAAATTGCGTTAGGGATTCAATTCAATTGAGTATTTTAGATTTAGATCTGATTCGAGTTGTGAATATACGATGAAATTGTTCCAGAGATTTTGTTCAATTTCTCGGATGTATATATCCTAGGGTTCTTGCTGTTCAAATTTTTTATCCTAAAAAAATCATGGTAAGGAGTTGGTGGTGACTTCTATCATGTTGGTGGTGACTCGTGATAAATAACAATGATGGGGTGTAAGTGGTGTGGGTAAGCAATGAATGGATGAGTCGATGGTGGTGACTTGGTGCGGCTATAGTTCATTGCAATGGGGAAGAAGATTTTGTGTTTTTTAAGGGATTATTATGTGAAAATTATAGTATTGATATTAATTAATTTTTATATCCAATCAGCAAATTCCATGTGTCATGTCACCATCTTCACCAGATTTTTTGGTCGGAAAGTGTTTGATATTGTTATTGATAAATAGTTTCATAGTTGGTATCACTCCTAATTATTTTTAAAGTTGGTATTATTTTGGGTTGAAGGTGGATAGTTGGTATTATTTTGGGTGGTTTTTCCTAAAATAAAATACAGTAAGGAAGAACAATTAAGAAGCTTCTTGGTTTAATTTCCCTTTCAGTAGGTCCGGTGGCGGGCAGCTTATCCCACCAACCAACCATCAACTGCTTCAAATTTCATTATCTGGCATGTCCATTTCCATTAAGCATATTTTGACTTTATTCATTTCATTAAGGGTGATTATTTAGTCTTCTTGTGTTGTTCTATGTTACCATTTCATCTAATTTAGAATGGCAAGTTTGTGGATGTTCTTAGATACATTACATTACATCTAATTTTTAGAGCTTGCTTGTATAAATTTTGGAAAGGTAAATAAAAACAAGATGGATGTATGTTTGTATTTGTTTTTTGGTTATGAAAAATTCTGACAGTCAACACTATCCGATAGCATTCCGAAATGTGAGGTTTTTAAGACTTAAATCGTTATATATGTTGACCTGTCGGGTAGAACGATACAAGTGTGCATCCTTGTACGTCGTTCTGCTGCCCGATCGAAGAACGTGAGAGAATGATACTTCTCTCACCTCCAACATAGGAGTTTTAATATCCGATGTAATTAGTTCAATTTTCCATGGGCATGAGCCCATTCTGTTTAATTTTTTTTATGATTATTTGTGAGTCGCCTTCAATTTGGACTCTAGTTAGACCAAGTTCAATTGATTTTTGCACCCCAAGTCGTAAAACCAATGCTTCAGTCATAAGCGTTGTTTGTTTTCCTAATGCCTCCTTGCATCCTATGTGGATTGGGTTCCCATCCCAATCACGAATTATGAATACACACGCACTATCTCCGTTACCCAAAGATGAACCATCAAATTTTAGTTTAAACACTCCAAATGAAGGTTTCTTCCATTTTTTTCGTCATTTGTTGCAATTACCCCTCGCAGGTTGGTATTTCGGGCCAAATTTGTTGGGTGTTGGGTCCTCGTCTTCTTCTAACTAGTGTCTTGGTCCAAGCTTCTCTGTGAATTTTAGATATTCTTTTAATATCCTGCTGATAACATTTTCACGGCGTTGTTTCGAATATTAGTTGGTTTCTTATTGTCCACGTTGTCCACCAACTAATTGTTAATTTTTGGTTTTCCTCTTTCTACAATTTATTGCCTAGTGACGTTAAGATTGGTTTAAGGATTTGCACGTCCACTAGCAAAGACTTGCACGTCCTTAACAACATGCAAGCACGTCCTTAACAACGTGCAATACTTGCACGTTGGTAAGGACGTGCAAACCCTAGTCAGGGTTTTGCGTTTAGGGTTTAGGATTTAGGTTTTCCGACGGTTTTGTAATGTTAATTGATAAAATTGAAGTGTTTAGCTAGTGGAGTTGAAGGATTTAGGGTCAAATTAAATAGAAAACAATAGTTGTTAAGGTTTTCATTCGGATAATATGCGAATAACGTTACAAGGAACGGAAAAAAAGGTTTACATTCATAATTTTAATAAAGTTGTGGAATAAAATCTAGGAAAATAGTAAAGGGCGGCCGGACTCGAAACGCAGGGCTCGAAATCTCTCAATCTGAGCTTGAAACGGAGCATCCCATCCTTCGACGCTCGGGTGATGATGTGTGACCCATTCTGGCGGAGGCGGCGGAAGAGGAGCGTTAGGACGCAACCAGATCTATGAGAACGGAAAATTAGAGTTAGAGTATTGACATATATATGAAAAGCACGAATAGGTAATAAAAAAAGACGTTTGAAGTCGTACCGCGGCAAAATGGTCTTGGTTTCCGATGCAGGCTACACCAAGGGTTGCTGATTGAGGGTTGTTAGCAGGTGTCGGCGAGGTCATGGGGAGACATGTGAACGGGTGATGCCAAGCTAGGACGACGAGAGGAATCTGATATACCGTTGCAAATACTAAACCCATAATGGGTACCTCTATCCACCGTCTCCTATCACCATGCACAGCTCCCGCCCATCTCTGGTAGTCGACGAACTGCTGGAATGGGTACCCTCCCGTATAACAACCGGCGTACAGATCGGCGTGATCCTCCAAGTGATTGCATAGTAACGTTTTGAGTTCCGGGAAAGTAGTCTCGCCGATCGGTGATGTCAAAGCCGCCAAAGCACGGTAGCCACAATGACCATCTCCAACAGTGTCCCTCACCGTCTCAATATGACCGAGCATGAAGGGATCAACGTTGTTTCGACCCCAATTGAACCCTCCGAACACATCATCACGTCCACGTCGAGCTGAGGTCGCTTGTGGACGATGCCGAGCAGCATTTCGAGCAGCACGCGCTTCTTCTCTCTCAAACCTTTCCCTTACCTCCTCGTATGGCAACGGGTTGGTTCTGTAGGCATTCCTCGACCCCCCGAGGCCTCCCCTTCCTTCGGACGCTTGCTGATGAGGGTGGGTGCAGCTCATCCTCGCATACATAGTTGGAAGCCGTGTATGAAAATGACAACTCATACGATAGTGGGGTGTCGTCGATGTCAGTCCACGACAAATCCATCCAGAACGGGTGGATGTCCTCGACGGGTATCGGAGTACCGGAGTTGACGTATGTCTGAATCTCATGGACACAAGGGATCCCTTAAAAAAACCCTCCAATGTCGGTCCGTGCATACCGGAGGATCCTTTTGGTTCACGACGTCCTGCCACATCTTGTACAGATAATCGAAGCACTTTTTGGAGATTAAAGTCTTTACATCATCGAAAAGGTTGACTTTATACGCCGCTGTTGGCCATTTGAAGCGGTTGATCTCCAAAGCAGTTTGCAGCTCATGCAGTTGACAATCGTTGACTCTATGGATTGCATCGATCACGATGCGGAAGTAACCGGTCGATGAGTGAAGTGCCTCCTTCAGAACCTTGTGTTGACCCTCAACTATGTACACATTGAAGTGCATACCACTAAATATTCGATGTTATATCATATTGTAATGGGAGATATGAAGTAAGGTTGTACCTGTTTGTCGTACGGGTGCCGAGATGGAAGACATTATCTACGTAGCATCGTACGATGCTCCTGTTGTATAGAAGCCAAACCGACTCTAAATACGCCACCACACCTTGGAATGGGTGCCATGCAGCGTGTAGCGCCCGACGACGTCGGTTGAATGATTCCTCCGACCTCGATTCGAACAGCCCCCAACAGTTGCCCTTAAAGATGCCAGCGTGGTTTAAATTCTTCGTGATCTTCAGAGCAACTTCCTCGCATCTTCTCGTCACGTGTAACCAGCAAAGGAGATGCTGGACGTCGGGGAAGACAACATTCAGCGCCGCCAAGAGACCTAGCTCCCGATCAGTCATGGTAGCTTGAGGCTGAACCGTCCCAAGCAAGATCTGAAGCTGTCGCAACACCTAGGCGTATGTGTCTTCGTTCTCTTGCGACATGAAGGCATAGGTGATGCAGTAAGTATTGCCTGAGAGTGTGAACCCGACCACCTCGCACAATGGAATCCCATATCTGCAAGTGTAAATATGTTACATATAAAATACTAGGGGTGGGCACAAATCCCGCAAATCCCGATCCCGTCCCGACCCCGGTGGGATTTAGGACAAAATAGTGAATCCCGTCCCGCAAAAATTATGCGGGACGAAACGCGGGACGATCCCGGTGGGATCCTGCAAATCCCGTCCTGTCCCGCATGTAATAATAATAATAATAATAATTTTTATAATAATAATAATATTATTATAATATTATAGAATAATAATAATATATTATTAGTATTATTATTTTGAGCAAATATTATAATTATAATTATAATCATAATCTTCCATTTATAATAATAATAATATTTGTTTATAATAATAATAATATTATTTTTTAAGCAAATATTATTTATAATTATAATAATAATTTTCAATTTATAATAATAATATTATATAATAATAATATTATTATTATATAATATTATAATTTAATAATAATAATACTTTATAATAAAATTATTATTATTATTATTATATTACATTATTATATTATTATTATATCATATTATATTTTTTCTTGTAAAGTATAATTATTTTATAATAATAACAATAAAAATAAGTAATAATATTAATATTATTTTTCTTTTAAATATAACGTGGCATTATTATTATTATTATTATTATTATTATTATTATTATTATTATTATTATTATTATTATTTAGAGTTACAAGAGGGAAATAGCTAAATACGGTATTTTTTCCAACTATCAATCGATAATGAGACATTATCTGGTGAATCTCGTCTCAATCCCTTTCCGTCCCGATCTAGTAAGATAATGTAGCCAAATATGGTGAACATTATAATTAATTATATAATCATTGTATGAATTAATAATAGTATTATAATATTAATATTAATATTAATAATAATGATATTATTATTGAATAATATAGTTGAGAAGAATACCGTATTCAACATATTATACAAATGAATGAATTATGAAAGCATTTTTCACTTTGCAAATTTATATAATATTTTATTATTTTTATTTGCGGGACAAGGCCCGTCCCGTCCCGTCCAGACACCTTCCCGTCCCGAAAAAAAATTGCCAATCCCGTCCTATAAAAATTTCGCGGGACGAGTCCCGTCCCGGCTCAATCCCGTCCCGTCCCGTGCCCACCCCTATAAAAGACTTTATAATTGGCTATATGTGCAATAATGTAATCGTAATTAAGTAACTTACGCATTTGTTTTGTACGTGTTGTCCATTACGATGACGTAATGGAACCTTCGGAGAAGGCGTATCCCGTCGGGATGCGCTAGGAAGAGGTCGCTCAAGACGTTGTCATCATCCGGATGTCGTCTGAATTCGTAGTAGTACCCTCTTTCCCGCAGATGGTGCAAGGTATCCTGGGTTATCGTCCGACTACCTCTTTCTCTCGCGACCATCATGGTGAGCGTGTTGGTAAGGCTCTTCCTTGACGTGACGCTGGTCTCATCCAACTGCTTCAATCCGTAACCAATGGATTTTGGATGAGTGCCAATTTCCTTCATCCACCTCGCCATCTTCTTTTCCCCCTCTGTCATCTGTCCGACGATGACGTGACCCTTCAAGCTCGTGGAAAGCCCGTGGTTATGAACATCGTGGGTTACCGTCATAACCCAGTGACCCGGCGGAGCTTCGTGTCCGTGTAGAGAGAATGGACAACCGTTTATCTTCGACTGCGTGCTCCGGAGCTTCCTCCCGCGTGGTCGGTATTCCCCAAACTGCTCGCAAGCAAGCAGAACCCCGCCTGGACGATTCGACGCCCCCCGTCCAAGACTGCTTGATTACTAAAATCATGCAGTGTCTCTGACCCAAGTCCTTGAAATGCGAAACCATTTCGTCACGGTCATTCCAAACCCTTGGGTCCGAGAACTCATACGTAAAGTCTCGAAACTGTATTAACATTATTGGAAATATGAACAAAACGAAAGGAATACGAAATATATTCACACTACGAAACCTATTCGTACCTGGGATACTTGGAGACGAGGATTGCTTTGCGGCTCGTCCATAACGATTCTAACGGTGAAAGAATATATCGAAACAAGTCGGACTTTGTTTTGGAGTGCGGAATCAAGCTGTCCTCCTTCGCTTCAAATAGGCACTGTTGCGTTAATTGTAAGCAGAACCCTAGGACGTCCTTAAAGACGTGCTAGGGTTTGGCTAGGTTAGGGCTAGGGTTTAGGAAACAGCACGTGGTCAAGGACGTGCTTGCACGTCGTTGACCACGTGTTGTTTCCCTTACCCTAGCCAAACCCTAAAACCCTAGCCAAACCCTAAACCCTAGCACGTCTTTAAGGTAGTTGTATCTAGAGCTGGCAAGTCGGTCGTTCGGGTCGGGTTCGGGTCAGACTTGCTCGGGTCGGGTCACTGATGGGTCTTGATGGACTTTATATTGCTTATGGAGGTGCTGCAACTAACATGAGAAATAACAATTCATCTCAGAATGAGAGTCTTGATGGACTTGAGGTATGTATAAGCTTACTTATATTTAAAATTTGCTACTTTGTATAACCTTACTTATATTAAAAAATTTTGTTTTCATAAAATAGGAATTTGCTACTCTTGATCAAGTTAGCACTTCAGAAGTTGATATTTACTTGAGTGAGGACACTTTACCTGTTACAACGAAGCTAGATGTGCTAAATTATTGGAAAGAGAATTCTTCCCGCTTTCCCATACTTTCTTCTATGGCTAGAGATGTATTGGCCATTCCAATAACTTCCGTTGCTTCAGAGTCCTCTTTTAGCATGGGAGGAAGAATTCTAAACAAATGGAGGAGCTCTCTTCTACCAAATAATGTGGAAGCACTAGTGACCACTCAAAATTGGTTGAATGGATATAGTGGTAAGATACTAAGTACATAACTTAATTTTATATTATTATAAAATTTAAATTTATATGTAGATTGTATAATTTGTATTTGTAACATTTAGATGTTTATTTACATACTATGCAGTAGAAGGTGAATCTTTGGAAGAAGAGTGACTGAGTGATGCTACAGCAGTACAGCAGTACATCTTGTGTTTTGCAGATTGTGTCGTTGTGTTGATGCTATTCTGCTGCTTTCTTGTGTTGTGTACTTGTGTTGTTAGACTTGTGATTGTGTTGTTGCTATTAGATTGTTGCTATTAGCCTATTACTCTATTATGATGTTATGCTGCTTTCTTTTGTTGCGGGGGTATTGCTGATTGTTGCTGGTTCCGAGAAGGATATTTTATTGGGTTGCAAGTAGTTGTTGGAAGGATATGTCGTTGACTTATCTGCTTATTTAATGATTTTACCTGGTTCTTTATTCATATGATAATAATTAATAAAAATAATTGGTGTTTTATATGTTAAAGTATAATCATAAACTTGTGTTAAAATAAAAAAAAACATTTAACATTCAAGCTTAAAATGTTGATGTTAAATAACCATTTCAATTCGGGTCGGGTCGGGTTCAGAGTCGGGTCGGGTTCAAAGTCGGGTCTGATTCAGAGTCGGTCGGGTTTGGGTTTATCTGTGTTTGGGTCTGTTTCGAGTCGGGTCGGGTTCGGTCTCGGGTTCGGGTTATGAATGTCTCTAGATTTTCGGGTTGCGGTCGGGTTCGGGTGAGTCGGGTCGGATTTTCGGGTCGGGTCAGATTTTGCCAGCTCTAGTTGTATCAAGTATGAGGATATGGATCTCCAAGGTAGTCGCAAGAGTGTCGATCTACTTCGACAAGCTGTTTCCGTACTCCTTCACAAATCCTGAGGGAAGTTTCTAACCAAAATATGCAGGAAAATATTATCTCTGTCAACTCGTCTAATAGCTGATCATTATACTGATAGATACAAACTCCATAACATAAAAGTATAATCGAGATATAAATATACTGATAGATACAAACTCCATAACATAAAAGTATAATATAAAGATAAATGTACATCACTGTCCAGGTGGATGGCGTACAACCTGATCCAAAATCTCCGTCACCTCGTCTAATAGCTAATCAATGCGAGGGTCGGTAGTCAGGGCCCTCAAATAGCCCTCGACCTCATGAAAGCGGGCTAACAACGCCGAAGGGATGACGGGAGGCTGAGGGAGGTCCACCCATGGATCCATGCCGATCGGGTGAACGGGCGCCGGCGGGTCGGGATGGGGTGGCGTGGTCGGCATCACGTACGGCCGGCTCTGCGACGCGTACCAAGCCATGTAATCTGCAGTGACACCGGCCTGGCAATCCTTGTTGGTGCGTCTGTGGTCGGTCAGCCTGTAGAAGCAAACCTCGTCCTGCAGGTCCCGCCACTTGTTGTGGCCCTGGGCAAACACGGCGATGTATCTCGCGTTCTTCAGGGTGGTGTCGCGCGAGACCTGATCCGGCGCGATGACTGGCTGCGGGATCCCCTGGACCCGTCCGAACTGCCGGAGGCACCTATCGGGCATATACGGCTCCTCCTCCCCGCAGAAGGTGATGGTGCCCCGATAGGTGGACTGGCGGTACTGGCCATCGAAGTCCAAATCACGCCCAAAGGGCATCCACTCAACCTATAATTAAAAAAATCAGACGTAATTCACAGTTAAGAATTATGAGTGATATAGATAGAGTCTCGAATACATACATCAGCGACGGTAAGACGGTCCACCTCGTCCCGCAGGTCCCGGACCTTCTTCAGCTTCGCGTCGTCCTTCATGCGCTGTGGCGCCTTCAGACCGATGAACTTCGCGTAGAAGCGAGGGTCATCCTTCCTAGCCGGATCCCTGGATAAATCACCTCGGAAGCGAGGGAAGTACGCCCATATCCAAGCCTTTACACAAAAAAGTATGCCGTTAGCATATAATATAAATATTTGTAAACTAAAACTCTAATTCAACGGTCTCATACCCGTAGAATCGGCGTGCAACTGTCTATACCCTTTGCACCTGCGCGGGTAGCCTCGCCTAGGCCCCTGTACAGACATGCGAGGGCACCTGCAACCCATGCAAGGGTGGTCGGACGCGGGATGTCCCAAATAAAGGCGAATATCCTCCATGGGATACGGCTCTGCGACTTGTCCACAAACAAAGTCGCGGCGAGAGCGATGGCCATGTACCCTCTGTGCAGAAACAGACGCTGTGTAGGGTCATCCTCGGGTTGCCCCCCTCCCACATGCGTGCGCAGCCGAATCTGCTCAGGATCAGCCGCGGCCTCTGGGTCATCGGCGGGGGCGGGGTCGACGAGCGGCCCGTGTCTCTGCTGCCACAGGGCAGTAAACCCAGTCACTGGAGGGCCGCGAGCGTGTTTGTATGACTTTAGAGCTTACGGGGTGAGCTGGTAGTACTCCGCGATGGTGGGGACCAAAGCGCCCGCAGGCAGATGTGACGTGCAAGGCTGGCCATCAATCGGAAGTCCCATCAAACAAGCAACATCGTGGGGCGTGATGGTCATCTCGCCTTATGGAAAGTGAAAGGAGCTGGTCTCCGGGTGTCATTGCTCTAAAAAGGTTGTGCAGGTGAACTCGTCGACACACTCCCAGTGGAGGGACCTCGGCTGGGGGATGCCGGATGGGAGCAGATCTTGCACCCAGGTCCCCGGGCCCTCAAATATGTAGCGCTCGAAAGGCTGCAGGTGAGTCGCCTGGTGGTGGAACTTCAGCAGCGACAGCTCCACAGTAGGATCTCTCCACACCTGATACGCGCGGTGATGCCTGTAAGACACAAACAGCGCTCCCGGCGGCAATAAAGGGTCGACTTGCACAGCCGTTGCGGCAGCCTGCGCAGGGATGGGCTCGGGCTCTACCTGTGGGCCCCTCTGGCCCTCAGCCTGCCCCTCTTGACCGTCGTCAGCCTCCTCAACGACGTCAGGGATCACATCATCTGCAGAGCCCAAGGAGATCGCCGCTGGTGTGGGGGAGGTCGAAGGCTCGGGCTCGTGGGTGCCGGACTGCCGGATGTAGAAGCCTCTGGCACGACCGAAGTAGAAATCTCCGGAACGGCTGAAGTAGATGCCTCCAGGATGGTGGGTGGAACACGAGTAGGCGGTCTACCCATGTCGGCCCGTCGCCCAATGACTACGTCGGTAATGCAGCTACTCAGAACATCACCGGTCTCCAAGGAAGGCTGCAGCCCCATCGTCGCATCGCCAGAAGGATCCCAAGCTGGCAGACCCTTCTAGAAGCTGTCGTGCTCATCGGCCGGGAGGTCCCCATCGACGGTTGTAAGCGCTTTGCAAACGCAAGTAGATCGTCGACTGATGTTGTCTGATCGGAGGGTGCCGTATCCTCCTGTACTTGGCTGACCGCTGCCCGATCGCCGAACCTAATAGGCCGAAGGGTACCATCCCCCCTCATGAGCCTCCTTGCCTGTTATTATGATCCAGTTGAATATTAATGTCTTTTAAGTATATTTTAATGTATTTTAATGTTATTCTAATGTCTTTTGATGTATTTTAATATATTTTCATATGTTTTAATGTCTTTTATTATATTTTAATGTTAATTAAATATGTTTTGATGTGTTAATGTCTTTTCATTGTCTTTCAATATTAATTTATTTTTATGTATTTGAATATATTTGAATATATTCAAATATATTTTAATGTTAATTAAATACTTTTGAAGTATTGTAATATATTTTAATGTTTTTTAATAGGGTTGCTCAAAATATGAACCAGGCCGAAAACCGAATCATAACCGAACCGAAAATCCGGTTTCGGTTCAGCCCGGGTAGTAATCGGGTCGGGCTACGGTTCGTAGTTTTTAAAATTTTGGTTTCGGCCCGAGAAAACCGGATTTAATTTTTTTTGATTTAAAATATAAGGAAGAAACAAAAATAAATCCCTTCCGCCTTTACACTTATCGCTTCCGCCTTCTCGCATCTGTCGCCCTTCACCATCCACCTCCCGTCTCCTCACATCTGTCGACCTCCACCAAATCCACCTCTGCTGGTCGTCCCCTCTCATCTCTGTCGCCTCCCATTCCGTTGTTGAAACCTTCGCCGCCTCCCCTCTCCTCTGAAATCTGAAATCTGAAATCTGGGATCCACATCTCGTAAAAGGTAAAAAAAACTTCAGAATCGATGTCCATGCGGTGAAAATCAGCCGGGAGATATGCAGATCTGAACGGAATAGGTCAAAAGAACTGAACCTAAGAATATGAGTGACGATGAACAGTTCTCTCATCCCCAATCGGAAAATGCGATACCATCCAAAAATCCCATCCGAAATTTATGAAATAAACTTCTGATTGGCCAAGGGAAACAAACTGGATTCAGTTCCTATCAAAAGTTAGCACTTAATTAATTACCTTGATTGAGCTAAACTACATTGACTCAAAGAGCTTATTGAATCCACACGTATTAATCATTGACAAATGAGATTCGGATTTTCGGGCCTTTCGGGCCACAGCCCGAAAAAACCGAAAACCGAGTATTCGGTTTCGGGCCGGGCTACGGTCCTACCTCTCAAAAAAATCGGACCGCCGGTTTTGATCCAAACCGTTTAACTCGGTTCGGTTCGGGCCGGTTCGGCTCGTTTGAGCAACCCTATTTTTTATTGTCTTTCAATTGTAATTTTTTTCTATGTATTTGAATATATACTATCTATTATATTCTATCAAATTAAAACTATATTCTTTTCTATCAACTATATACTATAAAAACATTATAATATATAAATAAATCAAACAAAATATTATCGACATCTTCTATCTAATATCAATTATATTCTATCAAACAGTATATATTATCAATCATATTCTATGAATTTCTATTATAAAAATATATTATAATCTATCAAATTATATTTTAAAACTATAAAAATAAATCAAACAAAATAAGTAATTCAAATAACATACCGGTGGAGTTGGGACCGGAGACACCTCAATCGTCCGACGCTTCCGCGACAGTAATAACGTATCATCCGCCTCCGCCTCCGCCACTGCTCCGCCTCCATCGCCGCCGCCAGACGCCGCCCCACCACCACCACCCTCCTCCGCCAACGCCGCTAGCAGCACCGTCGCCTCAGCCACCGCCTCCCCCGATGCTCCACCCCCACCACCACCCTCCACCTCCATCGCCGTCGCACCACCACCCCCCTCCGTCGCCGCCAGCAGATCCGCCTCCATGGCCGCCACCGCCGCCTCGAGCTCTCTCTCTTTCTGTCTCCATCTCTCTACTGCGTTTCTCTCTCTCTCTCTCTCTCTCTCTCTCTCTCTCCGACAATCGCTCTCTCTCTCGATTTCTCTGAAGACGAATGAAGACGGAGATGAAGAGGCACGTCCTCTTCGTCTTTAGTAGACGGGCTTACACGTCCTTAAAGACGTGCAAGCACGTTTTTTTTTAAAAAATAAAAACGTGTTTGCACGTCCGGGCTCGGGTGGCTCTCACCCCACTTGCACGTCCTTAAGGACGTGGGGATTTGCGGTGTATATAGCTGAAACGTTAATTTATGAGTCCAAGTTATCTTGTAGTCAAACTTCTTGGCTTATGCCGCCTCATTGAAGGAAAGTGTGGGTTTCATATACTCTACGTTGTCGTTACAGAAAACTCAAGTCCAATTTGATATTTTAATTAAACTCGTATTTTTAATTTGTGTCAATTATAATTTATAATGCATCCGTCCAAAAATACATGTTCCTTTACTATTAATGCATGTTTTTTTAGGAGTTAAAAATTATATAAAATATTAACTTATTTATTTATTTTTTAATAATTATAAACTTATTATCAATAAGTTTATAATTATTAAAAAAAAAATATTTTATATAGGTTTTAGCTACTAAAAATACGTGCTAAAAAAGTAAAAGGACATGTATTTTTGAACGGATGGAGTATATTTTAATGGATTGTTTGTGTAGTTAAACACATTTTTTAACCATTTCTTCCCCATTGTTGCCGGAGCAAATAGGTCCACTTTTATGTTTCATAAATCATAATATAGAAATGTTTCAAGTATGTACGCAGACTTTTGGACCAGCCTCTACACTCAGACAAGATTGGGCATTTTAATGGTCAGAGCCCACTACTGCCCAAAGTTCAGCTCCGGCTCAATGCATTATGATACCTTGATGTTGGATGAATGCTTTCCAACATCGTGCTTTTCAATTTTCATATCCTTTTTGGGGCTTGACGTTTGTTTGATGATCTTTTGAAACTTTTCCCGCTGCAGTGAGAGCAACCCCAACAGATTATCCATATTTGGTTTTGGTTTTTGGAGAATATTAAGGTTGATTTTGGTCCAACCGCTTCTCTAATACATTCTCCAAAATAGAGAATGAGGAGAAAAAATAGAGATCATTTCCTAAATTTTGAGAAAACTATATATATTTTGGGGTAAACTTCATAATGGAGAATCTGTTGAAATTCAGTCAAAAAAATTCCAGAATATGTGATCTCTAATTCTCTATTTTGAATAAATTTTTAGAGAAGTTGTTGGACATGCTCTGAGTTAACTAAGTTTCTTGGAGGATCTTCTCGATTTGCAAATGAGAGAGGATGCTTATGTGAGATAAATGACCCTGGGAAAATCTAGAAACATTAAAGGTTTCATAGTTCATTTTTTTTATATAGTACCTTCAACTCATAGTATAAACAAAATTATTAAGGGAATTAAAAAACCAAGTAAATAAGAGGCCGTTCAACTCACACCCTCCTTAGTTCCTCTCATGTATTCAACTATGCACCCTAGCTTGTTTCTGTCTAAATATTTCCATGTGCATTCATGTAGGTGGCCCTTAATGGAAATGCATAGTGTTCTAGACAAGTTGTGAGAGTTTTGAATGAATTCAAACCAAGATTTTGGAGCCCATAAAACTTTTGAGGTTAGTATACATCGTACCGACTACACATTCCTGACAGTTATAGTCCTTATTTCTTACTCATGCATCCAAATATTTATGAAGTGATTATTGGACTTTGTTATTGTTTGATCTATTATTACTTGTATATGACTTAGATGTTGTTTTTTTTCCTCCGATTTAATTTCAACGTTATCCTTTATATTTAGGTTTATCTTTCTGGAATTTATTTCTTGTGTTGCCATTTGGTAATTTCCTATTTATGTAGTAGTTGGCTTTTCTTTCGATATGGTTTTTGAGTAGTTTAATCTGCCTTTTAAGAGATAAACTTGTTGGAAAAGATTAATTTGTTTTCAAAACCATCTTATTGCTTATTTTTAACCACAACAAGGTATCCAAATTCAAAACTAAAATTGTATTTATAAGGGCTAAATATGTCTTTTCCCCCCAACAAATATTTCATACTACATAGTATTTAAATGGATTTTATTTGATAATATTCGAGAACTATTCTCAAGAATGGTTTCGCCTTTGGGCCTTTAGGTCCATTGTACGCATCTGCCTTACCCTACAACCGCAAGTTTAGTAAAGAAGGAAAACGAGTAAAGGGACATTCCAACAGGAGATGAGCCTCATCCTCCGTCGCACCATTGCAGAGGCTACATGTAAAGGGCACAGACACACCCCTTGAGGCAAGCCTAGTAGTAGTAGCTAAGCCATCTTGACATATTTTCCATAAAAAAATTTTTTTATCTTTGGTGGCGCATCAATTAACCAGATCCATGCGTTTTCGTCCGCCCGCCTAGACGAGGACAAGGTAATCAATTTATATACACTTGACGTTGTGAACCACCCCGTTTTGTCAGGCCACCAGTATAGGCGATCTTCAAGGGGAGAGATGGGAAGAGGGATATCAAGAATTTCTTTGACGACGCTTGATGGTAAGACGCGGTGAAGTTTCTTCGACCACCACTTACCACCCAGAATATAACCGCTTACCATTTCCTCCCTACTGTTTATTTGGGGGTTGTAAGACGTTGTGATCCAATTATCAGTTCAGAATTTAATAGATTTTCCATTTTTCACTTACCAAATAAGTCTTGACTTAAACTTATCAACTAGAGGAATAAGTTTTGCCCATTGCTAGGACATATCCCCTCATTTTTTATATTCGAAAATTGAAGTAGATCGTAGATACTTGTGTTTTATGAGAGAAACCCACACGTTATTTGGTTCAACTAGAACTTTCCAGATTAACTTCATTTGGAGGGCTTCATTGTTCATTTTTTATTTTCATAATTAATTTATTATAGTTTTTTTATTTATGGTAATGTGTATAATTGTTACTCCCTTGATTTTCACAACATTGAATCCGTACTGCATCCGTATGACTTGTATATACACACTTGTCTATTAGAAAGTTATCTATACGTTGGTATCACTACAAGAAATATTACTTTGGGCGACAAAACATTTCGTCGCCAAAAGTGGTTTTTTCGTCGCCCAAAGTGATTTGTGACAAAAAGAATTTCGTCCCCTGTTCGTCGCCTCAGCCCCGTCGCCCAAAGTTTGGGCGACCAAAAAAACATTCGTCGCCATATGTAGCTCTTTTGTGATGAAACTCAAATTTCGTTGCCCTGGGGTTTTTGTGACAATTTTTTTTTATTTTGTCGCCCAATGTCCTAGTTTTGTCGCCCAAAGTACCCTATTTTTTGTGATGAATTTCTCTTTTGCCACCCATTCTACCCCTATTTTTAGTGACTAATTTTTTTATTTTGTCACAATAGATAAAAAGTGATAAAACATCATTTCTCCCTAAATTTCCACATTTATCCTTTTTAACCCATTTAACATGTTTAACCCACTATATATATACAAAACATAGATATATTATAATATAATAGTAGACAATTAGTTTAATCTCAATTGGTTTTATATTACAAAAAACTTCGTTTAAAATATATTCAATCCAAAACATTACATTTTTACTTTAATATTAAAGGTTCCTAATAAGTACCAAAAGATTACAAATGATTATATTAGTATAACATTTGCATTTCAATGCTAAAAACCTTGAGCACTAAAGATTCGATAAAATAAGTGTCTATCCAGAGTTTGCTCCACCACATTTGCCCAGCCAGCCATTAGGTGTACACAAGCATTTTTCCTGTCATGTATAATGGAGTTAAATAAGTGCACAGCCAGCCAATAAAATAACCAACTACAAATACAGATAACTGCCCAGTATAGAAAATCAGCTAAAGGGGCAAAGGATAACTTAAACATTACTGTACATAGCAACGTTCAAGTTTGAGATTCTCAGCCATGATAAGAAATGGATAATGCGCACAGAAATGGTATTTCAAAAATTCTTATGCATCAGACTAATTGTTTAGTATCTAATACCTAGTGAATGGATGAAAGATAACAAAGGCTTAATAGATACCAATGAAAGAAAACTAGTCTAACCTGATACATTTATTTCAACTTCAAAGATATTGCATTAAATCCAGCTATTAACTCGACTAACCTACAACAGTAGTCAATATAAAGTAAATATTTGCATATGCAGATTAAAGCATTCATAGTAAAACACATGGGCAGACTGAGTCTTGAAGGACATAGTGAAGCCTTCTCTTTTTTAAAAATTATGCTACTTCTTTACCAAGTCACTAGAAATAACAAAATACTTCTATGGTTCCTTAAAAATGTACATATCAAGGAAGAGTGCACTTACCGTTTCTTTCTCAGAGCACCATATTGCTTCTTTAAATCATCACGTACTCGTGTAACCACATTTAAGTTCCTAAACCCGTTCGTCGTACAGAGCCAGCTTGCGTCGGAATCTAGAATTTCAAATTTTATTTGACCGATATATCATGAATACCAAAAAGAAGCACAGTCGTGAGGAGATTAAATGTGAGGAACATACTCTACAATCGAATCAGGAACAGGATTCATCTCTTTAACTTGAGCTTCTAGACATGCCACCATCTCGAGGGCCCTTTTGAGATCACAAGCCTTGGTAAGATTCTCAACAGCCTGAGCTGCCTGAAGCTTGTCCAAGTCAACAGAATCTTGCTTTATTCTGCAATGAACAGAAACAATTACATATGGAAAATAATGCCATTAGTTGGAAACTGAAGTGCTAGATGAAATTCCTACTGTTCCATGTTGTATGATAGAATTCTTACATGTCAATTAAGCCCTCTCCTTCAACTCTAATTCCTTGTTAATTTTCCTCATATCTTTTAAGTTTGAAATCAACATCAAGCTGTTGAAACAACCAGAGTTATTCCTAAAATCTTCATTATACGGCTCCCCTTTCATCAGAGTTATTCCTAAAATAAACCATCTATTAAGAATTCAGATTGGGAAAATTCATGAAAAAGGATAAGTTTTCCAGCAGTAGGATTTAAAATGACACCTTTCTTAAGTAACTGGGGGTGTTGATTTAGTGATTATAGGTAGATGGCACGACTCTTAATCTCAAGTCTTAGCAAGGCTTACTGACTGGAGTTAAAACTTAAAAGT
This sequence comes from Persicaria tinctoria, assembly GCA_037127255.1. Lineage (NCBI taxonomy): Eukaryota > Viridiplantae > Streptophyta > Magnoliopsida > Caryophyllales > Polygonaceae > Persicaria > Persicaria tinctoria. Next base: position 10,773,582 of record JBANSL010000012.1, read on the forward strand.
GGAAAAGTAATTTGACTTCAGGAAAATTAAGCAACTGGAGCAATAATCCACAATGAAATCAACAAATGCATTTATAAAAAAATTCTCTCTTCATTTACCAGTTATCAAACAAATGCATATAAACCTTTAGAAAGTATTTTTCCTCAATTCATCATATGGAGTTCATCAGCACTTTACCCTGAATCCTAATTTGTTGTCAAGACAGGAATGTCAGTCAGCTTTCATGTCTTTCAATGGGACTCAGTCACGGGGCCTGAAAAACAAAAAAGTAAAATTTGCACAAAATGAGAAGAGGCCTTTTCCAGTTGTGGTTGTACCCAAAGAAGAAAGAAAGAATTATGCTAGATCCAGAAACACAAATCAAATGAAGAGTGACATCATAGTATCATACATAAAGTAGCTTATTTAACTCGTTATAATCTACAAATATCTTGCTAGCGCACGCAAGTAAGTTTCCACCATGGAAACCTGTGACAGAAAAGAACAAAACTGTCAGAATCAATTGTCATCAGCTCACAATTAAGCTTCATAACATCTAATTATAATTACGGAAGTCCATTGAGAAGTGGGAGAAAACTCACTGTTTCATCACTTCCCCACCTTACTTAATAAATATTTAAAAGCCACATTGATGGTCACTTGGTCAGAATTAACAATAACTAAATTCTATGAATGCTGTCGAGACTAAAAGGTTCAAATGAGCATCAATTAAGGCAGGATACCTCTGCATCTATCCTCTTCCACGCCTTGGACATATCAAGAACAGATTTGGAGCATATGCCTTGCCTTGCCTTCACATATTCACAATTAAACATATTAGAAACACCTCAAAGCAATTTCAGTAATTGCAGCAAATGCGATCAAAAAAGCTGTAAAAGATTAGAAGGGAAACACCTCAAAACAATCACTCAGTACTTGCACAAAAATTATGTATATAAACTTTGACAGTGATAAGTTGGGTTCAATTGATTAATTTCAAGGAATGACTGTTATAAACTTTGATTTAGACTAACAGGAAGTCACTCGGTACTTGCACAAAAATTATGCATATATTCCAATGTACACTATATCTACTAACCAATAATATTTAAATTGCAAATTAGTAATAAGTGATAGAGTTCTCAATAAAAAAAAATTCAAGAAAAGGAAAACTAGAATGTGGAAGATCAAGAGGCTTTCTATGATAATATACCATGTACTGGAGGTAAGCTGTAGCAAAGGCCATATCGTCATTGAGATCAGCAAATGGCAACTCAGGCTCAATCATCTAAAGAAAAATATTCAAATTGACTGTCAAATGTTTTTTGATTCTAGATAAACAAATAAAGCCAAGTGGTGCAAAAAACACAGTTGGAAGAACAGAAAAGATGAGAAATAGAAGAATATACCCAAAATTCAGCAAGATGTCTGGAATTATTGGAATTTTCAGCCCTAAAAGTAGGACCAACTTTATACACTTAGGCAAACGCAGAAGTTAAAGAACATAAGTACAACAAAGGGCATTAATCCATTTAGGAGAGCAACAACAGAGCTTCAACCTTGAAGTCGCTAAAAACATTCTCTCTCCTTCCAGCTTCCTGTTCTCCTATAGACATGCAGCTTGAAGAGGACATACAAGATCTCCTTGAGCCCATAAATTGAGGTCAGAGTCATAAATCAGTAAAGGCCTAGCATTCTCCGAAGACAATGAAGAGTTGTTTAAATTCCAATCCGAATAGAAAATAAGAAGCCACCAATAATATTTAAATTGACCAAATTAGAGTTGTTTGTGACTATTGTAATCTTCGATTAACTACTAAATTCCAATCCGAATAGAAAATAAGAAGCCACCAAGGATTTCAAATTTTAACTTTCTAGTAAAGAACCACTTGCTATGAAGTGTAAAACATGAGCTCGCAAGATGCTTTTTGCACTCTCAAGAACAACACAGTAAGCATGACTGTCACACCTAAAACCTAATTTCATAAAAACCTAATCAATGACTCTAATGTTTCAGCAACAAATAATGAACAGAGTGAGAGAGGAAATACCTGTTTGGATTATACAATGTCGGTGGTGGATATAAGATGAGGAGGAAAGAGGCAAAATTAGAGGCAGTGTATTTCCAGTGGTTGATGGAGTAAAAGTACGGATTCCACAAACACATCGTCCTCACTAACTCGAGATCCGGATCTAGAATGCGAAGAAAGAGAGGAGAATCGGTGGATTCGAGAAGGAGAAGCGAATAGAGGTTCCCGACGACGACGACGAGGTTGGAAGAGGCGGTGAATTCGAGGAAGGTAGAGATAACGTCGTTGAGGTCAAAGTGGTGGTTCCCGAGGAAGAAGAGAGCTAGCCTCGTCGGTGGTGGAGGAAGTGATTTCGATGAAGGTAGAGATGAGGTGGTCGGCGGCAGGAGTTAGGGTTGGATGAAGGTGGAGCCGTGGAGATGAGAGTGGGAGCCGGAAGGGGAGATAAAGGTGTTCACTATTCAGGTCCATATCCAAATTGGGCCACCATCTTTTTTTTATAACAGACAAAAATAGAATGGGCGACTAAATCCTTTTCTATTGTAGCCCTATGTTATACTTTGGGCGACATATTTAATTTTTTGTCACGGAAAATGGATTTTTTGCGACCAAGTATAATTTTGTCACTGAAAATTCACTTTGGGCGATGAAATTAAATTTGTCACCATAGAATTTATAGTTTTGTCGCCCAAAATAAATTTTCTTGTAGTGTATCTATAGTATATCTTATATATTATACTACGTATATCTTTGTGTTGCAAATCATTGCATCCATATATAGTAAAAAAAATAATTCCGAATCAATACTTTTTTAATACTTTTACGTTATTTTATTTTATAACATTTCAATCATTTTTAATTCATTGTTGTTTGTATAAGAATCATGTGCTTTTACATTTTAATATTGAAATTGTTAAATTAAAATAGAGATTTAGTCAAAGGATTTTTTTTTAATGATTTGAGATCTTGAGTCAAGGCTTGCTCAATTTAGTATATACAACATGTTTGGACAACTTTGACATATAGTATTTGGTGGATTCATAAGTACGTATGACCTCTTCAAAGGAGTGAACCACAAGTCATAATGGGTGATCTATGATACTTATGAGCTAAGTAAGAAATTCAATAAACTAAATAAAGTCACACATCAGACACCAATATTGAATATCGAGAGAAAATGTTGTCATATAACGCACACCATATATTGTTGAATGTCCGGGGGTAGTCAAATAGTGAAAATCCACAAAAAGATGTGATGCATTAGTTAATTAGCATCAAAGACGTTCAATCGAATTTTTCTTCAATTGTTACTTATCAAAAAAAAAAAACATAAATGATGATAACAATTGTGAGTCTATAAACAGTGATAAAATTAGGAATTGTTTAATAAGGGAGGCTCAATTTTTTCTTAAAAATATTTTTTCTTTATACCCATATATGAGAAGAAATGTTAGAAAAAAAACTTTTAAAAAAATTTCTTAAATTTATTATTTTAACCGTAATTTTTAAGTGATAAAACTAAGATAAACAAAAAATTAGCCAAAAGGAATTTGAACTCATGACTTCATGATTTAATACCCACTGTGTACCGACTAAGGTAAATAGACTTTATAATTTATTATATATTTTTTTCGTATTACTTTAGTTCTAAAATTAGTAAATTTTTTTAAAAAAAAAAAACATACTATACAATTTTTATCCTTCATAGCTAGAGGGGGCTTAAGCCATCCCATGTAAGTATGTAACTCTTGCTTGTATAAGAGCTATTGAAATGACATCAATCTCGGAGATGATAGAGGTAGGGACATATCAATTATGTTTTACAATTAATTTAGGTAATAATTTGACACATATCATGATATAATTGGGGAAAGTGATTGTCGAATTGTTAAATTCGTTGGGGGTCATTAAAAAGAACGGCTATTCAAATAAATTTTTATTTTTTAGTATTAAATTATATAAAAAATATTATAATATCTAGATTTTTTTTGTTTGTAGATAAATATACATTATTTATTTTTGAAGGTTAATATTTTTTACAATTAAATTTTAAAATATTTATTATTATAATTTTATAATATTTTTACAACAAATCCATATTTTCACATTAATTTTATAATATTTTTATAATTAAAATTTAAAAATCAGCCAAAAGGTTAAGGAAAAATAACCAAAAATAATCTCAACTATCAACATTCAACGAAAAATAATCCAACCTTTAAAAATAACCAATTAATATCTCAACTATCACTCTATATACCAAAAATGTTATGGTTCACTTTCACTTCTTAATTTTAATTCCAAACTTCTAGAAAATTCACAACATACCCTCTCCCTCAAAACCTAACCCTCTCCAAAAGCATCACCCTCGATCCTGCTACTTTACCTCTACCTACTAAAATTCAATGAAAACCAAATGCATTTGGGTGCTTTGTTTGTTCACTGGGCAGCCATCGCCATAGCTTCTTTTGTCTTTCTCTATTTTACTCCCAAGTCCCAACTTCAACTTTAATTCTCCATCTCTCTCATATTGCTTTCTTTCAACAACTTCGGTGATTTCGACTTCGACACCGACGCTCTCTTCACTGGCCTTGCTTCCCTCGGTACTTCTGGAGATCCACCGGTTGCCTCTTGAACGACTGCCCGACGCCTTCTCCTAGACCTCCTTTGTAATTTTCCAATTTATCCTTCAAAATCTAAAATATGAAATTGATTCATCTGGCCGGTGTTCGTATGATTTTGGCCAATTTAAGTTTTTTGCGTTGCTAATTCGATTAGTTCAATTAATTTTTTTTCTTCTAGTTTTTTCTTCAATTTGAGTGTTGTGGTTCTCATTTTAGATTTCTATGGGGTAGAATTCATTCTCAATTTGGGTGTTCTTTATTTTCATTGAATTTTGGTATGGGATGTATTGAGGTACAATGGCACTGTTGCAACGCAGGGTGATGGTGGGTCTTGAGGAGGGTGAGGGTTTGGGGAGAGGGCATTTTGTGAAATTTCGAAAGTTTGGAACATTTTGGAATTTAAAGTAAGAAGTAAAAGTAAATTGTATCATTTTTGGTATATAAAGTGATAGTTGGGATATTAATTGGTTATTTTTAAAGGTTGGATTATTTTTGGTTGAATGTTGATAGTTGGGATTATTTTTTGTTATTTTTCCAAAGGTTAATATTTACGGGGGGAATAGACTAGTCTTCCTACCCGGAACGGTAAGATATTACCAAAAATAAAAAGTCCAAGCTGGCATAGTTGGTAACTTGGTACCTGCTTAATAAAAATGGCAAATGGCGTGTAGTTCCAACGGGTAAATTAAATGTATCCAAAAATACATCTAGAGTTAGAAAACATATAAGGTTAATATTTACAGGGGGAATAAACTAGTCTTACCCGAACGGTAACATATTACCAAAAATAAAAAAATCCAAGCTGGCATAGTTGGAACCTAAATGTTTCCAAAAATATACAGTATCTAGGGTTAGAAAATACTGTATATACGGTCTCCTGTTACGCCGCTCACTCTCACGCTCATCTCTTTTTTGTCGTGTCTTCCGTCGGCGGTTGGGACTTGGGACGCCATCCGCCTCGCTCGATCCTCCTCTACCTCCTTGATTTCGTTCTCCGATTTGTCCGTCGCCTTCGCTCGATGATGCCGCCTCCATCTCAAATCCAAGCTCTCCGACTCGAAGAAGGAGGAATCGCCAATTTAGGAGGAGAAGAAAAGTCTGGCATCGAGGAGATGAGCAGGGAGACCCTCCAGGTTCGTCGCTTCGCTTCCTTCCCCTCTTTCAATCTTCGGATTCTTTATCGACGCACCGTTTCTCTCTCAAATCCCTATCTTTCTCGCTCAGACACACGACTCGAAACCCTAATTCCCGTTTCTCACCGGAATCGCGGTTTCTAAACCCTAATTCCCGCTTCAAACTGGATTCGCCGTTTCTAAACCCTAATTCCCGTTTCAAACTGGAATCGCCGTTTCTAAACCCTAATTCCCGCTTCAAACTGGAATCGCCGTTTCTAAACCCTAATTCCCGTTTCAAACTGGAATCGCCGTTTCAAACTGGAATCGCCGTTTCTAAACCCTAATTCCTTGGTACGTGGAAGCCTACAAACCATCCAAAGGGTGTAAGTTGAAGTCCGATTCAGTAATTGCTTTTGGTTCACATGATGTTTTTTCTTAATTTTGAATGCCCTCTTATTTATTTGGCTTTTTGATTCCTTTGTGGCAGGCAGAGGAAATCTTCCGAATTGTCAATCCTTCGTTCATTATCAGTCTTCAGAACATTAAACAGATCATGGCGTCACTTTTCACAGCCGGAGTCTCTGACGTAAGTTTATAAGCTATAACACTACTCTACATTATCTTGATGCTGGCTCTTCATCAAATGTTTATTCTTAATGATGTTCCTGCATTCAAGCTTCCTTGGAGCATTGTGGAGTCCTTTTTATCTCCTTATATTGCTGATTGAAAGTCTTTTTCGTATACGAGAGTTTTGTAGGTAATTTATTTGATGCCAGGTAAGCTGTGTTTGGTGCTATCTATACCTTGAAGTTGAATGAATGCATCAACATCATGCTTTCATATCCTTGATCGTGCTTGACATTTGTTTGATGACCTATTGAAACTTTTGCTGCTCCTGTCAGTTACCTTAGTTTCTTGGAGGATCTTATAGATGTGTAGATGAGGGAGTATGTCTTATGTGAGATAATTAAAGGCCCTGGAGAAATCCTTAAATATTAAAGGTTCCATAATTCAATATTTTATAGTGATTTATAATATTCGGATTTGTGAGTCCCTCTCATGTATGAGTGAATCCACCCTAGCTTGTTTCTTTCTAAATATTTCCTTGTGCATTCATGCAGATGTTACTTAATGGGGATGCACGGGGACGCAGACAAGTTGTGAATGTTTTGCAAAGTGAGTAAAATGTGATTGTTTATGTTAAACCCCATTCCTAATCTGTTCTGATGTCCGGAAACATTTTTGCAGGTGCAACAATTCATACAACTTGCGTTTCTTCTTTGAATGAATTCAAACCACGATTTTGGAGGCTAAGAATATCTGACACTTTTATGCTCAGTATACATTCTACTGACAGCTTATTCTAGCCAATTTTATCTTTATTTGTTAGTATTCATGCATCCAAATATGTTTTAGCTTTTCATAATTCTACATCTTTTTAACTATTATAACTTTTGTAAAGAGATTTTTTGAGAATTATTTAATAATCTTCTAAAAGCTAAATATATTTTTAAATATTTTTAATGTTAATTTTAATATATATTTTTTATGTGGTATAAGGAGATGGGATAGGACAAAAAGGTATACTAGTTTAAAACCAAAATCGTGTTTTAAGGGCTAAATATGCCTTTTTCACAAAAAAATATTGTATAGTATTTAAATGAATGTTATATGATAATATTTTTGAAATATTTTAAAAAATGGTAGAATAGGCAGAATTTTCATGGTAGGATATCATAGCTTTTCTAAGATCATGTTTTAGAAGGCATCTCGAAATTATCCTCTTTCTTGTATACTTCCTAATGAGTTCTTGGAGTAGTATTACATTTTCTCCCCTGGGCATTCCTTCAATAAATTCAACTTGTGGAGAGGAGATGAGATCTTTTAGTTCTAAACCGAGTCTAGAAGCCAGGATCTTTGAGATGACTTTATAGGTTACATTGTAGCATGATATTGATCTAAAATCTGCCACTCTATTGGCATTTTGTGTCTTAGCAATCAGAGATACGCTGGTGTGGTTGATTTTTTTGAGAAGCTTGCCAGTTTCAAAAAATTCAAGGACAGCATCATAGAGTTCTCTCCCTGTCGTATCCCATGTTTCTTTGAAAATTTTCGAAGTGTAACCATCTGGACCTGGGTACTTGTCATCCCTGGGGGAGGCTCCTGATGGATACACCTCCAAGTTCTTCAAAGCGACATGGCAGACCACAGGAGATCAGATCTGGGGTGCTGTTAAAGAATTTTTTGATTCTGGCCAACTTTTGAAACAAATAAATCACACCAGCATCTCACTTATTGCAAAAACAACAAATGCTAGCACTGTGGGAGACTACAGACCTATATCTTGCTCTAATGTCACATATAAAATCACCTGTAAGTTAATAGCCGAACGACTAAAACCTGAACTAATAGACGCCTTGTCTCTCTCCTGCACAATCTGGGTTCATAGAAGCAAGGTTTATGGGTGAGAAAATTATGCTATTAAAGGAGCTGATCAGATGGTACTCACGAGAAAGGATAAGCCCAAGATGTCCCCTAAAAATTGATCTAAGAGAGTCTAATGATTCACTCTCCTGGAAATTTATTGAAGAAATGCTTGTCCATCTCAACCTCCCTCCTATTTTCATCAATTGGACTCTACAATTCATTTGCGCATCATTTTTCTATTTGAATATTTATGGTTACATGCAGAGTTATTTTCATGGCAAAAGATGGCTAAGGCAAGGATATTCTATCTCCCTTTTAATTTTTTTTATATGCTCTGACTGCCTATATAGGATCTTAAAATGTAGAACTAGACACCCCTCATTTAACTTGCTCATATTCCGACGGTTACTCAGGCTTTGTTGTAGGAACTATCTTTCAATTATATCTATATATATTTTTTCATCAATTGTGGAAGTATGCCTTAATTTTGATGAGGAGGCCGATATTTTGCATTGCATATTATTTTATGATCTTTTTACCTTCATAAGCTTCTGATTTTGTCCTGGCATTGGGTTGCACCATGGCATGGTACATGTTAATATTCTTATAATGATGCAGAGAATAATTCTTTGACTACTAAACTGTTTACCGTTTTCCTTCTAATGTATCTGTTTCCAGGGGACCACCTCCTTGTTGTAAGGGAGAAGTGGTGCTGGCTTTTGAATTAAATGCATCCTCAAAAATTGGAGTTAGATTTGACAAATCAGTTCCTGATGCCAACAAGCTTGCTGGTCATTGTGAAGAGAATCGTGGTTTCTTTTGCTCAGGTGCTTTTCGTAGTTCGGTTTTGAATAGATGCTTCTAGACATTTGAAGTTAGGCTGTGTCCTTGTGAATTATATGTTTGTGATTGTTTTTCTTTTGTTGTTTCTGTTACACTAACCTGGCAGTTATGTGAAATTTGGTTTGCAGCTAATCTACTGTCCTTGGAAAGCCCATCCACTAGTGATTACAACGATAAACATGCAATTGATGATTTTTTATTTGGTGAGATGCTCTCCTGAGGCAGAATGATTGTTTTTCTTCATCAGATGACTAAATTTGTTCATAACAGGTTGCAAAGAGTGAAAGTAAAAATGGACCATCAATTTTGTTCCTAAAACATATGGAGAAGCTCATGACGGGGAATTCTGATGCCTATAGTGCCCTGAAAAGTAAGTTTGACAATTTGCCAGAGAACTTAGTTGTAATTGCCTCACACACTTAGATGGATAGCAGGAAAGAAAAGGTTTGCTACTTTTTGTATTTTCTTTTTTTCCTATTTTTTTAGTGTGGTGTATTATCTACCTTTAAGCACATAATGTTTTAACTTTTTTTTTTAATTATTATTATCAAAACTCTTTTCATAACCACTAGTCACAACTTGGTGGTCTACTGTTTACAGAATTGGGCAGCAACCAGACAGCGTTGCTGGACCTTGCATTTCCGGTTGGTTTCTCATTTCACATTCTTTGTCCTTTGCTTTTGTTCTCATTTCTATGTCATATTCTTCTAACGGATCCTGCTTAACATGTAGGCAATGGGTGAGAGTGTAAATGGAGGGCTCGTGATGGTTGGGTAAACCTATTCCAACGCCGCTCTGCGTATGCATTCAACTCACTTGGATTCGTGAGTTTCTCTCGTGTATGAGTGTATGTACCCTAGCTTGTTTCTTTCTAAATATTTCCTTGTGCATTCGTGCAAAAGGTACTTAATGGGGAAGAACGGCGATGGAGACAAGTTGGGAAAGTTTTGAAAAGTAAGGAAAAGTTGATTGTTTATGTTAAACCCCATTCCTCATGTGTTCATATGTCCAGAAACATTTTTGAAGGGGCAACAATTCATACAACCTGTATTTTTTCTTTGAATGAATTCACACCAAGATTTTGGATATCTGACACTTTTAAAGGCAGTATACACTCTACTGACGGCACATTCTGGTCAATTTTATCTTTATTTGACACTTTTAATGGCAGTATTCATGCATCCAAAATTTTTGGTGGTTATATATTTTAATCTTTGAAAGTTTACTTGTAACTTATATTCTATCTCCTCAAGAGGTGGTGTTATTTTGTGCAGCTAAGGTGGCTGATTGGATGTTTGATGAGATCATGCTTCAAATGAAGGTTGTGCTAATCCAAGGCAAAACTAAGGTGTTCTTCGTTTCCGCTTTTACTATTGATTATTATTACTAGTGTTTATCTCTTTGTAGCCTTTTAATGTCAAGTAGGAAGGAAACCGGGAAACATTCACAAAACTATATGCTATTACCAATGCTGAAAATTTTGAGCTCTATTTATTGGCTTTTGCTTGTCTTATTGGTAAATTTTGTTAAAAATAGTCTCCTTTTTTGGATTAATAATTTGACGAATGAACTTATTTCTCGGCTTTAGTAAGAATGTTATAACTGGATTTGAACTTATTTCTCGGCTTTAGTAATAATTTGACGAATGAACTTATTTCTCGGCGTTTGCTTGTCTTATTGGTAAATTTTTTTAAAAATAGTCTCCTTTCTCGGCTTTCGTTGTTACATATTCTAGCTCATAGCGATGTTATAACTGGATTTGAGCAAACTTATCTAGTTTAAATTGATTAAGCCTTTTAAAGAAAATTATTTAAAGTCCGCTTCTTTACTTTTCTTCATTTACTCATGTTAAACAAGACAAATAACTTTTCTTATTTTATATGGGTTTTTTTTCGGTACATCTGAATGCTCTCATTTATTGGCTTTTGCTTTCTTTCCGTCAATGAATGAAAGATTCATGCATTGAACAGATCTGTTTTTAACAATGTGGCGCTTTTCTTTTTCTAACCAAAAACTTTTTTTTTATACATTTTCTTCTTATGATTTTTCTACTAAGACTTATGTTTTTAACATTGTGCCGCCTCTTTTGCTGATATCAGCGCCCACTCTTCAATGGATTTTAGAGAACTCATTTACTTTACCTTGATTTGGGCATTTTCTTTTCTTTCCAAACAATCCCATTCTTCTCTCTCTCTTTTCGCTATTTCTAAACCCATATTCCTCTCTAAATTTTGAGCTCTATTTGCTGGTGATCATATCAATAGAGGTTTTTTTAACGAACATTATTTAAACTCCGCTTCTATACTTTTCCTCATTTACTCATGTTAAACAAGACAAGTAACTTTTCTTATTTTATATGGTTTTTTTTCCATACTTCTGAATGTTCTCTCATTTATTGGCTTTTGCTCTCTCATGTCAATGAATGAAGGATTCATGCATTGAACATATCTGATTTTAACAATGCGGTGCTTTTCTTTTTCTTACCAAAAACTTTTTTTTATACATTTTCATCTTATGATTTTTCTACTAAGACTTAGGTTTTTAACAATGTGCTACCTCTTTTGCTTAAATCAGCTCCCACTCTTCAAAGGATTTGAGAGAACTCATTCACTTTACCTTGATTTTGGCATTTTCTTTTCTTTCCAAACAATTCTATTCTTGTCTCTCTCTCATTTCGCTATTTCTAAACCCATATTCCTTTCTAAATTTAGAGATCTATTTGTTGGTGATCATATCAATCGAGGTTTTTTAAAGAAAATTATCTAAAGTCTGCTTCTTTACTTTTCTTCATTTACTCATGTTAAACAAGACAAGTAACTTTTCTTATTTTATATGGTATTTTTTCCGTACTTCTGAATGCTCTCTCATTTATTGGCTTTTGCTTTCTTTTTGTCGATGAATGAAGGATTCATGCATTGAACAGATCTGTTTTTAACAATGTGGTGCTTTTCTTTTTCTTACCAAAAACTTTTTTTTATACATTTTCTTCTTAAAATTTTTCTATTAAGACTTTTGTTTTTAACAATGTGCTGCCTCTTTTGCTGAAATCAGCTCCCACTCTTCAAAGGATTTAAGCAAACTCATTTACTTTACTTTAATTTGGGCATTTTCTTTTCTTTCCAAACAATCCCATTCTTGTCTATCTCTCATTTCGCTATTTCTAAACCCATATTTCTCTCTAAATTTTGAGCTCTATTTGTTGGTGATCATATCAAATAGAGGTTTTTTTAAAGAAAAATATTTAAAGTCCGCTTCTTTACTTTTCTTCATTTACTCATGTTGAACATATCTGTTTTTAACAATGCGGTGCTTTTCTTTTTCTTACCAAAAACCTTTTTTTATACATTTTCTTCTTATGATTTTTCTACTAAGACTTATGTTTTTAACAATGTTCTGCCTCTTTTGCTGAAATCAGCGCCCACTCTTCAAAGGATTTGAGAGAACTCATTTACCTTACCTTGATTTAGGCATTTTCTTTTCTTTCCAAACAATCCTATTCTTGTCTCTCTCTCATTTCGCTATTTCTAAACCCATATTCCTCTCTAAATTTTGAGCTCTATTTGTTGGTGATCATATCAATAGAGGGTTTTTAAAGAACATTATTTAAAGTCCGCTTCTTTACTTTTCCGTACTTCTGAATGCTCTCTCATTTATTGGCATTTGCTTTCTTTCTGTCAATGAATGAAGGATTCATGCATTTGTTTTTAACAATGTGCTGCCCCTTTTTCTGAAATGAGCTCCCACTCTTCAAAGGTTTTGAGCAAACTCATTTACTTTACGTTGATTTGGGCATTTTCTTTTCTTTCCAAACAATCCCATTCTTGTCTCTCTCTCATTTCGCTATTTCTAAACCCATATTCCTTTCTAAATTTTGAGATCTATTTGTTGGTGATCATCTCAATAGAGGTTCTTTTTAAAGAAAATTATTTAAAGTCCCCTTCTTCGCTTTTCTTCATTTACTCATGTTAAACAAGACAAGTAACTTTTCTTATTTTACATAGTTATTTTTTTCCGTACTTCTGATTGCTCTCTCATTTATGTGCTACAAGTATCTTTTCTTATTTTACATGGTTATTTTTTTCCGTACCTCTGAATGCTCTCTCATTTATGTGCTTTTGCTTTCTTTCCTTCATTGAATGAAGGATTCATGCGTTGAACAGATCAGTTTTTAACAATGTGGTGCTTTTTTTTTCCTTACCAAAAACTTCTTTTTATACATTTTCTTATGATTTTTCCACTAAGACTTGTGTTTTTAACAATGTGCTCCCTTTTTTGCTGAAATCAGCTCCCACTCTTAAAAGGATTTGAGAGAACTCGTTTACTTTACCTGTAAATGGGCATTTTCTTTTCTTTCCAAACAGTCCTATTCTTGTCTCTCTCTCATTTCGCTATTTCTAAACCCATATTCTTTTCTAAATTTTGAGATCTCTTTGTTGGTGATCATCTAGAAGTTTTTTTAAAGAAAATTGTTTAAAGTCCGCTTCTATACTTTTGGTCATTTACTCGTTTATTCAACAATGTTGTCAACCCTAGCATGATAGGTTCTGTTCCCATCCTTCACATTCTTTTTCACAATCAGTTCTTCCTTCACGCTACCTCTCTAGGAGATTTTCATATTTACTTACTTTTCATGTGCCACATAATGCCTTGAAAGTGGAATGTCACTTTCCTGAATCAAAGAGCATATGCCTCACCTCGAACTGAGAATGGGTATTATGTCCCAAAAAATGGAATGTCCTGCGAGGAGTGTCCCTGTAAAAGAAAGGTCAAATCCCTTGGAATAAAAGGGGAAATTGAAATAGAAAATTTATGCAAAATTTATGCCCTGAAAAACAGAATGTCCCTGCCCTCAAAGGGGAACTTTTGAGGCATCGTCCTGAACATATCTAAAGAGAAATGCACATCCCGCAAAGAAAGATTGTGTATCAAAAGTGGAACTTTGTTTTGGTCCTTATCATGCAGAAGTGCTTGGTCCCAGAAGGAAACGATTGTGTACATATTCAAAGTATGTAAAACGTAAAACGCAATGTCCCTGTCCAAAAAGAGTTAAAATGCTTCAGTAGGGTACTAGAAATGGAAGACAACGTATCCATCCCAAAATGGAGGGTTGTCCCGAAGCTGACAGTCCTGAAAATGGAAAGTTTATAGCTGCCTCAAAACAAAGAAGTTTGTTATCAAATTGAAGGCCCAAATACATATATAAGAAATAACGGGTTTTTGCTCCCCAAAAATGGTAGGTGAATTTCTTCACCCGGAAATATTGGAATAAAATAAGTTTCAAGGATCTGGCTAAGCTCCCTTGATTCAAATATCACCATCAGTGTATGAAATTGGAACTACAGATGCTGCATTTGCAAAGGTGATGCTAAGCTAGTGACATATCAGGCATTTTATGGTCTTCAGCTTAATCCTGACAAGATTTATGGCAGCTCGTGCTAATTTAGGGTTCTCTAGGGACTCTCCTCGTCCAGTGAGATACATAGGAATATAGGATGCCTACTTCATTCTAGGATGATTAATGCTTCTGCATATGCACCCCTTATTGATAAGATAACGAATTATTGTTTTCTTTGGGTGGGCAGTAGGTGGATGTCTTATCCTGGATGACTACAATTGGTCTATTATGTCATTGGGGGCGTCTGAAGTTTATGGAATTCTGCCTGTTGAGGTCATTGCTAAGTTTGAAAGGCTGTGTAAGAATTTTCATTGCAGTGGCAAGGAGACCCGGGAAAGTTTTTTGTGGCTTAGCATCGAGTCATCCTTCCCTATGATGAAGTACGTTTGGGAGGAAAGGAAATACTTAATTGGAGCAAAACCTTATTTATCTAGGTGGCTGCAGATTTGATCTATGATTGAAATTGCATCTGGAACAGCTGGGTTGCTAACTGTCGGCTGTCACTCCTGACACCATCTCGTCACTGTCTAAATGTATCAGCTACTCGGAACAAGACAATATATTATTGCTTGGGGGCAATTCTTGCAAAAAAGGATGTACACTATACAATATATTGTGTACAAAAGCGGCATTGCTTTGTCCAACCCTTATGTCTTGTATGAATATGTGGGAGGGAACTGAAAACCACCTTTGGTTCAAATGTTACAACATAAGTGAGAGATCTATGGTTGTTGAAAGATAGATCTAGAAGAGTTGGAACACCATGTGCTCGGCTGTGATAGAGATGGTAAAATGACTGTTGGAATTTTGTTTAGTACAGGTGTCCAAAAGTAACGTGTGATGAACATTTCTTTGTGTATGGGCGAATGCAGCTGTGATAGTTTCCGTTGTATTCACTTAGCTTATTATTCGACTCTTTTGGTTTCCACTCTATAAATTGGTGCATAGTTATTCGACTCATAGTTGTTTGCGGTCATGCCTGTGTTCGTGTGCTTTGTTACTCCTAGTTTCTACTCTATAACTTAGCAGAGGACGTCAAAGTCATTTATGGTTTGCTTTATTGGAAAGCTCCTTTCCCTCTCCCTCTAGCTAAAATTTTACTGCTAGACTATGTACGGTACATTTCCTTTGTGCGGTACATTTCCTTTTCATACTTGTATGTTTTTTCTTATGGTTTTAGAATACAGGACAGTTATTCTAATTTATAAATTTATTGTATATATATATATATATATAAATCCACTTGTGGATATGCTATTTCACATAAAAATGTATCAGATATCCTATAGAAGCGATTTGAAGAGTTTAAAGCCATTTTAATCAAACTGTAAATGATTTTGTGACTCCACCATTTCTCCATTTCAATAAGTGCCAAGTGGTTGCACTAGATTATTTGTTTGTCAAGGGATTTTGAATGGGGTGTTTTCTGCTTTCTTTTCTCCTGCGAGCTTTTTTTTTTATTGCCAGGAAAATGAGTAATACTAATAGCAAATATGCTGTCTGTTTTTGCTGGGAATTGACAAAACGAGTACTACTAATAGCAAATATGCTCTAATTGGTCAATTTGATATTCAAGACTTAAAAAATACGTTATATTACTCATAAATAAAGGCTATGCAACTTGCATTTTTTTGGGGGAAATTCTGTCTGGTGCCCCTATGGTTAAAGCAATTCCGGATGGTAACCCAGTGTTTTATTTTTTTCGGTTGGTGCCCCTGAACTATTGTAAATTTCCGCCCCGTGACCTAAATGATACTCGTATTGAAATGTTAACTCTGTTAATGTGAACCTTTGGAAATCAGTGTTCACTTCGAAATTAACCCCCTTTAACTTAGTTCAATCCATTTTAACCCAATTCAACCCATTTTAACCCAATTCAACCAAATGATTATTAATAAATAGTAGATTTTATTTCCGAAATATTTTTAAAATAATACATGTGAACCTATTTATATTTTATATATACATAACTTTTTGAAAATAAAAATAGCAAATTTAAGGAAAAAATTAACTAATGCAAATAAGAAATCTTAGATTCAAATTTAACAAGAAATTGTAGAGTCAAATACCCATTGTTTACATCTGTTGGTACCAAACTACTTCATGACAGAAAGCTACAATTTCCACACTATTTATAGAAGTTCTAACCTTCTAGCTAGTGCAACAAAAGGAGGAAAAAAGCTACCAATATCCATAGTAGTAACTAAGCTTCTAACCCTCTACCTAGTGCAGCAAAAAGACCATAAAAAAAGTGTTCTAGGAACAAGTTTACCCTTCTAATCTTGTTGACTTCCATCAAACTCTGGTGCCGATCGCGGTGTGTTACTCTTTCCCTTTTGGGTTTCACCCTCTTCTCTTCTTCTATTCCATGATGGCCTTTCGACTTCCCTTTTCATGACAGGAGGTTCAATGTTTGAAAAACTGTATTTCGACTACTGTTCTTTGTCAAGTACAAAATGAAAATCAATAGAATAGGATGTTCTATAGGCTTGTACAAAAAGGCAGCTTGATACATATGCTTCCACATATGAGAATAAAGAACAAATTTCACCCAAATCACACAAAAAAATTCTCGAATTAAACCCTAGGCTTGTACAAAAAATCTCGAATTAAACCCTAGGTAAAAATTTCACAATAAACACCACCAAAACTTTCCCCTAATCGAACCCAATTGAGATTTAGGTAGAAAATTTAATAAATTTGACCCTAAAATCACCCAAATTCAGATCTTGTTTCGACAGTAAAATCCATATCAAACCTATAAAATTTAGATTGAAGGCGGTCGAGTCTCTCATGTTGGTCGACACTCGACATCACCTGGCGAGGCTCCCACAACAGTCTTTGCCACCGGCCGCCAAAGTATCCTCATCTTTCTCGAGGAGGAGAACTGATTGAGTCTCTTAAACCGGTTGTTGGTCACGGGGCGGAAATTTATAATAGTTCAGGGGTACCAACCGGAAAAAATAAAACATTGGGGCACCATCCGGAATTGCTTTAACCATAGGGGCACCAAACGGAATTTCCCTTTTTTTTATATTGCGGTTATTAATTGAAAAAATCGTTTATTTATTTATTTTATTTAATCTTTTTAATGGGAAAAAACAAAAGTATTTTATCTTAAATGGGCAACATTTTATCTAAAATAATATCATTGCTATCATATTATAAGAGTTTTAATTGCAGTATAAATATTTATTGTCCCCCTGCGTCATTTCAACCATTAAATATATAATTAAACATTAAATATATAAATAAATCTAATACACCGATATCAGACATTAAATAGTGATAACGAAGTAAACATCTAATATCTAAATCTGTAATAGTAATATTGATGTCCTCCTTCAGTCCTCGCCGTGGTAGCCGCTCTTAGCCCCTTCGATCTGCCACCATTGGATTCATTAGACCAATCAATGAGAGTGTTGTTCGCCTAATCCTCCTTTAGACCAATCACTGAGAGTGTTGTTCGCCTAATCTACACCATCGGATTCAGATCTGCCAATCAAGGAGGACAGTCTTCGTCCAATCCTCCTCGTTGACATCACACTAACTAGTTTCAACGTCGTCTTCGTCATCAACGGTGAAGTTAATGAACTAATCTGCGCTTGGAAACAATAGCATTGTACTTATCTTTGTCAACGGTGTCGTGTGATCCACCAACTTGATTTGTTAGAAGTCCAACGCCTGCCGTTGCAGATGGATTTTAAGCGCTCCAAAGCCTGGCACGAGTGGTTGCAGTGGTGCTTTACTCCGCCATGTCTTCAATATGCCATGCGACCACCTTTGGTTGATTCCAGCGGTGCCTCTACTCCTCGATTGATTTGTTGAAATCTCTTACAAATCTTTCAATTGATGGTATAAAGGTAGGGTTTTTGGTTATTTACAATATTTTTTCAAAAACTCTTGACAAAATTCTGTAATGGGGAGATTTGTTAACAAATTGTATTTAACGGGTGATTTTATATAATTTTGAATTTATTAGATAGTTAAGTGAAAAACTTGATATTCTAGTGGGTGGTTTAATTTACCCAAACTATTAATAATATTAAACTAACAATATAACTACTACGGTACTACCCCATAAAACACTCAAAACAAGATTGGAGCAATCAGAGGCTTTTAGAAATTACAGTGGCGATCGTCCACAGGAAATCATGTCAACTTCATCAATAATACAATTCATGATTACACAACCACAACGAATGATCAACAACTCCAAATTTCCTTCAATTCTATTTACTACCTAAAAAGAATTCTGATTCAACACGCATCTTCAAGCAAGACGGCGACGCCGCCGCCGTCACCTGCGGGAGGTGGGAGAACGGCGGCCCGGCAACAGGGACAAGTGGCGCGAGAACGGAGCCAGGCATCGACGCAAAAAGAGTGGAACACGTGGCCGCAGTCGGGCATCAAACGCAGCGTTTCGTCGTCCTCAAAAGGCCCCAAGCAGACTACGCAGTCTGACCAGCCGCTGTAGTTAGAGGGCAGCTCTAATCCACCGGCGGCGAACTTGAAGGAGGGGAGCGCCTCGATTGCCGCAGCCTGGAGTCCTCCGGCGGAAGGCGGAGCAGAGATGGCGATGGCAGGGGGCGCTTAAAGTGGAGGAGGAAGATCCAGAGGAAGAGGACGAGGAGGATGAAGGCGTAGAAGAGGAATTGGAGCATCAGAGGGAGACAGAGTCATCTGAAAAGAGGAAGAATTCATGAGAATTAAACACCTCATTAATTAATACTCCTGCTATGGGCTTATGTGTTTGTGGAAATTAACTGGCCGGCTTACTTTTATCCATTAATCATTCATTAATTCTTCGGAAATTTCGCGACTTAACCTCGTGCTATTGTAATTTTCGTCGAGTATACAGAAATTTTACATATTTCGTGTAGTACCCCTGAGTTTATAAATGTTTTTGCCTCGTGCCCTCTCCCGTTTAAGTTAACCGGTGCCGTTTACTTTTTAAAGCAAAAGGCAGAATGGCATAAGAACAACAACCCGATTGTCAAAGAGTTGCAGGCGACAGAAGGGACTCGTTCTCCTGGACGATAGAGAGGACTCGTTTACCTAAAAAAATGTTGTCTCTGTCAAATATGCAGTACTCTTCTGATAAAAAAATAAATAAAATAAATAAAATTTCAGTACTCTGGTTAGGACCTCAATATATTGAAATAAGAAAAAAAAAAATTTATTAATTTTAGTTATTTATCTTACCATTATAGTTATAAATTCACAATTTTTAAACTCTAATTACCACCGATAAGGATGTGTTTCAATTTCTTTTTACCACTAAGGCTAAGAACATCTACAATGGTTGTGTCCAAATTTATAATGTCTATTTTTTAGCTCTATTGTTGATTTTTGGGTGTGTGCAAAATAATGTCTCTTGCTCCCAAATCTTTTCTTTTCTTTTCATGACTTCTCTTTAGTCACGTCCTCCTCCCTTTTCCTCCACTTTCGACCCTTTGTTTTGATCTTATTTTTTAGCTCGAATTTGCTCTTCTTGTAAACATGAAAGTTGTAACTATCTGAAACAGCTTTCGAACGCTTGGTCATAATAGTCAATCGGACAATTGAGCTAGGCCTCTGGAAAGTGCAAAACAAGTTCAACTTGTTCGGCGACAACTTTTGCAAACTTGTTCTTCGTTTAGGCTCTATTCTTCTTCTCATGACCTCTTTAGATCTTTCTTTAAACTTCTTTGATAAACTTGACCTTCTCAATCAATGCGTTATCAACTCATGTCTCCTCCTCGGATCCACATTTACCTGAAATAATGAATAAAGTGTGTAGATTCTGTCTCTACCAACATAAAGAGTAAATATGCAAATTCAACTTAAATCATGCATGATATACATCATAACTAAGTTAAATGGAACCTATTGTATGTTATCACAATGTTGTAGCGAGGAGGAGGGTGGGTCATGTTGGGCAGTGGCGGTGGTTGATTGCAATGAAGAAGAGGGATGGGCGGTGGCGATGCCATTATCTAGAAGGGTGGCCCAGTCGACTACAACGAGAGGTTGGGAGGGCTGGTCGACTAAAACAAGGGAGGGCGGTCACACGGGGGATGGGGTAGAGAGTAGAGACAGACAAAGAGAGGGTAACGACGATAGAGGGAGGTTGCAGATAATGGCGACGACGAAGGGAGGACTACATCACTAGATGGAGATGTGATTTGGAAGGCGGCGACATTATTAGATCTTGACAACAATATATAGAGGCTTATGTAGTTGGGGGCGAGATCTAGACGACGACGGTGATAGCGGTAGCGACGTAGGCAGACCTGGATAACGTGACTGAGATGAGGGAAGAGGATGGGGATCATGAAGGCCGATCGATCTGGGAGGTCAGAAGATGGTTTTGGGCTACGGGAATGGAAGGATCCGTGGTTATTAATTTTGAAACGGATTCAGCTACAAATTAATTGAAAATAAGAGAATTTCCGATAATCATCTTCATTTTGATTTTCAATATACCAGACAACAAATTTTAAAATCATTCATTTTCATTCACATTCCCCTTTTTAATTCCCCAAATATCTAACACTCCCAAGTTTTATTTAAAGAGAGGGTTACATCACATACATTCTACACACCTAAACCACCCATCTATATTCTTCAAAACAATGGATTATTAAAAACAATCTACTTTAAAATTAAAATTTCAAATCAGGTCATGCCATCATATCATTAATTGGGAGTTTGGAGTAATACAAATTTCTCAATCCATTTAACGTGTAATGTGTAAATTACATAAATCCGGTACATATATACTGCTTGCATCGGTAACTTAGATCTCCATCACAACTTTGTAGACATAAAAAAAAAATAAAAAAATAACCGAATCAAGGAAGATTAATTATCCAAAATTTCCCCATAAAACCCACAAAACTAATTATTTTAATTAACCCGTAAGTTGAATTGACTTCTGATCATGATCATCCAGATCGCCTGCGCCACGGCTGCCCATCGGCGGGCAGCTTTCTCCGGCCAACAACCTCCGGCTATCTATAGGGCTTGAACTTTCGGGGACGATGTTCTGCCAGGTCTCGTCAGATAGTCTCAGCGTATACCTCCCGCTATCAGCGACGTCCCTGTCACGTGCCGCCTCCGTGCGGCCGCCGGACACCTCGTTAGTCACCGTCACGAGTATCGCAACATCGCTGGAGGGCGATTGACCCGATCGGCCCGACCCGTTTAATTCATCTTCTAGCGGGCTCGGGGTTGCGAGGTTGGCGCGGCAGTAAGGACACGTGGCGTGGAGGGAGAACCAGGGGTCCACGCACTCGGGGTGGAACACGTGCCGGCACGTTGGGATAAAACGCAGCGTATCGTCGCCTTGGAAGGAGCTCAGGCAAACCGCGCAGTCCAGCTCGAGCCTCGTCATCTGGTGGGGCCCACCGGCGATGTTGTTGACGAGAGCGCTGTAGGGGATGACGGGGAAGGAGGCGACGACGGAGGGGTCGAGGCCACGTCGCGCGGAATCCGAGGGGGTGAAGGGGACGACGGAGGCTCGGACGGTGGTGCGGGTGCGGAACCAGCAACGGTCGCGGCGGCGGCGGCGGCGGATGTAGAGGCAGAGGAGGTAGATGGCGACGCAGAGGAGGATCTCGAGGGCGAGGAGGCAGATCGCGGAGGCCTTGGGGCGACTGCTAGACATTGTAGAGGACTTGGTGGTGGTGGTGGCGGCGGTGGTCCGGCGGACTTGGTGGTGGGATGAGTGCGACGGGGAGGCGGTATCAACAAACTATATATATATATAACGATCGAGTCACTCTGCCCCAAAGCGGTGGAATTGGTATAAAAAAAAATGATTAAAAGTGGTACATAGTTTTGGATTTAATTGAGACTTGTTTACAAATTTATGGTGGGATTTGTTGTGGGCTGTACCGATCATATCACTTAGTTGTTGAAAAGTTATTGGTTGATGTTACTAAGTACATTCTTTGAATCTTCTTTATTTAATTACTCTTAAACACAAAATTTTGAATTGAAAACGTCTTTGGATATATCTTAATCTTGTTAAATCATCTCCAATAGATTCTTTATTATAGGGATTTTGAAGTTTTAGAAGAATTTTAAAACATTTTATGGTATAACAAATTCCCAATCTGATTATCTAAAAAAAATAAAAAAATAGCAATTAGCAAAAAAGTAAACAGACACTCTAAATCTGTAAAAATTTTCAAAATAAATCATTCGCTAAGTTTTAAAAATCAAAAAGCGTTTGGAATTGAACCAAAAATAATATAAAAAATATGTGTTTTGTTTTCTTATTTTAGATTGGAGATGATCCGACTGATTACAGCTTGATTTATTGTTTAATCTTTTAATCTAACATGATATTATATAATCCAACTTAAAAAAATAATGTCTATTAAATTTTTAATAAAAATCTAAAATAAATTAAATTATTACATAAATAATGAACACCTTCAATTAATGGAAATTATAAATCGCTCTATAAAAAGTTTTAAATAAACTTGTGTGCCAAACCACACCAAATTTGACAAAAAAAATCAAGGATTGGGATCACGCCCAAGATAAAGGAAGAAAGACTAAGAGGAAACCAAGACAAGACAAGACAAGTCTAGTCTAGGTGGTGCAAGCCACCCTATGACCCTATGGTTCTGTGAGAGTCCCTAACGATTGTCAAATTGAGGGTATTATCAGGGATAGTTTGGGAAAGGTGGTGGATATCTTTCGACATAGGATCGACCTGGGATCTGTCTTGCACTCTCTTGCAGATGGAATTAGCAACTTTTAGCAAAGAGATCCATAGAGCATTAGAAAAGGGGATAAATAATGTTATAATTGAAATTGATAGTCTGAAAGTCGTCAAAGCTATAAATGAAAGTATCAACGTTGACCGGGAGATATGCAAACTTATAGAAGACATCAACTACTGGAAGAATAAATTTGACAAATTTGAATTCCAGCATTGTTATAGAGAATCAAATGCACCAGCGGATTTTATCGCTAAGTATAGAGGCATATGTAACATTTTGAATCTTCCCTTGGATGAGGATCTTGTTAACATCATCATTCGGGACGATCAAGGGTGAAACTTCCTCAGGCATGGCACCCTACTGTTTGTCTATTGTCAAAAAAAAAAAAATCGTGTGCCAAACATTAGAAACACTTATTTTATTTTATTTTTATATCTAAAAATTAAATATGACATTTACTTATATTAAAATAATCTTAATAAGAGAGTAAAACGCATTTCAATTACATATGCCGAATTTAATTTCTTGATGAGTGTAGGTTAGTTACGTGTGTTAGGAATCTAATAGGTTTTTTTAAGCAACATAAGGATTCGATTCCCTAAAAAAGCCTAGAGAAATCGAGAGGTGGATGAAATGGGCTAAAGAAGAGAAAATGAACAACAATAAAAAAAAAGGCATTGAGGTGGAAAAACGGATTGGAATTGGTTGGCCAAAACATGGAAAGTCAGTGTCGGCCCAACACTAAAAAGATGACGACGGCGGAAAGAGCTCACAAACCGACGCTCCCTTTGGAAACACCCCCCCCCCCCCGGAGGAGAACCGATGACATGGGAAACCAATGGGCAAGACACAAAAACGGCGACCATGGGGTAGCGGCGATCGAGGTGGAAACTAGTGGAGGTGGTCCAAGATGGCGGTGGATGCTCCCAAGCTCGGAGAGAGAGCAATCAATGGGTGACGGAATAAGCTGACGACCTTCAGCAAGGGGAGTAGGTTGTGGTCGACGACGGAGGTCAAGGAGATTGGCTTCAGAGGTAGGGCCCGGAGGGAGGCAGAGGCGTGTGTGGATGGGTTACGAAGGCTCGGGTTGATGGCGGAGGTTGCTGGCGGGCAAAGTTGTTGTTAGGCATAAACGTCATAGGCGGCGACAAGACATCGCTCTCAAAGAGAGCGTTTAGGGTTTGCCCGCAAAGCGCTAGGCGATCGTAGGAATGTACTAGCTATTTCAAAATGCATGCTTCATAGTTCATAAGATTAATTATGTATTTTTTTGGGGTGAATTACATATTTGGTCCTTAACCTTTACCACTTGTTTCACTTTAGTCCCCAACCTTTAAAACGTTTCAAAATAGTTCTTGACCTTTCTATTTCGTTTCATTTTAGTCCATAACCTTTCAAAGGTTGTAAAATAGTCCATAAGCTTACATTTATTATTCGTTTTAATTAGTCTTTGATATTAAAACATTATTTAAAATAATTATAAACCCCCCCTAAAGTCATCATATTTTAAATAAAATCATTCATACAAATAAAAAGTATATAAAATCATCTAACTCTATAATTTTAATTTTAAAAAATACTCGAACTGTTTTAGTATTTATCATAAGAGCATATTATATAAAATTATCCATAAATTTTGTTTCCACAAAAGCTCTCATAAAATTTATAGATCTTGTGATTAATGATGAGAGATGGTGGAATATTTTTTTTCTTATTTACCAATACATAGATCCAATATATGTGTATTAATCCCGTAAAATAATGAATTTGAATAATAAAAGAGATCTTTTTTTTTAAAAAAAAAATCTTTTATAATTATTCTTTATATGGGTAATTTACTCATTTATATACATTAAAATAAACTTTAGGGTGGTTTTTTATAATTATTTCAAATAATGTTTTAATAGCAGGGACTAAAACGAATAAAAAATATAAGGTTATGGACTATTTTACAACCTTTGAAAGGTTATGGACTAAAATGAAACGAAATAAAAAGGTCAAGGACTATTTTGAAACATTTTATAGGTTGGGAACTAAAGTGAAACAAGTGGTAAAGGTTAAGGACCAAAAATGTAATTCACCTTTTTTTTTTATAACCTTGATAAGATTAATTCTACATCTCTTCTATGTGTGTGTAGTATATTATAAGCATGTATTTTTGGTTGACTAATCTTACCATTTTTAATTTCCATTCCTTATGCATATAAATTAAAATATATCATTTTAAAAATTCACATAATTTTTAATAAAGCGACCAAAAATATATACTTATATCCCTAATATTTTTTTTCACTCTATTGAAAACTACAAATAACATTTCTAATCATTATAAAAGCAATTTTGAAAAAATAAACATCAAAATATCTAAAATGACATTTTTAACATGATTTTTTCCTATAAAACCATTTTTAAGGAGTATATTTGAATTCACATTGTGTACGTATTTGAATATATAATGTGTAAATGTGACCATAATACCTTCTCCATGTGTATAAACTTTAATAAAATCAAGACATTTATTTGTTCATTTTTCTTAATTTAATTTTTCATTTTAAAATTAATTTAAAAGTGTGTGTAAAAAAGGCATATTTAACTAATTGAACAAAATACCAATTTTTTTTAATCTACATCTTATAGTATACATATTTTATTCAAACCTATTGTTTGAATCGGTAAATATTAACTACTATTGTGGATCGTCCAATTACAAATTTTCTACATTATGACTCCTAAATTTCCATTATAGTCCAAAGTCAAAGATGGTCTTTATGACTGAAGAAATTGGGTTCATGATGTCCCAATAGGCCCAAATATCAAATTGGTCATCTCCGGCCCAATTTCAGATCCCCGCTAACAAATTCCAGGCCTCCTCCCCTCCAGCTTCCTCCGTCCACACCACCACGGCACCACCATTCAGGAATCAGGAACTCAGGGGAGACAACAAACTACACAGAGAGAGACATGGATAATCAGGCAGATGAACAGTCGAATCAGAAGAAGAAAAGCTCGATCATGATCCAAATCCCTTCCTACCAGGAGGTGCTTGACAGCACCCAAACCAAATCAACTGCTCCTTCTCTCTTTGCCCCATCCCAGACTTTCTCCCAAGCGTTCGCCGGCATAAAAAATTCCGAGTTCTACTCTCCTCCTCCGCCTCCCCCTCTTCGTCCTCCCTCCACTCCCAGTAGCACCGATGCAGCTGCTTCTGATGCCCCCTCTTCTTCCTCGAGGTATTTCTGATTCAATTCGAATTCGAAATAATGGAATTTCTAGGTTTTGGATTTGGATTTGGTTTTGGTTTAATCGGATGCAAATTGCAATTGCTATTTGGTTTAGGAAAATTGGGGAAACTGAGACTCCGCCGTCCGCGTCTACGTCGTCTTTCTCGGCTTCGAGTTCTGGCCATAAAAGCAATGCCATCCTCGTCAGCCATAGGCAGGCAGGTTCCTTTTTTGTATATACAATTTCTCATTTAACTGATTTATTTATTTTTGAAGCTGTGTAAAGCTGGGGTTTTTATTGTTAAGTAGGGTAAGATTTGGGATTTTTTTTTGGTGCAGAAAGGGAATCCGTTGCTCAAACACATTAGGAACGCGAGGTGGAATTTCGCGGAGATCACTCCTGATTATGTGCTTGGGGTTAATTCTTGTGCACTTTATTTAAGGTTTGGATATGCCTATCCTACATTATTACTGTGTATTACAAGGTTTAATTTTTATCTGTGCATCACTGGTGAAAGGATTTGGGTGTGAATGTGGGAATGGCTTATATGTACTGAGTGATTGGTCTAAGGAATTCATTTTAAATTTGTTGTTGGGTTTCTGTTTAATCCGAAGTTAAGGCAATCAAATATTTTTTGTTCGGAATTATTTTCTGCTCTTATATGAAGTTCAGACTTTTGCACTGTCTTATGGTATTTCATTCCTTTGTGTTCTATTCGGTGCAGTCTTCGTTATCATCTTCTTCATCCAGATTATATGTATTATCGAATCAGGGAGTTGCAAAAAAGCTTTAGACTTCGTGTTGTTCTATGTCATGTTGATGTGGTGAGTTACTTGTCTCATGGTTTCTTTTCAACTTGGTTACCAGTTCCATTTAGATCAAATCACTTATCTTCCCTTGGAAATAATTTTGATACTTAACCCAGGAAGATGTAGTGAAACCGTTACTTGAAGTCACAAGAACTGCACTGTTTCATGATTGCACTCTTCTATGTGCTTGGAGGTAAAAGGATCTGCTTCTCGTATTTTTGTTTCAGTTAAGTGACGATTTTTCTATGTGAAGATAATGCATGTTTCATACTCTCTTTTCAATTGCAAGTTCATCTATGGAAGAAAGAGTACATAATCATGGAGCAGATGAAAGAATGCATAATCCTTGTCAAATGAGGATCTTGTTTAACAAATATTTCCTTGTTTACATATTTAAAATGGAAGAAACGTTATCCTACAATCCTTAGTAATTTAGTATTCTATTTGCTGTGTGCTTTACAGCTTGGAGGAATGTGGTCGGTACTTGGAAACAATCAAAGTCTATGAGAACAAACCTGCAGATATTATTCAAGGATATATGGATCCAGATTATATGTCACGTGTATGCAACTTTTTTACATTATAGTAGTTGGGTATCAAGGCTTATTGCTTGGCCTTGGGGAGCATTTTATTAACAAAGTTTTCCCTGGTTGTAGCTAAATCATGCTCTCACGGCCGTTAGACCTGTTAATAAAACTGATGTTGTCACACTAGGCTCAACATTTGGGGTAAGTAGTCAGTTACTTTGTGCTAATTTACCTGTCCATGTAAATCAAAAACTCTGTTCATGAAGATTATGTGAATGCAGTCTCTTGCTCACATTATGGATGCTTCTATGGAAGATCTTGCTCGCTGTCCGGGGATTGGTGAGCGCAAGGTAATTTTATATACTTCCTTTCCTTAAATGCCTAGCTATTTTCAATCTGTGGATCTGTGGAGGCATTTTTTTAAATGCTTGAATTCATTTCATCCTCGTGCTATTGTGTGCTTTCCCTTCGTATAATGATTAAAGAATGTTAACCTAGTTCTGTCTTGCCTTTAAATCAGGTGAAACGCCTATATGACACTTTTCATGAACCCTTCAAACGCGTTGTTCCCATACGTCCCGTTGCACCAGAAGCTCCTAGCCAAAATAACAATGCACCTAGCTCCTCAGCTGAACCACCAGGCTCCGAGACAGAAACGACAAAGTTGAATAAACGAAAGAAGAAAGAGCCTGAATTGACAGTTAAATCGGCTTTATCTGCTGCTTTTGCAAAGTATTCAAATAAACTTGGTAACAAGACTAATAACTCCGCACAGGAAAAAAGCAAAGGGAAAGCCATTCAACTAGAATCTGATACTGATGCCTTAAACTGACCTAGCAGCTAGTTGAACTTGCCTGATTTGTTAAAGATCTGTTCTCCCATTGAAGCTGGTAGGTCGGTATTTATTCTTCATCTCTATCAAATGCTGCTCTAGGCTTTGTGATTAATGGAATTAACGGCTTTGTTGATAATTTATCTCTGTATCAATGTTTAAAGATTTGTTTTTTTAAATCTATGTTTGGTTGTTGGTTCTGCCTTCAATTTGAGCTGCCAGTGAAGTTTTTTGCCAAAGGTTTAACTGAGGTAACTGCTTGCTGGTAAGTTCAAAGGAATCTATTGGAACCTTATCCAATGCAGTATGGAATCTGACCATGGAGTTGCCAAACCCCAAGAAGGAACTAAACTTTAGGTACATTTGTGATTATTGTCAATCAACTCATTTTGATCTCAGCCCCAAAAATATGTACATACTGGTGAGTTTTGGCAATCAACTACTTTCTTTTCACTAAAATCTATTCAAAAAACAAGGGGCTTAATTGTAATTTGTTATTTAAAATGGTACTGTGGTAGGGATGTTTGATTGCTAACGAAAATGCTTTTACTAGGGGTTTCAAATAATACGAGAAAGGCCCCAGTCGGGGTCGCTCAGTGATGTGGAGCGAGGCGGAGCTCGATCTCTGCCTTTGCCCCTTTCCTAGGGTGAAAATCCAATGTTTGCTTTGCTTTCTAGTCTCTACTAGTGCTTCGAATCGGTCGGAGCACGCACCAGCTAGGTCATGTGCCCGGGGTTTGCCACCAAAGATGGGTTTCCTCTATCATAGAGAGAGATGACAAATTACCATATTTTAGGGTTGTTTCCTCAATTTGCCCTAATTATAACTCCATCTTTCACCACCCACAATACAGTATCCTGCAAGTGGGGAGACTCACACAGTCACATGACGATTCATTCATTACTACCTCCGTTCCACAATACATGTCCTTTTACTTTTCAGCACGTTTTTTAAGGAGCGAAAAACTCTATAAAATATTATTTTTTTAATTAATTTTTTAATATAATTTGATACTTGTTACTAATAAGTATCAAATTATATAAAAAAATTAATTAAAAAAATAATATTTTATAGAGTTTTTCGCTCCTTAAAAAACGTGCTAAAAACCAAAAGACCATTTATTATGGAACGGAGGGAGTATTTCATAAGGTAAGCTGTTTTTATTCACATTCCACATCCCCATTTCCTATCCACAAATTCTTGACACATTAATCTGATGCAGATGCACATTTATTTGCCAACAAGTTAGCTTGTCATGTTAAATCTTAAGGTATGCCATATGGGTCTAGTACCCATCTACCACTACACCTAACTTAGTACTGCGAAAATCGCGGCGGCACTCGTTTTTTCGGCCCCAAAAAGATGTCGAAAAATTCCACCTACATTTCATGGCAACATTGATGAGTTTAAGTTTGAGGTTGATTTCAAACTTTTGAACCAGCATCTAGTGTAACTAACCATCTCAAAAGTCTACCTCTTGTCTATATGTATCAGCTTTGCTGTCATTAAAATGGGATCAGAGATCACATGGTCTTCTACAGAACTCAGAAGCAACCAGACAAGGCCAACATTTACTACATGGTCCTACCTGCTGTTCATACTCCATAGTCCTGCTGAATCCATTCAAGGCCAAGTAAGACAGAGAGGCTCATTAAGCTCCATTTATTGCTGTCATGGCAATGGCTTCTTCCTCTTGTTTCCCCTTTGAGTTGTTCCTAGTGTTGTTTTGTGCCCTCATCAGGCCTTCAAAGTTGCAACTCCATCCAACAGCACTTGTTCTTCCAATCTCAAAGGACCTCTCAACCCACCAATACACAACCCAAGTGAACCAAAGAACTCCCCTCGTGCCCATCGAAGTCGTTCTTGATCTCGGGAGCCAGCTGCTGTGGATCAGCCGCGGCTCCAACTACCATTCATCGTCGTACAAATCGGCCTATTGTAACTCGACGCAGTGCTCACTCGCCCATCACAGCAAAACCCCAAAGTGTGTTGACAGCATCTGCACTCTTACCACATGGAGTGGTTTCTCCAAAACTGTCCTTGTAGGAAACTTGAGTGAGGATACACTCACTCTTCAAAGCACTGATGGCCTTAACCCGGGCTCCATGGTCTCGACACCGTTCCTCTTCTCCTCGACGTCGCAAGACCTCGCCCACGAGACCGCCTCCCGCGGCATCGCGGGCCTCGGAAAAGGCCCTCTTGCTCTCCCCACACAGCTCTCCTCCGCCTTCAACTTCACCCGGGTGTTTGCCATTTGCCTCCCTCCTTCCACCACCACCTCCCAAGGCGTCGTCTTCTTCGGAGACGGGCCTTACGCCTTCCTTCCCGGGATCGATGTCTCCAAACTCTTATCTTACACACCCCTCATTTCCGTCCCCAACAACAAAGTGGACTACTTGATTGGGATCACATCAATCCGAGTGAATGGAAGGAAAGTGCCACTGAATTCATCATCACTACTCTACACTAAGATCAGCACAGTGAATCCCTACACTACCATGGAGACCTCCCTATACAAATCCTTCACAAGGGTGTTTGCTAGAGCTGCAAGGAGAGGGAACATCACTAGGGCAGAGCCTCATCCGCCATTCGAGTTCTGCTATCGAACAAGGACTAGCAGTGGGTACAGATCAGCAATGCCTGCCATTGATCTTGTCCTGCAGACTGATGAGGTGTTTTGGAGGATCTTCGAGACGAATTCGATGATGTCGGTTGGCGGCGACGACGACGACGTTGCTTGCTTAGGCTTTCTGGATGGTGGGTTGGACTCCAAGGGGGTCTCCATTGTCATTGGAGGGAGGCAGTTGGAGGATAATCTGTTGCAGTTTGATTTGGAGGGCTCAAGATTGGGATTCACTTCAACTTTGCTGTTTAGGCAAACTAGCTGTGCTAACTTCAACTTTACACCTAGGGTTTCATCTTTCCTCAAGTAAATTGAAGGGTATATGTTTGATTCTTGTCTACAATCGTCTTCCCTTTTTACCAATTTCAGTCAACAATTTGGACACTGATCTTGCTAATGAAACAGAAATGATGATGGCTTGTGTTTTGGCTTTCCGATTGCGTTTTAAGTGTCCGTTTGGTTGAAGAACATGGAACCGTTCCGGAATGACTCAACTGGAAAGGATTTATGGGTAATACTTAAAGTTCCTCGGTTCGAACTCCGGTTGGGCCGCTCTTTATTTACAAATTCAAGTTGAAGAACATGGTGTCGGAAACGGATTGGAAACGATTCATGCTATTTTTTTTTATTAAGTAAAGATTCGAGATTGGATAGATCCGATTCTCAAAAGGCCAACGAAGTCGGTTGACGGGCGACAAATCCGATTCTCGAAAGGCCGACGAAGTCGGTAGACGAAAATCCGTTACACATACAATAGAAAATCGAAAAGAGGCGCAACCTAAGAGCGTAGAAACTCTATGAAGGACGAAAAGTAAGCAAAAAAATAAACCTATCAAGTTGAGGACGTCGGAAAAAAAACGAAACCAACCACTACGAAGAAGTAGCGTCTTTAGCTATTCATAATCAATTCTGTTATCTACTTTATTTCATTGGTTAAAAATTGATATGGATTTTTTAAAATTATTTCTCCCAATAAATGTAATAATTTATTATTATTATTATTATTTTATTTATTATTATTATTATAAAATGAACATATTTACAAGAAATTAGTAGGCAACCGAGATACTATTTGGGCACCCACTCCTTTAGTGATAACAAAACTAAGTCTAGTAAAAATATAAGCGGCAGCACGAGCCCCAGCATCCTGAGATACCGAAAATTTCTGAATCCGCTTCAGCAAAGCAACCGCATCCGTATCTAACTCTCCCAACGAAGAGAAGGAGAAGGGTAAGAAGCCATAACCAGCCGTCATGCACAAATCTCAATACTTCACACACTTACGCTGAACAGCAGTAACAACAGCGCGACCTGGCACAAAGTCAGCTATCCCAGACTGAGTCAAGGGGGAGGATCCCATCAGATCGACACACACATCCCGCCCTCTGTCCCAGGAATAAAGGAGCAAATCCGCCGGACGAAGGGGCTTACTATGCCCATCAACCAAGCCGATATCAACCTCCTTACCAGCAGAAATCCCTGCCCTATAGCAGATATCCAATAAAGTGTCGCGCACGGGGTTACGTCGATGTTTAATAACTTTGGTTGGGAGATTTAATAACTTTTTTTATCAATGAAAGCAACTCTACCACAGCCCATTTCGAAAAGTATTTAGTAGTCTATGGACACAAGATAATCGAATTGAATTCATGTAATAGTTATTACTAAAAGTTTACTGATACTATTACGATTGACTAATGTATTTCCCATTAGATAAAAAAAATTATTATAAGTCTATTAATAGCTATTATTCAAAATAAATGTTTAAATTATACCTAAGGTAGAAAAACGATACAAATAGTATAACAGTTTTTCTATCTTATACCAAGAACCGTTTTAGAAAAAAACTATTTCCTTAATTTAATTTCTTTAGCCAAAATTTAAATTAAATTATTAGAGTACACTTATTTTTTATAGAAATTTTTTTCCGAATTGATTCAAATCCTATACGCTTAGGTAGAACCTATCAAAACATAACCCGACCCGAACAGTCAGACTTTTTTGGGATAAGACCTAAAATTTTTGACCCGGAAATCTTTTTGGACCCGAACCCGAAAACCCGATATTTTTTTGGGTCAAATGGATTTCGACCCGGTGACCCGACAGACCCGCCCGATTTTTTAAAACAATACTTTCACTAATTAATAAAAAGTCAAGAAAATCTCAAAGTCATATTATGGTAAGTTTAGTAATTAATATATTAATAAAATTAATTAATTTTTAATTATATATTATTAAAATTAATTAATTTATAATTATATATTATTAAAATTAATTAATTAATTTATAAAGTCATCAAAATACGAATTTTTATTAAAAAAATTAAAAAACTTGACAAACCCGAAATTGATCCGAAATCAGGCCAAACCCGATATTGAGTTAACCCGGATATACCCGAGACCCGTTTACCCGAAACCCGAAATTACCCGACCCGAATGATCCGATTGACAGGTCTCGACTTAGGGCATAGAATAAATAGACCGATGATACAATGATTGTTTAGTTGAGTTTCACTTGCCTAGCTTATATATATTGAAAATCATTGAAAGCAACACATAATTGTACATTTATAACACTAAATAAATTCTAAAATAGAGGTGTTTGTCAAATTATTCACAAAAAAGAAAATATTTACCAAAAAATTTAGGGTTTGAAAATATTTGTCAAAATATTCAATAGGTCCCACTTGTCTTTTATAATTTCCCATAAAAATCAAAAATCGTATAAAATCACCGTATCTTTTTATAATTTGCATTAATATCCTTGTATATTACTTGTTTAGTTTATATTCCGCATTAAAAATTCATAATTAGAACCTTGATCCTGCAATTTGGTATCAGAGCGACGACGTTGGATGAATCTTAAAAATCTTAAAAATGAATCACCATCCACTTCGACAAACAAGGAGATTCAGCACTAAGTTGGATGACCCATAATGGAAGATGAAATTACATAAACAAAAAGCCATTGAAACCAACTTTATGAACCAAGAGGCCATGAGCGACGACGAGTCTGAAAAGAATTCGGATGAAGAAGCTGTGTATCAACAAATGGGATTAATTAACCTAAAAGATATGGAAAACATTCCCATATCTAAAGTCCAAAGAAGGTTAAATGAAATTTTAAGACAAAGAAGGCTGAAAGAGAATGAACCTGTAGAACAAAATGAAGCTAGAAGACATTACAGAAGATATGAACATGGTTCAACTAGTAATTACAGACCTAGGTTAAAACCTAGAGAATTTCTGGAGAAGAAGGAAAGATTTGGAGTAAGTATTATGCCAAACCATAGACCAAATCAAAGAGAAATTAATCTAGAACTCATAAGTGAAACAGGTTATAAATTAAACCTAGATGGTATAAGAAATAGGTGTGAAATCATAGAGTTCTGGAAGAAAAGTATGACGAGTGTATTAAACATGAACGTAAGATGGAACTCTTCTCAATTCCTTCATTACATAAAACATAGTTTCTATGGATGTATTGCCGACTGGTATGGAGCTATTGGTGATGAACCAAAACAAGAACTTAGAAATTTAGCAAGCCCAGTGACGATGTTCACCTTAATATGTGAATTAATAGAAGACGAATTCATTGGAGAAAAGGAAGATGAAGATAAGGAAGCTTTAAAATGGCAAAGAACCTTAAACAATCTTGAAATATGTAACATGAAATATGTCGATAATTATATAACAGAATTCGAGAAGTATTACTATAAGATAGGGGAAAACAGCACTAATCTACAAATGTTCTTTGATAAACTTCCTGCCCCAATTAATGAACAAATAAGTGAAGAGTATCGAGAGTTAATTAAAATTGGAGATAAAGATACCCTTGGTAACAGAATTTCCTATGTTAGGAAATGGGTTGAGAGAAAATGTTGAGACGTAAGAAGCACCCAAAGAATGAAGAAACAATTTTTAACTTGTTGGGAGACGCCAACAGAATGGGGATGTAACAATATAGATTACCAAAGAAAAAGAAACTATAAGAGAAAAAGTTTCAATAAACAAAGAGGTGAAAATATTATAAAAAACCATTCTCTAAGAACATAAGGTTTTTCCAGAAAGCCTTGTTCTGTCCTAAGAAAAAGAAAAACTGTAAATGTTGGGCATGCGGAGAATCCGGTCATTATGCTAATAAATGCAAAAACAAGAAGAACAATAGATTAGCAGAAGCCCTAGGTAGTTTGGATTATATCGAGCTATCTGAAGATGAAGCAGTAGATCTAGCCCTAAGAAATAACAAAGGGATAGTAGAAATAATAGAAGAAAAGCTTGAAGAAGATATAGAATCTGAAAATGAGTCAATAGAAGGTGAAGAAATTAATGAAATGATGGAAGGAGAAGCTCCTAGTGAGTTCTCTGATGAATATGAAATGACTATTTTAGCTCAACTTCAGCAAGCTGAAACCTCTATTGATGAGGAACAAGTTGAAGAAATGACGAGATCAGGGGTTGATTTCCCGATCATCGCTAAAGAACAGTTTGTTAAAAAATCATTATTCTCTAAATATGCTAAATATGTTTGCGAAGAAATGTCTGGAGATGTAACTGTCAAGAATAATGAAAATCAAGCAACTGAAGTAAACTTAATCAATTGGGCAAACATTCAGAAACATAACAAAGATAAAAAATTTAAATATATTTTCATATGTGGCATCCAAGTAATTATAACTCCATTACAAGACTATGGAAAAGATGTGCAATGCATTAATTTTGTTTGTGACATTAGGCATAAAAAGTTTAGTGATCAATGCATCAATGGTATAGTCTGTAATTTGAGCCAAGGAGCAGTTTCTTGGATCTGTAGACCTAACTATTATGTTAGTCTAGAAGATCATTATGCATCTAAGTTCTTAGCTATAAAATTGTTAACATAAGGTATTAGTATGCATAAGGGAACTTGTCCTTTACAATTAAAATGGAAGGTAGTTTATAAACTTGAAAATACTACAAATCCTCCACAAAAGTGCCATATAGTAGAAGCTGAGAAACACGAGGTGGTAGGTCCAAGCAAAGAAGTTGTACCTGTTAAGTTAAGACCTGATCAGATAAAACTTAATACTATTTGGATAAACGCATTAGAAAATTCGACGGGTACTAGCAGTAATAAAGTTTTAACCATAGATGAAGAAGGTAGAATCCATACGAATGCTAAACCACCAGTCAGTCTCTCTAGATGTCCAAGTTTATCCAGGAACACTAGTTTTAGGATCAATCCTAATCTTAGTATTACTCCAAGGAATCAGGGAGCTACTACAAGCAGAAAAGACAAATCGTTTGTGGTAGATGAAGACATAGTAAGCATGATAGCAGCATTGAACAAGAGGTTGGAAAATAGAATTATAAAAGAACCACCCAGACATAGTATAGACTTGGGTTCTAGCCAATTTAGGGAATCGATAACATCAATTCCTCCAATAGTTCAAAAGGTTAGAGAAAATCAAGAAGGATCATCTAGTTCCGAACAGAAAGGAAAGATAATAGGATACCAAACTAAAACCTTTAGTGAACCTATCTATGAAAATGATCCAAGGGCTAAAGATTTAAAAGAATCTCTCACAGATTCTTTATTTGATGAAGAGTTAGGAATGAGAATGGAAGTAATAGACCTCAGACATCTCTATGGAGATAATATGAGAGTAGAAGAAAGCTTTGAACATGTCAGTAGAGAATCACTGAAGAAAAATTATAGGATTACCAACCCTAATAGCATTTATATCCCGATAAGTATTTGCTTAGAAGGGTTCAATAAATATGAGTTATGTGCCTTTGTAGACACTGGATGTTCAGTATGCTTTGGAAAGAAGGCATTATTTCCTGAGTTTATTTGGCAGAAGTCTCGTAGACCAATCCAAGTTAGAATAGCTGATGATAGTATCATGGTTCATTCAGAATTAGCTTCTGATGTACCTATCATGATAGGAGGAGTCCAATGTGTAATTCCTACACTCTGGGCTACTAATCAACCCTCACATGATATGTTAATTGGGAATAATTTCCAAAGACTCCATGTCCCAGTAACTCAGCACCTAGACATGATGGTCTTTAACATTCATGGAGAAGATGCTTGGGTTAAAAAGATTAAACAAGCTTATACATACAAAGCAATAGAGTTTACGCGCACTAAGCGTGGTGAGGAATATATTCTTCCTACACAAAGGGAATTTGCACTCTCTATATGTGAAGTAACATTAAAAGATAAAATTCTTAAACAACAAGAAAAAATGTGTAAGGAGTTATATTATGAAAATCCTTTAAAATTTTTGGAAAAAGATAAATCATTTGCTACTATAGAGCTAATAGATCCTAAAGCTGTTATTAGAGTAAAACAGATGGTTTACACTTATAAGGATCAACAAGAATTTAAAGAACAGATTGATGAACTTTTAAAGAAAGGCTTAATTCAAGAAAGTAAAAGTCCTCGTTCTAGTCCTGCCTTTATGGTCAGGAATCATGCAGAAGAAAAAAGAGGAAAAGCCAGAATGGTTATCAATTACAAAAAGCTTAATGATAATACTGTTTTTGATGGATATTATATCCCTAATAAAATAGTTTTATTTAATAGAATACAGGGAGCCACTTGGTTCTCTAAAATGGATTGTAAAAGTGGTTATTGGCAGGTAAGAATGGATGAAAAAAGTATTCCACTTACTGCATTTAGTGCTCCTCAAGGACACTATGAATGGGTAGTCATGCCCTTTGGTTTGAAAAATGCACCCCAAATATTTCAGAGAAGAATGGACAATGTCTTTAAAGAGTTTAAGCAATAGAGTTTAAACATTGACTTGAAAGCTATAACTAAAAAATGTATTGATCATGGAATCATTTTAGGACAGAAAAAATGCATTTATGCTGAGCCTAAAATTGAGTTCCTAGGATTAAAGATTAAAGCTGGTCAAATTATTTTGCAAGAACATATTCTAGAAAAAGTAGAAAAATTTCCTGATGAAATCAAAGATAGAAAACAACTAGAAAGATTTCTAGGTTGTCTTACTTATGCTTCTGATTTTATTAAAGATCTAGCCAAGTTGAGAAAGCCTTTACAGGTTAAATTAAAGAAAGATCAAGCCTGGAGTTGGACTCAATTAGATACTAAAATAATCAAAGAACTTAAAAGAAGATGTGAAAAACTTCCAATATTAACTTTACCTAATGAAGAAGATGAGTTAGTTCTCGAAACAGATGCTAGTGATTATCATTGGGGAGTTGTTTTAAAAATAAAGAAAGATAACAAGCTTTGCAGGTATAGCAGTGGCAGCTTCAACAAATCTGAGTATAATTATACTGTCATGGAGAAGGAGATTCTTGCAATTTATCGTGGAATCCAGAAATTTATAATCTTCCTAGCTCCTAAACCTTTTACACTCAGAACAGATTGTAAAGGAATATTGGGTTTCATAAATAACAATCTTGATAATATGAAAGCGCATGGGAGACTCCTGCGTTGGCAATTAGCCCTTAATCAATTCACTTTTACCATTGAACATGTGCAGGGATCTAAAAATTCTCTTGCTGACAGCTTAACAAGAGAGTTAGCTGATGGATCAGAGAAATCAAACGCGGTGGGAAAATCCGCAATGGGTGTTCCACCCATGGGATATTAATATCTTAGGAGAAATAAGAGGATACCAAGGATGGGTTTCCCCTCCAAGTTTTCATATTTCTGTTGATTTTGGAAGATTTACTGAGAATAGATTCGTCGTGGACTCCTACAAACGAGACACAGAGCGGTTATAAGAATGTTAACTCTAGAGATAATTATAAAAGTTCTCCAGCTACCTACTGAACTCCAGGAAGACATCTGTAGAAGATGAAAAATGAGAGATTTCGACAACTTCTACTGGATGGTAACTTTAAGAGATCACGATACTCCAGCAACGATAAGAGAATGGTGTAACCATTTCTGTGTAACCACTAGCGCCGGATTGGGAGGATTATCATTACCCATCATGCCAAGTGAAGATGCAGACTATTTAAATTCGTGGAGATATGGAATGTGCAATGGAATCCACAATAACAGGAGACCATGGCCAAAGAAAGAAGAAGAAAGCATCTTGTACAAATATTTCACTAAGTTCCATAAGGAAGTCTTCCTCAGAGCAGCAACATTCGAAAAAATAGAAGACATAAGTTGTTGCCGTGTTATCAGTGCATGCATAGATGTTAGCCAGGGAAAAACCCGGCTACCACATTACCTAATCTTCCTACTAATGAGGGAAGACTATTGGTACGTGACAGATCCAGTAGTGGAAGGAAGAATCGACGTAGTAAGACATACTTGGGAGGCAAGAGCCAAAGAATTCTTTTACATTTACTACTACATCACCAAGTTCAGACAGACAGATTGTGGGATATTCAAAGTCGGAAATACAACCTTCATCATAACCCCACAACTCAATCCATTAATGCAGCAAGCCATAAACAGGACCGAATCCATCAATCTTTACTTAGCAGAGATAGAGGCCGGTCACTTTCTAGATAAAAGAGGACACGAGAGGATGATCGATTTACTGATTGCATGGGATCGAGAATACACTGAAGGATTAATGCTTGATCTCGATCTAGACAATGATCAAGATCTAGAGTTTGATAATACTCTAGATCTAGTTCAAGATTACAATGATGATGACCTGGAAGCCAACATGGGAGACGAAGGGGTCCAGAACCTGGACGACTGAAAGCCATCATCATCCACCAAGCACAATTATTGTACTTTCTGCTTTTACTGTTTTTTCTTTTATCACGTGAACCTGTAAAATTATTGTACTGTGTGCTTTTACTGTGTGCTTTGTCAGGCCAACTTGTAGGCCAATCAATGTAGTCGTTGGAGAGGCATCCAATGCCCTTCAAGTAGCTCTATATAAAGGGCTCTCCTCAGACTTCTCAACACACAATTCCAGGGAGAGAAACCATAGGAGAAGAGAGAAGAGAGTTTGTAAATCAGAAAGAGAAGTAGAAACGTTTTGAATTTGAGTAGATTGGTGTTTCCATCACTCTAAAGTTCAAAACCTTTCAATGGATCTTCTGATATGAGTGTTAAGTGTGTCTAAGTTTTAAGTTAAGAGTGCTTGTGTGTTGTAATATTTCCCAGATTCAATAAAGTTTGTTTTTAAGAAAGGAAAAGCTACTTAATTGAATACTATGTTTTGAATACTTTGTTTTCTTGATTCAAATCCCTTCACCCTCTCAAAAACAAAACCAAAAGCTAGAGACTACGGTCTGAGGTAGGAAACGAAACAGATCTGTGCTCTATCTGGACTAAGGGAGGCCTGGTTGAAGGTTAGCCACCTTTAGAAAGCCGGAAGCTAAGGAACGCCGGTGGTCCAGTATAACTACGTTCAGGTATGGGTCAAACCTCTTTAGCTTAAAGTTTTAGTTGCAGAGCGTGGTGGGCTTAAAACCATAGAAAGCTTATTATTCATAATATGGTTAGTAGATTATGGTAGTTAGTACCACCAAAAGTCATTTATAAAAATTCTATATTGCATCTTGAGTATTATTGTCGAAAATTAGAAAGTTAAGACCAAGTGTGTAATTTAATATAAAGTACGGGTACCTTTTAAAAATTAAAAAGCAAAAAGCTGAAATCTTTAAATATTTTGATAAATAGTTTAAAAGTTTGAATATTGTGATAATTAGTTTGAAAAACGTGAATATTTTGAAAGAAATTTCTCTAAAATACATATATCATAATTAAATTATAATACATGCATTTTAAAAATCCAAACCACTACATATTCATATTCTCCCACTTGAGGAGTATTTTTGACAGGCCCAATTGGCCAATTTGAGTAAAAGAACTTTTTTTCCTTTTCCAGACTTTTTTATTTTTATTTTTATTTTTATTTTTATTTTTATTTTTATTTTTATTTTTTTGTCAACTGGTTTTGGAAATTCATCAATATCCAGAATCCATTACTGAAGGCTGAAGCACTCAGTTTGGCACTCCTCATCAGTCCTCACTGCACTGTCTCAACTCTCAACCCTCTTTAATCTTCCTGCCTACCTTTTTTGACTATCTTCAGTCCTCGCCCTGTTCTTGTTCTTCCCCAAATCCATCCATCCAAATTCAAAACCCTAAAAACAGCTAAAAAACACAAAGTGAGATCATCTCTTTTGTCTCTCTCGTTTTCCCAGCTCCACCCCCCTTTTCCACCATCAATCCCCTCCACTGCGTGGTCCCTTCGATTGCGTTTCCTTTTGTCGTCGATTCGATTGCAATTTCACTTTCCTTTGCAGCTGCGATTCCTCTAGGTAATTGCTTCGTTTCTTCTCTATGATGTATGAATGCCTGTGATGTCTTTTCGTGGTATCATTTGATCCCGATTGTTTTTGCCATAGCCTTTGCATCCTCTTCTCTGCTACATTTTGACGGTTTTTTCAGTGCGCTCTTTTAGTTTTTTTTTTATTAGATGATTTTTCTCAGTTGCTGAGAAAACAGAGAAATTTCCGATGTGTTCTAGAAAGATGCCCGTGTTGTTGCTGATCCATTTGAACTTGAAAACGAAGATACGCAATTAATTTATGCAGAAGTTGATAGCCAGTAATTTGTAGGTAAAAATTGCTGATCTTCTTCCTTCATAATTGATAGGTTTATGCATTAATCTTCAGAAAAAAGTAGGTGGTATTTGTGGACTTACTGCATATTCTTGTTGGGTTTTGCTGCTAGTGTTTGATGATTAATCATGAGACACTTGCTATGTGAAATTTGTTACCTTGACATGGCACCAAGGATTTAAGAATCAACTGGAAATTCATCCACAAGTTTTGTTGCTTAACAAACTTGCAGGTGCCTGTTTTTTTTTTTTTTTTGGCCTTCTATGACATAGTTTATGTAGGAAATAATGTGAGCCTATTGGAAACATTGTCAGACGCTGGATTTAGAGGGAGCAGACAGGTGAGAGTCTGAGAGAATATGAGAATTTTGTTGATTTTGAATCTCATGATTTAATCACACTTTGGCATATTTGCTTTAGTATTTGTTGATTCCATTGTCGCTGAAAATATAGAGGAGAGTTTTTTTGTGATATAGCCAGCTACTATGGTGATTGGCTGCTATTAGAAGTGTCACTTCAGTGAACGGAACTGTATTATGTTGTTGATGTCCAAATATAAAAGAGAGTGCTTTATGTGATATGATTAGCTAGTTAGACTGTTTTCGGCTAGAATTGCACTTGAAAGAATGAAGGCGTTCAGAAGAATACTGGTCCCTGGTGAATCAATGAATCTTATTCGTGCTAATCAGATCTAATGTGGGAGAGTTTGGTCTAGGTGGGCTCTTAAAAAAAATCCAGGTTGATTTCTGAACAGTTTGGATGTAGTTTGCATTTGCAAAGAAGGTGAAGCTGGTGATCCAAGTTAAATATGAACTTGCCATAGTGATAGGGATTGATGTTAAGGTCGAGTTGGTAAGTTGAGTTATTTTGTTGGCATTGGAAGGATGTGGAAAGGAGGTGCCTATTTTGGTGAAATAAGATAGGATTACGATGTATATACATTGGTGATCACTGTCTAAGAATTGTTGAAGGTGCTATTGCTTATGTGATGAAACTAATGGCTTCAGTTTTATGGGAATGCTCTTTATGGAGATTCTCTTGATGACATGGATGGTTTCCCAGTTGAGATTAGTAATCACTGTATATACATTAGTGATCACTGTCTAAGAATGTTGGATGGTTTCCCAGTTGAGATTCAATTAAGTAATTCAAACCTAGTACTGAAGGATATTGCTTTAATAGCTAAAGCTATGATATAACTTCGTCAATATAACTTCAATTTAATAGGTTTTCTCAGCCGTATTGCCATGTTTAAGTGTGCAGTTTTTTCTTGAAAATTTTCTCTGGTTTTGATCCATTTATCATTCATTCATTCACTTGTGCCACTGAAATGTTGCAACCCTTTATCCACCTCATACAGAATGGACCAGCAAGGGAACCACGGTGGGCCACTGCCTTATGGAGGCAGTTATCCACCTAACATGGCAGCACTTGCATCTGTTGGAGGAATCCACTCTTCGGAACAGTCAGCAGGGAACCAGCTTTCACACCATCAAGTCGCTTTTCAGCAGGTCCATCAACAGCAACAACAGCAGCTTCAACAACAGCTACAGAACTTCTGGTTGACCCAACACCAAGAGATCGAGAAGGTGACGGATTTCAAGAACCACAGCCTTCCACTAGCTAGGATCAAGAAGATAATGAAGGCCGATGAGGATGTGAGGATGATATCTGCTGAGGCTCCCGTCATTTTCGCCAGGGCTTGTGAGATGTTCATATTGGAGCTCACCCTCCGATCCTGGAACCACACTGAGGAGAAC
The DNA here is from genome assembly GCA_037127255.1 of Persicaria tinctoria. NCBI lineage: Eukaryota > Viridiplantae > Streptophyta > Magnoliopsida > Caryophyllales > Polygonaceae > Persicaria > Persicaria tinctoria. Next base: position 10,817,050 of record JBANSL010000012.1, read on the forward strand.
CGGCGGAGGACTCTCCAGAAGAACGACATTGCAGCAGCCATCTCAAGGACTGATATATTCGACTTCTTAGTCGACACTGTGCCAAGGGAGGATCTTAAGGATGATGTGCTCGCTGCCGCTATTCCACCAGGAACCATGCCCGTCGCTGCACCTGCCGAAGCACTTCCTTACTACTATATGCAGGCTCCTGATACTGCTCCCCAGGTGGGAACCGGTGGTATGATGATGGGCACGCCTGTGATGGACCAGAATGCATATGGTCAGCAGAGCCAGCCTTACATGGCTCAAAACATGTGGCAGGTTCCGCCACAGATGCAGCCGCCGTCTTCTGATAATTGATTTCTGCAGCATGCTAGTTTGACATATCCTTCTTCCATTTCGCCTCCAGGTTGGCTTGTGCAGCTTCTTTTGCTAACAAATGAAGTGATTACTTAATAATCTTCATGGAAGATAAAGTGCAAACAACCCAAACATGTAGTGGTGGACACAGAGGGAAAGAAAAACTGGCAAAATGAGTTAGCTTTTAGCCTCTGATTCAAGACCATTTATTTGGCTAATTTAGTATTGTACTTTGTCAAACTTTGTTCGTGCTCCGTGTGGGGTTAAATTGTCTAAGTATCTGTATCGCTGTATAGGAGTGATTTACAAGTTCACTGGTTTTCAAGCAATTGAAAAGTTGCATGCTTTCTATGCCACTGTCTTGGAACTGTGCTTTATGATAGCTGAAATGTTGGCTCTGGTGAGTAGGAGTGTTATTCGAGCCAAACGAGTCGAGCTTGGTTAGTTTATTAAACGAGCTCGAGTCGAGCCGAACCCAATTTTTAAACGAGCTTTATTTTTTTATCAAGCTTGGCTTATTTAGAAAATAAACGAGTTCGAATCGATTTTTTCCGAGTTTTAAGTAGTTCTACTTGGTCATAACATGTTAATTTAAAGAAAATTTTAGAAATTCTATAAAATTCGAGCTTAAATCGAACGAGCTGAGCTTTCAACCGAGCTTAAAAATGTGTTCAGGCTCGGTTTGTTTAGGTAAGTTAACGAGCTCGAGTCAAGCTTTTTTTCGAGCCGATCCCGAGCCATTCAATTCATATAACAGCCCTAGTGAATGATGACAGTTCTATTACTTTCAACTTTTGGTGCATAATATAGGGCAATCGGTAAGATCTTCGTATGAGCCCTCGGTGAAAGGGGGCTTGGAATGATGGTGCCTCCATACTTGCGGATTTTTGGGTTAAGATCTGTCCAAAGGGTCACTTTCGAGTACTTTTCAAGTCGAGTTCAGGATCTGAATCGGGTTTTGACAGTTCTAGTTACATTGCATATCCTGTAATTTACATCTTCCATCAGAGGGTAAGGAGAACACTTCAACTAAGAAGTAACAATGAATGGTAGAAACTTGCAAGGATACAATACAGTTGAAGCTCACTCTGTGTTCAACCATCTAAAATTTTGAATTTGAAAGTATGATTAACCATAAACCTAAAATTCTCTAGTCAAACAGAGCTAGAACTACAAACAGTTGGAGACAATGTGCATGCTTTAAAGGCTGAGTGATCTTAATCATGTAGGTGGGTCAGGTTACATTTCCATTCCTATGGATCTAATCCAGTATCTGCACAAGATTGAACATGATCATGCAACCCCCAAAGATCTGATTAAGATTCACCATCTTTTCAAGCATTTACAATGCCCCACCACCATTGAAAACTCCCTCCACATCATCATATGGAGCTTCCTCCTGGGCCCCTACATTTCTAAACATCTCTGGTCTTTGAAGTTTATGAAATCTACAGAAAACAAATGCTTCAGCCAGATGGTGTAGATTTCCCTGCCTTCATCACAATCCCTTCGAGGATTCCGTCCGGCCCGAAGCTCCCCATGAACTGCCGATGGTCGACTGGGCCTGGCAAGCGGAACGAGATCGAGAAAGGCCCTGGTGGGCAGAGGTTGTGCGTTTGCATCTCGAATGCCTGAGTGTAGCGGTGAACTGTCTGCTCACCAGTCACTGTTTCCCCCTTTATCAGCACCTTCCCATCACTCTCAACTTCACATCTAAATGCTCCTGCACCGATGAGACGAAACCTGGGTTAAGAATAGAAATCCTACAATGAATATATATAAAAAGATTGAATGTAACTTACTTCCTTCTTTTTTAACACCCGGGAGGGCAACACGAAACAAGTACGAGTCTTCGGCCTCACCAATGTCCATTAGCCCGATAACTGGACCCACCTGACCCTTCACTGCATTCCCTGTCAATGCATATCCGTATTTTGACCGAGCTACAATGCCATTGAGCTCTTCAGCACTTGGCTGTGAAGGAAGGACTACCATGGCAGGGCCTTCCGACTGTTCAGGTTTTGAGTTACCTCCATATGGTGTCAAAGCTAGCCTATTTATGTTGGCAGGTCCATTACTACCGTTAGATAAGCCATCTTTTCCAGCTGGTGTACCTAGGGTAGCTTCCTCGGTCTGGCCACCTTCCAACCTTCGCTTTCTCTTGTAGCAACGAATATCCTTTGGCGATTTTTGCAGTTCTGCATCCAATTGAACCTCATTCATAGCCTGAGCGTCTACTTCCCTGCCAGGCAAGCTGTTTTGCAGATCCGTAGTGCTTCCAGGAAAGACATCCTCGTGCCCAATTACCCTTTTGAATCTTTCAACATCATCAGGCTTTAGATAGAAGGTCTCAGGGTTGTCAATATACACAACATTTTCGATAATTATACTCCCATCGGGAGTTTCTGAATAGGAGTGCAACTGGGCAGGAAAAAGATCAGGAAACTGAAGATATGCAGAAATATCTTCTCCATTTTTCTTGGGGAGATTTCCACGAAGGAACTCATGAAACAGCGGTAAATCAACAGCAATGGACTTGTCTGATTTCCTTAGAAGAAAACAATATAACTGTTCTAATTCTTCTATTCTCATCCGGGAACCTCCCAGCTGATCAGAGGAGTACGGAGGAAGACCTTCAATGATTCTCTGTAGTGCAGATTTTGGTGGTCCCTCGTCTCGGAGATCAGGTCCAAAGTACACTCCCATGATGAAGTACATAAGGAAGCACTGATCAGCCTTTTGGATATTTCGACATGACTCTTGGCCTGATTCTGTTGAAGCCTCCTCCGTATTCCCCATGTAGTCAGAAAATCAACCTTTATGTCTTCCTAGATCAATCAAGGAAGAAAGGTTATACTATTAGAATATCAGAATCTGTCGTAGAAGTTCACTCACCTCCAGTTGAGGTCAAGAAGATAAATGGGAAAAGGGTATTGAACGAGAAAGAATTTAAGATCCATATAAGCATTTGATGCATAATGCATTCCACAGATATCCAATCACAGGAAAACAAACAATTTACATTTGCCACAGGAAAGAAAGTATATCGAAACAAGACTTGCAAGCACAAGAGTATAAGCACAGTCATAAAACATTGTAATTTTGTTCTGCGAAAAATGGCATAAATATTATACAAATTTGCATATGTACAGAATGATCCTCGCTCTTCAGCAAAACAAGGTAAACAAGAAAATCCTGGTCTGTCTCACCAACATCCGAAAGGCAGCAACTGTCTAACATTGTTGCTTCATTCAGACTCACAATCCCTAATCACATCCAAGTAAGTGCGAAGAGTTGATTCCTTCGGTATAAGGTACTAGAAAGTGAAAGTGAATATGCTACTTTTTGGATTATTGCCATTTATTGGGTACCACTAAACCATCACTCAAGCGATTCAACATCTGTTATTTTGTTCAATACCTACATTCCCATTCCCATTCCCCTCCCTTTTCTCCTAATTTTACCAAACAACCCCTTAATCCGAAATCTGCAACTAATTGCCAATCAAAAGCTGAGTACAAAATCTGACAAGTACTTCTTCAGGGTCTACTGAGTTAACTAACAAAGCACAACCAGCAACCCCAATTTACCTTCAGATAGTTTACTGAATCAAATTCCCCGCTACATGCAAGAAGAGATAAAACAAACAACATCAATCAATGTGGTGCTTTAAACCTAGGAAAGACGAAGTAATTCATATGCAATTTTCCTTTCGGATCATCAACAATCTCAAATTATTGAAACCAAATGTAAATCAGAAACCCTTACAGGAGAGAGAAAGAGAGAGAGTTGCACAATGGTAGGAAAATCGAGATGAAAGAACACAATTGAGACTACATCAAGAAGACATTGGTAGAAATCAAGATGACTGAAGTATAAATTTCATGGAAGAATAACTGGAAAGCGTAGATCTTAGGGCAGCAGATGATGGAATTGAAAGAGACTCACCAGTCGGAATGGGGGTTTAATTCGCGTGTGAAACCTAGCACTCTGAATTATCCAAATATGCCTTATTTTTTAGAATAGAAATTAGACTGATAAATACTCCGTAGAAGTCGTCGACACGGAGGCGAAAGATGCTTGGGAGTTGATCCGAATGACACATGGAGGTTTCATTAGTTTGATGTGATTTTTAGATGATTGCATATTGTAAATTATGGAGTAATAATGCGGTTACATTTTTCTTCTTTTAGAAATATTGAGGTTACATTTATTTACGCAAAGGGGTTAAAGGGGATAGTCTGACGTTATTAACTGTATTCAGAGATCGTTGAAGTGTCACTGAAGTAAGGACGTGCGCTTCGGTTATGCTTTCTGATAAATTAATGTGGGCATTGATAAAATCGCAAACCTTCTTCATTTGACATTCTCGTAGACTTTGCTTAACAACCCTATATTTCGTGTCATTATATTTATATGAAAGGTTGCTAAGGATCTGATCCTACCTGATGAACAAACGAAAGCCACGACATGTCACCTAAATGGGGCCCCTTGTTGAACGTTCTTTAAAAGGTTTTAAGATGATCGTAATGGTTCACATAATCACATATAAGGCAGGAAGGAGAGGAACTTGTCCGCAAACATAAACGTTCGATAGTGGATTTACAGCTCACAAGAAACACATACGTGTCAAACATGTTGTCATTTTGGACCCGCCACATGGTGATACCCTACCGGCACATGTCTCATCATCGTCCGTACAATAGGAATAGTATAAAACTCGAGCCCGGACTTCATTATAAGGGGACTTTTGGAAGTTGAGAAGCTTACAGAGAGAGAAGCACATAAATAGAGCGTTCGACCGGGGCAATTCATCCGCGGATCGGTAAACCCGCCACCCAAGCTCCGCGGAATAATCTTCTCATCATTTTCGCGTTATGATTACAACAATAAACTTCTAATAGCCGTCCTCCAAGTTAGGCAATTGTTGCCCACGGACCATCGCATTCCAGCCTACACTACGTAGGTAAATTATCTCTACACCTCTTGGGTGGGGCGAAACCTCTCAGGTGAGGTGGAGTGCTCAATCGACCTAGTGACTTCGGCGCAAATTGTGAATTAAGCTCGAATAGTTCAAATTGTATGGAATTTCTAAAAAAAATTTAAGCTAGTTACCGTACAAAACTCGCATTCAGTTTTCCGCCGATTAGTTTCTTCAAGGATTTAGATTTTGATCTCAGGGTTACCGTATTAAAGCTTCAGAGCTTCTCCCTTTCCATATCAAATCGTTGTATTAAAACATTGCAATTTATGGTATATATACATGAGGTGCTTCCTTTTGTTTATTTTCTTGCTGCTTCCTTGCGCCTTCCATTTCCTATTCCCTCTACTATCTATGGCCCTTCTCTGTGTCTTATTACTATGTGGTTCTATTGCCCTATCGTTCTGAGTCTATCGAAAACACTCTCTCGACCTGTGTGGATATGAGTGCGTATATCCTGACCCCCCAGACCCCGCTCTATTGCGGGATTAACTGGGTGGTTGTTGTTGTATACATGATGAGGTGCTCATCCACCATCTGAAGGACCTGGCATCGGAATTATCACGACACAACATTTATTCTTATATTCACCTTTCTTGTACATATAGCCATTTAGAACACATACATACATGCCTTCCTTGCTTGCATCTTCCATGTTTATAGCTTCGAGTACAGTACAAACTTGCCGAAACCAAAATTAAGTGTCAAAACACTTCTTCAAAACAGACACATAAAACAGCAGCAACGTACATAAACACCTTCAACCATTCACAATGGTACCCCCTGCATCATATATATTCAACAACAACAAATTACTGCATTGATATATAAAAGTCATATTCAGATAATTACCCGAATTAAAGCTCAGTATTGATAACGATAAGGATTCGTTACCGTTGGGGTGAAGAGTCTGGCCGGTGATGTAGGAGGAGTCGGCATTGCAGGCCAAGAAGACGTAGGAGGGAGCCACCTCAATAGGCTGCCCAGCCCTTCCCATGGGCACCGTGGACCCGAATGTCTTGACCTTTTCCTCGCTGAAGGAGGCCGGGATCAGGGGAGTCCAGATAGGCCCCGGCGCAACCTCATTCACTCGTATCCCCTTCTGCGCCAGCTCCCTTTGTAGAAGTGTAGTCTAGCAAAGATTGATGCCCCTTGAATGCATTCACCGATGTGCTGTTTATTATGCTTCCCCCTTCCTTCATGTGCTTCAGAGCATGCCTGTTAGGATCACTACTAGCCGTATGCTGTCCAATCACCAAAACAAATCCACTACAAAGACCATTGTGCAGTCCAATACCAATTGTGATGAGCAGCCCAATATGAAGAATGGAGGCACACATAATGCAGGACAATCTGTACACAGATAATGACAAAAAGCAACACTTCTGTCCAAGGAAAACATTGCGTGTATAAATGCTCCTTTTGTACATCAATACAAATCAATGAAAAGTAGACAGTTCCAAAATCAATCTTCTTTATCCTTTAGAATGGTATCGGAGCTTTTTTAAAAGACCAACGTCTTTCTACACTCTCCTTCATGGCGGACGGCAACGACCTCCTCACCACCCTCACAGAGCGCCTGCAGTCTTCCATGGCTATCAATACCCCAACCCCTACCCTCCCTAATTTCTCCACACTCAATACAATCAAACTTTCAAACACCAACTTTCCTATCTGGTCAAGACAAATCACCCCCTACCTTCGTTCGCAGCGGCTACTTGGCTACGCTGATGGAACCTTGCCGCAGCCGCTACCCACCGGCGATAACGCGAAGGCTGTGGACGACTAGTTAGCTAAAGACCAGCTTGTCCTCGCTATCCTCTCTTCCTCTTTGACAGAATCCGTCATGAGTCACATCCTTGACTGTGAAACCTCCAAACAAGCCTGGATGCGCCTTCACTCCCTCTATGCCGCCAGATCCAATGCTCAGGTGGTTCAAATCCGCCTTCAACTTGCTGGTTTGAAGAAAGGGGATGAGAATGTCTCTGAATATTTCAACCGTGCCCAGTCCCTAGTTCATCAAATTCAAGCCGCTGGCCAGCCCCTCACAAACGACGAGTTCATCACCTATCTCTTAGCGGGTCTTGGTACGGACTATGATGCCATGGTCACCACCTTATCCACCCAACCCATCCTTCCTGAACCGGCTCAGGTCCTCTCCTATCTCATGCTCCAAGAATCTCGTCTGTCTCGTCAAAACACACCTTTACTCCCCACACCCCCTGCCTCTCTCAACGCCACATCCACACACTCCCACTCGGCCCCTGAACTCAACTACACGGTGAACAGAGGAAGAGGAGGTGGCTCTTACCGCGGCGGCAGAGGAGATACCGGTCGTGGTCGCGGCCGTGACGATCGAGGAGGTCGAACTGGTCGTGGTCGTGGATACCAGACCTTCACCGGAGGTCCTGATACTCGCCCGCTCTGTCAGATCTGTGAGAAGCGTGGCCATTCCGCTCTTCGATGCTGGAGCCGCTTCGACCATTCCATCCAGGCGCCTCCGCCTCGGAACTTCCAAGCTAACTACACAAGCTCTCCATGGTTCCCGGACACAGCTGCAACCCACCACTACACACCCGACGTCTCTAATCTTCGAATCGATCGCATACCCTATGAAGGATCAGATGCAATTTCCCTTGGAGATGGCTCCTCCGTTCCAATTCTTCACCACGGTTCCTCCTACCTTCCTTCAATTTCTCGTCCTTTATTACTACAAAACTTAATTCATTCTCCATCTCTTCATCGCAATCTTCTATCTGTGCATCGTTTATGTTCTGATAATAATATCTATTTCCAATTTCATGCCTCTCATTTCCTTGTGAAGGACTCCACGACCCATCGTCTTCTGTTCAAGGGACCCGTTAATGGTGGTTTGTATGTCTGGCCGGTGTCGTCTTCCTCGCTTCCTGCCTCGCCGTCATCTTCAGTAAACAACACCACTTTTGCCGCTTCTGTCTTACCGTCGTCGCCCTCCGTCTGGCATAGCCGTTTAGGTCATTGTTCCAAAGAGATTGCCCGTTTAGTCACTACCCGCTTTTGTCAATCCGGGTCCACATCCGCAACTCACGGTCCCTGCGTTTCCTGCTCATGGGCTAAAGCCCACTGTCTTCCCCACAAAGCGAGCCCGTCTCGCTCCTCTCATGTACTTCAACTCTTGTTCATGGACATTTGGGGGCCAGCCCACTTTCCATCTATCAATGGGCACAAATATTTTATTTCTATGGTTGACGATTTCTCAAATTTATGTGGCTTTTTCCTTTTGAATCCAAAACCCAAGTGTCCCCCATTGTGATGCATTTTATCAAACTCGTTACAAACTTCTTTGGCCGAAATGTCATTTCTATTCAAACGGATAATGGCACGGAATTCAAGCCCCTTGTTTCCCATTTTGCCTCTCTTGGCATATATCATCGTCTAACGTGTCCTTACTCTCATCAACAAAACGGGAGTATCGAATCACGTCATAGACGGATTGTTGATATGGGGTTGACCTTGCTCAAACATGCTTCTCTACCGATTAAATTTTGGGACTTTGCCTTTCAAACGGCCGTCTACATCCAAAATCGCCTACCTACTCCCCTTCTACAAAATGAGTCTCCTTATTCCATCCTCTTTCATACCACTCCTGATTACAAGTTCCTCAAGGTATTTGGGTGTCTTTGTTTTCCCAACCTCCGTCCATACCACAAACACAAATTATCCTTCCGCTCCACTCCTACCATATTTTTGGGTTATAGCCCCAATCATAAAGGATACCTATGTTTTGATTGGGTGACTAAAAATATTTATACCTCTCGGGATGTACTTTTTCATGAAACAATATTCCCCTTTCAAAACTCATGCTCAACACAAAATGTTGTTTCTACAGCTCATTCTGCCCCAGCCCAACTTCCCATCACCTTTGCTCCCTTAAGCCCAAATCATTCTTCCCCAAGCCCATCCTCCCCAAGCCCACCCTCTCCTTCTCCCAATTCAGACGTCTCTCCGCCGGCGTCTTTCCCAACTTCGCTTCCTCCTGCTGCTTCATCACAATCTCAGCCTCACCATATGATCACCCGATCTCGGACAAAATCTCTTCGTCCCCACATCCGCACTGATGGGACGATACCATGGCCCTCTTGTTCCAACACCACATTGATCCCCGAGGAGCCCTCTTGTTATAGTGAGGCTGCAAAGCATGCCGAATGGCGTCAAGCCATGGCAAACGAGTTTCAGGCACTTCTTGACACCCGCACATGGTCCTTGGTACCCCATTCCCCCAATGTCAATGTCCTTGGCGTTAAATGGGTGTTTAAAACTAAACGGCGCTTTGATGGCTCCCTTGAAAGACGGAAGGCTCGATTAGTGGCGAAGGGTTTCAACCAACTTCCTGGTGTTGATTATAAAGAGACTTTCTCCCCTGTTGCGAAGCCCTCGACAATCCGATTGTTGCTCTCTCTTGCTGCTATGCACAGGTGGACGACACACCAATTAGACATACAAAATGCCTTCTTACATGGTTCCTTGACAGAAGACGTCTACATTGCTCAACCCCAAGGTTTTGTTAATCCTGCCTTCCCCTCTCATATTTGTAAACTAAATCGTTCATTATACGGCCTGAAACAAGCGCCCCGTGCTTGGTTCGCTCGTCTCAGTGACACCCTTGTGTCGATGGGATTCTCCAGTTCACCAGCCGATACATCCCTCTTTGCCTATCGCCAAGGGAATTTGTGTTTGTTCGTTCTAGTTTATGTTGATGATTTATTGATTGTTGCGTCAAACCCATCTCTCTCTGCTAACTTTATTGCAGCTCTCTCCAAGGAGTTTCCTGTTAAGGATTTGGGACCAGCCAAGTTTTTCCTTGGCATTGAAATCAACCGAGATGCCTCTGGTTTTTATCTCTCTCAGTCTCGACATATTTCTGATCTGCTACACAAAACTGGCATGTCCAACAGTAAGCCAGCATCCACTCCTATGGCAACTAATTTCGATGCTCTGGAACCTTCACCAGCTGTCCCTGATCCTCAACTTTATCGAAGCGTCGTTGGTAGCCTTCAATATTTGGGCTTCACCCGTCCTGATGTTGCCTTTGCGGTGAATCGTGTCTCCCAATTCATGCATGATCCTCGTCTTGTTCACTGGCAGGCCGTCAAAAGAATTCTCCGCTACCTGAATTCCACTATTGATCTTCAATTTCATCTTTCCTCGACACCTAGCCATGAGATCTCAGCCTTCTCGGATGCTGACTGGGGTTCCGACAGGGCTGATCGTCGCTCGGTGAGTGCCTACTGTGTTTTTCATGGACATAATCTTATCTCTTGGATCTCCAAGAAACAAGGGACCGTAGCTCGCTCGTCCACCGAGGCCGAATATAGGGCCCTAGCACTGGCCACCTGTGAAATACTTTGGCTACAGTGCTCGCTTCCATTGGTATTCCTCTTCCCAAGGCTCCTACATTATGGTGCGACAACATTGGTGCCACCTACCTTGCGGTGAACCCGGTTCTTCATCACCGAATCAAACACCTCTCAATGGATTATCACTTTGTTCGGGAGCGTGTCGCAAACAAATCCTTACAAGTTGCTTTTGTGTCATCCAAAGATCAATATGCTGATCTTCTAACAAAACCTCTGGCTTCCGCTCCATTTCAGAAAATTCGCTCTCATCTCTGTCTTACAGTGCTGAGATCGACGGGGGGTACTAGCCGTATGCTGACCAATCACCAAAACAAATCCACTACAAAGACCATTGTGCAGTCCAATACCAATTGTGATGAGCAGCCCAATATGAAGAATGGAGGCACACATAATGCAGGACAGTCTGTACACAGATAATGACAAAAAGCAACACTTCTGTCCAAGGAAAACATTGCGTGTATAAATGCTCCTTTTGTACATCAATACAAATCAATGAAAAGTAGACAGTTCCAAAATCGATCTTCTTTATCCTTTAGAAATCACCCCAAATTCGTAACACCCGATTATTTCAAATCTTTCCATTCGTACTCGAAATATAAGGAATAAGTTTCAACACAATTTAGTATATATGTTCGTGTGATACTAAGTGTGATGTGCATTGCAATCGGATGCACGCCATCAAAGTTTGGCAACACTACTGACTGGGTCTCGTGTACACAAGCATAGAAGCAGACACGGAAGTAGAAAATAAAATCCAGAGTTGGATAGACTAGATTTTTTATATAATCATAATTTTCATTAACAAAACTTTTATTCTAATAAAAAATACATATAATTCTTATTATTTTTTTCCTTATTTTTATTTTTTATTTTAAATGGGACGCGCTAGAACAGACGACAACTCACCCCTAGTTACGTCGGTATAGAAGCCTAAGTATTTCACATACAAGGTTCTTGTACTTTTTTACTTAATTCTATATATTTGCATTAGAAGTCTAACATATAAGTCAGTAAATACTATTATAAAACTAATTGACAACGGATAAAATTTGACTTCTTTGTATATATTCGATATAGAATGCATATCAAATCCCAACATCATCAATCAAAACTTTAAGTTCGGACGAGGTGCGGGGTTACCTTGTGGTGAAGAAGAAAGAGAAGATGTTAGTCCGAAACACCCTCTCAAGCCTGGGCTCGTCGATCTCCTCAATCGAACTAGCCTCGTGCTGCTCAGCCACGTTGTTGACGAGGATGTCGATGCGGCCAAAGGCATTGGCCACCTCTTCAACGACCTTCCTGCAGCTGTCGTCGTAGCCGAGGTCCGCGGGGATAGCGATGGGGTCATCAGCGGCCCGGGACTTGGCACTCCTGAGCAGCTCTAGAGTCTCCTTGGCGTCCTTGTCCTCGTGGCCTTTCACGTAGGTGAAGGCCACCGTGGCTCCCTCCAGCACAAAGCAGTGGGCCACCGCTTTTCCGATCCCGGAGTCCCCTCCGGTCACCAACGCCACCTTCCCCTGCATTCCACCGTCCAGAAAACCAACATCAAATTTTAATCATTTCCACTTTTTTAAAACTGAATTTTTTGGATTCAATCTTTTTTTTTTCAACTAGAGTTCTAATAACAATGTGTTATATACTACTAGCGCATATATATACACATCTGTCTCTTTTTTTTTTAATGTTTCTTTTGTCATACAAAATTCAATTTCTATAATGTAAATGAATTTAAATAATTTATTTTTTTCAAATCAAACTAATCTATATATAGTAAATCCGTTGAATGTTATTTTTAATAGAAACATATGCATGTTAAGATAGATATATTTAACTATTTAAGCCTATTTTATATATACTCCCTCCTATCTGCAGCCCATATTTAACTTTTTTGCACTTATATTTTAAAAAATAAAAAAAATAAAAAATATTAATTTTTAATACTACGTATTTATTAGTAATAGTTATTAAATTATAAAAAAATGATATGATTTTTAATGTTATAAAATACGTGTAAAAATTCAAATTTGTTGATAGGAGGGATATAAAATACCTGAAGAAAATAATATTAATTAAAATAATGTATAGTACTAAAATGACATATATATTGTAAATGAATATATATACCTGGAGCTTGTTGGAGGGCTTGTAATGGTAGGAGGTAGCCTGAGGGGAGGGGTCCATGAGGTGCTCCTTCCCAGGCTGAGTGTGCTGCTTCTGGGGAGGGAACTTGTCACCGCCGGAGGCCATGGCTCTCTTCGCCTGAAAAATGATATGGGTACGGCGGAGTAGCTGGTGGTTGGAGCAGTAGTGAGGGTGTTGGGTGATCAGAAATGTGGGGGTTGATAGTGCCCTCAAACCTTTACACGTGAAACGGGAAAGCATGTAGCTGCGGCTGAAATCGGTGAGGGGCGATCGGTCAAGATCATATATTGTGGAGATTAGATTAGAGTGTGTGGGAGGGAGATTACGTGGCGGGTTTGAAACGGCCACGTGGCATTGTAGATCACCTTCGAACGGACACGTACGTTCTCCTGAGGAGTTGTCAAAGGGGGTTGAGGTGCTGGAAAATGCTCGGGTGACGTGAGGGGTTAGGTAACTTCGAGTGGCAGAGATCTTATCCCCGTTCGCACACCATGTCATCATCGTATTTAGTTTCGTTCGTTGCATTTGTCTTTTTTGTTATGGGAGTTTAGATTTGTTGGTGTCTAGGTTACTAGGACATTGAAAAAAGAGTATTGTACAATTTGACGCTCTAAGCCCTGCTCTGACGGGGCAAACTAGAAATGTTGTTGTTGTGCGATTGAGAGTTATACCTCGCTTTAAAAAAAGGGAAAAATAGTTATTGATATTGTAATATTTCATTATTTTATAAAGAATTAACACGACATTTATTATTAATATACATTTTTATATTTTTGAGAATCACACACTTTTCTATATGATTTTTTAACAACTTTAAGTGTAGTTTATTATTATATTATAACTTATAAGTTATTTGTTCATAAAAATTTGGGGCGGATGTGCGAACCATTATCCGCATTTCCACCTCCATCCTTGTGCGAAATCACTTTGACCGTCATCTTCGTCATCAATTTCCATTTAATTTATCCATTTCATACGAGTATCAGAGAGTGCCCTCCTTGGTCGGGAATTTGTTCAAATTCCATTTGTAATTTGTTTCCTTTTGTGGTCAAACTGGTCACCATTTTCTTTATTGTATATCATAAGATATAAGATAAGATTACTTTATTAAAAAAAGAACTCTAAAAAGAAATGAGTTAATCTTATAATCTAATTTAAAAATAACTAAACTTCATAATTATGAAAAATATTTTTCAATTGAATTTCTTATTCTACATCATTGTGTATAGAATAGAAAAATCAGGATCTACTTCGGTTTGGGCTAAGACCAGGCCCATATTTGGCCCAATACTGCTCCACCTCAGGCCCGGACACCCATCCTTTCTTGCATTGACCATCAACCAAATCTAGAAATGAGTTTGTGTTAGATGTACTCATGTACAGTACGTAGTAACTATGTAAGAAGACTGCTAGTTTTAATGATTTATTTATTTATTTATAGACAAGTAAACGAATCGACAGATAAACTAACCATCACTGGTAGTTTTGTTTCCATTTCTTTTATATTTTCATTTTAATGTTTAGTATGCTTTTTTAAAATAATAAAAACTAGTACGATTCCCGCGTCATTGCGCATTTTTTAAAACTAAAATATAATATACTCCCTCCGTTCGGCAAAACTTGTCATTTTAGGGTGTTATTTTTATTCAAAAAAACTTGTCATTTTAGATATTTTGCCCTTCACTTTACAAATATACCCTTGATATGATTGATTGTTTGTTAGTTGTAGTTTTCGATAAAGTAAAAAAGAAGGGTAATAATTGAGGGTAAATTATTACATTTGTTAATTGTCTTAAAACTTGTGAAAGAAGCTAAAATGACAAGTTTTGCCAAACGGATGGAGTATAAAAATATTAATAAATGTTAAGATAAAAATCATAAAAAAAAAACTTTACAATAAATGTATCTTATAATTATCTCAGGAAAATACATAAATATAGATATTTTAAATTACTTAGTAATAATAATATCAATGTCATTATAACATTGTTTAATTGTGATGTGTCATAATCCATAATTATTCAATGTTTTGAATTAAGCCCAATAGTTAGTAAATAAATTTGATTAAACCCAATAGTTATATTAGATTAAATTCAATGTTTTGAATTAAGCACAATAGTTAGTAAAATTAAAGAAAGAAGAGAATTAAAGGGAAATGAATAAAAAAGAAGAATTGAAAATGAAAAAATAATAATAATGATTAGTTAAGACTCCTAAAATGTCTCTAAGAATGACACATCATCCTAAACTCTTCTAAATTAAGAGTTTATATAGATATAGATTAAATATTTCATTAGAAAAAACGAGATCATTACTATCATTTATCCGTCGTTTTCGCCCTCATCCAGTTTGATTTAGGTATGTCTGGTTTCCTTTTTTTAGGGTGTGTTTGTCTGAGTTTGCACCGTTATGACTTGTTGTATGTTTTAAACGGTTCTCCCGTCCGTCGGCTTGGCCTACCATCGAGTTTCAATTTTTTCTGAACTCGAATTCTTATCTAATCAAGAGTAAGTTTTAGACTTAAAGTAATTTATTTATTTTTTGAAAGCAGACTAAAAAGTAATTGAAACTTCATTAAACTACAAAAAAAAAAAAAAACAATGTAAACGATTAAGAAAACCTTTGAATGTAATTTTACAACATTGGCCACCATTTTGTCACTAAGGCTGTGTTTGGCAGTAAATTGTAAAAAGTAGATTTTGTCTAGATTATGTAGATTTTCTAGGTTATGGGTTTTTTTTGTAGATTATGAAGATTTCAAAGATTATGGTTTTTGGGGAACGAAAATTGTTGTGAGCTGAATTTGTCATGTTTTACAGTAACATTTATATCGTTTTCTGCATACATTGCATACATTTGGGTTAGATAGTACATAATCTATGTAGTTTATGTTTATTTGCCAAATTATGGAATCTACACCAGTTTCTGTTGAAATTCGCAGAATTCGAGACGTTTTACAACAACTCTAAGGAAGGTCAAAAAAGCTCAGAAAACCACTACAGAAGTCCAAGGTCAAAGAAGCAGCGGGACCAGTCGAATCAAGTTGAGAGCCCAGGTTTCTCGATCTCGAGTTGACCTTACTCGATCTAGACGAACATGTCCGAGCGCAGGCCTTGTCGACTAGGAACAGTGTCGAGAGCCAGACCAACCCAGCTCCGGAGCCCTACTCGATCTCGAGGACCACTAGTCGAGATCGACGACACTGAGACGCCACACCCGGAGTCGACGAGAAGAGGAGCGGATCGAGAAGCCGAGGACGAAGGCGCTGAGCACCCCTAGTCGATGTCGACAAGACCTTGTCGAGATCGACGAGCCACCATGCCCTGTCCGAGTCCGTGCCGAGGAGGAGTCCTCGACATCACCAGAGAGCCATCCTCGACCACACCCCTACTCGATCTCGATGAGCCCTAGTCGAGATCGACGACGCCGAGGAGCCCAGATCCGAGCTTGTCGAGCAGAGTCACCCGAGAACACCAGTCGACGACGAAGCCTTGTCGATGTCGAGTAGACCAAGTCCTGGAAACGCGTCGCCGTGAGCATTCCGAGTAGAGTTGGGAATCCTTGGGGCCGAAGAAACCCGAGATTGCCGAGATACATCATCATCTATCCAATGGAAGGAAGATTTATCAACATGAAGAGATATTCCCTAGTTTAGATTTATCTTTTCCTTTTGGATTTAATTCCTTTATCGCTTTTATTTATCCTTAAGCATTTTAGATATAGTTTTAGATATAGATAGAAGATTCTATCCTTGATTATCAAGGAATAGAAAGCTATAAATAAGGCCCTAGGGGCTGGTTTTTCATTCATTCAGAAACACAATCAATTCCATTCAGTAAGTAGGAATAGAGAGAGAGAGTTTGTAGCAAGCAAGGTGGAAAGGCGAAAGCGGATTTGTCTCGTGGGTTGTAAGCTTTCTTTATTTAATTCAATGCAAGTTAGTTTCTTTTGTTATTTGATGTCTTTCTTGATGATGAAGAGCGAGTAGTCCACCCACTTCTGGGGCTGGGGTGAGCCCGACGGTGGCCATGTGAGGAGATGCAGTAAAGGTCAGATCTTTTTATGCAATTCGTCTTCTATCCCTATGAGCATGATTCTTTTGCAAGAGTTGAAGGTGATCCTTGTTTGTATTATTGAAACGAAAGTGATCTTAATGCAACTTGGATTAATTATGTGAAAAGAGTTAGTAACAATTAGGGTTTATGCGAAAGCCTCTATATGCCTATTTGTTAGTAACGAAAGTTATTTTGATGGAAAGCATGATCTTTTATGCCTTTATGTGTTACTTTGCATGGTTATCGTTGTGGTGTTGATACCCTTGTCTTGGAAGTCTTTTATTATACTGATTTATTTCTGTCGAAAATCTGAGTTTTGGTTCGAAATTTGCAATTTAAAGTTTCTGTCTTTCTTGTCGATATAGAGTAGAATCTCGTCGATGTCGAGTAGGACCCTAGTCGATATCGAGTTGGCTTTAGTCTAGGTCGAGTTGAGTTTCTGCTTCTGTCGTCGAGTTGAAAGTTTCTATTTTTACTGTTCCTTGTCGATCTCGAGTACCTGCTTGTCGAGATCGAGTAAAGTTGCTACCTTGCTTTGTTCTTTACTTTCGTTTGCTTTTGTTCTTTACTTTCTTTCGTTATTTTCTGTCTTGCTTCTGTTTTGCTTTTATTTCTTTGTTTATGTCTTTTCTGCTGCTTGTTTGTGAGAATTTATTGCTACCTAAGAACTGCTGACGTGCTTCCTCGTGGATTCGATCCTGACAACCTTCTACTACAACGGGAGGAAGTCTTGTATTTATTTGTTGAGACAGGGAAGTCAGTCTGATCTTTATTTTATATTTATTTCATACTTGACCATCCTCCTGCAACAACAAAATTGGCGCCGTTGCCGGGGAAGCTATCATTCGCGCCTTAGGTAGTTGAATCTCACGTCTACTTTGAGTTACTTTTCAGGTGTATGCGCCGTTCTGGTCTACCACCCGAGTTTGACAGCTTAGACGAACCAGAGCGTTACCTACACATCCACTCTAAACTCAAAAGGATCATGTCGGCTGCTGAAACACAAGAACAGCTGATTGCCAGGCTTACAAGGGAGCTAGCCGCAAAGGATACCACTATAGCCAATGAAAGGGCAGCGAGGGAACAAGAAGCTGAGCGCGCAAGGCAAGCAGAAGCTTCTCCCTGACTGCGTCTTGTGCCAGGAGGCCCCGGATCTTGGCGCGCAGCTCTTCAGTTCGTCGGTAGCGTAGGCCCACAGTGCATTATCCTCTTTGACGTCCTCGGGGTCAAGGGTCTCGGAGTCAGAGTCGTCGTGATGCCGTCCCCTGCGACGACTGGACTGGCCTTGCTCGTATGACGTCCTCAGCCATGGGTACTTGCGAGGGTCACCGCTAGCGTAGCTGCGGTCACTATCGGAGTCGGTCTCGGACTCAGTGTCAGAGTGAGGCTACATGATTCCTACGTGGACATAGGAAGCATATTGTCGAAATCAGAATAAGCTCAACCATGAACAAATGCAAAAGACCATGAACAAATGTCAATTCAGAATCAAGCATGATCACCCAAACAAAATGAAGGATGAAAGTAGCCATCATCAATTCATTGTCTATTGACACAGCAGTCATCACACAATCAACAACAACAAACAACACAAGTGATGGACAATTGCAAGCAGTGATCAGCACATCAATGGCCGTATTTTAATTCCTCTGTTTTCAACAACAATCAAAATCACCAGGAAGATCCTGGTTGACAGGGGATGAAAATCAACATGTTTGAACGGGAGGGGAAAAAATAAGATCGGAAATAAGCAATGCACAAACAAGGAATGACAGAATACAGAAGCAATCAATTTATGCCAACATCCGATTGCCAAACACTGATTTCAACCACACAATGCCAAATGCGAAATCTAGTTGTTGCTGTTATTTATCCCAACATTTCAGCTCATACAGATCTTATTTTTTTGGTATTCTGCTACATATAATTGTATAGTTTGTTTTCCTACAATTTGCTTAAACAACTACAGATCTCATTTGTTGAATGGACTACAGCTAATGCAGACTTCAGCAGATGAATGACAACATTTAGGTAAATATTTCTAGTCAAACTAATGAAGTAATATATAATTCCATCCAGATTAGTTGTATCCAGATTAGTTGTATCGGATTAATCCCTCAAAAACACTAATCGCATATAACAAATACCATAATAATAGCATGAACAACAATCTGAGTAACAACAAGGTCAGACAGATGGGAGCATGAACAACAATGGCCGACACGAAGAATCAAGGGAGAAGAAATTGGAACCGCATTAACACAAATTCACAAACAACAATTTCACAAATCGGAACAATATGCAAAAACCCCCAAATTTCTTCCAGCCAAACCCTAGAAATCGGTGGAAGCCCCAAATCGATGGAAACCAAAAACCTAAAATTTCTTCCACCGAAACTCATAAACCACAAAAACCCCCAAATCCGGTCACCATAGCCACCCCCATTCCCACCGACACCCTAGAAATCTCGACGTAGTCGAATAACCGACCGACGTAGGGGGTTTCCAGTGTCATGGGGCCGTCGGTGAACCGCGTTCAAGAGGAGAGGAGGGCGGTGACGTACCTTTCGCGACGAGGAGGAGAAGAGACTTGTGTCGGCGAGGCGGAGAACTGAGATTCCGAGAGAGGCGAGACGAGGGCAAAAATGGATTGACAAATCCGAAAGCTCCTCCTAATCTCCGAAATCTTGGTACCCCAAGATTTCATTTTGGGCGTTTTGCAAGCTACCATAAGCTCGCGAAAATCTTGAAAAGCTTCCCTGAGATCTTCCACCAAACACCGCCTCATGAGCTTTCGTTTTTTTTTAAAAGCTCGAAAACCTTCCGCCAAACATAGCCTAAGTGTGTGTTCGGCAGGAGCTTAACCAACTTTTCAAGCTTTCAAAAAAAAAATCTAAGGGCATGGTGTTTGGCAGAAGATTATGAACAAGCTTTTCAAGCTTTCGGAGGAGCTTTAGAAGATTTGTTTTTGGGCAAAATGAAAGCTTGGGGGTGGGAGATTTGGGAGCTTTTGTGGAGATTTCGAAAATTTGTGCCCATTCCTGCCCTCACAAGAAGCCACTCCTCTCCACTGTTGTTCGATTACAGTCGAAACCCCCACTGTCAAAACCCCCATCAATGTAGTCCACCTCCGTCACCATTACAGTCGAAACCCCCACCGTCAGCCGATTTTGGGTCGAGGAAGAGAACCTAGGGTTTCGGTGGGAATGGTTGTCGGGGTTTCGAGTTTGCACCGCACAGGCGGAGGTGCCCTGATTGGCATGAAATTGGAGCTCTTCGGGTTCGCAATGGAACAATACGGTAGCCATTAATGAGATTGGAGGAGAAGATTTGAGAAATTTGTCAAAATTTGATTAGTGAGGGAGGAAGAAGACCATGGCCTGATAGAACTGCTCGGCGTTGGAGATGAGGGAGGTAGGAGAAGGGGGGTAAAAGTGAATGGCATTTTGGACTTTTTGCTAACAAAAACCCCTTACAAATCTTACCCATATCAAACACCTTTTTAGCTTTTAACGAGATTTTTGTTCCAAAAAAAACATAACCTATGAAATCTCTATAATCTACACAAAAAAAAAAAAAAAAGCCTCTAAAATCTACTTTAGACAATCTACCACAACCTAACTTGAAATAAATAGGCATTTTATAAAACTAATTAATCAGCATCATATTTAAAGATGAATTGATTGAATTCACCATGAACCACTTTTTAATGAGCTTAAAAAGGAAAGGGGAATAAAGGAATTTGGTGGTCGCTATCGTCTGCGGACGCGGACACCTTTCCGGGTCTCTACCAAGTTAATTAACAGAATCCCCACCCCCACCTTTCTCGTTGCAGAGAGAGAGAGGGGGAGGAGGAGGGAGAGAGAGAGGGAGAGAAAAAGGAAGATCGCACAACCATGGCCGACATCAGCGGCGATGCTTTTCTTGACTTTTTCGCATCTCCATCTCTCTCCCATGCCGGATCCCGCTTCAATCCCAGCTTCTCCGCCGCCGGATCGTTCGCCACCTCACAGCCGCCCCCGCCCCCGCCAGATGCCGACTTCGACGACGATGATTGGGGCGATTTCATGGGGCCTCCTCCTTTCCAATTCGACCTCGCTCCCTCCAGTGGCTTCTCTTCGAATCCTCCTCCCCGATCCACGTCCAGCCCCTTCGATCCTTTCGGCGAAGCGGATAGTGGCTCTGCTGGACCCGCAGAGCCTGAGTCGAATCGGATCGGTTCGGGTTCGGGTTCGAAGGGGATTGTGTTCGAGAAGCCGAGAGGGCCTTTGCCGCTATCGTTGTTCGGATTTGAAGAGGAAGAAGAAGAAGTTGGAGGAGGAGGAGAGGATGAAAATGGAGGATCCGTGGTTAATTTTCCGGTGAATGGTTCAGATGTGTCTTTGCATCAGAAATCTTCTCAGGCTAAGGTGAACGGGACTTCTTCCAATTTCAAATTAGGCACAAGTGAGATTATTGCCAATCTGTACTCTCAAAGTCCGCAGATCGAACATCAAAACGGCTTGATTTCGGACACGAACGGACTGGATTCCGTTTCCAAATCGGAAACCTGTCCTAATGGGACAGATGAAGGTTCTGATGATGAGGATGATTGGGAATTCCATGCTGCATTTTCCGGAGATGGTGTTGGAGAGAGGAATTTCAAGGTACAATGTTGCCTTTGAAGGAATAATAAACGATTTTACGGTTCCCTTTGATTTTAGCCACTGATTATTAGTTTTTTGTTTTTGGTATTGGATCAGGGAGATTCTGTGGTATCAGAATCTAATGGCGAGTCAAGCGCAGTGATTAGCCAAGATCAGAACGCTGGTATGTTTTTATCACCTTTTTATACATATTTGATAGTCTATTGATGCTTTATCTGCAAAAGTGAGATTATGAGTTCTGCTTCTGCTTCTGATGTAGAAATGTCCTACACATTATTAGATTACTGAGGTTATATTGATGACTTGTGGCTTTTGATGTGTTGTTGTATTGGCTCTGACATTATCTTACATTCCATATGGATGGAAAGGTCAAGATCCCTCCAAATTTGTGGTGACCAATCTTGAATCGATGAATTCTCCTCTTCAGTTTGCTGATTTGTTTACTTCACAAAATGGAGACAGCAACAAAATCAGTGAAGTTATTGTTGGAACAGAATTCAAGGCAACTTCCTTCTTTCCAGATGCTTTCGTGTCGTTCCCGCTTGCTAACGGCATGGAAAATGGCAACGCAAATGTAACAAATCTTACTCCCGACGATATGGATGATGACTTCGATGACTTTGGGGAATTTGTGGATGCAACTACTGAACCTGGATCAAAGTATCAGGTGACTTTTGCTTTCCCTCTCAGTTGCTCTTTTGCCCTTTACTCACTTCTATAATGTAATGCACAAAGCTACATCTGGTGGCTCTCCTTCATTTTTACCCACCCAATATGCATATGAAGCACATGTACAAACTGTCATTTATAGAACTAGAATGGTGCTTTATGACCAAATCTACGTAGGTGTGAGTGGACAGACTTCCCGCAAGATAAAGAGGCCAATTGTGGCACTAAGAATTACTCTATATTTCTCTATGTATCTGTGCTTAGTTTACTGATTGTAATTAGTGACCTGTGCTGTCACTAATAGACCTCCGTTTTTCCTTTAGTAGCTAGAGATAATCTTTTGGGCGAAGGATTTGATTTTGTTTTCTGATTTAAAATAATAAAGATAAACAGAATGCGTGATACAAAGTTCTAGAATCAGATTATATTGTCTTTTCCAAAGTAATGATTGGAATAAGGCTGCATGTTTTCCCTTTGTTGAATTTTAAGATTATCTTATTCATATTACAGGATCATAGCACAAAACCAGAATATCATGGACAGTCCTTGCCAGAATCTATTTTTAGCAATGGGATTGTGGATTCGAATGAAGATCACCAAAGTGTTACCTATGAAGTTGCCTTTGCACCTAGAAATGGAGCTACCATTCAGGGTTCAGAAAAATCTATCCATGATATAATTTCAAATTTGTACACCCAAAATCAGAATGCTTCTTCTGTTGATTCCAGCGAAAAACCTGCTGAAAATGGGTCATCCACCATCCAGAAGACATTGGATTCAAGTTCAGTTAACAGTTGGAATTATTCTGACAACAAGTCCTGGGGTTTTAAAGAAGATGTTGGAATCGAAGAGAACTCAAGTGATGTGGTTCAGAAAGAAACTATCAAATTGCAGGATATGCAAGTATCTGTTGATTTCTTTGCCAGATTGAGAGACAAATTGCACTTAGTTGCTTCATGTCTTCTTGAAGATGCAGACAGCAGTGAGGCACAGGTCAGAAGCACATGATTTTCACTTGTCAGTAACATTCAGTTGGGTCTAATTTATTTATTTATTTTGGCTTCTTTCATATCTATATGACATGTTTGCTTCTATTCCTATTGGGGAAGTGGAGTTTCGTATATTCTACTCGAATTCATGTTTTTCTGGGTGAATAACTTTGTTCAATAATGCAGTTTCTCCTTTTGCAGGAAGCACGAAAAGAGCTTCAGGATGGCATGCGATCTGAAATTCACTTGGAGAAAGATATGCCAATAAATGGTTGTCTGAGTGATTTTATTCAGGTTCTTCATGGGCCAACATTCCAGAAAATTGAGTCAGAATATCTCTTGTCAAGAAAACTGCATTTGGTAAGCATCTGTATCTGATATGCTGGATATCTTTCTTCCTCTTATTTTTTTGTTTTTCCAACACTTATTTGTTAGCTCAACTTTTTCTACCCTTTTGAGCCAGTACTCTAATATCGATAATGGTCACTTTTGCTGTTGTGAAGCATCATGTGCCCAGCATTGTTATTTTCATATAGTCGTTTTGTAATATCAGTTTCCTCCTAACTTTTCACATCATCTAACTTGGTTGCATGATGTTGGTTCAGGCAGAGAAAGACTGGAAGATGGCAATCAAACTGTTGAAAGAGACGAAACTGATTGTGAAAATTCTGGAATCAGGCTCAAGTGATGATCAATCTGCTTATTTCTCCACTTGGTCTAATATTGTCCATGTCTGTGCTGAAGAGTTGAGACGTGGTGCCTTGATCTGGAAACAAGCAGTAGGAAACAACCTCCAGATTCAGATCCTTTCTGATCACCGAGGTACCTATAACCTATTCATGTTATTCTTGCATTTTGAACTTGATTACTGCTGCGCTTTAATAAGAGATTGTACATGATGAGTTATAGTGCCCTTTGAACTCCTGTGTATAACTTGTTCCTCTTATCTCTAATACAACCCTGGTTGCTACAGGTCAACACTATATTCACTCTCTAGGAGAAATCTATAGAGTTGTCCAACTTCTCGGGCTATCTGCCAAAGTGTACAAGCCATGGATGCTATTCAACAACAGAGACCAGTCGAGCTTGTTCCTTGTTTTGGATGAGTGTTCCTCTTTATGGTCAAGTTCAGGGCTTGAGGAGGCCTTTTGGAATTTATTAGGTTCAGTTGATTCTGTATCAGGCCAATCAGTTGAAGCACTACTTGAATCTTTCAAGCATATACAAGAAATTGACGTGCTTTCTGTTCAAGAAACTGTCTTTCTACAGCAGAGATCCATTTGTCAGCTGTCATTACTTCCTGAACTATTGCTTCCAGGTATTTTAGCTCCCAACTTTTTTGTTCCATGAATTGGTCGTTTGTTTGGGAACTTCATTGTTTTTTGAGGATGGAGTATAGTTTCCCCGCATAAAACTACTCTAATTAAAACTAATTGTACCCTTTTGGGGTTTTCGTGTCAGTGCCCTTACATATATTCTGGCTGCTTGCGGTTGTTAAATAATTTGAAATTCTAAAGCAGAGTTTTTTTGGTGATCAAATCAGTTTCTTATGCAAAATTAGAATTCGTTATATCTGATTTAGTATTGTATATATTGACCTAATATTGTTCTCCCTCTTTTAATCGCTTTGCTAGAATTGAAGTCAGTATCATGGAATGGACTGAGATGCTTCCTTAAAGTTGCAAACTGTTGGGCCAATCTAATCAACCATGAGCCCCCATGTTTGCCTCAATTGAGAGTTGAGTAAAGAGAAATCGCATGTCAAATGTTACGGGACCTTCATGGAAAGAAATTGCCACATTATAAAGGTTGAACCCAAATCATGAGTCCTTGCGGGAAACCAAATGCCGCATTTTTGTCAGCCTAGAAACCCTGCGTGTAGGCAGCAAAAGACTGCTGCAGATGAAGTATCTACCTCATGGAGGATTCATCGAATTATCGCCCCTTCAGCTTCTTGAATTCATCCAGGTGTGTGTCTCTACCCTTGTTTGTTACTCTTGTAGAGCATGTAAAATATCATTCAGGGATGTACATCATTCTTTTCAGTAAAGACAACCACCTAATTTGTTGTAAAATTCAAGTTCCTGGAATCAATAATTTATTTTAAATTTATTGTCAATCAATCACCCTATTCTGAATCTTTACACTGTATGTGCTACATCTTTTGAAATGATGTGGCCCGGGATCGTTCTTACTGGATGGAATGTTGCTTCAACTTTCTGATCAGCATTTTGAATATACATGTAGTAAAGATCTATATGCCAAACTAGTGCCAAATGTGGGATGGTTGTAACAATTTGTGCGGGCCGTGCGGCTGATGTATAACTGTATGCAATGTAATAGGCCTTCATTGTTTCTGTTTTGGTGTTTGAATGCCAGCTTTCCTTCATTGTTTCTGTTTTGGTGTTTGAATGCCAGTAATCTGTATAAAGTCAATCATCAATGCTATCTGGAAGGGTATTTTATCCCGCCTCATTTTCAAAAACAGTGCAATGAAACTTTGCTCTAGGTTGGCATGTAAAATACGAGTAACTTCCTTATTCACTATTTTAAGATTGGATAGCCTTTAAGTTTAGGTTACTTTTTGATCCGGCAATTTCAGATTGCGGCCGAAGGGGGGGTCACATTTTGGTTAAGCCTTCAAACACTATTTTCTTATACTCGATTGGTAGTTCCATCCTAGGGCATTTTTTGGATGAGAACATGTAGCTTTAGATCCATGGCAGGGTTAAAGGTAGAGGTTATATGACCTACGAAGGTCAATCTATCCCCTACACTGATAACTTTACTAAACACGTGACGAATATAGACCATTTGGAAACGATAAAGGTCCATCAAGGAGTCGAAAATGATCATTTCGATTTCCCAAGGGCACTTCCAAACAACCTTTAGGGCATTAATAATCCAAAGGTTGTCAGTGCTCAATGACTTGGATATTTAGTTCTAGTGCTCTACAAATTCCGACTCTCAACGTTGTGGTCTCAGCATTGATAACGAGCATGATGGGATACTAGCGCCTACCGTTGAGACACATTTTGCGTTGTGATCCCAAATTACAAAGCCGATTGCAAAGTTTTCAGTGTCCCGAAAGGATTCGATAAAATTTAGCTTCAAACACCATTTTAAGATTGGATAGCCTTTAAACAGTGCAATTAAATTTCACTGTTTTTAATCCAATTGAGATTGGATAGCCTTTAAACAGTGCAATTAAATTTCACTGTTTTTAATCCAATTCAGATTGGATAGCCTTCAAAGTCACCTAAATTTTGGGTTATATTTTTCAAGTGCAATAAGTTGATTTTTTTTCTTTTCATCCAAAAACTAATAGATGTAACTTTTGGAACCTCGAGTCCCTAGTGTTGAAAATATAGAATTGCTATAATACTATGACTGTTCTCAACTTGGTTCCTCTACGAATTTCAATAATCGTGTTATTTAGAGGCCTCGAAATGGTAGAATGCGATCCAAAATTGCATTTTCTACAATGGTTTTCATAAGACGAACCGGAGCCAACTAGAGAAGGAGTGGAGAGACAACTTATTATTCTTTAGGGATGAAATAACATTAAGTTAAGATAGCTGTTTTTTTTATGATAATATCAAGGCAAAATTACAGAAAACCACCCTTTAAATATGAGTGTTTTCACTTCACCACCCCTTAAATTCAAAATTACATAAAACCACTCTTTAAATGGTATTTGTTTACAACTCACCACTCATTCAATTATTTTCGTTACTTTATCATTAAATATATTATATTTTAATATTTTTAAACTCAAATTTGATTGTAAATATATTCAAATTTTGAATTTAAGGGGTTGATCATATTTTAGGGATTATTTTATTTATTTTAAAAAAATAAAATAAATATAGCCTAGAATTATTATCTTAATTTATGGTTGAAAATGTTTATAGAATTTTAAAATATTATGGAAATTACTCTTATTTGTTTATATTTTAAATAAGAGTAATTTACATAATGTTTTAAACATTTATAAACATTTTCAAACATAAATTAAGATAATAATTCTAGGCTTTATTGATTATTATTTTTAAAAATAAATGCAATGATCCCTAAAATATAATTGGGCCCTTAAATTCAAAATTTGAATATATTTACAATCAAATTTGAGTTTAAAAATATTAAAATATAATATATTTAATGATAAAGTAACGAAAATAGTTGAATGGGTGGTGAGTTGTAAACAAATACTATTTAAAGGGTGGTTTTATGTAATATTGAATTTAAGGGGTGGTTAAGTGAAAACACCCATATTTAAAGGGTGGTTTTATGTAATTTTGCCTAATATCAATTGTCAAAACACATATCCATAAGGGCATGTTTGGCGGGAGTGAAAAAATATATTCTTGAATGGAAGTTGCAATTTTAGCTCTCAAATGGACGGGAGGAGAAGTGATGACGCCTATTTCGAGATGTCGATGGAGGATGCTATTACTCGACTAGCTATATGTAGAACCTCTATAGATACACCTAACTTATCTAAAACCTACTATAGATAAAATCGTGTATAATAAATCTTCTATATATAAACCATATATCGATAAAACTTATTATAGATAAATTGTCTCATACAACAAGAAGTATGTCATCATCCATATCCATAGCCCATAGGTAAATCTTTTCACTTCCCTTCTTTCTTTTAGCTCTCAACTTGGGCATTTTTGAAGATTTTAAAATCTATACCAAGTGTTTTCCGTTATTTGTTGTTTTCAAGATGTATTGATTTCAGTCAATTATGCTTTCATTTAAGGGTTTGTACATTTGCAAATGGTTTGAGCAGAAATTTTGAATTTTCTAATATATGTATATGTAAGGTTAGTAAGTGGCAATCATTTAAAATTTTGATCAATATGCAAGAGTATTTTAGTCATTTCAATGAATTTCTAACAGATATTTTCACCTGGGTGGTGTTTTGCTAACAGGCCACCTTTAATGGGTAGTTTTATGTAATTTAGATTATAGTGGGCGCTTAAGTGAAAATTGTGATATTTACCGGGTAGTTTTATGTAATTTAGCCTACTAAAACAAAATTCCGGCCAGGGTTGCTCTACCCCAGCTTCGTCACTGTAACTTTGTAAGGGAAGCTCTGGTGTGACAAAGTGTATCAGATCATGAGGCCACGGGCGATCCTAGAGTGTGGGTGATATGCTTCGGTATGGCCTTGGTTGTCGGATCAGGACAAACTTTACACTAAAGAGTGGGCTCTTCAAGTGGAAGATAAGATTCCTAAGAATGTGTTTGCTGTCCTCGAATGCAAAACATCCCGATATGGCCTAGTTAGCTTACAATCTATCTAGGAAGAACGCCCGACCCACAACTCACAACATCTCAGCACATTGCCAATAAACTAACTAGGTTAAACCACCCCTAAAATATGGCAGGAATGTCTTGCTACCTTTGGTTTATATAGAGCTAGGTTTATAATCTAAATAAATCGAAAAAGTGAATTTATCTTTAAATTAGAAAAGATGATGCAAATGTGTTGTTCTAAGGGAATGAATTAAAATGTTGAGCATATGTATATTTCCCAAAGATTATTTAATACAGCAACAAGCTTGTGACAGTGTTAGTGAGTGCTCTACTGAGAAAGTTAACACCACAAAGGTACCTAATTCACCTCTAAGCTACGTGAGTATAGTTTATGCAAAACATCGCCTTTTAAACTGTGATCGTAAACAAATATATTTTCAGAGCAACTGCCAAAGCTACCTGCAATAGGAATATTGATGCCACGATAAGGAACCATCTCTCTCCTGATGATACTATGTGGGCTCGGAGATTAAGAGCAACAAAAGATGCCGACATGAACCCAGCCACGCCAGCAACTGCCCATCTAAACGCTTGTGAGGGCACAACAGAGAGACACTGAAAATGAGAATGCAGAATTGTTAACTTTCAATGGACAATAAAAGGAAATTTATTACTCAACAAGGAATTTAAATGTAATCTTCAGCCTACAACAAACTAACTACTGTCCAAAGTAACAACGACAAACTTTTTGTCATCTAAAGTCCCGCTCCTAAACTGACGTTAAGCACAAAATTGATATGCTGATTTTTAAGAGTGAGAACTAGAATTTCTTGCTTTGAAAATGAAAACAACTTGAATTAGTCAGCAAGAAGCCAAGCAGCCAACATTTTGCTCATTGAAAAAATTAAGATTGAGATACATGCTTCCAAATAAGTGTGTACAAACCCTAGCAAATCATACATGAAGTAATAATGATCTTTACAGATTTTTTTTTAAAAAAATCACAATTGATTTAAAACTTTAATGAAATAAGCAAAATAAAAAGGATAAGAAGCTTACCAATGCGGGGATGAATACAAACAAGGAGTACCCATACAGGCAGAAAAGTTGGACAAGGCCTGATGGGGCAGAGAAGTACTTGAGGATCACATAGAGACAAAGAGGAACTATGGCAACATAACCATAGAACAATCCAGCAGACCAAGTCACTACATTGATATCATAATTCCACTCCTTGTCATGTAACTTGTGGGCCACATATGTGACAAATGTACCAATAGATGCAGCCACAAATATCAGCGTAGTGCATATCCAAAAGGGTCCATACCTGCTTGTCATCAAAGAATACCAAGGTTTTAAAAAAATAAAAATAAAATAAAACAGCAGTAGTGCATGACAAAATGTCAAAATATATAGAAAAAAAAGTCCATGCATGATGTGGAACTACTTAGTATAAGATTTAAGGTAAGAACAACAAACTTAGCCAACTTCAACTTACAAATCTGGGTTGTCTGAGATCATTTCTGTAAAATTTCCTTTAAATGGGAAAAGCGATTCTTTGATCCTTTCCAAAACATCAGAAGTATCAACATCAAAGTATGGCTTGTAGGCAGCTACAGTAAATGCTTGAAACCAACCACCTGACTCAGAATCCTCAGAGCCTGAAATAGGCTTTGAGAAAGTATCTGCAAGCAGAGAAGAGCTTCTTGAGAATATTTGACAAAAGAAACACTAGAGATAACATCAGGTCTAGCACACAACAGGATGCTTTCATTTCAAATGGAAAAAAATCTCACTCAACAGGCATCTAGAAGCATATATGCTTCTTTCTTTTTTGATGAATACAATCTTCCTGCATTGCTTATTTCAATCAAAGTTTATGCTTGTTCATCTATACCTTTTAATTCTCAAGAAGCTCTTATTTCCTTTATGTTTGTCCATCTACAAGCAAGACACGAGGTTCAAAACAATACATAAATCTTTTATACGAAAACAAAGAACATAAAAACTTTTAAAGTTGTTCAAAAGAAATCCAATCCGGTATGCAGACTTTTTGACTTTGTGAGTTCTATTATAGATCGGATATTATTCTTCCATCTAAGCTATTTGTCATCTGAAGATACAAACTGAAGTCTTTGTCCTATTTTCCCTAGCTTTGTAAAGGTCAAACTTTGTTTTCCCCTGTTCACCACACAAGTGTAGTTGTATGCTGGTAGACAACTGCAGATCAAAATAAGAAATGCCAAGCTTCATTTGCAAGGACAAATTTAGGAAAAGTGTATTAATCAAATACTAAGAGTTTTGAGTTTCAACAACTAATGAGTGCTACGCGAAAAACTTAAGTGCATTTCAATTCGGTAACGATCCTTGATATCATATTATTCATATATCAAGCAATATTTTACATCAAACACCCACTCCCTTCGCATTCAGTAAAAATCAATTCCACGGTTTAACACTTTAACCAACCAACTATCATCCAATTAAAATAAAATAAAAAATTATCTCTGCGCATTTCATAATCCATAGAAGGAAACAAATCAAAACTAAATCATCGGGCATCAGCACTCAGCAGTAAGATTAGATGTTATTACGGACTGCAGTTCACAAGCCTAAGTAATCCTTTTAGTTGCATGTATAGTACGTGCACCGCAAAAATGACCAAACTGAATTCACAATGGCATATAGGCATTGATAGATCTTAAAGCTCCATTCGCTAGCAACTGAAAGCAAATGCATTTCACTGTACATTAAACATGTTTCTCATAACAGCAATCACAACAAGAGCTCCGGTAAGTCCCACGGAGACTAAAAAACCCTTCTTATAATGCCAATATAAAACAAGTACCATTCGAGATGATTACACCACCAAACCCTAGCCACCAGAATCGACACATGCGAGATGATTCCACTCCAGTGAAAATCCAAATTACAATAAGACTAAAAAAAAAAAGGCTAATGAACACCGACAGAAAATACATACCATCGGCATCGCGGGGCGGTCGAGAGTCGGCGGAGATCTTCCCCTGTGATTGGGACGGCGGAAAGGTCTGGAGATTGGATTCTGCCAAAAATCCATTTCACAAAAAACACAAATGAAAAACTAATTCACAAATACACGAACTCAACATTCGAATTAAAAAAGATTAAACACCTTGAAATTTGACAGTAACATGGCCTGGATCGGAGACCGCCTGGAGCCAAAACAAATCAAGGCGTGATTATTTGACAGTGATTAAACTGAATCAGGCAAGAGCTAGGGATTGAGGAATTGTGAAATCAGAAAGATAAGATTTACGGGGACGGATCCGGAGACGTTGTCGCTGTCGATGGTGGTGTAGTTACTGGACATCATCTTTGAATCTTCTTCGGTTGGATTGCCGGAGGAGAGAGATCAGAGATCTGATTAGTGATGACTGATTTGCTCCTCCTCGCGGTTCATCCGAAGCTTTCGCACCCGGTTCAGGATGCGGGTGTGGACACGGATACCCGATTGACGCTACTTTAGGGTTTTTTTTTCCCTTTTGTCTTTTTCCTTTTTTTTAATAACGATTTATTGCCAAGGTCAAACCCTTAATTCGTTTATTTTTTTTTATTTTTTTTTTTGATTAGGTAAAAATTCGGGTAAGAATTCTCTACCCGAAAGCATCCTGCCTTTCATAAACTTGGTCTGAAATCTAAATTGGATTTTATTTTTTAGTGCTATAAATTGGATTTTTTTTAATAACAAATCGGATTTTACTTTATATACATACATTTTGCATCAATTCTAGGTTTCGTTATGTAATTATGTAATTGTATTTAATATTTTTTTTTTTCAAATGTACTCATTCATGATCCATAATTCTTTATATTTTCGTTAAAAGGTCATTTTTTATAACCTAGTGACTAGTGTTCCTAAGCTAGTATTTCATGTGAGTAATTTTAATAATAAATTCAATACCGTCACTAGGTTAAATTTAATAGTATATACATGTTTTTTTTTTAACTTCATAAAGTACCCCTCTTGTTAACTTAGGGGTACTCCGTGTTAGTTTTGGTTGGTCAACTGTTTTTTATTTATTATTTTGAAATAATTATGGTAGTATGACCCTACGCGACAATATCCTTTTAGATGAAGTCCTCAAAACTTATATAATTGCATGTGTCGATATCCGTGATAGAGCAGCAAATATGTGCAACTCTATCAGTTACTCTATTGTCATTACGGGGTATTGAGAGAAAGATAATTCTCTCACTTTCGACAACATGGTTTTGATGTCGAACATAATCAATTCAATTTTTCATTGACATTAATTTACTTTTGTTCTACAAATGATTTATCACTATGAGGGAATCTCTTTCAATTTGTAGTTTGTTAATGCGTAATTATAAAATTTGTATAATGTATTGTCTCAACGTTAGAGTCTCTGTCTTTACTAGTGTTTGGTGACCAATTTTGCCGTAATCAATTTTGTGAACCATTTGAGTCTATTTGGCAAATGACAACGGGGTATAGTAGCATTTGGCAATATTTATTTATTTCGTCAGTGTTTTTGTACTACTATATTAATCTTGTTTCAAAATAATTTTTACCACTAAATATATACATATATATATATATATTTCATAGCAACATTTCCTATTAAATATGTTTAGTTTTGTAAATTTGTCTAAAAAAAGTCAAACATCGTTTAAATTAATAAGATTTTATATAGTTGAGTTTCTAAAACCACGTGTATAAAAATCAAATATCGTTTATTTCATGGAATATAGTTTTGGAATAAACAATTTTTTTTGGTTCAAAACGAGAGATTTGTAACTTAATTGAGGTCTTCGCGATCGATTATATGGAAAGTAGGCTAGGGCCTATGGATTAATTGGACCTTAGGTTTTTCGATTTTAAAAGGAACAGGCTAGGGTTAAAACGCAGCGTATCGTTACACACTCTCTTGGGCTGAGGGGTGCAAGTCAAGACTCTGAAACCCTTCCTCTCTGTGGCAGATTCATATTCCCTGCTCCTCTGGAATCTGCATCTCTTTCGTTAGCGTCACAGCCTCCGCCTCTCTCCATCTCCCTCTCCCTCTCCATCTATCCACCCTCGAAAGCTCCGGATTTAGGTAATCTCTGTTTCTTCCTCCTCGCTTGTTTTATGATCAATCGATCTAGCTCGTCGAATCTTTCCTGGCGGATTGCGTTATTAGGTTTTTTTTTTATGCACCATTGGATCGATTTTCCGTCTTTGAAATCGGTTTCAGGTGTTGAATGCTTCATGCTTATAGTAAAATCGAACCAGAATTAAATTTTAGAGAAAAAAAATTAACAATTTTCGTGAAATTAAGTCCTCACTAGCTTATTGTTGTAGTTATGTTTTCTCCAAGTTGGGAGATTTAGGTCCTTATTAGCATATCTGTTTCTCCTTGGATATTTGCCTTTTATGTTGATTGTTTTCCATCTATCTCTATCCCCCCTTTTTTGGTGTGTGGTGTGTGTGACTTTTATTTATTATTTCGCTCCTTTGTGAACTATTAGATTTGCTTACATATCCTACGTATTTTTTGTGCAGTTATAGATGGCGGGGGGCCAGGTTGGTGGAAAGAATGGTGTTAGAATTGTGGTAGCTGGTGACCGGGGGACTGGAAAGTCTAGCTTGATAGTTACTGCTGTTTCGGAGAATTTCCCTGTTAGTGTTCCGCCTGTACTACCACCTTCTCGGTTGCCAGATGATTTGTATCCTGATCGTGTGCCCATCACCATTATCGACTCGTCTTCAAGGTCTGGAATCTTTGGCCGAACATGATATCCTTTTTACATTCGATTGCAACCACAATGTTTGAAAATTGGGAGTATTTAGGTGCCATTTGGTTAGAAACTATTAAGGGGAAGAGAAAGGAAGTAGAGATATTATAATTAAAATAAAGAGTTACTGAAACAAAGAGAAAGGACTTCCTCATTCTGTTAGTTGAAAGGAGAAATCGAGAACAAGATTCCCTCATTTTGTTACCCCATCCCCAACACGGGGACTGAATTAGGAGAAAAGGAAATAAGTTTTACAAGGAAAACGAGTGAAGATACGTTGAGAATAAAATCATTATTAATGAATACAAATCTAAAACTGCACTAGATTTGTCCCTTTTCAACCATTCAAACCAAAATGGAATTAGTGTTGTTGTTTCCGTTTCTGACCTGATAACGGTTTGAGGTGCGTGATGCTTGAAATCCTGATTGTATTTTTGTTGTTATTTCCACTGTGAATTTAACTATGCGTTATCGTTATTGTGAGTTAATAATAACATTTGTAGTTGTGTACGTCTGTTTAGTATCGAGAACAGGAATAAGCTTACAGAAGAGCTCAGGCATGCTGACGTTGTTGTGCTTACATATGCCTGTGATCAGCCGGAGACTCTTGAACATTTGAGCTCTTTTTGGCTTCCAGAGCTTCGACGTTCAGAGGTTAAGTTTTAAATTCTTCAGTACTATTTTACATGTTACTTTATTCAAACGCATTCTAATTACGGTACCCTTGTTTCTAGGCAGGTTAGGGTCCCTGTCATAGTTGTGGGTTGTAAGTTGGATCTAAGAGACGAGCTTCAGCAAGTGAGCCTGGAACAGGTCATGTCACCAATCATGCAACAATTTCGAGAGATTGAAACATGTATAGAGTGTTCAGCATTCAAAAATATACAGGTGAAACTCAATCCTCGTCCATCTCCAAAGTTCAGTTTTGCAAACTTTGTTTTTTTTCTAGTTTATTTTATTGTTTTTGTGGCAAAAATCTCACGTAGTTTTAAAATTGATATGTCTCGTGTTGAACACTTATGATTTCTGCTTCAAGGTTCTCTTAGAATCTTCCTAGTTATGGTTGATCTGGTTGACCTGGTGTCTTTTTTAATTCTCGTGCAGTTATAGTATTAACTTGACTGCTTACGTGTATCTTGAATGGGTTGTAATTTAGTTTTGTGTAGATTATCTCCCCCCAGTTCATTTGACTCTAATTCTTTTTGCAGGTCCTTGAGGTCTTCTACTATGCTCAAAAAGCAGTCCTCCATCCCACTGCACCTCTGTTTGATCAGGAAACACAAACCTTACGCCCTCGATGCATAAGAGCTTTGAAGCGAATTTTTATTCTTTGTGACAATGACCGAGATGGTGCACTTTGTGATGCAGAGCTGAATGACTTTCAGGTTAATGTTGTACATATTAGTATTTATTTCAATTAAACATATCAAGCCATACCCAATTTCATAAATCATAATGAAGCAGAAGTGAGTTTATGACATGGTGATTTTGATTTTTTTTTTTGTGTACAGGTTAAATGTTTCAATGCTCCCTTGCAACCTGCAGAAATAATAGGCGTTAAAAGGGTCGTGCAAGAGAAGCTTCCTTTAGGAGTGAATGAACGTGGCCTAACTTTGACGGGGTTTCTCTTTCTTCATGCCCTTTTCATAGAAAAAGGACGACTTGAAACAACATGGACGGTCTTGAGGAAGTTTGGATATAATAATGATATTAGACTAACTGATGATTTGCTTCCACCTACGTTCAAGCGATCACCGGACCAGGTATACTAAATATTTTATTTTGTGCAGTACTCATTTTATTGATTTTTTTCCATAAAAGATTCCTTTTTTTTTGCTGTGCTTTCTGTATGTACATATTTCATTTCGATTTTCATTCATTTAAATTGAAAAAAATTCACTCACACTTGATCGCTTTGTGATGGGGAATTACTATTCTATCTCTTGGGCTCTTTGAGCATGCACATTACATAGTATCACATTCTTATACAACAGAATGGATGTCACTTTTTTTTTTCTTGTATTGTTTTATACTTTTAGATTGTAGAGGGGGAATTTGTTTTTGCTGGGCTCATGAGCCTCAATTAGATTGTTCTTTTTTTTTTTCTCCTTATTTGTGACGGTTGGAGCAAACTCTTGTTCTTTAACGCTAGTTTGTTAGAGGACAACTTGTACACATTTAGCTGCTTGGCTTATGACTTATGTTCGCATCAATTTTATAATGCATTAACTTGAATCTATGTTTTGCTGGAGCTCTTTGCAATTTGTTTGAGTAGATTGTTTATTGTCACAATATGCAGAGTGTGGAGCTCACTAAGCATGCCATAGAGTTCTTGAAGGGGATATTCAATTCTTATGACACAGATGGTGTAAGCAACTGTCTTCTTTCCAAGTTTTGTGATATGATTTTTTTCCCCGGGCTGGGTTTCCGTCTTGATCAAGATTCAAGGAGTAGACACTCTCGTATATGTCCACATTTTTTTTTTTTACCATGGGACGTATTTTCCAATAATTGTTTCTGTATATGCTTTTTGAGTCATTTGGTACGTCGAATGTTATTTCTACTTTTATATATATGTTTCTATTTCTACTCAAACAGAATGGGTCTTTGAGTTCTTGGGACCTCCATGATGAGCTGTTTTCTACTGCCCCTGAAAGGTACTCAGTTTTCTTCAAAAGCTATATTCATCCTATTGGCATCTTCCTAATTTCTTTTGTTAACTCTTGCAGTCCTTGGAGTGAGGATCCTTATAATGATGCAGCTGCAACATCTGCATTAGGGGGGCTCTCTTTAGAGGCGTTCTTGTCAAAGGTATGTGTGTTTGCCTCTTGTTTGATTTCCCTAATTTGGTGTGTTGAGTTTCACAGCTTTAGCACTTTCTTGTCAAATGAACTTGACATCTCTGGTTGCAGTGGGCTCTCATGACACTTCTAGATCCTGCAAAGAGTGTCGAATATCTTAAATATGTGATGTATGATGGTGATGCTTCTTCTGCAATTCGTGTAACTAGGAAGAGGCGTATAGATCGTAAAAAAAAGCAGACAGACAGAAATGTTTTCCAGTGCTTTGTCTTTGGACCAAAAGGTGCTGGCAAGACAGCATTGTTGAATTCTTTTCTAGGAAGGTAAACATCGCCAGATGTGTTGGATTATTGTTTACGCCTATGATAAAGCACCAGGTAGTGTCAGATTCATTTATTGCATGAATATTATATGGTAAATGCTAGACGGCTAGACCTATGAAAATACTCCACTCGAGTGTTTAGGTATTTGTTTGCCATCATGCAATTGGATTTATGAATTAAGGCATCTGTTTTCTATTGCGTCTGTTAGTATTGCTAGTGCCTTGTTTTAAGTTGTTTGTCTTTATTCTTAATTGCAGACCCTTCTCAGATGCTTATACATCGACAACCGAGGAGCACTATGCTGTAGGTTTTGTGGATGAGCCAGCCGTAAGTATTATCCTTTGTCTATATTGTGTGGTTCCTACTTTCCCCTTTAGTATCAAGAAATACAAGATTGTATGTGGAACATGTCGCCTATCTTTTTTAGTAACAGCTAACAGCATATCCTCTAGAGCTTTGTATATCCTTTACACAAGTAATTTGGTCTTGCATTGGTTTTCTCTTCTTCTTTTTTCACATGGTAGCTTTTAAATTGTGAAGTTTGATTCTTTGGTCTGCTGCATTTTTTCTCTGTAGGGGGCAGAGAAAATCCTTGTTTTGCGGGAAATCCCAGAAGATGGCATCGCAAAGCTACTTTCTAGCAAAGAGTCCTTAGCACCTTGCGATGTAGCAATATTTGTCTATGACAGGTGACTTGATTTCACTTCTACCGATACTTTTCAGGATTTTTATATGACATTCATTTATATATTTCTATAATTTCAAATGCCCTTCCCTTTCAGAACCATTTGCAGTTAGACAGGTTCATATTGTCCGTAACTTTGTTCTGGAAGCACCATGTTTTTTTATAGGGCAACTCTTTTTTCATCATATGAACATAAGTAGTGGAAATAGTAGATGTATAAGAATTCTGTATGAGATAGTTTATAGATGAATTGGAGTTTGATCTCAAAGATACAGTTTAAATAGTTTTCCTCAAAGATAGTCTTTTGAAGTGAATGTTTTTACTCAATATTTGCATAGTTTTTTAAAAGCAGCTACTCTTCGTTTTCATTTCATTGCCTTGGACTTTCCTTTTGAGCAGGGAATCTTGTTATGCATTCATGCATATTTATTATTTATTTTTCCATTTCTCTTCAGTTCTGATGAGATGTCATGGAGAAAGACGTTAGAGCTACTTGTAGATGTTGCTAGTCATGGAGAGGATACTGGGTATGAGATGCCCTGCCTGATTGTGGCGGCAAAGGATGACCTGGAAGCTTATCCTTTGGCAATTTCTGACTCCACCCGGGTATTTTGTGCTTCCTTTTGAATTTCAGTTTCCATTTAGAAAGTTATTTTCTCAATCCTTTAATTGGACACAAAACCAACAAAATGTACACTCATGTAAAAGGAGCAATTACTCGATTATTTTACAAGAACAAAACGATAAACATATATATTTTCAAATAAACCAAGTAGTGTGCTCGAATATGGCCCTCTATTTTAATTGATTTCATTGGCTGTGCTTGACGCTTTTCTTCATTTGCTTATCCTATCAAATTACATGTATTGGTTTATGATCCACACTTGAAATTTTAGTTTATTTATCATGTTTAGAATCTCTTTGTTAAGTGATCAAGTGTTGGGCCACATTCTTGGTTTGTGCAGGTTAGCCAAGACATGGGTATTGATGCCCCAATACCCATTAGTACCAAGCTGGGAGACTTCAATAATGCCTTCCGGAGGGTTGTTCGTGCAGCTGAAAATCCTCATTTAAGCATCCCAGAGACCGAAGCTGGCAGAAGTAGGAAGCAATACCACCGGCTCATTAACCGCTCCCTCATGGTTGTTTCAGGTGCAGATTTCTTCTTCAGCTCGAGCTTTTCTACTCTCCAAAGTGAAAATGCTTTCAGATTATTTCCTTTTCCTTGTCATCACATTCTTTTCTCATTGCAGTTGGAGCTGCTGTGGCTGTCGTTGGATTAGCTGCTTATCGCGTCTATGCTGCACGCAAACATGCTTCGAGCTAAAATGGGTAAAAGTCTATTTCTGTGGGTTCTTCTTTGAGATGGGAGTTCATCAAGCATCTCCATTCGGCACCATTGCTGTGCCGTTTTACCTTTTCAATTGTTCAGGTTTTGAAGATCAGTGGGGGTGGGGGGTTTTCTACCTTGCTACTGTATGATTTCATCCTGGGCTAAGTTTTGTGAAATAAAGAATTTTGCAGACAATGACTTGTAGAATATTACTTTCATATAATTCAATATAATGTCAGGAATTTTCGTGGGAATTTATCCTCTCTCCGAGTCTTCCTTCCTCGCTTAGCCAGCCTACTACTAGGTTCATGGTTTTTTAGGGTTGTTTTTCCGTTTTGCTTGGTCGATTAGTTAATAGATTGTGGATAGTTGTGTTTTTTAGTTGTATCATGACAGTTTGATTTTTAATTTTATTTTGGTAGACTATTTCGAATTTTTACTTGTTCAATATATATATATATATTTACATTTTCAATCTTTTAATAATTATTTTTTTTTATCAAATTTATAAACCACTTTTGGTTCTGTACAATAACGTTCCTTCCTTTTAGCAAATATGATGTAAAATTGAGCCAAAAATCTAACGATATTTTCCATGGTACATTATAGGTAATTTGTATATGCAATCATTCATTGCACCCATGATTTTCATGGGTGCATAAATTGGATTTGATCTTTCTTCTACTTCAAAAACCGTACAAAATAAAAATCATTGTCGATCGAAATGCCGCCAACAAAAGAAGCACCTTGTTCCTCTTCTCGATCAGATGTGAGAGTTAGAAACAACCTTGAATGCAAATTTATTTGAGTTTTCAAGTCACTGTATCATAAGATCCCTAAACCTAAAGATCATCTCTCATCTTGACATCATCCTATGCCTTTTGTTTTTGCTACACTTTGGCAGTTTGGTTTAAGTTGCTAACAATCATCATCTTTGCTGTGCTTGTAGGACAAGCAATGGTAAAAGTTGCATTTGGACGCTCTAAAGTGCTACACTGAATTGTTTAACTACTGTGACGGCGACGAGTCCGAGCATTGTTTATGCTATTGATTGTCTAGTTTTAGCATATACTTCTTACCTAAGTTAATTCAAGGAAGCATATTTACACATTACAAGTGGTTGAAATCTAAAATCATTTCAACTTAACTTCAGCTTTAGCTTTGGTTAGTTTAGAAATGTTAAGTCTGAACAAACTGCAGCTCTACAAATCCCTACAATTACATTGAGGTGAACCATTTTCTTCTTTTTGAGCAGTTCGTTGTTTGCAATTTTGCAATCACATTGAGGTCTTACCTGATTTTTTTTAATTAAGTAAAGATTCGAGATCAGACAAGTCTGATTCTCGAGAGACGGGTGAGTAAGCAGACAGAAACCGTTTAAACGTATAGTAAAAACATAAAAAGGCGTATCGAAACAAGCAAAAACAAACTATACAACAAGACAACCAAGCAGAACTACTCCCAATA
This sequence comes from Persicaria tinctoria, assembly GCA_037127255.1. Lineage (NCBI taxonomy): Eukaryota > Viridiplantae > Streptophyta > Magnoliopsida > Caryophyllales > Polygonaceae > Persicaria > Persicaria tinctoria. Next base: position 10,857,924 of record JBANSL010000012.1, read on the forward strand.
AGTTATGGGCGTCAGCAAAGAATGAAGCCAAGCACCACGGGCCAGTCTCCTGTGGGTAAAACTCCAAGTAAACTCTTTCCCGGATATGGAGTCGCCCTGAAAACACCATCACGGCCACAGCAAGAGGTCTTACATGATTGATTGAAAAAAGTGCTCAAAATATTGTGAAAAAAAAAACAAAGGAAAAAAAATGACAATATTTAGATTGGGTACCAACCAATTGGGGCCAATTGGAGAGGGAATATCAATCATATATCTCATAGCCATTATTTGTTTACCATCCACATTTTCTCCAATTCAAAGGAAACTATGATTTAAAAGCTAAAACAAGCTTTATAGCTTTTCCAATCTGCATCTCTTTCTCTCAACAGCTTCTGATATTGGTAACTCTCAAGTCTCAACTCTTCTTATGGGTTCTTTTCCTGCCAAGACGAGACGCTCAGACGTCTATACTACCTTGGGGTTGGACGAGTTGTCCAACGAAGAAACTCTGAGTCTTGCAGCTCCACAAGTTGTATCTCTTCTGGCTACTATCCTTGAGAGGCTGATAAAGACGAATGAGAAGTCGATGCACTCGTCAAGGAAGAAGAACAGCCTTAGCATTACAAGCTTCCATGGTCTTAGAGCTCCTACTTTGAGTGTCCTGCAGTACCTGGAGCGCATCTCCAAGTACGCAAGATGCAGCCCCTCGTGCTTTGTCGTTGCATTCATCTACATCAACAGGTACAGCCAACGCAAGGATTCGGTTCTCACCTCACTCAACGTTCACCGGCTGCTCATCACATGTGTTGTGCTGGCTGCAAAGTTCTTAGATGACGCGTAAGTTGTTATTGCTTTACCATAAAAACAAGCTCTCATGGCGATATGTTTGATTCGGAATGGCTATGAATTCGTAGGTGTTTTAACAACTCTCATTATGCCAAGATTGGTGGTGTAACCACCAAGGAGATGAACAGCCTGGAGATGGAGCTGCTATTCAGTCTCGACTTCCGGCTTCATGTAACACTGGATGCATTCTATCAGTGTTGTCTGCAGCTGCAGAAAGAAGCCCCTGGGAGCTGCCACATAGAGCGACCGATTCGGTTTTGTGTGGGGAAAGGGAGATGGGTCAGCAAAGATGAGCCTAAACGCCAAACCTAAGCTTGCAGGAATTACTTGCAAGGCCATCATCTAGCTGACATGAAAGAGTTACAGGCTCCTGGAAGTGTTCTTATATGGTTGCGAGTTGAGACAAGTTTGTAACGAGTTTACAGTTTTCGATTCAACTAGCAAGCATGGTACTTTCCATATTTTGCTATGTAGTGTCTATTGATATTTGACATCAATGTTATGTTACACTAAGAAAATATTATCACGAAAACGGTTAAAATCATAAGCACCAGACATTCACAAAATGCAGGCAATCTTAACACTAGTTTACCTCAAGGGAATATAGAAGATTGCCTTTGTCTTTGGTTCTTGCCTTTGAATCGCAACGGGCTCCACAAAACATACTTCTTCTGCAGTGCGACAACTGTCGGATGCTTCGGCTTCCATGATCCAACCTGAGTGGGAGGGCTTGCCATGAACCTGCTGCTACTCTTGTTCACACTCATAGGTGTAGCTGCAACAGCCTGAGATGGCGAGAACAGCTTTGAAAACCTCTTGACCCTCACAGGATCTCTGAAGAATGACTGCCTTTTCGCTGAACTCATGATCCTGGAAGTGTCTGCAGCAATGGGACGCAGTGGCGTTGTCATGAACGAGTTGATCTCTGGAGTTGGGGCTGCCAATGTGACTCTCCTCCTTGGCTGCATAGTTTGAGGTATTGAGCATTGTGAAGAAGTGGAAGGAGAAGGCCTTACGGCAACTGAGACCCGTCTTGCTTCCAGCAGGGGTCTCAGCTTTCTAGCATGTGTTCCTCCTGAGGAATTCTCTTTGTTGGTGGCTGAGCTTTCGCGGCGTGAAAAGTGGCTGGTGGTTTTGTTAGGCTGGGATTGGAAGCGTGGAGGAGGGGGCAAGAAAGTGTTGAGCTGTCTGAGTGGTGGCCGGAGTTTGGAAGCACCGAGTGGCGGCTTTGTTGGGAGATTTGAGGGTGTCGAGGAAGAAGCTTTCTTGTTGTTAGTTGCAGGACCAGCAGCAAGTTTTCGCTCTTTCAATCCGAGTCTCCTCTCTTGTGCAAGCTGATTCTCAAGATCACGAACCTGGCAGAGAATTTTCATTACACCCAAGTCCGATTATTCGTGTGGTAGTATACTTGTGTACATTCAGCTTAGCCATTGAAGGTTACCTTGTTCTGAAGATTCCTGGATACATGATCTTTGGCTAAGAGCCTTAACTGCAAGGACTGAACACTATCCTGCAGTTTCTTGTTTTCCTTTTCATCATGCTTCAGCTTTTCCACCTGTTCATAGGCATTTACGATTTTTGAACGAGGATCAGGCTATGAGCTATCACAGTTTATCAGCAGTCATTTGAAATGAATGCTCACCATCTGCTTATACTTTAGAAGCTCCGAGTGATCTACATGTTTATGAGCTGGACCGTACTCGATCCCCTTGACTCTGCTCGCAAAATTTAGGGAGCAAATAGTCTCTCCCAGATCCGCAGAACTGGGGCTGATCTGGACAAACATCAATGTTTTGCAATCTCCCCCTGCATTTCAAGCAGATGATTGAGATGGGGTGACACTTGGAACAAAGTAAATATACATCAATATCACATGATATGATTTTATCTTGACCCCTCTACATAGATTGAAATTGCACAAGCTACATCCTTTGGTATGTTTGTTGTTCCAAAAAAAAATCAAACAGAACATGAATCAAAATGGCTCACCAAGGGAGCTTTGCAGTATATGAGTGAGCTTTGAGTTCCTACACGTTGAGAAAAACCTTACCATCATTAGTATAGGTTAAAAAAAATAGTCTGGGAAATATGAAGGGTGGGAGAGAGACCTGTATGGGACATGAGCTGCTTTGGATGCAAGAGCAGAGATAACATCTCCAAGAGCTGAGAGGGATTTGTTTATAAATTGTGATTCCTTCAACCTTTCACCTTCAGCTTCAATCTTTCCGACACGCTCACTTCCAGCTAAGTCTACCAACCAAAGGTTGCTTTTTGTCCTCAGCCCATTTACTAACTCCTCGCCCTTTACAGTAACCCTCAGCAAGCTAGACAAGCATAATTTGTTTTAGTTGCCAGCAAAGTTTAAATGATATACAGTAACCCTCAATATGGAAATCATCTTACTGCTGAGAGATCTCACCAGTGAGAACGGCTACTAAATTCGTTTGCATTCGTTGATCCTACAGACCTGGCTTGATTTCCCCTCTTTAGGAGTTCCCATATTTCATTATTACTGTAAACACGGGCCTCAACAAGTCCGGGGATTTCTTGAGAGCCATCCGCTGCTTGTTTTGTATCCAACCTATGAAATAAAAGGTTACCTCAAATAATGGAAATCTAGATGCTCCTTGGAACCTTGGGATCACAATTAAGATGTTTTCATTTAATCAATGAACAAAACGAAAGGAATTTAAAGGCTAATGTTCAAAGATAAACACAAAACTAGCTGTCAATGTAGAAGCATTTCAGCAGGCAGTGAAGATGAACAAGGAGCAAATTGGAGATAGATATAGACCAAACAATAGAACAGCATTTGAAGGGAAAGATAAGTTTGGGTGTCAAACTTATAGAATGTGCCCTATGTTCGGAGATGAGGTAAAGTTATTTACATCTGTTCCATCTGGATTTACTTTGCTGGTTGTTCACATTTTTATCTGAAACTTCTTACACCAAATAATCCATAGTATAACATTTAGGAAGCAAACTAATTAAAATGTTTAAAGATATAACAAGAAAACTTACTTCTGAGCAGGTTGGCTAGAGTTCTCTGCCAAGAGATCTCTCATCTTCTCATTGTAGACTTCCAACATGCTGACTAATAATTCATACCTCATTGTGCAGCTTCTCTCATTGGAAATTCTGAACAACTCCTCCAGAGTTCTATAGTTAACCCCTCTATTTTCAGAAGTCCCTTCCATTGTAAATGTTTTTCCAGTGCCGGTTTGTCCATAGGCAAATATGCAGACATTGTAGCCATCCAATACAGATGTGACAACGGGAGATGTTTGGCTGAAAACAGCTTCTGAAAAACGAGCATAACGGTTATAACCTCACATAACAAAGGGAGAATTCACCAATAAGATGAAGTTAAGCATTTCAATAACCTTGATCATCTTCCGGTCCAAACACATGGTCGAATTTGAACTGTTTTTTTGAAAGATCAGCACAGACTATTTGCAATTTATTATCCTGAGATGAATCAAATTCGGCAACAGAAGTGCGTCCGTTTTCAATTTCATCTTGATTCAAAGGTCTACATCTACAGAAGACCCTGATGTTGCCTTTAAGTTCAACCACTTCATTATACAGCCTCTTCCTCTCAACACATTCTTCAAAATATTTCTTCTTTAAAAACTCACACTCTTCTGTGTGCTGCTTCTTCAGAAGCTCGTGCTCAGCACCTAATCCGACAGCCAGCAGGTCAATTGAAACGTAACAAATAAGATTTAACAACAAAAGCAATGGAAGATTACTAAGTGAAAGGCCTACTGATTAGCTGAAGAGATTTGAGAACTTCTGAGCCAGGAAAATTATTGGATGTAATCTCCTTCACATGGTTGGTCAGCGTTGTGTACTCTTTCCTCAATTTCTAGTACATGAAAGGATGAAACAGACAGATACTGGCTTTGAATTAAATCTGACAACCAGGGATTCAAAAGAATAAGAGTAAGAAATTCACCTTGATTTTAGCTTGCATAGCATCAATTTTCTTCAAAATTGGAAGCCTTGGTTCTTCATCTACAGATGATACTTGAGTGTCCTCCGTAGAGTCACTAACGCCTATAGAATCCCTGTTTTCCTTTAATTCTGCTGAAGCAACAACAACATGGGGGCAGGGGCACTAAAATCGGAACAGTAAAAACCCTAGGATTGAAACTCAAGCCATAATCGAAACGAAACAAAAGCCTGGAAGCATTTACTTGTCTCAGTGAAACGAAATCAACATTAACATGCCAAATTCTACACATAATTGATCAATCGACAGTCCAGATCTTCAATTTTGTACATATTACAAACTCAAATCAAACTCATTCGTGATTTAAACACAGAAGCAGCAAGGCGAGATCAAGATTGAAAACACAAAGCACGGACTCCTAAGCAAGATCAGCTCTGGTTCTCTAGGGTTTCATCCGAATCATCAAAATCACACAGATAAAAAAACATACTAACAGGAAAAGATTGTAGAAACAGCCAAAAGAATCATAATCCTCTACCTCCAGACGGCGTCGACTCCTCATGCTGACAACCAGCTGCCACGCTTTCATTCTCTCGGACAACATCCAACATTAATTGATCTGGAAATATGAACGGAGCTATCAAATTCCTACCAAATCTAGTTCTATTGAACTGCTACAAAAAAATAATCAAGCAAGAAAAGCGCAACAAAAAGGGAGAGAGAGAGGGGGAGATACAGTACCGGCCATGGCCTTTTCAGTATCAATGAGAAACGGAGAACTAGGTTTTGCTGAGAGAAATTGGAGAAGATGAATTTGATCAGGAATGTGGAAAGCGCGAGAGAGAGTACCGATCGAATTCGAAAAGATGAGCGAGGAACAACGTTTCGAAAGCGACGCTTTATCAGAACGTTGGGGTTAGAGGCAGCACAGAGCGCGTTTGGGAAGTTATCGTGAGATTTGAATTGAGAATCAGAGGCATTATTCAGCTGTATATTCACCGGGCTGTATTCAATTTCATCGTGGGCCGTCAAGAACCGACCCGACCGAAGAAATCAGATCCGATTCAATTCGGATCAAAAATCTATCATACGCAAACCAAATCCGATCTATTTTGAACTGGGACATCCTCCAAACTTGATTTGACCCAATCTTGACCCGACTCAAACAAGGCCTGATTTGTCATTCTGTTTGACAAAACATGTCGTTTACTATTTACCTACGATTTTTTATGATGATAAAAACTATATAAAATATCCATTTTTCATTTAATTTTTTTTTAATAATTTCATATTTTACTATTAATAAACATGAAATTGTTTCAAAACATTTATTTGAAAAATGGATGTTTTATATATTTTTTATTATCTTAAAAAAAATGTGGGTAAATAATAAACGAGATATTTTTCTAAATTGAGGGAGTATAATTTTCTCATTTTAAAACACAATAATAACGTAAATTACATATGATGAGACTTAATATAACAAATAAATGAAATTTAATAGTCAACATTAAGATAAAAAAATATAATAATTATTTTATAATAAAACTATACGTGAACTTACCCTATTCAACCCAGTTTGACACGAACTTACATGACTCTACCTAACCCGAACACAATATATTCGACATTGATCCGACCCAACAATAATCAAAACTAAATGGATATCACTCAAGTCCAATCCGACTCACCCGATTACTACCCCTAGTGAGCCCATTAAACCGAAGGGGATTAAAGTGTCCAAGTTGGAATGTGTTTTTTAAATGCAGGCCGAAGCCCAGCCATGGCCCAGTGTGGTTATGGAGTATTTTTGGGTTTATTGGGGGGTTCAAATCCTCTGTCCTCGGATTTGTCCCCTTACCTTGTCCCTCCTCACACTTTTTTCATTTTTTTTCTTTTAGTATTTAATTTACTATTAATTTTAATTGGGAGTTTGTGAAGGAGACAGGGAAGGGGTACAATGAGGAGGGACATGCGGTAAAAGCAACGAGGATCGTCTAGTCCACAATTTTAGTCCATACTGTAGTCCAAATTATCTCATTGGCTAAATTGAAAATTTTAATTATTTTCTTAAATAAGTGTTTGTACCTTATAATTTATTTTAATGCTTATCGGCCAATGAAATTAAAAGGACCATAAAAATGGACTACGGCGTTGGACTAGACGATTTTCACCGTGGTAAAAGCATTATGGACTGCTTTGTAATGTTTTAATTGGACCAAATGATCAATATTCATACATATATACTCCATTAGATATAGGGGTGGAAATGGGGCGGGTTATGGGTGGATGAAGACACTCCATCACCCGCCCCGCGGGTAAAAAATTTCACCCGCTCCATTAATCAATTGCAAACCTTTTCACTCACATCCAACTCGCGTGGGTGATGCGGGTGGAGCGGGTACCCAATGGGTGAAACAAAAGAAAAAACTAATTAAATCAACACAAGTCGTTCAATTATAACTCAAAATTGCAAAGGGAGTGGGTTTATGTATTAATATTTTTTATCGGCAAAGCACTCACATTTATCTAAAAATTAAGATCTATATATTTGTAGTTTGACGTTGTTGGTGTGAATTCCCATCTCTCCCTTTATTATGTTTGATTTGAAATATATGCAATTGTTAATGAAATCTCTTTTAATATATATATATATATATATATATATATATATATATATATATATATATATATATATATATATATACGGTAAAAACAAATCTCAACTATTTATAATAAGAGATAAAAACAAATCTCAAGTGTACCTAACAAATCACAATAAATAAATAAATTTACAAAACAAATTTCAAATATAAATAATACGGAGTACATGTTCATTTACATTGTTCCCCAATATAATTGAAAGATGACATATGCATTCGCAAAGAAGAAGAATAAATTAAAGAAAAACAATTTCAACTCTAAATAACAATACATTTCATATAGGAAAAATGACTCAAAATAATACCAACTATTACATATGAACCAAAAATAATACGAACTAAAAAAAGTCTCAAAATAATACAAACTATCAATCTATGAACCAAAAATAATACAAACTTTAAAATCAACCAAAAATAATACAATCAATGAAATTTTGACTTTAAATAATACAAACTTTTGAACTTAAATTAGGATAAGATTCAGAATAAAATTTTATTTATTAAAATTATAAAAAAATCTATATTTATTTATACTTTGCACAAATCCACCTTTTATATTTTAAATACATCAAACCCACTATTCGGTTGTCCAATTTTGCATAATACAACCCCAATTTTTATAAATTACACAAAACTACATGAATTATAGGATATGATTTTAAAAAAAAATTATGGATAAAGTGGATGTGATTTTATTTAGTTTCAAAATAAAAGGTGATTTTTTGTAAAGTTCGATAAATAAATAGTGATTTTGGTATATTTTAAAATAAAAGGGGTGCATTTTTGCAAAATGTGACTATATACACATATTTTTGTAATTTTGGTAAATAATATTTTGTTTTGATTCTTCTCCTAGTCCAACTTCAAAAGTTTGTATTATTTTGAGTTAAAAGTTAATAGTTTGTATTATTTTGAGTTGATTTTAAAGTTTGTATTATTTTTGGTTCATAGGTGGATAGTTTGTATTATTTTTGGTTCATAGGTGATAGTTGGTATTATTTTGAGTCATTTTTCCTTTCATATATAATTTATGATTATTTTTACATAAATGCATTTGGGTACAAATATTAATCAACAATGGGATAAAATTTTGTCTTTAATTATAAATTTTCAAAGTTTTTTATACCGTTAAATATATAATAATTAACAATGTTTAGATTTGAATAGTAGTTTAGAGTTTATTTAGAAATTTTTTTATACATTTTCTAATATTAAATATATTAATTTAAAAAAAAACACACAAAAGTGCGGGTAATAAACTAGTACTACCTCCGTCCAAAAATAGATTATAAGTTTGCAATTGTTAAAAAAAATTAATAAAAAAAATGATATTTTATATAGTTTTTATTTTGACGGAGGGAGTAATAATCTATAACCCTCACATTTCAAGCAAATTTATTTATATTTTTTGGATGGTTAAAGATTCAATTTCAGTGCACTACTACTAGTCAAATATAAAACGTCATCGTTCCGAAGCCGCCCTTGACTGCTTGGGTACCTGTGAGGCTGTGACGACGAGCTATCCAAATTGTAATTTGATCCGAAGCATCCAAAATTTTGCCAAATTTTCAAGCTTCAAACGATTCAACAAAATTCATACTAAAGGAGCATTAATTTGTAATTTTTTCTTCTTAAAAGTCCTATATGGCGAGCAAAATTCTCACTGGCTTTGGGTCAATTTTTTTCCAGAGAAAATTGGGTGGAGAAATTATTTATTTATTTATTAATTGTCCTGCTTATGTTTTGTTTATTAGGACTTTAGATAGTATATTGCACCTTGTTTGGGAAGGTTTATTAAATGCGTTAAACGGAATTTCATATCGAATCTAAACATCTAATCGTATGATTTTCATGCATAAATGATAGATCAATCATTGTTCATAAGAGATACCTTTTGATGTGTGAATCGAATCGAATCTGGATGGAATCGGAAGATATCGAAAGCTTCAAGTATGACTTCTCTATTTAATCAACACGAGTCCGGCGTTTAGATCTTCTTTGTCTTGTTAGGACGAAGATCGAAAGGCCCGCAATCAAATTGCCATAGATGGTATTTGTGGTCAACCTTAGCACAAAATCAACACTTGATCTTTGTCACTCACGTGTTTTTGGTCTTTTGAAATTGGCAAACTCACTTTGCCTATTCTCTCCTAACCCACGTTTTGAAACCTACAGAGCACCAAAATGCATAAGAGACCTCTTTTAAATAAATAATATCTATTATTTATTTCTTAAATATATAACATACATGTCTTTTGTAACTCCCCTAAATATTTATTTCTTAAATAAATAATATATATTATTAATAATATATAACATACATGTATATATATTACTAATCAACAATTAATACAGATAATCTAATCCATCAACTCAAAGTGTGTGACCTCGATCATAGGACCCGTTCATTAATCGTATTTGACTTCTAACAAAGCACTACGTACGACTCCTAAAATAATCGGATTGTATATCTCTATCAATCGTCATATCTCATGTTTAGTCATTACACATTTAATTAAATGACACAATTCATTCATTTTGTTAGGATATTATCTATATATCCTTAGATTAAATTTTTATCATTTGAAAAAATAAACAGATAGATATTTTGTAGAAGAGTCGGTTACTTATTATTACAGGAACGATTAACTATTATCATTAATCAGTGAAGTAATTCATGTAACTAATTCCTACTAACCAAACTCGTAATTATTGTCAGATAGTTCAATTCATCGTTATTAAATTAAAGCATTAGAGCATCTTCCCCGTATGCTAGACTAATAGCTAAGGAAAATAGCCTATCAAAAGAGAATATTCTATAGAATATTCTCTTTTGGCCTATTAAATGGTTTTGTTGTTCTCACCGTATGCCAAATTTGATAGGAAAATTTTCTATAAATACTCATGTTATTTAGAACTTTCATACTCATTTTCGTCACTCGATTCTATCGTTATCCTTTCGATTTGAATCAACAATGAATTCTTCTCAAATATAATCATCATCTCACTCTTCAATAGTTGGTTGTTTCATTTTATATTTGATTTTTCTTCTTTAGTACTTTAATCAACTTACTATTTATTTTTTATTATAGTTTTGATGAATCTATAATAAAAAAATATTAGTGTCATTTAAAAAAAATATTATTTATGCAATAATAATTCAAATATGTCAAATATTATAGTCATATCGAAGAACTCTTGAATATCTTAACAATACTACAAATTTTATTTTTAATTGAAAATCATAACTATATAATATATAGATTTATAATTTGTATTATTTATAAATTTACTTCATATTATGGTTTTGATGTGTTTTGGGATTTTTTATTATTATTTTAAAATATAGTAATTTATGCAACTCCATATTTATTTATGAGATATGATTTTGAAGAAGATGTAATAATATAAAATGAATATGTTTTTCTAAAGATATTAATTATTTATGAAAATTTAATCCAAACATATTAAATATTATAGTCATATCAAGGAACTCATGATACGGGGTTAGCCGCAGGATGACCCGATCTTCGACAATCAAGACTCAAAGATAAGAACGGAAGCAAAAGACTCAAGAAACTCAAACAATGCACTCGATATCGACAAGAACAAAATAACGCAGCAACTCGATATGGGACAAACTGGACTCGAAATTGACAAAGGACAAGACACAAGACTCGATCAAACAAAGCAATGAAATAAAGACCGATAGATTGGGTGCTTCGAACTAATATAGAACGAGATAAAGACCCCATATGTGCCTCCTAAGAGGGTATGAACCAAATACCAACGACTATAAAGCCCGCCTCTACAACCTTACACAACCAAGCGGACAACTTGGAGGCACAAGGAGGGGACTTGTGATTACCAGGATCACCAAGCTCTCGCGAGGTTAATGAACTCAAAGCAAACCAAGCAAGATGAATTACCAATTTGCAATCGATAAGCCACGTTACGAATCGATCGACTTACGCTCTATGTGTTTCACACAAGAAGAGAACTTTCATAAATTTCAACGTGCTGAGTTATGAACAAGGTGAACGCCTCTTCTTATAACCTAGGAGGCTGATTTCTAAAGAAATAATAAATAAAATAGAAATTAACTTAAATCCCTAAAATACTAAAAATAACTTAAGAAAAGAAGATTACTAAAAATAACAAAGTTGTTCCAACACTTTGAAAAATTCGTCTAAACATGTGACAACTGCAAGATGTTGATTTTCGTCCAAGCTCTAGGACGAATCTGGAAAAACCTTCAACAGAAAAGTTGTAGATCTCTTCGTCCTCGTTCTAACAAGGTATGGCACGATCCAATCCGATTAATATTGACTCCGTACGACTCATTTTACTTAGACGTAAAAAAGTTGTTTTTATGTTTTGTTTAAGTTAATTGTTTGAGAATATATCGGTTTATCTCACATATACTTTTATACAAGTTTAACATAATTTTGGTTGAGTTTGTTCGGATCAATATATATGTTATTGTAAAGTATCACAAAGCATTATCAAAATGTAACTAATTGAATTTTATGGATTATATTATATTTTAGTTATTATTTATTTTATATTATTATTTGATTTTTTTTATTAATTATATTAACAAATTTTCATAAAAAAAATCAGATATTTATAAAACATTATATTAAAGGATATCAAAATGTAACTTATGCAATAAATTTGGTTATTTACTCTTTATTGGATAAATAAGTGAAAAAATATTAAACAGTATGTAAAGAAGAGTACTTACTCTTATATGATATACTAAAATATAATTTATTAACAAAACGCGGAAGGGCGTGGGTAACCGTTACAATTTATTTATTAAAGTTATGTGTGTTTCTAATTTTTTTTTTTTTTAAATAAGTTAAAATCAAACTCGTGTCTTTTCAAAATACTTACTCCCATATTTAGAAAACGGGAGTTATAAAATAATTGTACTACCGTGTTTAAAAAATGGGAGGTGTAATTAAAATTGTATTTCCGTTTTTGAAATACGAGAGTACAACTCAGTTTTATAACTCACGTGTTAAAAACGGAAGGCAAAACTAAAAGTTGTACTGTCGTTTTTCAAACACGGAAGTACAACTTATATTTTGAACTCCCATGTTTTAAAAACGGAAGGCATAAATTAACTTTCCATTACCCTTCCGTTTGCAGGGAACGGAAGTACAAAGCCCTTTTGAGTGCTCACCCCAAATCTTTTGTGGTGGAATTAGAGGACGCGTTGTTAAACTCCAGGAATCTCCCGATTAGGCAATGATAAACAGGAGTCGTGTCGGGTTTATTTTGTTTTTAATTATAAGGTCAAAATCATACTCACTTCATCTCAAAATACATGTCTTTTTAGCTCATGTAATTTTATAAAAAAATACATGTCTTTTTTAGATTCAATTATTACATTTAACCTACTTTTACATCTAATTATTACTCTAATTTTTAGATTACCCCTACTCTCCTCCTCACATTTTTTTTTAAAAAAAACAAATACTATAATGCCAAAGTCTAATAATTACACTTAACCTACTTTTTATATCTAATTATTACATTACACTTAACTTATTCCTTAATTTACGTGCTCCGTTCTAAAAAGACATGTATTTTGAGACGGATGGAGTATATTCTAATGCAAAAGTTGAAGTCAATTTAAATCACTACATGGGAGTTCACCATCCCTTGGGCTCTGTTTGGCACACCAAGTATCTTGTCGGAACTTGTTGTTTTGATATTATATAATTTTAAATGAAATAAATATAAAATTTTAATTTAATGAGTTTTTGGAATCATAATATTCCATCGGCTACACCCCCAAACTTTCCGGAGCTTATGAATTAAGATTTTTTTATTTGAATTAGCTAACTTAACAACTAAATTTCACAAACACCATAATAACTTATTACCGTAACTTATATTTAACCCCAATAATCCACCGGACCATACACTTTTACCCAAAATAGCCCTTCTCTTTATTTTCAATTTTCACTGGATAGTGAATTTGGGCAAAGGGGCCAAAGACATTTTTTTTTATTAGGTAAAAATTCAAAGGTCAAACCGGCATGACTCTTCGAGAGGCCGACTTAATCGACAGACAACGAATCATCAAACGTACAATCAAACTAATAGAAATACAGACAACAAACGAAATGAATATCTAATTTGACCTCGATTATTTTATTTTATTTTATTTTCCGTTTGGGCGGACGGACAGCTTCCCTCCTTGACTCATTGTATCTGCCGTTTCAGAATAAATCATTTCTCACTCACCTCATCACCTGCGAAACGTCAAACCCAGTGCCCTCGCTCTCTCGTCAGTCGACCACACCGAGCTCCCTTGTACGATCGGAAGCTCGGATTCCGAGAAATCGTAGTCAATGGAGTCATCCGGCGAACGCAGATTGAAGTCTATTCAGCGCCACTTTATCTCCGGCTCCGACGATCCTCTCTATCCCCTCCGCACCAATTCCACCGCCGGCGAGTTCTTCCAAAGTCATCTATCCCTCCCTCTCTCTCTCCCTCTCTCGCGTAAAATTGACTTCTCGTAGATTTTGTTTTTGTATTGTTTTCTTCCGGTAATGATCACATCTTAGCATGTGATTTCGCAATTTCCACTTCCGTAGAACAGCTCGAGTGCTACTGCAATTGCTCAACTTTCTTCCGACGGAACACTGTCTCAAATTAATACATTTTCAAAGTAATTTTAGGGGGAAAATGCAGGTTTGACTACTCAAATCCGCATTTAGAAACTATTTGATGAAATTGCAGAACCACTGTTGGCCTAAATGGTGTTTTGTTGTGGTCCTTTGTTTCATACATGTATAAGCTCTTCTGTTTTAGTCCTTCCAGCGGCTAACTAATTTCTATTTTTTATACTTCTTTTTTCTCAATTGATGTGAAAAGAGAATGAATAATAAAATCTGTAGTGGACTAGTGGTACCTTTTGGCAGTTGTCATGTTGATGTTAAAAAAAAAAGATTCAAAATCTGTGATATTTTTCTCACTATTTTGGTTCAAATTTCTGTTGATGCAGGTGAAGGATACAGTGTGATTCTTCCTGAAAAGTTGAACACAGGGAAATGGAATGTCTACCGGTATGTCACTTCATGGCGACTACCTTAAATATATGTCACTTCATGGCGATTCCTCGTGTTCTTGCTTATCTAACTTGTTTTGACTGTGATCGTTGTGGCAGATCTGCGCGGTCACCTTTGAAGCTTGTCTCTAGATTTTCTGATTATCCTGAGATTGGGACATTATATGATAATTTTGTGTGAGATTCTTTATCTTATTTCTTTGAACCTGTAAGTTACAGAGGGTTTGCTATGTAAGATCTTAGCACCCTTAACCGAGGTGGTGTTTTCTTTTTATGATCTTGATTGCCAGATCTTCGGTTGAGAGATTTCCGGATCACAAGTACTTGGGTTCACGAGTGCGGGCTGATGGGACGATTGGCGAGTAAGTCAGCTGAAAATGTCACTGTCACAGTGCCACCTACCACATGGAATTGTGGGCAGAGATGCTAAATCAATCTATCCTGTGTAATATAAATATTTCTTGAAGGTATAAATGGATGACATATGGCGAAGTAAGCGATGCTCGTTCAGCTATTGGATCAGCTCTTCAGGATCATGGACTGTCTAAAGTGAGTCTGATATGGCCAAATGATTTTTGTAATTGGGGATCTAACTTTGTGTATGATTTCTATTGCCATCTACCACTTAAATTTGACCACTTTGATGACTTGCCAAGAAATTCAGCTGAGTTTCTGTGTAATGATATGCTTTTGGTTCGTTACAGGGAGCACGCATCGGACTTTATTTTATCAATAGACCCGAGTGGATTATTGTTGATCATGCATGCTCAGCATATTCATATGTCTCGGTTCCTCTCTATGACACCCTTGGTTAGTTTCTGTACCAAATTAGTCTTTCCGGAGATTTATGCTTTACTCCATTTGAAAAGTTCATGATAAGCATTCCTTTTTATCAGGTCCAGATGCTGTGAAGTATATCGTGAATCATGCAGACGTGCAGGCCATCTTTTGTGTGCCTGCAACCTTGGATGCTGTGAGCTTCAACTACTAGTGTTGCAAAGATGTTTTTTTATATATATTATATTCTTATTTTTTCTCTCTGTAAAATGGCAGTTGCTGAGATTCTTGCCCGAGATTCCAAATGTCCGCCTTATAGTGGTAAGTTATGCAAGGATATGATAATAGCATAGCTTGGAGTGAACTATGGTCTTCTTTTCCCCATATAATATGTGGTCATGTTTTCTGATAACATGTTGCAATTGCAACTATACATTTCAGGTTGTAGATGGCGTAGATGAAAACTTGCCTTTTGTTCCCAGCACATCTGGCACTAAGCTTACATCATTCTCAGAACTGTTAAGCCAGGTAATGCAAATTCCAATATCAGTTGCTTTCATTTATCTACAATTTTGGTGCCATGACCCCCGTTGCTTAAATATGTAAGAGTCTGTATATCCTTGACTGCTTGAGTTATATTTTTCAATGTAGGGCCGCTTTAATCTGAAGCCCCATTGTCCACCTTCACCCGATGATATTGTAACTATATGTTACACAAGTGGGACTACAGGAACACCAAAGGTAAATGGAATTCCTATAATAGATTAGGAAATGTTACAAATGATTTGGAGTGACATTTGTTTCTTTGGTGAAGGGGGCTATATTAACTCACGGAAATTTGATTGCAAATGTTGCTGGCGCGGCATTTTCAGTTAAATTTTGTCCTACAGACGTGTGAGTAGAAAACAACATTCTATTTTATGGCCTTTCCTATTTTTCGGATTGCCTGCTGAATTACTTTCTATATGTGGCAGCTACTTATCCTATCTTCCTTTGGCACACGCCTTAGAGCGAGCTGTCCACGTTGCCTCTATACACTATGGTGTTGCTGTTGGTTTTTATCAGGGGGTATGTTATTTTGTCAATCCTCAATGCATCCAATATTTATAGGGTGAATTTTTAGGAGATTTCTTCAAACTGCCTCATTTACTTGAACCAACTACACATATATTTACCGCTTCAGGAAATAGATATTTTAATAGCGTATTTCAATTTTATTTCTTTTTACTTATGAAGAAATGGTTTGCAGGACAATTTGAAATTGATGGATGACTTGGTAGCATTACGACCGACTGTATTTGCCAGTGTTCCTCGGTTGTATAACAAAATATACGATGGGTAACATTCCATCTCTATTGCACTAGAAATACTTGGATATGATTGCAGTAAATGACTGGTTAAATTCCAATTCTGCTAAATCCTATAGGATAATTAACGCGGTGAAGTCATCCGGAGGCCTGAAAGAGAGAATATTCAATGTTGCTTTCAACTCCAAGAAGCAAGCCTTGATGGATGGTATGGATGCGAGATTTTATTGCTCTTATGATCTGTTTTTCGTTTGCGTTCTTGCTTTAAGGCCTTAGTTGTGTTTTCAGGAAAAAAGCCATCACCGATATGGGAGAGGCTAGTGTTCAATAAAATAAAGGAAAGGCTTGGTGGACGTGTTCATACTATGTTTTCGGGTGGTTCACCTATATCAGCTGATGTGTTGGAGTTTATGAGAGTGTCAGTTGATTCTGTGGCCTTAACTGAACTGATTTAGCTTTACTCACTGAAAAGAGATATGAAATTCTGAACTTATTTGATCGCCTTATAGATGCTTTGGATGCCAATTTCGCGAAGGATATGGAATGACCGAAGCATCTTGTCTTATAACCTCAATGGATCCGACAGACTTGTTGAGCGGTCATGTTGGTTGTCCCAGTCTTGCTTGTGGTGAGCTTCATTACTTGTTTCCTTAAGTGTCTTGATCAATTCAATATTGTTATTTTCCTCAAATGATATGCACTGAATTGTCTTAACTTCTTGTTCAGAGATAAAGCTCGTCGATGTTCCTGAAATGAATTACACCTCTGATGATAAGCCCTACCCCCGTGGTGAAATCTATTTACGCGGTCCAATTGTTTTCAAAGGCTACCTAAAGGACGAAGTCCAGACGTAAGGAAGTTCACTTGAGTTTCTGTACCTCAAGTCCTCATTTCAAATCCATTAACTGCCTTGAGTTGTTTAAATCTGACAGGAAAGAAATGATTGATGATGATGGTTGGCTGCATACAGGAGATATAGGTCTTTGGTTACCTGGGGGTCGCCTTAAGATTATAGATAGGTGATCGAGCTCAAATCCAACCTTGTACAAAACTACAAAACGACACGAATTCATTCATAGTTTGATGATTGCTCACCATCTTTAATTTGCTTGATGTCAGGAAGAAAAACATATTCAAGCTTGCACAGGGCGAGTACATTGCACCAGAGAAGATCGAGAATGTCTATGCCAAGTGCAAATTCGTGGCTCAGTGTTTCGTTTATGGTATGTTTGTGTCTTAGATGATTCCGAAATTCTTCACACTACACGGTTCTTAGTTGTTTCTGCAACAGGTGATAGTTTGAAGTCCTGCGTGGTTGCTATTGTGTGCGTCGATCCAGATGTTTTAAAAGGCTGGGCCGCAGCTCAAGGAATCAAGGTAAGTCATGCTACTCATGCTTTCACGACAGCGAAAACTGATCACTTATAAAACACTCTCACATTTTGAGTCTTTGACACACTGCGCCATATTTTAACTTTGACAGTACGGAGATCTGGGCCAGCTGTGTCGACATCCAAGAGCAAAGGCCGCAGTTCTCGAGGAGATGAATGCTCTAGGGAGAGAGGCTGGGGTATGTAACGAAGCAGGGCTGCATCTTTTGACTTTGAATCTACATAATGTAGACACTGATATGTATCTTTGGACGTTTGTCTGCAGCTAAAGGGATTCGAATTCGCAAAGGCAGTTACTTTGGTGCCTGAACTACTCACCATCGAAGGCGGTCTCCTCACTCCAACAATGAAGGTAATCAAGACTAGCATATATAGCATATATGAGCTGAAACCCGAAATAAAAACATAGATCAGATTTGTGGTTAAGCTGCAATGAACTGACACAAAAGTACATTGCCGATATGACCTGAATCTAAAGTGACCCGACTCAAACCTGACCCACCGATACACTCTTCTGACTTGTTTGCGTTGTTAAAGAATAAGACCTACCCAACTAATGTGATAATTTGACGGGTTTTGTGGCCTTAAATCGTCCCCAGATAAAGAGACACCACGCGAAGGAGTACTTTGCCAAGGCGATATCGGAGATGTATCGCGTGGTATCGGAAGCAGATTCAACGATGGGGCATAAGCTGTGAGTCGTGTCGAGAAGTCGACGGAGGTTATGTGGTTGCTCGGTAGCTTATACCATCTAGAAAGCATTCATTTTCGGCATCTCATGTTCTGTCTTGTTGAGGTTATATAGGTCAGTTCTGGCATGGGCAATAATACATAGTATTAGCCTTTTTTAAATGTAAGGTGAAGAAATTAAATAAAAATAAATAAATAGTAAATGTTAATCTGATTACAATTGCGATCGGACAGTTGCCTAATATATCGGATTTTCTGAAGTAAAGTCTGATGTATTGACGTGTCTCCCAAATCTTTAGCTAGATGCTGCAAACAGTGCAAAGCAACGTCTTGTTTGTTTTGGGAAAAAAAAATTTGCCTCTTTTTTTTTGGGTGGGGTATTTATAATAAATTAATGAAAATCAATAAACTCCGGAGTATTAATTTAAGGGCCTGTTTGGTGTATTTAATAAAATGTCAGATGTAGTGTATTTAATGTCAAATGTGATGTAGGAGTATTTAATGTTTATGAAGTCAAAAGAATTGAAGGACATATACTCTTATAATTTCGGATTTGATAGATAAAAAGTTACAAATATAAGATTAACTAGAATGATTCCCGCGTCATGGCATGTTTTTTAAAAACTAAAATATTATATATAAAAATAGTATAAAATATTATTAAATGTTAAAATAAAAATTATAAAAAAAAACTTTATAATAAATGTATCTTATAATTATCTCGTAATTTTTTTTTTAAAAAATCTTATGTAAAGTATAATACATAAATATAGATATTTTAAATTACTCAAAAATAACAATATCAATATCATTATACATTGTTTAAATGTAATGTGGCATAATCAATTGTTATATTCAATGTTTTGAATTAAGCCCAATAGTTATATGGAGTATTAGATTGAATTTAATGTTTTGAATTAAGCCCAATAGTTATATGGAGTATTAGAAAAAAAGAGAATTAAAGGAAAAAAAAGAATTAAAGAAAATCAAAGAAAAATGATAAAAAATTGATTGGTTAAGACTCCTCAGATGCCTCTAAGATTGACCCATCATCCTAAACTCTTCTAAATTAAGAGTTTATATAAATATAGATTTTTTTACCCCACTAAATGTTTTTTTAACATGAAATTTAATATGTGAATCTGAATCTCTTTTATTTTAGAGTTTAGTATTTTTAAAACTTCATCCTAAACTCATATCGATCATGAAGATATTTTATTTCAAGGATGGTTTCACATTTTCTATACTTAAAAATAAAATACTCCATTCATTAATTAAAATTTGACATTTTACTATTTACATATATTTTTTAGGTGTTAAAAACTATGTAAAATATTAAATTTTTAATAATTTTATTATTATTAAGTATAAATTTATAAAAACAAATGTAAAAAATATTAATTTTTAACATTTTAAAAAATGTGTATGAATAGTAAACGATAAGTTTGAATAACCGAGGGAGTATCAAGGACAAGAAGTGGTCTTTTTTTTTTAGGAAAAGAAGTGGTGTTTTAAAATAAAATTAAGCTAATGAGATTTTCATAAAAAATATTTTAAGGTTGGTCTTATTTAATGAACCCTATTTATCAAAAATAATTTTAAATCAATGTTATTGCCTCGTATTTGGGGAGAGGGGACCACAGATTTTTGTTATCGCTCAATGCACAGCATCTTTTCCCTCCACATCTTGCAGTCTTGCACGGTAGTATTAAATCGGGGAAAAAAATAAACCCATTGCATTGCATTCTCATCTGCAAATTCTGTGCCCCCCTCGGCCCCCTCTCCCTCTCTCTTTCGTGCTGAACTTTCAACACCTTAATCGGAAGATCGAATTTGGAGGGATCCTAGTCAATGGATTCCGTTGCCGACCGCAGATTGAAGTCCATACAGGGCCATTTGGTCGCCGTCTCCGACGATCCCCTCTCCTCCCTCCGCACCAACGTCACCGCCGGGGAGTTCTTCCAAAGTACCATCTCTCCCCCCTTCTCCTAATTTGATAATTTTTCGGCAGATCTTAGGAATAGATTATGTAAACTCCACTTTGATTATTGCTTTGATGGTGTACTACTGCACTTTGTGCTATCTATTGTGCTTAATTTGAACAGTTTGGAGCTGTTCACCATAGTTTTCCATACAAGTTGGTTTGTTATACTTGGAATTAAGTTCGGTTCAGAGCGCAGCTCATGTGATTGTACTATCTCTAAGGACCATTACGAGATTGCAGAAGGGTCGGTGACCTAACCCTCGATCATTATGATTTCAACTATTTTAAGTAATTAGGATTTAGGTGTGCTGTTCACAATTTAAAGTTGTATGAATTTATAAAGTTATCGTAATATCCCTTAATCATCATGATTTTAAGTTTTCAACTAAATGAATAGTACACGAGATCTGTTATAAGTTGACTAAAGCAATGTCTTGAGCATGTTTTGACAATTCTACAACTCAAGAGTCTCAAAGCCATTAATAAGCACTGTAAATAGAGACATTTCAAATATTTAATGAAGAAACTATAACAACAAAATTTACAATTAGGTCACAATGTGGACAAATCCTAAAACAAAGGGGCTCCACTTGGATTTTTCAAAAGATCCCTAAGACCAGATGAAAAATGCAGAACCACTTTGTCACCACCCAGAATACCCCCCCAAAATCTCTGCTGCAGAAAAAGGAATCCATTTAACTTACAGGTCTTCAGATTGAGTAGTATCTTTGGGTCCTTTTCGGCATTAGGTGGTAATCAATGTTAGAAAACCTTGCGCTTAACTGTGATTGAATGATAAGCTATCTCTTTGATTGAGATTGAAGACATGATTTTTCATTGGTGAAAAATATCTTCAGCATTTTAGAGAAAGAGGTATCATAAAATGGAAACAATTCCATCCAGTCCGAGGGAGGCTTAGAGATACTGATAAAATATGTTCCTTCCTTTTGTCAAAGTAATCTTGTGATATATGTCTTCCTTATTTTTGGTTCCAATTTCTGTTGTTCTTTCCAATGACTAGTCTTGTGGTATAAAAATGTTTGATGCTTTGAAATGATAGCTGCCGGTTTTCTACAGGTGAAGGATACAGTGTCATTCTTCCCGAAAAGTTAAGCGCGGGGAAGTGGAATGTATACCGGTATGTCTCTTCGTGGTTGTTACTATTGCATGTCATATTCGATATCTCCTATGTTCTTCCCCCCTCCCTCAATTTTTGCTGATTATTTAACTGTTTTTGACTGTGTACTGTCTTGGCAGATGTGCCCGTTCTCCTTTGAAACTTGTCTCTAGGTTCCCCAAACACCCTGAGATAGGGACATTACATGAAAATTTTGTGTAAGATTCTTTCTCTTTGGAAACTCTAAGCTGTGTAGGGTCTGCTATGTAAGATCTAACGCTATCAGATGTGGCATTTTCTTGTATGTCAGACGCACTGTTGAAAAATATCCAGACTACAAGTACTTAGGTTCACGAGTGCGAGCTGATGGAACAATTGGAGAGTAAGTAAACTAAACTTGTCACCGCTAACTTCCATTTGAAGTTGTAAGCATAGCTACTAAACTTATACGTCCTGCGTTTTATTTGTGCCAACTTGAAGGTATAAGTGGATGACATATGGAGAAGTAAGCAATGCTCGCTCAGCTATCGGATCAGCTCTTCAGAATTATGGCCTGTTTAAAGTAAGTCTAATATGGCGACCTGATTGCTGTTACTGGAGCTCTACACTGTGGGTGATAGTTAAGCTATTAGGAGTAATAGGTTACTGTTGGAGACTTTAATAGTTACTTGTTACTCATATCTAACATTTTCCTTCCTTTTTTGGGGGCATGGTTTCATTTGCTATGTCAGAGCTTCATGTCAGTTGGACTTTACCACTTTCATGACTTGCCCAGAAGTTCCACTGAATACTCGTTAATTGCATGCTTTGGTTTCTGACAGGGAGCCTGTATTGGACTTTATTTTATTAACAGACCTGAGTGGATGATTCTTGATCATGCATGTTCAGCTTATTCATATGTCTCAGTTCCTCTTTATGACACCCTTGGTTAGTTTCTTTTCCAAATTATGTCTTTCTGGATATTTACGCTTTCCCAAGTACCAATGTCCTGACAAGCATTCCTTTTTATTAGGTCCGGATGCTGTGAAGTATATCGTGAATCATGCAGAAATACAGGCCATCTTTTGTGTGCCGGCAACCTTGAATGCTGTGAGCTTAATCTATTGTCTTTTAAATTTAAATTTTTATATTTTTTATGCTTTACTTCTAGGTCAATATGAGGCATGTGGCAATATTTTGTGCTAAGATGATTTGGTTACCCTGCTAAGGTTTTGGTAGATCCGGTGTAGATGTGAAAAGAACTGTCATGAGAAGGGCTAAAAGTTGTTGGAGACTTTGAGTTCACTCATATAGGATTATACTAGAGTCTTGCTGTGGTATATTTTTACATCCTCTGCCCATTCCAGTTAAAAGATTGGATAAGCGTTGGAAGCAGCATCAAATAAAATGTTGCATCAAAGGAAGCTCTGCCGGTGTTTAAATTTGAGCCAGAAAAGAAAGGTTGAACAAATTGGGTATTGTTGAAATTTTTCTTGGAATCCCCACCTTTCTAGGATGAGAGTGAGTTGCTTATGCTGTACTAGATTCATAATAATAGTGGGATCAAGCAGTTGGAGTAATTGCCATCCTTAATCAATTCCTTTGAAAAGTGATTGGAACCATATAGTAAGTGAGAAGAGCAGGACTCGGGTAGTTAGGTTGTGCATGTATTGTCATAAATTTCAAGATTGAAATTGTGGACAAGGATGTAAATATATCATGTTTATTGTTTAGATGACTTAGAAGTTCGAAATATTTTTTTCCTATTAAGCTAGGCTCTCCTTAAAGTTATGCAATTTTCAAATTTTGGAATATTTGATTGATCAACTACTGTTGTTTATTTATGATTTTTACCTGGAAATGGCAGTTATTGAGCTTCTTGTCTGAGATTCCAAATGTCCGCTTAATAGTGGTAAGTTATGCAAGGATATGCAATTGCCTAGCTTAAGGGTGAAATATCTCTTCTTTTTCCCCTGAAATATTTACTCTGTTTTATTATAATGCATTGTTAATTAAAATGCAGGTTGTGGATGGTGTTGATGAAAAGTTGCCTTCTCTTCCAAGAACATGTGGTATTAAGCTTATATCATTCTCAAAATTGTTGAACCAGGTAAATCGATTTTTTTTTTTTGGGTCTGCAGGTAAATCAAATTCTAATATCAGTTGCTTTGATTTATTAATTGGTAATATCAACTCTTTAAAATAGGACCAGTAAAACTTTTAAACCAGGTAAAAGGGTCACCTCTCACCGATAGTCACCTAGAAACTTTGTTAGTAAATTTGTCAGTAAATGAAACTCATTACAAGAGCTTATTAGACCAAATAACATCTAAAAATGATGCTTGGTGCAAACTTCTATTAAGAATGTATGAAAAATTCTTAGCAGATAATTACACTTTTGTAGCATGTTAATACCAATGAAGAATCCTTCAAGGCAATTTTTAGAACCCACTGACCAGTCGAAATTCCGGATCTTAATCTCTGATAGCGTACATGTGTTCAATATTCAGATTTATCCTCTTGGGCTTTATCTTCACACTGCAGCACAGAAAATACTCTTTCCTTATTTTTAGGTTTTCTCCATCTTTTAGTTATGGGGTGGTTGTAAGCAGTTCAGGGTAATGCCTCTAGATAATAAGTCCAAAATTAGCCATTGTTCCATGATCCTCATTTGCTTATGTATCAATATCCTTTACTGCTTAAGTTATTTATCAATGTAGGGCCACATTAATCTGAAGCCTCATTGTGCACCTTCACCGGATGATATTGCAACTATATGTTACACAAGTGGGACTACTGGAACACCAAAGGTAAATGAAATTCCAATTTAAAAAAAATTAGGAAATATAGGACATTTTTAGGAGTGACGTTTGTTTCTTTGTTGAAGGGAGCTATCTTAACACATGGAAATTTGATTGCAAGTGCTGTTGGTGTCTCTTTTTCATTTGCATGTTATTCTACAGATGTGTGAGTACACAACCACATTCCATGAAAATAATATAATTCACTCTCTTCTTAAACTTACGTTGTACTATATAGCATCTCTGCTCTTATTTTTCTACTGAACTGTTTTCTATATTCGACAGCTATTTATCCTACCTTCCTTTGGCACACATCTATGAAAGAGGTGTTCAGGTTGTATGTGCACACGGCGGCGCTGCTGTGGGTTTCTATCAAGGGGTATATGATTCTATTATCAGTTATCAATACCATAATTATGGCGTGGTCTTTGAATAGTTCTTCAAACTGCTTGATTTGCTTGGACAAATTATGCAGATATGCAAATTAAGCACCAAGAAGTTTTTTCCCCCTTTTTTACATGGAAAATGCCAAAAGGTTGTAATTAGATGATAGATATAGTGTTTAAGGCTGATTGTGTGTATCATTTTTGGTCGGTTGACTGTGGGCTGCAAACATGCAATCCTGAAACCTGAATTATGTTATGTTCACAGTTTAACCTATAGTAGTATTACCGTAAGTTATATTCATT
Source organism: Persicaria tinctoria (assembly GCA_037127255.1). Classification (NCBI taxonomy): domain Eukaryota; kingdom Viridiplantae; phylum Streptophyta; class Magnoliopsida; order Caryophyllales; family Polygonaceae; genus Persicaria; species Persicaria tinctoria. Next base: position 10,883,192 of record JBANSL010000012.1, read on the forward strand.
CATGTTGGATAATATATACTATTTGGTATAGTTATTTATTTTTTGCCTCCTAAATGATAGGATTATGTTATTGATATTTCCATCAGTAATAATTGTGTTGGGTCAAAGTGATGGTCTGGTCCTGTAAGGATAAGCTAGTAACCAATTTATTTTTTCCTCCAAATATTTTTTTGTAACCAATCCAAGTTAGGATATCTTTTTCCTTTTATACTTGAAGCATGATGAAAAGGATGGCAGAATGTCAAACTGATTTGGAAGTTTCACTTAGCAATATATTTCCACTTCATTTATTTTTTCTTAATCAAGACATGTGGCAGGACAATTTGAAAATGATGGACGACTTGGTAGCTTTACGACCAACTGTCTTTTGCAGTGTTCCTCGGCTTTATAACAGAATATATGCTGGGTACTGTTCCATTTCTATTGCACTAGAAATTTAACATGGACAAGACATGACTGGGTAAATGCTGATTCAGCTAAGTCCTGTAGGATAAATAATGCTGTGAAGTCATCGGGAGGTTTGCGAGAGAGGCTGTTCAATGTTGCTTTCAATTCCAAGAAACAAGCCTTGATGAACGGTATAGATGCAATTTTCCCCTTCTTTTATCATTACAATAATCAAAATGAAATTCAGCATGTTAGCTTGATATCTTTTTGGGATTAAAATGCTATGAGCATTTTCTGGCAATCTTTTGGTGGTTATAAGCTTCTTTGTGCAACCATTATTTGCTACTTGCATTTCTTTTTGTTCTTGGAAATTATGTCAGTGGACATCTGTGCCTCCTTTTTTTTTGTGCTTTAAAAGCTTTTTTGTGTTTGCAGGACAAAATCCATCACCAATATGGGATAAACTAGTGTTCAATAAAATAAAGGAAAAGCTTGGTGGAAGAATTCGTCTTATGATTTCAGGTTCTGCACCTATATCACCTGATGTGTTGGACTTTCTGAGGGTGTAAGTTGATTTAGACCCTTGGCTGAATCGATTTAGCTTTAATTAGTTAAAGATTATCCAAACTTGTGGGCTATTGTTCCAAACTGTTATCTTGCTGCATTTTCATCACATTATAGGTGCTTTGGATGCCCTGTTATTGAAGGATATGGAATGACGGAAACATCTTGTGTGATAAGCATAATGGATCCAGGAGACATTTTAAGTGGTCACGTTGGTCCTCCCGGCCTTGCTTCCGGTGAGCTTGTTTCCTGAAATGTTCTTCAATACCATTAAATACTTTAATATCGTGAACGAAGCATCCACAGACTGATTGAGCTCCTAATTTTTCCTAAGAGAAAGTTCTTTGCATCTCCTTCTCTTCATGGCATATATACTCTAGAATGAAGAAATTGGAGGCCCTTTTGATCAAAACTAGAATAGAGCTTTGAGTGTATATGATTGAACTCTTCATTTTCTACTTTATGCTGGCTCATGTCATTGTCAATCATGTTTTCATCTTTGAGACTCGAAAACCTTACTAGTTACTGGCTTACTGCAGTGCAGATGAGGATAACTGGATAAAGAAGCTATTCTTTTTGTTTTCGAGGTTCATTGGTATAAAAAGAAATGTAATGAACTAAATTTCCTTCTTGCTCAGAGATAAAGCTCGTTGATGTTCCTGAAATGAATTACACCTCTGATGATCAGCCCTATCCCCGTGGTGAAATATGTGTACGTGGTCCAATTGTTTTCAGAGGGTACTTGAATGATGAAGTCCAGACGTAAGGAAGCTCCAGAAAGTTCTTTACCTTCTCTCCTGGTTTCAAACCCATTAACTATCTCAAGATGATCCAAATTGACAGGAAAGAAATGATTGATGAGGAAGGTTGGCTGCATACCGGAGATATAGGTCTCTGGTTACCAGGGGGGCGTCTTAAGATTATAGATAGGTCAGCTTAGTTCCAACCTTATACAAACTAAACCAGTCATTCTTACTTGTTACTGTTGATTAATATGATGATGCTTTATCTTTCATTTTTACGCCTGAGTGACATTTTCTGGCTTGGTGTCAGGAAGAAAAACATATTCAAGCTTGCACAGGGAGAGTACGTTGCACCAGAGAAGATTGAGAATGTGTATGCCAAGTGCAAATTTGTGGCACAGTGTTTTGTGTATGGTGCGTTGGATTGTTTGAATGATTGCAATATTATTACACTCTTTTAAGTTCTAAACTAGTCTTTTCTCCTCATTCATCCTTGGTTTCTGCAACAGGTGATAGTTTCAATGCCTCCTTAGTTGCTGTTGTGTGCATTGACCCAGATGTTTTGAAGGGTTGGGCCGCAGCTGAAGGAATCAAGGTTTGCTATTCTACACATTCTTCCGCTTCTCCAAAGACAGATAACTCATCAATAAAATGCCTCTCTATTTTGACACCTTAGAGTTTGATCTCATTTTGCTCTTGATTTTCTTGACGCAGTACGAAGATATTGCACAGCTATGCCGACATCCAAGGACAAGGGCAGCAGTTCTTGCCGATATGGATGCTACAGGAAGAGATGCTGGGGTACGCAACAGATCAGTGCCCGTCTTCTCTTTTGAATCTACATAATATGCGCACTGCTTTGAATCTTTGGATGTCTGTTTGCAGCTGAGAGGATTCGAATTAGCAAAGGCGGTTACGTTGGTCCCTGAACCACTCACGGTTGAAGGCGGTCTCCTCACTCCAACGATGAAGGTAACTCGAAAGCTACACGAACCTGACCCTTCAAAATCTATCAAGCGCACCCTTTTCCACGTAGTTAATGAATTATAGAGTTAAGCAGCTAATGTGTTGTTTGGCCATTGAACGTCCCCAGATAAAGAGACCCCAAGCGAAAGAATACTTTGCGAAGGTGATATCGGAAATGTATTATGCGATCTCGAAAGCGGAGTCGGCAGGGCAGAAGTTGCGAGGTACACAGTTATATGGTTGATCCACAAAGATGGCGAGCTTAATATGATTCTCGTCCTGTACTTACTTCACCCATCTCCTGTAACTCCTGTTACTACATCCTTCTATAATTGCATTGTTCTAGTACTGGAGTATGTCAAATAAAAAAGTACAGTCATGGTGTTGAACTAATAATACCCTTATCCCGGTTTAGATCCTGTAGAGTCTAATCAATCCATAAACACAATTACGCAAAAGTAGAATTGTACTCGATGAATGAGTAAATGGATTACTGAGTGTAAGCAATAGAACACAAAGGTCTTAGCTGTATAATTCTTTAGTTGACTTGCTATTGGCTGATGGCATATCGCTAAATATACGGCATCATCATCATCGATTTTCGGTGAAGAAGGAGAAAAGGAGAAACTAATGCAAGGAATCGGTGTCGATGGAGGTGAAGAAGGTGAAAAGGAGAAAATAATGCAAGGGAGGGTGAGATCATCAACTCAGAGCCTTATTGACTTTGGATATCGGTGGCGGCAAAGTAGGCAAAAACAGTCTTGATGGTAGCGGTGGAATAAGTGGATACTTTGTCGTTGCCGACTTTAGATGACGATGGAGATGATCATGTGTTTGACGAAAAAACATTGTGTGAATAACCCTAAAATAAAATCCAAAAGAGTTTTCTGACCTGTATTAGCAAGATGCATGGTCTATTGCTATGATAGATAGCATTATTATAGCAACATATTAGATCATGGCCAACCGCTTCCCTAAAATGATCTCTAAAATAGAGTATTATAAGTAAAATATTCTGAATATTTTTTGATCTCATTCCAAAAGTTTCCTCATTGTAGAGTTTACCAAAAAATATAAAGAGTTTTCTCAAAATTTAGGGAATGATCTCCATATTTTCTCTTCATTATCTATTTTGGATAATGTAATGGGGAAACTCATAGCTGTTTGTGGCAATTCGGTTGTTCGGGTATACTCATTCGGGTTTGATCATATGTCTCATGTCTGGTATACTATATGTTCGGTCGGGTTCGGGCCAGGTCGGGTCAGGTAAGTTCGGTTCAAATGGATTTCGGGTTCAGGTTGGGTCAAGTCGAGTCACATTAAGTTTTATTATAAAATGATAATTATTTTTTTGTTAATCTTATTTATTGAATATTAAACTTCATTTATTTAGCATATTAGGTTTCATTATATGTAATTCACGTTATTTGAGTATTTAAAAATAAGAAAATTAAAGTAATTAGAAGGAAGAGTCGGTCGGGTATGGGTCTGGTCGGGTTTGTATATGTTCGTGTTCATTCGGATATCGGGTCAAAATGGGTCGGGCTCGGGTTCAGATTGTGCAAGACATTAAATTTTCGGGTTTCGGTCGGTTATGGGTTCGGGTGAGTCGCGTCCGGTTTTTGGATCGGGTCAGATTTTGCGAGCTCTACTCTTAGCCTTTACATCTAGGGCACCACGCGAAAATTCCGTTTTTTTTTATGGACAAATTGCATAAAATAGCACGAACTTTAGGGGTGGTTGCACTCAGTGGCACAAACTTAAACAAATACAAAAATAATCACCAACTTTGGTGTTTAGTTGCGGTCAGTGGCACGTATACCCCCTATCTCGCTAATGTGGACTAGTAGGGGGGCTTACATGGAATTTTTTTAATTAAAAACACATATAGCGAGATATGAATTAATGAGAATGCTTATATGTTTTTTTTTAAATTAAAAGACATAAAAGATGTGCTAAAATTATGAAACTAGCTAGGTTCCAATTTTATTTTTTATTTCATGTAATTCCAAATCAAAGATAATTGTGACAAATATAACATTTGCAAATTAAAATTTGGTACTAGTTATTTTAATTTGCTCCGAGGCGACGTCGGTGAGTAAGACTCGGTTTGCTCCGAGGCGAGCCGCGGTGAGCCCTGGGAGACCCATTCCGACGCCGAGTTCAAGGACGGTCTTGCCGTGGAGGGTGAACAAAGAATCGGCGTACTGGATGGCGAGGTAGAGAGGATTCAGTAGACGGCAGAGGGGAGGGGGGTTTTGGATTTGGATTTGATTAATGTAGGGATATAATCTCAGCCCTTTATTTTTTTTAATGGTTGAGATTATTTTGTTAGAAAGTTATTACGAGGTTTTTTATTAGGAGATGATCTTCTTCCCCAAAACTCGGGCTTATGAATGGGATTGAAAAAAAAAATTAAAATGAAACCCTTAAGTTGATAAGACATAAAAAAAATAAGTTAAATGTCATCTCGAATGCGTATATCTTTTACTACTAAACTTCCTAATTTACCAAGAATTTCGAATAGTGGGTTATATTAAAATATTTAATTATGCTTACATTTATATTTACCCATTACACATTTATAATTTACGCGGTTTCTAATAAAATTGTTTTGTTTTATACTTTCACTTTGATTTTATATGGCTATTTTTTTTTAAAAGGAAAGGAATTCAACGCACTGGACAGACCGGTGGGTCGAGAGGTAAAAAGATCGACAACAAGAATACCATCATGACATGATAGAAACAAGAAACAACCGAGCAAACATATCAACGAAAAAGAAACACCGAGAAAAACTAAGGGCAGATAGACAACATTGACGGAACGAGCGATGAAGATCCTATGTTATTTTGCGCCACAACCGTGACCGAGATTCGCATGTCTATCTAGAAATTAGTAGGGTGTTTGAAATGACCCAACATGATCAAGTTGCAGTGTTGTACAATGAACACTGACGTTCTGTCCCGTAAAAATTTACCATATGCACCACAAAATTGACCACATATACAATGTAGTGATTTGTTTGTGGTGTAAATAGCATCTCCAGTACCAAAATCACTTTCGAAAAAAGATCCTGTACTAGAGTACAGTACAAGTACAAGTGCCAAAATTGATTTCCTGTGCTACAGTTGCAGGCAAAAATCTATCTGTGCAAAATCTATAAAGCCACAACATCCATCATACCCCGTTTACAAATTAAAATTTGGTACTAGTTATTTTAATTTGCAAATGCTATATTTGTCATAATTATCTTTGATTTGGAATTACATGAAATAAAAAATAGAATTAGAACCTAGCTAGTTTCATAATTTTGGCACATCTTTTATGTCTTTTAATTTAAAAAAAAAACATATAAGCATTCTCATTAATTCATATCTCGCTATATGTCTTTTTAATTAAAAAAATTCCATGTAAGCATCCCTACTAGTCCACATTAGCGAGATAGGGGGTATACGTGCCACTGACCGCAACTAAACACCAAAGTCGGTGATTATTTTTGTATTTGTTTAAGTTCGTGCCACTGAGTGCAACCACCCCTAAAGTTCGTGCTATTTTATGCAATTTGCCCTTTTTTATTAATGAAATGCTTACCGATAAGGGCATAAAGGTAAATAGACTTCGTCTGGGTCCGGTGAGAGAAACTCAATGCTCACAAATCACAATTCCAGAGAGTAGGTAGCTCATAGCTGAGCTCACAGCCTGTCACAGGAAATTCCAAACAGAGCAAAACCCTAACGCTAGACCCCCAATCTCCCTCGCCAGCAGCTCAATTCAAGTTGAATCAGGTGATTGAGTCTTCAATCTCTTGTTCGATTTCAAATTCCATCTTCCTCCCTTGCTCTTTCTCTCTATCGCAGGCCCTCTCCGCTTCACTCTCTATCTCTTTCGTCACTCCCTCCGTCGCCGATAATTGTAAGTCTTTCTTTCCCGATTCTCTTCATTACTTTGTCCTCTGCTGCTTCCTTTGCAATTCATTATTCGTATGCTTTATTGATGCCCTTCTATGCTATAATTCACTGATTCTCTGATTTGTTCTTTATTTCTCTACTGGACACAGAGAATGTCATCCGGAGTTAACATCAGAAAGCTCTCTTCGTTTATCTCCCACAGTGGTAGGATGACCGCACTTGACAAATTCCTGAAAATTGATTGTAAATCAGCAAAATCGACATTAGTGAGCATTTACCCCTTGTCATATCTTTCTACAAGACATTGGATATTTCGGGTGCTTTTGGGTCGAGGTCAGATTTCATCATCTTGAATATCTTGCTCAACGGGCAACGCCTACTCTAGAATGAGGTTAGCAAATGCTGCATTCTCTGCTGTTGGGCTCATAGAACGGCTACCGCTCGGATATTATTACTTATAAATTTTAATTCCTTGCTCAAAGGTTTGTGTTTAGCGGGGAAAATGGTAGAGGCTCTTGGTTTGTTCTCAAAGATGATTCAGTTGGGCTGGACTCCTGATGTTACTTATAGTACTATAATCGATGGTTTGTGCAAGACTGGGAACGCTGCTACGGCCCTTGAGTTACATCGATGTATGGTGCATGGTAGGGTGGGTAATGTCAAAGAGAATTCAAAGCCAAAATCTGTGTCTTCCCCTCTGATTGATGGTCAATGCGTGGAGTGGCCTATATCTGATATGAAAGAAAAGTATGTGGGAATTTCTCCAAATGTTATTACTTACAACTGTTTGATTGATGGGTTGTGTCGTTCGAAGATGGAAGAAGATGCTAAGTCTCTCCTAGTTGAAATGATAGATCGGGGAAATGAAAACTAATGGCGTACAACACGCTCATAGATGGGTATTGCAAAACAGGAAGCTAGAGGAGGCACATGATTTGTTTCTTGAGATGAACACACCAATGGTTGTTCCCCTAATGTCATTACTTTTAGCACGCTCATTGATGGGTATTGTAAGTCTGGGATGATTGATAAAGCAAATGATTTGCTTCTTGAAATGGAAGCCAAGGGTTGCTCCCCTGATGTTGTTACTTTTACCGCGCTCAGATGGGTATTGTAAATCAGGGATGCTTGAGAAAGCAAATGATTTGCTTCTTGAAATGGAAGCCAAGGGTTGCTCCCCTAATGTCATTACTTTTAATACATTGATGAGTGGCTTTGCCCGTCAGAAAGAAAGTGCAAGAATTATAGAGCTTCTTCAAAAAATGCACAACATGAAGATTTTGCCCGACTTGAACACAGAATCTATTTTAGGGATTATATCAACGTGGATGAAAATTGTCAAAGCTGGGTAAGCTCACTACCAGATTTCTCTTCGTACGGAAACCCTATAAAGGAACTCAGTGAATCGTTATGTGAGTTTGCTCTTTGATCTTGATCTTGTTTCATGCTTTCTTAATTCTCCAACTCCTTGTCTTTTACTTTTTCTAATTCATTTCGTAGCATTTTGTGGCATCAGATTATTTACTTGCAATGACTTTTTTTTTAAATCAGGTTTGAACTCTTACAAAAAAATATATCATCGGAGCTAGATGCATAAATGGGAGAGATGTAACTGCCGATTAGAATGGTGGTCTCTTGCTCTTCACAAAGAGCTTGTTTGATGCTTGACTATCTAGATGATCAATACTAACTGAGAAAGTCTTCTCGAGTTAACATCAGAAACATTTATCCGTTTGTCTCCCACAATGGTAGATGAACGCACTTGACAAATTCCTGAAAATTGATTGTAAATCAGGCAAAATTGACATTTGTGATGCCCATTTCTTCTTCAACCACATGCTTCATATGAGACCTTCGCCCCCGCTTTCATGTTTCAGTACACCGTTGGGTGCTCTAGTTAAATGTGAGCATTTTCCCCTCGTCGTATCTTTCTACAAGACGTTGGATATTTCGGGTGCTCTTGGGTTGAGACCAGATTTCATCATCTTGAATATCCTGCTCAACAGCTATTCTAGAATGAGAATAGGGAGTGCTGCATTCTCTGCCTTCGGCCTAGCGTTGAAGAATGGCTACCGCCCGGATATTTTTACTTTTAATTCATTGCTCAAAGGTTTGTGTCTGGAGGGGGAAATGGTAGAGCTTTTCTTGGATATGCAAGGTAGCGTTATTTCGCCGAATGTCATTGTTTATAGTTGTTTGATTGATGGATTTTGTAAAGAAGGGCACTCTGATAAGGCTGAAGAACTGATCTTGGAACTGAAAAGTAATGGTGTTTCTCTTAATGTCTATAGCTATAATTCTTTGATTGATGCGCTTTACATCTCTGGGAAAGACGAGGAGGTGATCATAGTCTTGGCGAATATGGATGGAGAAGGTATTTTGCCGGATGCAGTGACCTTCACTGTTATAATTAACCATCTTTGCAAGAAAGGGAGTATTGAACAAGCAATAAAAGTGTTAGAGTTGATGACCCCAAGAGATGAACTTCCTGACATATTCACTTATACTGGAAGGATTGATGATGCGCGAGGTGTGTATTCTTGGATGAAAAGTTGTGGCTTTGAAGTGTTAGAGTCATTTCTACCTGTTACTGTTGACTAATATGATGATTCTTTATCTTTCATTATTACGCCCGAATGACATTTTTTGGCTCGGTGTCAGGAAGAAAAACATATTCAAGCTTGCACAGGGCGAGTACGTTGCACCAGATAAGATTGAGAATGTGTATGCCAAGTGCAAATTTGTGCCTGGCACAGTGTTTTGTGTAGGTACGTTGGATTGTTTGAATGATTGCAATATTATTACTCTTTTTAGTTCTAAATTAGTCTTTTTCCCTCATTCATCCTTGGTTTCTGCAACAGGTGATAGTTTTAATGCCTTCTTAGTTGCTGTTGTGTGCGTTGACCCTTTTAAAGGGTTGGGCCGCAGCTGAAGGAATCAAGGTTTGCTATCCTATACATTCTTCCGCTTCTACGAAGACAGATAACCTCATCAATAAAATGCCTCTCCATTTTGACACATTAGTTTTCATCACATTTTCTAGCTATAACATTATTTGCTTGTACAAATGGTAGCCAATGTAGAGTTTGATCTCATTTTGCTCTTGATTTTCTTGACGCAGTACGAAGATCTGGCACAGCTATGCCGACATCCAAGGACAAGGGCAGCAGTTCTTGCCGATATGGATTACTGAGTCTAAGCAATAGAACACAAAGGTCTTAGCTGTATAATGCTTTAGTTCGGCTTGCTATTGGCACGATAGCATACCACTAAATATATGGCGTCATCACCAATTTTCGATGTCGATGGAGGTGAAGAAGAAGAAAAGGAGAAAATAATGCAGGGAAGGGTGAGATCACCGACTCAGAGACTTATCGACTTCGGATATCGGTAGCGGCAAAGTAGGCAAAACAGCCTTGATGTAGCGGTGGATAATTCGTCGCTGCCGACTTTCGATGTCGATGTCGATGGAGACGATCATGTGTTTGACAAAAAGACAATGTCAATAACCCTAAAATAAAATCCAAAAGGGTTTTTTAACTTGTATTGGCAAGATGCACTTTGTCTATTGGTAAGATAGATAGCATTATTATAGCAACATATTACAACTCTAGTGTTTTTAATTTTTTTTAAAAATATGGGTCAATCCAAGATTTCTAATAACTGAGTTGATTTTGTATTGAGAATGTCTATTGGCAAGATGCACTTTGTCTATATAGCAACGTCCTATTCAGAGTGGCCTAGTGATGTGGAGCAAGAGGTGGTATGAAGGTCCTATGTACAATCTCTGCCTCTATCATCAGCGTCGAAAATCCTTTTAGCCCCATGTTGAATAGCAAACATATATCCAACACTCTTCCTAATATAAGAATCAGTAAGTGAGTACTGATTTATTCTAAACCGCAATTTCGACTGATCCTCCAAAGACATAAAAATCGTACTTTTGAGACTCTAATTGTTGGGGTCTCCGAATCCCTAATGACCAAGACCTACCAACCTTTGATGTGTGTGTTTACATATAATTTCCTCAAATACCTGTTTCGTAACTCTTCCATTTATAATTGGACATCTCACTTATTTTTCTAAATTAATTTCATTCGAAATACTCAGGTTACCTTCAATCTCTGTTACTCAAGAACGGGTTACTCAAGAACGGGTTATTCCTGACGTGGTCTGAAAGCCGATTTATGATAATTGACCTATTAACGTAAAGTAATAGTCAATTATCTTTCTTACCTTAGCACATGCTTAGGTGAAAATAATAATGTTTGGATACCGCAATAGAATGGATTATTTGTAAAAAAAATTATACTCCGTAGTCCGTATTAATGAAATGCTTATCGATAAGGGCATAAAGGTAAATTAGTAAATAGACTTTGTCTGGATCCTGAGCTGAGAGAACTCAATAATCACAATTCCATAGAGTACGTAGCTGAGCTCACAGCCTCACAGGAAATTCCAAACAGAGCAAAACCCTAACGCTAACCTCCCCACAATCTCCCTCGCCAGCAGCTCAATTCAAGTTGAATCAGGTGATTGAATCTTTCATTCTCTTGTTCGATTTCAAATTCCATCTTCCTCCCTTACTCTTTCTCTCTGTCGCAGGCGAAGGCGTCCCTCTCCGCTTCATTCTATCTCTTTCGTCACTCCCTCCGCCGCCGACAATTGTACGTCTTTCTTTCCCGATTAAATTCATTACTTTGTCCTCTGCTGCTTCCTTTGCAATTCCTTAATCGTATGCTTTATTGATGCCTTTATAGAATGTGTGCGAATTCTATGCTCTAATTCATTGATTCTCTGATTTGTTCTTTATTTCTCTACCGGACACAGAGAATGTCATCGTCATCTAGAGTTAACATCAGAAAGCTCTCTTCTTTTATCTCCCACAATGGTAGGATGACCGCACTTGAAAAATTCCTGAAAATTGATTGTAAATCAGGCAAAATCGACATTAGTGATGCCCATTTCTTCTTCGACCACATGTTTCATATGAGACCTTCGCTCCCACTTTCATGTTTCAGTACACTGTTGGGTGCTCTAGTTAAATGTGAGCATTTTCCCCTTGTCATATCTTTCTACAAGACATTGGATATTTCGGGTGCTCTTGGGTCGAGGTCAGATTTGATCATCTTGAATATCTTGCTCAATGCCTACTCTAGAATGAGATTAGGAAGTGCTGCATTCTCTGCTCTTGGCCTCGTGTATAAGAACGGCTACCGCCCGGATATTGTTACTTTTAATTCGTTGCTCAAAGGTTTGAGTTTGGAGGGGGAAATGGTAGAGGCTCTTGGTTTGTTCACAAAGATGATTCGGTTGGGTTGTAATCCTAGTGTTGTTACTTATAGTACTATAATCGATGGTTTGTGCAAGACCGGGAACGTCGCTACGGCCCTTGAGTTACATCGAGATATGGTGCATGGTAGGGTGGGTACTACCAAAGAGAATTCCAAACCAAAAACAGTGTCTTTTCCACTGATTGACGGTCGATGTGTCGAGTGGCCTATATCTGAAACGAAAGAAAATGCTGCTAGAATTTCTCCGAATGTTGTTTCTTATAATTGTTTGATTGATGGGTTGTGTCGTTCGGGGATGGAAGAAGATGCTAAGTCTCTCCTTGTTGAAATGATGAAGTGTGATGTTCATCCTAATGTGGTGACTTTTAGCATTTTGATTAATTCACTTTGTAAGAAAGGCAAAGTGGAACAAGCAAGGGAGGTTTTGGGTACAATGATATTGAGAGGCGAGTTCCCTTGCACTATTACCTATAACACAATTGTGGATGGTTTGTGCAGAATTGGGAAGATAGAAGAAGCTATGAGTTTGTACAAAGATATGAATTGCAGGGGAATATCCACGGACAATGTGACTATAAACACCATACTCAAAGGTCTTTTTCATTTGAAAAAAGTTGAAGAAGCTATGAGTTTATTCAAACAGATGAAAAAGATGGATGCAACTTGTCAACCAAATCAAGTTACTTATGCTACTATGATTGACGGACTATGCAAAGAAGAGGATGTAGGTAAGGCTGAGGATCTTTTCTTTGAAATGCAGGGTAGCGGTATTTCGCCGAATGTCATTGTTTATAATTGTTTGATTAATGGAATTTGTAAAGAAGGGCACTCTGATAAGGCTAAAGAACTGATCTTGGAAATGAAATGTAATGGCGTTTCTCCGGACCTCTATAGCTATAGTTCTTTGATTGATGCGCTTTACCTCTCTGGAAAAGACGAGGAGGTGATCACAGTCTTGGCGAATATGGAAGGAGAAGGTATTTTGCCGGATGCAGTGACCTTCACTATTATAATTAACCATCTTTGCAAGAAGGGGGATATAAAACAAGCAATAAAAGTGTTAGAGTTGATGACCCGAAGAGATGAACTTCCTAACATATTCACTTATAATTGTCTGATCAAAGGCCTTTGTTTAGAAGGAAGGATTGCTGATGCACAAGTTGTGTTTTCTTGGTTGAAAAGTTGTGGCTTTGAGTGTAGTGTTGTGACGTACATCACGCTCATAGATGGGTATTGCAAAACAGGAAGACTAGAGGAGGCACATAGTTTGTTTCTTGAGATGAACATCAGTGGTTGTTCCCCTGATGTCATTACTTTTAACACATTGATACATGGGTACTGCAAGTCGGTGATGCTTGAGAAAGCAAATGATTTGCTTATTGAAATGGAAGCCAAGGGTTGCGCCCCTGATGTCATTACTTTTAATGCATTGATAGGGGGCTTTGCCTCTTTGAAAGAAAGTGCAAGAATTATAGAGCTTCTGCAAGCAATGCACAACAGGAAGATTGTACCCAACTTGAACACAGAATCTATTTTAGGGGAATATATCAACCTGGATGAAAATTGTCAAAGCTGGGTGAACTTACTCCCAGATTTCTCTTCGTTCGGAAGCCCTATAAAGGAACGCATTGAATCTTTATGTGAGTTTGCTCTTCGATCTCGATCTAGTTACGTGCTTTGTTAATTCCTCAACTCCTTATTTTTTCCTTTCCTCATTCCTTTGATAGCATTTTGTGGATACTAGATGATTTACTTGCAATTATTTTATTTTGTTTAAAAAAATCCAGGTTTGAACTCTTCCAAAAAGAATCATCAGTGCTAGGCATTAATGGGAAATCGAGATCTAACTGCATATTAGAGAGATGGTCTTTTCCTTCTTGATAAAGAGCTTGTTCGGTGCTTGACATTGTAGATGGTCAACTTCAAGAAGCTGAAGCCTTGAACATTGTTATTATTAAGCTGTTTGAGTTGTAAATGGTTTGGTGAAACTACTTGTTGGTTCCAAATATTCATTCATCAACTAGTGATCAAACATCTTACTGTCAATTAACTTTCCTGGAGGATCGTCATGTAAGTTTGAGGATTCACTAGAGCTAGCTTGTAAGTTGCAGTAACTTCTAGTTCCATATTATGTTTGGATGGGTTTGTTCGAACCAATTCAAGGAAGTCATTATCATTTTTCACTATGTTTGGATGGGTTTATTGTCTGATTTGAGTTAAAGATTGGAATATAGAGTCAAATCAGTGCACATAATTTGAGTTTTATTTTGAGTTCGGGATTAATTCCCATGTTCGTATGATTGACGGATGTTGCTTATAATTGTTTGATTGACTGGATTCTGTAAAGTAGGGCACTTGAATAAGGTTGAAGAGCTTTTTCTTGAAAATGAAAAGTAATGGCGTTTCTATGGATGTCTATAGCTATTGTTCTTTGATTGATGTCCTTTACATCTCTGGGAAAGACGAGAATGTATTAACAGTCGTGGCAAAACTCACACAAATGGACAAAGGGACATTAAGCTGTGAGTTATACGATCCAGATCTCGAAATCTTCCTCTGAACAATATAAGCTGTGCTAGGCCTGCCCAAGGAGAATAAGTTTGTATCTGAAATTTGAGTTACAGAACACACTTACAGCCTAAGAATTAAGAAATGGCCGCTCCTTACCACACTCGCTCAAACAGTCGGTCAAGCACATCAAGCCCCGTTGTTTCAGCTCAACGGGCTTAAGATTAGATCTTATGAGCTTCGACATCCTCCACGCTCATCTCTAAGCTTTCCCTCCTTAGCGGTCTCTATGAGTGCGCTGATAAACTCCTCCAATTACCGTCTTCTCAAAAGGCCTTTGTAGAAACAAGGAGCTGAAGAAGCCATTAGAAAGAGCTCAGGAGGTTCAATCCATTCTAAGGAGGAGGTGTTCTAAAGATGAGATCACCAAGGAGGTTTCACAGCACCTGAAATCAAGGAAGAATGCCATCAAGGCGGTCACAAAGGCATTGAGGGTGTGTTTGGTAATGATATCTAGATATCAGATATCAGCCCTGATATCTGATATCTAGTGTTTGGTAGAGCTAGATATCGATATCACTTTAACTGATATCAATATCTAGTGTTTGGTATGCATAATATATCACCTGATATCAAGTGATATTTGATATCTGTGTTTGGTAAGAGCCAGATATCGAATATCAAATTTGGCCTATTTTGATATACCCAATTTTTGGGAGGTATCACTTGATATCGACATCGCCCGATATCGATATCTTGATACCGATACCGATATCTTGATATCAAGATATCACCCGATATCGATATCTTGATATCGATACCGATATTGATATCTTGATATCTAGATATCGTTACCAAACACACCCTGAAGGAGTTGAAGAAAGTTAAGAACAAGAATGCTGTTTTAAATACACATGGGTGGTTATGAAGAAACAAATCATGTGCCTCCTCCATGACAGAATATAGCCTTGCTCTTTGTTAGGATGTAGTGGTAATAAGGATAACAAGCGTGAAGGAACGGAATCACGAATAGGGAGAAATAAGGCCAGATAGAACACACAAATTTAACGTGGGAAACTGTTATGATCCTAATAGTATCTTGTGAGATTGAAGGGAAAGATGGAGATTAGAAGGGGATTAGAGGAAGAAGATGAAGTGCAGAGGAAGTAACCAGCGTCATAAAGGAAGCGATCTGTGCTGATGTGTTTACCTTCGGAGAATGTGACAGATGAAGTAATCAATGTCATTTCGGTTGTGAATTGGTTCAAAATTTCAAATCTCACTTGATTAATTCCCAGTTGATTTGCATTGCTTATTAGTTATTACATCTTCTATTAACTATTGACCTCTGTTTACAAATAAAAAGCGTAGCTTGATGGCATATCGACATTGTCATACCGAAGACCGGAGAGCTCGTTAAACTCACCCAAAATGGGCTGTTTACGATTGGTAGACCATCATGTAAAAGGGACATTTACGATGTTATGAGGTGAATTCGACGGGATTTGAAAGAAAAAAAAAATCAAGATTCGGCCCCATCCCGTTCCATGTCTACTCCTAACTAGGACGGAGTAACTACTATACTCACCACCAATTTTTTGTTAAATATGCGGTCAATTCACCGGTTTTTACTTGAAAACAGTTTGTCGACACTGACTTCTCATGTTGGCAGATATTGACCGACATTTTACCAATAAGAGAAGTCAGTGTTGACAATCTATTGCCAACATTGAAAGTCGGTAAATTGGTACTCCCTCCATTCCTTAATGTTTGTCATTTTTAAAGTTGCATGTTTTTATAGAAAGTTCAAAATTATATAAAATATTAATTTTTTATTCAATTTTTTTTTAATAATATTATACTTATTACTAATAAATGTAAAATTATTAAAAAAATTATTTAAATAAATAAATATTTTATAGTATTTTTAATACCTTAAAAAACGTATATTGACGGTACAATGATTTAACAAACCGGTACCAATTTGAGGATCACTTGTGTTTACTTATTAGCTAATTGGCATACTGTAAAGTAAAGCCGATCCAAAACGACGTCGTTGCATAGTCCAGTGAATTGTATGTTCTGCACCACCACACCACCTCAGTTCTCTTTCAGATTGATATTGGTTCCTTGTGAGATCTGAAGCTTTCATCAATGGCGATCATAACTGAGTACGAAGAGGGCTTTGACCCGCTAAAGTCAAAGCCGAAACCGAAATCGAAATCGAAACCGAAACCCCAAACCAGCAAGAAGACCCCAAACCAGCAGCAACCAACTCCACCCTCTCCCCCACCGAAACCTAAACAAAACCCGACTTCGAATCCGTTCACCTTCTGGTTCTACTTCACCATCACAGTCTCTCTCATCACTCTCCTCTTCATCCTCATCTCCTCCCTTTCTCCGCAGGATCCTAAAGCCTGGTTCTTGAGCTTACCTTCCGCCCTCCGCGATCACCACGCACGAGGTCGGATCGTCAAGGTCCAGTTAAACCCTAACGGATCTCCAATTGAAGTCTTCACCTACTCCGCAGGTTCTAAGGGCTCTGAAACCGTGCTGATTGTTCACGGATTGGGGTGTAGTTCGTTCGCATTTCGTAATCTGGTTGATCAATTGGCAGGTAAGGGTGTGTTCGCCATAGCCGTTGATTTGCCCGGCTCGGGTTTTTCGGATAAGGCTGCGGTTGAGGAGGTAGAGAGGCCGGGTGGGGTTTTCGGCGGCTTATGGGATGTGTATTATGAGATCAAAGAAAAGGGGATTTTTTGGGGGTTTGATAATTTGGTTGAGAATGGCTACGTCCCTTATGAAGAGGACGCTAGGGTTAGGGTTTCGACCCGGAAGAGCTTGGAGCCGTTGAAATTGGGGTCTCAGGAAATTGGTAAAATGTTAGGGCAAGTGATTGATTCAATGGGGTTAGCTCCATTGCATTTGGTTTTTCATGATTCAGCACTGTTGATGGGTGCCAATTGGGTTTCAGAGAATGCAGGCCTGATAAGAAGCTTGACTCTTGTCGATACGATGCCTCGGGGTACTGCCTTGCCCTTGTGGGCATTCGAAGTGCCCTTGGTCCGCGAATTGGTTTTAGGATTTGAGTTTGTGTTTGGAAGGGTGGTTGGTTCATGTTGTTCCAAGTCTGTTGAAGGTTCGAGTTTGGAGGCATATAGGATTTTCCTAAATGCAGCGAATGGGAGGCAGGCGATTGTTGGGATGGGCAAGAAGTTGAATTACACTTTCCATTTGGAAGAATGGGCAAGTTCAGATGGTGTGAAGGGGATACCAATGCAAGTTCTTTGGTCTAGTAGTTGGTCAAAGGAGTGGAGTGAGGAGGGGAACAATGTCGCTGGGGCGATTCCTCAAGCGAAATTCGATACACATTCTGGTAGTCGTTGGCCTCAGGTAGCGATCAGAACTCTCTTCTCTGATATTCCAATTTAGAAGTTTATATTTTCTCTGTTAATGCTTGCTTGATTGCAGATTACGCGATTTATAGATGATAGTTGTGTTGCTAATCCCTGCTAAGTTACATAAGTTGCATTCTTGTCGTTAAGATATTGGTGGAAAGAATCCTTATTTGTTGAGTCAGTCTATAGAGTTTTAGTTGATAAGTCTGATTGTTGTCGAGGCACGGGGGCTGTTAAAGTCTATATTGCACTTCATGGATGCATTTTTAGCAAATATTTCAACTTCGATGTGGTAGTTTTCTTTAATGTAGATGCACAATCAATGTATATCATCTCAGCTGAGGATTTATAGGCCTGTCCGTATATGTAATCAATTGAATATGGATTCCCTTCTTGAGTGTTATAGTCCTTGAAAATCCTCTTCCGCCTGCTTCCTTAAACTACAGCCTTCTAGCCTCCCTGTTCGCATACGATTCGTCTTTATGATTATTCATATATACATGTTGAGTACTGGAGATTATTTATGATAATGAAGTTCATTTTTTCTGTATTCATTCTGAAACCTCTTTTTATATTTTGATATATAGGAGGCAGCTGCAGAGGAGGTGGCTGATAAAATTCATTCCTTTGTCGAATCACTGCCTAAGACAGTCAGGAAGAATGAGGACGAGCCTGTGCCGGAACATATCCAGAAGAAGCTTGACGAAGCTAAAAGCAGTGGACATCACCACAGTCATGATGGTCACATGCATGCTCGTGCCGGGTATGTGGATGGCTATGGACTTGGTGATGGCTGGGACAGTTAAATCCACAACGCCTCATACAGATGATCGAAAC
Source organism: Persicaria tinctoria (assembly GCA_037127255.1). Lineage (NCBI taxonomy): Eukaryota > Viridiplantae > Streptophyta > Magnoliopsida > Caryophyllales > Polygonaceae > Persicaria > Persicaria tinctoria. Next base: position 10,901,800 of record JBANSL010000012.1, read on the forward strand.
CATCACTCATCTGTGTTTGACGCATCAATTTGGAGACAAATGATGGCTTAATTTTGTTGCTACAATTTACTGCTGGCTGGCTGGCTGGCAAGGATCTTCAAACCCTCAAAAGCTTGTTTTACACAGGTTAGAAGCTTTTTATATGCTACTTCGATTTTCTTATAACAAAAAACCATATTTGTCTGTAGTTATTAGATCTTGTGAGGAATGAGATTGTTGAATATATTTGATGAAAATCTATGATTGTGTTTGTAGCATGGGAGAGACATACCTCTGATTTGTATTTTCTGGGAATGATGAAAGAATTTTTGTTGCTGCTTATTATTGTTGTTCAAAATTTTGAGCACTCTTTCAGGACTCACTCAGTAGTTTTATTTTTATTTTTCTGTATTTATGTTACCCTTTGTTTTTGGTGGTGTGCTCTATCACCTTACACCAGCCGATCACCACAAGCTGCTAGTGCACTTCACCAATTTGATCAAGACATCGTTGTCACTTGCCTGCTATCTGGGGCATGTTTGCAAGTTTTTTTGGGCAATTTTTGAAAGAATGAGCACGTCTGACTATTCTCAAGACATCATTGTCCATTGCCTGCTGACAATCTACACCCAGCTGAGAATGTCCACCCCGAATAGCTTCCAACGTGTATCAGTAACATTCATTTCGCGAATGGAAACAAAGTGCAAGAGTTGTGCTAGTGAATCTTTAACCGAACCATCACCATGACATCAAGAATGACAAATACACTACATGAAGATATAAGATCCTAGATCAAGACATCACTCCCAATGTTTTAACCACCACTTGGGAGTCCATGGGTATGTATACATAGGGAATCACCCCCTCACCTGTCGCCGTCCTTCCAACCCCTTCTGATTCTGGAACTCTTGAAGTTGATCTAGAGAAAGCTCAAAGACCACAGAAGCACATTGAAAAGCCTTTTACATCACATGGTACAAGGAAAGTCCTCCTATCTATAGCTAGTAGCTACCCCTCCTTAACAGTAAAAGATACCACTCACTGGATAACTGAAGTTCAATATCCCACTCTCTCTTCCTTATCCAAAGTGCAAAGCTTTACAAAGACAGTCGCCCTCGAGCCGTGTTATGCTCATGCTCGGGTCTAATGTCCCTGCTGTGTGCATCTTAATTTTCAAATGTATCTAAATTGTCTGTTTCAAGAGAATATAGACTTGTGAGTTGCAAGCATCAAGAGGCTAAACAAAAGCCCACACAAAATATTATTAGTAAAGTTAGATGCACTAAAAAGACATGGAACTGCAGAAAAAAAGGGTTTTGGGTTTCGGATCAAACAGGGGGAGATGCCCACCGAATAGGGGAACCTGCTACACAGAAACTCCGGAGTCCATATTAGAAGCCAAGGAACTATAAGTGAAACTTAAGAACCCTGAATAAGTGACACTTACTTCACATACCCTACAGCCACTGCCTTCTTATCTGGTAGGATTGGCTCCGCTGGTGAACAGAGACCAGTTGCACTGTCAGAGGGACCGACAAATTAAAAGCATACAACTAAAAGCAGTCCCACCTCATTGCAAGGAAGGACTATTACTTTATGGTATTAATGAAAAACAATGAGCTAAAAATACCAAAATTCAGAGGATAAAACAACACAAGCCACAGATACGTCTTCAACCAGGTAGGTACTGGGACATCTTTTCCACATAGCATAACAAAGAGAGTAAAAGGAATTAAAAATCTAATAATGACCAGGTGCTGGTGTTGCCAACATACGCCCAGAAGCTTTCCCTGCAGGAGCAAAAACCTACATATTACAAAATTTAATATAAAGAAAGTTCGAAGGAATGGCACTCCGGACAATGCAGGTGAACATCCTGCTTCTCTGCAAATTTCATAACAGTACAGCAAGGTTAAAGATGTGAGTCCCAAACTTCCAACAGGTTAGTAACCAGGTTCAGAAGATCTCCAAGAAACATGATGCCTGTAAGATATGACAATACATAGCAAGAAAAAGTGTTAAAGGATGAAACAGCCATATAATATTAATGATGCATACATGTTCAATAAATAATTCATGGAATTCTATTTAAAACAGTTCCACATCAACATAACAAATCATAAATCAGGATTATTGATCATTGTGTTTTCTGCCTAAAGCATTGGTTCTTGAAGTTTTTCTGAACCTCAAACCGTACAAGGTTTGAAAAGGTTTCAGTTGATGGAAAACAATAATTTTGGTGATAAGCCATAACAAGCACAACCACCATGCTTGCACCTGATCCTCTATCCCCCACCCCCTGGAAAAAGAAAAGGGAAACATCCCTAAAGTAACCTTATTTAGGATTTTGTTGCCAATCCTGCTCTCCCTCTCATAAAGTCACACACTTCTCAATTTACCACCTTCTCTTTACTGTCAAAAGAGCTCTGTTTGGAAATGGCAAGTTGGCAGTTGCAAAATCAGTAGAGGTTAGGACACTTTGATATTAGCTTAGTGACTAATCAGCTGTTATCTAACTATTAATACAAAATATGGTATTAGCTAATTTCTAAACGATGCAAGAACTAGGTTTGACCACGAATAATTAATGACGCCCAAATCTGATCTGGGGGTCACTGCAAAAAGCAAAATCTGAAATGAGGGCAAATAAACATGGGTTTCATATCCAAATTTGGGAAGTGAGATAGGGAGAAATACCAAGAAGGTTAGCCTTTTGGGGTTGGAAATAGGGCAGAAGCAAAGTTGATGGTGACTACTCTTGAGTAATTGGAAGGGAAAGGAGAAGAAGAGATGGGGTGGTGGTAATGTTACCGTTATTGGTGTTTAAGGCAGAGAGGTCACCATATAATGAAGGCTACAGGGAGTAAAGAAGGTTGTTCTAGATCAATCAGAAGCTACTTCAATTCAGCTGGAAGATGGTATGTGGTTTATGAGGAATTTAGTAACTCAGGGTTCAAGGCAGAAACCTATGAACCAGAAAAATAATTTCAGCGGTGTAGACCACTGAAGTAGACCGGCTAAAACTGCAAAATGAAGCCATAAGTCAAATAAAAAATGAAATGTGACATCATTCATAAGCCCAAACATAAAGCAATAAGTAGGAGAGTATTAGAAAGACATTTCCCATGTTGTGTCTAATTTATATAACAAAATAGTCCACTAAATTCTATCAACTAATACCTCACAGGAAGCCCAGTGCTAGTACTGCCACAACCTTTCACCCCATGATACAATAGAAAATCTGTTTTCTCAATATCAACCGTTTAGTACTTGCGCACCAAGAAATTCAAGCAAAAGAACAATAAAATATGTTACTGGCATGCATAATCCCTTCAGCAGTTAAGAGTAAACAGATTAAAATGCAAAAAAGTTGACAGCAATGAGGGAAAACAGAGCCAACAGAATGACCAACATCCAGCGCTTCTTACAAGCTCAGCTGGTGCAATGTTATTTAGCATAAATCACCAAAAGATGACAAGGAAAGAGCAAAAGAGGAAATGGACACCAACAATTTCATTAAACCTGAACTGTTTGCATGCTACCAGGTAACCAGACAAGGTTTCTACTCTGGATGGATAAGATCAGCTAGATCAACCAACCAATAAGTAGAGTTCAGAGTGTAAACATCATATATCCATAGAAAGAGCACATCATCCAATAATACAGGCTAGGATTCAAACCCAAATGTACCATGTCCAGCCTATCCAAGATGGTAATGTGAAGTTCCACCAATAAACAGTAGCCGTAACTCTTTTTAAACAAACAAATGCACAACATTATGAATTATAGGGTCTTGAATCAAAGTCAGCCTATCTAGCACTGCACATAAAATCCAATATGAATACTTTTTGTAGTGTTTGTAAAAAGCTTATGATCAATAAATTCCTCTGTGGTGAAACTGCAAGCGGTCACTTATACACAACTGATAATCCTGATGCTCATTATTAATGGTTCTTGTTTTCCAAGCAAGATTCTCATTAGTAATATCAAGCCTCCAAATCATTTTAGAGATGATGATTAAAACTTATCACATGACTAGTAATGTTTTCCTATGACTACATTATACCTCAATCTGCGATCATTAAATTTCTGGCTCATAATATCCCTCCTTTCTTCAAATTCTTACCTGGTCCACCTACGAACCACCACATCTAGACCCACCATTTTCAAAATCTCACGCCAATATGCTTCATTTGCTAAACAATTCTTCATCACCCTTACAGATTATAATTATATTGCTGGTTTTATAACATACTAAAATATCTACAGTAACCCCTCCCCCCACCCCACAAAAATAAAGGTAGAACTTCCCTTCGTCCACCTTTTCATCAACTGGACTGTGAATATGAATATATGATAAGAATTCATAGCTACCTGCAAAAATGACATGTTGCAAACAATACTTTAACATAGGAATGCCCAAAAAAAAAAAATCAGGTTCTTGCCTTGCCAACAGAAGCACTTTGTGATTAATATTAGCTCATTTCTGCCATGAACTTTTCGTATTCTGAATCAGGTCCTTGACCTGTCTTTTCTGCAGATGAAACAGGAGGCATGGGAGGATTGGACGCCCACGGCACGTTTGCAAAGCTTAGGGGTTGTTCAGATGTTGCAGCAGGAGGGGGAGGAGCTACTCCATAGTACATTGAATAACCTGAAGGAGGCATCGAATACGGAGGTAAAGGAGCTGGTGCCATTGAAGTAATAGTGCTAGGATAAGCATTTCCAGACCCAGGTTGCACAGAAGCACCACTCTGAGATTGCAAATCAGATGTGTAGGTTTGTTGTGCATCACTGGCAGGAACTGTTTGTGACTGTGTGCCACTAGGAAGGTGACCGGGTGGTGGAGGATACTGAACGCCAAAAGGGGGTGGAGGGTGACTCTGCACAGGATTATACACAGTTGAGCCAGGAGGTGGGGGGTAAGGAGCATAAGGAGGAGGAGGGGGAACAGGTGGGCCCCAAGGCACAGGAGCACCATAGCTTCCAGGTGGCATGTTACCAAGAGATCCACCAGATGCAAACTGTTGGGATGGATAAGCGCCAGGAGCCTGGTTTGTATTTGGATACATTGGCATGGCTGGAGCAGGAGGAACCGGTGGCCCAGTTGGCTGGGGAGGCTTGCCTGCCACTCTCACGGCAATTCTTCGCCCTTCTAGTGTATAGCCATTCATACCGGCAATAGCAGTATTTGCTTGGTCAGCATTTGAATACTTCACAAAGCCATATCCCTTGCTCAGTTGAGTAACTCTATCTTTTATAACCTTAGCCATCACAATTTCACCAAAGGGTGAGAACATCTGGATCAAGCTATCATCCTCAAGGGTTGGAGGCAAATACCCAATGTACAAATTAGTTTCATCATATTCCTTAGGCTTAAATCCATTGGCACCCAAGCCTTCATGTGCATTTCCAGCAGCGCTACCACTCTGCCAAGGAGGAGGAGCAGCAGAGCTTCCGGAACCCAAAGCAAGATTTGATGAGGCCGTTTTTGTAAGAGAATCGGGAACTGTTCCGCCTAATTCTGCCAAGAAGTTCTGATATTCATCGTCCATCTTCTTCCCAGTTGTCCCCTTCACAGGACAATCAATTGTTGGATGCCCACCGTCACCACATATTTTACAAAGAACATCACTCTTAAAGGTCGAGTGTCGGGAAGGGCATGCATACTGCCGATGTCCAGGCTCACCACACAGCCTGCAGTACTCCTCATCCCTGATGGTTCCGTTCAGAGAAGCAAGCTCTCTCAGCTGCATCCTCTTGTGCTCGTTCAGAACCTCGTCAACTGGTTGCAAAAGTTTCTCAATCATTGCAGCCGCCCCCTCAAGAGACTCCTCATTGTCAGCTTCAACCAGAACATGCAAATCCTCATTTTCAGATGGATCAGGCTTCATGTTTTGCTTATGTTGCATCTGTAGTCGGCCTTCCTTGATCGACCCCTTTCCCCTGATCACAATCTTCGCCCCTGTCTCCCTCTCCATCCTCTTCTGGGTATTACCTCTTGGCCCAATTATCAAACCAATGAAGTTGTAACCAGGGTACTCCTTCTGAGGTATATAAAGCTTCTTATGAAGCTTGGGAGGCCTGTAATCCGCCGGAGGTTTATAATTAGGGTTTATCTTCATGATTTGAGATATAATCTCAAGTCTCTCCCTGTTTAGTTTCTCCCGAGCGCGATACTCCCTAGTGTTGATCCTAATCCCCATATTATCATAAACTGGCTCGGGAGAAGGAGATCTAGCACCTTCCGGTGTATCATCATAAGGACCTCCAGATTGCAATTTCCTACTGATCTCAAGAAGCCTACTATTAAGCGCTTGAATCTGAGGATCGAATTCAATACCTCCCATGAAATCCGGCAGCTGAATCACAGGCTTGGGCTCGTCATCCGCCCACCGCGACTTCCTCTTCCTCCCGCCCCCGCTGTCCTTATTATCCGACTCCGACGGCGGGTCCCACCTGCTCCGGCGCTTCCTCCTGGTGCTGGTGGTCTCCTCCTCGCCGCCGGACTGATCCTTGTCGGTCCCGCTCTGCGTCTTGGTAAATCCAGACAGCAGCGGCGCGGGGACGGAGCCGTTCGCGTGGTTGCCATTGGCGGACTTCTCCTGGATTGAATCTTGAGTCTGGTGGTCCAGAGAATAATTTAGGGTTTCCGGCGATTCGTGGTGGTCATGAGGCGGCGGCTGCAGATGGCTGTTGGAATCGGGTTCCAGGGAAGGAACTAGGGTTTCGGGAATATCCTGTGATTGTGGAATCGAAGAAGAATCCATAGATTGATTCTGCAAAGCAAAGCAAATCGGAGGTTTTGATGAGGCAAGAAGCCGGGAGAAAGCGGGTGAAAGTGAAACGCGAACGATTTCTCTTGGTGGGTTGGGGGGAGAGAGTTGTCTGGAGATCTATGGACTATGGAGATTCTAATTAATACTCCCTCCGTTTCCTTTTAAATGACTTTTTCAAGTCATGCACGTAGTTTTATAACGATAAAAACTATACTCCCTCCGTTCCAAAATACATGGGTTTTTAGTTTTCGACACGCTTTTTAAGGAACGAAAAACTATATGAAATATTATTATTTTAATTAAATTTTTTATATAGTTTTATACTTATTAGTAATAAGTATCAAATCATATCAAAAGTTTGATTAAAAAAATAATATTTCATAGAGTTTTTCGCTCCTTAAAAAACGTGTCAAAAAGAAAAAGCCCATGTATTATGAAACGGAGGTAGTATTAAATATTAATATTTTAAAAATATTTTTTTAATAATATTATACTTATCATCAATAAGTATGAGATTGTCGAAAAAAATATTTAAAAAAATTATTATTTCATACTCCCTCCGTTCCATAATACATGTCCTTTTCCTTTTTGGCACGCTTTTTAATGAGCGAAAAACTCTATAAAATATTATTTTTTTAATTAATTTTTTTATATAATATGATACTCATTAGTAATAAGTATCATATCATATAAAAAAATCAATTAAAAAATTATATTTTATAGAGTTTTCCGCTCATTAAAAAGCGTGCCTTAAAGGAAAGGGACATGTATTATGGAACGGAGGGAGTATAGTTTTTCACACCTTAAAAAACGTGCATGAATAGTAAAAAGTCAATTAAAAGGAAACGGAGGGAGTATTAATAATATAAATAAATCTAACCAATGAACAAAAAGATTAGATAAAACTAGTCGGCTATAAATTACTTCCAATTTTATTTTATTTTTTATCATCAGTACTGATTTAATGAACAAATTAGATAAAGCTATTACGCAATTCCTCAAAAATAAACCATGAAAATTTACCCAAAAATAAATAAACTGTTGTAATATACGTATAGATATTACTAAGTGATGTATCACCTCCTATAACCTCCACCATTACTTCTTTTCTATAACACCCACATGGTGGAAAACCAAAGATCCATATTGATGGTCCTCTTATCTTGTAACCTTTTCCATCTATGTCTATATAAGGCCTTGTAGTTCTCATTGAGAGACACAAAAATACAATACAATCTCTCCTCTTTACATATTTCTTGTCTTATTTTATCACGTTATCAGCACGATTCGCTCGGTAAGAATTCACGGATGTATAGCCGTGCACTCTCACACCTTTATACATATGCCTACAATTTGATTTAATATATACCGTTCGACCGATTTTTTTCCCCACCTATATATATGCCTCCAATCGATCTGTAGTGCATTTTGTGAATTGGCAACACTAATTGTGAATAAGGCACCCATGCAGTATATGTGATATATCTCCCCTTTGCATGTTCATACCGTATATGCATGAAATTATTTCAATTAATTTGTTTAAGATCAATTAATCTCCCTCTTGCTTAGCCGATTATTTTGTTTCTATATACATATGCTCGGCCACTACATCTTGTTTCTTATATATTGATATGCATGCAATTTGATTTTGTTATTAATCGGCATTGCAATTTGATTAATTAGCAATATATGTGAATGCAGGAATATGTATGATTGTTAATATATAACCGGCCACTGCATTTTTCTTGCTTGTTAATATGTGCATATATGCATATGCAATATGTGATCGCATGCAATTATATATCACTTTGTTTAATTAATCGTATAACATTATCTTGTTTAATTTGTTTGGTTCCTTTATATTATCACATGCCGTATATGATGATCCATATATTGTTGTTATTTTTTTTTGTTATATCTCTTGAAGAGATTAACGAGTATTGAGTTATCCCCCGAAGAGGATATACTATATATATTGTCCTTGAAGAGACAAAAATATGTATCATCCCCCGAAGTGGATATACATGTAATATATATTAAGCATCCTCGTAGAGATGATCGATCACCTCCCCTGAAGTGGATGGTTGATAGAAATTATAAGTTGTTTCAATGATGATTAATCCCTAGAAGCGGATGGTTCATCTTGTTATTATCTCCCGAAGTAGATAATCATGGTGTTGATTTCATTTTATATGTTTTTTTTATAGAAATGACAAACCTTTCACGGTTGGAGTTCACCGCCCTTGATGTTTCCGGAAGAAACTATCTCACATGGGTGCAGGATGCGGAACTCCACTTGATTAGCCAGAATTTGGGAGAGACTATCATACCAGCTAGGCAATAGCGCATCCCAGCAGGATTGTGCTAAGGCGATGATCATGTTGCGTCATCACCTTCACGAGAGCCTAAAAGCTCAATACTTGACCGTGAAGAGTCCCTCAGAGCTCTGGACAAGTCTCAAAGAGCGTTATGAGCACCAAAAGATCGTTATCTTGCCTCTTGCGAGGTATGAGTGGATGCACTTGAGGTTGCAAGATTTCAAGAAGGTCTTGGACTACAACTCTGAAATACATCGCATTGCATCTAAGCTGAAATTATGTGGAGAGAACATACAAGATGTGGATATGTTGGAGAAAACATTCTCAACTTTCCATGCATCAAACCTTGTGCTCTAGCAGCAGTACAGAGAACGTGGGTTCAAAACATTTTCTGAACTCATCTCAAGCTTGCTTTTAGCTGAAGAGAACAATCAGTTGCTTATGAACAACCATGAGAAACGACCTACAGGTTCCGCACCACTTTCTGATAACAATCAAGGCACGCCTGAAGCGAATGCTACATCCTCCCGAAGAGGACGTGGACGTGGTGGTCGTGGTCGCGGTCACGGCCGTGGACGTGTTCGTGGATATGACCAAGGTCGTAATCCCACATGGGTAAACCCCGATATCCAGAAGAATAACGGGAACAAGTCCAAGAAACAACATGACAAACCTGCTCAAAAGGCGGAAAGCCTTTGCCATAGATGCGGAGCACCTGGCCATTGGGTCCGTACCTGTCGTACGGCACCCCACCTTGTGAAATTATATCAAGATTTTGCGAAATCCAAGGGTAAAGGTGTTGTCACTAATTTTGTCGAAGGAGAGAGCCCCGATGACTCTTTCTTTGACGGACTTGAGGATACATATCTTGAGACATCTGATTTCCTTCCACGAGATGGAAATGACAAGATCTCGCCCATGCTTGAGAGAAATGTTGTTGATCTCCCAAATGATGCCGCCGATCTCCCAAATGATCGCACCACTCTCTTTGATTAAATCTTGAACTATTTGCCTATTTTCATATTTTCAACTTCGCATCCTATCTTTACCTAAAGTTTGCTTGCTTGCTATTTCCCTTTTTAAAGGTAGTGGACTTATTTCCATTTTAAATAAAGTTTTGGGCAATATCGGTTTTATTTATACATGTTTTATTTATTTGTATAGAATGGATCACTCAAATGGAAAGTTCAATGGTGGGGAGCTTTGTCTCATAGATAGTGCCACGACTCATACTATTCTGAAAAACCCGAAGTTTTTCATGAACCTGTAAATGGCAAAGACCAGTGTCAATACCATATCTGGAACAAGTAATCTTATAGAAGGTTCCGGAAGAGCCTCTATCTTGTTACCCAAAGGAACAAGAATATATGTCAAAGATGCTTTGTATTCCAGTAACTCACAACAGAATCTATTGAGTTTCAAAGATATAAGATTAAATGGTTATCACATGGAAACCATGAATGAGAATGATATTGAATATATATTTCTCACATCTTTTAAGACAGGCCAGAAGCAAGTCTTAGAAAAGATGAGAACATTAACACCTGGTTTATATGGCACGGTTATATACCCCATTGAGAGTTACAATGTCACAAACCAGAAGTTAGTTGAAAATGCAAAATTTTCTTTGTGGCATGATAGGCTCGGTCACCCGGGTGATACAATGATGCGCATGATCATTGAAAGTTCACACGGACACCCAATAAAGGACCTGAAGTTCCTATCAAGGGGTGACTTGACATGTACGGCTTGTTCTCTTGGCAAATTAATAACAAGGCCGTCAATGACAAAGGTCAACGCAGAATCTCCTATGTTCCTTGACCGGATTCAAGGTGACATATGCGGACCAATTACACCGCCATGTGGACCATTTAGATATTTTATGGTGTTGATAGATGCTTCAACACGATGGTCACATGTAAGCCTGCTATCAACACGGAATGTTGCATTTGCAAGACTCTTTGCCCAAATTATCAAATTAAGGGCTCATTTTTCTGATTATTCGATTAAAAGAATCAGGTTAGACAATGCGGGAGAATTTACATCAAAGTCTTTTAATGACTATTGTCAATCAATTGGTATTGTGGTTGAGCACCCAGTGGCTCATGTCCATACCCAAAACGGCATTGCAGAGTCGTTAATCAAGCGGTTACAGATAATAGCTAGACCGATGTTAATGAGGGCTAGATTACCTTCATCGGCTTGGGGCCATGCAATTTTGCATGCTGCATCTTTGATTCGTCTTAGACCGACCGCTAATAATAAGTTCTCCCCATTACAGCTTGTCTCCGGAAGAGAACCCGATATTTCATATTTGAAAATTTTCGGATGTGCGGTGTATGTCCTTATTCCTCCCCCTCAACGGACTAAAATGGAACCACAAAGAAGGTTGGGAATATACATGGGGTTTGAGTCCCCATCAATTATAAAATACCTAGAGCCTATGACCGGTGATCTATTTACAGCTCGGTATTTAGATTGTCACTTTGATGAAACAAAATTTCCAACTCTAGGGGGAGAAGATAAGGAGATAGTTAAGAAAGAGATTTCGTGGAATTCCACTTCTCTATCATTTCTAGATCCAAGAACAAATGAAAGTGAACTTGAAGTTCAAAGGATCATACATTTGCAAAGTGTTGCAAATAGATTACCAGATGCGTTTACAGATGCCAAGAAGGTGACGATGTCACATATACCAGCTGAAAATGCACCAGCTCGATTGGATATTCCTGTAGAAACTCTAAACCAACAAATAGCAAGTGATTCTCAAGCACACCGGAAGCGTGGGAGACCACTAGGCTCTAAGGATACAATTCCCCGGAAGAGGAAAGAAACAATAACAACACATAAAGGTGTTGATACTCCTATCACTAACATCCATGAAGATATAATCCCAGAAGAGATATTAATTATCTAAGGACCCCGAAAGCAAAGAAAAGGATGTCGAGGATAATTTTGAGATGTCAATTAACTATGCAACTACCGGTTTGGGGTGGCATCGAAATGACATAGTCCTAGATGACATATTTGCTTATACGGTGGCAATAGAAGTCATGGATGAAGATGACGATGATCCTCAAACAATGATGGAATGTCAAAATCGAAATGATTGGGAGAGTTGGAAAGGTGCAATCAAAGTAGAGCTGGATTCATTAAACAAACGCGGTGTTTTTGGACCAGTAGCTCCAACACCAAAAGGCGTTAAACCAGTCGGTTTTAAATGGGTGTTCGTACGAAAACGCAATGAGCGTAATGAAGTAGTAAGATATAAAGCCAGACTTGTTGCACAAGGCTTTTCATAGAAGCCAGGAGTGGATTATATAGAAACGTATTCACCTGTAGTGGATGCAACAACACTTAGATTCCTAGTTGGTTTGGCGGTTGTTGAACAACTTCAAATGCAACTTATGGATGTAGTAACTGCTTACCTTTATGGATCATTAGATACAAATATATACATGAAAATCCCCGAAGGATTAGAAATGCCTGAAGCATTAAGATCAAAACCTCGTCACATGTACTCCATCAAGTTAAAGAGGTCCTTATATGGGTTGAAGCAATCAGGTCGCATGTGGTATAACCGCCTTAGTGAGTTCCTACTAAGGCATGGTTTTATAAATAACAAAGTAAGCCATTGCGTCTTTATAAAGAGGACAAAGTCGGGTTATGTAATTATAGCAGTTTATGTTGATGACCTAAATATTATTGGGACTCCTGAAGAGATTCAACAAACAACTAATTACATGAAAAAGGAATTTGAAATGAAAGATCTTGGAACAACCAAGTATTGCCTTGGCCTGCAGTTCGAGCATACAAGAAATGGAATTTTCATCCATCAGTCAACTTATGTTGAAAAGGTCCTAAAACGCTTTAACATGGACAAAACATATCCATTAAGTACACCTATGGTTGTACAATCACTTGATGTAGACAAGGACCCTTTTCGTCCTCGACTAAACAATGAAGAGATATTAGGTCCTGAAGTACCATATCTCAGTGCAGTTGGTGCACTTATGTATCTTGCTACGAATACCCGACCAGATATAGCTTTTGCAGTTAATCTGCTAGCAAGATATAGTTCAATGCCAACAAAAAGACATTGGAATGGTGTCAAGCACATTCTACGTTATTTACGTGGAACAAGTGATATGGGGTTATATTTTGAAAGATCTAAAGGAGTACATGGTGCAAAATTGGTTGGCTATTCTGATGCAGGTTATTGGTCAGATCCACACAAGGCCATCTCGCAAACGGGGTACTTATTCATGTATGATGGAACTGCCATTTCTTGGCGTTCAACAAAGCAGTCTCTTGTAGCTACATCATCAAATCATGCAGAGCTTATCGCATTGTATGAGACGGGAAGAGAAAGTGTGTGGCTCATATCACTCATCCAACATGTCCAGGAATCTTGCGGGTTGGAGTCAATTGTAAAACACCCGACAATGTTGTATGAAGATAATGCAGCTTGCATCGTCCAAATCAAGGAAGGTTACATTAAAGGTGACAAGACCAAGCATATATCGCTGAAATTATTCTCCACTCATGAACTCCAGGTTAAAGGCAAAGTTGATGTCCAGAAGATTGCATCAAGTGAAAATCTGGCAGATTTGTTCACTAAAGCATTGCCTACAAGGGTATTTAAGCAACTGCTACACAATATGGGAATGCGACGCTTGAAGGATGTGTGCAAAGTTGAGGGGGAGTAGTTTGCTCTAGTGTTGTACTCTTTTTCCCTTGATCTTGGTTTTTATCCCAATGGGTTTTTCCAGACAAGGTTTTTAACGAGGCAATACGCAAACTATGAGGTGCACATCAAGGGGGAGTGTTATAATATACATATAGATATTACCAAGTGATGTATCACCTCCTATAACCTCCACCATTACTTCTCTTCTATAACACCCACATGGTGGAAAACCAAAGGTCCATATTGATGGCCCTCTTATCTTGTAATCTTCCCCATCTATGCCTATATAAGGCCTTGTAGTTCTCATTGAGAGACACAAAAATACAATACAATCTCTCATCTCTACATATTTCTTGTCTTATTTTATCATAAACAATGAAATCCTAGGTAAATTTCAAAATTTAACAACTAACTATCCATTCACATTGGGAACAACGTCAACACACTAGTACAAATCTACTAATTAAGGCCTTGTTTGGTTAAACGTGGGAAGTAGACTTCCCAGGAAGTAACTTCCCGGGATTTGTAATTCCCATGAATTCTACTTCATGTGAAATGTAAAAATATGTTTGGTTGAAAATAATTTCCCATAAATTCAATTCCTATGTTTTGTTTGGTTAAACATGGAATTTTCATAGTAATTTATTTAAAATTACTCTTGTAACCTTTTACTTTTTGTTTAAAATCAAAATCTATATGGGCAAATTGGTAATTTTATTTATAAAAATAAATTTTATAGAAGATTTGGAAAAAAAAAATGGAGGAAGTAGATCTTACCTACCCCTCCATGGTAAGTTAAATTCCCCCATTTCATGGAAATTTAAATTCCTAGGAATTGAAATTCCTGGGTTTTCTCGTTTTAAAAAAATATACCAAACACATGTAGTGACTCCTACTTCCTGGGATTTTGAACTTCCTGAGAAGTAGAGAGCTAACCAAACGAACCCTAAGAGCGGTTTTTTATAGGGAAGGACAACGCTTATTGGAGTGATGTTAACTAAAGCGCTGTGAGCATTTGTAAGAGCGGAAATAAAAAAATGTTGTTGAAAGGACACAGACATCGGTTATTTGTAAAAACCGATGTCTTGCTTTTTTTACAAAAGACAGCGCTTTTGTAAAAAAGTGCTGTTAAAAGTATACGGACATCGGTTTTTACATAACAAGCGTTGTCTATTGTTTTTTTTTTTAAATTGAAATCACAGCGCTGCCATTCAATCCATCCCTCCTCTGCATGTATATAGAATCATAGAAGGGCATCAAAATTTTATTTTCTGAGGAAGAAAACAAGCAGACCACAGCTGAGTACAGAAACAACTTTCTAGGACACCAGTTATCGATCACCTTGACACAAAAGCTTTGAGAAACTATTAGAACTTTAGAAATATAGGCTTGAGTGAAAAAAACGAGATGTAACAGAAAGAATTAAGTAATATCATTACACGAGTCCAACTTCTAACCCTGTAGAAGGGTGAAAGGAATATACAAGGGCAGAGTATGATGTGTTTAATAGGTAAAGAACTCTCTTCTGACACGTACATCTTTATACAGTATATTATCATTTTTATTTTTCCAAAAAGGAGCATCTTAAATAAGCTCAAGTGATCATGCAAGAACACATAAAGAAGAGACACACAAGAACCAGCAAACTTAAAAGAAAAAAATACACAAAATTGAGAGCGAACAAGTGACACTTCTCACCATCAGAGTCTCTTCAAGTCTCTTAGTTTCAGCAAGTAATTTCCGCTCATCAATGAACGGCAACTTGGCAATACCCTGATATCAAGAAAAATGAATGAAAACTAGAAAGTTGAGTTGTGGGATTGACTAAGAAAGAGAAGGCATAGTATTTAATTTGATGGACTTTTACCTTTCATGCGAACCGCTTTCCATTCATGTCGATTTCAAAATCTGTAGAAACATATATAATTGCATGAGAGAAAAAAACATCAAGCTTAATTACATTAAAATTCCACATTAGTTATCATTACCAGCAGGGTAAAACTCAAGAATGGGGGAAGATGTCAGTCATCGGCTTCCTGTACATCTTTGGCAAAGCATTTGAGCTATAACATGTAAAACCATGTTTCTAGTCAGGGAAGGGTATGGTCAAAGATTACCACATACCACAAATGGCGAGTTAATGAAATTCAAGACAAGATGTAGTATAATTGAAAAACCTTGCTGCTGGTAGAACTCCCATAAGTTGATCAAAAGGTTTAAATGGATCCCCAAGGAAGAACGTAATTTCCAATTCAGCCAGATCTTTTAGATCAGATGCAAAAGGCGAATAATGATATGGGTAAAACCTAGGAAGAGAAATCACAGTGAACTAGCCAGAATAATGAGAATTCCTGAGGAAAAAAAAATATAAATATCATAATCAATGTAGAATTTTAGATGCTTAAGGCCACTGGAATAATTGTAATAGAAATCTTAATATTCTTATGAAACTATAGCTCTAGAAGCAAGAAAAAGTGAGGCGTATAAATGCTTTTATCAGCAAAAAAATATAGATCTCACCATTGCCATGAAGAAACACCTTGATAGTAATAGCGGCACACCCAACACAATCCTTCTACATACTTCAAAACCTGTGAATATGATATGAAGTCCCAAAGCTTTATTGATATATACATTAAGATAATATTCAGGCACCAACTATACCTAACTTTGCACAGTAGAAATGTTAGTTTGAAAAGGTTAAAGCATGGAAGATCATAGTTTTGTCCGTAGAAGCTTGAAGGTTCTCAAACTTCAATATTGAATTGAAGGGAAAAAAATCATTCACCAAACTCTCAAAAGAAAGCCCTATATTGTTTGTTGGTATATACAACTCTTAGAATGCAAAAGAAAGCCAAGATAATCACGAATTATCTGTTGGTCTCATACATCCTTATGATTCACGAGATATAATGCCAAATGTGGATGCACAAAAAATAGAATGAAGTCCAGGATTCAAACTTTTACTGTTCAAGTAGAGGATTTGAGTTATCCACAAGAGCCATAAAACTTACAACATCTTTTCTAACTTTATCAATCTCTTCTGGATCTGAAGTGCAAAATTTCTCCATATAATATCTTTCCCTGTAACCAGGCTCCCCTAGTTTGATCTCCACAAAGAAAACATAATGAGCATACAGTAGGAAATGATACGAAAGATCAATAATTTCCTGGACCAATTAATTAATTAGTGATCAAGACTAACGACTGAAGATAATCCTATTGGGGCTCTGTTTGCATTTGCCTAGTATTGACAGTAAAACATCCCCTCTATCACTCTATTGAGAGGCTGTATCGTGATGCGGCACAGAAAAAGATGCTACCTATTATCCAAACACAAAATTTTAATCAATAAAAGGTCGTGAAACACAACTAAGGAAATAAAAGCAACTTACATAAACTAATTTTCTAGCTAATGCATTTAGAAAAGCTTATTTGTAGACAAACTTTTTCCCTATTTTTTTTTTGGTTAGATAACTTTTTCCCTATTAAAATCAACTAACATAAACTTTTCTAATGCATTTAGAATATAATTGCCCGGAAAAATGTGGCCCTTAAATTGAAAAAGGTCATTGATTAAGTTCATTATATTTTCCTTCATTGTTAAAAGGCCACCAAGTTCGTTCACAAAATTATTTGTTTCCCATTACATTGCTCAAATAGCTACCATTCGGATCAATCAAATCGGTTAATATCATATTGTTTCTCGCTTCCAAGTTCGAATAGAGTTTCAAAGCAAATCACATTAGTTCAAAAAACCCTAAACAAAACCTGATGGATTAGTAATAGCAAGTTCAGAAAACCCCAATTCAGCTATTGAGCAAATCCCTAATTGAACTAAGGAGCTACTTAACATAAAGAAGTTCAAAAAACCCTAAAAATCCAAATCCCTCATGGATTAGTGATAGCAATTCAGACGAGAAGAAGACAAGAACGCGATTAAAATCGCACCTATTAAAATCGCACCAATCTTCAGAAATCGTACAATTCAAAACAGAGAGGAAATCTTCAGAAATTGCACAATTAAAAACAGAGAGGAAATCTTCAGAAATCGCACCAATCTTCACAAATTTCATAGAGGAAATTGACCTACTGCTCGACGAGGAGGACTGTTGGTGGCTAAAGCGACGTCGACAAGGACTGATTGAGACGAGGACTGTTGGTGGCTGAAGCGACGCTCGACGACCTACTGCTCGTCGATGGTGAGGGCGGTCGGAAGTAGGGCTGGTCGGAGGCGAGGGCGGTCGGAAGTCGTGCTGGACTGCTGGTCGACGGGCCGACGGCTAACTGTAGGGAGACGATCGGAAGTAGCAGGCTGTTCAATTAGGGATTTGGATTTTGTCGATCAGTAGCGGGGGCTTGAAAATCAGGCAACTATTTCCCTAAAAAACTATTATTTACATGGTTTTTTTTTCCGAGATAGAGGGCAAGCAAATTCGATCAGCGCGGGTTTTACACTTACACCGCGCTTTTTAATATAAACGCTAATAGATGTTTAATTTAACATCGCTTTTTCATAAAAACGCTAAGAGTAGTTTATCTTTAACATCTCTTATCTTATATAACCGCTATGCTTCCAAAAATATATTTAAAAAATAAAATTTAAATGCATTATCGACGGTTGTCTATAAAAAGCGCTATCCTTCCCATCAATTAACAGCAGTTTTAAATAAGCGCTTTTAAATTTCCGCTATTAATTAATGATTTTGTACTAGTGACAATAAATCCAAAGCAACGCTTGCTTTATGTTGGTAGATGGTTTGACATTCCCGAAATCAGCTTATCTTCATATCAATCCCAATTCCCAGTCTATGCTTAATATCATCGAAGCACACGAGTTAGATTGGAGTAAATCTTCTAATTTTGAGGACGAACTCGAGGTTGTCCCCGACATGCAGCAACGACCCAATCGTGATAGACAACGGAAAACGCAACGCACAAACATTAGATGGCGTAAGCCACCCAAAGGTTGTCTAAAATTAAATTTCGATGGTTCTTCCCTCTCTAATTTGACCAGCACAGCTGGGACTATTATACGCGACTGGGAAGGTCGCCCAATCAACATAGGATACAAAAAACTAGGTAATCAAAGTCCATTAAAAGCTGAGGCTCTTGCCTTAAAACTCGAGGTCCATAACGCAATAAATTTACAAATTACCAAGCTTCAAATCGAGGGAGACTCAAGAATAATTATTGAGATGAAAACAAAATGTCCATGGGAAATTGAGCTTATTTTATCAGACATTACAACTATGTTAACAAATCTGGAAAGAGTTTATTTCCTCCATTTACCCCGATTAGGCAATAGAGTGACTGATAAGGTTGCACACATTTGTCACTCTGCTTGGAGTACTAATAGGGTGTTGTTAGATACACCGCAAATCCCCTTCTTTAAATGCACGTACATTTCAACGTGCAACCCTTTTTAATTAATTAGCACTCTTTTCTAATTAATTAACCCAGTTCAACATTGCACGTCGAAAACGACATGTAAGATTTGTTGTGTATTTATCCGGACCGGTACTAATATTCATAATAATCCTGGTCTTCTTAACCTCATCCGAAATGATGCCTTCGGGTAGAGTTTGGTCTCCCCCAAAATTTTTCCTAATAAAAAAAAAATTATTCATTCACATTATCATACCACTTTTCGACATCACTTGAAATTCAAGATGAAACGAAACACAAAATTAAAACATTTAAATTCGAAAAAATATGGTTATCGAGACCGGACTACTGAAACATTGTGAAGCAAGCTCGAATGATGAATGTCTGTGAATCGTTTATGCTCAACCTAGTATAAAAAACTCACCAACTAAAAAGACTCACAAAAGAACGGAATAAAAATACATGACGGACCAAAAGAAAAATGGCAAACATTCTACTCAAAGTAGGAGGAAAATTTTGAGATGGAAAAAACTTGTGGTCGGAACTTTCAAGTTAAATACTATGTATACAGTATACAATATCACATATATATATATATAAATAAATATATATATATATATATATATATATATATATATATATATATATATATATATATATATATATATATATATATACGATGAAGTAAAAAATCGACGCACCGGACATGCCATATGGGTCGATAAGTTGAGAAATTCGGCGACGGACCGTCAAACATGCTAAAGACATAAGTGGCAACAAAGTAGAAAAAAGCCAGATTACAATAGTGCAATTACAGAGGCAGTCTGGTACAAACGAATAATGAACAATAGAAGTGTGCAACAACTCTTTAGTGAGTTGGTAGAGCTAGGCGACGCAGAGAATCCCCGGGGAACTAAGTGGAACCTCATATTTGAACTCGGTAAACGAGTCTCCAGGTTCTCTCGCTCATCGATAAAAGAGAAGAACACCGCTCAATACAACTAAACCCCAACGCCAAACAACAACACCATAAGCAATTCGACCCCACGCTACAGTTTATTCAAACATAAATTTTTACACACGCAGACATCACCAAGTATATACGCAAAAAAAAATCATATACAAACACTCAATTCATTCATCCAAATTTTACATGTTAAATAGCCTACGTAGGAACAAAGCTAACGATTTGAGATCTAAACTAATGATCAAAGCAACACTAGTGATGAAATCCGCCCCAAGTCAAAGCACAACTCTCAACTTCTTCATAAACTTACAAGAAAACAAATCCCTAATTCTTAGGGTTTGATGTTAAAAAACATCGATCGAAAGTCAAACTATATATGGAAATTAAAGGACCAGCGACTAGAGTTACGAGAGGTTGGGAAATTGTTGACAATTTCTAGATCAACAGTGCAGTTGTTAAAAAAATATCACTTTTCCGTGATGGACTTGGCTTCTGGGACCCCGCGAGTACTATTTTGTAGATCTTGAAGTCTCGGTCGTGTATAGGGCGGATCTCGTCAATCGGAGATCGGATGAAGCGGGGAACAATGTTTTACCGAGACGGTCGCTGAGTAGATACGAATTTTGACTGAAGCACGTTTGAGAGGGATTGAGGGTTGTTTCGGAGTGACATTTTGGGGGTGATTGACGGTGATTATGAGTCCGCGGAAGGCCTTAGAATGATGGTAAGATAGGAGATGGTTGTGAGGGATATGTGATGCAAGATCGCTCTCGACCTCGCACTCCGAGCTCTCTTCAACACTCGGTCTTCCACACTCTCGACCTCGCATTCTGAGTGTTTTCTACCCTTCGATTTCGTCATCTCTCGTCGTGGAATTGCTCTTAGCATCTCACCAAGAGGTTTTATTCGACATCTCACCGAGATATGTTTTATTTCTTAACCCAAAACCAAGAAAGCACAATACTTAGTTTTTCTCAAATTCAACTTATCCTTTACAAATGTGAGCATACAAATATTTAGATGTTTAGCCACCCATAATTAAAAGCAAATAAAATAAAATAAGAAGGAAAAAAAAAAACAAAGCAAGCCTCGTAAAGGGCCGGACTTTTGGGATGACTTAGATGGGAAAAATTTATGGGTGGGAATTGATTTTAGTTTGAACGACAAATGCATATAGAAACGCCTATAAAATTTGGTGGGAAAAGCATATAGCAATTCCGATAAAATTTAATCTTTCTACAAGATCGAGTTCGACTTCAAGCTTGTCTCAAACGGTATCAAGTTGGAGGTGACCTGTAATAAGGTGATCATGGGCGATGGTGAATCCTCAAGTCTAAGAATCGACTGATCAAGTAGACGTGCTTGAGCCCTCGTCTAAGGTGGGGTAGATCGAGGTAAGAGTGAGTCTTCTTCGATCTCTTCCTTGTTAGCATCTTCAATATCACTCATTGGAGCTCCATCCCTAACATCTAGATCTCCAACCCGATCGTTGGACAAGCTATCTCCGTCGAGGGTCACATCAATATTTGAGAGTAGTTTTTTTACTAAAGTAAGAATTCAAGATCATACAGACCCGAATCTCGATAGGCCGATGATTCGACATATTGAAGCCCATAAAAAATACAATAGTTCAGAAAAAAGGTGCAATACACATTGACCAACGATACATTAGGAATCCCTATGGGCAATAAAGACGAACCTCCAAAGGAGCCTTCCCGTACACAGAGTTGCCTTTTACACACCACCACGGTCCTGGTTAGTCTCGACTCCGAGTGTCAAAACCCCAACGACGAAGAAGATCGCCTAGACACACCGAAGTGAAGCAGCACATTGCCCGAGCAAAAAACGTACCAAGACGAATTGAACGCGGAAATTGGTCAAGCCCTTTCGATATATCGGGGCAAACGCGGGCGCGGATAAGGCTTGGGACATGTTTTACCCTAAATATTATCCTGGTATTGCGAACACGGGTCATGCTAAGTCCGCTTCACGGGTTGGATGTATTGTTCAAGTCCGTCCGGTGTTTCGAGCACGAGTTGCCCGCGGGACATACTAGCAAAACCTAAATCACCGATGTGTATATTCAACTAAAAAAATTGTTGTATAATGTGGCAACCTCTTATTGTGGGGCTATGTTTCTCTGAATTATGAGCAAATGGTGAATCAACTACTAGCTAACGACACAAAGTTAAATGAGACGACAGATCTATTCGATCTTCTCACAAAAATCTTTGACCAACGATTTAGCAGTTCTACAACGTGCCTTTGCAGAACTGCCAATCTCCACATGCCATCTCCTGTTTCATGGTCCATTGCCCAATCTCCACAAGCAACTACTGGTTACCTTAAGTTATCTATAGTCTTAGTAAATGATTGTTTGTTCATTGTGTAGTTATCCTTGTATGTAAGTGAGATGTATGGGAAATTAGTCCAAACAAAGTAAATCGGCAACAACATGAGACTATTTTTTGTGTGTGTGATAGGTAAATTGCAATTTTAAAATTAATCTATAGGATTAATCAGGGTTCAAGGTTGTTTGAGGGTCTGTGAATGTGCGAGGACGAAGGGGTTTGAATTTGGGTTTTGATTAATCTTTTGATTTTTTTTTAGATGTGAAGGACTTTGTGTGTAATTTTATAAAAATTATCTTACTAATAGTCATTTTGACATGTTATCAATAACTCTCGGAGTCTCGGGTCTGTATGAGGTTTAAGGTAATAGTTTATAAACTACTAAAATAAGATACGTTTAAAAATTAACTGTGTATGAGGAAGCGATGGTTTTCGAAAGTGGGGATTTCAAACCCTTAGAAATGTGCGTGCCCGTTGGAGGTGTTCACCTGTCATAGGTATTATCGCGTAAATGATTTTCAAGTCGAAAATATAAAGTGCGGAATTAACGTCATATTAAGATCCAACCGTTGGATCGCCCTAATTTTTGAAGGGAAGTTAGATAACATTTACATTAACATCATATTAAGATTTCCGCCGAATCAGATCGTTGGATTGGAAATAAAGTCCAAATTACAGACACACATATATCCATTTTGTTTTTTGACGTTTGCTACAAAACGCAACCAAAAACACATAGAGGCTCCACTTCCTAAGCCCTTTCCAAGCACACAAGATCTATTCCTAGAGAGGGGGATGCGGATGAGGGATTACCTTTGAAGAATCCCACACAAACGACTCAAGAACACCATCGGGAGTCCTTCGGAGCACCTTCCAAACACCTTGCCATTTTGTCACCAAAAATCCCAAAACATGATTTAGATTCTTACTCAATGTTGAAAAAAAGGAGTTATAACATATGTCGGAACTCAGTTTTGAAAGAAAGGAAGGGATCTTACCATGAAATCAAGTCAAACTCTCAAGACCCTTCAAAAACAGTTTTCTGCAGCTCCAACGATGGACGATTTTGGCTGGGAAAACGACCTTGGATTTTTGTGTTTGAGACATGTATAGAAAGCTGGGTTCAAGACGGATCCATGGCCACCGAGTTTGCTCAATTTGGATGAGTAATGAGGGAGATATGAATTTTTCTTTGAAGGCTGTCCAAAATGGACCAAGAATGGAGTAGGCTCTCTTTCTCTCTTGGTTCTCTCTCTTGGGGACGGCTGACCCTTTGTGAATGAGCCCCAAATGAGCCTTAGCTCAGATTTATAAAGGGAGGGAGTATGATTGGCTTGAGTCAAAGCATGAGAGGTGATGGGATGAAGAGATGAGAGTAGTTGAATGGCTACATTCACAAACAAGCCACACGTCAAGGGTTGGTGGCTCAATGTTGGGCAATTTGGGTGGATGAGTACGGATATTTTATAAATATTAATTAAATTCCAGTCTTTAAAATAAATTATTAATCATTTAAAAACAATGCCCTAATTTATTGACGGATTTGCATGATTCCGGAGCCATAATTTCTGGACAAATGTAGATATTTTCTGTCAAAATAATAATATCAACGTTCTAGCTCTTTTAGAAACTAAGTCTGATAAGGTTCCTTCCGAAAGCACATTGCGTAAATGTGGCTTCTCGAATGTTGCTTTTGACCCGGCTATTGGTTTTTCTGGGGTATCTGTCTTCTATGGAAAGATATCCCTGCCTCACAAGGATCCATTGAACTTATTTCGGTTCACCGCCGATTTATTCACTTTAACTATTCAGACTACGCTGCGGTGTTTTGCGGTTCTTGTGGTCTATGCCCCACCGGATGAGCGTCGCAAATCACCCTTCTGGGATACAATCTCCCTTTATATTCAGTCACTTGTTATTCCCTTCTGCATCATGGGAGACCTTAACGAAATAGCTTCCCCAGCTGATAAACTCGGAGGAGTCTATCCTTCGGCGTCGCGTTTCACGCGCTTACTAGATTTAAAGAACAGACTATCACTACTAGAAGTACCATCTAGCGGGGGTTAGTTTACTTGGCAACGAAAATCGAAAGATGTGGTCATTTGTTTGGAAAAACTTGATCGCCTTCTAATCCACACAGACATGCTTACCATTTTTGACTCACTTCGTACACAGATCCATCCCTTTACTAGATCTGATCATGCTCTGATCTCCACAGATTTTCGTCACAATATTCAGTCTAAGAATAGACCATTTAAGTTCGAATTGGCTTGGGCCGCAAGGGCCGATTACATAAATTTAGTCTCGCAAGCTTGGAGAGCAAACCCACAAGGTTCTTTGATGTTTAAATTGCTTCAGAAGGCAAAAGTTCTTAAAAAACTTTCCAAAACATGGCATAAGAATACAGTTCACAATATTCATAACCAAAATCTAGTAACGGATCAAAAGCTCCTTAGTTTACAGACATCTCTTATCTCAAATTATAACAGTCAGGATGTTCAAATCCTAAAACAATTACTCAACAAAAGAGAACGAATGCTCAACTTTCACCGTCGCTATTGGAGTCAGCAGGCTAAAACATACCAAACTTAATGACTCAAATTCAGGCTACTTCCATAAGATCGCTACTGCAAAAAGAGGCAGGAAAATGATCAAATCTATCCTACTTCCCGGTGGGGAATCCACAACTGATTTCCACACAATCCAACAAGAATTTGTCCGCGACTTCAAAGCTCGTTTCAGAGCCTCTTCGACCCCTGTTTCGGATCTGTCTCCAGACCTAGCGGTCATCCCATCCTTAGTTTCACAAGCAGATAATGACATGCTCTCGGCGCCTGTTACAAACAATGAGATTAAAGCGGTTGTATTTTCTACGAGCCCAGATAAGGTTCCGAGGCCTGATGGCTTCCCAGCTGGTTTCTACCAAAAGTTCTGGCCTACAGTTGGGCCCTCTGTAATAAAAGCCGTCAAAGCTTTCTTCACCAGTGGCAGGTTACTGCGTCAGACAAACCATACTTTCATTACGCTTCTACCGAAATGCGATGACCCGACTGTAGTGAACCATTACAGACCTATCAGTATATGCTCTACAATTTACAAAATCATAGCTAAAGTAATTTTAGCACGGTTAACCAATATTTTTGACAAACTTATACACCCCCTCCAGGGAGCTTTCACCAAAGGGAGATCTATCCAGGACAACATTTTGATTGCTCATGAGGCCTTGCATTCGTTTCAGATGAAGAAAGGCAAAATGGGCATGATTGCTCTTAAGCTAGATATGGAAAAGGCATACGATCGCATCGAATGGGCCTTTTTGTTCCAAGTTTTATCTAAGTATGGTTTCAATGACCTCTTTATTAATAGAATAAAGGAATGTGTTTCAACTGTATCCTACTCGGTCCTCGTTAATGATGAACCAACCACAGTATTTAAACCCACCAGAGGTTTAAGACAAGGAGACCCCCTCTCCCCTTTTCTCTTTATCCTAACCTCTGAGGTATTAGCACGTACACTACATAACAAAGGGCTCGCTAGCAAGGACATGGGTATCTCTTTCGGTCATCCGAGTATCACGGTTCTCTTCCTAGCGTTTCCTGATGATATTCTTATTTTCTGCAAAGCCTCCCACTCGGCATGTACTTCTGTATTGTCTATCTTAGACAGATACTTAAGGACACATTCACTGATGTGGTTCTCAAAACCAAAAATCAACTCACAAAATGGAAAGCTTCAAATCTCTCTGTCGAAGGGAGACGAGTGCTTATCAAAGCCAATCTGAGTGCCAAACCGATTTTCCTTATGCAAGCTTTTCTGCTACCCTCTCATGTTCTTCATGAACTTGACAAAGTTTATAGACAATTCTTTTGAAACAAAATCTCTAAAGCTCCACCGCTGATTAGCTGGGACAAAATTTGTTCGGACACTTTGAAAGGTGGTTTGGGGATTCATAAGGCGGAGTCTATGAATATAGCTCTCCAGATGAAGCTTCTTTGGAAAATAATTTCTGAACCAGACAACATCTGGGTTCGTGTCATCTCACAAAAATATCTTAAAGGCCAGAACCTTTCCAGTTATAACAAAAAAGGTAATACCTCGTGGCAATGGTCCCGCCTTATGTCCATCAGACCTCAGTTCCTCCCATCTCTTCAGTGGTGGGTCGGAAATGGGGAATCCATTGATTTCTGGTCCCATAACTGGGCCTTCGAGAGGCCGTTGAGTTCCAAAACACCGAGACCCATCCCGGATAATCTCTTGGGAGTTTCGGTGGCTCACTTCATCACCAACCGCCAGTGGAACAAAACATTTATAAATGACTCATTAGCAAATGTTCTGAAATAAGATGATATCGACCACATCACGGGTCTAACTTTGCCTAGTAACCAAATCTCGGATCGTCTATATTGGGGCCCAAGCAAAAATGGCTGGTTCTCAACCGCCTCTGCCAACTCCTTCCTATCTGTTAACACCGGGTCGCCTGATTTCGATTGCGATTGGATCTGGAGTCTCGATGTGCCCCCTAAGGTTCGACACTTCCTCTGGAAAATCTCCCGTGATGGTCTCCCGACCAAAACCAGATTACAGAGGTCGCACGTGGCTGTACCTGCTGGTTGTGTTTTCTGTGGCAATACAAATGAATCGGGTGATCACTTGTTTCTTCGGTGTCCCATGGCTACTGCTTTGCTTAAAGCTTTACGCATCCACATTCCGGGATTTATCACTGTTTCTGTTGGCACGGGAGATGTGTTTCCTCTTACTGCTATAAAATGTGCTATTGGGACCAACAATTTTGCCGTTCTAGCTATAGCTTGGTGGGCCATGTGGTTCTTTAGAAACCAACTCGTTTTCGATCATACTAACAAGGTAACTATCAATGAAATCTTGTTGTTAAGTTCCACAACACAACTAGTCATTGTTGGAAACAGTCAAAACGTTTAGACGATGATCCGACTAGTCCGTTGATCCCTAATCATCGCAGTCATAGCGGTACGCACAACCAAGCTATTAGGGGTTGTGCTACGAAAACTAGGGCTCAGAATAGGTCCGGGAAGTGGGATAAACCTCCGCCGAACTGTTATAAGCTCAATTTTGATGGTTCGGTACTCCCGAGTGGCAACTCGTCTTATGGTTTTGTCATCCGTGACTCAGCGGGTTTAGTGGTCTCTGCTGCCAGATCTGTTTGTACAAATATCTCAGTGATTTATGCCGAAAATCTCGGACTCAGAATGGGTTTGTTACGTGCAAAAGAGTTGCAACTATCTACACTTCTGATCGAAGGAGACAACCTACTGGTGATAAAATCTCTACTGGGGGATTGGAAATGCCCCTGGACAATAGAGATGCTACAAGCTGATATACTGCCTGATATCTCGTCCTTTACTTATGTTGCTATTCGTCATATTTTCAGGGAATCGAATGCTGTGGTTGACTACCTTGCTCGTAGTGCCCACGTTTCCCCTGCCGACGTCTGCTGCGAGGATGATCCAGAACTGCTAGTTCTCGTCCGGAAGGATGCGCTAGGAAGGGCCTCTGCTGCGGCCGACCTGACCAGACCTAATTCTTATATTGCGTAAAAAAAATGATATTTTTTTTAAAAATGTAAATCATGCAAATCCGTCAATAAATTAGGGCATTGTTTTTAAATGATAAATAATTGATTGTAAAGACCGGAATTTAATTATCTTTTACCTATATATAAATACATTTTTTTTTTTGGCAGTATTTCGGTACTTAAAATTTAGATTATTTTCCCATGAAAAAAAATCGAAAATAATCGACACCGGAACTGCTAGGGTTTTGTTGTGCTGAGTGACATATGCATGATTCACACTCATTTCATAACGTGACTTATATTCCACAAAACGCAGCGCTTCAGCTAATCCGATTTTCTTTTTTTTTTTTCCCAATTTGAAGAAAAGCCCAAAAAGAAAAAAAGAAGATAATAAAATAGAAAGACGGAATAAATGGTAATTTGGGCCATAAGTTTAACCATAAGCCCTCACATTCAAGTTTTTTCGCGGCAACCTTCCCCCCTTTCTACTTGGCAGTGCGGGCGGCGTCGTCGTCGTCTTCCACCGCTCCCCCCCTCACGCCATTTCTCCCTCCCACCGCCGGAATCGCGAACCCCGTCAACTTCAATTGGTACGATTATCCTCTGTAGATCTCCCCTTCCACTGATCTGTAAGATAGGGTTTTTGATTCTTCAACTCTGCTAACTTTGAATCAAGACCCATGGGGTTTATCTTCAAATCCTCTCTCTTGTTTCTGAATTTCTTTTATTTTCCCCTCTTTTTTGGAAATTTCGTGTCTCTTGTGATGATTCGTCCGTTTTCGAGCACTGGAGAAGTGTTTTCTCGCAGATTTTGAACTGTTACTGTGTTCTATCTGAAACCCTTCTTTTTCTTTTTTCTTTCAGATTTGAAAATTTGTTAGGTTTTTTGCTGTCTGATTTTGTTTCCTTTCAGTTTTTCTGGTTTCTTTGTTATTCACAGCATCGGATTGCAAAGTACATCACAATTGATCTCTTTAGCTCGAGCGTTTTATCGTCTACGAGATTATTCCGCCCCCTTTTTGGCGTCTGCCTCCATGGTTTTAGTTGGTTGAAATTGGATCGTTTGTTCTCTTATCCGATTAAGCTACTGATTGGAAGTGTTCCGCGAACCCACCCCCGTCATTGACCTCATTGTACGGAGCTTGTAAAGCCCTTGTTCTGATAGAGAATAATATGATGCGTAGCTGAGTATTCCAATTTACCGCTCTTCAGATCCATTCAATCGAGCAAATAAAGTTGCAAATGGCGCCGTCTAAGAAGTCAAAGACTGTGAGTAAGCGGTTCAGCACGGTTCATTACGACTCTCCTTTGAAAGATGTCAAGATTATTAAAAAATCCAGGAAGAAGGTGAGTTATTTAGTGGATGTGAATAAGATGTCTCTCTCTATGGGTTTGCTGTTTCTCTTCTGATGCTTTATAGATACATTGGGCCTTCTACTGTTGGCGTTGTTACTTTTCCTACTTTGAGATGCCCATATGGTAAAGTTTCTTTGGATAATTCGTTGCCTGAATTGTCATTTCTTTGAGCAGAAACCAAAATTGGCTGACGTGTTAGGATCGCAGTGGAGCAAGCAAGAGCTTGAGCGTTTTTATCAAGGGTATAGGAAACATGGAAGTGACTGGAAGAAGGTATTTATTGCCTGTATTTAGATTTTCCTTGATTCCCTGAATTATATTTTTCTTCTATACTGTAGTGTTTATGTAGCTAGTAGTTTATTGCTCTATCTAGAGCGGTCAGTCTTTTAATCAATATGAATGCATATTAACATTGTGGACAGATTCCTATATTTCTTTTTATTTAAAAAGAAAGGTCGTTCACTTATATTTTTATGAATGCCGAGTCGCTCAAGTTACCATCAAACGCGTTTCATGAATGAACAAAGTTACTATCAAATAGAGGAACTACTGGCTCCCATTGCTTGTTTCTCAATTTCAGGTGGGCAGTTATGTTCGAAATAGATCACCAGAAATGATTGAAGCCCTTTATAATATGAATCGCGTAAGTGTGTTTTATTTATCTCTGTAAGACGTGAATCACTATGTTATTAGCCATGCATATCTTACTCAAGTTGTACATATGGGCTTTTTTTTTTCCAGGCGTACTTATCTTTGCCCGAGGGGACAGCATCTGTTGTTGGCCTCATAGCAATGATGACTGATCACTATAATAATTTGGTGAGACTTGATTCTTGAATTTCAAGTGCATTATAACTGTTTATATCTCATCTCTAATGATAGCTAGGGCATGTAATATCCTTTCCATAAAAGAAAACTTCTAATGGCATACAAGCTTTGAGTCATTTAGTGATAGAGCATCATATAGTTGCTACTTTTGTATGGTTGTGCTAGCATAGCATTTTCATGGAAGTACTTTTATATTTTTGGTCTCATATGTTAAGTGTTGTAATTATACATCCACGTGACAACTGTTTTGCATTTTACTCGCCTTCAAACATCTCTTAACTATTTGAGGATTTTGTTAAGAATCGTAACATTAGTAACATGCCCTCAAACCTGTACCCTTTTGATTGGAATGTTATTGTTTGATGGACGGAACCTGTGATTTAGTAGTTTGAATTGAGAGGTAATACTGCTGCTACAACTTTGATATTAGTGTGTTGTCATGAACTTTATTTTGTTGGATGTTGATGAGCTTAGATGAATCATATGATCTTTTTATATAATAAAAAATGCATTAGTTAAATCCTGTTGATCATGGTTCTATGATTTTTTAATGGACAGCAAGGGAATGGAAGTGAAGGAGACGAAGACTATCTAGGAATACCGCAAAGACCTCAGAAGTATATGAAGGGATCATTCCATGCTGGTTTCCCACAAGGGCAACTTTTGCATAATCAGTCACCTAAGAAAACTGAAAGCTGCTTGTCACTCTTGAAGAAAGGTATGACAGTGAAGCACTATGTTCTCAACCCCTTTGAAAGTGGATGTCTCATTCAACCCCCCCTCCCCCCGAAGCAATATTTCGGTCTATTTGGTAAATATATTTGTGCTGTGTAAGGTAACTTATGTCACCTAATAAGGTAGCTGATTTGGCAATAATGTGCTGGTACGGATTCCTTATGCCACACAATCATCGGTGCCAAACATACCCTTCATCTTCTTTCCATTTTTCTTGGGAGAGCGTTCATTGGTGGCAACCAACTTTCACCTATTTCAAAGGGCTTACTTTTGGCTATTTCTCCTAAATTCTGTTATTTATGTGATTGGATCCTTAGAACACGGAAACAAAAACTTAAACCTTATCTTTATGAACCTTACTGTAAGTTCAAAGTTATATTTTGGGTTCAATCTTAGCTGTATTTATTCTTTTGATCCAAGCTAGTAAACTTAAGCTTTGAGTAGAATTTCTTGTGTTTTCTTGAGTGTTTTTATGATTCACATAATTAAATCCATGCCATTTCTTTTTTACAGAGTTTTGTATCAAAATGATTTTCTTTTAGGTTTTGCTTTTTTCTTTTGATGGTGAACTTGAGGTTTATTTACGTAAGAACTATAATAAGTTTATCTGATGTTTAGTCTGTCAGCTTCATGTTCCTGTGAGGAAAAGGACTCCCCGTGTGCCTATTCCCGCTCTAGAGAGAAAAGATAGCGGTATGAATTCTATTTCTTCATTAAGAGTGCTCATAAGTTAGGTATAAAATGGAAGGGGACGAGATTGCTCATGAGGCAGCTTTGCTGCTATCAGAAACTTTGCAGGAAATCGGGGCTTCTCAAATCTCTCCAACAGCTAATGGAAAATTGGAAGATCATAAACGAACAGAGGTTTCAAACAGGAAGCAAATTGTGGGTTGATGCTCTCTCTGCCTTATTTTCTCAATGTATACACTTCTGAAACATTTTAGTTGATAAATCTTTTATAGCAGCTTACCACTTCTTCCTGTTTACAGGTTTCTAAATCAGATCTAGTGAAGGGCAAACACCATGGAATCAAGATGAATAATGAAAGTGTACATGGTAGTTTTGAAGGCAGGGGAGCTAAAGATGTTGATTTTCTAGTGAAGCTTTCTCATGCTGAATATAAGAAAGAAAAGAAAGGAAAGAAACACAGGGATGGAATGCACAAAACATTCGATGATGTCCCTGAAGCATACAGTGACCTGAGTAGAAGACTTATTGCTGATCCTGCTCTAGGAAGGTTGAATTTTGAAGCTGCAAAAGATAGCGTGGAGTCATCTTCTCATCAACATCAAAGAAAGAGGAACAAGAAATTAATCACTGAAGGTATTTTCACTTGCACACTAAGAGTTTTTGTTTGCTTCAGCCTGCCTTCATGAGGTTCTTTTATTATATATTTATACTTTACAATGTAGAGTTTGGTTTATTGCATACACCATTTGGATCTTAGAATGCAAGCTTTAAATATCTTGAATGCTTAGGAACCACTTAGGCACTTCTATCTAGATGTAGTGAATAGGTCCTAGGCCAATTTACATTTTGCTCAGGTCATCCTTTTCTTGCATTTTTTTCTCGCTTTAGTGCTCTGAAAGGAAATTACCGATTTTACTGGTGATCTTTTATTATTTGACAGTATATAGTTTTGTTCTTTAGTAGACTTGAGCTAATTTACCCAATTCTTTCCCTAAAGATAAGATCTGTGGCATAATATGGTTTAAAAAAAATTGGTTCACAAATTTAAATTATCATGGCACTGCATGTGTGGAAATGTCACATGTATAATTAAAAAAAATTGTAGATGTAAAAGTTCCATGAGTCTGATGCGACTGCTCTAATTCATATGGGCTGTCAAGTTGTCGACCTTTTGGTATATTATGTGTTGATGTCAGATTCACTTTCTGAGTTAGGGATAGAACTGGAAGTTCGGAGAAATGTTTCCAGTTATATTTTATATTTGGACTAGGATTCTGCGATCTGATTGCAGTTTGACTTCTTGATGTGCTACAGATGAAAGTTTAGCTTGTGATGCCTTGCATGCACTTGCGGATTTGTCTTTAGCATTGTCAGCATCTGCTGCTGAACCTGGTAAGGCATTTAGTCTGACTTTTGTTCTTACATTTATATTTTCCTCGTCTCAGAATAGTTTTTTTTTTTTGAAGTTCTTGTGATGATTGCATGCCCGTTTTGATTTGGAGACTTTCGTTCTCCATTTATGTTTTTATTAATGCTCAAGATCATTGGAAATGGATTAGCAGTCGAATAGTGCTCACATGTTTGTGTTGGTATTAAGGTACCATAATTCGAGTTCAATCTGTTATCATGTGCGGTATAGTAATTGCATTATGTGGTACTTTCCATCGGTATTTGAGCAGGTTACAGATGACTACTAGGATTTTATAACTAGGTAGAGCTTATGAATGGCTTTTCCTATTCGAAAGAATGGAATGGCTTCACAATTCCAGTAATATAATAAGCGATCTCATGGAGGTTTTTTTTTTTTAAAAAAAGGAACGGGTTCTGCAAGAATTACTTAATTTTGTCCAATACTTAGCATGTTTTCTGCTCTATTTAGAAGCTTCAGAAGATTATGACCTCCTTGTTACTTGTATTTATGTAAACCTCTAACTCTATATAGATCTTCTAATTTTTTCTTGATAGAACACGCATTTTTCTTAGCATGTTTTATTTGCATGTCATGTTAAAGGTAATATACACTGTTCTGTTTTGTGTTCATGTATCTGTGGATAAGATGGCTCAAGTGTGGTTGATGGACTTTTGCAGTTGAATCTTCTAGAGAGTCTGCAAATGGAGGGGAAATTACTGTAGATTCCACTGCTGTATCTGATGCAACATTAGCAAATCAGAGTGCTGTGGAAGGGTCTAAGAAAAAGAAGCAGAAGACTTCAAAGGTAAATGATGAGATATAGCTGAAGTTCATTTGTCTTTGTGTCATATCTTCTGCTATTGACATACTACAATTTGCAGATGCAGGCAGCTGAAAAGCAAAAAGAGTTGCAGTCTCGAAGACCAATAGAAGAGAAGGTATGATAAATGATAATCTACTTTCTTCATTTATATATTTAGAAAACTATTAAACTTGCTAATAACTTTTTCGAGGGGGTTATTGACTGGGATCAAATACGATAAGCTAGTTGAAATCGTAGAATTTGCTTTGAAGTATTATGATCTGTCCTTCCAATTAAAGAATAGTTGACATCTGCTTTCAGCCTCCAATTTCTTTTTGTCCTCATGGGCGTGGGGGGAATCCAGAAGGTGGACCTGAGCAAAATGCTGACTTGGTCATATGCAAGCCTTAAAATGAAGTTTCAACCTACTTCAAAAAAATTGTGCTGGTTCCCACCCCTTAGATGTGGGTAAAAGAAATCAACATTCAATAGACGATCCTTGCACATGTTTTTGAGTAGTTTTCTTTCTCTCTCCCCCCACAAAAAAAAAGGTTATATATCCTATATATGGTCCCATTATCCTTTTTTAATATTATTTTTATGTGCAAGCAGACCTTGGCTGAAGAAGATATGAAGTCTGGAAATATGTTTAAAGACCATAATCAAGCATACGTTGATACTAAGCATTGTAAATCAGCTAGATCTTCAGTCGTGACATCTACTATTATTGATCAAGAGATGGCTGAAGTTGATGTTACAGTATCTAGTAGGCAGCACCTTGCTAGCGATCAGGTCGTTTTGCCAACTAAACGAAAGATTCAACGCAAGAGAGAAAGACCATTGATTACAAATGATATAAAGGGTGGCCTACATAGTTCAAGGGGCTTACTCAATAAGCACTCATCTTTGCTCCCCGGGACTGCACCATATCTGAAGGTGGGCCATCAGCTCATTATCTTTGGTTTTGCTGGTTTTACATATTCTTCAAAACTGCAGGATCAACCATTGTAACTCCTTGGCATTGCAGGATAAACTTTCGTGCTCTCTCTCATCACCTCTGTTACGCAGATGGTGCGGATTTGAGTGGTTTTATAGTGCCATTGATTATCCGTGGTTTGCTAAAAAGGAGTTTGTTGAGTACCTCAATCATGTTGGACTTGGACATATCCCAAGGCTTACTCGTGTAGAATGGGGCGTTATTAGAAGGTAAAATTCCCTGAACATGTATCACATGTTTACATTCCAGTTATTAGTTTTGCTGAAAATGATCATTTTGACTTATATTGTACATGCATCTTTTTGCAGTTCTCTTGGTAAACCTAGGAGGTTTTCCAGACGTTTCCTACAAGAAGAAAGAGAGAAACTTGAAAGATACCGTGAATCTGTTAGGACACATTATAGTGAGCTTCGCGCGGGACTTAGAGAGGGGCTTCCAACAGATCTTGCACGCCCATTGTCTGTTGGACAAAGAGTGACTGCTATTCATCCAAGAACAAGGGAGTTTCATGATGGAAGTATCTTAACAGTTGACCGTGACAAGTTCAGAGTGCAGTTTGATCGCCCTGAATTGGGTGTTGAATTTGTTATGGTACGGCTTTTCTATCTTGAGGGCATTTATACTATTGTCCCCATTACAATTATGATAAAAATATCTTTTAAGTTCATTTAAAGGTTTCCTCTGAACTTAAAATCCTGTTCTTCCTATTCACAACTTACTTTTCCAGTTCATCTACCACAGTAAACTACCCAACCTACCCTGGCACATTACTGCTTCCATTGGCTCGTTACCTCTCTTTTTAGTGCATTTCCATGTTCTCATTTTCCATCCTTCTAAATTTTTACCCTGGGCACCACCAGCTATTTGAATCTTATTGCTTCAATTGCTTGGTGAAGTTGAACCTTTCTGTCACCTACATACAACTAGTGTTTTGAAATATATAAATTCACCAATATCTTATCGATGTTCTTAGTTGATAGGTCTTTGCTTATTTATGGCATGCTCTTGCCCCTTTGGCATTGACCTTTGGGGTTTGGGCTTGGATCAAAGCATTTATTTATTCCTTGTTAAGCTTATTTTTGGGATCAAGTGAACTTGAGCCTTTTAATGGATTTTGTTGGAAGGAAAGAGAAATTGTTTCAAATAAATCACTATAAGATAGTATGTTTGAATTTTAATCATTGCCATTAGCATGAATTGAATCTGACTTCTTTTTCAAATGTTACAAGTTCTGATATGTTGAGGATCTTATTACCCAGGATATCAATTGCATGCCATCTAATCAGTTGGAGAATATGCCAGAAGTGATGAGGAGACAGAAGGTTTCAATTGATTATGTAAATTCAAACGGCCAAATTACTAATGGTCAGTCAATGTTGGCTTTTAGTGAAAATATGTCTAGTCAGAATGCTTGGTCAGGGGCCTCAACATTGAGTCATGCAGCTGTAAATCAAGTAAAGGTTAGTTGTCATTTGTGCCATTCTGTAAATAATCTCATTTTATGTCTACTTATAAGTGAAAGCAGTTCTTGTGTTCTACTCTTTGGATTTCTGTACTAACTTCATTGGGGTATTTGTACACAGGTGGATTTATCACCTATAACCAAAGCAGGGGCAAACTTGCTTTTGAAGACACCATCAACTGTGCAAGTTGAAGCTTCTGCTTTTCAAGAGCAGCCAAGCGAAGTTGATAGCAAGCGCTTTGTGCACTTGAATAATTCTCTGGCCAGAGAGGTACTCTTGTCTCTTCATTGCTGCTGGTAGAAAATATTCGGATAATGCAAAGCATTTCTGTTTTTTTTAGGAATCAGTAAATATATAGAAAAACGTAACCAAGTTACAAAAGACCTAGACCAAACAAAGGGTCTAGGGAAAAAAAAACTAACAAGCCACACAGGGCTATATACCCAAAAATTAGCGAAGCATTTCTGTTCATTGTAAACAATAGCCAGCATTCTGTGCCTGGAAAGTTTGACAGCTCGTATATTTTTATATCTTTTATTATTAAATTACTAGCATTCTGAGGTCTCAAGTTGCTCAATCGGTTTCTATTGGGGAAAGGCTAGTAGCCATCTTTGAGGTCTCAGGTTTGAGTCCCATTGGTGGCCAACAGGGGAAGTTAAAAATTCCCCTAGTAAATAACAACACTTGTGTCCATTTCGATACATCCTCTCAGCTCGGTGGGGAACAACTACCTACATCCGGACCCCCCAGACCAGGCCCTTCCCTCGGGTTTGGGCTGGCTTGTTGGTTGCCTTGTTATAAATAGGAAGTACAAATGCCAATGCCCGGTTAAGACATAAGTATTCTGCTCTTCGTCATTTTAGCTTTGGTGCTATTATTGCTCATTGGATTTGTCCGCAAAATCAGAATGGGCAGTCACAATTCTATAGCATATATGAAATCTTACTGGAAAAGGAAAGATGTAAATTATCTTTGCAGCTTACAACAATTTCGAGCTTCTATAAATGTCATAAATGTTTTTGCCTTTTGGGCTCTGTATAGGGTAAAAACGTAATGACTAGATGTCGTCATTCAGATAAGCTGCCGGCAGCTCCCAAGTGCTAAAAAGAATCCTATATCCACTTAATAAGGGGAACCATTTTGGCTGTTGTTAAAATTTGAATAGTACGAGGATAGGTGAACTGGAGTCAGTGCTTGATGATTTTTTGCATCTGAGATTTATCAATTTCATGAACATGATAAACTGCTGATCGTTTGACATTGTCATTGGTGTAGTTAATTAGTTCGACAGCTGTAGAAGATCTCAATTAATTGATTGATCTCACTGCTTTTTCTTCTTCATATACATTTTACTATGAAGAGATATTCAGCCCTGGGAAGTTGACTACATGACACGCTCTGTCACTATCTTGTGCTATTGTGCAGGCTCTACCGCATGTGTTTTATCCCAAGCTAGGGAGAGCTTATCCTGAAGACTTACTCCATGGCTCTCAGTCCATAGCCAATGCAGCCGGTGCAGGTGGGCCACGCTCTGTAGTCGACTCTGAAGATTCTGCTTCCAAGGTTGCTGTAACCGTAAGAGGCTCTAGGGAGCAGGCACAGAGAATGGTAAATGCTGCAATTCAGGTAATTACTTGGGTATTATTATGTTATGTTCTCCCTTCTTTGCCCAATTTCTGCCAAAAAAAGTGTTATCCTACCCAAGTATCCTAATTATCAGCTTTTTTGCTTCTTGGAAATATCTACCTCCATCCCTCCTTTCTTCTCCTAGCGACATATAGATTTTTGAACCAGTCAATGTAAATTAGGAGTCAAAACTCGCGATCTCAAGTCATACATATACCATGTTTGCCAGCTGACCTAGCAAGTTCTGGTCAAAGTGACCAATATAAAACGTGATGGTTCAAAAATTAAGTCTGAATGCAGACATGTGATCTCAATCTCAATTTATCCTAATGCTTCTTTAATGCCAGATGTCAACAGATGAATGTTGGGTTTCATTGAAATGTGGGACAATATAATTATATGTTAGTTTATTCTTTTATAAACTGTAACATGTTTTCATTGCAGGCGATTTCATTTCTAAAGGAAGGGGAAAATGCATATGCGAGGATTGGAGAGGCTTTAGACTCGATCAATGAAACCCAACATCCATCTGAGTCTGAATTATTAAAAGTACCACCTCAAAACCGGAATAATGGAAGTTTGAATGACCAGAATGAGATGAAAGTAAGCAGTTCAGAGAACTCGTTGACAAATTGTTCTGCTGACAGTTCTGAAGCTAAGGACTTGCAATTTCCTACTGATCTTATTACATCATGCGTCGCTACGTTACTCATGATACAGGTAAATGATTTCTCAGACAAAGCTGCATAGGAAAACAAAGAAAAAAAGAGCATTTAAAAATTAAAACACTAACAAAGAAATAAAGGGATTAAAAAAAGTAGCATCCATCTGTGATTCTGTATCATCTACACTCTGCACTGTCAGAAGCATCAAACCTGATAGCATTAAGATTCTTGTTATTTTTATAAAACAACAGTACTTGATTCGTGCACATTTATCAGTTTCTGTGATAGTGTATGGTATTAAGTTCACTTTCTTTCGCGTGCAGAAGTGCACTGATCGACAGTATCCACCAGCAGAGGTTGCACATATACTAGACAGTGCGGTAACGAGCATGCAGCCTTGCTGCCCCCAAAACCTTACAGTTTACAGGGAGATAGAGATGTGCATGGGGAGGATTAAAACCCAGATTTTGGCTCTCATTCCATCCTAGAGTGTTTTGTTTCTGGGTTTCTGAAGACTTGCCTTGTACATAAGAGCTTTGCGAGTTGTGACCCCGAAACTTCTTCCATTGAGTTAGCTAAGCTGCCACTTAGTTCTGAACATGGGATGGGGCGTTAAGTTCCCACATGGGATGGGGCGTTAAGTTCCAATAGTTTGTAGTTTGTCTATTTAGTCATTTTTATGATGTAATAGGAAGGTGATTATTAGGTAAAGATGGTAAATTTCAGAATTTTCTTCTCCCTCTCTTTAGCTTTTTTTTTTCAGTTGTGATTTTTTCTTTGGAATTTTTTTTTGGGTACCTCCACCTTGGAGAATCAGGTAATAAAGGGTGGTTTTTTTCAATTCATTGTGATACACCAAATTGACCGAGAGCAAGTAGCTAATTTTATTCTGCAAAGGTTTTATTAACACCCAACTCAATTTATATTAATTTGTTTAGCTTATAAGTGAATGGATGAAATGAAAAAAGATTCAAATTAATTTAAATTGGTCACCCATTTCTTATGGAGTGAGATTTGAAGGTTTGGACATACTTTTTTTATTTTTTACAAAGTGAGATTTGAACAGTTAACTCTTGAATTTAATTAACAACATACTCCCTCCGTTAATTAAAATATTTCGTTTTAAACATTTGAACATTTTATAAGAAATCAAATAAAAGCAAACAATAATACCCTTATACTCCTAATTATTACTTTGTTTATTTACTTTATTGAAAAATATAACTAACAAATCCCCAATCATTACAAGGTTAATTTGAGAAAGTGAACACCAAAATACCTCAAATGACATGTTTTTCTTAACAAGATTTTACTCTTAAAACGACATGTTTTTCTTAACGGAGGGAGTATAATTTTTTTAATTAATTTTAAAAAATAATAAACATACATAAATAGTTAACAACATATGAAATATTTTTTTATGACATGGTTCCGAGCTTATGTCTGACTGGTCATCGAGGTGTGCTAGACCTTTACGTTGCCCATGATAATCTCGAGGTGTGCTACAACTATTCAGATGGAAAGATCTTCTATTTTTCGATTTACACATGTTTACCTTCTTGCATATGAAATGACAAATTGTGTCACATGTTGAAAAATATTGAAACTCAAGCTTAGTATATAAGGTCGAAGAATTCCATCTATTACCAATTGGTTTTTGGACAGAACCTCATTGGATGTGTTGGATTTCTAGTGCTTGTGTGCATGACCCCATTCAAGAGACTTATCAAACTTTGATATGGTATCAGTATCAAGTAGGCATGTGTTTTTATTAATTATTTTAAGGGAATTCCAAGGCTTGAGCCCCCTTTAACTCTTTATATATATATATAATTATTTCTTCTAGTTTTTTTTTCCTACTAAAAATCAATAAATAAATCACAAATTTAATTTTTTTTCCTATTATATTTAAACAAAAACGTTATTTTTCATATATACATGCAAAAAATATCTCATTTTTTGATTTGGATGTAGGTTTTGTTTTATTAATTATTGTTAGGGGATTTCAATCAAACAACGGATCTAGGAGGGTCTCAGAGTGGATCAAGCCCCACTTTAGCTTTATATATATATATATATATATATATATTGATAAGGTAATAATTCGAGGGTCAGACAGACCTAACACATCGAGTGGCCAACAAAGTCGGCAGACGACGAACCGTCAAACATACAACATAAAATAGAAATAGAAAGCTGCAATACAACTAGGATTCTGTTATATTTCTTATTGTTTCTTCTACTAAAAATCACTAATTGAATGAAAAAAATTAAGGTTTTTTCCTCTTATATTTAAACAAAAAAATTCTGTTATTGGATTGGACGTAGGATTTTTGTTTTATAATCCAAAGGTGGTTGTTTGATGTTCCTCACTGTTGCCATATTACCTCTTGAGTTCCTCATGGAACATAAGAAAAGTGAGAACTGCTACTCTCCCATGATTATGCAATACCAATTTCCCTTGCCACATTGTTTATCTATCATCTCGGAAACCTGGATTTCGAACATTTGGCTCAAATTCGAGGGAGGAAGAACACGAGAATCAAATCATACCAGCCTGGAAAGATGGCAATTAGAAAGTGAATGCGGAAGCACTTCGATCTCTGGTTCAACAAACCTGACAAGTTATCTTCGTCGATCGTTTAATTCATATGAATGCTACTCACTAATCTCAGTTTGGGGCATTTTACTTTTTTTTTTTTTTTGATACAAGGCAAGATTTTGAGAGAAGTTAGATCCTATTGACGCGCCTCCCAATGGCGTCCTATTGGACGAGGGATAGGAACTCCGGATGAGATGCGAGAGCTCCACGATCCATGTAGTGCATGAGATGAGCAACCTTATC
Source organism: Persicaria tinctoria (assembly GCA_037127255.1). Taxonomy (NCBI): domain Eukaryota; kingdom Viridiplantae; phylum Streptophyta; class Magnoliopsida; order Caryophyllales; family Polygonaceae; genus Persicaria; species Persicaria tinctoria. Next base: position 10,943,241 of record JBANSL010000012.1, read on the forward strand.
CCCAACTCGGTTGATTTCACGGAAGACGTGAGAACTAGAAGTCCAATCAAATTGTTGTAGGAGGAACTGGATGTCCGTGACAATCATCTCAATTTCCCAAGGGCAGTGCCAAACACCGAAAACTGTCTTGATAACGGTAAGATTGTCACCCTTAACCTCAACACATTGCAAGCCCAAATCTCTAGCATCCACAAGCGCCGAGTGGAGCGCCAAGGTTTCGGCCATCAACGCAGAGACGGAACCACACTGCGAAGAGTCAGAAGACACAACCTGATATCGTTCAAATATCGATGACTCCTGGTGACATTGAGGACAACATGAAGGTTCCATTTGATGGCCCTGTCACTCGTTCAAGGGCCAAGAAGATTCAAAATGCAACCAAGGCCTTTCTTGTCCGTCACCATGGGACTTTAGAGCAAGGGTTCAGGCCACCCTGGATCACTTGGCTCAAGGTTACACCGCCAGCACAAGAAGTGAGCCTACGTCCACACACGGAGCTCATGAAGACTCGTATGTACCCGCCATGATTCAACTGAACTCAGCATCACCAAGAAGCCACTCGGCCGAATGGGCCATTGGTCTTGTCGAAGAGCATGGGTCGAGTCACACTTGTGTTGGGCCGGATTTAATTAATTTGTTATTTCATGCAATTAGATAAATAAGGTGGAATTTAATTATATCTCTTCTAGATATAATACTTGACCACCAAGTTATTAAATTTCTATCTCATTAGGATTTATTTATCTTATGTTATTTCATTTATCTTTAGATAGAATTAATCTATCCAAACCCCTTTCCTTTGCAAGGAAGGATTGGATAGATCTCTCATAGTTTACTATAAATTCATGTTATGCATCTTTATTAAAAATTAGATTGAAAGAGAATTGAAGAAACCCTTTATGGATTAAGGGTTCTTCGATTATCAATCCCAAAGCTATTGTGTTCTATGTTATTTTCGGCCTTCACAAATCATCACCATCACCTTGTTCTAAACCGGCAAACCCTAAACCAAACCCTAACCCTAATCCGGAAACCGTCGCAAGAAGGAGAACCAGCCTTGGAGACATTCGCGGCGTGACTCGCTCCAACGAGCGCGGCGCCCAGCTTCGCAGGCGTAGGCGCCCGGGCATCCCAGCGCGCGTTCCCGCGTCTTCGCCCTCGCTTCTTCGCTCCCTCGCTCGCCATCACCTTCGCTCCCAGCGAGCGTGCCCCTGCGCGCATCCGGACACCCGCGTACACCCTGAGGCCGAGGCCTGTGTACCCAGCGATGCCGAAGCGCTCAGTCCCTCGCTGTTCTTCGTTCCTTCTTTCTGTCGCTATTACTTTGTTTAGTTGCTGGAATTTTCCAAGTATAGAATCTGTCGCTAAATCAGAATTCTAATCACTTGTTTAATTTGTTCCGAATCAGGAGATATCAAAGAGCATTGCAAGATCGAAGCAAATATACGGCGTGGTTCTTGATCTGCAGCCCACAGGCGAAGGATCGGGTATCCCAAACGTATCACAACCAACCCGGTGTGATCACGAATCACAAACCCAGCTGAGGCCAAACCAGATGGGAGTCTAGAACCATCAAAATTGATCTTGAAGTGGTTTACCGCTGGCTTCGACCATCTAATATTTTTCCTGCGTTTGGGTGTCGGTTGTTGTTGAGTTATTGTAGTTTCCATGTCTTCCCAGAATAATGTTTTGGAGTCTTCTACTTGTTGTCGTAGATATGATTCTTGCTTCCTAATATCTGCGTAGTTTTCGTCGTTGAAAATAATCTTGTTCCTGATTATCCATAATCCCCACCAAATAGTAGCTAAAGAAGTTTTTTTGTAGTTTGCTGAGCTTGGAGAATATGTCGTTTGTGATTTGTTTTATTGTTCGATCTACTTTGGTTGTTGTTTGTATGATCTGTCCAATCCTATCGTCAACTTTTTTTATCATCTGAAGTGCGTGGCTACAACAAGTGAACAAGTGTACCGAGTCTTCAATCGAATGGTTACAAAAAATGCATGGCATGGGGACAACAACTCCTTTTTCAGCTAGTCTTTTTTCCGTTGGGGGTACCATTCATGACAAGTTTCCACATAAAGTTCTTGACTTTTGGAAGGCATTCCAGCCCCCATATCCATGCAATGTCACTCTCTAGGTTTCTTTGATGGCATGTAATCTTATCTAGTGCAGCCGAAGTCGAGAACCATCCATTGCGGCTTGTTTTTCAATAAATACGATCCTCGATTTCAAACATTGAGATTCTAATATTGATGATTTTTTCTACAATGTTGGAAGGGATTACTTGTTGTAGTAGGTCGGTTTTCCATTGCTTATCTGCACCTATGTAGATTTCTACTTTGTCTTCCTCATTGATTGAACAATATGGTACTTTGTGATTTATGAGTTATTCCCATTCCATCCACTCATCTTTCCAAAATTTTATTGTCTTTCCATTTCTTATTTGCCAAATTAGGCAGTCTAGGAATTCATTTTTTAATTCCATTAGTTTCATCCATTGCCACGAAGTCTGTGACTTTTTTTTTATTCCCATAAATCCAGGTTCTTCATAGATTTTTCTTTGACGACTTTTATCCATAGGTTTGTTGGTTCTGCCAAGATTTTCCACTAAAGCTTCATATGTAAAGTTTTGTTGATGTCTTTAGATTTGTGGAGTCCTATTCCGCCTTGTTTCTTAGGCTTACATATTTTTTCCTAGCTAATCAATGGTTTGTAATTGTAGTCTTTATTCCAGAAAAAAGGATCGATTGATTTGGTCAAGTTCCTTATGAATTTCTAATGGTAACATAAAACTTTGCATCACATAATTTGGTTTCATGCTTAAATTTGATTTGATCAATACTGAACGTCCTTGTTATGATAATGCATTTGCCCTCCATTTCGCCAATCGGGTTCTTGTTTTTCCTATAGTTTCTTCAAAGGTGTCCCGATTAACTCTACCGTTGATAATGGGATAACCAAGATATCTGTCAAGAGATGTGTTACTTGTGATATGTAAGATACTTTGGATTTGGTGTTTTTGCTGATTTGGAACTCCTGATGTGACTTGAAATGCTGATTTGTTGAAGTTCACCTTTTATCCCGACATGCAACAATAGTCATCAATTATTTCTTTCACTTTGTTGCATGATTTTGTACTTGCTTTTACAAAGATCATAATGTCGTGCGCAAATTAGAGGAAGGGGATTCTGGTTCCTGATCTAGTCATGCCAAATCCTATTGTTTTCTTGGATTTATCACATGTACTTTGTAATTTTCTTGCAAGGATTTCTGCACCTATAATGAAAAGATGTGGTCATATCGTATCTCCTTGTCTAAGCCCGCGACTGGGCCTAAACATCTCTGTAGGTCCATCATAGACCAAGACGGAGAAGGATACAATTTTGATACATTCTTCAATCCATGTGATGAATTGGTTGCAGAATCCAAATTTGGTCATAACTTGGATCATAAAGTCTTATTCGACTCTGTCGTATGCTTTTTTTATGTCGAGTTTAACTGTCATCCAACCTTCCTTTCCTTTTCTTCCCCTAAATGAGTGAAAGATCTCATGTAATGCTATCAGGACATTGTCTTGAATGACTCTGTTTGAAACGAAAGCTCCTTGTAGACGGTGAATGATCTTCCCGAGTACAGTTTTCAATCCGTCGGCAATAATTTTGGCTATTATCTTGTAAATAGTGGAGCATAGACTAATTGGTCTATATTGGTTCTTTGTGTGTGGGTTGTCACATTTGGTATAAGTGATATGAAGGTTTGGTTGATATGTTTTAGCATTCTCCCCGATGCGAAGAAGTCTTTAACTGCTTTGATGACATTTGGTCCTACAATGTCCCAATACTTTTGATAAAATTATGCTATTAGGTCTTGGGGATTAGTTTTTCCCAATCGAGAAGGTTGCTCGTTTGATTTCACTATTGCTCACCGGTTTGGTTAGCATTTCATTATCATCCCTCGTGATCTCCGTATCTATGAGCTGGAGATATTCATTAAGTTTTGTCATATTTATACTTCCTTTCTTGAATTTTTTATCAAAGTCATTTTTTGGGAGGCATTATTTTATTTTTTGATAAGGTAAAAATTCGATGTCAGACATACCTGGACCTCAAAGGCCGACAAGTCCACAGACGGAAACCGTCAAAAATAAAAATACAAATAAGGTGCAAAATCCGTTTTTTTGGGCATTTTACTTGTATATTGGTACTTGAAGCCCTTTTTATTTTTTCTATAATTATTAATAATAATATAATTTTTAAACTTAAAAAGTGGAAGAAAAAAAAAAGTGTGTTTTGCAGATTTGAGTAAACAGACAAGTTCAGTTCAGAAAACCCGAACCGAACTGCCCAGAAAAATAAAATGGCTGTGATTTTTAAAATCCATTTGATTCGGAAAATTATTCACAAATAAAAGGACGATTTGGGTAATAAATAAATCATTGGTTGCAACGATTTAAAATCCAATATTCCAAAGATGAAACCAAATAAAATATTTTTATGCAAAGTTCTTATTGCCAAAAAAGGCTACACAGATAGGGCATGTAACGATCACTGATCAAGGTATAAAAACCACTGGCGTCTCTTTTAGACAATGAGGAACTCAGTATATGTACAAAAAGACAGTTTCCGAATTTCCGATTCTATCTACCGCAAGCGAATCCACCGATTTCTTTATACTGGAAACGTACCGTATCCAAAAATGGTTAGCGAAGAATATGGGTTGCGAAAAATGAACTAAACCAAAGAGAGGTTCGTCTTTCAGGCTCAAAATTTGCTGCCATTAAATCTGTACCAGCACCCACACTGACCTGGAATCCGACGCATGCTTAGATCTCGGGATTTGGTGTACATTTACATCAAACCAAACCAATGAATATAGCATAAACATAAGGGCTTGTTACCTTTTATCTTTGATATAGGTGCAGGGCCAGAAAGACGCAGCGTAAACCCTTTTGAAGATTATTCAGAACTTCTCTTGCAAGTTATTGTATTCGTCGAAGTGATCAGTAGAGTCTCCATCTTCCACTGTGACCGACAATTGTGTGAATTTGAATGTTCCTAGGAGAATTTACAGACAAGAATCAAGTGGGAAGGGAGAAGGGACTCACCTTACTTTTGAGGATTGCTCGCGGAATCTACAGCTACAAAATTTTGATCTTCTCGAATTACTGATTTAACTATACAATATTGTTTTTTTTGTTTATCTCTGAACTCTTTTTTCCCCTAATAAGAATGATGAGCAAACCATTTTAAACTGTAGTTTAAGCAAACCTGTACATAAAACCTGCAAGAAAATGTGAAGCAGCAAATCATAAATTAAAAGCATATGTGCGAAAAGAAAAAAAATAGGTGATGGTTGTATGTATCATACTCACTAGATTGGTTATCAGTTTTTCTTCTGGGCTCAACTCTTGGCTCATGCAAGACAACTTGAATAGACTATTCCATAGCAAGGCGAACCATATGCAGAAATTCATCCACATCATGGAAGCTGAAATCAAGTACCCTCTTTATAGCCAAGATGACCTCATTTCCGGCTTCTGTCAGGGTTGATCGAGCAGCTGCGAAAGCATTCTGAGACCTTCTAGCAGCATCCATTGCCAGATTCACATCTTCTGCCTGTGGTTTTAATCAGGCTCATTTCCATTAATCCGGCCACATTTCTGTTTAGCCAAAGGAGGCAAAAGAAAGGCTACACATGCAGACATTCCAAATGACAGCCCCTTTTTTACATTCAGAAATTTACTTTTTTAAGGTAATTAAATGGTATGCACAACCACGGTTGCAAGGAAATCATTTCAAGGCCAGGACAGTACACAGCTTTCCCTAAATCACAGAGTGCCAATCAAAAGTAAACCAAACCAGGACAGTAGGGATTAAAAAGTGCATAAGACGTACGAAGTTGAGAAGTCGAACAAAATTGGGCCGGTTTCCGGCAGAGATGACATAATTTCCGCGAACTGCAGCAGACTGAGTAGGCTTGACTGCCGCATCATTGGGCGTTAGATTGTTCACGTTATCCACATCAGAAGCAGATGATGATGGAGACTCTACAAGAAATAATATATATCTATTAGCTCTGGATTTAAAAATAACAGTACCGTTATCTTCTGTATCATCCAACAAAAATTGCAGGTGTAAATTCCACATTCACCAACTTTAGTAAATGATAATAATAATGATAAAAAAAAATTTAAAAATCTGTCTTTATAATTACCAGACCCAGCTACAGGGTATCTACACATTCGAACATAGTAGTCTAAAACAAAATTGGGACGAAAAGGTATATAGCAGTAATGAAATCCCATTTACGATAAGTTATAAAAACAATGGATTCCAGATGTATTGATTTCATAGCTGCACAATTGGGCAGGCCTATCCTTTATTAATCATAACTCATAACAGTTGAAACTAAATGAAATGAACATATATGATATATCAGATGAAGCATAGACAAAATATGACACTAGGGAGTCACAAACGAGATCATTTAAGTTAAACAATACAGGCTCAATAAAAATAGACGCATTAGTTTACTTTTGAATTATTTTACCTTGGTGAACTTCTGCTTGCGCCAATTGCAACTCCTGCCTATCTCGGCTCGCAGCTACATCATTGGCATAGACGACACGCATGTATGCAACTTCCATGCATTTGTATGCCAATGCAGCGGATGCCATGTCATTTAACTTCTCAAATTCGTGAGCACAGTAACTTGTAGATAAAAAGAAGAGATGAAGTCAAGAACAGAAGTTGATAGAGTTAAGAGTCAAATGGCTAAAATCGCCCCTTATTTATATTGTTTCAACAAAATCATCTCTTATTTTACAAGTTAAATAAAACCCACTGCTTAAACCAAAATATTGAGCAAACGAAACCGGTTCCTACCATGCTCATACAATAACGAGAGTTTAAATTTTTTAACAGAATAGGGAAACTGACTGTCCTTTTTTTAATATTTGGATTTTAAGTTTCCCAAAACTAATTATCAACTTTGCTACTTGATGGTTTCCACAGCTTCCTACATAAAAGGTCGCTAAAAGCATGTGAGACCTTTCTTATTCTGATTTTCTAGGTCAAAAATCTGTCATCCATCATAGGTATATAGACTATAGGAACCAGAGCCACATCATTGTACCAATGATTTGTCATCATAACTCAAATAACATGTAGTACCACAGATTTTGTTCTCCCACTCAATTGGGAAAGGTAAGAGAATGAAATAAAGTAAAGCGATTTGAACTCACAGGCATAGTTTTGCAGTAGAGCTGTACACTTCACTTGATTTCATGTCACCACATCTGGATCCTTCGGCATTGTCGGATTCCAGAAGTGATGCCCCCTGAAGAAATTTCAATGCTGCCTGAAAGAATACCTGGGTACTAACCCCTGAGCCATTAATCTACAAGACAATCCCAAAGTAAGATTTTACCTATATAGTCCGTATAAAGAAAACAATAACAAGAAAGCAACATTTATCACACCTTCAAACGATTAGCGGAATGCTTAAGATCCTTGGCTTCTTTTAGGGCAGTCCTTGCAGCCCGATCCGGGTTATCCTTTCTCGCAGAACTTGAAGATCCCACAAGATCTGAAACCAACTTTCCACACCCAGGCTCCTTGGGGAGTTTCCCTTTACTATCATATGGTGACATAGCATTACTTGTACCGATTTTCTCCAAGCCCAATCTACTGCTCCCTGCTTCATCCTGCTTACATTTGACTCTCTCCGGCACCATATTCTCAGAGTTGAGTTTGTCCAAACCCACAACATTGGCAGATCTTGCACCAAGATCGGTAGACGAGGATTTTCGACGTGAAGAATCATCCACTTCAGTGAACTTAGAGCCTATTTGCTTAGCCTTTCTATGTTCATCCACATGTTTTACAGCAGATATTTTCCCGGTGACAGCATCTTCCTGAGCAGGATGAAACTGGACCTCAGCATCTGCCCCCTTCTTGGATTTCTTCTCTATCCTCTCTTCAAAATGACGTGTAACATCAGGAGCACCAATCTTTGCCTCCAGATTCTTATTCTTCGCCATTGACAACTCTCGCTTAGTGTTTGGAGTAGAACTCCGGTCCCTGATTCTATCATGATCAGATCTTGAAACTTTCATGGGAGAGGATGAAATCGATCCTACAGGGGAATTTTTGGCTTGGGACTTCACTCTGACTCTACATGTGCCAGATATCTTTGAAGAGCTCGAGGTAGCTGCGACCAAAGCTGGCATTTTTAACTCTGGATCTGGCCTAGAAGATTTCTTGCCATGAAGAGTCTTGTTAGACGTATTTCTATGATGCTGCTCCTCTGAAAGCCTGTCATCCCTTCTGCCTATTTTCCGAGAGCTACCGCCACAGCTAACATTGTCTTGGTTGCCACCATCATTTTTGTCATTTAGCCTCGTAGTGCTAGACTCTTTTACATGCAAATTTGACTCCTTCAACTTCTGCCTTTTCTCTTTCCTGAGGTCATTGTCTCTCTCCTTGAAAGGTAACTCTGTGGAGGGTATTTCTGTTCCCACAGGGCCACTGTTCCAGTCTTTCAGTTTCCTCTTTTTAGCGGGAACATCCTTCCTCTCATCCTCATTTGTGACTGGAGGCAGAGTTTTTTCCTTCATTAGCTTAGAGGGGAAGTTGGAGCTATCCATCCCAAGATCATAATTCAGGCTAGTGTTTCCAATCTCTGTCGCCAATGGGACAACACGATTCCGGTCTTTGGCAAATTGCTGAGAATCTCTCCTCACCTTTTTAAGAGTTCCGTGGGAATCACTGCTACTCTCCCTCTTCTTCCCGGTTACCAATTGCTTGCCAGTACCTGCTTGAGAATGAGGGGAAAAAAAATCAAAATACTACACAACACTGATAAATTTCTTGCTTGAATTCAGTATGACAAATCAATCATTCTAGCACGAGAGAGATCAAAATAATCAGGTTAAAATATGTGATTTACCATTCAGTATCCATGTTATACCGATCATAAATAGAAAAGAGTACATATTGCTATATCATAATTCAGACAGCCATATCATAATTCGGATACTCCCACACACATAGGAATCGTAAATTTTCCAAATCTTCTATTAAGAAATAGTTGACTATAAATAAATTACCACTTCTTGATTGGTTTGGTTTCTGCTTATTGCCAGATTCAACAGCGTGTGACTGATCCATCTTACTCTTATCATGAACCTCCTGTTTGGGTCCTCTTTTCCTAGCATCGGGCATAGCATCTGAACGAGTCACTGGAGTAGTTATACCAGCAGCTTCAGCAGCAACAACGACAGTTGGTCCCCCATTAGGATTAGTCTGATGAATCTGTGCACCATTAACTGCTGGAGGTGGCTGGTATAGTGCACGCAATGCATCTCGGGTCTCCTCCTCAGTAAAAGTACATTTGTTCATGCCAGGCCTAAAAAAAATTGGCGGCCAAGTCCAAGCTATAGTGATTAAAAGTGGAAAATAAGAGAGAGAAATAGAGGTATTATGTTTATTAAGCAGTTAAAATGTCATTAAAAAAAATATGATTATGTGAAGAAGAGGCTACTTACAACCAAGTAAGCATGCTACAGAGCCACCTCTTAGGGAGCTCATCAGGCTTTATGTTATGGGGTAAAAGCCGCCATGTTTGGCACTTGTCACATTCTACCCAATCTTCCTGAATAAGTACAGGAGCAATCTCTGTTGGAACTGCAACAGACGTTGGCGCTTTTTCCATCAAATGGGTAAGATCAATTGGATCTACCCTTGGATTTGAGCCAGCATTAGACGGATACTGATGGTGACTGCCATCAGATTTATCCTTCAATTTACTGCCGGATGCATATTTTTCTCTTTTAGAAACTCCAACAATTGAGTCATTTGTAGCTGCTATTTGCTCCTTTTTATTAAGAGCAGCGTTACCAGCTAAATCACTATTCTTACCCTTCACCTCCGGTGGATTCTTATGTGTCTCGCCATGAGACACAAAATCGCTTCCAGACTCTGTTGATTGACTCAATGCAGCAGACGAACCAACCCTGAAGCTTATCTTTGGTAAAGCTATACTTGACTGGCTACCCTCTTGGCTTCTCCTTATCTTCTTTTTGCCCTCAGAAGATTGGCGCTCTGTTCTGTTATTCAAATTTGCTCCCGTCTGAGATCGAGGCAAGTTCTTTGCACTAGAACTTTCTTCTAATGATACTGATGAATCTTTCGTCCTCTGAACGACATCAAATTCTTCATTCTTAAGCTTCTTCTCTTTTAAACCCTTTTCCACAGTAAAACTGGACTTCCTGCCTTTATGGATTTTCTCCATAGATCTTTCTGTTGTTCTCTCATGATATGTACCAGCCTCTTGTAATGTTGAATTTGGTAGCACTTTAACCTTGCTCTTTGCTTTCCTTTGTTGCTTAGAAGACTTGTCAGTGTCTTCTTGCGTCAGATTCATGTGCCGCATACCAACATCTTGGGAGGATAATGAATCCTGCAATTCTTTTTTCACTTTCTTCTTTGATTCCTTGGACTTCTTACTGCTTTGTTCTACATATCCTGTTTGGCTTAAGTTATCATCACCAGCATCACTCTTAATAACAGAACTGACATTCTTATCCCTTTGGATCGTCTCACTAAACGCAGCTGGATGTACTTTCTCCTCAAAAGAAGCCACAGGGAAAGCCAGTGAATCAATATGTTCAGTTGATGACTCCTGCTTTACATGTGATAGCTTCTGAAACTTGGTTCTAACATCCACCAACTGTGCAACTCCACTTCTCTCAACGGGGGGAAGAGAAGTCCTAGATAAATTCTCTCTCTCAGTGATAGTAGAAATACCCTTTTTATCGAGAGGTGTGTCGTTTGTGCTAGTAGGGTTTTCAATGACGATTTCTTTTCCCTTTGAAATTTTACTCCCTTCCATTCTCTTTGAAGGATGAACATCAATACTCATAGGATCCTCACAAATTTTCTTTTCGAACTCAGGTACCTCATTTCTGTTGATCTGCCTCACCTTCCTCTCTTTTAGCAAGGTTGTTTTCACCTCAGAAGGAATTGATTCATGTTCTATTTTCACATTACTGTCAAACCTGGGGAAACTTTTCCTTGGAACGACTTCCTTCTCCTTTAATGAAACCCAACTTTCTAATAAAGGTGACAGCAGTTTACATTCAGGAACAGGAAAGGACGTCATAACCTACTCAAAACAACAATCAAAAAACCAAAAAATGTAAGGGTTCATCTTCTTTATACACAAAATTATGACAAGAAAACAACCAGATATAGGAAAACATGAATAATAAAGTTCACCTCGATAATATAAGATGGAGATGCCTCCTGCAACCCCTGCAAGCAGTAGGGAGTCCCATCTAAGTCTGATGGACTATCCCCTGAAGAAGAAGATGGAGACATGTCAAGCCCGAGGCCATTATAGATGGCAGAATTATCTCTCACATTCCCAGAGCCTGCTTTCTGCCGAACTTTCGGCAAATCATTATCAGAGAAGTGAGCAGGAACTGTTCTGAGTCGGTTATTAATAAAAGAATCCACTGAAATTCGAACATTGACTGTGTTATCCAATGCTGAAGTTGCCTGCACAGATGGTGGAATACAAGGTCGCGACCTAACAGGTATGGATTCATCAGCTTGGATTGTAGAGTTCTGGCGCACCTACAGAATCACAAGGACCAAAAACATAATTTTTAGGGAAAGAAATGGGGGGAAAAGGCAAGGGATGGAAAGGATCTACACAGTTCATTCCATCACAAAAAGATGTTAAAGTAATTTATACCTCTGTTATGGGATTATGAGGCGACCTTGAACTAATGTGTGCCTGGGATCTTGTAAGAGATGGAGCAGGGCAGTATTGGTCTACTGGCAGAAATGTTCCATAACCTCCAAATCTCGCTCCTGTCAAGCCAATTTGACTCCATACGTTTACTTACAGGTAAATTCATAAACAAGGGTAAGTTAGGAACTCCCAAGGCTTGTATTGACAGCTTACCAAGATTTTCAGCAGAAAACTCCCCCATAAAATCTTTCTGATCCTGTCCCAATACATCTTCAATCCTGCTATCCTGCAAAAGTACCAGAAGGGGAAAAGGAAATAGTGATAAATTATGACACAAAATTGGAAGGGAAAAAAAGAGTAGCAAGCACCAAACAGCAAAAGTTGTTGAACTCCACATTCATCAAGTCCAGAATACTCTCTAAGTCAATAAGAGGTAATATTCATCAAAAAGTGTGAAGATAAAGGTAAAATCCTCAGAAAAAAAGAATGAAGCACTACATCAGTTCCTGAGTCCCGTGATTTTGGAAAAGTTCAGTTCTAACTTCTAACTAGAAGTCAGAATCCTTGATACATTTGCAAATTTCAACCACTGCCACAAAAGGGAACTAAAGTCAACATGTTCTAAGCACAGTTTTCGGCCATCAGGTTCCTTAGAGACACCATCCTTATATTACTAAGATTCTTAGTAATATGGGTTCCTTATATCTTAGTATACATATGCAATTATGCAACAGATGCTTGACCCTAATACCACAAATTAGTCTCCTCAAGGATTGTAAGCCAAGATGACAAATACAGATTAGATCCCGCTAAATCAGTTCAAAGTTCTACAAATACACCAAGTAAATTGCTTCTTTTCAAAAGTAAATTTCATAACATGACAATGTCCCAATTCCCATCACTAAAATCATTAAATTCCATAACTTCGCTTTCACTTTTTTGGTGTATATGATAAGAGCCTTTGACAACAAGCACAAGCAAATTTGGACTACTTATTTTTTGGAAAAACAATAATAAGTGGCAGGGGCAAACATCAAATGTCTAGCATTTCGTTTTGCAGATGCAATTTTCTGGTGCAATACTGATTACTGTTCCAAAACAATAATACATGTCGCTAGGTTTCTCATCCCACACCCACTGGTTTGAATTGGCATAGCCATATAATATCAATGAAACATTGAAACGAACTTCAATTTCAACAAGAGAAAGCAAAAAAAAAAGTTTTTTCAGAGTGAACTTCAATTAAGAAGACTTGACAGCAAAATCAACAATGTGCTCATATTAGAGAGAAGTCAGAACTCAGAAAGTGCAAAATCAAACAGAACTACCCTGATCAAAAGCAAGTAAAGCAAAATTGATACAAGATGAACACCAATTATGCTGCAAAAATCAAACTTGATCATGAACAGAAGCACCAAAAAAAACTTACAATGTGAGAGAAAGCCGTGTCAGGATCAATCCTTTCATCATTGTCCAGGTAAAGACAAGCCCGACCCTTTCTGAGCTCAATCTCCCTCATCTCTCCTTGGCGAACCCAAACCCACCGAAACCCTTATCATCCACAACCTTAAAAGGAAAAAATAAAATAAAAACAAAAGCACTCAAAACCCTAGAAATTCCAAAGTCTTCAATAGCAAAAATACTCAAACCCTTGTCCCGATCAGATGGGAAAATTGATCAAACAACAGAGACGTCAGAAACCCACTCCGGAAATCCAAAACCCAGAAAAACCCATGAAGCAAATCCCTCAATACTATCATTATATTCCCCCAAAATCAGGAAAACCGGTAGATACGACGAGATGACCATATAAACAAACTCAATACACACAAACCCAAAAACGGCAGTAATATCAAATTCCCCCAATTGAACACGAGACGTTCCACCAAACGCAAACCAGATTGAAAACTGGAAAACCGATTTCCTGTGGACGCTATTAATTAATCAAACAACAGAATCCGGCATTCGCATATATCGTTACCAAATCAGAAGACAAACATTCCAGTTAAAAAAAGATTGCACCTTTGACAACCCCTCTCTCTGTGTGTCTGATATTTTCCTTCTCTCTCCCCTCTCTAAAGCTTTATTGGTTTGATGAGTCCTTTAATTCCCAGATGAAGGAAAAAAAGGGGGGTGAAATTGGAAGAGACCGACTTAACCCAGCAACCCCATAGAGAGGGGGGTGTGGAGGCCAGCGAGGAGAAAGGTCAAGAAGAGAGGGGGGGCGGGGCTAGTTTGGTCATTTTGATCCAACAATGAGGAATTTTCTGAGCGTGTTTTGTTGAGGGTTTGTTACAGTGGATAATCTCGCACCGTTGGAGTTGATAGTAGTGGTGGAGTTGGACTTTTCGTTGGTTACGGATTGGTTGCATTCATCATTCATGCCTTCGGCCTTCCAGGGGTTGGAATTGGATTATCCGGTTGCATTTATTATTCATATGGGGTTGGAATCGGATTATCCGGTTTCACATCAATTCTTATTGTTCCTAATCCTAATTTTAATTCTTTTTTTTCCCTAATTTTAATTCTATGCTTAGACATTTTAACTAACTTAATATTTCTCTTTGTAACATAATATTGGATGTTGTATAACTCTATGTATATCAAAACTCGCCAACTTTGAAAGTAGTTAACTACTTTAAATATAGTATTGGTTGTCTTTTTTGTCGTTTTCTAATTTATAATTTAAAAGATATTTCTAATTCTAATTATTTTACTATCATAATAAATAATTCATAGAAACTGGTTGATTATCTACTTTGCTTCTGCATTCATCTTCGACTTATTAAATTTTGTCTTGTGTGAATTTTAAGAAAATAAAATTATTACTCATTTGGTTTCATTTTTCACTATAACGAGCAATTATGATATTGTATGTTGTATATCTCTATGTTAGGTCATATATCAAAACTCGTCAACTGTGAAAGTCGTTAACTATTTTAAATGCAGTATTGGTTGTCTTCTTTGTCGTTTTCTAATTTTTAATTTAAAAGAAAAGATATTTCTAATTATTTTATTATCCTACTAGTTAAATAATTAACTTGTTGAACACCTGCTTTTCTTTTGTATTCATCTCCAACTTATTAAAATTGATCTCCTATGAATTCTATTTTATTTTTTATTATTCGTTTGGTTTAATTTTTCACTATAACGAACATCTATAATAGGATATATCGAAAATATTTTTTTTGGGGGGGGGGGGGGGTTCCAGATATATTGAAAATCTTATGTGTACTTTCATATATGATAATATAAACTAATTACTTGATATGGTTTTCCTCAAATAATATCGTGTGTAAGGATATTTCCAAACCATCCACAAGGAAACCCAATTGTCGTATTCCTTCTTGCTTTCGAGCAACAATGTACGTGGCACCTCGTCCCACTCAACTTATGCAAACTTGTATATATTAGCGTCAATAGCCTCCAAAACAACGTCTCTAACTTGTAACGGTAGTAAACCTTGGGTTTTCAATACCATCGAGCATCCAACTTTAATTTCAAGAAGATAGTCGACATTTATAGTACCCAGCATACCATGAAATGAAGGTTTATTCTTAACTTGCATTTAATTAGACATGGCCACGAGTCGGACTTATCGAGTCAACGGATCCAACCTGCTGAGTCATTGATTGGGATATCCCAACCCATACCCTAATCCGCCAAAGTCACAGGCCGACCCGATGGGTTGCCTTATTAATTTTTTTTTTTATTTTGACTATTTAATATAAAAAATTATATTATATGAGAATATTATATATTTTCATATCACTTTATTCATCCACTTCATTTAGATGCGGAAGAGAAAACTTAGAAGATTATATATCTTCATATCATTTCCCATCATCCACCTCATTTTATATATGGTAGAAAAATGTGGGAAAACTATTTTTTATTTTTGAGAAACGGGGAAAATTATCTTCATACAAGTTTTGTTTTTTTTTTGATATGAAGTGGAATAAAAAACAGAAAATATTTTATATCTCCATACAGGTTATTTCATCCACTACAATTTCAATATAGGATCTAAGAGAGAACAATATGAGAAGATAAATATATCTTCATATCACTCTATTCTCAAACTTCAGTCTCAATGTAAGAAATAAAACTCAAGTGAAGTGCGTGTAATGGAATGATGGGATACATGTATATATCTTCATGTATTCTCATTCTAAATCTCCATTTTTCGGTGTGGGAGCATGCCCTTGTTCCACATTTGAAACGAGGAAATGGAAGAAAAAATTCCACAACTATAAAAAGAGAAGAATGAGGGTTATTTTGTCCCATATTGCACACATTATTAGTTTATGTATTATTACGAGTCATTCTAAGAATAATATATATATATATATATATATAATAATTATAAATTTATTATAAAAAAAACATAAAAAAAAAATTAGGCATGGGTCAACCCGGTGGATTGGCAGGGTCACAGAGGGCTCGACCCTAATCCAAACCCGCCCACATGGCCAACCCACCAAACTGTCAACCCGAACTCGGCGAATCATCGACCCGACGCAACCCGACAGGTTCAGGTGGACCCGTGGTCCCGTGCCCATGTCTACATTTAATTATGCAAATACTAACTAGCTAAAACGAATGAACATTGAATTGTTACAAGGTTGTAAAAAAATGCAGTTGCATTGCCTCAAGCAATACCCCTTTTGTCTCTATACTCTATAGTGTGTATTGATTTAAGTTATACTTAGGGTGTGTATGGCTGCCTGTTTTAACAGTTAAAATTATTAGCTTTTAACATGTTAAAAAAATAATTTGGTTTAAATGTTGCATGGGCACCAAAATAAGCCACAAATCGGTTAAAAAAATGGTTTAAAAAAAAGCCGAAGAGTGCAACTCATTTTGGAGCTTTTTTCCCCTTAATTATTATTTTACCCCTTTACTTTTATCTTATTTGGTTTGAAAATACCACAATACCCCTAATAAAAATCAAATAAACTCCACTTTTTACAAATAAACTGTTTTTCGTCCCATACAGAGTTTATATTTTTTCATAAAATTTTAACTACTTTTACCAACAGTTTATAAATTTTACCTTGTTTATAATTTTAGTCAGTTTATTAACTCCGTCCCATACGAACCCTTAATGTTGGGTTCCCTCCTATATGGGGGAAGAGTCAAATGGACTAGTTTACCATATGATGTTTTACCTCATTTATAAAGTGCATGACTTTCTAGTTGGGAAAATAAAAGAGAAAAAACAAAGCGTGAGGAATAGAGAAAAGGGAGAGAGTTGGAGAAACCCCGTATGCCCTTGTTCAGCATATTTTGAAGTGCCTGGTTAACGACCAAACGACCTTCCATTAGGACGATTTTCTGTTCTTGTCCATCATGATCCGTGTGTGTCAAAGGGATTTGTATGACATTTTCTTCTTCTCTCTCAACACTTAAAAAACGTTCACACTATTAATTTTGCTAATGGCATAGGGGCTCAAAATTTGGTTTGAAATACATTATTTTTATTAAATATAATTAAGAGGAGTGACGTTTTGTCCATCATGATCCGTGTGTGTCAAAGGGATTTGTATGACATTTCCTTCTTCTCTCGGGCTCAAAATTTCGTTTGAAATACATTATTTTTATTAAATATAATCAAGAGGAGTGACATTCTCTAGAAAAAAGCTCAAGTTGCCCTAAGATCTAATATCACTACTTTTTTTTTTGATCTTAGTCCATTTCGATCGACTCAATCGCTCTACTTCTGAATTAGGTACTGTATGACCCATTTAAGGGGTTGACCCTCCCACTCACAAGCGACTCCATCTTTCCAAGAGGATTCGAACTTCGAACCTCTTGACATGGGATGTAGCCCCACACCACTACACCAACTTGTGATTGGTTCTAATATCGCTACTTATGCTCATTTTATAAGCTATGTTTCACTTGTCCCTATCACTTTATTAGATTTGAAATCATTTATATTTCGAGCCTCATGTTTTGAGTAATTGATTTGTGAAACCAACTTATTTGTTCGAAATCGTTAATTAATCTATAATTTAATTTAAAAAAATAATCCAAATTTTTTGCCCTAAATCAAACAATCAATACTTATTTCGAATATTCATATGATTTGTTGCTAAAAAAATATTCGTATAATTTGATTCATTGATTTACTATTGGTTAACCACTTTAACGATTTAGGTTCATGAATTTCCCGGTTACCCGATATTGGACACCACCTAAAAAAATTTTGCTAGTTCACAAATCTTCGGAAATCTTCGGCCCTTGAGCTCGCCGCCGTCTCTTCGTCACCTCCCTCCACCGACCGGTTCGCCGTCGGCGAAATAGAAAGCAGGTTAGGGTTCCGATGGCTGATTTTCAAACTTCTACTCACAGAAGCAGATGGATTTTCACCCAAGGAGATCTGGTAAATCTATTCATCATCCAACGCTCCAAGTTTCTACTCCTTTTAGTTCATCCTATTTTTCGTTTTAATCCTTACTTCGGGCTTTCACCTTTGATGATGGTAGGATGAGAAATACAAAACATATAATCAGCGAGCGGTACAGACATTAGAGAAGGTAAGTGGAAGTATTAGGTTTAATTTCGCACTTGAGATTGTGTTTGATACTTTGATTATTTGATGCCTCGGATTGAATTGTTGATTTGCTCGTTTTCCGCTAGGGAGCCCGCAGTTGAGATAGGGAGACTGGAACTGTGTTTTAGTTTTCTTTTTAGCGTCATGTTGTGAAATTCGTTCTCTGTACCGTCATAAGAAGCCGGTGAGCGGTTGTTGTATAAGGGGTTTACTGATTCCTAACTTGACTAATAAAGGAACTGAGGTTGAGGAACACCATTGATGGCTAAGGTGTATTGTTTGAATCATTGCAGTCTGATTTTGGCCAACTTTTCTAATACTTCACTGGAAGGCATAGAGTAACATACCTATGTTTTTGAGTTGGTTTTGATCATTTTTCGTTTTTCTTCATGTAGTATGGAACAACACGAATAGAGGTGGATAATGATGGATCATTTATGTTTCCTGATTCCCAAATTGATCGAGGGTCGAACTGTAAGCACTTAGTCACTTGAATTATACAGTCAACATGTTATATTGCGTATTATGTGTTCATTACTTATGGAGCTCCTGTACTGATTTTGCATTAGCTGATAAGCATTCTCGTCCAAAAGCACTGAATACTGAAGAAGAGCAAGTGATGCGTGCATTTTTTGAAAATAAGATTCAACAAGTAGGCAAAGCTTTTCAATTCCCACATAAAATTCAGGTATATACATACTTGGATTTGGGAGACCACTGAAGCTAGATATATCTTATGAGGGTTCTCCATTCTAAATCTAAACTGTTTTTTCCATGGTAGGGTACAGCTATTACATACTTTAAGAGGTTCTATCTCCAATGGTCTGTCATGGAACACCACCCGAAAGACATAATGTAAGACCGGATTTTTTTTTTTGATCAGGGTGAATACTCTTTTGCATATGTTTTAAGAGATTGATTCATATTAACTTAAAAGACGAGGAGTATATACCATCCAAACTCTAGCTTAGATCTTTTGTTTTTTATTTATTTATTTACCTATACTCGTGTCGTATTTCCACAGGTTAACATGTGTATATGTAGCCTGTAAAATAGAGGAGAACCATGTGTCAGCTGAGGAACTTGGGAAGGGGATTAAACAGGATCATCACATGATTCTCAACAATGAAATGCTAGTTCTCCAGGTACAATTGATTTTGGACATCGGGTCTTTTCTTGCGTTGCTTCAAAGTGTGTTTTATTGGACGGCCTACTATTTTTGCAGAGTTTGGATTTTGATCTTATTGTTTTTACCCCATATCGTGCAATTGAAGGGTTTATTCTTGATATGGAGGTAATTGCCACTTTTCTTAAAATTGTAACCTTTTATTGAACTCTTTCCATCATTAACTCTTTGATAAGTCTGTGCTTCTTAATCTATATTGCAGGAGTTTTGTCACACAACAGGTGGTCAGCCTGAGATGTTGAAGGTATGTCATATGATTGGTTATACTTTTGTATCCGAATGCTACACGACTCTTTTTTGTAACACAGTGCTGTATACTTGTATGTTATTTAAGAGACCAGTTTGTTATTGCATATAGTAAATGGTAGATAATATTGTGTCACACATGGATTAGGACTAGCTTGGATGTTAGGCCAAAGGCTCAATTGTTATGTTTTATGTATAGTCAGCTGGAGGGTGAGAGCTTGAGGCAATGTCTGTATGGGTGAAAATAAATCCATTGGTAAGTCTCTTAAATGGTAACTATCCAATCGATTACGATAGAGTGCTGAGGTAGTCTTGTTAGTTGACTGTGAGAGGTGGTTGCTTTTATCACCATAAATAAAGGCATTGGGCTTCTGAACTAGTCATCTCCTGTTAGTGTATTTTGTAAGTCCTTTTGCCTTGGCTAGGGAGGTTCCCTGTCTTGGTGGATTGTGGATTTGCCCTTCCATTGGTTCCCCTAAATTTTCTCTGTGCGTTCCATGTGAGTTTACTTGTTTTTGTGATAGCTCTTGTGCCCCATCATAACACATTAAAAGGTTGCTCAATGAATTACAGGAGTTACAACAAACTGCAGTTTCAGAAGCAGACATAGCGATGCTGTCAGACGCACCACTTCTATTTCCTCCCGGGCAGGTAGTATTCCTTATTTTTATTTATTGGTTTGTGGTCTACAAATTTTGGTTTAGACATCTTTGCTCTTTCTTCATGATTCGGACCTTAATTGGCTTTATAAGATCTCACTTTGCGAAACCAATACTGATGTGAATATTTAAATCTCTCACTAGATTACACAGTAAGTTATTGGGGTTAATCAATGTACTTGGATGTCTTTTGATGGGTGTCATCTCTTGGCATGCTTTAATACATCCAAGTGTCTGAAGGAATATTTATGATTGGTATGATGAGGACTTGTATAGTATAAAAAACTAGAACTAGCTCAAAGGTAGTTTTGGCAGTATTGTGTTGAATGGTTTCTATAACAGCAGTCTGTTATATTTTTAAGGTTGTGGTGGTTCCTTTTTGTTAACGGATTGTAGAATATCTGTTCTTATTTACATAAATGTTGACTATTGCTTTTCAATGTATGTCTGCAGTTGGCACTGGCTGTCTTGCGAAAGGCAAATGACATGCATAGAGTTCTAGACTTTGAGAGGTTTTGAATTATCTCCTACTCAAAGCATGTTAAATTTGACCGTTGCACTCAATATATTTGTTTAATGTTAAATCTGGCTACTATACTGGACATGGTTTTTTCTTGATAACGGTTTAATATCCTTCAAACAGCTATCTTCAAAGCATTCTTGCACATCAGCAAACTGCCCACTCCATTTCGGAGCTTACTGAGGCTTTCAATGCCATAGATATTCTGGTAAAGGGAAATTATCAACTTTTTTTCTATAAAAAGTCGGATTTCAGATGATATACTTTATTATACCATTTGTAATAGCAAACTTAGATTCACCTATTGTAAATAACTACATATGCAACTACCCTGAATAGTATAGTTGGTATTTGAATTAGCACTGATTGCTATAATGTATCTGTCCTCATTTCTTTTTACGGCACACCTCTACAGATTAAAGGGGTCAAAGTCTATGACGAGAAAGAAATGAAACACATAGCTCGGAAGCTGAAATCTTGTCAAGATGGCAGCTCACATGACGAGTACTGTCCATTCTTTTCACATACACGGTTTAATCTAGATCTACCATCCAATCTTATTCTTCTCTGATGATATCTGATTGATTTGAGCAGTAAGAAGAGGGATAAGAAATCGAAGCACAAGTCCAGAAAGAGTTCTCATGACAAGCATTCTGCACCTCCCAATCCTGCATAATATGTTCCCGGGCCACTTAATTCTAGTTCCGGGCTTTGTCCATAAACCATCTAAAGGTATGTTGCTTCCGATGTCTATTAGAGACATTGATTAGTCTTAAGAGGATCTTACTTATCTTGCTTATAATTGTGGTAGTACTGTCTTCTTTCTCAGGATCATGGTATGGATTGCGAAATTGTAGCAGTAGAAGCTCCCTGATGTTGAATTTAACATATAGCTTGTTTAAGTTGAATTTTGTATTTGAGGATGTATTGATTAACAACCATTCCAATCCAGAAATCAAATATGGGATTTCATAGAAGCTTTTGTTAATGAAATTCTATAAATTGGCACAATACATTGTTTCTTTCTTTACAGGTTGGCGCGTGATATAAACGTGTTCAATGTGTGTTCATACTTCGTAGGCATTGTTTATGCTGTCATACATACAAGAGGCGCTGAGCGAAGGGAGATCATACGGATCTCCGAGGTTTCTCTAACAACGCAGACAGGCAAACCTCATCTTTGGATTTAGGAGCAACAGCCCATTTGTGTCTCTTGTACCTAAACTTCAGAAACATGTACTTGTAATCTTCCAAGTCATTTCTGTTACAGAAAAACCTATCTACCCACAGCAAGCCTCCGGGCCTCAGAATCCGGTCCCAATCGAACAGGATGAAGTCCAGCAACAGGAAATCAATCCAACCATCCAAGAACCCTGTCGTATGAATCAAGTCCATTGTGTTGTCAAAGAATGGTAGCCTCTGATTAGGAGTCACATATAGAGGAAGCATACCGCGGAGTGCTATCACTTCGCTGAATGGAGCCCCTAGGTTCAGTGCAGCCGAAGCAATCGTTACATTTCGTTCTCTCATTCTCGCCCCGAAAGTCCCTGTGTCCACACTGTAATCCAGACCAATCCTCGTCATCCCCGGGTTGATAGATAGGACATCACTGATCAGAAAATCGACAGAAAGCGAGCTCTTAGTTACCCATTTACGCGCTTCCTTGTCCATCTCAAAGCATCCAGTACACTTGGAGAAGCCCCTATGCAGGTTATTACTCGATAAGCACTTGTAGTCTTTGCACTGATAGTTGCTCCATCTAACATTCCTGTCATCAGGAATCTTCCAAAGCGACTCGTTTATCGGGTAAGGCTTCGAGTAAAGCTTAGGAGATCTTGCCAAGCAACGCCTTCGCGGAAGAGGATCACATCCGTGGAGCATAAGCTTCTGAGCCAGGTTCCAATCATCCTTACAGTGACCTCCGACATCATACTTCATGTACTTATCTAGCTCTTTCTTCAGCAACACACACTCGTGCCCTATCGTGTTGAACACACTTCCCGTCCTGTATATGCTCGTCTTCCCGTCTCTGTTCTCTTTAGGCGTAATGTACTTTCGTACCTCCTCGCTTACAAAGCTGTTGATCAGCGGCTCCTTCTTGAAACTCGTATTCCTTACCCCTTCCGGCATAGGAAGCCTTATCTGCCTGAAAGCGATATGAGCTTCATATAGAGGCCGAATAACCTCCTTTTCCAAGCCTGCCTTCAACTCCGATCTTGAAATATTCGCCTTGTCTTGTATTGCGGTCTCTAGCTTCTTCTGCAGGCTCTCCGTCTTCTCAAGCACTTCAGCTACGCGTTCTGATAACGCCTTGGCATCAAATCCTTCGTAAGCATCCTCCATAGGCAGACGTTGGCTGCAGGCGTCTTCACTGCGTAAATAGAACCCAGCAGAGGAGATTCCAAGTAAGCTATAGACGCTTAGAGTGATCATCATCCCTCCAAGTATCATCTGTACCCACCCTGTGATTCTTCGGACACTTTTGCCCCTGTCGTAGCTCGTCTTCTTCGCTCGTCTTCTTCATCGGAACAAACCTGATGAGCATAAATTCATCGAATTAACAAGAATGAAGATTGAAATAAACACATTAGATTCAATTACCGATCTTAGATCCGCCAGCTGACCGCCCTAAGCCAAGTAACCGAGCCTCCGGAGGTGTTCGCCACTGAGTAAATGGTGAAGAGTGTTGCTTAGAAGTGAGAGTGAATGTGTTGTTTGGCGCTGGAAATCCGTCATGTTCACGATTTAACAGTTTTAACTAATGTAACTTGTGGATCCGGATCTTCTCCTAATAAAAAAGTACCTAATATCTTACTAATAAAAATCAATGGCTCAGATTTATTCTCCCTCTAATTAACCCCAATTCCCTCAACTCTCTATTTCAATCTTTCCTGTAAATCAAAACTCCACTCTCGGCTAATCCTACACCAAAATTGGCACCCCATCGCCGCCTCTGTTGACGGTCGGAACCGGCTGTATCGTCTTACCCTGCTTTTATATTGTTGTTGATTTGAACTAATTAGGTACTATACTAATTAAGGAGACTGTTCTCCGTTCATCCACTAATCAAACTACACTTTTGATTAGGTTAATTTTGAAGTCAGTTCATTAGATCGACATTAGGTATTGTAACGAGGGAGCTCTTCTCCGATCAACAAACTAAAATTTTGATTAATTCTTAATTCTATGATTTTCACATCAATTAATTTTGGCTGTAATGATTTTTGACGGTGTTTCCAGGATAAATTGAGGGTTTGGGATTTATAACTTTATTGATTTTTTTATCTGTTTTCAGGTGACGACTTTATTTGATTTTGTATGTTCTGCAGTACATCCGTTGAAATTGTGATACGGAGGTGGACGGAAGCGCAGAGGATATGGCGATTGAAACCCCGGAGACACCTTGAGGCCTTGCGAGAGCATGACTCGATTAGTCAAGGGTTTGAGACTTTGAGCTCGTGAGTCAAAGGTTTGAGACTTTGAGCTCGTCACGAACACCGGATCCCCTCAAAGTTCATTGCGACTATGAAGTCCGGCGGAATTTGGAATTGAAAGCGGGGTTAGAATCAACCCTTCCGATCAATTTTACTGTATATTGAAAGCAGGAGGAAGGGATTACTCGACAGGAATTCATCCAAAGACGTACAGTGGGTGGGATGATGTTTTCTTATTTACTACTTAATTAATTAATTAATTATTGATATTCAATCTCAGCCTTTCATTAAATCTAATGGTTATTATTGACTTATTATGAAGATATTAGGAGATATCTCAATAGGAGAGGATCCTAATCCGTAACTTGTCTGATTGAATGTCAGTTATCGATTTTCTTAATTAATTAGGAGTTGACCAGATTTTCAAGCAAGGCTCGTTGTTTGTGCGCTGTATATAGATCGACCTGTGAATCAAGTCCGGTGCACTAGACACTAGTGCTGCGAGGATCTCCTACAACACTACGGTACACCACTCGGTGCAACACAAAATTATTTAAGGTATTAAATTACTTAAAAATTAAATTAAAAATATATATATTTGTATTTCATACTCTTATATTTACACTTTTATAAATTTTTATCATAAAAAATTATGTTTAATTTAAAAAATATCAAAAATATTAGCTAATATAGTCGTTCTTTTAATTATATACTGTATAATTTTGAAACATGTTTTTTCATAATAAAATTTTATAGACATGTAAATATAAGTATATGAAATACAAATATAATTTTTTAAATTATTTTTAAATTAAAATTATACCCCAAATAATTTTATGATGCATTAAGTGATGCATCATAAAATTACGGATCACACTACAAGATCCAATTCGAAAATTAGATGTTTAAGTGTCAGCAAATTTTACCTCCCCATTTCGACTAATTTAATTTGTTTCATATAATTTTATTTGAATTGATAATTTGATATAGTTGATATTGTTGAAATGCAATCAATCTAGATCTTATCTTTAATTAAGATTTTAACAAAACAACCATCCTTTGGGACTCGGATCCCATCATTTGGTGCGTGTTTATAGGTGTTTGACGTCATGGAATTGTTTACGGAGTAATGTTTTAATTAATGGTACAATTAGCATTGGGCATCACGAGCCTTGTTATGTAATACTAACATTTATATAAGCTTTTAAAGAATGATAAAAAAAAATAAAATTACACATTAATATCATACGTAGTATTTCACTTTTTTAGACTTATTTGTTATACTAAGAGAAAAATCTATATATGTATATGTATAAACTCTTAAAATACTCTTAAAATAGAAGAGTTATTGTTTACATTCTTAATTTTTATGAGATATTTCAACCAATTACAAATTTTTCATTTATTTTTTTATTCTTCTTTTAATTCAAAATTCCTTTTTCGTTTTATTTTTTTCCTTTTTCAACCAATCACATTTTTTTCCCACATAGGTAATTAAACAGTAGCCATTAATAACATATCTACCACCTTCAATGAGACATTTTAAGCCTAAATGTGTGGGTTTTCATGATTATTTAATTTATCTTTTGTCAATCCGAACATCTATAACGTATTAACGTATCTACTATAGCATAGATTTAATTATTATTTTTATATAAAAATGCACCATGATGCGATAATTATACTAGTAACACTTAATATCAAAATATCATCTGATACTATTGATATTAGATATTTAAAAAATCAAGAAGGGTGTCCCTATATACACCGCAAATCCACGTATTAGAGCTGCTAATCAACATCGGATTCGGCGTTGTAGCATTAATTATATTACAACGTCGGATCCAACGTTGTAATATGTGAAGTCAAGGATTGGATCGAGCCGAACCGGGCTAATAACGTCCAAAAGGACGTTGCTAGGTTACATATCACACAATTTTTCACACACTCGCAACACCCAAAAAAAAAAACACAACGTCTAAAAGGACGTTGTTACTTTTTTTTTTTTTTAATATATTATATTAGGTCTGATCTGACCCATATTAACAACGTTAATTTGCGGTGTACATAGAAAACGCGAATCAAGAAATGTGATATTAAGAGATAGAGGCTTATCAACTCGCATAAAAATAGCGGGAAATGAGGTGGTCCCCCAAGTGGTTGCAACTTGCAAGTACAAGTACCCATACAGGGGTCTTGATTAGTGATTACCCTTAATTTATAGTACAGTACTAACCTTATTTTAAAAAAAAAAAAAATTGACCAAAGTACAAATTTCACGAAACCCTAATTTCCACTAATTAATCAGATTTAGAATTAAACAATTTGGGCATGGCAGTGCATGCTCCAGGTGTGACGGATCTTTCACGGTTAATCGTGCTATTAATTTTTTTTTAACCTTTTTCTACGGTTTTACCACCATTAAAAAAGGTGGTCCCCAAATCCCCAATTAATTACCCTCTGGCATCCTCTAATCACAAAAGTTTACACTTGATGTGGTTAGATGACTCGGATTACACATGAACGACAGTTGTTCACCCAATTAAACAAACCTTCAAGTTGTCTTTAATTGTACTTCGGTTTTTCTAATGTGGATATTGACCTACATTATAATTATATATATGAAAATCATAGGTTTAATATTATCATAGATCATATTGGCTAAAGTATTAAAAGGTGATAAAACATTTTTTTGAAAGAATCTAGCTTCTTTTTTTTTTTGGGTAAGGAAGAATCTAGCTTTCTAAATATGGTTTTTTTTTTTTTTTTTTTTTTGATCCGAAAGTGGCTACTGCCCTTAATTTATTATTGAATGGGTAGAAGAGTCAAAATAAATACATAAGCAAATGAGGATAGAAGTAAATTCAACAAAGTCTGTAGAAATTGAGAAAGAAGACTTGGCTATGGCATCAGCCATGTAATTCAACCGGCGATTTATGTGGAGGATAGACACCTCCCAATCCTCCTCTTCCAACTATCTCCTGCACTGTGTGATTAAATAGTAGTCCCCTGTAGCCTCAATCCTCTTTCGTGTGAGCAGCTCGCACACAGTGGTTGAGTCCGTTTCGATGATTAGTTTTGGGAAGCCATATCTTCTAGCCATTCTCAGACCATGGTATGTTGCCCAAAGTTCAGCCGTGAGGGGTTTGCAGGTGCCACAGACAAAGCTGTAGGCGGATAGGAAAAGGCCGGATTCCCCCGTGAAGACTCCGCCTCCCCCAGCCATACCTGGGCTCCCCTTAGCCGCACCGTCAACATTGAGTTTTACCCACCCCGACGGTGGCGGGCACCAGCTAGTTCGACTGTCAGATCCTCTTGGAGTGGTATTCAAGTTCAGCTGCGGAGATGTGGCTCTTTCAATGTAGTCCCGAGCGTCCTGGGTTGCCCTCACAATCAACCTCTCCACCTCGTCGATGCCTTCGAAAATCAGCTTGTTTCTGCATTTCCATGTCATCCAGAGCATAGATGCGAAGAACGTCGCCTGCCTATTCTCCTTCCTCGTGCAATCGAATATCCACTCCCTAATATTCGTTGCAGAGAAGAAAGAAGATAGGTGAACTTGTTCTCGCATTTTCATCCATTGCTCCTTAACCTTAGCGCAGTCCCTTAGCAGGTGAAGACTCGTCTCTGTTTCCGAGCATCTGGGGCATGCTCCCGAGTTTGATAGATGGCGATGAACCCGGTTAGCATTAGAAAGTATGCAGTCATGTGCCGCCAGGTAAAGGAATGCACGGGCCCGTTGTTGCACCGGAGTCCTCCAAATGTGACGCCAACCTGCTGGTGTCCGAGGCTCGCTCAGGCTAAGTCGAATGGCTCTTGCTGCCGAGCTTGTCGAGAAATCCCCTGAGGTCGTCAGTCCCCACACTAGCATGTCCTTATCCTCCTCCCCGTTACATAAGTAAACTGATTGAAGCTGAAGGAGGACATCCGGCCCTAGGTACTGCGATAAGCTCTCCCAATTCCAGGACCCTGACTCTTTTAATTCAGCAACAGTTGCTCCGAGTATGGCCTCCGACACTGGTTGTACAGCAATGTCCATCAATGGAGTGTCAGTCAGCCACGGGTGGATCCAGAACAACGTTGAGGTCCCATTTCCCACATCCACCCTCACATTTGGGGTAAGAACTTCCGCCCCATGTACAATACCTTTCCATGTGGATGACGATCCCATCCGTCTCTCGAACATGTCCACGTCCGCCCTTCCATGACAGTATTTTCCACGGACAACTCTACTCCATGGTGACTCCGGCCTTTTCAGCAATCGCCAACTCAACTTAGCAAGGATCGCCTGGTTAGAAATGCGCATCGATCTCACACCAAGCCCTCCCTCGTGCTTGGGAGCTGTAACCACATTCCAATTGAGCAGATGTGGCTTTCTTGATTCACTAGAATAGCCCCATATGAAGCCTCTGACCTCCTTGTCGATGGCGTCACAAATACTCCTAGGAATGATTGCTGATTGCATTGAATAGATGGGGAGGCTTGTAAGGACTGAATTGGCGAGAGTCACCCGTCCCGCAAAGGAGAGCGTTCTCGCCTTCCACCCTTGGAGCCTACCCTTTACTTTATCTAGCAAGAAGTTATATCGTTCTCTCGTCATTCGACCTGTTGCTGTTGGAACCCCAAGATAGGTTCCAAACTCCCTAGAGATCGGAACTCCCAGTGCCCCACTGATATTATTCTTAACCATAGCCGGGACGTTCCTTGAGAAGAGCACCGAGCTTTTTGCATAGTTGACCTTTTCGCCTGATTTTGCGCAGAACAGTTCAAGGCAAGTCCTAATCACCTCCCCCTGCTCCTCAGAGGCCTCCGCCTAATTGTCAAAAAACACTTGATAGTACTTGAGGAGTTCAGCGTGTTGTCTTCCCCTCACTTAAATTTGAGATGGTTGATGTAAAGGCTAGGCTTAAAAAAAACACTTGATATAGAAATTCTTTTTTTTTTTTTTGGAAATTTTAATAAAAAAGGGGCTTGTTTACCGACAATTTTATATATTAAAAAAAACACTTGATATAGAAATTTGAAAAAAAGTTGGGATTTTTTTTTTGTGTGTATACATTTATTGATCAATATTTGTACCTTTTATTTGTAAAACATCAATATTAACAACATTCTAAGAGAGGAACATTCTAAGTAAAAACATCATACAAAACATCAATATTAACAACATTCTAAGCAAATATATCCCCTTGCTCCAGAGTCCAGATTGCATTAACCCCGAAAGGAGTGTACAACAACAAACACTAGAGGAGGCGGGGTGAGAGAGGAGACAGGTCGACCGGAGTTGCTTCCATCGATAGCTCTGGGACGAAGAATACATGGTTTTCAGTTTTGGGACAAACCGGAGTCGGTTCAATTTTCGGACAGAAAAATTTGGTCAAATATCCATCTAGGATATCTAATTAGGTAAATGTCTATTTATTTTTACAAATTAAGAAAGTGTCCATAATATTTTTATAAACCCCAAACTACCCCTGTTTTATTTAATTAGAGAGCAGAGTCATGAATGCGTTGGAGTAGGGCAGAAGGGTGCGCAGCCATATCGATTAGGGGAAAAGGTGGAGGCGCTGGAGATGGTGTGGAAGCCGGTCTCGTGCGGAGAAGATCTCAGTCGGTTTGGCTTGGGGGTCAGATCTATCGTGGAAAGGAGAAAAGCAGATGGATTGGGAAGGGAAGACAACGCAATCGGATGGAGTAGGAGAGAGGATGCGAGCGGAGGAGCAAACGTAACAGAAGGAGTGGACTAGGGTTTCATTGAGCGGCTAGTCGGCAAAGAAGAAGACTGCAGGATTGTCGTTCGCCGCAGCAGTAGCGGCCACAACGACGGCGTGGTGCTCTGACTTGGAGCAAGGAATCTAGCGAGAAAAATCGCCTCCCGTCACATGTAAGTGCTAAATCCCCCACCCCCTTGGTCACTGCTACTCCTTGCATCTATCCATCTTCTTCTGCAACTACAACTGCTGCACTATACTACACAGCATAGATGACAAAGAGAGAGGGTCTGCAAATTGGGGACTATGGGAGGAGAAATTTTGAGGGTTTTCTGTGAGGGAAGGGAAGGGTTTGTAAAATGGGGAATAATGTAGGAAGTGAGAAATTGTTTGATTGAAGGTGTTGAATTTGTTGTACAGAAGTTTGAAGATGATGCTTATTCTCTCATCATTAGATTTCTAATCTTGTTATCCAATCTTTTTCTCCCTGTGCAAGTCGGCGTTCGTTTGCCTAACACCATAAGAGCCCACCACCACCGAAATCTTTCCCCCGCAGCTCATGTGCCTTTATGTTTTTCACTCTTTTCTAGATTGGTGACGATTAATCATCTATATTTATGGTGACATTAAGTTATAGTTGTTTAGTGCTATAGTGTTTTAGTTTGGTGACAATATATATTGATGACAAATATCAGGTAATAAAGGTGATGACAAGTGATTATTCCCGTGACAGTTTTTTTTGTAGAGTGTCAATAGTCAAATTTTATAAATATTGGTTGGTGACATTATATTGGTAATAAATAGTGTGATAGTGATTGTTTTTTAAGGGTAAGTTATCATGACAATGTTATATAGTTGGTAAAAATGAGATCAATACCATTTTCATTTGATGACAATTATTTATACATGTTATTCTGCCAATATTTGAGATGTGATATTATTTGATGACAGTAATTAGTGACAATATACGTGGTCATAATTGTGATGTTAATAGTCTTGTCGTGATAGGGTTTAATTATGCTCCTTGTCCTATGGTTTTTGTTTGATGACAATGATGACAGTAATTAGTGACAAAATATGTGGTCATAATTGTTATGGAAGGAGAAAGCAACACTTTTTTTTTTACATTACTGATTTTGATGACAGTTCTTTTAAGTGGATTTTTTGTTTCATTTAATATTGGTGACAATTAATCAAATTTGTTTGGTGACAGTGTTATACAATTTTGATGACATGTGTTTTTTATGTGAAATTTTCCCCCATTTTTAGATTGGTGACAATTGGTAGAGTTATATATTCTGTTTTGGTGACAAATGGAATTTATGTTGTTTTTTTTAGATTGGTGACAATTGGTAGAGTTGTATATTCTGTTTTGGTGACAAATGGAATTTATGTTGTTTTTTTTAGATTGGTGACAATTGGTAGAGTTATATATATTCTGTTTTGGTGACAAATGGAATTCATGTTGTTATTTTGTTGTTTTTTTAGATTGGTGACAATTGGTAGAGTTATATATTCAGTTTCGTAACAAAAATGCGTTAATATTAGATGACAAATCTGATAACATCGGTACTATACACACATTTTAGGGTTTAGGATTTAGGGTTTAGGGCATTGGCCCTAAACCCTAAAGACTAAACCATAAACCATAAACTATACTGTTTATCAAATTTTCGTCTGCTCAGGTTTAGCCCCTTTTGGGTCTATGATCCCCTTGTTCTAGGGCTTCAGTTTTGTAACAAAAATGTGTTAATATTAGATGACAAATGTGATAACATTAGCATTGTAAACATTTTAGTTTGATGAAAGTGCTTTGTAGTTGGTGACAATTGGTTGGTGACATTGTTTTTTCGTTGGTGACAATTAATTTCTAAAAATAGGTGGTTGACACTAGATTGGTGACAAATTTTTGTAATTGGTGACAGTAGATTATTGACCAAAGCTTGATGAAAATAGGTTGGTTACACTGTGTTATTGTTGGTGTCAATAGATTACTGAAAAGAGGTTGGTGAAAATGTTTTTTATAAGTTGGTGACAATACGGTTGATTAAATAATATGAAAACATTGTTCTGTAGTTGGTGACAATGTCTTGGTGATGTATAATGTTATGGTGACAATTTTTTTAAGGTTACAATATCATGGTGACAATATATTGTCATCAACCTCGTCATTAATAGTTGTCACCAACAATTGTCATAAGGAAATTTATCTATTAGCAGAAAAACCTCATTTGTCACCGAGGAAAAGTGTTACTGGAAACTGTCACTGGAAGAAAATCAATTGTCACTCAAATTTTTTTGTCACCAACAATTATCACAAGAAAAAAAAGAAAATTAATTGTCACTAGAAAAGATTTTCCCCTAACTGTCACCGGAAAAAATAAAATGTCACAAAAAATCAATTGTCACCAAAATAATTGTCATGATTAACTGTCACCAAAAAATATACTCAACTGTCACCAAAAAATTGTCACCAAATGCAGGCTTTGACCGGAATAGTCAATGTTGACTAGTCAATGTTAAAATTAAAAATGGTCAAAGGGGGAAGGATGAAGGGTTAGGGGCTTAGGGATGGGGAATGAGGGGTATTTTTTGGAAAAAATGGACATTTACTTAATTATGTAAAAAAGTGGACATTTACTTAATTTTGACATGAAAAATGGATATTCACCAAATTTAACCTTTTGGGACGAAGAAGAGTCTTCCGTGGGCAATGAGAAAGGTCAAGAACAAGGGAGGAGGAGGAAGGTCAAATTTTGATGTATGCATGTTCTCCCTAAATTTTATGTTAATTATATTTCAAGTTCAAAGTTTATTTTTGTTTGCTAAATCAGGCAATCAGCACTTTAAATGGAATTTTGGTGGTTATATCAAAATTGGTTTATTAAGTCATAGTTTGTATAATTGTATATGAATTAGTCATTTTTAAAGTTTGTATTATTTTCGATTCACGACTGATAGTTTGTATTAATTTTGATCAATTTTCCTTTTTTTATCACAAAACAATGCATGTATGCTACTTGTGTTGATCTTGTGATCATTTGCAACATCGGAATGAAATTGTGTAAGTTGTTGCTAAAAGAATAATAATTCTGAAGCAACATCGCTAGACACTTAATATATATAAACTTCAAATGATTCTTTCGATCGAGTCTTGATTATATAAAATATTATAATCTTATAATTAAATGATCAACTATTTTATTAGCTCATAAGGCATAAGGGTTAGGTTGTACTTATCCAAATCTATCCAATTTTATATATAACTCATAATAAAATGATCTTTTATATACTTAGTCGACTTTTATATATAAGCTCAAAAATATCAGATTTTCTTTTCTTTTTTGGTCATTAAATATCAGATTTTCTAATATGTGCGCCAAAGATATAGATTAATCATTTTTAAAATAGATTATGGGGTTCACCTATATGTATTTAGGAAACTGAATAAATATTAATTATATCCTAAAATTGGGTTTTATTTAGGGTTAGGGTAAGGTTATTAGTTGAGGCTACTAGGGTTAAGCTGTCGCAAATGAACCATTTTTCACTTAGATCTAAAAATTCACATATAGTTAATATAGTTTATAGCCTAGCTATTATATAAGAAGTTTAACATATACTGAAATTTGGTGATAACAAAGTACAATGTATACTGCAGTCACAGATATGATGTGCCTATAACATATTTGAGTATGACGACCAAAAAAAAAAAAAACATATTTGAGTATTCGCCACTAGCTACTGTACTTAATTTGTTTAATTAAACAGAGATTAATTATTAAACTCACTGGGTTACTAAAATTTTAACTCATAGCTACATGTTTCCTATATGTAAATCAATTAATCTTTTTTGCTACACTTTCACCTTTCGGATCGAGTACGTATATATATACCTATATATACATATAGTGAGTGGAAACCCTAAATTAACAATGAACTTTGATATCACACATTAGCTACTCCACAAGAAGAAGAAAACCCCAGAGATGAGAGCTGAGCAAATTACAGAAGATCGATGGCCGGATGAATCCAGATGAGTCTGTGGTGGATTCCTGTTTTCTGGCTGAATATCAGTGATTTAAAGCTGAATTACCTAGTTGAAATGGTGAATCTGGGTACAAAGGGAAACCCTAGAAACGCTTAATTAAAGAATTCAGGTAAATCTCTGTCTCTTTGCATCTGTAATTGTCTTGATTATGAACCTAAACACACGTCATAGAAGAAACAAGATGCAAATTTTAAGTTTTCTATCTGAATGGTGTGAATTAATTAATTTTCCACTCCATGATATATTTCAGTTCAAGCTTGTTTCCCAAATCAATGGATCTGTATGAAATCCGAAAAAAAAAGTGTGAGATTTAGAAGTTGATCGATTGATGTTACCTTTTTGTAATTGATCTCCCAATTCAAGACGAAGATCGAGTACTGAATTTGTGTGCAATTTAACAACATATAAGCAATCAATTAAGCATGGGCTTTCAAATTCACCTTGTTAAATGAGCATATATATAGCTTCTGATGATCTTCTTCATGCTTCTGCAGCTTCTTCTTCATTGCTAGTACTTGCAGCAGTACTTGCAGCATCAGCTAGCCCAAACCCTAACCCTTTCTGCGCCGCTTTCTCCCTCTCATACTCCCTGAATCTTTGCGTGTATGTTGTAATAACCGCGGCATAGTTGTCGAACCCTAGGGAGCTGAGAGCCCAGCAAATATCATCTCCATTGACAGTCTTCCTGTTCTCCTTCTGGCACTTGTCTGAAGCCTCACCTGTGACGAAGCTAATGAACTCGGTTGCGCACTCTTGCATCCTTTCCTTGGCTTCCTTTGAGATCTTTGCCGCTGGAGGGAGTGCTTGCTTCATGATTCTCCCCACATTCGCTATCGGAAGCAATTGATCCCCCTCTTCAACCATCCCTAGCTAGCTAGATGGTATTCTTCCTTTTACTTTGCAAGAAAAGGCTCAAACTCTAATTTGCCCCCCCCCCCCCCCCCCCTTTTTTTTACTTTCTATACAAAGTTGATACAACGTCTGGATCCATCCATGTCTAATAGTTCAGAAGTCGAGTTATCTGATGGGATGGTGAGCCAGAGCATTCTAGTGGGGCTAGTGGCATCAATCAGTGTTAAACGCAGATCTGTTTATGAAAAGACACCACCACTTCTCGTGATTGTGATTGAAATGAAACAATTCCTTGGTATCTCCGTACTTATACATACTATATGTATAAAAGCTATAAAACATACAATATCATAATATATTCTATTTCATTTGGACGCAATCAAGTACCATACTCTCTCTCTCTCTCTCTCTATATATATATATATATATATATATATTCTATTTATTGGCTCGAGATGACGTGATCTATCCATCAATTTTTTTTTTAAAAAATATTTCTTAACTAAAAACAAAAAAAAAACAAGGCAACATTTTGCAAGTCAGCCATTGGCTACAAAGTTTTGAATTCCATGTTAATTAAGTTGGGTTAAAGCTAATTTAATTATGCTCTCTTATTCCATGTTAAAGCTGGTTCCGACATTTGTACTGTCCCATATGCACAATCTACTCCGTTTTTTTTGTGGTCCCCTCTTGATTTTTTTTTTTAAAATAATTAATATTTCCTTGCTCCCAAAATTATTTATTTATTTGAAATTAAAATAGAAACTTAATAATCTTATAATATAAGCTTAAGGTACTAAAATGAATGGTCTGAATTTGTAGGAGTGGTCTAGCATAGTAATGTGAACCAAACCATTAAACAAAGCAGGGATAAAAAAAGCAGTGATGTGAGAAGTTCCATAAATAGTACTGTAAGCTCATGAAACAGTACCTCTTGTCACACAGTTTGGCAACAGAAATAGCCATTTATGACATACTCCATCTTCTTGAACCTTAATTTCTATATATCTTTCCAGTTTCTGGTTCATCCTTTAAGAATATCTTCATATTATCATATAGTCTATGTATGTCCCGGGTTTATTTATATCATATATATTAAGGCCGTGTACATTATATTATAATTAAAATTTTAGTATAAGAGTCGGAACAATGCATTAAAATATGGGAGTGATAAAATGCGGGATGGATATTTCCACCGCTAATCACTGCAATGCGGTGGTTTTAATCCACTTTTTTCCAAATCCACCGTATATACATGCGGTGGGTCCGTTGAC
The DNA here is from genome assembly GCA_037127255.1 of Persicaria tinctoria. NCBI lineage: Eukaryota > Viridiplantae > Streptophyta > Magnoliopsida > Caryophyllales > Polygonaceae > Persicaria > Persicaria tinctoria. The sequence goes on from JBANSL010000012.1 coordinate 10,979,493, forward strand.
CGTATACAAACCCACCGGATACCTATGCGGTATGCGGTGGGTTATGGCGACGGTTTTGGACCGTTATGGCGGCGGTTTTGGCTGTTATGGCGACGGTTCACATATTGTATACCTATGCAATAAGTTATGGCGACGGTTTAAACCATTATGGCGACGGTTTTAGACCTGTAAACTTCTCGACCCACCGCATAGGTATGCGGTGGGATCGTTGATTGTCATTAAACCCACCGCATACCTATGCGGTGATTAGCGGTGAAAATCGTAAAAATTAGCGGTAAATTTATCATCACCCATAAAATGTCATAAATATAAAACTTTCTTTCTTTCCACCTATATAAGTTTATACAAACTCTCACTCTCCCTCGTTAAGTTAATTAGAGCTTGAATCAAATATGTTGTATATGCTCAAGTTAAGGAATGAGTTGTTAAGTTATTCATTTAAGAATTAAGAAGAATAAAAGGAGAGAAAGTGAGTTTAAATCCCGATCCATCAATCCTAAACAATACTAAAGCAGAAGCTATTTAGGACACGTGTCGCGCTCTCCTTGCATTTTTTGCCGCCTTTTTTTACTCTTAATAATAGTGTGCCACGTGTCAAATTTTTTTCCAACTATTTTTCCTTTATTTCTGTTCATAATTAATTTAGAAAATAATTGTTATTTATGGTAAATAATTATTCACTTGAAAAAAACCATCTGAATGGCCTATATATAGATTTACCTATTTAGGATATTATATATCTACATTTATGTATAGTATATCTTATTTATTATATATATATACATATTTTTTTCAACTCATTGTAGTAGTACAGTCAAAACTTGCCTAGCCGTAAAAACGGAGTATTAATTACTATAAACTTTTAATTAGTTATGTATTATAGCCCTTTTAATCAACTACTCCGTATTGTATAATAGCAGTACATATTGGTTTTTAAATATTCTTTCATTTAATGGCTAATAAAATGGACATGTATTTATTATAATATTAATGCTTTACTAATTGAGATCCACAATATAATGCCACGTTAAATTTCAATATGATGGAGTTTAAAAAATGTGAACCTTTAACGAAATCAATTTGTTGTGTCCTATCTCCATGGTTTGTGCTTAATTAGATTTCGGAAGGAGAAATGAAGAAAAACATAGATTAAATGTTACTGTATAGTTTAGGAGGAGAAGACAAGAATTAGATAGAAATTATATTTTTTTCATTTATATTCGTGTGTCAAAATCTCGATTCTCATCCTATCCTTCCTCATAAAAAAAAACCACCCCTTAACATTTTTGTAAAATATTTAATCATTTTTTTTAATTATGGGAATGGAGGAGGCCAATTCAAGGGGTTGTCCCATTTGGGACAGCGGATCCCGTCCGCACAACTGTTTATAACATCTTCCACTATTTGTAAACTATAACCTACATATAACCATATATGAGTTATATCAGGCATGTATGACCTTCGAATTCTTATCTTATCACAAAAAGGATTTATATCATATCATAGGTTTGAACTTTAATTGTTGAAATTAAATTTATAAATTATTTTAGTTATTTTTTAGGGTAACAGTGTACATGAAAATATTTTGTATTTGATTTGTTATTGGTTTAAAATATGATAATTGTACTGATATAATTAATTATTTTATTTATGATTTTGATTGGTGGTTATGAATATGAATCTTTAAGTCTATCTTATATTCTATTGATGCCAATTTTTTTTCTATAAATACTTTATTTTAAATTGCTAATTGGTTATAAGAACAATAATAATTGATTATTTTTTACGTGATTAATTTTTTATTTTTAAATTGAGTATACAATAGGTTTAGGCGAGACGAGTGGTTTTTTTACTTAATTATGAAACTTCAATATGCTCAAGAGAATAAAAAAAACTCATTTGATCAACGTGTGAGTTTTATTTTGACGAAGGTGGTATCCGGGATTAGAGATTTTTGAGATTGTATGATTGATCTTATGTATGTTAGGAGGGCAAACAATTCAATTACATGTTTATTTTCTCGCTCAAATTAGATTTGTTTCTACTTTGTAGTTATTCTTTATCTATTCAATTTGTTTTAATTTTGTTAGAAATTTATGATTGTTAATTAATGATGAAGGTTTAAATTTGAAAAATATTCTATGATATTATTTAATTTTTTTTATTAAACTATATAAAAATTATCATAAAATGTAGATTATCAATTTTGTTTGTAGATGAATATACTTTTTTCAATGCTAATATTTTTACATTTAAATATGAAAAATTATTATAATTTGGCATTCTCTAATATTTTTGCATTAAACTCGTGCAAAGCACGGGGAAGAGACTAGTAGAGATATAAAGAAAAGGCAAGTAGGGAAAATACATTACGTTCATTCATAGTTTCCTTATCAAAACAGATTCACAGGTTTATCAATTAAAGTCTAGATCTTATATGTTATAGATTTCATCTAACACATCCGAGATTTGCTCATTTCATGGTTTAGGTAATTAATATCATCTCCAAATTAATTCTATCCGAGACATGCCATAGCCCATGGGCTACTATAAGTCCATAAAATGGTTTTTGTAACACAAACCTTCGAGTACATTTCTAAGACAAAGAGCGGTCATCCGGGATTCGAACCGAGGACCTATGAGTACTACCCACAAGTCCTTTCCGGTGAGCCATTCCGAAATGGTTTGTTCGAACTTGCTTCACTATATAGGAATCGGAGGAATACTGTGATCCAAATTAAATTGCTCACACCCATTTATTTGGTACAGAGAACATGTAGTTAAACTATTGAGTTTTATATATACTCTTGTTCAAGAAGGGCTTGACCGCGCTGGGACTTACTGAGGAGATGACAGCGATAGGATGCAGTGGAAGAGTGCTATCCGGGTTGACGAACACTAGTCGAGTGCAGCGTTTATCGCATCATGTCTCCCTTCCCTTCTAGCACAACTTTCTTATGCGCTTTCTTCTCATCTTCTCATCGTTTTCTTTCTTTTACTTTTTGATTTACGGTTTGTTGGAGGCATGTTATCATATTTCCTTGTTGTCTGGTTATTTGGGTCACTGGGAAACATCCTCTCGACCTAGTCGGGGCAAGGGTGCGTACAATTCGACCCCCCAGACCCTGCTTTAAGCGGGACATACTGGGCTTGTTGTTGTTATTGTTGTCTTGTTCAAGAAGGGCGAAATATTGCAAATCTTTCACTCCAACTGCTTGTCTCCTAAAACTATTTCTCATTTTTGAGCAAGTGCTGATCAATCAAATGCAATTTCAGCACATACAATAGAAAAAACAAGTGTTACTGATCACTGCTATATATGAGTTTCCATGAATTACATTTAAAAGTAGTAGTAAATATAGAATCACAGTGATCTTAGGGGCTTCTCCAACACTGCTGAAAGATAAACTTCGCCTTTCGATTTCGGAGCGACGACCCATTTATGTTTCTTGTACCTGAACTGCAAAAACATGTACATATAGTCCTCCAAATCGGTCCGGTTGCAGAAGAACTTGTCGATCCACAGCAACCCACCAGGCCTAAGAACCCGATCCCAATCGAACAACACAAAGTCCAGCAGCAGGAAGTCGATCCATCCATCCAGGAATGCAGCTGTGTGGATCATGTCCAGCGTGTTGTCGAAGAATGGCAACCGCTGATTCGGAGTGATGTAAAGAGGAACCAGACCGCGCAGCGCGATCATCTCATTGAACGGGGCCCCTATGTTCACAGCAGTCGTTATGATTGTAACATTCTCGTCCCACATCCTTGCAGCAAACGTCCCTGTCCCAATGCCATAGTCCAACCCAATCCTAATCTCCCCCGACTTGATAGCCAACACATCCCTGATGAGAAAATCGACAGGGAGTGTTGTGTTAGTGACCCACTTGAGCTTCTCCTTGTCCATTTCGAAGCAATTCGTGCACTTCACAAAGCCCCGGTTAGGGTTCTTGCTCGACAGGCACGCGAAATCCCTACATTTGTAGCTGCTCCATCGCACGTTCCTTGCATCCGGGACCCTCCAAAGGGACTCGTTGATCGGGAATGGCTTGAGGTATGTCTTTGAGGCTCGTGTAAGACACCGCCTTCTTGGAAGAGGATCACATCCGTTGAGCATCATCCTCTGCGCGATGCTCCAATCATCCTTGCAATACGATCCGACCTCATAGTCCATGTACTCATCCAATTCCTTCTTCATCAACACACAAGCATGGCCTATTGTGCTGTGCATAGTATTCGTCTTGTATATGTTAGCCCTCTTATGTCTGTTGTCCTTCGCGCCAATGTACTTCCTTAGCTCCTCGGTACCGAAGTAGTTGATCAACGGATCCTCCTGGACGGTCTCGTTATCGCCTTTGGGGAGGCGAATCTGCCTTAGCGCGATGTGGGCTTCGTACAGAGGCCGGATCACATCCTCCTCCAAGTACATTTTGAACTCGATCTTGGAAATGTTAGCTTTAGTCATGAAATTGACATCATCATGATCCTTGTTTTTGTCAATGGTTTGGGCCTTGGATTCGAGCTTGTTCTGCAAGCTCTCCAGCTTTTCGAGGACTTCCTCCACACGGTCCCTTAAGGCCTTGAGATCAAACCCGCCATTGGCCTCCCTCGCGCCATAGAAATGGCGACAGATGTCGTCGTGTTGGACGAAGAACCCTAGAGAGTAGAGTCTGAAGAGACTCGATATGCTCAGAATGATCACTGCTCCTCCTATTGCCAATTGGAAACACCTCATTAATCCAGTCAATTTGGATTTGGGGTAGCACAAACACCCCATTATTTGAGATCTAGACACTGCGAATCTGATCTGAACCTCAACAACCAGAAAACAAAATAAAAATCCAGGTTGGAACAAATTGGATTACACAGAGCAATAACCAGAAAAAAGGTGTTGTGATAGCAATTACCGGAATCGAAAATGCACAACAGCCACCATTGATTGAAGATCTGGTGAACGAACGAGATCCAGATGGAGGTGTGACAGCAATTGCTTGAAACTAATCGCCCGTGAAAAGGGGCTTTTAGAATTGGAATCGCGTAAACACTAAGAACAAAACTTGAAAACAGTGGAAGATGGGAAGCTGTATTCAAACTTGAGAGAGTGGGAATCGTATGAAAAGGTCAAAGAGAAATTAGGCAAAAGGGGGTTTGACTCTGAGCCTGAGGTAGTGGGGTTGGTCTTTCACTGGTAAGTTGCAACTTTAGGTCAACTCTCAAACGAGGAGCCCCTTTTTGTGAGCAGTGAGCACTGGTCTTGGTCTTGGTCTCTGTGATTCGTTGAGTCACCATGATTTACCTCCTCTCACAATCCCCTTCGGATCGGGGTGAGGGGCGTTCGAAGTGAGCGATTTCACCTTTATGGAACAACAAAAGGAATTTAAGACGTAACCAACTCGAACTGAACTTCTTCGATTTGGACATTTAGGGATAAATTAGTTTTATTTAGGCTGTCATTGATTTGATTGGTCCAACCTAAAATGAGTGTTCTAAAAGGTGCTCAATGGCGGCTAGACACAGGTGTGCACCTAGCACCTTGGTGGTTGGGTGGTCATCTTGCCAGATTGGTTAAATAGTAATTGAATTAGCTACCCAATAAAATATATCGTTTTACTATTTAGGCACATATTTTAAGGGATAAAAACTATATAAAATATCTATTTTTTTTTACGAATTTTTTAAACAATTTCGTAGTTACTATTAATAAGTATGAACTTATTAATTTTTTTTTATAAATAGATATATATTTTATATAGTTTTTTTAATTATCCTAAATAAATGTGCGTGAATAGTAAACGACATGTTTCGCCGAACAGAGGTAGTATATTATTTTGTTTCAACATTGAATATAATACAATAATTTATATGGTGTAATAATACCGGAAGTGATATATACATCCGTTTTTTCTTACTATATACCACATTTTTTTTTACTATATACACCATAGTCCCATGTCCTATATCTCTCTTGAGATATAGATGTGTGATCTATGACTCGAGAGGAACATGGTATTTATATATATAAATACCCTACGCCTCTTGAGTCGTACGTACGTGACTCAAAAGAGATAAGATGTGGTGTATATAGTAAATAAAGTCACCCAATAATAATTTATATGTGGATCAACAAGTTTGAGAGAATATAAGAAAAAATAGTAGAAGTTAAGACTTGGTCTAGTAAGACTTGTCAAGTTTGAGAGAATATATGTGGATCAACAAATTTCTCATATTATTATAATCGGTATGAGTATCAGATTTGAGTTTTAAAAAAATGAGTCTCAACTCTCAAGTAACTACGAACAGTTCAGTTTGGATGAGATTTGTTTTGGGTTAAGCTAGTGTCAATTATTGGGCGATCATTTCAGGATGACATGAATCGGCTCACAAGTCATTTAGCTCTATTGGGTCAGAATCAAGCTATAGCATATATGGGCTACTGGGTTGGGCCATACCATTTGGGCAGTTCTTCTGAATTGGTGGGTTTCAGAACTTGGCCCAGCCCAATAAACTCTCACTTTGAAAAAAACAAAAACTAGCTCTAACTCCATGGAAGAAGAAGACTCATTTCTAGTACATAACTTGATTTTAACATTATTACTTAAATAGATTGCAAATTATATTATTCCGCAGTACATAAAGCTTCTATTAGTATACAGAGTATAATACTACATTTATACTCATTTCGCCTCAAAATATAAAGTATTTGACTTTTTTTTATAAAGTTAAAAAAATCTATAAAATATTAACCTTTGGATTTTAAATATATTTTCTGATTTTTGTTACATACACCACAAATTTGCTCCGTAACACAACGTTAATTAACATTTGAAATAGATATTGTACAACATTAGTTTGGACGTTGTTGAGCGAAGAAGTTGTCGACGACGTTTGATCGGACTAGCAATGTTAGATCGGACATTGCGAGGGGAAATATTTTATTACAATGACATACAACACCACAAATAAAAAAAAAGGTCAGTTTGGACGTTGTAACTCACTCCATCACTTTCTTGTTTTATATATATATATATACGGCCCGTACTAACAACGTCTAATTCGACGTTGTTACTCAGTTCGACCTCTCTGATCATCGAGTAACATCGACAAGATCTCTACTCAACAATGTACAATGTCATGTTGTTCAACGTCCAATTTAACATTAAACAACGTTCAAAACGACGATAATTTGCTATTTATATAATGTACCCGATATTTCTTGGTTTGGTTATCAAAATTGAGTCAAATGACAGCCGTTGGTGATACATAAGTGTCAGTCACTCGGAGCCAAATCCGGAACACACCACCACCTTTACATGCTCATTGCCATCTTTTTTCTTCTTTTTTTTCCCCAATCTATCGTTATTTTTAGATAAAGACCCATAAAACCGCCCTCTTATTTTGGATAATTAGTACACACCTTCATTATCAAGTAAATTTTAATCATCCTTTGCCTATACGTTATGATTATGATCCGATCCACCCTTCATTTTATTCCGATCAAAACATTTAGAAATGTATTATATATATATATATATATATATATATATATATATATATATATATATATATATATATATATATATATATATATATATATATATATATATATAAATTGCCTCTAGAGTTTTATTAAGGATAGCATTTCTTATAATTTATCTTTAATTTATTAATTATAAAGGTAAAGTGCTGAGTAAAATGTAAACAAAAAAAAATGTGGCAGATTTGTGTAAAATCCTAATTAACAGGGTGGATTTGTGCAATTTAAACCTTATATTTATATTATCTTTTATATATTTTTTTCATATAAAAGTTTTCCAGTTCGTGAGATATTACAATAATATAATAAGTCTAAATCTACAACTCATCCAGATTAAAAAACAGGGGGTTCCAACTTCCAATTCCATGGCCCCTCCGCCCTTTTAAATTTTAACGGATCTACTTGCTTGTTTAATTTTTTCCATTCCATTAAAGGGAGTTTACATCTTAAACTAGTCATAATTCACGTTTTAATTTTTTATTCAATCATTTTTATATATATTATACTTATAAATCATAAAGCATGAGATTATTAAAAAAAATATATAGATTTTATTATTTTCCATTTTCTACACTCGAAGTCAACTAAAGCCAACACTAAATTACTAACGAATTTTCTATCACATGCCCTTGGGGCATAGGATAAGAAGCCGAATTAGAAAATATTTTCCCTAAATACATTCGATTTAGCCATTTTTAAATTATATTACGGGGTTCACTCATTTCCTTTCGAAATTTTTTTTTAATAAAGTATTCTTATTCTATATCTTAGGACACACAATAAACAAACCGAATTATTAACGAAATTTTTTACAAAATAGGCACTTTATTTGAACGTTTTTACAAAATGGTCGCATACTTGGACAATTTAGCAAAATAGACACTATATAACCCTAATAAACGCTCCCCTCTCTCTCTCTCTCTCTCTCTCCTTTTTACAGTTCTACGGAGGAGGCGCTGGACTACCTCAGACTCCCTCGGCCTTCGACTTCACCGGCCTTCGACTTCACCGACGACGTCGACTACCTCAGACTCCCTTCGATCTGAGACGTCCGCTCCGATGATGCTCGATTCCGTGCTCTTCATCCTGGCTTCGGTGCTCCGATGGTGCTCGATCTGGAGAAGTCGAGCGAGCGTCGGATCTCTCAAATTGATTGCAAAATTGATCTCTCAAATTGATCTGTGTGTGGTTGGATATCAAAATCGATTGCAAAATCGATCTGTATGTGCTTGGATATGTGGTAAGCGAGCGGCGGATCAAGCGAGCGAAAGGCCGGATCTGGTCGTCGTCTCCGGATGCTGTGAGCGAGGGAGCGGGCGACGGAGCGATATCGGAGGCGGAGGCGGCGAGGCGGAACGGCGAGGTCGAAGGAGGCCGGAGCGAGCGATGCTTGAGAGAGTGAACGACGCCGGAGCTCGCCGGAGGCGGATCGAGATTCAAGTCCAGATAGGGGGAGGAAGGAGACAATATATTTTATTAAATTACAAAAATGACCCAATAAATATGGAAATTATAAAAAATATCTATATTTTATTACAAAAATCACCCAATGAATATGAGAAATTAAAAAAGGAAAATTTTTGCTAAACATGCACTTTTTTGGACAAATTGGTGAAATGTCCACCTTTTTTGACAAATTAGCAAAATGTTCACTACATTTACTAATTCAATTAGATCCCAATTAACAAACAGATCCCCAATTCTCTCTCCAACTCTCGACTCTCTCGATCTCTCCGGCTACCTCGATCTCTCCGGTCGCTTCCTCGAGCTCGCTCGCACTCTCGCTCTCTCGTCCTCGCCCTCTCGCTCGGCGCCGGATCTGTAGGCAGAGCTCCTTCGACGCGGGATATGAAGAATTGGAATGGATCGTCATCGTTCTTGCTTTCAGATTCCATTCGAAGAACAGATCCCCAAATCAGATCCCCAAATCTCTCTATAGTTCTCCAGAATTAGATCTCTCTATCCCTCTCCCGTTCATCTTTCCCGTTTAGTTGTGTAATGAGTTGGGCCTTTTATGTACATAATGTCATATTTGCACAACATACGGTTATATTTGCTCAACATGATCTTATATTTGCACAACTTATGGTTAAATTTGCACAACATACTCTTATATTTGCACGACGAAATCTTTAAAAAAAACCAAAAAAAAAACCAAAAAACAACTAGACTTGGGTCATATTTGCACAACTTCCTCTTATTTTTGCTCAACAATAGGTTATTTTTTGCACAACAATCGAGACTTGTGACTTTGTTCTCAACATGATTTTATTTTCTCTCAATATTATTTTAAGAGTTGCACGACTCTGTTGTAAGAGTTGCACGACTATGTTGTAAGAGTTGCACGACTATGTTGCAAGAGTTGCACGACTCTGTTTTAAGATTTGCACGACTCTGTTGTAAGAGTTGCACGACTATGTTTTAAGAGTTGCACGACTATGTTGCAAGAGTTGCACGACTCTGTTTTAAGATCTGCACGACTCTGTTTTAATAGTTGCACGACTCTGTTTTAATAGTTGCACGACTCTGTTATAAGAGTTGCACGATTCTCGTTTTAAGAGTTGCACGATTCTCTTGTAAGAGATACATGGGGGATTGGTGAAATTTTGCTCAACATCATCTTATTTTTACTCAACTATATGTTATTTTTGCACAACAATCGAGACTTGTGAATTTATACTCACCATGATCTTATTTTATCTCAATATATTTTCATACTTTCTCAATAAATTATTGTTGAACATGCTCTTATTTTTGCACAACATGGTCTTATTTTTTGCTCATCAATAGACAATAATTGCACAACATGAGGGATTGGTGAAATTTTGCTCAACATCATCTTTTTTTTTTTTTTTAACATTTTGTCGTGCAAATATAACCGTAAATTGTGTAAATATAATAGTGTGTTGTGCCAAAATAAAAATAAAAATATGATTATGGATCACATAATAAAATATAGATAGTTTTTTTAATTTCTCATATTTGTAGGGTGATTTTTGTAATTTTCATAAAAAGTTCTTCTTCCCCGCGTGAGCCGCCATTGGAGGAGAGAAAGCACAGATCCGGCCTCCGCCTCCGCGTCGCCGCTCCCTCGCCTTGCCGCCTCCGCGTCGCCGCTACCTCCGGCCTCCGCCTCGCTCGCTCACGACGCCGCAACCAGATCTGGAGGAAATTCAATTGATCCGCCTCGCTCGTTCACGACGTCGCAACCAGATCGCTCGGCCTCGCTCCGGCGGCTCAATTGATTTGCCGAATCAATTAGATATGGAAGAACAATCAACTACTGCAACCAATTATTGCACAGGAAGAACAATCGGAGGGAGGGAGGGAGAACGATGAGATTTGGAAGAACAATCAGATCTGGAAGAACAATCGGAGGGAGGGAGAACGATGAGCGAATGAAGAACAATCAAATACCGCGGTGAGCGATGGCGAGGACGAGAGAGCGAGAGGCCGAGCGAGCGAGAGTGAACGTCCAGAGAGATCGAGAGAGCGAGAGGGAGCGGCGAGAGGATGAGCGTGAGAAGTCTATATTGTGGTCATTTTACAAAAATGTCCCAAAACGTGGCTATTTCGCAAAATAAGCCCATTTTCGTGACTATTTTGCAAAATCCCCCATTATTAATTACTCTCAATATCCATGTAAAAAAAGTTGCCAATATTTTAGCTTCAAGGGTTGGATTTTTAGGCCTCGTTAATGGTTTTGCCTTTTTTTCTTCCCCTTTCACAAGTGTACGGTTTAAATTGATCCACATGTTGTGGATTAAATTAGAAGGGGAAAAAACCCTATTAAACTAGGATTATAGTCTATGGTTTAATTATTGATTGATCAAACCATCTTGAATTAGAACAATATATACAACATAATAGTTACACGAATTTATGGATTTATCAGCTTTATTTTACATCCATGTAATATATCAATGCATAAAGTTTATATTTATATATATATATTAAAAATTATTATAACGTGAGTTTAAATAGTAATTATTTATTTATTTATAGCTTTTAATTATTTATCAGCTTTATTTTACTTCCCATGTAGCTGAAATACCCGCGTATTTCCGTTTATTTAATTTTAGAATTTTAAATAAATAAAAGTCGGAATTTTTTTTCTTATTCCTATTATTTTAATGTGTCCAGTTCGTAAGATAATTATTTCACATTTTATAATGTGAAATGTGGGAAATTAATTTATTTAAATTATTTAAATAAATTAAAGTTTTACAAATAATATTTATATATTATTTATGGGTAAATTAGTGGATAACTAGTTATATATATTTAGGTATAATATACATATATACGGGTATATACAAATATACACTAAGTATATATGTGGGTGTCAAATGAAGCCGGCCCACAGAGCTGCTCGTCACCAGCCCAAATCAGCACACGGAAGTGTTCGGGAATGAAATCAGATTTTTTTTCTTAAATAAATTCTATCTTTAACTATAGGATAACTAGTGATCTTTGGCCAGATCTTTCAACCTCAAATCCCTATCTTTAGGGGATTCAAATTAAGTCAACCTCAAGAGAACGCTGCAGACTTCTATTCCAGTTAACCCTCTCGCCATCAACAATTCCCATTCATTCTCTACAAACCCCCAAACAGCGACCGAAGAGCACAGTCCACCAACTATCTCCGATCACCCTCGACCGCGATTCCGGCGAAACCAGGGCTGAAGGCCGCCACCACTGGTCTCCTCCAACACCCAGGCAACCACCGTGAAGGCGCCATAGCAGCAGATCACCGGGAGGTATACGAAAACGCGATCGGAAGTTTCTGCAGAACAGTGTTCGACGAGCCTACTTTCTGGCTCCGCCACCACCAGCACCGTTGTCCGACTCCAACGAATCTGACTGCATCAGAAAGATTGCAACACCCTCTGTTGAACCCATCTGTCGGTTCCTTCATACCTTCTTCGAAGAAATCGCAACACAGCCTCGAACTTGACTGGTGAGCAGTGTTTCTGTAGTTCAGAAAAACGTGATTTATGTTCGTTTTTCTTTCTTTCCTTCAATCCAAGGGCTGTTATCTGAACAAAATTATTCCTTTCAGATTCATACCATATCCAAGGGTTCATAAGCTCGAAACTTGGACGTTTTCGAGTCTCGTTTGGGTAAGATCCGCTCTATTCGTCGCAAGTTGTCGAGTTTCGAACAAGTATGCGATGTTTAATCTAACCTACCTACTGTTTTGGAACAGTTTACGACCTTTACAGCTCCTGAGATTTTGTGAGACAGAATCAGGTTGGCTTTTGGGAAAAGCAAGGGTAAGTTTTGTACTTTTTAAAAGTTACGGTGCCGTTTCCGTAATTTCTGAAAAGTTACTAATACCCTATTTAATTCTGTAAAATCTCAGGTCCTTTATCAGATTATTTTGCTCAACCACGAATAAGCATTTCGTCGGATTAAGGCAAGTAGTTTGGTTCAATCAGTGCATTTCTGCAAATTTCGTGTCTTTTACGCAATTATTGCTTTCTGTGTCCGTTATAAGTTCCATGCTATGAGTTTGTGATAAATATGCAAGTTAGTTCAGTTTGTTGCTATTTATCAATTCCTTAATCTCACATGGCATGTCAACTCGGGTAATTATGATTTGATCCTATGGTTTGAGAAAATTACATTAAATGCCCGAACTTCCTAAAAAGCATGATTTGTCCATTTTGTTCCTTCATGCTAGTTAAGTATGGTATATTATTGGTTTTGAATATCCATGCTTGTCAGTTATATTATTTCGTGCACTTTAAAGATCTAAAGTGTACATTATGCTTTTGTGGTCACCTAGGATGTATTTGTGGATTGGTACTTATACGAGTTGTGTTCTTATTATTGTTGTTGTTGTTGTTGTTGTTATTGTTATTATGATGTGTCTTAAATAATGGAAAAAGGGTAAAGTCAGGTCAAGGTTCGGTTATACCTTGCTCTATAAACGTCTCATGAGATGCCCCTTCGAAATTGCAAATCTCTCGAATGGGTACATCTACCTAAGGGTAGTAGGTCATCCGCCCAGTATATGCGGCCGAGGCCGGTACCACTCGTCCTAAGTAAACGATAATGTTGTGTATATTGTGTTATTACTATTATTGTTGTACATTACTTACTAATAGGTGACCCACTTTCAGTGACGTTATATCATATTCTTTCCGTACTCGGAATATGATTCCCTAGGATCTCCGGATCCGCATCCCATTCAAACACTCGGTCCTTTTGGATCATCCTGTTATTTTATTTTGTTTTGATCAAACGAGTTAGGTTCCACATAAATATTTACTCCTAATTTATATTTTAGTCTACAATCACCCATACCCTTTTATGGTCAATGGGTGGTAGACGGAGTCTTGAACATTTTACTTTCTGCTGCTTGCTAGTCGTAAAAAGACTAACCGTCCTATTTTTTTTTCCTTTGGACGGCTGGGGTCCCTGGTTTGCATACTACACCTCAGCCACTAATCAGCAGGTTTAGGTAAATGGTCTTGAGGCGCTGAAGAATAAAGGATTTCATTGTTTTCAATTTACTGTGTTTTTGACTTAAGGTACAAATTTCAGAAATTATGAGATTTATTTTATTGTTTCCGCTGCTACTATTTCATCAATTTGTGTATGGTTTTGGACCCCTTTGTTTTGGGTAACTTAATTTATTTTAGAATGTTATTTTATATTTAAGTCTTCCGCTTATTTAATGTTTGCTTACTATCATCTTGTTTATGGGAGCATGGTTGCATGTCCCTATAAGCCTAAGGCGGTTACAAAGACATTAAAGTCTGCGTAATTGCTGGCGCTGCAACATCTCTTCGGTGTTCTAAGAAGGGGTGTTACAGTAGCGGTGCATAAAGTATACATATTTTCAGATTTTTTTTAGGGTGATTTTGTTAGATGACCTTTTTTGAATATTCAATTGGACACTTAGACCTCAAATCAATTTAATTAGTTTGATGTAGACCCCTTCCCAATAGAGTGGGTTGGTCAATGGTCAACCGTTTGACCATTGACCGGTCAAACCAACCTATTTTGATGCCATTTTTTTTGATGTCATATTTTACCGTTTTGATGCCAAAATTTTACTATATTTTATTTTCACTTTGATTCCACTTTTCTAATGAAATGATTGGATGACACTTTTTTAATGTCAATTTTTTTAAACCTTGATGACATTTTTTGTTTACAGTAATGTCACATTGATCATTGATGCCATTTTTTTTTACTGTTAACGACAGATGCCACTTTTTTTTATGTCAATTTTTTGATGATATTTTTTTACCGTGATGCCATATTTTTTGATGATATTTTTTCAAAGTAGTATTTTTGATGACATTTTTTTCTTTAATGTGATACAAATTTTTCAAAATGGTATTTTGATGTCATTTTTATAATGTAATTATTTGATGCCATTTTTTTTTAATCAAATCGATTGATGCCACATGTTTTTAATTTAATCAATTGTATATCGATTTATTTTCATCGATTATACTTTCATTCACTGATGACACATTTGTGATTACACTTCATTGATGCAATCACTTGTGGTGACATATTCATTAAATTTTTATTCATGGATGACATTTATTATTACGCTTCATTAATCATAATTATTTATGGTGACAGTTTTATATAATTGATGACATAAGAGCTTAAAACGTGGAATCAAAATATTGTCACCTTATTGCACATATAAAAATACAAAGTCTTTGAAAGTACGACATTAATATTGGTTGTATACGTAAAAACACCTATTATAACATGTCATCAACTAAAAAAAATGCATCAATGTAAGTAATATAATGCGGAATCAATAAAATATAGGGCCAACCACTTCGGGGGTTACATATCACCTTCAGGATATGTGAATACTTCACAGGGGCAAAATATGCATCCCTGAAAGTTTTAGGCCACTTTATATAATTATATAAAATATAGGGCCAATCTGTAATTTTTAAAAATTTCAGACCGGTTTTGTGATTTATTAGAAATTACAACCCAAACCCTTCTTCCCCGTTGGAAAATTGCAGAGATGGCGGCGGGTCAAATTGCGGGGCGTTGGCTGCCATTGGAGCTTGATTCCACCGCCGATGAAGAGCGCATCGGGATCCTTGGGCATGACAGGAGCCGATTGGTGGGAGGCGGCTTCGGGGCAGCGTAGTCATTGGTGAGAGGCGGCTTGCAGGTGACGGTGGAGGCCACCAGCGACGGGAAGAACCTCCGATGAGCTCCCGAGGGCGGCTCCGGCTTCGTCGGCTCCAGATCCGGTGAGTTCCGAGGGCGGCTCCGACTTCGTCGGCTCCAGATCCGGTGAGCTCCGAGGAGGAAGATGGGAGGAAGGAAAGAATCAATACTACGGCTAAAAAAAATTAGAGGGGTTGGTTGTGCCTAATAAACAAATTAAGGGGACTAACTACCAAATCAAATATGGTAAAAGGTCCATTTCAACAAATTCTCTCTTTTTTTTATCAGGGAAAATTATATGAAATTGCCCAAAAATTGAGGAAAATTGCATAAAATTGTTCCAACATTGAATGTTTTGAAAAATAGCATAAACTATATATACTTTGAATTATCGAATAATGTCGGTGTGGGTCTAGACGAAGTATAAAAAAAGAGATAAATAAAATGAATCAAAGGGTTAAGGCCTAAGGGAGAAACCCCAAACTCTCTGTTATCCATCTTCTTCCTCGATCATCTGTTCTCATTTTTAACTTTGTTTAATTGCCGATTCAAACAAAGTTATTGATCCCACTTTAATTTGTTTCTTTTCCATTAAAATTTGTTTTATTTTTTCCCAGTTGCACAATTCGTATATACGATGTATTCAAAAGTCCAACTTTACATTGTTGGGTCAACTTTAATAACAATGTTGAGTGATTATCAATGTTGAGAAGGTTGAAGTTGTGGGATCTCCTACATTGATTAAAAATAAAATCTAAATCTTGCATATAAGTCGGTGGGCTACCCCACCTAACACCAATTGGTTTTAGGATGGAACCCCACTCGGCTTGTGTGCTCGGCTTGGTTGGTGCGCGTGATGCGCTTGGGCGTACGTGGCCCCCCCACGTCGTATATTACCCACCGTAATTTAACAATCAATGACAATGAAATTAATCGGTGTTGCTTCAAACTATTATTCATAATAGGGTAAACTGCAGAAAACCACCCCTAAAATACCATGTATTGCTCAAAACCACCCCTTAAATGCGAAATTCCAGTAAACCACCCTTTTATACGGCTTCCGTTAGCAAACGACCACCCCTGATAGGTTTCCGTTAGTAGCTCAGTCAATTATTTGAAATTACAAAATTACCCCTTCCTCTTCAATTTTGTGCATAAGGTTGGGCGAACTTGAGGAATATGTGGTTGAATTCGGACCTGTTGAGTCTCGATCTTGCTTTCTTTTGATGTGGTTGTGATCGTTGGAGCTTTGATTGTTGATCTTAATGATCGATTTTTATCAATAAGGCTAAAATTTCAATTTTGGAATTTGGGGGTTCGTCTCCTATGGAGGCGGAGGTGAGGTGACGACACTGAGATACCATAATTTTCATCGGAGAACATGGAAGCGGAGGAGCTCCCGTCTATGAGTGTTGCCGGAGGGGACCATGGGTTTGTCGGAGGGACTACTTGTGCAAACGAAGGGAGGCTATTTGGCTATGTGGGAGGTTATGGCAGTTTGAAGCAAATTTGATCAAGTGAGGAGGGCATTTTTGTCATTGGCATACGTTTTTAACAGAAAACATCACAGAAAAAGGTAAGGAGTGGCATTTTGTTAACGGGTAGGTTATAAAGGGTGGTTTACTGGAATTTCGCATCTAAGGGGTGGTTTTGGGCAATACAAGGTATTTTAGGGGTGGTTTTCTGCAGTTTACCCTTCATAATAATAGAAGTACAAAAACCTTGACAATATATGTGTTTGGTACAAAAAATTAAAATTAAAAAAATATATGAATTAGAATTCATGGGAATTGAAATTTCTCTAAAATGGTGGAATTCATTTTAACATGAGGGGGTGGGTAAGATCTACTTCCCCCATTTTTTTTTTCCAAATCACATTTTTATTTTAATTTTGATTAAGAAAATTTCCAATTTATCCCCATAATAAGAAGGGCGTGGTTATAAATAAAGGCTATAAGAGTAATTTTAAATAAATTGCTATGAGATTTCCTTGTTCAACCAAACAAATTATAGGAATTGAGTTCATGTGAATTTATTTTCAACCGAACATATTTTTATACTTCTCGGAAAGTAAAATTCATGGGAAGTTTATTTCATGGGAAGTAACTTCATAGGAAGTGAAATTACTACTTCCAACCAAACGAGGCCTTGATAACGAGCCTACTGACACGGAGTACGTAAACTCTATTCGTTAATTAAAATAGGTTACTCGGTGTTTCAGAGACTTGTACATTTTTTAAGAAATCAAACAAAAATCTACTTATATGGTTATGCCTCTAATTATGACTCAATTTTTTCACTTTATTAAAAAAAATAAAATTTTGAAAAATAAACACTAAATAACATGTTTTTTTTTCTTAAAAGAGGGAGGACGTATTAAGTCAATACCTATATATACACTTATTGACAACAAAGATATGACTATAATAGGCTAACCTTTGTAAATTTACATATCCACGTGTTATGATCAGTAGGTCGGATAGGCGGAAGCTAAGCTTTCATTGAGAAGGAAGAGAGATCGACAGAGAGGCGAAAGGAAAGAAGATAGGAGTTACTAAATAAGCGCGTATAAATAGTAAACGAGTGAATGAAGGGAGTATCTATATACACACACGGAACTGACAATTACACACAATCGCACACTTGGTCAAAGTCTCTTACTCTCAGTCTCTCTCATAACTCACACTTTCACACACAGGAAATTCAATAATACAAACATGCAAATATCATGATATAATAATAATAATCATATATTATATATATCTGGGATGTCCAGTTATTAACGGACATATTACAAAATCGACCTTCGATGACTTAAGATCAATCACGTAAAGTTAATATCATGACCCAAGTGCAATTACGTAAAGTTCGTCTTACCAATAGATGAAACACGTGTTGCCAAGACTTTATGTTTAACTTTTTAAGAATTTTAATTCCTTTATTTTAACGAAAAATTAGATTAGTTACACTTCCACATTTTTATTTTTATGTAGATTTTTTACTTCTCCTATTTCTATTTTTAAAAATATAAATTTATCCAAACATCTTTTATTAATTCCCAGGAGGTGCAGTTTTCAAAAATTCAATTAATAAAAATTAAATTCCCAAAATTATACTTCTTAGTTTCAACCAAATGAACCCAACCTTTTTTAAAAAAAATTAAATATATAGGGTAAAAACACTAGACGAAACTGCAAAATTCCTAAAAACACTCGTCTCCTAAACATGCAGCCCGTTGAGTGGATACATACATGCATTGTTACAATCTTTAATTAGATTGGTCATCTGGGAAATATAGGATTCCCAACTCTACCAATCTTTTACCAATGCCTCCTCATTTCGACAATTTTTAATTTACATTGACATAAAATTATAATATAGGTAATTATACATCGTTGATTAATCAACATCTTAACCAATAAGAATTATTTTAATAATTTTAGTAAGCAGGATTACAAATGCACTCAATGATTCCTTCAATAATAATATGTCACAAACTCGATGAGCTGCTTGTACCTCCTCGGTCCTGATCATCACCTCTATTAAGATTGTAAAATTTAAAAGTTTAATTATAATTATTTATATAATTAAAATGTTTAGAATTATATATAATGATATAAATCCAACTAATTAATTCTCACCCAAAATGATCTTCTAGTGCAGGGAGAAGAGAAATAAGTTTGTGCTATATACTCACAAGAAGAAATATTGTATGACTCTATCTCAATTGATCGTATTTTTCCGTGTATCCGGGATGTCATAAACTCCTACATCTTCAACATTTCTCATTGGCCACTTGATAAATTGAAAAACAAACATTAACTTGATCATTCAAAATTGCAAATATAAATTAAGTGCTTGGAATTTTTATGAATTTTATGTCTTGCACGCACCATTCAAGCCTCATCCACACATGTTTATCCAAGCCTCCCAAGCAAATACATTCTACTCCATCATATTTGTAAAGATAGGTATACCATATTTGTAAGATTTAATGAAAAATACGATATTTTACCCCGAAATAATTATTTGTGTATTCGATGGAGTGTGAAATTGATAAGGGGATGTCGTTTTTTAACATAATAATTGGACTTTGTTTATTGACATAATAAATCAAAGTGTGTATAGATGAAAAATATATAACACAAAATAAAATATTTGTGAGTTTTAGTTAAACAACATACATTGCAAACTCCAACTCTACTCTTAGCCGAGCCTAGGTGGGATACATTTGGATTTCTAGGGTGGGAGATTGGATTTGGAGACTTTGAAATTAATATAGGGATATTGCTTTTTAAGATACTAACTGGACTTTGTATATTATAGAGAGGAGAAAAGAAGAGAAGTTTATTTGTTAGGTTAATTTGTTTATTTGTTCGAGGAAAGTCTTGTTGGCCTCAATAGAAAGCCCAACATATAAGTCAAATTAGGATTTACCATTATTTAAACACTTACTATCTTTATTTGTTGATGACTTTATTATTGTCGAAAATACTCAACATAATTCATATATTATAAAAGGGTAAATTGCAATAAAAACACCCCTTAAATAAGACGATTTGCTCAAAACCACCCTTTATATGTGAAATTGTAAAAAAATCACCCATTATATGGTGGATGTTAGCAAAACACCGCCCACTCCTGAATTTTGTTATGATTTCATTATTTTCATCGAACTCAAATGAACCGAAAAATAATGATGTAACAATTCATCATCAATTGTCTCTAGTGAATCGCTCTCTCTTATTGTTTTCGATAGTCCCGGATGAACTCTAATTATCATCATTGTATCTACCTACATATGCCGGTACCGATACTGCTCTTTATCCTAAGCTAAACGGATACCGTCTAAAATACTCTCTCGGGATGTTGCCAACGTTGGTGAGAGGATGGTTCAACATGATCCGATGAGCAACGTTGACATCATCACACATGATTCTATAGACCTAAAAATCCTTCATATCGGTCGTGCGTGATGAACATAATACCATAGCCCTATTGCAAGATTTTGAAATATGTTAAAGAGTTAAATATGTGTGTAAAGTTGTATTTAAAAATGTTCTTTTTAAAATAAAAATAAAATACCATTTATCACAACTTCGTTCAACATCATTATAGGTCAAGTGTATAGTTTTGACAAAATCAACAAGATGAGAGTCTGGCTACTCCAAATAGGCAAAAGACCCAAATGAAGGTAAATCTGATCAAATTTATATTTGGTTACCCATTCACACCATTCTCATATCTAAAACATAAAAACTAGCGAAAATTAAAAAAAAAAACAATTATTATTTTGGAAAAATTATAATAACTAGTATGATCCCCGCGCCATGACGCGTTTTTTTAAAACTAAAATATTATATATAAAAATATTATAAAATATTAATAAATGTTAAGATAAAAATCATAAAAAAATTTTATAACAAATGTATCTTATAATTATCTTAGAAAATTATTTTTAAAAAATCTTATGTAAAGTATAATACATAAATATAGATATTTTAACTTACTCAGTAATAAAAATATCAATATCATTATAACATTTTTTAAATGTGATGTGTCAAAATCAATAGGTACATTCAATGTTTTAAATTAAGCCCAATAGTTAGTAAATAAATTTGAGTTAAGCTCAATAGTTATATTAGATTGAATTCAATGTTTTGAATTAAGCTAAATGGTTAGTAAAATTAAAGAAAAAGAGAATTAAAAGAAAAGGAAGAAAAGATGAGAATTAAAGAAAATAAAAAAAAATGGCAAAAAATTATGATTTGTTAAGACTCCTACATTGCCTCTAACGGCTCTAAGATTGACACATCATCCTAAACTCTTCTAAATTAAGACTTTATATAGATAGTTAGTAAATAAATTTGAGTTAAGCTCAATAGTTATATTAGATTGAATTCAATGTTTTGAATTAAGCCAAATGGTTAGTAAAATTAAAGAAAAAGAGAATTAAAAGAAAAGGAAGAAAAGATGAGAATTAAAGAAAATAAAAAAAAATGGCAAAAAATTATGATTTGTTAAGACTCCTACATTGCCTCTAAGATTGACACATCATCCTAAACTCTTCTAAATTAAGAGTTTATATAGATGCTTAAATAATAAATTATCTTTAATTTTGGGAAATAAAAATTTGATTGGTTGTCTATTCACACCACTCTCATGTCTATACGATGGAACAATCAAAGAGTGTGTGTTTGGCGTGGGGATTTTGAAAGTTGAACATAAAATTTTTGTTCACTTTTTGTTTGACCTCCACTTGAACGTGTATGAAGATAAGTATTCAGCATTGTGTACTTGATTCTCCCTAGACACGCATCTCGAGTGAGGCTAGAAATTCAAATCCTAATTCCGAAACCCTACTTTTGTAACCCTAAGAACCCTAACTAGTTGAAGAGAAGAAAGCATGGCCGGATTAGAGGCAACAATAACCTACCTAGAAGAAAGCTCAGATCAGAGGCTGATAAATTGGAGGTAATCAATCAATAACAATTCTATTTCAATAGATACATAATTTAAGATAAGAAAGCACACAAGCCTAATTATTTATTAAAAAGAGCACAGCGAAAAAAAATTGCAGAACCTAATTGAAGAGAAGAAAGCAAAAATCAGAGGGAAGAAGAACATACTTAGATCCACGATCGATAAATAAACCAAACACGAAGATGAAGATGAACAAAAGAAGCAAACAGAAGGTTGGAGAGACAAAGACGAAGAAGAACAATAGAGAAGAGAAGTAGACAGCAAACCTAGGGCAACGACAATACAAATATGAAGATGAACAGAGAAGATCCAAAAGAAATTGGCCGAATGAGGATAAAATTGAGAGGAACAGAAGATATCCAGCCACAGAAGAAGATAGGGAGAAGAAAAGGGCGGCCACTACAAATATGAAGATGAACAGAGAAGATCCAAAAGAAATTGGCCGAATGAGGATAAAATTGAGAGGAACAGAAGATATCCAGCCACAGAAGAAGATAGGGAGAAGAAAAGGGCGGCCCCTCGTGGCCTAGTAGAAGGCTAGCAATGGCGGCCGACGGTGGGAAGCAGGAGACGAGCCGGTCGGCCGCCACTGCTTATAGTAGATAAAAAGACATATAGTTAATGGACGTACAAGATTGCAAAGAACCTCCCACATACTTATAGTAGTACATATATTACCTTACCATTAAAAAAATCAAAAAAATATCTATATAAAAGGCAAAAAAAAATGACACTGATTAATAAAAAAATTTAAAATAAAAAACAAAAGATGATCTATTGCCATCAAAATCTATCCAATATGTTTTATATTTCAAGGAAAAAAATGGATTAAGTATTAATTAAATTTAAGACCAGGTCAGGTTTGTTGTCTTCATTTAGAGCTCTTGTGATATGTATAGGTTTTGAATCATTTATAAATCACTCCGAACATCCTTATATATCCGATGTGGGATGGAGTGTCACAATTTTCCCCAAAGAGATTGCCCTTCGGGAGAAGTGTACTCGAGCATATCGTCGGAGCACCTCCGAATCCGGGATCGACTCTGATACCATCTGTAAGACCCGGGTTCTTAAGAGGTGGCAGTCCATGTCACGTAACTCTCACAAGTCCATTGTCCTCACTCGGAGTCTGAAAAAAAAAAGAGTTCTTGTGACATGAATAGAGCTTGAATCACTAAATCACTCAGAACCTCCTTATTATATCTTATGTGAAATGAAGTGTTACATTATATACTACGAATGTTATAATTTATATAAATCTAAATTATTTTAAACTATGGAATTATAGAAATAAAGTTTACATCATCAGATCCACAGCCTAGTAAAATGCCTCCAAATGCATCATTCTTTTCGAATCCTTCGATCATGGCTGTCTTTCCCAATATTGTTGCGAGTTTATAACTGTATTTATATCTATCACTTAATCTTTCTCTTCAATTTTTGCTTTCAACCGACGTGCAAGTTCTTGTGTGAAGATTACTCTCTCACACGTCAAATATAACAAATTTGATTTTGCGCAAATGGTGTAAAATTTTGTGCAATCATCACCTGAGAAATATCATATATAGATTTTATTTTATTTATATCTAAATTATTTTTAGTGAAAAGAATTAATATATCAAAATTAATTATTTGATAGATGTTATTTTATTTATATATAGAATAAATTATTTACATCTAGATTAATTTTTATTTTATATTTTTCATACACTTTGATTGTTATTAGTTTAATTCACACATATATTGTAATTCATATTTATATTTTTCATATTTTTCACATTGTCGTATATACACAAATATATAGAGGTTAGTTCCAGTGTACACACCCCTTAACGTATATCATGTTAACAAATTAGAACCGTTGATTAAATGAAATGGATGACTGGGATTAAAATAGACAATTTTATTTTATTTTCTTTAATTAAAAATCAGCGGGACTCGCATCTTTTATCATCATTTCACATATCAATGCTACTGTTTTATGTAATCCATTCATAAAAGCACAAAGTAGCATGCAGAAACCAACATGCAGAAAGCTGCAGACAACAGCATGCAGACAACATGCAACAACAAAAAGCTACAGCTACAGTACCCTACAGATAGCTACAATACCCTAGACAAAGCAACTCACATGCTGAACAGTGGATGAAACCATCATTTTCCAATATATATGTTGCCCATTCATAAACCATCCATTGCAAAGTTCAGTAACGTGAAGAGTTCATCATTGCAATTTAGGCATCTCTCCCAAAAACCTCTCCCCTTCAAAGATATGACATCTTCTTCACACCACCACGCCCCCTCATTTGGCCTCCCTCACCGCCCTGTCCCCATCAATATATCGTGAGACAACTCGGACGAAGAGTATGAGAGCATAGGTTAGTCACTGATTTTATTGGTTTAGAATTCATTTTTGTTACATGTATGATTATATTAGCTTGTGTTTTTTTTTATGTAGCACCAATGTCGAGGCCATACCGACCAAATCAAAGAGTCAAGGTCATCGGGGCTGAGGGTGGGATGTTGGGATCATTTTACGAGGCGACCATTTTACGCAAAGTGGATCCAGGCCACTTTGAAGTGGAAATATGTTACCCTCCAAGACGATAGCAGAAGACCACTTGTGGAAACAATTCAGGTTGGATGAGTTCGTCCACATCCGCCTCGTGTTTCATATCACGCCTACGTGATCGATGACCGCATGGATTGTCGCGGCCTCGATGGGTATTGGTCAGGTAAGGTAATTGAGGTGTGTTGTTTTGGGAATGTCTGAAATTTCAAGGTCAACTTCCCGCTGATCGAGGATACGCATGATTATTGTGCACGTAATATGCGCTCACACATCGACTGGAATGGGTCCAGATGGTCCACTCAGCCACATTTTCGCTACATGCTACGATAAACTTCTATTTGAATGTGTTTTATTGGTTTAATCGTATTGTGTTTTATGAACTTTATTGTTTGTTGGAGGGTTTTAAATGCTTATGTCGTTGTTATGTAATGCTATTGTTTTTCTACTGATTGTTCGATTAATGTTGATTTGTTAATGTTGGATTATGACACGTAGATTGTTGGTTTCTTAAAAGAAATGGTTTTAATGTCTTAAAATAAGGATATTTGAGTTTACACTTGAGATGAGAAAATATGATAATTAATTAATACATGAAACTCAGTAGAGTGTTTTCTCTCCGTTTGTTCACCAAAAAAAAATTTGTCCGCTGCACCGTTATCAAAACAACTTTAGCTGCCAAATTAACCATTACATTTGATGCAATGCTTTATGCTACCAACGTCCATTCATACCAAACATGATAAAATCAACAGAATTTTCCTTTGGAACAAATGCCCTGACCATAAGCCGTTAATTAGTTGGTTTGAAGTATGTAAATAAAAAACTAACGACGATCTAGGCCTCCGTGACTCTGAAGAGATGAACATTGCACTCCAACTGAAATTACTTTAATTGGAAAATTTTGGCTAAACCAAACAACCCATGGGTGACAATCATCACACAAAAATATCTTAAACAACAACACATTCTTCAATATAAGAGAAATGGTTGCTGCTCTTGGCAATGGACTAAGCTCTCAAACCTCCTCCCCATTTTTAAGTCCGGTATTCGTTGGTCTATTGGCAGTGACAACTCTATTGATTTTTGGTCTTACCTACGGTTTTTAGATGCCCCCCTCATCACAACTTCAAATGACATATCTAAGATAGATCCCAACTTAAAAGTTAAGTCTCTTTTTAAACGAGGACAAATAATGGAATGTCAAAAAACTCACTGACTATGTCAAAGACCAACTGGATGCTAGTACAATAAGATCTATCCTATCTACACCAATCCCAATAAACACTAACTAGGACCGACTCTACTGGAAGTAGAGCAATAATGGCTAGTTTTATACCAAATCAACTATTGATATGCTCCAAAGCAAAAAACAACATATCAAATCAGACATCAACTGGATATGGCAGTTAGACACACTCTCTAAGATAAAGGAGTTCCTTTGGCGAGCTTCTAAAAATGGGATTCCTAACGGTCAAGATGGCTTGCCGAGGAGTTGGAATTCCAAATTTTCAACTAACTGCCCACTTTGTCTCTTGAGTTATGAAGATCTTTCGCACCTCCTTCTGACTTGCCCAATCACTTATGCTGCTTTGCATCATATGGACCCTAAGCTGGATTTCAAATTGCGCTCACTCCAACTTCAAACATCATTTATCAAGGCAACCTTAAACTTGATAAGAAGGGACCTGGGTACACGCAACTTCACCAGAGTCTCCAGCCTATGGTAGAATCTCTAGTATTTTCGTAACAAAGTACTTTTCGACAAAATAAAACCAAATCCCAAAGCAATTACCGCCTATATGATGGAGCAAATCTACAACCAGAACAAGGTAAAACTCCTAGAGGATTCTCATGTGGCGCCTGTAACTGACTATAAAACAAGCAAAGGACGAAAACTGACGAAATGGACCAAACCCCAACCAACTACCATAAGCTCAATTTTGATGGCGCCTTATCAAACAACAACAACGGTAGATTTGGCTACATCATCCGTGACCATAAGAGTTACCCAATCACCTTTGGAGCGGGTATTTCACCTCTAAAATCGATCATCGGGAGATAATCTCACAATTATTAATTGTCTTAATGGAAACTGGTCCACCCAGAGAAGTTGAAATGCTTATTTCTAACTCCTCTTTCTCTCTGAGTTGTTTTTCCTCCGTCCAAGTTCACCACATCTACAGATAAGCCAACTGAGCTACTGACCGTCTATCGCATCTTGATGTCGACTTCTCGAGTTCTTCGATCCCTGACGATTCGAACTTTGCTATTATCATCCGTTAGGAATGATGTGCTTGGCTAGAGAGGGTATGCCCTCTCAGTCAAATTCTTTTCGTTTCAACACACACAAAAAACAACATATTTAAAAAAAAACCGTGTTGTGTTCCGATAAAAAAATACCCCGATCCGAACACGATATGTTTATTATCCTTTTTTGTGTCATATTCGTTTCGTATTTATTTTGTTTCGTTTTTCTCATATTATTTTGTTGAATTTTTATATTATCTTAGTTGTGTTATATTTTTGTGCACTCTCCTAATCACAATACGAGTAATAAATTGATTTCAAAAAAAAAATACGAGTAATAAATCGAGTAGAATAAACTCACCCATAAATTATACATCTGAAACTATTTTTCCGAAATTCTAAAAGTTCAGGCTATTTATAGCAATTAGAACATTTTTTTATAATTATCTGACAGCTAATTTAATATTATATACTCCGTATTATTTTTATATTTTCGGTCCAAATTTAATATTATATATTTAATACAACATCAAAAGTAAGTCTGCCTTACGGGGCTCCTTTGAAGGCATCGTGTATTTTGGCTTACTTCCTTCATCTCTCTCTCTCTCGATCGACAATTCAGAGACCTTTCCGAGTTTCTGTGTAAGCAAAAACTCTCTCTCTCCAAAGGTATCTGCTCTCTCTCTCTCTCTCTCTCTCTCTCTCTCTCTCTTTCCATGGAATTAAGTCAGTCGTATTTCTATTTTCCTTTTTACTTTCCTATCTAGATTTCCCAAAATGTTCTCTTCCTGAAAAACAAAATAAATAAAACAAAAATAAAAATCGAGAATTGAGGGTCTAATCCACACACATATCATAAAACACCCACCCGCTCATCTGGGTTTATCTCTTGATTGCTCCATCTGAATTTGGATGAACAATTGTCAGTTAGTTCAGCAATCAACAATCTCCATCTCGTTGTATTGTATTTGTAATCGTCTTTAATACATCTCTGTTTGCTTACGAAAAGTATCAATGTGGGTTGCCCAAGTAGATCATGCTTTATATACACTACATATATTATGTTTGATTATCTACCAGTTCATACCGAATCGAATATTTAAACAGTTGTCTCTTTGCATATATGATTGTTTGGGTTTGAATCTATTTATAGTATCTTTTATTCATTGATGTTTGTATACGGTTTGCTGGAATTTGCTGTTTAGTTTCCTGACATAATTTGGATTGTCTCTTATGTTTGAATTTTTGTTTGTTTCACTCGAGGAAAAAAATAGGGTTCGAGATCATTAGGATCAGATAGAGAGGAATTTATTCCCTGGTATGTGATTTGATTGATCTAGATTGGTCTGTCAACCCATTTTCAAGTAACATATACACCCAATTTGTGCATTTAATCTTGTTTACATGATTTCAGTATTTGGTTTCAGTAACCCTTATTTTAGACTGGTTGAATGCAGTAAAAATGAATATCAGTTTCAATTGTTTGTAATTAGGAGATGAATCAAATTTGAAATTCCTGTATGAGATTTAATTTTAGTTTTAGTTTTAATTTTTATTGCAATTGTTATTGAAATGAACCCTAGAATTTGGTAATTTACTGCATTACAGTAATAAGGGAAATTGCTAAGTCAGATCACTTGCAATGAATTATGAATCTGACCAGGAATTGGTTATAGAGCTTATAGATGAATTTTGATCTGCAGTGGTAAGATCAGTGACATTGGTTGTTGAAATTGATTTGCTGATGCTTTCTTTTGTTTTAGTTTCTACCTAAGATATGGATTCAATTGAGATGGATCAAGTTGAAAAGAAGTTAGAGGATGCAAGTGACGCAGAACTACTTCTGTCTGATGCTTCCGATCCAAATGGCTTGTTCGACACCCCACTGATGAGTCCTCGGATTGGAGATGAGTACCAAGCTGAAGTCCCTCCTATGCTAACTCCGTCTCAGCTGCCCGAACTTTCAATGAATCCTATTGAATCACAAGCAACAAGTGAAGCTGCGTCCCATTTGTTTCTGGTGGGTCTACCTATGCCAATCACGTGGATCAGTAACGAAGCAAACACTTCCAAGTACGAGCACAAGAAAAAAAATTGCGATACAATAGCTTGCTCCAGTAATTTTTCGGGTGCTGAAAATGATCCAAAAAGTGGGAGAGAAATGTTTAGTTACTTCCCAGTGCCTGGCTTGTCAGCAGAATCTTGGAGGGACTTTGAAGTTGAATCTTTCACCCTCGGTTTGTATATTTTCGGCAAGAATCTTCTTCAGGTACAGAGATTCATGGAGAGCAAAGACGCGGGGCAAATACAGTGTTTCTATTATGGGAGATTCTACAAGTCTCCAAGGTACTGCAAGTGGGTGGATTGTCGAAAGATGAGGAACAAGAAGTGTGTTATGGGAAGTAAGATTTTCACTGGCTGTCGGCAACAGGAACTTCTGTCTCGCTTGCTTCCACACCTCTCGGATGAATCCAAGAACACTTTCCAAGAGGTATTTCGAATGAAGGAATTTTCCTCACTGTTTTCTGATGTTCTTTAATTCGTGATGACTGTGATTCTTGTGACAGATCTCCAATGCACTTGTTGAGGAAAGGACGTCGTTGGAAGAGTATGTGTCCACTTTGAAGAGAATGGTAGGCATCGGTGTTTTGGTGGAAGCCGTAAGGATTGGAAAGGGGAAGGAAGATCTTACAACTCTGATAACAGACAACGCAAAGTCTGGCCAGAGGCTGCGCATTCGCCCCCCTGAATTGCCATCTGGCAAGGCCTGCTCGTCACTCACCTCAGCTGACATAGTCAAGTTTCTAACCAGTGACATTCGGCTGAGCAAGGCTCGATCAAATGACCTTTTCTGGGAGGCGGTTTGGCCCCGCTTGTTGGCAAAAGGGTGGCACTCAGAGCAGCCAAACGACATCTGCACAGCGCCAAAGAACAGTTTGGTTTTCCTTACGCCGGGTGTCAAGAAGTTCAAAAGGAGGAAGCTTATGAATGGAATACATTACTTTGATTCTGTTACTGATGTCCTGAGAAAAGTTGCCTCCGAACCACTCCTCCTTGACCTGGAAGTCGAAGAAGCTAGACCCAAGAGCTCCAAAGAAGAAACTAATGATTGTGCTGATCAGAAGGACAAGGACCGTCCCCATTATCTCAAGCCTCAGGGCGCTGCAAACGTCATGAAGTTCACTGTCATAGACACCAGTTTGCCGTCTAAGGTGAGGGAACTGAGGATTTTACCGGCTGAAGAAAAGCAGTCCTCATACAGGAAAAATAGTACACATTTACATGGAAGTTGCATTACAAAAAGCCGAGAAAATGGTGATGTTAGCCAAAGGGCGAGAAGCACCGGACCCATAAAGAAACAGGAAGCTGTTTATCCTACTGATCAACAAGTGAGACCAATCAAGCAACATTCAAGTCGTCGAGAAAGACACAGTGGATCCAATCACACAGGACCTGTTATAAAGCGTCGGAGGGTGACTGATCATGAGTTTACTGTCATGGTTCCGAAACAAGAAGAGCCAACCTTTGTGCTGAGCTTACCTGCCACCGCAGACACGAAATTCATGTTTCAAGAGTGCTGTTCAAAGGGCAAAGAATCGCATTCTAGACCTCCATCTCCGGGTATCCATATAGACGGGAAAGTTTCCCAAGTACGAGTAAGAGAATCCGCGCCACTCGGACAGCCACATCTCCTACTGATAGATCTAAACTTGCCCCATGTCTCAATGGAGCCTGCAGCAGCTGATGAACAGCTGAAGATGGAAGAAGATCATCGTGAAAGCGCAAGTGGGCAATGCGACATTTTCGTTAAAAGCGAGCCCATGGAGAGCTCTACCACCGGATGTGAGGAGATTCCGAATACAAGTGCTAGGAGGCTTAGCACTAGAACCAGACCCTTGACAACCAAAGCACTGGAGGCACTCGAGATCGGTCTCCTGAGCATAAGGCAGGGCAGGAAGCGCGCATCGCCTGCCTCCCTAGACCGAAAAACAAGGCCCACTCAGCAGGCCAGGAGCGACGAAGCCAGCTATGGAGAGACGGGTTCTGATGGGCTCGGTGACGGGAAGATAGATGCTGTCTCTAGCCCTCTCGTCCAAAACAATGAGACAGTGTGGCCTGTTAACTGCTGAGCTCATTCGAGGTCGATTTAAACGACACCGAAACCGCCAGAGGGACTGAGTTTAGCATTTACATTGAACTGCTTTGTATAGGATAAAGCTGAAGTTTACATACATCAGATTTCATCGAATACCGTTGCATTGTATTCAACTTCAACGTGTTGTTCGTCTTCTTGGATCTTTTATTTTTCCGGGATAATATTTTAGGGCGATTTATAAGTAAATCAAATCATCTAGGGTATCTTTTCGGACGAGGATTTTAGTTCTTACAACTAAAAATCAGTAATGCAGTCTATTTGTGTCAATATGTTCACTTATAAGAATACAAAAAATTTCGATGGCCATTAAGAATACAAAGTGCCAATGGCGGAGTTATGGGGAATTGTCAATGGCCTCCGAAATGCTTGGGAGAGGGGTTTTCGAAGGATCATCGTCGAGACTCGAGAGGGACTCGCTTCTAATTGCCACTTTGATTAAGAAGAGCAATGTGGAAGGTTGTTGGCTAGAACCTGAGAATGTCTTCAAGAAAACGAATTTTATTGTTGACTGGCAAATTCAATTCTAACTATCTTCAACAACAACAACCCATAATATCTCACGATAAAGCAGGGTTTGGGGGTCGGGATGTACACACTGTTTCCTCGAACTAGTCGAGATAGTGTTTCCACAACGTCCCAGACTCCCAGGGCACCTAGTAGGAGATTAGGCAATAGACAACAGATAGATAGAAAACAGATAGCTAGATAACTGACAGAAAGCAGAAAGGAAGGCAGAAAAGAAGCAAAAAGAAATGTCCAACACCCATATGTGACAGAAAGCGAATTCAATTCTGCTTGGATAAATAATTTTAAGCAATTGCATGAGTTGTTTTTCTTAACTACGCATTTGGAGACAATTAGAAAAAAGGTTTCATCTTTGGCATTGTGCAGAAAAAACAGATAAAATCATCCATCTGTTACATGTAAATTAATCCCCAAAATTACTATACAAATAATTTTAAAAGCTTTTTTTTTTTTTCATACATGACAAAATGAGTCCCTCTCAAATAATATTATTAGATTGTCCCGTGCATTTAACTTACCCTACAAAAAAAAAAGGTTCAAAATCAACAAAAATACAATGGGAAAAACTTGGCAAAACTTACATCAACCTAGGGACATCAAAGTGTCACCACCTACAGGCAGGTGGGGTAAAATATGTTGATTTATGGGGTTGTTTTCCCCTTTATATCAATTTTATATTTTATTGTGGAAAGAGTCTAAAAACCTAATATATATTACCAATGTTTCAAAAAATGCTTGGCGGATGCTCGGCGGCTAGATAGGGTCAAGGGTCTAGGCGGATTGGGCGGGGTCTAGGCGGATTTACTATTCTGAGATGTATTTTTAATCCTAGGTCATATTCAACACGTATATAAAATAATAAAGTTTAATTCACAACATATATAAACAAATAAGCTTTAATTAATAGTCTAGGCGTTAACAACGAGAGTTAGGTCGTGAGTTATATGACTATATGAGTGAGGGATCAAGAGTAAAAGAGAGTATATAGGTTGAGAACTAAGAGAGATCGACATGTGGGGGTTTTTAAGAGTTAAAACCTCAAAATGGTTTTTTTTCACTAACTCGCCAAACCCGCAACGCCGTCAAGACCTTGCGGGTGACCTTCAAGGGCCTAGGCGGCTAAACTCAAAGGTGGGGGACCTTCGAGGGTCTAGGCGGGGTCTAGGCGGAGGCCCAGACCTTTTTTTAGAACAGTGTATACTAGTTCATAACCCGTGCAATGCACGGGATAAGTTAAAAGATTGGAATTAACAATTCAGTAAAATAAATTGTGGAACCATAAAATATAAACAAAATGAACTGTTAATATTACAATGGACTAAAAGGAAAAATAAATAAAGTCATAAAGTTACATTGTTATATAAAATTCAGAATAAAAAAACTGTAAAAGAATTAAACTTGTAGAATGAGTTTTGAATATGATATGAGTCCAATCATGAAAAACCCTGCAAAAAAAAAACAATAATAACATATTAGATATCACAAACAAATAACAATTAATAATATAGAAAGATGAGGATAAAGGAAGAAAAGAACTATCATCTTAGTGTAAATTAATAAAAACTTCTTTGTATACAACATTAGTTGTTGTGTTCATGGATTGCCCATCTTTGTCACAAATTAAAATCTTCAACCCCTTTCTTGATGTCACTCTAGATATTGCAATATAGAGTTGACCAAGTGTAAAAACAGGGTATGGAAGATATAATCCGACATACGAAAGTGATTGCCCTTGGCTCTTGTTGATTGTCATGGCAAAGCACACAAGAATCGGAAATTGCCTTCTTCTAAGCTTGAAAGGCAAATGAGTGTTTGAAGGAGTAAGTACCATGCGAAGAATAAAAACCAATCGACCAATATTGCTACTTGAAACGATCTTTGCCTCAATAATGAAGGGATTATAAAATTATAATACTTGTTTCAACATTATGAAAAACTTCTTTGTAGACAACATTAGTGCACTGGATCCTGTAGCTATGCCAACTGAAGATACGAAATATTGCAACATAGACTCATAGAGTTTGAAGACAATTTTTTTTTGGAAAAAATCAAATTCAAAGGGTTTGAAAACATACTTATTAAAACAAAATCCCATATATAACATTCAAATTTTTTAGTTATAAAGTGTGCGAATGTTAAATTTGATTAGTGAAATAATATGTTATTTTTTGCTAAAAAATATCATGTCATTAAAAATAATTATTTTTTATTTATAAAAATCATGAAAATTAGTATAAAAATAACACTTATTATTCTTTATAACTTCATTTTTAAATTCTTATAAGTGGATTTCTTTTAACTCATAACTTAAAGATATTTGCCTTTAATTAGTAAATCTCATTTTGGTGAAAAAGTATTTAACAAATAAGTAGAAATTCATTTATTGCAATATTTATTTCAAAATATGTAAAACTAAACAAAAAATGAATGAAGAGGTCATACCTCTTTTATAAAAATATGATTACTTTGATAATGAAACACTCAAGATACTTATAAAATGGCAGAAAACCACCCCTTAAATATGGTTCTTTGCAGAAAATCACTCCTTAAAATTGAAATTGCAGAAAACCACCCCTTAAACCCATTTTGTTTGTAAATCGCTACCCACAACCTTTTTTTTTTTTTTTCCCGTTAGCTTGCCGTTAAAAATTGTGAAAGTCATTTTCACCTCTCCCTTTTAATGTTATTTTAATGAGAGAAAAATGTATGAATTGAAATAAATTAATAAAATCTATTTATCCATCCCATTTAATGAGAAAAAGGGGTGGTTTTCGGCCATTTTCCCTATAAAGAGTTATTATATCTTACTATTGGAACTCTCCAACTCTAATCATCTTTGAGAATTAATATCATTGAGTTAGTCGTCATAGTTGTTAATCTTGTTTAAGATAAAATAACAAAAAAAAAAGCTAGGATACTTCTTTCGTATAAGAGTACATGTTCTAACAAATTTCACATTTTTTGAAGAGATTAAAATGTGGTTTCTTAACCTATGTCCCTAGAGCATATGTTTAAAAAATTAATAATTTTAGGTTGAGAAAAAATGTATAAATTAAAATATGACTTACATATACTCAAAGCTTAAGAAATACTAAATAATTTCAAACAATTTATTTTTTAATAGTTTTTAATTTATTAAAATCACTCTTTAAAAATATACAATTAAATTATTTTGAATATAATTCACCAAAGTAAAGAAGTTAAATAAAATAAATTGAAAAATTACATTAAAACATTTATTTAAATTAAAATATATTGAAAAAAATAATATTACAACATTTATTTAAATATGGTATGATATTCCCTTCAATAAATATATAATTAAGATATTGCATTAGTCATAATTCCAATATTCTAATTACAACAATATAAATGTAAAAGAAATATATAATATCTTTGCCAACTATGTCAACGTAAATTTAAATTAAATAAATTTGAAAGATATTAAAATATGATTACAAATTATATAAATTTGGCAGATATTCAACCTATTATCAGTGAAAAGTTTGTATTAGTAATGATACGACATAATAAAAAATTAAATCAATATTGTAGCAATTATAACTAATTGGGCAATGGCTTTGGAGGAAAAAAAATTCATTGTGGTTTCAAAATGTGGTAGAACAATTTATGCTTTAGTATTGTATATAAGATAAG
The DNA here is from genome assembly GCA_037127255.1 of Persicaria tinctoria. Taxonomy (NCBI): domain Eukaryota; kingdom Viridiplantae; phylum Streptophyta; class Magnoliopsida; order Caryophyllales; family Polygonaceae; genus Persicaria; species Persicaria tinctoria. The sequence goes on from JBANSL010000012.1 coordinate 11,014,833, forward strand.
ATAAAATAAGATAAGATATATAAGATAAGATAAGATTCTTCAACGCTGCTTGTATTGTATCCCCTGTGAAATTTTTCATACCAAAAGAGATAATATTTTTACATTAAAATATATAAAACAAATAATGGAAAAGAAAAAGAATTGTTATGGTGGATGTGTGTATGTTATGGTGTTTAGACGGTTCTCTCATCTGCCGGCTTAGTCGGCCCTCGAGTTTTAGATATATCGTCTGAACTCGAATTCTTATTTAATAAAAAAACGTAAAAAAAAATGAAGTCCGTCTGCCAAATTTATATGATTTCTAAAAAAACAAATATTAAATGAAAGTGATGATACGAAATATTTATAAAATAGGAAAGTGTAGAAAAGACATTTTTTAGCTTAAGAAATATCCGTCCAAATCTTCTTTTGTCCTAAATTAACAATGGCATGATAATTGAAACATGGTAGAAAATAAGTGGTTAAAATTTTGGCGGGAAAAAACTTCACCAAAATTTGACATGTGGCAGTTACTTCACCAAAATTCGACATGTGGCAGAAACAGGTTCTACTTTAGTATTGTTTAGGATTACAGAGTAATAATTACTCCCTTCGTCTCGAAAAACAAATCGTTTTAGAGTAGTGTAGTTGTATCAAAATACATGTCGTTTTAGATTTTCTAGGTAGGGGATAGTAATGATTTGTGTTGGTTTTTGTCTTGTTGACTTTTAAAAAAAATTTGATTGGTTAAAAAATATAATGGGTATTTAAAAACAATAAAATTAGTGAAAAAAGTTAGTGGAATGATGATATTGATTGATGGGTGAATGTTTTATTAAAACTAGTGCATAATGCTAAAACGATTTGTTTTTCGAGACGGAGGGAGTAATAATTAACTACTCCATCCGATCGGAAATATTTGATGTTTGACTTTTATGCACGTAGTTTTAGGAGCTAAAAACTATATAAAATCTTATTTATTTTGATTAATTTTTTTCATAGTTTAATATTTATCAGTAATAAGTATTAAATTGTGGAAAAAAATTAATTAAAAGATTAATATTTTATATAGTTTTAACTCCTTAAAATACGTGCAGAAAGTCAAAACATCAAATATTTCCGATCGGAGGAGAATATCATATCCATTGTTACGTATCAGTTTTTTTTTAATCAACGGTAATTTGAAGAGAGCTTGCGATTACTTTTTACTTCTTCTCATGTAACACACATTACAATGTTAAGATATGTGAAATCAGCTCAACCGAGAGCGAAACAATTGTAGTAAAATGGTGGAACTTTTTAAAATATATACTCCAATGTATATAAGAAATTTTACTCTAAAATTTTAAATAATTTTTTAAAATAATTTTTTATTCCTACTTGTTCCGGTTTTTAAATTGACAAAAAAAAGTTCCATTCATTGCATCAAATTATAAGTAAAAAAAATGTATTAGTAAAAAAGAAGTATTATTATTTTTGTTCATTTTTCTAAATATTTTTGATAATTCTCTTACCATTTCCATTGATTAAAATGAGTGTTGTTGAGTTGATAAAGAACTTTTGCCAATCACAATCTATTTTGTTATTCACTACTACTTCCTCGTATCTTAAACGGGTAGTTAAGTATAATTTGATAAAGTAGAGATGCTTTTGTGTAATTATTTTTGTACATTCTGCTTTTATATAACTCCAAACGACGACGTTTGGTGAATTCCCTCACCCCACACCAGCCAGTGTTCCTTTTTGGCGCGAAGTTTCTGAAAATCTTGAAACTGTTCTTCGATTTCTCAAAAATCCAAATTCCCCGCCGCCACCGTCTCTCTCCGCCTCTTTCCGTGCGTCCATTTTCGTATGGTCAAATTCTCGCTCTCTTACCCCCCCCCCCCCCCCCCCCCCCCTCTCGTTCTTGAAGATTTTGCAGCTGTCCAAATCTATTCCAATTTCCAATCTCGATCTTCAAATCCGATTCCAAATCAACGCCTAGCAAATCATTCGTTTCTTTCAGGTTAGGGTTTCAGTAAAACGTTATCGCATTTGTTCGATTTTGTTCAACGTAGTTTGAATTTCATCATTTTGTTGTTTTGTGTTTTGCACATAACCTGTTTGATGAAATGCCCCAATAGGCTGAGTGACTGTATGGAGCCGAACGAGATCTATGGGAAAAGGGCATGCCAATTAGTGAAAGAGCTTGCATCTGCGGAGCCAGGCCAGCTCACTCGGTTTAATGTAAGGCCCAATCTTTCATTTTTCGCACAATTAATTCCTCGAATTCGCTAGCTGTAGTTTGAATGTTTGATTTTGCATATCAAAAAGCTCTTTCTGGTGCTCATAGTTTTTAGGTTATTTCTGATTGAAGATAATTTCTGTTTCTCTGTCCACTAGGATGATTTGTTCAACCAAGTAATCAAAGAGTGTAATGTGCATTACAATCAATTTTATGAACTAACAAGGTGAGTTTTACTAATCTCTGACTTGTGCTTTCTCATTAAACTAGTACAATTTTGCATACAAATTCAGTTTCTACTGCGCAAAGATCTCTTTCACATAGCTGTGTTGTTGCATCTGGTTCCTGATTAATTTTGTGGCAGAAAAATGCAAGAAGAGGGTTTGGATGTGCAGTCAGCAAGAAACCCTGATCACTATGGAATGCTTACCCATCACCTTTCTCTGCTTCGCAATAAACGCTGTCTAATGGCTTACGTGTAAATCTCATGACTGTTCACTTCTCTTTTAATGCTTATGGTTAGCTACTAGCTTGTAGGCTTCAGGGTCACTCTTACATTGCATAAACTGTTCATGGAATGCAGGCACAAGCGGGCAGAAATTCTGCAGAGCTTGAGCTGGAAGGTTGGACGTGTTCTTCCACCAGAAGTTGAAGAGAAGCTCAGCGACTGTGAGAAACGATACTTCAGGAGTCATTCATCAACTTTACAGTCATACATGAAGGAGGGCAACCTTGATCTCACAGTGGTATGGTTTTTCTCCCTTTTCCTGTTCCCACATCTATGGGGTCCTAATGGACATATGGTTTTCAGAACGCCTGTGTATCCCTTTTTTTTAATAGGATATGGTGCCTCCCAAGGACCCCTACATAAAGGTGAGAGTGCTTGATGATATTGGTGTGGCAGCAATAGGAGACCGGGATACCAACCTTGCTTGCCACTCTATCCACTTCCTTAAACGCACGGATGCTGAGCCTTACATATTACAGGTTGGTTAAGTTGTTGAGAGCTATAGTATTTATCTAGTTCATTTGGATGAATCTTTGTTAGCAACTTGTTACTGAACTCCTGGCATTGACTTCACCAGGGTCTGATGGAAGAACTGATAGGATGACCCCTTTGCTTAATTTCATTTGAAAAGCCTAAGAACCAAGAGTGGTGTAACATCCGCGGCTTTCAATAGTTCCAACATTGTTCTTGGGTTCCGTCCAGTTAAGAAACAAACGAGAACCTCAAGTTGTGGATGAAGAAGATAACATCTGTTTCAATTAGGGTAGCAAAACAAAGCCAATTGAAATGTGTGGGACTTTGGAGCGGCGTTGGACCCTCATCATCAATTTGCAAAAACGATCAAAGCATTTGAATTTAAACCGGGATTACATACATATTCACAAGGGTCCTCAAGAAATTGACCTTTTGCTATTGCTAGATGAATGTGGGGAGATGGGTACAGGTAAAAAAATGTTAAAAAATACAGCTAAATACAAGCAATCTGTCTTTGTTTTACCATCTTCTCCAAGTTCTCTGAAACCGTGGCAGTTAAATTCGGATCCTCAAACCCAAGTTCTGCGCCAAGCCTGCAACGACGATCAGCAAATCCACAACCCTCAATTAGAAGTTTGTCAGAATAGACAACAAACCATCTGTAGTTGGAAACCTAGGGATCAAATAAACCTTTAAAACCTTTGAGAGCGTTTAACCCCATTAGTGGATTACACCACTGGTTTCGCAAAAAAAAAAATTTGTTCCTTGTAACGCGTTAAGCATAACATCGGAGCATTTAACAAGGTTTAAGAAAGACCAATGGAATACCAGATGGGCATATGGATTGTCATTCACAAGTTACTTACTTTGGGTCAAGCACTAGCTTTTGGACTTCTTTGATTGCAGAACTGGCTGCATATAGTGAGATTTTTCCAACCTGAAGCACATTACGAAAATACGAAATTAGATACCATAAACTAGATTGACCAAAAAAAAGATACCATAAACTAGAATAGAATAGAAGTGGGAAATGGTGGGAGTTGTGTGAAAATGGCCTTTGACCCACCTCAATCATATGAAGCTTTGCAGCATGATCATTTGGAAGACGGCGAATCTCATCAGCCATTTTAACAGATTCCTTTAAGCTCTCAGGGGATAGAAAATCAAAGGCCACCTGAACATTAGACTGCAATAGCGAATGAAATAAACTTGTGATTTCAGATTCCCTTTTCAAAGACAGAAGGAAGTGCCGACAAGGTAGAAGATAACATAACACAAGAAATGTAGTGCGAGGTTTATTAAAGGAATAATTCACCATTTAATTTCATCAACAAAGAAGCATCAAGGAAAGCAATTTCTTGGATGTATACCGTAAAACAGTTAAACCTACAGGGGTTTTCACCATCACAGGTTTGCACGGACATACAGGATAAACCAGGCAAGAGGGAGGATCCATCGACATATTTCATGGATCATCATAAATCAATTCATAAAGTGCAGATATAATGTACCTGAATATTCCTCACTTGAAATGGACATCCTGCCGGGATAAACACTGCCTGCCCAACATGCTGCTCAAATGTCCACGGTTCGATACCTTGTAGAAAATACGAAAATATCAAATTATAATGTATTACATTCATATACAAATTGGCTTCATAGTTTAAAACATCACACCATAAAGATACTTCACGGTTTAACATGATCAAGCTGCCAAAAATATATTTAAAATACAATAAATGCAACATTTCGTGAAAATACAGTGGATGCAGCAGAACTTTATTGGAAAAAGCTATTGAAAAACAAGAGATTTTCAAAACCAGCAGCCAAAAAAATAAGAAGAAGATTTTATGCAGGAGTGGGAAAAAGGAGGATTTAGAACACTGCCTGCTCAAGCTGTCAAGCATATTGAAGAACATAGATTATGGTTAAAAACTTGTATCAAGCATCTCTATATGTAGTCATGGAAACATATTGTTTATAGCAGAAAATTACAGAAGATGCAAACATGCAATCATGTTAAGAAGTGAGAACAGCAGCTAGCCACCCAGGAGGGGGGAAAATGTTTTAACCATCTAACCATATTCTTCCCTGAGCCTTCTCTTATGATGCATGTTGAGGTACACCACTTCATCATATAGTAGACGAGTCACCTGAAATCAGTAAATAAGGTAAGAAATAGAACGGAAAATACTGTAAACTTCCAGTGAGATCAGTATCTTACAGGATAATCATCTACAGTATCCGCTTTCCCAAATTCATGCAAGTGAACATGAATATACTCCGTAAGCTTTGGAATATCCTGACGGCGAAAAACATCCCAGAGGGCCCCCGGACAAGCATCAAAATGTTCAAGATCAATATCTTTTTCTTGAGCACCAACCATTTCATTCGTTTGGTCCTCCTTGTCAATGTCTAGCTTCATTCCAAATTCATCTTGTGGATCACAAGCATCAGTGGTTAAACCATGAGAAATTGGTTCATTCAGATCTCGAGGACAAACCCTATATGATTCGTTTACGTCAGACTCCTCAAAGTTTTTTTGGCCATCTACAATAACTGAGCTCTGCACACCTTTTAATTTCACTTCAGATGAATGAACCAATAGGTATACCTACAAATAATGAGAGACAGATAATGAGACAGATTTTATCAACCAAACACAGATCACTTTAAGATGTTTTTTTTCCTTTGAACTAGTACAAAGAAAACCACTTGCTGCCTGTCATGGTTAACTTGTACGATGGAACAGGAAAACCAATTGTATATAATTGTCACTACGAGCAAGGAGCACAATGATGATTTGATGTGCTCGACAAAAGAGCAAATTGAGATAACTGATAAGACACAAACAATCTTAGAATTCAAGGAAACCATTCTAAATATGAAGCCATACAGCACAGCACTTACTATGGAACTCTGTTCATAATCAAGGCTCAAGCAAAAACAAAATATAGGGAGAAAAAACTCACCATATCCCGCATGTTCAGATGAAGGTTAGTCACAGAATCACCTTTACCCAGCACCTCGCGTCTCCCATAAGAGATTAAAATCTTAGGCCCTGCATCATTTTGCAATGAGTAGTGAGGAAGTTTTGCTGCAACATTCAGAAGACCCCACTTGGAATGGATAAACTCCAGCAATGGAAGTTTGCTGATAAATTCCGGTCTGTGGTACATTAAGAATTCTTCAGAGGCACTAGGAGATGGCCAATCCTTCAACTTTAACATTTCCAACCAGCCATTTTCACTTACACGTCCTTCAGAATATCCCTTGATAAACTGGCCAAGTTCTATACTAACCTATCAAGATGAACAACATTGAATTTAGAGTTTAGACAACTATTATCCAGTGAGCAATATAATTATTGAGCTTTAAATAGATTACCTCCGACCAGTTCAAACAATCAATAGCCCTCACAATCCTATTAGCATCTTTCATTTTCTCGTCTGAAGTTTCCTGAATTTCTCTCCACAAAACCACGGGGTCCCAGTTTGAGAATGACAAATTATCAAAAACCTGTTTAACAATGACGGGCTTTCCCTGAACCCAATGCTTTCGGAAATCCCCCACTCCATCAGTTTTAATATCCTCCGATGTTGGACAATATAAGAAATTATCATGGCTATCCTCTCTACAAGAATACTGGAAAACATTGGAGTGGGCCACTTCAGTTTCCGGAGAACTACTATTATAAATGAATTTACAACCACCAACCATTTCTTCCAAACTTTTCACCAATTTAGCAACCCAGTTCAACTTGAATATTCTCTGTAGTGTTAGAGATGGACAACCGCACCCCCCATGCTGTCTTGGCAAACAGGGAATACTTCCATCAGTATTTGCTCCCCAGCCGGGATACTTCACTCCGAAAGGAAGCTTACTTTGGGATGATTGTGCTTGCAGCTCATCCGAACAATTGTCAGATGAACTTACTGTTGCAATACTAACCGAAGATGCCACTCTGAGATCCTGACAGCAGCTAAGGCAAATATCAAAGGAGCAACTTGAACAGTGCCGATGATAATCCACAATGGGGACCCTACAGCAATCACTGCCAGGATACACAAGTCAGTCGCACAAATCATTTCAAGACGAATATTAAACTAATTAACAAGTATTATCATATTGTTTAAACAAATGTTGTTCAGCTTATAGAATTATTACATGAAAAACATTCAGACCTGAAAGCTTCCTTTAGTGCACAGCATCTAGGTTAACTTGTATTACAATTCCACATGATTGTTTATTATAGTAGACATTTCTACGCTACATTTACCTCCCACTAAAGAATAAGCTTGAGGCTTTGGTAATTTTTTTTAATACTTTAATTATTTTAATCATTGTTCATATCACCTAATCAAATCTAGCCATATTGTTAACTGTTCATATTAAACTATTTTCAGAAAAACTAAACAGTGTAATAGTACGGTATAGTAAACCATTTTCACTTTAAATCTCTACTATATATGCCTATAATGGTAACTATTAAAACTGTATTTAATTAATATAGAATATCTAAATAAATACTTTTCCTTATTTGAAATGAAAATCCACGACGCAAGTTCTTTAAAAATATAAAATAAAGCTCAAGTTTCATAGTAACACATATAGTACGTGGGACTTGTACTGCTGTATGTTACAAGCACTCGCACCAAACCGACCCATACCCAAAATCTATAGACAGATAAACAATTCAAACTTTAAAAGTACTATAGTGATAATAACTACCAGCACAGCTGCTCATCTGTATTCAACTTTCTTCTCTCAAGATCTCCATTTCCTGCCCAAAATTGTTTGACGTAAGAAATAATTCACAAACACAGAAATTTCATATGAATTGTCACATATTTGTCACACGAAGCTTACGAAGCTTTTTCTCTAAAGCTAATTCAGCACATTGTTCCTGGTGGATCTGTTTGACAATGGGCAGCACTGAAGATTGCAAGCAATGCAAATACTGCAACTTGTCTAGTACAGAAATCTCTCGTATTTTTGCCTGCAAACTCAAAAAAAAACATTAGGCTACATACAAATACAAAATTAACCTACGAAAATACAATCATGATCAGTATTGGTCACATGTGCTCTTAACCTTTATCAAATTATCTGGCCTTGAGCACAGCTTGCAACTACAAGTGCCACGACATGCAGGACAAATCCTTTGGATGTCATCCATTGGGATATCCGAATACCTAACACACGCAACAAGCAGAGTCAATTTAAACAATATAAGATCAAACCAAGAGTGAACACGAATATTATTAGGAAACTAAGAGAAGCATTCACCAAATTACTAACCATGTAGAAATGCAGGCGCCACAATAACCTCTCCTATCACATCCATGACACCAAACAACATCCTTTGCATTACGGCGACACTGATGGCATGTTGGACCATCCGTTTCATCAGAAGAATCAGTATTTGCATCAGAGTGCTCCTAGAAAGTAGGGTATAGTCAGAAAAAGGATGGATCTACGAGTGTACAAGAATAATGTAATAACTTGCATAGACGGAAAAAAAAAAAAAAAGAGGCCACATTAGTCATTACATATGCTTCCTGGCAAGGACAACTCTATGAGAAATATCTTAATGTTTATATGTCGAACAGAAAGCAGGCTATAGTCAGCAGAGGATGAATGTAAGAGTAAACAACTAAATGTAATTGTTTGCATAGCCAGAAATAGAGGCCTCACTACACATGCTCCCCGGTAAGAACAACCCTTTCAGAAATATCTTGATGTTTAAACGCCAAACAGATATCACTCTTTTAGCTTCAAAGATAAATAAAGTAGTACAGTAAATGCTAAGAAAGCTAAACTTCTTGACGTATTGCTATCCAAGACTTGATGCAAAACAGATGCATACAACAACAACAACAACAAGAATAACCCGTTCAGAATTATCTTGATATTAAACATCAAACAAAAATCACTCTTTTAGCTTGAAAGGTCAATAAATTAGTAAATGCTAAGAAAGCTAAACTTCTTGACGTAGTGTTACCCAAGACTTGATGCAAATCAGATACATACAACAACAACAAGCCCGGTGTATCCCGCTTAGAGCAAGGTTTGGGTGGTCGAGTTGTACGCACCCTTTCCTCGATTACGTCGAGAGGGTGTTTCCAATTGACCCAAATATTGCAGAGAAGACATCCTATGTCTAAACCATAGTAAAAGACATAAAAAGATAATAAACCGAAAGAAATGCCTAAGGGGCTAACTAGGAGATGAGGGCAACTATTCGGCCTTGAGATAGCAAGAAAAATAACAAAGTTATCTGTCACTAGCTATCACAACAAATCATACAGCTATGGGCTACAGCTCAAATAGCTCCTAGCACTTGTATACTGATTTATTGCAATCTTTACTCTTTGCAGGCAGTTTCAACTTGCACCATTACCAATGAAATTTTGATAATTGATTATTTAGTTAAATAAAGATGAAAAACACGAGATTACAACTTACCTCGCTGCTTCCTTCAGCGCTGGTTCCAAAGCTCTTTTGGGACATGTTCCTCGAAGATTCCATGGCAGCAGGAGGTGGGGTCCTATAAGGCCTCTGGTTCTCCTCAAAAGAAGCTCTATCCCTTTTCAGATCGTTCTCCTGTTTGGAATTACTACGATGAGCTACACTCCTTAGTGGAGACGAGTCTGGGGAAGCCTTGACTCGGTTTGCTCTATCCTTGTTCTTTTTCCCACTCCCAGACGGAGGGGTCGGACTCTCCTGAATGTCAGTGTCAACGACCCCAGCATCCACATCATTGCTCTTGCTCTCCAAATAACCACCACTGTCACCCCCAGATTTTCTCTTGGCTTTCTTTAGGCTGGCTCTCAGGGCAGAATTTGCAGCCCTCTTCTTTGCTTGAATGTAGTGCTTTTCACAGACAGTTTTGTCCGGCATGGACATGGCAGTACATCTCCATTGCTTCCCGTCTGACCTCTTACACCTCAGATCATCTGGTATCCCCACATGGTCGTCAATATTTCCAACACCGGAGCGCGGGTTGTCCATAAAGTTTAATACAACTGCAGCTACAACAAAAAGTTTGCTTTTACCAATAGAGAGGAAGTATGAAACTAATAACTATATGGACAACTGTAACTACATAGGTCAAGCTTAACAAATAGCAAGTTAATCTTAATTGATGGCCAATTTTTGCAAATCCACTTGACCGAGCCCAACTATTGTAGAAATTAAGCTGAGTGCATAATTGTTTAGATGAAATTTTGTACGATATAGGATAGGGTTGGAATTACACGAATTTCCAAAACCTAAGAACTTGGCATATCATCCAGTAGCCTAATTCCTCGCCCCTCCAGACGGACTACCAAAATTTCGATGAAATTGCGGTAGAATTTCTCAACTACAGTCTACAACCGACTTATTTAACCACAACATAGAAAATGCCACACGGCGATAGTCGATCTCCGCTTCTCCTGGCCGACGGGATCCGGCCAACACTTGATTTCTACTGTTTCTAACACCAGATTTCCAAGTGGTAACAAAAAGGCATTTTTTAAGCCCGAATTAAACCCTAATCGAACTAAAATCTAAACCCTAACTAGGGGAGAACAGAAGAAGAAAAAATTCTTGCGGAAATTTCAAAGAAAGAGAGAGGGGGGGTAATGCAAAAAAAAGACCGTTAAAACATACCTTGAGCCGGAGAACTTGGAAGGACGAACAGAAAACCCTAGGACTTGAACAGGTTCAGAGATCAATTGATCGTAAATCCAAGTGATGAGCTCCCCAGGAAGAACACGGTGGCCACATAATATCTCCGAGAACGAGTTTCCGACACCCGGTGAACCTGCGCGGACACAGAGGGGAGAGAGATTCGGGTCGGGTCAAAGGGGTTTAACGTGCGGGCTTGTAGTGGGCCGAAAAATATATTCAAGGCCCAAATTCCGTGGTGTGTCATCTTTTATTTTGATGAAAACGCATTAGGGACTCAAATTATGGTATTGAATTATATTGATAATAAAACATTCCATTGGAAAGCAATGGTTAAGTGAAAAATGAGTTATTTAGTGGTCATTTCATTTTATTTCTAAAGGAAGTGAATTTAACATATCGGACATACTCAATGGGTTGAGAGGTTGAAAAGATCAATAACGAACAAACTGTCTCACAATTAAACAAATAAAAGGAAAAAAAGAGTCAGAGTTAAAAACATCGAGTTAAACCATAGATGATAGGGTAACACCAGTGATTGTTTGAATGAAAATTAGTGGTCTACAATGTAGTCTCTTGAAATGATCTAAAATAGTACTCCATCCGATCGGAAATAAATGATATTTTGACTTTGTGCACGTAGTTTTAGGAGCTACAAACTATATAAAATCTTATTTATTTTAATTAATTTTTTCCATAGTTTTAGGAGCTAAAAACATCGTTTTAAAACTACGTGTCCAAAGTTAAAACAAATTTATTTTAATTAATTTTGACTTTGTGCATGTAGTTTTTCATATTTTGACTTTGCTAAAATGTTGTTATTTTGTGACTTTCACTCATATGTATTTTTTAGAAAAATATTTTTATGAGTTTTCAAATTTTTTTTTACAAATATGTATGAATTATCAAATACAATATTGTTAAAATTTTTGAATTTTTTTTTAACAATAATTTTTATAGAAACTAATTTTATGACACACCGAGGTGTTATAGGTGATCTCCATTGTCTTACCGCCAACCGCTTATAGTTATAGCCAAAACGTGAAACGAGGCAAATGTAATTTTGTAACCTCTTTTATATTTTTGGGTGGAAATGTAAATTGCAGCCTTTGGTTGGAATCGGACCAACTCTCCCATCAGATCTCATTGTTTGTTCTTTCCTTGCAAGGTTCCCCCAAAACCCACCCCAAATCCCGATTTCAACTCTCTCTCTCCCCCTCCCAGACCCAATCCATCTGGACATTGCCGATTCGCTCGTTCGATCTCCGGCGAGACATGGCAATGGCGAGGGCTAGCAGTGGCCTCGCTTACCCCGATCGCTTCTACGCCGCTGCTTCCTACGCCGGCTTCGACGGATCCGCCCAAGATATCAGCTCCAGGTTCAAGAGCGATGTCGCTTTGCTCCTCTACGCGCTCTACCAACAGGTCTCCCACTGACTCTCTTGATCTCTGTGCATTTGCTATCTGTTGCTTGGATCCGATGCGATTTGTTGTCATTTCACCTGTTTGAAACTAGGAGTTGGTTAAAATATTTCTTAATTTTGACGGATCTGATTGATTTAGTAGTCCGTACTATTATGTGAATGCCGATCCTCGTTTGATTTATCCCCCAGTGTGGCAGATTTTCATAATTCGATGAAATTGGAGTGGAATTAGTAGGATTGGATAATTCTGGTTGCGTACGGTTTGCAATTGGAGTGGGATTGTTAATTGCTATGTTTTCAACCTACAATAAATGACGATATCCGATTGTGGATCTAATTTTGGTATGAGGTGGAGGTGACTGATGAGTTACTTTGGTTTGGAATTCGCATGCAGGCAACTGTTGGACCCTGTAATATTCCCAAACCGAGGGCTTGGAGTCCTGTTGAGCAAAGCAAGTGGCAGAGGTTTGTGATTTGAGCCTTGCATATTTTAGTTGATGGAAAATCTATGATTTGAAGGCCAAGGGGGAAGGTTGTCATAGTTTTAGGACAGTGGTATTCTGAATCTAATGTAACTGTTGTTTTTCACATGGACTGCAATATCCGAAAACTAGGCAGTAGGGTTGTAGCTTGTATCTTGGAGCCCTTTTGGAATTCTCAAATTGTTATAGCTAGGTTGCTTATACCTATGCATTTCCCATTGTACCATTCTAGTTTGTACATGCTGCGTTGAATCTATGTGTCTTCCTAATCCTAAGAAAACTAGGTTGCTGCATTGCTTGTTGCAAGTTCTAATGTCAGAGTTTCGTTGTAGCTTATCTAAAATAGACGAAATCTTTGACCTTGGAACATAAACTTGAGCTTTGAACTGATTAAAGTTGTTCATCTCTTGCTTCTGTGCATGCTTTATATCATACCTTTATCGTTCTGAAACCAAGCAAACAAATGTTTTCCATTGTTTGTGTTGTCACGACGATTAATCCAGACTCGAGTATGTTTAGTTGAATGGTATACACACACAGTGGTGATTGATTAATTCTTGGGCTGCATTCATCCCCTTCCAAAGCTTTTATGGCACTTGCATCTCCTCTACATTTTTCTTGTCCCAAGTGAGAGCAAACCGACACCCGAACCAGTATTGTTCTTAAGTGTGATATTGTCTAGCTGTCAACAACTAATATGCAAACTTTGTATGGATAGATAGTTTAGATTACACAAACTTTCTTGAATTGATTTGTTATGTGCATTTGCAGCTGGAATGGGCTTGGCAACATGGCTTCTACAGAAGCAATGCGTCTTTTTGTGAAAATTTTAGAGGTTTCTTTCTTCCTCGTACTGAGTTGGCAATTATAACATCTAATCAGGAAGCATACTGAGTGTCTTTTTTGGACAGGAAGAGGAACCAGGGTGGTATTCCAGGGTATCTGACTCTTTCTCTGAGCCTGTTGTCGATGTAAAGATGAATGTGAGTTCTTTGATATGATTTCTTTGGTCTTTACTCTAGCATTCTTTCAAACATGTGCTGTATTCATCCAGCGATGTTCACCCATGTCTTTGTCTGTGTCATAGGCACAGTATTTGTCTGAGGTAGACTGATAATTATTCTTTTTTCTTTTCTTCCATTTCTTAGCACAACCCTAAAGTTGAAGCAGTAACACAAAACGGGAATGCTTCTCCTGAGACAAAGACTATAGCTACTGAAAATATAAGCACAGTGGAAACCCAAGATAAGGATGTTATCTCAGAAGGGTTAAGTTCCGTTGAAGTTTATGATCAATGGGTGCCACCTCCAGTATCTGGTCAACATCCTAGGCCTCGATATGAGGTATTACCTGATTTCATTCTTTTTTACTTGGAGAAGTTTTTACTATCCTCTGCTTTTTTCCAAAGCATTTCGCGTGCTTGTGTATGTTATTGCTCAGTATATTGAATATCTTCTATACATTATTTTTATTGTGTTGAACAAAAGGTTATTTTAATTGGCAGCATGGGGCAGCAATTGTACAAGATAAAATGTATGTATACGCTGGGAACCACAACGGGCGTTATCTTAATGATCTTCAGGTATGTATCAAGGACTGGGTCTTTTTATTTATCTTACACAGTTACATATGCTGTGTCAGCAGATCTTTTTTTTTTCTCCCTTTTCCTTTATTTGTATGGGATGTTGGAAAAATCAGTCTATATTCTGGACTCTCTGCTCATAATTCATGTGGTTCTATTGATAATAGCAGTGCAAGCGTCTACTATCTAACTTGCATATTTATGATTTCTGGATGAAAAATTGAAGGTTTTGGATTTGAGAAGTTGGACATGGTCCAAGGTTGAATTCAAGGCTGGAATTGAGGGGCAAGAATCGGCATCACCTCTTCCAACTGTGCCTTGTGCTGGTCATTCATTGGTTAGTTGGAATCAGTGTATTCATTCTCTTATGTTTATCCTAATTCAAGCATGTCAATCTGGTCCATCCTTAAGAATGAACAAAGGCAAGATTGTTGGTTGGCATTTGCAGATACCATGGGAAAACAAACTTCTGTCTGTAGCTGGTCATACAAAAGATCCTTCTGAAATGATCCAAGGTATTTCTTTCCATGAAACTTGTTGAGATAACACAAATACATGGACACTGGGGATCTTTAAAACAAAGAGGAAATATTTGAAATGTTCAAATCAAACCTCTTTCAATCTTTTGAAATTATTTTTTCCATTATTGTAGTTATCGGGAATGGTATAAACCATCTATTTTGCATATATTATAGATCTTGATCCTGTTTCTGGTTGCATTACTTGTGAGCAGTGAAGGCTTTTGATCTTCAAACTTGCACGTGGTCAATTTTGAAGACATATGGGAAAGCACCGGTATGTATTTGCTTTTCCTCAGGCTATAATATAAGAGAAAGCTAATCAACTTATTATTGCATATCTTGTCCTGTAATTTACTTTAATGTAATTGCTATCTGTGTTTATTTGACACAACTGCAGTGTGATTGACATGCTTTTGCCTTTTGGTGATTTATTTCTCCTTTTACTTTCTGTCTCATTCAATTTTAGGAAAATGCCTCATCCTTTTACATTATAATTTTATTTGATTCATTGATAAAATCTTGTGCTTTCTGTTAGGCCAAAAACCGTGGGATGCATAATTGTATTGAGATATTATTTTTATTTAAATAAAATAAAGGGAATCATTCTGGGGATGGGGAAAGTTGCAAGTGCTGTACGATATGATAGTAACATTCAGTGACTTAAGCATAGTTAAACTTCAGTGTCTTATAAATAGGGCATTATCCCTAGAAGCAAGGCATTCATTATCTCCATAGTGTTTTCCACATGTTTGCCTTCCCCTATCCACCTATCATGATATCTTTGTGTTTTGGGTTGAATCTGACTCTGAAACCTTCATTGCTTCTATATTGCAACTTACTTTGATTTGTTGATTGATAAAATATTATCAGAAAGATGTTTATGTGCTAACTTTATAAAGTAAATTTGAAGCTGGTAATTCTGGTATATTGGTTCGTTATTGCTGGATGAGTGGAATATTTATGTTTACTGTTATTGGTGAAGCTGATATCTCTGTTTGTTGCACCTCTGTTCTTTCATGTTTTGTAGGTGTCACGTGGGGGTCAGTCTGTCTCCCTTGTTGGCTCTAGTTTAGTCATCTTTGGGGGTGAAGATTCAAAGAGAAATCTTTTAAATGATCTGCACCTTCTTGACTTGGAGACCATGACATGGGATGAAATTGAAACAGTGTAAGCTGCTCCATTTGATTTGGAACTTCTTCCTGATCATAGATGTCTTGCCTTTGGATCTGTGCTTAGACATACTATATCTCTATCAGTCATGTTGTTTGGTGTATTTCTGTAAACAAATTCTTCCCAGCATTTGAACGCTTGAGTAGCTAATATTTCCTGGATATTCTCAGGGGGGTGCCTCCTGCTCCGAGGTCTGAACATGCGGCCGCAGTACATGCAGAGCAGTACCTTCTTATCTTTGGTGGAGGTTCTCATGCTGCTTGCTTCAATGATCTGCATGTTCTTGATTTGCAAGCTGTAAGCTCTCCCCTATTTTTCATTTTGCATCTTGATGCATTGTTGGATACCTCTAAATTTTTATGTTGTAGATGGAATGGTCAAGGCCCACACAGCAGGGTGACATACCAAGTCCACGTTCCGGACATGCGGGAGTCACAATTGGAGAGAACTGGTTTATCGTTGGTGGTGGAGACAACAAGAGTGGTATATACTCAATAGACTTGATTCCTGATAGGGATCAACCTTTTTTCTTCTTTGAAGTCAATAAATCAGTGAAGTTTGGCACTTGATAGTAAAAAGTTTACGCCTACTAAAGCAAAAAAATATCCATTTTTACTGTATTTTCCTTTCAGTTATTTGAGGATAATGTCTCATTTTTATTTGAGTAATTTGCCTTTCCACTATTTTTTTAAAATCACGTTCACCATCAATAAGGTTCTTTTATTTTGAATTTGCAGGGGCCTCAAACACTATTGTTTTGAATATGTCTACTCTTACGTGGTCAGTTGTCACTTCTGTTCAAGGACGTGTTCCAGTTGCCAGTGAGGTAGGCTATAATGTCTAATAGGAACTTCAGGAACTACCTGAATATAGTTGGTATTGGTTAACCTTATGAAGGGATATACCTATTGCATTCTAGGGAGTGTAATTTTGTAAATTTTGATGGAGTAGCTCTATAAGGAACACTAGGGTGGCTGGGTGGGCAATCATGCAGTTGCTTCCATGGCCATTAAAATAATCATATGCACCTTTAGAGTTTCATCTACAATATCATTCTTACTACCTATCCTGAGCCCTCCCCTTTTCTCGCTCATATCATTTGATTTGGGCTGGTTACTAAACAACATGTACCTTGGATGCATTTCCTTTAACAGGGCTTGAGCTTGGTTGTGAGCTCTTATAATGGAGAAGATGTTCTTGTATCTTTTGGAGGTTATAATGGACGCTACAATAATGAGGTTTGAATTCCTTCTTATATAAAGAGTTCTACGTCTTTCTCTTCCAATACCCATCCCTTCTAATTCTTCTGTTTTGGCAGGTTCATGTTCTTAAACCCAGCCATAAGTCAACCCTACAATCAAAGATAATGGAGACTCATATGCCAGACAGCATCACTGCTGTACATAATGCTACCAATCCTACTGTAGATAATTCTGAGCTAGATGGAGGCCAAGATGGAAAAATCAGGGAAATTGTTGTGGACAATGTAGATGCAGAGGTAACTAAAGAGTACATAAAGTCTCTCTTTCTTATTTACACTTTAACTTCTGGAATTTCTATTATTTGACCTCAAGTAGCAGGAGGTGTCTTTATCCTATGTTGTCTGGTTAAAAGGTGAAAACCAACCCAAACTGGTAGCTCACTTGCAATAGATCTAGGATTTCTGCTTGGCCCTGTGTGTGTGATTTAAGGCGTTGAATCACTATTGAACTTCCTGGTCAAGGTTTCTGTCCTCTTACCCATACCTAGGTTACGAGCCTACAACACGTGTTGCTCCCCTGCCAGTTGGAATAAATAAAGAAAAACAACAACAACAACAACAACAACTACCCAGTAAATCCCGCAATTAAGCGGGGTCTGAGGGGTCAGGATGTACGCACTCATACCCCGAGCAGGTCGAGAGAGTGCTTCCGAGAGACTCATAACAACACAAAACAGGGGTCACGAGGGAACAGAGGGTAAAGGGACAGTAAAGAAGGAAAAAGTTTAAGAAGGGACAGTAAAGAAAAAAGGGACTAATTTTTTTCGGTTTCTGCTTTCATTTATTTCATGATTGAGTCAGTTGGGTTGACATCAAAGAACAAGTTTAAGAAGGAAGTTGCTAAATTAGTTGGACAAATTAGCTGAAATTCTGTTGACTGAATACCAATAGTTGAATGATCAATATAGTGCATGTGAATTGTGAATGCCTCCAACACTTACCCAAGCACATATGTGGTAGATTATAGTTCTTTTATTTTATGCACTAACAAACATAGACATAATTTATCCTCATCGTAAATGCCATTATAAGTTCAGTCTGCTTCCTTATTCGGATATTCCCAAATATCATAGGAGCATCTTATTGCCAATTATTCATTTAATATCTCAGAAAATCAAAGGTGAAGAGAGTATAGCTGCCCTTAGAACAGCGAAAGAAGAACTAGAGTCTGCATTGAGTCAGGAGAAGTTGCAATCTCAGCAGTTGAAGCAAGAGCTAGCAGAGGCTGAAACTCGAAACACTGACTTATACAAGGTTTTCTACAGACCATTGTTTCGTTCTTATAACTGCTTTCCCTAGTCTTCCACTAATTATTTTCTTTCATTAGCATATGCTATAGTGCTGTACAATAAATCATTGAAGAGTGTATTTTTTTCAATGCTTTTATGATTAGACTTGAAAGTTCAAGTAAATGGCTTCTAATTCAAATGGTTCTGCTTGACTTTAGTGGCTTGACCATTAGCTGTAGTTGGTGTAACTGTAAAATTAACTCGCCACATCTGGCAGCTTCCCGATTGATGGCTGTCTGAGTATAAAACTCCAGAACATTTACTTTAGAATCTGTTTTGATTGGTGAAATTTTTCTTCTGCAGGAGCTCCAATCAGTACGAGGCCAACTTGCTGCAGAACAGTCTAGATGTTTTAAGCTTGAGGTATTAACACATGCACTTAGATATACTCAAAACTGAATTTAGCTGCAAAACTATGTAGTAGTTGATAAAAGAAATATATATATTATATTGCCTACCCTGCATCATCCTAAATGAGGTAAACTTCTGAATCCCGATGTTTGTGAGCATGATGGAAAAAGGAGCAAATTGCCACTTTCTTTTTCCTCTTTTTTTTTTTTTTGTTGAAAAGCTGTTTGCATGGATTAGTAATTTAGTATGGATTACCAACTGGAAACCTAGTACCTTTCTCTGTTTTCTGGTACATCCTTATACTTAAAAACAGACTTGAGTTTTGACCTTCCCAAAAAAGGCAGACTTGAAATCTTCAAATAAAGTGATTTTAGTCAACAATTCGTGATGGAGCAATTTTCTCATCAATGCAAACAAATAGTTCTGTAAGCTACAAGTCTTACATTCTGGAAACAATATTTTGTCTGCTTTGTTCAATATTCTTTATCAGTGGCCATCTGTTTTGCAATGATTAATCGGTTATGAGAATCTTCATTTGTAAATGGACAGGTTAGTGTTGCTGAGCTACGACAAAAGCTACAAACAATGGAGACTTTACAGAAAGAACTCGAACTTCTCCAGAGACAAAAGGCTGCATCTGAAGAAGCCGCTCTGAATGCAAAGCAGAGGCAGAGCTCTGGTGGTATGTGGGGATGGCTTGCTCCTCCTCCAAGATCAGATGAGCCCTAAAATCTGGATCATGATTAAACCTCTCGGAATACATAGTCATACGAGTTTTGTTTTGATTGATCCTCTTTTTTTTTTTCTTTTTTTTTTATCATTTTTGTTCCCTCTTTTTTCACCACTGAAATAAAAAGGAGTTGCATTGGGCTGAAAATTGAAGGTTCTTTTAGGAGTTTTTTTGACCATACAAGCTCTGTATTTTTTTGCTAAGGTAGTTTGCTTTTGGGATGCCAGTGCTTGTGTCAATATTCTTTATTCTGAATATTACTCGATTGTGTTAGACGTGTAAAGTGTTACTGCTTGAACAGAGATATAGAATCGTTCTCCTTTTACTAACATGTATTTTTTATACCAATAGTTTTGAATATGTATTTCACTATGCTCAACATATGATTATCTTTGTCTAAATAATTGTGCTATTTTCTGCATTCCTGATTACCAAAACCATTTTTTTTTAATCAGTTCTGCTATTCACACGGCGATATTTCACTAAACGCACAGTCTAGCCAGCCGACGCCGACTTTCTGAGTCGGCAGACCCATCTTGCAGCGTTGCACTGTGCTTGAGTGGAGTTCTGCCAACACCGACTTCCTGAGTTGGCAACTTTGAGCTGTTGTCAGTAGGGTTGGGGAAAATTTCCCATGAAAACCGTACCAAGACGTACCACCCGAACCAATTAAATTGGTAACCAATATAATTGATTACCAATTTAATCGGGTATACCGTACCAACTTCCAGAAGTCGGCATGGTAATGGTAATCAAAACAGAAAAGTTGGGATTACCATTACCAACCGACTTTCAATTGGTTGGTACGGTAACTACCAACCAAATATTATCAATATATATTTGGGGTTTTTTAAATTATTTTAAAAAGCTTATTTCTATTGTTTTAAGATTTCAATAAGTCAGATCTAGGTTTTCAATTTTAAGTTTTAACCCTTCTGCCCATCGACACTTCCGCTTATTTCTATTGTCTATAACTTAGAAATCTAATAAGTTTTTTTTTTGCTAACTTAGAAATCTATAACTTATTTCATTATTGTTGTCTGTTATTGATGTTGTTCAACCTATTTCATTATTGTTGTCTGTTATTACTCTTTGATATTGTTGTTCGTTACAGCTAGTTAGCTTGCTATTATTGTTGTCTGTTATTACTCTTTGATATTGTTGTTCCTTATAGGGAGTTTGCAGTTTTGCTGTTGTTCAACCTATTTCATTAGTAACGTTGTTCAACCTATTGTTCAACCTATTTCAATTAGTTTTTTTGCATTTGTTCAACCTATTTGCCGTTATTGCTGTCTGATATTGCTGTTGTTCAACCTTTTTTATATTTGTTCATTACTGACCTTCCACTCTTATTTCTTTTTTATTCAAGTTAATTAGTACTAAACTACTAATACCTATTTCCTTTTTATTTATTATTTTGTTTTTGATATTAAGTAATAACTAATACGGAGTAAGTATTATCTATTAACTTGATTTCTTTTTATATTTGTTATTTTCAGAAAATGCTTTTACTCAAAGGAGGAATGCTAGCTCGGCCTCGGTTCATACTAAAACCTAAATGTTATTCGGAATCTAGTAGACATTTTATTTTGAATATTATCGGGTTTAATTAAGTCTTTATATTGCTTTTGTGCTTAAAATCCTTAAATGTATGAACAATTTAAATATTTATGTTGCTACTAATGAATTTTAAATTTTAAATAAGTTGTATTGCCTTTGATTATTTGTATGTTTTTTTTCTTCAACACAAAAAACATGGTAAATTACCATTATCAACATGTACCAACCAATTTAATTGGTTACCAATTAAGTTGGTAGAAGCCCTTCGGTGTTGGTAATGGTTTGGATTTTAAGATTACCAATTATAATTGGTTGGTACGTGGTAACGACAAAAACTAATTGGTATTGTACCAATTCCACCCCTAGTTGTCAGTGTCTGGGAGGTGAGTGGTGTCGACACCGACTTCCCAAGTCGGCAGTCGTTTGACGATAATTTCACTGTCCCATAACCACACAATCAATGCATAAAACGTCTACCCATACAACAGAAAGCACAGCCACATCAAGTTTTGCTAACCCATGAGCAACAAAAAAAAGTTTGAAGCTAGACATGGGATAACCAGCTTAAATGTTGGTTACCGAACTCTAAAATTTGAAGTAATACAAAAAGAACTAGAAAGAATCAAACTGCAACATCTCAATATAGATAAATCTGTGTTACTATGACAAAATTTTATCGCCCACCTGCAACGTTTACCCCAAGGGGAGAAGCTGGCGTTATCAATTACTCTTGCCCATCGAAATGTTGCAGGATCAGTATGCACTCGTTCTAAATGGCACCTACTACCCTAAACGTCTGGGTGTGCCTCTTCGGGTGTCACAATCAAGTTCACCGACACATCATTTGACCTTTTGACAACTACTTTCATTGGAACCCCAACCTTGTCACCCATTATTTCTACAATCTGCGACACCCAGAAAACAATGTCATTAACCAGAAATGAATAAGCAGAGCGAAATAGTACGAGTAAGTTATCACAACAATCTTCCAGAAGAGAAAGTGATGTCCAGCGTTATTTTACGGCATTATTTTACGAATAGGTAATCATTTGAGTACACTAAAACTAAGAAGTGAATTATTCAGAATTTATTAGACTGTCAAATATCCTTTTGCTGTTACTGTCATAATTAGTTTCATCATTATCATCTGAAAAGGAAGGTTTAGCATTTTCCTTTCTAAACATTCCGTATTATGCCATCATTTGTTTAAATTCTAAGCTTGTTAGGTAACGAGGAAAAGGCAGCTAGTACCTCAGTAATGTTTTGAACGGGCTTTCCATCAAAGGCGATGACTACGTCACCAGGTCTGAATCCCGCACGGTCAGCAGGAGAGCCTGGAGTCACCTGCTCAAAAGATGCCAAGTGTAAGTCAGTTAGATTGACATAAAGCAATGTTTTCTCACTAGATACAAGATCAAGCCAGTATAAGCAGAATGTCCATAAGATTGTGAACTACTACCTCCGCTCAAAAATATAAGTCTTTAGAGATTTACCCACAAATTAAGGAAATCATAAACTTATTACATTTATACCCCTCATTAATTATCCACAACCCCCTCAACCAATAAAATCTGAACAAAAAGTAAAAAAAGTAACAATTTTCATATCTCAATACCTAGAAAACTTAAAATGACTTGTATTTTTTAACGGAGGGAGTATATCATGGAAGCCTACATCCAAAATCAACTATTGAGGGGTCATGAAAATTTTGTAACAGCACACAGAAGTTGTGCAACTAGATGTTTGTAAGTGACCGATTTGCAGTGGTAGGCTAGTACTGCTTGTTACCACATATAGCTACAAGATAACTGGATTCAGAATCTTGCTCCTGACCAGCCACCATATTGCTATTATCATAATTGGACAGGAAACAGAAACTTAACAATAAACGTTAAACATAGTTTTGAGCTTCTGACAGAGATGGCTACAAGGTATAGCTACTGAAAAAAATCAAAGTTTAGCTTTTGAAGCTCGTAACAAAGCAATACCATTGGCACAAGCACACCTCTATCAACTTTAGGGAATGTGGGATCTCTATCTTTAAGCTGAGCTATGATCATCTGATTGAGGTCAATCATTTTCAGTCCCAACCAGGGCCGAATAACTCTCCTGCAACAGCAGAGTACAAGCCCATCACATAAACTATAGAAGTTGTCAAAAATGCAAAGAAAGGGCAATGCCAGTGGACTAAGGTGAAAAAAATAATTATTCTTTCTGTGAATCATGTGTAACTCAAATCTTAGATGATACACAACTCACCCATTCTTTTTGAAGTGCTCAACAATTTTGGAAACAGAATCCATAGGCACGGCAAAGCTCAATCCATCTGCAGCCCATACTTTCATAATATTGACGCCAATAACCTCACCATCCATGTTGACCAAAGGTCCTCCAGAATTTCCCTAGAGTAAAAATTGAACGGAAAATGTGAAGAAATGCAGGAGCTATATGAACAAGATGTTCTTCGTAATGTGTTTTATATTGAAGTAGAGCACAGGCGCTGTATTAATCATCTGTTCTGACAAACACGCAAAAGCATAGTGCCGAAGGAACTATACCGGATTAATCGCACAGTCAGTTTGCAGGTATTCCCTTCTCATTCCACCAAGACCCAAATCACTGCTTTTCCGGTCAACGCAACTATATTCTCGAAAGGGTGGGTAAGAAAAACAATTAGCCATGCACTATCAAAAGAGGAATTTTCTTTTCAAAGAAAAATAACATGGTTGTAGAAAAGAGATCGCTATGACAGATTTGATATTTATTTAGAAAGTTTGATGGGTATAGCTTGGGTCAGGGTCACATGTTGATTTAAATGTTCCATAACATGAACAAAAAATGGCTTGGCCAACATAGCAACAGGTATAATGGAATCTATTATTACTATTACTATTATGGCTTTTGATTTACTAAATTGGAGGTGGAAGGGCATAACCTTAATTTCAACAATGTGTTTTACAAGTTCAGTGATAAAGATCATTCAACTTCTATGTTCATCTCTTTTGCATACCTTACAATGCCAGCAGTTACAGTATTTTGAAGAGACAGGGGACAACCCAAGGATATAACCCAATCACCAGGGCGAAGTTTACTAGATGACCCCAGTTTTGCTGCTGGAAGTGGCAATTTCGATTTGATCTTCAAAATTGCAATATCAGAATGTAAATCTGCATTTAACACTGTGCCCTCAAATGTCCGGCCATCTTGCAAGGTCACTTCAACCTATAATACTCCAAGATAATACAAATCCATCAATACTTATTGCATTTGTGGTCCCATTTCATCTGATAATGATATATTAAGACTTACAGTTCAGGAAAGCAATCATAGAAGTTTCAGAGGTTATATTCATTTACAATTTAGACAACTGAATTTTCATTCAAGGAACTTCATCCATCTAACAGCACAGTTACATAGAAGTCTTTTCATACACTCATACCTACAGCTAATATCTGCTGTCTGGGATAAAACTTAATGTAACTACAGAGCAGCATTGATATAGCGAGAAACAGATCCACTGATTTAGGCCAGGAGACTGATAGTTGATAACTGACCTTGCCTTTGGATGAAGCTCTCAGGCCTTGAAAATCAACTACAACATGGGCAGAGGTTAGGATAGTGCCATCTGGATCAATAATAGTTCCGGAGCCCATACTCTTTCCCACGGTCAATCCATGAAATCCTGTAAAGAACCGAAACTGAAATCACTTAAAATGGTCCATAAAACCTCGAAACAATATACTGCTAGCATCTGATCTTTACCCTGAGGCACCGACAAGTTCACAACAGCAGGACCAACC
Organism: Persicaria tinctoria; assembly: GCA_037127255.1. NCBI lineage: Eukaryota > Viridiplantae > Streptophyta > Magnoliopsida > Caryophyllales > Polygonaceae > Persicaria > Persicaria tinctoria. The sequence goes on from JBANSL010000012.1 coordinate 11,039,862, forward strand.
TTAGCAGCAGCATTAGTAATAGTGTCTCTACCAAGACATTGGCAACCATGTTTAGAATCAGAACTTGGAGGATGTGAGCTCACGCCATCGCCTTGGCTTGGAGCCACACTATAGAAGTGAGTTGGATTATTTCCTTCCCCTACATAAGCTTTTAAGCAGTCAAAAACAGGTTGGGTTTGGATATCAGAATTGGAATATAGCTCGGAAACAAATCATACCAGCTAAGGGGCCAAGGGGAAGTAGTTCCTTTCTCCATGGCATTGATACCATGTCAGATAAAGATTTTGGGAGTGGCAATGACACTGTTGCTCCTGTAGAAAATTCAACAACAATCTCAGGCATCAAGAAATTAATAGCCAAGCACATGATGAAAATTACAAAATAAGAACACGCTAATTATCAGTCCTATCCTTCCATAGAGAATGAAACGCCAAAAACATTGGAAACACCCGGCTCATATCAAATGTTGAGGTTTAACAGATCATTTGCGCATTGAAGTTCTAATTTCCATAATTTAATGTTTCTAAAAAAAACTATACAATCTAACACAATTTAAGATATTGATTGTAACGACCTATTTCGAACCGCCAAGAGTTTAAAGTCAAAATTTCAAAACCAGAAGCTGTATCTAAACTCACTGTAATTGGAATCTGCATGAGGATAGACAAAAGTTGATCCCGCCGCAGCAGTCGCCACAGCCACCGCTCGAAGTAGCCATTTCCGATCGGAGATTGGAAGCCTCCTCTGCAAAATTCACAAGCATCGTCCATTAAAACAAGAACAAATGTAAAAAGTTTCACATGATAAATAATAATAGTAATTGAAAACAGCAAAATTACCAGGAAATGCCTCATCTAGTATCGATTTCGCGATACCTCCTCTCTGATTTAGCGGATGTAGGCGAAGGAAAATGTTTTGTCAGAGTTTCTGGTTTCGCCTTGGCTCGGATGTAGCCGAAGGAAAATGTTATGCAGAACTGGAAAGAGAAAAACCCCCCTCCAAAAACCTTGTAGAACCTTCCGAAAGCTGCTCGTGAGTCCGTGGATCGTTCGTCCCTCCAAGTTTGCTTGGGAAAGAAGATTGTAGTTCGTTCATGGGCCGTACCTGTAATACTAACAAATGCGGCCCAATAAAACGATCACTGGTCCATAAAGATCGGCCCTCTAAATCCCATTGAAACTACATGTCTTTTCAATCAAGAATCTAAAATTATCATCCATGCCTCCGCCCCTTTCCTGCTCCTGAATTAAGTCGGTCAGTCGATTTATCTATACGTGGCTCTTATCGATTGAGTCACGTGTTCTGAGTTTACAATCGTCATAAAATAGAGTCCACTTGATTTCCCACAAGTATTCCCAAATGTAATGAACTGCATTTAATGAGATCACATTTGATCTCAATTTGTTGATGCTGAGTTTAATGACCTGAGTAAAGGTCAACACTCGGTGTGAAGGCAGTAGCCAGCATTAGAAACCTGCCCTCTATGTACATTTGCTTTCACAAACCACCATTTTTTCCCCAAATCTCCACCACCCTTTGACACCTTTATTATTGCTTCAAATATTAAAAAAAAAAAATTGCTCCTATTAACAAATACGGTATTATTGGCTTAATAATCAAGTCTTTGTTGAACTTTAATAGGGTACTACCTCCGTTCCATAATACATGGGCTTTTCTTTTTTGACACGTTTTTTAAGGAGCGAAAAACTCTATGAAATATTAGTTTTTTAATCAAATTTTTTATATCATTTGATACTTATTACTAATAAGTATCAAGCTATATAAAAAATTTAATTAAAAAAATAATATTTCATATAGTTTTTCGCTTCTTAAAAAGCGTGCCAAAAACTAAAAACCCATGTATTTTGGAACGGAGGGAGTATTGATTATAAAACAATAATTTGCGCATCCGGGGAATCGAACCCCGGTCAGTACCGTGGGAGGGTACTATGATACCACTACACTAGATGCGCGTTGTTGAACTTTAATCACAACAGAAATATTTATCCTTCATAATTCCTCCTTTAATTAAATCATTTTACTTTTTACTCTTATACCCCTTAGTTATTAATCTAATTTTTTACTTTCTCGAAAACTAGAACTAACATCTACCTAATCAATATAAGAGCAATTTTGTAAAGTGAGTAGCAAAATACCTAAATATAACATATTTTTATTAACAAGATTTACTTTTTAAACCAACGTGTTTTAAATTTTTAATTAACCGAAGGAGTATACTATTATGGATCAACAATGAATTCATTCAACTATCCAAGCTGCTACAACAAAACCCAAAACAGAAGAAATAAAGTAGATAAGCACCTTTTACTGCCTACTTTATAATCTTATGTAGAACAATAAAATGCCCAAAATGGCAAATACCACTTCTTTTTTAATACTAAGAAAGAAGGTAGTTAGTTAAATCAACTACTCTGATTTTCAGTCAAAATCTCTATCTACTGCATTTCAGCCATCCCACCAGAGGCAGAAATGGCTGCTACCTTCATTTCTTCATTGAAAGCTTTGCCATTAGCCTTCCTCGAACCGTCTTAAGATCACCATGCTTTTTCCTAGCCGACGACTTCTTCTTCCTCGGCTTTCTATTGGCTTTCCTCTTCCCAAGCCTCTGCCTCCGTATCTCTGGATCAGCCCATCCTCTTCCCCACTCGGAAAAGCCTGGGCGGGACATCTCCCCTGACATAGCCAGCAGCATGTCGGCCTCAGGGTAGACCAAGAAGCCTTCCTCCTTCTCAGATTCCAAATGCCTCAGCCCCTTCTGCGTCAGCTCAGGACACTTGATCTGAACCCTTCTTGCGCCTTCTCCTTCTCTGATAAGCCCCTTCTCCTCGAGTACACGTGCCAGGCCCCTCCACCAAAGCTGGTCCTTTGCCAGGAACTCCTTAGAATGTTCCCTTGTTCTTGTGATGAACATCTTCAGCCCGGGTTCTATAGATTTCCCCTTGTTCCTATACTCACCAGATAGAAAGTCGTCGTAGTAGACCTCACTTTTAAGCTGTCTATAATAAGCATCTATCACCTGCAAGAAAACACTGGCTTCGGCTCTAAGATTCTGTTGCTCAGGAGGTCCTTTTTTGCACACATCACATAACATGCACTTCCTGCCACTGAATTCCTCCCCGAAGTACTCCACGAGAATCTTGGCTCTGCACTGGGAGGTGTTCATGCCATATCTGAAGCAATCGGCCAGCATGGCATAACATTGTTTAGTTTGCTCTTCGCTCCTTTTACTGGGGAGGAGGGTTGGTACTCTTGATAGGTTTGCATACAGGATGCAGTCTGATGGTTTCCCATCTCGGCCAGCTCTCCCAGCTTCTTGGTAGTAGGCTTCCAAACTCTGGGGCCAACCATAGTGGATGATTCTTCGAACAGTAAGTTTATCTATTCCCATTCCAAAAGCAATGGTGGCAACTACAACATCTAACTCGTTTGAATGGAATTCCTTGTGAACTTGCCTCAGATGCGACTTTGGTAACTGAAAGAATACAAACTTATCAGCAATACAAGTTACGCGACTAGGAGAGTACACCCTTGGCGGTGGAAAGAAGAATCACACAACGCCATTGAATTAACAGCTAGAAAATCTAATCCAAATTTATTTGACCCTAAGAAGTAAAGAACTTATTCAAATCCAGAACGATGACGGAATGTGAAATTACCGATGCATTATAAGCGGCTGCTTTCACGCCATTTGCAGAAAGAAACTTGGATATAGATAGTGTTTCCTTTCTGGTTGGTGTATATACAATTGTAGGCCCTTGTTCTAGAGGTCCTTGAAGAAGTCTTGGTGTTTCTTCAGGATTTGTAGACGGATGGAGCAATTTGGCAGAGTTAAAAAGCTCCTGGTCTTCACTGGCAAGTTGTCCAGAGAACTCCCCGCATGTTACTGTAAGGACATCAAAACAACATAGAAACAACAATAAAAATTATGAACAGAACAGAATGAGAGACTGGATGAAACCATCTTTTCACACATTGGGAAAGGGGGATTTGCATTCGTGACATAAAAGAGGACACTACATGCCATCTTTTTAATATTGCAAATAAAAAAAGAATATATACATGCGATCAGGGGTGGTGTTCAGATGTCAAAACAAATGTCCAAAAGGCAGTCCTCACTTACCATCAAAATCATCTGCTGTTTGCAATTCATCAAAATCATCTTCCAGGTATTCAGCTGTTAACTGTTTCCCCTTCAGAGCTTGCAAACCGTTTTCACTAGCTAAATTAGATTCACAATTCACATCATAGGTACAATCCTCCACATCAGTCCCGGATGTGCTGCTTGCCTCAGACATGCTATCGTTTGCGGTATTACTAGAGCATCCAGATGCTTCCACTGACAGAAAACACTGTTTTATTTTGCTGACAGCAGACTTTCTTGAATAAACTTCCACTAATTCGTGGAAATCATGTTCATATGAAGAAAAGGAGCATCTACTATGTTTCACCTGTTGAAAAAGATTAAGAGGAATGGTCAGTAATACAACTAATGTATTTTTTACTCTCTGAACTCGAATTCAAGAAGATCTAGATGGGAATCTTGAGATTCCGCACGAGTCATGATTTCCAGAAACCTCAGGAGTCATTCCTAGAAACTATCCTTGTTTCAAATTCATTCCCTCTGAGTGTCCTCTATCAAATGTCCACTGATTTTCTGAATACATATAGCTGCAGACAATATTACATGCCTATATACATAAACTAACATAAATTAAGACAAATCCTTGAATAAGAAATGCAGAATCAGGACTACTTACAGAAAACCGCAGATTTGGACGGAAGAAGGATGATAAAATGATTTTTGTTTGCTTTGACATGCAAAGAGACTGAAGAATATCTTCTCTGACACGAGGAGTGGCAGTCGCAGTTAATGCCATTATGGGTATGTCAAATTTCAAGAATTCCATTTTGCAAGCAGAAAAAGTTTTACGCAAAAAGGATAACCGCCTGAAAATTCAGAAAACATTAATAGCACAATCTACTCCCTCCGTTCCAAAATAGATGGTCTTTTACTTTTTGGCACGCTTTTTAAGGAGCGGAAAACTCTATAAAATATTATTTTTTTGATTAAAATTTTTATACTATTTTATACTTATTACTAATAAGTATCTAATTATATAAAAAAAATTAATTAAAAAATAATATTTCATAGAGTTTTTCACTCCTTAAAAAGCGTGTCGAAAAGTAAAAGACCATGTATTTTGGAACGGAGGGAGTATAATGCTGGAATGTTCAGCTTTTCACTGACAGAAAATTATGAATCATAAAGTAGTTTCTGCTATTGTGCATTACTAAAATAAGTGAAAGGTTGCAACAAACCTATAATCTGGCCTAAAATCATGGCCCCACTTAGAAACGCAATGTGCTTCATCAATGGCAAATAGAGCTATTCCGCGACGTTCTGCAAGCAATTGAAGTGGCTGTATCAATCTGAAAAGGTCTAGAGAGTTAGTCTTGCTACACGAGAATTGTCATCTTCAGCAAATAACAGATGGGTTTTCTTTCAGCTTCACCTTAGAACTGTCTCTGGGCAAACATAAATGATCTGATACATGCCACTCATTGCTTTCTGTTCTATGCTGCTGTCTGGTTGTCCAGAGCCAAGAAAACATGCTGAAACACCATGTTTTGCAAGCTTTAAGCATTGATCATGCATTAAACTTATCAATGGGGAAATTACCACCACCACCTTTCCAGTTAATAAGGCTGGTATTTGAAAACAAAGAGATTTCCCTGCATAAAATGATTGCCACAAAATATTCAGGCCAATTTATATCTTCATGGAAGATAGAGAGAGAGAAAAGCACATAGTTTATACCTGAGCCGGTTGCTGCGAGAACCAAGCAATCCTGATTGGCTGCCCAAGTCTTTAGAGCTTCCTTTTGGAAGCTCTTCAAGGATGAATACCCAAATTGTTCTTGCAACACCCTGCTGACTCTTTGATCCAAGTCAGATCCAATTTCTACCTCTTGTTGTGCACCACCAAGTGAATGTGGGATTTTTAAAATTGTAGATGACCTAGACTGATGATTCATATGAGAATGAGAACCAGATTCCTCTCTGACCTCGGGCCGTTTCAACTCATTTTCTCCCTTGACAAGTTGAGGGAGAACCTTAGGCTCGGGGTATCTCACATCACATATGTTATCAACCCTAATCTTTTTTGCTCTACTTCTTGATTCAAGGAGTTCTGTTATGCTGGTTTGTCTAGTCTGGGAGAAAGGATGCACTGTCGACAATGATCTTTTGCTGGAAGATTTGGTCATTGTAGAACCTGGTCCTTTGTGAAACATAGGTAACTTTTCACTTTGTTTTGATGACTGATTCAATATATAATCAACTGCATTATTCAATGATGGACCTACTGCCTCTATGGCTTGTGCAGCCAGAGGAAGTTCAAATCCCATCTCAGTCAGCTTCGCAACAACTTGATCAGAAGTCATACCACTGGCCTCCATGGCACTGAACTGATGAACATAAATTTAAGCCAGCTTGTCACTGAATGTTATAGATTTATACTCTATTTCCTAACCATGTAATACTAATCTTTAGTGCATCATAAAAGGAGGTCTCAAACTAAGTAGATTTTAGCTTTACAACTATGTTTAACCTAACCACATGCCGCCATTTTAAATAAGAAAAACAAAAATGAAATCTTTCATTCATCAATGCTCGACCAGCCCCTAGGAGGTGCTTCGTTAGTCTTATACTACTATTTTGCAGTGCAGGCAAGTAGACAACCACCTACAATTAGAAAACCCTAAAATAACTCAGTTGAAAACACCATTACTGCTCTAACGTATATGCAACCAAAGGAAGTTCCAGCAACAGAGCGTTGAACATTTCACAATTTGTGATACCGAATCCACGTACGCGCACGAATCGAAATTTCTTGCATCGGCCGGGATTTAGGGTTTTGAAACTCGAAAACAATCACAAAGGAGCAAGAAAAGAGATTTGTCCAAATTGCAATATGAGATGAGACAAACGAAACTGGAAAGCTGATTTCAAAATTGAAATCACGGGCATTGCCACGAAATGGGGCAGGAAAGAGACCAAGATCGATAGACATAATGAAGAACAGATGAAGAAATCGAAAGGGATAACTTACGAATATGAGGGGATGAGCTTCGTAGCTGTCGATTTGTGAAGGCGATGAAAACCAATTTCTGAAGGGAAATTGAGATTGGGGGTTAGGGTGTGTCTTTTCAGTTTTGTCACAGTCGTGCGCCCCGGCGGAGCTGTTTACTGCCTTCCCGCCTTGCTGTAGATAAAATAAAAATTAAATAGTTTAATGATTCAATAAACTTGCAACTATATGCTAAATAAAAGTTTCCTAAACACTTAAATAGTGTTTTATTATAATTACCGTTATAATAATGCATTTATGAATATAAATGTTTAAATATTATTTGGTTAACATATTTTTAGAGAGTTTTAAAAATATTTTAAATAAAATTAGTAAATATTATCAATTAAATACTCATTGTTATATAGATTTTATAATTACATTATAATCATAATCTAATCACCTGATATAATTTAAAATGTATTTAAAATTTATGTTATTCTAATCACATTATAAAATGTATTAACAAAATAATATTTAGAATGCATTGGGATCCAAGCACATTTAAAATCGACATAAACTTGGCCATAGCAGCCGATTAAAACAACAAACAATTAAACTAAAACACACCCTACAAAACCAAATTTACAAATATACAACAAGATGACACAGGAAATCTGATCCATTATTTAACACTTTACCATAAGTTCATATAGAAGCGGGATACGTGACACGTACGGTGGTGTGAGTCTCCAATCGGATACTTCGTATCCGATTCAAGAGGATACTCGTATCGATACGGTAAGAGCATCAAATCCTCAATACTTGCATTGAATGATGGCCCGCACATGCCGCATTGGGAATAACAAATGAGGAGGAGACGCACATAAGAGAGAAGGAGAACTTACAGTGACACACGAGAGAGGAAGATTAAATGTTTTCTAACCCTAAATCCGGCCCATTTAGTTAAAATACAACTCAAATAAAAAACCTTAAATCTCGCCCAATAAATTAAAACAATCCACCTAACCCTGAAATAATCCATCTATCCACAAATTGTAAAATCAATCTATATATTCAATTTATTTAAGAAAAATACCCCACTGTATCCATCATATCGAATTCGATCGGGTATCGAATCCCGTGTACGTATCCGTGTCCCTTTTCGAATCGAATCTCGTATAATGTAACATTTCACAAGACCAACTCAAACGAATTATGTTAGGCATCCATATATGTCCATCAAACATACTTATTTTGTCTCAAACATATTAATTAATACATCTAATTATCGAATATCTTGACACTCTCTCTAGAGTCATTGCTCAACCATCAGATATTTCTTGATGGGTTCAGTTGTTTGTTCTCCTAGCATGTGTTCTTAATACGGCTGCTTTGCGGGGTCGTCCTAAAGGCATGTCTGTGTGGAGAAAGAGGGATCAGGTTGCGTCTATGGATGCTGCCTTGGCCTTGTGGAGAGAGTCGGGAGGGATGCAAGCTCTGGTGCAGGATATACTCACTCCATCTGCCTCCTATGACTCCGGTTTGGTAAAAAAGAAAAAAGATTTGTCTCAATTTGAGTTGAATGTGGTTCAGTGCAAGCGCAAAATGGGGGATGGTACTGCTATTAGAGTCCTCACTTCCTCTGGGGTTGCCCCTCTTAACGATGACATAGCTGGGGAGCTTCGTGCTAAGCATCCTATATCCGCCCCCACCGGTTGTTCCATGTGATCCTCTCTTGGTGCCTGCATTGTCGGTTAGTAAAGAGTTAATCCTCAATCGGATTAGGAGCTTCCCCAAGGGTACTTCTTGCGGGAAAGATGGGCTTCGAGCGCAACATCTCATTGAGATTTTGGGCGGGGTATGTGACGACATTGCTAGTGAGTTTCTTGGAGTCATCACGGGTGTTGTTAATCTTTTTCTGTCGGGTGCTTGCCCTCGATTGCTTGCGGAATTTGTGGCGAGTGCACCCCTGACGTCGTTGTTGAAACCAGGTGGGGTGTTAATTCGGCCTATTGCAGTAGGTTCTATTTGGAGGAGGTTGGTTTCCAAATCGGTTGCGTCTATCGTCACCAAGGAGCTTAGCAGTTATTTGGGAACACACCAGTTTGGCGTGGGTGTGTCGGGGGGTGGCGAGGCTATCCTCCATTATGTTAACATGCTTCTGATAGATAGGGGTATGGATAGTGGCAGGTCCTTGCTTCTTGTGGACTTTTCTAACGCCTTTAATATCGTTGATAGAGGCACTTTGATCCAAGAAGTATGCATTCGTTGCCCCTCCATTGCTCCGTGGGTTGAATTATGCTATGCCTAACCCGCTCGTCTGTATTGGCAGGATGTTCCTTTGCGCTCTTGTCAGGGTGTGCAACAGGGTGATCCTCTAGGTCCGCTTTTATTTGCTTTGGTGTTGCATCCGCTTGTCACCAAAATTAGTACCGTATGTGCCCTTGACATTAATGCCTGATACTTAGATGATGGTACACTATGAGATGACACCAGGGAGGTTGCTAAGGCGCTTGAGATTGTGGTTAGTCAAGGTCCAATGTTGGGGCTATTCATTAATATTCAAAAAATTGAATTATTCTGGCCGACTGAAGATCCGAGGAGCTTTGAAGTTGGTATGTTCCCATCTGACATTTCTAGACCCAAATTGGGAGTGAATTTGTTAGGCGGACCAGCCAGCAACAATGCTACATTCTATAATAGCTTGATTATGAAGAGGGTTGACAAGTCGATAAAGGCTGTTAGGAGGCTAGATGATCCCCAATGTGAATTGCTCCTTCTACGAAATTGCATTGGGGTCTCCAGATTGATGTTTGCTCTTCGGACGTGCCCCCCTCATGCCATCTCCGACGCTGTAAGGTGCTTTGATGATGAGCTTTGAGCCTCCCTCGAGCATGCTATTACCGCAGGGGGGCTGGTTTTGGTCCGTGGCAATGGCGTCAGGCGACACTTCCTTTAAAACTTGGTGGGTTTGGGGTGCTTTCGGCGGAGGATGTTAGTCATTTTGCTTTCATCGCATCTCGTCTCCAGACAACTAACCTCCAAACATCCATTTTGAGTAAGGCGTCATCACATTCTGGATGTCCGAACATTTGCCCTGATAGCATTCTCACCCAATCTATTTCGAGGTATGTTGCTTGTGTTGGTTCGAATATTAATGAGTTGTTTGTATCCCCTGCCCCCCAAAAAATCATGTCTGTATTGGTGAATCGATACTTCAAGTTCATTGATGACAACTTAGTGTTCACACTCAATCCGACTCCAAGGCAGATGCATGTTCTGCAAGCGGTCAGAGGAGAAAGAGCGAATGATTTTTTTGTTGGCTGCTCCCATCGAGGGCTTAGCTCAGACCATGTCGTCTCGCCAATTTTGTTCTGTCCTCCAATACCATCTTTCGATCCCTATGTTCAGTGGCTATCCGACTTGTCCTAGCTGTGAGCTTGACAGGATGGGCCCATTTGGAGATCACGATATGCATTGCAGTCGAGGCATCGGGATGAAGCATAGACACAACATAGTCTGAGATGTTTTGGCTGACATTTGTTACAAAGCGGGCATCGCGGTTCAGAAGGAAGCGCGTATAGGTACAAGCAGTGACAATGGTGTTAAGCTCAAACCAGGAGATTTGTTGGTTTATGGATGGGACAAGGGTAGAGACACTTGTGTTGATGTGGTTGGGGGTTCACCGTTCACAACTAGAGCCAATGATTCAGTTGTACCAGGGAAGGCGGTCTCTCAAGCCACTGAGAGAAATGAGAAGAAGTACACAGATATTTGCGCCGCTAAGGGTCGGGTATTGTTTCATGACATTTGCGTTCTCTACTTTTGGAGAACTAAGAGGTGATGCTATTGGTTTTATGAAGCGGGTTCAATTGGTTACGAGGAGTCATAGCGCAGGGTCGGATAAAGATGATTTTATATTTCATAAAGTTGATTTTACTATTTAAAAAGGGGTTGAAGCTCAATTTGTTACGAGACTTCCAATTAACTTTATGTAAAAAATATTCATCATAATAAAGTCTCATAATAATATTATTATTATTATTATTAATTTTTTTCTAAAAATAAAATATTAATAATAATAATAATAATTAAATGGGAAAACTAATTAAAACACCCCCACCTTTAGGGCTATGGTAAAAATATATCCTCAACTTTCAAAAGTAATAAAAATATCCCGACCGTGGTAATATATTACCACAATTTTTCTCACTGGTCAAAAATGCTGACAAGACATCCTACATTGATTTTTACAAGGTTTTTTTTGAACGGTTTCCTTAAGAAAAAAATAAAGAGTTGGACCGAGTTCATACATCACGCCTTTTCCTCCCTGATATTTTAATCTTCTTTCGTGATCGCCTCTTGAGCTGTCTTCCGGTCTTCCGGGCAGCTCATAGTTCCTCTTCAATGACAGTCTCCCTCCCTCGTGGTCGGCTATCTTAAGTTGTCTCTCTAACATCTTCTTCCTCTTTGATTCGTTCACGGACTTAGCTGAATAAGTTTTTTTCCCTCTTTGTTGTTGCTGTTGTTTTCGGTTTAGTTTTGTAGTTGTCGGTTTGGTGTTAGGAATAGTCGTGTTGTGTTAATTTGAGGCAATTTTGACCGGATTAATTGCTTGGTTGAATCAATTTCATTTTTTCGGGTTTAATTTTATTGTCGGTGCATTTTTTCCCTAAGGAGACCGTTTAAGAAAACCCAATTTTAGTACTAATTTGTAAAAAGGCTTCCACGCAGGATCCCTTGTCAAAAACAAAATCAATGTAGGGTGCCTTGTGAGTATTTTTGACCCAGGAGAAAACTCGTGGTAATATGTTACCACTACCCACAAAGGTTTGGATATTTTAATTTTCAAATATATTTTTACCATACTCCCAATGGTGAGGATATTTTAATTAGTTTTCCCTAATCAAATTTAAGGTAATGAAAAACAATACAAAAACATAAATGAAGTCCGATAAGATTAGATACATAATATATGTCACGCTCTTTCCACAAAAGAATCGGTTGTGGCCAAATATCACCTCAGTAACACCTAAGATACTAATTTCTAGTGTGTGTATTTTCCTTTTTGGTACGAAGAAACATAATTTTATTAATAATAAAAAAAACACTAGTAACCTTTTGCATCGCTTAAAAAACACTCTCAATTAGATGTCAAGCTAGAAAGAGGGTGAAAGGCCCCAACACCAATGGCGGAGCCAAGGGGGTGCCCGGCTCGGAAAAAAAAATACAATAAAAATTAATTTTTTTTCATATATTTAGTATTTTTAAGATAATATACATCTTTAAATGATATTTGAAACAAGAGGGTTGTTTAGCTCAAGTGGTAAAGGATATGTATTACGTTCAAATCCCAAATGCTTCACTTTTTATTTCTTTTACTATTTCATTAATTCTTCTTGATTTCTCTCTATATTTTTTTTTCTATCAACTATTTCATTAAAAAAATGTCATATTTATATTTAAATTAAAAAAATCACAATTTTAGTGTTTTTTCATTAAAAAAAAGTCATATTTATGTTTTACTATATCATTAAATATTCTATCAACTATTTCATTAAAAAATGTTATATTTATGTTTTACTATATTGTTAATTCTTCTTGATTTCTCTCTCCATTTTTTTTGTTTCTATCAACTATTTCATTAAAAAAAATGTCATATTTATATTTAAATTAAAAAAATCACAATTTTAGTGTTATTTCAATATTTTCTTAGGAAAAATCTTCTTAATAACTATACACCAAAAAAAAAAATCACAATTTTTTTTTAGCACCCCCCGGATATAAATCCTGGCTCCGCCACTGCCCAACACTCCTTGATATCATAGCCAACATGCAATGATTTCATGCGTTGGCATGAAATCGATGCCAACGATGGACTACTACCGATACTGTAACATCCTTGATTGGGAGAAACTCGACGACTCCTACTCCCACAGGGTTAAGGTTTATCCAGTTCCTTACTTTCATGGGCAAGTTTTAGAACCAGCAAGCCCCATTCGATATGTTTAAAGGGACGACTCTGGGTAAAGTTCTCGTCCATTTACTCCAACAGCATATGGTAGCTTGCTTACTTAGGGGCTTGCGCAAGGATCTAATCAGAGTTAAACTTGGATTCGAAAAAAAAAACATTTCCCTTATTAGCCAGAGTACAAGCATACCCTTTGATCTTTAGGGCCCCGCAAAGAACATGTCCAACTGCGTGAGAAATGACAGGATCAAAGAGATCACGACAACCATAAGATGAATGTTGCGCTATAATAGTAAATAAAGATGAAGAACCATCTGTATTGTCTTTCAATTAAGGGGGACGATGGCTTGTTGAAGCCAGTCCCTTAAGACTAGTGTTGAGGTGATAGTAGGACCGTGTCGACCAAGGTTGACTGCTAAAGTCAAATCCGTCTCTACGATGACATTTTTGAACCCATGATCCCCTGTAGTATGAAGTCCATGAGTAATCCCCAAAAGCTATCCTGTCACCTAGGGCTGACACGGTACGGTACCATGGTAAATTTTTCATTACCACGTACCGTACCGATACCCCTCGGTATGGGATTTTGTGTACCACGTACCAACCGAATAGTTTCGGTACCGAAACTCTTGGTACCGAAAGTATCGGTTACCGAATGTCGGTACCATGGTAACCGAATCCGCTATTTTCATTCTTCGATTTTCGTTTTATACACTGTGGTACCATCGGTACCGATGGTACCAATGACAGATTATGCTTGAAAACGAACCGACTATCCTTGGTACCAGCGGTACCACGGTGTTTAAAAAATAAAATACATATTTTATTTAAAAAAAAAAATTAAATATATATTCGGTAGCAACGGTACCACGGTATTTGGGTTGCCCATACCGTTACCGTACCAACTATCCTTGGTACCGATTCAGTCGGTTACCGACTTCTTGGTACCAATGACCTGTCGGTACGGTTGGTAATCGGTTGGTATGGTAATTTTCGATTACCATACCAACCCTACTGTCACCACCGTGCAATAACTAATGTGATGAAGAAAACCACATAACGATTTGTCTCAAATCACACCGGCTGCGTTTTGCAAAAATTACGGTGGTTTGGTGCAATGCAACTTGTTATTTACAATCTGAACCTAATTTAAAACATGGGCTACAAGTACGTGCGATAGTTTGAAAACGTGGGCTAAATAAGAGCCCAAGGCCCACTAAGCTGTCCATTTTGCATGTGCATATAAGAGGGAGCTGCACGTTTGGGTTGGCCTTTGACTTGTATTTTGGTTGTAAAATTGCAGGAAATTGCCCATTAAATATGGTGATTTGCACAAAACAACCTCTTAAATTAGAAATTACAGTAAATTACCTTTTAAAACTTAAATGTTTGCAAACAACCACCCATCTCATTTTTCCCGTTAATTTAGCCTTATACTTTTCAAGTCAATATTTATATATGCGTTTAATTACTTCTCATTCAAAAATCTAGATGCTCCGACCATATCAATAGAGTCGGACATGCATCCGGAATAACCCAAGTAACGGGCACCTATAGAGGTACATAGTTACATATTTCCCAAGCTTCGGTTGTTATCTGCTCTAATCTACTCAATTTTTTTTTTAAAAAAAAAAGGTCAGACCTAGTAGAAATTAATAAAAATTATGCATTTTTTATATTAAATTAAGGATTTTATTAATGAAAAGTATATATTTTTATTATAAAAGAAAACCTTAGCCTACTCAAGTTTTAAGTTCTGGTTAATTCATACCTCATATCGTCCATCATATATTATTGCCATTTTCTCACCAATATATATAAACTGGACATAGATGCAATCCAAGTATATAATATCTTTTTTTTCCCCATAGGTAGGCACTTAGGCCATTACAATATGGAGAGGAGAGTCGAACTCGTAACCTATTGGTCACTACATGTCATCTTTACCCACTAAGCTAGGATAGTCACATTGAAGTCTATGCCAACTACCAACTTTTCTACCAATTTATGTGTTTTATCGACGATGCTCGTTGGGAGGTGCAAGTAAACACATTTGTCGCCTTGAATTGGTAAATAAAGAGCGGCCATCCGGGGTTCGAACCGGAGACCTATGGGTACTACTCACAAGTCTTTTTCCGGTGAGCCATTCTGAAATTGTTTAAACACATTCGTCGCCGCCCATGACTAACTCTACTATGGATATCCTTCGCAAATTAACCATTGCTACAACTTCCCTTTTCCTCATGCAATTGAACATTTCGTTTGATAGGTTGATGCCCAAGATGTATTGAACTCCTCTCCGACCTCCCTGACCATGGAGTTGTGCTTGAAAACCAGTGTGATCCTCACACACAAGCCTCCATGGGAGGAGAACCGAAGCAAATGAGAGAGAAAGGAGGAAGGAAGAGTTTGTTGGAAGAGAATATTGAATTCTGTTATTTTCCTCAATTGATTCAATGTTGCTGTACAACACAGATGATACTTATACAAAGCTAAGTTTGTATATTTCCCATCTTACCCTTTGCATACTGCATGTTATACATCAAACATGTATATATTTCTATATCCCCCTCTCAAGTTAGACTAGGTGAAGACACTAAGCCTAACTTGGACACAAAAAAACCGATGTTGTACCTCTCCTAGTGGTTTGGTAAATACATCAGCAAGTTGTAAGTGAGTCCGAACATGAGAGGGTGTAAGAAATCCAGCTTGAATCTGTTCTCGAACATAATGACAGTCCAGCTTCAAGTGCTTAGTACGCTCGTGAAACACGAGATTTTCAGCAATGTGTATTGCTGATTTGCTGTCACAGTGAAGAGGAATCGGTTTAGGAACACTGCATCTCATATCTGTGGCTAAGGAATCAAGCCAGACCAGTTCCCCTGCAGTCTTAGACATGCTCCTATATTCGGCTTCAGCTGAAGATTTTGAGACTGTTGGTTGCTTCTTTGTTTTCCATGAAACAAGAGCATTCCCCAAGAACACACAAAAGCCAGTGACAGATCTCCCACTGAAAACACAGTTTCCTTAATCTGCATCACAAAATGCAGTGAAGGAGAAGCTATTGTTGATGGGATACATGAGGCCTAGTTCTGTAGTGCCATGGAGATACCTTACAACATGGAGAGCTGCTTGCCAGTGTGGAACCCGTGGAGTAGCCATGAACTGGCTCAAGTGTTGAACAACAAAAGAAATATCAGGTCTGGTCATATTCAGAAACAAAAGACGTCCAACCAATCTCCTGTACTTCTCTGCATCTTCTAGCACCTCACCATCATCAATTGAGAGTTTTAATCCTCTCTGTAATGGGAAAGGTGCAGTCTTACATTCAACCATCTGAGTATCTTCAAGGATGTCTTTGACATATTTCCTTTGGTTGAGGAAAGTACCATGAGAAGATCTTGAGATCTCCAATCCCAGAAAATATCGAGCCTCACCCAGATCCTTGATGGTGTAAGCTTTGTGCAGAGCCTATTTTAATGCCACAATCTCATCAAGAGAATCACCTGATACTAGCAAATCATCACTTGAGCCAGTTCATGGCTACTCCACGGTTTCCACACTAGCAAAACCTTGAGCCAAACCTTGAGCCAACAAGAACCTGCATGGTATTTCTTTGGTGAAGAGACTATAATCATAAGTAGACTGAGCAAAACCTTGAGCCAACAAGAACCTGCATAGCTCAATATTCCATTGCCTTGAAGCTTGTTTTAGCCCATATAAGGACCTCTTTAGGCGACACTTTGGGACTAGCAGCCATGTTACAGCCTTCTGGTATCCTCATATACACCTCTTCATTAAAAAAACCATGCAAAAAAGCATTATTCACATCAAGTTGGTGCACGGTCCACTGCTTGAGAGTAGCCATGGCTAACAACAGTCTCACAGTTGTGAATTTGGCTACTGGTGAGAAAGTGTGATGGTAATCCTTACCCTTCACTTGGTTATATCCTTTTTCCACCAGAAGAGCCTTCAATCTTTCAACTGATCCATCTGCTCTGAACTTGACTTTGTACACCCATCTGCAACCAATTGCTACATGACCTGTTGGCAAATCAGTTATTTCCCAAGTGTTATTGCTCTCTAAGGCAATGAGCTCCTTTTGCATTGCTTCCACCCATTGAGGATCAGCTGCAACTTGTTTTTAAGTTTGGGGTTCTGAAGTGGCTAACACATGAGCTAAAGAAGCAACATATGCTGATGAATAAAAGTGTGGATTTGAGATCTCAGTTGCAAAAATGACTGAGACTGGGAAGAAGGTAGATTAGGCAATATGAAATCTTGGAGATGGCTAGGCAAGTGAGAATGTCTTGAAGACCTTCTCAAAATAGGCTGAGTTGGGACAACATTTTCTTCTGTTACAGAATGTGCAGGGCTCAATGAGTTGGAGGAATCACCAAGAGAATCATCAATGATCATATTTTGAGGAGACTCTTGAGAGGGTGTGTTGCTGGGTTGTAGGAGTGGGTGAGCATTAGTCTGGGAGTTAGAATTGATGTGTGATGGAGAGGGATGAAAGCTGCAGTCATGCAGATCCAGAGCAGGATTTACCAATGGCAAATGAGGTTGCATAATACTCTCATTAGCAGGCTCATGAAAAGGAAAAATATTTTCCTTAAAAATGACATCCCTGTTTACTATGACTTTCTTATTTACCAAATCATAAAGTCTGTAAGCCTTTTGGCCAGCTGGATAGCTCAAAAAAACACACTTAAGAGTCTTGACAGCAAATTTGTCTTTGGGTTGCCCCCTTGCTAAGGCATATGCTAAGCACCCAACCACCCTCAGATGATCATAAGAAGGTTGTGTACCATACAGTCTTTCAAATGGGGTGCTCCATTTCAAAATTGCAGTAGGCAACAGATTTATTACATGAGTAGCAGACAACACACAATCACCCCAGAATCTCAAAGGCAATTTAGCATGAAGTCTGATTGATCTAGCAGTTTCTATAAGATGCCTATGCTTCATTTCCACACACCCATTTTGTTGTGGAACATAGGGAGCATACATTTGATGAAGAATCCCTTTGCTTTCAATAAACTGCTTGCACTTAAAGAATTCAGTACCATTGTCACTTCTGATTTTCTTGACCCTTTTATCAAACTGATTCTCAACCATTTGAATGAAGGAACATATCACCTGACTAACCTGTTCCTTATTCTGCACTAGCTGTGTCCATACTGCCCTGCTGTGATCATCAAGAAATATAACAAAGTATCTAGCTCCATTCCATGTTGGAACTTTATAAGGACCACATAGGTCAATATGCAAAAGCTCAAAGCATTCATTTGCAATGGAAGAACTAGTATTAAAGGGCAAAGCATGTAGTTTAGCTAGTATACATGAATCACAATCAAGGTTATCCAAGCTACTGTCTTTACAACCAGGTATGTGAACCATTTTAGACACAGATGCATGCCCCAATCTGGCATGAAGTATAGAACTGCTAGGACTAGAAGAAGCATTGTTGAAGGCTGACTGAGTATTTCTTTTATGGACATCAGTCTTGCCTTTATTGCCTTGAACCACTCCTCTAGAAACATCTGAGAAATCTGCTACAAGCTCTAGAGTTGCCTTGAACAGCCTGCTATGAACTCTCTGACCAGTGAGTACTGTGTGACCACTTCTAGGGTCCTGTGAAATGCATGTGTTCTTGTGAAAATTAACATCCACCTCTGAGTCATCAATAACCTTCCCAACTGATAGAAGATTAATTTTAAACTCAGGAATAGAAAATACATCATATAATATCAGTCCTGAAGCAGTGTGAACATCTCCAACCTCTGAAACATACTTAACTTATCCATCTGGTAAGGAGACTTTAATAGGAACCTTTAACTGTCTTTTAAATCTCAGCATTCTATCATCAAAAACCATATGATCCGTAGCTCCACTATCTATTACCCAAACTTTATCATTTTCACAGTGCTTCCTAGCAATACTCAAGGCATAAACATCATTCAGAGATGTAAAGGAGAGAAGGTTACCAGCAAAGTTGGCATCATGTCTTGCCACTCCTTTTCCTTTGATAGCCTTTAACACCTCTTGAATGACAGAACTTAAGACATCAGCATTTATGTCTTCAGTTCCACAGCTTCCTGCTACTGTCAATGGAGTATCATCCATTTCTCCATCAACAACATTAGCTTTGGCTCCAGGTTTCCCTTTAGGAGTCTTGAACCACTCCGGGTAACCTATGATCTTGAAGCACTCATTCTTGACATGTCCTGTCATTCCACAATGAGAACACTTCTTGTTCGCCTTCTCTGCAGCTCTATCTGCTTTCTCCTTCTTGTAATCCCTTTTCCCTTCAGTTGGTTTATTGGCAAAGAAAGCATTCGAATCACTGCTACTCTCGCCAGTCGATTTCTTATCAACTTGTTGAACAAGATAAAAGGCTTTGTTTAGGGAGGGCAAAGGTTATGTAGCAAGGATTTGGTTCCTTACACTTTCGTAACCTCCATTCAACCCCATCAGAAAATGAATCATCTTGTCCCTATCATCTTTCTCATTAACTCTCTTCTCCAGATTACATGTACACTTATCCATAGCTCCACAATCACATTTCAATTTCCCGTCTAAACTAAGGATTTCATCCCACAATTTCTTCAATTGATTGAAGTAATCGACAACAGCCATATTCCCTTGCTCAATGTTACTCAGATTTCTTTTCAATTGAAAAAGAAAAGGTCCATTTGAAGGTGCTTACCTTTCAAGAACCTCATCCCACAACTGTTTTGCGGTTTCGACATAACTGAAACCTTCAGACAGATTTGGCGCCATTGAATTCAGTATCCAACATCGAATCATGAAGTCGCATCTATTCCATTTCTGCAGATCTGTTGGACTCAAACCTGCTTGCTTAACGCTTCCATCTATGAAGCCAATTTTCTGCTTGGCGCCAAGCGCCATTTTTATTCTCCGACTCCAGCTCAGGAAGTTTCCTCCGTTGAAGACGTTCGTCACCAGCTGCCCTCCTGGATGATCTGAGTTTGATAAACTCAGTGGATCGTTCATGCTGTTGTTGATTCCCCCAATTTCGCGACGAATTACTGCTCCAAGTTCCTCCATCTTCTGCGAATCACCAGATCTCCTTCCCACAATGCTTGTTTATGCTGGTCGAAGATGTGCGAGCTCTGATACCATGAAAACCAGTGTGATCCTCACACACAAGCCTCCATGGGAGGAGAACCGAAGCAAATGAGAGAGAAAGGAGGAAGGAAGAGTTTGTTGGAAGAGAATCTTGAATTCTGTTATTTTCCTCAATTGATTCAATGTTGTTGTACAACACAGATGATACTTATACAAAGCTAAGTTTGTATATTTCCCATCTTACCCTTTGCATACTGCATGTTATACATCAAGCATGTATATATTTCTATAGTGCTTTAGTTTCAATTAAATCATAGAGTTCCAGAACATCATCTTGCGAGATGATCATGGATGTCGTTAGTACATCCAATTTATTGCCTACTGTAAAAAAAAAAATCATAGAGTTTTAGTCCACTTTCTAATAAGAAAAGAAAAAGAAATTAAACATACAATCTTCTAACAATTGAAACGTTATTGCCCAAAAATATCAGGCTTACATTAGTCCTATACATGTATACTAGTTCAGTACCCGCACCATATGCGGTTTTTTTAATTTAAATATATGATATTAATACCCATTTGTGTGTGGTTTTTGTAATATTAATTCGTTTGATATTAAAAAACGTATAAAAAAAACTTATAATTGAGCATTAACTCTAACTATTACTTTATTTTATATATTATTTTATTGTTTAAAAATTTGAATAAAGTTTGTGCTAATACCCGTTTCACTAATTATTTTCTAGCAATATATTTAATTGATTAGCAATAAGAGAGATATAATATAATATATCCATGTTTTTAAAAACATGAGTGAAATCTTATAAAAATATATCGATATTTAACAAAATTTGGTAAAAATAATTGATAGCATATGAAAAACTTTACACGTACAAGTTACAACTAAGTATTATTTCAATGTTTTCGAGCCAAGTATTGTTTGTTCACATTCAGCTCATTTAGAAATGAGTCAAGCTCGAGGTGAGGTTAATTAAATTTTGACTCGAGCTTAGAAATGTGCTCATACTCAGCTCGTTTAGGAAATGAATGAGCTCGAGCCAAGCTTTTTTCGGATATTAAACATACCTGTTTAATTGCTTAAATATAGTAAGTTAAAGGAAATTTTTAATTGTCACAAAATTCGAGTTATTCGAGCTTAAATCGAGCTAAAAAAATATGTTTATGGCTTGTTTAGAAAATGAACGATCTCGAACTGAGCTTTTATTGAGTCGTGCCAGGGTCAAACTCAAGTTACTCACCTTATAGTCCTATACAAATATATGTAACTGTACTTGCCTCAATTAGTATTATTTCAATGTTTTCGAGTCGAGTATTGTTTGTTCACATTCAGCTCATTTAGAAAGCTCATTTAGAAATGAGTCAAGTTCGAGGTGAGGTTAAAATTTGACTCGAGCTTAGAAATGTGATCATACTCAGCTCATTTTGGAAATGAATGAGCTCGAGGCAAGCTTTTTCCGGATATTAAACATACCCGTTTGCTTAAAATATAGTAAGTTAAAGGAAATTTTCAAATGTCACAAAATTCGAGTTATTCGAGCTTAAATCGAGCTAAAAAATGTGTTTATATTTGACTTGTTTAGAAAATGAACGAGCTCGAACTAAACTTTTATTGAGTCGAGCCTGAATCAAACTCAAGCTACTCACCTTATAGCCCAATACATGTATATGTAACGGTACTTGCCTCAATTAATTAGTATTAAAAAAGTTGGAAAGAAAATTAAGACCATCTAGAGAAACCAGTTTATAAGACTTTTGAGTTTTGACCTTTGACCCACCACATATAATTACAGTAATTTAATTGGATTTCTTCCTTTTATCAGTGTTGAATGGAGGTCGATCAACAGAGGATGCAGCTCTTCGATCAGTCAAGAGCTGCCGGGAGGGTGAGGGATTTCATCCCAACGGTTGAGTCGTTGACTTTCAACTTTTATATTTTCAGCCTCCAAATTAAATTTTGGCCAAAAACTAATGAAATAAATAATTAAAAAAAGAATATAAGTTGGGCGTGGGATTAATTTGTTACTTATTTTTTAGTTTAATTTTATGTCGGCTTGCTACAGTGTTTCAATGAATCACCAATTTGACTTGCATTTGACCCGCTTGTTATCTCGAAGTATAATTAGTTTGATTTTTTTATTAATATTTTAAAATAATTGCACATTCATTACCAATATACTATAAATAATTAAATACGTTAATAAAAATAATTATAATTTTTTTTTGCCGCAAGGAGTGTAAAATTTCATACTCATTTACTCATACAGTAGGGTACTGAACTACTGATCGATATGTAGTCCAAAAAAAGGGATCTAGCAAAATATGACTACCTTAATTATCTATTAATCTTGCTGAGTAACACTAAGGGTACTTTATAAACATAGGGGTCATCAATGTAAATATATATAAATTTATGGTCATATTTTGTAATTATGTTAGAATGTAAAACACTCATCATGAACTGTAAACACTCATCATGAATCAAAGCTTCCGCCATTACTTCTTCTTCCCAATTTTAAGGTTTCTTTCGATTTCTTTACTTCGTTCAAAATCTTAGTAAATATTGTATCAAATAAAGATCGATAGAACTGGTGTAATTAAATATATCCCTTTTTTATTTCCCCATATATGCATCGATCATGATTCATAATTAAGTAGGCCTTCCTGGCTTCATCTACATATATATCAAATTCAATACATGCATGCATACAATTCCATCACATATTCTGAATCTTTTTGGGTTTAATTCCAACAGATTCTTCATTATGAAGTTTATCCAAAATATATAGAGTTTTCTCCAAATTTAGGAAATAATCTCCATCTCTTTTCCCCAATCTCTATTTTGGAGAAGGTAATTGGGAAGTTGTTGAACCAAAATTAACCTTAATATTCTCTAAAAACCTAATATGGAAAACCTGTTGGGACTGCTCTTATAATTATAAGTACTTGAATAATTATATATATATATATATATGTGTGTGTGTTTAATTAAAATAATGTAAATATTACATAAAATTCTCATTTAATTATATTAAATTTATAATATAATTATAAATTTTATACCATTACTGTTATACGGAGTAATTAAATATGTAAAATATTTACGATGCTTTAAACATATTGGAAAATGCCCAATATGTTAACCAAGATACAATTCAATATAATTGTTTATAATTATAATTCAATTAATATCCACGCATGCAGACCTTTAATATATAGCTAATAGACCTATATATAATTAGCTTCTTGTTTAGTAGGAATTGAAATCATTGAACCACTGGGGTCGAAGCTAATTAAGTGCGTACAATATATAGGGGTTAATTTTGCCACCGGCCAAATTTTATGATATATAGTATTGATTATTGGCTACCATTAACAGTATTTTCTTTGCTTTTGCAATCCTTTCTTTTTTTCTTTCACATTTTCACTCATGAGTTCACAAAATAATTAATCGATTTATATATATTTTGTTTTAGCTCATATGTACAAAGATGATTGTAATGGCTATAAATAGGGGTTAGTTGAACATCTATGAATTGAATCACACTACTAGAAAACGCGCATATAATCTCGAAATTAACCTAGAACATAGCCTCAATATTAGCCTCGAAAATAGATTACCTTCGAAAATGCCCTCGAAGCCGACCTCAAGATACATTTTGAGGCGTAGAGGAGGGAGGTTAAATGTAGCCTCGAATAATAACCTCGAAATAATGTTTTCGGGGGTAAGATAGCCTCCAAATAATTTCGAGAGCAATTGCGAGATCATTAGTATCGAACTATTTCGTAACTAAATTCAGTGCTATTTAGCCTTCAAATTGCCTGCAAATGTAATTGGTAGGTATTTTCGAGGGTACATATTTCGAGGCTAAAATAGTATCGATTCATAGCGTCAAAATAATTGTAGGGCATCTGCGAAAGTAAAATAACCTCCAATTTAATCTCGACAATATTTTTGGAGGCTAACGTACTCTCGAAACAATAGTCCCAGGTTAATATTCGAGGTCACGTTCGAAGGTAATATATTTTCGAGGGCACTCTATCAACTCATTTTATAGTCAATTTGAGGTTAAATTTAATATTTTAGTTGCCAAATTTCAGGTTAAGTTTAATAAACATTATAAAATTTGTTGCCAAATTTGAGGTTAAATTTATTAGCATCTAATGCATTTTTATTTTTTAATTTATGCATGCATAAAACATAGATTTTACTTTAAATAACAACAATAAATAAAGAAAACATTAAATGCTTGAAAAAACCAATATTTCATAATTAAAGCATGCACAAAATGCTTGTTCAACCATACCCACAAAAGTGTGAACATGTCCTTGTGATAGACACCAGAATCAATTGCCTTTTGAGAACCCCCGTGATAGACACCAGAATCAATTGCCTTTTGAGAAGCTTTGTTTTTCTTGTTAACAGCAGCTTGGTGGATCATAGCCGGATCAGTTACTCTTTTCTTTTCAATTTTAGCCCATTGGTCTTTCGTAACGAAGTCAGGAACGGTCTTCCTCTTACGATGCCCCTTGAAGACATTGGCAATGTGATCCGCTGCTTGATGTTGGAATGCTTTTTGCATTTGCACATCAAGGACATCCCAATAAAAACGCTTCTACATTAACACAAAAGTGTGAAAGAATTACTAATTAAGTTACTATAATCACAATAAAGTACATGTGTTAATATTATAAAGCTTGTAGATAGAATATCACCTTAAACTCTTCAAACCATACTTTTTTCACATCTCCAGGAACTTTACTCACGCTTGTCCAATCGCCCTTGTAGTAACCACGAACGATCTCAGTCATCCTCTTGTATGCCGGTTGATAGGGCTCAAAGCAACTGTACAATAGAAAATAATATGAAATTAAGAAAAAAAAGGTGGATGAAAATATTTTAAAAAATCCAATAAAAATTGAAAGTAAAAATTTAAAACTTACTAAACATCAGGCCCGGAAAGCCCCACATATTCCTTCTTTTGTACGCCATCGAGAGGTAGATCACTTGATCCAATTGATCTAGCAGTCGGAGTAGGAGCAGAGCCATGATCATCCTCATTCACCGGAGTATTAGGCTGCGTGCCATTAGCGGTTGTGCTATTAGGCTGCGTGCCATCAGTGGGTGTGCTATTAGGCTGCGTGTTTTGAGCTGATGTTGTATTAGGATGCTTGCTTATAGCTAGTGTGGCATTAGGTTGTGTGCCAGCAGCCGTGGAAGTAGGGGCTAGGACAAGAGGGCTAGGTGAGCCACTCGGATTTGTGGAAAACAGATTGCGTTGAATAACAAGACGTCGTTGTCCTTTTTCACAAGGCGGCATAATGTTCCTAAAAACAAGTAAAATTAAATTTGAATCCTAACTTTAAACCAAGTTAGTGCAAAGTAGAACCTACTCTAATATATAAGATAAGAGCAAAGTAGAAACCCTACTGTAATATATTTTGAAAAGGGGCAAAAACCAGCTGCATTCATATATTTAAAGTACCCATCTCTATACGAATTATAAGCTAAAAATTATATAGCAATCGAACATCGTAATAAACAAGTGAACTCAATTGCTAGCAGTGAGATTGAAGAAGCAAAGTTCATGTTTGATGTTTCCATGGATGGTTGATGGAGCTGGACTTCCTCCTGATGCTTCTGAACTTTCTCCTAAATTGGGATTCATTGATTATTAGTTACTATTCCATCTCAATTTCCATGTTAATTAAGTTTTTTTGCATTGAGTAATTAACTTCAAATGATAGTTTTATATATGCAAGTAAGTTACCTTCTTACAACCCTTAACTCCTTATTATTCTAGGTTTGTGTTCAATTGCTATTTAGATCCACAAGATTCAATCTTAGTGAAATACGGACGTTTATAGGTTGCCCAGTTCTGACCGCATCCATTACTCCTCACTAATATAGCCTATAACTATGACTTCATCCTATGGTTTTATTAATATATTGCATTCCAGTTTTACACAGCATGTCCTCATCCTTTTTTATTCGATTTCACCAGCCCTAGCAGGTTATTGCAATATTATTACTGTCAAACCAGAGAGCGGGAAATCACACAAATCAACAGAACCCAATCAACAGAACCCTATCACATAATAACACACCGAGGCTACAAAGCAACAGAACAAGAAACCCTCAAATCTCTTCTTCTTTCTGTCAAACCAGAGAGCGGGAAATCACACAAGTCAATCAATTAAACAGTGCAACAAGATGAGATTATAGAAAAAATTACCTAATTTGAGGCGACTTGAAGTAGGCTTCGAGTGAGAGAAATGCAGGCTGATGGCGCAGAGGGCGAGAAATGCAAGCTGATGGCGCGAGGAAGAACCAGTAACACACCGAAAATCTGATGCTTGAGTACAGAACACCAATAGATCGATGGGGGAGACTGTAGTTTGGCTAGGGTTAGGTAGATCTGGCCCAGGAACCCTAAAAAAATCAAGCAAATCCGAAAATCTTACAATTTCAGAGTGAGCAAAAGCTTGAATGAGAGAGATATGGGTGATATGTGAAGCGATGGGGGCGGAAATCTTACCAGGGGTCTTCGATTTTGGCCTGATGGCCGCTTCATCCTGGCGTTTGTTCTTCTGCCGCTCTCACTGAGAAGGAAGAGAGAGTGAGATGTGAAGAGGAATTGGGGGCGGCGCACTAGGGTTAGAAAATCTTTTTATACCACCTCCTCATTCACCTCTCACAACATCCAAAAAATTAAAAAAAAAACACATTCTCACAATTACCTACTGATTTTAGGCGCCCAAAGACTACTCATGAAAAAATTTAGGCGCCATTCAATCCTTCATTCACATTTTCTTAAATAAAT
Organism: Persicaria tinctoria; assembly: GCA_037127255.1. Classification (NCBI taxonomy): domain Eukaryota; kingdom Viridiplantae; phylum Streptophyta; class Magnoliopsida; order Caryophyllales; family Polygonaceae; genus Persicaria; species Persicaria tinctoria. Next base: position 11,066,863 of record JBANSL010000012.1, read on the forward strand.
TCATCTACATTTATCCTTTTTTTAATAGCATATCTACATTTATCCATTTGTCAAATAGTACATAAATAATATTTATTCTAATTATTATATTTTTTTCATCTTATAAATCTATATATAAATATGTGAAAATTAATAATTAAAAAAATTGACTTACTTTAATCGGAAGTATCATCATCTTCAACTTCATGAATAGTATTTGTATACTCTGCTTCTGTATCGGACTCTGAAGGAAAATCTTCTTCTTCTTCTTCATTTCCAATCTCAAAATTATTATCATCACTATTCTCATTATATTCTCCTTCATCTATACCACTTGATAGGGAAAGATTTGCAGGTAATTGATCAACAGTTACACCTACAAATTGTTCCCCAATGACCTCATTGCCATCTTGTTGTAATGGCTCTTCGTTAATTTTCTTCATTATCCACTTCTCCTCTACTCTTCGTTGAGGCTTCGTCTTGCACACAGCTCTCCAATTTGCACGACTACGACTTGCTCCAGGGTAGCTTGCATAGTACACTTGAATACATTGTTGAGCTAGAATGAAAGGCTCATAATCAGCATATCGCCTTCTGACATTAATCTCTTGCAATCGGTACTGTGCATGAATGTTTGTTCCTCTACTACTATTGTCATACCACAAACACTTGAATAACACAATCTTCTTGCACGGCAAACCACTGAACTCAAATCCCAAAATTTGTTCGATCATCCCAAAGAAGTCTGATTGTGTGCCACCAATGGAAGCTTGTACACACACACCGCTATTCATGGTTAATTTATGTTGACCGCGCTCCAAAGTTTCATATTTGTAACCATTGATGTAGTATGCAGGCCACGACAGCACCTTTCTACTTGGCCCATGAGCTAGACTAAGTATGAGAGGATCTATAGTATCTTGAGGTGCTTTAAAAACCTATAAAAGAATCGAATGTCATACACATGTAGAAAGTGTGTTGATATTTAGGTATATGGATGTATGAATACTTACATAATCTTTGAACCATTGTAGAAAGTGTGTTGAAAGAGCATCTGCACCATATTCTTCCATAAATAGCCTACATACATGTGAACATATACATATAAATACTGAAGCTCAAAATCACATAAATACACGTATTTTTGTATGTATAGACTTACTTGACATATGAGTCAACCTCTGGACAATTGAGCAAAATGTATGTATGTGACACATGCAACTCTTTTTCATCGTTCATCCATAAAATCCTTTCCTTTCCACCCGGGTAGCCTGGATGATTGAAAATTGAAATCTGAGGACACTCATCATCAATTCGACCATCTTTGTTCCTATCTAGCCTCTTTCTCTTGTATGGATCTTGAGGATCTGGATAATGCTTGGTGAAATTCGCGGTCTCTTCTCGCCTATATTCTTCAACTATGCTTGCCTCTACACTTTTCATATTTGAATTCTTCAATTTCTCTTTCAACTTAAACAAGAATCTCTCAAATGGATACATCCACCGATAATGGACAGGACCCGCCAATCTCGCCTCATATGCCAAATGTACAATAAGATGCTCCATGCAATCGAAGAAAGACGGTGGAAAGATCCTTGCCAACTGACACAATATGAGGGGTGCATCACGCTCTAAAACCTCAATACGACGCTTCTCTAGTGTTGATGAGCATAAAGATTGGAAGAACAAGCTTAGCTCCACGAGAGGTCCCCATATGCCTAACGGAAGAAGCTCTTTGAAAGCTATTGGCATAAGTCTCTGCATGAATACATGACAATCATGACTCTTCATCCCAACAAGCCTACCGTCGTCCAAATTCACACATCGACCAATGTTTGAGGCATAACCATCTGGGAACCTCAACCCATTCAACCAATTCAACAACTCAGTCTTTTTCTCTCTACTTAAGTTGTACACCGCTTTTGGTTTTGGGCCCCTATGATCATCCTTTACTTCAAGCTCTGGTCGCTTACAATATTCTCGAAGGTCTTTCCTTGCATTCAAATTGTCCTTTGTCTTCCCTTTCACATCCATGACAGTGTTAAACACGTTGTCAAATACATTTTTCTCAATATGCATGACATCAAGGTTGTGACGGAGAAGCAGATGTCTCCAATAAGGAAGAGTCCAAAAAATGCTCTGCTTTGTGAACTTATGAGTGCTATTGTAGCCATCTGGATACTGCTTGGGAGATTCGACTACCGTTGGCATGTGTTGAACACGCTCCCAAATCTGATGGCTAGACAAATACGGAGGAGGAGCTCTAGTCTCAGTACGCCCTTTGTAAAATTTATTTCGATCCCTCCTGAATGGATGGCCTGCTGGCAAGAAACACCTGTGACAGTCAAACCATGAAGCCTTTCGTCCATGTTCTAGTCGAAAGGCTTGTGTGAGCTCCATACAATAAGGACATGCAAATTTTCCAGCGGTACTCCACCCAGACAACATCCCATATGCTGGAAAGTCATTCACTGTCCATAAAAGAACTGCACGCATTCTGAAATTTTCCTTTGCGGATGCATCATAGGTTATGACGCCTTGATTCCACAACAATAGGAGCTCATCAATCAAGGGTTGCAAGCAAATATCTATTAGCCTTTTCGGATTCTTCGGACCTGGAATAATAGTGCTCAAAAACAGATAGGCAGATTGCATGCACATACTAGGGGGTAGATTATATGGAGTAATAATTACTGGCCACGATGAGTATTGTGGACCACTCATACCAAAAGGAGCAAATCCATCTGAACATATACCTAGCCTGACATTTCGAACCTCTGATGCAAAATCTGGAAAAGTACTGTCAAAATGCTTCCAAGCCTCTGCGTCAGAAGGGTGACAAATGAACCCTTCTTCAGTTTCATGCTCAGCATGCCAACGCATGTGTGGGGCGGTGTCCTCCATTGCATATAATCGTTGCAAACGCGGGATCAAGGGCAAATATCGAAGCACCTTTCGAGGAACGGACCTCCCTTTTGCGGTCATCTTCTGCTTGTACCTGGGAGTATTACAGAACTTACAATGTGTGGCATTGCGATCCTCCTTCCAAAATAACATGCATCCTTCGGCACACATGTGTATCTTCTTCACTGGCAAGCCCAAATCTGCAACCAGCTTCCCACTCTCATAGTAGTTCGTAGGAAGATTATGGTCACGTGGTAAGAGAATACCCACGTCATGCATAAGTCTATCATATCCCGCCTGTGGCAAGTTATAATCGGCCTTGAACGATAAAAAATTACTCACTGCAGACAATTGTGTAACATCACAACCATGATAAACAGGATCTTCTGCCGCCTTCAACACATCAAAAAACCTCTCAGATAAATACGAAGGGTTATCATCAATAAAAACAGAATCTGTTGTTTGATGTGGCATAATGTTCATTTCTTCTGTAAGCCCTATTGTGCTTTCCAACCCCCCTCTCTCGTTGTTTATATCAATAGAAGGATCATCTGAAGTGCCAACAGCTGAAGTACCAACAGCTGAAGTACCAACATCAAACCACTGAGGAGGAACAAAACTAGGCCCAGCTGCATCAAATACCATTCTCTGACAAGGATTCAAATTATCAAATAGATCCATTCCTACTCCAAAGAAGTTCAACTCGTTTATGCTCGACCTAGATTGATCTTCGGTTGGAAGGGTTGGAATAAATGGTGGTTCTCCATGAGAAATCCACCGATAATAATTATCAACAAAACCTTTTTTAAAAAGATGAAGACGTGCCGTTTCAACATCTTTAAATTTTGTATTCTTACACTCTGCACAAGGACACATGATCTTCTCATTGTCCATAAATTGGACTTGTGATTTTGCAAAATTGAGGAATTCCCCAACTCCATCAAGAAACAATTCATTCCAACCACCTCCATGTGGCAAATGCCTCATGTACATCCAATCACGGTTACTCATCTACAAGAGGAACAAAAAAAAAATTAGAGTGTGATAAGTACAATAGAACAAAAGATCGGTAGATAGTTAAAAAAAAAAGTTCTACATTTACCCAGGAACACACTCTTGTTCGCGCCCTCAAATCGATGATTGGAGGCTATATTTAGCCTCAAATTTGCCTCCGAAATCATAATATTGTTACTACTGGGAAAGGATTTATGCAGCCGTTTACCCTCGAAATTATAAACTCGATGGCATATTCGATGTTAATATTTACATAGTATGTGACTCCATTTTCAAGCTATCTCTCTAACGATTCCTAAATCATATAAATTTTCTTGCTTTTCCACCATGTAACTTGTATGAAAATAAGAAAATAAATGTCAAAATGATTATACTTACCAGAAATGAAGATCAAATACCACTCTTGATCGAATTTAAGAAAATTTGCAAAGTGGAAAGTAGATAGGGAACGTGAGAATTGTTGAATGTTGTGGCTTGGAGAAAATGCAAAGTGGAAGAGATGAACCTCGTACGATTGGTAAAGTAACATAGGTAGTTAGGGGCATTAAATAGGGCAGACAGATTTACCCTCGATCTTGCCCTCGAATAAAATTCAATTTTTCGACGTTATATACCTAGAAATATACCTTCCAACACATAATTTGAGGTTACTTAGCTACAATGTTAGCACCCAAAAAAATCCTAACTATTTAGGATCGAACATACCCTCGACATTAGCCTCGTAATATTTATTAAGGTGTTACGCCGCCAATCCTACCCTCCAAAAAATATTCGATCCTATCTGCCCTCGAATGTAACCTCCCGTTTACCCTCTAACATCTTCATGACTAACCTCGCTCAGCCATAGCTTCAAAAATGTGCCCTCGACTTTTATTTTGAGGCTAATATACACTCGTCTACACCCTCGAAATATACTTTCGTGGTTATATGGCATGGAAAAATAACCCCAATTTTATTTCAATGGTACTTAGCATCCAATTATTTTTTCGAGACCAAATTCGTGGGTATTGGCTACGATGGTACCCTCGAAATAATTGGTAGCCAAAACCTTCGAGGCTATATAGCGTGTTTCTAGTAGTGTCAAATCCTCCTATACTCCCTACCTTACTCTCTCCTTACTTTCCCTTTCCTCACTCTTCCTTACCTTCCTAACCGAATCTCCCGCTCAATTCCTTGGGTCATTACAATTTGGTATCAGAGCTACGATTCTTGGCACACGCACGACAACGACAATGGCAGAAGGCACGCGATCAAAATCCATGGAGTTGCAGCTTTAAGAAATCAAGGATGACATGAAGTCGTTCAGGGATGATTTGAAGGCAATTGCAGCTTCCACGAGGCAATTCGTCAATGATTCTCAGACGCATAGGGCCGATCACACACGAGAAATGATGGATTTCAAGAAGCACATGGAAGATCGGGCCAAAGAGACGTGGGAATCGTGTTCAGTAACAGATCGGAGATTGGAACAACTTACAGAGCTGGTGCGTAATCCTCCTCACCGGGAGAAATCACCGGAGAAACCAGATCTAGGGGTGCGAAATAGCAATCAAGAACAAGTATCTGGAGCCAATACAGGTATCCGCGACGAGTGGAGATCGATGCGAGATGTTGACTACTCGTCGGGAAGCAGTGATTTGTGGGTGGTGAAAATTCTTATAAGACTTCCAATTGGAGCAAACAAAGTACTGCAAGGGGAGATAGCAAGGATCTGGGGTCTTCTGTCAAGACATTGGGGCAACAGTTGGCTAAGATCAATCTGAAGAAGAATGTTGATGGGAAGAAGGGTCTCTGCTACAAATGTGGTGATAAGTACTTCTATGGCCACAAGTGTAAATCGCAATCTTTGCACAGTTTGATAGCCTAGTAAGTTAGTGATCAAGAAGTGACTAATTCCTTGTTACCTCCTGAGTGAAAGAAGGCAGAACTGGAAGAACAAGAGGAACAAAAGATCTATGTTCATGCTCTTACTAGAGAAGAGTCAGGGACTACCATTAGAGTTAAAGGATCTGTCAGAGGAAAGGAGATGACTATCCTCATTGACAGTGGTGCTACACATAGCTTCCTTGATTCAAGAGTAGCTCAGGAAGCCGACTTTGAGATCATTAAGGCATCTTTGATGGAGGTGAGTACTCTCAATGGAACTATGTTTAGCAGTAGAGTGTGTAAAGGATTTGAATGGGAGATGCAAGGAAGCAAATATGCTTATGATATTAGGATATTGAAAATGGGGGGCAGTGATATGATTCTTGGATCAAATTGGTTGTCTGGTTTTAATCCAGTATTGTTTGATTTTCTTGAAGTCCAAATCTCTTTCCTCAAGAATGGAAGGAAGGTGATAATCAAGGGGATTAAGGACTGCAAGGAAGACAATGTGGCTAGTATAAGGATGCTTACAGGAAGGCAAATTCAGAAATTGATCAGACATGGGGGAATAGAGTTAGCTAGCTGTGGAATTGGGGCAGGTATGCAATGTGCAACAACTGTTACCAGACGTACCAAAAGCAGTAAAGGCAGTCTTGGATGACTTCCAGGACGTGTTTGAGGAGCCTAAAGAATTACCCCCTGAGCGTGGTCATGAGCATGTCATTAAGTTGAAGGAAGGTACACAACCAGTTTCATCAAGACCTTATAGGTACCCTCACTTCTAGAAAGCAGAAATTGAACGGCAAGTAGCTGAGATGTTGAGCAGTGGGGTGGTTAAAGTCCGTCACAATCCATTTACAGCTCCTGTTTTACTGGTAAAGAAGAAAGATGGAAGTTGGAGAAATGTGTGTCGACTATAGGAAGTTGAATGAGGCCACATTGAAGGACAAATTTCCCATCCCTCATATTGAAGATATATTAGATGAGATTAAAGGAGCAACTATTTTTTCTAAACTGGATCTCAGATCAGGGTATCACCAAGTGAGAATGGTTGAAGGTGATATTGAGAAAACAACATTTGGAGCACATGGCCATTATGAATTTCGTGTTTTGTCTTTTGGCCTCACTAATGCTCCAGCTACTTATCAAGCCTTGATGAATGATGTGTTTTCAGTAATGTTGAGGAAATTTGTGTTGGTTCTTTTTTATGACATTTTGATATATAGTAAGGATGTTGAACAACATGTACATCATTTGGTGACTGTGTTAAGTACATTGAGGCAACACAAATTGTTTGTCAAACGTTCTAAGTGTGAATTTGCTCAACCAAGGGTGGAGTACCTAGGTCACTTCATTTCAAAAAATGGAGTATCCGATCCATTGATCCTAGGAAGATAGAGGTCATGCTTCATTGGCCTGTCCCAACCAATCTGAAGGCCTTAAGAGGATTTCTGGGGCTCTCTGGTTATTACAGAAGGTTCATCAGAGGATATGGTATTATTGCAAAGCCATTGACTGATCTTCTTAAAAAGGATTCGTTTGTGTGGTCCAAGGAGGCAGAAGAGGCTTTCAAGAAACTGAAATTGCTCTTAACTTCACCTCATGTTTTGGGATTACCAGATTTCTCAAAGCCCTTTGTAGTGGAAGTTGATGCTTGTGATGGAGGCATAGGGGCAGTAATGATGCAAGATGGACGTCCACTGGCTTTCTTGAGTAAAGCTCTACATGGTAAAGCTCTACTCCTATCTACTTATGAGAAGGAATTATTGGCCATTCTGTTAGCAATTGAGAAGTGGAGACATTATTTGGAAGTGGGGTCTTTTGTGATTAGAAAAGATCGCCAATTCAACCTTTGAAACACTTATTGGAGCAACATTTGACAACACAATTACAGAAGAAAGATGCAAGGAAATTATTGGGCTTGAGTTACACTATCTGTTATAAGAAAGGTGTGGACATACGGGGAGATAGCAAGGATCTGGGGTTATTACTTACTCCGTATTGGTCCAGCAATTGATGATAGCTGCTATCCAGGATACATGCGGGTTCACATACGAGAGACACGAACAACACATAAACACGAACGAGGTTCCATCTCAAAACCAATTGACAATGAATGAGTAACCCTTCAACCTTATATGCTATTCAAACATTCTCTATATTACCGATGTGGGACAACCCCATTCCAACGGATACTAAAGCACATCTCAACAAAAAGAAGTTATCCGTATTTCTTAGCCCTTAGGCCATATATAACGAATTGAAGCAGATGATTTGAGGCTTGATTGGATTGCTTGACAGTGACGGATAGGAAACACGTACCAAACCCAACTAACCTTGATGGATTAAAACACCCTACTCCCCAATCCCCATGGTACATAAATTACCAGTCAATAAGTTAATGCCCGATTAACGTTGAATTTTAACAATATGTCTTCCAATCTTCCAATTAAGGGCGGTTGGTGAATTCATACAAAGGTGGCTTACTTCATTTATTACATCAATTGGCGTGTCGTGGAAGACTCATCCGCGTTTTCTGTTACAGTATTGCTTAGGTATAACTTTTGCCCTTTCAACCGTGTGCATTTTAACACACTCCTCAATTTACTTTTATAAATCATTTATTAGGCTATATTTGATACGTAAGCTTTTTGAAACTTGTGGTTTTGACATTATATAATGTTAAATGAACTAAATTTTAGAACCATAACTTTTCATTAACTTATTAACCTATATTTAACACAAATACTCCATCAGATTCAGCTACACCATCAGCTACTCGTTTACCAAACATAGTGTATTTTGTATGATATTATTAAAAATAAGTTAATATTTCATATCGTTTTTATCATTTTAAGAAAACGTGCGTGAATAGTAAGCGGCTTATAAAAGTAAACAGAGGGAGTATATATATATATAGGGTTTTCTGTCCCATACACAAGAATATTTTAATATAATATTTTAAAACTACATCTAATATATAAAAAAAATTAAGAATATGAAAAAAAAAAGAATTAAAGATAAGAATTTAACTAATAACAATCAAAGTGTACGAAAAATATAAAATAAAAATTATATAGATACAAATTAATAATTGATCGACTTTGAAAAAAATATTGATATAAATAAAATAAAAGCTATCAAATAATTAATTTTGATATAAATATTTATTTTCCTAAAAAAATAATATATAAATATAAATAAAATAAAACCTATCAAATATTTATTTATTAATAATTTTGATAAGTATGATTATGAAATAGCTTTGATTTGTATTTTTATTAATTAGCTAAAAATATATATAGATAGATTGTGATCGCATCATGTCTCTCTTCCCTTCTAGCACAACTTTCTTATGCGCATTCTTCTCATCTTCTCATCGTTTTCTTTCTTTTATTTTTTGATTTACGGTTTGTTGGAGGCGTGTTATCATATTTTCTTGTTGTCTGGTTATTTGGGTCACTAGGAAACACCCTCTCGACCTAGTCGGGGCAAGGGTGTGTACAATTCGACCCCCCAGACCCTGCTCTAAGTGAGACATACTGGACTTGTTGTTGTTGTTGTAGATTGTGATCGGTGATAATTTTTATAAATCAGACTACGTATTATTTTAATATCATTTGTGTTTTTTTTTTCTATAACTAATCACAATACGTTATGTACAGGGATAGATCCAGAGTCAGGTTGGAATCCGCTCCAGCCTGCCCCGTTTATACAAAAATAAAATAATAGGTAAAAAAAATTATTTAATAAAAAATATTCATTTATTTATTAAAGTGAGGATTTTGTTACTAAAAATTATACCATACTTAATCCACCCAAATTTTAATTTCTGGTTACGTAGGACGTATTCATCAATTTTGTTGTATATTTATAGAATTATAGAAGATATATATAGATTTACATTTGTCAATAATCAATATTGTGTGCTTTGCGTGATCTACACCTACCTGTGACTGTGACACAAAAAGGTGTGGTTATTACTTACTCCGTATTAGTTAAATATGCCAAATGTGGTTTAATTGCATGTTGGGCTCGTTTTCAGAATTAGCTCAAATCTGTTTTTTTTAATTATTATTATTATTATTATTATTATTATTATTATTATTATTATTATTATTATTTTATTATAAACTTGCTTCTATTAACCAATTACTGTAAAGGCCCGGATTTTTAAAATGATAATTTAAAAATAAATAAAATAAAATGGATTTAAATCGGATATTGTAAGGAAAACTTGTCATCCATTTAATAAATAGAACTCGAAACTTTTAAAGCGGATTCCGACCAAATTTTAAATTATGCAAAATAGATTTTATTCCGCTTTTTAGAAATTCCATTATTAAACTCGGATTGAAAATTTTAAAAAAATTATTTGTAAACGAGTCGGGATAAGATCGAGAGAGCGGGTTTTGGGATTTGTTTTCCGGGTACCTTGAGAAATTGTTTTGGGGTCACATTTTGTCTCTTCCTCCCACCTCTATCCGGGTTGCATTCAACCCAACTCCAGCTCACTCCACCCCAATTCTAGCTAAATATTATCCACTCCCACCTCCTCCCTCATGTGCTTGCTTCACCCAGAAAGGCAAGATGCTAAACACCACCTACTCCCTTCTGTTTTCTATACCCAATAGCAGCTCCCCTCTTTCACTGTCTTCCCAGGAAACTCATTCCCCCCTTCTTTCCTTCACATCCTTAGCCACAACTCCCTCCTTTTCACCTTGTTCCAGCACCATCGTCCCTGTTTTTCCGAGTAGCAAAGCCGAACAACAATTCCACCCACCTTCCTCCTCTCTTCGGTCCAGCAGTAGCCGCCAGGAGCAGCCCTCGGTGAGCACCCCGCAACCTCCTCCCTTCGATTCCGATTCGAAACCCTGTAAAGGTCCCTCCTTTTGACCACTCCATCCGTTCCAGGTCGATAATCGCACCCTCAAGCCTCCAACGAAGCAAATCGTCCTCCGGTGAGCAGTTCCGGCGTGAACGACGACCATCTCGGTGAGACTTCTCTTCCTCCTTCTTCCCTGCGCTCGTGTCTGTCCTGTTGGGTCGGTTGAGGTCGGAATGTAGTGTCGGTCCGGGTGGGAGAGTCTTGGCCGGAAAGGAGCCGCCGGCAGGCCTGAGCTCTTCCTCCTCCTTCTTCCGTCCCTTTCTCCGACGTCGCTCTCTGTTCTATCTGTTTGGGAAAGAAGGAAGGCAGTGTTGGGCAGGGTTGGGCCTAATTTTCCGGGTCATGGGCCGGATTCGATCCCTCCTTTCCGGGTTATATCATTTCTCTTGTGGGTATCCAGTTTTGGGAGAGGGAGCATGGAATCCGGATCCTTTATTCTTTCATTCCTTCTCTGGGCTGGGCCGGGTTCCTTCTTTTATTCACATAAGGGTTGGGCTGTGAGATTGGGCTTTTGTTAGTAGATGGGTATTGTTGTGTGTTACTTATATTATACAATTGTAGAGTTAACATGTTATCATATATTACCTATTTGATTAACCTATTGTTATTATTATTAAGACATGTTATTTCTGATTTTGTGATAAATATGGATTTCTGAAATTATTATTATATATTATAAAATTATTTTAGAGTGATTTATTGAGGTCAATCGATAAAGTAATTTATTTTATAAATAGGGTTTATAAAGATGGACCTATTTTGGGAATGTTTAACAAATGTCTTAAGTTACTTGAAACATTAAAGTCAAGGTTTGAAATAAAATGTCGGAACTATTTCTATAATATGATTTGAGAAATTGTTTTAAAAGTGAGTTGACTTATCTTGAGACTTAAGAGTTGGAAAACTTTGGGAAATGAGTTCGGAAATATGGTTGGTACGATTTTATCAATAAGTTGGATTTAAATAAATGATTTTGATTGATGTTGATCGTATCGGAAAGATTTTGGAAAATGGTTTTATCATCGATTGGTTTTGAGTATGTTGAGAACTTGAGTTTCGTATGTATGAGTGTCGGCACGATAGCTTATGGAAATGACTTGATGATAGGTGTGTATTGCTTTTGGATTGCTTTGGACTTGCATTTGGGCCCTTGCTTGTGTTATATTGCTGTTCTGCATCTTCAGGTAAGTCTCTTCGGAGCTTACTCAGATTGAATAGAGCTATTCCCTGCCTTAGGTGCATGATATACTAGGTGTTGCATTCATGATCAGCATGTCATGTAGTACCATGCTAGGTTGCATTGATCGTTGAGCATTCTATTTCTCTATGTGTATGTAAACAGAACGGCCGTTATCTGTGATAGTCCTAGAGTCTTTGCTAGGGTCATAGGGTAGCCCAGCCTCATCGGGTACCCTGAGTCAATCGAGTACTTCCTTATATTATGATATGCCTGCGGGCTTTATTGTGGAGCGGGTTAGGCATGCGTGCCGCCCTATTATGAATGAATGCATTCACGAGCTGGCCAGTCTCCGCCTGTCGGAAGGGGTGGAGGTAGGAGAGGGATATGCCACTTGGCATTGTCTTGGGCCCTTTACAGTATTTCTGCACATTATTATGAACTAGGAGCATGCTAGTGTGTTTGAATTTCGTACTGCATTAGAGCATCTTTATTAGGTATAGCGTATATGTGTGCTTATGGTTGGGATGCAGAGTTAAGTGGGCATCGATCTGATCCCGCTCCAAATCAATTTTTTTAGGAATTATTTATGTTCATCCTATCGGTGCTGTTTGCTTATTGCGCGGGTCATTTTGTCGGCGGAGAGTGAGCGCTGGAGTTATAGACTTCACCAGACTCTGATTATATTGTTTTGGATTTATACTTTTGACTCCGTTTTGACCCGGCTCCGCCGTGGCACTTGTATCTGTACTTTACTTCCGCTTTACTTCCGTTTGAAATGGTTTCCGCGACATAGTCTTAGGACAGGTTAAGGGTACCCAACGGCCCTTCGATGTTTTTAGGGTTTGAAATCCCTCTTTCTAATAACCTTAAAATGAGTTTGAAACCTCGACCCGTACCTGGATTGCAAGATCCGAACAAGGGGTTTTATCCCTTGAAACGTAACCCAGAAATTATAATTCTGGGCCGTTACAAAGATGGTATCAGAGCTGAGGTTGTGCAATTCGGGTACAAAAGGGTCGAGTGTATGTTTTGGAAAACTGCCCATGAATTTCAAAGGTTTTGAACGTGTTTTAAAGGGGCAAAATGAATTTAAGATGTCTAACCTAAATTGGACTAAGTAATGAACTTGGCTTATCATAAAATATGGGAAACCGACTAAAGAGGGGATCGAGTGGGTAGAAAGACGTTACACCATCCCTATTGGATGTAGTTGGAAATGGGTAGGCGAAATATTAGCTTGTTCTTTACAGATGGGTCTGGAAGACTCCAAGGAGGTCATTATGAGTGTCACTGACTGATTCTGTGTTGGGTGCTTGCTATGCTAGATAACTGACTGGTATGCCTAACAGTTAAATGTGTATTGACTGATATGTGAAAACGGAATAGTGGGAGTACCCTTGTTTCTGTATGGTCAACCCAGTTATGTGTGATAGCCCGTTCCACGTTGCTAAACCCTTGAGAATCTTATCGACTCTTTCTCCCGGATGTCAGTGTCTCCCACGGGGAAAATCGGGCTGGTAAACACATTGTGTCGGAATCATGTATGGATGTGAAGGTTGTATGAGCGAATATTGGAAGGTGGTTCCTTATGTCCCTTTAAGTCAAGTAAGGTGTTTCTGGGCTGCATTTCTTGCTTCTTGTGACGACCAACCCGTGTCTTCTTGCCACAAAGAGTCATACCAGAGTCCCAGGGGAAAGAGGGGTGATGAGTCGGTTGGGAAAAGTCAATGGTTGCCCTTAGGGATCTCTGTTCGGTTGTGATGGTGACTCTCTCTGAACTATATGACATGATCTTATAGCCTCCTGCATATACCTTGCGAATGACTATTAGTACAGACTGCTCATGCTATTACATATGTGATTGCTTAGATTGCTTCAGTCTCATGTTGTGTTTGGCCTTCTATCATGATTGCATATTTTATAGCATGTTTACTTAGCCTATTGACCCTATGATTGATTGGAAGCATAAACCACCTGATATGAACCTATATGCCTTTTGTTTTCGCCTGGGTTAGGTCCATGATAGTGTGATAAACTCTTCTCTGTACAATTTCTTGGAAATGATCTCCTTAGCATGCTAGATGATGATGTGTCGATGCTCCTTATTCCTTTTGTGACAAGAATCTATCGCATGCCCATCCATTTTGTATTCGTCAAATTGAATAGTGCTGATGATTTTGCAAGTTGATATTGTTGTGTGTTACTTGCGTGGAATGGAGAATGTGAGGTTTAATTGAGTCTTGGTGAATGAATGTTTCATCCTAGTATGTGCTGATTTGAACTCATGTTCCCGTATTCTAGTCATATTGCTCAATACTTAGACTCGTGTTATCCATCGTAAAAAAACCCCTCATGCTCCTGTATTGTTGGAACGTGATTGAATTGATTTCTTGCGTGTCGTCACGATCAGTGCATGCATGCATCGTATATTATGTTGAGCCTTAGTATCATGTAGGATCCTTGGTTATGACTCGTGTGAATTATATCTTGCTTGCATTATTGTCGATTCTCTCTCGAGCTAGGTTCCTGATAGTGTGGTTCGCCCCTCTTTCTATCACCATAACATGTCTTACTCATGCAAGATAATTGATGTTGAATTCGATGATTGATTGCCTTTCGTAATGGTTAATCATAGCATGCTTACATGTTATCACTCGGTAGTGTTTCCCTATTACGTTATGAATTCCTCTAGTGCTGGCATAGATGTATGGTTTGGCACCTCGCATGATCACACACCACGTTGTATTATTCCGCATATGCATGACGAATGAATGTTAGAATGAATTTAGTCGAGTTACCTTGATTGTGGTCACGAGTCGATAAGTGCTAGTAGTGTCTGGTAGGGCTTATGATTTCCAATATAACTAACTAAAAGGATCACTTGTTGCACTTTTTCTATGATGTGATGGCTATTGTACTATATATGTGCTCTATGATGGTTCGCTCTTAACATGATTATAATATGTCGCCAATGATGCCCTTCTTGTTATTCTGATGACGCCTCATGATCGTGAATATTATGTTGAGCTCCTCTTAATGACTCTTGACTATGCTTGTATTACATCATGTATCGCTAGTATCGTGTGGGACCCATGATTTCTAAATGTATCTCGTCATATGAATACGTGCCATGATTGACCTGTTATATGATCATTGTGTTAGATGAGGTAGTTACTATGTTGCTATTATATGTTCTCGTATGATGCATACACCAAGCTCGTGCATTGTTCATATATGTGATAATTGTGATGCTCAATAAATCCCGCGTATCCTGTTTAAAGTTGCTGAGCATATCTGTTTCCATGGAATCACATACTACTAGTTTATCTCGCATGCATCCGTGTAGGACTTGATTGTGTCTTCTGGAATGAATACGCATGTTCTTTTCCCTTGAGATAGGTACATGTTAGTGTGGGTTAGTTAAATTGATATGCTCCATGATGAATTCGTGTTACTTGTCGCGATTATAACCTAATAGACTTCCATAAGGGCATCGTTGCTATTCTCGGGTCAGAGTCTTGTCTCTAGTCTTGTCATCCTTTTAGCCTTGGCCTGTATTTTCGAAGTGAACATTGGGTTTCCTGTCCCTGTCACTCCCCTATCTCTGCTAACTTAGACTCCTCTGCGATACTTGGACGAACGACCGCGTGAAAAAGGAAACAAGAAGTTAGTTAGCGATGGAGCAACGCAAAGAAAGCGTGGGCCCATAGCCCACGGGCCTCAGGATCGATGATGTCGTTGGAGCAAGCACGCATCGAGAATTACGGTTACTGTGTACGATATGACTTGCAAGCGGGATTGTTCGCTATTCGAAGTGCTAACCCTTTTGAACTTGGTTGTTGACAATGATATTGCACTGACCTAGCGATGTGATTTATGTGTTGATGTGTTGACTTGATGATGACTGTTCCTAATTTCGATGGTGATATGAATCGATGCCTTACAGTTCTAATGTGTCATGGTAACTTGATGCGTTGATACTCTGAGTTGATAAGCATGATTGAAATTACTCGCCTGTAAAATATGAACTGTAAATGCTGATAAGCCTGAATTGTGATCTGATAAGGTTATGATGAAAATTGCTAGCTTGAATTGACTATGTTCATATATGGTGTTTTGCTATAATTTTGAGCATGATGGTAAAAATTAAGGTTTGTTGAACCCATGATGTATGTTATAAATGCAAATTGTTATGATGTAGACCTTATGTTCGATGATTTCCATGATTTCTTTTTCTTTAAACCCGTGGGTGAGGTCATTTGGTAGAGTGGTGAAAGAATTTAAGCGGTTAGGATGAACGATGATATTATGAGGTAAGTCGCGAGAGAGGGATGTTGACTGAGGTAAGATTAAGTGAGTTTTGGGATGTACATGAGACAATACTTGGTGGGTTCTGATGAGCTTTTGGGTGATACTTGTGATGTCTTGGGTAGTAAGAGAAGTGTAAGAAATGACTTTTGAGAGCATTGAGAACATCGAACGAGAGGGTACTCGGGTGTGCAGTTAGAGATAGGAGTTGGGTTCTTAGAGGTGGATGGTGTGGTATTGATTGGCGGAAGGAGGGGTAAGATTTGAGCATCGAGAGGAATTGGGATTTCTTCGGTGGATTTTATCGGAGTTAGTGTTGTCGAGTTTAGAAGAGGATTAATCTTGGCTTGAGAGTGGAGATGGGTGAGTGGGAATTGTGTTTTATTTGACTGGTATGATGTGAGGAATTTCCCTGATTATGTGATTTATTTATATTTGCTGGCATGATGTTAGATAGCAACTATGATGAATCTGATACAGAATGATATTACATGCTGTTATGCAATATTGAAATCTAGTTGGTAGTGACAAATGTTATCATGACATATTGCTGCTCTGCTGTGTTGTTTTAGGAGCATGTTAGGATGCGTTGTGATATGACATACGAGATAATGATGTGCTATTATGTGGAAGCATGATGTTTTATTATGTGGTAGTAAGCATGATGTGTACTATATGGTTGACAAGCATGATTAGTGGTTATGTAAATGACGAATATGACTTGAAGTATGATTATGGTTAGTACATATGAGATAATGGTGCATGATTTTTAAATGATTGTCATTCGATGTTGCGATGAGTTAAGGTGATGTCTTTCAGAGCATACTGATATTTTGATGATTTATATACTGCTTGATCTCCCTTTTTCTGAATCTTAATAGCATGACTTTGTTGTGTTGATATGTTAACGTGATGAATCTGTCCTACTTGTGTTTCAATATCGATATGCGATAGTGAGATTTGATGTGTACTGGCGTACTAACCCCATAACACCTAACCCGTTGATTTTTGGACATGTGTGCTTACGTGATGAGTGATGAGCATTCGATTATGCACTTGTGATGCCTTCAGTATGATGTAGATATACCTTATGATTTTTGGTATGTTGTTTAGATGCACATTTTAACCTTTAGTATGATTTGGAGATGCTTCATGTGACCTTGTGGAACTGTGTGGATACATGGTTGAGACTTGTCGTATGATGTACTCGTTGAGGATCGATTGGTTATGTGGTTATGCACTGTGAACCTTGCTTGAATTCAGACTGATAGATTGATTTGATTCTGGAAACTAGGAAGAGAATATGGGATTAGCCCTTAGAGGTGGATGATTCCACCTCCCAACTTCTGAATTTGATTGTTTGATATGCGCGAAACTAATCTGGTGGTTGGAAGATTTTGACGAAATCTTGATTTGAAAGGGATTTGAGTTGTTTGGTGTAAGGTTGCTTAATTAGACGTCTTATTTGAAGATTTTGAACGATTTTGAAAAAGGACCAGCTTTGATTGTAAAAGAATGAACGTTACCGAGAATTTCAACGATTTTGAGGCTAATCTTTATTTTCAATTATGGAATTCCATTTGAAACTTTTCAAACCCGGGCAACTCTATGATACTTCACGAAGTGGATACAAGCATTTTATGAGGGCGCTTATAGTTTGCTTGCTAAGACCTAGTAATGATATTGTAGAGAGTTGTGGTACTTCCGAAAAGTCGAAGCAAGGATGTGATAGGGGCGCCTATTGCATACTTGTCAAGACCAATTGGAGATGTCACGACCGTGACTAGGATGTTGTGAGAATCTAGGAAGACGCGACCGAGATGATTACAAGATTCTTGGACATGGTCCTTGGACTCATCAATTTCAAACTTCACCCCCTACTTTATTTTGGTTTTAGTCTCGGGGACGAGACTTGTTTTTAGAGGTGGATGATGTAAAGGCCCGGATTTTTAAAATGATAATTTAAAAATAAATAAAATAAAATGGATTTAAATCGGATATTGTAAGGAAAACTTGTCATCCATTTAATAAATAGAACTCGAAACTTTTAAAGCGGATTCCGACCAAATTTTAAATTATGCAAAATAGATTTTATTCCGCTTTTTAGAAATTCCATTATTAAACTCGGATTGAAAATTTTAAAAAAATTATTTGTAAACGAGTCGGGATAAGATCGAGAGAGCGGGTTTTGGGATTTGTTTTCCGGGTACCTTGAGAAATTGTTTTGGGGTCACATTTTGTCTCTTCCTCCCACCTCTATCCGGGTTGCATTCAACCCAACTCCAGCTCACTCCACCCCAATTCTAGCTAAATATTATCCACTCCCACCTCCTCCCTCATGTGCTTGCTTCACCCAGAAAGGCAAGATGCTAAACACCACCTACTCCCTTCTGTTTTCTATACCCAATAGCAGCTCCCCTCTTTCACTGTCTTCCCAGGAAACTCATTCCCCCCTTCTTTCCTTCACATCCTTAGCCACAACTCCCTCCTTTTCACCTTGTTCCAGCACCATCGTCCCTGTTTTTCCGAGTAGCAAAGCCGAACAACAATTCCACCCACCTTCCTCCTCTCTTCGGTCCAGCAGTAGCCGCCAGGAGCAGCCCTCGGTGAGCACCCCGCAACCTCCTCCCTTCGATTCCGATTCGAAACCCTGTAAAGGTCCCTCCTTTTGACCACTCCATCCGTTCCAGGTCGATAATCGCACCCTCAAGCCTCCAACGAAGCAAATCGTCCTCCGGTGAGCAGTTCCGGCGTGAACGACGACCATCTCGGTGAGACTTCTCTTCCTCCTTCTTCCCTGCGCTCGTGTCTGTCCTGTTGGGTCGGTTGAGGTCGGAATGTAGTGTCGGTCCGGGTGGGAGAGTCTTGGCCGGAAAGGAGCCGCCGGCAGGCCTGAGCTCTTCCTCCTCCTTCTTCCGTCCCTTTCTCCGACGTCGCTCTCTGTTCTATCTGTTTGGGAAAGAAGGAAGGCAGTGTTGGGCAGGGTTGGGCCTAATTTTCCGGGTCATGGGCCGGATTCGATCCCTCCTTTCCGGGTTATATCATTTCTCTTGTGGGTATCCAGTTTTGGGAGAGGGAGCATGGAATCCGGATCCTTTATTCTTTCATTCCTTCTCTGGGCTGGGCCGGGTTCCTTCTTTTATTCACATAAGGGTTGGGCTGTGAGATTGGGCTTTTGTTAGTAGATGGGTATTGTTGTGTGTTACTTATATTATACAATTGTAGAGTTAACATGTTATCATATATTACCTATTTGATTAACCTATTGTTATTATTATTAAGACATGTTATTTCTGATTTTGTGATAAATATGGATTTCTGAAATTATTATTATATATTATAAAATTATTTTAGAGTGATTTATTGAGGTCAATCGATAAAGTAATTTATTTTATAAATAGGGTTTATAAAGATGGACCTATTTTGGGAATGTTTAACAAATGTCTTAAGTTACTTGAAACATTAAAGTCAAGGTTTGAAATAAAATGTCGGAACTATTTCTATAATATGATTTGAGAAATTGTTTTAAAAGTGAGTTGACTTATCTTGAGACTTAAGAGTTGGAAAACTTTGGGAAATGAGTTCGGAAATATGGTTGGTACGATTTTATCAATAAGTTGGATTTAAATAAATGATTTTGATTGATGTTGATCGTATCGGAAAGATTTTGGAAAATGGTTTTATCATCGATTGGTTTTGAGTATGTTGAGAACTTGAGTTTCGTATGTATGAGTGTCGGCACGATAGCTTATGGAAATGACTTGATGATAGGTGTGTATTGCTTTTGGATTGCTTTGGACTTGCATTTGGGCCCTTGCTTGTGTTATATTGCTGTTCTGCATCTTCAGGTAAGTCTCTTCGGAGCTTACTCAGATTGAATAGAGCTATTCCCTGCCTTAGGTGCATGATATACTAGGTGTTGCATTCATGATCAGCATGTCATGTAGTACCATGCTAGGTTGCATTGATCGTTGAGCATTCTATTTCTCTATGTGTATGTAAACAGAACGGCCGTTATCTGTGATAGTCCTAGAGTCTTTGCTAGGGTCATAGGGTAGCCCAGCCTCATCGGGTACCCTGAGTCAATCGAGTACTTCCTTATATTATGATATGCCTGCGGGCTTTATTGTGGAGCGGGTTAGGCATGCGTGCCGCCCTATTA
This sequence comes from Persicaria tinctoria, assembly GCA_037127255.1. Taxonomy (NCBI): domain Eukaryota; kingdom Viridiplantae; phylum Streptophyta; class Magnoliopsida; order Caryophyllales; family Polygonaceae; genus Persicaria; species Persicaria tinctoria. Next base: position 11,087,164 of record JBANSL010000012.1, read on the forward strand.
TGAATGAATGCATTCACGAGCTGGCCAGTCTCCGCCTGTCGGAAGGGGTGGAGGTAGGAGAGGGATATGCCACTTGGCATTGTCTTGGGCCCTTTACAGTATTTCTGCACATTATTATGAACTAGGAGCATGCTAGTGTGTTTGAATTTCGTACTGCATTAGAGCATCTTTATTAGGTATAGCGTATATGTGTGCTTATGGTTGGGATGCAGAGTTAAGTGGGCATCGATCTGATCCCGCTCCAAATCAATTTTTTTAGGAATTATTTATGTTCATCCTATCGGTGCTGTTTGCTTATTGCGCGGGTCATTTTGTCGGCGGAGAGTGAGCGCTGGAGTTATAGACTTCACCAGACTCTGATTATATTGTTTTGGATTTATACTTTTGACTCCGTTTTGACCCGGCTCCGCCGTGGCACTTGTATCTGTACTTTACTTCCGCTTTACTTCCGTTTGAAATGGTTTCCGCGACATAGTCTTAGGACAGGTTAAGGGTACCCAACGGCCCTTCGATGTTTTTAGGGTTTGAAATCCCTCTTTCTAATAACCTTAAAATGAGTTTGAAACCTCGACCCGTACCTGGATTGCAAGATCCGAACAAGGGGTTTTATCCCTTGAAACGTAACCCAGAAATTATAATTCTGGGCCGTTACAATTACTATTTACAAGAAACTAGTTTAGTACCCGCACTTTTGTGCGGGTTTTTTTTATAAAATTAATACATTTAATATTAAAAAAAATGTATAAAAAAAGTTTTGTGAATTTGTTTTAGTTCTTATCAATCAATAACTAACAAAATCTTATCAATTAATAACAAACCAATCATATATATATATATATATATATATATATATTAATTTCATCTAATTAACAAATCATATATTTCACTAAAAAATAAATTAATAAATCCTATAATGATTAAAAAAACAAATTCTTATCAATTAATAAAAAACAAATAAATTTGAAAGTAGATGAATCATTTTCCGAAGAGAAGCTTAGACTGCACATTGCCATATGGCCCGACTTGCATGAGATCAATGTAGAACTGCATGCCCCATAACATTGTTGCGTCGTCTGTCAACAAACAAATGAATTTGTATTGCTTAGACAAACATGCTGCAACGGATACAAAGTGTTGATATAATAAGAACTTACTTATAATTATAGTTCCATATGGCGTCAATGGCTTATAGTTGAATATGAAGATCTGGAACTTACTTATAGTTCCATATGGCGTTAATGGCTTATAGTTGAAGTTGAAGATCTGGGTTATGTTATCAAAGTTGGGATGTTGGACGATTAAGTTCCACTGCGAATAGTTCATCCTGTAGTTGAAATTCGTAATCGTGACCTTTACCTGCCAGTATTGCTTGTAGTTGAGCTTGAGAGGCCAATGCACCCGGATTGGGCACATATGATTAGTACATCGGACCAAAGGCAAATAACGAACAAATAAACTAAATAAAAAACATGGTTAATGAATTCAATAAAAAAGAAACTAAAATCTAGAATGAACTCCATAACGAATCTGACGCTAATTCGCACAAACAAATAAACTAAATAAAAAACGTGATTAATGAATCACACAAACAAAGATAAATAAAATAATATTTAACGTACTTTTTTTCGAAGCTTCCTATTATTATTCTCTATGGGCACCTTACCTTTATTATTTGACATTGTGGACAATCTAATTTAGCTCGGTTGAAAAAAGCTTTTCATACGACATACCATGGATCACTAACAAATATATAGAGGTGAAACCATGAGATCACCACCGGATTAAAATCGTTTGGCTTAACAAAAAAATCATAACGACCAGATAAACAATCAATTGATATTTTAATTTCTAAAACTAATCGGCATGTCTTTCATTTTACCGATCGGATAACAATCAATTAATAACAACCGAATATACATTTTAAACTAATCGGAATATCATTTTAAAACACTGGCATATCTTTCATCAATTTAACTAATTGGCATATAAATCGGCACATCATTTTAAAACACCGGCAAATTAAACTAATCGTCATATAAAATCATAACAACCGAATACACATTTAAAAACAATTAATTGATAATTGATTATTATTTATATAATTAATATATTAATATAATTAATTTAAATTGCAATTAACTAACAAATCATTAAAAAAACAATCTTAACAACCAGATACACATCAAAAAACAATTAATTGATTATTGATTATTATTAATATAATTAATTTAAATTGAAATTAATTAATTATCAAATTATAAATAAAAAATAATTAATATTTATATAATTAATATATTAATAAAATTAATTTAAATTGCAATTAACTAACAAATCATAAAAAAAAAACAATCTTACCAACTGGATACACATCAAAAAACAATTAATTGATAATTGATTAATATTAATATAATTAATTTAAATTGTAATTAATTAATTAACAAATTATAAATAAAAAAATAAAAATAACCTACTTTAAAGGAGAAGTCGTCACATGGCGTAAACGACTTCTCCTTTAGTATTATAATATGATTAGTGGGTAGCCGAGATACTATCTGGACACCCACTCCCTTAGCGATAATAAAACTGAGTCTAGTGAAAATATAAGGGCAGCACGAGCCCCGGCATCCCGAGATACGGAGAATTTCTGAATCCGCTTCAGCAAAGCAACCGCATCCGTATCTAATCCCCCCCCAACGAAGAGAAGGAGAAGGGTGTGAAACCATAACCAGCCGCCGTGCACAAATCTCGATACTTGGCACACTTACACCGAGCAGCATCAACAACAACACGACCATGCACAAAGTCAGACATCCCAGACTGAGTCAAAGGGGAGGATCCCGTCAGATCGACACAAACATCCCACCCTCTGTCCCAGGAATAAAATAGCAAATCCGCCGAACGAAGAGGATTATCATACCCATCAATCAAACCGATATCAACCTCCTTACCGGCAGAATTATTATTATTATTATTATTATTATTAGGAAATTAAGATGGGGCCTTTATTTCATCTTTGTTACGTGAGTAAGAACTAAGAAGGTACTTTTTTAATTAATTATATTTACGATCGACATGGGATCTTTTTTTATTTTCCTGAATTTGAATTTTGACATAAAATTATTTTGACCAAAATTTTTTTTTACATAAATTGTGGAATTTCATATTTAGGCTATCCCTATTTGGTTACTTAGATTAAGATTGAGATTTTGGTTAGGTATTTTTTTTTAACTTACTATATAATTTGTAAAATCTATCAAACTTAACATATAGTACTTATATATATATCGATCGTTGACCTGCCTCTCGATCAATTTAATTTCTAACATAGTGGTCTCTAGCTTGGTACGTTGAAATTCCGTTATTTTGAAAGATAAATTTACAGTATCTAATATTCATGCTTGAGATATAATTTTAGTGTTCTTTTTCCCTGCTCATTTGTAAACAAAATTAATAAAAGAGTTTGAAGTTTTTAATTTTGTAAGAAAAAAAGACAAATTAATGTAAAATGGGCTGAATTAGAAAATTCATAATTTAATTGCGGTATTAGAGAAATCGATCAAGTTTGATGCTAGTTTAATTTGAAGGTCGAGAACCTGGTTTTAACTAGCGAAGACGCCTTCAACAGATGAAAAATCAACCTTTCTTTTTTGAATATTTGATTGAATTCCAAATATCCAAATCACTGCCAGTTAATTATGTCTCCCAACTTGCATGATGCCATGTTTTTCTAACATATATATATATATATATATTGTTTGAGAATTGTATATAATCACTTTAAATTACAGCCAAAAAAAAAAAAAACCTTAAATTATTGTACTTTAAAAACACACACACAAATTTAATAACTTACAAAAAAAAACTACAGTTCTCAAACAATAGATAGAGTTCCGAAACTCTAATTATTGTATTTTATAAAGTTTTAAAAATAAAAAATCAAATAGATAGGAGAGTTATTTATTTATTTATTTTTAGGGTCAGAAATCAAACCATGCATTTTAATTTATTGTTTTGAATATGTCCGGTGCACAAAGTAATTAGAGTTTCGGAAGTCATAAACGGGGAAACTAGTTTGTCGCTTTTAACTTGGATATATATGATATAGGAAATGAAATTATTAATATATGATATATATATATATATATATATATATATATAATATAGTATGCTGTTTATAAATTGACTTATCTCCTTTTTCACATTTCGATGATGATGAAAAATCAAATCCAGTTTCAACTCTGTTTCCCCTCTTGCCTTTGAATTTGTGATGCTGATTTATGTACGTATGATATTTGACTTTCCTTGATTTCTAGTTTCCTATATATATTCTCCATTTTAGACATTGTGTTGAACACACGTTAGTCGTAACATATTTACACCCAGCTAAACTAAGTTGAAATTAGATACGTACGTCATAAATAATTCACCCCAAGTCATAATATATATCAGAAACTGATATACGAAGATTCCTTCGCGATCAATATATTCCTATAAACCTTCAAGAAACATAAGTATCTTGTTAATATATCGCTATCGGATGAACTAAAACCGACCAACTAAAACATGAGTATCCTGTTAATATATCGCTTCGAGACAGGCAGGTGGTTTCTTAGTCGGACCAAGAAACCACCCATTAACTCGTCCTGCATGCGCGGTGCCTGCCATCCGATACGACGTCGTTCTTGCTATGTCGACATCAAGTCATGCTGACGAGAGTCAGTCTTCTGCATCATCTATACTAGGAGGTCAAGGACTGAAGTTTTAAGAGGAAATTGGCCTTGTAGGCCCAATTACTAACCTAATCAAGCAAATGTTCATTGCTAGTCTAAGTTAAACAAATGTCCATTAGATAGTCTAATGTAACCCTAACCCTCTTTCATTCGGATCCCCTCTCCCTCCCTTCTTTTAGTGGCCTTCCTTTCTCTCTCCCATGACTTCCTCCATCAGATCTCCGATCACTTTCGGAGCTTGATTCGATTTCTTTAGTGGTAGTACATGTGGCAATTTCGTCTGGCTTACTTGGACCTAACAATGATGATGTCCCTTCTCCGTCGACGACAATGGCCATGAAAAGGCCTCCAAGTCGTATTATTAGGGTTAGGGTTTGGGCAGACGACCGATTTGCAGAATCTGGCCGAGGTGAAGATTCACTCTCTAGTTGATGATCGATCAACAAACGAAACCCTTTGTCCGCTCACGGTTCTTCATCCATCTTCGACCTCAATAATAGTCCAACATCCACTAGTATTTGAGAACAAGTTTGCTCATGTTTGCAGGCCGGTTTCGATGAGGGCATTTGTCCAACATATTATCCTTAAATTTTCCATTTCATTATAGTTTATTAAATAGTAATAGTGTTTACATGTTTTTGGAAAGTTTAAAACGAGTGTACGTGTACGTGTGTGAACTTGTAATTCAAACTACCAAATAGCTAGCGCGGGCTCTTGAACCCGATAGGCCGATAGTGACATCATGATTACGTGGATCTTGCATTGTGCTGATGCCACTCTCTAATTAAATATATATATATATGGAAAAGTCTAGGTTTATAGTTTATACTAAGCCTAAAATATCAAATCTTACACTACTAATTAAAAATAGCCATAATTTATATAATTAATGTAAAATATATTACTCCATTGGTAAAGGAAATATACACTCATAGTTAATTGTGTTAATCAACTTTTTCAAACGGGGTGGCTATGTGCACCCATGGTAACTCAATAGGACGTATCTATATATGATTCGTCCGCTGTAAATTTTTAAAAAATATACGGATAGATCTAGGATCCGTCCGCTATAAAAAAAAAATACTTTGTGCAGTTGCATGTACAACTTTACTTTGTGAAAAGTGAAAACTAACAAGGGCGGATCTAACTCTCTCCTTTAAAAAAAAAAAAAAAAATTGTTACAACTTTTCTTTTCTTTTCTTTTGTTTTTCTTTTTGTTAATGTATATAACAGACGAATCTATAATCCATCATATGGAGTGCATATATCACCTGTCATGGGGCATATATATATTACAATCCTTTTCAAACCCCTCCTCTCTCCTTTAATATTTAAAGGAGATTTTTTATGCCACATGGTCAAATTTATAAAAAATACGGAGTAAGATTTAAGCCTTGTATCATGTGTATTGAATTAAAATATGGGGTTAATCATTAGTTCATTACAACTTACAAGGTGCAAAGCCTGAAAGGGTAAAACAACGTTGACCAACATTGACTCTAAACCATTTGCGGTTCGCTCCCAATCCCCATTAACCAATTCTTGGGCCCAACAGCCCACACCATATTTTCACGTGTAATGTTTTTACTATATTTAGTATATATTATTATTATTATTATTATTATTATTATTATGGGTCTATAAATTTAAAATGAAATAAATTCCAGCACAAATGTAAAATAATATTAAAGTAATAAATTTCTAGAAAATATATACGACTACATACAAAACATGGTAGTTAAATAATTGTGCCCTTTCGACTTAGACAATCCTATAAATAAAACGGAGTAGTATATTTTTATTTAGTTATCCAAAAAAAATCAATAAACTTATTTATTTCTTGCGTATAATACACACATACACACACAGACACACTATATTATACTCCATTAATCTGTTTTGATTGAACGTTATTGTCGTCATTGTTTAATTATAGAACTCGGATTCAATGTTGAAAATGTGAATTTTGTGGAATTTTCGTTCTCATTCAAGACGTAGTACAAATATAATTATTTGCAGATTGATAATTAAATATCACTGTTTTTTTTATTAAAAAAAATCAGAATATCATTGTTTTCAACACTATTTTTTTAACATTAATTTAAACGTACAAGTAATATATTGCTCTGATTGAGAATTGCCATTCAATGTTGTAATTATAAACCATGAAATGAAAATGACAACCAAGGAACCATGCGTGTTAACTGATAAAAAAAAAGAGTCAATTATTTTACATTTTTTTGATATAAATTATATATAAGTAATTATTTTACATTTTACAAATAAGTAATTTTTTTGATATAAATTATTTTACATTTTACATATAAGTAATTATTTATATATAGTGTGTCAATTTAGATAAAAAAAATAGTGGCTAAATCTAAATATATACTGATGGTGACTTGAGATTTGTGTGACTACTTTCATGTGTGAATGCTAGTGAAAATTAATTTGTCAAGAAAAAAATCCCCGCTTCTTTTTTTATTTTATTTAAGTAACGTCATAGTCGATTCAGAAGGTCGGAGCTCTTTAAGAGCATCTCCAACAGTTTCCCCATTTTAGGGATTTTGGAGTTTTTGGGGAATTTTAAGGGATTTTTTGGTCCAACAGATTCCCCATCCAATTCTCCAAAATGGAGAAGCAGCAGGAAAAATGGAGAGGATTCCCTAAATCTGCAGCATTCTCCAAACTAAACAATTCTCCAAATCTTCGAAATGGGGAAGCTGTTGGATTTAAAGCGAAAATAATTTGGAGAATATGTATTTTGTTTCCCCATTTTGGGAAAATTTTAGGGAAGCTGTTGGAGATGGTCTTTAACCATATTTTTTCAATTAGTAAATGCAGTGTATATTCTATTAGTTCCTTTTTATTTAACTTTTCTATTTAATTTTGTTTTTTTTTAAATAATAGTACTCCGTAAAAACTATGTAAAAGATTTTTTTTAATTAAAAATTTTAAAATAAAAATAATGATAAGTATGGAATTATTTTAAAAATTTTAATTAAAAAATAATATTTTATATAATTTTTATCATATAAAAAAACATACATTAATAGACATACATAATATGTCATTTTTAGAGGATTTTCTCATCTATGCTCTAAAGACATGGATTAAAAAGAAACATTTATAAAAATTTGTCAAATTTAAATAATTTTAACCATTTTTATAACGCTTTTTTAGGGTATAAATATACAGAGAATTTTTCCAATATCATTTACTTATCCTATACTCTAAGAATATAGAAACGTAATAGAAAAACTCATTTATTTAAGGAAAAAAAGAGTAATGGATAGTCATTAAAAAAAGAGAGTAATGGATAATAGATAAATACCCTCACGCCCTTGCCAAAAATGAAGAAGAAGAAGATAATAGACACCTAGATAGAAAAGGAGAAAAAAATGATTTAATTTTTAAAAATTAACCCTTCTTTTAAAAACATTCCATAAACTTGTTTCCCTAGCTTTAATTATAAAAAGGGGAATTACTAGTAAATACCCCACTTTGATAATTGGTTTGCAAAAATATATAGGTTTGAAAACAATTGCATCAATATATGAAAATTTGTAAAAATACCTTATTTAATTATCAAAACTACCCACCACCCCAAAAAATCAGGAAAAAAAAGGTAAAATATTTTTGATATTTATTATATTTTTCTTATATTTTTAAATTATATTAAATAATTAAATAATAAAAAAAGTTGGAATTAAAAAATAAAATCTCAATCCCAATCCCTACCGTCAGCCCCCGACCTAATCTCAATCCCATAATTGGTCCTGAAGCCTGCCAGAGAGAGAGAACGTGGAATGGAGCTCCTGGCATCGGAGATCCCAAATCCGTCGCCATCTCACGGTGGTTCTTGCTTCATCCACTTATCAGCAGCTTCACCGGCGAAAGGAGCGCCAGGAGATCCTTCTAGTTACAAAGACGGCCAACAACGCTTTCCGTCGCCTTCGCCTCCTTGTCTTCTGGAAGAGTCGCCACGCCAATGCAGACTCTGAACCCCCTGTTAAGTCCCTTCGTCGATTGCTCGATTCCCCCGATTTCCACCTTGGTCCCGCCTGCTTTGATGCTCTCAGTGCCAAACTCGTCGAACAGGCCGACTTTGATTTCTGCTTCACCAGCGGTAATCACCTTCTCTCCTTCTTCATTTCGATTTCTTCCTGTTATTGTTTGCTCTGCGATCATCATCGGATTACAAAAGTTCGAGCAGGAGGTTGATTGTTGGATTTTCTCACAGTACTTGTTTTGCAATTGATTTTAGGGAAGTACCGAAGATGAATCCTTTAGTGGTGTGCTTGATAGGTGATTAGTGATTACTGTGTTTAGTTAAAATTTCCCCAAATATCTAGTTGAAATCGAATTTGGCATTGTTGGAACTGAAAACCTACATTAGTTGTGCAATGATAAACAATATCTTAAATTTGTGATGCATATGCTAATGCACTTTGTTATCAACTGTTTATGCTCTAAGTAACAACATATATCTATAAATGTCTCTGGACAAAGTTGTTCAGTGACACTTAGGTCTCAAACTCTGAAGCATATCTTTAGTCTGTTGGTAGTCGAGAAAAAAGTTTATTCCAAGTTTTGCCTCCGTTTTTTTAGGGTTCTCGGTATCAGCGGCTAGACTGGGATTACCTAATGCTGGGCTTATATCCTACGAGGAGATGGTGGATCAAGGGCAAAAAATTACAGAAGCTTTTTCAATACCTGTCATAGGGGATGGTGACAACGGGTATGGGAATGCAATGAATGTTAAGAGAACTGTGAATGGATACATTAAAGCAGGATTAGCAAGAATCATCCTTAAAGATCAGGTTAGCCGTCTTTTGTAATATCAGAGTTGATGTTCAAAGTGTCTTTTGAGTACAGTACTATATTTATGGGTTGGGGTAGGGTGAAAACAAGTTGCATAATATCTGAAATTTAACTGATTGAAGTGATTAAATGAACTCTACTTTCCGTTTTCTTTTGAGCTATCCAATGAAGGTTTCTTATACATCTAATTTGCTTTTTTTTTAATCATGGGTAGGTATCTCCAAAAGCTTGTGGTCATACACGCGGAAGGAAAGTGGTCTCAAGAGAAGAAGCAGTGATGCGAATAAAAGCAGATGTCCATGTTCGAGAAGAAACAGGCTCAGATATTGTTATTGTTGCAAGAACTGATTCTCGTCAGGCTGCCTCCCTCGATGAAGCATTGTGGAGAACACAAGCCTTTGCTGATGCTGGAGCAGACATTCTCTTTATCGATGTGCTCGCTTCGAGAAAAGAGATGGAGGCATTCTGTAAATCTTCACCGTTGGTGCCGAAAATGGTACTAAAATTTTAGTATTCTTTCTAGCATTTGTCTAGTACTTTTTACTCCATGTATAAGTGCAAATGATATTTCAGTGACCAAACATGATGTGCTAAAGGAAGCTGAGACAACTATTCAAATACCTTTTCGAAAGACCTCCAACCTTTTTTTTTTTTTTTTTTTTGAAAAAAAGAACTTGAGATATTATATGAAACATCAACAGTTTAATGATTCCACGTATTAAAATTTTGTTTATAATTTTAGACTAAGTCAAATATCAAGCTTTCCTGGTTGATTAGTTTGACACTGTAATCTAGTTCATAACCCAAAGCTGATCCGATGGCAGAGAAAACTGTGGATCACGAATGGCAAATGCTTGCATTAGGCCACTTGGGTAATCACATCTATTTCTTTTCTATTTGATACTTCTAAAGCCCTAATGGTATGTCATCTACAGGCAGATCTGATGACCCCGAAAGAAAGGATGATGATGACATGGATCAGGGAGAACCAGACCCAATAGTTCTTGTAACTGAATTCATAAATTTTGGGTTGAGATGTGCGACAATACTATGAAGAGTATGAACTACATCTTTTGCTTTGTGTAAGGATGAGATTGTTGGTTATTTTAAGTTTTTGTTTATGCTTTACAGATTGCAAATATCAGCAATGAACATTTTCTATTCCGTGATCATTAGAATCAACCATGAGAAGTTTATAGTCTTTGCATTGATTATGTTGAACATTAGAATCAACCTTTATTGTTTCATTGAGAGCATTTTTCAGTGATCAACGTAGTTCTCAGAAAAGCAAATATCCTTGATGTGTTTTTTTCCAGTAATGACATGATCAATAATCTGGCGATTAATCTAGTAGGAGGGGGCAATTAAGCAGTTAGGGTTAATAATCCAGTGGTTATTATTCAGGTCAAAACTGTACCTTTACTCAATCGATCTCCCGCCGAATTTTGATCATATCCCGTCAATGTTCATGTTTTGGATTGTCAAGAATAATATCCATCATGTCAATGTGATAATATTATGCTTTCAAGATATATATTGACAATCCTTTTGTAAATATGGTTAATAATCCTGAAGATATGATTTACCGTATCTTTAGTGATTCTCTCCCCGATTATAGCTTCAATCCTGTCAAAGTAAACCTACAGCCTTGTCACTATGAACATTACTCCTGACGTTGTGAACAAATAACCCTGTCATCTTGGGCAGACCTTTATTTTCTAGTTATGGTATGGATAAAATCGTATCTTTATTCTCTTTCCTATCATAGACCCCATCCTGTCATTATTAGATATCTGGTTTGTCATCAAAAACATATATCCTGTCAACAACAAATATATCATTGTCAATAATTGATTCTCTTAATAAGGCAATGATTTTCATCCGGCTTGGGTTATTATTCTTAAATTTATGAGAAAAATATCTTAACAACATTATTTTAATATATATATATTAATCTTCTTTTAATTCATAATACTCCTTTTAATGATTTTTATATTTAAATTTAAAGGTAAAATCAATCATTATTTTTTAACACAAATAGCCTATTTTTTAGCACATATGACCCACCTATTCTATTTTTGCTATTATTAAAAAACGGGTATACTTTTGCAAACCGAACACCGATTTGGTGTATTTCTGCAAATCGGCCTTATAAAAATTACCATTAGTTATGGGGTTGTTATAAGCACGGCTAACTAGACGTGGTTACGGGTCGGACTTGTCGGGTTGACGGTTTCGACCCGCTAGGTTAAGGGTTAGGGTTGGTCGACCCGAACCCTAACCTGAAATGCCACAAGTTGATCGGTTCGGGTCAACCCGAACTCTAACCCGAAAATGCCACGAGTTGATGGGTTCGGGTCGACCCGTTAACTCGCCAGATCGGCGAAATTTTATTTTATTTTAAAACTTTGACTATTAAATAAAAAAATATGAAAATGTATTTTTCTCACACTTCATTTGCAACTTCATTCCCAATGTGAAAAATCTATGAAATGAGTGAAGAGGGATTGAACAATAGGATAGTAAGATACATATATGTAGCTTCATACATACCTTCTCATTTTAGCTCTATATTTTCAACGTGGGAGGAAGTCAATGTCCCACATTGGAAATGAGAGAATAAAATGAAGACTTTCAAATCTATAAAAGAAGAAGAATAAGGTTGCATTTGTCCCATATTGCACATTGCATATTAATCTATGTATTACTATGAATTATTTTAAGAAATAATATACATAATAATTATAAATTTATTCTTTAAAAAAATATTTTTTTTGAAATTTTTTTTTATGGGTGTGGCGGGTCAGTGGCTTGGGAGAGCTCGACCCTAACCCTAACCCGCCAACCCGAGCCACCTGCTGACCCGGACTCGGCAGGTCAATGACCCAACGGGTTCGGGTCAACTCGTAACTCGTGGCCATGTCTAACTCTAGCTAACGGAGACGATGACTAGAGCGTCGATACTGTGTGGTCTGCAAGACGTCCAACTCCAGCGACGAATATGAATAAATATTGTGTGGCATGAAAATCTCATCTCTCATCCCACTTTTGTAGAGAATTTTCTATGGCACGTGCAACCTGGAAATATTCATATTCATCGTGCAACCTGTTCACCGACATCTGAAACGCTAGGTTCAAACCCGGGTCGAATCCTGTTCACTAGGTCAGATTTCTACAGCATGTGCCACTTTTGCAGAGATTTCATATTCCGGGTCTAAAACACAAGGTTCAAACCCGCAAAATTACCTGGCGTACGTACGAGTTGGGTTTTTCATATCGGTTCATGTTTTAATAGGTCTAGGTTCATACCACAATTTGTCGAACTAGCAATATATGTCTAACCCGACGTTGTTACTCTGTCAGACCCAATCCTTCACCGGCCATCAAGTAACATTCACAACTTCTCTACTCTCAACAATCGTCCAATCTAACGTTTTTCAACATTCAATTCGATCGACGTTAAATAACATCCAAAATGACGATAATTTGTAGTGTATATAGTCTCCGCGATTAAAAAAATGTTTGCTTCCACCACAGTTAGACCAACTATTGTGATAGATGGTGTTGTATAGGCAAGGACATTTGTGTAAATTCGGATATAAACACTGGGGGCATAATTGTAACTCTGTACAGAAGTTGGGCTTATAAAAGGTGGGTTACTCCCTCCTTAGGCCCATTCAATTCATTCTAATCAAATCTGTTGCAACTACCGAACTCCGTCCAACTACTTCTTCTTCTTCGATCAACCTCCATGGATTCCGGTGGACCTTGAGCTTAATCAAGGTCTTTTCATGGTATTAGAGCACACGGTTGAGAGATCCACACCTTTAGAGGAATCCAGAGCAAGGAATTGAAGACGAAGAGTGCAGATCCATGGGAGATTTTACAGAAATCAGAGATAGAGTCATCGGAGAAATCAACGGAGGAACTGGTAACATGAACGATCCATATGGATTATCCAACTCAGATCATCCAGGATCGCAGCTTGTAGCAAGCGTATTCAATGGATCCAACTATCTGAGTTGGAGGCGAGGCGTGAAGATGGCGTTCGGAGCCAAATTCAAGATCTCGTTCATCGATGGGAGTTCGAGACCGGAGGAGGTTGCACCAGCAGATCTTCCGAGGTAGAAGAGGTGTGAATATATGGTTCGGTGCTGGATTCTCAATTCAATGACACCGGAGATCTCTGAAGGCTTCGTCTACGCAGAATCGGCTCATCAACTCTGGGAAGAATTGACGGAAAGGTACGCTCGGACAAACGGACCTCTCCTGTACCAACTCAAGAAGTCCCTGAGTAACGTGAGCCAAGGAAACCTGACGGTGCTTGAATGCTTCAACAAGATCAAGAAATATTGGGACGAAATCATCATCTTGCAAGGAAATCAGAAGTGTACCTGCAGAAGATGCACCTGTGAGCTTGAGAAACGAATTCAAGATGTTGAGAATCACAATAAGCTTCTTCAATTTCTGATGGGCCTGAACGATGGCTATGAAAGTGTGAGGAACCAGATCCTTGCAATAGATCCACTTCCAACTATCAATCGTGCTTACTACTTGGTCAAACAAGTGGAAGGTGCAGGCGGAGACAGCAGTGGCAGTGGCAGTACTTCTCAGGAAAGTAAGGCTTTCTCTGTCAATAAGCCTGTGAGTGGGAAGAAAAATAACAAGAAAGAGAAAGATAAGGCCGACAAGCTATGCACTCACTGTGGTATGACCGGGCATACAATGGAGGGATGCTTCAAAATCATAGGGTATCCAGACTGGTTCAAGGATCCCAAAAGCAAGAAGACGTCAAGAATTGCAACAGCAGTGACTGAAATTGATTCACCTTTTGAGGATGGTGATGAAGTGGGAGCTGATCCATAAATTGATATGGCTATGGCAAATGCAGTGTTTCATGAGGTACTGCGTGCTATGAGAGGCAAGAAGCAGTTTCAGATGGCCTCTACTAATAGTGCAGGTATTATTTCTGCAATGCATTTGTTTAGACATAGCAATAACAATTATATTTCTTGGATGATCGATTCGGGGGCATCTGATCATATGACCTTCAATGATAAAATGTTGAGGGATAGACGGAATTTAGCTAGATCTACAAGTGTTTTTTGTGCCTGAATTCAAAGCTAATCTGCTGTCAGTTGGCAAACTCATCGATGATAATGGGATTGATGTGTATTTTAAGAATGATAAGTGTCTGGTCAAGTTTTGCTTAAAGCTGGTAGGATATCTGGACAACTTTATCGAGTTTCTTTGCAAGCTCTTGGTACCACAAGGCTCATACAATCACAATGCTCTTGTGCAAGGATCTACATTGCACAATGTAGCTAATAAAAGCATGTAATAATCATAGTTTTGTACAGACTCTTCATGACATCTTTCCTTCTCTAATACATCCTGCAATCTGCTAAATGCTTGAGTTGTTACACCTTGATGTATGGGGACCATATAGAGTTCCTAGCTTTACTAGTGCTAAGTCATTTGTCACCATGACATCTTTTGAATATCCATTTTTTTTTATAGATAATATTCTCACAATCTCTAAAGCTATAGCCACATAATATTGTCACAAAATTGTGGTCACCTAAATCTCTCATTTTCAGCCCATATGAGATGAGATATTCAGCATGGCAATAGTAATATCGTTATTCATTTATAACCGGTTTGAGTAGGAAATATAATTTGGAAGGGTCAAGTAGTAGTAAGTGGGAAAGCAGTCGCCACCGCAGAAAAATGGAAGTTTCGGATGCGTCTAAGAAGAGAATAGAAAGACATATGCGTCTTTATTTTTGCACACCCTCTCCTCTCCTCTCCTGAGTCTCCTCTCCTCCGCCCTTATCCGCGTCTTTGACTCGCCCCACTCCCCACCACTTCTATTTTCACAATCCCAATTAAGACCACATTTCAATTTCATAACCCTTAACTTCCTCACCCCACCTATCATTCTCCACATATTTATATATATACACTACCCTCCAAACCAATGCAACAATTTTTATAAATGATTAAAACACCCTCCAAATTAATGCGATTTAACATTAATATAAACTTTTTCAAAATTAGTATAAGCTATTTTACATTAAATTATTATTAATCTCAATATATGGATTAACTTTTGACCTATTTGTTTTGAAATTTAATAATGTGGTGTCACATTATTAAATCCACAATAAAGTAATTTTTGTGAAAAAAGGTCAAATTAGATGAATAGATTAATCCTATAATTAAATTTGTATTAAAATTTATTTTTTTATTAAATTACAAACATGACATTTAGTATTTAACAATTTTAAAATTTATATTATTTAATACAGAGTACAGTATTATTTTGATATTTTCGGCTATTGTTTATAAAATATCCCAACAGTTTACCAAAAAAAAAAAAAAATATCCCAACATTAGTTACAATTAATAGCTTAATCAACCTCGATTGTATGGCATATTTTAGAAATCAGTACTCCATAGTTAATTACTTCTCTTTTTTTTTTTGAGCATATAGTTAATTACTTCTCTTGACTGTGATGGTCACTGGTCAGAGAGAGTTGAGGCTAATTTTATACAACCACCTCAAAATTATTAAAATTTCCCCAAATTAAGCCTAATAATTATATATGTACAAATAAAGACAAAAACATAGGAGTCCATTACCTCCACCCAAACCCGCCCATTGGAAGGAAATTGGATTTCACACTTTTTTGACTCTCTCCCCCTCTCCCACTTTCTTTCATCCTTCCAAAAATCCCCCCTCTCTATAAATCCTCATCTCACATATTCTTGCTAACCAACTTCTCCAATTCTCTCGCTAAACTAACATTCTTTATTTCTTTTCCGACCACCGATTTTCGTAAAAAGGTCTCAAGTTCAAATCCCATCAATCTGATATCTCGAAACTCGAATCAACCTCGACTCGATTACAATCTGACACCATGAGGAGGGCTATGGAGATAGGACACGACGACGGATCGGAGTCCGGGAGCAGCGTCCACTCCCGGGCCGCGTTCAGCGGCCCGATGAGCGGCCCGCTCGTCTCCTCGATCAAGAAGAGCGCCAGCGCCAGCAGCAAGAAGAGCGCCCGGTTCCGGGACGACGTCGTCGACCGGTCTTCCACCACCACCGACGACGACGACAACGCGTACGTGGAGATCACGCTCGACGTCCGCGACGACACCGTTTCGATCCAGGAGATCCGCGGCGCCGTCGACCAGGAGACGGCGCTGCTCGCGAGCCAGCTCGAGAAGCAGTCGGGGGCGCGCCGGCTCACCAACCAGCTCTCCTCCAAGCTGAAGCAGTACTCGCAGGAGCTGAGGCGCGTGGCCTCCCTCTCCCGCCGGGACAACGCCAACCGCCGCTTCGACCGCACCAAGTCCACGGCGGCGCGTGCCCTTCAGGGTCTCCAGTTCATCAACAAGAGCAATGTGGGCGAGGAGGGCTGGCCCGCCATCGAGAAGCGCTTCGACAAGCTCGCCGTCGACGGCTTACTCCCCAAATCTCGATTCGGACAGTGCATCGGTGAGTTGTTTTTACATCCTAGTCCTCCAATTATTTGTAATTTGCAAAAAATAGACAAACTTTTTAAAATGTAACAAACTGATCAAATATTCGCGAAAAATTGTATCAGGGATGAGCGAGAAGGAATTCGCAGGGCAGTTGTACGACGCATTGGCTCGTAGGAGAGGCATCGTGTTGGGAATGATAAGCAAAACAGAGCTCAAAGAGTTCTGGCAACAACTTTCCGACCAGAGTTTCGATGCCAGACTTCAAACTTTCTTCGATATGTAAGTTATTAAACCATTTCCAATACCATCGTTATCTCTGCTTTATCTTCAATACATTTTTAGAAAATTATTTAGTTTTCGAGAAGACGAGAATATTTTAGATTTTAATAACCCTTTTTTTTCCTAATATTTTTCCCATTTTGAAGAAAATTCCAAAAAAGACTAAAATTATCAAAATGGAGAATCAATACTCTTATAATTAATCATTCAACTTAATTATTATTTTTTAAGATCGGCCATGTGAGTTTAGTTGGCGGGTCATATTACCATATATACATAGGTTGAAAGTTGAATGCATCAAATTATAACCTTATTTTTTAATCTATTGGTGATTTATTTTTAGCACGGGCGAAAATGCCTCAAATTATAACAAGTGGGATGATGGGATATGCACCATACATATATATATATATATATATATATATATATATATATATATATATATATATATATATATATATATATATATATAATTATTGCTGCAAATTTTCATAAAAAACAATCATCAATTAATATTAATATACAAGTTGTAATGATAGACTAAATACCAATCTAGATGGGTAGCATAGGTTAAAAAATGAATTTATTAAATAATCTGAAGATGGGGTTGAAATATTATAATGAGAAATGTTGACGGATTCAGATTGTGAGGACGCCCAAACCTAATCCCCATCAACTAGTGTCATCCACTGCAAACTCCACACAAGTACTGGTGGGCTTTGGGGCCCACCCCCACCATTTCAACGTCTTCAAATCCATCATTGAATGAATTTGTTTCAAAAGTCAGCAATTTCGTGTCCATATTCATATGTGATCAAACACGATTCAGGGAACAACCTGTTATGTGCGTGTTTGAATATATTGCTGATTTTGCAGTCAATTTCATCTCTGATTTTACGTTTACCCTTTCAAACTTGGCAATTTGGGGCCAAACATGTTATGAAAAATAAAGGTAGTAAAAATTAAAATGTGTTGGTAAATAATTACTGTAAATGGTAAAATTGCTGACAAGCGGTAAATCAATTTTTGCAGGGTTGATAAGGACTCGGATGGGAGGATTACAGAAGAGGAAGTGAAACAGGTAGATTTGATTTTTCTTCGTAGGAAGAAAATTAGATTAATTAATTAGTAGTACTCCGTAATGAATTAAGTAATGAATTTAATTAATTAATTAAATAATTAATGATGCAGATTATCTCGCTGAGTGCGTCAGCAAATAGGCTATCAAAGATTCAAGAGAGGGCAGATGAATACGCGGCGTTGATCATGGAAGAGCTTGATCCTGACGGCCTTGGCTACGTTGAGGTATTCATTTATTCGTACAAATTCAATTTCTTTGAATTCTTCCTACCTTTTTTGGGGGGTTGGTGGAAATACATTAGATGATAAATAAACCTATTAATAGGAAGAGAATATCTTCATAACTATTTAATTAAATCCGTGACACCACCCTATTAAACCCCATCCTCTTAAGAATATAAAACCTTTTACAAAAGGTTAAAAAATGATTGAATTATTGCGACTAAAAGATTTTTTTTAACGGCAATTTACCCATGTAGATTAGAATAATTGAATAAATAAATAATCATGTATTATACTGTTATAACTTGTAGCGTTCACATATGTTGTTTTTAGAAGAATTGATTCAAATGGGATTAGCGGTACAACTTGTTGCCTTTGACTTTTAAATAATACTCCATCCATTAATTTACTATTTATGTACGCTTTTTAGTTGTTAAAAACTTTATAAAATATTAACTTTTTAATAATTTCATTCATGTTGCTATTAATTATGAATTTATAAAAAAAATTAAATAAAATTAATATTTTATATAGTTTCTATCATTCTAAAAAAAACGTACCTTAATAGTAAAGGAAATATTTTAATTAATAGAGAGAATAAATAATTAAGTAATTTTTTCATTACAAAAATGCCTATTAGCAAACGGGAAACTGGGCCAGTCCATTTGCATATCAAATGGCCCAATTTTATGGATTATGGGCCTTATTTACCCAACAGTGTAAAGATAAATGGGCCGGATGTTGGGCCAAATTTAAAACAAGGAAAGCATTTTTTTTTTTGGCGCTTAACATGATGAAATTGTTACGATGTGCAGCTACACAGCCTAGAAATGCTACTACTCCAAGGCCCGGCGGAGTCAGCCAACATGGTGACGGACAGCAGGAAACTGAGCCAGCTTCTGAGCCAGAAGCTGGTCCCAACGAAGGAGCCGAACCCGGTCAAGAGGTGGTTCAACAAGCTCTCCTATTTCGTCGAGGACAATTGGAAGAGGATATGGGTGATCCTCCTCTGGCTCTCCATCTGCGCCGCCCTCTTCACTTGGAAGTTCATCCAATACAAGCGCCGCTACGTCTTCCATGTCATGGGCTATTGCGTCTGCGTCGCCAAGGGTGGTGCCGAGACAGCCAAGTTCAACATGGCCCTCATTCTCCTCCCCGTCTGTCGGAACACCATCACTTGGCTCCGTAGCCACACCAAGCTCGGTCACATCGTGCCTTTCAACGACAACATCAACTTCCACAAGGTTGTAGCCGGAGGGGCCGCGGTAGGGATAGCCCTACACGTTATATCGCACGTAACGTGTGATTTCCCTCGGCTCCTCCACGCCTCGCACCAGGCCTACGCGCCCCTTGCGCAGTACTTTGGAGAGCACAGGCCTCCGAACTACTGGTGGTTCGTCAAGGGGACTGAGGGCTGGACCGGGATAGTCATGGTTGTGCTCATGATCATTGCCTATACCCTAGCCCAACCATGGTTTCGTCGCAACAGAGTTAACCTCCCAACCTACCTCAAGAGGCTCACCGGATTCAATGCCTTTTGGTACTCTCACCACCTCTTCGTCATCGTCTACGCCTTGCTCATTCTCCACGGCGAAAAGCTCTACCTCCAACACAAATTTTGGAAGAAAACAGTAAGCCAATGCCATTATAACAAGCAAACTAAACCTATTGTATTCAACCATCTAACACTTAGTTTTTTCTTGGTTTGTGTCTATAGACATGGATGTACATTGCAGTCCCAGTGACATTATACGCGTGCGAGAGGCTGATTCGGTTCTTTAGGGCAGGCTACAAGACAGTTCAGATCGTAAAGGTACACTCTCTCGAACATCTCTATGTATAAAATGCGCGACTATTACATACAATTCGATCATTTCGGTACAAGAAACTGATGAACTTTCATCAATTTTGGTTTCATAGGTTGCAGTTTATCCAGGGAATGTGTTGGCATTATACATGTCAAAGCCTCAAGGGTTCAAGTACACAAGCGGCCAATACATTTTTGTCAATTGTTCAGACGTTTCACCACTTCAATGGTAACAAATTCAAGAATCTAGCCCTAATTACTAAATGAAGTTCAAGTGATATATATATAGCTATGATTTTGATCAATTTTTTTTTGTTATTTTTGTTCTTTAGGCATCCGTTTTCGCTAACTTCGGCTCCCGGAGACGACTACGTCAGTGTGCATATCCGCACACTCGGTGACTGGACATCGCAGCTGAAAACCCTTTTCTCCAAGGTTTGTCAGCCCCCATCAACAGACCAGAGTGGCCTCCTGAGGGCTGACATCGGCAGTGGATTGCCAAGGTAAACCTATATAAGTTCAGACTGCTAATGTTTAGAGTTCTGAGTTATAGTGATATGTCCTTTTGTCTTTGCTTCTTTACTGTCTGTTTTTCCTTTTCTGAGGCTTGTTAGTCTGTTATTATGTGGTTCATATGTTTTATTATTCTGGGTCTATCGAAAAAACTCTCTCGACATGATCGAGAAAAGAGTGTGTAAATCCCGACTCCTCAAACCCTGTTTAACCTAATATAATCGATGAATTGGCAGGATGCCAAAGCTGATGATAGACGGGCCTTATGGAGCGCCAGCCCAGGACTACAAGAACTACGACGTGCTGCTCTTAGTGGGGCTAGGGATCGGGGCGACGCCGCTGATAAGCATAGTGAAGGACGTAGTTAACAACCTGAAGCTGCAAAACGACATAGAGGGCGGGGTGTCGTCGGACCCGGGGAGGAAGAAGGCGGCGCCGTGCAAGGTGAAGAGGGCCTACTTCTACTGGGTGACGAGGGAGCAGGGGTCGTTCGAGTGGTTCCGCGGCGTCATGAACGACGTGGCGGAGTACGACCAGGACCACCTCATCGAGCTCCACAACTACTGCACCAGCGTCTACGAGGAGGGCGACGCCCGCTCCGCCCTCATCACCATGCTCCAGTCCCTCCACCACGCTAAGAACGGCGTCGACATCGTCTCCGGCACCAGGGTCAAGACCCACTTCGCCCGCCCCAACTGGCGCGCCGTCTTCAAGCGCGTCGCCCTTAACCACTCCGATAAACGAGTCGGTAAGAACCTTCTTCACTTCTTTCCTTCATAGATAATTTCTTCCATTTAAAATGTTAGTAGTTTGATTTTTCCACAATTTTTTTTTCAATATTTAAAATCTCTATAAAACATGAAAAGTATTTTTTTTATCAAGTTTTAAAATAAAGTCATATTTATTATTCTTTCCGTTAATAAAGAAAATATATTGTTTCAGAGAGAAAAAAATGTCATTTTAGATATTTTTGTGTCCACTTTTGTAAATTATCTTAATGATTAGATATATTAGTTATAGTTTTTAATTTTTAATAAAATCAAAAGGTAGAGTTGTAATTATAGGTATAAGCGTATCTTTTTTAAATAAATTTATAAATTTTAAAAATAACATATTTTACTTACGTAAGGAGTACTAATAAATTTGAATATATTTTTAAAAAATTATTAAAAAAATAATATTTATAAGAAATATTACTAACGGATTGAAATGGAATGTTTTGGGGTGCAGGTGTATTTTACTGTGGAGCGCCCGGGTTGACCGGAGAGTTGAGGCATTTAGCAACTGATTTCTCCAGGAAGACGTCAACCAAGTTTGACTTTCACAAGGAGAACTTCTAGAGTAGTAAATATATATATATATAGTCCGTATATCATATATTTGGTATACATATATAGTGGGTTTTTAAAAAAAATTTGGAGAAGGGAGAAAACCTTTCAATTTCACTTTCCCAATATTATTTATTTATTTGGTTTGTTTAGTTTGGGATAAGTGTGATCAGAAGTGGTAAATTGGTAATCATGTAATGTGATGGGGGAGTGTTTTTGCATAGTTTGTAATTTGATAATAGAAAGGTTTACTAACTTGCAATTGGAGTATTGGGCCACCCCACCTACTAACTATTAACCCACCGGCCCATAAAAATGATTCTTATTCATATATGATGAATCAAATACATTAAAATTGAAATTAAGCTAATCTGGTTGGTTTAATTAGAGTTTAAAATACATTAAGTAATTGTTTTATTTAGCTTTAATTTATGCAATTGTATTTTTTTTTGCTGCACAATTAAAAATCTCAAAAAAATATTAATATATGATAAAATAGTAACATTGTATTGTAACTAAATACTGTAATCAATATTAGACGCGAAAAACCTAGCGGATGAAAATCCCTTTCTCTCCCAAACCCTACCGGATCCCGTCCCGCTCACCTGCGAAAGCCGAAGGCTAACCCATCTGCTACTCCCTCCCGCCCTGGCCTGATCCTTCCACCACCTGCTGCGAGGCGTCGATTCTGGCCCACTCGCTCTCTCTCCGTTCATGACGGATATGGCCCACTCGCGTCGCCGATCATCTTTCATCTTTGTAAGTTCGCCCTCTCTCTCTCGACTAACCACTTGACCTTTGTTATGGCTTACCAGCACCGTACTTACTCAATCTATCCTACAGGATACATTTGGGATCACTTTTACCTCTATTAAAGCTTTAGAATCCTCTCCTTTGTTTGATCAGAACGCTGCAGGTTTTGTTCAACTCCTGTTTGAGCCAACAACAAGCTCCAATATGTTTTTGATTGATACAAATATTTGGAATCACATTCCAATTTTACCTCTTTTTATACACCATATTGTTTTGGCGGTGCTCTTCGTCTCTTCTTGCAGGGTGCTTGTTGCTGCCTGTTCCCTTATTATACCAATCACAATTGCAGCGTTGTCGACTTTGAGTGCTTCGGCTGCTCGGGGTGGTCTTCCTGTTACTACTTTACAAACTCATATAAGGAGCCTTTACACTTACAGGCTTCTTTGGTTAATACCCTTATCTCTTTTTTGCTATTCGGAAACACCGATGTGCACTCACGCTTTTCCTCACTTGCATTTGTGTGTACTTGCCAATTTGGTGGTTTCTCTACCATGTATTATCTACTGTTGGTTTACCTTAATAATAAGGCTGCCGATTTGGTTTTTGAGGTTTTCTATTCTCCATATCCTTAATGTCTCTACTATGACTAGTACTTTCCATCAGCTCTTTTATAGGACCTTATTCTATTCTTTCACAAACCAAATCAAGTGGTCCTTACCGGATATTATCATTCCTTACAAAGGTTAGAACACAATCAAACATGGTTTAGTAACAATTGAGTTTCAATTCCAAAACAAAACTACACTCGTTCAAACCATGAACATTGGGCTGTTTGTGTTTGTCACAACTAGCTCCTTTATTTTGGTTAACCACCGTCTCAAATCAGTACAAACAGATCGTCAAAAACGTTTTCTATGAATATATGTTCTTGGAACTCCCTAGGTATCCAGAGCCGTAACTTCTGGACAAATGTCGATATTTTCTATAAAAACAATAATATCAATGTTCTGGCACTATTAGAAACAAAGACAAATAAAGTTCCTCTTGAAAGTGTCTGGCGGAAATGTGGTTTCACGAATATCGCTTTTGACCCGGCATTGGGATTTTCTGGTGGTATTTGCTTACTTTGGAAGGACATCCCCTCCTCTCAGGGCTCTATCGAACTCATTTCGGTTAACCATCGTTTTATCCACTTTAATTATTCGGACTATGTCTCCCATCGGAGTGTTGCTTTCCTAGTAGTTTATGCCCCACCGGACGAAAGACGAAAATCAAGCTTTTGGGAAACTATTTCTATATACATTCAAACCTTACTCATTCCATTCTGTATCATGGGAGACCTAAATGAAATTTGTTCCCCAGCGGACAAATTAGGAGGAGTTTATCCTTCAGCTGCGAGATTCAATCGCTTAAATGATTTAAAGAGTAACCTCTCATTGCTCGATGTAGCATCGTTCGGTGGCCAGTTTACCTGGCAGCGTAAACACAACGGCGTTGTTACCTGCCTCGAGAGACTGGATCGTCTACTAATCCATTCGGACGTACTAACGATGTTTGATTCTCTTCGAACCCAGATTCATCCTTTCACAAGGTCTGATCATGCACCCATTTCTACTGATTTCCGTCACAATATCCAGCCAAAGAAAAGACCGTTCAAGTTTGAACTAGCTTGGGCTTCCAGAGCCGATTACAGAAATCTGGTTTCTCAAGCTTGGCGTTTGGACTCTCAGGGTTCCCTTATGTTCAAACTGGTACAGAAGGCTAAGTTACTAAAGAAGCTTTCCAAAGCTTGGCACAAGAAGACTTTTCGCAATATTAACAACCAGATTCAGGTCACCGACGAAAAGCTACTTCAATTACAAACTTCGTTAATTACCAATTATAATACAAATGATATGCAAATTCTCAAGCAGCTGCTAAACAAGAGAGAACGTATGTTGGATTTCCACCGACGCTATTGGAGCCAAATGGCCAAAGTAAAACATGCCAAATTGAATGACTCCAACTCGAACTACTTTCATAAGATAGCTACGGCCAAACGAGGCCGGAAACTGATCAAGTCTATTTTACTTCCAAATGGTGAGTCGTCGGCTGACTTTCATATCATTCAACAAGAGTTTGTAAAAGATTTCAAATCACGGTTCAGGTCAACTTTAGGGGGTGGGCCTGATATGTCATTAGACTTAGAGGTTATTCCAACCTTGGTTTCTCAAGCAGACAATGCAATGCTCTCAGCTCCCGTGACCAACAATGAGATTAAAGCAGCAGTTTTTTCTATGAGCCCAGATAAGACTCCAGGCCCTGATGATTTCCCGACGGGTTTCTACCAAAAGTTTTGGCCAACTGTGGGGCCTTCTGTAGTGAAGGCATTTTTTACCAGTGGCAGACTATTACGTCAGATCAATCATACGTTTATTACATTACTACCAAAATGCGATGACCCCTCTACGGTCAACCATTACAGGCCCATCAGCTTGTGCTCTACGATCTACAAAATTATAGCAAAAGTTATTTCGGCTAGGCTAACCAAGATTTTCGACAAACTGATTCACCCACTTCAAGGAGCTTTTACAAAAGGGAGATCAATTCAGGATAATATTCTTATAGCTCATGAAGCTTTGCACTCTTTTAGGCTCAAAAAAGGCCGAACGGGGATGGTTGCTTTAAAGCTGGATATGGAAAGGCTTACGATCGTATTGAATGGCCTTTTCTATTCCATGTTTTGGCCAAGTTTGGGTTTAACGACCTTTTTATCAGCCGTATCAAAGAATGTGTTTCAACAGTTTCCTACTCGGTATTAGTCAACGATGAGCCAACCACAGTTATAGAACCGTCTAGGGGGCTCAGACAGGGTGATCCCTTGTCTCCATTCCTATTTATCTTAGCTTCTTAAGTACTTGCACGGACTCTGCATCATCACGGGCAAGTGAATTCGGACCTTGGCATCTCTTTCGGCCACCCGGGTGTTAAGGTTCCTTTCCTAGCTTTTGCAGATGATATTCTTATTTTCTGTAAAGCTTCACATTCGGCTTGCACCTCTGTGTTGTCCATTTTAGATCGATACTATCTAATCTCAGGCCAAAAGGTCAATCTGCATAAATCCAGCTTCCAAGCTTCACCCAACACGTCTGCAACTGCTATTACGGCTACAATCACTGTGCTTGGTATTTCGCAAGCGAATAATTTCGATAAATATCTGGGTTGCCCTATAGTGAATGGTAAAACTAATAGGGATACCTTCGCCGATGTCGTCCTCAAGACGAAACAACAACTAACTAAATGGAAAGCTTCGAACCTTTCTGCAGAAGGACGTAGGGTCCTTATTAAAGCAAATCTTAGTGCGAAACCGATTTTTCTTATGCAAGCGTTCTTACTTCCATCACATATTCTTCACGAGCTTGACAAAGTTTACAAACAATTCTTTTGGAACAAAAGTACCAAAACTGCACCGCTTATTAGCTGGGATAAAATCTGCTCAGATACAATGAAAGGGGGTCTTGGTATCCATAAAGCTGAGTCTATGAACATAGCACTGCAAATGAAGCTTCTATGGAAGATTATTTCAGAACCAGACAACATCTGGGTCCGTGTAGTCTCACACAAATATCTTAAAGGGCACGACCTGCTCAACTACCAGAAAAAAGGTCTTTCATCTTGGCAGTGGAATCGTCTTATGTCTATCAGACCTAATTTCCAACAGGCTCTTCAGTGGAGTGTTGGAAACGGTCAGACCATTGACTTCTGGTCTCATAATTGGGCCATCTTAAAACCATTGAATTCCAGAATTTTACAACCTATATCGGAAGCCCTAAAGGGTATAAAGGTGTCTTATTTCATCAACGCAGAAGGTCAGTGGAACAAACCATTAATAACCAACTCTTTAACAAATATTTTGTCTAAAGAAGACATCAACTTAATTATGAGTATCACTCTGCCTAATAATCCAATGACAGATCGTCTCTATTGGGGTCCAAGCAATAATGGCTGGTTTTCAACCAGCTCTGCAAACTCGTTACTGTCAGAACATGTTGGGTCGACCACTTTCGACTGCGGTTGGATTTGGGATCTGGACGTGCCACCTAAAGTACGTCATTTCATTTGAAAAATCTCTCGTGATGGTCTTCCAACTACTCTCAGATTACAAAAATCACATGTGTCCGTGCTGTCTGGCTGTGCCTTCTGTACTAACTCTTGTGAATCGGTGGCTCACCTTTTCTTTGAGTGCCCTATGGCGACCAATCTTTTTCAAGCTTTACATATCCGAATTCTGAGGGAACTTGCGGTGAGTGTCGGAGTAGGTACTGTTCTGCCACTTACCGATATCAAAAATGCTATTGGTACCAAATCTTTTATTGAGCTAGCCTCAGCATGGTGGGCCTTGTGGTTTTTCAGAAACCAATTAGTGTTTAACCACACAAATAAAGTAATTATAAACGAAATAATTCTGTTCTATACTACAAGTACTCATTGCTGGAAACAAACAAAGAGACTGGAGGACGATCTCCCCATTACTGCTACAACTGGTCGGAGTGGTAATTGTCGTTCTGCTCGTCCGAGCGCTCGTTTGGTTGATCACGTCGGCCGTACTCGGCAACGCTCCGGGAAATGGGACAAGCCTCCTATAGATTGTTACAAACTAAATTTCGACGGTTCAGTTATGCCGGGCGGATCGGCGTCTTATGGATTTGTCATCCGTGACTCTAGGGGTGCGGTTGTGTCTTTACATCGGGCTATTTGCAAAAATGTCTCCGTTGTATTTGCTGAAAACCTAGGTCTCAAAATGGGTATTTTACGTGCTAAGGAATTGCAGATCTTAAACCTTCAGATCGAAGGGGACAACTTACTGGTCATAAAGGCTTTACTGGGGGATTGGATATGCCCCTGGACAATCGAGCTGCTACAATCGGATATTTTATTAGATATTTCGTCCTTTTCTTATGTTGCTATTCGTCATATTTTCAGGGAATCAAATGCCGTTGCTGACTACCTTGCTCGTAGTGCCTATGCATGCCCTGCCGACGATTGCTGTGAGGATGATCCAGAACTGCTTGTTCTCGTCCGGAAGGATGCGCTAGGAAGGGCTTCTGCTGCGGCCGACCCGACCTAATCTTTATTCAGCGTCAAAAAAAAAAATATTATAATTAATAAAATAATTATATTATAATTAATATATTTTGAAATTCGAATACGATCTTAACCTCCCTCATATACTTTATTTATAAAAAATTAATTGTATTTCATTTGAAATATTTTTTACTGCATTGGAATATAAGTACCTTGAGGTTAACCAAAATGTTTAGAGTTAGACGCACAACTAACTAAATTATTGAGGTTAGCAAAAATGACAAATTACCCTTTTAACGAGACCGCGGTTGAAAGCCAAACTTTTGTCGATTAAGAATTTAATATTCGTAATCCTTTCCTTGGGAAATTAAGTAAAGTAATTCAAATTTTGTGGAGATATGAATGAGTTTTTGTGTCGTCTTTATTCAAAAAGAGTCTCGTTGACCAGTCCAACATGGTGTTTTGTTTTTTTGGGAACTTCCTAACCTCCTCGTCTTCGGTAGTTTTTTTTGGAAAATTTGCAAAACTATACCAATTTTTTTTACCTTTGCAAAAATAGCAGTGACATATGAAAAATAGGAAGGAAAGAAGAATTTGTTACCTTTGCAAAATAATTGGTGACTTGTAGCACCGGCGGTGGAAAATAAACATGAGAGGCTAAATGCAATGTAAAAAAAAAAAATTAAATCATAAAAAGTGGAAGAAGGTGGAGAGAGAGAGAAATTCAATTATTTTAAACTAATTTTCACCCATTTTCATTTGTTAAAATTAAAAAATAAATTTATTTTTGAACTTAATTTAATTTTATCTATCTATAGACAACCACTTTATATATGTTTATGGAAAAAAAAAATTCGAAGTAAGATTATTTTCTGGACAGAGCGAGAAACAAGACTTATGTGCCAATCAAGATGTTCTTCTGGCCACTAACGTCTATTTATATGCCAATATAGGTATATCCTGTGCCAACTCTCACGAATCCGACAAAGACACATAGTACAAATAGAACAAGCAAGGGTAGATCTCTACGAGTCCTAAAATCAACTAAAGCCAACATACTCTTGCAGTTATAAAACAACATTAAAGGGTTTCTTACGTGTCATAAAACCAAAAAAAAGCGAGCAAGTGTATAAGTCCTAACACAGCTAAAAGCAAGTAGTCCTAAAACAAACAACAAACAAGCACATTTCTCCCAAGGGGGCTATCCAGGAGCCTCTTTCAATCTGCAGCGACAAGTACGTAGTCCATATGGCGAATGAGCCCCGTCTTGGAGAAATGATTATGTGTTCTGATGTTTATGATAATTTATTATGTGCCAGTTTCGACATTATTTGGGCCAATAACGTGTATTTACTTGCCAGTAAAGGTGTATACCTTGCCAATAGATAGGAATCGGACAGATAAAATCAAGTTTTACAATAACAATAAACCCATGAAGTAAATGTATATAGCAAAATCAACCAAAGGTACGAGTCCTACAACCATCAAAAGCGACCAAATGTACAAGTTCTACAATGACAAAAGCAATCAAATGTACGAGTCCTACAATCTTAAAAAGAGAGCAACTTTTGGGGGCAGCCACGAGGAGGCAGAAGCCTCTTCCAATCTGCAGCAGCAGCAAGGGCATCGTTCATATGGCGAAGGAGTTCTATCTTCGAGTAATGGTTGGCTCTCCCGATCTTGTAGAAATGGTTGGCCCTTCCAATCTTGCTTGATGGCGTCAGCATGACCTTCACTCCTTTAGTTCTAACCATGACTCGCTTATTTTTAAACCTGAGATACAAGTGTGTACATTAAAACTTACAGGCTGCTAAAAACATGTGTAAGCAATTACAAAATTCGTGCCAGTAAAGATAAAATGTGTGACAGAAAAAATGTATGACATTAAAAAAATCATCTCGAGAAATCAATAGCAAAATCAATTTGAGGATTCAATTTCAATCAGAAACACAAAAACTCTAGTGCCCAGTGAAAAATTAGGATCAATTGCGAGGCTTCAATTTCAATCTACAAACCCTAGACAACAACAACAAAAGAAATGATGAAAATTGAACAAAAATAATAAAAATTCAGAAGACAATTACCTAAGTGGGATCGTTGGGATTAGACCGTTCGAGAATGACCTTCCCATCGCGAATAGCGAGCATGAAGTTCGTTTCCGCCTTGGTAAAAACCCTATCAGAGGGCCTATTAGCAAGCTCAGGGATCGGCCCGCCCTCTGATTGGTGTCCATGGTGGTTGTGGATGTGATCGGCGATGAAACCAGGCATATGAGGGCGGAGGAAACTGTGGTGCTGCTCCTCTCCGACGCCGTCAGATCCAGCAACGTAAGCCTCGTGATGGGTGTAGGCAACGGTCGGCGGCGGAGGTATGGATGAGAGTCAACCGGCGGAAGGTATGGATGGGCGTAGGCATCCTCGTAGTCGATAGGGAGTTCAGATGCTTCTCTTAACTTCCAATCGTCTTCAATCCCTCTCACTCGCCTGAACTTTCTTGCTAGGGCACAGCCAGTTGGGGTCACCTGTTACTTTTGCAATTTTTTGAGCCCAATTGCTAGTTTTGCAAAATTTGAAGGGGGGAGTCATTTTTGCAAATGGCACAACTTTTTGGTATATTCAATGATATTACCTTTTTTTTTTTAGAGATTTGCATTTCATTTTTCACTATTTGTAATAAAAACTATATAAAATATTTATTTTTTAATATTATTATATTTATTATAAAATTATTTAAAAAATTTAATTAAAAAATAATATTTTATATAGTTTTTATCCTATTATGAAAACGTGTGTGAATAGTAAATGACAAATAAAAATGAATAGAAGGAGTATTTTACAAAGTTTTATATTGCATATATAGTTTCATACATATTATTAATAAATATAAAATTATAAATAAATATATTCAGATCGAAAAAATAAAACAATTTATATTTTTAAATGGATAGAATATATGTGTAATATAAAGCAATGATAAGATTTGTTATGAATGAAATAAATGCGTGTGCGTGCATTATTTAAACAGACCAAAAAAAAAAGACTTTAAAATGATTCCAGGGGAATTAAATTTTAAGATAATATAATATGTTGGCATTGTAGTAAAGTTGTAGTTGAGAATATATCTTAGGAAGGGTAAGATGTAGTGAGTACTATCTTTTTTTCCTTTTTGGGTGAGGAGGGGTAAGACTATCTCGAACCACAACCTTATGATGCCTTTATAAAGAGATTCTCCACCACTTCATCATGCAAATTACTACATACGGAGTATTTCATTAGATTAGATACTCTTAAATTTTTTTTTTTATCACAAGGCGAGAGTTTGGATTGCGTCAACCTCGGTTGTACTACCACGTACTTAAAAATGTCCTTTTGGACGAGAGTCAAACGCTCAGAATCAGAACACCGCGACGAGGCGTTAGAACTAAATCCAAGATGCACCATTCGATCAGCAGCTGCGTTACCTTATCTGAAAATATGGAATAGAGACGATATCTCATTACATACACTTAATATTTTCACTCAACTCTTAACTTATTTTATTTTTTCCTTGTTGTCAAAAAACACCCCTATTCATTAACTCAAAACCAAATAGTAAAGAATATAAATTAGTTCTAAAAATAACATTTAAGTTGATTAAAATACTTTAAACCACAAGTAATTTGCTCTAAGATATCACATGAATCTGTATCCATCTATCTATATTCAGATCCATATCCATATAAACTCTTAAAATAGAATAATTTTTTCTCTATGTGTCTTCGTCTCTTCTGGTCGTCGTTAGCGAGGTCGTTGGCCCTTGCCGCTTCGCCGCCCTGCTCGCTCTTGGTTTGCTCGGCGGCTGCGATGCCGGATTTCTTTATCCATGGTGTTGTTGCTGCTTCTTGCCGGCTACCGTGGTTTCCTAGCCCTCGAGGCTCCTTTTGCCCGAGTTGTTTAAATACTATTAAATAAAAATATAAAATTATTAAAAATTTATGCTAGCTATAGATAAATAAATCCCGGTAGGGCTAGTTTATTTCCCGATAGGGTTTTTGGTGTGTTTCGATTCAGGTGGTGTGTTGCTCTGCGTTTTGTGGGACCGGTCTTTCTTCTTCAGTTGATGGGGTTCTGGCTGTTTGGAGTCGAGACAGGCTGGGGTCGTGGTAGTGTGTATCGAGGCGTCTTCTTTTCCCGGAAGACTGTTTCCTTGGAGGTTCGTCTTTATTTTTCACAAGAGTCTCCTGATGTACCGCTGGCCTGCAATGTTGCTTTTGGGTAGCGTTTGGTTTCGTTCGTCGTTTACGTCCGCATCTTTTCCGGTTTAGTTGGGCTTGTTTTGCTCTGTAGAGCTCTTTTGCCTGTATCTTACACCTTCGTTGTATTTTTGTTTCATTATGACGGTTTCCGTCTACCGACTTGTCGGTCTTCGAGGTCCAGGTTTGTCTGGTCACGAATTTTTTCCTAATAAAAAAAAAAAAACTAACCCCGAAAGAGCAGAAGGAGGAGGAGGAGTCTTCAGAGGATCAATGAGAGAGTTTATTTATGCCTTTGCCTTTGATTGTGGCATATCCAAGGCGTTTAATGCGGATCTCTGAGCAATCTATCATGGGTTGGTTTTAGCCAGAAAACTAGGGCACACACACTTGATCCTTGAATCAGACTCTGAAATGGCTTGCAAACTACTAACGAACAGAGGGATGGATGCCAAATGGGAGCATTAACTGATTAATCAATGTAGGAGAAGGATTGATGAGAGCGGTTGGGTGGTGACGAAACCCCACATAAGAAGATCTCATTTTTAGGTGGGACCCGTGGGAAACGAGGGGAATCTGACGCGTTATTCACTGACTTATCTGACCCGCGCGTGTTACCATTACGTGGCCCAATCTTTACCCTATTAAAAAAAATCTTCTCGACATCTGCACGGTGTTGACGCCAGCTAGGAGTCGTTGTGCAGTTCGTTGATGCTTGTTGAGAGGGACGACGATCAGAGAACCGACATCGACTTTCAGTATCAGCAGATAATCTAAAAAACAAACTGTGATGGAGTTGCTCCAGCCAAAAACAACCCGTGAGTTGCTTCACCGACACCGGTTTCCGGGAATGCCGAGTTCTGGTGCTTGTAACCTGTGTAAACGACGAGTTAGAGCGCTAGATGATGACGCCCGAAAGATAACGAAATTAAGAAAACAATTAAAGAGGGCTCAAGAGGTTGTCGGGATTAGAATCCAAGAAACAGCACAACACCCAGTGGTCAGCAGACAAGAATTGCATGCACAAAAGGGACAGGTGGCGCACAAAAAGGACAGGTGGCGCACATGCCCCCCATCCAGGTGCATCTTCTCTCCCAGACACGTGGCGACCCAGCATCGACAAGTGGCCAAAAGAAGGGAACTTCCCCCTCATCTGATAGATAGAGCGGCGTACTACAAAAGGAGGAAAGGATACTAAAGAAAAGGACTTTTTGGGAACAACAGAGAGAAGACGCTAGTTCCAAGGGAGGAAGAGAGGGAAACAATCACGCCAAGGCTTTCTCCTTGACTTTTCCATCCTTCACCCGTCCGCGGACATCCTAAGATTCAGGAACGGCAGCAAATCCGGGACAGGTAGTCGGACAACAGTCCAAGGAGCCAGGGAGCGCATAGTTTTATTTTACCCTCGATCTCTACTACAGTGAACAGGCAGATATCCTTTACCACTGGGTCACTTGATGAACCCGAATTAGTAAGGATGCGAGTCTCTTCGAAAGGCTCGGCGGCCACGGTCGTGAGATCCTCGTAGACAGTGAGGATCTCGGGTAACGGGTAAGACCGTCAATATTTCCTCTAAGGTAATACGACTCAGGTAAATGTCCTTTTCCCTTTTTATTACCCTCATCAGGCGATAATTATGGGGGGAAGGGGGCTTCAGGTAAGTCCGTATTACTGACATTCCATAAGAGGGAAATCGTGGCATATCCCCCCATGGGAACGTGGGGGGGGGGGGGGGGGGGCGATACACTTTTTCTTTTACGGTTTCGTCGCTAGAGGCTGGAGTGCACAGCTTGCCGACGTCTTGTTCACCGACATCTATAGTCGAGGTCATCACTCTACTCACTAACTCTGATATCGAAGGTCGGGACCGTGTGAATGGCGAGACGCTGGTTGCCAATAGGATGTCCGTAAAATTATGTAATTTTACAATAACTATCTTTTCAACATAGTTAAAAGTTGAGACTTTTAATCATTCTATATTTAAAATAGATAAGTGTTTGCCCGATTGTCCCTATTAAAACCATACATTTACATGTTGGCAAAGCATACAACGAACGAAAAAGTCATACTTATAAGTAGTATTTAAAAATCATAAATTCGA
Source organism: Persicaria tinctoria (assembly GCA_037127255.1). NCBI lineage: Eukaryota > Viridiplantae > Streptophyta > Magnoliopsida > Caryophyllales > Polygonaceae > Persicaria > Persicaria tinctoria. Next base: position 11,121,589 of record JBANSL010000012.1, read on the forward strand.
ACTTCGAATGAATACTCTTTATTTACCAAATCTGGCCCCCCAGAAACAAAACGTTGAACGAACTCCCCCGGAATGAGGTCTACAATCGCCCATTTTTAAAGGGCAAAATCCCCTGAATATTCCTTTTTGTATTTCATCGAAATTCAACTCTAATAACATTAACTTACCAATATCCGTAGTTGTTGAGGATTATTAAATTCCTTATGCTAATTTGCAGGCAGACACCTATTTAAGACGGTTATATACACAGTTCCCAATGCGCGCCCCCACGCTACTTCCGGTGCACGAACGAAGCACTGGATTATTTCCTCCCCCCAAAAAATTCAAATTCCTCAATTTAAAAAGCTTCCCAGTTTATTCCCTTCTTTTGGTACTGCTCACTGCGCACTCCTCATTGCTATCTATCCATCTATTCCCTCTTTATTCCAGACGCTTCCTTCGTCTTCCTCCCCTTTCTCTCGCTCTCTAATGGCGACTCAACCCCCAACGGCGAAGGAAGAGGCAGTAGCAGAAGAAGAACCATCCGGACCGCTCAAATATAAGGTTAATCATCTTTTTCTCCTTCCGTTTTCGCTTTTTGGTTCTGGATTGCTCAGTTTGATTTGGTTTGTGCAGACGTGGTCGTTGAAGGTCTCCGTTCACTGCGAGGGATGTAAGAAGAAAGTGAAGAGGATCCTCCTTGGAATAGAAGGTAATTCCGATTTGATTTGCAGGATCTGGAGATTTTTCCTATCTGGTGTTGGTTACTGATTTGTCGGTTTTCTCCAGGAGTGTATACTGTCGACGTGGACACCAAGCTTCACAAGGCAACCGTCACCGCCAGCGTCGATCCGGAGGTTCTGATCAGGAAGCTAGAGAAATCCGGCAAACACGCGGAGCTCTGGCCGGATAAGGGCGATCAGAAGGAGAGTAAACGGAGCAAGAAGAAGAAGAACAAGCAAAACGATCAAGATAACGCTGAGAGCAACGACAACAACGACGATTCGGCCGCAGCGGAGCCGGATAAGCCCGAGCCGAACAAAGGTGAAGCCACCGGGCCGCCGTCGAAGGTCGTCAATTCGGGGAAGCCCGGTGGCAATGTTCAGTTCAAGGAGGTTAGGTTTGAGCCGAATAATCAGCCGCCTCCGGCTCCGGATAATAATACTAACGCGCCGCCGCCGGAGGGCGCCACTAACAATGCTGGTAACGCCGGCGGAGGCGGCGGCGGGGGCAAAAAGAAGAAAAGGAAAGGGAAAGGGGGCGGTGGCGGTGGCGCTAACGGAAACAGTAACGGAGGCGAACCGCCAAGCAACAACGGTAACGGCGAAGGCAACGACGGACCTCCGTGCACACAACCAGCGCCGCAAGGGCAAGGGCCGCCGCCGGGGTATCGCAGCCCGCCGAGGAATTTTCCAGTGTACGACCACCCACCGCCTTACTATGCGCCCCCACCGCAAGCGGGGATGCCGGTATACGCCGTGAGTTACAACACGGCGTATCCTTCAAACGCCTATACGGCGTCGTATTACGCGAACCCGCCCCACTCTTACGCGTACGTCCACCAGGGGGGATCGGATTCCGGGGATGGCGGGCCGTCGGATACGTTCGAGATGTTCAGCGATGAGAATCCCAATGCTTGTGTGGCGATGTGACCAAACGGGCCGGGCCTGGGCCTGGGCTGGGAGTGGTAGTTTTGTAATATACTGATGTAGTGAGGGGCTGAAGTGGCAACTTAAAACTTGAGAGGAAAATGGGTCTTGGTGTAAAGTGTGCTTATGTGGGGGGGACCCCCTCAGTCTCCGTTGACCTGTGTTTCCGGTTAGTTAATGATTTTATAATCCTTATTTAGACTCAAAAAAGTTTTGATTAAATCACTCCCATTGCATTTGGTAGATTTATTTGTGGAGTAATAAATAATTAGAATATATACATGAATTTAATACCTAAAAATCTACAATGTATGAATTTATGACGATATATCTTTTTGTTAAAGTGTCCATATACGATGCAGTTAATCGATTCATGGACATATGGCATTCATGGTTCTACATTGATGGAAAATGATTTGTATGAATATATACATAAAACAAGTTTTAAATTAGATTTCATTGTGAAAAGTTTAATAGATTTTGAGGACTGGGAAGAAGATTCATTTACTCGTAAATTATCTAATCTAATATAAATAAAGCCATAATAAAGTAATTGTAGGCAAAGTAGTTTATCTTAACTTTTTTTCTTCTTTTAATAAAGTTGGGCAAACACATACATATACGTACGTCACAGATAAAAAGGATAGACGGGCATGGTAGAATCGCAATCATTTCATACCAATTTACTTTACGTTTCCAACTTGCAGAAAACGTAAATTTTAATGCCAATTTTTCTTCCGAAGGAGTATGTATGGAAAATTTGAAAATAAACATTTTGACAAGGAAGTGTTTATATAAGTTGGTGGGCGACAAATGCAACTTCGTCCATTTTGTGTGTATGATTTAGTTAGCACATAATGCGTTCGGACGTGTAATTCTCTACGTTATATGGTTTACTGGAAGTTAACATTATATGAGATCGGGGCGATTTGGATTTCTAGTTTAATGGGTTGTTAACCGTGCGGTCTGGATTTCTGATTTAATGGACTGTCGACTTTAAGACATTAAGTCATCAAATGCAACTGTATTGCGTGGTTAGACAGTTGCATTTGAGGGGGTGTGAAAGATGTAAAAATAAATATCCCATGTTGATAAGATAAAGAATTCAAGCATTGCATATAAATCAGTGGGCTGCTATTCATAATGTCAATTGATTTTAGGATGAAACTACTCTGGTATTGTATACTAGGCTTGAGTAGCGCATGTTGTGCTCAAACGTGTGACCCCACGTCATATGGTTCACTGAAATTTCTCATTCCACCACTGGAAAAGTTCTTAAATATAAGTAGAGTACAATTATTAACAATGTAAAATGTTTTAAGAGTAGAGCCCATTTTAAAAATTAAAAAAATCATGAAAAAAGTATAATTATCACGATTTTATATAAGAAATTAATGACTTTTCATAAAATGCATTTTAAAAATTACAAAATTCATGAAGAAATAAGTGTAATTATGTTGATTTTATATAAGAAATGACTTTTCTTAAAATGCATGTTACTACTCTATCCATTAAAATCTGTCATTCTAATATTTTCACACTTTTTTAAAAAAATACAAACAAAAATACAATTATATCCATAATAATATTTTTTTTTTTTAAAACTAAAACTAATAACTCCTTAATTATTAAAATGATAATTTTACAAGTGAACACCAAAATAGTTAAAATCAACCTGCTTTGTTGATCAGAGTGAGTAGTAAAATGTTCACTTTCTCTCCCATTTTTAAAGAGGAGAATCGGACAACTGACAGGACGACGCATCTGAGACTCACTTTGCTAGAAGAGTGCTCTCCAACTGAGATCGATGACTCGTCTTGTTAGACGTTGTTGGACTATGGGTTAACTGCGATTGGCCACTTCAAATATCTGACTTCTGTAAAAAGAAAAAAGAAAAAATGAGCGAGTAAAAAGGTTATCGAATGATGCACTCACCTATATATAAGTTTTCTCTCATGTGGGATAAGCATTAAAGCACCAAAGATCTTTTGATTATAATTTCCTTTTTATCGATCCTCAAGCAATAATTGAATCCTAGAAGCTTCTCGGTACATGTTTCGTTCATAAAAAAAATTGGTGAATTAAATAAGAGACGTTACTTAAATTAGTTGCTCAGTTTGTCATGTTTGGATTGAGTTCATGGTTTCACAATAAAATCTTTAAAAACATACCGAGTGTGAAACATTGTATAGGTAATTGCCCGTTAACTTGAGGATTTCAAAACAACGCCCATGGTTTCATCTGTTTTGTTATATAAAAAACAATCAAATGTTTGATTTTCAGTTAAATTAAGTGGCGTTTTATTTGCTTGATCAAAGACATCAATTAGTTTGACTTAGTATTACTTGCCATAAGTATCAAATCTCATGGAATAACTCCAAGTTGGATTAATCTATTATTATGCAAATAAAAACGAGTAAGCCCTGAAAAAAAAAATAGTAGGAAAAAAAAAAATCCAGGAACGTCTAATGATGGATGGCAATCACAACTTCAATGAATCTCATTTTCAATTTCTTAACACCTTTTGCTTCTTATTAGTTTATAATTAACTTGTTGGAATATGAATTATCTAACTCCACGTTGAAAATATTGAGATGTTTTAAATAATATATTAGCTTGACGGACTACTCCTCTCATTGTCAATTGGTTTTGAGATAAAATATCGTTGGGTTTATGTATTGTTTATATCTCTCGTATGTAGACCCACACACGGCCTCACTTGGCCTGTCTTTACCCTATTGGAGTCAATCGACTTTAACATAGCTATATATTCATTATATTGACAAATAAATTTCTTATTAATAATATGTTTTTCTATCCTATACTCAAAGAACATAGGATAAGACTCATAAGAGTGCTAATTTATAAATATTTTTTAAATTTTAATTGATTTAACTTTTATTTTAATAAGATAGGAAATTTTTCTTGATTTAAATTGTTATACTATATAGAAAAACGTTGTTAATAAGCAAGTACATCAAAACAGACGAATTCAAGGTCGAATCCTTATAACTGAATTCAAAATAAGACATGAATGTCAACTTATGAGTTCTCTTTCATGAAGGCTCCATTCAGTATCATATCTAAGATTTACAAGTCCATATTGTACATAAAACAAAGGCGATGGAATATTCAAAGATTACACATTATCAACATGAAAATTAACCATTAAATAAATACCAAGTGAAAGTGTGGATTTTTTTTTTGTTTCTTTTTATTTAATTGCTAGATATGTGTGACGTCCTTTGAAGCATTTCCTGTTTTATGCAGTTGCACATAAACAGCATGAAATGGTTCCCTTTCTTATCAAGAATCCGATTCTTCATAGTCTCCACTGACTTATCAATTTCATCCTTCACCCTCAAGCCTCCTTTCTCCTCTTTTTTTTCTCCATTTTCGCTTCGAATTGGCTTTTCGAATCAATTGCATTTGCTTCATAATAATGCATATAAATAAGTAAATAACAACAATTATTATTTCATAATAACTACATTTAATGGTTGAGGTTAGCTTGGTTAATTAACACTGTAATGGGCCGTACTGAATCTTAAGGCCCATTTTGGGTACATGTTCATGTCTTCTACAAGAAACGGGCCGCAGCCCAAGCCCACGTTCAAATGATGATTTTGACAGCGACCGTATTTTAACTCAAGTGAAAACAACTTTATTTGTCATTAATTAAATTAAAAAAAAAGTGCATTTTTAATATTCATCCAATTGAATAGGAACATTTTTCTAAATAATATATAGTATATACTGCCTCATTTTTACAAAAATAAAATAATATGTAAAAAAAATTAATAAAAATTATTCATTTATTTATTAAATTAAGGGTTTTGTTAATAAAATTAAGCATATGAGAAAAAATTAACATACTAGCCCACCTGAATTATAATTTCTAGTTCTGTACACCAACAAAATTCAGATTACAAGGCAAAAGAATTCATATATGTCTCTAGAATGCCCCCTTTGGTCCCATCATGAAGAAGATAATACCCATCTCTTTACTGAATGTCAAACCTCTCATTCATTCATTGGGAGATTAGATAGGCAGATAGAATGTACGATCCGGACAACTAAAAAAGAAAACAAGTCATATAAGGATATAATCTCGGAAATATTCCACCAATCATCTACGGAACATAAATCGATCCTTGCATTCGCTCTTTGGGGCTTATTGTCGATGAGGAACAAAATAATTTTTGACAACAATCATATAAGTATGATGGAAGAATGGATCAAAAATATAAAACAATACATGACTACTTGGAGAAGAGCACAAATTATGGAAGAAGAAGACATTGAAACATTAAGAACAAACTCCCAAAAAATGGAAATGCCAAAACAAAAAGCAATTAAATGGAAAAAACCAGCGGATGAGTTTGTTAAGCTTAATTTTGATGGTGCTCGGACTGGGTCGAACCGTGCTTCTTCTGGCTTTGTTATCCGTGATAGCCAAGGAAGGGTCCTTCTTTGTGGTGCCCGTAGTCACGGTATGGTGTCTGCTGTGCAAGCAGAATGTTATGGTCTTATTGATGGTCTTCTAGAAGCCTCGAAGCGGGGTTTCTCTCGGCTGGTGGTTGAAGGCGACTGCTTGACCATCATCAATGTCTTACAGGGCATTTGGCAGTGCCCGTGGGAGATTGAGATGGCGATTTCGGATGCACTTGGCATTTGTCGATCTTTTGAGAGCATCTCTTTCGAGCACACTTTCAGGGAAAGTAATCAAGTGGCTGATCGGTTGGCGCATCTTGGCATGTCCTCGTGCTTCATCGTTGACTGTGTTCCAACTGAGATTGCTGATTACGTCCATTGAAACGCTACTGGACGGTGGGCCAATCGCGGTTGATCGAGCTTTCCCCGATCCTTACCTTGTATCCAAAAAAAAATTAAAAAAATCTTGTTCGTGCCTGCATCTCTTCATATCCTTTATTGAGAAGTCATGTTATCTTACTTAATATATAAAAAAAAGCTAAACTTAAATTAATTAAACAAAGGCAAAAGTGATCGTCAATGTATTGCACGTACATTATTTGTTTATATTTGTTCGGTGGATTAGATTTTTGGCGTTATATACTGACGATTAATGTACAAATTCGGGTTAATTAGTTACGTACAAGTGAATAATATATCAGGGTTTAAAAAAAAAACAAAAAACAGATGAGCATGCATGATAACTGATAAGGGCCGATCAACCACAGAAATGATCCTTAATTAATCACATACATATGATTAGAGCTAATTACTGCTTCCTCCATCACAAAATACACGTCGTTTAACTTTTTAACACATATTTTAAAGAGATAAAAACTATATAATATATTAACTTTTTTATATATTATTTTTTTACAATTTAATACTTATTATCAATAAATATTAAGTTGTAATTTTTTTTTTTTGAAAAGTTGATATTTTATATAGTTTTTACCTTCTTAAAATACGTGTTGAAAAGTCAAACGACATATTTGGATCGAATGTAGTAATAATTAATAATTCATTTAATTCACTTCCTTCTAGGATACACTTTCTATTTATTTTTTTAATAAAAAAAATCGTACTTTCTTAGCATTGAATAATCTATAATTTATCAATTAAATGACCCCTAAAATCCTAAATGTAGTAAAGAATTCAAAATCTGAAAACCATTAGAGTTGTTAGAAAGCAACGTTAAAGATTAGAGAAATTAGGAGTTCCAAACGTCCATGACTTGCCTTCACCGACTATTACGATTACATTTCAACAGCCGCTATTAATTGTAATTGTGTCACAAACTCACAATGGTTTATTTGATGAAGGCTACTTTTTTTTTTTTTATGTAAAAAAAGGATCTTATTACTTTCATATATTAAATATATAATAAGTTTCCTAACATTATCAATATATGTTATATTTTTATCAGTTTACAACTAAGTATTAAAATTAATGTTGTCATACATATATTATTACAACTAAGGATCTTATTACTTTTATATACTCCATCCGTTCGGCAAAACTTGTTATTTTAACCATCAACACAACTTTTAATAAAGTTAATAATTACACTTATTTTTTTACTAATTTACCCTCATTTATTACTCTACTTTTTACTTTATCAAAAACTACAACTCACAACACATCAATCAAATCAAGGGCATTTTAGTAAAGTAGAAGCAAAAATATCTAAAATAACAAGTTTTTCCGAACAAAAACAAAATTCTAAAACGACAAGTTTTGCTGAACGGATGGAGTATTAAATATATAATAAGCAACTAAGTATTTTATCAGCTCGAATTCGACTTGTACTCGCTCGATAAAGACTCGACTCGAGCTCGTTCATTTTCTAAACGAGCCGAGTATGAACACATTTTTAAGCTCGGTCCAAAGCTCGGCTCGTTCGAATTAAACTCGAATAGCTCGAATTTTATGGAATTTCTAAAATTTCCTTTAAGTTATTGTATAACGAGCAAGCATAATTGCCTAAAGCTCAGCTCGAACTCGCTCATTTCTTAAACGAGCTGATTATGAGCACATTTTTAAGCTCGAGTCAAAATTTAGGCTCGGCTCGAGCTCGTTCGTATTCTAAATGAACTGAATATGAACAAGCAATACTCGGATCGTTCAGCTCGAATAACAGCCCTAGCTGGAGTCCAATTTCGAGCAGGTAGTAGGTTGGAGGCCGCAGGCCCGCAGGTCGCTGGTGGGAAAGAGGACGGGTAGGGGTGTGCAGAAAAATCCGACACGACTGACCCGACACGAAAACACGACGATACGACATGAAAAACACGAACCGGTAAAACACGAAAATAAATGGTTCGTGTTCGGATCGGGCAAATCCCGTTGTCGGATACCCGACACGAACCGTTTTTTTTTTAATTTAAATACATAATTTTTATAGGATTAGTATAATATATTCTTAAAAGATATAATAAAGGTCAAGTAGCCAAGGTGGTATGATTGTAGGCAGTAGGCACGGAAATATGTGGTCCAAAAGGAACTTGCCTAGCTGGTTGTCTTGAGTGACGGTGGAAATGGAATTTTCGGATGGTTGAGGGTTCGATTCTCCCCCACGCCAATCCAAGAATTATTTTTCTAAAATAAAATAAAAAGGAAATTGATATTTAATTTCTACCGGGTATCTGACTCGGGTACCCGACACACGGTTATACTCTTACCGGTTCTTGTCCGGATCAGCTATTTGAGGTAGTTTCTTATCGGATACCCGACACGATTTAACCCTGTCATGTTGGGTACCCGGTTATGAACACCCCTTAAGGCCGGGGAGAGGAGACTAGAGCGATTTCGGCCAGTCGATGGATGGGGAAGAAGACCGGAGGTCCGAGGGCAGGGAGGAGGCCGGGGAGCAATAGGTTGGGTGAGCGGGCGGGCGTGCTGGGGGAAGCGGTGGTCGTCGGCGGTGCCGGTGGGCGGGCATAGCCGTGTTTTATTTGTTTTGTTCTTATATATATATATATTGTTCTTTCTTTAGTTTTTTTTTTCAGCCTTAATTTACGACTTGTGAATGAAACGCGGTTACAGACCGCGTTTCACTGTCGAACCTGCAAAAAATGAATATTTTTTTAAATAGTTTGAATGTGCAAATATTGTTGGAAATAGTTATTTTTAGTGAATATTTTGAAAAAAAATTCTAAATTATATATTGAACGTTTTCTTTCAATATTGGTTTGAAAATAATTCTTCTTGATTTCTTTCTATGTTTTTTTGTTTTTCTCGACTATTTCAATAAAAAAGTATCGTATTTATGTTTAAATTATATATATATAGGTTCTATATATATATTTAACATTTTCTTTCAATATTATTTTGAAAATAATTCTTCTTGATTTCTTTCTATTTTTTTGGATTCTCTCAATTATTTCAATAAAAAATTATTGTATTTAAATCACAATTTTACTTTTTTTTTAAAAAAATATTTTTTTAAAAAAAAAAAGTCTACTTAATAGGTCTACTTACGCTAAAAAATGTAATTTTTGAAAATTTTAGCACCCAAATTCTATCTTAATTTTCAAACTAATTGATAATTAAAAAAATAACCCACGATGATATCTTTGTAATTTAAGCCATGGACATGTGAGATTGAAAGGTTAGGGAAGAGAAGGAGGAAAGACGAAGGTTTAGGAAAGAAGGGAGATTAGGGTTAAAAGAGTAAAGGGAGAGAGAGAGTAAGGGTAAAGAGTAATGGTTTGATTATTTATTCGATGATTATTACAAAACTATTAGGGTATTTATATACTAATCTATACACATAACCTCTATACATGACATGTACATATATTGATAAAAATAAATAAATTATAGATTGGAATATTTGTTTCATCGGGCATGTGATAGAAAACAACAAATAAAACTACACCATTTAATGTCGACGTACATTTTTTTGGGTCTGGTTTTGTTTAAAGTTTTGATATATTTAATTACTTGCCGCGAAACATGGCCTACTTATATACTCTGTGTTGCTCTCTTATTTTTGGTAAGCTCTGTGTTGCTATCTAATATTTATAATTCAGATTTGAAAAGCGCATCAGCTTATAATTTAATTAAATTCCAATTCATTATGACATATAACGATGGTAATTAAAAATCTGCAGAGTAAAGAAATTTTATCATTAATGGTTAATATGAAACGTGACGCCTTCAATTTCCTAGCCAATGTACGAAAACGACACACTGCAGGACGATTTTCATCCAAACATATCAATGTTTTAGTTATGTAAGGTGTAAGCTATATCATCTATATAGCTTTACACCTTACACGACTAAAACACAATATCATATCAATGTTATAGTTGACAAAGCGAACTTACTGTGAGGGGAATCAGGTTGTCGGTAGTTGGGCGCATGTGGGGATCTCGACGTCTCTGTTGCTGGACTATCCTCCTTTGGATAGGGGTGTTATTCGAGCCGAACGAGCCGAACTTGGCATGTTCAAGCTTGGTTCATTTAGTAAACGAGCTCGAGCTGAGCCCGGTTTAATTATAAACGAGCTTTCTTTTTTGTTCAAGCTTGGCTTGTTTTAGTAAATGAACGAGTTCGAGCTGAGTTTTTTTCGAGCTCTAAATAGTTTTACTTGGTCATAACATATTACTTTAAAGAAAAGTTTAGAAATTCCATAAAATTCGAGCTATTCGAGCCTAAATCAAACGAGTCGAGCTTTCAACCGAGCTTAAAATCATGTTCAGACTCGGCTTGTTTAGCTAAGTAAGTGAACGAGCTCGAGTCGAGCTTTTATGAGCCGATCCGAGCCGGGCTCGAGCATTTCAGCTCATATATCAGCCCTACCTCCGGAGATTGAAGACCTCGAGGATTCTCTTGGACGGTGACCTGGTTAACCGCAGTTGACCTCCCCCAAAATATCTTGATTAAAAAAAAAGTGAAGTTACATTTATATATCTATATATATATAATAGAAATCTTGGAAAATATTTTTCTGATCAAATTATCATTGATATAAAAAAAATAAAAAAAAATCTTATAGCTAGATATTTTCTGATAATTTCATATTCTCACTATATATATATTAATTAAGATTTATGCAATACATAGTATACTTTTAGGGACCCATTATTAATTATATCTACTAATTTAAATAATTATTAAATTGTAATTATCAATTTTCATATTTTATTTGTTTTAAATTTAGAATAATATAATTGCATGAAAGGATAATAATTAAGTACTGAGATTAAATAGAACAACTAATGGCATAGGATAAAAGTCCTATAGAATTGTACTTCAAATTTTAATTAGTTTAGTTTTTCTTTTAATTAGATTAATAGGGTCTATTGTTTTAATTTTTATTAGAGATTTTTTCCAAATTTAGGGGAGTATTAAATATTAATAAAATTAAGAACTTGTTTGTTTGAGTAGAAAGAAATAGAAGGAAAGGGAATCAAATTTTATACATAAAATTTATATGATCATCACTTTTTGTGAGTCCAGAGAAGGAGAGAGAAATGGTTAGAGCATCTTAACCTATGTTTAAAGTAGGTAATCAAATTAGAATAGAATATTAATAAGTGAATTTTAACTTTTTGAAAGTTATCCATTACTTTGGGTGTCACTATATACACCGCAAATCCGTATTAAGGATTTGCACGTCCTTAAGGACGTGCTTGCAAGTTGTTAAGGACGTGCAAGTCTAGGACTGTGCACGCCCACTAGCAATGACTTGCTCGTTGTTAAGGACGTGCAAACCCTAGTTATGGTTTCGCGTTTAGGGTTTAGGGTTTAGGTTTTCCGCCGGTTTTGTAATGTTAATTGATAAAATTGAAGTAGTGGAGTTGAAGGATTTAGGGTCAAATTAAATAGAAAACAATAATTGTTAAGGTTTTCATTCGGATAATATGCGAATAACGTTACTAGGAACGGAAAAAAAGGGTTACATTCATAATTTTAATAAAGTTGTGGAATACAATCTAGGAAAATAGTAAAGGACGGCCGGACTCGACACGCAAGGCTCGAAATCTCTCAATCTGAGCTTGAAACGGAGCATCCCATCCTTCCACGCTCGAATGATGATGTTCGACCCATTCTGGCGGAGGCGGCGGAAGAGGAGCGTTAGGACGCAACCAGATCTATGAGAACGGAAAATTAGAGTTAGAGTATTGACATATATATGAAAAACATGAATAGATAATAAAAAAAGACGTTTGAAGTCGTACCACTGCAAAAAAAAAAAAACATAAGTTAAGATGCTCTAACCATTAGAGTGTTAATGAAAAGACTTTTGCAAGGACGTGCAAGCACGTTTTTTTTTTAAAAAAATAAAAACGTGCTAAAAAAAAAACGTGCTTGCACGTCCGGCCTCGGGTGACTCTCACCCCACTTGCACGTCCTTAAGGACGTGCAAGCACGTCTATAAGGACATGCAAGCACATCACGTTTCTAAGGAAACGCAAGCACGTCTCCTTAAGGACGTGGGGATTTGCGGTGTATATATAGGCGAAACGAATACTTTTCTTACCTAAAAAACAAACTAGGGTAAATTATATTCCCTTGTCACACTGTGAGACGATGTACTTGAGCCGGGTGGGACCTACAATAGTTAACACCTACTTTTGTAGTTACATACCCTCTATATATAATGTCGTTTATAATCCATCTATATAAACCACTTCAAAGATCAAACCAATTGCAACTCCCAAACACATCATTTATCCTTTGCTCCTAAAATGGCAGTATATTCAACAAGGGTTTCCTCACCCCTATGCATAACACTAGCCCTAATTTTGCTCTTAGGATGTGATGATCACAATTTGGTTGTGTATGCAAACAAATGTGACATATATGATCCCTTTGATCCATGCTATGACAATTGCAACCCAGCTTGCCAACCATCATACCCTCCACACATCCTCCCCATCTACAAAGAATCAGACGTCGACCCATTCCAGTTCGCCCAGAACATCGAGCACTATGAAGCCGACTTCTTCCTCTGGGGCTCCCTCGGCTATGGCCTTGACGTGGCCGCCCCAGAGCTCGTCTATGGCGGCCCTCCTCCCATCGGGGCTCACAAAGCCAACCTTGATGAGTTTGTTGAGGGCATCATAAGGGAATTCGCCTTTGAAGAAGTTGGTCATTTAAGGTATATTTTTATTCTTGCTTACTGTACTCTTTTTTCTGATCTAAAGTATAAGACATCTTACAATTCATCAAAATGCGTGTAAAATAGTAAAATGTCTTACTGACGTATTATCGGGGTCCGTGGGGTGGTTGTAGGATTCTAAAAAGGACGGTGGGAGGGATACCAAGACCGTTGATGGATATGAGTCCACATGTGTTTGCAAAGTATGTGAATATGGCATTTGGGTATGAGGTGTACCCTCCATTTGATCCTTACAGAGACAGCCTCAGCTACATGATGGCTTCTTACTTCGTACCGTACATTGGATTAACAGGCTATGTGGGCGCTAACCCTACCATTAAAGGGATTGTCACCAGGAGGGTACGTAATTAAATACACCTTCCAATTCCATGCCTTTTTAATTCATTTTTTACTTTTAAGATGATAAAAAATTTGAAATATGTAAAATATTTTTTTCTAATAATCTCGTACTTATTAGTAATAATAAGTATAATATTATTCAAAAAGATTGAAAAAGTCATTTAAAAATAAATGGATGGAGTAATCAAATTTATACTCTATTGTTCTTTTTTTTTTTCATGAATCGGCTAATATACCTTACCTTTATACCCTCATTTATTGTATTACTTGTTTAATTTTTCAAAAATAACTAATAATATAATAATTATTAAAATTAATTTTTAAATTCTAACACGTTTTTTAAAACTAAAAACTCTATATAATATAAAAATATATATAAAATTTTGAAAATAATCTAATTCCGATAAAAATATATATATATTTTAAAAAATGTGTTAATAAATCAAACGGATTATATTTTAACAACAATCGTTTTAGTTCACAATTATTATATATTTAATATGAATGATTTTAGTCTCTAAAGTCCATATATAAGTAGATTCTGGCAGGGCTACTAGGAGTAGAATCGGGCCAAGACGCAGTGATTCGGATGTACCTCTACCAGCGACGCCACGAGACGATGCACCCTTACAACTTCACCGTCGCAGACTTCACCGCCAAGATCTCAAACCTAAGGAACATGCTCGGCAAGTGCGGCCTCAAGGACGAGGGCGTCGTCGTCCCACCCGAGCTAGGCGCTGAGCGCAACTCCACCACCAACGTGCTGTCGTCGAACAAAGACGAGCTCTCTTACCAGCGCACCCCAGCCGAGATTTTGCGGATCGTGTACGGGACCGGGAGCGAGCATGTCCCCGGCGGCCTCTACCCCAAAGGCGGCAATGGCAGGATTGCTAGGGAGTATCTCAATGCTACCTACACCTACACTTAATTAGAACACAAAGTATATATTTTAAGTGATTGGTATATATAACTCTAAGTGTGTCATATATGTATTTTTTTTTTTTCGGATACGGAAAAAATTCAACATGAACATCCTAACGGATGAAGTCCTAAGACTTAAGTCACTGTATATGCCGTCAGATCGAGTGGACTGGCACAGGTGTACAACCTTATCAGTTGTTCTGTTGCCTGATCTGAGAAAATGAGAGAAAAAAACGTCTCTCACGTTATGGTACGTCGTGTCATGTATTTGTATGATTTGTGCATGATTGTGTATTTGTGTACCTGTTGTTAATTTGTATTTCAATAAAAGTGCAGTTTTTTTTTTCTTTTGACGGGAAACAAGGGGGCGTTTTAAATATAAATTTATATGTAATTGTAATCTTAGATTTAAGCTAGTGTTTTTTTTCTTTTAACTGGAGATCCTCTGCGTAGGGTTTATCAAGTTATCTTTCGATGACTTTATCGGTTCATCGATCTACTTCTTGCCTACTGTGAAAAAGAAAAGGTGGAGGCTTTTTATGATGTTGATGTGAGTACGTGGGGATATGGTGGGTGTACACCGTAGAATTATTTTTATTATAAAATTATATTAAAAAAATTATATTTAACTTATATACACTCATATTCACATGTTTCTAAAATTATATCATAAAAAATCGTGTTCTAGAAAAATAAAAAAATATTTTCTAAAATAACTCATAGTTTTATTATCTATAATTTTTATGATAAAAGTTTATAATTATATAAATATAAATGTATATAAGTTAAATATTTTTTATAAAAAAAATTCACATTGCTTTATACAAATAACAATAACAAGCTAAGTATATTCACATTGGTTTATATATGTAAAAATTGTGATGTACCATGGGGTACATTAAAGTGTAGAAGAACTGCACTCTTTTGACGAATATTTGTACAACTATTTGTCAATGGTTTCAGCTAGGTTTGATTGGGTTATAAGATGTTGTGCGGATCGTGTGTGAGAGAGACAAACTCAATATATACATCTAATATAATTTTATCTTGAAATTAATTGACAATAGAAGAAGTAAATCACAAAATTGATATGTTAACATATACTCTATATCTCATTGTCTGAGCATCCACAAGGACCACAACACTCATTCCATGTGTCTTCCACCAAAAAATAAAAAGAGGAGCAAAGTAATTCTCAGCATTTTATGTCAGAAAATGCAGAGAAGAGTGTCTTGACTGAGTGAAAAATAGTCCGTAAAAGACATTATTGTGTCATGCAAGAAATCGAGTGTCTTACTTTTTATTACATTTTAAATATTTTATACGCTTTTTTTTAGGTGTCAGATACCGAGTATCAACATTAGATTTATGGTTTGTTTTGAAAAGAAATATCTCATTGTTACTTAAGTGGGACAAACTTTGAATATGAAAGGAATGCAGGAAATGGAAAATTCTCAAGCTAAAAGGTAGATAAATTTCAAAGGATTTGTTATTGTGTCGTTTTCGGGTGTTTCCACAAGTCTCTCAAAATTATTACGGAGTACTTTTTTTTTTTTTTTGCTTTGGTGATCAAGTTAGAAAATTTAGGAGTTTTTGTAGCATATTTCGTGTATCAATTTTGCTTTATTTGCTTTTGATGAAGGCAGTTCTGCTTCATTGAATGACTGATCAGCAAACAGATTTTCTTGAAACCATCTGTTTAATCAACCTGATCGATCATTGGGTTCGTATGGGACGGGGTTAATAAACTGACTAAAATTATAAATATGGTAAAAATTTATAAACTGTTGGTAAAAGTAGTTAAAAATTTAAACCGATTTTTTTTTTAACAGTTAATAATTTATATTTTTAATTTGTTTATTTTGGTGTCACACACACCCAATGTCTTTCCCTTCTTCCCGAGTTCACATAATATGGTGACATAATATGGTGAGCTGCTACAGCGGCGGATCCAGAAAAATTAAAGTGGGTAAGATTTAAAACCAAAAATATAAATTATTCTATTTAATTTTTGAATGGTAATACATACTAAAATCAATTGAAAAAATCTATAGACACTTTGATTTACAATATGTTAAATTGATTTAAAAAAAAAATTACAATAGGTTAAACTAAAAATTAAAAAAACTAAAGAAAAAAAGATAAAGCTGGAAGCGGATGGATTTTTTTTTTAAGCAAGAAACCGAGAATTCGAACAAGTCGGTAGATGGACTAACCATCATGTACAACCAAATAAAATAACAGAAGCAAAGGGCAGAAAGGAAATAACACGAAATAAATAACATAAATGAAAATGCGAAAATAAAATAAACAAAGGAAGTGGACGGATTTATAATCTAGCTAGTTGAAATTACAAAAATGAATTAAATTAAATTATATGTTTAAAGTGAAAAAATTATTATAAGTATATTTTTCTCGAAAAGATAAATGATTCCCCAAATTAATCTAGCTTAAATTCCCCTATAACTAGGGATGGTAACGGAGGCGGAGAGTACCCTCCCTGTTTGTAAAAAGCCCCCCGTCCCCGTTCGGGGATAAAAAAAATGGCCTTCGTCCCCATCCCCGTCGAGGAATCCTCGTCCCTACTTAATTTTTCCCGTTTGCATTCCCCTCAGGTATCCTCATTTAAAACTCATGGTTTCTGATAGAGTCTATTTTAGTCATATAATTGTATATTATATTAGGTAATTTTCATACATATTTTACCTAATTTATAGTTAATTTGTATTATTTGCTATTCGGAGTCTACACTAGTATTTTTATATATTTCGAGTATTTTTGAGCTGAATCGTATGGATTTTGGAGGTTAGGGTCATTTTATAAATTATAAGCAAGGTGGGCCGGATTGGATCGATATTTGGACTTACATATTCATGCGTACAAAATACGGAATGAAGCGCCAGGCGGAAGGAGCACACGGACTTGGCTCACCGGAAAGGACTTGTGGATAATAGTCATAGGTCCCCGGTTCGAACCCCGGAATGGCCGCTCTTTATTTACCAATTCAAGGAAGGAGCACACGAACTTGCAAAGTTGCAAGTGCTACTGATTTTTATTATCATTATTATACTTAGGTTAATTAGATAGATAAATTGGATTTATATTATTATTATATTTTAGGATTAGAATTATATAGATTAGACTTTCACTATATATATATACACTAGTTTAGTACCCGCACTTTTGTGCGGTCTATTTTTTAAATTAATACATTTAATATTAAAAAAATGTATGAAAAAAATTTGTAAGTAAACTTTAAACTCTAAATACCACTCACATATAAATTTTGCGGTAGTAACTTATCCAAATAATGAAATGTTCGGTTATTACCATCAATGTTTTCATCGCCTGAAAAAAATAAAAGATGAATTATTGTAATGTCTGATAATAAAAAGATCATATTGCCAATATATTTGATAGTAGTTTGAATTCAATAAAACAGCAACGAATCTGCATAAATTATTCTCTATGAGCGCCTTACCTTTTATTATTTGTCATCATGGACAATCTGATCTAGCTCGGTTGAAAAAAACTTTTCATACAACATACCATAGGATTACTAACTCAATATATAGAGAAGAGATATATAACATTTTTTTTATTTAGTTAGAATATCTGCAATTAATCTAGATATATACGGCAAAATTCACGGATAAGATACGACAATTAGATATAGATATAGGATACGACATTTAAGATAGATATCGACAATTACCCCAACAAATATACATATAGGGTAAGGCAATTAGGATGTATATCGGTAACAAAAGGATTACCCCAACAAATGTAGATATAGGATACGACAAGTAGGATAAAATTAGTTTAGATTTTTTCGTTAAATTATCTTTTTTATTTATTTAAGCAAATATATATGACATATCATAATTAATCTAAAATTAAATCAATATCTTACTAGATATCCCTTATTCCGTTTGTTACCGATAATAAATAAAAATCCTACTAATTAACAAATCCTATCAATTAATAATAAATCCTACTAATTAACACAAAAAAAAAGATAATTTAACAAAAAAATCTAACAAATCTTAACAAATCATATTAACTAACAATTCTTACTAATTAATATATATAAGATGAGATTTTCTAACTAACAAATCTTAACAATTAATAACAAATCCTAATAATTAACAAATCCTATAATAAAAAATAAATAAATAATTCCTACTTTAAAGGAGAAGCCGCCACATGGGTTAGGCGACTTCTCCTTTAGTATTACAAACTAGTGTAATACACGTGCCTTGAAGGCACGGGAGCTTGATCCATTTTAATTTGAACATCATTTTATATATCTATATAATACTATATTGATATATATATATATACACGTGTTTACAACAAAAATATGTTTAAAATATTTTTTTATAATTTATAAATTAGTTGGAAAGAGATACGATACAAATTTTGAAAATGATTTAATAAGGTAAAGTAGTAATAATACTCAAACACACCATCTAATATAATTTGAAATAAATATATAATTATTATCATTAGCATAGATCTAAAAAAGTAAAATATAAGCTCCCATACAAATATTAAAAAATCATAAGCACATGATTGTGTGAATAATTTTGAAGTTATATTTGTAGATGTACATAACTTATTGATTATTTTCATGAGAAAGATGGTTAGAAAGATAGAGAAATTAATAGTGAAAATAAAGGTAAGATGGTAAAAAAAATATCCTTAAAGGTGTAAAGACCGGGAAATTTTATAATATTTAAAATTATTAAAATAGAAATTTATATTCATTTCGACTTTTAAAATTCGAAAGGTTGGAAATTCTGTCCTCGAACTATTGGTTTATTCTAAACATCTCGAAACGAGTTCCGGCGATATTTAGTTGAAAATTTAAAAAATGTTTTATCCCGTTTCAATATGTGAAAATTTGAGATAATAGTTAGAGTTCCTTATTAAACTCGGAATTGGAAATTTGAAAGTCTTTTGAGTTGGGTCGAATAAGGTCGAGAGAGAGGATCTAGAGATTGATTTCATGGGTATCTTGAGAAATTGTTTGGGATCACGTTCTTGTCTCTTCCTCCCACCTCCATTCGGTTCCCAATTCCAGCTCACTCCACACCAATTCTGCTTAATATTATCCACTCCCACCTTCTCCCTCGTGTGCTTGTTTCACCCAGAATGACAAGATGCCAAAAATCTTTGACTCTCCCACTGGCCGGTACAGCTAGCACCTCACCCCTCTCTTTTCAAATTGGATGCAGATCAGCACAAGCCCCAAACAACCCTCACAAACACAACCCTCTTGATTCACTCCTACTTTATCCTCTCTGGAGTTCAAAACCCCAAGAAAACCTCTTTCCTCCCTCGCCACCTCTGGATCACCACCGGCGGCCACCAGCAACACCTCCCCTTTCCATTCACTTCTCCGACAGCCCAGCACGAGCACTCTTTTCGCTCCCCCGTTCGTCGGTTGGAGATATGAGCTCCCTATCGTCTTCCTCGAGCAACAACTGCGATCCGAGCACGCAGGAGAACCCAGGAGGCTTCTACCTCGTCGTCGAAAGCCAGGAGATGCCGGAAAAGCCGTCGCCGAGCCCAACGCCCATCTTCTCCCCTATTCTAATTCAATCCGAGCGGTAAGCCATCCATTCTTCCTCCTTTCACTCAATTCGTATGCAAAGGTCCACCTTTATAACACCCCCCTTCATGGTAGGCGATTTCTGACACTGACCTCCGTCCGGCGAAGCTCAATCGACTCCCATGGACGTTTTCCGGCGAAACTTCGAATCCTCGGTGAGCTCCGTTTCCTCTTCTTCCTTGACTGCGTTGTGTCGTTTTCTATGGTTTGTGGTCGGGTTTTGTTGTCGGTCAGGTAGGGTGAGTCTCGGATGGAAAGGCGCCGCCGTCGGAGCCTGGGTTTCCTCTCTTCGTCCTCTCGCTATTCCGATCGGCTTCCCAGAGTCTTTTTTTTGGAGAAAGCCGGCTCCTTCTCTCCTTTTCTATTCTGTAGAATCAGTCGGGTGGGTTGGATTCGGGATTTGATTTTGAGTCGGAGAAACACCGCCGGAGAGGCCCTGAGTTCTTCTTCCTCCTCCGTTTTTTTTTCCGTCGGCAGTACCAGATCTCTGCTCTTCAGCGTGAGGAAGGAGACGGCAATTCCTTTCAATTTTGATGGGCCTAATTTCCCGGACTTGGGCCTATTGTTCCGGATCCGGATTCCCTATTCCGGGTCTCCTTCTCCTTCAGATCTAATGGGAGTGGTTCTGGGTATCGGGTCGGGTTAAGCATTTGGGTCTTCCCTTCTATTTCCCTTTTTCTGGTCCGGATTCTTTTAAGTTTTGTGAAATCTGACCTGTTGGGTTTGGTTCAGATCTTTCCTATCGGGTTGGGCTGATTTCCTATTGGGTTTCCCTTTTAACGTTTGTATATATTTATGTTACACAGTACGTTTATATAATATGGTTATAGATTATGATAGGTATTTTATTGTTGTTTTATGTTACGGTTGTTACATTTTGACACATTACATATATAAATATATATATTGATTGTATGAAAATGCTGTTAGCCTTTATTATCATTTTACTCTATTTTGAGATATTATATGTGAAATTATTGTATATTATAAAATTGTTTTAAAAGTGGCATTAATTGGAATTTGTATTTTGTGATGCTTTAAATTGTGATTTTAGGAAATTTGAAATGAATTACGGGTTTTAATCTATAAACATGGTGGTGAAAACAGAATTATTATGTGACAAAATGTCGGACTCTATTCTATAATGATTTCGAAATAAGAAACATGCCGGAATTATTTTAATGATATAAATTTACAAGTTGATTAAAGATCTAATGTTTATAAATGGGTTTTGGGCCAATTCTGATTTGAGAAAATGTTTTGAATATGAGTTGACTTAAATTGATATTTATGAGTTGGAAATATTGTTGACAAGTTTTATCGATGGGTTTGATTGTAAACGAAATGATTTTGGTTGATGTTGATCGTATCGGAAAGGCTTTGGAAATGGTTTTACTATCGATTGGTTTTGAGTATGTTAAGAACTTGGAGTTCGTGTGTATGAATGATGGACCGGTAGCTTATGGAAATGGCTTGATGATAAATGTGTATTGCTTTTGGATTGCTTTGGCCTTGCATTTGGGCCCTTGCTTGTATTATCCTGCTGTTCTGCATCTTCAGGTAAGTTCCCTAGGGGGCTTACTCAGGTTGGACATTCATGTCTGTTGTTGCATTTTATGTTAGGTGTTGCATATGCATAAAAGCATGCCATGTAGTATCCTGTTAGGTTGCACTAATGGAATGAGCATCTGCTTACTTTATGCGTTTGAAACAGAACGGCCGTTATCTGTGATAGTCCTAGAGTCTTTGCTAGGGTCATAGGGTAGCCCAGCCTCATCGGGTACCCTGAGTCAATCGAGTCATGAACTTCCTTATATTATGAGATGCCTGCGGGCTTTATTGTGGAGCGGGTTAGGCATGCGTGCCGCCCGATTATGATGGAATGCATTCACGAGCTGGCCAGTCTCTGCCCTATCGGAAGGGGGTGGAGGTAGGAGAGGGATATGCCACTTGGCATTGTCTTGGGCCATTTACAGTATTTTTACACATTATTATAACTAGGAGCATGCTAGTGTGTTTGACTTTCGTACTGCATTAGAGCATCTTTATTAGGTATAGCACATACTATGTGGCCTCAGCGAGGACTGCCGGTCCCGCATGAGTGGCTCGATCTGACTCCTTTCCCCGTTCTTTTTTTTTTAGGTATTTTCTGCAGATTTTGAGTGCTCGATGTCTATATGACGAGGTTTCCTTTTGGCGAATTGAAGAACCTGGCTAATTCTCTAACTTGGTATAAATGGTAATCATTCGCTTACGTTTTGGTTTTGACTCGACTCTGCCATGACACTTTGTATCTTAACTTTGTTTCCGCTTTACTTTCATTTGAATTGAATTTCGCGACATAGTCTTAGGACAGGTTAAGGGTACCCAATGGCCCTTCGAGATTTTTAGGGTTTGAAATCCCTCTTTCTGCTAATCTTAAATGAGTTTGAAACCTCGACCCGTACCTGGATTGCAAGATCCGAACAATGGGTTTTATCCCTTGAAACGTAACCCGGAAATCATAATTCTGGGCCGTTACAAAAGGTAGAAAAATGATCTAAGAAGCCTCATCCAAGATGTAAAATAAGCATTAGTAATGCTTGTGAGTCTTAAAATATTATTTATTTTTCGTTAGTCATTTAAGATGTCTAAAATAATTAAATTATAAAATAACACTTATTTGGCTCTAATTGATTTTTATAATTAATTTTTGAAATCGAATATTTACAAATTGATTATTACATGTTCGTTGTATGTAGACATTGTGGGGAATATTGCAATCGGTTAAAAATGATAAATCAACAATTTCAATATCCAAGAATAAAATCAGCCAAGAATTGACGAATGTTCAATGTACGTAGACGATTAAAATAGATCACAAATTGACATACAACATATTTACGGCAATATAACCGAAAATAAAATAAAAGTAATGGATTCAAATCATATTTAAAATAGGAAACAAATATTTTAAAGTTTCCATAATAATATTGACCAATAAGAAAATCTCATTTGAATAAAAAATTCAAATTTAATTGTGGGCGTGACACGTCAGCAAAATGCTAGCAGAATTAGTAATATTAATAGAT
Organism: Persicaria tinctoria; assembly: GCA_037127255.1. Classification (NCBI taxonomy): domain Eukaryota; kingdom Viridiplantae; phylum Streptophyta; class Magnoliopsida; order Caryophyllales; family Polygonaceae; genus Persicaria; species Persicaria tinctoria. The sequence goes on from JBANSL010000012.1 coordinate 11,144,767, forward strand.
AGATAGATGGATAATAGATAATAGATAGATATATAATAGATATATTGCAATCGGAAAAAATGGAAACATATCTCAATATTTATGGCAATATAACCGAAAATAAAAAAAAAGGAATGGATTCAAATCATATTTAAAATAAGAAACAAATATTATAAAGTTTCCATAATAATATTGACCAATAAGAAAATCTCATTTGAATAAAAAAATTCAACTTTAATTGTGGGCGTGACACGTCAGCAAAATGCTAGCAGAATTAGTAATATTAATAGATTGATTCGTACGACAAAACACAAGGGAGAGAGCCGTGTATACGGCCAACTACTGTTTCCACTCTTAAACTTAATTATGTTTTTTTCTTATTTTTATGGAGATCTATATTGATTGTGAGTTTCTGAATCTTGTTCCTTATTTCCTATATTGAATGTTTTGACTTCTTTGTACTTGAATGTTTGATTGTTTTATTCTATCTCGACTTATCAACTTGGTAGAATCAATTCAATTGTTAGGGTTTTATAGATTCCTGATTGTGAACTTTAACCCAAGTGGCAAACTTATCCCTTTAGAGCTGATTGAACTAATTGGATGGGTATGAAGTTGGATGTGTTGTTAAATCCCTCTTTAGGGACTGCAAATATCTTGGTTAATCTCTGGACTTAAAACTATCAATTGGGTTAAATCCTTCTTTAGGGATTGTTCGATTGATAAGGGTTTCTGTTATGACCCGAAGGTCGATTAGACGGAAACCTGGGCTTCCATGGAGGATTTGAGAAAGAAATAGAGAGGAAGATATATCAGAGGAGGGGGTAATTCAGAAGAGAGAAAGGTAGGAGAGACAGAGGTAGAAGAAGAGTGTAAGATGTCAATTCATTCATCGATGTCCAAGCGTGGGTTGTTACAAGGCTTATAAGCATGAGGGTTTCCCAATTCATGGGCCTTCGGCCCAATCACTACAATCCAAGCCCAATCATAACAGGTTCTAGGACTGATTGGACTAATAATTATATTAGGCTGGGACAAGGGCATTCATAGGAAGACTAAAAGGGTAAGAGGAAGTTACAATATCAATTAAACCAAATAAAGTGGATATTTGTAGGTGAAAATATTTTATTAATCGTTATCTTCATTAATTTGTTTATAGTTTATTTTGTTTTTGTTCTTATTTCAATCAATCAAAATCCCTTTTCCTGCTAATTTGTAAATAGACATAACTTGGAAATACTTGATTCTCTGTGGGATCGACTCGTACTTATCACACTACATTAGTAGGTAGGCTCGAATTTATTTTGATATGGTTTACGCGACTAAAAATCATCTATCAGTTTCTTTCTATTTAATAGAAAATTATAAGATATTATTAAATTTATGTAAAAAAATATGATATAAATATTACATATAATATCTCATAAATGTAAATTATAAGGTAAATTTTTAAAAATAAAAGAAAAATTATTTAAACTTAGGTAAGATATAAAAAAAAATGAGGATTTCATACTCCCCATCTAGGATCCCCGATAGAGGAGGGGCGGGACAGAGATTGAGGTGGGGGCTACTATCCCCGTCCCCGTGCGGGGAATCAATTTGACCCCATCTCCGTCTCCGTCCCCATTTAATTTCCCTATTTTCATCCCCACGACAGAGCTTCCCCGCGGGGATCGGGCCGCCCGATTGCAATCCCTACTTATAACTCTCAATAAACTCACTTTGGTTTCTTTAAACTCTCGATGTCTTTTGTTTTGGGCTTGGGCCTAGTAAACAAACTCACAACTTTTAGGTGCCTGATTACAATGAAGCCCATTCAATAATCTTACTTTGAACGGGCTAGGCTTAATATACCACGGGAAGTTTAATTGTTCCACACATAGGGTGTGTATGGTTGCAACAAATAAATAGGTAAAAAAATAAGTAGAAGTAAAAATTTTTTTTCAAACAAGTTAAAGAGTGTATGGATGGGGAAAAATAGGTAAAAGTAGTTAAAAATTTGAGTTAAAAAAAAAATTGTTTTTGAAGGTTATTTTGGGTTTTGGGGGTTTATTTGGTTTGAAAGTACTACAATACCCCTAATAACAACCAAATAAACTCAACTTTTTACAAATAAACTGTTTTTCACCCCATACGGAGATTATCTTGTTGTTTACATTTTTTTTACTACTTTTATTAACCGTTTATAAATTTTACCCTATTTATAATTTTAGTCAGTTTATTAACCCCGTCCCATACGAACGCATATTGTTGTTTCATTTTGGCCCCGACAAATCCACTCCTAATTATATATATATATAGATTGACGTTCTGGGATCAAAGGGCCAAAACAAAACATTTCAAACTATCAGATTCAAACACCTCGTACTTTCATCGTGTGGCGTCAGGGCGGGGACACCAAAAACAAATCCGCAACATTCTTTCTAGTAACAACACCTTAATTGTCGGCAAAGAAAATGTCAGAAATGAAATCAAGATGGACTTTGAAAAACGTTTCAAAAAGGAATCAACCGATGACAGATTATTAGAAGAGTTGCTTACTCTTATACAGCCGGCTATCTCGGAGGAGGAAAAAAATTTCCTTATCCGACACCCAACCAACAAAGAAATAAAATCAGCAGTTTTTAACCTTGGTAAGAACAAATCCCCAGGCCCTGATGGTTTTACTGCTGAGTTCTACAAAGAATGCTTGGATATTGTTGGCATTTCCATTATTAGAGTTGTTAAAGGTTTTTTCTTATCTGGGAAAATCCTAAAGCAAATTAACCATACCTTCATCTCTCTCCTACCAAAAAAAGATAACCCGACGGCTACAAACCATTATCGTCCGATCAGCTTGTATTCCACAACATACAAGATCATATCAAAAATACTCACCGAAAGGATCAAAGCTATCATTGGAAAATTAATCCACCGGCTTCAAGGTGCTTTCATTTCGGATAGAGCTATACAAGATAACATCCTTATAGCTCACGAAATTTTTCATTTTTTCAAATCTCGAAAGGGCCGAGTGGGTTGGTTTGCGATAAAACTTGACATGGAAAAAGCATATGACAGAGTTGACTGAAATTTCACCAAAAAAGTTCTCCGAAAATTTGGTTTCCACCCGACTTTCATCTCATGGGTAATGGAGTGTGTCTCGAGTGTTTCGTTCTCGATATTGGTAAATAATGGCCCAACGGAAATGTCCTTCCCCACACGGGGCATCCGTCAGAGTGACCCCCTTTCCCCTTTTCTATTTATTCTTGGAGCGAAGATTCTAGCGTGGAGTCTAACAGCGGAATCAATTTCAGAAAGAAGTCAAATTGGCTTCAATTTTGGACGAGGTGGTCCCCGAATCCCGTTCCTCTCCTTTGCAGACGATATTATTATCTTCTCAAAGGGTAGTACTGAGGCAGGACACAAGGTTAGGAAAATAATTGATTCATACTGTAAAGTTTCTGGCCAAAAGGTTAATTACCATAAATTTAGTTTTTAAGCAACCAAGGGAATTACATAATCAAAGATATCCGAGCTGAGTAACTGTCTAAATATTTCAAATGTCTTCTCTTTAGAGAAATATCTAGACTGCCCCATCATCAATGGTAGGGTAAGCAAATCAACATTTAAGGACATCATATGCAGATCCTTAAGCAAATGGCGTGCTAATGCACTATCATAACAGGGCCGCACCATCCTAATAAACTCAAATTTAGCATCCAAAACCCCTATACACTATGCAAAACTTCTTGTTACCGGCCTCGATACACAAAGAATTAGATCAAGTGAACGGAATATTTTTCTGGAATAAGGATCTTCAACACCGCCCACTTATCAGTTGTGATAGAATTTGTAGACCAAAACGGGCTGGTGGACTTGGAATCCGGAAATCAAAAGACATGAATGAAGCCCTACAAATGAAACTCTTATGGAAAATTATTGCGGAACCTTTAAACATATGGGTCTCTATTATTAGACACAAGTATCTTCGGTTTTCTAATTTGCTGGAATATAGGAAAAAAGGTGATTCATCTTGGCAATGGGCCAAACTGACAACCCTCATTGATTCCTTCAAAACCGGGCTGGTCTGGTCGATATGTAATGAAAAATCGGTAAAATTTTGGTCTGACAACTGGGTCTCTTGCCTCTCGCTGAAGGCTAGGGGTGAATGCCCTTCAACAGTTAATCTCGATGAGACAGTTAGTGATTATATTATGACCGGGATATGGTGGTCTGAGAAGCTCTGTCAGGTGCTACCTTCAAACATTGTTAACGAAATCCTAGATAGTCCTTTGTCGTCTGCTCCCTTTGAGGACCGACTATACTGGTGGCCGGAAAGGGAGGGTTGGTTCTCCACCTCCAGTGCATATAAACTGATTTAAGGTCAGGCTGCGCAATGTCCTGATCCTAATTTCTGGATTTGGGACCTGGACATTCCACCAAAGGTAAAAAATTTCTTATGGAAAATAACTCAGGATGGTCTTCCCATGACCGTTATATTAGCTCAGCGGAACGTTTCGGTGCCCCACACTTGTTGTCTGTGCAATTGTGCGGTAGAAGATGATGCCCATCTTCTGTTGGAATGCCAATATACGACCTCTCTCCTCAAATTCCCAACCGACACCAGTACAAATATAGCAGCAATGCTTTATCAATCAAGAGACATTAAACCAGTTATGGCCTACATTGGGAACAACATCAGCAATAAATCCAAAGCTAAGCTAGCCTTTTGTTGGTGGTCTGTTTGGTATTCTCGAAACCAGCATATCTTCAGATCGATTCCAATTCCTAGTAGAGATACCACGCTCCACATCATTAAAACACACGAGTTAAATTGGGGCAAAGCCTCATATTTTGAGGGCAGACTAGGGGGTGACCCTGACATGCAACCACGAACTAAATCTGATAGACGGCGGAAAGCACAACGAAAAAACATTAGATGGCGTAAACCACCCAAAGGCACTCTCAAATTAAACTTCGATGGTTCTTCCCTCTTAAACATGGTCAACACAGCAGGAACTATTATCCGCTATTGGGAAGGTCAGCCAATCAACATAGGATATAAAAAACTTGATAATCAAAGTCCATTAAAAGCTGAAGCTCTTGCTTTAAAACTCGGGGTACATACAACAATAAACTTATGAATTACCAATCTTCAAATTGAAGGGGAATCCAGAATAATTATTGACTATTTCAGTAGAAAAACAAAATGTCCATGGGAAATTGAACTTATTCTGTCAGATATTACAACTATGTTAACAAATCTAGAAAGAGTTTCTTTCCTCCATGTACCCCGAATAAGCAATAGAGTGGCCGATAAGGTTGCACACCTTTGCCACTCTGCCTGGGGTACTAATATTCAGAATAACCCTGGTCTTCTTGACTTCATCCGAAAGGATGCCTTCAGGCAGAGTTTTCTCCCTCGAAATTTTTCCTAATAATAAAAAAATAATCTATATAGAGGGTGGGTCACGTGTAATCAACTCGTATTGTATTTTGTTTTAAAAAATATAGGTCATTGATTGATTAGAAATTGATGGATAAGATTAATTAAAAATTTCTCTTTTTATTTAAATAAAAAATAGTATGCCCCACCACTTTTATAGGTAACTTGCTGGAGCAAAGCGTGTGTGTTGCTTTATTTTAGGTAACGTTTTTTGCGAGGAGGAGATTTTGCTTGCACTATATGTTAGATGAATAATAACGAACAAATTACCGAATAATTCCAGATTATCAACGAATAATGACTCTATATTTGCCGAATATTCGATAAATTCATGAACAATTTGAAATAGAGTTTGAATTTCAAGAAACCTACATCTAATTACCAACATACATATGAATAATTCGCTATTATCAACGAATATAGTAACTCTGAACTTGTCGAATAGTCGATAAATTCATAAACAATTTCAGACAGAGTTTGAATTTCAACAAACCTACGTCTAATTGCCCCTATACATATGAATAATTTCTATTTATCAACGAATAATTACTCTGAACTTGCCGAATAACCGATCACTTCATGAGATTGAATTTCAAGAAATTCACCTACATATGAATAATTCCTTATTGGCAATGAATAGTGACTCTGAACTTGCCGAATAATCGATAAATTCATAAACAATTATAGACAAAGTTTTGAATTTCAACAAACCTACATCTAATTTCCCCTATTTATATGAATAATTTATATTTAACAATGAATAGTTACTCTCGAATAATTTCAAGAAAGCTACGTCTAATTTCCCCTATACATCAATTGCTCAGAACACCGATTCCTCTGCCGATTGGGGATGAAACCTACGGTTCCTAACCACCGCTTCCTCTACCATGCTCAAACCATCGATTGCATCAGTTGCCCCAAATCGGACTTACGCTCGCGATTTCACTGAGCTAGAAGCGAACGCATTCGTAGAAATTTGGACCAACATCGCCTCCATCGTCCTCCACCGCCACCACAATCAAGCCTCAATCGACACCACTGGCAAGGCCGTCGTCGCAAAGATACCCCGCACCTGCATCGGAACTCCAACCAAATCTGTTGGCGCCGATCCCACCGGCAAGGTCGTCGATGCACAGATACCACGCTTTAGCAGGGAAACCCCAACCAAATCCGGTGGCCCGATGCCCAGATACCACACACCTGCATCGGAACCCCAACCAAACAAGTCTGAAGCTCGAGAGACCGACGAATCGGCAGACGGACTAACCGTCAACATACAACTATGAGCAACACAAATCAACACGGGCGAGTGCGACGAATCACACGGCGTCTCGACGCCGAGAAGGCGGAGAACAGTAACCCACCACTGACGTTGCCCCCATAAAATAATTTTATAGTTATTACTAATAATCAATGTTCTAAAAAATGCTCGGCGGATGCTTGGCGGCAGAGTACCGCTAAGCGCCAAGACGGTTTGGCGGCCTTATTAGCGGTTCTTGGCGGATAAAACGGTTTTTTTATTATTTTGTTATATTTATCCCATAAACTATGTATAAACCATATATTATGTAATAAATTATGTATTAATTTAAGCTTATAGCATATCAAATAAAAAATCACCATGACCCTTTTTAAAGTTGTCTGAACCAAATATAAAATCATATAGATATATTCAAATAAGTATCATGATTTCATAATAGAGAAATTTGAAAGCATAAAAACTAAATAATCTCAATTTAAAATCGCCAAGACAGCTAAGCCTCCGTCCCGTACCCGCCAAAACTCTTCCCCGCCAAGCTCGATTTGCACCCGCCTAGGCCGCCAAGTATCCGCGTTGCACCCACCAAGGTGGTGTTCCATTCCCGCCAAGGCCCTCCCCCGCCAAGCTACACCGCTAATGCCGAATTCGGGACAGTGTGGGTCCGCCAAGCATCTTGGCGCCGTCTTGGCGACCGCCAAGGTTGTCACTGCTAATAATTATGAAATTTTACTATTTTATATAATTTTGAGTTTCTTAAAAATATGCTAAACTTTAAAATGACAAATAAAATAAGACGAATGAACTAAACCATAATTTAACAAGGCGAAACTAATTAAAATAACTCAACCTTTAAGGGGGTGTTAAAAATATATCTCAACCTTTAAATGTAAAATAAATACCCCTACCTTTATAAGTGATGGTAATATAATATCCTAATGATTTCTCTCCAATAAAATTTTTATTTCATGTACTGTATTACATACTCATGTATTTTCTATTCAAATAAACATATAAAATTAAATTAGATGAGTTGAAAAGTTTATTTAGTAAACTTTTGTAGTTTTAGATTTAATTTGTACCTAACTTTTTATATCTTTTTTTAAATAATTCAAATAAAACATATAAAATTAAATTAGATGAGTTTAAAAGTTTATTTAGTAAACTTTTGTAGTTTTAGATTTAATTTGTACCTAACTTTTTATATCTTTTTTTAAATCAATAATATCTATAACAAGCCAAATAAAAAAAATGTAAAGCAAAATAATATATTTTCAATTAGTAAATTATTATCTAGTGATTTAACTTATCAAAACTGAAGAATATTTTGTCAATTATAAACTTTATGTTACTACAAAATTGAAATGAAAATTTAATTATTTAGATTATTCAATGGTGTTCATTTATATAAAAGAAGTAAATTATTATTATTAAAATATATATAAAAGAATGTAATTTTTTATTTTTTATTAAATCCAAAATAAATAAAAATTAAGATAAACTTAAAAACCAATCTAATTTAATCTAATAAACTTGAATGATATTTTTACACAATTAAGATATTGAAAATTGTATTTTAAATATTTACTTGTTTTATTATATTTGTTTTGATTAAATTTAATTATAATCTATAAACACGTGTTAAATCGAATAATTTAAATTAAATTGAATGTTTAGGGGAGAAAATAATCATTTTTGTGGGGGAGAAAAGTTTGGGATATTATATTACCATCACTACTTATAAATGTCGGGATATTTATCTTACATTTGAAAGGTGGGGATATATTTTTAACACCCTCTTAAAGGTTGGGTTATTTTAATTAGTTTCGCCATTTAACAATTAGCCATTACAAATATTAAAGCAAAGGCTGAGTACAGGAAAAGAATTAGATCATACTAGTGTAATACCCGTGCCTTCAAGGCACGGGAGTTTAATCCATTTTAATTTGAACATCATTTTATATATCTATATCTATAATAGTACAATATTAATATATACTTGTTTATAACAAAAATATGTATGTATAAAGTTTTTTTTTTGTAATTTATAAATTAGTTGGAAAGATATACAATACAAAATTTTAAAATGATTTAATAAGGTAAAGTAGTAATAATACTCAAACACACCACCTAATTAATATAATTGAAATAAATACTCCGCATATAATTATTGTCATAAGCACATGATTGTGCGAATACTTTTGAAGTTATGTAGATTGTAATGTCCTATGTAGATAGTATAGTTCTTTTGATTGTATAAGCTTTGGGACAAAGCTCTTGTAAGGGGAAAGTATTGTTATATCCCTATGTAGATATTAGGGGTATAAATACCTATTGATTGTAATTGGGGGGTCATCCAAGTAATAATCAAATCATTTCCCTAATCTCTCCTCCTACCTCTATCCTCTCTCTCGTTCTATCTTCTGAACTCATCTCCTTCTTCCTATACTCACCTCGACTATTCTTCTTCTTCTCATCTTGTTCATCTTCTTTCTAATCAAATGTTAAGCACCTATCTTGGGTCATAACATAGATATACATAACTTATTCATTATTTTCATTAGAAAGATGGCTAGAAAGAGAGGAAAATTAATAGTGAAAATAAAGGTAAGATGGTAAAAATAAAAAGATCATAAAAGGTAGAAAAGTGATCTAAGAAGCCTCATCTAAGATGTAAAATAATCATTAGTAATGCTTGTAAGTCTTAAAATATTATTTATTTTTCGATAATCATTTAAGATGTCTAAAATAAGTAAATTGTAAGAATTTTTTTTTCAAAAATAAGTAAAATAAGTAAATTGTAAGAAAAAAACATCCCTTATTAATATCGATTAATAAGAAAAGAAACTTTTGATTAGTATAAAAATAGGAAACAAATATGTTCAAAATATGAAACGTGTGTTTTAAAATTTCAGCAATAATATTGACCAATAAGAAAGTACCATTTGAATAAAAAAATTAAGTTTAATTGTGGGCGTGACATGTCAGCAAAATGCTAGCAGAATTAGTATTATTATTATTAATCAATAGATTTTTATTTTGACATTTGAATTAATTGTCTAGATATTTTTAATACGATTGTGATGAATATAATATAGGAAACAAATATTTAAACTTCCCTTAATAACATCGATTAATAAGAAATGAAACTTTTGATTAAAAAATTCAACTTTAATTTACAGAGCGACACGTCAGCAAAATGCTAGCAGAATTAGTAATATTAATAGATTCAACAACTTTTCCAAATTTTCTCCAAAATTGATAAATAAAATACATATTTTTTAAATTATTTTTCTTCAACTTTAACAGTTTTTCAATTTATGAGATTTGGAGAATGATTTAATTTTGTAGAACGCTGCATATTTAGAAAAAGTCTCTCTATTTTTTTTTTTTGTTGCTTCTTCATTTTGAAGAATGAGAAAATGAAGAATAAGATAAGGAATTTGTTAGATAAAAAAATGTCTTAAAATTCTGAAATCTCAAAACGGAGAAAAAAATGAAGAATGAGATAAGGAATTTGTTAGATAAAAAAATGTCTTAAAATTCTGAAATCTCAAAACGGAGAATTTGGTGGAGATGCAATAGTACTTTGTATTTGAAAAAAAAAATACTGTAATTTGTCAAACCATGAGCACATTGAAACCGCAAATGAGATACGATTTGATATAACAATCGTACTATATCTATATCATAATTTAAGTCGTTTGACTTTTTGATGAGTTTTTTTATTGTATTAAAAACTTTATCAAATAGTATAAAAAAATTCAACTTTTTAAAAATAATTTATAACTTATATATTAGTAATAAGTTTAAAATTATTTAAAAAAACCTGAAAAAATTAATATTTGATGGAGTTTTTAACACGTTAAAAAGTGTGTCAAAAAGTGAAACGACCTAAATTATGAAATGGAGGGAGTATAAAAGACTAAAAGCCAATTCAATATACCGAGAGTAGTTTTGCTCGTAGTATTTCATGTGGTGTTATCTTGCACTTTTTTTCTGTTATATGATCGACGGTTTTCCATGTGTCGGATTATCAGTCTGTTTAAACTCGAATTCTTACTTAATTTTTAAAAAAAATCAATTTGATTCCTAACCCAAAAAAAAATCAATTTGATTCGGTCTAGCTAGCGGAGAACTCGTACGACTCCTTCCGCCATTGAGAGACTTGCACTCTCTTCACGGCAGACTCGAAGCTACTAGTGAGTAGTGACCACTGACCACCAACAAACAACTATTTCACTTAAACTTTACATCATTGCCTTAAAACTGCTCCATCTTATATCTCATCAAGGCGCGCAGTACATGTTGAAATACTTGAGGCGGGATATAAAAATAGGGCTCTCTACTTTTTTTTAAAAAAAATCTTTATCATTTCGTTGCTTTATTTTATTTTATTTGACTATTTTTTATATAAAAAAGCTCAATATTTTTTTTTTTTAATTTGTGATTTTGAAAAATTATTCTTTTAAAAAAAAATTATATTCCTCCTTACTATGTTACTTTGGAAGATGTTTCACCTTCACCTTTATTTGATATTGTATTCGAAAATTTGATAATTTTGAAATAAAGCGGTAATTTTCTATATATAAAGAAAATGTTTCAAAAGTAAAACATCTTCACCTTCATCGTGTCAGCAGGTGCTGTCCCATGCGCTCGCTACCCACTCCACCACGTCGAGCGTCCTTTCCTCTCGATGTTGTGTCCGCTTGTTTGCTTAGGGTTTGAGGTTTTTTCCGGGCTTGCTTTGGGTGTTTCTTTTGTTGTATTCTGTGTTTGTATTTCTTTCAGATATTCGTGGTCTCATCCTTCGGCAGTGGCGGAACTAGAGTCTACATATTGAAGGGGCCGAAAAATAGCTACTTGTATAAATGTATAAGATTTTTTTGGAGGGGTTACGTTAGAGCCGATCATGCCATAGGCTAATTTCCGACTTTTTTTTTTGGTGATGTATTTTATTAGTGCATAGGTCAAGTATAATCGGAATGGACATTATAAAGCCTAAGCACCTCTACAAATCCAAATACTAAAACACATGTAAGTTATTTAATTAATCAGGTATACAATTGGGTAATTTGAACAAACTAAATTAAAGAATGTTAGAAATCAACTGAATCCAGTAATTAGAAAATAGAAATCAAATAAAAAAAAGGTCATGGAATCACAATGGTGGGTTAGTGGCAAAAAAAAAAGAGACAAAATTAGTGAATTAGAAATCAAATGAATTGAATCAAGTAGAAAAGGCAATTGAATCAAGTAATTAAACAGATTCAGGAAGGATATAAATAAACTGAATGAAGTAATAAGAAATTAGAAATAGATTAGAAAACTGAATCATAGCACGGACACTGTGGCAGAAACAAAACTAAAATCATAGAGTTTCAAGTTTCAACTGTGAGTCGGCATTGAATTACAAAATAAAAAATATTGCATAAATCAATTGAATAAAGGATTCTTAATACAATGATCAACTGAATAAAGGTACTCTAAAAATCAACAGTGCTTTAGATTAAATTAAGAAGATATGCTAATTAGGAAGGAGAATCCAACACAAGATAGCGCAACTTTGCAAGAGAAAATCAAGCAAATTAATAAAGAATATAATAAAGAGGGGGAATGAATTAGATTATCTTCAGGAGCGTATGAATTCAAGATTTCAATTCAAGCTTTCAGTTCTTTGATTCAAAGAAAATGAGGCGCCTTGCAAATCTCGACGTCTCCTCGAGCCTTGGCGGTTTGGGTTGAGAGATATCTAATTACCCCTATAATTACTGGTATTTTTCAAAAATGTTTGTGGGGGCCACAGCCACCTCTGGCCCCACAATAGTTTCGCCACTGTCCTTCGGGATGCTCTCGGGTTGGCTAACCACCACCCAGATTTTTTCCTTATAAAAAAAAATATATAATTCAATTCAAATTTGACATGGCATAAATAGTTGTCAAAATTATTCTTAGTCTATAAACTAGAGGATAGGTAATCAGACTAATATATGCTGACCATATATATAATTTCAACAATTACAAACCCATAATATAAAGGGGAATTTGCCACTCTGTCTGGGGTGTCGATATTTACAACGATTTTGTTTTTTCAGACCTCATCCGTAAGGATGTTATTGGGTAGAGGTCCCTCGTCCGAATTCTTTCCTAATAAAAAAAAAAGTTAAAGCCTTTATTAGTAAATTGTCCAACAATATTTTCCAAATTAGCAAAATGTCCACCCCCTTCCCTTACCCTTGTGCCCCCCTCTCCCCCCACGTGTGCCCCCCCCCCCCCCCCCCCTTTTTTTTTTTTTTTTTGCGTCGGCACTTTGATTTCGGAGTTGCTGAAATCGTGTTACCTGAAGAGGGAAGAGCGTTGTTGAAGGGAAGTGCCCTGTGACTCCTCCACCCACCACCGCCACCACCTTCTCCGAAAGAAGCCATGGTCCTCCATCTATCTATTTATCTAAAATTGATGCATATTATAAAATCGATACATATAGTGTCCTACATGACGCGTTGTAGTTCCTTATAGGAAAAAGTATTTGCAATATTTTATAAAAACAATCTATATATTTATATATTTTAGTGAATTGATAAAAATATAAGTAAAATTAATTATTTAATTGTTGTTATTTTATTTAAATATATATTGTATTATTTTTGGCAGAATGAATTGTTTATATTTAGATAAATTATATTTTCTGTACACTTTGACCTTATTAGTTTAATTTTCACATTTTAATTCAGATTTATTACTAAAAACAAGTCGTTTTATAAATAAAAAAACCTTATTAAGAAAAAATGTCACTCTAGGATATCTTAGTATACATTTTTCAAAATTGTCCATATATACCTTCACTAACCAATTAACCATATATCTATCTACATGTATAATCCATCTCTATAAATACCACTTCAAATTAAGCTAAACCTAACCCACAACTCCATCTTTAAATTACTCTTAGCTCCAAAAATGGCAATATATTCAACATGGGTTTCCTCCTACCTATCCATAACACTAACCCTAATTTTGATCTTGGGAGGTGGTGATCAAAATTTGGTTGTGTATGGAAACAAATGTGACATATATGACCCCTTTGATCCATGCTATGACAGTCGCAACCCATCTTGCCAACCTACATACCCACCACACTCGATCCCCATCGACAAACAAGACATTGATCTTCTCCAGTTCGCTCAGAACATTGAGCACTTCGAAGCCGACTTCTTCCTCTGGGCCTCCCTCGGCTATGGCCTCGATGTGGCTGCTCCAGAGCTCGTCTATGGCGGTCCTCCTCCGGTCGGGGTCCAAAAAGCCAAACTTGATGAGCTTGTAAGGGGCATCATAAGGGAATTTGCCTTTCAAGAAATTGGTCATTTGAGGTATAGTGAAGAATTTTTGTTTCAGATATATTAATTTCCTTTTTAGGGGTATGTATAAATATAATGTAGATTTTTTTAAAAAAATATTAAAAGAAAACTATATATAAATTGTTGTTTAAATATGACATTTTTAGTGCAAAAATTTATACAATGAAAATTAATAGATTTTTTTTATACATGCATAGCATGATGAATACTTTTGTGAGAAATATTGAAAAAAATTATAATTTCTTTTTAAAATATGTCATTTTTAAATGGAAAAAATTGATAGGATTGGATAGTATTGCAAAAAAAAAAGTGTGATTTAACTATAACATTTGTAATAACAAAAATCATATGAATAAAAAATTAATAGAATTTTAAATATAGCATAATGAATACGTTTGTGAAAAGTATTAAAAGAAAACTATAAAATATGTCATTTTAAATGGGAAAATTTTGTTATGAATATATGAAAAGTGATGTAATTAAAAAGATAAGCAGTTAATGAGATTTGAAATCTTAATCTCTTACATTAATTATTAATTATTATTATTAATTATCCTTCCTTCTCTTCATTTACTAAGCTAAACAAGACTTGTGTTCTTACTCCTATATATACTTTTTTACCTTAATTTTTTTTTTTTAAAAAAAACTACTACGTTATATATTCATACATATATTTATTTATCCATTCGTTTCGTTTTATATAGGTTTTGTAGTCCTAGAAAACATATATAATAAACGACATGATTTTCCGATTTTACTAATAAGTAAAGATGGAGTATGTGACATACCCTGGGGACGGTGTTGTGTAGGATTCTGAAAAGGACGGTGGGAGGGATAGCAAGACCATTGATGAATATGAGTAAAGAGGTTTTTGCAGAGGGGGTGAATTTGTTACTCCCTCCGTTCCATATTAGATGGGCATTTAGACAAATTCTCTTGTTCCATAATACATGGGTTTATAGCCATAATTATTACAAAGTACATAAAATTAATGCAGTAGGGAGTACTTCTAAATTGAAAAAAAATGGTGACTTTTCGGATTCTATCTCTCTTTTACATTATTTAATTCATGTTTTTCTCCTTCTTACCCCATTAATAAGACTTTTCACTACTCCGTACTAATTAAAACTCTTAAACTCCCACGACACTAGTACAAGATTAGTACATTTTTTTGGGCAACTAAGCTACTACTCCCATGAGTACTAGTTTTCTTAATTATTGTGCATATTCCTAAACGCCCATGTAATATGGAACGGAGGGAGTATTTGGGTATGAGGTGAACCCTCCATTTGATATTTACAGAGACAGCCTCAGCTTTATGTTGGCTTCCTACTTCATTCCCTACGTTGGATTAACAGGCTACGTTGGCGCTAACCCTATGCTTAAGGGGGTTGTCTCCAAGAGGGTACGTGCATTCACTTCTTACAATGCATTTGTGAAATCAATTTTTAGCCATAGGATTAAATTAGAATGAATAAATAAGATTAATTGTTAACTAATAAATTTTATTTGTTAATAATTTAATGATTTAAATAAAAAATAAAAATATTTTCTCTCTCCAAATCTCTATTCCATCATTTTTGCTCCGTGACTTTTCTCCCCAAATTTAAATTACGTGACTAAATTTGTATATTCATATGAATACATGAATATAATTTTTCGTTAATTATGACGTTATTTTCACACGGAATATGGAAAGAATATTCGTTATGAATGAATATATGAATATGAAAACAATATGAATATGGATGAATATTATTCAATAACCCTTCTATGAATTAATATTCGCTATGAATATGAAAAGAAAGTAGTATATTCAAATATTCATCAAATTATAATTGCTCGTTAAAGAATATTCGTTGTGAATGAATATAGGAATATGTAAACAACACGAATTTGAATGAATATTATTCAATAACGCTTCTATGTATTAATATTCGTTATGATTATGAAAAGAAAATAGTATATTCAAATATTCATTAGGAATATGGAAATAAAATATGATATTCAAATATTCTTTATAAATATGGAAATATTGCAATTTAATGTGAATCGGTCGAACCTTGATCTCTAAATAACAATATTTCGAAATGAACATGAGAGTTTTGACGCTTTTTAGTTGTGAGAGAACGTGAATTCTGATAAATTAGGAGAACAATTAGTGATTTGGAGAGAGAAAAGGAAATTATTATTTAATTCTTTTTTATTTTTTCTTCCATTTTTATAGGGTGCATATTTATTTTCAAAGATATGGTGGATTTGATTTACGTTTAAATCTAACCATCCAATCTTATTCATCTAACGGTTTACAAAGGGTCTCACGAATGCATTGTAAGAGGTGTGTGCATGTGAAAACCCGTGAGGACCGACTTTTTAGCCCGGTTCACTTGCTTTATAACCCGGTTCTGAATAAAACCGAGCTATAAAGTGACAATGTAATTTTAAAATATGAGTTTTTTAGCACGATTTTTAGGCTTGACCGAACTATAAAGTCATGTGTTATTTTAAAATTGGAGTTTTTAGCACGGTTTTTAGGTTGAACCGAGTTGTAAAGTCACCGTGTGATTGAGGGTTTTAGCACGGGTTTCAAATAAACCAAGCTATAAAGTAGTCCTCATGGTTTTTACCACAATTTGAGATTTTCACCGGAGTCAATCCCTATATAGTGTGTGTGGGTGTGGGTAAAAGTTACCGTGAAATAAAAAATACGGTGCAACTGTGAAACAGATGAATATTGTGTTACGAATATTATATAGGCGTATGAATATATGAACATCGTTATGTGTGAATATGAATATGATGTTATTTATTTTATGTTGGGTAAGAATAAATAATACTCCATCCGTTCCAAAATATATGGTCTTTTACTTTTCGGCACGTTTTTTAAGGAGCAAAAAAACTCTATAAAATATTTTTTTTTAATTAATTTTTTTTATATAATTAGATACTTATTAGTAATAAGTATCAAATAGTATAAAAATTTTAATTAAAAAAATAATATTTTATAGGTGTTTTCGCTCCTTAAAAAGCGTGTAAAAAAGCAAACGCCCATCTATTTTGGAACGGAGGGGGTATCATATTCATATACTCATATTTATATTATATTCATATTTAAACAAGCTAATATTCATATATTCATTTGAATATAATATTCAGATGAATATGCAACAATTGTACCGTTGCACCGTATCTTTCGTTTCATCAGAATCTTACTATATATATATATATATATATATATATATATATATATATATATATATATATATATATATATATATATATCATTTTAGCCTTTTTTTTATATAATTTTTATTTTTCTTAGTTTTCTTCTACTAAAAATATCTAATCAACTTACAAATTTAATATTTTTTTCAATATATTTAAACAAAAACATTCTTTTCCATAAATATATACACATATTTTTTTTTAAAAATATCATTTTCAATAAAAAAAAATCTCATTTAAATTATAAATTTTAATATTTTTTCAGTGTTGACAAAAAGTTTATGAGTTTTAAGGTCATCTTATTGTAAATTTTGTTTCTTCTTTGTTCTTTGTGCCTGTTTTATTTATTTATAGTATGTTTAGGCGCGATTTTTGCCTACCGACTCATCGGCCTCTTAAAAATCAGACTAGTCTTGATCTCGAATCTTTACTTTATAAAAAAAAAAATGTATACTAGTTTTAAGTAGACTAATTTATTGTTGGAGGTCCATGGAACGTAGGTTTTGGCAGGGCTACTAGGAGTTGAAGAAGAGTGATTCGGACGTACCTCTATGAGCGAAGGCACGAGATGGTACACCCTTACAAAATTACCGTCGCCGACTTCACCGCCAGGATCTCGAACCTAAGGAACACGCTCGGCAACTGCGGCATCAAGGACGAGGGCATCGTCGTCCCACCTGAGCTAGGTGCGGAGGGCAACTCCAGCACCAACGTCCTCTCCTCGAACCAAGATAGTATATCATTCGAACGCACCCCTGCTGAGGTTTTGCGGATTATGTATGTGACCGGGAATGAACATACTCCCGGTGGGTTGTACCCAAAAGGTGCAAATGGGAGGATTGCTAAGGGGTTTCTAAATGGTAACTAATTAAACACACAAAAATGTATTTCTATCATCTTTACAAGTACTCTATATGTGTCAAAAGTTTAAATAATATAGCAAGTTCTCATCCATAGGATGCTCTAAGCTGGACTGCGGAAAGAATGTAGTCAGATCGACCTAACTACATTCTATTATAAAAAAAAAAAGTTAAATAATGCAGGGCTGATAAATTGTATAAATTCATGCATATGCATGATATATTGTGTATTTGTGTAACCTTTACTAATATGTATTTTGTGTCAATAAAAATGCATGTTTAGTGTGTTGATATGTATTTTGTGTCAATAAATTGTTTTTTTTTATTGGATTAGCCCAAAAAAATTCGAAAAATAGCAGTATTTTGACGATTAGTCAAAGTGGGGTAAAGTCGCTAGCTGATTGAAATAGCGATTGGCCAAGATTTAGAAGCATATGCTCATGGAGCCAGAAAGTGGGTAAAGTCTATTGAATGCTTGTAGGCCGGATCCATGTCTATATGGACAGGATTGAGGATATGATGAGTGAATGCAAAAAAAAAAAAAGGAGACCTTTAGTCTTATGCCTTTCAACTGTGTTGCTCGGTTGCTCCTTTGTGGTATTGTTTTCTATTAAGAAATGAAATTGTATCTTTTATTAATAGTAATTCATATCCAAATCTTTTATTCTAGGAAAGTAGATAAAGCAAATCTCTTGCTTTTAGCATAGACGTTGGAGACAATTATGTTTATATACTCTGTACTCTTCTCCAAGGAATACATAGAACACAATTTATTTCTCTTCCTCTTGAACGTCTTTCATGGTATCAGAGCGAAGGCTCTAAAGATCCTTAATCTTCTTCCTCCTCAAACACTATTACCCCATGGCAGAAAACAATGAAATCAGTAACCAAATCGGCCTTCAAAGCCAAATCACTCCACAACACCAAGAGCCATGGGAGAAGTCCTCACATCCTTTATACATCCATCATTCAGACCAACCGGGAGCCACTTTAGTATCGCAGCCCCTAATGGAGGATAACTACCTTACATGGGAGCAATCGATGCTTATGGCTCTCACGATCAAGAACAAAAGAGGCTTCGTAGATGGAAGCCTTACAAAACCCCAAGACAAACCGACGGAGGCGTCACAATGGGAGAGATGCAATGTCCTTGTCAAAACTTGGACCCTCGGATCCATATCGAAGGGCATATCAAGCAGCGTCATTCATTGCAAAAGTGCGAGGAGCATGTGGCTCGAACTCAAGGAGCGCTTCTCGCATACTCATACTATCTCTTTGTTTCACATTGAAAATGCCATACACGATTGTGAACAAGGGGTAGATTCTGTCTCGACCTTCTTCAACAAACTCAAGGCATTGTGGGATGAGAAAGAGGCACTGTGTGCCTTTCCTCCTTGTAGTTGTGCAGCAGCCAGCAGCATCAAACATTTCATGGAGACCCAGAAGACCATGAAGTTTCTAATGAGGCTCAACGACGACCACGCCCAAACCCGAAGTACTATAATCGCCATTGAGCCCTTGCCAGACTTTAACAAGGCTTTTGCCATGGTTCTAAGGCAAGAAAAACAAGCACCCAAGCCTGGTGGAAAGATGGTAGCCGCATCAACCGAGACAACGGCCTTCTCCGTAAAGAAGGACGGAACTGGGCGTGACAATCGATCCAACGAGCCCAAGTTCTGTGAGAAGTGTCAAATGCGAAACCACAACACCAACCAATGTCGATCACATCTCAAGTGCACATTCTGCAATGCTAAAGGACACACCCATGACTATTGCCGCAAGAAGAAAAGGGCCATAGAGGGCGCCCAAAATAACTCCATCGTGCATTATGCAGGGAGCAAAGGTGAAAACTTGCCTTTCACCAAAGAGGATTGCCAAAGAATGATGAATCTTTTACAATCCATGGGAGCCAAAACAAGTGAACCGCAACGCCTCCTCATGGATACTATGAATGCTGATGGCCAAGCATCCGTGAACCTTGTTGGTAATGTTTCTTCTAGTTATGAACACTTCTCAGGTAATATTTTTTAGGCAAATTCCACATATATACCATGGATATTTGATAGTGGTGCTAGTGATCATATCGTTTGTCATACTCGTTTTCTTACCGATTTTAAAACTGTCCACAATCGGTTTGTTCGTCTACCTAATGGCAACTCACTACTAGTAACCCATATAGGAAATGTGAACATTTCACCACACTTTCGCCTAATTAATGTGCTTTGTGTGCCAAGTTTTTCTGTTAACTTAATATCCATTAGCAAACTTGTCGTTGATTCTTTTCATGTTACTGTTTTCTTAAAGAACACTTGTTTTGTCCAGGAACTACGTTCGGGGAGGACGATTGGGACGGGAATTGAGAAAGAGGGCCTATACTTCCTTGACATACCACAAGAAAGCTTCTGCAATGCCATTTCCCAGCCCACCAACCAAGTTCTTCACCAACGTTTTGGTCATCCTTCTTCAAAAGTTTCAAGTTTGCTTCCTTTTTTAAAGAATAATTATGATCATGATTGCATCATTTGTCCCTTGGCAAAACAAACACGTACTGCTTTTCCTTCGCATATTACCACCACTCTATCTTGTTTTGATCTTATTCACATGGATATTTGGGGTGGATATCACGTTCCATCTATTTGCGAAGCCCGTTATTTTTTAACTATTGTTGATGACTATTCTCGTTTTACTTGGATTTTCCTCATGAAGAATAAGTCGGAAGCTCGTAGTCTTGTCATCCAATTTATTACTCTTATTGAAAATCAGTTTGGTAAAAGAGTCAAAATAGTTCGAAGTGACAACGGCCCTGAATTTAAATGTGTGGATTTCTATACTTTAAAAGGAATTTTGCATCAAACAAGTTGTGTTAATACGCCACAACAAAATGGAGTAGCCGAACGCAAACATCGACATTTACTTAACGTGGCTCGTGCTCTACTTTTTCAATCAAGTTTACCAAAAGCTTTTTGGGGTGATGCAATACTCACTTCATGCTACCTAATCAATAGAATGTCGAGTCCCATATTACAAAATAAAACCCCTTTTGAACTTTTATTTTCTAAAATCCCCAATTATTCCCACCTTCGTGTTTTTGGTTGTCGGTGTTTTGCATCTAGTCACCATCTTCGTCCTCATAAATTTGATCCACGCGCTATCGAATGTGTTTTCATTGGTTACCCATCCGGAACCAAAGGTTACAAATTATATTCTATTCATGATAAACGCATTTTAATATCCCGTGATGTTATCTTTTATGAAACCGATTTCCCATATAAAAACATTCCCATAAAGCCCCATGCATCCCATGAGCCAAACGTGCCATTGCCCATTCCCACCATCTCTAATTACATGGATGATGATGATTATATAACTCCCGCATTACCCTCCTCAAATTCAAACCCTTCCCCTCCACCTACCACATTGCAATTACCCACCTCTGATATACCTATTCCACACACCCTTGAATCGACACTCCCTACTGATCAACCGCCCCAACTGACTATCCGCCGCTCCACTCGACCTACGAAAACTCCGACCATCTTACATGACTTCCATGTCGAAGCCACTCTACCTTCTCGCTCGACCCAGTCGTCCTCTACCAATAGCGTATCCTCGGGTACATTATACCCACTTATTTCTGTTTTATCATATGACAGACTTTCTACCTCTTATAAGCATTTTGTTTCTAACATTTCGCTCGAGAAAGAACCTACTTATTTTTCGCAGGCTTCCAAAGAATCAAAGTGGTGTCAAGCTATGGCTTCTGAAATTCAAGCATTGGAGGAGAACCACACCTGGAGCTTCGTTCCTCTTCCACCCAACAAGCAACCTATCGGATGCAAATGGGTGTACAAAATCAAGTACAACTCCGACGGCACAGTTGAACGATACAAAGCCCGACTCGTCGCCAAAGGTTATAACCAAGTCGAAGGGATCGATTATCGTGAGACATTTGCTCCCGTCGCCAAACTCACCACTGTTCGAGTCCTCCTTAGCCTAGCCACTATTCGAGGATGGCATTTGCATCAACTAGATGTAAACAACGTCTTCCTACATGGCGACCTATTTGAAGATGTCTACATGAAGCTACCCCTTGGGTTCTCCCAAAAAGGAGATTCCAGAGTTTGCAAATTGCACAAATCGCTTTACGGTCTCAAACAAGCTTCTCGTCAATGGTTTATCAAGCTTTCGAGTGCCTTAAAATCGGTTGGATTTCAACAATCATGGGCTGATTATTCACTCTTCACTCGACACTCTAAAGGTAATATCCTCATCTTATTAATTTATGTTGATGATGTAATTCTTGATGGACCTAACTTGCAGGAGATTGAATAAACCAAAAACTTCATGGCAAGTCGCTTCAAACTTAAGGACCTTGGGGACCTACGTTTCTTCCTCGGCCTCGAAGTAGCTCGGTCCAAGACAGGTCTCTCTCTCTCCCAGCGCAAATATGCCCTCGACATCTTAGAAGACACTGGATTCCTTGGAGCTAAACCGATCAAGACTCCACTCGATCCCAACACCACTTTGACAAGCCAAGAAGGTGATCTCATCCCCGATGCTTCCCAATACCGACGATTGGTAGGACGTCTCATCTACCTCATGATCACCCGACCCGACCTGGTGTATGTTGTGCACATCCTAAGCCAATTCATGAGCCAACCTCGGCAACCACATCTTGACGCAGCTCATCAGGTCCTACGGTACATCAAAGGCACGCCGGGTCAAGAACTCTTCTTCCCTGCCAATGCCAGCCCACACCTCACGGCATATTATGACGCCGATTGGGCTCGTTGTCGAGACACTCGCCGCTCTGTCACTGGCTATTGCATCTTCTTAGGCGGTGCTCTTGTATCTTGCCGCTCAAAGAAGCAAAGCACCGTCTCTCGATCAAGTGCCGAAGCTGAATATCGTGCGATGGCCAGCATATGTTGTGAGTTGACATGGCTTCGTACCTTACTCAAAGACCTCAAAGTCGATCACCCGCAGCCGGCTACCCTATATTGTGACAATAAGGCTGCCATTCATATAGCCTCCAATCCCGTTTTCCATGAGCGAACGAAACACATCGAAATAGATTGTCATGTCATACGAGAGAAGTTTCAGCGAGGTGAAGTCCGTCCACTCCACATCAACACCGCTGATCAGCCGGCAGACTTATTCACCAAACCAGTTGGTCCCGTTCAATTCCTAATCCTCTTGCCCAAGTTGGGAGTTTCCAACATACACTCCAACTTGAGGGGGCGTATTAAGGAATGAAATTGTATCTTTTATTAATAGTAATTTATATCCAAATCTTTTATTCTAGGAAAGTAGATAAAGCAAATCCCTTGCTTTTAGCATAGACGTTGGAGACAATTATGTTTATATACTCTGTACTCTTCTCCAAGGAATACATAGAACACAATTTATTTCTCTTCCTCTTGAACGTCTTTCATTTTCTGATAGTAACTAACAATTCAAGGATGCCCTAATAGGCTAATACATTGCTCAGGATAACGCCTTCTCTTGTTTGTAGTGGTATAGTAGTATAGTACGAGTAATATATAGCAGTGTGGTTCGAGTACTTTTGTTGAGAATGAAAGGAATGTGAAGAGATCAAAAAGAGTCTCACATTGATTATATGAACAAAGAAATCTTAGTATATAAGCTAGTGGGTTACCCCACCTAATGCCAATTGGTTTTAGGATGGAACCCGCTCGACTTATGTGCTTGGCTATTAGCGCAGGGGCGCATGTGTGCACACGACTCCGATCCCGAGTCCAAACGGACTTCAGTAACTTTACTTCAACAGCCTGCTTACTACATCATCAGATGATTTACGATGGGTTACTCCTCCTTATTTTCAAGGGTCAATTTGCAAACTATACAAATACAATGGTCAAATTAGCCAACTATACAAGATTGTGTGAATTTTGCAAAACTATACACAACCCTTGCCCCTCCTATGTGCCCCCCTCCCCCTCCAGCGTGCCCCCCTGTGCCCCCCTCCACGTCAGCATTTTTTTTTTCCGCGCGTCACTGCTGACGTCATCGTCGGAAATGCTGACGTCATCAATGGTGACACCGTTTACAAGGAATTTTTTTTTTTGCGCGCATCGGTGCTGACGTCATCGTCGGGAATGCTGACACCGTTTACAAGGATGCTAACGCCAACTTTTTTTTTCTTTTTTCCCGCGCGTCGGTGCTGACGCGAACGTCGATAATGTTGACGTTCGTATTTCTGACACCGCAGACTCCGACAGCGCTGACGTGGAGGACGTCGACGATACTAACACCGGGGATGTCGACGATGCTGACACCATTTAAGGGATGTTGACACCGACGTCGGGAATGCTGACGCCGTCTACGAGGATGCTACGCAGCCGACGATGACGTCGGGAATGCTGACGTCAGCATTGCGGACGCCCTCTACGAGAATGCTGACGCCGACGGTGATGACATCAAAGATCAATATATTTTTATATAAAATATAAAAGGGGGAGAACAAAGAGACAAAGGAATGTTTCAAAAAAAAAAACGATTTTTTTTTTGTAGTGAGAAACAAAGAATTTTTCGATGCCGACGATGCTGACCTCTTTCCTCATCCATCTCTTATATTACAAAAACGATGTCAGCAAATATATACCTACACAAAAATATGCATAAAACCGATGTCAGCACTAAGAAATAAACCAATTTTTAAGGATTCAAGCATACATATATACTTACATATATAATATCAAATTAAAAACGATGTCAGCACTAAAAAATAAGCATAAAAACTATGTCAACATTAAAAAATAAACCAACTTTTAAGGACTCAAGCATACATATATACCTACATATATAATAAACAACTAAAAACGATGTCAGCACTAAAAAATATGCATAAAAACGATGTCAGCACTAAAAAACAACCCAATTTCTAAGGACTCAAGCATACATATATACCTACATATATAATATTCAACTAAAAACGATGTCAGCACTAAAAAAAAAACCAATTTTTAAGGACTCAAGCATACAAATATACCTACATATATAATATCCAATTAAAAACGATGTCAGCACATAAAAAACGATGTCAGCGCTAAACAATATGCATAAAAACGACGTCAACACTAAAAAAACAAACCAATTTTTAAGGACTCAAACATACATATATACCTACATATATAATATCCAACTACAACGGTGTCAGCACTAAAATAAATTGGAGACAAATTGCATTACTCACAAAAAAAATCACCAACTTAAAAAAATCAATAGCTAAAAATAATTAACTTACAAAAATCAGTAGCTAAAAATAATTAACTTAAAAACACAAAGCCTAATTAATGTCCACAATGCCATTGAATAGATAAGTGTAGTGGGTGAAATAGTGTTGCTTATCACCACTAACGTTTAAAATCAACTCACAAGTGCATTACATTAATCATAGCTAAAGCTTCTATTGCCAAAAATACGTATCGATCATGTTCAAGAATTACATTAACCACACATATATAAAGCCATGACAGTAGCTAATTATAGTGGTTGAACACTTTTTTGCCAGGAGGGGCACTAATTAACCTGAAATCGCAAGTTATGACAGTAAAACATATGTGTGGGTAGAATTGATTGCCATTGGTTATTCCTTGCATTAATAATATGCAGTAGGGGCTATTCCTTTTTAGGAATCTAGCTAGCTGGCGATTTAGGGCCATGAGCAGTGCATTAGTTGAGAAAGTCTACCATTGCACTCGATTATTGAAGATTTCAGAATGTACTTGTTGAATTCAAGGACAGCAGGAATTAAGCGAACAACTACAGAACCATATCTGCTATTAGACATATTTTCACACAGAAAATCCTTTAGAGACAGGGATATAGCACTAACCGATATCATCAATCTGCTGTCAGCAATGGAAGCAGAGGTGGAATTGAACAGCGAAAATCAAATTCCATTCTACTGTGAGCAATGAGAGGTGGAAGAGGAGCATGAGAGGAGGAAGCTTCAATATGCTGTCAGCTCGACGCCTTGCCAATAGCTTGCCGAGTCCTCAAGTTCCAAGGCCTCGCCTCTGCCGTCGGTGGAGCCGCCTCCTTTTCAGGCGGCACAATCTCCTCGCTTCCTTGGCTCAGAACCACGAATTTCATCCGATCCATCTCCGTATGAAGCTTCCAGATCCGGCTGCCATGGAGAAGATGTAGATCTGAAGGTCGTAGATCTCGGATCTAGAATCGAATGTGGCATCGAATCTCGACAGTCATGGAGAAGCAACCATGGAGAGATGCGGTCGGCGACGTCAAAGCTTCCAGATTCGGCTGCCATGGCTGGCTAATCTTCGCCTCCAGATCCGGTTGCCATGGTTGGCGACGTCGAAGACGAGATCCGGCGGTGAGAGAGAGGACGATTTGGATTGAGAGCGTTGAGCCAAAAACGATGAGCGAGAGAAGTCGGGAAGGAGAAATAGGGCATATAGAACACTTTGCAAATTTGTTGCCCCTCCTGGCAAATTTTCTTGGTTAGTATTAGGGTTTGATGTATACTTTTGCAATTTTTACACAAACGTGTATATTTGGCTAATTTGGCCGAAAACTTGCGCTTTCGGCATAAATTTTCTCTATTTCCAATTGGTTTTAGGATGGACCCGCTTTGGCTATTAGCGCATGTGCACACGGTCCAAATGGACTTCAGTAACTTTACTTCATCGGCCTGCTTACTCCATTATCAGATGATTTAGATTCTATGCCGAGGAAACTGCTAAAAGCGCCATGTACATGTAGAGCTTAATTTGTTTATGCTTCACCTTGCTATGTTTGGCAAGTAGATTTGAATGTAGTTGATTTTTTGTGATACCTTTAGTATTGAGATAATGATATATTCTCTGGAAATTAAGCAAAAAAAAAAAAAAAAAAAACTGAAACTAGTTAAGAAAAAGAGTATCAAATATGTAAAAAACAGTCTATTGTTTTACATAGGGATAATGTTACAGATTGGCACCTATGAAGGTTTTTACGTGACTTCCTGCAGTTGTTTTTTCGTTTCACTACGAAGGTGTATTTTTGGATTCATCCGTCTTGATGTTATGAATTATGATATTGTTCTAAGCATTATCCAAATCTGTTTCATTGATCAATGTGTTTGTGATGATTATAAATTGTGCAGGAAATTAGCTGCAGGATTAGTGAGTCCTTTTTATCAATTGAGGTTTTTGATCCTGTACAAGTAAACCTGTCAAAACACAACCCGACTCGGTGACCCGACCCGAAAAATTTCCGATCCGAACCCGAAAAAATCGGAAATTTTCCGGGTAATCCGGGTTTCGACCCGGTGACCCGATTGATCCGGTAATTTTGAACCGGTTGATTTATAATTATATATAATTAATTTTTTTTATATATATAATTAAAATTTATCACAAAATTATTAAATCATGATTTTTTTAATTTAAAAAAAAAATAAAAATTTAACAAACCCGAAATCGACCCGAAATGATCCAAAACTCAGTCAAACCCGAGTTAGAGTCAACCGGAAATACTTAATCAGAATTGAATTCCCATAAAGTTTAATTCATGAAAATTGTGAAAATTTGTTTGGTTGCCGACAATTTCCAAATTAAAAAGAGTGGAAGTTTACCTTACAGCCGTTACAAGGGTCTTATGTACGTAAGTGAACTTTCTCCAAATTGAAGGAATTTAACTTCTACGTACTTTTCAATTACCAACCAAATACATACTCGTACTTTTCTCCTACGTACTTCCTGAGATTTTCTACTTTCTGGGTTTTTGAACTGTGAGTTTAGAACATTCCGATGGGAACAAGTATATAAGCAATTGGCAAGTTGTTGGATTTAGATCTTTCTATCTGAAGTTTTGTTTGTAATAATTAAAAGTTTTGAACCATAGTTTTTAGGATTAGTTATAAAACATTCAGAAAAGATTATGATTATCTATTGACTACTTTGTATTAGATAGATGTGAATGAATTGAAGCATCTAATCATAAAGTTTGTTAACAAATCATAAATTTTTTATTATTATTGGCAGACCAAACCAAATGCAATTTTATTTTCCTGATTTTTCATTTTTAAATAAAGGAAGACCATGGCAAAAGATAACTTTAATTTATGTCATATTTGTTATATTGAGCTTTTAAAAAATAAAAGTAACTGGTTGGGTAGGTTTGGAAGAAAAGGTCAAGTCTTGACAACTACTTTAGCTGTTAGAGACTCGGAGCCCTTTGATTGTCCTTTTCATAAAGAAAGCAAGAAAAATACAATTTTCAATAAATTTAATAAATGATGAAATTATCCCCTTTAATTTGTACATTATTGAATAACAATAGAAGTCTTTGCCTATATTTGCACTCTTGTAATTTGTCGGCTCTGCCTTATTGTTACCTTATGTCTTTAGCTTATTTTGACGGTTTATCCATCGCCGAGTTCTTCGACCTATCGACCCCCGGGTCTGTCCGGGCGTCGAATTCTTACTTAATCCAAAAAAATATATATAAGGAACTAGAAGCTTCTATTATTAGGGGGTTTGTTTGGTAATGATTTTAGATACCAGGAGTCGATTTATAACCGAGGATATATGGATTTCACTAAGGGCCCGTTTAGTATCTATATACGTATATCAGATATCAGGTATGGGTATGAGATATCGATATCATCGGTATGGGTATCAAATCTGATATCCGATATCTGTTTGGTATGTGGTAGTATATGAGAATATGGTTTTTAGATATCAATTAACTCTTGTTCTGGACCGCTCACTCCCCGACACCAATCCACCCGCTCTCTCTAACATCCTCCCACCTCCAACCGACGCCACCCTCCATCATCCATTGACCCCTGTTCTGGGCACCTCTTTCGCCTAAGCCCACGGACCCGCAGCCACCAGATCGACCCCCCTGTTGCCAATATCAGTCCTCATGTCGCCCCCACTAGCCTCGACCAACGAGATTAGGGTTTTCGACCAACAAGATTTGGAGTTTTGGGCGGCGGAGAGGTGGGCAATTCCGACCAAAGGACTTGAAAGAGGATTTGGGGTTTCAGCGTCTGTTGGGAGTGCGAATTGGGGAAGGGGAAGGAGAAGAAAGGATTTGAAAGAGGAGAAGGAGAAGAAAGGCTTGAGCGGGTTATTTCCATATCTTTCCATATCCCTAGTTTAATGGGTATATGAAATTGAAGAAAAATACGAATGAAGGAAAATATGGGTATATCACTTTGATATCTATATACTAATTTACCAAACACAGGGATACTCATACCCATATCTAATATACGTATATCAATACCAAACAGCCCTAACTAAAACCTTATGCTTTGTTTTGAATGTATTAATAACAAGTTACCTCCATTCAGTTAATAATCTTTACCTATCTAGCTAGTATTGATGTAACCCAAAGCGGACGAAATGACCCGGTGCGTCACCCCCTATACAAATCCGTTAGGAATCCTTGACGCCAGCTTAAGACAGATACGACAATTAGCGGACGAGGCATGAAGGGCTAGAAATCGAGAGGCCGAAACAATCGAGAGAGGAACAATCCAACAAGATACAAATATACAAGCGAGCGAATTAAGCTGTTAGTCTTTTATGAATCTATGTATATTTCCGGGTAAAATTGAAGTGTTAAATTTGGGTTAAAAAATACCGAGTAATGTAAAGGGGTTTTGAAAACGTTTGCAAACGGACACAGCTGGACGCGGGAAATAGACTGGGGAGTGGGGGAGCGCGACGAGACGCGCAGGCACCGACATGGTGTGGGGCCCAAACGATTACGATCTATCGGGCCGGATGGGCCCTACTTTCATTTGCCTAAGCAATCCAAAATAACGCTGGACTTGACGTCTCCTTTTTAACGTTAACCTTCAACCCCAACTCGCCGTTTATATTTTCCTTTCCTGAATCTATAAAGGCAAAATGTAAGTTTTAATATTAAAATAAAAATAATACTAATATTTAATGGGAAAACTAATTAAAATACCCTCAACTTTGGGGGTATGGTAAAAATATATTCTCAACTTTCAAAAGTAATAAAAATATCCCGATCTTTGATGGTAGTGGTAATATATTATCACCGATTTTCTCACGGGTTAAAAATGCCGACAAGGGAGCCTACAAGGATTTTTTTTTTTTGGAGAAGGTATCGTGCATGGAAGCCTTTTTACAAATTAGCACTAAAATTGAGATTTCTTGAACGGTTTCCTTAAGAAAAAAAAAAAAAAAAACGACAACAAAATTAAACTTGAAAAACGAAATTGATTCAACCATGCAATTAAGCAACTAATCTGATCACAATTGCCTCAAATTAACACAATACGACTATTCTATTCCTAACACCAAACCGAAAACAAAACTAAACCGACAACAACAACAACTACTACTACTAAGAGGGAAAAACAAAACTTACTCAACCAAGCCCGTGAACAAATCAAAGAGAAAGAAGATGTGAGAGAGATAGTTCACGATAGGCAACCACGAGGGAAGAAGACTTCCATTGAAGAGGATTCATGAGCTGCATGAAAGACGGTTCAAGAGGCAACCACGAAAGAAAACAGGAGGGAGGAAAAGACGTTAGGTATGAACCCGATCCAGCTATTTATTTATTTCCTAAAGAAACTGTTCAAGCAAACACTTATAAAAAAATCCATGTAGACTATCTTGTCGGCATTTTTGACCTGTCAAAAAACCTGTGGTAATATGTTACCACTACCCTCAAAGGTCGGGATATTTTTATTACATTTGAAAGTTGATGATATATTTTTACCATATCCCCAAAGGTGGGAGTATTTTAATTAGTTTTCCATATTTAATTAGTGTTTGAATGATGATTTTTCTATGCTGTTAAGAAACTCAATTTAGAAATATTTTCCCTAAATATATCAGGTTTAATAATTTTTACGTTAGATTATGTGTGATTTAACCATTTCTACATTAGAAATATTTTCCCTAAATATATCAGGTTTAACAATTTAATTTAACATATCACATCTCCTTTAATGCGTCGTTTACAATATAAAAGTGTTCGGGACATCTATTAATATTCAATTAGAAGGGTTGAATGTTCTTCTTTCTTTTTTTTTTGTCCACTTGTTCCAAATTTTTTGTTCTCCATGCCTTTATTTTTTAACTAACAAAAAATGATTTTGATCAAGATGGAGCTACTACAAAGATTGTCCTATTATTCAATTTAGATTGCAACTTAATAATATTTTAAATAATTTGGCTTTATAATAAAATATATGTCTAAGTCCGCCCGGCCTATCGATCATAAACACATACTGTATATATATTTTTTGTGCATTTTAAATACTTAATTTCACTTTTTTTAAGGACTTGCAGGTCACTTACAGCTATTTTTTATTTTGTAAATTTCTAGATTTTTTTAAACAACATTATCTCTAATGCTATTAATTTACAGGCCAACAATAAATAAAATAACATTAAGAAAAAATTTATGTAGACGTGAGGATCATAAAAACAAATATAACCTGGTCCACCTAAGTTCTAAAAAAAGAAAAAAAAATTCTTTGTGGCAAACATGTCCGAATCTTCGAACGGTCATTAGCTAGAACTTGGCAACATCTACAAGCATATATATTAACCCGACTCGAAAACACTACCGTTGTTTCGAAAACATAGCTCACAACACACAAGGAAGAAAAGAGAGGTCGAGCTACAAGCAAGCAAAATGGTGAATCACAATGTTCTGTATCATGTTTTCGTCCTAGCAATATGCCTCATTGTCGCAGACAGTCTCATGGTTGTCAATGCAGGCGAGAGCAAGGACAATGTGCCATATGGTTCGACGCTTGCAGATGAAATGGATGGCCTTGATCTTGATTTCCAGAGCCACAGGAGAATTCTTGCCAATGATTCCGCTCCAAGAGTCATAAGTTACGCTGCGCTATTGAAGAATTCTATTCCATGTAGCACTCCCGGAGTCTCGTATTACAACTGTAGAATGGGAGCCGAGGCTAATCCTTACACTCGCTCGTGCAGTGCAATCACTCGTTGTGCAAAGGAATGATGTTATGTATACGATGTGTTGTTGTTGTTGTGGTTAAAGATGGGGTTATACTTAGTATTGATAAACCCTCTCAAACTTATTCCTCTTATAATTTAATTGATTCGGATTGAAGTACACTTTGCAGTTTTGGATATGCAATATATCGATCTACATTGGATTGAACAATGAGTTTGGATTGTTTTTGTTCCCATTGAGGATTGCATTGATAATATGATATCTTAAATTTGATTATTATGTTTTATTAACTTATAATGGAGACATTTGCGTGAAATCTTATATTGATATTGTAATATATATCTATGGCCATGTTCGACCGATTATTGCTGATCAACTAGCTAGGCCAAATTTGGGAGATGTAAACCAAATGTAACCATCATTCAGATTTAGTTTAATTTTGTAAATGATCATAATTAATATAAGAAATATATTCATAAAGTTAGCATAAAGGATTAGTTACTTTCAAATTAAGAAATATTTACATTCCATGAGATGTTTTTTATTTTGTAGAAATTTTTTATAATATAGAGATCGTTTCAACTTTAATACAATTAGAGTGGATTACTTAAATAAAAATGTAAGTGAAGCTCACTATTTATTCATATTATGTTTTGAATGACATAATTACTTGCTAAAGACAATTAATATCTTTGTAACATTAAAAAAAATATTTTGAAGAAATCTTATTGATCACTAAAATAATTTTAATATCTCTATAACTTTTGTTAAAAATTATGTTTTGAGTTAATGTAATTGGTTGTTAGAAAAAAAATTAATATTTTCTTAAATTTATTTAAAAAATGATATTTTAAATTAATCTCATTGGTTGCTAAAAAAGTATTTTTGAATTATATTTTAAATTAATCCGAATGGTTAATGATAAATGAATTAATAAAAATGTAAAAAATGAAAAATAGTTATTGGTTGAAATATCTAGAATTAAGTTAAGACTGACGCATAAGAAAAACTCATGTTAAAACAGTTTATATAGAGTGTATTATACAATAAGAATTTAGAGGTAGATGTTTATACTGAAATCCGTTGGGACTCGGGATCGGGGGTCGTGTGCACACGTGCGCTCTTACACTAATAGCCTAGCACATAAGTCGAGCGGGGTTCCATCCTAAAACCAATTGGCATTAGGTGAGGTAGCCCACTAGCTTATATACTAAGGCTTCTTTATTCATGTAATCAACATGTAACTCTTTTTTATCTTTTCACATCATTCTCAACGTTTACAATGCACAATTAAAGCACTAATTGGAATCGAGCTATATATACTTGCATATTGTGGATGAGCACTATTCTACAAAATCCCATCAAGGACCACCTTCCTCTTGACGCTACTCCATCATCAAACACCCACCAAACATTTTTTTAAACATTGTTTATGATCAGTCATTACAGAATTGGTAATAATCATCAATTTGCATAAGAATTTATAAAGCATTACTTGGAATCATCAATTTATGTGTTGACGCCACTATTAATTAATAAAAATGCATTATGAGTTGAAAATATTCAAAATTTTAATTATCACATTGTAAACTATAAAATATTTTGCCTTCATATTGTAAAATAATATATGAGCCAACCCAAAAGGTTGTGGCCAACAAGTTTAAATTCTATAAAGGGTATGTTTGGACGAGCTTATTAAAACTCATGTGCACTAAACAGTTTGCTAGTAGTCTGGTATATAAGCCGAGCGACGATTACAAACTTCGTACCTTATCGGGTGGTATATTTTGCTTCCTTCTATTTAATTTTTGATGGATAGAGAATTCTTCAACCACACCAAAAATATGTATCATACGGAGTATCATTTTCTTTTTGATAAAATCGGATCTTAATATTCATGAAGTTTGTAACTTAATTAATTTCCATTGTCATTTAATAAAGGTCTCCTTAATACTTCGTCCACTTTCACTATTAGGTAAGTTTATGAACATGAAAATGGAGGCACGTTGTGGGCTGATAATGTAATGGATGTCACGTTCTTTAGCTAAATCTTCGTTTATATAGCCCTCTCTTACAACTCAAAACCCTCTATACCTCCTAACTATTATCACAAACATGTTCATTTTGAAATTCACAAGAAAAAATAATATAATTTGATTTTTCGTTTTTGTTCGATCAATATTTCGATCATGGCGAACCCTAGATCAATACTCCTAGTTCTAGCCCTGGTTTTCATAGCGACGAGAGCTTTGGTGGTCGTTGATGCGAGCGGGGCAAATGAAACCCTCCATGTCTTGGCAGGTTCGATCAAATCGACCTGCCAAGGCTCCATTGACGAGTGTATGGAGGATGAAGATGAATTTGCCCTTGATTCGGAGGCTAATAGGCGCATCTTAGCAACGAAGAAGTACATAAGTTACAGTGCTCTTCAAAAGAATAGCGTGCCTTGTTCTCGGCGTGGTGCTTCATACTACAACTGTAAACCTGGTGCTCAAGCTAACCTTTACCGACGTGGATGCAGTAAGATCACTCGCTGCAGAAGCTAAATTTACTCTATTCTTTTTCAGTTTCCAATTATGCTGAATGTGAAACCGAAAATTGAAAAGAAAAAAGAAATGTCTACCGAAAACTTTATATCAATCTCATGTGTGTAATGTCATTAGTTTTGCAAGGACTAGGATTGTTGAACACTAATAAGAAAAGATAAGAGTTAGTGTAAGATTTATATATAACATATGCATTATTCTCTTCTTATTATTTATCAATGCCTTGTTTGTTTTTGTAACATAATACTTGTATGTGTATAAATATTTGTATTGTTTATTCTTTTCATTTCCCCTTCTCCTAAAGGGTGAAGTAGAGGGCCAATTAATTAACTTAATTAATAATACACGAGTCCATTAAAACTAAACATTAATACATACATAGATTGTGTACAATGTCAACTTTTAATGGCATATATAAAAGACATCCGATCCATTGTGTTTTAAGTTCTAAATGAGAACATCCAATTCAAACGTATCAAATTGGGTGTGGTTTGTTTTGGGTCAAAATGTGGGTCGAGTCAAAACAAAGGTGGTCACTTTTTAGCTATAACTAAGGCCTCGTTTGGTTAAACGTGGGAAGTAGACTTTCCAGGAAGTAACTTCCCGGGATTTGTAATTCCCATGAATTCTACTTCATGGGAAATGTAAAAATATGTTTGGTTGAAAATAATTTCCCTCAAATTCAATTCTATGTTTTGTTTGGTTAAACATGGAATTTTCATAGTAATTTAATTAAAATTACTCTTGTAACCTTTGCTTTTTGTTTAAAAATCAAAATCTATATGGACAAATTGGTGATTTTGTTTATAAAAAATAAATTTTATAGAAGATTTGGAAAAAAAAATGGAGGAAGTAGATCTTACCTACCCCTCCATTGTAAGTTCAATTCCACCATTTCATGGGAATTTAAATTCCTAGGAATTGAAATTCCTGGGTTTTCTAATTTTTAAAAAACATACCAAACACATGTATTGACTCCTACTTCTTGGGATTTTGAACTTCCCGGGAAGTAGAGAGCTAACCAAACGAACCCTAATTTATTTGAACCGGGTTTTAAATAAATTCAGGTTTTGATACATTGAATATATATATATATATATATATATATATATATATATATATATATATATATATATATATATATATATATATATATATATATATATATATATATATATATATATATATATATATCAGATTTTTTTAGTCGAATTAATCAGGTATAAAAATACTTATCGCTCCTACCCACTTTTTTTTTTCATTTCCACATATATGAAAAATACTATATATACTTGAAACTTTTGGCCATAAGAAAGCAAATGATATATTAGTATTTAATTTCCATTACTATATTTAAAAACAAAAACGCGTAAAATTTTAAAAATATATAGTTTTCTTTGTTGACAATAAAAGTTGCAACAAAACAAAACAAAATATATAAAAGGCAGACTTTGTATGTGAATTGAAAAAATCATCTTAATACTTCCATCATTTAAGAGAAAAAATCATTTGAGTATTTTTCACCCCTTTGAAGAGGATAATAAATATATTATTATACCATATTTTATTATTTTACAATGAATTCTTTTATTTAAAAAACCAAATTTCTAAAATTATACTCTACATTTTTTATTTAACAAAATACGGAGTATAAAACGATATTTTATTCAACGGAGGGAGTAGCGTGTGTAGAGTAATAAATTCATTTAAATTAAATTAAATACTCCGTAATCAAATACAGCTGGCGCGCAAAAAATATAAAATGTCAAAAAAGCGTAGTAGTTAATTAAACAGTCAATTACCAAACACCGTCTCTCTTAATTCCAAACACCGTTCGGAGAGTGGCATTCCCGTAATTATCCCCCTCTTCAAGGCCTCATTTCTACCCGATCCCCACCTCGTTTATATAGCCGTTCGCCACCACACAGATCCAGCGCGTTTCCACATCCCTTCGTTCAACTAACCCTCAATCGAAGAGAGAGAGGGGGAGGAAGAAGAAGAAGATTTGAATCTGCTTTAATGGCGAAAACCTTGCTCTTACTCTTGGCCGTCGGTTTTGTTGCCTTGAGTGCTTTATCGGCCGCCAACGCCGGGGCAGATTTCGGGTCGGAGATGAGCTGGTTGCCGGCGGCCCTATCCGGTGGTTGCGACGGCTCGATGGGAGAGTGCGGGCTCAACAGCGAGTTCGAAATGGACTCGGAGATCAACCGGCGCATCCTAGCAACGCAGAGGTACATCAGCTATGCTGCGCTGAACAAGAACAGCATTCCCTGCTCCAGGCGCGGCGCGTCCTACTACAACTGCCGGCCCGGCGCCTCCGCCAACCCCTACCGCCGTGGCTGCAGCGCCATCACCCGGTGCAGAAGTTAGTTCCTTTCCCCTTTTTTGGAACCTCTGCCTTTTGATTTTAGGGGTTTGTGGTGAAAAATGGAAGATCTGTAATTTTATTTTATTTTGTTTGGGATGGAATTTGGGGGTATACACGAGTTGTGATGGAAATTGTGCTTATTGTTTTTTTTGTGATGATAAAACATACACTTTAGATTACATATCTTGAATGTTAAATTTGTGCTGTAAAGATTTCAGATTTGGATGCGTTATGACTTATTTTGCGACTAAAAGCATGATTTCTGGCTTGAATTAGTCTAATTCGGTCGCTGTTCTTCAGATTTGGTACTAGTGAAGTAGCTTTAGGTTGTGATTTGATCTCTGCAGTTCCTTTTGTGGTGAATTTATGATGGATTTTTTCTGTTTGGTTGTGAAATTAGCTTTGGTTCTTCAACAGCTGGTCAAAATGTTTGAATTTCTTGATGTATAGATAGATTGTAAAGTGTGGTTTTGGGCATTCACTTTTGAAATTGTTGTTCAAATTGGTTTCTCCTGCAAACACTTTTGATGGGCTAATTGGTTGATTTCCCTCAATCAATGGCTTTTGATTGGGGCAATTTGTGAAAGATGCTTTTTACTTTGACAAAATTTGTTACTTTATAAACTAGTTGGGGGCAATTTTTAAAGATGTTTAATTTAGTTATTTCCTCAATTTAGTTGCAACAAACTAATTTTGGTCATGTGGAAGAACTCCTGTCTGCTTGATTTTGGCTTAATCTGGATAGGAAATTAATGGAAACTGAATAAGATCAATCTTAGTCCTGTTGTTATAACTTGGCATTCATAAAAAATTTTAAAAATTGGGATTACAATCACATGATCATGGGCAAAATAGTTTATGTAATCTTGTTGAATCACTTTAAAATAAGAATAAATGAGGTTAGATAAATTATGTAAATAAAAGACTTTGCCACTTTAATTACATCCAAATTTGGTTTATAATTTGAAAAATCTTAATAGGATTAAAGGTTTTGAGAATGTGATTACTTGATGAATGATCTGTTCTTTATCTTCTTTAAGGCAAGAAAGGAAAGAACAAAGAATCTCTAACCTGCAAATTGCAATGGGTGGGGGATAATTAATATGCAGTGTGGGGTTAGGAGGCATATGCTCATGTCCTTGTCACCTTATGATATAATTAAGGTGCAATAATCAAGGGCTGGTGAATGAGATCCACCAACCAATTGAATTAATGCGCTATTTAATAATTAATAATACATTAAACTTTATACTATACGGGTGTTGTTGTAAGGTTTTCATTTGTATCTAACATTATCTGGTGGGTGCTGTTTAAAAGTAGCTGAGTCTAATGGGGTAGAAAACTCGTGTGTGAGTTCATAATCATACCAAATAAGCGAATATAAAACCAAATTAGTTCATCTCAAAATTGATGATTTTAAGTTATATCTTTACTTTCGATGTGGTTGTTTGATGTTTTGCTAAGTGGGTAACTTGTTAACATTAATCCAATCGACAAAAACAAATTTATGAAAAAAATGTAGTATTCCTTCCTCTCCATCTTTTGTCGATCTTTCCTTAATAAATATTGGCCTTTCGGTATGATGGGTGATTTTTTTTTTTTTTAACTTTTAAACATCCTAAGGTGATTGTGAGAAATTTCCCCATTAATACTCGCAGCCAGTTTTAAAATTTAAAGATAAAAACTATTTTAATTCAATTTTTCAACTCCCATAAGATTATTAGCTCCTTTACTCACTCAATAACACTCCAAATAAGGAAGACACTTTGCTTTTTAATGCTTCAAATGGGATTGTCATATTGGAAGTGTAGATTATTAGCTGGTGAGCTAGTGCGTTGAGTTGGGGATGTAGTAATTGCTGAGCTGTTTGATGGCTGGATGGATTCTTCCATCCCCATCGTCGTCATTGTTGGTTTTTTTTTTTCCTCCAAAGAAAGCGTCAAAATATAGAAATGTACAAAAAGTTAAAAACAAATAATTTAGGGAAACTCCCACTTATTGAGACTATTTGATTCATAAATTATAAAAAAAACAAAGGTGATTTGTTTGCTTTCACAAATGTGTCTTTAGCGAATCTTACCCTTTTAGGGTTGTAATTGAGAGATTATGAATGAAATAATCAAATGAGCGATTATCTCTTCTCTCTACCTTTACTCTATCTCTGGTTATCTCCTTCCTCTGTTCCTAATCTCTCTAACCCTAAACTCCTCTTCTTCCTAATCTTCCCTAATCCCTTTCTCTTTCCTTATCAATTTACTTGAACCATGATCGGGACATAACATTGTTCTTGTTTGCTTAAACTATATTAATCTTGACATACAACTTTACATTTATCTTAAAAATTCAATCGAAGTTAATCGACATACAAAACAACATTGCCGCAACCGGAAAGTCGTTACACTTGTAAATCTTTCATGACCGAACGGTTTGAACACGATTTTAATTGTTTAGTTATCACTTGTTAATATTAGCTAATGAAAAACAATTACCATGAGAGAGAAGTTTTGAAACATGTCTGAGTACATATAACACAAAATACTCGACAAATAAATTAACAACAATGTCGAGGCACATGTGAGATCTTCGCCTCCCAAACAAAGCAATCAATCAATCAACAATGGTATCATATCAAACCCGCAAGCGAGAAATGTCCAAATGGGTAACCATGTATAAACCATGCAAGATTGCTTGCAATCAAGCTGTTATATGAACTGAACAGTTCAGCCTCGGCTCGGGAGCGACTCGAAAAAGCTCGACTCGAACTCGCTCACTTATTTAAACAAACCGAGCTTGAACAAAATTTTAAGTTCGGTTGAAAGCTCGGCTCGTTCGAATAAAGCTCAAATAGCTCGAATTCCATGGAATTTCTAAATTTTTCTTTAAGTTAACGTGTTGTAACCAAATATAACTTCTTAAATCTCGAAAAAAATCTCGGATCGAGCTCGTTCATTTTCTAAACAAGTCAAACTTGAATAAAATAAAAAGCTCGTTTAAAAATTAGGCTTGGCTCGACTCGAACTCGTTTAACAAACGATCCAAGTTTGAACATGTCAAGCTCGGCTCGAATAACACCCCTACTTGCAATTGAGAAATCATAGCAGAGCAATTACCAATAAGCAAAGGTGATATGCTAGCAGGAAAGAACTATCGTAAATTCGTAATTGTGGATTTGTGAAGCTTTTACCATAAGCAAATGGGCTTTATGGGCTTTCGCCTAATTGAGATTCTGGGCCGGATTTATATTTTTAGCCCATGTATTGATTGGGCCCGTGAGTTCTCCATGAAATACGTAAATTGCCAAGTTCGCGTCCAACTGACGCAGTAGAGTAGGTTATCTCTCATGACCCTTGAATAGGTAAATAAAGAGCGGCCATTCCGAGGTTCGAACCGAAGACCTATAGGTACTACCTACATATCCTATCCGGTGAGTCATTCTAGAATTTTTATTAGCTAAGCATCTGTAAGGTTTGATCGCTGCCTATCAATGTTCTAAAAGGTGGGCATCTAGGTGAACTCAGAACATTGTCACGAATCATGATCATTTCGATCAGCGGAGTGCGTGAGATTGTTGCTTCTATCGAAACTAAACACATCCACACCACCGCGATTTTCCACTAAGACTATCGGAACCAAGGAACGAGGGAACAAAACCCACATTTAACACCCTTATAGGATAGTAAATGAGCGACATTTCTAGTAATAGTTTCTTCAAATTCTAACCAAATGAAGAGTGGCTTGCTTAATGGAGATCGAGTATATAAAATATAATTTTTTTTTATAAATATAAAATTATACCTAAAAAACTACTCCCTCCGTTCAACAAAACTTGTCGTTTACTATTCACGTACGCTTTTTTAGAATGATAAAAACTATATAAAATATTCATTTTTTAAAATTTTTTTTTAACAAGTTTGTACTTATTAATAATAACTATGAAATTGTTAAAAAAAATTATTTGAAAAGTCGATATTTTATATAGTTTTTAGCTCCTAAAAAAACGTGCATGAATAGTAAAACGTCAAATTTTGTTGAACGGAGGGAGTATAACGAAGTGATAATGTTCACAATTTGTTAGTACTAAGTTTTGGATCGGGCGGGCAAGTAGGTTACGTCGGGTGGGGTCCATCCGAAAGTGTGAACAAGAAGAAGGGAATTATACGGCAAAACTATGCCCACGGTTTCCTTGCTTCCATTCTCTCC
This sequence comes from Persicaria tinctoria, assembly GCA_037127255.1. NCBI lineage: Eukaryota > Viridiplantae > Streptophyta > Magnoliopsida > Caryophyllales > Polygonaceae > Persicaria > Persicaria tinctoria. The sequence goes on from JBANSL010000012.1 coordinate 11,185,939, forward strand.
GCTTTTTCCTTGGGGAGTAAGAAACGGCCCGTGGCTTTTGTTTTCCAACCCTATATAAATTACAGAAACCCCCAAATCTATCTCCATTTTCGACTCTCCTTTGTAATCTCCGTCAACTCGTTTCTTTGCTTTGCTTCGCTAATCAAGTCCTGTGATCATGGGTGGAGGCGATTCCGGATTCGAGCAGAGATTGGTATCACCTTTCGCCTTTCATTTTCTCTCAGATTTTTACATTTTGGTTTGTTTTTGCGCTTTAGGGTTTCGTTATTTGCTGCACCATCCTGAATTATAAAAAATCTAGAAATTGATTGGAATTTCGTTTGATTTTGTTTGTTCGAATGCTTACTGTTTCGTTTTCTTCGTCAAATTTTGGGATGGAAGATGAATCTGTAATCAACTGGTTTGCGAAATTAGGGTTTTTGATTGGTTAAGCTGCTATTGGGTTTTGAGTCATCGAGTCCCGTTCAATTAGCGGTTTCGCACCTGCTTCTGGTTCTAATCAGTTGGAAATTTCAAATTATTTTCTCCAGTTCTATTATTCATGATCGTTCGAGTTCTTGAAATCGTTTTCATTCCATTTCCATTTTTGTGTTTTTTTTGTTGTTGAAGGATGCTAATGAAGCGGAGAGGCTCAAATATCTAGGGTTTGTTCACTCTGCTGCCCTTAATGCTATTTTCTGCTTCTCAAATCTGTATGTTTCCGCAAAGGATAAAACTGGTCCTCTGAAATCGGGCGTGGAATCGGTTGAGGGTGCAGTCAAGACCGTTGTTGGTCCTGTGTACCATAAGTATAATGGCGTTCCTGTTGAGCTTCTCAAATTTGTTGATCGTAAGGTGAGGCTATGCTGTCAATTTTTTATTTTTGCTTTAGTATGCCTGTCAAGTTTTGGTATTATGAAGCTTCATATTGCTTGCTAGTTTGTTGAGTTGCCGATGTGAGCAGTTCAATGTGTGTGATTATCTGCTTTCATTGTTAATTGTTAAGCGACAAGTTGTAGGGATGACAGATTCAGCTGTTCTGGCAGAACTCTGGATTTTATCGTTCTGGTTAATCATCAGGAAAAATTATGACTGGAATACTCTTCACAATCTTCATTGTCTCTGTGCTTTTTGGATTGGTATTCAGATGTTTTTACCTAGAAAGTTGTTTATTGAATCACCTATTTTTAGCCTTTTGGATTGGCATTCGAGATTTTGGTCCTCGTGATCAATTTCTGATGCCTTTCTCATAGCGTGTGAGAATCTGCAATTGACTATTGCCCTTTTTTAGCTTCAATTGCACTCAATAATAATTGAATTATCACAGCCTCAACATAACAAAAAAATGTCTGTTGTAGCTCTATGTTCAATTAAATTGGTATATCATTTTTTATGCTTGATCCTGCCATTCTGTCATGTGAGATCTCTGATTCTAATGGCTATGGTAAAATCACAGATGGACGAATCAGTGACCAAATTGGATAACCGCATTCCTCCGGTTGTGAAACAAGTTTCAAACCAAGCTTTATCTGCCACTCAAAAGGCTCCAGAGGTAGCTCGCAGTGTAGTCTCAGAGATTCAACGTGATGGAGTGGTGGGCACTGCAAAGAACACATATGTGAAGTATGAACCCGTGGCCAAGGAGCTTTACTCCAAGTATGAGCCGGTAGCTGAGCAATATGCTGTATCAACCTGGCAAGCATTGAACCGTCTCCCACTCTTTCCCCGGGTTGCTGAAGCGGTGGTTCCTACTGCAGCCTACTGCTCGGAGAAGTACAACCAGACTGTGCGTTCAACAGCCGAGAATGGCTACAGGGTCGCGAACTATTTGCCTCTTGTTCCTACCGAGAAGATAGCCAAGGTGTTCAGTGCTGCTGATATCCAGGAAACAGAAACTGAAACCGAAGTCCAAGTGTCTTGAACTGCAATGCTGGTTTAAGTATGTGTTATAAAGTTTGGTCTTTTGGGTTTCCTGTAAAGGCTCAATTACATTGGTGATATGGAGTTTGAAAGTGTGGTGGCTTCTGTTAAATTTAGTATTTCGTGACCTTTTTATTGTGGATGAATTTATATGTGGTTTGATGGATTGAAAGGTTGAAACCAATGAAATATTTCATGTAAATAATGCAGTTCTTGAAGAGTACCCATCTACATTGGCCTAAGTTAGGGAAAGTGCCTTTTGATTGTACTTGTTAATCAGTATGACTATGATTGCTCGAAGTTGGTGTAGTAGCTTTCTGGAGGTGCGCCTTTGCGTGGTCCCTTAGGTTCACTCTTTGAACGTATTAGGAGTCTGCTATGTTCTTGGCCGGTGTTGTTGGTTGTTCGTTCGGCCTTAGGCGAATGGATGCAAAGTGTTATATTAGGCCTTCAGAACCTTTGTATTATGAATTATTGGTAGGTTAATGATAGTTCCATGGTTCATTTCACATTTTTTACCAATGAGTCAATGACCTTTTGTGGTTCGTGCAAGGGTTTAAGCATATCTGACTTATCACTTGACTTTCTTGGGTTAAGTGTTTTACAAATGCTCGATTAGGTGAGATTAGTTGATAACCTCAAAATAGCGTGCCCGCGGTGAGGAGCCGTCTAGCGCCTAGGCGGGCAAGGTAGACGCATAGGCGTGCTTAGGTGATCAGTGACGGATCTAGTATTTCAAATTTAGGTGAGCGAAATTTTTTTAATCATGATAAAGAAAAAAAAAATCAATCCAAAATACGATTATAAGAGTTATTTGGAATTCATAATAATAAAAAGTTTCATTACAAAAGTTATACCTATTGACTCAAAAGTTATACAAAAAAAAATAAGTAAAAACAATAAATACACAAATTCATTCGAGTTATGTTGTATTATAATAGATCACTCACTAAAATAATATATAAAGCGTAAAAAAAAAAGATGGTATAAAATACTAATCCAACGTCTATAATCAAATTACCAAACAATTCAATAGAATCAAAACCCAAATTTAATAAATTAAAAATTAAATAAACACTAATAAAAAGAGAGTAAAAAAACATACCTTATAAAAATAATAGATTAAATAAGTTGAAATTCCTTAAATTGAAAATTTAGAATTGAACAACCAAATTGAAGAAAGATATTGGTTTTTTTTTTAAAAAAAAATGAAGACAGATAAATGCCAAAAGATTTGTTTTTTTTTTGCTGGTTTGGTGCTATGTGAAATTGTATTGTCGGTTGTGGGCAATTGATGAATAAAATACGAGTTTAGCCAAAAAACGAAAACTAATTCCTGAAATAGCCAAGCTTTAAAAGTAATTCCCGAAATAGCCAAAATCAACTATTCACTTTTGTACAATTGTAACCTTTGTCCCATAAAAAACCAAAAAATTATAAAAATAAACCCTACTTTTTATTAAGTTTAAATTATATCCTTAATTTGTGTTATTATCTTTCTTATTTCCGCTTTAATAATATTTAGTATTTTTTATTTTCTGTGTGATCCTGCAATTTGGTATCAGAGCCTAGTTAATTCAAAATAATCTGTATTTATCTATAAGACAATCTTGATGTGTCTACTAATTGCCCCCATAAGACTTATCCTCATGCTTTACATTTATATATAAACGATAAGCGTTTTGGAGCAATTTTAAATGTCATTTCGGACCAACTTATAGATCTAAAACTCTAAGTTAAAAAATTAGAACAATTATATATTGAGATTAACAGTAAAATATTTAAGACTGTGAAAGAAACAGGTGAAGTACATCACTCAACAAATCTAAAAGCCATTAACGAAATTAGACATCAGATAAGCCTATCATCGGGTGGTGAAATTAGGAAAGGAGATCCTTTTAAATATAGTTATCCATTTAAAAAATCCAAAAAGAAGTTTTCTACTAAATTAGATAATATAAAGAACAAGGCAATAGTAGAAGAAGATCAAGACGAAAATCAAGACCCTAAAAATGAATCAACATCCAATTCGACAAACAAAGAGATTCAGCACTAAGTTGGATGACCCGGAATGGAAGATGAAATTACATAAACAAAAATCCATTGAAACCAACTTTATGAACCAAGAGGTCATGAGAGACGACGAGTCTGAAAAGAATTCAGATGAAGAAGTTGTGTATCAACAAATGGGATTAATTAAACTAAAAGATATGGAAAATATTCCCATACCTAAAGTCCAACAAAGGTTAAATGAAATATTAAGACAAAGAAGGCTGAAGGAGAATGAACCAGTAGAACAAAATGAAGCTAGAAGACATTATAGAAGATATGAACATGGTTCAACTAGTAATTACAGACCGAGGTTAAAGCCTAGAGAGTTTCTAGAAAAGAAAGAAAGATTTGGAGTAAGTATTATGCCAAACCATAGACCAAATTAGAAAGAAATTAATCTAGAACCCATAAGTGAAACAGGTTATAAATTAAACTTAGATGGTGTAAGAAATAGGCGTGAAATCATAGAGTTCTGGAAGAAAAGTATGATGAGTGTTTTAAACATGAACGTAGGATGGAACTCTTCTCAATTCCTTAATTACATAGAACATAGTTTCTATGGATGTATTGCCGATTGGTATGGAGCTATTGGTGATGAACCAAAACAAGAACTTAGGAATCTGGCAAGCCCAGTAACGATGTTCACATTAATATGTGAATTAATAGAGGACGAATTCATTGGAGAAAAAGAAGATGAAGATAAGGAAGCTTTTAAGTGGCAAAGAACCTTAAACAATCTTGAAATCTGTAACATGAAATATGTTGACAATTACATAACAGAATTCGAGAAGTATTACTATAAAATAGGTGAAAACAGCACTAATCTACAAATGTTCTTTGATAAACTTCCTGCCCCAATTAATGAACAAATAAGTGAAGAGTATCGAGAGTTAATTAAAAATGGAGATAAAGATACTCTTGGTAACAGAATTTCCTATGTTAGGAAATGGATCGAGAAAAAATATCGAGACGTAAGAAGCACCCAAAGAATGAAAAAAACAATTCTTAACTTGTTGGGAGACGCCAACAGAATGGGGATGTAATAGTAGAGATTACCAAGGAAAACGAAACTACAAGAGAAAAAGTTTCAATAAACAGAGAGGTAAAAAATATTATAAGAAGTATTATAAAAAACCATTCTCTAAAAACGGAAGGTTTTTCCAGAAAGCCTCGTTCTGTCCTGAGAAAAAAAAACTGCAAGTGTTGGGCATGCAGAGAATCCGGTCATTATGCTAATGAATGCAAAAACAAGAAGAACAATAGATTAGCAGAAGCCCTAGGTAGTTCGGATTACATCGAGCTATCTGAAGATGAAGCAGTAGATCTAGCCCTAAGAAATAACAAAGGGATAGTAGAAATAATAGAAGAAAAGCTTGAAGAAGAAATAGAATCTGAAAATGAGTCAATAGAAGGTGAAGAGATTAATGAAATGATGGAAGGAGAATCTCCTAGTGAGTTCTCTAATGAATATGAAATGAGTACTTTAGCTCAACTTCAACAAGCTGAAACCTCTATTGATGAGGAACAAGTTGAAGAAATGACGACATCAGGGGTTGATTTCCCGATCTTCGCTAAAGAACAGTTTGTTAAAAAATCATTATTCTCTAAATATGCTAAATATGTTTGCGAAGAAATGTCTGGAGATGTAACAGTCAAGAATAATGAAAATCAAGCAACTGAAGTAAATCTAATCAATTGGGCAAACATTCAGAAACATAACAAAGATAAAAAAAATTAAATATATTTTCATATGTGGCATCCAAGTAATAATAACTCCATTACAAGACTATGGAAAAGATGTGCAATGCATTAATTTTGTTTGTGACACTAGGCATAAAAAGTTTAGTGATCAATGCATCAGTGGTATAGTCTGTAATTTGAGTAAAGGAGCAGTTTCTTGGATCTGTAGGCCTAACTATTATGTTAGTCTAGAAGATCATTATGCATCTAAGTTCTTAACTATAAAATTGTTAACAGAAGGTATTAGTATGCATAAGGGAACTTGTCCTTTACAATTAAAATGGAAGGTAATTTATAAACTTGAGAATACTACAAATCCTCCACAAAAGTGCCATATAGTAGAAGCTGAGAAACACGAGGTGGTAGGTCCAAGCAAAGAAGTTGTACCTGTTAAGTTAAGACCCGATCAGATAAGACTTAACTCTTAAGACCATTTGGATAAACGCATTTGAAAATTCTACGGGTACTAGCATTAATAAAGTTTTACCCATAGATGAAGAAGGTAGAATCCATACGAATGCTAAACCACCAGCGAGTCTCTCTAGATGTCCAAGTTTATCTAGAAACACTAGTTTTAGGTTTAATCCTAATCTTAGTATTACTCCGAGGAATCAGAGAGCTACCACTAGTAGAAAAGACAAATCGTTTGTGGTAGATGAAGACATAGTAAGCATGATAGCAGCATTAAACAAAAGGTTGGAAAATAGAATTATAAAAGAACCACCCAGACATAGTGTAGATCTAGGTTCTAACCCATTTAGGGAACCAATACCATCAATTCCCCCGATAATTCAAAAGGTTAGAGAAAATCAAAAAGGATCATCTAGTTCCGAACAAAAAGGAAAGATAATAGGATATCAAACTAAAACCATTAGTGAACCTATATGTGAGAATGATCCAGGGGCTAAAGATTTAAAAGAATCTCTCACATATTCTTTGTTTGAAGATGAAGTATGAAAATGGAAGTAATAGACCTTAGACATCTTTATGGAGATAATATGAGGGTAGAAGAAAGTCTTGAACATGTCAGTAGAGAATCACTAAAGAAAAATTATAGGATTACCAACCCTAATAGCATTTATATCCCGATAAGTATTTGCTTAGAAGGGTTCAATAAATATGAGTTATGTGCCTTTGTAGATACTGGATGTTCAGTATGCTTTGGAAAGAAGGCATTATTTCCTGAGTTTATTTGGCAAAAGTCTCGTAGACCAATTCAAGTTAGAATAGCTGATGATAGTATCATGGTTCATTCAGAATTAGCTTCTGATGTACCTATCATGATAGGAGGAGTCCAATGTGTAATTCCTACACTATGGACTACTAATCAGCCCTCACATGATATGTTAATTGGAAATAATTTCCAAAGACTCCATGTTCCAGTAACTCAGCACCTAGACATGATGGTCTTCAACATTCATGGAGAAGATGCTTGGGTTAAAAAGATTAAACAAGCCTATACACACCAAGCAATAGAATTTACGCGCACTAAGCGTGGTGAGGAATATATTCTTCCTACACAAAGAGAATTTGCACTATCTATATGTGAAGTAACATTAAAAGATAAAATTCTTAACCAACAAGAAAAAATGTGTAAGGAGTTATATTCTGAAAATCCTTTAAAGTTTTGGGAAAAAAGATAAATCATTTGCTACCATAGAACCAATAGATCCAAAAGCGGTCATTAGAGTAAAACAAATGGTTTACACTTATAAGGATCAACAAGAATTTAAAGAACAAATTGATGAACTCTTAAAAAAGAGTTTAATTCGAGAAAGTAAAAGTCCTCATTCTAGTCCTGCCTTTATGGTCAGGAATCATGCAGAAGAAAAAAGAGGAAAAGCTAGAATGATTATCAATTACAAAAAGCTTAATGATAATACTGTTTTTGATGGATATTATATCCCTAATAAGACAGTTTTATTTAATAGAATACAAGGAGCCACTTGGTTCTCTAAAATGGATTGTAAAAGTGGTTATTGGCAGGTAAGAATGGATGAGAAAAGTATTCCACTTACTGCATTTAGTGCTCCACAAGGACACTATGAAGTATGAATGGATAGTCATGCCCTTTGGTTTGAAAAATGCACCACAAATATTTCAGAGAAGAATGGACAATGTCTTCAAAGAATTTAAACATTTTTGTCTTGTTTACATTGATGATATCTTAATCTTCTCTAAAACTATAGAACAACATAAGCATGACTTGAAAGCTATAACCCAAAAGTGTATTGACCATGGAATCATTTTAGGACAGAAAAAAATGCATTTACGATGAGCCTGAAATTGAGTTCCTAGGATTAAAGATTAAAGCAGGTCAAATTATTTTGCAAGAACATATTCTAGAAAAGGTAGAAAAATTTCCTGATGAAATCAAAGATAGAAAACAACTAGAAAGATTTCTAGGTTGTCTTACTTATGCTTCTGATTTTATTAAAGATCTAGCCAAGTTGAGAAAACCTCTACAGGTTAAATTAAAGAAAGATCAAGTTTGTAGTTGGACTCACTTAGACACTAAAATAGTCCAAGAGCTGAAAAAAAGATGTGAAAAACTTCCAATATTAACTTTACCTAATGAAGAGGATGAGCTAGTTCTAGAAACAGATGCTAGTGATTATCATTGGGGAGCTGTTTTAAAAATAAAGAAAGATAACAAGCTTTGCAGGTATAGTAGTGGCAGCTTCAACAAAATTGAGTATAATTACACTGTCACGGAAAAGGAGATTCTTGCAATTTATCGTGGAATCCAGAAGTTTATAATCTTCTTAGCTCCTAAACCTTTTATAGTTAGAACAGATTGTAAAGGAATATTGGGTTTCATAAATAACAATCTTGATAATATGAAAGCGCATGGGAGACTCCTGCGTTGACAATTATCCCTTAATCAATTCACTTTTACCATTGAACATGTGCAGGGATCGAAAAATTCTCTAGCCGACAGCTTAACGAGAGAGTTAGCTAATGGATCAGAGAAATCAAACGCGGTGGGAAAATCCGCAATGGGTGTTCCACCCATGGGATATTAACCTCTTAGGAGAAATACGAGGATACCAAGGATGGGTTTCCCCTCCAAGTTTTCATATTTCTCTTGATTTTGGAAGATTTACTGAGAATAGATTCTGTCATGGACTCCTACAAGCGAGACACAGAGCGGTTATACGAATGTTAACTCTAGAGATAATTATAAAAGTTTTCCAGCTACCTACTGAACTCCAGGAAGACATTTGTAGAAGATGGAAAATGAGAGATTTCGACAACTTCTACTGGATGGTAACTTTGAGAGTTCACGATACTCCATCAAGGATAAGAGAATGGTGTAACCATTTTTGTGTAACCACTTTCGTCGGATTGGGAGGATTATCATTACCCATCATGCCAAATGAAGATGCAGATTACTTAAAATCGTGGAAATATGGAATGTGCAATGGAATCCACAATTACAGGCGACCATGGCCAAAGAAAGAAGAAGAGAGCATCTTGTACAAGTATTTCACTAAGTTCCAGAAGGAGGTCTTCCTCAGAGCAGCAAAATTCGAAAAAATAGAAGATATAAGTTGTTGTCGTGTTATCAGTGCCTGCATAGATGTTAGCCAGGAAAAAACCCGACTACCATATTACCTAATCTTCCTACTAATGAGGGAAGACTACTGGTACGTGACAGATTCAGTGGTGGAAGGAAGGATCGACGTCGTAAGACATACTTGGGAGGCAAGAGCCAAAGGATTCTTTTACATCTACTACTACATCACCAAGTTCAGAAAGACAGATTGTGGGATATTCAAAGTTGGAAATACAACCTTCATCGTAACCTCACAACTTAATCCATTAATGCAGCAAGCCATAAACAGGACCGAATCCATCAATCTTTACTTAGCAGAAATAGAGGCAGGTCACTTTTTAGACAAAAGAGGACACGAGAGGATGATAGATTTACTGATTGCATGGGATCGAGAATACACTGAAGGATTAATGCTTGATCTCGATCTAGACAATGATCAAGATCTAGAGTTTGATAATACTCTAGATCTAGTTCAAGATGATGACCTGGAAGCCAACATGGGTGAAGATGGAGTCTGGAACCTGGACGAATGCAGCTAAATTATTGAAGAATCTAGTCAGCCTTTACAAGCTTTGTCTTTTTCTTTTTACTGTTCAGCATGTGAGTGGTATTATTGAGTCAGCAATGTGTGCTTTTATTTCTGAGTGCTTTTTATTTCTTTCTGAGTAGGGCCCATATGTCGGCCATTTGTAAAAGAGACGTTGGAAGGCATCCAATGCTCTCTACTCAACTCTATAAATAGAGCCATTCTCCAACTTCTCAACACACAATTCCAGAGAGAGAAAAACCATAGGAGAAGAAAGAGAAGAATTTGTAAATCAGAAAGAGAAGTAGAAACATTTTGAATTTGAGTAGATTGGTGTTTCCATCGCTCTAAAGTTCAAAATCTTTCAATGGATCTTCTGATATGAGTGTTAAGTGTGTTTAAGTTCTAAGTTAAGAGTGCTTGTGTGTTGTAATATTTCCCAGATTCAATAAAGTTTGTTTTTAAGAAAGGGAAAGCTACTTAATTGAACACTATGTTTTGAATATTTTGTTTTCTTGATTCAAATCCCTTCACCCTCTCAAAATCAAAACCAAAAGCTAGAGACTACGGTCTGAGGTAGGAAACGAAACAGATATGTGCTCAATCTGGACTAAGGGAGACATGGTTGAAGGTTAGCCACCTCTAGAAAGCCGGAAGCTAAGGAACGCCGGTGGTCCAGAGTAACTACGTTCAGGTATGGGTCAAACCTCTTTAGCTTGAAAGTTTTAGTTGCAGAGCGTGGTAGACTTAAAACCACAGAAAACTTATTATTCATAATATAGTTAGTAGATTATAGTAGTTAGTACCACTAAAAGTCATCTTTTAAACAATCAATATTAAGTCCGTAGTAATATTTTAAAGTCTAAGAAATTTCGAATAATATTCGTAATTTAGCATAAATAGAGATAGTTTTCTATAATTAAAAAGTCAAAATATTGACTTTTTGACTATTCCCGTAAATAGTTTGGAAACTTGACTATTCTCAAAAATAGTTTTGGAAATTTGGCTATTTAAATAATTAATTCGCAATTGATCACCTTTTAATTTTTCAATTTAAGGAGTTAATTGGATGGGCTTTAAAAATAAAGAGGGCATATGAGTTTGTTTAATATTGGTCCAAGTCCATAAAAATAAGCTTACCTTGACAAATATACCACCCGACAAAATTTTCTATTTTAACCTAATTTACAATTTTCTTCTCAGGAATTGCTGGGCTAGCGCTTCAAGCCATATGCCTCTCTAGGTGATCGTTTAGCCCTAGGCGGAGGAAGGTCGCGCGCGATATTTAGAACAAGTATTATGATGATGACGATAATAAAATGCACAAATGGACTTGGGCCTAGTGTACAACCTTAATTCCGTAAGGCCTATTGGGCCATTAATGGGCCATATCCCAGAACTCTAAAAATCTCATTTTCCCCCGTTTACAGATTTCAACAGAAAAAATTCAGAGATGGCGTATTGCTTCCAAGCGTCCATGGCTGCTTGCTTTGCACCTTCGTCGTCGTCCATCTCCTCATCTCGCTCAATCAGACATGGAGCAATGCAGCCGGTGCGATGTTCAACAAGCAGCTGCAAAATCCCGATGCCTCCGTTGAACCCTAAGGATCCATTCCTCAGGAAGCTTTCTTTGGCTGCCGCAAATTCCCCTGAATCCTTTCTCGGTCGGAATTGGGGCCCTGATATGCCCCCTTACCTGGACCTCTTTGATTCTCCCCAGCTCATGGCTTACCCTGCCCAGGTTTTTCGATTCTGCATCCCATTTTTCATCAGTTAGGTTTATAATTCCGTGTTGTTTTAGTTGCTTCATTTTAGGAATTGCTTGGGAAATTGTTGTAGGTAAGCGATAGATGCTTGTATTGTGGACTGAATTAGACTTAAAAAAAAATGATTTCTTTGCAAATATCAAATCATGCGCGGGAGGTTGTTAATGTATTCAAGACCGAGTTCTGACAATGTAGGTCTGGATTTGGCTGGAATGAGACAGTGACAGTGTGTGATGTTGCTTTGTGGATAAGCTGGTAGAATTTATTGTTTTTACTTGTTAGCTGTTGCATTCGAGGGACTGTGTTGCTGTTGAAAAAATCCGTATGCTTTGACTTTGATGCACAAACACATTTAATTCTCTGATTGATAATGGATTAGGAGATTTCATGAATTGGTGGTTCTGCATAGATGAGTAATGTAATGTATATATTTTTATAAACAAGTTCGATACTTCTTTCATCATGTCATGGTATCATAGTCATTTTTTTTTGTATTAGGTGGAAAGTTCTACCTCGTATGGTGAACACAAGCCAAAAAGACCACCACCAGATTTGCCTTCACTATTGCTAAATGGACGAATCGTATATCTTGGCATGCCGGTATGTATTTTTTGGACATTTACAGAATGGATCTTTTCAAAAGGATAAAATTTACTCTTTGTTTAGCCCATGACCCACATGCAGAATCTTTTGCCAAAGAGATAGTGTTGAACTGAAAATCCTTACCTCAACTAGATTATTTCAAATTTCAATTATAGGAAACAAGATATGGAACAAAGTGGAGGGCTTTGATCCGTAGAAGATTCCCATTTCATTTATACCTCAAATCGACTTTTTTGTTCTTAGAAACTATGAAAAAAAGCTAAGTAGAGGGCTATTTTTTTTGCTAAAGGGTTTCCACAAAAAGAAGCCAAATGATTCTATTGCCAATAAATTTCTATGGTGAGCAAGTACACATGTCATGCTGACAGCCATCTTGATTAGGTTGAACCTCTGTCTGTGAACATACTGGCATACTCTAGACTTTCACTAAATCATCATACTAATGATCATATACTCACCTTACATGACTGTCAGCCCTTGCATTTAAAGTTCTGTATGCAGATTGTCAGCTTAAGATTCTTCTGTTTCCCTATTTATTTTTCCAGTTGGTTCCAGCAGTAACTGAGCTTGTGATAGCTGAATTCATGTACCTGCAATATGTGGATGGGAGAGAACCAATCTATCTCTACATAAATTCTACTGGAACTACTCGAGATGATGGCGAATCAGTAAGCCTCTAACTGGTTACCTTATATCAGTCATCTATCATCTCTTTCTTGTCCCGGAACTTTCATGTGGATCATTTAAATCCAAAAGATGACAGTGATGCCATTTTTCTTCATTTTACAGAGTCATGATGGACCTTATACCGATGACACCCTCATAAACATTATTTCCGCGGTGTAATTTCTTTTGTGGAGGGTTAAAGGTGGCATGATATAGGAAATCATAAAGTTCTTGAAAAGATTCTGTCTTCTAGTTGTTTCTCACATAAAATCATATCAGCTGTATGCTATGTTATGGAGTTGATTACATATATAGATGCTATTCTCAACTGTGTATTCCATCGCTCACATTGCTTATACACGTAGATTCTATTTTCAACTGTGTTTAAATTAGATGACTATGCGAAGTTGCTCTGATCATGGATTTATTTTATGCATCATTTTGCAGCATGTTAATGCTTTATTCAGTTTGTTATTTTAAGCATATATATAATGAGAATAGAATTGCTACTTTTCAGGTTGGAATGGAATATGAGGGTTTTGCCATATATGATGCCATGAGGCTGCTGTCAAATGAGGTGAAGTACTTGAGATTGAATTTTTTCCCCCCTCAAAGGCAACATAACTTAGTTTCTGTATTGTAGAATTGGTTGAAGCTGCTTTCATTTGCCATCTGGTTTTTTGTCTTAGTTATCCTCAGATAATAACGTGTCAAAAGGGAAATATAATGTCATAGCTAGATCAAACACATCAAGTTTGTTGAGTCCTACTTTTAGCCTTTTAGGAAGTGAAAATGGAAACAAAAATGTAATCTCATTGCTTGAGCAAACACCACCTAAGTAACAATTGACGTATGCACATTTATCTTTTTCTTACTGGCTTAAGCATATGAACAGCTTTATCATCTGTCTTGTCCTTGTTTTTTGAGCTCGTCCAGATATACACAGTTGCTGTGGGGGCAGCTATTGGTCATGCTTGTTTGCTTCTTGCTGCTGGAACTAAAGGAAAGCGTTATATGATGCCTCATGCCAAAGGTACTTCCAACAGATTAATCTCACTGTTTATTCTGCATGCAAATGAAGTGACTTTTGACAATTGACCTACAGCCATGATTCAACAACCTCGAGCTCCATCAACTGGGTTAATGCAAGCTAGTGACGTTCTTATTCGAGCAAAAGAGGTTAGTATTAACTTGCATATTTAGAGTTATCACCTCGTCTGCATGTACCCTTGTTCCTTTTGATATTCTTTTCTGATGTTTTATGTGCCTGATGATGTACTGATGTACATGTTGTACTCTGAGCAAATCTTGTGCATTGGAGCTAATAAACAAATTTAATGCCTTTGTCTCAGGCAATACACAACAGGGACACTTTTGTAGATCTCATGGCAGAGCACACTGGAAATGTGAGTTTGATGCTTGATTGATCCCTTTGAAAATTTCAGCTCCATTTTACTTTAATTCCCAGTAATTCAGTGTCTGACTTTTGCCTGTAACCAGTCGAAAGAAACAGTTGCTCAGAAGATGAGACGGCCATTCTATATGAATTCTGTGAAAGCTAGAGAATTTGGTGTCGTAGACAAGGTAAAATCATCACTGTAACTTAACGTTTGTTGCTTTTGTCCTTTATTATTTTTTCTTCTAGCTTTGCCAAAATTTGCATGCTCTTCAATTTTTGAGTACAAATGTGATTTTTCTTTGTGGTGCCAGATTCTTTGGCGTGGACAGGAACAGATGATGTCAGATGTTGCTCCGCCTGAGTATTGGGACAAAAATGCAAATATCAGAGAACTCAGTCCGATATGATTCTTTCTATTCGTCGTAAAGCCCAATCCGTGTAAGTAATAATAGGCTCATTTTTTTATTTTTTTTGGCGGTTTCTTTCCCTTTGTTGATCCCCTTGGGAATTAGAACAATTGCTTGTTTAATTTAGTTTCATTAGCTTCACTGCTGTCAATGCATCTGTGATGAACCAGTGAACCACTAATTGTTCTGAAGCTTTTGGTAGGCAAATCAATCATGAATATCATGAAAATATAACTGAATTGTGCTAATTTGATTCCTGCATTCACATTTCTACCATTTTCATACATTATTACATTTGAGCTCCTTTCTTCAGATTCTTGGGGGAAAATTTCAGAAGTTGTGCTGCAGTTTAAACATCACTTATATTTGTCACATTTTCGTATATCTTACATTTAACCCTAGGTTTTGAAGATACCCATATGAGCTACCGTCTCTTGATAATCCTGTTCTGCCATATCGTCTAAGTTGTTTGGCATCAAGTTTTCCTTGACCTCTGCCCTGTGTTTCTAAAGCAAGCAGGCTAATGGATGGCATATTCAGCATCACCCAAAACCGCAGCAATCGACGTGTAAGGTGCCAAGAGGCATGAAAGTGAAACAAGGTCATTAGCTCTTGGGTACCTAGCTTCTTCGGTTAGGCAACTCGAGAACTTGAAACTCGTAACTTGGCCATTCGATAGACGTAATACTTATGCAGGCAAATGCTTGTTCAAATACTTGAAACTCGTACCTTGACCATTCGATAGACGTTATACTTATGCAGGCAAATGCTTGTTCAAATACGCTTGCTATTTTGGTTAAGCGTTTAAGATTTGCCCTTCTATAAAATATCGAAGTAACTGACTTATAAATAGTAGTTTGAACTTTAAAAATGTGTATTATTACCAATGTTAAATTCAGTATTTTTAATCCCATATACTCCGATATTCATTTTCACAATCATGAGTCTATTTATTAATATAGGGTATGTATGGATGCACTATTTAACTAGTTAAAAAAATAAGTAGAATGGGTTGTTTATTTTTTTAACTAGTTAAAGAGTGTACACCCAAAAAATTGGAGAAATTGTTAAAATTATGAGTTAAAAAAAAGCTACTTGAGGGAACTTATTTGGGGTTTATAAACTGTTTTTTCGTCCTATACACGGTTTATAATTTTTCATAAATTTTTAACTACTTTTACCAATGATTTATAAATTTTGACACTGTTTATAATTTTAGTCAGTTTATTAACCCCGTTCCATACGAACCCATACTTTTTAAATGAGACTTAGTTCTCGCATTCCATCCAGAGTTTTCATCTTTCATTCTTTCTTTCGAAATGGTGTTATTGAAAGGTGGTTTAACATGTTATTTATGTCACGTTCTCCCGCCGAGTCTTCCATAGTTCCATCCTCGCTCAACCGATTTTTTGCGTAATTCTTAGCTTTTAGGGTTGGTTTCTTCATTTTGCTTTGATTGATTGATTCATTATTTATGGTTTCGTTATATCACAACAATCTGTTCGTTTGACGCTCCTTGCAACAATTCGTTCCTTTGGCGCTACTTTTGCCTGATATTTCGAATTCTTACTTAATAAAAAAAACGAAAAAAAAAAGAAGTCATATGACTCGTATCGCCAAGGAGAACCTTCTCAAAATTTGGCACCTTTTTTCGAAAAGAAAAAGTTTAGGCTGCATAGTGAAATAACTAAAAGTTGAGAACGGAGTATGCAATTTTCCCATAATAGACAAAATTCAGAGTCGTGGAAGGGGAAGGAGACGCTCGAGGGAGGGATTTTGCGATGGGGAGAGTTTCAGTGTCAGTCAAATTCGCCATAGCTCTCTCCCTCTCCTTCGCCGCTTCTTCTTCCTCCTCCTTTTCATCTTTCTCTCTCAAGCCTCCCTCTCTCTCCCCTCCTCCGCCCAAAGCTACTGCCTCCGACGTCCTCACTCTCCTCGGCCCCAATTGCCATGCCTCCGCCTTTGACCCCCGCAAAGCCGATCAGCTCCGTTCCTGTTTCAGATTTCTCGTTCCTTTCGTTCCAGATCCGGTTGCTAGCAGGACCGTGGCTGGACGGAGGAGGAAGAGTAGACCGGTGGAGGAGATGGAAGATGAGCTGATTTGGTGGCCTCCGCCGCCTGTCTTGGAGCTCGCTCGCCTTGCTTTCGACTCCGGCGGCGATCTTGACTCCATACATCGAACCCTAGATCCTACGATCATATCGGTGAGTTTCATCAATTCTGACCTAGAAGTTTGTTGCGATTGAAATTGGACGTTGCTTTGTGACTTATTGCACTAAAAATCTCAGATTCGCGGAAAAATTGTACCATTTAAGTTTTGGAATATCATTTGAAGTGCTGATTTGATTATGTGGCGATTGATT
This sequence comes from Persicaria tinctoria, assembly GCA_037127255.1. NCBI lineage: Eukaryota > Viridiplantae > Streptophyta > Magnoliopsida > Caryophyllales > Polygonaceae > Persicaria > Persicaria tinctoria. The sequence continues at coordinate 11,202,919 of JBANSL010000012.1, forward strand.
ATGGTTTGGGATCATTGCACTTTCTGGTTCATGTTTACCAGTGTTAAAGATGATTATTTAATAAATTATAGGTTCCTAATGTTGAAGGATCGGAGGAAAATCACTGTGAGCTCACCAGAACTCCTTATGGAAGACGATTTATTAGTCAGGTGTGCATAAGAACCAAAACCAGGCAGGCCTATAGGCTATTGCTAGTTTGATGTAGAGAGGGAATGGATTTGGTATAGTAATCTTTCCTTGTCAATGGAAATTTCAGGAGATAAACTCTTACCTCGAATTCTTGTTTGAAATGATTGCTTCTCGTGGGCCAGTTGTCGGATTGAATGTATCACTAAGTCGCTATGACTTGTTCCATGGTCATATTTTCATTGCCAAAGAATCTGGAAGGCTAGGGATATTGTAAGTGATTCTCTTAAAATAGAAGCTTGAACCATTCATGTCGGATGGCGAAGACGCTGAAGAGGCATTTAACCATGTCTATGCTGACTGATTGGTTCATCTTCATTGAAAATTCACAGGTTCCACGCAAAGGAATACCCAGCATATGAAAAGAAAGTGTTTCCATACAACATGGGTTACTGCCAAAGAGGTAATCCTTCATGACCTATTAGTTGATTAAGTTGCTATTGCTGAACTTTCATTTATTTCTCTATAAGTTGATGTCTTTGTACATGTAATCGATGAGCTGTTTGTGTGCTTATCAATTTGGACCGAACCTTATTTATCCTGTAAAAGGATCTCAATAATGATCCTATTAAGTCTAGTACTAGTCTACTAGAACAATGATAATGTACTACGGGCATTCAATTACTCACGAGTCACACCTTTTCTTTTCAGGCTCAAATATAGCTTTTGATGAAATGATGAATTTGCGGAACATTCTTTGGCTTGCTCCCTTACCAAGCGATTCCGGTGAACATTGGGAAGCACCTGGTACACCTCGAACCTGCTTCTGTTGATTCTTGTTAACTATCGGCTTGCATTGTGGGTTTGGAGCGTTTTTTCTGTTGATACCAATTGATGACTCCATCACTCCCGTCAGAATGCGCGAATGCTTCTTCGAGTCATATAAATTATAAACCTTGGAACTGTTTCTGATTCTTAGGGTTGTGATTATCAGGAGTGCTGGTAATTTTGGATGCCCATCCTGGCGGAATCGTGTACAGAGATCTCATACCTGAATATGTTCAATACGTGAGGACTCTATACGAAGGTTCAGTTTCAGACCATCCTCACTCCTAATTTTTCTCGCCTTGTTTTCTCAGCCCCATCATACTTCAAATTGAATGGTGTGTACAGATGACTTTGGAGAAGTGGTTGCTGATGTGAATTACCTGAACGTGGGAGTCTCAAAGCCCGATTTCCAGATTTTCATTTGTTGATGCACTCATGTCTAAGCCCCATGGAGAAAGAGATAGCCGAGCAAGATCCCCAGATCAAGTAACAGTACTGCAGAACTTTCAGTTCTTTAAGAACTGAAAGTTCCTTGGTTCCGAATGAGCCAAGCTGACGACCAATCTTGTAAAAGGATCATTGGAAATAGATGACAGCAAACTCACTGGGGCATCGCCATTGAGAGATGAGATCACCTTAACCATTGTATTGAATCTACTATGTTTTACTAACCGATTTAAAGTCAAATTTACAACTCTATGTCGATCAGGTTCGTCAAATTTGTGAATTGATTTTGAATTAATTTTTATTTTTTAGCTTCTGATATTAGGTTTATTAATTTACTCCATCTTCCACAAACCATGAAGAGACTACAAAAACGCCTAAATCAGATGACACCAACTGTAATAGATCATGGCATAAAAAACCAAACATTACTTCAATCATATTTTTGTGTCTCAACGTGAATAACAGATTACAGATTTATGTGCGTTCAGCTAACCAATAAAGAATGACTAATTGACTATACATATATTTCTTCATCAGGGGGCATTTCATCATCAGCATAAGGCAGCTCAAACTTGCATAATGGACAAAAGTACCTACTCTCGAGCCATCGAACGAGACAATCTTGGTGAAAAGAATGTGAACATGGCATCTTCGTCACCTCGATCCCTAAAGAAAACTCCTCCAAGCAAACAACGCAGCTCGTCTCCCTCTCCCCGCCGCTGATCCTAACCTTCTCCAATGCCTCCACCGCCTCTCTCCTCGCTGGTGTCTCCCTCAAATAGTCTTCTTCCATTGACGCCTCCAATGTCCTACCATACTCCTCGTCATCTTCGTAGTTTTCGTATAACATAGGCCCTTCGGGCTCAAAATCAAATCTCATCTCAGCCTGCAAGGTTACACTAACAACATACCTAACATTCGAATTCATCCGGTTTTCGGTTAGGAATTTCTCGAAAATCAGTTCGAGGGTGTCATCCCGAGCCGATGAGGGGATGCGGGCCTGGTTGAGAACTAGGGTGATCTCTTTGCGAAGTCCGGGGAGGCCGTCAGGAAAGTCCTGGAGGCACCAGCTGCCGCCGGGCGGGGTAGGTTCGACGATCGGACCAGAGTCTTCACGGTCCTCAGTAACCGAAAATTCGTATATGATGTTGATAGACACCTCATGGAGGTCGACGACAGACCGGTCCTCCGAACGAGTAACTCTGGCGGTGTATATGCAGTCGGCATCCTCATCCCATTGCTCGGAAACCTCGTCGCTTTCCCAGCCGTCCGCCATCAATGTCGACTCATCGTCATCCTGATCCACCATCAATGTCTCATCGCAATCAAACCTCATCTCGGTCTGCAAGATCAGTCTAACAAAGACACATCGACCAGTAGTTAAATTGAGCCGGCTATCCATTAGCAAATCGTTGAAAATCAGCTTGACGGTGTCGCTTCGAGCCGATAAGGGGATGCTGGCGCTGTCGAAGAATAGGATGATCGCTTCCCAGAGTCCGGAGAGGTCGCCGGAGAAGTCCTGAAAGTCCCACCGTTCGTTGCAGGGGTCACGAGTCGGCAGTACGGTAAACTGGTATCCCACGTGGATAATCACCTCAGGAACTGCCGCGGCGACGGCAGAGTTGGCCTCCGAACGCGAAACCTTGATGACGTATCGGCAGCCGGTAACATCGTCCCCTCCCCTGACGCAGACCTTGAAGTACTCCGGGAGATCCGTCATCTAACTTTAATTTGTTAGATCAGAGCTAATTGGGCAAGAAGTTAATTGACGGAGAGTACAAACCCTTGATTGATCGTTATATATTTTTTTGGTCTAATGATCAATCGTTAATTCGTTATATACTTATAATAATAATATTGTTGGTTAGATCTCATCGGATATGGATAGATCATAGATTTGATAAGAGATTTTATTATAGATATAGATTTTGATGCCTTCCTCAATTAGTTCCTTTTGTTATCAAAAGATCCATGTTTAAACTATGGATTACTCCATCCATCCGTATTTTGTTACCATATATGTAATCTTATTTTATCTAAGTGATTTTTCCTTAATCATTGAATTTTTTTGTGATTAATCAATATAATATAATATAAGATAACAATATACGTTGATGATATTTTTATCAATTTTTTTTAGGGGCATTTTGCAAAATGGCCACGAAATTGGACATAATTTGTGAAATAGCCGCGTTTTGGGGTAATTTAGTGAAATAAACACAATATAAACACACACTTTCTCTCTCCTAACCTAATTCTCTCCCGTCTCTCCCCGGAACCTCTCTCCTGATTTTGGAACGATTGCAATCGGCGCATCCATCAATTAATTGGATCTGTGTGTGCTTGGAACGATTGCAATCGATCTCAATTGCAAAATCGAGGCCGGATTTAGTCGACATCTTCGGAGGCGGTTGCAGAGGTGATGAGCTCGCCGGATCCGAGATCTCCTCCAGCGAGATCTGGACTCAAATCGCCGGCGTCGATGAGGAGAGGCCGAGCTCGGAGATTGATTACTCTGGCTCGCCGGATCCATGGCGATCGAGGAAGGTCGAGCAAGGGCGGATCTCAGATCTGAGCCGAGGTCGAGCGAGGCGGAGCGAGCAAGCGAGGGAGGGATGCGGTGGTGAGCGAGCGACGCCGGAGCAAAGGAGGCCGAAGCGAGCCAGGCGGAGCGAACCTGCGGCGGGCCGGCGTGCGCGCATCTCTTCTTCGCAGAAATCGGGAGGAAGAAGAAGAAATTTTGATGAAATTACAAAAATTACCCTACAAATATGAGAAATTAAAAAAACTAGCTATATTTTATTATGTGATCCATAATTTATATTTTTATTTTTATTTTTCCACAACAAAATGTTATATTTTCACAACATACAATTATATTTACACAATTTACGGTTATATTTGCACGGCAAAATGTAAAATAAAATTTAAAAAAAAACTAAACTCGGGTCATATTTGCATAACTTATGGATATATTTGCATAACATACTCTTATATTTGCACGGCGAAATGTTAAAGAAATAAAAAAAATATAGATTATGGATCGCTTACAGTTTATTGAGAAAGTCGTGCAACTCTTACAACAGAGGCGTGCAACTCTTACATTGTATGTTGTGCAATATATAATTTTTTCCGCTTTTTTTCGTTTCAGAACTGTTTGTTTCGCAAAAATAACTTTACGTTGTGCACATATATGGACTGATCGAGTCGCAATCGACGAGCGACGAGATTCACATTCAGATCGCACTCTCTCTCCCATTCAGATCGCAGTCCGAAAAACAGATCGTGAGCGATACATGAGTTTTTTTTATTTTTAATTTTTAATTTTATTTAATTTTATTTTATTTAACATTTTGTCGTGCAAATATAATAGTACGTTGTGCAAATTTAACCGTAAGTTGTGCAAATATGACTCAAGTCTAGTATTTTTTTTTAAAAACAAGAGTCGTGCAAATCTTAAAACAGAGTCGTGCAACTCTTAATACAAAGTCGTGCAACTCTTAAAACAGAGCCGTGCAACTCTTACAAGAGAGTCATGCAACTCTTACAACAGAGTCGTGCAAATCTTAAAACAGAGTCGTGCAACTCTTACAATAGAGTCGTGCAACTCTTAATACAAAGTCGTGCAACTCTTAAAACAGAGCCGTGCAACTCTTACAAGAGAGTCATGCAACTCTTACAACAGAGTCGTGCAACTCTTAATACAAAGTCGTGCAACTCTTAAAACAGAGCCGTGCAACTCTTACAAGAGAGTCATGCAACTCTTACAACAGAGTCGTGCAACTCTTAAAACAAAGTCGTGCAACTCTTACAAGAGAGTCGTGCAACTCTTAAAACAAGAGTCGTGCAATTCTTACAACAGAGTCATGCAACTCTTACAAGAGAGTCGTACAACTCTTAAAACAAGAGTCGTGCAACTCTTAAAACAGAGTCATGCAACTCTCACAACAGAGTCGTGCAACTCTTACAACAGCGTCGTGCAACTCTAAAATTTCATAGTGTTGTTCATGAAATTTATAGTTTTATTCATACAAACTAATATCTAATTTGATTCTTCTTAAACTAAAAATCTAATTTGGTCACATTATAATATTATTCTTGCACTCTTTAATCTAATTTGGTTCTTAAACTGTATTTTAAAGTTGCACAACCGTAGTTTAGAGTTGCACAACTTTAGTATCAGCATATTTTTCGCATATTTTTCTATTTTGTTAATAAGATATTTCCATTTTGAAAACATCCAATATGAAGCCAAAACATGCTAGAATCACTACTTACTTAGCTACTTGCTAGCATATAGTAATTGTATCTATTCTAGGTGAACAGATGATGCTTTTGGTGATTTAAAAAAAAACAAACTTGTAGTTACAAACTAAAGGTGAAGGAATTGTTACCTTGTTTGTTTATTTTTGAACAACCCATTAGCTCCAAATTGCAAATCATGGTAGCAATTGAATCAGCTTCCGCATTTCCACTCTATCAACAAATTAACGATGACCAACACTTGTTTCCCTAATTTAACGATGACCAATAACCGGAATAAAATGAATTGTATCTATTCATAGAGTAATGGGTTGTTAGGCAAATTTAACCATAAGTTGTGCAAATATATAACATTTTGTTGTGCAAAAATAAAAAATATAGTAGATTATAGATCAAATAATTAAATATAGATAAATAATTAAATATAGATAGTTTTTTTAATTTCTCATATTCATAGGGTGATTTTTGTAATTTGACACAAAAGTCCTTCTCCTTCCTACGATTATACGATTATCAGTGAAGAGGAACATGTCGATCGGCGTCGGATCGCAATTGGAGTTCCTCGTTCAAGATCGGCGCCGGATCGGAGTCGAAGAGGAACAAAACGATCGGAATCGAAGAGGAACAGAATGAATCGGAGTCGAAAAGGTCGAAGAGATCGGAATCAGATCCGGCACCTCCCTCCCTTCCCGATTCCAGATCGGATCCGGTGCTCGCTCCCCGATTCCAGATCGGATCCGGCGCTCGGTCGCCGCCGCCTCGCTCAACTGGAATGGATCGTCCAGCAGCCATGGCAGCATCAAATCCGGCGACGAAGAACCTTCAGATCCGACGCCGAAGAAGCTTCGCCTCCAGATCCGGCGACGAGCGAGAGGGTGAGGACTAGAGAGCGAGAGGGCGAGGACTAGAGAGCGAGAGGGCGAGCGAGCTCGAGGAAGCGGTCGGATAGATCGAGGTAGCCGGAGAGATCGAGAGAGCGAGAGATCTGAGCGAGCAAAGGAGAGAGACACAATTAATTAGGGTTATATAGTGACATTTTGTTAAATTGTCCAAATACGCGACTATTTTGCAAAAACGTCCAAATAAAGTGCCTATTTTGTAAATTTTTTTATATATATATATAACCCGCTTAAGCAGTACAGTAATTAATAATTTTGTTAGATATTAATATATTTTGTTAAAGATAATATCTTATCAAAATTTTATCTATCTCTATATCAATATATGTTTAATATAAGATTTTACCTAATTTGATTATATATTGATATATATATTTATAAAATTTTACTTAATAGATATATTATATTCTATATCTTTCATTTATAGCCAATCGATATGTATTAATTAATCAATCTTTTTGTATTTATATATGAATAAATTAAATAATCAATTAATATGTAAGAAAATTTCATCTAAAATCATTTTTTAATTATATAATCATTAAAAACTATATATCAATTCATCTATTTTTTTAGGCTAAACAATTTATCCAATCATGCAATTATGTAATTTTTCATTTAATAAACCAAGGCTGTTTAAGGTTAAAATATTAATTTGATTTAGGATAATTAAAACCATGCACGCAAAGATTAATACGGAGTAAATATTATGTATATCCACCACGAGTCAAAAACATATATTATATCTTTATTTATGCATCTCAATTGAGATGCATGTCAATCTAATAAGTTGAGATACACATACATACATACATATATATAATGCGTTAATGTTATTTTTATTTATAAAAAGTGGTTTTTATATAATAAGATGCATATAAATTAATTAATAATTATAGAATCTATTTTAAATATATGATATGCCACGTATGGTGGAACATGAAAAGAGACTTATGGTAGTATGGTACAGACTGTACAGTGGCATAAATGAAAATGATTACATATTTACTTGGATGCATGGCATACTTAATGTGACATGGTCGGAAAATTGAGGTATTCTCGATAAGGTTGGACTGACTCTTATTAGGGATAAGTTTGTGAAGTCGAGACTTATGGTACAGGGCACGAGGTGGGACACCGCCGGTGTGAGAAAGGAGGCGGCGTTGGTGATCGTGGTGCGGTGAAGCGAGATATGAGAGAGAAAGGCAGAGGGAGGTAGCGGCGCTGATTGACTTCGGCTTCAATAAGCGCAAGTGCGATGGGGAGCGAGCGGCCTCGACAGCTTCAACCGTTCTTCCTCCCTTCGAATCGACAAGGTGAATGGAGGCCGAAGCGGGAGATGGCGTCGGCGGCCGGGGCTTCAGATTTGAGCGAGGAGGATGGAAGGAGCAAAAGGGTTGACAGAGTGACAAGGTGAATGGAGGTTCGAGCGAAAGACGATGTCGATGGCAAGGGCTTCAAATCTGAGCGAGGAGGATGGAAGGAGAGATTAACACGAACACTGTCGACGAAGAGCAAAAGGGCCGAAAGAGACAGAGAGTTAGGGATTTGTGATTGAATATAGCCCAGTCCCTCCGCTCTTTTGAACCAAGTGAGCCAGCTGAACGTTTTGTTATTTAGGGGATCTTTTTTATGCAAGTATTAATATCACCAGATCTAAAAATAAAATTAAAAATTAAACGGTTCGTGTCGGGTATTCGACAATGTGATATTGCCGAACCGAACACGAACCATTTACAGCCGTGTTTTTTCGGTTCATATTATTTTCGTATCATATATTTTAGATTTTGTATTTTTTCGTGTCGTATTTTCGTGTCGTGTCTACCGTCACCGGGCATGAGAGTTGTCAATGCATAATTCCGGAATATCCTGGACGTAGGATTAACAAAGATCGACTCACGTACACTTGACATGTGTCCACTAAAGTGATATGAACGAGTCGTTTGACCAATAGAACTCAAGTCTTCATTTGTGGGGTCATCGCATACATCATCAACGTCATCCGAAATGGAGACGGTGCACTGCACCACGCTTCAAGGCGCATTTTAGCGCTAACCATCACTACCCAAAACCCCTCGTTCGGTTGTCGCCTTCCCCCATTCTCTCTCCGTTCTTTGAGAAAAACCACGAAACACTTTGATCTCTTCTCTACATTCCTCTCCCCAGTTCGAGCGCCTGACTGTGATCTCAATGGCGGGGCATCGGATTGATCGCGGAGATCTGTGGAAGAGTAAGGCGCGGATCCTCCAGCTTCAGCTTAGGAACAGGTTTAGTGTCGCCGTTGATCGCCGCCTTAGGCGGCCGATGTTCTCTGACGACGGTTACTTCTCGTCTACGATGGCTCGGTGGATCCAGAGGTTTCGCAATTTCCGCCAGAAATCACTCGCCTCTTCTTCCGTGTTCTATCGCAGAAGAGGTAGCTGCTGTTTCCGATTTAATTTGCGATTAGTTTCAGCTGCGAATCAAATCTGATACTGAGGTTGATGATTGCTTTTATTTTTTTGTTGATGGTTTGTAGTTTGATCGTTTTATTGTCACCGACTATCTCTAGTTGCAATCAAATTAGGGATTGGATTTTACAACCTTATGTTTATCGAATTTGAAGCTGTATGTTAAAATAGAATCTAGCGTCTAAGGGATATCTTTGTTAGTTTTAGCTGCAATTGAATGAATGGAAGAAATGGGTGCAAGCACACATGAAAGAGTTATTCAACAAGACAACGACTATGACATGACACAAGGATTAGCTTTTATGTACAGTATTCGGAATGTGAACATTATATTGCTAGGCTTGAATGCAATATGATTTTGTTTCGTCCTCATCTTCCATGATGCAACTCTCAAAGTAACAGAATCCTAAAAAATGTCATCATTATTACTTTCTCGCCAAAAAATTGTGGCACCAGCTTCTTTCAGTAAACCAAAGGATTTAGGCTTGTTGCCTGTTTTTATTCTATATATGCTTGAGACTTGTGATATTGGCCTCATCTTTACGAGCTAGGATAGTTGTCATTGAGAATGTTGAGTAGCAAAGCAAAATAGCAGCTCAGAGCAATTACGATTTCATAGTTCTGTATTGAGTAGTTCTGGTTGGTTTGGGAATTCCTTACCTTCTCCAGGTTATTATGTGGTTATCGGTAAGGTATAAACATAAATTATTGGAAATAGGTATTAGAGTTGTTACTTGCTTTTTAATTTTTCTGGTTGAAACTTTAATATCTAAATTGTGTGCAGTGAACAAGGATATTTTTGCAGAAGAAGATTCAACAATTATTCGCATGCTGCAAGCTTTGGCAGTTCCAGTTATTGGAAATGTTTGCCATGTATTTATGCAGGGGTTTAATAGTGTTCAGGTAATGGGATTTTTTTAATACCAATGATATGTAAAACCATTTAAAAAAAATGCCAGTCTCATCTTCCAGACAATAATTTTATGTTATGCCACAGGTTTTTGGGGCAGAAAAACTACATCAGGCACTGTTGCATAGACCTAAAGATAAACCACTTATTACAGTAAGCTGCTTGCTTTTCAGAACTAGTACAAAATTTGTCAATATGATATCTTATATCTGTATCACATTACACTCTTGCAGGTCAGTAATCATGTTGCTTCTATGGATGATCCACTAGTTATTGCTGCATTGCTTCCACCACGTGTTCTTATGGATGCTCGTAACTTAAGATGGACCCTTTGCGCTACTGATCGCTGTTTCAAGAATCCAGTTACATCTGCTTTTTTCCGATCTGTAAAAGTTTTGCCAGTTGCTCGTGGTGATGGGATTTATCAAAAGGTGGTTATTTCCTAGTACACTTCTGTGCCTCTGCAAGTGTACTTGGGAATAATTATTGATATATAGTGCATTGGCCTCATGCAGGGACTTGATTTAGCCATTTCCAAGTTGAATAATGGGGGTTGGGTTCATATCTTTCCTGAAGGTAGTCGTTCACGAGATGGTGGAAGGACTATTGGATCAGCCAAGAGAGGTGTGGCAAGGTAAGAAATGTTTGAATATTTGGTTGAAACATCTCAATGATAGTTTTTTCACTTTCACATGGTGAATGTTTGGGTCGCTACAATTATGACTTTGCATTGTTCAAGACTTTAAGCTTTATTTCTTGATTGATGTACTGTATTGTTTAATTTCATTGAAACCTGCTAGCAGAGGCTTTATTATGCATATCAGTGATTGCTATGGATATTTTCTTTGACTTGACAAGTATGCTACCTATAAATGTTTCATGGAATCATTAACAGCTGGTAGTTTTAAATAAGAATGTATTTATATGCTTCTTTCAGTTTATGTTTCATTCATTAACCAACATATTTATGTGCATGAAAAGTGAAAAAGATCTTGGTACTTATCTAGCATAGCAATTTGGAATGAGTCAATTTGAGCTGGATTGTGCAAACAGCTAGGAGAAGCATTTTATTTAGAATGCCATAACCAAATTGAGTGGTTTTGGCTACATGTAAATTAAGTGTGGTTAAGCCTTGGAATGAAAAAGATTACTCCGTATTGTTTAAATGAATTCAGATATTTCATACAAATTTTATTATTTCCCTTGTTTTCTTCATAAGCAGTTTGATATGGACCATGGTATCAATTCCTACAAACTTCAGTTCTGATCTATTTTAGTTCTCTGCAGAAACAGAAATCTGCCGTTTTCCCTCCATTTTCCATTTTTTCAGTAATTTCCATTCTTTCTTACAGGTTAGTCCTGGACTCGGATAACGTTCCTATGGTTATCCCATTTGTACATGTTGGAATGCAGGATATCATGCCCATTGGAGCTAACTTCCCGAGGATAGGAAAAACAGTAAGCATTCGACTTGTTAACTACAGTTGCAGTCTAAAGTTTCTTGTTAGTCATATTTTCCGCACTCTATTACAAAGTTTACTCAGCCCAATTCTTCCTAGCAAATATCTTCCCACTTTCTTTCATCAGTTCTATCATCCTCCCATCACCTGTCAATTGACACATTATCTCTCCCCTTAATTTGTAGGTGACAGTACTCATTGGTGATCCTATCCAATTCGACGACTTGCTCAGTTTGGAACAGGAGGGGCTTGCTTCAAGAGGGAACTTGTATGATGCCATATCTTTAAGGATCGGCTATCACCTGCATGAACTGAAGGCCCAAGTAGACCGACTGGTACAAGAGCAGACGCTTCTAGAGAGGAACCCTAGTTCACCCCAACCATTTCAAGCAGCCGGAGCTCTGCAGCAGGCTGATTGGGACTTATTCGGGGTAGACAGCTATATAAGCTCTCAAGGCAAATCACTAGAAAAAGACGGACAAACAAGACATCAACACACAGTTTCACATCCACATCAAGGAACCTCATCAGACAGGCATGACAAAGCAGGCCACTCATACGGAGCTGGAGTTCTATCCAGGATCCGTGGTTACACAGACTCCACGGAACTGTTCGGCTTTGCAGCCAGAGGCTTGTTTACTAAGTCTAGCGAGAAATCTGTAAATATTCAGGAGGCTAGCCCCTTGAAGGCCTGGAAACAATTTTGGGAAGTTAATGTGCCAGGACCATGGAGCTGTGGATATGCTTAACCTTATGTAGCTGAGACGCTAACATGTTCAATTTAGGCAGAATACAAGGTCTGGAATCCGTTCTTGTACCAGACTTTCTGTGTCTTTCATCGAATCTGCTCCGACCTCCGACTCTCCGAGAACCATGCATGTTTCTGTTTCCTTTCGGTTTGGTCGAGTTTAGGGTATTTGTCGTTCTTCGGTTTTTACAATAGGATTGACGAATTACTCGTGTGTAACGGTCCCAATGTCGTCGGGGTTTTCGACAGCAAAATAGTATTGGAACTTGGAAGAAAGGCTTGAAGTAATTATATTCAGCATCAAAGGCACAAATTTTCGTTGATGTAATCAATCCCAGAGGAGAAAATCTAGAGTAGTTGGGGATGGATAAGATGAAAGAGTTGGTAGTGTAGAGGGCCAGAGGGGACACTTCACCAAACAAACCTACATACCAAGATGGTGCAAGTGAACAAGATTCCTAAAAAATAAAGGCACAAGTGTGATTATATATTAGAAATAACGTACAAAATTGGATTCTCTCCAAGTCCATAACACATCATTTTCTTTCAATAACTTCAAGAATACATCACCCTTATGGCCTAAGCACACCCTTGAACACTTCTATTCTTCTTTAACTCACTTTTTCCCCGTAAAAACACTCATTATATTTTCAACAATTCCATTCACATCCGTACATTCCACTTTCGAACTCTTCCCCCACTTTATTTTTAATAAATATTTCAGAATATGTTGATGATGATGATAATAATAATAATTTATTATTAACTATTACTAAATTTAGCTTATATATAATCATTATTTATTATAGCAATGTAATTGTATCATTTTTTAACTCAAATATATGCAAAATGAGTCTTTAAGGATAGATAAAATGAAGATATATTCAAATATAATTTTTATAATTATTTTTAATGATGTTATATAATAAATATTACTACTATTTTTAATTTTTCTAATACTGTATGGATACATTTTTAAGATAAATTTATGGTGCAAACGATACCATTTGGAATTTTTTACCTGGGCAGGTAGTTCCCGTGATCCCCAAAGCTATTGTTGCAGATTGAAAGGTGTGTCCAAGCACACCCCAAAGCATTTCGAGATGCCGCTTATACAAGCGGTACATGCATTCGGCTCTTCAAAGCTTCTGACAACTTTTTTTTTTTTTTGTCTTTTGTACAGGTGGACATGAAGAACATGTCGGGGCGCTCCGATGTGCATGACCTTATGCCTTGAGTCCTTAACCCTCAAGTTTTTTTTTTTTTTGATTAGGTAATAATTCGAGGACCAGACAAGCCTGACACCTCGAGAGGCCGACAAAGTCGGCAGACGACGAACCGTCAAACATACAATGAGAAATAAAAACGATGCAATACAAATGCGGAAACCAAACCACCCAGTCGAACAAACGAGTCTAACCCAAAACATGTTTAAATAATCAACCGATTTATCTACCGATTTATCTAATATTTTGATTACTATAGAGTTTAGACATGTTTAAATAATCAAATCTCTTTCTTGGTATTAAATAAAATCCCAAAGCAAAATAGTGTTCAAATACAAACCACAAAAAATAACATATTTGAATACGAAATAATAATATCATAAGGGGTGATTTGAAAGTAATATTATAGAAAAATGTGAACTTATCTTCTTAACTAATGATCTTGAGTTTTAAGTTTTAAAAATTAAAAAAAGAACCTTTAAACCATACGAGAAAACAATTTACTTTATTTATTTATTTTTTATTTAATTATTGAACATACTTAAGTTGCAACAAAAATTAAACAGGATCAATGATCCTAAATTAGGATGCCTATATATATATATGTAATGCTCCGTATAACCGAAAAAGATAATTATTTTATTTCCCCACTTGAACGCTGAAATGATTTCAAACCACCTTCACTGTTCGTTGCTCAAAGTTTAAACAAACGATACACAAACGACGAGGGAAGCCGAAAATGGAGGGAGCGAGCGAGCCAGAGACGATGGCCGATGAAGACTCTCAAGAGGTAGAGCTCAATGACAAGCAGAAGAAAGAGATTGCCAAATGGTTCCTCTTGAACGCTCCCGCCGGCGAGATCAAATATGTCGCCAGAGGTGAAGAGAAAATTAATGCTTTTGTTCGTCTCCTCAACGATCTACCATTTCTTGTCCGAATCGGTGTTTTATTGTTACTTTTTGGCTTCCATTTTCAGAATCAATTGCCTAGGGTTTTGATTTTCATGTTAGGCCTTGTGATTTGACTGTAGATGTCAAGACGCTTTTGAAGGACGATGATGTTTATAATGAGGCTGCAGAGGAGGCGTTTCCCGAGTACAACAAATCTCATATGCTTTGCCTTGAAATGTCTAACAGAACCGGAGATGTAAGTTCTGTTGGATCTGAACATTATTCGTCCTTGTGTTGGATTTCTTCGCATTTAATCATTTCTGATTTCTCGCTTTTCATTAGGTGGAAAAATTAGGGTTTCATTGTGATATACGGATTGTAACGTCGTGATTTGTGCGGGAATTTTTATCTGATTGGTCAAAACATGATGGTGAATTTGGACAATGAATGTGATGCATGTCTAAAAAAATCTTTGGGTAATTGAGTTTATCATTATTTAGGCATTCTTGATTAAGCCATTTGAAATTGTTTATGGATGTCTAATGAAGATGTATATACTGAAGTAGGTCAAAGGTAGATTAGACTAGGAAAGTGCATAAGAATGAAATAGCACTATAATCACAGCTAGAACACTTTACTGAATCTTGCAGTGATGGAATCTTATTGAAGGGTATTGTAAATCTTGATTAAGCCAATTGAAACTGTTTATGGACTTATTGCTTGCATTGTGATCAGATTATGGTTACATCTTTCGGCGAGATTAGTGTGAATGAGTATCTTGATCCTAGGACCGCACAAGTTGCTACCATTGACCATGTCAAACAAGTGAGTGTTCTCATCAAAAGTTATTTCTTCTTTCCCTTGGGGTCCTTTTATTTTTAACCTCATTTTAGCTATTGGGATGTGGATTACACTAGTACTATAAATTATTAATATGAAACATGAAGGGGACATTCAACTATTTGATTGCTTTCTTTTGTTTTCTTATGCATTTAAACATTCCAATGAGCTCGCGGATGGCACATCCCCACATATATTGCAGTTACCCAAGTTTGATCTGGGTAATTGAATGAACTATATGTTTTGTGAGAATTGTTTTGATGTTATCTTTGGATATTGAAAAGAAATAGATCTTTTGTTTGTTTTAAGTTGCAGATTAGGATACCTGATTGGGAGAGGAGTTCTTTATATCTCATGAGGCAACTATGGGAAAAAAATGAATTTATATTTGGATGTGGTGCTTATTCATTTTTCTTTAATCCACTATTAACTTGTCATTTCACTCATTGGTTCATTTTAGGAAAGAAATAGAACCACACTTTATTTATGATGCCTTGAATGTAGTTTCTTCTTTTCTTGTCACCTCTTTTCAGCTTGGAACTTGTGTCTTGATATTTTGTAACATTAATATGCACTTGCAAGTATGCATACAATTATTTGTTCCTAATCTATGACAGTCACCTTAATTTTCACACTTTTGTTATCATGACTTGCTAAAGCTAAACTTGCTCAGGTTTGTACAGACGTGAGAGATGCAACTGAAGAAGAACTTCCATCACCTTATATAGAAGGGTTTAGGTATGTAATACAATTTGGCGCTTGATATATACCTTTTAAAAAGGTTTTCCTGTAATTCATATTGGTTCAATCAGATTCGGAGTTATGAACCTGGTGGTTGAAAACTTTATGACCCTTCTAGTTGAACACATGTTGTAAGGGAATATTCATTATGTTCTGTTGTTATTTGTTTTACTGACTGAAGAACATTATGCTTAATTGAAAATCTAGATAGGAACATGGATATTTAAGTCTATTTGGGCCATGAAAACGCTCTGATGGTCACTCCTTAGTTGTCATATATATCTTGACAATATATTCCCCTTTTGCCTTTTTACTGTTATGCTACTTTTATGTGAGTGCAAATTAGCTTGATTTCTCTTGAAGTTTTGGTATTTGCTGTTCTTTCCATTCAAACTTACTACACTCTAAGTGTCTCACAAGTCACAATACATAAAGTTTACCATTTCTGATCTGGTCCTCCTTCTGGCTATTGTAAATCCACGACTTCACTTACAGGGTTTTCATTTTCTGTGGCAGATATGCATTAGATGAAGAGTTTATGAAATATGTCAGTGAAGCTTATCCCAAGGGCATCTCTTCAGTTTACTGTGTGAAGGGAAACAATGTTGAAGGACCAGGATCTGATTTTGAGTTTGTTGTGGTGATTTCTGCTGCCAGACATAGCCCTCAAAACTTCTGGTAGGTTCGTGAACCAAATAACGTTTGCCCAATTTCTGTACATGCTCTTGTACTCCAGTCTGCCTTTGAGGGTTTTTCTTATCTTTTTCAAGTTATCCATCATTTATACAGCTTAAGTTAGTTCACACACTTGTCAGTTGATACATTTACATTTAAATTCCTTGATTATCTCATTTTCTTGATTATTTGAAGTAGTATGAGAACTAAACAATTTCATCATAATTACCAGCAATGGAAGTTGGAGATCGATTTGGAACATTGAATTTAAGGATGGAGAACAGACTGTAGAGCTTAATGGCAGAATGCAGGTAATGTCATATTGTGGACTATATCAGGAATTGCTGACTTTACAGCATGCTGAAAGTTCTAAATTAAACAGCCATACACTGACGTGTTCCCGTCTTCTTGCTTCAGGTTGGGGCTCATTATTTTGAACAAGGAAATGTGCAATTAGACTCAGACTACGAATGCCGAGACTCAACAATTTTTCAGGTAGCTAATGAAAATGTTGTGGAATTATTATTTTATCATGTGAAACATGCATCATATTTTAACATCTGAATCTGTGGAGGCTAGGGAGTAATATATTTGTTTCATAATGCAATTCACTAATTCACAAAAAAATGTGTTTGGAAAGGGGGGAAAATAAAGCATAAATGGTGGTTTCCCGATTCTTCGTAAAAGTGAATTAGTCAGTAGTCAGTTTCGCAGTTCACGTGTATTCCTTGTAAGAGTGGCATACATGAATATATTGAATATGTCTTCCCTTTGCGTGGTGTGCTTAGTCTCCAGAAGATTCAGCAGTTACCATAACAAACATCATTCGCCACCATGAAACAGAATACTTGACATCTCTTGAGGTACTTAACCATGCTCTGTCTGTTACTATATCCTCAACACACTGAATTTCCAATGTCCTCAACTGATGCATTGCTCTCACCAATTTACAGGCCTCATATGCGAATTTGCCTGATACCACTTTCAAGGTATTCAATCTCTCCACTTGTGGAAATAGCATAACAGATACCACTTTCAAGGTCTCTAACTTGTGATTGGCAGGATCTTCGAAGAAAGCTTCCAGTCACGCGTACCTTATTTCCATGGCACAACACTCTGCAAATCAGCCTAACGAGGGATATCACAAACGAACTTGGAACTGGAAAGTGACAATAATAATGAATACGCTCCTTCTCTTGGTACGTTTGCATCAGATATATCCTTTAGGCTATGTGCTCGTAATTATGAGGGTGGGAGTCTGTGTTTAGCTCAAATAACAGCATTCTGCATCTTCTTTCCGATGATGCCACATTTTCTTTTTCTCATCTTTGCACAATTTTCTGTGTTCTTTTTCTGTAAAGCTGTAAATGGCTTTTGACTGATGAGTCATTAAGTAGAAATTTTCTGTCTTCTTTTTCTGGTTTAGCAAGTTTGTAGAAATTTATTATTTCATAAATTGCTGAATGGGTACTGATTCTGAGTTTTAAAATACAAAACTTCCCATGTATTGTCAATGGATGTAATAAACTTGTGTATGGGGGTATTCAGTATTCACTTCAAGATGGCTCATTGTGCTTGATGGGTGTGAGATCAACTGATGTCTGATCATATCAAAGTGAAGATTTTGAACACACAAAGGTGAAGTATGGAAAATTTATATTCCTATTTTCGTACTAGGGTGACAGTGATAGTTTCACCAGCATTCAATTTGTGAGTTTTTCTTTGTGATTTAAACTGGCTCGACGCTGACTGACAACGAACACATGCATTCTTTACTATTTGGAATGCATGTTCTGAGACAATGTCTGAAGATGAAGTGT
This sequence comes from Persicaria tinctoria, assembly GCA_037127255.1. NCBI lineage: Eukaryota > Viridiplantae > Streptophyta > Magnoliopsida > Caryophyllales > Polygonaceae > Persicaria > Persicaria tinctoria. Next base: position 11,221,242 of record JBANSL010000012.1, read on the forward strand.
GACCAACTCAGTCGTAGTTTTGTCCTCGGAATGAGACATTGTAAGCTTGTGTTGCTTGGTAAAATATTTTGTGAGGGAGTTCCTCCTTGGTTGGATTGAGTCTTTGGACAGCTAAAATGGTGTTTCTTGGAGAATGGCTTTGTGTAATTTTGAATTTAGTGTTTAAATAAAAGTTTCACTCAGCCTATTGTCAATATTTCATCAAGGTTCCATTAAAGAATAGCAGGGTTTTGACAGCTAAAATGGTTTTTTTCTTAAAGAATTACCTTTAATGTGTGATTGTGGTTTGTGGAGTATTTAGAAAATTTATTTTGAAGGGGAAAATTAATGTTGTACTAATAAGCATTCGTGTGAGTCAGAAATGTTGTACTAAGCTATTAATTTAATTAAACACGTAAAGAATATGAACTGTTTAAAACCAATTGAGATATATCAATGAGTCGGAAATGATCATTTTGACTTTACAATGACATTAAGTACCTTTTAAATGTATTAATAATGCATTATCTTTTATTTCGATATTTTGGATATTAAATCCTCTCAAAAGTAAAAACCATAGCCTCGATTCAATTATAACCGAACATCTCAATTTCAAAAATAGGGTGGTTTTGTGAAATTTCCTCTAAATAAAGGGGTTGCCCCCCTAAAAGCAGAGGATCTCCACTGAAATTTCAAACCCTAGGAATCCGAATAGGAGCCGCGACTCCGTCAATACAAAACCCTGATCCATTTTTCTGAAAGCTAAAAACCCTATAAACCCGTTTCGGCGTTTCTTCTTTGCCTGAGCTACCCCTCCTCTCACATGGCGGAAACTATCCATCTCTTCCTCTGCTCTGCGCAATCGCAATCTCTTTTATATATCTCACCTTTCAATTTTACGAGATCTATACCTAAAATATCACTTCATGAAGATTCATGTTTGTGGTCTTCTGGTGTTGCTTTTAAGAGTTTCAGACTCTGAATCTTTCTTCTACTTCGCCGTGAATCGAACTTTCGCGAGTTGATTTCGGCCGGAGTGTCTCCAATGCTGTCAAACGTATGCTTGCAATTGATTTGATTGAATCCAATCAACACTGCCATTTTTTTTTTTTTTTTTTTTAAATCTGGAATGATGTAATTTAGCCAAATCTGTCATTTTTGTGCTCCCTGTGGCATTTTTCTATGAGCATCCCCAACAGCTTCTTCATTGTATGTACGTGTTAACTCACTGTGCCTTGATACTTAGATGAGCTGCCACTGGTTGAAGCGCATTTATGTGATGATACAGATTGAGATAAGGTTACTCAGCTGACCAGATAACCATCATTTTTTTTTCAAAATCTTTGATTAATACAGCTAAAACAGTTTTTCGTCTTCCAAAGTCTTTGATTAATAGCTGAAACAGATTTTGTTCTATATACAGTAATTGATTATTTATGATGAAGGTGTTCATTGTGAATTGTGAGCAAATTTAACTAACATCCTCAGTTAGCTAGTTTCTTTCATAGTTCTTGTGAAGATATGGATGACTGTAGCAAGTATTCATCGTACTGGCATGGAGGATACCAAACTAACCCCTTGTTTATTTGAAGTCAATTATTTTGCAGGATTGTCACTTTCAAGGTGTTATGAAATTTATGCCTCTCATTCTATGTTTGGTCACCGGCTTTCAGCCACGGTTTTGCCGTCACATAACTGGTTGTAGCTGGAGTTATCTGGTGCTTCTGTGATGTGTTTGCCTGGTACCGCCTCTTCAAAGCACGTTGTAGAATGTAGACTTCTGCAGTTACTGCCTGAGGCCCTTGAATGTGTAGATGGAATGATGTATTTACTAGATTTAGAACCAAGAAGTGCATTCCTGAGAAGAGAGAGAAATTGGTCATTTGCTGATCAGCCAAGAGGCTTCTAAACCTTAATAGGAACTGATCAAATGGATTTGGGTTAATTTCTTGTAAAGTTAGATGATTTGTGTGGATCAAATCCTGTATTACTCTGTTATCTTTTATTTGCTTGCATAATGCTTACTATAAAGATATTTCCTACTATGGTTTTGCATTTTTGTTTTTCAAATTCATGCTACTAAGTTTGTTTCTGTGAGATGAGACATAGTGGTTCTTTCCTGGGATATTTTAGTTACGCAGGTATATTTTAGTTAAAAATTTCCGATTTGATTGATTAGCTTTTAAATTCACCAGCACTTACAGATGTTATTACAGATTGAATTACAGCAATGACTGAATATTGTTACATGCGGAGTAACTTATTTGTACAGAGTAGCTGGCACTTCAGTGTCATATGACTCATATGCTTAGGTGATATCATTCATTAACAATAAGATGAGATCATAAAAGGATGACCCATTTTGTGTAAGTGCTTCAGGATATTTTATGGTAATAGTGTACTACTGTACTTTTCAAAAGAATGGTTTTCGTCATTTGCTTCCTCGGTTGCTGATTACAGTTTTGACAACAAGACATAACCCCACATTTCAGAGTTAAGACAAACTTGTACTTTGTCTTTATTCTTGAATCTTATCTGCAACAGTTCAGCAAATGTGTACAAATCCAAGGAAAAGTCATGCGTTTTGCAGGACATAAATGATGCCTGTTTCTGTTATACTCTCATTGCCCTCTCCGATCCAGGGAGTGGATGATGCCTCGTGATTGAAGGCCACCAAGCTTCACTGCTGTGAAATCTCAGCTGTCGAATTTAACTGCAGGAAGGGTGAGCGGCTAGAGATGGCTGAGAGCAAGACTGAATCTACACACCACCAGAGTTTGGTTGTGGAGGAGCTGCAAGAACCCGACGCAAAGGCTGTCAGCAATGATGAAAACAAGGAGGAGATGAAGAGGAAGCGTGTCGATTCCTTGGACATTTTCAGAGGCCTAACTGTTGTTGTATGGATTCTAAACAATCTTTTGACTCGTATCTATGGATGCCGATTTTTATGGGAGTTAGCTACCTGGTTGATTTTACCATTGACAGATGATGATTCTGGTTGATGATGCTGGAGGTCAATGGCCAGTGATTGCACACGCGCCATGGAATGGATGCAACCTCGCGGATTTTGTCATGCCCTTTTTCTTGTTCATTGTGGGGATGGCAATTCCTCTTGCTTTGAAGGTGAATCCATTTTGAGGCACTTGAGTTTGAGATTGCAAAGTTCCTCCCTGTCTATGCTTTATGCTTTAATTCTACTGTCATAATTCGGATTATCGTTGATCCAGAGGATTACAAACTGGCCTATGGCCATCAGGAAGGTGGTCTTTCGGACTATCAAGCTTCTATTCTGGGGTATCCTGTTACAAGGTTCTCATCCTACACTGCAACTTTCAATCATCTTCGCAAAATCACCTATCGCCGTCATTTTGTATTCTTTCCATTTACCTTTGCTCTTCGGATTCTATGTTCTTGAAGGTGGATATTCTCATGCTCCGGATGACCTAAGTTATGGAGTTAACATGAAAAGAGTAAGATGGTATGGGATACTGCAGGTAACTTCAAACATTAGACACATTTGAAAACCAAGTTTTGTATGATGAGTTCGAAATCTAGTGCTTTACATTCTTTATCTTCTCCTCCTTAGAGGATAGCTTTGGCATATTTGTTAGTATCCCTGTTGGAGATTGCCAATAAAAATGCGCGAGGCAACAGGCAGCCACTCGGCCATATCTCTGTGTTCAAGCTATATTTCTGCCAATGGTAAGGACATATTTTTTGTTTGCTACACTTTATACTTCCAAACATTAATAACTCTTTCTTCCTTTCCCTTCTGGATCCCTAGGGTAGCTGGACTTGGTGTGCTTGTTATCTACTTATCGGTACTTTATGGAACTTTTGTCCCGGATTGGGAGTTCACTGTGCTCGACAAAACTGGATCCAATCATGGGAAGCATTTCATTGTAAGTCTTCTGTGAAGATTTGCATCAAGAAATCAATTTACTTGATGTTGGTCTCAAACTTAGAATGTGGCGATTGCTTTTACTCAGGTTGCTTGTGGTGTGAGGGGAAAACTGGATCCTCCATGTAATGCAGCAGGTTATGTTGACAGAAAAGTTCTAGGGATCAATCACATGTATCATAAACCGGCATGGAGGAGATCCAAGGCAAGTGTTAGAGTTATATGGACCTTTTGGTGAATCGTCGACTTATTTCTCAATGTTTACCATATGAGTTAAGTTATGCAGGCTTGCACTGCCATTTCCCCCTATGAAGGGCCTCTTATGGATGATGCTCCATCTTGGTGCTACGCGCCCTTTGAACCGGAAGGCATCCTAAGGTCCTCCCTACACAATTCTTTATACTAGTATTTCGTTGAAAGACTGTTGTGATGGTATGTCAAATGTGTGTACTATGTCAAATTGTAGCTCAATATCCGCCATTCTTTCAACAATCATCGGAGCACATTTTGGCCATGTGCTTATTCACATAAAGGTCAGACCCATGCTTCTGAAAAGATTGAGAAACCCTAGCTCCCATTCCCTCTTCCGGTGATCCTCATCGCCTGTGAATTGCTGCAGGAACATGCTAGGAGACTGAAACACTGGTCCTTGATGGGCCTGGCATTCCTTGTACTCGGAATCATCCTTCATTTCACAAATGGTGACGTCGAAAAAGAGAGTTCTTAGCATCATTCATCCTCTTAACTCCTACTAAGGCTCCTAATCCTGCTTCTTTGTTGCAAACAGCGGTTCCTCTCAACAAGCAGCTGTACTCGTTCAGCTACGTTTGTGTCACATCTGGGGCAGCAGCCTTACTTTTCTCGGCTTTTTATGTTTTGGTAACGCGTATTCATCCAGCCATCTATCAACTCAATTACTCAAATCTTGATTCTGAGTCACACAATCCGTTGTTATAGGTGGACATATTTGGATTCAACTACCTGTTCCTGCCCTTGAAGTGGATTGGCATGAACGCGATGCTAGTCTATGTCATGGCGGCTGAAGGGATCTTTGCCGGGTTTGTGAATGGATGGTACTACGAAGATCCTAACAACACACTGGTAATGTGACTATGAAGATTATGAACTTATGCTCTGATCATGTGTATGATGTAAACATATCTAGCACTGTTGCCTGTTGGATTGTGAATCTGTTGCAGGTGCATTGGATTCAGAAGCACATTTTCATCAAAGTATGGCATTCAAGAAGAGTTGGCATTCTTCTGTATGTTATCTTCGGGGAGATCCTCTTCTGGGCTATCGTCGCAGGCGTTCTTCATTGGATGCGTATTTATTGGAAGCTTTAAGGTACAACCACCAAGCTTCGTGTCGCGACTTTAGGTAGTAATCTAACTATATAAGTTTAATGTTCACTTCCATTTGGTAAGTTGAATATTAGAATTGGGGGTTTTAGTTACTGTATCTGTATTAGATCACGAGTTCAACTTCCTCCCGCTTGGCATATGAGTTCGTTTGGTTCACTCATCTTATACATTTTTTGACCATCGTCTAAAATCTGTCCCGGTGTTGTTTTATGAGCAACCTAGCAAAACTACTAAAACGACCCAAAATCCACTATTGTTGAAGATTTTCAAGGTTCAAATTTAACCCAAGTTCTATATATATTCGACTATTTTTTTAGTTCAATGTTAATTAAACCTAACATTTTCATTCTTGACGGAGTTTTTCAGTATTAATATTATTTGTATAATATAGTTTTGATATTTTACTAGTCACCAGTTAGTACAGTGATTCTGTGCAATTAACCACCCTTTATTCACCTTTGTTTTGATAAAACCACCCTTTATTCACCTTTACTTACAATTAACCACTCCTTATTTAAAAATTTTCACTTAACCACCCTTTATTCACCTTTGTTTGCAAATTAACCACCCCTTATTCAAAAAATTTCACTTAACCACCCCTTATAACAAATTGTTTGCAAATAACCACCCATCATCCCATTTTTCTTTAAATTCAACTTAAAAGTAAAAGACAAAAATGCCCCCAAATTTGGTCATTTCGGGTTTCGCGTAAAACGGGTCCTGTGTAGATCCGAGTTGCCTTGAACTCGAGGTTGTCAATTTCTATTTTTTAAATTAAAAAAATCACGATTTGGTAATTTTGTGATAATTTTAAAATGCTAAAATTAAAGACGTGGTTCTTAATTTCTAGCGCTTGTAATTATATACTATATTTGATCTAAAATATTTGATTTTTATTATTTCTTGTAATTTTTAATAAAATTTAAAAATATCTAAAATATAAAAATTTTAAATAATTTTTTAAAAATAAATAATTTCATGCAATTAGTATTAAGCATAGAATTGTTTTAATATTTTAATGTTTTTATCTTCTTAAAAATCAAATATTATCGATCGGAGAGTATTATACAATACAAATAAATATAAAAGTTGATTTGAAAATGAAAAATCAAGTGATTGTAATTATAAAATGTAATAAATTGGAATCTCCATAAAAAAATTAATCATATATAATTATAAATCAATCGGGTTAATCGGTTCACCGGATCAATTGGGTCAATCGGGTCACCGGGTCTAAACCCAGATGACGAAAAATTACCCGGTTTTCGGGTTCGGGTAGGAAAAAAATTTTGGATCAAAATTTTCGGCTCTTGACCAAAAAATTTCGGGTCGTTCGGGTCGGGTCGACCGGTTTGGATCGTGTTCTAACAGGTCTATTATCAAGCATTGCCAGAGGAGGGTGCAAATAAAGCGTCAATGATCGAAAGAGCTATGACTACATCTGACCTACTAGCAGAGGTGGGCATAACTTGCATACATTAATGGTAATTTTGTATAAATAATAATAAATAAAAACTGTAAAACCAAATTTGGGTGCATTTTCGTCTTTTACTTTTAAGTTGAATTTAATAGAAGTTTAATTTAAAGAAAAATGAGAGGATGGGTGGTTACTTGCAAACAATTTGTCACAAGGGGTGGTTAAGTGAAATTTTTTGAATAAGGGGTGGTTAATTGCAAACAAAGATGAATAAAGGGTGGTTAAATGGAAATTTTTTAATAAGGGGTGGTTAATTGCAAACAAAGGTGAATAAAGGGTGGTTTTATGCATTTTCGCCAAAAAAAATGAGTGAGGCTACAGACAAGACAACGAAACGACTATTGACAAGATAATTTCTATTAAATTGCACATCAAGTCCTTTTTCCCTCTCAGTCAGGAGAAAATCAACATCTCCTTGAACCGATTCTTCTTTATGGCTCTCAACAATGGGTACACTAGATTGTGGATTTGATCACCCATTTCCTTGCCAATTCGACTCCTTGCCGTGCTCACCTTGCCTGCACATCCGCTAGATTCTCCTCAATCATCCGTGCGGTCTGGTGGCCCTCCCGCTGCCGCTCATGTCGACCTTTCTCTCCGCTTCCTTTAGTGGACGATCCCTCACTGGCTAGTCTTCCCTTGTTAAGATCAGCATGTTGCCTAGCATCCTTTGCAAATTCAGCCTAAAAACAATTCAATTAAGCGGCGTTCAATTTAGCCAAAAAAAAACCTAGTTCATGCGTCAGTCGTCACCGTATATATTTGGATATATAACTAGTTAACCTAGTTAATTAATCCTATTATATTATCAATTCACAAGATAGTGGCTTCGTTGGTTGGTTCTCCCTTCGTTGCCTGGGTTTAATTAACTAGTTCTACCCTGATCGATCTAGCACGGCATTAAATTTTGGCATCGGAATATTGGACGGCTCTTCCTTCACGAATTCAACGGACTTGCGTTGTGCAATTTAGTAAAATTTATTTTATCAATAGTCGTTTCAATATCTTGTCACTAGTCCTTATGAAAAAGAATTAAGAAGTTTATTAAAATATGGACTGAGAGATTTAAAAAAAAAAAGGTTAAATTCACAAGAGAACAAAACCCATTTTAGTTTCGAAGAGCCCAAATTAAACCATAACTAACAGAGCCCAAAACTTTGGACCAATAAGGATCCAACAACTACTAGTCAAGAACCAACAATAATGCATGAGATGGAATGATGGATGAACGGAATCAGGTCGTATTTTAATAAACTTCAAAATAAAAGTCGTTTGTCTTTTTTTGCACGCTTTTTGAGTAGATAAAAATTTATAAAATATTATTTTTTTATCATTTTTTTTAATAATTTCGTACTTAGTAGTCATAAGTATAAACTTATTGAAAAAAATTCATTAAAAAAATAATATTTTATATAGTTTTTACCTCATAAAAATGCGTGTAAAAAAGTCAAACGACTTTTATTTTGAAACGGAGGGAGTACTACTCGTATTATGTAGGAGTACTTCGTAAAAGAAAGGAAAATACTCCCTCCAGTAAAAAATGAACGATGTTTAGCTTTTGTACACGTAGTTTTAGGAGCTAAAAACTATATAAAATTTTACTCCCTCCGTCTCGAAAAACAAGTCGTTTTAGATTAGTTTAGTTGTATCAAAATACATGTCGTTTTAGGTTTTCTAGTTAGGGGATAGTACTCCCTCCGTCCAATAATACATGGGTTTTTAGAGGTAAAATTTTATCCAACAATAGATGTGCTTTTATGTTTTCTAGATAGGAAGTTGTAATGATTTGTATTGGTTTGTGTGTTGTTTGTAGGATTGTAGAATTGATGTAAAGTCCTCCTTAGGGTTTCCATTCATTGATATAACATATATATATATAGGTTACAAAGGTATTGGGCCTTAATGGGCTTTTAGCCCACTATACAATATTAAGACCTATGTAATCTATCAAACCCCCACAGTCGAAACGGGAGGGGTCCTTACAGTGAGACTGGAACGAAAATCAATGAATAACTGTCGAGGTAAACCCTTGGTGAATATATCAGCGTACTGATAAGAGGACGGGACATGGAGAACGCGGACATGTCCAATGGCAACCTTGTCCCTGACGAAGTGGAGATCAAGCTCAATGTGCTTCGTGCGTTGATGCTGGACTGGGTTGCTAGCCAAGTAGACAGCGGAGACGTTGTCCGTATAGACCAGAGTGGCCTTCTGAAGGGGACAACGGAGCTCAAGTAGGAGGTTCCGGAGCCAAGAGCACTCGGACACAACGTTGGCAACACCCCTGTATTCGGCCTCAGCGCTGGAGCGAGATACGACGGACTGACGCTTGGCTGACCATGACACAAGGGTGTCGTTGAGGAAGACGCAGTACCCAGACGTGGAGCGACGTGTGTCAGGACAACCACCCCAATCCGCATCAGTGTAAGCAACAAGATCGAGCTTAGAGGAAGGAGTAATCGTGGTGTCGAGCTCAAAAGTGCCGCTGATGTACCGAATGATCCGCTTCAAAGCCTGAAAGTGAGGTTCCCTAGGTGCATGCATGAACAAGCAGACCTGCTGAACGGCGTAACTAATGTCAGGCCTGGTGAAAGTGAGATACTGAAGAGCACCAGCGAGGCTCCTGTACAATGTCGGGTCATCAACCAAAGGACCAGAATGAGCACTGAGCTTGTTGGATGTATCGACAGGGGTGACGACTGGATTACAGTTGACCATCTTAGCCCGAGCAACAATCTCTGCAGCATACTTACTCTGTGAGAGAAACAGACCTGACGCATGACGCTGAACCGCAACTCCCAAAAAGTAAGACAACTGACCCAGATCAGACATGGCGAATTCTGCACTCAACCGCGAAATAATAGACGTCCGAAGAGCATCAGAAGAGGCGATGAGAATGATGTCGTCGACATATAGCAACAGGAATGCCAAGTCTGAGCCTCGGCGATAGATAAACAGAGACGAATCGGAACGGCTGCCAGTGAAACCCAAACGGAGCAGATGAGAGGCAAAACGCTAGAACCAAGCCCGCGGAGCCTGTTTCAGACCATATAGAGAGCGCTTGAGGAGACAGACATGCTTCGGACGGTCAGCATCAGCAAACCCCGGCGGCTGAAACATGTAGACCGTCTCATTCAGATGGCCATGGAGAAATGCGTTCTTGACATCTAACTGATGGATGGCCCAGTTGCGCGACAAAGCTAGACTCAGGACCACTCGGATAGTGGCAGGCTTGACCACAGGGCTGAACGTTTCATCACAATCAATACCTGCCTGCTGAGATCTACCGTTCACCACAAGACGGGCCTTATAGCGCTCCAAAGTCCCATCAGATCGGAACTTGTAACGAAAGAGCCACATACAACGAATGACGTTCGCCTCAGGAGGGCGAGGAACAAGAACCCAAGTACCATTCTTCGTAAGGGCTCTGTATGCGTCGAGCATAGCCGCCTGCCAATTCGGGTCTTGGAGGGCTGTTTTGTGTGAGGTGGGAATGGGGGAGAGGGAGGTCTGGGTGGAGGCAGAGGGTGATTGGGTGTCGGTACGGATGGGAGCAAGAGGGGCTAAGCATGGGGATGAGGCGGCGGGCGCAGCATACCCTGCGGCGGGCGCCGCAAGTGGGTGATGCGAGACGGGGAGGGATGCGGCGGGAGCAGCATGTGTTGCGGCGGGCGCATCATGTGTTGCGGCGGGCGCCGCCAGTAGGTGATGCGATGTTGGGGGCATGGGCAATTGATATGCTGCGGGCGCAGCAGTGTGCGGCGCCCGCGGCATTGGTGTTTGGCGGGGGGGCTGCTTTGCTAGGCCATGAGGTTGGATGGTGGGGCGATGGGTGGTAGTCATGGATACAATCTGACGGGGTCGGAAGACACCGGAGACGCTGCGGGTGTGTGGTCTGGTGGGGGGGGGTGGGGGTGGGGGAGGGGGGGACGCAGGAGCACCGGAAGAGCTCTGGGGAAAAAGGAAGTGGGGGAATGGTGACTTAGACTCTGACGGAGACACATGGGGTGTGGGAGACGCAAAGGGAAATCGCGACTCATCAAAGGTGACATGACGTGAGAGAATGATCTTGTGAGTCTTGATATCGAGGTAAATGTAACCGCGATGATCAGACGGATAGCCTAGGAAGACACATGGAGTGGAGCGCGGGTGAAGCTTGTGCGGGGCTGTGGATGACTGGTTTGGGAAACACAAGCACCCGAAGGTGCGAAGGTGATCATACCTAGGCTCGGCGTAATAAAGTGTCTGAGCTGGCGAGCGATGGTGTAGGGTAGTGGAAGGGAGAATGTTTAGGAGATAACATGTGGTGGATAAGGCGTGAGGCCAATAGGGAAGGGGAATAGATGCGTGGAAGAGGAGAGAGCGCATCATGTTGGTAATGGTTCTGATGATTCTTTCTGCCTTGCCATTCTGCTGAGAAGTATAGGGGCAAGACAAGCGATAGGAGATCCCATTTGCGGCAAAGAAGGAGTGAAAGTCTTTGTTGTCAAATTCACGGCCATTGTCACATTGGAAACATTTGATGGACATGTGAAACTGTGTTTTGATGTAGGTATGGAATCTGGCAAAGACAGGAAACACTTGGGACTTGAAATGCAACGGGAAGACCCATAAGTAATGAGTGTAATCATCAAGAAACAAGAGGTAGTACTTGTGACCCTCCTTGCTAGGCACGGGAGAGGTCCAAATGTCGCTGTGAATGATATCAAAGGGAGCAAGGGTAGAGGTCAAAGACCGTTGAAACGGCAGTCTGGCATGTTTGCCGAGTTGGCAGGAAGAGCATAAACCAGAGCGTGGGTCTTTAGTACATGTGACAAGGTTCTGGGAACGGAGGACATCTAGAACGGCAGCGCTGGGATGGCCCAGACGTGCATGCCACAGGCTAGACGATGATGCCGAGAGGGCGACCGGACACGACTGACTGGACGCAGGTGGTGTGACAGGGTAGAGCTCCCCGGTGCTGTTACATCTCATGCGAGTAACCCCCGTAGTAAGATCGTTCACAGAGAAACCATAGGGATCAAACGTAAGGGAAACATTGTTGTCAGTAGTGAACCGACGGACAGAGATAAGGTTTTTTACAATCTTTGGGGCAATCAGGACATTGTTGAGGTGTAGTGGGTGGGTTGGGGTCTGTAATTTGGCGTGGTCAATTCCCGAAGTAGCAAGACGACCACCATTTCCGACGATAATAGAGTGGGCAGGGCCTTTAAAAGAAATAGATGAGAGGTTACCTGAGGAGTTCGTCATGTGGGAGGTGGCACCAGTGTCCATGTACCAAGAAGAGTCTGAAGATGTCGGTTGCGTAGAGGAGAAGGCGTGATGCAGAGCTGGCGGAAAATAGACTGGGTCAGGCGATGTCAGAGAGGCCTGAGGACCGGCATGTCGAGGGGTAGGATATCTAGAGTATCCAGAGAAGGCGTGATGTTGGTGATCGTAGAGAGCCATGGTAAGAGAATTTTTTTTTTTTTTTTTTTTGTGCAAACGGGAGGGGAGAGAGAGAGAGGCGGTGAGGAGACGACGCCGGCGACGGGAAGAGGAGGTGGGGCGGGAGGATCAAACTGGGATTCCGTGAGGAAGAAAAGACTGTGATACCGTGTAGGATTGTAGAATTGATGTAAAGTCCCCCTTAGGGTTTCCATTCATTGATATAACATATATATATATATAGGTTACAAAGGTATTGGGCCCTAATGGGCTTTTAGCCCACTATACAATATTAAGACCTATTTAATCTATCATTGTTGACTTTTTAAAATAATTTGTTTGGTTAAAATGTGTGGTGGGTGTTTAAAAATAATAAAGTTTATGAAAAAGTTAGTGCAATGATTATGTTTTTTTTAAAGTAAATTGTTTTATTAAAACATGTACAAAAGGCTAAAAGCCCATGTATTTTATGACGGATGGAGTAATGATTTGTATTGGTTTTTGTGTTGTTGATTTTTTAAAAGATTTTGATTGGTTAAAAAATATAATGGGTATTTAAAAACAATAAAATTAATGAAAAAAGTTAGTGGTTGATGATGTTGATTGATGGGTGAATGTTTTATTAAAACTAGTGTACAATGCTAAAACGACTTCTTTTTCATAGCGGCTTTAGACAAGATCCCAAAATGACTATTGTCTAGATAATTTCAACTAAATTGCACCTAAGTCATTTTCATTTTTTCCAAACCAATTGCGAGTGACACAAAATTCTCCAAGTGAGAGACGGGAAACGAATTAGGGTTTTGACGGAATTCAACTGGATTCACAAATCTCACTACGCCAGTACGCCCATGTCCTCCACCTTGGTGCACCCCTCTCGAGACACCCTTCCTCGATCTTCCTTGGCGACTTCTACAGTTCCACCCTTATTCAATCTCAATTCAAAACGCATTTCCCTAATTATGCTTTCTAATCAACTAGTGCAATTGCTCTAATTGTGTATAATCGGCCCAATTCAACTGGCAAACTCCATTAGTCCAATTAATTTTCATTAATTAATTTGTGAGTTTTGAATTGCCGATTGTAATCATAAATTCAACTATTACTTTGTATTGACTTGAGTTGAACTAATTCATGTTTGAGAATGGCCCGGCCCGGCCGACGTCCTTCAGCAATTTAAAGATGTTCATGCATTCCATCAAGCGTTGATATTGCAGTCTTCAGTGTTGCGGATCCAGCGGCACCGGCCTTGTCCTCGCCCACCGTACCCAGCTGTCTCCATCCTCACTCGCAAAGAGTCCAAGTTCGAGGAGGCCAGTGAGGCCATCCGCCTCACCACCGGCTAGGGATTTCGACGCCGTCAAGAAGGCCATTGACAAATTCGATAGTGTATTAATTTAGGGTAAATTAATTGAAGGGTTCGATCGACAACAAATTGGTTGAAGGATTCAATTTGTTGACGAATTGATTGAAGGGTTCAATTTGTTGACGAATTCGAATTTAGGGTAAATTGATTCGCAATGTAGATGAGAGGTTTGGGTCTCTTTCCAACTTGTTTGGAAAAAATGAGAAGGACATGTGCGCAATTTAGTTGAAATTATCTTGACAATAGTCGTTTTGAAATCTTGTCTAAAGCCTCACTCCTTGTTTTTCGAGACGGAGTGAGTGTTTATTTTAATTTTTTTTTCACAATTTAATACTTATTACTCCCTCCGTTCCAAAATAAGTGTCGTTTGTCTTTTTCTGCACGCTTGTTAAGGAGGTAAAAACACTATGAAATATTATTTTTTAAAATAATTTCATAGTTGGTATTCATAAGTATAATTTCATAATCAAACGACTTTTATTTTGGAACGGAGGGAGTACTAATAAGTACTCCATCCTTTCACAAATAGTCGTTTGACTTTCTAGCACGTTTTTTAAGGAGATAAAAACTATATAAAATACTAAATTTTTTATTAAAATTTTAAAATAATATTATACTTAATATTAATAAGTATAATATTATTTTAAAAATAAAAAAAAATTATATAGTTTTTACATCCTTAAAAAACGTGTTAGAAAGTTAAACGACTTATATTTGTGAACGTAGGGAGTATTAAATTGTGAAAAAAAACAATTAAAATAAATAAGATTTTATATAGTTTTTAGCTCATAAAACTAGGTGCACAAAAGTCAACAACAACAACAACAACTACCCATTATATCCCGCCAAAGCAGGGTCTGAGGGGTCAGGATGTACGCACTCATTCCCCGAACAAGTCGAGAGAGTGTTTCCCAAAGACCCTGAATAATAGAAAACTAGAATTATGGGCGAGCAAGACTCATACAAAGGAAGCCTAAACATAGACGAAGCAAGGGAAAGGTAAAAAGACGCAAGGGCAAAAGGCCAAACATAACAGCACGAAACACTATCCCTCCGCACCCCGAATGCACCGCCTCCAGTGGTCCCTGTCTGAAGTGAGATCTTCCGACATATTTAAAAGGTTAAGATCCTTATGAATATATAACCTCCAACCAGCTCTTCCGTGGTCTACCTCTCCCTCTACGAATAACTCCGAGATCCAAACTCTCGCACCTGCGAACCGGGGCCGAAGACGGTCTCCTGTATACGTGCCCAAACCAACGCAATCTGCCCTCCCGCAGCTTGTCCACTATACTCGCCACTCCAACCTTGCTCCTGATGTCCTCGTTTCTGATTTTGTCCAGTCTTGTGTGTCCACTCATCGAGCGCAGCATTCTCATCTCAGACACTGATAGCTTATGCTCTTGAACTTTAGTTGTCGGCCAAAATTCCGAGCCGTAGAGAATAATCGGTCTAACAACCATCATGTAGAATTTCCCTTTTAGTTTTGCCGGAACTTTTCTATCACATAACACTCCAGACGCTTTTCTCCATCTTAGCCAACCCGCTTGAATTCGATGATCGATGTCCCTGTCTATACCCCCATTGCTTTGAACGAACGAGCCAAGGTACCTGAAAAACTCTTTTATGGGGACTAGCTCTCCCCCCAATAAAACCGAATCCCCTGCATCCCTGCCCTCTCCAAAGCAGAACTGGACATACTCGGTCTTGGTCCTACTCAGTCTGAAACCCTTCGACTCCAACACACTTCTCCATCTTTCAAGTCTGCGAGCCAATCCATCTCTAGAGTTGTCCACCAACACAATATCATCTGCGAACAGCATACTCCAGGGAACCTCTTCTTGAAGTGTTTTGGTACGTTCATCAATAACCAGTGTAAACAAGAACGGACTTAGAGCAGAACCCTGATGGAGTCCCACTCGAACCTGAAAGTACTCTGAATCGCCACAAGGAGTTCTCACACTAGTCATTGAACCATCGTACATATCTTTGATAGCTCTAATATACGCCCCCGGCACTCCCTTCTCTGCCAAGCATCTCCATAACAGCTCTCTCGAAACTTTGTCGTAAGCCTTTTCGATGTCGATGAAGACCATATGCAGATTCTTCTTCCGATCCCTGTGCATCTCAATCAATCTTCTCAATAAGTGAATAGCTTCTACCGCCGATCTGCCTGGCACGAACCCAAATTGGTTCTCATAAACTTGAACCAACTTCCGAAGCCTTCCCTCTAAAACTCTCTCCCACAACTTCATCGTGTGACTCAGCAGTTTGATACCTCTGTAATTACTGCAGCACTGGACATCACCCTTGTTCTTGTAGATCGGTACTAATTTACTAAGTATCCACTCTGCTGACATCTTAGCTGATTGCAGAATAACATTGAAAAAGGAAGTTAGCCAAGCTAAGCCTTTGGCCCCTAAACACTTCCAAACATCTCCCGGAATATCATCTGGACCTGCAGATCTATGGTTCTTCGACTTGCAAATAGCAACCTTTACCTCCTCAATGGATATACGCCGGTGAAAGCCGTATTCAATGTGAACTGGCATATTGGGACTCCTATCCGAAGAATAGGAATCCTCGTTGAGCAAAAAAAAAAAAGTAGGTGTATAAAAGTTAAAATTAAAATAAATAAGATTTTATATACGGAGTAGTTTTTAAATCCTAAAAGTAGGTGTATACAAGTTAAACATCGTTTATTTTCGACCGAATGGAGTAAATACTAGTAGTACGGTACAGGTTGTACAGTAAAAGAAAAAAAAAAAAAAAGATAGAGAGAGAGAGAGTCAAATTTAAAGGACTGAAATTGAATGACTGATTTACTGCAACAAAAACAGAGGAAGAAAATTGACCTCCTTAAATGCGAAAAGGGCGTAGGAAACTGTAAAAAAAAAAAAGCGAGTGTGGGTAAAAACAGGGCTGGTTCAGACAGCTACGTTATCTCAATCTGAACACAGAGTCAGAGTACACACAACACAACACCACTCTGCGAGGTGAGAGGGATAGAGAAAGAGAGTTTCCTCTCCCCCTCCCTCCCTTCGCTCTCTTTCCCCTTTCTCTCTCCTCCACCCCCTCTCCCTCTCCCTCTCCCACCCACACACACACAGCTTTCTCTTTTTGACCAACCGTCCCCAACCCCTACCGATCCTATTTCTGAGCTATTCCCTTTCCCCAAGCAACCATCGCCACCGCCTCTGATTCCTTCCTTCCTTCCTTCCTTCTTTCCGCTTTTTCCTTTCTTCATTTTTTCTCCCATATGTGATTTCCTTCCCCGTTCTGCACCTCCTTCGATTGCTGGTTCGAATTAGGGCTTTTTTCCGCCTGTTTTTTGTGATCGGAGTTCCTGATATGGGGTTCCAGGACTCGGATTTCGCCGACGACGACGCCGCTGGAGGCAAACTGACACCGTCGAGCTCGCCCAACGCTTCGTGTTCGATTTGCCTCGAGCTTGTCGTCTTCGATAATGGAAGATCTTGCGTCAAGCTGATATGCGGACACGAATTTCATCTCGGTATGTGCCTGTTTCGTTTGGATCTAGTTATGGTTCCCGATGCTGTATTGGATTTTGTGATTTTTTTGTTTGTTTGTCTGTTCTTGCTTGTGGCCTATCTTCCTTGTGTTTTCGAGCTGGTGGACTTTTCTCCATTTTGGCCATTGTTGTTCGTTTATGCTTTAATTATGCGCTGCCAATTCTCTCTGAGACTTTTCCAGAAGCGTTTTTGGCGTCTTAGGAGCTGCCATTTTGCAGCATTAGACCTTAGAAACCAGAGATTAGGGATGATTTGTCAGGATTTGCTTGACAACAACAGAGTATAGATCTGTCTGCAGCATAGATAAGAATCATTACACAAAATTGCATACTGTCGGTGAACTTTTGAACGTGACTGGGTTTATACGGTGGATTTATAAATGAGTGTTGGAATCACGAGATCTCATTCAAGAGAACTACACAAGTCAAATGGTTGGTATTGGCTCAGCTCGGGAAGGCAGTTATTTACTGATTTAACCTCCCAAACAAGAACAACTGTTGTTGCATAGTTCTTGGAACACTAATGAAGAGAGCTGTTCTACGCGATATTATCAGTTAAGCAATCTGCGTGTACCAACGGACTGTGAGTACTGGATAACAAGTTAAAATTTAGCTGTATGCATAGTTATTTACGCACCTTCCACAAACATCTCAATTCATAGCTTCCCCTGTGTTGTGATTTGGGAGAAAATTAAGTGCTGCTATAACTCCATTTCCATTTCTACGTTATGAAATGAACGTTGAGAGCTAATTTGGGTTAGTATTTTAGGATTGATGTATCAAGATCAATGATTCCATACGTAACTGATTATTTTAGTCCCATCCCCCCTTTCTACCATTACTATGCTAGCATGTCCAAGGGACAATTTTCTTCCCTTAACCGGTCCACTCGTTGTATCTTTATGTATAAAACCTTTCCATTGTAGTCCTTTGAACCTTAGCGAGATTATTTTCTTCGTTATGAATGATTTCCTTTATCTTTACACTTGGGGCAATGGCAGCTAGTGAGGTAGGCAATAACCAAGGCGCATCAATTGCGCCATTTCCAGACAAGCAAAAATAAAAGAAATATTCTGGTTGACTTTTCAAACCATTTTGTTTCCTCTTCTCTCGTGTTTTTGTAGTGCAGCTACTTTCACAATCCTTTCCTCAATTTGATATTATAATTTCACAATATGGCACATTTTAGCATTCTTATTTTAGCTGCTCTTTGGTTGTTTTTTAATGATGGACCAATATACATGGTTAAATACTTGAATGTCAAAATTTCCTACGTGTAAGGTTACTGTTACTTTCTTAAATGGGATTAGTTGAATCCTTTGTCCGTTTCTGGAACTGACATTGCACAAATTGAGTACTTTAACTATTGACGTTGGGGCGCGTTGAACAAAACTAAGAGAAACTCTTTTGCATGCTTTTAGAAATTAGGATTATAGTTATTGCCCCTCCTCATACTATTAACCATTCCTCTGGGGTCAGGAAAGGAATACAGATGGTAGGTCCAGAGTTTTGTTTATGCTTCAGGAAGAGCAGTAATAGTGTACAGTCTTACCAGCTTGCAAACAAAATTCTTGTCTGTAAGCTTGCATGCTTGTTTGACGGATGCCCCCTGCCATCTCCTCAGGTCATGCTTGGATGCGTTTGTGTTGTGTATGGACTTACTAGCTTGCAAACAAAACACACCCTTCAAATGTTTTTCCATTATTTTGATCGCATGTTGCATGATCATAAGTGAGTGTTTACTAGTACATCTCAATTGTCTTGCCATGTGTTGATACTAGGATTTGATATGTTTATCTTCAGATTGCATCGGTTCAGCTTTTAATAGCAGGGGGGCAATGCAGTGTCCTAATTGTCGAAATGTTGAGAAAGGTCAATGGTTATATGGTTCTGGTGGTCCGGCCTGTGATGATCCCCATGATGAAGAATTTTATGACTTGAGCTACTCGGAGATGGTAAGTATTTTGTATTTTTCATAGTATATTTTTTGTTTATTAATAGGTTTGTATATTTTTAACTTCTAATGGGTATGTAGTTTAGGAAATTTTCCATGATGACCCTTATGTCACCGCTTATATTACATGCTTAAGATTAACTAATGCTTTTGGATTGATGATCTAATTGCTAGTAAGCGAGCATTCTGTGAGATGCTTAGATATGACAAAAGGTGTTTATTTGAAACAGATCATCTATATTTTATCTAGCTATAAGGATTTTGCTTTGGGTTGGTTCTTGGGTCTTTAGCAGTTACAGTTGGAACGTGAGTTTTGCTCAATGTATAAAGTTTCTTTTGGGTCATGGCTCTTGAACGTACTTTGAGCTTGTTAAAATAGAGAATTGTGCTTGAGCTCAACATTGAGATAAGTCCAGAGGGTCTATGAATGGTGCAGTTAGTGATTGCAGAAATAGAAGCAACCTTGATTGTGGATTGGGTTAAAATTCAAAGACAAGAACTGTATTGAATGCAGGAGATTTTGAAATAGTGCTGTGGGAACTGGGAAGGGCAGTAATTGATACATCAGCCTCTTGTTTTTACTGTTCTAACCTTACAAAGACACTCATTTGACGAGTGTTAAGACAAACTGTCCAAGGATAGGTGTGTTACAGTATCACTTAAAGCACCGAAAGGAGAAAACCTTGTTAGACCCCTGTTTTGGCTTGGATTCTGTAGTAATACCATCTATGAGACTCACGACCTTGTGCAAGTCGTTTCATATCTATGAAATCTTCTGTCTTTTTTTTAAAATGATATTAGCTGCCTTCCTTATATGAGCAATTCTTCCTAAACTATCCTTGTGCTAGGTAATTAATTGTCAAATTGCATGTTCACACACTATGAACATGCTTATGGTTATGCATGTGCCTTTCTGTTACCTCAGTGCATACAGAGGTGTGTAGCCCAGTCAATAAATAAGGTTTTAACATTGTCTTTTTTTTTAGATGATGCAATTGTGTTAATTTTTGTGCAATTAAATTGTTTGCCATTTTCATTGTCGTTGTTGTGGAGGTAAATTTAACTCTGGTATGTAACCGCGTTATTGCAGTCTTTTGGAGTTCGATGGTGCCCTTTCATGTTTTCACAGCTCTCCTCTTCTTTTGAGTAAGCTTGAATTTCTTGCAAGAACTTTCTTCATGTTGTAAAGTTTGATTATTATCAGCACTGATTTCTCTAGTTTAACTTGTTTGTCCGATTAACATTTTGCTTAGTCGTTCACACTGTACAATGAATTGTTCTTCTTTTGCTGCTGCATACATTGATAGTTAATGACTTGCAGTGAATCTGTATCTTTTTATTTAAACCGAATATTGAAATCTGATGGTGTTTATACTACTTTTTAGTAGTTTTATTATAAATCTATCATTTTTTGGGTTCAGTGGTATAGTTTCTTGCATCTATCTACAAATTGCTGTAAGGGATTTATCACAGGATTCACGCCAAATAATTTTCAAGTCATATTTCTTTGCTTCCTTGAATAAGCCCTAAAGAGCTAGCTACATTTTTCTTTCATGAAACGCAATGCGTTTTCTAATAAGCTGTGCTAACACATTTTTTCATTTTCCAGGGAGGGGGAATTCCCATCAAGTGCATGTAAGCTCCTTTTTTTTTAATAGCTTGATCTCTTGCTTCCATAGGGTTATTGTTTGGCCATAACATTACCTCATTTCTCCCCTTCTTGTAGATCATGATCTTTTGGGACACCAGGCCTTATTTGCAGAACAACCATCAATATCTTCTACAAGTCAACCATGTCCTTACTTCTCTTATTATGGACCTACTATACATCCATCGTCCCAAAATACTGGACCAAGTGTTCCAGACAGTTCTTTCAGTAATCACTGGAGTGGTCTATCAGGGATAAGTGAGGTACCAAGTTCATATACTTTGCCAGCCATGGATCCCCATTATCACAGCTGGGAGCATCATTCTTCGCCTCTACCAGCTGTCAACAACCGGTTAGGTAATGCAGAGCAGACTTCGGTACCATCTATCACTCAAAGGTCAGCCAGGGCCAATTCTGACGTGGCAAGACCTTTTTTCATGCATCCTTTCCTTGTTGGTCACAGGTATGCAACAATTGCTTGCTACTGTTTGACTGTATTATCAGCAGCATTAGAATTTAGCACTATTGAGTTCCCAAAATAATAGCTAGCTTCATTTTGATTGTCCTACTAAGTATGCGTTTTGGATTTTTTTTTTATTATTTGGAGTAGCTTTTCTCATATAGGTAACTTCAAAGAACTGTCTGTTAAATGTCCCACTTTGTACAAAACCATCTATCAAACAAGAAATTGTTAGAGCTGTAAAATCCTTAAAACCGCTAATCGTTTCAAATGTTAAAATTATAAAAGAACATTCAAGGAGAGGATCCATAGAGAAATGCCTCCAAGGAAAGGATCCATATAGAAATGCCTCCAGAAATTGTTAGAGGGGAATTTAGCTCTTTTTGTGTAGTTTTCCTTTCTCTTACTCCCATAAATTAGACTTCATTGGTCAAAAGAATCTCCTCCAAGGAGAGGATCCATATAGGAATGAATCTGCTGGCCCCTAAACTGCTCTTTCAGACAATCCGATCCTTCTTTTATTATCCAACTCCGGTATCACAGGCATTTAACTTGGACTACTCTTTGCCATTTTACAGCTCTAGTACGAGAGCTTCAAACAACATTGCATCAACTATGGTCCCTCCATACCCTGGTGCTGCTAGAACTCGTGATCACCTACAAGCTCTTCAAGCACATTTTCAACTACCTAGTTCACCTCCAGGGCGTTCACCCTTGATACCTGGATCCCGGCATTCAGGCAGTCACAGCCACAGGACCTCAACTCCTCTTGCATCGTCATCTGATCAAGCTGGAGGTTTCTACATCTGCCCCTCAAATGCTCCAAACCGGACCTTCCCAGAGGTGGAGAACCAAATGCCTAGAAGCTTCCATGGTCGGGAAAGAGATCGATTCTCTTTATTCCCACCATTGAACCAGGTTGAACGAGAACTCGGGTGGGGTTCATTTGCCAGCGGGACCAGCAGTTTCCAACAACGCCATGGTTCTGAGCGAACTCCATCACAAGGTCGATAATTAAAAAAAAAAAGAGAGAGAGAAAATGAACTTTGCTTTCATCACATGTTTATTTGATGAACTTAAAAACTGCCCATCATGACAAAGAGACCAGGATTTATTGTAATGTTTTGTGTGAGAAATGATGCCAAAAGTGTCTTATCAAGACAGGGGAGCTACCATATAACCCCTTATGCTGTAAACAGGGCCCCGAAAACGCGTTTCTGGTTGCAGCTAAGGCTGAAGAGGGAGACTCCGGCAGCTTTCCCTCTAGTTTTCTTTGCACTATAAGATGTCAAAATAAGGTTGGGATTCTGTTTAGAAGAGAAGAGAGTGTTTTTGGGCATTGAGATGCCTGAACCAAGCGGCTGTGTTATTTATGAATGAAACTTAACCCTGGTTGAGGAGAAGTTTGTATGAAGGGAGATTGAACAGTTATTCAAATACTCTGCTTATATTTGTTATCTTGCATGAGATGGTATTGGAATTACCATGTCACTTATGAGCTCATTTGCTTTCTTCCTATGGTGTTATCGAATGAATGGAATAGATGTTGGTCATTGAAAATTGAACATCTTGCGTCCCAGAGTTCTCTTTGTGAAGCCGATTATGCATCCGTATAACTCAAGACTCCATACAAAGCTAATACTGAACTGTAAGATCAAAGATCGGAAAGTGGTTTTAATGTCATAAGCAAATTGGAAGTAAGAGAACTAGAAAAAGATTTCCTGAAAGGTTTGAAGTTTAGCAATCTGGTTTGGTTATTACAAGGTCACATTGACTTGCAATAGCCTCAATTATGGAATACAACTGAAAGATCACAATCGCAACGTATTTCCTGCGGAGCAAAGCAGGAATTGTAAAGATTACTTGGGTGCAGCTTCCTCTTTCTTTTCCTCCAAATACCTGCCAGGTGAAAAGCAGAAGGAATATCAACATCTTCAAGGTTGAAAATTTCCAGATATGTCAGATATTGGGATAAAAAAACCCGAACAAATATGTCAGATATTGTAGGACAAGTGCTTAATTGCGACGTTTATTCTACATTTTAAAAATAGAAAACTCTCTTTCAGGAATGATTTCATCCTCTGAATCAGCTACAAATCAAGATTCGGAACCCCAATTAAATATATGACAACCAAAATTTACCGAATTTGAAAAAAAGAATCAGAAGGAAATGGTTAGACAATATCTGGGACAAAAATACAGATGAGGGAAAGCTACTTCCAAATAGATGACGAATTCCTTAGGCATGGAAGCTTGCCTTCTTCCTAAATTTTTTTAATGCTTTTGTAAAGGAGTGGGAAAAATAAGGCTTGACTTGTCATGTTAGGCTTTAGATGATGGTTTCTCAGTTCACAGTTCACACACATATAATATGAACTATGAAGTCAGGTGAATCTTCACCTAGAGACTAATGTAGAAAAACAAAGAGTGATAAGTGATGTACCCTCCTATCTAATATTCAAGTATAAAAATCTCCAGTTTCTCACCATACTAAATAAGAGAATTCATAGGTTCCTATTGTAACTTACCCCTGAGCCCTTGCCCAACGGGAGAGCTGGTAAAGTTGCACGGTCTCATTTGAAGCATGGCATGCAAGAAGCAAATAGTTACGGGGCTGTACCATCCACGCAAATCGCATGAACAATGCTGAGTAGACACACATAGCTGCATTGACCCAAAAAGGAGCTGATCAGAATTGTCGATTATAAGCTATCTCAAGAAGGTTAGAACACTTCACAATGAATTGCAATTTGCTAGTATGGACCTGAAGTCATGTTTCCGGATATCATTTCAGGCGGTTTGTTCATATCCACCAACCCCTGCCAAATCAAAACAATTACAGGAATAGTGAGTGCTAACAATATTCTCAAAACATCGTCCGTATATTATATGCATTTGTAGAAGTCAGAAAAAGAGAAGGCCTACAGCGACAACAAATCCCCAGTTGGCAATAGGTCCCCAGAAGTGAGTTGTTTTGGGGCCGACGGGACTGTTTAGGAATGCTTTGAAGGTGGATGCCATGTCTACAAACTGTCACAATTACAACAAAAAATATCCCATGTTAATTTTTACATGAGTTGTTTCGATAGGAAAAGAAAGCTGTAAGCTCAACCAATTTCTTGAGAGGCAGTAATAGATAAATTTTACATGATAGTTGAGAAGACAAGTAACGACCGAAAGCACAGCATAAGACTTTATATCTAAAGCCTGATATCAGATTTATCATTGAACTTCTGCAAGTTGTCATTAATGGCATAATTCTCAGTCTTTCAACTTTCAATTACTTTTATTATTAATTTATTATTATATGTCAATTGAGTTATCTGTTACACCTGCATTTACGTCCCATATTTCATCTAGGTGCTTGATTATGAATGGAAAATAACACAAAATTATTATCTGTTTGGCCAGTATTTGTTTTACATAACACTTCTTTTGGCAAACTCGCATTTATCAAAGAGATGAGGCAATGCTTGTTGCTATAGTTATACTCTGTAGCACGTAGTGTAGAGCATAGTGACAGATTGAGTTTCTATCACATTGAACCCACCCATATGCCCTAACAAACCCCGCTACTAGAGTAACACTAATTTTTGCACGAAATGCGACCATAAGGAAGTAAGGAAGGAAGGCAGGGTAGATCTTTAGCACTCATCAGTCCTGCAACATTGTGACTGAAATAACTCTTCCTATTTTAATATGATAGATTTTTCAGGATGATTGGAATAATCATTCGAAGTATTTCTGCTTAAACTGCAACAGCTATTGACATAATTTCCCTTTCTGTACATCCATGACTCCATGATGTTGCCTATCTTGCTGAAAAAACAACTATCTAAAGTACCTGAAAATATAAAGCCTCAAGGATCTCTCTATACAAGAAAGTGACTGAAATCAATCAAGCAATAACTCACAACTAGCACTTAACACTATCAAAGAGGAATGAGGTTAACATAAAATTATAGAACAACAGCCAGGAATAGGATGGAGTAAAACATAAATGTCGCCCCAAAACAATAAACCCTAGCTCCCCAACCAAGAAAGATGCGGAATTTCATCCTAAACCCTAGCACCATCCCCAGCTCCCAAATTTCCAAAAAATGACCAACGAATTAAGACAGGAATACACCATCAGTCATCATTTGACCGAAGATCTAATTCATGATATTTGGGGCATCATACAGTGGCGATAGGATCAGCAAATTCCAATCATTTTTAGGGCACAATTTCGATTTCACAACACAAATTCAGAAATCCAAATTCCAGGGAACGAACGAAAATTCGAGCATCGATTTCCCACAAATTCTCAGTACCAGAACAGCATCAACGAATTACCAATCGAATTTCGAAGCAGAAAATGAAAGTTAAAAGAGACATACGCAGAGATCACGAATCCGGGGAAGGTGAAAGAAACAAAGAGATCGTCTTTCAGATGTCGCTGGAGGAAGAGGCTCTCGGAAGGTCCAGTCGTAAGTGCCGTTCCCTGGAAACGGGTAGGTGATAACTTCGTCAATTTTCTTCTGCAAATAATCACCCCTTAAATAGAGTTATTTGCACAAAACCACCCCTTCAAATTGAAATTGCATATATCCACCCCTCATTTCCCCGATCCAGTTTTCCGATTACCAACACCTCGTTTCCTAATTTCGATGAATACGAATCCAGTTCCTCTTTTCTTTCTGTTAGAAATTAGGAATCAGAGGTGAGATTTCGACCTATCAGTTGTTAATTTTGGTTACAGTTTGAAGATGTTTGTTGAATTGGGATGGTTTCATTGCCTTGCTGGTGTGAATTTCTATTTGATCTTCTCAAACTGAACTAGCTAGTACGATCCACCCCATACAAATCTAATACTTGACTGTAAGATCAAGATCATCAGAAAGCGGGGTTAATGTCATAAGCAAATCAGCAGTAAGGGTTTCAGTTTAGCAATCTGGTTCAGTTTAGTAAAACCATCAATTGATTTCTAAATTGTTAATCTCATTAAAAATCAAAGTAGAAAACTCATCTGAAAAACACAAATTGTTGTGGCGTGGTATATATCCGAACCCACGGCCTTAGAATCGATTTCGCCCCGATCACGGTGCAAGTCGGCTTCAGGCATCGCCTCCAAGGTTACACAGCACCTCCGATCGCGTGCACTCGTCAAAGGAAGTTTGGAATCATTCCAGGAACTCAGAACATTTTTTTCTCAGAGAGGAAGGAGAAGAGATGGGAAACACACGTCGCTTCTTCAAACCCTAAAAACCTGTTTTGGAACGTGTGTTAGACCCCACCCTCCCACCAACCTGCTTAGTTGGAAAAATCCTCAAAAAATAGTTAAAAACCTTTTTTCCTCTTTTCCTTTTTAACTTGGATAAGCAAGGAGAAAATAAAACCCTTTTATAAAACCTTTATTTAAGCATTATTCCCAACAATCCCCACAAATGCGAGGAAATAGGTTTTCTAAAACAACTTTGAAAACAACGTTCTGAGCTGGTTTTATGGAGAAGATACTTAAATGTTGGTGAACAAGTCTTGAACCAACACATAGTGAAGCTGAGTGTCTCGCTTGTCATAGAAGTGAAGGAATCTTGAACTTCCAAACTCGCGAGTTGACCTCAACAGCACATACCTTCACCACGATCCTGGTGATTCCGCATTAAGATTCTCAAATATGTATGTGGTCATCTCATACCTTGGGTGCTGAAGAGTGCTCTAGAAAGACAACCCTAGTCTTCCATAGAAGGTGACCAACCCCTTCACACTCTCGTAGGTAGCTCCATCAAGTCTATCTCACATAGACCACCCTTATTAGGGCTATGGAGCCATTAAGAGCCTTACGCTCATCCTCTTCTATATTCGGTGAATCCATCAAGTCCTTCTCAATAGGACCACCCAACTCTGGGCTATGGATTCATTAAGAGTACATGATTCAACCTTTCTCAATACACCTGTCATGGGAATGAGAAGTGGTGTATCTCTCTTCATATGAGTTTGAGTCTCATTCCCTTAGACAAAACAAGGACTAGTCTCATGTTTAGCCCTTTGTCAATATATCATCAGGTTCCTCTCGGACCTCACATCTTCCAAATAGACGACACCATTCACAATCAGCTGTCTCACATCTTCATGTCAAATCTACGTGTGTCTTTTCTTGCCATTCTATGTATTGCTACTAGCTACACAAATAGCAAATGTGAGTCACAATGTAGAGAATTAGATAGAGCTTCATGCCCCCACAAAGGTAAGTAAGCCAGAAACATTCTCAACCACTCAATATCTTGTCCAACTAAATCTAAAACTATGATATCATATTTCATAGTCGATCTAGCAAACATGACAATTTGATGATTTTCACAACATAGCACCACTACATAATGTCAAAACAAAACCACTAGTGGAGCTATAACATCATCATAATTAGAATGTTCGATCATACTGGCACAACGATAAAGTTATCACACCTTTTCAACATTTCTCTACATAATGGAATGAAGCAATTTCATTTTTCTAGTTTCTTTAACACTTAGAAACACATCAACTTCACCCATATCTTTCATCTCAAAGCGAGAGGAAACAAATGTTTAGTTTCATTTATCATGTGCATGCTAGTGCCAAATATCATCTCATATCCACATAAAGGCACATAACCAATTTAACACATCTTGGCATAAAACATGTATTACATACACAAAATGAAAACTTCAACACAGTTTGGTCACATTCTCATAACATTTCAAATATGCTTTGTTAAAGCCATATATTGATTTCTTAAGTGAACACAAAATTCTCTTTTCTTGGAACCACATGCCCGTAGGCTGTTCCACATATCTCTTTCTCTAGATCGTCATTTAAAATACAGTTTAACATCCATTGATGCACTGCCAATTTATAATTAGATGCTAAAGCAAATAATAAATATAAATGACAATCTTAATCATTAGAGAATATGCATTAAAGAAATCAATTTCATATTTTGTGTGAATCCCTTAACCACTAGTCTTGCCTTAAACCTTATAATAGAACCATCTGTTCTAAAATTCATTTTAGAGATCCATTTACACACAATGATTTTGACACCTCTAGGCAAGTCAACTAGTTCCCAAGAAGAAATACACATAATAGATTCTACTTTACTGTCTATAGCATCTTTTGAAAAGAAACTAGCATTAGTTGAACTCATAACCTTTTTATGTGTTCTAAATTTATTTGCTAACTCAAGAACATAAATAAGAGGTACATCACATTAATTCACATATACGAGTTCATCCAACAGAGTTTTATCAAACTTAAACTCACAACTAGTTTCCCTTATATCTCATTTCTCCTTCTAGACTCACTAGATTCAAGCTCGACATTTGAATCAAGTAAAGATGAAGATGCAGACATAAGCATACATACAAGAATACTATTATGATTTTACTTAAAAGTAAACATCGCTAAAAAACTCAGCATCATGATATTCACACGTATTTATATCATCCAAGCACATAAGCAATGCAATTGTTCTCATCATAACCAACAAGTATATATACAATCAACCATATTAGATCCAACATCATCTCACTTAAAGGAAGGTACAACCACTTTAGTCAAACACCCCCACATTTCTCATATACACTAGATAAACTCTAAGTCATTTCCACATGCATCTCATATGGGGTTTTGTCTAACTTCTCTTGTGGCGTCTTACTTCCTACCTCTATCAGATCTAAGACATTTTTGGTTCTATTCAAGTTGGTTTTGTATCACATGTATATATCAAGAACAATTCTTCCTACATCTTTGATCTTAGCCAATGCATGCAACTTGGTATATCCAAAGATCATCAACTTAACGTACGTGATATATATAACCCCTTTACCACACTTGCTTTTAGAGTTTAACAATAAAGTAACTCAAACAATCTAGTGGTCCTGTCAATTACGGTTTTAAAAGGTATTTAGGACGTTTAACATTTATGCACATATCACATATATTTTGATCAACAACTACCAAGTTAGGGTTTAGGAGCATTTATGGAATTCTCTCAAAGAAACAACTTCCTATATATGTCCTAATGTCATGCCAAAGATCAATATTCATAACGATGTCACAAAGCAACATTCTTTCAAGACAAACCAAAAGAGTCATATCATGATCATCATTTAATATTGCAAATGCACATGAGATCAATCAACATATAGACATTTTTGTGTAGTTAAAACTAATAACTCAAACAAGAATTGCTCATCAAACTTAACTCACAAAATATGCTGACACGATTGTTCTCGATAGAAGAAGATCCTTTGTATGACCAAAGTGAAGACTCGATCGACTGGTTCATCACCAACCTGAGCTTCTTTAGCTCCTGCCTCTAGCAACCGTAGCAAATGATTTTGCTACCAACATCTCAGTGCCACTCCGCATACATCGTATTATGAAATTAACCACACAAGTTAAACTTGGGTTATACAAAATCATCATGATAGCACATTTTCACCAATTTGCAATCACCCAGTTCATAAATCAAGTGGTTCGAAATTGAAAATAGGATGTATTTATGCACTTATTTCTTTCTCATAAACCTTATCTAGTAGCCATATATATAGTGCGGTCATGCCATTAATAAACTAAAACCACATATATTAGTTATCATCCCACTAATTAGCATCATCACAGTTTTCATTGACTTTCAATTCCACCGAAAAGGCCTTCTGAGTTGAATGCCATATGGTTAATTAATTCAAGAGACCTTGATTAATTAAGGCAAGTATATATGAATATACCTCCCATGGTGAGGCGGTGCAACCACCAAGCCGCCGCGGCTTACCACAAAAGCTACTTCTTCGTGGAGGCTCCCAAGACATGACCTTCTTATGACGCTTTGTGTGTACAGGTGAGAGCACCGCTCGGCTTCCCCGCAACAAACTTACCACCTCAACGACAACCACCTCGATAATCGGCGCCACGCTGATCTTGAAGCCGAAAGAGGAAGTCCTTCGATCGCTGCATTTGGTATTGGGGACTCGCCGTCGACAATCCTAGCTAATCAAAGACCTGAAAACCCGACCAAGGCCAGAAGCTTAAGTCTCCAACAGCCTAGCACGGCCCGAAACTTCTCAGGCTCAATTTGCCGTAATTCAAACCCAAAAGTAATAGGACCCTCCATGTCCATATCATTAACCCTTGGACTCTCTGGCGACCTCATAGCTTTGGAACCATGCTTTTGTATGCCCGTCTTTTCCTGCTAGTCATCTGCCATTGTGCTAGGAAAGTAGTTAACATACCAAATCAATATCAATATATTAATATAATACACTGATTACTCCCAAGCAATTAGGGTCGCCGATCCGGCTACGGAAGACTCCATGGTGGCAATGGGTCGCCCCTAATTAGCCCCGATTGTTTCGAATCGACGGTTGATATCACTTCGCTTCGATTGCTGAAGAAGGTGTAGGGCACCACCGCATCTGATCGATCTCCAACAAACTGCGACCGACAACATGAACAGAAGCCACCACCACCGATGGATCCGAATCAATCCGAATTCCTTGATCCGTGGCGTCACTTGCCATGGCTGATACGGAGATCAGTTGCATTCCTTCCTACTGCGGGGGGTTTACTCGGTAGCTATCATCGCATCCACGCGAATGAACCGAAAGAGCAGACGCAGTGCAGCGCCTACTGCTCCTCTTAGTAGTTGCGGTTGACGCAGCGCGAGTGATCTGACCTGGCACCTTAGCAGGCTTTCATCGCCACAGCCGCAATGTCTTCGGAGATCGCGTGCAGCGAAGGCTTCCAATCGCAAGTCCCCTGCCTCACATGGGAGCGGTGGCGGCGGCGCAGCGTGCACAGGCCGCGGAATCCTCAACATGACTGGACGGGGAAAGGAGTTGGCACGTCTCCTCCACCGTCACCGCCGAGGACTTGAAAATGCCCTCCGTCAGATCCAATTGAGCAGCGCCATTGCAGTTGACGCAAACAAGAACCTTCAGACTCGTCCCAAATCGGAAGAAGAACAAACGATTAATCCACCCGGTTAATACTAACACAAAAATCGCTTCTAAATTGTTAGTAAAACCATCAATTGATTTCTAAATTGTTAATCTCATTGAAAATCAAAGTAGAAAACTCATCTGAAAAACACAAATTGCTGTGGCGTGGTATATATCCGAATCCACGGCTTTAGAAGCGATTTCGCCCCGACCACGGTGCATGTCGGCTTCAGGCATCGCCTCCAAGGTTACACAGCACCTCCGATCGCGTGCACTCGCCAAAGGAAGTTTGGAATCAGGAACTCAGAACTTTTTTTCCTTAGAGAGAAAGGAGAAGAGATGAGAAACACACGTCGCTTCTTAAAACCCTAAAAACCTGTTTTGGAACGTGTGTTAGACCACACTCTCCCACCAACCTGCTTAGTTGGGAAAATCCTCAAAAAATAGTTAAAAACCTTTTTTCCTATTTTTCTTTTTAACTTGGTTATCCAAGGAGAAAATAAAACCCTTTTATAAAACTTTTATTTAGGTATTATTCCCAACAATAAAAAAATCTCAGTTATGGAATACAACTGATGAACTGAAATATCAAAATCACAGTCACAAGCACAACTTATTTCCTGTCGAAACAAAGCAGCAGTTGCAAGATTACTTCTTGGGTGAAGAAGCTTCCTCTTTCTTTGCCTCCAAAAATCTGCCAGGCGAAAATCTGTTAGAAATTGGAATTCCTTTGGCACAGAAGATTGCCTTCTTTCTGATTTTTAACAGTAACTGTCTAACTGATAAGGGATTTAGTATCCCCCTATCAGAGATTCAAGGATAAAGATTTTCAATTTCTCACTCATTCCATTTTCACAGGTTCCTATTTTAACTTACTTCTGAGCCCTTGCCCAACGGGAAAGCTGGTAAAGTTGCACTTGACAACATTTGCGGAATGGCATGCATAACCCGAATAGCTACGTGGCTGTACCATCCACGCAAACCGCAGGAACGATGCCGAGTAGATGCACAAAGCTGCATTGACCCGAAAAGGAGCTGATCAGAATTGTAGATTACAGACTACCTCAAGAGGTCTATAACACTTCACAATGCATTGCAATTTGCAAGTATGGACCTGCAGTCATGTTTCCGGATATCATTTCATATCCGCCAACCCCTGTCAAATCCGAGCAATTACGGGCATAGTGAGTACTAACAATTTTGTCAAAACAATATAGGTATATTTTTACGTACAAGCTAGAGATGAGAAGGCCTACTGCGACAACATGGCAATAGGTCCCCAGAAATGAGTTGTTTTGGGGCCGACTGGACTGTTTAGGAATGCTTTGAAGGTGGATGCCATGCCTTCAAACTGTCAACCAATGTCTTGAAAGGCAAGTAAAAACCGAAAGCGCAAGGTAAGACTTATACTATCTAAATTCTGATAGCATCATTTAGCTGTTAGTCAGTATTCGTTTTACAGAGCACTTAACTTTTGATGAACTCCCATTTAATCAAAGAGATGGAAATGCATTGCTTGATGCTATAGTTATTAGCAAGGAGAGTAGATTGACTAAGGGCCAGTTTGGTATAAGATTATATAAGAGAAACGGAATGTAAAAAACAAATTGTATGGAAACATAGTGAGTAAATGAGAGAAGAATACTCATTTTTACATGAAAAATAAGATAAGGGGTAGTGATTAGAGGAGTATAGGAGAGATGCTTATCCTTGTTCAAATGAGTGATTGAAAAGAGGAAAACAAAACAAATTTTGGGTAATGATTAAAATTTCTAACAATGTATTTTGAATTAAAAATATATTACATTCATCTTGTTTAAGTCGTTTTTGTTTATCTTTTTAAATTTTATACCACACGGGCCCTAAGTTTGTATCCTACACCAGCAATGCTAATTTTTTGTGCAAAATGCGACCACAAGGAAGGTGGGGAAGATCTTTATAACACTCATCAGTCTCGCGACATTGTTACTGAAATAATTCTTCCTATTTTAACATGACAGATTTTTTAGGATGATTGGAATAATCATTTGAAGTATTTCCGCTTAAACTGCTATTGTCATAATTTTCCTTTTCTGTACATCCATGGTCTTTGCCTATCTTGCTGAAATAATAAGCATTTAAAGAAGCTGAAACTATAAAGCCTCGAGGATCTCTCGGTATGAAACAAAGTGACTGAAACCAATCAAGCAATAAATCACAACTAGAACTTACTAGTTGTAGAATTTCATTCTGAAGCCCCTCAAAATACATCATAGATCAATCCTCATTTGACTGATGTTCTAATTCTTGATCTTTGGGGTATTAAAGGATCAGCAAATTCCTATCATTTTTAGGGCACGATTTCGATTTCACAACACAAGAAATCCATAGTCCAAAGACTGAAAATTTGAGCATAGATTTGCCTCAAAATTCTCAGTACTATAACAACGTCTATGAATATCCAATCCAATTTTGAAGTAGAAACTGAAAGAGGGAAGAGACATACAAAGAGATTACGAATCCAGGAGAAGGCGAAAGAAACAATGAGATCGTCTGTCAAAAGACTTTGACAAATCAAATATAGGAAATCTTAAGCTCAATTCAAATGTTTATTTGATCTGGCCTTTCAATTGATCAAATCAACCCTTGAGCCTTTACAATTAGGACAGAGTGTAAAACCAGTTCCTCTTGCCCAAAATCATATAATAAAATATATTAACGATTTTTCTAACCAAGCGATATAGGTTAAACTTTTCGATTTAAATGTGCACAAATGACTATTAGTGCATGTATAGATCGTACTAGTAAGTGCTAGTTGTGATTTAAGGAGAGTAGGTGCCTTTCTAGCCTAGGTGTTTAATTTTTTGCCTCTTTTTGGGGCTTTGTTGATGATCTTGGTTGTGTTTTTATGTTCTTTGGGGGGATTTTGAATCAGATAGATTAGGATCTGTCACACAATGCTCCATACCATATATATAACTTTTATGTGCTAGTTGTGATTAGGATCTTGGTGGTGTTTTTTTTAATCAATGCCCAACATTTTTCATTGCATTAGGATCTGTCACACAATCCTCCATACCATAGAACTTTTACTTGTGATGAATTATTATATACAATAAACACTTTACACGTTTCCTTATTTCGGAAAGACGTACTACATCACATGTTAACAAAATACAACTCGTTTATAAATTATAATTAAGGGCCAGTTAAATGAATTATTAAATAAATTAAAAATTAAAAATATAATTGAGGGTTAATCGAACCCGCGCCCACAGATTCTGAAACAAGTGGTAAAACGCAGCTTTGCTTGCTCACCGTATTCAAATCTGAAAACCCCAAATTGGATTCCTCTTCCTTTTACACCTATAAACCTTCCAATTTCGTTCTTCATTTCTTCACATAATCCACCAATCTCTCTATATATCTCTTTTAGGAAATGGCAGAATCCAAGACCACCGTAGAAGCTGTCAGGGAATGGGTCGTCGATAACAAGCTTCGCGCCGTCGGTACTTTTTTCTCCCATTCCCTCGTCTTTCTGATTTTTTTTTTATTCTGAAACCCTCGCTTTTTGATTCGCCGATCGGAAATTAGGGTGCCTGTGGCTGAGTGGAATCTCGGGATCCATCGCCTATAACTGGGCTCGTCCGGCCATGAAAACCAGCGTCAAGATCATCCACGCCAGGTAATTTCCTAATTTTGATGCATATGAATCCAGTTCCTTAAATTGGGAATCGCAAGTGAGATTTCGACCTATCAATTGTTAATTTTGGTCACAGTTTGATGTTTTTTTTTGTTGAATTGAGATGTTCAACCTGAACTAGTCCGATTGAATTTAGGAAGCTGATGGATTTTGATGTGCTAACTGCTAGCTATTGTAACTTTGCATCGGATAAGTCCAATATGAATTCGAAGTAGCATTTAATGTGTCGCAAATTGAAACGATGCAACAGGTTGCACGCTCAGGCGCTAACATTGGCTGCATTGGCTGGTGCAGCCGTGGTGGAGTACTATGACCACAGGAAGCCGGCCGCTAAGGCAGATCGCTACCCCGAGTTCCTTCCACTAGAAAACCACCACACGCACAAGAACTGAAGTTGTATCCCGATCCCTGCTAAACGATTCTTTTTCTAGACAGTGACGATTTGTTTGCGTCGTTGTTGTTGTTCATATTGTGGCGATTTCATGTGTTTTGAGGCCAATTGTTTAGAACTTGTGACCATTTCTTACCCCAATTTGTGTTGTGGATACTAAGCCACATGTAAGATTACCAAAACTGGAAACTCTAATGATGAATCAAGATAAAACAATGCTATCCTTACTGCTAGTTTGGAACTAATTTGACATCTCTGGAGGTTTATGAAACCACAACCCAACCCGTGTTGTGGTCAATTTCCTACTGTTTTTAAAACCCACCATGTATTTGGCAATACAAGTTATAATGCAGTCATTTCTCATCATTTATAACATGACGGGAAAAAGTTAGTTGGGACAAAATTGCATCCCACATCGAATCAAATTAAGCACTTCAGTCGAGTACCAAGGGAGAGATGACTTTTACAAGATTTTAAAGTGATAAATTTTAGTGAGTAATCAAGCCTTAATTGATTTGGATGAGTCTAACGGTAGCAACTGTTATAGATATATCTGTAGCAGTTGTTTATGTTGTAGGGCAGTGTTTGTACAGATTTACTCACTGTAAGAGAGATGCTTAATTGCATATAGACTTACCCAATGAGTAGAAAGTGAGATTTCAAACGCATGTTGGTATAAGGCACTCTGAATTCACATACATTCCATGTTTTTATTAGCTACTGTGTAATGTAATGCCACCATTTGTAGATACCATATCCATATATTGCTGCATAAATCACCGTTCTGATAGGATAGAACCTGAACCTGATAATGCAGAGATTCATCAATTGACATACACCGTTGTTTTTAGGTGAATAAACTCCCAATTTCCCATTCACCAAACAGACTAAATCAGTGTTAAATGTTAATTAAATCCTCATTCCACATTCCACTTTTTTAAAATAACCCCTTAATTTCAATGCATTAAATATGAAATTCAAAAAAAATATACCTGTTAGATCCAAGTGTTCGAACATTGCCGGGGTTGATTTGGTGGAGAGTGAGGAGTTGAAACCACTGTGAAACCGGCCTGTCGAAGTAGTCCCAGTGAGGCAACAAGACCCCTGCTATCCCCAACATACCGGCCATGTAAGTCACCCCCATCTTCTTCAACGACTGCGTGCCTACACCGACCATCGCCACCGCCGCCGCTAACCACACCAACGCCGCCCTAAATGCGGCGTCGTCTCCCATCCCCCACCACTGCTAATGAATTGTAGGTGGTGCGTTGCGTTTCAACTGAATATTGTAGGGGCAGGAGGAGATGGGAACCAAATTCCAGAAATCAATTGTTGAGGGGTTGTTGGGAATTGGGGGTTGCCTTTTTGTGGGTTTAATGTTATCATCATCATATCTCCCAACCGTTTTCTCATCTGTATCATTTAATGCTGCTCAAACTTGGATCCGATGAAAGTTTTCTTAAATTTTGGTCCACTGACCTTGTTTAGATAAAAAAGAGTATGAAGTACAAATCTAAGTATATGATCTACTCAATTGATTTTATGACACAAAGTGTGTGAGCAGTGGCGGAGCTAGAAAATTTTCGGAGGGGGCACAGTACGATATAGTTTTGTATTAAAGTGACATAAAGAGTTATATATAATACGATAATAAATAGGGGTGGGCACGGGACGGGATTGAGCCGAGACGGGACTCGTCCCGCGAAATTTTTACGGGACGAGATTGACACTTTTTTTACGGGACGGGATTGACACTTTTTTTTGGGGACGGGATGATGTCTGGACGGGACGGGACGGGCCTTGTCCCGCAAATAAAAATAACTAGTGTAAGTCCCGTGTCTAAGACACGGGTATTTTTATATTTGATTGATTTTTTTTATTTTGCAATCTAATAATAATATAAATTATATAAGTAATTTCGAGAGTACAATGGTAGGAATATGTTAAAAAAATACGCAAAAGAATTTAATAATCTATAAAGACAATAAAATAATAGAATTTTTTTTCAAAATATTCAATAAAAAATAAATATTTAACAAAAAATTCACGTTTTTAAACTATTTAAAAAAATATTCATTTTTGTCAGATTTATCAGAAAAACGCGGTCTGGGTCCGCGTTTTATTAGTACCATTTAAATTATTATTTTCCAATTAATAAACCAAAAAAAAAAAGTAAAAGCACAAACGCGGCCTGAGGCCGCGTGTTATAGCTCCTCCCAACTCCGGCCATGGCTCCTCTTCGCTCAATTGCATAGCCAGGCGACCCAGGCCACCGCGCCTCCTCCCTTGAACGACAGGCCAGCCGTCTCCATGCCCCCACCCCCTCGTCGCCCACCACCAGTCCACCACCAGCCCACCACCACTAGTCGTCCGCTCCGCCAGATCCCCAATCGTCACCGGTCGACCTCCTCTCTCTCGATGAAGCTCCTCTTCGATCCGGGCTCCTTTGAAGCTTCCTCTTCGATCTGAGACTGGTGGTTTCCGACCTCAAAGATTTCGCCGTTGACCAGGGCTCCGATCACCATGGCATAGCTCCGACGAATTGAGATTGGGGATTGGGGATCTGGCGGAGCGGTGACGATTGGGGATTGGGCTCCGACCAGGCTTCGAGTTGACGAGGAAGCCTCCACCGGTGACTATTGGGGATCTGGCAGAGCGGACGAGGGAGGAGGTCGGCGAGGATGGCCGGAGTGTCGGCCTGGAGAAGGAGAACTACAGGGTGCGAGGCGATTACACATG
Organism: Persicaria tinctoria; assembly: GCA_037127255.1. Classification (NCBI taxonomy): domain Eukaryota; kingdom Viridiplantae; phylum Streptophyta; class Magnoliopsida; order Caryophyllales; family Polygonaceae; genus Persicaria; species Persicaria tinctoria. The sequence goes on from JBANSL010000012.1 coordinate 11,259,121, forward strand.
AAAAACGGCCCTGGCGGAGAGGACGACTGGTTGTGGTGGGCGGCGAGGGGGTGGGGGCGTGGAGACGGCTGGCCTAGCTGGCAAGGGAGGAGGCGCGGTGGGCGGGGCCGTCTGGCTATGCAATTGAGCGAAGAGGAGCCATGGCCGGAGTTGGGAGGAGCTGTAAAACGCGGCCTCAGGTCGCGTTTGTGCTTTTTTTTTTTGGTTTATTAATTGGAAAATAATAATTTAAATGGTAATAATAAAACGCGGACCCAGACCGCGTTTTTCTGATAAATCTGACAAAAATGAATATTTTTGTAAATAGTTTGAAAACGTGAATATTTTGTTAAATATTTATTTTTTATTGAATATTTTGAAAAAAAAAATCGAAATAATAAAAACGAAAATAATGGTTCGTTAGAAATTTCTTTATAAATCCTTAACCGAATAATTTCAAAACAATAATATAAAGAGAAGTATTATCACAATGTAAGATGGCAATTGATTATACATATATAATAAACTTTATTAGATAGCTAATTTTTTTTTTAAAAAGCTTAATAATAGTGGTTATATTAAAAAAAACTATTTCTTTTATAATAAAATATATCATATAGTATTTTCTTTAATTATATCATTTTCTTTGATTTTATTAATAAACCAAATAGCTTTGTAGTGTGAAATTAGTTCAATTTCATGAATATTTAAAAATATATTAGTGGGTTAGTTGGGTGGTTAGTGACTTAGTGGGGTAGTTATTAGAGGTGTGGCAGTTACCATGAACATGTGGCAAAAATTAACTAATGGTGTGTTTGGGAACTGGATGGATTTTTTGGGATTTGTTGGATTTTAGGGGATGTCGTAGATGAGGATGGATTTTTGGGATGTAAAAGATGAAAACTCAACACCCAATTTTTTGGGTTTTGTGTTTGGTTGTATTTTTAGTTTTTGGTGGATGGAGTGACGGGTAAAGACCGAATTACCCCCACTTATCCACATGAAATGACCAAATTGACCCAACACATACCCCTCTTCACTTTCATTTCAATCATGCTGATACTTCACAGTTGTCGACATTCGAGTTGTTTGGGCCCCCTGTGGAGTCTGGCGTCCGAGTTCGAGCTCCTTCTTGGTGATAGCAGGGCCGTCCACGGTCGAAGAAGGACTGCAGCCGACCATCGGTGCCGGAAAGTGCACAGCTGGCCACCGACACCCGACGACGAAGCCCCCACTGGTCGCCTTCCATGTAAGTTGTCCCCTTTTTCCACTTTAGGAGCTCAAATCGAAATAAGATGAAATTGTTAGGGTTAGGTCGGAATAGAAATGGGGGATATTGAATTTAATTGATTGGGGGTTTGCTTGTGTTTGGGGTCGTACACTATATCCGAGTCGATTGTTCTTGAGGGCATGATTGTTGAGGGCGGGAATTGAAGGGCAACCCACCTCATGAATTGAATTGAGTACATCTGTTCTTGAGGGGCATGATTGTTGAGGGCGGTTTTCAAGGGACCTTGTCGCGTTATGATTCCTCAATTTGTTGCTTTTGTGTCCACTGTTTTCGTTTCGATTGAAGTTGAATTGAATATTAATTTGGCTTCGAAAATTCGATTGTTGTTGTGCATCGGCGTCCATCGGCCCATCGCATTCCTCGCCATCTTTCCATTCCAGATTGGCATGGATTCCACGCCCGTTCCCATAGACAAAGGTAAGCGAAAGGCGACGACTAATCGAAGGGGAAAAGCTAAGACACCCGCCAGTGGTGACGACAAGGTCCCCGTTCCAGCCGCCTTCTACTGGTCCTACGACCTCACGATCAAGCTGATGCGAGTTCTTCTAGCATACTAGAAAAAAAATGGAAGGGAGCAGGCCTTCCTTTGGGCTCCCCTTACTGCTCAGTTTGAGGAATTGACGGGAAAGAAGTGCAACACCAACACTCTTAAGAATCGCACTCGCGATATGAAAACTTATTACAACTGTTGGAAAGAGCTGAAGAAGGATGAGACGGGGTTGGGTTGGGATCCCGTTAGAGGAACCATCATGGCGTTTGACGAATGGTGGGAGAAGAAAATTGCGGTACGTTCTCCTTTTGTGTTTGTCTCGTCTTCAATGTGCACACCACCATTACGGATGTCCCACAACATTGCCTTCATTTCCCATTGAGCAGGTCGACCATAACTTCAGGAAGTTCCGAAAGAAGGGCATCCCTCCTGAGTTGGAGGACTTGTTTGACCAAGTTTACGGTGGCACCGTCGCCACCGGAGAGTAATGCGTGGCCCCATCCATGGACCTATCGGCTCGGGCATCTCAAGAACCCCCCTCGCGATGAAGGACAGCCGAAGTGCATCTCGATCGATGATGAAGATGGTTGTCATGGGAATGGCCGAGACAATGCAAGTGACCCAAAGGGTTCCCAATATGATGGGGTCGAGGAGGAGTTTGATGAGCTGTTCCCTAGTCAGACCCGGACTCCATCTATGTCTCATGCAATGAACGACATCTGCGACGATGAGCCGAAGGACGGGAGCTCACCTGACAAGGTCCCCGACATCTATGCTTCAAATGGGGCAAGGTCTTGTCCTTCAACAGGCCACCGCTCGGGTCCATCTCATGTGGAAGGTGCAAGTCCATCCACCAGCAAAAAGCGGGGTATATCAAGTTCCGAGTCTGGTGCATCAACCGTCGCTCCAAAATGCAACATTCGGAAGTCGGAGGGCTCCAAGCTTGCTTCGCGACATTTTGATTTGGCGGAAGACACCAACAGTTTACTGAAGGCCATGCTGGAGAGGGATGTGAGGGAGGCGAGGGAGGAGGTGTCATCCAACAAACCTCATGGGACCACCCGGGAGGTAATGGACATTGTCAAAACCATGGTGGCGGATGGGCTCATGAAGACAGGGGATCCCATGTGGTACTTCAGCTTGGCCCTTCCCACACCCGAAAGGCGGGAGGTGTTCCTGGAGATTGAGACGAACGAGTCCCGGCTGGTGTGGCTGTACTCCACGAACGACGGGCAGCATTTGGGCGCTTGTCCTCCATGACTCCCAATAAGAGTGCTTCCTCTGCAACTTAAAAATTTTCGGTCCTTAAACTTGTTAGTTTGAAATGATGCGACTTTGCGTTCGGCTTTCGTTTCCATCATTTGAGTTTGTGAACATTGTCAAACTGTTTGCGTTACAAGTCCCATACCGTGAATATTGTCTGTGTTGTTGGGACCTTAACGTGTGTGTTTGCGAATAATGTGTTTCATTGTGTCATATGTGTGGTTCTGCAATGTGGCTTTCCAATGCTATTATCAATGACGCTTCATTGTTATGGTTACCTTGACATTGCAGACTGTAACCCAGGGTGTACGAGCGCCGTCGTCGTAGGCGTCGACGACGGAGACGACTTGTAATCGCTTGCCTCCTCCTCCAACAGCAGGCCATCCCCATTCTTCAGCACTACTTTCTGCATGTGCATAAAGTCCCCCAATGCATCGGTCCGTACACAGGTGCGCGTTGGGTCGATGACATTGTGACGCATTCGTCGCAGACGAGGAGCGTCAACTCGTTCAGGATGGAAAAGAGTGCATTCGTGCGGCTATGTGGGATGCTGGAGCATCAATATGGTCTTCGACCATCCACTCAGATGTCTGTGATGGAGAAGGTTGCAATCTTCGTCAACACAATGTCTTGGGGGGCCAGCCATCGGAATGCATGTGAAAGATTCCAACGATCCTCGTACACTATATCCAAAAGCATAGGCCAAGTTCTAGACACAGTGTGTGGGGCGAGATGCAATGGCTACCGAGGTTTCGCATGCGACATCATCCGCCATCAGGATCCCCACTTCAACAACATACTTGACGCCATCCAGAACGACAACCGGTACTGGCCGTACTTCAAGGGCGCTATCGGTGCAATAGACGGGACACACATTCAAACGACGATTCCCAGGGGGGACCAGATCAGGTTTCGGTGCAGGAAGGGCACATGCACGTACAACGTGATGGCGATGTGCGACTTCGACTTGCGATTCACGTTCATATCGGTCGGGTGGGAGGGTAGCGCACACGATGCACGTGTGTTTGATCACGCCCTAAGGACAACCGCGTTGCGATTCCCACACCCTCCTGCCGGTACGTATGAGCCTTCATTTAACCTCATGAAAACCATAAGAATTGTGTTCGCTAATGCGCATGAATGTACATTCATGTTGTGTAGGCCGCTACTACCTATGCGACAAAGGGAACCCCTTCCGGCCGGGTTACATGGTTCCCTATTCCACGATGAAGTACCATCACCCGACATTCGCCGCTTCACAACCGTCGACCGAGAAAGAGGCCTTCAACAAGTCGCACTCGTCCCTCAGAGGCGCTATCGAGAGGTCATTCGGGATATTGAAGTCCAAGTCCAAGATACTAACGCAGCTTCCGAAGTACCCTATTCGGAAGCAGATTGCGATCATCATAGCTTGCTTTGCGCTCCACAATTACGTCAGGCAATCTTGTGCGGAGCCCGAGCTCGTCGACGACGATGACCCGCGGTTCACGGAGTTCACCATGCATGTTTCCACGTCCGACGGGGAGGACGAGGATGACCCCTACGACGACGATGAGGAAATTGGTCACGAGGACGATGATCCCTTGTATGACTCGGACGAGGATGGAGGCCTTGTCACAGGGATGAAGGGGCCGAGGGATGAAATCGCTCGTCAGATTTGGAATGACAAGCGCATGCCATGAACCGCATTGTAAAAGGCAAGGCATTCCTTTTGAGGTGCAACCACGTATGACTATTGTAAGCGGAGGCAAGTATAACTAATATAGGTGCAACTCTCGAAGTCCTGAAAACTTGTGGTCTGTAAAAGTGTCGTTATGCAAAGTGGCTTTCCAATTCTAAACTCGTTATTTGCTTCGTGTCAACATTTTCAAACTATTCGACGCGATAACAAGGACTTGTAATCACAAAACGACTACAACCTGCAATCGGGAACACGGACACATAACTACAATTGCAAGCGTACAGTTTGGGAACACATAAACATTATATTTTGAGCATATGAACATAATTAGTTATCCAACTAATGTTGGAGGATACCATGTGGCCCTGCTTGCCCACGAAGACAGACACAACAACCTGCACAAAATGTCGCAGGCAAGCAGGACGGATATTGTTTGTTCTTACACAATCTAACCCCAATCACATGAACAAAATACGGGGCAAACATTCAAGGACATTGTATCTGAATGGTACAGAAATAGTAGAGGCCAAATAGATGATACAAAAAGGTCTTCAAGACGGGGGAGGACTGGCTACGCCCTCAAGCACAGGCCAAGGATGACCACCATCGCCAGAACGAGCAGCCAGCCTCGAATCCTCGCCACACGGGCCAGCTGAGCGCCTCGGACTTGCTCCCCAGCGTGATCGACCCACCTGGCGCACAGGTAGGCGCAAAGCTCAGCAATCCTCTGGACTAGCTGGTTGTTGCTCGCCTCGGAAGCGACAAGGCGGGAAGCAAGGCTGGAGCTCTGCGCCCTCTCGGCCTGGAGTTCCCCCCTGGTGTTGTTCAGCTCACCCCTTGTAGCCTGGAGCTCGATGATCCGAGTAGCGTCCCGCCGTATAAGCGTCATGTTGCACTCTCTCACAACAGCAAGCTCCGACTGGGTGAAGTCGACGAGGGCATTCGTCTCCTCGGCATCCTCTCTACGTTGCGACGAAGTGGCGTCGTCCTACAGCTCCCTATTGTCGCGGTCCCGGCCATAGGTGTAGTCAGAGTGAAGCCAGAAGTACTTCCTTGGTTCGCCACTCTGGTAGGAGGCGTCCGAGTCCAAGTCGGTGTCGGAGTAAGGATACATGCTGCAAGAGGCCTTGAAAAATTAGTTGCCACATGTAATCCAAAACATGCACAAACATGGAAAAAATAAACAAAACATGCAGAAAATTAAGGAAACATGCACAAAACGTCAGGCAATCTTCGAAGTAACAAAAACATGCCTAGCAAGGGTGCATAAGAACAATCCTGTCGTTTAACAAAAACATGCCCAGCAAGTAATAGAAATCAACCAGTTTCTCAACCAACAACATTGCAACAGAAACATGGATGAAGAGGAAGACTGTAAGCAAGATCACGCATCATTGGGAGTTCAACTCATAACAAAAACATGCCCAACAAGTAAAGGAAAAAAAAGGCATTTGAAACATATAATAATAAGAGCAATCATAATAGGCGTAATGAAAACATCATTGGTCCCTCACTTCATACACCTTGAAATCAGTTGATCAACATGAGGTGAAGAGGCAAGGAAGGCCAACTTCATATGTCAATACCAAACTGAGACAGCGATAGGGAAAAGAAATATGAAATCTCAGCATCATTGGGCCCTCAACTCATATGCAAATCAACCAGTTTCTCAACCACCAACATTGCAACAAAAACATGAATGAAGAGGCGAACTGTAAGCAATATCAAGCATTATTGGGTCCTCAAGCACATCACAAAAACATGCCCAGCAAGTAAAGGACAAACAAATCAGTTGAAACATATCATAATAAGAGCATTTCACACTTTCAAGGCCAAAAATTGCACCCATGCAAAGGCAATAGAAGGTAGAGGAAGAGATGATGCAAAGAGAATAGCCATATTGCAAGTACTTGACAGTGTGACCAGATCAAGTGCACAGGTTACCTTTAAGAGGCAGTAGTCCCACATACATGAGGTGAAGTGGCAGTGACCAAACAGTTACTCGAAATGAACAAGTGCATTTCACATGAAATAAACAATGGGACATGTGACTTGAATGGACCCTCATCCACATGAAATAAGTTGACATCCAACATCATAGGGCCCTCACTTTCATATACGGACCTGAAATGAACGAGGTCGTGCAACAATAGCAGATAAAACAAGTTGATGAAAACATCATTGGGCCCTCAGGCAGCTGTGAAAGGTTATGACAACATCATTGGGCCCTCAAACTACAAAATCAGTGACCTTGCCATCAGTTGATCAACAACAGAAGTTGGCAGTGAATGCCAGCTTCTCATGTCAATTCAAAACTGAGGCAGGGCAACATCATTGGGCCCTCACTGCATATACAGGTAATTCAAACATCATTGGGCCCTCAGGCAAGAGAAGGTGCAACAGTTTGAAATGTAATCATAATAGGCATAATGAAAACATCATTGGACCCTCACTTCATATACCTTGAAATCAGTTGATCAACATGAGGTGAAGAGGCAAGGAAGGCCAACTTCATTTGTTAATACAAAACTGAGACAGGGATAGGGAAAGGAAATATGAAATCACAACATCATTGGGCCCTCAACTCATATGCAAATCAACCAGTTTCTCAACCAACAAAATTGCAACAGAAACATGGATGAAGAGCCTGACATGTAAGCAATATCAACCATCATTGGGTCCTCAACATATACCACAAAGGTAATGAAAACATCATTGGGCCCTCAGGCAAATTGATGAAAACAATAAAAGATGCAAGCAGAGTAGGCGTAAATAAAGGCACATGTTACCTTGGAAACCAGTTGATCAACACAGTTGGAAGAGGCAATGAATGCCAACTTCATGTGTCAATTCAAAACTGAGAATCAGGGAAACCAAAGGGGAGGTAAAAATTGACACATCATAGGGCCCTCAACTCATATGCAAATCAACCAGTTTCTCAAGCAAGCATATAGCAAGAGCTCCCGACTGAATAAGCAAAACGTAAGCAATTTAAAGTATCATTGGGTCCTCATGTAAGATATAAGTAATGAAGACATGTATAGAGGAAAAGAGGTAAACGACAAGCATCATTGGGCCCTCAAATCAACCATTTTTTCAAGGGACAATATCAGAAGCAACGTGAAAGCATCATTGGGCCCTCACTTTTCATATACAAGTCCTGAAAACTTGGGAAGAGGCAAAGGGGTAAGCGACAGACATCGTAGGGCTCTCACTTTATACATATATATACCACAACCTGCATTTCTGTTAATAAGGAGTTCATTAAAGCCAACAAATTCTTTGCACATTCATGAACAGAGCCAAAGGGGTAAGCGAAAAACTGACAGTGGTAGATGGTGTGCAGTCACTTGTGATTTTTTGGTAAAAGACAAAACTTCAGGCAAAGTATTCAAAAATGGAAATGGATGACAGGAGCGCCAGAACGAGCAACAAGTACATGCCTCTAACAATGACCCAAAAACACAATACTCCACAGACACAACACTGACCAAAACCCTAAATCGAAGAGGCTCAAGTATCATATGAACAAACCCTAAATCGAACACATGCATATGAACAAACGAACGGCCTCTTTCGAAAATGGCAGAAGGAAATAAAAAATCCCCAAATATCATATGAACAAACCCAAAAATGTCTGAAGAAAATAAAAAAAATACCCAAAATGATATGAACAAACCCTAAATCGAAAACATGCATATGAACAAACTCACGGCCTCTCTCGAAAATGCCAGAAGAAAATCAAAAATCCCCAAATATCATATGAAGAAACCCTAAAATGTCAGAAGAAAACCATAAATCCCCAAAATCATAAGAACAAACCCTAAATCGAAAAGTGCAAGAGAACAATGGTGGAGTCTGCACACACACAGTCGAAGAGAACAATGGGGGGAGGGCGTCGAAGATACCTGATGATGAAGACGGAGGAGGACTGGTGGTCTGGAGGCGATCTTTGGGTTCGCTCGCTTCGTCGAGTTTGTTCTTAACAATCGGCTTCTAGAAATTCAAAGCTTGTGAGAGAAGAGTGAAGAGATGGATGTATTTATGAGGGCGTGGAAGACGAAAGGGCAAAATGGGGGGTTTTGGATTTCCCATCAACCAAACCTTGGTGGAGGAGGGGGAAACCCCATCCCATTCCATCCAGCAAACCTCTGATTTCGCACCCTCCAAACTCCTTAAACACATGCACCCAAACATGGAGGCGGGAAAACCGAGGCGAAAAACCCATCTTCCAAAACCCGTAAACACTACACTCAAACACATCCTAAATGGATGAAAATTAGTGGTCCACTTGGAATAGAAAAAGAGTGAAAGATGTAAAATCCTTGATATGGTGACATGTGGAATAGAGCTTCCTCGTGAAGCCACGTAGCCACGAGATGCTTCTGTTTTTAGTATTAGTATAGATAAAATATTATATAAATTTGCAAAGTGAAAAATGTTTTCATAATTCATTAATTTGTATAATATGTTGAATATGGTATTCTTCTCAACTCTATTATTTAATAATAATAATATTATTATTATTATTAATATTATAATAATATTATTAATTCATACAATGATTGTATAATTAATTATAATGTTCAACATATTTGGCTACATTATCTTACTAGATCGAAACGGAAAGGAATTGAGACGAGATTCACCAGATACTGTCTCATTATCGATTGATAGTTGAGAAGAATACCGTATTTAGCTATTTGCCTCTTGTAGCTTTAAATGGGTATAATAATAATAATATAGGCGGATTTGCTCCTTTATTCTTGGGACAGGGGTGGTGACGTGTGTGTCTATCTGACAGGGTCCTCCCCCTCGACTCAGTCTGGGATGTCTGAATTTGTGCCTGGTCGTGTTGTGGTTGATGCTGCTCAGCGTAAGTATGTCAAGTATCGAGATTTGTGCACGACGACTGGTTATGGTTTCTTACCCTTCTCCTTCTCTTCGTTGGGGGAGCTGGATACGGATGTTGTTGCTTTGTTGAAGCGGATTCAGAAATTCTCGGTATCTCAGGATGCTAGAGCCCGTGCTGCAGCCTATATTTTTACTAGACTTAGTTTTGTTATTGCTAAGGGGGTGGGAGCCCAGATAGTATCTCAGCTACCCACTAATTTCTTGTAGTATGTAATTATTTTATTTTAAATAATAATAATAATAATAATAATAATAATAATAATAATAATGCCATGTTATAATTAAAAAAAATAAAAATAATATTTCTTATTTTTATTGTTATTATTATAAAATAATTATACTTTACAAGAAAAACATATAATATGATATAATAATAATAATAATTTCATTATAAATTAATATTATTATTAAATTAAATTATAATATTATATAATAATATTATTATTATTATAATCAATTATTATTATAAATTGAAAATTTTTATTATAATTATAAATAATATTTTCTCAAATAATAATAATATTATTATTATAAACAAATATTATTATTATTATAAATGGAAGATTATGATTATAATTATAATTATAATATTTGCTCAAAATAATAATACTAATAATATATGATTATTATATAATATTATAATATTATTATTATAATAAAAATTATTATTATTATAATATGCGGGATGGGACGGGATTTGCGGGATCCCACCGGGATCGTCTCGCGTTTCGTCCCGCATAATTTTTGTGGGACGGGATTCGCTATTTTGTCCTAAATCCCACCGGGATCGGGACGGGACCGGGACGGGATCGGGATTTGCGGGATTTGTGCCCACCCCTAATAATAAATGATGTTATTTTAAGATAAAATGTCATCGGTTTATGCTAAAACAATATCATTTTTTTCGCACCTAAAAAAAAAAGAATATAAATGCATAAATGAAATATCCGAAAAAATGAAATAAATAAGTATAGAAAACGCAATATAATAAACATTAATTTAAGATTATGGTTGTTATATGAGCTAAGTAGCTCAAGTTTTGCTTGAGTTTTGCTCAATAAAAGCCGCTCGAGCATGAGTTAATTATGAGAACATTTTTATGCTCGATTCAAAGCCCACCTCAGCTCAATTGAAACTCAAATAACACGAATTTTGTGAAATTTACATATTTTCTTTTAATTTACTATGTCATGAGCAGGTAAAGTTGCATAATACTTGGAAAAAAAAACTCACTTCAAACTCGTTCATTTACTAAAATCGAGTATGAGTTCAAGTTAAAATATATGTTCGACTCGAGCTTGACTTGTTTCTAAATGAGCTAAATATAATAAAACAATACTAGACTTGTTTGACTCGAATAACAACCCTAGTTAATATATATAGAGTATAACTTGTTGCACTCATAACATATAATAATGTATAACTAGATATAAAAAATTTAAACTTGTGTAACTTCTTATCTAATTGTCGAAATGATTAGTGTAACCTCTCATTTCGAAGCTCTTGAGATGAATTATAGTATGCAAATGTTAATTTAATATACCTTTAACTTTAAAACATTCATAACTTTTTACTCAGATGCCGGATTAAGACGTCTTATATATCAAAACGAAGCTATCGACGAGGAGAATACACCTAGGTAGTTTAGGTAGTTTCGTCAAATGAGAGAGGGGGCACGTGCCCCCTAGGCCCCCCTCAGCTCCGCCCCTTTGTGTGAGCATAAATCTGCTCTCAATAATTGTTGATGGAGACCGATCTTGATGATGATCTCAACACGAACTCTAGCATGTGAAACAAGAACAAACGAGGTCGGGGCGGGGCTTGTCTCCCCGAAGGACCCTCCGACGCTCAAGTCATTGTTGTTCTGATTCCTCCTCCGTAGGGAGGCGTATCTCATGTTCTGATTCCTACCTATTCCATTCTTCACAGAATCCACCAAATCTCTCTCTATCTCTGTTAGGAAATGGCAGAATCCAAGACCGTCGTAGAAGCTGTCAGGGAATGGGTCGTCGCAGTGCCGGCCCATGGGCATGGGCAAGAGGTGCGACCGGCCAGGGCCCATTTTCGATAGGGGCCATTAAAAATATGTGTTATATATATGTATGTATTTTTTAAAAATATAACAAAATACGAGTTTAGCTCGATGGTATAACAAAATTTGGATTTGGATTTCTAAACGGGTAGATTTCAAATCTCTCTATTTGCATTTTTTATGTTTTTATAGAGAGACTCTATATCCATAAAATTTTGCATTTTTTTAGAGAGGCCCTATATTCATTAAATTTTGCATTTTTTATGTTTTTATAAAGGAGCATATATCAATTTAATTTAGACACGATTCTTTGTACTTTTTCCTTTTCAACACAACATTAAACACTTTTTTATGTAACAAATAAAGTTATATTGTTTACATATATAACTCTTTCTATTTTATTTCAGAAAAATGTAATGCTTTTATTTCTTCATAAATGCTCGATGTATCTAATTTACCCTTTAATATTTTTTTTATAAAAAACCTTTTTTTTTAATTTTTGTTTTTATTCATATATAGGTGATGTCATAGGAGATCACATATGTCATATCTTAGAACAAAAACTATATTTAGTATTGTTAGACAATTTTTTAATATTCCTCTACCCAACAACTTACGTACTTGTAGACATATTATACTGGATACGAAGCAAAAATAACTAATTTTCATTACAATTATATTTTTGAATTTTTTTAAATATATATTATTTTATATTCATTAACCTACTTTTATTTTCTTAAATTGGAAAAATAATTCAAATATAAAAATAATATGAATTTTTTTTTAAAGTTATGCACAATTTTTATTTTTTACGAAGTAATCGGCCCTTTAGATTTTAGTTCGCCCTGGACCTATAAAATGCAACGACCAGCCGTGGGTAGTCGATAACAAGCTTCGTGCCGTCGGTACTTTTTTCTGCTCTATTTCTCCCTTTCCGTCTTCTTTCTGATTTTTTTATTCTGAAACCCTCGCCTTTTGATTCGCCGATCGGAAATTAGGGTGCCTGTGGCTGAGTGGAATCTCGGGATCCATCGCCTATAATTGGGCTCGTCCTGCCATGAAAAACCAGCGTCAAGATCATCCACGCCAGATAAATTCCTAATTTTGATGCATATGAATCCAGTTCCTCCTAAATTGGGAATCTCAATTGAGATTTCAACCTATCAATTGTTAATTTCGGTCACAGTTTGATGATTTTTGTTGAATTGAGATGTTCAACCTGAACTAGTCCGATTCAATTTAGGAAGCTGATGGATTTTGATGTGCTAACTGCTAGCTATTGTACTTGTTATCCTGTTTTTCGTCGGTAACTTTGCATCGGATAAGTCCAATATGAATTCGAAGGAGCATTTAATGTGTCGCAAAATGAAACGATGCAACAGGTTGCACGCTCAGGCGCTAACACTGGCTGCGTTAGCTGGTGCAGCCGTGGTTGAGTACTATGACCACAGGAAGCCGGCTGCTAAAGGCGGATCGGTACCCCGAGTTCCTTCCGCTAGAAAACCACCACGCGCACAAGAACTGAAGTTGTGTCTCGATCCCTGCTTCGTCGGGCTTCTCAGCGTTGTGATATGATAGCACGCTGTTGCTAAACGATTCTTTTTGTAGACAGTGACGATTCGTTTGCGTTGTCTTGTTGTTGTTCATATTGTGACGATTTCATGTGTTTTGAGGCCAATTGTTTAGAACTTGTGACCATTTCTTACCCCAATTTGTGTTGTGGATATTAAGCCACATGTAAGATTACCAAAACTGGAAACTCTAATGATGAATCAAGATAAAACAATGCAATCCTTACTGCAAGTTTGGAACTAATTTGACATCTCTCAAGGTTTATGAAACGACAGTCAGATCAATTTCCTAACAATCACCTTAGGTATTTGGCAATATTTTGATAGTGTATAGAAAGTATACTCCTATGCATCTTATAATGCAGTTATTTGTTATTTCTCATCATTGATAACAAGAAGTTTCTTGCTTTAGAAACTAAAGGCTAAAAATAACACTCAGTCTGTTGCACACATTGCACGCCACAAGTTTTTCTGACTTTTTTTTATTAAAAAAAAAGAATCTAAACACCCAACATATAATCTATGTGGATGCTCTAAGATAGTGCAAAACGCCTTCAGGATTCAGGAGTGATGGGGTACAAAATTGTATCCCACAAACAAAGGGGTAAGTAAAGTTAGGGATCGAATCAAGTTAAGCATGTGCAAACCAAGAACCCTTCACCCTCACAAGATGTTAAAGAGACAAATTTTAGTTGGTAATTAAACCTTCATTGATTTGGATGAGTCTATCTAATAGTTTGACGCTTGACTTTTAAAATCCGCACGCTTTACAAGTTAATGCTCTAATAAAAAAAAAAAGAGGCATATGCAAGATGAAGGTAGTACTTCTGGGTCTTCCACATATATATATATATCTGTAACAGTTGTTTATGTTGTAGGGTAGTGGTTTGTACATATTTACTCACTGTAAGAGATATGCTAAATTGCATATGGACTTACCCAGTGAGTAATAAGTGAGATTTCAAACGAATGTTGGTATAAAAGGCACTCTGAATTCACAAACATTTCATGTTTTTATTAGCTACTGTGTAATGTAATTCCACCATTTGTAGATACCATATCCGTATATTGCTGCATAAACCACCGTCCTGATAGGATAGAACCTGAACCTGATAAAATTACAGTATGCAGAGATTCATCAATTAACATACACCATTGGTTTTAAGGTCAATGAACTCCCAATTTCCCATTCACCAAACAGAGTAAATCAGTGATAAATGTTAATTAAATCCTATACCTGTTAGATCCAAGTGTTCGAACATCGCCGGGGTTGATTTGCTGGAGAGTGAGGGGTTGAAACCACTGTGAAACGGGCCTGTCGAAGTAGTCCCAGTAAGGCAACAAGACCCCTGCTATCCCCAACATACCGGCCATGTATGTCACCCCCATCTTCTTCAACGACTGCGTCCCTACACCGACCATCACCACCGCCGCCGCTAACCACAACAAAGCCGCCCTCAATGCGGCGGCGTCTCCCATCCCCCCACCACTGCCAATGAATTGAAGGTGGTGCGTTGCGTTTCAACTGAATATTATTGTAGGGCAGGAGGAGGAGATGGGAACCAAATTCCAGAAATCAATTGTTTAGGGGTTGTTGGGAATTTGGGGTTGGGGGTTGCCTTTTTGTGGGTTTAATGTTGTCATCATCATCATCATATCTCCCAACCGTTTTCTCATCTGTATCATTTAATGCTATGCTGCTCAAACTTGGATCTGATCAAAGTTTTCTACTGTAAAATTTTGGTCCACTGACCTTGTTTAGATGAAAAAGAGTATCAAGTACAAATCTAAGTATATGATCGATTTTATGACACACAGTGAATTATCATTATAATCAGTGATTGTAGGATAGAAATCTACCACACTTGTCTAAAGAGGTGGCAATCGGGCGGGTCGGGTCGGGTTTGGGTTCGGTTAGTCGGGTTTCGGGTCATTCGGATTTCGGGTAATGTCTAATAATTTGGTCAATCGGTTGGGTCGGGTTCGGGTTTCGGTTGTATTGGGTTTCGATTATTCGGGTTTCAGTTGTCTCGGGTTTTCAATATTTCAATATTCATTTTAAAAAATTTACTAGATTGTAGCTTAAAGTTCGGGTTATTTCGGGTTTCGGTTATAACGGGTTCGGGTCTTAATGGATTTCGGGTTAATCGGGTTCGGTTCATTCGGATTTCGGGTCCAAAATGGACGGGTTGTGTCGGTGTTCAGAATTGACGAATGTTCAATGTACGTAGACGATTAAAATAGATCACAAATTGAAATACAACATATCAAATTAAATAATATTTTAGTATAAAAATAGGAAACAAATATGTTTAAAATAGGAAACAGATATTTTAAAATTTCAGCAATAATATTGACCAATAAGAAAATACCATTTGAATAAAAAATTCAAGTTTAATTGTGAGCGTGACACATCAGCAATATAACCGAAAAGAGATTGCAATCGGGAAAAAAATGGAAACATGTCTCAATATTTACGACAATATAACCGAAAATAAAAAAAAGGAATGGATTCAAATCATATTTAAAATAGGAAACAAATATTTTAAAGTTTCCATAATAATATTGACCAATAAGAAAATCTCATTTGAATAAAAAATTCAACTTTAATTGTGGGCGTGACACGTCAGCAAAATGCTAGCAGAATTAGTAATATTAATTGACATACAACATATCAAATTAAATAATATTTTAGTATAAAAATAGGAAACAAATATGTTTAAAATAGGAAACATATATTTTAAAATTTCAGCAATAATATTGACCAATAAGAAAATACCATTTGAATAAAAAATTCAAGTTTAATTGTGAGCGTGACACATCAGCAATATAACCGAAAAGAGATTGCAATCGGGAAAAAAATGGAAACATGTCTCAATATTTACGACAATATAACCGAAAATAAAAAAAGGGAATGGATTCAAATCATGTTTAAAATAGGAAACAAATATTTTAAAGTTTTCATAATAATATTGACCAATAAGAAAATCTCATTTGAATAAAAAATTCAACTTTAATTGTGGGCGTGACACGTCAGCAAAATGCTAGCAGAATTAGTAATATTAATAGATTAATAGATATATTGCAATCGGAAGAAAAAAAAATGGAAACATGTCTTAATATTTACGGCAATATAACCGAAAAAAAAGGAATGGATTCAAATCATATTTAAAATAGGAAACAAATATTTTAAAGTTTTCATAATAATATTGACCAATAAGAAAATCTCATTTGAATAAAAAATTCAACTTTAATTGTGGACGTGACACGTCAGCAAAATGCTAGCAGAATTAGTAATATTAATAGATTAATAGATATATTGCAATCGGAAAAAAAAAATGGAAACATGTCTCAATATTTACGGCAATATCACCGAAAAAAAAAGGAATGAATTCAAATCATATTTAAAATAGGAAACAAATATTTTTAAGTTTCCATAATAATATTGACCAATAAGAAAATCTCATTTGAATAAAAAATTCAACTTTAATTGTGGGCGTGACACATCAGCAAAATGCTAGCAGAATTAGTAATATTAATAGATAGATAGATAATAGATAATAGATAGATATATAATAGATATATTGCAATCGGAAAAAAAAAATGGAAACATGTCTCAATATTTACGGCAATATAACCGAAAAAAAAAGGAATGGATTCAAATCATATTTAAAATAGGAAACAAATATTTTAAAGTTTCCATAATAATATTGACCAATAAGAAAATCCCATTTGAATAAAAAATTCAACTTTAATTGTGGGCGTGACACGTCAGCAAAATGCTAGCAGAATTAGTAATACTAACTAGTGTAATACCCGTGCCTTGAAGGCACGAGAGCTTGATCCATTTTAATTTGAACATCATTTTATATATCTATATAATACTATATTAACACATATATACGTGTTTACAACAAAAGTATGTATACAGTATTTTTTTTATAATTTATAAATTAGTTGAAAAGAGATACGTACGGTACAAATTTTGAAAATGATTTAATAAGGTAAAGTAGTAATAATATTCAAACACACCACCTAATATAATTTGAAATAAATATATAATTATTATCATTATCATAGATCTAAAAAGTAAAATATAAGCTCCCGTACAAATATTAAAAAATCATAAGCACATGATTGTGTGAATAATTTTGAAGTTATGTAGATATACATAACTTATTCATTATTTTCATGAGAAAGATGGTTAGAAAGAGAGAGAAATAAATAGTGAAAATAAAGGTAAGATGGTAAAAAAAAATCTTTAAAGGTAGAAAAGTGATCTAAGAGCATCACCAATGGCCGGGAGCTCCCCTCCCCATTTCACTTTTTCATGCGATTTGGGGAACCCGACCATTGTGGACAACCTCCCCAACTTTGGGGTGCCCCAATATATTGGGAACCTTCCCAAATCCGAAACCAATGAAACGATGACACGTGTCACCTTAATAAATCATTTTATTTTTTTTATTTTCATTCATAGATTTTAATTAAAGACTAAAAAATATTAACTACTTAATTAAAATATTTTAAAATATTAAAATTAATTATTAAATATAATTATATAATTACATTAATAATTTTTTCAATGGTTTAATTTAATAAAAATTTACTTTAAATTACTAAAATTAATTATCGAATATGATTAAAAAATTTAATTAATAATTTTTAGTTTTCGGATATATTAGCAATTTAGTTTAAACGTTTTAAATTATTAAAAGTAATTCAAAAATATAATTAATAATTACATTAATAATTTTTTAAATTATTAAAAGTAATTTAAAATATAATTAACTTATAATATTAAATATATTAACTTATAATGTAATATTAAATTTACTTTAAATATTTTAAATTATTAAAATTAATTAAAAATATTATTATATATTAACTTATAATATTAAATTTATATGTTTTTGAAATTTCAAATTTATTAACAATTTATTTAAAAATACTTTAAATTATTAAAATTAATTATCAAATTAAATTAAAAAATTAAATTAAAATTTTATATAAATCAATTTAATTTTTTAATATTTGAAATTATAGGGAAAATAAAATGGGTATGAAAAATGTGATGAGATAGATTATTGGGGAACCTGACCATTGTGGGGAGGAAGAATTGAATTGGGGAGGGTTGAGAATAAAGTTAGTGGAAAGTGAGGTGTACGAATGAGGAAAGGGGATAGAAACTTTGAGGCACCCCACCATTGGAGATGCTCTAAGAAGTCTCATCTAAGATGTAAAATAAGCATTAGTAATACTTGTGAGTCTTAAAATATTATTGATTTTTCGATAGTCATTTAAGATATCTAAAATAATTAAATTGTAAAAAAACACTTTTTTGGCTCTAATTGATTTTTATAATTAATTTTTGAAATCGAATATTTACAAATTGATTATTACATGTTCGTTGTATGTAGACATTGTGAGGAATATTACAATCGGTTAAATATGATAAATCAACAATTTCAATATCCAAGAATAAAATCAGTCAAGACTTGACGAATGCTCAATGTACGTAGACGGTTAAAATAGATCACAAATTGACATACAACATATCAAATTAAATTATATTTTAGTATAAAAATAGGAAATAAATATGTTTAAAATAGGAAACAGATATTTTAAAATTTCAGCAATAATATTGACTGGTAAGAAAATACCATTTGAATAAAAAAATCAAGTTTAATTGTGAGCGTGACACATCAGCAAAATGATAGTAGAATTAATATTATTAATAGAAGATTACCTATTATCGAAATTAATTTATAAAAAAATTGAAAAAATAATATTTTATATATTTTTTACCATCCTAACAAAGCGTGAATGAATATTAAACAACATATTTAGCTAAACGAATAGAGAGAGTCGTAAATTTTAACATGATTGGGATAAATGTGATATAATAAACAAATATTTAAATGAATTCAATCCGTTAAGATAATGAATACAGGCAATCTGAGTACATCTTTGATTAATTTATTTGAAAATGAAATACTTGAATGGTTGGTGAGAAAATATGAATATATGTGAAAAATTAATATATACTCCGTAGCATTTTATAAACTAACATTGGATATGGGTATATGTAGAGTATAAATTTCCAAAAATAAAATATATCAAGATTCAAATTTAAGTTCAATGTATGTGGACGAATTATGAGAATATTGCAATCGGAAAAAAAAATGGAAACATGTCTCAATATTTACGGCAATATAACCGAAAATAAAAAAAAAGAATGGATTCAAATCATATTTAAAATAGGAAACAAATATTTTAAAGTTTCCATAATAATATTGACCAATAAGAAAATCGCATTTGAATAAAAAATTCAACTTTAATTGTGGGCGTGAGACGTCAGCAAAATCGCATTTGAATAAAAAATTCAACTTTAATTCGGTGAATGTATAATGCAATCAACTTCAAACTTTATTTGCCTCTATTAGCCATTTACTTTTATTTGATTCACAACATGTTGACAAACGCTCACTCATTCTCTTACTCCAATCAACTATCATGAACCATTTCAGAACCATTTCAGAGTCAATAAAACCATTTCAGAAACAATAAATCACCATTTCAACACCATTTTAGAATCAATAACTATCAATTTCTTCATACATTAGAGAGCAATTCGAGAACCCTAAACCCTAACTACTAAATTTAATAACTATCAATTTCTTCGTAAATTCGACAACCCTAAACCCTAACTACTAATTCTTCTACAAATTCGAAGAAGGGGACAAATTAGAGAGCAATTGGTGTAGAAGCAACCTTGCAGGAGCACCATTAACCATACACATAGTCGAAAAAGCTCGAAATTGGACATACCTGTCGGAAGTTCCCCTTCGCTCGAAATTAGAGAGCAATTCGCCACCACACACCGATGCCGGAGTCCGCCGCCAACGCCGACGCCGGAGACCACCGCCAGCGCCGAACCCGGATACTGCCGCCAGCGCCGACGCCGGAGTCCAGCTCGCCTGTGGAGTCCTTCTTCGCTCGAAGGTTTTCGCCTCTGGGTAAATCGCGTGAAGGGTTTCTCTGGGCAAACGTACAGGTAAAAAGAAAATTGTTTTTTTTTTTAATTAAAACTTAACGGAAAGTGTTAAAAATAAGAGGGAGGGGCACGAGGTGAAATAATCTCAAACCTCAGGGGTACCACGTGAAAGAGGTAAAAGAAGTAGTCACCGCGTGAATTTCGCGATACCTCGGGGGTACCTCGTGAAATTTCCGAGTCTATTTTCTACTACAAAATCATGGCTGCTTCCGCGGCTCAATCCACTCAAACTCATCTTTCTCAACATTTGGGCCTTAATTAATGGCCCATTTTGAAACATCTTCGGCCCATTTAACCAATATTATTGGAGATATGAATTGGCTCTATCTATCAAATTAATCTTCTTTTAACTCCGAACTAAAAGCTAACAAGGTAGCGGGTGCATCACCACGCCTTATTGAGCAGCTTGTGTTTGGAGTTGGGGAAATCTTGTGATCCAACTCTATGTGCTAAGCGAATTACAGACACTTATTATAAGACCAGAATCTCTCGTAACTTCGTAAGTGCAAGTGCAAGTCACTACGAGAGGCTAAGTGGGTCGAAACGACTCTACATAGATGACACCGCGTTTGCAATCAGCAGGTGATCGATGTGTTGTTTTCGATCCTAACTTGTTCGTTGGTGATTGCTGCAACGAGTTGTTGGTCACTCATGATTTTTCTGGAAGGTTGTGTGTTCTTATGACAGCAAAAGGTTTATGGGGTTGTTTTTGGATTTCTTGGGTGCCTTTTTTTTTTGAACTATTTATTATACATTATTAAAACTATATGAATTAACCCTAACTAAGTAGACATTTATGTAGACGTATATATAACGATTTAATGTCACAAAAAAAAGTTAAAGCTAAACCCCACAACTCGCCAAGTGGGACGAAGAAGGCCATGGAATTATTGAAGCAGTACAAGTCGTTTTCTCCACATCACTTGATTCAATCAAATTCTTTAGTTGCCCATCATTTGTACATGGCACTTGGTCCAACCAAAAATCCTATAAACCGGGTGAAGCTTATAGCTCGGACCGGTGTTCGACTTGATTTATAGTCGAACCAAACATGCTGACTATTCATTCAGCTAGTGAACAAGAAACTGAAAGGACAAGCCCCCATGTCCATGTAAAATGGAGATGAATCCATGCCACATGAAAATCTGTCAAATTCAATTTCATTGGTCCCCCAAAACATGTATTTTGGTGAATTATCCACCCTACATAACGTTTTCATTTTCGCATTTGTAGCTTCGTTTTCGGATTGATTGCAGGACATATATATGAAAGCAACGCTTCCTAATGGTGACTATGGATGGTAAGATCGAGTTTCAAAGTCTTTGCGCGTACCAATCTCTGCGTTTTAAGACTTTCATACCAACACGATATTTTCGATTTGATCCCTAATCTAAAAAAAACTCTATTTCTTTAAAAGAATTAATCTTTTATCTCTCAATGACCAATTTCACGAGAACTCGTAGTTTATGGCTGTGTATGGTAGACATTTTTAACCGGTTAAAAATAAGAATTTTTAGCTATTGAAATTATAAGCCGGTTTAATTAGGGTATGTGAGGCAAAATAAGTCAAAAACAGGTTAAATTAATTGGTTTAAATATAAGCCGGTTGGAGTAGTTTATTTTGGAGTTTATTTTTCCATAATTACAAATTTACCCCTTCTCTTTTATCTTATTTGGTTTGAAAGTACCACAATACCCCTAATAAAAACCAAATAAACCCCACTTTTTACAAATAAACTGTTTGTCGTCCCATACGGAGTTTATATTTTTACATAAATTTTTAACTACTTTTATCAACAGTTTATAAATTTTACCCTGTTTATAATTTTAGTTAGTTTATTAACTCCGTTCCATACGAACCCTATATCTAAGGATCAACTATTAATTGAATAGTTGAAAATTTGGATTATGAAAATACAAAACATAATTGGTTTTGAATTGGATCAATACTTCCAATTGAATGAGTATGAGTAAAGAATTCATTGATGAATATATAAATTTGAATTTTTCATTGTAACTAAATCTTTTATTTTTTATTTGTCGAAAGCACAAATCAAAAGCACATTGAAGCAAATAAAATGGCTAAAAAACGATGACTTTAGTAAACTTAATTGCACGAATCAAATCAAAAGAAGAGGAAATAGTTGCTTATTGAATTCCAAGTTTCAAGCACAAACCTATTGGATATGATCTCTATCTAATAGCAAAATAGATTCCTAATTGTTCCAATTCAGTGACCTATGCAATGAGCTACGATCATCATTTGATTTTGTTTACAACGTTGTACGAGGATGTGGCCTCCATATTTGAACACTTGTTTTTTTTTTGGGTATTAATATAGTTTGATCGGATTAAGTCAAATTATATTTGAATCATTTAAGGGTCGAATAACCCTTCCACTCACTAGATATGTTATTTGAACCGAGTAGTTTGAGATTGGTTCAAGCTCGGCTCAATAAAAGTCTGGCTCGAGCTCGCTCGTTTATTTTCTAAATAAGCCGAATAAGAGCACATTTTTAAACTCGATTCAAAGCTTGGTTCACTCCATTTAAGCTCGAATTTTGTAAAATTTATAAAATCTCGTTTAGTGCTAAAAAAAACGCTCAACTCGAGCTCGTTCATTTTCTAAACGCGAGTATGGACACATTTTTAAACTCGAATTCAAATTTAGACATGACTTGAGCTAACTCATTTTTAACCAAACTAAATTTTTAAACTCGTTCAACTCGAATAACAACCCTACCATTCACAAACATCAAGCATCTCCACGTTTCTAATAGGAATCAAACTAGTTTAGTACCCGCACCTTTGTGCGGTTTTTTTTATAAAATAATTTTATTTATGTTTAAAATATTTATATAAATTAAAATAGATCTTTCAAATCTAATTAAATTAGGATTTGGTTCAAACTAATTAAAACTAAATATCGCTTTATTTAAATTCTTTTTTGAATTTTAATAAATTTCATATTAACACTTCAACTAATGATTTTGCTTTATAATTAATTGCATTAATTCAATAATATATTATAAATTCCAAAATCTACTATATTTTAAAACGAAACCAAAATAAACTGATTATTTTTATTTATAAATCTAATAAAGTAATTTATTAGACGATTGCCTCAAAAGAAAATCAATTAATTCAATAATATATTATAAATTCTAAAATCTATTATATTTTAAAACTAAACTAAAATAAACTGATTATTTTTATTTATAAATCTAATAAAGTAATTTATTAGACGATTGCCTCAAAAGAAAGATTTATAAAAAAATTAATTATTTATTTATTTCAAGAAGTAATTCAATTTATAATAAATAATAATTTATTGAAATATAGAAAAATATTTAATTGGTTAACAAACAAACCTATATAAAAGGGAAAGGCAGGGGAAGGCGCCACTTTAGTATTATACTAGTGTAATACCCGTGCTTTGAAGGCACGGGAGCTTGATCCATTATTTTAATTTGAACATCATTTTATATATTTATATAATACTATATTAATATATATACGTGTTTACAACAAAAGTATGTATAAAGTATTTTTTTATAATTTATAAATTAGTTTGAAAGAGATACAATACAAATTTTAAAAACGATTTAATAAGGTAAAGTAGTAATAATACTCAAACACACCACCTAATATGATTTTTTTTAATATTTGTAAATTACAAATATTAAAAAAAATCATAAGCACGTGATTGTGTGAATAATTTTGAAGTTATATATGTAGATATACATAACTTTTTCATTGTTTTCATGAGAAAGATGGTTAGAAAGAGAGGGAAATAAATAGTGAAAATAAAGGTAAGGTGGTAAAAAAAAATCCTTAAAGGTAGAAAAGTAATCTAAGAAGCCTCATCCAAGATGTAAAATAAACATTAGTTAATAGTAATGCTTGTGAGTCTTAAAATATTATTTATTTTTCGATAGTCATTTAAGATGTCTAAAATAATTAAATTATATAAAAAAACTTTTTTGGCTCTAATTGATTGTTATAATTATTTTTTGAAATCGAATATTTACAAATTGATTATTACATGTTCGTTGTATATAGACATTGTGGGGACTATTGCAATCGGTTAAATATGATAAATCAACAATTTCAATATCCAAGAATAAAATCAGCCAAGACTTGACGAATGTTCAATGTAAGTAGACGATTAAAATATATCACAAATTGACATACAACATATCAAGTTAAATAATATTTTAGTACAAAAATAGGAAACAAATATGTTTAAAATATGAAACAGATATTTTAAAATTTCAGCAATAATATTGATCAATAAGATAATACCATTTGAATAAGAAATTCAAGTTTAATTGTGGGCGTGACACATCAGCAAAATGATAGTAGAATTAATATTATTAATAGATTACCTATTATCGAAATTAATTTATAAAAAATTTGAAAAAATAATATTTATATAATTTTTACCATCCTAACAAAGCGCGAATGAATATTAAACAACATATTTAGCTAAACGAATAGAGAGTGGTAAATTTTAACATGATTGGGATAAATGTGATATAATAAACAAATATTTAAATGAATTCAATCCGTTAAGATAATGAATGCAGGCAATCCGAGTACATAGTTGATTAATTTATTTGAAAATGAAAACTTGCATGATTGGTGAGAAAATATGAACATATGTGAAATTTAATTTAATTATGCTCCATAACATTTTATAAACCGACAATTGGATATGGGTCTATGTACAACATAAATTTCAAAAAATATAATATACCAAGATTCAAATTTAAGTTCAATGTATGTAGACGAATTATTAGAATATTACAATCGGGAAAAAAAAATGGAAACATGTCTCAATATTTACGACAATAGAACCGAAAATTTAAAAAAAAAAAAGGAATGTATTCAAACCATATTTAAAATAGGAAACAAATATTTTGAAATTTCCCTAACAAATAAGAAAATCCTATTTGAATAAAAAAAATCAACTTTAATTGTGGGCGTGACACGTCAGCAAAATGCTAGCAGAATTAGTAATATTAATAGATATATTGATATGGGGTAAAGAAGTATTTAATAATTGAAAATTTAAGAAACATAATCGTCTTATTTAATTCGAATAAAAATCAAATTAGTATTAAAAGTCGAAAATAATACAACTACGATCTCCTTTAAATGGTATATATATTGATATATTTAATTTAAATATAGAAAAATATTTAATTGGTTAACAAACAAACCTATATTAAAAGGGGAGACAGGGGAAGGCGCCACTTTAGTATTATATATATTGATGATATAGGATAAGGAAGTGTTTAATAATTGAAAATTTAAGAAACAGAATCGACTTATTTAATTCGGATAAAAATCAAATTAGTATTAAAAGTAAAAAATAATACCACTACAATCTCCTTTAAATGGTATTGACTCATTGTGGATGGCTAAAGATTTCGATGATAACGCTGCGTATCAGGAGATTATGCGAGTTAGAACACATCAAAAACTGCGGGATAATTTCTGAAAATTTTAAAACTAAAATAGGGGCACATTTTATGAAAAACAGAAATTACGAAAGCTTTTACATAATTACTCCATCTCCTCCTTCAGCCGACAGTAGCTCGAGCATATATTTATCGGCGACGTTCCGGCATCCCTCCGGCCTAACTTCGGCGAGTCGTAGGGGCTTTGATAGTGCTCGGAATGATAGGCGAAAGGTGGCTACGAATTTTTGGCGATGAGGAGCATCTCCCTGATTGCTGGCACAGGTCCGACAACCACTGGAAGCAGCGGACGAGACAGCTTCAGCGGGTTTGGATTCGAAATTGGGGGTTTGCGAATTCGAGATCTTTTTGTGAAAAGTTTGTGAAAGAAAGCGTTGGTTGTGTATGTAGAGTGTGGTGGAAAGGCTTAGAGAGTCGGATATGGAGAGAAAAGGCGACAGTGTGCTTCGAAAGTGAGCCGGAAAGGGGTATATATAGGGGGAGGATTAGGGGACGAATTGGATGAAGATAAATCCGTCAACGATTAGATAATCAATTCTAAAGCTATCCCAATCCTCAATTTGAGAAGATTCGTCCCGAATTGGGCGGATTTGGATGGAAAAAAACTTTATTCGGGTATGTTTTAATCCAACTATTCAAAATTTGTACAATAAATCTGATTAGAGACGGCTAAGGAACGTTCTAGAATAGTTTGTTTGAGATTTGGGCGAGATTTGAGGGAGGCCAAATCCATCCTTGTTCAACAGTAGATCGACAGGCTCACAGACGGGAGGAAGAAGGAGGGTTCACTAAACCGGTTCACTCTTTTTCTGGGATGGTCCGGTTCGGTTGAACCAAGAAACACCGGTTTACGAATAACTTTTTATTAAAACCCATACAATTTAAATAATAAAACTAACAAAATATTTTATTAAATACATTTTATTTTATGAAACGACATTTTTCTAAAACCTTGTATTAAATACTTTACATATATTCAAATAAAAAAAATACTTTACATATATTAAAATAAGTTATAATTATAAATCCTTCTATATTTGGGAGAAAAATATACAATTTTGTCTTAAAATAATACAAATAAAAACTAATTTATTTATTATAAGTGCACATAAATGAAATATCTCAAAAATAGTTATAAAACTCTATGTATATTTAATTTAAAAATAATAGAACTTTTATTAAAAATATATTTACTTAAAACAATATACCCAAAAATAATTTGGGGTATTTCAAATATATCGACAATATCCAAACAATATATGTACGCCATATCTTTTTTTAGGAAATATAGGACATATCCAAACAACAATTTTCTAACTTAAAAATCCTACTTTAAATTAATACTTTAAATATTTTAAATTAATTTTTTAATTAAAATCTCTACTTTAAAGGAGAAGCCGCCACATGTCTTAGGCGACTTCTCTTTAGTATTATAATATAGATTCCGTATCTTTTCGCATGAGATACTACAATTGGTTCCATATTTGCACACATATTGTTGTTTGAACTCCACACACTCGATCTCAACACTGAACCGAACCTTACATTCATATCACCACATCTTACAAAAGTAAGGCTCAGATGCTAATGCCTGCAAACCCTTTTTATACAAGGCAAAAACAAAGCCTCCTAACAAACAACACACACCCAACAAACAGAACAACTGCACACACTACTGAACCAACCAACCTCTTCCAATATCATACAATAACCAGCTCGATCTCCGATCTCACATACTACTTACTTGCTCAGGAGGAACCAGGTGGATTCGTTATCGTACACCAAACAGCTATCCGCCTGGTTCCTCCTGAGCAATCCAGATCAGTACTCAGGGAATGCGGTCATTCCCTTCATCTCTCCCATCTCTCCATCTCCCTCCATTTCATACATCAGAGAGCTTAAGGAGAAGAAGGGCCTCTGGCTCCCGCTTCGCAAGCCTTCTCGTACGCATCGGACGTCGACCTCCTTCGGAATCTGAATGCCTGCCTGCTTCCTATGAATCAAACCCCATCAGCAATTCAATTCAATTCAACTCCGCCATGCTTGTGCTATTCACTATTCATCAATACATGCAAATGCAAATACCAAATACTGACAACCAAACAAGGCCTTATATGTGTGTTTCCGTGTTGCTGAGTTTTCGACACATAATTGGTTTGTTTAATTTACACTCATCCATTGATTCAACCCTCCATTATTGTACCATAACAATAAGGACAAGAAATAATGGTGTAAGTTCATAAAAAGCCAACGCAAATTACTCAATCCAATCACCTACTCGATAAACTTCCTCCACTAAAGATCAACTTCCTATGGCGGGGCCTAGCTAGGGCTAAATGACACATTTACCCCTGTGGAGAGTTCTAGATTGCCCCATTGTTGTGGAGTGGAACGAAAGGGTAAAGACGTCAAACTGAAGCAAGGAAAATGATAGGACGGTAACAGATATATGAAACGAAAATTTCTCACCGGAAAACGGAGATACAGGCGGCGTGGATCCGGCGGGGGAGATAGGCGGCGTGGAGCCTGAAGGAGAAACGAGCGGAGATCCGCTTTGATAGCCCGGCGGCTTGACGATCATGATGCTTCTTGTCACTCTGATCGCGTCATCAGCTGATTCGTCTCCTGCAGATCTCGCAGTTCCGCCGTCGGAATCTGCTCAACGAATCAACCAGATGAAAATCACTAAACGATGAAATTTAAAAAGCCGTCCATCGATTAACATAAATCCAGTTAATTAGAAGGAGATCACATCACAATCACAAGAAGCAAAACAAAAAATTCAAGCAATTCCGGTGAATTTTAATTGTTTAAGGTTCAAATTAGCTTATATCGACAATCGACATGATCGTTCTAAGAGAGTTCAACAAAATTCCCCCCCCCCCCCCGGTTCTGCATACCCTTGCCGGAGCTAGAGCGGAGGTTAAAGGTATTGTACTTGCGGAGCTTGCCGAGGCCGGAGTCCGGGCGGGGTCCGGCGACGGTGTCGTCCCAGAGCTTCTCGAGTAGACCCATGGCGCAGGTTAGCAAAGGCGGCGCAGGATAAAGATATGCCTAACTCGAACTTCAGTGAGGGCGGTTACTAGAAGGGAAATGGTAGGATGAGGAGGAAGGCCGATATTTAAAGAGCGATGGGGGTTGAGGTATGAGGGGATCGGGGGAATCTGGGCCGTTGATCTGGATCTGGTTAGGTTTTGTTTTGGGGATGACGTGGACATCCGATCTGAGCCGTGTAGATAAGCTCGATTTAAGGCAGGGGACCAGTAAATGACTGTTATGCCCCTAGGGTTTTATCCCAAGTGAAGTGTGTAGAAACGATCGTGGTGGCTGAAGACTGAAGATAATGACGGTTCTGTCCCCTGAAAAGATCGCCGCCTTTGAATCACCTGCCGATCGCCAAGATCTTCGTAAGTTATACTCCATCCGTTCTAAAATATAAGACTTTTACTATTTACCCACGTTTTTTTAGGATGTTAAAAACTATATAAAATATTAAATTTTTTATTAATTTTTTTTAATAATCTCGTACTTATTAGTGAAGTACGAGATTATTAAAAAAAATTAATATTTTATATAGTTTTTAACATTCTAAAAAACGTGCGTGAATAGTAAAAGTCTTATATTTTAAAACGGAGGGAGTACCTGATTACTTTCCTTTTTTCTTTTTAAATATGAGACAAAACAGTATATATATATATATATATATATATATATATATATATTGATACGCTCATTAAATATGTGAATGAGTTATTTGATAGGTTAAGGATTGACTTATGTGTTACCGGTATGAAACATTGGAGCCCAATTAGAAAAATTGCACTTAAAACTATGTTGTTCAATTATCAACTTAGGCTTAGCATTGTTTGATAGTAACATAACAGTTAGTTGAAGGGGATATATTTTGTGCAACATTGATGTAAAATTAAGCTATTAAATTATTATATCATCTAGTAAGATGATTGCATACCCTATATGGTACTTGATACAAATTGAATGATGAGAAATGAGATGCAAAAATAAAAGTAGAAGAAAGTCTAAATTAAAATGAATAAACCGTTTTTAAAATCAATAAAAATAATAGATGCTGAATCATCGGGCTTCATACACATATTAGAAAAATTGCAATTAAAAAAATCATGATATGTTATTCTCTTTTTTCGTTTACAAATTCGACAAGAGAAAATATAGATAATTTAATTATTCCAAATAACATAAAAGAGGACAAGAATACCAAATAGTCGACGCATGGGCATGGGGCAAGATAGACAAAAGTTTAAGATAAGCAGTGCCCATCGGCCATCGTTCATCAATGCTTGAAGATGTCTTTAACATTTGTATCTAATTATCAAAATCCTAACAACCTCCTTGCTATACGCACTATATAATCTCGTCAAATGCAAAAAATTGTCATCAACTTTTGGTGTCGATAATTTTTTTAGAGGGTTTTCGTAGGTCTTTCAGGAAGTTGTTGGTGTTTGTCGACATGGAGATCCTGTGTCAGCATAGATTTTGCCGTCTCCGGCTTCCTATGTTAGTGCCTCAACCATGTGTTTGAGGTTTGATACACTGTCATATTAAGTTTTCACTAGTTTTAAAATATTAAAAATGCCGAATTAGGGATTTATAAAAATCAATTAAATCCAATCAAACCATGTTAAAAAAAAAAAAACAAAAAAAACAGAGATTAGATCAAGAGAATGTGAATCGACTATCTTTCATGAACATAAATAAACCTCAACGAATAACATGTCTACAATGGTTTGGATTTAGCCCCAATCCTATGCTATTTTTATTTTTGTTTTCAATTCGTTATATAGTTGCTTGAATCTCCGCAGTACCATTCATACATATTGTAGTCAATAAAGTGGGAATAATTAGAGATCTTAAGCTTAATTATATATTTATATACATCACAATTGAGGTATAATATTATTTTTTTAAAAAAAGGTCAGTGGTAGTTGTTTACTTGTTTTACTAATCTAAAAAATTCACCAAGTCTTAAGAGCAAGCATGTAATCTTAAATTATACATTTCATTAAATATAGCAAACTAAACGTCATTGTCGTTGTCATTACTTTGGTTTACATTGTTGGATGGAGATAACTTAAGGGCATGTTTGTTTGGACGAAGGAAAAGGAAAGAAAAGGTAACATTTCAAGAGAAAGGAAAGGAAAGGAAAAGGGTTAAACTCCAATTTTGTTTGATTAACTTAAGAGGGGAATCATTGCTTTCTTCATTACCTTTTTATGTGTTTGGTTGATTTAGGAAAAGGAAAGAAAACAAAAAAATAAGACCTTTGCATTTTTTATTTATTGTTACATAATATTATTACAAAATCATATAACAAGGATGAACAGATATAATAAACACATATGAAATCACTTGAAATTCACACAGTCATAATTTCATACAGTCAGAAATCGGCAGTCAGAAACACCACTTCGCACTAAAAAAAAAGAAGCTAAACCACGTTCAAAAAGACATAAAGATAGACTACAAAATCAAACACACCAAAGTATCCTGCATGTTCAAAAGCTACAACCACATATATAAAATCCACACGATCAGCTCCTCTTCTTGAGCAAGTCGGTCACATATTGTTTCATCAGACTGTTGTTGGCCTGAAAGAATATATGAAGTTCATGTAAAGTAAAATTTCAGTAAAGTAAAATAACAGTAAAATATCATCCAAAAGCTTAATTAACATATAAACAGCCCACTCGGAGTTGGTGAAACACTTACTGTTGGGTTTTGCTCTATATATTCCCAATAACTTGTTGAATATTATGATATATAAAAACAATTGTATATGAGAAATAGATTCAGAAATAGAACCAAAAGATCCACAGATTCAGGGCAAGCATTTGAAGCAAGCATTACAAATGAGAACAAATAAGTCATCAGATAGCCCACAACATCTACAATGGAACTGAAACCCCAATTGTCCCCAAATTGTAATAAATTGAACCATAACCCAAACTTATTGCCCCTGTAAAATTCCCACACCTGCACATATCTTCAGCATTTACAAAGTGGGGCATCAGAAATCAAAAGATATACCTGCTGGGTTTACAAAGAAGGGGCAAGCAGAAACAACAGAGAGAGAGAGAGAGGACAAACAAAGCATCGGAAATACACAAACAAAGCACAACGCAAAAGTGAAAATAAAATAAAATTCAAAAGCACCGGAAATACCTGATTCGCAACGGAGGTTGCAATCTACAGGTGGTTGAAAAACCTGAAACTAAGCAATCTTCAGCCGTTGAAAAACCTAAAAACCCCTACCTTGGCAGGGAACCTGAAACTAAGCAAGTAACCATTTAAGAGAAGCGGAAAAAACACTTACAGATGAACCAATACAAGCTCGAAAAGAATCAAACCAAAACACACTAGCACTTGCCCTACAAACTCTAAAGATATCCCGATTTTACACACAAGCATTTGCCCTACAAACTCTAAAGATATCCCGCTTTTACACACTAGCACTTGCCCTATAAACTCTAAAGATATCCCATCAATAAAAGCTTGCTTTATCCACAATTCGTTGGCATGAATCACATATTTCCAACATGTAAACCACATCTCAAATCTGAAAGATGATTTTTATGAACAAGTTATGCGAAAGGTTACAAAACCAGCACTCACCATAAAAAGAGTGATTCAAGCCCTATTAGAAGACGAAATACAGCTTCTGTCATCACAATGCATACAGTGGAAGCATATAATCTAGTCAGTCGTACGATAAACAAATGAAGTGTGAGCAATTACATAAAAGCCATCGCCAACTTGTGAAATTCCATCACCTGAGAGTTTGGCAAATACCTTCCTCTAAATAATATCCATATAGCTTGAATGTTAAGATTCTTGGCCCTTTAAATCTTTTACATGTTTCCAACTTTGACCAACACATTGCAGAAAGACTACAATTTTTCCATTACTGACACCCCAAGCAATACATTGATACTAATTTTCCATAAGCTACAGCTTCCAAAATCCTGAATGCCTTGTAATTTTCCATACAAACACCTGCAAATCCTCATTCAATTGGGATACCCTTTTCAACCTACCACTAACTACCCTACAACATCAAGAACTGATTTTTACATCAGTGACATGCTTATTCTATGCAGATCAGGTTGCTATACAGTTAAGTAAGAGACAGTTCCAATTTAAGCAGGCACATCCAAGTTACAAAACAACTTGCTTAATTAAGAAATCAACTTTGAGACAAATTGGATTTTGATCGAGCCCTTCTTCGTTTCAGATTTTAGATAACCACCTCTCTCTCTTTTTACCGTAACAAATAAATACTGGTAACCACTAGCTATCTCCCCTATTGATTCTCTGTTCAAATTTTCAATTATCCAACTGATTGGTAATTTCAGAAAGAAAAAACCACTAGCTATACCCGACCCCTGTTGATTCTATATTCAATTTTTCAATTATCCAACTGATTTTGTCCAATGAAACATGAAATTAAGGGAAAAAACATATGGAAAAACACCAGATTAAGGCCATTAACACACAGCTGATTGATTCTTAAAGAAAAATTGAGCATAAAGAAGAAGCATCAATATTTATATATGATAGAACATAAATATCCAATAGAGGCTAACAACAGCTGAGAGCACCAACCTGCAGTAGAGATGCGAACAACAGAGAGAGGGATACTGGATTCGTACCTCGAGAGAGAAATCAACTTCTTCAAACAATTCGCACGAAGACCAGGGAAGGAGCAGCTTGCCAGGCTAGGGTTTTGCTCAACCATAACCTGAAACTGGCAACTCGAGAGAAGAATTTGTCATAAATTAGGGTTTTGTTTGTGGAAGAAGAATCTATCACATAGGATATCTAGCAATCGAGCAAATCGAGAGAGAATGAGTAGAATCTATCACAGAGGACATCTAGCAATCGAGCAAATCGAGAGACAATGAGTAGAAGAAGTACGTACCTGTCATCGCTGCAAATTCGTCGTTGAAGAGAAGAGTTCGAGAGATCGAGAGTTGTGTTGGGACATATGCGATACTGCGATGGCCGATGGGTTGGACGGACGAGACAAAGAGAGTCGGGGAGAGAGAAAAAGATTGTAAACCCCCTAATTTCCGAGGGTAACAAATCAAGGAAACCAATTGACCCGTGAAAAGTAATGAATCTTTTATAAATGTTAAACAAACAAGCCCAATGAGTCCCGGGCCGTATTATTCCTTTCCCAGCCCAAATTTTAACAAAACAAACAGGCCCTAAATTGCTTGTAAATGTAATGATCGCCTCGTCACTTATAAATTACAATTGTTTTTTTGTTACCTATAAAGAAAACAAATTAATAATCATAAAAATAAGAAAGAATATGATTGGCAAAACACTTCATCACAATTACAGATAAAACTACGATTAAATGAAAATATGTGCCTGGAATTGTAGGGGCATTGGAAAACCCACATTCTGGACTGATATAAACACTTTTTGTAAAAATGAACAAATCCATTTAATCTCCCTAACAGAGACGAAAACCGGAAGAATACCCGAGGAAAAAGCATGGAGAAGTGCAGGCTTCGATAATGCGGTCTGGTCGCCGGCCATTGGGCGCTCTGGTGGGATTGGTGTACTTTGGAAATCACATTATCTTACTCATGAAGATATTTCACTAGACATACAATTTGAGAGAATCATTTCAGTCAAATACAAAAACTTTAATACAAATTTCTCCTGCATCCTTATCTTCGTCTATGGTCCTCCCGATGAAAGGGACAAAGACGATTTCTGGAGAACAGTTAAAGATTTAATAAACTCTTCCGACTTACCTTGTATGGTGCTTGGGGATATGAATGAAATTTGTCACGGAGAAGACAAGTTCGAAGGAACAGAAATCAACCCGACTCGGTTTAGACGTCTGCTTGATCTTAAAGGTTCTTGCGATCTAGTTGAAATACCTTTTTCAGGAAACTCTTTTACATGGAGGAAAAAGGAGTCGGGAACAGACAATATTCTTGAAAGATTAGATAGAGCAATTGTCCAACATCAGTTTTTGGTGGAATACCCAAATCTAAAAATCACACACCACGCATTCACATCGTCTGACCATTGTCCCATATCTCTCGATCTAAGTAATGGTGAAATACACAAGGCCCCACCCTTCAAATTGGAAAATATGTGGTTACAGAGGAATGATTTCCGTAATATAGTTAAACAAACCTGGAGAGCAAACTGTAGTGGTTCAGCAATGTTTCAACTATCCTTTAAGACAAAAAATTTAAAGGCGAAAGCTAAAGAATGGAATCGGAAAACCTTCGGAAATATTTTTCGACAGCTAAAGGATGTCGAATGTAGCCTTCTAGAGATACAAAAGACCAATTTAGTTTCTCAAGACACATTCACGGTGGATAAACAAACACAACTACTTAAGAAAAAGGAAGCTTTGTTGAATTTCCACAAGAAATTTTGAAATCAAAGAGCAAAGGTTAAACACCTAAAACTTTCTGACACTAATTCTGGCTATTTCCATAGGATAGCAACAGGGAGGAGAAATAGAAAGATTATTCGAAATATTACAACAGCAAACGGAACCCAAATTATTGGGGAAGAAAATGTCAAGAAGGAAATTCAACTAGATTTTGAAAAACGATTCAAAAGGGATGGGGAGAATAGACAAAATCTCACAGCTTACCTATCCTTGATAACTCCATCAATTATGAATAGCGAAAATGAGGAATTAATAAAACCAGTTACAAATAGTGAAATTAAAAGCGCGTTGTTTTGTATGGGAAAAAATAAGTCCCCAGGTCCGGATGGTATGACGGTGGAATTCTATAAAACTTATTGGGGCATTGTTGGGCCATCTGTGATAAAAGTGGTCAAAGGATTCTTCCAATCGGGTAAATTGCTCAAACAGATTAACCACACATTTATCACTCTTTTACCAAAATGTGACAATCCAGCTACAACAAACAACTATAGAGCAATTAGCCTTTGCTTAACTTTATATAAGCTTATTTCAAAAATCATTACTGATCGTCTAAAAAAAGTGATTGGGAAACTCATTCACCCATTACAAGGAGCTTTTGTATCTGATCGCGCTATTCAGGACAATATTCTGGTAGCACATAAGATCTTCCACACGTTCAAAAGCAGAAAAGGAAATGAAGGCTGGGTGGCGATAAAATTAGACATGGAAAAAGCATATGACCGTGTTAATTGGGAGTTCTGCTTTCAAATCCTAGCAAAATTTGGCTTCCACCCAACCTTTATAGGTTGGATAAGAGAATGTGTAGAAACAGTCTCATTCTCAATTTTGGTTAACAACGGCCCTACGGACTTATTCAAACCAACTAGGGGTCTCCGTCAGGGTGATCCATTATCGCCTTTTTTATTCATTCTGGGGGCGGAAATCCTTGCTAGAAAACTACAAGCGGAGGCGTCATCAAGAACTGGTACTGTTGGGTTTAGGTTCGGCAGAGACGGTCTCTCTGTTCCTTTCCTAGCGTTTGCGAACGACATCATGGTGTTTGCAAAAGCCACTTCTACTGCAAGCGAAAATATAAGAAAAATTATTGATGAATACTGTAAGTACTCGGGCCAAAAGGTTAACTTTCACAAATCCTCTTTTCAAACAACAAGCGGAGTACCCAGATCCAGAATCCAAGAACTTGAAGGTAGTTTACAAATTCCTCACACGAGAGCATTAGAAAAATATCTAGGTTGCCCCATTATTAACGGAAAAGTGAATCGAGAAACCTTTGAAGAAACTGTATGCAAGTCAAAAGAGCAACTCTCTAAGTGGAGAGCCAATGCACTCTCTCAACAAGGGAGAGCAACACTTATAAATTCAAATCTTTCATCAAAACCTCTCTACATAATGCAGAGCTTTATGCTACCGACCAATATACACAAAGAACTAGACCAACTCAATAGAACTTTTTTTTGGAACAAAGATCTTCAGCATAGACCACTAATAAGCTGGGATAGAATCTGCAAGCCAAAATGTAAAGGTGGGGTCGGGCTCCGAAAATCGAAGGATAAGAACGTGGCTCTTCAAATGAAGTTATTATGGAAAATCCTCGTTGAACCTGATAACTATTGGGTTCAACTGATAAGGTATAAATACCTAAAAAACACGGAACTTCTACAATATAAAGCAAAGGGCAATACATCATGGCAGTGGAGAAACCTAAGTCGGCTCATTGACAAATTTAAAAAAGGTCTCGTTTGGTCTGTTGGTGACGGGAGATCTATTAACTTCTGGACTGACAACTGGTTGTCGATGACCCCCCTTTTAGGAAAAATAAACCCACCACATGATGTTAACATTAACCAAAAGGTCAGTAACTATATGATAAACGGAAATTGGTGGATTGAGAGACTAAACCGAGATTTCGATAACACCATCGTAAAGGAAATAACAGATATTCCTATCCCTGTTTCGCCGCTTCCAGATAGACTCTTCTGGTGGCCGGACCGTGAGGGCTGGTTCACAACAGCAAGTGCAATGAAACTCATTACCAACTCTGATAATATGACAGACGACCCTAACTCATGGATTTGGAAGCTAAATATTCCCCCAAAGATTAAAAATTTCCTTTGGAAACTGGGTCAAAAGGTACTCCCAACAACAACTCGATTATCTCAGCGAGGCGTTCATGTCCCAATCCCCTGTAAATTATGTAATCACCATGATGAAGATGAAGCTCATCTTTTTATTGAGTGTAGTTTCGCAAATTATTCAGCTCTGCAGATACAGGAAATCCAGCACATTATACCCAATTTACTAAATAACACAAGAGACATTAAAGTAATCATGAGCACATTAGGTGATAAACTTAATCCCACGGAAAAGGAAGTACTAGCGCTCAAATGGTGGGTCATTTGGTTTTACAGAAATCAGATTACCTTTCGAGATGGCCACATTCCATCAAATAGGGAAATACAATCTCTCATAAATTCGCTCTATGAAAATTGGAGAAAAGCATGTAAACAAGAGGAGGATATAGGAACAAACAATGCAAAAGACAAGCCAATCCAAAAAATAAAAAATAAAACAAGAATCAAGTGGAGAAAACCGGGACGAGGAGTCATGAAACTAAATTTCGATGGGTCATCTTCATATGTGGATGGAAGCACCACGGGGTACATTATTCGGGATTGGGAAGGGAAACACATTACATTTGGATACAAACATATAGGTAAACAATCTCCTCTAATGGCAGAAGTACTCGCCCTGCGAGAAGGGGTAATTAAAGCTAGAGAACTTCGAATCAGAAAACTCGTGATCGAAGGAGATTCAAAGATTATCATCAATCATCTAGCACAAAAAGGAAAATGTCCTTGGGAGATTGAATTGACTATGAGTGATATCAAAACAATCATTCAATACTTTCATGAAGTATCCTTCTTGTATGTCCCCCACATTGGTAACAGAGTGGCTGATAAGGTTGCACACCTTAGCCGCTCTGCGCGGGGAGATGCACTTGAAACACATCCAGGTCTTTTAGACCTCATCCGTCAGGATGCGATCGGCTAGGTTTAATCCAGCCGAAATTTTACCTTATCAAAAAAAAAAAAAAAATTATAAGGGATATATATTTTTGTTTTAAAAAAAATTAAGATATTTAATGGATGTTGCGTGCACGATGATGCAACTACCATGCGATAAGTTCACAGAACCTATTCTTACTGTATAAAGGTTTGCAAGTCAATAAAGAACCAGTTGATTAGGATACAGTCATCATCAATGTCTCCCTGTGTCAATAAATATTACACACATTCCATATAATCCATACCATGGAATCTTCCATTATTTTTATAATTTTAAGAATTTTATAAAATAATATAAGGACATTTTTTTTCCTGAAATAAATAAATATAGCGTCTACATATAGAAAAATAATAATTTTAGTATCAAGAAAGAACCAAGATAGTCTAGATTGAAATTTTGGGACTAGGCTACCCAATAAATACATAGAATTGGACCACCCAGGTTCACATAATTACATATTAACAGTATCTAAAAGTTGCAATCAAAATTATCCAAGTGTCAGTGTCTAATTTATGTGATTAATAAAATAAAATAAAATATTTATTAAAAAAAAATTAGCGGAGTTTTGCAAAAACCCAATATATAAATTAAGATAAAAGTCAAATGGTTCTCGCACATTAGGCAAATAAGTATTTTAACCAACAATACATGATATCATTTTTCAATTATAGTCACAACTCAAAAGGCATGGACATGATTCAAACACTTACTAATGGACAAGAAAAACTTGGTCATTTTGCAATCTTTAGATTAAATATTGCAACTGGTAGCACACCAACCAATTGCTGCTATAAGGCCACTAGTTCAGCTTTGCCTCTGGATGAATAAAAAAGAAGTTGCAGACATGACCATATCCTACGTCGACAGGCACGCTCCTTAAGTGTTATGGATGTATGATCATATAGCCAAAGAGCAGCAAATAATAACACGAGCCATGAAGAGTATGACTGAAATCCAAACTAAGGCTATGATATGAGAATGCTATATTTGTAACGAATCAAAGTGCCTAAGTACCTTCACTCCAGCTTCTCTGATAGAAACCACCTCACCGAGGTACTTCAGAGTTCAGATCTCTCTTCAAGATGACAGAGATAGGTGGGAATGTCCTTGAGCAGCATCTTGCCAATTCACCGAGGCTGGCAGCTTCAGAATCTGTCATTACAAAGTTTCTTGTAATGATTCCACCCAAAAAAAAATGTCTTGTAATGGAAGTGAAACAAGAGGATAAAATGGACAATCTCCCATCCTAGTGCAAACATACATGAATGTCTCTGATTGAACGTTGAAACATGAGAACTTTGTCGAACTTATCAAACCAGCACTGGTCATCAATCTAAACAACAGTACGAGAAACCATTGACATGGATACACCTGTTCTAAATTCTAAGCACACCATCTTAGTTACTTTTCACAAATGATTTGTGTCATTGAGGTACTAATTTCCCATAGTATGCCAATGCAGTGACAGCAGAATACTTTTTTGAATAATACGGCTACTAATCATACAGGAGGGGAAGCTATCAACATAAACAAAATAGTGAAAATAGAATACTAGTGCAGTTTTTTGCCTAATACTCCCTACGTTCAACAACATGTCTTTCTAGATTTTGCACGTTTTCTAAAAAACTAAAAAAAATTGATCAAAGTTAATATTTTACTATATTTTTTAGATTCTTAATAAATGTGCAAATCTAAAAGGACGTATATTATTGACCGAAAGTAGTACATCCACATACAAATTGGATCACGGTGTGTTGTTACTTGTTAGCCCATCCTCAGGTCCATTTTTACCTTTCCCCGTGTCCCACCCAATCATCCTAAACTTAGTGGTTCAATTACCATCTTCTTACCCCATCTAAGAGTGACAAGCCTGGGATTTAGCAATTAGGCAAAGATGGAAGATTAAGAGTGCACAAAATGATGTAGGGTTAACATAAGTATTACCCTGCATAACTACAGTGCAACACACTATGAAAGTGTACTTTCATAATTATGTTGGGCATGATAAGGCCAAATCCAATAGATTTATCACTTTCATACAGGTAATGATTTACAAAGTGATTTGAATAAATAACTATATCATTGGCAAAAAAATGCTGGGCATGATAAGACCAAAATCAATAAATTGAAACAAAAGTAAAGTCTTACTCGAGAGTCGAAAAGTGGCATAACAAAAGAATATAAAGAAGCTAACAGATGGCATGATAATCACCTGCAAAAGAAACTAGAAAGAATGAACCAAGTCAGAGATGAAGCCATATTTTTAGGACAAAAGGCAACCAATTTGAACTAAAGAAAAAGTTAGGAGTTACATCGAAATGAACCTGGAACTGTGGAAGCTCAAAGGAAATCGAAGACCTCTTTTGGTTCCCCGTCGTCTTCATTGGTGATGGGTAGTAATGACTTCTCCTCTTTCATGGAAACTATCCAGGGGTGTGTTCTTGTTGGTGAAGTCACTTTTATTCCTTTTTCTTGTAAAATACTCTATAAGTTCATTAACCAAATTTTGGAAGTGGAATTTGAAAATTCCAATTTCATAATTTTTCAATTTTAGAGTGAGAATTGTAGAAGATTTAGTGTGAGTTTGCTATTTGGTACATGTAATAGCTTATCATACCAACAGAAATATTCACTTAAACTGTGCGGCTCTCTTCCAAGCTTGTATTTGGATTCCAGATACCTAAGATCTAGCTAATTAATTTGTTCATTGCGGATATCAGTGAAAGTGAAAGTGAAATTGTTTACTGATGATAAAAACACCAAAATACTAGTATTAAATAATACAACAAACACTTTCCAAATAAATCACAGAAGTATATCAATGCCAGTAAAAATTGAGATCAAAACCACTCATGAGATATTTAGTTTTAGCATAACATGAGAGTACACATTGTAAGACTACATTAGCAAACTTGCTTCATATCAAATCATCCAGCTATGGTTCAAGTTAATGTGCTGATCAAAAACAACAAGAACAATCAAAAGGACAAAGTGGAGTAAAACCAGAACCTTCTTTATTGATACCCAATTCATTTGCACTATAGATAGTGAGTCCATCATTTGTTTTCCTCCTTGAGCCTTCGCTTTTCTTTTTCTTCTTCTTCTTCGCCTTCTCCTTGTCCTTTATAGGTATCCTGTTCACGCTTTCTTTGGACTTTTCAGACTCTTCTACTTCAGGATTCTTTCTCTTCTTATTTGCAAAGATCTCATCAATCTCATCTGTCGTCTTCTTTGGAGGATTTACTAGCTTTTCTTGTTTGACAGATGGTTCGACCTTTACCTTAGAAGGGGTCTTCTTTTTTGGCATGATCACAGCTGTATGAGGACACATTCATACGCCATTAGAAAAGGCATAGGCGAACCATTCCAGAGAAGCAAATTACAGGATGGAAAGGTATAGCAATAAGCATGATATTTAACCCAAACAAACTGATAAGTTCACAAGACAAAATCATGCAAGATATCAAATTATAACAAACATGATTCTCATTTCAGACTAATTGCCAGAGTGAGAAGCTGAACATCAGCTCATCCAACAAAACAAATTGCTGACAATCAATTTGACAATTCCTTTTACTAACTGACTGATTGAGTGAGAAGTAAATTACAGGATGGAAAGGTATAACAACAAGCGTGCGACTTAACCGGAACAAACTGATCGGTTCACAAGACAAAAATCATGCAAGTTATCAAATTATAACAAACATGATCCATTTCAGATTAATTAACTGAGTGAGAAGCTGAACATCAGCTCATCCAACAAAACAAATTGCTGGCGATCAATTTGACAAATCCTTTTACTAAATTCGCAGTATATGTTTTGATTCTCCCCATCACTGAATTTCTATTTGATCATTGTAATAAAGATCAATTTAAAGGATTTTTTTTTTTAAATCGCACTTCCTTCAAATTGCAAACGCAACACTAGAACAAACCCCCAAAGCCCCAAATCGAAACAAGAACGGCCAGTCATAACTAAGTTTGACAAACCTAACACACTGAAACTTTAAAATTCTTCAAGCATAGCACAATTTTGAACCAAAAATGTATGAGATTGATGCAATTTCCGAACAATCCCTCGCCCCCGACTAGAACCATTGCAATTTCATAGATGAATCCAACGTGCGAAACAAGTTGCATATGCATAAAAACATAAAGCATAGTAGTAAATTCACGTTTTGATGCAACTCTAAGATTGAATAAGAAGACGGAAATTGAAGAAATTTGTGAGAACTCGAACCTGCAGGCTGCTAAAAACTGAAGATAGTATGTGGCGGTTGCTGCTGCAGCTGCCCGCGCGCCTGATTGTTCTCAAAAGCTAAAACTCGCCGGCGAACGGTGCCAATACCGGCCAATAGCAAGTGAGGGCGGCGGAGGGAGAGTGGGTACTGCCGGAGGCTAAACTGAAAATAGGGTTTCCCGTTTCTGCAAATCAATATGTTACGTCAAAATATAGAGAAGCTACCAAACGCCATATAAATGTGATTTCCAGCACCCATTTCTTGGTTTAATTACAAAAAAAGACACATAGTGTGCAAATGGGAGAATTATGCACAACGGCCAATTAAACAACCACACCAATGAAGATATTGCAACCCAATGAAGATCCCTACATCACTTGGTGCTGCTGCTGCACTACATGTATCACAAAATTATTTTGAACTAAAATATATTTTAAAAATAAAAATAAAAATTATATTTAGATTTAAAAGACCTATATTTATATATTTATAAAATGTTATGTTGAAAAATCATCTTTCAAAATTTTTAAAAAATGTATATTTCAAATAATCATCTTTTCAATTTTCATATTTAAAAAAAATGATTTTTCAAAATAAAAGTTGATAAACATATAAATATAGGTGTTTAGAATATTAATATAATTTTTAAAATTTTTATAAACATAAATTTTATGTTAAATTAATTCTTGGATGCATATTGTGAAGTATAGAGTGATGTAGAGGATCCTTATTGCAACCCCACTCGTATAGTACTCCGTAGTATACTACTTCCGTCGATTTCCCGATGTTTTACTTTTTAGCGCAATTTTTTAAGAGATAAAAACTATATAAAATATCAATTTTTAGTTAATTTTTTATATAATTACAAATTTATTAATAATAAATTTGTAATTATATAAAAAATTAACTAAAAATTGATATTTTATATAGTTTTCAACTCCTAAAAAATATCAAAAGATATGTATTTTTTAACGGAGTGAGTATCAACTAATCGCACAAATTTCAACCTATCTATACTCTTAATTTCATAAAAACCCTTCAATAATTGAAATTAAACTTTTCAAATTTTAAGCCCTAAAATTTAAAAATCTCAATCCTAATTTTATAGGCTGGGAATTTAA
This sequence comes from Persicaria tinctoria, assembly GCA_037127255.1. Classification (NCBI taxonomy): domain Eukaryota; kingdom Viridiplantae; phylum Streptophyta; class Magnoliopsida; order Caryophyllales; family Polygonaceae; genus Persicaria; species Persicaria tinctoria. Next base: position 11,302,779 of record JBANSL010000012.1, read on the forward strand.
TTTAAAGGGTGTATAATGTCAATTAAACTGCATATAACTCAAATAACATCGAAAATGGCTCGAATCTCTTCAAATCGGTCGAATATTTGAAAATTTCAACGCCTCCTAAAGTTACGAGAGGATAGAGGAATGAGAAATTCTTCAAATGGCCAAATTTTGTAATTTGTAATCTTTCAAGGCTCTAGAAATAAATAAAAACTTGTAAGATGCACATCTCGGAGTTCATAGAGTGGCAGAGAAACTCCTGAGAAACAGTCCTCCGATCAACTCCGACGAACACTTCCGAAAATGTTTAAGAAGTAAGTTCCTCTCTGAATTGATCCGTTTTAGGGTTTTGATCGAATTCTTTGTCATTTCTAATTGCAAAAATTGATGGCTGAATTGTAATCAGTCTAACAGGGATGCGAAACCCTAAATCACTATGTTTATAGATCCTCCTTTTCCTTACCTGCTCTTCGTATGATTCATCTCGGTGCTAATTAAGTCGCTCGGTGTGAAGTTCATATCTAATTTTATTTCTGAATATCCGATCTTCATTTGCTGCTGATCCTTGCTGCCCTGTCACTTCTGTCAGCAAAGTGGTCATATCTGATCCTTTCTTCATTCTTGAGCTCTCATTGTTGTTATGTTTTCTGATTAGTGATTTCTGTCATGCGTAATTGAACTAGTTTTTTGTTTCTGATGCTAGTGTTTCCTGTGTGACTGGGTGAGGTAAGTGATCATAGTAGAGCTTGAAGAGTTTTCGTTAATTCATTCACCGGTCATCATCAATATTCCAATATTTGCTCTGAAATTGTTTCCTTTTGGAAGACTACATCCAATGACTGATAAGTATCAGAAGTACTTCTATTTGATATGAACTCCTCTTAGTGTAAATACTAAATAGTGTCATAGACTCATAGTGATGTATATGTTCCATGGTTGTCCACAAGCTTGTAATTTTCACTCCTCACAGTTTTTTTATGTATATGAATTTCACCATTCCGGCTTTCCGATGTTTTCAGGTTTTCCAGTGAAGAAGTGTCTGCGCAAAATCAAGTCAAGGCATCTGTGCAGCGGAGAATTCGACAAAGTATTGCTGAAGAGGTTGATAGTGCCAGCTACATCCATTTTTTCTTCTTTTGCACATGTTATTTTTTAAAGCTGCAATTGTTGCAAATTGAGAATTGCTTTTGTTTGTTGAAATGTCACTGAGTTTTGGATACTGCAGTATCCTGGACTTGAACCAGTGTTGGACGATTTGCTTCCGAAGAAGGCCCCTCTTATTGTAGTCAAATGGTCAGTCTCTTTGCTTTGCTGCATCCGTCGCTTGTCATTATATCTCTTTTCTCACAGGTTTTTCTGTCGTGCAGTCAAAATCATTTGAATCTTGTTGTCGTGAACAATGTCCCCCTTTTCTTTAATATACGAGATGGCCCTTATATGCCTACTCTGCGACTTCTTCATCAATGTAAGATCTGTTCTTTTCTATACATATATGTAGCTGATAAAGTTAATGGACACCAAATGCATCATCTTAGTTACTTTTGTTAAAATCTGGTTAAGAGCTCTAAATGGTTCATGTGGCAGTCTTCCTGAAGTACAATATAAGGGGGCTATGCTATGGACATAATCTTGGATATTGATTCACATTCATTATGCTGAATTCGTTGACATAAATCTCTGGTTTGGTATTGCAGATCCTAATATAATGAAAAAACTACAGGTGGACAGAGGCGCCATAAGATTTGTTTTCTCCGGGGCCAACATCATGTGTCCTGGACTTACATCTCCAGGGGGTGCTCTAGATGATGAAGTTGGGCCAGAAACTCCAGTGGTAGACAAAATTTTCTTTTCATTTGTATTCTCGTTTGACATTTTGAATTACTGTTATAGTGGAATTGGGTCATTTCAGGCAATTATGGCCGAGGGAAAGCAGCATGCACTTGCTATTGGCTTCACAAAAATGTCGGCAAAGGATATGTAAGAGTGGTCGTAATGTATTGTATGATGTCTAATTGAATCTGCCTTTTCCCTTGCTTCACATTATCTTGCTACTGCAGAAGAGCCATCAACAAAGGAATTGGCGTTGAAACGTTGCACTATCTGAATGATGGTCTGTGGAAGGTAAAAACAAGCCTCATCTCCAATTATCGCAAATGCACTTGTTCCTTCGTCCGTTTTGATCTAATATCTAAAGAATCACCAAACTACTTAAGATGGATCTAATATCTAAACAAACTACATTTCTTTTTGCCTGCATTGCTGTAAAACTGGCTGAAGAGTCATGGCTATTCATATTTGTAGATGGAGCGACTGGACTGATGGTGCGCGTGCTCGGGGCTGGTTGCTTCTTGCTTGCTTTATGCCATGGGAGATGATAATTGTCTGGATTTTTGTTGTTAAGCAGACGTGCATTTAGTAATGTAATTGATCAAGTTGTTTCAATCCCAGGCAAATTATCAATCACCAGAAGCTTGCACCGTTGGCTTTTGGTAGTGTCTAACCAATACAGTACAATTTAACATAAGTAGTATAAATCATGCACAATTTATCAAAATTGTTAAAGATATTACATGGCCTATCAATTCTTTTTAAAATAAAAATGGCAACATCTTTAAAATGTGTGTTGAAAGTATACTGTCAAAAGAAGGAAAGTGGAATCCAAACCTAATTTTCATACTGACAACTGACAAGTGATTAAAAAAAACCCTTACCGAAAAGAAGGCATCAACATGGCTATAAATATAATCCAAAAATGCAAGAACATTCTACAAACTCAATCCTAATATGCAAGACCTTTAATCTGGAACAAGACTACAACAGTTTCAAGGGTGAGACCGAGGAAAACAATGTAAACATTTCCACCAAAGTTCATAACATGGGTGAAACCATATTGCCAAACATTAAATCGTAGAAAGGATCACCAAGTCAGTATTGCTTGGTGCGGGAAAGAGGCTTTTTTTGCTGTCTATGTGTTTGCCATTCCTCAGTTCAACCTACCGGCTTCTGTTGATCAATCATAGCTGGCGTTTAAAAACTTAAGCAGTTCACTGCGCTTGTTCTCTGCTGCCTTGTCCTCCTTCGACTTTTCAAGCTTCATTTGGATCTAAGAAGAAAATTGAAAATGTCCTCCAGATGATTTAACGCGAAGAAACTGATTTTAAAAAGAAGAGGTACAAAGGTAATAGAGAACTACCAACCTTTTTGCCAGAAACTGCACTTCGGCGAACACCATCATCTTTATCACGTCCTAGAAACTGGATCACATGCATAACAAAATTATGTTAGAAACTAAAGTAACATATTTGGGAGTAGTTAATCATGGTTTCAAACAAGGTGACGAATAATAACCTTAGAGAGCTGTACTGGGCCATTGCTTCTTCTTTCAACCTGATCTTTCTGCATATTGCTCACATTTCCAGGAGAAATCCAAGCGAGAAGGAATATTCAGGCAAGCCAATCATGTGCCCGGCCAACAAATCACAAACCCCAGCTCCAATTTCGAAGAGCGAATCAAGAAACAGTCAGAAATTATTTTTAGCCAACAGTAGGCAATCTTTCAATTTTAGTGATGATTATAAAAGGGATATTTCTAAGAGAATAGTATTGTACCTCTTTTTTGTCCTTGCGATGTGCTCGCCTAGAACTCTTTTCCTTTTCTCTTGTTTTTCTCTGGAACATCATGAAGAAATCAAGCTACAAATAGAGACAATATCAAACATCAGGAAAAAAGTAAGAAGCGAATGAAAACCTTCTTTGATTTGTCATGATTCTTGCGCTTCCTTGATCGGTTTGATCTCTCCTCCTTACTATCTGAAGAACTACTGCTGTCCAAAAAGTCATACAACACAACACAAGATTTAGCAACTGACCACTAAAAAGTCCATGAGTGGACCTGGAGGGGAAGAAATGACATAAGTTGCAACAATAGTTGGATAAAAAAAACAAAAGGCTTATAGCAGTTGCAAATTTTATGCACACCATTTGCTCCAGCAATAATATAACAATGAATGTAACAGAGGTTATATAATACATTCCACTCCCACAAAATTGAAGTCTCTGTACACTGGTGAGGTTAGATCATACATCACACACTGGTGATTGAAGATCAGTTTTTGAGATTAAACAACAACGAAAAAACCCAGTTTTTTAGATTGACTACTTCAAACTAAAAGAAGAGAGACCGAGAGAGCTGAAAGAAGGGCATAACATCAAGCAAGTAGGGATACTCGCAACATAAAAGGGGAAATCATCTTCATCCCAACCATGACTGGTGCTTAATTGCTTATCCATATGGGCATTCCACATTCAATCAGAATAACTGAATCAATTGATCTTTGACAGTAAAACTTCCTTTTCCCCTGACCTTTAGTGGATGATCCAAATTATGTTAGGAACATCCAAAGAGACTTTAAGGCATAAAGCCATCCAAAAAATGAATCACACAAATTTAGCAAGTTCATCGTGAACCAACTTTCTATTAGCTATTCTTCTTCTCATCATCACCCATAAGCAGCAGATAATAAATCTCCAGAGGCAAATATCATAGCTACAAACTAATTAAAGATAATGCTGTGTTCAAGTACTGTTTCTGGTTAATTTCGAAAACCAAAACCTAAAAGGAAACACCCAAAAAGTCAATTATGATTTGAGCACTAATTAAGCTGATAACCAATGCCCGATCACTGCAAAATAACAATATCTCATCAATCTCTTACCCAAACCATCATTCATCAATGAACAGAACTCCTGAGACCACAATACAGAAGCTAGTAAACCGAAACCCTAATTCCATGAGCACAGATTCAATACGGTCAAAATGAAACACAAAACCCAATGAAAAACCTCCTGCGTCAAAAGTAAACAGATAGCGAGAAGGTGAGAAGGAATACCTGTAATCGTCGGAGGAGTCTGAGGAAGAGGAGTAGCTGTCGGAAGACGCGTGACGCTTACGACGGCGTTTGACCTTGAAATTCTTTTTATCGCGGATCTTGAGCGATTCCCTATCCCGGTTACGACGGCGGCGGCGGCGCCGGTCGTCGTGAGACGCCGAAGCAGACGAGGTATCGGAGGCGGACGTCGCCGACGAAGGCGAGGAAGCAGCCATGGAGGGAGAACGAGCTACGAAGGAGGACAGGGGGAGGAAAAGGGGGCGGCGAATTTAGGGTGGGGGGTTTGGAAACTTCGCCGCGTGGTCTTCCGATGCTTTTATACGGACTTGCGGAGTATTTCAGTCTATATTGACTAAATTAGGCTCCACACGGCGTCGTATTGTATAGTCCCGTAATCCCTTTTTTTTTCTTTTTTTTTTATAAACAAAGTAGTTTTATTGCGTTATCATTAAGTCCTTGAAAATAATTTCAAACAAATTAAAAGGTAAATAGCCTTCCGAAAAACAAAAGAAACAGCTTTGGGGAAGCATTTGCGCCAAAAAGTGGACGGCTTGGTTCCCTTTCCTGCGCACGAAACTCCATCTGCATTCCCGGATGCCTCTGGATAGATTTAGTAGCTCTTTTAGAAGCGCCATTGCAACACCCATAGGCCACGTCTTCTTCTCCATGCATCAAACCACCCGCTCGCAATCTGTTTCAATAATCACCGCACTAGCCTCCCTCTCGACTGCTAACCGCACAGCCCATATCGTCGCTTCAATCTCAGCAACAAACGGCTCCGACCCCCATTGGATCAACCCCGCAGCCGCCCAGATGACAGCACCGTTTGAGTCTCTAACAATGGTGTTGACGCCACACCCTCTCTCTTCCGAAAGTGAAGCATCGCAGTTAACCTTGATAAAACCATGGTCTGGTAACCACCACCTGGCATACTCCCTAGATCTCGCATCATTCCTGCCTGCCAAACTGGAATCCCCTCCCGTTGCTTGTAAGTCCCCTTTTTGCTCCCGTCTACTTATCTCCCAAGCCTCATCAAAGATCCATTCCAGTTGAACTTCTACACCCTCAAACAACCTCTCTTTTGGTGCTCGTCCTTTAGTGCAGTCACAATTTCCACCCACTACAGTAGGTCCACTACCCCCTTCCGAGTTGATTTCAGTTCGGGTGCCAATTTCCATACTTGTCGAGCCCAGCCACAATCCGCCAACACATGCATTATCGTCTTAGCTCCCCCACACTCCTCGCAGAGAGGGATGCTGACGACTTTCCTCCTCCATAGCGCTTCCTTGCATGTGATTATCCCCCGTCGGGCTCGCCAGAGAAAGCATCGCACTCGCGACACTACATCCAGCTTCCACGTCTTTTTCCAAACGTTGTCCACCCTGCCCGTCGATGACGTTTCAACCCCACCCCCCTAAGCAAAAGCGAGCTTTTCCATCGTGAGATGGTACGCATATCTGACACTGAACTGCTTATCCTGCGTGAAGGCCCATATCAATGTATCCTCCACCGATGGGTCGATCAAATGAATGCGCATGATAAGCTCGGCATCCATAGGAAGAAACGAAGATCGGACCACCCCTTCCTCCCAACAACCTATTTCCCAGTTTATGAACTCAAGGACTTGGGTGGACGGATTACTATGTTGTGGGTTGCCAAGGACCTAGAAAGTCGACGGTCTAGGGATCCATCTATCATTCCATGCCAACAATTTGGCACCGTTTCTAACCATCCACAAAGAGCCCGCCTCTAGAATCTCCCTAGCACGTAATATGCTCCTCTCCAGGAGTAGCTCGGTGCATACCCAATATTTGCCTCAAAGAAAGAAGATCGAGGAAAATATCTGGCCTTGAGAAGCTTTGAAAGCAGAGCATCCGGTTCCTGAACTATCCTCCATCCCTGCTTTGCCAAGAGCGCCAAATTGAAAACTTCCAAATCTCTTAATCCCAAGCCCCCTTTTTCCTTTGGTTGGCACATTCACTTCCAGGAGAGCCAATGCATCTTTCTCTTTCCCTTGTCCTCCCCCCAATAGAAGTTGCACATCATCTGTTCGATTTCTCTACATAAATACTTCGGCATGAGGAAGCAGGACATTGTGTACATGGGAATTGCTTGGATCATAACTTTAATCAACACCTCCTTCCCAGGTTGAGAAATAGTCTTTTCCTTCCACCCTTTGAGTTTTTTCCATACCCTCTCTCTCTGACTTATTGGCCTGACGCTTCTCCATAAAGACGGAGGATACGAATCACTTCATCCATGTGTTGACAAGTAGCTTTTGCGAATAATATACTATCCGGACGCAAAAAACAAGTGTGACACTGTCGGGGCCGTCCGTGCAATCCTGATGCTTCCCCACCTTCCCTCTCGCTCACTCAACCTGATCAGACTTGAGAAAGCTTCCGCACACATAAGAAACAAATAAGGGGAAAGAGGATCACCTTGGCGTAACCCTATCCCTGTTATAAACACTAGGGTCGGAGACCCCCACCAAGGCCGAGAAACACACAATTCTCACACACCTTATGACCAGCTCGATCCAGTTCTTGTGGAAACCCATCTTGCTCATGCAGTGCTCCAAGAAATCCCACTCGACCCTATCGTAGGCCTTTTCCATATCTAATTTCAGTGCCATGTAGCCTTTCTTACCTCCCCCCCCCCCCTATCTGCTTCATATAGTGAAAGATTTCAAAAGCTGATAGCACATTGTCTGTGATCAATCTCCCCGGGACAAAAGCACTCTGATTAGACGCAATAAGCTTGCTGAGACAACTTTTCAGACGGTTAGTAAGAACCTTCGAGATGATCTTATATAATACGTTGCATAGGCTAATAGGTCCCGTAATCCCAATGACTACAAAGGAATCTAAGAACTAATTTAGTTTTATGTCCGACATATCAGCTATGGAGACTATTCATTTGCTGAGACAATTGATCAACATGTACATAGACAAGAAGAAAAATTTACATATGACATTCATTGATATAGAAAAGGCTTATGATAAAATTTCGATAGAGCTGTTATGGAGTTGCCTTGAGGAGAAGGGATTGTCGGGGACGTATATCAGAGTCATCAGAGATATGTACGACGGTTCTCTGACAAGCGTTAGATCAGCTAGTGGAGATTCGGAACACTTCCAGGTTCGTGTGGGGCTTCATCAGGGATCGACTCTTAGTCCGCTGATGTTCACTCTTGTTATGGATGCTTTATCCGCTCCACTTCAAGAAGAGATTCCTTGGTGCATGTTGTTTGCTAACGACATTGTTCTGGTGGACAACTCAAGGTCGGGTTTGGCCTGCATGTTAGAATTCTGGAGAGAAGCGCTTGAGTTCAAGGGTTTTCGCTTGATTAGGTTTAAGACAAAGTATGTGGAGTTTCCGAAGCGAAACTCAGAGGCTTCAGTTTTATTAGGGGAGGATCTTGTCTCTAGGAAAGAGTATTTCAAATACCTAGGCTCGCTTGTTCAAAGCGATGGAGGAATTGATACCATTGATACCATTTTTTGTGATGTCATTTTTTTATCGTGAATCATTAATGTCACTTTTTTTTACTGTGATCAGGGGCGGCCAAAGGGGGTGACGCCCGTAGGCGGCCGCTCCACTTTCATCGCTCCGGCTACCCCTATACATAAAAAAAAGGTATAAATGTTGTTGAAAAGATATAGTGAACAAAAAATTTACAACTACGACAACATTTTAGTGTAGAGGGAGGAGTACTGCCTCTAACCCGCAAACCAAGTAGGGGTGAAAATGGGTAGAGTGATGGATGGGTGGAACCATTTTTCCACCCGACCCGTCACAAAAAAATTTCATCCGACCCATCACCCGTATATCTAATATTTCACCCATCACCCGATCCGTCGGGTGAATCGGGTAGGTAATCGGGTGAAGCAAATTTTAAAAAAAAAGTCATAACTCATAAGACATACTTAGAAATCGATCATATTTGATAATTTCACAAACCACGTCAACGTGGAAATCTTATTAATTGTATAAAAAGTTTATTCATACATTATATCATTACCCTCATCTTACAGAGTTTGCATTAAAAGTTTAATATCAAATCAAATGAGATGAATTTTAGTCCGTTGCTAAACTCGTAGTTAAAAACAAAGGAAAAAACAATTTGGTTAAATTATGTCTTAACACACTAAATGCTAAGTCGTTGAAATGACATTCTAGTAGTGTAAGCAAAACAAATAAAATATTTTTTAAAAAAATACGTTACGAGGAGTTAAATAAAATAAGTTTATAATCAATCAAACTACATTCCAGAGAGAGAGGGACACCAAACCTTCGACTTCGATCGATGCAAACCCGGCTTCGGCCGCAACTAACTCGGGTTACCTCTTGTGGTGACCTCGGACCTCCGATTTCGGCTCGATTAGTTGGCCTGCGTGCGTTGCCTCGGTAACCCTCTTCCCTACCACCTCGAATCTTCCGTCGAATCGGGGCCTCGGATCCCATCTCTTCACCCTCAACTACGTCGCCTCTCCACTGTCGGTTTGGGGAGGCGGTTCAGATTCTTATCGGTGGTTCAGTTTCTTCCCGGATTGACTTTCTTGGTCGCCGGTGCAACCAATTTCCGGTAGGGCTCGACAAACCTTTGTTTATGCAACCAATTTCCGGCCAATATGCTATATTTCTTTAGGGCTTTTGTAGACTCGCGATCTAGGATCTCCTTTCCATGATCGATATAATCCAATCTGTACAACCGATCGCCGTTGTGCTCTAATCGGCCTCAAACTCCTGATGTCCTTCCGTCGGCCTTCCCTGGGTTGGGGCCTTGGCTGTCCGGTCGGATCTTCGGCCTCGGTCGGTCACACTCCGGTTGCCTTCTGCGGCGTGTGTGCTGGCTGGTGGTGGGGCTCCTCGCCGCCGGCGCCGATGGCCTGAAAACTCCGTTCAAGTTGAGTGCTTGAAGTGTGGCTTCCCAAATCCCAATTGTGTTCCTTCTATTCGGGCTTGGGCTATCGGGCTCATGCTTGGGCCCCAAGCAAGTCTTGGCCCGACTGCCCCCCAAAATAATTTAAAAAATAGAAAACCTTGTGCACTAAGAGGAATGATTGATTTTTAAATATGTTTAATATATGTATACTTGTTTGGTATTTTTACCTTATAGGTATATGTATATTAATTGTGTAAACGGTTATATATATAATTATTAAAAATCCCGAAAGGATTGATCAAAATCCCGTTAGGGTTTGGGTGCTTTATACACGGATGTTGTGTGGCTTTGCGTTTTGGTGGGGTCGAGCTTTCTCTTCCGCGGATGGGGTTTTGGTTGTTGAAGTCGGGACAGGCAAGGGCCGTGGTGGTGTGTATCGTGGCGTCTCCTCTTTCCGGGTTGACTGCTTCCCTGGTTTCGTCCTCACTCCCCACAGGATGATAGGATCCTGATGTGTCGCTGGCCTACGGTGCTGCTTCTGGTGGTGCTTGGCTTCGTCCGCCATTTTCGTCTTCATCTTGTTTAGGTTTTGTTGGCTTTGCTTCGTTTTTGTAGAGCTCTCTTGTCTGTGTTGTGCACCGCTTTGTATTTTATTTGTTTGGACGGTTTACCGTCTGTCGATTTTTTCAGCCATCGGGGTTCAGACCTGTCTGACCTCGAATTATTACCTAATAAAAAAAAAAAAAGTTTATATTCTTTTAGATTTTTTTGCACAAAAACAATTAGAGAATAGAGAAGCTAGAATTATAAAAAGGAAAAATATGTAGTTATGTTACGCTATTTTTTTTTAAAAAAAAAAAACTATGATTTTTTTTAAATAATCGGGTGAGTTAGCGAGTGGTTAAGCGGGTCGGGTGATGGGTCGGGTAATGGGTGAAAAACATATCACCCATCACCCGTTTCACCCACCCATCACCCGTTTTTTTTTCGGGTTTTCACCCGTATAATCGGGTCGGGTGGGTCGAGTGAGTCGGTCACCCACGGGTGATTTCCAGCCCTAAAACCAAGAACTCTGGAGAGAGGAGTACTGCCTTCTCTCTAGAAACACCAGCACCCATACCCAATAATCACCATCTCCGTAGCACCGACCCATCAGTCCACCACCGATCAGAACCATCTTAAATCCCTTTCACCAAATCAAACTCCAAAATCACCTATTTGCCTCTAAATTTATGGTTTCAACTACACTGCATATTTAATCTCACTTTCGGTGAGTTTGGGGATCTTCCCTAAAAATCAAACCTCGGGGAAAAATGGAGATCTAATCTCGACCCCATACTCAAACTTCGGGAAAAACAGAGATCTAATCTCGACCCCATACTCAAACCTCGGGGAAAAACGGAGATCTAATCTCGACCCCATACTCAAACATTGGGGAAAAACTGAAATTTAATTTCGACCCCAAAATCAAACTTTAGAATAAAATCAAATCTCGACCCTCACCATGTTTGGCCACTGCAACAGTGCAAAAGCACTCATCAATCTCCGATGCAGCGATCCACCAAATTTAAGTTCTTACTTATTGGGAACCCCCAATTTTAATTTTTGATCGGTGGTGGACTGGTTGTGGCTTCCACCATCACCTCATCTGAATCCCAAATTTTTGACCCCGTCCACCAGCCTCGTTCCGTCCGGCCGCTGCTGGTCATGCCATCTTCACCTTGTCACCCCCTGTTCACAACGAGTCTTGATCCGGTTTCGATGGGTATCGCCTCGTTCCGTTTCAGACTCGTTGTTGTTTCGTTGGTGGTGCACCAGATCTTTCCAATTACTCCTCGGATCCTCCATTGCCGATTGCGCCTGGGTCAGTCTCAGGCCTTCGTATGCGGTCGGTTTGTGCACCGGGTACCAACACCTCATCTTGAATCGTACCTTCGCTTCAGTTCGGGATGAGTTGATACTCCTATCCTTTCTCCTCCGTACTCCCTCACCTCCGTTGTCGCCAGGCTCAGTTGTCGTTGGCTCTCTTGTCCGCCACAATACTCCCTCCCCTCTGTCGCTTCCGACCTGTCTGCGGCTCCAGCCGTCGATTTCGCCCGACCGGAGTGCTAAGAGTCGACATGTTCATCGTCTAACCTATAACGCTTTCATCAACTCCAACTGGCCTTATTCGCTTCAAGCTACACCGATGGCCTCTTCGGCTTCCCTTGGGCTCCAAGGAGGTTGGGTTTTCCGGGGATTCACTGGGTTCCGTGTTGCAGCCTTTGGTGTGTAGGGGCTTTTGTTCATCCTTGCACGCCAAAAACGTGATTTACCAAATTAAATAATAATAATAAAATAAAAATAAAAATCGGAGCCAGTAGCTTCAACTATAAACACAACTCCAAGGCCCAATTTCTTCTTTTCTCATTTGCTTTGGGTCCAAAATCATTTTCAATCCTCAACAAAACCGGATTATGTTAATTTATAATTCTTTGATATAATGAATCTATATATTATCCTTCTCAGAGATTTGCCCCGGTCTTTTCTAGAGTTTATGTTTGCTTATTTTTAGTGGTGGTATCTCATTGGGCTATGTGGTCTTTCTTCTGCAACTGCGCGAGAGGTCGTGAAAGTGATCGATATCTGATGACTCGTTGTCGGCCGAGTCCAAATCTGAGGTCTCCACTTTTGATCCACATGGTGCCCCTGCGTTGCCTCTACCAACCGTCAGGAGTGATGATGCACATTGTCCCGGTTCCAACACCGTTCGCCTTCGTTAGTTATGGGCTTCTTTCTCTAGTTTGTTTTTGGTGCTTGGTCTCTGTTGTTTGGTTTTGTATTTTTCGTTTCTTTTCATAACGGTTTGTCCGTTGTCGATCTTTCGGCCTCTCGACTCACTGGACATGTCTGATAGTCGAATTTAGGGGTGGGCACAAATCCTGCGAATCCCGGGCCCGTCCCGCAAAAACTATGCGGGACGGGACACATGACGAGAATTTCTTATCCCGCAAATCTCGCCCCGTCCCGCACATTATATATATAAATAAGAGTAAATTGCACCAAATATACCAAAACCCCTAGTCTTTTGCAAAACTATTTTTTTTTGCAAAAGTAGTCGGTGAGATGGGCAGAAGAGAGAGGGAGGGCAGAGGAGAGAGGTCTGCAAGTGGGCATGGTGGCAGAGGAGAGAGAGATAGAGGGAGAGGAATCGTTACGTGAAAAATGGAGAGAGAGAAGAACATTAAATGCATATGAGAGAGAGGGGAAATCCACTTTTCGCAAAGGAAAGAGATAAAATGGAAGTGATGTCATTGAATAAAAATCAGAATTATGAACAATCCAGTGATCAGTTGCATGACAACCAATACGAAATATGTGCCACCAACTTAATATTGTGTGTCGATCGAACGCTAAACCGTGCCAACAACTTAAGATTCCCCATCGTATGATTCGTGAACTTCATGGATTTGTTCACAATTCGTAGGCATCGAAATCATCGAAATATCATTTGTTAACAATTCGTACGGTAATACCAACCAATTCCTATCAAACCAATTATACTTAGTTTAGTTTTAATTTTTTTAATTTATTTTGTAATTGTTTTAACTTTTTAACTTTTGTTTTATTTTTTTTTAACTTTTTTTTCTTCAGAAAATGTTTTTAATCAAGGGAGGAATACTAACTCGACCTCGATTAAGACGAAAACATATATCGTTAGTCGGAATAATACCTTCCTACTACTATATATGTTGCTTTTACTTTAGTGTTTAAACACTTTCTAATAACTTTAAAGTTTTATGTTGCTTTCGTCCTCAAATATAGTCGGTTCGGACGAAAACCTAAGCATTTGAATAATTTATACGTTTTAATTAAGTTGTATTATATTTGCATGTTTTTTTCTCAACACTCGAAAGTTGGTAAATTGCCATTACCAACATGTACCAACCAATTTAATTGGTTACCAACTTAGTTGGTACAACCCCTTCGAGGGTTGGTAATGGTAGGGATTTTACGATTAACAATTCAAATTGATTGGTACATGGTAAACGAAAAAATGAATTGGTAATGTACCAATTCCACCCCTAGTTGGCGGCACGTAAAACATAATAACTGGCACATTAGTTTTATCTGGCACGTAAAACAAATATCGTAAGCTTTTTTACCCATTTTCGTTAATATATGCTATTTGGATTTGGCATGTGTCGCCCTTTGAGTGGCATGTAATAATCGATTGTTGTCTCGTGTTTCCTATTGTCTGGCATATGCTAACTGGGACCACATTTGCTTCCCAATCAGATTCAATGACGGTTCTTTTACTTTCCCTCTCAATCATCTATCCTTGCTATTTTTAGGCGGAAAATGACTGTGTATTTAATGCATGTGGGGGCCAGCGTTTAATGTACATGAAATAATCCTCTCTCTCCTCCTCTTTTCCACACAATTTCCCCTGACACATCATACCTCCACTCTTTCTTTTTTTTAAATTTTTTTTTACTTTGGTCACTTACAACCGGGTGAAGAGGTTAATTTTTTTTTTTTTTGCAAAAGTAGCAAATGCTACCCCCTATGCTATTTTTACCCCCCATGCTACTTTTGCCAAAGTATACCAAAAGTGGTATATTTGTGCAAATTTTCCTACTTTAAATTGTATTAGTGTGTCTACATATGTATTGTTATTATATGTATAATACTATAATATATCAAATGTATATATATATATATATATATATATATATATATATATAACAAATATCGTAAAATATAAAACTATTATAAATCTATATATATGTTACGCATTTGAAAATCATAAAATATATTCGAATTTTAATTTTTTTTTTGAATATTTATTATTTGAGGGACAAGGCCCGTCCCGTCCCGATCTCGCACCGTCCCGCAAAAATTACGCGGAACGGGATGCGGGACGACCCCAATCCCGTTGTTATGATCCGAGGTCGGTGAGGGTGAATCGAGCAAGAGGAGGGCTCAAGAGAGAGGGAGAATAGAGTTCAGATGAGAGTGAAGGAAGAAGACGATCGACAGAGAAGGAGAGCGAGGTAAGAGAAAGAGGGAGATAGAGATTAGGGTAAATGATTCATTATTACTTGGATACCCCACAATTACAATAGCTAAGAGTATTTATACTCTAATCTAATATCATACCCAACTACAAGGGGACCCTTAGAATATAGGATCATTACATTACTCTCCCCTTACAAAAGCTTTGTCCCAAAGCTTATATATGAAATGTAAAAAACTTACAGTCATCAAACGACTTGAGTTATGATAGTAGGATACAAAGTTCATTAGTAGAGTTCATTGTCAGCCAACGTGTCCTTAAAAATGTATTTATGAAGCACATCACATTGAATCAGAGAGACACCCAAAACTCACTGGCAATATCACAACCCTCTTTAAATTTGCAGGTACTCCAATATCACAGCAAGGTCGAACCATAAACAAGTTAACCCGTAGCTTAGCTATAGCCCCAAATACCTCCTTCCCCGGGATCAAAGACCAAACGGAAGCCTTTGCCGCTGAGATTGACAATCCCAAGAATCATTTTGTACCTTCTCAAGCCTGTCATATAGTGGTTCCATGTTGAAATGGAACCCATAATCAGCACCAATATTAAGCTTGCATTTCCCAATATTAATCAGCAATCATGTCACTTGCACCTAATTTCTCTTCAACAACTCAAATAAAAAAAATGGATATGGTGCACTTCGGCACTCAAATGCATGGTTATCCCAACAACAACACATATTAAAGTTGCAAAACTCAAACTGGATATGGCAAAAAAAAATCAGCAGTTGTTGCCCTTGCGTGTACCTTTAAACCAATATAACACATAACATACTCCACCTGGATCAAAGATCCATATGCCAACCAATACCCAACATATATTCATTATCAACAATGAATGATGTAGTGCAAACTTAGCACTCGATCTAATCATTTTCAGCCTTTGTTCCCCGGTTTGGAAAACAGTAGCTCTTCCCAAATCGAAGAAAGATTCCATAGCTCGACTCGACTCAATTTGAATAACACTGCTACTAGCAATTCCTCTATCAAAAGGCAATGATTTCAATCAATTCTTTAACAACTTGAGATCCATATCTTGAACAAAGAATGATTGCTCCATCCTGGAACCATCCCAGTCCATACTCTTAGTTTCCAGCACAACACGTAAACACCCCTGACTAGTACCACCGCCTGGATCAAAATTAATAGTATGTAAACTATCCATGTTCTCTACCACAGTCAACAGTACTAAATCCTTACTTATCTTTCTAGTAGGCATTTTGTCAAACAACTTATATGCAATCTAAGTTTCCATTCCATTCTCTAAAACACTACCCATTCCACCTACTTCTTCTGATTCTTCTTCAGCAACTACAGACGTGAGAAGGTAGGGAGTTACCTTTGAAGATTTGAACTGAAATTGAATGACTTGCCTTGGTGCTTCAACCTCTAACTGCGGCATTGTTGAAAACTTCGAGGGCAATTCGATACTGATTTCATAGCCGCCTCTAATGCCGATTCCCCAAGAAGTTGTCGGGTCGTTGCAACCTTGCGAGTGACTGATAGACACGCGAGTTGAATCAACATCTTTAATGAACTCGTTGGTCTCCGGGTTCAAATGTTCCTTCAAGCTATCCTCCCCAGAAGACTGATACAACATTTCAAAATCTGTTGGACCCATGGCAATTTCTTCAATTTCGTCTGAAATCGAGGCTTCAGTCTGTTTTATGTCCACAAATGGAGCCTCATCATCCGCTTGACAGCTTTGTGCCTCATCCATAGGTGCGACACCCGACGTCTGCAACCCTTGCTCGTCGCTTTCCTTTAGTGAAGCAGCCTCTGAATTAAACGAAACCTCAATTTCTTGATTCCCGTTTGTAAATGAAGCTTCATTCTCTTGCTGGCAGTCTTGAAATCCATCGACAGTTACGAGACTTGGCGCTTTTGTCCCTTGTTCCTCCACTTCGATGTCTTCTAGAGTTGACTGAATCGATTTTTCGATCTTGCTTGGCCCGTTGCCGATCTCAGCCTCAAGAATCAACTCCAATCGACAACATCCATCATATGTCTCTATGATTGAATGATTTGATGGCTCTGATAGCCGATTCTCTCTGTTGGAAACGAATCTTTGAGTGATACTAATAGACATGGCCACGGGTCACGGGTCGGGCGGGTCGACCCGTGACCCGCCGAGTCAGGGTCCACGGGTCAGCTCGGGTTGAGGGTCAGGATTAGGGTCGGGGAAAAGATAACCCGTGACCCGGCTAGACCTGCCGAGTCAACCCGCCATTTTAAAATATATTTTTTTTGAAAAAATTTATTTTTAATAAAATAAATTTATAATTATTATGTAAATTATATAAATTATTATTAGAATAATTCATAATATTACATAATGTAAGCAATGGCAATGTGAGACTTAGCACCCCATGTTTCTCCTTTTATAGACTTAGCACCCCCCTTTTCCTCTAGTTTTCAATGTGGGATAAGAACAAGGGTAGAAACTACACCATGTCTTCAATCTCTACCATTCGGTTTTTAATGTCAATCCATACTTATAAATCATTCTATATCATTCTATATGATACTAAGTTAGGAGTCTTTATGATATAATTTCAAATAATACAAATATTGTTATTGATAAAGCCGTTACACTTGTATAGTATCCTTAATGTCGAGTTTTCGTTTATTTTCAAAATGATATAGAACTTCGGATTTTCAAACACAAGAATGAAATATAATATTGGCAATACTTTTTCAATGTGTCTTTTCATATACGTCATAACAAGCAACCCAAGTATGTAATTCTAATAACATCATCATTAAGTGTATACACAACATGTGGCTAATTCAACTTTAAACGAGAAAGTTTAACATATCTATATGAAGAAGAACCTAGATTTGAAATCATTGATCAAGAAATTAACATAATAATGCAAGTAAAATAAAATACTTATGATTGATTAATGGATCAACACAACTATCAATTAAGTTAAATAGAAAGATTAATCCAACATAACTTGATATATTGTATCATGATGTTTCAGCACCATGTGTTATTCATTTCATTAAATCTTAAGAGGTAAACACTTTAATTATATTATTATATGTTACATCATATAATCCAAATACTTAAATTATATTATATTCCATCATATAATCAAAGACTTTAATTACATTACATTTTACATCATATACTTAAATATCAATTTCTCACATTTTCTTTCATATCTCATATTTCTGTCCCACATCAAAAGTGGGCTACATACCTCTATTTTCTCTATATATAGATCCTCATACTCTACTTGTCATTCCCACAATCCAACATTTTCTTTCCCACATCTAAAGTGTGATGAAATAATGGGAGTGGAATGAAGATATCTATATATATCTTCCCACATACTATGTTTTGTCAACCTTAAATCTTTCCATTTTGATAGTGTGGTGAAAGACTTGAGTTGAGTTTTATTTTGGATTTAAAATATATTTTTTTTAAAAAAAAAAATGGTTGACCCAGCGGGTCGACCTACAAAACTCGTTGGGTACCCGATTTGGTGCCACGTGGCCGACCTGACAGTCCGACCCGCCAACCCGCCGACCCGTCCCAACCCCGGGTCAGGGTTAGGGTCACCCTCCCCGGGTTGTCGACCCGACGGGTCCGACCCGTCGACCCGGCGGGTCGGACCCGTGGCCGTGTCTAGATACTGATCTCCAGGGCATAAAATTTCTATGCATTCGATCATCCCAAATCTAGCAAATAAGAAATCCAACTCCTCCCACGAAATCCAATACCGCAGGTCCGCAACATATGAATCTTGATGAGAAGTGTTCGATGCTTGTATTCTTTTTGCAAATCAGCCCTCTGCGCACTCGAATCGGCTGGAGCAGGTGTCAGTTTCACCATCGATCACAACATGCTCATAGTTTCGTCGATCTCCTGTCAGCGCCGCCGCCATTGGTCGTCAGTTGAAGCGTTTAGTTGTGAAGAAACCACATCCGCCATTGTCTTCCTTTCGAATCCGTCACTTTCTGGTCACAAAATCAAAAAATTGAAGACGAAAATCGCAGATATAGGTCGAAAGATCGATCTACTGCTCTAATACCATTGTTAATTGTCGTCCCGTCCCGCGCCACCCCTAGTTGAATTCTTTTCGGTTCAAAAAAAAAATAGTGAACATTAATTGTTTATATCTCAATTGGTAAGAAGTGGGTGAATGAATCAAGAGGTTGGGGGTTCGATTCTTAATATGTGCAATTCTGTTCTTTCTATTTTTTTGGTGGAATTCTATTCTTTCTATTTTTTTCCTTAAGTTAAAAATGATATATTCAAATCAATTTTTTTAATATTATTTTCGGAAATTTCGCCTGGTAACCCTGAGGTTTAGCCTATTTCGCGTGGTAAACAAAGGTTTCGGATATTTCGCCTGGTAACCCTGTGGTTTCGAAATGCTTTGTCTCGCGCCCAAAGGTTTGAATTTGTCTCGCGCCCAAAAAATTTCATTTCTGTTCTTTCTATTTATTTTTTAAGTTAAACTTTATATATCTAAAAAAAATTTGGTAATATTATTTTTGACTTTTTTTTAGCAAAATCATATATAATCCAATTTTTTTATTCATATAAACTTTTTAGCAAGTTATATTTGGAATACAATTTGTGATTAAAAAAAACCATAATTTATGTTTTTTTTTCAATAATGTTTTTAAAAAACTTTCTATATAATATATACTAAAAAAACTTTCTATCAATCAAGAGGTTGAGGGGTCAATGCTAAATCTATGATTTTTTTCAAAAAAAAAAAAATCCAATTCTATACAATTTTTTTTGGTGAATTAACGATATCACTATTTTCGAATTCAGGACCGTAAATTTACAAGTTTAAAATTTCGTCCCACCTTTCAGCGATTCCTACGGCCACCCCCGACTGTGATGCTATTTTATTAAAATAGTGTTTTGATATTTTATTTTATTGTAATGCTATTTTTTCAAAGTAATGTTTGATTAATTAGGAAATCGTCAAGGGCGGATCCTCTTTGAGGCCAGTGGTGGCAGTCGCCCCCCAATCGAAAATGAAATTTATTATACATATTCCTCTCGTCGATAGCTTCGATTTGATATATTATAAGCTCAAATCCGATATCTGAGCAAAAAGTTATAAGCGTTTTAAATTTCAGCACTGAATTACAATATTTCTTACATCATTTACCAAACCGATATATTTTTATTGTAATGATCATTTATTAATTTCATATCTTAATAATATAACTATATTCGAGAACTTCGAATTAGGAGGTTATATTGAAATATTTGAAAACTATGAAATAAATCATGCAAGTTCAGGATATATAATATTGATGATTTTTCGGAAAAGAAAAATTAGGATTTAATTTTACACACAATATTTTTTATCATAATTTTTCGTTCCTTCAATCCACAAGTTCAGGATCCGCCACTTGAAATCGTATCGGGATTTGAAACCCAACTATTGTAAGATCAGAATTCACACAAATGCTTGAGTAATTTTTAGAACTCACGTCCTTGAAAAAAAAAAACCTTGGTGTTATAGATAAGCAGGGCATAACAAATAAAAATAACGCCCGACTTAAATTTTAAAAAATACAATATAAAGAACGCACGTTGACTACATAATAGTAACACTAAGCCATCAATTTTCAAAATGAAAGCAATATAATCCTGTTACATTTCTTTCAAGATCCATCGATCATATTAATAGAGAAATTGCATTGTTAGTAATTTGCACACACACCGCCGGAAGCCTCACACGACCAAACCAACCAAAACCACCACCATGGCCACCGCAGTGTACAACAACCGAGCCCCGCGCGCGACGCCTGCGCTTGACTTCTTCGCCTCCTCTCCGCTCTTGCCCGCTGCACCCGGCGCCGCACCCTGCAGGGACGACGCGCTCAACCCGAATTGCGAAAGGAGCTCGTTCGCACCGGGCGCCTTGGCTAGCTCGGACGCGTTTTTGCCGTTGAGCTGGGCAGCGGCGTTCTTAGACTGCGGCGATGCAGCCATCTTGGCTAAGTCAGGGTTTCCGTTTTCGCCTGCCTTCTGGCTCACGTGCTCCATGAGCTCTCTTTCGAGGTCCTGCACCGGCGCCGGTGACTCCAAGTGGCTTCCTAGGTGGAAGCCCTTCAACATTTCGTTGAAGGCGCTCGCGGCTTTGTGCATCGCTGGGGACTGGGATGGGGACGAGGATGGGGATATCGCGCTTTTGGTTAGGTCGTATTTCGATAGCATGCTTGACGATGAGCTCGGGCTTGGGCTTGGGCTCGAGTCTTCGAATTCGGTTTCGTCTTCGTCTACGTCTATGATTTGATCCACGCTTAGGTCCGATCTTTTCTTGAGGTGGAGATTCTCCAAGACTTTGTTCATGTTGACGGTTGTTGAGGTGACGAGTGTGTCATGGTCATCGTTGACGTCGGAGTCATCGTCGTTGTCGTCGTCCGTTTTCGGGGGCGGATCGCTGTTGTCGTCTTTATCGACAAAGTCGTCATTGTCGGTGTCGTCATCTAGCCTTCGTTCGTTCGCTCGCATCAGATTCTTTTCGAGGTTGTAGTACAACACCGGGCTTCCGGTGTCCCTAGTTGTTTGCATCAGCATCTTCTTAATCTTGTTCATCAATGAAGGGCTTCCACTTGGTGTACTTGTTGGAGATTCTGATTTCTTTGCCGGCGAAGGGCTCTTGCTTGTCGGTGCCTCCTGTTGAATCATTGTCCTTTCGAGGTCCAATGAGGGGCTCTCACTCGGCACACCTGAACCTTCGGTTGGCGGTGCGAGCACGCTCGGGTTGTTCGTTGGAGCCTGAGCTTGAGCTGGAGCTGAATCCTTAGAAGAGGAGTCTTTAGAAGACTTTGAAGAGGAGTCCTTTGAAGGCTTTGAGGAAGAGTTCTTAGAAGTCTTGTAGTCCTTAGATTTGTCCTTGGACTTGGATTTCGAGTCATCCGATGAGTCCTTAGATTTGTCCTTGGACTTGGATTTCGAGTCATCCGATGAGTCCTTAGATTTGTCCTTGGACTTGGATTTCGACGACGATTCCTTAGACTTATCCTTGGACTTGGATTTTGATGAGGAGTCCTTGTATTTATCCTTGGACGACTTGGATTTATCCTTGGATCCAACTAGCTGGTTTGGGTCTTCATCATGGCCACCGGAACCTGAAACAACCGAAATCGAAACCAATAAGATGTGCTAGTTGAAGGAATCCAAAAGCATTAACACAGTACCTGGTGGCAAGGAGAAATCGGATGGATCCGAGAGCAAAGCAGGTATGTATGGAACTCCAGAAGTTTTGATCCAATCATCTCCCTCGTAGAGTATAGGGGGCATGAACTTCTCGGCACGAGAAGGCTTAATTGTCTTAATACCGGGCCATTTCACTCTATGTTCCATGTTTGCACCAGGGCCTTCGTTTCTATACTCGCCGTAGTAGCAAGTCTTGAGTCCGAATTCGCCTTCCCATGGCATCCACCCGTCTGGCTGGATCAAGTCATCAATGTCGGACTCCATGATGAGTGTCTTCGAGAACTCCTTCCATGGCCGACCTAAGTAGGCCTTGTTCTTGAACCTTCAACATAGAAAACATGATGTTGAGGCTTACAACAACAACAACAACAACAATCCCAACTATACTGAAAGCAGGGTCTAGGGGGGCGAGTTGGCACCCTTTCCCCGACTAGATCAAGAGGGTGTTTCCTAGTGACTCAAGACAAATCAACAAAGGCGAACACACCGACAAGCATCAAACAGAGGAATCTAAAAAGAAAGCACACACACTGTGATCTAAAAAAAATAAGATGTGCATAAGCAAATAGTGTTAGCTAGAAAGTGGGCATCGCAACACACAATTAGTGTTCGTCGACTCGAATAGCACTCCTCCACTGGGCCCTGACACGATGTTGATGCTTAGAGCTTATAAAACATGTATCTTAGAGAAAGAGCTACAAACCTGACAGGGAAGTACTCTGGATCGGCAACAATCTTGCTTTTGTGAATGATAATGCCGGTAGGTTGGTGTCTCTCCTTCCGGCCCTGAGCAGTGACGATGCACGCTTGGTTATCCAATGGCTTGCGAACGATGAAGGTGCAGTTTTGGAAGAAGGCAGCCGCGTCACCAAAGATGAAGTCGATGGTGCCAGAGATTTGGCAGTCGCGATAGTACTGGCGGTATGTGTGCGTGTAAAGGGTGTCTTGGTATCCGTCGAAATGGCAGTTATAGAAGATGGACTGATCGGACTGGACCCTGAGAGCCACGGCTTGGTGCTTCTCAGGACCGGCTGTGTTCTCGATTCCAATGTCCTTCGCTATGAAGTGGTCACCACAAGCAGCTGAGTGCACCAACCAACACAAGAGTTAATACATTTGTGCTAAAACAATCCTATGACAAATTTCAGATCAAAAATGGAAACTTTACCAAGTGTGCAAGTCTGAAATGTCGGAACACCATCGATAAAGTTCAAGTTACCCGAGAGCCTAGTCTTCGTAGGACCAGCTCCGACGAGCACCACATTGGTTTGCCACTTCTCGAGTCTCAAGTGCTCCTTGTAAACACCTTCCTTGACAAAGATTACAAAAGGCTCTTTGCCATTCTTGGGTATTTCTGTGAAAGCATCGCCAATTTTCTTGTACTTGCCAGTGCCATCTTGAGCCACTACCACATTCGGCTTAAGGTCATTCAGCGTCTTAGCTTGTAGCAGTTTGCGCCGTCTATCATCCAAGTCCAGCCATCTCGGAATCATATCGTCAGGTCCAACTTTCGAGGTCATCGATTTCCCCTTTTTCTCCGTCTGCCTTGACATCTTCTCAATGAATTCGTCGTCTACAAACTCATTGTGGCCGACAACGAAGTCATCCGACCATGTCAGCAACCGCCTGTTATTAGGCTTGGATGAGCTCAAAAGGCGCCTGCTACCGCTGCTTAGTCCATTAAGCTGCAAGTCTCCTGCAGCGTCGGACATCCCTGTGACGATGGCTATACCGTTGCTCGACAGCTGCATTGAAGTATTCAGCAATTTCCTCACCTTTTCACCAGCTTCAGCAGTGTTGTTTTGAAACCCATCTAGACAAGTCTCTTGGTATGTAACCGTTGCACTCAACCAGACTTTCAGATTGGACAGTATTTTATCAACGTTGTTAAGATCAAATGCCCCAACTTGGTCCACCGAACGCCTAACAGTAACATACATACATAAATACATATATATCAACTCGATAGTTGTAAAAATTCCCTCTATGGGTTAATGTACATTCCTAAAATGACACAACACAAATGTATACCTGAAGTCATCAGAAGCATCATTGAGGAGCTCTTTGCAGTTTTTAACTGCCTTGGCAGTTTTCGGGTCCTTTTGGAGCTGCTTGAGGAGGGGAGAGCGCTGTGACACTCTGGTCATCTCTTCCAAGGCCACGTTAAACGCGGCCTTGACAAGCTCGTTAGGGTCATCGGAGCCAGGAGCCGCTTTCTGAAGAGTACGCTTGCATGTCTCTTTGTAGTCTGTAGGCATGCAAATGTTATCAACGGCTTTTCGTGAAGCAGCAAGGCTGTTCTCCTTTGAGGTTTTATCAGAGTTCCTGATTTCGACAGTCACACCAATCACCGCGGCCACCAAGAACAAGCTGGCAACGCCGATGATGGCCAGCCTCTTATTCCCACCATCATCATCAGAAGGCATGGCTTTTGGTTATCCAAAGGAAGACAAAACCAACCTTTTGTTTTAAGATTGACCTTGATCCCTTTCTTTATTTTTATTGATTACTTCTAGAATTCGAAATCAATTGCTTTCTTGGAAACAAGATTGAACATTAGGAGGCCTCTTTGATCAATTCAACAACTATTTTATTCTTCTCAAAGGCCCCCATCTACCTCCATGTGCTGATCAATATCAGATTTTGGTACCTTTGAAACTCTTTCTTATACCTTTGCTTTTGCTAATTCTGAATTTCTCTTATTTTGACCTTTTACTAAATTTAAGGAACACAAAATGGATGGTTGTTGGACGCTTACAGGAAAATGGTGGGTAATGGTTTTCCTGACAGATTTAGCTTATTCCCTATTATTAGCATTGTATATTTGGTGGATTCTCTTTCATCATACTTACCGAATATCTATTTTAATTTTTCTCATTTCCAAAAATAATCTTGTGGAATTAATTTCTTCTGAAATATGATCATACGTGTCAAGATTGATTTAAAACTTGCTAAAATTAAATAATTTCTAGGCATTCTCCAAGTTTAGCATCTACCTTGCAACACATCATTTTATGCATAAACATCTTGTACCTAGATTTTATTAGTTTTTTACTAAAAAAAAACAGAGAGACCCGTAGGTTTTAAATGTGGAGAGTTTCAAAATGTGATGTGCAAGATAATATGTGAGTCTTGTCTCAAAGTAAAAACATATAAGAAGCAAATTTACCGATTAGACAAGAAGCTAAGGGGAAGTATGTACCTTGAATTGTGACTTAAGGCTCTTGCAGGGTGATGCTTTGAGCATAGTTGGCAGTTTCATAGTACAATGGCCGCATTACCAAAGACGAGGCTAGCTATCTCGGATGCTAACAAGATTTGTATCGCTTGCTTGCGAAGCAGCAGGAAGAGAGTTTCTTGATACACATCTTATCTGGCTTTGTTTCAGTTCAAATGCAAATTGGAACTTGCAACTGCAACTTTCACTTTATTCTCATGGGAGATGCAGCTAAAGCTATACACCCATGGCTATCCAGTAGAAAAATCAGGGGTGTCATGAAGTCTGTGGCAGCTGAAAGGGAGAACATGCTTGGTACCGCAGTTGCGGGAGAGTTTATATTTATCAAGCAACTACAGACTCAACATAATCAGATTGTCACTAAACATTCACTGCTTTGAAGGAATAAAGCCTGCCGAAACATAACCCAAAGATGACCATTTTTAGCATCAAACCACAATGTTGGTTTAGCCTTTAAAAGACCATCATGCTAGATGAAACAAAAGCCTGAAAGACCATACCAAGGAGATGCTACACAAACAGAAACACACTCCTGGTCAATGTTTATAAACGTACAGGTAGCAACAGTGAAGAGGAAAATGCTACACGACGATTTCTCCACTATATTATACATATAGTCCTCTTGTATATCTGACTGTTGTCGAAAGCAACACATACCGTGCGTCCATGCCTATATTTCAAAGGATTTATAATATAGAAGAGCACGGTCACATGTTGTAGATCTTGATGAGTTGAAGCATCTAACCTCTCTATGTGTGTCCCGGATAACGGGGACCCAATTATAGAGAAGCTGATTTCGTCAATCCATATGATTTTACAGCCACTAACATGCAGTGTTGAGTGCTGACTGCTGACTGCTGACTGCTGAGACTGCCTCAGATGAGAGCTTCAGTTTACAATATGCATGTAATTTCACCTACTTCAGCCACCCACAGGAGGCCTTCGTTGCATTCTCAATGCCAATTGTTGATATGTTTGTTTGGGAGTTGCACTAGCTCTGCGATCTGGAAGGTGAACAAGGTGCTCCTTACCAATACAAAACGCAACATCCAATATAGCACAATAGCTCAAGTTTACCTAAAACATGGATTAGAAAATTCTATAAGATTGATCCTTGAAAAGTTGAGTTCCAAAGCCAGATTCACCACAAGCACAGCAAGCAACCCTGATGAATATTCTTGAAGTAGTTAGCCAAAGCACAAAACCCTGCATCTTTTATGCTTTTACAGCATTTCAAATCCAGCTCTGCCATTTTCTCGCTCCTTGTAGTGCAATATGACATGTTAAGCACTGAGATAAAGAACTGAGAGCAGCAAAAGACGAATAAACACAACTTCAACGAAGAAAAGAAGTTAATGCGTAATTCTTGGCATGCATCAATGGCATGATGCTGCCTTGGCTGTGCCATTAACACCATAATAATCTGAAAAGTCAAGCTCATTGAGAAGATCATGGCAAGCAGTTTGAGACTCTGCAGATATTAAACTGCAAATACACTGGCTCACTACAAGACTAAGCTACAGCTGAAATTGCATCGTCAATTAAAAATTCACATCAACAGACAGCTACAAGCCTGTGCATTTTCTTAGCACGATTTCAACTGAAGAAATGCAGGTGCGTCAAGAATATCATGTATACACTGCTAAAAACGAGACCATCGATTTCGATTGAAGGCATACACCAAACCGTATGCAACAGTAAAAGTATTTTCTAAAATGACTACAAATGATCCCAAAATTCATCATCCATCCAATGAATTGACACTTAGAACGAACTAAATTTGTGATCCAACACATTAAAGTTGTTTCATTCTTTCAATCATTACATCTCCAGCTACAATTCAATAACAAACAAATGAAACCCTAACTTTTTGCCACGCTTGATAGTCTGATTGACATGCTCAATATTACTTGATCGAATCAGGTAATTCAAATGAAACTACCAAGAGAAAGAGTACAATTCAATTCCGAACCACCGACGAACATCCGCCCATTAACTAACTCTGTACCTTCCCTGAACACGAAATCGAAAGCAATGGCTCAGAATTAGACGAAGACAGCACGAGAGAGAGAATTTGAATTCTCCTGTTCCCAGCATACCTTCAGTTGAGAAACATATGAGGAATTTGAGATTCTCAAGCACTTGCTAGTGAGCGAAGATTGATTCTCAAAGCGGTGATCTACGGGCACCATTTCAAGCTCATTCGCTCCAAGTCCAACCAATCGGCACCCGCTAAAATAGGAATAAGAAAATTTGACAACATCCAATGATCCAACAATTTATTAACCGGCTTGCAGCACAGCGCCCCTGGTAAATAAAGAAGGGTCCTCCGGGATTCGAACCGGAAACCTTTGGAAACTACCCCACAAAAAGCTCGATGACAATAGATTCCGCATTGCCAAAATCTATGTCAATTTTATCGACATGAAAAGTCAGCGTTGAATCCGTTGATAAACATTTTTGAGCAAAAAAAAATCCGTCCATGCCGGAATTCGGTGTGCAATTTCCAACAATTTGATCGTGCCAATAACAAGACCACTAACCTTTACATTATTTATAACAATGGAGCAAGCTCAAGCTATGTCTGAGGTAACTCTTATTATATACTCCCTCCATTTCAAAATACATGAGCTTCTAATTTTGTATACAAGTTTTAATAAACGGAATTGCTATTTGTACGGTTGATTTATAGCAAATTGCACGGAAAGCAACCGCAACCGCGTAAGTCGAGTGCGTGCTTCTCCCTCTCTCCCCTTCTCGCTCTCCTGCCCGTAGTCCCCGTCTCCTCCTTCCGTCGGCCACCATCTCCGACCGCCTGGGATCGAGCCACACCGGTTCACCTCTGTTTTCAACCCCAATTCCTTTCACTACCCATCCTCCTATCTTGTTCTCCGTTCATTCACCAATCACCATCGATGAACCCTAAACCTCGCCGGCGCTATCTTAAATTCCGCCGGATCCATCCTCTTCTCCCTAGTTCCGGTCTACCACCATCATCGTCGTCGGCCATCACTTCTGCTCATCTAATTTGATGTCTCGTTCTTCCTTTTCGCAACAACGAATCTGCCTCCTGGGGTGGCTTGTTTGCTCAGATCCAGGGCTCATCGGAGCTTCTCTGGTGGCGCCACCACCCGATTTGGCTTACCCATTGTCGGATCTTTCAGATCCGTAACATTCTGCGCCAAATCCGCTTACCCTCGTGGATGCACTCACCGACGGGAAGAAAGGGATGATAGAGGAAGAAGATGAAGATTACAAAAAAAAATAAAAAATCTGCAACCGCGCATTGCGAGTACGCGGTTGCAACCGTGTAAAACGCGAAATATTAACCGTGTAAGTGTTTGCTTGCGGGTTATTTTTAAAGGGGTTAAGGTTATTTTTGTAGGTTGTAGTGGTGGAGGTTATTTTTTTAGGTTGTGGAGGTGGAAAAGATTGAGGTTATTTTTTAGAAATAACCTTGTTCAGGGTTTGGTACTTTGGTTGGTAAAATGTTATTTTTTTCATGTTACATGTAAAAAGACTAAACTACCCTTAATAATTAATAAACCCTACTCTGCACGTTCACAGTTGCTAACAAAATTTAGCACTTTGAGACCTTAAAATTATTAGCAATTGTTGATTTTTAAAAGGTTATTCAAATGCTCCATTTATCCCAATTGGAGATTGTTTTGATAGGTCTATTCAACAATTAATGCATTATTCTGGTAGCGGCAAAACCGAATAAAGTAGCTATATATCCTTGCATTTGAGCAATTACGAGT
The DNA here is from genome assembly GCA_037127255.1 of Persicaria tinctoria. Classification (NCBI taxonomy): domain Eukaryota; kingdom Viridiplantae; phylum Streptophyta; class Magnoliopsida; order Caryophyllales; family Polygonaceae; genus Persicaria; species Persicaria tinctoria. Next base: position 11,331,811 of record JBANSL010000012.1, read on the forward strand.
TATCTTAGAAATGGAGCAACCTTTACTACTGATATTTTTATCAACCATACAATCAAATGCAATAGTAAATTCAAAACATCAGAAGATACCCATGTAAAAATTGGGGCTAATCTCAGTAATAGCTGAAGCTCGGTTGCTTTGCATTGCAAAATGGGAACACAAAATATCACAACATGTCAGTACGCAGCACTAGCACATTCCATGATGAGAAACTAACCACATTCCAAAGTCGAGCTACTATGAGAATACCAAATCACAGACCAGCCAGGACAAAACCACATGGGTGACAGACATTCTAAAAGAGGAGGCTCGTGCAGCATGAGCTCCTACTGAAGATCACAAGCGCCAAGCGGCTTCTCCCCAAATAATCCTTTCAAGCTCTCCATACCTCTACTTTGGTTCCTGCAAGCGAAATAACAAGGCTAAGACGAAACAAAATCTCAGCATTACTGAAGCCATCACATGTCATGCACTCATCTTTGAAACAGGATATTCATACATTAAAGAACTAAATGATCATTTAACAGCTGAATTACTGGGCATTAAAGTAAAATGAAGCTGAAAATTTTCAAAGGGATCAATGAAGGCATGAAGCATCAAACTCACATTTCCAATGTGCTCTGCCATGAGATCTACAAATGTGTCCCTGTTGTGTATTACCTGAGAAAAGGCCAGTGGCTATCATCAGGTTTGCTTTCCTATTGCCTAACCTCATTTTTTGCTGTTCCTATCGGCTATGCACAGTCCAGTGAACATATATACATCTTAGATTAGATACTGATTTTTTTTTCTTCATGTGTTATCTATGATCGGGCTAAGTTGTTATGAAAATCACTTGATCAATAGGTTGGTAACTTGGCATCAGGCCAACTAGTACATTAAAGACACTCACTCAGTCTATATTACCATGACCAGAATTAATCTTATGCAGTTGCTCGGTTCAATATTATGTATGTTCAAGAAAGCTATTTTGTCTAATTTGATGTTGCCTGTGAGGAATCATCTCAGATTTTATTTGTTTTTAGATTGCCAATTTTGTTCACTGAGGAATTACATATCCTTCATTCTAGGCAACGTTCTAACTCTCAGTTTTTACATCTTTTTCCTATGCAAATGCTCTTTGAAACCTATGAAAACGGAAAGGGAATTCCAATCTGGGCAAATGCTCTTTGAAATCTATGAAAACAGCAATTCCAATCTGAATTTCGGCCCCAGCCTGAAACCCTAACTGGATAAAGTCCGAAATCTCGGCTCCAGCAGCCATTGGAACACCAACAAGTTGATTACAAGCTTGGAAGATAGAACATAGAAGAAGAAGAGTGAAGAATTGTACCTGGAATAGTTTAATCGAAGCCAATTTGTGGAGATTCTCCTCGAAATCGCTTGAAGAAGGAGACAGTGGAATCAACTGCGTGAGGAAGGAAGGGTAGGAGGGGAAGAAGGAGAGAGTGGAATGAGCTGCAGGAGGTGTGAGGGAGGAAGGGCATCAGGGGAAAACCTCCGGTTGAAGACTCGACAACCTTCCATCCCCAGAGTTGTAGAACCGGCGGTTTCAATCGCACCAGAACCGCCCACAACCTCCACCGGCGTCCCCCACAACCTTGTGCCAAACAGTGCGCCGAGCCGGTTGTGTTTTCTTTTTAAAACCACAACCTCGCAAAACCGGGCAGCGAACACGCCCTTAAATAGTAGGAAGAATAGCAAAAAATACCCTAAATTCCTATGACAGTTGCAAATATACCTTGTTCTTTACTTTATTGCAAAAATGCCTAATTTATTTACAAAAATGCCTAATAAAATTGCACATGTGCCCAAAAGAAAAAATATGTAAAATAAATAAAAAAACCGGAATTTCCTATTTAATAAAATAAAAACGAAAAAAAGAAAAAACAAAAGAAAAAATATGTAAAATAAATATAAAAAAAAACCGGATTTTCCTATTTAATAAAATAAAAACGAAAAAAGAAAAAACAAAAGAAAAAATATGTAAAATAAATAAAAAACAAAAAAACCGGATTTTCCTATTTAATAAAATAAAAACGTAAAATGGGAAAAGGTAAAAAATAAAAAAAAATCAGAAAAATCCTATTCCTTCTCCCCGAACGATTGAACGACGAGGGATTAAGGTCCCTGTTCTCTCTCCCCGAACGAGCCTCCTCCGTTCCGCCGCCGAAGCCAGCAAAAACACCGGCGAGAAGATCGGAATTGTCGCCATCGGTCATCATCAGGTCGAGTGTTGTTCCTCAAAGCCCTCTTTCGTCGAATTCGAGAAACCCTAGGTATGTTACCGATTCCTCCATTCTCTTTGTTTATGCCCGATTTCTGCCGAAACAAACCAAATCTATCCATTTAGATGCATCCAAACTTCCCTTATCCATCATGTATTTAAGGGACTCTGGAATACTCAGTTTCAGATTATCAATGTGTATACGATTTTTTTGCACATAAGGTGTTTGTTAAAATGTCTGAGTGAATTTGTCAATTGTTGCTTCATTCGTGCTTGGAATTCGGGTTCATTTTCAAAGCTCAGTAAACGGGTTGCAGTCGCTTCCTTTGCTAGAGAAAGCTTCCACAAGCAAAGGAAAGAGTTTAGCCAGCATGATCTTGAAACCTGTCGAGTTTCCCTTCTCAAGCTCAGCACTGGTCCTCTTGCTCACACCATTGATGAGCAGCTGTTCATAATCATATGGTTGAACTATTTAAAATCACAGCGACATGTCGTTTGCATTACATTGAGCTTGAATTTTTTGCATTATCTCTACTGTTTTGAATTCAACTGCATTACAGTATTTATGAGCATCTGTTTTGAATTTTTAGCATGCCACTGATTTTTTGCATTATATCTGTGGCCTGAGCTATAGTTAATATATCCAAGATTTTTTCCATTATCTATGTATCACGTAGGCATCTTTCATTTGTTAATATTTGTTGTTTACTTGATTTCCATTTCATTTTGTAGGCATCTTTCATTTGCTAATATTTGTTGATTACTTGATTTTCATTTGTCTTTGGTTGTTTACTTTCTAAACACATGTTGCTTACTGAGCATCATGAAAGGCCTTATGACTCACATTTTTTGTTCATAGGAGGTTCGCAGGCATGGCCATTACAAGAGGTGGGAAGGAGGTACTAACCCCTTGTCGATCGAATGAGATGAAAGCCATTGATGGGGATGAAGCAGAACGACGGAAGAGGAAGCGGAAAGCACCTGCCAACGACAAAGTCAAGGGGAAAGTCTTCAAAAAAGATGTAAGTGCAATTGTTTGGTCATTCTGTCTTTGATTGTGGTTGAGTGGATTGTATGAAGTTATTATCTATTAGTCTATCTTTTATCTCAAATTACTTGCAAATATTAATTTATTCGCAGATACAATATAAGTTTTACACCGGGGACTCAGTTTATGGAAGAATAAATCTAAATGCAAGAAAGACAATCATTTCTGATATTGAAGAACGTCTCACCCCCGGAGATTAGGAAAGAATTATAAATGGACCATTTGGGAAGATCGTAAAGATGATGAAAGAGGTATCATACTCATCCCAGCTTATACATGGTGTATTGATGAAGCAACTTCAAACAAATAAGTTGTGGGAGACATGGTATGATGTTGGTGGAAGTGAAACAAGATTTTCAATGAAGGAATATTGTTTGGTTACTGGCCTATGTTGCGATCTCCAACCAAATTTCGGTATCAAAGGCAGTGACGGTGCGATGAAGAAGTTTTTTGGTGACCTGGGTGGTGAGAAGATGACAGTGCAAGCTCTTTTGGAGAGGTTCAAATCGGTGCGGGATGACAACAACTACAAATTTAAGTTGGCATTGCTATTGCTAGCGGAGTGTATACTTCTTGGGGGTGATAAGAAGAGAAAGGTCAATCCTGTGCATGTGAAGCTTCTGCAAAATATGGATAGGTTTTATGCATATCCATGGGGAAGGAAGGGCTACTTGGAATTGCATAGAAGTTTGACGAAGGCTTTGAGCAGAAGATTGGAGACATCTAAAAAAACAAAACCTCAGGGTAGGATTCCATACTCCATTCAAGGATTGCCTCTTGCTTTTCAGGTAATTTCTTACTAGCCACTAGTTATTTGTTTGATTCTTATGGAAGTGTTGCCTTTTTAGTTATCGAATGTTAATTTGTTATACTGAGTATTGTTGAATGTTATTGTAGATTTGGATATATGAAATTGTGCCTGGGATTGCGAAACTTTATGCGAGGAAGTTGAATGAAGATGCAATTCCTCGTGGTATACGATGGTCTTCCGAGGAGAAGCCTGACCACGAGCAACTAGAGACAGAGTTGGCCAACAAAGCACGACAAGTCCACGCAATTTTGGTTGCCGAAGAAGACGAGAAAGATATGTTGTCAAAGTGTTACTTTTCAGACGAAGAGAGTGATGAACACTTTGACAACATAGTCAAGAGCACAGAGACAAGTGCCGGTACAAGCAGGACAAAGCGGAGGCAAGTAGAGGTTGATGTTGGGACGAATGACAGGGAAATCAATGTAGATTCGCTAAACTCAAGAAATGTAATGGGTGCTATCACAGAGTTAGCACATACTATGAGGCGGATTGAGAAGTCATTGGTTGAAAGACTTGAAAGGATAGAAGCAAGGTTAGATAAGATAATTATACCTCAAAGGAACACATCCCCGCACCTGTCTCCGATGACCAAAGTTGGGTCGTTGTTCGATGACCATGATGATCACGAGAACGAGGTATGGACTACTGTATAATAGAATGTTGTTTATTTTGTTGATATATTTTATTTGTTTACCTTATGTTAATTGGATTATGCTTATTGTAATGTTAGGAGAAGTCTGCACATTCCAGATCGGTTCATGAGTTCAGTGATGAAGTGAGAGTCTTTGGTGGGAATGCAGACGGTGAGCTCCCGTGCACTAACTTATCTAAGGACACTACTATTGAAGGTGCAAAGGTAAGTGAACCTGAGGAGGTACATGAAGTTCCTCATAAGAGCGAAGAACCACTCGGGAAGAAGCCAATCACTCGGTCGACGAAGGTGCTCGATAACCCGAAAAGGGTCCTTCCAGTTCGCAAAAAAGAGAAGTCGAAACATATGTCCTCCCCTTATACAGACTCGAAATGCATTGAGTTGGAGAAGGTGCAGAAGCCGTTGAAAACTTACAAGATAAAAGGGAGGACCTCAAAAGTAGCTAAGGGTGCTGGAGACCACCTTCCATCAGCAGAGCTGAGTGCTTGGGTTGTTTCACCGGGGTAAGTTCACTTGTGAGTTAGTGTTAGGGAAACATAATTTACACATTGTCTCTAATATAAGAATAATTTTGCAGCGAGGACTATCGTGATGGCCCAGATGGGGCAACATTAAACAAGGAATTTTTTAAGAAGCTACTTCAACCTAACGCGTGGTTGACAACTGAGGTAAGTGCATTAACATGTTCATTGACTAACAATTTATGTTAGAGTATGTATGGTTTCAATAAATTATTGGGATGACGTGTTACAGCACATGGAGCAAGTTCTTTACTTTCTTCGGGAGATGATAATGAAAGATGCGACTGAGATTATTTTAGATGGATTTTGGGTAAACCAAATGCAAGCTCTGTGGAAAGACTGCAAGGCTAGCAAAAGCTCGGACAGTACACATCGGATTCTATTCGAGTACTTCGAAGGGCGGTTGCCGCAGCTGCATGGGAAGAGTTGGGAAGCTGCAGAACATCTCTATGTTCCATTCAACTTGGAAAACAGACACTGGGTTGCACTGCAGATCAGTTTGAAAGATTGGTCGTCTATGTGTATGATTCGGACCCCGGGTTGTACAAAGATAGTGTTTTACTGAACTTGTTAGAATCGGTAACAAATGGACTTCCCCTAGTGTTGAAGCGTGCTGAGACATTGACCAACCAAGTTGGAAAATGGGGTGAAGAGCCATTCAGGGTGACTCGCGTCCCCGGTTTGAAATCTAATAAGCGAGGGTAAGAGATTCAATTTTCAGTACTTATATATGTTAATATCCCTTTTGTGTATGCATAACGTTGTGTAGTATGTATTTGGCAGGGGTGATTGCGGGATATACACGCTCAAGTACATTGAAGTCTTGAGCACTGGGAGGTCTACCTTGGAGGCAATTGGAGACAAGTATATTGATGGCTACCGCAACTCTTTCGCGCAAAGTGTGTGGGATGGCAAATGGAAGCCCATGTGATAGTGTGTGTTAGGAAGTAGTAAAGTTCAATGGTTGATGGTTTTTGACGGATATATGTATATATCCTACTAGGAACTCGACTCGTAATATATTATGTTAGGCTGAAAACCTTAGGCTTAACATTCGTGGGTTTAGTATTTTGGAGTTTGAATTTTGGAATGAAGTTAGGTTGACAACACCCACTATGGTGGCTTCTATCAACACCCACTTTGTCCCATAGCATATGGTCCCAAGTTCTCTCACTTTATTGACAACATCTTTTCATTCTTGCTATACGATATGTTACGTAAATACTGACAGGAAATATATTTAAACATGTCAGGATACATAAATCTTGAGTCGTAAAGGGAGTCCAACGAAAGATTTTTTAGCACTCGACAGGATATCACCTATAACATGACAGGATTTATGTTTCACATGTCAGGATATATACTCGGACGTTTTCGGAACCAAAATTTCTTATTAATGACCCAATTTTTCACATTCGCTAGGGACATCATTCACCATCAGTTTCGCACCAACAATCCAGCAGGATTAATAAAATACTTTGACAGGATAGTTTTATTTACATGACAGGATAACAATACAAATTTTGACAGGATGTTACTAAAATACTGACAGGAAATATATTTAAACATGTCAGGATACATAAATCTTGAGTCGTAAAGGGAGTCCAACGAAAGATTTTTTAGCACTCGACAGGATATCACCTATAACATGACAGGATTTATGTTTCACATGTCAGGATATATACTCGGACGTTTTCGGAACCAAAATTTCTTATTAATGACCCAATTTTTCACATTCGCTAGGGACATCATTCACCATCAGTTTCGCACCAACAATCCAGCAGGATTAATAAAATACTTTGACAGGATAGTTTTATTTACATGACAGGATAACAATACAAATTTTGACAGGATGTTACTAAAATACTGATAGGAAATATATTTAAACATGTCAGGATACATAAATATTGAGTCGTAAAGTCCCACGATAGTTTTTTTAGAACTTGACAGGATATCAACTATAACATGACGGGAAAAAGAATTTACATTGACATGGTATTCTTATCCACATGACAGGATGACAAAACAATTTCTGACAGGATGGTATTTACATGATGACAGGATATTAGTTTCACATGTCAGGAAATATACTCACACGTTTTCGCAACCAAAAGTCCTTATTATTGACCCAATTTTTCACATTCGCCAGGGACATCATTCCCATCAGTTTTGGAACGACAATCCAGCAGGAAAAAGAAAATACTTTGACAGGATAATCATCAAAAGAAGTGTTTTTGTAATTGATAAAAATGCAACAAAGGCAATGAATGTGAAGTAATATCCAAACAAATTAAAATGCATAAGTGAAAAATAACAAAGCCAATGAATCCTTAAATAAAAAGTTTGCATCTTAACTAAAAAGCCAATGAATCCCTAACTAAAAAGCAAATGAAGGGAGGTTCTGTGATCATGGCAAAGGTGTTGTACACTTTGTTTGATAATGTCCTTTCTTTCCACACCGGCCACACTTTCGAACCTTCGACCAGTTCTTCTCCCAATATGATCGGAACCTATTCGTCTTCGGTCTTCTAGCAGGCCTTCTAACTTGTGGTGGGTGACAAGTGAGAGTGGTAACCGTGGCAGGAATTTCCCAGCGCTCCATAGGAGGAACAAGATGCAGTGTTTCCTTGTATACTTTTTGAAATTGGTCCATCTTCAACATTGGATCAACCACATCAGCAACGTCCACCCCCTATCTTTTGCTGTAGCTATGGCATGAGCACAAAGAATGTTATCAACTTGGAATACTCTACAATCGCATGTTCTCGCTTGAAGATTGACCTCAAACCTCGATGAACCATCAATTACTTCCGCCTCAAATTGACTCAGCCTCCGTATGCTCATTCTGACATAACTCATGTATCTAGCATCAAGTATTTTCTTCACTTCCTCTGTAACCACTTCATTCCATTTAGCAAACTTCTCCCTCCTGTCACAAAACCACTTGCACATAGTCTCCAATATTGCATCAAACATTGCAACAATTGGCCAGCCACGTTCCTCTCTAAACCTAGAATTCATCGTTTCTGCATTGTTGGTGGTCATTACATCATACCTATTGTAGGCGAAGTGTGCTCTTGACCACTTTTCAACCCCTGCCTCTTCGACGTATTTGCCAACTTCTGGTGACTCATTGCATAGTTGTTGATACAAATGATTGAACTCTTGCTTAGTGTATGCCTTCGCGACCTTATTCCAAAGATCTAACAAGTCTCCTCTACGACATTTTCCCTTGAAATTTTGATAGATATGGAAGATGCAATATCCATGCTTTGCAAACACATAATTTTTTTTCAAACCATTACCTATGCTTGCATGACGGTCACTAACAAACACAACTTCCGTCTCATCAGCAACAACAACCTTTAACTCTTTGAAGAAAAAGGACCAAGAAGCATCATTCTCGCTATCCGCCACACCATATGCAAGAGGGTAAATATGCTTGTTTCCATCTTTCGCCGTTGCTAGAAATAGAACACCTCTATACTTGGCACTCAAGTGAGCAGCGTCCACTGATATCACCTACAATAAGCACATACATTAATAACATTTTCAGTTAATTGACTTATCGTAAACTTTATGTTATCCCCATCATGGCTCCATTTTGTTATGTATCCTGTCATGTTTATACAAATTTCCTGTCAGTATATAAGACACATCCTGTCATCATAAGTTTTTCCATCCTGTCATGTCGATAATAATACCTTGTCACTACAGTTTATAATGCTAACAATAGTACATCTTGTCATACCTGCAAGGCTATCCCTACGTGGGCTATGATCCAACAAAGAGGTCTAAGAGTATAACATACTTTTCTCAAATGGGGCATTGCTCTAATCCATGCGCCTAAGCTCCAAAAAGCATACTTGAATCGATTATTGGCATCTCTAACAACCGCGGTATGTGAGCCTGGATTCGACTTCTCAAGCATATACATCCATGAATACAAGCGGGTGTAACTTTCCTCCGCTGAACCTCTAACAATGTCTTGGGCTTTCAACCGTGCTCGATTTGCCTTATGGTAGCTTGTAGTTACTCCCATTTCTTTCATCTCTCTCATTATGTCCTTCGCATTGATGCCTTTTCCACAATTGGAAAACCTAGTTCACAAAAGAAAGAGGATTTAAAACAATCAACTCATATGCAATTGCTAACATTCATTCATAATATGTATGTAACAAGATATTATTGCTTACTTTGGAATCATTTTTTCTGCAACCATGCTCGAAGACGCATTCTTGTGATGGTTTTGCCTTGATTTCAAGCCACAACTATGCACTCCAATAAACTTGCGCACATTAAACATATTAGTGTTGCGGTATTTTGAACCACGACAACTGAATATGCATGACTTGTCCTTACACCCCACTACATAAGTGGTTGTGTCGGACTTTCTCACCTTCAACTCAAAACAATCCCGCATTGCCATCGCAACTAACACATCTTTTAACTCCTTCTTTGTGTTGAAGTAATCCCCAACCTTGATGTTGTGAGGCCTGTGATCCCCAACATTCTCTTCTTTTACCTCAAACTTCGCCCATTCGTCACTCGTCCCTTCACTGCGACGATAAACCTCATCAATCTCTTCCACTTGTTTCAAAATATCACCGCCATCATGCAATGATTCTCCATTCCCCATATATTCTTCAATTTCTTTGTCAGTGGAAAGCAATCCGGCCCTTTCTAGCTCATCCCATCCACCGCCTATGTTTACATCTTCATGCCCGTCGACATCATCTTCTTCTTCGCTACTCAAATTGATGATAGCTTTTCCTTTATTTCTCGCTTTCACATTAGCCATGTCGTCTTCGTCGCTGCTCAAGGACAAGACATGGGTAGGACTATAACTCGTCTTTTTATTTGTCATCCTGTCAGATGAACCAAATTTCCTGTCAGGATTCTCTACGAATACCTCATCCTCGTCACTGAGGATTTCGTCAATAGTCCTGTCATCATCCCCATCTATCCTGTCAGCTTGCTTCACTCTCTCTTGAGTCTGCGTTTGTGTCAACGTCGGCGCACTTGACAACACTCTAACCTCTTGATCACCATCTTTGATATCAAACAAATCCTCGACACCTTTCCCTCTACTTTTAACACTCAAGTACAACTCGATTGGCCATACTCCATCTTTTGATGATTTCATATTAAGAAACTTAAAAGCTTCAAAATCATCGTCATCATTAACATCAAATGGAGGTAAATTTGGAGCATGTGGCGATACATATTTCACCTCTAACTCGTACCTTTTATCGTCAAAGGCAATCTTCTCCACAATTTTCCCCTTCAAAGCATCAAACTTTATATTTTCCGACACAACCAATGCTTTAGCCTTTCGATCACCGGTGTAGACATACCTTTGTCCTTGCATCTTCCACTCCCCATCGGTAATCAATGTAACTACATAGTTGCTTCGACCTGAAATTTGCAAACATGACAGGATATGATCAATCACAAAATTGAACCGAAATAAGAGGCAGATAGGATTCGAAGTAGGGTTGCACATAATTACCCATGATTGATACGATCACTTTGTTGAAAAGACAAGGAGCAGATGCACTAATAAGATGAATTTCGAAGAGGAGCACGTCAATGGTAGAAACGCTCAGAACTCTCAGACAAGGAGCGGACTTGTAGAACGGTTGCAAAAAATCACACGTCAAACGCTTATAACTATCTTTTACTAGGTTAAACGGTTGCAAATCATATCTTTAAAAGATTTTTTTTTTTAAGATTGGATGGTCAATTTGGAAGGAAATCATATCTTTATTTTTCCAATTTTATATTTTTCGAATTTATTTTTTTATTTTCATAGAATCTGTTTTTTTTTTCCAATTTCCAGAAAATCCTATTAATTTGTTTTTTTTTCCAATTTCCAGAAAATCCCATTATTTTTTAATTTCCCAATTTATCTTTTTTTTTCCGAAAATCCTTTTTTTATTTCCGAAAATCTGTTTTTTGAAAAAAAAAACTCCGAATTTATTTTTTAATTTCTAGAAAGTCTGTTTTCTCCCATTTATAGAAAATATTATGAATTCAAAAAAAAAAGGATTTTTTTTATTTCCGAAGATCTGGTTTTTTTTTTCCAATTTCTCAAGATCTTTTTTGTTTTTCTCAAATTCTGTATTTTGAAATAAAATCCGAATTTATGTTTTTTTTTTCCATTTTCCTAAAAAATATATTTTTTTTATATCCAAAAATCATATTTCTTAATTTTTTTATTTCAGAAAATACTAATTATATATATTTTTTTAATATAAAAAATGCTTAAACCCACAATACTTTTATTACAAATACGCCTAAATAGGCATCCATTGCAATTTGGTAGAAATTGGCCTACTTTTGTAACCCTTTTTCTGGGTAGGGTATATCCGCAATTGAAGAAGGAGACAGTGGAATCAACTGCGTGAGGAAGGAAGGGTAGGAGGGGAAGAAGGAGAGAGTGGAATGAGCTGCAGGAGGTGTGAGGGAGGAAGGGCATCAGGGGAAAACCTCCGGTTGAAGACTCGACAACCTTCCATCCCCAGAGTTGTAGAACCGGCGGTTTCAATCGCACCAGAACCGCCCACAACCTCCACCGGCGTCCCCCACAACCTTGTGCCAAACAGTGCCCCGAGCCGGTTGTGTTTTCTTTTTAAAACCACAACCTCGCAAAACCGGGCAGCGAACACGCCCTTAAATAGTAAGCCCTTAAACACTTCACTTTAAAAAAAAAAACGATTAATGGAAGTTTTCGGTACGTATTTCCCCATAATGTGTTGGACGATAAACTTTTCCCCATAATGTGTTGGACGGAAGCAGGAATCTAATCCAGGACATCCTTGCTTCCCCTACTCCACACCATTGAGCCACTCCAACGGAAGCTTCCCCTACTCCACACCATTGAGCCACTCCGACTGAAGCTAGTTCAAATTATTTCTTTATAAAAAAAAACATATACGGCATTAGCCCACTTCTAGGGTTAAAAAATAATTCTCTTTGGCCGGTCGGTTTGTTTGTTCTGCTAGCTTGTAGTTTCAGTGTAGGATGACTTGTACGTTTATTTTTGTTTTTTATTTTTGTCATTTGCTTCTGTAAGTTGTTTCGGTTGTACATGATGGTCAGTCCATCTACCGGCTTGTACGGTCTCTCGAGGAATAGTTTTGTTTTACACATATATAAGTTTTGCTTCTGTAACCTATGGAAAACCAAGTTTTGTTTTACACATATATATCGAATGAATAGTTTTTAACAGGCCTAAAGGCCAATTTTAAATGGGCCAAAATACCGGGCCTACTGAAGATTGGGCCCAGTAGACAGTGGACAATATAAAACGCGAAACACAGTGTAGAACGCGCAGTTCACCCATTATTAGGGTTTTTGAAACTCCCTATCTCCACCAGCCGTCGCCGAGGTCAAGAAGATGGTGTCGTTGAAGTTGCAGAAGCGGCTTGCCGCCAGCATCCTTGACTGTGGAAGGGGCAAGGTCTGGCTCGATCCCAATGAGTGCAACGAGATCTCCATGGCCAACTCCAGTAAACTCTCTCTTCATTATTTCATTTCGGTTGTTTAATTTGAATCCCCAAACTGGAATCAAGAATTGTTTATCTGACTCGATTGGCCTGAAATGTGTGCGGAATTAGAACGGGGGGAGGAATATAACTTGTGCAATCGTTTTAAGTGTTCAATCTGGTCACAATCGTCGAGTTAGCGAGATTCATGTTACAGGTGCACATGATTTTTGTACTTGTGTCGTGCTGGAGAGGTTTAATTCGACGAATCTATGTTTAAATACTATTTTGGATTTTGGAAATTGAAATGGTATTTAACGAAGTCAGATTTCTAGGTTTTTATATTTGCATTAAAATCTATTTATGCTCTTTGATTTGGCTGGGTGCAGTGATGATAAATGTTTCATTTCACTTTCCCAGATCACTTCGAGGGCCAAGCCATTGTCAGGGATCTCAAATCCTGATTGAGAACTACCACACTACTTATATACCTTGCTAATCCTTTTTTCACTCCATGGAACTGCTTTGTTTTCATTCTTCCTAAATCCCGATTTCTAGGCAGTGATGACTTATTTTCCCGTTTAAGTATCATGTGTGTTTGAATACCATGCTAATTCTGACCATAATCATGATTGTCAAATTCTCAACGCGTTCCCTGAGGGGACACATTTTCTTAGAAAAGAATTTTTTTACTGTTTCAGTTAGAATTTTTATTAATGATACAAACTCATATTTTTATATGACAAATTAAAACTTTTACTTGCACATATCATATCAGATGCATAATTGTTCTTTTAAATATACTCTGTAATCATATGCATTCTATCAATTTGGTCTTATTTGTTAATTTCCATACCCAATTTTTGTTTTCCCCCTTGAACTTTTGATTGCCTTGAGGCTTATGTTGTATTCTCAAGCTGCTTTTATAAGATGATCATATGATATTTAGTTATTCTACAAGTATATTTTGAAACATAGACTTTTAATTAAATGATTTGCTGCAATTCTAATAGGGCAAAACATAAGGAAGTTGGTGAAGGATGGATTTATCATCAAGAAGCCCACAAAGATCCATTCTCGTTCTCGTGCACGAAGAATGAAGGAAGCTAAGAGAAAGGGAAGGCACTCTGGTTATGGTGTGTGCCTTTATTTCAACTTATTGTGGTTTTCATTAACAGATATCTTATGCTTAGTTTGTTAATTGAAAAATTTTTATGTACAAATTTTGCTGTATTGTCTTTTTCTAGATACTATTTTTTATTTTCTTGTGTTATCCTTATGTTTCCAGGTAAGCGTAAGGGTACCCGTGAGGCCAGACTCCCAACAAAGATTCTGTGGATGAGGAGAATGCGTGTACTTAGACGCCTGCTCCGCAAATACAGGGAGGCTAAGAAAATTGACAAGCACATGTATCATGACATGTATATGAAAGTGAAGGGTAATGTGTTCAAGAACAAGCGTGTGCTCATGGAGAGCATCCATAAGTCAAAGGCTGAAAAGGCAAGAGAGAAGACGTTGTCCGACCAGTTTGAAGCTAAGAGAGCCAAGAACAAGGCTAGCCGGGAAAGGAAGCATGCTAGGAGAGAAGAACGCTTGGCTCAGGTGAGATATCCTCTTTTTCCTTATAATACAAAAGCTGCTTTCTGGTATAAACTTTGAAAACATAAATTGTTCTGATTGATGCATTTGTCGACAATACTATCCCGAATTCAGGGCATAAATAATACACTACTGAGTGGATGTAGTTATAAACATGTCTGAAATGTTGAGTTTTAGGTTATTCTGAAATGTTGAGTTTGTACATGAGGATCTGGATTAAGATTTCAAATTTGTATATCTTATCTTTTATTCTTTCATTGTAAATGACGTATTATTTCCTTGTGCAGGGACCTGGAGGAAAGCCTGCAGAAGCAGCTGCTCCTCCACCCGTTGAGGTTGCAAAGAAATCCAAGAAGTGAGCCTCTAGGAACAACACTCTCATCCAATTTGTTTGAAAACTAGAAGATTTCAGTACCCTTCTTTTCTTTAGTTCCTTTGTGAACAGGTGTTTTCCTATAGGAATTTAGCAACTATTTTGTTTCAGTGCGAAATTTTGGACTCAGACAAAGTGTTTTGGTGCTGGTTTTTGTTCTTCCATTGAGATTTGAGACCCATCTTTGACATGTGATCATGTCTTTACCATCTTCAAGTTTTCAGTGCACACATGACATATGACATTGTATGCATTTTTCTCATCTATCTCTCGAGTTTTTATGTTGTCTTTTTTCACCTTGGTATATATATGCTGTGTTGTACTGTGTACAAGTAGATGTGTAGAAGACTAGAAGTGGCAGCAATTGGCTCTGTGAAACGTGGTTGGTGCTTTTTATATCTTTGTTCCCAATTTCGGTTATCTGAGAAATTGGGCTGCCATCTTTCAACCTGAAGCTTTCAAATTGGATCAATAATCGATTAATCTAGTCTAAAATCCTATCAAGATGTATATAGTATATATATCATATATCCCCGTTTGGCATGCCAAATGAGATTAATCAAGCTTAATAATAAAAATTTTGATAAAGAATTTAGAGATGTATAAAAAAATTAACCTTTGTAGATAGGTTAAAATAAAAATTCTTATTTAGCTTGACAAACTTGTAAATCTATTTTTTTTTCCAAAAAATTTGCCACACCCCTTTAAAAAGCTCCCATAAACCTGAGCCTATTGTATTTAGGGAGTATACTAGTGTAATACCCAGGCACGGGAGCTTGATTCATTTTAATTTGAACATCATTTTATATATCTATATAATACTATATTGATATATATATATGTGTGTATATATATATATATGTATATATATATATATATATATATATATATATATATATATATATATATATATATATATATATATATATATATATATATATATATATGTATATATACATATATATATGTATATATGTATATATACATATATATATATATATATATATATGTATGTATATATACATATATACGTGTTTACAACAAAAATATATATAAAATATTTTTTTATAATTTATAAATTAGTTGGAAAGTGATACGATACAAATTTTGAAAATGATTTAATAAGGTAAAGTAGTAATAATACTCAAACACACCATCTAATATAATTTGAAATAAATATATAATTATTGTCTTTAGCATAGATCTAAAAAAATAAAATATAAGCTCCCGTACAAATATTAAAAAATCATAAGCACATGATTGTGTGAATAATTTTGAAGTTAAATATGTAGATGTACATAACTTATTGATTATTTTCATGAGAAAGATGGTTAGAAAGATAGAGAAATTAATAGTGAAAATAAAGGTAAGATGGTAAAAAAAAGATCCTTAAAGGTAGAAAAGTGATCTAAGAAGCATCATCCAAGATGTAAAATAAGCATTAGTAATGCTTGTGAGTCTTAAAATATTATTTATTTTTCGATAGTCATTTAAGATGTCTAAAATAATTAAATTATAAAATAACACTTATTTGCCTCTAATTGATTTTTATAATTAATTTTTGAAATCGAATATTTACAAATTGATTATTATATGTTCGTTGTATGCAGACATTGTGGGGAATATTGCAATCGGTTAAAAATGATAAATCGACAATTTCAATATCCAAGAATAAAATCAGCCAAGAATTGACGAATGTTCAATGTACGTAGACGATTAAAATAGATCACAAATTGACATACAACATATCAAATTAAATAATATTTTAGTATAAAAATAGAAACAAATATGTTTAAAATAGGAAACAGATATTTTAAAATTTCAACAATAATATTGACCAATAAGAAAATACCATTTGAATAAAAAATTCAAGTGTAATTGTGAGCGTGACATATCAGCAATATAACCGAAAAGAGACTGCAATCGGGGGAAAAAATTATGGAAACATGTCTCAATATTTACGACAATATAACCGAAAATAAAAAAAAAAGGAATGGATTCAAATCATATTTAAAATAGGAAACAAATATTTTAAAGTTTCCATAATAATATTGACCAATAAGAAAATCTAATTTGAATAAAAAATTCAACTTTAATTGTGGTCGTGACACGTCAGCAAAATGCTAGCAGAATTAGTAATATTAATAGATGATTAAATAGCTACTGTATTTTGTAATTACATAGCAGCCAAATAATCCAAAAGAGGTCCTTTTCAACAATAATTTCAGGTGAAAGTAGCTACGGAAAGCAAGTAGCTTTTAGGAGCTTTTGGTTTTGATATTCTATAGTCTTAAATGAAATAAATATAAGATTTTAGTTTAATTAGCTTTTGAAAGCTTTTGAAATCTAAGCTTTTCAACAGCTATTCACCCAAGCTTTTCGGAGCTTTTGATTTTTTATTCACAAGTTTTTAACAGCTACCCTAACAGCTAGATTTACCAAATACTGTACTAGCTTATTAACATATATTTAACTCAAATAATCCAACAACTTCAGCTACCCAACAGCTTCAGCTTCTCCAACAGCTACCATTTTGTCAAACACACCCTACGGGTGTGATAGGAACACCATAATTTTCACCACACACACAACAAAAAAGTACTTTCATATATGCATTTCCATAAGAAGAAAGGGGAACCATTTTAGCGTTGATGGAAAACAATTTTTCACCCATAAAGTCAGAACAAAACCACCTATGAATGAATACGTGACAAAGCTAACAAAAGGAGAAAATAAAAGACAAGAGAACAAAAATTCACCGTTTAAATACCCTGTACTTTTTTTTTTTTTTGATTAGGAAACATTTCGGGTGAGAAGGCTCTGCTCGGTAGCATTCTTGCGGATGAGGTCCAGAAAACCTGAATCATTTTTAATATCGACTCCTCGGGCAGAGTGACAAAGATGTGCAACCTTATTAGCTACTCTATTGCTCATACGAGGAATATGAAAGAAGGAGACTTCTTTCACAGTCGATAGCAGAATTTGTACATCAGAAATGATCATTTCAATTTCCCAAGGGCATTTGGTTTTCCTATTTAAGTGATCAATGATTATCTTAGAGTTACCTTCGATTTGAATTTTGTATATATTGAGTTGGCGAGTGTGTTGGATTCCCACTTTGAGAGCGAGAGCTTCCGTAGTGAGAGGACGTTGTTTGCCTAGTTTCTTGTGACACACTGATATTGGTTGTCCCTCCCAATCTCTGATAATGGCCCCAACAGTGCTATCGTTATTTGTAAGTGATGATCCATCGAAATTGAGCTTTAGCATACCCCACGGTGGCTTGCGCCAAGAAACATTTTTTTGTCTTTTATTCTGTTTTGAAGTTTTTGGGATAAAATGACTAAACTCCTCCTCAAAATCAGCCTCAACCACAAATGTCTTTTTCCAGTTGTCTATGTGCGATTTAATCTGACGTAATACTTTGTCTTTTTGCGGAATGGCCACCCGCTGAAACAAATATTGATTCCTAATATACCAAGTAGACCACCAAGAGAAAGCAAGGCTTTCCAGCGCCGACGAGTTAAGATTCTTCCCAATAAACGACAGAATGGGCTTGATGTCCCGAGACTGGACAATCATGCAAGCAATAGTTGATTGGACTTGGGGGGGGGGGGGGAATTGATGGATCGCTTGTATAAACTAACACTCTAGTAAAAGGTGGACCTCATCCTCGGGGCCCCCATTACATAAAGAACAGGTGGTCGGGATAGACGTCCCCCGGCATGATAGCCTAGAAGCAGTTGGAAGGCCATCCTGTGAAACTTTCCCGAGAAAATTTTTAATCTTTGGGGGAATATTAGTCTTCCATATCCAGGCATTATTGTCAGGGAGAAGTGTTGACTGACCAGTTATCAATTTGTATGCACTAGCAGTGGAAAATCATCTCTCCCTATCGGGCCACCAATATAACCGGTCTTCAAATTGCAAGGCGGGTAGCGGAATGTCTAGAATTTCACGTACCAAGCAGTTAGGTAGTGCGCTCTGGAGTTTTTCCTTCCACCGTCTTCCCCCCATGATGTATTCACTAACAGTCTCCTCTTGATTATAATATTGAGGGCAATCTTCCATGGATGACAACGAAGAAGTTGTGATCCAATTATCAGTCCAGAATTTAATTGATTTCCCATTTCCTACAGACCAAATAAGCCCCGACTTAAATTTGTTAATTAGAGTTGTGAGCTTAGACCATTGCCAGGAGGTTGACCCAATTTTTTTGTATTCGAAAATGCTAGCAGAGCGAAGGTACTTGTGTTTGATCAACGAGACTCATACATTACTAGGCTCAGCCAGAATATTCCAAAGAAGCTTCATTTGGAGAGCCATATTCATGTCACTAGATTTCCGAATCCCCAAACCCCCACATTGCTTCGGTTTGCAAATTCTATCCCAGCTAATTAGTGGGCGGTACTGAAGATCCTTGTTCCAAAAGAAAGTACGGTTTATCTGGTCAAGTTCTTTGTGCATCGTCGCAGGGAGCATGAAATTCTGCATAAAGTGTAGTGGCTTAGCAGAAAGATTGGAGTTGATTAAGATAGCGCGTCCTTGTTGAGAAAGGGCATTGGCCCTCCATTTACTCAATTGTTCTTTAGACTTACAAATGATTTCTTCGAAAGTATTTTTGGTCACACGCCCATTGATAATAGGGCAACCAAGATATTTCTCTATTGAGTTTTCATTTGTAATATTAAGACAGTTGTGCAGTTCTAGGATCCTATGGTTAGGGATGCCTCTCGTAGCTTGGAAACTAGATTTATGGTAATTGACCTTTTGGTCCGAAACTTTACAGTATGAATCTACATTCGACTTCACCTTGCGCCCAACTTCCAACCCACCTTTTGAGAAGATTATGATGTCATCTGCGAAGGAGAGGAACGGAATCCGGGGGCCGTGTTTTCCAATCGGGAAGTCGATGTGGGTTTTATCCATTCTTGCCTCAGTTGTGAGCTTTCGAGCCAGAATCTCAGCACCTAAAATAAATAGGAATGGGGAAATCGGGTCCCCCTGACGGAGACCCCTGGACGGAAAGATCAGGTCAATAGGACCGTTGTTGACTAACACTGAGAAAGATATCGTCGTGATACATTCCATAATTAAATACCCTATACTCTTTTACAGGCGTTATATCAAGCGTACACACAATATACATACACGCGTGGGAACATCCATTTCGTAATTCGTACCGATATGATGCCTTCAACTTTATACCCTCTCCGTTATAAAATATAAGTCATTTTAGACTTAGATTTTTATTTGAAAATATAAGTCATTTTAGGTTTTCTAGGTAGTAGGATATGATAATTGTTACTTTTTTACTTTTTGTTCAAATTTTATCGGTTGATGAGGATTGTTGATAATTAATGAGGGGTATAAATGGAATAAATTTATGATTTTTTTAATTTGTGTGCAAATGTCTAAAATGACTTATATTTTTGAACGGAGGTAGTATTAAAATACTTTAAATGAATTTCGTCGTTTCCTTGACTTCAACTAGTTTAATTTTGAGATTTGGCCGATTTTACAACTTTTAAAAAAGGTTTAAAATAGAATAAAAAAATGGTTAAAATTTAAGCAAGTGGACCGATGAATAAAGAATAATAATATGAGAAGTTATGGTATTAATAGTGTATCTTTAAAATTGAAAGCAACTAATGAGATAAATTAATAAAACGGAAATTTCACGAGGTATCGCTTAATTTATGCGTTGACCAATTGTTTTACACTTTTCATGTGGTGCTCCTGAGATTATAAATTATTTCACCTCGTGTCCTTATCCATATCATTTAACAGATCCCGTTAGTGGGAATTAAAAAAAAACAAATGAATTAAAAGAAAGGGGGAAAGAAGACATGAACAACTTATGAAGGTCGAACAGAAGGGTGATGCACAAAAGAAGCCGGAGCCGCTGGTCGCCGGCGTCGGTTTTGGTGGGGGGAATCAGGGGAGGGAGTGCTGACTATGAACTCGACAACTTTGAACAGGTGAATCTCAATTCAATTTTCATATTTTACCGAAAATTAGGGTTTAGGTATGATGATTGTTTTGGGTAAAAATTGTGAATTTGTTTGTATAAACATCGACGACGAGGAAGACTCTCAATTTCCGTCTACAATGGGCGATCAGGGAGCGCGATACTAGCCTGATGACAATGGGCTCGACGTTCGGCGAGAATGGGTAACTATCAAACTCAATTTCTAGATTTTTGCGAAAATTTGGGTTTAGGTTATCGACGACTATTCTTGTACTCCTCCTATTGCCAATTGATTTTATGATGGAACCCCGCTGGTCTTGTGTGCTCGAATTGAGTGTGCATGATGCGCTCAAACGTGTAAAACCCCCACGTTACATAGTCCACCGAGATTTATCATCAATGCTCGATCTATCAAATATTTTCTTGCATATGAACAAAAGTTACTTTTTTTTTTTGTTGATAAAAGGCGAGAATTTGGGGGTGGTCAACCTCGGTTAAACCACTGCCCAATAGCGTCCTTGCGAACGGTATCCTCGAGCTCGGCAGGGCAACGAGTAGAAGAGAAGGACGAGGACAAGCCGATGTGCGCTAACCTATCTACAACCTGGTTGCCTTCCCGGAAGGTGTGGGAGAAAGAGACAACCTCGAACGCTTTGCAGAGGTCATCATTTCGATAGTCCACGGGCACGTACCAATCCCAAGGAGGGCATTAACGACGGTCAGGCAATCTCCTTCCACCACGAGGCGAGACAAACCTTTCTTCACTGCTTCTAGAAGACCAAAATGAAGACCGTGACACTTAGCTTGGAGAGGAGAGACATTCCCAAGGACATGCGCACCGCAGGAAACCACACTACCGTGGCAATCGCGGATGACAAACCCAGCGCCAGCTTGCCCAGAAGCCACCTTTGCGCCATCAAAATTAAGTTTCATGAATCCTTCGGAAGGTTTGTTCCATTTAACTTTTTTTTGATGTCGGAGCCTGTTTCGAGAATTGTGTTGTGTCATAAGGATGTTCTCATCCTCTGGATCATCTTTTTGAGCCTTTTTCCAAGATATCCTATATTGGATTATATATTTTATCCACTGTTCCATATTTCTAACATCTTGGTTTTCAAAAAGGATTTTGTTTCTCATAGACCAGATTCCCCATAAGGAAAAAGCTAGCACCGATTTCTGGTTTGGTGATAGTTGGGAAAAGATTTCAATGATTATCGTCTTATAGGTCTTATTAGTTTTGTCAATATTTCTAATTATTCTTTCAATCTGCGTGTCCAATCTCCCGATAAGAGACAATGAAGTCTGACATGCCGTGAATAAATGAGTAGCATCTTCTTCACTATGGTTACAAAGAGTGCATCCCAAGGGTACATCTATTCCTTTGTTTCTCAGTCTGATTTTGGTAGGGGTTCCGTTTAGGATATTCTTCCAAAGGAAGGTCTTAATTTTCGGCGGACAATCAATCTTCCAAATCCACTCCAATTGGTCACAGTTAGTTGTGGTTGCTCGTGTGATGTGGTCCAAAGCACTTGTCGTAGAAAACCACCCATTTCTACTAGTTTTCCAATATAATCTATCTTCAATCTCTGTTGTAGGGATGTGGATTGTAAGGATCTCGTCCACAATATTTGTCGGGAGATTTTGTTTCAATCTTTCTACATTTCAGGTTTTATTTGGTTTTATATACTGGTCAATTGTTTCATTCTCATCGATTTGATAACCAACAAAAGTTACTAATAATCTAATATAAAAGGAAACCATCGTAGAGGGCGGGTAATGTACAGTTGCTTATACCTAATTCGACAACCCTTTTAGAGGTATTCGAACAAGTCAAATTTCAGAAGCATCTCGAGAAAATGGGACCTTTGTGGTTGTGTTGTGTCACTTCCTAAAGCTCTTATCAACATTCGGTGTTGCGATTTATACTTTTTTTTTCTTACTCTACGCATATGAATAGATGATTATATACAAATATTTAGTGCCATATGGCAGTATTTTGGGTCATCCCAATTTGCATATTGCATGCACGGATTTTATCGAAAAAAATAATTATATTAATAATTTTACTAATTTTAGGAGCATTAAAAATTAAAAAGAGTAGAAAAAAATTTAAAAAGACAGTTTAGCTTAATTGAAAAAGATATCTATTACTCGGAGGTCGTGACTCTTGAATTCAAATCTTTTCAGGTTTTTTTTTCTAATTTTCTTATATTAAAAATGACTAATTAAATCATACACTTAAGACCAGAAATGATATGATAATACCTTAATTGCTCATGAAATCTTCCACACCTTTCACAAACAAAAGGGTAAACGGGGCATGATGGCTCTCAAACTGGATATGGAGAAAGCTTATGACAAAATTAAATGGGACTGCATAAGAGCAACGCTTTCTAAATTCGGCTTCGACTCAAGATGGATCTCTTGGGTTATGACTTGTATGACCTCTACAACTTTCTCAATGCTGGTTAACAATCGACCGGGGGAACAATTCAAACCACAACAGGGCATTCGACAAGGTGACCCTCTAGCCCCTTACATTTTTATTTTGGTTATGGAGAATTTAGCAAGAGAACTACAGGCTGAATCAATGTTAGAAGATGGATTGGTGGGAATCAAGATCACAAAAAACGGAACTCCAACCCCCTTTCTTAACCTTTGTAGATGATACAATTGTCTTTGCACCAGCAGCCCACAAGAGCATCCACACTATTAGAAACATGCTCAACAACTTCTCCAATTTATCAGGTCTCGCGATCAATTACAACAGAAGCTCCCTCCAGGTCTCGAAAAATGTTAGTTCGGCCCTTGCCAGCTCTCTCGCTCGGGAAATGAACATCCCCATTGCTAAGAATTTAGAAAAATACTTGGGTACTCCACTTCTTCGGGGAAGAGTTAAAAATTCCATGTTTGAGGAAGCTACCCAAAGCCTCAAACAACAACTTGCTAAATGGAAATCCTCCTCTTTAACCCAGGCTGGTCGTGTTACTCTTATACAAGCAAATCTTTGTTCCAAAATGAACTATTTAATGCAAAACTTCTTCCTCCCGAAAGGGGTTCTTCACCAAATAGACAAAATGAATAAAAATTTCTTTTGGAACAAAATAGAATCTGGCTGTTATACCCCACTTATTAGCTGGGACAGGATCTGTCAACCTAAGGAGCGTGGAGGCCTTGGTATCCGGCTGGCTGAAGACATCAATTCCAGCCCAAATGAAGCTACTATGGAAACTTATGAACTCCCCGGATAATATTTGGGTGAAAGTCATTAAAGAAAAATATCTACAGAATGACAACATCTTTGAGGTAAAGCCGACACATCCCTCTTGGCAGTTTGGAAGACTTTTACAGCTCAGATCACAATTTAAGGAAGGCCTTTTATGGATTGTGGGAAATGGTGAGATGATAAATGTATGGAAAGATCCTTGGATACCAAATGTAGACCTACGACCCTTTCAGAATATGCATAACCCCGACCTCCGGGTGCACCAACTAATGACTCAGGAGAAACAATGGAATGAGAGCCTCCTGGCTTGCTTATTTCCGGATTATATCGTCAGACAGATTACCAGGATCGTCAATCCCCAATGGAACTCTAGTGATCAGCTTATTTGGAAGCTAAATCCGGACGGTCGGTTCTCTTCTAACTCGTGTAAACAACTACAGCAAAGACACAATGACAACCTCATGGGTCATGACTGGGTTTGGAAACTCAACATCCCTCCACGAGTCAAGAACTTAGTTTGGAAAATCATTCAGGATGCTTTAGCCACCAAGGAGAGACTTAACCGTTACTATTGTAGAGTCCCTATGGACTGTGTTTTCTGTAATGAAAACATTGAGGATGATAAACACCTATTCTTGAAATGTCCTCTTACCAGACGAACTATGTCAGACTATGAGCAGCTAACTGGGAAGGCTCTCTTTCTACCTGAAACTAATCAAATCACTATGCAATATTTCAGTGCATCAAAACCAAACCGGGACACTTTCGAACATCTTTGCTATGTATGGCAAAATATTTGGGAGACCAGAAATGATATGATCTTTATGAATAAGACTGCGGATTCGTCCTCCCAAATAGCCTATAGATCTTTTATTAATTACAGGGACTGGCAGCTCTCGACGAAGCAGGAATCTAACCCCCTCCCCAACCGAAGGCTACAAAGACGAAACATTGGCTGGCAGAAGCCGCCTAGAGCCACCTACAAAATCAATGTAGATGGCTCGACCAAGCCCACCGGTGCCTGCCAGGTGGGAGTGATCCTTAGGGATAGTGCAGGACGTGTTCTGGATATTATGCAACAACAGATTGCTACTGGTTCAGCCATTCAAACAGAAGCTGCTGCTTTCCGTGCATGTGTGGAATTAGCTTTAGCCAAAGGTTTAAGAAGAATTGTAATTGAAGGAGATTGCTTAGAAGTCATCAGAAGTTTTAACGATAGCTCAAAGCCTAGATGGGAAATTCTACGGCTTGTGGAATCCATCACTAGTATGAAGTCTGAGTTTGAATCAATCGAGTTCAGACATTGTTTTCGAGAAGAAAATGTAGCTGCAGATTATTTAGCTAAGTCTACTGACATCTGTACGATGTATAATCTCCCTTTCAATAAGGATCTCTGTAACATCATCCGCAAGGATGATTAGGGTGGCGTCCCTTGTTGGGACTTCTGCCCCCTTTTTGCCTAATAAAAAAAAAATCATACACTTAAGACTTTTCTCCAATATATGTTAACAAAAAACAATTTTTTTTTATATATTATCATTCTTTTATAATTTTTGTTTCTCTTCATTTTTATACTAGAAATTACTATTTAAATAACAAAATTTAAAAAATTCTAATATATTTAAGCAAAAAAAATATTTTTCATATATACATATTCCCCGTATTTTATCTACCGTTCATCATATCGTTCTCTTAAATTAGGCACATAAGATATTTATGATTTATCTATCGATCTTTTCCCTACTTGTGAGTAGAGATAATAACTAAAGATAAGTCCGTAATAAGTGATTGTGTTAATTAACCATGTTACCCATTAATTAATATGGGTGCCCACACACCACGTCAATAATGCTAAGTTAGATGAGTCTCAGTGTCTCACGTTATTTCTTATCCGTCAGTGTTCCTCTGTACAAAGATCCTCTTATCCGGTTATGTTATTTAGTTTTTATATATATAGTTTTCTCCTTGGTTTATTCAAATTTTTATTAAAATATGTTGATTATTGATTTTTTTAGCTCTTAATTCATAAAGTCTATTCAAAACTTTAAATTATCTTACCATTCCAAAAAACATGTAAGAAACCGATCGATCAAAATATTAAATACTCCATCCGTTTAGTAAAATATGTCACTTTATTATTCACACACGCTTTTTTTACGAGATAAAAACTATATAAAATATCTAGTTTTTTAAATTATTTTTTAAACAATTTCGTAGTTATTATTAATAAGTACAACCTTGTTAAAAAAATTTATAAAAAAAATGAATATTTTATATAGTTTTTATCATTTTAAAAAAGTGTGCGTGAATAGTAAGCGACGTGTTTTGGTGAACGAAGGAAGTATTTTTTATGAAAACGGGAGTAGTGTCGGGTTTCTATTTTTTTTTTTCCTTATAAGGACGAGATCTACCCTTCTAACACACAAAGTTTATAAAGTCTACTGGGACTCAGGATCGGGGGTTGTGTGCACACGTACGTCCATGCGCTAATAGCCGAGCACATAAGCCAATCGGAATTCCATCCTAAAAACCAATTGGCATTATGAGGAGTAATCCACTAACTTATATACTAAGACTTATTTATTCATATTATCAATGTGAGATCTTTATCTCTTCACGTTCTCTAAACAAAGTCATTGTGTAGAAGTTTCACTTTCTCTTATATTTTGGTTTAGATTTCACCTATATATTTTTAAATGTGAAACTCTACGCACAAACCCCAACAATTTGAATGAAATATATAGTTAATGTTGAACAAATAAAATAATAAAATTTGAAACCTTTTATATATGTATTGTTAGGGTGTGAATGGCGCTCTAGAAAGTTAAAACTTGTAAATATATACATATAGGACAGTAGGGAACTAAGCGAAGGGACAAATAGTTTGCCGTATACTCCCTCCGTTTCATAATAAAAGTCGTTTGATTTTTTTACACGTATTTTTATGAGGTAAAAACTATATAAAATATTATTTTTTTAATGAATTTTTTTTGATAAATTTATACTTATGACTACTAAGTATGACATTATTAAAAAAAATGATAAAAAAAAAATATTTTATAGTGTTTTTATCTTCTAAAAAAGCGTGCAGAAAATGACAAACGACTTTTATTTTGAAACAGAGGGAGTATATGATAATAATAAATAGGGTCTTATGTACTGTCATAGTATCACATAAATATGTATTAATTTGTCATATATACTTGATGGATGTAGATCTATTACGTACGTCTCGGCCATTGTTATTAATTAATTGTAACAAACAAAGGGCCCAACGGATATAAATGGTATGCCTCAAAATTAAAATCAGTAGGTACTAACGTAACGTGTATAAGGAGCCCATGTAATAATGTACGTGACATAATATATCACCAATTCAAGGAACCCAGCTATCTAACTATCTAAGTTGTTGCAAAACCTGAAAAATTATATAACGGATGTGAAACTCTGTCCTTTTGTATGATCCGGATTTCCGGATATTATAAGGCATCAACTAATGTCAGTACGTCACTTATAACTTACAAGTATGTTTAATTTGTTAGATAAGAGTCCCAACGGATTTCCTCAAAACCAGATTGTTATATGCACGATTAAGTCATAGGGTTGCTATTTGACCTGAACGAATTGAGTATTAATTGCTTGTTCATATTTAGTTGGTTTATAAACGAGTCGAGTTTGAGCCCGGCCTAAATTAATTGGACTCGAGCTTAAAAAGTATGCTCATACTTGATTGGCTTATTTAGAAAATAAACGAATTTGAGCTGAGCTTTTTTCGATAACTGGATAACCCTACTTGCGAATAATATAGTAACTTAAAGGAAAATTTTAAAAATTTCACAAAATTCGAGTCTAAATCGAACGAGGCGAGCTTTGAGTCAAGTTTAAAATTGTGCTCATACTCGGTTTGTTTATAAAATGAACGAGAACTACTCGGCTTGGATAATAGCCTTACTTCTCACTAAATACACGGTCAATTCATCAACTTCTGACTTATTATACGTCGATATTTTATCGATACAGAAAGTTAGTATCTTAGTATCTAGCTTACTACTCCCTCCGTCTCAAAATAGTTGTATTTGGACTATTTATACACGCATTTTAATGAGTTAAAACTATATAAAATGTTTATTTTTTAATTAATTTTTTAAAATAATTCTATACTTACTAGTAATATGTATCATATTATTAAAAAATATTTAATAAAATATTGATATTTTATAAAAAAAATTATCTTCTTAAGAAAACGTGGATAAATAGTACTTCGTAAAAGACATCTATGGTGGGACAGAGAGGGAATATCTTATACTATTGTTGATCGGACTGAGTATATATAAGGTGGGAGATGTATCATAATCTAATTATGATAAAGAGCAGTGGGATAAGAGTGATAAGATCATCCGACAGTACGTCTCTCGATGAAAAAGAAACCGTCCCACGTGTAGACGTGCGACTCTTTCAGTGTACGTGGCAATCTTCTCTCATTCATTTATCCCTTCTCGTCCCTTTATCTTTGGACTGTCCAACATTTTATTTCATTTTTTCCTAATTCAACCTACCTGCCCACATTTTATTTCATTTTTTCCTTCAATAGGTAAATAAAGAGCGGCTATTTCGGCGTTCAAACCGGGAACCTATGGGTACTACCCACAAGTCCTGTTTGGTATCGATTTTATTCCATTTTTTCCGCTGAAACTAAATATACCCTAAGAGCCTCTTTGGTATCGATTTTCGGTAATAAAAAATTGGGAATCAGAATCAGTGATTACCGATTTGGTATTTGGTACGACAAAACTCGGAATTAATTTGATTACCTGAAATCCCTTCATCCCCAGTTTTGACCCATTTTCATTCCCCACAAAATAGGTAGGGATGAGCCCATTCCCAATTTCCCAATCTCACCTTCCACAACTCAACCCCCATCTTCATCCTGCATCTCACGAATTTTTTTCCAGAATATTCAGAAAAAAATAAATATTTATCAAAAAATTCACGGTTTCAAACTATTTACCAAAATATCCATTTTTGTCAGAGCGATCAGAAAAACGCGGTATTAAACCGTGTTTTATGTACAAAATAAAATTTTTATTTGGAGAGAAATCAGGAAAAATATTAAAGGAAAGAAACGCGGTTTTAAACCGCGTTTTATGGGTAAAAAAAAAAAATTCACCCCAATTAAATGAGCTGTCAGGTGATTTGAAAAAAAAAACATAAACCGCGGTTTATGTAAAAATCACTGTTCATCACCCTGTTGAAGCCTTCCTCCATGGCTGCCGACCTCGATCCGTGCAACTTGTGAATCTTTGTCGACCTCCAGTGGCCTGCAACTTCAAAATTTCCTCCCGGTTTGCTTATCCGCACCACGGCACCAGCACCGCCACTGGCCTGCACCGCCACGACGCACCTGCACCGCCGCCACTGTCGGCCCCTTCCGCAGCGCCGACCTCGATCTCTAGTCCTAGACCCTCCGCCGCGTCCATGAGGATTGTTGAGAATTGGTGTAAATGAACACACTTACTATTGATTTACCAAAGAGAATATATAGAGGATTACAATGGTGATGGAGATAGTGGAGAGAGAGGTTGAGTGAATTACTCTAACAACCTTGACTAATTCTTAATCATAAACAATTGAAATAATTAAACTAATTAAATCCTAATAATAATAATAATATAAATAACTATTATTTTCCTAATATTGTTAATATTGGTGTAGAAGAACACACTTTCTATTGGTTTGTGCAAGGAAATATATAAAGCTTACAATCAGGAGAGAGCAATCTTATTCTTGTTTTTCGTTGGCTAAACCACATCTTGGCCACACAAAACCGCCCTCGGGCTAATCCAATTTCGACTTATGCCGCCCTAAAACCACCTTCGGCTAATCAACCATGGCCTTCTCCTACACAAACGAACTCAAACCTCGCTTGATCCACTTTGACGTCAGTTTGAAACCATCTCACCCAACATCGGTCTTCACCAAAACCAAACATCCGTATCTTGTACGTCGCCTTACTCACCTCAACCTCTCTCGCTCGATTTTGACCTAGCACACCATCTTCAAACTCCCAACTGCCATCCCCATCTCTCTCCTTCTTTCTATCCACGAACCGGCCGACCGTCACCGCTGCACATCACCGGAGTCGCTGCTGACCACCACCCCGGCCCTCTCGGTACAGACCCGGTCACCACGTCCCCCACCCTCTCCTTCCTCTCCTCGGACAACCACCATCGTACCCTCTTTTCCACTTTTTCCGACCAAGAATCGACAACCACAAGGCCCTGCGCACCAGATCCGGCCGACTCTCCCCACCGCCGACTAACAACGACCCCTGTCCGGCATCCCTGAGCGGCTGAGCCACACAGACCCCGCTACCCTTCTCTCTTCCTTCTCCGCAGCCCTTGCTGACCCCAGATCTGACCGCCCTAATTTCCACCGGCCACGAAACCACCAAGAACCGGCCACCACCACTACAAGTGCCACCACAGGGCCAGCCTCCGCTACTTTAACTACCCGTCATTCTCGGAGCCCAACCTTCGCGCTTCGCGCTGGCAACATCATCACCTTCAAGAGGAGGGTCACCAACGTCGGACCCCCCGGGACCTACAAGGTCGCCGTGAGGCAGGCCAGGGGTGCTTCCATCAGAGTTTCACAAAGATATGTTTGTTTGTTCAAGATCGGACTTTGAATTCGCCGTCCGTCTTGCAGGGGAATGTTAGGAATAGTTTATCTATTAATTTGTTACTAGTATTAAGCTTAATTAGTTCCTATATTTTAGGTTAATTAGGTTTATTTATTTACACGATCTCTTAGTTGTTAATCCCACTCGACCACTCACTTGTATCTTTAAATACCTTTTGTTATCAATAAACTTGTGAAATTATCTATCTCATCCAACAGGGATTCCAATTTGTGCACAAGTTGCACAGGTCGACGACAACCATGGGAGGAAGCTTCAACGGGATGAACAGTAATTTTGACCTAAACCGCTGTTTTGACCCGCGGTTTATACTTTTTTTTTCAAAACCACCTGGCAACTTATTTTATTGGGTGAATATATTTTTTTCCTTATAAAAACTCGGTTTAGATCCGCGGTTCTTTTTTTTTTATGAGGAAAAAATTCGGGTGAGCGCGCTCTACCCTAAAGCATCCTTTCGAATTTCCCATAAGTACAAAATTCGTTAACTACATATTGAATTACAAAAGCCGGAGCATAAGCATCTCCAGGTGCATCATACTTGACACCAAAAGACACCGGTCATTCGACCAACACGGACATGGGTCGTGAAGAACACACAAGGGGAGATGAAGAGTTATTCACGCTGCACTTACCATTTTTTAGAGAGAAATTCATGGAGCGTATTTGCCCATTACACTAGCAAAGTAGCAAGATTGACAAAGATTATTCAATGGCACACACACAGGATTCATGGGAAAGCCTAATTACACTAGCAACGTAGCAAGATTGGCAAGTAAATATTAACTAGTGTCATGTACAAACGCTGAGGTTGAAATGTTGACATAAACGGGTGACATGTATAAAAGCTGATGGCAAAACGTGAGTTGTTTTTTCTGAAAAAGTGAGTTGATTTTTCTCTCTCTTTCTCTAAGTGAGTTGTTTTTTCTCTCTCCTCCTCTCAGCACTCTCTCTCCTCTCATTAATTCCCTCTCTCACATGCTTTTCTTTTTCCCTTTTTTCTTTCCTCTCTCATCTCTCTCTCCCTTTCAGCTTTTTGTCCAGTTGTCTCCCACAATCTCACATGTTACCAGCTACACTTGTAAGCGGATATCCGCTTTTAGCAAAATTTTTCCGGATGGGATTAGTTGTGCAAGGGTCATTACCCAAGAGGGTCATTTTAGCAAATTTGCCGCAAAATAATATATAAGTCGGTGATATTGGGTTTGGATTTGATACCACAAAGTTGAAACCGATAGTTTACCTTAAGATTTTGAATCCACAATTTTGCATATTTTAATTTATAAGCCCCACCTTCCACCAGAGCCACACCTCCCCTTTCAATCAACTCATACCAACTTAACTTTCCTTTCTTGGGAGCTAGATGTCATCCATTGATCAAACACAAACCTTTTCAATTTCCATTTTCTCTCTATGAACTAAACTTCAAAAATAAAATACATGTGTGATGACTTATGAGTGTCGCATATGGGCTGGGTTTATAAATTGACTGAAATTTATAAATTTTGTGAAATAGGGGTTGAAGGATTATACAATACTAATATAGACTTCGAATGAGACAAAAAATAGTTTATTTGTAAAAATTGAAATTTATTTGGTTGTTATTGGAGATAATTTTATCTTTTTATATCAAATAAACCATAATAACCTTCGAAAACAAACTTATTCTTTAAACTCCAAATTGTCATGAGAACACTGAGATTTACATCATAAAAAAATCACCTGTAATTTATACATATTTTTTTTTTTAAATTTAGGAGGATGATCAATTGTGAGAATTGTCATGAGAACACTGAGATTTGAGCTTAAGATGGCTGGCGGAGGGAGAAACTGAACGAAAGAGAAATAGAGGTAAAGTGGAGTTTAGAGAAAGAGTAGAGGAAACCCATTAATTTGGGTTTAGGGATGCTTTGATTCAAACTGCAGAAGCAAAGAGAGAGTAGGAGGAGGAATATATTTTTTATTAGATTAATTAATTTAATTGTATATAATAATAGAGGTATAATCTTGACCATTGATTTAGTTTAATGATTGATATTAACTTATTAGGCAAATATTATGTAATTTTGCTTAGGAGATGATCTGGATTCCCCAAGATCAGGAAGAAGATCCTATGTGCATTTGAAGAAGTAATTAATAAATTACGTTTGTTTAGATACCTAGGGAAAGGAAAGGTAAAGTATTAAATTTTACACATAAAATGTATATGATCACCAATTTTTGTGAGCTTGGAGGAGAGGATGGAGGGGAATATTAGCTCATCCTAGAGGTATTAGTTACCCCCCTCAAAATTAGGGAATAGAAGGGTAACACATTTGTATGGAAAATGGGAGAAGGAGAGAAATGATTAGAACAGGGATCAATGAATTTTAACTTAAATATGGACTATATTCATGAGGGTAATCATTACTTTTCCCTACCAAAAAACAAACGGGGGCTAAGTTCGTAATTAATAATCTGTTAATGATGTCCCCAAAAGATTTCTATTTCAGGAAATGTTTCTAGGATATTTTTAAAAATAAAACGTGATGATCAATTTATGTTTTTCCTCAATAAATTGTTGATCACCAACTTCAAGATCGATCTGTTACTCAACCACAATAAAAATGGCAATTTTTTCATAATGACACATAAAAAAACAGATTCGTAGGATTTTTTAAATGTTTAAAAAATCCGCAAAATTTCCCAACTTAAATCATACTCCCTCCGTTTCAAAATAAAAGTCATTTGTTATTTAGTGCAAATTTTTGAATGGTGTAAAAACACTATAAAATATTATTTTTTTAATCAATTTTTTTAATAACTTTATACTTATTACTGATAAGTATAAATCTATTAAAATAAATTTATTATAAAAAAATTATAAAGTTTTTACCTCCTTAAACATACGTATCTAAAATAAAAATAAAAGTGAGTATTAATTACGTTCAAACCCATGGGAGAGAAGAGGTGGAGACCGGAGATGGAGATGGCTTGTGTAAATTGGATTCCATTTTTGCAGATTTGTTTTTTAAAAACTCTACGATAAATTTGATAACATTTCAATCGTTAATTTGAAAATTAACACAAATTAGTTTATTAGAAACTTCGCAGGAACAACACCTCGCTACATGTAATTAGTCTACAAAAGGACAATATGTACATGGTTAGTTCAACCCTCTTAACATGTCACTCTCATTCTTTAATTAATTTAAAAAGAATCCTATGCTCCCTCCAATAGGGCCATATTCATATTCTCATTATTTATGACATAGTTCTACTTATTTTTGTTTTTAACAATCTTAATCCTTACAAAATGACTTATATATTTTTCTTTTGGGTGTCCCTATATACACTGCAAATCCGCGGATTAGAGCTGCTAATCAACGTCGGATTCGACGTTGCAACATTAATTATATTATAACGTCGGATCTAACATTGTAATATGTGAAGTGAAGGATCGGATCGGGCCGAACCGGGCTAACAACGTCGGATCCGACGTTGCTAGGGTAAAAAAAAACGTCCAAAAGGACGTTGCAAATCATTTTTTTTTTGTTTTTTTTTATTATCTTATATTAGGCCCGATCTGACCCGTATTAGCAACGTTCAATTTGACGTTGTAAAATGTCAAATTCAACGTTGTTATATCATCCAATCGATAAGTGAAATTAGCACACGATTAACAACGTCGGATTGGACGTTGTAGCAACGTCTAATCCAACGTTGCTACAGCGTTGGATCCGACGAAGTATTTGCGGTGTATATAGGGAACGCGTTTCTTTTTGATGCATCTAGGGTGTTTTCACATCTCACTAAACCTGTCATATAAATTATTGGTTTACCATGAAAGTTAGCGAAATAAATAATTTTTTGTAAAAAAAAATAAACTCTTTATCTCAAAATACCCGTCATTTAAAAACGGAATTGTTATTTACACGGTGATTTTTTCGCCTTTTGCACAAAAAGCATTTGCAATCGCGTATTACAGATTTGCGGAAGAAAAAAATGGATTTCGCATTCGCGGAGTATGGGTGCGCGACCCTCTCTCTCCAACTCAACAATGGCAGAATCTCGATCTTCCACCGGCTGCCTCCACTTCCTCCAGTGGCCACTCATCAAGTCATCATCATCGGCGCCGCCATCTCCCTCGCCCGTATCATCCACCGCCTCTCCTGTCGCGCCTCTCCGAAGAAATATCCGACCATGTCGCCGCCGACCTCAATCTCCTCCCTCTTCCTCTCCTTCCGCGTCCTCCCTCCGGTACCCCCAATGTCGTGGCTTCCAGATCTGGAGATGATAACGCCCAAGGCCCGACTTCCAAATCCGCCGATAGCCCCGTCTCTGGCCGCTTAACTCTTCCTCCTCCTTTAAGAACAAGGCCTTCCAGATGCAAATTGATCCAAATCGAAGCCCTGAGCATGGCAAATTGAAGCGATTATTGAAATCGAAGCCATGGGCATGGCAAATTGCAGCAATTCTTCAATTCGAACCTCAAAATCGAAGCCCTTCTTAAAATCGAACCTCAAAATCATTCTCCAAATCGAAGCCCTTTCTTATTCTGGATCTGGAGATGGATAGTACGTTGCAGAAAATCGCTGGGAACGGAGGACGTACTTCACGCGTCTCTGAGAAGGAGGAAAGAAAGAGAAAAAGAAAAAAAAAATCGCAAACGCGTACTGTGAATCCGCGATTGCAAATGGTGTAAATGGCGAAAAAATCACCGTGTAAATAGTAAGACCCTTTAAAAATCTTTATACTTGTTAATAAACAGGTAAAACAGACTCATTGTTTGCACATTAACATTAACTCCGATAACATCGGAACTCCCACGTTAAAAAAAAAAACATTAACTCCAATAATTGAGAAATCTGCACACCCCATAGAGTTAAACTCCGTAATTTCAAAGGATTACCCTATAGAAATTTATCGATCCTAAGAAATAAATTAAAAAATGACTAAACTAATTGAAACACACATAATTACCCTAATTTACCGGAAACACCGTCAATTTTTTACCACATTAAAAACTGGGGCTATTTTAGGGCAAGAGAGGTGGTTGATGCTACGTGGAGACTCATTTATGGTAGGGGAGGTGGTTAGTGGGGCCTACCGGTTGACCAATCGGCCAGCTAGTACGACTGGACTCATCCAAGTTAATTTGGTGGGTGGAGCTGGTTTGGTTTTGTTGTTACTGTATTGGAATTTTTTTTTACCAAACCTGTGATTGAAATTCATCCACGCTTAGCTACCTCCCAGAGTCCCAGATGATCACTGTGCCTATATAAGTTTAAATAAATTCAATATTAACATAACTGGTCCTGCTCGGTCTTGTACTTGTTCCGATTCCGACTACATTTCAAGCTGTCGGTGTGAATTTTTTTTTGACATTGGATAAAGCCGTAATTCTATGAGGCTGAGTAAAACAAGTGACTAAAACAGTTGAAATTGAAAAATTGTGTAAATTAAAGGTTGAAAGATTATAGAATAATAAAAACACCGTACAAGACAAAAAAAAATTTATTTGTAAAAAGTTAAATTTATTCGGTCGTTATTAGGAGTATTATGGTAATTGCAAACCAAATAAAAAAAAAAAAAAAAAACTTGTTACTTGTTGCTTTTTTTTTTAACTCCATTTTTTACATACAAACTTACTTAAATGGGTACCTCGTACACATGTTAAATATAAACCTCCTAAAAGGTCCGAATCAAATCCCGAAAGGGCTTGAAAAATCCCGTGAGGGCTCGTATCAAAATCGCATTAGGATTGACTAAATCCCGATTGGGTTTATGGGTGCTCTTTTCTCAGGCGGTTTGTGGCTCTGCGGTTGCGTGATTTGGCGCTCTTCTCCGTGGATTTGATTATGACTGTCGGAGTCGGGATAGGCTGGGGTCGTAGTGGTGTGTTTTGTGGCGTCTCCACTACTCGGGTTGACTGCTTCCCTGGAGTTTCGTCCTCATTGTCCACATGATGATCGGATCCTGATGTATCGATGGCCTACGGTTCTGCTTCAGGGTGGGGCTTGGCTTTGTCCGTCATCTTTGACCTCATCCAGTTTGGTTTAGATCTGCTAGGTTTCGTCTTTTGCAGAGTTTGTTTGCTTGAGTTTGCACCGTTATGTATTGTTTTATGTTTTAGTTTGTTTGGTTGTATATTTGACGGTTCGACGTCTGCCGACTTTGTCGACCTCTCGATGAATCAGGCATGTCTGACCTTCAAATTATTACCTTATCAAATATATATATACCTCCTAATTTTACTACTTTTTTACCCACTAAAAATGCATCCATACATACCAGATGAATACTCCAACGCCCACACTCGTATAGATAAACTAGTAATACGTGTGATATGTTGTTATGGTCATTGTCTCATACTCTCATCGATCATACGTGAAAATGTCTGTACTATTAGAATAAATTGAGCGGGATTTGATATCATGTCAAAAACTATTGACAATAAAAGAGATAATTCATCAACTTTAATTAGTTTATAAGTTTAAACTATTATAAAATGATGTGGTATATCTCAATAATAATAATTTTTTATTATTATAAAAGAATTTGGATAGTTAGCGGCTTAGCGTTATCCGGTAGCATTCCAGCGGATGAGCTCCATGAAACCTAAATAATTGTATATGTCAACTGATCGCGCATAACGGAATAGGTGCGCAGCCTTGTCGACTATTTTGTTGCCCGAGCAGAGCATGTGACAGAAAGAAATTTCTCTCACGTTTGATTGTAAAGTTGATGTTGGATAGTAGTAATTCGATTTTTCATGGGCAATTACCCTCTTTATTATAATTTTTTATATGATTATTAGTGAGTCACATTCAATTTGTACTTTGTTTAATGCTAATGCTATTAGTTTTTGCACACCTAGTAAAAGAGCAAGCGCTTCTGTTATTAGAGAAGTTTGTTTCCCTATAGGCCTTTAGGGTCTTGAATCCGATGTGTATTGACTCTCCATTCCAATATCTGATGGTAAATCCGCTTGCACTATCACCATTTACCAGTGTTAATCCGTCCAAATTTAATTCAAAGGTTTCGAGCTATGTTTTTTTTTTCCAGTTATTCCATCCTCCATTACTATTCAGTAAGATAAGAATACTTTATTGAAAAAGAAAACCCTAAAAAGAAATAAGTGATTTCATAATCTAATTTAAAAATGGTTAAAACGGTTATATTTAGGGAAAATATTTTCTAATTTAGCCTCTTATCAATGTCATTGGGCATATGATAGAAAATTCGATAATCAATATTAATCTATTAATTCAACACATGCCATTTTTTTTTTGAATATATAGTACTATTATACTATGTACTCCGTAGCTTGCCTATCTTATTTCGACCACAAAAAAAGTCCCTTGAAGGAGATTTGAATAGTGCTCTTATCAATGTCTTTTTTTATATTATTATTATGATGAGGTAATCTGCGTTCTACTAGACCACATTTGTTATCAGAAACTTGAAAAACAAAGTCCATTGAAAGCATAAGTCCTTGCTCTTAAGTTGAGAATCCAACATACGCTACAACTCTGTATCGATAAAATCCACATTGAAGAAGATTCCATTATAATCATAAACCACCTTAACAAAAAAATCTAAATGTCATTGGGAAATTGAACTTCTCTTGTCGGATGTTGAACTATAACTATCGTCTATGAAAGAAGTATCCTTCTTTTATGTTCCCCGGCTAGGAAATAGAGTGGCGGATAAGGTTGCACATCTTTGCCACTCTGCCTGGGGTGTCGATATTCATAACGTACGGTTTTGGTCTTTTAGATCTCATCCGTAAGGATGCTGCCGGGTAGGACTCGCTCGCCTGAATTCTTTCATGATAATAATAATAAAAAAATGTATATACGTTTCTACCTTATTAATTATCTCCTTCAGCACGTACATTGTCTCGGTTCCAACACCGTTCGTATTCGTTAGTTATAGGCTTCTTTCTCTAGTTTGTTTGTGGTGCTTTGTTCTCTATTGTTTGGTCTTGTAATTTTCGTTTCTTTTCATAACGGTTTGTCAGTTGTCAATCTTTCGGCCTCTCGATTTACTAGGCTTGTCCGGTAGTCGAATTCTTGGCGGGAAAAAAAAAAAAACAATCTCATTCAGAATCGTGTTAAAATTTAAAACAAGCTAGTACTAATCAATTACATACTATATATAGTAGCGTTTTAAAATATTTATTCTCTAGTTATATACATCGAATAAAAAAATCAGTACTCTTAATTATTTGATTGTGAACTTTTTTAATCATCTTAGTTTAGTTATATCCTACGCGTAATCGTAGACGTATTTATTATTCAACTATGCATAAATTCTCCGTGCATAGCAAAATATACATTAAACGAAAAAATAATTATTTTAGATATAATAATGTATATAAATCACACCAAAAATATATATATATAAAAGCAAAATAATTTAGTAGTTTAGCATGTGATCTAATAATGTATATGAATCACACCAAAAAAAATGTATATAAAACGGATAAATCCGAAATTAATTTAGATCTTATAATATATTGCAGCTCCCAATTACACGGAGACCATATAATGTGCAATATTTTTATTTAATAACGCCAAAATAATAGTAAAAGAATTGGCATATATAATTATTTTGGCGACCGGATCGACCAAATCAAATAACAGTTCGGAATAAGTATTAGTATTTGCATATCACATTACCAAACATGATCACATAATTGTAAAAAAAGAAAGAATATGATAGTATCATATCATCATAAAATAAAAAAATATATATGGAAGTATGTTATTCGTCTCGTTGCAAAGCCATGTCTTTTACCTGTTTTTGTTACATGTACAATGACACATTTTTTATATTTTAGGATTTTTTTTAAAATGAGATGAGATGGTAAATCGCTTTTATTTCAAGTATACTTATTACAAATCTGTCAATCTAAAGCAGAACGAAGATAAAAGTGTCACAAGAGGGATGATTCAATTGCAAATTCAGTAAACTCCAAACTCAAACTATACTACTACCTCCGTCCAAGAATACATGGCCTTTTAGGCATTGAAACTTTGTCAAAAATATATGGTCTTTTAGATGTATAGGTAATTATTACCTCTAAAATTACTACTTTTTTACTTGTTAAAATTAAATAAAACTCTTAAAAAAATTAAAGAAAACCCTTAAACTTCCAATTACTATTTTAACATTTAATAATAATGATGAGATTTAAGATGTAAAATAGGTTCCTTAATTAGCGTACATGAGCCTAAAAGACCATGTATTTTTTTACGGAGGGAGTATAATTTTGTTTAATTTATCTTTTTTTTTATGTATCTTGCTTGTTTCTCTTGTTTTTACTCATTCCCATCTAAAATGGAAGATATTTTATTTTCAACTCCTTATTCTAAGAAGCTAAGAACAATATAAAGTATTAATTATTATTATTGTTATTATTATTATTATCATCATCATCATCATCTAAAATACAAGTTTTTCTATTAAATAATATTTTATATACTTTTTAATTATTTAAAATGCATGTTTTTTTAAAGACCAAAAGTAAATGATGTTATATAATTTTAAAATATTTAAAATACATGTTTTTTTAAAGAAAAAAAGTAATTAGATTAAACTATATCTAAAAAGTTTTTAGATATAACTGACGATAAGTAATTATACACAACCAATAATCTATTTTAGAGCATCTTTTAAAATGAAAATTTATATTATAATTGACGATAAGTAATTATATGACCCGAAAATGCTTAAAAGCAAAAGATCTTACCCTTTAGATGAAGGGGTAAAAAAATTTCTAAAAAATATTTAATTTTGAAAAGCCATTTTTCACATTTTAGGAAAAAAGGAAGGAAAAAAAGATGGCTGATTTATTGGCATTGCAATGCAAACTAAGCTCGCTGGAGAAATCCTTTAATGGCGGAAAATGTACAGTACATTTTAAAGTCGTTACGCCTACAAATACCCCTGCCTCGCTTCCTCCTCCTCCTCACTCAACCAAAACCTCAAATTGCAGCCGAAACAAGAAGGGGAAATATCAGAACATGGAATTTGATCCCTCCTCTTCCCCTCTTTCTCCAAATCTTCTCTCTTCCCCACTCACCCTTCCCGTTCTCCGGCGAATTCCTTCCACTTTCCGGCGTCCACGTCACATTACGTCACTCTGATTCCCCTCCCCCACCCTCTCTTTTCCCCCCGTCCTCTCATTGCACATAGCACGCCGGAAATTTCAACAAAGTATATCAGTAAGGGTTTCTGTCAATTACCTGTCTTTGTCCTCATTACAAATTTAATTCATTAATTCTCGTTGATTCAATTTCCTCCCGTTGTTTTCCATTGCCGTATGTAGAATAGTCCTGAACTTTCTAGTGTCATGTTTTTCAAAAACAGTTCCTTTTTTGTTTTTACTGATACTCAAATATCAATTTCTACCTGAAATGCTGAAAAGATATTTTTGATCCAAATAAAATTTCAAATGTATGATTGCTAGCTCCTGAATCCTGATTGGATGGTGATTTGTTTCTGTTGTTTTTTTTTTTCCTTGTTGTGTATCATTTTATTCATTTCTAATTTCCACCATAAAAGGAGTTCTTCCCCCTTTCTATCATCACAGTTGTTTTAATTTATCTCCTCCTGATAAATAAGGTGTTTGCTAAATTGAGCAAGGTAGGTTGGTTTAATGTACATCATGAATTTCAGTGTCACAAAAGGGCTTTTTTTATATTGTGTGTATGTATCTGAATGTTTAAGCTAAGAGATTTTGGAAATCTCTGAAACTTTAGGCTGTGTTTGAAAAGTTGGATAAGATTTTAAATCTCTCTGTAGTTGTTGTTCACTTCTGTTAAACATTCAGAAATTTGCTAATCATGCTGAGAAAATATGATTGTGATTCTTAGAAGAGAGCTATTATTATCAACTGAACATCTGAATTGTGAAGGCAATAAATTGTTGTTATTGTGGTGGTGGTGGTGTAGGGAGCAATGGGCCACTTCTCATCCATGTTTAACGGTTTGGCGAGGTCATTTTCGATCAAAAGAAAGAAGCAGCACTCAGGAAGTAGTGATTGCAGTGAAGCACTGGAGCACATGGTGAAAGAGGCAAAGAAGAGTGACTTGATCCTCAGATCTTCTGGCTTTGTCAATGTTGAAGGCTCCAATAATTTCGCATCGGTTCACTCGAAGAGGGGCCAAAAGGGTATCAATCAAGATTGCTGCATTGTCTGGGAGGTGAATTTCTCATCTCCAATTTCAAAGAGATAGTGATCAATAACAGTAGTAGTCCACTAGTCCATCAACCTTTTATGTTGTTCAATATCTTTATTTTGATGGAATTTAGGAGTTCGGATTCCAGCCAGACATGATGTTCTGTGGGATCTTTGATGGGCATGGACCATGGGGCCATTTCGTGGCGAAGATGGTGAGGGAATTGATGCCATCTTCGTTGCTGCGTGTGTGGCAAGAAATGCTCGCACAGGCGTCCCTTGATCTGGATATGGAGCTGGAGGATCCTGCAGACAAGAAGCAGAAATGGTTCAACATGTGGAAGCACTCTTACTTGAAGACATGTGCTGCTGTGGACCGAGACCTTGAGCATCATCGCAAGATTGACGCGTTCTACAGTGGGACCACTGCCCTATCCATCGTTCGTCAGGTAAAGCCCTTCTTCCCTGTGATGTTGCTTTGCATCCAATTAGAAGTATAGTATTACATTTACCAAATAGAGACCGAAATGTCATATAGTTGGGGCTAATAGAGATTGAAATGTCATCAATCTTTTAAATCACTTGGTTGTTGTTGAACACTTGATATTTTTGACTAAGAGGCCATAGTTCACTTGGGACCACTTCCCATCTTGATGCAGATATATGGCCAATTAAGGCCATGCCAAATGTTAACAATGTTACGTCCTGATAGATCTCACGTCGCGCTATCATACAGAAAGAGTCGTATCATGTGGCTGGCTTATGTCGTAGGTTGAGGAGTCACTTCCTGTTATCCCCTTTAAAGAGTATTATTCGCCAGGAAGTATTGGTGTGAATGTGTGATGTTTTGGCTCTGATCATAACTCATTGGTCTAAGCGATCTCATTATTGAGTTAGGTAAATGATTGCGAGTTTCAAATATAGAACACACTATACATGATTAGGTTTCAAAATGTACTTAAATTCACTTGTCCTTTGTCATATTATGATCGGTAATGCATATTTTGGTTCAGTAATCGTGTGGTCCCATGTGCGGAAGCATAGTAATCTCGTGATTAGCACTCGTAATAAATGATGAATTTAGTATAATCTGCTCAGCATTAGAAGATTAAACTATTAAGTATGCCTAGAAGCTTTGTTGGCTTTTGCTGACCTTGTCTGATCTTAAACGTTAGATCATCTCTTGCCTTTGAGTAGGTACATACGGACATACCCTTTTATTCAGCAGTCATATGTAGGAATTTTGGCCTTTTTTGGGTACCGAAGGTTGGTTTATTGCAAGTTGCAAGAGCTGGTGACACCCACTAGCTCTCTCCACTAATGCACTTGTGATCTTTCTTATTGTTAATCAACCTGCTTAATTCCTTTTTTATACTTAAATAACTTAATCAACTTGCTTAAACTTCCTTTGTTTCTACTTGTCCTCTTCTGCCTCCCTCTTGTTCAAGTGATTCCATGTGACATACTGTAAAATGTTGGTATCTGTATGTGATCTTGAACGCATTCAAATTGTAGCGATCTGAATTTTGTTTCCCTTTGGCATTATGGTAGGGAGAAAAAATCATAGTAGCAAACGTTGGTGACTCGCGCGCTGTGCTAGCTACCACTTCAGACGATGGCAGCCTGGATGCTGTTCAGCTCACTGTCGATTTCAAGCCCAATCTGCCAGGTGAGCTCATTGCTCATCTAACTCCTTGCTCATCTTGTTATGGGCTTTGATTGGACTGAACTGAACTGTCGGGTTTGTTTGTTTGAGCAGAGGAGGCAGAGCGAATAGTAGAGTGTAACGGGAGAGTGTTTTGTCTACACGACGAGCCTGGAGTTCACAGGGTTTGGCTCCCGGATGAGGAGTCACCGGGGCTGGCAATGTCAAGGGCTTTCGGAGATTATTGCGTCAAGGACTTTGGGTTAACATCTGTGCCTGACGTTACGCAACGAAACATCAGCAGCAAAGATCAGTTCGTGGTGGTTGCAACTGATGGGGTAAGGATGAGATTCTGTATACCTAACCTACCAAGTACAAACCTATAAGCTGACTTGGTTGATTTGCGTCTCTTACGGTGTAGGTATGGGATGTAGTATCCAATCAAGAAGCTGTGGAAATCGTGTCATCCGCCCCTGACAGGGCCAAGGCTGCTAAATGGCTAGTAAAGCACGCAGCGCAGGCATGGAAGCGAAAGAGGCGAGGAATTGCCATGGATGACATATCCGCCATTTGCTTGTTTTTCCATTCGTCTTCGCAATCATTTCTCCCTGAAATCCATGATGTTGGTCATGTTTCGAAAATGTAGTCCTGGGTCGGTGAATCCCAGAATGAACAAGGAAGATGAATGGAGCATGTTGAATTGCTGAAGCAGGGCTTGGTTAGGAAATGCATATGCTTGGTATGGAACGTTGTACAATGTACATAAACGATGAATGTATCGTCTTTTCTGTGCTATGTAGCCTTATTTTGCCTTGGAAATCGCCGAGTTTTGATAGATAACATATAAATCCAGCATCCTCACTTGTTGCACATTGTTGTTTTTTAGTCTGTTGTGTGATTTAGCTGTGGTTGCCTCTGCCATTAATCATGTAAATTAGACAAAACTAAGAAAATGGAAAATCATAATCAAATTTATTGGTCATGGTATTATACATCGTCATCATCATCATCTTCATCTGCAGCAGCTGAGGCCTAAAAATACAGTAACACTGCGTGTATAGTATAATGATATTGAGTTTGAGGAAATTTTTAAAAATTGATATATAATTTTGTTCCACCATCTGGATGCATGATTTTGTTCCATTCTGTACTTAATCTTGGCATATATCCATCTACTGTGAAGATTTTGCTTTGGTTTGCAAACTGATCTTTACTAATGACGATAAAGGATCCATACAAGTTCAATTTGATAGAAAGGAG
Source organism: Persicaria tinctoria (assembly GCA_037127255.1). NCBI lineage: Eukaryota > Viridiplantae > Streptophyta > Magnoliopsida > Caryophyllales > Polygonaceae > Persicaria > Persicaria tinctoria. The sequence continues at coordinate 11,376,498 of JBANSL010000012.1, forward strand.
GAAAGGCAAAAACTAGGGCAACTATCAATTGGTGTTCAATCTAAGTAAACAATATGTGTTCTGTACACTATCACCATTGCAATTTGCATCTAAACCGCTAAATCCTGATCAGGCATAACAAACAAACAATAATACACAACACAGAGTGGAGAAACTCACCTTGGTATCAACAAGAGGGGGAGTAGCGATTCTGTCAGGAAGAGGTGCAGATCCTTCAATAGTAACACCACATCCATCGCCAGAAACTCCACTGTTACACCAAAAGGTAGATTACACACATAAAGGCACCGAATTTGGGAAGAAAAAGAACACGAATTTAATCACAGAAAGTCTATTTAACGCCATGACTTACGAGATCCTCAACAGAGCATCAATCGAAGCTCGGTGAAGGGGGCTTAGGAATGGCGGAGTACACAGTGAGATCGTCCTTCGAAGCTTGGAAACTAAAAGAAACCACAACTGAGCTATTAAAGACACCGAATCTCCAATTGGGAACAGATACAGATCCAATAACGAATAATAAAAGACTCACTCCTGGTTAGGAGGTACTCATCAAGCTTCTAGAGGCCATCGTCGGATCCGAGGTTGTTAAACACGGCCATGGAAGCAACTAACTTGTTGATCTGCGTCAACAATTTTCACAAGTTTAGGTGATTGAATAGCGAAAATCAGAGAAATATCTAAAATCTAACACTGATAAATTGTAGCGAAGAGGAAAACGAACAAATTCGATCCAAATCAAAACTAAGAATTTGATGAGTACAACACACAGGAACAATCTGGAATCCGATTTCATGAAGAAGAATCCAACCCAGTTCAATAGCATAACAATCTGATACTGCTTGTTGATTCAACAAATGAGCTTGGATCTGGCATTTCTCTGTGTGATACGATACTGTGTTCCGAGCCCCAAATGCACCATCAGTACTCAGTAGCTCCCACACCTTCGCAATCAGCTCCCACTTCCTAACTTTCTTCGATTCCATTTTGTTCAGCTCCTTGGTCAAACGATGAATGTATTGTTAGTGAAACCTTGTACATCAACGATGGATGTATTGTTTTTTCCATGCTATGTAGGCTTATTTCGCCCTTGAAATCGCCGTGGTCCATGATATATACCCAAATATGGATTGGCCCCCCAACATTAAGTGCATCAAAATCAACTCTTTCATGTGACAAATCTCAGAAACACAAACATCGAACTCCTTGCGTGGGGCACTTAATAGAGCAGTTCTTCTCAAGCCCAAACAATCCCACATCGACTAGAGGAGAAAACCTGAACTTCGAGTGAGCATATAAATATGACAAAGGGCTGTGTCCAGAAGTTTAACCCGTCCTGTCAGGGGTGCTTAGGCGACCAGTTGATGATCGGATAGAGATGACTGGTCGTGCCCAACACACCGGCAACGAACACACATGTTTGTGCGCGTGGAAGTTCCTTTTCCTCGCCAATTTTTGGACGCTCCCCGCCTCTTTGCGGGTGGGCTTTCACGGACTCAAGTTGAAATTTGTCTGGTTTGCATTTCTTGGCCCATTTGCTTGACTTGTAATGAGCTGTAAATTTCAATTAAATTTTCTGTAATATAAGTTAGGGTAAATTACAGAAAACCACCCTTAAAATTACAGAAAACCACCCTTAAAATGGGTAAGTTTTCACAAAACCACCCTTAAAATGGGTAAGTTTTCACAAAACCACCCTTAAAATGAAAGTTTGCAGAAAACCACCCATAAATTTACTTTTCTTTCAAAGAACTACCATGACCATTTTTATTTGTAAAAAGCTATAATTTTTTTAAAAGTTTTTATATTTTATTAAACGTTTTGGTTAATTTATTATATAATTAGGCTACTTTGAATACAAAAATGAGAATTTAACATTTTTAAAAACACTTTTACACATAAAAATAATGGTTAAGGGTTGTTCTTTGAAAGAAAAATAAGTTTATGGGTGGTTTTGTGTAAAAACTTATTTTAAGGGTGGTTCTGTGAAAAGTCACCTATTTTAAGGGTGGTTTCCTGTAATTTACCCTATAAGTTAAAATCATTTATGATTAAAATAACACGGTTTGCATTTTTGGCAAATTTACTTATACCATTATACTTCATTTAAAAACAATTTAAATTAAGTTATCTTTGTAATAATTGGTACTGTATATAGTCTGTATCTTTCAACTAAAATTATTTAATTTGTAATGCAAATGTAATATAAAATTATTTAATATTTAGATTTCAGTTAAAATTGCCTTGTTTGCATTTACTTCTACAGTTATACCATACTCCGTTAAAAGAACAATTTAAATTAAGTTATCTTTGGAACGAGGGAGCGGTAAATTTCAATTATAACGATTTAATATGTAATGTAAAATTATTTTAAATTTTAAATAAATTTTTTTTATGTGATAAATTATTTATTATGTAATGAGGTGTAAAATTCAATATTACTAATTCTGCTAGCATTTTGCCGACGTGTCACGTCCACAATTAAAGTTGATTTTTTTATTCAAATGAGATTTTCTTATTGGTCAATATTTTAAATATGATTTGAATCCATTCACTTTTTTTATTTTCGGTTATGTTGCCGTAAATATTGAGACATGTTTCTATTATTTTTTTTCCGATTGCAATATATCTATCTATCTATTATCTATCTATCTATCTATCTATTAATATTACTAATTCTGCTAGCATTTTGCCGACGTGTCACGCCCACAATTAAAGTTGAATTTTTTATTCAAATGAGATTTTCTTATTGGTTTATATTATTATGGAAACTTTAAAATACTTGTTTCCTATTTTAAATATGATTTGAATCCATTCCCTTTTTTATTTTCGGTTATGTTGCCGTAAATATTGAGACATGTTTCCATTATTTTTTTTCCGATTGCAATATATATACTACTAATTTTGCTAGCATTTTACTAACGTGTCACGACCACAATTAAAGTTGAATTTTTTATTCAAATGAGATTTTCTTATTGGTCAATATTATTATGGAAACTTTAAAATATTTGTTTCTTATTTTAAATATGATTTGAATCCATTCCTTTTTTTTCGGTTATATTGCCGTAAATATTGAGACATGTTTCCATTTTTTTTTCCGATTGCAATATTCTCATAATTCGTCTACATACATTGAACTTAAATTTGAATCTTGGTATATTTTATTTTTGGAAATTTATACTCTACATAGACCCATATCCAATTGTCAGTTTATAAAATGCTACGGAGTATAAATTAACTTTCACATATGTTCATATTTTCTCACCAACCATGCAAGTATTTCATTTTCAAATAAATTAATCAAAGATGTACTCGGATTGCCTGCATTCATTATCTTAACGGATTGAATTCATTTAAATATTTATTTATTATATCACATGTATCCCAATCATGTTAAAATTTACTACTCTCTCTATTCGTTTAGCTAAATATGTTGTTTAATATTCATTCACGCTTTGTTAAGATGGTAAAAATTATATAAAATATTATTTTTTCAAATTTTTTATAAATTAATTTCGATAATAGGTAATCTATTTATAATATTAATTCTACTATCATTTTGTTGATGTGTCACGCTCACAATTAAACTTGAATTTTTTATTCATATGGTATTTTCTTATTGGTCAATATTATTGCTGAAATTTTAAAATATCTATTTCCTATTTTAAACATATTTGTTTCCTATTTTTATACTAAAATATTATTTAATTTGATATGTTGTATGTCAATTTGTGATCTATTTTAATCGTCTACGTACATTGAATATTCGTCAAGTCTTGGCTGATTTTATTCTTGGATATTGAAATTGTTGATTTATCATATTTAACCGATTGCAATATTCTCCACAATATCTACATACAACGAACATGTAATAATCAATTTGTAAATATTCGATTTTAAAAATGAATTATAAAAATCAATTAGAACCAAAAAAGTGTTTTTTTATAATTTAATTATTTTAGACATCTTAAATGACTATCGAAAAATAAATAATATTTTAAGACTCACAACTCACAAGCATTACTAATGCTTATTTTACATCTTGGATGAGGCTTCTTAGATCACTTTTCTACCTCTAAGGAACTTTTTTTTTACCATATTACCTTTATTTTCACTATTTATTTCTCTCTCTTTCTAACCATCTTTCTCATTAAAATAATGAATAAGTTATGTACATCTACATAACTTCAAAATTATTCACACAATCATGTGGTAATGATAATAATTATATATTTATTTCAAATTATATTAGGTGATGTGTTTGAGTATTACTACTACTTTACCTTATTAAATCATTTTCAAAATTTGTATCGTATCTCTTTCCAACTAATTTATAAATTATAAAAAAATACTTTATACATATTTTTATTGTAAAAACACGTATATATATATATTAATATAGTATTATAAAATATATAAAATGATTTTCAAATTAAAATGGATGAAGCTCCCGTGCCTTCAGGCACGGGTATTACACTAGTTAGAACTATTAAATGATCACTTTAGTAAGTGGTGAATCGAGACAGTTTGCAACTCTTCACATTATTGGTAGGGATTTTTTTCCCAATTCAAGATCTTGTCATGCGTCGTAGGTGTCATAGAATATAAAGACCGTCTTATAAATTCATCCTATTTTCTAGCAACTACCCAAAATATAAGGTTATTTAGTGTCAGAATCAAAAGTGAGGTTTGCAACACTTTTTTTTACTATCTATCTCACATATTTCATTTTTTTTAAAAGACCTACTCTTAGAGTTAGTGTGACTTTAGAAGCCTAATACCTAATTATTATTATTTTTAAAAAGAAATATGTGATGTAGATAGTAAAAAGGTGGTGGAAATAACAAATTTTTTAGGGTAATTATCTCAAACAACGTGGTATTTACTAGTTTTACTATGCTCATCGAATTGGGACAGAGATACGACCTAGACTTTATACAGAGGTGGAGCTAATGGTGGAAATGAGGAGCACATGTCCCCCTTTTATTCAACAAATTACCTATATATGTTCTGTTGGGTGATAACTTCATGAATTTGTTATATATATTATAAGACTACATCCGATATCTGAATGAAAATTTATAAATGTTTGAAAATTGAACACTCACTTTAAATGTTGTTTATTCAAATTGTGATTCATTTAAACTATGCAGGTTTAAAGTTTTAAAAAAAATGTTAGCATTTTAATGGGACATTTTTTTTTAACAAAAACAGCATTTTTGTAACTGGAATGACATTATTTTGTTTATTTAAAGAAAATATATACAATAGTAAATATGTCATTTTGAACTAAAATGTCATTGTTTTGATATGTTAAAAAAAAAAATTCTGACGCAAAATGATTGTACAATACAAAATTGGGCATGTTAAATAAATTTTAAGTTCCTCGTGCCTATGCTTTAGAGGACCTACAATGTATCATTCTATGCAAAAGCAAATGAATCCATCAAATAATTTGTGAATTAGACATTTTATTGGCTTGCCAAAATTGGTTCAATACATGATCAAAATATTTACAATCTCAACAAACCATGTATATGATGCATATATATGGATTTGGTGAGATCGCAAATGTTTTGATCATGTATTAAACCAATTTTCGAGTCGTAACCCGTGGGACGATCCCTTCATGGCTGAAGAGGATCAGGCACCAAGACACCGTCCTCGTCGTATCGCAGTTTACCCGATGCATTCAATGGCTTACACTTCCCTCCCATCAATATCTTCAACTTGCACAGCTCAAACCTCTCCTCTTCCTTCATCTTTTCAGCAATACCACCTATCGGGAGACTATCCCCACAGTTCGCATAATTCACGATTTTGCCCCTGCTGATTTGCCCCTTCTTCTTCCCTCCAATCGAGGCAGTAGACGATGCCGAACTCGAGCTCAGGCTCAAGCTCGAGTTCTTATCTCGGATTCCATCGTCCTCGCATTTGGAATTCGAATCTTGTTTTCGCATCAAGGTCCTGAGCCTAGTGCTGGCACTCGACGAAGACGAATGCGTCGATACCGAAGATATCGACGACGATCGCCTCCTCCTATGGCCGGCGAATACCAAGGAGATGATCGATCGAAGTTTGCCGCTCTTCTTCCCTCTACTCCTCACGCTTTTATTCCTCCTCGGGATGTCGATGGCTTCTGGTTGCGGATTTCGTCGCTGCATAGAATCGACGACTAATTTCGTCGCCTTGGATTTCGAAATCGGATTGCTGGAGGCGGAACCGATCGTGACGCTTCGAGATCGAGAGAGCGAGGGGAAATCGCGACTACCTGGTGGAGGCCGGAGTTTCTCCAGCGTTTGGCTGCGTTTCTGGTGACGATGATGATCGCTTGGCGGCTTCTTCTCGGAGTCAGTGATTAGACCTGCCATTGTTGCAAGCTTCGACATCAATTGAGCGATCGATCGATGACGAAGGAGAGGAATTTTAGAACGGCTTGAAGATTTTCGCGGTCCACTCCAGTAATCGAGTTTCCACAATACTTGAAAAGTTGTTGAGGTTTTTGAAATTTTATTCATTCATATATATAAAAAAGAATTAACAAATTCAGAGAATCACGGTGGAAGTAAAACAGTTGATGACTTGGTACATACAGTGTTGAGGATGAACATGTATATCTTCTAGTTCATTCATGTATATGAATAATGAATTGGTCTTTAATTTATTTCTCATCTCACATTCTCACCCTAAGTTATTCACTTCTTAGTATGAATTGGATTAACCTTGTTTTTGTTTTTATGAAACTAAATTGGATTAACTTAACTTTGAAGTTGCGAAAGTAGAGTGCAAATTAAAAGGAGGAAAGCTTTAATTATATATATTTTTTGGACCAACAAAAAAATTTTAAAAGGAGGAAAGCTTTTTACTGATAAGAATTGTTAATTTTTTTAAACTTTAATTAGATTAACTGCAAACTTTAATTTGGATTTTTTCGAGATACTTTTCAAAATTTAAGTGATTTAACTTTTTCTTTTAATTAGATTCCTAAGATCGATTATTTTTTTAGTTGGAAATCTTTTTCAATTTATGATATTATCACATATATGCCTTTAGGGCATAAAATAGAAAGACCGTTTTTTTAATAATGATTTTTCTAATTTGTGGTTTTAGATATTGGTTAAAAACTTAATTAAAAAATTTTCCAAAAAATAGCGAATCACAAAAAATTAATTTAGAAAAAAGATCAAATAATCCCTCCTACGGTAAATGTGGGGAAGGAGTGTTTACTGTAGCTTATAAATAGTTACACTGACCGTTGGATATACTCAAGAGGATGGTATCAACGGCTCAAACCTCCCCAGTATGTAATGTCAATGCAATGACTTAATTATTCCACGGACTTTCAATTTAAAAATGTTTATTTTTTTGTGTTGGTACCCATATTGGTCTTTTCATCTAATTCACAAAGAGCCTCTCTCCCTTTACCCTGGTCACCTCTCTCTCCTCTACCGCCTTCTCCGCCACTACAGACAACCTTCTTCTTTGCTTTTCCTCTGCACTAGTTGTGAACCGTGCTGCGCACGGTGGGACTTTTTTTACATAATATGTCGGGTGTGATATTGACCTAGAAACAAATAGTAATTTTTGGGGATTTTACTATGCCAATTGAAAATGGCCTTTGCATCCATCTTCATTCCAATGGTCTCAATCGAAATTGTTCTATCGACCGCCTTTGCATCGCAATCTGGAGAGAGGATGGCAGCGGCTGCCTCAACAGCCTTCCTCCACTTATCTGCCTGCACCTTCAACATCCTCATCACGGCTTCTAGTTCTGCGTTTGCCACTGATGTGCCTGCACCTTCAACATCCTCATCTCAGCTTCTAGTTCTGCATTCGCAACCTGGGTGGCGTATAGTTTTGGCGTAAACTTCTTAGCTCTCTGGCTGCTCTTGTCCTCATCTCTCAATGACACATCAACAACAGCTTCCTCGTTCACATTGTGACCAATCTTGGTCCTCAACATCTCATTCTCCTCTTCTACTGTCTGCATTCGTGTCTCCTTGGTAAGCAAGGCTGACTTCAACACTCTGATGTCCTTCTCACTGGCCTGATTTTCGACGATTTTGACACTTAACTTCAACTTCTTCGTTCGCCTTTTTTCAACTCTTCCACCAACGCCGCCTCCTTGAGGCTTGATTTCGACTTTGGTCTCTCTAGAACTTCGTAAGCACTCCTGATTTAAAGTGTGCTTTGGATATATTCATTCTGGTACCTCTCCTCAGATGCCTCCAATTCCGACTTCAACTGTCCAGCCTCAAGTTTTGGCGAATCAATCTTCATTTTGAGCTTGTCTGCCTCCTCAACCTCATGATCATCAGTAGGTTTCTTGGACAAATCTTGCTTAAGTTGGGTCACAAGCATCTCCAATGTGTTTACTTGCGCCTTCGATTGCTCTAGTTCCGAAGCTAGGGTGTTGTAGCCTTCTTTTGCTTCCAAGCTATATGACCGAATCGCTTCCATAGCTTCATTGGCTGCTTTCAGCTGCCTTTGAGTGTGACTGAGCATTTCAAGACCGCGAGCTTTGGATTCCTTAGCATCCTCCCGCTGGTGCTTCAATTCCTCGACCAAGTCTAGAGTTTCCGACAGCACAACTCTTAGGCTTAATTTGGACCTCCTCATGTGCAGCTGAATCTGGGAAGAGAGAAATCGACATTATACTTTAAAACACTAATAATTGAAAGAAATACACCATGCGTGCTGAATGTTGACCATGTCTTTTTCCGTTACCTTGGGAGGCCAAACAAAATAAGAATCGTAGTGACTTCACAGTTCCGTGTCAATTTGTATGGCTCTGATATCACGTTCATATTTCCAGTTTTAACCCAACATTTTGGTCTTTTCAAAACCTAAGAAAAACCAAACAGATATGCACTAAGCTCCATTGAAATTTGAAGATAAATAATTATGAGCACCAAGATTAAGGCTACATGGACAAAGGAAGATCGAGAACAAGTTCTTACAGTAGTGATAGTTTGTTCCTCAGGGAGGCAAAGTCCTCGGGTCTCTGGCATATGGTGATGACCCTGGTGAAAATGAGAAGATTGATTAATGAAAATAGATGAAGGGGTGGTGAGTTGTAAGTAAAAACCATTTAAAGAGTGATTTTATGTAATTTTGAATTTAAGGGGTGGTTAAGTAAAAACACCCATATTTTAGGGGTGGTTTTCTGTAATTTCCCCAAAAACTTAATTAAATTTTTTTCCTAAAAATAGCGAATCACAAAAAATTAATTTAGAAAAAAGATCAAATAATTAATATTTTAAAAATATCTTCAAGTTAAAGTAGTGTTTGTTTGTAGAGGAAAGAATAGAAATGAAAGTAGGGTGATGTGATCACATGCGATGGGCCTTCACCTTGGCCTTACGAGTTACGACTTCTCAAAGGATGGACCTTTAACAGCCTTATCATTATCAACTCATTACTCAATTAAATTAACGGTTGTAGGAGACCTCCTAGGAGGTCTAGATGGTAATCGACTAATCGCTAATGTGTTCTTTCTTCTTCTTACCTTTGCCACAACTTAGTGCACTCTAAGTATTCAGAGAGATTAACATAGTGGTTGACTGGCTAATCAGGTGACTCGGTTCGGTTGCGGTTCTCTTCAACCGACATTGATTTCAGCCATTGAGTTAGGCCCCCATACGTCAAAATACCTAACCGGGTTCAGAGAAATCTGAAAATTAGGTCCAGGGCCGGACCGGTGTCGGTCCGGATTGGTCTAGGACTGGACCTAAAGTAGAGCGAAGTGTTTGGGCCTACCAAATTTAATGGTTAGATAGCCCATCCCAATAACGGCCCAATTAGTGGATCTTTGGGAATTCCATTCCTTTAAACGCAGAACCCTAACTTCAACAAAGGATCCCCGAGTTCTCCATCCAGCTTCGATTCACACGGCCGTAGCTGTTATTGATCGGTAAACCGCTCGCTCTCTCTTTTGTTCTTCATCACGCAAAAACAGATTTCATACATTATTGAATTAGTTTTGTTTTGGATTGAATTTGTTCGTTTTGCTCTTCGCTACAATTTATGAGTGTTAGATTTTTCTCTGATTTTCGCTATTCAATCACCTAAACTTGTGAAAAATATTGATTCAGATCAACAAGTTAGCTGCTTCCATGGCCGTGTTTAACAACCTCGGATCCGACGATGGCCTCAAGAAGCTTGATGATTACCTCCTAACCAGGAGTTACGTCACTGGGTGAGTCCTTTATTATTCGTTATTGGATCTGTATCTGTTCCCAATTGGAAATCGGTATCTTTAGTAGCTCAGTTGTGGTTTCTTTTAGTTTCCAAGCTTCGAAGGATGATCTCACTGTGTACTCCGCCATTCCTAAGCCCCCTTCATCGAGCTTCGTCAATGCTTCCCGGTGGTACCACCACATTGATGCTCTGTTGAGGATCTCGTAAGTCATGGCGTTAAATCGACTTTCTGTGATTAAATTTTTTTTTCTTTTTCTTCCCAAATTCGGTGCCTTTATGCGTGTAATCTTCCTTTTCGTGTAACAGTGGAGTTTCTGGCAATGGATGTGGTGTTACGATTGAAGGATCTGCACCTCTTCCTGACAGAATCGCCACTCCCCCTCTTGTTGATACCAAGGTGAGTTTCTCCACTCTGTGTTGTGTATTATTGTTTGTTTGTTATGCCTGATCAGGATTTAGCGGTTTAGATGCAAATTGCAATGGTGATAGTGTACAGAACATATTGTTTACTTAGATTGAACATCAATTTATAGTTGCACTAGTTTTTGCCTTTCCTCCTTTCTCTTTCTATCAAATTGAACTTGTATGGATCCTTTCTAGTCATCAATAAAAATCAGTTTGCAAACCAAATCAAAATCTTCACAATAGATGGATATATGCCAAGATTAACTAACAAAATCATACATCCAATTGATGGAGCAAAATCACATAGATTTAGAGATTGGAACAAAATTATACTGTACATCAATTTTTAAAAATTTCCTCAGTGCTTAATCAATTGGCTGAACTGCCCTGATTAGAAAAAAATCTGCACAATTGGGTTCAGCTATTCCCAACTCAATATCATTATACTATACACGCAGTGTTACTGAATGCTTACATTCTTTGCCATATGGTCAACTGTATTTTTAGGCCTCAGCTGCTGCAGATGAAGACGACGACGATGACGATGTCGATCTCTTTGGAGAAGAGACTGAGGAAGAGAAGAAGGCTGCTGAGGAACGTGCTGCAGCTGTGAAAGCTTCTTCAAAGAAGAAAGAGTGTGAGTCTTTTATCTTATTTTGCACTCCAATTGTTAAGTTATTTCCAAGTGTTTGTTATCATCCGACCAGTAGAAGTAATGTCTCAATTATTAAGTTTACTTGAAAAAATAGCACTGTCTTTATACAAGTTAATTTCTTAATATCTTTGCTTATTTTCACTTTGTTGTTATGTCATTTGTGATTCATTAGCCGGCAAGTCGTCGGTGCTGATGGACATCAAGCCATGGGATGATGAAACAGATATGAAGAAGCTTGAGGAAGCAGTTAGAGGTGTTCACATTGATGGGTTGTTATGGGGTGCTTGTAAGTTCCCATTCTTAATACCTTGATCTATTATTTATTGTCCTTTGCTACAGCAAAAGTTGATGGCTTGATGAACTTATTTATTGGGGGTAACTACGATATTTCTCATACCGTGCAAATCTTCTTGCAACAGCCAAGCTTGTACCTGTGGGGTATGGCATTAAGAAGTTGCAGATAATGTTGACAATTGTGGATGACCTTGTCTCCGTAGACTCCCTTATTGAGGAGCGTCTCACTGTAGAGCCAATTGATGAGTATGTCCAGAGCTGTGACATTGTCGCCTTCAACAAAATATGTGAGTTTTCAAAACCCCCTTTTCGTTATATCATTGCCCACCAATATATGCAAAACTGCATCTTTACTAAACGTTTGTTCTCCTGTTGCAGGAATGACCAAACTCGCAGTCTCTTAGGTTTATGAAGCTGAAAGATTTTCTCAGCTTAGAGTATTTGCATTTTGAGTTTCCTCATGGGTCATTTTTGGTTTCTTAAATGTGAGGATATGCATTATTTGGCTGATATTCCTGAAGATTTGCCAGGATTTTGTTTAAATTACGAAGACTTGATTCTACCATGTTGATTTAAGTTTGCTTGCAAATTTGCAACAACTGCCATCTTTTCTAAATAAAAACTTAGCAATTCGAGTTAACGGGCATGTTTTGTATTAGAAGAGAAATGCCCAATTGCTTTGGGCATAATTATACAATGTCCAGAGCTTTGTGGTGTTACCAAGCAATCAAAAAGGAACATTACCGGAGATCTTCATCAATAGATTACCAAAATATACCTAAAATAAGAGCATATAAACAAGGTGTTTTATCCGTCTTTAAGACAGGGATCCCATATACCATCAGACACAATTACAAGTCTCCCCAGCAACCGAATCTAGAAAGCTAGCTTCTTTCAGCGTCACCCAAGTAAGTTGATTGTTGTCGAATGTCGGAGTCTGAAGCTAGTGAAACAGATGGCACTCCCCTCGGCTGCCATTAACAGCATCTAGCCAAGCAAAATCCAATTTCTGTATTCCGCCATTAACAAGAGGGAGAAGCTTTGCTGGCTCCGGTTCTTCAGAGATCTCACAAGTGCCTCTTAGCCTAAAAAAACACACTAAACTGGATGCAGTGCAGTCCCACATCGCTAGCTTATTAAACATGGACTCAGGATAACAATATAAATAAGATATGGGGTGCCACTGTCCAAACTAACCCGTCCTGTCAGGGGTGCTTAGGCGACCGGTTGATGATCGTATAGAGATGGTCGGTCGTGCCAACACCACCGGCGAAACGAACACACAATTACATGTGTGCGTGGGAGTCACTGCCCTACTTTCGGTAGCCTCCCTCGCCAATTTTTGGACTCGCTCCGCCTTTGTGGTTGGGGCCCTTCTACAGTAATACACTTAGACAAATAGTGAAATTCTGCCCTTATTGAATTAGATTAGCTAGCATTATCGATCTGCACTTTTGAATTAGATTAACATTATGATTGAGAAATGTTGATAGTGAAATCCTCAAACAAAAGAAGTAATGCTAAATGAAATTATTTTGAAAAAAAAGATTATTTTTGTGCTTATACTTTTTTTTTTGGTGAGATTGTTTTGTGCTGTTACTAAGCAATCAAAAACGAACATCACAAGAGCATCTAAACACTTTTTTTTTTTTACCGGTCTTATAAAAATTACTGTGCATTTTGCTTCACAAGTTATTTGCAAATGTCATTAACAAATGACAAAGGATTTTGGTTGGTTTACTGGGATAAAGACGCATATCAATGTCCTAGCAGCTGTGTCGGAGGGAAAACATCTTTGCGTTGAACAAGAACCAGACGAGCATTAGCTGCTATGTCAGAAGACAAAAGGATCCCTTACAACATCAGTGTCAGCGTCGTTCAAAGAAGTTTTGAAGAGGTAAATATATAGATGTGTGAATAACGTCACTAAGAGGGTGACATGGCGGGTCTAACTGCAAAACACCCGAACCAAACAATCATACCATGTCCCCATATTCAAGGTCACCAAAAATTAAGCAAAAGCTAGCCACGCAGGACTATTTTGAACAATCTAAGGTCACTAACATCGTCCGAACTTACGAGTTACAATCGCTCATCACCCACTCGTAAGCATCATTTTCTTCTTGTACTGCGCGCTTCTGAATGGCCTCGTCCACCATGGATTCCAGTGGGAGGACCCTTAATCCTCATTGCTTTGCTCTGCTCTTTGACCCCCCGTCCAACAGACTGATCACAAGGGCCCCCAACGCAACCAGCAGCTCCAAGAGCACCAGTCACAGCCGCACGTTTCAACTCCTTTGCTTCCTTTGTTGTCGCGCTAGAGCCTACTTGTGTCTCCACAGCCTAGCTTCTTCGTGGTAACAGCACCAGCTTAACAATCCCTTGCACGGACGCTGGGCTGTTTGCTTTTGTTCTTTTCATTCCGCTTTCCACATCCTCCGCTGTCGCTTGGACGAGCCCAAATCTGTCAATTGATGGGCACCCTCAGCTGTCCTACATTCAGCTTCTAATATAGACAGCACAGAACTCGTACCCACAACACCAAAAACCCCAATTGTATTAGGAGCTGTCCCCAACACACCTCCCTGGGCTGTCATGCTGTGCACAGACAGCTCTTTCTGTTCGACTCGACTCAGGTTCACAGACCACACCCCTTTTCCCTTTCCACGCTGCACTACCTACCCTCTTGAGGCAGCTACACAGCCGGGTTGATTGTTGTCGGGGAACGTCTTCGATCACAGAAGCTAGTGAAACAGATGGCATTCCCTCTGCCGCCATTGACAGCATCGAGCCAAGCAAAATCCAAATTCTGTATTCCGCCATTAAATAAGAGGGAGAAGCTTTGCTGGCTTTGGTTCTACAGAGATCTCACAAACTGAATGCAAAGTAATCCCACATCGACTAGCGGTAAAACCTGGACTCAGGATAACCATATAAATAAGATATAGCGGTGTCCAAATCCAGTTTAACCCGTCCTGTCAGGGGTGCCTAGCCTTATTATATAAAAAAATTTAATTAAAAATTGATATTTTAAGAGCATAATTATGTGTTTTTAATTTTTGATTGTTTTCGTGTGAAGTATGAAAAATATTAAAATGACATGTTTTGGGAGTAAATGATTATGCCATAAAACAATGCTCAATCACCAAGCTGTAAACAGATCTTGATTAAGATTGACATGTTCACATGTCAAGGATCAAACAATGAAGCCTTCAATGGGAAAATATCGGAACGAAAAATGAATGTCGAACTTGCAACAGAATGAGATTTATACAGCACACAATGAACTCGACATGAGTTAGTCTTTGCTAACATAGTATACTGCAACAAAAATCGTCATTTATACAGCGATTCCTCATGGAGGGATCAACCTCATGTAATGTAACATTTCTTTCACACAGTACAAACTGTGTTCTCATGTGTCCTCTCTTCTTACCTCTTTACAGGTAGAGAGATTTCATCAAAAATTTGCGAAAAAAGAACGGATGGAGAGAATGAATGAACACTCATATGGACAGAAAATACCGGCAACGATACAAAGTGTTGCCTTCTTCACAGTGGAAAGGCTTCAAGAATGGAAAATGAGGAAAACAATCACTTTGAAACTCCGGTTCTTCGTTTCAAAGTACTCGGCTTTTCGTTCTTAGCGGCTGAAGAAATAGGCACAGACCCCATGGACTGTCTCCGGATTGGACCTGTAGGGATCATACTCCTGATCATGAAGAAAAGTTGAACATTAGAACAAGTAGTTTTAAATTTTGATTATGAATCACAATTTGGCATTAGGAAGTTACCTAGAGTCCGGAAGTTTTGATGGCTTTGGTTGAGGTTTTCGAAGCTTTGATCCGGCTAGAGATGGCAAGTTGGAACCTTTTTTGGTATTTTGAGATACTAGGGAGTCTAGCTCTGATGATTCACTAGCTGCAGCCTCGAATTCATTGATCTCATCAGACAACGCAGTTTCGATCTTGCGCTTCAGTACATCTGAATAAGGGGCTGGTAATCTATTTCGGCTTTTTTCATCAAGAGCTCCTAATGACCTTCTTCTATCCACATTGTCGCGCTTTGGTGGGACCTCACTTTGGGAGGCAAGGGGAGGCCAAACTGATAGATCTTCAGGGTCCAAGCTTCGCCTTCTTCCATTTGATCCAGTGCTGCTGCTGCTGCTACTTGTCTGTCACATAGTAACATGATATATTGATATGTGATTGATATTTTACCAAGGTTGTATCAATATAGAAGCTGCTTTATAATGGACAGACCTCCTCTTTCGTACTTTGGCGACCATTTGACAAGTCTTTACTAGGCTTTGACTGATGTTGAGAAGGCGAAGGCGAAGGTGAGGTAGATTTTGTTCTACGACTTTCAGGGCTGCTGGATCGCGCTGATCTGGAAAACGTGTCTGGCTCTTCCTCTTTCTTCGCCAAGGCGGTCTTCAGATTCGCAATCTATCAAACAGTGAGGACAATCTTGTCTGTCATAGGGAACCATGGATGGTTAATTCAAGAAAAGAGAATCATGATGAAGATAAGAACCTGTTCTTTGAGCTCTTTGATGTCTCCACTCTCTCTGTTAACCTGTGCACCTCCAAGTTCCACAGAAGATACACGCTCAGCGAATTTAAGAGTGCTTAATGTTTCTACTACGGCTTCTAGATCCGGTGCTATGTGAACAAACATCAATGTCTTTGCTTGCCCTCCTGATAGAAACACAAGACACTTGTAAACTGTTAGCATGAATTTTTTTTAGAGAACTCACAAGTGAGCAGAGACAATATAGGAACTAACCGAGGGAGTCTTGAAGTAACTGTGTGAGTTTACTATTTCGGTATGGAATATGTGCACCCTTATGTGCTAGTGCAGCAATCACATCTCCTAAAGCAGAAAGAGACTTGTTTATATGTACAGCTTCCTTTAGTCTATCTCCTGTAACCTCAGATTTTTCAACCCTTTCGCTTCCAGCCAGATCAACCAAATGCATAGAACCGCGAAGAGTAGCTCCTGATGTCAGGTCTCTCCCTTGCACATGAACTGTCACACAGCTGAAACAATGCACTATGGGAGTTACAACTTAGAACAGTTATCGGCTAACAAGAAGACTAAACTCAAAGGCAGACCTGTGAGAACGGCTACTGCGATCATTCATTGCAGTAGCACTCACTGCGCGGTTCTTCTGGCCTAGCTCCATCAAATTGATCACGTCAGCTGTTGACGACACAGGCAGTCGGTTTGCATCTGGTACATTTATCCCATCCGAAGAACTGTTACGAATGTCTAATGTGTTCATGTGTTAAGACAAAGCATAAGAACTTGTAAGGAAATTGAATTGATATCTATCTTGAAGGATATTTCTTATTAGAGGAGCCCTCTGTGACTAGAAGATCTCTGAGTTGTTCATTGTAAATCTCCATCATCTGCACCGAAATCTCATAGCTAAATGTTTTTTTTCTCTCTTCTGAGAGAAAAAACAAATCATTCAGTGCCCTGTAATTTACTCCATAAGTATCCTCTGTAAGATTGTTAGGTCCGCTCTGCACTCAAAAATCGACATCGTAAAACAACAAGGGAAGAAATTGATCATTACATATAACATTCCCAATGATAAAGTTTTGTAGAATGTTGGTATGGCATACCATTGTGTAAGTTTTTCCTGTTCCTGTTTGGCCATAAGCAAAGATGCAAACGTTGTAACCATCAAGAACAGATCGTACAAGCGGCTGTGTATCCGCAAACACCTCCACTGCAGGAGCAAGGGAAAAGATTTTGGCACTCAGTACATGCTATAGAAACTAGCAAAAAAGTAATGAAACATATATGCATAATCTGTAGATAACCTTGGGTAGCAGTTGAACCAAATACTTTATTGAAAGTGAATGATTTCCTCCCTTCTTTGTAATACTTTGTAGGAGTCTGAATTGTGATTGTCCCTTCGTCGATGCGGTCAATAACATTAGAAGAACTAGTTTGTCCAGGCATGAAAGGCCGTACTCGACAGTAGACCCTAATGTTTCCTATTCAAGTGAAAAATGTTAAGCATAAGCTCCAGTTAAGATACTTGAAACCAATTATGTAACAGAAAGAATCTCATGCCTTTAAGATCTTGAACTATATTGTACAACTTTCGGTTCTCTGCAAGAACTTTTCGGTATCCAGACGCATCATGAGTCAGTGTATGCAGGTGTTTACCTGTAAGAACATATGTAACAACATCAAATTTATTTTTAGAATCACAGGACAAAAATTTGTAACATACCTAGTTGATCCATATCCTCCTGGTACTTCATCTGCAGATTTTGTATGCTTTGTTTTGTGAAATGGATGTCAGATTTCAGTTCCTAACAGAAACCCACTGTGTTAACAGAAAATCAAAGCGACGAAGTTATATCCATGTGCCAAATGCTACATATGCAGTGTCTACTTACCTCAATGTCTTTTTGCTGCCGTTTAACCAAACTTTGTTGTTTAACTATTTTGGATTTCATTAGTTCTTTGTAGTAGGCATTGCTGTCTTCTTCTTTGGAGACACTTTTTCTGTTCATTGCTGAAGGCTATAGAATAAAGTGAGGTCAATATTTGACACAATGCTTATAATTTATCATCTACCGGCAAGAAAAGCCGACCAGTTACTCACCAATGCCTCATTATTGTCATCCATTGCAGTCATTTCATACCATGATGAAGACTATCAAATAAATTATAGTCAAGGTGTGGTTACAAGGGGTGGAATTATAACTAAAATGACAGAAAACGATATACTAAAACATACCAGTGCATAAACCTTGTCGTCTGCTTCAGTAGTTTCATCATATGATTCAGGCTATAAAGAAAAAGGGGGAGAAACAATGTAGGAAAAGTAGTTGCAGTTAACATCAAGCTGCAAAAACCTGATCAAAGATACCAGAAATCTATACATGAAAACTCACTGGTGCATCATTCTTGTCATCTACTCCAATCAATTCATCACAGACCGATGGCTACCATAGAAATTCAAGGTTAGTAACTGATAAGTTAACATATAATTGAAATACAGTATTAGAGCATAGAATTTCACCAGAAGATCTTCAAGAGATGGCTCTGCAGGAGTCGGAGACTGGTTGAGGTCTGAGACTGAAGTGTATGCTGAATTTGTTCTCAGCTGTCAAAACACGAATTGCATATGATCATATTCCACAGCTCTTTCCTTCTAAGGCATATATATAATTCAAAAGAGTTCATACCAATTCACTGTCATTATTAGCTAAGCGATGTTCAAACTCCTCCGTAATTTTGTTCAGGATTGCTTCAAAAATCTGGCACAAGCAGCAGAACAAAATTCGTATCAACCGAAACTCAATAAATACACTTGAGAGCAAGAGAACTTACGGTTGGAACTTCGTCTTGCCTCTTGCCTGAAAGAACAGAACGAACAAGCCCGCTTACTGAATGGCAGTTGCTCTATTGATAACAAGTGCAACAACAACCATTGTTAATAGGCAACTAACTCTAATGAAGTTAACAAAAAAAGATTCAACGAAACATGGTTACTACCGCGTCATTGACATCAGGATCCGCAGGATAAATATCAGACGACAAGACCTCAAAGGACCTTTCACCAAGAGAAGAGCTTCTGGAAATTGACTTCATGATGGAGGGTTCAGAGTTCATCCTTATAATAGCAGGTCTTGGTACATTAGGTGCTTTCCCATTCGCATTATACTTCCATGATCCTGAACCTCCTCCATGTTTCCATTCTGCATATGATTTCAATGCTAGAACACACTCCACTATCCTCGACGTGTTCCCACCCTGATAACACGACGAATAATAATAAGAAGAAAGATCAAATAGCCATTTAGACTGCATTAGATGAAACTGACCTTTTCAAAATCAGATGCCTCAAAAGTTGGGATTCCAAGTTCCTCCACAGCTTCAAGGAAGTTCCTCACATTTTCAGAATATTGGTTGGCCAATACAGAATCTCCATCAGGGACTATAACCGAATCATTCGAAAGTTCAACCACCTGCAAAATGAAAGCATTATACATCCAATCACATGATCCACAGGTTAACATTTTAGGAGTTAAATTTTACCTTTGTGATTGCCCCGGGCTTAACCTTGTTGAGGACACTGCAAAGGATGATACCGCTCCTCAATCCGATCCTGAAATCGGCATCCGAAGGCTCAGCAGGTAAATCTTTCCCCAAAACAACTCCAGCTAATCTTCTAAGCCACCTCGCAGCTGCGTTCCTTTTTTGGGCTACAAATCAGCATTTGAAATCCCTAAATCAGATCACTAGACCTAAAATTGAACTCGTTTCAAGCAATTTGCAGATCTAAAGCACTCAATGTCAATCATAGCTTAGAAGAACAGAAAAATGGAAGTTCAATTTGAAAATTCAATCCATCATACAAGCCTCGTCTGAATTCCGTGAAGCCAAATCAGCGTCGCTCAAGATAGCTGATTGTTTTCGGAGAACATCTTCGATCACAGAAGCAAGCGAAACAGATGGCATTCCCTCGGCCGCCATTGACAGCATCTAACCAAGCAAAATCGAAATTCTGTATCTCGTCTCGATCGGTGTAATCTACTTCGAAAAAACCATCAGTAATCAACTCGAATGAAGAGAACTGCAGAAAAGGAGTTTTGAATTCTCTAAACGGGGGAGAACGAAGAGGCGAGAAACGACAAATGTCTGGTTTGGTTTGGAGAGAGAGCAACTGAAGTTGCAAGGGAAATTATAGAACAATGGAGAGAGAATGAGGAAAAAGGCGAATTTCTCCGTTCCTAATACTTTTTCATTTTCACAATTTGTTTATCATTGATCCGCCATCCGCCATTGTTGTCTCTCTCTCTCGCTTTCTCCCTCTCTCCGTTCTGCAGTTTTGATCGTCTTTCTGGTTTGTTATTTGCCGTCTGGGGAGAGGTATAATGGAACCTCCCGCCCCGCCCTTTTTTTAAGGCGTCTTTTTAGTAGATTTCTTTTTTAAAAAACTATTTTAATGGAATTTATAAATTAAAATACAAAAAAAAGGAGGGAAAAGCTAATTTTATCTCTTGTTTTCCTCTCCCTTCAATGGAATGATACACATTTGATAGTTCTCCTTTAGGCTGTGTTTGGCGCAAGATTGTGAGAGATCATAGTGGATTATGGTCTGAAAAGATAAATATATAGATGTGGATTATGGTAGATTAAAAAAAAACATAATCTGAGCGGGATGGTATTTTGCAGTAGATCTTGAGGGAAGCGGGATTGACATTATGGAGATTGTGGGAAATTATTTTTGGCTGGTTTGGGATCTTGAGGACCCAAGATTGTGGGAGATTATTTTCGACTGATGTATTGCGAGTTCAACCCGTTATTGCATCTTTATTTTGTTTTCTTTTGTGCTTTAGATTTGTATTATATTAGGATGGTTAGTTTGTCTGTCGATAGTGTATTACATGACATTCGATCCGTTGACTTCTTAAGATATTAGATAGTGTATTACATGACATTTTTACTGTTTTCTACATTGAAACAAGTATAGCCTAAAAAATTCTAATAACCACCACTATATCCTAAATTATAAAGGGTAAACCCTATAAAACTTTTTGAAAGAAAATAAAATTAGTGTATGTGTAGCTTTTCCTCCCTTCATATTGGAAACACTGTAATTTCTAAAATTTCGAATCACATCTATAAGACTAACATACATGCCTACATTTTTCGGTGTAACTCGCTAGTTTTCTTCTTTAAAATAAAAATAAAAATGGGATACATATTTATCACTTGATTAAATTTTAGTTTGTGCTTAAAAATTTATAATGAATGCACAAACATCTATAGCTTATGAATCTATGATTAAACAGGGTTTTTACATTTGCATAAACAATTATATTATTATTATTATTATTATTATTATTATTATTATTATTATTATGTGGAATGAAACATGGGATGCATGATTCTTATAAAAATTTAGGTTAATTTATTAATTCAGTTTACTTGGCTTTTTATTTTATATATATATGGTGTGGTTCGGGTGTGAACAAATATTATTCGGTGAAATGTGAAATATTCTACAGAATACCGTTATGTTTTTTTTTCCGTTCAGTTCAGATGAAAACGTCCCAATTCCACTAAATAATTTGTAACATTCTACCGAATAATGCTTAGTTTTTTTATTCATCCATTTCAAATAAAAGAAACCTCAATTCACTAAACAATACTAACAATTTATACGAAATGTTTTAAATTTCACCAAATAATGTTTCACATTCCCCTAAACAATACTCACATTTCACCGAATAATATTTGTGTACAGTGCACATCCTAAGGCTTGTGCACAAATGATCCATACTATATATATGTATGTATATGTATGTATAAATCCTAGGGGTGGGCATAAATCCCGCAAATCCCGATCCCGTCCTGAGCCCGTCCCGCAAAAATCATGCGGGACGGGTCGTCTCAGAGGAGCTCCACCTCTCTCTCTCCGACGTCTCTGAATCATAGGCCTCCCGCGACCGCCTCTTTTTGGGCTCTTCCACCCGGGAGGCTTCCACTCGGGAGAACTGTCGGCTTGAGGCCTAGCCCTCTTCCTCAGTGTCATCGTAATTGTTGGGAGGAGCTTGAGTATTGTGTGTGATCTGGTACAGTAGGGCTCCTCCTTTTATAGTGGGAGGTGATAGTGAAATTGATGCTTAAACATGGTGGACAAGGGTTGGGGTTACGTTTGTCGTCATGATGATCTATCACCCCTATCGGCATGTGGTCCAACTAATAATCATGAAATCACTTCTACCACACTTAGGGGTGGAAATGAGGTGGGTTATGGGTGAAAATCTTCATTCCATCACCCGCCCCGCGAGTATAAACCTTCACCCTCCCCGCTTCGTCACCTGCAAATCCTTCACCCGCATCCAACCCGTGCGGGTGAATGGGTAGAGCGGGTGATTGTTGGATATCCAATAAGATGAACCAAACATTTTTATTTACAAACATTATACGAAATATGTAACTTAGAAACACATACTAGCATATCAAGTTTAAGTTCAACAATACGTGGAAAATACACAACTTGTAAACTAAAACATATTAAGAGATCTAGTTCAACAATACGTGGAAATACATAACTTTGAGAATAAAAAAAAGACGAGAACATCTTCAATAAGATCTCAATATAAAAGAATATTTATTCGGATTAGCTAATAACAACATAAACAAAATATAGAAACATTTTCAAATTAACTACATAATCTAGTTTTTAACAATATAAACCCAAATATAAAGGCACAATATAAAATCAGCATGAGAAAATGCTAGCAAAAGAAAGAAATTGATGAGTTTTTTAAGGGGTAGAAAAGTAAAATCATATCTTTAATTGTGTTATTGGATTGTTATTGGATGATTATTGGTGTGGTTAATGGGGCGAGTATTGGATGAATCATCATCCATACCCGCCCCGCCACCCACTTCACCCGTCACACGCTTTTTGCGGGTTTTCGCTCGCAAAAATGGTGCGGGTGGACAAGCATTTATGATGATGTGACATTGTAACACCCACATCTCACATGAGATATTATAAGGATGTTCGGAGTGATTTATAAACGATTCAAATCCTACCCATGTCACAAGAGTTCTTCTTTTTAAAGCTCCAAGTGAGGACAACCGATATGAAAAGGTTAGTATATAACTTTGAATTTTAATGTGATAGGGTTAGTATTTACCTTTCTATTGACATATTTATAATCCAACACAGTCCTGAACCAATCACTAACAGTCATGAACCAGTCACTAATAAAGCCCCAACCCCATCTGAAATTGCCCTTGAAATTCAGAAAGTGATGTTTCCATACGCACAATCCTTGTTTCGTCAACTTTCAAGGTCTCCTTGAATTCATCCATCTTATATTCCGCTAGATTAAGTCGCTCCTTAACCTCAACCAAATTGTAATAGGCTAACATGGTCTCTCCAGTTTTTAGTTTATCATTGACATCAGACATTATGTATTCTGCTACGCTAAGGCTTTCTCTAACTTCGGCCAAGAGAGCGTCGCCAAACTCTAATTTTTTCCCAACTTGGGAAATAATAGAGTCTCCCACGTGCTGCTTCTCCTTGACATCCCAGAAAAGTGAACCAATGCCAAAATTTTCTCAGCAAGATCTGACATCTTGGTATCTCTAACAAGTTGGCTTTCCTTCATATCATATAGCAGAGAATTCAGAACCGCCAATTTCTGTACGGAATCTGCAACCTTCATCTCTAATGAAGCCTCCTTTAGCCTGTATTCAGCTGCATCTCTCTCTAAAAGTTCAATTCTTTTATTTTCCCCAGCGACAACAAAGTAGATGACCAGCCAAGATAATCCAACCATCACAAAAGCGAAACCTATCCACCATTTATCTGCTGATGGCCTAGTCTCCATTCTTTTTTCAACAAGAGATTGTAGTAGAAAGTGCAGACATCATGAGCTTCAGGGATTCGGACTGGAATGCTTCCTTCTTCTTTTTCTAGCTTTTCAAATTCAGCCTTCTTTTATTTCGCTTTTCAAATTCAGCAGCAAACTCAGCCCTGATTTCTGACTTCAGTGCAATAACTTTCGCATCATCAATAGTATCCATTTATTCACCTAATTGGACAAAAGCAAGCATATATAAGAGGCAAACACAAAGGAAAGTCAAACTAGCAAACAAATAGTCTACTATAATACTCCGTAAACTATACCAAATGCAAAGAATATATCTATAATGAAAAAAATCACGTGTTTTAAACAATTAATGCCCATAAATATAGTGTCACATATAAAGTTGATAAATCAATAATCTATATTTACATATTTTGAATATAATCATTATTACTAGAGCTCATTCTAAAATTGGTTGTAAAATAGTTACACGGTCCATAATAATTTAGTCATAGAGAACATGACACTTCTAGAAACATGTAAACATATAAAAAAATTAACAGGGAAGCATTTTGGTTTAAGGTATGTGGCAGTTGGCAGAGAAAAATAACATGCCATCTTGCTTATTCCACAATATCTTGTTTCCTTTTTAGTTTACTTATGAGCAATATGCATGCTTTCTTTAGGTTCGTTTTGGGAAAAAAATGCACTCATAAAATTCATTATGTAATTGTCCAAATCTTGTATATACAACTTGAGTTGTTTTCACCCTGTAAACAACAACTGAGATATTGTAAATTCATGAACTAATCTACCAAAGCAATGTAAATTCATAAATAAATACTATGTTAACAAAAATTGCAATCAGTTACACAACTTCAGAACCAACTTGCCGAGGAATGACCCCGGCTTATGAAATTTTCGACAATTTGGTTACTTCTATAAACTCTAGAATGTGTGTACATGATTTGAGAGTCAATTTTACAAACTGAGTCAAAACCCCCAAATTCAGTTCCTATAACAACACACTAATTCCCATAACAGCAAAGCACCTATCATAAATTCAGTTCATATAACAACACACCCAAATTTGATTCTCATTTCAATTTTCAAAAATTTTGCTGATGCTATAAACTCGAAATTAAAACCCTCAAACGCCCAAATTCCCATAACAACAAAGTACATAATTCAAGACTTGATTACACAAACTCAAAATCGAAATCCCCAAATTCGAACCCAAAATTGAAAACCCTAATTTTCGAAAAAAAAACTTAGACAATGTGTTGCCTTCTCTTTCTCTGTGTCGCCACCTCTATTAGTTGGAGACTTGGAGTTCACATAGTTGCCTCCTTCTGCCCAGAGACCTGGGCGAATCGTGTTTTATTGTATTTTTTAGATTTTTAAAAATCGTGTAAAAAACTAAAAGGAATTTATTGTTTGGAGTATTAAAAATAAATGATAAAAAATATGAAATATATTTTAGGTAAAATAAAGTAGGAGATTTTCGATTTCGAACCAAAAAAAAAAGTAGGCGATCATCATATACATTAGGGTGTTGTTAGATACACCGCAAATCCCCATTAAAAGTGCACGTCGGAATTGACGTGCAAGCCTTTCCAATTAATTAGCACGCTAAAAAAAATTAATTAAACCATTTTAACCTTGCATGTCAATTCTGACGTGCAGAATTTGGGTGTATTTAGGGTTCATTTGGTTCAATGTGGGAATTGAAATTCCCGGGAAGTTACTTCATGGGAATTGAATTCCCGGAAAATCTAATTGACGGGAATTCTAAAAATATGTTTGGTTGATTTTTTATTCTAGGAGATTAAATAAAGGAAATGAAAATTTCCAAGTTAAAAATGGGGGAAGTTGAACTTACCTATGGGGACTAGGTAAGTGAACTTCCTCCATTTTGGGGGAATTCAACTTCTTATAAAGTTGAATTCCTGCGTTTTTTATTTTCAAAAATATCAACTAAACAAATGAATTTCTACTACTTCCTGGAAAGTTATTCTTCTGGTTTTTTTTGTTGTCAACCAAACGAGCACTTAGTTTCTCGTATACATTAATGCATGTATATAGCAAGTCGGTGACCGATCATTGGATGAAACTAAAGCTGGGGCTCCTCCAATTTTGTCGCGTTTCGGACAGTTCAGACCTATAGAAAGGGGGTATATTTGTTAAATGAGAAAAATAATGATAAAAGGATATAAATTAGCAAAAGCCGAAACTTTGGGGCCTAAAAATAAAAATAATAAAATCCAAAGCGATGTAGGAGTTGAATTATGAAGCAATGCAGTATTGAGTACACTCCCCACCCATGTGTTATGCGTTCATTCATATCATCTTTTGAAGTAATCCATTTTTAATTTTATTTTTATAACTAATGAAGGTTTAAAAATTGGATTGGAAGGGTCTCACACTCTCACATCCTCTAACAACCCTTCATTGTGGCAAATGACCTGCTGTTAGTAATCATAGCTAGCTTATGCTGCGAATCCAAGACACCTACAGGAATTTGTGAAAACATTTATATATTTTTGGTGGGATTGTGAAAATATATAATAAATCCCTACCAACTTTTATCTCTTGAATAGGTAAATAAAGAGCGGTTCATTCCGGGGTTTGAACCGGGGACCTATAGGTACTATCCACAAGTCATTTTCGGTGAGTCATTCCGAAATGGTTAGCAACTTTTATCTCCTTAATTCGTTACGGACAGCAAGTCGATAGTTTAGGAACTCGAACAGAAATCAATGTATGATATAATCATCTAAAAAATAACTTTTGATTATTCGATGGGATGGTGGACAATTATTCAAGGGAGTTGTGTACACAGTAATTTGAATTAACCTCAAATTTCATCATAAATGTTTATTTTACCACATTATTGCACTAATTAATGGAGTGTGACACTGTAGAGAATACTGGGTCTGGGCCTCCAACCCACTCGGCAATAAAGGGCTTTGAGCCCAGTTCTTGTAATACTAACAATAAAGGGTTAGAGGTTTGTTAGAGTTAGTTATCCGGTTATTAGCATTGGTTAGTGTTAGCTAGTGTCTAATGATGTATATATATAGCGTTGTAGCTCTTTTTCTCATTGATTAAGTAATACAACCAAAAAATTTCCAAATCAAAGTTCTTCATGGTATCAGAGCAAGGGACTCGTAACTGATTTTGACGAGTTTCTGGCTTAAAGTGAGAGATCTGCTTACAGATCTGGTGTGTTTGAATTGGAAATCAAGCACTAAGATAGATCGGTCTTTGTTTCCTGAATCATGGACAACAAGAACTTTGTTGCTCAGCTAGAGGAAATTCTAGTTGGTGAGAGTCCACTTCATGAGAATGCACAGAAAGGGAATCAGGATGTTGTGGCTGCAGTATATCATGAGATACTCCGGATGGTGAAAGGGAAAGGCATAGCAGATCAGAGTGACATTGATGCAAATCATGCTATGGTAAACTTTGCAGGTAATATACATACTCCCATTGATATCTTGAGTCAACAAGGTAGTAACAATGTCTGGATTATTGACACTAGGGCCTGTTGGACAAAAATGCGCAATAATCGTACAACACATTTTATTTGATTTTAAATATTTGAGTTCGACCCCTTTTGGTTATCCTCTTGATTCGAAGTCGTATCGATACCAAGACTTGGGTGGTTTTGGTGATTTGGGCTGCACCCGAATTTTACGGGTTGCCTACGTATCTCTTGGAAGAGAATCAAGCCTCACGTAGTTCAGAGTGTTTGAGTTTTGTGTGTTTTATCACCTTTAAGGTTTTCATGCATCATTAGATCGTATTAGGACCCACCTTCTCGGAAGGGTAGCCCTAACATAAATCACACTATCATATGCATGAGATTTTCTCGTGTATCACCCGAATAAATTGAGCACACCTTCTCGGAAGGGTTTCTCAACTCAACGACTATCACTTACACGGAAAATCATGTGTATTTAATTTAGATTTAATTTTAACCCCATTTTCATTTTAAAAGTGAATTTAGGGATTAACGACTGTACCCGACATATTTTGAGATTTAATATCGGGTTACTTACGTAGCCGTTTTTACGGCGTCAAGTCTTTACGTAATTCTTTTCTTTTGAAACCGTTTGATTTGGCTTAGAGGTTTGACTTAAAGGTCAATTTGGGGACGGGGGAATTTGATTTTGAATGTTGGTCGTGACTAAACTCGACGAGCGGAAGCTTTGTATCGAGTTAGAGTGGGCACTTTGATTTTGATGGAAGATTTAACATCTGGGACGACTAGAGTCGACAAATGAATTTGGAAAGATTTATTTGAAGGTTTGGACGTGACTGGACTCGGTGAGAATTTAATTTACACCGAGTTTCCTACGTATCCACTTGTTTAGTGGAATCAAGTCACCGTATTTCGGGACAAACAGGAATTTGTATTTGAGTTTGATCATGAGATCATTTGAGAGACGTGATCGAACTCGACGAGCAAAAGCTTTATATCGAGTCAGAATGGACAATTTGAATTTGTCTGATTTTAACCTCATATTCATTTAAAGGGAATTTAGAGGTTGACAACTGTACCCGATATATTTTTAGAATTTAATATCGGGTTACCTACGTAGCCGTTTTTACGGCGTCAAGTCTTTACGTAGTTCTACCAAAGGCAAATTTGATTTGATTTGAAACGGGCGATTGAATCCGATATATATATTGAATTTTAATATCGAATTTCCTACGTAACTCGTAAACGAGTATCAAGTCTTACGTAGTTCTTTTAAAAAACCAAGTTTATATTTTGTGAAACTTAATTTGAGGTTTTGACTCCGTTTTTATTTAGGAGTCGATTTGATATTGACCCACTCGAATTAATTGGCAAAGAATATTTAACGAGTTTAATTTTATGTTTTGAATCAAACTCAAATTCCTAATTTGTACCAATTATAATTCGTATATTTTAGTGGGTGTGTTTTGTAATAAAACACAAATTTACAAAGCTTTATAACGTATACACGTTACAAATATATATATTTTTGTGCCTGCCTTTGCTTTTGCTTATCTCATCACGGCCCAAATTCGAATTTCACTAAATCTGGCCCAATATAATGAAACCAAGCTCAGCCTTTATTATACTTTGCTTTTCAACCGAGACGCGTTTCATTATTCTTATTTGTCTGTTTATCCTCTTCCTGAAGACAAACGGCGCTACAGTATTGTTCGAAGCAGCCGTGGCACCAAGGCTTGGAGGGCTGGCTTTGGGCAGTTGCAAGTCGAAGCAGAAGGAGCTGAAGCGAGGTATCCCGCTTCGACAACGAGGCACAAATCAGGGACCTTCCAACCCCAAATCTTTCCAATTAGGTATCTTCTAGGGTTTTTCTTTTAATCAATTTCTACCCCAATTTGCTCTTTGATATAATATTTAGATGATTTAGGTTCTAAATTTTGAAACCCCTACAATTTGGGGATTTGGTTGCCTTTAGTTTGGGGCGGCCGGGCAAAACCACCAGAAGTCAGGGCCTGTGCGACCTGAACCTCACCACAAGGACCTCTGACTTTGAGCAACTGGGGGAGGGCGGAGCGAACACACACTACGATTTCAGAGCGGCCGTCACCCTGGCGTATGAAACCAAGTACGTTAGCTTCTTCCTTTTCTATCTCCCCCTTTTAAAACTCTCATGGAGTGTAATTTGGCACTCACTTTGTCTGATTGGAGTTTCAATTTGTATGCCTCCCTGTTGGCTTGAGCACGTTAATTTTGAGATGGAAAGCTTGAGTTCCAATCCCTGAGATTATTTCATAACGCCCAATTTTAATCAGTATTTTTTTATCATCAGTTTTGGCTGTCTTGCACTTTGATTTAGATATGAAAATTATCCCTTTACCACTGCCAAATTTGTGTTTATAGAAACTGAATCCTGAAACAGGTGATATTGGTGATGAAAAATTAGGGCTATGAGTCTTTAGGCTAGTTGCAATTTGGTTGCAACCAGAGACAGTTTAGGACTTTGTTTTAGGCAGGACTGTGCCTTCTTCAAATTGCTACTGCTACTGATTTCTGATTATTAATTTTTTTCTTTGGTGATCTCTAGTTTATGTTTAAAGCCCTCTTGTTGAACCTAATAAAAGCTAGAGTTCCATTTGTTTGGTTGGTGAAATTTCGCCAGAGTTTCGCCT
Organism: Persicaria tinctoria; assembly: GCA_037127255.1. Taxonomy (NCBI): domain Eukaryota; kingdom Viridiplantae; phylum Streptophyta; class Magnoliopsida; order Caryophyllales; family Polygonaceae; genus Persicaria; species Persicaria tinctoria. The sequence continues at coordinate 11,406,575 of JBANSL010000012.1, forward strand.
TTATTTAGGACGAATTTGGGACTCCGAAACCCCTACCACTTGCTTAAAGCATAAAAACTTTGCAAGGGTGGGTTCCGAGAGTCCATTTTAGCAGCATTTCGGCATGGTTTTGGGTAGTTTTGTAGTTGTTCCAAAATCCATACCATATGCTTAAAACAAATATAACTTTACAAAGCTATATCGTTTTGCATAGGGGGATTCTGGAAACCATGAAAAACTACCTTGAATCTCTTCTTTTCTGCAACAGGAGAGTTTGCTGATGTTGTTTGGTTTTTGTTGTTTTGTGTGCTTTTGCAGGTAACCGTGAAGAGGAAGGAATCACTGCTTGCTTTTGTTTATCTGTAGTTGAATAGCCCAAAAGGAGGAAAAGAAAAAGCCCCCTGTACAGATTGCATCCCTAGTTTTTATAGGGAGAATTGGGAGTAGTTATTTGATAACCACCCACTTCTCCACTTTGCACAATTGCACGTACAGTTTTTTTTTAACTGCTTTTGCCTTTTGATGGAGTATTATTTTTTTTAACTGTAATCAAAAGACTTCTCAGACTTTGTGATATGTATTGGGCTGCTTTTTTTTTTGTTTGGCTTGTATTTGGGCCTCACCTTCCCTTTTAACTTGAAAGGTCCAATTTATCTTAATATTAAGCTTTATGCTTAAATGAAGAAAATTTATCACATTCTTAACATATACTCCCTCCGTTCCAAAATACATGGGTTTTTAGTTTTCGGCACGCTTTTTAAGGAGCGAAAAACTCTATGAAATATTATTTTTTTAATTAAATTTTTTATATAATTTGATACTTATTAGTAATAAGTATCAAATGATATAAAAAATTTAATTAAAAAAATAATATTTCATAGAGTTTTTCGCTCCTTAAAAAACGTGTCAAAAAGGAAAAGCCCATGTATTATGGAACGGAGGTAGTATGAAAAATGTGATGATATTTTTATCAAATCATGAATTCAATCAATTCATGAAAATTTACCCTCCAACAGGGCCATAGACCATATATTGATGCATCAATTTTTGTGGAGATTCATGCATTAAAGAAGCTGGTCTTACTTGGGCTTCCAGATGGCACAATCAAGACAGTGATACACACTGGTACTGTGGTCATTGATAAAGGCTTTGTTCTTCACAAGGTCTTATATGTGCCAGGGTTCAGTCACAACTTGCTCTCTGTATCTCGACTACTTCATGGTAGTAACTTGGAACTTCGTATTAATGATGCTGCCTGTGTTATCCAGGACCTTACAACTAAGTCTAATGTGGCTAGAGGAAGAGCTGAAGGAGGATTATACAAGCTGATGGCTAGAGAATCTTTTCTTAGAAGTGGTACTTCTGATTTGAATAAAAGAGTTGTTAACTCCTGTAAGACTTGTCTTGATGAAACTCCCTTACATGTTTTACATGCTAGACTTGGTCACTCATCGGTTTCTAAGATGAGACATTTGATTTGTTGCTTTGGTTGAGAATCAGTTCAGTGTGACCATTAAATGTTTCAGAACAGACAATGGTACTAAATTTGTCCAAAAGAGGTGTACTGAATTCATGGCTTCTAAGGGCATACTTCATCAGAGGTATGTTCCTGAAGTTCCTCAACAAAATGGGCGTGTTGAGAGAAAGCACATGCATCTAGTTGAAACAGCTAGATCAGTCAGGATACATGCTCATATGCCTATTAGATTTTGGGGTGAATGCATTTTGAGTGCTACTCACCTCATCAACAAACTGCCCTTTTCTGTTACTAGAGGGAAAACTCCTTATGAATTGCTTTATAAACAGGTGCCATCCTATGATGAATTGAGAGTCATTGGGTGTTTATATTTTGCTAGTAAAAGCAAAATATGCAAGGATAAATTTGCTCCCTCTGCTATTAAGGGAGTTTTAGTAGGATATGCTCAGGGGCAAAAGGGCTATAGGATTTATGATCTACACACTCATTCTATCTTCACAGCTAGACATGTTGTGTTTAAGGAAGATAGATTCCCCTTTAAGGATTTAGAGACTGGTCAACCTATTCCTCAGCTTGATAGCTTGCCTATAGTCAAGTTTGATTCCATCACAAAGGGTGTTGAATCTGGATTATCTCCTACTAATGGGACATGATCAGACAGTATTCTTCATGATGTTGATCATGGAACATCTAGAGTTGAGGATACCTCTAGCAATGGTGTTGAAGTGGATTAGTTGGTTGATACTGCTGCTACTCAAGATGCATTCTCAGGACATGATATGACTGGTTCAGACATCAGACACACTGAACCTGATCCTATCATGCCTAGACGTTCATCTCGTCCTATCTCCATGCCAGCAAAGCTCAATGATTTTATCTGCTCTTCCCTTCCCTCTCGACCTTTGCTGTCACCTGAGAGCTCTAGCTCTCAGTCCTTTGTTGTATTCACTCAACAACATCTTTCTCATCTTCCCACAGAGTCCATATCTTCCCTTGCATGTATGCTCAACACATATGAACCACATAGCTTTACTCAGGCTAAGGGTCATCCTGAGTGGGAAGAGGCTATGGCTAAAGAACTCCAGGCGTTAAAGGAAAATCACACTTGGTAATTGACATCTTTGCCTCCAGGAAAGAAGGCCATTGGTTCCAAATGGGTATTCAAGGTCAAATATCGAGCTGATGGGACTATTGAGAGACACAAGGCCCGTCTGGTTGCCAAGGGCATCAATCAAGTGAAGGATAAGGACTATAAGCACACTTTTTCCCCGGTTGCTAAGCTGCCAACAGTCCGAGTTGTTCTTGCACTTGCAGCTGCTAGACACTGGCCTCTTCATCAATTGTATGTGAACAATGATTTCCTCCATGGATCCCTTGATGAAGAGGTGTATATGATTCCACCAGATGGCTATTTTGAAGCAGCTCCTGGTCAAGTTTGCAAGCTTACTCGCTCTCTCTATGGATTGAAGCAAGCAAGCAGGCAGTGGAACCTAACTCTTAAGAAGTTTTTGCTCAGTAAAGGCTTTGCTCAATCCCACTTTGATCCTTCTCTTTTCACTAAAGGTCACCTGGGCTGTCAAACCTTGGCTCTGGTTTATGTAGACGACATGCTACTGACTGGCGATTCTTTGACTGATATTGTGGCACTTAAGAATGATCTCCATCAGACCTTCACAATTAAGGATCTTGGGCATGCTCGTTACTTCCTAGGGATGGAGATTTCGCGGACTGACAGGGGTGTGTTTATCAACCAACGCAAATTTATTCTAGATATCATTTCAAATTCAGGTTTGATGGAATGCAAGCCAGCCTTGTTTCCTATGCAACATAGGCTTCAACTTACACCTTCAGATGGTGATCTGTTGCCTGACTCCGAGTTATACAGACGTCTAGTGGGTCGTCTTCTGTATTTGAGCCTCACACGCCCGGACATCACCTATTCTGTTCAGCAATTGAGTCAGTTTGTGTCCGAACCTCGTGTGCCACATCTTCAGGCTGTGATCCATCTATTGAAGTATCTTAAAGGCTCGTTCAATTACACTCTCTTTTACCCATCCTCTTCTTCTCTGCAATTACGAGCTTACAGTGACGCCGATTGGGGTAGCTGTGCTTTCTCTGCCCGGTCTCTCACAGGCTACTGCGTGTTCCTTGGAGACTCTATTGTGCCTTGAAAGACTAAGAAACAGCGCACCGTCTCCAAATCCACTGCTGAGAGTGAGTACCGTAGTATGTTAGCTACATCAACTGAGATTGTATGGCTTCATGGCCTTCTCACTGATCTGCAGGTTGCAATTCAACTTCCAATTGCCTTGTTTTGTGATAACAAAGCAGCTATTCAGATGTCCATCAATCCCGTGTTCCACGAGCGAACCAAACACATTCGGATTGATGTGCATTTTATTCGGGAGCTCGTTGTTGAAGGCTTCATTCTTCCCTCATTTGTGTCCACTGATCTTCAACTGGCAGACGTTTTCACGAAGGCTCTTGGCGCCGTCAATCACCATTCAATGTGTCTCAAGCTTGGCTTGATGGTTCCCCTAAGTCCAGCTTGCGGGGGGGGGGGGGGGGGGGGGGGGGGGGGTTGTAGAGAATACTGGGCCTGGGCCTCCAGCCCATTCGACAATAAAGGGCTTTGAACCCAGTTCTTGTAATACGAACAATAAAGGGTTAGAGGTTTGTTAGAGTTAGTTACCCGGTTATTAGCATTGGTTAGTGTTAGCTAGTGTCTAATGATGTATATATATATAGCTTTGTAGCTCTTTTTCTCATTGATTAGTAATACAACCATAAAATTCCCAAATCAAAGTTCTTCAGACACATTTAGTGCTAGTTGGGAAAGAATACAACTATACAAGGGTACCATTGAGATTTGTAAAAACATTGTACCTACTCATGTAATATGATGTTAAAATAGGATCTAAAAAAAAAAAAGTGGCCCCGTAATTCCATTTACATACTTTTCAACGAAGATTTGAAGACGTTATCAAGTCAAAATAGTAGTCTAACTAACTATCCCTCGCGGAAAGGGATTAAAACGCGTACACGTGCGAGATTCAACGGCGATGCACAACTCATCGATAGATCGGACGGTCCAGAATTACTCCCGTGTACCGAATATGGACTTGTTACTGTACCAATTACTGCTCCACTTTTTTTTTTCGGGTTAAAATTAAAGAAAAAGAAAAATTTTCAGCCCATAGGAATCTTCTTCTGGACATCTTCTTCTTCGGTGGTTCGTTTCGTTCCATACGCTCATCGATCAATTACCAAACCCGTTTGCCTCTTTCTCATCCCTTCCAAAAATCAAAGCTCTTCGAATCGAATGTGAGTTTGTCCATTGATTTCTCTCATTTCACTTTTTGTTTATTGTTGTGTTGAAAATTTTTTTTGGCTGCTTAACTCCGCCATTGTTGTGTGCTACGGCGTCCTTGATTATCCCTGCTATTCGATTGTGGTTGGTAACAGATCGGTTCGGCTAATTTCTGCTCTGCTTGATTGGTGAAATTGTTGGCCTGCGCATCTCAGATTGTTCGGCTATTTGCGGCAGGTGCTTGAATTTGATTATATAATGGTTTATGAAATTGTTGGCTTGTTTAGTGATGATGAATTTTGATCTTTGACTGTTGATTTTTTCGTCTTTTATTTGGTGTTTCGTCCTCCTCCCCATAGCTTAGATTTGAAATTAAATTGAATTGAATTATGCTTGGATTCCGGATTGTTTAAAGTTTGCTTTTCTGAATGAGCTGAGCTTTGAAGAAAAGTGGAAAATAGACATTTGAGGATTTAGGGCTTTTCCTTGCTTTGGACGGACTATGAGATATTGATTTTTTGCTTGTGATTTCTTCTTCTCATCAGATCCGTTTTGTTTTTCATCCTGGATTGGCAACTTGTTAATCAAATTCGGTTTGGGTATATGATGATCTGTACATTCCTTGTATAGATCAAGGCTGATTTAACCTCTTACTTAATTTTGGTAGTTTATTGATTGATTAAATTCTAGATACTGGTAGTGGCCGTAGCCTTGTGGCTAAGGCTGATTTCCTGTATAAATTAGGTCCCACGTTTCAATCTGCTGTTCCTTTCTCTATCTTTACTATGAACCCCATTTGATAGTTTACAATTGCTTTAATGCTTGATGTTTAATTGAATAATTGTTTATAGATTTAGAAGTTCCTCAATGTTAAATTTGGTATTCTGCATGTTTTGTTGAGTTTGTGAGCATATTCAACATCATCTTGATGTTTTTGTTGTTTGTGATGATAACAGATGGGGAGGGGAGAGAGGGCTGTTTCCAAGAACAGTGGTAAAGGACAAGTGTGGAAAAGAAATCTGAAATCTGATGATTCGGATGAGGACTATGTGCTAGAAGAAGATGAAGCTGATCCCCAGTCTGATGAGCTGGAGTCACTTGTTGGTGATGCTTCAGATGAAGAAAGTGTAAGCAGTTTTGTAGATGAGGAGGATGAGGAGGTACTAAGAAAGGTTATGAGGTCAAGAACTCCGAATAGATCCAGGGGTCGGATGAATAAGGGGATTCGGAATCCTAATAAGAGGAAAAGGATAGCATATGATGACGAAGATGATGAAGACTATCTTGATGACGACGACAACGATGACAGTGATGATGAATTCACTCCAGATGAGCTAGATTTTGTGGACGAGGAAGTACTTCCATCTCCAACTGGGAAAGATAAGAAAATAGCTCGACACTCTCCAAAGAAAAAAGCTTCTGTGAAAAGCCGAAAACGAAAAACTGGATGCAGGCTTCTTAAAAGTCCTCAAGAAAAGAAAAGAAAAGGTGGAAATAGATCAAGTAAGCGCAGGAGCATGCCTGTGCATAGAAAGAAAAAGGCAATGCAATGTTCTGATTCAGATTTTGCTGGTTCTGATTCATCTGACCACGAGTTTACGATCTCTGAAGAAGAGCGGGAACAGGTGAGAGAAGCCAGTGAGTTCTGCAGTAGATTAAGCTCAAACTTGAGAAGTTCAAAGAAAGACGGAGAAAGATTAGCTCATTGTCAGCTGAGGAAACTCTCTAGAAGAAAGGTGATGGATAAGGTAGAAGAGATAAAGAATGACGTCGAAAAGCAGGTCTGTGGTATATGCTTAACAGAAGAAGGTAAAAACACTGTCCGTGGCACACTAAATTGTTGTAGCCATTTCTTCTGTTTTGCTTGCGTTATAGAGTGGTCGAAAGTCGAATCTCGTTGTCCGCTGTGCAAGCAAAGATTTTCCACAATCAGCAAACCTGCAAGAAGTGCTACTGGGATTGATCTGAGGAGTGTAGCAATACACGTTCCTGAGCGCGATCAGGTACATTTTGACAGATTGCACATATTCAGCTTACATGAAGCAAACAACTGATTCATCATGTTCTTGTTTTTCCTCTTATCTTGGGATTTAACTTGGTTTTTTTCCCTCCTAATTAATTCCTGCAGGTATACCAGCCATCTGAAGAAGAACTTAGAGATTATCTCACTGCATACGAAAATGTAATATGTACTGAATGCCATGAAGGTGGAGATGAAGCGCTCATGTTACTCTGTGATCTCTGCGACTCACCTGCCCATACGTATTGTGTCGGTCTTGAACGGGAGGTGCCTGAAGGCAACTGGTATTGTGAAGGTTGCAGGCCTTCTGCTGTCGGATTCTCGTATCCACAGGCTCGGGATCTCATGCCCGCCCAAGGAGCAAATAACACTGCCTTAAATGAACCATCCACCTTCGAAAATATGGCTCACATAGACCTCAATGTCCCCATACCTGAGACACCAATGACTCCGGTGAGTCATCCAGTGAACAGGTTCCTTGTATCGCCAAGGCAACCCTCAGGTGGAGGCATGGGTGTATCAACTCTATCCGGGAGACGCAGGGCTCACCACCTACAGTATCTTCTATCGAGTAATAGATTAGAGAGCATAGCTATGAGAGTGGACGGAACTTCAACACCTGATATGACTGACTTTTCTGGCACTTGGGAAGATTGAGCTGCTCAGTGCTCAGTAGTTTGACACTTTTTTAGCACTTGGTACTCAGTATATTCTGTCTATTCTGCCTTTTGTTCACTCTGCCTCCATTGTGTACTAAAGTTAGGTAATGTGTTAGAATCTAGTGATGTATCAGTACTAAATGTATGTTGTTCAACCTATGAATCTAAAGCTAGCTAGATGCTTTCATTTTGAAGGAATGGGAGATGCATTGATGAACGAATTTGCGGTTCGGTTAGGCCACCCTGGCGGCGACTTGGGCGGATCATGTTATTTTCTTAACATGCTTTTAAATATTTTTTTGACCAATGGGTCAAGGGGTCGAAAAGATCAACAACGCAGCAGAGAGGCTTATGTTGTATTATATATGATGATATATGGATGCTTAAGTTTCTTGATCATGAACCTCTTTCGAAGCTCCACTGCTTTGAATTGTCTGTCATGGAGAATCAGATCCTCAAAGCTTGCTTGGACCAAAGAGCTAACCTTTTCAGTTGCGAACTTGCGATGGAATTTCGTTTTCATCTCACTCCGGGCGTAGTTTCCACTACTACCTTTGTGAGAACCCAACTACAGTCAAATGCCCTAGTTTTTCATTGCAGAATCGATCAAAGGATGAAGCATCTCTATCTTCTCTCGAGTTTTGCATAAATTGGTGAGAAATAAACAATAATACATATCCTTTTTTTCCTACATAGTTAATACAAGTCTCAAACACAAGCACAATATGAAGATTATACATTTGTTCGTTTAACATATTATTTGGCTCTCTTTTTTCATTTTCTTTAGAAAAAGCATTTGCATATTACCTACAAACAAACAGCAAAATGCCGCCAATCCAGAACCGGGAGCTGTCGCATCACTGTCGCCGCGCTCTTCATAATGAGTCGCCGAGAATGGTGGACAACAAGAGCTCGTGGATGAATCCAGACCGCCTTGTCCTCTCCTCTTGATCTTTGATTGATAAAGGTGGCGCTTGCACGTTCCTGTCATCATTAAGAAGCATGAATATAACAAGTTAGACATGATGAAAAACCCAGAGGTTATATTGCCACTAATTTCAGCACAACTGAAAATAGGCCAACCAATATGGAAAGATGAAGCATGATTACAGTAGCTTTGGTTATTGTCCATGAAAAAGGGACATGATCAGGAGCAAAAGATCCGAAATCTAATTTTCCCGTTCTGTTAGGAAAAGTGACTGAATTCATGCCATATATATTCCATGCAACATTTCTAGAAGCGTCAACAAAGAAAGTAGAAACATAATGTACACTGTTCACAAGTGTTCTTTTTTCAAGAAATGTCGACATTACAGCCTTTTCCTCATGCAGCAATGGTTTGTTTGAATCAATGTACAAGAATCAGGGTAACTCCCAGTTGGAACAAAGCACACTCACAGATCCAAGCTACATTGAACAAGCCCCAATATTTATCAAGGAACAATACTGAAGTTAACTTCAAAAGGCAAGATATTTTCAGTTAAGGCTATGTTCATATGTGTCACTTTGTCCTTCAAAACCAAGCCCGGCACAGATAAGCATGTGATCTATTAACAAGACTATCAAGCCTTACGAGCCGAATCTCAGATAATCGACACCTGATATCGGAAGATTTTAGCTTTTAGAAGAACCAAGGGGCCCGAGTCCCGACTATCTTACTATAAAATCAAGCCTTCAACTAAAGTGCTTGTAATTTGAAACTTATTCTTCCAAGAAAAAGCATGGCATAGACTTGTTATATACAAATTTAAAACGAAAATATTGCATATTTGCATCAAGAAAAAAAAAAACAGAAAAAATAAAAACTACATACTTGTCTGATGTTTTCTCCTGTTTTCCTTTCTTCCCAAAGGTTATGTCAGCTGAAGAATGGGATTGCAAGTTTGCAAGCTCATCAGACATTGGCAATATAAAAGATGACAGTGGATCAGGAGCTGGATTATTTGAAGCTACTATATAGGAAGAGCCCCCGAATAGGGACTGGAAGTTTCCTTCCCGAAGCTCCTTCCTCAACAATGAAAGTGTGGAATGCGAACCACTTTTACTAGATCTCCTCTTACGTTGCATGTAAGAATTGGTTAAGGACATCCAAACTAGAAACATATCAACATAAAAAATAATCACTATGAGATGAACAAAAGCTACAAAATCATTCTTACTAGTTACTACTCTTGTCTTAGCTTAACGAGAGAAAACCCAAATTCGAAATAAGGTTCTACACCAAAAGTTACAAACTACTGTATTAAAGCTTATGAGATATTAAATCAAATACCTAGCCTTAAAGGAAAATTGGCATGGGACTTTCTGAGATGAAATATAGTGAGAAATTAAGAATAAAGAATGGTAAATAAGCTAAAGCATATTTGGGGGATCCATCTATTTCTAGCTGTAAAATACTAAAATGAAACAAATTATTGAGATTAAATCTCAATCTCAAGCAATTCAAGGAAAGGATATCTTGAAAACACTCCCATGTTGAAGAGTGATATGTGCAACCATGTCAACCCCCACCCTCATTGCACAAACTGGACATACCTGCAGATCAATAAGAGGGAAATTTTAGTAAAATACAAACTAAATATTTATAAAATTGCTTAATAAAAGAAATGTAAAGAGAGATCAATCTAACTGCTTAACTAAAGTCCGCACATTAGAAGAGTGAGTTCGACAAAACTCCTCTAGTTTCCCAGCTGGTTCAACAACTGAGATAAAAGGGATGAAAGTGAAGATCCTGATCAATTAATGACAACAATGAGGCACTGTACAAACAACTTTGCGAAAGCCTCATCTTCGTTGTTGTCAGATTGTATAACCATTTTTCTCTCGTAAGGATAAAGGTAAAGACACCAGTCTGTCCCTATAAATCTAGAATATATAATTTCGTTGACAGATCCTTGTGTGAATAAAAGGAGCAGACTTGCAATTTCACCAATGATAACTATATCCTTGTTAAACTACATCCAATCCTTTGTCATATCTTCTGCTTACACCATTTTCTCTCCTGCGATAACAGCCGCAGTTGAACATCCCCTTCTGCATCTCTCCTTTAACCCTCTCCTTTTCATTGTCTATCCGAAACCCCACCAGCTTAAAAACAGTTCAACCACTCACTCGCACACCAACTTGCCTTTATTTTTAACTTGATCAAAATAAAATTCAGAAAATCACCATGATTTCACTGATGAAAATCATTCCATTGCAAAGCCCATCTACACAGTAACACAGCTATACCTTCCCAAAACGAATTAAGAATCCATCTTCGCTCGAATCGCTCCCTCAAACACACCCCTGATTCCGGTAAACATATCCAGATTAAGAATTCAGCTGTACTTTCCCAAAACTGATGAAAATCGTTCCATTGCAAAGAGACAGAGACCATCTACACAGTTATACTTTCCCAAAACAGGGCCAGATTAAGAATCCAACTCCACTACCTCATACACAAACCTAATTCCAGTAAACAACTCAACCACGTGAATATATCTTGTCATGCCACCAAAAATGAACAAAGCAATCAGGAAACCGAAGTAAAAGGTACGAATTTACAAATCGTTAAAGATAAACTCGCAGGATTTCAGATGGAAGTAGGAAAAATAACCAGAGATAACATGAGGGTGAGAGAAAAAAGATCAAATCTTTAAGCAGTTACCCCATTCCTGGCCTCTACAGGGTGCTCGTCGTCAATATGACAGCACAAGCCAACGATGTCGAAGTACTCGGCACAGAAAGGGCACGGAAACTCCTCCCTTATATCATCATCCCCATCGATTTCCTCGAACCCCAGGAATAAATCTGTATTAAAAAAACAGATGAAAACCAATCGATTCTGCCAATACTGAGTTGAATTGAAAGGGGAAAACTCGAAAAGCAGCTCGATAACTAACCCGATCGAGATTGCAGGGCCGATTGGTAACGCTTGGAGAGAGAAGAGAGGCGCGCGCTCCATGAATCGGCATCCATGATTACTTCCGGGTGTTGACGATCGGGCCTAGGGTTTCAATATAAGTGATGAAATCTCCCGATTTCAGAGCCCCGGGGTTCGACCTATGACCCAATCGCGATCTCGAAAGGGGGAGTTATGGGATGGGGATGGGGATTTAGTGAGAGATGGGGAAGATGGAGATGATTGAAGAGGTAATAGAGAGAGAGAGGAGGTTGGGGGTGCAGTTGTTGAAGCAGCTGAGAGAATTGGGGGGATCGAACCACACAGACTTGACAGACAACACCGCTGTCCGCAGGTGAAAAATATCCCACTCTCCATTCTTTTACTCTCAATAATTATTCAATTTTTTTCATTTACAAAAATCGGTGATAAGATTCTAAATTAAAAAAAAATTATACAAAAAAATATGAACGATCCTACTAATCTAATTAAAAGAAAAGCTAAATTAATTAAAATTTAAAAAATATTTCTAAATTAGTACTTTTATCATATACCCTTAGAGTATAGGATAGAAAAATTGTATAAAAATTAAAGGCCATTTGGTATAGGCTATAGATATGTTTATTATATGATTAAAAATATAGATATATTTATTATGGATATTAAATATTAATCAATTTTGGTATGGGTATTGAACATAAAAAAAATGTATAGAGGTTGACAATATTGTTGATTGATATGAATTCATGATCAACCTCGAGGTATGAATTCATGATCAACTTGGATTTTGGTTTTGGCATTCCCTTTTTTCTACGTGTAATTGTCCTTTATTGTCGTGCGAGAGGTTGTAGATGTGATCGATATCTGACAGTTTATTTATAATTGAGTTCAAATCTAAGTTTTTCACATTTATTTTTAAGAGATTCACTTCGTTGTCTCTATCAACTGATAAAAGTCTTCACTAACACTATTCTTGATCCACCATCGATCGTTCACGTCAAAGTCTTCTTTCCACCCTTTTTTTTAGTTGTTTTCTTCGTTTGATACTCTTTGTTTCTTGGATTGTATACTTTGCTTTTATAACAATTAGTCTGTTGGAGAACTTTTCAGCCTCTCAATCCACTAGTTAGATTTATTCAATTCATCGAATTCCTTTCTGTTTCGAAAAAAAAACTTTGGGTTAAAAATATTCTTATTGAAAGGTTAAAAATATTCTCATTAGAAGCAGGGAAAATAAATATATTTTTTCAAACTTTGTAACATTTTTTCATCATAAATGCTTCTCATAATTTTTAAAATGGAAAAACGGCTAAAAATGAGTAAAAATAATTTTTTTTTAAAAATATTTTTATTTGCTTATTGTTAAGAAATTATACTGCTTAGTAGTGCTTGTGTTCTCGACCATTGTCTACAATTTATTCCTTTGAGTTCTAGTAAGAGATGTGATATGCTAGTATAAGTAATGGCAAACTAAAAATAAGTACAAAATGCAAATACTTCATAGCTTATATCATATGTAAGTTACGAGTGAATTGTAATGTGTGACATGACATGTGTCATATCTCTTTTTTTTATCTATATTGTTTATATAGTGAAAATAAATATTGTAATCTTATAAAAGATTGAATTGTACTCGGATACCCTTCTCAACTTTGATAACAACCTTCTCAGTTGATGGTGTTTGAAATTCATCTCCCGTGGTGCCATTGTATGAGCACTAGGTTGAAAAGAAAGGAATTATGAATCTTCATCCTATAAGCCATGTTTATCGGCACATGCATCCCCTAATATCAATACTTGGCAACAAATAATAAAATAATGGGAGAATGGGAAGCATCTCGGTTAATCAAATACTAGAGTAGTATCGCATAAGCATCGATGTTAGCAAATAGGTTTTTTTTACAGTAGGCAAACATTAGGAGGATTTTGCTAAAAACGCAAAACACAACCTTGATCATCCTGACGAATGATGTTACAAAATTCCCTGTTAAAAGGGAGTGTGGATAGATTACACAATTCCCTCCACTTCTAGCAACTATTTGCTTATCTATAGCAATGTCTGAACTCAATATCTTCGAATAAATTTGAGAGGAGTTTGATCTTTTCCACCTGACGCATGATTTCCCACTTGATGGTGTTTCTTCGATTGATTGCACTTATGACTTCCAAATTGTTGCCTTCAAGTATGACTTTCCGGATTCCTTTGGAGATAGCTTGCTGCATGCCAATACAAATAGCAGAAGCCTCTGTTTGGAGAGTTGAACTATGTTTAGTCTCCTGATGAAATATATCGATAACCTGACCGCTGAAGTCCCTGATGACTCCCCCAAATAACATCGGAAACACCGAGTCATCAACATTTATTTTCATGATTGCTTCCTGAGGCTTTATCCGTTTCGCTTTCAACCTTTTATTTGTTGTGCTTTTATGTTCTATAGGCTCGTTTGCCCGTTTCTAGGTATAAGCTTTAATTTATTTTTGGCATAACCACTACTACACGAAACGACGTCACATGGGGGCCATGGGGCTTTGATTTATTTTTGGCATAACTACTACACGAAACGACGTCATATAGGGCTTTGAAATGGCAAACCACGGTGTTCCAAATTCCCATAGCTGCAACTCAAGATTTAAAAAGGGAGGGACATGTCAAGCTCTAGGTGGATGCAAAGGAGTGCTTCCGATTGCTGACACGAGGAAAGAGATGGGCGACCATGATTTTTTCATGGCTGCTCCAATTTTAATGTGGAAAATATAATTTTCGGTATTAAAAATGTAAAAAAAAAATACCACTATAGTATATTTATTTTTCTCTACATATAGACATCAATATTGAATATGTTTGACCATATTTTAAAAAAATATATATTTTTATTTGAATGCAATTATGCAAAATAATGCTGGAAAATTTAAAATCATCGATATGCTTCTAGGAGTGATGAGAAGCGATTCAACAAAGAACATGCATTGCTAGAATTGCGTGATCAGCCCAAGTGAAGTGTAAATTACTTAGATAAAATCAATCGCTGCAATGCAAGCAGTGGGAGCTCCAAAAGATCTTGGTCTACTAGTGGAGGGGATACCCCAAGTTCAGATACTCCTACAAGTGTCTTCACTGTTAACCCTATAGAGTATCTAATGGGTAAGTCTAAAAGAAAGGGAAATGAAGCAATGTTATCCGAGCAGATAAATCTTCAATAGTAAGTTGAACAACTTGATTAAGAGAAAGCTGAGAAGTTCAAGTAGTTGTATGAGTTGCAAATAGCTAAGGAGAATCGCAAGAGGGAGAAGCAACAAGGGTACGAGAGACTAAAAAGGATGGAAATGGAAGAGAAGAAGATGAACTTGCTTAAAAACCTCATCTCGTTGACAAATTTTCCAACCAAAGGCCGATAGATTGACAATAAATGTATTTAAGGAGTTCCCATATCAATACTCCCATTGAGCGATCGTCTTTATGTGCACACCAAAGAATAATTATATTAGTTCGGTGTGATGCATGTTTCCTTTTGTTAATGCATGATTTCTATGTCGTACTGCATGATTTGTATTATATAATGCATGTTTACTTCATGAGTTCATTGTTTGTATTATGTAATGCATATTTACTTCATGGTTTGGACTAACTTTGGATAATATAATGGTTATTACTTTTAGTTAATGAAATTTCGGTTTCAGTGTGATAATGTCTTGTCTTTCTTGTGTTGAGTGTTGTCATTTTCAATTCAGTCTTCGAGACAATTACTTATTTGCTTGAATGTGAAAATGTTTTGTTGGGTTGTGGTAGAGTGTTGTCACTTCCAATTCAGCCTTCGAGACAATTACTTCTCTCATTCTCCGTTTGGCATGTGAAAATATTTTGTCAGGTTGTGGTAGAGTATTGTCACTTCCAGTTCCAGCTCAGTCTCCGAGACAAATATTACATACGCCCTCTGTTTGGTAAAATATGTCATTTTAAAATATTAATTTTGTTTAATAAAATATATTATTACTTTTAAAAGAAAATTGTAATGATTTTTAGATTTTGAATTGTAAAGTCAGAAAAAGTAAAAAGTAATGTAATAAACGAGTGTACAATAATATATTTGTTGATTTCTTTAAAATTTGTTAAATAAATCAAAATGACATGTTTTGGCTAATAAAGAGAGTATGTTTCATCCTATTATCACTGTAAATTTTATATTTGTGTTTTTCTTTCAAATTGAGAAATAAATTTTAGTTTTATGCATAATCTAAACATTACAGTACTATTTAAAGAAATAAATAATTATCAAATCTAGGTTATAAAGACCATATTTTTACTAAAATTCTGCGGTAGATACGATCAATTTTTATCCGTAACCAGTAAAAATCTCCCCAAAAAGACACATTGACGTCAAGTCGTCAACCCGTTTCTTCCACGCCGGCAAACTCCCGCTTTTCCATTTCCCTCCACCAGCCGTCGTCGCCGGCGAACTGTCCACTTTTCTCGTCCTTCCTTCGTTTTTTCCTTATTTCTCTCCTTCTCCAATTACTACAACATTGTTCGAAAATCCAACGATCACGGTCAGATCCGCGGTATCAGATTCGTATCGAGAATTATCAATCCAGAAGCCGAAAATGTATTGATCGGTCTTCGAATTCCGTTTACCTGCATTCCGTGCATCTTTGCGGATCGCTGTTGCCTGTTGTTGTGCGTATTGAAATTGAAAATGCATATGATTTGATTTGATATCTCGCGCTCCTGCTTTCTCTTCCCTTCTCCGTATCCCTCTCTTTCTCCGGTGCATTTGGAGATTGGAGAGGTGTTGAAGGCGACTCACATTTTGTTCAGATCTGAAAATGCAGAATTCTGATTTTTGAGCTTGGAGGTTGTGTATTGGTTCCCAATGGCGACGAGGAACAAGACGATCCTGTTCAGGAGGTATCGGGATGCGCTGAAGAGTGTGCGTGCTCCGACGATCTCGTCTCCGCCAATTGATTCATCTCAAAATGGTGGTGTCGAATTGGTCGGTAGCTCGCTCCTGAAACAGAAGAGCAAATATGCTCCGCTCAGTACAGAAGATCCTGGTAGCTCCAGGTGCGCAGATCTATCGATTTGCTGCTGAACATCTTCTTGCTCGTTGTTTTTTTATATTCTCCCCTCTTTTAAATCGGCATTGTTAGATATGAATATTGGCAGATACATAGAGATTGATGTAGCATTGCATAAAAGGCACCTGCAGATTTAAATTGCTAGTGCTAATGGCTCATATAGTCATATTACCTTACTGCAAATTGTATTGGAGTTATTATCCCTTTATCCAACTACATTCATTGCAATGCTCATTGAAATTGATTTGAACCTTGGAGTAGACATTGGCTACTTTTGTGAACTTATAGTGAAGATGATGAACCTCAATTACCTATCTATATCCCTATGCTGGATATCATCACTGAGCTAAATCGTGTGCTGACACTTCAAGGCCTCCAATGTTGTGCTGTTAATTTAGTATTGCAATCCCCTTATTCTCAACAACATGTATTTTAAGCATATTTTTCAACATGAACTGTTCTTTGCTGCTGCAGTAGAGGAGCAGTTACAGTGGGTTTGCCACCAGCATGGGTAGACAAAACTGAAGACATTGCAGCAAATGTGCGGCGTGCAAAAGTGAAGATGGTTGAGTTGTCAAAGGCTCATGGAAAGGCGTTGATGCCTTCATTTGGAGATGGTAAAGAAGACCAACATAGAATTGAGAATCTTACCCATGAAATTACTGAACTTCTGAAGAAATCGGAAAAGAGATTGATGAAGCTCTCTACTGCTGGACCTTCCGAGGACTTAAATATTAGGAAAAATGTGCAGGTTGAACACAGTATCGAGGCTGTTGGCTAAATTTACTTACTGTGATCCTTTTTGTGCACAGGCATGCATTTGATGAAATGATGCACCAAACTCCTTGCATTCATACTCTTTTTTTCATGTGTAGCAATTACATGAAAGAAGAATGAAATTTTGCTGCATGGTTACATACCTTGCATCCTTAGAAGTGTTCCGCACTTTGATCCATGATTTATTATGTGCACTTCTATTTGCAGCGCTCTCTTGCGACTGACCTTCAAACCCTATCATTGGAGCTGCGAAAGAAGCAATCTGCTTATTTAAAGCGCCTTCAACTGTTAAAAGAGGTAGTGAAGTTAATTACCAGATGTTTTTATGTTGACTAAATAGGCACATTCCAACAAAATGAATATTGTTCCATTTAGATAGATGGTTTTCCATGTCATGTACAATAGCTGTCTACTTGTGATATCAATTTCTGGTGATTGTATAACTAATGTAATGCCTCGTGGTGCAGGGTCAGGATGGTGATGACTTGGAAATGAAGTTGGCTGGAAGCAGATCTAAAGTAGAAGATGATGACGACCTGGATGGACTGGTATACATTTTTTCCCCTCCCCGTCCTGCTCATCCTGTTAAGTTGTGAAAAACATGCATTCAACCTTGTTTTCTGCAGTCATGTGACAGCTCAGTTTTAATCACTCGTTTTGTACAAGTTTTGAGCAATGAATGCTACTTGTGACACTTACGAATTTGCGAAATTTAAATGAAATTTACAAGTCTAAAGAGGAATCACATTTTTATATAAAAAAATCTCTAAATAGAAGTAGGGAATTTGACATGTTAGTGCCCACTAGTAGTGATTTTTGCTGATTCTTTCAGGTTTTTAACGAGCGTCAGATAGCCAGCTTGAAGAACAATGAGTCAATTGTGATGGAAAGAGAGCGAGAGATTGAACAGGCAAGTGAATGTCCTGCCACTGCCACGAGTATTTCAAGCATAATTACCTTTTAAATAAACTCGACATAGGCAATTAGGTTTTTCAAACTCATTCTTTTACTCTCTTATCATGTCTATAGGTAGCAACATCGGTCAATGAGCTTGCCCAAATCATGAAGGACTTGTCAGTGTTGGTGATAGACCAGGTTGGTGCCAACAAACTTTCTACCAACTCACGAACTCAATCCAGCCTCAAACTCAATCCACGATTCTATCTGCATGCAGGGAACGATAGTTGATAGGATAGACTACAACATTCAGAATGTCGCAGCATCAGTCGAGGCAGGGTTCAGACAACTGCAGAAGGTAAGCTCCCCTTGTCATTTAGTTGATTGTACTCAGCTTACCATATCTTCAATAGACTTTTGAATTTTGGGTGAACTCAACTGTAGGCAGAGAGAAATCAGAAACACGGTGGGATGGTGAAATGTGCCACACTCCTCGTGATAATGTGTTTCGTCATGTTGTTTCTCCTCGTCTTAAAAGAGATATTTGATAGATAATCAATGGAAGGTCCTTCACACCTACGCACTTTCGGTTTCAAGCCTTGTTGTTGTGAGCAGATGATGCTTGCAAACTTACAATAGCAATCACATTCTTACATGCTGCTCAGCAGACTGATCCTTGCCTTTTGAGCTCATAGATGGCAAGAACTCGAAGGAATTTCGCTTCCCCCTGCTTGTAGCAGCTGAGAAAGGAGGAAAAGGTGGTGCTGCTGGCAAATTATGCATGTTCATGTTGAACCACCAAAGGGATAGTTACTGCCCAGATAAATTGGATCATCTTAGACAAGGTAAATTCTTCGTTAGTCTGTAAGTTGAGAGTATGAAAATAAATTATTATTTTTTAAAAATATTTTTTGTGTAAATTTTTTTACTGTCAAATAGAAATCCCCAAAACAATATTATTTGTGTAAATTTTTGTATTTTTTACCTTGACAATATATGAAATTCACATTCTTTGATACAGAATGGATTTCGGTCCATTCTCACTTTGTTTATGGTATCTCATTCTACTCAGGTTTCCTATGTTCTGTACTTGAAATTAATACTGTAAACTGTATAAATTAGTTTCTGTCTGCAACTTCTTGGAAACTCCCATGTTTCTCCAATCTCCATATCATATGACAGAAAACGAAAAATTGAATCACACTCAATTGGTTTAATTAGGGTTATTGAAAATTACTTGCTTCATATTGTAAAAACTGTTGCATCTTGATAATAAACACATTCCCTTCCAAGATCCAACTTTCATCTTAAGACTTGTATTATCACTACTTGCACTCTTTCACCTTGAAAACTCTTCACAGATATTATTTACATCATATATATGTGAATCACCCGTCCGGATCTCCTGTAACACCTTCGGGTATAAATTCACATTAATTTTTTTGTGAAAATTATATTTATACTCTATATACTTAGAGCTCGTTTGGTTGATGTTCTAAAAACCCAGGAAGTAGTAATTCTCAGGAATTAGAGAAAATACCAGCGTTTGGTTGAGTTTTTTGTTACGGAAAAATTCAGAAAGTTGAATTCCTGGGAATTTAAATTCCCCCATTTTGGAGGAAGTGCACTTACCTAGTTCTCCCTAGGTAAGTTCCAATTCCACTCTTTTTAATAGGAAAATTCTACTTTCTTATTTCAATTCCTATAATCCAAAATCTAAAACCAAACACAATTTCTAAATTCCCATGATTTTCAATTTACGGGAATTGAATTCTTAGGAAGTTAACTTCCCGGGAACTATACTTCCCACCCACGTCTAATCAAACGAGCCCATACAAAAGTAACAAAATCTGTTTAAATAAGAAAAAATCAGGATCACAATTCACAGCACGAGCTCACCCCTAAAACCCTAAATCTTACTGTACAAACTACAAAGATTACAATATCAGTAACCAGCCAAACAAAGCCAATATTGGGAAGGGCAAACCGCGAACGAACAGTGAAAGAAGGAAGAGGGGGAAGTGGGCAGACGACACGTAAGCACTCACCTCAATCAACCCCCGTCACCCTCCAAACGAACTTCGGCGGGTGTCTCTTCAGCTTTCTGAGCCCAGGGGCACTTCCGTCATTTCCACACAGACCCTTAAAATACAATTCCTAGGGCTCTGTGCCCTTCCCAAGGCCCAAGCGGTCCATTCCACCGAGTTCTGTACCTCTCTCTGTATCCCCCCACTTCCTCTTCACATTCTCTTCTTCCTCTCCTGTCGTCCCCATCTAAGTATCTAACCGTTTGTTATATACACTGCTTCTGGCCCCTGTTTGCGTTTTCCTCCTTCAGGAATGTTGTAGAACTTTTATCTGATCAATCGCCCCCTTTTTTATTTTACCCTCCATTGCAGAGGCCTTGCTCTGTTTGTTTCCCCTCTTTTCAGCCTGAACCCCCAAATTGATTGAGCCGATCGTCCAAAGATTCGTCCTTTTAGCAGTTTTAGGGCTTATCGATTCTTGATTTTGAGGATCCAGAAATGAACGAGAGCAGGAAATTTTGTGTTGACTGCAGGGCCACAAGAACCCCCTTGTGGAGAACAGGCCCAGCCGGACCCAGGGTAAACTGAAACTCCTGTGTCTCTGTTTCTCTGAGCTTCAAATATCAAGTTTGGGGTTTTTTCAAGATTTTTTCTGAATTTTTGTTACGTGTTTAATGGCTGCAGTCGCTGTGTAATGCGTGTGGGATAAGATACAGGAAGAGGAAAGCGGCAGAGGATGGGGCAGAACAGCAACACCCATGGGGCGAGAAGCAGAGTAGCACCACCTCGTCCTACTCATCGAGCTGTTGTGAAGGGGATACGATCAGAAGAGGCCCAATAAAGATGAAGATTTTGGGGCCGGGAAAACAGAGGATGTTTCAGAGGGCTGAATCCCCACTCAAGAAACAGAGGAACGGGAGAGACGTTGGTGGAGAGGTTGAAGAAGCTGCTTTTCTGTTGATGTCTCTCTCCTGTGACCCTGTTTTTGCTTAAATCAGTGGTTTTTAGATCTCAATTAAACCCCCTTTTTTGTTGTGTCCTTTCCTTTGGGTCTGGATGGAGTAGCCATTAAAAGGAATGACTTTGTCTTGCCTCTGTTTCCTTGTAATTAAAGGGAATGGAGAGCTTGTGGGTTTGTATGTACTCCCTTAAGAAAGTAGTTGTACATATGTGGGTGGGGGTCAGTGGGTGGCTTGTTACAATTAATGGATGTTTGTTTTCCTGTTCGTGGAAACAGACAAGTGTGGAATCAAATAGAAGATGCAAGTGTTTTGCTATTCACCATGTTCTCGGGAAGAAGGGGCAGAAACACACATTAGAAGATGCCAGTGTTTTGCTATTTACCATGTTCTAGTCCTTTAATATTTCGTATTTTAAGGAGTTAAAAACTCTATAAAATACGAATTATTATTATTTTAAATTTGTTTTTATAAATTCATATTTACTAGCACGTATGAAATTATTAAATAAAATAATTAAAAAAATAATATTTTATAGTTTTTATTTCTTTAAAAAACGTGCATTAAAATACAGACAACTACTTTTAATTTGGAACGAAGAGATTACTATTTTTTTACTCCCTCTCTACCAAAATAAAAGATGTTTAACTTTTTTGTACGCATTTTTAGAAGATAAAAATTATTTTTTTAATTAATTTATTTTTATAAGTTTATACTTGTAATTACCAAGTATGAAATTATTAAAAAAAATATTTTATAGTGTTTTTATCTCATCAAAAAGCGTGTAGAAAAAAAGACGTTGTCATTTAATTGAAAGGAGTTACTCTTAACGTAGTGAGATTTTGTTAAATTACATTATAAACGGGACAGAGAGAGACCTGTCGACCCGCCTCTCTACAGATTTAGATCATGACTTTCCAACCTGTGACCCGGTGGGTCCGACACGTGGATCGACCTAGATTTAAGAAGCAAACAAACAGGGGTTTTTGGATGGGATAATCTTCTCTCTTTGAGAGTATGGTGCTCCGCTTTGATACAGAGTGACTGAGTGAGGGTAGAATAACTAGGCTGTGGAAATTGAGGAAACGAATTTGGAAAATTGGAAAACGAAAATGCGAGAGAGAGAGCGAAGGAGATGAATTTGATCTCATGAATTCTCGTTGTAACTGAATTGAGAAATCTGAGTTTGTTACAAGATGGTGGTCACGTGAGTGACATGTGCCATGTGCGACCTAAAATGAACTGGAGGAAGCAAAGGTGAAGCGACGTCGTTTGCTTGGCGCGGGAACTCCGTCTTGCTCTTTTACTTCCAACATAGGCAGCGGTGGCCGGTGGGTCCCATGTCATTTTTGACCACCGAACCCTTCGACGGTTGTAAGTTGTAACTCGCCATGAATCGGTTTGTGATGATGAGAGGAGAGGCTTATCTCCAACTCCAAGTAAGGACTTATTTTTTCAACACATTTACAATCCTTATTGTTTGAACATTGCATCAAATATAGACTAATGGATGGACAACTGGATGCACTGCACAACAAAACAAAAACATGTCCGATGCAGCAAATGAACTTAATTAACCAGACCTTATTCAAATGAATCAAATCACATAAATATACAACATGTCCTTGCGTTTTTGTGGCTAAACCTGCAAAGATTATCCAAACTCTCTTTCACAAACACATAACAAAACAAAAACCAAAAAATGCCATAGTTGTCAAAAGCTAATTCAGATAAACTTGAACAAGAGACGAACCAAATGTTAAAAAATGCTTTGAAATGAGCACTAGCTATAACATTAAACATTCAAAAACTCTTTTAACCATAAAACACATGCTTGTTAATTTAGAGCAAGACACACGACGTGACGTGAGGATTAATTTACACTTGTTGACGGGTTCGGGTTCGGGCCATTGAAACGTCACCGTTTTGCCCGGAAGGAGGGGTTGCGTTTGGGTGAGGGGGCCCCCTTTGCAGCCGAGCCACGTGGCCGCTTCTTCGTCGTTGGATTTGAACCCAAGTCAAAGCACATCAGATCATCGTTTCCCACCATTTCCACGAACATCTTTTGCAGATCCTCCAGACTATCCGGCTGCCAAGCGGCCCAAGCCCGTTAAAAACTATTAACGCACTATACCAAAAATACGTAATCTATAGTTGACCAACACATATATTTTGACCCAAAAAATGTCTCATTTTGATCTTTAATCTACCAAATACAATTATTATTACGTATTAAAATATTAACTTTATTCTTTAAGAAAATAAAAAATATAAATCATGAATAATCATATATTTTATACTCTATTAATCAAAGCATAAAGAGTATCGTTTATCATTCATTCACATTTTTTAAAATGATTAAAATTATATAAAATATTAATTTTTTTTACACTTGTTCTAATAAATTCATATTTAATAGTAATAAGTATGAAATTACTAAAAAAAAATAAAAATAATTTATATAATTTTTAACACCTAAAAAGTATACGCGGATATTAAATTGTCACGTTTTAATACACGGATGGAGTATTTATTAGAATCGTTTATAATAGTCAAGCCTTGTTAGCTTAGCTGGTTAAGGATGACCTGTAGTAATCAATAAGTCACGAGTTCCAACCCCTCCCCACCTATCAACCAAAAAAATAGTCTTTCTCGAGTGAATATTTTAACATATGCTACAAGAAAAATCATTAAAAAATATATAAATATTTATATTTATAGTCCTCCACCAAAAAATAAAAGGATACGCCGCAGTTATTTTATTATCTAAAAAATATCCATAATTATCATCTTGGTTCTACTTCTACACCCTTCCAAACATTAAATAAACATCAATTTGCAAAGTTAGTAGGGTATACGCTTTTATTTTACAGTAATTTTTATTCTGCAAGGGATCGAACTCACGAATCACGATGGAGGTACTGCTTGAAAACTATTTGCCTTTTTAAACAAAAAAAATATTTGAAGATATATAAGAAGCTATATCTAACCTTGCCCCTTACTTCATCCATCATGTTTAGCATCTCTTGCATGAAATTACTGAATCCCTGTTTCACACAATTTGAGAAATTAAGGATCAAAATCATCAAAATACAAAGAATGAAGTGCTAAATCGCATTAATTGAAGCGTATTAGCAGTCCAAATTAACACCAATCACAAATGCAAACGATCAACCAACCACCAATTATACCAAAAACGATGCAGTTGAATTAAGTTGAAGATGTGAGATGAGAAATCGCGAACCTCATTTTCCTCCTCCGTCGGATCATAGAATCCGGCATCGTACATTGATCGCTTTCCCTGATCAGATAGAACTACACACAAAAAACAGTTTGATATCAGAAATCACAAACGACCAAATCGAAGTCCGTTATCTTCCAATCGGAGAAATTGAAACATGATCGCCGAACCGCGAACCTGAATACGCCTCCTGGATTTGCTGGAAGCGGCGTTTTGCTTCACCGGCCACCGACGGATTCGACGCCAACCGATCCGGATGCCACCGCTATCGGAGAACAATCAAGACATGTCAAAACTGAATCAAGACATGAAAATTCATTATTTTTGTTCATAAACGGAAGAAGAACTTGAGAGGAGATTCGAAGGTTATACGAGAGCGAGCTTGTGATAAGCAGTGCGAATATCGGAGTTGGAGGCGTCTCTTCGGACTCCTAGAATGGAGTAATAGCAAGATCCAATGGATCCTCCTCCCCTGTCCATCGATTTGAATTTCCTCACGCGAGATTGATGCTTTCCTGAAACTGAAGTACTGAAGCTCTGCGATTCGATGTTAGATCATTGAGGCTGAAAATTAGGTTACGGGAGTCAGAAATCCGGAATGAATTTAGGCAGAAGAAGAAACGGAAGAGAGGTTGCAGAAAAAGGGAAAGCGTGGAGGGAAATAGCAAAATATCTTCTTCTCCTCCCACGGTAGATGGAGAGAGAAGAGGCGGGCTGTCGTTGCAGGAAAGTTCGAGAGAGTTAAAAATCAGATAATATACAAAACAAGGGGACGGTAGATATTTTGGAGACGGCCTTTTTTCGGTGCACCATCTAAGTATCTAACATTGTTTTGTGTATCATGATATAATTTTAATTTTTAAAATTATACTTGTATTTCATATACTTATATAGTTATACTAGTTCAGTACCCGCACTGTATGCGGTTTTCTTATAATTTAAATAAATTTAATACAAATACCCGTTTAGAGAGTTAATTAGTTTATTTCAACACTTTTGAATTGTTACATAATTTAAATAAAATTATCATTGATTCTCATTAATATATTGAAAGTATTGTCAAACTTTTATATAATTATTAAATAAAATTATCATTGATTCTCATTAATATATTGAAAGTATTGTCAAACTTTTATATAATTATTATCAAAATCTTACAAATTTGGGTAAAATCTTTCCAAAATATATGTATGTCTAAAAACTTATGAAAACTATTATCTTAAAATTGATTAAGGTGGAGATAATTTTTTTTGATTGGTTATTACTATTAAGATAAGGATAAGATATCATATTTTACTTACGACTTATCATTTATTATATCTATTATATATATCTTCTAAAATTGATTACATTTGTTATATAGGTATAATCTTATCGTATATAGTATTTAAAATTCGATAATATCTTCTAAACATATATCGATATCTAATCAAATTAGGTCAAATTTTATATTATGAATATATAGATATATTGATTAAATAGATTTAGAATAAAATTTTATCTTATGCTGTTATGCATATATTAATTATTAAATCTTATCTTAAATAGTAGTATTTAAATTAGGTTAATATCTTCTAAAAATATATCCATGTCTAATCAAATTGGGTCAAAATTTATCTTATGCATATATAGATATATTAACTGATTGAATAGATATGTCTAATTTTATCTTGTACATATATTGACTATTTCTTTCAAAAAACTTTGATTGGTTCATATGACTACTTTTAAGGAGAAGTCGCCATGTTTTTCAGCCGACTTCTCCTTTATTATATATAATAATTGAATTGATTTACCTATCTAATTTTATTATATAAAAAATATTTGACCAGTCGTTAGGGAGACCAACACGGTTTTTGATCGTCTTGCTCACCTGAACTTGGATTCCGCTTCTTTTCGCTGGAGTTCCGACCTTGAGTTTCATACTCTCGTCCGCAATGACGCTCTTAGATGGTGGTACAACTGTCGTTGACAAACCCCAAGTTTATGCCTTGTAAACAAAAAGAAAAATTATATATTTTAAAAATATATATAATTAAAAGATCGATTATATTAGTATAATTTTTATATATTACTAAAACATAATTTCTTATGATAAAAATTTATAAACATTTAAATACAGTATAATTTTGTAGTGCACCATGATTTATATCTAGTGTGTGGGAGTTTTTTTTTTTGGTTGGCATGCCAAACACTAATCTAGCTCAAAATTAAATATGAAATTTTAGAGAAATATCAAAATTTTAGCTTTTTTTTTAGATTCAAAAGAGTAAATTTTAAGCATGACAAAATATAATTTTATAAAGTTATTATCTCAAAAACCGTGAAAAATTATTAAGCATGACAAATTATAATTGGAAAAATGACAAAAAATAATAATATCAACCATCAATCTTGATGAACTTTTAAAATGATGATTTCATGTAGAAACTATGCTTATATTAACAAAAAATAACACGGTTTCCATTCCTAACCAAATTTTTGGTCAAATGGTTATTTTTTGAAAGTAACAATAAAGTAGTTGGTCAATATTGTGAGCATAATTAAAACTAGGGGGAAATTTTTAAATTGTGTGGAAATTGGAAAGGGCATTCATCTTCTTCCTCCCTTACTGGCCATTTATGCTAGTATGAAAAAGGGATATGCCATTGTCGTCTTTCACTCTTCTACAAAATTGCCGGTCTTTTGTTTTTATTTATTATCTAATTAAGTAACAAAAGACCAATAACCCAAAATGTCCCTCATCTTCCCCACTAATGACACCCCTATCCCCATTTCATAGTGATGAATTTTGCAGAAGAGCAAACAATCAGCTACACATGAGCCTCTCACGCTGCTACCTATTGGAATGTCGTTGTTTCCACCGGTCCCATCCCCCCCACCCCTTTTGATTCTCTGCCTTCCCAAAGGTCAAATCCCATTTCTGGGGTTTCAGATTCAGCTTCCATGCCTGAAATCTCCCTAAAGACATTTAGTTATGTCAAAATCTGACACATTTCCAGCCATGAAAGACGCATTCCATCAACTTAAAAATGTTCCAAAATTGTCCTTCAACTTCATCGAATGAAAGTATGTGACTTAATAAGCAAAGACGATAAAAACATAGAAAAGTATTCCACTAGAGACAAAACATAGTCACGAGAGGGTGAAGAGTTTGAGTTCAAATTATTGAAGTTCTAGGTGAGGGAGAGAGCATACAAGATCAAGCTCAGCAGACCTGATGTGCACGGTAGGTTGCAGCAATACAGTAACACATCAGGAAGTAAGGGTGGAGTGGGACTTAATCAAAGGTCGTGAAGGATTAGTTGCTCGGCTTCTCCTTCATCTGGTCAATCTCCTCTCTAGATGTGGTATGAGATGTACAAACAAACCATTTTTAAACACTTTCATAATATACAAGTCATTAAAAACAAAACTTTGAAGTTGCATCTCGCATCTATACCCTTATCATTAGAAGGAGATGGCCTCCTGATTTTCAAGTAAAATAGTGCAGTTTTTGCATTGATTGTAGCATGCGAGATGGGATGCAAACAACAAGGTATCAATTCACCTCAAGCTCTTCACTGTTTAAAATAAAATTATGAAATTTACAAGCTCGATAAGTAAGGATATCAACAACGCAACATTAGTCTTCTTCTTCAACCAGCCGCTACCAAGATGTGATCCCGCTCCGGCTGATCACCGCCACCGCTGGCTGGCTCCCCGCCGGCCTTAAATCACACCCCAACTCCCAAAACGTCCCATCCCCCCAAAAAAACCTCTCCCAAAAAACCCCCAACAATCAACCCGGCCTCAATCGATAACCCGCCGCCGCCACCGCTCGTGGCTCCTGCAATGCGCTCCGCCTGCTTGCCCGGCCACCCTCCTTTGTCCTTTCAACCTCTGCATGTTCAGCTTGAAGTCGATCCCGACGCCGCCGCCTCTCATCCATTCTTCGGTGGCCCTGTGTGGCCGCTCTCAGCCGCCATGACTCTCAACCTCCGACGTCTCCCTATTTGCTCACTCCTCACGGATCCTGGCCGTGGTGGGTCCGAGCAACGTCAAGATGTAGATCTCCCTCGACCCTTGGCGAGCCGCTCCTCCCCATCCTCAGACGGCCCTATCCTCAACTACTCCCCCATCGCTACCTTGGCGCTGCACTGTCGACCTCCTCAGGCCTCCTCCCCCGCTGCTGGGTTGTTGGTGCCGGTTCCCACGATGATGACCTCGAGCCGCCTTTCCCTCTCTTGCCTCTCAGACACCCGACCCTCTCCGTCTCTCCCTCCTCTCTCACTCCTAAAAACACACTGTTTCAACTATTGTTAGCATGCAAACCCAAATCTAGTTTCACCAAAGCTGATCTTACCCTTCATCCGCAAAGTCGGAAAACCCAACCCTAATTTTATCTCCCACATCCCCTTTTCTACCAAATTGGACAAATCCACAAAAAATCTAAAACCCCCAAATAGTCTTGTTGGTGCTCAGATCTATGACCCTTGGGTCTAGATCCGGCATCACCACCACCTACTTTCGATCTACCCAGGCCAGTTCGGCCTCTTGTAT
The DNA here is from genome assembly GCA_037127255.1 of Persicaria tinctoria. Classification (NCBI taxonomy): domain Eukaryota; kingdom Viridiplantae; phylum Streptophyta; class Magnoliopsida; order Caryophyllales; family Polygonaceae; genus Persicaria; species Persicaria tinctoria. The sequence goes on from JBANSL010000012.1 coordinate 11,435,419, forward strand.
AACAAAAAAAAAAAAAACCCTCAAATGTCTTTGGCTATGCAACTTCAAATCTCAAGTTTCTGAGTCCGAGGTATCACATGCAACAATTTTAATGAACGAGTTGCTCACTACCGTATTTGGATCTTGATCCGCAAATATCACTGCAGTTGTCATCGCAACCAAAATAGACATCAAGAATCAAGGGCCTGTATTTAGATATGTTTAATTTTAATATTATTGGTGTTTGTAGTCTTAGTTTTAAGTTAGTTTTTTTTGTCTTTTGACTGGCGACCCTCTGCGTAGGGTTATCAAGCCATATTTTGATGGCTTCAAGATCGCATAGTCGATCTACTTTTTGCCTACTGTCAAAAAAAAAACGCAACATTATACCTCACCACTTATATCTACCTCCAAGTCAGAGTTGATCACATCGACAACATATGTGATAAGCATCCTATAGCCGGCATGACGTTTTGGATCCAAAGAAATTGGTAAAACACGCCTCCATTTTTTATTTGTCTAAAAGAGGCTAAAAAAACGCAAGTGTGCGTTGCGGGTTGTTCAATAGCACCTTGTAATTGTTGTGTATCTAAGACACGTGGGTAGGACATGAATTGATTATAAATCACTCCGAGCATCCTCCCCACACTATCCCCTTCATGCTCTCTTTGACGAAATCCGATAATTCCTCTGGAGTCCTTCTCTGAGCCAACTGTTAAACATCCCGAACCCTCCAAATGTCATGCATTTGGAGTGGGACGATGGAGAAGAGATTGATATCTTTTCTGCATTTTGGATGTATTATATTACAAGGGATTTCAAGATTCTAGTCTTCAAGTTGCTGGTTGATTTTGCAGATATAGATTATCTTCCCACCATTCCGTGCTCATCGTAAACACAAACTTGAACTTCCAAGGGGCTCCGGGTGTTATGGTGGGTGATGTTGCTTTTTGGATCTCAGATCATGCCTATCCAATTGAGGGAGGAGAAGTGGAGATTGAGCTGATCCTGATATCATTCAATTTCATGAATAATTCATTGCAAAAGATTACAGTGTCGCTCCATGACTATTCCAGAGTCTTACAGAAGATTGTTTGGTATTGGTCTATTCGGACTTAGGAGGAAATCTCCGATGTGACGCGTATATGCGAGATGGGGAGGAGTGGAATAGGAAGATCGAATTTCGCCTCTTGCCTTAGGTGTTTCACATTTATTGGATTCTGGGCAAGCAACGGGCGCTCGTATTGAAATCAAGTTAAGTAATCTTCATATTCACTTAATTTCAATATCTTGTAATTGTTGTGCATATAAGATGTGGGTAGGACTTGAATTAATTATAAATCACTCCGAACATCCTATCCACATTATCCCTTTTATCACGACATCTGTTTTATGGTATTTGAGGAGGAACTTAAGTCAATATAAAGTCCTTAATGAAATGTAATATTTATCTATTGCATAGCCCAACATACTGATAGGAAATGAGAGAGTTTGAAGAAAGGAAAGTGAGAGTGGGAGAAGAAAAATCAGTTGTCTTATTTCTGAGAAAGGTTACACAATATATACAGAGAGACTAATCTAGAAAGCTTGTAAGAGTAGCTAAAAAGGTAAAATTGGAGCAGGAAAAAATAAAAGATGTAAAAGCCTATAGCCTAACCTAGAAATAAAGTAAACAAAGTAATAATTACATTCATGCAAGCATGCATGCCAACACTCCCCCTCAAGCTGGATGGTTCTATCAATCCAAGCTTGGAAGTCAAATGATCAAATCTGGAACAATGAAAGCCTTTTGTCAATAAATCAGCAAGTTGATCTTCTGACTTAACAAAGGATATCCTAACAACCCCTTCTTCCAACTTCTCTTTGATGAAGTGACGATCAATCTCCACATGTTTGGTTCTACCAAACATGTGGACACATGGTTAACTAAAGGGTAAAGGGGAGTTTTTATGCAAGAGCGAGTCGCTTTTCTAACAGCAATAGGTAATTCCAAATCAGAAGTTTCTGGACTGCTCAAATGAGAAAGAGAGTGAATTGTAGAAATAGTACCTTCTTCTGTCATGTTTTCAGTTCTAGGCGGCGGTGAAGAAGTTTGCTCCTACTCTGGGATTAGAATGGGTCTTACTTTCCTGGAATAAACCTTAGGAAATGATGGCAAAGAAAGGGGGACGGATGTGGTTGGGACAAGTGGTGGTTGCTGACTATCCTCAAGATGTTCCTGAGGCTTTGATTGTTCAGCTTGCTGCAGCGGGAGAGAGTCAGAAATGGAAGGTTCAAGTGGAGGTAAGGTGTTCAGAGTGTCAATGGTTTGAGGTTCAAGGTCAATAGGTTGGGAAGTGTCATCCTTTAAGGGGTAAAATGGTATAGTTTCAGCAACGGACACATCAATAGAAACATATGTTTTCTTTGAGGATGGATGGTAGCACTTGTATCCCTTTTATGTTGAAGAGTAACCAATGAACATGCACTTAATGGATCGTGGATTAAGTTTCCCTCTTTGAGGACCATGAACATGCACAAAAACTGAGCAACCAAAGGCTTTAAGAGAAAGGTTAGATTTTATATAATCTGGATAAGTCTTTCTAAGACAATCAAGAGGACTTTGAAGATTGAGAACTTTAGAAGGCAACCGGTTGATAAAAAACGCAGCAGTGAGAAGTGCTTCCCCCCAAAACTGTTTTGGAACATTGTGCTGAAAAAGAAGAGCACGGGTAACTTCAAGAAGATGCCTATTTTTCCTTTCAGCAATCCCATTTTGTTGTGGGGAGTAATCACAAGATGATTCATGTATTATCCCTTGTGTTTGAAATAAAGAGCTAATGGACTGATTGAAGTAATCTTTGGCATTGTCGGTCCTAAATCTCTTAATTTGTTTTCCAAATTGGGTACGGATCATCGAGAGAAAGATAGACACAATGGTGCTAACTTCAGATTTTTATTTTAGAAGGAAGATCCATGTAACCCTAGTACAATCATCAATAAATGTGACAAACCATCTAGCTCCAGAGATATTAAGGACAAATGATGGCCCCCAAATGTCACTATGAATCAACTCAAAAGGACAACTGCTCCTAGTATTACTAATGGGAAATGACACACGAGTGTGTTTGGCCTTTTCACATACATCACACCGAAATGAAGACACATCAATTCCTTGAAAATTCTCAGGATACAAGTGTTTCAACAGATAGAAGGAGGAATGGCCAAGCCGGTAATGCATCAGCCAAATGGAGTCTTTGGTATGAGTGGTGTTTAAGGCATGACTCAAGAGATGGTTGGTGCTTTCCTTAGGAAAATCAAGGTATTAGAGCTCATTCCTTTCCTTAGCATTACCAATCTTCTTCCCCGAGCACCGGACCTCTACAACACAATCAAACTCAGTGAATAGGACAGAGCAGTTGAGATCTTTGCAAAGTTTTTTTATGGAATTTAGGTTGGTTGAGAGGGAAGGAACAAGGAGAACGTTTTTTAGGCTGCGGTTTCCTGGGAGGTTTATAGTGCCTTGACCTTTAACTTGAGCTACTGAATTATTAGCCGTCAACACTAGTTTAGGCTGAGAAGATGGCTGGAAAATATGAAAAATTTGTGAGCAATTGGTCATGTGTTCAGTAGCTCCTGAATCTAAAATCCATTGAATAGGCTGGGAACATTCTAAAGCTCTCAAGCATAAAGAAGGAGAAGAGTTACCTGAAAGAGAAAGAGTGCATGGACTAGAAGAAGCATCACCTGATGGTTTCTCAAGGGAGTTGAACAATGCTCTTAATTTCCCAAGTTCATTGGCACTAATCTTTGCAAATTGTCCTCCACAAGAACTTCATAAATCCTTGAATTTTTCCAAATCAGCAACAACAGAAGAAGTTTCCGATACAGAGGTTGTCATTAGAGAAGATAGACCAGGAAGTCCAACAGTAACCATCAATAATGAAGGTAGGAAAGGTTAAATTACTTCAGCAACAAGGGCAGAAAAAACAAACAAGATTTCAGCAATGAAGGCCGAAGAAAGGTAAAAAACTCTCAACAATGAAGGCCGAAGAAAGGTAAAAAATTCTCAGCAATGAAGGCTTGAGAACAACCAATAGATTCATCAATGAAGGCTGAAATCTAGACAAAAGTGCTTAGGAAAATCCCTTAAGCTCTGATACCATGATAGGAAATGAGAGAGTTTGAAGAAAGGAAAGTGAGAGTGGGAGAAGAAAAATCAGTTGTCTTATTTCTGATAAAGGTTACACAATATATAGAGAAACTAGTCTAGAAAGCTTGTAAGAGAAGCTAAAAAGGTAACATTAGAACAGGAAAAAGTAAAAGCTGTAAAAGTCTATAGCCTAACCTAGAAATAAATTAAACAAAGTAATAATTACATTCATGCAAGCATGCCAACACATACATCATAACCTTCTTTTGTCCAAAATCAAGTAATCTCCAACTTGAGGGGGCATGTTTACCAGAAGTTAGTGGCTTGTGATCAAGTTTTGTCTTTCATGATGTATAAATAGAACAAGTTGTGTAATACTCCAATTCAATCAATCGAAAACAGAGTTTTTCCCTCCTTCCAAACTATTACACGCTTTTCATTAATCATTCTCAAAATCTTTCACAAGCGAAAGACGAGGTTGAATTCTAAAAGCCACACTTTTCATTAATCGTTCTCAAAATCTTTCGCAAGCGCAAGACGAGGTTGAATTCTAAAAGCCATGGAAGGGTGGTCGTAGATCACTGGGACTGGATGGCTTCCAAGCTTTGTTCTTCCAACATTTTTTGGAATATAGTGGGGGAGGACATCACCAAAGTTGTAGCGAACTGAATCCTAAACTAGAAGATGCTAAAAAAAATCAATACGACGCCTCGACAAGCGAAACATGAAATGAAACATTCTAGGTCAGACAGATTAGCCTTCCCATTCGAAACCCTTATACGATACATTTTCTTTCATAATCTACTGAACACGGTGAAAGAGCGCAGGTTTGGAACATTGGATATTTGGATGTACGCTTCACAAGACAAGTCTAATTCACATTCATGAAAGACAACTCTTCCAAGAATACCGATATCAAACAAGTTTTTAAAATATAACTATTTACAAAGACTTATCTACGTTTTTAGTGTATATACAGGAGCAATATAACAGTTTTGTGACTAGTTCAGCAAGTTTTCACAATCACTTAAAAGCACCATATCTATACAGTAACATTAACATCACTATTCACTACCGTTCAAATCAAGCAGGTTGACTCTGGTGGTAACATAATGGGAGCTTCCCCTTTCTCTTAGCGGCTGCAACTCGCTTGACAATCTTCCACATGAGCAGCGCGCGAATCTTACCCCAGTGAGCCTTGGGTCGTCCACCACCTGAGATATTGGTTCCGAACCTGTGGAGTGGAGACGAGAAATGCATGTCTCTGGATGAAGATGCAGCCCATGTTGTCACAATTGGCTGCCACATGGAGGGCTGGGGAGGAAAGTTTTCGCCCACAAGGAGAGGAGTAGATGGCAGTGTCATGACCGATGAGTCTGCTGAATACCCTTCATTGAAGAGTTGGCTAGGTGAACCCCAAATGGCCCTTTCGAAATGTTGACTACTGTGAACTGTGGCATCCTCTACCAGTCGGTAGCTATCATCAGCCATGCAGGGATTTGAACCTGAAGTATCTGAATGGGTAATGTTCAGCAGCTTCCCTTGTAATAATAAAGAAGCAGGATAACTACTCAGAAATAAAAACAAATATTGATTAAGAAGACTCCGGCAACAGGGTGAGATCGGGAAACGGACACCCGGAAAGAGTTTTGAGTTTTTGACTACTCTATTAGTATGATGCACAGTAACCTTCATAGTTACTTCAAATGTTTGCCTGTCAGCGCATAAAACCCCGCTTTAGGAAAATATGTATACATGTCAATTAATCAGCAGTTCAGGCACCATGACCTGAATACCTATTCCATATTGAACAGCAAAATAAAAACAATATTGGTGGAAAAAAAATCAAATATGGGAGGGCGCATAACTAAAGAAACATGCCAAACTAGCATGAATTGCATGATTGCTACTCAAATGATCATTTCCATTAATCCCTTTTTCAGTATTCCAAAGGCCCAGAGAAGTACAAACTTACAAAGCTAGTTATAAACTTATAATACCTTGATCAGCGATTGGGAAGGCACTGCTCCATGGATCAAGAGATTGACGAGAAACTAAGCCATTTGTTGGACATAGCACACTTGGATTACGATAAATGCACTGCTTCAGCTTTTCCACCAACAACTGTCGAAGGACCAGAGAAATTGCATAATTTAACACAGACAACCTTAAGCTGCCCCAGGAAAGTAGGAAGGAAAAATAAAATACAGCAAGCAAATTTAGGAGCCGAACATGATCAGGTAATATACCATCTGTTGCATGTCTAATGCATCAATAGACTCATAATTTACTCCATCAAAGGTTACTCCGAATACTTTGTAGACGCTGTTTAGTAAGAGGCCAAGTCCAACTTCTGCATGATAATACATGTACTGATTGTCATCCAAACAGCATGTATTAGCATGTTTAACCATAGTATCCCAGGCCTTGTTTGCAACACCACTCCCAAGAATCTGCAGTTGTATAAAAGAATATAAAATAAACACACCAGCAGCAAATTAAGCAAATGTATCATTATAGCTTTGAACCAGAATAATGAAATTTAAACTCACGTCTTTTAGTGACTTTGGATTTAAATAATAAAACTGTAGGAACTCTTTCACTGTATGAATTCCATTCTCAGCCAACTTTTTATGAATCGCCCCATTTTTTGATATCTTTCTCAAGCGCCAAACAGGATCATCCAAGCATGGAACATCGCGCTTTTGATAAGCTGCATAAACAGATGGCATCTCAATGGGCAGAGGAAATACTAGAAGTATATTCAAAGCATGAAACATTGACAAGTTTGCGTTTGCATAGCCATGCATTATGACTTATAATGCACAATGTTGCATTATAATATACTGGTTATGACTTCTAATACAATATTATGCATTATAAGTCATAATGCATGGCTATCCAAACGGACCACATATACAAAGTAATTAATTATTCCAACGGTATACATTAGCAAAGTAAAGAACCAGTTAAAAGTGTGAGGCAAACAATGATGTCTACAGCTACAAGCCTGCAACATTTATAGCTGAAGTATCATAACAACTGGCCCTTCTCTCCATGTAGTTTTCAGGGGTAAGTGTGCTAAAAAAATGCAGGAAATAGGATAGGTATTCAAGTAAAAAACCTTGGAAGAGGATTTAATTTAGAAAAGAAAGAGAAGAATAGCACCTTCACTGTATATTCCATCTGAAATTCAATTATTTATTGGACAAGATGTTGTCAAATCAAATGCGATAGGATATTTATGATAATCATACAGTAGCATTGCCTGCAACCTGTTAACAATCCCACACCTTTTTGGACATAATGTCCACAACTCGACATGCATGTTTATATGTTGAGAGAACATATAAAAATTAGGCTACATAAGCAGTCATATTATAGATATAATGCAGAGCAAATTCAAATTGAATAAAGCTTATTTGTGAGGAAATAAGCAGTCATATTATAAATATAACAGGTATCTCTATTTAGGCGGTCATAGTTTCTTAGCTTCCTTTTTTTCAACTAGAAAAGAAAAAAGCATACAAAAACAATGCAAAGAGCTGTATAAAGGAGGTTATTTTAGGGATTAATAGTTACTTGCAGGCTTTTTAGATAGAGCCCTATTAATCTTCAGATAGGATATCATTAAGCAGAAGGAAAAAAGGTGCAATGATTTAAACTGAACTAAATAGCTATCTAGGAAGCAAGAGATTCATACACTCGCCACGATGATCTAACACCACGAAAGCTTCACTTATTCCCTCTTTGATTCCAGTCCCATTCAGTGTGTTTGGAATAGCTCGCACGCCCAACTTGAATTTTCTACTTCTTACCCAGCTTGAGTTATCAGTAAAAGTGATATTTTCCATAAAGCCAACTCCTTGGGTAAGAGAGAAAGAAAGGTCGCCCAACAATAATGGTCGTTTACCATCTCTCTCGCGCACAATGCATTCATCAAAAGCTTTTTTGCTCCAATCTTGCTGTCTATCAAGAGAATCGCCATTGAGGGCAAAAACCTCAATCCTCGCAGAACCAAATGGTGCACAACTGATCACTTCCCCTGAGTTTGAATCAATCAGCTGTATAGTAAGAAGGCAATGCCCTTCAGCGTGAATCCTGCTGTTTGTGAACAAGGTGGATTGTGGTTTATTGGAAAAGATCAGTTGCAAGGTTCTTGAGGGCGAGGATTCAGACTGGTTTGAAAGGAAGCATCTGCAACAAAGTGATTCATATCAGAAGTTATATGCATTATCTTGGAGACGACTACAAGCGAAGTTGATATAGTTCACAAGCCTTGTAGTGAAAAATGTTCAAGATTAAGTTGGCAGTACTACATAATGCCTATGAGTATGGAGGTAGAGGATCAGTTTTTGCTTTTCTTTTCAATTCGAGCTTCCACTATATAAACACAGGACATAGACATCTTACTCAAAAAAAAAAAAATGTTCGTATCATGCATGTAAAAGTACTCGTACTCACGAACTCATTACTCATGGCCTAGGTGACAAAACTATAACACCCAAAACTCTCAAGTGAGCTTTACTCACACAATCAATTAGTAAGATATATACAATATTAAGTGTTTAGGAGAATGAGCACCGGAGAAACATCAAAATGAAGACATAAGTGATATTCTGGATTCATACAATAAACTTCAGACTCGGAAATTAAACAAAGCATTTTTTTATCAGCGGTTTTTATATATAGATCTATTTTATTTATTTAAAAAAAACTTTTGAACATGTAGATTTATTGAATGACAGTAGAGTAATAGTGATAACTGATGCATGCAGAAAAATCTATCAACTGTCATGAAGACAAGATAGTACCAACCTTTGAGATGACTGCAGAAGCCCCAGTTTTTCATCCAGCACCTGTTGAACCTAGTTAAAACATGCACAAATGGTTTTAATGTATGCAAGTGATGGTTTGAGTCAGATCCATCCCATTGTTTCTCATTGACGGTCAAATAAGATCCCATGGACTTTCAAAGTTTAGCGTTCTCCAAAATATACAAATAAATGCTTCTAAGAGAGCTGATCATAAATATGCATCATGGGATAACTGAATATATAAACCCTCCAACTTGCACAGGTCAATAACAAAATCAACTTACTATAAGAGTCAGTGTTGAATACTACCAATAGAAACAGACGATGAGATCACAAGGACAGATATGTGAGGCAAATAATTTATAAGCAACCAAAATGTCTGATATCAGATTGACAGATTCAGTTGAAATGAACATATCATGAAAGAATATATTATTTTGATGCATGGAACATTAAAGGTAACGTGATTTCCATAACATAGAAAAATAAAATTGCAGAAATGCATTTCTAAATCGAAAAGGAAATCATAATGCAAGATGGGGAGGGGGTGGAGTATCCATCATACCACTCTTCGAAAAAATGGTTCAAATATTGCCTCGATTTCTTGAAGAAAGTCTTCGTTATTAGTGTATTCAACAACCCTGCACAAAGAAAAAGGCAGTCTACATAAGTCCCAGAGAGACAGAAAGACAAGCTGAAAACTCATTTCAACCGACCCACTTTCTACACTTTTTTCCCGAGTTTTGGTTTTGGGTTGATTCATCTGAATTATCACTCCCCTCCTCGGCTAACCTCCGTTTCAATACCATTAGACAACTAAGTAACTTCCACTCCTCAGAAGAAAAGTAACATTAATTACCAGTTATTTATAAGGAAAATAGGTCAAAGCTCAAGCACTTATATTGGCCCATCAGCAGAGAAACTACCAGGAAGGTTCAACAGTAAACATTTCAACATCCATGAAGTCAATGTAGGAACTTCAACAATATGCCATGCAATTGATATTTCAAAAGGGCCACATTCCTGATTCCTCAGAGTCTTAGTCCATTTAAAAATCGAAATAACCGTAGAATTTAGTCACACGTCCACTTCATCTGTTTTCTTGAGCAGACAAAGGTTGAGATCATCATTTCTACTAACCGTTTTCCAGACTTAAAAAATGAGCAAAAAAGTGGAAGCGTTGAGCGAATATAGGGACAGATAAATAGAATATCTAGTTCAAGTTGACATAGCAGAGCAGAAAATATATGTGGAGAACTGGTGAGACTCAGCTATTTATGGTCTAGTACGAGAAATGACCAAACATGTTGTAATTAAAAATACAGTGATGGAGAGTTTTCAAGCATCAACGCGCAATGGTGCAACGTGTAACCGCGTGGACTGAAACAGTAATATGTAACGATTGAGAGAGGGAGGGGGCAAACAGACAGGAAAGAGGTCGATAGAAATTACAGACGCCATAACCGCGTTTCGTTTAGGCATAAACGATCTGAATCATGAAGAATTGACTGAAATATAAACAAATCGCGACGTGCAAAGTCAGGGGTGAATAGATTGAAATTCAATTTCTCCGGAGTTTGCATTAGACATTACAAACGCCAATCAGATCACAGATTTGAATTTTAGACATACACGCGGAAGTAAAACCCTAATTTATTTGAATTCAACTGAAATTCAGTAGAAATGCAACACGTCGAGAAAACGAATTAAAATAAAGAGATAGTGAACCAAAACCTTGGAGAAGAACTTCAGTGAGGCGCCGTAGAGGTAGGAATGTCGCTTTCGCTGTCTTCTGAAATCGTCAAAGGTGGGATGAAGAAACGTGCATAGATTGAGATTGGCAACTCTTGATTTCCCTTCTGGACCTTGATCGCTTAGAAATCCTGACGACCGTCGGTGCAATTTCTCGCGATTTTCTCCATTACAACTAAGTCAAATTCTGAATCGCAACTATCGATTTTCCGGGAAATATTCCCAAAATTTCCCTGTTTCGGATAATTTTCCGGGAAGGCCTCATACTTTCTTCTCGCTCTCGCCAGACGCCCAAAGCACCAACTGTGCCCGGTTGGTGCATTTAGAGGGTTAGCACTCGGGTAACATATGTTTCTCTCTAATATTTTGACACTTCATTCGTCACTCACTATACCCCATTTTTCACTTTTATTATTTTAATAAAGCAAAAGGGATGGATTAACTAGGGTGACCCATGCCGTTGATGGAATGAGATTCAATCTTGTAAATGTAGATGATCTTAAGCCATTACAATATGAAAAGAGGGATTCGAACTCGTGACCTATTGGTCACTACATGTCATCCTTACCAGCTAAACTAACAACCAAAACAAGCCTGACCATACTAATCCATCATTCAATAGCATTCCTTATGACGAGGGAAAGAAGAAAGAAGCTTTGGATTCGAGATGATTGCCTTGTGCTCCATCCTATGTCGTAGTTGTGACACCTTATCTACAACCCAATTAAGTTCACGAAAAACACGTGGATAGAACAACCACTCAAAATGACGAAGTACATGCAAAATGTGTTTTGCACGGTTGCTACTTATCGCTCGATAGTACACTCAAGAGGTTAGTTCCGATCGGTTCAATGTTCATAAGATGATTTTTGATAATCAATTCTCCTACGAATAAGGATAGATAGCAACTTTTTCTTTATTATTGTAAACTTATTTTTAATCATAAAAAATAAAAATGAATCGCTGGTATAAAAAGATACTTGCAAAACTATTCAATTAATATTCTTTTAGTAATATATATGAACTCTTATAAATGATGTTTGTGTTTGTAATGTTGTCTTAATTTTCATATATTGTTATATCTACGATCATATGTGTTATCTTTTTATAAAGTAGGTACGTATCATATCTTTGTAATTACTAGTCAAAAGTTAATTTATGTGATCTTATATAGTATGGTGGGCTTGTAACCAACTAAATTTGACAATTCATTTATCATTATATAGTTTAATAGATTATGACACTTGAAGATTCCTTCCATTGATATAGATTTGTATACCGAAACATGACTTAGGATGAAAATTGGACAAGTTTTTAATTGGCATAAATACCCGTGATAATTAAAAATGACTATATATTGCTTAAAACATTTTGCCACAACTTGGCAATTTTGTACGTAAACTCAACTACCAATCTAGACCTGTCAAAATACAACCCGACTCGGAAAACCCGACCCGTACGCCCGGTTAATTTAGGATCAAGACCCGAGTTTTTCGACCCGAGATTTTTTTTTACCCGAATCCGAACTACCTGGTAATTTTCCGGATCAACCGGGTCCGGGTCGACCCGGTCGGGTTGGATTTTTTAATGCGTCTACTCGCTCTTTCTTCTAACCTACAGAGAAAGCGTTGCAATCGGTCCCCAACAGAGAACAACGTTGAACTTCTTCCTCTTCGAGGGTGCGATTCAACCCGTCCTCGCCGCCGCCGTTCCTGTCACCGGCCGCCGTCTTCGTCCCTCCGACCAGAAGTCGTCGTCCCTCCATCCAGAACTCGTTGTCCCTCTGTTGGCGAGTGCTAGCCCTTCTTTCGCCCTTCTCTCGCCATCGCTATTCGCTATTAATCTGTTTTCCATTTCGTTCAGAGTCGTTCAGTTTCGTTCAAACCCTAGGCCGGCTAATCTTACTTACCTTGTTCTGTCGCCGCCGTCGTCGTCTTCAACCCTTACCTTGTTCTGTCGCCGTCGTCATCCTGCTCGTTCTGCCGCCATCATTCACCGATCAGATCTGTCCGGCCAGGTCGGTTTTTGTCATCCTTGTTGTTTCATTCAACTGATTTGTTGTTTCATTAGTGATTATTTGCATACATTCAATTGATTTGTCTTCTGTTCGTGGTTATTTGTAATTTCATTCAATAGATTTTTTTGCATTTGTAATTTCATTCGATTGACTTTTTGCATCTTTAATTTCATTCAATTGATCTATGATTTCGAGACTACTTTCAATTAGATTTTCATGATCGATTAAGTGAATTAGCTACTGTATGTTGTTTTTGAATTAGATTTTCGAGCTGGATTAAGTGATTTTTTTCTTTCAATTAGATAATCCGTTGTTCTTGAATTAGCTACTGTCAATATGTTATTAAGGAGGCTGATGTTGGTTTTAACTTTTGATCTATCAATTTATAGTTGTTCAGTTTAAGAAGGTTGTTGATCTAGAATTTATAGTTGTCCGGATTTGGTAAGTTTTGCATCTATCAATTTACTTAGTATGCAAACCATAATGCTACTCTATAGACATGTTAGCAGGAAACATCACTTGTAGGCACAATTCATCAGTTGACAAGGTTGCTGTCTAATGGTGTTTGTTTGTGATTGCTATGTGCTTTTGAGATTTCAATCTCATTGACTCATATGAGGGGTTTGTTTTCCAACAGCCAAAGGAGGCTATGATTATCGAAATGCAAGAATCGGTGAGCTTGACCTTTGAGCTCAAGTACTTGAACACCTTCTCAAAGGCGACGTCTTTGGCAAGCAAAGTTACCATCAACATTCAGTCGGACATGCCAGCTGTATTCGTGTACAAGATGGCAGAGATGGCTATATTAGGTTCTATTTAGCTCCCAAGATACAGGAAGAGGAGGGCGAGAGCACGCCACAGACTAAAGCGATCAAGCCTAGCAAGGTGCCTGGAAAAGGGCCTATAACTAATAAAGAGCCTTGGGTTAACGGTGAAGTAGTAGTGGTAGAGTAGTAGGCGAATGTGGAGACTGAGTCCAATGGTGATCCTCATGTGAAGATGGAAAATGGAGCTGAAGGGGGGTATCCGTTGAAGATGGAAGTTGAAATTGAAGGAGATGCAGACAATGATGTTAGGTCCGAGGAGATTAAAGAGGTGTGTGATGCTGAGATAAAGCCTGAAGATGAGATCAAACCACAGAAGTAGGAGCAAATGGCAAAGCTGAGATGAAGATTATAAGTGGAGCAAATGGTGAAGTTGAAATCGAAGCCATGGAGAGTTGAGTTTTTTTTTGCAAGCTTGGCTAGTTACTTTCTCTTGGAGCATTGATATGAATGCTCAAGTCACGGATCATGGGTTTGGGTTGTGTATCCCTGATTAGAGGTGCCTTGGGTTTTTCTAAAACAATTTGTAGATTGATTGGTGGTAATCAGGAAACTATTATGGACTAACATTTAAAGCGTGGGTTCTTTATTTTCAAATTTCCAATACCCTCCTAAAAAACCATCATAGTTTTCAAGTCTGTATAGCTTCAATGAGATAATCATGGTTCAGTAGGATTTATGTTAGGTCAAATCTGCTAAAACCTACAACGTTATGGAGTATAACACATCCAGTGTCATACACTGCCACAATACACTACTTCAATGAGATAATCGTGCATCATTTGCTATTCAATATTTTATTTTAATATTTTTTTTTCATCGCGATTATTGAAAATTTTGATTGTAAAAAATTAAAATTGATTAACCCGAAATCGACCCGAAATGACCCGAAACCCGGTTAAATCCGGGTTTGAGTAAACCCGGATATACCCGGAACCTGTTTTATCCGGGACCCGAAGTGACCCAACCCGAATGACCCGTTTGACAGGTCTATACCAATCACATAAAAAGACTAATTAAGGGTGTGTATGACTGTTAAAAAAAAACACCGTTTCAAAAAGAAACAGCATTATTGGTTATACGGAGGAGCAAAATAAACAAAAAACAGTTAAAAAAATATGTTAAAAAAAGGTTAAAAAGCTACAAAATTGAGCTAGGTTATTTGGGTATTTATTTTGCAAAAGTATTGTTTTACCTAGGGGTGGGCACGGGACGGGACGGGACGGGCCGGGATTGGGCCGGGACGGGACTCGTCCTGCGAAATTTTTTCGGGGCGGGATCGGGACGGGATTGACATTTTTTTTTCGGGACGGGATGGTGTCTGGACGGGACGGGATCGGGACGGGACAGGCCTTGTCCCGCATATAAAAATAATAAAATATTATATAAATTTCCAAGTGAAAAATGCTTTCATAATTCATTATTTAGTATAATATGTTGAATACGGTATTATTCTCAACTATATTATTCAATAATAATAATATTAATATTATAATACTATTATTAATTCATACAATGATTGTATAGTTAATTATAATGTTCAACATATTTGGCTACATTATCTTACTAGATCAGGACGGAAAGGAATTGAGACGAGATTTACCAATATTGTCTAATTATCGATTGATAGTTAGGAAGAATACCGTATTTAATTAGCTATTTGCCTCTTGTAACTCTAAATGGGCGGGATGTGTGTGTCGATCTGACGGGATCCTCTCCATTGACCCAGTCTGGGATTTCTGACTTTATGCCTGGTCGTGCTGTTGTTGATGCTGCTCGACGTAAGTGTGTCAAGTATCGAGATTTGTGTACGGCGGCTGGTTATGGTTTCCTACCCTTCTCATTCTCTTCATTGGGGAGTTGGATACAGATGCGGTTGCATTGCTGAAGCGGATTCAGAAATTCTCAGTATCTCAGGATGCTGGGGCTCGTGCTGCACGTTATATTTTTACTAGACTTGGCTTTGTTATCGCTAAAGGAGTGAGTGCCCAGATAGTATCTCGGTTGCCCACTAATTTCTTGTCATCTGTTTTTATTATAATAATAATAATAAAAAAAAAAAAAAATAATCCCACGTTATAATTAAAAATAAAATAAAATAAAATAATATTACTTATTTTTATTGTTATTATTATAAAATAATTATACTTTACAAGAAAAAAATATAATATGATATAATAATAATATAATAATAATAATAATAATAATTTTATTATAAATTAATAATATTATTAAATTGTATTATAATATTATATAATATTATTATTATTATTATGATAAATTGAAAATTATTATTATAGTTATAAATAATATTTGCTCAAAATAATAATACTAATAATATATTATTATTATTATATAATATTATAATATTATTATTATTATAAAAATTATTATTATTATTATTATTATTATTATTATTATTATATGCGGGACGAGACGGGATTTGCGGGATCCCACCGGGATCGTCCCGCGTTTCGTCCCGCATAATTTTTGCGGGACGGGATCGGGACGGGATTCACTATTTTGTCCTAAATCCCACCGGGATCGGGACGGGACCGGGACGGGATCGGGATTTGCGGGATTTGTGCCCACCCCTAGTTTTACCTCTTCCCTTTTATCTTATTTGATTTAAAAGTACCACAATACCCCTAATAACAACCAAATAAACTCCATTTTTTACAAATAAATTGTTTTTCTCCTCATACGCAGATTATATTGCTGTTTAAAATTTTAACTACTTTTACCATTTGTTTATAAATTTTACCTTGTTTATAATTTTAGTCAGTTTATTAACCCCGCCCCATACGGACCTTAAGATTTTTAGTAGAAGTGTTTAAGAGTATGTGGAAATTTCATAGACTATATCACATTACAAAAAATACATTTAATTAATATATATATACACTACCTCCGTTTTCGCAAAATATATAGCATTTTACTATTTTTATACACGCTTTTTTAAGAGATAAAAACTATATAAAATATATATATTTTTAATAATTTTTCTAACAATTTTATAGTTATTATTAATAAACACAAACTTATTAAAAAAATATAAAAAAATTAATATTTTATATAGTTTTGATCATTCTAAAGAAGCGTGCGTGAATAGTAAACAACATGTTTTGCCGAACAAAGGGAGTAGTAACTAGTAATCCTTAATTTTGATATTTTTTCACATAAAAATCTCAAAGTTAACATATCCACCCCTTGTCAAATGAAAAATTGGATATCATAAGAAAAAATTGAAAATTGGCGGCTACTTTATATAATTTTCCAAAAGTCAATTTTCCAACGCTACATACACTCCGAGTCTCCGACTGTCATTTCTTCCTCTCTCATTTGACTCGGTGAACGACTCATTCGTTTACCAGAAAAACAAATCTCTCCCCCCACCTCCTGCATTTCCCTCTAAAAAACGAAACCCTAATCTTTCCTCGCCAATGTCGATCTCCTCCCTCTTGCTATCTCCCGCGTAATCGGAGGGCTGAGGGAGGAAATGTACAAGGTTCGAATTTGGAGGTAACGTCCTTGCAAGTATCTCATCAATTTGTGCTACATGTTAAGCATCATATATTTTTAATTGCTTTTGAGAATGCTGTTTCTTGCTGTTCTAGCTGCGCTCAATATGAGGCTGTTAATGATTGCGCATGTTGATATATGGGGTTTATTGGGGGGTTTTGTGGAGGAAATTGAGCAATGTAGGTCATATCTCGTTGTATCCCCTTGACTTGATTTGCTATGACAATTTTGGGGGATTTTAGTGAGATCAGGAGTCCATGGAATTCGGTCTTTCAACGTTATGGTTAGCCTGTAATTGGTGCAGCTGTGCAGGGATATTACTTGTCACTTGTCAGTGGAGTATTACTTGGTGGTTCTCTGTTAGTTGGAGCATCATGCATTCTTTTTTATCTGTTTGAATGATATATGGTGTATGTTTAACAAGCATGTAGTGTGGCGCTGTGGTTGTAAGAGCATGAATTAGGATGTGAAGTATGACATTGTCCATAATGTTTTGCAGAGGGTTGCACTAAATCTCTCTGAGATTTTTCGCAGTGTTTTTATGCATACTGCACAAGGGGTGACTTATCAAGTATTTAGGTTCGACAAATTTTCTACTGGTTTAAGAGTGCCGTATGGATGCAGAGAAGAAGCGTATGAAGGGGAGATTTCTTTACTTATTCGATTGGCATGCTAAACCCCGAAAAAAGTCATTCTCAAACAATTCAGAGTCATCGGGTATGGTTGTAGTTGCTCTTTTAACCCTTAAAGCTCATTTTTATCAAGGGTCTTGGTTTTTGACATCTTGTTTAAAGGTCTGTAATCTAGGACTGGAATCTTGTATTTACTTTGCGCTTTTATGTACAGCAGGATCTAATGAATGGAAAGAAAATCTTGACCATTCAGCACCTACTGAGTTTCTTTCGGTGAGATTCAATTCCTCTTTATGTTAATCCTCTTTAATTTTTTGCAATTGTTATGGCAAAGAGCATCCCCAGATATTCAGCACTGACTTAGCTATGCATGAAAAGTTCCTAATTTATATACTGAAAGAGTTCAATGTCATGTTTATGAACTTTCCTGTAGAGAGAACCTCGTTTTGGTGAAGATGGCTACATTACCAAAGGAAGTGGCAATAATACTAGCACCTCATCTGTGAGTGGAGATGATGTTTATGGAACTAGAGCACCTGGTGTGGTGGCCAGACTTATGGGATTGGAATCCCTACCCACATCAGGTGAAGCAAGTTCTGTTTCCTCTCATGATTATGAATCTGCTGTTGGAAGTTCCTATTACCCAAGAAGTGGTTCTAACCATCAGCGTGATCTCACTGTGGACTATAGCTACATGGCCAACAGGTTGGACGGGTATAATTCTAGCTCTGTTGATTCTACCTTGAACATCAGGTGAAGCAAGTTCTGTTTCATCTCTCCTCGTTCGTGAGTACGACTCCTCTCACAACCATCCAAAGAAAAGTTTTGACTCTTTCCGAAACCTACAACCCCCAGATTCTCTCAAAGATTACCGAGTCGATGCAGATCTCATGTTGTGCCTGCGTGATTTGGTTGTACGCGGTTTTGATCGAGTAATCCCCATCCTTGGAGCCCTTCCAGCATAGGCGATCCGGGATCTCCCCACTTTCATCAATCCCAACCGAGGCGAGCTTTAAAAGCGCACTCGCCGGAAGAACAGGAGCTAAAGCAACCCAATCCCAACCGGATTCGTGGTTCCAAAACTCCCGGACTTTGATGTTAAGATCTTCCACACTAATCGCCCCCGTCGCCAGGTTAGTGAGTTTGTCATCCACTAACCATTGGTCCCTCCAAAAGCTTGCAGTAGTTCCGTCCCCAATTTTCCACTTTACCCCATCTATGATCACCGAGCTGAGCACTTTCTTGATGCTAGACCAGATTGCCGATGGGCAAAGTGTATCTGTCGCTTCAGAACGGACATATTTCACCTGTAGGATTTTGCACCACACATCCACATTATTGTTAGTTAGGAATCGCCAAGCTAACTTACCTGTGATAGCTTCGTTAAGGTCGTTCATCTTCCTGATCCCCAAGCCCCCGACAATCTTGGGTTTGCATACATCATCCCACGCCACCAGATGGATCTTCCGGCTATCCTCCGTATCACCCCACACAAAGTCTCTGCAAATCCTATCCATGGCGTCACAGGTGCTTATTGGCATTCTAATCGTGGCCATAGAATAGACCGGTAAGGAAGACAGCACCGCTTTGGTCAAGGTAACCCTCCCGGCGAAACTCAAATGGTTGCGTCTCCACCCTGTCAATCTGCTACTGATTTTATCCACCAACGGTGCAAAGGTTTCCCCATTGATTCTTTTATGCAAGACCGGCATACCAAGGTAGCTTCCGAGGTTGGATCTAACCTCGAAACCACATTCAGATTGGAGCTACGCAATGACGGCATCCGAAACATTAGGGGAGACAAATAATTTTGACTTACCTGCATTCAATTTCTGTCCCGATCCTTCACAAAAAATGCTGAGAATCCTCTGGATAATACGAAGTTGCTCCACTGAGGCTTCCGAGACAAGCACCAGATCATCAGCAAACAGAACGTGAGATATTGTCGGACCGTTCCTAGTTAATTTCGCCGGTTTCCAATCACCAATCTCAACCGCTTTGTTAATCAGATGGCTTAATCTTTCAATACACAAGACAAATATATGAGGCGACATCGGGTCTCCTTGGCGAACCCCCCTCGAGGGCTTAAAATCCCTCGAGATTTCACCATTGATAAGGACTCTGGTATTCACTGTACTAATACACTCCATCATCCAATGAATCCAAATCTCCGGAAACCCCGCATCATCAAGTGTGTCTTTGATGAAGTCCCATCGGAGTCTATCGTAGGCCTTCTCGAGGTCGATCTTCATAACCATCCACCCCTTTTTACCTTTTTTCTTCCGCATCGAATGGACCGTCTCTTGCATAATCACAATATTATCCGTGATCGACCTCCCCGCCACGAAGCTTCCTTGCATCGGACCAATCAAGACAGGCATTAAACCCCTCAAGCGCTTCGACATGATTTTGGTAATCACTTTGTAGAGAACATTACAGAGACTAATCGGCCGAAATTGAGCCACAGTTTCTGGTCTCGCAATTTTAGCAAGTAAGACAATCAGAGTTTCGTCCGAGCCCTCAGGAAGGCGAGCTGTTCTAAAGAATTGCTTCACAAACTCCACCACAGTAGCGCCAACAGTGTTCCAGCGACGTTGAAAGAAAACAGCTTGGAACCCGTCAATCCCCGGTGCTTTGAAGGGGTCCATATCGTTCACAGCCTCGCGGATCTCAGCGCCCGAGACCGGTTTGATCAAAAGCTCCCACTCCACCTGCTCTGGACAGGGAAACCCGCCTTTGGGGACCCTGATCGGCGTAGCTTCATCCTGAGGAATAGTGTACAGATTCTGAAAGAAATTCACGACTTCACATTCGATTTTGCTAGACTCCCAAATATCAACACCATCTGCACTTTTCAGAACCTGAATGCGGTTCCTATTCCGACGGATAATAGTCGACATATGAAAGAATGAAGTGTTCCGATCGCCCGCACGAAGCCAATTCTCCCTCGATTTCTGGAACCAGAGCAGTTCCTCTTGCTCGAGCGTACGGTTCAGCTCATCCTAAATCGTATTCCTTTGCTCAATAAGAGCTGTCGACGGGTGCATAGCTAGGTCCTTCTCCACCTTACTCAAATCGCCCACCAATTTGTCTTTCCTTTCGAACACATTACCAAACACCTCTTTGTTCCATTTTATCAAGTGATCCCGCAAAATATGAAGAGCCGAATTCGCAGGTCTATCACCATCCCAACTGCACTGAACCACGTTATTGAATTCAGGATGAGTCATCCAGGCTGCTTGGAAGCGGAAAGGGCGTCTACTCCTGTTAAACTTCAGCCTAGATTCCATAGACAGAACAATGAGGCAGTGATTGGAACCAAACGTGGACAGGTGACGCACGGTGGCTTCCGACCAGTTCAGTCTTCCCTCGGTGTTGCTGATGACCCTATCCAGTCTCTCAGCCACATAAGTATCGATGGTTTTGCCTCTGGACCACGTGAAAATCGGTCCTATGAAACCGAGATCAATAAGCCCTGCATTGTTCATCCACTCCAGAAATCGATTAGAATCTTGGGAGAGCCCGGCAGATTCATCATCTCTCTCCCAGTTATGGATAAAACAATTAAAATCACCACCTATAAACAAAGGCCCATCAATATTGTTTGTAACTTCCTTGCACCTATCCCATAGATCTCTTCTGTCAGTCACATTCGGATACCCATACACCACCATCAAGTGAAAAGATCTTCTGCCTTTGTCGATTTTAGCCACAATGAATCTGTCATGGGAACGGACAACCGAAACTCTAATGTTATCCCCATTCCACAACAGCCAAACGCCACCTCTGAAGCCATCTGCCTCAACAATAAACCTGTCAGGGAGCCCAATCTTATCACAGACCTGTGCCGCCCGAGTACCCGAGATCTTTGGCTCGAAAATAGCAATAACATCCAACTTGTGACGACTGATCAAGTACCCGATAGCTCTACGAAACCCGGCCCGACCGGCTCGGCAAAAATTCCACATGAGACAATTCATTAAAACCAAAAAAAAGGGGAACGACAAACCGTGGACCTAGAGAGAGTCCTCTTTAACGCCTCTAGTGTTCCCCATCACCACCTCTTTGGTCGGTTGCACCTCGGCCATCAGAATCACCGTATTCTCAATGTTAAGGGGATTCGGGTTGCACACATCCATCTCCGAGTTCAAGGCTTCAAGAGAGCCCTTCCCCTGCTGTCCTTCGACATGCCCCACGGCAATGCCCGCCCTAACCTGTCTGACTTTGTCCATAGCTTCCTTCAATTCCGCCGTAGCTTCTAAACCTTCTTTAAATCTGAAATAAGACTCGGGCTCAGTTCTGGGCCTTTTAGTTGGGCCAGTCGCTGCTGGGCCGGGCTTTCTTCCAACACTCCCTCCTTTAGACCTAGTCTTCTTAACCTCGCTCCTCATGGAGTTTTTCTTCCCAACCTGTCCAACAGTAAAGGCGTCAATTTTCGTCACAGCCGCCCTAGAATTTGGGGGAATCCCAACTCCAGTAACTTCTTCATCATTAAAGATATTCCCGTTGGTCTCGGGAATCCTCTCCAGGTTCTTTTCCCCACCGTGCGCCCCTTTCGCATTGAATGCTTCTTCCTCCTTCCCCATGTCGGTGACCGGCGCTTCCACAGCGATGTTCCTCCCCCCCTGAACTGCTCGGATTTCCTTTCTCCCCTTCCCTGCCCTTACCATTGCAATTATTAGTAGCATTGCCCTTCTTCTTCTGATTTTGACGTTTCCTTGTGACCTCCATCCCATGGGCCATACCGCCCACTAGGCCCTGCCGCCATGTCCTCGGTTTCCATCGCCCCCTCTTGGATTGCCTTGCCTTTGTCTTCGTCCCTCTTATCGGACCTTCCAATGTTAGGCGTGATCGGTTGCGAGCCCACCTCGCCTCTTCCTGGTGCTGCACACTGCATCGCCAAATGACCAAACCTGCCGCATTTGAAACAAATCCGATTTAGTCCCTCATATTCCAGAAAATAGACAAGATTATTCACAGTTACCGTCCCTTTTAGAGGTTTAGACAGATCCACTTCGACGCACACACGAGCAAATCTCCCCCTGTTCGTAAACAGAGTTCGATTATCTACTTTCAAAGGCCTGCCGATCCCAGAAGCAATCTTCCTCAATATCCCCTCCTCGTAGAACACTATTGGCAGGTTTGCAACCCTTACCCAAGCCGGCGAGGTGGCTATGGTGTCAGTCATAGGATCAAACTCCGGCGACCAGGCTTTAATAATAAGGTAATGACCGAACACTTGCCAAGGTCCTCCGGTGAGCGCTTTGAGATAATCATGTTCGTTATCGAATCTTGCAATATAGTAACCTTTTGGTAAATCCGCTATCATCAATTGCCCAGAAGGTTTCCAGATCTCTTTGACTTTTCTTTCCATAGCCATGAAGGGGACAAAACCCCCTAGGACCTTGAGAATCAAGGATGATTGCCAAACTGATTCGAGCACCTCCATCACCTCGATAGGAATATCTACCACTGGATCTCCTTCCTCGCCTCCGGGGAACGACACCGTCACTAACTCGTCTCTATAGACCACATCAGCCACACCTACTCTATTCGAACCACCAAGCAGGGTGTCTCTCCAAGATTTCGCCTTATCAGGGGGG
The DNA here is from genome assembly GCA_037127255.1 of Persicaria tinctoria. Classification (NCBI taxonomy): domain Eukaryota; kingdom Viridiplantae; phylum Streptophyta; class Magnoliopsida; order Caryophyllales; family Polygonaceae; genus Persicaria; species Persicaria tinctoria. The sequence continues at coordinate 11,458,697 of JBANSL010000012.1, forward strand.
TCCCCTGGAGGGCAGTTCGACTGAGAACCGTTTTCCATCACTCCCCGGTGCGCTCGCCGGAGACGAGAGGAGGGTCTTGCTTATAGTCTATAGATAGGCTCAATTTGAATACAAGAACTCAGTTGTAAAACAAAGCTAGTGTCTCGAAATTGCCTAAATTTGAATTATTGTATATTAGGATGGTCAAAGACCAACAAAAATTAGATTAGACTGAGATTGAACCCAATATTAAAGCAAGAAGAAAAATAGTTCAAGCTTAATTTACATGTATTTCTAAGCCACTGAAATCCTTGTAGTTATATGGTAGGAGATGTAGAAGTTTGGATTAGATTGTAGGCTCCATAAGCAGGTGGGATATCAAATCTCACACAATTTTGTATGCATATAAATCAATGTAAAGTCCAAAAATCACTCAATGACTAAACTGACTTTGTGACCCTCAAACAAAATATACTTCACTCAAAGCTGGTGGTATGATGGGATCTATTTCAAATTAAGTTTTGTACTGATATCAAAATCAGCCAACATTGTTAATGGGATGAATACCATAACACGTAAATGGTCAAACATATATTGATATTTTAGCCTACCAAGCCCTTGAAGATACATAAAACGTGGTTGCCCTTCATCTAAACAATGGATCTTGTTGGGCTTATGTTTGTTGTCTCCCAGACACCCATATTTATACATGCATTGGTGCATAGCATGATTGATTTTTTTAAAATATTTTATTGACATTCGACAAGACGAATCATACCAACACTCTGAATTAGTGCTAAGATCAAACAAAAAATCTAATGTGATACTATAAAATCTTATTTGTGGTGAAGAATTGGCCCTTCACCGCGGTAAGGTATTTACGAGGGAATTGATATTGGTTTGACTCTGTTATCTTTGAAGGCGATTGTTCGATGGTTATCAATAATGTTTTCGGATTGGTGGAGATTGAAATCTTTATCTCTGATTTGTCTTTTATCTTATATTTATAAGAGGTTCAACTCGTATACGTATTTCAAAAAGTCAATTAGATAATTATATTTTATTACAATAGGGAGCGAGGATAATTATATTTTTAATTGATAATAGTGATTTTTTTAAAAAAAAATAAGTGATTTAGTCCACCTAAAAAACCAAAAAAAAAATACACACTTGTATGATATATCGAATTTTTATCTTTATTAAAAAAAAACTCTATTATCAATTAAAAATATAAATTATTTTATATTCCATATTATATTTGAGTTGTATTGAGTTTGAAAACCAATTGATAAACATAACGTTACCAGAATTGTTACAAGAATTTGCTCTTGTTGACTTAACTTATGGGCACATTTTTACCACGTATATATACCCATCATGCCAATTTTCTTGGACAAGTCTCATCAAAATAAAAAAAGGATTACACCGTAGTATTGCCAATACACAAATATCGTATTGGCAATAGGTAGACATTCTCAACTTGCCTCTGGGTTTAGTTTACGTTGTCCTCGGTTTTTATGGGTTATACCGTGATTGACACAAATAAACAGGGACTCATTTGTTCAATTGAGACTATTTGTTTACCGCTTTTTGTATTGCACCGTGATTTATTTTGGTTATATATTTGACGGTTCGCCGTCTACCGACTGTGTCGACCTCTCAATGAGTCAGATATGTTCGGTTCTCGAATTATTACCTAATAAAAAAAATAGACATCCTCAGGGAATATTTATAAATATTTTGTATAATTAGTTACTCCTTGTGCTAGAAAAAAATATGTTATTTATTATTCAAACACGTTTTTTTAATGAAGATAAAAATTATATAAAATATCAAAAAAAAACATCGACAGTTTTGTACTTATTAATTCATAATAACTAATTAATTGTTAAAATTTTATTTAAAATGAATATTTTATATAATTTTATCATCCTAAAAAAACGTGAATAGATAATAAACGACATATTTCTCCGTCTCCATTTGAAAAAATATGTCACTTTATAGGGTTAATTTTGTTCAGAAAAAATATGAAAATATGCTATTTTAAGTATGAGGGAAATGCACAAAATAACCCAAAAACCCGGATTTATTACGGGGTTAACCCAACCCAGTTTTTAATTGGGTGAAACCGGATATTGGGGGAACCCTTGCAACCGGTAGCAGGTAAGGGAGGGGGGTGCAACCTTGCAATGTGCGACACCTGGCAGCGTCAGACTAAGGGAGGGAGTGTGGGAGGCGGAAAAAGGGGGGAGGGAGAGAGAGAGAGGACATGAGAGAGAGAAGTGAAAAAAAAAAAGTAAAGTTGTAGATGAGAGAGAGATCAGTGAGGATAGGATAGAGAGAGATGGAATAGTCTTCTCCCCTCTGCGACTTTACTGATGCTCTTTCACTTCGAATAAGCAATTGAGCGGGGGTTTATTTGCAGGTTGACGTGTAAGCAGTTAATTTTAACTAGACACCCAAAGCAAAACGACATGACACATATTGTAATCGACTGGACAATAGTTATCGGAGAAACAAATTCACCATTGACTTCGAATAGAAAATGGGCAAGCTTGCTTTTGATAAAGGTTATGCCCCCTCACTATCACTCTCACATCTCTCTTTGTCCTATCCTCACTAATCTCTCTCTCTCTCTCCTCTATGCAACGTTACTTTTCTTTTTCACTCCTCTCTCTCTCTCTATCTCTCTCTCTCTGATTTTTTATCGAAAACAAACTTACTCATTTTCTATCCAAAGTCGAAAACAAACTTACTCATTTTTTATCGAGAGATAGGGTTAAGAGAGAAAGGGGTAATTGACATTTCATTATTTTCCATCCTCCCTCCAATTACAACCCATGAGGGTATTTATACTAATCTCTAATACCCATATAATCCATATATATGACAGTATTTTTACCAAATATTTTGTTACCAAGATTGACTTGGTTACCGCTACAGTCTAGAATAATGTATCATTCACTACTCACCCCATCCGGAGAAATTGCATCATCGAAGTTCATTTTCATGAATCCGTTTTCTGATTTCCTCCATCTAGTATTCTTTCTATTTATTTTTGTGTAAACAAACAGAATCGTTGTCATCTTTCTTTTGGTTTGCTTTTTGCCAATTCTCTCGAGTAGCTTTAGCTCTCCCCTCTATCTCCCGGATAGAAGGGATTCTATTGTCTCTGAATATTACTTGATTTATGAAAGACCGAGTAAGCCACAAGTTTACAGCTAATAGATCATTTTCTTCTTTGCTAAGCTTTCTCGCCAACTCTCTCATGATCTATTTAATGTCCTTTGTTGTCTCTAAAATGGGATTGGTAACATCTTCTACCTTTTGTCCTTTTGAGAGTGAGAACAAGATCTTTTCGTGAATTCACACTTGAAGGCGTGCCTCATCTTTCCCTTGTGCATCACAGAAATGACCACCATCCAGGATAGGTATATGTACATAGATAGATACGTTTTTTCTACTACTCCATCCGTTCCATAATACATGTCCATTTTCTTTTAGATACGCTTATTAATGAGCGAAAAACTCTATAAAATATTATTGTTTTAATTAATTTTTATATATAATATGTTAATTATTAGTAATAAGTATCAAATTATATAAAAATAATAATTGAAAAAATAATATTTTTATAGAGTTTTTCGCTCATTAAAAAACGTGTCGAAAAGGAAAATGACATGTATTATGGAACGGATGGAGTAGTAAAAACTATACAAAAAATATATTTTTATTTTTTAAAAATTTAATACTAATATTTTTATCGAACGGATGAAAATACTGATAAAATCATAGATGTAATTTTGTTTTATTTTGGAAAAGTGACTAATAGAGTAAATAAAGCGCGGGAGGCACGTTCCCCTTCCGCTGTGCAGTGATGTCACGTGCAATGTTCCCGTTTCCTCTACTCCCACTCCCATCAATAACCGCCTACACCTTCACATCTTAGCCGTTGATTTACCATTTGCCCTTTTGTTTCTCTGATCAACGGCCCAAAATCCATCAAGCATATAGGTTGGCCAATGAGGAGTAGAGGAGTAAAGGGTAGGCATATATCATAGGGTAGTTCGTAGCTCTAGGGTTGCAGCTAATAGCCACAAGGACTGAAGGAGTAGGTGACTAGGTGCTACTCCTCTCCCCTAATTTATCCATTAAAATGCCCACCGATATTTTTTTAATATTTTATACTATAAAATACTCCATTGATCAAAATTACAATATAATACGGAGTATTTTATTGTAAAAAAATTTAATTAAAAAAATTAATATTTTATATAGTTTTTATCTCTTTAAACTATGTGCACAAAACGAAAAAGTTTTACATTTATGATCTTAGACCATCCACAACCCATTTAGTCTAGGAAAAATGACTAAAAATAATACGAACTATCAGTTGTGAACCAAAAATAATACAAACTTTAAAATTCACTAAATCGTATACAAACTATGTCCACATTAACCAAAAATAATACGGTTTCAAATATGTGCTAAAAAATGAAAAAAAAAAACAAGAAAGTTGGTGAAATATTGTAATTACTTTCCCAACTTCTTCTTCCTCCTCACACACATTGTCACCAGTGCACAGGCAACCCGCAAGGCCGCAACCTTATGGAAACACGACGAAGACATCATTAGCGTAATAGCAGTTGGTGGTAACAGGTTGAAGGTGGCGAGACGAGTCCATTGGTGGAGAAAGTGGGTTGAGTCAACTCCGTCGATCTCCTAACGTTCTCCGATCTGGTGTGCGCAAAAGCTTGGTCTCCCATGGCGATTTTACCAATTCAACTTTAATTCACATATAATCAATACCAATCTAATTAGAAATTTAATTTATAATGTGATGGCATAGAAATTGATTGATTTCAATTTCGAATTCTTCTCCAATTTCGTCCAAATTCGAAAACCCTAGAAATTTTTTGCCCCTGAATTGGGAAGGAAATCAACGTTCTTATCATAAATTGAGCATAGGTGAGCTTCAGACACTCAATGAAACACTCAAATCTCAACATTTCGTTCCAATAAACACTTGAATCCCTCTTGAATCCCCAATTCGCATCGCCGACGACCCCGGTGATGGTTGGAGCCCCCAGTAGTCATCTTGTCCCCCGAACGGCTGAGACTAGACCCACCTCACCACCTAGTTCTATTGACGGCCACCAACTATCATCTATGTGGATGCCGCCTTTGTCATCTCTGAGTTCTCTCATCTCCACGGTGCGGGACTTTGTGGCAGTGACAATGGTGAGGAGGGAGGAGGAGTTTAGGTGTGTGTTTGGATTAATTACAATATTCCTACTAACTTTTTTTTTTTTTTTTTTCATTTTTTAACACAAATTTGAAACCATATTATTTTTGGTTAATGTGGACATAGTTCATACATGAGTTAGTGAATTTTAAAGTTCGTATTATTTTTGGTTCACAACTGATAGTTTGAATTATTTTTAGTCATTTTTCCGTTAGTTTATAATCCTATTTATGGCCTCTACCCACATACGGATTTTCGTATTCACTCCGTCTATGTGTTTTTTTCACACATCCCATAATATAGTCTCCATCTCATTTATTTTTATGAGTTATTAAAACCTTAATTTTTCACATATAATTTATTTATAAAATCAAAATGTTATTACAGTTTATTATATTTTTTTACTATATACATTTTGATGTAAAAAAATTAAAAATCGGATATAGTATTAATATTTCAAATTAAAAGAAAATTTGGAAAGAAAAAAAAGGAAAAATAAAGTAATGTGGGAGAGAGAAAGAAGAAGAAAATCAAATAGATTTGATCGGTGGGGAGGTGACCCACACATTTTGCACTCTCTTAAGGAAAGGTGGAAATTTGAAAGGGTTGAAAAAAATTTAACATTTTTGACACTCAAAATACATGGGATGTGGGGTGTTTTTTAGGTGAGAGTCTAAATTTCTCACATTTTCCACTTGGGATGTGGATGGTCTTAGGGAGTACTTATTACTAAGTATAAAATTATATTTAAAAAAAAATTATATTTTATATGCAGAGTACCCTCCGTTAAAATATTTTTATACTTATTTTTGAATAATTGCATACTTATTTTTAATTAAAATATAACATTTTTTTAATAATTGCATATTTATTATTAATATTAAGATTTTTCATAATTTTTTATAAACTCTTGAAAAAAATACATTAATCACTCCTTTATTTTTAAATATGATTTACTTACTTTTTAAAAAATGATAAAAGAAAAAGTTGACATTTTACAATTTTTTTTTATCATCTTTAAAACATGCATAAATAATAAGTACTCCATAGTGATATTTATTAAAAAAAAAACAAAGATTACTCCATAGTGATATTTATGTACTCCAGAGTGATATAAATATGAATTCAAGAACCGACATAGCTCAAACATTGAGAAGCCTAGATAGTTAAATTGAAATATAAAAGATCTGATGGGAGAACTTGGTGCGAGACTATGAAAACAAGAAGAAGAGACTCTGGTGATGGTTTTGTGGTGCATTTGGCAGGTGGGAAATAAAATTATTTTTTACCAACATCATTCGCCATGCATCACCCCAAGCCATTATACAACATTCCACTATTGGGGTAAGATAATAAAGAAGTTTCAAGACGAGGAAGAAGAATATCTTACTAGACATGTCATTTTGCCAAAAAGGAAGAGAAGGAGAGAAAACAAGATGGCAAAAGGCAAGAAAGGGATTTGTTAAACTAAATTTCGACGGATTATCTGATGATCAGTTGTTTTAAAAGAAAGCACATTTGGTTTCATTATAAAAAGAGTCAAGGACTAGTATACTTATACGACATGGAAAGTGTAGTTATCAACCACCCTTGAAAATCGAAGCAATTGCTCTTCTAACAGATATTTAGTATGCGAAAAAACTATGATTCAATCAAATTGACATTGAGGGGGACAACCTCATTGTCATCAATTCCCTCAAAGGAACCAATGACCTCTTGTCCTATAGTGATAACTGATAAGAGTGAGGTGCTTCTTTGTGCCTCACTACCATGAGGTAAAGGGTTCAAATCCAACTAGGAGCAATTTGTGCTATAGTGGCTACTCAAGTCTTGGTTTACCTTGGCATGGGTGAGCCTGTCTTGCGGCTTTCCGCTTGGTTTACCCCGCTCGAGTGTTTTGCAGGCTAGTGCTCGGCCCGTGGAGGATTAGTCGATAACCTCGGAACCTCCACGTCATAAAAAAAAATCTCTCAAAGAAGTATGGAAATGTCCATAGGAATTTGAGATAATCATCTCTTATTCCCTTCTTCACTTGGGATTCTTTCATACATATCACAATTCTCATGTGTTATGTGAAGGAAATACGGTGACAGATAAAATTGTACACCTTAACCACCATGTTGACGACTTGACGGAGTCTATATCCAAGACCATCCAGATTTTCTGGACCTTATCCGCAAAGATGTTCTCGGTTGAGAAATGACCAACCCTTATAAAAAAAAGTATGAATTCAGGATACTAACCTTAGGTTTTTTTTTTTTATGAAGTTAGGGGTACAACAAAATTTAGGGGTTTGATGACTTTGATCCAATTAAAACTAACCTTAGCTTTTTTTATGAAGTTAAGATTTTATATCACACAAAAAATAAATGTAAAAAATTGTTATTTTAAAAAATGTTATTTTAGAAAATTTGGGTTTTATTTTATGACAATAAGCTTGTACGAGTAATAAATTAATAATTAATGGATTACTCCCTCCGTCTCGAAATAGATGTCATTTTAGCTCTTTAGTTTTGTATGAAAATAGATGTCGTTTTAGATTTTCTAGGTAGTGGAAAGTAATGATTTGTATTGATTTGTGTGTTGTTGACTTTTTTAAAGGTTTTGATTGGTTAAAAAATGTAGTGGGTAATAAAATTAATGAAAAAGTTAGTGGAATGATGGTTTTAATTGATGTATGAGTGTTTTTATTAAAATTTGTGTATAAGGCTAAAATGACATTTATTTCGAGACGGAGGGGGTATTATTTATTAGTGATAGTTTTTTAATTTTATTGCAGTTTTAGATAAAATAAAAAATAACAGTAATATTGAATTGGTTTTTTTAATTATAAATGTAAATAAAATGACATATTTTAACAAATGATGGGATTAATAGCTTCGAATGGTTCAACTTGAACCATAAAATTTAGTAAAATTAACTTAACAAAATCCCATTCTCAAAATTTATCTACGTTACTCCAAGCACTGAATTAGTACAAAAAGATGACGTAAAAGTAACTCATTTCGTCACAAGTTCTCATAACTATCACCTCTAACTAGCTTTAGCCTAAAAAACCATCACCTCTAATTTCAGTTCAATTTGTCAAAGTCGAATCTCTAGTTTTATTTGGTGGTAAAAGTCAAATCAATTTCCAGATATCAATCCACTTTGCTTGAATAATTGTAGAAAAATTAAAGAGTGGCATACACCGTAATAAACTGTAACTTCAAGCCCCATTTCTCACCCTCAATCTCTTATTAAATCCATCTCTCCCTCCTCACTCTCCAGTTCTTCTCCCCGTTCCCTCTCTTCCTCGTTTACTGTTGCACAGCCAAAGGGAAATTTTTTTATTAAAAAAAATAACCATTTCCCACGCTTTCCAACCACCACTGAAAACCATGGAGGACGTCGAATTCCCACGCAACCCTGCCGATTCGGCAACCGGAGGCCTTCCGCAACTTCATGCTCCGGCGAATGCTGTGGCCGCCGCAGACTCAGGTGGTAACCTCTTTACTTCCGATGACTCGTACTATGTTGATAGTAATTGCTCTACTCCGTATGTAAGTGCTCCCTCAAGCCCCGGCCGGCCTTTCGACGGCGGAGGAGGAGGCGGTGGATACTTCTACAGCGCGCCGGCGAGTCCTATGCATTTCATGCTCTCGAAGGCGATGCCGTCAGAGGTTTCGGATGCGGGAGCGTGTGGCTCTGGATCGTTCGAGTTCGATTTCTCGGCGAGGTATGGTGCGAGCTGCAAGGACTCATCGGCGGCGACTGCGGAGATCGGATCTATGTCTTCGGCTGACGAGCTCTTCCTTAATGGTCAGATCCGGCCGATGAAGCTCTCCACGCATCTCCAGAGGCCGCAGGTTTTGGCTCCGTTTATGGACGTGGCCGAATCGGACGAGAATGACGATTACAGCAAGGGAGCGGGAGAAGCGGAAGGGAAGGTTCTCGATCGCAATAGCGAAGATGTGTTTCGGAGGTCTAGGGATTTGCGATTGCGCGACAAATCTGTCCGGCGGAGAACCAGATCTCTGTCGCCGTTGAGGAACACGGTGCCATTTGATTGGTGCGAGGTGTCCATAAATGGAGAGGAAGGCGCGGAAGAGGAGCGCCTCGGCCAGCTGTCGAAGATGAAAGCTCAGAGCAATGGCGATGACAAAGGCGCTGCTGCGGAGAATGAGACTGCATCGAACGAAACGACGCCGTCTGCTTCCGCGAGCTCTTCGAGGTGCTCATCGGCCGGGAGAAGCTCAAAGCGCTGGGTGTTCCTGAAGGATTTCCTGAGGAGCAAAAGCGAAGGAAGAAGCAACCACAAGTTCTGGACGAACATCTCATTTTCTCCGGCAAAGGAGAAGAAATCTTCAACGCCTCAGTCGGCGAATAATCAGAAGGAGAAGGTAGGAGGAGAAAGCGATCCATCCACAAATTCAACTCAGAAGCCGAAGAAATCCGGCAAAGAGGCAGTCAAGAAATCACCGGCGCCGGCAGCAAAGCCGACGAACGGCTTAGGGAAGAGGAGAGTCCAGCTTTCGGCACACGAGCTGCATTACACGGCGAACAGAGCGCAGGCAGAGGAGATGAGGAAGAAGACATTCTTACCTTACAGACAAGGCCTTCTTGGATGCTTGGGATTCAGCTCCAAGAGCTACGGCGCCATGAACGGGTTCGCTCGAGCTCTGAACCCCGTTTCTTCAAGGTAAAAGAAAAAAAAAAGTTAGCCAATACCCCTACCAGATCTTGTTTATGGGCCATTAAATTACAACTAGAGGTTCTTGTATAGATTCTTCTAATTAAATATCTGTCTCCTTAAGCTTTAAATCCTTTAATCGTCATCGAAAGGCGTATCTGAAATCATGACTGGGCGTTTTCCTCTTTCAATTTGGCTGAAAGTGAAAGATGATTCATAGCTTTTTGGGGAAAACTTTAGCACTGTTGATTTCCTTGAGAACACCCCGTACAATGCAAATTTCTTTAGGTATTGGATTGTTGCAACTTCCAGGATGAATTATTTTGGTGCACATGTAATTTGACAGAAGATGTTAGGTGGTGGGTAGAACTGTAGGAGGTGACCCTACAATTACAATTGCAATTGATACAGCAATGGCCATAACAATGCATGACCCACGCTTTGTATGTGCAGATAGAGAGAGAAAGGGGCCTTCCTGTGACTTGAGTTGTAGTAGTGTTTGTTCTAACATGTAGTCTTGTCAAATCTCATTTTCATACTATACAGTAGGTAACATTTCATATGCATGATTGTCCAATATTACCATGGTCTATTTTAACTATGAGAGTTTTTGAAGTAGATGTGAAAATTTCTTGCAATGTTTTTAGGGATTTGATTGAGCAATGAGAAATTTAAGCCCTGCGAGAGGGTGCATTTTTTAGCACTGGTTTTATGGTCAGAATCCCATTTGGTGGTTCAGTTTGTGATAACATGAGTAGCAAATCTGACACAGCTACTGAACAATGTTGATGCGAATGTGCACAACTCAATTTAAGGGTAAACTACAGGTTTGTGCATTTGCTGTGTGAATTTATTGTACTCCACTGGTGTTTACAGTGGACATGTCAACTAATGAATTTGACAACTTTATATGCAACCATGTACTGTACGGAGTATTTGGTATTCCGGAGTATGTATTATACTATTATGTATATATATGTAGAGAAATTAGGAAGAATTTTATCAGGATTGAATGATAGATTTTCAAGGGATGGACACAAATTATGCAAGTCTCAGCCTAGTTCCGAAAAAATTTGGAAAAATAAATAAATAAATCCTGTCATTTCAGAAAAGAAAAAAAAAATCTTCCGTTTTTTTTTTTTTTTTCCAAAATGGGACACGAGACACCATATTATTTTTCCTCGACAATTTGATATGAAAGAAATCATAAGAGCTACTAATAAGATGAAAAAATAGCTATTAACAAGATTTTTTAATTAAATTACTCGTCGGTCCTTTTCACTGTAGGAGCGAATTGAAAAATCCAAAACCCTAACAACACCTAGACCTAGCTAGTCAATCAAGTCCCAACCGATTTGGTCAAAACCTTACCCGATTAAAGTCCCGCCACAACTTCATATGCGTATCGTACCCCTTCCGTGGCTCGAGGCTCCTCCTCCTATACTCCCTCGACAACATCCATAACATCAACTTCCAATTCAGAACCCTAACCGATACCTACTTCAACGTCTTCGCCACCATCCCTCCCCTCCTCTTGCCCAGCCCTATCAGCATCCTCGGCTTTGGCGCCGGCACCGCCACTAAGATCCTACTCGACCTCTATCCCAAATCCTCTTCCCACGACTAGGGAGGGAGGGAGGGAGAGAGAGAGAGAGAGAGAGAGAGAGAGAGAGAGAGAGAGAGAGAGAGAGAGAGTTGGATGGGGTTTCAGTGGACGAGATTTTTGATCTTTGGCCGTCGACAGCTTATCCGTCGTTCCCGACGTCGAAGGAGGATCCGAAGATGAACCACAATGCTTTAGAGTGGGAGTTTTAGTGGTTCTTTCATGAGGTACTATCGCTGGTAGGTGGCGGGCTGGCGGCGTCGCCGCTCCCCAGCCTTGCTTGGCCTCTGCCGCCAGAGATGGGTTGGCGTTGCCCCCTTTGTGGTGGTGAGTTGTTGTTGCTGGGGAGGGCTTCGAAGAAGAAGAGGAGTACGATGAGGCGGATGCAGGAGAAGCTGATTGAGAGAATTGGAGACTAGCTTTCAAAATAAAAAAGGACTTATTGGATAATTTAGTGGAATTTATCTTATCAATAGTCGTTTTTATCATCTTGCCTATGCCTCACTTTAAATAAATAGTGAGGTAAATGAGGCAGCCTGTAGCTTTTTTTTTATATACATGAAAATATATGAGAAGATCGGGCAACATACCGTTTTATTCATCGAGAGATCGACGAGTCGACAAATAAACTAACCATCATGAAATAGTAAAAATTAAACAGAAAAAGGTAGCAACTTGTAGATGAATGTGAAGGCTCTCGTATTTTCAAAAATTTTATTTGGAAAACATTCAAGGATCATATGTAATTGACACCTTGAGGGACCGACAAAGTCGACAGACAACAAACCGTCTAACATACAGCGTACTCCCTCTGTTAATTAAAACATGTCGTTTTAGACATTTACACATTTTTTAAGAAATCAAATAAAAGTAAACAAAGATACACTTATAAGTTATACCCTAATTATTACTTTACTTTTTCACTTTATTGAGAACTACAACTAACAAATCTCTAATCATTACAAGGGTAATTTTGGAAAGCGAATTTCCAAAATTACCTAAAACGACATGTTTTTCTTGACAAAATTTTACTTCTAAAACGACATATTTTTTCTTAACGAAGGGAGTACCATACAACGGTGCAAACACAGACAGTGGCAAGCAAACAATGAAACAAATCCAGACTAACCAGTGAACCTAATCCTAACACATTCGGGATAACATAGACTACGAATTGAAGCAAAACACCACCAATCAGCGTACTGCTGGCCAGCAATACATCATGACAATAAAATATCCGGAACATGGAGTCGCCTCGATACACACCGTTACATGTGTTTATATACTTTACGAAGTATATATTATCAATACGGAGTATAGAAACAAGCCATCTTGTGAGGCCAGGTGTTGTCATCCTAGTGCACATAGGATTTGTTTAACCATTCTGGAATGGCTCAACCGAAAAGGATTGTAGTTAGTAATCTATAGGTCTCCGATGATTGCTCTTTATTTACCGATTCAGGTAGAAGGATATTTTTTTTAAAACAAAAAATTGTGTTTTTTTTGGGTTCAGACCTGTAGAAGGATTCTAAAAGCTGTATTACATACATGAGATCATGGGCCTCGAAAATATATCCCACGGATTACATATAATGGGCCATAATGGGTCCTATTCTAGCATCCCCTCTATCCAAAACTCATCAAAGAGGGTTTGTAGCGTAGCATGAAGAACCGATGTCAGGGGTTTCGTCAATGAGAATGGATTTTTTTTAAAAAAAAAAATTTATGACGAGGAACCACCTTTAGTGGTAAATTCGAACACGTGATCCATCCGGTAAGAGTCATGTACTAGGTAAATCGGTTTGTACCAATCTACTCGACCCACTGGTTGGAAGCAAGACAAACCATAGATTTTCATCCAAAGAAAGGGTCGGGGGCAGGGATCAAACCGAGACCTCTTTACCAAATAGTCTACACCCTTGCTCCACATCACTAGGCCACCCCGACTGGGACAATGAGAATGGATCTTTTACAATTCTCAATGCAACATTAGGTATACCACAAAATTATTTGAGATATTTTGTACTGTTAAAAAAATAAATTTACATTGTACGTTAAATAGCGTATATTTATATAATTTTATAATATAAAATGATATTTAAAAATATTAAAAGAGTGAATATTAATTATAATACTAATTAAAATATCATTTTGTAAAAAAAATGCATATATATATATATAATATTAGAATTTAGACATGTACAATGTAAATAGAATATTTGTTTTTTCATTGTTAAAAAATACCCAAAATATTTTTGTGTTACACTTAGTGTAACATCGAAGGTTGTAGCGTTTTAGGTGACGACGCCCCCATCCTAAGAAAGGAAATAAAATAATAATAAGGAAAAAAAGTCAACAACGAACCGCGTAGGAAACACCTGCACGACGTCCGCGGACAACTGGGGTAGAAGAATAAGAGACGTGTCCTGGATGCCCCCATCCACGTGTCATAGTTAGAAAGACACGTGGCGGTTCGCCCGTGACAAATGGCGACGAAGGTCAATCAGGCGGTTCGCCCGTGACACGTGGCGGTTCGCACATCAATGAAGCAGCGGCCGCAACTTCCATACCACGGCCGCCGCATTTTCCCAGAGCGACGCGTCTTGCGTTCAGCGACAATTTTCTATTCCAGAATCCTATTTATTCTATCTTTGTTTTTTGGAGGCCGACTTGGACACGAAGGGGACAATTTTAGAGAGGGCTTAGCCCTATATTTCCATTCAGTCATTAGGTTAGGATTCAAGACGAATTTAGTTGGAGATTGAGAGCGATGTTCGTCATGGGCGGCTAAACTCTCTTCGTTATATGACTTATATCTACAATTTGAAGCTTTGTTTGGATTGAGTTGTGAGTTTCTAAATCTTGTTCCTTTTTTCCTATATTGAATGTTTCGACTTCTTTGTGCTTGAATGTTTGATTGTTTTGTTCTATCTTGCATGATCAACTTGGTAGAATCAATTCAATTGCTAGGGTTCTGTAGATTCCTAGTTGTGAATCTTAACCCAAGTAGCAAACTTGTTCCTTTAGGGCTGGTTGAACTAATTGAATGAGTAGAAAGTTGAATGTGTTGTTAAATCCCTCTTTAGGGACTGCAAATACCTTGGTTAATCTCTGAACTTAAAGCTATCAATTGGGTTAAATCCTTCTTTAGGGATTGTTCGATTGATAAGAGTTTCTACGACTGGTTGGATTAGTAACTATATTAGGTTGGGACAAGGACATTTATAGGAAACTTAAAAGGGCAAGAGGAAGTTACAATATCAATTCAACCAAATAAAGTGGATAGTTGTAGGTAGAACGATCTTCTCTAAATTGTTTTGCATCATTTGTTTTTATTTTATTTTGTTTTCTTTTCAATCTCAATAAACCAAAACTCCCCTTTCTACTAATTGGTAAATACACATTGCTGAGAAATACTTGATTTTCTGTGGGATCGACCTCTTTCTTACTTGCTATCCTAGTTTGTAGGTTTGAGTTTTATTTTGATACGGTTTACGCGACTAAAAACCGTTCATCAATGACGTGGCGAGGGCTTTTTAGTTTCGGATTTCATCAGTATATGAGATCCATTTTTAACGGCGAAAGATACTTTTTGAAGGTCATATTTTGTCCCCATACCCCATTATCAAACGAACATATAAAACACATTTATATTGTAAATTAATCTATATCACCACGCCACATCACCTACTTCCTTTCCCCACAACCACCACTATCTTACTAACCTATGAAATCATATATAAATGCTCGATCTTTTAAATCATAATTATTTTTACTTATTATTCATCTATTCATTTTATTAATTTTATATTTCCTAATTTATCACTTATAATATTTATTTAAAATTATAATTAATAAATCTATATCATCAAATTTAAATGGGAAAACTTGTTAAAATACCCATACCTTTGGGTATGGTAACAATGTGGCCTCACCTTTAAATGTAATTAAAATATCCAGACGACTTGTTAAAAGTAGTGGTAATCAGGGGCGGATCCTGGACCGTCATTCCGATGATACTTGAAGGTAAATTTTACATCATTCCGAGAATGTTTAAAGGTAAAAAAAAATTCTTTTGTAATTTTTTTTTTTGGTTGGGGATGTTTGACAGAAAATATTAAAAAATTAACACTAAAATTTTTTTTTGGGATGCTTGAGCATTCCCAAGGTTACACAAGGATCCACCCGTGGTGGTAATATATTGCCATATGTTTTTCATGGAAAAAAAATACAGACAAGGCAACATACGCATGATTTTTAAAAAAAAATCAACCTATTTACAAATCAGTATTACGGTTCGGGGTATAATTCTCGGTTTTATGGGAAAAAGGGAAATAAGGGGTTAGATCGGACAAACTAAATAAAATTTCGATTTTATTAAATCCAACTGATTATTTTTACAGATAGCTTACAAAACTTAGACTCTAGTGACGCCCTACTCTTTATCGATCTCCTTAAAACCCTTATTTTCCCTTAAAACTCAATATCATCGGCCTTTAGAGGAAAGTGACGCTCGTTCAAATTAGCGAAAATTCGGTTTAATAAAACCAAAATTTTATTTTGTTTGACCTCTCTAACCCCCCGTATCTTTTGTTTTCCATGAAACTAGGAATTATAGTTAGACTTTAGTACTGATGTGTAAAATGGCTTGATTTAAAAAAAAAACTTTTTTCCATGCTGTCAACATTTTTTGCTTGCGAAAAAAAAAAACAATATCAATATCTTACCACTATCCTCAAAGATTGGGTATTTTTATTATATCAATGTGGAGTATTTTAATTAGTTTTTGCAACTTAAATTGATAAATTTTATCGGTTATCGTATAAAAAAAAAGTGCTTATACATATGGAGTAGTTATGCTTTGTTTAATTAGTGGGTCCTCAAGTCTTGGTTTGAGCGAGTCTATCCGGCGCTTGCCTACTTACTAACCAGTTCGAGTCATTTACAAGCTAGGACTCGAGCCCGTGGAGATTAGTCGAATAACCTCGGAACCCCACGTTACACGCGCGCGCACACAAAAAAAGTGCTTATTCCGTATCCCTTAAGCCAAACAGTCCCTTAAATAAAGCTCGAGAGCAAGTCAAACTTGACGTTCAACCCCTCTCCGGCTCCCCCTCACGTACCAACCCCAGCTGAGGCTCGTTCATCTTCAGTGACCTCGTTCAGTGTCCCCCCGCAGAAATTCATAGCTCCAGCGAAAAATGGCGCGATCGTGGATCTCGTTTGCCATTGGAACCCTAGCTCTTCTCCTCTTCTCTTCCGTCCGCGCGGATGACGTCGTCGTTTTAACCGAAGGAAACTTTGACCAAGAGGTCGGTCAAGATCGCGCCGCCCTCGTCGAGTTCTATGCTCCTTGGTAATCTCTCTTTCTCTCTCATTCTATTCTCCATGCTAAGGTTTTGTTATTGTTGTGTTTACTGTTGAGATTTGGGAGAAACGGGATAGAAATACTCGTTTTTAATCGGTTTGAGATAGATTTGTATTCTTTGATTGGATAATCGCTCTCCATGAATTGTTGTTTTGAAATTGTCTAACTAAACAGATCGGATTTGATTTACATTCACGTTCCTTTGCGTGGTTCTTACATCTGCAGTAAGTGACATAACGAATTTAGGGAATTCCGATTGCGATGGTAGAGTTTCCTTCCGTATCCAAGCATGAACTTTACATTTAGGAGATTTGGATAGTTGGTGTCATTTCCCCTGATATTTCGCCTGAAAATGGAAAGGAAAGCATTACATAACTTTAGTTAGCTTTGTTTTTGCAATGTAACCTTAGTTTTTGGTCTTTGATGAGCTGCATCTCAAACTGTAGATGTCAATCTCTTAAAGTCTCCATGCTATCACACCTGTTTTGATGGTTGCTCTTGAACTGTCATGGTCGCAGTGTGTACTAAAGTTAATCTTGTTTCTTTTTAATAGGTGTGGGCACTGTAAGAAGCTTGCTCCAGAATATGAGAAGCTGGCTTCAAGCTTCAAGAAAGCAAAATCTATTTTGATTGGAAAGGTTAATGATTTATGCATTACATATATGTTCTGTTTCTTATTTTATAACCAATATACTTTTACATGTGGAAAATATCACAGATTCTTTGATGTTAAGTTTCCCAGACAAGGTAAAACAAGCAACATGACTTGAAGAAATTAGTCATGGTGTGGTGTTGTCTTCTTAAGATGTGCAAGACAAGCATAGGATAGATAGTAATCTTAATTTCTTAGGAAATTTAATCTTTTATGCTTAGCTAAAGGAAACACGATGCTTGGTGTTTCTCCCAGGCAATAAGTCATCATACTATTTGACTCATCGCACTTGCATTGTCAATATGTGCCCTAGTGACCCAACTGTGAACATTTGAAATGATAAGGTTACTTGTGATTTGGGAATGTATTTAAACTTGGAAAGCTATGAGGGATAACAAAACTGCAAAAGTATTCTGACTGAACTATAAGATATCCTGGACGTAGATACTTGGATTTAAAAGTTTCTATACTGCAGAGGTTGCCCGTTCTCTTTGTTTTGTTGAATTTGCCATATGGATTTGATTTTTTTTCTTGTACCTCTTTACTGGCTTCTATTGAACTTGATGCTGATTCCGCAGGTAGACTGTGATGACCAAAAAAGTCTCTGCAGCAAGTTTGAGGTTACTGGATACCCCACGATTAAATGGTTTCCCAAGGGATCTCTGGAGCCTAAGAAGTAAGTAGACGTGCTTGTAATGGATTTGTAATGCTGCACTATGACTATGTACCTAATATTTTGCAAAATTTCTTTGTCTGTTAGATATGAAGGTGCACGGACAGCTGAGTCTCTTACCGAGTTTGTGAATAATGAAGCAGGTATGATAGTTTAAATTTAATCAAGTGCTTCTAGAAGTTTGTATATTCTTGACTGTTATCTTGCGAATTCATTTGTAAAATTTCATGATTTTTTTTTGGGAAAACCTGACCTTTGCGGTTCACCTAACAAGTATAGAGCCCTGACATTGCACATTTTAATCCATTCTACTATTTTTTTTAAAACAAATTTGCTGACGGTGCTCTTTCATTGTTGGTGGTGGATGTGTGATATTGTACCTTGGAGTGTTTATGACAGATGGACTACAAAAGTTTACCAAATAGTATTTCTTCTCTTCTTTGAACTTTAGATTGTTTACTCATTGTTATACAAAAGACTTCCTTGGAGTGTTTATGACAGATGGACTACAAAAGTTTTCCATATAGTATTTCTTCTACGCTTTGAACTTTAGATTGTTTACTCATTGTTATACAAAAGAGTTCTGTTCAAATATGCTACTGACTACCAGGCTTTAAACAATTTCAATTGCATTATGGATTTTTGTAGTCCATCTGTTAATAATGAAGCAGGTATGATCGTTAAAATTTACTCAAGTGCTTCTAGAAGTTTGTATATTCTTGATTGTTGTCTTGCGAATTCATTTATAGCAGTTGTAAAATCTCATGATTTATTTTTGGGAAAACCTGTCCTTTGCGGTTCACCTAACAAGTGTAGAGCCCTGACATTGCACGTTTTAATCCATTCTACTATTTTTTTTTAAAAACAAATTTGCTGACTGTGCTCTTTTGTTGTTATTGGTGGATGTGTGATATTTGATGAAAAGAAGTACCTGGAGTGTTTATGACAGATGGACTACAAAAGTTTACCCAATAGTATTTCTTCTCTTTTTTGAACTTTAGATTGTTTACTAATTGTTATACAAAAGACTTCCTTGGAGTGTTTATGAAAGATGGACTACAAAAGTTCACCAAATAGTATTTTTTCTCCACTTTGAACTTTAGATTGTTTACTCATTGTTATACAAAAAGTTCTGATCAAATATGCTACTGACTAAGGGGGTAACAATTTCGATTTCATTATGGATTTTTTAAATCCGTGTATTATTTTTGAGCTGGTAAATGCATTTTATAGTTAGAATTTATTACCCAAGCAATGCTTTCAAGTTCAATTGAAGTGAGTCTAATTGATGCCTTGTTCTCTTTTATAAATACATTTTTTTATTTGCATCATGGACATATGATCAGTTCTTTTTGGCTGTTGAATTTTCTTATTTCAGGGACCAATGTAAAGATTGCTTCTGTTCCATCAAATGTAGTGGTGCTGACTCCAGATAACTTTGATGAGGTTGTTCTGGATAAATCAAAGAATGTTCTTGTCGAGTTTTATGCACCATGGTAATGATGCATCTTTGGATTGCCTGTTTCTGTTTGGTTATGGATTACAAGTACAGAATTCTGGATTTTTTTTGTGAGGATGAGCTCAAATAACCACCCTTCTGAACAGGGTTTATATTCATTAATTTTGATTGATTCTGTTTCCTTCATTTTTACCTGAATCATTCTTTGAACCATTTCGTCCAGGTGTGGTCACTGCAAGTCCCTTGCTCCTGTAAGTCATCTATAAATGGTTAAGAGTGTTTTATGTAGCCATGGACAGTGCTGTTGCTTTAAGAGTGTTTCTGATTTCTGTATTTGCATTTCTCTAGATTTATGAAAAGGTTGCCACATCATTTAAATTGGAGGAAGAAGTGGTGGTTGCAAATGTTGATGCTGACAAACACAAAGATTTGGCACAAAGGTGGGATAATTTATACTTCTATCCCTTTTGTTTCCTCTTATTGAATCGAAATAGCACTTGTGCATTTTACACATGTATTATGTATATTGACTCAGCTTATGTGCATAAAGAAATCCAGTAAATAAGATGGGTGCATTCAGGATTTAAATAGAGCTAGCTACCATGCAGGTATGGAGTAAGTGGGTATCCAACTTTGAAATTTTTCCCCAAAAATAACAAAGACGGTGAAGATTATGATGGTGGTCGAGACGTGGACGACTTTGTGAACTTTTTCAACGAGAAGTGCGGCACCAGTCGTGATGCAAAGGGGCAGCTTACTTCAAAAGTCAGTAATGAAGTCCTATTCTCGCTAGACACCAAACGCTAGTTTATAATTTATTCTTGTCCTGATTCTTTATATTCTCCTCTTTCGCTTAAAAACAGGCTGGAATAGTTGAGACATTGGATACCTTGGTGAAGGAGTTTGTCAGCGCTAGCAATGATGAAAGAAAGGCTATCTTAACCCGAATGGAAGAAGAAGTTGGCAAGCTTGAGGGCTCCACTGCAAGGTTGTATTTTCATTTTTTTTTAAAGCTATTGCCATGTTTGATTATTGATGTTGTCATTTAGCAACTTGAGCCCCCTCTTGATATGAAATATGAATGATTGTCTTACTGTTGTCTTGTTTATTGAATACCTTGGTTTTTCAGATATGGCAAGATCTACGTCAAAGCTGCCAAGAGCTGTGTGGAGAAAGGTGTTGATTACGCCAAGAATGAAATCCAGCGTTTAGAACGCATGCTTAATAAGGTGACACAATGCTACCTTTATTTTTTTGGACTAAGAATCAATTCATTTCCGTTATATAGTGCTGAATTAATAGATACAAGCACTGAGGTTGTTATTTGTTACACAAGAGCTGATTTCTCCTATTATGTTTATCAAATCCTTCCTCGAGTACTGAACTCAGTCGCCTGCTATGCACTGTACTCTTTGTAGAATGGTACGAGTGTAATTAGTGTGTTGGCATTTTGTTTGGTGCAGGCCATAAGTCCAGTAAAGGCCGACGAGTTTACCCTGAAGAAGAACATATTGTCTACATTCGCTTAAAGCGCATAGATTTCTGTATTTGTTCTGTTTCCATCCTCAGACGGTAGAAGCTTTCTATGATCTTGTTTTACCAGCCACCGCCTGTTTTGCATTTACAATGGTAAAACTGTAGAAACCCGGAGATAAGAGCAGTTGATCATTTTTATCTATGACAGTTCTATTGAGCAATGTTTTCATATGGGCATAGGTTACATTTGTCAATTTGGAAAAGATTCTACTAGATTCACCAATTTAGCTGGTTTTAAAAAAAAAAATTAGGCTTTGTCCATTTCCTTTTAGGGTTTTCTTTTTTATTCAAGTATGTTTAACCTATGTCCCAAGAGTATAGGTTAGACAAATCGATATTTTATAAAGTTGTAATTTATAACCTATAATGCTGGCAATGACTTTATAATCGGTGGGTGCCATAAGAGCTAACTATATTTATGGAAGTTGCGAGTAATTATGTTTTTTGTAATTTTTTTTTTTTAAAAAAACTTTCTTTTAAAGGCTTTACAAATCTATAAGTGAAACTATTTGTTTTTGGTCAAAAAGATCGTTAACTATTATTATAGGTGGTTTCGATGAAATAACCATCTTATATGGACCTCTGAGTGAATATAATTTAAGATAGTAAAGGCTACAGTGTCATGTCATTACCCAAAATAAATTTTGAAAGCAAATGTGATTTTAGAATATTATTTCGTTTAGAAATGAGGGGCGTATTTAAAGAAAACGCTTAAAACATCTCGATTCCTGTGATTCGAATTCGGCCCTCCAAAATTTTATTTTTTTTAAAAGAAGAGAATGGTGGGTGGGGGGGCGTTCCGAGAATCGAACTCGGGATCGCACCCGAAGCGAGAATCATACCACTAGACCAAACGCCCGCTTTGACTCTGTTTATCAAAAAATATATAAATTCAGTTACAAGGCGAGAAAAATGAAAAATTAAAGTGGAGATGCGGGGTATCGATCCCCGTACCTCTCGCATGCTAAGCGAGCGCTCTACCATCTGAGCTACATCCCCTTTTTGTTTCTGTTTAAAAATCAAATAATAATATATAATTATTAGCGCTAGCTGAACACCCGGGAATGCAATCTGAGATCGAGCTGTATTCCAAACGTGCATACATACTTTAATTTTACGATTCCTTCAATCTGTGACAAGAAAAGGGTACTTAATGATCATTTCACCCAAAAAAAGAAAAGAAAAGGAGGGGACTAATTCGATTTATTATGAAGATATGTCAAGTGGTCCTGTGTATCTATTATTTCATCCGTCTTGTTGCATAATGGGATCGGGTCTTTGGGCCGACTCTACCCGTTAGAACCCGACAGTTCCAGAATCCTATGGGTCCAACTATCCATGGGACAACGGGTAGGTTGAGTGATTGAGTCCATGGTTCATGGGTCTTGGTTCGGGTCCTATCACAATATTATTCACAAACTTTTTTAAAAAAGGTAAAAAAAAGGGTAAATTTTTAGCTGTCGAACTCGAACCCATCTGACTTTTCAAGTTCAAACCTTTTAATTTCAAAAAGATTTCATTCATAAAAATATATTAGGAAGGATTAGTCCGTCGGATCTATGTCAACTCGCCCCTATTGATAGGGTGACAAGTACACGATAACTATCACTCGACACTTGAAGACTTGGACCCAACCCAAGCCCATCTCTAGCATAATGCATACATTTGTTTTTTTGAGAGGGTGGAACATGTATAGGCAATATAGCGTATATGCATTTCTTTCCAGTTTATTTTTCATTGATATGATCTGAAAGGAATTTGCAAAAGTCTGCATAGTGATGGATTAAATAGATTTGACCGCATCGCAGTCTCATCGGGTAAGTAACAAACTAACATGACACACGGGCACCACTTACCCCGTTTGTTTTTTGGTAGAGAAATGTAATAATTATGAATATAATTCATATTTAAGTTAAGATTCATTCATCACTGTTCTAATAATTTCCCTTCTTCTCCTTTTTTTCACACAATATTTGTTACATTTTCTCACATTCTATTACCTAATTTTAAGGAGGTAACTATTACCTCTAAAATGGTCTAATCATTTCCCACACCCTCTTTTCTGAGCTCACAAAAAAGCATGATTATGTACATTTTATATGTAAAATTTAATACTCCCTCTGTCAATTACAACTTGTCGTTTACTATTCATGCACGTTTTTTTAGAATGATAAAAACTACAGTATATAAAATATTAACATTTTTTAACATTTGTTTTTATAAATCCATACTTAATTGTAATAAGTATGAAATTATTCAAAAAAAAAAATAAAGAAATTAATATTTTATATAGTTTTTAACACCTCAAAAAGCGTGCGTGAATAATAAAACGTCAAGTTTTAATTAATGTAGGGAGTACATTTCCTTTCAATTCCCCTCTTATATAAACAAACGAGCTCTAAGACTCTAAGAGTAATTACCATAAAAGTTGCGGTACTCGGTGCAATTTCAGGAGGCGAGGTTACTCATATTCCAAAGTTGAGGTTATATTTTGCCAACTTTTTATGAAAACAAAAAAGAAATAATTAGTGGTGAACAAAAGCATATGGCGAAATCCAACTTAGCCCACACTTGCATGAGTTTGATTGATTCCAACAAAAGCATCTTGGGCTTACTACTACAGTCCTGTTGTTTTGGCACCTTACACTGCATTTATTCATCATAAATAAAATAATGCACACACCATCAAAGCATCAACTTGCACTACTCAGTCTCCGACCACATACGCTTTGAGTGATCTCAAAATTTCGAGCGATTTTTTTGCCCCCGGGACATAGCTCACTGGTAGAAAGGCCACCCTGCGCTGGGCCTAAAAGCTTCGGGTGGGAGGTTCGATTCCCAGGAGAAGCATTATTTGTTTCTCTTGTGGAGTAGGCCTCCTAGAGCCAAATGGTATAAAGGGGGTGGTTGGACTATTGCTGAGGCACATCCCGCGGTTTACCTCCCCAAGTCAATGAGGGGCCGAAGACTTGGGGTCCAGGACTAGTCTAAGTGTAAGCTTGAGATATCTGGATAATAAACAAATTACAGTAAAAAAAAAAATTCGAGCGATTTTAATGGCGGATTTGTTAAATATACCACAAATTTTACTATTTGTACAAAGGGTGCAATAATTTTTTTTTAGAAAACCCCCTGCCTTGAAAGACTGAATAATTTGTAGTACAAATAGTAAAAAAATTTGGGTGCAAATAGTATCAAAAAGGGTATATAACTTTTTAAAAACTTTGAAAAAAACAACTTTTAAAAAAAAATCAATTGCTGTATCGTACATCATCAATACATACATATAACTTATACTACTAATTAGGAAGTTTTAATATATTTGGAGTAACATATATGACTTTTTTGTATTTTATGAGATTTTGAGTAGATTGTTGTGGTCTAACAGTCTTTGATACTTTAAATTAAGCGACCATTTACAAAATCAAAATTTTCAGCCCCTCATAAATACAGAAATCATAATATTTGTATCTAAAAAGTTTTAGTATTTGTTTGAGGTAAGAATATTCATTTTTGAAAATTTGAACGATTTTTTATGATCTAAAAAGTTTTAGTGTATCTGGAGCAATAAATACGTTGTTTTGATCTGTTAGTGTTTTTTTTTTAGTAAACTAGGGTAGCAGACCCGTGCTACACCCGGGACATGATTTTATATCAAATAAATGAGTAATATTATAATTGGTGAATAACACAAAAATTAACATGGCATAAATTTTATATATAATAGGGTAAAGAACTATGATGTAGGTATAATTTTTTAATTATGATAAAATTAAACAATAGAAAGTATATATAGATAAGCACATCAAATCCAATGCTAAATAATAGAGCAACAACAAACTGATTAATCGGAGAATAAAAGATCGAAGAGGAAACAGAAAAAATTCTTATGGGTCATCGAATGATCGAGGGAAGATATATATAGCTCTTCCCAACTAATCTGCAAAATAAAAGAGAAGAATAAAAATTAGAAAAATAACTGTGATATAAGTATAAAATTTTGAATCGTGATTGATAATAATAGAAAAGAATAGATCAACACATCAAATCCAATGCTACATATATATGAGAAAGTGTAAGAATATATACAAAAAAATTAAGCAACAAACAAATGATTAATCAAATAATGAAAGATAGAAGAGGGATTAAAAAAAAATCTTATGGACATAGAGCACCAAACAAATAGATGAATCGAAGATAGAAGAGGAAACCAATTTCTTTTCAGCGTATAAGCTAGAGAATATGTTCTCCCGACTATTTATACTCACTTTGGGAAATTAATTAAATGAAAAAAGTGTCATTAAATTGGAAGAAAATGAAAAGGTGGGGTTTTAAACATTTGAATATGTATATATTGTAATATAGTTGCTATTGAAATCAATGGAAGTTATGAGATCCAAAGCATATGAAGGGTCTAAGACTAAAATATATAACCGATTATAGATAGATTAGAAGGTATCTAGATGATTTTGTACATATTATGCATTTAATAGTGAGAATGCAAAAGGTTAGAAAATTAAAAGGCATATAATAATTTAGATAATTATTACCATAACCGTTTGAAATTCAATGTAATTATACATAATTATCATGTAAGGTAGCCGTTAGGGTTTAATGAATATTATAATTATATTGATGATTCTTATAATTCATTGCATGACAAAAAAAAAAGAGGTCAATTAATTTTTAAAATAGCATATGTAAATTATAATTCTTTAAAGAGTGTGAACAAAGATAATATTTTGAAACTAATTGAAAATAAATAGTAACACAAAGATTATGACGATGGTATGATAAATTATCTCATTCACACATTTGCATAGTATAAACTATACTACTATATGATAAATTGTGATTAAAAAAATCAACTTTTTTTAATGTATATATAAAGAAAAGAACTTATAATGTTCTCCTCATTTTTCTTTATACACCTTTATTTTATTTCTATGTACAAAAAATACGTATAACAAATATGACAATTTAAGATAAAAAATATGTATAACAAATATGGCAATTTAAGATAAAATTTAAAAAATGATCAATGTGTAACTAATAGGATTCGAACTCAAGACCTTAACTCATACCAAACAACTCTATTAAGTATTAACCATTGAGCTAGGAAGATATTTGTGATCTTTTGTGGAATTAAAACAAAAAAAATATAAAATATGAACAATTAAATAAATAAGCATTAAATATGCCTTGAACACAACTTTTTATGTTATATAGATAGATAGATATAGTTTTTTAAACAAATAAAATAAGTGACCGTCTTAATGCATTTCGATTAGTTGGAATGTCATTTTTGATATGTCATTAAATTTATTTATTTTATGTAACAACAATCGTCTAGTTTTTGGATCTCATATTTTTCGTTTACTTTTTGAGGCAATAAGGGAAAGAAAATATTTTTGGGATGGGAAAAACTTGTAGTCGTTTGAAAAGAAAAGAACTTGTTACTTCTACCAAATGAAGCGTAAATTGATATTAGTATTTAATAATTGTGAGGCGTGGAAATAACGAGAGTGATCTTTGCTATCTAGTCTATTGCATGTATGAAAGGAATCCCCGAAAACAACATTGATATCAATTATTTTAGTTTAATTAACCCATCACTCTTTTGTTAAGACTTTTGACACTCAAACTATAAGTCATTTGACTTTTTTTTGGTATATTTTTTTAAATTGAAACTCTATAAAATATTTTTTATAATTTTTTAAAAATATATTCTTACTTATTAGTAATGAGAATAAAATTGTTTTAAAAAATTAATATTTTGGAATTAACAAATGAAATGACAAATTAACACCTAAAAAATCATATTATAAGAAAATACAGAATAACTTGTCAATCAAGGTAATCCCACTCAAAATCAAAATGATCACTTCGGATTCCCTCCTCGCCTTGCAAAGGCCGGTCTAACTTTCTCCTCCAGCCTCTAAACGACTCAAGAGCTTTCTGGTCTCATTTATACGGATGCTCTTAGCTAGATCAGGGTTCCCAAACGGCCAAATTCTTTCGGTTAAAAAAAAAAAAAACTAACAAGGGTTTGAAAGCCCTTGAGAGCTTAAAATGCACACACCACAGGGAAAGAGGTCGTTTCCAAAAGGCTCATGACAATATATACACAAAAGACAAAAGAAATTGCAGATTGAATCAATCTCTTTTATGGTAAATTTTACAAGAAAGACTTAAATATATGCAAATGACACTCTAGGACACAAGCAATAACCAGGATTACTCTGGGTTGATGTGATAATTGATAAGAATATTGTCTTATAAGGCAAGGATGTGTTTGGCCAAAGTGGGTCGTCGTCGTCGCCTTGCCCTCTTCGTGTACATAACGTTAACCATGAACATGTTTTCTTATAAGGCAAGGAGTACTTTGTATTTTCTAAACAAGATAACGGACATAAAGCTGAAAACCTTGCTATGTATCAACAGAATAGCTAAAGTAGTAAAGTCTAAGGAGACCCAATAAAAGTGCTGCATCAATAAAGAAGGTGTATTGGTCTAAAATGGTCAAAACAGAACCTATTGATCTCTTCCACTGAATATGTCTTAGTACAGTGAAAAAATACTCAAGGAATATTTAAAGGTGTCTCAATCGCGCAGTCGAGTAGTCGCACGAAACCGTCCAAAGAGGCCAATTTGGCCTTATTGCTCAACCCCACATAATGCATGCAGCACCACAATTTGTTTGTTTATACAAGACAAACTAAGCACAGTCTTTCGAAAAACAGGAAGACAAGGGCATGGATTGACAAGTACACATAAGGCCCGGTTTGGATCTATGAAATGTTCGTTACTTTGACAAGTTAAAGACTAATCAATCAGTTGGTAAGCACATATGCTACCTCCTCCAAGATCTTCTAGACATAAAGAAAGATGAATCGAAGTCATGAGTTAATGGAGAAAGAATTTCTTTTAAAAAGAACCGAGCTAGCAATTTGTTGAGTTAGAGCTACCCGTTTAAAAAAACACTCACCTAAAATTTTACACATACACGAAAAGGAAATGAAAGAAATAAAATCAAGTTCAATTCTCATTTAAAAAGAATACCATGCCAAGTCGTTGAAGCTATTATATATATAGAAGAAAAAGGACAGATGCAATTAACTTAGCAGAAATAGTTATTTAGAAGATTTGAGGTTAGCAATATGCCAACGTATTGACAACGCAAGTTCATTTACTTATACAGCCACACACAAAAAAAAAGGAAGAGAAAAAGGAACTCATTATATATAAAAACACACATTAACCCCTCATTTGTTTTTAGTTAAGGAAAGGTAATGGTTACCCTTCCGAATCTAGTCCATTTTTAATTTAAGATTCATTGATCATTATTCTAATCATTAACCTCCTTCCCTCATTTTACGCACAAAATCTATTTCCTTTCCCCCCATTTGATTACCTACTTTGAGCATAGGGTAACCAATCCTCTAGGATGCTCTAACTATTACCCTGTCCCCTTCTCTAGACTCACAAAAAAGTGTTGATCATACAAATTTTATATATAAAATTTGATTCCTTTCCCTTTCATTCCTTTCTACTCAAACAAACGAGGCCTAAATCTCTTCTTACACCAATTATAAAATTTCCACAGCAAAAATCATTGTCATCATTCTAATATTCTCAATAATGAAAAAAAATAAAATTTAGAAGATTTAGGGAGTATTATAGGAAGAAGAAAAAACGATTCAGAGATCAATCTATTATGAGTTTGTGACTAGAGAGCCCTTGAAATTCATTGACAAAAGGGGCAAACAATAGCAAAGGCTAATAATGATAGAAAAAGAAGGCATTATTTTGGCCCTCCAAACATGTAAAAGGCATCAAACAAAGATAAACTAATTTTTTAAGTTTTGATTTAAAAAAAGGATCTTCCAATTTCTGAAAAGGAAGGTACCAAATCTAAACGAAGGGTGGGTGTGAAAAGAATTTTAAACACTAGGCTCCACAGATCAAGTGCATTGCCATGGCCCACACCAAGTTATCTGAACGTCATCATCTTTGCCAAGCTAAATTGAAAGACTTTTTCATGGCATGCTCTTAAACTTTACCCCAGTCATTTTCCATACAAACAATTTGATAAAGATGTTCAGATAGGATATTGTTTTCACAAACATCACTAAGCCATTTACTTATTTGTCGTTTTACCATTCGTATTTTGTACAACAAATACTATAAAATGCTATATACATTAATCACACACACACACACACATATATATCCAACGATGGATAAAAATAACTATCAAAAGAACCCTAGAAGGCTAGATCAAGGTAACAAGGGGTGAAGGGTTTATTAATATTTATTCCTATTAATGCTGATGTCTACTGTTTGTATTGCTGAATTTACCTAGACTTATAAAACTCAGCACATACAAACATTCTGAACTGGATATCTGATCTGATAGGGACATAATGTTACTATAGGTTCTATGGTTGGTCAACAGTTGTTCTAAAGTACTAGTCTTTCACATTTAGCTAGTTTCTAGGGTCCCTAAACCAAATGTTCACATAAACTGATGCAAAGACAGGTTAGTGACCACAGCAAAACAAATCAAACATTGGGGACCAAATAAGATACAAAACATGCATATAGGTTAGCAACCAGACAGAGACACAATAAAGAAGCTTGGGGTATGTTTAGAGTAATGGTCAAAGGTTATGAGATTTACCCTATAATGAAGACTTCAGATATTTGAACTTAAGCATCGATGCACATGAAAGAAGTGATCACCACCTTTTGCTTATTTCTCCCTTGTTCCTTCATTGTTTCCCTGCAAAGTCAGCATATCGGCATGTATGTCAAAATCAAATGGGGCTCAGATATATTCCAATTTCCAACAAAATGGAGAACAGAAAAGTAATTTCTATAACTACTGAAAGCAGCTTGGCATAGATTCCCCATATAGATATCCTCATAGACAAAAGACATTCGCTTAACCAAAAATTGGTAAAATGCTAAAGCACTTGAGTAGAGTATAATTAACTAGAAAATCTATTTACTTCTGACTTTGAAGATGAATAATTTGTGTAGGTATGATCACATTCAATTCAACCACTGACAAAAGCAAGAGACAATACAAGCTGATATATTTTAATCAGAACAACCAAGGTAAAAAAATACTTATTTTCTAGCAAACTTTTCCCCCAAAAGTGGAGAGTGAACATAGTATGTCGACACCAGGAAATATAAAGCCGAATTTCCAATCATATAAAATGGTACAATATAACCCACAAAGGGAATCTCTGCCAATTAGAGGAGAGGGGGTCAGGGGAGGAGGATTGAAGTTAGGGTTTTGGGAGGACAATTCACTTTTACATTTCAATATAAAATGAAGCCAGAGTGGGGCATGGTGATATGGGGATCATTCATGTGCAAGTGGCTCAAAGCCTTTATGACTCCAGTCCCTTGACATTGTAATATCTCAAGTTTAAACTCTGGAGGACGAAAAAATATTATTACAGTTACAGCCAGAGCCCACTATAAGTGTTGACACTGATGAGCTCATTATCAACATGACAACATCTTATTCGCAAAAATTAAGCAAGGCATATATAAGCAATTTATATGCAATTAACACAAGGCCCCACATCCGATATCTAAACTAATTGTAACAAACACATAACTTATAAAAATGATAATCTCTGAGTATGATAAAATCTTCATTTAGATTCTAATCTCCTTGTAAAACATTGTCTCAGGAACTTCAATGAAAATGTGTCTTTTAGTAGTCTCAAATGATCTTATAATCATCTAATAAAGAAAAGCACACTCTGAATGATACAACAGTATTCTAAACTTCATTGATATATCTATTTATATATGATTGTCAAAAAAGAATACATATGAGATTGAGAGTTTTATTAGGAGTTCATTGTCTTTTGGACACCAAAAGCATTCTAAGAAATTTAATCACCCATCCTAAAAAACCTTCAACTAGATTTTAATCTAATTGTTAAACATTATAAAAGTACACCTTTTAGTAGCCTCAATTCTCAAATGTTCCTATAATCACAAGATAACAATAATAAGAACTGGCCTACAATCAAAGGAGACTGGTATAATGTTTTATACATGCAAAATTATGCGATGGAACTAAAGATTGTAATAAAATTTTATTAAATACAGAAGATCAAATATATATGCTAGCACCAGTTAAAAATTGAAAACACATTGCTGTTGTTATTGGTACTATAATTTAATATTTTAAACTCCCAAAATACCATATCATCTTTATAACTCATAAGATAGCCTTAATGTGGGATATACCTTGATATTATGAGAATCTCATGGACATTTTCTCCCACTAAATAATATCTATCACAAACACCCCTCTTTACATATATATCAGCTTTTCAATTGCACCAAACAGATCCTAAGTAAGGGACTGGTGTAAGGATAAATTGAACAAGTTTACTTAACTACTCCATATAACACAAGGTTTGTGGTAAAAGTTTCTCCTCCAATATTCTACATAAAACAAGAATAGGGCACGGGTCCTTAAAACAGCACATAAAGGGTACTTGGACTTTCATGTGTAAGAGAATTACAGAAATGCTACTTAAAACAAGTGCAAGATGAATGCTTAGATCTAAAGTTCCCCTCTTGTTTTCCATTTACCAGATGCTAAGAGCTAAAGATCCATAATTGAATACACATAAGCGAATGAATGAAGCAAAAGCTACAACACGCAGACTGCAGAGTCTCACAGGTTATCCGTACCGGTAGCACAGGACTGAGCAATATACCATAACTATACATTAACCAGCACATCCAGCCATGGCTTGAACATTCCAACACATCAGATCATCTAAAACTTTCTAGTTCTGCATTCATTATATCAATATGAGTTTGCTTAATAATGTAATCAAAACATATACCTCATGGTGCCTTTCAGCACCGAAGGCAAAAATGAGGAAGAAATTGACTCAACAATGGCACCAGCGCTTGTGGTAAAGTTAACTACTGTAACCTGCAAGATGCAGCTCATGCCAGTGAAGATATATGATGATATCCATGTAAAAAACAAATGCTCAGCAATAATGCATATAGAAAAATGAATATTACTTCTATGATGATCCTGTTAAGGTCTTTTTGGAATTCATAAACTGAAAACCTATTGTTGAGAAAAAACACAACTTATGTGGACCGGATGCTCTTAGCATACACCCCATCAAGAGAAAGAAGAGATTTTATTTTATTCTTTCTATAATATAAAAACTCTAAAATGGACCCCACAATGGCCAATAAATAACTGCTTCCTCTCCTCCCAAGGTCCAAAACAAACTAAGAGCTTTCAATAGCTTTCTTTCTAGTTTCTGCCGTCCACAAGACCAGGGAAAAAAAAAACACCCCATAGCCTCATAGTGTCGACATGATTTGCCAGGAAGAGCCTCTAGTAGCAAAGATTCTTGATCTCTATGAGAAAATCTCAAGCTTAGAGAGTCTCAAACCATCCGAGGATGTCAACACCCTGTTTACACAGCTTGTTGTCACATGCATCCCTCCAAATCCAATCGATGTCAACAATCTTTGTGAGAAAGTGCAAGAAAGCAGGTCCAAGCTTATTAAACTATGTGGAGAAGCTGAAGGCTACCTCGAGAGCCACTATTCATCCATCTTAGGATCATACAACAACCCGCTTGACCATCTCAATATCTTCCCATATTTCAACAACTATATCAAGCTTAGCCAGCTTGAGTACACCATCCTCAGTCAACACATCACCCATGTCCCGAATCAGATTGCCTTTGTGGGGTCTGGCCCTCTCCCTCTCACCTCAATATGCCTTGCTTCCTTTCATCTCACCGCAACCACTTTCCACAACTACGATATCGACCAGTCAGCCAATTCACTTGCTTCTTCCCTGATCAAATCTGATGCTGAACTGTCGGAAAGAATGTTTTTCCACACTAGTGATATCATGAATGTCAAGGATGAACTGAAAGCATATGATGTGGTGTTCCTAGCAGCTCTGGTGGGGATGAACAAGGAGGACAAGGTTCAAGTCATCGATCATCTGGCTAAGAACATGGCTCCAGGCGCAATTCTCATGCTTAGGAGTGCTCATGGAGCTAGGGCTTTTCTCTACCCAGTGATTGACCCCTGTGATCTCAGCGGGTTTGAGATGCTTTCAGTGTTTCATCCCACAGATGAGGTTATCAATTCAGTGGTCATCGCTCGCAAAGTTCCCAATAAGATCAAGCCTATCTGCTCCATCCACCAGGATCATCTTGCATCTATGATGTCACCCAGTTGCAAATGTTCAGACTACCAGGTCTTCAATCCCCTAAACCCGGGAAACAGATTCGAAGAATTGGCCATTAATGAAGAGCAGTACTAACTGCTTGATACCCTCCATTTTCATCCATCCATCAGCCTCCATAGTTTCCTACTCCTCCCAACAGATTCCTAATATCATCCCCTCAGCAAAGATTCACTCAATTCTAAACTACCCGTCTCTCTAAAACATGTTTCCATATGTTCCTGCAGTCCAACAGTCCAAGTATCATGCAATAAAGTCATTCTTGTGTGTTTCAGTCCTCTAATATATATGGACTTCCATTTTTATTGCGTTCAATTATCTCAATAATTGGTCATATTTTGAAGTCCTTGCTTTGCACGGCTCTTATCGACTAAGGATTGATTATTACATTCAAGCATGGAAGTTAGCCCCAAAGATGGATCTGATGAAGGTTCCAAGTTATAGGTGACATGTGTTTAGGTATGGCTACACACGACTCCTTTGTGTTTCTTCTTGTTTTTACTTTGTGAATTTTGTGGGATGTGTAACCTATTAGGGGTGTCATGCTCATGGAAAAGGATGGAGCTTATGAATGTGGGCATTCAGGCAGAAAGAGTAATCTGCTCCATAGGTTTCTACCTAGATATCTTTCTCAGCAAATGCAATGATAGGTCGAAATAAGAGATTCGGTGTGTGAATCCAATGTACTTGTATTAATAGTACAATCACTAATTAATTAAGTGCTATATTTGCATTTACATGTAAACTCATATATGACATGAACTTTGTCATATCAGTGTGAAATTTAGTCATTTCCCTATATAAGATTTCTCTTGATGAACTTTTAGCAACTTTAAATGGAAACCTCACATCTAATATTTAAATCAAGATTCAGTGGCCGTAAGTAAGTCAAGTAAACAAAGATAGAAGCAAAGGCAATACACACGTTGCAATTGTAAAGTTTCAGAAGCTCGGCCACACCAACACAACCAAATAAAGCAAAGAAATCAAACTCAAGAAATGATAGAAGATAAACATTCTTGCCAGTACAACCAAAACTTTGCAAAATGTAAGTGAAAAGATGAATGGCTTACATATTGAATGACAACAATGCACATGCTGTTCATTCCCAGAAGTTTATTAATGGTCCTTATCCTATATAAACTCATTATGCCTTCTGGTTCCACAGTCTAAATGGGAATGAAGTTCAACAACATAGCATCTGGTGGAGTGGTGGACCACAATAAATGCAACACTAAAAAACTGTAGTTTCAGTACATACATGAATATACCCCATTTGATAAAGAATTTGTGCCAATTCATTCTTCTTATGCATAACAAGTGAGACTGTCATGCATAATTTTTATGAAAAAGATATAAAACAATTAAACAAATAGGCATGCAATTTTAAGACATTAAAGCAACTTAGTCCATACCTCTGGAGTCAGAACTTCATTGTGCCGTAAGCGATGTTCATCTTTTGGGTAAATGATAGTCAAAGGTGGCAACTATACCTTTAAATCATCTACTGCTCCTGCTTCAAAAACCATTCATATGTAATATGTTCCCCCCATCCAGTCTGCAACCAGCAATAGCATCAACTAACCATTCTATTTCAGACTTTCTGCAGGATAATGCAAACCCTTAAATCACCAGGCATGGTGTGTTGAATGTTGAATCAAAATACAACCAGCATAAGAGATTATTTCACTTGACTTTCTGCAGCATATGCAAGTAAATTCTTTCAAAAACCAAGAAAATAAACTGAATCAGAAACCTATTATGTGATTATTTCCTTCCCATCCATAGAAGTTCCGATATTTTATCCGGGAAAACCATCCATAACACTTTTCCTAAGTCTGGGAAAACCTTCATTAGCCAACTCCTCATTTCATACATCCTGTAGTGTACCGTGTGCATACAAAATTCCTATCCGATTTGATGAAGAAAGATGTATTAAACCATAAAAATAAGATGTAACTTCATAGCTTTTCTCTTGACGTATTAAGGGCCAGAAAACCGCGCATTATGAATTTTTAAATCAATTAAACCGGAAAGAAAGCACAGACTTCGAATAAAAAATAGGACAAATCAGTACTACTATAATACTATCTTACTGCCTGTTGGACAATAATTCATATTTCACATACATGAAAATGTGTTTTTGGCTAAATTGTGGAACGTTCCGGAAGAATGTGGAATGCGGAGGAAGTCTCCGGAATGTGATGGAATATTCTAGAAGCGTATGGAAGAGTGTGGAAGACTCCGGAAGTGTGTGGAACCTTATGGAAGGTTCCGGAACCGTGAAGAGTCTAGGTGTGCCTAGACTAGTGTAGAGTTCTCCAGAAGCTTGGAGAACATTAGGAAAATGTATGGAGGAGTCTAGAAAGATAGAGATGATTCTGGTGTTGGAGTATTCTAGAGATGTTCTAGGACTCTCCATGTAAGAGAGGGCATGGCCTATAAATAGGCTTAGTGGTGTGTGAGTTAGTGAGTGAGCGGGCGTGGTGAGTGCTCCTCCAAATGAGTGTGAGTATGGAAGGTGTTGTGTAGCCTAGTATGTGATCGATCGAGCACGAGGGCGTCTCGACCACATACTAGTGAGTGTGAGTCCTAGTGTGTGATCGATTGAGAATGAGGGTGTCTCGATCATACACTAGAGCATGAGGGTTGGTCAATAGGTGTGATCGATTGAGCATGAGGGCGTCTCGATCACACGAGTATGTGGTCCACCAAAGAGTGAGGTTAGTCTCTTGAGTCGAGTGGTGTACGTGAGTCTTATATTTGTGAGAGGTGTACTTGTGTACATATATAATACAAGTTTTCATTTATAAGTGGAGCCTGATCCATCCGAGTCACACGTGATCGAATGTTAGCTGCCCGATTTTTCCCCAACACTGCCAACTCTCAGACAAACTATGAATTAACAATAGGAGAAATTAGCAATATAATAAGGTCACTATCAGAGTCCTAAACCTTCAAGATCAAGCCCCATTTCATTACTTAAACAATGAAATTCAATGATTTATCACTTGCAATTGGAATAGAAGCCTAGAAGATCGTAATCAATAGCCAATACACAGAAACAGAAACAGAGAAATTAGGAATTCACATTCGACGATCATTACATGATGCCAAAAACATTTTTCCGGAAAATAAAGCTGCTCAAGAAAAGGCACAATCGATCACTCGAATAATTCACGAAAAGGGAAAATCGGCTCAAATGCTCAATCAATTATCACCTCGTCGGAGCAAAATTCAACATTGCCGGATCATAGGTAAGCTTCGCTGATGAGTTTTCAGACTGGATCCTCCGTTGCATGAGCGAGGAGCTTGAGAAACTGTAACTTGTCATTTGTCAATTTGTTTCCACATACGACAAGCCCTAACCAACTCACAGGGAAATCGGAAAAGGAGAAGAAGGCAAAGAGTAACGGGGGAAGTATTTTTTTTATTTGTTTATTTTTTTTTGATACAGGCGAGAATTTGGGGGTGTCAACCACGGTTGTACCACCACCCAAGAGCGTCCCTACGGACGAGAGTTTGGAACTCTAAATCTGAACTCCAGGACGACGAGGCGGACTCCAAAGCCATGCGAGTAAGTCGATCAGCTGTCTTGTTCGCCTCCCTGAAAATATGGGTCACAGAAAATGTCTCGAACAAGCTAAGCAGACGAAGAGCATCCGACATAAGGATTTCGATCTCCCAGGGTGTCGACCACGCACCATTGATCGCATTCACAATCGCGAGACAATCACCCTCCACCGCAACTCTTCGGAAACCTAGCCTTCGAGCTTCCAACAAGCCGAGCTGAAGACCCACAGCCTCAGCCTGAATCGCATAAATCATCCCGCATCTTCTGGCATCGCAAGCAAGCACCCTGCCATCATCATCTCTGATAACAAACCCTGCAGAAGCAGAATCAGAAAGAGATTTTGCGCCATCAAAATTAATTTTAACGACATCATTCTCAGGCTTTCGCCATCTAATGGCATTCCTTTTGCGAGGGTTGCCTCTAGGTTTGATTCTCGTTGTTTTTTCATCTTCTTCATATGAGTCGTCTTGTTTAGTTCTTTTCCAGTTTTTCATGTGGTATTTGATTATGGCTACCAATTCGTCTATTGTTCGTAAGTTCTGGTTGTCGAATATAATCTTGTTTCTTTTCGTCCAAATGCACCACCAGGAGAAAGCCAAAGTAGCCTTTTGCTCTTGGTTCAGCTGTTGAAATATTTCGTTGGTTATAGTCTTTATACTTTTGTTACTTTTATCAACACTTACTACTTTTCGTTCAATATCTCTATCCAGGGCTCCAATTGTTCTCAGAGTTGTCGGGCACTCCGTGAGAAGATGGATAGCGTCTTCCTCCCTAGAGTTACAAAAAATACACTCCATGGGCGTGTGTATCCCCTTGTTTTGGAGCTTAGATTTAGTAGTTAATCCATCCAATCCTACTTTCCATAGGAAATTCTTTATCTTTGGTGGGCATTCAACTTTCCATATTCCAGAGAATAATTCAATCTCATTGTCATTTGATTTCATGATTAATTTCAAGGCACTTGATGTTGAGAACCAACCATCGGTGCTAGGTTTCCAATAGAGTCTATCTTCAATTTCCTGCGAAGGGAGGGGGATACTTGTAATTGTCTCTACAAGGTCCGAAGGTAGAATTTCTCGAATCTTTTGTACATTCCATGTCTTATTTGGTAGGATATAGTTTTCAACTCTTTCTTGATCATCAATCTGATGGATTAGTCTGTGATCCTTAATATTTTTATCATCATTTAGACATTTGTCCTTCCAGAATTTAATCGTCTTTCCATTTCCAATTTGCCAGATGAGTCCATCACAGAATTCATCTTTTAGGTTAATTAACTTGGCCCACTGCCAAGACAAGTTTTTCTTCCTTTTATAGTCCCAAATTTGGTCTTCCTTTAAATATTTTTCTCGGATTATTCTGACCCATTGGTTGTGGGGTTCCGCCAAGATTTTCCATAATAATTTCATTTGTAAGGCTTTGTTCATGTCTTTAGTTCTGCTAATTCCCAAACCTCCTTGTCTTTTTTATTTGCAAATTTTGTCCCAACTTAACAATGGTTTATAATTTTGATCCTTATTCCAGAAGAAACATCTATTTATTCTATCTAATTCATTGTGCACACTTGTTGGAAGCATAAAGTTTTGCATAACGTAATTTGGTTTAGCCATAAGATTCGCTTTTATTAGAACGGCCCTTCCTTGCTGAGAGAGGGAGCTCGCTTTCCATTTTGTCAACTGCATTTTCGATTTT
This sequence comes from Persicaria tinctoria, assembly GCA_037127255.1. Lineage (NCBI taxonomy): Eukaryota > Viridiplantae > Streptophyta > Magnoliopsida > Caryophyllales > Polygonaceae > Persicaria > Persicaria tinctoria. The sequence goes on from JBANSL010000012.1 coordinate 11,497,427, forward strand.
TCAATAACATCTTCAAAGGTTTCTTTGTTCACCTTGCCGTTTATTATGGGGCATCCTAGATATTTGTCCAATGCTACTTGGTTCATTATACGGAGAGTGCTTTGGATTTGGAGTTTTTGGTTTGCAGAAACACCTTTTGTTACTTGGAACGCTGATTTGTGGAAATTCACTTTTTGACCCGAAATTTGACAGTATTCGTCAATTATATTTTTCACCTTAGCACACGATTCCTGAGATGCTTTCGCAAAGATCATGATATCATCCGCAAAGGAAAGGAATGGAATCTGTGATCCATTTGGGGTTATTTTAAAACCAATCGCGTCTGTTGATTCATGACATTCTTGTTGTAACTTTCTGGCAAGGATTTCCGCGCCTATGATAAACAAGTAGGGGGAAATGGGGTCACCCTGTCGGATCCCTCTTTGTGGGAGAAAAGTCTCAGTTGGTTCATCGTTCACTAAGACTGAGAAAGAAACAGTCTGAATACACTCACTGATCCACCCCGCGAATCTAGGAGAGAAACCAAATTTCTCCAAGACCGCAAGGAGAAAACTCCAATCGACTCTATCGTAGGCTTTCTCCATGTCAAGTTTTATTGCAATCCATCCTTGTTTTCCTTTTCTTGTTCGGAAAGAGTGAAAAATTTCGTGAGCTATAAGCACATTATCCTGAATAGCTCGATCAGCCACGAAGGCTCCTTGAAGTGGGTGAATAATTTTCCGAAGAACTTTTTTCATTCTTTCTGCAAGAATTTTGGCAATTGCTTTGTAAATCGTTGAGCACAGGCTAATTGGTCTATAGTTGCTCGTTGTGGATGGGTTTTCGCATTTTGGTATTAGGGTGATAAATGTCTGGTTTATTTGGCGCAACATCTTCCCCGAAGAGAAGAAGCTTTTGATGGCCTTGGTTATCGATGGTCCAACAATATCCCAATATTTTCTATAGAACTATGCTGTCATCCCATCAGGTCCCGGGGATTTGTCTTTACCAATGGAGAAAAAAGCGGATTTTATTTCATAATTGGATACCGATTTGGTTAGTTCTTTGTTATCATCCGTAGTTATCTCTTTGTCTATCAGTGTTAAATAGTTCTGTAAAAGTCGTTCATTGATACTTTCTTTCCTGAATCTTTTTTCGAAATCGCCTTTTATTTCTCTTCTAATATTGTCTTCCCCAATTACTTCTGTGCCCTCTTGCGTTCTAATTTGTCTTATAATCTTTCTGTTTCGTCTGCCTGAGGCTACTCTATGGTGGTAACCGGTGTTTGAGTCCGAAAGTTTTAAATGTTTCGTTTTCGCTCGTTGACTCCAGTATTGCTTATGATACTGCAGAAGTTGATCCTTTTTTTTATTAATTGTATTTGAAGTTTGGCATTGTCTTGTTGCTGGCCTTGATTGCTATTCATTTGTAGTTCAAGTAACTTTTCTTCTGTTTCTCGCAATTGCCTAAAGATATTTCCAAAGGTTCTTTTATTCCACTCTTTCGTTAGTCGTTTTAGAAGTTGTCTTTTTCATAACGTTAAACATGTGCGATCCTTGGTATTGTGTTCTCCACGCTTGAGCCACTAAGTTCCTGTAATCTCTCCTCGTCAGCCACATTTTTTCAAATTTGAAAGGTCGCGTCTTTCTTCTCTCGTCTACTTCTAGTTGTACAGAGATTGGGCAGTGGTCCGATGTCGAGAAAGCATGGTTTCTTGTTGCGATGTCTGGAAACCATTGGATTATTTGGTCTTGGACGAGGGTTCTGTCAAGTTTCTCATAAATGTTGTTCACATCAGTTTTCTTTTTCCTCCAAGTAAATTTGTTACCAACGGTTGGAACGTCAAGTAGGTTGCATTGATCTTTGAATACTAGTAATCGCTCAAATCGGGAGGGGTGTGGATCGTTACCACCACTTTTTTCACTTGTACTTTGGATCTCATTAAGATCGCCCAACAAAATGACAGGAATTGTCAGAGTTTGGATATGGGTAGTTAAAAACTGGCAGAAAGATGCCTTAGATGCCACCTGGGGAGGAGCATAGACAAAACAAACTGCAAATGTTGTTCCTTTTCCAATAATTTCATTTTTTAAGGTGATGAATCGCTCCTCTTTAGTCAAAACAGAGACTAAACAATCTCGCAGAAGGTAGTTTTTCCATAGCACGCAGATCCCCCCAGCCCTACCAGAAGTCGGGCTGAAACATATAGCGTCGAACCCAGCACCTTTCCATAGGACATCAGGGGGTTGGGTCTCCGCTTTGGTTTCCAATAGCGCTAAGATTTGAATGTTCTCTATTTTACATAATGTTTCAATTTCTGTCCATTTGTTTCGGTTTCCAATCCCACAACAATTCCAAGAACAAATTTTCATTTTAGACATAGATAAAAGATATTTATTTGGTTCGATCGTTTCCTATTTTCTAAGGTCTTTTCTTTTTGTTTGATATACCATTCGAATATTTGAACCTTTGTCCATGCTTTTGGATTGCATTTACTGTAATCATTACTTTCTTTTTTGCTTGTTTTCCTGAATTCTTTTGTTCTGCTCTTATTTTTTCTGTTTTTGTTATTCTTTTGTCTTTTATGGTTTTGGCTTGTATGTTGTTCTTGTTCTTGTAATCTATATATAAGGAGGGGCAGAGGTAGCTTGCGTTCCTGATTTGTGATTTCTATTTGCTTCATCCATTTGTCTATATTTAGGTCATAAACCTTTTTCCTCCCTCCTAGTTTCTTCTTCTTATGATCCATTGGTTTCTTATGATGTTTTCTTAACGAGCAGAGATTATGTTTTATTGAGTTCTTTTCTTTCTCTAAGCGAAGAGAAAAATTGTAGAGTGCAAAGTAGGAAGGGTTCAAAGAGTTTCTATGTTTGGTCATGTGCTCAATAGCACAGTTTGGTTCGGTCATGTACTCAAAGGCACAATTTGGTTCTTTTATCGAGTTCAAAATGCATATAAGCAACCACGGACAGATCAACAGCAAGGACAAGGAACTAGAGACAAAAACAATAAAGAATGAAGCACACCTGGGGTCAAGGGGAACGTTATGCCCGTCATCTATCTTCCCTTTCATCTTTCCAATTGCTCTTTGTATCTCTGACATGGTTTCATCCATCCTTTCTCCATCAATCAAGATTTGGTCCATGTGGTAGGGCAGTTGTTCAAGTTTCCTGGACTTCAGACAGCTCAAGACTTGTTCAGGGTTTCTTTCCCTGATGTGCAGTTGTTTCTCCTTCCAATTTCGGTTTCTTTTGTTGGATTTTTCCATCTCCGATTTCTGTTCTTGATGCATCGGGTCGGAAGGAGAGCTGAGAAGATTCAAATTTAGCACCCTCTTGTCTTTTCTCTGATTTGTTCTTCCAATGGATTGTTCATATTCTTGTTCAACTTTCATTTGTTCGTCTCTGATCTTCATGCTTTGAAGTTCCATACTTTGACAGATCTTCGCCGTGTGGTTCTTTTGACTCCGAGGGGTACTTCTCTTTCTGCTAAATTCAAGGTTAGAAAGTTCAATTGTATTTTGAAACACTTCATACCAAAAGTAGAGCAAAGAAAACATTTGTAGCAATACATATGCAATTTTCAGAAGTGGGATCTTTTGTTCAACGTGATCCGATTTGGCAGCATGTTTTCTCCTTTGTTCGGACGTGGTCGACTTTGACCCGAGAGTCAGAAGGTTGTGCTTTTCAATTTTGTCCGGATTTCGGATGTGGTCAGTATAGGTTGTTTTTTCAAAGAAAGACACTTGCTTGGGGATCAAAGATAGAACACGCAGATTCAGGCATAAAGAGCATTTTTCGTATAACCAAATCATAGATAGATTGTATTTCATCCAGCATTCACTCTGTTTTTCTAGACTCTTAATTTTAATCTTTGACTCACAATCAGAACGCACCACAGACAGAGGGCAAGACCTCCAACAGAGAGTATATAAATTATCAAACTCAAGATTTTTTCCAGATTTGTAGATTTTTTCAAGAGTACGCAGGAGATTTTGCACTGATACATGTTCGAAAAATTGGAAGTAAACTAGACCCGTAGCAATGTAAAGAAAGAAGGGGAGAGAAAACCTGATATAGGCCAACCAGAACAGACACATCGGATCTGTCCCAGAGGCCGCCAGAAGGGAGCCAGAGTCGTACCCCCTAACCCCGCACCACCAGGAACGGGAAAGAGAAAAGCGAGACCCACCCTTAGCCCCCCAACCCCACCGCCAGCGAACATCACTCTTCAAATAGTCCTGAGATCCCGCCATCGAACGACACTTTTCGACAGATTCTTTGCGTTTTTGGGTCCAATTCCCATTGATTGATGATGAGGAAGCTTCGATTAGGCCATTTCCGAGTTTACCGCAGCTGCTGGCTTTGCCTTCATCGGACATTTTGCCCTTTATTGAGCGCCGATTCTGGTTCATTTCTTTTGACTGATGTCGAGGTGGAAGCCATCTTGAGGTTATGGCTCTTCCTTTAGGCGGATCGTCAGGTTGGAGCGGTCGCCGGCGGCGTCGAAGGGGTGCTGGGTTAGGGTTTTCGCTTTCTCTCTCTATCTCTTTCTCTCTCTTCATTTTCTTAGACTATTTGGGGGGAAGTCTCTTTGTATTTGGGGATTGGGAACAAGTACAAGAGAAAAGTGTAAAGACGGACCGTAGCAATCCGACAGACTAAGGGCATGTTTGGAAACAAGTAAGTGATGGAGTAACTTAAGCCGAGGCGGATCCTCTTTAGGGCCAGTAGTGGCGGTCGTCCCCCAATCGAAAATGAAATTTAACATACATATTCCTTTCGTCAATAGCTTCGGTTTGATATATCATAAGCTCAAATCCGATATCTAAGCAAAAAGTTATAAGCATTTCAAATTTCAGCACTGAATTACAATATTTCCTACCTCATCTACCAAACTGATATATTTTTATTGTAATTATTATTTATTAATTTCATATCTTAATAATATAACTATATCCGAGAACTTCAAATTAGGATGTTATATTGAAATATTTGAAAACCATGAAATAAATCATGCAAATTCACGGTACATAATATTGATGATTTTTCGGAAAAGAAAAATTAGGGTTTAATTTTATATAAAATATTTTTTTTATCGTAAATTTTCGCCCCCTCAATCAACAAGTTCAGGATCCACCACTGCTTGAGCGGATGGATTAAGAGCATTCCCAACAGATGCTCTATTTTGGAGAAAGTTGGACTTTTGGGGAATATTGGGCTTATATTTAGCCCAACAGTTTCCCCAAACCAATCTCCAAAATAGGGATGAGCCGGGAAGATATGCTTGCTTGCCCCATATCTGCAGCAACGCTAGAAAAATTTGGCGGCCCCTTTCCTCTCTTCGCCCACGTTCTTGAGACCTAAAAACTGCCATTGAACGTATTCAATCATTCCTCTGCCTAGAACGAAGGTACAGGTGAGTTCTTCTTCGACTTTTGCCTTTGGTATTGCATCAAGCATAGTTTGATTTAGGTTAGTTTTTGTCTCGAATCTTGTTACAATTCTACGCTATAAAAAATCTCATGATTTAAGGGTCTGTTTGGATTCCCTTTGTATTTTAATTATAATGCATGATTTTAGTTTATAATGAATTTATCACATAAGTAGCGTTTGGATGGTAATTTTACAATTAAATTATAATCGTCTTCTCTCGCTTTCACTATCGTATTGAATGTCACCATTGATGTCCTTGTTGCCACTAGACCTTGCGGGCTGGAATCCGGCAGAGTTCGGGAGAGAGTGGGTCAGCAAGCTTGATGTCGAAGATGAAGAGGTTTTCCCGGCGTGCTGAGTTCCTGGTTGGAGTTTAGGGTTAGGATTTTGATTTTTTTTTTTACTTTTAGGGCTTTTGATTGAGGGTGGGATTAGGCCGAATTGGGAGTTTGAGCTCAAATCAATGGCGGTGAGGGAGACAATTCGACCGATTTTGTCTGAAATTGGGCTAGTCAGGTTCGCAATCGAGACCGTGAGTGGAGGGGGAGGTAAACGAGGCAAGATTGGGTGAATGGGTGGAAACAGAAGGGGGAGAGAGCGATGTAGCTGACGGTGGCGATTCATTTGCAGAATAATAGGGTGTGAGGTCTTTAAAGCTCAGCTCTGAGAGCTCTTATGGAGGTGAGGTACTGATGGGGAGATGTGAAGCCAAGCACAGGGACCTCGTCAATGGTGGAGGATGAAACGTACAGGAAAAATTAATTAATAAGTACTGTGTAAATAAATTATGATTATAATGAACTTTTCTATTTAATACATTCAAGTTAATTATAAACATAATGAAAAGGAATCCAAACATACCCTAAGATTATCTTCATGATTTTTGAGGATGCACTCAAAGTGTTAGATTAAATGTGAAACTCTAAAATTTCTAATTATTTGTTGAAGTATTGTGGTGTTAGATCAAGTTAGTACAGTTGAAGCTTAAATCTTAATTTACCAAATTGAAATTAAGACAGGCTTACAGGAAAAGCAATGTTTGCCTTTCTTGATTTACCTCTTTATTTGAGTTTGATTTTCATCAGAGGAAGAAGTAATGTTTGCCTTTCATGAAAAGCATTTAATGTTTGCCTTTCAATAAGCTGTTATCCCAATAATTCGAATTCATAAGTTCATAATTTTCTGTGTGCAGAGAAAGTTTGTATGAAGATGTCCCAAAGGTAGCTTGCTGCACTGGTTGCTGCTACACCGGAATTGGCTCCTGGAATTTGCTCCGGAATGGGTGCTGATGGGGCTGCTGCAGAGTGTTAAAACAGACAGTAAAATCTACCCTTTAATTGGCTCCATGTTTTTTCTCCTATAGTTGTTGCAGAGTGCTCTGTTTGGTGTAAAATCTACCCTTTAATTATATGATGACAGATTTTCAAAATACACAGTAAAATGATGGGCATTAATCATCTTCACAAGCTTGAATAAACTGGACACCTAGGAGAAAATAAAATTGTTAATCTTTATTGAAAAATGTAATAGATATTTATTCTTCATAAAATTTGAGATCGATGGATGATTCTTTATCTCATTATCTGATTTGGCTTTGTATAAATATTGTTTCCAAAATATTTATAGCTTTATTTTTCTATCTGGATTGTGGTTTCTGGTAAGATGTGACTTGTTATGCTTCTGATTCTTGTTTGAGCTATTGCATACTTGTTTCATTGCATGTTTTGCATTTTTCAATTTGATGTCGAAAATAAACTCTAGCCAAGTTCTTCGATCCCTGTTTGGTTTTCTTACTGAATTTCTGTAATTAGTCTGTCAGTTTGGTTTGCTCAATCTTTTTCATATCTTCTATCAGCTCAGTTTGGTTTGCTCAATTTTCGTAATTAGTCTGTCAGTTTAATGATCTCCTTCTTGTGGGCCTGAATTTGTTCCTTCCATTTTAAACCATTTTCATGTTCATTAATCATCAGGCATTAGCAAGTTCAATCAACGAAGAAAAGCTAGCTCACCTTCGAGATCAATTTGATGCCATTGATATTTATAAAAATGGAGTCATAAGTCTTGAAGAAATGAGAAACGTATGCATTGTTGTGACTTTCTAAATCTAAACCTCTTCACTGGAAATTGAATTTTTATACATCACTAAATTGATTTGAGTTTTTGCACAGGCTCTTGCTAAGGATATCCCCTAGCAACTTAAAGATTCACGAGTTCAGAAGATTGTTCAAGCAGTATGAGCTTCTTTTTAGTTTCATTCCGCTAATTGCCAAGGTGTCAAAGTTGAGAGGCGGTTTTTAGCTGGCTTTTATTTTAACAGATCCAAATCTGTCTGAGATCCCCATGACCATGATCAGAGGGATTAAAAGTAAAATATATGTATGCAATGGAGAATTTTGGTAAGGATTGGATAACAGATGAGGGGTGTGGCTCTTCTACAAGCTCCAAAGTTATCCGAAGATGAGCTCATTTGTATTGTTTCCACTTGTGAATTGCACTCATAAATTTTCAATTGCAAAATAAATAAATAAAAAAATATTTTACAGTTCTCCAAAATAGAGAATCTGTTGGAATTCTATCAAAATTATTTTGGGGATAATAAATTTTGATTCCCCATTTTGTAGAAAAAATGGGGAATCTCTTGGGGATGCTCTAAGTATGTTAAATACGTAGTATATGTTAAATTAGAGGGTTTGATAGCTGATACAAACTAACTAATGAGATATGAGAACATAAATAGAGTTTTGCAAAGCTTGGAGTATGTAAGTGTTAAAAAATCAATTTTAAAAATTAATTGAATTAAAATCTTATATTTAACTTGTTTAAAACTATAGAATATTAAAACCATAAGTTCTGAAAAGCTACTTGCATCTCCAAAAGAAGCCTATAAGACCGAAAGACCAAAATTGGAGAAGTACATCTCCAACAATTTATCTAAGATTTCTCTAAACCAAAACTTAAAATACATATTATGTAAATAATTTTTCCTCAAACTCCATCAATTCTCATTCCAAAGAATTTTCTTTAAAATAAAAAAGGTCGATTTGCAGAAATACACCAAATCAGTGTTCGATTTGTAAAAATATACCCATTTTCTGAGAATAGCAAAAATAGAATAGGTGGGTTATTTGTGCTAAAAAATACAGTAGGTCATTTGTGCTAAAAATAATGATTGATTTTACTTTTAAATTTAAATATAAAAATCATTTAAAGGAGAATTATGAATTAAAAGAAAAGTAAAAAATATATAAAAAAATAAAAATATATACTAGAATAATGTTTTTAATATTTTTTTTCGGAAATTTAAGAATAATAAAACTAGCCGGATGAAAATCATTGCCTTATTAAGAGAATAAAAAATTGACAAGAATATATTTGTTGTTGACAGGATATATGTTTTTTTACGACAAATCAGATAACCTATAATGATAGGATGAAGTCTATAATAGGGAAGAGAATAAAGATACGATTTTATCGATACCGTACCTAGAAATTAAAGGTCTGTCCAATATGACAAATTTATTTGTTCCAAATGACAGGAATAATGTTCATAGTGACAAGGCTTCATGTTTATTTTGACAGGATTAAACCTATAATCAGGGAGAGAATCAATGAAGATACGGTCAATCATATCTTCAGGATTATTAACCATATTTACAAAAAAATTGTCAATATATATCTTGAAAACATAATATTATCATAGTGACAGGATGAATGGTGTTCTTGACAATCTTAAATATGAATATTGACAGGATATGATCAAAAATCGGCGGGAGATTGAGTAAATGTACGGTTTTGACCTAAATCATAACAACCAAATTTTTAACCCTAACCACTTAGTTGCCGCCTCCTACTAGATATTCCCTCCAATATATTACCCACCCCCGCCTCTAACAACACCTAAACTTTATCTTCGTAAATCATTGCCGCCTCATATCTTCCGGTGGAATACGATTGATCTTCGATTGATTGGTATTGCGGTCATGGGTGAGCTCTTCATCACAATAATTTCCTATCAATTTGTTTGTTATGATGCTTATTTCGTCCATATTCATATGATATTCATTATTTGTAGGTCGAAATGATTACTATATGTCATTGATAACCAATGGTGAGTGGAGGGTAAGTGGAACCAAGTGGACCTATAAAGGAAAGCAATTGGCTAAAGGAGTTGTTGTTGGCGACAATATCAAGTACGAGACGATTAAGGAGAAAATAGCCGAGAAGTTAAGTTTTGATCACGCCAGGTATGAAATTGAACTGAAATACATTTCATCTATGAGAGAGAACTTTCCGCCGTTTGAGATTAACGACGAAGATGATTGGGAAGCATACAAGTTTATGAATATGAAGTCAAAAGCGTCTACGTGGCATATTGAATTGTACACGAGCCTTGTAAGGAAGAAAGTTAGGAAATTGATGGAGAATGAGTTTGAAATGAAGCCGATTCTAGAGGGAAAGAGTTCAATGGAGCATACAACAGTTCCTCTATCTGCACCGCCGGCAACACAAAGTCAAGACGAAGTTGGTTCAGACAGGGAGGTAGTTGATGTTGAGTCGTTGACAGACCATATGCTCAAGTCGACAGTTCATTAGATGAAATCATCGATGATGATAACCGACGTGAATTACTGGGTGACAAAGCCAACATTGGAGATGTTCGGAAATATTTTCAAAGAAAGTCGAAATCTCCTCAAATTGTATCATTGATCAGTGATGATGATGAGGATATAGAGCCGTCATCAAGGAAAAGAGTATATGATGAAGGGACTATAGAGTTTTCATCAAGGAAAAGAGGACACAACTTCATTGACTTGGACAGTCCTGATAGAGAAGATCTTATGTTTCAACTTTCAAGATGATTATGATGGTGGTGAAGGATGGACTAAAGACAAAGGCCTGTAGGACCAGTGGTATGGAGAGGGGAAAAGGGACGATGAAAATGCCGGTTTTGATGTTGTGGATGAAGCTTTTATCCAAGAGGTGCAAGGGATGGAGGAAAGCTATTATCGTACTCGCAAGGATGCTAAAATGTTGAAGAATATTGATTGGGAGGATGACCATAACCAAATAGAAGGGACCGATAATAGTAAAAAAGTAGTAAGGGTTGGAGTGTATTTCAATTCAAAGGAAGAGTTGAATGATGCACTAAATGTCATGGCGCTGGAAAAATACTTCCAATTAGATGTGAAGAAATCCTATAAAAACACATATGTGGTTGGGTGCATCAGCAAGGACCGTACTTTCAAGTGTCGTGGAACAACCTTTCGGAAGACCAATCTGTTTCAAATGAGACAGTTTATCCCGCAGTACACTTGTGGCATAGGAGTAAAGCACAACCACCACACAATTTTCCAGCGCCATGGCATTTAGTGCATCCTTCAACTATTCCTTTGAATTGAAATACACTCCAACCCTTACTACTTTTTTACTATTATTGGTTCCTTCTATTTGGTTATGGTCATCCTCCCAATCAACATCCTTCAACATTTTAACATCATTGCGAGTACAATAATAGTTTTCCTCCATCACTTGCACCTCTTGGATAAAAGCTTCATCCACAACATCAAAATCGGCATTTTTATCGTCCCTTTTCCCTTCTCCATACCACTGGTCATGCAGGCCTTTGTCTTTAGTCCATCCTTCACCACCATCATAATCATCTTGAAACATACGATCTTCTCTATCAGGACTGTCCAAGTCAATGAAGTTGTGTCCTCTTTTCCTTGATGAAAATTCTATAATCCCTTCATCATATACTCTTTTCCTTGATGGCGGCTCTATATCCTCATCATCATCACTGATTAGTGATACAATCTGAGGAGATTTCGACTTTCTTTGAAAATATTTCCGAACATCTCCAATGTTGGCTTTGTCACCCGGTAATTCACACCGGTTATCATCATCGATGATTTCATCTAATGACTTGTCGACGTGAGCATATGGTCTGTCAACATAAACTACCTTCCTGTCTAAACCAACTTCGTCTTGACTTTTTTTTTTGATGACGAGGAACCCACCTTTGGCGGTAAACCCCGAGCATGTGACCCAGCCGGCAAGAGCCACGTACTAGGTAAACCGGCTTGCGCCGATCGGCTCGACCTACCGGTAGGGAGCAAGACAAACCTTGGATGGAAATCCCAAGGAAAGGGGCGGAGGCAGGGATCGAACCCGGGACCTCCTTCCCACCCCCCTTGCTCCTTACTACTAGGCCACCCAGACTGTGGCACTTCGTCTTGACTTTGTGTTGTCGGCGGTGCGGATAGAGGAACTGTTGTATGCTCCATTGAACTCTTTCCCTCTAGAATCAACTTCATTTCAAACTCATTCTCCATCAATTGCCTATCTTTCTTCCTTACGAGGCTTGAGTACAATTCAATAGGCCACATAGACGCTTTTGACTTCATATTCAGAAACTTGTATGCTTCCCAATCATCTTCGTCGTTAATCTCAAACGGCGGAAAGTTCTCTCTCATAGATGAAATGTATTTCAGTTCAATTTCATACCTGTCGTGGTCAAAACTTAACTTCTCGGCTATTTTCTCCTTAATCGTCTCGTACTTGATATTGTCACCAACAACAACTCCTTTAGCCAGTTGCTTTCCTTCATAGGTCCATTTGGTTCCACTAACCCTCCACTCACCATTGGTTATCAATGACATATAGTAATCGTTTCGACCTACAAGTAATGAATATCATATGAATATGGATGAAATAAGTATCATAACAAACAAATTGATAGGAAATTATTGTGATGAAGAGTTCACGCATGACCGCAATACCAATCAATCGAAGATCAAGCGTATTCCACCGTAAGATATGAGGCAACAATGATTTACGAAGATAAAGTTTAGGTGTTGTTAGAGGCGGGGGTGGGTAATATATTGGAGGGAATATCTAGTAGGAGGCGGCAACTAAGCGGTTAGGGTTAAAAACCGTATCTTTACTCAATCTACCACCGATTTTTTTATCATATCCAGTCAATATTCATATTTAAGATTGTCAAGAACACCGTTCATCCTGTCACTATGATAATATATAACTCTACTTCCATGGATATTTTACTTCACGAGTTTTTGATAGTCAATTGGGGTAACTCAAACCCGAATTACAGTTGAACCTGAGAAGTCTGAAATGATCTTACTTGTTAGTTGTTACTGGTCAAATGCAGCGTTGATCATCCATTACACCCGATATAACCCTCGGCATATCATTCCCGTCAAAGAGACAGTGCTTTTTTGGTCTATTCCCCCACATTTAGACTTCCCGGCCACAGAGAGAACCGAAAGTGGCTGTAAAAACCTCTAGCGAGTGCTGCTCAGCTATTTTGATTTGCGCCGTTGGCGCAACACATTAAACCCAAAAACATTCAAGATTCCAAGTCATGGGTTGGAAATCCTTGGAGATCATCTACTGGATCTGCGGCCGCATACTTCCAAGTGGAAAAGAGACTCTTTGTGAGGTTAATTGTGGAGGTTGATGGGTGGCCTTTGGTTCTTGGGAAGAACTGGGAGCAGCAGCACCAGCAGCCGCCTCTTCTTCCTCCTCTTCGGTTTCTTCTTGAGCATGTGGGGTTTGCTTGTTTGGTATCACCAGTTGGTAATTGGGGCTGACGAGTGTATCATCGTCTGGTGGTAGAGGAATGCCGGTGCCTCCTCCCATGTTATCAGGCAATGGGACCTTGTTCAGGTTTCGGGCAAGTTCTAGTAGGACCTGGTTCAGGTAATCAGGTTAGAGGCTTCCACTTACCAGAACAAACCTTCAGGATTTTGTAAGATAGACGAAATGAAGATATAATGAGAAAAATTGAGAAGTTTGATGTGTGGAAGTGTCTACTTCTGATTCAGTATGAATATGTAGCGAAAAAAATCTGCATTCTTATTCTTTGCTTTTCCTCTGAAAGAACCACTTTTTTGTTTTATGTATGAAATTGTCTACAGATTACAAGTATATTGGATTTTTAAACCCATTGAACAACACAAGTGCATTCATGACTAGTCCAGTAGTCCAGCTACAAAATAAGCTAAATTACTCTTCAATTTTAGATACAACAAAATTGATGATACATTCAACATCACGAGTCACAACTAACATCCAACTGTTACCCATCAATGAAATGATTGTTATAAACATGTTACAGCTATAGCTCAAGCTGCCAGGACAATATCTATTCTAGCAGTTGAAGGCTTGAAATTTTGAAAACCGGAAGAAATTTCATCTTGTCGTCTAGTGTAATAACATAAAAAATACATAGATTTTATATACAAGCTTAGAGAAAAAATCACAACTGAAAGCTCACATGGAGAACTCTAAATGCGACACAAGCACATCATATAATCACAGGAATGAAGCAGAATAGAACAAGGAAGGTGCAGCAGAACTACCTCTCGAGGTGGAGGTTGTGAGAAGCTGAAATTGACCTTTGATTGGACTGCGAGCTTTACATCATCGCAGTCAATTCCAGTCTTGCCAGCATGCTCAGAGTAGACTTGTGCATCGGTCAACACATCAGCAGCATAACGATACCAAAGCTCCAAAAATTGGTGGACAACACGAGGCTCGTAGTCCTCAACACCCATTGACTTCAATAGCAATTTAACAATTTGTGCATCTCTTGGCAAATCTTCATTTCCTTCAGCCATCACTCTTAATGCGTTATAAACCTGTAGTAGCCAGCCGAAAACGCAAACCAGTGAAGACATCAGCATACATGGACCAAAGAAATGGCTAAAAAGAGAGTTCAAGCTTTCTGAAATTTAATGCCCCAATTTCAACAGAAACTTTGCTCCGCTGAAATTTAATCCAACTCCATCCCTGTGATAGTTTTTTTCTGTCTAAAAAGGTGAATTATTATGCACTATTAAAACAAAAACTTTGCTCCGCTGGAATGTGCAAATAAGCAGACTGATTTTTTTTCTTCAAAGCCAAGTGTTTGGGGTCTCAATAGGCCTACTCAAGCTAATTGATTCACTTCACTCGCTCTGACGGGAAAACAGTTGCAATGCAATTAAGATTCAATAAGCCATGTATCTGAGCAAATACTCCCAGATTCGTGAAGATTAGACGCTAGCATCCATGATTTCCCCAATTTCAAAACCCTAAATCAATCGTATTGGGGGGAAATTAATCATATAGATTCTCCAGCCCACCTTACTTGCTTTCAAACGCAAAAATTGATGGAGATCGTTAAACGAGAAAAATCGATTTCATAGTCACTTACCCGGAAGGAGCGCTTCAATCGAAAAATTGAATCAACATTCCAAATCAGCGTTCGAATGCAGATTTTCACTTAGATTATAAAGAAGCCACTGGAGAGAGATGAATCAAATGGAAGTAGGGTTTAGCTGTCTCTCTTCTGTGCAATCGTAATTGCCATGCGGAATGCAATCGTAACTGCCCTGTTGTAGTGAAGGGGATGGAAGGAGTTTCTACAGCTAGAGGATCCGTCTACGAGACTACGAGGGAGACTGGAGACTACAGGACGGCCGGACGGGTTTTCTGATTTTTTTTTAACAGGTCAAAATTCGAAATACCATACACAAGTTTGGTAAATGGAGAGGGCGTAAGGATCATTAGATGGATAAACCGTCGTTAAAAAAAGAAAAAATCAAAACAATCCACAATTTATAAACTAATCGATCAAGCAATACGAATAAAACAACCCTCAAAGCTATGGACCAAGCTTAAATCTGACTGAGCGAATATGGAAGGCTTTGGCGAGAGGAAGTAGGCAGTGAGTGCATGGGAAAGTTGACGCTAACACGATGTTAGAGACGGAAAACAAAAAACCTCAGTAGACAACGAACGAGTTTTCTTAACTGGTTTGAACGGTAATGACGAAGCATGTTTTATAGGAGCAATGGCTTATACATTTAAATACGTTGTCTTTCTCCAGCGTTGTTAACAATTTATATACCATTAAGGAGATGTAACATACATACAAAGTGTTACAACTCACAAGATTGATTAGGTTTGGAGCCGACCTAAATAATAGTGTTATCTAATTTTTTTCCTGCTAGTGGTACATAGAGGTGGTCAAGGTTCGGAATTGAACAAAAAATTGAGAAAAAAATATGAGTTTTTTTAATTTTATTTTAAGAATTGGCAGTTCCATGGAGTCGAAAGACTTAAACTACCAGAAAAAAGAGAAAGCTAAATCAATGGTTCCACCATTTTAAAAAAACGGTTCCTTCATTTTTTTAGCGACTTTAGCTTACAAGAAATATAAAAAAAAATATTAAAACGGGAACTCATAACTGATGGTTACGAACAAGAGGTTCCGATTCTAAAAACTAAAGGTTTACTCTTTTATAAGTTTCGATCAATTCTGGAACTAGAATATGATTTCGGAGCCTTGGTTACTCCTAGTGGTACAAGGTTTAATATTTATTTTAATTTTTTTTATTAATAATCTTTTTTAAAAATAATATATTGATTAAATCCCATTTTTACAATAAAAAGGGATATCTTTACAAAAAATTGGAAATCAAAGGGTCATATTTTTCAAACTTTTGCAAAGAAAGGGTATTTTTGCGTGATTTAAAAAATAAGGAGTGATTTTGTGCTGAATTTTGAAAATGATAAGGCGAGTTTGTGTAATTTAAAAAGTAGATGATGATTTTGTGCAAAGTGGGAGAAAGAAAGGGACGTTTTGTTAAGTTTCCCCCCAAAACAACGTGCTTCCCACGCATAACCCAAACCTTCCTCTTCCCCCTTCCCATGTTGCCAGTTCGCAGTTCCCAAAAGAGACTCTCCATCCCCTTCCTCTGCAGTCCCTGTCGCCGGCCGCCGCACCACCGTCGATCTCTCCCGTTCTTCGACCGGAGACTCCAGTACTCCAGTCTCGTCTCCCTCCGCATCTCGCCTCCACTCTCCACCGCCTCAGAGCATCTCGTCACTTCGTCAGTCAAGCTGTCAAAGGGCCAGGTATGTTAGGGTTTACCTGCTTTCAACTCCCGATCATTGGTTGGATGAAATTTGTTTACATTGTTGATTTGAACTTGCAATTAACCTTGGTGTCTGTTTGAATGTTTGGCGAATTGACGTCTCTTTCTTTTGACCTTTTTTTTGCTTTTCCGGAAGATTGCTTGCTTCTGAGTTTATTCTCTCATTGATTCGATTCCAATTCCACCACATTGTGGTTTCTTGCGACCATCACCCCCAGAATTTTCGTTTTTTCGATCGTTTGTATTACGTTTCTGGCTTTTTTAGCCCTGATCAACTTCGAAACCCTTGTTGGATTTCGAAATCTTCGTCGTTGTTTGATCAAGTTGGGAAGAAGAATTTTCGGTGTCATAGTTGCTGTGATTACTTATGCTAGTTGGTTATTGTGTCTCAATTTGATGTAGTCGGTGTTAAACTGACAATTTTGTATAATAGATGGTCGCATAGCAGCTGGTAATTGGGGATGTCATTTGTTGCTCCACCTCGTCAGCTCTTGTTAGAGCTATCTATGGGGGTGAGATGTAGCACCTTCGGATTCCAATTAATTTGTCTTATGGTTCTTATTCTCTGTTCATGCCTCCAAGGTTGTTCTGCACTGAATGCCGAAGGTACCTGCAGTGTTCATATTTGTTCATTGCTGTGCTACAAGTGAACTTTTTAATCATTTTCCTTGCTTCATTTTTTTTTTGAATCAAAATGTAGGAATCCACTTGTTAAAGTTCCGGGATAGTGTTTATTATGATCCCTATGATTCACTCGCAAGCTGGAATCCTGATGACCATGATCCGTGTGTGTGGTTAAGAGTTCACTGTGTCCACGGTAAAGTTCAAATGCTGTAAGTTCCTTGTATTCCTCAACCTTTTTCTTGCTTGTTTCAAAATCCTCAATTCTTGTACTCATGTTGACATTTGTTTCTATCTGCTGCTAGAGACTTGAGTGAACTTTCATTGCAAGGAACATTGGCATCTGAGCTTGGCAACCTCGACGATTTACAGACTCTGTGAGCACTAAAATTTTTAGCTGATCACTTTGTTTACCTAGATGGCTATGAAATCTATAGGAGGGGATTTAGCATTTTGCTGTGTGTTTTTTATGGGGAAAAAAGAACTTTCCGAATTCCTATCCATCAATTGACATCTTTAGAATTTAGAAAGAGTTCATTTTTTTGCCTTGGTTTGCCCTGACAATATTTCTTTGTACTTTTCCTTCTCCTTTGTTGTATCGGCAGCATACTCCGTGGAAACCATTTCTCAGGTCCCATCCCAAGGGAATTTGGTTGTCTCCGTAAGTTGGAGGTACTGGACTTGAGGGAAAATAGCCTCAATGGAAAAGTCCCAGCTGAGATCACTAGGATGGTCTCCTTGAAGCACTTGTAAGTTGTGTGTCACGTGTTTTGTCCGTATGCTTCTTGGCTTCAAGTCTCAACTACATGAATTTTGTCTTGTTTTCTCAACAGATTGCTTTGTGGAAATAAATTTGAAGGCAGTATTCCTTCTTATATCGAGGAGATGAATTCACTTTTGGTGCTGCAATTCGATGCTACTCTTGAAGCTGCTACTGCAGGAGTTCGTTGCATTGAGAGAAAGCTTGATCACCGGTAAGATATGACTTTGGGCTAATGATATCTGGCGCTGAATTTTTTTTAGGAATTGTATCTGTGCTCTTCTCGGCTTAATCTTCCCTCCTTCCAAAATAAAAGGGAAAAACTTGCAAAGAAAGAAGAGATATGAATCCTCAATTGACTGTCTAAAAAATGTCTTTTCTTTTGTTGTTCCCTTGAGTTTGCACTTTGTGCTATCTGTCATTGACTTACCACTAATGTCGAAAGATAAAAAGGAAGATCCACAACAGCACAACCTCATGGAGGCAAGAAACTAAGAAAGCCTCAATATTTAGAAGTGGAATTTTGGAGTATTTATTTCCCGAGGAACTCTCTCTTTACTGTTGTAACATTAGCTTGCTTGCTGATACCTTCTATCTTTAGTGCTGTAACATTAGCTTGCTTGCTGTTAGCCATATTGAAGGCCAGATCACATGTAACACTCTTTCCCGTATCTAATTCTCTGAATCATGGCCTACGAAATTCTAAATGTTTGATTTATTTGCTCCTCGCAGATCCAAAGTTGCAAACAATCCTCTTGGTCATTGGTCAGGGAGTTGCAGGTGGTCGTGATGAAAATTTACAAAGTAAGCTTCTCTTAGTCACTTGATTCCTATGAGTATCACCAAATTGTGAAGCTAACACATCCTTTTGTTGTCATTGGCAATTACCACTTGCCAGCATCATACAAGCCAAGGATGGTACAAAATGTTCCATTTCTTCAGGGCAGCTTTACACAACGTAAGCTACTTGATCAGACGAGCAACCTCCAAGCTATCCCTGCCAAAGTGGGTAGCCCTTCTGCACAGATAATATCTTTTCCAACATCCAGAAGCAGTGGTTCTTTCCCAGCCGTAGCTAATAGTACAAAGGCTTCTCCTCCAAATGCACCATTGCAAGCTCCTACCCTTCCATTACAGGGAACAGAAGCTAAGCGATCCAATTCTGGCAAGATTTGGATATACGTTTCCGTGGCTCTTGGTTTGGTGTTACTCGCTGCAATCTGTACAGCCTTGTTTTGCATGACCAGAAAGCGGATGATGAAAAGTATAGGTCCTTGGAAGACTGGAATTAGTGGACAGCTACAGAAGGCATTTGTCACTGGTAATTTAACTGTTCCTCTCATGGTGGCGCAAATTCATGCTAGATCACTAGATGGAAACAAGCTTTGCTGAAAAATTAAAGTGCGAATATCATTTTTTCAAATGTAGGGGTTCCAAAGCTGAATAGGCCAGAACTTGAAATTGCTTCCGAGGATTTCAGCAATATCATTGAAACTCGTGATGGGTGCACTATATACAAGGGAACCCTGTCAAGTGGAGTTGAGATTGCTGTTGCATCAACTGTGGTTACATGTGCAAAAGATTGGTGGGAGGAATCAGAAATTGGGTATCGCAGAAGTGTGAGTTTGAACGACTGTTTATTATTAGATACTGTATTGTTTATCCCTAATGAGAGGATAAAATTATTTTTCATTGGTTGCTTGTTATGGCACTTTCAGTGCATACTGATGTTCTTTTCCTCCTTGCTGCCCTTCTTATTACTACAGATTGAAACATTATCAAGAGTAAACCACAAAAACTTTGTGAATCTTCTTGGTTACTGTGAGGAGATTGAGCCATTTACTAGGATGATGGTTTATGAGTACGCACCAAATGGAACCCTTTTTGAGCACCTTCATGGTAAGTGACACTAGTTAATTTTAAAGTTGTCTATTGTGCTAGCTAGCTGCATGGAATCTAGCTGAATCTGGTATTGATTTCTTAATGTTTTTCAGTGAAGGAACTAGAACACCTTGACTGGGGTGTTAGAATGAGAATCATCATGGGTGTTGCTTACTGCCTCCAGCACATGCATGGCCTGAATCCACCTGTTGTTCACTCCTACTTGAGTTCGAACGTGATCTATTTAACTGATGACTATGCAGCCAAGGTTCCTAAATATATACATGTTCTGCTCGCGCAAATGTTATTGTTCATGATATTCTGTAACATTTTGCTCCTTTTTTTTGTGGGGCCATAGATTGCAGAGCGAGTTTTCACCAAATTGCCCAAATGTGAAGAGATTGCGTATGAAGAAGACGAAGAAAAGCATGCAGATCTTCTTCCAAGCAGCAGTCTACAGTCTAATGTCCATAATTTTGGAGTGTTGTTGCTTGAGATCATCACTGGGAAGGTTCCTAGATCGGAGGAGCACGGTCTCTTGTTGAACTGGGTAAAGCAGCTGTGCTGTCTCCATTCATATGCAACTTTCAACTTTTTGTTAAACTTGTGTGACTTGTATACATTTTTTGATCCATTAATTGGATATTCATGTTAGTTAAAAACAAAAATGAACTTGGCATTGCAGGCGGGTGAATACTTGAGTGATAAACGGAGCTTCGTGTCCTTGGTTGATCCAACACTCAAGTCATTCAAGAACGAGGAACTTGAAGTCATATGCGAGGTGATTAAGGACTGCATTAAACCAGTAGCGAGACAGAGGCCTACGATGAGGGAGGCCACGGACAGGCTGAGGGAAGTGCTCCGGATTGCAGCTGACGTGGCTGTCCCAAGGCTCTCTCCCCTCTGGTGGGCAGAGCTGGAGATCCTATCAGTTGAGGCGGCATAAACTACAATACTGCATCGTCTTTGATTGTCTCTTGAGGTGCCTTCTGTCAATGTGGCCTATTCTATGATCTCTCAAGAAGAAGATCAGCAGGAGATGAAGAACAAATCTGTGGTGAATCCTGATGTTGCTTCTTCCTTAATGTTGAAGCTAAGAAGGGAGAGGCACAAGGACAGACCAAGAAGACTGATGCGCAAGGACAAGGCAAGAAGTCTAACTTGTTTTGCACTCATTGCAAGAAGACGAACCATGTGGTGGAGAAATGCTACTTTCTCAATGGATTTCCGAACAAGAGCAACAAATCAAAGAAGTTTGCAGCACAGGTTGAAGAAACTGAATCTCGCGCTAGCATGCCTGAACTGACAGCTTCACAGTATGCTCAGCTTCTCGATCTGTTGAACGTGAAGGATCAGAGAAGCAGAGAGGTGATGACTGGATCTGGACAAGAGTTCGCCGGTTTTGCAGGTATGAATCAGTCTCAAGAATTTCAGAGGTGCACCTGGATTGTTGATACGGGAGCAAATAATCACATGTGTACTGACAAATCAATTCTTACTGATCAAGTGCCACTGCGAAGGCCTTTCTCTGTGGTGTTGCCCACTGGATCTTCATTGACTGTGGACACCATGGGAAACGTCAAGCTAGCAGAGGGTGTAATACTGAAAGGGGTGCTTCGTGTGCCTTATTTCAAGTGTAACCTCCTCTCTGTGGGAAAATTGATCAAAGATATGGGCTGTTCAATTTTGTTTACAGCTCACTCATGTCTGATGCAGGGTGCGCATTTGAAGAAGCCTCTTCTTCTTGGAAGATGCTGTAGAGGGCTTTATTTCTTGGAGAGAAACATCAGAAGGTTTGAAGATGGTGGCGCTCTGGCTAAAGGGGGTTCCACTGCAGTTGCTACTGCTGTAATAAACGCCAGAACATGGCATTCCAGACTTGGGCATTTGCCTGTTTACAAATTAGGTACTCTATTTCCTTTTGTTGATGGTTTGGACAGTTTAACCCCCTGTGAGGTGTGTGCAAGGGCAAGACAACGGAGGTTGTCGTTTCCCAGAAGTTCCATTTCAACTCAAAGACCCTTCCAACTAATACATGTTGATGTTTGGGGACCTTTTCAAGTACATACATACAACGGTTATAGGTACTTCATCACGATAGTTGATGATTTCAGCAGACATACCTGGGTACATCTCTTAGGATGTAAAGGAAATGCTGCTGCTGTTCTCCAAGCCTTTGTGGCAATGGTGGAGACACAGTTCGGATGTCGGGTAGAGGTGATCAGAACCGACAATGCTCAAGAGCTAGGCTTGAGCCATGCCTCTTCTGAGTTCTTTAAGAGCAAAGGAATTGCTCACCAAACCTCCTATGTGGCAACTCCGCAGCAAAACGGTGTCGTCGAACGAAAGCATCGACACATCTTGGAGGTTGCAAGGGCTTTACTTTTCCAACCGAAATTGCCCTTAAAATACTGGGGCGAATCAGTCTTGACTGCTGTGTTTATTGTCAATCGGCTGCCAAGTTCCTTGTTGAAAGGTAAAAGCTCATTTGAAGTATTGTATCATAGGGTACCAGATTATGCTCATATGAAGAGCTTTGGGTGCTTGTTTACACTTCAACCCTTAAAGGAGGGCGACTAAAGTTCATGCCAAGAGCTTGTCCGAGTGTCTTCCTTGGGTATCCACCGGGTACTTAATTAAAGGATATAGAGTACTGAATTTAGATACTCACAAGGTAGAAGTGTCGAGAGATGTCATCTTCCATGAGTCTTTGTTCCCTTACAAAGACAAGGAAGCTAATATGCCTTTATTTCCTTCCCTTAATCCGGTCTTGGATGATGATGGGGACATTGCTACAAGGGGTGTGGCTATTCAAGCACCTGCTCCTCCTCCTGTAGCTCCACCTGTGATTCCAGTTGCTCCAAGACGGTCCTCTCGCACCACGACTCCTCCTAATTACTTACAAGATTATGTGTGCAGCCATGTGAATAGCAACGAGTGCCTCTGCTGTCACAATCTTACCTCTACAACAGATTTGGGCGTAATAAATCTGTCTGAAATCAGGCCATCTGTAGAGCCTGCAAATTTTGATGATGCTTGCCGATATAAAGTCTGGAAAACAGCAATGGAGGATGAATTTGCCGCACTGGATTTAAACAAAACATGGGAGCTAGTTCCATTACCCAAAGGGGCACGTCCTATCGGATGTCGATGGGTTTACAAAGTGAAGCACAAGGCCGATGGATCGGTTGAGCGATATAAGGCACGATTAGTAGTCAAAGGGTATACGCAACGAGAGGGAATCGATTACACCGAGACTTTCTCTCCGGTGGTCAAGATGACTACCGTCCGAGCTCTTGTGAAAGTGGTAGCAAAGAACGACTGGCCTCTGTTGCAGTTGGACGTAAACAACGCGTTCTTACACGGAGATTTGCACGAAACCGTGTATTTGCGAGTTCCCCCTGGATTAAGTGCACCTGCTGGATATGTTTGCCGGCTTCGAAAGTCCTTATACGGCCTCAAACAGGCGTCCCGACAGTGGTATGCGAAGCTATCCCACGCTCTTCAGTTTAAAGGGTACGTCCAGTCTTTGAACGATTACTCGCCATCAAACACTCAGGAGGCGGTGTTACTTATTTGGCCGTGTATGTTGACGATATCCTCCTATCAGGGAGTGATGCTGATGAGATTGGTGCAATCAAATCCTTTCTCGATTCTGAATTTAGAATCAAAGATTTGGGGACCCTGAGTTTGTTTCTAGGCATGGAGTTCGTTCACAAACCTGATGGCATCTTCATGAGCCAGAAACGGTTCATCAATGACACTCTCAAAGAATTTGGTTGCTTGGATGCTTCTTCAGCAGTTAGCCCTCTTGTGTTGGATACAAAAATTGTTGTTGAGGGGGGGATTTCCTACCTGATCCGACAGTTTATAGAAAGCTCATTGGGAAGTTGAACTTCCTTACTCACACACGACCAGACATCTCCTTCTCTGTCCAGTTTTTGAGTCAATTTCTCAAGGCCCCTCGCACTCGCCACTACGAAGCAGCCGAGAGGACTTTGCGATACCTCAAGGGAACCCAGCACCGGTCCTTGTTCCTATCTAGGACTCCGAGGTTTGATCTCCGGACATACTGCGATGCCGACTGGGCGTCTTGCCCGCTTACCCGTCGATCAGTCAGTGGCTACGTCATCTTTCTGGGCGGCAGTTTGATCTCCTGGAAATCGAAGAAGCAGGCTACCGTCTCCTTGTCATCAGCTGAGGCGGAGTATCGCTCTATCCGTCGCGTCTGTACCGAGCTTTCTTGGTTTACTCGCCTACTCGTTGAGCTTGGTGTGCCCAATATTACTCCTATTCTCGTCCGATGTGACAATCAGGCCGCCATCCACATCGCTCGGAATCCGGTGTTTCATGAACGAACGAAACACATCGAACTTGATTGTCATTTTGTTCGTGAGAAGGTGCTCGAAGGACTGATTTCTCTCAAGCATGTGGCTGCTAAGGACCAGCTTTCGGATGCACTCACTAAACCAGTCCCTGGCTCTTGCTTCCCGTCGATTTTGGACAAGCTTGGTGTGCGGGACTGCGACCCTGCCCCAGCTTGAAGGTGGGTGGGTGTTAACACCGAAGGGTAGCTTAGCTCCTTTCTTAATAGAGGTTGGGCCTTCGGCCCATACATTTGATTGGGCTAGCCCACTCTCACACGAGCATATATGCTCTGTATTGTAAAACTGTTACATTGATTACACAGAATACACAATATAAACATTTTCCATTCCCTCCTTCCTCCTCTCGCTCACCATTGTTGAAGCTACGAAGCTCCACCAAATTCTCAATAAGGGGAATGGAAGACTATATGAAAATGGGAGAGAAGAAGATGGAGAGAGGGGGCGAGGGGGAGGGTGAGGACCAGCGCGCGGCGTGCGACAATGGAAGAAACCCCATGCCAAGAGGGGTGGGTTAAGATAAATTGCGACGCTGCCGTAAGTAAGATGGAAGGATGTGGTATCGGATGTGTGTGTGGCTAGAGATGAGACTGGAGAAGTATGGCTTATGGGGTGCAAGCACATTCCGGCGATAGAGAATGTACGTGGAGTTGGTGGAGGGAGAGGCGATGTTGTGGGCAATGATGAAAGCGGAGGAGGAGGGGCTATCACACGTAGTACTCGAGTCGGACTGTCAAAGCCTTATTTCCAAGCTGAGGAATGGCAGCTCCGTTAGAGGTCCGATGGGGACGATCCTCCAAAGGATAAGGGAATTAAGGAAAAGATGCTTTTGCAGGGGTGCAGTGGAGCTACCCTAGGCGACAGGCAAACAAAGTGGCGCATGGTTTGGCTAGGAAGAGACCGGATGTTAGTTTTTTTACTAGTTTCAAAGATTGGTTTTACAACGATGTAATGGAGTTAGCCTTGAGAGATTTATAATCTAAGTATGAAAGCCTGTTTATCAAAAAAAAAAAAAAAGTAATTATTCGCTAAATTGATCATTATTATTCATCTGTAAAGAGGAGTTATCATTTAGATAAGGGAAAATTGCAAAAAATAGTCTAACCTTTAGGGGTAGTTGTCCTCAATAGCCTGAACTATAAAAAATGCAGAAAATAGCCTCAAGTATTTAACTGGTTGCGGAAAATAGCCTCAAACTACATTAAAATTCAAATAATTACCTTTAAATTCAAATTAATGATAAAAAAAGTCTTAAGTTGTCATTAAATTCAAATTATTTACAAACCTTCTCCAAAACAATTTTTATTTAAAAAAATCATCACTTCTTATATAAAAAAAAGGACTAAATAATTTTTATTCCTAAAATCTACCACTTCTCATAAATTTTTGTTCTCACTAATTCATTATTAGCTAAATTCATCATTAAATTAATTACAAAAACTACCTTATACCATATAAATTGTGTAAATAAATAAATTTAAAAAAAATCTAAGTAATTGTGAATAAAAGTTATTAGATCAATTGTAAATAGAAGCTTAAGTATTTATTTACTTTTAATGATATGTAAATAATCTAATTAATTTTTTAGAATAATAAATTTAAATTATATTTATATGGTTTGAGATAGTTTTTATAATTAATTTAGCTATGAGTTTAGATAACAACAATTAAGTGTAACCTTTTTTTTATATAAGAAGTGATGATTTTTTTAAATAAAAATTGTTTTGGAAAAGGTTTGTAATTAATTTGAATTTAATGACAACTTAAGACTTTTTTTTATTATTAATTTGAATTTAAAGGTAATTATTTGAATTTTAATGTAGCTTGAGGCTATTTTCCGCAACCAGTTAAATACTTGATGTTATTTTCTGCATTTTTGATAGTTCAGGCTATTGAGCGCAACTACCCCTAAAGGTTAGGCTATTTTTTGCAATTTTCCCTTTAGATAATAGCAAAAGGTTGCATCTATTCTCTCATTTAATAGTAATTTCTAATTATCAACGAATAATGACTCTGAACCTACCGAATAGTCGATCAACTAAAGACATCTAATTGCCCCCATATATATATATGAATAATTCTTGATTATCAACGAATAATTAATCTGAATTTTCCGAACATCCGATAAATTCATGAACAATTTTAAACAGAGTTAATTTGAATATAAAGAAACGCACATCTAATTACCCACATACCATCGAACAATCTATTGCATATCAATGAATAATAACTAAATAGTTACGAATACTCGATTGCATGCCAATGAATAATAACTAAATAGTCACGAATAATCTATTGCATACAATTATAATTAAATCCATTCGGGATAAATCCCAAAAATATTACAATTTTTGCATTAAAATAAGCTACCCATGAGAATGCACCTAGACCTAATTAATCCACAACTGACCAACTCAAAATTGGAGAAATTTGAAGAAGATGAGTTTAGCACCTAGACCTAATTAATCCACGCACGAACAGTAGCATCAACAACAGAGAACACAGCATCAACGACGACGCATTCAAGCAAGGAATCTTATTAATCCCAAAGGAAAATTAATACTGCAGCTTATAAGATCTGATCCATCCAACTCAATTTAATTTCAACCAGAAATAATCAAAAGAGATCGATCGATCGATAAAGGTCGATATATACTTATCGGTTCGATGGGAAATGGAATAAGTGCTTTACCTTCTCCGCCGCGCCCCGCCCTCTCGCCGGTTGCTGGTTCGATGTGAAATCGCATAAGTTCCTTGCCTTCTCCGCCGCGCCCTCCCTCCCGTCGGCAAACACTATGTACGGACTCTGCCGGCAAATCAAGGCGAACTATAGCCTCCTCTGTGACACAGGACGAGTCATGGATGGAGGGGAACCCGTACTTTACCTGCATGTTCATTTAATACGGAGTATTCAATAATAATACAGTATAAAACTAGTACTATACCCGCATCATTGTCACGTAATTTAATAATTGAGAGAATAAAAGTAATTCAATAAGATGTTCAGGGGCATAAATGTCTTTTATCAGGTGAACCCTAATCCCAAACCTTAATCCTTATTATATATTCGAGTTGTCTCCTAGGGTTGAGAGGCCTCGATCGGCCGACACACCGACCTCGTTCTTGGTTGATCTTGCAAGATTGTATCTCGCCGATCCTCCTCAAGATCTATGGTGCAGATTTTACTCATTACATTTGGTGCCATTTGTGGGAAATCGATCAAAAAGCTACGTGATCGAAGTTGTTGGTGACAAGTGAATCAAAATCTTATATCAATTGCAACCAATTCCCCAAATCAAAATCTAGATCCCCAATTCATAGATCCATCAATGGCGTCGAGCAACTGGTTCTTGATCCGGCTTCTATGGGGACGGTGGTTCATGATGTTCGAGGTTTTTCTGATCATGGCCGGTTCCGGTGCTAGGCCACCTGCCTCTTTCCGTCTACTCGAAGCAGATCAAGTCGACCCTTGGCTATGAGCAATCGTCGCTCAACCTGATGGGGACATTCAAGGACCTCGGCGTCCTCTCGGGGCTAATCGCGGAGGTCACCCCGATCTGGTTCATCCTCCTCATCGGCCCCTAATGAACTTCGCCGGATAGTTCATGGAACGGCTCGCCGTCACCAGGCGCAACCCTCGGCCTGACAGATGTGCCTCTACATTTGCGTCGGCGCCGACTCGCTCCAAGTCACCTAGTACGGCACCGCCCTCTGCAAACCTCCTACCAAGAAGATGCCTGGTTTGTCATTCTTACGTAACTGCCCATTTAATTATGCATTTACCGGCCCCTTGCTAATTAATGTTGCAATTAATTAACTTATTCTTGCGTAACGGTTAGCGATTTGGTTTATGGTGGAGTTAATCCCCACTTACCTTTCAATTGTGATATGCCATCTTAGAACCGTTAAGTTAAATTGAGACATTTTCTCAATGATGATATATTATTTACCTTTTAATTGATAATAATAATATGGGCTTATTATATATGTTAAGCCTTTGTTGTACGGTGGGTTCCAAATTCGCTAGTCAAAGCTATTAACGTTGGACTCCTAAAAGCAACTATATCTATACTTCTATACTACTATAAAAGCCGCGGTAACATATGCTATGGGGAGATCTGAGCCCTTCACTATTCCCGTTATCTACGGCCAAGAATTCATCTGTGCTATAATTTACTGTTCATCGCTACTTGTTTGCTTCCATTTTCCTCGTGGCCGCCGTAGCTACAGCCTGCAGGCTTGCCGCCTTTATCTTTCTACCTTACCGCCTTTCTTTTCCTCATCCTCTCGCTCTCTTTCAGGCTCGTTTCCATTCCAATTGCCGCCTCCCTGTCATCCTATTTTTTCCCGCTCATCTCCTTTGTCTCCTTCCAACTGATTATTCGACCTACCTGCCTTTGTTTTCCTATTCCATCGGTTCGGTCCCATCTACTTGTGGCATCTGCTCTTCGCTTTAGGTTGTCCGCCTGGTGGTCTCCCTTTGCACTACTTCAAGGTAAGTTTGTTCCCTCTTTGCCCAACTCAATTTCTTCCCCTCTTTCCCTCTATCTGATTTAGGGTTAGTTTGTTTTAAGTGATGAACAATTAAATTTTGATACTTACATTTGGAATTTGGATTTGGGTAATGGTATCTCAGGTTTTAGGGCTTAGAAATCAAATTGACACATTCCTTCGATTAGGGGGACTGCTGCCCAACTCAATCTCTTCCCCTCTTTCCTTCTATTTGATTTAGGGTTAATTTGTTTTGAATTATGAACAATGAAAAACGAGTAAGTTTAGGGGATTTAAACTATAAGATGCATGCCAATTGCCAAGGACCGGGATTGTATCTATTTAGTAGTTTATGATCAATTTGGTACTTTGTTATTGGATTTTCACGGCTGAAATTATGGTTAGTTAATATAATTGTTCAGTTTGTAATTGAGTTATAAGCACTTCTAAAAGAATTATTGTGGCATGTGATGCACTGTATGCTACGGACCCTGATGATACAGTATGCAGGTTGCCACCAATAACTTCAAATTATTGTGTGAGAAGGACGACAATTGCAATATTCTTGTCAATGCACAGTTCTGGGCTTGGTTTTCTAGAGTTAAGTCTAGATTACCTTACAGGGGGTTTTGTCATCTCAGAAGGGTTTTACTGTTATGCACTTAAAAGGTGTTATCATTGATCATTGCAGTAATTCTTCAATTAATCACAGACTATAAGTTTTTCCGTGAAGTCGTCTCTTATGTTAAATCTGATTACGGCCTATGTTGTGAAATGAATTTGCTTGATTTGTTTTTCTGGTCCTTTGCCTCCCTCCCCTTGCTGGTGGTTTGTCATCTTCTTAAATTGATGGATTTCATTTTAGATTTAGACTTTTTTGTTAAGTGGGTTTCACCCCTTTTATGTTAAGTGGGTTTCACCCACTTAAGTCTGATTTCATTAAGTCTGCTTCTGATAGATGAAGGGTTTCACCCCTTTTATGTTAAGTGGGTATTGCAACTTATTATTGATCTTCTTGTGAGGTAGTTTGAAATATTTAATTAGGTCGCCTGTGACTTGGGATTTGAAGTTGTGAGTTATTTTTATATCTTTTCATGGTTGTATTCATGCAGTTTCATGTAGTCCAGGTGAAATAAATATAAATATAAAATAGTTCAAAATTTTTTCACTAAATCTTGCTACATTTATTTCCAATTAGTTTACCCATTTTTCTCTTAAGAGTCTTCTTAAGGATGCCTTTTATCCTTTCTATTTGCTACAAACAAGTCAGTAATGACTTTCATGGAATCATTTCATGTTATTCAGATCTGGGTTGTTCCCATGTTTAGGAGTTTGTAACTAAGTTGTTGAACAAGGACATCTCAATTTTTTCTCTTGATCAACTTTTTTGATCAATCTCATGATCAACTAAATTAACCTACAATATTAAATTCTTAGCTTGGGGGTTACCTTTAGGTCTGCTCTTGAAGATCATATTAAGAATTCAAACTTTTATCCAATTCTTATCCACACCTTTAATTCTTTTTATACAAATGTTTTTGGGACAATATCCATTATAATTACAGTGACATATCATGCTTTGAGGGCACCCTTTATGAGTTATTTTGATGATTACATATGATTAATTAGAAGCGAGAATTATGATTTATTTACTCATGTTTATTATTTTTGCTTCTTGTTAGTGCAAAATTGTCGTTTTGTATGTTATCTTTAAACGTTCTCTGCAAGTTTTGCTCGGATATTGTACTAAAGGAAAAGACTTTTGTATCCTTTTAGGTGACTACTGAACTTGCACTGGTGGGTCTTGAGTCTTCTAATCTCATCATTGGGATCAATTTTACAAAGAGCAATGAGTGGACAGGTGTGTACTGGTATATTTTTTTTTGTGTTTTGATGTCATACATGATCATGTTTTAACCTGTAATTTGGTAATAGGTGCCAAGTCATTTAATAGAAAGAGCTTGCATCACATTGGGTAAACTCTTAATCCTTATGAGAAAGCAATATATTTTATAGGGAAGACATTAGCTGCTTTTGATGAGGATAATTTGATCCCTTGTTATGGATTTGGAGACGGTATGTATGGCATTCATGCCTTTCATTTTTTAATACTGATGGACTTCCATATTTTGGGCTGAAATTGATAGTCTTTATCCTTCTGGCAGCATCTACTCATGACCAGGATGTCTTCGGTTTCTACCCTGATGAAAGACATTGCAATGGCTTTGAGGAAGTTTTGGGTCGTTACAGGGAGATCGTCCCTCATTTACGGCTTGCAGGTTCCTAATTTGTTACTCAGTTGCTTCGTGTTTTCCTTTAGGGGTATTTTATTAGCAGAACAATTAATGTTAAGCATCATCTTCTCACATGACCTACATCATTTGCCCCAATAATTGAGATGGCCATGACTGTTGTGGGGCAGAGCAGTGGTCAGCACCATGTCCTAGCGGTAGTTACTTTCTTGCGTTTTATTTTTGTTTTGGTATAAAAGGTCCTTGGGACTGCCATATCCCCATCACAAGTCATAACTATCATAAACCATAGCCTGAGTTAAGATGACACGATCAATAAATCATAGCAACAATTCTACCTATCCCAAGTCATTGTGACTATGTTTTACTGAAATAAAGGCCATAGTTCTACCTTTTTCTCAAATAATCTTGACTCCTTTTTAGTGACTAGACTGGATGTTGTTTCACATTAACCAGAGATGAATATCCTAAGCCTCTATTTCTTTCTGGGTCGATTGAGTGATGAACATAAATGGGAATTTTATAAAAAAATTAATCATAATTATTTCAAAACCACTTGATTAAACTTTACTCACATGCAAGAGGTTGCCTCTAGAATTGAAAAACAACGAGTTTCATCTGAAAATGGCATTGAATCCAAGTTCTCAAGATATATAGCAAATCACAGGGATTTTCTCATTCTGAACGTAGTTGGGTTTGGCTAAAATCTGGTTGTGATAGGACCACTTGCTCTTACAGGTTACACTTTTTAATGGATCTTTGCATTCTGGATGGTGATCATCCTGGGTGTAGCTTGGTTATGTAAGGTTGGTTTTAATGGACCTTTTCATTTTGGATGGTGATCATCCTGGATGTAGTTGGGTTTATGTGAATTTGATATAATTGGATGGATTCTTCTCTGTCATGTGCCATGCAAAACCATATTTTTTTTTCTGAATGAAATGATAGTGATCTGAACATTACTTTGGATAGATTATCTTGAGTTTGGTTTTAATAAAATAGCTCACTTTTACAGGTTACCAGAAGTGTTGATACTGAAGGTGGGCAACCAAGTCCCCAGGACCAGCGGGGTCTGTTGATGCAATTGTGGAGGCAAGGTAAAGTGATTGTTGCCTTTGCTTAGTTTGTGTGCAGTTAGTTATCAAAGTCTAACTTGATGTCTTTATCTCTTCATATCAGCAAATATCCTCTTTCAATTGTGTTAGTTGGGGTTGGTGATGGGCCATGGGACACGATGAGAGAATTTGATGACAATATCCCTGCACGTGACTTTGATAATTTCCAGGTAAGCTAGCAATCCCGCTTCAAAAGATGTTACTTGCTTTAGGAACATGCCTCAAACGTCATCCGCTCTTGCACTCTGGCTTGTAAAATTGGATGCCTTGGTGGCTTCTCAGATGCAGATAACTGGTAGTTGTTGCTGCTAAGGTATGTTCTATTATTTAACATTATCCAGGTTACGGAGCAATCATCAGACGCCCCCCCCCCCCCCCCCCCATGCTTCTTATTTCATCTCATCCTGTACATCTATCTAAAAGGCTTTAGTGGCTTGTTTCTGACAGGCTTTCTTGAGGGAGATGGCCCATATGCGTTAAAAGGTTCAAAGGGCACCTATTACTTTGAATTTTCAAGACCCTTGACTCCTTGAGAACAGTGGATCGTTTTCAACAAGTACTTTGCCTTATCAAAATACCATTCAAATTATTGACGTTTCTAGGTACTTTACAACTTTTTACAAAATAAAACATGACCTGAGCTTAAGGTACACCTTTGTTTTTCATTCCTTCAAATTAAGAACTCGTGTATTGTTTTAGCATGAATCAAATTACGACCCTAACACTACATAGGTTATTTGTTTGATTCTGCATTTGAATGGACTATAATGAAATGCCCTCAAGTTGGCGGTAGTTGAAGACCATGGGTAAGCTCCTGTCTCCTCGTCGATCCCACCTCTTCCATGTGATATTTTTCATCTTCCTTGAATCATTTAGCTAATTTGTTCCATCTTTTTCCTGTGGTTATGAGGTGCTTGTGCGAAACAAGGTCTAACATCAAAACCTTCGGCCAATAAACTATGCAGACCTCATGTCTATCACTTCCCCCTACCTTACATTCTTTTCCTTTGGAGATGCTATGTTGGTTTTTTTTCTGATATAGATGATAAATGTGATTCATATTCATGCATCTCATTTCTATTTGATTGAGAGTTGTTAGTGTAGAAAAATTAATCCGTTGATATGCTTCTAGCTCAAGTCTCTCCTTTTCATCACCACCAATTTCAAACATAATGAGTGAGCCTATATTTTGAATTGTTAGGAGTTTATTTGGTTTAATTTTTGTTAGCGAACCAGTGCTTTACTTTGTTGTTTTGCAGGGATTCCTCGTTTATTCATTATTGAGTGAGCAATTAAGCTTTACCTTTGGCGATTCTCTGGCTTCTCATTCTCCTTTAGTTGGGTATGGCATTATCATTCATTTTCCTTCCAAATAAATCCGACTTATTGCTCAAGGTATGTCTTATCTTAACTTCAAATTGGGTTGTTCCTCATTTTATAATGAGACTATGAGAGTCCTTTGTTGATAATTTAAGATTTTATTGATTTAAGCTTTCAAATTAACCTTTACTTCTAAATGTTCCTAATAAATACTAAGAAGAGACAACAGTGTGTCAAAGCTAATGTTTTGCCTTTTAATTATGCACATGAAATGGAAATCCCAAGTTATCTCCTCGATCAAAATTCCTTGTATCTCAATGACAATCACATATGCGCATGATGAAAATTATCTTGGACTTCTTGTAACTACCTTCCCTTGCTATATTTTTATTAGATTATATATATGCTGAAATTATTGTATTTTGAGAACGTGTTATGTCGTCATTGCAACTTTTACGCATAAATACTAGAGGGCTTTTTTTATGCTCAATCCCATGTCTCCCATCTCTTGAAGTCTAATCTTATTACTGCTCTTCTCATTCAGTTTCAGTTCCATTTTGGGGACTCACGGAAAGAGTACACCAAAAAGAACTACCAAAAGGAGCTTGAGCATACATGAGCTTATGATGGCATCCCGGTTGTGGATGCTAGTCTTAATCCTTGCTAAAGACATTTTATTTCCTCCTATTATTATGAATTTAATGAGAAGTTTTTGTTGTATTGGTCATCAATATCAACCTTCTACAAGGAATCCATTTATAGACGAGGCTGGTTTACTATCCGTAAGGACACCATGAAATTGGCAGAGAAGACTAGATTGTAGTGAAAAGTTGAACCAAATCGCTCCATCCAAGTTACCACAAGTCACAAGATTGGACCGGTATGTCAAGTATCGTGTCAAGGAGCTTTAGAAGATCTTCGAAGCTACATCTCCATCATGCTTATCTCAATTGTGGTCAAGAAGCACATTGATCAGCACTACCATCTAGGATGTCAAGAGAGTGGTACTTTTCATACTTTATAAGTATCTTCAGGTTTTCTTTGTAATTTGTTAACTTTACCGTAATATATAAATAATTACCACAAAATCTTGACCGTGCAGAGCACGGTTCCCCCACCTAGTATATCTAAGTATATGCCTTAATTCATATTTGTTCATTGTTGATCCGATTTTTCATGACAATATAATGCTCATCACCGCCGCTTCCCCACCATCGAGGTTGATGCGGGCGGGCCTGCCGAGACTACACAGCCCCGCTCTCAACCGCTAATCGCAACAGGAGCGTCTCCACCTACCCGACCTCGATCGCCTTTGTCATCGAGTCGCAACCGGGCAGCAGCGACATCATCGTCCAATTAGCGTAACCGAGCCTCTACCAGACTACGAGCGATGTCGATGGGTCAGGCGCGCCCACGGAACCCTACGTCGTTGTCGAGCGCGAGGCCAAAGGATGTACAGTGGTCGGGGATACCGTTTCGAGTTTCTGCGCCGCCGCTTCTACGAACCCTACGAAAAAGACGATGGCTTAAGTTTCAAATTGGGATCAATTACAAAATCAGCCCAGAGTTTATGAAAATTGCAGCTCAGTCGTCTACGCATTTAAGATAATTGCAGAAAAAGACTCAACTTTCATAAGGCAAGATATCTCACCATCAACGGAGAAATGAAGAAGCATCATCCACGGAAAAAGAGAAAGGATTAGCGGGAGCCATTCTCGACGAATCAATCTCGCAGCTTGGAAGCTAGTTCAATGCATCGTGCCTGACCGGTCCAGCCTGTGAGGCCCAAAAGCTAAGTTCTCTATGTCCTATATTTTGATGAAAAGTTTACTCTTAGTTAATCATATTACATGGTTGATTGCATCGGTGACATATAAATTCTTGAAATGCTTGTGTGCGCATCTATATATCGAACAACAGTATATCAAAGCAAAAGAAAAAGAAAAGAAAACAATCAACGAATCGCCACTCAAGGCCACTAGATCGCCACTCAAGGCCAAAGGATCACCACTCAAGGCCAAATGATCGCCACTCAAGGCCAAAGGATCGCCACTCAAGGCCAAATGATCGCCACTCATGGCCAACAGAATCGCCACTCATGGCTAACGAATCGCCACTTAAGGCAAAAAGAATCGCCACTCAAGGCCAATAGAACGCCACTCAAGGCCAATATCACGCCAATCAAGGCCAATATCACGCCAATCAAGGCCAATATAACGCCAATCAAGGCCAATATAACGCCACTCAAGGTCAATATAACGCAAATCAAGGCCGATGAAATTACAATCAAGGCCAATAGATCGCCACTTATGGCCAAAGAATCGTCACTTACGACCACTTAAAGCCAATTTTAAGCCATAATAGCGCCGTTGAAGGGCCAACGAAAGTCAAAATCAAACAATAAGAATGTCATTTAAGGCGAAATGCCCAACCTCAATGAAAACAATCAAGTTGTCGATCATAAATAAAATTCAAACGAGAACGTCATCAACTGACACCGTCTCTCATTTATGGCAAATAATTCATTTAATCATTTTGAACTGTACCTTTCAGTTGATCAGTTAATGACGCACCAACTGCATTATATCATGTTATTCGGTCGAGAATGCTAAAGCTTGCAGGATACAACGAAGACAAGGGGCAAGCATTACTCATGTTATTTGTCTTCCCTCATCACTAGATCGTGATAAGGAAACCCGAGGGGCAATTGAGAGAGCAAAAGTAATTCAATAAGATGTCCAGGGGCATAAACGTCTTTTACCAGGTGAACCCTAATCCCAAACCCTAATCCTCATTATATATTCGAGTTGTCTACTAGGGTTGAGAGGCCTCGATCGGCCGACACAATCTAACTTGAGCGTCGGAGGCTGCTCCAGGGAGACAAGCCCCGCCCCGACCTCGTTCTTGGTTGATCTTGTAGGATTGTATCTCGCCGGTCCTCCTCAAGATCTATGGTGCAGATTTTACGCATTACAATAATAAAGTTGTGAATATTAAATAATACCAAAAATTTATCGACAAAAATACACATTATCGGTTAGACAATAATAAAGTTAAGTGTATAATACGTAGTATGTAAATAATACAAGTAGTAATGTTGTCTTGATAGCGAGTATAAAACTTGGATTCCCATCCCAAATGATTTCTAACTTCATAGTGACACCGTCACCTCCATCTTCAATGATTGAGAACCCTGAAAGTTGCAAGAAATTACAACAATCAGAATTACAACTTGTGTACTTGTTCTTCTACTTATTTTTTGAGAATACTAAATTATAGGGGTGGGCACAAATCCCGCAAATCTCGTCCCGTCCCGCATCCCGTCCCGATCCCGTCCCGATCCCGGTAGGATTTCGAGAAAAAAAATTTAATCCCGTCCCGATCCCGTCCCGCAAAAAATACGCGGGACGGGACGCGGGACGGAGGGTTCTCATCCCGCAAATCCCGTCCCGTCCCGCACATAATATATAATTATATATTTTTATATATAATTATAAATATATAATTAATAAAAATATCTAAAAACATATTTATATTATACAGTATATATTAATTAACATTTATTTAAACAACTTATACCTTTCAGAAAAAACTTACTGCAAGCAATAACAGTGTAGTGCTTATTCTTACTGAGATTATGTATATAAGATCAAATGTTAGAATAATTTTTTAGACTGAATGTTGGGATTGTTAATGAACAAGAAGTAGGCCGGTGACACCCATACCGATTATATGCTGAACAATTGCTTATATAATCATTAATGTTGGATCATTATATGTAATCTTCAACTGTAAAATAACATTTGAGAAATCTTATGTCAATATCATGTAGAGTGGCATGTATTAAATTAATTTAAGTAAAAAATTTCCGCATATCATTTTACGAGGGACAAGTCCCGTCCCGTCCCGATCCCGTCCCGTCCCGTGAGGGATAAGACCCGGCGGGATTTGAAGAAAAAAAATTCAATCCCGTCCCGATCCCGTCCCGCAAAAAATACGCGGGACGGGACGCGGGATTACCCCAATCCCGTCCCGTCCCGTCCCATGCCCACCCCTACTAAATTAGCATATTTCCTATATTGTGAACGTTCATAAGTTGACTCACCAGTTGAATTAACCAAGAGATATCCTTAGGATCACCATATATGAACGAATTGAACACCAACAGAATACCTACATAGCAATTAA
Organism: Persicaria tinctoria; assembly: GCA_037127255.1. Classification (NCBI taxonomy): domain Eukaryota; kingdom Viridiplantae; phylum Streptophyta; class Magnoliopsida; order Caryophyllales; family Polygonaceae; genus Persicaria; species Persicaria tinctoria. The sequence continues at coordinate 11,534,797 of JBANSL010000012.1, forward strand.
AAAAATACTCCTCTGTTAATTAAAACTTGTCATATACTATTCATTCACGCTTTTTTAGAATGATAAAAACTATATAAAATATTAACATTTTTTTTACATTTGTCTTTATAAATTCATACTTAATTGCAATAAGTAGGAAATTGTTAAAAAAATTTATCAAAAAAGTTAATATTTTATATCGTTTTTAACACCTAAAAAAGCGTGCATGAATAGTAAAACGTCAAGTTTTAATTTACGGAGGGAGTATAAAACAGATGCTATAAATCTCAACTCCACGAATGCTAAATCAAAACGAACACTGTATATGATGGATAGTCTCAAGCGAAACATGTAAAATACTTGGTTAAAAAAAATTTGCTCAACCAAGGCAACGTCTCATAATGAGCACTTTGATCGTAGCTGCTCCAGTGATTTCATCAACGCCTACAAACTGCTCAGCCAAGGCAACTACTCTTGTCATTTCAACCTAGCAAATGAGGATAATATAAAAATGGATGGGATGAATGATAATATTCAGTACCGAGTGTAGTATTTATAAGATAGTTGGGCAAAAGTAAAAGGCAAAGAGATAATTAAGAAAAATCTTGTAGATCTTGTAGATAGAATCAAATAAAAATATTCCTTAAATAGATATACATTCAAAATTAAATTAACCAAGTAGATTTTAATTAAAAAAAAGTAAAAGGCAATTAGATAATTATGAATAATCATGAAGATATAATCATATTGAAATATTCCATTAGTGAATATACATTATAAATTAAACTAACCATTTGAATTTTCGTGCATTAAAAAATGGGTAGATGAGTGAAAAAGAAATCAAAAGTATATATTACATTAGATATTGGAAAGCAAAGTAGATATTTATAAATTTAGGTAATATGGAAAGTGTGTACATGTTATTCTAAAAAGCATATGAATATGAATTATAATTATAATAATTATCAAATCAATTAAGCTATTTTAGACGAGAGTTGACTTACCAAAAGCATATGCTAATTATCATAAAAAAAAAGGAAATGATATTATATCCTAAAAAGCATATAAATAGAGTACACATGCAATAACAATTATAGTACTTCAAAGAAGAGGCATGCATATCGGTGCTTGTTTCTTTTAGCTTAATTAGTGAATGATTTTGGGTTCATAATATTGTCGCTCTTCTTGACATGGACTAACCCTGTTCTTCCAACTTTATCATCATAATCCTTAATTTCCTTTTAACAAAAAAAAAATACTCCCTCCGTCCAAGAATCGATGGTTTTTTAGGCCTCGAAATTTTGTCGAAAATACATGGACTTTTAGATGTGTAGGTAGTAATTATTACCTCTAAAGTAAATTTTTTTTTACCTATGAATAATCAAAGGTTTTAACTTGTAACCTTTAATAGTACTAATGATGAGGAAAATTAAGAGGTAAAATAGGTTCCTTAATTCGCATGCACGAGCCTAAAAGACAATGTATTTTTGGACGGAGGGAGTAACAAATAGAGTAGTTAGTCAAATGACACAAATGTTTTCTTCACTGCATGATATCAAGCACAAGACGCCAAAGACCACCTTGGATCAACATAGGGCATTTTAAGAAACAAACAGATGTATAAACAAAATGCCTTGGCACTAAAACAGATAAAATGAGGACAAAAAATAGCAGTTTTGATGAAGCACTTTAATTCTAAAGCATATGCAAACCTCCCCGAGCTCAAGTTAAAGTTATTCATTCGAAAACAACCAGAACTGCAGATTGAAGCACTTCGAATTTGCATTAGAATTCCAATTCCATTTCGAATTGCCTCTGTACCTTATTCCTTATTCCTTGGAGGCATGCAAGAATAGAGGCAATTCAATTTCCGATTCCGATTCCAATTCCATTTGAAATCAATCAATTTAATTTTTATCTAGTGATTTGATGAAGCACTTCGAATTTGGTATAGAGTGATTGTTACATACTTCAACAAAAAAATTCCAATTCTAATTCCATTTCCTAATTTGCAACCATTTACATATTAGAACTGCAGATTGAAAACCAGTACCATGAAATAACATAGAAAATGCTGAAATCCTTGAAAACTCTGGGAATTCAACTTCTTGATAGCCATAACAATTTTAGTCCCACTGTTAAGCTTATCATCGATCCAGCTTTTATGAACCCTCCCGAAACCTCCTGCCCCTAACACGGTGTCGAGTTTGAATCCCTTGGCAGTAGCCTACGATCGGTAATCCAGAATGAGCCTTCATTTTGGCAACTCCAAAATCAGCGACCGTAGCAACCTAACAAAGCAAAGCAGCAAGTTAAAACCATCCTAAAACCATGAACAAAGTTTCGATGAAAAATTCGAGATGAAAAACTGAAGAAGAGAATCTGAGGGTGGGAGCCAAATCGGAGAAACGGAGTGGAGAAAAACTGAAGAAGAGCATCTGGGGGAGGGAGCCAAATCGGAGAAACAGAGTAGAAGCCATGGTGTCTCTCAAATTGAAGAAAACATATGGGGGCAACCATATCGGTAGCAACCTTGATAATGATTGGGCGAGGAAAGGGGAGGCAAGAGGATGAGATGCAGAGAGATCAGGAAAGAGGCACCGTTTAGAAACCCTAAAAAAAAATAAGAGTAAAAAAAAGATTAAAACAAAATAAGACGAGTAATTAATAATTAAATATAATAGGGTAATATAACATTGAAGGTGATTGGTTAAAAGGATTATAATTAAAAGGAAGGACGTTACGTTATCGGTAAGGCTTTTGTTTTAATACTCCGTAGTTAGTAATAGAAAATAGATATATTAATTAAATTTGTGATTAAATTCAGGAGTGTGATGGATCAGTCCTAGCTATTGGCCTCAACCCCAACCAATGTAGCCGAGAAAGACAGTTTCCCAAACAAAGGGAGCCTCCGAGGATTCGAAGTCATCGACACCATCAATTCCAACAACAATTTACCAACGGATTCACCCGTTGATAACTTTTCTACGGTAATCAGTGGGTCCATCAATTCCAACGAGTATATGACCGTATGTAGTCAATTTTTAACATAAAATAATGTTGTTGTACTAAAAATAAAATAAAAATTATATATTTGTTATAATATTATTATATATGGATGTACAATATATATTGATATTTACTTAGATAAAGTTTTACCTTTTAGATAAGATCTTATTTTTAGAGACCAAGAAGATTACTTTTATATATATATATTTGTATTTGATGAATTTCCAGGACACGCAATTAAATGCAATCTCTCATTCTCCTCTTGATTCTTCTGTTTTATCACACGTTATCCGCACAATCGTAGCATGTTCTCAAGCTTTTGTCAAATTAAAAGATAAGTTTCGGTCGATTATAATTTATTTTATTTTATTCTTTTTTATCATACTTGTTTATCAATTGGTTCATGTATCTTGAATCTAGGCTTAATTAGAATAACTATTAACAATTGATTAATGATTCTTTGCAATTGATCAAAGACAGGATTCATTCATGCGGTGCAAAGCTTGTTCTGATATTTCAGTCTTCCTTTCAATTTTCTCGAATTAGGGTTTTTGCTTTTCAGAAGAGAGAAACAATGGAGCTTGATCTTTCCCCGAAGGTAGCGAAGACAGTGTATGGTGGCAACGGAGGTTCGTACTCCGCCTGGTGTCCGTCCGACCTCCCTATGCTAAAAGAAGGCAACATCAGTGCCGCTAAGCTTCTTCTCGAGAAGAACGGCTTGTATCTTCCTTCTCACTCCGATTCTGCCAAGGTCGACTATGTTCTTCAAGGGACTCCTAATCGATCTTGGCAGCCATGGACGTCACAGGGGACTCGGCAGTGCGGCCGACATCGAAGCCAAAAACCTTCCGCCGCCCGATGAGCAGATGATAAAGGAGATCGCGGCGGGGTGCACCGAGTGTGCGATTTACCTTGGGGAGATTGACGGAGGTGAAAAGTGGCGAGTGTGATACTGTGATGCCCGGCGCCCCGCTCCCTGCAAATTAATCAACCGAGGAAGACGAAGTCGCTAGGTTGTTGCAGGTTTTTTTTTATTAATTACAAAACCGGCCCGGAGTTTTTTAAAATCGTAGATTGGACTATATGTTTTTATATAGTTTCATAAAACGGCCTAAACATTTTCAAGATTGCATATTTTGTCCTTGTGAAGTATACGAAGTGAACGCATCCCCGAAGATGATGTGTAGACATAACTTTTATGAACCCCTAAAGTGGTGAATTATATCTCTTGAAGTGGACATAAAATATATAATCTCAAGAATCTATCCCTTGAAGCGGATAAAGAGGTATATATTCCTCAAGTGAATAAATTAAACCATGTATTTCCCGAAGTGGATAAAAGTAAAGAAATTGATATTATAAATCACTCGATATAGGATCGATAAATTTCATCTCTGTAGTGATAGAACAATAAATATCATCCTTATAGCGATGAACAATGATTATTCTTTATTTTTATTTTTTTGCATATTATATTTTTATTATTCATCTCCCGAAATAGAGGATTATGTATGTGTTGCTCACATAAGAGGTATGACAACTTTCCTTGCTTGATTAATTAAATCGATTAATTAGGATTTCAAATGTTTAAGGCAGGGCACATAAGGATGGATATAATTATGTTATATGATATGTGTTTTACATAACCCTTGATTATAATTTATTAATAATTTGTTTTGGTGATGGGCGGTGTCATGCGAGTGATTTATCCATGGATACGTACCAGGATATCGTGGTAAAAGGAGATGAACCTTAGAAGAATGAACTCTAATTGGTAGTAAGCTTACCTATGTTAGGCTCAACTTTAAGGCTTGTGATGGAGTTGCGCTAAATTTCTTAATCTTGGTATATGCGATCGAGCTAGCGGTCAGGTAAGCCTAAACATCATATCTGAGTTATGACTTTTTGTGTCTCTTGATCATAAGTGATTATATATATGTGTGTGTTATGAGTTGATCTCGTTCATTAAATATGGATTATCATGTTTTAATTGCTAATTGCAAAATGACGTTATTGATTGCACATATAGATTTTATATCATAAATCATGTCATAACGCTAATATATATAAGAATTTAGAGCATTAATAAATCATGTGCGATTGGGGGTTGATGATGTACATAGATATGGTTATTGGGTAAATTGACCATATATTGGATGGATACATGATAAATGATATCTAAATGAATTGATACATTGATAAGTTGATAAATAAATAATATCATCATGCATCGATTAAAATATTAGCCTCATATTTGTAGTGATGAGCTAAGATGATATTTTTTATTCCATCTTGTACTTGTAACTTATTTCATATATGATTTGTTTCATAGAAGATGAAATATAAACTCCTGAAGTGGTTAAACTTGTTTGATTCCTTGTCACCGGAAGTTGACATTATATATGTGTCATGAAGTCGATATCCACCTGAAGTGGCCAAATAAATTTTAATTATGTTTAATGTATTTATTTTTATTGAGATTACTTTTGTTATTCACTTGTGATGTGTATATATCTCAATTTACCTTTTGTAATTCAAAACACAAACTATTTCCAGAATAAACAACTTGCTAAGAGTTTTTATGCCATAAACATATGTGATTTTATATTGACAAGGATTATTTATATTATTAGTGTTAATGAACTCTATCTATTGAATGAAGAGCCTAAATGATCCAACACCTTTGATTATATAAACTCTGCCATTTTTGGCTTATTATTAGTTCAATTTGGCTATTTTAAGGTATATAGAATCATTATTTTATTTATCTATTTGATTTGATTTGCATTTTATGTATATGAATATGCATTGGAAATGTTTCTTGATGAAACAGTTATGGGTAGATAATGCCAATTTTATTCAACAACTGATGATTTGGGAGAAGAGTTTGAAGCACATCCTTGTTAAATTGCGTGAAATTGATAAAAATTAGTTCACGAGAGCCCGACGACTCTTTATTTTTGGAATCTTGTTCTTAATCTACTTGGGTATGGTAGAACTCAAATAAATAGCTAACTAAATGACCTATGGTTCATAACAACCTCTTTTATTGTCAGATGCAATGTATATTGTTACCTCTAGTAGAGGACATAAAGAGGATAGGTGCGCGCGACCGTTGTTAGGATACTGGTCATAATTTTGAAAATGATTATAGATAATCATGTATGAGTCGACTCCCACGTCAAAGATAATGTGGAAGAACAAGTCAAAGATGATGGTTTACCCAATTTGGATTTGTAATCTCCCAAACTGTGAATGGATCATTTTATGAAAATATTATAATGATTTAGACCTTGGTATCTGATGATATGGAAAACCTGAAGTTTTCGGGATGAAGTAACTAATGAGTATTTGTATAAAGTCTATACTTGACATAATTAAACCTTATACATAGCTCCAGAAGAGCATCAAAATTAGTCCTCAAAGGACTATTGATATAATCAAGCAATAAATCCATATGAGAAAATGACTCTAGAAGAGCGTCAAAACACTCTAAAGGAAAGGAGTGATGACGCATAAGTTGAGATCATGAAAGCCGATAATTGCCAAAAGCAATGGTTTTTCCTCTAATCGAGGATGTCAAAAGAAGATCCGACATATAACAAATAGATTACCCATGTTGGCAATATGGATGTAATATGAAAATGATATCAATGAAATTGATATGTTGGATAAATGAGCATTGATAAGTTGACGATTAAATCGACCAAGTGAAGACGTTGCTTATGAGATTATCATTTAGGATAATGCTAACGCATGGAATAACCCAGTAGAGTCGTCAATAATAGCTAACAAGCAGGCATGAATATTAAGAGATTGATTCGATTTCGGTCAAGAATGGAATAAATTCTCCTTCTTGTAATTTATCTCCAGTAGAGAGCTTGGTATTTACATGTTCAGTATAGACACCAAAATCTCCCCAAATTACACTAAGTTATTGTAAATCAAGAAAGTTGATGTATATGGAGGAATAAGTCCACATAGATGATCAAATACCTAGAGTTTATCACGGATGATAAAATACTCGGTATTTATGGGGAGAGGATAAGGAGATCAAGAAGCAATATATTGCATGGAAGAGAATTGAACCAATGCACTAACATGATTTAGATCGAGGTTCTAGTAGTAACTTCAAAAAATGGAGATATGTCCACTAGTATAAGCGCCTGTTTGGCAACAGGTTTGAAAAGGTTTTATCAGCTTCCCAAAATAAAAAAGCTCCTCCCATGGTGTTTGGCAATCGGGTGCCATGAGTTGCAGTTGGAGGTTTCAAGAGTTGAAATTTGGTGAAAATGGAAGCCCTGGGAGGGAAGCAAAGAACGAAACCCCTCTTTTCCCCTTTCCCTCTCAATTTGCAATATTATAGTCCTGAATCTGGAGATAGCAGAGAACGAAATTGGAATAGCAGAGAACGAAATTGAGAGGGTATACCTTTCCTTACCAGGCCGCAACGAACCACACCAGCGCCGGCAACCAAGGACTCCGTTTGGAGGAGCAACTGTCGAACCTAGGGTTTCAATCGGTGAAGAAGAACTGATCGTTCTTCATTCAACAAATAGGAAGGAGGGTGGGTATATTAATTGAGGGTATTTTAGTAATTTGAACCATAAATACATCTCTCAAACCTTATAACCACCAAACACCATTCAGGTTTTTTATAAGGTTATTTAAAAAAAATAAACTCCACCTTCCACACCTCCATAAACCCCATAAATAATATCCACCCCCTAAAAAAACTCCAACCCCTAAAAAAACCCCTTTTTGCCAAACACGCGCTAAAACTCCTGAAGAGATTTCATGAACGTTGACAGTGTTAAAATTGATTATGAGTTGTCTTGAAATGACCAGATCCTTGATTATTGTTGATGACACATATCTAAGTTTGCACTTGAAGTGGTTATAAACATATAATTAGAGCTTCTAAACAAAAGTATATCTACATTAAAATGATTAATTTAATAAGTTAAACATTAATATTTTGGACCCGTAGCTACAATATTAAAGATGTAAAATCATTTGATTATGAATGAATGTCCTTACAAAACACTAAGAGCGTAATGCGATTGGTTTATTGAACAATTCATAAGATATCCAATAAGCAGAGGATTAGTTGGAAATTAGTTGAAAGCTCTAAAAATATTTCGACTTGTAGTTTGAGTGTATAAAGAGAGAGATATTACAATATGAAGACAAATGATATTTTCATCTTTGATTAGATTGTAAAATGATATTAAGTTCAGAAATACCATGTGTTTATAAAATTGGTGATTTATACGCTAAAATTGAGAGGGAGAAAAGTTGTACTATTTTCCTTAACTTTGGTTTTTATCCCATTTGGGATTTTCCAAAGCAGGGTTTTTAACGAGGCAACTCCCCTCATAAGGATACATTGTATATCCCAAATTCTAGAAAGAAATAACTAATGCAAAGATGAATTATTTAAGCATGAAGTTTTTGGACCTGTAGCTCCAACAATGAAAAGTGTAGTATCAATTGGTTTTAAGTGGGTGTTCGTACAAAGGAAAATATAAAGCCAAATTGATTGCACAAAAGCCCATTCAAGGTTACATGAGAATGCATTCATAAGGAGTGAATATAATTTTGGCTCCAAATGTAAATGATGGATGTTGTAGGTGCATATCAATATAAATGGAAAGAATCGATTGAAAGTGCTTGAAGCATTATTATCAAAGTCCTATCACTTGCAATTGGTCAAAGATCTTTATTAGAGTACCTGAATTACCTATAATTGTGAAAGTGGTGATATTTTATTAGGCCCTGAAGTACCATACAAAGTTGTACTCTTTTCCTTAATCTTGGTTTTTATCCCACTGGGTTTTTCCAAGGTAAGGTGTTTAACGAGGCAACTTAATCACCAGTTAATACATCAGATCCCCTAGATCAACAATGAAAAGCACACTAGATCCTGAAATACCTTATGCTTGTGCATCCAAATCAGCTCAACACCAATACATGGAAGTCAAGCGCGTCAAAGTCAATCACGAAGACATTCCAGCTTATACACATCAAAAACAATGTTGAGATTCGACCGTAAGCTCATGAAGACGGCGACATTAAGAGGAATGAGAAGACTTCGAGCCGGAGGATGTTGAATTCGGGGAGAGTATACACGCACTGCACTCTTTTTCTCTTCGATCGATCAGGTTTTATCACACTGGATTTTCCTGGCAAAGATTTTAATGAGGCAGAACAACAGGAGCATCCATAGAAGGCTGCACTCTTTTTCCCTAAGTTATGGTTTTGTCCCATTGAGTTTTCTTAGCTAGGTTTTTAACGAGGTAGTCAGCGGAATAAAGATTGCACATCCAAGGGGGAGTGTTATAATATTATTATATATGGATGTACAAGATATATGTATATTTACTTAGATAGAGTTTTACCTTTTAGATAAGATCTTATTCTTGGAGACCAAGGAGATTACTTCTATATATATTGTATTTGGTGGATTCCCCAGGACACACAAATGAATACAATCTCTCATTTTCCCCTTGATTCTTTTGTTTTATCAAAATATTCCAGTTTTCCATTATACTTCGTTTATCAAAAAAAAATCCATTATATTCCTTTTTAATAAATTGTATATTCCATTTTTTATTGAAAAAAGTAACTATAGAAATAATTCTTTTTTTTGATGAAAAGCACTATCTTTATTCAATCTCCAAGTCAGCCAAAGTAACGTCAAACAACAAAGAAGGAAAATCGAATTCAGAATCAAAATATTTTGGCTCCTCCGGGCGCAGGTGTGCGAGGTAGTGTGCAGCTTTGTTGCCCGTTCGTCTCACCCAGCTCCACTTGCAGTGACGGATTTGCCGCGCGAGACTCCCCGCCCTGTGGCCCAACCGACCAGCCACTCCTCGGAACGTCGATCGGCCCTGCACTATTTGCACAGCTTGCGCACAGTCGGTCTCAATAATAACCGAGTCGAGCTCTTTCTCCCTCACCATCTCCAAAGCTCTCACGATGGCCGCCAACTCCGCACACAAAGAATCTGTTCCGTCCTGGATGCGCTCCGTCGTGGCCCAGCAAACAGCCCCATGATCATCCCTAGCAATCACCCCGATCCCACAACCTCTAGTGACCTCCGATGCCGCATCGCAATTGATTTTTTTTTTAGTCCATCTTATTTTTTAAAAAATAATTCTTCAAATAATTCAATAGTACATATTGCGGATTTTTTTAGTCCATCTTATTTTTTAAAAAATAATTCTTTTTTTAATTGTTTAAGCCTTCTTCTTCAAATAAGATTAGCCTTTACATATAAAATTAATCAAATATAAATAGGTGCACAATAATATAAAATATACGGAGTATTCGTATATAGCTGCATAAAAACCAGAATATGATATAATAAAATTATGTATATTTCAGTTCATATACTGTAATTTTCTTTTATAGAGATATAAAATGATATATTTTTATAAATTGAAAGTTTATAATAAGATAGATATATTTAAATGATTTTTATAAAATTATATATTTAGAAATAAATTCGATCAGTACTATTTATTTTATTACAAACTCATAATAACTACAATGCGATAATATTATAAATACAAACAAATATTTCTTAAATGTAATTGTAATTTGGCAGTATATTTTTTACGTACCTTTGAACATTTAATCCTTTGAAAGTGATTGCTATTTCTTATGACGAATTTTATATTATATAATTTATTTTAAATTATACTTTAAAAAATATTTTATTTTTCAAATATTATATATCAAATGTATAGTTTCCCACTTCATATTTATACTTATCTCTTTTTCCTTTATTTTATTCATTCTTATAATTTAAAATATTGATTTTGAGTAATAAAAAATATTAATGAGTCAAAATAAAAAGAATGTCTAGACTTATTATTTTGAAAAAAAAAGGAACAATATTTATTTTACTTACAACTTCTCACTTGTTGCAAAAAAAATCTCTGGGGTGCCCCACTCCGTCGGCGTAGCTCACTGCTCCTCGTTCTTGAACCGGTTCAACCTGACCGACCCTTCCATGGACCCGATCTTCGCTAGGCTGCTAGAGGCCGAGTGCCCGGCCAACGCCACCTCGCGAGTGGTCCCACTCGACGTCAAGACCCGATCGAGATCTTGACTGGCTCTCAAGGTCAAGTTCGGATCGGAGGAACTGCAGGGTCGTCGATTAATTTGAGGTGTTAGTGTGTGTACGTTAGTGAAGTGCATGTTTGTTCTTCTAGCTTGGGTTGATGCAATTTACTTGCCGTTGCCGTGTTGATGTTTATTGATTTGATTTCAAGTTTGATAATTCATTAAATGTAAAATAAAATAAAATTCAAATGCAAGTTTTTTTTTTTAGAAAATAATTCGATGGTCGGACAGACCTAACACCTTGAGAGGCCGACAGAGTCGGCAGAAGCAATATACTATATAAGTCTAGATTTAAGCAATATATCAAAAGAAAGAGGATCGTAATAGAAGGAACAAGTGTAATGAAGCCTATATAGTTTGTAGCATTTCAATCTATAATCTATAAATCTATAAATAACTATTACAAAAAAATTAAAAATTTATCTAGATCGAGGAGGTGTCAATCGTGTCATCCCCATTCGTCACCATATTTACAGGTTTTTCAACCACTAAAATTAAAATTAATCTGTTCTATTTAAAGCATTGAATTAATAAATAATTTATCTTTATATATAATACATATCTATCTATTTCTAACTATTAAATAAAAATTATTTTTATCCAGATGTGACAACTACCTTAATTTTATGATTTACAATCACTCAAATTAGTCTAAATAAATCATTAACTAAATGAAATCTTCATACGTTTTTTTTCAATTTATATATATCTAACTATCAAATGAGAAGCAATTATAACCACCTTAATTTTGAAATTTTTATACGTTTCTTTTTAAACTTTTGAACTCAACCTTACCTATCTTATTTTATGCTAACTTGTGTTAATACGGAGTATTTTATTTTAATTATGTAATACTCCGTAGTAATTTAGTACCAAGTTTAAAAAAGAACGCAATACTTTGATGAACGCAATTTTCAACAAGAGAATTGTAAATTTTTTTGCAATAGTGACTTTGTATGGGAAAATAAGCTCGATATTATTTTAAGTTTAATTTATACTACCGCCATTTAGAAATATAAGTCCATTGACTTTTTGACACATTTTTTAAGGAGTTAAAAATTATATAAAATAATATTATTTTTATTAAACTTTTTATAGTCCTATATATATTACTAATAACTAATAAGTATATAATTATGTAAAAAAATTAAAAAAATATTTATTATTTTATTTAGTTTTTAACTTCTTAAAAAACGTATCAAAAAGTCAACGGACTTATATTTGAAAACTGAGAGAGTATTTTCGATAAACATACATTTGTAATAATTTTTATAATTGAAGAATAAAAGTAAATTTTAAAGTTTAAACTATTGTATGAATTCTTTCTAATATGGTAATACTAACCCATCTATATCTATATGCATATACTAAAACCGATACATTGATGCATGCGTGGCGGCACGTGAGTGAATATGCCTACGTGGCGGCGCGTGAATGCGTCTCACTAAGCTTTCTCCCGTCAAAAAAGAAATCTAATAAAAATAATTAGATGGAATATCTTATAAAAGAGTAAATATTATATAAGGAAAAAATCTCTAAGAAAAGGCTACATAAAAAAACTTTCCACCCCACCAAAAAAAGAATACTATTAAAATAATTAAATACCATAATTTTATATGTAAAAAAGATTAGTATTTAAAACTAATCATTTTATCGTATTTCATATAATTATATGATTACCAATCCGTCTGTTTCCTAATTCTATTTACATTCATAAAGTAATGGGATCAATATATATATATATATATATATATATATATTATATGTATTTATATGCAATTACGGCTAGCATCTATCTATATCTTAACATATTTTATAATTTATGTGTATCTTATATATTTATGGAAATTTAATTATCTGTTAGTTTTTTTTTCTTAATTGAAATATTTGATATTGCATTATATATTCTTATATATACAAGAGGTGTTCATGACCCTCCATTGCATTAAGAACTCGTGACAATTAGTTGAAAACTTGAAATCTTTAAATTTCTGTCACTCAAATTAGATTTTTTTGTATGTTGTATTATGCATGTTTCTTTGGATTTGTTATCATGCTATTATATAGATTCTAATTAGTTTAACTATGTTGTTTAGATTGTGTTCTGAACTTTTATATACCACACTCTCAAATTTTTTTCAATTGATCAATTATGTGATGTCTATAACAACGCCCTTTAATTATTTGGAGCAAGCCGTTGAAATTTAGATTATTTATTTACCGTCTTAATTCTTAATAGATGTATGTAGACAATGTCACGCAAGCTATGTCATCATGGGAATTCATATTTTTTTAATGGATCAAGCTGATCAGCGAACTTTGCAGATTTAACTAACCTTACGATCATTACAAGTAAGTATCTTATGGTCGAAGTTTTAACTTATTCACATCAATCAAAATTAACCTTTCAGAGGAAAATTGGCCTAATTGAATTAAGATGATTAAATTTATTTATTTATCATGCGTGTAAATATATAACTATATAAGGTATAAATTTAAAGCTTCAAACTCTCAATTGATCTTCATATATCATATTATGCACGTAGTTATCATTAATTACTGTTGTTTTGAAGTTTTACTTTTAGATTATTATCACTCAAAATCAATTTTTATGTATGTTTTATTTTTATATATATATAAAAAAATTGGGTTTGTTGTCATATTATATATGGATTAATCTAATTAATGTTATTATGTTGTTTTCGCTGCATTCTGAACTTCAAAATACCATGCCATCAAATTTGTTTAGTTTTTCAATTTCATATTCATTTTAGAATGGTTCAAATGCATATTAGGATTATAAAATAACAATCTTTGAAATCATTATTCTATCTATCGAAATACTCCGTATAAAATAATCAACTTTACGTTTTAACTTGATGTTTTCTCCTTTTTTTCCAGGTGGAAAGATTCAAGGTTTATTAACCAAAACCTTTATACAAATTCTTCTTGCAATGTATATATATTTTGAGGTAGAATGATACAAAATATAATTTAATATAATATCGCATCTAAAATAAGGCAAAGTTATTTTAATTAAAAAAAGATAGATGTATTTGTATAAGATTACACGATAAATAATATATGAAAGTCTCCCATTATTGCAGTAACTTATCCAAATCATTCCTATATATGGATTAAATTATATATATATATATATTTTATAAAAATAGTCGATTAATAAAAATAATCGGGAATTGTATTAGGATAGTCAAAATTTTTAGTATTGCCTATGAGATATGAACCATTCATGGCAAAACTGTACTTACAAAAAAATAAATTTATGGAAAATTGCAGACAAAATATATTTAAGAAACTATTTCAAACTGTACTTACAAAAAATATTAATAAAAATTTGTAGTTGATAAAAAAATTGATTAAAATAAATTTAAGAAACACACTGATGAAAAAATTAATATTTAATATAGTATTAGATTTGTTAGTGGTAGAGTTTTTTTTTCCCTAAAACATCATTTTCCATAACTAATATATTTAATCAAATAAAAAATGCATTAAGAAAAATACTAATTCAAACTTTAAAAGATTAAGTTATGTGTTGTATAGAAAAATTTTGGTTTAATTTACTAAAAATCTATATCTATATATCTATATATCTATATACATATACTAAACCGATGCATTGCCGCTTACGTGGCAGCGCGTGAGGACTTTTAAAATGTAATGAATGAAGAATAGTTTTTAAAAAATTATTTATAAATATATTTTTTGATCCTTAATTATTTGTAAATAATTAATATAATTTTAAAATATTGTTAATATATTCCCGTACATGGGACGGGCCTTGCACTAGTTGTTTCATAATAGCCATACTTCCAACACAGTGACCTCGTTTTACACTACCGAAAAATTTAAACGACAATTGGATTAAATTTATTGTCTTTATAATAGCATTTTTTCTGAAAATGGTATGTGCAATCTTATCTACGGTTTTTCTATCCTATGCCCCAAGAACATAGGATAAAACTTAAATTGGGAAAGATTCCCTACAAAAAAGGCAAGCGACCCTAAGAATCTAAATTTAAAAAAGGCTAAACTAATTAAAAAATTTTAAAAAAATTTCTAAATTTAGGGTCTTATCATATACCCTAAGGGTATAGGATAGAAAAATCATCTTATCTATTACTAAATTATATTATTAAAAGATGATGTATGTAAAAGAACAATGAGGTGAGAAATAAGACCATCTAGATTTTCCAAAGACATTGCTATAATTTTCACAAATTTTACACAACCACTCCTTAAACATCTCTAATTACGTTAGATAAAAGGAAGAAGCAAAATGATAGTTGTCATGGGGGTAAAAGAAGAAGATATAACTAGATGTTTAGTCCAAAATAAAAGAAATAACTCCTAAGTTATTTCTTTTATTTTGGACTAAACATCTAGTTATAAGTAAAATAAATATTGTTCCTTTTTTTCCCATGACAACTATCATTTTGCTAGAAGATATAACTAGATGTTTAGTCCAAAATAAAAGAAATCAAACTCAAGAAATGATAGAAGATAAACAATCTTGCCAATACAACCAAAACCTTACAAAATATAAGTGAAAAGATGAATGGCATACATATTGAATGACAACAATGCACATGTTGTTCATTCCCAGAAGTTTATTAATGGTCCTTATCCTATATAAACTCATTATGCCTTCTGGTTCTACAGTCTAAATGGGAATGAAGTTGAATAACATAGCATCTGGTGGACCACAATAAATGCAAGACTAAAAAACTGTAGTTTCAGTACATACATGAATACACCCCATTTGATAAAGAATTTGTGCCAATTCATTCTTCTTATGCATAACAAGTGAGAGTGTCATGCATAATTTTTATGAGAAGGATATAAAACAATTAAACAAATAGGCATGCAATTTTAAGACATTAAAGCAACATAGTCTATACCTCTGGAGTCTGAACTTAATTGTGCCATAAGCGATGTTCACCTTTTGGGTAAATGATTGTCAAAGGTGGCAACTATACCTTTAAATCACCTCCTCTGCTGTTCCTGCTTCAAAAACCATTCATATGTAATGTGTTCCCCCCATCCAGTCTGCAACCAGCAATAGCTTCAACTAACCATTATATTTCAGACTTTCTGCAGGATAATGCAAACCCTTAAATCACCAGGCAGGTGTGTTGGGCGTGGACAGTGGGCAGGCAACATATAGTGTCCATCGGCCAGGCGCTGTTCCTCTCCCGTCCGACGTAACACACCTGTTTTCAAAAACTAGTCTTTTGTTCTTTACAAAAACCAGTTTTTCTGTGCTTTACTTTGTTGAATAGCTCTTGCTCTAAGTAATCTTTGCTGTTATTTTTTGCTCTTGAGCTATCTAAGTTTGTTTGGCTTTGTGTGTAGGTACCATGGCTGACTCTTATGTCAAAATCCGACCATATGATGGTAAAATTGACTTTGCCATGTGGCAAGTCAAGATGAAAGTGATCCTCATCAAGGAAAAGTGCCGGAGAGCAGTTGCTCCTCTTGAACTAGCACTTCCTGCTGCAAATGCACCAGAGGGAGGTCCTCCAGTCCAACCAGTTCCACCAGCTCCTATTCCACCTGAAATATCTGAGCAAGCTCATGCTGAGATCATGCTCAGGCTCACTAATGATGTAGCAAGACAGGTAGTGAAGGTAAATGACCCAGGGCTCTGTGGTTAGCCCTGGAGGATTTTTTTCTTGTCAAATCTCTGCCTAGTCGCATTTTTCTTCTCTGCAGGTTGTTTACATTTAAAATGGATATCAACATCACTTTAAATGACAACTTAGACAAGTTTTTGAAAATGACCCAAGAATTAGAGAGATGTGATTATAGTATTAAGGATTCTCATCAAGCTATTTTGTTGCTTAATTCTCTGCCTTCACAGTTTGATCACTTTAAGGATGTTATTCAATTCTCTAGGGAGCCTCTCACTAAGGAAAGAATAGTTGAGACTATCACTGAGAAAAATGAGATGCTAAAAGTTTTCAAATCTAAATTTGGTGTCAAATCTGATAACACTGAAAAATCTGAAGTCTTGTTTGCTAATTCCAACAAGTCTAATGGCAATAGAAATAAGAACAGGAAGAAGAAAAATGCTAAAGAAGATGAGAATTCTAATGCTAAACAATCTGAGTCTACAACCAAGGTGCCGAAAGATTCTAAATGTAACTACTGTGGTCACCTAGGTCACTGGATTAAAGATTGCAGGAAAAAGAAAAGAGCTGATGAAAATAAACTCAAAAATGATATTTCTGTTTCATTGCTTGAGTCTGACAGTGGTGCATATCCCAATGAACTCTTGATGTGTACACCAGAGGAAGGTGATTCAGGCAACTGGATCCTTGACTCTGGTTGCACCATACATGCCACCCCTATCAAAGCCAGCTTTGATAACCTTGATCAGAGTAGGTGTGGGATGGTCAAACTTGGTGACCATCGCACACTTGCCATCAAGGGGGTTGGAGATGTTTCTCTAAAGATGTTTGATGGGATTGTTATCACTCTGAAAGATGTCAAATGGGTTCCTGATTTGAGGAGGAGTCTAATGTATGAATCTGTGTTTGATTGCATGAATTATGATATACATACCAGTGGTGGCATTAAAACTGTTTCTTCCAATAATAAGTGCATTGTCAAGACTATTAGGAAAAATGGTTTATATCATGTCATCACCCCTGAAAATGAGTGCAATCTTATTGATACTTCTCATCTAACCAAACTCTGGCATCCCAGGTTAGGGCATATTGGAAACAAAAGCCTATATTATTTGCATAAACATGGTTTAATATTTGATAAACTCTCTGATCTGTCTTTCTGTGAGAACTGTGTATTTTGCAAAGCTACCAAACAGGTGTTTCCTAATTCTTTGTACAAGGCAACCAAGCCTCTTGAATATGTACACTCAGATCTCTGGGGTCTTGCACAGGTAGACACTATTGGTGGTAAGAAATATTTTATTTCCTTCATTGATCACTTCTCTAGAAAGGTATGGCTTACTCTCCTTAAATCTAAGGATGAGGCCTTCTAGGCTTTCAAAGCTTGGAAATCAAAGGTAGAGCTTCAATCTGGTTATAAACTTGTTTGCTTTAAGACTGACAATGGCCTTGAGTTTTGCAATACAGCCTTCAATGATTTCTGCAGGGAGAATGGGATCAAAAAGCAACTCACAGTGCCTGGCACCCCTTAGCATAATGGCACTGCTGAGAGGATGAACAGGACACTGTTAGAGAAGGCCAGATGCCTTCTCTTCACTGCAGGAATGAAGCATAGCCTTTGGGGAGAGGTTGTTGTCACTGCCTCCTATCTGATCAACAGGAGCCCCTCCTCTGTAACTGGCTTCAAAACTCCACAAGAACTGTGGATTGGTAAGGTACCCAATCTGTTATATCTTAAACCCTTTGGTTGTACTGCTTATGCTCAGGTTTCTCAAGGTAAGCTACATCCTAAAGCCCTAAAGGGTGTGATGTTAGGTTACCCTGAAGGTGTGAAGGGATATAAAATTCTTCTCATTCAACCTGGTGGATATAAAGTTATTGTTGCTAGAAATGTTACATTTAATGAAATTGACTTTCACTTTAAGAATATCCTCACCCCTAAAAATGAGAATGCAGGCAACACTGATAAGCCCTCCAAGTTCTTTGTTCATGATGACCAACTCAGGAATTCTGTAACTGAGCCAGGTGAAGAAGATGAGTTTGACACTGGTCATGTTCCAACATTCTTCTCTGCTCAAAGAAGAACTTCTCCTGCCACACCAATTCAGCAACCTCAACAATTAGGAGGAGGAAATGATGAAGAGCAACAACCTGAAGGAAATGAAGAAGACACAACTCAGGGAGTATCTCTAAACCCTCAATCTTCTTCTAATTCTCCCAGTTCTCCTTCTTATGGGCCTTCTATCTCTGAGCATGCTTCTTCTTCTTCCTCTACTTCTGTGAATTCTTCTATGCCTTTCAATGATAACTCTGCTGCTAATGATTATCAACTTGTTAGGGATAGGAGTCCTAGAACTAGGATTCCTAATAGAAGATACACTGATGACATTAATATTGTTGAGTTTGCATTTGTTGCATCTGAAATCATTAAAAGTAATCCCCCTGAAACCTTTGAATCTGCTATGAGATCCTCTGATTTTGTAAAATGGTACAAGGCTATGCTTGAAGAACTTGAATCTATGAAAATAAACAACACCTGGTTCTTGTTTCTAAACTTGCTCATGTTAAAGCCATTGACTGTAAATGGGTATTTAAGATTAAAGAAGGGGTTAATACTAATGAGCCACCTAAATTCAAAGCCAGATTAGTAGCCAAGGGATTTAGTCAAAGAGAAGGGCTTGATTATAATGACATATTTGCTCCAGTGGTGAAATAAAAAACTCTGAGATTACTTCTTGCTATTGCTACTGTCTTTGATTGGGAATTTGAACAAATGGATGTTAAAACAGCCTTTCTGCATGGAGATCTTGATGAAACTATTTTCATGAAACAACCTAAGGGGTTCACTGATAAGAAGAAACCTGACTATGTCTGCCTTCTTAAAAAATCCATTTATGGTCTTAAACAGTCTCCTAGACAATGGAACATAAAATTTGATTCTTGTATGAGATCTCTAGGCTTTATCAAAAGTGATTATGATTCCTGCTTATATACCAAAGGTGTTACCACCAAGTTTCCTCTGTTTATTCTTCTGTATGTAGATAATATTCTCCTTGTCTGTGCTTCCATGAGAGTCATCTCTGATACTAAAAGGAACTTAATGAAACACTTTGATATGAAGGATCTTGGCAATGCCAAGAGAATTCTGGGAATTAAAATCATAAGGAATAGAGCTAAGAAAACTCTCATGTTATCCCAGGTTGACTACATTGAAAAAGTTCTTGAGAAATTTTGCATGCTTGACTCTAAGTCTTCACCTATACCCTTAGGAGGGCACCTTGCTTTGAGCAAAGGTCAATGCCCTAAGACTGATCATGAGAAAAAGGAAATGGATGATGTTCCCTATGATGTGGTTGTTGGTTCCATTATGTATGCAATGCTTTGCACCAGACCTGATTTAGCCTTTGCTATAAGTGTTCTAAGTAGATATATGTCTAATCCTGGATCACCTCATTGGAATGCTATGAAGTATTTACTGAAATACTTGAATGGCTCTAAACACTTAGGCTTGATTTATTCCAGTTACTCTCCTGGAAGTGATCTTCAAGGATTTGTAGACTCTGACTATGCAAGCAACAAGGACACAAGGAATGTAAAGACTCGGATTTTTAAATAATAAAATTTAATAAATAATAAAATAAAAGTGATTTATGTAAAAAAAAAATCGGATATTTGGAAATCCTCATCTTCACCTTAAAAATCGTATTTTAAAATCCTTCAAGCGGATTCCAGCATAATTTTGAACTTTGAAGGACAATTCCGTCATTTTTCCTTGGGATTTGAAATAAACTTTGGGATGTCGACATCTTTGAAATTTTGAAGCGTTATTTTGATCGAGTCAGAATAAGATCGAGAGAGAGGGTTTTGAGATTTATTTTCCGGGTATTTCAAGATGGATTTTGAGACCCGCTCTTCCTCCTTTCTTTTTCTTATTCATTGGGCTGGACACTTTAATCATGTTTGAGGGATAAAGAGTTGGGCTCTGGGTTCATTTGTCAATTTTGGCCTGACTTATGGAGTATTATTTTAACTGAAATGGGAGGGTTATCGTGATATGTTATTCATACATTCATATTATATAGTTATATCATCATTTTAATCTGATTTTTATAAAACACTTATATTTCTGAAAACATTATGGATGTAATGTGTTTTAAAAATAGTATCATTTGGGGATGTATTATTTTATAATGTTTTATAATGTGGTTTTAGTAGAGATTTGTTGAACTCTAGTTATAAAAATGTTGTAGGAACTTTGGGATGATTTATTGGCTTTGATTTGTTAATAAGATTTGAAAAGAGGATTCAATTGCGATGTTTTATTCTAGCTAAGTGTTGTTGGTAAACTATTTAAAGGGTTTTAGGTTTTGAAATAAACATGCCGGAATTATTTTACTGGTATGAATTTGCAAGTTGATTAAAGATTTAAGGTTTTATAAACGGATTTTGACCGGATAGGATTTGGGAAATTATTTTGAAAATGAGTTGACTTAATTTGGGATTTAAGAGTTTGAAAAATATGGTTGGTACGATTTTATCAATGGGGTTGATTGGAAGTGAATGATTTTGGTTGATGTTGATCGTATCGGAAAGGTTTTGAAAATGGTTTTACCATCGATTAGTTTGAGGATGTTGAGAAACTTGGGTTTCGTGTGTATGAATGTTAGTCCGGTGGCTTATGGAAATGGCTTGATGATAGGTGGGTATTGCTTTTGGATTGCTTTGGACTTGCATTTGGGCTCTTGCTTGTATTATCCTGCTGTTCTGCATCTTCAGGTAAGTTCCCTAGGGGGCTTACTCAGGTTGGACATTCATGCCTGTTGTTGCATTTTATGTTAGGTGTTGCATATGCATAAAAGCATGCCATGTAGTATCCTGTTTAGGTTGCACTAATTGAATGAGCATCTGCTTACTTTATGCGTTTGAAACAGAACGGCCGTTATCTATGATAGTCCTAGAGTCTTTTGCTAGGGTCATAGGGTAGCCCAGCCTCATCGGGTACCCTGAGTCAATCGAGTCATGAACTTCCTTATATTATGAGATGCCTGCGGGCTTTATTGTGGAGCGGGTTAGGCATGCGTGCCCCCCGGATTATGATGGAATGCATTCACGAGCTGGCCAGTCTCCGTCCTATCGGAAGGGGGTGGAGGTAGGAGAGGGATATGCCACTTGGCATTGTCTTGGGCCCTTTACAATATTTTTACACATTATGATAACTAGGAGCATGCTAGTGTGTTTGACTTTCGTACTGCATTAGAGCATCTTTATTAGGTATAGCACATACTATGTGGCCTCAGCGAGGACTGCCGGTCCCGCATGAGTGGCTCGATCTGACTCCTTTCCCCGTTCTTTTTTTAAAGGTATTTTCTGCAGATTTTGAATGCTCGATGTCTATATGACGGGGTTCCCTTTTTGCGAATCGAAGAATCTGGCTAATTCTCTAACTTGGTACAAATGGTAATCATTCGCTTACTGTTGTGAGGAGGAAATCAAGTATGAAATATAATGAAATAACTCAAACCAGATATATGACGGGGTTCCCTTTTTGCGAATCGAAGAATCTGGCTAATTCTCCAATGCAGTAAGAGAAAGTCAGGATCGAATCCACGAGGAAGCGTGTCAGCGGTTCTCAGGTAGCTGTAAATCTCACAGACAAAGCAGCAGAAAAGACAGAAACACAGAAACAAGGAAAGAAACAGAAATAAAACAGAAAATAACAAACAAAAGCAATGAACTAAACGAAGACAGAAAAGACAAAGTAAAGCAACAAATAAAAGCAAAGGCAGAGGCTACTCGATCTCGACCACAGGGTACTCGAGATCGACAACAGCAAGTCGACAACTGTCAGTCGATAATCAAAAAAACAGGAAGACAGAAAACAGGCAACTCGACGTAGACAAGCCAACTCGATATCGAGTAGAAGCTACTCGAGATCGACCAGAAACAGCAAAGACAGAAACTTGAAAATCGACAACAGAAAGTAGAAACTCAACTTGAGATAGACCAGACAGTACTCGAGATCGACCACAGTCCTACTCGATCTCGACAAGAACTACTCTGTATCGACTAAAATGCAGAAAACTTAAACTTGCAGATTAAACCCAGAACTCAGATTTTCGATAGAAATAAACTCAATATAATAAAAGACTTCCAAAGTCAGGGTATCAACACCACAACGATAACTATGCAAAGTAACACATAAAGGCATAAAAGATCATGCTTTCCATCAAATAACTTTCGTTATTAACAAACAGGAATATAGAGGCTTTCGCATAAACCCTAATTGTTACTAACCCTTTTCACATAATTAACCCAAGTTGCATTAAGATCACTTTCGCTTCAATAATACAAACAAGGATCACCTTCAACTCTCGCAAAAGAATCATGCTCATAGGGATAGAAGATGAGTTGCACAAAAAGATCTGACCTTTACCGCATCACCTCACATGGCCACCGTCGGGCTCACCCCAGCCCCAGAAGTGGGTGGACTACTCACGCCTCATCGCAATAACAGACATTGATGTATAAAAAGAAACTTGCATTAAAACTAAATTCAAAGCCTTTACAATCCTGGCAACCAACTTTCGCAGAAAGCCAAAACCTTAAAGACCTTAGAACTCCAACTCCTCTACTGAACTACTTGTCTTCTCTGAAATTGAATGTATGAAAAACCAGCCCCATGGGCTTTATTTATAGGCTTCTAATCCTTGCTAACCAAGGATAGAATCTCCTATCTATATCTAAAATTATATCTAAAAGCATAAAAGATAAATAAATTGCATAATGGAAATAAATCTAAAGGGGAAAAGATAAATCTAAACTAGGTAAGTCTTCATGTCTTGATAGATCTCCTTCCATAGGTAGAACTTGATCAAATTTGGATAGAATCTTCCTCCTTCGGCCCCAAGGAATCCCAGCTCGACTAGGACAGCTCTCGACGAGGCGTTTCTGGAATCGGGTCTACTCGACATCGACAAGGGCTTCGTCGACCTCGACAAGGATTGTTCGTCGACTGAACTTCCCGGCTAGCTCTGCTCGACAGGCTCGGACATGGGTTCCTGGCGCTCGTCGACCTCGAGTACACCTGGTCGATATCGACTAGGGTGGTCTTGCCGACTAGGCTTCCTCGGCATCTTTACTCGACAGGCCTGGATCTGGGCTCTGGCTCGTCGATCTCGACCAGGGCTTGTCGAGATCGAGTAGAGTGGTGGTCTTCCCTAGTCGAGCATCTTCTCCTCGGCATGGACTCGGACTGGCACTGGGTAGCTTGTCGATCTCGACTAGGTCTTATCGAGATCGAGTAGGGTTGCTCGACATCCTCGTCCTCGGCTTCTCGGTCAGCTTCTCTCCTTGTCGACTCTGGGTGTGGCACTGGGCTTCGTCGATCTCGACTACGGTCTTGTTGAGATCGAGTAACTTCTGGAGCTGGGATGGTCTGGCTCTCGACAATGCTCTGTCGACCAAGGCTGCTCGGACTCGCTCGTCGAGATCGAGTAAGGTCTACTCGAGATCGAGTAACCTTGACTCTCAGATTGATTCGACTGGTTCCACTGCTTCTTTGACCTTGGACTTCTGTAGCCGATTCCCGAGCTTTTCTGACCTTCTGTAGAATTGCTGTAAAATGCCTCGAATTCTGCGAATTAAACAGAAACTGGTGTAGATTCCATAATTTGGCAAATAAACATAAACTACATAGGTTCTGTACTATCTTAGCCCAAATGTATGAAATGTATGCAGAAATCGATATAAAAGTTACTGTAAAACATGGCAGATTCAGCTCACAACACTTACGTTTTGCTTTTGACCCGGCTCTGCCGTGACACTTTGTATCTTAACTTTGTTTCCGCTTTACTTTCATTTGAACTGAATTTCGCGACATAGTCTTAGGGCAGGTTAAGGGTACCCAATGACCCTTCGAGGTTTTTAGGGTTTGGAATCCCTCTTTCTACTAATCTTAAATGAGTTTGAAACCTCGACCCGTACCTGGATTGTAAGATCCGAACAAGGGTTTTCATCCCTTGAAACGTAACCCGGAAATCATAATTCTGGGTCGTTACAAAGATGGTATCAGAGCTGAGGTTGTGCAATTCGGGTACACAAGGGTCGGGTGTATGTTTTGAAAACTGCCCATGAATTTCAAGGACTTTTGAAAAGGATTTAAAGGGGCAAAATGAACTTAAGATGTCTAACCCAAATCGGACTAAGTAACGAACTTGGCTTGTTATAAAAGAGGAAAACCGACCAAATGGGGAGCGAGTGGGTAGAAAGGCGTTAATACTATCCCTATTGGATGTAGTCGGGATTGGGTAGGTAAAATATCAGCTTGTTCTTTACAGATGGGTTGAGAGACTCCAAGGAGATCATTATGAGTGTTATTAACTGATTCTGTGTTGAATGATTACTATGTTAGAGATCTGATTTGGATGCCTTAACTATTAAATGTGTACTGACTTGTCTGTGCAAACGGGATAGCGGGAGTAACCCTACTTCTATATGGTCAACCGAGTTGTGTGTAATATCCCCTTCTACTATGCTAAACCCTTGACGATCTTATCGAGTCTTTCTCCCAGATGTCAGTGTCTTTCACGGGAAATCGGGTTGGTAAACACATTGTGTCGGGAATCCTGGTTGGATTTTAAGGTTGTCTGAGTGAGTATTGGAAGGTAATTCTTGACGTCATCTTGAGTCAAGAGTAAGCTGTTTTTGGGGTTGTCTTTCTTGATTCTTATGACAATCAACCAGTGTTTTCTTGCCACAAAGAGTCGTACCAGAGTCCCGCGGGAAAGAGGGGTGAGGAGTCGGTTGAGAAAAGTCAATGGTTGCCCTTAGGGATCCCTGTCCGGTTGTAATGATAACTCTCTCTGAATTGCATGACATGATTTTGTAATCTCACGCATGTACCTTGTAAATGATCATTAGTAAGAAGTTGCTCGTGTTATGCCTTGCTTTCTGTCATAATTTTATTGTGTAGGCTCATGTTGTGGTTAGTTACATTGCTCAAGTCTCGTGTTATGTATTGCCTTCTATCATGATTGTACGTTGTTTATAGTATGCCTACTTGACATATTGTATTAATTGCGCTAATGATCAATTGGAAGCATGGACCACATGATATGAACCTATATGCTTGTTGTTTTGCCTGGGTTAGGTCCATGATAGTGTGATCAACTCTTCTCTGTACAAATACATGTAAATGATCTCCTTAGCATGCAATTTTTTCCTTTGCATAAGGGGTTGCATAAACAAATAAAATTTCTACATCAATTTTAAGAGTCGTGTTTATATAGTCTGCTTGAATAATACGGTCTGTCGCTGTTCTAACTGTGAAGGTTTCATTGTGGAATTGGGATTCTTTCCAAAGAAGACAAAGGCCACCAGCTAGGCCATTGGAAGGGATAAAGTGCATTATGTCGAATCCCGGTTTCCTCTAGCAATTGTCTGGTGGAGGGTTTGTTAATTTTGTTTCTGCCAGCATTAAGATTTTTATGTGTTCTGCTTTGGTTGTGGCTTCAATGTGGGTCCAAACGTTCTTTCTGCTAAGGCCTCTTATATTCCAAAAGCTAAACTTCATTTAAACCTTTTTTTGGGGAACACTGTAGTTTTTCTGGCTGGTAGTCTTTGTTTATAGGAGTAGTGAGCCTCCAGTTATTTTTGTTTCTTAATTGTTTATGGTTCGTGTTGTTTGTTTCGTCTTTAGTTGCGAGTATGTGTGTAATTTCTTCTCTGGGTGCTGCTCCGCTTAAAGAGGTTTTGTTATGGTTGTGTTTGAATCTGTAAGTGTGTGATGATGTCTCATTCGTGTAGATGTTAATCTGCAAATCTTGCTTACTGGTTTCACTATAATGCAGATGGAGCATGTGGAGCCCAAGACCATAGTAGTGTTTGATATGGTTTATTCGTATTTTTATGTAGAGTTTTATCTTAATTGTGATTGAATATTTAGTCACCAGGTCGTTGGGTAGTCGGATTCCCAAGAGGGGTCCTATATATAACCAATTCATGGTTGTAGCTACATTTTTAACAGTTGTGCATTGAGGGTGTTGTTTCTGATGTTTTTGTAGCATAAGTTTAATGAGAGCCAAGTAGCTGGTAGCCGAGATGTGGTAACCATCAAATGTATCAGTAGAATCCAGATTTATATGGAATAAGTTTAAGAATAGAGGTGGTAATCTTAAACAAAAAAAGCTGAGACAAAGGTTTAAGAGTACCCAAATGTCCTGATGTACACTCCAATTGTGAGGATTCCAATGCAAACGGGTATGTAATATGTGTGGGAGAAATATTTTGTAGTGGTTTTTCCTTACTGAGTTCGTACTTGGTAGAATGAGCATAGTAGGTTCTACCTTGCGGTGTTTGTAGCAGTAGTTGAATGATGTGTTGTGCAGATTGTCACATAGCAGTCCAGGTGTTGTGCAATCCGTATGAGGCTTCGATTGCTTGGTAGCTCCATGTTGTTGATGATCACAGTTTCTCAAGAGGTGGCTTCTTCGAGCCCATTTGTCCAAGGTTGGTTGCTGCAAGATGTGGGAGAGTATAATTTGCTCGAGAGAAAAACTCCCTCGAGCATAGTTAGTAAAATAGTTTATAGCAGTATATTTTGTTCTATGTAAAGCAGAAAGCAACTTATCAGTGCTTGAGATAAAACAATGATAGGATGGTGAATCTTTAACTCTTAAACCATAATAGATGGCTAAACTTATTAAGTTGTGTTGTAAACTAGGGGTTGAGTATTGGGAGATATTAGTTACTGATATTTCAAACCAGATTACAATGGGAAAAAGGTGAGTATGTTTATAGTTTGTAGATGGTAGGTATGCATGATTCTCACCCTTAAACAACCAGAACACCAGCAAGCAGTCCAAGGAAGAAGGATAACAGTTAGATATAATTTGTGGAACCACTGAAAGGGCATAATCTATTCTTGTTTGCCTTTCAGCAAGCAGGTTCAATATGCTATGTGAGGTATACATATATATCATAGATAGATATGAGCAAGCTTGGTATAAAACAATAGTGAGTTTGTTATAGTTAAGAGTATAGACATTAGACAAGTATACAAAATGAAGACAGAGTCTAAGATGAAACTCATAGTATTTAATGTCTTTAAATTGGGTGCTGTAGAAACAGTTAAGGGGGATCAATTGTGCTTTATCATGGGTTTTGAGAGAGGAATCAAGGCAGATTGCAAGTGAGGATAAGTAAATGCTATTGAGAATCTTGACAGAACCCAAGCAATCAGTTTGGAGGCAAAAATTCAGAATGAGTTTATGATTTGTAACTTCATTAATTGTAGAGGGTAGGGTACATGCAGATTTACCAAGATACTTTGAACACACACTGTAGAAACAGCTGGAGTTATTAAATAGCCTAAAGATGATAATCAAATGCCCATACCAGTTAAGAATTTCCCAAGAAGCTGTAGTTAAGCATTTCGCAAAGGGTACAATTAGGTCCAAAAAAGTGACAGAAGCAGGCACTTCCTTTCCCATATCAGTTAAATGCCACAGGTTCAAGTGTGGGTGGTGAGATGGTATGGTGATACAGATTTCAAGTATTAGGCAGATGTGATTATACTGAGGGAGAAGTTCAAGGCAGATGGGGTATGAGGTCAGATACCAATCAAATGGAAAGATCCAAGAGGGGCCATCAAGTTCAAAACCAAAGCACATTAGCAAGTGGTGGTTAGGACTAAACCATACAGCTGCGGTTGATGTTATTAGTGCAGTTGATATGTAATCTACTTATTGGTAAAAAGATATGGCTTAGATCTAGAGTAAGCAAAGAAAACCAGTTCTGGTGACACTCTAAATTGAGACAAATGTTTTGATATGTGATATAAGCAATCTTACAAGTATTTGAAAGAGCAAGTTGGATATGAATAGGGTAAGTCTCAGAAGACCAGATCCAATAGCAATTAGAGAACAAGACATTAAGATCAGCCAGGTCATTAGACAAAAGAGATACTGGATGATTTGATTCACAGTTGAGCCAACAGGTAAAAGATAAGTCTTTACCAATTACATCCAGGTTGTTTATGTATTTCACTGATGCTTTTTTTTATAGCTTCTTGGTTAGATCCAATTAGAGTGAATTGATTGGCTATAGATATAGTTAGGCAATAATGAGGGGGTTCATAGGTGTATCTAGATAAATAGGTTATATTAATCATAATAATTATAGTATAGTGGTGAAGATAAATGTTATGATGTAGAAATGCAGTCCTCATTTCCAATAACATATAACAAATCATAGAGAAAAGAGGTGAGAAAACATCAGATTCGAACTTCAAGCATATAATCATATGGTAAGTAAAATTGGGGCTTGTTATATTTCTAAAGTTCTGAATGTAGGTATTAAAATTATGGTTATGGGAATTTAATAATTTAGTTGGCTGCCAGAAGGTGGTGAGGTTTTCCAGAGGCCATAGATTGATGTTCAGGTGTACCTCTGGATTGTAACAAGGCATTTGATATATGGAAAGAGATATGTAAATAATAGTAGTAGCAAGTATAGTAGAAAAATGGCTGGACGAAGCAAACCATAGCCAGGAGCAGGTTAAGCATGAGAATATAATGCAAAGCAGATCAAATGTTATTTGAATGTAGTCCCTCCAGTATAGAATCAGCCAGCAGGTTAAGTTTAATGAGTCAAGACATTTATTGAGTTCCAGGTTGTGTGATATAAGGCCTAAAGGAGGATCTTGACTTAAATGCATAAGGTTGATCTGAGAATAAAGTTTTGGAAAGCTGTGATGTAATCTTTGATAGTCAACAGTTATGGAATTTAGAGGGAACTCTTTATAGTAAAAGCAGTGGTATATATACAAAAAGAGCATGTGGTTAGGAATATGGTTAGGTATATTATGAAGATAGGAAATAGTGGTTGCTTTGTGATGTTCTTGTGAAAGGTTTTTATAAAACAAAGATGCATTCTGGTATACTAATAACCATACAAACATGATCAGACAGTTTGGTAGTACATAATATATATTTTGATTCATAACCAAGATCAGATTACAAGCATTAGATAGGGCAAAGTTAAGGCTCAACTGGGACCAAGAGGGCCAGTGCCAACAACTTACATGGTTTCTGCAGTCAGAATTAAGTAAAGCCAAAAGGAATTTTGTTTTGCCACAACCCAAAACAAGATTTTGCCAGAAAATAGGACTAGGAATTTTTATAAAAGTTAAAGGCTTATTTTCAAAAGGTGATGAAGGTATGAGAGCATCACAGCAGGCCATAGGGTAAGGCCTAGTTTTCCCATTGCGTGGCAAAAGCTTGTACACCATGGATTACTCAATGTTTTTGCCCCTCTTCAGGATGGAGCTGGCCGTGTCATCATCCCCACCCACAACCTTCCTTTTGAGAGAGCCAGAAGAAGAGGGATCCTTTGGTGTAGCATCAGAGGTGGTGAGCATTTTCATCAGGGATGTGTTGGAGTAGAGAGAGTGGAAAGATGGTTCAGATATCAGATCATCATGGTGATCAGTCATAGGTTCATCTAGCAAATAGTGGCCATCATCATACTCACCCCCAAGCAGGTCATCCTCATCAGCCTCATAGAGGAGACAAGGAAGGATCTCTGAATTAACTTCGGCTCCAATCTCATTAAAGTGTTGTGGATTTGGGAGAGGGTAGGCAGCTTCCATCAAATCATCATCAGAGGTTTTATTGTTTTCAAAGTCAGAAATCTCAATTGGTTCAGAGCTGAGTGGGTGATCAGTGTAGAGAGCACCAGAGGCAGAGGATCCAGGCAAAGCCACCCCACCAGGGCCAGCACTGATGCCAGCTGCAGGAACCCAGCCTGCAGGGCAACCAGTGAGGCCAACCGAGGGAGGAGGAGTGCCTGGACCATCCAGCCCAGCAGAAAGTGGCACAACACCAGAAATAATGGGAGCAGTTGGTGTGACAGGTAGTGCAGAAGCATCAGTTGGGGATTTGGATCCAATCGAAGAATTTGAAGAGTTTGAGATTGTCTCAAATGCAATAGCCACCCCACCCCTACCAGATAAGTAGGGTTTGTTGCCAAAAGCATGGATTGGGTTAGGAAGGTTTATGGTTTTCCCCTTTTTCCCAATGGTAGCCCAACCATCACCCATAGTAGGCTTAGGGATCATGTTGCTTAGTTTCTTAATGATGACTTGGAATTTTTTTGGTTTGGGAATGAAGTTGGGGCAGTTATTGAAGAAGTGGTCTAGTCCCCCACAATTCCCACAGCCCTCAGGGAACTCTTCAAACCATAAGATGTGGGCAGTAGCTTCTAGCTGGTTGACAGGGATGAGGATGGTGTTTGACATAGGGAGGGCAAGATCAAGGTTGATGCAAATTCTAGCATACCTAGCACTAGGATCCACTGTTAGATCAGTCTTTATGAGGGTTCCAAACTTGTTTTTTTCAATAATGAGAGCTAGAGCAGCAGGTTTTTTGTATGCATCAGGGATGGATGTGATTCTAACCCACATGTCAATGGTTGAGGTGTTCTCAATGATAGGGTCAAAAGCAAGAGACCACTGCCTCAGGATAATGAGTTGGCCATAGACATGAAAAGGCCTAGATTCCCAGATTATAAGCAAATCAGTTGGGTCAGAGAACCTTACCTCAAACCAATGGTTGGGTATTTCAACAATTTGGAGATCCCCATTTAGGCCCTTCCAGTCAAAACAGAGCTTGGATTGTAGTTTCTTGAAATCTATGGGAGCACCAAAGGCCCTCCCATAGAGCCTAAAATCAGTTTCAAATCGGAATTGAGGCTGAAATTGCTGGAGTTGGGTGAAGAAAGAGTTGAGATCAAGTTTTTCTTTCCCTTTGTCACTTTTTAGTGGCTTGGGGGCTTTTGGTTTCTTGTGAGATTTTCTGGGTGTCGGAGAATCCTCAGAGAGGGTCCCCTTCCCTTTTGTTTGGTTCTTTTTGGGTGTCGGTGGATCCTCAGAGAGGATCCCCTTCCCTTTGTTGGTTTTGTTTGACTCCATTGGAGCAAAACAGGGAGTTTGCAAGAGCAAATAGTGGAACTCAGAGAAACGGGAGAGAGAGTGGTCAAGAGCAGTGAAGAACAGAGACAGAGAAGCAGTTGAGTGAGCAATAAATGTAATAACACAAGGATTTAAATAGAGGGCACAAGTAAGGCAAAGATTTTGTGGATCTGCATATCCAGAAAATAACTGAGTATTAAGATTGAGGGGGTAAGAGTCATACCTGCCAAGAGCCAAGTAAGGGCCTTGGGGAGCCATCACACAAAGCAACCAATGATGACAACTGGAAACGCCGAAATCCAGAATTGGGGTGCCAGATTTGCGAAGGCGAAGAAGACCATGCCGATTAGATGGCTCGTCTAATCCCGTCAGTCGGCAGAGAGGGCCGAGAGAGGGGGGGGGGGCGACTGAAATCGTGATGATTGTAGTAGAGGCTGAGGCTGACCATGTATGCAATCGGGAGAGAGAAGAGCCAGATGAAGGCCGAAACTCACACCACACTCCACCCTCTCTGAATTTCCATTTTTTTTGCCAAATCCAGAACTTAAAGGGCTTTGATTTAGGAAGGCCATGCTTGATTTGATGATTGGAGATTCTAGAGGATAGAATTGCAGGAGGGATGGCAAGGATTTTCTTCAAGTTTTTCTCGATCGATTTAGGTCTAGGGTTTCTGGTTTGGGAATTTGGGGGAAGGAGAATGACACGCGCGAGCGCGTTCTCTGTTGGCAAATTGGGTTTTTTAGTTTCCATTTTGGGAACAGATACTACACTTGATCTTAGCCAAAAGGCCGAGAAAGGTATAAAAAAAAAAAGTGATTGGTTAAAAATGAGAGGATTAAGGTGAGCGTGCCACGTAGGCAGAAACTCTCTTGTTTTAAGAGTTTATATAGATATAGATATAGTTTCATTCCAAAAATATGTTAGATTTGATAAATTATAATTTTACCACGTACTCGTTTTGTATAATTTTCTAATAGAATTTTAACAATTAAAAAAAGGAAAAAAATATATAAATAAGTAAGTGTGAAATTGGGAGGAAAATATTGCCATTATTTTCTCTTTTTAAATAACCGATAAATGGTGTTGACTTCTACAAAATATATTGATCTCTTTCCAATTGAGTCGCTCGCTTTCCCCTTTCAAATCACTTTTAAACTTTCTACACACTTTCAATTTAAAAACAAAAATGTCTTCAATTGTATCATCTCAATTTAATTCTAACTTATTTACTTTTTTCTTTGTTAATTGTTAAATTTTCATTATCATATAATTAAATAAGTGAGGTAAAATTATAAATTCACAAGTTTAACCAAAATTTAGACGGAATAATCTCGAGGGTTGATTGGTGACTAAAGTTATTTAAAAGGTGGTTTTATAAAAATATCAAGTTAAGGGCGATGTATTCCAAATGAATACATTTAAGGGGTGACTTTATGCAATTTGGCCTAACCCCAAATCATTACCACGGTAACTTAGCCTTCTAAAGAAAATACGGAGTAGCACTTTCAGAAAAAAATCATCTTACCAAACACTTACGTTTGGTAAGATGGATGATATAACATTATATTACATGCGATGATATATCAGATTTTGGATCTCCAAAATTTCATCTACCTACCTTTCCTCGAATTAATTATCTAAAAAACCAAAATTTTAAAACTATTTAGGGGACTAGCCAAATTTTAAAGCTGTTTAGAGAAATAGGCAAAATGTTGACTTTTGACTTTTTAATTATAGAAAGCTATCTATATTTATGCTAAATTACCAATATTGTCTGAAATTTCTTAGACTTTAAAATATTACCACGAATTTGATACTGATCTCTTACAAATGACTTTTGGTAGTACTAACTACCATAATCTACTAACTATATTATGAATAATCAATTTTCTATGATTTTAAGCCCACCACGCTCTGCAACTAAAACTTCAAGCCAAAGAGGTTTGACCCATACCTGAACGTAGTTACTCTGGACCGTCGGCGTTCCTGTAGCTTCCGACTTTCTAGAGGTGGCTAACCTTCAACCAGGCCTCCCTTAGTCCAAGTTGAGCACAACTAGATCTGTTTCGTTTCCTACCTCAGACCGTAGTCTCTAGCTTTTGGTTTTGATTTTGAGAGGGTGAAAGGATTGAAATCAAGAAAACTAATTATTCAAAACATAGAGTTCGATTAAGCAGCTTTCCCTTTCTTAAAAACAAACTTTTATTGGATCTGGAAAATATTACAACACACAAGCACTCCGAAATTTAAAGCTTACAAACACACAAACATACTAGATTCTCACACCAGAAAGATCCATCGAAGGATTCTTGAGTTTTTTAGTGATGGAAAACCAGTCTACTCAGAACTCAACAATGCTTCTCTTTCTCTTTCTGTATTATAAGATTTCTCTCTTTTCATATGAGTATTTCTCTCTCTGGAATTTGGTGCCTTGAGAAACCTGATAATGACTCTATTTATAGAGCTGAGTAGAGAACATTGGATGCCTTCCAACGTCTCTTTTACAAATAGCCGACAGTTGGGCCCCTACGCACTCAGAAAGCAATAAAAGCACATAGTGCTGACTCAATAATACAACTCACATGCTTAATAGTAAAAAGAAAAAGACAAAGCATGTAAAGGCTGACTATATTCTTCAATGGTTTAGCTGCACTCGTCCAGATTCCAGACTCCTTCTTCACCCATGTTGGCTTCCAGGTTGTCATCATCATTCATTATCAGATCTTGGAGATTATCAATCTCTAGATCTTGCACATTATCCGGATCGAGATCAAGCATTAAGCCTTCAGTGTATTCTCGATTCCATGTGATTAGCATATCAATCATCCTTTCATGACCTTCCTTGTCTAAAAAGTGACCAGCTTCTATTTGTGCTAAATAGAGCTAAATGGACTCGGACCTGTCTATAGCCTGCTGCATCAATGGCTTGAGATGTGGGATTATGATGAAGGTGGTATTCCCAACTTTGAATATTCCACAGTCAGTGTGCCTATACTTGGTGATGTAGAAGTAGATGTAAAAGAATCCTTTCGCCCTTGCTGTCCATGGATGTCTTATTGTATTATTATGGCTTCCCACTACTAGATCTCGTACATACCAGTATTCCTCTGTAAGTAATATGAAGATCAAGTAATGTGGTAGCCAGATTTTTCTCGGGCTAACATCCATGCAAGCACTGATAACTCGACATCCATTTATCTTTTCCATGTGTTCGAACTTTGTTGCTCTGAGGAAGACTTCCTTTTGGAACTTGGTGAAGTATTTGAACATGATGCTCTGTTCTTCTTCCTTTGGTCACGATCGATTGATTTTATAAAGCCCGCTACACATTCCATATTTCCATGACTTCAAGTAATCTGCGTCTTCACCTGGCAATGGCATGATGGGCAATGATATTCCTCCCAATCCTGCCTGGTTGTTTGTTACAAAGTGAGTAAACCATTCATCTAACACATCTCCTGGCAGTCTTCTGACCCTTTCGGTTACCATCCAGTAGAAGTGTCTGAAATCTCTCATCCTCCATCTTCTGCAGATGTCTTCCTGAAGTTCAACAGGAAGCTGGAGAACTTTTATTATTATCTCCATGGTTAGGAATCGCTCAACCGTTCTGTGTCTCGTTTCTAAGAGCCCACGACGGAATTTAACTTGAGTAAATCTTCCAAAATCAACAGAAATATAATAACTTTCTGGGGGCACCCATCCTTGGTATTCTCTTATATTGCATAAGAATTCAATATCCAAATCGCTGGTTGCCCAGCGAGGATTTTCCCATCGAATCTGACGTCTTTGGTCAATCAGCTAACACTATGATTAAGCTGTTTGTGTTGTGAGCTGAATCTGCCATGTTTTACAGTAAGTTTTATATCGATTTCTGCATACATTTCATACATTTGGGCTAAGATAGTACAGAATCTATGTAGTTTATGCTTATTTGTCAAATTATGGAATCTACACCAGTTTCTGTTTAAATCGCAGATTTTGAGGCGTTTTACAGCAATTCTACAGAAGGTCAGAAAAGCTCGGAAATCGGCTACAGAAGTCCGAGGTCAAAGAAGCAGCGGATCCAGTCGAATCAATCTGAGAGTCAAGGTTACTCGATCTCGAGTAGACCCCACTCGATCTCGACGAGCATGTCCGAGCAGCCTTGGTCGACAGATCATTGTCGAGAGCCAGACCATCCCAGCTCCGGAAAAGTCTACTCGATCTCGACAAGACCTGGTCGAGATCGACGAAGCCCAGCGCCACACCCGGAGTCGACGAGGAGAGAAGCTGACCGAGAAGCCGAGGACGAGGATGCCGAGCAACCCTACTCGATCTCGACAAGCTCTAGTCGAGATCGACAAGCGCCACAACGCCAGTCCGAGTCCGTGCCGAGGAGAAGCTGCTCGACCAGAGAAGGCCACACCCTAGTCGATCTCGAGGAGCCCTAGTCGAGATCGACGACGCCCAGAGCCCAGATCCAGGCCTGTCGAGTAAAGACGCCGAAGAAGCCTAGTCGGCAAGACAACCCTAGTCGAGATCGACCAGGCGTACTCGAGGTCGACGAGCGCCAGGAGCCAAGTCCGAGCCACATCGAGCAGGTCTAGCCGAGAAGTCCAGTCGACGATGATTCCTACTTGAGGTCGACCAGCCCTTTGTCGATATCGAGTAAGGCCAGATCCCAGAAACGCGTCGTCGTGACGAGTCCTACTCGACTTGGGATTCCTTGGGGCCGAAGGAGGAAGATTCTATCCAAAGTTGATCAATTCTATCCAAGGAGACAAGATCTATCAAGACATGAAGACTTACCTAGTTTAGAATTATCTTTTCCTTGTTGATTTATTTCCTTAAAGCATTTTATTTATCTTTTAGCAAATTAGATATAATTTTAGATAGAGATAGAAGATTTTATCCTTGATTAGCAAGGATTAGAAGCCTATAAATAAAGCCCATGGGGCTCAGTTTTATTCATTCAATTTCAGAGGAGGAGAAGTAGTTCCACAGATACAGTTTAAGAGTTCTAAGGTTTTTAAGGTTTTGGCTTTCTGCGAAAGTTGATTGTCGGGATTGTAAAGGCTTTTGAATATAGTTAATGCAAGTTATTTCTTTTTATACATCAATGTCTGTTATTGCGATGAGGCGTGAGTAGTCCACCTACTTCTGGGGCTGGGGTGAGCCCGACGGTGGCCATGTGAGGTGATGCGATAAAGGTCAGATCTTTTTTTGCAATTCGTCTTCTATCCCTATAAGCATGATTCTTTTGCGAGAGTTGAAGGTGATCCTTATTTGTATTATTGAAGAGAAAGTGATCTTAATGCAACTTGGATTAATTATGTGAAAAAAGGGTTAGTAACAATTAGGGTTTATGCGAAAGCCTCTATTTGCCTATTTGTTAATAACGAAGGTTATTTGATGGAAAGCATGATCTTTTATGCCTTTATGTGTTACTTTGCATGGTTATCGTTGTGGTGTTGATACCTTGGCTTTGGAAGTCTTTTATTATATTGATTTATTTCATCGAAAATCTGAGTTTTGGGTTCGAATTTGCAATTTAAATTTCTGCGTTCTTGTCGACATAGAGTAGAGCTAGTCGATCTCGAGTAAGCCGTGGTCGAGATCGAGTAGGGACTGGTCTTAGTCGAGTGAAGTTTCTGTCTTTTGTCGATTTCTGAAGTTTCTGTTTTTGCTTGCCTTTGTCGATCTCGAGTAGCTAGTGGTCGAGATCGAGTAGTCTGTTGCTTTGCTTTTATTTGTTGCTTTGATTAATTTTCTGCTTTGCTTTATTCCTTGCTTTGCTTTGTTCTTTGCTTTTATTTGTTATTTTCTGCTTTTGTTTCTGTCTTTTCTGCTTTTCTGTGAGAATTTACAGCTACCTAAGAACTGCTGACGTGCTTCCTAGTGGATTCGATCCTGATTTTCTCTTACTACAACGGGAGGAAGTCTTGTATTTATTTGCTGAGACAGGAAAGTCAGTCTGATCTATACTTTATATTTATTTCATACTTGACCATCCTCTTGCAACAACAAATTGGCGCCGTTGCCGAGGAAGCAATCATTCGCGCCTTAGGTAGTCTGTCTGATCTATACTTTATATTTATTTCATACGAGACAGGGAAGTCAGTCTGATCTATACTTTTCTCTTGAGTGAATTCGCAGGTGTATGCGCCGCTCTGGTATCCCACCTGAGTTTGACGCCTTAGACGAACCGGAACGTCTCCTACACATCAGAGCTAGACTGCAAAGAGCCATGGCAGCTGCGGAGACACAGGAACAGTTGATCGCTAGGCTTACCAGGGAATTGGCTGCTAAAGATGCTGCTATCGCCGCTGAGAAAGCAGCAAGGGAACAAGCACAGTCTGAGCTTGCCCAGTACCCGACCACGGCGGAGAACTACATGCACCCAACTCTCGTCGTGCCTGAATCGGCGATTCTAATCCCTGAAAACTCTTTTGAAATTCGCACTCAATTTCTTATAGAGCTTAAAAATAATGCCTTCTTTGGTAGATTTAATGAGTGTCCTCTTGAACATATTACAAATTTTTCTGACATGTGTCGTACTCTTGCTGAAGGTACAACTTTGGAATATGTCAAGATGAAAGCTTTTCGCTGGTCTCTCGCTAGGCCTGCACTGAAATGACTGGAAGGGCTGAAAGCAAAATCACTCACAACCTGGGCCCAAGTAGAGCAAGAGTTTCTGAACAAATTCTTCCCACCCGCCAAAACAGCACATCTCCGCCAGAAAATCACCACCTTCAAACAGAAGCAAGGAGAACCGCTGGCAAAGGCATGGGAGCGCTACAAAGAACTTCTGCGATCTTGCCCTACTCATGGACAGCCACCCTACATCATTCAGGAGATCTTCTTCAACTCTCTTGATCAAGTCACTAAGGACAGAATCAACAATTATACTCGCTATGAGTATCTGACAATGCCGCCAAGTGACGCATGGGGTGTGCTAGAGAAGCTCACTACCCACGACAACAAGTATGGGTCTACTACAACCTATGAAGAGAACCCATACGCCAGGCCAGCACCATCCATGCCCCTATATGATCCCCCTAAAGAGATTGATCCAGATGTTAGGGAGCAGTACTACAGAGACCAGAATAAGAAGCTCATCAAGCAAGTAAAATATCTCTCTGTCAACCAGCCTTGCATTGAATGCGGATCGCATCGGCACACCACTACTGAGTGCCCACACACAGAGCAAGTCAAGCTGGCAGAGCACCTTGAGGATGCAGCTTACGCAGGGGGTCCCAATCGCTACATGGGGGACCAAAGGTTTCAGCAACCACAATGGAACCAAGGTGTCCCTAGGAACCCCCCGCCCTACAGAGCTCCAGGACATCCGGAAGGGGACCAGAAAAAAGATGATATACAGACAGTCCTGGAGGAAATACGGAGAAACCACTCAGAAACTAGGCAATCCTTCAACTCCGTCTATACTCAAATGCAAGGTGTCAACTCTAGGCTTGGGGAAATTGATATCTGGCGGAAATCAGTTGATCCACGGATTGGTCAGCTGGCAGCAGGAATTCCCAGACAGTCAGGTGCGCTTCCTGGATCTTCAGAACCAAATCCTAAGGGAAAGATTGGACACATCGCTGCTGTAAAACTCAGAAGCGGCCATCAACTACAAGAGCCAGAGGTCGAAAAGCAGCAGAACAACGAGGAACAGCAAGTCGACGTCGACCAGGGCCTAGTCGATCTCGAGGAGGGCCTACTCGACCTCGACCAAAAACTTCAGAAACCGTCGTCTGCACCACACAGCAACTCGACTGCACCAAATCTAGTCGAGATCGACAAGACTGTAGTCGATGTCGAGGAGCCTCTGGTCGACATGGAGAAGTCTGCAGCACCTCCGACGTCTGTTCTGGCTCCGAATAAAAAAAAGAAGCTGCCTTTCCCCACAAAATCTCCAAAGGACCCGGCAGAAAAGAAATTTCAGCGCTTCATCAAGATGCTTCAGAAACTCAACGTCACCATCCCCTTCACAGAAGCTCTCAATGAAATGTCATCCTATGTCAAATTCCTGAAGGAGATTCTGAGCAAAAAGCGATCGATGGCGGAAATCACAGAGGAGTGCAGCCATCTGGACATACTGGAGAAGAGGCCGGATCCAGGTAAGTTTGCTATAACTATTGGATTTGGTCCATATAAAATTAATGCCTTATGTGATCTTGGAGCTAGTGTGAGTATAATGCCTTTAACAATTTGGTCCAAGATTAAGATAGGTGCCCTTGAGCCTGTGGATGCTAGACTTTACATGGCCAACAACACGGTGGTCATTCCAACATGCATGGTGGATAATGTTCCAGTACAAGTAGGTAAATTCTTCGTCCCTGCTGATTTTCTAGTTGTTGATATGCAAGAAGATCCTGCTTGTCCAATTATTCTAGGGAGACCCTTCTTGGCGACGGTGGATGCCAACATAAGCGTAAGGAAAGGAGTGCTCACCTTCAACATCAGCGATGAGGTAATTGAGTATTTCTTTAGTAAAACTGAAAGGCATACAGGTCCAATGGAAGAGGTCAAATCTATCTCAGCTGGCTACATCACCTGCGGGGAACCCAAGGTCAGAAATATGACCCCTGAGGAGCTGGAAAAAAGGGACATGGAGGCCCAGGTGGAGGAGATCATGGCAATCCTCAAGGAAAACACAGAGAATCCAATCGACACAGACCCAGGTAAGTCGTTGTGGATTAATTATTTTTCGGATGCCTTGACAGGGACTAAGTATGGGGTCAAGATCGACCAAGGCTCCCCGACATCGAGGACCCTAGTCGACCTCGACCAAACCACGGAGCCTCCACCAGCACCAGCATCATCGAGCAGCGAATCAGACAAAACAGGCTACTCGATCTCGACTAGACTTGTCGAGGTCGACCACCACTCGAATCCACCAGTTTCTCCTTCCTTGACGCTGCAGACACCAAGAGCAGAAAACTACTCGAGGTCGACCAGCCTTGTCGAGATCGACAAGCCATCTTCTTCGTCGACTTCTGAATCTTCGAGCAGACCACCACCAGAACCTGCAGTCTTGTCGAGATCGACTAGCCCTAGTCGAGATCGACCAAACACAGTGGTCCCTGATCCCGTCTCTGCGAAGGTAAGCCAAGGTATGGATC
Organism: Persicaria tinctoria; assembly: GCA_037127255.1. Taxonomy (NCBI): domain Eukaryota; kingdom Viridiplantae; phylum Streptophyta; class Magnoliopsida; order Caryophyllales; family Polygonaceae; genus Persicaria; species Persicaria tinctoria. Next base: position 11,575,647 of record JBANSL010000012.1, read on the forward strand.
TTTCTTCTCCTATTTCCATTAAAGATTTATCTATACATGGGAGAGGTCTGCCTTGGTATGTGCGATTGTGCAGGATTTCCAATGATGAGCCTAAGGAGTATGAAGTTGGAGACAAGCTCTATGTCTCTAAATCAAAGGATCATTGGTTTCCCAACAAATTCAACAAGAAGCGGATGAGGCCTTTCGTGGTGAACAAGATCCATTCTGGAGGATTACAGCTGATGGACAAGAATGGAGTCCTATTTGAGGCCCAAGCTACATGGGCCCTGCAGATGCCACCTTGAGCATAAATGGAAAGTCGGCCTAGCGACTATAAAATCTAGAGCTTGTACATAGACTTTTAAATTTTTGGGACATTGTTTTGCTTGTTTTTTTTTTGTTTTTTGTTTTTGGTTTTTGAACACTTTTTCTATTGTGGGTATATGTCTTCTACACTTTTCAGGTCCATGGATAGAAGCAAGTAACAATCAAACTCGGCCAGAGGTGTTTCCATTCGAAATTTAGAGGCCCTGCACACCTGTCTCGTGAGTTTCTTTCTTTACCCTTACCTTGTTTTTATACAGTGAGGACACTGTAATGTTTAAGTATGGGGTGGGGGAAGGGCTTACTTTGTGCATATTTGATCATATTTGACATTATTTGTGCATATTTAGAACTTATTTCTTTGAATTGCTACATGGCTATTTTGGAATGCATTATTGATTTATGTGCTTATATGCATGTTTTCAAAATTTTGAAGAAAAATGACCCCCATTGAAATTTTTTAATAATGTCATGTAAGCTTATATTGAACTCGACGATGCAAAATTGGATTCATTAGAGATATAGCATGAAATTGCCTAGTAAAGGGAAGTCACAATGAAGTGCATATTTTATTGAAAACCATGAAAGGAGGTAAAATTTGAAGTTGCTTTTGACATGTTGCATGATAAAATGATGGAGGACTTTATATTTCCATATAATGCTCATATTGTTTAAATCCTAGCCTTACCTATGCTTATGCATCACAAAAGCCATAATATGCCTTATTTCATATATTGCTCCACATGATCAAAATATTTGTCATTCTTTACCTTATTTCCTATCCGGGGATTATGTTGAGAATGATGTTACATTATGGAGATGTTATATGGTGTTTGTGTTGTTTTTATCATATTTGGAGTTTGGAAGGAAATTATTTGAAATATATGGAAAATTTAATGAGTGAAAGAAAATCCAATCACCTCAGGAGATAAAGGTAGATTGACCCTGCTCTCTGAGATAATAATTTGGAGAGATGGGACACATTGTGAGGAGTCCAAAAGCACTAAGTATCCGGGGCCATTCATGACACCCATGTTTGCGACTCGCGAGAAGGCAGTGCTGAGGTCAGAGAGGTAAAAGCATTATTATTGATAAAAGCATTATGAAAGGTGATGAATCGTATGGAGAAAGAATGTGGTATGAAACTCAAGTTTGGAGATACTCCATTTCCCCGGATCATTAGCACCACATTGCCAAAAATTGCCCACCTTTAGCCTTTTATCAATCTACTCCTTATTTGAGCTTAAATTAAAGTCTTCTTGATTATCAATGCTTTGTCATGAATGAATGTTTTGCATAAACCCTCCTTTTGTGAGTAGATGTTGCTTTTGTATATTTGCACATGCATGGATTTATGACACTAGTACCTTTTCGAGGATGGTAATTGACTGCAGGGTTATATGAGAATGAATCTGATATGTTGAGAGTTTTGATTTCTTCCCCTGAATGACAAATAAAAGTATTGCTTGAGGACAAGCAAGCTTAAGTATGAGGTGTTTGTTGTGAGCTGAATCTGCCATGTTTTACGGTAACTTTTATATCGATTTCTGCATACATTTCATACATTTGGACTAAGATAGTACAGAATCTATGTAGTTTATGCTTATTTGTCAAATTATGGAATCTACACCAGTTTCTGTTTAAATCGCAGATTTCGAGGCGTTTTACAGCAATTCTACAGAAGGTCAGAAAAGCTCGGAAATCGGCTACAGAAGTCCGAGGTCAAAGAAGCAGCGGATCCAGTCGAATCACTCTGAGAGTCAAGGTTACTCGATCTCGAGTAGACCCCACTCGATCTCGACGAGCATGTCCGAGCAGCCTTGGTCGACAGAGCATTGTCGAGAGCCAGACCATCCCAGCTCCGGAAAAATCTACTCGATCTCGACAAGACCTGGTCGAGATCGACGAAGCCCAGCGCCACACCCGGAGTCGACGAGGAGAGAAGCTGACCGAGAAGCCGAGGACGAGGATGCCGAGCAACCCTACTCGATCTCGACAAGCTCTAGTCGAGATCGACAAGCGCCACAACGCCAGTCCGAGTCCGTGCCGAGGAGAAGCTGCTCGACCAGAGAAGGCCACACCCTAGTCGATCTCGAGGAGCCCTAGTCGAGATCGACGACGCCCAGAGCCCAGATCCAGGCCTGTCGAGTAAAGACGCCGAAGAAGCCTAGTCGGCAAGACAACCCTAGTCGAGATCGACCAGGCATACTCGAGGTCGACGAGCGCCAGGAGCCAATTCCGAGCCACATCGAGCAGGTCTAGCCGAGAAGTCCAGTCGACGATGATTCCTACTCGAGGTCGACCAGCCCTTTGTCGATATCGAGTAAGGACAGATCCCAGAAACGCGTCGTCGTGACGAGTCCTACTCGACTTGGGATTCCTTGGGGCCGAAGGAGGAAGATTCTATCCAAAGTTGATCAATTCTATCCAAGGAGACAAGATCTATCAAGACATGAAGACTTACCTAGTTTAGAATTATCTTTTCCTTGTTGATTTATTTCCTTAAAGCATTTTATTTATCTTTTAGCAAATTAGATATAATTTTAGATAGAGATAGAAGATTCTATCCTTGATTAGCAAGGATTAGAAGCCTATAAATAAAGCCCATAGGGCTCAGTTTTATTCATTCAATTTCAGAGGAGGAGAAGTAGTTCCACAGATACAGTTTAGGAGTTCTAAGGTTTTTAAGGTTTTGGCTTTCTGCGAAAGTTGATTGTCGGGATTGTAAAGGCTTTTGAATATAGTTAATGCAAGTTATTTCTTTTTATACATCAATGTCTGTTATTGCGATGAGGCGTGAGTAGTCCACCTACTTTTGGGGCTGGGGTGAGCCCGACGGTGGCCATGTGAGGTGATGCGATAAAGGTCAGATCTTTTTTTGCAATTCGTCTTCTATCCCTATAAGCATGATTCTTTTGCGAGAGTTGAAGGTGATCCTTATTTGTATTATTGAAGAGAAAGTGATCTTAATGCAACTTGGATTAATTATGTGAAAAAAGGGTTAGTAACAATTAGGGTTTATGCGAAAGCCTCTATTTGCCTATTTGTTAATAACGAAGGTTATTTGATGGAAAACATGATCTTTTATGCCTTTATGTGTTACTTTGCATGGTTATCGTTGTGGTGTTGATACCTTGGCTTTGGAAGTCTTTTATTATATTGATTTATTTCATCGAAAATCTGAGTTTTGGGTTCGAATTTGCAATTTAAATTTCTGCGTTCTTGTCGACATAGAGTAGAGCTAGTCGATCTCGAGTAAGCCGTGGTCGAGATCGAGTAGGGACTGGTCTTAGTCGAGTGAAGTTTCTGTCTTTTGTCGATTTCTGAAGTTTCTGTTTTTGCTTGCCTTTGTCGATCTCGAGTAGCTAGTGGTCGAGATCGAGTAGTCTGTTGCTTTGCTTTTATTTGTTGCTTTGATTAATTTTCTGCTTTGCTTTATTCCTTGCTTTGCTTTGTTCTTTGCTTTTGTTTGTTATTTTCTGCTTTTGTTTCTGTCTTTTCTGCTTTTCTGTGAGAATTTACAACTACCTAAGAACTGCTGACGTGCTTCCTAGTGGATTCGATCCTGATTTTCTCTTACTACAACGGGAGGAAGTCTTGTATTTATTTGCTGAGACAGGGAAGTCAGTCTGATCTATACTTTATATTTATTTCATACTTGACCATCCTCCTGCAACAACAGTCTGCCAAATAATTCTTTGATCTCTGCTCATGTTCGATATTAAAGGTGAATTGGTTAAGGGCTAATTGCCAACGCATGAGTCTCCCATGCGCTTTCATATTATCAAGATTGTTATTTATAAAACCCAATATTCCTTTACAATCTCTTCTGACTGTAAATGGTTTAGGTGCCAAGAAGATTATAAACTTATGGATTCCACGATAAATTGCCAGAATCTCTTTTTCCATGACATCGTAATTACATTCGGACTTGCTGAAATTGTCACTGCTATCCCTGCAAAGCTTATTATCTTTCTTTAATTTCAAAACAGCTCCCCAATGATAATCACTAGCATCTGTTTCGAGAACTAGTTCATCATCTTCGTTAGGTAACGTCAATATTTGAAGTTTTTCACATCTTCTTTTTAGCTCTTGGACTATTTTAGTATCCAAAGGAGTCCAATTCCAAACTTGATCTTTCTTTAATTTAACCTGTAGGGGTTTTCTTACTTTAGCTAGATCTTTAATAAAATCAGAAGCATAAGTAAGACATCCTAGAAATCTTTCTAGTTGTTTTTTATCTTTGATTTCATCAAGAAATTTTTCTACCTTTTCCAAATTATGTTCTTGCAAGATAATTTGGCCTGTTTTAATCTTTAATCCTAGGAATTCTATTTCAGGTTCAGCATAGATGCATTTCTGTTGTCCTAGAATTATTCCATGGTCAATGCATTTTTTAGTTATGGCTTTTAAGCTAGTCATGTTTATGTTGCTCTATAGTTTTAGAGAAGATCAAGACATCATCGATGTAAACGAGACAACAATGTTTGAATTCTTTAAAAACATTGTCCATTCTTCTCTGAAATATTTGTGGTGCATTTTTCAAACCAAAGAGCATGACTACCCATTCATAGTGTCCTTGTGGGGCACTAAAAGCAGTAAGTGGAATACTCTCTTCATCCATCTTTACCTGCCAATAACCACTTTTACAATCCATTTTAGAGAACCAAGTGGCTCATTGTATTCTATTAAACAAAATTGTTTTATTAGGGATATAAGAGTATGGATCAAATGTTAACAAGTCTTATTGTGTTTTGTGTTAACAAATCTAGACCATTGATTAGGGGAAAATGGATGGCCCAGATTATTCAAACATATTAAATTAATTGGAAAATAAACCCTCCCAACCCTAATCCTAAGCGCGTGTATTAAGTTCTCTCTCTTTTTCTTCCATTCGATCGTCAGAACCCTAACTGCTCCTCCGTCTTGCCTCGCCACCCTCCGCTCTCTCTCTCTTCAGTTCTCTCTGTTCTCAAGCAATACCATCAAAAGGGATGCCGATTCTCCTTACTCAGCGCCGATGAGAGATTTGAGGCTGATTGCGATACCAAACCCTAAACCAATTCTCCTTACTCGGCGCCAATGAGAGATCTGGGACTGATTGCGCCACCAAAGAGGATGTCGGAGGCCTAGGAATTCAATTTGGGGGTCTCGATGTCCACCGAGATGGCGGTGATTGAAGTTGGGCGTGTCGATGGCGATGGTAGGGATGCGGTGCAGCGGTTCGGGATCTGGAGGTCAGGGACGAAGTGTGGCGGTTTGGGATGCCATCGACACCGACATCCACACCCACACCCAGCGACGGTTCAGGATGCCACAAACAGATCGATGATCAACGGAGAGGAACTTACCTTGCTTGTTGAAGCGCCCGTTCATCCATTGGCGTTGACTTACAAGAGCCCCCTTCCAAGACCTCTCCTTGTCATCTTCTTGCTGTGCAATAGCTATTGCTTTCTCTCCTACTATTTTTTATTTAAGTTAATCTCCTACAAATCATTTAATAATAATGCAATTTGCCGTGAAACACTGAAATGTGCTTCAAAAACGCACTTGTTTGTTTCTGCAGGAGGATTATTAGTTTCCAATCCTGATTTGTTCCACTAGCAACTTCCGATTATGCCATTTCTATATTTTCTTAGTTTTGTTCTCGTTCGTAGTAGTCACTATTCGGAAGTTAAGAGGTTATATTTGTTGATAATAAGGAATTATTCATATGTATGTGGTTAATTAGATGTGAGAAATCAAAAATAACATTTACATACTCTTTCAACCTATCGAATAATTACTATCGATTTAACGAATAATTACTATCAACCTAGTGAATAGTTGCAAAATTGACAACTCTTTTGCTCTAGCGAATAATTACTATTAACTTAACGAATAATTACTATGAACGTAGTGAATAATTGCAAAATTGACCAACCATTTTGCTATTATCTAAATGATAGCTCGACCTCTTTACAAGTGAATAATAACGATCCATTTAGCGAATAATTACTATTAACGTAGCAAATAGTTGCAAAATTGACCAACCCCACAAAAAATGCTACGCCACCAAAAAAAAAGAGTAAAACACACGCGCAATTCAGAAAGTGAGCAAGGAAAGAGGTGGGTCCCATTGATTTTTAATTAAAGAAAAAAGCCAAAATTGCCAAATAATCTCAGCCACCCATTCCATTCAATCAAAGACCCAAATTTGTTAACACTTAACACCATAAGGGATGTTAACACATGACCCAACCTCAGGGATATAATATCCATCAAAAACAGTATTATTATTAAGCTTTTTATAGCTGATAACCATCATAGCTTTTCCTCTTTTTTCTTCAGCATGATTCCTGACCATAAAGGCAGGGCTAGAATGAGGACTTTTACTTTCTCGAATTAAACCTTTCTTTAAGAGCTCATCAATTTGTTCTTTAATTTCTTGTTGATCCTTGTAAGTGTAAACCATTTGTTTTACCCTAATGATGGCTTTTGGATCTATTAATTCTATGGTAGCAAATGATTTATCTTTTTCCCAAAATTTTAAAGGATTTTCATAATATAACTCCTTACACATTTTTTCTTGCTGCTTAAGGATTTTTTCTTTTAAAGTTACCTTACATATAAAGAGTGCAAACTCCCTTTGTGCAGGAAGAATATAAATTCAAGGAAGAATATATTCCTCACCACGCTTAGTGCGCGTAAATTCTATTGCTTGATGTGTAAAAGCTTGTTTAATCTTTTTTACCCAAACGTCTTTTCCATGAATGTTAAAGACCGTCATGTCTAGATGCTGTGTGACCGGAACATGGAGTCTTTGAATGTTATTTCCAATTAACATGTAATGAGAGAGTTGAATAGTAGCCCAGAGTGTAGGAATTACACATTGGACTCCTCCTATCATGATAGGTACATCAGAAGCTAATTCTGAGTGGACCATGATACTATCATCAGCTATTCTGACTTGGATTGGTTTATGAGATTTTTGCCAAATGAACTCATGAAACAATGCCTTCTTACCAAAGCATACCGAACACCCACTGTCTACAAAGGCACATAATTCATATTTATTGAATCCTTCTAAGCAAATACTTATTGGGATATAAATGCTATTAGGGTTGGTAATCCTATAATTTTTCTTTAGTGATTCTCTGCTTCTATTATCATATTGTCTTCATAGAGATGTCTGGGACTCTGGGGTCTATTACTTTCATTCTCATTTCCATTTCCTCTTCATAAAATGGTTCTTGAAGGGGTTCACTAATATTTTTTGCTCTTGCGTCGTTTTCATAGATAGGCTCACTAATGGTTCTAGTTTGATATCCTACTATCTTCCCTTTTGGTTCAGAACTAGATGATCCTTCTTGAGTTTCTCTAACCTGTAGGAATGTTGTTGTTGCAGGAGGTAATCGAGTATGAAATAAATGTAAAGTATAGATCAGACTGACTTCCCTGTCTCAGCAAATAAATACAAGACTTCCTCCCGTTGTAGTAAGAGAAAAGTCAGGATCGAATCCACGAGGAAGCACGTCAGCAGTTCTCAGGTAGCTATCAGATTCTCACAACAGCAGCAGAAAAGCACAGAAACACAGAAGCAGAAAAGACAAATAAACCCGGCAAGGGCAACTAAAAATAAAAGCAAAGAATAAACTAAAGACAGAAAGTAAAGAACAAAAGCAAGCAAACACAGTAAATAAAAGCAAAGGGAAAGGCTCTCGTCGATCTCGACAAAAGTCAACTCGAGATCGACCACAGTAACAAAGACAGCAACTTTCAGAATCGAAAACAGGCAACTCGACTAAGACCAAGCTACTCGATCTCGACTACGTCTGCTCGAGATCGACAAAGCATGCAAAGACAGAAACTTGAAAATCGATTACAGAAAGCAGAAAACCAACTCGACCTAGACGAAGCCCTACTCGAGATCGACCACGCTCTCCTCGATCTCGACCAAGCTACTCTACGTCGACAAGAAACAGAAACTTTAAAACTTGCAAATTCAAACACAGAACTCAGAATTTCGATGAAATAAATCAATATATTAAAAGACTCCCAAGGCTAGGGTATCAACACCACAACGATAACCATGCAAAACAACACATAAAGGCATAAAAGATCATGCTTTCCATCAAATAACTTTCGTTATTAACAAATAGGCATATAGAGGCTTTCGCATAAACCCTAATTGTTACTAACCCTTTTTCACATAATTAATCCAAGTTGCATTAAGATCACTTTCGCTTCAATAATACAAACAAGGATCACCTTCAACTCTCGCAAAAGAATCATGCTCATAGGGATAGAAGATGAATTGCACAAAAAGATCTGACCTTTATCGCACCGCCTCACATGGCCACCGTTGGGCTCACCCCAGCCCCAGAAGTGGGTGGACTACTCACGCCTCATCGTAATAATAGACATTGAATGAAAAGAAATAACTTGCATAAACTATATTCAAAGCCTTTACAACTCCGGCAATCAACTTTCGCAAACTGCCAAAACCTTAAAAACCTCAAACTCCTAAACTTCTCTTTGGAACTACTTGTCTCTCAAATTGAATCTAACTGGAATTGAATGATGAAAAACCAGCCCCTAGGGCTTTATTTATAGCCTTCATTCCCTAGCTATTCTAGGAAAGAAGATATCTATCTTTATCTAAATTTCTATCTAAAGTGCTTAATGATAAATAAAATGTTTTATGGAAATAAATCTTAAATGGAAAAGATAAAACTAAATAAGGTAGGTCTTCATGATGTTGATAGATTGCCTTCCATAGATAGAACTTGATAGATCGGATAGAATTTCGGCCAGCTCGACTTCCTTCGCGCCCAAGCAACCCCAACTCTACTCGGACAAGGCTACGTCGAGAAGCTTCTGGACACGGCCTCTACTCGACCTCGAGTAGGTCTACTCGACCTCGAGTAAGGTGGCTTGGCTTGGCTTGACTCTGCTCGATATGGCTCGTCATGACTCACTGGTGCTCGTCGATCTCGAGTTAGCCTAGTCGACCTCGAGTAGGTTTAGGTCATCGACTAGGCCTCCTCGGGTGGATCTCCTCGGCAAGGCTCGGACAAGCTCTGGGTGGCTCGTCGATCTCGACCAGCTCTCGTCGAGATCGAGTAAGGTTCGTCTGGCTCCTCGTCCTCGGCTTCTCGGGCAGCTCTTCCTCGAGGACTCCGGGTGTGGTGCTGGGGCTTCGTCGATCTCGACCAACGGTCCTCGAGATCGAGTAGGGCCTGGAGCTCGGGTTGGCTGGCTCTCTCGATCAGGCTTGCTCGACAAGGTTGCTCGGTCATGGCTAGTCGAGCTCGACCAGGCCTACTCGAGATCGAGTACCCTGGGTTCTCGGCCCGATTTGACTAGTTCCGCTGCTTTGCCCTTGGACTTCTGTAATAGTTTTCCGAGCCTTTCCGACCTTCTGTAGAATTGCTGTAAAAATGCCTCGATTTCTGCGAATTAAACAGAAACTGGTGTAGATTCCATAATTTGGCAAATAAACATAAACTACATAGATTCTGTACTATCTTAGCCCAAATGCATGAAATGTATACAGAAATCGATATAAAAGTTGCTGTAAAACATGGCAGATTTAGCTCACAACAAATGTCGGAGGATTCAAAGGTATTGAGCCAGATTCCATAGAAGGACAAGATCCTAGACCAATACTATGTCTTGATGGTTCTCTCATAATTTTATTTTCTAATCTCTTATTTAAAGTTGCTATCATGCTTGCTATGTCTTCATCTACCACAAATCATTTGTCTCTTCTGCTTGTAGTAGTTCCCTGATTCCTTGGGGTAATACTAAGATTAGGATTGAACCTAAAACTAGTGTTCCTGGATAGACTCGGACATCTAGAAAGACTGACTGGTGGCTTAACATTCGTATGGATTATACCTTCTTCGTCTATGGTTAACATTTTATCATTGCTGGAGGATGTGGAATTCTCAAATGCGTTAACCCAAATGGTCTTAAGTCTTATTTGATAAGGTCTTAGATTAGCAGGCACAACTTCTTTACTTGGACCTACATCTCCGTGTTTCTCTGCTTCCACTATGTGACATTTTCGTGGAGGATTTGTAGTATTTTCAAGTTTATAAACTACCTTCCATTTTAATTGTAATGGACAAGTTCCCTTGTGCATACTAATGCCTTCTGTTAATAACTTTATAGCCAAGAATTTAGATGCATAATGATCTTCTAGGCTAACATAGTAGTTAAGTCTACAAATCCAAGAGACTGCTCCTTGACTCAGTTTACGGATTATTCCACTAATGCATTGATCACTAAATCTTTTATGCCTAATATCGCAAACAAAATTAATGCATTGTACATCTTTTCCATAGTCATGTAATGGAGTTATGATTACTTAGATGCCACATATGAAGATATATTTAAAAATTTTATCTTTGTTATGTTTTTTAATGTTTGCCCAATTGATTAAGTTCACTTCAGTTGCTTGATTTTCATTATTCTTGATAATTACGTCTCCAGACATTTCTTCACAAACATACTTAGCATATTTAGAGAATAATGATTTTTTAACAAACTGCTCTTTAGCGATGATCGGGAAATCAACCTCTGATCTAGTCATCTCTTCCACTTGTTAGGTTTCAGCTTGCTGAAGCTGAGCTAAGGTTGTCATTTCATATTAATCGGAGAACTCACTAGGAGTTTCTCCTTCCATCATTTCATTTATTATTGATTCATTTTCAGACTCTTCATCTTCTTCAAACTTTTCTTCTATTGTTTCAACTATCCCTTTGTTATTTCTTATAGCTAGTTCTACTGCTTCATTTTCCCTTAGCTTTCTTTGTCTTAATATTTCATCTAACCTTTGTTGGACTTTAGATATAGGAATATTTTCTATGTCTTTTAGACTAATTAATCCCATTTGCTGATATACAACATCTTCATATGAGTTCTTTTCAGACTAATCGTCACTCATAACTTCTTGGTTCATGAAGTTAGTTTCACTGGTTTTTAGTTTTTGTCATTTCAACTTCCATTCTGGGTCATCCAACTTAGTGCTAAATCTCCTTATTTGTCGAAGCGGATGTTGATTCACTTTTAAGGATTTGATTTTCTTCTTGATTTTCTGCTTGATTTTCTTCTTCAACAATCACTTTTTTTTTATATTGTTATCTAATCCAGTAGAAAACTTCTTTTTGGATTTTCTAAATGGATAACCGTATTTAAAATGATCTCCTTTCTTAATTTCACCAACTGATTTTAGGCTTATTTGATGACTAATTTCATTGATGGCTTTTAGATTTGTTGAGTGATGAACTTCACCTGTTTCTTTTACAAATTTAAAGATTTAATGCTAATCTCAAGATATAACTGTTCTAATTTTCTCACTTCAAGTTTTAGATCTATAAGTTGGTCTGAAATGACATTTAAAATTGCTCCAAAATGCTTATCATTTATATATAAATGTTGAGCGTGAGGATAAGTCTTATGAGGGCAATTAGTAGATACCTCCAGATTGGCTTATAGGTGAATACAGATTATTTTTAATTAACTTGGCTCTGATACCAAATTGCAGGATCACACTAAAAACATAAGAGTACTGAATAATATTAAAGCGGAAACTAGAAAGACAATAATATAAACTAAGGATATAACTTCAACTTATTAAAACGTAGGGTTTATTTTTATAATTTTTTGGTCTTTATGAAGCAAAGTTTACAATTATACAAAAGTGAATAGTGACTTTTGACTCGAGATTTGGCTATTCTCCTAATAACTTTGATATCTATCTATTAATATTACTAATTCTGCTAGCATTCTGCTGACGTGTCACGCTCACAATTAAAGTTGAATTTTTTATTCAAATGAGCTTTTCTTATTGGTCAATATTATTATGGAAACTTTAAAATATTTGTTTCCTATTTTAAATATGATTTGAATCCATTCTCCCTTTTTTTCCAGTTATATTGTCGTAAATATTGAGACATGTTTCCATTTTTTTTTCCGATTGCAATATATCTATCTATCTATCTATTATCTATCTATTAATATTACTAATTCTGCTAGCATTTTGCTGACGTGTCACGCTCACAATTAAAATTGAATTTTTTATTCAAATGAGCTTTTCTTATTGGTCAATATTATTATGGAAACTTTAAAATATGTGTTTCCTATTTTAAATATGATTTGAATCCATTCCCCTTTTTATTTTCGGTTATATTGTCGTAAATATTGAGACATGTTTCCATTTTTTTTTTCCGATTGCAATATATATATTACTAATTCTGCTAGCATTTTGCTGACGTGTCACGCCCACAATTAAAGTTGAATTTTTTATTCAAATGAGATTTTCTTATTGGTCAATATTATTATGGAAACTTTAAAATATCTGTTTCCTATTTTAAATATGATTTGAATCCATTCATTTTTTTTAATTTTCGGTTATATTGCCGTAAATATTGAGACATGTTTCCAATTTTTTTTTTCCGATTGCAATATTCTCATAATTCGTCTACATACATTGAACTTAAATTTGAATCTTGGCATATTTTATTTTTGGAAATTTATACTCTACATAGACCCATATCCAATTGTCAATTTATAAAATGCTACGGAGTATAAATTAACTTTCACATATGTTCATATTTTCTCACCAACCATGCAAGTATTTCATTTTCAAATAAATTAATCAAAGATGTGCTCGGATTGCCTGCATTCATTATCTTAACGGATTGAATTCATTTAAATATTTGTTTATTATATCACATTTATCCCAATCATGTTAAAATTTACTACTCTCTCTATTCGTTTAGCTAAATATGTTGTTTAATATTCATTCACGCTTTGTTAGGATGGTAAAAATTATATAAAATATTATTATTTTCAAATTTTTTTATAAATTAATTTCGATAATAGGTAATCTATTTATAATATTAATTCTACTATCATTTTGCTGATGTGTCACACTCACAATTAAACTTGAATTTTTTATTCAAATGGTATTTTCTTATTGGTCAATATTATTGCTGAAATTTTAAAATATCTGTTTATTATTTTAAACAAATTTGTTTCCTATTTTTATACTAAAATATTATTTAATTTGTTATGTTGTATGTTAATTTGTGATCTATTTTAATCGTCTACGTACATTTAACATTCGTCAAGTCTTGGCTGATTTTATTCTTGGATATTGAAATTGTTGATTTATCATATTTAACCGATTACAATATTCCCCACAATGTCTACATACAACGAACATGTAATAATCAATTTGCAAATATTCGATTTTAAAAATTAATTATAAAAATCAATTAGAGCCAAAAAAGTGCTTTTTTATAATTTAATTATTTTAGACATCTTAAATGACTATCGAAAAATAAATAATATTTTATGACTCACAAGCATTACTAATGCTTATTTTACATCTTGGATGAGGCTTCTTAGATCACTTTTCTACCTTTAAGGAGCTTTTTTACCATCTTACCTTTATTTTCACTATTTATTTCTCTCTCTTTCTAACCTTCTTTCTCATGAAAATAATGAATAAGTTATGTACATCTACATAACTTCAAAGTTATTCGCACAATCACGTGCTTATGATTTTTTAATATTTGTACGGGAGCTTATATTTTACTTTTTAGATCTATGGATTCTATGCTAATGATAATAATTATATATTTATTTCAAATTATATTAGGTGGTGTGTTTGAGTATTATTACTACTTTACCTTATTAAATCATTTTCAAAATTTGTATCGTATCTCTTTCCAACTAATTTATAAATTATAAAAAAATACTTTATACATATTTTTGTTGTAAACACGTATATATATTAATATAGTATTATATAAATATATAAAATGATGTTCAAATTAAAATGGATCAAGCTCGAAGGCACGGGTATTACACTAGTTAATATTACTAATTCTGCTAGCATTTTGCTGACGTGTCACGCTCACAATTAAAGTTGAATTTTTTATTCAAATGAGCTTTTCTTATTGGTCAATATCATTATGGAAATTTTAAAATATTTGTTTCCTATTTTAAATATGATTTGAATCCATTCCCTTTTTTATTTATTTTCGGTTATATTGTCGTAAATATTGAGACATGTTTCCATTTTTTTTTTCGATTGCAATATATATATATATATATATATATATATATATATATATATATATATTAATCTATTAATATTACTAATTCTGCTAGCATTTTGCTGACGTGTCACGCTCACAATTAAAGTTGAATTTTTTATTCAAATGAGCTTTTCTTATTGGTCAATATCATTATGGAAATTTTAAAATATTTGTTTCCTATTTTAAATATGATTTGAATTCATTCCCTTTTTTATTTATTTTCGGTTATATTGTCGTAAATATTGAGACATGTTTCCATTTTTTTTTTCGATTGCAATATATATATATATATATATATCTATCTATTAATATTACTAATTCTGCTAGCATTTTGTTGACGTGTCACGCTCACAATTAAAGTTGAATTTTTTATTCAAATGAGCTTTTCTTATTGGTCAATATCATTATGGAAACTTTAAAATATTTGTTTCCTATTTTAAATATGATTTGAATCCATTCCCTTTTTTATTTATTTTCGGTTATATTGTCGTAAATATTGAGACATGTTTCCATTTTTTTTTCCGATTGCAATATCTATCTATTAATATTACTAATTCTACTAGCATTTTGCTGACGTGTCACGCTCACAATTAAAGTTGAATTTTTTATTCAAATGAGCTTTTCTTATTGGTCAATATCATTATGGAAATTTTAAAATATTTGTTTCCTATTTTAAATATGATTTGAATCCATTCCCTTTTTTATTTATTTTCGGTTATATTGTCGTAAATATTGAGACATGTTTCCATTTTTTTTTTCGATTGCAATATATATATATATATATATATTAATATTACTAATTCTGCTAGCATTTTGCTGACGTGTCACGCTCACAATTAAAGTTGAATTTTTTATTCAAATGAGCTTTTCTTATTGGTCAATATCATTATGGAAATTTTAAAATATTTGTTTCCTATTTTAAATATGATTTGAATCCATTCCCTTTTTTATTTATTTTCGGTTATATTGTCGTAAATATTGAGACATGTTTCCATTTTTTTTTCGATTGCAATATATATATATATCTCTATTAATATTACTAATTCTGCTACCATTTTGCTGACGTGTCACGCTCACAATTAAAGTTGAATTTTTTATTCAAATGAGCTTTTCTTATTGGTCAATATCATTATGGAAACTTTAAGATATTTGTTTTCTATTTTAAATATGATTTGAATTCATTCCCTTTTTTATTTATTTTCGGTTATATTGTCGTAAATATTGAGACATGTTTCCATTTTTTTTCCGATTGCAATATTTATATATATATATATATATTACTAATTCTGCTAGCATTTTGCCGACGTGTCACGCCCACAATTAAAGTTGAATTTTTTATTCAAATGAGATTTTCTTATTGGTCAATATTATTATGGAAACTTTAAAATATTTGTTTCCTATTTTAAATATGATTTGAATCAATTCTTTTTTTTTAATTTTCGGTTATATTGCTGTAAATATTGAGATATGTTTCCATTTTTTTTTTCCGATTGCAATATTCTCATAATTCGTCTACATACATTAGCTTATTAAATCATTTTCAAAATTTGTATCGTATCTCTTTCCAACTAATTAATAAATTATAAAAAAATACTTTATACAGATTTTTGTTTTAAACACGTGTATATATTAATATAGTATTATATAAATATATAAAATGATGTTCAAATTAAAATAAATCAAGCTCCCGTGCCTTCAAGGCACGAGTATTACACTAGTTTTTGACTAAATTCCAAGTTTACTCCCTTTCCTCTAACTTTTTCCCCTTTTCTTTTAGTTTAATAGATATAACATTATATTACATGAAAACAAATGGTCCATGAAGAAATATTAATCACACAAATTACCATTTTCCCCCTATAGATGGGGTTATGTAAACAAATACGCCCGTAAAAAACTTCACCCTGAGAACATTTGACTCTAAAAATATCCACCCGTACAAGTAAATGAACAATTGACCCCTTCTTCGGAATTACGGAGTAATATAATCCATCTGACTCAGAATATTTATGTTTTTTTTTTAATATTCAACACACTTTTTAATCATTCTGTATGTACTAATTAATATGACTCGTTTCAAATAGTAGTATTTAACAAAAGACCTATCAAAGTACTCGAGTAGAATTGTTATGGACAAACAAAAGATCACGGTCAACATTGAAGCTTCGTGGTATAGAAGAATGATATTGTAGCGGATGGGGGGAGTTGGGGATTCGAACTCACACCTTCTTTTCTCCGGTCTTAACTCTGTTAATTATGTCAATGAAATAACATGTCTATAAATATGCCTATATTGTATATATTACTAGCAAAATGGAGTGGGTTGTAGCATACACCAGTCCACCCCTAGATTCGTCCCTGGTTATGAACATGAACGAGCATTTTGAAAAAGATTATGAACTTATTTTATACTCCGTATTACAATAGAAGGTTGAGAACTAACTATAAAATTTTACTTATATATACACACACACCCAAATAAAAACAAGGGCAGTAATAGACCCCTCAAAATGCAACTCAACCCGAGGACTCGACCCAATCCGACTTCTAAAATATCGGTTTCAAAGCAAAATTTTCACCTAGAAACCTGAAACTATTCAAACCTGTTTAACCCATAAATTTTTTACTCTGATTGGATTAGCCTGTACGGGTCCTTTGGTGATGCTCTAGAGTAATGAAAAACATTTACACATTATAAATTAACCTAATATCATCGACATTAGGGATATTTACTTCTCGATCTTTACCCCTCCTCGACCTTCTTCCCCTACAAAGAAAAAATATGAGCTTTCTTTCAACTTAATCCATTAATTTTTTTCTTGTATTAAAGTTCAACTTATTGTGTAATTGTTTTAATGATATGCAAGACATCCACTATTAACATATCATTATGTAGTTATACATAATTCGTGTATTAAAATTTGTTATATTAATAACAATGGGGATTGAATATTACTCCCTCCGTCTAAAAATTTAAGTTGTTCTAGACTAATTTAGTTGTATCAAAATATATGTTATTTTAGGTTTTTTAGATAGGGGATAGTAACGATTTGTATTGATTTGTGTGTTGTTGATTTTTTTAAATTTTTTTGATTGGTTAAAAAATGTAGTAGGTATTAAAAAAAATTATGAAAAAAGTTAGTTGAATGATGATGTTGAATGAGATGTGAATATTTTATTAAAACTTGTGCACAATCCTAAAATTGATTAAATTTTGAGATGGCGGGAATATTATTTATCATTCCACTCTATAATTTAATATTATAGGGATTTCAACATATATAAAAATATGTATTACTTTTATAAGAACAATAATTGCGCTTTTTGAATAAATATTAACTAGCAGCGGGGTAAGCTACCAATTTTAGGTTTTAGAACTATGTAAATGATCCATTATTAAAAAATAGCGTTCATGGCATGTTGGGTTTATCCGAACCTGTAAAATATGGTTTTGAGTTGAGCATTTCATAACTCAACCCATAATTGACTCAAACTCAAAACAACCAAATCCAAATCAGACTCGTCTGACCTGTTTGATATGTCTATCCTGCAATGAATATGAGAAAGGAAAATAGTTATAAATAATTCAGATTCCTTGTAACATTAAATATGTTACCCTACACATCTTGGTAAATGACAATCCATTTATGTCATATTATATAGTATGGTGGGCTTGTAACCAACTAAATTTGACAATCCATTTATCATTATAGTTTAATAGATTATGACACTTGAAGATTCCTTCCATTGGTATAGATTTGTTACATTTGTATACCGAAACACGACTTAGGATGAAAATTGGACAAGTTTTTAATTGACATAAATACCCGTGATAATAAAAAATGACTATATATTGCTTAAAATATTTTGCCAAGACTTGACAATCGTACATAAACTCAACTACCAATCACATAAATAGACTAAGACTAGTGTAATACCCGTACCTTGAAGGCACGGGAGCTTGATTTATTTTAATTTGAACATCATTTTATATATTTATATAATACTATATTAACATATACACGTGTTTAAAACAAAAATATATATAAAGTATTTTTTTTATAATTTATAAATTAGTTGGAAAGAGATACGATACAAATTTTGAAAATGATTTAATAAGGTAATGTATGTAGACGAATTATGAGAATATTGCAATCGGAAAATTCGGTTAAAACATTAAAAAGAACCGAGTAAATATTTTTTCTAGTGTAATACCCGTGCCTACACATCTTTAATTGTTTAATGTTAAAAATCATTGAAATGTATAAACCCTGAGAGGCTAAAACATTAAAAAGAACCGAGTAAATATTTGTAGCTCTTTAAGAAAAGGCATCTTAGATTTAAATGTATAAACCTTAATGGGATAAAGTATTTAAAAAAAAGTCATCGTCCTAAATTAAAAAGACATTTTAGTTTAAATGCATAAGCCTAACCCTTTAGAGTTTCAGGGTTCAATTGGGGTTTAGACTTAAAGCTTCCCAATGTTTGGGGTTTCTCTCTCCTTGGAGAGAGAAACTCTCTTTCATCCCAACCTCTAATCCCACAAGCCCGTCACCACCACCACCCTCCGTCCGCCACCGCCACCACCACCCTCTAGCCACCTCTTCGCTCCCCCACTTCACCGTTGTCGTCCTAGGGTGTCTTGGGTCCGCGTTTGCCGTTGTGGTCTAAACCCCTTTTGTAACCCTAGATTTCGAATCCACCACCCCTAAATCCTAATCGGCCTATTCTTTGGTTGGTTTGGGGTTCGCATCCTCCGATTTCGGTGGTTGGGATGCCAATTTGGGCTTTCGGGCGGTTTCTGGTCGCCGTTGTTGGCCGGGATCCTCCAAGCCTCTCTTCCCTCCGCTCGTTCGTGGCCTCCTCCAAGTCGGGCTCCGTTGGCCGCCTTCGCCGCCGCCTGGGTGGGCTTTCAGGGCTGTGATCCTCACGTTCCTCCTTGGTGCTTGGGGCCCAAGCTTCGGGTCCTTGGGGCCCAAGTTCGGGTTCCTTTGGGCCCAAGCTTCGGGTCCTTCGGGCCCAAGGCTTAAGAAAAGAAAAAAAAAAAACCCCCGAAAGGGTTGAAACCTTCCCGAAAGGGTCTAATTCCCGTAAGGGCTTGAAAATCCTGTTAGGGTTTGAATAAATTCTCTTTCGTCTGAAAGGGATTCTAGGTGCGTCTTCAAGGGTGGTTCTTGGTGTGACCCCTGTTGTTCTTGGCGTTCCTTTTCCGTGCTGGAGCTCTGGCAACCAGTGTCGGGATTGGCTGGGGTCGCGGTGGTGTGTATCGAGGCAACTCCGCATGTGACGAAACACCAAAAAATAAATAATATTTAAACATATGCATAATCGGGTCCCCGCTATATAAATAAACCCACATCTATTAAATGGTGGATTTTCCCACCAAACCCCACTTAAATACACTAAATATAGATAAGCTCATAAGGTGCCACATGGGGGACACTTGTTCCAAGCCATGCGACACTTGTCACAGGCCAGGCGACACTTGTCGTCGGATTTGCCACATGAGTTGGGCATGGCACATGAAGCTCACACTATAAATAAGGCTCCATGGCCTCAAACCGAGAGGTCGGATTTTGATGGCTCGAAGAGCCTTCCTGAGCGGGATTTGTCTCGCCTAGCGGGAGCCGACGATTGATGGAGCCCTGGGAGGACGGTGGTCCGTGGATGGCTTGAGCTCGGATCGGCACGGGTTTGGGTACGCCGACGGTAATCTCGTCGCGCGTCTCAGGTAAGCCCGATCGTCTGAGCTCACCTGCGCTCCACTTGATCCCGGAACCCGCCGACACGGGATTCTGAAAATCTGGGTTCGTCATTGGCGCCGTCCGTGGGGAGTTCTCACGCTAAGAGGTAATTTAAAATTAATACGGAGTATCTACCAATTTAGCTCCGATTGAATTCAATTTCGAAAAAATATTTTAGATGATTGGATAGCGGAAGAAAACTAGTACACAGATTCATTTGAGAGATGCACAGATCGATCTATAACTCTCATTTTAAGTGTTGAATCTTGAATGTGTACAATTGGGTAGACTTGTACCTTTAAAAGCCATTCTTGCTTGCTTAATTCAGCCCAAGCATATGGTATCCGCTACGAAAATTTGAGGATAAGATGATTGCTCCAATATTTGGACACTTGCATGTTAAAATTAAGAGGAACATTTGCTATCTTGGATATGTTAAGGCAGGTAGCGGCAACTACGGTTCCGAAAATAAAAGTCTAAATATATATATATATATATATATATATATATATATATATGTGTGTGTGTGTGTGTGTGTATATGAACACTCTTGGGTACTAAGATTTGGGGGGAGGGATGTTTCTGCCTAGATAGTATAAATTAGAAGCTTCGTGGTTGCCATATGGAACCCCCCTCTGCCTTTCCATTTCATTATTTCAAGATGTAGTAAATCGTCCGCACAAAAATGAGGGTCTTTATAAGCAATGGGTGCATAATTTGGAAATCGTCATATTGCGCCATCCGCGGACGGGTGGACTTGCTAGGCAACGACCTAAAAACATCGATTAAGATGGAGTAGAACAACGCATGAGATCGCATTTACTCTGCATTTTCGTTTACGTCGACAACGTGTTTCTAAACGCGACATTTCTGCATCTTCGACAGTGTCAATCTATTTTTAAACGCATCTACTTGAGGAATTCTTCATCGCACCATCTCAGCCGGTAATGGTGTACTTTGACTCAAATCGCGTATAAATTTAACTCCACGATTTCTACTCGACCGGGGGGGAAGGTTAATTACCCTCTCGACAAGGTTTACAAGTACGCTGTGATTGTTGTCACTTATCATGTCACTAAGGGTATATATCACCCAGTTACATATCATGTAGTGCAGGTAGATTTCTATAGCATGGGTCATATATATCATTTTTGGGCTTGTAACAATTTTTGTCTATAGTTTGAAAGAGCCCATGATTATCGATTTTAGGTAAGAAGATAAATCTACAAACTACATTCCTCCGATCGAATTTGCATTCTCGGAGATGATATTTTATATTAAGTCCTAGGACGCGTGATCTGGCGCCGCGTCGGGCCTCCGATCGAATCTGCATTCTCGGAGATGATATTTTTTATTAAGTCCTATGACGCTGGAGCTTGGCTCCGCGTTGGGCCTCCGATCGAATCTGCATTCTCGGAGATTATATTTTTTATTAAGTCCTAGAACGCTGGAGCTTGGCTCCGCGTTGGGCCTCCGATCGAATCTGCATTCTCGGAGATTATATTTTAAGTCCTAGGACGCTGGAGCTTGGCTCCGCGTCAGGCCTCCGATCGAATCTGCATTCTCGGAGATGATATATTATATTAAGTCCTAGGACGCTGGAGCTTGGCTCCGCGTCAGGCCTCCGATCGAATCTGCATTCTCGGAGATTATATTTTATATTAAGTCCTAGGACACATGATCTTGCTCCGCGTCGGGCATCCGGTCGTAGAGCTGGCCTCCCGGATTGTAGATTTTATTTAGTCCCCTCACGCGTGATCTTGCTCCGCGTCGGGCATCCGATCGTAGAGCTGGCCTCCCGGATCGTAGATTTTATTTAGTCCCCTTACGCGTGATCTTCCTCCGCGTCGAGCATCCGGTCGTAGAGCTGGCCTCCCGGATCGTAGATTTTATTAAGTCCCATTACGCGTGATCTTGCTCCGCGTCGGGCATCCGGTCGTAGTGTTGGCCTCCCGGATCGTAGATTTTATTAAGTCCCATTACGCGTGATCTTGCTCCGCGTCGGGCATCTGGTCGTAGAGCTGGCCTCCCAGATCGTAGATTTTATTTAGTCCCCTTACGCGTGATCTTGCTCCGCGTCGGGCATCCGGTCGTAGAGCTGGCCTCCCGGATCGTAGATTTTATTTAGTCCCCTTACGCGTGATCTTGCTCCGCGTCGGGCATCCGGTCGTAGAACTGGCCTCCCGAATCGTAGATTTTATTTAGTCCCCTTACGCGTGATCTTGCTCCGCGTCGGGCATCCGGTCGTAGAGCTGGCCTCCCGGATTGTAGATTTTATTTAGTCCCCTTACGCGTGATCTTGCTCCGCGTCGGGCATCCGGTCGTAGAGCTGGCCTCCCGAATCGAATATTTTATTAGGTCCCATTACGCGTGATCTTTCTCCGCGTCGGGCATCCGGTCGTAGAGCTTGCCTCCCGGATCGAATATTTTATTAAGTCCCATTACGCGTGATCTTTCTCCGCGTCGGGCATCCGGTCGTAGAGCTTGCCTCCCGTATCGAATATTTTATTAAGTCCCATTACGTGTGATCTTGCTCCGCGTCGGGCATCCGATCGTAGAACTTGCCTCCCGGATCGAATATTTTATTAAGTCTCATTACGCGTGATCTTGCTCCGCGTTGGGCATCCGGTCGTAGAGCTGGCCTCCCGGATCGTAGATTTTATTCAGTCTCCTTACGCGTGATCTTGCTCCGTGTCGGGCATCCGGTCGTAGAGCTGGCCTCCCAGATCGTAGATTTTAATTAAGTCCCATTACACATGATCTTGCTCCGCGTCGGGCATCCGGTCGTAGAGCTGGCCTCCCGGATCGCATATTTTATTAAGTTCCATTACGCGTGATCTTGTTCCGCGTCGGGCATCCGGTCGTAAAGCTTGCCTCCCGGATCGAATATTTTATTAAGTCCCATTACGCGTGATCTTGCTCCGCGTCGGGCATCCGGTCGTAGAGCATCTGGTCGTAGAGCTTGCCTCCCGGATCGAATATTTTATTAAGTCCCATTACGCGTGATCTTTCTCCGCGTCGGGAATCCGGTCGTAGAGCTTGCCTCTTGGATCGAATATTTTATTAAAGTCCCATTACGCGTGATCTTGCTCCATGTCGGGCATCCGGTCGTAGTGCTGGCCTCCCGGATCGTAGATTTTGTTAAGTCCCATTACGCGTGATCTTGCTCCGCGTCGGGCATCCGGTCGTAGAGCTGGCCTCCCAGATCGTAGATTTTATTTAGTCCCCTTACGCGTGATCTTGCTCCGCGTCGGGCATCCGGTCGTAAAGCTGGCTCCCGGATCGTAGATTTTATTTAGTCCCCTTACGCGTGATCTTCCTCCGCGTCGGGCATCCGGTCGTAGAGCTGGCCTCCCGGATCGTAGATTTTATTAAGTCCCATTACGTGTGATCTTGCTCCGCGTCGGGCATCCGGTCGTAGTGCTGGCCTCCCGGATCGTAGATTTTATTAAGTCCCATTACGCGTGATCTTGCTCCGCGTCGGGCATCCGGTCGTAGAGCTGGCCTCCCAGATTGTAGATTTTATTTAGTCCCCTTACGCGTGATCTTGCTCCGCGTCGGGCATCCGGTCGTAGAGCTGGCCTCCCGGATCGTAGATTTTATTTAGTCCCCTTACGCGTGATCTTGCTCCACGTCGGGCATCCGGTCGTAGAGCTGGCCTCCCGGATTGTAGATTTTATTTAGTCCCCTTACGCGTGATCTTGCTCCGCGTCGGGCATCCGGCCGTAGAGCTGGCCTCCCGGATCGAATATTTTATTAAGTCCCATTACGCGTGATCTTTCTCCGCGTCGGGCATCCGGTCGTAGAGCTTGCCTCCCGGATCGAATATTTTATTAAGTCCCATTACGCGTGATCTTTCTCCGCGTCGGGCATCCGGTCGTAGAGCTTGCCTCCCGGATCGAATATTTTATTAAGTCCCATTACGTGTGATCTTGCTCCGCGTCGGGCATCCGGTCGTAGAACTTGCCTCCCGGATCGAATATTTTATTAAGTCCCATTACGCGTGATCTTGCTCCGCGTTGGGCATCCGGTCGTAGAGCTGGCCTCCCGGATTGTAGATTTTATTTAGTCTCCTTACGCGTGATCTTGCTCCGCGTCGGGCATCCGGTCATAGAGCTGGCCTCCCAGATCGTAGATTTTAATTAAGTCCCATTACGCGTGATCTTGCTCCGCGTCGGGCATCCGGTCGTAGAGCTGGCCTCCCGGATCGAATATTTTATTAAGTTCCATTACGCGTGATCTTGTTCCGCGTCGGGCATCCGGTCGTAAAGCTTGCCTCCCGGATCGAATATTTTATTAAGTCCCATTACGCGTGATCTTGCTCCGCGTCGGGCATCCGGTCGTAGAGCATCCGGTCGTAGAGCTTGCCTCCCGGATCGAATATTTTATTAAGTCCCATTACGCGTGATCTTTCTCCGCGTCGGGCATCCGGTTGTAGAGCTTGCCTCCTGGATCGAATATTTTATTAAAGTCCCATTACGCGTGATCTTGCTCCGCGTCGGGCATCCGGTCGTAGAGCTTGCCTCCCGGATCAAGGATTCCTTTAAAGTCCCATTACGCTGGAGCTTGCTCCGCGTCGGGCATCCGGTAGAGCTCGCCTCCCGGATCGAAGATTCAATGAAATCCCTCAAACGCTGGAGCTATCGCTCGCGGAGGGACTCCGATCGTAGCTCGTATGCTCGCGGAGATAAACTCTTAACGAGTATAAACTAAGCCCCTCGACGCTGGAGCTATCGCTCGCGGAGGGCCTCCGATCGTAGCTCGTATGCTCGCGGAGATAAACTCTTAACGAGTATAAACCAAGTCCCTCGACGCTGGAGCTATCGCTCGCGGAGGGCCTCCGATCGTAGCTCGTATGCTCGCGGAGATAAACTCTTAAACGAGTATAAACTAAGTCCCTCGACGCTGGAGCTATCGCTCGCGGAGGGCCTCCGATCGTAGCTCGTATGCTCGCGGAGATAAACTCTTAACGAGTATAAACCAAGTCCCTCGACGCTGGAGCTATCGCTCGCGGAGGGCCTCCGATCGTAGCTCGTATGCTCGCGGAGATAAACTCTTAACGAGTATAAACCAAGTCCCTCGACGCTGGAGCTATCGCTCGCGGAGGGCCTCCTGCTCGTAGCTAGTAAGCCCGTGGAGATAAACTCTAAATGAGTATAAATTAAAGTCCCTCAACAACGGAGCTCTCATCCGCGGAGGGCTTCCTGATTGAACTACGAAAGGCTTGATTCTCTTTCCAAGAGGTACGTAGGCAACCCACTAATAAGTTGGGTACAGCCCAAACCAAACAAACTTATTTAAAACATTACACAAAAACTCTGATATATGGAAGACAAAGTACAGATGCATATGTTGTCTCGTTTGAATCGAACCCTAGCTAAGACTCATCTTAACTAAGGTCCGAGGAGCTGTGACAAAACACCAAAAAATAAATAATATTTAAACATATGCATAATCGGATCCCCGCTATATAAATAAACCCGCATCTATTAAATGGTGGATTTTCCCACCAAACCCCACTTAAATACACTAAATATAGATAAGCTCATAAGGTGCCACATGGGGGACATTTGTTCCAAGACATGCGACACTTGTCACAGGCCAGGCGACACTTGTCGTCGAATTTGCCACATGAGTTGGGCATGGCACATGAAGCTCACACTATAAATAAAGCTCCATGGCCTCAAAGCGAGAGGTCGGATTTTGATGGCTCGAAGAGCCTTCCCGAGCGGGATTCGTCTCGCCTAGCGGGAGCCGACGATTGATGGAGCCCTGGGAGGACCCGCGGATGGCTTGAGCTCGGATCGGCACATGTTTGGGTACGCCGACGGTAATCTCGTGGCGCGTCTCAGGTAAGCCCGATCGTCTGAGCTCGCCTGCGCTCCACTTGATCCCGGAACCCGCCGACACGGGATTCTGAAAATCTGGGTTCGTCGGCATGCAGGAAATTCCTTGGAGGATCGTCTTCACTGCCCACAGGACTGGATTCCTGATATACCGCTGACCAACGGTATCGTCGCCTGGTGATGCTTGGCATCGGATCTTAGTCTACGTTGTCTCCAGCGTGTACGGGTTTGGCTCGCTTGCTCTTCCGGGGGTTATGCCTCCCACTTTTTGTTGTTGCACCTTTTTATATGTAGTGACGGTTTCACCGTCTGCCGACTTCGTTGGCCTCTCGAGTTGTCAGGTACGTCTGGCGCTCGAATTATTTCCTAATCAAAAAATAAAAATAAAAATAAAAATTGGGGTTTAGGGTCCGTTTGGATGTATAAGTGTTTAATTATAATAGCTCATTATGTATTATAAAAACTGGTGTTTATAAAGGCTGTTTGGCATGACCGAAATATTTAAAAATCAAAAAGCTGTCTCTTCCTCTTCTTCTTTCCCCCTCTTCCTTTCTCTCTCTCTTCTTTTTACTGTACTTCCTCACTCCTGGGCCTCGTCGGTCTGTCGGAGCCAACAACCACCACGAGCGCTCCTACCTCTCCTCCCTCACCAATCCGCCCGGAATCAGATCAATGCCCACCGGCAGTGCCTCGACCTCTCGCCACTGTCCACTGACCCCTCATTCGCTCCCGTTGCTACCGCCTCCATGGCGACCCCACCCACCGGTGCTTGTCCTATCCTCATCATCACCGCCTCCATGACCACTACACCCACGTCGGCCTGTTTATTCTCCGCACATCCCATCCATAGCCTCACCAATCTTCCCACTGTTTGGTCAGATCTAAAAAAATGGAGTTCTATATATATATATATATCTAACTAATTGAAATTCCTTCGTTTGTTTTGATTTGATTAGAATGAATGAGTATTGAATTGATGGATTTATGGTAGGGAATGGAAAGAGATGTTCTTAATTTATTTCAAGATGCAGATCGAGAATGAGGAGAGAGATGGACTGAGAGATGAGGGAACTCAGGGAAGCTAAAGGTCAAAAAGAAATAAAATACTGTAATTAATTATCAGGTATAATTCAAAAATTCTGAAACTTATTAATGCCTTCTACAAAATAATGGATCATAATACAAAAGTGCACTATAAATATGTAATGCAAACGGACCCATAGGCTTAGGCTTTAGGCTTTAAGGTTTAGGTTTTATGGTTTAGAATTCAATTTCCACTTATTTACATTAAACAATGATTTAGCTCCATATAGTTTATGCATTTAAACATACGGTGTATTTTTTTAGGACTTATATTTTTTATAAGGATTTAGCCTATTAGGGGTTGTGCATTTAAATCTAGGAGGACTTTTATTAAAGGCTTATATTTTTCTAATGCTTTAGCCCCAATGTTGGTAGTAGAATGAATTACTTATATATAGAATAATTTTTATTTTATATTTTCTGTAAATTTTGATTGTTATTATTTTAATTCAATTCAAATTTATTATTTTTAATATATTTTTATTTTACAGATAGTAAATATAATTTTAAAATATTGTATTAATTTAGTATAATCGCTTTCCATTCTTTTTAAAGGCTCCTATTATTGGGCTTATGGGCCGCATTGTTTTCTCTCTGCTCTATGAAAAGAACCAATTGAAAAAAAAATAGGCCAATTCTCTTTTGTGGGCTTCAGGTGGCGCATAGAAATACGCGGAGCCGGCGCAGACGAATTTTATAATCGCCTGATTCTCTGTAAAGGCAGCTTGAAGGCGCTGGACTCTCTCTCCCCTCTTTTTCTCCGTTCCACCGCCCAAATCCACCGGAAAACCGCTGTTACTTTTTCGTTCTCCTGGCGATCAGCTTCCGCTTCTTCTCCGCCATCGCCGAATCTTCGTAGCTCCGAATCGGGAGAAGAAGCGGAAGTATTTGACAGTATCTGCTCTCATCTCCTGTCGCTTCTTTTTTTTGTCGTTGCTGAAACCCCCTGTTGCTGACAGGTGTCTGAACTGCAAAGCGGCCACCGCCACGGTAAGTCACACTCCCGCTCATGGAATTTGGAGTTGTAGTTGCAGATCTTAGCCTGATGTTTGCAAATGCCTTTGTTTTGGGCCAAATTTGGGGGTGATGCCGGAGTTTTAGGTGGCGATTGCTTGTTTTTGTTGAAATTAGTGGATTAGGGTTTTCCTTTTTGTCTCTGTTACGCTGTCACGCGGTTTATCTAGATTCTGAATGTCATCATTTGTCGAGTATGTTGCTTTCGTACAGAAGCTATGCCTATGATTGTTGTTGGCGTTGGATTGCTCATTGGGTTTCTCATGGGGCTTTTCATGTCAGAAAATTGTGGCTATTATTCTTGACCTATTTGGTCATTTTGGAAAGAACAATTTGGAGAGAATATAACCACAAAACCAAAGGCATAATGCTGCATTGTGGGCCTGTGGCGCAAACTTGATCAGTCATATAGAAACAAAGATGATGAAGAGGCTGTTTTAAATAACTTAAATTACAAAATTAAGGCACTTGAAAATACTATCTGTTATCTCACATATGCTTTGATTTACTCCTGCTTGTATTTTATGCATAACTTTGTCTCACCAAGTTTTAAGTAAGGAAGCTTTACACATCATTTTCTTGTATCTTATTTGCAATCCTGGTTTTTATAGGATATTGTCATTAAATTTCTTATTAATGATTTCTATAAATCTGGAAGCCTTATTATGAATCCTTGCCCTGGGGAAATGATTGTTTTTTGCAACCTTGCTACCTTGTTTTGGCATTTTTTTCAATTTTTGACTAACCTTCTTTTGTGATTCCAGATAGCTAGGGAAATATAGACTTGGCTTAAAAGTGAAATGAATATAAGAAGGTCAAACCAATGGCTTATTGAAAGGGGAAATTTGTTTATTCTCTCTTATTCTAATATCTGTACGTCCTGCTATGAATTTGATCGAATAGGATGTACCTTATCTTGCTCAAAGTTCGTTATTCTCTTGTACCTTTCTACTATCTGTATGTCCTGCAATAACTTTGATAGATTAGAATTAGCTTGTCATGCTAAAAATTGGTTATTCTCTCGTACCTGGTCTAATATCTGTCCAACCATTCCGGAATGGCTCAACCGGAAAGGACTTGTGGGTAGTACCCATAGGTCCCCGGTTCGAACCCGGATGGCCGCTCTTTATTTACCAATTCAAGGTCTAATATCTGTTGAGTCCTGCTATAGGTTTAATAGAATAGGATGTATCTTGTTTGTTCATTTTGAGCTTCTAAACTGTAGTTTATCCTACCCATCCTGAATATAGGTTCCTTCGGGGATATCTTTATTCTACTATCATCTATTCCACTTAAGCTTGGAAAACTCTTTCACCCATCCTTAATATCATGTGATTCTACACCACATTATTTTACCAGTATCTATATGGCAATGGTTGTTCAAAAATCTAAACTGGCCCAGACCCAATCCCGAATTTGTAATTCAATTTTGAAAAGTTTAGACTTTTTTTGGACTTTCAAAACAGTCCAGTTTGTGTTTTACTCTAGTTTCTGTGCTTTTTAAAACTGGACCACACTGTACCATGTTAATATGTTATATAGACCCTTAGCATGGACCAGTTTGGATTTTTGACAAGATAAAGAGTGTAGCCAAATGGTATAGGTTGTTAAATCTTAGCTATTTTTGGTTGAAATGTGTTAATAAATATTATTATATTTTCCTTTTTAGCTTAACATTTGATATAGTATTTATGTGTCATCCTGAAAATACATGATACTCCTTTTGTCAACAAAAACATCGTTTTGAGGTGGACTCATGGCTGTCTGACAGACCCCAATCTTTTCCGGTACAAAAACATCGTTTTAGCCTAGGATTTTTGTTTGGGAAAACATGTCATTATAGGTATTTTAGTCCTTACTTTTTGAAAATGCCCATTATATGCCCATTATTAGTGACTTGTTAGTTGTATTTTTTTGAGAAAGTAAAAGGGTAGTGTAATAAATGAGGGTATAATAGTATATTTGTTAGTTTCCTTCAAATTTGTGCTAGAAGCTAAAATGACATGTTTTTCTAGATAGAGGTAGTAGTTAGCAAGTGTGCCCAATCCGTCCACAACAAATCTAAAAATACCATTTGATCTGTTCCAACTGCTTAAGTTGGAAGCAGACCGAATACTATCTAGAGAAAAGAAGAGCCTTTGGGTCCAGACGTATGGAACATCAATGTTATTTATGAAAATTAATAATCAGTCATTCTTATCTTGCTGCATGTTCACTAGGCTGTGTTCATAAGTATGCTTCTGTTGTTATTTCAAGTACTTCTTATATGAACAAATGCCATGATTTTTAAAAAATGTACATCTTAGAGGAGCAATCAAACTTTAAGAGTTAGAGACTCTGTAAAAAAAGGCACATTTGATGTTAATGGGAAAATGGCTATAAACAAAGGAATATACCCTTACATGTTGCTTTATTTCTATTATTCTATCTGTTTCTGGCCATGCAATGCGCACTTATCTTATTATTAATTTATATATGTTATTTGAACATTTATGCATCTTCTTTTTCTCCATGTATTAGTTTTTTATTTTATTTTATTTTTACATTGTTTCATCTGATGTCTTGTATATATGTTTGTAATGCTGAATAGTATCAGGGCCAAATTTTTCCCAAAGACCAAAGTTGTTTGGGGTGTACTTTGATAAATATTTATGTCAGCATTTTACTTGTGTTATTCAGCTTGATGAGAGGCATTCTGTGAACAGACGTGCAGCTAATTACTCCGATTGGTGCATGCATGTTTTGACAAGAAGCATCCTACAACTTTCTCAAATTTTTTTAGATTGGAGCAGTTGATCTGTTATCCTTTGGTGATGAAGAAGGCAAGGTTTGATAAGGTTGTGGGGTTAACCCGGCAGACATGGGTCCGGATTCTGGTCCTATTAGGGTTCCTCTACATGGTCCTTGTAAGTTTAGAAGTCCCCTTCTTCTTTAAGACCATTTCTTTGGACACCGATGATGCAAGGGCAGGCACTGGATCTCATTTCCAGAATGATGCCGTCTCGTTGAGGTCGTCTGCGAGGCTAGATAGCGAGGAGGAGCTGCAACAGAAGGCGGCTCCCATTCGCCCAATGAAGGAGCCTTTGAGGGTTTTGATGCTTTCTTCTTTGTCCAATTCTGAAAGGCGACTGAGAGAGTATAAGACTGTTTCTGGGTTGAATTTTGATTGGAGGGCGCTGAACAGTACAAAAAAAGATGGATCTTCTGGACTTCACAAGTCTGCCATGTTTGC
Organism: Persicaria tinctoria; assembly: GCA_037127255.1. Taxonomy (NCBI): domain Eukaryota; kingdom Viridiplantae; phylum Streptophyta; class Magnoliopsida; order Caryophyllales; family Polygonaceae; genus Persicaria; species Persicaria tinctoria. The sequence continues at coordinate 11,606,965 of JBANSL010000012.1, forward strand.
TTTTCAAACGGGCGAGAAGTTCTGGAAAGAGCTGAATTCTGGGAAGCTACAAATGGATGTTGAGGGGGCTGAGAACCAAACAGAGTCGTGTCCCAATTCGGTCTCCCTTACAGGTTCTGAGTTCCGTGATAAAAAGAGGGTGATTGTGTTGCCCTGTGGGTTGACATTGGGATCTCACTTAACCGTTGTGGCCAAGCCAAGGGTTGCTCATATGGAGTATGATCCGAAGATATCATTGCTCAAGGATGGAGATCAAAGCGTGTTGGTGTCACAATTTATGATGGAATTGATTGGATTGAAGACTGTAGATGGGGAGGATCCACCCAGGGTTTTGCATTTTAATCCCAGGTTGAAGGGGGACTGGAGTGGGAAGCCTGTGATTGAGCAGAACACTTGCTACAGGCAGCAATGGGGAACTGCCCTTCGGTGTGAAGGGTGGAAGTCGAAACCTGAAGAGGAGACTGGTGAGTTCAGTGAAACTTTTAACTTCTATTTTTTGAAACCTTTTCTGTTTTATCTATTAAACTTTCAAGTTTTATTGGCATGTCACAGTCTCTGATTCTGTTAAACCAGTTATTTATGCTTAGTTATTTGAAATTATAATCCTTTTTTCCTCTTTAATTTTTAAAAAAATATCTGGTTGGCATGGTTGAGGGGGTGAAATGGTGTAAATATCAAAATCTGTCATTTCTCTTGCTATACATAATTACATAAATAATGCAAAAGTGAAATTTGGAAAGAGAATATGCCTAGTGTCTTTGTGTGATTGTTTTTTTTGGTAGTCAACTTTGTGTGATTGTAGCTATCTTATATTCTGACCCCTCAGTGTTACAAATTGGTGATATTGCCTTTTACTTTTTTGGGTGCCGTATCTCCTTTTACGACCTTACAGGTTTAAGATCATTTTTTGACTATGTACAGTTGATGGCATGGAGAAGTGCGAGAAGTGGATAAGGGATGATGACCATGGAGAGGAATCTAAGGCAACCTGGTGGTTGACTAGGCTTATAGGCCGAACAAAGAAAGTATCAGTTGACTGGCCATTCCCCTTTGCCGAGGATAAGCTGTTTGTTTTGACAGTTAGTGCTGGCTTGGAAGGCTATCATGTTAATGTAGATGGGAGGCATGTCACTTCCTTTCCTTATCGCACCGTGAGTAAATCATATACCTCATAACTTTCATTTTTCTTGGACCTATCATAATCGTAATGTTGGTTGTCAAATTGCTGTCAGGGCTTCTCTCTTGAGGATGCTACTGGGCTCACTGTCAATGGGGACATCGATGTGCATTCTGTATTTGCTGCTTCTTTACCTTCATCACATCCAAGTTTTGCCCCACAAAGGCATCTTGAGATGTCTAGCAGGTGGCAAGCTCCTCCGCTTCCTGATGGCCCTGCAGAGCTTTTCATTGGAATTCTCTCTTCTGGCAACCATTTTGCTGAGAGGATGGCTGTGAGGAAGTCATGGATGCAGCATAACCTTATCAAATCTTCTAAAGTGGTGGCTCGCTTCTTTGTAGCATTGGTTAGTATTTGGGCTCTACATTGACATCACAGTTTGTATCATCTATGATGGTTATCTAACCATATTTACATGTTTCCTGCAGCATGTAAGAAAGGAAGTGAATATAGTGCTGAAGAAAGAGGCAGAGTTTTTTGGTGACATAGTTATTGTGCCGTACATGGACCATTACGATCTTGTTGTTGTGAAGACTGTTGCGATATGTGAATATGGGGTGACTATTAGCACAGCCTGTTCTGTTTTTTTTTCCTCCATCAACCTAACAAATTGGTAGTCTAATTACCCGTGTTTGCCTACAGGTTCGAACAGCCTCTGCAAAATATATTATGAAGTGTGATGATGATACTTTTGTTCGGGTTGATGCGGTTGTCACAGAGGCACGGAAAGTTCCTAAAGGAAGCAGTTTGTATGTTGGAAACATAAACTACTACCATAAGCCTCTGCGCAATGGTAAATGGGCAGTTACATATGAGGTATTAATTGAATTCTACTCCCTTTCTCTAACCATTTGTTACCTGCTGTTGAAATCTGCATTAAGGTCGTCCATTTCAGCTCAGATTTTGCAAGCAACATTGTCTACTTTATATAATATCATGTTTTGTGTTGACATAACTTGTGCGTGCTGTGTTGGTTTGGGTTGGCAGTTAAACTTGGTTATGAAAAAAGTCAGTTGCATGATTTTTGGAAGAGATCCTCAACTTGTCGTGTTTAAAATGAAATTTTGTATCAAAACCACATGTCTTAGAGTGCAATTGCATACATGAAGTTGGTACAAATGGCAGAAAAGCAGTTTTTAAACATGACCGTAGTTTAAGATCATAGGAATACTTTCACAATCTTGTCTTTTTTTTTCTCCCTCTTCCACAATCGTCTTTGTTATCTCTTTTGTTTCCGTCACACTCTTGGGAGCTTGATGCCCCTGTTGATCTTTCTCGCCTTTTCTCCATTGTCCGATGCAGGAATGGCCAGAAGAAGATTATCCGCCATATGCAAATGGACCCGGCTACATTTTATCCTCAGACATCGCGCACTACATAGTTTCAGAGTTCGAGAAGCACCACATAAGAGTAGGTTTCAGCTCTTGCCCTTCCCACCCATGTCAATTTCCACTAAAAAAGCAGGCGACATTTTGCGCCTCTCTTTTTCGTGACTTAAAATCCGATGGGTTTTTTTCCCCACAGCTTTTCAAGATGGAAGACGTGAGCATGGGAATGTGGGTGGAGCGATTCAACTCCACCAAACCGGTGCAATACGTGCACAGCTTAAAGTTCTGCCAGTTCGGGTGCACAGAGGACTACTACACAGCACATTACCAATCGCCGAAGCAGATGATCTGCTTGTGGAACAAATTGCTACAGCTGGGGCGGCCTGTTTGCTGCAACATGAGATGACGACCAGTGAATGTTTTTTTCTCTTTTCGTCGCGACAGGGAATGTTAAATATGTTGTGCTCATGGGAAACTATTTATATGCTCCTCTGATTAGAGAAGAAACACAGAAGCACTTGTAACACCGCGGTGTTACAAATTTTCCCCTTCTCAAGTAGTACTGTAATGTAATCAGTTATCAGTATGTATTCATTTTATAATATATGCTAATCCTTTAGTGTATGGTCTTTTTGTTGTTGTTACTAACTTACTAATCTTATCTACTTCACCCTTTACTCTATCCTGGTAATCTTGCCTGGGCGGATTCGATAAATGCTTTATAAAGCAGTTGAATGTAGGGGTGGAAACGGGTCGGCAATGGAAGGGTGGATCCATTTTTTCACCCAACCCATCACCCATCTGTTTAATATTTCACCGTCGGGTGGTTAATCGAGTGAAAGAAGTTAAAAGGAAACAAGTCATAAGACATACTTAAAAATCATTCATATTCGATAATTTCATAAATTATGTCAACATATGAATCTTACTAAATGAATAAACGAGTTATTCATACATTATGTCAACATATGAATCTTACTAAATGAATAAACGAGTTATTCATACATTATATCACTATAGTATCAAATTAGATGAGTTGTATTTAACTTGGCTATTAGACTCGCATAAGGTGTCCTTTCTTTAATCTCTTTGCACGAAGAGGATTATAGTTACAAATTTCTTGACAAATTGGGAAAATACAATTTAGTTAATCATGCATTAATAAATGTTACAAACAAAGTTGTTGGAAATAATCAAATTACTTACAATCTATAAAAGAAGTTTTAAAAAGACATGGAGTTAAATCATGCAAGTTTATATTTTTTTAGATCTTTTTGAACAAGAACAATTGGAGAAAGGAGAAGCTAGAGATAGAAAATGAGAAATACTATGTTGGTTATGTGAAATTATACTCCCTTCGTTAATTAAAATTTGTCATTTTAGAAATCTACTCACTTATTAAGAAAACAAATAAAAAATACATTGACATCACTAATTATTACTCTACTTTTTTACTTTCCCATGAGCTACAACTAACAACTACTGTATCTAATTATTGCAATGTCAATTTCGTAAAGTAGATGATAAAATACCTAAAATGATAAGTTTTTTCTTAACAAGATATACTTTATAAAATGACAAATTTTAATCAACGGAGGGAGTATTATTTATATAGTACTAGCTTTTCTCTCTGATCAAGAAGAATATTGCAGATTATTATCCTCTTCTTAGCCCAGTGCCCCAATACAAAGGTTTATTGTTTATGTCTTCGGGCAAAGCGAATTATATCGCTAACTTCCTCGTGTCGCTTGTATTTTCTTTTTCGTTAGGCTTACATATACTTGAGAACACGCCAATATTAGAGATAAGTTATTTGTTAAAAAAGCTATTAGAGATAAATTTATACTTGAGAACACGGCAAGATTAGAAAATAATATGGAAAAAAGTTATTTGTTAAAAAATTAACCTTATTTAATTGTTATTAGAGATAAGTTTATATTTTAACACCAAATAAATGCCAATATTTTTCCATTATAACATTTGGGGTACATCTCTATATCATTACTATATACTCCCTCCGTCTCGAAAAACAAGTCGTTTTAGCATTGTGCACTAGTTTTAATAAAACACTCACCTATCAATCAACATCATCATTCCACTAACTTTTTTCATTAATTTTATTATTTTTAAATACCCACTATATTTTTTAACCAATCAAACTCTTTTAAAAAGTCAACAACACAAAAACTCATACAAATCATTACTATTTCCCCACCTAGAAAATCTAAAACGACATGTGTTTTGATACAACTTAATTAGTCTAAAACGACTTGTTTTTCGAGACGGAGGGAGTAAAAGCCAAAGATAAACCTTACTGTTCATTAAGTCTAATTACAATTTTACCCTTTCAACTCCTTTATCTTTATTGAATAATTTAAGGGTGAATTCGGAATTTCCCTGGGCCAGCTGTTTTCCAATTTCCATTCCCTTCCCCTTTGCCTATACACACCGCCTCTTTGTCGGTCAAGGGTTTCAGACGCAGAGATGGGAGAAATTGGGGGTTCGTTGTGATGCCGCTGTGGCTGAAAAGGAGGCATCTGAGGCTGATGGTGAAAAGTTCGAGTATCAAGCTTAGGTGCGTCTCACTCGATGCGTTTTTGGATCACCCACTAGCGGCGGCGGGCATCTGTTTTTGTCCAGGCAAGCCCGGATGGGTGGTACTCGATTGGGCGTTTGCTCCGTTGTCGATCGTCCTTCCTAAGGCTGCTCAAATCGGATGCTTTTCGTCCGATTAGAACGAATAGGAATCAGATCTATCTCTGCCTCCCAGAATTGCACCGCTTAAAGGTAAACTTTTATCTTTTCTGTCTACACATAACCTCCATTATCACTTTCAAATTTCGTCGTTCTTGGTAAGATGGTAACACTTTTTTTTACTAATGCATTAACTCTTGATTTCTCCTGTCCCGTTGCTTTCGAATTTGATTGATTGTATGAAATTTAGGTTTAGATTTGTAGGTTGATGATGATGCACTTAAGGTGTTCGATGAAATGCATAGAAGATTTTGTTGCTCATTTGTTGTCAATTACCTCTAATTCAGCCTAAATTTATATGAATATAGAATATAGACTATATTCTCTTAGCTCTTTGTGTATGGTTAGACCATAGTTGGCGTTATCAAGGATAACTAATTCTTGCAATGAGAGAATTTTAGGTCTCTTAGCTTCTGCTTTGTGCAAGTTTTTGACTAATGAGTCTTTGCAAGTTTCTGCTTTCCGTTTCATTAAGTAGAGTTGGATGTCAATGCCTCGGGAAAGCCTGTTTGACTCGTTCACGTGTTGATGTGTTGGTATGAACATATGTAGATCAACACCTTGTGTTTGAAAGGGAATGATGGAATTACTAAATTAACTGCAATGGATGATCTAGGGTTGCTTTGCCTTATTGCGGTGCAAGGAAAGACTGTTGCAAGAGTGATCCCAATTGACAATTAAATTTTTAAGTTTTTGAGACATCTACATGGATGAGATTTTTTGGTTTTGATGCTGTACATATTCCGAACAGGAGGCCAAAATGGAATGTGTAATTTATCATTTAAGGGCATAAGAAATTTTACACTTCGGCTTTTGTTTGATAGAGGCTCTGAAACTCCGAACAGGAGGCTCTGAAACAGGAGGCCAAAATGGAATGTGTAATTTTGCACTTCGGCCAAAATGGAATGTTGTACATATTCCGAACAGGAGGCCAAAATGGAATGTGTAATTTATCATATTAGTCTGGTAGTAGGAGGAATTAATGATTGGTGATAAATTCATTTCATGCATTGGAAGTAATGTAATTGGGCATAACACAGGATGGGCAGAGCAGGGGTAGGGCATTGTTATAACGGATAACACATGTAGGCTTAGGGAAGGGGTGCATGGGAGCATCTAGCTGGTATAGCCCAAGAAGATTAGTTCCTTTGTTAGATGGAAGTTCTTCTTATAGTCATTTTGTTATAAAATCTGAATTTTAGCCATATTGTGCTACTTTGGACCCTTAACTGGCTCCCTATATGTTCTGCTAATTTGGTTTATGTTTCTAGGCTTTGTATTTCTGTGTTCCATTTCATGAAAAATTACTGGAGTATTATGAGAAGAACAAGAAAGCATTATGATTTTTTTATTGAATATTTATTTCTAATCTTCTCTGCAGAAGAGGTTTCGGACATCCCCGATAAATCATTGCCAATCCTGACTGGTGCAGGCAACTTGGACTCCAACATTGAAGAGTCTGTAGTGGTCGAACCTCAGATTGAGTCAGCGAACCATAGTGATGACCAAGTGGTTGTGGAATCATCTTCCAATGTGCTCGCTTAAAAGAAATCATATGCTTCAATTGTGAGTTTGTCGCTTAAAAGAAACCATATGTTTCTTCATATTTCATATGTTGGATTTGTATCATTTGCTAAAATTTGTCTTTGTTTTTCTTAGTTCTCAAAAAGAAAACCTTTCTTATGTTTTATAATATGGCTTTCCCCCATGTTGAGAAGTAAAACCCAATCTTTTCTAACATACATCAGAATTGCTTATCTTTACTAACATTCTTATGATTCTTTTACTTTTTCAATAGCTTGGTGAAAAGGTAGCAAACATTTTGAAGCACCTATTTCCTGTCTCAAAGCCAGATACAAAATGCATTGTTACATTTGCCAATAAGAATGATTACATTTCATTCAGGTTCGTTTGAATGTCAATATCCTTTAGTTTTTAGATTATGGAGAGCATTTGTACATCTGGGATTCGAATTGTTAAATTGCAAAATTTGGCTAGCCTTCTTATCGGTAATTTGTTTCTTATAATTTTGTGGGTGGAAAATTGCAGGAATCATATTTATGAGAAACGTGGGGGTCCAGACTCAGTGGAGTTGAAGGAGATTGGTCCTCGTTTTGAGTTGATTCCCTATAAGGTGAGTGCATGCGTGATCAGATCAACTTTCCTTTCTTTTTTTTCCAATCAATTCTTGTTATTAATTAGGAAGTAGATTTCAAGTAAGGTTGTAGTTACCTTGTTTTTATTTAGGAGTGACCCTTTCCCATCCAACATACATCACTTGGCTCTGAGCTATATATCCTTTAATATGAGTGCAAAAATTGAAACTGACATGTCGTGGTCCACAAAATATACTTTGTGAGATGTTAAGACCATGTCATTATTCGAAGATGCGCTAACATGGTTGTGTCATTATGTACAATTTACTATGTGCTTTGGTGCTTATAATAGGGTTTCTTCATTTTAGATTGTAGGCTCTGCAAGAGCCCCATGCCCATCATGTGCTATTACTTGCTATTAGTGATCATGTATTTTCTATATATATGCTTTTTACCTTCACCTTACTCTTTATAATTATTGATACAGATTAAGTTGGGGACAGTGGATCAAGCTGAAGCCCAAGAGCTTTGGAATTACAGATCTTACATGAACACATCCAAGAAAATTAAGCTTCTCGGTGATTAGAGCACATCTTATTATGTTTTTTCGACAATATATTCTGCTATGATTTCGACAACTGCATAACCTAGAGCGGGAAATTGTTGTGGAAATTCCAGAAAATTTTGATACACTCCCATCTTAGCGAAATAGAATGAAAGGATGTAACTTGTAAGTGACATTCTCCCTCTATCAGCTGTTTTATCTAAGGCATCCCATCCCATGCCCACCCCTACAAAAAACATTCTTTGAGTAATTGATTCATTGTTTAAGGATATTGAAAAAATAGAATATTTTTATAAAAAAAAATCAAGATCCCCACGCTTTTTTGTGTCAAAAAATTAAGTAGGAGTGAAATTTTCTAAAAGTAAAAGTCAATCAATTCTCTACTCTTTTAGCAAACGAGCCACATTTTGAAATGTTACGCTAGCCTGTGAATGATATCAATAATGATTAATTGAGATCAGATCTGCTTCTACCTGCATAAAAGTTGTTAAAGTTGGAGCATGTTTTAGTTGAGACATTAACAGAATTCATGGCTGATTTGGGATAGATAGTAGCAGTGGTCAAAGCAACATCTTCATATTTTTTTTTTCTGAATCCTCATCCTCACTGTGAAATAGCAATTAATGAAACGTTGTGCATTTTTTTTTTTTTTTGGAAAATAGGATTCAAAGGTTTGGATTTAAAGGGGTAGAAGAGAGGTTGTAGTGTATAGATCCCAACCATGTTTAAGCAATCTCCCAGGAGCAACCTGAGGTCGATCTTATTGTATCTTGAAGTGGTTTAAACCTTAAGCCATGCCAATACAAACGAATGTAATTGAACTTACACCTTAGACTTCTTGCATGTACAAGGACAGATGGATTTTTCTAGATCTCCTTAAAAGCAAAAGATAGTTTCTTAAAAGGAAAATTTAAATTGAAAAGACTATTTTTCAAGTACATATTAAAGCTATTGAACTATGGTTAAGGTAAAGCATATCAAAAGTTATGCCCTTCCTCTTTTTCGGTTGCCTCGAGCAATTTAGGGGTTTCTTTGGTATTTCATTCTAGGAATGATAGTCTGATCACATGGCCAGATGGCCTCCATTCCCTTCCTCTTTCTTGTACACTTGCATGTGGGCTTGGGCTTTTATCTAGGGGTTACTTATACTTGCCCTTTTAATCGATCTCTCTTAGTAAGGTGCTCTGAGTTTTTTATTTAGATGCATATTGACTCGAATTATCTTGGATCTTGATGAGAATGCAGATCCAATTTGGTTTCCATTTGTTAATGGTGTCGTTTTTTCAGGATTGTAGTAGAAAGTAAAATTTCCTTGGTGTTGGGAACATGTTTAATTTGTAGCCAGTTGATTTATCAAGATGATGAAGATTCCGTAGGATTGATTAACATGTCTAATTAATGCCATGGATATGAAGTTGAATTAGGACCTGTTTTCTTCTTATAACGGCAATTCATCATGGTACTTTACTGCAAACAAAGGAATGTTTCATGTTTAATTAAGTACTCTTTCATCCTCATCAAAATTCTATTTACATCATTGCATAATATATCTTCTATTTTTTTTAGCGGCGTGGATCTTCTATTTGTTCTCGCTTTAATGGTGCTCCAAATTGAAGCTTCTAACTGCATTTTAGTTGGATATACATGTAATTAAATCTCATATTATGTTATTTACAATTGCTTTCATCTTTGATTTTGACTAGATTCCTGGAATATAGTATTAAACTTCAAATGTCGGAATGCTTCTTTGTCATGTTTCAATCTTATATACTACTATGTATATATTTTTTTTCTAATAAATTTAGTTGTATTTTTTATTAATTACTTTAAGCGAGAAAATATTCGTTAAACTTATGAAGTTGTTTTAGATTAGTTGAAAGTGCATCCGGGTTATAAAAGATGACAACACCGCGCGCAATGCGCACGGTTAATAACCTAGTATATATAAAAGCGGGAATGAGGCTCAAAGTTGAGTTACCATTTTGCCCTCACTCTTTGCATATGGGATATCATAATTACGAAATTGCCATTATAGCCTTCCCTCTCCCTAATCCATCCGCTTTGCTCTCGTTGTTATACCTCTCTCTGGTTCTTTCTCCCTCCTCGCTTCTATGGCTTTTCCTCGCCTTCTTTCAATTAATTCTCATCTGCATCTTTTAGATTTGTTTTGCCTAAAATCTACTCATTATTTCCCCATTTATTCACCCTAGCCACTTCCAGATCTTAAATCGGTGTCGCAGCCAGTATCTAACCCACCAACTCCACCATTCAATTCGGAGGTCCTGTTGTTGAATCGAGCATCTTCTCATCCATCCTTCGACGTCAACGAGGTGGACGAGGTTATTGGTCGAGTTTTGCTTGGGCTGGTATCCGCGAAGTGGAATCTCCTCTCCGGACGACATGAAATTGTGGCAGACCTCCAGGGTTTTTTCAATGGCGGAAAATTTGGGGGATTCGGAGGGATTGGCAGCAAAATCGGTATCTTCTTTCAAAAGCCCTAATTTTGAACTTCGTTTGATTCAGAGTTTAATTCGATGTTTGAAATCAAAGAGGCATCGTCTTCATCAACTGCTGAAACAAAATCGGTAACTTCCTTCAAAAACCCTATTTTTCGATTTCGTGTGAACTGGTTTATGAACTTTGTGTGCTCAGTCAGTGGAAATTTTTATGTGGTCAAATATTTGCATTGCCTAATTTTCCTGACATATGGGTCATCTTGGAGATTTAAATTTCAGGGAGATTTTCAATACAATGAAAGTTTGAACAATAGATTGATTTTTATTTGTTATCACTCAGCACTTGAGAACTATGTATCCCTAAGCGAGGACATGCCATGTACAGATAACTAAACATAAAAAAGACCCAAAAAAAAATCATCGTGCAATTGAATTCGACTGATGTTGTCCTATGACTTTCTTTGAGGCTGTACCTTCTTAGTAGTTAATAAGAATTATGTGCAAAGATTAAAAAAAATGCACGTGTGTTTTTCTAGGTTGTCTTGAAATTGTTCATGGCGTTTTGTTCATATGCACGTACTCAACACAAGCTGGGAGTCTCATCTCTTATAATTAAACATCCACCCCATGAAGTGTAGGGCCTTATATTTGAATATTAAGGAAGGTCAATAGAATGCTTTGGTAAATTATCACCTAAAAAAAATACACAAAAATGAGTTATCAATTATAATCCTTTGCATAGTTCGCCCTAATCCTTTGATACCTTAAGAGAAGAATTTATTAGATTGCAGAAATTAGATGAAGAAGCAAAGCATAAACTCATATATTCAAATGTCTTTGTTAGACCAATCACCTTTTACCATGTTAAAATAGTTCAGGGATGTGTTTTCATTTGATTAAATCTTTCTAATTTCATTTGTATATGATTAGATAAGAAACTGAAATTGTTATTAGCAAACCTTTATTTTAATGATATAAAAGTGAGGTGATTTACACTTGATTGGCAACTAAAATAATAAAGTAGGAACCCGTTTACCTTAAAAGGTGATTCATTAAGGTAAATATCCGCCTTTTTTACCTTAATTAAGTTTGGTAATATATTATTTTGTTTTTAAATAAACAAGTAGCTTGATGTTGAAATCCAAGTATAAATGTTTTAAAAAAGGTGTGATAAATAGTTTAAAAACAATAAGTAATGAAAAACCCATACATTTTGACTCTTATAATGTTTAACCGTAGATAAATTAAAGACCAAAACTATGAGCTGTTGGGGGAATGGACTTTCACCATAAATTTGAGTTGAGAATCATTTTTATGTATAAGTGAATGGCATATACATATATATACTTATATATATAAACTTTGCATATTCTGAAGAGCTATGTTCTGTTCTTGATTTGTTTCCTATTATACATGCCATTTGAAGCCACACCATCGATGGGCGTAAATCTAGAATTTCTATGATTCACTCATTTAGCAAACGAGCTACACTTTGAAATATTACGCTTGCCTGATTTTATTTTTCTTTTCGCCAACAACTAATGTCTGTTCATCGTTGAGTGTTTAGCCATTGAGTGGGCAAAGTAAAAATAAACATTTTCCATAAATTCAAAAGAAGTGATTTACTGAATAAGGTATTAGGATAGGCTTAGTTTCTATCTTTGAATTGCAAACTATTATATTGTCCATTTAGTTCTATTTTATTCCATTTTAATATACACCAAGGTTTATTTGTATAGTACGAATAGAAGCTAATGGTGATTGTTTTCTCTATTTCAATAGTTTTTACTCAAAATTTATTTTTCATCATTATTATGGGCTGATTATAACATCACTTGAGAGAAATGATCCCTAATCATCAAGTAATGCATTTCTGAGTAGATTTAATGTAAATAGCATTTTGCTTTCTTCTATCCTTAAGACAAGTATCTACTGTTGCAAATATACAGTTGAATGTCGCACGCTTAGTCATACCCAATGAGATATACAGTTTGAGTGTTGTACACTTGGTCATACCAAAGGATTTGTTGCCATTGGAAACTCGAGAAAACACACTCAAGAAGGTCAAAGAAGTTCTTTCCAGGTTCAAGGATGAGGTGCCTAGATCTGCTAGATCCTGAAGAAAATATGAAGGTACACTGTGCATGATTTTTTTATATGTAACAAAATATTTATCAATTAGAACTCTGAATTGCTATTGTGTCTTCTTCAGATTAAAAATCAGTTGTATGAAAAGGCTGCTTGTAGAGTTGAACACATTGAGAGATTATTCCAAAAAAAATGAGGTGGCCAAGTTTCCAGTCATCGAGCAGAAGGCAAAAGAAACAAGAGCTTAAGTCCAAAGTTCTGACTACATAGCCTTTTTATATATGTTGTAATTTTTGTAGTGTGTAATTTTGTAGTTCCTTTGGGCGGTATCCGACAGAAGTGCCTTGACAACATTTTGGGTTAAAAGTTTATATACGTTGTATTATATACTAATTTATAATTCAATAGCCTTATTATTTAACTTTGTTAACAGTTTATCATAATTGGCAAAAATGCAAACATATATACCCGTGTGCTTCGCACACGGGATAATAACTAGTTATAAAAAAATCATCCATAAATTTGGTTTTCTGAAGAAAAGAAATGTTACTCTTTTATGTGTAAAAAAATATGAAGAAAATGTTAATCTATTTCTTTATTCATAAATATTTTAATTAATACTATATTTTACTATAATACTTTTCAAATTTATAAATAAAGCACTAATAATTTGACATTTTGATATCATTTTTTTACCCACATGGGCGGTTCATTGTAACAAACTCAAAGTTGTAAGCGGGTTTCTGTAATTTCCATATTTATGGATGCTTGTGCGAAAATTCTCATATTTTTAGGGTGATTCTTTTGTAATTTACCCTAACGTAGAGACTCTTCTCGATCTTTCTAATTCTCTCCGCTTTCTCGAGGAGTCGTCGTCGTCGTGGCTGTGGCGATCAGCTTTCACCTCCTCTCCGCCATCTCCGAACCGTCCAAGCTCTCTGAATCGGGAAACGAAGCGGAAAACTAACCAATATCCGCTCAGTTGCCGTCCGCTTTCCCAATTTCTGCTGCCAGTCCTAGTCTGAAGCAGCCACCGCGATGGTGAGTCCATGCTCAATAGCCGCGCTAGTTTCGTTTTTCCTAGTGGACTAGGGTTTCTTGTTTGGTACAACTGCGCTGTTCTGCTGATTTATATCTGCTCAGCCCCAATTTGCTAGTGTAGCATGTTTATTGGTTTACTCATGGCGCTTTTGATGTTAGAAGTTATAGTTCTTATTATAGTCTGTGAGCATTTAGGAAAGAGATTGGGGGTGTTCCTTCAGGGGAAAAAAATCAATTATGAAGTCAGTATGGAAGTAAACCACCACAAAACCAGTTGCACAATGTCGTTTGTTTTGTGGAGAAAACGTTGGCACTAGTAAGCAGTGAAACAGAATGATATTCATGAGGATGGCTTAAATGCACTTCTTGGAGCACTTGAAATGGGGCCTATTTAGTGCATAATGGTATCTTACATATGCACTGATGACTGATTTACTTCCGTGTGCTGTTTTCTTTAATGTGCAAAACTTTATAGGATCAAGTTTAAGTGTGCGAAATTTACATGGAAAATTTCTTGTGTCTTATCGGCAATCCTGATGATCATGGGCTCTAGTGATCAATTTTTTACCATCTTCTTCTTTTTATATAAATCTGGGAGACTTATTGTTAATCCTTGTTGAAATGTTTGTTTCGGCAAGTTTGATACTTACCACACAGTGGAAATTTTCAATGTTTGATCAGTCTTCTTTTGTGATTCCAGAATTTTCAGGGGTTTTTGAATGACTTGCAAGATTGGGAACTTTCCGTTAAAGATAAAGATAAGAAGGTGAAACCTCGGGTTTCTGGAAAGGGGAAATCGGTAATTCTCTTCGAGCTGTTTAACTTTTAATAAATTAGGTCCTGGTATACAATTTGAGCGAATAAGATAAGATGTATCTTGTCTTTTCCCTTTTAACTTCCAGAATGTAGTCTATCCTGCCTTAAGTTGGTCTTTCAGGGATATCTAATCAATGTCATCTTTAGGAAATGACATTTTCCGTCCAAGTCTTACTCTTCGATTGTCACCATTTGTGTTATTTTTTAACCAACATCAATATTATGTTTGTTTACGACTTCTCTTCAAAGGACCCTCCTTGTCTATATCTATTATATATTTGTTTCTGACTTCCGCTTCCTCTCAAGGACTCTTCCTTTATTACAATATTTCTTTTGGGGCATGTAACCTTGATTATTGGGGACGATACTCTGCTCAGAACAATTTTTATGCATTTTTGTGTAGTTTTTTTTTTCACCGCGTATCAATCTTTATTAACATGATGCCTTGGGTGCATGTTTATGCTGGCTGATGTTAAATCTTGCCCACAACGGCTGTACGCATTATGGATAATAACAATGCCAGGTTTATTTGTTTTACTCAGACTGATGAGGAGCATTCCATGAACAGAAGATCAGCTGATTATTTGAGGGGCAGTGATAAATATAAACCAAATTATGGCGGCAAGAGTCATTTATCAAGCAACTATATGACGGAAGAGACTTTTGTTGATGCTAACTCTGAGAAAGAACAGGTATGTATCTTCATTTTTCTTGTGATTACTTCTAATGGGTAATTTAGTCTAATGAAAACTTAAACTTTGATATATTATTTTACAGGGTAATGAATATTTTAAACAAAAGAAATTTAATGAAGCTATTGACTGTTATTCCAGAAGCATTGCTTTATCTCCAACAGCTGTAGCTTATGCAAATAGAGCAATGGCCTATATCAAAGTGAAAAGGTAAGTTAAATAGAGCAATGGTTTATATAATGACATGCTATTCTTGTGCGTTGAGAATGTTTACAGTAAAAATGTTCTTTATACATATTTGTGCTTTATATTTCTTAGTTCAATCTAATTTGTACTTTTATTCATGAGTCATGATATTTAACTTTTGGTTGTTGTAGGTTCCAAGAAGCTGAAGCTGACTGTACCGAGGCCCTTAATTTAGATGACCGCTACATAAAAGCATATTCACGTCGAGCAACAGCAAAGAAAGAGCTTGGAAATCTGAAGGAAGCCCTGGATGGTATACACCACTAAACTGAAGTGTTCTTTAAACTTATGAAGTGTATATATTTGGACAGTCTAGGTCACTATCATATTTTAATTTTTGTAATTGTTAATAGATATTCAGTTTGCCCTAAGGTTGGAGCCTAATAACCAGGAAATCAAGAAGCAGAGTGCTGAAATCAAATCATTGCTTGAGAAGGTAAAGCTGATTTTTGGATTTATTTTTCCAAGCCGCTTATAATGTTGGAGACTTGAGTGATTTACTAAACAACCATAGTAGAACTGGCTTACTATCTCCTTCTTGAATTCATCATCACAAGTCGCTTTAGAATTTGAATCTAGTTTCATTCCTAGAATCCTAGCGGTAAACTCTGGTCTTCTGTGTTAGTTTAACCATATGGTTTAGGCTGCTTACAAATGACGGTTATTAAAGTATAGAGAAGAATTGCTATTATCAAACCTCTAGTGGTTTACTGTTCCTTAACCTCAGAGTTAAAACATAAATATTTAAGAGCATGTCAAACATTGGGAATTTGCATAGTTAACCCAATGGATGATGAATCATGATTGTGCATTTTTTAATATTCTGTATTAAAATTTGTAAATTGATTGCTGACTTTGACAGTATTTGATGCTCTATCAAACAAAAATCTCTGAAGTTTCATAGTTGACCTCATCTAGTCCTTTGGTTGTCCTGCATGGCTGCATGAGTGGTGGTGGTGTTTTTTGATGATTGTAATGTTGATTATTTTTATCATGACCTGTGATTTATTTAGGCAATCCTCCAGAAAGTATCTGGTGCTGGTAGTAGCTCCTCACAGACTTTGAAAGTTGTTGAAAGCAAAGACAACTCCAATGGACATGCACAAGGTATTCATCCAGCCCCTAGTGGCAGTAAAAAGGGAGGCGTGGTTGAAATACCTGACAATAAAATGGTAACGACTGCTAAATCTTCTCTCTTCACTCCGGAAAAAAATCTTTACTTCTCTAATCCCATTAAGAAAAAAATTTCTCAACGATTTGCTTTTTGAATCAGGCTATCTCAAAGGGTTCTATCAACATTGAGGAAATAGATAATAAAAACAAGATGACTGAAAGAACAGCAGATTCTGGTCTACAAACGGTATGTTACTGATTTGTTTTTTGAGAAACCAAATATGCCGCCCATTGCAGCAGTGGCTTGAAAACCGACAATCTAGAAAATTGTCTTTATAAAACGCATTAGGATGTTTAGCATGTAAAATACAAATGCTTAACTTTACAGTTTTAATACGGATAAAGGAGATATTCAGTATCTTGACATACGTTAGTTGATTCTTTGATTACTCAGCCTTTTATACCTTTAATTTAATGTGTTTGAAATGTCCATTTATCTTTGAACCCATGTAGCACTTACATGATGGTTCTTTAGTCAAGAGACACTTGATCTGGATGGAATATGTTGTGGCATATTTCACTTTGTTTCAAAACCTTATCTCTCTGACTACTAAAAGTCTTGGCTGTCTTGAAGTTGAAAATCTTCCTAGGCTTCCAAGTTTTAACCTTTGATTTTTATCCATGATAGAGAAAAGTGAAACCTATCAAACAAGACCTAGCTGCATCAGTGCACGAACTTGCTTCCCGAGCAGCATCCCGAGCTGTTACTGAAGCTGCAAGAAATATCAGCCCACCTAATTCGGCATATCAATTTGAGACCTCTTGGAAAGGATTTTGTGGTGATCTCTCTCTACAGACCCAACTTCTAAAGGTTTTAGTATTCCTGCAACATTTTGCAATTGTTTTCTTGACTATTATCCACAAGTCCTTTCCGGTGAGCCATTCCGGAATGGTTAACCTACTACTCCCTCCGTCTCATATTAATTGTCGTTTGTCTTTTTATGCACGTTTTTTAAGGAGCGAAAAAATGTATAAAATATTATTATTTTAATTAATTTTGTTATATAATGTTATACTTATTACTACTAAGTGTCAAATTATATAAAAAATTATAATTAAAAAAATAATATTTTATAGAGTTTTTCGCTACTTAAAAAGCGTGCCGAAAAGTAAAACGACATTTAATTTGAAACGGAGGGAGTATATCTTTTGTGGTTGCTTTGTTGAAATGGAAAGTATCTACATTTTGATTGGTTAGGTTACACCCCCTGATGCATTGCCTGGGATTTTCAAGAATGCTTTATCCATCTCTGTATTAACAGATATTATCAAGTGTCTCGCGTCCATTTTCATGTATGTTTACCTGCCTCCCTTGGTTTTTGACTCAATTGTTTGACTTAGTACTCGAGTTCTAAAATCCCCTTTTTTTTCGGGTTTTTTTGCTTCACTCCGGTAGTGATGAACCAGAGCTATCAGTCAAGTACTTGAAGAACCTAACAAAAATATCAAGATTCGACATGCTCATTTTGTGCCTTCCTGCAACAGAGAAAGCAAGTATGTATTCTATTCTTCACAACTATTATGCGTAGAATGCTAAATGATCCGTCCAATGATCCAATGGCTGTTTGATTCACTTTGCTGCATTTGGTCTATCACTTCATAATTGACTTGCACAAATTTCTTTTCTAAAATATCACTTCATAATCGACTTGCACAAATTTCTTTTCTAGTTTTTTTTTTTTTTTTAAAAAATCTGACTAAACCTTCTTGTTACAACAGATCTTTGCAAAACATGGGATGAGGTATTTCTTAGCAATGCCACTCCTGCTGAATACGTAGAGGTGCTCAGTGAATTGCGCCCCAAGTATTGTTCTGGGCAATGATAAGAACATACTATTCAGACCCGTAAAATTTAAAACCAAGGGTGCTTTCCCCACCATTGACGGTGTTTCTCGCCTACCGTCCTTCCTATAACTGTAAACTGGTTCAACTAAATCAATCTATTAGTTGTTCATTTTCAGCTCCTGTGCTATCACCCATTGTTCTTATTTCACGGGTTATATACTTATATTATTAGCGTTTTTTTTGTCTCTAAGAAGTACATACCCACTCGGAGGAGGACCTAGTAGCCAGGTAAAAAGCTACATGGCTTTCACTCTTGTGAAACTATAAACTGTCATGGTTCTCTTTTTCTTTGTTATTTTGATCTACCAGTTCCATGAAATGTAATCTCAATTTGTGTTGTTAAGGAATAGTCTTAAAAGTCCGTTTATTTGTGTTAGTTAGGAACTCATAATATACACTGTGATCTCTCTCCAAACAAACCAAGTGTACTAAGGAATGTGATAAATCTACCGACAATTCGTGATCAATCATTCACAAAGCACACTATTCACAATCCATGTGCATTGCTTGGTGTCGGCTTCATCTTCATGAATTGTGCGTAACTCATGGTTAAAAGTACAGGGAAGTGTGGGAATATCGAACCCATGAGTGGTTCAGAAGTGGCTCATTTGTGGGTGTGGTCACCAAACTAGGATTGCCCTGTGCTGTGTGGACCCTTTGAAAATATGAGTTTGATCCCTTTAACTTTACGTTGGAATGTGGTTGTCCCATGTCGGTTATATAGAGAATATTTGAATAGTATACTCGTCCGTTCACCAAAACTTGTCATTCTAGCTTCTTTAACAAGTTTTAAGGAAACAAACAAATATACTATTATACCCTCAATTATTACACTATTTTTTTACTTTATTGAAAACTACAATTAACAATCTATTAATCATTACAAAGACATTTTTGTAAAGCAGGGGTCAAAATACCTAAAATGACATGTTTTGTTGAACAAAATTAACCCTCTAAAACGACAAGTTTTCGTGAACGGATGTTTGCCCTAGAGATGTTATTGATTCCCCTGGGAAAAGATGCTACAGAGGCTCTTGGGTCAATGGGAAATGATGCTCCATTAGCGGTCATGTATGGGGGAGAGAAACTCACATTTGAGTACTTCAAACATATGTTTGCCCAAGTCACCAACCCCAATAGATGGTTGGTCCTGAAGGTGACCTCACATAAACCACCGAGGAACAATGCAATCGCCTTTCGCTTAAAGGCCCTCTATTGACCATTGAAGAAATGGAAGTCGTCAAAAGGATGAACCATAGGGGATGGCGTAGTAAGGTCCTTGATATTACTTACCCTAAAGCGCGCGATAAAAAGGGATTGGAAGAGACGCTGACTAGGCTATGTGGTGAAGCACATGAAGCAATCAAGGAAGGCTGAACGCTCCAAAACGACTTGCAGCAAGTTCACTTTTGGTTGTTGGTGCGGTACACCAGCATCTTGTTGAGACACTCGAGCGTACACAAGTGGGATTGTTTGTCGAGTCTGCTGAACCACGAGAAGTGCACCATTTCTGCATGTTGGTTGGATTTGGCGTTGATGCAATCTCTTCGTACTTGGCGATTGAGGCTATTTTGAGACTGCAAATTGATGGGAAGATTCCTGCTAAATCAGACGGAAGCTTATACTCAAAAGAGGAGCTTGTGCAACGTAACTTTAAGGCAAGCAACTATGGAATGATGAAAGTCCTTGCTAAGATGGGGATTTCGACGTTGGCATCTTACAAGGGTGCTCAGATTTTTGAAGCCGTTGGGTTGTCAACTGAAGTCGTCGACATATGCTTCACTAGGACTCCCAGTAGAGTTGAGGGGGCAACTTTTGAAATGCTTGCAACTGATGCACTTCAACTCCATGAAATGGCCTTCCCATCTAGACAATCCCCTGATGGAAGTGCAGAAGCAATGTCCTTGCCTAATCCTGGAAACTACCACTGGAGGAAAAATGGGGAGTTGCACCTGAACGACCCTCTTGCCATTGCAAAGTTACAAGAGGCTGCACGATCCAAGAGTTTTGGTGCATATAAAGAGTACTCAAACCGCGTTAATGAATTGAACAAAGCGTGCAACTTGCGTGGACTCTTGAAGTTCAAAGAGACCGATGCGATGGTTCCATTGGAAGAAGTTGAACCAGCTAGTGAGATTGTCAAGCGGTTTGTCACCGGTGCTATGAGCTACAGATCAATTTCGTTAGAAGCCCATACCACCCTAACTACTGCAATGAACAAAATTGGTGGAAAGTCGAACACAGGTGAGGGAGGCGAGAACCAATCTCGGCTAGTGCCTCTTCCTGATGGTTCAATGAACCCAAAGAGGAGTGCAATCAAGCAAGTTGCAAGTGGGAGATTTGGTGTTTCAAGCTATTACTTAACCAATGCCGATGAATTACATATTAAGATGGCACAGGGTGCCAAGCCTGGTGAAGGAGGTGAGCTTCCAGAACACAAAGTTATCGGAGATATTGCTGCCACAAGGAATTCTACAGCCGACGTTGGTCTTATCATCCCTCATCCACACCATGATATCTATTCAATTGAGGATTTGGCTCAGTTGATCTATGATCTGAAGAATATCAATCCATCTGCTCGTGTTAGTGTGAAGCTCGTCTCTGAGGCAGGTGTTGGAGTGGTTGCAGTCGGAGTTGTCAAGGGACATGCCGATCATGTCTTGATTTCTGGGCATGATGGTGGAACAGGAGCTTTGTGTTGGACCTGAATAAAGAATGATGGGCTTCCCTAGGAGCTTGGGCTGGCCGAGACTCATCAGACACTAGTTGCTAATGACCTTCGTGGCATAACCGTTCTTCAAACTGATGGTCAGCTTAAAACGGGAAGAGACGTGGCGGTTGTAGCTCTTATAGGAGTAGAGGAGTTTGGTTTCAGTACTGCTCCTCTTATCACTCTTGGCTGCATCATGATGCGAAAGTGCCATAAAAACACTTGCCCTGTCAGAATTGCAACGTAGGACCCAATTCTTCGAGAGAAGTTCGCTGGAGAACCCGAAAACGTGATCAATTTTTTCTTCATGCTAGCGGAGGAGGTGAGGGAGATTATGTCTCAGCTCGGGTTTCGAACCATAAATGAGATGGTTGGTCGTGCTGATATGCTTGAAGTAGATAAGGAAGTTACAACCCATAATGAAAAGATGCAGAATATTGATCTATCATTGTTGCTTAGGCCTGCTTCTGACATCCAGCCATCGTTGTGTCCAAAAGCAGGGTCATGGTCTCGATATGGTCTCCCTGTCTATATTGAGACACCGATATAGACGGGTGGAAAGATTATTGTTTATCCTCCATGCGGAAGTGGCTTTGATCCCAAGAAAAACGTTGTAATTGACAATGAGATTAGTGACCCTTCAACTTTATATATTATTCGGGCATTCTCTATATAACTGACGTGGGGCATCACATTATAACACTTTACAAATGTAAAATAAAGGCAAATAGTGTATGGAGTTGGAGGTTTGTGGAATTTTGTACCATATTGATGCTTTTAGATTGTCCATCAGTTGTACTGTACAACTCTCCTTTTCACATGCAATTTTTTTTGCAATCTCACATGCTTTCGATGAAAGTGTAACAATAATGCATTCGAATTTGAATCTTCATTTTTTTCCCTCTTTTGTTTTTTCATGTGGCCCCTTTTTAGTTCTCCCCCTCAATATCTTTAATGGAGCTAATGAGTGTTGTTCTTTCAGTTTAGCTGATTTGTGTTAAACACTGGTAAGTTTGAATTTTAAAGAAGTTTCAGACCATCCGCAACCATGGGGTAATCTCTTTCCCCTTTTTTTTTCTCATCATCCTATTACAACTTTACAACTTATTTATTTTTTTTCTTTAAAATAATTTTTACTTTTTCTACTTCTTTCTAAAAGTTTACCTCTACAACCATGGGAAACCCTTTTTACCTCTTTTCAAATTTATTTTCACCTTTTCTTTTCCTTTATATCTTTCCCTTTATTATATGTGTATCATCATATATTATTGTGAATTATTTTTATTTATAATTTTATAAATAAATAAAAATAGCAAGTAGTTAATATAAATATATTTTATTACATCTAGATTAAAATAAAAAAAGTTAAAAATATTATAAAATACGTAAATACTAATAAAACTACCTATAAATTCGGATCATATCCTTGGAATTGGTTCCATAAGTGCTCAACCAAATCATTCTTCAAATTCATATGAGTTTGTCTATCCCGAATCTCATCTCTCATAGCCATATAGTTGCTCAGATTTCGATCTTCATATCGCCAACGTTGAATTGCTCAATATTAGAACCCTTTGATGATCCAAGAACATTATTAGGTTGATCTTGATCAAAATCAGATGGGTCTTGATACATGTCTCGCTCATCTTCGACAATCATGTTGTGCATGATAATACATTCCATCATAATTTTCCATAATATTTCATCACTCCATGCTAGAGCCAGTTGTCGTACTATTGCAAATCGAAAAAATAAGGCATATTTGGAATGGGTTGAGTATTTGGATTATTGTGATCCATGGTTAAGAAAATATGTGCAACTACAATAGATCAAGATGAGGTTATATATAGGATAAAATTGGGCTCAAATTTTAGAAAAAAAAAATAATTAAACCAATGGGATATTTTATTTTAAAAAATAATGAAATATAAATATATTTTTATTTCATTTTAAATCCTATTACAACTAATAAATCTAAATGTAAAATATATCAACCTACTTTATCATAAAAGAAAAAGAAAAGGAAAATTAGAAAAGGGAAGAGGTTAACTCTCTCTACCAAGGTAATCCATTCCTACCTCTTACCTTAAGGTAAAGGCCACAACCATGGGCTTACCTTTTAGCAACCTTAAGGTTGCTAAAACCCATGGTTGCTCATGCTCTCAGGGTTCCAAGGAATGCTTTGTTCTCAATCGTGCAAGTAGGGGTTTTATTCAATTTGAACAAATTGGATATTGGTTGTTAAGCTTGAGCCTAGTTTGAATAAGGCATTGAGTTTTAAAATGTGTTTACATTTAACTGGTTTGGTAAATTGAACAAGTTGCTGTTTTTTTTTTTTATCGCCGCCAAGCTCATGCTGGGCTCAAGCGGGAGACTAACCTGAATTTGAAATCGAGTTAAAAAAATATAGTCATATTTAATGAGTTAGTTTTTTTTTTCAAGCCAATCTCATACAGTACAGTCATACTTGACTTACACAAATTTTTATTTACTCATAATATAATAACCTATGTGGAATTTTGTAAAATTACATAAAATTCAACCTACACTAAAATTAAATTTAATTAGACTCAAACTTAAAAATACACTAACAGTCGAAATAAACAACCTAGTAGCCTACATTAGTCAATCAAGTCTAAGTATCCAACTTATAGGTTTCGTCAAATTATTTTATAATTTATTTATACTTATACTTATCAGAAAAAAAAGTTTTACTTACAAGAATTTTAAAATTTAAAAATAAAAGATACAGTACTACTTAGTTTAATTTAGTTTTTAAACTCCATCCAAATTACCCATAAACTAAACTAGATTTGACTCTCCTTAAATACTGTAGGGTGAAGTTCAAAAAATCATACTGTAACAATCAAAAGATGGGTGGGTGGTAAAGATGCCCTCCTCCTTTGAAGTCCACCCCAGCCAAATTTATAAACTTGTGTTATAAAGCGTGTGAAGCGTAGATTTGGTCCCAGATTCAGACAGATAAAATTGGAATTAAAAAGTAGAGGAAATTCCGAGTCTCCAAATCTCTGACACGTTAAACGGATGATTTGGGTAAACCAAGCCTGCAAACAGTGCTCCAAATAACAAAGCAAGGTTGCTTTAACTGCTTACTATTTCTCGTGACCCACTCCCTCCCTCTCTCTCTCTCTCTCTGTGAACTCGTCCTTTCCTTTTCCTCTCTCCAAAAATTGAATTCACCAAAGCATCTCCAGTGTTTCAGAGAGAGAGAGAGAGAGAGAGAGAGAGGGAGTTTTGTTTTCTTCAATGAGGTGTTACTGAAGACACTCCCACGCCCCACAAGCTCCGCCGGAGGTAGAGGCCCTCGTTCCCCCAATCTCCACAGCCAGATCTCGCTCTCTCACTCCGAGTTAGCTCTCGTTACTACTCTCTCTCTTGTTTCTCTTCGGATTTCATGTGCTTTTTCTGGATTTCTGCGCTCAACTAACAAGTATTTCCAAAACGCCCCGATTTCTCCCCTTTTTGGGACGAAAATGGAGTTTTATTCCTCGCTTTCCTTTTACGATCCCCTTCCTGTCTGTTTTGGTGCTTAGCTGTGAGTTTTTTTCGAAAAATTATCTGTTTCTTCTCTTTTGGTTTTCTTTGTCTTTTTTTTGAATCTTTAGCCTGGATACTGTTGTAGGTTCTCTGTTCATTTGATTAACTCTGTTGTTGTTTAGCTGGCTTTGTGGAAAATAATGATTTTTTTTTTCAAAAAAATTGTTTTTGTGTGTGCAGGAAATGGGGTTTATATCAAGGAAGATATTCCCTGCATGTGGGAGGATGTGTGTTTGTTGCCCTGCTCTGAGGGCGAGATCCCGCCAGCCCGTTAACCGCTACAAGAAGCTTGTTACTGATATCTTCCCCAAGTCTCCTGTTAGTGTTTCTATTTCTCCAAATCCTCTCTCTATATATATATCTGCTTTGATAGTCATATGTTAAATTTAGGTGACAATGGGACTGTAGGTGTGAACGATGTGGTTAATTTTGGGGGTCCGATGTCTGTTCCAAGAAAGATGAGTGAACGAAAGATTTGAGGGTGTGAGATGACATGTTTTATGGTTAGCTGGCTATGTTTGAATTTATGGCTAAGTCAATGTGTGTACAATACAGCAGTTTCCTTCATGGTCTGGTGTAATAATGCCGAGATATTGATGTTGTGATGCTCTTTAATCACCCTTTGTTCCTTTTGAAGGAGCAAAATGGGGAGCATAAGCTCGCTAAAGCTTGACAATGACATTCCTAGCTTAGATTGCATATTCGGTTGTAAAAAATCCTTGCCAAGATTGGGGATAGGGTTATATAATCTCAGCCTAATTTGTAAACTCTTCTCTTCCATTTCCTTAGGAGTTTGTATTAGCATTGGAAGTTTTAGGCTGTCTTGAGGATTTCATTTATTTTGCTTAAAATTGTTGCCTTGGTCCAACTTTTCACGCCAACATCAAGTATTATCCAAGGTCGCTAGTGCTTCTGATTGATAGATAATATGTGGCATGGGTTCTGTTCTGGTTTGCCTCTCCTGAATCCTCAATTGTTGGTCAATTAGCCAATTCCGTCTCTTTTGCTTGCAGGATGGACAACCAAATGACAGAAAAATTGTAAAGTTATGTGAATATGCTGCTAAGAATCCTAATCGGATCCCAAAGGTAAGTAACTGTGGCTTTCAAGTTTCGGTGTATATGTATCTTTTTCTTCTTCTGGTGTATGAGATTCTTCATTCTATTGATGTAGATTACTAAATATCTTGAAGAAAGATTATACAAGGAATTGCGTAATGGACACCAGAAAATTGTTAACGTTGTACTTGAGGCTTACAAGAAGTTAATCTGCATATGTTCAAATCAGATGTAAGTGTTTCCTTTAAACACTCGTCCATTTAAGTGTTGGCATTTATGACTTTATGTTATTTCATCTTCTTCTTTTTTTTGTTACTTTTGAAATTTCAGTGGTGAATTCTCGGTATCTAATTTCTGCTGTTCTTGTTACTTGGAATCAAGAGGTTTAATTTTGATACATTTTATATTTTACAGGATATATTTTGCTTCTAGTGTGCTGGATGTAACTAATGAACTCTTGGATAGTTCAAAGAATGCTCCTCTGCACATAGCTGGGTGTCAAACACTAACCAGGTTTATTTATAGCCAGGTGAATTGTCTCGCCTTCTTATGTATTTATTTATTTTACTTTTAATATTGCCTACAGTTTGTGATGCATATGGTTGGTCAGTAATTTTTAAATTCTAGGATTTTTTTTTTGTCATGATTGTAGTTTTTTTCTAGTTTACTTCCTCAGTCCTCACTAGGCAAAACATAATTGCATGTGTGATAAGGCCTGGCCTTAACTTATGGCTTATTGGCTGAGATACCTTAAACTTGAAGGTTTATGACTTTTTTCTTGTGAATTCAATGATCATTTATTGATGGACCATTGATTACTTTGCTAGTGGAAGAATCTTTTACTGAAGCCTGAATTTTCTTATTCTTCTCTTGTTTTTGTATTGCTGTGGTTTGAACAATTATAGAGAGAACTCTACCTTTTAGTGTGACAGTTATGGTTTGTACTTGCAGCTTTGTGATCTAGTTATCCAATATGTTTATTGACCTATTTTTGTCTTAGCTGTAATTTCATTGGCTGGATGCTTTATGTTTGTGAAATATCTCTTGAACAGATTGATGGAGCTTATGCACGTATAATTGAGAACTTGGTCCACAAGGTATGTTCGTTGGCTCGTGAGGATGGAGCAGAAGATCAAATAACCTCCCTAAGAGCTGCAAGTCTGCAGTGCCTTTCAGCCATGGTAACTCATTTTTCAGCCCCCATTAGCTCTTTGGTGAAAATGCTGTCAATAATTAGCTGCTAGATTGCTAGAATGACTTTGACATTCTGTTTTGAGTTTGGACAGTATTTTCCCAGTTAATCAAGTGACTATAAAACCAGATAACAATTCTTTTGCTTTAAAGAACATGTTGATTTATAAGGGGGTAAGAATCTATTTAGTATTTCTGTATAAAGTAAACTATTGTTATTATGAATGATACATATAGAAATGTTTGTACTTCTCTCCTTTCTCCTGTCTTTTATGCCCTTTCTTTTTGTCCATTCCATATTGCTGACTCTTATGTATTTTTCTGCAGATATGGTTCATGGCTGAGTTCTCCCACATTTTCGAGGGCTTAGATGAGGTGAAATTTTTTAATTCCACTAAGTTCTGTACAATCTTTTAACTTTTGTTAACTTTCAATGCTTTTATAATTTTGGAGTATGCAGCTTAGCGTCCACTAACAGATTATTACTTTGGATTCATGAAAAATTCTCAGGCCTTTTTGTTCCAACTTGTCACATTGTTTTGCAACTTGCACTGTTTTTTTTTTCCATCTTGACACTTGTTGTCTTTGAAAGTATGCTTCTTGTTTCACTTCTTTAACAATATTTCCCCAACATTATGCAGGTTGTGCATGTGATGTTGGAAAACTATGAACCTGATATGCATTATGAAGGTGGAGAAGTTGGAGATCAACGACATCACTGGGTTCATGAGGTTGTTAGATGTGAAGGAAAAAGTGGCATTGCTGGTGCTGAAACAAGCCCAATTCGTGTTGCTGTTCGGCCTCGTCCTGTAAAGAGGGATCCTTCTTCACTGACAAGGTAAATCAATTTAAATCCAATTTGTCATATGCATGTTGTTTTGTTCAACATATAGTACTATTATTATAATTGATTGACTATCTTTGATCCTTTTTCCTTCCATCTAGGGAAGAGGCTGAAAATCCAAAAGTGTGGGCTCAAATTTGTCTTCAAAGAATGGATGACCTTGCAAGAGAGAGCACAACAATGCGCCGGATATTGGAACCAATGTTTGTCTATTTTGACAGCGGTTGCCACTGGGCACCTCAGCAAAGTTTGAGTTTGACTGTACTATCAGATATGTGCTATTTTATGGATGTTTCAGGTAAATTGATATCCCTTTTTCTCTATTTCTTCATTTAGTCCAATGTGGATTCATCTAAAACTATAATCTTGCCCCCACTCTTTATGGAAATATGTTGCCTGCTTGCTTAGTTGTCAAGTTGTTGAGCCCTTATTGTGTTGATTGACCTGTCACTTTCCCATTTCATTTGTGTTTTCTTTGAGTGAAATCACTGTAAAGTTAGTTAACTGTTAATTGTATTTTCTACCTCTGACACAGAAAACCAACTTCTTATACTGACTGGTCTGATTCGCCATCTGGACCACAAAAATGTTGTTCATGACCCACTTGTCAAATCTTATGTCATCCGCAAGGCCACATATCTGGCACGGCAGATAAGATCTGGTGGTGCTCTGATGGACGCTGGCTGCATTAGTGATTTGTGCCGACACCTAAGGAAAAGTTTACAGGCCACGGCTGGACCAATTTCAGAACAAGAATTCAACTTGAATGTCCAACTACAAAATTCGATAGAAGCTTGCTTACTTGAAATAGCCAAAGGAGTAAGTCCAGGGCTCTTGAATAATGCAAAGAGTTATTTTATCTTTTTCTCAGTGGGGTTTCAACGAATGCTGATGTCTACATTTTCTGTTCTTCTGTCAGATGAAGGATGCAGGGTCGTTGTTTGACTTGATGGCAATTACATTAGAGAAGTTACCACCTGTTACAGCTGTTGCAAGAGCAACAGTTGGATCCATGATACTGCTTGCTCATGTATTTGCATCGGCTTCAGTGTCACCTTCCCAGCAGGTTAAATCGTGAACTTTCAAAACTTCTTGTACCTTACAACTCCTATGGATGTTTTTGACCCTTACTAGTGAGTGTTTTTCCAATTTCTGAATTAATACATGCTTGTAGGTGTTTCCTGAATCTCTTCTTGTGCAACTTCTGAAAGCAATGCTGCACACAGATACTGAAGCCCGTGTAGGAGCTCACTATATATTCTCTGTACTTCTGTTCCCCGGTTCTAATTATACCAAGCAACAAGGGCTCCCTTGGAGAGCTAGTTGTTGTCGTGATTGGCAAAGACGTCAATCAAATACTACGTCGACATTTGCATCAGTGTCAGCTTTACTTGAAAAACTTCGAAAAGAAAAGGATGGTGTTGCAGTAGACAAGCTTGGAATTAATAGTCTGGACGATTCTAAGGGTGCAGATGTTTCTGAGGAGGAACTGAAGCAAGGATGGACCCAGAAGAGTTCTCCAAGCATTTGCAAAATAACATCTTTTATTGACCGAGCTGCAGGCAATCTGAGCTTCTCTGAGGTGGTAAGTGCGTTTTCTCAAGTTCAAATCAGTGTTATTGGCTCTGTTGTGTTTCCAGCACATTTGGCTGAAATTATTTAGTCGGTGCAGGAACCTTGTGCGATGAAACTGAGCGAAGATCAGGTGGTGCAATTGTTGTCTGGGTTCTGGATACAGGCCAATCTTCCTGATAATTTGCCATCAAATTATGAAGCTATAGCACATTCTTACAGCTGGACTCTTGTTTCTTCACATTTTCAGGTATTAAAATTCTGTGGATATCTTTCATTTTTCAGTCATGTTTTCTTGCATTCGACACCTTCCTCCTTGTTATTCATGCAATTTGCTGCGGTAAAAACTCCCCTTTATATATTGCAGAATTCAACTGGAAGCCTTGTCACCCGCTTCTTCCAGCTTCCCTTCTCTTTGAGAAACATATCATTGGATCCCAGCTGTGGTATGGGCGGATGTAACTCCATAGTTTCGGCCATCCTTTTTTGTTCTCCAGCTATTTATTCTGGCATAACTTAAATAATGGATTATTTTAATTTCTTTGCAGATAAGCTGCCGTCAGCTTGCAGGAGATCGTTATATGTTACTGCAATGGCCATGCTTATGTTTGCTGCAAAGTTATATCACATGAATGGTGTGAATGACTTGCTTAGCTCTTCTGCTCCATATGATGTATGTGATACATTTCTGCATTGTTTCTGTTGTGCCTTCATTTAATGGTTAATGCACTTGGGTTGCTGAAAATGTCAGTCTTTCTGACTAATTCTAAACTGCACAGATTGATCCGAGTCTAGGTATCAGCGAGGACCTTCATTTATACGTCAAGGCAGCTGCAGACGTCCGACAATATGGTTCTGCTATGGACAACCAGGCTGCTACAGCAAAGCTGTGTGAATTGTACAGGAAGAACGATGAATCAGATGAAGTCATTCTTGATATGCTAGTTGTGCATCTGTCTAGTATAACTAAAGTAAGGTCCTTCTCTTCTATTTTTATGCTAATTCCTGTGGAAATGCTAATGTGTATTATTACTTGATAGGCGAACAAGGATGATGTGAAAAGTCAACTGCTGGAAACATTCTCGCTTGAGGATGCATTCATTTTCACTCCACAAGGTGTATATGACTTGGATCATATTCACATGTTTGGTCATGGAAAGGACTCGCTTTCTGTAGATATCGTAAGTCTCTCATGCCGTCCTTATTTCACAAGCCTTAATTTCAATGGTCCTTAAATGCTGATGAAGTTCTCCTATATATTGCAGGAGTTGTCTGCAAACTCGGTTGCTGAAGAGGAGAGCCTGTCTTCGATGTCTAATGCTCCTCACTTCATCGCAAAACCACTACCGCCCCCTTCCATGTCGAACATTATCAGCATAGGACAGCTCCTAGAATCGGTGATCTTTTCACGACTGTCATTATGTCCCTCTACAAGTTCCTCTTTTTTCAAAGATAATGGTCTTAAAATTTAGCATGTACACAGGCACTCGAAGTGGCTGGTCAGGTCTCTGGAACTTCCGTCTCAGCCTCGCCTCTACCATACAGCACCATGGCCAGCCAGTGTGAAGCACTGGGTGCAGGAACAAGGCAGAAGCTCTCAAACTGGCTGGTCCATGAGAACCATCCTGATGCCAGATCTGCAGACGATGGCCTGTTCACTCCAGCATCCCCTGCATACGGGCAAGCTCTCATCAGCCAGGTAACCTGTTGCTCGAAATTCTTATCCGTTCCACATTAAAATTATTTGCGTGATCCGGTTCGGGGGTGTTTCAAAGTTTTTATGATTGCTATCTTTGTTCAGATGGCAAATAGTTTGGAGACTATCCAGGGTGGAGCTGTTTTGTCAAAGGACTCTTCTTTGACGCTGCGGCTTCCTCCTGCCAGCCCATTCGACAACTTTCTCCGAGCAGTGTCTGGCCCGACTCTTACCGCAGCATAGATGGCCAAGTGAGGATAGCTGAAAATTAGTTCCAGAAAAAAAAAAACCCAATTAGTGTCTTGTATGTACTTAGATCTAGATTCTTAAGATGCTTTGCAGCAAGTTGTGGAGTCCTGTAGTTGTTGAAAGAAGTTATTTGACTAGATTTGCGAAGTGGTAGTAATTTACTGTAGTATTTATGTCTGTTGCAAGTTTTAGAACTAGGGTTTATGAAGCTTGTCCATGATTGGTTTCAGCTCCGGAATTTAATCGTTTATTTTAGGGCAAATCCGCAAATGTGGCGTGCCCATAGGTTCCCGGAATGACTCACCGGAAAGGACTTGTGGGTAGTACTCATAGGTTCCCGGTTCGAACCTCGGAATGACCGCTCTTTATTTACCAATTCAAGAAGCGATTCGAAGTATGTCTTTTCGCTGCAACTCTAACGTCATTCTCATTTTGTAGTGTGAGTGCATAAATCTGCTCTCAATAATCGTTGATGGAGACCGATCTTGATGATGATCTCAACACGAACTTTAGCCTGTGAAACAAGAATAAACGAGGTCGGGGCGGGGCTTGTCTCCTCTGACGGACCCTCCGACGCTCAAGTCAGTATTGTTCTGATTCCTCCCTCTTTCTATGGAGGCGTATCTCATATCTTATAATCAAAATTAGGGTTTGAGGGTGTTACCGTAGGAAAGACAATAATGCCCTTGGGTCTTAGTGGGCTTGCTTAGTTTTGGTTCTCTCAATTGCCTCTCGGGCTTCTTTAGCACCTATCGGTGGTGAAGGAGGCCGATAATTTCCTATCATTGGGAATCTTTACGCTCATGCTTGGACCTTCCCCTTGATTACTCAGTTAGTCCTTGATCTCCTAGATGGATACTTGGATAACACGTTGCGCAAACTCTCTTGATTTCCAATGGTTGCATAGTATTGACCATGATTGCTTATGCTTCCTCAATAGGAGGCTCGTGATGGGCGAGCTTGATGCTTACTATTGTGCTCTCGCGTCGGAGAGCGTTCAGACTTAATGATGCTAGAGGTTATCCTGCTCATGTAGATCTGGGTGGGGAATTGACCACCGTTCTCCATACGCGGTTGTGGTTGCTCGATTCAGGTGGCGCTCTAGGGCCTTCACCGCAACCGCAGTTATAGCTTGGCAGACGTTCCCTGCCTGGCTGCTTCCCGATCGCCTCGATGGCCTGTAATTGGCTAGTTTATGGCCTTGATTGGCTTACACTTCGGGGGCCTATGATTGGCTACTTTTGGCCTTAATTGGCGAAATAATCGGCCCCAAAATGGTGGCGGAATGTCCTGGCCTTAGCCGGCTTTCTCCTGTTAGGCCTATCATTGGCTTCTTTTGGTCTTAATTGACGAACACTTTATGGCCTGTGATTGGCTACTTTTGGCCTTAATTGGCGAAATAATCGGCCCCAAAATGGTGGCGGATTGTGCTGGCCTTAGCCAGCTTTCTCCTGTTAGGCCTATCATTGGCTTCTTTTGGTCTTAATTGACGAACACTTTATGGCCTGCGATTGGCTACTTTTGGCCTTAATTGGCGAACTGTTGGCCTTGATTGGCTACTTTTTGGCCTTGAATGGCTATCTGTTGGCCTTGATTGGCTATTTTTTGGCGAGAGATTGGTCCTGTCATAGACTCATTTTGATCGGGGAAGGTTATGCACCTTCGAATGCCCTATCCATACATTCGGACCACGCAGATTGTCGACTGGAGCTGCACTTGTGTTTCACCTGAGTGGCCTATGAGTGGCCATTTTTTGGCCTTGATTGGCGATTTGCTTAGGTGGACCCATACTTGTAGAGTCGAGAGGTGCAAGGGGTATACCCTCGGCTTTGCTTGGCTGTAATTCATAGCAATATAGCATTACATCCTTTGTCATTGTCGATGACGATTTGTCGT
This sequence comes from Persicaria tinctoria, assembly GCA_037127255.1. Lineage (NCBI taxonomy): Eukaryota > Viridiplantae > Streptophyta > Magnoliopsida > Caryophyllales > Polygonaceae > Persicaria > Persicaria tinctoria. The sequence continues at coordinate 11,640,016 of JBANSL010000012.1, forward strand.
TTTGCTCCAAATATGAAGACAAAGCGAGGCCGCTCGAGGGCAGTTGATGTACGCTCGGGTGTCACCGTATGATGCACACGACCTCAAAGAATGTTGTTCTTAGCACTCTTCATGGCTTCAAACGACCTCCGTGACAAAATGATTGCATGCGTCATGTGTAACCTCTTGGCTTGCAATAATGCCCATTGCAGCGCCAACTTTGTCGTGAACCTTAGTTTGCGATTGAATTATCAATGCATCACTCAAAACATTAAAAATCATGCAATGACTATTTTTTTTTACGGCGTATTTTACACTAGGATAATGAGATGATACATCTTATCATATAAACGACAAGGTGAATTTAGAAAACTTAGCTTATGGGTTCTTATACATCCCGTGTGAGTTGAACCAGTGGTGTCTCGATCATCCAGTCTTCAACTATTTTGGGTTCGGTGCCCCAGATAATCTCGGTTGCCTCCATGTGATTTCAGCCGATAGGAGTCAATGCCCCTTGTTTGATGATGCCATGTAAATGGTGGATCGTTTAAATGGCCAATTCCTTGATTGTGTATATCCACTCGACTAAAATCGATATATACTAAATAAAGGAACGATCAAGCCATATATATTAAAAACCATATTTGTTAAGAGAAAGACAAGGGTTTTGAGCACTTCTTGATTTTGACGAGCTTTAATGCTATGCGATTTTGCCCCTTGTCATCTTCTTTTTGAACCCATCGGAAATATAAAGTTGCAGGGACAAAAATCTGCAACCTTTGAAAGTCTGGCCCGTTCGCTTTAATTACTTGGAAAGATCGGCCAATTTCGCAATTTGTGAGTGTTATGGGCTGGATTTGTAATTATTATAAATCTTCATGTAATCCAATCGTCTTCTTCGTTAGGTCTAGTAGCAGGCGGCGGCGCTGGATCTCGAGTCTTCTCTCCGGATCCGAAGGCAACAACTCCACCGTCATTCCAATGGCGGGCATCAATGGTGAGCGAGAGCTGGTCCCGAAGCTATGCCCCCAGCGCTGTCGGCGTCGATCCTTGTCCTTGCTTGATCAGTCGTCGATGGGATGATCCTTGCTTGGCGTTGTCCTCGGCCTTTCTGAATCCGAGAGGGCGGGAAGCGATGCGATAGCAATGAACATCGCCGGCAATCGACCATCTCTGTGATGCGGGCTGTGGTCACCGAGCCGCACGGGCTTACGCGCTGATACCGAAGACGAACAGCGAAGGATTGAGGGCTTGAATTGAAGGCGGGGACGAATCGAACCCGACGGGGGGTCCTTGCGAGTTGCAGGTACGTCGATGTGGCCGGCACGGCGAAGGATCAATGGCCAATCGAAGAGCTCAATGTCTCGTACGTGCTGATGTAGGCAGAGGACTCAACCTCGGCGATGTCGAGTAAACTTCCATGTACCGAGACGACGATCTCGAGATGGAAGCAAGGATCGTGAACCAGGCAAGGAATGATGGTGGTTCGGCGTGCCCCTGAGCCTTGGCAAAGCTCCGCAGCGAGCCTTTCCTGCCACCGATCACTCTGATTATGCCCCAACGACGGTAGGGCTCTTCAATCTCATTCATTAGGGTTTCGATGTTAGTGCTTTTTGATCGAATTCCCACAGACGGCGCCAATTGTGAGTGCATAAATCAGCTCTCAATAATCGCTGATGGAGACCGATCTTGATGATGATCTCAACACGAACTTTAGCCTGTGAAACAAGAATAAACGAGGTCGGGGCGGGGCTTGTCTCCTCTGACGGACCCTCCGACGCTCAAGTCAGTATTGTTCTGATTCCTCCCTCTTTCTATGGAGGCGTATCTCATATCTTATAATCAAAATTAGGGTTTGAGGGTGTTACCGTAGGAAAGACAATAATGCCCTTGGGCCTTAGTGGGCTTGCTTAGTTTTGGTTCTCTCATGTAGCTTTGTGAAAGCATATCTAAATAGATGAAAAATCAATTATACCAATAGATAACACACAAGACTGTCTTCAATAGTTTTACTAAAATGGGGAGATAAAAACACTAATTTCTCTATTTGTGTTGTATGTTTATGCGATTTTCGCATGCCGACTCGTTGGTCTCTCGAGAATCAGACTTGTTTAATTTCGAATCTTTACTTAATAAAAAAAACCCACCAATTTCTCTACTTTCATGGTTAAAGTCAAGCTGGACACGGTGGGATTAAGACAAATTGAAGGGGTCAGATGGGCACGGTAGGGTCAAAATAAACTGAAAAGGAGGTGTACAATCCGACGTATGGAAGACACGAACAACGTACAAATTTAACAGATTGAATGATATTTCAATCTTTTTCAATGCGGGACAATCCATCAGTTTGGAGTTGGGAAGGCTCTAAATACCAATTTCAGATAGAGTACTCATTCATGGTCCTGAAGATAGCCGTTGAAACTTGGACGAGTGGAGATATCTTGGATCACCCAAACCCGGAAAGTTGTTGGGTCGGGCCAGATATAATCCGATCCGATATAAAGCGACCCGTAACTTGTAACTTGAACACACACGCAACGCATCGTTTACACACAAATTTCGGGAAATCTCCGTCTTCTTGCAGTCTAATCTCTTTTTCTCCTTACTCTCCCCCATCGAAAACAAGCAGTTTATCTGCTGGAAACAAACCAGACCCTTTCGCCAAGAGCCGGAGCTTCACTTTCACCATCAATGGCGATGGCTCACTCCTTGGTTGCTACACACTCTTTTACCTCGCGCTTCTCCGCTCCCTTCCTCGACGGCTGTTCTCCCTCCTCGGAGTCCCACTCTCTCGCTCTTCCCTCCAGAACCTTTTCCCCCTTTTCTCTTTCTTCTTCGTCTTCCAGGTAATCCTCTTTCTGTTTTTCTCGAATTTACCTTGAAAACATCCGTGAATGGAATTCTTGTTGAGATTGAATTTGATTGTCATCGACTTAATTGGCTGGTTTTTACCTTGTTTAGGGTTCTGAGATTTAATATTCGCGAAAAGAGTCGGAGGTGCTCGGATTTGAAGGCCGTGTACTCCGATGGATCTGTTGCTTCGGAGGGAAGAGGTGTTTGGTCAATAAGGTAGGGTTATCTCTTTGAGCGTTGGTTTCTGCGCATTGCCGCTTATTGATCCAATCCAACTGATCTATATTTCGTTCGCCTTTGAATGAAATTGGGGGGTATCTTGTAGAGAGGATTTGGCAGTGCCGTCTTCTCCGTATTTCTCTGTACATGCACGAGGACCTTCTGGACCTCCTCCCATGGTGCAAGAGAGATTTATGAGTGTGATTAGCCAGCTTTTTCAATACGTAAGTGAATTTGGTTTTATCATTGGTTGCTTCTTCGATTATGTTTGACTGTGAACTGGAAAGAGCTTTGATTTGTGCTCTTATTTGTGTAATGGTAGAGAATTATTCGATGTGGAGGAGCTGTTGATGATGATATGGCTAACATAATTGTTGCTCAGCTTCTCTATCTGGATGCTGTTAATCCCAACAAGGTAACCACTAACTAATGACTGAATACACTAATCTTTTTCAAATTTTGTTCCTTGCTTCCAATTATGTATTTTTTGGCATGCTGGTTGTGTTGATCTTGAATAGTGGACAGGTTTTTTTTGAGGTTGGACTTGAGATTCTTTTTTGAAGTTGGTGTCTATATGTTTAAACCTTAAATTGTCCTTGCTCTTAAATCTTAAGGGATAGAGTAACTAGTTCTTCGTAGTTTTTTTTCCCCAATTTCATCATTTTTTGTTGTCAAGTGCCATTTTTAAGATGAAATTTTCTTCTATGATGGTTTCTAGCTTTCAAGACACAAGAAAGAAATGACTGATCTAGGGATCTTAAGGTAGTTGGACATATGATTTACTCCCGAGAACTTATGGTTTTAACCTTTTGGCTTCTTTGTTTATTGCTTGTGTTTATTGCTTGTGCTTAATTCACCCTTTTAGTCAGCATGTCCTCGTTGTATTCTTATGTGCTGTCATTATTGGGTCCATCGGAAGCACTCTCTCGACTGGGTCGGGGTTAGAGTGCGTACACCCGGACCCCCAGACCCCACTTTATCGTGGGATAAACTGGGTCAATGTTGTTGTCTTCTTTGTTTGTGAAACTGTCATAAACCCAAACTCCAATCTCAGAGCTTTCCCCTTATTTGTTCAAGAATTTTCCCTTTGTTAGTTCTATTTGCATGTTATGACTCTCATTTGTTTTAAATAGGATATTGTCATGTATATCAATTCTCCTGGAGGATCCGTTACTGCTGGTAAGGCCTTCTTTTAACCATTACATTAATGTGCAGCAACTTTTCATTATGTGTAGTCATTGGGCATAATTATCTTTACTTATCCTTCTCCACATTTAGGTATGGCAATCTTTGACACCATGAGGCACATACGTCCTGATGTTTCTACAGTGTGTGTTGGACTAGCTGCAAGGTCACACAAATTTCAGATTTCCTTTATGTTTTTTGAGACAAAATTTACATTTTTTTTGTTATTCATTTGAATGATTGTGCTTTTTGATTGAAAATCAACTGTCAGTCTGTTTCTCCTTGTCATTTCTAGTCTTCATTGTTTTAATGCAGTTTTTTCTGCTTTCTATTCTCGTGAAATGTGGTTCACTTAGTGCAGTTGTTTACATAACGATAAGTATCTGTGTGATTGATCAACTTGTGTGTGTTTCAGTGCTGATGATTGGATCATAATGCATTGATGTGCTTCTGTTTCCTGAGGAACACTTACCAATATGGACATCTTGCAACATGTTGTAGAATCTGATTTCCAAGAGTTTTATTTTACGAAAGCAAATTACATGTGTCATTTGAACGTTTGAATTGTATTGCCCTTCAACTTAGTTCATCTCATTTATTTCTCATCATTCAACTTGTAAATAGTTGTTTCACCGAACTACTATCACTTTCTAATGCTGCTCGGAGCAGCATTAGAAAGTGATAGTAGTTCGGGAGCAGCCTGCTCCCGTCATTTATGCCTCTAGTATTTAAACACTATCTCTAGAATTTGATTGCGTGACCCTTATGTTTAAAGTCTTGGACTTGTGCTTTTGTAGAATGACGCATTTGCAAACTGGTCTTGCTATTTTTAAATATATTTGTTTTATGTGCCATCTCTGATGTTCTGAACAAAATATGGTATCACCATTCTGCCATCCTAACTCATTCCTGAAAATGTTGTTTGCTTATATATCTACCATTTTTGTTGTTGTTGTTGTACTTTCAATTTCTGTGTGCAGCTTTTTCAATCCACTTTTTATATTATTGTGCCTTCTGTTTCAGCTGAATGATTGCTAATGTTTTTGTGCAGTATGGGGGCATTCCTTTTGAGTGCAGGGACCAAAGGTATATGAAAGTTCATTAATTTTGTGAATGCAACTCGTTTTGTTGAAAACATCAAAAGCTGATGCTGGTATTTCAACGTCTGGTTTTTAGGGAAACGGCACAGTCTGCCCAATTCAAGGATAATGATTCACCAACCGCTTGGTGGTGCACAGGGAGCACAATCTGACATAGATATTCAGGTAAATCACTACTCATGTAGTCTTGTTGTGGTGCAGTTTACCCCTTTATAAAGTCTCATGTAAAATAATTGGTAGCCTGCTATATGATGTTATGTACTGGCTATATGATAGGAGTAAATATTATCCCCTAGCATCTAAGCACTAATTTGAAGTTTTGAGGACTCATTTTTGTTAGTTTTAGGTTCCAGTTCCATCAACAATGCATGTGCTAGCAACGCTTTAAAGACAGTTCTCATTTGATTGTTTTTCTTGGTATCTGAATGGCTAAATCCCATCTCATCTAATCATTTCTTATCTGGATTCAAAAGGCGTTTAGAGCCCACAAGTCATATAACCAGCTCTGAACTTGGAAAGTGAAGTTGTAACTTGATGCTACTGAACTTGGGAGCGGAACTCTCAAAACCAGTTAGATTTGAGATTTTTTTCTGATGAAGCAGGCATCCTTGAAATTGAAATACCTAAATCCATGTCTTACTTATATTTTGTCCTATGTTGGGTGCTAATATTAGTTGTGCATTGTTCTCTCTCTCTCTCTCTCTTTAGCTTCCAGATTATGTTTAGTATGTGACCTTCTGTCACTGACTTTCATTTCAATCTTCCCAATTAGGCAAACGAAATGTTGCACCACAAGGCGAATCTGAATGGGTACCTGGCTTACCACACCGGCCAAAGCCTTGAGACGATCAATCAGGACACAGACCGTGATTTTTTCATGAGCGCAAAGGAAGCCAAGGAATACGGGCTGATTGATGGAGTCATAATGAACCCTCTCAAAGCCTTGCAGCCTCTACCGGTTACCTCAGCTGAAGCGTCATCTTAGAGCTCAACATGGCTCCAAACCAATTGAATGCGCAATGATTCCGGGTACTACACAAACTGGGCTTCCAAGATCATTTAAGTTATGCTGTAGATGCAAATCTGAAATCACCTCCCCTCATGCAAGATAAGGCCCGATACAAACCTCTAAAACAAACCTCATTGTGATGCAGGTTTGTATGATGATTCAAGTACAAGTTAGTGATGACACAAGTTACTAGGAAAGTAATCAAATTTTCTTGTTGGCATCCCTTATTTTTGAGGTAACTTTTTTATTTTCTTGCAAGAATTGCTCTGTTTTGTATCTGTGTATTTGATAGATGTGAACCTATTCTTTCCCTGTTAAGTTGGCATAGTTTTGCATATGGGACACGATTCTTCGTTATTGGAAAAAAAAATACAAATTATTTACTTTTCAATTTTCATACCTCGACACCATTTTATCAATTATTTAAAAAGTGGAAATAAAATTTAACCTATATTTGGAAGGAATATATTTCAGGGTGGTTGATTGATCAAGAAAGTCATTTAAAGGGTGGTGTTTTAGAAATATCAGATTAAGGGGCGGTTTATGACAAATAGATATATTAAAAGGGCGGTTTTCTGCAATTTAGCTTAAATCTTTATTACTGTTGGGCCTTTGATCGAATTAACAATTGGGCCGACCTGGAACATTGTTGGGCCTATGATCGACTGATGGTCGACTATTTTACTCATTTGTATGGCGGCTCCATACCATCTTGAGTCTTGACATCTTCCTCCCGTCTCATTCGTCCCCGTTCGTTGACTTCTTTCCGGTAATCTCTTCTCTTCCGCTTTGATTCGCCTCTGATTTCTTCGATAATCGGCAATCTCTCCTCTTCTTTTATTCCTTCCGCATTCCTTGTATTTGAAAACGCATATGTAACCTGCTTGATTGCAACCGCTAGATCTATACATCGTGCTCCTTTCCCCTCTCAAAAGATATTTGAATTTGAATTTATTACATAATCGCGGCCAGAAAAACATGCGGAAGAGGTGCAAAAAGATTTTTTTTTTTTCCCTTCCCGCTTTTGCTGTTTGATTTTTTGGATTTGAAGAAAAGCTCGTTTTAGATGATTGCGAAATATATTCTAGGTTTAGGTTGTCGACTTGAGATTGTATAGAAATTTATGGTTTCCAATGGACGATTCAAAGCCCTTAACGGATTGATTTCGACAGATCTAATTCCAATCGTTAATGGAGATCAGTTGTCTTCAACCGGCAGAACATTTGTTTTTTATGTGTACCCGTCATATCTGTAAAAATCATTTCTTTTAATTGTGCATTGGAGAGAAATCCTATTAGTCCCGAGTTTGATTCATTGTGTTTGTTAGTGGATTGATGAATGAATGATAGGTTGAGTTGTTTGAAACATGAATTTTTTTTGTGTTGTCTACAATAAACATGTTTTGCTTTTATCATTTCAAATTCCAGATTGTACGAAATGATAGGTTTTAGGAATGTAGAATGAAATTGATCTCATTAGAACACAAACATATCAGTCATGGCAGTTGTATGTTTCATCCAACAGCAGGAATTTTGTGTGTTTACTGTCAAGCTAAACCAACATGGCTGGTGGTAGGATCCCTCATCCCAAGCTGAAAGGCCCTAGTGTGGTCAAGGAGATACTGATCGGGTTCAGTCTCGGCTTGGCTGCTGCTACGCTGTGGAAAATGCACCACTGGAACGAGCAAAGGAAAACTCGAGCGTTCTATGACATGCTGGAAGAGGATCAGATCAGCGTGGTTGTTGACGAAGAGTAACTCTCCCTTGGGTCTCCGTCTCTTATACCTGTATCTTCTGCAAGAGTAGTTAGATCACGCAATCCACCCTTAAACATGCCTCCAACATTTTAATAATCGTTGAGTTTGCTGCAAATGAGACAGTTTCTATCTAAACAAATAGGTTTGGACCCAATATTTCTTGGTTGTATAGTTTACATGGTTCATCCTTTGCCAATGTGAAAACTGGAAAGCTATATTGCGCTACAATTGAAACAATGGTGGATTTGCTTCAACACGGCGTTAGTGTTTGTGTTTGTTTTAGACTCGTTCGGTTTGATGGTGATTGATGTTCTATATCCGAATGTTATATCAAGGGATGTTATTCGAGCCGAGCTTGACATGTTCAAGGTTGGTTCATTTGTTAAACGAGCTCGAGTCGTGGCGGGTCTAATTTTTAAACGAGCTTTCTTTTCTATTCAAGCTCGGCTGGTTTTCGTAAATGAACGAGCTCGAGCCAATCTTTTTTTGGTTTAAGTAGTTTTACTTGGACATAACATATTAACTTAAAGAAAATTTTAGAAATTCCATACATTTCGAGCTATTGGAGCTTAAATCGAACGAGCCGAGCTTTCAACCTAGCTTCAAATCATGTTAAAGCTCAGCTTGTTTAGGTAAGCGAACGAGCTCGAGTCAAGCTTTTTTCGAGCCGATCCTGAGCCGTATTTCACAACATGATGCTCCCAATGTAAGTAGCCTTAAAATATTTTGTCAGCAAAATGGGCCATATTACAAGAGATTGTGAGAGATGTAAGCCTAAGGGAGAACGTGATCTTGGACAGGGATTTGTAAACTATACATCTAAATATCTAATACATTCGATTCTGACCTACAAAAATCATTATTAAATTTGGTGTTGCTCTGTATCATGTCACGTGCTTGTTTGATTATTTGATCTTGGCGAGATCTTGAATTCTTGATCTCTTGGTAAAAAATGACTACTGACCCCCAACCAGGGGTGATATACGAGCTCACGAGCTCGAGCTCCATATGAAAACGAGTTTAAACAGGTGCTCGTACTCGACTCGCGAGCTGAGAAGAGTACTCGAGCCGAGCTCGCTTATGCTCGAGCTCGTTTGTTCAGTTACAATTTTTTAGTTATTTACTCTCGATTTAAGTTCGGTTTTAATTCAATCTTAGCCAATAATACTCAAATTCACAATCAATAACACACAATATATACACAACACAGTCCAACACAACCAATAATACCCAATTTTAGCTCAATTTAAGCACGTTTGTTCGGTTACAATATCACAATCAAGCTCGGTTTTGAAATCAAATAACCTGAAATCAAATAACCTAAAGAAATCGAACAACTTGAAATCAAATAACCTGAACTGGATTGAATATGTAAAGAGGGAGTCATATCTGAGGACGAGAAGGCGGAAATCAACCGGCGAGACCTAGATCGGAGAGAGGAAGCGGGCGACAGAGGCGAGGGTGAGCCAGATATGAGGATGAGAGAAGAAGCAGGCGACGAAGGGCGACCTGGATCTGTAGAAGCGAGCAAGAGCGAGACCTAGATCCGAGAAAGACGACATGCGGCATGCGATGGGAGGGTGACGAGGCGCGACGACGGGCAATCCAGATCTGAGGATGACGAGGCGTGACGGCGGGCAGCCGCAACGAGCAAGAGATGATGAGACTTGAGAGAGTAACAGAGATTAGGGGTGGTCGGTGGGAGCGTTCCTAAAATAAAAAAATGGATGGGAGCGGTTGGGTTAGGTTTAGGGGAATTATGTTTTATACCTAGGAATTTAGGGGTATTCGAGCTCGCGAGCTACTCGAGCTTGAGCTCAGAAATAGGCTCGAACTCGACTCGTATATATATTCGAGCGATCCCGAGTCGAGCTTTTACCGAGTCGACCCCGAGCTACTCGGCTCATGTATTAGGCCTACCCCCAACCCGCTACCCCACCAAGAGTTGTAAATAAAAAATTATAAAAACTTCTTAAATGCAGTGGACCGGATTTGGAACGAGTTTTATCTAAAATATTTGCTTGTTCCTAAAGGTGAAATCGCTCACTCCGGACGCCCCTCACCCCCGACTCGAAGGGAAATAGGGGATTGTGAGAAGAGGTAAATTATGGTGACTCAACCGACCACAAAGGTCAAGACCAGTGCTCACTGCGCACAAGGAGTCCCGCATTTGAGAGGTTGCTCCCACACTGCCGCTGGTGAGACTCGATCTTTGAGCTCTTGTTTCAAATGTTAACTGACTCACCCCGTGACCAGTTGCCCGATGTCCAGGGGAAAGGGCCGAGTTAAGCCTGTTTCATGAGTTTGGCGATGTGGCCATACTCATCTGCTATATTAGATCGGACGGCTCGTGTGCCCACAAATGTTTGATATTATATCTAACAACATAAATTAAATATAAATTGCTTGTTTAAGTTATAAAAACAAATGATTACCCGCACTACGTAACACTAATAATCAAATAGGTCCCGGTAAGGAGCAAGGGGAGGAGTAAGGAGGTCCCGAGTTCGATCACTGCTTCCGCCTCTTTTCTTGGGTGAAAACCCAAGGTTTACCTTGCTCTCTACCACTGGGTCGAGCCGGTCGGCGCAAGCCGGTTTACCTGGTACGTGGTCCTTTCCGGCTGGGTCACGTGCTCCAGTCGGGGTGGTCTAATGGTAAGGAGCAAGGGGAGGGGTAAGGAAGTCCCGGGTTCGATCCCTGTTTAATCGAGGTTGCCTAGTGGTATGGAGTAAGGGAAGGGATAAAGAGGTCATATTTACCTAGTACGTGACTCTTGTCGGCTTAATCACATATTCGAGATTTATTATCGAAGGTGGGTGGCTCGTCGTCAAAAAATCAAATAATTGAAATGTAAGAAATCTAAACAAGTGGATTTTAACATAGAAGTTGTCATCTCATATTTCCTCTAATTTCTCATTTATTAATTTCATTACACCGCAATTAAAATTATTTTGTTAATTGTTGTATTATTTAAATACTTCATACTATATGTATAATCGTTTTCAATTCAGATCATGATTTTTTCATAAATATGTTTAATCTAATTAAAAAATAGCAAGTATCCTTTCAGACTTAGAGGCCCGTTATGAGCTTATCCATGTTCTCAAACCTGTATCCATTGTGAGCACAATCCGAACTTAACAACCTATCTAGACTTAACCAAATGGCCATTTCAGTCCATTTTTTTTAGGACGAACAAACCGGATTGAGTGAACCAGCCCTCGTTTGTTCAAGTATCAAGAATAGATTAAAAAAACGATTTTTCGATTTTATATCCTTGGGACATAGCCACGTAGGATAACATTGAAAGTATTTTTTTAATTTTAATTAATTTAACTTTTTTAAATTAAAATTTTGAGATCTTATTTCGTTCGGTACGAAATCTTTTCCAATCTCTACAATATAATAGCAAAACCTTTGTGTAAAAGATTTAGCCACGTGGCCCAATAATTTTTGGAGAGTTTTTTTCATTTTCTCCTTTTTACCTCACCCTTCTTCTTTCTATCCTGAACGCCGACGGTTGAAGACGGTTTTTCTCACAGACGGTTCCTTCCAAGTTCATACTTCGCTCTTCGTCCTCTTCTCTCTCCTTTCTCCTCCAATTTCATTCAGATGGAACGAGGAGCCGGTTCAATAGCCACCGCCCTAAACGCCGATTTGGATTCGATCAGAGAACGAGGAGTTCAACACCAAAATTGCTGGTGGAGGTTCGCAGCCAGGCACCTGCTGCCCTTTGAATTTGTATGTTCCCTAATCGCCTTTCGGATTCAATTTTGGGTTGATTATGATGATTTGTAATTTGGGGCTCTTGAATTAGGGCAGTTGACGGAGGAAGTGGGTAAATTTAACCCTGAAATTTGCCCTTGATTTGAAGATGTCGAGAGTTCTTGGGTTTTTTTCGTTTGGGGACAACCGGAAAAGGATGCCAGAAGTTCCCATTCTAAGCGGGTGAAGGAGCGGAACGCAGCCAGGCTCAGCACACCCCTGCACACGTCGTTACTTCCCAGGAGCGAGTACCGTCTCGGTTGTTTCCATTAGGTATGTCTCGACCTTTCCCCAAATTTTAAGTCCTCAATTAACTCTTCTTTCAACTTAGAATTTAGTTTTTGCCCTCAAATTTTCAATTGCCTCTCTTTTTTTCCTTTTGCAATTGGTAAATTTTGGGGCTTTTGAAGCAATTGCAATGCGTCGTATCCTCCTCCGATTCACCCTCCAAATTCCTTTCAATATCACTTACAACATCAGGTCAGTTTCACTTACTCTTCTCCTTTCCTTCAGTTTTCCTTGTACTGTGTATTAGGTTTCTAAATGAATCGGAATGTCGAACTGAAAAATACTAATTGATTTATCATTAGATCGTAATGAGCTTATTCGTATCATTTCTTAGAAAAATTAAGTTCAAACTCTCATCTTCCTTTCATCGATTCAGTTCAGCGTGAAACTAAGCCTTTTAATCTCTGTAGTATAAGAATTAGTTTCCTTTAGATTGTTTTTCATTTTGCCTAGGACAGGTTTTGGTTATAATTGAATGGCTAATTTGTTGTATTGGAATACTCTTCTTACCAAGCTTATTAAAATCTCGATCCAGATCTAAGAATGATTCTTTGATCAGAATATGGCAGGACAGTCCGAATCGGAGGTAGAATCTTAATGTGATTTAGATAAAATTAATAGAATCTTGTGTATGATCTTAATCCTAATATATGATTTTACAAACCATCCTAAAAAAAGTGTCTACAATTGAATTTTGTTTGAAGTAGAATTGTGGTATGATATTTTGGATGCTGAAAATACCCGGAGGTCTTGTGACATTTTGTTTAATGTAGATCATAGCTCTGACCGAACTGAGTGTATGAAGCTATGCAAGAGGATTGAGTACACAATTAGAGCTTGGTATTTACAATTCGAGAATATAATGGTACCTTCATGTTTGCACTTTTGTAAATGATTCTTTGGTTTTTAGATAGGTGCTAACAAGCTAAGTAGACACAATGTTTGACTACTTATAAAATCATTTCCTCGTGATGATAGTAATTATACGCCTTCTTTGATCCCGTCACTGGAGCTGAAAATTTTGAGCAGCAGAAGTTATCTGCAACTGAAATTGATATTCTTGTGCAGAATTTTCTTTCTTACTTATTTCCGGTACGTTATCGCATTGTTTCTGTTCTTGCCATAAGGTATCACATTCTTCTAAATATGACCTTTTGCTGGAAAAATATATGTTTATTGGTGGGGAGCAATAGACTACTGTTATTTATTATTGATATTTTTTGTCGCATATAGTAATCTCCCACCTCCTTTGTGTTTCTCATCTATTCCTTTGTTCAAGGTATTCCTTCTGTTCAGGTATAACTTACACAGTTACACTAAACTTCTAGTCATCTCACCTTTTCAACTTTTTTCGATCATTTTTGGCCTTTTGCCTTTTCTATTTGTTAGATTTCTCTGGTAATGCCAAAGCTTTTGAGTAGGATGCACATGAAAGAACTGAAACTGCCAGTTTGCAAATTCTAGCTAACTATAGATGGCCATTTCTCTAGCATCTCTGCTCTTATAAGCTGAAGTTGGATCAGACAAAGATTTCCAATGCAAATAACTTATGACATTTCAAAAACCAAAATACATCTTGGAGGTTCTTTTGTGAAGGTTTTAAGTGATCAATTCCTTTTTTTGTCCAGCCCGCTATGATTCAAATAGTTTGATATTTTTGTAGAGGATGGTGATTTCTTTGACATCTGATAGAGCTGTTTGGAATGCTATTTTGAACAATGACGCTGTACGAGAGCTTAGAGAAGCAATTTTGCAAAGGTATGGCCGAGCTTTTATGTTGCGAACTGTATTTTGTACAATGATACAATTTTCATTTCTTTTGGCCTTTTAGATATGATCATATGAATCTTCAAGTCCAAAAATTACTTGTGCATCTTCAAGTCCAAAAATTACTTGTGCATTTTCTGTTATGAAAAGGATTCAGAAAATGACGTAATTAGTTGCATGATTGTTAAGGTTGATTACTTTTCAGAATCTGCACAATTGCGCTGTGTTTGATATGTTATTGTGAACTTGAAACATATCAAAAGTGCATCCTTCCAAATCAATGTTCTTAGCAAGTTGATGTCTTTGCTGTTTGTTTATCCCAGTGGCTTCTTCCTAATGTGCAAGAACTCTCTATTCTTCCCATTGAACTCAACCTATAGCCCTTTCCTAAACCAATCAGAAAATTAGAGAATTCAAGTTGAGTACCATTTAGCCAATTACCTGAAAGGCTGAAACTACCTACCTTATTAATGACCCGAAACCAAAGGCTTCGCCGTGGTCAGAATCCCCTCTAATATTTTGGACCCAAATTGAGTTTAGATAGATCAATTGCTACTCTCTGGCGGCTGCAAGCGTCGGAGGCTGCTGCTGGAGTTACCGGCGATAATGGCGGACATGAGCGTCGCTGATGCCATGAAGGCTTTTCCTGTCTCTTCATGGCATATCTGCCCTGGTTTGGTTGGAAACCTTAATCTCTAATCTCTTGTCGCTCATACATTCATTTCTTTTTCATTTGTGTTGATTTTGTCGTTTGGCCTTCAGATCTGGCACCTTCGAACTTATACTACTGCGATAACCTAGTGTAACTCTTGATCCCAACCTTTACATATTGTTCTGGATAGAAAAGGATTTGTGTTTGTTTGGACATGAAGCTGTCTATTCAGAAATGATTTGGTTGCTGTTTAGCATCTCTATCTGTGTATGTGCAAGTGTATTTCTGCTGGTTATGTTTTTTTCAAGCTCAGTTCTCTTTTTCTCTTCTCTTTCCATTGTGTTATCTTATTTCCCCTCTTAGATTTGATGCTTCTTGTGTATACTGAGTTGAGTTAATGCTTAATCCTTGATTCGTACTGCTCTTAGCATTGTCGTCTATTTTTTTTTGGTTGGACATGAACTTCTCTGTTCAGGAAAAAAAAATTAGGAAAAATCTCAGTTGGTGCCATATCTCATTAGGTGACATGAATTTTCAATTTTGGCTTACTGAACCAAACCTACCTATAACTCACAACTTTATATTTTCATAACCAAAAAATTTATGTCAATAAGCTTTGTGAATCAAGTGAGACAAGATTTAACACTGACGTCACCTAAATGAGATTTCTCATACCTTATTGTATCCAAGTGTGATATGTCTAATCATCATTACACAATCTGAGATTTTCCCAAAAATTGTGTGCATATCTGTCAATATATGTGGTTGATTATTTCCTTCTTTTAGGTTTGGGAGAGATGGAAGGATGTGGGCTAAAAAAAGTGAGCTCTCATTGCTCAATCACTGAGATGGATGACTTTGACCTCTCTAAGCTTCTGGATAAGCCGAGGTTGAACATCGAGAGAAAGTGATCATTCGATGAGAGGTCGTTCAGTGAGCTGTCAATTGGACTGGGCAAGGATTACTTTGAGAGCATGTACTCCCCAGGGACTAGATCTGGTTTGGATACCCTGGCTTCGTCTGCCAGAAATTCATTTGAGCCCCATCCTATGGTTGCGAAAGCATGGGAAGCTCTTAGGCGATCTTTGGTGCACTTCAGGAACCAACCTGTCGGCACGATTGCTGCTTATGACCATGCCTCAGAAGAAGTATTGAACTATGATCAGGTAGAAACTAAAACATTATCAAATCTGTATTTTGTCCTTTAAGAACATTGGGAACTAATAATACTATGATCAGATGTATTACCTTTGATCAGGTAAGAACTAAAACATTATCAGATCTGTATTTTAGCCTTTAAGAACATTAGGAACTATGATCATATCTGTTCTTTAACAGCTAAAGCATGATCAGATCTGTATTTTGTCCTTTTTAGAGGAATTTAATTTATATAACTTGTGAAATTCTGTTCTTTTGAGCAGGTTTTTGTACGAGATTTTGTTCCCAGTGCTCTGACTTTCTTGATGAATGGGGAGCCTGATATAGTGAAGAACTTCCTCTTAAAGACTTTGCAACTTCAAGGTTGGGAAAAAAGAATTGACCGATTTAAGCTAGGGGAAGGAGCCATGCCAGCTAGCTAAAGTGCTCCATGATCCTATTCGGAAAACTGATACTATAATTGCTGATTTTGGTGAGAGTGCCATTGGAAGAGTTGCTTCTGTTGACTCAGGTTTATGGTGGATTATTCTGCTTCGTGCGTATACAAAGTCTACTGGTGACATGACACTGGTAGAGTCACCTGAATGCTAAAAGGGGATGAGGCTTATTTTAGCAGAGTTTAATTATTAACTAACATAATTATAGACATTTTCCCATTTCACCATTTTTTATCTTTTGGTTCTTTTTGGTGGGTATTGACACTCTTAGTTTCCATATCTTCTTCGAGGTTGCCTGTTTGGGCTTTAATCCAACTCATTCTTTGTTGTTTTATGTAATTGATTCATTCTTAATAATTTATCTAAACTTAAAAACAAGGGTCCAATATATATAATCGGTTAATAGTTTTTTAGCAATTTTATTTTATATAGAATATGGAATATAGATGGACATTAAAATTTTAAATGCAACATATATATATTTTTAAAATCTAAGGTATGTCTGTTTTGCATTTGTTCATTTTTTCAATATAATAACATTATTAAAATGTGATATTATTATATTTATATTATAATAGGTACATTTGCATAATATCTATATCTATATCTATATACATATACTAAAACCGATGCATAGCGTCCTGCGTGGCGGCGTGTGAGTGAATCTGCCTACGTGGCGGCGCGTGAGTGCGTCTCGCAAAACTTTCTCCCGTCAAAAAGGAAATCTGATAAAAATAATTATTTTATTTTACCATTAACTCTTATAATTGGATAGATATGAAATATCTTATAAGGAAAAAATTATATCAATATAGCACAATCAATATAATTAATATTAAACGTACTAATAATAATTAGATATAATGTATATTCGTTCATTATGTATATTCAATATAATTAGATATAATTAAACACATCGTATGTCTTTACTCTATTTCAATATAATTAAACGTATTAGTAGTAATAATAAAACTAATTAACCTATCATTTTGACGGTTGTTAGATTCAAGGTTTGAGTGTCTAATGGAGTTTTAGAAACACTCTGTAATCTATATCTATATTTTTTATTCTATTCTATATACATATACTAAAATCGATGTATAACATTTTATGTGGTGTCTTGTGGTTGATTCTAGGGAAAAATTAATAAAAATAATATGTTATAATAGTTTATAGAAAGTTGTATAAGTCTCAATCTATCTATAAATATTTTAGTTAATTTACAAAAATATAGATAAAAAAAGATTTCATGGTCATACATACCAAAAACATCTATAGATAAATATGTTATATTTGTTAGGTGCTATTTTATTTATATCTAGATTATTTTTTGGTGGAAAGAATTATTTATATCAAAACCAATCATTTAATAATTGTTATTTTATTTCTATCTATATTATATTTGAGGCCAAAATAAATAATTAAAATATTATATAGCCATAATATGTAGCTATAATCCATCAGTGTAGAGATATTTCAGTAAACTAACGTACTATATATTTAATAAAAAATAATATTTAAATATTTAAAAAAACATGTATCTATTAAATTAAATGAGATTAAATTAATTGTAGAGTAGAAAAAAAAAGTACCTTATAAATGTGAATTTTATTTATATTCTGAGAAAATATAAATAAAAGATATTTAGATTTTTATAATCTGTCGAGCTAATTTTATTTATATCTATATTAATTTTTGGTGAAAATTTGATATATATTTATATTTTTTATTGAAATCTATCTAAATTATTTATAATATTTCATTAGTGTATTCCCCGTACACGGGACGGGGCCTACACTAGTACATATACTAAAACCGATGCATAGCGTCCTACATGACGTTCTGTGGTTGATTCTAGGAAAACAATTGTTAAAATAATATGTTATCATAATTTATATAAAGTTATTATAATTAAAAATCTATCTATCTATATACTATATTTTAGTTAACTGATAAAAATATAAATGAAAGACAATTTCATAGCCATACTTACAATTGCTGAATTTTTACAGCAGACAGGTTTATAGAGCTTAAGATTTTTAACAGCTTCTTCTATTGTTAATTTTGCAGCTTCTGTTCAACCATTGCTGTTATGTATGGACATGTGTATTCAGCTTCTATTGTTTTTCTTAATTGTGTAATTTCAAATTCTGTAATTTCAAGCTTTTTGTTTATGATTTTTTTTAATCTAAATTCTAATTCAATTGATCGCAAAAGACCAAAAGCTAAGCAACATGATTATTAACTATACAATTACATATAACCATAGATAGTTTATACGAGATTTGAACTCGTATCATCTAAAACGCATTGATTAATATGATAACATCTGAAAAATAAGATAAATACACTTAGATTAATTTTAAAAATCCCGTGCGTAGCGCACGGGGTATAGACTAGTTTAGGTATTATGATAGTAAATATTTACCAAATCTCCCTGTTAAATGTAAGTGTAACTATATAATTAAAGCCCAGCCCATTAAGGAAAGATGTACACAGGCGCCAGGTAAACAGTAGTGGGTGGCACAAACATGGCCCCCTCCGTTACCGGCGGCAATTGGGTGAAGTCGTATCCCACTCCCCTCCCCCTCCCACCTTACCGGCCTTATATAAATCCACACCCTCCCTTTCCGTTTCTCACTCCACTCTCAATCTCATCTCTGTAGTCTCCCTCTCCTCATCAATCGCACCTATGGCGACTAGATGCGAGCTCTTCTGGGAGATCATTTGCGCCATCATTCTCCCTCCTCTCGGCGTCTTCTTCCGCCATGGCTGCTGCAGCGTACGCACCATTTCTCTCTCTCTCTCTCTCTCTCTCTCTCTCAATCGATTTTCGTTCAATTTTAGGAATTCGTGTTTTTGTTCGTTTGATCTGATTTCTGGATCTGTCGGTGTTTTTGGTTTTCGTGCAGTGCGAGTTTTGGCTGTGCGTCTTGCTGACGATCCTCGGTTACATCCCCGGCATGATCTACGCTCTCTACGCGATCATCGTCCAGGATCGCAGTCAACGAGATGAGGAGATCCACTACCGCGCGATGCCCTGACCTGCCTCTCCCGTTCCTCCTGAATCCATGTCAATTTCTAGGGTTCTTTTTGTTGTTGTTGTTGTGATTGAACCGTTTATTCCCTCTCCGATCTGGAATGAGAGCTCGTGATCCGTTCGATTTGTTTTCCCCCTTTTGCAGCTACATGAGAAATCATTTTGCTCTGTAGTCTGTACTACTACTATCTGTTGTTGAATTTTTAGTTTTGAACTGATTGAAATTTGAAAAGCCAATGGATCCACAACAACTTCTTCCTAAATTTCCATGCTCTGATTGTCAACAGCAAGTCATTTGGATTGTGATACCGAATTCAACATACTCATCGACTGTTGTATTCACTACGCGAAATTCAAGTGTTTTGCAGTCACTTTAGGTTCGATTGAGAGCACATTGAGTTCTTATTGATATCAAGGACTTAAGCCAAACAAAAGGTCTAGTGTCACAATCGAACTACTGTATAATGTTTGGATAGTAAATTGAACACATTCACTACTAGACTATTTTTTCACAAAAAATGTACCTAAGTTCCTAGCACGTCAAGCCGAGTACACACCATCGCGCACAAGACCATCAACTTACTTTGCAATGGAAGGCACAATAAGAGAGCTCTCACGATGTAAGACATGGACCCGTCCACAAGTACTAAATTCGAATCAAGCATTAGGGGTCGTTTGGTATCTAGATATCGATATCGGGTGATATATATCGGTATCGGTATCAAGATATCGATATCAATTGATACCTCCTAAAAAATCAGTATATCAAAATATGTCAAATTTGATATCTAGATATCTGGGTGTTACCAAACACAGATATCACTTGATATCAAGTGATATACTGTGGGTACCAACCACTAGACATCGATATCAGTTTAAGTGATATCGATATCTAGCCATACAAAACACTAGATATCAGATATCGGGGGCTGATATCCGATATCTGATATCTAGATATCAATACCAAACGACCTCTTAATGTCGAATCTATACCAATCCATGGCAAACAGACCCTTCCAAATCTCAAATCTTCATCGACGACTATTTTATAGAATATCTGCGTCATTTTTATGTTTCTTTGCGGATTGGGAATAACCACATCAACAACACAACCTACCAATTGAAGTTAAAGCCCAGCCCAAAAAGGAAAGATGTAAGTAGGTGGCATGGAATGTAAATGGTAGTCGTACAGCACTCTCCTAGTCTCCTCCGATCAGAGAGTGTTATTCGAGGTGAGCTTGGTATTTTTTAATTCGGTTTATTTGTTAAATGGGTTCGAGCGGAGCCAAGTCTAATTTTTAAACGAATTTTTTTTTATTAAGCTTGGCTTGTTTAGGAAATAAACAAGCTCAAACTGAGTTCTTTTTCGAAATTTTAATAGTTCTATTTGGTCATAACATATTAATTTAATAAATTTTATAAAATTCGAGTTTAAATCGAACGAGCCGAGTTTTCACCTGAACTTAAAATCGTGTTCAGATTTGACTTGTTTAGACAAGTGAATAGGCTCGAGTCGAGCATTTTTTTGAGCCAAGGTCGAGGTGTTCAGCCCTACCTCCAATTTATTTCCCTATAAAAGTGGAACCTCCCCTTATGCTTCCCAATCCACCCCCTCCCAATCTCCAAATTCTCTCTCACTCTCCCAACAGCAGCTATGGCGACTAGATGCGAGCTCTTCTGGGAGATCGTCTGTGCAGTAATTCTCCCTCCTCTCGGCGTCTTCTTCCGCCATGGCTGCTGCACCGTAAGTAAAATCTCTCTATCTGGATCTCCAGCTTCAATTTGTGTCTAATTTCAGCAATTTTTGTGTTTCCGTTTGATCAAATTGCCGGATCTGTCTCGGTGATTTCGTGCAGTTTGAGTTTTTGCTGTGCGTGGTGCTGACGATCTTCGGCTACATTCCTGGTATAATCTACGCTCTCTACGTGATCCTCGTCGTGGATCGCAATGCCGGCAATGAGGAGGGCCAATACCGTGAGCTTCCCTGACCGCCTCTCCCGTTCCTCCTGATGTCAATTTCTATGGTTGTTGTTGTTGAAGCGTTTCTTCTATCTCTTGTATCTGGAATTGGAGTTCGTAATCGGTTCGATTCGTTCGTTTCCTTTATGCCGTTTCATGAAAAATCATTTTGTTGTGTTACTGATGTTGAATTTTTAGTCGCATTTCCTCTGAGCTCTAGTTTTGGACTGATTGAAAAGCTATGGATCAACGTCTAGTTCCTAAATTTCACCGCTCTGATTGATAACAGTCATTTGGATTGTGATGGCTAATTAAACATACTCATCAATGTCAATGTGTGAGCACATTGAGTTCTTACCTGAAAATCAAATCATCAACGAATTTAGGCTTCCCATTTTTATTTTTTTAATAGGAAGATTTATTCTTACACTAATATTGCATCCATTGTGATAAAAACTATATAAAATATTTAACAATATTAAACTTATTAAACTTATTACTAAAAATATAAGATTATTAAAAAAAAATTAATATTTTATATAGTTTTTATCATTATTAAAAAAAATATACGTGAATAGTAAACATAAAATAAAAGTGAACGGATAGATGAAGTATAAGAATAAAAATGGAATCCCGAAAACACAACGGGCCAAAATTGTCCAACTCATGCCAAATCCCAATCGAACCACTGCATCACTATTTTTTTCAAAAATAAAAATCAAGAAATAAATGCCCATGCTCGAAATAGAGAGTCCCATTTAAAGTCAGGTTCACCATGTTTTTGGTTTCACTTCGACTTTCACTGACGTGCACACACTAGTGGAGATTGACGATTTCGTCCATCAAAACGTTGTTGGACAGTGCATCAATCGCGGTTAATTGCCCCCAAATATTTGCCTTATATTAAAAAAAAAAAAAAAAAAAGTTTCACCGTGTTTTTTTAGATAAGTTTAAAGTCGGTCTCTGTTATCGCCTCTCTATGGACTACATTTTATCTCATCCCGCCAAAACATTCACTACTCTAGCGGATTTAAATCAAAGAATGGACGACTCATGAAGCCATTGGAAGCGGATATCCGCCTCTGCCTTCACAAAGGGCATTGCATTCATAAATGGACTCTTTGTTTCCATATATGACTTCTCGTTTTGTTGTTGGACCAAAACGTGGAGTCATTTTGTCATTATAAGTGTTTTTATTTTTCCTGAAACACAAGCATGAAATCCCAAAATACTCATTAGAATATTAGATTATGTTAAAGCGTGATTGATGGATATGGCTGCAATGGTTGGCTTGCTATTTGGTTTCACCGATTATATCTAATTTCATACGAGTTTGTTTGAGTGCCGATTTCTTTTCCACCTCACAAATCTGTCTGAAAAAATTCGAATCAATTTCCTTATAATAAATGTAAAAGGTTGTAGTTGTGGATATCATACAGTATTTAGTGGTGTGGGGTTCCACTTTGTTTAGGAAATTGCTACGCTGTCGTTTTTTAAGTGGTGTGGGTTCACCTCTTCTGGATATCAGCCCAGCTAGTGTGTTTGGCGTTTGAATGGTAACCCCATCTGTGATCTGTCAATATGTCCTCATATACTACTCTGTCTTTGTTTTCTTTCTTTTTTTTCGGGATGGACTCATCATTTACTTTCTCAATTATCAACTTTTATGGGTCCAACATTTTACTGTTCCACTACAAATAGTTAACAAGATAACTCTACAGTTTAGACCCTGGTGAAATTCAAGTATACATCCATATCGAGTAAGTCAAAATGACGTTTTCAATAGACTCATAACAGCAGGAACACAAGGACATAAAACCATATAGATAACAGATCTATAGATAGCCTAAGAACATGTAACCTAAACAAAACAGAAGAGAAAATAGATAAAAACGCAGACAGAGAGAAACATAAAGGAAGGTAAGATGGCAACTGGCAAGTGAGATTCATGCTTAGCAGTAAGACTGTGGAACACGATGATGATCCGCCCTCGAGCCATCCTATATCCGCGACCAATCTGAAGCCCTAAGTAGTAGGTCCCGAAAGCCTCACTCTGTTAAACAAAGGTGAAATTTTGGGAGGAACACTAGAGTTGCAGCACTTGACCACAACTTAATGTGCAAGAGTTGATGTCATGGTAATTGACATCGACTATTGTGGCACTCAACCAAACCAGTATCATCAGCTAGTATCACATCAAACCGCCCAATATATACTTGTATACATTAGTTGCCATCAATATATCACACAAACATTTGTTTCATAGTTACAGTGGACAGTGCCGGAAAAAAAAAACATTGCAAAAGGAATACAAGAAAATAATCGATGAATTAAACAATGCTCTATAATTACCTCATCTGCAGATTGATTGATACAAACATATATACCACGGTACTTGGCTTCTCAGTTCTCATGAGTCCAATGCTTTCTACTCGGCACCTCAAGAGACGATCAAAGATGATGCAGTATGGTAGTTTAGGCCGCCTCAACCGATAGGATCTCCAGCTCTGCCCACCAGAGGGGAGAGAGCCTTGGGACAGCCACGTCAGCTGAAATCCGGAGCACTTCCCTCAGCCTGTCCGTGGCCTCCCTCATCGTAGGCCTCTGTCTTGCTACTGGTTTAATGCAGTCCTTGATCACCTCGCAAATGACTTCAAGTTCCTCGTTCTTGAATGACTTGAGTGTCGGATCAACCAAGGACACGAAGTTCCGTTTATCACTCAAGTATTCACCCGCCTGCAATGCCAAGTTCATTTTTGTTTTTAACTAACATGAATATCCAATTAATGGATCAAAAAATGTATTAATGTCAAAAGTTTAACAAAAAGTCGAAAGTTGCATATGAATGGAGACAGCACAGCTGCTTTACCCAGTTCAACAAGAGACCGTGCTCCTCCGATCTAGGAACCTTCCCAGTGATGATCTCAAGCAACAACACTCCAAAATTATGCACATTAGACTGTAGACTGCTGCTTGGAAGAAGATCTGCATGCTTTTCTTCGTCTTCTTCATACGCAATCTCTTCACATTTGGGCAATTTGGTGAAAACTCGCTCTGCAATCTATGGCCCCACAAAATTAAAAAAAGAGCAAAATGTTATAGAATATCATGAACAATAACCTTTGCACGAGCAGAACATGTATATATTTAGGAACCTTGGCTGCATAGTCATCAGTTAAATAGATCACGTTCGAACTCAAGTAGGAGTGAACAACAGGTGGATTCAGGCCATGCATGTGTTGGAGGCAGTAAGCAACACCCATGATGATTCTCATTCTAACACCCCAGTCAAGGTGTTCTAATTCCTTCACTGAAAAACATTAAGAAATCAATACCAAATTCAGCTAGATTCCATGCAGCTAGCTAGCACAATAGACAACTTTAAAATTAACTGGTGTCAGTTACCATGAAGGTGCTCAAAAAGGGTTCCATTTGGTGCGTACTCATACACCATCATCCTAGTAAATGGCTCAATCTCCTCACAGTAACCAAGAAGATTCACAAAGTTTTTGTGGTTTACTCTTGATAATGTTTCAATCTGTAGTAATAAGAAGGGCAGCAAGGAGGAAAAGAACATCAGTATGCACTGAAAGTGCCATAACAAGCAACCAATGAAAAATAATTTTATCCTCTCATTAGGGATAAACAATACAGTATCTAATAATAAACAGTCGTTCAAACTCACACTTCTGCGATACCCAATTTCTGATTCCTCCCACCAATCTTTTGCACATGTAACTACAGTTGATGCAACAGCAATCTCAACTCCACTTGACAGGGTTCCCTTGTATATAGTGCACCCATCACGAGTTTCAATGATATTACTGAAATCCTCAGAAGCAATTTCAAGTTCTGGCCTATTCAGCTTTGGAACCCCTACATTTGAAAAAACGATTTTCGCACTTGAAGTTTTCAGCAAACCTTGTTTCCATCTAGTGATCTAGAATGAATTTGCGCCGCTATGAGAGGAAAAGTTAAATTACCAGTGACAAATGCCTTCTGTAGCTGTCCACTAATTCCAGTCTTCCAAGGACCTATACTTTTCATCATCCGCTTTCTGGTCATGCAAAACAAGGCTGTACAGATTGCAGCGAGTAACACCAAACCAAGAGCCACGGAAACGTATATCCAAATCTTGCCAGAATTGGATCGCTTAGTTTCTGTTTCCTGTAATGGAAGGGAAATAGGAGCTTGCAAGGGTGCATTTGGAGGAGAAGCCTTTGTACTATTAGCTAAGGCTGGGAAGGACCCACTGCTTCTGGACGTTGGAAAAGAGATTATCTGTGCAGAAGGGCTACCCACTTTGGCAGGGATAGCTTGGAGGTTGCTCGTCTGATCAAGTAGCGTACGTTGTGTAAAGCTGCCCTGAATAAATGGAACATTTTGTACCGCCCTTGGCTTGTATGATGCTGGCAAGTGGTAATTGCCAATGACAACAAAAGGATGCATTAGCTTCACAATTTGGTGATACTCACAGGAATCAAGTGACTTAGAGAAGCTTACTTTGTAAATTTTGATCACGACCACCTGCAACTCCCTGACCAAGAGGATTGTTTGCAACTTTGGATCTTGCGAGGAGCAAATAAATCAAACATTTAGCACTTCGTAGGCCATGATTCAGAGAATTGGATACAGGAAAGAGTGATACATGTGGTTTGGCCTTCAATATGGCTAACAGCAAGCAAGCTAATGTTACAGCACTAAAGATAGAAGGTATGAGCAAGCAAGTTAATGTTACAACACTAAAGATAGAAGGTACTTTAAATTGTTTCATCTAATGTGTAAAAGAAAAATAGTGATACATGTCATTTTTCTTTCAAACGAAGCAACCCAAGGAAACCCAATAGAGAGAGTTCCTCGTGAAATAAATACTCCAAAATTCGACTTCTAAATATTGAGGCTTTCTTAGTTTCTTGGCTCCATGAGGTTGTGCTGTTGTGGATCTTCCTTTTTATCTTTCGACATTAGTGGTAAGTCAATGACAGATAGCACAAAGTGCAAGCTCAAGGGAACAACAAAAGAAAAGACATTTTTAGACAGTCAATTGAGGATTCATATCTCTTCTTTCTTTGCAAGTTTTTCCCTTTTATTTTGGAAGGAGAGAAGATTAAGCCGAGAAGAGCACAAATACAATTCCTAAAATTTTGTCAGCGCCAGATATCGTTAGCCCAAAGTCATGTCTTACCGGTGATCAAGCTTTCTCTCAATGCAATGAACTCCTGCAGTAGCAGCTTCAAGAGTAGCATCAAATTGCAGCACCAAAAGTGAATTCATCTCCCCAATATAAGAAGGAATACTGCCTTCAAATTTATTTCCACAAAGCAATCTGTTGAGAGAACAAGACAAAATTCATGTAGTTGAGACTTGAAGCAAAGAAGCAATACGGACAAAACACGTGACACACAACTTACAAGTGCTTCAAGGAGACCATCCTAGTGATCTCAGCTGGAACTTTTCCATTGAGGCTATTTTCCCTCAAGTCCAGTACCTCCAACTTGCGGAGACTACCAAATTCCCTTGGGATGGGACCTGAGAAATGGTTTCCACGGAGTATGCTGTCGATACAACAAAGGAGAAGTAAAAAGAAATATTGTCAGGGCAAACCAAGGCAAAAAAATAAACTCTTTCTAAATTCCAAAGAAGTCAATTGATGGATAGGAATTCGGAAAGTTCCTTTTTCCCCATGAAAAACACACAGCAAAATGCTAAATCCCCTCCTATAGATTTCATAGCCATCTAGGTTAACAAAGTGATCAGCTAAAAAAATTTGTGCTCACAGAGTCTGTAAATCGTCGAGGTTGCCAAGCTCAGGTGCCAATGTTCCTTGCAATGAAAGTTCACTCAAGTCTCTAGCAGCAGATAGAAACAAATGTCAACATGAGTACAAGAATTGAGGATTTTGAAACAAGCAAGAAAAAGGTTGAGGAATACAAGGAACTTACAGCATTTGAACTTTACCGTGGACACAGTGAACTCTTAACCACACACACGGATCATGGTCATCAGGATTCCAGCTTGCGAGTGAATCATAGGGATCATAATAAACACTATCCCGGAACTTTAACAAGTGGATTCCTACATTTTGATTCAAAAAAAAAATGAAGCAAGGAAAATGATTAAAAAGTTCACTTGTAGCACAGCAATGAACAAATATGAACACTGCAGGTACCTTCGGCATTCAGTGCAGAACAACCTTGGAGGCATGAACAGAGAATAAGAACCATAAGACAAATTAATTGGAATCCGAAGGTGCTACATCTCACCCCCATAGATAGCTCTAACAAGAGCTGACGAGGTGGAGCAACAAATGACATCCCCAATTACCAGCTGCTATGCGACCATCTATTATACAAAATTGTCAGTTTAACACCAACTACATCAAATTGAGACACAATAACCAACTAGCATAAGTAATCACAGCAACTATGACACCGAAAATTCTTCTTCCCAACTTGATCAAACAACGACGAAGATTTCGAAATCCAACAAGGGTTTCGAAGTTGATCAGGGCTAAAAAAGCCAGAAACGTAATACAAACGATCGAAAAAACGAAAATTCTGGGGGTGATGGTCGCAAGAAACCACAATGTGGTGGAATTGGAATCGAATCAATGAGAGAATAAACTCAGAAGCAAGCAATCTTCCGGAAAAGCAAAAAAAAGGTCAAAAGAAAGAGACGTCAATTCGCCAAACATTCAAACAGACACCAAGGTTAATTGCAAGTTCAAATCAACAATGTAAACAAATTTCATCCAACCAGTGATCGGGAGTTGAAAGCAGGTAAACCCTAACATACCTGGCCCTTTGACAGCTTGACTGACGAAGTGACGAGATGCTCTGAGGCGGTGGAGAGTGGAGGCGAGATGCGGAGGGAGACGAGACTGGAGTACTGGAGTCTCCGGTCGAAGAACGGGAGAGAGCGACGGTGGTGCGGCGGCCGGCGACAGGGACTGCAGAGGAAGGGGATGGAGAGTCTCTTTTGGGAACTGCGAACTGGCAACATGGGAAGGGGGAAGAGGAAGGTTTGGGTTATGCGTGGGAAGCACGTTGTTTTGGGGGGAAACTTAACAAAACGTCCCTTTCTTTCTCCCACTTTGCACAAAATCATCATCTACTTTTTAAATTACACAAACTCGCCTTCTATTTTTCAAAATTCAGCACAAAATCAGCCCTTATTTTTTAAATCACACAAAAATACCCCTTATTTGCAAAAGTTTGAAGAATATGACCCTTTGATTTCCAAATTTTTGTAAAAATATCCCTTTTCTTTTTGTACAAATGGGATTTAATCAATAAATTGTTTTTAAAAAAGATTATTAATAAAAAAAAATTGAAAATAAATATTAAAGCTTGTATCACAAGAGTAGCCAAGGTTTCGAAATCCTATTCTGGTCTCATAATTGATCGAAACTTATAAAAAAGTAAACCTTCGGTTTTTAATCGGAATCTCCTATTTGTAACCATCAGTTATGAGTTTCCTTTTTAATATTTTTTTTATATTTCTTTTAGGCTAAAATCGCTAAAAAAATGAACTTTTTTTTAAAACGTTTGAACCACCGATTTAGGTTTCTTTTTTTTTCCTGAAACTTTAATCATCAATTTAAGTCTTTCGAGTTTCAACTCCATGAAACTGCCAATTCTAAATAAATAAACTCATATTTTTTCTTCTCGATTTTCGATTCAAACCCGAACCTTAACGGCTTAACTACTTATATGTACCACTAGGAAGAAAAGTTTTAAATAGGCCACAACACCGCCGTTCTAGCTAATTGTCCACCCCTTCCATACTTAGGTTGCCTCCAAAATTAATCAGTCTTGTGAGTTGTGATACTTTCTATATACGTACGTTACAATTATTATATGTGAGTTACATCTCCTTGATGAGATATAGATTGTAAACAAATTTGGGGAAATACAACGTACTGAAATGTATAAACCCTTGCTTCCATAAAACATGCGTTGTCAGGAGTCATCCGTTGTCTGCCTTTCGTTTTCTCAATGGTGAGGCATCGTGTTAGTGCCAGTTTTCCCATATGTTCACTATCCACCTCTTATCGTCGAGACTTCTATCCTCACTTAACCAGGACCTCTACTTAGTTCATTGAGTTTTGTGGGCTATTTTCCTCTTTTACAGATTGTGATTTATTGTGTTTGTTAGTTTGTATCTTGATGGATTATTCGTCTCCCACTAGTTGTGCCATCTCGACTTACCAAATTTAGTTATGGACTTATGGTACTTTGAAATTTTACCTAATTAAAAAAAAAACATGATTCGCCGTTACCGTCCAGACCAGTTGAGAAACCCCGTTCGGCCGTCCTGTACTCTCAGTCTCCCTCGACCTTGTATTCTCGTAGACGGATCCTCTAGCTGTAGAAACTCCTTCCATCCCCTACATTTCAACAGGGCAGTTACGATTGCATTCCACATGGCAATTACGATTGCACAGAAGAGACAGCTAAACCCCGAGTTCCATTCGATTCATCTCTCTTCAGTGGCTTCTTTATAATCTAAGCGAAAATCTGCATTCGAACGCTGATTTGGAATTGTTGATTCAATTTTTGATTGAAGCGCTCCTTCCGGGTAAGTGACTATGACATCGTTTTTTTCTCGTTTAATGATCTCCGTCAATTTTTGTGTTTGAAAGCAAGTAAGGTGGGCTGGAGAATCTATATGATTAATTTTTCCCCAATACGATTAATTTAGGGTTTTGAAATTGGGGAAATCATGGATGCTAGCGTCTAATCTTCACGAAGCTGGGAGTATTTGCTCAGTGACATGGCTAATTGAATCTTAATTGCATTGCTACTTACTCCGTTAGAGCGAGTGAAGTGGATCAATTAGCTTAAGCCTATTGAAACCTCAAACACTTGGCTTTGGAGGAAAAAATCAGTCTGCTTATTTGCACATTCCGAGCAAATTTTTCGTCTTAATAGAGTGTATAATTCACCTTTTCAGACAGAAAAAAACCATCACAGGGATGAAGTTGGATGAAATTTCAGCGGAGCAAAGTTTCTGTTGAAATTGGGCCATTAAATTTCAGAAAGGTTGAACCCTCTTTTTAGCCATTTTTCTGGTCCATGTAGGCTGATATCTTCACTGACTTGCGTTTTCGGCTGGCTACTACAGGTTTATAACGCATTAAGAGTGATGGCTGAAGGAAATGAAGATTTGCCAAGAGATGCACAAATTGTTATATTGCTATTGAAGTCAATGGGTGTTGAGGACTACGAGCCTCGTGTTGTCCACCAATTTTTGGAGCTGTGGTATCGTTATGCTGCTGATGTGTTGACCGATGCACAAGTCTACTCCGAGCATGCTGGCAAGACTGGAATTGACTGCGATGATGTAAAGCTTGCAGTCCAATCAAAGGTCAATTTCAGCTTCTCACAACCTCCATCTCGAGAGGTAGTTCTGCTGCACCTTCCTTGTTCTATTCTGCTTCATTCTTCTGATTATATGATGTGCCTGTGTCGCATTTAGAGTTCTCCATGTGAGCTTTCAATTGTGATTTTTTCTCTAAGCTTGTGGAATATTGAATCTATCATGGAGAAAAGGCAGAGGAGATACACTGCATTTTTTATGTTATTACACTAGACAACAAGATGAAATTTCCCCTGGTTTTCAAAATTTCAAGCCTTCAACTGCTAGAATAGATATTGTCCTGGCAGCTTGAGCTATAGCTGTAATATGTTTTTAACAGTCATTTTATTGATGGGTAACAGTTGGATGTTAGTTGTGACTCGTGATGTTGAATGTATCTTCAATTTTTTTGTATCTAAAATTGAAGAGTAATGTAGCTTATTTTGTAGCTTGACTACTGGACTAGTCATGAATGCACTTGTGTTGTTCAATGGGTTTAAAAATCCATTATACTTGTAGTCTGCAGACACTTTCATACATAAAAAAAAAAAGGTGGTTCTTTCAGAGGAAAAGCAAAGAATAAGAATGCAGATTTTTTTTCGATACATATTCATACTGAATCAGAAGTAGACACTTCCACACATCAAACTTCTCAATTTTTCTCATTATATCTTCATTTCGTCTATCTTACAAAATCCTGAAGGTTTGTTCTGGTAAGTGGAAGCCTCTAGCCTGATTACCTGAACCAGGTCCTACTAGAACTTGCCTGAAACCTGAACAAGGTCCCATTGCCTGATAGCATGGGAGAAGGCACCAGCATTCCTCTACCACCAGACGATGATACACTCGTCAGCCCCAATTACCAACTGGTTATACCAAACAAGCAAACCCCACATGCTCAAGAAGAAACCAAAGAGGAGGAAGAAGAGGCTGCTGCTCCCAGTTCTTCTCAAGAACCAAAGGCCACCCATCAACCTCCACAGTTAACCTCACAAAGAGTCTCTTTTCCACTTGGAAGTATGCGGCCGCAGATCCAGTAGATGATCTCCAAGGATTTCCAACCCATGACTCGGAATCATGAATGTTTTTGGGTTTAATGTGTTGCGCCGTTGGCGCAATCAAAATAGCTAAGCAGCATCCGCTAGAGGTTTTTACAGCCACTTTCACTTCTCTCTGTGTCCTGTGGGAAGTCTAATGTTGGGGGTAATAGACCAAAAAAGCACTGTCTTTTAACGGGAATGATATGCCGAGGGTTATATCGGGTGTAATGGATGATCAACGCTGCATTTGACCAGTAACAAGTAAGATCATTTCAGACTTCTCAGGTTCAACTGTAATTCGAGTTACCCCGATTGGCTATCAAAAAACTCATGGAAGTAAAATATCCATGGAAGTAGAGTTATATATGTGTTTGGTTCGGAAAAATCCAAGAAGTTGAATTTATGAGAATTTGAATTTTCCCATTTTGGAGAAAGTTTACTTAAGGGTAAGTTCCACTCCCACCTTTTTAATTGAAAATTTATACTTCCCTCATTTTAATTCTTGTATTTTAAAATCAAACAAAACACATTTTGTCAATTCTCATGTTTTATAATTTACGGTTTTTCTATCCTATGTCCCAAGGTAATACTGTAATAGGATAAAATTCTCGTTTTAGAAAAAATATTTCCTTAATTTAATTGCTTTAGCCAAATTTTAAATTACATTGGGCCGATTTGCAAAAATACATCAAATCGGTGTTTGGTTTGCAAAAGTATACTCATTTTCTGAGAATAGCAAAAATAAAATAGGTGGGTTATTTGTGCTAAAAAATAGGTCATTTGTGCTAAAAATAATGATTGATTTTACTTTTAAATTTAAATGTAAAAATCATTTAAAGGAGAATTATGAATTAAAAGAAAAGTAAAAAAAAAATATAAAATATATACTAAAATAATAATTTTAATATATTTTTCTCGGAAATTTAAGAATAATAAAACTAGTCAGATGAAAATCATTGCCTTATTAAGAGAATAAAAAATTGACAAGAATATATTTGTTGTTGATAGGATATATGTTTTTTATGACAAATCAAATAACTAATACTCCCTCCGTTTAAAAATATAGGTCTTTTTAGGTTTAGAATTTTGTTTAGAAATATAGGTCCTTTTAGGTTTTCGAGGCATAGGGATAAGAGAAAAGTAACTTTTTGAGTTGTTTTGTGAAATGTTATTGGTAGATAATAGTAGTGGATAATTAATGAGGGGTGTAAAAGTAATATTTTTAGACTTTTCTTAATATGTGTGCAAAAGTCTAAAAAGACTTATAATTTTGAACGGAGGGAGTAATTACAGGATGAAGTCTATAATAGGGAAGAGAATAAAGATACGATTTTATCCATACCATAACTAGAAATTAAAGGTATGTCCAATATGACAAAGTTATTTGTTCCAAATGACATGAATAATGTTCATAGTGACAAGGCTTTATGTTTATTTTGACAGGATTAAACCTATAATCGGGGAGAGAATCAATAAAGATACGTTCAATCATATATTCAGAATTATTAACCATATTTACAAAAAGGATTGTCAATATATATCTTGAAAACGTAATATTATCATAGTGACAGGGTGAATGGTGTTCATGACAATCTTAAATATGAATATTGACAGGATATGATAAAAAATCGGTGGGATATTGAGTAAAGATACGATTTTGATCTAAACCATAACAGCCAGATTTTTAACCCTAACCGCTTAGTTGCCGCCTCCTACTAGATATTCCCTCCAATATATTACCCACCCCCGCCTCTAAAAACACCTAAACTTTATCTTCGTAAATCATTGCCGCCTCATATCTTCCGGCGGAATACGCTTGATCTTCGATTGATTGGTATTGCGGTCATGGGTGAGCTCTTCTTCATCACAATAATTTCCTATCAATTTGTTTGTTATGATACTTATTTCATCCATATTCATACGATATTAATTACTTGATATTAATTACTTGTAGGTCGAAACGATTATTATATGTCATTGATAAACAATGGTGAGTGGAGGGTAAGTGGAACCAAGTGGACCTATAAAGGAAAGCAACTGGCTAAAGGAGTTGTTGTTGGCGACAATATCAAGTACGAGACGATTAAGGAGAAAATAGCCGAGAAGTTAAGTTTTGACCCCGACAGGTATGAAATTGAACTGAAATACATTTCATCTATGAGAGAGAACTTTCCGCCGTTTGAGATTAACGACGAAGGTGATTGGGAAGCATACAACTTCCTAAATATGAAGTCAAAAGCGTCTATGTGGCCTATTACACAAGCCTCGTAAGGAAGAAAGATAGGCAATTGATGGAGAATGAGTTTGAAATGAAGCCGATTCTAGAGGGAAAGAGTTCCACGGAGCATACAACAATTCATCTATCTGCACCGCCGGCAACACAAAGTCAAGACGAAGTTGGTTTAGACAAGGAGGTAGTTGACGCTGACAGACCATATGCTCACGTCGATAGGTCATTAGATGAAATCAAGAACTGAAAGAATAATTCAAAGTATAGATAAAACGAACAAGGTACACAAGGATATTCTTTCAGAACTACCATTCTTTAATTAAACTTTCAGCTCACTTGAAATCGGTACTAGCTTTCGGCCTCTGGGGTATCTGGTCCCTAAGGAACAAAATCATTTTTGAAAATTATAATTTGATGAATATGGAAGAATGGATAAAGCATATAAAACAATATATGATAAACTAAGGATATAGAAGAGGAAAACGTTACGACTCGAACAAAAAAAATCATGCGATAGAAAAAAAAGTTAAATGGGAAAAACCAAACAACGAATTCATGAAGTTTAATTTTGACGGCGCAAAGGTTGCCACCAGTCAGGCCGGGTCTGGATTCATTCTCCGTGATCCCCTTGATCGTGTGGTGTCCTGTGGTGCATGTAGCCATATATGGCAGGATCCTGCAGAGCGCTTTGGCCTTCTTGAGGGACTCCTGGATGCTTTGAAGATGGGGACTTCTCGCCTTGAGGTGGAGGGCGATTGCTTGGAAATTATCAATGCCCTTAAAGGGTCCCGGTCGTGCCCGTGGGTGGTTGAGTTGATGATCTCTGATGCGTTCGGCCCTTGCAACGCTTTCGAGGTGGTCGTTCACTTTCTCCCACTCATTCCATGAGGGTAACCAGGAGGCAGACATGTTGGCATATCTTTGACTGAGCTCGTCCTTTGATGTGGTGCGTTGTCCTGCGGAGATTGAAGACCTTGTTCGAAAGGACGCCCTTGGGTTGTGGCCAGTTCAATCATTGTTAACGACATCCAAATTTTCATCTTGTATAAAAAAAAATCACTAGTCTCTACAACAAACAAAGCAGAAAAAAGGTGCAGTACAAACAGTGGGAAACACGCAAATGTAGTTGAACAAGCGAACCTACCCCAAATAAACTGGGGATAACACAGACTATGAGCCGATGCCAAGCACCACCAAACAGTGAAACCGCTGACCAGTGGTACATCAGGAATCATGTGGCCAGTAAAGACAATCCTCCAAGGAAATATCCATATCGCGAAGCCACCTCGATACACACCGCTTCAACCCCAGCCAGACCCAACACCAGATGCTAGAGCCCCAGCTCAGAAAAGGAACACCAAGAAAAACCAGACTCGCGGCCGAGACCACCCAAGTAAGCAACACCAAGAAACCCTTTCGGGATTTAATCATGCCCTTTCGGAATTTAGTATAACCCTAATCGAACGGGTTTATTTAGAGAATGAAAAATCATACATAAATCCAATGAGCACAAGCAGCACAACACACCCAAGCGGCCAAGCACGAAGCACCACCAGCAACCGGCCGGAGGAGCGAAGCCCAGTAAAAGCGATGAGCGGAGGAGTGTAGAACCGGAGAGAGCGATGACGATGAGCCCAGAAGGAGGCAGCGAGCGACATCGACGAGCACCAGAAGCCATGGGATCAAAGACACCCGAATCGGCGGCGACAACAACAAATTCTGAGGAAGGGAACCCGAATTCAGTCACCAAACACGCCGATTGAAGCCCGAGACAAGGTTTAGAAGTGGATTTGGATATTAGGGTTTGGCTAGGGGAAAGGGGTGCAGTGCGGAGGTGCAGACAGGGGTCGCCCAAGGCCAACGAGGGTGCAATTGCGTGGACCAAGGAGGATGCTAGTCGGACGGTGAAGAAGATGTTGATGGATGTGGACATGGTGGTGGGGCTACGGTAGTGGTGGGTTTGTGGATTGGTGGTGTTATAAGGTTAACGGGTTATGGATTGGAGATTTCTAGAGAGAGAGGCTCTGCCCTCTCTCTGAAAACAAGTAATGCAAATGCAAGTTTGATTCATTTATGTTTATCACAATCATTCCTGAAAAATAATGTAAAATAATGTTTATCACAGTAATTAATTCACTACAAAAAAAAATTGTATTAGAAACGGCATAAAACCGTCGCAAAAAACTGGGTTACAGCCAAGGTGTCACAACTATGACATAATGACATATGATGGAGCACAAGACAATCATCTTTAACCCAAAGCTTTTTTCTTCTTTTCCTCGCCGGGAGAAATGCTACTAGATGATGGATTAGTACAGTCAGACTTGTTTTGGTTGAGTTCGAATCCCCCTTCCCATATTGTAATGGATTAAGAGCATCTACATTCACGAGATTGAAAAAATTGCAAACAGTTGGTGCTTTGGGCGTCTGGCGACAGCGAGAAGAAAGGGAAAAGGCTACACATAGTCACATATACTTGGTGTGTGTATACACCATTTTTTTTCTTTAAAATTTATTTTTCTAGGGTTCACCATTTAAAATTTAGGGTATTATTAGTGGTTATTGAAATTTGTAGGGTTTATTCTTTATAATATGAGTATAATAGAGTTTTAAAGAAAAATTTTAGGGTTATTTTTAACAATTTTAAAAATAGTGGTAAATTTTATAAATTTTTACAAATGAACAAAAGATACACCAACCTACACTCCCAATCTCCCATTATGTCCCCCTCCGAAAGTAGTCCCGGAAAAATTTCCGAAACAGGGAAATTTTGGGAATTTTTCCCGGAAAATCGATAGTTGCGATTCAGAATTTGACTTTGTTGTAAATTGTAATGGAGAAAACCGCGAGAAATTGCACCGACGGTCGTCAGGATTTCTAATCGATCAAGGTCCAGAAGGGAAATCAAGAGTTGCCAATCTCAATCTATGCACGTTTCTTCATCCCACCTTTGACGATTTCAGAAGACAGCGAAAGCGACACTCCTACCTTTACGGCGCTTCGACTGAAGTTCTTCTCCAAGGTTTTGGTTCAGTATCTCTTTATTTTAATTCGTTTTCTCGACGTGTTGCATTTCTACTGAATTTCAGTTGAATTCAAATAAATTAGGGTTTTACTTCCGCGTGTATGTCTAAAATTCAAATCTGTGATCTGATTGGCGTTTGTAATGTCTAATGCAAACTCCGGAGAAATTGAATTTCATTCTATTCACCCCTGACTTTGCACATCGCGATTTGTTTATATTTCAGTCGATTCTTCGTGATTCAGATCGTTTATGCCTAAACGAAACGCGGTTATGGCGTCTGTAATTTCTATCGATCTCTTTCCTGTCTGTTTGCCCCCTCCCTCTCTCAATCGTTACATATTACTGTTTCAGTCCACGCGGTTACACGTTGCACCATTGCGCGTTGATCCTTGAAAACTCTCCATCACTGTATTTTTAATTACAACATGTTTGGTCATTTCTCGTACTAGACCATAAATAGCTGAGTCTCACCAGTTCTCCACCTATACATTTTCTGCTCTGCTATGACAACTTGAACTGGATATTCTATTTATCTGTCCCTATATTCGCTCAATGCTTCCACTTTTTTGCTCATTTTTTAAGTCTGGAAAACGGTTAGTAGAAATGATGATCTCAACCTTTGTCTGCTCCAGAAAACAGATGAAGTGGACGTGTGACTAAATTCTACGGTTATTTCGATATTTAAATGGACTAAGACTCTGAGGAATCAGGAATGTGGCCCTTTTGAAATATCAATTGCATGGCATATTGTTGAAGTTCCTACATTGACTTCATGGATGTTGAAATGCTTACTGTTGAACCTTCCTGGTAGTTTCTCTGCTGATGGGCCAATTTAAGTGCTTGAGCTTTGACCTATTTTCCTTATAAATAACTGGTAATTAATGTTACTTTTCTTCTGAGGTGGGAAAGTTATTTAGTTGTCTAATGGTATTGAAACGGGGGTTAGCCGAGGAGGAGAGTGATAGTTCAGATGAATCAACTCAAAACCAAAACACGGGAAAAAAGTGTAGAAAGTGGGTTGGTTGAAATGAGTTTTCAGCTTATCTTTCTGTCTCTTCTCTGGGACTAATGTAGACTGCCTTTTTCTTTGTGCAGGGTTATTGAATACGCTAATAACGAAGACTTTCTTCAAGAAATCGAGGCAATATTTGAACCGATTTTTCGAAGAGTGGTATGATGGATACTCCACCCCGTCCCCCCTCCCCATCTTGCATTATGATTTCCTTTTCGATTTAGAAATGCACTTCTGTAAATAATTTTTTTTTCTATGTTATGGAAATCACGTAACCGTTAATGTTCCATGCATCAAAATAATATATTCTTTCATGATATCTTCATTTCAACTGAATCTGATATCAGACATTTTGGTTGCTTATAAATTATTTGCCTCACATATCTGTCCTTGTGATCTCATCGTCTGTTTCTATTGGTAGTATTCAACACTGACTCTTATAGTAAGTTGATTTTGTTATTGACCTGTGCAAGTTGGAGGGTTTTATATATATTCAGTTATTCCATGATGCATATTTATGATCAGCTCTCTTAGAAGCATTTATTTGTACATTTTGGAGAACACTAAACTTTGAATGTCCGTGGGATTTTATTTGACCGTCAATGAGAAACACTGGGATGGATCTGACTCAAACCATCACTTGCATACATTAAAACCATTTGTGCATGTTTTAACTAGGTTCAACAGGTGCTGGACGAAAAACTGGGGCTTCTGCAGTCATCTCAAAGGTTGGTACTCTCTTGTCTTCATGCCAGTTGATAGATTTTTTTGCATGCATCAGTTATCACTATTAGTCTATTGTCATTCAATAAATCTACATGTACAAAAGTTTTTTTAAATAGATCTATATATAAAAACCGCTGATAAAAAAAATACTTTGTTTTATTTCCGAGTCTTAAGTTTGTTGTATGAATCCACAATATCACTTATGTCTTCATTTTGATGTTTCTCCGGTGCTCATTCTCCTAAACACTTAATATTGTATATATATCTTACTAATTGATTGTGTGGGTTAAGCTCACTTGAGAGTTTTGGTTGTTTTAGTTTTGACACCTAGGCCATGAGTAACGAGTTCGTGAGTACAAGTACTTTTACATGCATGACATGAACAAATATTTTTTTTGAGTAAGACGTCTATGTCCTGTGGTTATATAGTAGAAGCTCGAATTGAAAAGAAAAGCAAAAACTGATCCTCTACCTCCATACTCATAGGCATTATGTAGTACTGCCAACTTAATCTTGAACATTTTTCACTACAAGGTTTGTGAACTATATCAACTTCGTTTA
Source organism: Persicaria tinctoria (assembly GCA_037127255.1). Taxonomy (NCBI): domain Eukaryota; kingdom Viridiplantae; phylum Streptophyta; class Magnoliopsida; order Caryophyllales; family Polygonaceae; genus Persicaria; species Persicaria tinctoria. The sequence continues at coordinate 11,679,140 of JBANSL010000012.1, forward strand.
TAGTTGTCTCCAAGATAATGCATGTAACTTCTGATATGAATCACTTTGTTGCAGATGCTTCCTTTCAAACCAGTCTGAATCCTCGCCCTCAAGAACCTTGCAACTGATCTTTTCCAATAAACCACAATCCACCTTGTTCACAAACAGCAGGATTCACGCTGAAGGGCATTGCCTTCTTACTATACAGCTGATTGATTCAAACTCAGGGGAAGTGATCAGTTGTGCACCATTTGGTTCTGCGAGGATTGAGGTTTTTGCCCTCAATGGTGATTCTCTTGATAGACAGCAAGATTGTAGCAAAAAAGCTTTTGATGAATGCATTGTTACCCCTGAGGTTTTAATATTTTTTGCGTCGTGCCCTTTGTGTCTTAAAATTAACGGAGACTTCGTCTCCGTTACTTTTCAATTAAAAAAAAGGGGAACGAAAGACAAAGACAGAACGAAAGAAAGCGAGAAGACTTCGTCTCCGTTACTTTTCAATTTTTAGCTTCAATTAAAAAAATAATGTAAAATAATGTTTATCACAGTAATTAATTCACTACAAAAAAAAAATTGTATTAGAAACGGCATAAAACCGTCGCAAAAAGTCCAATTTCCGTCGCAAAAAATCATTTGCAACGGTTGAGCGACGGTAAATCAGGGGTAGCTAGCCCTAGGGTAGCAAATAGTGCTCAGTGACGAATGGATGTCGTCGCCATTAAACGAGGAATTTGCTACTCCCTTTTGCAACCCCATATGCCGTCGCAAAATAATATACCATTTTCCACCCTTTATTCCCGCCATTTTTTCAATTAGGCGCCAAATAACCCTTTAAAGCTTTTTTTTTTGGTTTTCGACACGATGTAACCGTTGATATGAGAATGCCCTGCCTGATATATGAATTTATTTCACTTGCCAGTCTTGCAACATTCAATCACCTAATTGAATACCAATTCCAATCACTTAACATTACACCACCGAATGATCAACAAAAGAGTATTCCACAACTTCATTAAAAACACTCTTCCAGGAAGCTAAGCATACATAACCAAAGGATGATGATGTCGACTTACAAAATTTAGGATCAACAAAAACTTGTGTAATTAAATGTCAAACTTAACCCTCTTGTCATGGTGATTCTTCTTGGACGACAATTTCTTTAGCAACTTCCTCATCTGGTAGTAATTAGAGTTGAAATTCATCTTCAATACTCCTTTCGATGAACAGTTGACGTAGGCTACATTACAAAAAACCAAATGCTTCAAGGAAACAAGTAAATGTACTACAATAAACAAGTTAACACCCTATATTATTGCAAGTGATTCAATATTATAGTAAACCAAAATAAAATCCTCAAAAAATTTATAGGGCTGAAATCATTTAATCTTAGCATTAAAACAAACTTATTTATATGTAAAGCATGGTAATTCAAGTCTATATTATATGCCTCTTGGGTTAGTTTCTAACTAAAGTCTATATTATATGCCTTTGTGATGATTTGTTGCTATATATCTTTCATTACCTTCGAGAGCGAACCCGAAAATTGAGTTCAGTCCCTTCACATGCTTCAAAGGACCTCATGGCTGAAAGTGAAAATAGAATAACACATTTCGGTAATAACATGATTAACACACCCTAAGTAGATGAATTAAAATGTCAAGTTTTTTAGCTCAAGCATTAAACAAGAGTATAACATGTCATTTCAGTTCCTGAATCATGCATTATGCATCACACGCGCTCAACTGATGGGTTTACTATCGAAGGAAGTGGACTAGAACACGATCGCACGATACGAGCAAGCTCAGCAGATGGGCTTATTATGCATAACACTAACACTTACACATGAAATGCATTTACCAAGAATTGAGCAATACAATACAAAAAGGAATTGTGATACACTATATGAAAATACTAATTAATGTAAATTTGTAAAATTAGTTCAAGATTTTATGATTGCAACATGGGCAAATTAACAAACAGGAAAAAAAGGAATTAAATAATCAAAAGAGGACTAAATGAATATCACACGAATCACATTGACTATACATGTTGTACAATCTCCTTTTGCATGCAAACCTCACCCTTAGGAAGTGGAACATATTCTTTTGCCTAAAGATCGAACTCTGTATGATAGAAATCACATTAAAAGCTTAATGGGCATATTTAAAGGATATGTATGATAGAAATCTTAGGAAAATTCTTATTCTTTTGGTCGATGAGGCTGTCCGATTTAAACAAAAAGAGAGAAGACAATTCACGTGTGAAAAGAGGTCAAATAGCCAATAGAACCTCACCAAATAAAAAGTATATTTACAATGAAATGAAAGGGAAACAGAAGGATTGCCTTTCTTTTATCAGTGCATCATAAATAGGAGGATCTAATGACACCCTCTTCACTAATGGCTTTTCCATAGCCACCTGCTACACTTTCAGTTTCTTCAGGTGTAAGTTCAGTCACCTGTGAGAATGAAAAAGAAGGGGAAAAAATCAGCAACTTCTCAGCACTAGTAGAACTTCATAGAAGAGCTTTAAGATCCTCAAGGACCTTTAGACATACAATACCTTTAGACATACAACACCTAATGTATGAATACACAACAGTGACTTATGTTAACACAAATGGCAGTATCATTTACAGAAGTGAATAATTGACAACATTCAAGTGTCTATCATCACTAGCTCTTCCAAACCATCCCCATATACACAAGAGAGACAAACATATTAACTCTGCTTTATGTCAACAGCCAACCATCACAAGCAACGACAACATTATAACAAAAATTTTCCACAAGACATTTAAAAACTTGCCTCGCCTTCGTACACCGTCTTATTTTCCTTGAAACGCAAACCTATAGCCCTGCGGAGATTTTCCATCAAAACCTCAGTTTTCTTTACATTAGATGAGTATACTTCTGACCCAACCACAAGGAAGAAAGGAAACTACGAAACATAATATGTCAAATGATCAACCAATACAATATGTCCAATAACCGTACCAAGATAACCTATCAATTAGAAAGCAGTGCATATAATCAAATCAAAAGGATAAAATCAAGATAGAAAAGTGATTCTGAAATGTGTTTACTGTTTACCTTAATCCCAAGCTCTTGTGATATCCCAGTCGCAAGAGTTGTCTTGGTTTGCCCGTACTAGGCGGGCCGGCCGGGAAGGAGGACTGAATCATTATGCATCACACAAGCTCCGCAGATGGGTTCATTTGAGCTATGTGAGGCCTTTAATATTACCTCCTAGTCCTAACTGACCTTTAAGCCCCATAGTTGACAATTTTTTGACAAGCAGGAAAATTGGATGTTAGAGACACTAAAAAGGGTAAAATAAGAGTGAAGGGAACAAAGGGAAGAGGTTATATATATGAAGCCATGAAAGGAGCTACTAAGGACCTTCCTACAGTCTAAAACTAATCAAGGAAAGGGATAAGCACCTCTTGTAAATCAGCCAATGAATTCAATTTATCCATCAATTAGGCACAAGTCATTAATGATAGGTAAAGGAATAAGCGCCTCTTTGTTGTTGCTAACTGGCGTAGCTAAAGGGATTTTTTTTTTGTAGTGCAAAGGCCCCGAGGTTTGATGTTCGAATGTAACCAAGAAAGTAAGGAGAAAACACAAGCCACCCAATCACTCGAAACAGACAGATGAGAAGAACAAAGGTATAGTAACTCAAAACTTGACAAATCCTCAATCAGGACAAATCCCAACCTCAACCTCAATCAGGACAAATCCTCACCCCAAAACTTCACTCATAAACATTCATAGCAAGATTGAAGAAAGCAAGAGTAATATAACTTACACTTCCACAGTTTCACTCATAAACATTCATAGCAAGATTGAAGAAAGCAAGAGCAACAGAACTGAGAAAACAATGCCAAAAGGGGATAGAGGGAGAGTTACACGACAAGACGGAATGAACAGGCGAGCACTCGAGCATGCGAGAGATAAGCAACTTGTGCGATCCTTAGATCTAGATCTGGTGAGTAAGAGTTACCATCAGGAAGAGACAGCTCAATAAACTTCAGAAATAGGCACAACATACCTCAAATCGATTGTCGTGGCTACCAGACTTCAGCTAACCCAAAAAACGAAAACCCTAAATCGCAAAACCTAATTCTTGTAGATTTAACCTCAAATCAAAACCCTAAAACGATTGCAAAACTCAAACAATACCCAACACACCTCTTCAATTTGAGGGTTTGCAACCTCGCTTAACCGTGCGCTTGTTATTGATGGATAGGAAAGGACGAACAGGGCAACGACGGTGGAGGAGACGGAGATTTCAGCGATGACGGAGAAATTAGACAGGCGAAGACGGGGATTTCAGTGGTGGAGGAGGGGATATTCAAGCTTATCTCATCTCCATTTTAGATTTTAGATGAATGAAGAAAGGTAAAGCTGTTGTCTCTCTTGAAAATTTGAGGGATTTTTTAAGCTAAATGACTTCAACTAGCCACGACAAGGCAAAGCCATGTCTAATTCAAGCTATGGGAAGTCAGGAGTAGCAACGGGGTCCACTTGCCATCGCTAATGCCATGGGCTTCGTCTCAAAATTCTGCTACGGCAACAATGCCGTGTCTAATTCCGTCGCAAACAGGTAACATTAGCCATGGGATCTCGTTGCCGTTGCTAGCTGGTGTAGCAAAAGCAAATTTTTTTTTTTGTAGTGATTTCATACATTTATAATGCACTTTAATCTTTATCACAATCATTGATTCATTCGCAATAATAAAAAAATGTTTATCACAAACATAATTTCATACATTCATATATAATGTTGTTCTATTTTATGAATTTTGTTGGGACTTGTGATCGAAGGTCATGTCTTGTGGGTACGATGGTATAAGTGTTAATCAAATTAAAGAATAAATAAACATAAAAAATATAGTTCTCTGTTATTGGATAAATCTATTGGCGTTACACATTACCTATCCAAAAAAGAAAGATATAATAGTTTCAATGCAATAACCTTATAAGCTAAGGTATTAAAAACTCGCAGACATGGGTAGGAAACGGGAATCTCTAAGGGCATAGGCCGGATTCCTTAAGGCTTTGAGTGCCCCATTTCAAGCGAGATTAGTCTCGGCCAACGAGAACAGTAATCTTGTCGCGCGAATAACTCAAGCTCGGATCGACCCAGGTTTAGGTACGCGGACAGTAATTTTATCGCGCGTCTCGGGTAAGCCCGATCACTGAGGGCGCCCGCGGTCTAATTGATCCCGGAATACGATGAAACGGGATTATGAAATCAAGATTCGTCAGTTTCAGAGAATGTAATTCTTGTGCAGATTTCATTGTTAAGTCTAGTGATACTTGTAATATAATTACCCTCCCTTTGAATATTGTTTAGTATCCATTAAAATTGATTATTGTTTGAAATATATATTACTCCATTAATTAATTAACCAAAATATCTCACTTTATTATTCCTAATTGTAACTGTTTTCTTAGAAACTTTATTATAAGTTTACCCCAAAAAAAAAAAAACTTTATTATAAAATACTTATTATTTGTTGTATAATTTTTATAATCATTACATGAAATTCTTTTAAAATAATGTATGGTCCATATATACCGCACAAAACATGAGCTTTCCATACAAAAGTAACAAAATATATAAGTATATGTTTAAAAAGGGGGAAAAATCAGGATCACAATTCACAAGAGCTTAATAAATTACTGTATCCTTAAATCCAAAATCTTACTGTACAGAGATTACAAACAATATCGGTAACCTCTGCCAAACAAAAGCTTATTGGGAAGGCAAACTGCGAACGAAAAGTGAAAGAAGGAACGGGGTAGAGACACTTAAGAAGGGAAGGTCAAGGAGTGCTTTTTTTTCCCGCCAGACGCTTTTCACTTTACCAAAAAGTGTGTAAGCTTCTATCCAAAAAGAAACCCTTTTTCATCTTCTTCATCGGTTCTATCCAAAAAGAAACCCCTTAAACCTCTAGTCACCTTCTTCATCGGATCCACTCATGGAGAAATCCGACGAAGGTAGCGAAGAAACCCTCGACATGCTCCCCAGGTTGCCGCAATGTGACGACTCTGAGCTGGAAGGCTTATTCTCCAAGCTTCCACCCCCCGCCATTTCCTTGCTTTCCACCGAATCTGATGGTGTCTGCAACAAGGTTCTTCTTTTTCTATTCCTTTCGTCTCCCAAACAGTGACACTTGAATTTCTTTCCCTTTTACACCAATATCGATTAACTGCTGCTAATTAGGCGGGCCTGTTTTCAAACGGACAAATTAGGGTTTTGTATTGAAGATATTTAGGATATCTGTTGAGATATTCTAGGGCTATATTTACTCCTTGCTGGTTATTTATTCAGAAGTTGAATCAATAACAAAACACACAAGTTCACTGCTTTATCTTTCTTCTATATTTTGTGCGCGCGGAGATTTTTGCAAAAATGACGGTCTTTGATTAACTTGTTTCTTGCAAATAGGTCGTTGATGATAGAGGAACAACCATTGGAGTTATTTCCTTTGATGAAGGATTGATAGCCTTTATGGACAGTCGAAGGGCAACCACATTTGAAGATAAAGATCCCGAGGTTAAGAATCGGGATCTTAAGAAGTCGTATTTGGATGGGGTTTTGAAGTTTGAGGTAATATCTAGCCAATTCAACTTATATTTCCTTCGAGCTGGAACGAGACAAGCGAACAAACTTTTTGCACAAAGATTGACATTCGAAGTGCAAAGGTTTACATCTGACGAGAATGAAGAAGAGGAACTGAGTATGAGTATTGAGCAGGCAGTACTCCTCGGCCAAAAGGTTTTAGGTGAGATTGCGGAGGCCGGGTATTATAAAACAAAAATTTTCGGAGGCGTTTTGTTTGGTCTTGGACCAAACCAGGTAAACTTTACCTAATTTAAATTCAAATAAATGATAACCTAGATATATCATTAATCACTTATTTTGGTGTTGTAGGAGTATCAAGCATATCGTCTCCAATCTATAAAATCAACAGTAAAGGATCCTTTACCCCTTAGGGATAAAGACTTCTTTTATCTGTTTCGTTCAGGGGCCCCCTTTGCTAAATCCGCAATATATAACCATTTGTAAGTTTTCTAATCTCTTTTCAAATTATTTATGTTTTTTTTTTTCTTTTGGTAGTAGCCTATTAATGACAAATATCCTCCATAGGGAACTGAATTTCGAACCATCTCTAGAGAGACGTTTAGAGGATATCAAAATCATAATGCTTCATACCCATCTCAATACCTGTGGGAGTGGGGGACCTACCAAGGGTAACCTTAAACAATTTCTTTGTGATTCAAGTGTAATTTTGCTTATATAAAGTTTCTTGAATTAAAATGGAATTTTTTTTTGTTTTTGTTTTGCTAGTTTTCCTCTTGAGAAATGGACAGGAGGTCAAAGAGGAACCAGATTATGTTTTTGACCCAGTGATGCTTCACCTAGAGAGTGAGGATTTTGAATTTGAGCATGTCATTCTTCTGATAGTTGCTGATGAGGATGCTGGAAAATATGATGATGTTGAGAAACAGATCGGTGACTGGTATGTCCTTCTTCTTCTTTGGCTAAGAGTAGCTTCTTATTGTTGAACTACTTTTTTTTTTGGGTACTTAAAGGGGGCTAGTGCCCCATATCTTTATTCAATAGCAGAAAGATGGCTAGTTGCCTTGGTACATATTAAGTATGTGGTTTGGCATAGAGGAGAGTAAAACAAAATTCTGATCAGTAAGCTCAACACCCATATTTGCCAACGCATCTACAATTTGTTGGCCTGCCTTTGGACTTGGCGAACATCAACCTCCCAACTCATATCAGCTATCAGTTGCTTGCATTGCAGCACTAGGCTGCGGTGGCCGTGGGCGTACGGTAAGGCCGCATTCGGTTGCAACATGGTGCACAGAGCTGCACAATCCACCTCCAAAATCAGCTTGGAGATGCCCAGATTTTTTGCTAATCTGAGACCGTGTAAAGCCGCCCAAAGCGAGATTTATATATATCTCATATATCCTGTATATCTTTTATATATAGTGTACAATAGCAAATGGCAAAGATAATAGGAAAAACAAAACAATTTGTCAAAGTTTACAAGCTCTCTCACGTTTTGGTGCAGGAAAGGGGTTGAGTGTGTCTCCCGCTTGACCAAGTGTAAAAAGGGACCAAAGGGATACTCGGTGTATCGAGCCTTTTGTCTCGATGATAACTCAACCAAGGAAGTTCTGAATAGGCTCGAGGAAGGTCGCATGGAAGAAGCAACAGGTGACATCCCTAACATTTTTACACCTTGGTTGGTTGATTTAGGGACAAGGAAGGTCCAAATGTATGGTGGGATATGCGATAGGGAAAAGTTACTTTTCATACAGGGCCTATTATAAAACTTGATTTCATTTAGGTAATTGGTGAGACATTTTAATTAATTAGGGAAGGTCAAGATGTATGGAGGTCGTTATATCCATGTGTCAAATGCTACATATGCAGTTTCTACTAACCTCGACGTCTTTTTGCTGCCGTTTAACCAAACTTTGCTGTTTAACTATATTGGATTTCATTAGTTCTTTGTAGTAGGCATTGCTGTCTTCTTCTTTGGAGACACTTTTTCTGTTCGTTCCATTCGCTTGAGTTGTTTCAGCATATGGTGAAGACTATAGAATAAAGTGAGGTCAATATTTGAAACAATGCTTATAATTTATCATCTACCGGCAAGAAAATCCGACCAGTTACTCACCAATGCCTCATTCTTGTCATCCATTGCAGTCATTTCATACCATGATGAAGACTATCAAATAAGTTATAGCCGGGTTTGGTTATAAATGGTAGAATTATAAATAAAATCACGGAAAACAGTATTTTAAAACATACCGCTGCATAAACCTTGTCTTCTGCTTCAGTAGTTTCATCATATGATTCAGGCTATAAAGAAAAAGGGGGAGAAACAATGTAGGAAAAGTAGTTGCAGTTAACATCAAGCTCCAAAAACCTGATCAAAGATACCAGAAATCGATACATGAAAACTCACTGGTGCATCATTCTTGTCATCTACTCCAATCAATTCATCACAGACCGATGGCTACCATAGAAATCCGAGGTTAGTTAGTAACTGATAAGTTAACATAAAGTTGAAATATAACATTAGAGCATAGAATTGCACCAGCAGATCTTCAAGAGATGGCTCTGCAGGAGTCGGAGACTGGTTGAGGTCTGAGACTGAAGTGTAAGCTGAATTTGTTCTCAGCTGTCAAAACACGAATTGTATATGCTCATATTCTACATCTCTTTCCTTTAAAGGCGTATATAATTCAAAAGAGTTCATACCAATTCACTGTCATTATTAGCTAAGCGATGTTCAAACTCCTCCGCAATTTTGTTCAGGATTGCTTCAAAAATCTGGCACAAGCAGAACAAAATTCGTATCAACCGAAACTCAATAAGTACACTTGAGAGCAAGAGAACTTACGGTTGGAACTTCGTCTTGCCTCTTGCCTGAAAGAACAGAACGAAGAAGTCCGCTTACTGAATGACAGTTGCTCTATTGATAACAAGTGCAACGACAACCATTGTTAATAGGCAACTAACTCTAATGAAGTTAACAAAAAAGATTCAACGAAACATGGTTACTACCGCGTCATTGACATCAGGATCCGCAGGATAAATATCAGACGACAAGACCTCAAAGGACCTTTCACCAAGAGAAGAGCTTCTGGAAATTGACTTCATGATGGAGGGTTCAGAGTTCATCCTTATAATAGCAGGTCTTGGTACATTAGGTGCTTTCCCATTCGCATTATACTTCCATGATCCCGAACCTCCTCCATGTTTCCATTCCGCATATGATTTCAATGCTAGAACACACTCTACTATCCTCGACGTGTTCCCACCCTGATAACACGACGACTAATCAAACTAAGAAAGATCCAATAGCCATTTAGACCACATTGAATGAAACTGACCTTTTCAAAATCAGATGCCTCAAAAGTTGGGATTCCAAGTTCCTCCACAACTTCAAGGAAGTTCCTCACATTTTCAGAATATTGGTTGGCCAATACAGAATCTCCATCAGGGACTATAACCGAATCATTCGAAAGTTCAACCACCTGCAAAACATGCTCCACAGGTTAACATTTTGTGAACAATGCATAAAATAGGAGGAGTTGAATTATACCTTTGTGATTGCCCCGGGCTTAACCTTGTTGAGGACACTGCAAAGGATGATCCCGCTCCTCAATCCGATCCTGAAATCGGCATCCGAAGGCTCAGCAGGTAAATCTTTCCCCAAAACAACTCCAGCTAATCTTCGAAGCCACCTCGCAGCTGCGTTCCTTTTTTGGGCTACAAATCAGCATTTGAAATCCTTAAATCAGATCACTAGGCCTAAAATTGAACTCGTTTCAAGCAATTTGCAGATCTAATGGAAGTTCAATTTGAAGAACAGAAAAATGGAAGTTCAATTTGAAAATTCAATCCATCATACAAGCCTCGTCTGAATTCCGTGAAGCCAAATCAGCGTCGCTCAAGATAGCTGATTGTTGTCGGAGAACGTCTTCGATCACAGAAGCTAGCGAAACAGATGGCATTCCCTCGGCCGCCATTGACACCATCTAACCAAGCAAAATCCAAATTCTGTATTCCGTCTCGATCGGTGCAATGCAATCTGCTTCGAAAAAAACATCAGTAATCAGCTGTCAAAATTTTGTTCCAATATCTTTGCTTCTTTTTTTTTTTGGACAAATGTAGTATTTTTTTTAAAATCTTAATAAAATAAAATAGAAAATTAATATTATAAACTATAAATATAAATAAAAGTTAGCATAAAAATAAAATAAAAATCTTTACTATAAATGTACCTTATAAATCTTTTAGACTTTTTTAATCTCATTTAAAATAGCATACATAAATATAGATATTTTAAATTACTCGGTAAAAAAAGTATCATCGTGACTTTGTTTAAATGCGATATCACATAATATATATCTAAAATAATATTAGGTGTGATTGGTTTGAATTAGATTATATTAAATTTAATATTTTGAATTAAACCTAATAGTGGAGTAGTAAATAGAGAAATTTTGGTGAAATATCACCTTTTTGCTAATTTAATTAGGTTATTAGCATCCTAACTTATTAAATTGGTCGTGCTAGCACTCATTCAATTTTTTTTACGTCTTTGGGCTTCATTCCTCTCTCCTCTCTCAGATCCTCGTGTGCTCTCCTTCGTCGCTTTCAGGTGGCGATTTTCGTCTTCTTCATCGATTCCTCTCCTTCCATTCTCTATCCTTTTCCTCTTTTGCTTCTTCCATTTGTCCTCCGGTGCTTATTCTCTGTCCTTTTCCTCTCCTTCCATTCTCTGTCTTTTTCTAGCATCGTAGTCGGTTTGTGCTACTGCTCTTCCCTTTTTGCGATTTCCTCGAATTTCTGGTCAGATATGGAAGGTTCTCCAGGTATATCTCCATGTTTTAATGTTATTTTCGTTCAATCCTACTGTGTATTCGAACTGTGTATTCGATTTTGTGTTAATTTTTTGGTTTTCGAGTGTTTTTGGTTGTTATTCTGTTTTAGGGTTTTGAAATTGGTTGAGCTATGTGGCTAGATCTTGTACACTGTGGTTCATTCTTTGTGTTTGATGACATTTAGTAGCCTATAATCTTCTTGATTTAACTTAGCCTATAATTTGCATCATGATTTTCAGGTTCAAGTTGATTGTGATCGTGTTGTTGCCCTTACTTTGATTAATGACTCGTGACAGGTAATTAGATTGTCTGCAGCTACCCAAGAGATTCCAAGATCAGACTCTGCCAAGAAGATGGAAGCGTCCCTATTTGGAAACAATCAGGCAACTAGACACTGGAAAGGAGGGTTTCCTCTCCTAGGTACTTGATCTTCTCATGCGAACCCCAATTTCGCCAAATTAAACTTTTTTTTCCTTTTGAATCTGCTCAATTTTGATTTTGATTTTTGTCATAATGGAACTGGCCACATTGTTTTGACTATTATTGTTTTGTCAATTGTCATAATGGAACTGGCCACATTGTTACCAGGTTCAACCCCTACCGCTGATTTTTTTTTTCCTCAGAATCTCGCCACACGGTTACCCAAATTAAGATGGTTCGAACACGGTTCGACTATTTTAAGCTTATCAATTTTGGGTATCCGATACGATTATCCGGCCCAAATTAAGATGGTTCGAACACAGTTCGACTATTTTAAGCTTATCAATTTTGAGTACCCGATATGATTATCCGGTTCGTATCGGGTATCCGAATATGTACACCCTAGAAAGTAGAAACACTCACTCCTCCACGTAAATGAAATTGAGCCCACGAATTTTCCGGGGCAGCGGTTTTCTATTCCGCGTATAAATTACAGACGTATTATTCGTAAATACGTACAAGAATCTTTGACAAAAATAAATACGCGAATTAAAAAAAGTTAAACAGTGAAAAAAAATACGGAGTAATTTTAGACTTACCTGCAAAATAATTTGTTGATAGTGATCTTATTTAAAGAGTATGTGTTAATTTTAACGAATTTTTTTTAAAATTGAATGAAAGCAAAATATTTGTTGATAGTAATCTTCTTTAAGGAGTCTGTGTTAATTTTAAGGAAATTTTTATTAAAATGAATGAAAAAAAAAAAATTACTCTTCCCAAAATATTAATCCTTCACTAGAGGTCCTATGAAAGAGAAGAAATGATAGATTTTGTTTAGAAATGATAGATTTTGTTTTTTAATAATCGGTCTTTAAATTCTATACCCTAAAAATACAGGATAATATTCTAAATTGAAAAAAAATTCCTATTAAAAAAATTAATCGACTCTAAGAATCTAATTAAAAAAACTAAAATAATCAAATTTTAAAAAAATAATTTAAATTAATACTCTTATCCTATACTCCAAGTTACTCCTTCAAAGAGCATCCCCAATGGTCGGATTTTCCCAAACTTTCTCTTTTTTCTCATTCGTCCACCTCACTTTCTACTAACTTTATACCCAACCCTTCCCAATTCATTTCTCCTTCCCCTCAATGGTCAGATTCACCAATAATATATCTTATCACTTTCTTTATGTCCATTATATTTTTCCTATAATTTCATATATTAAAAAATTGAATTGATTTATTAGTAAAAAAAATTTAATTTATTTTTTTAATTATATTTGATGATTAATTTTAATAATTTAATATATCATTAAATAAATTGTTAATAAATGTGACAATTCAAAAAAGTTATTAATTTAATATAAAATTAATTTTAATAATTTAAAATATTTAAACTAAATTTTTAATAAATTTGACAATTCAAAAAAATTATTAATTTCATTATATAATTATATTTGATAATTAATTTTAATATTTTAAAATAGTTTAGTTAAATTGTTAATAATTTTGAGTATTTTATTAAAATCTATATATAAATAAAAAAATGAAATGATTGTTAAGTTGTATACGTGTCATCGCTTTATTAGTTTCGGATATTGGAATACTCCAAATTTGAAGAAGTTATTTACAATTATCGAGCTTCTCAAATCAGATAAAAAGGTAAAATCTGAAGATTCGTGACCATCGTGGATGCTCTAATACATACTACGTGAGATCTCAATCCTCTCTCATAATCGATTCATGTGAGCAGAACCAAAAGCAAATAAAAAAAACAGATCCAAAAAGATAAGGGTGTGTTTGGATTCTAAATGATTATATTTATAATGTAAAATGATAAGGCGGTGTTTGGTTAACAAAATTTTTAAGGTGTTTAAATTATAATATTATTTAATTCCACGATGTATTAATTATATTGCAATTATTTTACCTCGTTGGTTAAATTACGATTTTACCTCGGTTTTTACGGGATTTTTTTATTTTTACAATCAAACGCACACATTCAGTGAGGTAAAACACATTATTTTAAAATGCAATGGAATCCAAACTCACCCTAAATCCCTTCCAAATACCAAACAGAAAAAAAAGGTTTTCTTTTTAATTATATTACAACAACAACAACAAAAACAAAATCAATTGAAATCTACATCTAGGCTCTAGTTAAGCTGCTAAGGGTTCTTCAACGGCCATTGCCCGGAACGCCAAGCGAAAGCACGACGCCTTCGAACTCCCTTCTGCGCCTCATCGCCTCTCTCTTGACTGACGTTACCTCTCGAAAACTGGACGTCGGTTGAGCCATGGTCCCCCGGCCACCACCCACCTCCGAGCCCGAATTCGTCAATGGCTCCAAACCGGGCCCGAACCCCATCTCGGGATCCTCAACAACACTTTTCACGGGTGTCAGATTTTGTTGGAGAGCACTTCCTCTCCTTCTGTGTACAACGTTGGGAACCTGTTCTCAGCGTTATACACATTTTAATGAATAAAGTGATTTCTCGTAGGTTTTAAAACGACGTTAAAAGGGTTTTCTAGAGAGCTTACGGGCGCAAACAGAACGCCTCGGAACACTCGGCCGTTGATGATTGCGGTCATCAAGTAGCCCGAGTCGAACGCTCCGTCCACCTTCCCTTTCACCTCGGCTCCGATCTAGTACATGAAAATCAAATGCAAGTGAGTTTCGATAGGCGTTTGAGGGTTCAGTTGCGATGGGTTTTAGTCGATTTACCAAGCTTGGATGTGGCTTTTCATGGATTGATCTCTCCTCTGTTGTTGGTAGGTTGATTTGATGACAAAATGCAGCGGTTTTTTCGATACTTGTATCGATGTTTGAGCTTTTATCCTTTGGAGAATGGCTAGGCGGGAAGATAAAAGGGAAGGCTCGCGATGGCAAGGGCTTCGGTGGTGGTGTTCTGACCGTCGTCTGCTCTTGATCGGATTGCGATTGTGAATGTGAATGCTCTTCGAGATCAGATTGCAGCTCTAGGGTGTCTATCGTCGTCTTTGCTTCATTTCCGTCGCCAAGACGCAACATTTTCTGCCACGAAAAAACGATAAGGACATATAAAGGCATGTGCATTATAGAAGTATGTGAATGAAGAGTCTTGCTTCGAGATTCTTACCAATCGGTTTTCGTATCTTTGAACAGATCGTTTCATCTCGTGTATCGGATGATGATTGCCAAGGCCATCGGTTGGAATATGATCCCTTAGTCGAAGTAAGAGGAATTCTCTTAGAGGGTGTTCGTCCTCTCCACACCTATTGTCGCGAAATCAAGAAAGTATTACGTACAAGAACGAAGGATATGATTCGAGTACCGAGAAGTGTATATCAAAAGGAAGATATCGATCTCACCCTCCATAGATGACAATGTCATAGCCTACAACAACCGCGGTGTGTGAAAAACGCCCTTGCGGTGACAAGCCATACACGTCGAGCTTAGACCACGATGATGCAACCGTGTCCAGGATCCAAGCGTCGTTGTAGTACTTGTTGTCACCAACTCCTCCAATGACATAAATCTGCAAAACAGAACTCCTACAAGATGATTGACAACGAACAAATTGCAGCGAATTTCAGTTGCGTAGCTATACCCTAACATAAATGTGTATGAAAAACGTCACGAAATGCTTGCAAAAACGACGTTAGATATGCAAAGTCGCACCCACCTTGTGGCCGATAGTCACAGCAGCATGGCCTGCTCGTGCACCCGGAGATGATCCACGAACCGCAAACTATAGAACATATTGCATAGATGTTAGAAATTAAGCTTCTCTTATTGGGGACTGTAAAGCTCGGACTCTATGTGCTTTACAGTCCCCAATAAAAATGAACCATAGAAGATATTATTTACCTTCATCCAAGTCATAGTTTTCGTGTCAAGCCTATGAACGTCGCCATGGTAGTGATCACCAGAGTCGCCACCAAACACGAGGAGTTCGTCGCCAACAGCAACAGCCGTGTGGCTGTCCCTAGGAGAAGGCGCATCGCCCTTCGCAAGGCCGTCAATGGGGCTCCAAGCCATGGATTTCAAGTCAAGAAGATGCAAATCATTCAAGTAATTGCCAACTCCTTCGCCACTGCCTCCAAACACGACCAATTTATCGTCACCAACAAGGGTGGCGGTGTGGCTTTCGCGGGGTGAAGGGGGGTTCCCCGCGCAATGTGGCTGCATCCACTCGCTTGATCCGAGATCCAGGACATGGAGATCATTCAGCTTCTTGGACCCATCTGTGCCTCCGAAGATGACCATCTTGTTGCCCCATAGCACGGCGCTGTGGCTGTCCCTAGAGCCCGGTCCCTTCCCCTTCGTCGCGAGCACGCTCCATGACATTGTATTGACGTTTAACATAAGAACATCACTGTAGTGCAGGCCTCCACAGCATCCCTGGGTTCAATGGATGACATCAATTGATAGAATCATAGAATCAACCAAGAAAGAATTTTTTTTAATGAATAGCTATGGTGTGTTCATCATTGTACAGAGAGTGCAAGTTCATAATTACTACATCTGTTAAAAAATATAAGTATTTTTAGACATTTGCAAATAAACTAAGAAAATTATAAACTTATTATCTTTATTTCCATCGTTAATTATTTATAACTCTTATCAACCAATAAAACTTGAGAAAAACGTCAAAAAAAAAAAAAATCTCATATCCAAATACGTAGAAATTTTCAAAAGACTTCTATTTTCAAGCACAAATTTAAGGCTAAAAAAACTTATATTTTTTAACGGAGAGAGTAAAATTCAAATGAGAAGGCTTCATGGTGCAATTTAGACTACTAAATTGATATTGAGAAATCCATAGGTGGAAAAATATTTTTAAAAATTGGTAGCATCTCTAAAAAAAATGCCCATTGAACATATGAACATACATGTATGTATAGTAAATGAAGAACCCCAACTTCACATGATGTATAGAATCAATTAAGTAAAAGCTCATATCAATATACCATATTAAAGAATGAATTAATGAGGAATAGATTACATAATAAAACAAAGCAATCAAGCATTCAAGCAAGCTAGAGTCTAGAGCAGCCATGGAATTAAACTAAAAAATGCAAAAATAATGATAAATAAATAAAAAGTACCCCATAAATATAAACAAGGCCATGAGATTGGCATGCAGAGTGACCCCATCTTTCAGGAGGGATGAAGCCCAAATTTTTAGGGTATAACCACATTGCTTGGTTTGCAATATCACCTCCTATGGAAACCATATTTTTGTAGGTTGCTTCAATGGAGATGGAGATGGAGGGTAAATTAAGTTGAGAGGAAGATGAAGAAGGAGAGATATGTGGAATAAAGTAAAAAAGGAGGAGGAAGAGAGAGGGTGAAAGGGTCAAAAGAGGAGGGGAGAACAAGAACAAGGCAAGTGACATCTATCTATCTATCAAACTATCAATGTCAAGTTTAGAATTGGACATGAAAAGATGGGTGCTTTCATGTCTAAGGCCACTGTGGCAACCAACAATAACCACAACAGATGAAGGTGCTGTGGTGACACTGACTCTCGGAGTGTGTGGTGTAAAAAATTGGGCTTTAAGATTAAAATAAGAATATTGTAAAATAAATATACCGATTACAGTCATTTTATCAACTCCGTCTCGTGCGAAATGTTTGTCATAATTTCTCAATTGACATCTTTTGAGAGTGAATATATATGTTGGAGTCTGTCTTATTACTTCAAATTTTAGGATTATTTGTCCTAAAACCATCCTTAAGGATTCTCCAATGGATTTTTCAAAAAAAAAAATATCAAAATTGAGAAACAATGGATAATACAATGGGATATTGGAGTTGTCCTTTGAATATCGAGCTCATTCAATCAGACACAAAGCTCCTGTTTTTGTGTTTTAATTTTGTTTCTATTCGTCAGATTTTCAGGAAGTGTAATGTTGTTGTTTATAGGGTCGCACACCTAACCTGCAGTATTTTTGTCGACGAAGTTCTACTTGATGATCCGGTTCTTTGGAGTCTCATCCGAAAAGAGTATTTTTATTAATCCTAGTATTAAAAAAAATTCAATGAATCTTAAAAGATTAGTTGAAGTAAACAACCATTAAATTTAGTTAGTGTGAATAGTCGGACTCACAAGCCACAACAACTCACAAGTCTTAAAACTCAGACCTACTTATATATTGGGCTAACCTTAATGCAAGACGGCCCAATGATTAATAATGTTTGGGGCTTATTTAATTCCACAAAACACGTTGCTTTTACCGCGAGGTTTCAAGTTCAAGATGTCGCCATATCCGGGGTTCGAATGGGGATCTTTGGGTACTACCCGCAAGTACTTTCCAGTGAGCCATTCCGAAATGGTTCAATGTCGGAATGGACCACTTTCACATGTTGGTGACTTTTTTTTTGTTTTTTTTTTAAGGCTAGTCACTGCTAGCTCACCCGTTAATAACATTACGCCCGTGAGAAAATTTCGAGGACAATATTTGGTTGAGTAAATGAATGGCATATTTCCAACCCTACCTCCTTCATCGTTGAGCGGTCATTTAGGGGCCTTAGCTGGTGATCTGGGTTGTTTACCTCTCGAAGATGAAACTTATCCCCATCGTCTCACTGATTGACCTTGACTCTTTTTGGAGATCATATATAGTATTCAGAGTTTGCCTCAATTTGATACCGCTCTCGCGGCCCGCACCGAATAAGTGCTTTACCTTTAGATGTGCAGTCAACTATTGCACGTCAACGCATTTCGAGGAGAATCAGCTAGATCTTGTTAGAGTGGCATTTCACCCCTAACCACAACTCATACGTTGATTCTTCAACATAAGTCAGTTCGGGCCTCCACTTAGTTTCACCCAAGCTTCATCCATGAATAAATCACCCATGCATTATCAGTCTAAAACAATGTAATTGTTCAAAGAGATGGGTAGATTCCAGTGTACACAACCTTAACAGTGTACATATGCATTATCTTGTGTGCTGAAATTATTAGTTTGTTTTCACATGATCATTCATCTAAAATAATGTAATTATTCATATATACAAAAAGTATAAAAATGTAAATTTTACTCTAACAAATAATCACTCAGTACCACCGAATAATTTCATTTCAACGAATACTCCCCCATTAGTACCATTCTCATCAAATAATCACAAAGCTGATTTTCTTAATGATCCAGATTTGTTAACTTAGTATACTGGAGTATAAGGTTTACATACTTATGATCTATTGTGAGTTAGTGATAGGGCCTAAAACCCCTCTTTGAGAAAAAAGTACGCGCTGGGGCCTAATGCCTCACGCGCCCCCCAAACAAGGAGGTCCTCTCCCTCCGGTGAGCCTCCGTCGTCAACTCCCTACCTCAATCTTGTTTCTTTTTGAACATCCACCCTCGCCCAGTGTTTCCGACCACCCATGGACCCTCCTCTGTGAATTTTGTTCCGGTGTCTCCTTCCCTTGCTCCCCTATTTTGGTTCTCCTTGGCGTCACCGGCGCCCGTGCTCCCCCTGTTTGGTTATCCTTGGCGCCGCCGAGTCCGTCTCTGGTGTCGATGCGCCTCTCTCTGTAACCGTCTATTCTTAGATCTGGTCCATCCCCCTTCCCAAACTCCGGGGTGGTGCTTGCCGGTGGTCCGGCTTCCTCCCTTCGGATCCGGTTTGTTTGTCCATCCCCCCGCCCCACCTTCTCCTCTTCCTCCCTCCTCGGAGTCCGTTTGGTTTCCGATTTGGGTGGTGTGGATCTGGTCCACTCAGTGTCGCTATTGTTGATCCCGGCCTCCTCCTTCGGAGTTCCGTATCATCATCTGTCACATCCCTCCTCCTCCTTTCTTCTCCCTCTTTGTGTTGGGAGGTTCTGGTTCGGATTTGGTACCTCCTTTCCGTCAGCCCCTGGATCGCCCTTGCCGGAGGCCGTCAGGATTCGGCGCCTTCCGGCTGTGCCTTCCCAGCCTAGGTACTGCCGTTTCAGCATCCTCAATTCCCCAAAGTTCTTTCCTTGGGCCCAAAGGATTCTTCTTGGACCCGGGAAAGCCCGAAGGCAGCCCGTATTCTTTCTGTGGGTTTGTCGGCGTCGATGGCCGCCGGGTCTATTCTGTTGGTTAGGGTTTTGCCGGCGTGTGTTGTCTACTTGGTCCTTCTTTTGGCCCGTTGGTGGCCCGGAAGTTTGGATTGAGCCCGTTGGTGGTCCTTTCCTTGGGCCCCAAAAAACTGTCAGAGTAAAAAAGGACTGAAAAAAGAGAAAAAAGGAAGGTTCCTTGCCTTGCAAGGATTAGGGAGGAAAATTATTAAAATTATATCTTTTTTGTGCTTGCCTTGCAAGGATTGGCATGTGGAGTGGATTGGTATGCCGAGTTCGTGTGGTATGGTGTGGCTTTGGGGCTAGCAGTTTTGGAGCGGTGTTCTTCTCTTTTGTCGACGTGCGAGAGGTCGTGGACGTGATCGAAATCTGAAGGCTCGTTGATCTCTGAGTCCATATCTGAGGTTTCCACTTAGTTCCCCAGGGATTCCCTGCGTGCCTCTACCAACTGACAGACGAGTTATTGCACTGCACTCCCGTTCTTTCATCGATTGTACTAGCTGCATCTCTTACTATACTTCTGTAATTTGGTTTTTCTGCTCTGGTTGTTATGTCTTTGTTTTTAGCTTGTATTGACGGATTATCCGTCGCCGATTTTTTCGGCCTATCGACCTGCCGGGCTTGTCCGGTACGTCGAATTTTTACCTAATCAAAAAAAAAAAAAAAAAAAAAAAAACTTATGATCTATTGTGTGTGTTATTATATGTTTAAATCCCAGTAGTATATACAGTAATAAATCTACAGCAATAATTAAAGAGAAAAACATTTCTAACAATGTAAATGACCAATTAAAATTTACATCACCCTTAACAAGTTGCATTGCATTGCAGATACATTTACCCCGGTGGGCCCATTTGTAGTTACCTTACCATATAAAGAGGCCCAGAAATGAAAGCACACAACACAGGCACAGGCCACCACAGTTACAAAGAAACCAAATATACATGAATGGCACATATAAAGGTACCTACAACTACAACACCAGCTTGCAAAGGATCAATCTGTCTGTACAATTAGCGAAAACAAAGAGTCCTTTACATGTGCCTGCAACAAAACCACCACATCATGTATCTTCAAACTCAAACTGTTCTAGATAAGCCTCAGCCCTTTCATGTACAGCCACACTGCTGTCCCGTCAACGAACGTACCCGAAATGTCACTATTCCTACAACAGACGTGCATCATCGAAGCCTTCGTCCTAGAGTCGATAGTGAATGTAGCTGGCCATAGACATCATACTACAGTTTTACTCTTCAACGCGATGACTTTGACATATTTTTCTTAACAAGATTCTCTCCCTACTTATAACTCTACTTTATAAGCATGTCAATATAAAACATGTCATTTTAAAGATTTGTACGTTTTTAACAAGATCACTTTATAAGCATAATAAGTGTATGGTGGGGATGCCTTCAATTTAATAGGATTAGGTTTATCAATATATATAAAACATGTCATTTTAAAGATTTGTAAGTTTTTTTTTTTGAATAACAATACACTTATACCCTTACTTATAACTCTGCTTTTTCACTTTGGACTTGTTTGACGCTGAAAAGATTAATCTAGCTTAAGATTATAATCTAGATAAAAAATTTGATGAAAATTTTGCCTTTGTGGATAGATTAAAAGAGTAAATTATTGTTTGACATGACAAATTACATAGATTTTTAAAGATTTTTTTTAAACCGCCGAAAAGTTTTGTCACAATTCTTTGAAAAGCTTCAATAAGGTTGGGCCAAACATGCCCTTAATCTAAAACTACAACTATCATTTTTTAATCATCACAATGACAATTTGTAAAAAGTTGACACCAAAATATCTAAAATGATAGTATTTTTTTCTTAACAAGATTCTCTTACTAAAGCCAAATATTTTTTTTTGATAGAAGTATCACTTTATAAGCATAATCAATTGTATGGTGGGATGCCTTCGATTTAATAGGATTAGATTTATCAATAAATGCTACTATACTCTATTCGTCTCAAAATATTGGTTATTTTTATATAAATTTTTAATATATTCATACTTATTAATTTTATTTTATTTTGGTGAGAATTCATACTTATTAATAATAATGCATATAATTTTTTTTATATTTATAGAGTTTTTAACTTTAAAAAAAATACTAGTATATTTAAAAGTCAGATAACCTATATTCTTTCATTTCTCTATATCTTTGTCACACTCTTTACAACAATTATAGAAACACTTTTAATAAGCATATTGCGGTAAACAAAAAAATAATTAATCAACTATCTAAGATTCAGGACATGTCATATTGTCATGTATGTTCATTTTTTTGGCAGGTAGCAACAAATTCAAAGGGAAATAGTTTTTTTTTTCAAAGGGAAATAGTTTGAAATAGGGGAATGACACAGACACACAAACAATTTTTTTTAAAAAAAAAATCATTGCAATAAAAGAAAAGAAGTGAAGTGAAAAACACTTGGGCAAGTGCAAGCATATATGAAGTTTACAATGCAGACAAGAAAAATTTACACAAGTTAGAACAATGAGTTGTTGCTAGTGTTAGATCATTCTGCAACGTTGTTGTCATCAAACATAAATACTAGCATGTCAAGTCTATATCAACAAATACATATCATATATACATGACTCCTTTGTTTGGTTTGGTGCCATTAAAGATTCAAGTGTTGTCTCGTCTCCGCCTTCTCTGGTGCTATAATCGGGATAGGCATGCACATGCTCGCGCACACACATCTAGTCGATTGTTAACTGCATGAGAAAAAGGAAAGAAGACGAGACACATAACTAGCTCGAATCGCCATTCATCAAGTATGTTGTTCGAATTAGATCATCAATCCAATAGACTTTTTTTTTACTAGGAAACCATTCGAGGGTCGGACATAGCTGACACCTCGATATGTCGACTTTGGCGAACCGTTAAACTAACTACGTAAAAAAAAAATGGTGCAATATAAACAGTGGCAAGCACACATATTCAGGCTAACAAGCGAATCCAACCCTAATACATTGAAGACACTATAAACAACGACCCGACGTTAAACGCCACTAATCAATGGCATCGCTGACCAACGGTATATCAGGAGTCATAAACTATTTTTTTATGATTTGGTAAATGGTAATCTCAGTTGAATAAAATAAAATTTTCTAATATTTTTCGCCTCTTAAAGTTGTAATTGAGTGCATTCCTCAAATCAATTTATTAATAGGTATCTAAGTTAGCTGGGGGAACATCTAAAACAGTAGTCCAGTTGATGGTTATCTAGCAATGCATAAGAGTATCTTGTGTTCATGTGTTGGATCAGTCATCAGTGCATGTTACATCTGTTTTTCTTCATTTTCATGAATGTGGGACGTGGAGGAATGCTCACTGGAAAGGACTTGTGGATAATACTTATAGGTCTTTGGTTCGAATTCTGAAATGACCGCTCTTTATTTACCAATTCAAGGATATAGAGTGAGACCCACTCTGGTTCTTCATCATAGATGTGTTGATGGAATTTTGTGGTGTGTTTTCATACAGGTAGAGAGATGTAAATCAAACCACGAGCAAAACTTGGTCAACTCGTTCAATTCGCCGGATTAATACGGACTTAAAGAGAGCAGTTTGTTAAGGAGATTTGTATTATGCTTATGGGTTTAACCCTATTTTAAATATACTCATTTGTGGTAAGTTGTCCTCTAAACTGAAACCACCATTTAAATAACTTTTTTCATCAATCAATTACCACTGAAATTATTCCACTCAAATATAGATTAGATTTGATAAATTACAATTTTAACCGTTATTTTATATTATATTCTAATAGAATTTTAAAATTTGGATGAAATTATTCATGTCGTTTTCTCTTTTTAAATAATCGATAGAATTGTATTGATTTTTACAAAATTAATCTCTCTCCAATCAAGTTGGTCACTTTCTCCTATCACTTAATTTTTTAATTCTTAATTAGCTTCTACACATCCAATTTGAGAGAGAAAATTATTGTGTAAATTGTATTATTCCAATTTCATTCTTAATTAGCTTTTTTCTATTCTAAATTGTTAATTTTTCATTGGCATAAATAAAAAAGGAGGGGTAAATTTATAATTTAATAAGTTTGACCGACATTTGGACGGAAAATTTTCCAAGTGATTGATTGGTGACTGAAGTTATTTAAGGAGTGAATTTTTGAAAATATCAATTTAAGCGGTGATTTATAAATAAATAAGTATATTTAAATGGTGATTATGTGCAATTTTGTCTATTACAAATACATAAATTATAAAAACATATAAGCTTATACCTCGTTAAAAAAAACATATTATTTCCTAGTGAAAAAAACATGCAGACTACAACGAAAGATTCGGATCATACTGTATCGGGTCGGGGCAACGGGTACAACCGTACAACGAAAGAATCGAATCATACTGTGCCGGGTCGGGGCAACGGGCAAGATAGACCCAAATCCCAGTTGTGATGTAAGCCCGATCCAAAAAATAGCTAAACTTTGGGTTAGAAGGTGACCCAATCTCGTCCATCCCCACCATTTTCTCAAATCTACATAAAACTATCCGTTAAATATAATTTTTTACACTTAACCACCCGCTAAATATAAAATTACAGAAAATTACCCATTTTCATGAACAAACCACCATCCACCATATATGTTCATTAGAATTCCATTAAGGTGATTTAGAAATTTTCGAAGAACATGGAAGAGAAAGAGAACGAGAGAGATCGGAGTCGGAGCCCTGACCGCCGGCAGAGGTCCGGCCAAACCCCACCGAGTAACCCTGCTCCGCCTGGTATGGAGAATTCCCCTGTTGGCATCCTAAAGGAATCGGAGGCCCTCACCAATCCCACTACCAACGCTGACGTTCAGTCTGCGCCGCCGGACCCAGGGACGGGGGTCTCAACGGAACAAACTAAGAAACCTGAAGGCCTGCTATTTGGGATCCCACAGACACAACACATTCTGCAGCCGAATCGGGAGTTCCCATCTCTTCAAGAGATCACTGGGAACAAGGGATCTACGCCGTTAAGCTACAAGTCAAAGCTGGTAGAAGGGGCTAGTTCAGGATATGCCATTAACATATCCAACCCAATATACCAACCAGAGGAAATTGGCTACGCGACGGATGATGAAATGCCGCCAACGGAGGAGGACCCGATGTGCCCGACGATCACCCTGTCCAAAGCAGAAAAGCAGGAGCTCTGGAAGCCATGGAAGGAAACCCTGATCGTAAAGCTGTTCGACAAGGGACCTGGTTACATGCAACTCCATAGGAGGCTATCCCAAAAATGGGCGTTGACTGCGCCGTTCAACCTGATTGACATCGGAAATGACTATTTCGTAGTTCGATTCTCCAACCGTTCAGACTATGACCATGTGCTGATCGATGGGCCCTGGATGATCGGGGATAACTATCTCTCCATCCGGAAGTGGGAACCACGCTTTGACACTTCTTCGGAAAGAATCACCAAATTGGTAGTATGGATTCGCATTCCATTTCTCAACATTGAGTACTTCGATCATCGTTTCCTTAGGCTGATCGGCGACCGGGTTGGGAAGGTACTCAGGGTGGATAACACTACCGCCACAGCAATGCGGGGGCAGTATGCAAGACTGAGTGTGGAGGTGGATCTATCAAAACCGTTATTGTCGAAATTCAAATTGGATGGCAAGATATGGCCAGTCCAATATGAAGGATTGAGAATGTTGTGCTTCCATTGTGGCAAGGTGGGGCATACCATGGAAACATGTGAGAAGGAAGGCAATGAGAAAGGAGAACAGACTGCATCGGTAGAGAGCATTGATGTGGGAGAGGTACTAGCCAGCAAGAACTTCGGGGAGTGGATGGTCCCGAGGAAGACAATAAGAAAGAGACAGGTTAACCAAAAGCCAGCAGGGCAAGGGGCGGATCCCAGAGGAGGGGCGGCGCCGCCAGATAGCTCGCCGGAGAAGCCTCCGGAGTCGAATGCAGAAAGGGCGGAAACGGCGGTCAACACGGTTGGGGATAGGGTCAACGCGAATTTGAATTTGGAAAACGGGAATTCGGGTACCGAGAATATCGGGGATATTGGCCAACCATCTAGATTTGCAGTTAAAGAAGATATGGAGGCAGATACGGCGGATTGCGGAGAGTTGGATAAGGGCAAGGCTCCAATTGTAGCGGAAGTTAACAACCATACGGTGGACACCACGTGGAAAAAACCAAGGAATGGACCAGAAGGGAAATCCAATCAGACCCCGCAAAACCCTAATGTTCGGCTGAGTACCAAGCAAACAAACCCCCTCGCCAAGAAACAGAAGGCCCCGTCGAATCAGACCAAGACCCCAAACCCACCCAAATTAAAAACTCAGAACACGGACGCAGTCCCCAAGAACCCACAACAAGGCCATACCACGCCCCATCCACGCAAACCCACGCCTCCTCCAAGCAATCCTAATCCCGATAATTCTCAACCCAAGAACCCCCAAGCCGACTGGAAGCCAATAGCGGAAACTGATGGATCCAATCCGACGAGCCACGGTCATCCCAGTAACCTCGACCCGAAGTTTTCTGGTGACGAACCGTCAGACGGGTCCGTTCCTCGCGGCGCTCCCACCAGTAGTAAGCAGAATATGGATGGATCTTCTGCCGATGAACACGGACACACATCCCATGCTATGTCGGGTGAGGATACCCGATACGATACTCGCCGCCATTGAGCGACTTAATGTTGCGGCCTCAGCCTTTTCGAGTGCCAATTTAGTGAGCAACGCTGCTGTCATCTGGGCTCTCAGACAATCAGTAGTTTTTATGAATAATTTACGTATAATGACCTGGAACACTAGTGGGGCTGGGAATACAACCTTCCTCAATGCCCTCCGAGACCTTGTTCATTACCATGATCCCCAGGTACTTGTGCTAGTGGAACCACGCATCAGTGGTGCCCATGAAGCACAGGTATGCAGCCGTATCGCAGCGCTGGGTTATAATGGTTCTCGTCGTATGGAAGCTAATGGTTTTGCTGAAGGGATTTGGATGTTCTGGAAAATAGATGAGGTTTCAGTGTCTGTAGTTATCAGTTCGGTTCAGCACATTACGGTGGAGATTGCTAGAAGGGGAGAAGACCCGTGGATCCTATCGGCGATCTACGCTTCTCCGAATGCTAGTCGTCGCCTTGATTTGTGGAGGGAGCTGGAGCAATTTGCTTTTACTAATAATAAACCTTGGCTGCTTGCGGGTGATTTCAACGCCACAATTAGCGCAGATGAGAGGAATAGTTCATCAATTGGGTCTAATCGCAACTCACAGGCGTTCAGGGATTGGATAGACAACCTTCAGCTCATGGATCTTGGTTACTCTGGCATCCCTAACACTTGGTGGAGGGGCAACTCACCGTCTACCTGCAAGTGGGCGCGACTTGATAGGGCCCTTTGCTGCCCGGAGTGGCTGCTACGCTACCCAGGAGCTAAGGTTTCCCACCTGACGTCGGCTTACTCTGACCATACTCCTATTTTAGTGCAACTAAGCCCTCCAGCCGGGAACAATCAACCGAGGAGACCTTTTAAATTCCAGGCAGCCTGGCTTTTACATGATAACTTCAGTTGTTTCCTTGGCGCCCAGTGGAAGAAGGATGAGGAGACTTGTGACGCGTTAAGGGCCCTTGCGAAAGACCTGGATATCTGGAACAGGGAGGTGTATGGAAACATATTCAAAACCAAGCGCCGTCTCACGAGAAGAATCGAAGGAGTCCGCCGCAAGCTAAATGAGAGGGTATCGCAGCACTACATCACCATGGAATTCAAGCTATGCGGGGAACTTGAGGCGGTACTTCATCAGGAACAGATGCTGTGGTACCAGAAATCCCGGGCAAATTTCCTTGTAGATGGAGACAGGAACACTAGATACTACCATCTCTCGACGCTTAATAGAAGGAAGGTGAATCAAATTACAACTCTTAAGGATGATATGGATAACTGGGTGGAGGAGGCAAGTGCTATTAAAAATATGCTCGTGTCTTTCTTCACTAGCCTCTACTCGGAGGAGTTGAATCAGACGCCGCATGATAGCCAGCCTGTAACCCACTCTTTCCCGGTGTTGAGACCCGAACAGCGGGTAACGCTTGAAGCTCCTTTCGTGGGTACGGAAGTGGTGGATGCACTGAAGCAGATGGGTCCCTACAAGGCCCCCGGCCCGGATGGCTTCCCAGCGGTCTTCTATCAGAAGCACTAGGACTTAGTAGGTGAGCAACTCACAAACACGGTGCTTGGTCTGCTGAATGAGGGGTTGATTCAGGCAGGGATGAGTGACGCTCTTTTGGTACTCATTCCAAAGGTTGATGCCCCCACCCAACCTGCGCAGTTCAGGCCCATATCACTCCTGAATGCGATCTTCAAAGTTTCCACGAAAGTGATTGTCAACAGGCTCAAACCGATGCTCCCTGATATCATATCTCCGACGCAAGCAAGCTTTATTCCGGGTAGGCAAATTATAGACAATGTTGTCATCATGAGAGAGGTCCTCCATGCCATGAATGAGAGGAGGCGCAGAAAGTGGATGATTTGAAGGTAGATTTAGAAAAGGCTTACGACCGCATCCGTTGGACTTTCCTTAAGGATGTGCTTAACCGGGCTCAGTTGCCATATAAGCTTGTGGAGGTTATCATGAAATGCCAAACAGAGGGGAGGTTGGACGTCCTATGGAACGGCGCTAAGGCAGGTGGGTTCGCACCGTCCCGGGGTATCCGCCAAGGTGACCCGTTATCGCCCTACTTATTTGTTCTTTGCATGGAGACACTTTCGCACCGAATACAATCCGAGGTTGAGAGCGGCAGGTGGAAACCAATCAGTGTGGGGGGTGTTCAGCTGTCTCATCTTTTCTTTGCAGACGACTTGGTGCTGTTTGCGGAAGCTTCCGTTGAGCAAGGCAGAGTCATGAAAACGGCCCTTGAGACGTTTTGTAGTGAGTCAGGGGAGAGAGTTAACTATGCAAAGAGCAGCGTTTTGTTCTCTCGAAACGTCCCGTCGGATCTCAAGAGAACTGTAAGCGAGGAGCTCCACATACCTATTTCCACTGATTTCGGAAATTACTTAGGGGTGCCCACTGCTTGTGGAAGAATGACAAATTCAAGGTATAACTACTTGGTGGAGAAAGTGTCTGCGAGACTAAGAGGTTGGAAAGCGCGATCCCTCTCTTTTGCGGGGCGGGTAAAGTTGGCGAAGTCGGTCCTTACAAGCCTCCCCTTATATACTATGCAATCCTCCTTTGTACCAAGGAATGTGTGTGATGGCATCGACAAGATTGTTCGGGGTTTCGTGTGGGGGTCGACTCCGGAGAAGAGAAAGATGCACCTCTTGAATTGGGAGATTCTAAAGGATCAGCCTATTGACGGAGGCTTGGGATTGAGGGGTATGCGAGAAACGAACCAAGGGGTTTTGGCTAAACTCAGTTGGCGGCTGTTACAACAGCCGACGGCGCTGTGGAGTTGTGTTCTCAGGGGGAAGTACTGTAATAACAGGCTCGACGTGGATATGTTTCAATCGAGAACGGGGGCATCCAAGGTATGGAGGGGTATCGTTCATGGAGCTGAGGTTCTTACTCCGAATCTCCGGGTAGATGTGGGGAGTGGGAATAGCTCCCTGTTTTGGATGCATCCCTGGATCAGATCACGACCTCTCATGGATGAAGCCACAAGCCCAATCCCGGAGGAGCTGTTGGGAGCAACCATTGCCGAGATGTATAGGCCTCAAGGGTGGAATTGGGGGGTTCTTTCCCAGTATCTTCCCTCAGAGACCTTACTTAGGCTCCAGTCAATCGTGCCGTCTAATGACCTGGATAAGGAGGACAGGCTTTATTGGGGCCTAACGGAATCGGGGGGATTCACCACCAGTTCTGCGCTGAGTTGGCTACGTCGGCACCGGAATGGGCAGCAACAGGCGGGATGGAAACACTTGTGGAGGGTCCCGGCGCAGCAACGCAGCATATCCTTCACTTTCCTAGCTGCTCACAACTCCATCCTTAGCAATGAGAATAGACGCAGAAGGTAGCTTACATCCGATGACTCGTGTCCGAGATGTTCGATGGTGGAGACGGGCATTCACCTGCTCAGAGATTGTCCGGCTGTCAGGGAGGTGTGGCTCACCCTGCTTGATAACAAACCAACACCGTCATTCTTTGAGCTCTCGGAAATTCGTCAATGGATTTTTATGAACGTGGAAAGGGAGGATAGGTGGAGCTCAGTTTTCACCACAGCTCTTTGGTACATTTGGAAGGCGAGAAACCACCTGGTATTCGAGGGAGAGGACAATGCCGAGGGAGTCCACTACAAGGTCTGGCGCGCGGTGTCGTCGTTCTTTCACGTCAAGAAGCGAGGGAGAAGGGTGGGCTCGGGTGTTCAGGTGTCGCCTACCCCTAAGAACCCATGGTGTCCACCCTCGACAGGCTGGGCCAAACTCAATGCAGACGGCGTTTCTAAGGGCAACCCGGGGAAGGCAGGGGGAGGCGGCTTAATCCGGGATGAAGAAGGAGTGATGCTGAGGGCCTACACCTTCTCGTGTGGGATATGCTCGGCAACTACGGCTGAGTTCTGGGCAGTGCTTCATGGTATAAAGCTTGCTCAGAAGATGGGTATTCGGAAACTCCAAGTGGAATCGGATGCGGAATTAGTGTGCAGGGCTTTGAATGACTTGCAGATGGAGGTGCTGTCAAACCACAACTTGGTCACCATATGTCGCCAAGTGGCCCAGCTGCCGGGCTATGATATTCAGATCAGGCACGTCCGAAGGCACGCGAACGTGGCGGCTGATGCGATTGCAAACTGGGCCTTGAGCCTTTCGCCCCCTTTTATTGAACATTTGACAATCCCGGATGACATTCGTGATGTAATAAACGCGTCCCCATATAGGGGTATTGCGATCTGATTTTTTCTCTCTGAATAAAAGGGCCTAACCCACCTCTTGGACCAAAAAAAAAAAGAATTCCATTAAATATAGTATATTTTAATCATTTTTACATAGAATTTAAAGTTTAAACTTGAATATGTTTAAATTATATTTATGGTAGAGATAACAAAAATATACTGATATATTAGGGCCAAAAGATGTGTAAAAATTTTAAATTCTATATTTATATGATGGAAGAGATTCTAAATGTGGAAAATTAAAATATTATTGAATTTTATTTAAAAATGTAAGCAAAATTTTATAAAGATGCCTTTAATAAAAATATTTTTGAGCTTGGAAAATATTTTTAAAAAATTACATGGGATTGGCTTTGGACCGTAGGTACGATGATTTACTTCACGGGCCTCCATCGGGGAGTGAAATAGAACATGAAACCGTAAGCTCCCAAGCAGTGGGAGATAGGTATTTTTTTCATTTTTAGCGTATAGTGTAGATGTTTACAAATGAAAGAAAATGAGACATTAATCATAGTATCAAAAATATTATTTAATTTAAACAATGATAATGAATTATAAATATATTTTAATTTTGATTAACAAGTAGTATATAAAATATTATTTAAATCTATAACCATTTTTAGGAATAAAATAGGAGAATTTGTTCTTTTTTTAACATTTTATTAAAAATTAGTATAATATATTTTAAAATCTATTTGATATTCTAACTTAAATGTAAATCTTAAAATATTATGATATTAATATCATATACGGAGTATATTTTATAAAACGCTAATAGAAATAGAAGTGATTTGTTAACAAAAATCATTTAATGTATTATAATGGATTAATGGCCTAACTTTTCAACTATAACCATAAGGGCATGCCGCATGCACACTCCTGTCCCCTGCACATTTACTTAAGCCAAAAACAATTAAATAAAAGAGGAAATGCTCAAGTAAACTCTAGAACTGTTCTTATTTGAGAACATGTTGGAGTACACCAACACCATAGGTTTTATTTATTTCAAACCCACTTTTCAAAATTTTAAAAATATTAAAATAAATAAATAAATTTATATTTGAATAGACAACAATTTTATCTTTTCATAGACACCCATTTTGACTATATTTAAGTAAAAACAAAAAATGAGAATTATTAAATCTTTGCAATTTGAATATATATTTGGATATTTTAATGTGATATGTTATTTTAATAATTTTAATAATTGTTAAAAAAATTATCATTTAAATAATTTAAATAAAAATAATATCATAATCCAAAAGAATTTTAAATATTAATTTAATAAGGCCATAAACACACACTGAATTTTTTATATAAAAAAAGCATACATTAAAAAATCCATATTTATACCTACATTTTTTAAAAAAAACTACATTAAGTCATATGATTTGAAAATTGGCTGTTAAAGACAATGATTAATCAGTTAGAGCTGGTTGCATAGCTAGGTGTCAACCTTGGGATGAATTTATCATAGAGGTCACACCCCCATCATAGAGGTCACACCCCCTCCCTGGTGGTCTCGTATGAACATCTAATTCTTCCACAATCTGTTGAATTCGCAAAAATCTATTAGCATGCGAAATTATACCACCAATTTTATCAGAACCTGATTCAATTTCATTGAAATCTCCTATTATCAATCTGTCAGGAATGTCAGCATGAAATATTTCCTCAGCTTCTTTTGATGCCCATTTGATTGCTGTCTTTATGTTAATGTCATTTTATATTTTATAGTCAAGCAATTAATAATCATATTTGTTCTGAAAGCCTGGACATATTGACATTTGTTATGCAAGGTTTCTATCATTTCATTAACTCACATTAAAGTTGTAATTAAATTTAAGAATATTTTATGAATTGAATATTCCATATAAATTACTCCGTAAGAACTTTTTAATAAGAGTATTAAAAGCAAAAGTAATAACTGGGCCAACTGGCTATTTATGAATTTGAAATGTGAATTTATAAAATGATAGCCACACTTTCTCAGTTTGACATGCTCTGGTAAATATTTGATCTTGAAACAATTCTTTTAAATACAGTTGATGTCATGTTTTAAACAATTTTTTTTATAAAAGTTTCTGCTAAATTTAATCGTTTATTTTTTTATACATAAAGAATGGGTTTTATAACCTACGTCCTAAATGTATATGATAAGAATAAGACTCATGTTTTGAAAATTATTTTTCTAATTAAAATTCTTTAACTATATTTTAAATTGGATTTTTAGGATTCATTAAATCTTTAATTGGTAGAGATTTTTTTTAAAAAAAAAAATAGATTCTTATCTGATAACCTCAGAGCACAAGATAGAAATACCGAAAAAAAACATATAGGGTTTATAAGTTTGAATATCCTTTTAAAAATTCTGAACCTTTTATTTCAGCCTTTTAAATCTAGGAAAATAATTAATTTCTTAATTTATGATGTTAGAACATTAGATGAACAAAAAAAATTAAGTGGCTGTTGAAAAATGATTTTAACCTTTTAGGAGTAAATCAGTTTGTGGGTTATATCTGCCCAAATCAGTGAAACCTAAATTGTTCATTGGGCTGGAACAGGCCCACAACTTGTATGTTCCTCAATCGTTGTTGGTTTTCCCTCTTTTTTTTTTATTTTTTTTTAGCGAACCATGTTTACCAAATGTAACCATTTTTTTTTGATTAGGTAATAATTCGAGGGCCGGACAGACCCGACACCTCGAGAGGCCGACAGAGTCGGAAGACGGCGAACCGTCAAAGCATACAACGTAAGAACATAAAAGAAGGTGCAGTACAAAAGGCGGAAAGCATACAAGTACAATCAAACAAGCGAACCTAGAACATACATATCGGGGACAACATAGACTAGGAGTTGATGCCAAGCACCACCAAAAAGTGACACCGCTGGCCAGCGGTACATCAGGAGTCCCTGTGGGCAGTGAAGACGAACCTCTAAGAAAATTTCCGTATCGCGGAGTCGCCTCGATACACACCGCATCGACCCCAGCCAAACCCGACACCAGACGCCAGAGCCCCAACACAGAAGAGGAACGCCAAGAACAATCAGACTCATAGCCGAGAAACACCCTTGTAAGGCGCACCAAAGAACCCTTTCGGGATTTAATCAAGCCCTTTCGGAATTTAATCAATCACTTTTGGACGATTTTACTCAAATAATGAATAAGTATATATAAATCCAACCCAATATATAGAAATAGTAGGTAACCGGATTAATATATAAAAATCCATCATACTCTTTTTTTTTTATTGTTAATTTTTACTGTATTATATTAGTTTTTTATTATTAGACCGATGCAATACTTGGCGTGCAAGTGTGAAAAAGAGATTTGCACGGCAACAGTGAAATTGCAGAGGTCCCAACACTTGCAAACCGGCGACCAACGACGGCCGGCAACGGAGCATCACCAGGCCGACATCGATACAACCCGGGTCGAGAAGACAACGGCGAGGCGAACCGAAGCCAACGCCGATGGGGACAAGGCCTATCGAAGACCGGTGGAGGAGAATCGACATCTGAAGGGGGATTTTGATTTGGGGGACACCGGAGTGAGAGCGAGAACCAACGCCACACCGAGACCCCACAGGGGAGGATGGCGGAGAGTGACATCGGCCGGAGGCGGGTTTGGGGTCGGAATAACAGAAAGAAGGAGACAAATCCTAGATTCGAAGGCTTATTTGATCGAATTGGTTGAGAACGAAGAGTGAGACAAGCTCCTCAACCAAAGATCTGTAAAAGCCCCAACGAGAATGAGCTTTTTGTTCGATTAAGCAGGTTGTGGTAGAATACGGTTTCGATCTCCTACACGGAGGATTATACGCCGGTGATCGGAGCAAGACGGTGCAAGCACGACTCCAAGCACTCAAGCAGAGCACCAAGAGGCGGCGACGCACCCTCCACTGCTCGGGATCGACCGGATGTTGTGTGCCCCAAAGGGATTTTTCAACCTCTCTTCAGAGAGAGAAGAGGGAGTTGAATAAAGATTGATTCAACCCAAATCAACCAGATTTGGGATTTTCCATATCCGATGAGACATCGGCGCTTTTCTGTGGTGGAGCCACCTTAGAACGGACGACCGGAGCCGGGATGAGAAATGGCCGGAGCCGGGTTTGATGCCGGCGGAGCCGGTTTGTATCGCTCCCTCTCTCTAGAATTCTAGAGAGAGGAGGGAGCGTTTTTTAGTAAGAACAATTTTGGGTTACCAAATGTAACCATTAATTGAGATGATAAAATTATATGAACTTATTAATTAATGTGGCTAAAAAAGATAACACCATATAACCAGAGGCGGATCCAAGGGTGAGCGACACCGGGCCGTCACCCACCCCGATCCCGAAAAAAAAATACAAGAATATATGTGTTATGTAAAAAAATTGAAAGGTAAAATACAAATATCTTTAGTAGCTTAGTGGTTAAGCCCACCCCATTTTAAATAGTATTTAATCAACCCTGATTCAAATCCCATTAGGCACATATTTTTATTTATTTTTTTCTCAATCCATTTTCCATTATTTTAAAATTCTTATAATTTATTTGATATTTTACAATGAAATAATTATAATTTTTCTTATAAATTTAAGATATTCTTTTTATATATATTTTAATAAATATTTATATTAAAAATAATATAAAAACTATTCAAAAAAAATTGTGCCTACCCCGAAAAAATTTCTGGATCTGACCCTGCATATAACCTAGAATATAACATGTATCATGTATGTAAATTGCACTAAAACCCATTTCAGGTCTTTATTTTAGTATATATAGCTAACTAGGCATGGTCACAGGTCACGATTAATCCGTGACCTGTTGGGTTTGGGTTGTCGGGTACACGAGTTAGGTAGATAGGCCAATTCATGTTAAGGTCGAGTTGAATGAAACCTGTTGAGCCACCGGGTCGACTTAATTTTTAAAAATGCTTTTTAATTCATTTTTTGGAGTCGTATCTCTCTTTTTCTTCCTCTTTCCCTCGTGCTGACGATTGCGCGTGCCCTCTCTCTCTCTGTGTGTCAAAATACTCCTTCGAACTAGCTCTCGTGTTGGCGATTGGTATGCCCTCGTGTTTTTGGAGCATACATCTCGATCTCCCTTGGCGGAATCGAGGCTTAGAGGCACCATTCACCACCATGATCCAAGTCCGAGCACTTAACCCGCCTCATCAACCTATCAACTCGGTGGGTCATACGAACCCGCCTAACCTGCGCCTCCTACGTGATGCGGGACCATCCAAGACACCTTCGGACACACCTTTACTTGGGGATGGACCTGTGATTCGATCTCGTAAGAATGATGTCATCCTCAAGAGGAAGAAGAAGACTCCACCATAGGAGAAGGTCCAAAGGTGGAAGTTTGACGTTTTTAAGATTCGTTCAGCAGTTTGACAGCTTTTCGACGTCTCAGTAAAATGAGTCGTACGGATTCAATATTAATCGGATTGGATCGTGTCATACCTTTTCGGAACGAGGACGAAGAGATCTACAACTTTGATGTTGAAGGTTTTTCCAGATTCGACCTAGAGCTTGGCCGAAAATCACATTATTTGAAGTTGTCATATGTTTAGCCGAATGTACTCAAGTGTTGGAACATTTTTATTGTTATTTTTAGTAACTCTTTTACTTAAGTTATTTTAGGTAACTTTAGGATTTATTTTTATTAAGTCTTGTATTTATTATTTTTATTAGAAAATCAGCCTTTTAGGTTATATAAGGCCGATCCCCATTGTAGAACAATGGAGACGTCTTCCATTATTCAGAATTACAGTGCTTTGTGTGAAACACAACTGTGAGAAAGTCAATCGATTCGAAGTGTTGCTCATCGATTGCAAATTGGTTATAGATCTAACTTGGTTTGCTTTGAGTTCATCAACCTCGCGAGAGCTTGGTGATCCTGGTAATCACAAGTCCCCTCCTTGTGCCTCCAAGTTGTCCGTTTGGTTGTATAAGGTTGTAGAGGCGGGCTTTATAGTCGTTGATATTTGGTTCCTACCCTCTTAGGAGGCCTTGGGTCTTTGCCTCGTTCTATTTTAGTTCGAATCACCCCTCTATCGGTCTTTTTATTGTTTCTTTGTTCGAGTCTTGCTGCGTTTTGTCTTGTTCTTCAGTCGTTTGCTTCCGTTCTTGTTATTCTAGTTTGATTGTCGAAGATCGGGCCATCCTACGGCTAACCCCGTATCACTACGGGTTAAGGATCGGGTTGGGGTCGAACCCGTGATCACGTCTACTACTAACCATTGTAGTATCCCTATACAGTGAGTTTAACATCTCTTAATCTACTCCACCACTATATCATATTATCATGCGTTACAATGGGTTTGAATTTTTTTTTTTTTTAAATTACGCTTCATGCATCTTATTGATATTAATTTTTCTCAAAATGGTGATTATTTGGATTTCCTATTCACCGCAAAAAAAAAAATGTCTACATAATTAAATTTCATTTTCTCATTTATAATAGTATATATTTCAGTCTAAATCGATCTCTCTATCACACTAATATATACACTATGTGTACATGAGCTAGCATAATAATTTACCCTGTAAAAAAATTAAAAAATAAAAGACCATTTTGCATAATTAAAGCAAAAGAGGAAAGGATAATAAATTAACTGAAAAGAGGAAAAAAAAGAAAAAGGAAAGGGGGTTTAGTTTAGGAGAAGTCATTATCCACAGTTGTGGGGATAATAATGAATGAATTAAGAAATAACTTTACAGTTGTTGAGTGAAACCTGAATCATTAAATTCATATGGATATGAATCTATGATGCATATTATCGTCAATATTAAATGATGTTTGAGAATGTGAGGAGACAAAGAGTCCCACATTGATTATACAAATAAAGAAGCCATAGTATATAAGCTAGTGGGTTACTCCTCCTATTGCCAATTGGTTTTAGGATGGAACCCCGCTCGGCTTATGTGCTAGGCTATTAGCGCAAGGGCGCCCGTGTGCACACGACTCCCGATCCCGAGTCCCAACGGACTTCAGTAAGCCATGAGATGAGATGATGAAATGAATGAATGAAAGAGCAAAGTCATCAATAACAAAGGGAGATCTACCATGGCAGGTTTTAATCTCTGCAGGGAATCTGTGAAAATTGTGCCCTTGTCTCCATCTGAACCACCCACAAACCAATTAAAGATTTAATCTCATACACTATGTAGTACTCCCTCCGTTCGGCAAAACTTGTCGTTTTAGAGTTTTGTTTTTGTTCGGAAAAACTTGTCATTTTAGATATTTTTGCTTCTACTTTACTAAAATGCCCTTGATTTGATTGATGTGTTGTGAGTTGTAGTTTTTGATAAAGTAAAAAGTGGAGTAATAATTGATGGCAAATTAGTAAAAAAGAAGTGTAATTATTAACTTTATTAAAAGTTGTGTGGATAGTTAAAATGACAAGTTTTGCCGAACGGAGGGAGTATTACTTAATTTAATTATTCTTATGTTTACTGTATTAATTAAACCTTTCAAGTTGAACTCTTGATTTGTTTAGGATTTTAGCCCTTTGTTTGGTCTCCTAGGGTTTGACCTTTTAGCCTTTCATTATGCATGTAATTAATTTATATGTTAAATTGGCCAAATGTGACTAAAACATTAAAACGAGTAGAGGTGGCTAAATATGATCCGACCTGAACTTATCATACTCGAAAACTTACCCGACCCGACCCGAATCCAACTGAACATGCAATATACCCGACATATGATTGAACCCAACCCGAACAACCCGATTGCCACCTCTAAACACAAGTATTTATCAATTTTATCCGATCCGCCTGATTATCCAATAAATGATAGAAAACGATAAGCATGGAACGATTTAATGGTGAATTGGACTTTGTTGCATCTAGCCCACCCCAAAATAAATAAAACACCAACCCAACCCAATGAAAAAAGGAATTTAAGTAAACTATAGATGAATTTATATATATATATATAAATGTGTAGCACAAATTGTTTTTCTTAGATTTATTAGGTGTAAATCTTTCGTGGGTTGATCTTCACATTCTCCCGTTTTCTATATTTTTCTAGCCTACCTCGATTTGTATTTTGGTTCCATCTCTGGGAACAAGAACGGTGATAGAGTGAGATTTTACATTTTAGACGGTGGGTAAAATATAAATAAAAACCATTCATCTCCCTCCCGATCCATTATTATCCATATGGCTCTCCAAACCCTTGTTCTCACATCTCAATGAACATTGTATAAACATTGTTACGCAATTGAATGTAATTAAAAACAATCCACAAATACAATTAACATTTTAAATTGTCCTATTGTTACAAATAATTTGTAAATAACTTGAGAGTTTATACGGAAGTAATGTTTTCTTTCATGAAGAAATTTTAATTTTTTGGGGGAAAAAAACAATATATAGTGGATGGATGGAGGGTGGAGGCAAGTGGACAGTGGGATGGTGTCTCAACCCGGGAGGCAAAGCCTATCTGGCATGTCTCTCGGCTCAACTCTCCATCATGTTTTTATTTTCCTAAAATTACATAAAACCACCCATGAATAAGGTAGCTTTCACAAAATCACCTATGGATTTAGAAATTGTAGATAACCACTAATAAATTTAGTTTTTTTTCAAAGAATCACCCACAAGCCCTTTTATGTGTAAAAGATATAAAATGGCTACTTTATTTATAAAATTGAAAATTATTACATTATATATTTATTAAAAATATTTATGAAAATGGGAAAAATTTTGTTGAAGTTGTACTTAACAGCTCAGCTCAAAGCTTGGTGAAGCTGTTACAAGCTCAGCTTAAGGCTTGCTCGATCGAATCTGCAAGTTGTGTAACAGAATCATAACTACCTCTCCCTCTGTACACATACATAGCTCTCTCCCTTTCTCTATAAATACCAAGTCCTACAATGTATTGAACTGTTTTTCAAAGAATAAAAATTCTGTATTCTGGGAGTTCGGCTTTTCTCCTTTCTTTCAACTGAGTGTTCTTGAGTGTTTGTGTGTTTCGATTAGATTGAATTGATCAATATGGTATCAGAGCATATGATCATCATTCAATCGTTTGTGTTTGCTTCCGCATCTCTGATCTCTGGCATGTAATCTGTGTCTCAATCGGTGATCTGTTCGTCATTGAGAGCGAAATCTGCGATCTGTGATCTTCTGCAAATCTTGCTTCAAGAATGGCGACACCGAGCAACACTGATGATCACCTCTTACAATCGACTGAGAGACGTCGCCGAGGAGAGATGATTACATCAATGGACCTGCAAAATCCATTGTTCATACATCCATCAGATAATTCAGGTATTCTCCTCACCTCAATTCAGCTGACCGGAGAAAACTTTCGTAGATGGAAGAAGGCAGTCATGAAAGGTCTGTCTGTAAAGAACAAAGTAGGATTTGTGGATGGTTCAGTAGTTGAAACCTCTGAGAATTCCCCTCTGTGGAATCGATGTAACGGCATGGTATGTTCATGGATCTTGAACACAGTGTCGAAGGAAATCTATGCCACTCTTGACGAGTTTGAGACTGCAAAGCAGATGCGGGATGACCTACATGCGAGCTTTGGTCAAAGGAATGGACCTCTTCTATTCCAATTGAAGAAGGAGCTTCAAGATTGTGTGCAAAAGACATCCAACATCACTGAGTACTTCACAAAATTGAAGGGGAATTGGCAGCAATTATCTGGATTGTGTCCTCCTCTCATGTGCAATTGTGGAAAGTGTGAATGCAATGTGAATGAGAGGATTGAGGCTGCTGAGAATGAGAATAAACTCTTAAAGTTTCTAATGGGATTAAATGAACACTATGAAGCTGCCATGAGGCAATTTCTCTTGAACTCTCCATTGCCAACTGTTAGCTATGTTCATTCCCTGTTGATTCAAGATGAATCAAGCAAGAAATGGTCTGATACAGCATCATCATCAACGGATGTCATAGCAATGTTCAGCAAGAAAGATGGTGAGCAACCCAGGAGAAAGAAACGTACTCATTATGAGGGAAATCATCCCACTGAGAAGTGCTGGGAAGTCATTGGTTATCCAAGTTGGCACTCTAAGAGCAAGATCAAGCCACAGGTTCCAAAAGCTGGGCAGGAGTCCAAGAAGAATGGAACTGGTGGATACAAGGCCAATGCTGCTATTGAGAAAGCTCCAGAAACCTCAGGCAATGTGGTGCAACCTTTCACTCCAAACCAGCAAAAGATGATGATGTCTTTCTTCCAGATGATGTCTCAGGCTCACTCACAGCAGTAAACTCATGAAGTCATTGCAGGTACTCTCTTCTGTGGTGTAGTATCTCCTCTTAAAAATAGTTGGCCCAATGACCTCTCCTTCAAATCTCTAGTCAATGTTGTCCTAATGACCTCTCCTTCAAAGATACACTTTCCTGATGGGCACACAAGTAACATTACTCACTCTGGTAATGTACACTTAACCCCTTCTTTGACATTGATAAATGTGTTGTATATCCCTGATTTCAAACTGAATCTTGTCTCCCTAACAACACTTGTCAGAACCATGAACTTTCACATTAACCTTAGACCTCTTATGTGCCTCATCCAGGACCCTGTAAGGAGGAGGAACATTGCAGCTGGTAGGGACATTGATGGACTGTACCACCTAATCCCTGAACCAGACATACCACAACTCATCAAGGAATCTCAGGAACTTGAGCAAGCTCATGGCACCTTCTGTGCTACCTCATCCACTTTACCTATGTTTCTCCCTAAATCTAGTTGTAAGTCTGATATCAATGCCCTCTGGCATCTCAGACTAGGTCATGCTCCTATTGAAAAACTTCTTCATGTACCCAACATTGCTTCTAGTATGAATAAATCCACTGATCTTACTTGTGCTATTTGCCCTATTGCCAAACAAACTAGAAATGTCTTCAACAAGAGTACATCTCATGCTAGTAACATCTTTGAGTTTGTACATTGTAATCTTTGGGGGCCCTATGAAACCCCAACCTATAATGGCAAAAAGTATTTTCTTACTATTGTTGATGATAAGAGTAGAAGTGTTTGGGCTCACTTGTTGACAGCTAAGTCTGAAACACCTTCTGTCTTGCAAAATTTCATCACAAAAATGGAGAAACAGTTTTCTGTTGCCATTAAAACTCTTAGAACAAATCAGGGTACTGAGTTTTTCAACACTACTTTGCAAAGTTTTCTCACTTCAAAAGGCATTATCCATGAGAGTTCTTGCACTGCCACACCCCAACAAAATGGCCGAGTGGAAAGGAAACACAGATACATTCTAGAGACAGCTCGTGCTCTCAGATTTCACTCATCTCTTCCATTAAAATTTTGGGGAGATTGCATTCTCACTGCAACTCACCTCATAAACAGATTACCTACCCCTCTTCTCCAAAACAAATCCCCTTATGAAATTTTATTTCATGAACAACCAGATTACTCCACACTTAGAGTTTTTGGTTGCTTATGTTTCATGTCTACAAAATTTCAAAACAAAAAGAAGTTTGAACCTAGAGCTGATCCCTGTGTTTTCATTGGATATCCCTTTGGATTCAAGGGCTACAAAGTTTATAATTTGCAAGATCATAAATGTTACATTAGCAGAGATGTAAACTTTGTTGAGGACTATTTCCCTTTCTCCTCTCCACATCCACAACAAATACCCTCTACTGTCATACCCACCACAGTTCCTGGTGGTTCTCAAGATACCTTTGTGGATGACTGGCCTTTTGTCCCTCTTGACTGCCTTGAGCAACCCTCCCTCCCTTCTCTGGACCCTGTCACCACTACTGAATCTTTGGCTGACTACTCCTCATCTCCCATTCCACCCACCTTTGATGTTATCTCAACACCTCAGCCAAGTGATCACCAACCTGCTCCACCAACACAAACAGCCCCTACTAGACAATCCACCAGAAACTTTAAACCACCATCTTGGTTAAAAGATTATGCGTGTACTGTCCATCAAGAAACTACCTCTGCAAAGGACTCCTCCTATAGTAAGTTCACCTCACCTTATCCCATCTCTTCTGTTATTTCTTACCATGATTGCCCTCCTGCCTATTCAAATTTCATTACCAACAGTGCATCACTTTCTGAACCTTCTACTGTAAATGAGGCCCTACACTCTAAAGAGTGGTGCCAAGCAATGCTAACTGAGTTGAAGGCACTTGAGAGTACCAACACTTGGACTCTTGTGCCAAGACCTGAGAATCAGTCTGTGGTAACCTGCAAATGGCTCTTCAAGCTTAAACTGAAGGCAAATGGGTCCTTAGACAGACACAAAGCCAGACTTGTGGCTCGTGGCTTTAGTCAGGTTGAGGGTATTGACTACAGTGAGACATTTGCTCCAGTGGCAAAAATGATCTCAGTTAGGACCTTACTTGCTGTTGCTGCAGCCAAGAATTGGCACATATCTCAGCTAGATGTCACCAATGCCTTCTTGCATGGTGATCTGGAAGAGGAGGTCTTCATGGAACTACCACCAGCCTACTGCTCTCTCAAGACTATACAGCCTGATGTTCAGGGGGGGTGTGAGAGTAAGAAGCATCAAGCTGTGGGAGACATGGTGTGTAGATTGCAAAAGTCCTTGTATGGGCTAAAGCAAGCACCACGACAATGGTTTGCAAAGTTTTCTGAGGTTGTGATCTCTGCAGGATTTGTGCAACTTGAATATGATCATTCAATGTTTGTCAAAAGAAGTGACAATACAACCACAACCTTACTAGTGTATGTGGATGACATGATCATCACAGGAAATGATATAAGTGAGATAAGCAAACTCAAAGCCCATCTGCACAAGCACTTTCAGATGAAAGAATTGGGTGAGTTGAGGTACTTTCTGGGTATAGAAGTGGAGAGAAATGACCAAGGAATACTTCTGAACCAAAGAAAATATGCTCTTGAGCTACTGGCTGAGACTGGAATGACTGATTCCAAACCATTAGCTACTCCTCTAGATCCTAGAATCAAGCTCAGTTTGGAAGGAAATAGAGAGGGAGTGGATCCTGTGGCCTACAGAAGACTTGTAGGGAAATTAATCTACTTAACCATCACAAGGCCTGACTTGTGTTATGCTGTGCAGATGCTCAGTCAGTTCATGCACTCTCCAAGTATGGATCACTGGCAAGTAGCTAAACATGTTTTGAGATATCTGAAAAAGGCTCCAGGACAAGGGCTACTTCTTGCAAAGGACAACAAACTACAGATGAGAGCTTTCTGTGATGCTGACTGGCAGAGCTGCCCCATGACTATTAAATCTCTCACTGGGTTTTGCATTTTGCTGGGAAAATCCTTAATCTCCTGGAGGACAAAGAAGCAATCATATGTGGCAATGTCCACAGCTGAAGCAGAGTATAGGGCAATGGCTATGACATGCAGTGAGGTAACTTGGCTTGTAAACCTATTATCTGATTTAGGTGTTATCATGGAACCAGTACAGTTGCACTGGGACAACCAGTCGGCCACTCGGCCCTACACATTGCAAAAA
The DNA here is from genome assembly GCA_037127255.1 of Persicaria tinctoria. Taxonomy (NCBI): domain Eukaryota; kingdom Viridiplantae; phylum Streptophyta; class Magnoliopsida; order Caryophyllales; family Polygonaceae; genus Persicaria; species Persicaria tinctoria. The sequence continues at coordinate 11,723,320 of JBANSL010000012.1, forward strand.
ATCATGTATACCATGAGCGAACTAAGCACATAGAAGGTGACTGCCACATTGTGAGAAACAAGGCCTTAAGGAAGGAGATCACCTTGGGATACATCTCAACCAAAGAGCAACCGGCAGACATATTCACAAAGACTGTGAATCAGGATGCTTATGAGAAGATGATGAGCAAGTTAGGAGTTGTGAATCGATTCAAACTCTTAACTTGAGGGGGAGTGTTGAAGCTGTACTTAACAGCTCAGCTCAAAGCTTGGTGAAGCTGTTACAAGCTCAGCTTAAGGCTTGATCGAGAAGCTGCAAGTTGTGTAACAGAATCATAACTACCTCTCCCTCTGTACACATACATAGCTCTCTCCCTTTCTCTATAAATACCAAGTCCTACAATGTATTGAACTGTTTTTCAAAGAATAAAAATTTTGTATTCTGGGAGTTCAGCTTTTCCCCTTTCTTTCAACTGAGTGTTCTTGAGTGTTTGTGTGTTTCGATTAGATTGAATTGATCAATAATTTTCATATTTACTTGGCATTTTTTAAACAGAAAAGGATAGTGGGTGGTTCTTTACAAGAAACTCATATTTATGGGTGGTTTTTTGAAGTTTTCACATTTATAGGTAGTTTTGTTAAAACTTCCCTGTTTTAAAAGTAGTTGTCTAAAATTTACCCTTTTAATTATATCAATGCCATCTTCTTACTTATTTACTTTTAGAGGGCTAAATTGAATTTTTAATAACTAAGTTCTTCATATTCTTAGGTAATGAAAAAGCATATACACAAAATATGGTTGAAGGAGAAGAATAGTTCATTGCAATATAACTTTGTGATTGAAATGATGGGCTTTTGTCACTGTGTGCATATGATGTCACACTATCCACAAGTTGATTAATAGATTGGGGGTACTAGATTATATACTTATATATTCTTGTTTGAAACCTTCATAGAGTATATGTATAGTCATTTATGAGTGAGAAGGTGTAATGTTTAACGGGTTCGGATAAAGAAGAAGAGGCCGGAAGGAATTGGCAGAAGTGTTTGGAGATGCTGACGAGAGAGATGAGGACAATTAAGGAGAGCCTGGGGTTGTTTCAGCTAGAGATCGAGAGAGAGAGAGAGAGAGAGAGAGAGAGAGAGAGAGAGAGAGAGAGAGAGCTAACGGGCTAACGCTAGTGAGGAAGAAAACAAATACGCTGAGGATGGTGAGGAGTTCGAGAGTCTCATGCTTGGAGATCGGCGTGGCCGATAAGGATGATCTAACGGCGGAAGAGCTGAAGAGGAGTGGGACATGAGTATAATTTATTTACATTTATCTTGTTATTGGATGTTTTCTTAATAAGTGTGTAAATTTTTAAAATGACAAGTTTTATCATTAAATATTTTAGTATTATTTTTTGTGATTATAAGGTCAGGATTCATTAATTTAACACAAAAATTTAAGCTATTTTGTAGAATTTGACATTTTCTTTGTAGCCAACCACTTTTAATGTGAGAGAGATATTGTACCAAATATCTCAATACACTCATGTCAGATCTAACCATTTTTAATCTTTTATAATCACTACGACTAGGTGAACCAAACGTCTCTGCAAATTAAATTGTTTATCAACTTTACTAGATCCATCTATCCTCTAGCCCATCAAACCTATAAAAATGATTCCCGATAATGAAAACAAAAACACAACCAGAAAATAAAAAAAGGAAAAGAAAAAGGCAGAAAACGACAAAATAAAAACAACCGCATCTGATCAACTGGATTGTTGGAATCCAACAACCAAAAAACCCAACAAATTTAGGTCTCTGCATTTGGCCACCTGCATTTTATCCAATCGTCCCAAAATTAATTCTCCATCACTAATTTATTTAATTCCAAACTTAATCACTAATTTACAGTTTTAATTATTTTATTTTTCATTTGTGAATAATAATGCGATGTAGGCCTCCTAAATGCATTGATTAAAATAAACGAAAATAATCCACACTGACCTTGCAAGACACGTTAAGGCGGCATGTTCTCCTCCGGTTTTCTCTCATTTTGTTTTCATGTTTATTTTGCAAAATGTACAAAATATAGGTTTAGGGTTTTCATTAGATGAAATTATTACAATTTACAAGTGGATCACCTCATAGGTTCAAAATCACTATTTCTTATATATGAAGATTTGTCCAAATAGGGCGTTGTGTTGCTTTATAATCACATCCACACAATTTTATACACATTATTCCATTTGTTATGTTATTTTAGAGTGTGATTTGAAGTAAATAAATATTTTAAACATTTTATGTTTACAAAACAATTACTAATGTAACTGTTAATGGAATAATAGTTTTATTTTTTGATAAAATAAAAAATAATAATAAATGAGGATATAATGATATGTTAATATATCAGTCTCTTAAAAATTGTATTGTTCTAAAATGATAGGTGATCATATCATTCATATGTATTAGAGAACCATCCGAAAGGTGCTTATTATAGGTGATGTAGATGGTTTGATTTGTGGTAAAGAATTCGTAGAGTTGAACTCCGTGAAGTTGGTAGGATTAATCTATAGAAATTTATCGACCCTAAAAAATAAATTAAAAATAGCTAAATTAAATTAAATCTAAACTATTTATTTAGAATTGAATGGTTAAGATTTAAAATGATATGCTTACCTTATAAAAAATGTAGTAGCAATTGTGGTGTTGCGTCCCTTAATATATCAATTTAGCTATTATTTTAATAAAATTGGCGAGTTCCACTTCTCATTCTGAAAAAAACAAATTAAAATTTCATAACAAATCTAAAAAAGATAAAAACTTTGGGTGGTAATATATATATGTAAAAAAAATGATCTTTAAACTTTTAATGAGCGCTAGAGTGGGTTAGATCGATCCTTAAACTTGATTAATTTAAAGTATTTCGTATCTTGAAGTGTATCTATATATCTTTATAAACCTTAAAAGTTGTGTTAATGGGCAACCTTAAAAGTTGTGTTCATGGGCAATTTATTGCCATCATTTACTCCTTTACAGATTTTACTATTTTATCCTATCTATTCATTTTGTATCATAAAAACATATTAGCTTAGTGGTTATCAATGTTGTTGAGACCTCAATGATCTCAAGTTCAAATCTCATCATCTACATGTTCCTTTTTTTTCTCCACTTTGTGAGTTATATTTTTGGGAGCCCCATATAATCTATAATTTTTGCTCATTTGCCTTTATATCTTCATCTATCTCTTTTTTATTTTTTCATCCATTTAATTTCTCCCGTTTGTGAGTTATATTTTTGGGAGTCTCATAATCTATAATTTATGCTCATTTGCTTTTATATATTCATCTACGTCTTCTTTTTTTTTCATCCATTTAATTTCAAAATGATTTCTTTGCTTTCACAAAAAAAAAATGATTTCTTTGGCTCAATATAGATTGTTACGTAAGTTTTACTTAGTCACAAGTTCAAATCCTAAAAAGATCAATTTATGTACTTTTACTATAATCCGTTTTTATTGTCTGTCTATATTCCACACATGTTTTTATATGGGAATTCACACCATCACTATATTAATTGATTAGCAAAGTATATAACAAGCTAAAATTCATTTTTATGTTTTTTTACTTACCACATTTGGTTTTATACGCTTCATCATTCAAAATTAATTGACGTTTAACATTTTTTTTAATATTCTCTTAATAGAGTATGATTGTTTGTCTCAAATCACACTTTTAAAAAAAAAATCTCGAGCATGTTATTTGTTTAAAATGACACATTTTATTAAAGATAAATTTGATGGGAATTAGGAAGGCCAAAGGCCATACCGCTTTCTTTCTTAGTTACTCCGTACAATTTAGGGCAAAAGTCTTTTCACCTATTTGTGTAAAAATATAAATGACATGGGATAAATGAAAAAGACTTACTAATTATCTACTCATTCCTTTTAATGTTTTTAACTTCTCTTTTGAGTAAATGAAAAGACTTATAATTCAATTTGGCTATTTATACCTCTAATACATTCTATTCGATCAACTGGTCATTATTTATATATATAGGAATATAGCTATTCTTCAACCCACCTCCCTCCCTCTGTTTACGATTTCTAGAATTTATTTAGTTTTCAATTTCTCTTTGATTATATTCAAGTAGGAAATCTCTAGATTTTTTTAAAGCTAATAACTTACTTATATTTTCTTTCCATGTGGTTTGTCTCAATCTGCTGAAATTGGCTCCTGGTGGTCACCTCGGGAGATTTGTGATTTGGACCAATAGTGCAATTGAAAAGCTTGATTCGATCTATGGCTCATTCTGCAAGGCTTCAGAGAAGAAGAAGAACTATCTGCTGCCGTGGCCCAAGATGTTGAACGGTGATCTTGCTAGAATTGTGAACTTCGATGAGATCTAATCGGTGGTGAAGCCTGTGAAGAAGTAGGTGAAGAGGGTGACACTGAAGAAGAACCCTCTGAAGAACTTAAATGTGATGTTGAAGCTGAATCCATATGCTAAGAATGCAAAGAGAATGTCTATTTTGGCTAACGAGCAAAGGGTTAAGGCCAAGCAAGATAAGCTTGCCAGGAAGAGGACTACTTTGTCTAGGGTAAAATTTCCCCCTTTTGTATTCAATTGTCATTCTCATTTGCTTATAGGACTAAATGATTGGGAATTTGTGATATGTGGTACTAAATTTGGTATTGATATTTGAGTGTGTGATAGTTACCTTTGGGTTGTGTGTTGTGATTCATGTTGCTTATGAGGCTTGACCCACTGATCATATCTAGAAGAGAGGGAAATAAGTTATAGGATGAATATGAAGTAGTTGTATGGTTTACTTATGGTCTGGTCTGATCATTTTTATTGAAATGTCCAGGCTTTGTGGTTAACTTTATGCTATATATTGCTACTATGTTTTCGGGTTTGTTTGGACCAATGAAATGATTGCTTGGCCCTTGCATCAAATGAACCCCTCTTGGTTCTTTTGCCAATGTCAATTTTTTTGATTATCTAGATGTTGTGATGCTTTCCTGTTGGGGTTTGTAGGAGCATGAAATTAAATTGAAAAGGAGAATAAATAATTTGATTGATTTTAATTTAAATGATTTGGGTATACATGATAACAACACTAAAGTCATTCTAAATTAATCGAGGGTACAACAAATCAATTAACATTCAAGGCTGTTACAAAGTAGATCTAATATATCTCACATTTAGTTTAAGTATGTACATGAAATTATATTATATGTTTATATGATAAAAGTATATAGTATAGAACAAGACTGCATGTTTTCCAATTTGGTGGCACATTTCCATTGATTGTATATGTTCATTTTTCGGGGAGACTGAACAATAAAAGAGGGAGAAGATGGTTTAATGATCCTTCAAACCTCTTGACACATACAAGGAGTGTATATATGTACCCTAGAATATGTACGCAATTTTGTAAGCAAGTCATTTGCCTAATTATATCTTAGTAAACAAAAAGACAGTTTTAACAATTAGGTATGAGGAAACCAAAAGAGCAACTATCTAATATATAATAAAGACAATTTTCTTGATATATGCAAGAGTTTAATGCATACAATTTCCTCATTGAACTCTAATTTTTTTTATCAAATTTTTTTATCGATATTGCATTAATAAGTATATTATGAATTCTTACTCCAGTTTTACCCTCCATAGAAGATTGGAAGGACGTCAAGTGTTGACTGTTAACACATGTTATGGAAAATCAACATGGAATTGGATGAACTCCAAACTAAATGCGTTGCTACAAGTATATCCAATTGATTAAATAATTTGTTCTATATATATCGACGGTGACAAAAATGTATACTATAAGATAATTTGTGCTAATTTCATATTTCGTTAGTAGTTACTTTATTGTCAGGTGGATTTTTTCCATCATCTGTAATTATAAATACTTTAAAGCTCACATTTTATTTCTTCGTCTATTTATAGGCTCAATTCCATCATATTTAATATAAACAATGGTCCGTGCTACACGGGTCTGCCACCCTAATAATATTCAATATTGTGTGTCAAATCTCACGCATTTAATTATAAATTGAATATGAAAAATTCCTCAATTTTTTTTTTAAAAATATAATGCGATATCGATCTCTTGCGGCCATCACTTTTGAATTGGTGGCTCATCGATCACGTTATTTGCACCGTACCCTAAACAAATCATTCCACGTTACCTCCCACCATGAAATTCCGTCCGTATTACGGATCATTTGATGCACATGAACTAACATATATGCATCTTGTTTGTGCCCATCTGTCAAAACACAACCCGATCCGGTAGACCCGACTCGACTGTTTGGAAAATTTTCGACCCGAACCCGGAAATTTTGACCCGGAATTTTTTTTCGACCCGAACCCGAAAAACCGGAAATTTTCCGGGTCATCTGGGTTTCGACCCGGTGACCCGATTAACCCGGTAATTTTGACCCGATTTCACCTAATTGACCCGGTTGATTTTTAATTAAATACAAATAATTTTTTTATATATAATTAAAATTTATTGTAAAATTATCAAATCATGATTTTTTTAATTTAAAAAGGAAAAAATTGACAAATCCGAAATCGACCCGAAATGACCCGAAACCCGGGTTCTAGTCAACCCGGAAATACCCGGGACCCGTTTTACCCGATACCCGAACTGACCCGACCCGAACCCGACCCGAATGACCCGTTTGACTGGTCTATGCCCATCCAAATATCTCTCTCTCTTTCTCTCTCGGTATAAATAAATCTAGAAATTAAAGAAAAAGAATTTGCTTGGCATTTCTAAAATCAATCTAATTAAATAAAAACAACATCAAATCTAAAGGAATAATGGTTGTAGCCTTAATGCATATGGCTAGTTTAAGATCAACTCCGGCGAGGTTGATGAAGGGACTTTTGAGCATTTTCGTCGCGAGTTGCTACTAGGAATACTTGTTCTTAGTAAGAAAAGATTTATATGAGTAATGTGTTAGTGATAGGTTTAATAATTGATGAAAAGAATAAGAAAAGAGTACTTGTGCTCGAACACTCGATCAATATCCATTTCGAACTCATCTCCAATCTAAAAAAACCTAATCTGAATTATATGATCTGATTGATGAATTTCGTGCTCCGCTGCATGGGATGGTGGCAAGTGTTCGATGGACTGAGAAAGGACGGTAACATGTCATCTGTGGATTATGGGACGAGGACAGTGGAAGGCCTTCGAGGTGCTGGACATAGGCGGTGGGGGGGGCTCTGAGAGGACGTCGGAGTCTGAATGAGAATACGAGAAGATAGAGACTAGAGAGACACCGAGAGAAGGTTAGAGTACAAATGGAATGGAGAAATTAAGAGCTAAATTGGGGTTAATTAATGTAAAATAGATCTTCACTATTCATATATTTCAAACGGTTAGGTCCACTTATTAGGAACTCCCCATTAATTAGGACAGAATCCGGCCTAGTCCTAATAACTGCACACTATGGACTACTATACACTCCCAATGGCTGGCCTTTAGGGTTTCTTGACAACATTAGTCTCGCCTGAGGACATTGTACAATCACATTTTATTTGACACTCGATCTAGACTAAAATTTGGATAAAAAAATGTCAAATAAAAATAGATGGGCGGAGTACAATTCTAAGTTTCGATAAAGCTCAATCTTAATTTTCCAATCTTTCAAACTATTGCTATCAACATTTCACATTTCATGTGCTTGAACATGATCGAGTAACAATGTTTAACATCTTTATATGACATATTAAGAGAGTGCTTTGTAACGGGATGAATTTACTATATGTTTGTATCAAATACTCAAAATATTATTTTCAAAACTCTGGTAAACCTATTTCATAGATATTTTACTCTTTTCATTCTAAAATATAAATCATTTGATTTTATTACACATTTTTTAATGAGTTAAAAGCTATATATAATACTAAGTATAATATTATTTTAAAAAATTAATATTTTATATAATTTTTAACTCTTACAAAATGTATCACAAAATTAAACGACTCATATTTTACCACGGACGGATTATTACTTCGGACGGAGTATTTATTTTGACATACGGGATTAGAAAATAGGGAGGGGTTGGGGTTTGGGGTGGGGAGCTCAACGCACAAAAACTGCTACTGGGCCAAAACTCAAAACACCTACGCGGCCTTCCTTTGTTCACATTTATTGTCCCCTCCCTCTCTCTCTCACCACCTCTGTGCAAAAGGAGTATTTATAAACTCGCCCAAACCCTTTTCCTCCCCCATTTCCTCCTCTTTCCGCCTCCGTCCTCTCCCTCCGTCTCCCAGAAGTTCACCGCTAAAGGTATCGTACGGCTTTCTCCTCTCAACTCCTTTTCTTCTTCCCGATTCCGGCTGTGGAGTTCTTCTCTCGCTGAACTATATTTTTGCGATCTCTTTCCGTTTCTTGTGATTTTGAGTTGATTTTTGTTTTACTCGCTCGCCATTTCATCTGATGCTCTTGAATTGATCTGATTTCGTATGCCGCTGTCTGTGTGGGCTCTGATTACGTTTGATCTTGATTTGTTTCACTGCAGAGGCTCGATCGCAGCAAGATAATCTCAATTTGCTGTGTGTTTGTTTTGTGTGCGAGCGGATCTGAATCTGTTTTCTCTGTAATTCGATCCATCGGTTGGCTGATTCGGCAGATTAGAGTCATCGATGTCTTCAACTGTCTCGAATTTCGGAGAGAACACGGATCGATCGCGCGAATCGAAGCGGAGGAAGAGGAGGAGGATCGAACCGGTTGATGCCGCAGATCAGTCTAACAAGCAAATTAAATGGAGATCGTCGGCCGAGCAAAGCACCTACTCCTCAAAGCTCGTCGAGGCTCTCCGCCGCGTTCGCCGCACCTCCTCCACGGCGTCCACCGTCTCCTCCCGCAGCCGTGCCGTCCGCGAAACCGCGGATAAAATTCTCGCCACCGCCGCTCGTGGCGGGTCCAAGTGGAGCCGTGCGATCCTCGCCAACCGGCTCAAGTCCCAGATGGAAAAACACAAGAAAGCCGCCAAGCCGAGCAAGTCAATACAGGCGGCGCCAACAGGTAATTGCCGGTTGAACATCACCAAAACCGGAGCTCAGACCAACAGTCTACCGCCTTTAGAGCGGCGCGCTCGCGTCCTCGGCCGCTTGGTTCCCGGTTGCCGGAAACTCTCGTTTCCTAACCTCCTAGAAGAAACCACAGATTACATATCGGCTCTAGAAATGCAGGTCCGAGCCATGTCCGCTCTCGCCGAACTTCTAACTGGCACCGGCTCCGGCGCCAGCAACTCCGATCGGCGTGATTTGACCTGACACATGCCAGCTCTACACTTTTTTTCGGTTTTTTGGGGGGTGGGGTTGTTGTATTAATTTTTCCTTTTTTTTTTTTTTTAATTCAATGTAATTTTTTTAGAGTAAAATTCAGGTAAAAGATAATTACCGGGTCAAAAATACCCTAGAGGAAAATCTGCTCTGCATAAATAGGAGGATAGTCCCATCGTTCGAACCTTATGGTATCAATCGGTGCAAGCAATTAACAAATAATGTGCAGCAATGGTGATGCCGCAACAATTAAGGCATTTTCTCTTTGCTATACTAGTTAGGATTGATTTTTCAATGGTTGAGTTAATTGTTATGGATTATATAGAGTGGACGATAATGAATATGTTTACAGGAGTGTTATATGAAGCGAGTAGTTCGAGTTCGGCTCAATAAAAGTTCGACTCGAGTTTGTTCATTTTATAACCAAACTGGGTATGAGCACTTTTTGAAGCTCGGTTCAAAGCTCATTTCGCTCAATTTAAGCTCGAATTAATCACTATGTTGTATGCAAATAGAGTTGTTTGATACTCGAAAAAAGCTCGACTCGAACTCGGTCATTTCCTAAATGAGTCAAGTGTGAGCACATGGGCTCGAGCTCAACTCATTTTTAAACGAGCTGAATATTAATAAGTAATATTTAACTCGTTCGGCTCAAATAACAACACTATATGGTCATCATATAAATGATCTCTAGCAAAGTCTGAGTATTGTATGTTTTAATGGAACTATTATCGTGTGCAGGGATCTTATATGTATAGACCGGTGTTCGTTAACATCGTTAAAACAGTAAGCCAAATAAAATGGGTAAATTTACAGCGGTTACTCAAACGGTGCGATACAAATATTTGTTTCTTAACAAACTTAACTATGCCATATCCAATATCGTTAATTAACGAACATGCGAATCTAAGCATTTATCACCGTTTTAACGACAAACCAAATGAACTGGATAAATTAACAGGTGTCAGCAAATTACTTTCTGTTTATTTCTTTAGAACCGTTATTCGAATAGTGTGTAGTACAAATATTCGTTTCTTACTTAATTCAATCATGACGCGACATCGTTAACTAACATATGAATAGAAGCATTAAGCATAAGACTGAAGGTCCAAAATCACTCTCAATGCTCCTAATATTCTTCTAATTCATCCTACTTTTGTACTTGATAGATGATTTGCAACATACCTTAAACCTTATGATATGAAGGGGAAAAAATTCCTTTGATTTCTTGCAATGTTTAGGTACAAAATAAGATTATATACCAGTGCGAGATGAACACGTGGAGTAATGCATTTGGTTCGCGATGATCGATTTGATAAAAGGATGAGTACAGATGTGAGATGTTTCTTTGTTGGGTTAGCGTTGAGGATAATAAACCCATCAGATTCCTCACATGTGTCACTTAATTGTGGTGACTCTCACTCATTTCCTACTTGTCCATGTCTACCTATCTCACTGTTTTAAGTTATTAGTTTGTCTCAAATTTCATTTCCATCTATACCAAATGTTTCATACTATGGGGAAAAAATATGTAAAGTTTGGTATCAATAGTTAAAATTTTAAGCTTTATAACCAATAGTTCTTTACTCTTAAGGTTATAAGGAGGATGAGACTACCTAACAATTTATCATTTTGAATGATTTGCAAGTTAGTGTTCATTTCTAACAAGTTGTCAAAGGTCCGATGATTTTATTATCTAAGAGTATGTATGGGTTTAAGTTATTAGATCATCAAACAACTTTCCTATTTCGGAGAATTTTAAGTTTAGGCGAATTTTGAGCTATTTTTTAGTCTAACATATTATCCATATAATTCTTCAAAACAAGACAACAACATAAAAAATGAAAAGGTTTCTCAAAATTTACAACATTTTCGAAAATATAAACGATTATCCAAATCTTTGAATTGAGAAGTCGTTGGAGCTGATGCGAAAATAATTTAAAAATCTTGTCTCTTTGTTTTCCTATTTTGGACAAATTTTATAGAAGATTTTTCTTTGACAAAGCAAGTGTTCCGATGATTTCAGCAGTCAGCTTTTGCATGATCACCATTCAATGGTGTCCTTACAGACAAGAACTTAAAGTTCTAAGTTAAAAATTATCGATCCAAGATCCAGCAAATGCCAAAGATGAGCGATTCGATCCACTACGTGGTTGACTTCCCTAAATATGTGGAAGCATGCCACTATTTCGAATGACTGCATCACCACATATTAGAATCTTGATCCCCAAAGTTTCGCTACATTGATGATGGTGAAGTTGTCTCTTTCTATCCATGCGTAAAACAAAATCTCGAGTAGGCAGACACACAATCAGAAATTCATAATGTATCCCAAGAGCGTCAACATAAAGTGTCGAAGAGGAACCAAAACGCGTTGCATCACAAGCAGCAATCAAACCCACATGGTCTCAAATGACGAAATTAGGTGTTGCCTTTCCTGTTGTAAGAGAAGCGGTTGAAAATGCTCTCATATAGAAGTATTTCTTCTCTTATAATTTTTTTTTCCAATCGATATAAGATATTTCTTACTCAAATCGTGTTTCAGAAATGGTATGTCAACAATTAAACTAGGAGAACAAGAGAAGGATAAGGAAATGAAAATACAAAGAGAGACTAAAATTAGAAGTTTAAGTTTAAACCTCATTGTACAACTCTCCTTTTTCCAAACATGCAAAAAACACAATAAACTTTAAATTAAATTAGAATGGACCATTTCATCACTCAAAAAAAAAAGAAAAAAAAAAAGAAAGAAAAAGCAAGTAAAGGGAAAATTGGGACACACCTATCTTATATTTGCATGGTCATTTTTATGAATAAAATTAAATTTGAAGGATCATAATCATGTGGTTTGTTTGAAGAAAACAACACCTCTGGAAAGTAGAAAATAAACCATGCTAAGCCAAAATTGGGATGAACTAAATGGACAAATAAAAAAAAAATATGGGCCCATTTTGATTGGGCCCCACCCTTGCTATCTCCATGTGCCATGTTGGCCCTACAAATTTCCCAGTGCCCTCCATGTGACAACTCCTTACAAAAATGTTTTTAAAGTAGTTTCATATTGGAGGTGGCCCTCATTCAGATGCAACATTTAGGACCTTTTTTTTCTTCTCCCTCCAACACTTTCCATTTGGGTCAAATTTTATTCCAACAAAAACACACACATTTCATCTCAAAATGCAACTTTGTTCTTCATTTTGGAGGTAAATCATTCCCCAAATTGCCTCTAACAACAACCAAATCAATCAAACTTTTATTACTATTCGTCTTTCGTTACTGTATCGTAAATTCGGATTCAGGTCGATTTCGGAGATTTGACATGGTGGGTTGGAGTGGGCTAACCATGTCCCACTAAAAAGAAAGGGGAGAAAACAGTGTGTGAAAGAGGAAAACAAAAAGCCTCTAATTTGGGAGCTTCTTTACTGGATCTGCCATGTGCTACAGCCTATAGATAACACTAATACCATCACATGCAACCATGTGCTTGCATTTAACCTCAAACAAATACCCAAAAAATAAAATTAAAAAAAAAAAAATTTTACAAATGTTTCAATTTTCAAATCTAGTTGGTACCCTATAAATGAAAACATACCATCTTCTGCAACAAAGTTTTGAGGTACAATTTCTAATATTTCCATATGTCTTCATAATTTCATTTCAATTAAATAAAAAAAAGGGTAATGCAATTTGTCTTGATATGGTAAAGAGATATTAAATATTTAATACCCTCACTTGAAGAAGTAATTTAATTTTGGGGGTACATGAATGAATTGTTATTTTACTAAAGAAAGTAGAAACAGTTTGAGATTTAATATATCATGCTATGTTATAATGAAGACAGGGCACAAGGACTGGACACTGGACAGCCATGGCTAGGTGATGACCCACCCACCATGTGGCCACAAAGCTGCCTATGTTTTCATTTTTTCTCCACTAAAATGTGAATTTTTTTTAAAAAATTATTTACTCTTTATTAATTGGTATATTCCAATGTATATACTATCAAATATCTTCTTGAATCGGTAAATAAAAAGCGTTTATTTCATAGTTCGAACTGGGGACAATTCCTTTTCGGTTAAGCCATTTCGAAATGGTTCTATTCTCAAATATCTGATAATGCCTTTTAGTGTGGTTGCTATAAAAAATGTAAGTACTTAATAGCAATGGGGGATAGGGTGAAGTTGGGATGGGCACCTTAATAAACAGTAGGAAGAGGAAGAGGAAGATGGGATCAACATCGCACGAGGCAGGCTGAATGATCACACGTGGCCTCTTGATACTCGCGAAAAGGACGGACTCATTGTCCGTACTCAAACACTGTGCTCTGCTGTCACCATTAATGTTTTCATGTCAATGCCTACATTTTATGCATCCGTTCCAAAATACATCAACTTTTGTTTTTTGACACATTTTTTAAAGACCGAAAAACTCTATAAAATATTAATTTTTTTATTAATTTTTTATATAATTTGATACTTATTAGTAATAAGTATCAAATTATATAAAAAAATTAACTAAAAAATAATATTTTATAGATTTTTAAATACTTATGTATTTTGGAACGAAGGGATTATTTATTTTTTTATTCATTACTCCGTATTGTTTAGAGAAGTAAAGAAATGTGAGGAGATCCAAATAATCTCACAATAATAATATGAACAAAAAAAAAGCATTAGTATATAAGCTATTAAGTTGATTTTTTTAATTGTGAATTGGTTTTAGAATGAACCCGCTTCGCTTATGAGTATGTAAAAAAAAATCTAATCACTAATTTTTGGGATTAATGTCAAATTCTCACTATTGACACTATCGTGCACCGTGGAATCCAAACACACCCTTAACTACTTTAAAAATTCATTCAATTCCGGCCAATTTGTATTAGCTTCACTGCGCCTGGACTAGTCTAATGGGCCAGCACAAAGCTACAAGAGTATTAACTTTATTGGGCCTGGACTTGTTTATCCGGAAGTACGGCCCATTTGTATATGATCACTTTCGTATACGCCCGATTTTTGTGGTTCCATCTCCGGCCGCTTCTTCAAAATTTCGCAAAAATAGAAGAAAATATGTATTTTTAAAATTATTTTTGCTTCAACTTTAACCGCTTCTCTATTTTTAGGATTTGGAGAATAATTTGCTTTTGGAGAATGCTACAGATTTAGGAAAGTCTATCTATTTTTTCTGCTACTTTTCGGAGAATGAGATGGGGAATCTGTTGGAACAAGAAACGTCTTAAAATTCTCACAAAAGTTCAAAATCTCTAAAATGAGAAATCTGTTGAAGATGCTCTCTTCTAACATATTTATCATCTCATTCTTCAAAATGGGAAAAAAATAGACTTTTCCAATTTTGGAGCATTTTTCAAAACTAAATGATTATTCAAATCTTCTCTCCATTCGAGTTGAAACAAAAATAATTTGAAGAATATGTATTTTGTTTCTTTATTTAGAAGAAATTTTGATAAAGCCGTTGGAAATAGTTGGCTTAAGTGCTTAACCATTTATATTTACAGAATCAATTTTCCCAATTTGGATTATTTGACACATGTTAGAAAAACCGATACTTATATAGTATCAATTCATTCACCCAAGAAAGACGTAATACTACTTAAATAGGGCTCCTTTGTTTGAATTTGTATGAATTGAATTCCCATCAATTTGCATCTCTTGGGAATTTAAAAAGATTGATTGGATGAATTCTGGTAAACAGGGGAAAATTTTACATAAAAAAATTGTGAAAGTTGAACTTATCTAGTCATTTATATGTAAGTGAACTTCCTCAAATTCGGAGGAAAAATTACATTAAAAATAGTGAAAGTTGATCTTATCTAATCCCTTGTGTGTAAGTGAAATCCCTCGCATTTGGAGAAATTGAAATTCTCGTATAGTTGAATTCACGTGTTTTCCTATAACAAAATTTTCAACCAAACACTTGAATTCATGCTACTTTATGAGCTTTTGACTAAATGACCAAACGAGGCCATAATGGTCTATCAAGTTTAAGGACGTGTTTGGATCTTTTCTTGTAAAACTAAAGTGGTATCTCACTTCCTTATGACCGGCGCTTCAACTTCATCTGCTCAGGTCAATTGTCACTTTCTTCCCACCCTTGAGACCTTGAATGAGTTGAATCAACTCTGCTTCTTAGCTAGATCCACAACCTCTACTCCACACCCATCATCTCCTCTTTCACATAATTCAATGTTCAATTTCATGAGTTGCAACTAAACTAAGCCCCCGTTTGTTTTTTGGTAGGGAAAAATAATGATTACCCTCGTGAATATAGTCCATATTTAAGTTAAGATTCATTGATTCTTATTCTAATCATTCTCATCCTTCTCCCATTTTCCATACAAATGTGTTACCTTTCTATTCCCTAATTTTAAGGGGGGTAACTAATACCTCTAGGATGGGCTAATATTCCCCTCCATCCTCTCCTCCAAGTTCACAAAAATTGGTGATCATATATATTTTATGTGTAAAATTTAATACCTTACCTTTCCTTTCCCTAGTTATCTAAACAAACGAGCCCAAAGTTCATTCAAATAAATTAGGGTTATGATTTTGATGAATAGAATTGGGGCTTTTCACCAAAAATCTAAATAGAGCGAAAGCGACAAAGAAAAGAGAGGTGAAAGAGACACCAGATGCCGGGGAGGTCGAGATATGCTTGTTAAAGTGCAGTGAAACCGAAGGGAGTGAAGATGGGAGGTGGTGAAAGCGACGACTTCATAGTTAGGCTAGCGTGCGCCGATGATGACGACAATTTTCGAGAAGGGATGTGGTGCTTATCGGTGATGGTGGCTCTGCAGAAACTTCATCGCAAATAATTAAAGAGGGAGACAGGGGATGATGGAAAAGAGAGCAGAAAAGGGGTTCTCCAAACAATACATAACATATAAGGCATAATGGTTCATTATAAAACATAATGAATGGCTATGCAAACGGAGCCTTAGTCCGGTTTGATCAGGGTCAATCACTCTACATCTCTACATCCTGATTGGCTTTATGACCCATTAAAGGGATTGCCCATCCCTCCTACTAATGAATGTAGAGTGAAGGAATAGCCATTTATTCTCGAAGAACAACCACTAGGTTCTGCATCAGAGTTTGAACTAGCGAAAACGAAGACTGGAAGAGAAGGATTAAGATTAGGAACTAACATTAAGCATGTCTGCTAATGGTTAAATGGTTAATCCTTCACTGGCTGAGCTCGCGGCCTCCATAGTCCTAGCCTGTATTTATGGGCGTACTTCAGTATCAGCTTCCTCTGAGAGAGTAAACAGGAAAATTAAACTCTCTATTAGATCAAGCTTGGCTTTCGCTTACATAAGTTATAAGAACTGTCCTATGGGTTCAAATTACCCACAAATTACGATCACAATACAAAACAAAACAATATACATTTGACACACGGCTGGTGCCAAGACACATCATCAGGACAGAGATATCAGCAATTCGATAATGCCTACTCTTTGGCAGGAAGCCAAAAGAAATCAGAATTAGATATAAGAAAAAAATCACTTAACCACCAACAAATCACAATCGATATATCTTACTAATCACATCAATCAGCTAAATCAATATCTGTTGATTCCCACAAGCCATACACTACATTTCTGAATTTTAGAAGTAAGATTATAAAGGGCAATGAATCCCTAATGTCAATGCAGTTATTTTCCTAGCATAAATCAGCTAATAGCCTAATATGATGTCGCCTTCTTGCTAGTGATGGACAACTAGTCAACTACTTCTTTTCAATTAGAGGAGCTGCTCAAGATAAAATCTACCAAAATTGATCAACAACTACAAAACCTATTAGTCTAATAGTATGAAAACAAGTAACTGTCATTTTTATCTACATCATGCAATAACTCCATGGCATTCGCAAATGGAAAATCAATCAACCACATGAATGCAACTAGGCTTTAATCCATAGAAAATCAATCAAGATCCCCAAAATAACTCACGAATGCAGGGGAACGGTGAATTAAAAGCTTGAGATGATGTACTGTACATGTTTACAGGGGATGCCGAGTTTCTTGAGTTTGAGAGTGCGAGTGACGAGAAGCTTCTGGAAGTCTCCAACCTCAGCCTCGAGCTTTACGGTGTGAGATTCAACCCCATTCCCCACTCCATTCATAAACTCCGGTATCCCAACCTTCACTGCACCATCCGAAAAATCACATTTCAACCGTAAACCCTAGAAAGTAAAACTCCGAAATTAGACACAGTTAAAAAAGAAAAGAATGGAAATTTGTTCTAACCAGCGTAAGGAGTGGATTTGGAGAAGAACCTAGTGAAGGGATGGGAGATTTCAGGGGTTACGAAGGATCGCCGGGTGGTAGACCAGATTTGCCTCCATGCCATCGCTCAGATTCAGAGGCAAATGATGAATCCAAGTGCAGTGTGTGTGATTTGAGAGGGCTGTTGTTCGAGCCTAGACTGGCGAACCCGTCCGGAAAAATATGCGGGTTTAGATAGACTAGTTAGCCCAAGTGGGCCGATAGACCCGATCCGGTAAGCCCAAAGGGTGAAGTCCAAGCGGGCCAACAAGTCCGACCTAGTTTTAATTTAATATTATATATATAATTATATAAGTTATATAGAGTACTATAAAAATATATACATAATTTCTATAATTTATAACTATATTACGGATGTCATACTACTGTCAAAGTTCTAAAAGACGC
The DNA here is from genome assembly GCA_037127255.1 of Persicaria tinctoria. Lineage (NCBI taxonomy): Eukaryota > Viridiplantae > Streptophyta > Magnoliopsida > Caryophyllales > Polygonaceae > Persicaria > Persicaria tinctoria. Next base: position 11,741,293 of record JBANSL010000012.1, read on the forward strand.
TCGGCTAGGGGCGTTATATGAACACGAGCTGCTCGGATTCGGCTCGAGCTCGTTCACATTTGAAAAACGAGTCGAGTACGAGCTCGAGCTCGTATAGCTCGGACAAATTTACCCTTGTGCTTTTTTTCCCCTTAGTTTTAGAGTCTCTCTAAAATTAGTCTCGTTCACTTCAGACGTTCGAACGAGCTCACGAGCTCGAGCTCATAAACGAACTTTCAACAAAAACAAGCTACAACAATAACACGAGCTCACGAGCTCGAGCTCGACTCGACAAAAAACGAGCAAAACGAGCTCGAGCTCGAGCTTGTTCAAATACTCGCGAGCCGAGTTCGAGCTCACTTCTAAGCTCGACAAAAATTCGATCCGAGCTCGAGCTTGAACAAAAACGAGCCGAATATGAGCACCCCCTACTCGGCTCGTTCGACTCGAATAACACCCCTACGCTCGGCGGATACTTGATGGTGGGGTAGCATCAAGCGCCAAGACGGTGTGACGGCCTTATTGGCGGATTCTTGATGGATAAAACGATTTTTTGTTATTTTCTTATATTTAACTCCTGAACATATTTAAAACTCATATAATGTAATAAAATATGCATTTTCAAAGTCATTAACATCTTTAAATTAAAAAACACCATACAAATCAAATAGACACCATGATCATTTTAACCGTTGTTAGATCTAAACATAAAATCAAATATAAAATCTCATAAACAAGTTTAAATAAACATAACAATCCATAATTTCTACATTAACAAAATAAAACAACAAAAATAAATCTCAAATTCTAAACAAATCGTCAAAGTGTCAAACGCCAAGCACCTTAGTGGTGTCGTAGGCTAGCCTACGACAAGCGTCTTGGTTGTGTCTAGGCGGACGCCAAGAGCGTTTTTTAGAACATTGACTACTGCTAAGTGCCAGCTATTCTCAATTCTAAACGCTATCACTTCAAAATCAAATCTAATTGAGAAATAAGAACCCTAAATGCTCTTCTTGCATAGCTCGAGTGTCGCTTGAAAAGTTGAAAGTATTGGTACAATATAACGTTGATTTGCATTTGTTAGTGAGCTAATATTGTCCATATTTGTATCACATTTGAAAGTATATTTATACAATGTTGTGATTTGTCTCTTTCTTTTTAATTTCGGGCAGAAAATAAATTTGAGAGTTTAGGCCCGCTTGGCCCGATGGATTAGGGATGTTCATCGGCCCAAAACCGATCCGAACCTGGCCAAACCGAACCGAACCGAAAACCGAAATTCCTAAAATTGAAAACCGAAAACCGAACCTAAACTAATAGGTTTGGTTCGGTTGTTTACCGGTTTGGTTTAGGTTTGGTTCGATTATAACCTAACTAAACCGAAAAAATGTGAGCACTTTGATTTTGTGGTTTTGGGAGGTCATTTTCATCCAAAGTAGACGAGGCGGTACTTTTGATATTTCGGCTTGGGACGCATTTTATTTGGCCGTTTTCTGGATGTTAAATACCATTGGGTGGGTTACCTTTTATTGGCATTGGAAACACATCACATTATGGCAAGGTAATGTTTCACAATTTAATGAATCTTCCACCTATTTGATGGGCTGGTTAAGAGATTATTTATGGTTAAACTCTTCACAACTTATCAATGGATATAACCCTTTTGGTATGAATAGTTTATCGGTTTGGGCGTGGATGTTCTTATTTGGACATCTTGTTTGGGCTACTGGATTTATGTGCTTAATTTCATGGTGTGGGTATTGGCAGGAATTGATCGAAACTTTAGCGTGGGCTCATGAACGCACACCTTTGGCCAATTTGATTCGATGGAGAGATAAACTTGTAGCTCTTTCCATTGTCCAAGCAAGGTTGGTTGGATTAGCTCACTTCTCCGTAGATTATATATTCACTTATGCAAGTCATTTTTTTCTTTGCTTCACCTCACACCGTATGGAAAAAATAACATTGAATATTTAGGTCCACACTAATTTCCTTTGATTTGGAGGTTTTAGGAGGATCTGATTCTAATGTGAGGTAGGGATAGGGCGTGAGCTGGTGATGTGAGTTGGTGTGAGCAGTAACCAAGCACAATATGGTTGAATATGAACTTTGAACTAAGGGTAAATTAAAAAATAAAAATAAAATCGGTTTTCCACGGTTTAATCGAATCGAGTCCAAACCGAAAATTAAAATTTCCTGAACCGAAAACCTAAACCGAAACACATCGGTACGGTTAGGTTTAGGTTATTTCGGTTCGGTTCGGCCCAAAAATTCGGTTCAAACCGAATATGACCAGCCCTACGATGGATGCCCCTGCCCGGCAAAGAGGGCGGGCTTGGATAAGACACTAGGTCCAAATACCGGGCCTGTTCCAAGCCTGACCCGGTAAAATGGGTCGAAAATTTGGTCAAGGTCCGACCCAAGCCCGCCCGGTCCGACCCATGCTCAGGTCTATTCGAGCTGCGCCAAACGATTAGAAGAGTCGAGCCGAGGAGTCCGCTTTTGAGATACAATGACAGTATGTTCGGATATGCTCATCAAGTTCCTTGGCGGCTGACAAGTGGTAAGTGCTTTAAGTGGTATATCGGATATAATAAGGATTCGTTCTACGTCGGATATAATAAGGAGGTTAAGAGTGATTTATAAATGATTCAAGCTCTACTATGTGACAAACGCTCTTCCTTTTCGGGTTCCAAGTGACACGAATTTGAGAGAACTAGGTGACATGATTTGACGCATCTTAAAACCTCGAGACTTACTTGACCATTTCGTTCCGATCGGGTTTGCTTCAACTTTTGTAATTTTGTGCTTGGCTGCACACCACGCCTCATTTGTCGACTTGTCGGCCTGGCCTCTCAAGAATCGGGTTGGTCCGATCTCGAATTTTTACTTTATTGAAAATAATAATTCTTGCCATAATAAAGAATTTAATACTAAGAGGAAAGAGAAGAGAAAAATCCTCTAATAAAAAATAAAAATAATGTAATGTACTCCGTATATAACCGGCCCAAGCGGGTGAGTGAGTCAGTTAGCTGGTCAACGGACGAGCTCGCCCTCAGTCATTCGGAGTCGACACCGAACCACTTGCCACCAACCATAACCTCTCCTCCCGCCGGTGAGTTTCTCTCTCTCGCTATCCCGAACTCGTTCAGCCCCCCTCACTCACTGACCTCAAATTCCTCTTTTATCTGTCGTGAATTTGGAGTTGCCGATTCCCCCTAACGAGTTAGGGCAAGCGCAATTCGTGTGCGCTTTGTTCACGAATTCTCTCTGTTTGTCCCGCTCTCCTCTTCTTTTTTACGTGAATTTAATGAATTCGTCTTTGGTGTTGTTTTAGTTGTGAATCTGAGCTGGGTGAATTGCTCCTTATCGTTGTATTGCTGCAAATGATTTGTTTCAAACTTGCCTCAGTAGATGCCTCGATTTGAAGATTTGGATTGATTTTCGGGGCTTTTGGGTTTCCGATTTGAGATTATAGATTGTTCTGTGTTAATTATGGTGGATTACAATGTGGCTATCAGGTGGTGAATCTGATGGGGCGTGGTCAGGTTCATGCTTGTTGCTTTGTGGAATTACTGTCACTGTTTAATAATCTAATTCCAGTAGCAAATAGAGTTTCTTATTCGCGATAGGCATTTTAAGGACGATCATTTGGATGTACTGTTCGTGGAGAAATTTAACATACTATGAATCTTCACATTTCATCTAGTTGGAGGGTTACATGTGACATGAATTACCATAGGTTATGTATTCGTATTAGATATTTTCCACTTTTTCCAAAGCAGAAATTGTTTTCTCTTTCCCCTTCTTTTAGAGATTCTTTGCTTCATCTCCACATTTCTGATTTTTATAGAAGCAGCTGAAGGGGCAGGCCTTATGGTAATGCTGATACTGTTGAGGAGAACATGGATTGAGGATTAGTGGTGCGAACAAACTGACATCAGACTGTCAGATTATCACCCATCTGAGCATTTTTTTCCTAATAGTTTCCAAATATAACGTTGAAAAAGATGGTTGGAAGTTCTCTACAGGCTTCAACATATGCAGCAGGGTTAGCTGCCCCAATAGTTGATTTTCAACGAAGTTCTAGAGGTTCCTTGCCTTGTCTTCCTTTTAGACATCAGAAAAAGGCTTTCTTGGTCAAATCTACTTCAGCAAATGCAGAGCAAAAACAACCAAACTCTTCATCAGAAGCAAAGTCTCCCCTGGCACCCATTCTTGATATTCCCCGCAGTATTTGGCGGCAAGCATTGCGCCCGTTGGGTGACTTTGGTTTTGGTAAGAGGAGCATCTGGGAAGGTGGGGTTGGGTTGTTTCTTGTGTCAGGCACAGTTCTGCTTGCACTCAGCTTGGCTTGGCTGAGGGGTTTTCAGTTACGTTCTAAGTTTAGGAAGTATCTGGCCGTCTTTGAGTTCTCTCAGGCTTGTGGCATCTCCACTGGCACTCTTGTGAGAATCAGAGGGGTAAACGTTGGTAATGTGATTCGTGTTAATCCATCCCTGAGAAATATAGAAGCTGTTGTAGAGGTATTTGACCTTCCTTCTGTACTTATTGTGATTGATGATTTGCGTATTTTCGTTCCCTTGATATGTGGTCTATGGTTGCAGGTCGATGATGATAAAATTATCATTCCTCGAAATTCACTGATTGAAGTGAACCAGTCTGGTCTTTTGATGGAAACTATTATTGATATCACGCCCCGAGATCCAATCCCATCACCCTCAGTTGGGCCACTTGCGCCAGAATGTGAGGAAGAAGGTCTTATTGTGTGTGATAGGCAAAAGATTAAAGGATACCAGGGTGTGAGCCTGGATGCACTAGTTGGAATATTTACCCGGATTGGACGTGAGATGGAAGAAATTGGTGTTTCGAATGGTTATTTACTGGCCCAGCGAGTTGCAGCTGTGATTGAGGAAGCAAAGCCCCTGCTGTCAAAGGTGTGGTACCGTGATGCTTTATGCTTTTATATGCCCACTGTTGATTACTTTTGATATTTTTTATTCATATATAATGAGAAGCATGAAGCTTTTTGAATGCGTGAAGTGTGGACCTTTCCATTCCGCAAGCTTAAAGGAGAGATTGTTTTCAATTCTATTATTTTTCGTACTAGTGTCTTAATCTGTATGTGCTAGTGTTCATAAGGAGTTTGGTGCTTGTCAATGAATTCTTGGTGGCTTCATAGTTCATAGGCATACTATGAAGGTTGCATTTGGTGTGATGTAATGATTTCTTTAAGTTACTGATTTGTGCTGATTGAGTACTTATTTATTTGTATAATTAAAGTACATATCATGAATAAATACCTGACAGCCGAGTGAAACCTTCCACAATGTGCTTACAGATCCCCCCCCCCCAAAAAAAACTGCATTGCAATCTGCCTAGTATGTTATAATGAAATACTTATCATGAATAAAAACCTTGCAGCAAAATGAAATCTTACACAAGGTGCTTACTCAATTTTGCGTTGCAATCTGCTTAGTATGTTATTGTCTTCATTATCGATCATGCTCTATACAATCACTATCATTGTGATGACATCTTAACCCATATGATTTTTCCTTCTCCTAGTATCGCCTAATCTTATAGGACAGCAGGAACATGTGAAGCTTGCTTTAGGGTCCGTTTGGATTCCCATTGTATTGTTTTAGTTTATAATGCATTTAAAAAATAAGCACTGTTTGGAAGGCTATGTAAGAAATTAAATTATAATACATTTGTGGTTATTGAATTTATTTGATTCATCATTGAGGGCTTGCCGGCTTGGGAGCTAGAGAGGGAATTGGCAGGGACAAAGAGGGATGCTGCCAAGCGTCGTCCTCTTCACCCCGTCTTTGATGTTGCTCCTCACACACAGACACAGATTTTATCTAGGGTTTGAAAACACGAGCCGCTTCGACTACCATCAGACGCCGAAGAACAGGAGCGCTATGGAGGCTACTAGTCCATATCTTGTGGGTTCTTCGACCGAAAAAACGATGGCGATGGATGCTACTGTAATTCCGGATTCAGCAAATGGTCTCCCTATTTTCGGATTCAGAAAGAAGAACTGGGCAAGGAGCCGAGGAGCAAGAGAGCAGGTGGTGCCGTGGTGGTGGGATAATGAATTGATGGAGGAGGATCAATCAGATGTATTGAACCCCTATCTGAACTCCAACACGAGCACAATGAGAATTTGATCGAAGATATGAGTAGGAAATTAATCCAATTTCATAAAAACAAATAAGTAAATCATCATTTGGAATTGCTGGTTATTAGTTACTGTACTAAGGAGGGACTAGGGAGGGGTTTAGGGGGATCTGGGAAGAACGGGGGGAGGGGAGGAAGAACCTAGAGCTTTCCAAAAATGACAGAGAGTTGGGATTGTGTTATTTTTAATTATTTTTATCTTTAAATCACACAAATTATGCTTATAATGAACTTGTCTACTTAATACATGTATTTTAATTATAAATAAAATACAATGGGAATCCAAACAGACCCTTACTGGTCTCCAAACCGCATTATTTCACTAATTAGTTATGAGAAGTTGAAACTTCTTATTTGCTGCAAATGACTTGTTCATATAAAGGCATTACAGGAAATAAATCACGGTACATATTCTCACATGTTACTCCACTTTTGGTGTAGTGATTTTCAGATTCAGGCCATGTCTGAAGATGTTCAACCTCTGTTGGCTGAGGTTCGTGACAGTGGTTTGCTCGGAGAAGTTGAGAGTTTAACAAAAAGCCTTACTCTAGCTACTGAGGAGTTGAGGTTAGTATCCTTGCTAAATCAGTAAATCCTGAGGATCTTTGTTGTTTGAAATATTGCTCCATCATCTTCTTCCAGGGCTTTTTTTTTTTTTAAAACAAATTTAGCTTCAGAGTGGCTTCTTAACTAGGCATCCGCTGATGAAAATCTGATTAACTACTCAGCCCAACTCTTGATGCCAAAAACTATGTTCTGGTACTTTACTGATTACCTAGTCTGAAATGTAAAGCTTGTAACTGCCTGAATGGGCAGTTCAACTGCTTTCATTCTAGGCAGGCTTTGCTGCATTTGTTTATGTCAAATGTAATGAAAGTTGCTGACTTCACAACCTTATTATCAGTTTGGGTTTCCTTGAGATCTTTATGAGCCTTGTGCTTATGGCATTTGAAGCCAAAACGTTCTTCTGCTGACCCAGAGTACATTCCATGCATGTTAAGACTTCTAGCTACATTTACTACGTCTATAGCAACTTTTAATTTTAACGGGTTACAGAAAAGAAATGGATGGATAGAGAGACATGTACCCCGGGTCTGTCCCACAATTTCTCTTAATAAATGGAAGTTTGGTGGAACTAAAGAAGTTGCATGACAGAAGTTAGTCATTTCCATACCCCGGTCTATCTCTGAAGTGTGCACTATTGCATCTCTTGTCTGCAGGAGGGTGCAGTCATCCATTTTGACACCTGAGAACACTGAAATGATCCACAAGTCCATTTATACGCTGATATTTACCTTGAAAAACGTTGAGGTAGTCTTATGTTTCTGACATCTTCTTTTCCAACAAGTTCTGTTAAATTTTCTAAACTACCTTTTGCACTGGATCAGAATATCAGCTCGGATATATTGGGGTTCACGGGTGATGAAGCCACAAGACGGAATCTCAAGCTGCTTATCAAATCACTGAGCAGGCTATTGTGACAAGCATGGGCTAGTGGAATGCAGTTGGTTTGGTAGAGAAATTGGTTGTCGCCGTCCTTTTGAGTGCAGATAGTATAGCAGGCATGAGCTAAATGCTCTATCTGATGTCATTGCATTTTTATCGCGGGCTTTGAATGCCTGTTGTTGTGTGCAAAGACAAAATACAATAGTAGATCAGCATCATCTTATCCAGATACTCTATCTGGTAATGCATCTTTTTGCTCAACTACCATACTCTGTTTTTGTCTGGCATTAAATCTTTTTGCTCTCGGTAGCATAGTTGAGCATCTACCGGAAAAATCAGGTGTTTCTACACTGACTTGACAGTAACAAATCTTATTGTCCTTTCAATTCAGTACAGAAACAGTACTCCGTATTTCATTGTATGAAAAAGTCCCAATTCAGTTATTTTGATTGATGAGACTGTGGCTGTCAGATTGTAGAGTAGTTTGGTAGCTAAATTAGATTGTATGCAACAGGTTGTCACCAAACAATGCAATTTGGCTAAATTTTAAAACATTGGATACCCTAACTAAACAGCGGAGGCTAGTGATTTCGACTTAGGAGGTCGAAGGTGGTTGACTGATTACGATTTCGTCGCTGTCTAGGTCAATTGGCGTTGGTAATCGAGTTCCAAACTCATACCTCCCAAATCGGATTTCCCATTCCAACCCTACACTCATGCTGTAAGCATCCATTTTATTTGAGTAGGTTTCAGGTAGCTCAACTCCCACTGATTGATTGCAAAACAATTTCTACCATCTACGCATCTTAAGAGTCTGAAAGTTATCTTTTCAGGTGCAAAAAAATCTAACAAAGATCTGAACAAAAGATTAAAAAAGTTTAAGCAACCAACAAGAACAATCAGACGAAAGGAAGAAAAGCCAAATCCAGAACACAGCTGATGTAATTTTGGACCAGAGAAAAACCGAGATATTTCTCAGAAAAGAACAAACAATGTCACCTTACAAAGCTAACAGCCCAATTCCACGTGCTTTTCAAGCGCCTTTCGCTCGAATTCCTACCTGCCATACGAAAGCAACTCGGTCGCACAATCCGCTGTCGGCGATGAAGCGAACCGGCTGATTTTGCCGATCTTTGATCTCCGATCAGAGAGTGCATCCGCAGAAGATGAAGAAGCAGCAAAGCATGGAAACGAGCGCGATTGACTCGAAAACCGTGACGATTGACCAGTACACGTCATCAACGATCTCGAAGCTCGGCCGGAGCCCCTCCGGCCACCGAAGGAGGCTCTGCGACTCCGCGCTGACGGAGAAGTAGGAGAGGATGCTTAGGCTGAAGTCCGACCACCGCGAGAGCCGCGGCGTCAGGTGCGATACGCAGTCCACGAGCCACCTCGCCGCCGCCGACAGGCACCACTGCACCGCCGCCATCCCCGCCCCCTCGGATCCGCGCTGGACCGCTGTCTTCTCCTGAATTCCCGGGCGTTTCGATCGTTCTAGGAGGCAGTAGTAGGGGCGAAATTTTGCCTTTTGTTTTTAATTGGTGAGGAATTTGGAATTTACGGGGCTGAATTTATTTATTTTTTGAAGGGGATTGGGAATTTCCAGTTTTGATTTTGGTAATATTCCCGGTTTTCTGGTTGTTGCATATGGATGGATCTGGGCCGTTGATTTTCAATATTTCCCTTTGGGTCAAATCATGGGTCACGTGAGTTTCACGTGATATGGCGAGAGAGAGAGTATGAGTGAAGAGTAAAGATCACTGGTGTAGCACGTGCTTTTTAATCTGCATTCTGCAATGTAATCGTGTTTTTTGGTTGATTGAAGATTTTTCTAGGCCAAACTATGTACTACTCGGTAGGGATGGGCAAATCCTACCAATATATACCGGGGCGGAGCTGAGGGGGTCTAGGGGGGCACGTGCCCCCTCTCGCACGCGACGAACTACCTAGGTGTATTCTCCTCGTCAATAGCTTCGTTTTGATATATAATACGTCTTAATCCGACATCTGGGTAAAAAGTTATGAATATTTAAAAATTAAGGACATATTAATCACTTTAATTTTATTTCAATAGGATATAATGTTTTTATATTTTACTTAAATTAACATTTACATACTGTACTTTATCTAGAGAGCTTCGAAATGAGAGGTTATACTAATCATTCCGACAATTAGATAAGAAGTCACGCAAGTTTAAATTTTTTATATCTGCTCTTCTCCAGGTATGTGTCCAACCCCATACATATGTTGTGTGTTATTATTGAACCCTCTGAACTCAAAATCTCACTTCCGTCGGGATTATTCAGTACTGGATATTCGCTCACTTCCCAATGTTCGCGCCCGGCGTCTGTGAGGACCCCGCGGACCACGGAGACGCACGATGGGCAAAGCGGTACGTGAGTCGACCTACACTACCAATCACCCCTGAAAGGGCTCTGAAGTTCATCGAACAATTAGAAACGATGCGGGCAGAGGACGTCAAATTCATGTCTTACGGTCCCCTTGACTTTGATGGGTTTTACAGAGTTTCGCGGTACAGAGGCTTAATCCAATTCTCCTCTGTTATGGAAGCCTACATGCCGGACAGGGTTATGCGACAGTTCGGTTATGTTCAGGCAATCCCCATGCTGCGAATCCTCCCCATGCAAGAAGTGCGACCACCTCAAGTCAAGGGCCTGAAGCTGACATGGCACCCAGTGGACGACCGTTGGGATGACCATTTGATTGTTCCCACTGTATACATATCTTTCAGCCAACATAGGGCTGCGCTGGAACCGCACACTGTATCTGCTGAGTACATGGGGTGGTTTGGTGAGCACGACCATCCTTTTCTTTTCAAAAGCTCAAGCCACCAGGTTCCAGTAAACATAGCTTCGCCAGTGGCCGTTTACGATCACCGGGTACGTGTGAATAATACCAAAGTCCTTTCGTTATTGGTGTGTTGTTTAATAAAATGTTAGTTTTCACCATCATATTGTTTGAAATGCAGCGGATGGGTATGTTGCTGCATCGTCTGGATGCTGTGCTCGCTCGGGGCGACGCGTGGGTTTCCACAGATGAGCTTCGGGAGTATGTCGAAGAAGCGCGGGGGGGAGATGTGCCATTGGCGCCAACTTAGGTTCGGGCATCGCAGTTTTCCCATTTTATGCCAAACGCCTGATGAATGACATGGAACTGTTAGCTGGTTTAGGGGTCGTTGTTGTCTATGCGTCGACCTATGATAGTTGTAATTGCGAATCATGTACTGTGTTTTGGTATTGATTGATGAAATTTGAAAACACATTGTGGGTCTTCAACATTGCTACACCTATGATATTGAATGACATTACAAAATCCGTAGCTGGATCATTTCAAATACAATAAGTGCGATCCCAGAAAATAATAGCATCACAACTACTGAGTTGCCCTTTCAACTAGACGGTAGTTCAAGTATTGTTGAATGCGGTCGTTGAATGGGGTATCCCATCCGTTCACACTTGGGTGGTGGAAGTGAGACCATTCAGGTGCAGTAGGTGGAAGTGGTGACCCTTGCTTAAGCCACACGGGAGTCCAATGGACTCTTGCTAACCAGGCAACTGTAATCACCTCAGTTGGTGGAGTTTGGTTCGACCCATTCGCGACAATAGGAAAGCAGGTGTGAGGATTGTCGACACTTAGGACAGCAACGACCTTGTTGTACAAAGTCGCTACAGCAAGGGGGACCATAGGTGCCTCCATCCAGTTTTGATGACGATGTAAACAAGGAGCTGGGTCTTGCAGATCAACATTCTCGATGAGATCGTCAATGGAGTGTAATAGGCTTGATGGTTGATACAACCACCGATTCCCTCGAAGCTCTTGCGCGACCTCTCTTCTGACTCGCATGTACTGGTCTTCTCCATACCCCAGCATAGCCGCTAAGGCCCGATAACCGCAATGACCATCAGGTGAAACCTGGCTACTTCTATCAACAAAGGTGAGCATGAAGTTATGTATGTGAGTTGTCAACAATACCGAATGATCAACCTCCCGATCTGTCTGCCGACCTCTACCTCTTGATCGACCTCTACCACGCGCCCGAGAGGCAGCCTCTCGTCTCCCATGTTCAAAACCAGATGGGTCACGCTGCAATGATCGTCTCCCCGTGGGACGACCCTTTCGATGGATCCCCGTTGGCTCTCTCATGGTAGACAACCCAGGGTTGTTCATGTTGAAGTATGCCTCGCCCATAAAATCCTGCTGATCAGTCGTGAGGTTGTTGCCATCAATATCCCTCCGAAGGCTGACATATTCCTGACTGTTAGGAGTTGCGCCATCGTTGTCGCCACTTGATTCTTCGGGAGGAATTATAGGATCCCACATTACTTGCTTCCAGAAGGGATGAATTTGTGAGGGCCTAATAGGTTGCCTGTTTGCGATCGCCTCTAAGAACTCATGTACACATGGTACCCCGTAAGCGTCCCTCCAATAGCGATCCCTACAGACACCGTTATGACTAGCCGGGAGTTCCTTCGCCATGTTGTAGTTGGCCAGCAGAAGCTCGAAGCACTCATCAGTCACCAGCATCAATAGCGGGGCGAATATTGGTTCACTCATGACACACCGTTTGATTGTCAGCCGTGACTTATCAAGGAACCCTCTGAGTTGGTTTGCCTGTTCGTTGACCAAGTTGTCAATGCAATCTGTTACGTCAACGAACCCACCAACAGCCGTCCCTAGCATGGACTTTAATTTTGCATGTGCTGACTCGGCACTGTATCATAAAAAATATATTACCTCGGTTATGTAGGATTCTTAAATATTATAATAATTACGAATTTATACGATTCAATGTTACTTACTTATTCGTAGTTCGCACCCCGAGATGTAGGAACTTATCAACCCATGCACGAACTATCGCCTCCTTGAATTCTGTGAGCCATGTGTCTTCAAGGTACTTCATAAGACCCCATCGTGCCTCCCATTTCACATTCATCACTTGTAGACGACCTTCATAACTTTCTTCTGTCTTTGACTCAAATAAGGCCTTACATTCATTGTAGAAGGCATTTCGCTTCTCGGTAGATTTCGTGATCCTACCCTTCATTTCAATGTTGCACATAATATGATAAGTGCACAAAATATGCTTTACCGTGGGTAACTCCTCCCGAAGAGCCTTGATAAGACCCAGCTCTCTGTCTGTATACATTACTTCTGGGAGTCGTTGACCGCACAAATGGCGTAGTCGCCGTAGTGCCCAACTATAGTGTTCTGCGCTCTCGCCTGCCATGAATACGAACGCAATTGCAAATGTGTTCTTCATGCTAGTAATCCCAACGATCTCCAGCAACGACATTTCGTACCTATCACATTTTAATGAATTAGTCAAACAAATTGCTACAACGTATGACATATATAAAAGTAGTTGACGGTAATGTGATTCCTCTTACTCGTTCGTCTTGTAGGTCGAGTCCATCACGATAACATACGGAAACAACATCAGAAGATGTCGGGAGTTCGGATGGGACAAAAACACATCAGTAACCTCGTCTACTCCTGCTTTAGAGGAATTCCGTGTGGCGATAAAGTATCCCTTTTGTTTGAGTTTGTGAAGCGCTTGAGGCAGGTCCCTCCGTCCTTCTGCAGCGGTTCTCCACAACTGGGCTCGTGCATTGTAGACTTGACGAATGTCCGTCACGCAGTCATGATCATCATACTTCATCCCGCGCAGCATAACCCCCGGTTTTATCCCAATCACTGTATCACGTCGAACCTGCCGATGTTGATCTGGAGTTAATCTACCGGCATAGGGATGTCCTAACATCACATCGTTTAGCTTGTGGTTATGCACACCGCATATAACCTTCATGGTCCAATTGTCAGCATCATTTTGACGACCCTCCAGCTCAAACATGCATCCGATCTTTGTCGTTTTCCCGCGCCTACTCACTGCAGGCGGAAAATCCTTGTCGACATCTGGAATATCTCTACCCCCTCCGTACTTATCACACACTAGACGAAAGGTACCCAAACCACTCATTTGGTTCTTCCATGACCGAGTGATCACAAGTACCATGTTCTTAATCTTCCCTATGTATCTAGCCCATGCCTTCATGTTTATTTGATCAGCCCAATAACCATCGACTGTAAACATCGAGCTATATTCTGTACCCACATTTAGAGGTTGTTTTTGTTCCTGCATAATGTCACTTCTGTACTAAGAACTTTTTCGCCAAAAAAATATCTAAAATACTATATTATATGATGATTTCATTTTACAAAACTGTATTATTTATAATGTTTCGATTCAAACTACATATCCATTCAATTATATAATGTTTCGATTCAAACTACATATCCTCTATTTAAACATTCCGCTATAATATGATTCTACTCAAACATAATTATATAAAGGTTCCGCTATATATAAACGATCCGCTGTAATAATATTAACTTACCCCGAGATTCTTCACGAGCTCCTCCGGATCGCTATAGGCAAAAATGTCGAACGGTAATCCGCCTCCGCCATCTTCTTCCGGTAACGACATTTCCTCCGATGTTATAATATGTATTTCGAATAGAAAATATTGTAGTTGAACCGGGGGCATCACTTCTATATATAGGCTACCGAAACTTACCTCGGGCATTGGATGCCGGTTTGGAAGTCCGGCAAGGGCATATACGATGCCGGTTTGGGAGTCCGGGAAGGGCAAGCTTGCATGCCGGTTTGGGAGTCCGGGAAGGGCACCGTGCGTTTGGCGAGAAACCGTCGTGCAAATAACAAAAAGGATTATATATTATGAGTACAATAAATTATACTTGACTAGGGTTTTTATTTGAGCCAAACAAGTCTAGTATATATTAATGTTTGATTATATTTAGCTTATTTAGAAACAAGTCAAGCTCGAGTAGAACCTATATTTGAAATTGAGCTCATACTCGACTTATTTAGTAAATGAACGAGTTTGAGCTGAGTGTTTTTTTTTTCCAAATATTATGCAACTTTACTTGCTCATGACATAGTAACTTAAAAGAAATTTGTAAATTTCAAAAAATTCATGCTATTTGAGTTTCAATCAAGCCGAGCCGAACTTTGAATCAAACATAAAAATGTGCTCATAATAAACTCATTTTGTAAATAATGCTTGAGACGAGCTTTTATTGAGCAAAACTCGAGCCAATTAAGCTCTAACTACTTAGCTCATATAACAACCATAACATTAACTTAATGTTTATTATATTGTGTTTCCTATACTTATTTAGTTGATTTTTTGGATGTGTCAAGGGTTAGGGAACTCCGCACCTCCCTGCGGAACTGTTTTGAGATTTTTTTTAAACATATATGTTAGGGAACTCCGCATCCTAATGCGGATCTCTCTCCGCAACGTCTTGTGGACGTTTTGTCGACTTTTAGGGCGTGTTTGACACGATGTCCGGGAAGATCCGCAAGGAGTTGTGGAGCTCAATCCGCAGAAAGTTGTGGAGATTAGCGGTGGTTCCAGTAAAAATAAACGGTGTATTTGAAAAACCCGTTTTTTTTTGTCCTAGACTTTTAACACACAATAGTACACTATACTCAGTTTTAAAAACGGCACAGAATATGAACAAAAAGTTTACTGTAATTTCTTGCCCCTAATAAAAAAAAAAGTATCATTTCTTGCCGTTGGGATATAGACACGAGTACACGACCAAATCATTAACACCAGCAGTGCACATCGTTGAATCTCGACACATCATGGAGACGTCCATGACGATGTTACATCAATTCACATATTATGGGGCTTACTATTTACACGGTGTTTTTTTCGCAAAATACACGGATGCGACTGCGCATTGCGGATCTGCGGATCCGCGCATTGTGAATGCGCGATTGCAGTTTTTTTTTTTTTAATTTTTTTAAAGCCGCTTCTTGTAGCCTGCAAATCCCTAGTTTGGATCTCCTAGACATGCCGCCGGCGAGGATCCTTCATCGCGCTTCCTCCGACCACTACTGTGCCCTCGCAAATCCCTGTGTCTCAGACCACCACGTACAAACGTACTGCACCTTCCTCCTTCGCATTCGCCGCCTTTTCCTTCTTCGATGGTGATAAGGAGGATCTGACGGCGCTGAGAGGCTTTAGGAGGACTGAGACAGTGTGGCCTCGAGCGCTGCCCTAGACCTGGAGCGTGTGGCACCAGTGCGGAGTAGCTGGTGTCTAGCGAGGGAATAAATTAAAGCAGAAGGAGGAATTGGGGGATGAGCCGGTGTGTGACAGGGGAAGGAATTGAAGCTGGAGGAGGAATTGGGGGACAAATTATAATTAGGGGTGTGGGTTGGATACATAAAAGGAGGGAGGAGTGCACCGGAAGGAGGAAGAGCAGTTCAATTTCAGAAGATCTGCTATTGTAGAGCAGGAGGAAGGAGCCCGTGAAGGAGAAGAATAGTGCGTATTCGCACCTGTTCACCGTGCAACTTGCGATAAATTCACCGTGCGATGAGCAATCCCGATTAATTATCGAGCAATGAACATCTATGTATGTGGGAGTGTGGGACTCGGGAGTTGGGCTAATTTTGCCCACCTGGTAATATATGGGTTATTGACCGCAATATTTAGATAGACCTATTTTCAGCAGCATACCCAAATTCGTAGATATTTACACAAACAACCCTTAAATCTGTAAATCCTAAACCCAGTAAACCGTGCATTGCTCATCAGTCATCACTACACACGGGGGTTAAGAAGAAGAATTTTTGTAGGGTTTCAACCCCGCGAAGCCAATAATCTGAGCGAAATCGTCGGATTAATTTCGATTCAGCCACAAAGAGGATGCAGTTGTTCGGAAGAAGCCTACTTCAGGGCTTCTCGTTCTCCGTCAATCGAGTCTGTATCTCATCTCCTTGCTTTCATTTTGATATCTTTTTCCTTTCTATTTGTTCGACTTCAAATTCACAAATTCTTTGTTGCTTCTCAATCTGTGTTGTTTAATCCTATGTTTTGTTGTTTGATTGATTAATGCTTGTGAAAGCTGGATTTTTTTAGCGATCTTAGATCAACTACTTTGCGCTATAGAAATCTTTGAATCAGTCAACCTCTGGTTTCTGGTTCATAACGGATTTTTCTTACCTGGAAAAAAATGCGCAGATTAAGATGTCTAACTTCCAACAGCTGCATGATGCTTGGATTTCATCTTGCTTGTATGGTATGTGCCTGAAGCAAGAGGTTTTATTTGCAATTTCAGGCGTCTAGATGCCGCTTGTATTCGACTTTGAGGAGCTCTGATGTTGGGCAGCCATGTGCTGCGACTCATCCTTGGGTATTGCTACTTAACTTGGAAGTGTAATGCAACTTTTGATTGCCTCTTAAACAAGGAATTGCCCTGATTGAGATGTTTGTTATTGTAGTTGATGAAAGAAGGAGAGATAACTCCTGGTATAACCAGTGAGGAATTCCTTTCGAGAAGGAAACGATTGTTGGAGATTCTTCCTGAAAAGAGTGTTGCCATCATTGCATCAGCCCCTGTCAAGATGATGACAGATGTTGTGCCGTATACTTTCCGTCAGGATTCGGACTATTTATATATCACTGGCTGCCAGCAACCAGGTGGTTTAGCGGTTTTAGGTCATGATTTTGGTTTGTGCATGTTCATGCCAGAGGCGAGCGTTCATGTAATTAGCACTTCACTTCCCTACTAGGCATCTGTGATTTCAAACATAGTTCATGCCCCCTCCTGAATTATCTACAAGTAGTAGTATTAAAACTTTGATATTGTTACTTGTTCTCCGTGGCGCCTCTATTGATCAATGCCAAATTGAACTCCTGTAATGCTGTTTATTGAAGTTTGCCTGACATAGGACATGCCTTGCTTCTGTTTTAGGATGTCACTTGGCAGGGCCAAATTGCTGGGGTTCCTGAGGCACTTGAAATGTTCAAGGCTGAACAAGCATTTTCAATGCGCAAGCTTCATGAGGTACTCATAATTATCACTAACCGCAAAAGATTTGATGGGATCTGTTTGATGTAGTTAATCCTGCTATATGGAGGACATCTTGAGTGAATGATGATTCGAAAAGCCTTCCTATGTATATTTGCCTGTCTTTTTCTACACCTAGTTCTTAAGAAAAACTACGATGTAGCCTCCTTTTTTTTTCATTCAAAGGATGTTGATCTAGTAGCATTGTTCTGTTGTCATCAGATCTGCCTTTTTTTTTCTCTTTCATTTGATTTTCGGTTTCTTGTTTTTGGAGGGTGTGTCATAACTCATCAATACAGAAAATCAAACCTCTGGCCTAGAAAATAAGGAAATCCTTGAGTTGACACGTGTATCTTCATCTTCATGTGTTAATAATACAGCTTGTACTTGTAATCTGTCATGCCCAGGATTTAACGCATTTGTTCATTTTTCATATGCAATGTTATCTTCTTTGACTTGATTAATCCCGGCTGATAATAATACAGATCCTTCCAGGCATGATCAAAGGCTCATCTGAATTGTTTCACAATATTAAAACTGCTACATCCACTTATATGGATTTGGATGCCTTTCAAAAAGCATTTACAAACGGAAAAGTTAAGGATCTTTCTGCTTACACCCATGAGCTGCGATGGGTAAAATCACCAGCTGAACTGCATTTGATGAGAGATGCTGCTTCAATTGGTAGCCAGGTATGGCTTATGATTTTATTTTGACTATATATTCTCAAAAGTTTTATTTTAAAAATCTCCAACACATTGCGGTGCAATTTAAGGCTGGCCATTTTTTTGAAAAAAAATATTTGTAGATAAGTTTTGCTACCTTTTAGAAAAGTTACCTTCTGAAAGTCGTCCACTGTATGCTACAGTATTATTTTGCGAGAGTTGGGGTGGATTTCAATTGTGAATTCATTTTTACCCCTTCTTTCAATGGACAGGCTCTCTTGCAAACAATGTTTCATTCAACATCATTTCCATACGAGGGTATGCTATCAGCTAAGGTTGAATATGAATGCAAAATGCGAGGTGCACAAAGAATGTCGTAAGCTCTTCTGCTTTGAGGCCATGCTTCTGTTAATTTTTATAAGATAGAAATAGCTTGCCTTTATACCTTATTATTATAATATTCCCTTTTTTTCTGCTCTTTTCTCTTCTAATTGCTTGGAAATAAGGAGTGACTTGAAAATGCGTGTTAAGTCATTTGACAAATATAAATTATTTTTCCCTTAATAGATTCAACCCTGTGGTTGGAGGTGGTCCTAATGCCAGTGTGATTCATTATTCTAGAAATGATCAGAAAGTGAGTTAATCTCCGGCTTTGCTTATAGTCAGATATTTCTTCTTGAGATGGACTAGGAAATATCTCTTTTGTTTTTTATTTTGCGTATTCATAATTACAGGTTAATGATGGAGATCTTGTATTGATGGACATTGGGTGTGAATTTCATGGTTATGTCAGTGATATGACTCGAACCTGGCCTCCATCTGGTAGATTCTCAGCTGCTCATGTAAGCATTCTCTTGCCTTTTCAGAACCTGGGTGATCTTTTCTCAGCAGGAATTTATCTTTCAAATTTTATATTGTATGGATATTGTGTCTAGTTTAGATGCTTACATACACTTCCGGCTTTTTTGGCATAGTTTTTGGATATTTAATTACAGTATCGCCCATCATAAAGTTTTTTTTTATCAGTTCACATCTTGTAGGAGTATGCAATGCAAATCTAGTTTTCTTGATAGAACAGTTTTGTGCATTTACTAATGGATTTTGTCTCTTAGTTTTGTGGTTAGCTGATGCACTAAAGAAGGAATGCATTGTAAAACGAAAATGTGAGAAAAATCATAATACACATGTCACACACGGAAGTAAACAAGAGCCAGATGCCCAGAGGATATGGCCTCTGGAGTTTCACTCCAAAATACTAGTGGGAAGACACCCTAGCTGGCCCTTGGGCATAAAGTGAATTGTGAGATAGAAAGTAGGTGATCCAAATCAGCCCTTCATCTCCTTATACCACACATCAGCCACCAATTTATCACCTACCACTGCTAATGAGTAGTGACCAATATACACCCCCCTCACAACCCATAACTATCTTTTGCTAGAGCTTTCAGACCACTAGCTTATAACCATTACACGGGAGATACATTTATGTAACATTTACTGTAGTCCATAGGTACCGCTGTTACATATGGGCTTAGTATCTTTATCATCAGTATAGACTAAATGAGAAAAAATTTATTTGCCATTCTACTGCAAGTAACCCTGGTGAACAATACTTGTTTGATCTATCTTGTCATCAACCTCACATCGTATTTCTAAGATGGAAAAGATGTCTTCACATTAATAATCTATGTTTTACACTTGCTTTTGATTCAGGCTGAGCTCTATAGTCTTATTTTAGAGACAAACAAAGAATGCACAAAGCTATGCAGACCTGGTATCAGCATTCAGAAGATACATAACTATTCGGTATGGTGCTGATTTTATTTTTTCTATATTTTTTCCAGCCTTAAATACTCTTTGCTATCAGCAACAGTTTGTTCATCTTGAATAGTTGTGCAGGTTGAGATGCTGCTCAAAGGATTAAAAGAGCTTGGAATTCTAAAAAATGGTCGCAATAGTGGCCAAATATATCATCAGTTGAACCCAACTAGCATAGGTTTCTTTTCTCATTGCAAATATGCTAGTGTTTTTTTTGGCTAATGTAGCACATTGCTTAGTTTAGTTTTGCATATCTGCAATTGGGTCATCTCAACTTTTGTACTGACATTTGTTTATTCTTTCTGTCGTATAGGACACTACCTAGGAATGGATGTTCATGACTGCTCTACGATCAGCAATAACCGTCCTCTGAAGGCTGGTGTAGTGAGTATCTGATTGCAAACCTAATAATGGATATTTGTTCTCCTTAATTTCATTTTTGCTCAACAATATATCTTGATTTCCCATTCCATGTGGTTTCTTTTGGTTAAAGATCTTGGAATGGAATGCTTGATTTCATGTTCCTACATGCATATTTTATAATTGCTATGTTTTTGACTGACTGCAGGTTATAACTATTGAACCAGGAGTTTACATTCCATCTTTCTTCGATGTGCCAGAGAGGTATGCTTTCAATGTTCAAGACTTGCACAGGACGAGATTGATGTCACACTTGAAGACTATACTCAACTCTCACTTGAAACATGTATATTTCCTGCAGGTATGCAGGTGTAGGAATAAGGATTGAAGATGAAGTTCTGATAACGGATACAGGTTATGAGGTATAACATGAACAGATCTTCAATTGTTCTTCAACAGCAAAAAAAAAATTGACTCGGAAATTCCTCAAATCCAAAATCATCTTCAATCACAATAATCCATGCATAACTGGTACGAGTTTTAACCAACTCGTAATATTCATTGTCATGTTTCTTGGTACCTCTGGCCACAGGTGCTTACGGGATCACTGCCCAAAGAAATCAATCACATAGAGCCCTTACTAAATGACTACCACAATCCTTCAATACTGAGAGCAGCAGCGCCTGGAGCACCTGCATCTGGTTGAGCCATTGCGGCCATTTAAGATATACGATCATCCATTTCCCAGAGACCGATCAATTTGCGGCTTCATGGGCAACGGTCTAGCCCTTGTTCAGGTGAATCTTATGCTGTATGCTAATTTTTGCCCACAATCCCATAATATTGTTGTGAGCTAATTGTTTTCTAGACGCATCTGTAACTTGTTAGTTTAAGTCGATTCAATTCAAATTCAATTAGTGATCATAAATCTCTGCCATCCACTACTTTTCAGCACTAAGCTTCGCATCGAGGAAGTGTCATGGACATGTTGCCATATCAGGGACCCTGCGATGTTGTCCCGTCGCAGGGATCGTGATATATGTACCAATAGTCCAGTACATACAGTCTTTGTTATCCATTGCTTGTAGACTTGTTGTTTTGTATTGCCGTACAGTATGAAACCCAAGATACAAATTGCAACTGGTCATATACAATACGGAATAAGTGATATCTTATGGCGGCAAATACCCTGTTCTGTATATTGACTAATCGCTATGTTCTGAACTTGTAAATATATATAGGATGGGTGTAACCAAGTTACAAAAACACGCAGACCAAACTAAGGGTTCCGTGGAAAAATACATGGGACGTATACCATTCCAAAAATCTCCTATCCAAAAGTCGCCTAACCCAAAATAACTCCTACCCAAAAAGTTGCCTATCTACCCAAACCTCTGTACCTCTAAGCTCCACGGACTAATCGCTATGTTGTAATACACTAATACAGCGTCAAAAAAGCAACTCAAGAATTTAAAAAAATAATTTTCGTTCAGTTTCTTGCTAAAATAAAAAACACGACCATTTAAAAAATGAAATGGAAATCATATACGCAACCATTTAAGGGAACAAGATGCTCTCCTAATGAAATTTGCCTAACAACCTCCTAATGAACCAATGTCAGCCATTCAATTTCCTAACAACCTCCTAATGAACCAATGTCAGCCATTCAATCAAATCGATGTTAAGATTAATTCCCACAAATTAATTAACCATTAACCCATAAACCTAACCATTTGTCAATCTCTCTTGAACTAGCCTTCTCGTCCTCTTGAATCCTCTCCGTCGATCTTCTCCCTCCTATCACGTCTTTAATTATATTCTCCATCGATATTCTCCTATCCGACTCCATTTTCTCTCAATTTTCATTATCAAAGTGTTTTTAAATGGAGGAGAATAGGGATTCAAGTAATTCCTAGTCTCCATTTAAGACGCCGTTATCCATTCTTAAGTTTTCACTAACCGAGACCCAAAAAAAATGTTTTTAAACTAATCTATTTGGCACACTAATAAGTGTATATAGTTTTAAATTAAATAAATATAAGATTTTTAGTTTAATTAGATTTTAAAATCATAACCATTCAATAGCTAGTTAGCTACTCACCTAAGTTATTCGGAACTTTTGAATTTTTTATTCACAAGTTTCCATTCGCTATCATAACAATTAATTTTTCCAATCACCATACTAGCATATTTACATATACTAAGTATTTAACACAAATTATCATTGACATCTGCTATACCCTTTTACTAAACATAATTATGATATGAACTTAAAAAATTATATTAACAAAGTGTATGGGGCACTTGAAATTGGTTGAAATTTATCCGGCTTCTTCAATTAAATCTCGTATGGGGCACATATTTTTGTGTGGAGATTTAAATGGAGAAAATGATAGCAAATATACCAACAATTGAGCCCGTTTGTAAAAATGACTCTCCTCCAACAAAATTTGCAAAAGTAACAATTGGGCCCACAAATTAGCAAAACTAACCGGTTGTCCTAACTGCTATAGAAGGTAATCGTGATGGAAGTTCAAAGGAGAGGAGGAGGGGCGACCAATAGTTTCAGTAGAAGGAGAAACCAATCGACAAGTCCAGGAGTCATCGAAGCACCATTGTTGCCCGATTCAAACAGTTGCAGAGAGAGAAGTCCAGGAGGCGACTTCAAAAGGGAGAAGATGATGAGGAAGGGAAGAAGCTTTGGAGGAGTTTCGAAAAAGAAGAAACCCCACTCCCTGCGAAATATTGGATGCAATTGAAGAAGAACAATCTCCCACCCACGCACAAAGGAAGTAAGTACTCATTCTCCCTCTCTTGAACTCGAAAATGTTGTAGATTGTGATAGGCAGCCAGGTTGGGGAGAAATCGGGTTGAAATTTTTTTGAAACCCTGATTTTGTGAGTTGGAAGGTTTGAGGGAATTGAGGAAGTTGTGATGTGCAAATGGACATGGAAATCATCAGGGATGAGAAGACAAAGTTGAAATTAAAGGTCTGAACATGTGTGAATCGAACTGAAAATCTCAATTAATTGGTGGATTTTGGAATGGAGAAATAGTTACTGTCGCAGATTTTTTTACTCATACATTTTTTCTGTCACACATTTTTTCTTTACTGGCACAAATTTTTTCTTTACTGACACGAATTTTGTAATTATTGGCACTTGTTTTATCAACTTGTAACTTTTAATGTACACACTTGTATCTCAGGTTTAAAAATAAGTGAGTCATGGTTAGAACTAAAGGAGGGAAGGTCATGCCGATGCCATCGAGCAGGATTGGAAGGGCCAACCATTTCTCTAAGATCGGGAGGGCCAACCATTTCTGGAAGATGGGACTCCTTCGCCATATGGACAACGCCCTTGCTGCTGCTGCAGATTAGAAGAGGCTTTTGCCTCCTCGTGGTTGCAACCAAAATTTTCTCTCTTTTTAAGATTGTAGGACTCGTACATTTGGTTGCTTTTTTCATTGTAGAACTCGTACATTTGGTCGCTTTTGATAGCTGTAGGACTCGTACCTTTGGTTAATTTTGTTATATATCTTTACTTCCTAGGTTTATTGTTATCGTAAAACTAGTTTTTATCTGTCTGATTCTTATGTGTTGGCAAGGTATACACCTTTACTGGCAAGTAAATAAACGTTATTGGCACAAATAATGTCGAAACTGGCACATAATAAATTATCATAAACTTCAGAAGATAGAAATTGGAAGCAAAGTCAAGATTGTTCGGGTACAAATGAGTGCCTATATACGTAAATACAAAAGAAGCCCCAAAATGTGTGGGGGATGAGAAGCCTCAAAGCGCGTATAAATAAGTGCCTATATCGTCAGATGAGATTTCAAAACAACCCTCCGATGGCGCTACGTGGAGGATGTGATGGTCCTCTTTCGAAGAGCTCCCCGGGAGGAAGGAAGGTTCATGCGCTCGATGACCATCCCCAAAGATAGTTTCCTCCTTATCGCCATATGGACTAAGTGTTATGGTCCTTGCCATTCCACACTTACTTATGTCCTCCGACGCTTCTGACAAACATACTCTCCACGTGACAGATACTTTTGGTGGGTTTCAAGATCGGTGGCATTGTAATGATCGGAAGCAATGTGTCGTATTGATGCGCCCTTATCCATTACTTATGTTGTTTTGTACTTAATTTGTTATGTATTTGTTAGGAACTTTAGTACTTCGTAGTTTTTGGTTTAGGTCTTAATTGTTTAATCGTTTCCACCTTTTGGATGACTTGTGTTTCATTACTGATAAGGTATGTTGTGGTCTTGTGGTCACTTGTTTATATGTGTTATGGATGGTTACTGTGAATTATGCGTTATGACACATTTTGTTTGGGTTTAATGGTCGATATACTTAGGATGAGAAGTTTATGAGATAGATAAGATATGTCAGGGGTTATTATCTTATTGGCATAGACTTTAATTTTATTGGCTAGAGAAAATCATATACTGGTTAGTAAACAAAAAATCGCATACATTTGTCTTTTGCATCATCGGCAAACTAAACGGCCAATTATGTATAGTCAAAACTACCAAAACCCCAAAGTGTCAGTGAGTTACAAGCAAACTAACAAAATACTATATTCGACTACGCAAAAGAAGAGTTATCCCACTAGACATCGATTTCTTCACCTTGCCACGCCACACTTGCTTATGTCCTCCGACACTTTCGGCGAAAGAACTCTCCCCGAGACAGGTACCTGCTTGTCTCCATTATCTTGCTCCTGATGGACCCAAACAATACGCTCTCCTCTATGAGCATTGCCCCCTCCTCCATTTCCACATCGGCAGCTTTACTTTTCATCTCCGGAGCAATGACTATCGGTTCTGCCCAGGTTTTCTGGTTTATCTTGCCAGTTGTGTGAATTTCCGTGCCAGCTAAATTGTTGTTTTTGCCGTCCAAATGGTTATCCATGTCATACTCTAAATTGAGATCAAGATGCGATCTAGACCCAACTTTATTTCGAATTTTTTTTTTCCATAAACATATATAAAGTGAGTGTCTATAGATAGATAAAATTAAATTAAGTTCAAAAATAAATTTATTTATTTATTTTAACAAATAAAAATGGCTGCAAATTAGTTTAAAAGAATTAAAACTTAAGTTGAGCCACTTGTCATCATCCTATTTGCCCCCTTTCAAATTTGGTGTGAATGAACCCTGACGTCATTCTTCCTTCTTTTAACCGGGTAAGGGTTGAATAGGTAACATTTTTATTTGCAAATCTAACATTTTGACACCCCCTTGCAATTTATACCTCCCATTGACATTTCGTCTAATTTCAGGAAGTGCTTGACTTCGTCTTTCGTCTACGTCCTCGTTCCGTTCGGGCTGTTTGTATTTTGTTTCGCCTTCCATACCTTTTTCACAAATTTTATAAATTTCGGTTTATAAACTACTACAATGAAACGGTGGGAGTGTAAATTGCAGTCCTCACTGTCCAGCAGCGCTGAATCTTGGCAACCCCAACAGCTATGAATTTTGCCAGAAATGGCAAATTCCCTGCCATTAAATCTACTCTCGGACTTGTGCCCACATCCACCCTCAAGAAAACGACCATCAATTTGTCAATCCTAGAGACCCATCTTCTCCATTGCCAGACCTCCTCCCAGTTTAGACAGATCCTCTCTCAGATGATCTCATCTGGGTTCATCAATGACACCTACGCCGCCAGCAGATTAATCAAATTCTCAACCGATTCCCATTTCGTTACCCTTGATTACTCTCGCCGAATCTTCAGCTGTATTCATACCCCTAATTCGTTTACATGGAATACCATCATGAGAGCCTATACACACAGAAATTCTCCTGCCGAAGTGATGGATTTGTACAGATTAATGCTGATCAACTGTGCCGCCCCTGATAATTTCACATATCCGATTCTGATTCAATCTTGTGCCCTTCAGGTTTCGAATTTTGCTGGGAAACAGGTCCATGATCATGTGGTTAAACTGGGTTTTGGTTCTGATGTTTATGTAAACAATACTCTCATTAATTTGTACTCGGTTTGTGGTGACTTGTGTGGTGCACGCAAGGTGTTCGATGAAAGTCCTGTGGTTGATTCGGTTTCGTGGAATTCGATTTTGGCTGGGTATGTCCAGATGGGAGATGCCCAAGAGGCTAAGGTGATATATGATATGATGCCTGCAAAAAATGTGATTGCTTCGAATTCTATGATCGTTTTGTTTGGAAAGTTGGGGCGTGTAGATGAGGCACACAAGTTGTTCGATGAAATGCTTGAGAAAGATATGGTGTCGTGGAGTGCCTTGGTATCGTGCTATGAGCAAAATGAGATGTATTCAGAGGCTTTGGTAGTGTTCAAGGAGATGGTTGCTAGCGGAAGTTGCATAGACGAGGTGGTGGTTGTCAGCGTTCTTTCTGCGTGTACCCATCTCTTGATGCTTGACGAAGGCAGGAGAGTGCACGGAGTAGCTATAAAGACCGGAGTCGATTCTTATGTCAATCTACAAAATGCTTGCATTCACATGTATGCTTCCTGTAATGACATGGTTGCTGCTGAAAAACTCTTCAATAGCAGCAACCAGTTGGACCTGATCTCATGGAACTCAATGATTTCTGGGTACCTGAAATGTGGGTTCATAGAAAGCGCTAAGGCGCTGTTTGATTCCATGCCCGAGAGGGATATAGTGTCTTGGGGTGCGATGATATCAGGCTACGCGCAACATGATTATTTCGCTGAGACCTTGGCGCTTTTTGAAGAGATGCAGCTGACTGATATCAAGCCTGACGAGATCACGTTGGTGTCTGTCATTTCGGCTTGCACACACTTAGCTGCATTGGACCTAGGCAGACAAACGCATGCTTATATACGGGACAATGGCTTGAGAGTCAATCCGATCCTGGGTACGACTCTAATAAACATGTATATGAAATGTAGTTGCGTTGAAGACGCGATGGAGGTTTTCCATGGTATGGAGGAGAAAGGGGTTTCGACATGGAACTCTGTCATTTTAGGCTTGGCGATGAATGGTCAGGTTGACAAGTCCCTCGAAACATTCGCTAAGATGAAAGACTCTGGAGTCACCCCCAATGATATAACATTCATTGGAGTTCTTGGTGCTTGTCGACATATGGGCTTGGTTGACGAGGGTCGGTTACACTTTGACTCCATGGCTAAAGAGCACAAGATACAACCCAATGTTAAGCACTATGGATGCATGGTCGACCTCCTTGGAAGGGCGGGTTTGCTTGAAGAAGCAGAGGAGCTTGTTATGAGTATGCCAATGGCGCCTGATGTCGCGACTTGGGGAGCCTTGCTAGGCGCATGTACAAACTATGGCAACCACGAAATGGGAGAGAGGATCGGAAGGAAGCTCGTTGAGATGAAGCCTGATCACGACGGGTTCCATGTACTCTTGTCCAACATACATGCCTCAAAGGGGGATTGGGCTGATGTTTTCGAGATCCGGGGGAAGATGACTAGGCATGGAGTGGCAAAGACTGCAGGTTGCAGCTTGGTTGAAGCAAATGCAGTAACGCCAAGCACCCTGCAGGAGCCTGAACAGAAGCAACACTTCACTGGGGATCTTGTATCTTTCTGTACTTGATAAAACAGCAAATTTTAAACCATCTTGGTTGGATCAATTCAATTGAGCTGCAAACAAATTCAAAAGAAGAAATAATATACAAGTATCCCTTCTACAAAATGATAGTATCTATAAAAATTAGTAGACAATACGAGTTTCTGTTACACTTGGTGTGTATACACTTGTAAGTTGTAATAATACAATATATGTACATGAAAGATTTCTTAGGACAATCGGTAGTCACACAAGAACCCTTAACTTGTATAAATTGCCCATAATCAGGCAAGAAAGAAGTGCAACAAATCAGGCAAAATGGATAAGAATGAACTGTGTTTGGCCTTGCAATCGTACTCCTGTGTATAAACCTAACCTACATATGCCTGTACGAATCCGCCTGAGTTGGACTGCAACTTAAACAAGTATCTGGGACCTTGCAGCGCCACGAGAGCACCTCTTACGGTTACTTTTATTCAGCGCACAGACGCAGATCTCAAGAAGCTCGTAGTCTTCGTCCAAGTATAACAAGGAAGCCCTCTCTGGATTCTCCAGAAGCATCTTTGATGTCAAGAACCCGGCAATAGTCCAGGTCTGGTAGAGTCTGGATTGCTTTCCAATGAATTTTCCCTGACGGGTGTCATAGTACTCGGGCCAATGATCCACATTAAGCTTCTTCTCAGCCATTGCTATTGCCTTCTCGGCTAGATCTGATCGGCCCATCTTAAGGCATGCCAATGTAAACTGAAAAATAAGAGGATAACCATTAAATGAAACCCCCTTACAAAACCAAGTTCTGAAAAGAGTGTTTTTGCACGAATGGAAGAAAAGTGTTTACCGGCCATAAGAGTGTTGGCCATGAACCACCGTTATGATATGACCATGACCTATACGAATAGAATAAAGCTTTAGCACAAAATATAAAGTTATCATGCTCAAATTCTAAAGGAGGATTCTAATTTCTAAAGGCACCCACGTATTCTTCGGGTCACTACCAGTGACGATACGCCATTCTTCACCCTCGATAGCAGGATAACAGATCTTCATAGGCATATTGCCAATGAGATCATCCCATTTTTCTTCAATCAGATTCAAGACAGCTTCATTTTGTTTAGGAGTGCCCATGGACGAGACTATGCTCCACAGGTTTCCAAGCGTGAAGAATCTGAAGTCCATATGAGCTGGCTGAAGATTGCCAATCATGTATCCACCTTTCTCCGGAACCCAATCCATTAGCCAGTGAGGAATTTGGTCAGGGTAAATGTTGAACTTGTTAATAGCATTTGTTGAGTACTCTTCTGTTTTATACCGGTAGATTTCATTGATCTTTCTCTTGTCCACCCAATAGTATTCTCTGATATGGAAAGAGAGAGCACTCAACCTATTGCTTATTGCCCTGATTATATTCTTAGAGCCATCATCGGCACTTAGCATCTCACGGGAGGACCTCAACGCTGAATAGAACAATGCCTGGCAAAATAAATGTTAATTAGGTGTTAGATAAGAGGCAATTCAGGCAATGTAAGGAATATTAAAGCACCAAAAGTATTATTTTAATGGACCATTAAAGCTCAACAAGTCAACCAGACAACCACTAACACTGCAATGTAACTTGGTAAGAAGAGCTCTAGACTGTCCAAGATACTAAATCTGTAACAAGTGCAAGCAACTTTAAAAGTCAATCTTGGTTTTACATAAACAGAAAAAAACAAATGTAATGCAACAATTGAGCTGATTTGGAGGGTCTAACAAGATAACATCCTTTAGCAACAAGAGAACTGGGAAACATCCAGATTACAGCCTTATGAACTTTGGCGAATTCCTTCAATAGACGTGGACATGTATGCCTATTGCCTCTAACCATTTTCTGAAAAGCTTCAGAGAAAATAAGGAAGCTACTAACTAGCAAATAGAACTCACTTGTATCTCAAGAGGATGACCATGAATACCCATGCGCCGATCAATCATACAAGAGCCATCAGTGACCAGAAGAGTTGGAAACATGTCAAATCCATCAGTTAAGCACAAGTTTAGAATCAATTTTATTCCAGTCTGAAAATCCACCCTCTCTTGTAATGTATAATCACCAGTAAGTTTCCCATACGCTCTTAATAAGATAATCCACCACAATCCTGCCGGGAATTAAAACACACAAACATATAAGGCAAATTCCAAAGGAGAAAAGATCTACAAAGGACATCCGAAAATATCCTCATTTTGAAAGAAGACTAATACAACTTCCAATTATCAGGCCTTCACCTTCGGCAAGAATACTAAATAAGAAAATATTAGTTTACAACGATACCGGAAACTTGTAGCTTCAGTAAAAAGATTCTTAACAAAAAGAACTTTTACCGGAATCCACAGGAGCGACACGACCAATGGCAGATTCACCAAAGTCTGGATCTAAGATTTCTTCAAATTTCTCGTTGTTGTCATCCAGTGGTAGTGTTCTAGCTTTAAAACTTGCTGGCATAAGCCCCTGCCCAGGGCTATAGCAGTCCACTGTTTTCTCCCAACTCTAGGGAACAAAGATGGCACGATGTTTAAATGAAAACTCTTAATTAGGCAGTCAAGGAAAATAAATTACAGTAATACCACTAGTTCAATGGTGAAAAGAGCAGTCTCAACCCCACAATGGAGAACAAAAAGATATCAAAAATCAGCAAACGACATTATCGTAGATTTCAGGACACAGAACAGTGAAATGAAGTCCGATAAAGGGAACCATGATCTTATAGTTATATATAGCAATATACAGGAGCAAAGATCTTTAAAGCACCTAAGAAAGTCCAAACCAGGGTAATTGATGCACAGCAAATTGAACATTCATCATTACAAAACCAACTTAGATAAAGGCAGGTAAACAATAATCAGAGCAGCTACACAGCTCACCTGCAGCCTTAATGTGTGGAGGAGGAAGTTCTTGACGATCTCGCCTTCTCCCTTCAAAAGGAAGGCGAGTGCAGAAGGAACAAAATCACGGATAAACACCTGATCGTAATTCAGCGGCAACTTATCATTCGGATCATTTGCAGCCACCGTCCCAACGGGGCTACCACAATATGTGACCACCGAGTTTTCCAGCAACTTCCACGCCTCTTTCTCGATTTCCGATACCTCCCTCACTTTTCTCTTAGGAACCTCAGCCTCTGAGCTAACTATCTCCTCTGTATGTCCATGAGAACATGTTCCTGCACCCTCTCCACCATCTATTTGCTTTCTCTCTACAATCTCCTCATCCTTATCAATTCGTTCTACTTCTACCACAGCCGGCTTCAAATCGATGCCGCCTTGAATGTATATCCTCTCAAAGTTCTTATCGCTAACCCGGGGATCAACTGAAGATGAACACCTCCTCACATCAGAAGCAAGATAGCTAATCACAGAATCAACTGCACCTCTTACCCCAACACTCCCGCAAACCCTAGGTGGATCACACCCTAATTCCGCATGCCGGAAGCCAAATAATTGATGAGAATAGCTATGGATTTTGCGATTGTGCCCGAAATTCAACCGGTTTGACAAATTAGAAGCTAACCTATGAAGGGGAATGGATCCGCGAAAAGCGTAATTAGCCAGATTCTTGTAAGCAAAGAGGATTCTACAACAGGGCGACATTTTTCACTCCTCCTGCTTCCCAAAAATTGACGAACAAATCTTCTGATTTACAACAATACGAAGACGTGAACAAAGATGAATTAATAAGATGCAAATATGCAATCGATGCTAACATCGAATGCAAAAAATACAGTGCGGCTTTTAGGCTTTCTTGCAAAAGGGAGTTTAGGTGTTTGTGATTTACTCCGTATAATCACACAATCTTGCAATTTTGAGACGCTACACAAAATGAACCCCAGACAATCTTACGTATAATTTAGGGAAAATAGCGTAAAATCACCCCTTAAATATAACTCTTTACAGAAAACCACTCCTTAAAATTAAAATTGCAGAAAACCACCCCTTAAACCCATTCTGTCTGTAAATCGTCACCCATAACCTTTTTTTCGGTTAGATTGCCGTTAAAAACGATGAAAAGTCATTTTCACCCCTACCTTTTAATGTTATTTTAATGAGAGAAAAATGTATGAATTGAAATAAATTAGTAATTAAAATCTATTAATTTATTTCAATTCATACTTTTTTTTTATAGAATAACATACCTTTTTCTCTCGTTCGAACTTAGAAGGGATGAATAAAAAGATTTTATTAATTTATTTCAATTCATATTTTTTTTCTCATTAAAATAACATTAAAATGGAAGAGTAAGAAATGACTTTTCACCGTTTTTAACGGCAAGCTAACGAAAAAAAGGTTGTGGGTGGCGATTTACAGACAAAATGGGTTTAAGGGGTGGTTTTCTGCAATTTTATTTTTAAGGGGTGGTTTTCGACAAAGAATCATATTTAAGGGGTGGTTTTATGTCATTTTCCCTATAATTTATAATATATGATATTGTATTAATATTGTGTATTATAAATTATAATAATTAGAAAGCTAAATCGACACAAATGTCTACTTTTCTTCCCCACATTATTTAGACTTAAGTTTAATGGACAAAATCGCTCTATATTCAAATTGAATATCATATTGTATGATTTATGAATGAACATGAATGGAAAACCATAACACTTGACTAAAATCACATGTTGAATATAACTCAAGAGTTTGTTAAAGTAGAATGTTTATCAAAATAGGTTGGTAATTGAAGGGATTAATTTGCGACAGAATAACAGTTGCATTGGAGCAAGAGTGTGCAAGCAAAGCTAATGGATGAGTTGCACATAAGTGTCCTTAGTGTATGGTTGCGTTGGTGTAGATCGAACCACCTCAAAAGTGCATAGGTATGAGAATAAGTCAGAAAAGTAAATGAGAGCTTTTGGAACAAAGCTCTCTTTACAAAAAAAAAGCTCTATTTCTCGCCATCCAAGTGAGTTGTAGGACTCGAATATCTGTGTTGTGCATGTACAAGTCACCCACAAATATTCGTTGGTGTACATCTCTTATGGGGAGGAACTGTCTAGGGTAAGTTACCATTATTAATAGATTACAGTAGGGATGTGGAGTATATAGAGCGGAGTCGTTTGGCTTCCTTGATTGGGTAGTTGGAGGAGTACACAGGGAATTTTTTTGCCGGTATACGTTTCCCATTTTACAAGGGTCTTATCTTTTGGAATTTGAGGGTCTCTCATCACATCTATATATTTACATTTTCAAAGAAAAACATCGAGTAGTATGGATTTGGCCTTCTCAATTTGCATCAGTGAGTAATCGATAACTTTTATCAATTAAGCAGAGACTAGTATGTGTACAAAAAGATCTAGAGTCAAGCAGGTCATAAAAATAGCGAATTTAATTTACAAGGAATAACGAAAGAGCAAAACGCTCTCTCCTCTCTCTAGAAATCTAGAGAGAGGGAGAGTCCCAATCCCCGACTTCGGTCGGCCAAATCCGACTTCGGTTGCTCAAATCCGGCTCTGGCCGCCTCATCCCGGCTCTGGCCGCCCTCAATCTTGTTCGCGTCTCCTCTCTTTGCCTCAACCCGTCTTATCTTTTGCAGCCTCTTTTTCGTCTTCGACTTCACTGTTCCTGGGTGTTGAGTGGTCTCCTCTCCCGGTTCTGGTGCTTTCTTGGCGATGAATTGTGTTTCCTGTTGCTTGTGGCTATTAGGTTCCCTTTTCGTTTTGGTGTCCATTCCGATTAGGTTCCCTAATCGTTGTGTTTTCTAGTCGTTCTAGTGGTGCCGGATCTGGCTGATCTGACGTTTTTTGGTCGACCTAGTCCCCAAATTGTTGTTCTTTAGTGTCGAAATCACCCGCACCTAGCCTGTGGCCTCTACCCCTTTCTTGGCGGTGCCGCCGTTCGGCTGTCTGCTGGGCTTCGCGTCCTCCATTCTACTATGTACTCATTCTCATCCGCTTGCCGGTGCTATCCTCCAGTCTCCGGTGGGCCTCTCCGGCGTCGACGACACCGTTTCCTTTGACTCTTCGCCTGGCCTGCTGCGGGGATTCGCCTTGGCGTGGAAGCTCAGTTCCCGTTGCCGGACACGCCATCTCCTTTTTCGTGTGGCTTGTGTTCTGACTTGCTTTCCACGCCTAAGTTCGAAAAAATATTAAAGCAAATTCAATTAATTAAAATATTAAAGTATAATTTATTAAGTGGACACTAGCTGTTTCCTTGGGCACCAAGGCCCTCTTGTTCAAGCTTTCGGCAAGCTTGAAAGCTTGAACGGAGTATATTTTATTTATATATGGATAAATATATATAACTATGATCCGCTATATATATTTGTGCATAAATACGGAGTATATTTATTTATATATATTGGCCCGAAAGGGTATTTTTAAATCCCGGAAGGGTTTGAGTAAATCCACCCGAAAGGGTTTGAGTTAATCTCGTAAGGGCTTGATGATATTTCTGTAGGTGAAATCTTGTTGGCGTTTTGTTCGAGCAGCTTGCGGCTCTACTTCTGATGTTCCTTGGAGGTCTTCTTCTTGGTTGGGGGGCGTGGAGTCTGGAGTTGGGACTGACTGGGGTCGAGGTGGTGCGCTCAAGGCGTCTCCATATCCGGGATTGAGTTTCCTTGGAGTTCGTCTGCACTACCCACAGGAGTTAGAGTCCTGCTGTACTGCTGGCCCGCGGTGCCACGTTTCGGTGGTGCTTGGCTTCGTTCTTCGGTGGCTTTCTCAGCTTTTAATGGAGTTGGTCTTCTTGGACCGTTTTATTGTAGAGTTTATTTCTGCTTGTTTCATTTTGCTCGTTATCTGTATTTCTGTATTTTAGATTGTACGTTTGACGGTTCGCCGTCTGCCGACTTTGTCGGCCTCTCGATGAGTCAGACCTGTCTTACCTTCGAATTTTTACCTAATAAAAAAAATAAAAAAAAGCGAATTTTAAGTAAGAAATTATCATATGAATTGCCATATGTAAGCTTTGTAAAACTGTCCAAAGCAAATAAGTTAAAGAGTTGTGCAAATTCCCTAATGAAAGTGTATTGGTGAATTGCGCAAAAAATCGTTATATTTAGATATCTGGATTAAGATTTTATTTTATTTGATATGTTATTTTTATTTATAATGTTAAATTGAGTTTACTCGAAGTATGTTTATCGGTTGATTTGTAATATCGATACTTCAATTTATTTGAATAAAAAATAGGAAAGAAGGCAAATATCAGAGGTTTGGGATACTAGCGCTAGAATCCCAGTTAGTATCACTTTTAAAAATTGGAAAGAAGGCAAAATGAGCCACACCATTAACCAATAACTTTTCATAGAATATAAAAGTATTTATTTACACGTCATTTTATTTTAAACATCTTATAATACTACGTAATTTATTTGTACTCCCACCATTTATCCAAACTTGCCGTTTTAGAGATGAAATATTATATTAAACCAAAAAAAGAGATGAAATATTATTAAGAAAATGATGATTTGCATGAATATACCAAAAAAAATTATACTTTGCAAAAATAACAATGGGAGGTAAAAATTGCAGAGGGATAGCAAAATGTCATATTTGCAAAATTTGTTCACCCGGTAGCAGGTTGCACACAAGGTTAAAAGAAAAAATGGAGTGATATGTGTCGAAATGTGACAGTGAGAGTGATTTCATTTGGGCATAAAAAAATTAAAAAAATGAGGAGTTGTCAGAGTTAAGTGGAGAGAGAGGGATGAGAGGACAGGATTTGTGGAGAGAGATGGAAGCATTTAATGCAAATAGTACATGTGACATCACATGCATTAAATGCAAATGGGGATTTGCACATATTAAAGTCCCGCCCACCCTGGAGGGAAATCAAATGGGGAAAATAGGCGGGTTGCATCCAGACAATAAAAGGAGATGGGGTCTCGACAGGTTGACATAACAGGGAATAAAAGCAGATTATGTACTAGATGCCATTAACGTGGAGTTCGAATAATAAAACCCAGAAAATAAGTTACTAGTCAATCAAAGGGAAGTTATAGTCATTAACAAAATATATATAGACGTACACAGGGATACACGTAGCACTTGTATACAATATACATCAACGAACATGGGTAAGTATGGTTTTCGTTTTCAATTTACAAACATGGATTCTCCCCGTCCTCTCCTTACCCCCAACCGATACTGAAAAGACCATCTTAATCTCTTTATTTCGCAGGGGAGAAAGGGGTGGCCACCGAGGATGTGGAGGAGATGTTGGTCAAAGTTGTTTCGCATGTAGGGGACCCTCGGCGCAAGAACATCAACCTTCATGAGGAGGTATTGTTGAAGTCGAAGAAAGAGGTGCAAAACCGGATAACATCAAAGACTAACTTGCCATTTTGATCATTTATTTTGCACATAACTGACCGTTTAATTTACCGACGATGCAAAAGACATATGTACGGAGTTTTTTGCTTACTAGTCAGTACACGATTTTCCCTAGCCAATAACATTAAAGACTAAGCCGATAAAAGACAATCCCCTACCATATTTTATATATCTCATAAACTTCTCAACATAAGAACAATAACTATTAAACCCAAACGAAATGCGTCATAACGCAACATTCGTAACAACCATCCATAATAAATAGAGCCAAGTGTCCACAACATACCTATTCAGTCATCAAACACAATGATCCAAAAGGTGGAAATGATTACACGCTTAGCAGGTGAACCAAACACTACGAATAACTACATTTCCTAGTCAACATAAGTCCACAAAAAAGTTCAATACAAAACAACATTAGTTGATAATGTTCTCAAAGTCCCGATTCCTTTCGACACATTTCAGGCCGGTAACGAGACAAAATTCCTTGATGGAGAACCGGATGAGTCGCCACACGTACTGGATCTCGTACCATGCCTCACACTTCTTCAATGTCTTCAGTTGCCTCTCCATGAAGAAATGGATAAGGGCACAGCAATACGACACATTGGATCCGATCATTACAATGCCCTCTGGCTTGCCGACTTTCAACATTTTCAAATCAATCGCAATTAGGACGTCGTCCATTCATTTCAAGAAGCCCATCTTCGAGAAGTGGCTCGACCTCCCTCTTAAATAATTTTCCGAAGGAAGGACTAGTGTCGACTGCACAAATATCACACGACACGACATGATTAACATCACCAAGACAAAAAGAAGGCCCTTAATCTGTCCGATAAGTGATTACAGTTAATACCTTGTTGTTCGACGACATCACGATTTTTTTTACTTTCATTTTTCTCATTGTCTCCTTAATCTGTCATACATGTGTTCAGATAATACCCATTTTAGCAATAATCCTTGCCAATATATACATATATCTAGCCAGTCAAAATAATTTTTCTGCCAAAACAAATAACATTACATAAATGACACAACTACACAAATGCCACGAATACAAATGTTCACATATTTATATATATGTCCCACAAATAAACGTGTTCAAATAATCTCAAAATGGTAACTGACACAAGTAAAGAATGAAACAAACACCACAAGTACACAACTACACAATAGTGTCAACCATAAAAAACTTATGTAATACACATATGACAACCCTAGAAACAAATCTACATTACTCTCAAATGACATCGTCCAGTGTAACATTAATGACTTCAATCACAACGTACTTCAACACATAGAAACAAACTTACAACGATGTACAAAAAATTCAACAAATGCTCAAATGCTCAACTCACGTGAATAAAGAATGCAACAAATGACACAAATATACAATAGTCTCAAATATCACAACCTTATGTAATACACATATCACAAACTTACAATACTCTCAAATAACATCGGAGTGGTGTAGTGTATTTTTGCACCGTTTGAATCATAACATACTTCAACATATAGCAAAAACTTACAATGATGTACAACTACCACCAAATGTGAACATTATATTTAGATGCCACTATTTACAAATCAACCTCAATCTCCAAATTCTCCCAAAGTTCCCAATTTCCAAACTCATAAGCACAAATTCCACATTCTCCCCAAATTCACCTTTACCGTATCCAACATCATTTGAAACCCAACTCTTCCCAACTTCCTTAATTCGAAAAGCAAAACACTGATTACTAAATCTAGCCACCTAACCGTTTTACTTAGCCAGACGAACGAATCTGCATGCCATTTTCAAGTTTCTCAAATCCATATTCGAAACAGTAATGACAGTTTTCAAATTTCCTGAATCCAGATTCGAAACAGTACTAATAGAGGTTTTCAATTCCTTTCTACCCTATTTGGACCTTCAATTTCATCATCAACTTTTCATCAATGGTGATTTCTCAACTAAATCTCAAACCGCCCAACACCAATAAGGTTAGGGTTTGTATATCATTTCACCCCATTCCCCCCCCCCAGGTCCCCAATTCCACATTCAAGACATTCAACCCTCGAAAAGTTTTTCAAGAGAAGAGAGAGATGATGAGAACTTACTTTTCGCAGGGGGTTCTTCTTCTTCGACTGTTATCGACCCAGAGGATCCCTTCGCATTCGTCGTCCTCCCTTTTCGATTTGCCTAATCCCTCCCTCCCTCTCTTGCAGTTCCAGTCTCACCCTCAATTACTTCTTCAATGGTGTTCCCTCTCTCCTCTCTTGAAGGTCCTTCAATGGTGGTCGACTTCCTTCTCTCTAACATTCAATTGCTTCTTCAATGGTGTTCTCTCTCTCTCTCTCTCCTCTCTTGAACATCCTTCAATGGTGTTCTCTCTCCTCTCTTGAATTTCCAATTGAAATAAAAGGAGTGTTTTTTACCCTTGATTTGATGGCTCCCTCCTCTCTAACCCGGCTACCACAGGTTTTGACCACCGGTTGTTTTTGCAAATTTATGGATCATTTTGACAGTTTTGCAATTTTAGGCAAGGGAGGTTATTTTTGCTAACATCTCAATATTTTGGTATATAGACTACCATTTTCTCTTAAGAAAAACATATCAATTTAGATATCTAGGTGAATACTTTGTAAACTTGCTCTTGTTATAAATTTTCGAGAAAGTAAAAAAGTTGGGAATATAAGTGTATTTTCTTTTACTTCGGGAGGAACACACCATCGAAGACGTGAGATTTTGCGGGTGCTCATCTAATAGTAAGCCCCACCTCATCGAATCACTACCCCCGAAAATCTGCATCTTCTTCATCATCCACTGGCCAACCAGTGAGCAGCTCTATCATCAGCTCTCTCCATAACTCAATTGAGATGGTCGCCATTTTCGATTACCTCCAAGCTTCACCTCTCTCTCGCCCAACGGCGTCGTTTCCCGCTGCCACTGTGCCACCGCGCTCCCATTTTCCAGTCGCCGCCTCAAACCTCACCAACCGCCTACAAGTCCAAACGGTATTTTTTCCCTCCTGATTTCAGTTACCTCTACTCTTAACATACTGAATTCGGTGATTCTCTTGCATTACAGTTCCATACATTCCGTAATTTTGAGATTAATTAAACAATTTTGAGACCAGGCTAACTGGTTTCCTTAGCTTGAAAACGAGAAATTCAATGCTTGATGT
Organism: Persicaria tinctoria; assembly: GCA_037127255.1. Classification (NCBI taxonomy): domain Eukaryota; kingdom Viridiplantae; phylum Streptophyta; class Magnoliopsida; order Caryophyllales; family Polygonaceae; genus Persicaria; species Persicaria tinctoria. Next base: position 11,780,672 of record JBANSL010000012.1, read on the forward strand.
TGATTTTGATTGGAAGAAGATGAATTTGATGTTCAATGAGAACTAAAAACCCCTCGCTTTCGGTTGCTGTTGCCACCCTCCTCAATTTTGGGAAATCACCTTAGCTGCTTGATGCATCAAATTGTGTTCATTTGAAACCTAAAATTTGGATTTATGCTCGTGTTCATGTATATTTTGTTCAGTATTGTTCAAATTGTGTTCATCTGGAACCTGAATTTTGGTTTTCTGCTCATGTTCATATATATTGTGTTTAGTATTCTTCAAATTATGTTCATCTGAAACCTGAATTTTGGTTTTCTGCTCATGTTGCTTTGATTCTATGCAATCATCAAGCTTTTCTCCTCTATGAAGTAACATTTGCTACCACATAATCAGACTACAGCTTTTGCAGTTTCAAGAAGGGATGCAATCGCCACAATCCTATCAGGCTGCATTGCATCCCAGCTTGCCCCGAACCTAGCTGCGTTCGCTGCTCAGTCCTCTATTGGTTTCAGAGAGTACATCGATACCTTTGATGGCTACTCGTTCACTTACCCTCAGAACTGGATTCAAGTCAAAGGTGCCGGTGCAGACATATTCTTTAGGGACCCATTCGTTCTCGACGAGAATCTCTCTGTGGATATCTCCTCTCCATCTTCGTCGCAGTACAAGAGCGTAGAGGATCTGGGGTCTCCACAAGAAGCCGGGAACAAGGCTTTAAAGCAGTATCTGACCGAGTTCATGTCCACCAGGCTTGGTGTTCGACGGGAATCAGAAGTGCTGTCCACGAGCTCTAGAGTTGCTGATGATGGAAAAATGTACTATCAAGTTGAGGTGTGGTTACCAAACTCCATTCTATCAGTGTTTATTTGCTTGCAGTATGCTACTTTGTTATGTGTCGATGGTTATTTGCTGGTTTTGTGTTGATCAGGTAAACATCAAGTCATTCGCGAACAATAATGAGTTGGCTGTGATGCCCCAAGATCGAGTGGTGCGCTTGGAGTGGGACAGGCGTTATCTTTCAGTGCTCGGGGTGGAGAACAGCCGGCTGTACGAGCTGAGATTACAAGTTCCCGAAAGAGTGTTCAGGGAGGAGGAAGCTGAGATTCGCCGTGTAATGGATTCATTCAGAGTTAACAAGATCACTGTATAGTCATTAGTTATTACAGTGTCAATGAATTTTTCGTCTATTTGTTGACTGCTTGCTGCTGACAAGCTTGATGTTTTGTTCAACAACTGCTTGATTTATCGATCAATTTCGCCCTTCTGTGGCCTCTATTGAGTAATGAGTACTTGTGGTTAGTTGAAGAATTTGGTTTCTAATAATAAAAAAAAAAGCATACCCTCAAAATCTTTCGTTACCTAACAAGGAACCATCCAGCAATTACCAAATTTAAGCTAAACAGAATAAGAGAAAGAAGAAATGAGGAAAAGTCGGATCTTTATACCTCTCTCTATCGCTTATACAGAACCATATCATAGTATCAAGTAAAATAAACCAGAAGCAACATTTCTTATTTGCCCCATTTCCCAATTTTTTTTTCTTTTTAATACAGAAACTTGTCACTGAAACTGAATAGAACTGCAGCAAATCGACCCAACTTCTTGCTCTAACAACTCCATGCCGTGTACAATAGAACTTCCGCATTTACAAAGACACCAGTTTGTGTGCATCAGCGTCCAGGTTAATCAGACAACACTAAATGCAGATTGCAAGGTAGATGTGAATCCAGATGTGATTGTCTGAGTTGCAAATTGTTGAAGCTGTTTCTTAGCATCTGCAAGAAACAGAAAATATTTTCTCAGTTACTGGAGACTGTCAATTGAAAACCAAATATAACAAGAGGAGGCAGGACCAAGGGTAGCTGATGTGCAAATAAAACGAGCCATGAATCTCACAGAAATCAGATACAAGGATAGCATTCCGAGCAATTTATGTTGCCAACCTTCCTTGAGAAGGTATGTTCATTAAGGAACAGTAAAAATGTTAGCACTTGGATTAGTTGGATAGGCACCATATCTAAGCATATGATATATCAAACCCCATTGCTTCATATAGTCTAAAATTATGCATAACATCCTCATATATCATTGACATTTTACACATCAACTGCTTAGCTCATAGTACATTATAATTAATTGTCAAATTTGAGCCAAATTACATGCTATGATTCAAAGCACATCATGCCATGCAAATTATAGCACTATTACGAGGTGATCATACTAGTTATTAATTTTTGAAAACACAATTTGAAAAATCGTTCCATTAAAAAGTTCACACCTCCACAACATATCATTTGACCATTTACTTATAAAAGGAAAAACAAGATAACACCACTCACCTTTGCGACATTTAGTAAAACCAACAATGTTTGCGATACTGAGGGACAGGCAAACTGCCACAACAAGTAGATAATCTGCTTGGAGTCTTATCAGAGAGAATATGGCTAGGATAATCCAAGCAGCAGCCTACATGTGAAATGAAATACAGTCATTTTTTTAAAAGCAATTTCAAACAAGGAGGTTACATAAATACAGAAACAGCAGGAAAGAAGACACAGAAATATTTGGAAAGCAAGTGAATCTCACTAACCGTGAGATAAAGGGTCCACCAAAACAGCCATGAATCCTTTTTATTCATGCGAGCTAACGACTGAAAAATTGCAATTGCAAAGAATATGATGTGTTAAAAAAACAAAACAATGTGGAGTAAATGCCTTCTCAAAGACTTAACATGAAAAGAACAAATCAACGCCAAATACAGCTTACTAACCTCTTGATCAAGTGATTCAAACTTCCAAACACTTTCACCAAGGTCGTTGATTTCATTCCACCACCTCAACCCAACTAAAATTCTCCCACTGACATTCTTGACAACCCAAAAGTCAAGAGCAGAAAGGAAGACAGTGACCACAAATAGAATAACAAAATTTGAGATAAAAAGGGCTGATAGTATGTAAAATGCCAAAGCTGCAGCCTGCAAGGAGCAAAGCATTTCGATCACGGATTGAATTATTGAACATATATAACAAACTCTCATCTCAGCTTTTCATAAAGAGTGCTCAAAACAAACCTTAAAGAGCACATGAAAGAAACATGTCTTTGGATTTGCATAGTTCTCCCCTGGTGGTTGTACCTGGAGGTAAAAACCACATCAGTTATGATGAGCCAAGAAAACATTACCTAACTTCAATATCAAGGTCTAGCACGGAATCATGTAACCACATAATTTATATACATATCTAAGAGCCAATCTTATCACCCGAAGATGATGCCATTTTCAGAATCCTCGCATTGTAATTCGTAACCTAACAGTTTCAATTTGCATTCTAACAGATGCAACAGTGTTTGCATAATAAATATTAAACATGAGGAAAAATTCATTTGCAAAAGAGATTCCATCTGTTCCAAGACCATGAGCAAATTATTCCAACGTCCGCATGGAGAGTGATAACATTACAGATATATCAGTCGCTACATTTTCCCTCATCAAACCGTAATCGATACTCAATCGCGAATTCAATCAAGAAATCAGACCGATACCAATCACCGAATTACAAATTCATAAACACGGATTTAGGTCAACAAAATAAAAAATCGAACCATTGCAAAACAGATCTAATACGTAAAAAGGCATAATTCACACATTCAATGTGCGGATTTGGAAAATAAATCAGATCAAGCAGGTTCAGAGACAGAGAAGCGATTAGCCCTACGAGTCTCAATGACTTACTTGGATCGGAATTGGCTCCATCGGCTAAGAACAAAGAAATCAGCGAATTGGATGACTAGGGCGCTTTATCACTCGATTTGAAATGGGGAGAGCGATTCAACGAACTTGTTCGATAACAGAAATCTCCTCTTCTCTTGTTCCCGTCTGTGTTCTCGTTTTCTCTCTCCCCTCCTATCTACCTGAACGTAAACTCCAGTGACCCGGATACTCTACCGGGTCGGATTGCTTTGTCAAACCAATCCAATTGGGCCTTAAAAGGATTCATTGGGCCACCAAACATTACAAGAGCTAATATATCTACTAGGCCTGCCAGATTTTATTTATAAATAAGAATTTTTTTTTAAAAAAGTTGAAACTAATTAAAACAACACAACTCAACGTTTGTAGAAGTAATAAAAAAAAATCTCAACGGCTTGGACAAAAGGGTATTCCAACGGTTACCCGTCAATCTCAAAAGGGGGTCTTTGTCCCAACAACTTGTGTACTCTGCAATAGCGCCATCGAAGATGAAACACGTCTTTTTCCGGAATGCCAGGTTTCTAAATTTCATCTTCCATTAACCTTACGTACAAATCAAGCCATAATTAGCATGATTGTTAATTCGAGGGAATTCTCTCTTATACTATCTTTAATTGGAAACATTCTTACAAAACCTGAAATAGAGAAATTAGTGGTCACTTGGTGGACTATATGGTACATCAGAAATCAAACAATTTAAAAAAATAAACCTATTCCAAATCAGGAATCTGTTAAACACAAAATCACCGCTCATTTTGAAAATTGGAAGACAACCTCTTTCTATGACAGGGAGGATGAGATCCAAAGTACTCCGAATATTAATGTTACAAATCACAAACAACCAAGAATTCGGCATAAAAATATTAAATGGAAAAAACCACCCGTTGGCACATTTAAATTAAATTTCGACGGATCCACACCTAATAACAAAGATAGCTCAATTGGCTTCATCATTCGTGACTGGGAAGGGAGAACGACATACATTGGCTATGACAAAATCGGTAATCAGACTCCGTTGAAAGCAGAAGCATTGGCACTAAGACATGGTTTACTACAAATCTGAGCGTCGGGTATAAACAGGTTTACAAATCGAAGGGAACTCCCTTATAATCATAAATCATTTAAAAACAAATTCTACATTCTCGTGCGAAATTGAATTGGTAATGTCCGATATTAAAACATTGTTGTCGAGTGTGAGAGAAGTTTATTTCTCTCACGTGCCCCGTATTGGCAACATAGTGGCTGATAAGGTTGCACCGTTGCACACCTTTGCCTCTCTGCCAGGGGCCTCGACATTCACTCTGATTTAGGTCTCCAAGACCTCAACAAGGGGCTGATATTTCCGGATGCGTTAGAGGGAGAATAAGACGAGAATTGCGGTCCCGAAAGTATTAGTTCGAAATCCCGATGTTAGTTCCCGAAAGTTAGTTTTCCCAAATCCCTCTCTCGATCATGTTAGTACTTCAAATCCATGAAAACATTGCCATCCAAAGGTCATTTCAAAGTTCGAGGTGAAAAGACGGTTTTGTCCTTCAAAAGTTCAAAATTTTGGCCAGAAATCGCTTTACGGGTTTTAAGTTAGGTTTGTTCAATTGAGGACGAGGATTTTCAAAATATCCAAGTTTCCAGTTTAAATCCATTTTATTTTAAAATATGATTTTGAAATCCGAGGTCTTTACATGGTTCTAGCACCAATGTGTTGAACGTCGTGAGTTGAATTAGGGATAGTGGAAACAATATCATGTTTCCGAACAGGGTTATGATAAGTATGCGATATTGGGGGACATTATCAAAGTTATTGGATGATATGGTACCTAATTCTAGCTTTATGTATAATATCTTTTTTTATGCGGCTGGGGGAAGAAGTCTAGAACCATTCCAGAATGGCTCACCGGAAAGGACTCGTGGGTAGTACCCATAGGTCCCCGGTTCGAACCCCGGAATGACCGCTCTCTATTTACCAATTCAAGGGGGAAGAAGTCTAGGGGGAGGAGCTTGAAGCAACCGGTCAGTTTGTAAAGCGGATAAGCAGCATTCCGACATGTTCGTTGCTCGAATGCTCAAGTGATGTGAGGCATTCCGTCGCCTGAATTGGGTCGGGACGCAGTGTAGTTTCTTAAATTTATGACACATTTTTAAGGCCAATGATGGGAATATCAATAACTAAAATTAGCTTGATTCAGCTCTTTAATAGGATTCAAAACCCTTCGGTCTACTAGTGTGGATCTGTTGAAGAGAATGGAGGGATCCAACATTCAAGACGTGCAATGTATATACACACTGAATTCAAGGGTAGAAACAAAATAACGCAAAAGGAAGAGGCTTGCAAAAGAAACAAAAGCCTAGTGGCTTTGTCGGCATACTTTTTCATGCGACCTTTCCACCCTCCTAACAATATCACTACCTCTTCGTAAGCAATCATCTATGCTAGAAGGAGACAAGGCCCCCTTTGAATTCCCATAAGAGTTCCAGCACACTGCCTGTTGGAAGCCAAATCGTTTACCCGGTATGGGATTCAACTGAATGTCAATCAAGTCGACTTTCACACAGGGCACATCGTTGTTACAAGCAAGCTGAACCGGTGTCCAAGAGTAAGTTCCTGTTATCTGATTGAATGTCACATCCGAGATGGCTACTCCCCCTGTTTGATTCTTGCATTGCCCTTTGTCACAGTAAAACTGGTCTATCATTACAGGCACCCTTACATCCGACATCTGAATGTTGGAGAATGTCACATTCTTCACCGATCCTATCCCACCCTACACAATTTAAACCAACAAAAACTGATCAGCACTTGTATCTGGTATGTGAACTATTTGAACAAAACTAACAACAAGCTCATGTGTTCACGAACAGAACTAACAGTGTGCACTTTGTAAGATGAAAAATGCATATATTAGATACCTGCCATGTCTTGATTCTGGCTCCATACAAGGTATTCTGCATAAAAATGTCCTCCACAGCGATATCGGATACACATGCCAGACTTTTATCTTTCCCTAGTCCTCCTAAACTGGTACCATACAGTTAACAACACAAACAATCAATAGTGTGTAACAAAATTCAAAAGATAAATGCCCTGAGAAGAGATCGAAACATCAAATAGAAAATTGAAGGAGCGATGAAAAAGTTACCTAATGCCATGGCCAGGGCCACAGTTCATGTGGTGAATATGTACATTAGAACAGCCTGTTTGTATGGATACACAGTCATCTCCTGCTCAAAAGAGAAAACTTTCAATATCATACCCTGATACGTACGAAAAACAGAAAGAATATTCCCCCAAAATAAATAATAAATAATAAATAATACTCCCTCCGTTTCCTTTTAATTGACTTTTTACTATTCATGCACGTTTTTTAAGGTGTGAAAAACTATATGAAATAATAATTTTTTTAAATATTTTTTTCGATAATCTCATACTTATTGGTAATAAGTATCATATTATTAAAAAAATATTATTAAAATATTAATATTTAATATAGTTTTTATCGTTCTAAAACTACGTGCATGACTTGAAAAAGTCACTTAAAAGGAAACGGAGGGAGTAATACATTATTTTCAGTTAATTAACAGTATATGTATTTATTTATGATCCACTTGGGCTGTTAATTTCATGCTTGAGATTCTGGGAAGCACCCACTGATGCTCTTTTTCTATTCCTATTTTGAATATTTAAAAGTTAGTTAAAAGTGACCGTTATTATAGTTTGCTGGGTGGGCGCGCACAAAAGCTGTGGTGGAAATTGACAGGAAACATCTTGGTTTACTTTTATTTTAATTAGCATACCACTGCCAATGTTGGAATGCTTTATTTCCACATCTCTGGTGTTCTGTAGGTGGATTCCGTCGGTATTAAGGCTGCTTTCTGGGGAAGTAATCGTTATGTTGTCGACAATAACCCCACGAGAATTGTCAAATTTGAGGTGACAAAGAGGGCTGTTTGTGATTGTAATATTGCGAACTGTGACATTGTCACTCGCATAGAACCTCAAAGCCTGCAGCCACGAACAAAATCCGGAAACTCCATTATTGCCTTTATACGGAAAGAAATCGAAATGTGTCAAGTGAATGAACAAACTAGAGCTTACTGTTGGCTTCATATCCGGGACATGTTTAAACATCTCCTGAAGATCAAAATGACTATTAGTTACAAGATTATCCGTAAAGTATCATCAAAGAGAAATTATGAATGTTGGAAGTAAGCAAATAATTAAATTGAGCAATTAATATATAATGTTGATGGGCTGATTCTACCTGAAATAGATCGTTTTTGTGGGTGAGCAAATAAGAAAACCACCATTGATAGCCCTGTCCGTCAATAACACCAGATCCTTGGATGGTGAAGCTCTGAACCCACTTGAAGTTGATCCACTGAAACAAGCCGGATTTCGGCCAGGAACTCACTTGTGGAGGAGCTACAATGGTTCCGTCTATCTGTTCATTAATTAAACAGGTTCAATTTGTCCTCCAAGATCTCTAATTTCCTTAATTTTAAAACCAGAATTAATAGCAAGTGGAGAACAAACCTGAAGTGTAAGCTGAGGCATACAAGGCCCTTCAAGTGTAATGGGCTTCATAAAGAACTTGTACCCTGATGGGATTTCTACGGTAGCTCCTGCCACCTTACAAGCAACCTTCCACGTTGCTACGATAGCCTGTAAATCGCAATTGTAATACCATTTTTTTTAAAAAAAAAAAAAAAGAAAAGAAGGAAATATATAAGACTGAATGTCAACAGCTAGCTGTATTGTATGGTTTCTAACCTTGGAATCATCAGTGATACCATCTCCCTTGGCACCAAATGACAGGACGCTGAATATACTAGCATGACTAGGAGAAGGTGGTGGCGAGCAAGGGGGTCCAGACGAAGTGTCATTACCACAAATCCTCGGCTTGTGATGCTTATGAGCTGAATTCTTATGGTTGCGGTTGTGCTTGTGGGTGTGCCTGGCCTCAACCGTGACAGTTGAAAGAGTGGTGAAGAAGAATGCAGCTACACAAAACAAGTTCATAAGAGCAAAGTATTTGCTGCTCTTCTTCATTTCTACTTGGAAGTGCTCTTTTCCAAACAACAGAGTCCCTTGTATGTGGAGAATTTGGAGGTGGGTAATAAGTACTAATAGTGGAGTTATAGGTGACCGTTTATATTGTTTGGTTAATAGTTGGTCTTGGGTGGACATGATGGGCGAAATTGATAAATTATATTCAGTAAAAGGTAGGGTTAGCTTAGAAAAAAGCATCTTAAGAACAAGGAATTAATAAATAAAGTGATTTTTTCCCTCTTTCTTAAGAGGCTTTAATTAGGTATTTTAGATTCCAGTTGTTGAGTCTAATTGTAGACAATATAATTTAAAGTTGTTTTGGACTGTTAGAGCCGGTGATGTTATTTTAAATTAAACCACATTATTAAAGATGAAGAAGCTTCCCAATAGATTATTAAAGAAATAATGCAAGTTGGGGACACATAATAGTTGGCCACAGGTCCGGACCTGAGATTTTGAATGACTGAGGGGAGATTTCATAACGGGGCCCTTACTATTTTCAACTATAAAAAAACAAGCATCAAAGTATATAAAAAAACTTCACTGCCCGTTGTTTCCATGTTGTAAGAAAGACTTCATGATTAGGAAGGGGAATGGGGTGGAATTGTTGACTTGTTGTTTCCATGTTGTAAGCTTCTAAATACATTCTGATGATTGATGAATCGATCAAGAATTGCAAGACCTCAACACTAATTTCCCGGCAACTTTTATATCAGCAACATTTAGCCGCATCAGCAGCAACATTCAGCAACAACATCAAGCATCGAAGTATATAAAAAAAAACACAAATAGCAGCAACATTCAGCCCTCCTATTGCATAAATTCAGTGATGACAGACATCCAACAACAACTGAGCAACAATGACGTTCGATAGCTAAAAATGAAACAAAATTGAAATCAAACCTAGCGTTAATGAAAGCACAAATTCCAAAGCCAAAGCACAAATTCACAAATTTATTTATCAAAACCACATTCTAATCACAAACCCTAATAGAAATTTTCCCAAATTGATTCTCAAATCCATAAATTCTAATCTAAATTCATTCTCATCTCAACCTATTGAACTTAAAAACAATCAAATTAAAAGGTAGAGGAACAAAACTACTAACCTTGAAGCTCTACATCGAAGTGCAGCCTCTGCGGGAGACAGGAGTGGAGTGCAGTGCGGGGTTCGCCGTCGACTGCCGAGTGCTGGGTGGAGTTCGGCGGCTCGGTCGGAGGTGGAGCTTGTGGCGGCGGCGGCGGTGGCGGTGGCGGCGGCTCGGGGACTCGGCTCTCTCCATCGCGTTTCGCCTTCAGGTTCGGCCTCGCGGGAAAACAGAGCTCTCCTCTGTGCGTTGAGGAAGATGGGTCATTTGACCCGTTTCCTTTCTTTCTCCCTCGGATCTGGGCTGGGTGTCGGATCACATGTGTGGGCTGGGCCCTTTCTTTTGTTATTGTTAAAGTATGTCATATTAATTAAGATGTGAAGGTTATTTTGACATGTTATTTACACATTTATAATGTATGATTTATATGATTATTTTAGTCTGATTTTATAAAACAAATATAATCTTTGAAAATATTATAAGATCGTTTTAAAGGTAATGTTATTTGGAAATGTTTTATAATGTGGTTTAGAAGGGAGTTATTGAACTGTGGCTATAATTGTGTTGTAGAACTTTGGAATGATTTATTAGCTTTGAATTATAAAAAGGATTTGGAAAGATGATCTAATTTTGGTATCTTATTTTAAGCTAAGTATTATTCAGTAATTTATTTAAAAAGTTTTCAAGTTTTCGGAAATGTTCTATAAGGATTCGTGTTTGGAAAACCAAAATGCCGGAATAAATTCTATAATATGATTTTGGGAAATTGGTTTTAAGGTTTAAATGTTTAATGTCGGGATTCTTTGTCTTGGTTTGATGATGTTGGTTTTGAGAAGAAAGTTTGGAAATATGGTTGATACAATTTTATCAATGGGTTTGATTGAAGGTAAATGATTTTGGTTGATGTTGATCGTATCGGAAAGGTTTTGGAAAACGGTTTCACTATCGGTTGGTTTTGAGTATGTTGAGAACTTGGGTTTTGTGCGTATGAATGTTGGTCTGGTGGCTTATGGAAATGGCTTGATGATAGGTGTGTATTGCTTTTGGATTGCTTGGACTTGCATTGGGCCCTTGCTTGTATTATCCTGCTGTTCTGCATCTTCATGTAAGTTCCCTAGGGGGCTTACTCAGGTTGGACACTCATGCCTATTGTTGCATTTTATGTTAGGTGTTGCACATGCATAAAAGCATGCCATGTAGTATCATGCTAGGATTGCATTGAACTGAGCATGTGGTTACTATGTGTTTTTGAAACAGAACGGTCGTTATCTGTGATAGTCCTAGAGCCTTTGCTAGGGTCATAGGGTAGTCCAGCCTCATCGGGTGCCCTGAGTCAATCGAGTGAATATGAGCATGTTAATATAGCCCAGCACCATCGGGCAAGATTGGTTACTTTATGATGATGTTTATTTCGTGGTCCGTGCACCACCACGATGAATTGCTATGCTATAGCACCGACTGGCCAGGCTCTTCACTAACGGGAAGGGGTGCAGAGGTAGGAGAGGGATATGCCATTTAGCATTGTCTTGAGTCCTTTACAGTATTTCTGCACATTATTATAACTAGGAGCATGCTAGTGTGTTTAACTTTCGTACTGCATTAGAGCATCTTTATTAGGTATAACACATACTATGTGGCCTCAGTGAGGACTGCCGGCCCCACATGCGTGGCTCGATCTGACTCATTTTCCCGTTCTTTTTTTAAAGGTATTTTCTGCAGATCTTGTTTGCTCCTTGCTTCTATGACGGGAAACCCTTTGGCAAATCGAAGAACATGAATAATATTCTAACTTGGTAAAAATCTTATTTAACGGTTTTGATAAAATCTTCCAATTAGGGGATAAACTCGTTTGGGTTTGTTTTAGATCCGAAATCACAAGTTGATAAAAGATAAAGATATAGAATGGATTGGGTAACAATTTAGAAACGAAAACAATAAGATTCGGGCGAGATTTGAGGAAGGGAAAAATCACCTTGTTCAACAGTACTGATTCAAACGACTGGAGGTAGGGGAAGGGTTCAGGGCCGGTTCAAGCATTTTCTTTTTCCCTTGGTCCGGTTCGGTTCAAGTGAACCCAAAGGAAAAATGATTTAAACATATATCTATATATATGTATCCGAATTTCTTTACTTAAAAAATCCATGCCATTCAAATAAAAACTATTATGTAATTAAATACTCCGTAGTACATTTTATTTTATGTAACAATATTTTCTAAAACCTCATATTACTTATATTTTACGGAAATTAAAATAAGTTACAACAATAAATCTCTCTTTATTTGAAGAAAAATATGCAAACTTCCTTTAAAATAATATGACTTAAAATAAATAAATTATTTATTAAATTTCATTTAAATGAATAAGAATAAAAATGAAATGTATCAAAACACTACAACTCTATATACATTTAATTTGAAAAATCATTATTAAGTTCAAAATAAATAAAAACTTTTATATAAAAATATATTTACTTAAAACGAAATTCCCAAAAATACTTTGGGGTATTTCACTTAGTTTATAGTTTGATGAGCTGGATAGAAGAATCCATTGACTTGGAGCTGTCTTCAAATATCTGAGAACATGTTTTGCAGCTTGCCAATGTTTAACACATGGAGACTGCATAAACTGACTCAAAACTTGCACACTGTATGTGATGTCAGACCTAGTGACAGTTAAGTAGATGAGCTTGTCAATCAATCTTTTATACATGTGAGGATTTCTCAGTTGCTCATCCTTGTTCCTATCCACCTCAATTCCTAGAAAATATCCCATCTCTCCTAGGTCTTTCGTCTGGAATTGACTTTGAAGGTGCTTCTAATCATTGCTTATGATTATCATATCATCAACATACACTAACAAGACTATAAACAGATCTCTCTTTTTCTTAGTAAACAAGGAGTAATCAGCCCTAGATTGAGTGCCTTCCGCTTGCATAACAGTTGAGAACTTGGCAAACCATTGCCTGGGAGCCTGTTTAAGTCCATACAGAGACTTGTTTTGCTTGCATACAAGTTTAGAATTATTGGACTCATCAAATATCTCCCCTTGAGTCCAATGATGAGCATTCTCCCTTTTGCCACTTGCTTGAAGTTTCTTCAAGATAGAGTACGCTAGTGAGAGAGCCATATATACATCCTCATCAAGATCACCATTGAGGAATGCATTATTGACATCAAGTTAAGCAATTGGCCAACCCTTTGCAGCAACAACAACTAGTAAAGACCTGACAGATATCATTCTTGCAACAGGTGCAAATGTTTTAGAGTAGTCCACTCCTTCAAGTTGAGTGAAACCACGAGCAATAAGTCTGGCTTTGTGTCTATCTAAGGTGACATCACTATTTAATTTGAGTTTATAAAACCCTTTTCAGGTTACTATAGACTGATCATTAGGAAGGGGTTGGATAGTGCATGTGCCACTCCTTTCCAAAGCATTTAACTCTACTAACATTGCATCACACCAAGCAGATTCTCTCAAAACTTCAAGCACAGATTTGGGTTCAACATGAGAGGTGACATTTGCTATGAAGGTTTGGTAAGATGGGGAACAATTTTGATAAAAACAAGCATCGGATATTGGATGAGGAGACTTAGCTTGCGGGAGGATGACGTTGATGGAGACTCCAAGACATCCATATGTACATAATTCTGCAACCAAGCTGGATGCATGTGATCTCTTTAGAGTGTCTAGCAGGTGGAGGAGGTGAAAGAGAATCATCAAATTGTGATTATACAGGGGATGGAGAGTAATCAGCAAAGGACATGGGGTCAAAATAGAGATCATGACTGCTCTCTAGGGTATCAGTATTTGGAGAGGGTTGCTGAAAGACTGAAAGGTGATCAAAAGAGGTATAAACCTGGGAAAAATTTTGATCAAAGAATTCAGTGAAGGTCGGTGGAGGGGGGGGGGTATGAGTGGATGTATCAACATACAAAACTGTAGGGAAAAATATGCTCATAGAAGTGAACATCTCTGTTGATCAATGTCTTGTGAGATTTTAAGTTGTAGAGTTTGTTACCTTTCTTACCATGTGGATAACCTATGAAGACACTGTTAGATGTAATATAGGCCCATTGACTCAATAGTCATTAGGTCATGATGTACACCTCATATATATATATAAACTCTACAACTTAAAATCTCACAAGCGAAAGCAACCCCAATGGGGATTATTCACCCCGACATGGTATCTGAGCCTCTAGGGTTTCATCTAAATTAACCCTATTTTTTTTTCCGATCCCTTCCCCGTCGCCTCTCATACCGTCGCCAGATCTCCCCTCGCTGACTAGGCCACACCCCCCGTCGGTCACCATCTGCCCACCTAGGGTCAACCCCTTCCTCTATCTCTCTCGTAACCACCACACCGGTCTCTCGATCTCGACCTAGTCTTTACAGCCGCCTCCTCCTCCTTTCTCCATTATTTCCGGTCAGCTCTCCACCTGCAAACACCATCGGCAAGAGGGATGGGAGCGACATTCTGGGCTACTATTCACGCTGGATCTGGGCAGTAGGGGCCGCCTCCCCTGAGTCGAGATCACCACCTACGCTCTGCCCTTTTCCGACCAGATCCGACAACTACCGACCAGCATCGGCCACCCCCGAGCCCGGATCTGGCATCCGTGAGCCTCGCATCACAACCGCCGCCCCTTCCCCTCTCCCTGCACAAGCGAAGGTCCTGCCTAGATGTGGGATTCCCCCCCCCCCCCCAAAAAAAAAAAACCTCTTACCATGGTTGATGCCCAACCGAGTCGAAGGGTATTCCCCCATTAGAGCCCATCCTCAGGACTACCCGGCCTCTCCAACAAGGCCATACTCGAGCCAACAGGGACTACTTGGGCCCTCTCCGCACCATCTAGACCAGGCCTTAGCAGCGGGATCATCGTCATCGTCCAGACACAAGTTGCCCGCCATCATGACACCTACAAGCGTGTCACCTGCCGATCCGAACTAGTACATGGATAGCGGAGCCACTGCGCACATGTCACACAACCCAGGTATAAGTTCTGTCCCTACTTCTAAGCGTCTTTCTACCTCCATTATTGTCGGCAATGGTGAACGCATTCCTACCTTGGGTCTTGGGCATACTACATTACCAACTCCTACCACCGAGGCACCGACCTAAGCCTTAACAACATCCTCGTCTCCTCTGGCTTAACAAAGAACCTTGTATCCATTCGTCGCCTCACCACAGACAATAATATCTCCATTGAGTTTGACCGGTTTGGGTTTGCTGTTAAAGATTTCACAACTAGAGCCCCGCTCATAAGATGTAATAGCGCTGGAGACCTTTATCCTGTCACCGACAACATACATCCTGTCACCTCTCCTACAACAACCAATCTATCAGCAGTTGCTCGTTCGACATCTCTTTGGCATGCCCGTCTTGGTCACCCAGGTTCCCCTGCTTTTCAGTGTCTTCGGTTTAGAGCTATTCAATGTGATCAAGGGCCAAAACCTACAGATTGTCCTGCATGCCAACTCAGCAAACATTCTAGGTTGCCGTTTAGTAATTTTGTCACTCCTGTTTTTGCCCCTTTTGACATTCTTCACGGTGATCTATGGACATCTCATGTTGTTAGTCATGATGGGTTTCGTTATGTGCTTGTGCTTCTTGATGCTTTCTCTCATCATTTGTGGATCTTCCCCCTCAAGTACAAATCTGAAGTTGTCTCTCACTTCATTGCCTTTCATACATATGTTCACACCCAATTTAACCTCTCCATAAAATCCTTTCAATGTGACATGGGCGGCGAATTTAACAACAATGCCTTCACATCGTTCTTCTCCACTCATGGCATTCGGTTCAGATTCTCTTGTCCACATACTTCATCTCAAAATGGGAAGGCCGAACGAATAATCCGCTCCCTTACCAACTCTATAAGAACCCTTCTTATCCATGGCCATGTCCCCTTGACATATTGGCCTTATGCAGCCAAGACGACATTCTATCTTCTTAACATCACCCCTTCCACAACTATCCAAAATTGGTGCCCAGATGAAGTCTTATATTGCGTCACTCCAAATTATGATCACCCCCGTGTCTTTGGATGCTTATGCTATCCTAATCAAGATTTTGTCGCTCCTCATAAGCTCACACCATGTTCCCTTCCTTGTGTCTTCTTGGGCTACCCCTCTCATCATAGGGGGTATGGATGCTTTGACCCAATTACTAAACGTGTCATCATCTCTCGTAATGTCACGTTCGATGAGAATAGTTTCCCTTTTTCCAATCTCCCCACATCCTCAAACACATCCTTCTTCTCTGATGACTATCCTACCGTACCTCTTCTCCACCAACTATATCCCTCTTCCTCTCCGAATGCTATTACATCTCCGGTCCAGGCATCCAACCCTCCCTCATCGCAACCTCCAACACCTATCCTGCCGTAGGCGGCCCATATCCTGCCACATGTAGCACCTATCCTGCCACCTCCAGCCCTCGTCCAACCCCTTGTAGCTCCCGTGCTGTCACCTCAAGCCTCTGTCCCGATAGCTGCAACCCCTGCCCTGTCACCTAACCCCACCCAGCCGGTCAACCAGATCCAAACTCGAAGCATGAGTGGCATCTTCCGACCCAAACAAATTTTTTACCTCTCCATTTCTCATATATCTCCCATCCCTACTTCCCACAAAATAGCAGCCTTAGACCCAAACTGGAATGTTGCCATGCTTGATGAGTACAATGCTTTTATTAGCTCTCTCTTTCCACCGGTTGCAACATGTGAGGTAATGGGAGATTTTGAGGGGGAGGGTTTGATTTTGCAATTGTATTGATATTGGATAGGGGGTGCAAAGGGGTCCGAGTTTTTGGGTTAGTTTAGCAAATTGCCTTTTGGATGATATTGACTTGTTTTAATGCTAATGATATCATTTAATCAATTTCATGTCATTGTTTTGATCCAATTTATGGTCAAAAAAATGAATCGGGATACTTTGTTACCACCTACCTAAAATGTCGAGTTATTTTTCTTACAATTGAAAAGTTAGGATATTTTTTTATTTTTATTGAACAGGTAATAATTCGGGTAGAAAGATCCTACCTTTGGTGCCTTCGTCCTTCACCTTCGTTATGATGGCTTTTCCAGGTCAATTCGAGGCGAGTGGAGGCCGAATTTGGAGTAGAGGAGGTGGAATCGAAGTGGATGAGCTCTCGCAGAGGCTTGGTGAACCGCTTTATTTATTTTTATTGATGAATGGACAATATATCAACTTTCCACTTTATGATTTCTTACTGGACACCTTTTGGTAGTCTATTGGACACCCAATGTTTTCCTACTGGACACACTATGGTTGTTTTCTGTCTTGCATGTTGTTCAATATTTTCCTAGTTCTATTGTCACCTTCCCCCTAAGCCTAGACGGTAAAAAAAAGAAAGGGGAATTGGTGCATTAAATGAAAAGAGAGAGAGTGTGTGTGTGACGTGAAGATTGGGAGACAGTAGAGAGAGAGGGTGGGAGTGAAAAAACAATAGTAAAGTCATAGAGGAGAGAGGACAGATGGAACAAGACAAAGAAAGAGAGAGAGAGAGGGGGGAGGGGGAGAGAGTTATCTGTTTCTCCGATAACTCTTGTCCAATCGATTCCAATATGTGTCATGTCGTTTTGCTTTGAGTGTCCAGTTAAAACTAACTGTTTACACGTCAACCTGCAAATAAACCCCCGCCCAATTGTTTCTTTTTCGATGGTTTTTATCTGGAACTTAAGATTTAATTCAAATTATATTAATGCCCATCTCACTATCACTCTTCCCCCTTCTACCTCAATCTCTGTCTTATCCTTACTCCTCTCTCTCTCTCTCTCTCTCTCCGATAGGGAAAGGCAGTCAATGTTACAGATTTGAGGGAAACACCTCTCGCATAACCTTTATCGAAAGCAAACTTGTCCATTTCCTATCCGAAGTCGATAGTGAATCTGTTTCTCCGATACCTCTTATTCAATCGATTTCAATATATGTCATGTCGTTTTGCTTTGGGTGTCCAGTTAAAACTAACTACTTACACGTCAACCTGCAAATAAATCTCCGTCCAATTGCTTCTTCTTCGATGGGTTTTATCTAAAACTTATGATTTAATTCGAATTATATTAATGCCCCCTCACTGTCACTCTTCCATCTCTATCTGTCTTATCCTCACTAATCCCTCTTCCCTCTGCAACTTTTTTCCCACTCTTTTCTCTCTCTCTCTCTCCTATCCTCTCTCAATTGCTTTTTCTCTCTCTCTGCCTCTCTCATCTGTAGGAGGAACTTGCTTTTTCCATCTCTCTCTCTCCCACACTCTCTCTCCCACATTCTCTCTCTTTCTGATTTTGTCCAAGTGTCGATCAGTGGAACCCCAAACCCTCCCTCACTTACCTGAAACGGGCCCAACCCTGTACCCCCATATTCGGTTTTGGATTGGGCTAACCTTGCAAAGAAAGCGGATATTTGGATTACTTTGTATAATTCCCTCATCATCCAAAATTCATCAAAATATGAATCTTGTTAATTATATGTCATCGTTTTTGTACAAAGAATCAAGAAACCTTAACTTGTCACCGCCTTCAAAAAAAAAAATTGGTTATTTTTCTAACCGTTAAAGGGTGGAGATTTTTATTAACACTCATCCAAAGGTTAGACTATTTTAATTAGTTTTGCCCCAAAAAATAAAGTAATAATTCGAGATTGGATAGGTACGATTCTCGAGAGCTCGACGAATCGGCGGACAGGAAGCTTGTCAAACATACAATAGGAAATCGAACGGCGCAACCTACATGCGTCGAACACTCTACAAAGGACGATAACTAAGCAAAAACTAAATCAAACAAGTTGAGAACGCTGACGAAGAATGAAACCAAGCACCACAATCAAGAGTATTCAATACGAGTTCATTGATTTAACCAATTAAATAGTTGGAGCAGGAAATGAAACAAATTTGTGAAGGTAATTTGGTTACATTTGAATTTACAAGTACTGTTTTACAGTATTTATGAACAAAAAAATATTTGATTTATTGAAAAAAAATCTGACAACCAATCTTGATTTCTTGAATGAATGAAATGAATGACCTATAGGCTATAGACACGTATAATATTACAAGTTGCATAAGAAGTAAGCGGTATTAATTGATACATGTACGGCGAGATTAATAAGAAAGATACGTGAGATATAATTCTTTTTATGCTTAAGATGAATGCAAAGCATCTCTAATCATCCATATGGTATGATTCATCACCAATTCATAACCCATTGAATTTGTATCGCTTCCATAGTTTCATTCTCCAATCCTCACAAAATGCTGGTTTCACGTCTTGCCCTTATTGCTTGTCTATCTATCCTACTGTCGATTTCATCGAAAGGCGACGCCCAACTCGAGAGCATCATAGATCAGATATGCAAACAAACTTTCGATTACAGCTTCTGCTCGTCGAACCTGCATCAGGACCTACCTGACGGAAAGCCGACAACGATCAACGATCTGAACGAGCTCACGAAGCTCAAAGCGCTAGCAAGCGTGACCGATGCATTGGGGTTCGTTAGGGCGAGCATTCCTAGGGAGAGGAACTCCGACGTCCTGCAGCTGCTCGAAGTCTGCGAGGACGCATATTCAACGGTTGAGTACAGCCTGAAGCAGTCCTTCATAGCTTTCAATCAACAGGACTACTCGAGCATGGAAGGGTACGGGCGAAACGCGCTTGCCGGGCAAAGCGGGTGCTATGAGCACTTCAATGAGGCTCCGTTCGACCGGCATCAGATGCATCGAATGAGCAAGGATGTGATGATCCTGATCACCATGGATGTGCTCGCCGGTACTTACCTGAAATAAGTTTAGCATCTATACTGGTATGTGAATGTGAGTTATCTAATAAACAGGGGATGTGATGATCCATCCCTAATGTTGATGTTTTAATATATTTTACAGTTTTTATCATATAAAAAGCACATTTAAATTGTAAATAACACATGAATTTAGTAAACAATATGTGAGAACTATTATCAATAATGTCTTTCCAAAATTTTCAAGCGGACAATTGCTCTGAAAATTTACCGTTAGTCAAAATTCGTAGAGTATTGTTGAATCAGAATTTCTTTACCATAGCACATCAAATTCTAGAAAAACAATGTAAGAGAAAAACATAATCTGTCAATTTTATATTAACAGCAAGTACATCACTTAGAAATCTACATTATAACAAGGTATCACAGTTTTCATCACAGCCACAATAAAATCGCATGATCTCAAGCCACGTTCTTGAATCATTTATAATGGCTGTGGAGAAAAGGGAATGAAACAAACACCATTCAATCTTGACACAGACAGCAAGGCCGTTAATCCTTTTTATCCCTGTGAGTGAAATCCAGCAAAGCTTGCCAAGAAATCTATTGTTTTCATGCCTGCACACATGATTAAAGATTGGATTAGTCGTAAGCAATTAAGTTAATGCATTAAAACCCCTTGTCACTGATGATAAAGTGAGTTACCTTGTTCGCAATGTTGTTTGAGAGCCAGTCAAGCCCTTCGTATAGACCTTCACCAGAGGTGGCACATGTGCTCTGAATGTACCTGTGACATACCATAACCAATGTTGCAGCATTGAGCATTTTTGTATTTTACCACGACAGAGCAATGGGTAGGGAAGACAAAAGATATTAGTGTTTACCAATGGCGTTGACGAAGGGAGTGGAGACCAAGCTTGTCAGTAATCTCAGCTGCATTCATGGCATTTGGAAGATCTTGCTTGTTGGCAAACACAAGCAGCATAGCATCTCTCAACTCGTCCTACACAAAACCCAACATATTATAGGTTAGGAGAGGCAAGTTTTGGAACTAAATTCATCGTTATTCTATCACAAAAAGTAACGTGTCATTTTAATTCATTCAGCATTAAGAAGATGCAAAGATGCACTTACTTCATTCAGCATCCTATGCAGTTCATCTCTAGCTTCGACAACACGGTCACGATCGTTGCTATCCACCACAAAGATTAGCCCTTGAGTGTTCTGGAAGTAGTGCCTCCACAATGGACGAATCTGGGTTTCAAAAAATAAGAAAAATCCAACACAGCAATGAGAAAAACAAGAACAAGAAAAGAGAGGACACTCATGATTCAACTTTAAAATTTCTAAACAAATAATCCCAAGTGCTGACTAAAGCTAAAACGGTAAATCAAGCAGTGGAATCACTGCTAAAATGTGAGCAACATCATAAATTCTTTTAATTGCATCAACAAAAGCAAAAGAATTCACAAAACGAGCTCATGAACTACTTTAGCTTATGATAATGTAGAGTGCTGAATAGAGCACATTTCAATCAGCACCGGACCAGCATAAGCAGTCTTCACTAATGAAAAAAAAAGCATTTATGATATCCCACAACACATTCCACATGCCAAAACCAAAGAGGGAAAGCTGGAGAGAGATAAAAAATATAATATGTAGGCTCTAACTTGTGCACATCCTCTCATAAGCAAAGAGGGAAAGCTTGAAAGAAAAGTAGCCTCGAAATGTAGCTTAGGTTTATATGTTAAGTTCTGATGGAATACTAATCAGCACTTGACCGTCCCTAAGCACTCGTAATAAAATTAGCTGCATGATAAACAAAAAAGCATCCCAAATAAATGATCGTTCAAGTGTAAATTAATGGGGTAACAAGGAAAACTGAAGGATCACAAGTTACCAGTGCACAACTAATCAGCGTGAGTTGTAAGGTGCAGATGCGTGAGTTGTAAGATGCAGATGCATTCTTATGTTGAGTGTTGATGGTGCATAAACTAATCAGCACAAGACCGTCAATAAGCACAACAAGAATGAAAATGTATGCCACAGCTTGGATACCCTCCCCTCATGTAAAAAAAAGGGAGAGTTGAAAGACATGATAGCATTAGTAATTCTAGCTTATGATTATGTTGAGTGCTAATGGAACATTAACTAATTAGCACAAGACCGTCAATAAGCACGTCAAGAATTACACATGTATGCTACAAAATGGACACCCTCCCCTCATTTAACCAAAAGGGAGAGTTGAAAGACATGATGATAGCAACGAAAATTCTAGCTTATGATTATGTTGAGTGCTGATGGAGCATTATCTAATCAGCACAAGACCGTCAATAAGCACATCAAGAATTACACATGTATGCTATAAAATGGATACCCTCCCCTCATTTAACCAAAAGGGAGAGATGAAAGACATGATAGCAACAAAAAATTCTAGCTTATGATTATGTTGAGTGCTGATGAAGCATTAACTAATCAGCACATGACCGTCAATAAGCACATCCTTTGGGATAAATAAATGCATCAATTAAATGCCACACTATAATCACCGATAAATGAATATTAACCTAGTGAATTAATTAAATGGCATCCTATAATTTAAAATAAATTGTGCCCTTTAGGCATCCTATTTACACACCTTGTCTTGACCCCCAACATCCCAAACAGTGAAGCTTATGTTTTTGTATTCCACAGTTTCAACATTAAACCCTGCACAGAAATAAACAATTTAAACATCAAAGATAAGACACTCGCTAGCATGAGGTTATCCTATAAGAGAAACTTGAGGTTATCAAATGAAAGAAACTTACCAATGGTTGGAATAGTCGTGACAATCTCTCCCAGCTTCAGCTTGTACAAAATGGTAGTCTTACCAGCAGCATCGAGACCCACCATGAGAATTCGCATCTCCTTCTTGGCAAATAGCCTGCTGAAAAGCTTGGTGAAGGACAGCCCCATTTTGCTGAAATCAAAGATAAACAGTGGATCTTAATAACTAGATCGAGCAACAGATTCATTCCTTTCGATTAACGATTGAATGGTAACCTAAAACATCATATGTGCAACTAAATCATGAAATCAAAATCAATTAGAAACAAGCACTGGAATATGAAGAAATTAAACAGAGACTACAAACAACTGATCCAGATCTAATCAGATCTGATTAATCTTCTCATCGCTGCTCTAAAGAAAGAATCAGCTAGACATCATGGAAGCCCTACGATGTCGAATACTCGTTAAGAAAACAATAAGAAGCGCAAAATCTGATCAGATCTGTACAATATCATCGCTGATCTATAGAAAGAAGCAAGTACACACCATTCATGCCCTAAAGTGTCAAATATACTCAACTGAAACAAAATTCATTCAAAAGAATCCGAGCTGAACCTGGATCCAGATCTGAGTATCCAAATCAAATGATCATGAACGAGAGAAAGAGAGAGAGCTTACGAGGCGGTGGATCGCTAGAGCTGAGAAAGAGAGATTTGGGAAAGGGCGGATCTGGGAATCAGCCGGTATGCGGAAGAGCCAGTAGTTTCGGCGATCTTGCTTACAGGGGCAATCGTGTGATATTTATAGACCCACCAAAGTCCAAAGGTAAATGGCTCTCCGTTGAAACTCGACTTGGAACCCTAACTCTTCAAAATCGAACGGCGCGTCGGCGTCAAATCTAGATGAAATTACCGTAAGTCCGTAACCCCCTTTATGTTTTTCTTTTTCTTTTCTTTTTGGGAAACTCCGTTTGGTGCCAGTTTATGTAAGTTTTGGTTGGTGTTCCATACTTTTTTCTTTGTCCGAATGGTACCTCTGAATTTTGTCAAAAGTTTGACTTATGTCCAAAATTCATATTTTCTTCCTTTTTTAATGAATAAAACCACCTTTTATTATTTATTTCATTTAATTTTAACATTGAACAAAACTAACTATTATTTGACTAAATTCAATACAAAAGTGACAAACCCATCTTTATTTTTAAAATTGTACAAAATCATATATTATTTCCAAAATTTTTATTGTAAAATCACCTTGTTTCCAAAAAAAATTTAGAACAAAATCACTACGGTTTTTGAAATTGTACAAAAGATCTACTACCTCCGTCCGAAAATACATGGATAATAAGTTTATAATTGTTAAAAAAATTAATAAAAAAGTTAATATTTTATATAGTTTTAACTCCTAAAACAACGTGCGTAAATAGTAAAGTCCATGTATTTTTGGACGGAGGGAGTGTTATTTTTTCATACTTTGCAAAAACAAAAAAAAAACTAATTATTTTCCAAAAATATATTTAACCCCTATTATTTTCCAAAACAATATTTAACATATAGCTCACTAACTTTAAACATTTGTAAATGTGATTGATCAATTTAACCAAATACTCGATTAGAATTTTATTGAAAAGGAAAAGTAAAGTTTATTTGTTTTATTTTCTTCTCTTATAAAAGAAAAATATAATAAAAGATTAATGATTCTTATCTTATTATGTTTTATGTATTCCAAAACAATATAAATGAATAACACCTTCTTTTATTATATAAGAAGTGGTTTTGTTCATTTTTTAAAGCATAAAGGGTTGTTTTACGCAAAGTATGATTTTATGAAGTATTTTTTTTATAATTTATAGGTTAACTATTTTTGTTCACATAATAAGCGGGTGGATTTGTGCAAAATTTTGTAAATAATGGGTGTTTTATGTACATGCAATGTTTGACAAATAATGAGATTTTTTTTTTTACAAATTATGAAAAATATATAAATGGATATTTTATGTAATGTTAAAAACAATGGTTGATTTTCTTTAAAAAATTAAAAACAATGGGTATTTTATGCTAAAACTTTAGTAATAATGTATGATTTTGTTAATTTAAAAAAAAGGTGGTTTTGAAACTTTTGCGTGGAATTTAGTTCAATAATGTGTAGTTTTGTTCAACGTTAAAAGAAAAGGGCTGTTTGTGAAAAAAGAAAAAATAAAGGGTGATTTATTCATTAAAAGGTGTTCTTGCTATTTTCTTATGATGGAGAAAATATGAGTTTCAGGGGTACCAAACGGAATGCCTCTTTACCCACAAGCTTGTGGAATAGCGCTCATTCAATCTTCTAAAAGACGCTTGACGGATAACAGCTCCAAGACGGTTTGACAACCTTATTTGCGGATTCTTGACGAATAGAGCGATTTTTAATTATTTTCTTATATTTAACTCTTGAGCAGATTCTTGACGGTTTGACAACCTTATAATGTAATAAAATATGCATTAAAAAGTCATTAACATCTTTAAATAAATAAAAACATCACACAGATCAAATAACATCATAATCATTTTAATCGCGGTTAGATTCAGACATCAAATCAAATATAAAATCACATAAACATATTCAAATAAATATCACAATACATTATTTCTACGTTAACAAAATAGAACAATAAAACTTAATCTAAAATTCTAAATAAATCGTCAAAGTGTAAAGGTTGACAATTTTGGCCTCATTAAGTATAATTAAGTACGACGAGCTATAGTCCCAGTCGGGGTGGCCTAGTGGTGAGGAGCAAGGGGTGGGAAGGAGGTCCCGGGTTCGATCACTGCTTCCGCCTCTTTTCTTGGGACCGCCAAAGATGGTTCCTCGTCATTAAAAACAAAAAAGTACGACGAGCTATATAAGGGTGGTTTATGTAATTTTGCCCTAGATGATATAGATAGATAGAATCAATTGACGTTATATTTTGCGGTGGAATGGAGTTGGAGGGCAACAGCCAACAGTGGGCATCGGATGACCTAAAAGGAAATGGGTGCGGCAGATGCTTTGTGTTCGAAGATGACATTCAGGGCGGTTAAATTTAAAAACCTTCACAGATCATACTGCACGCACTTTCAGTTTCCGGTGTCTTACAATTCCCGGCTTTATAACTATGCTCGCCAGGGTGATATCCATAATGCTCGCCAGTTGTTCGATAAAATGCCCCATAAAAGTATCAGTTCGTGGAACTCCATGATCGCGGGGTACTTCCAAAACTATAAACCCCGTGAAGCCCAGCGCCTGTTCGACGAAATGCCTAGAAGGGATATTGTTTCCTGGAATAATCTGTTGTCAGGGTATGTGAAAAATGGGATGGTGGATGAAGCACGGAAGGTGTTCGATAAAATGCCTGAAAGAAATGTTGTGTCATGGACTTCAATGGTTAGAGGGTATGTGCAGAAGGGTATGCTTACTGAAGCGCAATCTTTGTTTGAGCGAATGCCGGAGAAGAATTTGATTTCTTGGACTGTAATGATAGGAGGCTTGATTCAGGGTGGACGAGTTGACGAGGCACGGAGGTGCTTTGATGAGATGCCGGAGAAGGATGTGGTTGCGAGGACGAATATGATAACAGGGTACTGTCGAGTAGGTAGGATGGTAGAGGCGCGTCAGCTCTTTGATGAGATGCCTAAGAGGAATGTTGTTACCTGGACAGCAATGATCAATGGGTACGCGCAGAATAAAAAGATTGATCTTGCTAGGAAGCTTTTCGAAGTCATGCCAGAGAGGAATGAGGTATCTTGGTTAACAATGCTGATGGGTTATGTTCAATGTGGACGAATGGAGGAAGCTTCAGAGCTGTTTAATGCAATTCCAGTGAAGACAATTGAAATTTGTAATGGGATGATTCTTGGTTTCGGTCAGAATGGGGATCTGGCCAAGGCAAAACAGACGTTTGATAATATGCAGAAAAGGGATGAATGGACTTGGAGTTCAATTATTAAGGTTTATGCAAGTCATGGACTTGATTGGGAGGCCATTGATATATTTATCTCGATGCAACAGCTAGGAATTAGACCCACTCCCATTTCTCTGATCAGCATTCTTTCCATCTGTGCAAGCTTGGCTACCCTTGACCATGGTAGACAGATTCATGCCAAGTTAGCAAGGCTACAATTTGATGATGATGTGTTTGTTTCTTCTGCTTTGATAACCATGTACATTAAGTGTGGTGATCTCCGGAAGGCAAGGCACGTATTTGACAGGTTTCCTTCGAAGGATGTTGTTATGTGGAACGCTATGATCACGGGTTATGCACAACATGGATTAGGTTTCGAGTCTCTGAAACTATTTGATGAAATGTGTTCCTTTGGTTTCTCACCAGATGATGTGACTTTTGTTGGAATTCTCTCTGCCTGTAGCTACTCAGGAATGGTGAAAGAAGGACGTGAGATTTTTAACTCAATGAAATCAAGATACCGGGTTGACCCGGGAGCTGAGCATTATACATGTATGATTGATCTGCTCGGTAGAGCCGGCCTTTTCAATGAAGCAATGGAAATGATCAATAGCATGCCAGTAAAAGCAGAAGCTGCTATTTGGGGTGCTTTATTAAGTGCCTGCAAACTCCATATGAACACAGATTTGGCTGAAGTTGCTGCAGCGAAACTTGTCGAGCTTGAACCAAAAAATTCAGGGAACTATATCCTGCTATCCAATGTATACTCAATAAAAGGGAGGTGGCGCGATGCTTCCAAGGTACGCGCAAAAATGAAAGCTCGGAAAGTGAGTAAATCACCAGGATGTAGCTGGATAGCGGTAGAGAAGAAAGTGCATGTCTTTGGTGGGGGAGATCATGATGCACATCCTGACCTCCAAATGATAATTCGAATGTTAGAGAAGCTTAGCGGGAGATTAAGAGAGGCAGGCTATGAACCAGACAGTAGTTTTGTGCTGCATGATTTGGATGGAGAGGAGAAGGCTAATACTTTGGGTTACCATAGTGAGAAGCTTGCTGTGGCCTTCGGACTTCTGAAGTTGCCGCAAGGGATGCCAATAAGGGTAATGAAAAACCTAAGAGTTTGTGGTGATTGTCACTCAGCAATCAAGTTGATAGCAAAGGTCACTGGCCGAGAGATCATATTGAGAGATACAAACAGATTCCATCACTTCAGAGACGGCATCTGCTCTTGTAGAGACTACTGGTGATTGTGAAGTAATGCATCCATGTTCGTCCTTCATCATAGGATTCCTAATGTTCCGAAAATCTGAAAGGTTCTGCTTTTCCCTTCTAAGGAGGAAATATGACTACGTTCTAGAAGATTACTCTCCTGTCTCGTAAACCGCCAAGTGGCAACAAAGTGGCCTCGAGGCGATGCTCTGAAGAGAATTTTTCGAAGCAGGTTCTAGCAAAGTTTACTTTAAGATCATTATAATTATATTCAGTGGACAATTATACTTTATGCACTCTCCAAATAGCCAGATTCCTGGGCCTTTACAATCCACAATTTGGTTCAGTGTTGTTCAATTATTTGTTTTCCAGTCTGCAGAGTTATTTTACTGGTAGTCAAAATGTTAAAAAAGGCAGAAAACTAGAAATTTTACATTTGCTGATAATATAGTATTATCCCATGATACATTCATTAGGTTGTTTTCAAACCTGCAACCCTCTTCTTTTATCTACCCTGCATACTTCGAAAGACCTTACACAATCATATTGCTATGTCTTTTTGTTTTATCAGCACTGAGCAAGATCTGTTAAAGGTATAGACAATGGCAATCCTTGTAATAAGCAATACACCGGTGGAAGCACAGAATCAGTATCCAGGGTTCCGTATGCATTCCAGCAAAATGGCTGCATCCACTTGTGTTGTTGCTTCCCCATAGCCTGGCCAGCTGCGACTGCAGGGGCCAGCTCCACGTTTGAGAGCGTGAGGTTTGTACATGGGACTGCATCGCTGCATGCAAAGTGCACAGGTGCGTCCCTTGTGTCGTAGGTCCCTTGGATGTTCGAGTAAGAAATGTCTGAGATTAGCACTGCTGATGTCTGGTTAGGGCAGCTCTTGCTGAGGCAGTAGTACTGGTTTATTATGATGGGGTTCCGGACCGTGTCCATGTAGATGTTGTTGAATGACACCCTGGAAACTGACCCAGAACCGCCCTGCCATGTCTTAATCCGTACACCATTGTCTAAGTGCTTTATCACTGCATTGTCTACTGTTATGTTGGATACGCAAGCTCGCGAGTGTTGAACCCCAAGGCTTCCAATGCTGCATACCATAAAACGTGGAAATTAACATGTGTTATGGTCACTGTTAATGAGAAATCCGTCTATTCTGATGAATGTCGTCTCTTACCTTATACCATGGCTGGGACCGCAAGTTACGTTCTTGATTTCCATGTTGTGAGTACCAGCACCAATTGATATGCAGTCATCACCTGCAGAGGAAATAAGGGGGAAGGTACACTTAAATCCTATGAACCGGTGAATGCCTTGAAAGGAGGGCTCTTGGGAGATGGAAGGCAAAACCGTTACCATTGGAGATAACAGAGTTGTGTATTGCCACATCGTTGGTGTTCTCTACATGAATTCCGTCAGTATTGGGACTGTTAGCTGGTGATTTTATGATGAGAGAGTCTACATGGACAGTTTGGCAGCTATCAAAACGAATGTGGAACTCAGGGCTGTTGATGAACATGAGCCCTTGCACTGTCAAGTTCGAGCTGCCAAAGAACCTTATAGCCTGCAACAAGGAGGATCAAAAGGGGTTCGTCACTCAAAACCAAAAGATTCCATCTGTTTTTTAGACGCTTGCTTACCACTGGGCTGTCACAGGGGCCAGGCATCGTTGTTCCGTTGATCCCCTGCTCCAAAATAGCAATTTTTCATAAGCCAAAAGCTCTATATAGCTTTGCATAAATCGACAAGGGTAGGCATATAATGTGTTAGAGAAAGAGGCACCTTATGAGGTTTACATGGAAGATTCCACCATTTCTCTCCTCTGCCATCTATGAGACCACCTCCTTGCATTGTCATCCCATGAATCCTGTAAAAGATGAGCCATTGCCGTTTGCTGCTGCCCCTCGGCCATGATTCTGGACCGTCTGGTGGAACGAGTGTCCCTTCAACCTGTACGCCAAGCAAGAAAACCATCAAGTCTTATCCATGATTACAGTAAGAAGAATAATGAGCTGAGCTCCATTATGACAGTAAACCAACATCTTCTGTACCTGAAAGAAAAGGTCAGCCTTGCAGGGTCCAGTGAAAATAGTAGGCTGTATCAAGAACGAATAGCCACCGCGTGCCAAAACCTTGGAGGGTTCATCCGCTTCACAGGCTGCATCCCAGGCTGACTTGAACGCTGTCGTGTCATCTGTCATTCCATCCCCAACAGCACCATAGGAAAGGACATCAAACACCGGGAGACTGGGGGAATACACAGGTGGGAGAGTGTCATTAAGGCTAGGTGCATCAGCATAGCTAGGGGCTGCAGCCGGAGGAACTGTAATATGAGAAACCACTTTCGGGTTTTTGCCTTTATGGCGATGCAGGGATCTAGCTTGAATGGGGGATACAAGGAGGAAGCATGTGAAAACAGAACAAAACAGGAAAAGCTTCATAGATGAATCCATATCAGCCTTTAAATACTGAATGATTGATTGGGTCAGATTGGATAGAAGAGAAAGTGCAATGGAGAGGTCAGCTATATATATAGCAACTGAAGTGAACTGAGCTGAACTGAACTGACAAAGAACTCACACACCCACATTCAGAGAACCCGAAACAGATCAAAAGACGACAGGGAAAATGTCGATAATAGGCATGCAATGAGAAGCTTTAGACCATCCCACGTAGTTGGAAGTGAAGAGAGGGAGGAGGGGATGCTTTATATAGGTGAATGACCACATTGGTGAGCTTATAGGGGCATGGCACAACTAGTAATAGATCAAACCCTTGAGAAAATCTTGCTAAAATCCCAAATCCCTTTTTTACCCACAATTTGTTTATTTTTATTTTAAAATGTGGCTTATGGAGATGGGCGGTTAATGTAGTGAACTGTGTGGATTGGATGAAGAAATGATGAGGTGAAAAACCGACCAAGTCCACTGCCGGAGACTGAGAGGAGTGGGGATGGCGGGAGTGGAGGGAGGCGGCGGGAAAGGTAGTTAAAGTGGTTGGGGATTTTGCCCAAAATTAGTGGTGGAGGTGGCAAAGTAGCCATTATCAGCATGCTGTATGTATTATTATTTGTATTTGTATTTCCCAAAGAGTCAAATACATAAAAATAAAATAAAGAAATACCCTTTTTTGGTCCCCCTACATTCTTTTTGTTGTGGGTTTTTTGGGCTGAAGTGACTAGTTTATTCTACACTATATATCATATTCTCAATAATGAGTTTTGAGTGCTCTCTCATAGATTTTAAAGATTTAGCTGTGAAGGGATACTTCATATATGTGTTGTGTTGTTAGTTTGCTATGGCCCTTATGGGTCTTGTGACAAAGTTGGTTAATTTGGATGTTTGTTTGATTCTTTATGGCAAAGTTGTTTGATGCTGTTGTTTGTTTTCAGTTGTTAGGTGATAAATCATTTGTTTGTGGTTGGTAGGTAGCTACTTTTAAATTTCTTACTAGTTAAATTTTAAAATCAAAATTGAACAAGAATTTGCCAAAGATGGGGTTTGCTAAAATTTTTGAAATAAATTGAATGTTTATCTTGGGTGTTGTTAGGAGCATAAGGGCATGTGCATCCGAGCGGCAAGGGAGTGTTCTTCGTGTACAACTGGAAAAAAAAAAAAAAACAAAGCTAAAATATTGATGAGCTGAGGAGATCTGTTCTTGGAGAAGCGGCAAATCAAATAACATGAAGCGGCAGTCTTGGGTACAACTATGGGCCAACACCAACCATTCATGAGATGCCACGTATTTCCACTAATTTTATTTATTTTAAAAGCTATTTTATAATTGTTTAGCTTATTTAAAAAAAATTAAAAAAATTTATATTTGAATAGAGTTTAATTTTATATATTAATAGACACCCATTTTGTATATAGTTAGATAAAATAAATAAATTAATTTTTTCACCACTAATAGAGATTATGTGTAAGCTAAGTTCAATGTTAACGATAACAATTTTAACATAATAAAAAATAATAACAAATTTGAATATATCTTAATTTTATATACCTACCCATTTTGTATATGTTTGATTTTAAAAAAAAGAGAAAAAATATGTAATTTAAATAATTGTTAAAAAAATTTATTATTTAACAATATCATACTCCGACATAATTATTAATAAGAATTTAATAAAAAAATGATTTATAATTTTGGGTAATAAGAAAATAAAATGATTAAAAAGTGGGTGAAGGGCTCGAGAATGAAATGCACGGATATGAGTGAAATTGATAAAAATCTGAAGGGGTGTTCTTATGCTGATGTGGCAGATAAAAAGTGAGTTAAGAGTCAAGGTAAGTGCTCACGGGTGCACATGGCCTAAGGACACTCTTGTTTGCTGTTTATATGTAAATGACCATAAGGGCATTCTTGTTAATACTATATAAATTCTAATATAGCGGGTCGAGTATTTGAATATTTAGAATACACAGTGGTGGATCTACGGGGCTCGAGGTGATTGAAGCCTCTTATCCGGAAGAAAAACTTAGGAAAAATATTGTGTATTTTTTTAAAAAAATTTAACTAATTTTAAATATAAAAGAGTTTTAAAATAGTAAAAAACACAAGTACATTTTAACTTAGTTAGTAGAAAGGGATATTTATTATCTTAAGGACATGGTTCAAACCCCTTTAACTTTACTCTTTTTTTTTTTAATTTTTATTTTTCTTAGTTTTTCTTTATATATATAAGCCTTTATATGTCATTACTTAGAACCCAATTTTGAATCTAAAGTTGTGGTACATCATCAATTTGTAGAACTTAGACTCTACAAATATCATGAAGGGAAAAGAAAGCGAAAAAAACAATTTGGATATGTTGCTCTCATATATCATTTCACCCAAGTCTAGAAACTTGCTGCAATGTAGCATCTTGTACAGTTGGACTAAAATTGTGGAAATTTATAGAGGTAGAAAATGTTGGATAACCCACTGTGTTAAATAGTTGATTCCTTTATCTATGTGCTATATTGGGTCAACTTATAAAAAGCAATTGGCACCATGGACTATGTTTCTAGTAGTGATAAACTTAGGGTGGTCACAAGCTTGATCTTCCTAATCTAGATGGGTGCCCATTTTATATGAGATCATTTTGGCACAAATGGGGAAGGGTGTGTTTGATTTTTTTCATTTGATAGTGTTTCATTACCATTTGCAAGAAAAATGTTCACATTGTTTGCATTTTTCTCATTTGCTAGATGGGCGCCCATTTAACTTTCTTTGTCCAAATTTTCGGTAATTTTGACCTTGGTTTCTTTTAACTAGAGTTATGGTTCCTTAAACTAGGTTCTATATCATATAATAAAACCGATTCATAACATTCTACGTGGTGTGTTATAGTTAATTATGAGAAAAAACTCTCAATTAAAAAATTATTAAAATAATATATAAAAAAAGTTATCATAAATCATAATCTATCTATTTATATTCTAGTTAGTTGATAAAAAAAAATACACATCAAAACTATTTCATAGTCATACTTACTAAAATATTAATAGATAAATATTTGATAAGTGTTAATTTATTTATTAACAATACCTTGAAAATATCATTATCGCGATCCAATATAGAGACATCATCATAGGTCACCCCGAGCAAAAGCACAAGCAACTGACTAGGGAATAAAACTTCAAGTGACTGATCGCGATCACCACTACTTCTATCCCATAAACGAGATCATAAATGATCATTCAGGAGCAACTTGACAATCTCGATGTCGATCTCTTACTGGACCACACTTCGCAGTGCCGCCCACCCAGATAGCTTCATCCCATCGCCTTGCAGTCAGTTTCTCACAAGACCATTTTTGTCACTAATCACGCTCACGCCTCTACGAGAGTGATCTCACACACCATCGCTCTAACAACTCCCTATTGGCCGCCGATTCGCAGTGCTCCCACGAGGTCAACTAGACTGTTGGCCTCCGTACCCTATAAAGACCCCACCCAAATTCATTAACAAGGGCTAAAATTTAGCGAGAAAAGAAAGAGAAGCTATGCAACTATCTCCTGGAGTAAAAACCCAGGAAGTTAAGTTTGTAAAAGTGAAGGAACGACTCCTAGAGAAGAAGAGCACCCATAAATAGCATCCTAAGGGGACAAAAGAACAATAGACATTGAATGTTAACGACATAAAAGCTACTTCTATTCTCACCATAACCTCATTGCATACACAGTTATCAAACCGCAAATCATTGC
The DNA here is from genome assembly GCA_037127255.1 of Persicaria tinctoria. Taxonomy (NCBI): domain Eukaryota; kingdom Viridiplantae; phylum Streptophyta; class Magnoliopsida; order Caryophyllales; family Polygonaceae; genus Persicaria; species Persicaria tinctoria. The sequence goes on from JBANSL010000012.1 coordinate 11,814,388, forward strand.
CCCACGGGTATCTATTGATCTAAATAGAACCAAACAAGGTATAGTTTTAAAGATGAGGGACTCATCAGGTAGAATGAATTATTTTTTAGTGGAACAAATTATTCATATCAAACTTTATTTATATCTTTATTTTTCTTTGTAGAATGAATTATTTATATCTAGATTAAGTTTTATTTTATATTTCATACACACTTTGATTGCTATTAGTTTAATCTTCACATTGTAATTCATATTTATTGTTTTCGTTATATTTTTAATATGTTATTTTTTTTTATAGACAGTAGATATAAATTTATAATATCGTGTCGTATCATCGTGCACCGGAAAGGACTTGTGGGTAGTACCCACTACCCATAAGTCCCCGGTTCGAACCCCGAATGACCGCTCTTTATTTACCAATTCCAGGACCACACACATACTAGTTATAATAATAAATAAACAAGGTTGTTGTCATTAAGAGTAACCCTTACTTATTTAATGTGTTTTTATGGAGTTCAATCAAACCCACTATCTCAATTGTCCTTGCGAAAGCAACCTTTGCATACAACTACAAGTAAGCACATACACATGCTTGCTGGCAGCCAAGTATTTCTTACATTACGGAAAGGAAGCATGCATGCGACAGATTACAACCATTGATGACTTATTTTTTTAAGTGGAATCAACTTATCAACTGGAATTTTTAAATGGTGAGAGTGGATTCAATCTATGAATTGCATAACCACACACTTAAACAACTAGTCCTCCATCTAATGATTCTCTCCCATTTTTCTTTTGTTAATAGTTCAAATGAGGTGTTTCCTTGGCATTCTAGATGAACAAGGGATCCCTGGGTTTGATTCCCGTCTCCGAATGCGTGCAAACAACTAACCAAACGACGGGTCTAGATGGTCCACAACGAGAAAGACCCGATTGCAGTTGAACATCTTAGAACTCGTGTTCATTCGGAGTACAAATTTGGCTTCTCAGTTCGTCCGTGGAGGGACCAAGGGATGTCGACATTATGGTCCCGGGAATCATAATCATTCATATGGTCTTAACACAGAATATCATATAACAATATGAAGCAATGAACCATGGATATTATAGCAACATTTCAGGATGTAACGCGGAAAATCCTCCACGAGAGCCCTGCGAAAATGTTGAGAGCTCATCTAACTGTATTCAGAGCGAATCCCATTACCATGAATTGCAAATTCAGCTGAGAGTCTGAGAGTGAAGCATGAAGAATCCAAAATATACACACAATCTCTGCATTTCATGTCCTCATGAAGATACAAAGGCCAGTAGATTATCTAGAGACCCTTTCAATTGGACTGATTTAGTTGGTTAATTGACAAGGATGGGTTGCTTGAGTTCATCCGACGCAAAGTACAGTCCCTACTCGTTCCTCAAATGCTGTCACTACTTATGAATTCATCTCTAGTTTTTATGTGAGAGTAAGATCTTCGTTAGTCTATGGTGATTTATAAACACTTAACAGAGAAAATACTCAAAAATAGACAATGAAAACCACATTCCACATCATAGATTGGAAAACCAGACAGTATGAGCTAATAAGTGGGTTATAAACTTATAATTGAACCAAAAAACACAGTTTCCTGATAACCTGAAATGCTGAAAATGACAGATGAAGCATAGCCAAGGCCAAATGATTGAATTTATACAATGAAATGTCTACCGAAAAAAAAAAAGAATTTATACAATGAAAACTTCCAGCTCAACAATCTTGATGGTTCAAAATCCCATTTGAACTACTAAGCAGGAACTTGTCTAGGAGGTTCTGCCTTGGCTAATTGCTAAGTGAAAAAAAAGCTGTCATGATGAGGAGATGGATCTTAGAGATGCCTACCTCGTCTTAGGGCGCTTAGACGGGCCACTGCTGCCACTGGGTCCAGGTCGGAACCCCTTCATCTTCTTCCTCCTCCTCTCTTCCTCACTGTCAGACTCATCTCCTCTCTCGCGATCAGCGTTGCTTGCTTCTCTTTCCAGCTCGTCCCATGTCTTCCCTTTCTCTTCTTCAGAGTCTTGCTCAGAATCTTCCTCCTCCTCGTCCTCGTCCTCAGTATCCACCAGTGATTCACTCTCTGAGGCTTCATCTTCAGATTCAGACTCGACCTCCACATCTGAAGGTTCATACCCCTTGTCGGACTCCTGTGAGCCATCCGAATCTGAATCGCTGGCATCCATGTTCAGGAACTCCCAGCCCCCATCTTCTATGAACTTCTGTGGGTCATCAGTGATGGTTTTCAATATGGGCTTCCAGTTCAGATTCATTCTGCTCTCGTAGTACTTGATGTCCGTCGTGTCCATCCATTCCTTGATGCTCTCAAGAGAACTAGTAGGTATAGAGTCAATTCGGAATACATCACGCTTGAAATCTTTGAAAACTATTGCCATATCGAAGTTCTTTTGTCCAAAACCAACCCTCTCCAGATTCACTATCTCAATTTCATTCAAGCTGATAACAAGGAAAGGATTTTCAACCAGCTCCACCAGACAGCTTGAAGTTGGGACAATGAAAGCGGTTGCTTTGTAGGGTACCCCATGGAATCCGAGCTCCCTCAGAGGTTGATCAAACTCTAGATCAAGAGATTTAAACTGTGGTTGTCCCCATAAATCATTTACTCGATTCACAAAGTTTTGGAAATCCATATTGATCTTGTTTTTCCTTTCTCTTTCACGCTGCTCTTCCTCGATCTCATCTGGGTCATACGCAGATCTTTTGCTCCCTCCAAGAGTCTGAACCACTTCCATCACCTCAACAAAGAACTGTACATCCTTACTCTTCTTGTTGGCCACCATAATGTGGTTGTGCAGGTGAAAGTGAAGAAGAGTTATCATTTCATTTTCTGCTGGCTGGAAGAAAGCATGTTTAATGTTTCCAAACAGGACATCAACGCGCTCATCAGACCTAGAAGTGGAGTACCGGAACCCATTCAAGTGGCACTCTAACGTACCAGGAAGTTTTCTTCCACGACCACCAAGACCAGGACGAATCGAAAGATCAGAAAGCCTTATTGGCTTAAATTTGTTCCCAGACAGCTGAAGTTTCTCCTGGGAAACCAGTGTTGCCCTCTCAGCTCGCTCAGACTCCCTAGCAGCAACTTGCCGTCTCAATGTCTTTATCTGTGCCACAATTTCATTGATATGCCTAGAATCCTTGGAGCGGAAAGATATTTCCTTCACATAGATAGCTCCTTGATGCTTCAAAGTGTTGGCATCATGAGGCGCAAAAGGGGCTCCAGGAACATTGAACTGTATCCTCACATAGGAGTTCCTATTCGTGTCTGACTGATTGTTAAGCGTCTTAATTGTCGCAACGTGGAAAGTGCAAATGCCTCCATGAATGGGCAAGAGAATTGCCTCATTCTTCTGGTCTATCTGAATCATCATTTCCCCCCCTCTTGGAGGAGGCACATCATTCACATTCTTGTATGCCACCAATTCAGAGGAAGGACGTGATGAGGATCGGCTATCTCCTGCTCCAGAACCTGCCCCTGCCAGTCTGCGAGCAGTTTCCTCATTCTTTTGGCGGGCTAGCTCAGCTTGATGCTGCCTTCTGAGCTCTTCTCTGTTGATATCACCATGGTCAGAACGAAGACTAGTCTTTGATAATACTGCTCCATTGCGATTGGACTGTGGTTTCACCTGCAATGAACAAAGTGAGGGAAATACAGGACAACTTGAAAAGAAACACAACAGATCATTAACCTATTGCCCTGATTGGCAACCTAATATCGTAACCCAATGATGTACAACAGTGCAGTAAGAGAAAAGCCATCTACTATAGCCCATGGCCATGAGACATAACCTACAAGTAAATGGCTAATCAACATAACAATATAACATCATATTCTATGCACTGCTTATGTATACGGTATCCCTTAGATCGGAACAGTACTAAAGTCCTTACATGATTTTCCCCCCAGTTAAGACTTAAGACAAACATGATCACGACTAAATCAGCAATTCAATATACAACCAAACAACATAGGCTGTAAGGAAGACAAGCATAAAACATTAGATATCATTACTCATCATGAGGCAGCTGCAACACAATATAATACTTTAAAAAAAGCTAAGCTAATATAGTGTTGGGAAAATGAACTGGTTCAGTTTTAAGCCTAACCTTGTGCAGGATGATTTCTTCCTCATCATCCCCTTCGTTGAAAGAATATGCAACATCCTTAAGATCCTTCGAGCTATCCTTGGTGGCCACCTCGGGACCCTTGTCACTCACAATAACCGTATCGGCTAGCAGCAATGAAAAGTTCTGGCTCTTAGGATTGCTGGTCTGAGTTTGCAGATTCTGAAAGCCAAGGAGCACATTGAACGTCATACCCGGCCGCAGTAGAAGTTGATTTTTATCATTCAGACTCGACCCAGACTCCCTAAACTCAAGGCCGATCCCTGTCCCAGCAGATTTAGTCAGATTCGCCAAAAACTCGGGTGCCTCCCTCACAACAACAGCCACAGCTGCTGAGTATACTGCACTTGCATTGTTTCCAGCCTTGAGAGCACCGATTGCTGCCTGATGAGCCTTCAACAGAACTTGATAGGCCTTGCTCTGCACTGAAGTGGCATCAATCAAGAACGTCCTTGCAACATTCGAGCAGTAGTTATTATACCGAGCACCAACAGCGCATATAATCACGCTTGCAGATTCATAGTAGAGATTCTCATCATTGCTGGAAGCACTCGGCCTGAGATCAAATTGCCCACCGCTTTGAAAGATTGGTGGATAGCAAATATCAACGTTCTCGGCCTTGAGTTTTACCTTGACCTTGGAGGGCTCCAGTACGGCCTTCTCGGTGTCATCCATTAAAGCCGAATGGGTCACCTTCTTTTCCTCATCTATTATCTTCTCGAGCTTCGGAACAACGAAACTCTTCATCACAGCAGCAGACAAAAACGCCGCCTTCTTGATATTAAGAATCTCCCCACTGTCCTTGGCAGCGAACAAATCAGCCAACCCGTTCGTGATATCAACCGCCGACAAATCGGAGCCCTTGAGCTTCGAATCCCAAGCCTCCAGCAATTTCCCCTCCGGAGCCTCTTTCGCCAAGTAACCTACCGCAGTAACATCCACACCAAAACTACCTAGAATCACATCCATTTGGCTGGTCCCGTCGTCCCCCTTCGCCTTAACGTGGGTGGTCACCTCGGCGCCCACCGCTTCCATGGCCGATTTCTTGACCACTTCGAGCAAGGAGGCCTTCTTCTGCGTACACAGGAAGTGGATCTGCTTCGCAGCGAACACCATGATCGTTTCCGGGAACTCGTACCCGAAAAGCCACATGTTGAGCGCCGACGATTTGAGATACCGCAGGTCATCGGAGGCCGGCGGCGTGGAGACGGAGAGAGCATCGGCGCCGGACCACAAATCGGACTTATGTTCCTCCCAGTGCGAATAGAGGGACTTCAACCGCTTCGAGAAGCTTTCAAGGTTAATTTCGTAACCACCGCCAGCGGCTCCTCCGCCCTTGCCGGCTGGCGCTTGGCCATTCGCGTTCCGAGGCTCTGGCATTGAAAGCGATTGAGAGATTGATGCAGGGAGGAATTTCAAAATCGAAGGGAGGAGAGATCGAGAGAGGTGGTGCTAGGGTTAGGGAGGGTTTGAAAAAATTTGGGGGAAACTGGAGCGATTTCGACGATTTAGGCGGGGAGGGAAAAGGGAGCGAATTGCTTACTAGTCCGGTGAGAGTTGAAATTGGAAATAAAAAATGATGATTTTGTTGTGTCTCATCTGGATTTTATATTACGGGGAGGGGACCCCACCGACTTTACGAGTTTGGGCCTTTTATCTTGGGCTGTAGGGAGATATCGGCCTATTGGGTGATGATAAGCCCAAACGTTATTGACGGATTATTAACAAGTTAATCATCCTAAGGCCCAATAAGAGGTCCACTGAACCATTGTCCTTTGTTAGATGCCCCCAAAGCCCAAACAACTCGAGAAAACAACTGCCTGTACGTAGTCTATATTTTAACCTGATTAGAGTTATGAGTAAATTACACATAACCACCCTTAAATTAGGCTAGTTTTCACTTAACCACCTATAAAATTATAAATTACAGAAAACCACCCATAAATTACATTTATTTTCAAAAGACCACCCATCCATTAAATATCTATTTGTTTTTTTTTAAAAGACTAAAATACCCCTAATTCAAACTTATTTTTTAAAGGAAAGACTAAGGTGACAATTGATGGAGCCGAGTCGGATTCGGTTAGTCGGGTTTCGGGTAATGTATAATAATTTGATCATTTAGTTGGGTCGGGTTCGGGTTTCGATCGTCTCGGGTTTCAGTTATTTCGGGTTTGGATTGTCTCAAGTTTTTATTATTTCAATATTCATTTTAAATTTTTTCTAGAATATATCTTAAACTTCGGGTTATATCGGGTTTCGGTTATAACGGGTTCGAGTCTTAATGGATTTCGGTTGAATCGGGTTCGGTTCATTCGGATTTGGGTGACTTTCAGTTATCGGTTATTCGGATTTTGGGTCAAAAATGGGTCGGGTTGGGTCGGTGTTCAGGACAATCGGTTCCAAAATACATACAATAACCCTAGAGCTGGCAAAACCCGATCCGAACCCGAAATCCCGACCCGGTCGACCCGAAACCGATTGTCCTAAACACCGACCCAATCCGGCCCATTCTGGACCCGAAATTCGAATAACCGATAACCGAAACTCAACCAAATCCAAATAAACCGAACCTGATTCAAACAAAATCCATTAAGACTCGAACCCGTTATAACCCGAATTTTAAGATAGATTCTAGTAAATTTTTAAAAATGAAGATTAAAATAATGAAAACTTGAGACAATCGAAACCCGAAATAACTGAAACCCTAGACAATCGAAACCCGATACAACCGAAACCCGACTAACCGAATCGGACTCAACTCACCCAATTGCCACCTCAGTCTTTCCTTTAAAAAAATAAGTTTGAATTAGGGGTATTTTAGTCTTTTCAAACAAAACAAATAGAGATTTAATAGATGGGTGGTCTTTTGAAAATAAATATAATTTATGGGTGGTTTTCTGTAATTTATATTTTTATGGGTAGTTTTGTGAAAAATAGCCTAATTTAAGGGTGATTATGTGTAATTTACTCTAGAGTTATTTCAGGATTTGTTTTTGTTTTTTTTTTTAATAAAAGGTGGCACATCTTATTATAATAGATCGATCTCCGCAAGCTCGATCAAACTTTGCGGAAATAGATTTGTTTGAACGCGGGATTCTAAATGAATTGGAAGATGAGTTTTAATTTTGATCATTCAGCAATGTTGTGATGGGTTTCCCAATCCCTCCCTCGAGAAAACAACTCGCTAATTAATCTCGGTTAAAGAATTAAATTCTGAGATAATTATATATATCCTCCCTCATCTATTGTAAGTCCCTAATCCCTAAGTTTTTACCGTGTGAGTGAATACACAAATGAATTATTGACTGAGACGTGGAATCTCCCTACCCCACACCCACACCCACTTGAATTGTCAATTCTAAATGTACTTGAATTCACAAGCATACTGTATATGACATGCTTGCCTCGTTGCCTTCCAGTTCAAACTGTGCACTCAATTTCAGCTTTGCAGTGTGCCAGAATATATTGTGCACAAGTACCGTCGTCTTTATCCTCGCTCCTTTGTATGATTTTAGTCTTTAAAATCTTTTGGAGGAGCTAGAGAAAGAGAGGAGAGAAGGCGAAGCCCTCAAATTCTACTGCAGTATCAAAGCTTTAGGAATTTGTAGAGTTTCTTCATATATGGAATGGACATAACTACCAATCTAAATGTAAGTATCTCAAAAACTGTATATATCTCTCTCTGTAATTTTAAATTATACTTTAACTGCCTTGGTTTGATGTTAGATCGGGAAATGATCTAAGCCATGTGGATGTTGGTACTCAATCTTCTTATTGCTTGTCTTTAGGTTCTTGAAGATCCGACAGAGTGAAGGAACGAAAGTTTAAGCTACCGCTACTTGAAGCTAATGGGTTGTTCAAAAAATAAAAAAACTCAATTTAGAGATTGTTTTAAGGTAAAATAATATAGAAGAGTTTGAATAAAAAAATTTCCTAGCTTTTTTTTTCATATGATATTCAATGTTAAAATCAGTAAGGATCTCAATTTACTGAACTTTTTTGAGGATATGACTTTGGGTAGAGACCATTGGATGAGTTGCATTCGGATTAAAGTTGGTTAGAGTTAGAAGGTGTGTTGTTGTGTCCGTTTATCTTTGCTTCTGTTTGGTCCTCCGTTATGCATTTGTTTTGGCGCATTGTCATTCCGTGTGTCTTGTTTCCTTGTGGTTCTTGCCTCCTTTCGTTCTGGGTCTTTCAGAAACACTTTCTCGACTCATTCGGGGAAAAAGTGCATACATCCTGACACCCCAGACCCTGTTTTATCGCGGGATATACTGGGTTGTTGTTATTGTTGTTCTTGGATTAATTGGGTTGTGGGATGTCCGCAATTCCTTTTATCCTTATGATTGATCTTTGCTTTTGCATATGAAGAGGGGCCGCAGTAGGGTTGTAATTTTAATATTGGCCTCGACTGCACTTTGATGCTCTTTTAGTTCATCTTGATCTTGTTGCTTCAAGATTTGGTTTTGATTTCACTCATTCATAATCTTTATGTTTTCAAAATCAGAACACTGCTGCACATATGAGAGTTGTAGAGATTATCGATTCGCAGAGTTGGATTGTTAAGAACACTTGGTGTGATCTTTCGATCCTCTTGATTTAGCATGATCTTGTATTCTTGTGAGCTTTTTGATGCATGACGTATGTCTTTAGTACTTCATATATGCTGCTGAGTTTGTTTCCTGTCATGCCAATGTTTACCCTTATGAATATATTTTGAGGAGCATGTTTAGGACTAAGTATGGGTCCTTATTCGCGTATTTGCACTCGGCCATATAGGGTGTAATGGGACATTTGTGAGCTGATCATGGTGCTTGTTTCTTCCAATAGTTAACATCTTCTAGTTTTTATTTGAATCACATTGGTTGTCTTGTGTTCTTTTGAGTTTAGTTATTTTTGTTCTTTCTTTACTTTTTCTTTCAAGTTTTACAGTAGCTTTTAGTTTGTCAATTTCTTTGCAAAAACTTGTAACAAGTGAATTTTTTTTATATCATATTTAGATGAGTTACCTATCCGAAATTTATTTATTTGTTATGCGATGTGATAGCAAATTGCTAGGGAAATAGAGCGACGACGGCCCACAACTTCGATCCGTCAAGGCAAACATGTAGCGGATGAGGAGTACCAAGAGGAGTACCAAGAGGAGGTTCCCGCTATTGCCACTACTGTACCTGCTCGGGCGAGTACATCAGCTATACGGGATAGGACACGATCGCCTGAGCCGAGTCGGCCTACATTGAGACGTTCGTCTTCAGAGCGTACACCATCATCTCCTATCCAAAGTTAGACTCCAGGGCTCGACGATATTCATTCGGATGACGTGGTTGGGTTAGATGCATCTGATGATGAGGTACATACCGATACAAAGAGTTTTGAGGATGCCACATACCATGGTGAGAATCAGGAAGCAATCGGTCCTAGAGCCTATGACTACCACAATGTGGCTACGGATGGAGTTGCTGAATACGAGGGCCGATATGAGCAACAAGACCATCCATATCAGTTTGTACAACCACATCAGCCGGTCCAACCTGACCAACCACAACAAGGGGCGGACCTATTGGTTACCAATGACGGCCGACCACTAGAGACAGAGCCGTTGATATGGTATAGGACGCACATATGCATGCTTTTTTGGATGAGTCAGGTACGTAGTCATATATATTTGATTGCTAAATTTCTTACGTTAAATATTTCACTATGATATAATGAATTAAGTGTTTTGTCCCATGTAGGTGGACAAGGAAGTTAGATGCATTTGACGTGACACTCATATTGAATTCATAAAAAAAATGGCCTCGTGCTAATGCCCATATGAGTTGGCTCTGGTTCGCACGAGCGAGTGGTCTGACAGCTTTGGAGGACATTGAATTTGACAAATTGGATCATTGTTTGATCCAAGTATTCCTCTATCGTTGGCACCTAGAGACGAACACATTCCATTTTCCCTGGGGTAAGATGACAATCACCCTCCATGATGTTGCCATCATACCGGGGTTGAGGCTGGATTGGCGGAGTCGCCCCTCGTACACTTGGAACGAACGAGCAACGCTGGGCTTTCCTCAACAATAGATTTGCCATGCCCATTGCAGAAATAAGCAGTCGAGGAGCTTGCTTCCCTCAGTCAAAGCTAGAGGAGATTATGAAATCAATGATTCTTCATGGAGATACTTTCGCCCCTGCACTTGCGATCGAATATCTACTGATAGTACTTGGGGAAATCTTCATCAACGATAAGTCAGCTTCACACATACCCTTGTGGGCAGTGGACTTAGTCGCTGATCATTCTGTGACTAGGTAGTACACATGGGTGTCGGACTGCTTGCCCTCTTATACCGAGCTTTAGAAGACACGTGCAGGGAAGGGGTAGAACCATGGGCGGGTGCGCTGCATTTGTGCATGTATTCTTATTCCTATAATGTTTACATCAAAATATTATGCCTTCAAACAGTTATACTTATTTTTTTTCTCTATGTATAAAGTATTGGATCTGGACTCATTTTTCGGCATTAGCCCCTGCAGTGGCCGATGGGTTGGTTTGTCAGGTTGCTCATAGGTGGGCTTGTCGGTGGACGCATATGATAGATTACATAGGTCTTATATTATATAGTGGGCCCAAATGCCCAATACCTTATATAGTGGGCCCAAATGCCCAATACCTTGTAACATATATATATATATATATATATATATATATATATATATATATATATATATATATATATATATATATATATATATCTTTGTCCGATGAATGGAAACCCTCAAGGAGGACTTTACATCAATCTTACAATCTTACTTGGTATTACAACCTAAGATCCCTAAACCCTAATTTCTTTTTCCAACTCTAGCCACCGGCCTCCTCGCCCTCCTCGTCCTAGCCGTCGGCCGCCCATCCCCCTCTTGGCCTACCTCCCTCGCCGCCACTCTTTCTCTCTCCCTCTCGGCCTCCCTTCTTTCCTCTCTCTCTCTCGCTTCCTCTTGGCCTCCCTTCCGGCCGCCTCGATCATCACCGCGCCGCCACTGCCCAGATCCGACTTCATCGGTCACCCTTACCCCGGATCCGCTCCCGCTGGCCGGCCTACAACAGTCCCCCACCGCCGGCTTCCCTTCTGCAAAAATAAAAATAAAAATGGCATTACCCGGCTTCCCTTCTGCAAAAATCAATCTGCAGCGGCCGCAACATCCGTGCACTAACGGACCTCATCCTTGGAACGTCGCCCCTCGATGGTCCCCGATGCCTGGCTTCAACCCTCATTGGATACACTCCGGCTCCCCTGCCCTGCGACATGCCGCTCCTCAGGCCTATCCGACATCGTCAGATCACGCCTATGTTCTGCCTGATCCTGCTAGGCATCACGCCTTCTCCTCTATGCAGCCGACATCTCCCGACTCTTCTTGGTACATGGACACTGGTGCCACCTCCCACATGACGAACTCCTCAAGTAACCTCTCATCTATTTCCTTTAAAGGCCCTGCACACTCTATTATTGTCGGAAATGGTGGTCGTCTTGCTACTTCGGGGATTGGCCACGCCAAATTACAGACCCCAACCCACCCACTACACCTCAACAATGTCCTCATTGCCCCAAAGATTGTCAAAAACCTTATCTCTGTCCGTCGGTTCACTATTGATAACAACGTTTCCCTTGCGTTTGATCCCCGTGGTTTCTCTGTGAACGATCTTACTACGGGGGTTACTCGCATGAGATGTAACAGCACCGGGGAGCTCTACCCTATCACAACACCTCTTGCGTCCAGTCAGTCGTGCCTAGTCGCCCTCTTGGCATCGTCGTCCAGCCTGTGGCATGCACGCCTGGGCCATCCCAGTGTTGTCGTTCTAGATGTCCTCCGTTCTCAAAGTCTTGTCACCTGTACTAAAGACCCACGCTCTGGTTGGTTTATGCTCTTCCTGCCAACTAGGCAAACATGTCAGACTGCCGTTCCAACGGTCCTTGAACTCCACCCTTGCTCCTTTTGATATCATTCATAGTGACATATGGACCTCTCCTGTGCCTAGCAAGGAGGATCACAAGTACTACCTCTTATTTCTTGATGATTACACTCATTTCTTATGGGTCTTCCCGTTGCATTTCAAGTCCCAAGTGTTTCATGTCTTTGCCAAATTCCATGCCTACATCAAAACACAGTTTCACACATCCATCAAATGCTTCCAATGTGATAATGGCCGTGAATTTGACAACAAAGATTTTCACTCTTTCTTCGCCACAAATGAGATCTCCTATCGGTTGTCTTGCCCCTATACTTCCCAGCAGAATGGCAAGGCCGAACGAATCATTAGAACCATAACCAACATGATGCGCTCTCTCCTCTTTCACGCATCTATTCCCTTTACCTATTGACCTTACGCCTTATCAACCACTTGTTATCTCCTCAACATTCTCCCATCTACTACCCTACACCATCGCTCGCCAACTCAGGCACTATATTGCACCTTGCCTAGGTATGATCACCTTCGTACCTTCGGGTGCTTGTACTTCCCAAACCAGTCCTCCACCGCCCCACACAAGCTTCACCCACGCTCCACTCCATGTGTCTTCCTAGGATATCCGTCTGATCATCGCGGTTACCTTTTCCTCGATGTCAAGACCCATAAGCTTATTTTGTCACGTCATGTCACGTTTGATGAGTCTCGCTTTCCCTTTTCTCCTCCTCCTCTCCCCTCTTCCACACCTCCAGTGTCTCAGTCTGAGTCTGAGTCTTCCTTCCCTCACTTTCTTCTTCCCCAAACCTCTCCCGGTGCTCCTGCCCCTCCACCACCACCACCACCACCCCCTGGATTACATAGGTCTTATATTGTATAGTGGGCCCAAAGAACCAATACCTTGTAACCTATATATATCATTGTCTAATGAATGGAAACCCTCAAGGAGGACTTTACATCAATCTTACAATCTTACAACATAGACCGACACCGTTGTGTGATCCGAGGAGGATACGTCACATTATAGAGCAGTTGGAGGTGATGAGAGTTGAGGATGTAAGGTTAACGCCATATGATGATATGTATCTTGACTTTGATGGTGTGTATCTGGTCTCTCAGTATAGGGCGATTCTCTCAGTTGCAAACATCCAAGAGCCGTACATGCAGGATCCCCTGTTACGGAAGTTCGGGCGTGCGCAAATCATACTCATGGATCGTGTCCCATCTGCCATTGAGATTCGTCCTTCTGGGACATCCCACGTACGTCAAGCTGAGATTTTCATATATGTACGATGTCTGGAATGACAGTCACAATCCCGCAAATTTGGTGGTTACACAGAATGTGCCTGTTGCACATGAGCCACATTTGGTCATGCCGAATTATATGGAGTGGTTTAGTCGTCATGGAGACCCATATGTTTTGCAAACTACAGTTGAGGCACAACCTATCGAGGAGGAGCCGACACCAATGCACACAGTACAAGCTCGGGTATGGATCGTGCCTTAAATGTTTCATTACTTGTATTTTATTTGTGAAAAATGATTTATTACATGATCGTTACAATGTTTGTTTTTTGCATTTGATAGGGCTTCACCCTATTATCGAAGCTCATTCGGAGGATGCTAGAACGTGGTGAGGAATTCTACAGCCATCAGGAGCTTCTCAGTTACTACCTCAAGGCAGTGAGCCACCCAGCCTCACTCGCTCACACTCAGGTCCGGGTATCACAACGGCAACTGTGATAGTTATATACTTTGATCTTTATTGTTAGGGGCTTTATGTTTTTTTTTTCCTTCATAAATGTTCAATGTTATGCACTTTAGTTAAGAACATTTATATTCAAGTTATATCGACCTATGTTCGTGATTGTTTTCATTAATCTTATGCTCTACTAAAATTTAAAAAACAAACCATAAATATCAATTAGCTGACAATAGATCTAAAATATTCTAGAAAATAAAATTATATTTATTTGCACACATATCCAAATATGACTATACTTTGATCTTTATTGTTAGGGGTTTTATGTTGTTTTTCCTTCAGAAATGTTCGATGTTATGCACTTTAGTTAAGAACATTTATATTCAAGTTATATCGGCTTATGTTCGCGATCGTTTTCATTAATCTTATGCTCTACTAAATTTTAAAAAACAAACTATAAATATCAATTCGTTGACAATAGATCTACAATATTCTAGAAAATAAAATTATATTTATTTGCACACATATCCAAATATATCTATATTCAAATATCTTTAAATGCTATGTCTTCAAATATCTTTAACGCATATCCAAAATTAATAGAGGGAATTTGGTGATTTAGACCCTTTAGCATATTTAATTAGGTAGTTAGCCCCCTTATTTTTTTAATTAGGCGCACCAAACCCCTTTAATTTTTTTTAAGCCATAGTAGACTTTTTCCTTCCTTCTCATTGGCTGCCATTGTTGATGGGGTTTTGCCCAGATTTGGTGCGATTGGCGCCCCTCCTTGTTCGCCACATCAAAGGAGCGTGGCCAAAGACAAGTCGCGGCTTCTCCTCCGAGTCGTTGCCGAGATCTCGAGCTTTCTAGAATTGTTCGCGGCCACCACCGAGGGCAGGACAGACGCCGGCGGGTGCACATCCTTCCGAGTTGCGAAATTCTCCGGCAGGCCGCGGGTGTTTCGGTGGTGGCGATGGCTCTGTCTGGCATGATGAACGCCCAGACGGCGATTCCCGTTCAGATGAGTGAAGCAAGGGTTGAATCGATTGCAACCGATTCAATATCGTACTCACCGTGAGTTTTCATATCCTCTCGTAAATTGGATTCCTTCGACTATTGTTAATCTGTATAAGAAATTTGGTGATTTGGAAACTAAAGTGATGATTGGAAGTGGTTTGAAGAGTGGAAATTCGTGTAGATTTTTGGAAATTCATACTGCATATCAAGTGTTTGTCAAAATGTCTAGTAGAGTTGATTAGTTAATCTTGGCTGTCTATGAATGATTCTTAAGGATTGGTGATGATGTGAGGGAAGTGTTACTGTTTATGTTGTCTTAGATGACATCATTGTACTTGAGCACACAAGTTGCAATTACTCCTTGTCCCTCATGGTTTCAGCAGCTAGGAATCTCATACTTTCCCCTTATTTCATGTCCAATTGAAATAAGTTTATATAGCTCTATCATTTGATACAACATCTTAATAATACAGATACCAAGCTTGCTTATGGGTGTGTCGTGCCTTGTGCTGTTACACGTTTCCTATCGGCAAAAAGAACCTTGCAACCTGGCATCTTGGAAAACAAATTAGTTTTTTTTTATCAAGCTGTAGAGAAACACCTTTTTAAAGTTTCATGAAAAGGAAAACCAAAACAAAAATCAACATAGACACAGTTAGTCTGCAACTGAATTAACCTTTTGAAACTAATCTTTGGAAGCAATTTATTGCTTTACATGAAGTTAAACTTTAACTGATTCAAATTGGATTGCTAATTTTGAAGAAAAGGGAGAACAAATGAATGAAGATAATGAACAAAAATATATAGAGAGAAGTAATGTTGCTCCTTGTATAGTATTTAGTGTAGATCTATGATTACAAATATTGTGTTTTTTGTACAGATTGACAAATTTGTTTTCTTGATGATCTAACAATTGATGATATTGAGAAATGTTGTTCTTGTTTTGATCAGATGCCTAAACAAGATGTCTACACCTTCTTCAACATTCTTGAGGGAGATCTCCATCTTCTCCAATCCACTCCTTACCATCTCCGGATTCAAGGCAGAATCCGAGGCTTCAAACCCAACAAGAAAGTATTCGGTTTCTTGTTGTGCTCAAGTACATAAATAGAAACAATTTGTTGTCATCATTAACTCCCGAGCTTTTGATTTTAAGAGATCGTATTGCCCCTATTCGGTGACACTATTTTGATTCCACATTTCATACTTCAATGTCACCAATTTTATAAAAATATCATCATAAATGATTGAGATCAATTAATTGTACTTACAAATGTGTCATCAATAAAATTGTCATCAATAAAAAGATGTCATCAATGAAGTGTAATTACATATTAAGCTCATATGTTATCAATTGTATAAAAATATCATCAATAAAGAATGTCATCACAAGTGTGTTATCACTCATTAGTGAATAAAAGTAGAATCAATGAAAATATATCGATATACAACTTACTGAATTACAAAAGTGACATCAAACGATTTGATTAAAAAAGTGGCATCGAATAATCACATTCGAGTTACTTTAAAAAAGTGGCATCACATTAAAGAAACAATGTCATCAAAACACTACTTTAAAAAAATTTGGCATCTCGGTAAAAAAAAAATATCATCAAAAAAATTGACATAAAAAAGTGGCATCACAGTAAACAAAAAATGTCATCAAGGTTTAAAAAAAGTGGCATTAAAAAAGTGGCATCCAATCATTTCATTAGAAACGTGGTATCAAAGTGAAAATAAAATATAATAAAACTTTGGAATCAAAACGGTAAAATATGACATCACAAAAAATGGCATCACTTGAAGAAAAAAAGAAAAAAAATCCAAATGGGTTGGTCAACTTAACGTTGACCGGTCAGTGGTCAACCAGTTGACCATTGACCACTATTTGGATGAGGCCTACCAAAACTAATTAAATTAGTTTGGGGTCTAAGTACCCAATTAAACATTCAAAAAGATTTATCTACCAAAATCACCCAAATTAATATTAGCGGGGTATCATCAAATATCGTTAATCCGTAATCTGATTTTGGATCAGGATATACACATAATCTGATTTTTATTTAAAAAAAACAATCACAACCGCACATTGCGAGTTTGCGGATTTGCAGAATTTAGAAAAAAAAAATCGCAACCGCGGATTGGGAGTTTATAGTGTGTCGTTTCTAGTCTGCGGTTACTGGCAATGTATTATGCGATAAAATAACCGTGTGAATTTAGACTTTGATCAAACTTGAGATCAATCATTCAATACACGAGCAATCTAAACTCAAAAAATGAAGAAGAAGGAGATCGAACATACACTTGCAAACTAAAATCAACTAATAAAAAACCCTCTAATTGACGACCCTGCAGTTCCTCCGAACCTGGCCCTGAGAGCCAGTCAAGACCCCAATCGAACCCATCCGATTCATGGCCGCACCAAACTCCAAAGCCCAAACCTTATTGTGCATCGCGTAGGTCTTAACCAAGCCCGCCGTCGAACCGCTACTCATGAGCGTTTGGTCCGATGTCAACAGCCCCCTGCCCTTCTTCAAGTCCATATAGTACTTGTTATCTAACCTATTAGGTGTCTCGACGTCGAGTGGGACCACTCGCGACCCTGCGTTGGTCGGGCACTCTTTCTCGAGCAGCCTAGCGAAGCTCGGGTCCATGGTGGCGTCAGTCGGGTTGAACCGGTTCGAGATCGAGGAGCAGTGAGCTATGCCGACGGAGTGTGCCCCTGATAAGGTGACCATGTCCTCCCAAGAGAGGCCTTTTTTGGCGAACCGTGTTTTGAGTGTTTGGACGTTATCGAAGGGTGCGGGAAGGTTGGACAGGAGTTCGTTTCCTGGGGAGACGAGGCCGTCGCGTCGCCCCGAGAGGACATGGTAGCCGACCTGGCCGAGCTTCAGGGCGCTGTCGCGGGCTGCGAAGGCTAGGGTGTCGGCACACGAGACGGTATGAGGGCAGGCGGCTTCGAGCTCGGCTTTGATGGCGTCAACGACTTCGAACCCGCGGAGGCTTCCTTTGTTTGGGATGCTGTCTTTCTCGGCTTTGTTGGTTGGAGTTGAATCCAATAAGACTGATCCATCACACCCCTGAAATTCAAAACATTAGTGTCAGTCTGTAGTTATATTAAACTCAGGTCAGTCGTGTACGGGAGAAACGACAACATATAAAAATAGCGGAATTTCATCTCAAAACCAATTAGTAATAAGAGGAGTAACCCACTAAGCTTATATGTTGTTCAAACAATCTCAATATTTCTGACGTGAGACAACCATATTCCAACAAGTTTAAAGCTAGATATATATAAATCATAACGAATATATACGAACCCTAACGAAGCAGTCATGGAAATGGAGGCGAATGAGACCAGCGCCAAGGCCGGGATTCTGGGAGACGAACCGGTTAACCACTCTTCGAACAATGGCCTCGGCGGAAGGGCAACTGGATTGGTAAAATCCAACCCGGAGAGGATGATAATGGGCGGAGGAGACGTGAAGGAGGGTCGAAGAGGCGACAAGGAAGGACAAGAAGCAAACAAGGACATTCATGGGGCTAACTCTCATCATATAGTGATTTTTGAATTTTGTTCCGTGGAGGATCGAGTGGGGTTATCCGTTTATGGAGTATATTTTGTGTTATGTGAGAGAGGTTGATGGGGATAGAGAGTTTGAGGGGTATATATATATATTTATAGAGAGATTAAAGAGAATAATTGATCGAGTAAGATCGATGAGTAGTAATTAATTAAAAGGGTATATATGTTGAAGGCTTCTGGGAAAGTAGGTGGTGGCTGCGGGTAATATATTATTTAATTATTAGTACGTCTCCCATGCTATGAATAATTGAATATGAGTTACGAGGGAGGGAGGAATTGATCGATGAATGAATGGGGTCATCTACAGACTACAGTACGTTTGTTAATCAATTGGAATATATAGCAACTACGTTGGACAATGTTTGCTAGTTGCCGAGTTGGAATTAAGCACGTGGTCAACACATGAGTTCAGGAGGAGTACGTCACGTGGAATTATGGAATACCCCAACAGTACGCACACTTTAACTAACACTACTACGGTATAATTGATTAATTAGATTTTGTCGTGGTGTAATCAAATTGGTTTCGAATAATAATATAAATCAAGGCAGCCGCCAAAGAGGATATATATTCAGAGCCCTACCAAGTTACCAACCATAACAACAAATTGACACTCATATATAAAGTCGATTTCTAGCAATTCTTATATATATTGCACTTGTTTTACCCGAGGTAAATAATACTCCGTATTGTTGTTGATTGCAAACCACCATGGACATATAAACTCTTTCAACAACCACCTCCATCTCTTCAAATTTGACTACTCTACATTTTTTTTTTGGGTGCAATTTACCTTGATCTATATATATAAAGGTATGTTATCACATATAATATCAAAATATCGTTAATTTCGAGTATAATTGATCTTAAAATTGTTTTTATATGCATATATATATATTTGGAGAATGTGAAAAAATCTAAAATCTCATTCGATTTTTGGTTGTTTTGAGTGAATGTTAATGTGTTTGGTTATTATTTTTTGTGATATGAGTTTTATATTTGCATTGTTGTGTGTGAATGTGACTTGTAAATGTGAAATCTGAGTGGAGTTGGAGGAATTGCAATTCGAAAGAGAGTCGTAGGACTAGGTCAAGCATATAGCATTAACTCAATGGAGTTCATCGAGGTAATTATGTCATATACTCGGTTAAGTTCGCTGAGGATATGACGTATACTCTGTGAAGTTCGTCGAGAATATAGCATCAACACCGAAACACAAAATAATATGGGTGTTTACTAGAATGTCCATATTTTCAGCATTTATTAACATTTTGTCCACCAAGTCATCTACCTATCCATATTAGCTAAATGTCCACCGTGTTTGCTGAAACCGGAGTTGTTGACGTCAACGTTGCTGAAATCGGAGTTACTGACGTCGACGTTGCTGAAACCGGAGTTGTTGACGTCAACGTTGCTGAAATCGGAGTTACTGACGTCGACGTTGCTGAAACCGAAGTTTCCTCATTTCAACAGCAATTACAACAATAATTTCAGCAACAATTACGAGATTTCAGCAGTAATTACAACACCACAAATAAAGTGGACAACAATAGAACAACCCAAAAATGATGCTGACACACAGATTCATCAAGTAGAACAACCCGAAAACACACTAAATAAATAGATGTGACAACAATATAAAATTTCAGCATTTCAGCATTATACATACAAGTATATTCCTCGATCAAACTGTTCCGGTTCTCCTTCCCAAATCCAATTCCATGTGTTTTACAGCTGTTTCGGTTTTGATAGTAGCACGACTTATACTTGGAGGTTTCTTTCCAATTCGAGCTCAAATTTGAGCTCGAAGCTCAATCCTAGGGTTGGAAATGGAGGCAATTACAATGTATATGGATTCCGGAGTAGTAGAGGAACCAGTAGAAGACAGAGATCGTCATCATCAGTAGTGATGGCTTCCATGGGGCTGGAAGGTTTGTTAACTGGCATATTCAAAGGCGGCGATCCCTCCGACGCCACCAGGCAGATGTGCGCCCCTATTGTCTCTCTCGTCAATGGCTTGGACTCTCAAGTTTCTTCTCTTTTCGATTCCGATCTGAGAGATCAAACTCCTGTGTTGAAACGGCGCGCTCGGAACGGAGGAAATCCTCGCACGGATCCGCATGCGCCTTCAGCACCGCGACACAATCATCGATTGATCTCGGATCCACCGAGCCTTGACAGAGCCTCCCATCTACCCCGCCTCCTGCTCCTGAAAACGCTCCTCCGCTAGGAAAACGTATAAATTTGTCACAATTTTTGCTGGAAACGCTCCTCCGCCAGCATAACGTATAAATTTGTCACAAATTTTGCTAACAAACAGTGAATCCATGGCAAACTTCCATCATAGACTCGAATCGGAATCGGAATCGGAATCATCGAGTTTTGATGCCAGCACGGCTCCACTGTCTTTGTTGAAGTCGGCGGACGAAGTCAGGAAGCGGCGAAGAAAACTGATGGAGATCGGCGGAGCAGGAGGCCGGAGATTGGAATCCGATTAATGGAGGAGGAAGAGACATCGTCCACGGATCTAATCGGATCCGATTCTAAATCTAATCGGATGAAGAAAATGGCGGAGAAGAGTTGTTGCTGCCTCCTCAGATGAAGAAAAGGATAAAATAGTTTAGGTTTTGATCTCACGGGCAATTTAGGGTGTGCTTGGGGGTAGGGTTTAAAGGGTTTGGGGGATGGCAAATATGCCTCGGTTTTCCCGTCGCGTCGTTTGGGTGTATGGGTTTATTGGGTTTGATGGGTGGGAAATGGGGAGTTTGGAGGGTGGAAGTGGATGGGGAATGGCACCTCCTTAGTCCAAAAAATTAGAGATGACAAAAAGCTAATTAAGCCCGTTCTGCAAATAAATTCAAAATAATATCGAAAACCATCAAACTTGAAGGAAAAATCTAAAACAAATCTCGAATATTGTTTTTCATCACATTTCAATGAGAATGATACTCCCTCCGTCTAAAAAACGTCTTTTTAGAACGGAGCACAGGAATTAAGGAGTATGTTAAGTGTAATAATTAGATGTAAAAAGTATG
Source organism: Persicaria tinctoria (assembly GCA_037127255.1). NCBI lineage: Eukaryota > Viridiplantae > Streptophyta > Magnoliopsida > Caryophyllales > Polygonaceae > Persicaria > Persicaria tinctoria. The sequence continues at coordinate 11,835,826 of JBANSL010000012.1, forward strand.
ATAAGTGTAATGATTAGACTTTGATATTAGAGTATTTGTTTTTTTTTTTAATTTGTGAGGAGAAGAGTAGTGGTGATGTAAAAATTAGACTAATGATTAGATGTAAAAGTATGTTACGTGTAATGATTAAATCTAAAAAAACATGTATTTTTAACAAAATTTTAGGGATTAAAAAGACATGCATTTTGAGACGAAGGGAGTGGTGTTTTTTTAGATTTCAATTTGTCATCGTCTCCCGGGCCAAAATTATAATTATTATTTTTAATAAAAAGGATTACGTTGCAATATATCTTCATTGATCTTTTCAATAGACAAAAGCCGTCTTACCAATAGACTTTCTCATTGACAGTTAGCTAGTTTTACACTTTAAGCAGTGAGTTTAGGCGTTCAAAATCACTTAAATTAAATCCATGTCATTCTTATTGAGAGTCAAAATAAACACGAAAATATAAAAAAAAATGTTAAAATAACATCTTATATAAAGATTTGAGCTTTTGTATTAGAAGAATATATTGATTACAACTATGGCAAAAATTAAAAATAAACTTAATATAATTCTTGTTTTCACACAGTCGTAATTTAATTAAAGGGGAAAAAAATTTGCTATGTGAATAGAATGGTCGAACACTCCCTGCTTTAATAAAGCTATACCACTTTATTTTTTACTACTTTTTTAAGTTAAAAAGATATATAAAATATTAATTTTTTTAATTAATTTTTTTTATATAATTTCATGTTTATTAATAATAAATAAAATAAAAATACATAGTAAAATGATATATAATTTATTAAAAAATCGCATAAAACACGGGTAATACAACTAGTTATAAAACAAGTAACAACCAGTGAAATGATAAACATTACATATGTTTCAAATTTGAACCATTAAATAGTTTTTTTTTCCATAGGTAGTAGGCACTTACAACCTTCATAGCAGAGGAAGGAGGGATTCGAACTTGGATCATTACATGTCATTTTTATTAGCTAAGCTAGTAAGATCCAACAGTATTTCAACTCTACCCTCATAAAATTTTGCTACAACAAATAGAAAATATATAGTTTTTTTTATAAAAAAAATATACAGATTGGACAAATAGATGATAACCAATCTAATTTATAGAGTTATTTTTATTAAGTTATAGAGTTGGGTTGGGTCCATAATATTTTAATAATTTATAGAGTTATTAATTAATAGAAGGAGGGTTGTTGGTACACTTCTGATTTTTTAATCCCACATCGAAAGTGGGAGGATTCTGAACCTAACCTATAAATGAATGTGCTACTACACCTAATATCAATTGGTTTTGGTATGATGCCCAAACATATAAGCCAATATACAATTTCGATGTGGAATTCATAAGTATCCCAACAAGATATCCATAATAATCATGTTTCTACCATCAAGAAGAAAGTTGTAGCGAAAGCTTTCTCTTAGAGAAAATGATCAAATCCAATATATTGGTCGTTCCGTTAATACTAGGTCCAACTCAGATGAAAAGCTCTTAGAGAAAATGATCAAATCCAATACTGGTCGTTCTATCCCGTTAATAATCAGGTCAACCTCGATCGATAACAAAAGGATCAAACTTACATTTTATTTTTATTTTAGACTTGATCAAACTTGAGATCAATCATTCAAAACAATGAGCAATCTAAACTAAAAAGAAAGAAAAGAAGGAGAACACTTCAGACACACTTACACACTTGCAAACTAAAATAAATAAATAAATCTCTAATTGACGACCCTGCAGTTCCTCCGAACCTGGCCCTGAGAGCCAGTCAAGACCCCGATCGAACCCATCCTATTCATGGCCGCACCAAACTCCAGAGCCCAAACCTTATTGTGCATTGCGTAGGTCTTAACCAAGCCCGCCGTCGAACCGCTACTCATGAGCGTTTGGTCCGATGTCAACAGCCCCCTGCCCTTCTTCAAGTCCATATAGTACTTGTTATCTAACCTATTAGGTGTCTCGATGTCGAGTGGGACCACTCGCGACCCTGCGTTGGTCGGGCACTCTTTCTCGAGCAGCCTAGCGAAGCTCGGGTCCATGGTGGCGTCAGTCGGGTTGAACCGGTTCGAGATCGAGGAGCAGTGAGCTATGCCAACGGAGTGTGCCCCTGATAAGGTGACCATGTCCTCCCAAGAGAGGCCTTTTTTGGCGAACCGGGTTTTGAGTGTTTGGACGTTATCGAAGGGCGCGGGAAGGTTGGACAGGAGTTCGTTTCCCGGGGAGACGAGGCCGTCGCGTCGCCCCGAGAGGACGTGGTAGCCGACGTGGCCGAGCTTCAGGGCGCTGTCACGGGCTGCGAAGGCTAGGGTGTCAGCACACGAGACGGTATGGGGGCAGGCAGCTTCGAGCTCGGCTTTGATGGCGTCGACGACTTCGAACCCGCGGAGGCTTCCTTTGTTTGGGATGCTATCTTTCTCGGCTTTATTGGTTGGAGTTGAATCCAATAAGACTGATCCATCACATCCCTGAAATTCAAAACGTTAGTATAAGGAAATGAACACATCTCTAGTCTCTAGTTATATTAAACTCAAGTCAGTCGTGCACGGGAGAAACGAACAACATATAAACATACGGAATTTCATCTCAAAACCAATTAGCAATGAGAGGAGTAACCCATTAAGCTTATATGTTGTTCAAACAATCTCAATATTTCTGATAAGTTTAAAGCTAGATATATATAAATTATATGTTATCGAATATATACGAACCCTAACGAAGCAGTCGTGGAAATGGAGACGAATGAGGCCAGCGCCAAGGCCAGGATTCTGGGAGACGAAACGGTTAACCACTCTTCGAACAATGGCCTCGGCGGAAGGGCAACTGTATTGGTAAAATCCAACCCGGAGAGGATGATAATTATAGGCGGAGGAGACGGGGAGGAGAGTCGAAGAGGCGAAAAGGAAGGACAAGAAGCAAACAAGGACATTCATTTTCGAATTTTCTTCCGTGGAGGATCGAGCGGGGTTATCCGTTTAAGGAGTATATATTGTGTTATGTGAGAGAGGTTGATGGGAATGGAGAGTGTGAGGGCGGGGTATTTATAGAGAGATTAAAGAGTAGTAGTATAAAGTAAGATCAGTACTAACAAAGTAATAAGTAATAATTAAAAGGGTATGTTGATGGCTTCTGGGAAAGTAGGGGGTGGCTGCGGGTAATATATATATTATATTAAATGATGGATCATTATGAGTTACGAGGAAGGAATTGATGAATGGGGTCATCTACAGTAGGTGGATCTATGGGGCATGGGCCATAGGCGGGCGACGGCCCCCCTACAGTATGAGGAGTCTAGCTGGTTGGTTTATTGGTTAAGCTTATTTTATTTTTATACGTGTATGATAAATGTAACATGCATTAATTTTTATTGCATACATTATAAATATGGCCGGATTTTATTATAAAAGCAACGAGGGCATATATATATATATATATATATATATATATTTTTTTTATTTTTTTTTTAAAACGGCGAGAATAAATTGGAAAGGAGGTAGGGAGGAATCGAACACAGAACATATCAATCGTTTTTGATAGGATTAGGAACGTACGTAGTAGCAGGGTGTTACACTTACACCGTTGGTTAATCAAGTGGAAAAAGTAATGCTTGCTAGTTGCCGAGTTGGAATTGAGCACGTGGTCAACACAAGTACGTGGAATTATGGATTACGTCAACACTACACTTAACTAACACTATAATTGATTAATTACATTTTATTTTTTTTTGGGTGAACTTAATTAGATTTGTCGTGGTGTAATGAAATTCGTTTGGTATCAAGGCAGCCGCCAAAGAGGATATATTCAGAGCCTACCAACCATAACAACAAATTGACACTCATAAAGTCGATTTGTAGCAAGTAGCAACCCTTCATATTGCACTTGGTTTTTTTCTTTAAAAAAAATTAATTACGTTTTTTCCGAGACGTTTTAGTCGATGCAACTGTATAGCATGCAGATCTATCAATCGGGTCATTCGAATCAGATTTAGGTTGGATTATTTCGGATTTCGGGTACAACAGATTATGAAATACCTCTCCTCTTAATAGCATAATATGATCAAAGATGAATGAAATAGACAGAAATCAGTAAGAATAATGCAGATTCTAGCAGCAAATGTAAGATAATCGAAAATGGTATTTATGCCTTCATGATGGGTGGCTCTAATCCCCAAAACCCTACATTTGGGGGAGCAAAACATTGTCTTATATAGTATGCAATGTAGGGATCATGTGCCTTTCACGTGGGACAGTTGTCCCTTATTGCACTAGAGGGCAAACGAATGAGAAAGTGGTATGAAGATGAAATTAAATTAAGCTAGAAATTAATTATTATTCCAATATAAACAAGCATGAAATTAATTAAGCTGGAAATTAAGCTAGAATATGATAATCTTCATATCCCCTCCTCAAGTTGAACTTAGTGGTAGACGACCAACAAGACCCAACTTGAAAGAAAGAAAATGATGTTGCTTCTCTCCAAGAGCTTTAGTGAGCACATATGCAAGTTGAACTCCAATTCTGACATGTTATGGAAGAATTAATGAAGCCCTCCTGCAGTTTTTCTCGAATGTAGTGGCAATCTATCTTCAAATGTTTTGTTCTCTCATGAAACACTGGATTCTCTGCTATATGTATATCAAATTTACTATCACAAAATAATGGAATAGACAGTGACACACTGATCTACCCAAACTATCTCACTGGCAGTGGTTGACATACTTCTGTATTCAACATCATAGAAAGCATTACGATTCATAGAGGAATCCTTAGGATAATGTAAACCTGTGGAAACTGTGTCTTTCAAATATATAACAACATGAATAATTGCATCAAAATGAGTTTGCATGCCTTGGCTCAACCATAAATTGATACTAACATCCAATGTAGGTAACCATTGCATCGAGCCCGGTTGCAGGAGTTGACGAATCAGACGCCGCCGCCATATTTCTGAGTCGACAAGATGTCCTGCAAGATTCTCCGTGACCCGTGAGCCTCCACATTTGTAAGATACACTGCTTTCTTCAAGTTCACTGCTACTGAATGGTGGAGTCGGTGGAATTGGCGTCTCGATTTGTCTATAAATGTCATTCACACATTTCCTATTTCACCGACATTGGCAACTAGTGTCGACACCACCTTCACCGAATAAGGAATTCGACATCAACATTGTGCGGATGACGGGATACCACCATGCCGATAGAATGACCGTTATTATTCGAGGAAGTTAATTGGGCCGGGATCAACAACGAGATTCCATCTCAAAACCAGATTGATAACGTCAATAAGAGAAGTATCGGTCTGAAAAATTTATAAATCTGATTTTTGCTTCAATTCAATTTTGTTTGGTTTTGAGCCATTAAAGTTTAAACGGACTATAATACTCGATTTAAACATAAAACAGTTGAAACCGATCAAATCAGGGGCGGAGCCGGGGGGGTGCTCGAGCACCCCCTGGCGGAAAAAAATACAATTTTTTTTTTGCATATATTTAGTATTTTTAAGGTAATATAACATCTTTACTTGATAATTGAAACAAAAGTGTTATTTAACTCAAGTGATAAAGGAAGTAGGAAAGGATAATCAAAATCAAAAGGTTTTGAGTTCAAATCCCAACTTCTTTACTTTTTATTTGTTTTATTATATCATTAATTCTTTTTTATTTCTCTCCATATTTTTATTTCTATCAACTATTTCATTGAAAGTTCTCTCTATATTTTTGTTTCTATAAACTATTTCATTAAAAAAATATCATATTTATGACTAAATTATACATTTAATATTTTCTTTCAATATTGTTTTAAAAGTAAATTTTCGTGATTTAAATTTTAAAAAATCACAATTTTAATGTTTTTTTCAATATTTTTTTTAAAAATCTTCCTAGTAAGTATACACCATAAAAAATATTTCACGGAATTTTTTTAACACCCCTGATCGAGATTCCTCGTTCCGCCACTGGATCCAATTAGACTAAGAAAAATAAAATACAAACATGATATACATCACCGGTACCTTCTTGATAAAGTTGAACACTTGAAAACAAAGCATCTTAGAAATCTATGTATGAACAATTACTAAAAATAAGATGGACCATTTTGAATTTGCAATGTGCATATATGCAATGCAAGCTAAGTGTGTTGACCGAGTGCTTGGATTTATTCGCAAGCAAGTTGATAAAATCATAACCATATATACCATGCCGTTTTATTGTATCAATAATTGTTTTTCAACTATTCATCGTTCGTTCAAAATCCCCGTCTACCTATGTACTGACTACTGCTCTCCGATCCTTCCTTGCCTCCTTCCAAATTAAAACGTTATCCACAACTTATATTACATTACATTACATTTTAATTAAATTTGCCTTTTTTGGGTGTCCTATATAAGATCTACCACACCCACACTTCCATCATTCTCATATAGCTTCAAGTGATCAAACGCTTAGCTGCTTCATCGATCTCTCCTTTCGTGTCATCGATATTTGCCAAAATGGCGAGATCAGTTATCCTCTGCTTGCTCTTCTCCCTCGTCGCTATTTCAACAATGCGCGTCTCCTTTGCTTCTCTTCAAGTCGGATTTTATACCAAATCTTGCCCTTCCGCTGAGGCCATTGTTAAAAACACCGTCAATAAGTTTGTGTCGCAGAATCCTGGGTTAGGAGCCGGGCTTGTTAGAATGCATTTCCACGACTGCTTCGTTAGGGTAAGTTTAGTTGCCTCATTTGATTTAACTTCATGTGAAATATCTGATGGGCGGGAGGCAAACACGTATTGGGTTACATTAATTTATTATATATTATTATTTTTGCGATTTTAAGTTCGTATTGGTTGCGCTTAGTACATGTTGACTAACTATATATCTTAATACAGGGATGCGATGCATCGGTTTTAATCGACTCGACGACAGGCAACCCTGCGGAGAAAGACAGCGGAGTCAACAACCCGAGCCTTCGAGGCTTCCAAGTCATCGACGCCGCCAAGGCCGCCCTCGAAGCCGCCTGCCCTCAGACCGTCTCGTGCGCTGACGTTCTCGCCTTTGCTGCCCGCGACAGCGCCTCCCTCCTGGGTGGCATATCGTACTCCGTCCCCTCTGGCCGTCGCGACGGCCGCGTCTCCCACCAAGCCGAGCCCGTCCAAAACCTCCCGGGGCCGTTCTTCAACCTCCAGCAGCTGCAATCAAGCTTCTCCAAGAAGGGAATGTCGGTGGCCGACATGGTAGTCCTCTCCGGCGCGCACTCCATCGGCGTCTCCCACTGCTCCTCGTTCTCCAACAGGCTCTACTCCTTCAACGCCACCAGCCCACAGGACCCTTCCATGGCCGCCTCGTTCGCCGCCACGCTTAAGGCCAAGTGCCCCTCGCCCGCCAACACCCCCAACCCGACAGTGGCGCTTGATGCGGTCACGCCGAATAGGCTGGATAGCCAGTACTACCGGAACGTGATGAGCCACCGGGTGCTGTTCACGTCGGACCAGACCCTTTTGGGGAGCCCTTCGACAGCGAACATGGTGAAGGGCTTCGGCGGGCCGGGCGGGGTTTGGGCTGGTGAGTTTGCTAAGGCGATGGTGAAGATGGGATCGATTCAGGTGCTAACGGGTAATCAGGGAGAGATCAGGAAGAACTGCAGGGTTATCAACTAATTATGGAATTATATTTTATTTAATGGTAGTTTGATTGCTTGTGATCGATGATTAATTTTGGTAATTACTTGGTTTGATTGTATTTCACACACTTGTGGTCCTGTGGAATTAATAAACGGCTCAAAGGAGCTGGTCGCAAGATTATTTGTTGCTATTGCTCTATAAAATACGTAGTACAATTTAAAATTTCTCACACTAGCTAGCTTGTTAGAAGTTTTTTTTTTCTGAGAAGGAAATACTTTTAAATCCCATACGACAACAGAAATCTGGAAGAAACCAAATTGAATAAGCAGATAGGATAACCGTCATATGAAACAACCATAAATAACCATAAATAAGCAAAATACAAGAAGAAAGCCCGAAAACCAAAGATCTCAGCTAAGAAGACCAACAGACAGACAATCGAAGGACACCAAGTGAAAGCTGCATATGCCGAACATGGGAAAATCGATGGACTGACACGATATCTCGACGCCGGGGAGATAGATGTAGAAACCCATCAACGGAAAAGACGTCTCCTGAAAATGTGTGGATCAAAGTTTATTTTTATCAAAATCCGACTCGGACAGATGACTGGGGTCATGTGCACAGGCGTACATGCGCTAGTAGCCTAGCACACAAGCCGAGTGAGGTTCCATTCTAAAACCAATTGGCAATAGAAGGAGTAGCCCACCAACTCATATACTAGGGCTTGATATATTCAACTTTCTGATGTGGAACACTTTTGGTCTCATTCACATTTCAATACGCCCCCGCAAGTCCAACTAGGAATGATCATCTAGTTGAGACTTGGACAACTGGGCAACCCAGACCATGATCGACACAGGCCGTTAGGCTAACCGCTCTGATGCCATATCAAAGCTAGTCCGACTCGGACCGATGACTGGGGTCATGTGCGCTCGTGCACACGACTCCCAGTCATCGGCTCGAGTCGGGCTTTGATAATTTGAAGGATAAAAATTTTTTCCCCATAATTTTAAAATTGATCGGCTAATTACGGTCAAAACACTAAAAAATGCCTCATGGCAATGGATTAAAAACAACTTCACTAATAAAAAAAATTCAAAGAAGGGTTTATATGGTTAATAGGTAATGGTAAGCCTGTCAGTTTTTGGACAGATAATTGGGTATGTAAATCGCCCCTACTCCACTAGCTTAATGGGGCTCAACAAATTGATATGAACACAAAAGTAATAGCGGGCAGATGGTGGAAAGAGAAATTAAGCAATATCTTAGATTAAAATCCAATACAAAAAATAGTTGACCTTTCGCTACCAATCAATCCTACCCGGATCGCATGGGTGGATCCTCTTTAGGGCCAGAGGTGAAAGTTTCCCCCTCAATCAAAAATAAAATTTAATATACATATTCCTCTTCTCGATAACTTCAATTTGATATATTATAAGCTAAAATCAGATACCTGACTAAAAAGTTATAAACGTTTCAAGACTGAAGCAGTATAAATTATTTCTCACACATCATTTATCAAATTAATATACTTTTATCATACTTATCATTTGTTAAACTTCGCAACTTAATACTATAATTAAACCCGAAAACTTCAGATATTGATGGGCTTTTTCGAAAGAAAAAAATTAGAGATCGATTTCCACCCCTCAACTAACTGCTTCAGGATCCGCCACTAGCGGATCAGCTTTACTAGTGGCTTGATAAGCAAGGTTGGTTCATAACATTAAGTGCAATGAAACTGGTATCAAACCAACACTGCTTCTCTGATGATCCTAATAGCTGGATTTGAAAGGTGGATACGATTCAAAAAATAAAAAAACTTCTTGTGGAAAATTTCACAGAATGGACTACCCACGAGGGAGAGATTAGCAAGTAAAGGTACCCCTGTCCCGAACTACTATAATTTTTGTGACACTCATTCAGAGAATGTAGTCCACCTCTTCGTGGAATGCACCTTCGTATAGAACTCTCCATTTTAGAAATTCAAAAAGTTCGCAATGTAAACAATCTTCCGACATCAACAAGGAATGTCAAAGTCTTTATGGACAAACTAGGATAATCCCTTAATAAGATTGAAAAAGAAGAAATGACAATTAAATGATGGACAACATGGTTTTATAGAAATCAAGATAAACCTACGGGTTTGGAATTACAAAGCTTTATCCACCCTAGACAATTGGAAGAAGGTTTTGTCTGGAGTTTTCGTCATGGACAACATCGCTAATGGAAAAAGGACAAGTCTACGGCATAAACTGAGTATAAAAAATGTTAGATGGCGAAAACTAGATCGCAGGTACTTTCCCCCGATGGAAATGCTGGTGCTAGATACATTATTAGGGATTGGGAGGGCAACACCATTAACATTGGATATATGCACTTGGGAATGCTATGGAAACGATAACTATTTGAGAAGGTATTGTCTATGCAAAAAATATTAGAACTAGTAAGATAGTTATTGAAGGTGACTTGCAAATCATTAATGATAAATCATCTTAAATAATTATGTACGTAACATTCCACTAATTGATTTCTTAATTAGCTAGAAAATTTTATATACATATGCAAAATATTACTCTCGATGAATTAAAACTTATCATTTACTATTCATGTACATTTTTTTTATAATAATAAGTATGAGATTATTAAAAAAAATTATTTAAAATTCAATATTTTAGACCGTTTTTAACACCTAAAAAACAAACATGAATATTAAAACATCATGTTTTAATTAACCTATTGTATAAAATTGAATTCTCGTCCATCAAAACAATTTCATAATGTTATTAAAAAAAAATGCAGAAGTGTCGCTCGATTGTGTCAGAATTTGCACCTTACTTTCCATATTGAGACTATCAAATTTTACAAACATAAAAGAACACGAGAGAAAAGGCGGGGATAGCTCAGTTGGGAGAGCGTCAGACTGAAGATCTGAAGGTCGCGTGTTCGATCCACGCTCACCGCATTTCTTTTTTGGTTCTTTTCATTAACTAAAAGCATCAAATTGACATTTGATTTTTATTTCGATTTACATTTAGATGAATATCAAACATGAAATGAATCAAGGGACAAGTAATTAAACTGAACAAACAAAAAGAACATCACTTCAAAAACAAACACACATTAAAATTAACCTCAAAACAAATCAGTTGACGACCCTGCAGTTCCTCCGAACCTGACCCTGAGAGCCAGTCAAGACCTCAATCGAACCCATCCGAGCCATGGCCGCTCCGAAGTCCAGAGCCCAAGCCTTATTGTGCATTGCATAGGTCCCAACCAGACCCGCCGACGAAGCGCTACTCATGAGCGTTTGGTCCGAAGTCAGCAGCCCCTTGCCCATCCTCAAGTTCATGTAGTACCTATTATCCAACCTATTAGGCGTCTCGACGTCGAGTGGGACCACTCGGGAGGGCGAGGGGCACATGGCCGCGAGCTGCCTAGCGAAGCTCGGGTCCATGGAAGGGTCAATCGGGTTGAACCGGTTAGAGAACGTGGAGCATTGAGCCACGCCGACGGAGTGGGCCCCAGAGAGGGCGACCATATCCTCCCAAGAGAGCCCTTTGTTGGAGAAGTGGTTTTTGAGGGTTTGGAGGTTATCCGAAGGTGAAGGGAGGTTGGATAGGAGTTCGTTTCCCGGGGAGACGAATCCGTCACGTCGGCCTGAGGGGACATGGTAGCCGACGTTGCCGAGCACCAGTGCGCTGTCCCGAGCGGCAAAGGCTAGGGTGTCGGCACAGGAGACGGTGGAGGGGCAAGCGGCTTCGAGCTCGGCCTTGATGGCGTCGATGACTTCGAATCCTCGGAGGCTCCCGTTTGGGAAGCTGTCTTTCTCGGCTTTGTTGGTTGGGGTTGAATCCAATAAGACTGATCCATCACACCCCTGAATCAATTCACAAACATCAAATTCAAAATGTTAGTAACTTAATTGTTTTTATAATCTTCGGTCATCCTAAAAAAACAAACGTGAATATAATTAAATAAATACGAACCCTAACAAAGCAGTCATGGAAATGGAGACGAATGAGGCCGGCACCAAGGCCAGGATTCTGGGAGACATATCGGCTAACCACACGACGAACAATAGCCTCAGCGGAAGGGCAACTGGATTGGTAAAAACCGACGCGTAGAGGAGAATAGTAGGCGAAGGAGACGGGGAGAAGAGTAGAGGAGGCGACGAGGAAGGAGAAGAAGAAAGCAAGGGTATTCATGGCTTCAGTTCAAGTGATCTCAAGGATGATCGAAAGTGTGTGTACAGTACAGAAGGTTGTGAGTTTGGTGAGGAAAATGATAGTTTTTGAGGAGTATTTATAGAGAAATACTCCGTAGTAAAGACAGAATTAAAGATACAATGATGATGAGATCGATTGATGGCTTATGAGAGGAAGATGCATTGGTGGCTGCAAATTCAACTTTTGAACGAAGAAGTAATCAACCGTTTTTTCAATATGAAAAGAAGCAATCAATCTTTGAATAGTCCGTATTTATTGAAAATATTAAAATGAAGCAATAAATTTTAATATTATACGAGGAGAATTGAACAAATTAAATCTATACAATAATATTGAATTTTTTGTTACATTTACTATTGAAATCAACATTTTATTTATAATATACTTAATATGTAATATAATATAAATTTTTAAAAGCTGTTCAATTATTATTTTCATTACCGAAAATTTCCAGAGGACTTTTTTTCGTTGCTTCAAAAAATATTTCGCAATTTTTAATATTTTTATCAAGTCTTACTAGCTTAGTTGGTAAAGATGACATATAATGACTAATAAGAGCATCTTCCCCCGTAGGCTAGAATAGCTAAGGGAAATAGCCTACCAAAAGATAATATTCTATAGAATATTCTCTTTTGGCCTATTAAATAGTTTTGTTGTTCCCACCGTAGGCCAAATTTGACAGGCAAATTTTCTATAAATACTCATGTAAGTTAGAACTTTCACACTCATTTCCGTCACTCGATTCTATCGGTATCCTTTCGATTTGAATCAACAATGAATTCTTCTCAAATATCATCATCATCTCACTCTTCAAATGAAACTATTGAGATTTCTAATTCAATCTTTGATTCATTTGAACAGGATCAAAATGTCTTACTACAAATTTTATTTTTAATTGTAAATCATAACTATATAATATATAGATTTATAATTGTATTATTTATAAATTTACTTCATATTATGGTTTTGATGTGTTTTGGGATTTTTATTATTATTTTCAAATATAGTAATTTATGCAAATCGATATTTATTTATGAGATATGATTTTGATGAAGATGTAATAATATAAAATGAATATGTTTTTCTAAAGATATTAATTATTTATCCAAATATAATCCAAACATATTAAATATTATAGTCATATCAAAGAACTGATCAATATCTTTACAAACTATAACTTTTAGTTTTGATAAAATTTATAATTAGATAGTTTATATACAATTAATTGTGTGATTTATAAATTTATATTAATAATGAACAATTAAAAATAAATAAATAAAATGGTGGAATTCACATTTGGCCTTCTAAAATGTCAAGCCAAATTTGGCCTTCATTTTAGAAATAGGCCAAAAATTTTTTGGCCAAAATGAGTTTTGGCCTATGATGGAAGAAAAAATAGGCTAAAACTCATTTTATAGCCTAGGGTGGGAGATGCCCTAAGTCATGAGTTCGAATCCTTTTCTCCATTTTGTAATGGTCTAAGTGCATATTTATGAACCAAATTTTTTTTAAAATAAAATGAGATGTAACATTTTTGTCTAAATATTCTATTTTCAATATTGCTTGCAAAAATCATTTTACAAAATTTGAAAATTTTAACAAGTTGATTGAACCGTAACTTTTAATATTAAACCTAATATAAGTGAGATAGACGAATAATCACCTAACACTTTAACACTTTAATAATATATATACGGAGTAAGTATTAATTTTTGTCGTGGTGTAACCAAATCGATTTTAATTCAACGCAGCTGTCCAAGTTGCAGTATAAAGAATAAAAAGAGTCCCTCGAATTCCAAATGTGAGTATTTCACATTTGTTTGGATTTTCATACATTATTAATTAAGTTTATAATATAAATACACGTTTTGTATTATGAACTTAAGCCGATTGAATTCAAACAAACCCTACCATTCTATTATCATAATAATTAATACGGTATTTTTTTTATACCTTAAGCAGAGGCAGATCCTTTTTAGGGCCGGGGGTGACAGACTGACAGTCGTCTCCCAATCGAAAATAAAATTTAACATACATATTTCTCTCGTCGATAGCTTCGATTTGATATATTATAAGCTCAATTCTGATGTCTGAGCAAAAAGTTATAAGCGTTTCAATTTTCAGGACCGAACATGTGTAAATTTCCTCCATCATTATTTACCAAACTAATATATTTTTATCACAATTACCATTTGTAACACTTAAAGCATTAATAATATAGTTATACCCGAGAAATTCAAATTAGGAGATTATACTCGAGAACTCGAAGTTCACATGGGTTTAATTTTACATACAATTTTTTTATCGTAATTTTCCGCTCCCTCAACCAACAGTTTCAGGATCCGCCACTGACAATTAAGACGATAAAAAAAAAGATACCTTGAAAAAGGTGAATCCTAGCTTCTAATCTAATTTAAAATAGGACTAAAACGTAATCAAATTAATAAATGGATTAGTAAAATCCTTCGAATCAATTTGGGTAAAAATAAACGAATTAGTAAGATCTAATCAAATTAATATTTGAGTTAAAACTTTTTAAAGGAGTATTAATTATATTTGAGTTAAAACTTTTTAAAGGAGTATTAATTAAGTAGGGTAGTATACGGAGTAGTCCCTCTGTAACTAAATAATTGGCCTTTTGGCCACTTTTTCTTATAACAAAATATTTGTCCATTTGAACCTAATTAATGACAAAAATTTTTAATTTTATCAATTCATCTCATTAATTTTATTTGATTTCCAAGAAATTATATTAATACTCCAACTTCTCACACTATTCTTTTTTTTTCATTGGTCCATTTTTTTTTCCACATTATTTATTAGCTAAATTTTTAACTATTCTACTTTTTAATTTTAGCTTTCTTAAGAAGTGTGAAAACTCTCAAATGGTCAATTATTTTGTTACCGAGGGAGTATGAGATTTGAGTTAATTGTTTCAAGAAGATCAATTTGAGTTTTTTTTTTACAGTAGGCAAGAATTAGGAGCGATTACACAAGTTGTAATATGGCTCCTTGATCATCCTTAATGATGATGGTACAAAGTTCCCTATTAAAAGGGATAGTAGAGCTAATACTAATGATACCCTTCCGAGCTATAAAGTCGGCTACTTGATTCGCTTCTCAGTAGCAGTGTCTGTATTGAACAAGGTCGAAAGAAGATTCCAATTTCTTGATCTTCTCAATGTGATGTATAATCTCACATCTGACATTACTGCTGTTGGTGATGGCTTTGATGAGTTGTAGATTGTTCCCTTCTATTATTGCTCTTCGAAGTCATTTCCTAATTGCTTGTTCCATACCTGTCTAAATAGCAATAGCTTCAGTTTGAATGACGACTGAGCTAGGGGCGGATCCTTTAAAGGACCGGGGGTGTCAGTCGCCCCCCCCCCCCAATCCAAAATAAAATTTAATATACATATTCCTCTCGTTGATAACTTCGATTTGATATATTATAAGCTCAAATCCGATAACTGAGTAAAAAGTTATAAACATTTCAAAACTGAAACAATATAAATTATTTTTCACATTATTTTTCACATCATTTACCCAATTAATACACTTCTATCATACTCATCATTTGTTAAACTCCATAACTTAATACTATAATTAAACCCGAAAACTTCAAATATTGATGATTTTTTCGAAAAAAAATTATAGATCAATTTTTCGCCCCCTCAATTAAACGTTTCAGGATCCGCCACTGGACTGAACTTTTGGCAGTTTCCTTATAAAACATATGAATGAAAACATCTATGATTGGACCCAAATTGAAAACGATAATCATAGAAATAAAACTACAAATCTATCTATCTATCTATCTATTAATAATACTAATTATTCTGTTAGCATTTTGCTGACGTGTCACGCCCACAATTAAACTTAAATTTTTTTTATTCAAATGGTATTTTCTTACCTTTGATTATTTTTTACGATCTTTTAATATTTCATATCATAGTTAAGATTCTTACCATAATCAATTTAATCCAATATTTCAAGTTCTAAGAATATTCACTTGAATTGATTGGTTTTTTTAAATAAAATTAGTTGGAATATATAGGCTCTGTTTGGCAAAATACTAGCTGATAGGGTAGCTGAAACTGATTGGTAGCTGAAGCTGATGGATTATTTATGTTAAATATATGTTAATAAGCTAGTATGATGTTTGATAAACCTAGCAGTTGGAGTAAATGATGGAAACCTGTGAATAGAAAATCATAAGCTCCGAAAAGCTTCGATGAGTAGCTGTTGAAAAACTTTCATTCCAAAAGCTAATTAAACTAAAATTTTATATTTATTTCATTTTCAACTTTATATTATCGAAATCAAAAGGTTCAATAAGCTAGCTGATGAGTTTTTATTTTGCCAAATAGAGCCATAGTAACAATTTTTTATGGCTATAGGATGTACGTAGTTTATATATTAAGATTTTGATAACATTTAATTTTGTGACGACTTATAATTTGAATGCATGAATATGAATATAAAAAATTATTAAATCTATATCATAATAAAAGTCCATTTATTAAGATAACTACATACAACTACTCAGAACTTATATTATAAAATTGACAAATTATTTATAACATATCCTCTATCCTATCTATCTATCTATCTATCTATCTATCTATTAATCATACTAATTCTGCTAGCATTTTGTTGACGTGTCACGTCCACAATTAAACTTAATTTTTTTTATTCAAATGGTATTTTCTTATTGGTCAATATTATTGCTGAAATGTTAAAATACACATTTTCTATTTAAACATATTTATTTCCTATTTTCACACTAATAAAAAGTTTCTTTTCTTATTAATCGATATTATTAAGGAAACTTTAAATATTTATTTCCAATATTATATTTATTGGTCATATTAAAAATGGCTAGATATTTAATTAAAATGTCAAAATAAAAATTAATTATAAAAATCAACGATTCTCAAAATCATATTTCTTTTCAAAATTTGAATATTTTATGGTATAAACATCTCTTTTTTTTCAAATTTTTAAATATTTTTGGAGATAGAAGCGAAACGTCATTAATTTTAAGAAGAGATTATTTTTTCACATGTTATCCTTCAAAAATTGCAGAAGAATTAATTATCCAAAATGAATATTTTAAATATATATTGACTTACAGTTTACACATTCTACATGACATCTATCTAAATTTTTAACCTAAGAATTTTTCAAATAGAAATTATATTTATTCTAAACATCTTAAATGACTATTGGGAATATAAAAAAAACATTTTAAGATCTACATACAAAAATTGAAGGATTTTTAGAAAAGAAAATGTGAAATTTAAATAAATAAATAAACACTCTTTTATGATTAGTTTTTGGGTGTGTGGCTTCAATTTCAAATATTGAAACAAAAAAAAAATCCAAAATGATATTTTACGTCCATATTTATTTTATACCGTACAACCTAGAAGGCTCTTATTATAATTTCAATATTTTAATTTTTAAGGCTTGCAAAAGGTTTTTTTTTCATGAACTTAGGAAAAATAATCTATTTGTGAATATCCGATTTCAAAAATTAATTATAAAAATCTATTTTTAATATTTCATATCATAGTTAAGATTCTTACCATAATCAATCTAATCAAAGATTTCAAGTTCTAAGAATATTCACTTGAATTGATTGGTTTTTTTAAATAAAATTAGTTGGAATAGTAACAATTTTTTATGGCTATAGGTTGTAGTTTATATATGATGATTTTGATAACATTTAATTTTGTGACGACTTATTTGAATGCATGAATCTGAATAAAAAAATTATTAAATCTATATCATAATAAAAGTCCATTTATTAAGATAACTACATACAACTACTCAGAACTTATATTATAAAATTGACAAATTATTTATAATTTATCCTCTATCCTATCTATTAATCTATCTATCTATTAATAATACTATTCTACTAGCATTTGGCTGACGTGTCACGCCCACAATTAAACTTAATTTTTTTTATTCAAATAGTATTTTCTTATTGGTCAATATTATTGCTGAAATGTTAAAATACACGTTTCTATTTAAACATATTTGTTTCCTATTTTCATACTAATAAAAAGTTTCTTTTCTTATTAATCGATATTATTAAGGAAAGTTTAAATATTTATTTCCAATACTATATTTATTGCTCATATTAAAAATGGCTAGATATTTAATTCAAATGTCAAAATAAAAATTAATTATAAAAATCAATGATTCTCAAAATCATATTTCTTTTCAAAATTTACATATTTTTTGGAGATAGAAGCGAAACATCATTAATTTTAAGAAGATATTATTTTTACACATGTTATCCTTCAAAAATTGCAGAAGAATTAATTATCCAAAATGAATATTTTAAATATATACTGACTCTACAATTTACATTTTAAATTGTATGATATTTTAGATTTTAAATTTTGATCACTAATATTAGATGTTTTAGGTTTTAAAGTACATTTTCATACTTTTTTGCAATCATACCTTTTTAAAATGGCCCTTTTGCATAACCAGACCAAAAAAAGGGCCCATTTGTATAACTAGACATGTCCCCTTTTTATTGGCTAGGGGTAGAAAGTGGTCTATTTTTTTAAATAAAAAATGCAACCGGGAGAGGAAGTTGTAGGTGAAGGGGAGGGACATTGTAGCTACACTGTAGTTGTACTCAGTAGATGTCAGTGACATGTGGCACCAAAAGGCATCCTCCGTTCATTTCAGAAAATTGTAGACTGCCCATCTTACCAATAGAATTAATTGGTCCTACCAATAGGCTAAACCTGTCTTTCCATACCTGGAGATATTTTGGAGAGAATCTGGAAGGGATTCACTGTAGCTGATTTGGCGGGCTGTTAGTGTAGTTTTGGCGCCAAAACAGGGTTCCTCATTTGGGGAAAGGGGGGAGCATTTATGAGGGGAAAATGCAATGATTGCATTGATGGGTATCCCCCAAGAACATATATAAGCTTGAGAGGAGGATCTGAAACATCATAACATGCTCTACAAAAAGTGAGGCAGAATAGGAGAGAAGCGGAAACGACGGGGGAAAAGTTACCCGTTCATCTAGGAAACGATACAGTCCCCATCCTACCAATAGCATATTTCCGTCCTACCAATAGTGTACATCTGTCCTTTCATACCTGAAAAAGTGCAAGAAGTTTGTCCGATGACAGTGGCATCGATGGGTAAGTGATCTTGTACCTATCCTTTGTAGTTGTTCCTTTTTCTTATAACAGAACTGCCCCAAGGTGACGGTTTCACGAGACCAGTTGCAGAGAGTTCGTAATTTATACTCTCTCTTTTTGATCAATTGCATAACTTGCAAATTAAAATTACAAATTCAAGCGCTATTTTTGCTTCCTGCAAAATTATCACTTCTTGATGCCTAGACGATCATAAGGACCCATTGAAAATAGTCTATTAGCTCAATTGGTAGAGCGTTGTGTTTGCACATAAAGATGTGAGTTCGACTCTCACATAGGCTAATACGGAGTATGTGTTCATGAATCTCTCTAAACTTATATAATTATGAACCTGGCAGAAAATATATATAATAATGGTAGGACAAATTTACGAACATGTTAGGACAAATTCATAAATCTCTCTGAACTTATACGATTAGGAACATGACAAGAAATATATACATTGGTGGTAGGACAAATCTGTGAACATGGTAAGGCAAATTCATAAATCTCTTCAGACTAGGCTTTACTCAATTTTCTTTCTCCACATGATGATCATGATCGAACTTGTCAACAATGACTAGGTACTTCTGAGTGTCAATATTCACTACTTGGATCTTGTATTTCAGTGCAGCACTAACTTTATCCAGGATATATCCATGTATAGCTTTTGCATTTGTGGTTCATATAACTTCAGTCTCTGCCCGTGGAGTCTGCCTTCTCCTTTTGCTTTTTTGAGATTCATGGGGAAGTAAATTTTTTTTGTAAAGTCAATTATGCATTTACATATTTCTAGTAGTATAAATATATCGTACCAACAGTGTGCATCTATCTTACCATTAGTGTCAAGTTATACAGGAATTACTGGGTTTCCATTATGATCCTACCAATATCGTTGTTTTCTCCTACCATTAGTTTCCATCAATCCTACCATTCTGATCCTACTGATATCGTTGTTTTCTCCTACCATTAGTTTTCATTTATCCTACCATTTTTGTGCATCTATCATACCAATTTAAATAGCTTTCAAGGAAAATCAAGCTAGAAACCGTAGCAAATTATGTTCCACATTTTTCAGAAAAACAACCAAGGGTAGAGAGTTTCCAGTCTACAACAGAAGATGAAGGAAACCTAAGTAACATTATATCCAATGGTAGAGGTTCTAATTCAGTCGTTCTAACATTGAATTAGATTGGATTCATGAATTTTGATTGATAGAAATTGGATTGAGATTGAGATTTATGGACTGATAATTGAGATTGAGATTAGGGTCAATTCACGCCTCACTGATTACTAGTCTGGGATTTGTGGATTGGTCAATATTAATTCTACTTCTTTGTCAATAGTACAAATATATCTTACCATTCGTGTACATCTATCCTACCATTAGTGTCAAGTTATACACTTAGGAATTTCGGTGATTACATTTTTATCATACCAATATCGTATATTTATCCTACCAGGTTCACAAATTTGTCCTACCACTAATCTATATATTTCCTACCAAGTTTATAATTTTATAAGTTCAGAGATATTCATAATTCACCAATTTGTCGTACCAGATTCACAAATTTGTCCTGTCATTAGTATATATATTTCCTATCATGTTCAATCGTATAAGTCTATAGAGATATGAACGCATACTCCGTATTAGCCTATGTGAGAGTCAAACTCACATCTTTGTGTGCAAACACAACGCTCTACCAATTGAGCTAATAGGCTATTTTCCATACATCTTCATTATGAATGCATATTAAGTTATTAACAGGCATGTTTAGTTTAATCAATGTATATCATCCAGAGACAAAATTTGATTGTGTCACTTTTAACTTCAGTCTCTATGTAAGAGATCATATGCTTCATAACAACTTTAAATCCATCCATAATCTCGAGGGCAGGAACTATAGGTTCCCCCCTCTCATAGAATACAAGAGGGGTCTCTTAAGGAAATTTATGGTAACCCCACCTGAGCAAAGCCATTACGGAAGTTAATTACTAGACGCATTCAAGAGGCACATGATAAATCTGAAGGGAAGTATAAATTTGGCAATGTAAGTCTGCAGATATTCTGACCATGCCTAAAATGATAAGAAATGTTTATTTTGTGCATAGATAAAGTAAACTGAGAATTTTAAGTTGGCTGTTATTTTAAAGGACTGCACCTAACTAAAGATTCATAAATATACTTTCAATCATCTACTGGAAGATCCAAAAGGTGATGGTAAGGATTGAAATATTATTGGACGAACTTTATCATCAAAGGAGATTGATATTATGTGCTTTGAGGCTCTACAAGCCATAGTGCAACAACCTTCAATTTTGATAAATTTATCAGCACCACTAAGAATAGAGCCAGGGTTAATGAAAAGTCATTGATACCACTATACAAGAAACTAAGTTCATTTTTACTACAAATGCCGATTCAGATTTCAGAGCTTTTATGCTTGAATGTACAAATCACAAGAGGGGAAAAAGCTACAGGTGAGTCTCAAAGTCTCAGTGATTGAAACCCAACAAGGTAGGTATCCATCTCTCTTCCTTGGGAATATTGACAGCATCAAGGCCTTCAAGGGTACTCATGCTTTGAGCCAAAACCGAAAACAAATGAAAAGTTCTTAAAAAATACAAAACTAGTGAGTGTTCACTGGCAAAACAGGTACTCATGCTTTGAGCCAAAACCAAAAAACAAACAAAATTCCACAAAATCACAAACCAAGGAATAACAATTACTACAGAAACAACAACAACAAAAAGAGAGGAAAAAGATCATTACCAATGCCCCGTGTTAAAGATAAGTACATCATAGAATTTGGTAATGTTGGCCCAATCATCTACTGGAACATCAACATCTACTCTATATGTGCCTTTCAAACCATATTCATTTGACTGCTTTGGTTGCCACCTACATTCCAATTTACCAAGAACAAACTCAGCCAACATTTCACCATCACTTCCAACAATCAGGCATTCGGCTAATCGAAAATCATCCAAACTAGCACTAATGGTTTTTTCTACATTAGATTCAAATTTTCCCCAAACCAATCCATCACTCATTTCCAGCCAAGCTCAATTCTTAACTAGACCTAGCCAAATCAATTCCTAAAACCAAATTGCAACACAACAACATCAAACTAAAATGGAGATCACGAATTCATGATTCGGCCCTAAAAAAGGAAGCAACTTTACCGATACTTAGCGAGCAAGACCGCACGATGATACGCCACAGTGACATTGAATCCAGGGAAGTAAGCACCTCTCCAGGCGCCTCTCCTCTTCCACTTCCTCGCCCCGTGATCCGCTGACCTAAGCACGCACAGAAACCCCACCAAGAAGTTCTCATTCAGTGAATCCCCAACGAGCCCCACATTCCTATCCCGCATCGCGCTCAGAAACCTAACGGGGTCGACACGGGGGAGATCGCACTGATCCGGGGCCCATCTCTAGGAATTGATGGCGTCCATGCGATCCCTCTTGTTCCGGAGGCAGTTCCAGGCGTTGCGGTGGAAGGGGCAGGAGTCATCGTAGGCGGGGTGGCGATCCGAATCGGGGCGCCAGTGCCCACAGAAGAGGTTGCAGCGGGCGGGGATCGGGGTTGCAGTGGTGGAATTGGGGATTAGGGTTTGGGAGGGATAGGTTGGGGAGAGGAGGGAGGAGTAGAAGTAGAGGAGGGCGCCGGTGGAGAGCGCGAGTGGGACGAAGAGCTTGGTGGGTCGCTTCAGAGGCATCTCCAACCCGCACCCACCGCCTCACCCTCCCATCTCTTCTTCTTCGCCGACGCTAGCCTCTCCACTGCTACACCATCCCTCTCCTCACCTGCTACACCCGGTTCCAACCAGTGCCAAAAAACCGGCACTTTTATTTGCTTGGGGGTAGAAGGTTATTTTGACATATTTTTTGAGCTTGTGGTCTAATTGTGCAAATAGGCTTAAAAAGTACATTTTCTTACTTTTTTGCTATCATTCCTTTTTAAATTTTGTACTTTTCCCTCTCTTTTCTATTTACTTCTTTAAATAAATTTTTTTTATTTACCCTAAAATAATTTGATATTCGTCAATTTATGCAATGAGATCAGAGAGATAAAAAGAGTTTGTAATCTAATTAACGATGAGAGACATTTTTCCTTAATTGTTGTGCCAAGGTGTAAAACATCTAATAATAATGATAGAATGGAGTATATATTAATATAGTATTATATAGATATATAAAATGATGTTCAAATTAAAATGTATCAAACTTCCGTGCTTTCAAGGCACGTGTATTACACTAGTAAGTAGTAAGAGATCTAAAGCTAAATTGAGCAGACTACCGGGGCTCTCTACAAAATCAATTTGAGTTAAAACAATTTAAAACACTAAAGTACGTGAATCTGTACGAAACTTGTACTTTGAACGTTGAAATCAAAGGAGTGCTCTTAATTTTGACCAAAAAAATAAGGAGTGCTACTACGTACTCGTATTAAATAAGTGTTGAACCTTAATGGTCTAAATATCATGTATCGGGCTCTTATCGGTTGGGTATAAAAAAAATATATCGGGATATATCAGATTTATCGGATTCGTTAATTTTTAACCATAAATATTATATTTATACTCAAAATTTTAAAAATACACATAAAAATTAATATATAAATTGTAAAATTATTAAAAGCACTTGAAAAAATAAACCGGACTTCCTTGTGCAACACTAAATTGGTTAAAGGCCTAACAATAGACCTCTCAAAACACAACCCGACCCGGTGACCCGACCCGAAAAATTTCCGACCCGAACCCGAAAATTTTGACCCGAATTTTTTTTTCCGACCCGAACCCGAAAAACCCGAAATTTTTCGGGTAATCTGGGTTTCGACCCGTTGACCCGATTGACCCGGTAATTTTTACCCGATGACCCGATTGACCCGGTTGATTTATAATTATATATAATTATTTTTTTTATATATAATTAAAATTTATCACAAAATTATCAAATAATGATTTTTTTAATTTAAAAAAGAAAAATTTGACAAACCCGAAATCGACCCGAACCCGACCCGAAACCCGATCAAACCCGAGTTCGAGTCAACCCGAAAAACCCGAAACCCGTTTTACCCGAGACCCGTTTTACCCGAAACCCGAAGTGACCGGACCCGAACCCGACCCGAATGACCCGTTTGACAGGTCTACCTAACAAGCTATGTTACACGGAAACAAATTGAAATATTCAATACCGTACGTGATAAATAGTGTCCTTACTCCTTAACATAAATCAATATAGACATGTCAAACATTTTAAATGTCCTTACTCCTCTTCGATCGACTCCATCAGTTGCAGAGTCGGTTTGTTGGCTTTGTTCAACAATATGACTTCCGCTAGGACCGCTACTCGCATTTGAATATGACATAGTGAGAGGCGAGAGGGAGAAAGCACTGAGCAGTGAGGGTTTATTAGGAGAGCACATCGAGTAGAGAGAGAGTCACAGGAAGGGAGGAGAGGGAAGACCAAAAATGGAAGAGAAGGAGGCGGCAATGCTAGAGGGAAACGGGAGTTTCACACGGAAAGATGATTTAGAATTTAGTGTTTTTTTTCAATTATAAAATTAGTGGAAACGCCACCTGGCAAGGCGGAAACGTTTCTGACCAAGCAGAAACGGTCAAAGTTTCTGACTTTTTTGGTCAACGAAACGGTCAATGTTTATGACTTCTCATAAACGATTCTGAGGTGTTTCCGCGGAGTTTCGGAGTTTCTTCATATCCAGAAACGTGAAACCTCTATGAAATTGAATTTCGGGGTATCATAGCTAACAAGTAAACAATTAACGATTCAAAATACATAAATACTCTAATTAAAAGGATTGAAAACACAGGCTCTAACATTCAGGGGCGGAGCCAGGAATCTATCCAGGGGGCTCAAGAACAATTTGAGGACGACAACGAGCCCTTGCTGTCTCGCTGCGCGGCGACCACCAGACCCTAGAGGAGAAGTGCGGTTTCTCTCGGCTCTCGCAACCCTCCTTTCTCCAATTGTTTGATGAAATGGGAAATGAATTGTTTTTTTTAAAAAAAGGGCCAACAGAGGTTAGCATGTGCTTAAAAAAAATTGAATTATGAGGTAGAATGGTAATTTTTTTAAAAAAAGAGGGCCAACAGAGGTTAGCTTGTGTATAAAAAAATTAGAATTATGAGGTGGAAGGGTGGGAATCTGATGTGATCCTAGTCGTCAATGAGCTCGAATTCTTTATCTCACAAAGCTATGTTGCCGGGGCCGAACATCAACCCTCGTTTGAGAAAACAGCATGGCGACACCGTGGTATTTTGGCTCTATCGGGTTGCATAAAATTTCGATTGAAGTCAATAAGCACTTGCTGGAAAGCTATTTTAAGTTGCTACAACTTCCATGAAGGACACTTCTCCTAAATCAGTCTCTAAGATGCTCAAATTGGACGTTCTTTCCGGCAGCTCCAATCTAGACGCTTTTTTCATGCTCTTGTTTCTATCAAATAAATCCCACATCCATTAGAGATGCTTGGGGGCTACATTTTCATTCTATATATTTCTTGTAAGAACTTCATTTTAAATCAAGTCAAGTTGAGTTTAGTTAAAGTTTGAGCCACTAATAGCTTCCTATGATTCCGGGTTAAGGATCGAGTTCTTGGTGAGAGGCTAAAAGCGAACCCTTTGGTGAGAGGCCGAGGGTGACACCCTAGTGAGAGGCGAAGGTGTCAAAGGCCTGCGATTCTTGCTCCACATATCCCTTCTTTTCAGTTCCCAAAAATCCCAAACTTTAGCCCCACAAAAAGAGTGTTCGAAAGCTCGAGCCTTGGTCGATCCGGTCCTCGGGTCTCATCAGAATCGAACCCTGATTTCATTCTCATTAGGCAAAACTTCTACCATTGGGTGTAGAGTTCTGTTTGTCATATGAAGACCTCTTTCACCATATATATAAAAACAATTTTTTTTTTTAAATTTTCCAGGGGGAGCTCAAGCCACCGCATGCCCCCCTCCCTCCGCCCCTACTAACATTGGTCTAACATTAACATTGAAACGAGTGCGGACTTAATTACAAATCGAAAATTGAAATTAAACTCGGTAAAGGTGCAGAGCATCGGAGGGCAAGAATGGATGTTGAAGCATACATAGGCACTGCTCGGGCGCTCACCATCGGATCGGAGAAGAAGCAGATAGAGGCGGCGATCGGTGAAGAAGCAGGAGACGAGTCAGGCTACCGGAGAAGAAGCATGCAGAGTTGCTGGCACCGCTCAGGCGCTCACCACTGAATCACTGATTCGCTGAACGTCGTGCCGAATAAGAAGAAAGGGCGGTCGGAGAGAAGCAAGGGTGGGTCGGAGAGAAGCAAGGGTGGTCGGAGAAGAAGAATCGCCTCTCGCAGGGTCGTAGCAAGTCGCAAATCGCAACCTTAGACCAAGAAATCTCCGACTCATGTACTGTGTACTCGGGCTATTAGCCCTTTTTCTGTTTTTTTTTTCCCAAAACAAAAATTAAAACGACGTCGTTTCAAGACAACGATATATCGCTCAACCCGATATTGACCGATATATCGGCCGTTGACCCGATATCACCTGTTGACCGATATTTCCCAACCGATATGCTGATATCGTAGCGGGTTCTAAATATTCCCGATATATCGCTGATATATCCAATATTTAGAAAACTGGTTGAAGCCGCTGAACCCCGGAGAGTTGGTGAAAGATACTCCCTCCATTTGACTTTTTAATACGTTTTTTAAGAGTTAAAAAACTACGGAATATATAAAATATCAACTTTTTATATTAATCCTCTATTGAGAACAAATTCTACTAATAGTGCAGGTGGCCCAGTTGGAGTTATGACTATAGCTGCAACCTATCTTATATTGGGGAGAAGTGTCCTCGATCCAACTAGAAATTTCTTAAAAGTACAAAGAGAAATCGTTTTGATTCGAGAGTGGTCGTAAATCAGGTTTATGAGTAAATCCGAATTTCTCCTTATTTAAGGTTAACATGTACTAATGACAAAGCGTCCGTTCACGGAGGTTGTTGTAACAACACTTGCTTGTACTTTTCTTTTCTTTTTTCCGTTAATTTTTGTGGTGCTCAGTGTACTTTTGTATAAGATCGAAAAGAATGCATGGGATGGATGACCGAACATGACTGGACCCGACCAGACCAAGTCCGACACAGAAATTTTACCCGAGTTGACCCGTCCCGATCACCCAAATTGCCAGCTGTAGTTTTCAAACATCAAGGGCTTTCAAAGCCTATCCATTAACATTCAAGTGATGGACTGATTTGTCGCCTGAATGTTCATGCGACGAACATAATCAATATTGGCTATGTCCGTCGCCTAACTAACAACCCCAAGACGAGACACCCTTAGGGCTTATTTGAGAGTGATGAATTCTAATATGTTCGTTGCCTGAGGTACTTTCAAGCAACGGAGCCATTCATGTCTGTCGCCCGAGTTACAATCTAGTGTAGTGTAAAATTTCTCTTTAAAAACCAGTTCAAATTGGTGATTTGCACAAGAAACGCGATTTTAGACGGCATTTCTCTAATAAATCTGAAAAAATAAATATTTTTCTAAATATTTTGAACTTGTAATAGCAAATAAATATTTTTTATAAAAAAATTCTATATCAATTAGCTCAAAATTCTCCAAAAGAAAGAAAGAGAAATTTGAGCTAGCTAAGCATATATATAGCAGCGTTTCAAATGTACTATATATGCAAGCATATATGAATGAAATAACTTGCATTTGAATTTTATTTAATTTTACATACATTTGAAGAATATCGATCAAACTTAAAATAAATCAATCAATCAACAGGAAATTATTTAAAGGTAAAATGAACAAACACAAAAAGAACACTTCATTCACCCACACTAACATCTCAAATCAGTTAACGACCCTGCAGTTCCTCCGAACCTGACCCTGAGAGCCAGTCAAGACCCCGATGGAACCCATCCGAGCCATGGCCGCACCGAAATCCAGAGCCCAAGCCTTATTGTGCATTGCATAGGTCCCCACCAAACCTGCAGACGACGCGCTACTCATGAGGGTTTGGTCGGAAGTCAACAGCCCCTTTCCCATCCTCAAGTCCATGTAGTACCTATTATCCAACCTATTAGGCGTCTCGACGTCGAGTGGGACCACTCGGGAGGGCACATTAGCCGGGCATTCGGCCGCGAGCTGCCTAGCGAAGCTCGGGTCCATGGAAGGGTCAACGGTTGGGGCTAACCGCCCCGAGAAGGAGGAGCATTGAGCCACGCCGACGGAGTGGGCCCCGGAAAGGGTGACCATATCCTCCCAAGAGAGCCCTTTGTTGGAGAAGCGGTTTTTGAGGGTTTGGAGGTTATCCAAAGGTGAAGGGAGGTTGGATAGGAGTTCGTTTCCCGGGGAGACGAAGCCATCGCGTCGGCCCGAGGGGACGTGGTAGCCAACGTTGCCGAGCACCAGGGCGCTGTCACGGGCGGCGAAGGCTAGGGTGTCGGCACAGGAGACGGTGGAGGGGCAAGCGGCTTCGAGCTCAGCCTTGATGGCGTCGATGACTTCGAATCCGCGGAGGCTCCCTTTGTTTGGGAAGCTGTCTTTCTCAGCTACATTGGTTGGGGTTGAATCCAATAAAACTGATCCATCACACCCCTGAATTAATTCACAAACATCAAATCCAATAAGACTGTAACTTAATTGTTTTATAATCTTCGATCATCCTAAAAAAACAAACGTGAATAAATAATAAATACGAACCCTAACAAAGCAGTCATGGAAATGGAGACGAATGAGGCCGGCGCCAAGGCCAGGATTCTGGGAGACGTATCGGTTAACCACTCGACGAACAATAGCCTCAGCGGAAGGGCAACTGGATTGGTGAAAACCGACGCGTAAAGGAGAATAGTAAGCGAAGGAGACGGGGAGAAGAGTGGAGGAGGCGACGAGGAAGGAGAAGAAGCAAGCAAGAAGGGTATTCATGGCTTCTATTTAAGTGATCGAAAGTGAGGATTTGAGTGAGTTTGATGGATGCAGAAACATGGATAGTTTTGAGTATTTATAGAGAAATAGTAAGACGTAATTAAAGAAGATGATGATGATGATGGATGGCTAGTGATGGGGAGGAAGATGGATGGATGGCTGCTAATTAATTAAACTTTTGAACGGAGAAGCAATAAACCTTTGAATAGGTAGGGTACATACACTTTAATTTGTGTCCTACGCTCCAATAATAATTAATAATTCAGCACCAAATAATTATAATAATAATAACAACAACATGGGCTGATCAATTAACTACCCCGGAGTAGTTATTTACCTAGAAAGAAAAGTACAATCGATAATAATAATGAATTAAAAAGTGAGAAATAAACTAATTTTTTATATTTTTTTTTAAAAAAAAAATTACATTGTTCTTTTTGAGAGTAAACATTCACATATCATTTCATATCTTCAAACGAAACAAAAGAGAATGGCACATAGGCCTAATGGCAGCTAATTTATGTGCAGCCTTATTCCCACCCCTACGAACATGAGAAAAAACAACCGAATCAAAAATTTTACATTGTTCTTTTTTTTCATTATTTAAAAAAATAATAAATTTTGGTTCTATTTAAAAAATATTTTTAAAATTTTTTGTAATGACATTTTGCTTAAGTATTCTGTCGATGTCAATCTATTTTAAAAATTCATTTTTTTTATATAAACTGAACACAAACTTTTAGAGTTAAATCCAATAAATATACTTATTAAAGAAAATTATATCCCCATAACACTTTAATAATACAGAATATACCGGCCTATTATATCTAATTGATTTATATATAGGCCGAGCCCAATTTAACAAGAAGCTAAACGTATATTATACGGAGTATCCCCCAACACTTTAATAATATACGGAGTAATAATTTTGTGGTGGTGTAATTAACCACCAGAAAGTCTTACGTATGTGTTCAGATGTTTTATTTTTGTTTATTAATTTTTGGTTTTTTGGGTTGATTATTTGAGGTTTGTTTGGATTTAAATATTATTTAATTAGTTATGAAACAAAATTTAAGTTTATCATTCATTTTTTTATTTTTTATTTAATTTATGCAAAAATTATGTTTATAATATAATCTTTATGTTTAATAATGCATTTTAATTTTTAAGTGTATATTATAAAATTAAGTTGATTAAATCTAAACAAACCTATTTGTTTATTGTTTTCCACTCTTCTTTTATTTAATATATATTAGTATATTAAATAAAGGCGTGTCTAGTGTTTGAATGCTAGTTTCGTAAAGAAAAAATATTTAATAATTGAGCTAGGAATGAATTTCTAATATTTTGCAAATTAAGTAAGACTTTCTGGTATACACATGTGACGCCTGTAAAACGTGAACTCGTTCAATTATCAAGAGATGCCACATTTTGATCCGTTCATCATGAATTTGTTTAACAGTTTTGCTTTTTTTTTTTTAAATAAGGTAAAGATTCGAGGATCAAACAGACATGGCTCATTGAGAGGCTGATAAATGGTAGACGGCAAACCGTCGGAACATACAACATAGAACAAAAGGTGCAATACAAAGGAAGGCGAGCGCAAGACGAATTGAAGCCACCAAAACCTCGCAAGTAGGAGACAACAACTAGTACAAAAATGTGAATTTATCACGGATATTTTATAGCTAATATCACGGATATGTTCAATTTTACGCCCGGGATTCACGTAAGTGTGATAAAAAAGAGGGCAACTCTAATATCACGGACCTCAAAACACAAGCCCGTGATATTAGGTCTGTAAGGTTTTTAAAAAAATAATTCTGTTAGAGCCCGGGTATCCAATACCCGGGCTATAAAGTCCTGTTTTCTTTTAAAAAAAATAATGCGCCCAGATCTGATTTCATCATCCAGATCTAGGTTGCTCCGATCGGTATACACCTTTCATTTCCTTAGAAATCATAGGTGAATGTTGCAATACACCACCATTCCAGTTAGTTTTCAATTTCACAATCACTCAAATTTAGATTTACCTAAAAAAATGAATCAATTAACAAAATCAACTCCAATAAAAAAATCAATCTATCAGATAAAATTGCAAATAAGAAAGTGATTAAGTCTGCCTCCATGGCCCCATATCAGAGTCGCAAATTCAAGTACAAGAAATTGAAGTTCAACATAAATAAATCAAAAGGGAAGGAAAAAATTGAAACAAAATTAAAACTGAACAGATCTAACCAAATACCATTCTTCGTCTCAATTTGAGAGGGTGACAGGAAAAAGCGTTCTTCGCCTCATATCCAATCGAATATCATACAACTGTCCATGCTACAGATCTAATTGAGAGGTGCTTTTGTTGTCAAATCTAGCGGAAGAAGATGTAGAATCGGCGCCATCAAAGCTCTCGTTAATCGGAAACTCGGAACCATCGAGACATTGCTTTCCATTGAAACGATTCTCTCTCGCTCGCTTTCTCCCTGTGATCTGGAAAATTGCAAAGACAAAGAACTGGTTAAGAAATAGAGAATAGAAATGGTTGATAGAAAGCCATGAGAGGAGACATATGGAGTCTTAGTTTAACAAAGTAGAGATGAAGTAGAGAGGAGATAGAGCGGCGTATGAAGAAAAGCAAAAACCCTAAGTAATCTTCCTGCTTGCATTGGACTAATTGGGTCGGGCCGGGCCTTATGGACTTTTGAAAAAAGAAAGAAAAAAGAGAGCCTAATATCACGGTGTGACCCTCGGTAATATTCCGGGCGTGTGGCATTTTCAAGCTGGTGAGTTATTTGCAAGTGCAATGCTAATACCTCACTTCGTAATAGTCCTAATATCCCGGTTATCTTCTCATATATTCAGTATATTATTCTATTAATGAGTTAAAGAAAAAAAGGAATTATATTTTGGTACCTTTTACACACATTTTACCACGTAAATTAAGTATCCGGGATATTAGCTAGTGTGATAAAAGGTGATTTTTGTACTAGTGAACATATACTAAGAACGAAGCCCAACACCACCTAGTAGTAGCACCGCTAGCCAGCGGTACATCAGACATTTATGTGGATAATAAAACTATATTCAAACTTTATCAAATTAATAAGTTTGAAGTTAATATTAAAAAAAAACTCTTTAAAAAATATGTCAAAGTAAAAGGACATGTATTTTGAAATGGAGATAGTATAAAGATAATTGTTTTTTTTATGAGGAAATAATTCGAGAGCTGAACAGACCCGACAACTCGAGAGGCCGATTAGATCGGCGGACGGCGACAACACAATAAGCATAAAAAAGGCGCAGTATGAACATGCTGAGGACAACGTAGATCGACTAAGAGTCAACACCAAGCACCACCAAGCAGTGACATCGCTGGCCAGCGGTACATCAGGAGTCCCTGTGGACAGTGAAGACGATCCTCCAACGTATAAAGATAATTGTTGATAGCACGAAATGTAATATCTAATTAAATAAATTAACAAAGTCTGTCAAAATAATTTAAAGATTATGGTTCAAACGAATCTAGAATTCATGTGCGCCTAAATACATATAGGTACATCTAAGTCATATAGTATTTGTGCTCGGTGTATATATCAACATCATTTAAATAGCTCTACAAGCTAGCATATGTAGGAACTTAATTATTGCTCTTGAAATATTGAAATTAACTGAAACCCCAAAGCTTTTCTTATTGATAAGTTAACCTTGTATATATGCTTATACAGTTCATTTACTTTTTTAACTCTTTAAAAAAAACATGTTAGTTAAATGTATTATAAATCAATTAACTTTTCCAACTTATAAGCCATCAATCTTAAGGTTTGGGTTTTGAGTTTGAATGAGATGGAGAACCATAATATATATATGAAGAGCATTTATATATAGAGAGAGAAATAGTAATTAAAGCATAATTAAAGATAATGATGATCGATCGATGGATTATGAGCGAGGAAGATGCATGGGAGGCTGCAGATTACACTTTTGAACGGAGAAGCAATCAACCTTTCACACATTTTTTTTTATTATTATTAGGTAAAGATTCGAAGGTCAGACAAGTCTAACTCATCGAGAGGCTGACAAAGTCGGCAGACGCCGAACCGCCAAGCGTACAACCGAACAATACAGAAATACAGAAAACAAGCGAAATGAAACAAGTAGAAAAAAACTCTACAACAAAATGACTAAAGAAGACCAACTCTCAAGAAAGTTGAAGATGCCGCCGAAGAACGAAGCCAAGCACTACCGAACAGTGGCACCGCGGGCCAGCGGTACAGCAGGACTCTATCTTCTGTGGGTAGTGCAGACGAACTCCAAGGAAACTCTATCCCGGATACGGAGTCGTCCTGAGTGCACCACCACGACCCCAGCCAGTCCCGACTCCAAACTCCACGCCTCCAGCCAAGTAGTAGATCTCCTCGAAACATCGGAAGCAGAGCCGCAAGCTGCTCGAAACAAAACGCCAACAAGATTTTCTCTACAAGAAAATAGTCAAGCCCTTGCGGGATTTAATCAAACCCTTTCGGGTGGGTTTACTTAACCCCTTTCAGGATTTTATCAACCTTTCACACATACAACTTACTTTAATGGCCTAGGGTCCAATAATAATAACTTGGGTTGATTAATTAGTACCTAGCTATAACTAATGTTAATGTGCCTTGAATCATTGTTGACCGGCGACGTATTGGGTCCGACGGTAGGGGCAATGCCACCCCGCCTTTACGGTATGCGATGTTTATTGTAAACGGGCCTATCGTTTGTCTATTTTGGACTTTCAGTCCATTGTCTGTTTAGGGTTTCATGAGTCTCTTCATATACTCATGAAACGCCGACCCCTTATAACCATAATCTGTTTTGCTTCCTCTAATAAGAAAACTGGTTCTCTGCCCATGGACGTAGGCAACACACCGTTGCTGAACCACGTAAATCTCTGTGTTGTTCTTCGCTTTATCATTCTCGTTATAACAACTAAGGAAAAGAGGGTAGAATATGTTAATATAATATTTTAAAGGAAAATACCAACTATCAACTTTGAATCAAAGCTAATACAAGCTTTAAAATTGTCAATTTTATATACAAATTATCGTCCTTTTAATAAATAAAAAATAATATGGATGTGTTTTCCGGTGAAATTTCCAGCTAAATTTGCCCCGTGTAAGTCGAAAATACATGTGACATAGTTTTTTTTACAGTTCACGAGATGTCATAAATAATACAGACTTGAGGGCAAAATCTGCCAGAAATTTCATCGAAAAACACCTCCTTAATTTGGTTAATAGGACGATAGTTTGTATATGAAATTGTCAAACTTAAAGTTCGTATTGTTTTTTGTTCAAAGTCGATACTTGATATTATTTTTGGTGATTTTTCCTATTTTAAAATTTATATTCACTTTCAAAAACTGTTTTTATAGTTCTAAATAATACATTAGCTTAATTATAAGGATGATGCATTAAAACATTAATATTATGTCTTTTTTTTTTGGATGACTAATGTGTGTTCAGGGTCCTATGTTAGAAAAATCGATAGGTTTACCCAATAACATAGAATTATTTATTATGTTTATTCTTTTAATTAAAATTCATACTTATGAGACATGACCTTCAATTCCAAGTCCCAACAAAAATTCATGTATAAAATTAATGATTGGGACAAAGATAAATGAATCAAACTTGCATTTGAATTTTATTTTATTTTACATTTATAATGAATTATCAAACTTGAAATCAAATCGATCAATAAACATCAACCCGGCAAATAAATTGAATCAACCCAAGCTACAAGAACGAACACTTCACTAACGTACACACCCTAACACCACAAATTAATTAATTGACGACCCTGCAGTTCCTCCGAACCTGACCCTGAGGGCCAGTCAAGACCTCAATCGAACCCATCCGAGCCATGGCTGCACTGTACTCGAGAGCCCAAGCTTTATTGTGCATTGCGTAGGTCCCCACCAAACCCGCAGACGAACCGCTACTCATGAGCATTTGGTCTGAAGTCAACATCCCCTGCCCTTCCTCAAGTCCATGTAGTACCTACCTATTATTCAACCTATTAGGTGTCTCGAGTCTCGACGTCGAGTGGGACCACTTGCGAGGGAGCGTTGGCCGGGCACTCGGTCTCAAGCAGCCTAGCGAAGCTCGGGTCCATGGTGGAGTCAGTCGGGTACGTTGAACCGGTTCGAGAACGAGGGAGCAGTGAGCTACGCCGACGGAGTGGGCCCCAGAGAGGGTAACCATATCCTCCCAAGAGAGACCTTTTTGGGAGAACTTTTTACAGTATCATTTTATGGCGGCAATATTATATATATAGAAAATAGGTGAGTTTGCAAAATATAATAACTATCTTTTCATACAAAAGGCTATTTTATTTCAGACTTTGCAATAGAAATGTGGGAGGATAGATAAAAATTGCTTATATTTATAGGAATGGTGAAATTTCTCAAAACAATATAAAGGTACAATAGTAATGGCATGGCATTCAATCATAAGGAACTGGATAGAGAAAATGATTTTTTTGAGTAGATAAATTAAATCAGTAATATTTAAAATATTGAATAAATGTAAAAATATGAAAACCGTTGGAATTTGAGCATAAAATCCCTATTTTTAAAAATATTAGGGGGCATGCCCGTGCATACGCACGGGACATAATTGAATCAGATCGAATCATATGGTATTAAAGTTTATCAAATCATATGGTATTAAAGTTTTATATGATTGGTTCTTATTAGCGGAAATTATATCAAAGAAATAATTATATATAGTTAAACTACGTGGAATTGAATTTATTATAAATATATTTGTTTTATATAGATTTGAGAAGAAAGCTCATTATTATTTATAGTCATACATAATATATTTATAAATAAGCTTAACATTTTGAGCTCTTCTCTTCCAATCATGAAGTGAAAGATTTTGCAAGTATGCATCTCTATGCAAGTATATAGGAGGAAAAATGTAAATAAATAAGGTACATAACTACTCCATGTATTTTATTTTTTTATTTTTTTTACTTTATATATACCTCTGTGCTTATACATATATTTCAACGCACTACAACCACACTCGTTAAACTAAAGGTGACATATTAATATAAATTGAATAGAGAGAGAGAGAGATCGGTCCATTAATATATTTATTTCTCGTTAAGATCCCGCCATGGTGAATATGATTCTTCTTTCAACAATGATGCATGGTTGTAAGTTTTTCCACATATCAACAAAAAAAAGAAATCAAAATAGAGAAAAATAATAATTAAAGATTATTTAAAAAAATAAGAAATAATATATGATATAAAATAACAAAAAAGGAAAATAAAATCATATATAATCTACTATATAAATAAGAAAGTGCAATAAAAAAAATTAATTATAGAACAAAATAAACAAAAATAGGGGGAAACAAACTCCAAATATGAGTCTTCTTGCAACAATGGTTCATAAAAACTTAATAGCAATTAAAGAAAACTAAAAACCCTATATTATTATAAAAAAATTAAGAAATGCAAAATAAAATATGATAGTATAAAGTAACGACATAAAAACTGAAAAATAAAGTCATGCATAAAATCATAATAGAAATAAGAAAGTACAATGAAACAATATATTAAAATAATAAAAAATTGTAAGAAAAAAAAGGAATAGAAAATGCCACCTAACAATATATGATTCATCTCTTATTTGTTTGCAAAAAAATTGAGTTTTAGAAGATAATATTGAAACAATTGACTATTTATAAGAAAAATTCAACATTTAACCAAAGAAAAACTATCAACCTTTGGACTAACCCATTTTAATTTCCTATTTATCATCTCTAAAAAATAAAATTAATGCGATGTATGTTTCATTTAACAAAAAAAAAACTTCCACCCCTTTGACTACCCTATTTAAAGCATTGATTGGCAATTATAGTAATTTTTTATTTGAAATAAAAAATTTGGGTAAACATTAATATAAAAATATGAGAGAAATATAATAAAACATTTATCGTTATTATATTGTATTTTTGGTCAAAGAGAAAATAATTATTACAGAAAAATAATAATTAAAGAATATTTAATCAAATAAGAAATATGATATAAAGTAACAACAAAAACAGTTGAAAAATAAAATCATATATAATCTACTATATAAATAAGAAAGTGCAATAAATAATAAATTAATTAAAGAAAAAAAAGCCAAAAATAGGAGAAAAATAAATAAATGATGAATAAAACCTCCAAATATGAGTTTTCTTGCAACAATGGTTCATCAAAACCTAATAGGAATTACAGAAAATTAAAAATCATACTCCGTATATTATTTCAACAAATAAGAAATGCAAAATAAAATATGATATAAAGTAACATCGTAAAAAATGAAAAATAAAACAATGCCTAATATCATAATAGAAATAAGAAAGTGCATTGAACAATATATTAAAGCCATAAATAAATAAAAAATGGAAGAAAAAAAAAAGTGATGAACAAAAGTGTCACTTAACAATATATGATTT
The DNA here is from genome assembly GCA_037127255.1 of Persicaria tinctoria. Taxonomy (NCBI): domain Eukaryota; kingdom Viridiplantae; phylum Streptophyta; class Magnoliopsida; order Caryophyllales; family Polygonaceae; genus Persicaria; species Persicaria tinctoria. The sequence goes on from JBANSL010000012.1 coordinate 11,873,271, forward strand.
CTCTCTCATTTGTTTGACGAACATTAAAACAATTGACTATTTATAAGAAACATCTAGCATTTAACCAAAGAAAAACTCTCAACCTTTGGCCTAACCCACTTTAATTTCCTATTTATCATCTTTAAAAAGTAAAATTAATGTGATGCATTATTCATTTGACAAAAAAAACTTCCACCCATTTGATTACCCTATTTAAAGCATTGTTTGACCATTATAGTCATTTTTTATTTGACATAGAAAAAGTTGGGTGACATTAATATAAAATCATGAGACAAATATAATAAAAACTTTGTCATTATTATATTTTATTTTCGGTCAAAAAGATAACAATTATTAGGGAAAAATAATAATTAAAGAATAATTAAAAATTAAGAAATAATAAAATGATATAAAGTAACGACAAAAACAATTGAAAAATATAATCATATATAAATAATCAAGAAATTACAATAAATAAATAAATAAATTAAACCAAACAAATAAACAAAAATAGGGGAAAGTTTAAGTGATAGGGAAAACATAGACAATATAGAATTTTTGTATATATAAAAATAGGAGTCTAAAACACCTTAACCACAACTCAAAACTAAAAAGAAGAGATTCCACCAAAAAAAATTAAAATAAAATAAATTCCAACAAAACTAAAAATAAAGAAAATAAAAGTTCAAGTAAAGGATTGTATTACAACTACTCACCTTAGATTTTATTTGAGCTTCTTCTTTTTCACCAATGAAACTTCTCAATATGTACTTCTTCTTTTTCACCAATAACACTATTAATTACAATAAACAAAAAGAAAATATTAGTATGAAAGTTGAAAACAATATCAATCAACAAATGATAGATTAGGATAATAGAAAATCAATATTATATCAAAAAATCTATTTTGACATAATACGAGAATGAAAGAAAAAGAAAGAGTTGATTTGATTGTAAAAAGATGAGGTGTGTCTTTATATAGCATAATCATGCTTTAATTGAATTAGGAGTTTCAATTTTTTACTTATTATTTAAGGAAAATAAATTTCAAATTAAATAGGCTAAAGGTGTTACATTTTTTGTATTCAATGTTTGTTGGAGTTACTTTTTTATGTTATTGGTTGTTTACTCTTTATAAACTATACATGTTACATATGAAAAATTATACCATTAATATATGAGAGAAAATAAATTTAATCAAATTAAAATATAATATTTTGTATGATTAAGATCATAATATATTCTATAAAGAATGGGCACAAAGATAATATTTTGAAATTAGTTGAAAATAAATAGTATCAAAAAGATTATGATGATGGTATAATAAATTATCCCATCCACACATTCGTATAGTATAAACTATATATGATAAATTTTTATTAAAAAAACTCAAAGTTTTTTTTAAAACATTACATATAAACAAAAAACATATAATGTTCTCCACATTTTGAATGTGAGACAAAAATATTATAGCAAGGTAGCTAGTGATTACACAATATTTTATAGCAAGGTTGTGAGATTAAATTCAACATTTAATCCCACCGTGCGGATAACCGGTTAAGCGGATAACCGAGAACACAATTATAACATTTATAGTGAGCTGAACACAACTTTTACTAGATATATTATAGATATAATTATTAATTATGCAATCTCAACCTATAAGACTATAAGAGACAAGTCTTATAAAATGTTTTTTTTAATAAAAGTAAAAATCATATGTAAATATATTTAATAATTGGTTAACAAAATTAAGTAATCACTAATCAGTACTCCGCATTATTTAATAAGTTATCGGAGCTCCCCTATGGGTTGATTTCGAGTACTCCCCTGTTCTGGTGTACCCTTGAATTGGTAAATAATGAGCGATCATTTCGGGGTTGGAACCGGGAACCTATGAGTACTACTCACAAGTCTTTTTCGATGAGTCAATTCCGAATTTGTTTAGGTGTACCCGTTCGTTTGTTTGGGGAGGTGTATCTCCCTTTTACGGTTTTTCCTTTAAAAAGGAAAATTGTGTAAGGCTACTCCGGGGTAGGGGTGGAAATGGGTCGGGTGATGGATGGGTGGAGCCATTTTTTCACCCGACCCATCACCCGTCCGTTTAATATTTCACCCATCACCTGATCCGTCGGGTGAATCGGGTTAATCGATCGGGTGGATCGGGTGGGTAATCGGGTGAAGTAAATTAAAAGAAAAAAATTCATAGCTCATACTTAGAAATCGATCATATTTGACATTTTCACAAACCACGTCAACGTGGAAATCTTATTAATTGTATAAAAGGTTTATTAATACATTATATCATTATCCTCATCTTACAAAGTTAGCATTAAAAGTTTAATATCAAATCAAATGAGATGAATTTTAGCCCTTTGCTAAACTCGTAGTTAAAAAAAGGAAAAATAATTTGGCTAAATCATGTCTTAACACACTAAATGCTAAGTCGTTGAAATGAGTAAAATTGTTTACATTCTACTAGTGTATGCAAAACAAATAAAATAACTTTTTTTTAAAAGATGTGATATGAGGTTAAATAAAAATAAGTTTATATTCTTTTAGATTTTTTTTGCACAAAAACAATTAGAGAATAGAGAAGATAGAATTAGAAAAAAAGAAGAAAAATATGTAGTTATGTTAGGCTATATTTTTTTATAAATTAAGATTTTTTTTTAAAAATAATCGGGTGGGTTAGCGGGTGGTTAAGCGGGTCGGGTAATGGGTCGGGTGATGGGTGCAGTGCCAGTCCTATCATTTTATAGGCCCAGGGCGAACTAAAATTTTAAGGGCCCGATAAACATTAAAAAAATAAAAATTGTGTATAACTTTATAAAATTTTCATATTATTTTTATGTTTGAATTATTTTTCATATTTAAGAAAATAAAAGTAAGTCAATGAATAAAAAAATAATATACATTAAAAAATTCAAAATTTTAATTGTAGTGAAAACTATTTTAAAAGGGGATTTTTTTTAATTGTTGTCAAAAATTTAATTGTAGTAAAAAATTTAATTGTAGTGAAAACTATTTTAAAAATAATATATGACATCACCTATATATGAACTAAAACAAAAATTTTAAAAGGGGATTTTTTTTATAAACAAAAATAAAAGGAAAAATTAGATACATCGAGCATATATGAAGAAATAAAAATAATACATTTTTTTCTCAAATAAAATAGAAAGATTTATATAAGTAAACTATAGAGCTTTATTGGTCACATGAAAAATTGTCTAATATTGTATTGAAAAGGTAAAAGTACGAAGAATTATGTCAAAATTAAATGAATATATGCTCCTCTATAAAAACATAAAAAAATGTAAAGTTTAATGGATATGAGGCCTCTCTATAAAAAAAAATACAAATAGAGAGATTTGGACTCTACCCATCTAGGAATCCAAGTTTTGTTAAGATTTAAACTTATTATTGAGTCAAGCTCGTATTTTGTTATATTATTTAAATATATATACTCCCTCCGTTTGGCAAAACTTGTCGTTTACTATTCATGCAAACTTTTTTAGAATGATAAAAACTATATAAAATATTCATTTTAAAAAAAAAAAATTAACAAGTTTGTACTTATTAATAATAACTACGAAATTGTTATAAAAAAAAAATTAAAAGCTAGATATTTTATATAGTTTTTAGCTCCTAAAAAAGCGTGCGTGAATAGTAAAACGTCAAGTTTTGTCGAACGGAAGGAGTATATATAACATATATTTTTAATGGGCCCCTATCGAAAATGGGCCCTGGGCGGTCGCCCACCTTGCCCCGCCCTTTGGGCCAGCACTGAATGGGTGAAAAACATATCACTCATCACCCATTTCACCCACCCATCACCCATCCATCACCCAGTTTTTTTCGGGTTTTGACCCGTATAATCGGGTCGGGTGAATCGGTCACCCACGGGTGATTTCCAACCCTAGGCTGGGAAATTAGCACGTGTTCACAGCAAAGATATACGTATAATATTCCCAATCACTTTATAGATTTAATAGTTTTGTCGTGGCGTAACTAATTACTATTATTGGCTTCAATTCAAACCAGCCGTCAAAGTGGATAAAGAATCAGGAGCCACCAAACTAGTACGTAGAACAGTAAGAGATAAATAAATAAATAATTTTTTGCGTTGAAATATATTAGTCGGGAATATTTTTTATCTAGTCGTTGTTGTGTTCAGGTTTCTTAATTACACGGAGTATTATTTTTGTTTTTGTTTGGGTTTTAGCTTGGTTATGTAGTTTGAGAAGTTGTTGGTTTGTTGAACTATTTCGATGATTCAAGGGGAAAAAATTTGTGGGTAGTACTTTAAAGGTATTCGGTTCGAATATCGAATGGATGTTCTTTATTTATCAAATTCAAGGCTGACAAGTAGTTGGAATGAAAAGATTGTTATTTAAAATTGATTGTGGATGGTACAACAATATAGAATATAATGATGGTGGATCTTGATTTTATAATAAAAAATAAAATAAACCTAACATGACTCTCGTTTTCTTATGACCCGATCAAGTCGGGTTACACTTGACCGAGGTTTCTTGGAATTTCACATGATATCAGAGCAAGTCCGAGTTGTGTCAGTTTTCTGGCTTTGGTCAGGATAAAAGAGATTGAGATGCCAAAACCCGTCATAAAAACCAAAAAATCGGGTGAGGAAAGAGATTGAGAATCTCAACCCGAAAGAAGTAAAAAAAAAAAATGTGTTCAAGTGTCAACCCGATCTAGACGGGTTGCACTTGACACGATGTGTTGGGATGAAAAGATTGACATCCCACATCGATTATGGGTGGGTATAACAACATGTACAAAATATAAGAAGGGGAAGTCCCTACACAATTGCTTGAGATTTTGTGTTGTGATGGTGGATCCCGGTCTTATAACAAAAAACAAAATAAAAAGGCTGACATGATTCTCATTTTCATACAACCTGACTGGGAGTAATATTTTTCAAACATAAAGTATATTGATAACACCCTTTTATCTATTGGCAACCTAAATTTTAAATAATTGCAACAGATCGATCCTTTTCATTTTTAGCTTTTGTTTGTTTGGGCACTAATTGCCACTCTACCCGCAAGAGATCAAAGAACTCTGACCAAAAATAAGAGATTAAAGAACAGATTTTCATCATCTTGTCAATCCAGCAATTGGTTGGATCATTACTGAGCATTGAGGAATACACCGAGATCGAGTTATGGTCTCAACCGGAGCACTTTGACTGGCTTTTTGCAAGTAAGGTAAGCACACCACCTCCTGGCGCTGCTGCTAGTTCATGCTCAAGTGCTCAACCAAGGCAAGCTCTTCTGATTCCTCCCACTTCTCTGTCCCAGCGCGGGCAGCATTGTCCCCGTCAATAGATGCATCACCATCAAGGGTGCCGAGGACGAGGTCCGCCAACCCTAACGCCTTCTAGATCTCCACCGATGCCCAAACTTACCCGAGGTACTTTGATCATCTCCGATTCCGAGAAGGAGAAGGAAGAGTGGGTCAATTCCATCAGGCGATTCATCGTTTAACACTCTCACATCGTCACCGATTCCGAAATCGTTGATTATGTCTTTCGCTTTTGTTCAATTCCTCTATTCTGGACTGAGTTAGGGTTCCTTTGATTTTATAGTTCAGTTTTAAGAATCTTAGGCCGGGTTTGGTTTATTGTCAAGAACTTTCAATTTTATCTTGGGTTTTGATTTCGCGTGTTTATGCATTCAAAAGCATCAATCTTTGTTCGATCATAGTAAATCTTATTATCTTTTCGGTTGAGAATTTCTACGGTATATGCCTCCGTGGAAATTGTCCGGATGATGTGGCAATGAAATCTTTTAGTAAAAACTAGAATTATTTTTAAAAAATGAAAATAAATACGTGATAATATTCGTTATTCGTATTGCCCGTAGATAAAAAACCGCCTTGTCAATAGACGCCCCTTTTTCAAATTATTATAGGCTCCTAATAGGGAAGGTGGAAGGCCGGATATAATATGGGCGTCTTGTAAAATTCATTATGATGAATTTTTTTATATTTATTCAATTAAATAAGCAGCCAATACAGGTTGAACGTGGAATCTACTCAAAGGAAGGATACTGAAATTAAGGGCGGAACCTGGAGAGTTAGGTGAAATCAATGAGGTCCCTCCAAATCCAATCCAAATAACCACTGTATTTCGTTTCTTAACTACAACCTTAATTACTATTTTTAGGTAGCTACTCCTCATTATTCATGGACATGTTTTGGTAAATTAAAATATTAATTAGACCGCGTGCTTCTATTAATTCATGCATCCATCATTTTTAATACGTTTTGTACCCGGATGAAATGGATCGGGTTACAGATGGATATACCTATTCCATCACCCGATTCGTTAAGAAATTTCCCCCATCCGATCCACCTATCATCCACTAACCCTTGCATCCATATCATCCATCTATCATCCGCGAGTTATTGGGTGGATTGGGTAAAATAGATGGGTGGGAAATTTCATGTATATGTCCACCGTAATTTTCAAAAGGGAAATAAAACTTAATAAAATTAAAATAAAATTTTAATATATTAAAATTTAAATACTCCTTGTTTATCAACTTACACAAAAATAAAAGCTCTAACTATCAAATCAAGTTACATATAATATATAAGATACGTACAAGATATGATCAAAGTGCATATAATAAACAATTTTAGTGGATCGGGTGGGTGGATCGAACACTCCTTCATCCATATCCGATCTGATCCATCATCCATTAATCCATCATCCACTTATTTATCCATTTATTCGGGTTTTCATCCATATATTCGGGGTGGATTAATGGATAGATCAGGTCTCTGCGAGTTGATTTCCATCTCTAGTTTTGTACCCTATGTCTTAAGAGTATTAATTTGAAAATATTTTTTTTTTAATTTTAATTAGTTTAGATTTTCTTTTAATTAGACTCCTAGAACCGATTATTTTTTTAGTTAGGGAATCTTTTCCAATTTAGAACTTATCATATGCCTAGAGTATAAAATAGATAAACCGTTTTTAATGTAGTTTTTTCTCTTTCCTATGATTCTCTATATATAATAAATTCTAAGAATATAATTTAAAATATGCCAAACTAATTAAAATCACCCAATCTCGGTAGGATTGTTAAAAAAAATATCTCCACCCTTTTATATTGTAGGAAAAATAATCCAAAAGTTGGTAGGTGGTAACAAATTATCTCAACTCATTTTTACGACCATATATAGTTGGGTCAAAACAATGACAAGATCGAAATTGGTCAAATGATGTTATTCTCAAAACAAGTTAATATCATCCAAAATTTACCAAAATCTTAATTTTGTCAATTATATGTCATCGTTTTTGTCCAGGTTTATAGTCGGAAAACAAAATCGGAATATTTTGTTACCACCTCTTCAAATATTGAGCTATTTTTTACCGATCGATATTTTTTTAACCTCGTCAACCTGTGAATTATTTTAATTAATTTAACTTTAAAATATAGGCAAACATTTTAATTAAATAAATATTTTTTTAAACATGAGTTGTCTCTCGTATGGCTTTGTATATAGTTTAGAAAACTCGTGCTTAAAGCATAGACAGGCTGTACGTCTTTGGATTTCAACTATTCGTTAATCAATGTGTCGTTCAAATATCCCCGGCTACCTACTTACTCCCCTCCTTCCTTCTTCCTTCCCTTCTTTGGCATGCCTTAGCCTTACTATATAAACTCCATCTCACCCTTCACCTCTCCATCAATCTCACTCTCAATCAATCTCGATCTCGATTTCAATATCAGCCTCGACCCAAATTTACTAAACAATACCCCTTTGTCGATCACTCTCTCGAGTCGTCGAAATTCAATTGCCCAAAATGGCAAGATCTGTTTTCCTTTGCTTACTCGTCTCACTCGTTGTTATATCCACAATGCACGTCTCCTCTGCTTCTCTTCAATTGGGATTTTATCGCAAATCTTGCCCTTCCGCTGAGGCCATTGTCAAAAAGGCCGTCAACAAGTTCGTGTCGCAAAATCCTGGTCTAGGGGCCGGTCTTGTTAGAATGCATTTCCACGATTGCTTTGTCAGGGTAAGTTAGTTCATTTCTCTTTATAGTTAAAGTCCGATCCAGACTAATGATTAGGGTTCCATCTTAAAATCAATTGACATTAATAGGGAAATTCATCGACTTATATATATATTCTTGATTTGTTCAAACTTTCGATTCACGCTTTACGTCTTAACATTAAACTAATGTATATCTATTATATAATATCCCTATAGGGTTGCGATGCATCGGTACTGATCGACTCGACGCCGGGCAACTCGGCGGAGAAAGACAGCTTCGTCAACAACCCCAGTCTCCGGGGCTTCCAAGTAATCGACGCCGCCAAGGCAGCCCTCGAAGCCGCCTGCCCAAAGACCGTCTCGTGTGCCGACGTTCTCGCCTTCGCTGCCCGGGACAGTGCTGCACTCCTCGGCGGCATATCGTACTCCGTCCCCTCCGGCCGCCGCGACGGCCGCGTCTCCCACCAAGCCGAGCCCATCCAAAACCTGCCGGGGCCGGCCTTCAACCTCCCGCAGCTCCAATCAAGCTTCTCCAAGAAGGGAATGTCGGTGGCCGACATGGTAGTCCTCTCCGGCGCGCACTCCATCGGCGCCTCTCACTGCTCCTCCTTCTCCAACAGGCTCTACTCCTTCAACGCCACCAACGTTCAAGACCCTTCCATGGCCGCCTCGTTCGCCGCCTCGCTTAAGAGAAAGTGCCCTTCGGCTGCCAACACCCCCAACCCGACCGTGGCGCTGGATGCGGTCACGCCGAACAGGCTGGACAACCAGTACTACCGGAACGTGATGAGCCACCGGGTGCTGTTCACGTCGGACCAGACCCTCTTGACGAGCCCTTCGACGGCGAACATGGTGAAGAGCTTCGGAGGACAGGGTGGGGTTTGGGCAAACAACTTTGCAAATGCGATGGTGAAGATGGGTTCGATTCAGGTGCTAACGGGTACTCAGGGAGAGATCAGGAAGAACTGCAGGGTTATCAACTAATTAAGGAATTAATTGCCCTATAGGTTATATGGACTATGGTGGTTTTGAGTGTGTTTAAATTGGTTGGTAGATTGGGTTTTTTGTGTGCTTAATTCATTGATTGATTATATATAATTGTATTGAATTTTATTCCTGTTAAAGGCTCAAAGGAGCTGGTCGATCACTGGATGAATAAAAATCTGAAAATTTTATTCAATTATGATGTTTTGTTCTATCTATATTAATTTAAAATAATTAATTTATATATTATATCAAATCATATCAATTTTTTAATTAATTTTTAAAAATAATTATATTTTTATTATAAAATTATATTTTTTTTCTATATTATGGATGAACATGTGGGATTGTATCATTAAATTCTATATAAGTACAAGTGAACATTAAATGAGATCAACTTCTCTTCCTCCAAATTTAGAGATTTTTTTCCTCTCTCCCTCCATTTCTCTATTTTAGAGATGAGTTTGGAGAAGTTATTGGGGAGAAAAAATGATCATTTTCTCTAAAATCTCCCTTTTTCTCTATTTTAGAGAAGCGGTTGGGTTTGCTCAAAGTGTATTTAATCTAAGCTTATAGACCTAGAAATATTGGATGGCTCTAGCCAGTGGCGGAGCCAGAAAATTAATTTTTAGAGGGGGGCACGGTACGATATAATGAAACAATACTAGACTTGGTTGACTCGGCTCAATCAAACTTGTTCATTTACTAAACAAGTCGAGTCGAGTATGAGCTCAAGTTCAAATATATGTTCGACTCGAGCTTGACTTGTTTCTAAATGAGCTAATTAAATATAATGAAACAATATTAGACTTGTTTGACTAGAATAACAACCCTAATTAATATAGAGTATAACTTGTTGCACTCATATCATATAATAATGTATAACCAGATATAAAAAATTTAAACTTGTGTAACTTTTTATCTGATTGACGAAATGATTAGTATAACCTTGCATTTCGAAGCTCTCGAGATGAATTATAATATGTAAACATTAATTTAAGTAAAATATAAAAGCATTATAGTCTGTTGAAACAAAATTAAAGTGATTAAAATAGTTGAATTTAGTTACTTGCTACGAAAAGTGAAAACCCATCCAGAGAAAAAAGAACGCGCTTCACGCGCCTGAAGCATTCCCCTTCCGTCTTTCTTCTGCGTAGCCTTTTCTTTGTAAACCTAGTCTCTCGTGACAAGAAATCTACGACAGTACCTCCCTCTTGCCAAGACTATGATTTCTATCCAAATTATGGTTGCTTGGCCCATGATCCTCCAATTTCTCTTAGTCGGGTACCGCAATAGGCCCTGTGTTGGCGAGATCTCAATTGTTTCTGGTGTTATCCTTAAATTGGGGATAACGTCTGGGATCAGGGTAAACCCTAATTTCTTTGATCTAAGCCTCCGGTATTGCTGCTTGCGAGTTCTGTTGGCGATGATCGGCTTGGATTGGTTAAATCGCCCCCCCGCCGTGGGCAAATCCGATTTGTGCGGTCGCCAGAACAGTTTGGCTCTGGCCGATTTCGATTGATCTTTCGTTCTTATTGCCTGAGTTGGCCGGTGTGGTTGGCTGCAACAAGTTTGTTTTTTAGGGCATGCTTCTCCGCTCTGGATGGGTTTGGTTTCTTTCTCCCCCCCCCCCCCCCCCCCCCCTTTTTTTTCTTTTCCCTGGTGATCTTCTCTATTTTTGGGAGGGGTCGATGTGCTGGATTCCTTGCTCTTCTTCCTTTCCCGATTTCAATCTCTTTCTTTCAAAATCGCTCTTCGCTAACAAGTTATTTGTCTTTGTTTTGCTTTTGGCTAAATCCGAAATTGACAAGGGGAAAAAACCATTGGTAGCAGATGATCCTGCTCCTCAAATGACTAAGACCCGAAAGGGGATGACGGAGGGCTATAAACTCACCGAGGAAACGCATATCTCCAAGGAGGCTCGAAAAGTAAACCAAAAGTCTAGAGCGGATAAGGAAGCCAGTAGTGGAAGGTGTGATTTCTTACTTCCTCTACTCTTTCTCCTATCTATCTGTCTAATTTCTTTTCTTTCAAATACTCATAATATTTCCGTTGGTGACTTGTGCTTGGCTCCCAATGGAGTTGGAAAGGGTAAACACCCTTTGGTGGTAGATGATCCTACCCCTAAAATGAGAAAACTAAAAAGCCGGAGGGCTGTAATCTCTAAGAGAAGATGTCTAATGCCGGAGGGCTTGAAACTCTTTGATGAGCATCCTCGCTCCAATGCTAACAAAAATACTAAGCTGGAATCAAAGACGGAGAAGAAGTTCAAAAGGTGCACCATCAGTAGGGAGAAGTTGCTGGCTCTGCAGAGCGGAGTTCAGGACTACGTCTCGGCTCTTGAACTTTCCTCTGTGTTTACAACAATCATCGGAGACCCTATGGTGGCAAAGGTAGTCACGAAACGGATCAGGTATGTGTGAAAACTTCTTTTTGACGATTGTCGGCTCTTACCGGTTGCTTATAACTTGGTTGAGCTTCGAGTTAACTCATCTGGCGATCGATCTTGTGGGGGTTACGATCCCCCGTACTGGACTTGTTCTCATCTAATATATTGCAAAGCTTGGGTCCATTGGATTCGTTTACTTTGGGGTGTTTCTGTCATGGCTATAGAATCCAGAATGAGGTCGCTAGCCGTCTTCTGCTATATATTGTTTATCTATGAATGGCAATGGTTTTTGCTCCGTGTTTATGATGATACTGCTTCCCCTCCTGGCACAAAATCTGTCGGCCAAAAAGTACATGATCATATAGGTACTCTTGGTCTTAATCCTGCCCGTCTAAAACCTGGCTCCTTTCATGTCGAGTCTCGATTGCCTGTCAATGGTGTGAGTCCTCCAATTCTCAAAAAACAACTAATTCTACCTTCCTCCATCTCTGAACTGGCAGTGGCTAAGTTACTGAAATCTTATCACCAATCAATTAGATGTTCATTGATGGGGCACTTCACTAATTGTTCTTCTGACATACACTACGTATCTTATACATTCCCAACATTAATGGTTAATCATTCTAAGTGGAAGTCTAGAAAATACAATTACCATAAGTTTAGTGTTAGGGTCACAATTAATGGAAAAATAACAGACTTTGTGTATTTGAGAGTGTGTTTAGGCCTAATTGTTAGCTCCGAGAAACACTATCACAAACAAATTAACAGTAACAATGTATACCTTTCCACTAATCTTCAGCATACTATAAGACATTCTTCCTAGGTTGAAAGTGTCGGTTTGCGAGGTGCTAATGGTGTTTTGAGAGACCAAATGGTTCTGTCTCTCACCCCCATGCTTTGGTTTGACTCTTGCATCGACAAAGCAACTTTTCTAGAGCTTGGTGGTTTGTCTCAATGGCTTAAGAAATGGGCTGGAAAAACTAAAGTGTTCATACAACTAAGTCCTATTACATGTGTACACATTTCTTTGCTATTAGAAGTTCCACACCCCCGACTTCTAATGGTGCAAACAGTTATTAAATGAAAGTCGGATTTTGGAACATTATAGGCATTGGAAGGGGAAACGTATGGTTAGACTTAAAAGCTATGAGGATAAATGAACACATTAATATAATGGCAATTGCATAGACTAAGACAAACACAATCCCACAAGAGAAAACTTGGAAAGCTACGGGGTTTAATAAGGCCATCTGGTCGATTGGTGAAGATAGATCGGGAGGCATTGGACTGTTATGGAATGAGAACTCCTTTACAAATGAGACAATAGAAGTAGAGGTGGTTCTTCCAAGAGTAATCCGTGTAAAGTATGAGTGCAGGGAATTTTTTTTTTGGGAATGTTGTTCTTTGTTTATGCCCCACCACAAGAAAGTGACAAAGACACCTTCTCGTTAGAATTGTCAAACATAATCATTAATGAGCCTCTTCCATGCTTAGTCATTGGGGATATGAACGAATTAAGCTGCAGTAACGAGAAAGAGGGGTGTGTGTCAAATAGCATGTCCAGATACGTTAGATTGAATCTCTTCAAAGATCAATGTACCCTTTCTGAGATTCCGACTTCAGGAAATCAATTCACCTGGCAGAAAAAAAGGGAAGGGGAAGACAACATATGGGAGAAACTAGATCGAGTACTTGTTCAGCATGAATTTCTTAGCAACTATCCCGACTTAGCTACTTTTAATGGGGCTTTTTCGGGCTCAGATCACTGCCCCATTTCCATCTGCCTAGATTCTGGAAGACAATTTACTCCACCACCGTTTAAATTCGAGAATATGTGGATACATAGGAGGGATTTTAGGAATGTCGTAAAGCAAGCTTGGAGAATAAAGTGCTCAGGGTCAGCAATGTATAGATTAATCTATAAAACTAGATTTCTGAAGAATAAGGCCAAAGTCTGGAATAAGACCACATTTGGTAATGTTTTTCGACAAATACAGTCAGTTGAGAAAGAACTAATCGCCATACAATCTAAAAACTATCCCAATAGAGGCAAGGACGTAGTGGTGGAGAAACAACTAATTAGGAAAAAAGAACAATTATTAAACTTTCAAAAGGAATATTGGGGACAAAGGGCGAAATCTAAGCATATCAAGTTAACAGACTCCAACACAGGGTATTTTCATAAAATTGCTTCTGGAAGACGAAACAGAAAGATAATAAGAAGCATCCCATCGACTTCAGGAACACAGATTATGGGTAAAAATAATATCAAGGAAGAGGTGAAAAATGACTTTAGTCGCCGATTTTCAAAAGAGCAGATAAATATGAATTTACTCAATGAGTACCTTGAGTTAATACCTACATCTGTCACAGAAGAGGAAAACAATAGCATCAGCCAACAACCAACTAACTGCGAAATAAAGAATGTTGTCTGGGCCTTAGGAAGGAACAAATCCCCTGGCCCGGACGGTATGACAGCTGAATTCTACAAGGAATACTGGGATATAGTTGGTTGTGATGTCATTAAAGCAGTCAAAGCTTTTTTTCACTCTGGAAAAATGCTTAAACAGATCAACCACACATTTATAACGTTACTACCAAAATGTGACAACCCCTCAAAAACGGAAGATTATAGACCCATTAGCCTGTGCTCAACAATTTACAAAATAATCTCAAATTTTTTTACTGAGAGACTTAAAAGAGTAGTAGGGAAACTTATCCACCCTTTTCAGGGAGCCTTTGTGTTAGATAGAGCCATACAGGATAATATACTAATTGCACATGAGATTTTCCACTCTTTCAAAACACGAAAAGGAACAGAGGGCTGGCTAGCAATTAAACTAGATATGGAAAAAGCATATGACAGGGTTGACTGGACGTTTACATAGGCAATTTTGAGGAAATTCGGGTTTAGTGACGAACTCCTAAGGTTAATCATGGAATGTGTTACAATTGTGTCCTTCTCAGTTCTTGTCAATAATGGTCCCACGGAAGTGTTCAACCCTTCGCGTGGATTGAGACAGGGCGACCCCTTGTCCCCTTTTCTGTTTATTATTGGTGCAGAAATCCTGGCAAGAAAACTCAATATGGAATCCAACCTCAGTGGTTCAGGACTCGGATTCAGGTTTGGCCACTCAGGTCCTAAAATCCCATTTTTGGCCTTTGCGGACGATATCATTATCTTCGCTAAAGGCAACCAAACTAGTTGCGAAACGGTAACCAAAATCATCGATGACTACTGTAGACTCTCTGGCCAAAAAGTGAACTATAATAAATCTGCTTTCCAAGCATCCCCAGGAATACCCTCTGCGCGAATTACTTCCATTGAAGGATGTCTTAACATTGCGAAACAAGTCAAACTTGATAAATATCTTGGATGTCCGATTGTCAATGGTAGAGTGAATAGAGACACATTCGAAGAATTAATTGGAAAAGCTACATGTCAATTATCAAAATGGAAAGCAGACTCTCTCTCACAACATGGTAGGTCAGTGCTTATAAACTCAAACTTAGCTGCCAAGCCACTTTTCGCAATGCAAAGTTTCATGCTTCCAGTGTCAATACTATCAACGCTAGATAGGGTTAATAGGACCTTTTTTTGGAACAAAGATCTGCAGTACAAACCACTAATAGGATGGGACAAAGTGTGTAGACCTAAAGTAAAAGGAGGAATGGGACTACGCAAGACAAAAGAAATGAACGAGGCTCTACAGATGAAACTCATTTGGAAAATCCTAGCGGAACCAGACAACGTCTGGGTAAGAATCATTAACCATAAATACTTAAAGTCTGAATTCATTCTGAATTACGATAAGAGAAGAAATGCCTCATGGCAATGGACACAACTCAGGAAAATTATCAATCCATTCAAGGAAGGTTTAGCATGGTCAGTAAGGGATGGAAAAACAATTAAATTCTGGCAGGATAAATGGGCCCCCATTAAGGACATTAAGTCGGCAAGCATTGATCTGGCAAATATTAATAACGACGAAACAGTGGCACAATATATCACTGATGGTGTTTGGAATAGGACAAAGCTAGAATCAACTCTGGAATATGAAGTAGCACAACAAATTGCTGACATTCCACTACCGGTGAGCCAAATCCAAGATAGAATGTACTGGTGGCCAGATAAAAAAGGGTGGTTCACAACGTCTAGTGCCTATAAACTAAATACAAAATCAATTGAGCTGACAAATGACGTCAACGCCTGGATATGGAAACTTAATGTCCCACCAAAAATCAATAATTTTATGTGGAAAGTCTGCCACGATGGGCTTCCCACAGCCGCCAGACTATCTAGAAGAGGTGTCGCTATTCCGCCCTACTGTGCGGTCTGCGACCACCATGAAGAAGATACTGCTCATTTTCTGTTTGAATGCAAATACTCACTATGCTGCCCAAATCTGTCGAGTACAGTGAAAGCAAAAATCTATGACAAAATCAGAGGATCACGGAACATGGAATCTCTGATGACCTTCACTGCAGGTCTAATTGACGACCGGCAAAGAACGCGATTGGCATTTCACTGGTGGACTGCATGGTTGTGTCGAAATAAATTAATCTTCCAACAACAGAAGCTTCCAAGTGTGAATGGACTACTGCAGATGGTTAACTCGTTCTACAAAGAATGGGAAAAGGCTAATAGATTTACAGAAAGCGACGACACCATTATCAGGAGGAATAGAACCCCCAAACATGACAAAGACAGAGAAAAAAAACAATTGGAGAAAGCCACCCCTAGGTAGATGGAAACTAAATTTCGATGGCTCAGCATCAGGCAACAGACAAAGTTCGGTAGGGTATATTATCCGGGATGAGAGGGGGGGGGGGGGTCACTGCCCTAGGAGGAAGAACAATTGGGCGACACAAACCCTTAATGTCCGAAGCTCTTGCGTCGAGAGAAAGAATCCTAAGGGCCCGTGAAATGAGAATCCCCAGTCTTGTCATTGAAGGTGACTCGCTCATAATAATAGACCATTTAAGATCGAAAGAAAAATGCCCATGGGAAATTGAGTTAATTATGTCTGATATTAGCTCTCTCATTTCTGGGTTTTACAAAGTGTCGTTCTCTCACGTCCTTCGTAGCGGCAACGCTGTAGCAGATAAGGTCGCACACCTTGCTCTTGTTGCCCCCACCAACACTTTTCATAACGACCCAGGTCTTGCTGACCTCATCCGCAAGGATGCTATCGGGTAGCTTTTAGCGCCTGAATTCTTACCTAATCAAAAAAAATAAAATTAAATTAAAGTGATTAATATACCCTTAATTTTAAAACATTCATAACTTTTTACTCAGATGTCGGATTAAGGCATATTATATATCAAAACGAAGCTATCAACGAGGAGAATACACCTAGGTAGTTCGTCAAATGAGAGAGGGGGACATGCCCCCTAGTCCCCCCCCCTCAACTCCGCCCCTAGCTCTAGCCTCTAGATCGACTTAGTGAATTGGTAGATTAAGACATACACTAATTCAGAACCCGCACTGTGTGTGATTTTTTTAATTTAAATAAATTTGATACTAAAACCCATTTATTGAATTAATTAATTTCTTTCAATACTTCTTTATTCGTAATTAACATAGAATTTAATGAAATTCTTATAATATATACATATATATTCTTTCTTTCTTTTAATTTAAATAAATTTTTTATCAATGCACATTCTAAAATATATTAATATATTAAAACCAAATAACTTCTTTAGAAAAAAATTGTGTCGTGGGAATAATATAATTCTAAAAAACTGTTTTACCTCTAAACAATATGATCTTTTTTATATACTTATAATATAAACTTTAGACAACTTATTGTTTTAACTTTATGAATTTTCCATATCTCATGCAACAAATAATAGTATACATATTCACTCATAAATAATATTATATATATTTAAATTGTCTAAAAAGAAAATTGATAGAAGGTAGATAAAAACATTAATTGGGTAAATAATATCATATAAAATAAATATAAAATAAATGGATGGATATAAATTAAGGAGAGAATTGATATAATATATCTATATAATAATCTTAAAAGAAATTAGTCAAAGTTTTGTTTTAACAAATCGGGCGAGTCAGTCGGGTCATCGGGTCGAAACCTATTTGACCCAAAAAAAAATACCGATTTTTTTGGGTTTGGGTTCAAAAAAACTCCCGGGTCAAAATTTTTTAGTCTTGACCAAAAAAATTCTAAACGTTCAGGTCGGATTTTCAGATCGAATTATGTTTTGAGAGGTCTAATCAAAAGTACAAATATTCCTTGTCCACGGAGCTTTCCAAATTGAACTGTACATAAATTTCATTAAAAAAATATGAAAGAGATATAGGTTTTGTAAAGTGCTAAGAATATTAGCTCATTAGCTCGGAAGTAGAATATTTTTTTCGCCTCCTCTAATTCCACCGCAAAATATTTTGGTGGGCACCCAAAAAGGCGTTAAACTTCCGTGCCCTTGAAACGGAAGCACAACTGAAAGATAAATTTATAACTTCCGTTTTTTAAACACGGGAGTTGTAAATATTAGTTGTACTTCCGTTTTTGAAAAACGAGAGTACAACCTTTATTTTTGCCTTCCGTTTTTAAAAAACGTGAGTTATAAAACTGGGTTGTACTTTCGTATTTAAAAAACGGAAGTACAATTTTAATTATGCCTCCCCTATTCCACAACTCTAGTGAATCCTTATGAGCAAATGCTAAGTCTTGCAAAGACCCATCGGGACGAAGCCCGTGACTGAAAGTGAATTTTCGATACGCGAGCATATTGTGGAGGTGTTGCATTGGGGTCATATTTTGCATCTCATTCTTCGTGATTCTCGCCCTTGCATTATAAATTTGTTGTCTCGTGCTCAAATTCTCATTGAAAGTATTTTTCAATGTCGCAAGAAGGGGAATTGGCTTTACCCCTCCAAATGTCAAATCTTTCACTAATTGTATCTCCTCATTCGTCAATCGTCCCACCATTTGATGACCTTGCAGTCTAGGAGGCAGTTTATGGTTATGCATACCACACTCCACTTTCAGTCGCCATACATTTCTCTCGGCTTCCCAACCGTACAACAAAAATTTACAATTATTTTTTTTAGACCTTCCATCCCGCGGGATCATTACTGGTACATCAACACCTCTAATTTTCTTCTTACGATTTCTATTTTCTCCATATTTTTCACATCCAAGATATACTGAGCCGTATCGGGTTGCCGAGCTATTCCAAGATTTTACAATTGTGAGAACAAAGTTGTTCACAAAATCAATCTGTCGAACTGAAAACAATTGAAATAGAGTTGAAAATAATCAAATTTGACGAATTGAATCAATATTATCATTAAATTCTATTATAAAAGTTCATAAATACTTGAATATTATTGTTGACTCCTTCGTTACCATTGGATGCGTGGTTTGACATTCTTCTATGGAGTTTGGCGCAACTAGGGCAAAATACGGTATCGACCATATTCGTCATATTCATAGCCCTTTTTGACCGAAAAATAAAATAAAATAAAAGCATACCCTTCCGTTTTCTAAACACGGAAGGCAAACTATTTTGAACTTCCGTATTTCAAAAACGGAAGGCAAAAAGTAGTTTGTCCTTTCGTTTTAAAAAAACAGAAAGCATAAAGTAGATTTGTCCTTTCAATTTTTAAAAACGGAAAGCAAAAAGTAGTTTTCTTCTCCCGTGTTTTAAAAACGGAAGGTATAAAGTTGATTTGACCTTCCGTTTTTTTAACACGGAAGTTATGTATTATATTTTCCAAAAAATAAAAACAAATGAATAATAGATATAGCAGAACTTCCGTTTTTAAAACATGTAATTTTTTTTTGGGTGCCCCACCAGATTTTTTGTGGTAAGATTAACAACACCCATTTTTTTTTGGTAAATGGCAGATATTTTAAAATATTTATTACTCCGTATTAGATTATTTTGGAAAGAAATCTTGTGAACGAAAAAGGCCAGATTTGTTTTTGTTGGTTCGAATAATGATACAACGGTCCCAGGCTCCCAGCTACTACATGCTACATACTTCGCATTAGGAAAGTAATTAACGCGTTAATATAACGCTTTTTCGTTTTTCGTTTTTCCTCTTTCCTTTTTCCTCTTTCCCAAATCGGGAAAATATAAAAAGAAAGTATTGAGTTCATCCCAACAGAAATTAGGGTTTAGAGCTTCAGATCTCTGTCAATAGGTAGTCCTTGCGCCCCAAGCTCTCCCATCGCTCTTGATCTCTATACACTTCCTTGCGCCCCAAGCTCTCCCGTCGCTCTCGATCTCTATATGCTTTCGTTATCTCAATTTCTCCTTCTCCTATCATCGATCGATCGATTGAGTTGATCTCTTGATCCCCTGTCTTCGTTCCTCCTTCCCTCGTTGCCTGATTTCGACGCAAAACCCTAACAACGATATGCACGCTCATGTATGGTTCGAGCTCTTTCTCAGCTTCAATCGGCGTTTGTCAACGACCATAGCCCCGTTCACTTCCAACGCAAAATCCTAACGTTTAGAGGTAAATCTGTTTCCTATTTATCAATCTTGAGTATTGTTTATTTTGAACCCGAATCAAGACATTGTGTTTTTTAGGGTTTAAGATTCATGTTAATTTTTTCGGTGATTGGGAGCATTAAAGTAGCTTTTCCTGGTCGCTAGGTATTTGTGTTGTTATGTAATTTGAATGGAAAACCTTGTAGCGGAAATCCTGAAGGGGTGGAAATCTTTAGAAGTAACTAGATTTTCAGATTTTGAATTTGAGAGATAGGTCATCCTGCATACGATCATTCAAGTTATTTATGTTTGTGGCTTTACAATGCGAAATACTGTCTATGACTGAAAACTTTAAATAGCAGCAAGCGAAAAGCCTGTATTTTTGTACCCTTGAGGCCTCAAAGGTCTGCTTATCAATTTTCTTCCCTGTTTTTTTTAATTGATCCATATCCCGACAAGGGAAACTTTAAATTAGAACTCTTCTGATTTTTCTATCCCTCCAATCTGATTAAAATAGCAATGATCTCTCATGCTTGTATATGCCTTGTTATACAGAAATGAACAGAAATATGCTGATGGTCAAACTATGTTAGCTTGTACATTGATTCCTCAACCAAATTCAACAAATCAAGATTCCCTTGAAGAGGATATGAACATATCCTTTGGAAGGTTTGCTTTCTTTATATGTCTTTCATGATAACAAGATCATGTCACTTGTGATGGAATCATGGAACTTATGTGATTCTATCTTTTATGTATCATTTTCAAGCAAATATATCATTGCTTTCTATTAAGTAATAACAAGGACAATCTTTTCCCCTGGCAGCATTCTGTTATGTGGTCTTAGAGTGAGTGAAACTGATGGAGATTGAGGTAACTCTCATTTATTCATATTTGGAAGTTGCATGAAATGAGTATGTACATCATGTAGGTTTTAGCGCATTGCAAAAGTGTCAATAAACATCATGCATTTTTTATACGCATGTTGAGGAAAGTCTTAATGATTTCCACTAATTGCAGATCTGTACGTGGTTGAGCTGCTAGTGTTTTGGCCCATCTTCTGGAGAATAATGTTTCCTGCAAGGACAGAGTATGTAATCTTGGTCACTTCCTTTCCTTTATTGGTTATTTTTGTTGACAACCTTTGGAATTGACATTATAGGATTCTTGACAACCTTTCAGTTGTTGTCTTAAACTTCACAAAACCTTCTAACTTCTCAAGTGCCCCGTGTTTCAATTGGACAAGCTGTAGCTTGTGTCTTGCCTTGGGCTCTATCTCTGTATATCTATTAGAGATTTCTTGCTTGTCCCTACCTATGCCTGGCTTTGTTTTAACTTGTTGATACATTGAGCAGATAATATCATCATTCTGAGATGCATCCATGGTCAACTTGATTGTCACTCTGATATATACTTTACTGCAGTGAAAGGAGATGTCATCTTAAATCTTAATGTTTGCTTATTTTGAAACCCCAAAGGGATTGCAATTATTCAAGTTTCATCACTTCTTGAATGTACTTTATTTTGCAACTTTGTTTGTCATCACCTAATGAATCTATAGTTTTAAAGGGAGTATTCAATACATTCCATAATTTTGGCTCACTTCTTATGACTTGCATAAAGTATTATTTAGTCTTAAAATGTTGTTGTGGGGTGATGAATTCTGCTTGCAGATATTTGTGGTGAATTGGATGTTGAATGCGATTTTAAATACTCTGTTCTTCGGGGCTACTGTGTCTTGGCAAAATGGGCTACTCTTTAGGCTTTATCATTTAGTATAAGCATGTTTATCACACATGAGAATATGAGATTATATGGATCTCATCTACTTAAAAAATGGAATGTATTGAATACTCCCTGCAAACATAAGATTATATGGATCTCATAATCTTCATTGTTCCTTGCAAAAAAAAAATCTTTGAAACATAGAGTTTAATTAGCTCCATGGTGTTTTTTTTTTGCAGGTAATTAAGTTGATTGACAGGGATCCTCTTAGAACAATAGAAAAAAAGAGACAGGTACTTTGTTGATTTTCATTGGTAATTTGTTGTTTTGCTGTGAAGATTTAGCCAAATATCTAGTTTAGCTCTTTCTTTCCAAAATTTGTTTAGTGTGCAATTTCATTTGATTTTCATTGGTAATTTGTTGTTTTGCTGGGAAGCTTTAGCCATATATCTACCACTAATCCTCTTAGAACAACATAAAGAAAGAGACAGGTACTTATTTAAGGCATGTAGGATATACTGTATATGCAATGGGTTCCCAAGAGGGAGACCCCATGAATCACTTGCACACACCCATGTCATCTGCACACTTATGGAAGCAAGTCAATAGACAAACTCTGTAATTCACAAATGAGAATAAAATTTCAATGTCCCAGTTGAAACAAATGAGAATGTCCCTGTCCCTTAGAGGAAAGTTCAAATGCCTCAACTAGAAGGGCTATTCTCTGTCCCGGAAATGGAAAAGCAAAGGAGTGTCACCTTGTCCCGAAAAGTAATGTTCAAATGCCTCGAAATGAGAATAGCTATTCTATGTCCCGGAAAAGAAAATGGAACAAATGCCTCTAAGTGAGAAGTTCAAATGCCTCTGTCCCAAAAAAGGAAAAGAAAAGGAGTGTTTCCTTGTCCCGAAAAGTAATATTCAAATGCCTCGAAATGAGAATAGTTATTCTATGCCCCGGAAAAGAAAATGGAACAAATGCCTCAACTAGAATGACTATGCTCTGTCCCGATGAAGGAAAAGAAAAGGAGTATCTCCTTGTCCCGAAAAGTAATGTTCAAATGCCTCGAATTGAGAATAGTTATTCTATGCCCCGGAAAAGAAAATGGAGCAAATGTCTCAGCTAGAATGACTATTCTCTGTCCCGAAAAAGGAAAAGAAAAAGGAGTGTCTCCTTGTCCCGAAAAGTAATGTTCAAATGCCTCGAATTGAGAATAGTTATTCTATGCCCCGGAAAAGAAAAAGGAGCAAATGCCTCGATATCTGTCCCGAAAAAGGAAAAGGAAATGAGAGCCTCCTTGTCCCGAAAAGTAATGTTCAAATGCCTCGTAATGAGAATAGTTTTTCTATGCCTCCAAAAAGGAAAATGAACAAATGCCTTGAAACGAGATAACAGTAGCTATTTTATGAATATTCAGTGTCCCATACTTATGAATATTCAGTGTCCCATTTGAAACAAATCGGAATGGCCTTATTCCTTGAAGGAAAGTTCAAAAGCCTTGAGATAACAGTAGCTATTTTATGTCCCATAAAAGGAAAAGGAAATGAGTGTTTTCTTGTCCTGAAAAGTGATATTCAAATGTATCCGAATCGAGAATAGCTATTCTCTGTCCCGAAAAAGGAAAAGGTACTTGTTTAAGGTATGGTATGTATCATATATTCATATACTATATGTGCAGTGAGATCCCCAAGAGGGATACCCTATTGCAGATCTGCATTTTTTTATGAAATTTTGATGTCCCAAGTCCCAACTGAAACAAATCGAAATGTCCTTGTCCCTTAGAGGAAAGTTCTATGTCTCAACTAGAATGACTATTCTCTGTCCCGAAAAAGGAGAAAGAAAGGAGTGTCTCCTTGTCCCGAAAAGCAATGTTCAAATGCCTCGAAATGAGAATATTATTCTATGCCCCGGAAAAGAACATGGAACAAATCCCCCAAAATGAGAATATTTATTCTCTGTCCCGAAAAAGGAATAGAAAATGCCTTGTCCTGAAAAGTAATATGTGTTCAAATGCCTTGTAATGAGAACAACTATTCTATGCCTCAAAAAGGAAAAGGAACAAATGCCTCGAAACGAGAATAGTTATTCTATGCCCCGAAAAAAAGGTGTCGTCAAGATAGAGGCCCCATTAGATATTTGAGAATAGCTATTTTATATCCAAAAAAAAATATGAGAATAGCTATTCAAATTTTTATTACAGCATTGTAATTTGAATGAGAATCACAAGCTATTTAAGAACAACCGAAAGAGAGAGACTTGTACTTGTTTAATCTCTTCATTATATACAGTATTTGCATTGGGATCCTCAAGATAGAGGCCCCATTACATATATGCAATCTGCATACAGTTGGAAGGTGATCAATATACATAAGAGTGTCCTTTAGAATTTGTTGATCTTAAAGTAAGAGTGAAAGGAGTGTGTCCCTAGTCCCAAACAGGAAAATTCTCCAGAAAATGAGTGTCCTTGAGAATTTCTTGGTCCTGAAATATGAAATGGAAAAGTACTGTCCTGAAAGCTTTCCTGTGCCAGAAGCTCATTAAAGCTATTTTTGATGGATTGCTCAATTTCTAGATTCAGATTATCCACTTAACTCTTGTTGTTATTTGGAAAATTGAGGGAATTCGTTGGCAATTCCTTTGGAATGAGCCAAGTGGAAATGATATTGTCGGCAAGTTCCTAATTCAACGGACCATTACCTTTTCTATGGTGGAAGGAGGGTTGTGGCATAAAGGAGGTGTTAGCTTGGGAAAGAGCTTACTTTTGTAAGCTTGCTACTGATGTTATGCTGGATAAAGCAAGGTGAAAAGGGCCAGAATTTCTGAATTATAACTGTTTAATAAGTTTGCTACTGATACAACTTGATTTGTCAAGTTCCAAGTCTGGAAGGGATAATATGCCATTTGCTAGCTACTAAAGCTGCCCCTTTGGGTTGAGGAAGGTTTTATGGAAAGGGTGCCAGTGTACCAGTGAAGTTTTATAACTTGGTTGGTCACTAAAGGTCGGTTATATACTCGGGCTAAGCTGCAAAAAATTGAATGGTTCTAATAAAAGCGGAAATGAAGTACCAGGTACTTGTTTACGGTCTTTATGACATACAATATATGCAAAAATTTGGCTGCAGTAGCTTTGCAGAAGCTGAAGGATGTTTCTGATATTGATGTTTTTGTTGATCAAAAGCTGATGCTTTGCAGAAGCTGAAGCATGTTTAAATGCCTCGAAACCAGAATGGCTATTCTATGTTCCAAAGAAGGAAAAGGTACTTGAAAGGAAAAGGTACCTGTTTAAGTTTGTGCAGTGAGATCCCCAAGAGAAAGACCCCATTACAGATCTGCACACACATATAATCTGCACACTATGTAAGTCAGTAGACAAACTCTGGAGTTCACAAACGAGCTGAGAATGAAATTTTGATGTCCCAACTAAAACAAATCAAAATGTCCGTGTCCCTCAGAGGAAGGTTCTATGCCTCAACTAGAATGACTATTCTCTGTCCCAAAAAAGGAGAAAGAAAGGAGTGTCTCCTTGTCCTGAAAAGCAATGTTCAAATGCCTCAAAATGAGAATAGCTATTCTATGTCCCGGAAAAGAACATGGAACAAATCCCCCAAAATGAGAATAGCTATTCTCTGTCCCGAAAAAGGAATAGAAAATGCCTTGTCCTGAAAAGTAATGTGTTCAAATGCCTTGTAATGAGAATAGCTATTCTATTCCTTGAAAAAGGAAAAGGAACAAATGCCTTTAAACGAGAATAGCTATTCTATGCCCCGAAAAAACGTGTCGTCAGATAGAGGCCCCATTAGATATTTGAGAATAGCTATTTTATGTCCAAAAAAATGAGAATAGCTACTCAAATTTTTATTACAGCATTGTAATTTGAATGGGAATCACAAGCTATCTAAGAACAACTGAAAGAAAGAGACATGTACTTGTTTAAGCTTTTCATTGTATACAGTATCTGCATTGGGATCCTCAAGATAGATGCCCCATTACATATCTGCATGTACTTGTTTAAGCTTTTCATTATATACAGTATCTACATTGGGATCCTCAAGATAGAGGCCCCATTACATATCTGCAATCTGCATACAATTAGAAGGTGATCAATATACATAAAAGTGTCCTTTAGAATTTGTTGGTCTTAAAATAAGAATGAAAGGAGTGTGTCCCTGGTCCCAAACAGGAAAATTCTCCAGAAAATGAGTGTCCTTGAGAATTTCTTTGTCCTGAAATATGAAATGGAAAAGTACTGTCCTAAAAGCTTTCCTGTGCCAGAAGGGTCCAACTCATTAAAGCTATTTTTGGTGGATTGCTCAATTTCTAGATTCAGATTATCCACTTAACTCTTGTTATTTGGAAAATTGAGGGAATTCGTTGGCAATTCCTTTGGAATGAGCCCAGTGGAAATGATAGTGTCGGCAAGTTCCAAATTAAACGAACCATTTTACCTTGCCTGTGGTGGAAGGAGGGTTGTGGCATAATTTGGAGGTGTTAGCTTGGAACAGAGCTTACTTTTGAAACCTTGCAACTGATGTTATGCCGGATAAAGCAAGGTGAAAAGGGCCAGAATTTCTGAATTATAATTGTCTAATAAGTTTGCTACTGATACAACTTGATTTGTCAAGTTCCAAGTCTAGAAGGGATAATATGCCATTTACTAGCTACTAAAGCTTCCCCTTTGGGTTGAGGAACCTTTTATGGAAAGGGTGCCAGTGTACCAGGGAAGTTTTATAACTTGGTTGGTCACTAAAGGTCGGTTATATACTCGGGCTAAGCTGCAAAACTTTGAATGGTTCTAATAAAAGCGGAAATGAAGAAACAGGTACTTGTTTACGGTCTTTATGACATACAATACATGCAAAAATTTGGCTGCAGTAGCTTTGCAGATGCTGAAGCATGTATTTGATATTGATGTTGTTTTTGTTGATCAAAAGCTGAAGCTTTACAGAAGCTAAGCATGTTTAATTGCCTTGAAACCAGAATGGCTATTCTTTGTTCCGAAGAAGGAAAAGGTACTTGTTTAAGGTATTTAGGATATACTCTGTGGAGTGAGATCCCCAAGAAGGAGACCCCATCAAACATCTGCACACACTCATGTCATCTGCATACTAATGGAAGTAAATCAATAGATAGACTTTGAAGTTCTCAGCGAGAATGAATTGTCAGTGTCCCATTTGAAACAAATCGGAATGTCCTTGTCCCTTGAAGGAAAGTTCAAATGCCTTGAATGAGATTGGCTATTTTATGTCCCGAGAAAGGAAAAGGAAATGAGTGTTTCCTTGTCTCGAAAAGTGATGTTCAAATGTCTCAAAACGAGAATAGCTATTTTGTCCCCAAAAAGGAAAAGGAAATGAGTGTTGAAATGTAATGTGTAAATGATAATAGCTATTCTATGTCCCGAAAAATGGTGTCTTTATCCTTAGAATACTTTTTATGTCCTGAAAACCGAATCGGATTAGGTAAACGTCTTGGCATGTGGGGTGAACCGGTGAACTCACCAGATGGAATTGGATTACTAAGAACCATCTGTCACCAAAAAATTGGTAAGGTGGTAGAGGTCGACCCTGTTGCAGACTGCCCTAGACACATTTGAAGCTCTATTGCCTTCAAATGATTGGCAATGTATGACTATTGATTGTCTGCTCTTATATGTAATTAGATGGAACAAGTCGTCTTTATAACCTCTTACTGCAACAACATTTGGTAGCCATAAGTGATAAAACAACAAATTGAGGATGTGTTGCTATATCAAACAAGCCGATGAATTGGCTGTCTAGCTTTAAGGCAATTCATTGTGTTCTGCCTAAAGCAAATATGAGGTGTTGCTTAGTATTCATAAGCTTTATCTATAGTCCCCATGAAATCCAGCAAGGAGAGGGTTGTTCATTACTGCAATCGAGCTCATTATCACCTCTTACTGCAAGAACATTCGGTAGCCATAAGTGATACTACTCATGCCCTTTTGTCTCCACACTCATTGGGAAGTAAGTCAATAGACATAAACGTTGATGTTCGTAATCTTCCCTCAGAACGAGAATGCAATTTTAATGTCCCAATTGAAAGAAATCAGAATGTCCTTGTTCAAAAGGAAAGTTCAAATGCCTCGTTGAGAAATGAGCATTTCTTGGTCCCAAAGTATAGAAACAGAAGAAATGCCTTGTCCCAAAAAGAAAAGAGTGTGTCCCAACATTGGAACTTATTCCCACTCTAAAAATGAATGTTCAAATGCCTCGATGAGAAATGAGAATTACTTGGTCTTGAAGTATAGTAACAGAAATGTGTTGTCCCAAAATTGGCAATTAGTTCCGCTCTTAAAAAATGAAAGCTCAAATGCCTCAAAACGAGAATAACTATTCTCTATGTTGGACAAGGAAAATGAAATGAGTAAAGTTCATATTTCTCGAAATGAGAATTTCTTCTGTCTCGGAAAAGGAAAAGGATATCAGCGTGTCCCTGTCCTGAAAAGGAAAGTTCAAATGCCTCGAAATAAGACTAGCTATTCCGTGTCCCAGAAAAGGAAAAGGAAATTAGTGCGTGCTTGTCCCGAAAAGTAATTGAGACTACCATTGGGAATGTGTGATTTGTCAAGTTCCAAGTCTGGAAGGGATAATTTGCCATATGCTAGCTACTAAAGTTGCCCCTTTAGGTTGAGGAAGCTTTTATGGAAAGGGTGCCAGTGTGCCAGTGAAGTTTTATAACTTGGTTGGTCACTAAAGGTCGGTTATATACTCGGGCTAAGCTACAAAAAATTGAATGGTTCTAATAAAAGCGGAAATGAAGAGACAGGTACTTGTTTACAGTCTTTATGACAAAAATATATGCAGAAATTTGGCTGTAGTAGCTTTGCAAAAGCTTAAGCATGTTTCTTATATTGATGTTGTTTTTGTTGATCAAAAGCTGAAGCTTTGCAGAAGCTGAAGCATTTTTAAAAGCCTCAAAACTAGAATGGTTATTCTTTGTTCCAAAGAAGGAAAACGTACTTGAAAGGAAAAGGTAATTGTTTAAGGTATGTATCACATACTACATGTGCAGTGAGATCCCCAAGAGGGAGACCCCATTGCAGATCTGCACACACTCATGTAATCTGCACACTTATGTAAGTCAGGAGACAAACTCTGAATTTCACAAACGAGACGAGAATGAAATTTTGATGTCCCAACTAAAACAAATCGAAATGCCCTTGCCCCTTGGAAGAAAGTTCTATGCCTCAACTAGAATGACTATTCTCTGTCCCGTAAAAGGAGTAAGAAAGGAGTGTCTCCTTGTCCTGAAAAGCAATGTTCAAATGTCTCAAAATGAGAATAGCTATTCTATGCCCTGGAAAAGAACATGGAACAAATGCCTCGAAATGAGAATAGCTATTCTCTGTCCCGAAAAAGAAAATGCCTTGTCCCGAAAAGTAATATATGTTCAAATGCCTCGTAATGAGAATAACTATTCTATGCCTCGAAAAAGGAAAATGAACAAATGCCTCGAAACTAGAATAGCTATTCTATGCCCTGAAAAAAGGTGTCGTCAAGGTAGAGGCCCCATTAGATATTTGAGAATAGATATATTATGTCCCAAAAAAAAAAGAGAATAACTATTGAAAATTTTATTACAGCATTGTAATTTGAATGGGAATCACCAGCTATCTAAGAACAACCGAAAGAAAGAGACTTGTACTTGTTTAACCTCTTTATTATATACAACATCTGCATTGGGATCCTCAAGATAGAGGCCTCATTACATAACTGCAGTCTGCATACAGTTGGAAGGTGATCAATATACATAAGAGTGTCCATTAGAATTTGTTGGTCTCAAAATAAGAATGAAAGGAGTGTGTCCCAAACAGGAAAATTCTCCAAAAAATGAGTGTCCTTGAGAATTTCTTGTTCCTGAAATATGAAATGGAAATGTACTGTCTTGAAAGCTTTACTGTGCGAGAAGGGTCCAACTCATTAAAGCTATTCTGATTTCTGATGAATTGCTCAGTTTCTAGATTCAGATTATCCACTTTAACTCTTGTTATTATTTGGAAAATTGAGGGAATTTGTTGGCAATTCCTTTGGAATGAGCCAAGTGGAAATGATAGTGTCGGTAAGTTCCTAATTCAACGGACCATTACCTTGCCTATGGTGGAAAGAGGGTTGTGACATAAAGGAGGTGTTAGCTTGGAACAGAACTTACTTTTGTAAGCTGGATTTGTCAAGTTCCGAGTCTGGAAGGGATAATATGCCATTTGCTAGCTACTAAAGCCGCCCCTTTGGGTTGAGGAAGCTTTAATGGAAAGGTTGCCAGTGTACCGGTGAAGTTTGATAACTTGGTTGGTCACTTAGGGTCGGTTATATACTCGGGCTAAGCTGCAAAAATTTGAATGGTTCTAATAAAAGCGGAAATGAAGAGACAGGTACTTGTTTACTGTCGTTATGACATACAATATGTGCAAAAATTTTGCTTTTTTTTTTTTTTTTTGCTGTAGTAGCTTTGCAGATGTTGAAGCATGTTTTTGATGCTGATGTTTTTGTTGATCAAAAGTTGAAGCTTTGCAGAAGCTGAAGCATGTTTAAATGCCTCGAAACCAGAATAGCTATTCTTTGTTCCAAAGAAGGAAAAGGTACTTGTTTAAGGTATGTAGTATATACTCTATGTGAAGTGAGATCCCCAAGAAGGAGACCTCATTAAACATATGCACACACACTCATGTCATCTGCATACTTATGGAAGTAAATCAAAAGATAGACTTTGAAGTTCTGAACGAAAATGAATTATCAGTGCCCCATTTGAAACAAATCGGAATGTCCTTGTCCCTTGAAGGAAAGTTCAAATGCCTTGGATGAGTTTGGCTATTTTATGTCCCAAGAAAGGAAAAGGAAATGAGTGTTTCCTTGTCTCGAAAGTGATGCTCAAATGTCTCGAAACAAGAATAGTTATTCTTTGTCCCAAAAAAGGAAAAGGAAATGAGTGTTGAAAAGTAATTTGTAAATGAGAATAACTATTCTATGTCCCGAAAAAAGGTGTCTTTCAAAACGAGAATAGTCTATGTCCCAAAATAAGAATTGGATTAGGCAAACGTCTTGGCATGTGGGGTGAACTGGTGAATGAAACTCACTAGCTGGAATTGGATTACTAAGAACCATCTGTCACCAAAAACTTGGTAGGATGGTAGAGGTCGGCCAGTCGGCCCTGTTGCAGACTGCCCTAGACACATTGAAAGCTCTATTGCCTTCAAATGATTGGCAATGTATGACTATTGCCTTCTAATACTTTTGGATGTCTCTTCCTTTGGAATTTGTTGCTTTGAAGTTTTAGCCAAATATCTACAACAAATTCTCTCTGCTAGCCTTTTATTATGACATTGTCATTTGAAGGGGATCACCATCTTTCTAAGAACAGCTGAAAGAAAGAGACAGGTATTTGTTTAAGCTCTTCGTCATATATATTATCTGGAGTGGGATCCCTTAGAGAGAAGCCCCAAGATATCTACATACTCTTGCGGAATGTGGTCAATACGCATAAGACTCAAAGTTCACAAACTTCCATCAAAATAAAAATGAAATGAATGTGTCCTTGTCCCGAATAGGAAACTCCTCCCAAAAATGAGTTCCTTGATAATTTCTTGGTCTTGAAATATGAAGTGGAAATGTCGATCATGTCCTAAAAACTTTATTATGCCAGAAGGCCCTAACTCATTAAAACTGTTTTTGGTGGATTGCTAATTTTTGGATTCAGATTATCCATTTACCTCTTGTTTTCATTCGGAAAATTGAGGGACTTCATAGGCAATTAATTACTTTGCAATGAGCTGAATGGAAATATGATACTGGAAGGAGGATTTTAGCATAAAGGAGGTGCTAGCTTCGAACAAAGCTTACTCCTTTAAGCTTGCTACTGATGTCAAGTTCTGAGTTTGCTACCTAATAATGATAGTGTCAGCAAGTTTCTAGTTCAATGGACCATTTGGTAGGTACTAAAGTTGTCCCTTTGGGTTGAGGAAGCTTTTATGGAAAGGGTGCCAGTGTACCAATGAAGTTTTATAACTTGGTTGGCCACTAATACAACAGAAATAAAGAGAGGTACTTGTTTATGGTCTTTATGACATTCAATATATGATGTCGGATCCCCAAAAGGAAGGCTACATTACACATCTGCACCCCTTGTGTGGAATTAGTCAATACACTTACACTGAAGTTCACAAACTTTCCTCCAAACGAGAATGAAATTTCTCAGTCCCAAATGACACGAAACGAAATGTCCTTGTCCCGAAAGGAAAGTTCAGATGCCTTGATGAGAATCAAATGCTTATGTCCCGAAAAAGGAAAAGGAAATAAGTGTGTCCTCTTCCAAAAAACGAAAGTTCAAATGCTTCGGCAATAAATGATAATTTCTTCGTTTGAAATATAGAAATGGAAATGTCTGGTCCCAAAAGAAGTTCAAGTGATTCGAAACGAGAATTGTATGTCTCTAACCCATGATAGTCAACAAGGGGAGGGTGGTTCTTTATGGCAATCTTGCTCACTATCACGTCTTACTGCAACAGCTTTTGGGAGCCATAAGTGATGCTATTCATGCCCTTCAGGAGACAGGTACTTGGCTGGCCACTAAAAGCAGGTTTATGACCAGCTTTCTAATGACAATGGAAATCAAGAGACAGGTACTTGTTTAAAGTCTTTATGAGATACTGTACAATATATGCTGTCGGAACGAGAACTGTATATCCTTGTCCCGGAAATGGAAAATGAAATGTTCTAATCAACTTCAGTTGCAAACCTTATTTTCTAAGCAAAAGTCTTGGCATGTGGGGTGGACTAAGAACCATTTATCACAAAAAAAACTGCCCTAGAGTCATTGAAGCTCTGTTGCCTGGTGTTCAGATGATTGGCAATTTATGGCTATTGATTGATTGTCTGATCTTAAAAGCCATCTTTTTAACCGGATAAAAGAACAAGTCGATGAGTTTTGAGTTGTAGGCAGAAATTTTAAAATGGGAAAAGAGCATGCCAAAAGAGGATCTCCATATCAAACAACCTGATGCATTGGTTGTCAAGCTTGAAGGCAATTCACTGTGTTCTGCTGGAAACATATCTAAGGCTATTGGCTATTGCTAAGTATTCAGAAGCTTTATCTCTATGTCCCATGAGAATTTCTTGGTCCCAAAGTATAGAAACAAAAATGCCTTGGTCCAAAAAGAAAAGATTGTGTGCCAAAGTTGAACATAGCTCTACTCTAACAAAATCTAAATTCAAATTCCTCGAAACGAGAATAACTATTCTACCCTGTAAAAGGGAAAGGAAAGGAGTAAAATTCTCTATCTCGGAAAAAGGAAAAGGAGATGAGTGTGTCCTTGTCCTAAAATGGAAGGTTCAAATGCCTTAAAATGAGAATAGCTACTCTCCATCCCGAAAATAGAAAAGGAAGTTAATGTGTCCTTGTCCCAGAAAGTAATTGAGACCTCCATTGGGAAATTGTTGATTTCTCGGTCCAAAATATGGAAACAAAAAAAACTTAGAGAAGTTGTCTCTGTGATAAAAATGTTCAAATTAGTCTCGGTCTGAAAAAAAGGATATAAAGAAATGGGTGTGCCCTTTGTTTCATGGGAAATTTCTGATTACTTTCATTGGTAATTTGTTATTTAGCCTTTTTTATTACAACAGTCTGATTTGAATGGGAATCACCAGCTATCTAAGAACAACGGAAAGAAACAGACGTGCACTTGTTTAAGCTCGTTATCATACACAATATCTGCAGTGGGAAGGTGGTCAATATGCATAAGATTCGAAGCTCACAAACTTCCCTCGAAATAAGTATGAAATGAGTGTGTCCTTGTCCCCCCAAAAGAAAATTCTCCTGAAAACGACTGTCTTTGAAAACTTCTTGGTCCGGAAATATGAAAAGGAAATGTCCTGTCGTGAAAGCTTTCCTGTGCCAGAAGGTCCAACTCATTAAAGCTGTTTTTGGTGGATTGCTCAATTTCTGGATTTAGGTTGTTGTCATTTGGAAAATTTTGTCAGCAAGTTCCTATGGTGGAAGGAGTATTTGTGGCATAAAGGAGGTGCTAGCTTGGAACAAAGCTTACTTTTTAAAACTTGCTACTGATGTTATACCGGATAAAGCAAGGTAAATCTTACGAGTTTGCTAATGATACAATTTGATTTGTCATGTGCTGAGGTACTAAAGGTCAGTTATATACTCGGGCTAAGCAACAAAATTTTGAAATATTGAATCAATGCGGAAATGAAGAGACAGGTACTTGTTTAATGCCTTTATGGCATACAATATATGTTGTCAGATCCCCAAGAGGGAGGCTCCATTATACATCTGCACACTGTTTTTTGCCGGATAAATGTATCTTTTTCATGTTCTTTCACTGTAACTTTCAAATGAAAAGCTTTGTTTTCACTAACCACTCAATGGTGCTTTGGCTTTACCGTATATATACTGTTTATAAATCTTATCCTAACTCAACTCTTTTCGGGAAAAGTCTATATGCTTTTCAAAATGTGATTTGTCTCACTGTTGGCACACTGGAAGTTTGGTGATAAATTTGCCTCAGGTTGGATTTTTTCGTCCCTTTCAATAAATGCTGCTTTTTGACAAATTCAATTATCTTTTTGAGCAAATGTTATTTACCTCAATTACCCAAATATGTTTTGTTCTCAAGCTTGGATGAACAACTGTACTAATACGGTGATACTAAATTTTACAAAATGCACGAAATGATTCCTTAATTTTCCCGTTGCTCTTTTACTAAACTGTAGTTTTAATTTTGGCTGCAGCAGCTTTGCAAGCTGAAGCATGTTTTTGACATTGATGTTTTTTTTTATCTGTCATGTGGCCATCTAAATAAGATCTTGGTTTATAAATGTTGTGACATATGGTACCCATCTCTTATTTTGAAGCCTTTTCATCCTGATGCGGATGTTATTTGAACAACTTTTGCCTGGTGTTTGGCTAATCCCTCTTTTATCCTACTCTCTGCATTCCTCTACAGTATGAGTGCTATCAGATTGAAAAATACTTTTTTTTTTTGCCAAAAGTTGATGGAAAGAGTGTTATTGAAAAATTCCTTCAGCATTTAAAAGCTATATTAACTAGAAGCCTTGGAGAAGTGATTTTTTTGTGCAAGTTTGTTGGTTACAGTGACGTCTTTTATTCTTGAATTATGTTAAGAAATTTGGTGATTTTGCAAAACTTGGGACACTTTGAAATTTAGTTTTAAAAATGGGCGTCTGGGTGTGAGTGACATGTTATTTTTCACTGGTTGCATTCCATTTATGAAGGCTTATACATTTAGTTGACCTTAATTTTTGTTGTTACAAAACTCCCTTCAAGTTATCCTATTCATGATCTTTTTCTCATTCTTTTGTTTTATACAGTACCAAAAAATGTTATGGCTGCATTTTTTTTTAAAAAAAAAATATTTCTCAACCATCTCAAGTGGAATTGTGGGAAAATCTGTTGATATTCTAGCTGTCTTCACGAGAATCTCGCATTGAAGGGTGTTCTTGGCTGCTGACCTAGGACAAATTTAGCACTTTGCACTTGCAACATGAGAGGTGCATTTTTCTGAACTTTTTTTCATAAACCCATCATAATCAACTATTGTTGTGAACATTGTAGTCAGAACACGGCCACCTATGGAATTCTCCAATGTTGCCCGCTTGTTCAAATAAAAAGTTGATATAGGCTAACTATTTTGTTTCTGTGTGATTCCTGGGGAAGGACAGTGTCTTTTATTCTTGAATTATGTTAAGAAATTTGGTGAATTTGCAAAACTTGGAACACTTTGAAATTTATTTTTAAAAATGGGTTTCTATGTGCGAGTGACCTCCTATTTTTCAATGGCTGCATTAATTCCATTTAGTTGACCTTATTTTCAATGGCTTCCTTCAAATTTCCCGATTTATTACCCTTTCTCATTCTTTTGTTTTATATAGTACAAAATGTTCTGGTTGTGTGTGTTATTTCCCGATTTATTACCCTTTCTCATGAAGGCTCTGTCAATGCCTTCACAAAAATTTCGCATTGAAGGGTCTCAACTCTCAAATGCTTAATTTGTGTCCATTGTCAGTGGCCGAGAGCACCTTTCAATGCCGCACTTTGCACTTACAGCATGACAGGTGCATTTTTCTGAACTTGTTTTCGTAAGCACGTCCTAATTAACTATTTTTTATGAACATTCTAGTGAAAGAACATGACCACCTATGGAATTTGCCAATGGCATCACGCTTACTGAAATAAAAAGTTGACAGTAGCTAACTTTTCTTGCTCCTGTGTGAATCCTGGGTAAGGATATAGACCTGTATTAAGTCAATTGATTTAGTGTAGTTTTAAGGATTGTTCCATCTTTATTATGTTAATGCCATAAATATCTTGCTCTTTGGTGAGATAGTTGCATATCCGGAATCAGTCACTTGCAAACACAATCTGAAAATGAGCACTTGTCCAATTCCTTGCATTGAATAACTTGAAACCATATATATAGTTCTGTTTATCTGTAATATATTTTCATCACTTCTTACATGCTGACAAATGATGATTTATTTCTGATTTAGTTACCGACATATTCAATAGATTGGAAATCTAAAAGGCAATCAGTTAGACAACAACGACGAGGTTGGAATGGTTGTTATAAGTTAATTAGCTATTAGGTTTCCTACTTTGATGTAATTTTTAGTTCTGAGTTTGCTGCAGTCCCTTTTACTCGTCTTGTTTGGTTCAGCTTCGAGTTTAAGTTTGGATCAAGCTTTTTTTCCCCAAAACTAAATGCTGTGGAAACTACTTTTGCTGATGTTTGAGGTTGCCAGTTTTGACATTAAAGTGATCTTATAGTATAAATATGATCTATTTTGAAGTAATTACATAATTAATATTGAAAAACAAATTTGGTTTAAAGCAAAAAACTCAGAGCCTGAACCAAACAAGCCCTGTCTTTTGCAAGGGCTTTGAATGCTCTTGCAGGGAATAATATAAATTAAACTCTGAAAAATAGTTTAACTAAAGTCATATGATTTCAATTGCTGTCATGTTGCCTCGTCGTTGATTTTACTAACTAAAATCAAGTAAAATCAATAGATGTTTCCTAAAAAAAGTGATCTGATCTCAATTGTTGTGATGCATATTGCCTTAGCAAGTGAATACCAATGCTGATGTAGTGATGTGTGGTGGTGACAAATATTATGATATGGTTACTACACTCCCCGTTTTCAAACTAGAAAATACTTTTCAAATCAGGTTTTTCAAATCTAGGTCTGATCGATCTCTTAAAATTTAGGAGTGATTACTAGAATGGCCTAATTTTTGGACCTTATTAGGAAAATGGCTCCCATCTCCTCCAAATTAGCAAAATGTCCACCGTCCCCTTGGCCCCTGTGCCCCCCTCCCGCCTCATCAGTTTTTTTTTTTTTTTTTACCGTGTTTCCAAAGTTGTTGAAACTTCTGTTTCAGCACATATGGTTTCAGCAACCCCTGTTTTTAGTTTTTTTTTCCAGTTTATTTTTTTCGCGTTGCTAAAACGGAATTGCTGAAACTCCTGTTTCAACACATACGGTTTCAGCACATACGGTTTCAGCAATCCAGTTTCAATTTTTTTTCCATTTTTTTTGTCCAGTTTTTTTTTTTTTCACGTTTCCAGAGTTGTTGAAACTTCTGTTTCAGCACATACGGTTTCAGCAACCCCTTTTTCAGTTTTTTCCAATTTTTTTTTCGCGTTGCTTAAACCGCATGTGCTGAAACTACTATTTCAGCTTTTTTTTTACCGCATTGCTGGCTGAAACGGAGTTGCTGAAACCCCTGTTTCAGCGCATTCGGTTTCAACAACCCTTGTTTTCAGTGGTGTTTTTTTTTACCGCATTGCTGAAACAGGGGTTTCAGGCTTTCAGCATATTCGGTTTCAGCAACCCTTGTTTCAGTGTTTTTTTTCCCGCGTTGCTGAAACAAGGGTTGTTGAT
Organism: Persicaria tinctoria; assembly: GCA_037127255.1. Lineage (NCBI taxonomy): Eukaryota > Viridiplantae > Streptophyta > Magnoliopsida > Caryophyllales > Polygonaceae > Persicaria > Persicaria tinctoria. The sequence continues at coordinate 11,910,784 of JBANSL010000012.1, forward strand.
GCTGAAAACCCGGTTTCAGCAAAGTTGTTGATGCTGAAACCCCGGTTTTAGATACTGAAATTGTTGCTGAAACCGAATTTATTTATTTTTCCTTTTTTTTCCGGATCACTACTTCGACGCCGGAGTTGCTGAAACCGAAGTTTGTTTTTTTTTAAAATGCGAAAATGCTGAAATGTTGAAATAGTACCTCATACAATTTTATAAGAATTGATTTCAGCATACGAATTTTGCTAATAAATAATTAATTTTGATAATTTTATAAGAATTGTTTGCTTAGGAATTTCCACTGAATTAACAATAAATAAAGCAAAATCAGTAAATTCCAGACTTTGGACCTAGTGTTAAATCTGTGACAATGTATATATATACAATGACCAAAGACTATATATTATCAAAATTAAGAAGGCAAGGATCAACTGTGAACTAAGTAGCTAGTAGTTTAATTTCTCAACGAGACCTGCACATACATTCCGGAGTTGTTGGATGCCTGTATAAGCTTCGAGTGTATCCTCTGCTATGCACTGTCTGTCCTTGTTCAATCATCTTCTTGATCCTATCTTCGAACTCACTCCATCCTATGGTACTGTTTTGCAGCAAGATGGCAGCCAACGTCTTCTTGTTTGGTCGCAGTATAGGAGCTTGGCCGCCTCCAAAGTAGGTTCGATAACCGGACACCAATGAAGACAGTTGGCTTGTCCATGGTAATTACAGTAGTAGGAATCCCTCCCATATTAAAAGGAAATGTAGGCAAAACAGGGATAGGCTCCTTCCTAACATCAGCACCAGTTTTCCGTCACCATTCGATTAGGGATAATAGCAGCAGATTAAGAATAATAGTAGCAACACCACACAAAAAATCACCATCAGCAACTGATGCTGTGAAAATTCAGAGAGATTGAGCACAAGCACTCAATACAATATCAGTTGCATCTCCACACAGGTTTCGAACACAATCAAGAGAACTCACCTCAAAGCTTAAGGCGTGAGATCGACGATTGGAGACTTGGTGCTCGGGCTTCACAGAGGAGGAAGAGAGAGAGGGAGATCGCACAGATCTATCCCCTGCGCCACCGAGATCGATCGTCGCCGCGCCACCGATATCTGGTCGCCGCGCCACAGATCTGAGAAATCGAGACAGATGGAGACAGTGTCGGACAGATCTGGCTTCAAGGTGGCTCGTCGGAGCGGCAAGGCACCAGCGCGAGCGGCACCGCCGGCCCGACCTTCGTCTTCTCCCTCGGAAACGCCATTGTCGTGAGAGCGAGCTCCAATTTGGTTTTCTTCCTCGGACGGCAAGGCAACACCACGAGATCCAATTTAGGGTTATGGTAGGGGGGCACAATTTTAGGTCGTGTCCTTTTAGCTAATTTGACGGAGGTGGGAGGCAATTAATTAATTTGACCTAAAATTTACGCCTTCGGCGCAAATTTTCTCTAAAATTTACCATCCTTACGATTTAAAATGATATTTTCAACATATGCCTTAAGAGCGCGAGTTTATATGAGTATAATAATAACTCGAGCTCGATTTGGACTTGATCATTTGCTAAATAAACTGTATGTGAGCACATTTTAAAGCGCTATTCAAATTGAGGGTTTGCTCGAATCCCGTTGGTTTTAATTTTGTGGAATTTATAAAATGATCTTTAGGTTACTAGAGTTTATAAGAAGGTGATGAATTTTTTTTTTTTGGTGTAATAAGAAGGTAAGGCTAGCTGAGTGGGTTCAAAGGAGCTGGAAGAATAAATCTGTAAATTTATTTACTACTCCATATAATTGTGCATGTCGTGTTACTCTTTGTTACAAGTTTTACAAGGGCTTGAATCTTAATGGTCCAAAATCACAGGTTTACACTTTAGTTTACGGGGTGATACACAACAGTGATTACCGGATTGGGTTTACAGTTTATGAATATTAGTTTGATTTCAACCAGAGAAACACTCAATTCAACCTCATTCATTTTGTTAGAAAGGAAAAGATTTGGAAGGTGTCAGCATGTAACCACCAATCAATGGCATCATTGGAGACGAGAATACCAAGATCAAACCTAGTAACCAATGAGACAGCATCACAATAGTGACGCAGATGAGCAACTCGATCAATCAGCCACCTGGTTGGCCTCCCTGAAAATGTAGAGGAACACCAAGGAGCTAAAGAACTGTAACAAGAAAAGAATACAAATGCGGATCTTAATCTCCATGGACATTTCCAGAGCCCTTTAACCACATTCATAATCGTCAGGTTGTCGCATTTGACCTCGATATTTTGAATGCCGAGATTCTTCTTGTGGATGGTAGTTGCGTAGGGGTGTTATGTGAGACAAGCTACTCGCGATCGGCTCGGGTTCGGCTCGTATAAAACTCAACTCGAGCTCGTTCATTTTCTAAACAAGCCGTGTATGAGCACATTTTTAAACTCGTTCCAAAGCTCGGCTCGTTCGAATTAAACTCGAATAGCTCGAATTTTATGAAATTTCTAAAATTTTCTTAAAGTTATTGTATAATGAGCAACTAGAATTGCCTAAAGCTCGAAAAAAGCTCGGCTCGAGCTCGCTCATTTCCTAAACGAGCCGAATATGAGCACATTTTTAAGCTCGAGTCAAAATTTAGGCTCGGCTCGAGCTCGCTCATATTCTAAATGAACAAAATATGAACAAGTAATACTCGGCTCGTTCGACTCGAATAACAGCCCTATAGTTGCGGGAATAGCTCAGTTGGGAGAGCCTTTGGCCCTTTGTTGGGATTTTGGAATTTCCCATAAATGGGTACTAGTTTTACAGAAGCTACAAACAAGCGTAGATGCGGGGATAGCTCAGTTGGGAGAGCGTCAGACTGAAGATCTGAAGGTCGCGTGTTCGATCCACGCTCACCGCATTTGAATTTTCAAATATTTTTTACTAACACGTGGTAAAAACATCAGATCATCAAGACATAAGAACTTCGCCAAGTTCTGTATTCTATACTGTTTTCATGCATTTAACATTTTAACCACTCTAGTGAAAGTCTACATATGCAACGCTTCTGTTAGAGTGGTCATATCAATTGGGAGCAGGCCCATGTTGTCCCTTCGGTTCCGTCGCAGTCGACACATACATGTCGTAGAGACCACGGTTGGAGGATGCATCAACTGAAACTGAATGGGAAATTCGACAAGAAAAGCTGTACAAACTACAAAGCACCCTAACAAATATACTGTTATGCTGTTTGCAATTCCATTTTTCATACAAAACAAATCTGCCGGCCAACTAAAAGCAAAGAAGAACCCAGAAACTTTAAACAAAATCGAATGGAAAGACCTACCATCCACAAGAAGAATAAGAAAATGTGTAACAAAGACGAAAATAACCGAAAATGTATATATGATTGTAGGTTTTAAATGGCTCCAATTGACCAAGAATCAATAGAATCCGCTTACATGATTCCATGGATTTCCACTGAATGATTAGAACCCCTTGTTATGTTTTTGTGATCATTTTGCTGTCTGACCTTGGATCAGGGTTATCGCTCCTATCTGTATCCGAGCACTCCTTTTGGGATTCGGTCTCTGTGCTGCCTGCCCTGGTTCTCCTTTGCCTCCGATCCTGGTTTATTCAGGATCAATCAATGAAATTGCTGGTGTCGGAGCTAAGGCTAATATCAGCTAGGACAACAAAAAGAGGTTTATTATAGTAAATGTGGCTTACCTCTCTAGGTAAGGGGTATTCCTCAGATTCAAGCATCCGCGCAACCTGGCTCATTTTAGGTCTCTTATCAGAGTCCGGATCAATGCACCTCAGAGCTGTCAAGAGAGCGCGTTTCAGGGCTTTTATTGACGGTTTCTTCTCTATGTTTGGGTCCACGACTTCCTCAAATTGCCTGTTTCCCACCATCATTTTCAGCCAATCAACCAGATTTACCTGCAAGAATGACTGTCAATATAGGAGAGAGGCTCTGCTATGATGAAACAAAGTCCAAATACAATTTAGTTGACAGGCGTTTGACTAATCGTACTTCGTAAGGGGCAAAGTTTCATAGTTTCGCAGCAGAAGATAACGCGGAGAAGCTACATGTAACTGAATCACAAATAAAGATAGCATGTCCAGGCATACCTCTTGTTGTGGACGGCCATAGTCCACAGGATCTCTTCCTGTGATAGTTTCCAAAAGGACAACCCCGAAGCTGTAAACATCACTCTTTTCATTCAAGAGTCCTGTATTTGCATATTCAGGTGCCACATATCTGTACACCGTGGAGGAATCAAGTGTAAGCATATAACAGTTAGCTGCATGACTTGAAGCCTTTTAACAACAAATTTAATGACACGCCCTTAATAGGAATTTACCCTCTCCGAAAGGATCAAGAAACAATACGAAGAAAAAAGAACCCAAAAGTATTGACTTACCCAAATGTTCCCATTACTCTTGTTGTCACATGGCTTTTCCCAGCACCAAGGAGCTTTGCTAAGCCAAAATCCGAAACTTTTGAGTTGAAGTCATCATCAATCAGAATATTGCTTGACTTGATATCTCGGTGTACTACTTTTGGCTCAATTGCCTCGTGCAAATAAGCAAGCCTGCAAGAAAAATAGCTCATCAAACAACTTCAGATGATAAATGAACAATCCTGTGCAGCAATCAGATGAACTTGTACAGGGAAGATTTGAAGTCAACCCTTATGGCAAGTATTAAATCTGGCCAACCCGCACAATTTTGAAAATCATGGTCAAGTTTTTGTATACATTAAGGTGCAAGATGAATACAAACAATCATTTTGCTATTCTTTGGACTTCTTTTTCTTCTTACTTCTTAGGAATGGAAATAAATCAATGAAACTACAAGCAGAATGGAAATAAACTTACGCCTTTGCAGTTCCAAGAAGAACTTTTATCCGAGCTTCCCAAGTCAAATATCCATGTTGGCGCATAGCACCGTGAAGCCACTGCTCTAAGTTGCCATTATTAACATATTCGTAGACCAACATTCTGAAACCAGAAACCACAATTTAGTCATTGACTTTATCCGGATGATCACAAAATGAAAGGATATACAGCCATTTTACTAACCCCTCGTTGGCTTTTGAGTAGGGAAAGGTAATGTTTAAAAGGGTGAATCTGGTCCATGTTTAAGTTTATATCCCTTGATCAAATTCCAACCATTACCCTGTTTCTCTCATTTTTCATACAAATTTTGTTTGTCTTCCCCGTATTTCATTCCTTAATTTTAGCAACATGGTAATCATATCCCCATTATACTCTAACCATTTCCCCGTTCCATCCTCTAGAATAAAAAAAAAAGGAGAAGAAGAAAGAGAGATGATCACATATTCTTACATATAAGATTTGATTCCTTCCTATTCATTCCCTACTCTTCATACAAACAAGCCCTAAATCTATATCTTGAGACAGAATTAAATCTACTTTATTTCTGTAGCAACAATTAAGTGATTCATGCACATGATATGTTACTAAAATTATGTACCTTTGAGTTCCTTCAACACAGTATCCCAAAAGACGAACCAAATTCTTGTGGCGCACATGCCCAATAGCTTCAACTTCCACTTGAAATTCCTTCTCAGCTTGTCCACTATACAAAAGAATCAAAAAGAGCCCAAGTAAGAAAATTATAAAAGTAGGGGAAATTTTCATGATATAATAAAAATATATTATATGTGAACCTTAACTCAGTCAGAAATGTAAAACTCACAGATTGTTAAGGATTCTTTTTACTGCAACGAGAGTTCCATTGATCAACTGTCCACAGTAAACTACTCCATATCCACCTTCACCAAGGACATTCTCCTTCGAAAACCGATTTGTCGCAATTTCAAGATCCCTCAGCGTGAACCAATGACCCCACCCCAAATGTGAAAATTCAGGAAGACCGCTAAGAGGAGAAGGAGCCGTTATTGGATACGAGGAAGCTGGCTTGTATGCTGCAAACGTACCAGAACCTCCTTCCTCCCCTGATTGGGATCCAGCACCGTCTGTACGACGAAATGAACCAGACCTACTACTAATATTCCCATTTCTTGGTTTGCCTTTATCTTCAAGGGACAGGGAAGTATTTGACTCCATGTCGCCAAATTTGTCCTGAATGGAAGGAAGGTTTCTGTCATGTGGACCAAATTCATTTCCTGAAACCTGCTCAACTGGTACTTCTTTAATATCCTTCAAAGCAGGTGGAGTTTGGCTGAATGGGAGCCTGTCCTTAAATTTTCTTGCTCTCTTCAGCTTAGATAGACAGAAAAAGGCTAAGCCGAAGCAGAGAACGATTAACAACCCGATAAAAATCGCGATCAATTCCCAGACCTGGAGGCCCAGGGCTTTCTTGGACAATCCAGCATTGAGATCATTGGCCATCTTCCTCAGGGGGAAAACTACCTAAAATACCAGTACAAAGAAGATGAGAGACATAAACTATTTCTCAATTACCCAGCGAATGCTGCCTATATACACCTTCAAGTTCCTTAAGCTCACATACCAACATAACATATACAACTATAAGATAGCTCAGATTTCTATAGCCAAAAATACCCAATATGCAAACTCATAGCAGCCCATCTTTTCAATTGGAAGCAGAAACTGTTCAAACTCAAAGCAAGAGCTTACATTTTCAAATTAATAGCTGAATTAGACATATAATATGGCAATTTTGCAAGCTGACACAGAAATCAACAGTACATACATTCCCAATAATGTATCAAATAAAGCAAAACAAACAAATTGACAATAAATTAGGGAGAGAAATTGAATGAGCTTGAAAGGCAGGAGAATCTATCTTTACCTCTTGAGATGGAACACACGGAAGAGATCTGTAGAACCCAGATCTCAAATGCAAAGGCCTCTAACACATGGAAAAGAACCGTACTCAGCTAAAAGGGAACCTAAATTTGGAAGCACAGAGGGCTATACGGCCAGATAAATAGATTTGCTTTTTGGGTATTTTCCTAATTGGAGATAAATTGAAGGAAACCCAAATCTACAAGCTGAGATGGAGCTTTCACACACACACTTGGGCTATCATAAAACCCTAGAATACAGTAAAGTGGACAAAAATGGCGCCTTCAAACACAGTAGATATACAAGAAAAAGCTCTGTCAGATCAGTGTATGAAGGTGGGGGGTGGGGGATGGGGGGGGGTGAAGGAGAGAAATGGTGGTGGTGGGTGTGAAGTTATCAGTGGTAGGTAATGAGACAATTTGCGTTGCAGACGCTACAAGTACAAATAGTAAAAGCAAAGCTAGGAGACGGAAAGGTACTTAAATTGGATTTGTTTGTAAATATACAATCTTTAATCGTGAAGGTGATTGATTATCAGCCAATTACTCTGGTTCTTGACCAAATAATTGTATTTGTAAAAGGTGTTGTTGGTTTCGTGATGGATTATGCGGAATTTCCCTTTGTGGGTTCGGTTTTGATTTCGCTAGGGTTGATGCCTTTTAACGGTCAAACAAACTATAATTATGGAAGGATAATGATGCTTTAAGTAATTAAAGTGTTATGTAATGAGCAATTAGTGGGTTTGGGAATCAATCAAATTATAAAGTTTGGATTTTTTTCGGTTTACAAGTTTTAACAATAACGATCCTGTCGGCCATTACACTTCGTCGAGGGGACGGAACGCAGGCACCGCCAAACTAAACACAATTGTACAACATTAACTTAATCATATTTTTTAGGTTTATACTTTTTAATTATTGGAAATGTATTTTGCTTTAATCCAACACTTACAATATACCTATGCAGCTTATGTTTAATCAATAATTAATTTTATATAAAGTTTATACCGGGACACGAACAAATGGGCATTATCATGCATGCAAGTTAAAATCTTCTTTTTTATATTTAAAAAACTCTTTAAAAATAGATAAATTGATAATGATGACATCTCGGGGCTATAAAATAATGAATTGGATCGTCTTTCTTACAACATCTATTATAGAGAAAAGTGGGAATTTAGTAAAATACTAGTGTAATACCCGTGCCTTGAAGACACGGGAGTTTGATCCATTTTAATTTGAACATCATTTTATATATCTATATCTATAATGGTACTATATTAATATATACTTGTTTATAACAAAAATATGTACGTATAAAGTTTTTTTTTTTGTAATTTATAAATTAGTTGGAAAGAGATACAATAAAATTTTTTAAAATGATTTAATCAGGTAAAGTAGTAATAATACTCAAACACACCACCTAATATAATTGAAATAAATACTCCGTATATAATTATTGTCATAAGCACATGATTGTGCGAATACTTTTGAATTTATGTAGATATACATAACTTATTCATTATTTTCATTAGAAAGATGGCTAGAATGAGAGGGAAATTAATAGTGAAAATAAAGGTAAGATGATAAAAATAAAAAAATCCTAAAAGGTAGAAAAGTGATCTAAGAAGCCTCATCTAAGATGTAAAATAATCATTAGTAATGCTTGTAATTCTTAAAATATTATTTATTTTTCGATAAGATGTCTAAAATAAGTAAATTGTAAGAAAAAAACTTTTTAAAAATAAGTAAAATACGTAAATTGTAAGAAAAAAACATCCCTTATTAATATCGATTAATAAGAAAAGAAACTTTTGATTAGTATGAAAATAGGAAACAAATATGTTCAAAATATGAAACGTGTATTTTAAAATTTCAGCAATAATATTGACCAATAAGAAAATACCATTTGAATAAAAAAAATTAAGTTTAATTATGGGCGTGACATGTTAGCAAAATGCTAGCAGAATTAGTATTATTATTATTAATTAATAGATTTTTATTTTGACATTTGAATTAATTGTCTAGATATTTTTAATACGATTGTGATGAATATAATATAGGAAACAAATATTTAAACTTCCCTTAATAACATCGATTAATAAGAAATGAAACTTTTGATTAAAAAATTCAACTTTAATTTACAGAGCGACACGTCAGCAAAATGTTAGCAGAATTAGTAATATTAATAGAAGATAGATAGATATATTGCAATCGGAAAAAAAAAAATGGAAACATGTCTCAATATTTACGACAATATAACCGAAAATAAAAAAAAAGGAACGGATTCAAATCATATTTAAAATAGGAAACAAATATTTTAAAGTTTCCATAATAATATTGACCAATAAGAAAAGCTCATTTGAATAAAAAATTCAACTTTAATTGTGAGCGTGACACGTCAGAAAAATGCTAGCAGAATTAGTAATATTAATAGATTGGAGTTTTTTTCACCCAACAACTCATCTATTTCTTTCTCTAAAATAGATAATAGATGAGAGAGAATGAAAAAATCTCTATATTTGTAGCATTTGAAAAAATCTCTAAAATTAAATGTTTATTATCTCCCAAAATCCCATCACACATGCATCACAAAAAAGGAAAAGAAAAAGCACAAAAAAGGAAAAGAAAAAGAATAAAAAATGTTTCTATAATTCAAATCGAACAAATGAATGATCAGAATAATAAATGTAAAATCTGTAAAATAGAGTAACTGTTGGAGTTGTAAGATATAAATAGAGTAACTGTTGAAGTTGTAAGATAAAACTTATACAGTAGAGATTTTGCAATTTTCTTCTCTATTTTAGATATAAAAAAATTTACCAAATCAGTTGGGACTCGGGATCGAGAGTCGTGTGCACACGTGCGCTAATAGCCTAGCGGGGTTCTATCCTAAAACCAATTGGCAATAGCTATTAGAGAATCCAGAATCGAGAGTCGGGCCGTTTAGCTCGTGTGCACACATGCGCTAATAGTCTAGCACATAAGCCGAGCGGGGTTCTATCATAAAACCAATTACTAGTTAATATAATAATGCTTTTTTATTTATATTATCGATGTGAGACTCTTTTAATCCCTTCACCCACTGTTGAACAACACTTTACAAATTTTTATAGCAAAAAAACATCCGTAAATACTGTGCATTGGATAAATTGCATTAAATGATCTCAAATTTTGAAAAAAGTATTATAAGCTTTGAAAGTTGTAAAAAATAGCACCACTTATGTGATTAATTTTAAATAATCGCTTAAGAAATACTTTCAATGAAAAAGTATTCTCGTTTAAAAGTCGTGCAACGCCGATAAAAAATACAATACAGTAATGTACCAAAAACTGAAGTTATCAAATTTGGACTCGACATAAACCCATCATTAACTAAGTAGACATCCACGACTCTTCTAAGAAAATAATCACCATCACTCCTTCACTAAAAAAGAATGTGGTTAGGTTATGTTTATCAAGGGATACTTTGGATACTCAAAATATTAATATTTTATTCTTCTCTTTCCGCCACATCATCCTAAGATCTCATTCTTATTTTTCCCACTTTATCAATAACATCTCAAGTATCCCAAAACCCATCTTTTCCTATCAATTCAATTTACAATTATACCCCTCTTCCATAATTATTTCCATCCTTTACTAGCAAACAAATTTACTATTATACCCCTCTCGACTCATTTTCTCCAATCTAGCTTAATTTATAATATTAATTTTCCGTTAAACATGTACAATATTATTCATAAATTAATATTATATATTAAACTAAATCGATGACTATATATTAACTTAAAATATAAATTTCATTTAATTAAGAGGAAATACATTGATTACTTCAAAAGAAATTACGCTACGGAAAATACATAAGCTTAAATTCCAACTTAACAAACATAATACTAAACTAAAAAACCATTAATTATCTCCCACATTGGACCCAAATTTCTCCCAAATGTGTTCCTTCAAGTCTTCTCTAAGACGACGGTGTGTGACAGTATCACGTAGTTCATTCCTGGCTTGTATATAATCTCGTATAACATTGGGAGTCCTAGTCGGTTGCATCCAAGTAGAGTTCTCCGCCGGGATAGGTTCGCCACTTATGCCTTCTTCAAACTGCGGAATCTCGTATCCATAGTGGCTATAGTCTTCTCGCTCATCCTCTAAGATCATGTTGTGCAAAATGATGCATGCTCGCATTATCTTCCCGAGCATGACTGGATCCCAAGATAGTGCTGGGTTGCGAACGATTGCAAAACAAGATTGTAGCACTCCAAATGCTCTTTCCACATCTTTCCGAACGGAAGCAACTTGTTCAGCAAATAATTTCATTTTGACTCCCTGAGGAGACTTCAGTGACTTCACAAATGTAGCCCATTCCGGGTAAATCCCATCGGTTAGATAGTACCCCATGCGATACTCATGTCCTCCAACGGTGAAATTAACGGTTGGAGCTCGACCTTGCACAAGATGCACCCCGAGCACCAGCACGACCTCGACCACGAGCACGACCCCGACCGCGAGAGCCTCCACTACCCCTGTTGAAACCTGAACATCACTTGGTTGGGTGCTATACGTTGGGATCGTCTGTGATAGTTGAGCATTTGCACTTCCAGCAGTGCCGGGGGTAAAATTTTGTGGGTTTGAAGTGAGTACTTGCTCGTAATAGCTCAGATCATAATCAGAAGAAAGTGACATGTTCCCCAAACTAGAAAAGAACACATTCTCTTATTGATTTTGGGAAGGATCCATTATGAGGAGGTAGAGAAAAAAGTAAAGTAAGTGTGGTTTTGCAATGCTAGTGATTATATGTATTTATAGCTAAACTTCATAGAAACTCACATATTTTCTAAACCCTTAACTTGAAAATTTTGAGTCAAAGTGATTAGACTACACAATGCAAGATGAGACTACTCAATGTATCAATAGGAGACCATGCATGCTATTATATATTGCAAGTCACTTCATAAAAACATCATTTCTACCATATATTGTACATGAATCATGACATTTATTATGTAATAACACATGTTTATTGTAAACGGATCTATCGTTTATCTGTTTTGGGCTAACAAAGTATTCAAATGATAATAAATTATTACTAACGAAATATAACGAAAAATATTTTGTAAGGTATTATTACATTTAATTCTATTCAAACGATTTTTTTTTTTCAAAATATAATCAAATATATTCAAACTTGGTGTCTATGTGTAGAGAAAAATGAATCTAGTATTTTGGTATATTGTTTTTAATTTTTTTTTAACATTTTCATTGTTTAAAATTAGATTTCGTAATTGTATAAACCTTCAAGCACATTAAATCTCGACCGTCCCTTCCGCCTGATCACAACCGTCCGCTCAGCAGTCACTCCGGAAGCTACACGTGGCACCTGTTCACCTGCAGCTGCGCCCAGACGATGCCCCTTGCAACGCAGCGTCTCCTTTTGGCTCCCAACTGCAACGACGTCGTTCCGTGCTTCAATTCTGAAGAAAACAAATTGCTCCTGCCACACCCTTTGCTTTTCAGTGGGAGCATTAATTGCAGTAGATACTTGTAGAGATACCAGGACAAGTATCGAAAACAAGGATACTATCACTCCACCCCTTATTTTAATATTAAAAAAGCCCAAGTACCCCTCAAGCCCCCCCGTTAAACATGCTCTTAGTTCTCAAATCCGAGACTAAGTGATACATGGAAGCATCCTTCTCCATTTATTTCTCTTGTACTATCGTTTGGAGTTTGAACATATCAATTAAATACTTGGGTGATTACCTCTAGGGGTGGAATTGGTACATTATCAATTTATTTTTTCATTTACCATATACTAATCAATTTGAATTGGTAATTGTAAAACTCCTACCATTACCAACCACTGAAGGGGTTACCAATTAAGTTGGTTGGTACATGTTGGTAATGGTAATTTACCAAGTTTTGTGTGTTGAGAAAAAAAACATACAAATACAATACAACTCAATTAAAATTTAAAAGTTATTGCAACGCTTAGGTTTTCGCCTAAACCGACAATATTTAAATACTAAAGTAACATAAAACTTATAAGTGATTAAAACGTATTTAAGCACTAAAACAACCTTAAATACAAATAGGTCTAACAATATTAAAGATGTCCACGTGAGAACTTCATACGAACGCTTAGATTTTCGTCCGAACCAAGGTCGAGTTAGTATTTCTCCAAGCATTTTATGCAAAAAAAAATATAAGATAATTAAAAAATAAATTTAAAAATATGTATAAAAAAACTAAATATATATTGGTAGGAATTGGTTGGTAATACCATTACCAACCAATTTCAAATCGATTGGTAATGGTAATACCGACTTTTTAGTTTTCATTACCGTTACCGTACCAAGTTTCGGAACTTGGTTCGGTATACCGAACCAATTATATTGGTAACCAATTATGTTAGTTACCAATTTAATTGGTTCGGTTGATACGTGTTGGTTTGGTTTGTCGTGGTACGTTTTCTCCAGCCCTAATTACCTCGATGTCCAAAATTTTGGGCTTTATTAGGAAAATGTCCACCACCCTCTCCATATTAGCAAAATGTCCACTCCTAAAATAAAGTTGCTGAAATATTTTTTCCAGCAAAAAAATTTTTTCCGCGAAATTTAGTTTTTTTTTTTCGCGTTTCCAGAGTTGTTGAAACGGAATTGCTGAAACTTCTGTTTCAGCACATACGGTTTCAGCAACCCCTTTTTCAGTTTTTTGTTTTGTTTTTTTTCCAATTTTTTTTTTCGCTTTGCTGAAACCGCATGTGCTGATGCTGAAACTCCTGTTTCAGCACATGCGGTTTCAGCAGCCCCTGTTTCAGTTTTTTTATTTTAATTTTAATTTTACCGCATTGATGAAACAGGGGTTTCAGCACATACAAACCCCTGTTTCAATGTTTTTTTTTACCGCGCTGCTGGCTGAAACGGAGTTGCTGAAACCCATGTTTCAGCACATTCGGTTTCAACAACCCCTGTTTTCAGTGGGTTTTTTACTGTGTTTGTTTCAGCATATTCGGTTTCAGCAACCCTTGTTTCACTGTTTTTTTTTCCGCGTTGCTGAAACAAGGGTTGTTGATGCTGAAAACCCGGTTTCAGCAAAGTTGTTGATGCTGAAACCCCGGTTTTAGATGCTGAAATTGTTGCTGAAATCAAAGTTTTTTTTTCTTTTTTTTTTTTCCAGATCAACACTTCGATATCGGAGTTGCTGAAACCGAAGATGTTGAAACTACACAATAGAGATTTGTATCCATGGCAAATACACCTGTACACTAATCAAATATAAGTTTGTAAGATATAGTAGCTCATACAAACATAACGAATTTTACTAATAAGAATTAATTTCAGCATTTAAAAAAAATTGCTGAAATGATGAAATGTTGAAATAGTACCTCATACAATTTTATAAGAATTAATTTCAGCATTTCAGCATACAAATTTTGCTAATAAAGAATTAATTTCAGCAGTTAAGATCACACAAAAAATCAAGAAGCTAATAAGCTCTCCAAAAGTTTCAGCAAGGCAAAAAAAATGCTAAAATTAATAATCTGCAAAAATCATTCAGACTTCTTTGCAAGCCAATTTGTTAATTCAGTCTTCTTCCAGTCATCTAACACATCCCAAATAAGAACCCCAATTCACCATCCAACACAGCTCAATGAATGTAATTCAAACGATAATTAACCAATTGGCGAGTCAATACCTTGCGAGTAGCGATTTGAGACAAAGGAAGGACCAAATCAGGTCGGAGAGGAGCCGGAGATGAAATCTGACGGAATCCTCGGAACCCTAACTTTTGAACGGCGCTCCTGCTTGTCCTCCACAGATCCAAGACCTGGCCCTTGTTCAGCGCGGCCAAATATGTAATCCTCAGAACCAATCTGGCGGAAGCCGGAGATGAAATCTGGCCCTAATCCATTCATCGGTGGACCTGCTGAACAGATCCGACACTAGTGAGCAAGTGCGACTGTCGACCAGTGGACACGGATCTGTTGCTTCTGGTGGTTCTTCGGGCAGAACTCCTCGGATTCGAGCCGAGTTGTATTTCTGATTTCACTTGTGAAAGTTGTATTCTGGCTAAACAGCATAGATTTCCTTTTGAGAGAAGTTCCTCTATTGCATCTGCCATATTTGATCTTATTCATCTTGATGTGTGGGGCCCTTACAAAACACCTTCTATAGAGGGTGCCAAATATTTTCTAACTGTGATGGATGACCACAGTAGATATGTTTGGACATATCTGTTTGCCAGCAAGCTTCAGGTTTTTGGTATCATCAAAAATTTCCTTGCTTATGTTCACACCCAATTTGGTGTAGTTGTGAAAGCCTTCAGAAGTGACAATGGGTCTGAATTTGTACAACAAACATGTCAGAATCTCTTTGATGAAAAAAGAATCATTCATCAGAGGAGCATTCCAGGGATTCCTCAACAAAATGGGCGGATTGAAAGAAAACATAGGCACCTTGTTGAGACAGCCCGAGCTATGAAAATTCATGCCAACCTCCTTATCAGATTTTGGGGAGATTGTATTGCTGCTGCTACAAAGATCATCAATCTTTTGCCTAGTTCTGTATTGAATTGGAAGGTTCCTTTTGAATAGTTGTTTCATCAAGAGGCTGATTACACTAGCTTGAGGGTGCTAGGTTGTCTATGCTTTGCTAAAATAAGAGAGCAGCACCGTGACAAATTTGATGCTCAGTCCAAGAAATGCATTCTATTGGGATATCCCAGTCACATGAAAGGCTATAAATTGTTGGTCCTAGGCACCAACAGAGTTGTGTTTAGTAGAGATGTGATCTTTAGGGAGTCTGTGTTTCCCTATTCTGATGAATATGTGACCAAGCATGATGCATCTCCACCCACTCATTCCCATCAGCTTCCTCTTGTGAGTCCTAGCTGTGATGTTAGTGTGGTCCCTGTGGTCCCTATTATCTCCCCAGCTGTCACTGAATCCTCAGAAGGGAATGCTGGGGACCCTGATCAGTCTATAGCTGCAGACTCCTGTGAGGCCTCTTCCACTAATGCTACCTCTCCAACTGTGGTCCCCCTATTGAGCCTCTTGTTGCTCCTCCCATCCAAGTCCCATCTCGCATGTCCACAAGGGTGAAAAATGCTCCTCCTGCTCTCTCTGACTTTCACTATCCTACATTACCTGCATCTAGCAGATCAGCATCCTTCATGGTTTCTTTTTTCCTTGATCTCACTGAGTATTCTAGTGAGTATGTTGCTTCTCTCCACAATGTACTGGCTGTCAAAGAACCTTCCTCCTTCAAAGAAGCCATGAAGGATCCTCGTTGGATTGAGGCAATGCAAAAGGAGGTTGATGCATTGGAGAAAAATGGAACATGGGTCATTACTGATCTCCCTCCTGATAAGAAAGCTCTTGGTTCCAAGTGGATTTTCAAGGTAAAATTCAAACCTGATGGCTCTGTGGAGAGGTTCAAAGCAAGGCTAGTTGCAAAGGGGTTTACCCAGGTGAAAGACAAAGATTATAAGCTCACCTTCTCACCAGTTGCCAAACTCACAACTATCCGACTTATCTTAGCTCTTGCTACCTCTAAGGCTTGGCATGTTCACCAGTTAGACATAAACAACGCTTTCCTTCATGGTTTCCTCGATGAGGAGTTTACATGAAAACCCCAGATGGATTTTTCAAAGGCTCTCCTGGGCAAGTTTGCAAGCTTCAATGAAGTCTATATGGGCTCAAGCAGGCCTCACGCCAATGGAATCTTGAACTCTCCAAGTTTCTAGTGAAATTGGGATTCAGACAATCCAAGTTGGATTACTCCCTCTTCATCAGAGATGCCAGTAGTGGACAAACCATTGCCATTGTCTATGTAGATGACCTCGTGATCATAGGCTTTGATGAGCAATTAATCCAACATACCAAGCACAGCCTCCATGATGCATTTACAATCAAAGACCTGGGATATGTCCGGTATTTTCTCGGCATTGAAGTTGCTCGATCTCAGAAAGGCACCATCCTCAACCAAAGGAAGTACATCTCTGATATTTTGCTCGACACATATATGGTGAATTGCAAGCCAGCAGCTTTCCCACTACCTCGTGGTCTTCATCTATCAATTGATGATGGTGAACTTCTCCGAGATCCAGAAGACTACCGGAGATTAGTTGGGCGATTGCTGTATCTCAATTTAACTCGCCCAGATATCTCATATGTCGTTCAGCACTTGAGCCAATTCATTAGCTCCCCACGCCTCCCTCATTTCCAAGCAGCCATACATGTCGCCAGGTATCTCAAATCGACGGTCAATTGGGGTATCTTTCTCCCTGTCACTGATGATTTATCAGTCTCCGCTTTCAGTGATGCGGATTGGGGCGCCTATCGATTTTATGCTAGATCTGTTTTTGGGTACTGTGTTTTTATGGGGAACTCTCTCATCTCCTAGAAAACAAAAAAGCAGAAGACCGTATCCAAATCTTCAGCGGAATCCGAATATCGTTGTATGTCCACAGCTGCAAGCGAAATTGTTTGGATCACTGGTGTTCTGAGTGACTTGTCAATCTCTGTCCAGTTCCTCATCACTCTTCATTGTGATAACAAGGCTGCCGAGCACATATCTGCCCACCCAGTGTTCCACGAGCGAACGAAGCACTTGAATATCGATTGTCATTATATGCGTGACCGGATTGAAGATGGCCTAATCAAAACAGCTCATGTTTCGTCTCAACTTCAGATTGCTGACATACTCACAAAGCCTCTTGGCGAAGCTCAACATCGGACATTATCATTCAAGTTGGGCCTTGTCGAGTCTACTCCTAGTCCCACTTGAGGGAGGGGGGGGTATGAGCTCACTTAA
Organism: Persicaria tinctoria; assembly: GCA_037127255.1. Taxonomy (NCBI): domain Eukaryota; kingdom Viridiplantae; phylum Streptophyta; class Magnoliopsida; order Caryophyllales; family Polygonaceae; genus Persicaria; species Persicaria tinctoria. The sequence goes on from JBANSL010000012.1 coordinate 11,928,361, forward strand.
TTGATCCTCAATACACTCTGCATTCAAGCTCTTTCAGCCAAGAGATCTAGGCGGGAATACAATGCCACGTGTAAGGAGAGGATTAGTTAGGTTGTTACTCTAATTGTTGTATAAGTAGTTAGTAAACGTCAGTTGTAAGATCAAGAACTTCAGTTGATCAATAACACACAATTCACAGATTCTCTCTTTGGTTTTCTCCATTGTTGAGCTTGGTAATGCTCTTCATACACATTCACTTGACAATTATTTTCATCAAATATAGTATACGACAATGATGATCTCAACACGAGAATTGAAGATATATCATGGAATATAGTCTTGGAAAGGTATGTACATGTTTGACGTCGCTTTGTTTAGTTGTAAAGAATTATATATTTATGATTTTGTTTCTTAATGACATGTTATACAATGTTAATTAGATCAGTTAATCAATTTGAACACATTGATTTATTTGTCGACATAACGATTTCATTATCAAAATTGAGAAGCCATCAAGTACATGTTTTGATTACATTGTCATTAGGGTTTCGTTAGTATATCATTCGTATTGATTGATTTTTTTTCCTTAGTGACATGGTGTTCACAACGATCTCTACGCATTTCTCTGTTATGACCACTATCTGTAACGATCACAAGCAGTTTGGTTGTTGCAAACAATGTCGGTTGACTACAATCATTATGATTGTTGTGGAAGTGCCCATTGTGACCACAAGCCTTATGGTTGTTGCTAATAGTGCCCGTTGCGACCAAAGTGCTTGTGGTCATTACGGACAGTGTTCGTTCATGTGTTTTTAGGGACAATTATACTTAAACATCTTTTCCATTCGTGTTTTTAGGGAAACAATGGTGATGTTGAAATGTATATCAACTACAATTATGAGAATTTGAAGCCTAATCACACCATGTTGCCTAGTCACTCAAAGATAGGTAATCTAGCTAGACACGCAAGTAATCAAGTCGTTATCTATTGTCGAAATGCCACCATGTTGAGGAGAAACGTTGAATGGAGAACATCCTCATCACATAGAAGTTGAGAAGGATTGGTACATTGGTTCGATGATTACAATGGTGCATTTTTTTACTAAGGATATATTTTAGTAGAGACAAAGCTATACAGCGGGTGAGAGGCATCGAAAAAACCAATCAAATTTGTATAATCATCAAGCGTGTCATAAATAGTGATGTGCTTACTCTTAGCTTTAGGAGCTTGGACTCGGATGATGTGCGAAACGTGTCTGGTCAGCATTTCGATCTCCCATGACACCTCCACAACCAGCTACAACATTCATGATGACCAAGTTGTCTTCCTCTACCTCAATTTTACGGAGTCCAAGATCCTTAGTTTTTACAATACATGAGTGGAGTCCAAGAGCCTCATCGTAAAGAGCAGAGGCGAAAATGTATTGTGCTGCCTCATAAGCAACAATTATTCTCGTATGGTCTCGAATAACAAACCCGACCGTCGCTTCACCAGATGAAAGTTTTGATCAGCCAAAATTAATTTTAAAGATTCCTGGGTTAGGGCCTTCCATCTAAATATCTAATGTATTTTTTTCTTCCTATTTTTAGGATTCGCTCGTGTGTTGTGACGTGTTACAATTTCGTATTAAAAGAGTGTCTTGGTGCTTTTCCAATTTCGAATTTGTTGTCGTATGTATCCTCCTCACATTCGTTCTTCTATCATATCTTGATTATAAAACACAATTTTGTTGTTTATTATTCACAATCTTAATCAATTTTTTTTGTCAAACTTGTTTTATTCACAAAAGGTAAACTAGAAGAACGTAGAATTGCCGTCCCCATGCAATGCGAGTTCTGCAATCACCTTAGAGAGGATTTCTTTCATTTATTTATGGAGTGTAACGTCACAGAAAATATTATCCAAAGAATAGATGATAAAATCTTTCAAATCATAGATAAATGGGATACAAATGTAAGAGACGAACATTCTATTATTAAAACACTTAAGCAAGCAATCGGCATTAACAAAACAAGTAAAATGGCAACCATTTGGTGGAGTATCTCGTACTTTAGGAACCAAATGGTTTTAAAAAATGAAACATTTTCAAGCAGTAATGTTACAAAATTTATCAAACAATAGATTAACAATCGGAATATGGCTAAGGTTGATGAGGAATGCACCAATATAAAGTCAACACCAAACCACTCTAACAACTCACACAATAGTGAAAATAGACAGAAAAAAGGGTCAGATGGGAAAAACCAAAAAACTCAAACTTCAAACTTAATTTTGATGGTTCCTTACAAGACAACGGAAACTCCGCGATCAGCTTTGTTACCCGAGATCATAAAGCAAATTGGGTCTCTATGAAAGGGGCTAGTATCCCGTCATGCTCGGTTATTAGAGCAGAGGCTACAACTTTAAGAGAAGGAATCCGTGAAGCTCTAGAACTTAATATCCAAAACATCAAAACAGAAGGTGACAACTTATGCAATATTAATGCACTTAAAGGCATTTGAAAATGCCATTGGGAAATCGAGATGATCATTTTTGATTCCCTAATGGATCTCTGTCGATTTCAAACAGTCCAAATTCGTCATGTGTTTAGGGAAATTAATAGAGCGTAGTGGATAGATTGGCCTTTCCGGGTCACATAACTACTACCAATAACCCTATAACAGATTCAGAACTACAAGTTCTTATCCGAAAGGATGCTCTAGGGTGGACTACCGATCGTGCTTAGTTTACCCTAATCGCTTCCCGTTTGCAAAAAAAAAAAAAAAAGAAAAAGAACTTGAAGTTGCATGGCGTGGTCTCGGGGGTGTGCTTGGTTTCGATGTACGAGAATCCTCTCCACCTGGCTGGCGTCCTCCCTTCGCTCCTGTGCCCGTGGTGGCCCGTACCTGGGTTGGTTTTGGCCCGGTTGCAAGTCCTTTGGGCCCAAGCTTTTTGGCTTGGGCCCGAAGCATGAAAAAAAATAATCCGGATTGGATCTGTAGTATTTGGCTTATTACCGAGTTGCTTGGTGGTGTGGCCCAGGGCTAGCGATTTGTTGAGCAATTCTCTTTTTATTTGCCGACGTGCGAGAGGTCGTGGACGTGATCGAAACCTGATGGCTCGTTGACAGAGTCCAAATATGAGGTTTTCACTTTTTTCCCCAGGGATTCCATGCGTCGTCTCTACCAACTGACGGATGAGTTGCTGCAACACTGCTCCTAATTTTCTTCATTTATGCTTTGTCTTCGCCTCTAATTGCACCTTTGTAATTTGGTGGTTCAGCCTTGTAGTTGTTTATTTTATGTCTGTAGCTTATTGACGGTTTGTCCGTCGCCGATTTATTCGGCCTATCGACCCACCGGGCCTGTCCGGTGCGTCGAATCTTTACTTAATAGTAATATAAAAAAAAGTGCTACTCTGTAATTTGTAATTTTATGTGAAAATCATTAATATCCGGAGTAATCATGATCAATAATCCAACGGTGATCCACTGTTCCGTGGGTCCATTAGAGGACGAATTAATGAGCCCATAAATAGTAACGAACTGCTGAATCGCACTTATCTTATGGGCCGAAATAGAATAACAAGCTCAACATAAATGGCCCTTTACCCTGTCGTTTGCTTTTAAAACGCCGTCGTTTCACTCTCCTTCCTATCTCTAGTTTCCACCGCTGCGTACTCAAAACGCCACCATTTCCCGCTCAACATTTGAAGCCCTTTTCGTGCAGAGTAGTCCGTCTTTTCAAATCAAACTGTTCTCGAACCAACCTTGCCCTAGCCCCTAAACCGAGAGATTGTGCTGAAATTCCCGCAATATGAGCTCTTCAGCTGAAGATCTATGGGCGCAAATCATTGCGGAAGACGTCGCCGGCGATCAAAATCGTGTTATCAATCGGGATAATCAGCACCAAATCGCCGTCAAGTACCAGCGTCGCAAACCCAGTGCTCCTCCAGAAAAGTAATTTTTGGACCAATTTCATGGTTCCTGATTCCAGGATTGTCGTTACATTGCAAATTCGAACACCGCCATGTAACTGTAGTCTTTCTTTTCTTTTCTTTTTTCCACAATTTTTTCAGACCTATTACTAGTTCAAATCAGTCCCAGGGTACGAGTTCAAGCTCCAGCAACGAGATTCGGCTAAGTTTTGGTGCTTTGAATAATAAGCGAATCAGCTGGAATCGTTCTCTTTCTACCAGGTCTCGCTTCGCCCTAAAAATTCATTTTCAATTTTTTCTTTTGGTTGATTGTCAATTAATTGGGTGGCTGGGTTCCAAAAATAGAGCAAAATTTGTGGCCCTACCTATACTGGGGCTTCAGATTGTAGCCTTAACATGGCGTTTTGAGATAACCATCGACAAATGCCCCTGATTGACGATGTGTTCACGGATTATGCTTTTTGTGTTCACGGATTATGCTTTTTGTTATTGACAGAGGGAGGCTTAGTATTGCAACCACTGCATTTGTGGCTGATCAGCAACCTAGGAGGAAGCCCAGGCCTGCTATTCCTAAGCCTAAAGTATTAGCTGTATTTCTTTTTACTACTATTTTGATGAAATTTCAACTGTTTCAATAGTTTAGTTTAGTGGTAGAAACAGACACGTCAATTCCAGACATCTGATCCTCAAAATTTGAAGAAACGTTCTCAGAATATTCTTGCTGGATGATTCTTCTGTCTTTATGAGTGATAGTACTCTCAGGTTGTATGACTTGTTGATTGTTAAATAGGGAAAAGTTGTGAAGCCTCCGAACTTTGAAAAGGAGCGGGCATACTTTCAAGAAGTCGATGCATTTGAATTGTTGGAAGAAAGCCCTTCTCCTAAGAAATTTACATGGGTCATTGATAACCAAATTGACAATGAAGCTCTACCTACCATATGCACAAGACTCGAGAGGTGGCTGCATGCTAAGAGAGAAAGTTATCTTCCACCAAGTGCTTTATCCTCAATACTAGAAACTCCTGCTAATCGACTGGACCCGATCCCTTATAAAGGATCTTCTACAAGGAGTATGCAGTTGACAGCTCCACGTAAAAATGTTAGTTTGGGCTCTGTCTTGAGTGTCCAGTCACATTCAGCAAAGGCCAGTGTAGAGCTCCCAAGTGTAGCTGAAGTGGACTTAGGAGATATTGAATCATCCATTCAAAGACTCTCTTTGTCAGATCCATCTAAATCTCTCGACGATGACCAAAAGGATCCATTTTCGCAGTTGTTAACGGAATGCGGACAGTCAGCCCCTCTCAGTTTCTCTGATGTGTTTTCAAAGTTTTGGTTAGTACATTATTCCTCCATGCCACTTCCGTAGAAAATGTTCTTTAACTATGCCCATATTAGCTTTATATATCAATAAATGTGTTGCACCATTTCTTATATCTTCACTATTTTAACTAGATTCATGTCTGTTGCAAGCAGTGATTGCCAAAACATTGTTAAGATTGGTGAAGGTACATATGGTGAGGCTTTTATTGCAGGTGACAATGTTTGCAAGATCGTTCCTATTGATGGTGATTTTCGAGTGAATGGAGAGGTTCAGAAGGTATGGCAGTATTATAATTCTTTTGCTTAAAAATTATTGACGGGAATGCTTTTACTTCAAAGAAATAATTGGTATGATTGCAAGTGAATGGCCTCATGAGGCAGGCTGCATGCTAAGCAATTGTTTTGCTGGCTCATGGCATATCGGGTTCTAGTTTATTTCCCCACATGATTCCTTCATTCTTTATTTCTCTGTAATGTTTATGTACCACGAAATGGGTTTCGAGATAGGTAGACAATCTGTACATTAAAATTAATAAATAATCAACCTGTTCTTGACTTCAACACATAAATAAGATACAGTGTGTACATTTAAGTATTACTAGTGATTTGCTAGGTTCATACTCAACTTGAGTGCTTACTGCTTACTACTTACTAGTTCCTACTAATGTTATGGAATGTTGTTGCTTACAGTTTAAATTCATCTAGGACAACAGCAGAATTCTGTGCTTCAAACTTTTTCTGTCATCAGAAGTCAGGCTATTCTTTGTATGTAACAGATTTGCTGATTCTGGGGTTTGTCTTTGCAGAGATCAATTGAATTGCTGGAGGAAGTGTTACTCTCACTGACACTCAATCGATTAAGAGGGAGTGAAGCTCATGTAAACAATGGTATCAACACATTCATAGAGACAAAAGTGTAGGTTGCTATTTTTCTTCTTTTCTAATATTCTGTTCTTTGTGAAAATGCCTTCTCGTGGAATCTTTGTATTCTGAAAAATGAAGTCTGCAATATCTATCCCCTTCTATGCACAGTAATAGTGATTCAAAGCTATACTTATAAATGTGGAGCATGATAACTTCCATGCTCATTATGTAGTTTGCTTGAATGCTTAGCCTAGACTTTCCTTTTTACCAGCTTGCGGGTGTGCCAAGGCCGTTATGATCCTGCCCTCATTCAAGCTTGGGAGACTTGGGATGCTAAGAATGGTTCAGAAAACGATCACCCTGATCAATTCCCCGAGCATCAGGTTTCTTTTCTCTGCAATTTGATTAAATTTCTTTCATATCTATGGAGGTTAAACGGTCCATTTACCTTCTCAAAATTAGTCTGCAGCACATGGTAGTAGCAAGAATGCTAAGCTAGTTAAAACTTGAAATTACGCTATACATGATAAATTTTTTTGTCGAGTTTAAACTTTAAACTTCAGGGAATTGTTGGTTGACTTGCCTGCAGTGCTATGTTGTTTTTGTGCTTGAGAATGGGGGAAAGGACTTGGAAAGCTTTGTGCTATCAGACTTTAATGAAGCCAAAAGTTTGCTTGTTCAGGTAGATAAAACAAGTCCCTACATATAGGTGAGCTTGTTAACTTATCTGTTTCCTAATATTTGACTAAATAAATTACAGGTAACAGCTGCCCTTGCTGTAGCTGAAGCAGCATTTGAATTTGAGCACCGAGATCTGCATTGGTTTGTATCTCTTGAACTATAGGTGAAATTTCTTGGTTTTATTTTTTCCATACGAGTCATCATAAATACTTGCATGTCTTTTATCAGGGGAAATATTCTTTTAAGTCGAAAAGAAACTCCTGAGCTGCCGTTCACTCTCGAGGAAAAGAAGTTTACCATCAAGACATTTGGCCTCGCGGTTTCCATAATTGATTTTACACTTTCAAGGCTGAATACTGGCAAGTTAAAGCCAACTTGCTGCTTACATTTCACCTTGTTGCTTCAATATGGTAGTCTTTAATACTTGCCTCACTAAATGTGCAGGTAATATCATACTATATTTGGACCTATCCTCTGATCCTGAACTATTTGAAGGTCCAAAAGGAGATAAACAAGTCAGTAAAACCAAGCCATAGTATTTCGGTACCTTGAAATCTTTTTACAGCTCGCCAATATTTTGCCCACATCAATGTGCAGGCAGAGACCTACCGGAAGATGAAGGACGTGACAGATGAATCCTGGGAAGGAAGGTTTGATCTTTCAAACCATCCTGAATCTTGTTACAAAAAATCAATATACTTTCAGCACATCCAAGTTACTAGACTGGTGCAGTATTGCTACAATGTCATCTCAAGTCTTTGTTCTTGCTCATTCTGAATGGTGTTGACTTCTCGTTGCAGTTTTCCAAAGACAAATGTGCTATGGCTTCAGTATTTGGTGGATGTGCTTCTTCTTAAGAAATCATTTGTAAGCAATACTCTCCCCAACACAAAACGCTTTATATGTTTATTGGTCTAAGAAATATTCTGAAATTAATAGCAACTGAACCGGGATGTATTAAACTGCAATCCTGCTAGAACCGCACTCCAAAACACGAACGAGAACTGCGCTCCTTCAAGAAGCAGCTGAACAACTACAGTTCGGCCAAGGAAGCAATCACAGACCCCTTCTTCACAGAATTACTCAACCATGACATCTGAAGTTGAAAGCACAGATGTTAGGCAATCTTTCAGAGCTTACACAACCAGGTTAGCCATCATGGTCTTATTAATATTTCACACATGCTGCTGTTTTTCCTTCCTTTGGGGTGTTTTGAGTATATTTATGACTAGGATTAAGGGTTCTTAGATTCCTATAGAAAATGTAAACAAGTAAATCCTAAAAGATCCCACCCTTTTTGCTTCTTGTGGGTTTCTCTTAATATCAATGCAAGAACCATCTGGGTCTGTCATGCAAAAAAAATCTATTTATCTTACAAGACATCTACATTACCACACTGATATGACTTTACTAGTAAGTATAGGTTGAAATTTTGCATTTTTTCAAATTAAGGACGTAATCAACTTATAGAAACTAGAGATTAGAGATCCATATAGTTCATATAATTGATTGCTCATATCCTGATAGTCTGTGTTGTTTCATTTTATTAGAGTTTGATCAACCTTGATAGATTTAATTAGCATGATTAAAACAGCAGCTCCTGCCTCTTTGAAATACTCTGCATCAACGAGTTTTCCTTTTGATAAAAACAAATCTATACATTTCCCCTTTTTCATGGAATAAAATAAGTAAATAAACAATTGCAGCCAACGTCATAAAGCTGCTGATATCGAAAGACATCCTTCCTAGTCACAAAGATAAGGTAGTGATTCACAACTTTATTGTTTTGATTTTTATCGTTATCATCTGACTTGCTAAAAGGGAGCCAAAGATGGCATTCTAAAAAAAAAGTTGACTAGAAAACCCACATGCAAAAAATCTTGCAAATTGATTAATATCCGACATTGTAATAGTTGTATATTACTAGAGTGGGATATAAAGTTTTGGGTCTATCGACTCGTTGATGCAAAAAAATTACATGGCATTCATTGATAGAAATAAAGTTTGTTTTTATCCTTTTTCCCATTCAAAACCATATGATGTGAGATACATAGTATTTTCAGAAAGCCATCCCCTATTTTGGATAAATTTGAGAGAGATTGCTTTATTGCACAATGTGGATGAACGTCAATCAACCAAACATCCAACGTCACACTAGAGGAAAAGCCAAATCATAACCAATGTTACTCTCTAATAAACGAATTGAAGTGCGAGTAAATTGACTTTTGGAGACTATTTTGACCTATGATTCATGCCTTTCGAGTTTCAGGTAATCCGATCATGAAGGGGAAGCAAGTGGTGCAGGAATGCAATTTGGTCGACCACCCATTGAACTCACAGAAGATGTGCGAAACACAAAAATCTTGGGAGAAACCTCGTACAGAATGATATCACTTAATCTGATTGATGTAATCGATATCTATTTATATCAAACAAAAGATATTAAATACTCCATCCGTTCAACAAAACTTGACGTTTTACTATTCATGCACGCTTTTTTAGGAGTTAAAAACTATATAAAATATCGACATTTTAAATAATTTTTTTAAACAATTTTGTAGTTATTATTAATAAGTATAAACTTGTTAAAAAAAAAATTTTAAAATGAATATTTTATATTGTTTTTATCATTCTAAAAAAGCGTGTATGAATAGTAAACGATAAGTTTTGTTGAACGGAGGGAGTATCATATTAAGTGATATCAATCAAACACTAGACATCAGATGTTGGAGTTGATATCTAATACCGGATATCAGTACCAAACAACCCCTAAACATAATTTTTGGTGGGATTTGGGTTAATTGGAGGTTGAAGCTTTGAGGTGCAATGTAATGGATGGTGGCCTCTTTTTTGAAATGTTGCCTTTAGGCCGAAGTTGATCTCTACTTTTGGCCTTGCCTTTAGGCGCATAGTGACTAATTCATCACTCCCATTGTTTTTGCTTTTTTTATTAAACACAAACACCAACCTTTGGGATTGTAAATAATGAATCCCATTAAGAACAAACCAACAAATAGAATAATGAAAATAACAATCTTTTAAAGTGGGAGAGCATATTCGGTTCTGCATTGTCACTACTAGACTTAAACCATGTTCAGTATGTTGTGTTTCAGTTTTTAACGTTGTAGTTCAATAATCAATATCTACATTTAAATATAATATATTTGATTTTGAGTTAAAGCATGGGAAAAGATAATTATTAGCGAGTCAATAATCTATATCTATAGCCTATGACATGTGGCAACTTCTCCTTTAATATAGGAAATTAGTTAATAATTATTTAAATTTATATTTTTTAGTTAGTAATGTTATTTTCTTGAATTTTTGGATTTTCTTTTAATTTCCTATAATTTCAAAATCAGTTGAGATATTGTAGATGTGATTGGTTTAGATATTTAATGGATAAAATCAAAATAAAATCATATTTATTTTTACAATATCAATAAATAATTTATAGTTTATCTGTTCGGATTTTTAGCCAGCTGCCTCTACACACCATCACATCTTATATAATCATTGTTCCTCTTCTTTTCTTCCTCTCACTTTTTTCGATCTCTTTTATGATATGACTCATAAGTTTGTTTTGTTTGTTTTATAATTGCAGGATAAAGGCTTATCAGGATACAAATGATACTTTTGCTCAATTGGGTACGTTCCTACCGCTCCTATTTGCTCAATTGGGTACTTAATTTAAATGAAATTTGGGTCTGTTTGGATTCCCGTGCTATTAAGTTTATAAGTAATTTATATGTATTATATTGAAAATTTAATTATAAGGATAATTGATTATTTATTCATTAAACCATAATATTAATGAGTGTTTGGATAGTTGAAAAATTAACATAATTATAATACCTTATTCCTCCTTCCCAGATCCACGTCCACCGACTGACTGAGAGGCACAACGGCGGTTGAAGAGTGAAGCAATTGCGGCGCCCTTGATACCGGTGTCCGCCGACAACCTCTGTTTCTCCAAGTATAGTTCCTTGTCATATCCCCCTAAATCCCTCTTTCTTAATTACTCTGCTCCCACCTTTCTCATTCGGTTCGCATCTTTCGCTTGATTGGAGTCGTGGATGAGGCAACGGATCGAGGGCTTGTGCATTTGGGATTGTCTGCAATTGCCCTGGTAGGTCACCGTCACCGTAGAAGATGACTCCGTTTGCTTGCTGTTTGATCGACTCCAAAGAAAGATTTGATTTTTTCTCTCTCCATAATCGATTGAATTTGCTATGTCTGAAATTGGTTGTTACTTTCGTTCGATTATTGCTCGGATAGGGCATCCCCATGTTCAATTTGGCCTTCTTTCTATTTCAAATCCATGTTCTATTTCTTAATCGATTTATTTTTTTCCCTAAAACTTTTCGATTGATATTGTTGTTCTTGATCGAAATTGTTATTTGATTCGTTGTTGTTGTTGTTCCAAATTGAAATAGGGCGACAAGGTAGACAGCTCGGCTTCGACAACGATGTAAGGACGGGGGTGCTAGGCTACGACTCAAATTTGCAACCCTGGAATGCTAAAGGGATAGTAGCCATTTTTTTTTTATGGACATCACTTGATAATGATATCATCCAATTTGTTTTCTAATTTTGAGATATTGTAGATTTGGTTGTTAGTTGGTTTGGATATTGATGGAATTTCATCCTTAATAATTATATTTTCCAATTAATTCAATTATTCTATTTTATTTATGTTTAAACATTTATAAATTAAAAGTGAAATTCTCAACATTTATAAATTAAAAGCGAAATTATAATGTCACAATCAGTTGAGATATTATAGATTTGGTTGTTGGTTTAGATATTTACTAATCTTTACTAATTAATTTAATTATCATATCTTATTTATCTTTAAATATTTATAAATTAAAAGTGAAATTCTCGACATTTATAAATTAAAAGTGAAATCATAATTTAATAATCAGTTGAGATATTATAGGTTTGGTTGTTGATTGGTTTAGATATTTATAAATTACAAGTGAAATTCTCGACATTTATAAATTAAAAGTGAAATAATAATTTAGCAAATCAGTTGAGATATTATAGATTTGATTGCACATTATATTTTCTAAATATTTTCAGTATATAATAAACTATATTCTATTTTCAACTATAAAAGTTAAAATCGTAGTCATGAATTATATATGGTGTAGAGGTATTCATATTCATACACCTTATATTAGAAGTTGTTGTAACATTATAAACATGCATCTAGGCACACTTAAGATCAAATTAACCATTACGATCTATTTAATTTGAATCAAATTAAATAAATTATCCCAAATTCTAATGGGTGTGATTTTAATTCCCTAATATCTACAGTAATATTTAATTTATTTTTTTGCTTTAATGAGTTAAATCTTATGAATAGATTTTAGATATTAAGATTTTCGGATGGTGAAAAAAGGAATAAAATTAAAAGAGATAATAGATAAATTGATAGAATTGGAATTTATTTAGATGAAATGATAAAACTAAAAGAGATAATGAATAAATTGATATAACTAATTTATTTTGATGAATTAATAAAGTTTCGTATTAAGAGTTAGTGATTTAATAGAATTAAGGTTAGTAAAAGAGGAATACTTTTTTTTTTTAGGTTAGTAAAAAGAGGAATACTCTATGATATGAAAATAGCATGTTAAAAAACTCAACGAACCTAAAATTTAATGATTTGATTTACTCAATTGATTCATCTAAAGTTCATAATTTGATTTAATTGTCAATAAAAAAATTAGTAAATTATAAATAATAAATAAAAGATTCATTTTAGTTGGAAACTATATCATAATATAAAAAAAAATCAATGAGTAAATAAACCTATGATTTTATATAACACACTATTTCAATTTTATCACATAACTCTAATATTATGAACATTTTATATATGTGATATTATGCCCTTAAAGCTTGTGGAAAAATAAAATTTAATAAGTGATACTCCGTATCAATTAGATAACCCGAAACATTAGAGGTTGGTGGGGTAATTGTTAATAGGAGGGAACATTAATTTGTTACCCTGACTACTATAGAAAGTATTGATGATCAGTTCGGATGGTTTTATAATTCATGTGTACAATTATAGAAGAAAGTACCAATGGGAAGTCCACACTATATCAAGTGTCAAATACAAATTAAGTACCCTATTCTTAGGCAATTTATATTACCGTAATAAAACAAAAGGTAATTAAGTACCACGTACATTTATCTTTATTTTATGAATCATTTGCAATTTTAATAAAACAAAGGTTACAACTTCCCAAACCACAGACATTTTTTAGCTACATTAATGTATTTATTCCTTTATCTTGCATTGTTTTGTACCACTTATATTTTTCCTCTTATTTATCCTATGTAGGTGATGATTTTATAATCACGGGGGGTGAAGTCGATGTTCAATGTGAATCACAAGACATTATAAATATTATTATATATTTCTCATATTCACTGTTTTTAAAATTATTTCAATTGTTTCTCAAACATTTCGTCAGTTTCAGTTTTTCTATATATTCTCTTATTCATGCATTTTTAGTGAAGTCAATATATTTATTGGAATTATATTGATGGTATATTTGATTGTAATGCTTAAATTTTCTTATTATTTAACATTTGATTTTCTTTATCATTCAATATATTAGAAAATGCTCACTTTTAATTCGTACATAATACTTATATTTTTATATTATAAATAATGAATGATATTATATACCATATATTTTGAAAATAAGGCCCGTGCAATGCACGGGTACTGAACTAGTTATAATACTAAAGGAGAAGTCGCCTACGACATGTGGCGGCTTCTCCTTTAATGTAGGTTTTTTTAATTAGATTAATTGATTTATGTAGCTTTAAAGGAGATTAATTGGTTAGTAAATCTTATACGGATGTTTTCCACCACATGTTATATACAAGAATTCAAATCCCTATTCATTTTTGTATGTAACATTATTATCTCCATATGTATGTTGGATGGTTACCAGTAATGCTTACAAGTTTTGGTATCGATGAAGAAATGATAAATAAAATTATATAAACACATATTTTTAAAAAAGATCCGTGCATTGCACGGGGGACTAAGCTACTTGAGAGTTATATCATCAGATGTATATGTAAAACAATTTCAATGTATAAGGCTGAAATGGGTTCATTTGAAGACAAACCGATAATGGGATGATTAACATTAACCCATTCTTTTTATATAGGGTGTGTTTGAATTCAAAGTGTTTATTTATATTCGGGAAGTTAAATTTATAATTACTTTATAACCTTAATATAATTAATTTATCAGTTATTTTTATTTTAAAATCACATTATTTTAAATACACAACAATGTGTTACTTATTTTGATCCCTTTCAACAAAAGTATAAACTTTAAGTGTGCGTTGTCCCAGTCAGGCTGACTCAGTCCCGAATTCGATCCCTGTCCCCGTCTCTTTTTCTGGGTGAAAATTCAATATTTGACTTACTCTCTACTAGTGGGTCGAGAATGCAGGACTCTTATCGGTTGGATCACTTATCTAGAGTTTCTCACCAAAGACGGGTTTCTTCATTAAAAAAAAAAGGCATTGCATTTAGGATTTATGAGATAGAGAGTTGTTTGAAAACCTGAGTTGGATCATGGATGACAGATTGAGAGTGATAAGTGATGAATAGTGTTTATTGTGTTGTCGTTTTTAACCTGGAATGAAGCTTCACCATTTGGTGTTTGGGGGACAGCGATGGATACTATTTTGGATGGCAACTAACGACTCTTAAAACAATGAAATTGAAAGAGCGATGGCGATGGAATATTGAAATCGGACCTACCTACCTTACCACACTCACTCGTATAGTCATATCGGTACATTACTAAATTATTTTAGATATAATTATACTTTAAATATTAATTATAATTTTTGTATTTTTCTAAAACATGATTTTTAATTTTTTATTGATGAAATTTTTATAAACATATATAAATAACTTAAACATTATTTAGGGTTGCACCAAATTATGCCCACTATTACATATCTTCTTTTCATAAAACCCAATATATTCTTGACACTTCCAACCAAAGTTCCAAAGTCCTTGTTGTAGGACTTGTAGATAGTCTATATGGTAATTAGTGAAAGTCTGAAAGATATGCATTGCCTTTGGTGGAATGGTGGTTTAACTGGGATCCAACTAAGCTAAAATTTTTATCGACCAAAAAAAAAAAAGATTGGGAAGGTTATTCATTGGTATGTCTCTAACCATTCACTGTTCATTTCTTCTTATATGACCGTTAGTATATTTGCGTTTTTTGTTTTTTTTTGGGCAAATTCCGAGCACGTGACTCAGCCGGCAAGAGCCACGTAGCGGCTTGCGCCGACAGACTCGACCCACTGAAAGAGAGCAAGACAAACCTTGGATATTCACTCAAGGAAAGGGGCGAAGGTAGGGATCGAACCCGGGATCTCCTGACATCCCCCTTCCTCCCCACCAGTGACCCACCTCGACTGGGGCTTTTTATTTCCCCTTTGAATACGTTAACACATCCGGTAAATCAAATTTTTTTTTTCAAGAAAATGAGAGATTAGTTATGTTAATACCCGAACAAATCTTTCTATTTGTAGCCTCTTATCCAATACCTTTGGACATAGGATAGGAGGCTACAAATATATGCATCCAAATATAGGGAATCCCTATGCATTCAAATATAGGAAATCTTTTCCAATATGAATTGATTATCCTATACATTTGAGTCATATGATAAAAAAAACCGTTTCTAAATAACTCAAAATTTTAATACTAAACACTTCATATAATGCCTAAAATATTTACATACTCCGTCCGTTTCATTATACATGAGTTTTTAACTTTATATACAAGTTTTTAATAAAACACTTTAATTTACAAAAAATCATTCACTAACTTTTTCATAAATTTTATTATTTTTTAATATCCACTACACATTTGAACCAATTAGAAATCTTTTAAAAAGCCAGTGACACATAAATCAATACAAATTGTTACAATTCCTTACCTTTTTTTTTTGATGACGAGGAACCCACATTTGGTGGTAAATCCCGGGCACATGACACAGCCGGCAAGAGCCACGTACCAGGTAAACCGGCTTGCACCGACCGGCTTGACCCACTGAAAAGGAGCAAGGCAAACCTTAAATTTTAATCCAAAGAAAGGGGCAGAGATAGGGATCGAACCCAAGACCTCCTGACATTCCTTACTTAAAAAACATAAAAACTCATCTATTTTGAAATAAAAACTTATATCTACCAACCCATCTATTATATAACATGGTAGTATTTTATGATTTTTGTACAACTCGTCTTAGGTGTGTAACACACATCCAAATATTACATAAAATACAGCCTCGTTAACCAATTGATCTCAAGTTCAAATCTTAAAAAAAAACTTGTAAATTATCATACTCTCCATATGGAAAAAAAAACTTATAAAGTATTATACTCTCTTTATGATTTTTTTATAAGAAAAAATTCGAGGGATCAAGTCTGACTCGATTCTTGAGAGATCGACAAGTCGACAAAACTAAAATACAATGAAAGCCACAAACATGCGCAAATAACAAAATAGTGTGCGCACTAAAATAAGATAAATCTAAACAAATCTAAAACTAGTTAGTTGAGGACGTAGACCTAAAATGAAGGGGTGATGATATCTTCACCGCTAATTTTCACTATTTTCACCGCTAATCACCGCATAGGTATGCGGTGGGTTTAATGACAGTCAACGATCCTACCGCACTACTTTACGGTGGATCGAGAAGTATACAAGCCTAAAACCATCGTTATAACAGTTCAAAACCGTCGCCATAATCCACTGCATGGGTTTGAACCGTCGCCATATAGTCAAAAACCGTCGCCATAATGATCCAAACCCGTCGTCATAACCCACCGTATAGATATGCGGTGGGTTATGGCGACGGTTTTAGATAACTTCTACAAACCCTTTCCAATTGCCAAAAACCCAGCGCATGTATACGGTCGTCATAACCCACCGCATAGGTATGCGGTGGGTTCGTATACGGTCAACGGACTCACCGCATGTATATGCGGTGGGTCTGGAAAAAAGTGGATTAAGACCACCGCATACCTATGCGGTGATTAATGGTGGAAATAGTAAAAATTAGCGGTGGAGATATCGTTTCCGAAAATGAAGTCAACCATCACCATACAGTAGTACCACTAGCTAATGATATATCCGGACTCTATCTCCTTTGGATAATTAGCATTAAAATTAAATACTACTATTATATCATTATAATATGTTCCTAATATCACATGATATGTTGCTAAAGTTTTACTCGTATCTTTTTATAAAAAAAATGTTACTTTAATCTAAGAATAAAGATGGCGGAAAAGGGGAATGATGAACAAATTGAGTGCTTGCAAATTGGAATGGTGAGTGATGGATCAGCCGAACATGCATCTCTCTCATTCTTCGTCACAAAGCAAACCCCAATTTCTCACTTTATACAAATTCGGATCAAAACACCCAACCCCTCCTTTTTTGCTTTTGATTCCCCATCCCCTCCCATTTCATTCTCCTTTATCTTCAATTCAACACAGAGTGTGATTCGGCATGTAATTGTAACCCCACCTCTGATTTGTCTGCGTTCACCTGTCTCTCTCTTTCTGCCTAGCTCATCTTATTTCTATCAAATCTTTGACGCTTGCAGAGCACCCAATGTTTCTTGAACTCTACCCACAAACCCCAAAGAAAAACCTCCCCAAACAATGGCGACAAGAAATTCCTTCTTGTTCTTCCTCTTGCTTCTCTTCTGTCTCGCCATTTTCTGTTCTGGTAAGTGCATAACGGAGCTTGCTTTTGTTCGCTGTTTGGTCTTTTGTTAAGTTTTGTGCTTACAACCTGTTTGGTAAAATGCCTCAGAGAGTATGAAATAGGTTATCTTTATGTGTTCTTGAAGTTGCATTTCTTTCTCAGGTACTACTGTGGTGGGTTCCTCCTATGATCCCAGACACAAAGCGGATACTTCTCCAATCCTGAAGACATTATCAACCCTTGTCCAAGATAAGCCTTTTCCTTTCCAGTTCCAGGTCCTGGTTTCTGATCATGGTGTTGCTAATATCTACTTGGAGAAAACTCAGTATGGATATCTGAGGAGTTATAGGGCATTTTGGGTTTCAGGGTCCAAAACCCTTCTTAGATCTCACATCCCAAAACTGAAAACCCCTAGTGTTATAGTAAGTTGTGGTGACTTTTCTAAAGGATACGAATTGCAAATGCTTGTACCCATCTTAAGGTCTACCAAGGCACTGCTCAAAGGCATTCAGCTTGAAATGCCTGTAAGGATATCGGTTGCATTGCCCTTGTCCGCTTTAGGCGGCTTGAACAAGAATCAGAGGAGGCATTTGGATGATGTCCTTGATTTTGTGATGGAAACTAAATCCTTTCTGATTGTAGAGGACTTTGTTGATGGAGAATGGAATAAGGCAGATGGGGTCATTGAATCACTTGTTAGCAAAGCGGATCTTGTCGCATTGCGTCTTTCACGTGCTCATGTCCCCATTGTTGTATCTGTTAGGAGCTCAGTGCTTCCTAGTGCTGCAGATTTAACTGCTCTTAATAGAAAGATCCTAAGATCCTTAGATGACGACCCTAGGAGCTCGGTGATCACTACTCACAGGCTTCAGCGGTTGCACTCTTCGCGTCGAGAACTACTGACTAGTTTCAATCCCAAAGGTATCATACATGACTCACTGTTTCCACCCACTGCTCCAGTTACCAATCCTACAACCCCAACCACTTTTACCCCCACTCCAACCGTCGTCACTATCCCGGCTACAAACCCAGTCTCGGGTACTCCTGCTAGTCCTGCTTCATTTCCTTATACAACTCCTGTCCCGGCAACCACTACGCCTGCTTCCACCACCCCAACAACACCCACTACTAACCCAGTCGCACCAGTTACATACCCAGGAGCTCAGCCTGTGACCAATCCTGTAACTACCTATCCACCTCCTTCAGCAGTGGGTGGTGTTCCATCGACAGCGACTCCAGTTACTACCCCTGTGACCGCTCCTGCGGGGACAAATGCTCCTATAGTTCCAGGACAGACCTGGTGCATAGCAAGGACTGGAGCTACTGAGACTGCGCTTCAGTCAGCTTTGGATTACGCTTGTGGGATAGGTGGAGCAGATTGTTCAACTATTCAAGAGGGAGCAAGCTGTTATAACCCCAATACTCTAGAGAACCATGCTTCGTATGCATTTAACAGTTACTTTCAGAAGAATCCGGTGGCAACTAGCTGTGATTTCGGTGGAGTTGCTGTTGTAGTTAACGCTGATCCAAGTAAGTGGAAATGTTATGAGTTTATCTCATTTCATGTGCAGACATTAGGGATCATTTTAAAGAAAACTAATCATTTTGTGTTGAATTGATTCAGGCTCTGGTACTTGCCAGTACCCTTCTTCAGCAACAACCGCATCATCGTCCACAATACCACCAGCAACAACAGCCTCCACGTCTGGAGCAACGGGGACAGGGGCAGGGACAGGATCAAGGTAATGCTTAATTCAACAGATTGATTTATACATGTGCCTACAAATCTTGTTCAGTGGCTTTAATAAATTGTACTTACTGCAGCAATGGTTCACCCCCTTCAACCTGGGGTTCAAGTAGCGGTCCAACTCCAGGTTCTTCCACAGCTTATGGTTATGGAAGCCCCCCTATTATAACTGCACCTCCAACTGGCTCAGCAGGCGTGCAACCGTTCCTTGGCTTCACAACATTGATAACTTCACTAGCCATGACGGTACTTCTGAGCGTGTAGGCGAAACTCATCTGTGCATATATGTAGAAGAAACAAAAGCTAGAAGATCTGAAAAACAGATTGCTGCCTGGCAATCTGTGCACAGCAAGAAACTAGTGGTGAGTTCCTCTATATTAGTGTACAAAATGTGTTGCAGTGAACTCTAGCCCCAGGTTCACAGAAGTTATCGTTTAAGCTTTGACTTAGGCGTATTAGACTTGGGATGTGAAAAGGGTACGACTTTTAGGAAACATGGTTATGATTATGAAACCTCCATGGATTCTCTTAAGCCATTTGCTTTCATAGAACTAGAAAGGCCAGGTTTAGATGCTGTGAGACATGTATGATAGTTCCTCTCTACTTAGGTTTTTAAATGCTTTATCAGATAGGAGCTGTATCTGTATGTGTAGCAAAACTTGTTATATGAATGGTTTTAGCCGAATTTTGTGATGCCCCAAAACTGCACCTTTGCTGATTACAGTATTTGAGTGTGCATCTTCTTGGTGATCTTTGTGAGATTAGTCTTTTGATTTTAACAAAGAAATTGATTATCAGTCCAAATCTTGGATTTCAAACTTTGTTCCATTTGCTGTAGCACTTCCACATTTTGGTACACTTGCGACAATATTTCAGCTTACGAGACGACAAATGAGACAGTGTTTGAGATAGATGAATCGAACAGATTGATTGGTAATTGCAGATTTGCTACTTAATTATAATCCAAATGCAATTCTGCATAATACAAACCAAAATTCCACTGAAAGTAAACTACAGAAAGTGTTCTACCCTTAAGTTTTAACATTCATCACTTGTAATCCTAGAAACTACAAGGCTAAGGAAACGAGGTATGTTTCCCTATTACATGTAAATAAGGAAATCTAGAGATCCTAGGATACTTTTTTACAGACCTGAACATCTAAACCCACAATTTCAACCAAGATATGCTAGCTTGGCTGCAACAGGTTATCGCTTGGAGAAGACCACCAACATCAGCATGGACATGGATACCAGAGCCTTGGAGCTAGAGCTCTCCCAGAAGCTCTGTTTCTCGCCGCACCCAGGAGCGCTTTGTTGTTGCTTCAGGGCGAGCTGATCCTGGAGTTCTTTTATAGCCTTGTCCCTTCGCTCCCCCATCTGCAAGAATAGCGTAAATTATTACTTTGTATTCAAGAGGAGAAGGCGACTAATTCACAGGAAGAATACCCAGCAACGATATGATAGATTTTATTACCCTTACGAGCTTTCTTGTTTGTGACCGAGCTTCCTGGAGACAGAATTCCAACTTCAGCAACCTCTTCTTCAGCTCCTGATTAGTCCTTCTCTGCTTTTCGATCTGTCAGCCATACAACAACGGTCGTGTCAAGATAACAGTTGATTAAAAGAGAGGCAAGGGCCTGCAAAGGGGGCTGTGGTGATACCTGGTTCTCCAATTCATTTGTTTTGAACCTCCAATGAGCAGACAACATCCTCATTTCGTCTCTCAGTCGGCTAATCTCCTCATCCTTTTCCATCAATAGCCTATTCATCTTCTCAACATTCTTCGGAGAAACCTCGTTTAACAGTTTCCTCAGTTCACAGTCCTCATCCACTCCAGCCATGGCAAGAGTTTGCATAATGTCGTGCTCCACTCTCACAACCTCGTCTTTCAGTTGCTGCTGTGAAAACTCCCGCGCCTGAAGATCTTTTTGCAGGGTGCCTAGCTGCTCTTCCATCCTTTTGACACGATCTTCCTGTTCTTTCAAGGAACTGTTCTTCTCGTCTAGCTCCTTTAGGAGAGCGAAACACTGAAGCTGCGCTGATTCGGCTGCAGCTTCACTTTCTTCAGCAGTAGCCTGAGCTAGTGTGAGGTGAGATCTGAGACCGTCCAAATCTGACAAGTACTGCAGCACAAAAAAATGATGCTGGGAGTTGTAAGAGATGTTTACATGATTGCAGATGTTTAGATAGATCCTTCCCTATCCGACATCTGGATGGACTGAAGAACTCATTAGTCATCCCTCAAATTAAACCAAGGTCTTGAATTTGTACCATATTGATTCCATAAGATAATTTCTCACAAGACAATTCCAGATTTTTGTGACCCATGATTAAACTTCAAAGCAATCAACATAGAATATCCCCAAAAGATTGAACATCAAAGAAACACAAGTGGAATACTTCTATACACTATACACTATACAGAGAACCCTAATTAGTCCCAGACCTAGTTAACTTATACGGAGTACAGTACTCTGTATTTTATACAGGAAGACATTTTTTTAGAGAGTGGAAACTGAAAAGGACAAAAGTTTCAAAATGGGGAAAGCGGGAAAAACAGCCGCTCAAAATTTTCCAGCATTGGAAAGCTCAACCCACAGTAAGCATTTTTTGAAGTGCAATGTGCATTTGTTCTTGGAACCAGGAAAAGGACACCTTTGAATAATTTAATTAAGCTGTTGATAAAGTATACTGTAGAAAACAACACTACAAGATGCTCAATCTGTCTGCATATTGCACAAGCAAACAAAGAAGAAAAGGCTAAAGCCCCCGGGGCATAGCTCATTGGTTGAAAGGTCACCCTACGCTGGGCCTAAAAGCTTCGGGTGAGAGGTTTGATTTCCAGGAGGAGCATTATTTGTTTCTCTTGTGGAGTGGGCCTCCTGGAGCCAAAGGGTAAAAAGGGGGTGGTTGAACCATTAGTGAGGCACATCCCGCGGTTTACCTCTCCAAGTCGATGATGGGCCGGAGACTTGGGGTCCAGGACTAGTCTAAATGTAAGATTGGGATAACTGGATTAAAAAAAAAAAAAAAAAAAAAAGGCTAAAAGGTGACTACAAAAATACAGTATGATTTCGTATGCACTGTACACCTGTACAGGTGGACCAAAAACAACCTCAAGATGGAGAAAAGCTCAAAAAGACAGATTCAAACGCAATCCAGTAATGTTATAATATCAGTCAAATAGACAAGGGCTTAAAGATGATGCAGGATCAAGGGATGTGTAGGGCGGAAAACCTTTTGAGCAGCTGAAGCTGACGCTTGCAATTGGCCATTTCTCTCCTCCAAGCTTCTCTGCAAATTGTTGATCTCTTCCGCCATGTTCTTGGCCTTAGCTTCCGCTTCCTGTGAATGTTAAGAACCATCAATCCAAATAACCGAAACTACAGTCTACACCAAGCGAATTCCAGGACCCGGTCAGATCTCATACCTGCCTAGTTAGGGTTTCTTGAGCGTATGAGTGCTCCTGCAAGGCGAGACGGCCGCGGACCTCCTTCAACTCAGTCGCCAAAGACACCACGTTTTTCCTGAAGCTTTGCTTCCTCTCGCTCAAATCCTTCAACAGAGGATCCACATCGCTCGGTGTCACCATTTGCGCTTCTATTCTTAATCACTTCAATTTGGCGATCTCAAATGAAATCGATTAAATTCGTTTCAGATTGCCAGATAATTAATCAACATGGGGGTGGATACGACGAAATCTGCAAGTCGAAATTAATTAAATAAAAAATTGGAATCAGCGAGATTTAAGAATCCATAGCAAAATACGAATTTGAAATCCAAAACTTTAAAAACTCCATTTAATGAACTGAACCGGAACTGTAAGCGAAAGGAGAGGAATTGATCTGATGCATTTTATTGAATGTGTCCAGCACATTAAATAGCAATACAAGGAAGAATGTAATTTCCTAATTATAGATAATATCTAAACAATAAAGGAAATAAGGATATTGAAGATATGGTGCATAATCATAATGGAAACAGTTAAGATCAATCCTTATCAGGAACAACTTGAGTTCCATTTCATATACGGAAACCAAACACGACTTACAGATTACAAGGGAAGGAAGGTAGAGATCTACTTCTACTGATTCAGCGGAAGCAGACGGAGACGGTACCAGAGGGATTAAAATGGCGGACGTGAAGTAGAATCAGAGATGGAGATCCAAAAGGGGGAGACTTTGAAGGATCTGGAAAGAGACAATAGGAGATACCATACCAATGGGGGAACTGAGTGAGATGAGCGCAGCAATGAGATGAGGTAGTTGATGGATGCTTACGTAGCGTAGCGGGTATTCGGGTCAATTTGGAAAGAAACCCGACCCGGAAAGAGAGGGTTTTCGAATTGACGGCGTATAGCGCGGCAAATCCAAATTTGGGGACAGCTGGACGGTGTTCATTTCTCTCTCATCCACATTTACATTGTGGGCCCCACTTGACTTATTAAGGAGTTTTCAAAGATTTGTGGGAAAAAAAAGATTTTCAAAACTCTTTATAATTTATAATTTGTCATGTTAAATAAAAATTTATCTTTGTAATCTATTGGTAAAAGCTAAAATTTTATCTAGATTTTTAATCTTGCTAGATTAATAACTCACTCTTCACGACGTCATTTACAAAAGCTTGTGGAGGGGTCAGACACCATTGTTATTGATATTTTAAGAGTGTAAATAACAACTAAAATACTCTTTTAAATTAGTATGGGTAATGTTATATACACACAAATCTATGTGTTATATGAATCTAGGATTCATCTATTTTTAAGATTATCCCCAAAATATTAGAGTGATTAAATTTACTAGGTCTATAAATTTAAAGACAAATTTGCATTTTATTGAATGATTGCATTCTCTCTTTTTTTAAACTACAATTAACAATTCACTAATACGGTAACTAATTAAAGAACATTTAAGCAAAGTGAAGATAAAAGTAACCTTTTTTAATAACCGGAAATAATTTGGCAATGAGACGACCTCATTTGCCAAGGACATCCAGACAAACAAGTCGGAGATGCGATAAATGGTTCGCAACTCAGTTTGCTTCTCGCAAGACGTTTAAGCAAAGTGAAGATAAAAATAACCTTTAATGACATCATTTTCTAAACAAAAATAACACTCCAAAATAAAATACTTTTATGAACTATGAACGGAGGGAGTATCTAATTTTGGTACTTAATTTTGTTTGTGTGACCGTTCAACGATCATAGTGTGTAAATTGAGCAAAAAGTATTCGACACCGACATTGTGATTTTGATTCGAAAACATGATGCAATACAACTTCCAACTTGTGAACATTTTGTTTGAACATTCAAAACTGCATATCTTAGAAAGCGCCCCTCACAGGTTTCGCTGCAAGAACAACCGATCCTATGTGTTCTCTCAAGTTCTCAAACCTCAACAATGGCGGAGGGTTGGGCGAACAACTTCGATTGTGAATTCGCAACACAATTTATCAAGCTGGAAGAACAACTCACAATCACAGCATAAAGCCTACATGGTTGCTACATAGCTTGAATGCTTGATTGATACCATAATAACCACATTTCCAAACCCACATCAAGCTTAGTTGAAGAGATACAGTAACAGTACCAGAACACATCAACACAGATCTTGAGTTTCTTCAGCTAACCTGAATTTGTAAAGACCAAAAGTGATTGATACTAGAGATGATATTAGAGCACCGGATATTTGCAGAAATTAAGCCTAAATTTGCAGCCAAAGACACATAAATCTGTTATCAGTACTGATAATTTGGCGAATTTTGTTAGCTTGTCTAAGATTCAAATTTCAGGTTTCGACATTCTCATTTGATAAATGAGGTGAAACTTCAAATTCAACCGAAATCACCTGCTGATCGCACCGCCATTGTTGAAGCTTTGGCTTCCATCGACTACAGCTGCGTTCGCTCCGCTACTTGATTGGCGTCCAAGAGCCACTCTTTCGAAGTCCTTCTGCAGATCATCAGACACCGTTCCGACTTTGGAGACGGAGGAGGCCGGAACCGCAGCCGCTCCTTCATTGCTTTCTCTCGACTTCACCTTCTCGATTTCCCTCGACCACAAGATCGCAAGGCGATCTAAGGAGTCCTTGGCTCTCTTTCTCGCGAATACCGCCTCCTTCGCCTTCCTCTCGGCATCGGCCCTCGCTTGATCGACCGCTTCGTTCAGTGAATTCTCTGCGATCATGGCAGCCGCGAGGAGAGCCTTGGCCGATTTGAGATCGATTGCTTGATTCGAGCTGTTCGATTTGCTGAAATCGAACAGCTTGGAGCTAGGGTTTATGCAGGTAGGGCAGAGGTAAAGGGATTTAGGGGTGTTGGCAGCGACGCAGTTGGCGTGAGAGACGGATTTACATTTGAAGCACACGAGAGTCGGTTCCGGAGGCGGCGCCGGAGAGTCCCGAGGAGGGCGGTGGAGGGAGAAGCAAATGGGGCAGAAGGCGGTGATGTTGAGCTTGAGGACGCAGGAGGTGCAGACGAGAAGGTACGCCTTGCGGTGGTGGAGGTGGTGGAGGATCCAGCGGTCGCCGGAGCTACAGGCGCTGCAGACGGAAGCTCCGGCGGAGGTTGCGGCAGTGTCTCGCTTCATCACGACAGCATTTGATGGAACGCCCGGAACCATGTGAAGGAGAGCGCTCAAGATTAGGGTTTGGGGATTTTCGTTTTCTCAGCCAAAATAGAAATTGGGGAAAACTGTACTAATAAGTCTATAATTCATAGAACAGTTGTAGCCTAAGTTGTGAATATTAACACAAGTATTGTTCATAGTAAGATTTTCGATTGCTAATGTTGATTATTATGGTTTCTTTTGTCCAATCGAGTACATTTAAGAAGTTGATCTCCTACTATTAACAACAACAATCTCAGTATCTTCCGCTTAGAAAGGGTCTGGGGTTGATATATACGAACCTAGTATCTCCTACTCATTAACGACATCGGTATTTAGTAGAAAAAAAGCCGATACATACAAGGTTGGAGAGAATCTCCAACCTTGTATGTGCCCTTACGTGATACACAAAATTATTTACATTATAAATTTACAATAATTTTTTTAGTAGAAAAATTATATTTATATTTCAAACCATTAAGTCTATGTTTATATTTACAATAACACTTTTTAGAAAAAATTTACTTATATTTCAATTGCTAATGCCGTTGCTTTGTACGAATATCGCTAGAATATTTATGTTTTTGCTTGTTAATATCACGACGATTAGCACATCTACCATTTATTTCAACCTCTTGATTTACAACACACCATGGTGTGGATATTTCGAATCTTTACCTTGATAAAAAAAAAAGATGAGAAATTATGTTTTACATTTTTATATAAATGAAAGATTGATTATTTTGCACTACATTTTTAAAAATTATGAAAACATGTAATTTCATAAAAAATATATATACTAATAATTGTTTAAAACATAAATATAATTTTTTTTTAAAAAAAAATTATTGTAAATTTATAAACCTATACTAACAATGTCTACTGTCAAGAAATTGCAGAAAGGACTTCATAGGTATATACCATGATTGTGATAATCTAAATGCAATGAGGTTATATCATAATGCATAGTCAGCACGCAGCAATGAGGTTACCATCTGTCTGTAAATTAGTGACTTAACCATATGGAATTCAGCAAGTGTGCTCACAATTTGAACTCTTTTTATGGTGGTGCTGACACTTCTTTGCAGGATGATTTATTGTGACCAGAGCCCTTGCATCTGCTACAGATGACCTCCCGTTTTAAAACCTCATGTGAACCGCAGCGTTTCTTCGTGGGTCGACCTGGTGGCCGGCGGGTAGGAGGCGGCGTTACTAGTACCGACATCTGAGAAGAGTCGTTTTGCAGAGACGGCTCAATGCTCGGCAAAGGATGTATAGATTCGGAGTACGTTAATCGATAGCTCTCGGTAGTCAAGTATCGGGAGCAATAATCGTAAGGGCTTTGCCCTAAGCAAAGTATGACAGCTACGGCATGGGAACAAGGCAGGCCCGTCAACTGCCACACTCTGCAGCTGCAATCCCATTGATCAATGTTGACAATCTCCGGCGTGCCCCCACGAACCTCAAATGAGCTTCCTTCGGAGAGTAGCACCTGAAGAGACCGAGCTTGCAGGCTTTCCTTCTCGAGTTTTTGTTCCATTGATGGAGTAAGCCTAGTTAGCCATTGCTCGGACTCAAGCCTCCGTGTGTAGATTAACTCCATCAGTTTGCCACGTATCATGTCGACCATCTGTGTGATCGGCAATTCATGAGCATCTGATGCCCAGCCGTAGAGGATCTCTCCAAAATCGGACCTCACATGGTTGTATCTCGTGCCCGTGAAGAACATGTTCGCCCAGTTCTCGGGATTGCTCTGGACAACCCAGTTATAAGCTTCTTGTGAAATGCTCTTTATCCTAGCAAGGGACCGCTCAAAAGCTTCCAGCTTAGAGGCATAAGCGGCTTCATAGAAGTCTTCGATCAACATACGCTTTAACTCATGAGAGAGTTGGCCCTTCATCGCTGCTAGAAGCTCATCCGAAAGATATTTGAGGCAAAAGCCATGGGAAGAGTTCTCAAAAATATCCGCAATTGATTCCTTCAAGCCTCTCTGTCTATCAGCTACAAATGTTAAAGAGGTCGACGTCAAGAGTGCAGATTTCAGCTGAAGCAAAAACCATCTCCAGTTATCCTCGGTTTCTGAATCTACCACAGCAAAAGCAACAGGGAAGACATTATCATCTGC
Source organism: Persicaria tinctoria (assembly GCA_037127255.1). Lineage (NCBI taxonomy): Eukaryota > Viridiplantae > Streptophyta > Magnoliopsida > Caryophyllales > Polygonaceae > Persicaria > Persicaria tinctoria. The sequence goes on from JBANSL010000012.1 coordinate 11,956,382, forward strand.
ATCAGCAGCTGTGGCAGCTAACAACATGCCTTGGTATTTCGTCTTCAAACTGACACTATCAAGAAACAGTAAAGGTCTGCAACCTTGCTGAAATCCGTATAGAGAGGCATGGAACGACACAAAGAGGCGATGAAAGCTTGAATCCTCCTTTGTTGTGAAAGTAGCAAGACTACCTGGATTTGACTCCATTATCTTCTCACAAAAAATAGGCAATTGACCATATGCCTCCTTATATGAACCTTGTAGTTGCTCTCTAGCAACCTCTTTACCGCGCCAGGCTTGAAAGTAGTTCAACTGAATCCCATATTCTTCCTTAACGTCGTTCACAATGTCCTTAGGCTTATAATTCGGGTTTAGTTTCAGTTTCTCCTTTATTATACTCGCTACCCAGTTTCTCGTTGCCTGGTATCCAGAGGTAACAGCAGCACCTTCACAAGTATGGGTAGGATGCATTTTCTTGATACAGATCAATTGTGTTGTTGAAAGCCTCGAAGCATGAATTCTCCATGGGCAGCCTTCTTCCTTGCACTTTACAGTCACCCTGTGACTGTCATTCTTCTTGTACCTGAATGCAAACTGATGCGCAATAGCATATTTGCGCAGAGCTTCTCGAAATTCAGTAACAGTGTTGAATCTTTGGCCGACCCCTGTGATATTGTACTGCCACTGCTCTGCAGCTTTCATGTGTTTCTCGTCACTTGAACATAGTAGTGGAGCGGTAGGGATGGTCTCAGAAGGCATGCTGAATTGTATATCTACAGTGGGAGTATCATTGACAATGCCGAGCCCAACAAAGGGATCGACATTCACGTCTTCCACAACATCAAGAGGGGCATCAATCGGAAGCACCGCCTCAGACAAAGTCGTTCTGCTTGACCTGCACATTCACGGGTTGTGCAATATTTCATAGATAAAGAGGGCCAAGAAAAGCAATGATATTTTCAATCTGAAATCAGAAATTAATCTCCTACCTACTAGCAGGCATGTTAGAGACCTCAGGGATGGCTACTTCTTCCACCATGATATAAACATCAGCTGATGCACAATCGGCATGGAACTTGATCATCCGCTGCAAATCCTTGTCATTCGAAATGGTAATCAAGGTCTTGTTATTTCCAGGAAGGAAGTACTTAATAGAGAAAGAATTCGGCCCGTAACTGAACATCTCCGCGATCTCAGCCTTGAATTCACTAAAATTCATCTGAACATCTATATCAAAAGCATGAGCATCACCCCCTACATAGGCCATTGCTCCACTCTTATCGGTCTTGAACTCGCCGCCTGACTGGCATATTGCAATTATGTTCTTCCCGGCCATGAACCCTAATTCACAAAGTTCAGAAATACCCACGAAATCAATTGTTTGCTACAAAGAGAAAGGGAATTGATTCTCATGATACCCACCCACCTATATTTGAATACTACCCAGATTATCCCCACAAAAGGGGACAAATCAAATCACCCAAAATCAATTCTATTAAGGATCCCCAGACAGAAAAAGAGCCCAGAAAGAGGGCAAACCAACCACCAGGAAACAGACATCCAATAACCAAACCAGCAGTGGCAAAATCAATTGAATAGGATGAGAACAAATACATTATTAGACGATAAAAAGGCAATGAATTTACTTAAATCAAGCATTAAACTTCACAAATTTAGAGATTAATTACGAGCAAGTGGGGAATTCATGAACAATAAACACACTATCGGTAGCAAAGCTGAACAAAGATGATAAAAATATGAAATTTCAGCAAGGGATTGGAAGAGTTTTAAAGATTGTACCTTTAGGGTTTAGGGTAAATTGGATGAAATGCAGAAATTTGTTGGGGGATCAGTGGAGAAGAGGGTGTCGTAGAGCGGCGGTGGTTCGATTAATTTGGATTGTTGAGTCGCGTCGCATCCGTCCAAACCTCCCCAATGAGGCGCAGGAGAGAGACGGGAAGGAGGAAGAGGATGGCTAAGCACATGAGTCACGTGATATAATGCTGACTCACGGAGTATTAATATTAGCGTAAATTATGGAAAACCGCCCTTAAACTATTAGATTTTTCATAATCTGACCTCAAAAATAAATATATAAAGCTTTCATAAAGAAATTGATATACCAAGTGCATTAAAAAATCCAGAAATTGAAATAACCCAGAAAGTAGCTGTTTTAATTAAAATTTTGTTTTTAAAAAAATCATGAAATAGAATCCCTGGAAATCCACCCTTTTTTATTTATTTTAAAAAATCTTTTCTTTTTCTTTTTAAATCATAAATTACGTATTTGTCCATAATTTAAATAAATAGTTTTTATTAATCAGGGTGAAATGAAAAAAGTAATTTTACACAAATTCTCATGAAAGTTCATATTCGACCAAACAAAACGCAGGATTTTAATTTATAGGAAGTTAAAGTTGTCCAAACGTGTTTTCTTAGGGGTCGTTTGGTATCGATATCTAGATATCAAGATATCGATATCGGGTGATATCTTTGATATCGGGAGATATCGATTCAGAAACTACACACAAAGATATCACCCGATATCTTTGATATCGAGTGATATCTTTGATATCGATATCTTGATATCAAGATATCGGTATCGGTATCAAGATATCGATATCGGGCGATATCGATATCAAGTGTTATCTCCCAAAAAATCAGTATATCAAAATAGGTCAATTTGATATCTAGATATCAACTGATATCGATATCTAGCCATACCAAACACAGATATCAGATATCACTTGATATCAAGTGATGTACTATGGATACCAAACACTAGATATCGATATCAATTTAAGTGATATCGATATCTAGCCATATCAAACACTAGATATCAGATATCGGGGGCTGATATCCGATATATGATATCTATATATCAATACCAAACGACCCCTAAAATTATATGAAGTTTAATTCCCAAGAACTTAATTTGACATGAATTAAATTCCTAGGAAGCGTACTTCCCAATTTCATCCAAACGAACACCAAGAAAAAATAATAATTTGTCACCCACTTTCGTTCGGTGTCTCGCTAGAGTCTACCACTTTTGTTTGTCAACCTTGATGTCCTCTGCTGGCTCTCATTCTCGATAGTTTCCTGTATGATGTGTTCATCTGTCTAAGACCATCTCCAACAACTTCTTCAAAATTTTCTCCAAAATAGGGAATCAGAACCCATTTTCTCCAAATTATTTTTATCCCAATTCCAACAGCTTCCCTATTTTGCAGAATCAAACATTTATTGTAATTTTACAAATACATTTTATTTGAATGTAACTACTAGTTTGAAACTTGTAGTTTTCAATGGCTAATTTTCCAAAAATGAAATCACCAAATTACTTCAACAAGAGGAACAAAATTAACAAACATAATCGAAATGGATACAATCAATTGCTAGGAATGGAGGAATCAGAATTGACAAATATAATCGATTGTCTGTCAATCAAAATAATAGAGAATTTGTTGAACAATTATCCATCTAGTTGATTTTGAGACTCGAAAAATGAAAATTAACGTGGAAAATGATTCTCCAAAATTTTGGAGATTGCTGCAAATATAGGGAAGCAACCCTATTTTTTCCCATCCATCCCCATTTTGGAGAATTGAATAGGGAAGCTGTTGGACCCAAAAAAGACTTAAAATTCTCAAAAAGTTTAATTTTTTCTAAAATGGAGAAGCTCTTGGAGTTGCTCTAACGGCCTCTCAATTTTTTTATTTATTTTTTGATTAGGTAAAAATTCGAAGGTCAGACAGGCCCGACTCATCGAGAGGCCGACAAAGTCGGCAGACGGCAAACCGTCTAACAGAACAAACTAAAACAGAAATACAAATAATAAGCGAAATCAACCAAGCAGAGATAAACACTACAACAGAACGTTCCAAAAAGACCAAACGTCCAAGAAGCTGAGGAAGCCGTCGAAGAACGCAGCCAAGCACCACCGAAAAGTAGCACCGCGGGCCAGTAGTACAGCAGGACACTATCTCTTGTGGGTAATGCAGACGAACTCCAAGGAAACTCTATCCCGGATACGAAGCCGCCCTGAACGCACCACCTCGACCCCAACCAGACCCGACTACAGACTCCACGCTCCCCCTCAACCAAGCAGAAGATCTCCTAGAAACATCGGAAGCAGAGCCGCAAACTGCTCGGAACAAAACGCCAACAAGCTTTCACCTACAAAATATCGACAAGTCCTTGCGGGATTTTCTCAAGACCCTTTCGAGATTTAGTCTACCCTTTCGGGTGGGTTTAGACATAATTGCAAATTTCTTTAAAAAAACATTCTATTTTATTAAAATTGACAAAAACTCAACCTTGGGCCCGAAGGACCAAAGTTCGAGAGATGCAGATTCCCGCACGGATCAGCCAGCACCGGCGGTGGAGCCCGAGATGAGAGCCCCAGGCCACACCGACACCGCTGAGATCCACCCGAAAGAGACTACAACGATAGGAAACGACATCGTCGGAATTTCACAGGATATGAAGGAGGCGAGCGACGAGACCGGCGAGACGGAAACGACGAGGCCACACCACACCCATGGATTCGACAGCCACCCAAGAAATCGGACGGACAACGACTGATCGGAGAGATGGTGGAACCAGTGATAGAACTAAGGACTCAACCGGGCGGGGGCACAAGGCTAGGGATTCGAGTCCACCTCAAATCGAACCCGAACCAACACCAAGGGCAAGTCCACCGACCACCATCGGCCTGGATCGGGAGGGAAATGGGACGGGGAGGACGAAATTACAGGCTAGATAGGTGGATTTCTCCGAGAAAAAGGTTGAAGATGACTGAATTTGGGGGCGCGTGGCCCCGAAGGGCTAGCGCGTACTTCTCCCGATTTTTTTCTTCACGGCCTCTCAATTTATTATCTAAGATCATGCTTTATCTGATATTTTGAATTCTTATTTTTTTATAAAAAAAAAGAAAAGAAAAAAGAATAGAGATTGATTTAAAGAGAATCACGTTAAATAATATTGTACAAATAGGATTAGGTTCTCGATACAAGGCAAATGTTTGGGAGGTGTCAAACTTTGCTAATCCACTCCCAATGATGTCCTTCTGGACGAGGGACAAGAACTCTGGGTGAGATGTTAGAGCCTCATGGTCCATGAAGTGTCTGAGATGAGCCACCTTATATGCAGCTCGATTGACTTCGCGGAAGACTTGAGAGCAAGTCGCACAGTCAAACTGTTGGGGAAGATATTGGATGTCAGTGACGATTATCTCGATCTCCCAACGACATTGCCAGATGCCAGAGATTGACTTGATGAATGTTAGACTGTCACATTCAACCTAACACGTCGTAAACCTAAGTCTCTAGCAGGCACAAGTCCCGAATGGAGTGTCAAGCCTTTGGCCACAAGCGAGGAGACGGAGCCACACTATGAAGAGCCAAAAGACAAAACAAAGCCAGGATGGTCACGACTCAAGAATAACGAAGCCGGTAGAAGGCAAGCTTGAAGGGAGTCTAAACCCGTCAAAATTGATTTTGAAGTGGGTTTCCGCGGGTTTCGTCCATCTAATATTTTCCCTATGTCTAAGGTTTGGTCGTGACTCGTTGTCGAGTCATCGTAGTCTCAATGTCCTCCCAAAATAATGTCTTGGTGTCTTGCAATTGTTGCAGTTGTCTTAAATATGCAGAATAATGTCTTGGTGTCTTGCAATTGTTGCAGTTGTCTTAAATATGCTTCTTGCTTCCCGGTGTCTGCGTAGTGTCCATCATTGAATACAATTTTGTTTCTAATGATCCATAATCCCCATTCCCCACCACGCATTGGCTAAGAAAGGTTTTTTCTTTGTTGCTTGTGAAGTTTGAGAAATATGTCATTTATGATTTGTCTTATTGTTCTCCATATTTTGGATACTGCTTGTATAATTTTTCCCACCTTGTTGTCAATTTTTGTGATCATACGAGATGAGTGGCTACAAGTCCTACAACAAGTAAACAAGTGTTCGGAATCTTCAAGCGGGTGGTTGCGCAGCAAAAGATAAACGGCAAGAGGACATCTACGGATCTACCCCTTCTTCAACCAGTCTTTTTTCAATTGGGGTATGCTTCTTTAAATGGTAAAAACTACTTTAGAACTTAAGAAAAAGAATGCAGAGGTACGAGCCTACATAACAGACCATGTTCAAGTGTGGTCGTTTAAATGGTAAAAACTACTGTCTATACATACAAATTACATTGCATATCTTTTTCATATAAAAAGTTCATGATGATATAGCTTAAAATAGAAAGGGATATATATTCTGTATAAGTTTGACGTTGAGAGCCTTGAATAGGTAAATAAAGAGCGGCCATTTCGGAGTTCGAACCGGGGACCTATGGATACTACCCACAAGTCCTTTCCGGTGAGCCATTCCGAAATGGTTAACGTTGAGAGCCTTCAACATGGAGAAAACATACGTGATAATTTTTGCATCTGCTTCAGCTTGACCAATGATACAAATGGAAATGGAATCAATTCACCAACAAATTCAACACTACAGTTAACAACACTGGTAATTTTCTTTCACCAGAAACAGTCACTTTCAGGTACTCATATGAGATTGTGGAGTGTGCAATCAAATTCCTGACAGCAGAAAAACTCACTAAACCTTGATTATTAGAGCTTCAGCCATAAAAACCTGTTTGGCTCGCTGAGCACCCAAACTAAAGGGTCACAGCTTCAATTTACAACATAGATATTCCTAAACAAAGCTGGACTAAAAAGAAGATGCATCTCGGCTGCAATTTCTTACATCTCAGGTTTCGGTTCGGGTAATTGGGTTCCAGATCCATGAGAAGCTAAAGCTCCAACAAGTCCGTACAAGGGTTCAATTCAACCTGCAAGAACAAATTATTGGTTGGATGCCTCTGACAATCAGCCTTCACCTGCACTGAATGGAAAGACGTAAGTTGGTTCACAAATTCAGCGGTGGAGGTTTGGGGCATTATTTTCAAAAAATTGATTTATGCGGTAACATCATCAAAAACAGTAACTAGTAAGTAGGTACAACGAGGTTTGAAATAGTTGTTCATAAATCATGCAGTGTTCCTAGAGCAACATTTAGCAAAGTTGGTAGAAGCGGTAAGCACAAGAAGGAAACTCTCCCCAATGCATTTCTTGAGATATGACCCTTGGCTAACCATAAGTGCATGGAAATGAAACATAACAGAGCAATATAGGAAAAATAAATTGACAGCAAATGCAATCATTGTACAGCACAAGGCCCCACAGCTTCATTTAAGTTATATGTATCTGATACAAGTTGAGAGAACTCGCAGACAACAATGTAGCATCAGATTGGAGCCAAGTTAACAGCTTCCAAGCAATTGGCTACGAAACTCTTAACAACCATTTAAACATCAAAAGAAACATTTGTGCAAGATAAGTTTAAAACCACTTTGATAAGGTGTCAATTAAAACTTATACCAATTTTGCAGTTGCTGCAGAAAGAGTTCAATTTTGCAGTTGTGTAAGAAGTGGGATTTGAACCCTTGACCTCTTGGAGAGGTGGCCCTTGCAAGAGGTCAAGGGTTCAAATCCCACTTCTTACACAATTTGTGTATTAGTGGGTGCTCAAGCCTTCATTGGCTTGGGTGAGCCTGCCTACCGGGTGGCTTGCCGCCTGGCTAAACCGGTTCGCGTCCTTTGCAGGCTAAGGCCCGGACCCGTGGGGGATTAGTCGATAACCTCGGAACCCTCCACGTCCAAAAAAAAAAAAAAAAATTACACTCAGCAATAAATTCACTGCACTTGTAAAGCCAAGATTGGGAAGACTTGGAAGATATGATAGTTGTAGTATTGTTTCCCTACTAAAGGTGGTATGAAAAACAATATGGCAGCAAGTAATAGGGTAACAAGTCTACAACTTATAAAATTAACACAAAGATAAGAATCATCAGCAAAATATACAAAAGGCATAAATGTGTGCAACATGAACACACCACTATCTTGAAATGTATTTCTGCAGACACCCACAAGACAATCCATTCAAAGTTTTAACGGTCAATCTAATGAGGATCACACATGGTCTTGAAAGAACCATCTTCCAATTTTGGTTCCTCAGAAGTTAATGATTGCCTAACTAATCATACACATATGTGCTTGTTGATGAATAAAATATCTAGGCTCATCCTGTTTCATAAACTATCCACCATCAGGAATCTCCAACATGAAACCAGATAAAGCACATCAACATAGAAGGGTGCACATATATTCTCAGTGCATCATAATAAAATATCAAAATAGGCTATTTATCGTCATTCCAAAAACTTAAGTGATACGGAAATGATGTAAAAGACTTATTTATTATCACTTTGAAATAATGGAAAATAACCAAAAACATACCTTCTCTAATCAGCAAGACTGGAACAGGTGAACCCATCACTAACAAGTTGGTTAACTGCATCCCTAAACTTGTCATATTCAGCATCCTTGTTGTAAACTTGATAAGAAATTCGACAGTAACCCGTCACACAATCAACCTCGCCCTCCTTGGGCGGGCGATAATAAATCGGAACTTCAACACCAAATTTATCCCTGAAATGTTCCCTCAGCTTCATAGTATCTTGCTCACTCTGAATTCTGAGGCAAGCTGGCAAGCCTATCATTATCAAACTAGCACACATATCAGGAGAGCAACCAAGGTGTGTTTTCCACGCCTCTGCCAACATCTTCCCCTTCTCAACAACCTTGTCGTGATTTCTCTTCATTATCCCCTCTATCCCACCCTCGAATCTGTTGATGAACTCTAATGCATCAGGAACAACCAACTGGGAGCTGTAATCCCTAGTCCCTATCCACGCACTCTCAACGGGTAAGCCATTGCCATACTCATTGGAGACCACCGGATGATGCAGATCATCAAACTCATTGGAATCACGAACGTACAAGAACGCGACAGCGGGCGGACAAAAGAGCCACTTATGGAGATTGCTGGTGTAGAAATCAGCCCCAATTTCCTTCATATCAACCCTAGTGCAGCCAATTGCATGCGCACCATCGATGAAGACCTGATCAACCCCTTCTTCCCTACAAATCTGCACCAATTCCTTGACAGGGAGGACCACGCAAGGCATCGAAGTGATATGATCAATCACGGCTAACCTAACCCTACGATTTTCCGATTTGGCCTTATTCAAGGAATTCCGGAACTCGGCGATAATGTCATCGTTTGAGTAGACAGGGAAGGGGAGAGGAACCTCAATGACGTGGCCGCCGGCGCGGGAGACGTAGGCGTGGACGGACTTCTTGACGGAGCCGTACGCATAGTGGAGGAGGACGGCGGCGTCGCCGCGCTGGAAGCGGTTCTCGCGGAAGGAGCGGGAGATATGCTGGAGGACGATGGCGGTAGCTGTGGTTGCGTTGTCGACGAGGGAGATCTCGCGGAGGTGGGAGGCGTTTATGAGGGGGAGGATGAGTCGGCGGGAGAGGTCGATGCCGGGGCGGAGGAGGCGGAAGTAGAAGAGATCGGGCTGGCGGAGGAAGCGGAGCTGCCAGCGGCGCTGGGCGGAGAGGACGGAGGTGGGGCAGCAGCCGAAGCTGCCGTTGTTGATGCGGGCGACGGAGGGGTCGTGGTGGGAGAACTCTTGCAGGATTTCGGCATCGGTGATGGCGGTGGAGAGCTTGGCCTTTTTGGAGGCTGGATTGCCGTTGTCTTCTCCGTCGTAGTGGTTAGCGCCGCCGTTCTCGGCGGATTGGTCGCCGGAGGCCATGGCGGCGACGAGGGTTTAGGCCTTAGGGGAGTGGAACTGTGGAAGTGAGGGCTAAAGTATACAGTCCACAATTCCACATGACTCGTACAAAAATAAAGGGCAGGCATATCTTTTCTTTTTCTTATCAAACAGGAATGAATTTTTTTCTAGGATAAAAATCATGGCCTTTTTAGAAAATCATTTTTACATTCAATCAATTTTTTATTTTTTTTGGTGGTGATGCGGCGGCAGCGGCGGTTGATAATTCGGAGAATATAATTGTTATATCTGAATTGTTAGTTACACGGTCAATTTATCTTCATTGACACGGTGACGATTACGGTTCTCAAATCGTGAATAATTGGGTAGCCACAGTTTCTCAAACCGTCAAAATTATAAAATGGGGTGGCAACATTTGTAGAAACCATGAAAATGTTCATGTAGAGCCAAACTATTTTCTCAAATCATCAAAATCATGAAATTGAGTGGCCAGGTTTTAGAAACCGTGAGACTGCTTATGCCACAAGTCCCTATTTCTCAGAGTTTCTTGTAGATTTCTAAAACGACAAGTTTTAATTAGCGAACGGAGTATTATAATATACAAAATTTAGTACAATATAATTTTACATTATAAATCACAACAGATGGTTATCCAACAAACCTAAAGAACTTCTTCCTATATCTCATTATTTAATTTGTAGTATTTTAAAAAAATTAGGAAAGTGACATAAAAGTTTTTCGTAGTGTGTTTCACAGCCTATTGCCTTTTCATTTTCCCATATGATAAATTCCAGAGTCGATATATCACGTGGTAACATCAAAGATTAAGATTCATCTCACTTTCTATTGGTTCTTGGTCCATAGCACTTTATACATGGAATCATTCGCTCACCAGGAGTGGATTATGCAGTAGTCCCATAGGACCCATATAGCAGAGTGGAACTAAAAAGCTAAAATTTTAGGCCAAATGAATTTTTTAATAAAATTTAACGTAAACTGATTTCGGGCAAATTTTGTTTCTTTAGACCACCATAAAAGAAACAAAATTTGAGTGTCTTTTCTCGACAATCGAATTTCTTTCCTTCATTCTAATATAAAAACAAGTCTTCTTCGGTAGAGTTTGAGGAGAAACTTCGAGTTAGTCGGAGGCAGGTGGCATAAAACATAACAGTTTTGGACCTGCATTACACATCCCGGTAGTTGTGTTACCAAATTTGCTATTATCTTCTCAAACCTATGGGGAGTTTTGCCGTCTGCCTTGTTTGTTTCGTTCTCTATGACTTCATATTAAACTACGTCCTAAACCAGTCGCCTCACTGTCACGAGTCCGGATCATCGGTTACCACGGCGTACAATCCTGTACAACTTCCTCCAAAAAGACCAAAACTATTCCATCTTAACTCGCTTTGATCCGCCATCTTGCATCCACTCAATGCACTCTTCAGCTTTTCCAGCAGGATGCGCAAGCTGCCATTCGACCACTTTTTGTGTCTGCCACAAGAATTTCATGAGACTTGTACGAGGGGGAAGTATGGGAAAGAGACTTCGTTAAACTTCAACTTACCCATGACCTTATATCTGGCCCTGGTTTGAGGTTCATTATGCTCATGATGTCCTTCCCGTTGATCAGCGGCTTCAGCTCCCAAACTCTGTCCAGACCTGTCGGGGTTGAACAACACTCATTTAGATAGGAAAAATGGATGACCCGATGACTGATAAGTTGAAAGAATCAGTGGAAAAAAAATTACGTGCCTAATTCAACAATAGCTTGCTCTACTGACTTGAAGACTTCTAGCCTCTTGTCTAAGTCACCGATCTTCCTATCCGAAACCTCTTGTTCTGTTACCTCTGGGTATAACAAGGTAGATACCAGAAGTGCAGCTCGCCAATACTCCTTGATTTCTCTCAGAAGCAAACCTGGGAAAGCAACAACACTTTACAGTTCTGCAAGCATTCTCGGAAATGGGAAGTGAAACCATCATTTAATGAATGGCTGACATGTAAACAGAAGTAAAATGCACAAGAGACATGACCATTGATACTTTACCATTAATATTTCGTCAGAACATTAGGGTTGATTTGCCAGTTTGATATGAATTGACAATAGCTGAAGCATCTAATGGTAATGAAAACAAGTCACCAAATATGAGCTTTAGAGAGTTTCGTAACACTCGGGGCAAATGAGGACGAAAACCTTGATATGTATTATTCGATAATAAATGAAAGAATGCAAAAAAGAGTAATAGAATATGCACCTGCGACAATTCGAAGCTTTAAATTTCCGGGCACGTCAATGAGAATCCCAGACCAATCGAGTTCAGAGCTTTCCACATCTTTATTTGATTCAATTACAGGAATCAATTTTGTAAATTTCTCTGAAGCACAATGTATGCTTAAAACCTACAATGCAAACTGATGTCATCAAACCGCAGGAAAGATTCTGAGGAGCGGACAAGTCATAAAATATTAGACCATGTCAACACAATAAGATTGAATATGGGAAATGTGTATCCAGACTCACTGTTTCAGCATCTTTAGCCTTGAGTTTCAGAGAATTGCGGATGATAAAATCAACAGCAGGGACCTTTTAAATTCAAAAACAAGTTGAATGAACAATCAGTGATGAACTGAAAAAAAAACTACAAATGTAGAATAAGAGATTGTTGCTCTTGACACTTAGCAATACAAAGTCAAAAAGAAACCTAGGCTTGGAGCCTTCATTTTAACAAGGGGAATCGCTTGGAAGGATACAAATATTATAAGCAAGAAGTTTTTCCATCATTAAGTGCTATTATCCATCTACTGGAAAGACTGTTTGTAGACAGTAGAGAAAGGCAACAGAAAGAAATCTCACCTTCTTCTTTTTTGAATCTTTGTATACTGTTTTCCTCAATGGGAGAAACAATGAGGTGTATAAGGCGATACGCTTTTGATCATCCTGGCATATTGAAAAGATGAGGGTTGGTTTCAGAACCGATGCAAGAAACACATAAGATAGAGTAAAGAGAAAAGACAGCAGTTGTAAAAATGTCATTAGAAATAAAGAGTTAAATACACAGCGAACCAGCCACATGACCACAAGGGCACACAAGACAAGGATAACAATCACACAGATTCAATAACTTTGTTTATCCACATGCAGAACAAAAGAATAGTTTCTACAAAAGACCTGCTTTATATCAGAACTCACATTGAAGGTTTGAGCACCAACTGATTGAATGAGGTTCCATATTGCTTCAATATAATTTACACACACCCTACCAAAAAGGAAACAGAAAATATCTTGATGGTCAAACTTAAGTCAGAATGAGAACATAAAAAGTTATGAATGACTTAAAATTATTTCCAAGTAACCTACATAATAAGTTGTGAATGACCGCATAACTGCCATATCACGACCAAAATAAAAATTTGAATGTGGCCCAAATTGAAATATTCTTTTCTTTTAGAATGTTCTACAGATAAAGCGCAGATCAGAAGTTTGCACATGGATATTTGGTGATAATAAATAAACAATTTTCCAATATCAATGTACTAGTATGAGAAGATAATATGCTCCATTAATTTTTTTACATGCTCAGCTGGAAAGTGAGAAATATGAACCATGAAAAAAGACTAGAAGAGTAGCAAATTGCACATACCTTTCACATCCGTCTGGAATTGAAGGCTGCACATGAGTAGGCAGATTGAAAACAACCCAAAATAGCTGCAAATAGCAGATATAACTCACTGCCTTAACTGGTTGGTTTCCGGATATCATGAGATCAGTCTGCATAAAAATATCAAAATATTACATTTTCATGATGTAAAAGCAGGATGCAGGTAAGAGCAAAAGGCCTGGCGTACTTCATGTCCTATACGTTCCCTGCTTATTTTGTCAGCCATCGCTGTTTTAACTTCACTGGAGGCAGCAGCCTCCTTGAGAGCTTCATCCAAAACAAAATCAAACCTTGCACCTAATATGTACATTAACTGATCAATATACGACAGTCAGACAATAATCACATTCAAGTATTAAACGAATTCATATAGAGACAAATACCAAAACGAATGGCTCGAAGAACACGCAACGGATCATCCAAAAACGTCTCTTTAGGAGGCAAAGGAGTCACTATATTTCCACATTTCAGATCTGAAATGCCTGTTATGAAAAGAAAACATATTAAATAACACAAATTAAAATACAGTACAGGACTTCAGGGGGACTTCTTAAGTTGCAGGATGACAATATCAAGTTGGGTGCATGCACAAACTAACCTCTTCCAGTAAGATCTTCCACAGAATTTGTGTTGATATTGTAAAACAAACTGTCGGAAAGAAGATTCTCACATGAGAAACAATTTATAACCTAAACCTCCCAAAAGACAAAGAAAAGACAGAGTGATGGAACAAAACTCAATACCGAAAAACAGGGATATAGTTCAACCAACATATTCTACAAACCTCAAGTAAATCATAAACCTTCCACCGGTAACAGATTTCTTTAAACTAGTAAAGAGATTCTAGTAAAAAAAATAGCAATGAAATCATAAGCCTTCCACCTTCTTTCCAATTACACCAAACAAAAATGCAGCAAGGTAAGAAGCAGCCAAAGTTACCTGTTTATGGTTAGGTCCCTCCTATAAGCATCTTCTTCAGCAGTGCCAAATCTCTGAAATGAACATACAAATTCAATTAACCCACGGGTCCCTCCAATCATTTCATGCCCAAATGATGGTAAGTGGGCAAGGGAGGTGAATCAGAAGGGCCTAATGGAATACATAATGAATACCATTGTGGGGATTCTACTCGCTTCACAATACTCCTCAGACCGCAAATTTACAAAATCAACCCACATGTCAAACAGTTTCATTCGTGCAGTTTCCAAGTGCTTTGATTGTTCAGGATTGCTGAAAATATGGGAAACGCCATTGAATCAAAGATAAGTGACTTAGAAGGTACCCCAACAACGAAAGCCATCTAGGCATGTGCCACAGTGTTTATGTTTTGGTCTCAGCAGATAAGAATGTAAAAAGGGATTAAACAAACATCATAAAAAGACCAATTTGTGGTGAGGAAGAAAAAAGCACCATGAGTTTCAGTAGCTCTTGCTAAACTAGGTCCAGCACAAAACGCCTTCAACTTAGATAAAGCAGGCAAGGACCATTGCATGACAAGCCAAAAATAAGTAAATACCTCCCAACCAAAATATTACAACCAAGGCTGATTACTTCTGATTGGTTAATATTAGAGAGACTGTTTCATCTCCAATGCATCTTCCCATGAGTTTTGACAGTCGACTAACAAAAGGGTTGAGAAGAAGTACTCAACATTCAGCATAGGGCAATTCAAAAGCTTAATCAGAGTTTTATGATGACATGAAGTTGTTAAATATAGAATATTAAAAAAGATCTATCTTTTTAAGAAACAGCTTAACTTCGTTATCATCTAAATGAACAACCTAAATTATTTACATTATTTTATACTGTAATATTTTTAAAAGAATAGAAGTTGCTTAGCAATAATAGGTGAATCCAGGTATTATGTTGCATACTATCTTGCATTGAATAAGTATTGTTTAGCAATAAAGGTAAATCTGCCATCTGTGTGAAGTGTGAACTCTGAACCTGGCTCGTTTCTCATCATTCAACAAGTTGTTTGTTTGACGAAGAAAGGAAAGACCATAAGTCCATAAAAAAGATATGGCATCCCAAAACCAAAAGAAAAGACATCGTAATAAAGTAAAATTGAGGAGTAATGTACCTCTGAATTACATGAACTCCTTGCACCTCCTCTCCAGTACTGGACAGATACTCATTGACCTTCTCACAGAACTCTTTCCCCAACATATTATCAATAGCAATATCAATATCATAACAATCTTTCCCCAGTAGCTGCACCAGAAACCCAAGGCTCGTGAATAAATGACAGCATGACCTTATGCCGGTAATCAATTATGGAATTTACAGTGCTCAGTGAACTAGTATGAACAGAAGTCTCGTAATATACCAACCAACATTTGATTAAGTTAACCCTAACCGAAAGGCGATTACAGTAGTCAGCAGGCTGAGACCTCAATTTTCAACATCTTACTTATGTAAACCACTGTAATACATTTCAGTGCACCTAGAAACCTCAATAACAAAAAGCTGTAATGTTCTGAGATTATTAACAACCAATTTTTCTCTAACTATTCATTTCTATTTACGATTGAATGGCGATGAAGCATAGAGAGAATCGACTGAGAAGAGCTGAAGTCAAACCTTATCGCGGACCCAACCGCCGGCGACGCGGAGCTGCGTATCGAGATTGAAGTGGCGGAGGACTTCAGTGAGGCGATTGAAAATCCGAGACTCTTTGTCGGTGAGGTCAATTTGGTCCCTGACTTGAATGGCGGGAGGAGGAGAAGGCGTGGCGGTGCACATAGCGGCGACGGCGGCGTGACGGCGGCGGAAGAGTAGGGTTTTGGGAGGGTTGGAGTGGGAGAAGGCGAAAGGTAAATTGGAAGGGAGAGGGAGGAGAGAGAAGGGGCGATGGGGATGCAGTGGGAAGGTGATGAGGTTCTGAACTTTGAATACAGCTCTTCTCATTCTATCGTCTCCGATACACCCTCCGACTCCATTGCCGCTCTCTACAGTCTACACCTAATTTTTTTAGCCCTAATTTTTCAAAATGAAGAAAGCAAAAATTTGCAACCAAAATTATTTACAAAACATTTTCTTTTTTCAGTTTTCTAACCTGTTCCACACTTGCACTTTCCAATTTAAGTTGTAAGAATACTTCCTACAACATAAAAATATTTTAACATTTATTTAATCTCAAAAAAATTATTTTTACATATTTATAAAATTTTATTTTTAAAAATCATGTTTTACAGTTTTTTTAACAAATTATAATTATTAAAAATTTAAAAACATGATTTTTCAAAATAAAATTTTATCAACATATAAAAATAGATGTTAGTAATATAAATATATTTTTATAATTTTTTTAAGACTAAATAAATGTCAAAATATTTTTGTGTTGTAGGGAGTGAAGCATATAGTGAAAATAAGAGATACTCCCTCCGTAATAAAATAATTGTCATTTTGACTACTTTTTCTTGTAACAAAATATTTGTCTCTTTGAACCTAATTAATGATAAAAATTTCTAATTTTATCAATTCATCTCATTAATTGTATTTGATTTCCAAGATATTCTATTAATACTCCAACTTCCCATACTATTCTTTTTTTTTTCCATTGGTCTATTTTTTTTCCACATTATTTATTTGCTAAATTTTTAATTATTCCACTTTCTAATTTTAGGTTCCTTAAGAGGTGTGAAAACCCCCAAAGGGACAATCAATTTGTTATGGAGGGAGTACGACCTAAGAATATACAAAGTACTAATTATTTCCGGTTGTTACAATGTTGCTGCCTCCATTTCAAAATATAAGTCGTTTTATTTATTAGCATATTTTTTAAGTTCAAAAATTCATAAAATATTTTTAAAATTTTTAAAAATAACATTATACTTATTAATAATTATAATATATTTTTAAAAATTAATATTTTATAAAAAAATTAGCTACTTAAAAAGTGGGTTGGAAAGTAAAATTACCAATATTTTTAAATAGGTGGATTGCTTCTTTTTTTTGGTCATTGGTTTGTTTTATAAGGAAATAATTTGGGTGGGATCCGACCTATTGGATCAACACTCAAATGCATCATTGAATTCATTGCGGATGAGAATACGAAATTTTGTGTTGGAGAGAAGATCACGTGTGAGTCCACATAATGGAGAACATCAACAATCTTATCCGCAACCGTGCTAAAAGAGAAGAAGGATGCATGACATCAGCATCTCAGTCTCTCACGGTCCTCTTCCAATGCAATTGATGACAGTCAAGCTATCACCCTCGATCGTGATCGTGATCCTGAAGTAGTTGAGTTCCTTTGCCTTTGTAATGCTGCTTCTAAGACTGAAGACTTCTGCAGTCAAGGCTGAACTCTGACCGTACTGGATTCCACACACTCGATCAACAAATCATAATGGTCTCTACGAACAAAGCCTCTGCATTTGATCATATAAGTTTGTGGTTGTTACTATAGTCAATTTTTTGCTCTTATTCACTATGCCTAAAAATTGGTGAAACCATTTGGACAAATATGATTGCCATTCCCAACACATAGGGTGTGTTTGGATATAGTATCGATTTGGAGCTATTCGGTAGTTGAAGATGTTGAAGTAGCTGAAGCTGTTTGGTTAGCTTTTTAAAGTAGCTGTTGAAATAAGCGTTTTGTTTTTTGAAAAGTTATTTGGATGTTTTAATATAATAGCTTTTTGGATAGCTTTTTGAGTCGGAAATTACCAAAATGGGTTTAGATTTATGGATATGTTGCATGTGAATGCATAGAAGCAAGATATCATGATTTTTTTTTTAAAGTTTTAAGTTTCGAGTACAAATTTGGACAATAGTTTTTTTTTAAAAAAATTATATTAAAATAAGATAATAAAAATTATCATAATTGATTTATTAACTAGAACTTATATAATATTTTTGTAATTAACAAACCAAAACTTACATAATAAAAAATTATATTAAAAATAGGATAAGAAAAAAAAAAAAATATATATATATATATATATATATATATATATATATATATATATATATATATATATATATATATAATATATTTTGATTTGGGTTACTTTTGGAAATAGGAATAGATTTGGGTGAGATTTAGGTGATATAATTTCATGGCTCCCAAAAACTCCTATCTGAAGCGCCTAAAATTCTCTGCTCCAGTCGCTCCCTAACGCTTTCAAAACTCTACCGCTACAATTAAACGCTACTTAGCCAAACACCCAATATTAGTAGTTGTTCATGTTCAAAATCTCTAAAAGCTCCCGAACGCCTATGCCAAACGGAGCCATAGTTAGTCACTGGGCCTAGTTGAGACCAATCCCCTATTTCCTACCCTTTTAATTGTATAATATTAATTTATTTTAAAAAAATCGCGTCATGGCGTGGGAACTGTACTAGTTAGACCCTAAACAAAATAAATTACGTGGGGTGTACCCCTCCCTCCTTTCCTTCCCTTCCTTTCTCCCACTTTCCCCCTTCCTTTTGTTTCTTCCTCCCACGTTGACAATTGATGCCACTTTTTTTATGTCATTTGTTCACTCTTGGCCACTAATGTCACTTTTTTATGTCACTTTTTTTTACCATGATGCCCTTTTTTCAAAGTAGTATTTTGATACTATTTTTTTAATAAAAAAATTTATTTAATGTGATATCATTTTTTTAAAGTAGTGTTCTGATGTTACTTTTTTAATCAAATTGTTTTATGCCAAAATTTTAATTTAGTCAACTGTATATCGATATATTTTCATTGATTCTACTTTTATTAATTGATGACACATTTGTGATTACACTTCATAAATGCAATCGTTTGTGGTGATATTTTTATTACGTTTTTATACAATTGATGACATAGGAGCATAAAATGTGATTAAACTTCATTGATGACATCTTTTATTGATGACTTTTATTAGTTGAATTTTTATATAATTGATGACACAAGACTAAAAAATGTGATTACACTTCATTTATGATATATTTCATTGATGACTTTTATTCACTAATAACATATTTATGATTAAACTTCATTAATCTCAATTATTTGTAATGACAATTTTATACAATTAATGATATAGGAGCATAAAATGTAGAATCAAAACAAGTCACCTTATTGCACATACAAAAACAAACAAAATTGTCATCGATTTTATACAATTTTCAACAGATCCAAAGCCCATACACGTTGCTCCTGTATATTGTGCGAATTCACCCCTAAGCAATTTCCCCATTGTATCTTGCTTGGACTTCCCAATATCAGCGGCCCCAGCCTCGATTGCATCGCAACAGAACTAGCCTTGGAGGCACTAGTTGTCATTCCTGTCATGCTCCTTGTCATTTCTTTTCTCCATAGCTCCCTCTTAACTTGCGCTTGCACTATTTTCAAGACACACTTATCAGCAGCCCCATCGCAAACAACACCATTTGTGGTTGGCACAAAATCAACTAACATCTCCCCAAAGCAAACAAATTCCATCAATTTCATGGAGGAGACTTTTCTAGGTCATTCAGAGTAGGGCTGGGCAAACATTGGATTGGACCGGGACAAGATCGGAAATTAGGGTCTTGGATCGGACCGGGGTATTACGATCTGATCCATGGTCCAAGAAAAAATGAATTCCAGGTTCCGATCCAAACCCGGGACTAGACCGGAAATTCCAGGTCAAACCGGAATTGGACCGGGTTCTATAATTTAAAAAAAAAAACGTGTGTTGTTTACCCTTTACCTGACCTACTCTTCTCAGGCGCCAGACTTCACGCCGCTCTCTTCCCTACCCCTTACCTTTTCAGTCCACAGTTCACGCCTTCTTCTTCGTCTTCCCTACTCCCTTCTCTCTGCAATCGCCCTCGCTCGACGCCCTTGTCTTCAGCAACCCGCCCTCGCCCTCGCATCTTCAGCAACCTTGCCCTCACCTGACGCCCTCGTCTTCAGCAACCCAGGCTCACCCCTCGCAGCAACTCGTCGTCACCCGACGCCCTCGTGTTCAGAAACCCAACCTCTCCCTCGCGCCTCTCCTTAATCTGTAATCTCTTCACCCTCGCGTCCAATTTCAATTCAGCTGGGATTTAAGGATGAGAAAATTCAATTTGTAATATTCTCATATCTAAATTTAAGAATCTCTACCCGATTTGTACTTTAATATTTCAATGTCGATTTTAGTCTCGATTTTGTGCTTGAAAAAATTATGAAACTTCATGAATGAGTGAGATTCAATTATGAAACTACATGTAATTTGTTAGTTGAGGGGTGTTCAATTCAATTATTGTTGGGATACATAAACTCCATCAGCAACTGCGCTTTCTCAGCCTCATCCGAGCTTATGGAAGAGGAGGAAGAAGAAGTAGAGGTCTTCTCCACACAATGCAAATCCGTTCAATTTTTATACTTCCCCGTTTTCCCCTAATTTCGGAAAGATTGATTTTTGTTTTGACAAAGAAGAAGTAGAAGACCTCGGTCAGCCCCGCACACCGCAAATCTGTTCAATTTACGTACTTTCCCGTTTTCCCCTAATTTCGGAGAGATTGAATTTTGTTATTTCTGATTAAAATCGGCGAAGATGTTTACTACTTTGACAAAAATCCAGCACATCGCAAATCCGTTCAATTTTCGTACTTCCCCGTTTTCCCCTAATTTCGGAGAGATTGATTTTTGTTCCGTTTTCCCCTAATTTCGGAGAGATTGAGATACTTCCCCGTTTCCCCCTAATTTCGGAGAGATTGATTTTTGTTCCGTTTTCCCCTAATTTCGAAGAGATTGAGACAAATCCGTTCAATTTTCGTACTTTCCCGTTTTCCCCTAATTTCGGAGAGAATCGGCGAAGATGTTTACTGTTTTGACAAAAATCCAGCACAAATACTTCCCTTCCCGTTGGACCGGTACCGGAATGTCTGCTCCGGTCCGAAAGCCCAACCCTAATTCAGAGAGAGAGTGCTCATCTCATTCTCACCCCTAAAAGCTATCCATTGAGGGTATACGAGTGACTCTCACTTATATACTCACATCGAGGTTCATGACTTCCCGATGTGGGATATAAAGTGTTTCATACAACCTATATTCCTCTTACACACATATTCATCAAGAACAACAAGGCTATTGAATGTCTTCTCTCCTAGAAGGTTATCGATCGCAGTGGGCTAAAATCAACTGAAAGGTCAAAATTAGGAAACGAAAACGATATCTCCATCGCTAATTTTTACTATTTCCACCGCTAATCACCGCATAGGTATGCGGTGGTCTTAATCCACTTTTTTCCAGACCCATCGCATGTATATGCGGTGGGTTCTTTGACCGTATACGAACCCACCGCATACCTATGCGGTGGGTTATGGCGACGGTATACATGCGTTGGGTTTTTGGCAATTGGAAAGGGTTGTAGAAGTTATCTAAAATTGTCGCCATAACCCACCGCATACCTATGCGGTGGGTTATGGCGACGGTTTTGAACTGTTATGGTGACGGTTTTAGGCTGTATGGCGACAGTTCAAACCTATCGTATACCTATGCGGTGGGTTATTGCGACTGTTTTCGGCATGTGTACTTCTGGACCCATCGTAAAGTATTGCGGTGACCCACCGTATACCTATGCGGTGGGATCGTTGACTGTCATTAAACTCACCGCATATCTATGCGGTGATTAGCGGTGGAAATAGTAAAAATTAGCGGTGAAGATATCATCACCCATTAGGAAAGGACTGAGGAGAGGAGAACATGAAACCAAGTGAAATACAAAGTAGAATCGGCATGTCGGCGGCTCGCCATCGAAGATCTGAAAGCGAGAGATGACCATGACTGGCTACGCTAAGGGAGGAAGGAGCTGGAGGGATCGGGGTCCCCCATGGTATTTTCTTTTTTGATGAAATCCCATGGTAGTTTCAGAGAGAACACTCCAAAATTTCCATGAAAATCTCAATATGATGAAATTGAATTAAAATCAAAACTAATTGTTGGTTGTTGTCCACCCAAAGCTTGGTGGCACTTGGTCATGCTCACCCTTTGTGGGTGTTGGCGTTGCTAGGTGCCACCACTTGTGGTCATCGATGCCTTTTTTTAGGGTGTCACTATATACACCGCAAATCCGGATTAAGGATTTGCACGTTCGTAAGGACGTGCAAGTCTGGGACTGTGCACGTCCACTAGCAGACCCCTTGCACGTCCACGTGCAATACTTGCACATTGTTAAGGACGTGCAAACCCTAGTTAGGGTTTTGCGTTTAAGGTTTAGGGTTTAGGGTTTAGGTTTTCCGACAGTTTTGTAATGTTAATTGATAAAATTGAAGTGTTTAGCTAGTGGATTTGAAGGATTTAGGGTCAAATTAAATAGAAAACAATAATTGTTAAGGTTTTCATTCGGATAATATGTGAATAACGTTACAAGGAACGGAAGAAAAGGTTTACATCCATAATTTTAATAAAGATGTGGAATACAATCTAGGAAAATAGTAAAGGGCGACCGAACTCGGCACGCAAGGCTCGAAATCTCTCAATCTGAGCTTGAAACGGAGCATCCCATCCTTCGACGCTCGGATGATGATGTTCGACCCATTCTAGTGGAGGCGGCGGAAGAGGAGCGTTAGGACGCAACCAGATCTATGAGAACGGAAAATTAGAGTTAGAGTATTGACATATAAATGAAAAACATGAATAGGTAATAAAAAAAGACGTTTGAAGTCGTACCGCGGCAAAATGGTCTTGGTTTCCGATGCAGGCTACACCAAGAGTTGCTGATTGAGGGTTGTTAGCAGGTGTCGGCGAGGTCATGGGGAGACATGTGAACGGATGATGCCAAGCTAGGACGACGAGAGGAATCTGATATACCGTTGCAAATACTAAACCCATAATGGGTAGTGATAACTCCACTCCCTTGATGAAAATCGGAATAAGTTTCAAAGGCCTTGACAATCTGTTTGTGTCAAAGGTCTTGAAGCTTTAACAGTGTTGATGAAACACAAAACCTGTTCTATATGATATTATGTTCGAATATTATTTTATGTTATTATATGCTTCCAGATATTATATTCTAACATTTCAGGAAGCTTTTCAAATATTATCTCCTTCCAAAGTCGAAAAGTTAAGAAGGACACAATCGGAGATCATGGCTTCAAAAGTTTCCAAGTTTAGAAGATCTCGAAGATAGCCATGATCAGCCTAGCCGTTGGAGAAGATTCCTTCCTTAAGTGACGTCGATGATCTTCACTATATAAAGAAGATGAAGAAGAGAGAGAGAGAGGACCGACGTACATTCACGAATATCATTGCACAATTAGCCCTCAAGTTTACGATCTCTCTTCAGCGTGTTCTCTCTGCTTGTTCTTAAGAGTCTTATATTTTGTTTCAAAGCATTTGAGAGATACACAGTGAGCTTATAGGATATATTCTGAGAGAGTGTTATACTCGAGAGTTTATAACTCAGGAAGTGGGCACTAGGCTATTGATTCTCGAGAGTAAGAGGATTGCACTAGATAGCTGAGAGAGGTGGGGTTCTTCTAGATTGGTCTAGGACTCCAAGGGAATGTGAGTTGACTAGATTGCAATTGTATAGGAGAGAGGCTTCTCGGTGAGCTATTAGGATCCTAAGCTTTGTGAATCAATAAAGCATGTTGAATCCTAGGGTTGTGGAAGAACCATAGGCGGGGACGTAGGCCAAGTTCGTGCCGAACCTCGTTAACAATTCGTTGCGTCCTTTACTTACTGCTTTACCATATTTCCGCACTTGGTTCAAATTGTTTAACTTTGTGATTCAGGTTTTCAGAGAAAAGACTAAGTCTAATCTCAAAGGGTTTTCCACGAGCTTCAACAGTCTTGAGACTATCTGCGAAAAACCGGCATACTCTATTCAACCCCCCTTCTAGAGTATTTATATATTACTTTGTTTTACATTATCGAACCTTCAATTGGTATCAGAGCTTTACTCACTGCTTTTTGATCTAACAATCTTGTGAGTTTTTTTATCATGTCTGGTGAAGCAAGCGGAGGATTTGCACAGGGAAGGTCCACGAGCAGACCACCACTCTTTGTAGGAAACAACTTTGTCCACTGGAGATCCTTGATGAAGATGTTCATTATAGATCAAGATCTGGAACTTTGGAACATTATAGAGAATGGTCCGAAGATTCCAGAGAAAGACGGACCAAATGGAACCAAAGTCGCAAAGAAGGAGTCTGAATATATCCAAGCGGATCTTGAACTCGTCTCCAAAAACTACAGGGCTATTAACTTACTTTATTGTGGTCTTAGCACTGATGAGTTTAACCGTATTTCATCTTGTAGGTCGGCTAAAGAGATTTGGGACAAATTGGTCGTCACCTATGAAGGAACGAGCCAAGTGAAAGACACCAAGATCAGCATCTTCCTTGGAAAGTATGAGCTTTTCAAAATGAAGTCTGATGAGTCAATCAAGGCCATGTTCACACGATTCACAGAAATCACCAACAACCTTGACTCTCTCGGCAAGAGCTTTACGAACGTTGAGAAAGTAAGGAAGATATTGAGGTGCCTCCCAAAAGACAAATGGTGTCCGAAAGTGACAGCCAAAGAAGAAGCCCAGAATCTCACCACGCTACCCCTTGATGACTTGCTTGGGAAGCTGATCACACATGAGATGATTCTTAATGAAGACGATGGAGAACTTCCAACAAGCACCAAGAACTTGGCACTCAAGTCTAAGAAGGATGAGCCGAAAGATGTGTCTGATTCTGAAGATGAGGATGATGATGAGGATGATCCCTTTGATCTCATTACAAGGGGTCTTTCTCGAATCCTCAAGATGAAGATGCAATTCAACAACAAAGATGAATCAGAGTCTTCTAAAATTCGAGGTAAGTCTCAATTCAACAAATATGAGAAGAAGACTAAACCTTTGTCTTGTTTTGAATGTGGTGAAACAGATCATCTTGTAAAAGACTGCCCTCAAAAGACGAAGAGCCAGTTCAAGAAAGGTGATAGATGGAAAAAGAAAGCCATGGTGGCAACTTGGAGCGACTCTGACTCAAATTCCGATGATGAAAAGGCCAACCTTTGTCTCATGGCCACAGGAGATGAATCTCTTGATGAGCAACTCGAGGTAACCGTAAGAGAGCTCATGGCAAGTCCAAAAGAGGTACTATCGGAATTCCTTTCTAATATGATTGTCAATGAAGAGAAACTTATTGCCCATACTAACACTCTTATCAAGAAAACCGTGGACCAGGAAAGAACTATTGAGGAACCGTCTAGGCGGGTAAAAAGTCTTGAAACTTCTTATTCAGGTCTTGACATTAAAGTCAAGACTCTTGACTCAGAGAAATCTGAACTCAAGCAAGATCTCTCGTCTCTGAGAAGTGAACATCATGACTTAGAGAACGAGAAGATCTCCCTGAATAATAAGATTCAAGACCAACAGACAGCCCTCATAAGTTTTACCAAGTCCAAGGGCACTCTTGATAGGATGTTGGGTGAGCAACAAAGTTCTCTAAACAGAAGTGGTATTGGTTACGACCCGGGTTTTTTTAAAGAAGCAACATATTACCACTTTTGTGAAGGCAAAAGGAAGCAGAACCTCTCCTATATGTCCCCACTGTGCGAGAAAGGGACATGTAAGAGAGACTTGTCCCTATAGAAGAAAGGATCCTCATATTATTTGCAATATATTTCCTATTCACTTGAGAAAAGAACGGATAACGCAAGTTTGGGTCCCCAAAGGCACTATTTTACCAAATATGGTTTATCCCAATAAAGGATCTAAATTTGCTCACTGGTCTAGCCACAAAGGTTGATGTTTGTTTTGCAGGAGTTCACCAAGGTGAAGGAGCAAAAATGGATTATTGATAGTGGATGCTCGAGACATATGAGTGGGAAGAGTTCTCTCTTTCATGATCTAAAGGAGCAATCCACAGGAACAATCACTCATGGTGACAAAGGAAAATGTGACATCGTTGGTATTGGTAGCGTTGGAAGTGATTCCAACCATAGTATTAAAAATGTCTATCTTGTTAACAGTTTAAAGTATAATTTGCTTAGTGTTTCTCAATTATGTGATAGTGGCAACAATGTCAGATTTAACAAGAAAAGATGTCTAGTGTGCAGAGAAGATACAGGTGAAGTTATATTGACTGCATATCGTTACAACAATGTATACATTGATCAAGTGGCACAAGGAAGCTTAACCTGTCTAAAGGCTTTGACGGACGATCCAAAGCTCTGGCATAGGAGACTCGGTCATATGAGTCCACATACACTACAGAAGCTTGTGTCCAAAGGGCTTGTAAGAGGGCTACCTGAGATGGACTTCAAATGTATTGATATGTGCAATGCATGCACACGAGGTAAACAAACACGTAGCTCTTTCAAACCCAAAAAGGTTGTAAGTTCTTCTAGACCCCTTGAACTTTTACATATGGATTTATGTGGTCCTATGCGAGTCAAATCTCCCAATGGTAAAAAGTACATGCTAGTTGTTGTTGATGATTTCTCTAGATATACTTGAGTTGCATTTTTAAAAGAAAAATCAGAGGCCTTATTTGAGTTTTCAAAACTTTGTAAGGAGTTGCAAACTTTAAGAAACGAGCCCATAGTGTCAATTCGGAGTGATCATGGTAGGGAGTTTGATCAACTTCAGTTTGATTTGTTTTGTGCTAAATATGACATCTCCCATAACTTTTCTGCTCCTAGGACACCTCAACAAAACGGGGTTGTGGAACGCAAGAACCGCGCCTTAGAGGATATGGTCAGGACTATGCTTTTAGAAAATGCATTACCTAAAACCTATTGGGCTGAAGCTGTTAACACAACTAACTACATTTTGAATCGTTGTCTTATTCGTTCCATCTTAAAGAAAACTCCTTATGAACTTTTCAAAGGCCGCAAACCACTTATATCTTATTTTAAACCCTTTGGCTGTACTTGTTTTGTTCATAACAATGGAAAAGATAACCTTGGGAAATTTGATGCGCGTAGTGATGAAGGTATATTTCTTGGCTACTCCACAAGTAGCAAAGCTTATAGAATCTTTAATAAAAGGACCCAGTTAGTTGAAGAAAGTATACATGTTATATTTGATGAATGCAATGACGGTTCTTTGAGTGAAAGTGTTGCAGATATAGATCTTAACATCCATGCAGAGAACGAGGAAGGTGATGATGTTGCTACCAAGAACACAGAGAAGAGGAACATGTAGGAACAGATTTTTAACACTGAAGAATTGGCCCAAGGTGTTAAAGATTCGTCCAAAGCCCTTGGTGTCCAATCAAACAGTGTTGAGACGTCAGAAACTGCTGTAACTGAACCTAACAGGACCACGGAGTCAGATGTACCACAAGTCAATCCTACTGGTGTGACGAATCAAGAAGCTGAGACTAGCAAAAGGAAATTCAAATACTCCTCATCACACTCATTAAAGGATATCATTTCTGACCCTACTTCTAGTGTTCAAACTCGTTCTAAACTTAAAGATCTTTGTGCTTTTCACGCGTTTGTTTCTCTTATTGAACCAAAGAAGGTAGATGAGGCACTTCAAGAGCCAGACTGGATCATTGCTATGCAAAGCGAGCTTAACGAATTTGAAAGAAACAAAGTCTGGACCTTGAAGCCAAGGCCAAAGCATCAATCAGTCATTGGCACACGATGGGTATTTCGAAACAAGCTAGATGAGAATGGTAAGATTGTGAGGAACAAGGCAAGGCTTGTTGCTCAAGACTACAATCAAGAGGAAGGTATTGACTACGAGGAGACCTTTGCTCCCGTAGCCAGGCTTGAAGCTATTCGCATTTTATTAGCATTTGCATCTTTTATGAGCATAAAGTTATATCAAATGGATGTCAAGTGTGCTTTTCTTAATGGTTTCTTAGAGGAAGAAGTTTACGTGGCTCAACCCCTAAGATTTGAAAGTTTGGAATTTCCCAATCATGTTTATAAACTTGACAAAGCGCTTTATGGTTTGAAACAAGCCCCAAGAGCTTCGTATGAGCGCTTGTCAAAATATCTTTTAGAAAATGATTTTAAAAGGGGGTTGATCGACAAGACTCTTTTTATCAAGACCAAAGGAAAGGACATTTTGGTTATTCAAATTTATGTTGATGATATATTATTTGGTGCTACTAACACATCTTTGTGCAAGAAATTTTCTGACATCATGTGCAGTGAATTCGAGATGAGCTTGATGGGTGAACTCAACTTCTTTTTGGGATTACAAGTTCACCAATCCAAGAAAGGAATCTTTGTCAACCAAAGCAAGTACACTAAGGATCTCTTGAAGAAGTTCAAGATGGATCAATCCAAAGCAGCCAAGACTCCCATGAGCTCAACATTATCTCTAGATCAAGACAAGACTGGGAAAAGTGTCAATCAAAAGGAGTATCGAGGAATGATTGGATCTTTATTATATCTCACGGCTAGTAGACCTGACATCATGTTTAGTGTTTGCATGTGTGCTAGGTTTCAAGCTGATCCTAAAGAATCTCACCTCGTGGTTGTAAAGAGGATCTTTCGATATCTCAATGGCACTAAGGAGCTTGGACTATGGTACCCAAAGCAAAAGGATTTCACATTAACTGGATATTCTGATGCAGATTTTGCAGGCTATAAGGTGGATAGGAAGAGCACATCAGGATGTTGCCAATTCTTAGGAGCATCCTTGATCAGTTGGCACTCAAAGAAACAAAACTCAGTCGCTCTATCCACTGCAGAAGCTGAATACATTGCAGCTGGAGCCTGTTGCTCCCAAATCCTTTGGATAGCTCAACAAATGCGAGATCTTGGCATCACCCTCAAAGGCATTCCCATTAAATATGACAATACAAGTGCCATCTCCATTACAAAGAATTATGTTTAGCATTCAAGGACCAAACATATTGATGTAAGGCATCATTTCATTAGAGACCATGTCGAAAAAGGTGATGTGTCCATATCGTTTATTTCAACTGATTATCAATGGGCTGATATTTTTACTAAGTCTTTGGCAGAGGACAGGTTCACCTTCATTAGACGTGAGATTGGAATGCTTAACAGGGATGCACTTTCGTAGGGGGAGCTTTCCCTTTATGAAAGATAAATTCAACTCAGTGTCAAGATCCTTGAACCTCATTTCAAATGTTGTGAACTGAACAATAGAGCACATATAACGGATCATATATTTGGTTAATATCTTTTTAGATATTTGATCAAATATAGTTTTAATGGTTTTTTAACCTTCTTTATTTGTTACCGGTTTTATTTTATCCGAGTATAGTTTATTTGTGGAAATTATTTTAAAATCGGATAGATCTTTTCTTGCCTTTAAGATTTGAAAGGAATTTTTTTTTAAATTTTGAATTGTTTTGGTAAGTTTGATTTTGGTGACTTTTTTCACGCTCCTCCCTTTGTTGAAAGACAAAAAGGGGGAGATGGTTTGATGGTTTAGACTTTAAAACTGTTGTGAACCAAGGGTCTTGGAAGACCTTGTTTTGTTTTACCTTGTTGGATGTTTCTCGTTGACTTTGAAAACTTATGATCCAACATTTGTCTAACCCATGCAGGTACTTAGTCCGATTTTGCTTATGATATATCTGCTTGACTAAGTTGCAGGGATGCACAGGTTTTGTCTTTCATCAAGGGGGAGATTGATAACTCCACTCCCTTGATGAAAATCGGAATAAGTTTCAAAGGCCTTGACAATCTGTTTGTGTCAAAGGTCTTGAAGCTTTAACAGTGTTGATGAAACACAAAACCTGTTCTATATGATATTATGTTCGAATATTATTTTATGTTATTATATGCTTCCAGATATTATATTCTAACATTTCAGGAAGCTTTTCAAATATTATCTCCTTCCAAAGTCGAAAAGTTAAGAAGGACACAATCGGAGATCATGGCTTCAAAAGTTTCCAAGTTTAGAAGATCTCGAAGATAGCCATGATCAGCCTAGCCGTTGGAGAAGATTCCTTCCTTAAGTGACGCCGATGATCTTCACTATATAAAGAAGATGAAGAAGAGAGAGAGAGAGAGGACCGACGTACATTCACGAATATCATTGCACAATCAGCCCTCAAGTTTACGATCTCTCTTCAGCGTGTTCTCTCTGCTTGTTCTTAAGAGTCTTATATTTTGTTTCAAAGCATTTGAGAGATACACAGTGAGCTTATAGGATATATTCTGAGAGAGTGTTATACTCGAGAGTTTATAACTCAGGAAGTGGGCACTAGGCTATTGATTCTCGAGAGTAAGAGGATTGCACTAGATAGCTGAGAGAGGTGGGATTCTTCTAGATTGGTCTAGGACTCCAAGGGAATGTGAGTTGACTAGATTGCAATTGTATAGGAGAGAGGCTTCTCGGTGAGCTATTAGGATCCTAAGCTTTGTGAATCAATAAAGCATGTTGAATCCTAGGGTTGTGGAAGAACCATAGGCGGGGACGTAGGCCAAGTTCGTGCCGAACCTCGTTAACAATTCGTTGCGTCCTTTACTTACTGCTTTACCATATTTCCGCACTTGGTTCAAATTGTTTAACTTTGTGATTCAGGTTTTCAGAGAAAAGACTAAGTCTAATCTCAAAGGGTTTTCCACGAGCTTCAACAGTCTTGAGACTATCTACGAAAAACCGGCATACTCTATTCAACCCCCCTTCTAGAGTATTTATATATTACTTTGTTTTACATTATCGAACCTTCAGGTAGCTCTATCCACCGTCTCCTATCACTATGCACAGCTCTCGCCCATCTCTGGTAGTCGACGAACTCCTGGAATAGGTACCCTCCCGTATAACAACCGGCGTACAGATCGGCGTGATCCTCCAAGTGATTGCATAGTAACGTTTTGAGTTCCGGGAAAGCAGTCTCGCCGATCGGTGATGTCAAAGCCGCCAAAGCACGGTAGCCACAATGACCATCTCCAACAGTGTCCCTCACCGTCTCAATATGACCGAGCATGAAGGGATCAACGTTGTTTCGACCCCAGTTGAACCCTCCGAACACATCATCACGTCCACGTCGAGCTGAGGTCACTTGTGGACGAGGCCAAGCAGCATTTCGAGCAGCACGCACTTCTTCTCTCTCAAACCTTTACCTTACCTTCTCGTATGGCAACGGGTTGGTTCTGCAGGCATTCCTCGACCCCCGAGGCCTCCCCTTCCTTCAAACGCTTGCTGATGAGGGTGGGTGCAGCTCATCCTCGCATACATCGTTGGAAGCCGTGTATGAAGATGACAGCTCATACGACAATGGGGTGTCGTCGATGTCAGTCCATGACAAATCCATCCAGAACGGGTGGATGTCATCGGCGGGTATCGGAGTACCGGAGTTGACGTATGCCTGAATCTCATGGACACAAGGGATCCCGTAACAAACCCTCCAATGTCGGTCCGTGCATACCGGAGGAACCTTTTGGTTCACGACGTCCTGCCACATCTTGTACAGATAATCGAAGCACTTTTTGGAGATTAAAGTCTTTACCTCATCGAAAAGGTTGACTTTATACGCCGTTGTTGGCCATTTGAAGCGGTCGATCTCCAAAGCAGTTTGCAGATCATGCAGTTGACAATCGTTGACTCTATAGATTGCATCGATCAAAGCGCCCGCGGGCAGATGTGACGTGCAAGGCTGGCCATCAATCGGAAGTCCCATCAGGCAGGCAACATCGTGGAGCGTGATGGTCATCTCGCCCCATGGAAAGTGGAAGGAGCTGGTCTCCGGGTGCCAATGCTCCAAAAAGGCTGTGCAGGTAAACTCGTCGACACACTACCAGTGGAGGGACCTCAGCTGGGGGATGCCGGATGGGAGAAGATCCTGCACCCAGGTCCCCGGGCCCTCAAATATGTAGGGCTCGAAAGGCTGCAGGTGAGTCGCCCGGTGGTGGAACTTCAGGAGCGGCAGCTCCACCGTAGGATCTCTCCACACCTGATACGTGTGGTGATGCCTGTAAGACACAAGAAGCTCTCCCGACGGCAATAAAGGGTCGACCTGCATAGCCGGTGCGGCAGCCTGCGCAGGGATGGGCTCGGGCTCTACCTGTGGGCCCCCTGGCCCACAACCTGCCCCTCCTGACCGTCGTCAGCCTCCTCAACGATGTTAGGGATCACATCATCTGCAGAGCCCAAGGAGATCGCCGCTGGTGTGGGGGAGGTCGAAGGCTCGGGCTCGTGTGTGCCGGATGTAGAAGCCTTTGGCACGGCTGAAGTAGAAGCCTCCGGCACCGCTGAAGTAGAAGTCTCCGGAACGGCTAAAGTAGATGCCTCCGGGATGGTCGATGGAACACGAGTAGGCGGTCTACCCATGTCGGCTCGTCGCCCAACGACTACGTCGGTAATACAACTACCCAAAACATCAGCGGGCTCTAAAGAAGGCTGCAACCCCATCATCGCATCGCTAGAAGGATCCCAACCTAGCAGACCCTTCCAGAAGTTGTCGTGCTCGTCGGCCGGGGGCGTCCCCATCGACGGCTGTAAGCGCTCTGTAGACGCAAGTAGATCGTCGACTGTCTGATCGGGGGGTGCCGTACACTCCTGTACCTGGATGACCGTTGCCCGGTCGCCGAACCTAATAGGCCGAAGGGTACCATCCCCCCTCATGAGCCTCCCTGCCTGTTATTATGATCCAGTTGAATATTAATGTCTTTTCAGTATATTTTAATGTATTTTAATGTTATTCTAATGTCTTTTGATGTATTTTAATATATTTTCATACGTTTTAATGTCTTTTATTATATTTTAATGTTAATTAAGTATTACAAACATATTTTAATTTTTTTTATTGTATTTCAATATTAATTTATTTTTATGTATTTTAATATATTTTAATGTTAATTAAATAATTTTGAAGTATTTTAATATTTTTTAATGTTTTTTATTATCTTTCAATATAAATTTATTTTTATGTATTTGAATATATTTGAATATATTCAAATATATTTTAATGTTAATTAAATACTTTTGAAGTATTGTAATATATTTTAATGTTTTTTATTGTCTTTCAATTGTAATTTTTTTCTATGTATTTGAATATATACTATCTATTATATTATATCAAATTAAAACTATATTCTTTTCTATCAAACTATATAATATAAAAAAATATTATAATATATAAATAAATCAAACAAAATATTATCAATTATATTCTATCAAACAGTATATATTATCAATCATATTCTATAAACTTCTATTATAAAACTATATTATAATCTATCAAATTATATTTTTAAACTATAAAAATAAATCAAACAAAAAGTAATTCAAATAACATACCGGTGGAGTCGGGACCGGAGACACCTCAATCGTCCGACGCTTCCGCGGCGGTAATAACGCATCCTCCGCCACTGCTCCGCCTCCATCGCCGCCGCCAGACGCCGCCCCACCACCACCACCCTCCTCCTCCGCCAAAGCCGCCAGCCGCACCGTCTCCTCAGCCACCGGCTCCACCGCCACCACCTCCCCCGATGCTCCACCTCCACCACCACCCTCCACCTCCATCGCCGTCGCACCACCACCACCCTCCGTCGCCGCCAGCAGATCCGCCTCCATGGCCGCCACCGCCGCCTCTCTCTCTCTCTTTCTGTCTCCATCTCTCTACTGCGTCTCTCTCTCTCTCTCTCTCTCTCTCTCTCCGGCGATCGCTCTCTCTCTCTCTCGATTTCTCTGTGATGAAGACGAGAAGACGAAGAGGCACGTCCTCTTCGCTATTAGAAGACGGGCTTGCACGTCCTTAAGGACGTGCAACATGTCGTCAGGGACGTGCAAGCACGTTTTTTTAAAAAAAAAATGTGCTTGCACGTCTCGTCTCGAGTGGTTGTCACCGCCCTTGCACGTCCTTAAGGACGTGGGGATTTGCGGTGTATATAGCCGAAACGCTTTTTTTATTATTAAGTACTAATTCGAGTTCATACAAATCCGAAGCACGAGAGGTTGACAAGTCGGTAAACGAAAGAACAGTCAAATATACAATAAATACCAAAAATACAAGAAAGAAAAAGGGTGCAACCAACACGTAACATGCACTGTGAAAAGACAAAACTAAGCAGAACTAAAACTGTAACGTTGAGGACGCCCACGAAGAACGAAACCAAGCACCACCCAAGAAAATCACGCAGGTCAACGGTACATCAGGACTCTAATGTGGTCATCAGTCATCACTGCCTGATCATGTTCCTTACCAGATTGTTGAAGTTAAAAGTTTTTTTTTTGTTTCGGGCCAAACCGTATGTATTTTTATAAAAAATGAAAAGGACTCGAGTGCAATTGTGTAAAGGTTATCTTGTCAATAGACAAATGGGTGTGTTGTCAATAGACTTTAGGATAAATGTAATATATTTTCAGTTTGAAACTAAAAGAAACAATGAATTCAAAACTATAACATTTTGCTTGAACATTGTATATTTTATATTTTATTATGCTATTAGCAACCAGGATATGTTGATTTATATTGTTGCTTAAATCCTACCAAACCAGTGTAAAAAAGTGTTCCACTTAAACATATACATATTCTATACAAAATTACAAGACATCTTAATAGTTTGACTACTTGTGTTTGTTTGGCAGCATCAACATGAGAACAATTTAGTTAGGTTTAAAGGAAGGTGCAGCAACCATGGAGTGTTTCAGGAGCTCGCACTGTCAATATCAACTCATGTTTTGTCATCGTGTTAATGTGTGAAGATGAAGATTTCAGGAAATTTCTTGGTGTTTCTTCAAATTCTTGGCTACAAGTGTTCCTTATCATTGTCAAAAAAGTGCAAACCCTAAGCAATATCTGACCTATGAGAAATCCTATGTAATAACATTACACAATGCACACTATTCATAAGACTTGACTTTGTACTCATAAAGAGTTCATTATGAAATAATGTGTGGAATAAAACGTTGATGAGAAGATTATAATCTACATGTTTAACTTCGAACGAATTCATCTCACACAAAAACCACTGACGACTAGTGAGGACTCAAAAGTTAAAACCTTATCAAGGTAAGAATTCGAAATTTCCAGAGAGGCTGAAAAATCGACAAGAAAGAAGCCAACTACCAAAACGGGCGAAAAAGAAGGAATTGTTGATATCTAGCCAAAAGCCAAAATTAATTCTATACAATAATTTATCAATATTGAGTTTGTATTCTATCTCCATTTGCCTTGGAGTGGATGTGTATATATAGTAATGCAGAGCAAGGAGACTAGGGGAGCTCTTCTATGCCTACACAGAGGTTCAGTCTCTAGGTTAGTATCCGTTATCAACCTCTTTTTGGTCATGAAGCTATCTCCACCGCTAATTTTTATTTATTTATTTATCCACTGCAAAGCAACGATGGGGCAAATGTTGTGATAGCTTTACGGATAAATAAAAGATTAGCGGTGGAGATAGATTTTCCAGTAACAAATTTGATTGGTTCTTGTTAACAGTTGCCTGTGGCTCAATTTTCAGGACTAGAAGCAATTCATACCCAACAATGGGACACAAGAGCCTCCTTGTGGTTCTCTGCCTATGGGCTTTGGCGGCCTCGACGCTCCCTACGTCCTGCACCTCCAATAGGTTAGTGAAAGTAGGTTTGCGAAGACGACTTCATGACATCGACTCGTTGAACGCTATAGGCATCTCCAGGAAGTTGGGGGTGCAGAACCCGAAGAATAGGGGGATCTTCAGGTACAATTCCCATGCTTCCAATGGAGAAGTAGTCTACTTGAAGAACTACTTAGGTGCTCAGTACTATGGAGAGATTGGGATCGGCTCTCCGCCTCAGAAGTTTAATGTCATATTCGACACTGGAAGCTCAGACCTTTGGGTTCCCTCATCCAAATGCCGTCTTTCTGTAAGTCTTCACTTGCCCATTCTCGCGTTTTCACCATTCGCTGACTGCAAATGAACGCACTTCATATGCCTCGAATGCAGATTGCGTGCTACCTACATCCAAGATACTGGTCAAGCAAATCCAGCACATATACTGAGAATGGTAATGGTACTGCTCTAACTGTTTCTGGATGTGGCATCATAGATTTGTTTCTGTTGTAACATTTGAGCTTACCATTGAAAATTGCAATTCAGGAACAGCTTGCAGCCTGGATTATGGATCTGGGTCAATCTCAGGATTCTTCAGCCAGGACAATGTCAATGTAGGAGGTCTTATTGTCAAGGATCAGGTACTTCTCCTTCTTCGCGAAAAATTGAGCCTAATTTCCATTTGTAAGACAAAATTATCTGTGTGGATTCAGGTGTTCATTGAGGCAACAAGAGAAACAAGTGTCGGTTTCATCATTGGCAAGTTCGATGGGGTCATGGGGCTTGGTTTTCAGGATATTTCAGCGGGCAACTTTCCTCCAGTATGGTAAGAGTGTTAACACAGCTTTAAATCTGGAAATCACAAGCACTGAACTCACCTCGTTATCCAATATGTTTATCATTGTTGATCAGGTATAACATGCGGCAACAAGGACTTGTCAGCAATGACATATTCTCGTTCTGGCTTAACCGAAATGCAGCTGCTGCACTCGCTGGGGAGGTTGTCTTCGGAGGCGTTGATCCCAAGCATTACCGGGGAAAGCACACTTATGTTCCTGTAACAAAGAAAGGCTACTGGCAGGTTGGTGAAAACTGAATACATGAACTAGTTCCTGACCAAATTCCTTCAAATTTATTCATCCATGTGAAACTGACCTTTTTGTCTCTTTGATGATCTCAAATACCTTACTTCTAGTTTGACATGGGAGATCTACTGATCGGCAATTACTCGACTGGTAATCCAAGTTTTGATCAATCACTATGAATTCTTCTATAGAGCTGGTGTACGAAACTGAAATTTGCTCTCCTGGACTCAAACTTGAATTCTTTCTCCAATCCTTGAATTTCCCAGGATTGTGCAAGGGCGGATGTGCTGCTATCGTAGACTCCGGCACATCATTGATTGCTGGTCCACTGGTAGATGCCCTTTAATGAATTTACTGATGAGAAAGCCTTTGTGCAAGTTCTTCTCTGCTTCAATGAAGTGTCTGATTGTGTCAAAATACTTGAATGCAGCCAGTGATAGCTGAGATCAACAATGCAATCGGGGCAGCTGGGATTGCAAGCATCAAATGCAAGGAAGTGATTGCACATTATGGAGATCTCATATGGGATCTTTTGGTAGAAGGGGTATGTACTTCCCTCTCTCGTCTCTTGCACAAACAATCAATGCTGAACATCTTCTCTGATATCGGATCAAGCGAGGCTTTTGCTCAATTGATGTAGCTTCATGGTCTTAGGTACAGCCAAATAAAGTCTGCTCTCAAGCTGGATTGTGCATCAAGGGCACCCGCAATGACAGGTATCTATGCATACTGTTCCACCGTCATGGTCACATTTT
The DNA here is from genome assembly GCA_037127255.1 of Persicaria tinctoria. NCBI lineage: Eukaryota > Viridiplantae > Streptophyta > Magnoliopsida > Caryophyllales > Polygonaceae > Persicaria > Persicaria tinctoria. Next base: position 11,993,927 of record JBANSL010000012.1, read on the forward strand.
TCCTGCTTGTCAGCAAAATAAACTGTGTAACACACGGATTTTTTTTTATAATTTTTTTTACAGCAATATCATTAGAGCAGTAGTTGAAGATCACAAGGATTATTCATCAGCTGGAGCTGGAGATGACTTTGGCTGCACAATATGCAAGATGACAGTAATTTGGATTCAGAACCAACTGAAGGAGCAGATGGTCAAAGAGAAAGTGCTGGACTATGTCAGTAAGGTAAGATAACAAAAAACCATTACCATTGATCTTCAATTCCAAATCAAAAGCTTCAATAATCACAAGTTTTAACCAAAGAAAAATCAACAGCTTTGCAATAGCTTACCTGGTCCAATGGAGCAGTCAGTGCTCAGTTGTGAGTTAATACCGGCCATGCCAAACGTCACCTTCACCATCGGGGATAGAGCTTTCAATGTGACCCCTGAACAGGTACAACTCTGTTCTGGAAAGCATCATTTTACCTAGTCCACCACTCTGCCATCTGCAGATAATTTTATGCCTCGTTTTACTTTGGCACAGTATGTCCTCAAAACAAGAGATGGCACCTCAACAGTCTGTTCGAGCGGCTTTACTGCCTTGGATGTGCCTCCACCAAGCGGCCCTCTGTGGTACTTCACCTTGCAATGTCTCGATTTGTGCTATTGGGTCAGCTTCTCTTGAGTAATGCTTGATGAATGGTCGCTGTTTGCAGGGTCCTCGGAGATGTTTTCATGGGGGCATATCATACCGTCTTCGATGCAGGGAGTCTTAAGATAGGGTTTGCTGAAGCTGTTTAGACAACGGCTAATACGATTTACCAGAGGCAGATGGTTAGCAAGCAAAATATAGCAGACTATGATCATATGATGTGGGAAAATGTATGTTGAATGTAAGGCTGTAAGCACAATCCATGAAAACTCGTCTGTGGTCAGCATAAAGCATAATGCAACAGATTTTAACACAGACAACAATCACATGCCATTTTTCGGATAAAAATGTCAATGTTTTCTCGGGCACAGCTAATGCTTAGTCTAACCAAACATATTTTGGGGATGAACCCATCATCAACCTTCGTACAAGATGGAAAGCTACTTGGATGATCACACGCAATTGTACAAAAGGACAAAGTTTATAATAATTTAGAGTACGAATACAATAAGCTCTTAGCAGAAAGCATCAATTAGGACAAAATACATTCTTAACGGTATCTGTAGTCACTACTCTTCATCGCTGTCATTGCCGAAAACCGAGGCCACAGGCACCTTTGGCTTCTTCACAGCACCACCTAGTGAACTCTGCATAGAGGAAAAACAAACTTTGTGAGACTTGCTGCAGGCATCCAACAAGAGATATAATTCATGCTTCACAATCAATTTTACAGAAGATGAGAGTCAATGGAACATCCTGAGAGAATAATTTATTTTCTACTGTCCATTTTTGCAATGGAGCTCTTTAATAATCTCATCAAATTTACATCAACAACCAATTATAGGAAACAATTATCCAACATATTATATATATATATATATATATATATATATATATATATATATATATATATATATATATATATATATATAGCCAACAAGTGACTTCTTGCTTAAACAAATACGAGTTAGATGTTTAACATACAACTAACTGCGCTGGAAATACAGAATCAAAAGCATCATGCCATCATCACAAAATAGAGCACATAATCATGTTTCCTGATATCAAACGCCAAATGTTGATTTTCAGCAGCACCACAATTCTGAGTGGATGAGATTTACCTTGGATGCACCGGCTTTTGCAGAAAACCCAAACTTCAATGTTTTCCTTTGATCTCCGTCTGAAAGAGCTGTAGCACTTCTTGATACATTGGAGATAGGACCCTTTCCAGATTCCTCTTGTTCCTGCACCTGCAGCTGCTGCTGTTGCTGTTGCTTGCGAGCATCAGCCCTGTATAACACATGCAAGGTCAATCTACCCATCTAAATAAACATGAAATAAAAAAAATGCATGCCACAACCATGAACTTACATCTGCGCAAACTTTGCCAATTCCCTTTCTTGACGTTGTTGTTCACGCTTTTGTCGGTCATCTTTGCTGCTGTTGCCATGCATTTCTCTCATTTCCTTGAAGCGCTGAAAGAACAAAACATAAAAAAAAACCTTGTAAGAAATTCATACGGATGAATGAAAAACCAAATATCAGAGCTTCCACATGGATTTATTAACCATTACCTTTCTGTGGTTGTGATCATAAGAGCTCAAATGGCCTTCAAATTCTATAGCTAATTTGTACTGTTTGTTGCAGAGCTCACAAAAGAACACTTTCCGTATTTCTTTCACCTCAGTTTGAATTTTCTGCTCACGTTCTGCCATCACCTGGATTTTCATAATGTGCACGGAGGCAGTAGAAGCCACCAGGTAATAAAAACTGCAGGAAATTCTCAAGATCTTCCAAAAGTTGATGTTCGCTTATGATATACCATTCCCCTCAAAAGACATACATATGTGCAATATGCTGCCTTCTGCTATTAGATATGGGTTTCAGAAAAAGTACATGTATTAACTTCACTTTAACATTTTATAGTTACTTGTAATTATCTAGAGTGTGAAGGACATTGGAGTACCTCTCTCTTCTTTACAACTTCTTCAGTTTCCTCAACCTCAATATCAAGCCTTCTTCGCTGAACATTTTCTTCTGCTGTATAATAGTCCTCCTCTTCCTGCTTTCCAATGCCAAGTTTAGGATCTCTTATTCCAGACTTTATAGGTTCAGTAATTCCTGAAGAAGATCCAGATAAGTAACACTAAAAAAAACATAAAGCAGCATGCAAACACTCAAGAATCAGCACGCTGGAAAAACAGAAGATGATTGCCTAGGGAAAGTTACCTTGCTCGTTTTTTCCAAGCCCCTTCCCTTTCCATCCCATTTTCTGAAGAAGCCTGAATCCTATATTGGATGCAGTCAAGTGAGTATCCATAGATGCTTGTTCAACATGATCCAAATCAACATTCTCTATAGGCCTGTGGTTGATAGGGAGACGAAAATCCTCGCTAAAATCATCAACAACAAAATCGGAGTATCCCTAGACCAAAAGTTATATTTAAAGTTAGCAAGTTGATGAAAACAGTTATTTAAAGCAAGGACCTAGAAGAATAAAAAAAATATTGGGTTTAAATAGGAAACAAACATAGTCAGATCACAACTATGTTACCAACAAATTATTAGACAGCTTTATGGACGTTCAGTTAAAATGCTTCCTGACCAACAAAGTTTTCCCTATAATACAAGGGATGTTCAACGAAGTTTTCTCCTTTTACCTCTCTTTGATATTGTTGTCTATCCCGACTGCTCGACTGAGCTCCACCACTACTCCATTGACGGTCCATTTTCAAACAACTGCAATCCAACAACAGCCAGAAAGGTCATATTACGAACTTCATTGGGAAGCCTGGCTATTTGCTTTGTACTAGCACTTCTAACAACAGGATCTGTTTGGTAAGGTTAAGTTCAACTACCTTTCCAGCATGTTTGATAAATGGCATTATAAGACCTCACGAAAAAACACAATATCAAGAACAGAGGTAAATTCAAATTTAGCTTAAAACCCCTATGTATAAGGGTATTTGAATGGGTCTTTGGGATCAAAGCTATGTAACAATTGAACAGTTAAGCATGAGTAGAACTCAGACGAAGTTGCAGAGCGAGAAAAAAGAAGATTATTAACTTGCTTTCCGAATCTGCAGTAATTTCGGCAACGCCAGCACACTCATCAATCAGATGCTAAAACTATACAAACTTCAAGCACGAAAGAGCAACTGAAAGGATATTAAACAGATTCAGGGAGATTCGGAAACCCGTCGAATCTACGCAAATTCATAAACCCTAACCGGATGCTTGTCGAATCACATGATCCTGATAGATTGAAACCTGAAATTTCTATCAAAAGAGAGCAATTCGAACTAATGAAAACGAGATCCAATCATTCGGAAAAGCAATTGTAATAGTTACCAGGATAATTGTGGAGAGGGTTCCACAATCGCACTTGTTTTCCCTTTCTCCTCTTCTCTCTGTCTCTCGTGGTCTCGTCTCCGATGTGCTGAAGTTACGTTTCGCTGATTTTATACGGTCTTAAGCGGTAACTTATAAATATGGATTAATTACAGAAAATCGCCAATAAAATCTACTAAAGGTCTAAAGCATTTTTTTTATTAAAAAAAACATGCTTAAAATAATTACATTAAGCCACCCATAAACTTAATTTTCTTCCAAGAATCATCTAAAAACCTTTTTTTGGTTGTTTGTGCCGGCGAATTTATGAAATTTATTTACAAACACCTACATTTTTTTTCAACATCTTTTCGCGAAAATTATATATAGCGCAATCATTGTCGGACACAACGTGTCACCACGTCCCTTTTCATATTGAAAGAGACGTAGTGACACGTTGGAAATTACTCCACGTCTAATTGTATGTTTATACCACATTGAATTGATTGTGGAATTGTGAGATATGATTTATAGTGTATCTAATAACACCATTTTAGTTATAATATAAGACGGAGCCCTCCACGTTTCTAATACGCTTTATTAATAAATAAATAAAATATGTTAAGTATACATAGTTATATCTCTCTAGTCTCTACCCCTAAAATCATTTGAAAAAAAAATTCAAAACACCCTTAAGTCGGTCAAGCAATACAATTTTGCATGTATATATATGAACAAATAAAACAACTGTTTGAATATATTAGGAAAAATCTTAAATTTATTATTTAAATATTCATTTTTAGTGGAAAAACTAAGAGAAACAATTATACAAAAATGAAGCCAGATGAGTTTGAAACTTATTAAAATCTAAATTCCACTCCTTACTAATTAAACTGCAGTCGGTTTTGTAATTAAAATGAGACTATTGACAAGAAAAAAAAATATATAACAAGACAAAATTAACTAAATTATACAACAAGTTATTTTCCATATTTATAAAATCTACCCCTAATAACATTGGTTAAATTTAAAAAAAAAATCACATAAAAAATTTATCAATTTTTTCATCCAGACTAGCTAGCCACCCCAAGGCCAAAAAATCTCCTCTGGAAGTGCTAAAACCCAACCCATATCTTAGTCCTCCGGCTGTCTTAACAATTGACCAAATTCTTTGATTACCAAGTCCTTGTTTAACAATACAGGAAAAGAGGTCTAAACAAAAGTATAGAGCCAACACCATCATTTCTCAAGCAACACACAAGAGAAAGGCCCGATAACTTGCAATGAACACATATAACACGTTAATAGTCACATATAAATCAAAGTGACGACAAGACACGTACAATATCACTAATCTGTAAAGCACATGGAGCATGTGACAAGTCGTTACAATTTCTCTAATTCACTTATGTGACCTATCTCCCACCTTGTCTATTAAGGATGGTGTTGGAATGGTGTTGTCTCACATCGGTAGTTTAGAGAAGGAAAAATTTGATGAAATGTCCATTTAGTATTGTAATTAAGTAAATGTCCATTTTTTTAATCAATTAAGAAAATGTCCACAATATTTTACAAATCCCTGAATTACCCCTATTCTTATTTGATTCCTCCCTTCTCAATACCCCTCTGCCATGGCCAACACCGAAGTATTCCCGGAAGAATTTGGTGGTCCGTTTTTTACCCCTAGTCCAAGGCACTGACACATCGGTTCTTGCACGCAGATCGCACATTTTTTCAACGAATTCCTTGAATCTGTCTTCGTTCCTCCGGTTCAATCTATGCTGTTCTCTTCATGTTGCTTGCCAAATTCCATCATGAACTGGTTGATCTGACTGAATTGCGCCTCATATTGTTGACTCTGCAACTCATCTTCTGGTTCTACAAATCAATTCGAAGCATCGATACCCTCAATTACAAGTTAATTTCCCTTCTGCCCCTCTATATAGTATCCTTACACTGACATATCAAATGCCGCCGACAACAAATTGCGAGCACCGGTGAGGGGGTAGTGTATGCTCTAATTTTCGTTTGAGAATTTTTCTGGCTAAAAGGACAGTAGGATTGTTTGGTTAAAATGACAGTATGACACCTCTTGATTCTTGCCAAATATCTAGCTAGTTCGTCTAGTCAAACTAGTTCAACACTTCAACCACTACCATTTCAAGAAATTTCTTGCTTTGCTCTAAAACAGTGGCACGTTTGCAGCCTACGTGTCTAGTAAACTTTACCAATTCTCACTTCTTTGGGAAGCAGTTAATTATTTGTCATCAAGTTATCTTTCCTTTAAATACCTTTCTTATTGTAACAGAAGTTAAAAGTGATTTGTATTGCAAATTTTATACATGAAATGACCACTCTAAAAGCATGAGCCTTGAGAAGATTTTATATAATGGAATGGTGACAATAGGTTAGTGACAATGTTTCATAGTTGGTGATAATAGACCGATGACAATGGTCGGTGATAGTGTTTTGTAGTTTATGACAATAAGTTTGTGAAATAATTTGGTGATGGTCTTATGTTGTTGGTGACAATAGGTTGAAGACAATGTTTTGTCGTTGGTGACAATAGATTGGTTATAAATTGTTGGTGAAAATAGGGTGGTGACACTGTTTTGTATTTGGTGACTATAGGTTGGTGACATTGTTTTTATAGTTAGTGTTTTGTAGTTGGTGATAAAAATTTGGTGATAGTGTACATTAAATTTTCGTCTGCTTAGCTTTAGCCCCTCAATGGTCTATGCTCCCCTAGTTTTAGTGTTTTAGTTTGGTGACAAAAGTGAGTTAATATTAGGTGGGTGATGACATTAATACAATACACACATTTTAGTTTGGTGACAGTGTTTTGTAGTTGGTGAAAATTGGTTGGTGACACTATCTTGGTGACAATTTCAAGTGAGAAATTAGTCAAATTTTTAAAATTTTATTTGGTGACAAATATTTTAATGATATATAATGTGGTGATGACATTGATTATCACGTTGATATATTTTTGTTAGTATTAATGGTTCAACGTTTTAAATTATGGATTTGTAAAGGCTCATATTTTTAAATCTTTTTTTTCTTAAAAGAGGAAATCAAAATGAATTTAGAAGTGGAATTTAACGGAAAACTCGCTAGCTCGGGTTTTTGAACTCTTAAAGCGGATTCTGGCCGGAATTTTAAAAAAAAAAATCTTCCCGCTTTCATGTGTCGAGAATTGGAAAATGATGTTCAAATTTCATTATTTAATTCGGATTGAGAAATTTTAAAATTTAGTTGATTGAGTCAGGATAGGATTGAGAAAGTGGATTTATGGGTTTCTCATCGGATATTTTGAAATTTGAAATTTAAGAAATACATTTCTACCCTCTATTCTTCCATCCTAATTCAAAGTTGGCACACAATCCCTCACTCCCCTTCCTGTTGTCGATTAGCAGCAACTCACTCAGCATCATTTTCCAGCTCTCTCCTCCCACTTTGGGCTAGACTACACCCCTTCCTCCTCTTCTCCACGCACCCTTTTTCCCCATAGTTAGTAAGGTGTCAACTCATGGCCACAAGGAAAGAAAGGTGCTGCAGGAGACATAGCTCCTACTCTCCTGTGTTGACCGAAGAAAAGAAAGGTGCCCCATCTCCCCACATTTCATTTTCAACGCAGCTCCAAACAACACCTGCCCTCCACTTTGATTGGTCAAAGACAGCTGAGCATATCCCCTGTTCCTCTTCGAGGAAATCAGATTACTTTGACCCTCTTTCCACGCCCACACAAACCCAAAGGCCAAACACCCCCTTATTTCTCTCTTTGAACTGGGCGAGAGCAATCGAGCTCCTTGCCTCCTTCCAGTTGCCACCATCCTCTTGATTCCGGCCAGCCCCTGGGCACTACCCACTACCGAGCACTCCCGAGCACCAGATGAGCACCCCCCTGCAACTCCAAGCCCTGCTTCCCGCGAGCCACAACGAGCAGCCCATTGACAGCTCGTTCTCCCCCCCCCCTCCGGATCGCAGCCCATGCATCCTCCCTCCTCCACCTCTACTTTTCGACGACCACCAACAGCAGCCGGAGCCACCGCCGACACCGAGCGCCTTCCCTGCGCCCTGTTTTCCGTTCGCCTCGGTAAGCTCCGCTTCGCTCGCTCTTCCTCTCTTTCACCTTCAAATCGAGCAAAGATCCCACCACTACAAAAAATAATGAAATTTGCTACCCTTGTTAGCTTCGGAAGAAGTGTGCCGTGGCAATTGATATCTTTTGCGACGACATTAGCAACGGCAGGCGTTGCATTTGAACAAAAAAATAGGACGGGAGCTTCGGGAGTGAACTTGCCGTAGCTACCACTACCAAAAAAAAAATCAACACGCGGGATACGTTCCAAAAATGAAAAGTTCCCAAATCCCCCATATCAATTCCAGTCCTCCCTCTCCCTTCTCCCGCTCGCTCTCCATCTTCTCCTCCTTGTACTCGCCGGAGCATGTAATCGCCGGTGGGATTCTCCCATCTTCCCCCTCCCTTGTTCTCCCATCTAGGGTTGCTCGAATTTGGGGAAGGTAGGTTTGATTCTCATCCCCATCCTCCTCTACTTTCAGATCTGAAAACCCTAACCTCGTTCACCACCACCGCCTCGCCGCCTTCCTCTTTCCTTCTCCTCCTCCTGCTGTCAACCTTCCGCCACCTCCCTATCCGCTAAAGTTTTTGTCTTCTCCGCTACCAACGAACAGTATCGGCTCCTTCAGCGCCTCTTCGCCTCCGCTGTCCTCTTCCTAGGCCTAGGCGCGCTCTCCTGACGTGTTTCGGCTCCTGCTCAGCCTTCCGCCTCTTGAAGTCGTTGAAGCCTCTCCTGCTCAGCCGTCCGTCTGCGAGTCGCACATCATCCACATGCCATCCATCTGGTTCTCTCCTCCTCCATTTCCATTTCGTGCTTCAATTTTTATTTTCGCAAAATTCATTTCTCTGCTACAAACCCTAATTTCTTATAGCTTTGCTATCTTTAGGTTTTTTTTGGGGACAGTTCTACCTCTCTGCTACAAACCCTAATTTCTTCATCTGTCAGAGATCGTCGTCTGTTCATCGTCTCCTACTTTTCTCTTTCGCGATTTTCAGGCTATGTGGCCGCTTGCATCAGATATTCGAACAAAAGCCCCAAACGATGCTCAGATCAGATAGGTAGGCCTCCATTCTTAATTTGTTGATAAATTTTATTGTTCAAAATTCCCCTTTTATGCTTCTTTTGCCCTGTTTTAGGGATGATTTCAGGGTTGCTTTGCTTCTTACCTTGATTGTGGATTAATTTTTATGTTAATTATTTGTTGATTCTAATTAATTGGTTATATCACAACATACAACGTTTAATTCATCTTCATAGATGAATTAAGGATTGACTGACTAAAGGATTGCTAATGGATTAAAATTTGGGGCTTTTGCTATTTTTTTTTTATTGATTTCTTTGCTGTTGTTCGGGGTTGCTATTTTTTTTGCTTTTAAGTGTGATATTGGCATAATAACTATGGAACCCCCTTCCCTGTTATTGATTTATTTGTAATAGTTGGTCTATGTGAGTTCTCTGAGGCTTATTTATAATCAGTATGCTCTGCTCAATAGTATTCATGATAATGTGATGAAACACGGGTCATATATCCTGATATGAGAGAGCAAAATTAATTAAATGAATAAATAAAATCCAAACCAGAATTAGTTGTCGTTGTATCCTTGATTGTTGCTGTTAACTGAAGGTTATCTTTACTCATAGGATTATCTGAAGTTGAGTGTCATCATGGGCTTCAAGGTGCAGACACGTAAATACAAGATACCAATGCCTGCTTTTTATTGGATAAGTTGTGAAGATAAAGGATTTTATTTGGTAAATATTAAATAATACAGGAGGATTCATGTCATGATGTTTTCTATTTCTGCTTCACAGCCTGAAAATATGCTGCTGATGCTTCCTACCCTCAGCAATCGGGTCACCAGTCGCCACCAACTCGATCTCGATTTACAGGTAGTGCTCGGAGTCTTCACAACTTATTCAATAAAAAACTGCAACCTATAACCCAAGAAAGAAAACCAGTACTTCTTTCCCGTTTACTGGCCTGATATTTTTACAAAATGGTTTGGGTAATTGATAAGGAAAAGAAATTCAGTTTTACAGTTGTGAAGTATCTTGGAAACGTAGCTGATCAAATAGAGGAGATGAAGGTGACGGAAGAGATGGGTAACCTATAAATATCTCATCTCTCTCTCCCTTCAATTTTTTATTCTCATGTTTTCTACTTTAATTGCTTAATTTTGTTCTTCACTGGATTCATGTAATTTATCTCCTTATTTTTCATATGTAATTTATCTGCTTATTTTTCATTCCTAGTTTTTTGTTTACTGTTGTTGAAGTTGCTGCTTTGCGACCTTCGTTTCAGCAAGAAGTCGTTGTTCTTCTAATATATGATCAATCTTATAAAGAAAAAAAATAAGAAGAGTTGATATATCATTGATTTGCAATGCAGGTTAGCCCTTCTTGGTCTTGATATGGATTGTCACCTATTCTTTATTATAACTAAACAAAGCTATTAAAAAAAACCTCTTTGTTAAAAGTTACAAGCTAACTGATATCATTGCTTTAGGTGACCGTTGCTTTCTTCCTTTTACTTCTTAGCTTTTGATTTTGAACATCAAAACTTTATTGATTGTAATTGCTGGATTTTGATAGGTTCAATGACTTTAGTTTGCCAGTAAGCCCTTCTTGTCTGAGTTTTACAGGGAGCTTATGTAACAGACCATTATTTCCTGATTTCCACAATTTTTTTTTCTCAATTTACAGTTCCAACGAATCCAACTTGTAAAGCCCATCACTCCAAGTTCCCATCAGATGGAATAAAATATCCCAAGTCTTGCTGAAGTTTTCTTAAATATATTGACAAGACTTGAAGGAACTTTGACTCCCTTAGATGATGCTCATAAAGCAAGGCCCAACTACTAATAATAATTTACATTTCACGCACTTATAGCTACTAATAATATTATTATTTTGTTATATTTCACTCAATATCTCGACAGGCTTCAAATTGAAGGAAGTGAGAAGATCTGGAGATAAGATCGAAAGGTTCAGCTTCAACATGTGGACACTGGAGAATACTTGCACATCCATAATAAGAAATATTCCCACATAGCTGGTGGACAACAGGAGGTATAAGTCCATTATGTTATTTCAGTGGTTTTGTTTTATGTTAGATGGATAAAATATGTTGGATGAGTGAAACACTGAGTTATTTCTTAGCTTTTGATTTTGAACATCAAAACTTTATTGATTGTAATTGCCGGATTTTGATAGGTTCAATGACTTTAGTCTGCGAGTAAGCCCTTCTTGTCTTAGTGTTAGGATATCCAGCATTTCACGTGCCAAATTTGACAATGGCTAAGCACATGTTTCATAGGATATTCAAATTATTTGGGAGAATGGGAAAGGAGTTGTATAAGTATACACTATATATAAAGCACATGTTTCATTTCAATCTCCTATTTTTAGAATTATTATTACTTTAATTTGGCTTGTAAACTTGGTCCTCCACGTTCTCCATTATCTAGTTTAGTTGTTGAATTTGTGAAAGTTTTGTTATTATTAATTAAGAGTGGGATGCTTGCTTTTGGTAGGTTGCATCAGATTGACTTATCCTTGCTCATTCATTTTTTTCCTCCAAAAATATCTTACAGCTAGAGCTTTTACATCAAGAGTTTCAGACTTGCATTTTGAAGAACCATGGATGAAGATAAAGAAGAAAATTATAGATCTTGCCATTCCCATGTGTCAAAGTGGAAAATTATAGGCTATGTGGCTACTTATCGACATATTATGTATATTTATTGTATATAAATTATGTATTTTTTGACATTTTATTTTGTATGTAAATACTAAATTTTGTATAATTAATGAAATTAATATATGGGTAAATTGTGTGTATTATTTAATTTTTTTATATATAAATATTGGACTTTTTAGCTCGGGTCTAAAGAATCCGGGCTAAAAAGCAGTATTTTTTTTTTAATTTTACTTCACATTTTAGCTACGGCTAAGCTAGCTTAGCCGTCGCTAATTTTCTTGCTATGGCTATTTGCCGAAGTTACCAAATTTTGCCACCCCAGAATTCGCCACCCCCTCATTTGTCGAAGCTAGATGCTTTTTGCCACCCTTTGAAGGCATTTTGCCACGACTTTTTGTCGAAGCGAAATTCATTTTTTTTTGTAGTGCACCTTTAATCTCCTCCGCCCTTCCTAGGTATTTTCCGGCGAAGAATCCAGCCCTGGACGCCTCGAACCGCCCCTCCGGCGAGCTTGGACAGCCTCCGGTGTGTCTCGAAACCTCCTCTCGGTGAGCGCCTTTCCTTCTCCTCTTTCTTGTTCAAGTTTTAGCCTTTGGTGTCGGGTGGGTGGTCGGAGTTTGAAGTCGACGCCGGCGAGCTTCCTCTCTCCCTCCCTTCTTCTGATTTCCGAACGCAAGAACTGGGGAGGAAGGAAGTGAACAGTACCGAGTGGGGTTTGGGTTCATTTCCTTTCTATTTGGCCGGTTCATCAAATTAATAAAATAAACCGGTTGGTTCACTTAAACAAAAACCAGGCTTTGGTTCATTTTCCCCCTTGGGCCGGATCTGTATTTGGACTTGGGCCTTGGATCCGATTTTCTTTAAAGTAAGGTTTTTGGGCCTATTTTTTTTTAAAAAAAAAAGGATTCAGAATTTGGGTCTCAATAGAAAGGGTGGTTTTCGGTAATAAGAACCTAAGGAAGGGGTCGGTTTTAAGCTTCACAAAATAAGGGGTTGATTTTTTTTAAAACGAGAATTGTTGAGATTTTAAAGGATTTAGAAATATTTTATGCAAATGTTTAAGAAAATAGTATTTATAATATTATATAATATTATTGAGATTAAAACATAAAATATTATTTTGGGATTACAGGTATAAAATTACCGTAATTAAAAGAAAATATAATATTACGAGACTGGGATTTTAGGAAAAAAGAATTTGACGAGGATTTCCAAAAGGTGGGAATTTCTAACTAGTTGATTCGGAATTGAAATGGTTGGAACTAACTTGGGAATTATGTGATCGATGACTAACTAGCATGATGATATGATTGAGTGACTAATAGCATGTTTTGTGTGGACTAATGGCATGTATGAATGATTAATGACATGAGATGTTAGAATTATGTATCGCTTGACTTATACTTTATGAGCTATAATGGACTGTTGAGATATATACGGATATGTTATTATGAGAATGTGAATGTGGCTAAGTGAATTGTGGAGAATGATATGGTCTCGCGAAATGTGGCAATATGATGAATGGTTGAACTTGATAGAACGACGGCGATATGATTGTTATTCTTGTTGAATGATGTGTGCTTTGAGTGCTTGAATGATTAGACGTAGACTTATATATATATGTGTTCTGATATGTATCTAGGTGATGCTTTGTGATTATCATTGATATATGCCGGATCTTCTATTGTGCCGTTCTGCATAGCCAGGTGAGTTCCTATATGAGCTCACTCAGATTCGAAAAGAGATCTCCCTGCTTGTAGCCATGTGCATACTAGGTGCTTGCATTCATAATAAGCATGTCATGTAGTATCCTGCTAGGATTGCACTTATGATTGAGCATTCGTTTACTCATTGCTTTTGTAAACAGAACGGCCGTTATCTGTGAAGTAACTAGAGTCATTGCTAGGGTCATAGGACGACCTAGTCTCATCGGGTCCCGTCCTGAGTCAATCGAGTCATGAACTTCCTTATATTATGAGATGCCTGCGGGCTTTATTGTGGATACGGGTTGGGCATGCGTGCCGCCCGATTATTATGGAATGCATTCACGAGCTGACCAGTCTCCGCCCTATCGGAAGGGGGTGGAGGTAGGAGAGGGATATACCACTTGGTATTCGGTGCTAAGGCCTTATTATATTTATGCACTTGATCATAGGAGCATGTTAGTGTGTTAATATTTCGCCTTGCACCTAGAAGCATCTTTATTAGGACTAGCGTGTGTATGTGTCTGTTGGTTTGGGATTACTTGCGTAGGGCTTCAATCTGACACCGCCCCGCATACATATTTTTTTAGGTTTGTTTTGCCGCATGATTGTTCTTTGCTTTTGTGACGTGGGCACTCTCTTGGGCGATTGTAAAGAGATGTTCTAACCTTACATTTCGGTAAATACACTTATTGATTTGGTTTTGACCCGGCTCTGCCGTGACACCCTCTTGTATTACACCTTGACTCTGTTATTTGCATGTTTGCTGGTTTTCCACGCTTAGACTCATGACAGGTACAGGGGACTTTCCCGGGGATTCCAACGATCCCTTCGAATTTTGGGTATGAAATCCCACTTGAAACGTTAAAGTAGAATTTCAAACCTTCAACCTGTACTCGGGGCGCAAGATCCTAACGAGGGGTTTCATCCCTCGAAACGTAACCCGGGAATCATAATCCTGGGCCGTTACAGGATTGATAATAATGCCTTGGTGATATATAATGTTATATATGGTGATGGTTTTTTAAGATTACAATATCGTAGTGACAATATATTGTCATTAACCTCGTCACTAACAATTGTCACCAACAACTGTCATTAGAAAAATCATCTATCAGTAGAAAGAAAAACATTTATCACCGGGAAAAAGTGATACTAGCAATTGTCACCAAAAGAAAATCAAACGTAAAAAAAATCAAGTGTTGCCAGAAAAAAATTCCCCTAAATGTCACTAGAAAAAATAAAATATCACCAAAAAAAGTCAATTGTCACCGAAACAATTGTCACCAAAAAATATAATTAATTATCGCCGGAAAAACTGTCATCAAATGTAGACATTGACCGAAATGGTCAATGTTGACTATCTTGGTGATAATAGATTACTATCTTGGTGATATTTAGTATGGTGATGACAATTTTTTTTGTGATTACATGGTCTTGGTGACAAATATTTGTTGAAACAATATTTTGATGACACTATTTGATTGTCGGTGACAACAAATTACTAAAGTAGGTTGATGACAATAGGGGGTGATGATAATATTATCTGTTTAGGGATAATAGATTGGTGATAATGTTTTTAAGTTGGTGACAATTGGTTTGTGACAATGTTTGGTGACATTGGTCACTTGTTGGTGAAAATAATTTGATGACAGTGTTTCATAGTTGTTGACAATAGGTTGGTGACAATATTTTGTAGTCTGATAATTAAGTATTACAAAGTTAAACTTTACATCAAATTTCATCTACTTAGGGTTATTATTGTAACAAAAATGCGTTAATATTAGATGACAAATGTGATGTCATTATAGTATTGTACATCGAATTATTCGTTTGCTCAAGTTTAACCCTTCTAGGGTCTATGCTCTCCTAGTTCTAGGGTTTAAGTTTCTTAACAAAAATGTGTTAATATTAGATGACAAATCTGATAACATTGGTATTGTACACACATACCCTAAACCCTAAACTATACTGTACATTAAATTTTCGTCTGCTTAGGTTTAGCCCATCTCGGGTCTAAGATCCCCTTGTTCTAGGATTTCAGTTTTGTAACAAAAATGTGTTAATATTAGATGAAAAATGTGATAACATTAGCATTGTAAACATTTTAGTTTGATGAAAGTGTTTTGTAGTTGGTGACAATTGGTTGGTGACACTGTTTTGTCGTTGGTGACAATTAACTTCTAAAAATAGTTGGTTGACACTAGATTGATGACAAAGTTTTGGAATTGGTGACAGTAGATTATTGACCAAAGCTTGATGAAAATAGGTTGGTTACACTGTTTTATTGTTGGTGTCAATAGATTACTGAAAAGAGGTTGGTGACAATGTTTTTTATAAGTCGGTGACAATACGGTTGATTAAACAATATGAAAATAGTGTTCTGTAGTTGGTGACAATATCTTGGTGATGTATAATGTTATGGTGACAATTTTTTTAAGGTTACAATATCATGGTGACTATATATTGTCATCAACCCTATCATTAATAATTGTCACCAATAATTATCATCGGAAAAACATCTATTAGCAGAAAAACCCCATTTTTCACCGAGGAAAAGTGTTACTGGCAATTGTCATGAGAAGAAAATCAAATGTCACCCAAATTTTTTTGTCAGAAACAATTATCACAAGAAAAAAAGAAAATCAATTGTCACTAGAAAAGATTTTCCCCTAACTGTCACCGGAAAAAATAAAATGTTACAAAAAATCAATTGTCACCAAAATAATTGTCACAATTAACTGTCACCAGAAAAATATACTCAATTGTCACCAAAAAATTGTCATCAAATGCAGGCATTGATCGGAATGGTCAATCTTGACTAGTTAATGTTAAAATTAAAAATGGTCAAAGGGAAAGGAGGAAAGGTTAGAGATGGGGAAGGAGGGGTATTTTTGAAAAAAATGGACATTTACTTAATTTTGTAAAAAAGTGGACATTTACTTAATTTTGACATGAAAAATGGATATTTACCAAATTTATCCTTTTAGAGAATATTTGAACAACATATAAGGTTGGTGAGCTACTCCTCTCATTGCCAATTGGGTTTGAGATGGAACCCCGTTCGGATTTATGTGTTGTTCGAGTCTCCCGTATGTGAACCCGCACACACGACCTCCCTCCAGCGTCTTGACCCGCACCAGGACCAGCCGAGTTTAACAGATGGGATTGGCCATGGCCATGGGCGTGTCTTCATCCAAGCATGTGACAAGTCGTTACAATTTCGATTCTGTAACCGCTATGTGGCATCAAATTGTCTTATTCTTCGCAATATATGTAGGAGTATTACACACGTTTTTTTTAAAAAAAAAAATAACAATTTTTTTTTGATATAGGTCGGACAAGCAAATGGCGAAACGGGGATATCAAAAAACCAATTAATCAAGCGTCAAGGGTATTCAAATTACATGGCAATCTTAATGTTCAAACACAAAGCAACAAGACTAAGTAACTGCGAGTACTTGACATAAAAATAACGAATTCATACTTTTTCAACAACATTGAGAAATAAGAATGTGCAAATCACTGTGACATTTTTTTGACATCAAAGCTTAACGGTGCCGTCAACGCCGTTAACACTCCCAATAATGCATCGCTACACCACAAAGAGTTATCCCACCTGTTCAACAACGCAACGATGAATATGTCTTTATTAGAGCACCCACATTGGGTATTTTAAAGAGAAAAATAAAGAATTTAATAATTAAATAATAGAGGAGAGATATATTTTGGTAAGGAATGATGGGATGGATTCACTCCTAAAGAATCCTTAAAAACTCAAGAAAAAAGATATGAGTGAGAGAGGAGGAAAGAGAAAGAGAGGGGTTTAGGGTAAGTGGTAGGGCTATTTTTAATTTTATATTATTTGTTTATAATAAAATGGGTTGTAGGGATGTGAGTTAAAAATTATGTTGGGTTTCTTAATGAGAGAGAAAAATAAAAATGAGTGTTAAGGAACCGAATCGGGTTCTATGGATGCGGATGGTATTAGCTTTAATCAATAGCCATTTATAATTTAAAAACAATTTGGTATTGTTTAATGTTTCAGTGCTGGAATATTGATACAAAATCTTTCGAATAAATACATGATGACAACGCCTAATTTTTATTTTTTTTTGCTTTTTGCACACTAATTTTTTTTTAAGTAGTTTGTGGGGATGCACTAATTAATTAATTATTACAAGCCACAAAAAATCAACCAAATCAAATCCGGTAGACGTTGAAATAGCAGTTTAGATAGGGGGGTAGTTCACCTAATTAAACAGTTAGATCCAGAAGTTTGATGCATCAATTGTCACGAAAACCGCAAGCATTAGTTGAAATTACAACCAGATTGATTCAAATCTAGAAGCGATATAAGCAATTCAAGTTGAAAATCGACATACATGGAAGACGACGGAAGAGATGCGCGCAGGAAGCGAAATCACTTGGTGAGCACCCAAATAGCGTAGATGATTCCAGGCAGCCATCCGAACAGAGTCAACAGCACGCAGATCCAGAACTCAATCTTCATAAAAACACCAAACAGAAACAAACAGTCAATTGGAGTAAAATCGGCCACGGAATCAGACAAAACTAATCAAATTCGAGGGAGAGCGAGAGTACAGATCTAAGCGTACGTACCTTGCATTCGTACTTGAGGAAGACTCCGAGAGGAGGTAGGATGATAGCCAGAAGGATCTCAATGCACGTCAATGTCTGTGCGTCCGCCATTTCTTTGATGTTATCTCTCTCTGAATTCGCTGTGTATATCTCTGAAGGTTTGACAAAGACGATAGAGTGATGAAGAACGAGGCCGTGGTGAGGTTTTATAGAGGGCGCGGGGGGTATTAACTTATCAGGTTGGAGACACGGTAAAATGGTGGGTGTGGGTGGAAGAGGACAAAGCCACGTGTATGAAATCGATTGGGTCGGTGCGTGGTGTGGGCTCCCCACGGGATGGACGGACCTCTCACACGCTTCCGTTTAGTTTATACGGAGTATCAAGTTAATTACTCCGTAATAAATTACTCGTAGGTTAGATCTGGGGTTATTTATTTATTTATTTTGTTAAATAATGTTCTTTTCTTAGTATATAAGTAAGTTTGTGACTCAATTATTGGGCGTTAAAGCAAATATATATTTCTGGAAAGAGTGAAGATTTTTTGAAAGTACAGGCACTACATAAAAGTAGGAATGAGATTTGGGAAAATAATTTGTCAACTTTATTATTGTTTAGAGTAAATAAATTATTTTTTAAACTGCTCAATTCTAAATAAATAATTTAGATTTAAATTATTTCTTAATTTATTTTTTAGAGACAGTAATAAATAATCTATCAACTTTATAAAGTTGAACTTGATAAAATTAGCCCATAAAAGTGTGTTAAGGAATCGGGAAAAATGAGTTTCAGCGTTGGGAAAAAAAATCACTTTTTTTGGGTGCAGCATTAGCAAAAGAGCGCAGACGGAATATGGAAACGACGGACAATTTTCAATTTTGTGTTGACAAAAAGGATATATGAAAGTTGTCTACGAATCGAATCCGGATTGCCGACGTCCTAATGCCAGCTGGTTAATTAGCAACGATCGCTTCTTCTCATGTGTGAAATTGATCAATACAGACATTTTAACATCACTTTTATTCTATTTTATGCCTCGAATCTAATTTGAATAAAAATAATAAATTGATCAATTACTTTGAGAAGAAGTCCGTATAATAACTTTTCGGTGTGTTGTATAAAGGTTAAATTGGGTAACTATCTCTTTTTTAGTTTTTGTTTTAGTAAATATACCAATGAAGATTTTATTTGGTTAATAACAGATGATTTGATTGTAACAATAAATATCTAAATTCCTATTTAATTCTCAACGCTTCTTCAATCAATTGACAGCAGTGGCGGATGGTTGAGAGAGCCTGCCCAGCCATTGCTGAGTCAAAAATTCCGAAGTTAGGTAAAAAAAATAAAATTGCTGGGTCATATATATTTTAGGTGGGCTATTCAAAAGCTTCGGTATTTTATTTGTTTTGGACTTAATTTGATTTGTTGCTCACCCTCCTTCCATCTAAGTTTAGTACTCAATTTAATTAACATGCAACACACTTTTTGGCTTTTATCAAACTTCAATTTTGATCGTTCAATTTCAATTTCTGAACTCCTTTACAACTTCATTAATCTATTTCATGAGGTATGTTTTTTTTTTACTCTCTTCTAATTATTCTTTATTGAATTTTTAAGTTACTAAATTAGGGTTTTGAATTGTTTGGTAATTTGATTGTAGACATTGAGATTAGTATTTTATATCATGTATTTTTATGCTTATATGTAATTTTACCAAGTGGTTAATTGTAATACAACATCATCCGAATGAATTTGTATACTTTATTATTTTTATATATTTTTTTGTAACTTTTGATTCAATAGGATGTCTGATCATCCGAAACACAAACGATTGAAGAATATTTCGTAGTTTTTATGAAGTACTATATAATAATTGTACTTTGCCTTGTTAGTTTTTTTTTTCTCTTTGTCTTAACTAAAACTTTTCCGCTCACCTAGCTTTGATATACTAGATCCGCCACTGATTGACAGTTCATAGATCCACTTCAAGCACGGGTACGTATTGCTTGCAAAGATATTGAAGATTGTTTTTGTGTTATTTGTTTAAGTGATTGATACTATAACTTCTGTGGTAGATTATGTAAACCATAATTTGAATACTCACCATATATGTCTTTATGGATCGGTTAGGAGGTCAATCAAAATTGATGAATTGCTTGTGATTTATGTTGTAATTCATAATTAGATTAAACGCTTCCTTCAACTACGACTTTTTCTTTGATTTCATTTAAGAGCAAATTCACAGTAATTGCTTCATGTGATTTGATGAAGTGCTTATTTGGTTACAATAATTTTAGGTTACGATAATTGTATGTTACTGATTATTGTTACAATAATCGATTCATTTAGGTGATTTTTTGTAACTCAACTCCACAATTCAATTGTGAGTGTATAGTAATAGGTACAAGAATTCGCTCAGTACACGAAATCTTGTATTACGTGAGTTGATTACACATGGTTGATTGATGATTAACAATACATGAATGTGGTATTACAAGAATAATATTGTATTATAAGAATGTTATTGTAACATTAGAATGATATTATATTACATGATTTTGTAACAAGAATGATATTATATTACATGAATAATATTGTAATATAAGAATGATATTGTCTTACAAGAATCGACCACATACATAGGGTTTGTAAAATACAATCGTCAGTAAACGATGTGATTTGAAGATTCAAGAGTTACATAAAAACTTAATCAATTTCACGTTGAGAAAAATATCTTTATCTGTCAAATCGACCACATAGGTAATCTCCCTCTAAAAAAAATACAATTAATTTAAAAAAATCTCAAGGAGTACAATTAGTATAAAAAAAAAAACTTGAAAAGGGTATACTCCACCCAATTTTAACTTGTTGTATATAAATCTATATCCAACATACAAGTGTAGTACGTGTAATCAATAAAATGATATGTGATGACATTGACGATGTCGTCCGTCAGGACGCTATTGGGAGGTGGTTCAACCGCGGTTGACCATCCCCAAATCCTTGCCATGTATAAAAAAAAAATGATATGTGATGCATTGATAATATTATATGTGATGTTATTTGGAAGTTGAAGGCTCCTGACCCTCTGACATGGTTAAATTAATGCTACCAATTATAAGTTGGTGTAGTGGTTGTGGGGCTACATCCTATGTCAAGAGGTTCGAAGTTCAAATCCCCTTGAAAACATGGAGTCTCTTGTGAGCAGTGGCGGATCCTGAAGTGTTTAGTTGAGGGGGCGAAAAATTAATCTTTAATTTTTTTCCGAAAAAATTATCAATATTTGAAATTTTCGGGTTTAATTATAGTATTAAGTTATGAAGTTTAACAAATGATGAGTATGATAGAAGTGTATTAATTTGGTAAATGATGTGAAAAATAATTTATATCGCTCCAGTTTTGAAACGTTTATAACTTTTTACTCAGTTATCGGATTTGAGCTTATAATATATCAAATCGAAGCTATCGACGAGAGGAATCTGTATATTAAATTTCATTTTTGATTGGGGGGGGGCGACTGTCACCCCCGGTCCTTTAAAGGATCCGCCCCTGCTTGTGAGTGGGAGGGTCAATCCCTTAAATGAGTCACACCGTACCCGATTCAGATGTAGAGCGACTGAGTCGATTGAACTGGACTAAGATAAAAAAAAAAAGTTAAATTAATTCTTCTTGTGGTTTACTTTTTGTAGCAACGTTCTCACAAACACTTAAAGAAGGCGGTTTAAATATCATTCTTTACACAATCTGGGTAATTAGTGAATTTTCAAGCCTTCATTGGTTTGGATGAGACTGCCTCAGACCGTCTGTCTTAACTGTTCGGATCCGTGGGGATTAGCCGACAACCTTAAAACTCCACGTTTTAAAAAAGTGTATTTTTATTTGTTTTCTTAATAATTGTGTAGATTTCTAAGATTATATTTTTCTTAGACCTAAAAGTATATATTGATTGTTGAAATGACATTTTTAAAATTAATTAAAATGTGAAATTGTCGATTAAAAAACAATAAATAGGCTTTCTCTCTGTTGGAAAGCAAACAGAAATGGATGAATTGTACCGTTGGAAAGGCGTGGAATAATAGCGACAGATGATCCGAATGTCCAACGATTCACGTGTTATCTGACACGTGGTGTGCGCTGGCAGTTCACTGGACCACGTTCTTTGGTAACGGTAATCTACTCCCACTTGCATCAACGACACTCATTCGTCACAAGGGACGGTTCAGTCAACCCGCATTTCTCGTTTCAAACTCATCTGAAGAGTGCACGTATGCGTATCCCACGCAAAATGTTTACAAGTATGGAGTATTTTCAATCCCTAACTTATTTTCTTTAATTTCATACTAAGTTTAAGGCCTTATTCACTAGGAGCAATTCTACCGTGGGTACTCGTATCTTGATTTACCTTGGTATGAGTGAGTCTGTCTTACGGCTTATCGTTTGACTTATCCGACTCGAGTGCTTTGTAGACTAGTGTTCGGCACATGAAAGATCAGTCGATAACCTCGGAACCTCCACGTCATAAATAAAAAAAGGCCTTATTCACTAACTCTTTTATTTTTCACCTTCATTTTTATTTACTCAATTCTTAAACCCTTAAATAAACCTTGATTATTTTTCATTTTTATTTACTTAATTCTTTTAATAATAATATTTAAAAAATATTAAGTGATTAATTTATAATAACATATCAAAAAGATTAGAGCGGAAACGTTAAATACACCCCAAATTCTGCACGTCAGTTGACGTGCAGTGTTAAATGGGGTTAATTAATTTTTTAAAAGCGCTAATTAGTTAGAAAGGCTTGCACGTCAATTCCGACGTGCATTTTTTATGTTGGATTTGAGGTGTATATAAAAACACCCTAAATTTTTAATGTTTAAAAAAAAACATGGATATTATTTAGACGAATTTTTTTCATGGATATATGCAAGAGAGTTGTCTAGCTATGAGTAGATAAAATTAAATTAAATTCAAAAATAAAATTTTATTTTTTTAAAACAATTGAAAACAATAGAAAATTATTTAAAAGTAAGTCGAATATGGTAGGACTGAATATGAGAATTTCATTGATGCCCATGTGAAAACATTTAAGGTTACGATTGCAGACTTAAATCATCATTAACACATCAAGTCATGAAACACACAAGGTATATTGCACACTAACATTAACATATCTCAACGGGTAATAGTATATTACGATTCTAGTGCTAGTGTCATAATACGTAGTAAGGTACAAGGTAAACAATATCACATTATGAGAGTAATATTGATATACACATAACACATTGGCAGATACAGGGTGGGTTTGGGTTTGGGTTTGTATGGGCGGAAGCCCACCCTAATTCGAAAAAATAATATAGAGGTATAATTAAAATAAGAACACATCTTATAAGTTAGTCTATTGATTTATTGTACATAACGCTTATTTAGTGTTTTAGATGCGACTGTGTTCGAATCTCATCCATCCTCCTTTTTTTCATTCATTAATTTGATTTCCATGGAAAATTTTAGATAAAGTAGTATAGAATAATTAAAATATACCATGATAATTTTTACTCCGCCCCTAATTGTGCCCACCCCTCCAAATTTCATTGCTCTGCTAGAGTGCTAGTTGATATACATACTATCATAAAGTCAAATAATCACTAGCATAGCACCCCTATGAACGCACGTTATCAAATCATTAGGACGAATTGAGTTTTCTTGTATAATACTCCCTCCGTCAAAAAATACATGGTTTTTTAGGCCTTGAAACTTTGTCAAAAATACATGGCCTTTTAAATGTATAGGTAATTATTACATCTAAAATTACTACTTTTTTACTTGTTAAAATTAAATAAAACTCTTGAAAAAGTTAAAGAAAACCCTTGAACTTCCAATTACTATTTTAACCTTTAATAATAATGATGAGATTTAAGATTAAAATAAGTTTCTTAATTAGCGTGCATGAGCCTAAAAGGCCATGTATTCTTCGACGGAGGGAGTATTAAAATAGATATATAAATTCATATGTGATGGACTTTGATCGAATTCACTTATGTGTCGATTTTTGGTGCAGTCTTAAAACACCTCAAAGTATTTTTGGATATTTTAGTTGTAATGAAGATAAATAAATAAATAAAGTTGGATTTAACTTGTATTAGTTCAAATAAAATATATAATATAAACTTTTATAATACTTATATTATTCTAAGAAAAACAACATAAATGAATTTAATCAATTAAGTAAAATATTTCCCCATTCTTATTATTTAAATTATATATATTGGGATCATTATCATTATTCAAATGTCTCATAATTTACACGATAATTATTTCACCTTTTTATAATATTGAAGGAAAAAAAATTAACTTATTTAAATAAATTAAATGGGAACAATCCATAAATATAAATAAGTTAAAATCGGGCCTTGAAGCCATTTGAAAAATCAGGCCAGTAAGAGTCTGTGGCCCAACGTTGCCATTTAACAAATCAGCCCACTTGTCGGAAAGTGCCCGGAAACGTTGCCGAAAGTTTCTGCATAAGCGTGATCGACAGCCGACTTGTCGGGCTTCTCCACCACCACCACAGTTCTACGACGCCTCTGATTTTGACTCCTACGTGCACCCTGCATCACACTCTGTCGAGCCCAACTCTTATCGTGCTGATAACTGCTTCGATACGCTCGCACCATAGCCCCGAATTTGACTGGTGAGCAGTTTATATTATAAAAAAAAAATTAATATTTTATATACGAGCAGTTTTTAACTCAGAAAACTCGAGTACCTACTATATGAATAGAAAGTTTTGCAGCCAAGCTTGACCAAACTTGTTTGATTTCAATATTCACCCCCAAAATAATCCACACTCTTTCCAAACATGATTGGGGCTAATAAGCTGTTAATCGGCATGGCAAAATCAGTGTTGCAGAAACTCTCCTTCCCGGCAGTCGCAGATTCCCTACTCGTACGGGGTGACAAGGAAGAATTCGAGAAGCTTGCAGACACTGTCATCTTAATTCAGAATGTGATTCAAGATGTTAAACCCGCGCAGGCCACCGATCCTACTGTTCGAGTATGGTTTACAGCACTCCGGATCGTGTTAGACAAAGCTCAGGATTTGTTAGACGAAGTCAAGGCTATAAGGATACGTTTGGATGACATTGCTCGCGATATCCGTAGGTCAAATTTTTCCCCAAATCAAACTCACTGTATATATCCGAAGCCGAATCGGCCGGTGATACGGAATTATAAGAAGAAATTGATGCTCAAATGGATGTTCATCTTGCTGAATGGTGGCATGGAATTGTGCCAAGCTACCTTCTCCCAGGAGGCCGGTGACGGCAAATTTCAAACGGCGTTTCCGTGCTTCCTAGGTCGGTACAGGAAGCTTGCTGTCATCTTGTCAGCAAAGTGTCTAAGCTTTTCCATTGGTGAACTGATACAAGAAGGAAGGACAGATGATGTCAAGTGAAGAAGAACCCGAGGGTGTTACTGGTTCTATTATCCGGGCGAAGATGGCCGAATTATCGGTAGATTTTCACAGACTCACAGTGGTTTGGACTGATAAGCGCTGCACTGCAATTCAATCTCAGCTTGGTGTGTTTGGTGAAGAAGAGAGGGGTGTTGAAGTTTGATCCCTTGGGGCTGTTGCTTTCTGTGGGGTACTTGTTCGCAGCGCTTTGGGGTGAGCGTACGTACGTCAATGGTGGTGAAGGGGAGATGCAACTTCCATGGAACCAATGAGGCTGAGGGTGAGCTTGTACCAAAGGTCTCTGGTTTAAACCCGAATTACCGTTTTCTATTTACCAAAATCAAGAAAAGATGGTTTAGCATGTGTGTTTAGACCGAGTTTGGGTTCTTCTACAACACATGGTGTACTACAATGGACACTACAAAATTATTTTTGTTATAAAACAATGTTAAAAAAATATATTCTAAAAGTTATATTTAACTTATATAGTATATACACTCATATTTATATGCTTATAAAATTTTATCATAAAAAATCATGTTCTAGAAAAATAGAAAAATCATTTTCTAAAATAACTCATATTTTCATTATCTATAATTTTTTAAACATGATTTTTTTATAATAAAATTTTATAAATATATAAATATGAGTGTATATAAATTAAATAGAATTTTTAGAATTTTTTTTAACACTGTTTTATAACAAAAATAATTTTGTGGTGTACCATAGGGTACATCATAGGTTGTAGAAGATCCCAACTCGTTTAGACCATCCACGTCTGAGTGACTGAGTCTATAATCTAATATAATGTCACAAATCGGGAGCTTCAATGGGGAATTCAATCCGAGAGTTCTTGGAGCATCGATATCGATACTAGGTGAGTTTCCGCTTCTTCGAATTTAGTCTCGATCATAGCTTTGCTGAAAGTCATAGGCCAAAGAAATCAAGCATTCAGAGGTTTATTCAGTCGACAGTAATGACGAACAACCCTTCTCAAAAGTTAAGTCCTCAAATCCTTCTATGATTGGTGAGCCAACTGGATGAAAATTTCTTGAATTCGGATAGGTTGAGTATTCAAGTAAGTAAGTCGCATAAAGATTTGGAGATTGAGAATAGTTGGATTGTTCTTGAATTTTCCGAGATCGTGATGTCTAAAGATGCCCACAATGTGTTTGCGGGAATGCATAAAAGAAATGTGGAGTTAGTAATAGGGTTTATAGAATTATAGTTGATGGTAAAGACTCAACTCCTCAGTAGGTTCAAGCCAAGAGTTGCGATTTTGGCATTGAACTACATGGTAGTTACTTGGCCTTATAACAAGAGGAAAACCTAAGGATGGGGTGATAGTACAAATGTTGAATTTCTTGCCCTATGACAAAAGGAAGAAGACATTGATGCATAGGTTGAAGAAGGGGTAGATTGATTTATGGGTTGTTTCTCTCATTTGAGGAATTGTCTTCGACCTAGGTGGAGGTATTGTTGATAGCTAGTCAAAGCCTCAGGAGTGTCATTCGATCATGGAATAATGTGTCTTGTTCAAGATATCAAATAAGACAATTGTGTTCATATGGATTTTTAACTGTGCATATAGATTCAAGTGCGGAAACGCGTTCATGTGCTGCTCATCTCCTCTTTTTTCCTTGTTCAAGATGTCGACTGATACCTTGAGTATAATTCATGGCTATAGATTCATCATGAATCATTAGCCATAAATGATTCAAATATGTGTGTACATGTAAGTAGTACATATTGTGACATGTGTAGTATGTATTTTTTGTTGTTGTAATTTTAGTACATAGTTAGTATTGATTTTACTTTGTAGTAAGACTTGGGACAAAGCTTTATAAGGGGAAGGGTAATGTAAGAGTATTAATTATGAGTTGAAAGGGTATAAATATACCCTATACATGTATTTGGGAGTTTATCCAAAATGTTAATGAAACAATACCTTTCTCATCTCCCTCTTTCTCTTCTGAATATCTATAACTCAATTTCATCAATTTGGTTACAATCTCAATCTTTCAGTTTATGAAAGAATTTGTTCAATTCGAGTTGTTGGTCTTATTTGGTTTCAGTTTAAGTGAGGAAGGCTCATCCCTCTCCTACTCGATTAAGAAATAAAAAATCTATGGAAAATAGATTTGTTGGAAACACATTAAGAATTCAACCACACAAAAGCCTAATTGTATGATTTAGTTATAAACAGAAATATGTAAAATCTGTAAGGATGATTTTGAAAACAGAATCAACAATATGTAAATAGATTTCTGATTTTGAAAACAGATGGATAAGAATGACTCGAAAAAAAAAACAATTGAGCCTATTTGAAACATTAAGAAATCAGCCCCCCCCCCCCCCCCCCCAAAAAAAAATATCAGAACCAGCCCCCTAAAAAGTTCAAAATCCTACAAACTAATTTAGTACAAGCAAATTGGTTTCGATCTCAATATTTCACTAAACGTCAAGTTAACCAGTTAGAAACATGGCAATACTAATTCGGTAAATGTCATAAAACCAAAAAGGTAGAGAATGCACAATGTCTAGAGGTAATCTGTACATAAATAAAAACAACAATACTTGGAGTCCATGACATTCGCCATAAGTCCATAACTATAAAAAACTAACTGCAAGAATGTGCTCCCAAAATTGTTGTTGAGCTTGTAGTAAAAGAAGAGGCTTTACAACCTACTATCATATGCTAGGATTATGTGCAAATTGTAAAAATCTAAATTGAGATTAGAGATTTGGATGAACCCCGGTGTTTGGTGCCTGCATTTAACCATATGAATTTGTCAACAAAATTAAGAATTTGTAAACAATAATTTGTAAATAGAATTTAGCAACTTAAGAATTTGCAAACAACAAAAGTGTGAGAATCTGTGGCAAGCATCGGAGTTTGACCGAATTGGAACGGGGATTTAAAATAAAATTTTGTGTCGGCATGAATTGTTGTTGGGTGTGAACCTGGACACATAGAAACATGACAAATAAGTGTTGCAGTAAATACTTGATTAACGTTCTTGTATAATATTGGAAACTCCTCGTCGTTACTTGGTTATAAATTGGCAATGATGGAGGCATAGTTCGATAGCAACGAGATGTCTTGGAAGCAGTTGGTTCCATCTTTGTTGCACTAGACTTATCATTTATGTCACGCAGCTTGTCAATGTGATAACCAACTCGCTTTTGCGGTCATCGCCCCTACCTCTCTCGTTTACTGGATCCTTCACAGGTGGGTTGTTGTCATTTGCTTCTTCCTGATTAGCTCCGACATTACTGACCTTCTCATTCCGATTATGAAGGAAACATCTTCTGAATACTTTGCCAATGTGGTCCAAAGATTATGCCGCTAGCCCATGCGTGCTTGTTCTCATCTTTTTTCCCTTCCTTACCCAGCTATGCAGCCCTCTACAACCCTCCTTAAAAAGTCAAGGATTTGCCAATGCCATTCCTGAAACAATGTTGAATAGACCTTGTATTTTCTAATACATTTCAACTTCTTCTGGCTTCTTCTCTAGCAAAGAGTAACAAGGAACTGGAACGGTAAAGTATGGTCGTTGTATATCTTTCCTCCATATATTTAGAATATAAAATTCTATTACATAGTCCAACGCTTATTCATTGAACACTCGAAGTATGTGGCTACATAATATCCCTCTGAATTGAATTTTTTTGCAGTCACAACACATCATCTTACTTTCCTTGTCCATGATCACCTTGAATGTACGACACTTCCTATACTTTAACCTTCTAACTAATACTTCTTATTCATGCATTTATCCATAATCGACAACCAGTGTAGAATTATAATTGCATTCAGTGTTCTTAGAACTAATTAATACCAAAAATAATAGATCCACTATTGTTGCATCCAATATTCTTAGAACTAATAAATACCAAACAACTTCAAACATAACATCAAGTCACGAGACCTTAAACAATTCAAATACCCCCATATTTTAAACCATGTCACTTGTTGACCCTCAATCAACACTTCTTGAGATGACAACAAAGAGACATTGTGGATTGGTGTTACCACCCCATATCTTCATCTTTAGCTTGTCTGGAGGGTTAATGACGATTGGTTCTAAGTTGCTCATCTGATAGCCTATCACAATGTCATTTTTTTGAAGGGTCGTCAACATAATCATGTGGAAAGAACATTTTCGGACCTAATCACTCTTCAAGTATACATGCTTGGATTTTTAAAACATAACTTATTATTCTGAAATTTTAAACAAAAAATACGTCAAATAAAGTGGTGATTTCAAAATATACAATGAAAGTAATTCCTTATTACGCATCTCTTGTGAAAAGAGATCCTCTAGTGCGTCATTTGATCCTCTTATCTTTTGCCAACATAGCAAGAATGCTACTCCTCAATTTATTTGGGATGAGAAAATCGTTGGACAATGCAGAAACAAATTTCTTAAGCAAGTCTTTAGTCATATGGTTACACATCTCAGTGATAGTGATCTATCCATCATGTTCAACAAGCATCCTTTCAACCTAATGTCAAAATCAATATAAAAAATATCAATGATAGGTCAAGTATAGTACAAAACCCTAAAGAAACTTAAATAGTGTAAAATGTTTAACACGATTTACTTTCATATTTGTAATGTGGAGTGATGTCCATGTTTTGTGCCATGTTTTATACTTACTTAATATCAATTTCTACATACATTTCATACATTTGGGCTAGAATAGTACGGAATCTATGTAGTTTATGCTTATTCGCCAAATTATGGAATCTACACCAGTTTCTGTTTAATTTCGCAGAAATCGAGGCAATCTACAGTAGTTCAGTGAAAGGAGGAAAAACTCAAAGTCAACTACAGAAAGTCCAAGGTCAAGGAGTAGCGGAACCAGGACAAATCGAGTTGGAAGCAAGTAAATCGAGTCGAAAATCGCAAGTCGATATCGAGTAATCCACTCGATTTCCACCCAAAAAGCCAAGAATCGACTAAGGAAGAACAGGGAGGTTGATATCGACTACCTCAAGTCGATATCGAGTTGTCCATATCGAGTCAATACCCAGAAGTCGACCCGAGAAGCTGAGAGCAGGAAGGTGTAAGTCGATATCGACTACCTCAAGTCGATATCGAGTACAAATCGGTCGATTTTCACTAAGGAGGCCGAGATCGAGTCAGGAAAGAATAAGTTCAAAGTTGCAGGTCGATATCGAGTCATGCTAGTCGATATCGACTGGACCCACATTACCCGATTTCGAGCTAGTCCGAATCTTGTTAAGGTTCTATCCCGAATCCGATGGAGATATTTTCGAGAGAAGATTCCCAACACATGAAGATTTAGATATTTTTATCTTTTCTATCTTTTTTATTTATCCTAAGGGTTGAACAATTAATTACCCTAGGATTTATCTAGTTTTACTTATTTAGATTTATTTATTTCCTAAGTAGAATTATATCTTCTATGATAGATAGAGATATAGATAGAGTTTCCTTTCTTGATTGGCAGGGATTGGAAGCCTATAAATAAAGCCCATTGGGCTAGTTTTTATTCATTCAATTTCAGAATGAGAGAAGTAAGTAGAGAGTAGAGAGAGAGAGAGAGGTCGAGTGGAGCAAGGAGCGAAAGTGATCTGGCTTTGTTCGGTTTGTACTTTCTTCAGTTTGGTTTAATGCAAGTTGTTTCTTTTCAATCAATGATGTCTTCGATTGCGATGAAGAGCGAGTAGTCCACCCACTTCTAGGGTCGGGGTGAGCCCGACGATAGTCATGCGTGTTGGAGGTAAAGATCCGACCTTTATTATGTTTTAAGCATCTACTACCTTTTATGTGTTTATTACCCATTCAATGGAGATCCATGCTAACAAATTGGATTATAAACATTAAAATTGGTAGATACAATTAAGGTTTCTTGAAAAAGTTGTCTAATTGTCGGAAAAGGCGAAAGCTTGATCCTTCGATGCGATTTGCATAATTATCGTTATTTATCTTGCCTTATGCATGTTTGGTTATCGTCGTCGCAAACCCCGATTTTGGAAGTTTTTCTTTTACATAAAGTTTATTCCGAAATCTCAAAAACTTTGTTCTTTATTTCACTGTTTCTACTATATATTGACCACCTACTGGTCGATATCGACTTCTAATTCCCGATCCAGAAAGATCGCTGCTCGTTTGTGTCTCTGCAGGTTTGGTCAATTTCGAGGAACACTGGTCGATATCGACTCACCTAGGTCGATATCGAGTGACATAAGTCGAAATCGACTGACTTTCTGGAAGCTGCCCAACATGGAGCAAAGTAACAATGCTTATTTGTAAAACTATTTACTCAATTGAGATTTCTCTAGTCTCATCTTTCAACACTCCAAATGGGATAGCATTAGGAAATAAGAGAACAACATCTCGAAAAGAATGATTAACCAAGCATGGCCATCTTTTGACATAGAATGTGATTAGCCAAGTAGAGGGCCATTAATAAATGAGATTTTTCAGTCCCAACTTTCATCACTCCAATTGGGATAGCATTAGGAATTTAGAGAACAACATCTCGAAAGGAATGTTTAACCAAGCATTGACCATCTTTTGACATAGAATGATTAACCAAACATAGTGTTATTAATAAATGAGTTTTTTTAGTTTCAGCTTTTATCACTCCAATTGAGATAGCATTAGGAAACGAGAGAACATCATCTCAAAAAAATGATTAACCAAACATGACCATATTTTAACATAGAATGCAGTATTTTCAAAACCAAAAATATCCTCCCAAACCTGTTACAAGCAAATTGCTAGCTAGAATCAATATATTTTTACACAAGAACATTACCAAAGTTAACTTTATTAAAAATTAATAGACCAAACATTTCGATTAAATTTTCTACAATGATTTTTAAATTAGAAATAAGCATTTTAATGAAAACCTACATACAAATTAAACCTTTTATACAACTTAGATTAGATAAAGTACATGTGCAATCCCATGTTGTATAGAACATTGTTGCATTAAACGACCAACCATATCAGATACCCTAATGTTTTGAATGTCTACTCATCAAATTGATTTGATTTGTCGTCCAACATTAGAATCTCTTATTTCAGTTATAATGTGACCCCTCAATTCTTCTTGCAGTCCGGTGAGAGCTAGCAAAACCTCAACGGTTCTTGCATCACCCTAGCTCAAAAAAAAGGTTTGAAAATTGTAAGAAACGTAAACAAGAAAACAAAGTGGTAGGATATTTTTTAAATCTGCTGGACATAAAGTGTAATACCTGCTCATTATTTTTGTTGAATATCTTTCAAGGAAATATTTTATTCAGAATTATTCTAGAGATATTCTAGGATATGTAGATATAATATCTTGTATATTTTTAGATAGTTTTTATTCTTCTTTATCTTTCATTTCCTTGTAATACTAGATCTAAGGCTGTACATATAGGCCTATTGTTCTAGCTGCATTAATCAAACTGACAGGATTCATCTTCTTCCTGTCTTCAATTTTTAAATTGTAATACA
The DNA here is from genome assembly GCA_037127255.1 of Persicaria tinctoria. Classification (NCBI taxonomy): domain Eukaryota; kingdom Viridiplantae; phylum Streptophyta; class Magnoliopsida; order Caryophyllales; family Polygonaceae; genus Persicaria; species Persicaria tinctoria. The sequence continues at coordinate 12,026,907 of JBANSL010000012.1, forward strand.
ATAAAGACAAAGAAAATTTTGTGTCATTGTGCACTTCTCTTATCCTCATAGTGAATTAATCAGAATACTCAACTTTACTCCGAAAAAAGTTTTTGAGTAAAGTTTATTATAGTTTTCAGTTCGAAAACCGATATTGTTTATTCTAAAATTGCTTTGTAGTTTTTTAGTAAAGTAATCTATTAATGAGAAAAGAATTGCATTTAGTGTTTTTAGAACTCATCAAACCAAAAATAACATATCAACTATTTATGTATTCAATGTTCTTGGAACTAATTAATTAATACCAAAACACTTCAAACATAACATCAAGTCACGAGACATTAAACAATTCAAATACCCCCGTATTTTAAACCATATTACTTGTTGACCCTCAATCAACACTTCTTGAAATAACAACAAAGAGACATTGTGAATTGGTGTTACCACCCCATATCTTCGTCTTTAGCTTGTCCGGAGGGTTAATAGGATTGGTTCCGAGCCGCTCGTTCGATATAGCGCATATCACAATATCGTTTTTTTAAAGTGACGTCAACATAACCATGTGGAAAGAACATTTTTGAGCCTAACGACTCTTCAAGTATGTGATTAGATTTTTAAAACACAACTTATTATTCTAAATTTATAAACAAAGAAATATGTCAAATAAAGTGGTGATTTCAAAATATACAATGAAAGCAATTCCTTATTACGTACCTCTTGTGAAAAGAGATCCTCTAGTGCGTCATTTGAGCCTCCTATCTTGTGCCAACATAGCAAGAATGCTACTCCTCATATTATTTGGGCTGAGAAAATCGTTGGAAATTGTAGAAATCGATTTCTTAACCAAGTCTTTAGTCATATGATTACACATTTTGGTGATAGTGATATATCCATCATGTTGAATAAGGATCATCTCAAAATAATGTCAAAACCAATACCAAAAATATCAATGATAGTCAAGTATAGTACAAAACACTAAATAAACTTATATATTGTAAAATGTTTAACGTGATTTACGTTGATATTTGTAATGCGGAGCAAAGTAACAAGGGATCGCGAATACACCGAATATCACGGAAAACATCCTCAACAGTCCATATTTGCTCTCATAGCATAATAATACTAGTAAACAAGACTTATTCATAAAACTATTTTCTCAAAACATAAGCAAAAAGGAGTAGAGTGCCATTAAGAAACAGGATTTTTCCAGTCTCAACTTTCATCACTCCAATTGGGATAACATTAGGAAATGAGAGAACAACGTCTTGAAAAAGAATGATTAACCAAAAATATCATCCCAAACCCGTTACAAGAAAAAATACTAGCTACGATCAATATATTTTTACACAAGGACATGACCAAAGTAAACTTTATTAAATATTAATATACTAAATATTTTGATTAAATTTTCTACAATGATTTTTAAAGTAGAAATGAACATTTTAATGAAAACCTATACCTATAAGTTAAATCAAAACATTTATACAACTTATATTATCAACAACAAAAACATCATTTCCCGTTAGATTACACAACTCTTTGATAGTGATATAACAAGAAAGAAAACATTATCACTTTCTTGTGATTGTTGTGAATTATAACTTCCCGTTGGATTCAATGTGATTTTTTCAGTCTCAACTTAATCACTCCAATTGGGATAACATTAGGGAATGAGATAATAAAATTAATATTCATACTAATTATTATGTTTTTAGGTTTGTTGGATGCAATTGGACGCAATATAGATTTCGCCAACCAATATGGGACCTCCACCTACCGCGACACTATCAAATTTTGTGGCACGGAGGGGCGCTCGTTGGATGTCATCCCGCCCTCGACTTCCCATTGCCTCTCGGACCCGCCCAAGAAGTACAGGGTGGGATTTTCCCATGAGCATAATAGGGGGGATAGTCAGAGGGACGATCGATTTTATGATCTCACCCAGCACTAGATGACGAGTCCCACATGCGAGAGCGAGGTCATTGCTGACTACTTAAGTGGTACACATCTCAGACCCGACCGTACATCTTGCCCACCACACCGTTGATAGAACCCCCACCCGTGCACCTGACTGAGATAGACCCCCTCAGCAGATAGTTATCGTTCCGAAGATCCTTTCTCTACACTCTTCTTAGTTATGCCCTCTAAGACACACTTGGTTGCATCTTGTTCCGCTTCTTTTTTTTAGCCAATGTGTTCGGTGATTCATACGTCTCATCGCCAACTGTATACCGAGCATTTGAACTGAGGAGCATGTTGAAGTCCCATGTGTTCTGTGTGATATACAAGAAAATCCAAACTAGCCATTTGAGCGTAAATTTGTAGCTCATTCTTATACTATGATTTCTCTAACATGATACTCCCTCCGTCCAAAAATACATGGACTTTTACTATTCATGCACACTTTTTTAGGAGTTAAAAACTATATAAAGTATTAAATTTTTTATTAAATTTTTTTAATAATTACAAACTTATTATCAATAAGTTTGTAATTATTAAAAAAATTAATAAAAAAGTTAATATTTTATATAATTTTTACCTTCTTAATAAAAAACCCCAAAATGTACAAGTTAAAACGTATTTTTGGACGGAGGTAGTAATAAAAAACCCCAAAATGTACAAGTTAAAACGTAAAACAAATAATATCACACTTCTTATTAGGCAAATGGCAAATGAATCGCAAATTCAATAAAAAGGAACAAAAGGATAGTTTCTTTGATGGGAAAAAAGGACGGTAATTGAATAGTTAAAATCTTGCATTTACACATGGCAAAGACCAAAATCATAAGCAATCGTCCCCAAAACAGAAATATTGCAAATTGCACGGTTGGAACTGCTGTGAGTGTTCTTTTTTCCAAAAATCATAAGCAATCGTTCCCAAAATAGAAATAAAAAAAACCAAAATCATAATCATAAGTAAGAAATTAATTACCATCTTGTCGTTTTTCCATGGAAGTTGTTGTGGGGTTCTCTTGTTTTTGACATTTAATATCAGCATTAAACGTCCCCAAAATAGATTTTAGGGTTTCTAACATTTAAACTGCTGTTTTTGAACGTTTAATGTTAGTATTAATTTAAATGAATTTATTAAGGATATTTAATAGACATTTCTAAAATGTATTTCTAATGTTTTTACTAAATACTACTCCGTAACATTTAAACGTATTCCTAACATTTAAACTGTTGTTTTTGAACGTTTAAATGTTAGTATGAATTTAAATGAATTTATTAAGGATATTTAATAGATATTTCTAAAACGTATTTCTAACGTTTTTACTAAATACTAACATTTAAACGCATTCCTATCATTTCTGAGTTTTCAAGAGAGGGCACGTCCATAAGAACGTGTGTATTATGAGAATTACACACATGCGCTTTCACTGTGATAAACCCATGAATTCGCATCCTCTCAAATCTCACTATAATCTCAACAAAATCAATTCCAAGGTGATCCTATACTAACATTTAAACGTATTTATAACATTTCTAATTTCTCAACAGAGGGCACGTCCATAAGAACGTGTGTATACTGAGAATTACGCACAAACGCTTTCACTGTGATAAACCCATGAATTTGAATCCCCTCAAATCTTGCTCTAATCTCAACAAAATCAATTCCAAAGCGATCCTATACTAACATTTAAACGTATTCCTAACATTTCTGAGTTCTCAACAGAGGGCACGTCCATAAGAACGTGTGTATACTGAGAATTACACATATGCGCTTTCACTGTGATAAACCCATGAATTCGAATCCCCTCAAATCTCACTCTAATCTCAACAAAATCAGTTCCAAAGTGATTCTATACTAACATTTAAACGTATTTCTAATATTTCTAATTTCTTAGCAGAGGGCACGCCCATAAGAACGTGTGTATACTGAGAATTACGCACATGCGCTTTCACTGTGATAAACCCATGAATTCGAATCCCCTCAAATCTCGCTCTAGTCTCAACAAAATCAATTCCAAAGTGATCCTGTACTAACATTTAAACGTATTTCTAACAGTTCTGAGTTCTCAATAGAAGGCACGTCCATAAGAATGTGTTCCTATACTAACATTTAAACGTTTTTCTAACATCTATGAGTTCTCAACAGAGGGTACGTCCATAAGAACGTGTATTCTAACATTCCTTTAAACTTGTATTGAGAATTACATAACATTTAAAGAAGAAATTCAAACCTTCACTTTTTTGCGTGCTTGACATCCCGCCTAAAATTCATCTTTGAAGTAAACTGGCACCCATCTACTTTGTGCAACATACATATCACTACACCTAGACCTGAGCAGACATGGGCTAACCCGCCCGGCCCGTCCAACCCGCCCTGTAAAATATGCGGGCTTGGGTAAGGTAATTGGCCCAAGCGGGCCGATTCGGCCCGGCCCAGTTGGCCCATAGGGCGGACTTGGGCTAAGGGTTAAGCCCAAGCGGACCGGTAGGCCCGGCCCGCCTATATATATTACTTATATTAATTTTTATATATTTGTTTTAAAATACTACGGAGTATATGTATTGATTATATAATATCTAAAGTTTTACATCTATTACTTTATAAATACTAATAGTTTTTACATCGCATATAAATTAAGAAATACAATAGTACTTAATATATTATTTAAAAAAAATCATTGAAATGAACCTACATAAAGATTATAGTGTGTAATTTCACAAAAAATCAAACATTTTCTTTGGAAGATTTCTCGCGATGGCCTACCAACTACTGAAAGACTACAGCGGATACATGTCGCAGTGCCTTCGGGCTGCTGCTTCTGTGCCTGCACCACGGAATCTACCCATCACCTTTTTGTTACGTGCCCCATGGCCCTTGCACTAACCGCGGAGCTGTGAATTACCATTCCGAAACTTAATGGTATAGACAACCACTCGAAACCCAATACTATTCTCTCCTCCATCTATAATGAGGTAGGCAAGGATAAGATGTGTTCTTTGGCATTTGCTTGGTAGGGTCTTTGGTTCTTCCGTAACCAAATAACCTTCCAACGTGCGGCGACGGCTACTTATCGAGAAATCGCACTTTTCTGTCACTCTAGTCGCAATAATTGGAAGGACCGTTTTGATACACAAGTTGCCAGCAAAATTAATACTACCACGACATCCTCGCAGGGAGGTGCTGTCGGGGAAACAAACTATAGAGTTCCAAGGGCTAATATGCAAAGGTGGGACAAACCCCCACATGGCTATCACAAACTAAATTTTGACGGCTCCCATCGCCAGTCAGGGTAAGCCTCCTATGGTTATGCAATTCGGGACCATCTTGGTCAGCTGGTTGCTATTGGTTCGGGTAGGTGTAACAACACGTCGCCGGTTTTCGCCGAAGCCATGGGCCTACACATGGGTGTGTCTAGGGCTAAGGAGTTGGGAATTCATAATCTCCTTATAGAGGGAGATTGTTTGGTCGTCATAAAGGCTCTCCTGGGGGACTGGACGTGCCCTTGGAATATCGAGCTGTTGATGACTGATACGACTTTAAATCTCCGTTCCATCTCTAATGTTGCTATTCGTCATATTTTCAGGGAATCTAATGCAGTGGCTGACAGGATTGCGAGTCTGGCTCACTGCTGCCCTGCCGATGATAGCTTGGCCACAAATCAGGATCTTCGGGTTCTCGTCCGCTCGGACGCTCTGGGAAAGAAGTCCGCTCGTCGGCGTCTCTCCTAATTCTTATCCTGCTTCCAAAAAAAAAAAAAAAATAGTGTGTAATTTCACATTTATGTAACTTGTATACCTTTGTTTTGTATAAAATTTCAATCTTTTGAGACACTTAGCACATTTTTATAGTTTGAGATCAAACGTAAAAATAATAAAATAAAAATAATATTTTACAAAATTATAATGGGCGGCCCGATGGGCTACCCGGCCCACCCATGTGGGCGGGCTTGGGCAAGAGAGTTGACCCAAAATCCGGGCCTAGCCCAAGCCCGGCCCGCTAAAATGGGCCAAAATATTCCCATAGGCCCAGCCCAAGCCCGCTCATGCTCAGGTCTAACTAGACCACTTGTAAGTCGTAGGCCTCAACCATTTTGATCAGTGCCTCTTCAAAGTCTGGTATGGTAAGTTTGTCATGTAAAGCTCGTGGGAGGTCTTTTTGAAGGTCCTTCCATTGTTGGTGGGTGCCCAATGCTCCTTATGGCATTACGCATGGTATGTCATCTCGGTGTTGAGCTTTTGGGAAATTTTGTCTCACTGCACTCCTTACAAAATGAAAACAATGGGCAAAAAAAAGCAAAAAATTCAGCCACAAACATCTATAAACTTGATGCTGATTTTGAAAACATATATTTGTAAGAATGATTAAGCAAAAAAATTGCAATTGAAGCCTATCTGTAAACATTAACAAATCAGCCCCAAAAATTCAGAATCACCCCCCCCCCCAAAAAAAATCTATAAGAAATCAGTAATATGTAAACTTGTTACCGCTTTTGAAAATAAACTTCTATAAGAATGATTCAACGACAACAAAAAAAAATTCAGCAATCTATAAATAGATTGTTGAATTCTTAATGTTTACATGCAAACAACAATCTTTAAACGTTAAGAATTCAGCAAGTTTATTATTCAGTCCTTTTGAAAATCTCTAAACAGAAATATGTAACTACAAATTGTTGAAAAAACGAAATACATTATCTATGGTTTTGCAGTGATCTGTTATTATTGCTCGCGGAGCCTTGCCATCCATACACGTGAGCCAAGCACGGAACAACCAAACAAAATTCAATATTTCTTGTCCACCGATCAGAGCACAACCGAACAAAAGAGGTTGCCCATGGTGGTTGATTCCAACAAAAGGGCAAGTGGCATCTAGTTTATACCTATTTGTTAGGAAAGTAATATGAAACGATACAAAATCGTTCAATTCTTTGAATGCGACTATGCTCTTACTGTCCAACCAAAATACACTTCTAACTTCTAAGCCTCCCATCCTCATCCACATCATATGAGTACCAAAAATTCGAATTGCTTCCGCTGCTCATCTTCTCAAAGTGCTTCTTCATTGCAAAGAAGTCACCTTGTTTTATATGCTTTTCCTTTGACTCGATAATGAAGTTCCGAGAATCCCTCTCGTCGAATGGAACCTTCTCATTTTTTTATTTTTATTTTTGTTTGTACAGTAGGCAATAATTAGGACGTCTTTACGCAGAAAGATCATCCTTGATCATCCTTTCGAATGATGGTAGTCAGCTCCCTATTCAAAGGGAAGGTATACAAGTTACATATAGAATCACATCTAGTAATAAGATCAGCTGCTGAATTTGCTTCTCTAAAGCAGTGGCAGAAAGTTGCTGACGTGAATGCTGCACGAAGTCTTCCGATCTTCTCAATAACTCTAAGGATCTCCCATGGAACTTTAGCAGGATCATTGATTGCATTGGCCACCGTAAGGTTGTCTCCTTCAACTATCACTCGCTTCCATCCTCTAGTGCGGGCTACTTCTAACCCCAAACAAAACGCAAGGGATTCAGTTAAGAGTACTGATCCCTTTAGAACCTGTTGTTGGAAAATTTCAATTACTTTTCCATTCCAATCCCTAACTATACCTCCAATTTTGCAATCTCCATTATTTTTAACTGATCCATCGACATTTATTTTGTAAACTTCCTTTGGTGGTTTTTTCCATTTAATATGTCGACCTTCCCTCCTCCTTTGTACTGGTGCTTCCATATTTTTATCTTCTTTCCAGTCCTTTATGTTGGTTAGGGTTTTCTGTATTATATGGCAAGCAGAGATATTTTTATCAATGTTGTTTCTATTGTTGTTTTTGAAGATTATGGTATTCCTGGCTTCCCATATATTTTGCCAAATGAAACATAAATCATTAAAGTTTGGACTGCTATTCTTTATTTGTTTAACATCTGAAAGAGTTAAATTAACATTCTTATTCCCAATGAGAGATTTATTTGTCTTGACCTCATAAGCATTGATCACGGACTTAGCAAACTGGCAGTTTAGGAATAGATGTGTAGTGTCTTCATCTTCTTGGTTGCATAAGCAACATTGGGATGAGACCCTATTATAGTATTTATTCAACCTTAACTTTGTTGGTAATGCATCAATGGCTATTTTTCAAATAAAGTTACGGATTCTAGGAGGGATGTCAAGCTTCCAAACCCAATCACAATTATTAGCATTAGTTGGACTCACAAGATGTGGATTTCGAGCAGAGCTTGATGTAAATCTCCCGTCCTTGTTATATTTCCATATTAGTTTATCCTCAGTATCCCAAGCCGGGATATCTATTTTTACGATCTGACTAACCAGTTGTGCTGGAAATATTTGGTTCAGAAGTTGCTCATTCCATTTTTTATTGGGGTGTAAAAGTTGAGCAACATTCATATTAGGATCTAGATTATTTTGAAATTGTTTTAGAGAGAAATTTTCTACCCAGTTATCATACCAGATGTTTATCTTTTCTCCATTCCCGATAACCTTCTCATGACCACTAAACTGAACAACAAATGAGGAGTAAAATTATAATTTAATTGTTAATTTTTCATTAACATATAATTAAAAAGAGGAGGAAAATTGTAATTTAATATGTTTAATCGAGATTTGAATGAAATAATTTCAAAAATGGTTGATTGGTGACATAAGTTATTTAAAGGGTAGTTCCTGAAAATATCAATTTAAAGAGTAATTTATAATAAATGACTATATTTAAAGGGTGGTTTCTTAGCCTTTTTTTTAAAATTATTGTATATGGAGATTTGACGATGTCTGAAAAAGCATGATGTTTTCACAAAAAAAAAACATATATGTTGGCAAGACGTGTTTCGCCTATTGACAAGATGAAGTTTAGGTAATTATACTCAAGTCTTTTTCATTTTTTATAAAATAACTATGGATTGACCCGAGACAAAAAAAAACTTATAACCCTAATTTTTAACAGCCCTCTCGCCTCCTCCTTCGGCCCACACAATCATCTTCAACCCCTTCCATCCATTCCAGATCTAGTTATTTTAGAGCTCTTTTGTTTTAATCGAAATCTACACCGATTTATCACTAAAAAGGTATGGTATCCCATATAGTGTCAAAATCTCATTGATTTCGGGTGGATTCGATATATAAATTGGGGTTTTTAAATTTTGGTGAAAATTTTTAAAATCCAAATTCTCAATCGATTTTCGGTTGTTTTTTAAGGTTTTTTTATTTTATTTTTTATGTTATTATGATAAGAGAGTTGTATTTACAAGTTTGGGCGTCAATGCGGGTTAAAAAATGCTCGATTTAGGGGGATTTACATGTCGAGAAAGACTCGGCAAACCGAGTCAAGCGGAAGCCCTCAACTCAATGAACCTAGCAGAGGAGAAGGCATAGACTTGGTAGTTTGGGTCGAGGGTATGTATTTGCCTCATAGAAATTTGTCAAGGTTCCACCAAATGCTCTAAGAACTGCATCGAAAAAATATAATAGCCTCAACCATATTAAATGATTGTATCCTCACGCCGAAAATACAATCTTTTTTTTTTTGTCGAAATCCACCAATCTCAAAACAGATCAATTTTTTTTTAATCACATTCAATGAGGTTGATAATATTTTTAAGACTTCGGTATTTCGGGTCCTCATTGTCTCTCGAGTTAATCCGTAATTATTTCATAAAAAATGAAAAGGGTTCAAGCATAATAATTACATAAAATTTGCCTCCCCAATAGACAAAAACACGTCGTGCCAATTATCGTCCTTGAGGGTGTGAGATGGGTTTTGGGATTTGTTTTGGCAATGATTTGGCTGGAGTTTTGGTATGCGGGTTGGTGTACTTTGCTTTTCTTGCCGTGGTACAGGTTTCATGTGAACGGTGATTGGTTTGGCGAGCTTGTTGACGTCGTGGAAATGCGACGATGCCTGTTGATTCTACAAAGAGTCCATGTTGAGGTGTCCACTAGTGATCCCCAGAGTTCTCTGTGTGCGTCTTCCATTTGCCTGGTCGGTCGTTGCTTCTGCTAGCTTGTTGATTACAGTGTAGATGACTTGTACTTTATTTTTGTCTTTTCAATTCAGTCATTTGCTTCTTGTTATTTTCTTTCCGTCATTTGCTTCAGGTTGTACATGATGGTTAGTCCATTTCCCGGCTTGTCTGGGCTCTCGATTTCTCTAGGCTTGTTCATAGAATCGAATTTCTTTCCTTATATCAAAAAAAAAAAAAAAACACGCCGTGCCAATAGATTCCTCCTAAAAAAAAAAGATCAAAAAGATCGAAACAAAGTAATAAAGCCAAAATATAGTTCCACTTTTATGGGCCCATAAAGTGGGCTGGGCTGGATTTGCTGGCCCATGAAGATTCAAATCAGAGTCTTCCTATCGGAAAGGGCGGGAAACGACTACATTTGACCTGAAAGGATGGATGATTTCTGCAATTGAACCCTACAAACGATTCTCATGTCGGTCGCGCCAGTCAAATTAGCTCCCAAATCACTGTTAAGGGCTGCACTGCATCTCATATTTCTATTTCCTTCTCAACGCCCTGCTGGGATTGTACGCCTAATGTGATAACCCTAACCCTAATTTTTGAAATTCGCTCGATGATCACGAAACCTATTGTTTTCTGGACTGCTCCAGCGATCCAGTTATATCGACATGCCATGGACTTCGAGATCCTGTCGGCTTTTAAGCGAATGAGGTGTTTTGGTTAGTTTCTGAATTCTCTTGCCTTTAGTTTTCTCCTGTTATGCCGGTTTGTTCGAGGGCTTTCAGCCCTTTGAACTGTAGACAGATTAATGATTGTCAATTAAACATGGATTCGAGGATGATGTTTGCATTTGAAGTACGTTGGTTGGTGAATATGGCTAGCGCTCTGATGTGTTGTCCGCCCAGAAGATGTTTGATGAAATGTCTGAGAGAAACTTCTGTGGTAATTTACAAGAAGTATAGTGATAGTTACAGTTTGCAGCTTTGCAACAGCATTGCTGTGTACACCACGCGAAACAATTTTTAAAATTCGTTGCCGCAAGGAGGAAAAAACCAGGATACATAACCTTTGTGTGTTTTGTGTCAGCTTGTGGCCATACCTAGAAAGTGAATGGATGGTTTTCTGCTGTTCTTACTTCCATTCCATTCCATGACTGCAGAGTGCATGTTCTGAAGTTTGCTCCAACACAGTATGCCTGTATAGTTGTATTGTTGCCTTTCTTGGTTAACACTAGACAATTGGAAGGGCCTTTGGATATCTTCGATAGGTATGTCACTAATCGCTATTAGGGATATCAAACAGGTTTCACCACTTTGCTAATGGTTCTTTTAATCTTGTTCTTGTGGGAATACTGGTGACCATATGTTCACCCTCCCTGGATTCTTTGTTGCAGTGCTGGAATTTGTGGATATAAAGCATGAATGAGCTGAACATATGGTGAAATCCATGGTCCTTGTCCTTTTGAGTGATATATGGGCTTTGGCCTAGCAAGTGGGCTTTGGCCATGAAGGCCTTATACCAGTAACACTTGTGCTCTTCCCCACCAAAAAGTAACACTTGAGCTCTGCCGTGCTCTGTCCCAACACCATTATGAACTTTAAAGATTGTTGGTTCATTTCTCTCAAGTGAAAATGCAAGAACGAGTGCTGTATTCTAACATTATCAATGCTTTGTGAAATATCTGGTCTTCCAAGTGCTATGGATTTTCTTGTTTGATTAATTACTAAAGTATTATTTTTTGTTACAAAAAAAAAAAAAACTTTTGGTTTTTGAGCTTTGATATTTTATTTTATAAATGAATTTGTTAGATTGATAAAATCCAAAATATGAAAATTTGGCATGGTAACTCTTCCTCTTTGAATTCTTCAATTACGGGGAATAGTTAGGAAAGTATTGTCCAAGAAGATGATTTTTCTCCTCGACATCACTTTCAAATTTTGATGTCGAGTATGCATCGCACAACAAATGCAGTATTTGTGATTTTGTGTAGCATGTAGTTTCACTTTAAGAGCAGGCCCTAGCTACTTTAAACAATAGTTTTAGGGTGATACTGATAGGGTCCTGCCCCAATGTTTTGTTCATCTATTATTGCTAACCTGTCATGGCATGATTGATCAAGTTGCATAAGATATGTATTATAAAATTGTCTAAAGTGGTCTACTGATTTGCCTTTCCTTGGCCAACTTGAATAAAATATTCCAACATATCTGTGCATTAGTCTAAACTACGGATTCTTATGTTTGTTCTTGACTAGTGACTTACAACCAGTCTCATTTTATACAAAGTTGATTAATAGCAGTAGCTTATTCGAGTTTTCATGTCTAGGCAATTGAAAAACGTCCATCTAAACTAGACATTATTGGATTTGAATGCACCCTATATAGCTTGTTTTTGTGTAAATGCAACTCCATAAGTTATAACAGCATGTAGATGCATATTGTCAGCTGTGAAAGAGAGAGTATGGTAATTGAATTATTCACTTCAGTGTGTTGAGCTTACATTTTGTTGTTTTAATAGCTTTGGATATTGAATCATCGCTTAACTAATCAGCTGGATGATTTTTTTTTTACCCTCACATCTTATCATAATAAAGTCAAGGTATGGGCGAAAATCAAAGGATCTTTTTCCATGTGCAGGAGGAGCTTCCTAATTGATGCCCTATTATTAGCAGACATGATATTCCATAAAATTCTACATTCATATGTTGCACTATTATTAAATACTGTAGTATTTAAATGTACTGTGCCTTTTATTGAATCTTACCATAGTTAATTTCACATTCTCATTGGACTTCCTTCTAGGTCTGTTGTAAGATGCATGAATGCCGTTGGGTGCCAGTGCACTAAATATGCCAATTTTCTCCTTCCTGCTGGAACATTAACTATTGGTGTATCTACCTGTGGTAATATCAGACCCTTTTCATGCCAAATATCCATGGTAAGCACTTTCTTACGACGAACTCATGTTTTATTTACCTATAAGCCTTGGGAAAAAACCTTCTGTTTGGCATGTGAGATGTCCAGCACCAAGTGTTCATTAGACAGCATAAAATCAAACATCAGTTCATGTTTTAAGGTAACCATAAGATGGTAAAAATAACGCTAAAGAACAAGCATATGGCATGTTGTGCGCAAAAAACATCTGAATCTTGCAGAGCATGCAGCTAGAATAACTTATTCGATCATATCTTTAGCATTATCATCGTACAAATGGTATTGAATTGCTGCAGGTTTGCAGCGATCAGAATTATGATCCTGCAGGAAAGGACTCATAGGGCAAAAGCCTTGCAACCAAGGATGCATTCATGTGAGGTGAGCCCCATCCAGCCTCCTCCAACCACCTTCTCTGCTTAATTTACAATATCTTCTGTTTTCTTTCTCCCCACCCCCACAATTTGACATTTCTGCTTCCACATAGTGTCGTTTTAAAGTCGTGTTTTCGCGTGCCCTTGATCTTTATATTTTGATTTACATTGGCCTCTTAACTGATCAGTGCTCTGTTTTAGTTTCATTTTCTTTTTTGCCGTTTCTTGTGGTAGATGTTGTTTGAACAATTGAACTTTGAATTGAGTGGTCATTGCACAGTTAAAAGACACAAGTATGAAGTATATGATGATCAATGCCTTCCATGCTTTATTAATGGTTTGCTGTATGGGGCCAATTAAGTTCCATGTTCATATATATAGTAAATCAGTCAAATAGTCTTGTTGGTATGCTCTAATAAAACACTGTTTGTTGTTATCCATGGAATGGAAAATGGTTATCATTTAATGCCTGAAGAGTGCAAGGGAAAAGATCAGATTGAGATGGGGAAGAAAAACAAATTGGGGAGACGAGTGTTTTCTAATGGACTTAGGTTAAGTCCTTGTCAGTTTCTATCACCATTCATGAACCTAGCAAAGATGATTGGTGGATGAAAAGGAGGAGGACCATTAAGATTTAATCCACTGTTTCTGTTTCTGTTGTGAGACTTTGGACTTTTGGGTTCTTATCAAATACTTGTCCACAGTTCCACATGAGAGAGAAAAAAGAAAAAAAAGGAGGAAAAGGCCAGGTGGGCAATTCCACAATCTGGGCTAAAAAACAGGAGGTGTTCACGTGAAGTTCACGCCTCCAAATCCCCACCTCTCTCTCACTCACCTAACGCCAATCCTGCAGGCTTCAGGTGCAGTGGGGTCATCTGAAGCATCCACGTGGCACCCAACAAGAAAAGTTGGAGTATTTATTTATTTCTTTAAAGAAAGCTACTGTAGATTGTTATTGTTGTTGTTTTGTTGTGGTGTTGTGATGTTGCGTCGTGTTCATTGCACCCACAAGAGATATATATTGATAGAGATCCCCACAAGAGTACAGCCAGGGTCCCCATTTCCCCCACCTTCAAGGCCAGATATTGACCGCCCAAATGGCCAAATCTCTTACTGGGTGGTAAATGGGTCCACGTGGAATTTGTCCATTTCCCTCAACCCCCACTGTTGGCAATTGCAATGTAAGCTCCACTCATCCCCTCCCCCCTGTCGCAGCATGAGTGGCTCATGAAAAGATACTGAGTAGATCATTATATGCTCTGATTGATGACCACCATGCACAGTAATTTCTCAACTTAACTTGATGCTTGTGTTGTGAATCCTTAATCGTGTGATCAAGCTTTTCTTAGGGTTTAAACTTGGATTTGATTTGGTTTACTGTATGGTTGCTCTAGCCGAGAATTCGGGTTGGGTTTGCTGGACATTCAATTAATTGAAATAATTGAAACATGATTTTAACGTAAGAGAAGTTTTTTCACTTTAGGGGTGGTAATAGCAAAATAGTGAAGGGTTAGAATTTCAATTACATTTCAATTAATTTAATTAATTGAATGCCCACCCTAGGTTTTCTTAATGACCCAAAGACAAATAGTGAACCATGTGTAGGTTTCGGTCATTTGAGAAACTAGGAGTTTGTCTATTGTGGATGCTCTAAGGAACGTTCCACAAAAGTCGTGTACTTCTCTACCGTTTGTTGATTTATATAGTTTACCTTCTACATATATCCTTAATTGTGGGGTTTGGAGTTTTGTGTCTAAGCTTGCATTCTTATTGTAGTGATCCCCTCTAAGAATCCTAGAGGATAAATCGGGTGATTTGCATTCCTCCTTTCTTAGCTTAGGCCCCTTTTCTTTTAACTTATCCCAAAGTACTTGTTAATACAGTGCTTAATTTGGATCATCTTTTAGGTCTATAAATCAGCAAATCACTTGAATTTTCTGGCAATGATTTAGATTGTTCTATAGTTAGCTAAACTCTGATTAATCTATTAGTAGCTATCATAGTCAAGTTTTCATCCGAACACGGAATACCCACCAGAGGTCAAACTATACACTTGGAAGCTTCCCTACAAGGCATCTGGCTTAATTGTGGAGTCAATTGAGAACACCCAACTTTCAGCCGTCTGATGTGATATCTCATGAATCAACGGTTGTGTGTTATGATGCATCATTAATACATAGTCCCACCCAAGTGCCAGGTAACCCTGGTTAAGAGTCCCATACCTCATATGTGGGTTAAGTCAGAGCCAACATAGTTAGAACTTTTAACTCACACTTCCACTTCATTAATTTTTGCATCTTTATTCAACCCAAGATTTCTGGGTTCCCATAGCACTACTCTCCACAGAGATCGATAGAGGGATCGCCCTTGAATGTTCTAGCTTGGTTTTTTGGTAATTTAAGGTAGCCCGCACGTCGAAATTCATAGAAGTTAGCAAGGAAAGCGACGTGATATGATAGCTTTCAAGTTCCCCAAGAAAATTTGTTGCCTCCATAGTTGATTGGGATGGTTGTTTGCTCGGTTTTGACACCTCCAATATATATCTGAATCCGTGCTTAGCTTGTAGTCTCCAATCCGTCCGGGCTCTTCGGTCTGTTGCAAAGAGGTCTGCATCTTTCCTTTTCCTTCATCCATAAATTGATCTGGGTTTTCTCTTCCCAACGCCGTTGCTTGCTTTTCGGGTTTGTCTAGATTTAGATCATCACCTTTTTTCCCCTAACTGATTAAATAGGTTTGTCCCCAAATCATTCCTTTAATGGAAATCCAGGTGTGGGTTTAGCTTCATTTTTTATCTTAATCACCCAGTTGTCAAAAAGATCCAATTTTTTTAAGCATTAAAGTCAGAATCGGCTGCTTGATTAAATAATTAGTTTGACTAAATATTTTAATTTATTAGGCTTTATACATGTGATTAGGGCACGAGTTACTTGGGATTTATTCTTCTTGACGTTTTATCACAAAAATCATCTTCTCTTTTATTTTGAACTCATACAGAAACTGTATCTGTTCTTTCACACCTACCTCATATTGGTGCTGATGGGATTTGATTTGTTTCAGAGCTTCTGATAGCAACTCCACATCAGCTGCAGACTATGCCTTTCTCTGAGCTCCTCAGGTTTTCTAAGGGGAAAGTTGATCCCACTCAGCAGAGAACATCCAATCTTTCTTCTGATCTCTCATTCCAGTAAGTTCCATTTCAATTATTCATATGTTTTTTTTTTGGGTGCTAGTAAGTACTATTACAAGTTACTTGCTGGTGTTAATTGTTTATGGTTTGTGGGTACTAATGCAGGGGTGACAGTGACTGCTGTGAACTAGTTTGGGAGAATGGTCAGATTGTTATGCGTAATCAGTCTGGTAGAGATAGAAAAGGTTCGTTTTGTAACAATTTGCCTTCATTCGTCTCCAAGCCTCAAGATGGAAAAGATGCTAAAAATTCAAAGGGCAAGTTTAGTTCAACTGCATCTGCACTTAATGATTTTCCATTGTCTGCCCCACCCTGTGATATTGGTTTGGATGAAGATGACAGCACGGTCCCTTGGCTAAATTGTCCCGTCGTGGAGCCTTTCAATAATGGGTACTGTCCTGACATTTTGCCGGAGTCCTATGTGGTAACCGGAAACGAGTTCACTCAATCTAATTCTACCGCGAATTCATTGAGATTGCAAAAAGGGAGCACGTCGAAGATACCTTCCAGCGCTACTGAACTTAGTAGACTTAGAAACGGTGAGGCCTCTTCATTCATGCAGAGCCAACACACGATGCCAAGATCAGGAAATTCGGAGGTGACTTGCAGTGAAGCAGGCAATGCCCGCCATGTAGATTTGAAAGATACCATTCCTTGTTCATCGTCAGTGGGCGGTTCTATGGGCATGAAGTTGCATAAAAGCAATGAAGGACAGCCTACTAATGCTTCCGGCATGATGAATTTTTCTTATTTCTCACGGTTTGCTTCGCTTTCTGCGGCTAATACAAGGAGCACGGCCACAAATGCTGGAGCTGCCACGAGCTGCACGCAAACTGCAGGCGTTGGAAATAAGGGAAGTGTTGGTTTTATGCAGAAGGAATCAGGTTCCCACACCCAACCCGCCATGCCGCCTTTCAATGGACGTGTAGAATCAGTGCCGCCTCAATCAGATGCGATTCCTCCAGAGCAATCTGTTCCTGCATGTCTAGAACGTGATGGGAAGAGCGAGAAATCTTCAGTGCCTACTAAATTGGCGGTGGATGGTGAAAAGATTACTGAGCCTGCAGTTGCAACATCTTCTGTTTGTTCAGGCAACAGCTTAGAGAGAGATTCAAATGATCCTGCAAACAGTTTGAAACGGAAATGCCAGGAGACTGGAGATTCGGAAGGTCCTAGTGAGGTATGAGATGCCTCGGGATAACTTCTCTAACAACTCCTATCAAAATTTTCTTTTATATCCATTGAAAAGAAGCTGTGTCTTGCAGGAGGTTGAAGGTGAATCAGTTGGTGTCCACAAGACTCGTCATAATCACGCTGGTTCAAAGAGAAGCCGAGCTGCAGAAGTGCATAACCAGTCTGAAAGGGTGAGAAGAGTTTTTCTGGAGAATAATTTCAATGGTTTCATATTGATCTATGTTGTATTGTGCTAAACATGACCTAACTTTTTCCATGCATATCAACAGAGGCGGAGAGAGCGAATCAATGAGAAAATGCGTGCACTACAAGAGCTCATACCGAACTGTAACAAAGTATGCCTACTGTTTCTCGTTATGTTTGTATCTGTTCCAAGTTCCATCTAACAGGCTTAGTTTCTTGTATTTTGAATTATTCTATCTGTCCATAACCTTTTCAAAAGCTAAAAAATGAAAGACATTTTAGAATATATTCTGGAAATCAATAGCAAAATGAATGGTGTTCCAATCAAATTTGTCCGTTTTTTTCATTGGCTGACTCAGATTCTGGCTACATTAGGTGGACAAAGCATCAATGCTTGATGAGGCCATAGAATATCTGAAGACACTTCAGCTTCAACTGCAGGTGTGAACTTATCTTTCCGAGTCTTATGACAGCTACCATCTTTATCTACGAATCAGGAAATAGCTGTGCTAAACTGCCGCGGCTCTTAATTTTTCAGATTTTATCAATGGGAACTGGGATGTACCTTTCACCAATGATGTTACCAGGGGCAATGCAACATATCCATAGAGCTCATATGACTCAGTTTTCACAGATGGGCATCGGAATGGGCGCAGCATTAGGTTTGGGTATGGGCATGCCTGATGTGAATACTATGATGCAAATGTCTTCTATGCAAGGTCCATGCTATCCAGTCTCCGGCCCTCCTATTTCCAACCCTTCCGGTTTTTATGGAGCAGTGAGTTCTAGCCATCAAGGTCTTGGCCATCTTGGTCAAGGATTATCAGTACAGACTCCCCATGCCCCCCATCCGCACTTGGCAAGTATGCCAATGAGGCTACCCATGGGAAATGTTTCGGGTATGCCAGGCATGGCTGATGTTCTTGCAAACAGCTCAATGAATCAGGGCCCAACCCAGGTATTTGTCGCTTTATTTGTTTGAAACATATTTTTCTTGCTGTCTTGCCTTCTTTACTCGGAATCAAATTAAAATTCAACCCTCCATGAAACCTTCCTATATAATGCATGTAAGAGTCAAGAAAACCAAGAACATTGAACCCACTTTTCATCTTTTTCTTACTTCATATTAGCATCCATAATCCGCTACGTTTGCTTGCACATTCTATAGATATCATAGTCTCATTCTGGGAATCACAGCTTGGATGATTAGATTATATTGAGTACTCTAAAAATTAAGCCTTATTACCTTTTCCGGCTTGATACCAGGGAACTGTCGTACTCAATGATCAATCTCATACCGCTAATGTTGATGAATCCCAAAATGATAATGAGATGATTAACTCCAAGCACAGCTAATTAGCTTTGTGAGTGAAAACCTAACTGCTGATGTTGATCTTGCTTGCTTCACATCAAGGATTATGTGTATAATTTGTATGTTAAACCTACATTGCAGGTTAATTCCAAATTGCCGACATAACTCTTAGTTGCTGTAGAGGCTGTTTCTGTCTCTCAAGATCAAACATCTACAAACATGACTGCCCCAACCAATGATATTCACAACAGCTGTTGGAGGTAAATTAATCTTCACTATAAGCCCAGGATCACTGAAATTCAATGGAAGAGTATGCCTCATGATGGCATTTGGAGGAGGGTTCGGATCGTTCTATTTACGTACATACTGTTTAGCTTTCCCTGCTAGAGTCACAGGACCGAAACCCCCCTCATAGTTGTAATATTCTTATTTCATTTGAACATGTACAATCTCTTGCACATCTAAGCAATAAATATTTTGGCTAATCAGTAATTTGTTGCCTTCAAGCCGAGATCTTGTTCGAGTACTTCTGTTATTTTGATCTTCTAGGAATCTAGGATACAGCTGAAGTTAAAGATAAAATTTCTTCCTTAATGAATCAAGCTCTACATTGGTGATCTACATGAATCAAGTGAATCACACAAAGAGTAAGACTGGATGCAATACAACTCCTTGAATGAATAATGAATAGAGAAACAAATTGAAATGTCTTGAAATAAAAAAAAAAACTCAAACTTGTACCTCATTTATGCACACCTGTGCTATAAATTCATCAACCAAACCGGAAACGAAAGTTACAAAACACACCAAAAACTTAGACTCCAACAAATTACATACGGAAATTGATGCAATGTAGCTAGCAGCCAAGCACAGAGATCTCCTTCAAGATTCCACTACTCTACTTGACCTTGATATCGCCTTTGATATCAGTAGAAATTGATTTAGAGCTTGGAGATTTCCCGATGATCGCCTTTTTTGCTTTAACCAGGGATTGTTTCACCTTTGACATGATGTTATTGGATTGCTTCGAAGCAGGCTTGGCCGGAGCTTCCTCCTTTGGCTGATCCTGCGCGTCTTCTTTTGTCTCGTCTGCATCTTTGGCACTCTTCTCTTCAGGTTTAACCTCTTCTACTTCCCTGTCCTTTACTGCCTCACATGGAATCTTCTCTTCTTTGCTCTCTGAATCCTTAGTCTCCTCACAGGTCTCCAAGTGGCCATTTTGCTTGTCTTCAATAGGAGCTGTTACCTCCATCTCCTGTTTCTCCTCCTCAGTCTTGTTTTCCGAGGAAACCTCAACATCCTTATGAACACATTCCGCCTCTATTGGTTTTTCAGTAACTTCCTCAGCAGGGGCACCAGTGCTCTCGTTTGCAGCTTCATCTGTTTGTTGAACCGAACCATTGGTTACACCATCCTCTTTTAGCTCGTCTTTTTCAGCGCTTTGCTCTTCGTTTCCAAGCTTCTCTTCGGCTTCCTTGACCTCTGATGTCAACTCCCTCTTGATCTCTTCAACCTCCTTGGTTTCACCCAGGCTCTCCTCCTCCTCAGGTCCATTATCTACAGCCTCTGGGACCTGTGATTGCTCAACACCTTTCTCCTCAACTTGCACTTCTTTATCAATGATAGCAACATTGTCAGAACTTTCACTTGTTTCGCCTTCAGTGACCTCCTTTCTCATAAGAGCTCCAAGGCTTTCTCGGGGCTTAATCTCCTCCGTTGCTTCTGCTTCCTCTTGCGCAGCTTCTAACTTCTCCACCACATCTTCCTTTGCTTCAGAAGCTTCTATTTTTTCAACTGCTTCCATCTTCACCGCCACTTGATCTTCCTCTTCTTTGGCAGGATTTTCATCAACAGTTTCTTTCAGCTCAATCTTTTCACCCTCAACCAAATGCTGAGGCTCATCAGCAAGCACCGGGGCCTTGGATTCCTCGGTCAGGTTCTCATCTTGAGCAGCTACTTCCTCAACAGGCTCAGCTTCTGACGTTTTCTCCGGCTCCACCACAGCTACCAATGACTCCGGTGCCTTGATGGCTTCTGTGAGGTCTTCCTTCGGCTTTTCATCTTCTATAGATACTTCTTTATTCTCTTCCACCACTTCCGGTTCACCATCCTCCCTAGGACTGGCTTCCAGTGTCTCCTTTCGCGTCTCAGCTACTTCAACCAATGGTTCTGGCTCATCAGTTTCCTGTGCAACTTCCTCTATCTTTTCCTCAACAATGTCCACCTTCACCTGCTCTTCAGGCTTCGCCACAGATGGCTCCTCTGGCTGCTCTTCCACCTCAGTCTTAGCAGCTTCAGGCGCTGATTCGTCTTGATCATCAGACATAGCCTGCTGCTTCTCCTCCTTGTCGTCTTTCTCTTCCTTCTCCGGCTCTTGAACATCAGGAGCCGGCGTGTCCATCTTCTCACCCTCCTTGGGCTCTGCTGGAGGATCAATTTGCTTGTCCTCTTGTTGATCCTCCGGACATTTCGACAACTCCTCGTCTGTGGCCATTTTCACTTCTTCCACTTCCTCCTTTGGTGTAGAATCAATGTTTTCTGGTTTGGCCAATTCTAATTGCTCTTCCTTCTCTTCTACTTTCTGTAATATAGCCTCTCAGATTAGAACTAATTCCTTTTCTAAAGATTTCTGCATCTCTTTTTTCTTCTTAGGTAGTCAAGAAAAGCAAGCAATAGGATTCCCCTTGTTCTTTAAGGTTATGTAGATAAAAGAAAAAGTTAAAGGTACAAAGACAAAGATGAGTTTAACAATGCAACTTCAAGCAAATCATCTCAAATTGAAGAATTCTTTAATTACCCATAAATTGATCTTTACACCCAACTATGAACTCTTCTTGTAAAACACTAAGACATGAAATTACACTGTGCTATATAAATCAAAGTGAAACATTATTCAACAAAGTAATTTCTTATAAAAAATAATAATTTGTTATCATTGATACTGAATGAAAACAACAAAGACAAGAGATGCAGGTGGGCATACCTCTAGAGCTACTGCTGGTGGTGGAGCTGAGGAAATGGAGTTATCAGGGGCAACAGCTTCACTAGCCATGGTATGTTCTTAGTGCAAAAAATAACTAGAGTGATATGTATTGTTTTCAAAGCTGTATAAAGAAGAGGTTTAAAGGCAAAGAACAAGTCTTTATTTATTTATTTGTTTATTTTTGCTACTTTGCTTCTTTTTTTGCCTTTCCCAAGACAGAAGCAAAGAGTAAAGTGAGAAAAAGGGTCTTAATATGGTTGGCAGTGGCACCAAC
Source organism: Persicaria tinctoria (assembly GCA_037127255.1). NCBI lineage: Eukaryota > Viridiplantae > Streptophyta > Magnoliopsida > Caryophyllales > Polygonaceae > Persicaria > Persicaria tinctoria. The sequence continues at coordinate 12,049,249 of JBANSL010000012.1, forward strand.
ACACAACCCAACCATGAAGATTCACAGCTTAGCAGTCAGAAGGAATAATCAAGCAGCAAAATAATATACTATCATCAGACAGATAACAGACACCCTGAAAACCTGAAACAACTTTTTTTTTTCCTGGGCAAAAATAATTTAGAAAACTAAAGAAAAAAATAGTTTTGTTTATAGGAAGGTTCAGTGGATCACATGGTCTGCCCTGCTGTGACTGGTGCATATGTTAATCTTATCAGCTAATCTCCATTCTTTTGTTCTTTGGATATTTTTCAGAAATTGACGAGATATATACATATGTTATTCTTATCAGCTAAGTTATGAAGGATAAAGGCCCGAGCTTTAAAAAGAAGGGACCATTATATGAAGTTGCTAAAATTGCAGCAAAAAAAGGTGTAATGCCCTAATGTCTGCATTGTTTTTTGGGGGAGTGCCCAATAATGCATATTTGTCCAAATTTGTACAGCTCATCCACTGATCCTTTCTTTCTCTCTTTCAGTGCTATAAGATAAAATTCCTGCAATTCCAGCAAACCCAAGCACCCAATCCACCCAGATGAATGAACCACCCTGTCTTGAGCCGTGTAAAGGAGATAAATCGCGCAATGTACAGGTGTCAGTTGCGCGCATTGATCACCCTTACCGTTATTTGTTTAGAAATAAATAAGTGTTGAATGGAGATGGATCAAGGCCAGGTTGTTGCCAGTTCAATCCTGAATATGTTCTCTAATTTTCCTTTTAAAATTCCCCCTAATTTCCAGGTAGAAATTGCTGTCCTACAGTGCTACAATCCTACATATGTATCTTTCACTCTAGAGTCTAGGCCATGTGTTAACAACTCTAGTTTGAAAACTTTTTCCTTGTACAACCTATATTGCAATGTCTAAAACCCATAAGTTTAAAAGTGACTAACCTATGTTATTAAGGATATATATATTTAAAAAAGAGTTATATTATTATATTTGACGAAACTCTAAAAGTATGAAGTTCAATTTATATGAGATATGTTACTATTTTTTAGCACTTGAATCAAATGAAAATAGTGCTCCTCCATTAAACAATATTTTTAGCAATTTTCATACTTTTAATTTACATAATTGTCTATATAATTACTCCTCCATTGTTAGTTGTAATTTTAAATAAAGTAGAGTAATAAATTATGATATTGTTTTAGCACCTTGAATTAAATGAAAATAGTACTCCTCCATTAAACAGAGATATTTTTTTAGCAATTTTTCATACTTTTTATGGAGACTAATAAACTATATCACCATTTATTACTCTACATTATTTAACAGTACAACTAACAATGGGTATATTGTATATGATACTTTTTATGATACTCTACATTTATTACTCTACATTTGTAATTTTAAATAAAGTAAGAGTAATAAATTATGATACTTTTTATGGAGACTAATAAATTATGTAAATTAAAGTCTAAATTATCTAAAATAACTTTTTTTTATATAAAAATAATCGCAGAATAACAATTTTTTTGCTCAAGGAATTGGTATATGGTAGTATATGATACTTGGGCCATGAAATTCTTACAAAATTATAAAATCTCGGCCTTGATTTAACTGCTATCCAGCCCAAAGTTAAAGGGCCACTTACCTGATACATTGGCCCAATCATCTGTGTATTTACCTTTTGGGTCCAGTGGGCCTTATAGTTATACAACTCCATTTATGGTAATCAGAGCGGCCCATAACTTGAGAGCGCTTTTGTATTTTTATTTTATTTTGGAACTTGTCTTACACTCATCCGATTTGATTGGTCAATGCCCCTTTAGGATTGAATTGGATTCTACAGATTGAATTGAGATCAATTGTAGCATATAGGAGTATGACATATGTAACCTTTCGTTACTATTGATCAATAGATTTACAAGTTAAATAGAAAATATATTTTATTTATAAATTTAATAAAATAAAAGTAAATCGAGCTAATCAAATCCCTTATTCTCTCTTGCTATGAGAATGTGAAGAGATTAAAAAGTGTCATATTGAAAATATGAATAAAGCCTTAGTATATAAGCCAGTGAGGTGATCCTTCTATTATCAATTAGTTTTAGTATTGAACCTCACTCAACTTATGTGTTAGGCTATTAGCTCGTGTACACATAACCTTGATCGGGAGTACTAACGGACTTCGGTACCTTATTAACATATATGGAGACCCAGAGTATTATTGAAAGAGTCACCATCTCAAATGGAAGTTCTACATAACCCGATCTATGTGTAGAGCGAAAATGATCGATCTAATAAAAAAAAAATTGTATTACACGGAAAAAAATAATCAAAGTATATGTTTTCCATGACCAAATGATTTGAAATCATTCAATCGAATAATTTTTGTGTTGCATGCTTTGCAATTTCACTGGTTTAATCTCCATAACAAGCTACCTTGGGGTCATTAGAGCTATGGATTAACTATCAAGTGGAAAACAATATAATTAAGCATTGACTAATCTCATTTTTGACATCGAAATGACCACACAACACCTTCGGATTCGTGAATAATACTCTCAAATCTCAAATCATATATTGAACTACAATACTATGTACATGATAAAAACATATCTTTTTTTTCTTAATTAATGCAAATGGTGTAAGGCATTATCATGTTCATACACGGGGGAGCGATCTATCTAACAGAAAAACTGATATTGGACTCTCTTGACGTGTGCAAAGTTTTTGTTAAAATGTGAATGGACAAAAATCGTCCCACATCAAAAGTTTAAGCAAATCAAGTCTAATATACTTCGTTAGGCTGCTCCGGACGGAACCTCACCATGCTTATGTGCTGGAATTTAATAGTTCTCGCATAGGGCTACAATATATTTTGATCAGAAAAATATATCATTGATCGATTCTGTGAATGATTTCGTTAAAGAGACGATGTCACCTCATTGTCTAGTACTAGGTGGTGTTGTTTCTTTGAATGAAAGCAAACTTATTCAATGGGATGAACTTTTGAAAGTACATATAATGTGTACATGTACAATAACAAAAGAAATTGCTATGCTTGTTAACCTTCCAAGACATTCCTCCAATGCTTATCAATCATTCTTAACTAACCCGATTTTGTTTCAATCTCGGTATCTGATAATATGTGATTCATATATTCTAGTGTATAATTTCGAATGACGATCATAAAATCCTAATAAAAGAAAAACTCTAATCTTGAAAATCATTTGAGGAAGATGCACCCATTGCAAAACTTAAACCACCAAGAAAATTAAGTATGATACATTATACATTATGATTAGAGATTTGGGAAGGGTTCGATCAAAAAAGAAAAAAAATAAAAGAGATTGGGAAAGGCGAGGGGGACAAAAAAATTATGTCTAGTTTTTCAAAGGGGGTTAAAACTTAAAAGGGTGATTAGCTTTTCACTTAAGTCAACACTTTCCACTTTCTAGCTACTATAGTTATCAAGGTTGATTTCAAAGTCATCCTTTTTCCCTCTTTTTTAAATCAAAATAAATTAATAAATTCATCTCCGATCACAACCACCTGTTAAGCATGTTATCCCTTCTTCTTTGATAGGGATATTTATGTGTTCTATCCATCGATTTATGAATCGTTCTCATTTTCTTCTCTGATTTTTTTTTTGATTATGTAAAAATTCGAGCTCTGGGTACACTTATTTTTTTAAAGAAAATTTTCCCGAATTAATTTTTATCCTATGCCCTAAGAACATAGGATAGAAAAACCATTTCTTTATTGTTTTTTCTATCCGCTGCTTCCCTCCCTCTCCCCGACCTCCGATCTAGCACCGGCTTCCCATCCATGCCTTTTGATTGAGGAAGACGATGAACAGGACCGCGCTTTACTTTTTTTTTTTCCTTTTATATAATTTAAAAATAAAAAGAATAAAACGCGATTTCAAACCACATTTTATTGGTTGAATTTTTATCTATTTTTCTTTCCGTTTTAAAATTTAAACCTTACAAATGAAACGCGGTTTCAACCCGCGTTTCTCTAACTCTCCTGCAAAAAATGAGTATTTTTGTAAATAGTTTAAAAGTGTGAATAAAGTTGTAAATATTTATTTTTTAGTGAATAATTGGAAAAAAAATCGATAAAAGACACTAATAAAAAAAAGAATAAAAATTAGTAATTGGATGAAATACCTATAAATAAGCTAAGAATGACACATAAGCAAATGCTCTTATGTTTTAAGAGTGTATATAGAATAGAATATAGATAAATAGATATAGATAGATATAAATAAATAAATACTCTTCACTACTTAAATAAGAAGGGATGACTTTGATTAGAAAAGTTTGGGGGAATGAAACAAGATTGTTTTTTCTTCCTATTCGAAACAGGAGTGATTTTTTTCCCCAGCCGGCCCTAAAATACTCTCTTTGGAGAGTTCATTCTTTCTCCGCCTCGCGCTCTCACGGCTTGCCGCCACCTTGGCCACCACCACACCAGCACACCGCCTATCCCCGTTGCCAACCACCATGTCCCATCGCCTCCCACCATCGCTTGCCTTTATCCCTCGCCTGCTGCTTCCCGCCGCTCGCCCGCACCTACAAGACCTTGGTTTGCCGCCTCCATGGCCACCGCTACACCAGCATCCCACCTGCTCCCGATGCCAACCACCATAGCCCGTCGTCTCCCACCGTCGCTTCCTCTTTCCCTTCCTCGCTTGCTGCGTCTCCACGCCCACGACCACCGCCTCGCTGCCTCACCGCCTCGTGACCTCGTCGCTTCTCCATAGCCTACATGCTCCTCCCTTTGTTACATCTCCCTTGGCTTCCGGTTCCTCCTTCCACCGTCCTCGACTCCAGCCACTTCAGGGCTACCGCGGCTCCGCCTTTCGGCTCATCTCTTGGTTCAGCCCTCTTCGAGTTCTCCCTCGCCTCTGTCCTCGGCTTCGGCCTCGGTCGGTCCTTCTCAGCGGCGCCACCAGCCTTTTTATTTGTTGTAGTCTGCTCTTTCAGTCGCTTTCTGGTTCATCTTTGTCCGGTTTCTCTTCCTTGCCTTGTTTTGTATCGCCTCTTTTAGGCTTATCCTTGTAATAGCCGCCCACGATTTTATTATCGTCCTTGAGGGTTGAGACGAGGTCTTGGGGTTTGATTGTGCTTGGGTGTGGTTTGTGGTTGTATTGCGGGTTAGTGTACTCTGCTATTCTTGTTGTGTTGTAGGCTTCTTGTGAGCGTTGATTGATGTGTCATGTTCGATGACGTCGTGGATGTGCGATTGACATCTAAAGGCTCTTCGAGTCCATAATCTGAGGTTTACGCTGGTCCCCAGAGTTCGTTGTGTGCGTTGTCCCTTTGACCGGTCGTTTCGTTCTTCTTTAGCTTGTGTTGCGCAGTGTAGGATGGCTTGTACGTTCCTAGTTTTTATTTTCTGTCATTTGCTTCTGTTATTTATTTCTGTCATTTGCTTCTGTTGTACATGATGGTTAGTCCATCCACCGACTTGTCCGGTCTCTCGGTTTCTCTAGACTTGTCTAGAGAACTGAATTTCTTATCTTGCTTCAAAAAAAAAAAGGGATGACTTAATTTCTTTCTTGTTTTTTTCACTCTACTTAAATAAGAAGGGATGACTTAATTTCTTTCTTGTTTTTTTTACTCCTATAGAAATGATAGTTTTTTTTTAATAAAAGTAATTTGATCCTCTATATATGTTTAATATATCAAGAGATAAAAAATGACAGATATACTAATCATCATGTAAGGGTTAAATATATATACATAAACGGTCTTTCTTTCTTATCTCTTTAGGACATAGGATAGGAACCAATTCGGAAAAGATTTCATACCAAAAATAAGTGTACCCTAATAATTTAATTTAAAATTTGGCTAAAGCAATTAAATTAAAAAATATTTTTTTTTTCTAAAATGGCAATCTTATCCTATGCCTCGAAAGTATAAGATAGAAAAAACAAGGGAAAATTGCATAAAATAGCACGAACTTTAGGCATAGTTGCACTCAGTGGCAAGAACTTAAAAAATTACAAAAATAATCACCAACTTTGGGGTTTAGTTGTAGTCGGTGGCACGTACCCCCTATCTCGCTAATGTGGATTAGTGGGGTGCTTTGCTTACATGATTTTTTTTAATTAAAAAGGCATATAGTGAGATTTGAGTTAGTGAAAATGCTTACATGAATTTTTTTTAAATTAAAATTTAAAAGACATAAAAGATGTGTCCAAATTATGTAACTAGCTAGGTTCAATTTTATTTTTTATTTCATGTAATTCCAGATCAAAGATAATTGTGACAAATATAACATTTGGAAATTAAAATTTGGTACTAGTTATTTTAATATGCAAATGTTAAATTTGTCACAATTATCTTTGATTTGGAAGTACATAAAATAAAACATAAAAATGGAACCTAGCTAGTTTCATACTTTGGGCAAATCTTTTATGTCTTATAATTTTAAAAAAAATTCATGTAAGCATTCCCACTAATTCATATCTCGCTATATGCTTATTTAATTAAAAAAATTTCATGTAAGCACCCCACTAGTCCACATTAGCGAGATATAGGGTATGTGCCACTGATTGCAACTAAACCCAAAAATTGGTGATTATTTTTGTATTTTTTTTAAGTTTGTGCCATTGAGTGCAACTATTCATAAAGTTTGTGCTATTTTATGCAATTTACCCTCTAATTAACCATTAACCAATAAGATTAATTGAAAATAGAATTCAAATATAGTTTTTCAGGAACCAATGAAATTAATTTAAGAAGATATGAATTCTTTTTCTACCAACCAATTAGATGAATTCAAAACATACTTTTTAGCAAAAGATATTAATTTTTTTTAACAATCAATAAGATTTCTTCAATATATATATATTTTTAATGTTACAAATATATTAATTTTCTTTTGCAACTAATTAGAGTAATTCAAAATATAATATCAATAACCAGTGGACTTTACTTATATGTTTTTTTTAAGTAATCTACTCTAATTATATTAAAGTTGAAACAATCTCTATATACTTAATTATATTGTATTTTATTTTTTAAAAACTAATAATATTTCAAGTAAAAAAGAAAGTTAAATATTTTTTAATTTGAAAGTAAATAATATTAAGTTTTATGTTAACTTTTATCAATATATTTCTTATATTTATCATAGTAATGTATTATATCATCATTATTTTATTAATTTTGAAATAAGCGCGCAATGATATGAGAATTATACTAGCTAGTTAGAAACTTAATTTACAAATGCAGCTTCATTTTTTCTTTACTTAGAATTTGTAACTTTGATTGTGTATCATATATGTTTGGGGAAAAAGGAGAGAAAGAAGAACATAGGATTAAAAAAATCTCAGCCATATATACGCATGAGATTTGTACTAATACCAATCACATAGATATTTAATTAGTGATTGCTGGTTTTGGAAGAAAGTAAAATGTGAAGTACCATTTCCTATAAAGTAAATTAGAATATGTGTGATTGGTTGATTTTCTTCTTCTTAATGTTATTTTAAATATTAATTTTATTTGTATTTTAGAACACATAACATCAAATAATAGGCTACAACTTGCCCCTGGTGGTAGGGCTGTGCAGAAAAACCCGACACGACTGACCCGATACGAAATCGAGGCGATACGACACAAAAAAACACGACACGAAAAGGACACGACACGATAATGACACGAACCGTGAAAACACGAAAATTAATGGTTCGTGTATAGTTCGGGCAAATCTTGTTACCGGATACCCGACACGAACCGTTTATTTTTATTTTTTTAAAAAATATATAGCGAGATGTGTGTATATATATTAGATGTAGTTAATTAGGATCACAAAGTCATGATAGCTCAATTGGTTGGCCGTGTGGGGAGAGTTTCAAAAGAAACATGAGAGTGTTGGGTTCGAATCCCATTACTTCTAAATTTTTTGTGTTCAATATTTATTAAAAATACACTAAACGGTTCGTGTCGGATAACACGGTATTCGACACGAAACCGGTTCGTGTAAATGGTTCGGGTACCCGGCTTGAACCGGTTCGGTAAACATCCCATAAATGGTTCCGGGTACCCGACACGATTAACCGGTTCGTGTCGGGTACCCGGTTTTGCACACCCCTATCTGGTGGGGGGTTCAATTAATGGTAAGGAGTGAGAGGGGTTAATGAGAGGTTTTGGGTTCGATCTATGCATGCTTCCGTCCTTTCTCTTAGCTAGGTGGAAAAATCAAGATTCAACTTGCTTCTTACCATTGGATCTAACCGATCGACGCAAGACGATTTTCCTGGTACGTGGCTCTTGTCGATTGAGTCATGTACCTGTTGAGAGATGTGAATGAGACCATAAAGAGTCCCACATTGAAATTTGAACATAACTGTTGGGCCCAGGCCCATTGTCCAGACCAAATTAAAAGCTCTATTTGTTAGCTTTTGTTGGAAGAATTATAAGCCATTTTCTTTTGCCTTTGGCTTGTCCTGTACGAGAGAGCAAGAAGCATCAACATTCAGCAGTAGCTTTCTTGTTGAAAGCTGAAAGAGAAGTCCCCGATTTGGAGGAGCACAAAAGTGAGGAGGGAGAAAGGAGAAAGAGGGGAAAAGTGGTGAGAAAGTGAGTGGATCTTCCTTGTCTCATCCGGGTTCTTTCACCTCGAGTTCTCGGTAAGCCTACTCGTGTTTGTCGGCTTTTATTCTCTCATTTAGAATCCCTAATCTTTGTGAAAATGGTGTTGTACCAATTCGAGTGAAATTGGTGGTGGTCTCCTTGTGTGAGATTTGTAAGTGGTGAACACTTGTATCTATTTATGTTGATTAGTGGATTTTGGTGCTCGTGGCGGGCGACAATGGTTTTTGATCCTCCGGGTTAGGGAGGCTTTTCCACTTAAATCGTTGTGTTCTTGCTTGTGTTTGTTTGTGTGCTTGTCTTGCTTGGTTTGATTGTGTTGGTGGTTCCGTAAATTTGTGAACTTGGTTATCAGCGGGGTTGTAGCTTGAGTTGCTAGGTTCCCGATTCATTTCTGCATTTGGGTCTTGTCGATTCCAACAATAACAAGCCCTAGTATATGAGTCGGTGGGCTACTACTCCTATTGCCAATTGTTTTTAAAATTGAACCTCACCCGACTTGTGTGCTAGGCTACTAGAGCATGTGCGCCCGTGTACACGCCCCAGTCATCGGTCAGAGTCGGACATTGATATGGTATCAGAGCGGAAAAGTCAAACGGTCCGACTCTCGATCCGGTCTAGCTAAAAAGAGAATGAGATGCTAGACCCGTTGTCCAAGTGTCAACTAGAGGCGAAAATGCCCTAGTTGCACTTGCGGGGGCATGTAAAGAACGTGAAAAGACCAAAAGAGTCTCACATTGAAAATATGAAAGATCAAGCCTTAATATATAAGCTAGTGGGTTACTCTTCCTATTGTCAGTTGGTTTTAGGATGGAACCCGACTCGCTTATGTACTAGGCTATTAGTGCATGGGCGCACACGTGCACACGACCTCCGATCCCAAGTCCCAACGGACTTCAGTATGATATCAGAGCGAGGTTAGCCTAACAGCCCGTGTCCATCCTGGTCCTGGGTTACCAGTTGTCCAAGTGTCAACTAGATGAGTCATTCCTAGTTGCACTTTCGGGGGCGTGTTGAGAGATGTGAACGAGGCCATAAAGAATCTCACATTGAAAGTTGGACATAACAAGCCCTAGTATGTGAGTCGGTGGGCTACTCCTTCTATTGCCAATTGGTTTTAGAATGGAACCTCACTCGACTTGTGTGCTAGGCTACTAGCGCATGTGCGCCCGTGCATACGACCACCAGTCATCGGTCTGAGTCAGACTTTGATATGGTATCAGAGCGGTTTAGCCTAACGACCCGTCTTTCGATCCTGGTCTGGGTTTACCGGTTGTCCAAGTGTCAACTAGATGAGTCATTCCTAGTTGCACTTGCCGAGGGGGGTGTTGATATGTGAATGATACCAAAAAGTGTCCCACATCGAAAGTTGAACATAACTCGTCTTAGTATATGAGTCGGTGGGCTACTCATTCTATTGTCAATTAATTTTAGAATGGAACCTCACTCGGCTTGTGTGCTAGACTACTAGCGCATGTGTGATCGTACACACGACCCCCAGTTATCGGTCCGAGTCAGACTTTGATAGTACCCACAGTTTACTCATGCCCTTGAGCAAAATAGAAATTAAGGCCTCTAATAAAATATGTATTTTTTTTTAAAAGGGTCCATTTTAGATTTGAATATGCAACCATGTAGTACAATGTACAATCAACACAAACATTACGATTGGACTATTTAGTCTATTTGTTTATGTTTTGCAGGACCGTCCAATCAATTTTGGTGGCCCGAGTCATAATTTTATAAGTTATAAATTTTATATGTAATTTTTTTTTTATATCTTAAGGAAGAGTATGTTAAAAAATATTAGATTATTTTTTGTTGATTATTTAAGGAAAATTATAGAAAACTCTTTAAAATATTTTTTTTTAAGAAAATCACCGATAAAATTTATATTAAAAATTTTATACAAAATGTTTTAATCCATAGTATAGATCACGTACACAAGCTATATTTATCAATCTTTTGCTGTATAAAATTTATAGTTATACAATATTAAAAATAATTTATATACTGCACGTTTAAATTTGTGTTATTTATTTTTAAACACAAAACCCTAGTGTTTATATATATATTCTAAAACTCCTTGAAGCATGTTATTTCATTCAATTCAATTAATATAAATATAGATATGACCATGAAGCTTTAATTTTTTTTCTTGAATTTGAATTAATAATTTAATACTCTATAACTTGATGAAATTTATTGAGGCCTCATAATTAGTTACATAAATGAAGAGAAAGAGGTGGGGTGGCCTAACCAATAGGAAAAAAGGTTAGAATATGTTGAGAGTTGTGCTAAATCTGGGATTCGAACCCGTGACTGTAAGAAAACATACATGCCTCATAGCAATTCAACAACCACCACGCCAACAGACACTTTCGTTAATTTTAAAAATGTTTTATTATATATATTACAATTAGTAAAAAAAAATGAGGCCCCGTAAAATCGGAGGCACAGGGCAGTCGCCCGCCTTGCCCTCCCCAAGGGCCGGGCCGGGCCTGATGCTTTGTATATATTACTAGTATTACAATTTTACTTATTATGACCGGACTTCTAATATTTACGGGTTCTAGTTCATCCTAGTTCATCGCCCCTCTGACCTACCTCATGGGATCGAGGACTGTAGTGTGAATAAAAGTGGGTTACCTCGTTATCAATATAGACTATAACTTACAAGAAGAAAGAAACAATGTTATTGATATAACAATTATGCAAATTTATGAAATTAGCTAGTGTTGTTTATAGACTATGGCTTAACCTCTATATATAAAGTCTTGAGAAATTCGGCATGGTAACTACGAAGCTTTTACACAAGTTTGTGATAACTATAAGGTAATTTAATATTGGAAAATTGAGATTTTGAATTTTTTTAATCTATGAAAATGATATTATTTTATACTATATATTTTGAAAACATTTTTTTGAATCTTTTTAAAAACTAATGTTTTACATACATTTTCTACTTACACATCAAAATCCTTCTTACCTACTTAGTTTTAATTTGTTCTTAATATTTAGTGATTAATATATATAATTTTATAAGATGGGTTATGCATACACAAAGTGCCCACATCGATCACAATCTATAATTAGTGTAATACTACTAAGATAGAATTGACTAGTACTCATTAAAAGGTAATTTTTTTTAATCATTTTACTGTTAGGGAGCAGCATCTAAAAGCAACTTGGATTTTATAGTATTTAATTATATTGTATGCTTTCAACCCTTTTATGGGAATCAAAGGTTAAATCCATTACTTTTTTCACTACAGCAGTACAGTAAGATGGTGGCAAACCCCTTTGATTAAATAATAGTTTTATTTTTAAAGACAAAAATGTTCCAAGTTTGTAGTATGATCTAATAATATATGTTGGTCTAACTTTATGCCAATACACTTTGGATCCCATGGAGTTGCTAAAATAACTCCATGTGAAGTTGGTTAATATAGCTTGGTCCCCTTGAGAAAAATTAATTTCTCAATCGGGTTATAGAAATAACCGGTAAAATCCTTTTATCATAGCGCATAATTTTTTTAAATAAAAAAATAAATTTTTTCTCATAACAAATTAGAATTATTAAATTAAATTAAATATTAATTAAATTCAAAATAAAATAAGATAGGTAAAATTGATTAATTAAGTAAATTAAAAATCATTAAAAAATTGACAATTATTTTAAAAAATTATTTTTAATTTAGTATATACATAAATCGATATTTACATATTTAAAATTAATTACATTAGGTGCTAAAAACGCATATTTTCAATTGATTCCTTAAAATGTGAAAAGTTTTCATAGTAAATAAAAAACAGTTCTGTTATCGGCTCGATAATTTCTCCCCATTCAGACGGTGCAGGTGCCGTCTTCCGAGCTCGGTGAGCTCCACTGCCGGCCTCTTGAGTCGATATCGGTTTCCATGAGCTTTCACACACAAAAACCACGGACCTCATCATTTGCACTTGCTTAATTGAGCTTTCACACACAAAAACCACGGACCTCATCATTTGCACTTGCTTAATTGAGCTTTCACACACACACGCACACATCTCAGCCAGCTCCATCTCTCTCTTTCCTTCGGGAAATCAATCGATGATCGAAGAGCTCAAAATGTCTAATTGAATCTGCAATTTCTCGAATCTGGTACGCTTCATCGGAATTGCCTCCTTCACCGCTCGGTAACAACCGCTTCGAACGTGGCGAGATAAACTCCTCGGATCCCCCAAGCGAAACCAAATACGATGTATGCAAGGGACGGAGCTCTCGGAGTACGAATCCAGCAAGGAAGAGGAGATCAAAGGGGGAGAGCATGAGAGAAGAGGCAGACAAATCGAGTAGAGATATAAATGTAAAACCGGGTGGAGGAGGGGGCAACCGACCTCGCCATTCGGCATCGGCTTTCACCTTGTTGTCGCCGGTGTACAATGTCGACGAATGGCTTGCCGACTCCGGGAATCGGTACCAGGGCCGTGCAATTGGCGAGATGAACACCGTGCCGATAACAGACCCCATAAAAAAGGTACTTTTCCTTTCTTGAAAAAAGATAATGTATAAAAACTGTCTTTAAAATGTAAATTATGTATTAATTAATTTTCTTAAAATTTATGAAATAAGTTTAAAAAAAATGTCAATGTAGATAGTATAATGTTCACGATATACTCCGTATAATTTAAATTGAATGAGCAGTTTTCTAATTCCGTTTTCCCAAATATTTCCTTGACTCGTTTTCTTGTAAGATGCATTTCCTTGTATTGGTAAGTAAAGAGCGATCATTCCGGGGTTCGAACCGGGGACATATGGGTACTACCCACAAGTCCTTTCCGATAGGATGCATTTCCACTTGTTGTATTGTTCCGTCTTTTGTTTTCGTTTATATGTATTGACGGGTCTCCGTTTGCCGATCTGTCGGCCATCGAGATTCAGGTTTATCTGATATCGAATTATTTCTTAATCAAAAAAATAAATTGATTGAAATCAATTATTCAAAGCAAACAAAAAAATGCTTAAATTATTCTTATGAATTTTACGCCTCACATCAACGACACACTTGATTATGCTCATTAATACACTACTCCTCTTTACATCAATTGTCAACTGTTTTGTGGTCCTTAACCTACATTAAACAGTTCCTAATTACTCTCCCCTGTTCCAATCTCGGTTGAGTAATCTAGGTTACACCTAAAATTGACCCAACTTGATCGATATCCATAAAAACCTTGTTGGTGTGAAATACATGATCGGGTTGATTTTTTTTTTCTTTTTTCTTTTTCGAATGAGTCAGGATTTCCATTTCGAGTAATTTTGATAGGTTGAACACTAGTCTTTAAAACACTTGTATTGGACAAACGTTGATACAAAGAGATTTCTGCACGCTACAACTGAATTCTCAATTCGGTCATTTGGTGTTCGATTGGCTATTATGATATGTTTTCGAATGGGGAATCCCGCCACGAACACGACTCATTGCTTTGCAATGATCTAGGAGCGATTTCGGCCGTTTAGGGTTGTTTCAACAATCAAAATAGGGTTTCAAGCCCCAGTCGGGGTGGCTCACTGGTGGGGAGTAAGGGGGATGTCATTGCTATGAATTGGTGTAGAAGAACCCACATTCTATTCATTAGTAGAAGGGAATATATAGAGCGTACAATGAATTGATGATGGAGAAGGTGGGGAGAGATTTACTCTAACTACCTTTGACTAATTCTAATCTTATATAATGAAAATAATTAAATCCTAATAATAATAATAATATATATTATTTTCCTAATATTCTCCCGTAGTTAAAGCAAGAGATATCGAAACTGAAAACTGGATAAATATAGGATAAACCATAAATAAGTTTTTTTTTTAAAAAAAATTGTTGAAGTTGTTCCACTAATCACGCACATCTAGCGCAAGCCACCGATGCCGCAACAACTTTGAGGATCTTCGGCCTAGGGTTGTGTGAGGAGCTCCTCTCAAATTTGGATAATGCAAACTGATATGGAAGAGTCAAGAGATGTGTCTGTCGGCGTTATGCTTGATCGCCTCTGGAACCGACATCAAGCCCGTCAGGGGATCGGGATCAGGCGCAATCAACCAGCTCTTTCCTCTCCCGATTCTCTGACCTCAAAACCTCCATCTCCTCCCAAATCTGAGAAGGTACAGAGTGTGGGCCGCGGTTGGTCTGTACCATCATGGAGACCGGCTTCTCTTAATTGGGATGGAGGTTGTGATTTGGTTGGCCTATGAGACTGTTCAGCAATGCAAATGGAGGTAGTGTAGCATTTGTGGTGGGTGGTTACTTGAAGCCACCATAGATGGTCATGATGAAGGCTGCGAGGATTGGTAGGGTGAAAGGAAGGTGGTGGTGGAGTGGTATGGCGGGTGGCCATGACTTTTTTTTTAATGAAGAAATTGAGGCCAATTTGGTTTTGGCCATGAAAGATGTTTGGTTAGGGCGAAATTTTGTTTGTCGATGACATTTTGTGGTGGTCAAAGCCAAGTTAGGATGGTCCGTAAGGCGTTTTGTGGTGGCCAAAGCCAAAGGTGGGTCACCCGTAGGCAAATAGACCGAAGCCTTGTTTGGGTTCCCCGAAGGCGGTTTTAGGGTGCCCGTAGGCGGTTTTGTGGTGGTCGAAGCCTGGGTGCCCGAAGGCGGTTAGAGGGTTGCCCGAAGGCGGTTTTAGGGTGCCTGTAGGCGGTTTTTTGGTGGCCGAAGCCTGGGTGCCCGAAGGCGGTTAGAGGGTGACCGAAGGCGGTTAGAGGGTGGCCGAAGCCTGAGTGCCCGAAGGCGGGCATTTTGTGAGGATCGAAGCCGCTAGGCTAAAAGCTCGGATGCCATGTTACGAATTGGTGTAGAAGAACACACATTCTATTCATTAGTAGAAGGGGATATATAGAGCGTACAATGAACAGATGATGAAGAAGGTGGGGAGAGATTTACTCTAACTACCTTTGACTAATTCTAATCCTAAATAATGAAAATAATTAAATCCTAATAACAATAATATATATTACTTTCCTAATAGTCAGGAGGTCTCGGGTTCGATCCCTACCTCCGCCCCCTTCCTTGGATTAAAATCCAAGGTTTGCCTTGCTCCTTTCCAGTGGATCGAGCCGGTCGGCGCAAGCCGGTTTACTTGGTGCGTGACCCTTGCCGGATGGGTCACGTTCCCGGGCTTTGCCACCAAAGGTGGCTTCCTCGTCATAAAAAAAAGGGTTTCAATGTTTTAGGTGTTTTAAGAATATTTTTAGGACAATTATGACTTTCTATATTTTATGTTTTAGGATTTTTATTTTCTAAGATTCTTTTCTATCTTTTTAGGGTTTGTTTCATATATTATCACATGTAGGCTTGAGTCACAATCATTATTCATATTTCTATTATAACTTTGGAGAGTTTCTCTTTATCTTCTTGGCGGATTCCAAACCCCTTCCTAGTGGATTCCATACATATTTGCTAGGGTTTCGACGCTTGTGTGCCTTCTACGACTTCCTACCACACCAATTGGTATCAGAGCAAGTTTCTGTTCGGTTTCGTTTGAAACACGATAGGAGATCAACGAGTTACCAAGACAAACCGTAAAGAGTCTTCCGTGGCCATTACCACGGCTAGGCCTGGAGGATCAGTTGATGACATTGTTTACTAACAAAAACAATGGTGACAACAACAAACGCGACAACAACGCCATCTACAACGTCCGGAACATTGTACCCATGTTAATACCATCAACAACTTCCGCACATTGACACCAGCAACACCCGCACTGTCAACACCAGCACTTCCCTCGACAACGCAGACCACAACAAGCCACAGGTGGACAAAGAGTTGGATCGAGATCATCACCGGATGAGTCCTTCCATGCGGAAGGCGATTCTCATTACAAGGAAGACAAGGTCCTTGAAGAGGATGGTCTTGAAAAAGATGTCTTTCAAGAGAAGGTTCTTGAAGAGAAGGTCCTTCAAGATGAGGTCCTTGAGGAGGTAGTCCTTCAAGAGGAGGCTTTTAAAAAGGATGTCCTTCAAGAGGAGGTTCTCAGAGTATGCCTGGAACGACCGGACAAAGTCGACAAAAGTTTCGTTGTCATGAAGGTTTCGATTGACCAACTTGTAAAGGAAGCAACAGATGCTTCACAGCTGGGTCTGGTGGTTAACTTATTGGTGAAATCTCCTATGAATTTTGCATCTTTCAGCAGGTATCCACAAAAGAATAATTCTGAGGCAATGAATGATAAGGATGAAGATGCCACATATAAGAAAAGGCATCCGATATATAGTTGACACTGGGCAGATGCCACATGAAGATGCCACATATAAGAAAAGGCATTCTGAGGCAATGAACGGAATTCTCAATTCGGTCATTGATCTGGTGTCCGATTGCCTATTATGATACCTTTTTTTTTTTATAGGAAATGGCCCCACGAGGGATTTTTGCGCGCTGTGAGGGATTTTGGCCTTTTGGGGTTATTTCGACAGTCAAATTAGGGTTTAATGTTTTAGGTATTTTAATAATATTTTTAGGATAATGATGACTTTTCATATTTTATGTTTTAGGATTTTTATCTTCTAAGATTTTTTTCTATCTTTTTAGGGTTTGTTTCCTATATAATCACATGTAGGCTTGAGCCATAATTATTATTCATATTTTAATTCAAACTTTGGAGACTTTTCTTTTTATCTTCTTGGTGGATTCCAAGCTCCTTCCTAGTGGATTCCAGACACATATTTCTTAGGGTTAATTTCGACGCTTACGAACTCTTTATCATCAATGGCTCGCGCTTGCGTGCATTTCACAACTTCCTATTGCGTCAAACGCAATGACATGTCACAACACATACTGCTCAACCCATATCCAACAATGACTAACGAATAACCCGCATTTAAACATGATGATTTCATATACAAACTATCATCTTATTGATAAAAAAAAATAGTTGAGCTTTCTTGTGAATTTTCTGGCCAACTCCACCACATAGATGTCGAAAATACATATGACATTGGTACAAACTTTATAAACGATGAAAGAGACCCATGATAGATTTAGTAAAGAAGAGAGATTGAGAGGTCGATATATATAGATAACTAGGGAAGTAGGGAAACACTTCTACACCTTCTTCTTCTTCATTTTTCAGACTGAGGTCGATATATAGATAAGGTGATTGAGGCGTTGGCGGTATTCGAGATTCACGGGCTCTTCTCTCTCTTAGGTTCAATTAATTTCTTTTTTTTTCAAATTTGTTTTTAAAAGTTCAAGAAAGTAAAAAAAAAAATGAATAGACAAGTTATTCAAACTATGGGAGTAAGTTGGCAAAGCCACATGTATTTCCCCCATTTTTGTGGCAGAATCGGTAAGAAAATCCACTAAAAAACTCAAATATTTTTGTATTAATATTGTGATAGTTTTTATATATATAAACTCATCAATTTTAAAGTTTGTATTATTATTTGTTCAATGTCGATTTATATTAATTTTTTTCACCCCCTTCCTCCTAAAAAAAATGCTATTTTATGTTAGATTTCGTTAAGGATCGGAATTGCAAATTTTCCTATGATATTAATTTTATAACGTGAGACACTTTGCAACATTTATTTATATGGAATTTAAACATATCCATATCCATTCATTAATTCTATTAGGTGGATTTATTTTTTGAAAAATATCGATCCGTAGAAGCAGTGTAAATGATACTCCATTGTTGATTAAAAATTTCAACAAGAAATCACTGTAACGAAGGTATAATTAAGAGAATCTTGAATTGGGGTTGGGAGGCAAAGATTAAAAGAGGGGGCAAGATTAAGACGTACACTTAATTAATTAATTAATTAATTTATATGGAGTACTTTTGATGGTCACTTTCATATCATACCCAAATTAATTACTGCACTAATTAGGTCCTCAAATCATCATTTGATCCATCTGATTAATATTTAATTGTAATTTAGAGTATTTAATCAATTGATGATGCAAACTTATGTGAGAATGAGGTCATCACATAATGTTTTAAATTCAATTGTTAGATGAAAATAATGTTGTAGTGAAACGAGACGAGGATTTGACGGTTGCATTTTCCTGTCTCTTAAATTATTAAAGCGTGTAGGTGAAAAAGTAAGTCAACTAATTTAATCCACTTATATACACTAATCTAAAGTTGGAATGCGACCACTTAAATTATTAGTCTATTTTAAGCTTTTACTAATATACTACATCCGTTCAACAATATAAGTCCTTTTAGATATTTATACATAAATTAATAAAAGGCAAAACTAATTAAAACAATCCGACCTTTAAGGGTGTGTTAAAAATATATCCCAACCTTTCAAGTGTAAGATAAATATCCCGACCTTTAAAGGGGTGTTAAAAATATATCTAAATCTTTCAAATGTAATATAAATATCTCGACCTTTATAGGTGATGTTAAAATAATATCTCAAAAAAATTTGGACAAAAAAAAGCTAACAGGACATGTATATATGACAAAAAAAATTAATAAAAAAAACTTTAAAAAATCTATATAAAAAATTATAGATTTACATATCTTTCGTCTTTTATATTTTATACACACTATTTTCTTATAACTCTATATTAAAAACCTTGTTTTATTAAACCACCTTTTTTTTTATCAAGGGAAATAAATAAATTAATAAAATATAAATATATATAAAAATGATATATTTACAAGTGTTTAATATTTTATTTAGATTATTTTTATATTTGAGGGATAACACCCATATTCGTATAATGGACCATTTAACTAATTTCGCATTTTTGATGAAAATTTAAAATAGAAAGAAGAATAGTTAGAATTTTAGTAAATAAATTATGTAAAAAAATGGGACAATTGAACAAAGAAGAATAATATGGAAAATTGAAATATTAATAAAGTATCTTGATTTTTTTTAAAATAATAAATGAAAAAACTTGTTTTCTTAAACCCTTCTATTAATTTTTTATATATATTTTTTTTATATATATATATATATATATATATATATATATATATATATATATATATATTATTAATTTAGTTTGCCACATATGTATGCCATGTTAGTTTTTTTTTGGTAGAGAATTATTTTATATATTATTTGAACATCACTTATAAAGGTTGATATATTTATCTTACATTTGAAAGGCAGGGATATATTTTTAACATATCCTTAAAGGTCGGGATATTTATCTTACATTTGAAAGGTTGAGATATATTTTTAACACACCCTTAAAGATCGGGTTATTTTAATTATTTTCGCCTTAATAAAATCATAAACTTGTAACATTTATACCCCTCATTAATTATCCACATCCACTAACAATCAATAACATTTCATAAAACAACTTAAAAAGTTACTTTTCACTTAACTCAATGCATAGAAAACCTAAAACGACTTATATTTCTAAACAAAATTTTAAGTCTAAAAAGACCTATATTTGTTAACGGAGGGAGTAAAATACAGTCACAAAATTGACTAAAAAAACACAATTTTATTATTTTCATTAACATTTATTAAATCACGTAAGTTTTAACTGTGAGCTTTGGATAAATCCCTCATACGGTTTCCTCCAACACGGATCACCTATTACACATTTTGTGTTACACTCCCTATTACACTTCTTAAAATTGATATAAATCATGAATCAAATTATAATATGACATCTTAGGATTAAACATATATATACATTTTAAGTGGTTAAAGCATAAAAAAATATATTTTGCATGTAGATTTTAATGTTTTAGCTTTTTAGGGTTTATGCACCCAATCATAGGGTATCTTTTTATAAGAGACTAAAAAATTGTAAAAATACACATTTAACATCGATTTTTTTTAATGCTTTAGCTTCTAAGGGTTTATAGATTTAAACTAAAGTATTTTTTTTCTCAATTTTATTTATAATTCTTATCAATTTAAGAGATGTAACACAGAGGGTAACATGAAAAGTGTAACAGGGGATCCAAACCGGGTTTCCTCTCATGGTATGAAGGTTGTGTTTTCTTGAATCATTTACAAGGGTGGATGGGGGTGGAGAGGGTGCGAGTGGCAGGTTGGAGCGACGTTTAACAGGAGATGGATAAGATGAGGGTGGGATGCGAATCGGGGGTGTGGAAGAAGGGTCTCCCTTGGGCGATTGCGAATTCTGATATGAAGCGAAGATCTGCCGATAGTAGCATCCAGGTTCTCCAAAACCCCGACGACAGCAACACCCAGGGTTGAAGAGGGAGACACCCACATTGTAACTTGATAGTCAAAATCGGTGGAGAGGTCGGGCTTTCCACTGTCCTGCGCACAGCTCGACGGGCGCGGGTTGCTCCCCTCCGGTTGGCTTCTCGCAGCGGTGTCTATGGATCTGGCTTATAGGGAGGGTTTGTCGTTCTCCTCAACTGCCCACACTACCGACGTTCTTGCTTTGCTGAACCTAGTATAAAGATGGATTATTAATGGCCATTACCTCCATAAATAATCCCCAATAACCAAACACCATAGATACCTTTCCAAATTAATCTCCACTCTTTCCATCCCGTAAAATATATATCCACCCTTTCCACCAATTAAAAATAATTTTCACCCCCTAAAAATCCTTTCACGGGAAAACACAACCTAAGTACACAAAAAGTAAATATATATCATACACGGCTGAGCCAATATACATAAGTAAAAAACATGTATTTTGAGATAAAGGGAGTATATAATATTTTTTATGACACAAAATATATTGCTCAAAATCACCCTTTAAAATCACCCCTTAAAATCAATATTGCGGGAAACCATGCCACTATTTATATAGGTTTTTTTTTTACCAAAGACCACCCAATATCTGATTTTGTTAAGTTTTAGAGGAAAAAATTCATAAGTTACCAAAATACCCTTATCATATGGAGATGCGATATTGAAGAAGATCTCGCATAGGAGTTGTGGAGAGATTTAGGGATGGATTGAAGAGGGCCTAGTATAGGATCATAAGAGTTGTTGAATAATTTCAATTAGTAACAAAGTGTGTGTGGAGTTGTACATATTTTCAGAAAGATAGACAGAGTGAATGGTGACAAGAAAATAATATGTATAGGGGTAACTTTGTTTTTCAGAGACATTTAACGAAACCCTAACAACACATAGAGGCGAGGTGGTCTTTGGTAAACAAAAGCTATATAAAGGGTGGTTTCTTGCAATATTAATTTTAAGGGGTGGTTTTGAGCAATATGCCCTATTTAAAGAGTGGTTTTCTGTAGTTTACCCTAATATTTTATATAGCTTTTAGTTTCTTAAAACGTGCTAAAAAGTCAAACGATATGTATTTTGAGATGGAGGGAGTATCTATCGAATCTATATACCTATTTAAGAGTGCACTTCGCAACCTTTTCAAGAGTCGGGAAACACTTCCACACTTCCCCAGATTTACTGCACTAAAACAGCACATGAATTTCATCCTCATGAAGTCCACAATGGGGGCATAAATCACACTAAACAATCCCTCTCTTTAATTTTTAAATTATTTAGACAAGGTAAGACTCCCTTGCATGCTGTCTGTAGTAGGTTTTGAACTCGTGGAGCCGCCTACACTTGCCACATTTTCTTCCACATTTGCTTCGACCGTGTCGGATCCGGTGTTGAAGGCTCATCTGTCCGTCCGTTATTGGCCATGATAAGGTGGTAGTTCGATCGTACAATGAAGTTTCTGTCTCGTGTAATGCCACATCCATTCATCCTGGACATCCGGCTCCGTCAGCCTCATTTTCATTACTAACTTCGCATCCATCGGCTATAACACCTCCCTTACAAATTCTCATTCCATTCCCTTGTCTCCCAATTTATCAATTTTACGACCTTTAAATCTGCCCCGAAAATAGCCACCTTCACACCTTTCCACGTGCCAACGCGACCCCTGCAGCAACGCTTCTTTCCCATCAAGTAAGCTTCTCCATGTGTATGATGGTTGGAAGCCGTTCTGTGTTTGTAAGAACGACGTTCGCTGAAAGTACTGTGCTTTCAACATCCTTGCTAGCAAAGACTTCATCTCTAGCTTGAAGTAATCTCCAACCCTGTCGTGTTAGCAAAGCTTTGTTGAACATTTCCATTTCATGGAACCCCATCCCACATTCCCACCTTTCTCCTTCAGCTTGCACATTTTCTTCCACTTTATCCAGTGAATTTTCCGTTTTTCAAAACCATCTCCCAACCAAAATTGGCACATCGGTTGCTCAATATCCCTGCATAGACCTATTGGCAATTTCAAGCAGGACATCGTATATGTTGGTATTGCATGTGCAACTGACTTTATAAGCACTTCTTTGCCTTCCTTGGAGAGATTTTTTTCCTTCCATCTCCGAACTCTCTTCCAGAGCTGTCCGAAAATCACTTTTTTTTTTTATCTTCCTAACACTGTAGGCAGACCAAGATACTTTTCGTGCTTCCCGACTTCTCAAATTTGTATCGTCTGATGTAACTCTCCTCTCGGAGTCCCACTTACATTAGTGTTGAATGATACTTCTGACTTCGCAAGATTCAATTGTTGACCCGATGCCTTTCCGTATTCACGGAGAATATGTGTTATTTCTCTGCCCTGCTGACAAGTCGCTCTTGCGAATAAAATGCTATCATCAGCAAAAAAAAAAAAAAAAAAAACCTCGGAGGCCCTCGAGCTATTGCAATACTCTCTAGCCGACCTTAACTTCCTGCTCACTCATCCAGAGTATTCCTAAAAGACCTTCAGCACATAGCAGAAACAAATACAGAGAAATAAATATATCTTTTGTATACATCATTAATAACTCTATTGCTACCTAGGAATTAACAACTCTATTGATAAATATATTAGAGGTTTACTCTCATCCCAAAGGTTGCCAAACCCACCCGGTTAACTGAATTTCGGCCATCAGTTTGTGTAATGTTATCTACAAGCTTATTACCAAGCTCCTCGTGAACCGGCTGAAACCTTTGCTTGATCAAGTCATATCCTCCTCCCAAAGTGCTTTCATTGCAGGGCGCTCCATCGCCGACAATGCCCTCGTTGCGATGGAATTCTTCCACTATATGAAGATCAAGACTAAGGGGACAGCAGGCAACATGGCAATTAAATTAGACATGAGCAAGGCTTTTGATCGTATGGAATGGGACTTCCTTGATCATGTTATGCTTCAGATGGGCTTCTCGGAGATTTGGGTCTCCAAGGTGATGGCTTGTGTTCGTGGGGCACATTACTCTTTCAAAATTAATGGCGTCATTGATGGGCTGGTTGAGTCGTCTCGTGGCCTTCGTCAAGGGGACCCCTTATCTCCAATTCTCTTTATATTTGGGGCTGAGGGGCTTTCTTCTCTAATCAGCAAAGCCACTGAACGAGCTTATTTTCATGGGGTGCCGGCTTGCAGAGGTGCTCCTCCTATATCACATCTTTTCTTCGCAGACGATAGTTTATTGTTTGCAAGGGCGACTTCAGAGGAATGCTCTAGGATAACTGATTTACTCAGTCAATATGAAAGAGCTTTCGGGCAAAAAATCATTTTGCAAAAGTCTGAGGTCTCTTTTAGTAGGAATATGTCAGCTTCCTCACAAGCACAACTGGCGTCGGTATTGGGGGTCAGTCTTGTGGATCGACATGCCAAATATCTTGGGCTCCCAACTCTTATTGGCTGCTCAAAAAAATCGATCTTTGCCTTCATCAAGGAGCGGATTTGGAAGAAGGTTCAAGGATGGAAGGAGAAATTGCTCTCGGCGGCGAGAAAGGAGGTTTTAATCAAGGAGGTTTTACAGAGCATTCCTACATATGTGATGAGTGTCTTCCGGTTGCCTGATGGTCTCATCGATGAAATCCACACCCTGCTGGCCCGATTCTGGTGGGGTTCTACAACATCCACTCATAAAATTCATTGGCGCTCGTGGAGTGCACTTTGCGTGCCAAAGAAGCATGGTGGAATGGGATTTTGGGATCTTCGTATCTTCAATCAGGCCTTGCTCGCTAGACAGGGGTGGCGCCTCCTTCAGCATCCTGACTCCTTGCTTCATGGAGTTTATCAAGCGAAGTATTTCAAGTGATCCTCTTTCCTATCCTCTTACCGGGGAGACATGCCTAGTTACTATTGGCGCAGCATATGGGGTGCCAAATCGCTACTGCTTGAGGGATTGGGTTGGAGGGTCGGAGATGGGTGATCAATTCAGGCTGCAACGGACGCTTGGGTGTTGGGTGACTTGGGCTTGGTATGCCCATCGTTATTGCCTGGTATGAACTCTGACATTACGGTTTCAGAATTCATTGATCCCGTCAGTTGCTCTTGGGATATTCCTGCTCTGTCTGCCATCTTTCACCCATCTGATGTTCATCGCATAGTTTCCATCCCGCTCAGTCATCGCCTACCCGAGGACAGCCGTGTCTGGTTCCCTCACAAATCGGGATATTTCTCTGTCAAGTCCGCTTATTGGCTAGGCTGTTTAGGCCCAAAGTTGGTGCCTAGTGTGGATGGTTGGAGCCTCTTATGGCGTCTCAAGCTGCCCCTAAGGTGCTTAATTTTGGTTGGAGGTGGTTCAACAATTTCCTCAGTGTTGCATTTAATCTCTTCATCAAGAGGGTGATACCTTCTCCAATCTACTCTAGATGCGCTGTTGGGGAGGAGACGGCGTGGCACGCCTTGTTCTCTTGTAGCTCTTCAGTGATTGCATGGGAAGGCTCCAACACCTCAGGGCTCTTGTCCACGCTCCTGTCTGTTGCTCCCATCGAAGCTCTCAAGGCTGTTTTTGAGGCTTTTGGTGAGGAGGGGGCTTGTGACCTCCTTACCAATGCTTGGGTTGCCTGGACTTTGCGCAACAAAGCTATCTTCACTGATGAGACTGTTAACTCCGTTGTGCTTCGTGAGGGATTTCGTCGGTATGTCTGCGACTACAGGAGGGCCGAGGTTTCGCCTCCACTAGCAGCAAGTGCAGTATCATCACCAAACGCTTGGTCGCCTCCGCCTCCGGGTGTCTTAAAGCTCAATACGAACGTTGCACTGTTGAATGGTTCGGTTTGTTTTGGTGCTGTCCTCCGAGATCCTACAGGTGCTATCCTATGGTGGCCACAAAACACTTCACAATGCCCGTGGCGCTGGCTGAGGCGTCGGCTATTCTCTTTGGTATTCAGTCGATGCAAGGCCAAGATTTTGGTGCGCTGCTGGTTGAGTCGGATGATGTTGGCCTGATTTCTCGACTAAATAGGGCCCCTGACACTAATTCATACTTAGATGTAGTATGTGATGATATCCTATCATACTTCCCTAATAGTTTTGTTGTAACTTTTTCACACATTCGTAGGAATGCGAACACTATAGCGCACATGGCAGCTAGGCTACTGCCATTTGATGCCCCTTGTCGTGTATGGTTCGATCACTTCCCGTCCGGTCTTATTGACTTAGCGGGAATTGATCTATTATAATACATGGATGACTTTTTATCAAAAAAAAAATATATATTAGAGGTTTATTTCATCGTCATTTGTATTTTTTTTTTCAACATAGTACTAGATTTTAATCCTGCTACTTGTTATTCCCCCGTTAATTAAAACATAAAGTTTTATTATTCATGCACGATTTTTACCTTTTTTAGCGTTAAAAACTATACTATATAAAACTTTTTAAAATAATTTTATACATATTACTATTAATTATAAATTTCTAAAAATAAATATAAAAAAATTTATATGTTACATAACGTTTATCATTTAAAAAACATATATACATAATAAACAACATATTTTTAATTAACAAATAGAGTATTGTTATTTTTTTTTTTTTTTTGATTAGGTAAGAATTCGAGTTCAAACATATCTGAAACTCAATTGCCGAACAAGTCGGCAGACGGAAGACCGTCAATACAAGCATAACACAATAACACAAATCAACGAACAAGAAAGAAAAACCCAATCAATCCATACAAGAAGTCAACCAGCAGAGTATTGTTATAATGAATGTTCTAGTCCGACGTATATACATTGAATTATTATTTTTTTTAAGAAAATGGCATTAGAGAAATAAATAAAATATTAAACAAATAAAGTCGGTAGGATTATAAAGTGGATTACTACGTACTACGTACTACGATTGATTGGTGACCGACAATATAATATGTATACGGTGTTTGGATTGGATCCGATCACATCATTTAAAGATTTGCCGCGGCTTGGAATTTTATTTATTTATTACAACTAGTATTGGTTAATTGTTACTTTGAGGTTTTTCTATGGCTGACAAATGGTACGAAAATTACCATATCAACCACGTATCAAATACAAATCGACTATGTGAATGCTCGTTTTTTTTTTGCTTAAACCTAAATCAAAATACTAAAAAATGAAGACAATAAGAGAGAACATACGATTTGGTAACGCAGTTTAGGTAAACCCTACTCTGCTGGATCTCAAGAGGTCGGGGAGATCTGTTCCCAGTTTTCACTAAGCATCAGAAAAAACGAGTTACAAGTTGGATATAGTGGCTAAGCTCATGAACAAGTAACACGGGAACACCAAATACAGAAAACCAAGAGAGATGCGAATAAGGAAGAAGAAGAAGCTAGCTCCTGGATGGGCAACTGAGAAGCTTCAGAGAAGCTTCTCAAGGAGATCTTCAAACAACACCATTGGCGACGCCACCTAGATCCCTTCTTCTTCCTCCTCTAGGGTTAGAGTTACACACAAGATGCCCGACGACCCTCTCTCTTTCCCTTAGGGTTTACCTAATGGAAGCTCCAAGGGTTCATGTAGCACATAAGGAGTATATATATACCCGAGCATATAAGAGCTAGTGTTAAAATCCTACAACGGTCACAAGGAAGAGGGCCTCCAATCCGGGATGGGCTGGATCAGTCCAATTACAGAAAACAGTGATACGATATGGGAAACGTCAAATCGGCCAACAACGAGGCAACTGAGATTTATTCAAGGATTTTTCATTTTTTTTAAGTGAGGAAGTGGTATCAAAGCGACTCACATCAAGTGGTATCACGAGTCAGTACATCGATCAAGGTAGTTGTCTATATCCGATTTAATTGTTGTTTTTATGTCAATTTCATCAATTGAATCACCAAAAACGCAAAAACCCAAAACAAAAAATCGCAAAAAAATAATCACAAACCCTAATTCTTCCACCACCACATTCGACCACCACCACTACCGCCGCTCCACCACCACCTCTAACAACCACCTCCCACCACTACCCGACCATCATCAGCCCTCCAGCCACAAGCATCTGCAACCACCAGCCCCATCCCTATACAGGTTTTTCACAAATCCTAACCAACCACCATCACCATCGCCTCTCCACCACCGTCCGACCACCGCCACCCCTCGACAGCCACATTTAGGCCACCACCGACCCTCCCAGCCAACCATAAATCTCTGGCAACGAACAACGTAGCGACATTGAAAAGCGCAACCGTGCACTGCACGCCCACGCACTTGCTCTCTGCAACCCCTCTTTTTCCACGTGCGCAACAACTTCCTTTTGTCCAGCTTCCCTTCGGGTATTGCTTTTGGTATACTAACCATGTCGCATGCTATCCAAAAGCGTCTGATTGATGATTTGTGTCGTATTGTTGACAAACCTGAGTGGCAAGTGCACCAGCTACTCTATGGCCAACACAATTCTTGTTTCAATGATTCCGTCATCGAGGTCCCATTGGTAGATTATAAGGCACTTACTCCCATATATGATGTCTATGCTGATGATCTTGAGTATGATATTGCTTTTGATGTCGTTCCGGAGGATCGAGGCGTTGTTGGTGAGCTTTTTGAGGAGTTTTTTAAGGATGTTCCCTTGGTTGAGCTACACATGAGTTCCATTTCTGTTGTGGAACACTTTGAGGCAATGCCTCCAAGCTTTGATCATGATAGTCCTCGTTGTTCTCCGTTGGTGTTTCCATTTTTACACGTACGAGTCGAGGACGACTCGAATTCAAGAAAGGGATAATGATACGATCCGGGATACGTCAAATTGGCCAACAACAAAGCAACTGAGATTTATTCAAGGATTTGAAGTGATGAAGATTAATGATCCATGATTGTATTATATTTTTATTGTTTAATTAATTCTAGTCTATCCTATTATTTAATAAGTCTGAATATTTAATAAGTATTAGTTTTTATATTATTTGATTTTTATTGAACAATATCATATTATGGATGGGCTTTAGGAATTTTTTAGAAAAGTCCATTAGGGTTTTTAAGTCATTAGGTTTTATGTGTTGCTATTTAAGTGTGTTTATGATTAATGAAAAAGAAGATCATGAATTTGAGAAAAAAGATCGTTTCATTAGAAACCCTAGAGAGCGAGAAGCTTTCAAACGTTTGAGAGATTCGAACACTAAGGATCGTGAGAAGTGGCACTGAGGATTTGTTCTTGTCATGAGATTCAACGAGGATCGATACTCATGGTTCCAACGACGTTCGTGAGATTTAGGCATTTGCGAGATCTAATTCGACTACCTATCGAAAGATCGCCCCAACCTTCATGCGTGAGATGCGCATCAAACAGACCCAATAACATAGCAATCTGCAAATGAGGTTTGTCACTAAGTGTTTAAACAATACACCAACATAATATATGATATGGTCACTATCTTAAGGTCAAGTGTTCCAAACCTTAGACATATGACATGTCTAAGGAGTCCTTGCAACCTTAAGAATGTGTCCTACATCACACATTACGATACATTGTTTCATCACCTAGAGAGATTACAAGTTCAATAGCCATAGCCACACATATAAGCCTAACTTATTACAATACAAGATTACACAATCACAACAGTTGGTAACCACACTTATGATAATCGATATCATGACGGTAACTATCGTGGTGGTAACCATGTGAAAGTGTTACGGTAATGATAATAAAATTTGAATAACACGGTTATCGAGTGTACGTGTGTGTGTGTGTATATATATATATATATATATATATATATATATATATATATATATATATATATATATATATATATATATATATATATATATATATATATATATATATATATATATATATATATATATATATATATATATATATATATATAATTTTTATTTTTATTTAATATTTTATTGTTTTTACCTTTAAGTTTTAAGTTTTTGATTTTAAGTTTTTACTTAATATTTTGTATTTTGATTTTGACCTAATTTGGTCCTTTATACTATTTCTACTAGAAATATAGAAACAGTAGGAACATTTTGAATGTTTGAAGAATTGAACTTGGTTTGTTTGAAGACTTTGAACTTGGTTTGTACTTTTGGTTGTGAACTTGGTTTATTTGAACTTTAATTAATAGGTGGCAACCATATTTTTTTTTGTAACCATATTTTTTCGTTCGATAACTTTGATGGCTACCGGACGGTAGCCAAGGGATTTCAAAAAAAAATACAACAGAATTACAACATGATAGTCATGGTAATGTACTGATGGTAACCACAAGTCGTGGTTACCATATATGTGGTAACCACGACTTGTGGTTGGTACGTGGTATAAAAATTTGTGTACCGCCAGTTGGTGGTTGATACATGATAATCGCCATTTTTTGGTGGTTACCCTACCATGCCAACCCTATGTTTTTTATTGTACACATTTCGTTGATGAAATATGTAATTTAAAAAAATTATACATTTTTTTTATAAAATAAATAAAAATATATTTATATTTTTAATTATTACTATATTTTTCACTTTGTTGAAAACTACAATTAACATCTCTAAATTATTACAATGATAATTTTAAAAATTAGCACAAAATATCTAAAATCTATCTATCTAAAAATCTATATATCTATATGTGTGTATATATACCAATTACCTCTTGCCCTAGTGGTAAGAGTGTAGGTAATCATGTCTTGGTTTACCTTGGCATAGGTTTGAGTCTATCTTGCGGCTTGCCGAACTCGAGTACTTAATTTGCAGGCTAGTGCTCGGCCTGTGGAGGATTAGTCGATAACCTCGGAACCTCCATGTTATCAAAACGAATTGCATGCACCATAAGAGATTTATTCGTTTATGTGTCTTTTTTGGTGTACTCTGACAAGTTTTTGACGTGTCAATTAATGATGATTTAATATATCGAAGTCATACTCTCTCCGATCAGAAATATTCGATGTTTTAAGGGATGAAATTTGATCAACAATATTTTATGTTTTAAAAGTAGTAATTGCACTCTTTTTTACTTTTGCACTAATATAATAATCTAATTTGTACTTTTTTTGTTTAACCAATCACATTTGTGCACAATAAATATGATGGGGGAGTAAAAGTTATTTGATGGAGTATTTAAAGGTGGAAATGACATTTCTTAATATTTGTGTATATCTCTAAAACATCGTTTATTTCCGATCAGATAGATTATCAAATAATACGACATATATTTTGAGACAGAGATAGTATAGTGCTAGTGGAAAAATATGTTATTAGTCTTAATTATATATGACCGGCGCGTTCTTGCACGATTGTTTGATAAATTATATTTTTATTATATCAACTATTCATATTTAATTTTTTTTATTATTAAATTGTGCAAGTAAAAAAACAAAAATTTTAAGATATAAATATTGATTGTAATTAACCACTCATATTGATAAGTTTAATAACTTAAATGATAGAATTCATAATCACTTAAGATTTAAAAATTAATTAATAACTAAACTGTTGGGTTGACACTTGAACAATTTTTTCTTTAGTCTGAGCATCTCAATCTCTTAATTCTTAGGTCAGTCATTCTTTTTTATATAATTACGATGAGTTAACATTATCAATATCTTTTAGCCTAACCCGAAGCCAGAAAAATCATCCCGACGTCGACCTGTTCTGATACCATGTGAGATTCTAAGAAACTCCGATCTATAGTGTGAAAAACATGAATCGATCATGTCGGATTTATTTTATTTTTGTTTATAATGCTGGGAATTTACATCCCCTTATATTTTAATTCGATTATTTTCCCCAACCCACCAACATGGGCGAATGGGAGAGGTATATATTATACCCCAACAACGTATTCATTAATGATGAATAAAGGATAGAATCAATGTACAATATATGTTTATATATAAGATATGGATGATGATAATTTGGTTAGTTATTTTATATAACATCACGAATCTTACATAATTAGTGCTAGTTGTGGGACAAAATTAATAATAAGATATTAACACAAAAATTATATAAATACATATTTGCAATGTACTTACGTACATGCATGCATATTAATGGAAGACTTGCCCTCGTTGCATGTGCTTTTGGTCAACGATAATGAAATAGTACAATTTTTTTCCATTTAAAATAACGAAAAATAAAATAATGGCATCCAAAAAAAATGCTCAAATAATTAATTTGCTTTTTCTGAGCCATATGATTGTTAATCATTATGCAATAGTAGTACTAAATTTTTAAATAGTTAAACGATATATATATATATATATATATATATATATATATATATATATATATATATATATATATATATATATATATATATATATATATATATATATATATATATATATATATATATATATATATATACGGGGAAAAGGTTTTTTTTTATAGTATAAAATAAAAATCCTTGTACATGGAACCCAACACCGCCGTCACTACTACCACCGTGTATTCGGTGGGACGGAAGAGCAAAAAGCACCGCCGACTAAGCTAAGTCACATTTAAAAAAGAAAAAGAGAAAATTAAACCTATACAAATTCAGTACCTGCACGGTGTGAGATTTTTTTAATTAAAATAAATTTTTTATAATACTCGTTCAATCGACTAATGAATTTTTTAATTTCTTCAAATAATTCTGAATTGTTACGTAATGAACATAGAATTAAAATGAATTATTATAATATACATACATATTTATTCTTTAATTTTTATTGAATTTAAATAAATTTATTATTAATACCCGTTCTACTAATTTTATGATTCTAAAATAAATAAAATTTTACAACTTAGATAATATAATTGATTATTTAATTTTTATAGGCCTAAACGATTTTATCTTTCATTATATATAATATAAACCTTAGATAATTTATTATTTTAACTTTATGAAGTTTTTATATCTCATACTTGATAATCAAATTTTTCTATCTTCAAATTTGATTACTTTATATAATCATATTTTAACTTTATAAAATTTATTATTTTAACCTTAGATAATCAAAATTTTCTATCTAGCTTCAATCAAATTTATTATTTGATTGAAGATAGAAAAATTATCAAAAAAAGTATCTTAAGAAAAAAAATTGATTGGTTAATATTACTATATATGATTAAGGAGAATTTGACATGTGTCACAAACGACTTGAAATGTCATATATCACTTATATCGGATAAATTAAGGGGTCAACAAAATTAACAAATGAATTAACTATCATGGACATGATACAAGCAAGAAAAAACATCCAAAGGTTTCTCGAAAAAAAAACATTTCCAAGAGTATTTACTGATACCAATCACAAGTTGGTGTAGTGGTTGTGGGGCTACATTTCATGTCAAGAGGTTCGAAGTTCGCATCCCCTTGGAAACATGGAGTCACTTGTGAGTGGAGGGTCAGCCCCTTAAATAGGTCATACAGTACCCGATCCAGATGTAGAGCGACTGAGTCGATCGAACTAGACTAAAAAAAAAAAAATTATTTACTGATTGTTATTATAATAAATGGGTTAGGCCCCTTAAATGTGTCATGCAACACAATATAGTATCTTTGCAAGAGAGTGACGGAGAGAGGATGAGAGAGTAAGAGAGTGACGGAGAGAGGAAATGAACGAGGAGGGCTGACAGTGAACAAGGGTTTAGAAATTAGAACATATAAAGCCCTAGTAGAGGTATAATAGTAAATAACCCACATGAGTTGGTGAGCTACTCGAGCTCGAGCTCGAACTCGGCTCATATATACATTCGAGTGATTCCGAGTCGAACCCTAGTCGATCCCGAGCTACTCGGCTCATGTATCAGGCCTACTACTGGGAAAGTCTACAGATAATTCAACTGCTTTCGATCTTTATCTTTATTTTCCTTAATCACAATAACCACATCAATGCATTAATAACACCTTTACTAGCTTTTGATTTGATTGCAATTTGCACATTTGAGGAAATGCACAAGCATGAGCATTTCTAGCAAGTGGACTCACTATAGATACATAGGAGCTAATTGGAAGCCGGTGGGCGGATATGAAATCATTTTAGTTTATTTATTCCACAACTTCTTGGTTTTGTTACATGGTTATCTTAATTTTTATTTGTAGTATATTTGGAGTATGTTATTGATGAGATTTGGAGTATATTTGACTTGTTTTATTTTGTCTTGATTAATGTCATCTATGATTTAAAAAATGTGGGATTTAAAAAGAATCAAATTAAATCTCATCCCGATCCCGTCCCACTAAAAATACACAGGATGGAACATTGGATGACCCAAATCTCATCTCATCCCATCCCATACCCACCCCAAATATGTCATCAAAACATTTTTTTGTTATTGATACACAATCGACTAGATTAAATCACTTAGCAAAGTAGCATCATAGTAAACAAAAAATGCTATCAATAAAGATGTTTTCAACAAACAATATCATCACAAATAATTGAGATCAATAAAGTGTACTCACAAATGTGATCAATGAATAAAAATGTACTCCCTCCGTTCCTTAATATTTGTCTTTTTCAAATTTGCACATTTTTTTAGAAAGGTAAAAATTATATAAAATATTAATTTTTTATTCAATCTTTTTTAATAATATTATACTTATTACTAATAAGTATGAAATTATTAAAAAAAATTATTGAAAAAATAAATATTTTATATAATTTTTAGTGCCTTAAAAAACATGTCGGAATAGTAAAATGTCAAATAAAAAAGAACGGAGGGAGTAATAAACATGTCACCACAAGTGATTGCTTCAATGAAGTGTAATCATAAACGTGTCATCATCGAATAAAAGTAGAATCGATGAAAATATATCGCCATACAATTGATTAAATAAAAAAAGTGGCATCAAACAATTACATTAGAAAAAATGGCATCAAAACACTACTTTGAAAAAATTGCATCACATTAAAGAAAAAAAATGTCATCAAAACACTACTTTGAAAAAATATATATGGCATCACGGTAAAAAAAATATCATCAAAAAAATTGACATAAAAAAAAGTGGCATCAGTAGTCAACAGTAAAAAAAATGGCATTAATGATCAACGTGGCATCACAGTGAACAAAAAATGTCATCAAAGTTTTAAAAAAGGGGCATTAAAAAAGTATCATCAAACCACTTCATTAGAAAAGTGGCATTAAAGTGAAATTAAAATATAATAAAAAATGACATCAAAAAAATGTCATTTAAAAAAATTCCAAACGGGTTGGTCAACGTTGACCGGTCAATGGTCAACTATGGACCGGTCAATGGTCAAACAGTTGACCATTGACCATTTTACTCTATTTTGGATGGAGTCTACCAAAACTAATTAAATTAATTTGGGGTCTAAGTACCCTAATAACATATGATAAAAATACTTTATTGGGAAAGAAAACCCTAAAAGAGAATGGGTAAACCCTATAATCTAATTTAAAAATGGTTAAACCATGTATATATATGGGAATTATTTCTCAATTTGACCTCTTATCCTATGCCCAAAGACATAGAATAGAAAATCCAATATAATATTGTCTGTGGAGAGGGTAGTAAATTTACATGTTCGCTATATTCACCACAAATCATGCACGTCCTTAAGGACGTGCATGGTTAAAAGGGGTTAATTAATTTTTTTTAGATGTTAATTAGTCACAAGTCTTGCACGGCCTTAAAGACGTGCATTTTTGACATTAGATTTGTGGTGTATATAACAACACCCTAAATTTACTATTACAACAAAGATAGAAGGTGGTCAAAAACACAATTTATAATTTTTTTTGTGTGAAATGATTAAAATAAGACTGTAGTTTACCTAAAATATAACTAGTGATCGAAATAATGCTGTTAATACATTTTAAATGTTTAAATGTTACATCCTCATAGGATTATTATTATTATTATTTAATTTTAAAGACAGACATTCCTTACCCTGGAATGACGGCACTTACTTTGCATATTTTAATTAACACAAGTAAATTATGTTAGCCCAATACACTGATTAAGCATATGAATATTGTAAAAAATACACTAATTTTAATTAATTACTAGTTTAGTACCCGCACTATTGTGCGGTCTATTTTTTAAAATTAATACATTTAATGTATAAAAAATTTCTATAAGTAAACTTTAAACTCTAAATACCTCTCACATCTAAATATTGTCAATTATTATATAGTGAACGGTTAAAATGAAATCTATGGGAGCCGAGTCTTACCTTTATATCTTTCAATTTGCAATTAATTACTATTGGCATATTTGAAAATCAAATCATAACCACTGATCGGCAATTCCTATCGGTATATATGATTAGTTGTATTTATTCTATCGGTATAAATGATTATTTTTATTTATTAATTATTAATTACTCTATCGTTTATAAGGACATTAATTTGATTTGAAATTAATTAATTAACAAATTCTATCGGTATATATGAAATCATAACCACCTTATCGACAAATCCTATTGACATATATTAATTATCACCTTAGGCTCCCATAGATTTATTATCGGCATATATTAATTAGGGTACTTAATTAAATTAATTAGATTAATTAATTAACAAATTAAAAAAAAAACCCTACGTTCACAATCAATTAATCGACATATCTTAAAACTAATCGAATAAGTGGGATAACATTCCTAACCACCGGATAAGTGGGATAACAATCAATTAATATTTTGATTTTTAAATCTAATTCTTTTTTATTATTAATGTAATTAATCTAATTAAGTAACAAAATTAAGTAACAAATCCTAAATAAAAAAAACTACTTTAAAAGAGAATTCGTCACATGATGTAAGCGACTTCTCCTTTAGTATTATACTATTGATATTGATATTGATGTCAATTTGTTTGAATTTGAATTTATTAATTTATAAAAATAATTATTTAAAACGTGGGAAAATTAAGTTCATCTCATGTAGAAAAAATAAATTTACAAAACTAAAATTAATAGACATGAAGTTGTTTGGATTTCTATTGTTAATTGATTAAGTAAACTAAAATTCTAAAATTTAAAAAAATTAGAAGGAAATTGGATAAGAGTAAAGGAAATTTCACTGACTTGTTTTGTGCTTAAATCATTAATTAGATTATTTAGTTAATTAAATGAAAAAATCCATAAAATTACAAAGTTAAAGATTGCATGTAAAAATTTAATTTATATATTTCGGTGATTAACCCAACTTATACGAAGAAATAAAAGGTAATTAAACATATGATTGATGCTTGTTGAACTCCTAGATGTTATAGTATTGTAATTAATCACACAAAAAAAAGTTTGTTGTGAAAATTATGTTTAAAATAAAGAAAATAGATTTATTTATTTTTAAAATAATTTAGAAAATAATAATATCAACTCAATAAGAATATTAACTTTATTAAGTAAATTGTTTAAAAGTCATTAATTAAATAATTAAAATTTTGGATGAATATCAATCATATTAAATCTTTAATGCACATCCAAATCTTAACTACATTTCTTAATTGACTTAAGTACTTATGATTTTTTTTAATAAATAAAAATGTCGTTCCTGTGATCTCGGAGAATCAACCATGGAAGCTTTTCGTCAATTCGCCCATCTAGCGCGGGTTCAAAACACCACATGGTGAATATCAATCTTATCCGATGCAAATTCAACTTTTAACATTTTGACACAATTATTTGGGGATTCAAAAACCAAATTAAACCGTAAAATCGTTCAAATTCGAAAAATCTTTAAATTGATTTTCCTTGAATTGGCATGGGAGGTGTTGTACTCGTTCCCAATTCAAAATGAAAAACAATGTAGACATTCAATTCAATGGGAAGATAACAATATGATACATACAATTAGGGGAATCGTCTAATCATCTCGGCCTTGTAAAAATCTTAACCTCTATTTCACGTATAGGTTCTTAAGCTTGTTATTCATGCACAAAATAACAACTCAACTCGATTTCACATCTTGAATTGTAATTGTAATAGATGTACATGAGCAATCTCCCTAAAAAAATTAGAAACTATGTAGGCTACATACACAATTACCCAAATAATAACATGAATTGAGCTATTTTTTATGGTTTCTTCCTTTTTCGTTGTTGGTGTTGATAAAATCGAAATCAGATTTGATGAGACACCAGAGAGTTGACGATGTGCAAGCAAATCCAGCACGTACATCTCTCAAATTTGCTTGTGAGATAGAGCATACAAGCGGC
The DNA here is from genome assembly GCA_037127255.1 of Persicaria tinctoria. NCBI lineage: Eukaryota > Viridiplantae > Streptophyta > Magnoliopsida > Caryophyllales > Polygonaceae > Persicaria > Persicaria tinctoria. The sequence goes on from JBANSL010000012.1 coordinate 12,087,114, forward strand.
CTTGCGAGAGATGTCTTAGGTGAGGGATACGAAAGAAAGCAACAACGCAAAGACTCTGGTGAAGCTAAATCTGACTTGTACTCTTTCATTGCCACTATTATGCTAATGTACTCCAAAACCACCATCGCTCTACCTCCAAACAGAGAAATAGGAATTATCTAGACAAAGAGACAGACATATGAGGCAAAAACCACCAAAACTAAATAATCAATATCAATAGGTTTGTGAGGACGGAAACGTACTAAATTGATGAATTGGAAAGAAAGAGAGAGGGTAAAGATACTTTGATGTTGGTCGTCATCGGCGACCTCGAAGTTGGCTCTGAGCACGTTAGGGAGGAGATGATCCCGCCGAGCTCCGATGAACATGGTATTGATCTTTGATCGACGACATCTATTGTTCACCAATAAGAAGTGGGGGTGAATTATCCTACGCCATAAGATTTTTTATTATAAAAAAGTAGAGAACGGGGAGATGTCAAATATTCACTATTTAATGGAGAACGGGGAGGGTAAAAGATAACGGGGAGAGATGATCGACAAAACACATTAGGGTTTAAGTAAACTAACCTTTTCATCCTTTTTTTGTTGTTGTGCGATGACTACTAACTTTTTCACCTAGCATAACAATATTTAGATAATTACCTTCGAAGTCATTCTTTGAACTTGTACTTCTACAAATTAATGTGAATAACATGGACCCGGATTTTGTAGTGTCCTCTTGCCTTTAGATCATCTAATAAAGTAAAACTGACCTGAGAAAAAAATCATTTTTAGAATCGATTATAAAGTAATAACAAATACTGTAAAAGTTTAAAATATAATTGTGATCGAGTAACATTTTATCAATGAATTCGAGTACCTGCAAAAATTAAAAATTACAAAACCATGGTTAGAACTTGATAGAAAGGTAATGGAATGAATAAAGTAGAGTTTTTTAAGAACTGCCTAAAATGAAAAGGCGACTCGCCAATTATTATCAAACGTATAATGATTGTCGGGGTTATGAAATGATTTAAATAGAAGTGAAAAATGTTTAAAGATAAATAAGATAATTAAAATAATTGGTAAAGATAATTATTAAGGATACAATTCCGTTAATATCTAAACCAACCAACAACAAAATCGAGATTATATCAACCCATTTCGTATTTATAGGGTTAAAAGAAATTTTCAAAAATTCGAAAAAACGACATATAATTTTTTTAGCAAAGTATATCCAAACTATATTTTTTTAAACCTACGTCATATCCTTTTTTTTTTAGCAAAGCATATCCAAACAAACTCTTTTTTTTAACCTACGCCATATCATCTTTTTTTTTTTTTGCAAATATGCATATCCTAACAAACTTTTTTAATAGATAAAAAATTAATGAATTAATAGATTCAAAATCCAAACAACTAAGATACGTTAGTTATATGTATATATTTTAATTGAATTTATATATTGTTATAATTCATTGATTATTAATTTTAAATTTAAAAATAAAATTCCTACATTAAAGGAGAAGCTGCCACATGTCGTAGGCGACTTCTCCTTTAGTATTATAATATAGATTTATATTGAGATACATATAGTGGCGGAACCAAAATTTTGGAATTTTTTTTGGTATATACCTATTAAAAAGATTTTTTAAATATATTTAAAAAAAACACTAAAATTGTGATTTGAATACTATATTTTTTTATTTAAATGGTTGAGAAAAACCAAAGAATATAGAAATCAATCAAGTAGGATTAGTTTAAAACAATATTGAAAGAAAATGTTAAATATTTAAATATAACATTTTTATTGAAATAGTTGTGTGGAATAATGATATACAAAACAAATAAAAGGCAAAAATGTTGAGATTTGTTCCTTCCTTTACCACTTAAACTAGATAACGCTTTTGCTTCAAGTATTATTTAAAGATTTTATATTACCTCAAAATCATAAATATATGTTTTTTTTTATGCAGGGGTGATCTAGCACTCTCAAGCACCACAGCTCCGCCACTAACTACGCCGCTAATTTCATAAATTCAAATCATATACTTCATATTACTTAGAGAAATATATATATATATATATATATATATATATATTAGGAAATAATTCGAGACCGGACAGGCCCGGACCTCGAGAGGCCGACAAAGTCGGTAGACGGCAAGCCGTCTAAACATACAACATAGCAAAAGAAAATACAACATGGAAACATAATACAGTTACCTAATACAACAAAAGAACTACACAAAATAAAACCCGGAAAACCCCAGAACCTAAGCACACCAGCAACACAGCAGCGAGAAGAGGGAGACCCGGCATGGAGTAGTGGATAGCGAGCGCATGAGACAGCATAGCTGCCACGATGTCTCACCGCCAGAAAGACGGAAAGCAGAAATCCACGAAGGGCAAAGACGACTCCTGGGGAAGTGTGGATCACACGACGTTCCCTCCACCTAGATGAAGGATCTTCGGAGACCACGAACACCACCAACACGATCACTTCGATCAACCAGGGCCGCAGAACTGCTCCTCAATCGAAACTAACCACGGATCCAATAGACAGGACTCCAACCAACCCGAGAAAGTGAAGCACGGCCGCGAGAGGACGAAGAGCGCAAGAAAATTCCGGAATTTATTTACACGAGTTATTTTATTTTTTACGTTATTTTATTTTATTTTTAACAACCCAACCGAAATTATTATTTAAACCAAATAATAACCCAATTAGTTTTACTTTAATAGGTTATAAAATCCTTCGGGCCAGCTTTGGGCCCAAGGCAACGCCTTGGGCCCAAAGAACTACAATCGGGCCCAAAGAACAGGAAGCAAATGACCTAGGGTTTAAACAAACGCCGCCAGAGTGCAAAGCAAAGCCAGAGAAGGCAATAACCGCCGGTGATGACAGCAAAGATGAAAGAATTAGACCTCAACCCCGGTGGCTGGCGGCCACCACCCACGAGAGGTAAGAGGGGTCTTGACACCGGAAACGGAAACAGTAAACGCCGGCACCGCCAAAGCTGGGACCAGCCGACCACGACAGCAGAGGGGATGGCACCAGGAGGGAGACGCCGGGAGAGAACGAGCCAGGTTCGTCGGGCAAGACCTTGGATCCGGGGTCAACAGACCAGAGGAGGAGGGAACCGAGCGAGTCCCGCCACCAAGAATCCGGAGAGGTGACCGATGATGATGCAGAGCAGTGAACCACTGGATTGACAGGGAAAGACTTGAGATTGGAAGCAAATCGAAACCTGCCGGCCAGGGACAAGCTCGAAAGTACCGATCCTCAAGGAGAAGAATAATCCCCGACGAGCGAGCCAAAGGCTAGTTCGACGGAGAAGCACTGAGTTCACCGGAGATGGGAACAAGGAGAGAAAGTCGTTGGAGGCAAAATCTCCAATACAATTTCACAAATCGAATGACTCCCGAAACAACCACTCCGGATCGACGGGAATCCAGGAAGAAGTAGTCTGAAGAGCCCAACGACGACGATATCCGACCCACAAGGAGAAAGGAGGGCTGCGAGAGGGAGTTATAGGCTGCCAATGGAGAACATCGGGGCTTGGTGGACAGCCAAAGACAGTCGTTCGGCCTCCTAACGGAGTAGATTAGGGCTCCCGAAGGAAAGTTGGGCTCCCGGAGGAGATGTGGGGCTCTCGAATGAGGGTTGGAACGCTCCCGGAGGAACGGTGTTGCGGTGGTCAGAATGCCCGAAACCATGGCCGGCAGGCGTTTCATCTCTCTCAAAAGAGAGATGAATATATATATATATATATATATATATATATATATATATATATATATATATATATATATATATATATATATATATATATATATATATATATATATATATATATATATATATATATATATATATATATATATATATATATATATATATATATATATATATATATATATATATATCAACCATATTAATTATTTTCCAAAAGGTAAATATAACATAAAGAAATAACACTGAAAAGTTCGATTCGAGCACGACACAATAAGTATCGGGTATCCGACACGAAAACACGAAATAGTTTCGTATCGGATACTCGTGTAACACGACAATAACAACGAATTCGTTTCAACAATTCGATCGATTCGTCTCAATAGTAAGAAACAATGACAACGAATTCATTTCTACATTTAGACCCAATTTGCTTTACATCAATTCGTCTTGAAACTTACCAGATCTAAAGCTAGTCAACCACGCCGCCGGATCTGAACCTTGAACTCGAGTGAGTGTGAGAAGAGGGACTTAAGACTTAAGACTGAGACTCGAGATTCGATATCTAAGGGCTCGACCACGCCGATGGAGAGGCGAGACTCGATCAAGAGGACTTGAGACTAAGGAGAGGCGAGAATCGAGAGTGTTAGGGGAAAAGTCTTGTTGGGCCCAACCAAAAAGCCCAACATATTAGTCGGACCGGCGCACCATCCCAAAACCAATTGGCATTAGATGGAGTAGCCCATCCACTTATATATTAGGTTCAGAATCACCCACTTCCGATGTGGGATTCACAAGTATCCCAACAAATCCCCCTCTAACTTGCGAATCCATCACAAGTCTAGCCTGGTTGGAATTGAGACATCCACGCAACGGGTTCGACTAACCCGTCATCGATACAGATGTGGAGTCCATCTCAACCATCGGTGCAACCCGCCCGCCCGCCGAACCCGGCTCTGATACCAGTTTGTTAGGGGGAAGGGCTTGTTGGGCCCGACCAGAAAGCTCAACATATAAGCCGGACCGGGGCACCATCCCAAAACCAATTGGCATTAGGTGGAGTAGCCCATCCACTTATATATTAGGTTCAGAATCACCCCACTTCCGATGTGGGATTCACAAGTGTCCCAAAAAATCCCCCTCTCACTTGCGAATCCATCACAAGTCTAGCCCGGTTGGAATTGAGACATCCACGTAACGGGTTCGACTAACCCGTCATCGATACAGATGTGGAGTCCATCTCAACCATCGGTGCAACCGGCCCACCCGCCGAACCCGGCTCTGATACCAATTTGTTGGGGGAAGTCTTGTTGGACCCGACCAGAAAGCCCAACATATAAGCCAGACTGAGGCACCATCCCAAACCAATTGGCATTAGGTGGAGTAGCCCATCCACTTATATGTTGGGTTCAGATTTCTCCCACTTCCGATGTGGGATTCACAAGTGTCCCAACAAATCCCCCTCTCACTTGCGAATCCATCACAAGTCTAGCCCGGTTGGAATTGAGACCTCCACGCAACGGGTTCGACTAACCCGTCATCGATACAGATGTGGAGTTGGCGGAGGGAAAGTCGTTGATTTCCCTCGCCAAAAATTATTCCCAAACAAACAAACTAGTATAGTATGCAAGTAAGGGGTCGAACCCTAGAGAATCAAGTATTTCTAAATATTGTGTATTTATCAATATAAAAGAAACGATTTTTATGAATGAAAATAAAAGAAAATAATATTGACAAAAGCAAATAAAGGATAGAAGAAAAGCGTTTCCACCTACAAGTTCTCGACTTTGGTTGGTTTTATTGATCATCGAATCCTTTTCAAGTTATTATCTTTTCCTACGAATTCCTCTCGTCTTGGTTTAAGTAGATTAAAAGTCCTACGAGTCCAATTAATCCCTTACACCTCAATGCAACCTTAACACGGTCAAGATTTAACAAAGAGATAGCAAATAGTCCCAAGAACTTGAGCATATAAATAACACCAATTAAACACGGTAAATCAATGTTTAAGATATATGTCAACTCCCTACATAATCATGCTTCAAACACGGAATCCACAATCTTATGCATGCTACTACGGAAATAATACAAATACGAAAGTATTAAATCCTAGCATGAAATCAATATTATCAAGGTAGCTAATCAAGATAACATCAATAACATAATCAATTTCACACAAAGAAGTTAAAAGAATTAAAGAGGAAAAATAACTTGAATTAGAAACTCACAAACCACCAACCAAGTCTCGAAAGTGTAGGCGGAAACTACAAAATTAGCCAAACATGGCTTACCTAAGCTTTCTTCTCTTCAATGGTGATTTCTCTACTTGGAATCTTAATTTTAAACTTAATCCTAGAACATCCTATTTATAAGCCTAATATCTTCCATAAATAAGGTAAAAGATAGATAAAAGATAAAAGCTTCCTAAACAAACTAGATAAAAGATAGAACTTTCCTAATTTAACTCAGCGTCGGATTCCGCTGGCAGCGAAAATTTCCGCTGGCAGCGAATGGCCTCAATCAAGCTCCTGTTGGATTTTCGCTACCACACTCGCTACCACACTCGCTGGCAGCGAATGTCCATGCCTTAGAATATTTTCAAGCTTCTTCGATTCCGCTTCCGCGAGTCCACCCTTCCGCTGTCGCGAGAGTCTCCATTCGCTGCCGGGAAAGCTTACATCCGCTGCAGCGAATCCGGTCGTCCGCTGGCAGCGACTCCATTCGCTGGCAGCGAGTTTCCTTTCGCTGGCAGCGAGTCATGCTGCTCCTGGACATGCTCCCGCTAACTCCAGTCGCTGGCAGCGAGATGCCATTCGCTGGCAGCGACTCATGCTCAGGCCGGCCACCTTCTCGCACATGTTGTTGCTGACTTGATTCGCTGCAGCGCAAAGGCATTCGCTGGCAGCGAAAATCCAACAGAACACCATCACGTAGATCTTCGAAAGAGCTTTCCAACGCATGCTCATATGCGTCGATCGGACATCCGAGGCCTCCGGAAAGTGCGTTACAAGTTCAGCTCGCCGGGCGGACAGCTTTCGCGACTCGTCCTTGTTTTCGCTCTTAGACCTCGATTTCGTTCTCCGTTGCTCCTTAGGTTGTTCCATTCTCTTCGGGACTTCTTCCTTAAGCTCTCCCAAGTTTCGCCTTAGCCTTACTTAGCTCCGTTCCTCGTGTTCTTTGCCTCGGATCTACGAATCTACATAAAACCATCGAAATAGCGTAGATTCCGAACTTTCCCACAAAATGAATGCTAATCTAATTAACACTAAAACATGATTATATAACAATGAAATGCAACTAAACTAACCTATAATGCCTATTGGAAACATGCCTTATCAAACTCCCCCACACTTAACCTTTTGCTTGTCCTCAAGCAATACAAAAATAAGAGCAAAACCATCATACCACAAATATGATCTTCAAGCACTAACCTTGTCAAAAGCAACATCAAAGTGGAGGAGTCGTGAACATGAAAGCTAACATCCTAGCAAGTATAAAAGTGATTCAAAGTAAAAGGCACATCTAGTCCAACCTCACCGGGATAATGTGTTTGCTCTCACTCTCATGTGTTTAGGCTTAAAAATGCAATCTCTCAACTCAATCCAAAATGCAAAAAGCTACATAGAAATTGACACATATATCACATATTCTCCACCGTGGATGCCATCACTTATAAGAAACATCAAGAGGTCTTTTATCAAGGTTGTAATGGGGCTTGGTAAGGAATTTAAGGTAGGAAATACTTAGGCTTGTGGTGCTAAAAATCCGGGAAAAAGGGATCCCTAAGAACAACCGGAAGAACATCAAAAACCAAATACTTCCAAAACCAAGATAACTCAAACTTTCACTCTTAAAACACTCAACAAAAGAACTTTCTCTCAACCATACATTTTTTTCAACTCTCACATACATAATGAAAATAAAAGGCTCTTTATTCATCTTTTTTTTTTCTTTTCTTTTCTTCTATTTCTTTTGACTTTTTTCTTCTTCTTTTTTCATTTTTTTTCTAGAGCCAAAAATACAATAATGCGCAATGTGAGGAATAAAACCCAAATTACATAATCATCCAAAACTTGTAACTTTCTCAACAATATTCTCTTTTCCACTCAAACAAATCAATCATTCACCAATTCTAATCCTAATTCCCGGATAGGGTAAGGCTTATCATCGGCTAAGGATAAATTTTGTGGTGCTTCCAAGAAAAGGCTAAGGCTCAAATTTGGCTACAAGCAAAGGATACATATGTAGGGTGGATATGGATAATAATATGGCTAAGAAAATCATGCCTCTATCATTTGAAACTCATAAGCAATAGACATATAAAATCGGCCTCAAATATAGATAACAATGTCAATCTCAAGAGGTAATTGCATAAGGAGAGTATAATGTCACACAAGAAAGCAAAAGGGAATAAATATGATGAAAATCCCTATAAGGCCAAAAATTCTCACTTGGACAAGTTTTTGTTGGATTTCAATAATGCCAAAGAATAAGAATCATACTTGCTCAATTGAACTAACAAGTCAAGCTCCCATAAAAATCATTTCAAGTATGTGACAAGGCTAGGTAATTCAATCATATTATGGAACATATATGGTAAAACTCATCAAAATAAAATAGAGGACAAACTAAGGCAAGATGGGTATTTGTAAAACACATATATGCAATGCATGATCTTTTTGGATTTTTTTTTTTCTATTTTTTTTTTTCATTTTCCAATGCAATAAAATAGCGGAAAAATAAATAAACATGAATGCATGAATATATGAATGCAACCCTCCCCCACACTTAAACTCTTCATTGTCCTCAATGAAAATCAAAGACAACAAATCATAAAAATATGAGAGATAGAGGGTAAAGAATAACTCACATCATGGGAAAAGTTTCGATGGCGAAGATGATGAAGCTCGGAAGAAGAACGGTGAAGAACGACAACAACGAAGACGGATGAACCACGAGCACGAATTGAGCCTAGATTCTCTATTCTTCGATCTTGTTCACTTTTCCCTGCATTGTTAGCTCAAAATATCCAAAAGCATCTATCTACCATAGAAAATAATTAGGAAATTTCTAATTTATTAAACAACCAAACTAATTAAATAACTAGGAATTGAAATAACTAATTTAGGAAAACTTACCTCGGGTTGCCTCCCAAGAAGCGTCCTTGTTTATCGTCATAGACTCGACGGTTTATTTGTTCGCGCATTCAAGACTCACTCGGACATTGCTAACGCCCTCTTTAACAAATCAAACTCCGGTGCACACCATCTAGGTAGGCGAGCACCACATATAAAGAAGCCGAAGTCAAATGGTGTGATGTTGAAGAAGGTCTCCAACTTTTCATATGCCCGAGCGTGACTTCTCGCCGAGGGTATGTAGTACCACCAACACAGTTCCGCTGGTGGCTTGTTGAAGTAATGCTCCCAAGGATCTACATATTCACCAAAATCCACAAAAGTGTCAAAAATATCCTTACCTTGCTCAAGAGCCACAGAAATCGGCTCCGGACTTGGTTCCTTAATGGATGAGTTGGGGATGATTTCTAAAGGTGGAGTAGGTGCCAAAATACATGGTTCCTCGCGTGTGCACTCATGAGACTCCATGTCATGGGGCATCGGGCTCCCTTCTCCATCTTTGATTGAACCATTGGTGCTTGCGTCTTGGCTTTCCTCGTGTATCTCACCCACCATTGGTTTGAAAGGTAAGGGTATGGATGTCAACTTGTAGTCTTCTTCCACCTTCGCCATGTCACCCACGCAAAGGAAAAGATCCCACAATTCCGACCAATCCAAACCGTAAAAGCCTTCATCATTCAATGATTGGGCGAATTCTCGTATCTCGGGAAGCATGCCATCTTGAACGCAAAGTACTTGTTCTTTCAAATCATCTTGGATACCCCATGAAGAACGTTCGTCCACTAAATCTTGCACTCTTTCGAGGTAATGGTGAAAGTATTCTCCTTGGTATTGCCATAACTCCAACTCCATTGTAAACAATTAGTAACGAGGTGTCGTGAACCGTAAGATAGGTCCACGACGGGGATAGATATATATACAAATATTAATAAATACACAAAACAAATAAATAAACTTGATTCCCCGGCAACGGCGCCAATTTGGCGGAGGGAAAGTCGTTGATTTCCCTCGCCAAAAATTATTCCCAAACAAACAAACTAGTATAGTATGCAAGTAAGGGGTCGAACCCTAGAGAATCAAGTATTTCTAAATATTGTGTATTTATCAATATAAAAGAAACGATTTTTATGAATGAAAATAAAAGAAAATAATATTGGCAAAAGCAAATAAAGGATAGAAGAAAAGCGTTTCCACCTACAAGTTCTCGACTTTGGTTGGTTTTATTGATCATCGAATCCTTTTCAAGTTATTATCTTTTCCTACGAATTCCTCTCGTCTTGGTTTAAGTAGATTAAAAGTCCTACGAGTCCAATTAATCCCTTACACCTCAATGCAACCTTAACACGGTCAAGATTTAACAAAGAGATAGCAAATAGTCCCAAGAACTTGAGCATATAAATAACACCAATTAAACACGGTAAATCAATGTTTAAGATATATGTCAACTCCCTACATAATCATGCTTCAAACACGGAATCCACAATCTTATGCATGCTACTACGGAAATAATACAAATACGAAAGTATTAAATCCTAGCATGAAATCAATATTATCAAGGTAGCTAATCAAGATAACATCAATAACATAATCAATTTCACACAAAGAAGTTAAAAGAATTAAAGAGGAAAAATAACTTGAATTAGAAACTCACAAACCACCAACCAAGTCTCGAAAGTGTAGGCGGAAACTACAAAATTAGCCAAACATGGCTTACCTAAGCTTTCTTCTCTTCAATGGTGATTTCTCTACTTGGAATCTTAATTTTAAACTTAATCCTAGAACATCCTATTTATAAGCCTAATATCTTCCATAAATAAGGTAAAAGATAGATAAAAGATAAAAGCTTCCTAAACAAACTAGATAAAAGATAGAACTTTCCTAATTTAACTCAGCGTCGGATTCCGCTGGCAGCGAAAATTTCCGCTGGCAGCGAATGGCCTCAATCAAGCTCCTGTTGGATTTTCGCTACCACACTCGCTACCACACTCGCTGGCAGCGAATGTCCATGCCTTAGAATATTTTCAAGCTTCTTCGATTCCGCTTCCGCGAGTCCACCCTTCCGCTGTCGCGAGAGTCTCCATTCGCTGCCGGGAAAGCTTACATCCGCTGCAGCGAATCCGGTCGTCCGCTGGCAGCGACTCCATTCGCTGGCAGCGAGTTTCCTTTCGCTGGCAGCGAGTCATGCTGCTCCTGGACATGCTCCCGCTAACTCCAGTCGCTGGCAGCGAGATGCCATTCGCTGGCAGCGACTCATGCTCAGGCCGGCCACCTTCTCGCACATGTTGTTGCTGACTTGATTCGCTGCAGCGCAAAGGCATTCGCTGGCAGCGAAAATCCAACAGAACACCATCACGTAGATCTTCGAAAGAGCTTTCCAACGCATGCTCATATGCGTCGATCGGACATCCGAGGCCTCCGGAAAGTGCGTTACAAGTTCAGCTCGCCGGGCGGACAGCTTTCGCGACTCGTCCTTGTTTTCGCTCTTAGACCTCGATTTCGTTCTCCGTTGCTCCTTAGGTTGTTCCATTCTCTTCGGGACTTCTTCCTTAAGCTCTCCCAAGTTTCGCCTTAGCCTTACTTAGCTCCGTTCCTCGTGTTCTTTGCCTCGGATCTACGAATCTACATAAAACCATCGAAATAGCGTAGATTCCGAACTTTCCCACAAAATGAATGCTAATCTAATTAACACTAAAACATGATTATATAACAATGAAATGCAACTAAACTAACCTATAATGCCTATTGGAAACATGCCTTATCAAACTCCCCCACACTTAACCTTTTGCTTGTCCTCAAGCAATACAAAAATAAGAGCAAAACCATCATACCACAAATATGATCTTCAAGCACTAACCTTGTCAAAAGCAACATCAAAGTGGAGGAGTCGTGAACATGAAAGCTAACATCCTAGCAAGTATAAAAGTGATTCAAAGTAAAAGGCACATCTAGTCCAACCTCACCGGGATAATGTGTTTGCTCTCACTCTCATGTGTTTAGGCTTAAAAATGCAATCTCTCAACTCAATCCAAAATGCAAAAAGCTACATAGAAATTGACACATATATCACATATTCTCCACCGTGGATGCCATCACTTATAAGAAACATCAAGAGGTCTTTTATCAAGGTTGTAATGGGGCTTGGTAAGGAATTTAAGGTAGGAAATACTTAGGCTTGTGGTGCTAAAAATCCGGGAAAAAGGGATCCCTAAGAACAACCGGAAGAACATCAAAAACCAAATACTTCCAAAACCAAGATAACTCAAACTTTCACTCTTAAAACACTCAACAAAAGAACTTTCTCTCAACCATACATTTTTTTCAACTCTTACATACATAATGAAAATAAAAGGCTCTTTATTCATCTTTTTTTTTTCTTTTCTTTTCTTCTATTTCTTTTGACTTTTTTCTTCTTCTTTTTTCATTTTTTTTCTAGAGCCAAAAATACAATAATGCGCAATGTGAGGAATAAAACCCAAATTACATAATCATCCAAAACTTGTAACTTTCTCAACAATATTCTCTTTTCCACTCAAACAAATCAATCATTCACCAATTCTAATCCTAATTCCCGGATAGGGTAAGGCTTATCATCGGCTAAGGATAAATTTTGTGGTGCTTCCAAGAAAAGGCTAAGGCTCAAATTTGGCTACAAGCAAAGGATACATATGTAGGGTGGATATGGATAATAATATGGCTAAGAAAATCATGCCTCTATCATTTGAAACTCATAAGCAATAGACATATAAAATCGGCCTCAAATATAGATAACAATGTCAATCTCAAGAGGTAATTGCATAAGGAGAGTATAATGTCACACAAGAAAGCAAAAGGGAATAAATATGATGAAAATCCCTATAAGGCCAAAAATTCTCACTTGGACAAGTTTTTGTTGGATTTCAATAATGCCAAAGAATAAGAATCATACTTGCTCAATTGAACTAACAAGTCAAGCTCCCATAAAAATCATTTCAAGTATGTGACAAGGCTAGGTAATTCAATCATATTATGGAACATATATGGTAAAACTCATCAAAATAAAATAGAGGACAAACTAAGGCAAGATGGGTATTTGTAAAACACATATATGCAATGCATGATCTTTTTGGATTTTTTTTTTTTCTATTTTTTTTTTCATTTTCCAATGCAATAAAATAGCGGAAAAATAAATAAACATGAATGCATGAATATATGAATGCAACCCTCCCCCACACTTAAACTCTTCATTGTCCTCAATGAAAATCAAAGACAACAAATCATAAAAATATGAGAGATAGAGGGTAAAGAATAACTCACATCATGGGAAAAGTTTCGATGGCGAAGATGATGAAGCTCGGAAGAAGAACGGTGAAGAACGACAACAACGAAGACGGATGAACCACGAGCACGAATTGAGCCTAGATTCTCTATTCTTCGATCTTGTTCACTTTTCCCTGCATTGTTAGCTCAAAATATCCAAAAGCATCTATCTACCATAGAAAATAATTAGGAAATTTCTAATTTATTAAACAACCAAACTAATTAAATAACTAGGAATTGAAATAACTAATTTAGGAAAACTTACCTCGGGTTGCCTCCCAAGAAGCGTCCTTGTTTATCGTCATAGACTCGACGGTTTATTTGTTCGCGCATTCAAGACTCACTCGGACATTGCTAACGCCCTCTTTAACAAATCAAACTCCGGTGCACACCATCTAGGTAGGCGAGCACCACATATAAAGAAGCCGAAGTCAAATGGTGTGATGTTGAAGAAGGTCTCCAACTTTTCATATGCCCGAGCGTGACTTCTCGCCGAGGGTATGTAGTACCACCAACACAGTTCCGCTGGTGGCTTGTTGAAGTAATGCTCCCAAGGATCTACATATTCACCAAAATCCACAAAAGTGTCAAAAATATCCTTACCTTGCTCAAGAGCCACAGAAATCGGCTCCGGACTTGGTTCCTTAATGGATGAGTTGGGGATGATTTCTAAAGGTGGAGTAGGTGCCAAAATACATGGTTCCTCGCGTGTGCACTCATGAGACTCCATGTCATGGGGCATCGGGCTCCCTTCTCCATCTTTGATTGAACCATTGGTGCTTGCGTCTTGGCTTTCCTCGTGTATCTCACCCACCATTGGTTTGAAAGGTAAGGGTATGGATGTCAACTTGTAGTCTTCTTCCACCTTCGCCATGTCACCCACGCAAAGGAAAAGATCCCACAATTCCGACCAATCCAAACCGTAAAAGCCTTCATCATTCAATGATTGGGCGAATTCTCGTATCTCGGGAAGCATGCCATCTTGAACGCAAAGTACTTGTTCTTTCAAATCATCTTGGATACCCCATGAAGAACGTTCGTCCACTAAATCTTGCACTCTTTCGAGGTAATGGTGAAAGTATTCTCCTTGGTATTGCCATAACTCCAACTCCATTGTAAACAATTAGTAACGAGGTGTCGTGAACCGTAAGATAGGTCCACGACGGGGATAGATATATATACAAATATTAATAAATACACAAAACAAATAAATAAACTTGATTCCCCGGCAACGGCGCCAATTTGGCGGAGGGAAAGTCGTTGATTTCCCTCGCCAAAAATTATTCCCAAACAAACAAACTAGTATAGTATGCAAGTAAGGGGTCGAACCCTAGAGAATCAAGTATTTCTAAATATTGTGTATTTATCAATATAAAAGAAACGATTTTTATGAATGAAAATAAAAGAAAATAATATTGACAAAAGCAAATAAAGGATAGAAGAAAAGCGTTTCCACCTACAAGTTCTCGACTTTGGTTGGTTTTATTGATCATCGAATCCTTTTCAAGTTATTATCTTTTCCTACGAATTCCTCTCGTCTTGGTTTAAGTAGATTAAAAGTCCTACGAGTCCAATTAATCCCTTACACCTCAATGCAACCTTAACACGGTCAAGATTTAACAAAGAGATAGCAAATAGTCCCAAGAACTTGAGCATATAAATAACACCAATTAAACACGGTAAATCAATGTTTAAGATATATGTCAACTCCCTACATAATCATGCTTCAAACACGGAATCCACAATCTTATGCATGCTACTACGGAAATAATACAAATACGAAAGTATTAAATCCTAGCATGAAATCAATATTATCAAGGTAGCTAATCAAGATAACATCAATAACATAATCAATTTCACACAAAGAAGTTAAAAGAATTAAAGAGGAAAAATAACTTGAATTAGAAACTCACAAACCACCAACCAAGTCTCGAAAGTGTAGGCGGAAACTACAAAATTAGCCAAACATGGCTTACCTAAGCTTTCTTCTCTTCAATGGTGATTTCTCTACTTGGAATCTTAATTTTAAACTTAATCCTAGAACATCCTATTTATAAGCCTAATATCTTCCATAAATAAGGTAAAAGATAGATAAAAGATAAAAGCTTCCTAAACAAACTAGATAAAAGATAGAACTTTCCTAATTTAACTCAGCGTCGGATTCCGCTGGCAGCGAAAATTTCCGCTGGCAGCGAATGGCCTCAATCAAGCTCCTGTTGGATTTTCGCTACCACACTCGCTACCACACTCGCTGGCAGCGAATGTCCATGCCTTAGAATATTTTCAAGCTTCTTCGATTCCGCTTCCGCGAGTCCACCCTTCCGCTGTCGCGAGAGTCTCCATTCGCTGCCGGGAAAGCTTACATCCGCTGCAGCGAATCCGGTCGTCCGCTGGCAGCGACTCCATTCGCTGGCAGCGAGTTTCCTTTCGCTGGCAGCGAGTCATGCTGCTCCTGGACATGCTCCCGCTAACTCCAGTCGCTGGCAGCGAGATGCCATTCGCTGGCAGCGACTCATGCTCAGGCCGGCCACCTTCTCGCACATGTTGTTGCTGACTTGATTCGCTGCAGCGCAAAGGCATTCGCTGGCAGCGAAAATCCAACAGAACACCATCACGTAGATCTTCGAAAGAGCTTTCCAACGCATGCTCATATGCGTCGATCGGACATCCGAGGCCTCCGGAAAGTGCGTTACAAGTTCAGCTCGCCGGGCGGACAGCTTTCGCGACTCGTCCTTGTTTTCGCTCTTAGACCTCGATTTCGTTCTCCGTTGCTCCTTAGGTTGTTCCATTCTCTTCGGGACTTCTTCCTTAAGCTCTCCCAAGTTTCGCCTTAGCCTTACTTAGCTCCGTTCCTCGTGTTCTTTGCCTCGGATCTACGAATCTACATAAAACCATCGAAATAGCGTAGATTCCGAACTTTCCCACAAAATGAATGCTAATCTAATTAACACTAAAACATGATTATATAACAATGAAATGCAACTAAACTAACCTATAATGCCTATTGGAAACATGCCTTATCAAACTCCCCCACACTTAACCTTTTGCTTGTCCTCAAGCAATACAAAAATAAGAGCAAAACCATCATACCACAAATATGATCTTCAAGCACTAACCTTGTCAAAAGCAACATCAAAGTGGAGGAGTCGTGAACATGAAAGCTAACATCCTAGCAAGTATAAAAGTGATTCAAAGTAAAAGGCACATCTAGTCCAACCTCACCGGGATAATGTGTTTGCTCTCACTCTCATGTGTTTAGGCTTAAAAATGCAATCTCTCAACTCAATCCAAAATGCAAAAAGCTACATAGAAATTGACACATATATCACATATTCTCCACCGTGGATGCCATCACTTATAAGAAACATCAAGAGGTCTTTTATCAAGGTTGTAATGGGGCTTGGTAAGGAATTTAAGGTAGGAAATACTTAGGCTTGTGGTGCTAAAAATCCAGGAAAAAGGGATCCCTAAGAACAACCGGAAGAACATCAAAAACCAAATACTTCCAAAACCAAGATAACTCAAACTTTCACTCTTAAAACACTCAACAAAAGAACTTTCTCTCAACCATACATTTTTTTCAACTCTCACATACATAATGAAAATAAAAGGCTCTTTATTCATCTTTTTTTTTTCTTTTCTTTTCTTCTATTTCTTTTGACTTTTTTCTTCTTCTTTTTTCATTTTTTTTCTAGAGCCAAAAATACAATAATGCGCAATGTGAGGAATAAAACCCAAATTACATAATCATCCAAAACTTGTAACTTTCTCAACAATATTCTCTTTTCCACTCAAACAAATCAATCATTCACCAATTCTAATCCTAATTCCCGGATAGGGTAAGGCTTATCATCGGCTAAGGATAAATTTTGTGGTGCTTCCAAGAAAAGGCTAAGGCTCAAATTTGGCTACAAGCAAAGGATACATATGTAGGGTGGATATGGATAATAATATGGCTAAGAAAATCATGCCTCTATCATTTGAAACTCATAAGCAATAGACATATAAAATCGGCCTCAAATATAGATAACAATGTCAATCTCAAGAGGTAATTGCATAAGGAGAGTATAATGTCACACAAGAAAGCAAAAGGGAATAAATATGATGAAAATCCCTATAAGGCCAAAAATTCTCACTTGGACAAGTTTTTGTTGGATTTCAATAATGCCAAAGAATAAGAATCATACTTGCTCAATTGAACTAACAAGTCAAGCTCCCATAAAAATCATTTCAAGTATGTGACAAGGCTAGGTAATTCAATCATATTATGGAACATATATGGTAAAACTCATCAAAATAAAATAGAGGACAAACTAAGGCAAGATGGGTATTTGTAAAACACATATATGCAATGCATGATCTTTTTGGATTTTTTTTTTTCTATTTTTTTTTTTCATTTTCCAATGCAATAAAATAGCGGAAAAATAAATAAACATGAATGCATGAATATATGAATGCAACCCTCCCCCACACTTAAACTCTTCATTGTCCTCAATGAAAATCAAAGACAACAAATCATAAAAATATGAGAGATAGAGGGTAAAGAATAACTCACATCATGGGAAAAGTTTCGATGGCGAAGATGATGAAGCTCGGAAGAAGAACGGTGAAGAACGACAACAACGAAGACGGATGAACCACGAGCACGAATTGAGCCTAGATTCTCTATTCTTCGATCTTGTTCACTTTTCCCTGCATTGTTAGCTCAAAATATCCAAAAGCATCTATCTACCATAGAAAATAATTAGGAAATTTCTAATTTATTAAACAACCAAACTAATTAAATAACTAGGAATTGAAATAACTAATTTAGGAAAACTTACCTCGGGTTGCCTCCCAAGAAGCGTCCTTGTTTATCGTCATAGACTCGACGGTTTATTTGTTCGCGCATTCAAGACTCACTCGGACATTGCTAACGCCCTCTTTAACAAATCAAACTCCGGTGCACACCATCTAGGTAGGCGAGCACCACATATAAAGAAGCCGAAGTCAAATGGTGTGATGTTGAAGAAGGTCTCCAACTTTTCATATGCCCGAGCGTGACTTCTCGCCGAGGGTATGTAGTACCACCAACACAGTTCCGCTGGTGGCTTGTTGAAGTAATGCTCCCAAGGATCTACATATTCACCAAAATCCACAAAAGTGTCAAAAATATCCTTACCTTGCTCAAGAGCCACAGAAATCGGCTCCGGACTTGGTTCCTTAATGGATGAGTTGGGGATGATTTCTAAAGGTGGAGTAGGTGCCAAAATACATGGTTCCTCGCGTGTGCACTCATGAGACTCCATGTCATGGGGCATCGGGCTCCCTTCTCCATCTTTGATTGAACCATTGGTGCTTGCGTCTTGGCTTTCCTCGTGTATCTCACCCACCATTGGTTTGAAAGGTAAGGGTATGGATGTCAACTTGTAGTCTTCTTCCACCTTCGCCATGTCACCCACGCAAAGGAAAAGATCCCACAATTCCGACCAATCCAAACCGTAAAAGCCTTCATCATTCAATGATTGGGCGAATTCTCGTATCTCGGGAAGCATGCCATCTTGAACGCAAAGTACTTGTTCTTTCAAATCATCTTGGATACCCCATGAAGAACGTTCGTCCACTAAATCTTGCACTCTTTCGAGGTAATGGTGAAAGTATTCTCCTTGGTATTGCCATAACTCCAACTCCATTGTAAACAATTAGTAACGAGGTGTCGTGAACCGTAAGATAGGTCCACGACGGGGATAGATATATATACAAATATTAATAAATACACAAAACAAATAAATAAACTTGATTCCCCGGCAACGGCGCCAATTTGGCGGAGGGAAAGTCGTTGATTTCCCTCGCCAAAAATTATTCCCAAACAAACAAACTAGTATAGTATGCAAGTAAGGGGTCGAACCCTAGAGAATCAAGTATTTCTAAATATTGTGTATTTATCAATATAAAAGAAACGATTTTTATGAATGAAAATAAAAGAAAATAATATTGACAAAAGCAAATAAAGGATAGAAGAAAAGCGTTTCCACCTACAAGTTCTCGACTTTGGTTGGTTTTATTGATCATCGAATCCTTTTCAAGTTATTATCTTTTCCTACGAATTCCTCTCGTCTTGGTTTAAGTAGATTAAAAGTCCTACGAGTCCAATTAATCCCTTACACCTCAATGCAACCTTAACACGGTCAAGATTTAACAAAGAGATAGCAAATAGTCCCAAGAACTTGAGCATATAAATAACACCAATTAAACACGGTAAATCAATGTTTAAGATATATGTCAACTCCCTACATAATCATGCTTCAAACACGGAATCCACAATCTTATGCATGCTACTACGGAAATAATACAAATACGAAAGTATTAAATCCTAGCATGAAATCAATATTATCAAGGTAGCTAATCAAGATAACATCAATAACATAATCAATTTCACACAAAGAAGTTAAAAGAATTAAAGAGGAAAAATAACTTGAATTAGAAACTCACAAACCACCAACCAAGTCTCGAAAGTGTAGGCGGAAACTACAAAATTAGCCAAACATGGCTTACCTAAGCTTTCTTCTCTTCAATGGTGATTTCTCTACTTGGAATCTTAATTTTAAACTTAATCCTAGAACATCCTATTTATAAGCCTAATATCTTCCATAAATAAGGTAAAAGATAGATAAAAGATAAAAGCTTCCTAAACAAACTAGATAAAAGATAGAACTTTCCTAATTTAACTCAGCGTCGGATTCCGCTGGCAGCGAAAATTTCCGCTGGCAGCGAATGGCCTCAATCAAGCTCCTGTTGGATTTTCGCTACCACACTCGCTACCACACTCGCTGGCAGCGAATGTCCATGCCTTAGAATATTTTCAAGCTTCTTCGATTCCGCTTCCGCGAGTCCACCCTTCCGCTGTCGCGAGAGTCTCCATTCGCTGCCGGGAAAGCTTACATCCGCTGCAGCGAATCCGGTCGTCCGCTGGCAGCGACTCCATTCGCTGGCAGCGAGTTTCCTTTCGCTGGCAGCGAGTCATGCTGCTCCTGGACATGCTCCCGCTAACTCCAGTCGCTGGCAGCGAGATGCCATTCGCTGGCAGCGACTCATGCTCAGGCCGGCCACCTTCTCGCACATGTTGTTGCTGACTTGATTCGCTGCAGCGCAAAGGCATTCGCTGGCAGCGAAAATCCAACAGAACACCATCACGTAGATCTTCGAAAGAGCTTTCCAACGCATGCTCATATGCGTCAATCGGACATCCGAGGCCTCCGGAAAGTGCGTTACAAGTTCAGCTCGCCGGGCGGACAGCTTTCGCGACTCGTCCTTGTTTTCGCTCTTAGACCTCGATTTCGTTCTCCGTTGCTCCTTAGGTTGTTCCATTCTCTTCGGGACTTCTTCCTTAAGCTCTCCCAAGTTTCGCCTTAGCCTTACTTAGCTCCGTTCCTCGTGTTCTTTGCCTCGGATCTACGAATCTACATAAAACCATCGAAATAGCGTAGATTCCGAACTTTCCCACAAAATGAATGCTAATCTAATTAACACTAAAACATGATTATATAACAATGAAATGCAACTAAACTAACCTATAATGCCTATTGGAAACATGCCTTATCAGGAGTCCATCTCAATCTTCGGTGCAACCGGCCAACCCGCCGAACCCGGCTCTGATACCAGTTTGTTGGGGGGAAGGGCTTGTTGGGCCCGACCAGAAAGCCCAACATATAAGCCGGACCGGGGCACATCCCAAAACCAATTGGCATTAGGTGGAGTAGCCCATCCACTTATATATTAGGTTCAGAATCACCCCACTTCCGATGTGGGATTCACAAGTGTCCCAACAGAGAGGACTCGAGAGTCAAGATCTGACAAGAGGACTCAACCCCGCTGGATCTGAGGGTGAGCGAGACCGAGGGTGAGCGTCGAGCGAGAGGATATTAAGGGTCGAGCACTCGAGTGAGCGTGAGAAGAAGGCTCGAGATGGCGAGCAAGACTAAGGTCGAGGAGAGACGAGACCCAAATTTGTAATAATAATCAAAATATCACTCATAAACCTAAATTTGTGGTGCTTAACTAACACTAAATTAAATAAACACAAAAGTACGTATCAAAATAACGACTCTAAACCTCATAAAATCTGAAACCATAGGTTTGACTCAAAAGAAAATACATCCCGACTTGGGCCATAAAAAATCCTTAAGTTGACTAATCACTTGACAAAACTCTAAAACTGAATAATCATCAACCTATACGGGCCTAGGCGGTACTTAAGCCGGCCTAGGCAGTGCCTATGTGGCACCTAGGAGGTGCCTAGACGAATTTTTGTCCAGAGACCCGCCTAGGCGTAAAAATTCATAGGTGTCTTGCCGCCTAGGCGGTGCCTATGTGTAATTTTTAAAACACTGCATGCAGCTGGGAGATTAGATCTACACATTGTAGAAAAGCTTCTTACAATGTTGTTGCTAACTTCATAAAATCAACGTATGTCATAAAAAAAATCATATTTTTCAAGATTATTTGTACAAATATGGATATAGAGTGATTACATTATTTTGATGACAGATCATACAATCCAACACAGATTACGAAAAATATGCATAAACTTCACAATATTCTAATCATTTACTGGAAAGAGCACAATTGGCACAAGTGAGGAAAAATGGAACACTAGAGTCGAATTTTGTTGCTTTACCAATTACCATCATACTGCGACATGATTGCGGAGAAAAAACACCAAGAACAATTCATTTGTTTGCTACCGATGAGGCTGACATATTTAAATATCTATTCCTATCATTAATTCGGACAATGCCAACGAGCATTCCATGTTTTGAAGAAGGTTGGTATAATGTGTTTAATGACATTAATATATAATGTCAACATCATTTATATAATGGATGTCAGCATCATTTATATAATGGATGTCATTAATTAAGTACCATTTTATATAATCTCAACATCATTTTTTTTATCACTGTCAGCACAATAAATACAATCCAATGTCTGCAATTTTAGAGGTTGTTGTCGTCGATAGTACATTCCTTACTAGAAAGTATGGAACATTGCTAGGTGCAACTGCACAGGATGTAGACATGATTATATATCCGCTTGCATTTGGGATTGTTGATTAAGAAAAAAAACAAATCATGGAAGTGATTCTTTCAACAGTTGAAAAAGGTGATACCACAATCAGATGACCTGTTATTTGTCTCAGGCAAGCACATAAGCATATCCAAAGCAATTTCTAAAGTTTACTCAAATACTATACATTGCATATGCACATGGCACCTTAAGCAAAACATCAAGGTCACTTTCAAGAAAAAGTAGTTATGGGAATTGTTCCAACGCGCAACAGAGAGTTACACAATTAGTGATTTCAATCGCTACTTTGATCAGATAACAAAAATCAGAAAAGATTTGTCAGCTTATTTGATAGAAGCAGGGTTTGAAAGATGGTCTAAATTAAGCACGTGCAAGAGGGGGAAGATACAATATGATGACATTCAACAATGTTGAGAGCTATAATTGTATGGTCATGGGTAAGAAATCATTACCTATAGTTTCCCTACTCAACTATCTTAGAGAGAAGTTGACAAATTAAATGGTTCCAAGACAACAGGCGCTTGCGGAAAAAAAAACACGTGGGATGCTGAAAACTATATATTGTTAAAATTCTTGGAGAATTGCAAAAATCAGCTAGAGCGTACCATGTTCAGAAAATGAATGGTTTCCAATTTAAAGTTGTGGGAAAAGAAACAACAAATATGGTTGACTTGTCAGCAATGACATGCACTTGTAGAGTGTTTGACTTGCAAAAGACCCATGTGTACATGCTCTTGCTTCTATAACACACAACAAAGCCCTTGTAACACACTTTATAGGAAGCTTTTACACTATCGAAGCTTGGAAGTTAGCATATCATGAGACAATATACCCAGTGCTGCAAGAGGATGAAATAAACATCCTTATATAAATTAAGCAGATCATATGTTTACCAGACCATCTCTAATACAAAAAAGAAGTGGAATACCAGCTACAAAAAGAAAAATATGCATTGGAGAATTCAGAAGAATGACTACGCAAAGTACACAGTGGCTGAAAAGAGAGCAGAAACAAGAGGGCATTGAGCTTACACAGGATGACAAAGCAATGCAGATAGCTGGCAAAAGAATGACAAATAGCAGATAAGAAAAGATGACAGCAAGTAACGGATAAGAACCCATTTATTCGAACATAATATTATATATTTACTTTATTTTTACTACACAACTCTTATATAAGTACTTTATAATCAACCATTTTAATTTGTTTACTCCATCCGTTTACTTTTATTTGTCGTTTACTATTCACGCACGTTTTCTTAGGATGATAAAAACTATATAAAATATAAATTTTTTAATTCATTTTTTTTCAATAATCTCGCTAAGCGGGATATACTGGGTTTGTTGTCGTTGAATAGAGATTTAACTTTTTTTTATAGAGTAGGCAATGAATATGATGCTTTACCGACCAAGTTTCATCCTTGAGGATATAGAGATTTAACTTTTAATGACATTTAATGGCAAAAAAAAAAGCTACTTTAATTTACCTATGTTTGAATTGTGATTCTTAACTATCCAAAAATCAGATATATCCAAAAATCAGATATATTTCGACTAAAAAAAAAATAAAAAAAAATCAGATATATAATATATTAACGGCTTACACCGACACACGATTAAGTTAAATAATTATAAGTAGCAACAAATTTGGAGAATAAACATGCATAATCATAATAATTAAACTGAGGCGGACTTTGAAGGCCGGTGGAATTAAAACAATTATATATCTCGTGTAATAATCAACCGATTAATTAGTGGGACAAATCAAAACTTTTTATATTTGGGTGCACTGATTTAATTAATCACATACATCGTATATATAGTTTATGCCTTTATGGTGTTATTAATTAATTAATTAATTTAAATATATGATTACTTGAAAAATATAAATATTATCTTGAAAGGGGACCTTCGTGTGCGGCCAAGGGGATACAGCTAATGCTAGCCTAATACGTTACTCAAATATATTTGATAAGATAATTATTGATGTGATTCTCAATTTATTTAATTAATTTTTTTTTGGATTTATTATCTTGGAATGTTAATTATTTAATGTGTGGAAAGTTGAAAGTAGTAACTCATTGGCTTTGGAGGATTCCCCCGCCCATGCTTCTTGCCTCCATTTTTTACCTTAGGCCTGCTTTTTATTTTATTTTATTTTATTTTTATTACTCCCTCATTCCCTCCTGCCTCCTCTATCTATCCTTTAATCAACATCACACTTTTAAAATAAAAATAAAAATTGAATGATGTGAAAGGGAACCGATCTCAATATGCTTTGATCGTTTATGAAAGACTGGATTCTTGGCCAACTGAATAGCAGACTTATTATCACAAAACATTGAAATAGGTTTGATAGGAGCAATATTAAGCTCTTCCAAAATTCGAACTAACCAAGTTACTTCGACTGTTATCTGTGCCATAGCACGATATTCTGCCTCAGTGGAGCTGCGAGAAACCACACCTTGCTTCTTGACTTCCAACTAACATGAGAATCACCAAGGAGAATAATAAAACATGTAACAGAACGTCGGCTATAGCCACACGATGCCTAGTCTGAGTTAGTGAAAGCCACAATCTTTGGAGAATTGAAACCATTCAGGATAATGCCATGATGTAAAGAACCGACAAGGTAACGAATGATGTGATGGAGAGCTTCTAAGTGAGAAATTCTAGGAGACTGCATATGCTGACTGAGACATTGAACAACAAAACATAAATCAAGGCGAGTGTTTGTTAGAAAATTGAGTTTCCCAACCATCTTCTTATAATAAGTGGCATCCTGTAAGAGATCACCCTGTAATGGATCACAACGAAGGTTTTGTGGGAGAGGAGTGCAAGCAGGACGCATATCTGGAAGACCAGATTCAGTGAGGATGTCTTTGCTGAACTTATGCAGAGAGAGATGAATCCCATTGGGACTGTAAGATACTTCCAAGCATAGAAAGTAATGAAGTAAGCCTAGGTCATTGATGCGAAAGTGATGACCAAGATAAGCTTTGAGCTTAGAAATTTCAGAAGCATCAGAGCCTATGACTAATAGATCATCAACGTACACAACAACAATTGTGATATGCCTTCTGCTCTTCTTAATGAATAAAGAGTAATCAAGCTTGGATTGAACATACCGCAATGAGAGAAGAGAAGTGGTGAGCTTTTGAAACCACTGTCTGCTAGCTTGTTTTAGACCGTATAGGGACTTTTGAAGCTTGCAGACAAGGCCAGATTCCACAGGAAAACCTTCAGGGGTCTCATGTAAACCTCCTCATACAAATCACCATGGAGGAAAGCATTGTTGACGTCCATTTGGTGGAGAGACCAGTTGCGAGCAGCAGCAACAACAATGATAGTGCGGTTGGTGGTCATCTTAACCACTGGAGAAAACGTCTCATGATAGTCAATCCCTTCTGTTTGAGTATAACCTTTAGCAACGAGGCGTGCCTTGTGTCTCTCTAAGCTACCATCTGCTATGAGCTTAACTTTGAACACCCATTTCCACCCAATGGGACGTTTGCCTACAGGAAGAGGAACTAAAATCCAAGTATGATTAGCAGTTAAGGCACCAATCTCTTTCTCCATTGCTTTAACCCAACAAGGATCTTTAGCAACCTCTTTGTAAGATGTAGGATCAACATATGATGTGAATTGTGAAGTGAATGCAAAGGAATGAGATGGGAGAGGAGAGGCAAAGAAAGCAAGAGGAAACTGAGGAAGGTGAGAGGAGAAGGAGCATACATTGCACACAAAGTCACGAAGATGAGCAGGAGGGTTGGATATTCTGGTGGATCTTCTTAGGACTGGGGGAATAGGCATATGAGGGACAACATCAGTGGCAACATCATTGGTGTTTGAAGCAGAAGATGGAGAAGAACCAAAACCATCAGGTGCAGCACCAGGTAAAGGATTAGCATGGGGGGAGAGAGAGAGAGAGAGAGAAAGAGGCTCAAGAGGAGGATGTAAAATGATGGAGGATGGGAGGGTAGAAGATAGGACATGCAAAGTAACTGGAGAATCAAAGAGAGATGGATAGTGAAAGGGGAAACAAGTCTCATGAAAGATCACATCCCTTAAGTGAAAAACAACCTTGGTGGAGAGATTCAAGACAGTATATGCACTCTTTCCATAACTGTACCCCAAGAAAACGCAGGGAGTGGCTCGGGATTGGAACTTATCACACCCTCTTTTGAGAGTACTCACATAACACAAACAACCAAACACACAAAGATGGGAATAAGAGGGTGGCGTATGAAAAAGCATCTCGTATGGAGATTTGTTAGCAAGAACAGGCAAAGGGATTCGATTGATCAAGTAAGTGGCTGTCAAAATACATTCCCCCTGTAACATAAAGGTAAGTTGGCTTGAAATTTCAGGGCATGAGCCACTTCCAACAAATGTTTATGCTTTCTTTCAACAACCCCGTTTGGTTATGGAGAATCAACACAACTTGTTTGGTGAAGAATGCCATGAGAATGAAAGCAATATGTCATGGATTTGTCAAGGAACTCAGCTGCATTGTCTGATCTCATGACCTTAATCGAAAGGTGATATTGTGTTTGGACGAGAGATACAAAACTTTTGAGAATGGCTAATATGTTTGTTTTTGAAGCCATTAGATATGTCCAAGTGCATTTGGTATAATCATCCACAAGGTTAGAAAGAAACGAAAGCCATTATGTGTAGAACACTTATAAGGTCCCCATGTATCAAAGAAAACCAACTCCAAATGAGCCACTGATTTGTGATCACGAATGGGAAATGGTTGCGTGTGAAGTTTAGCTTTAGGACAAACTTGACAAATGACATTAGAAGCAACATCCACTGAGGAATCAACAAATTTAATTTATGAAAAAGGAAGATGTCCCAAACGACAATGTAGTAGCTCAGCTAAGCAAGTTGCTGAAAAGCTAGAGCAATTCTCGTGTGCAGAAGACAAAGAGAACTTATTGCAAGTGGGAAACTGATGTTGTGTAAAAGACAATTCAGGAAAGGAGTCCAGCTCATATGGTGTGTGTGCAATGTACAATCCCCGCTCCTCACTTCCAATTACCAAAGGATTCTTCATCAAAAGGCCCTGAATTATGCATGAGGTAGGAGTAAACAAGACATTAGAACTAAGGTCAATGGCAAGCTTTCGAATAGAAAGTAAATTGAAATGAAAATCTTGAACGTGAAGAACTTCATTTAAAGAAATTTGTGGAGATAACTCAACATTTCCTATGGAGGAAATGGAAGCTTTCTTATTGTTTGGCATGGTAATGGAGGAAGAATGAAGGAGAGGTTTGGATGTCTTGAACAAACTGAGATTAAGGGACATATGGTCAGTAGCACCACTGTCTAAGATCCATGAAGAATTAAGCAAATAAGAGAAGAGACAAGTGTTCTTACCGGCCAACATAGCTGTGGAATCAGAAGCCTCTTGACGTTGAAGCAAGGACATCGGCTGCTGGTACTGCTCTTGTGTAATGGAAGGTGAAGAAAAAGTTGATGCAACCACTCGATCTTCTACCTTTATAAGCAGATGAATTATTAGTTGGATAACCATGGAGTTTCCAACACTTCTCAACCACATGACCAAGACTCTTACAGTGAGTACAAAAAGGTCTAGATCCAGACGGTGGAGCAGATACAACAAGGCCATTAGATGAACTAGCAGAGGTGCTAAATGAGGGATATCCGTGCAATTTCCAACACTTCTCGATTGTATAGCCACCAACTTTACAATGATCACAATATGCTTCTGAGCTTGAATTGGTAGGATATCCATGGACCTTCCAACACTTATCCCTGGCATGACTAGCAACCTTGCAGTGCTCGCAGAATAAAGGTTTCCTAGGTTCTTGAGTACCTCCCTTGAACTGAGAGGTAAACGCAGTGCTCTCTGCTCCAGGGGCAGAACTCTTGCTCATATCACGTTGCTACTCTTCTTGAACGAGAAATTGATATGTTTCATCCAAGTTGGGAGGAGGACTCATCATTAGAGTGTTTCCTCGAACTCCATTGTAGACCTCGTTGAGTCTCATCAGAAATTGAATCACCTACTGATTCTCAATCATTCTTGTCGCAGCAAGATTAGAACCACAATCACAAGCCTCGGTTTCTACGAGCAACACATATTCATCCCAAATTCGTTTGAATTTAGTAAAATACTCAGCAATTCCTAGATTTCCTTGATCTACAGCAGCTAGATCTTTCTGAACCTGATATAATCTAGTGCGATTTACTCCACCAAACCTAGATTCCAATTGTTTCCAAATATAAACACCAGATCTACAATAAATGACCGATTCCGCAATGTCTTTCTCCACATGTGATTACACCTATCGCCATGTGATTACACCTATCCCAGTGTTACTGCAAAATCGGATCAGAGGTAGGACGAGTGCACGTACCTACAACAAAACTGAGTTTGTTTTTAGCCAGAAGTGAAACTTCCACATAGCGTTTCCATTGGCTGAAGTTCCGGCCATCAAGGAGCCTTGTAGAGAGCACATAATTGGGGTGATCAGAATGATGTAAATACAGCTCACTCAACGGATCCATGCCATCGTCGGTGCGCCGGACCTCGGAATTGACAGTTTGCTCTTATACCATGTCAAAATGCTAGAACGAACCAGTTGTGATAGCCAGATCTAGAGGAGGAAGAAGAAGGTTTTGAGAGCATAAAGAGATGGATTGAATTGATGAATTGTGATCATTCTGAATTGTGTACTGTTACATTGCAGCTCAAGGTCTTACATACAAGTGACGGTTATGAGAGTATAAATCTTATACATAAATGGTTCATTTAACTACTGTGTGACCTCACCTCTAATACATTTGATTAATCACAACTCACAAGTCTATATATCTCAACAGTTATTAAAAGAGTGTCTTAGAAATAATAAATAATAAATTAAATGAGATAAATTTAAAAAAAATTATCATTAATAATTTTCGAAGAGTAAAATATGTTGTTCATAAAAAGTGCCCAAATGATCCAAAGTGTCGATTATATACGAAGGGAGTAGGTATTATTTTAAACATTATTTCATCAATATCCTTAAAATATGAATTACAGTTTCTTATTTGAATTTTTTTCTTATATTTAATCAGGCGGTCCGGATCCTTTGGTCCTCTCCGATGGGCGATGGTCCCTTTGGTGTATTAAAAAATTATTTCGGGCATAAATAAATATTAAAAAAAATACTTCCTCCGTTCGGTATTAAACAATGTTTTACACTTTTACGCGCAAATTAAGGAACCTAATAAGATTAATAAAAATTCATTTTTTTTTGTCCAAGTGGGTACAATTAATAGGTGCATTTAAATTTACAAGTGATGATTTTTTTAAAAAAAATGAAGCCAACTCTTTAACTTCTTGGAGTCAAAAAATGGGTGTTTGAAATTATAATTTTTTAATCCCAAAACATCAAATAATTCCGATCAAATTTTTACTCCTAAAACATCGTTTAATACCGAACGGAGGGAGTATTTTTTTAAGATTCTATACCCTTATATTGATATGTTTATAAAATTTTATTATGAAAATTCATATTTTAAAAATATAGATAATTAAAATCTCGATTAATTGTCAATATTCTTAAAATATGAATTTTCATAATAAAATTTTATAAACATATCAATATAAGGGTATAGAATCTAAAAATATTTTTTGATTTTTTTTTTGCAATATTTATTTTTACTTGAAATAATTTTATGATACACCAGAGTGACCACCGGAGCTGACGGTTAATTAGGTGTTTAACATTTACTAAAATCTCATTTTAAATTTTATTTTTTTCCAATTTAGGATAAGAATTTTCAAATCAAAGGGTTTTAATATATATATTTATAAATTTATACGGTATCTTATTTTCGGATACATATATAAATTGGACAAAACGATTAAAACTCGATTGTCATATTCAATTGCATCGATAATATCACTTTTATCCTGACTACATATGCTTCATTCTGTTGTAAGAAATTCAGTCGTCCATAGCACGCATGACATTATTGTTGCTCTACCTTTTTTTTAAAAAAAAAAGGAAATATATAATACATTTAAATACATCTTTCTCAATTCTCAAAATATTTATCCCTTCTCAACCGAAGAGGACTCAACATATTTGATTTGAGTGAAATTATAGAATTTTAACGAAAGAAAAATAGAATGAATCAATTTATATCGTCTGGGTAAATAAATTAGAGAAATTTTATTTGATTAGAAATCAGGAGAAAATAAACACAAAATTTGTGAGAAAAGAATAACAAATTGGTGAAATTTAATGAAAAAATCAAATTTTCTCCATATGAATAAAAATAATTTTTCCGATATTTTATCTTGAAAACCAAACATAGAAAAAATTTATTTTATTTCTCCGATTCTCACCTCTTATCTCCCCTTCCCATTCTTTTTCATATTTTCTCCCCCTTTCTTTTCTAATGAATACAAATTATAGTCCTTTTTATTCCGATAGAACAGTTGTATGTGTCGTTGTTGATGCAGTTTTGTGTAACGTGCACTACTGTTGATATGTACTAAGTCCTTGCAGTTGAGAGGCTAAAAGAACTGTAGTTTGATTGAATACTAAGTCATTCTAATTTGTTCATGTAATTAAGTACTGCAATTTGAATATATACAAGGTTTGATTAATCATTAATGGTTAAATTAGTTAATTTTTCCTATAAATCCAATTACAGATTTTTATAGTTTTGGGGACATAATTAATTAATAAAAGGATGGTTGCACAGTTTGCACAGAGAAATTGAAGAGCAAGAAATTAAGATATATAGATGGTGGTTGTTGCCCTTTAATAGGAGCTCTCTTTAATTTCTCTCTGTGTAGTTATACAAAAACTTCATTATACTTATCAGATATAGTAAAAGTAATTTCAGTAAGCATATAAATATTAAAACCTCTGGGAACTCTCTCTGTCTCTACATCATTTACTGCGTTGTTGTATAAGCAAATCAATCTGGGTCCAATGCAATTGATCATTGCTTATGATAAATATAAGCTCTAAACTAGAATAGAAAGGGAGGTTGGAGTTATATATATAAGTTCTAAAATAACACTAAAATCACATCAAAAGTGTAAATTATTGCTAACTGTGAATTGATTTTAGAATGAAATATTAACGGGAAAACTTAAGAACCAACTAACAAAATGGAGAGCAAATAAACTAACTCAATAAGGACGAACGATTCTAGTTAAAGCAAATCTAGCTAAATCAAGTTATACTGTGCAAAACTTCATGTTCTTTGTGAGTATTCACAACGACCTCGATAGATTCAACAGATGCTTTTGCTGGGACAATGACCCAGGATATAAACCACTTATAGGATATGATAAAATATGCAGACCAAATAACGAAGGTGGATTAGGAGTTTAGGACTATGTAAGACAAAAAACATGAACAATGACTTGCAAATTAAGTTAGTTTGGAAAATAATTGCGGAACCAAAAAATGAATGAGTGAAAATAATTAGAGAGAAATATCTGAAGGAGAAGAATATTTGGGATTAGAGTTGATGGTGTCAGATGTTCTTGGTTGTTGTCGAGCGCTCGATAGTGTCACCTTCGCCCATACGCTCCGAGAGGGGAACTAGGTTGTTGATAGAGTGGCGCATATTGGTTTTTCCTTGCAGTTGTCGTTGATTGTATTCCTGCTGAGATTGAAGACGGTGTCCATTTATACGCTCTTAGACGATGGTACAACCGCGGTTCACCATCCCCAAATCATCACCTTGTATAAAAAAGAATGAAATATTAATTGTGTTTGGCATCGAGGTTTTTTTTGGAGGTGGAGTTTTTTTTTTTTTTTTTGAGGTGGAGATCTTTTTTTTTTTCCATAAGGGCTCCAAACAAGATAGAAAAAGGGCTATTGGCAATACCATTTACACAAAGTTGCACACAAGTCCTTTCCATTTTAAAAAACAATTACAAATCTGCCCGAGAGAAGAATTGAAAACTAACGCTATTCAACCTCGTTTCACTTGGACGAGTCACAAACGGTAAAGAGAAATCACTTATACCTTGCTCATTGCAGTAGATTTATGAGAGCTTTCAACAGATTGTTATGGCCCAACGACCTTAACAGATGCAGTGTAGCTGCTGTAATGAGAGATAGAACAAGGTGAGAAGAGAATATGTAGAATTGGCATGAGGAGGAGAAGAAGGTAAAAGATGAGAGGTGTTTGGAGGGAAAATATGATTTTACTTGCATACCCATCCTCTCTATTACAATGTCTATTTATAGACTAAGATTTGAGCTAGGGACACAACAATGCTCTTCCGTTAAGGAGCCTTGTCTCAAGGCTCATACAAGATCATCTACTCAATCTAAGGACACAACAATGCTCTTCCCTTAAGAAGCCTTGTCTCAAGGCTCATACAAGATCATCTACTCAATCTAGGGACACAAGATCACACAATTCAAGCTCCTAATTGAAACCGTGGGAACTGTGTGAGAATATGTGCAGCAGCTTCCCAAGTTGAGTCGTCATGAGATAAATTCTTCCACTTAACCAGCCATTCTGTAATTGGATCACCATTAGGAAGGTAGTGAACACGAGTGTCCAAGATAGACTCAAGTTTAGTACAAATCTGGCCATCCCCATCTGTATCAGGCAAGAGCAAGGTGGAGTCATGATGCAGACCTTTCTTCAACTTCAATTGAGAAATATGAAAGACTGGATGGATTCTGGCCGAGTCAGGTAACTGCAATTTGTAAGCCACTTTACCAATTCGAGCTATAACCTTGAAGGGTCCAAAATACTTGGCACTGAGCTTAGGGTTTCGTCTGATTGCAGTAGTCGTCTGTCTATATGGTTGCAACTTAAGGAAAACCCAGTCTCCGACCTTCAATTCTCTGTTAGTGCGATGTCCATCCGCAAAAATCTTCATCCGGCATTGAGCCTGCAGCAAATTCTATTTCAATTGCTTCACCATGTGTTGAACCAATCATCAGCACTTGAATTGGACGCTGACAGAGTAGGCAACCCCATCTGAGAAGGAGGACAACCATACAAGGCCTCAAACAATGTCATTTTTATGGTGGAATGAAAGGTGGTGTTAAACCACCACTCTGCCAAGAACAACCAATGAACCCACTTCTTAGGATTGTCAGAAGTCATGCACATTAGATAGGTCTCTAGGCAGCGATTGACCCGTTCAGTTTGTCCATCAAACTGGGGATGATAGTCCGAGCTCATATCCAGGCTCGTATGCAAAGATTTGAACAACTGCTGCCAAAACTGACTCACAAAGACTCTATCCCTGCCTGAGACGATACTGCTAGGAAACCCATGGAGTTTGTAAATGTTGTCCATGAACAAGGAAGAAACTTTTACTGTTGTAAAAGGATGAGCAAGAGCAATAAAATGGGAATACTTGGTCAATCTGTCCACAACCACCAAAATTGTGTCTTTACCTTGTAACTTAGGAAGTCCTTCCACAAAATCCAAGCTAATGTGGCTCCATGCTCTATCTAGAATCGGTAATGGTTGTAGTAATCCAGGAGTAGCTACACTCTCTAATTTGCTTCTCTGGCAGGTGTCACACTGATTGACAAACTCCTTCTTTGCAGCTTTTAACCCTTGCCAGTAAAACATGCTCTTCAGTCTGTGATAAGTGGCATGAATACCTGAGTGGTTGAGTGACCCCCCACAGGATCCTCGTGGAAAGACTTGAGTAATTTTACTTCCAAATTTGTGTTGCTCCCAATGAATAACCTCCCTTTATATCGAAGTAGTCCATTAACCATAGAAAATTACCCTGGATTAGTAGACATAGCTGTTAAAAACAATCCCTGCACCACCTGATCTCCCTTGTAGCTCTCAAGGATCTCAATTAGCCAAGAAGGTTGCACCACAGTCATTGCTGCACAATCACTTTGCTGGTTCTCAAACACCCTTGACAATGCATCAGCAGTCTTATTCTCAATGCCCTTCTTATAAGTAATCTCATAATTCAACCCAAGCAGCTTTCTTACCGCTTTCTTTTGGATCTGTGTTGACAGTCGTTGATCCAACAAGTGCTTGAGTGATTGGTGATCAGTCTTGATGAAAAACTTTCTTCCTTCTAAATAATGTCACCATTTATCAACATCAAGCAAAATAGCCAAGAGCTCTTTTTCATATACAACTAGCAGCAAGTGGCGCCCATGGAGAGCTTGCCTAATGTAAACAATAGGTCTACCCTCTTGCATTAAAACTGCACCCACACCAGACTCACAGGCATCAGTCTCCACTGTAAAAAGGAAGAGAGAAATTTGGCATATTCAACACAGGTGGAGATGTAAGGATCCTTTTGAGGTCATTGAAAGCAATCTCAGCACTGTCAGACCATACAAAGTTGTCCTTTTTAGAAGATCAGTCAAGGGCTTAGCTATGCATCCATACCCTTTTACAAACCTCCTGTAATATCCAGCCAAACCTAAGAAACCCCTCAAAGCCTTCAAGTTCTTAGGTGGAGGCCATTTTAACATAGACTCAATCTTCTTGGGATCAGTTGACACTCCTGCACCAGAGATAATGTGGCCCAAGTATTCCACCTCCTTTTGGACAAAATCACATTTGGATCTTTTTGCAAAAAGCTTGTGAGCTCTCATGATAGACAATACTTCCCTCAAATGGCATACATGCTGGTCCATGGCCCTACTGTATACCAAGATGTCATAAAAAAAAATACTAAAACTGATTTTCTCAATAAACTTTCAAAAACATCATTCATAAGACATTGGAAGGTAGCAGGTGCATTGGTTAATCCAAAGGGCATCACCCTGAATTCGTAATGGCCATGATGAGTTCTAAAAGTAGTTTTGGCAACATCCTCTTCCACCATTCTCACTTGATGGTAGCCTGCCCTCAAATCCAACTTAGAGAAGATGCTAGCACCATTTAGCTCATCCAACATATCTTCAATATGTGGAATTGGAAATTTATCCTTAATAGTAATATCATTCAACCTCATATAATCCACACAAGATCTCCATGATCCATCCTTTTTCTTTACCAACAAGGTTGGAGAAGCAAAAGGACTATGACTTGGCCTGATAATGCCATTACTCAACATCTCAGCCACTTGCTTCTCGATTTCAGTCTTCTGAAAATAAGGGTATCTGTATGGGCGACTAGCTACTGGAGATGCTCCCATTTTTAAGCTAATAGCATGCTCATGATTCCTCACCGGAGGTAGCTCCTTAGGCTCTTGAAATACATCTCCAAATTCCTGAATGATAGCCTCAATCTCCCATGGTAGTTCCTTGCCTGTCACTCTCACACTGCAAACCTGTGAGACTTGGAATAAGCTCACACCGGGAGATTCCTTACAGAGCTTCTACAGTTGCCTACAAGTCAACATTTTGACACAAGCTTGCTCAGAACCATGTTCCTCCTTGAACCTCTTGATCACCACTTGCTTACCCAATCTGTAGAAAGAGATCGGGACATCCATAAAATCAAATAGGACTGGGTTGAAACCAACCAACCAATCAGTCCCTAATATCATATCACTCCCTTCCATTTTTAACAACCTAATATCATGCTCATATTCACAACCCTGCATTTCCCAAACAAAACCTTTGCAAAGTTTGCCATTGAACATGGTGCCACTAATGGTGTTAACCTGCATTGCACTTGCCTTACTGATTTCAAATCCTGCTTCCCTCGCTACTCGAGAATCCAGGAAGCTATGTGTAGCCCCACTGTCGATCAAGATCGTGATCAACCTTCCTTTCACTAAACCCCTCACACGGATGGTGCTCTCTGCTTCTTCACCTGTGAGAGCATGGACATACACCTCCGTGTCTTCTTGCTCATCCTCTGGACTAAACTCCCGATGAGATTCTTCTAGCAACTGACCTCGTTCTTGCACCTCTTGTGCAATTAGACTGAACAACCACTGTGTCTTATACTTATGTCCATGAAAGAACTTGTCACCACATTTGTAACACAAGCCTTTCTTGGCATCATTTGATCGACTTACACTTGCTTCAAAACTGGAAGAAGGAGCCCCTTTGGAACTCGCCATGGCGCCTCTCGTGTCACTTTTATCCATCTTACTCCCACTGTCCTTCGACCACGAATTCTTGAAACCAGAATTGAAATATCCCGATGATTGCGGCCTCAATGGAGGTTTAGAAATTCGAATCAAAGCTTGGACCGCTTTATAGTGCAATCTAGCTTGTTACAATACCTCAGCCATGGATGTTGGTCTCCCCAATTTTACTAACGACTGAATTTCTGGTCTCAACCCACTAATGTAGCTCGAAACGAAATATGATTCTGAAAGTTGAGGGTTGAAGGAAAGCATACCAGCACGCAAATCCTCGAACCTTTCATTGAATTCCTCAAGATCTTCTTGCTGCTCAAGCTTATTGAATTCTCCCACTATTTCTGCTTCCCGACGATCCCCAAATCTCAAACAAAGATCGTCACAAAAGCTTGACCATGTCACTCGTGGATTCTGCATCAAATACCCTTGTAACCATGTATCCGTCTTATCTGTCAAATACATTGCCGCGATTTCCACTTGATGTGATTCTGGAATTGCGAAAATCCCAAAGTACTTCTCGCACTTGCGTATCCAATTCCTCGGCTTCTTCCCGTCGAAATTGGGAAAATCCAGTTTCGGAAGTCTATGGAAACGATTGTCGTTGAATCCATGACTCGAATTCGACTAGCCTTGGTTCGAATTAAACTAATCTTGGCTCGAATTTGAGTAACCCTGGTTCGCGCCTGGTTGACCTCCATTGAAACTCGGATGCCAGCATGATCCCGAGATTTCCTGATCGGCCGGACCAGAGCCCCTTAGTGAATTCCGGTCCCCTCTGGATTGATGTGCGTCTGTCCTGATTCCCTAAGCTTGATGATCGCCCTGACCACCACGATCTGGTGGATTCCTCACAAATTCTGCGAGCTGCTCCATTCTTTGCTCATTGAGTTTCTTGAATTCCTCGAATTGCCGAATCGGCTCTTCTTGAATCTTTTGCAAATCTGCCAATGACTTTGTTGTAGACGTCCTGATTCCCTAAGCTTGATGATCGCCCTGACCACCACGATCTGGTGGATTCCTCACAAATTCTGCGAGCTGCTCCATTCTTTGCTCATTGAGTTTCTTGAATTCCTCGAATTGCCGAATCGACTCTTCTTGAATCTTTTGCAAATCTGCCAATGACTTTGTTGTAGACGTCATGAAAGATTTGGTGTCGTCCCTTAATTCCTGGAATTGTAGCTCTGAGGTCTTCGATCTAGTCTCTTCCGTCATCGCCGGAGCTGCAGGTGTGGCAACGAAAACACGTCGGCCGAAGATTGGCTCTGATACCAATTCTATTATGGCCCAACGACCTTAACAGATGCAGTGTAGCTGCTGTAATGAGAGATAGAACAAGGCGAGAAGAGAATCTGTAGAATCAGGATGAGGAGGGGAAAAAGGTAGGAGATGAGAGGTGTTTGAAGGGAAAATATGATTTTACTTGCATACTCATCCTCTCTATTACAATGTCTATTTATAGACTAAGATTTGAGCTATGGACACAACACAGATCTACCAAATTTAAGGCAAAAAGCTTCATTTATGTACAATTGATTTTAATGACTTTTATTTGAAGAAATTGTGTTTTAAGGTTTGAAATTAGAATTGAAATTGAAGAAATTGGTTTTTGTTTGTGTGTTTTGTTTGATTGTTGTTGATTTGGGTGTTGTTTGAGTTGAATTATGAGTAACAATTGTAACGAAAACGAAAGAAATTGCTCATTTTGTTGCGATTAGAGTTGGTTTCTTTGACATTTTTTCATGGCTTACTGCCGGGCAAAGGTCTTGTGTAGATCTCACGAGGTGATGATATATGCTTGGATGTTGACACCGAGCCTCTTGTGTACCCTCACCACTTTTTGTTGAGGTTCCTTCGTACCCTCGACAACTTTTGCCGAGCCTCCTTTGTACCCTCGACATCATTTGTCGAGGTCCCTTATTTAGCTCGTCCTCTCCGAGGTTCAGCAGATTTTTCAAACAACGACTACAAATAACCATTGAATGTCATTCGATAACCATCCAAATTGATCGACATACGAAAGTGAGTGTCGATCAATTCGTTCCTTGATAAATTTCACCGATTTTAGCCAGTCTTCGAGCAAACAATTCATTCAACAGATTTAGGTTATTTCATTCGCTTTGATTCGTAGATAAGAGCTTTGGACATTTTTGCAATTTGTTTGAAAAAATGGAAAGGACATGCGTTAAATTACTTAAAATTGTCTTGACAGTAGTCGTTTTAGGATCTTGTCTAACTCCTCACTCTTTTTTTTTAGATTATAAAGATGTGGAAGGTGAAGATTTTTGTAAAAAAGTAATCTTGTAAAAAATCAGAATGGTGTTTGATAGTTATAAGGTTTGAAAGATGCTTTTGTGGTTACAACAACAACAATAACAACAAACCCAGTATATCCCGCTCAGAGCAGGGTCTGGGGGTTTCGTTGTATGCTCCCTTTCCCCGATTGGGCCGAGAGAGAGTTTCCATATGACTCGAGCGAATGAAAGTGCAAGAACCAAAATAAAACAGAAAAGGGACACACAAGCAAATCACTCAAGCTCAAAAATAATAAACTAAGAGAGAAGAATTAGGTGAAACAGACTTATGCGCAGATACTAATTAAAAGGATACGTTCCCTTGGCCCTCCCTTGTGCGGTCTAACCCTTGAATTGGTAAATAAAGAGCGTCCATTCCGGGGTTCGAACCGATGACCTATGGGTACTACCCACAAGACCTTTCTGGTGAGCCATTCCGGAATGGTTTAACCCTCGTCAACCTAGATAGCAGCTCTCCATTGCAATTGATCTCTCGTTAGTTCATCTGAAAATACCCTTCTTCCTCCATTTCGCTGTTGCATGTCATTGGTGACAATTCTATATGTTAAGGGCGAGTAGATGGAAGGTGGACGACATTGGGGAGCTTGATAAGAGCGGCGTTGGGGGCATTCCTGCTGATAGCGATGCTGGTGAGAGCGAAGCAGAGGACAAAAGTGGAGG
Organism: Persicaria tinctoria; assembly: GCA_037127255.1. Classification (NCBI taxonomy): domain Eukaryota; kingdom Viridiplantae; phylum Streptophyta; class Magnoliopsida; order Caryophyllales; family Polygonaceae; genus Persicaria; species Persicaria tinctoria. The sequence goes on from JBANSL010000012.1 coordinate 12,126,337, forward strand.
AGGAGAGGGTGAGGAGGGCTTACGAGGAGGAGGCATTGTAGGTGTCGATGGTGGGTCACGTCAGGGCGCTGGTGGCCTCAGGGAATCAGACGATGATTGTTGCTGATCATGGCGGGGGCGATTTTGAACACACCCGGAAAAAAAATCTCTCGAATCTTACCCCAAGGTTTTATTTCCATGGAAAAAGAGTCCACCCTGATTTGTGGTATATTTAGTTTCTACGATCGTATAAAGTACACAGTATTTCATTTCCACGGTTCGAATTCAAAAAAAAAAAAAAGTTAGAAGGGTGATCAATCATGCTATAGGGGGACTGTGACATAACTGGTGAAGTTGGTCTTCTTATAAACCAAGATTCCCTACCAGCTGCCACTTCATTTTCCCAACCTAGTCATCTTGCCTCCCCCATTTTCTCTCCCCTCAAAAAAACCCCAAATTTTGGGCTCTCCCCAAAACCCCAATTCCATTTCATTTTCATACCCACTTCCACTCACTCAAACTCCCCCCCTGTTGTTGACAGTTCTCTACATAGATTTCTGCAAAGTCACCTCTCTTTTTTTTTTCCATTTTCCATTGGAAGTTTCTGCCACCTTCTCCTATTTTTGCAGGTGGGTTTGTTGTTTGTGTTTCTGGGTCTTTCTTGATTGCTTCTAATTTGGTGCCTGCAAAACCCCAAACCCAAAACATACACACACATACACATATATATAGTACCTTTTTTTCCTATTTTTTTTAAATAAAAAAAGAAAAAAGTATAGACCATCACATGGGGAGGCACTCCTGTTGCTACAAGCAGAAGCTCAGAAAAGGGCTATGGTCTCCTGAAGAAGATGAGAAGCTTCTTAGGCATATTACTCAATTTGGCCATGGCTGTTGGAGCTCTGTCCCTAAACTTGCAGGTATATATATACATATATTTTATGTATCTATCTATTTTTGGCTAAATATATATACAGTACAGCATTGCAGAAGAAATTTAAGATGGATGTTTTGTTTCTATTTGTGATATATATATATTTATAATTTATCTATATAGGGCTGCAAAGGTGTGGAAAAAGTTGCAGGCTAAGGTGGATAAATTACCTGAGGCCTGATTTGAAGAGAGGTGCATTTTCTCAAGAAGAAGAGAACCTCATTATTGAGCTCCATGCAGTTCTTGGCAACAGGTTGGCTTTTTTTTTTCTTTTCTTTTTTTTAAATTCCTTCTTTGTTTACTTGTCCTTTTTAAACACTAAAATCTTATCACAACTTTCAGTACTCTTTTGGGAGTTTTCCATTTATTTTTTAATTGGTTACTTTTACAACTTGGTATAGCTATAGGGTATAGCACTTTACCACAACAAAACCCCACATGGGTGTATCTTAATTCCATCTGGGTATCTTCCAATTGAGCTTAATTCATGAGTTCTTGGTGTTGCAAATCAACCCAGGTGGTCACAGATAGCAGCCCAGCTCCCTGGAAGGACAGATAATGAGATCAAGAACCTATGGAACTCTTGCCTCAAGAAGAGGCTGAAGCAAAGAGGCATTGACCCAAACACCCATAAGCCTCTCTCTCAGCTAGAAAGCAACACCAGCAAATCATCCCCATTGACCACACCAACCGCCGCCGCCGCCACGACAAACACCCTAGATCAACTGGTTGCCCAAATGAGCCACCAAACCAGCAACAGAAACAGCAACAATGAGTTCTTTAGGGAGAGTTTTAGCAGCAGCTCAAACCCTTTAGAAGGTGAGCAATTTGCCTTTGGTGGGTATGGCAGCTTGAATGGTGTGATGCCTTATTCGGCGGCTTCCACCGCCTGCTTCAAGCCGGTGGAAGCCGCCACCGGAGCCGTATACAACAACCCCACCGACAGCAATAATGATAGTAATAATAGTATTGTAAGCTCTTTTGTTAATGATCAGAGCTTCGGCTGGGGCTGGAAATTACCCGTGGGTGGAACTGGCTCCACTAACAACGTCCACCCGGCTGAAGATACCAAATGGTCACAATACCTTAACGCCCCATTGTTGTCAATGGCTAACCAGTGCCCACAAACGGCAATGTATGATGAGATCAAGCAAGAGATTTCTCCGTTTACGACCAACGAAACATCGACCTGGCACCATACCCAGCAACCGGATCTTCAGAGGCTTGCTGAGGCATTTGGCCAATTTTCGTGATCTAAATGGATGCAGTCATGGCTTACTGATCAACTCCTGCCTACATTCCATGATTTACCTCCTCTACAAAGTCTAGATTAGGGGATTTGGGATGATTGTGATGAGGCATTTTAAAAAAAAAAACTTTGAAATGGATGGATAATGTTTTTGGGGGGTGTTTTTAATTATTTTTTTTACAGGGTGAAAGTGAGAATGCAAAGGTGTTTTTTTTTTTGGTGTGTTTCAAAGGGTGTGAATGTGTGATTGATAGAGATTTTTTTTTTTCAATTGTATTTTTGATCAGGATATGTATTTTATGTACATAGAAGATTCATCTCTCTAGCTAAAGTACTAGCTTTCCAAACTTCTTATGCCATTGTTAATTTGTGATGAATTATCTTTTGTGTGAATTGATGATTGTAATTAGCTTATTTGTGTGTTGTTAAGAAGCCCTAAACTATAACATATATATTGTTGTGCCTTTTGTGTGTAAGATGAACAACCTTTTGGTTACTCGGGCAATGATGTCAACGATTTTTGGATAAAAAAATATTGGCACACAAGCCGAGTGAGATTTCATTATAAAATCGATTGGCAATAGAAAGAGTAGTCCACCGACTCATATACTATGACTTGTTATGTTCAACTTTCGATTGTGGTACTCTTTTGGTCTCATTCACATCTCTCAACATGTGTCGTAGATGAAAATAGAAGTGACTGATAAACTTACAATTATGAACTATCAATTTTTGAGGTATTATTCGAAAGAATGCTCTAGAATAATTCACCCGAGAAGTCCTAGAAGTGATTGATCGATAAACTTACAATTATGAACTATAGAACTCAAAGTGTCATCCGAAAGAATGCTCTATAATAATCCACCTGAGAAGACCTAGGACTACTGACTGATAAACTTACAATTATGAACTATCAAGAATTCGAGGTATCATCCGAAAGAATGCTCTTAGAATAATCCACCCGAGAAGACCGAGGGTTCTAATGACGTTATTATCCTTATAGTAGAAAATAAGAATTAAAAATGGAGCTTTCAGTGTAGTACCTGGATGGGTGCCCATCAATTGTCCTTCTTGCCATTTCATTTCAATACTTTAGAAAATTCCTTCAAGAAAAAAAGAGCTAAAATTTCCTTTCAGTAACTTTGATTGAGCTTGATGCGATGTATTGATTGTTTACTAGTCGGTAGATATATGAGATGTTCCCTTGTGTGTAAGATGATCAAGCCTTTACATCATAAAATCAATTCAATTTTTTTTAGAAAAAAAAAATTCTTGGCTAAATTAAGTTGGGGAGGGAAATAAAATGTATATTTTTTTAAATTATAACAGCTTCGAAGATTTGGAGAATTATTTAGTTTCAAATAATGAAAATTTAGAAAAAAATTCTCTATTTTTTCTATTTTGGAGAACGAGTGGTGAAATACATTGGACCAAAAAATACATTAAAATTATCAAAAATAGAGAATATATCAAGGGCATGTGATAAAAAAATCGACAGCAAAATTGAACATCCAAATGATACAAAAACTAATTAAAGAGAGGGGTCAACCTCATATTGATTTCAATGTTTCACAAGCACAAGTTATTGCAAATTAAGCCCAGAAAAAGACTAGTGTTCTCACAACATCCATAACTTTCCAAATTACCCTTTGTCTTCGACCCATTTCGGAGTCGAAAAATCGATCATCTTCTAACTAATTGCCATATATGTTTGTGACATATTTAATTTTGGGACACTTGAGTGTGAGTTGGAGCCAAGGTTGAACTGAACAAGACCATAGTTTTCATAGATACCCACATATCCCAAGTGATGGTGATATGCTTATACAATACAAGAAGGTAGAGTAAAGCAAGCAACCCTCCAAATTCAATGCAGCACAAAACACATGTCCTTGGCACTTATGAGTACTGTATTACACACCAAATTACGAGTATGGATCTCCTACAACACCGTATCTTTGGATGTGATACAAAATTATTTGTGATATTTTTTATAATAAAAAATATATATTTACATTTTACATGTCAAATAATATATATTTGTATAACTTTTTAATGTAAAATATTAAAATTAGAAGAGTCATTAAGATTTGCCAGCAATATTAATTATAATAATTACTAAAATATTTTAAAAAAGATGCATATATATATATATAGGGAGTGGTTCCCTTGTGCACACCCTTAGGGTGTACTTTGTGCACAAATTTGGACATTTGATTAAAAGAAGATAGAAGGCTAGGATTAAAAGTGTTTTTTCTTTAATTTTGTATTAACACTGGTGGGACCCGCAACCAAAAAGCCCTTACCTTCACACCTAGGCGCGTGTGTTGTGCATCCACCACGAAAAAGTCATCACTCCTTATTTAGTTCTTTTTTCTTTTTTCTTTTTAAAAAAATATATTAAAAATTTGTGAATTTTTTTTCATGATGGGAAATAAATGTTTTTGTTAAACATTCACGATACCCACCTGCTTGTTTTTCTTTTTTCTTTGTTGTGGTTTTTTTTAAACGTATAAATTAATTGTGAAAAAAAAATTGCTTTTTTTTAAGGAGATAAATGGTTTTTTTAACCCCACCTGATTTGGATTTCGTCCGTTTTAAAGATTTGTCAATTTTACCGAATAATCTTTCACATGCTACCGAATAATATTATATTATTTTTTTCTATCTAATTCATATCAAATTTTATCAATTCTACTGAATAATTTGTTCCATTCTATTGAATAATGTGTTTTTTATTCATCAATTTCAGATAAAAGACACTTGAAATCCCTAAACAATACTTACGATTTACATGAATAATGTTACATATTGCACCGAATAATGTTTTACATTTCACTGAATAATGTTTTTTTATGTTATTTGTCAAACCGAACTCCATATACCGACGAATAATCAATCATATTTCACCGAATAATTACTAAACTCATTATCACAACTAATGAAAATTCAACACATACGTCTGAATAACTAACGAACAATAAATCAAACTATGCATCTCGAAAACCCTATACTAAATTCAACATATACATTAGAATAATTCTTCGTTTTACCTGAATAATTCGAGAATCACACATATACATTAGAATAATTCTTCGTTTTACCTGAATAATTCGAGAATCACAAGTTGATTGAGTAAGAAATTTCAACCCTAATTCAATTTCACCGATTTCAACCCTAATCGATATCCACCCAAACCACTCACACCCACCGAACCCCACCCACCCACCTCACGTCGTCTAGATCACCAGTTCCTCTTCGCCCCCCAGAAGCCTCACAACCGCTCTCGTAGCCTCGCAATGCCTCGCATCGCCATCGACTCACCGTTGATTCTCCTCCGCCTCCTCGCCTCCTCCGCCTCGCATCGCCTCCTCCGCCTCACACCATCACTGTGCTCTCGCAGACTTGGCTTTGCTTCCTCGCCGCCGAATCACCGTTGATTCTCCTCCGCCTCGAATCACCGACCATCACCACCGCCGCCGCTAACCACACCAACGCCGCCCTCGATGCGTCTTCGTCGTCCATCCTCCACCATTGTCGAAGAAATCGGGCAAAATTGCCTTCGCCTCCTCGCCGCCAAATCACCTCGATTCTCCTCCGCCTTGAATCGCCATCGAAACGCCATCGAAACACCATCGATTCACCGTCGCCTGGGCTCTCTTCGGATCCACCGTCGCCTTGGCCTCGCCGCCGAATCGCCTCCGCCTGGACAAACCTTTCCTCCCCTCGGCTCGCCTCCGATTCCAATGATGTCAGAGCCTGTCTTTTCCGCCGAATCGCCCTCCGCCTGGTGTGCGAGATCTGAGGTCCTCTGATTCGCCTCCGCCCTCCGATTCGCCTCCATCGAAGAAGATGGCTTGCTCTCTGCGACTCCTCAACAGCAAAGAAGGAGAAAGCAATTTGCAATTAATTAGGGTATCGGTGCACACGCGCACACGCCCCCTTATTAGAGATTGAAATTAGTTTTCAACAATTTTTTTTTAAAATGGCAGGACACGTGGCAAAATATCACCCCTTCAATCCATTTAAATCAAGAGTCTACAATTGTGCACAAGATACACCCTAAGGGGTGTGCACAAGTTACCCATTCTATATATATATATATATTAAAAAATTATTTGTGGTATTTTTTAATGATAATTTTTTTTAAAAAAATGTATAATTCTATATATATATATATATTAAAAAATTATTTGTGGTATTTTTTAATGATAATTTTTTTAAAAAAAATGTATATTGTACATGTTTAATTATATATATATATATGTATATATATATACATATATATATATATATAATTAAACATGTACAATATACATTTTTTAAAAAAAATTATCATTAAAAAATACCACAAATAATTTTGTATCACGTCAAAAGGTACATTAAGTGTTGTAGGAGATCCATACTCCCAAATTACAAAGAGAGATGGTGAGGTTGGTTCGGGTATGCACAACGACCCTTATTGTGTACACCTGCCTTATCGTGTACGCATAAATTATTCGTCTAGTTGCTCATGATTATTCGTCTGTTTTCACATGATTATTCGTCTATAATTATGTAACTATTCATTCGTACGGTACAGTGTAAAAAAATGTAAATTTTATTCTAATGAATAATCGTCCAATACTATCGAATAATCAGAAGTTACTTTTAATCTCATCCATTGATCTTCTTAATTCAATGACTCGAATTTTTTTTTTTTATCCTTTCCAGTTCAAGTGGGCTTAGCCCACTCTACATCTGGATCGGGTTACTGTAGGCCCATTTAAAGGGTTGACCCTCCCACTCACAAGCGTCTCCATGTTTCCACGGGGATTCGAACTTCGAACCTCGAGGCATGGAATGTAGCCCCATAACCACTACACCAACTTGTGATTGGTAATGACTCAGATTTATTAACATAATACACAATAAAGGATGTGTACATATGATGTATTAATATCCATATATATACCACCATGATTATTTTTTAAATGGTTTATTTCTCTTTTCTTTTTCACTCTATCTATTTAGAAAAACATGTTATTTAACAATTTATTCACACTTTTGTAAAAATATAAAAACTATATAAAAAGATATATATGAATAATAAATATATAACATGTTTTACCGAACAGATCGACTATGTATTGTTTTCTATATAAATGCATATGATTGTACAAAACCATCTCTTTTCTTCGATTTTGAAAAACTGATCTTACTTTGTTATATATGATTGATACACATATCTTCATCTTGTTGTCTTCGTTATTTATTTTAGGAGAGTTGTGCACTAACAAGCCATCCACATATATATATATATATATATATATATATATATATATATATATATATATATATATATATATATATATATATATATATATATATATATATATATATATATATATATATATATATAGTTATCTAGCTAATTGATTAGTCATTTGGTCGGAATATAGGTCCATTTCAAGCCATTTCTAGAGGCAGCTGCAGTTATACATAAATATCTATCAAAGTCTGACTTGGACCGATGACTGGGGGTCGTGTGCACGGGCGCACATGCGCTAGTAGCCTAGCACACAAGCCGAGTGAGGTTCCATTCTAAAACCAATTGGCTATAGAAGGAGTAGCCCACCGACTCATATACTAGGACTTGATATGTTCAACTTTCCGATGTGGGACACTTTGGTCTCATTCACATCTCTAACACGCCCCCGCAAGTCCAACTAGGAATGACCATCTAGTTGAGACTTGGACAACTGGGTAACCCAGACCAGGATCGACACGGGCCGTTAGGCTAACCGCTCTGATACCATACTGAAGTCCGTTAGGACTCGGGATCGGGGGTCGTGTGCACGTGTGCGCCCTAGCGCTAATAGCCTAGCACATAAACCGAGCAGGGTTCCATCCTAAAACCAATTGGCTATAGGTGGGGTAGCCCACTATCTTATATGCTATGGCTTCTTTGTTTGTATAATCAATGTGGGACTCTTTTGTCTCTTCACATTCTCAACACGTCCCCGCAAGTGCAACTAGGGTCGTCTTTCGCCTCTAGTTGACACTTGGACAACGGGTCTAGCATCTCATTCTCTTTTTTAGCTAGCCCATGATCGAGAGTCGGGCCGTTTGGCTTTTTCCATCTAGTTGAGACTTGGACAACTGGGTAACCCAGACCAGGATCGACACGGGCCGTTAGGCTAACCGCTTTGATACCATATCAAAGTCCGACTTGGACCGATGACTGGGGGTCGTGTGCACGGGCGCACATGCGCTAGTAGCCTAGCACACAAGCCGAGTGAGGTTCCATTCTAAAACCAATTGGCCATAGAAGGAGTAGCCTACCGACTCATATACTAGGACTTGATATGTTCAACTTTCCGATGTAGGACACTTTAGTCTCATTCACATCTCTAACAATATCATATGATGTACATTATATTCTCTTCTTATTTTCTGACAAGTAGACTACATGCCCATGTGAAGAAATTGCAGGGAATTAATATATTTAGGCTCAAAAATTGACTGACATTGTCACATTGATCTCCTTTCCTATGAATCTGTACTCCATTTGGGCAAAATTTTACTCGCTCCGTCACAAATTAAATGTCTTTTTACTTTTCGACACGTTTTTTAAGGAGCGGAAAACTCTATTAAATATTATTTTTTAATTAAATTTTTTATATAATTTGATATTTATTAGTAATTAGTATAAAAATATTTTAAAAAATTAATATTTTATAGAGTTTTTCGCTCCTTAAAAAGCGTGCAAAAAAATAATATTCTCTTTTTTCGCTCCATTTGGGCAAAGTTTTTCGCTCCTTAAGGGTGTGTTTAGCATAAAATCACTCTTACACGAAAACTAGCTGTATGCCTGTATCTAACAAACAGAATAATCAGTGATCGACGTTGCTCGATGATCAGTGGATGATCGAGTCATGCAGCGTTGACAACGTCAGATCGAATGTTGCTACTACAGATCAGATCGGGTCTAACACAAAACTATTTTTTTCATTAAAAAAAAGTGTAAGTGTACCAGATCCAATCCAAGGTTGCTAGTCCGGCCCAGTCCTTCGCTTGTCGTCTAGCAACGTCAACAATTTCTCCACTCAACAACGTCCGATCCAAAAGTTAATTAGCGATTGTGAATCAACAACTTTTGGTATCCGTCAGGGTTGTTAAAATCCCAATTCGATCATTCGATTCCAACCATACTACGGTCCAAAAATGGAGAAACGATCCTGGTCTTTTTTTACGATTCTAAGGATCCTATAAAATGTCTATTAAAAGAAATTGATAATACTTGCACTTTAAATCTATGAAATTTTCAATATATTTAGTTATTCCATATATATATTTAGTTTATTTTTAAAATTAAATAATTTTTTTACAATTTTTATGATTTGACATAATGTTTATCTAATATAAAACATATACCTTCATTAAAGAAAAATTCCATTCATATCTTACGATTCGATTCGTACCCCTTTTATCGACCCGATCCAGAATCCCAATTTGAACAACATTAAATGGCCGGTGTAGGTTGAAATCATACTCCACCAAGGACAAATTGAAGATTACCCACCAAACCATCCCTACATAATCAATTTGAGCGATCAAAAAATCACAACCTACACAACAGCCAAAGTGATCAAAAGTCTCAAATGACTAGCAGACGACGTCGTTTTCCAGTAATGAATACTGGCCCGCGGCTTTCGGAAGCTGGTGAACCAACACGTGCACACGCGCGCACGCACCCAATTCAGCAGGCCCTCCCTACACATATTAACACAACTTGTTTCCAGTGATCATTGCCTAAGGAGCGTCGAAAATGCATTGAACTAACAAGTCGGGTCAGGATTTACCAGCTCTAGCTGCTGTACCACACTACCACGAGACCCACGACGACTAATAATATAATGTGAGTAACAGTGCCGGAGAGAGCGAGAGATGTGCACTGATGTGATGTAACTCGAAAATAATTGGAGGGGTGGGGGCGCCTTCAAAATGAATTCACATTTCGATTGCAAGTTTGTTTTTGTTTGATTGATTCACAATCACACCTTGTGGCCTTTTCTTGGCTTTGGCATAGCTCCCAATTTCAGCCTCTTGCATCTTTGATTGTTTCTTTTTCATCTCTTAATGCCAATCATCAATGCATATGATTGCAACCCTCGATCTCGACATCTCGTGGTCGAGTTCTCCGACATTTTAGCCTTTTCAAGCAATAATTCAGTTCAGCTGTGTTTGAATCAGACATTGAATTTTCAGCTCCAAGATTTGAACTTTCAATGAGCTAATCTGGTTGAACAGCTTCTGTTGTAACAATTGGTTGCACGTGACGAGCAACCGGTGATTTCAATTAAGAAAAAACCCAATTTGGGGGTTTTTCCATGGTGTTGTTTTCACAATAGCTGCTAATGTCTTATTTGTCAAGATGACAAGAATTACATTTTTTGAATAGTAATGAAGTCTTTTGGCTTCCCAAACATGTTGTATAAGAATCGGTGTTTGCTGACGACTTATCTGAACACCAGGTTGTGGCAAGTGTTGTCGCAGGGGTATGCACAGTCGATGAGCTTAGCTCCTACGCGGTCAAAGTACCAGTCCCCAACAGCTAGCGCCACAGGCTGCATTTGTGTCACCACACGAGGCGACATTCTGGTTAGTCCAAGAACGAAAAGAAGAAGAAAAACGCGCCATATGATAAGAATGGATGCTGTCTGTCATTGTTGTGTACCTTGCCATGAAGGACAGGGGAATCGTCAGCAAACCATGTATCCTGCCTTTCCGACTGGCAATGTGCAAAGCAAGAGTTGATGAACAGGCCATTCTGTCTGGATCTTGAGAAACTCTTTACTGAGTTTAGCATTTCATTTCTGAATCCTGTTATCAACACAAGCAAAATCGCGCCAAGGTGTGAAAACCAAGAATGTGGGGAGTTGCTGACAGTGTAATTTTAATGGAAGACGAAGAAGTTACCTTGCAAGAACTGGATCTGTGACGCAGAACAATGCGCGTTGTTCAGCTTGCAGTCATGCCAACGCCCATGAGGGTCAGCAGTCGGTGGAGCTAAACTCGCTTGAACCTGTAATTGTATTGCAAAAAAATCGACATCTGTTATAAACAATGCCTTCTAGAGTGCAAGTTATAGCAAAAAGTATTGCAATTTTGGGGATTGGTGATTACCTGCCATGAATCGTAGGCAGCGTTGAGAATGAATAGCGGGGTTCTGATACCGTTAATCAAGTTCTGAGGGAAGAAACACTGCAATGGCAGAAAACGCGCAAATTAGACCATAAAATGCCAATTCAATGGGTAGTGATTGAGACTATCCTATGTCTGGTTTTGCTAATCAAAAGATAAGCTTGGAGGAAAGGATTACCGAAGTTGGATCAAGATGGCTAGTGCAGTAATGAGGCAGATTCTTTGCTGCACCCTGCATAGATCACATCAATGTCAAACATGAAACTTATGTGCCTCGACAAACACAAATCGCTGCTCCTAAAGGGATGTTTTCTGAGATTTGATAAGATACCCACCTGCAAAGTAACGACGCCTTGGAAAAAATTCCTCATGGTACGCCCACCAGATACATCCACTCTGTGATGCCAAAAGTTTGATGTCACTAGAAGATCAAGTTATGACATTAAAGGTTGTTTAGAGCTACCAAGGAAAGATATGGAAATTACGCGTCAAGGAACAGGCCAGCGTCACTCAGGCACTTCACTTTCGTCCTTTGAGAGAACAGGCCACGGAATTCATCACAGTGAAGTATAGAAGCTAGGCCCCCAGCTGAGCACCCGGAAAGTAATGCCTGAGGTGTGGAACAATAAGTCACAATTGCAACAGTCAGAAAGAAAATTAAATTATCAGCATTGGAATCGTTTGGCTGACAAACCTGGTTGGCATTTCGCATTCCTTTAGACATGAACTCCTCCATCGCAGCTGACCAAATCCGCTGCCCCCTGAAATACATGTCATGTGCCTGGAAACAGTTGTTTCATTGAGCTTATTGTCTTTGTAGAAAACACATAGATCAACTGTAATACGGTTAAAAAAATCGAATTAACCTTGTCATAGCCATCTCCTGCAAAAGAAGCCCCATCACAATACCGAACCTTGATCCTGTTCCAGTTATAAAAATCTGCATCCAAGCATATAGGCTCTATGAAAATCGGAAAGAAAAGCCCGCGGCAAAAATGAATGTGACCAATTTATGGAGACAGATGAAGGACCTGGATTCTCCTCAGGTTTTTCACTTAATATTCCTATGAATGGAATAGACTTTTCCATGAACTTAGATGAACCACGACGAGTTGTCTTCCGGTATACACATGTTCTGATGTTATTACACCATCCTCCTCCCTGACACCAAATGGCATAAGTCTTGGGTTAGACAAATCTGTCATTTTGCAGCAATGTGATATGAAGGACTTGAAATCGAAAATGGCAAACCTCCAATTGGATGACCCAACTGTTTGCACCTGAACCGAATCCACGGTGCCAATGATAGCCGGGCAAGGTTCCATCCAAGCACACTACAAGCACCACAGCGAGACAACCGTTAATTCGATGAGCGGCAATGCAACTGATTTTGAACCAAGTTGCTAGTAGCAGTTCAGTTCATAAGTAGCACAAACAGGATTTATGGTTTTGGTCAAAGATTTCATAAATCAAACACAATAAAAAGCCCTAGTGTTGCTTTGTGAACCTCAGTGAAAATTCAGAAACCTAATAATTGGGGAAAATTGGCTACTTTATGAATCAATTGGAGAGAAAATAGACTAAGATGAAAAAAGGAAATTGCAAAAATAAAAGAAAAAGAAGAGACCCTTAGAAACTGGGTTTGCAATTAATAGCACACAATAATTCTTGAGAAACACCTGCCAATCCAGATGGACAGCGGTCAAAGATCTAATCTTTGAGAATAAGCAACAAACCAAAAACCAAATCCAAATAAAAAATTGTCCAAAAAACTAAACTGAAACACCACATCACACAAGCACAAGCACATATACAGTCAGAAGATTCCAAACGAGCCACAAATCAACAATAAGATCCCAAGAACAAGAGATTAGACAACAAATTCACCAAGAAAAGTTAGCAGTCATAGCACATTTAGTCATTTACACACTCAAACATCACTTCAGTGAAAGCAATTTAATAGAGAGAGGGAGTTTACCGGCGCCTTTGGAAGCAGCTCCTTGAATGAGGGTGAGAGGAACCATCAATGGCTGAGCTTGAGCCAGAGAAGATTCTACATACCTGTAACCCTCCAAGAACTCAATGTGGGTAACATTTGCAAAATCAAATCCAATAACCCATTTGGCTGAAATCGCCAAAAACACCAAAAAGGCCCAAAATTTCTTCACCCTTCCCATTTTGCTGAAATCAATGGGGTTGAGTGCGTTCAGACTGAAGGAGAAAAACTGAAACTTGTGCTGATCTGGTGGAGTGGAACTACAAAAACCCTGATAAATGGAGGAGTTGTTTATTTGAAATAAATCCAACAATCCAACAGAGAGAAATGAGGAAATAATAAACAACTGTTTTGTTAATTAGAGCATTTGGGTTAATGCGATTCAAATTAGGAAAAGGGGGAAAAAGAGAAGCAAAAGAGGGATCTAAAGAAAGGAATAAAAATCTGAAGCAAAAGTAGTGTTTGGAGACGGAAGGATCTATGTGAATGGCCCTATTAATTTACATCAAAATTGATGATTCCGCATAATAACAAATTAACCATTTGTTTTCGATGAAAATTACAGTACTGTGCATATTGAACACGTTAGGAATATTAGCGGTAGCAAAGCAAAGCTGTTATTCTCCATCAACCCCACAGGTGTCCATAGTTTAAGTCTATACTCACTCCATTTTTTTTTTTAATTATAATTTTGATATTCATATAATACACCAACTATATTAAATATTAATTTTTTAAAATAATTTTATCCATGTCAATAATAATATTTTTTTTTTATCATTTTTAAAAAAGCGTATGAATAATAAATTGTTGAAAACCAGGAATAAAGCAATATTTGTTAGTAGAAAATAAACCAGTTTTTATTTTGGGTTTTGGCATGATTTTTGCCATCAAATTACCACTAATTTAAAAACTATTCCTCTAATTCAAAAAAAAAGTATAAAAACAAGTTGAAATTGTCGTGGCTTATTTTCCTTATTTAGAAAAAATATTGATGGTACACATTGTATATAATCACGTGAACTATTTTAGTTAATGTTAATTGATTTTAGAATAGACCTCGTTCGACTTATGTGGTTAGTGATTTCTGTTAATATCAATTGATTTTAGAATGTAACATGTTAGGCTTGTTTGATCAACATATTTTATTGCGCATCATAATTTGACACTTTCCTCCATGCCAAACATATACGGCCAATACACATTTGTAATTAAAAAGTAAAAACCTTGAACCAGTTTTTAAATTAAAGTGTAGTACAGTAGGTTTGTAGAGACGGACTCGGAACAACAAAACAGACACCGAGTTTGATGGTGAGGAGTGAGAAACATAATTAATACTGGTAGGAGTAAAAAGCAACGGTGATCGGGCAGCACCGACGAAAGGGATGATCACAGCCGTCTATCACGGTCACGGACGATGATGCGTCCTTTTGAAATGGAGGTTGACTATTTGACCCCAATCCCCTTCCCCATCAATTGTGGCGCGAACGAATTATTACCACAAAAAGCCTTACCCTGGTCCCGCATGTACTTGATTACTGCCTCACTGTCCTCCTCACAGTTTCCGTTTCCGTAGCTTACATATTTACCGCGGATTTTCTACCTAAAAAGGATACTTACCGTCGCCGTCGCCGGTGCTGAATTTTATATTCTGACTGGTTTCAAAGCGAAATTGAAACTAGAACTAAAACAACCAGATTTTTATTTTACCATGGTAAAAATTACAGTAAAAAAAAAAAAGGGAATAATAAAAGGGGTTGTGGTGGATGGAGTAATGAGCGCAGAAACAGCGGCTGACATTATGAAAAATGGAACTTCTTGCATGACCCGTTAAGGCGCCTTCCTCCTCGACATCTGGACTCCCCTCCCCACCCGTTTTCTCTGCTCTTTTTTATTAATTAAATAAATAAATAAAATGATTAGTTCGAGTCAAAGTTGTCAATGAGTTATCAAACTTGGCGCGCATAGGCCCTCATCTAAGTTTCAACCTTCAACTCATATGCTTACTGTTAGTAAGGTTACAATTAAACATAGAGATGTATTATTGTAAGTGTATAAATCTGCTCTTCATAATCGCTGATGGAGACCGATTTTGATGATGGTCTCAACACGAACCCTAGCCTTTGAAACAAGAACAAATGAGGTAGGGGCCCCAATGAGGTAGGGGCGGGGCTTGTCTCTCCCGGAAGACCCTCCAATGCTCAAGTCAGTATTCTTTTGACTCTATCTCATATTTTATAATCAAAATTAGGGTTTGAGGGTGTTACCCTATGAAAGACAAGAATGTCCTTGGGCCCATCGGGCTCACTTAATTTGGTTCTCTCAATTATGTACATTTAACTGTTGTCTTTCCACATCGGTTTGGAAAATCCAACATTTAAAATACCAACTTTCATAGACTTTATTTACCTTGAATTTGTTAAACTCGACTGGGCGACAAGTTGGATAGAGGTCGTATGCGGGTCAGGCCTATGCATGGGAGACACGAATAATACATAACCCTAACAAAATTCATTCTCAAAACCAATTAACAATAAGGGAAGTAGTCCACCAAGTTTATATATTGTTCGTGATATCTCAATCTTTTCAGTGTAACGGAATTGAATTTGACCAAAAGAATTTACTTTGAATTGAACTGTGCCAAAGGGCCAAGCCCAACCCATTCCCACAAAATCTAGGGTGGATTATATATGATCCAAGTTGGGACGAGATGCACATTTAGCATTAATTAATTCACTAATAAAATCAGGCTATTTAATGATTATATATAGTTTGGGGGAGGGTATAAACCGGAGAAGTGTGAATAAAACATTAATTTGGGGAATCTTTTGTCTTATACGTTGTTGGCTGATCTATATTTATGGGGATGATACGGATCTTGGACTAGCTCTAACCCAAACATTTCCATCCAATATTTTTATATTTATTTATTTTTGTTGAATTTTGATATGAATGAATCGGCCAAATCTTAAAACACTAATATATGATATCCGGATCCATGCATCTTCAAAAGTCCATAAGATCCCATATCCTTTTAGTTTTTGTCCAGATTACAGAAAAGTCCATCTTATAAAGTTATGACTTCATGTATTCATTTTTAGAAGATGCATATGTCCACATTTCAGAAAACTCCATTCTATAAAGCTATGATTTCATGTATTCTATAAATAACTACTATTAATTAAGGGTTAAAAATACCAAATTGGTACATTTAAACATATGGGTATTTTAAAAAAATACCGACTGAAATATTGGTATTATTTTTTCTTTTCGAAAGTCCGATTCTCATATATTGAACCCGATTTGCATTTTTTTAACTACTTTTTCTTTTAAATCTATATTATAATACAAAAGGAGAAGTCGCCTACGACATGTGGCGGCTTCTCCTTGAACTTTGGTTTTTTTAATTAGATTAATTGATTTATGTAGCTTTAAAGGAGATTAATTGGTTAACAAATCTTATCTAATTTAAAGGATAAAATCAAATCTTAACTAATTAGAAAATATTATTAATCTAATTTTGAGGATAAAATCAAATCTTAACTCCTTAGAAAATATTATTAATATTATTAATTAACTACCTTACCTAAATTATTATGTGTTAGCTTTTTTATTTATTTAAGATTAATAATAAAAAAAGAATTAGATTTAAAAATTAAATTACTAATTAACCTAATTGATATGCCATATCTAAAATAACTAACTAACCAAAACGTAATCTTATTGTTTGCATGATGATATATGCAAATCCAGAATCTAGAAACTTACGCAGATCTTATCATTTTTTTTTAATCACCAATCTTATCACTTTGTAATGTAATCTCTTACTGTATCTATTGCAATCTTATCACTAAAATAATTTTTTTTTTAAAAATCAGATTAGTCCATTCCAAGTTTCAGATGGTTATTAATCAGATTAGTCAATTTTGAATTTTGAAATCAGTTTTTGTTTTTCCAATTCTTTAGATCAACTAATCTGATTTGGTTACAATTTTGAATTTTGAAATTTAAAAAAAAAGTATTCAAATCGCCAAAATCGTAGTACTACACTACTACTGTTATAAATACTACCCTAACTCTTCCTGATTCAATTGTTCACATTTTTATGGAGTATATTCATTTGCTTTTGTGCTGCTGTGTTGCTTTTATATCTTAATCTAACATAATCATATTTGCAGATGCAGGTTATTGATTGTACCCTAATTTACTTGATTTTAATCACAACCCTACTTCCCTCTCTTATTGTCCTTCTCAGTTTATCCGATTAATTACGATTCCATTGATTCTACTTTGAATTATGTCCAGTTGTGCTTAACTACTCGAAAAATTGATGTGAAATCGATCGACTTTGTGTTGCTACGTGGAATCCTTAGTCAAGATGTGCGTGAAATCATTCAACGTAACACTAAATACTTCCAATTCGATTTGATTTGAAGTTATCTAATTAATCTTTTGGTTTCATCTTATAAATATAGGGGCAAGCTAATGCGGAATTCATTTATTTTATTTATGGTTTTAGTTAATTAGCTGCATTCGTTCAAACATACACCGTATATTCTCATGGTTATATAATTAAATTTATGGAAGATTTTGCTAATTAATCTTTTGAACCACTTTTTAATCAATAAATTTTATATTTTCAATTATAATTTAGTCATGATTATAAAATTAAATTTATGGAAGATTTTGCTAAACAAATCACTTAAGATATGATTTGTTTGTTAGTTTAGATATTCACTGGATAAGATCAAATAAAATCATATTTATCTAAAAAAAATCAAATTTGATTACATTATAACTTGCCATTTGTTCAAGAAAATATTTGATTCTATTTTTTTTGTTATATTTTTTATTCCACAAATTACTATAGAATATTTCGGTTTTAGTTTTAATTTCTATTTTTTTAGATAAATAACTCAAAATTGATTCATTCATTTAATTTTGAACCATATGTATGTCAATTAAAAGATAAAACCAAATCTCATAGGTTCTATTGTTTAGGTAATGTATCTTTAATTATTTTTATTTATTTCTTCTTCTTATCAGTTTGCTAGAGAAAATACATCTGTGACTCTTTTTTATACGGATGTTTTCCACCACATGTTATATACAAGAATTCAAATCCCTATTCATTTTTGTATGTAAGATTATTATCTCCATATGTATGTTGGATGGTTACAAGTAATGCTTACAAGTTTTGGTATCGATGAAGAAATGATAAATGAAATTATATAAACACATATTTTTAAAAAAGATCCATGCAATGCACGGGGTACTAAGCTAGTAAACACGTAAACGAACGTTTTTCACATGATTAATTAGTCCATTAGTTTTTAAAGATTTTTTTTTTAAGACCTATAACTCTCTTAAAATCAATTTTTAGCTTTAAAAATTGATTTTCATTCCTAGATCTATATTATAATACTAAAGGAGAAGTCGCCTACGACATGTGGCGGCTTCTCTTTTAAAGTAGGTTTTTTTTTTTGAATTTGTTAATTAAATAATTGGATATTTAAGTAATTAGAGTAATTATTAATTAAAGTTTAGAATTTATCGATAGGATTTTGTCGAATCTCTGGTGGTTATGATTTTGGATAAGGTCAAATGGTTAATTAATTAATTAATTAATTTTCCGATCGGTTACGATTGGATCGCGTTTTTACAATTTCAATTCATTTAATTAATTAATTAATTTTCCGATCGGTTACGATTGGATCACGTTGTTACGATTTCATTTCATTTTTGCAAATGAATTTAGCTGATTGTAATTGATTCTCTAATTGAAAGATACTCCGTATAAAGGAAGGTAAGGTTGACCACTTGAAGTTGAGGTAGATTTTATTTTCAACTAAGTTACTCATAATGACAAATACTAAAAGTAAGGCTTCCATAGAGAATAATAATAGGAAGCATCGAAAAAAAGGTACGTACGTTAAATATTATTTTAGTTTATGCGTTTGTGAGATTCATTTCGGTTTGACTGAGTTAAATCAATTGATGATGGGGTTCTTTAATCACGTTTGTGTGGATTAGTTTCGTTTTGATTAAATTCCTTAATCACGTTTTTTGATTTAGTTTATTTGTTTGTGTGGATTAGTTTCGATCGTTATGGAGTTCATTCTGGAGTTTATGCGTTTGAGTTAATCTTTTTTTTTTCCAAACGATGAAAAAGAGTGTACCACTAAAAAATTTCATTACCTGGACGAGTTATTACCACAACACCTAAACACCACATGAATCTGATAGAATATTACTTCGTATTGTTCGCATATTAAGAATGTCGATCTAGGTCCCTAAACTACAATAATCTTGGAAAACTTCATTCGATTGACGTGATTTTGATAGATGAAAAGGTAATTGTGTTTAAATATTTATTAGTTTGTTTACACTGACCAATCTAATCATGTATTCGAAATTGAAGGTGTCAATTAAGTTTTGGTCTCGATTGGATTTTATATGTTGATGTGACGCCTTCTCCTTTAGCATAGGAATATTAACCAATTAGGTATTTTTCAATTTTTAAATAAACTATTATTTATTATAAATCAAATTTCTTATTTAAATACGTAAGTAATTAATTAATTCATTTTCCCCTAAATCTTAACCGATTGATTTTATTTTTAAAATTCTTTTTATTAATTTCATTAAAATTATTTTGAATTGGATATTATTACAATTTTGAATTTGAATAACAATTCAGATGAACTTAAATAACTAACAAATTTTAATTTTGGTTTTATTTTTATTATTTATTATAAATCAAATTACTTATTTAAATACGTAATTAATTAATTAATTAATTCATTTTTCCCTAAATCTTAACCGATTGATTTTCTTTTTATTTTTTTTATTAATTTCATTGAAATTATTTTGAATTGGATATTACTGCAATTTTGAATTTGAATAACAATTCGGATAAACTTAAATAACTTTAAAAATCTAATTGGGTTTCTTTTTATTATTTATAATAAATCAAATTACTTATTTAAATACGTAATTAATTAATTAATGTATTTTTCCCTAAATCTCAACCGATTGATTTTCTTTTTAAATTTCTTTTTTATTAATTTCATTAAAATTATTTTGAATTGGATATTGTTACAATTTTGAATTTGAATAACAATTCGGATAAACTTAAATAACTTCAAAAATCAAATTGGTTTTCTTTTCATTATTTATTATAAATCAAATTAGTTATTTAAATATGTAATTCATTCATTCATTCATTTTCCCCTAAATCTTAACCGATTGATTTTCTTTTTTAAATTTCTTTTTTATTAATTTCATTAAAATTATTTTGAATTGGATATTATTGCAATTTTGAATTTGAATAACAATTCTGATAAACTTAAATAACTAACAAAATCTATATTGAATCTTTTCAATAAGATTCGTATACAAAAATACACTTGTGTCTTCAATTCTATAAATTAGATCATCTCTCCATCAATGTGTCTTCTTCACTGTAAGTTTTTATTGATCATTATAATTTATTTTAAATTTCTTGCAATCTTGTCATCGATCTAATTTTTAGAATTTTATCTTTCTACTTTGTTTGTTTGTTTCTAATTTATTCGAATTGGCTTAATTAGTATGTGCATGCAATTGTTTGTTTATAAGATTGTGTAAAAGCAAAACTCTGAGAATCGACTTGATTTAGTTCAATTTGGGTTTTTCTACCCCCACTCAAACGTTATAGTTTTCGAGGTGAGTAATGTACAAATTTCTATTCTACAATTATAACTTACAAATTAACTATTAATGTCTTTATAGAGTTTAGAGTTTATTTAGAATTTTTTTAATATATTTACTAATATTAAATAATAAATATATTGATTTAAAAAAAAAACCGCACAAAAGTGCGGGTACTAAACTAATTTTGATTCTAAAAGGGTAAATTAGGTTGAATATATTATAATTGAACATCCGGTGAAAAAATATCAATATGTCCGTCATTGGTTTTTTAATTACCAATATGGTACTGATTTTTTTTAATACGTACTCATATGTCCAAAGATATCAGTTTTAAGTACCAATTTGGTATTTTAGCCATTAATGAAGAAGTATGTAACACAAGCTTGTACATTGGATGTTGCCATGAGCTTTTATTTATAAAATTAATATACGGTTTTTATTTTTTTCATAAAGGTTTTTCTAATGCGTGTTAATTGACACACATTAGATAGACTAGTTTCATTCCATTGATTATAGAGGCTAATACAATATATCTACCTATGAAAAAAAAAGTACCTTTTAAAAGTAAATCTTTTCATTTTTAAGTTGTTTATTATGTGGACATGGAAACATATTAGAAAAACCATTCCGAAATAGTTCAACCGGAAATGACTTATGGGTAGTACTTCAAGGTCCCCGGTTCGAACTCCGGATGACCGCTCTTTATTTACAGATTCAATAAAACATATTAGAAAAATCTATTAATTAATAAGTAAAAGATCTCAGGATGGAATTATTGATGCCCTTTAAATGAAAGCTAAGATGACCCAAACCATTTGGGCCTTCACTTGAAATATGGCCCATTAACTCCAGAAGCATGATCCAATGGGCTAGTTGATAACTTTAACAAAAACAATAAATTAAAGATTTATGAGAATTGGGGAAAATATCATGACCATCCAAAACATGAAAAATATAACAAGACAAACATTAAGGCTATCATATATAGAACAGAAACCGAAAGAAATGACACTTGCGATGGAATAAATCACCAGAAAAAAACATTCAAATTAAATTTCGAAAGAAATGACACTTGCGATGGAATAAATCACCAGAAAAAATATTCAAATTAAATTTTGAATGAAATGACACTTGCGATGGAATAAATCACCAGAAAAAACATTCAAATTAAATTTCGATGGTAGTAACAACTACTCTTGTACTGGTGCAGGTTACATCATTCGTGACCACATGAGTTTGTTAATTAGTTGTGGAGGTAAACAGCTTACACTTATGTGGTGCAGGTTACATCATTCGCGACCACATGGGTTCGTTGATTAGTTGTGGAGGCAAACAGCTTAGTAGTTACACTCATGTCGCCGCTCATGACAGAAGTTATAGGACTTCATTGGGCATTCAGATGGCGAAGGAGGTGGGTTTGTCCAGTATCCACATTGAAGGTGATAGTCTAACTGTGATCAACGCAATCAGTCCTTTGAGCATTTTAGCTTCTCGTGTTGCTTCCGAAAGATAAAATTGAGATAAAAGATTAAATTGAGATAAAGGCATATATAACATGTACATTAATTTGGGAAACAACAAGCGCGCTATAGCTAATGCTGGATGAAGAAACCTCTAAAACGGCGCCGTTGATACTTCCTTCAATCTTCCATGCGACGTCGTTTGAAAGAGTCCTCTGTTGCCCCAGCGTTTGTCCTCGCAGTACTCATCATCTTCATCGTCCATTAGTTCTTTATTCATCTCGGCGCCATCACCTTTCCTACTCACGCTTGTCACCGGCTTCAATCCCTGTAAATACGTTTATCGATCATCATTCAATTATTTATCAAATTAAGGAATGAAAACACCTGTAAAATAATTAACATCAACAATACACAATTAAATAACCTCCTAAGTAATTAAAAGCTTGTATTGCAATTGCAGTGATGAAGATTGAGATTTGGGGACATATGCCTGGGTGAATATCTGAAAGGCCTCCTCCATGCTCTTCGTGTTCATCACATACAGAGCCGCTTCCTACACACGAAATCGATCGATCAGTACACCGAAATCAAAATCTCATATATATTAATTCGATCGAATTAATTGAGCCGATGATCGAACTAACCCTAGCGAATTGAATTTGTCCGAAATCGAGAGTTCGGGGCTCAAATTCAATCGACGATGTCCTGTCGATTCCGACGCGAGTCGATTCAGATCCGTTTCCTCCTCCTCCTCCCATCTCTTTCAGTGGATAATTTTGTAGTTGCAGGTACGTTGATTTACGCAAGTTAAAGCAGTTGAAGGAAGGTTTTTGGGAATCAAACGGGAGGATGTATATATATAGGGTTGCAGTCCATGGTCCATGGAGGTTGATGGTGCGGATGAGCTTTGACAGAACACGTGATGCGGCGTTGACTGACCACGTGGTGTTCTGGAACAAGATGAGAAAATATCTTCTGCTCCGACCGAAGGAGGACGTGGATTTTACTGGGGGATTATTTTATGTTGATTTTCTGTAATTTAGTTATTTAATTTGGTTTGGGTTGAATTGATGACGTGTTTGTGGCGGTTTTAGGGAGCTTGTAATCGGGTGACACGTGGAGGGCCTTTGATAGGTTGCGTGAAGGGCGGTTTGCATTTTAGACACGTGTAGGGGCCTGATTTATGCGCCCGGTGGTGCGTTTCATCAAACTCTCAAGACCTTGATTCAAGATGGATAAACCAAATTTGGTTGCTATTGTATGCACCCAGTTACTGTTTCATACGTGTTCAATACTCGCTCTATTCCATAATAAAAATCATTTTACTTTTTGACACGTATTTTAAGAGTTAAAAAAACTTTATAAAATATTTTTTTTTTATAACACACTTATGAGTTATGACTAATAAGTACAGAATATGAAATTATTTTTAAAAATTGATTATAAAAATACTATTTTATAGTATTTTTACATCATTAAAATTGTCATTTATTTTGAAACGGATGGAGTATTATAAAGGCAACAAACGAATTATAGATCCATTGATTAAAGATCCGTTCAATATAAGTAACAGATCCATGATCTGTTCATGTAATTTTTTCTTTAAAGTTGAAGCTTAAATTTAAAAAAAAAACACAAAAAGGACGGATTAGAGATCTGTCCGTGTAGTAAATATATTTTTTATTTTTTTCAAAAAATTTAAGCTTGCCTTTATATATAACACCTTAACACATGAATAGATCATAGATCCATTACTTATATTGAATGGATTTTTTATCCGTTCATTACTTTGTTAATGTCAGACGTATTTAAAGTTGAACACATATTAAGCAGAAATTCAAACGGATCTAGGATCCGTTCAATCTTAGTGCATATAACACCTGATCTCGGTGCATATAGTCTTGCCTTAAATTTAGTTTTATATTAATTAAAATATTAATTATTTTTTTCAATTTGAAAATCTAATAGTATTAACCAATTGTGATTAATGGTTATATATAGTAAGAATTGGAGGTTCTCAACCAGCTCAGCAACTTCCATCATCCCACTTCATAACGGGGACTCAAATTTTGACTGTAACTGGATTTGGAATCTGAACGTCCCCTACAAGATTAGACATTTCTTTGGAAAATCTCTCGAGATGGATTACCGACTTCTAACAAATTACA
Source organism: Persicaria tinctoria (assembly GCA_037127255.1). Taxonomy (NCBI): domain Eukaryota; kingdom Viridiplantae; phylum Streptophyta; class Magnoliopsida; order Caryophyllales; family Polygonaceae; genus Persicaria; species Persicaria tinctoria. The sequence goes on from JBANSL010000012.1 coordinate 12,151,007, forward strand.
ACGGTCCTATATAGCGGTGCCTTCTGGCTACAGTTTTTTGCGCCAGCACTAGGGAATCTACCTTCCATCTACTAGTGGAATGTCCCATGACAATTGCGCTTCTAACTAACCTTAACATCCGTAGACCGAATCATATAGGCTTAACGTACAGCGGACTCAAAGGCAAATACCATTCTAAACAATATTTTTGTAAACCTTGGGAAGGAAAAGACCGGGTATTTGGCCTTCGCTTGGTGGAGTCTTTGGTTTTTTAGAAACCAACTTGTGTTCATACATGTAACTTCTGTCAAAACACAGGAGATTGCCCTCTTCTGCAACACTTCAAGTCATACTTGGAATGAAAGTAACAAACAAACTAACAAAGTATATACCTTAGAACGAAATGGTTCAGGCAGAGCGCAATTAACAAACCGGAAATCTACTGGATACGAGCAACATAAAACAAAACCTTGGGAGAGACCACCAGCTGGTTATTACAAGTTAAATTTCGACGGCTCATATTGTCAGTCGGAGAAAGGAACCTACGGCTATGCTATTCGCAATCATTGTGGTAACATACTTGCCTTAGGGTCGGGCAGATGTAACAACGGTTCAACGGTTTTCGCAGAAGCAATGGGCCTTCACATGGGTGTGGCTAGAGCAAAACTGCTGGGTGACTGGTCATGTCCCTGAAACATTGAGCTGTTAATGACAAATACAATAACAAATTTAAATTATGTGTCTCATGTTGCTGTTCGTCATGTTTTCAGGGAATCGAATGCGGTGACCGACAGGATCGCACGTCGGGCTTACAGCATCTCTACCGATGATAGCTTTGAGGATCAAGAACTTGTTGTTCTCGTCCGTTTGAAAGCACTAGGCAAAAGGCCCAGTCGACGGTGGATTTCCTAAATTTTACCTTGCTTTAAAAAAAAAAAGGTTATATATATTATTTCGTATTTGAGCTATACTTTATGTCAGTAGGGATTTAATTCAAGTACTACAAGCAAGCCAATGGATACGCCCTGTTAGGTAGGGGTGTGCATAACCGGGTACCCGATACGAACCGGTTAATCGTGTCGGGTACCCGGAACCATTTATGGGATGTTTTTCGAATCGTACACGAACCGGTTCAAGTCGGGTACTCGAACCGGTTTCGTGTTGGATACCGTGTTATCCGACACGAACCGTTTAGTGTATTTTTAATAAATATTGAACACAAAAAATTTGGAAGTAATGGGATTCGAACCCAACACTCCCATGTTTCTTTTGAAACTCTCCCCACACGACCAACCAATTGAGCTATCATGACTTTGTGATCCTAATTAACTACATCTAATATATATATATACACACACAGCTCGCTATATATTTTAAAAAATAAAATAAAAATAAACGGTTCGATGGTTCGTGTCGGGTATCCGGTAACAAGATTTGCCCGAACCATACACGAACCATTAATTTTCGTGTTTTCACGGTTCGTGTCATTATCGTGTCGTTTCTTTTTCGTGTCGTGTTTTTTCGTGTCGTATCGCCTCGGTTTCGTGTCGGGTTAGTCGTGTCGGGTTTTTCTGCACAGCCCTACTATTAGGGTGCACGCAATGCAACTCTTAATGTCGAGTGTCGATTCCGTAACCAATTCAAATCGGTTATAATTTCTATTCTGATTTTTTTATTCATTAAAAAATTATTCTATTTAATTTCAAATTATATACATGAACGATATATGGTGCAATAAATAATATTCAAAGTGATGTTGTGTCAAACACTCAAACACGTCTATCCATATTGAATCATGAAGAAGATCGTCTAGTCTAAAACCATGATTCATTTTAGAGTTCATTTACTTTTATTGGTTAAAATAATATATTTATTATTTTTTTTTAATAAATGAGATTATCTTTTCATGTTTTCCCCACCCACAAGAGAATGATGAATTGGTTAAATATTATTATAATCATTCCGGAATGGCTCACCGAAAAGGGCTTGTGGGTAGTACCCATAGGTCTTCGGTTCGAACTCCGAAATGACCGCTCTTTATTTACCAATTCAAGGTTAAATGTTACTATGCCCTTGAATAAAAATTAAGTTTAAATTATGAAACAAACCTCAAAAACAATTAATAGCAATGAATTTTAATTTATTGAAATAAAATGATAAAATCATATAATTATTCACATAATTTTTTTAAAAGATATATAGACCAGTGGTAGTGGAATCCACATGTAACATAAAACATTTTTCGCAAAGCTATTTCACTTTAAATTCATATATATGCATTATGCATAGCCAAAAACAAAATGTTAGTTATTTAAAACAAAATGATTAATGAATCATTTGTCGTTTGACAATTAAACGATGGACACTTGGACCTTCCAAACACCATAACAGATCAGAAAGATGCATTCATATAATGCACATGTGCAAACCAACTACAAGATGATCGATCAATCATAGAGTCTCCTACGTACCTAATTTCCTCAATCCTCATTCTTCATTCAAATTATCCAACTAACAACCAATCAACGTCCAACATGTGTCATTATCATTAATACTTTACACCATTCAAAGATTTTGTTCGACTATTGTGAGATTTACGATACCGATCAATCGATCTGTTGAGAGATCGTGCTGGATATGCAACATATAACTAGGTTGAGTTTTCTCTAACTTTTTCCTAGTTTATTTTTAGATAGTGAAAAGTAATATATTTTTAAATTAAAATTTATTGATCAATACTATAATCATTATATTTTTTTTACTCATTTTTCAGATAAAATCTATTTCATTTCCTCCGTTTGATTGTGTAATTTGAGCACTCTATCCTAGATTCCTAGGACGCTTTAACAATTTAGCTCTCCCCTTTTCTAGACTAAAAAAATGTGATGATTATATAAAATTTAATTCTTTTTCCTTCTATGCCCTTCCACTCAAACAAACAAGCCCTTAATTGCAATGCTTCTTTGTATGCGACTCAAGGGATGTGCGAGTGGCATAATTTTGTTTGTGATGCTGAGGGCGTCCAGATGAATACAGTATTATCCAAGAAACACCTTAGTTGAGACGGAATCCTATCAAAACAAGGGTGTAGATGTACACATATATCCAAATCTCGAGCAAGTCAGATGAAATTTTCGATAAACACATGGAATGTGTACCTAAGAGACCCACAATGGTTATGTTGTGGGCGTCTTAATTTTTTTTAAAAAAAATAGAAAAGTCACAAAAAGTACAAATATGGGAAGCTCCCATGGTCGCACCCTTCTTCCTCCTTCGAGCTCCAAGTCCTCATCCATGGCTTCCCCTCCTCCTCCTTCGGCGCCGCCCTCTCGCTCTTCCTCCCGCCTCACCGTCTCCTCTCTCGCTTCCCTCCTTTTCACATATCAATTGCTACGCAGTGGATGTCTTCAGATCTGGAATCTCAACGCCGTCGCCGACGATTCAGATTTGGAATCTCAACGCCGCCGCCGCCGATAGGATTAAGCTCCTCCTCAGCCAACCGCCCCTTCCTCCGCCTCGGCGTCAAGGCTCGCGGCTGCAACGGAAACATCTCCCTGGATGATGTGATTGAGATCGCTAAGGTTGGTTATGAGGCCCCGTTCCATGGCCAAGCTAGGAGTTGTCCGGCCCCGTTCCATTGCTGACAGCATCTGGATCTGATGCTCCATTCCTGCCATCGGACCTCCGATTCTTCGGTCTATGACAGCATCTAGATCCTTAATTGTGTCATCAACGTTGCTTCCAGATTCGGTTAGGTCCTCTTCCTCCTCCTCTTGTTTCGTTATCTGATGTTGTTCCTTTGATTCGGGGATGTTGTTCTCTGATGTCAACCTGTAATTACTCATGTTGTTCTCTGATGTCATTCTCTGATGTTTCGGATATTGTTTCGTTCTCTGATGCTGTTTTCGGATGTTGTTTCGTTCTCTGATGTTGTTCTCGGATGTTGTTTCGTTCTCTGATGTCATCAAGGTTACTGGTTTGATCAATCAAATTATCCATGGCTTGGATCTCCATGTTGTATGTCCTCGTGCTGACACGGTCTTTGTCGAGAAGGAGGAGGAGTACATAATTATATTGAAGGTATGTCCTCTTGCTAATCTGATTTACATAGGGATACATATGTTCTGTCAATTTAAATATGACATAGAAGAACTGATTAGATAGATTGTGCTTGAATATTTCTGCTGTTTCTGTTTTTTTTCTCACCTGCAAGCATTGCTATAAGTTCTCAGATATCATAGAACTTGCATCTGCTGAAGTTGAACCTCTCTCATCTCCCCCTGCTCTTAGTGTTGCATCGATTATGGCCAAATCTTGTTTGGTATTACCTCTTAGGATTCATCTAGAGTATTTGAGTCTTGATATCTCTCTGATTTATGACTGATCTGGTTTGCATAGTGTTTATCCAATTCAGACTTCTGTTGAACATCGACGATGTTGAAACCATATAACAGTATTATATGATAAGATAATTCAAGAAATGGAAGCTTTGCTTTTATTATATGAAGCACTAGGTACACACTACATTCTTTGATTGCTATTCCAGATTGTAATCTGCTCTAAATGTTCATGATTTTTTGTTCTAAAAATTGGTTTATATAAATAGTTGGATAATATTGGAATCGGTTTACTTAAGTTGAAGCTTTAGGTGGTTGATTTTTTTTTTTGTGAGTAATGCAATTTATCTCCAATTTATTTTAATGCTGACATCGTTTTTAGTTGGATATTATATATGTAGTTATATATGTATGCTTGAGTCCTTAAAAATTGGTTTATTTTTTAGTGTTGATATCGTTTTTATGCTTATTACCTTGTTTAGGTTGCTCTTTAGGCATATATGTATGATTGAGTCATTAAAACATGGTTTGTTTTTTAGTGCTGACATCGTTTTTATGCGTATTTTTTAGTGTTGACATCATTTTTAGTTGGATATTATATATGTAGGTATATTTATATACTTGAGTTCTTAAAAACTAGTTTGTTTCTTAATGCTGACATCGTTTTTATGCGTATTTTTTAATGCTGACATCGTTTTTAATTTGATATTATATATGTAAGTATATATGTATGCTTGAGTCCTTAAAAATTGGTTTATTTCTTAGTGCTGACATCGTTTTTATGCGTATTTTTTAGTGTTGACATCATTTTATCCGTATTTTTTAGTGCTGACATCTTTTAGATGCGTGTTTTTTAATGCTGACATCGTTTTAATGCGTATTTTTTAGTGCTGACGTCATTTTATGCGTATTTTTATGTAGGTATATATGTGCTGATATCTTTTTGCAAAATAAGAGATGGAGGAGGTAGGATGTACAATGATTTTGAGCTATTCGGTGGCATCGGCGGGCGTCAGCGGAGAAGCCTTCAATGTCACGGTCGGTGGAACTAGGAGGAGGTAGCAAACTACTTTTGAGTAGATTGAGAAGGGGATTGTGACTTCAATAGCTTCAATGCTTTCTATACTGAATTTGTTTTAATTGCTCACCGATATTCTTTGTTTCTTCTTACTACCCAAAATAAAATAAAATATTCTTTTGTTTTTTTATATTTTATATAAAATTTCTAATGTTATTTGATTTGTGAAATCCAAATTTCTAGTGCTGACGTCCCCCGCGTCAGCATCTATGTAAACGGTGTCAGCACTGCTGACGTCAGCATTCCCGGCGTCGGCGTCAGCATTGGCGCGCGAAAAAAAAAAAACGAAAAAACCTTCCTTGTAAACGGTGTCAGCATTGCTGACGTCAACATTCCCGACGTCGGCGTTAGCATTGACGCGCGGGAAAAAAAAAATTGCTGACGTGGAGGGGGCACGCTGGAGGGGGGGCGCCGGGGGGCACGCGGGAAGGGGGCACATAGGAGGGGCAAGGGTTGTGTATAATTTTACAAAATTACCACAATCTTGTATAGTTGGCTAATTTGGCCTTTGTATTTGTATACTTTGCAAATTGACCCTAAAAAAAATTATTTCATTAAATATAAAATAATATTATCTATCGTACAGATAGTCAGATACCCATTTTGCATATGTTTAAAATTTATTTGGATTAAATATATAGTAATTTGTATTATTTTATTTTATTTCAATTCATATAATTACTAATTTTTAGATTAATATAAATAATGATTTATTATTTATAGTATTAATGTAATAATAAATGTTTGATTTTTCATTATTAATAAATGTCGTAAGTTATAAGTTGTGTAAGATGATGTAAGTATGAGAGTTAAAAAAAAATTATGTGGGACATGTGAAAAAAATTTGAAATGAATATGTAAAGACGATGTGATAAAAAGAGATAAAAAAAAAATGTTACAAGAAACTTTAGAAGATTATATGGCTTGTGGATGCAGGATGCTCTAATACCATCATTTACACCATCAAGCTATCTCTAAAAGAGACTACTGATAAAGAGGAAATTTTCATCTCTTTTTCCCCTGAGATGCAAATTTGCGGAGTTTTTAGTATGAACTTATTATATATGAACACCAAACATGCTAATGTGGAGTATCACATTACATTAAGAACCACACAAAAAATCACATTCATACCTGAAATAAAGAAAATAAGGAAGATGTACAAAAGTGAAATGGGTAATCCCATTTACTTAATTGTGCATAAATTTAGCTCCTTTGCAACAGCACACAAAATGGCAGAAATCTAATTAGATCTCTCTCTTTAAAGGTAAGGGGACTTAGGGGGTCAAGCTCCTCATTTGACCTTATCAGTGTTTGGAGTTGTTGACCCAATCTTTGTATCCTTTCCGGTCGGAAATTTACACGAAGAAAACTAGAAGATGATTGCCAATGACTACTTCAGCCACCCTCTGCAATTGCTATGTACAGTTAGCATCCGCGCCAGGATGACCAAGGGAGACGGTGATGTTTCCATCGATGAGTAATCGAACACTGATGCAGTCACCATTACTCAGTGACCAAAATATACCAGGTGACATGTCACAGTGTTCTTCCGTATCAGCATCCAATATATGGTTGGTGGCGTTCCACTTGCAATCAGGGTAAGAAATGAAATTGGAATGAATTCAATCATATTCTGAGTGATGAAATGTACAATATAAATAGATACAGGGCAACAATGAAATCCCTACAAAGAAGGGAAATATATCAACTACCTATAATTAGTTGAGTTATTCTGGGAAAAGGATATATACAAGAATAAACAAATTAAAATAGATTAGTCCATTAGTATCATGACTTAACATCGCCCCGCAAGATGGACGGTCGGACCGAAAGTCCAATCTTGGAGACCATTGCAGCAAACCGCCCTCTGGTTAGAGATTTTGTAAGCACATCGGCCAATTGATCATCATTCCCAACGTGAGCAACCCGAAGTGTACCATTCTGCACCTTTTCCCTTACAAAGTGATAATCCAGTGCAAGATGTTTCATACGGGAATGAAACACAAGATTAGCACTTAATTTTGTTGCCCCAACATTATCACAATAGATGACAGGCTGTTGAGACGACTGAAGACCAAGCTCATGCATGAGGGAGAGTAACCACGACAACTCCGCAGCTGTATTAGCAACCGATCTGTACTCCGCTTCCGTTGAAGAACGTGCAATAGTGCGCTGCTTCTTGCTGCTCCATGACAACAAATTCTTACCAAGGTAGACAATATATGCACCCGTGGACAAGTAATCGGTTTTGTCCCCTGCCCAATCGGCATCCGAGAATGTGTGAAGATTGCAATCAGACGCACGATTGATAGTAATACCCATATGAGAAGTGCCAGAGAGATATCGAAGAACACGTTTGACAGCAGCCCAATGCACATCAGTAGGTCAATGCAGGAATTGAGACAGGCGGTTGACAGTGAAGGCCACATCTGGCCTTGTTAAAGACAAATATTGTAGCGAGCCCACAGCCTGACGATACTCAAGAGGGTCGCTAAGAGGTGTTCCCTTATCAACAGTGAGGGTGAGCTCGGCAGACATTGGAGTAGCAAAAGCTCTAGCCTCCAACATCCCAAACCTGCTAAGAAGATCCACAATATATTTATGTTGGCTCAAGAAAATTCCAACAGCACACGGAATTACCTCCACGCCAAGGAAATAATTTAAGAACCCCAAATCTTTAAGAGCAAATATGTCGGTAAGGCAGCGAATGACCGACTCCACAAGCGAAGAGGCCGACCCGGTAACGATTATATCGTCCACATAGACAAGAAGGATAATCATACCAGCTGGTGTTGACTGATAGAACAAAGAAGTGTCGGATGCTGAATTCTGAAATCTCTGTTGGATCAAATAAGATCGCAATTCAGTATACCATGCCCGCGGAGCCTGTTTGAGACCGTAAATTGCCTTCTTAAGAGCACACACATGATCAGGGAACTGTGGATCAACAAACCCCGGTGGTTGAGACATGAAGACTGTCTCACTGAGATGGCTTTGTAGGAAGGCATCATTGATGTCAATTTGCCGGAGCGGCCAATTGCGCATTGTAGCAAGGCTGAGAACAAGACGCACTGTGGCAGGCTTGATTACCGGACTGAAAGTTTCCGAATAATCAAGGCCAGGACGTTGGTAGAAGCCCTTTGCGACAAGCCTCGCCTTATGTCGCTCAATCGATCCATCAGGCTTATATTTTGTGCGAAAAATCCATTTGCATCCCACTACGTTTGATGCATCAGCGGCTGGAACAAGGGACCAAGTGTTGTTGGAGACCAAGGCATTGAACTGTTCGGCCATTGCCGATTTCCAAATAGGATTCTTTAGAGCTTGTGTCACAGTTTTTGGTTCAAGGGAGGGGATATGTTGGAGGTGGGCAGTGTTGAGTCTATCTTGATGTTATATTTTATATGCATGATGGAAGACAAAGATAGGTAGTATTTATTTTATACAAATATCAATTAGATTATGTATGTGATTTATTTGTACTGGACTTTATTTATTTGGATCACATATTGTTTATATGTTTTGCTAAATTGAGTGAATGTTCTAGAAGTTGTTTTTTATATATGCTAATTTATTGAAATTATTCATTTGTTTTATACGTGTGATATATGTGAATTTGTTTGATGGCTTTAGATTGTTTGGGCCTCTATTTTGTATTGTTTATATCTATCATGCAGGAAAGGCCCAAAATAAAGCTCCCTAATTCAAAAATCAGTTTGGTGGCTTCTAGAAGGTTTAAATTCAAATCTTGGTCAAGGAGATATATCCAAGTTGTTTGAAAGATCACATTCATCCCACATATCTCGGAGAGGAGGTTGTCAACGTCATTAATTCAAATAACTCTCTAAAGAAGGTCCCACGGCACATCATATATATATAGATCGACCGATAGCCAGGAGAGGACGACTGAAGCTTTCAAGCACTGATCTCCAAAGCGCCTTATACTTCTCTACATTCGATCTATTTGATCCTCTCTCACTTTATATTGTTCATTGTTTTATCTTTAAGTTTTGAGAGGTTTCATTGAGCTTTATCGTACAATTCATTCTAGGTTATACTAAGGGTACATCTCTACCCAAACGTATAGATACTTCGGTATCGGTAGGTGCTTTGTTTCACTAGAGAGTTTGGGTTGCTAGATAGTAAGGAAGTCTAGAAGTGTGCAAGTCTTCTAGAGGTTGTATCTAGGACTCATAAGGCAAAGTGAAATAAAGTGTGTTGAATCCTACGGGTTGGATAACCCTAGGTGGGGACGTAGGCGGTTGTGCCGAACCTCGTTGATAAGTATCGTGTCATTTACTTTCTGTTCTTTACCTTTCGTGCTTGTGTTTGTCTTTACTTCTTATTCGTTATTTTGTGCTTAACTTGCTACTGTTTTACAAATAAGATCTTACCTCCGGCTGGTAAGGTCTTACCTCGGGCTGGTAAGGTCTTACAATTTTCAGCATTTGCGAAAAATTGTCATACTCTATTCTTTCTCCTTCTAGAGTATTTCTTTGTCTTTTATCTGCCTATTCCGCACTTCAATTGGTATCAGAGCCTAACTCACGTACCTTAGATATTACTATCGGTGAGTCTAATCATGGCAGGTTTAGGTCAAGGCGGCTTCGGTCAAGGAAGATCGGTCATCCGTCCTCCACTCTTTGTTGGGGACAACTTCATGCATTGGAAATCCTTGATGCAAATGTTTATCATTGATCAAGATCTAGAGCTCTGGCGTATTATTACGCGAGGGCCTAATATACCCAAGAAGAATGGACCCAATGGGACAAAAGTGAACAAGACGGAAGAAGAATACAATCAGAGGGATCTGGAAAGCACGGCTAAGAATTTCAAAGCCATGCACACATTATATTGTGGGTTGAGTACCGATGAATTCAATCGAATCTCCTCTTGCAAGACTGCAAAAGAGATTTGGGATAAGTTGGTAGTCACTTATGAAGGGACTAGCCAGGTCAAAGAGACCAAAGTCAGTATCTATCTTAGACAATATGAATTGTTTAGGATGAACCAAGACGAGTCAGTGAAAGCAATGTTCACCCGTTTTACGGAGATCATTAATAATCTTGACTCATTGGGAAAAACTTTCCAGAATGATGAGAAAGTTCGAAAGATACTTAGGTGCTTACCCAAATCGAAATGGGGTCCCAAGGTGACCGCCATAGAAGAAGTGCAAGACCTTACAACACTAGCATTGGATGACCTTCTTGGAAAGCTTATCACGCATGAGATGGTCCTCAACGAAAAGGACGGTCAACCATCCTCCAGTATAATGAATCTGGCGATCAAAATGAAGGAGGATGTGCTATCAGAGGACGACGAAAGTGATGATGATGAGGAAGATCCCTTCGACTTGATCACAAGGGGACTTGCTCGGATTCTAAAGATGAAGAATCAATTCTCAAACCGAGAATATGCGAAATCATCAAAGCATAAAGGTAAGTCTTCTAACCCTACTAAAAGGACAAAAATTCTAACATGCTATGAATGTGGTGAAATAGATCACTTGATGAAGGAGTGTCCTTAAAAGAAGAAGAACAAGCAGAAGAAGAGTGATCGAAAGAAAGACGATTCGGACTCTGCAAGTGAATCGGATTGGGAAAATGACCCAGTAAATCTTTGCTTGATGGCGGACCAAGACGATCAACATCTAGATGGTATTGTAAGAAATCTTATATCTAGTCCTATTGATGTTCTATCTGAATTTCTGAAAAATATGATTTCCAATGAAGAAAATTGCAGCAAAGAAATCAACATCTTGAAAGAGAAGGTAAAGGATCAAGAAGTGTGCATAAGGAAGCTGTCGCAGAAACTGCAAGATCTTGACAGCCAAAATTCGGATCTTATCACTGAGGGTAAGACCTTACGATCGGAAAATTCCGAACTTAAGGCAAACCTCTCTTCTCTTAAGGCTCATAACAATGACCTTGAGATTGAAAAAGTGAAATTATCTGAAAAATGTCAAGATCAACAAACAACCCTGGTGCAATTCACTAGATCCAAAGCCACTCTCGACAAGATGCTTGGAGAACAACAACTTTCCTTGAACCGATGTGGTATAGGATATAACAGGAATTTTCCTGTAAAACCTACTACCACATTTGTTAAGGCAAAAGGAAGTTGGCGATCTCCTACTTGTTTCTTTTGTTGCAAAAAGGGTCATGTAAAGGAAACATGTCCATATAGAAGAAATGACCCTTACATCATTAGAAATACCTTTTCTGTACGTTTAAATGAACGGATAAGACAAATTTGGGTTCCTAAAGGAGGAAGACCACAGAACATGGTCTATCCTAATTATGAATCTGAATTTGTACATTGGTCTAGCCGGAAAGGTTGATGTTTGTTCGTTTTGCAGGATATCACCAAGATCAAAGAGCTTAAATGGATTGGAACAATATCTCTTAGTGATAAAGGATGGTTATATATATATACATGTTATGTGCTACTAATGATTCTCTCTGTTTAATATTGTTTTTGGAGATTAATTGGAATGTTGAACAGGGAAGCATTATCGTAGGGGGAGTAATGATGTCTAGTAACATCTCAAGGCCTTGAGATCAGTTTCAAGGTCTTGACTGGCTGCTGAATTGGTAAAATCTGATTTCTTCCTTTCCTTGTTGAAAGACAAAAAGGGGGAGAAATTAGGTTGTTTACATTATAAGATGTTATTATGCATGCTTGTTATATGATGCTCCGCTATGCTATATTTATTTGCTTATAATTTATATTTGTTTTGTCTTCCATCAAGGGGGAGATTGTTGAGTCTACCTTGATGTTATATTTTATATGTATGATGGAAGACAAAGATAGGTAGTATTTATTTTATACAAATATCAATTAGATTATGTATGTGATTTATTTGTCCTGGACTTTATTTATTTGGATCACATATTGTTTATATGTTTTGCTAAATTGAGTGAATGTTCTAGAAGTTATTTGTTTTTTATATATGCTAATTTATTGAAATTATTCATTTGTTTTATACGTGTGATATATGTGAATTTGTTTGATGGCTTTAGATTGTTTGGGTCTCTATTTTGTATTGTTTATATCTATCATGCAGGAAAGGCCCAAAATAAAGCTCCCTAATTCAAAAATCAGTTTGGTGGCTTCTAGAAGGTTTAAATTCAAATCTTGGTCAAGGAGATATATCCAAGTTGTTTGAAAGATCACATTCATCCCACATATCTCGGAGAGGAGGTTGTCAACGTCATTAATTCAAATAGCTCTCTAAAGAAGGTCCCACGGCACATCATATATATATATAGATCGACCGATAGCCAGGAGAGGACGACTGAAGCTTTCAAGCACTGATCTCCAAAGTGCCTTATACTTCTCTGCATTCGATCTATTTGATCCTCTCTCACTTTATATTGTTCATTGTTTTATCTTTAAGTTTTGAGAGGTTTCATAGAGCTTTATCGTATAATTCATTCTAGGTTATACTAAGGGTACATCTCTACCCAAACGTATAGATACTTCGGTATCAGTAGGTGCTTTGTTTCACTAGAGAGTTTGGGTTGCTAGATAGTAAGGAAGTCTAGAAGTGTGTAAGTCTTCTAGAGGTTGTATCTAGGACTCATAAGGCAAAGTGAAATAAAGTGTGTTGAATCCTACGGGTTGGATAACCCTAGGCAGGGACGTAGGCGGTTGTGCCGAACCTCGTTAATAAGTATCGTGTCCTTTACTTTATGTTCTTTACCTTTCGTGCTTGTGTTTGTCTTTACTTCTTATTCATTATTTTGTGCTTAACTTGCTACTGTTTTACAGATAAGATCTTACCTCCGGCTGGTAAGGTCTTACCTCGGGCTGGTAAGGTCTTACAGTTTTTATCATTTGCGAAAAATTGTCATACTCTATTCTTTCTCCTTCTAGAGTATTTCTTTGCCTTTTATCTGCCTATTCCGCACTTCAGGCAGCAAGGTTTAATTTTTGGATGGGTTTCACAATATTAGTTTTGGATCGAGTTATGATAACTCGCGGAGGGGTGGGGTGAGTGGGGGTGGGCTGGGATGTGTAGGGGAAGCGATGGGTGATGGTGTACGTTCTGGGGAAGGGGTGGGAGAGGGAGAGGATACAATGAAAGGTATTGGTGACGGCGATGATACAGGGGAGGAGGAACGGGAAGGAGGGGCACCTGAAGAGGGCAGGTCATGGGAATGTGGTGTGGGCGCAGCAGCAGCTTGAGTGGGAACCAGTATAGGAAGGTCAAGAGAGGTACAAGACTCTACAGAAATGGACTCTTGAATAGGAGATGTGGGTTGATCGAGTTTGGTGAAAGGAAATTCGGTTTCGATGAACCTGACATGATGGGACACATACACTCGATTTGTAGAGGGATCGAGGCAGTAGTAAGAGTGTTGGTTAGGTGAGTAACCGACGAAAATACAAGCAATGGACTTAGGATGGAGTTTGTGGGGGGAGTACGGGCGCAACCACGGGTAACAAAGGCACCCGAAAGAGCGCAAAGAAGTGTATGTGGGAGTGTGACCAAAGAGTTTTTCATAAGGTGAGATGTTTTGAAGAGTAGGAGTTGGAAGTCTATTGATTATGTAAGCTGCTATGGAAAGTGCATGAGACCAGAATTTGAGAGGCATTGACGCATGGGAAAGGAGACTAAGTCCAGTTTCCACGAGATGGCGATGACGTCTTTCCGCGTACCCATTGTGCTCAGGAGTATGGGGTGGGCTTGTAAAGTGAGCAATTCCATTCTGAGCTAAAAATTTCTGAAGGCCTACATACTCTCCACCATTGTCAGAATAAAGAGTAAGGATAGGTTCTTGAAAGTGTTTTTCCACCAAAGATTTGAAGCGCACAAAAACTTCATAGGTGCCGGACTTTCGTTTAAGGGGATAAAGCCATATGTATTTGGTGAAGTGATCAACAAAAATTATATAGTATTTGTAATGATCATACGAGTGAATGGGAGAGGTCCATACATCAGAGTACACAACCTCTAAGGGAGATTTAGTTGAGAGAGTGGAGGTAGAAAATGGTAATTTGTGGCTTTTATTGATATGACAAGCATTACAATAATCATAAGTGGAAGAAAATTTTAATTGAGAAGATAATAAACTGAAAATTTTAGAAGATGGATGTCCTAGGCGATGATGCCAGGATTTGGGCGCAAGGGTGGCACTGAGCACAGTAGGACGCCGAGAGCCAACAATCGGCCATTCGTAAAGACCATTCCTAGGTGGACCTGTGAGGAGCGGAACCCGGGAGTGAAGATCCTTGACACAAAAACAGATGGGTGAGAACTCAATAGAAACTTCATTATCGCAACAGAATTTATAAATGGAGATAAGATTGCGATGCATATTAGGTACATGAAGAACATTTGAGAGAGAGAAATGGGTAGAAGTAGGAGAGTCAGAGAGGAGAGTGGATCCAGTGTTGGAGATATGTAAGCCCGTACCATCACCAATGACTATCTCATCAGTGCCATCATATGGATAATGAACTGAGAGATTAGAGAGATCTGTGGTGACATGATGAGTGGCTCCACTGTCAAGAAGCCAGGAAGGGGAAGTGGAGGTCGTGGCTGCTGCATTCACTTGAGGAGTGGAAGTAGGATTAGGCGAGTTCGGGGTAGGATTGGTGTTTGGGCGTGGCTGGCGGGGTGGAAGGCGAATGGTAGGGTGTTGGCGTTGGAATGCAAAACAACGGGAAAGGGTGTGACCTTGGACATCACAATATTGACAACGCCCTTGGAACGATTTTCGATTGGTGGTGGTGGTTGATCCATTTGGGGGAGGGGTGATATTGGGTGGTTTGGAGGGGTTGGGGTTGTTGCGAGTGAAGGTGGGATTAGCAACAACAGGGAAGGTAGATGAAGGTGTTTTGCGACGTAGTGCAAGCTCCTTGTGGATAAGTTTCTCATGGAGTTCATCAAAGGGGATGGGTGTGTCTCGGCCACGAACAGAGTCTATCACCGACTGATAGTCGGAGTCAAGACCTTCCAAAACCCTGTCAGTTATATCCTCTTGGTCGACCGGTTTCCCGAGGAGAGCAAGAGCATCGGTTACTCGTTTGATCGACTGAATGTAGTCATCGATGGAAGAAGCGCCCTTCGACAAGTGTTTGAGTTGTTCCTTGAGCTGCATAATATGAGCTCGGGAAGGATTAGCATAGGTCTTAGCAACTAGATCCCATGCATCCTTAGATGTTGTCTTGGTAGCTATCAGTAGACTCATATTTGGGGATAGTGTGCTAACAATGGCACCAAAGAGTAGCTTGTCCTGACGAATCCAAGTAAGATATGCAGGATTTGGAATTGTTTGTGTGTTGGGAGACTCACCAGTGGTTATAGTAGGGGATGGCGCAGGATGACTACCATCAAGAAATTTGTAAAGGCCATAGCCTATGAGGATTGCTTCAATGTGGAGTTTCCAGGAGAGATAGTTAATGGAGGTGAGTTTGGTGGCATTGTGAAATTGGACCACAATGAAGGGAGAGGTGGGTTCATGTTCATTGGGGATGGTGGTGTTGTTGGAAGCCATGAGTGCGGCTAGAAGAAGCAATTGGGAAAAAAAAAATGGAGAAAAATCAGAAGGCTCTTGATACCATGTAAGAAATAAAATTGGAATGAATTCAATCATATTCTGAGTGATGAAATGTACAGTATAAATAGATACAGGGCAACAATGAAATCCCTACAAAGAAGGGAAAGATATCAACTACCTATAATTAGTTGAGCTATTCTAGGGAAATGATATATACAAGAATAAACAAATTAAAATAGATTAGTCCATTAGTATCATGACTTAACAATCAGATCATAGATCACAAGGCCAGAAAAGCACTTTTGACATCACAATTCAATACCTTATGAGTTCTGATAGTAATCGTATTGGCGTGTTCTCCATGCGTCTAAGCTGCTGCTAATCAGGGAAAGCACCAAGGATACATATTGCTGCAGAAGCAAGGCACATCATAACATGGAAAAATTTCAACAACATTGGAAATTGTCAAGTTAATCAAAGTACAATTAAGACGGATGTCAAACCTCTTCTGTCAGACTTAGCTAGCTGGAACCGTTTCCGTAGATTCTGAATTGTCCGAGGGCCTAGTTTAAAGCACGGAAAACCAGAATCCTGATCCAAATTCAGTACAGCGTGAGTTCCAGGAACCAATTATTAAAATGATACAGGAAGATAATGAAGGGATTGGAAGAACAATGCTTTCTTTTTTCCTGATGTTATATAATCTACTAATTAATAAGCCTGAATTTCCATGTATTTTAGGCCAGGGGAAAA
The DNA here is from genome assembly GCA_037127255.1 of Persicaria tinctoria. Taxonomy (NCBI): domain Eukaryota; kingdom Viridiplantae; phylum Streptophyta; class Magnoliopsida; order Caryophyllales; family Polygonaceae; genus Persicaria; species Persicaria tinctoria. The sequence goes on from JBANSL010000012.1 coordinate 12,167,665, forward strand.
TCACGAGAGTCGTGTTCCTCAAATACTTGGCTAACCGTAAGAATTAAGTCCTTTCAAGTATCTTTCTAATGATTCAGAAATATCCTGATTCCTTTAATACATGTTACATGAAGTCACGTAAAAAAATCCCACCATAGATCCTACCTGAAGCATTTCAACAAGGAGAATTATCCGTTCTGCATGCTTACGGCAAGTAAGAAAACCTTGAATCAAGAGAACCTGAACCATAGTGAAACAGAGAATATTATTCATGGTTTTTATTAAGGAATACAGGTGCTTTAAATACACAACTAAGGGGATCAATACTTTGAAGAAATAATCAAAGAACTCGCTCGGAACTCCCTCAGCATCAGAATCCATAACCTGGCAGACCCAAACACGTTAAACATCAAATTAGGGAAAGTTGAATTCACACTTGTAAGTTGTAATCAGTGTTATGTTTCCTCAAAACAAATAATCAATGATATGGCTTTTTCCTACTACCTACCTCAAGAAGTTCACGTGTCAATTTGAATGGTGCGCTCTCAAAATTCACACCTCCAGGTGAATTTGAAAGCATGAAACCAAAATCAATGTGTATGATATATATGACCATCTTCATCCAACAAAAGGTTACCATTGTGTCGATCCTTGACCTGCAGTAAAATAAAACAATCTCAAACAATTGCATCTGAATATTGACATCAAATAACTAAATAAAAAATAGGCAATAACTTAGTCCTGTATGTTTGCGAATTGCGATGCAGTTTAAGTACATGCTTCATATTAACATAGCAATAGAGAAAAGAGAGAATATTTTGCCTTCACTCAGAGAAGCGTAGTTATAGACATGGACGGATCTAGGGCGCAGCCCACCCCATTTTACTAGTAAGATATATGTATAGATATGGTAATTAATCAATATGTCTAACTAGTACAGTTGGTAAAGAGAAAAGAATGAAGAAAAAGATGTGCAGGTTCGAGGCCTACTCCCTTCTCGTTCTTACTTGAATCTTAATCTTGACTCTAAATTATTTATCTTGCTGCCACCCATATTCTTCTATAAAATCACTACAGGAAAAGTGGTTTCTTTCGACTCTTTTTTCGACACTCTGAACCGTCGAATTTTTTTGACAGCTACAGACGTCGAAATTGACAAAAATCTCGACGCCCTAAAGCGTTGAGAATGGCTTCACTAAAAAATTTAACCTAACGGAGAGGAGACGGCCTTCACAGCCTTCACTCACGATTCACTCTCCCCGACTCCCGTGCCCCTCTCTCTCTGCTTGCTTCACACCTCCGAAGAACCCTAATTGCGCCCACCGGAGACGGCCTCCCACCGCCCACCGGAGACGGCCACCTTGTCTCTCCTTTCTTATTCTTCTCTCCCATCGTCTCTCCCATCGGCAGTCGATCTCTCCACTCTGAGCACCTTCCCCTGCCTCCTCTCCGTCTTCGTCTCCCTCGCTCCAATCTCCGCCCCATTTCCGACCTGATCTGCTTTTCTGCTCCAGTCGATTTCTGCTTTTCTGTGAGTTTTACCTTCACCTATTGATTCTCGGTTGCGACTGCCGATGGTGTTAGACGCCTTTTCTTAAGTTTGATTAATCGATTTTGTTGTTCAGATCTGCTTGCGTTTTGCTTGTTTGTAGCTTAATGTTTGTGTGATTTGGGGAACTGGTGCTGCTTTTTGAGAAATGTTGAATATTAGAGATCCCTTGAGCTGTAAGCATGTGTTGAATATCTGAATTAGATGAGCAGCCCTTGAATGACTTGCTTGAAAGCGGAACTTGAGGTTATCATTTCTTTTCTCCTTTTAGCATGCCTGTTTTTAGTGCTCTGTTGATTCTGTTCAATTGAATTGTGCTCTGTTTAGGACTAGAACCACTAATGTTAAAATCTAAGCTATCTTCAGCCTTGTATGGGAAAGAGGTCTTTGATTGTTTGAAAATGTTGTTTTTATTTCCGATAATAATGGCCAAAGTAAATCAGCTTCCATGGATTCATGCTGTGAAGTGTGAACAATGGTCAGTTTGTTAAATATGTTTTTTTAGTCCTTGTGCATTCTTCTAATGCAATGAACCTTTGAGGAACTTTATGTTGTGTGTAAAGATGCTCATTATGCCTATATTCTCCTTTTTATAGTTGTATTTCTAATGCAATGAACCTTCTGGTGTAAATTTGCATTGCTTGTGCTTAATGCTAATTTTATTCTGTACATATTATCAACAAGGAACCTGTTGGCTGTTCTACAACTGACAAAGCTCTTCAAGCTCCTGCATATCGTATCAATCTGATGTTTACTGCCTATTATTATCTGGCACTCTTGAAGTTTTCTAGTTTTATGGGTTGCTGACCATATGGTATCTATATAATTTTCATCTAGCACTATAAACCTTGTGTAAATTTCTCAAATAGTTCTTTTCACGTGCTTCTTATTTTGATACGTGCATTTTCTGTTTGGAAGTTTAATGTGAGGTTTGTTGATATACAAGAAGTTGCAATGTGCTGCCCAATTTGCTCTGGAATCCGCAAACAAGGGATGTTATTTTAAATGTTGATGTTTTCCTTGTTATAAAGCTTTGATCTGAAATGGTAAGTTAATGATCCAGTATATGACATACATGTATAATTGTATATGAGAGAATTGAAGTAGCTAGCTAGATGTTAGGCATTTATGAATGTATTTGCAAAAGGACAGAGAATATGAGAGAATTGAAGTAGCTAGCTAGATGTTAGGCATTTTAGAGAAAGGTGAAAAAAACAAATGGTGAGAGGAGGGGAGAAATTAAAGTGAAGCTAAAGAATCAAACAAAAAGCCTCATGCATATATATTGTACTTCCATTATCACATTTATAATATACTCTATAGTTTCCACTTTATACTGCATAATTAAATTCCACCTAATGGTTACATGGCAAACTCGGCAGAAGGTATTGATTTGTTCTCCGAATATTGATATATACGTCTGTGGTTGTGATTTTATCTAGCTAGAGTTTGAAGCTTTTTCATATGGACTGTAGGATTCATTACTATTAACCAAATCTGGATATTTGGGATGTTTAATAATAGAGCTGATGTCTTTCATTTGTTCCCTTTCACATGGCTGGTATCAATATAAATGCCTCTCTCTTTTTTTCACTTCCTTTCCTTTTTGTATGGATTTGTCTAAGGAGGTCTCATAGTGGTGGTATCTGATGCAACTATAGTTGAATGTTTTGAGGCTTTTTATTGCTGCATAGCTGTCAGAACCTGCAACTTGTGTAGTTGTTAGTTATGTATAGATGTGTTGATGTGCTGCTATTAGAAGGGAATGTTGAGATCTTGAGCTTGTACTGAATGCTGAAATTTCCTGTTCGGTTCTAAGTTGTTATCTTAATTCAGACACCGCAGATCTTGCTTTTCCTGTTATTGTGGTCTCACAATATCTCTGTCTTTTGGATGACTACCGAAGGGAAGGTTTTTAGTTCAGAGTTATGGCATGCCTGTGCTGGACCACTAGTTTCTGTGCCTCCAATTGGAAGTTTAGTTGTCTATTTTCCCCAAGGTCATAGTGAGCAGGTATGCCTCTTCCTGCTGTCAGCTAATTTCATGGCCTTCAAATTGTTTTTTTTTTCATTCTTATGGAGGCTTAAAATCTCTTTTTTTTTTTTTCACGACAAGTTGTGGCATCTATGCAAAAGGACACTGACAGCATCCCAAGCTATCCGGACCTTCCGTCTAAGTTAATTTGCTTGCTCGTTAATGTCACCTTACATGTATGGTATCCCCCTCTACTCATCGTCCTTATGCATAATAGTGTTTGGCTTTTCATGATCGATGGCCTTTTTTTATTAGTAGCTCCTTTTGATTTTAATCACTCACCCTTCATCAGTATGCTCTTTGTTCTTGATAATAGGCGGATACAGAAACTGATGAGGTATATGCTCAGATGACTCTTCAACCAGTCAACAAGGTAAGTCAATTGTTTCAGTTAATTGGTTGAGGTTCCTATATGCTTCATTCTTGGAAGTTGATTTCTTCAGTGTGTATGATATTTGAGATATGTGTTGAGCAGGTAGATAAAGAAGCTTTACTAGCATCCTACAGTCCATATGAAAAAGCTGAATTTTGCTTATGTTCATTTTGATTGAGAGAAACAGAATTATATTTTCTGTAACAAATTGGAATTCTATTTTGGGTAAAAATGACAAATTGTGTACCAGGAAACTGATATAAACAAGACCTTACTGTCTGATCCATTGACCTCCCAAGCTCAAAGGGTCACAGATGGATTATTAGTTGTTAGTTTATTAAGGGACTCAGCTTATTTTTTTAACAAGTTGTTCTGCAATCTCAGTTGACCTATATTTGATACAGTTGGCAATGGTGTCAATGGTTTCTCCTATCTTGCAAAGTTTACCCTATTCTGTATGCTGATTGCCTCAAAGAGATAATTCTTTTTCGGACAATAGTGAATCTTTTTTTCAATGTTTTTATTTTCAATGTTTTTTCTCTCTATTTCCTTGATAGGGAGAAATTGAGAAAGTTATTCACTTATTCAAGGAGAAGCATTTAACATAAATTAAGAAAACTTGCAACAATTTGAAGAGCATATTTGGGTGTTTGAGGTTGATTCTCTGAAATTGTCTCCTTTAATGATTTCCTTATGCTTATCAGTAATCATTCTTATGCTTATCAGTAATCATCCTTATGCTTATCAGTAACAAAACATCAGGACCTCTACCTAAATCATTTGCAAACCTGAACAAGGGTGTAATATCAGGACCTTCTTGCTTCTAAAACTTATCTAATATATTTAAGTGTTCTCATGCCTAGTGACTAGTACCCTACCTGTGAAATTCTATTGCTTAAGTTTTTTTTATTCTTTTATATCAAGGGTGTAATAAATGTCTATTAACACAATGGTTTATTTCCTTGTGTTTGTTGGATCATCTTCCAGTGTAGTTTAGAAAATCCACTTACAATCAGTCTTGATGGCAAGAAAGAACACCAAGATTTATCTCCGGACCATCTGGGATCTTTAGGCTCTGATTCGGACGAAGTAGAAGACGCTGGGCGAACTTTAAGCACCTCTGATGAAGGTTATAAGCTTCCACCTCAACTTGTTCAGCGATATGTTAAAGGTATCTATGTGTTTACAAATAATTATGGTGCCTCATCAATTTCTTGACGCTTAATCAGCTTATGAACTGATTTTTGTGCAGTTCCTTGTGGTTCACGCAAGGCTTACAGTGCTGCTGTCAGTTTTGAATAATATTTTCGAACGGGAAGCTGGCCAAAAGGTAGCCTTTTTTTCTTTTTGGTAGCTATGTTATCTAGAGAGTTAAGGATAATCTCTCACCTATGATATAATTTGTTCCAAACAACTTCATTGCTTCCATTACTCTTGAGCAATTTGATCGATCTCCTTTCATGTCTTCTCGAAAACTCTGATAGGACGATGTGCTGATACGATATGTTTGATTTGCAGCTTATACATGCATGTAGTTCACTTTTCTTTTTCTCCTGGTGTTTGACTATGGACAAGTCATGCATACTTGATTTGCAGCTTACTCTGTCAGGAGATCCAAACTCAGTCCCTCATCAAGAGAACTTGAGCATATGAAGTTAAATTTGGAAGTTGATTATATTATTTACGTAAAACAGTTGATGATGAATCGTCTTCTTTTTTCATATTGCCCGAGGCATAGCCTGACTTTACCTGTCTTTCTGCCATTTTTTGCTTATCAGGATTCATGAGTCTTAAGAAATGTAGTTTGCAAGGATTGATTCCTGATTTCAGCAGGATACCACACCTTGCTTATATGTAAGTCCTTATCTGTTGGTGCTTCATTAAGGTAAAATACTGGTGTGCAGCTTGTTTAAGCTGGATATGTACGAGCACTACTCTTTTTCCTTCTGCTCGTTTCAACCTTCTGTTTGTTTCAATCTTTTTACTTATACTGATCCTTTTGCTTTTTTCATCCTTCTGTTTGTTTCAATGATGATTCTGACATTTCAGATACATCACAGCTTGGGTAAGTTCCTTGCCCCTTGGTTTTGTGCTTCAATCAATATATGACAGTGTCAAGAAAGGAAACTACATGTAAAGAAACACAACTAATACAGAAATACAGATCAATGTATCTATTTAGTTCTTGTATATGCTGAGACTGTTATCTGTGTGTATTTGTTGCATTTGATGGATTCTTTGTTTATATTTTGTTTATACATGGCCTGATTATAGTATTCTACAAAAGATCTTTCAAGTAAACAAAACTGTCTATGCATGACCGGACTGAAGCGGTTGCCATGAAACTGCACTACTTATTCAGGAAGAGCTCAAGTTCCAGTGCTTCCCACCAACTACCTACAACTTCTTGTGGTATCTGACTGTTTCTCAACTTCTTGTAATATTTTCCACGATTGTAAGATACTTTTTTTTCGGAAGCTGAGTGAAAGGGAATGATGCAGGTTCTACTTGAAAGCTGCAACAGCTGATAAAGAGATGGAGAGCAGGGCTGAGCACCTCGCAGAACTAGAGATGAAGAGATGGAGAGCAGGGAATGATACTTTTTTTTTCCACGATTGTAAGATACTTTTTTTTACTTATACTGATCAGTTGCTCTTTGTACTCAGATTTGAACCCACTTACTTGTTTCATTCTTGCTACTTAGCTGGTCTTTGGTCTTCCCTTGTTTGGATTACAATGTTTGATTTGTACATGTAATCTAGGACTAAGAACATGGACAGATTGTGAAGATTCCTCGAATTGTTCAAATTGTTTGTGACCATGATTCCTCAAATTGAATTAATGTGTAATGAAAGGAGATGCAAGAAGAAAAATACGCTTTTTAATTTTTTTTTGAAAAATAACATGCCAATTTCGACGCTTTAGGGTGTCGGAAAGGGCATGTCATTTTCGATGCCATAAGGTGTCGAAATTGGCATGCCATTTTCGACGCCCTATGACGTCGAGATTGGTCTCGATATAATTTTGCGTCGAAAATAGAACTTGTCATTCGTGACGTAAGAATTTTCGACGCTTTTTAAAAACGTCGAAAATGGAATTTGCGACGCTTTAAAGCGTCGAGAATGGTCATAAAAAGTGTCGAAATTGACACTATTTTCCTGTAGTGAATCATTATTCAATTTTAGATAAAAAAAACTATCTCTAATTTGTAACTTAATAGATATAGCGACGGGCAAGGGAATTGAAAAATAAAATTATATGCAAATTCAGCCTACTCAAAATTGAAATCCTGGTTCCGTGTCTGATTATAGAGCTGGTAAAGGGTCACAAAAGTTTAAAGTGACTATGCAGAAAAGACCATCGCTTAAGCCAACAACCAACACTTTTCAAACGATCAAATACGTGTAAACAAATAGAGTAGACTCTACATTTTTTTTTCATGAAGTCCATCAACAAAGGCTTAATACATGCTAAGCACATATTACTATTATCAATTAAAAGGTAAATAATATATCACCATTTGAAGAAAATGTCTCAACTTAAATTAATGGTTCTAAGCACTTTGCATCTTCAAGGCCGAAATTAAAAGGCATATTAATTTGATCAAACAACCGTTAGAACGAGCAAGTCAAATTCAACATTAATTAGCTATGGTAATTAAGTGCATAATCCATGGTAATTAAGTGCATAATCAGCTGACAGTTGCGGAAGAATGACAAACCTTTGCATCTTCTACAGAGGGTGGCGGCGACGATGGAATTCACAGCGGCACCCTCGGCTCGCGCGACCACTTTCCTGCTCCGACCTCGACCTCGGCGGCGGCAAAGGACCCTTATCGGCGAATTCAGGTGCCCCGGCCTCCTCCATCGATGTCGATGTGTTCTCGGGTTTAGATTTACTACGAGCAGTCCGCCTTTCGAAGCCACCGGGGTCGATTTGCACTAGCGGTGAGGATGGACTGGAGGTGCGACACTGGCGAACACAGTCACCACCTTGTCAGCGACGAACATACATAGGTGATTGGAGGCGCGCAACACCAACAGGCAACCGACGGAGACTGCGAGTCGCGTATGCGGGGTGGCTCAATGGTAGCGCATCTGACTCCAGATCATAAAGCTTGACGAAGGGGAAAGTGTCCGACCCGACGAAGCCGCCGTGGGTGGGCGAAAAGGCTAGGAATCTACCGCCAAAAAGTTGCGGGTTTCCTTTCAAGTTTTAATTTCAGACCGGAGCAATGGGGACTCCTAAAGGCGACGCTCTCTTTAGGCTCTACAAGATTGGAGTCTCCACCGGTGTCGTTCTCCATGGATGGAAGACAAGGGGGCGAAGAGGCTAGGACAAGAGTGGATGAGAGGAGGATGAGAGATCTGAAGTTCTTGATCGAGGATACGGATTTGGAATGAAGAGAGAGGGGCGAGAGGCGATGAAGATCGCAGGGGCTTGCGGCGACGAGCGAGATGAAACGCAGTGCCCCTGGCAGCAGTGACGGGCTGACGCCAACGATCCCTGGAGTTTTGTAGCCCTAATAGTCGATTTCACCTTGCTTGGTTCATTGGGAATTTCAACGATAGTGTGCTTTTCGATCGAATCCCCACGGACGGTGCCAAATGTAAGTGCATAAATCTGCTCTCCATAATCATTGATGGAGACCGATCTTGATTATGGTCTCAACACGAACCCTAGCTTGTGAAACAAGAGCAAACGAGGTCGGGGCGAGGCTTGTCTCCCCCGAAAGACCCTCCGACGCTCAAGTCAGTATTCTTCTGACTCCCCCTCCCTATGGAGGCGTATCTCATATTTTATAATCAAAATTAGGATTTGAGGGTGTTACCGTAGGAAAGACAAGAATGCATCTGGGCCCATCAGGATCACTTAATTTGGTTCTCTCAATTATGTACATATAACTGTTGTATTTCCACATCGGTTTGAAAAATCCAACAGTTAAATTAAACTACCAACTTTCATAGATTTTATTTACCTTGAATTTGTTAAACTCGACTGGGCGACAAGTTGGATAGAGGTCGTGTGCGGGCTGGGCCTACGTATGGGAGATACGAACAATATATAACCCCAATAAAATTCATTCTCAAAACCAATTGACAATGAGGGAAGTAGCCCACCAAATTTATATATTGTTTATTATATCTCCATATTTTCAGTGTAACGGAATTGAATTTGACCAAAAGAATTTACTTTGAATTGAACTGTGCCAAAGGGCCAAGCCCAACCCATTCCCACAAAATCTAGGGTGGATTATATATGATCCAAGTTGGGACGAGATGCACATTTAGCATTAATTAATTCACTAAAAAAATCAAGCTATTTAATGATTATATATATAGTTTGGGGGAGGGTACGTATAAACCGGAGACGTATGAATAAAACATTAATTTGGGGAATCTTTTTTTTTTTTGGTGTAGAAAACCGGGCAAGAGCCCAAGGGAGGGGAGCTAGCAGTCCCTAATCGACAAAACACGTCCTGGGTTTGGTAACCCCTAGTGCATCATCGATTAGGAAGCTAGTAGCGCCCTCCGGAGCCGAAGACAAAACAATAAAACCAATAGGAAACGAGAAAGCAAAATCCGCAAGGTAGTCGGCAAGACAGTTGCCTTCGCGGAAAGAGTGACGGAGCTTTAAATCCCAGCTCCTACTTGTGAAGCCATGGCAAGTCTTGACCAGGCTGGCGCAAGGGTGTGAAGGTTTCACCGGCCCCTTGAGCAATCTTAGAGCATCTTCCGAGTCTGTGTCGCATTCAACCTTACGGAAGCCTTGATTCCACGCCAATTCGAGCCCCTTAACAATGGCCCACAGCTCCGCTGCAATCAGTGGCGGCCGCAGGACTCTCTGAAAGGTGGGGCGGAATTTTGCAGGGTCGTTCAATCGATTTTGGAGGCCCTGTACAATTATTAAAATGAGGCCTACAATATTATAGTCATTCTTACAAATGAATATTATTAATTTATTATGTACAAAAGAACACTTGAATTCTTATACAAATTAATATTATTATTTATGTATGGGTATTTGAATTCTTACAACACTAAATTAATTCTCATAACTTTAAAATATTTCTGGTTATAAAGTTCATTGTAGAGATTTTTTACAATAAAAAGTTTATATTTATGTCATTATTGTCATATGATATAGTAAAAATAGTATAGATCATTATACAATTTGAAATATTTTTTTCTACAAAGGTTTCAATGAATTATAAGTCTCTTTTCTTTACAATTTTTTTAATTAGCCTATTTTATGGGTTCTAATTAATTATAAGTAAATTTAATTTGTTTAATAGGATGTTGAAATTTTGAATGCTTTTGTAGAGTATAAAATATTAATTTATGAAATCTTATATATTACTAAAGTTGAGAAAAATAACTTGAAATGTCATCATCCTCTTATATATTACTAAAGTTGAGAAAAAATTCAAACAAGAAATATAAAAGTATATATTACTAAAGTTGAGAAAAAATTCAAACAAGAAATATAAAAGGAGATATGGGGAATCGAACCTATGCCCTTTGATATCATTTAATTTTCTCTCTTTTCTATTTACCAACTGAGCTAACTGAATTAATTGATTCAATTTCCATTCTAATTTTAGTTATTAAAAAAATACAATATATATAAATAAAATATATTTTTTTTCTAAATTCCGGGGTTCTTTGGTCGAAGGGTGGGGCGGCCGCGTACACGCGCCCCACCCTGGGGCCGCCCCTGGCTGCAATTACCGAACAAGTCCCGATATTCATGACGAATCCGGCAATCCAGTTACCCTGCTCGTCTCTGATGACTCCGCCAGCAGCTGCCCTACCCGAAATCTTCACTCCGCCATCCGTATTGAGCTTTATCCAGCCCGGGCTTGGTCGGCTCCAACCAACATTTCTAGTGATTGCTTCCCTTGGCATCTGGTTGTCCTTGTCTCTGCAGCTCTTCTTGTACTCCGAGACCAGCCCTCGGTAAAACTCCGGGGAGATAGGCGCACTTCCTCGTCCTCCATCGAAGACGACTTCATTCCTCCTACGCCACAGCCACCAGAGTGCCACCGCGAAGAAAGCATTCCACTCCTCACCGCCCCTACCAACCGTATTAGACAAAATGTTTTGTCTCAACCAGGCTGCAAAGGGGAGGGAGAAGAAGTCGGCAATCCTTCGGGTGTCTTCAACCTGCAGCCAGAACTTTCGCACAGGATCACAGTCCCTAAAGGGATGCAACTCGCTTTCACTAATATTTAGGCATATAGGGCACAAGTCCATATTACCTATGTGTCGTCTTGATCTCTCGACATTGGTAAGAATCCCTCCTTTTGTCTGATAGTACCTTGTTGTTTGATCTATATTTATGGGGATGATACGGATCTTGGACTAGCTCTAACCCAAACATTTCCATCCAATATTTTTATGTAGTATTTATTTATTTTTGTTGATTTTTGATATGAAGGAATCGGCCAAATCTTAAAACACTAATATAAGATATCCGGATCCATGCATCTTCAAAAAGTCCATGAGATCCGATATCCTTTTAGTTTTTGTCCAGATTACAGAAAAGTCCATTTTATAAAGTTATGATTTCATGTATTCATTTTTAGAAGATGCATGTCCACATTTCAGAAAACTCCATTCTATAAAGCTATGATTTCATATATTCTATAAATAACGATTAATTAAGGGTTAAAAATACCAAATTGGTATTTTTAGCTAGTGCATTTAAACATATGGGTATTAAAAAAAACTGATTTAAAAAAAATACCGACTGAAATATTGGCATTATTTTTTCTTTTCGAAAGTCCGATTCTCATATATTGAACCCGATTTGCATTTTTTGAACTACTTTTTCTTTTAAATAAACACGTAAACAAACGTTTTTCACATGATTAATTAGTCCATTAGTTTTTAATTTTTTTTTAAGACCTATAACTCTCTTAAAATCAATTTTTAGCTGTAAAAATTGATTTTCATTCCTAGATTTTGATTCTATAAGGGTAAATTAGGTTGAATATATTATGATTGAACATCTGGTGAAAAAATATCAATATGTCCGTCATTGGTTTTTTAAATACCAATATGGTACTGATTTTTTTTTAATACGTACTCATATGTCCAAAGATATCAGTTTTAAGTACCAATTTGGTATTTTAGCCTTTAACGAAGAAGTATGTAACACAATCTTGTACATTGGATGTTGCCATGAGCTTTTATTTATAAAATTAATATACGGTTTTTATTTTTTTCATAAAATAAACGGTTTTTCTAATGCGTTTTAATTGACACACATTAGATACACTAGTTTCATTCCATTGATTATAGAGGCTAATACAATATATATATATATATATATATACCTAAGAAAAAAAAAAGTACCTTTTAAAAGTAAATCTTTTCATTTTTAAGTTGTTTATTATTTCCTTATCAAAAAAAAAATAAAAAAATTATGTGGACATGGAAACATATTAGAAAAACCATTCCGAAATGGTTCAACCGGAAAGAAGTGGGTAGTACCTAAAGGTCCCCGGTTCGAACCCCAGATGACCGCTCTTTATTTACGTATTCAAAAAAACATATTAGAAAAATCTATTAATTACACCAATAAATAAAAGATCTCGGGATGGAATTATTGAGGCCCTTTAAATGAAAGCTAAGATGGCCCAAACTATTTGGGCCTTCTACTTGAAATACGGCCCATTAACTCCTAAAGCATGATCAAATGGGCTAGTTGATAACTTTAACAAAAACAATAAATTAAAGATTTACGAGAAACCATCATGAATTGGGAAAAATATGATGACTATCCAAAACATGAAAAATATAACAAGACACACATTGAGGCTATCATATATAGAACAGGAATCGAAAGAAATGACACTTGCAATGGAATAAACCACCTGAAAAAACATGCAAATTAAATTTCGATGGTAGTAACAACTACTCTAGTACTGGTGCAGGTTACATCGATCATTCGTGACCACATGGGTTCGTTGATTAGTTGTGGAGGTAAAAAGCTTACACTTATGTGGTGCAGGTTATCATTCGCGATCACATGGGTTCGTTGATTAGATGTGGAGGCAAACAGCTTATCCTGCCTATAGAAAATTGAAATGCTTACGACGGACATTCTTCTGCTGCTTCAGTCCTTTGAGAATGTTAGTTTCTTGTGTTACTTCCGAAAGATTAAATTGAGATAAAATATTGAGCGTTTTTTAAAACGACGTAGTAGCTAACTAAGGCTGTTATCTGAGCCGAATAGCTCGGGCTCGGCTCGAAAAAGCTCGAGCTCGGCTCGTTCGTAGAAGGTAAACAAGCCGAGCTTGAACATACTTTTGGGCTTGAACCGAGCCCGAGCCGAGCTCGGAAGCTCGATGCCTAAAATTACCGAAATGCCCCTCGGGTTATAAAGGAGGGAGTTAGGGTTTGGTGGCATTCGGCGCTCACTTTCTCCTCCTGAGTCCTGAAGCATTCGGCGCTCTGAGTTTCTCTTCTTACTCGGATTCTCCTGCGCAGGTCGTGTTCATTCCGAGCTCGGCTCAGGCGGCGACGGTGAACAGTTCAGTCTGCGTCGGCAAGGTGCAGTCGCTCTGAATTTCGTACTCTTCTTCTTGCTGGGCTGTCTTCGAGGGACACAGGTGAGCAATATTCATTGCCTTCGACCTTCGTTGCTGCATTTCGTCCTCTTCTTTCCTCCTGTTACTTCATGTCTCTTCTACGTTTAGTGGTTCTTCCTTGATCTGTATGTTCCTCTTGTTACTTTGATTCAAGATCTAAATCTTATTTTTTGAAATCATCATATCCTCTTCTGAAATCTTCTGAATCTTTGTAAATAACCTTAATTGAGTGAAGGATCCTTCGACTTAAACGCCATGGAAGCTCTATCGAAGGAGGAAAAATGAGAAACGACAGAAGGAGTAACAACTCCAAATTATTTTTTTGAATGTGAATCTTGTTATACTAGTCTGAATATGGAATTTTATTTTCTGAATTCTGAATAATTAACTATTACAGTTGTGTTTAAAATCGATGGCCAAATATGGAATATGAACTCTCTTGTTGTATGAATGATTTGCTGTATTTGTGTTTAAAATCTTGTTTACATATGGAATTTAGTTTTCTGAAATATGAATGAACTCTCTTGTTGTGTTAATTTGTTCATTGTTTAACTTTGATCGATCTCTCTTATTTATTAGACTATGTCGGCTGCACAACCGAGTGACTCCGTCAACAACTTAGGAATTCTTGATGTTGCTACTGATTTTATATATATACCTACTGTGAACTGTCGATATATATATATACCCATTGACTTGTGCAAGCATTTAGGTGTTGAATATGCCTACATTTATATTATAGCTACTGATTTTTTTTATGCTTAAATTATATGTCTAAATTCATGCTTAAATATACATATTGTGTGAATATGCCTAAATTTATATACCTTGGGTTCTCTTCCTTTCTTAGGTATGCAATTAGAGAGCCTTCGTACAAAATCGTTCAATCCGAAGAAGAGTGGGTAAGAGCTCGTGATGTGTGCAAGTTTTTGAAGACTTTTGATAAGGTAACTAATGTCTTCTCTGGTTGAGATTATACAACTGCCAATCTTTATTTCCGTGAGGTTTGTGAGAACTCGACAGAGAGTCACTTTCTCTCTCGCAAGTAGTGGATTCCGCATTGGCTATCGACACTTTCGATGTGAAAATTGAACTAGGTGTTGGCTTTTGCTCCTCTGCTGGAGGTGTGCGGATTCGGGTTCGAAGCTTCAGAATACTTTGTTGTTCGCCGATTGTTAAGCATAAAAAATTTGTTCGTCGATTGGCGATTTCATCAAGTGTAAACAGCCTAGCATTTGTAGCTACTTTGAAGTTGGTTATGATCCACAAACTGAATCCAGGGTTTCCTGCTGGATCTTATTTCGGGTTAGTTCGTCGATTTGGGCACCGGAGATTCAATCATTGTATGCTAAATGTTGATAACGCCAGTGTTGTCACTTCTTCCGTCCTCGAAAACAATCGTCGCATGAGTGAACTGTTCAAGTCTGGCGAATTGGAGCAAGCACGCCAACTGTTCGGCAAAATGTCTGAAAGAGATGACACTTCTTCCGTCCTCGAAAACAATCGTCGCATGAGTGAACTGTTCAAGTCTGGCGAATTGGAGCAAGCACGCCAACTGTTCGGCAAAATGTCTGAAAGAGATGAGTTTACCTGGAATACCGTGATCTCTGGGTATGCGTATCTGGGTAGGTTTGTTGAAGCGAAAGAGATCTTTGGTAAGACTCCAAATAAGAGCTGTATCACATGGAATTCACTGATTTCAGGGTATTGTCGACATGGATGTGTAGATGAAGCACTTCAATTGTTCTGCCAAATGCTTCATGATGGGTTTAGACCCACCCAGTTTACTCTAGGGAGTGTTCTTGGGATGTGCTCTAAGCTTGGTTTACTTCGAAGGGGTGAACAACTGCATTCCTTTGCCACAAAGACTAGTTTAGACTTAAATGCCTTTGTTGCTACTGCACTGTTGGACATGTATGCCAAGTGTAATTGTATTTTAGAAGCCAAGTGTGTGTTTGAAATGGTACCTGACAAGAACTTTTACATCTTATGGACCGCCATGCTTAGAGCGTACTCTTACAATGGATGTTCAGATGCAGCGATGGAGTGTTTCTGGACTATGCTTGGCCTAGGCATAGAGCTGAATCAGTACAGCTTCTCTAGCGTTTTAGCTACGTGTGCAACAGCTTCCTCGTTGTACTTTGGGAAACAAGTTCATGGTTGCATCGTCAAGTGCCATTCTGGTGGAAGTACATACGTTCAAAGTGCATTGGTTGATATGTATGGAAAATGCGGTGACTTAGAGACTGCATGGACCGTGCTTGATCGTATGAGAGTCGATAGTGTGGTTGCTTGGAATGCAATTATTGCAGGGTGCATAAGGGAGGGTTTCGAGAAGGAAGCATTGCTGTTGTTTAAGAGGATGAGCGCTAAGAACATGAAAATTGACGAATTTACTTATCCTTCTATTCTGAGCAGCTGCGCTTCGCATATGGATATGAAAAATGCCAAATCCCTTCACTCTTTTGTTCTGAAGAGTGGATTTGTAAACTACAATCTAGTGAGCAATGCTCTTGTTGACATGTATGCAAAACACGGAAGCATAAATTCTGCACTCACAGTTTTTTATACCATCGCGGAGAAAGATGTGATCTCTTGGACTTCGCTTTTCACAGGCTATGTGCAGAAGAACATGCAAGATGAAGCCCTGAAATTGTTCTCTGACATGAGAAAATCTGGAATTTACCCGGATGAATTCTTCGCTTCTAGCAGCTTGAGTGCATGTGCTGAACTCACACGTTTTGAATTCGGGAAGCATATTCATGCAATCTCGATTAAGTCAGGACTTGGATCATCTTTACCCGTAAACAATTCCCTTTTGACACTGTATGCAAAATGTGGGCACATAAGGGATGCCAGTAGAATCTTTTACTCACTCAAGACCCGTGATTTGATCACCTGGACTGCACTTTTAGTTGGCTATGCACAGAATGGTCTTGGAAAGCGCTCGTTAAGGATCTACAAGCAAATGATAGAGAGCGGCATCAAACCTGACTATGTTACCTTCATAGGGTTGCTCTTTGCCTGTAGCCATGGCAACCTTGTTGAAGAAGGCAAGAACTACTTCGAATCAATGAGCGAGATTTATGGAATAAAACCAGGACCAGAGCATTATGCTTGCATGATAGACCTTTTAGCACGAGGCGGAAAATTTGGAGATGTGGAGAAGCTACTAGATGAGATGACTGTGGAACCGAATGCTGGTGTCTGGAAGATGTTGTTATCTGCTTGTAGGGTCTATGGGAACGTAAGCTTAGCCGAGAGGGCAGCTATGCGGCTCTTTGAATTGGAACCCTCCAACGCCGTGCCTTATATCCTGCTAGCTAACATCTACTCTGTAGCCAGTAGATGGAAGGATTCCGCGAATGTCAGAGGGTTGATGAGATCAAAGGGGATCACAAAGGAGCCAGGATACAGTTGGATTGAAATTCGCAATAAAGTGCACAGTTTCATATCCGAAGATCGGAGCCACCCTAGAACCACAGAGATCTATTCAAAGGTTGATGACATTATCAGTTTGATCAAGAAAGCTGGTTATGTTCCAGACCTTCATTTCGCCCTCCATGATGTCGATGAAAAGGAAAAGGAGCGCGGTCTTAATTATCACAGCGAGAAGCTCGCTGTTGCGTTCGGAATTGTATCTTTGCCTCCGAATGCTCCTATTGTGATTTTCAAGAACATAAGGGTTTGTGGAGATTGCCATACTGCAATGAAGTTCATCTCAAGAGTCTTCTGTCGGCATATTATCTTGAGGGATACGAATTGTTTCCATCATTTTACAAATGGATCATGCACTTGCAGTGATCATTGGTAGATCATGTTTGGTTGCAAGATTTTTTTATTTTTGAATTGGTAAATATATTCATTGTCAGTAACCAAGTTACAAAAAAAATATAAACCATATTAAGGGTCTGGTGTAAAACTGGTCCAAAGAGACCGTATACCAAAAGATACCCCTCTATACTTAAATTGTCTACCACCCCACAAAAACAGACCCCTCTGAAACTGGATCCCTAAACTCTATACATACTCAGCCCTCGACAGTTGACGCCATCGTTTCACCTTGCAAACCATCCAAGCCACTCTTCAATGATGTTCCTACGCTGCTGAATGCCTACCCATCTCTGGACAAATGCTTGAACCTCCTCTTGTACATATGAAGAGAGCTCATACAACTTGCAACAAGCAAAGCTTCTTGTGCCTTGAATCAACGAGGAGACACAATCTGCGGTGATGGTGTGTTGTTCTGTAGGAGTTTCTCCCTGATCTCATTCCTCACACGGAGAAGGCTCTTCCACGCCCATAAGTCATCTGCTTTTTCACGAGCTTCCCATATGCATCCTCCTATCAGGAGTTCAGATTCACCCATCTGAGCCATACACCGGTCTTCTCTTGAATAAAATCTCCCAACAACTTGGAGAAGACAGCTTTATTCCAAGCCAAAATTTCTCTGATATCTAGCCACCCCTTTGAAGAAGGGCTTGGTTACATCCTGCCATGCCACCAGAATCTTCTGCCAGTATCTTTGCTAAGTGTCGAAATCCTTCAAACTTCTCTATGATACCTTGAGGGATTGAAAACACCCGACTCTAAAAAGAGAACACACCACCTAGGACTGGAAGTTCTTACCAATATTCTCACCAATATTCTCACAGCCTTTCTTATGTTTCCTGCATTTGCACTGCAACTTCCAGTCAGCCTTAAATCCATCATGAAGCATTTGACAGAACAATTGAAGTGCTTCATCTACACATCCATGTCGACAATACCCTGAAATCAGTGAATTCCATGTGATACAGCTCTTATTTGGAGTCTTACCAAAGATCTCTTTCGCTTCAACAAACCTACCCAGATACGCATACCCAGAGATCACGGTATTCCAGGTAAACTCATCTCTTTCAGACATTTTGCCGAACAGTTGGCGTGCTTGCTCCAATTCGCCAGACTTGAACAGCTCACTGATGCGACGATTGTTTTCAAGGACGGAAGAAGTGACAACACTGGCGTTATCAACATTTAGCATACAATGATTGAATCTCCGGTGCCCAAATCGACGAACTAACCCGAAATAAGATCCAGCAGGAAACCCTGGATTCAGTTTGTAGATCATAACCAACTTCAAAGTAGCTACAAATGCTAGGCTGTTTACACTGGATGAAAATCGCCAATCGACGAACAAATTTTTGATGCTAAACAATCGGCGAACAACAAAGTATTCTGAAGCTTCGAACCCGAATCCGCACACCTCCGGCAGAGGAGCAAAAGCCAACACCTGGTTCAATTTTCACATCGAAAGTGTCGATAGCCAATGCGGAATCCACTACTTGCGAGAGAGAAAGTGACTTTCTGTTGAGTTCTCCAGCACCACCATGAATCCCCTGGCCAGCACCACCAGTTACTGTTTCATACGTATTCAATACGCGCTTTATTCCATAATAAAGAAGTATTTTGCTTTTCGACGCGCATTTTAGAAGTTAATTTTTTTATAAAATATTATTTTTTTCATGTTATACTTGTGACTAATAATTAAGTGCAGACTACAGAGTAGGCGTGGTCACGGGTTACGGGTCAACCCGTGATCCGACGGGTCGTACGGGTCGGTGATCCGGCGTGTCCGGGTAGGCGGGTGGGGATGGGTAGCGAGTCCGGGTTAGGGTCGAGGTTTTGTAACCCGGTGACCCGCCGGGTCGACCTATTTTGAAAACTTGACCGTTGGCGTGGGGTCCACCGTTGGATGATTTTTTTTTTTTTTTAAATTGTAGCCGTTGTAACGGCTAGGTGAGTGGTAGATTAGGCTCGGGGCTATAAATATCCCCCATATTCCCATCCAATCCATCAATCACCTATCAATTTTATTTCATTAGCTCGTAATCGTGTCCTATCAATTTTATTTCATTAGCTCGCAATCATGTCCGACGCAAGTCACGCAACTAGATCCGGTGATAACCTTCGGGCGGCGTTGTTCCGGGATCATTACGAGAAGGTGGAGCAAGCCGGTGGAAAGTTCGAAGCCGTTTGTCGTCATTGTGGTCACAAGTACAAGGTGACAAATAACCTTGGATATGGAAATTTGAAGATTCACATCACCAAGAAGCAGGGACGGAGCCAGAAATTTATCGAAGGGGGGGGGGGGGGGCAAAGATTTATACAAGTTGTTGATTCAATGTTCGATAGATTTTTTATAGTAACGTTTAGCGAACTAAAACTATGATATTTTCGATTAAACGATGATATTTTAGTTTAAACAAAGTTTTTTTAGTTCAAAACACAATGTTTTTTTGTTCAAAATGGTTGTGTTTAAATTTAAAATTGGGTCAGCAGTTGTTATATATATATTTCTCTTTAAACGAAAAAATGATGTCGTTTTTATCAATAATAAATTTTTTTAGTCAAAAAATATATCGTTTGAAACCTACAAAGTCAATATGCAACTTGTTGTTTTGTTAGCATGCAATAACGTCTAACAAGATATACAAACTTTAAACTTACATAATTTCTTCTATAATTATCGAATTTAGTAATATAACCTCGATCTTGTTTCGAAGTTCTTTGGTTGAATTATATTGTCGAAATATCAAATTAAGTAAAATATAAAAGAAATGTGCTTTATTAAAAGACATTTGAAATAATTAATATGTGTTTAACTTTCAAATGGTCATAACTTTTTACTTGTTTATCGGATTCAGGCTTATAATATATCAAAACGAAGCTATCGACGCGTAGAACAAATATAGGTTATTCGTCGGATGAAAGGGGGGTGTATGCTCCCGCTTGCTCCCACCTAGATCCGTCTATGCCAAGAAGCACCCTGATAAGATCAAGAACGATGGCGCATCGGGCTTGAGTGGTGGTAACTAGTCTAGTATTCTTAAGTCCTAACTTCTAATCCTAAGTTTTTAACTTTTTATGTTATGTGTGAATGTGAGTGGTGTTTCATAAGTAAGTAAGTTTATGTAGCGGGTTGTAATCATAATGTCGGTTTGTAATAAACTTTTGTTTGTGTGAATGTTGTTTCATAAGATTATTTGTTTAGTAATTACCTAACAACGTAGAAAAAATTACCTAAACATTAGATATCAACTTTATAATTTCAAAAATATTAAAAACTCATAAAAATTACACCCAAAAAAAAAAACAAAGGGCAATGGCTAGTTCCCAACGGTCGGTAACGAGCCGATAGGCTCCGGTTTGGCCCTATAAATACCCCTTCTCCCTCTCATTTTCAAACCACACCTCACTCATCTCCTCTAATCTCATCTTCATCTCTCTAATCGTTCTCTAATCGCTCGATCTTGTCTCTCGTAGTCCCGGTTTCCTAATCTCTCTCTTGAATCTCCTAAATCTCTAAAATTAAAAATGTCGGGTGTCTTCAATCGAATTACCCGGGGTCGCAAAAGTGTTAGTGGAGCCCCATCTTCGTCGACCCCGAGTGTTGGAGGCGGAGCCGGCGGCTCGAACCCGGCGGCGGCACCAAGCCTTCGGCGAAGTGCATCGGTCTCGGCGGTGAGCGAATCCCGACGTCGTCGAGATGATGCTCTTTTAGCCGACCACGTCGACGAGATCATGGAGGAGGGGGAGGCCGAGCCCAAGGGGACCCCTCAAGCCGGGACTCCGACGATTCCGACCCAAGAGTCTGGGTTCCCCGCCAAAGGGAGTCAAGGAACTCCGGCCGATGGCGACCCTATTACTACGGCGGAAGTTCGAGCCACTACTTTCAAGCATTGGTTCACGAAGGGGCCTCGGGATTTGGCTTGGGAGGAAGAAAGTTGCTCGGCCAAGTGCAACTTCTGCAGGACGGTCTACAAGCACAAGAAGGGAGGCGGATATGGGAACTACGGTCACCATATCCGGTCGAAGCATCCCGAAAAGTTTGGCCTCACCAAAGGACAAACTCAACTAACCGGGTACGCATCTTCTTCCTCTCTACCGGCTGGTTTATGGTCTTATGATTATCGTAGTTGTCATGATAACTATGCGGAAATGATAGCTGTCGAGGGTTTAGCTTATAGTTTTTCACAACGTTTATGTTTAAATGATTTTATTACACAAAATGTTCAACCTGCATGGCAAGGTATTAGTCGAAACACGGTTAAGAGGAAAATAGTTAGACGGTATAACACCCGTAAATGGGTCGCATATTATAAAGTTATACCCGACATTTTTCTCGTAGCGTGTTGTTTCGACCCTAGATATAAATTAAACGGGGTTCAAAAGTTTTTAGAAAACTATTTTCCGACTTTAAGAATTGAGGAAGATCCTGATTGCAATGTTCCAATTATAGTTGCTAGAGTTAGAGGATTATTAGAACAATTATATACTGAATACTCGACGGGCGATAGAGCGCCCTCCTCCGGTCGTCCTCCCATGCCTTCTAGTTCAAGCGGGTCACGAACTAGCATCACCGCTAGAATTAAGGCACTTGCCCGAGATATCTTTGGGTCAAAGAGGTTGAGATCTTCGTCGAGCCCCCACTCGGATCTCGACGAATATTTGTCCACTAACTTTGATTTTTCTCAGTGATGAGGAAGAATATTTCGATGTCCTTGAATGGTGGAGCCGTCCCGAAAGACAAAGATTCCCGACGTTGCAGGTAATCGCCCGACAAATACTTGGGGCACCTTGCTCCACCGTTGCTGTCGAGCATCTTTTCAGTCGCGGAGGTCAGATTCTTTCGGAGAAGAGATCAAGGTTGCTTCCCGAAAACCTCGAAGCCCAAGTTTGCCTTGCAGATTAAAAGAAGGCGGATATGCGAATGCAGAAGAACATCTTGGGGACTGATTCCGAGGATGATGACGGAGTAGATACAGAGTCCGTTGGGAGCTCCATTGACGACGCGGTCACAGATGGCTCAGGAGGTGGAGGGTCCGACGATCAAGAAGACTAGAAGAGTAGGTAACCGGGCCGGGGTTCAGACATACACAGGTAAAAGAACTACGTGGGCTTTGATTCCTCAACCCCGGGAGGATATGTAGGCAATCGAGAAACCGATTCAAGCCCTTCTTTCCTTTTTTTCCCCACACTCACTCATACGCAAATTGTACAATTGTATTGTAGTCTTGTAGACTTGTAGAGTTATAGTTGTACTTGTAGACTTGTAGTCTTGAAAATTATAATTTGTAATATTGTAATTTGTACCTAAAGTTCTAAAAGGAAAACACGAAAGGATATTTTTCAAACATATATGCGTTCAAATGTTCAATACCCGTTCCCGACAATTCCGAACAAGTGCAAACCCGTCCAACCCGGGCCATACCCGTCGGGTCAACCCGCTGAGTTGACCCTTTGACCCTCTGACCCGCCGGGTGACCCGAACCCACCAACCCGTGGAATTCTCGGGTTAGGGTTCGGGTCGCCCCTCCCCGACCCTTGACCCGGTGGGTCGAACCCGTTGACCCGCCGGGTCGGACCCGTGGCCACGCCTACTACAGAGTATGAAATTATTTTTAAAAAAATAATTATAAAAATAATATTTTTTAGTGGTTACCTCCTTAAGCTTAAAAAAGGTGTACAAAATGACACAGATATTTATTTTGAAACGGATGGAGTATTAAAAAGGTAACAAACGGATTATAGATCCATTGATCAAGTTCAATATAAATAATGGATCCATGATCTGTTCGTGTAATTTTTTCTTTAAAGTTGAAACTTAAATTTTAAAAAAATGTATTTATATATATTTTTAATTTTTTTCAAAAATTTTAAGCTTGTCTTTATATATATAACACATGAACGGATCATAATATTGAATGGATCTTTGGTCCATTCATTACTTTGTTAATGTCAAACGTATTTAAAGTTGAACACATATTAAGCGAAAATTCAAATCAGGGGCGGATGGTTTTGGGGGCAAACCCAACCACTGCTGCTGGGGGAATTATTTTTGGAGCTAGTTAAAAAAAATAATTTGCTGGGTGAATATATTTTTTAGGTGGGCAATGGCAATGGGCTTAATGTTTTTAGGTGGGCAATGGCAATGGAATTAATATTTTTAGGTCCAAAAATAATTTGCTGGGTGAATATATTTTATTCGGATTAATCTAAATTTCTTTCTTACTGTATTTTTTTAGGTGACAACTTGGCTCAATTGAATTTCTTTTGTATTTTGTATGAAGTAATATCAGTGTTCTAAATATCGGATATATCGGTTTAGTGCCCAATCTTTTTAATCCCCAACCTTTGCAATACATTCCAATTTAGTGCCCAATCTTTTTAATCGTTCCAATTCAGTCCCCTAACCTTAGAAAAAATATTTCAAAATTAATCCTTTGGTTAGGTTTACATCTATTTTCCGTTAAATGGGTGATTTGATTTGCTGACTAAAATACATGTGACTTTTACCCAACTTTATATATATATAAATAAAATTTATCATCATTAATTAGTGCAATTAATGGACTTTCACCCAACTATAGATATAGATAGATAGATATTGTGTTATGTATGTATGTAGATATCTTTAAAAAAGAGATGATCACATCCTAATCACTATAGGTGGTAACTTAAATATGGTATTGTTTGTCATTTGTAGCGTGATATGGCAGATCCTAACCACTATAATGCTCACATCTTATTTTATATTATTCGATTGTGCCGTGTTACCACCATTTTTTAAGGCCGTTATATTTTCATGTACTTATTAGATGAGCAGGTTATTCCCTTTCTGAATAAGTACAACTTATATTTTTCCTCTATTAAATAACATATTTACAAGTGACTATTGCTTAACTTTCGATCTTTTGCATTTCAGGGTATGAAAATAGAGGTCATGGTTAGAGAAGATCTTTGGTGAAAATTCAATAATATATTATATGAAAAGTCAATTTACATGATTTCTTTATTTCAATCTTCACCGAAGATTGGATTTAGAAAAATTAGGGACCATAGTTTTTTGATCAACTTCTTGCCTACTACGGTTATTTATAACCCTTATTGTTATCGCGACATTCCTGCTTTTGAGTTCAATTTCATTGAATTTGAACGTATACTCGATACTCCTAGGATACATTGCAGCTATGTGATAAGTATGTTATAATATATTCTTTTAATAAGCAAGTATTTATATATACTAATTCTTCTATCTTATACTTTGTGATAGATGTCATGGGAGAAGTACATCAAATATCTCCAACCATCGATGGTAGATTTGATCTTATATTGAAGAATGTTAGACAAGTTCATTTTTATATGCACTGATTTATGTATTTTGTTATATATAAGTTATTGACTTTATTACCTTTGAATTTTGATATTGAATTATTTCACAGGAATCGTACACTGAAGTGCTCTGTTGGTCCGGAATTATTTGAACAACTACATATCATCGATCCGGAGATGAAAAGACAATTCATTGTCATATTTCAATTTCTTATTGTAAAAGACGTTGGAAGTAAGTTTCAAATTATATTGACCTTATTTCTCAATATTTTCAATAATTATAATTTCTTTTATTTTACCTCGTGAACATGCATACTTTACTTTTATATTTTTACATTTTGTTGTGTGTAGGTGAGATAATATTATCAACTTCAGCCGATGTGACAAAGTTATATATAAATCCGATTTTTTCCGAAAGTAACACATATCGAAGAAGTTAATTTCTTATTTCACTTATTTGTTGTATATATACCAATACTAATATGTTGAACTATATTTATTTTACAAGTTTATTAAACCCGACGATACCTTCAACATCAAAATTGTGCAACGACGCCTTGAATTCTCCAACCTTGTGGATTAATGAAATTGTCTTGATCTATATAGTACTCTTTTAATTATCGATCAAATATGTGAATCGAGTGAGTGGGACCAGTTTATTATATTTATCATTTGGATGTTTGGATTTGATTTATTTTTAGGATTATTTAGATGTTTGGATTTAATAGTATTTTCCTATAGAATTTTCATATTATTATAATATTATATATATATATATAAACCCCTTTTAATTATCGATCTAATATGTGAATCGAGTGAACGGAACCTGTTTAGTATATTTATCATTTGGATGTTTGGATTTGATTTATTTTTATGATTATTTGGATGTTTGGATTTAATAGTATTTGGCTATATATTTTCATAATATCATAATATTATAATTTAGATAGTTTAGATAA
Organism: Persicaria tinctoria; assembly: GCA_037127255.1. Lineage (NCBI taxonomy): Eukaryota > Viridiplantae > Streptophyta > Magnoliopsida > Caryophyllales > Polygonaceae > Persicaria > Persicaria tinctoria. The sequence continues at coordinate 12,193,311 of JBANSL010000012.1, forward strand.
ATTATGATAATATCTTTTACAAAATATAATATACTTTACAAATTCCGTGCGTTACGCACGGGTACTATGCTAGTAATAACTTAATTCAGAATACTCTATGCTTACGTGGCAGCCTCTCCACGTTTCACTCCTTCTTGCCCAATCAGATTTTTTTCTTTTTATTTTTTTTCCCTCTTCACATTTTCCATTATTCCCTTTATCTCTTTAAACCAACCACATTTTTTCTTTTATTCTTAACATATTTACTAACTATTTATATAATAACTTAATTCAGAATACTCTAAGCTTACGTGGCAGCCTCTCCACGTTTCACTCCTTCTTGCCCAATCAGATTTTTTTTCTTTTTATTTTTTTTCCCTCTTCACATTTTCCATTATTCCCTTTATCTCTTTAAACCAACCACATTTTTCCTTTTATTCTTAACATATTTACTAACTATTGGGCTTAATTCAAAATATTGAATTCAATCTAATACAACTATTGGACTTAATTCGAATTTATTTACTAACTATTAGGCGGCTTAATTCAAAACATTGAATATAACGGTTGGTTATGACATATCACATTTGAACAAAGTTACAATGATATTGATATTATTACTACTAAGTAATTTAAAATATCTATATTTATGTCTTATACAGTTATACTTTACATGAGATTTAAAAAAAAATCTGAGATAATTATAAGATAAATATACTGTAAAGTTTTTTATGATTTTTATCTTAACTTTTAGTTTTAAAAACCACGCCATGGCGCGGGAATTATACTAGTTCTATTTAATTTCAAATTATATACATGAATGAAATATATGGTGCAATAAATAATATTCAAAGTGATGTTCTGTCAAACAAACACTCAACCATGTCTAACAATATTGAATCAACCCACACAACGGGAATATCGTCTAGTTCAAAATCATGGTTCATTTTAGAGTTCATTTACTTTTATTGGTTGAAATAATATATTTTATTGTTTTTATTTCCCAATAAAAAATAACAAAACGGACCATTGTTCTGAATTTTAATTTAGTGAAATATAATCATATAATTATTCACATAATTTTTTTAAAAAGATATACTATAATTAAACTAGTGGAATCCACATGTAACATAAAGCATTTTTTGCAAAGCTATTTCATTTTAAATTCATATATGCATAGCCAAAAACAAAATGTTAGTAGTTATTTTTTTTTAGATCCTTTCCAGTTCAAGTGGGCTTAGCCCACTCTACATCTGGATCGGGTTACTGTAGGTCTATTTAAGGGGTTGACCCTCCCACTCACAAGCGTCTCCATGTTTTCACGGGGATTCGAACTTCGAACCTCGAAGTATGGGATGTAGCCCCGTAACCACTACACCAACTTGTGATTGGTATGTTAGTAGTTATTTAAAACAAAATGATTAATGAATCATTTGTGTTTTGACAATTAAATGATTGACACTTGGACCTTCCAAACACCACAACAGAGGAAAATACTTGGATGACCCATTTTTGGGTGACCCAAGGGGTAGTTAAGTAAATCCCATAAAATAAATCAAATGGATAAAAGGAAATTAAAATCTGCAAAGTAGGTAATGAGTACCCTACTTCTAGCTAGGTTAATAATGATGTTTTTTATTTTCCTTTTCCTATCAACATTTGAATTACAAACTCTCAATTTATTCAAACTCTCAATATCCAACTTCTCCTCACACGTTTTGGCCGGAATGAAGAGTTAACTTGCCGGAATTTGTGGTGGATCGTCGGATTCAAGGTTTCCGATCGCCGAAGTCGCTGAAGATTTAAGGTTAGACATACTATTATTTATCAGTTTCAAGTCTGCATGTGTTGCTTTTGAATCTGCAATTGAGGCGTTTTCATTTATTTGAATCTTCAACGAAGTCTGCATGTTGCTTTTGAATCTTGAAGGAGGTGTGTTTCACTTGATTAACCTTGATCGATCGTCTATTAAGGTTCACGGATGTGACAAGTTGAATGAAGATTAGGGAATGAACAAACCGATTAGCCTCTTATTTTCGAAAATCGAATACCTAGGGTTAGGGTGCATTCGAATACAAGTTGATTGAAGATTAGTGATCGATTAGGGTCCTCAGAAGTATAATTGTAGTGAGTAGCTAGGGTTCTAAGATGTAATCTTGCATCTGATTTGTGCCAATATAGGTAAGAAGAGCTGTTTATAAGTTGATTTGTGGCAATAAGGTATTACCTTATTTTGTTTCGAAACTAATTGTGGGAATTGCTGGATTCATTGGACAATGAGGGGCTAAATCATCTTTAAGTTTGATGAGGGTTTAGGATTATGGATGTATTTATTTTAAATAAGATTATTCAACAAAACTTTATTGTATATTCTCAGAAGAAAAAATAGTATAACTGCCCGCGGCTTGCCGATAGGCCTGCGGGCACTGGATGAGACTTGCCGATAGGCCTGCGGGCATTGGATAAAAATACATTTAATCATACATTCATTAAGTTTTCTGTCTGTCTCGCTATAGTATTATGGGTATAACTTGGTTTCATCTTTCAATAACAGTCGGGTTCCTCCCAACTGGGACAGGACGATTGTTTGATCATATCATCACCGATGAGTCAAGAACGAGGATTTGATCTTAACGTCGGATACGAGGACATTGGGTCTGACAACGACTCAGGTAGCTTACTCTATCAATTAATATTCCATTAACATCGGGTGCATATGAATCAATTCCATGACATACCATTTGTTGCATGCATTTGCGAATAATACGTACAGTTGGGTTGGAATCGCAAGACACCATTGTCGTGATTTCGGATGATGACGCCTTAGAGGGTACGTCAATGAGTGGAGATCACGTTGACATTGCTGCAAATGGAGAGGGTGTCGATGTGCCAACGTCGGATCATGGTGTTGAAGCTGATGTTAATTGTCCAAAGGTCGGGCTGATTTTGGAACACGAACATGATGTGTTCACATTCATCAATGGTTATGCTAAACGACAAGGATTTCAAACAAGAATTCGGAGTTCTACCTTGTTAAAGGATGATGAAAGAGGCACTGGGCCAGGTATGAATGATAGGCACAATATGTTGAGGATAATATGTTCTAAAGGGGGTAGGTTTAAAACGAGGTCAAGGGACCCGAGGAGGGGGCCCACGTCGGCTGTTACAGGGTGTAAGTTCGGTGTTAAGGTTGTCCGTGAGAAAGCGGGGGTGTGGAAGATAACTAGAGCTTCGCTTGAGCATAACCACGAGTGCGTCCCGACGAATTCAAGATTCCTTCCAAATTATAGGATCATCACCGAAGGGAACAAGAGACGGATCTTAGACATGGATAGGGCGAGTGTGCCTATAGCTAAGAACTACACATCGTTTGTAATTGCAAGCGAGAACCACGAGAATGTTGATTTCAATGAGCGGGACCTTAGAAACCTTGTTGGCAAGGCCCGAAGAAAATACATGGATAATGGCGACTTCAATGCGATGAGGAAACATTTTGAAGATATGTGTTCAAGCAACTCGAATTTTTTCTACGCATACGATGTCGATGACAAAAACACATTGAAGAATGTGTTTTGGGCAGACGGAAGGAGTCGAGCAGCGTATGCGGAGTTTGGTGACGTCGTATCATTCGATACGACGTACGTATCGAATAGATACAGGATGCCCTTTGCACCGTTCATTGGGGTTAACCACCGCGGCCAGAGTTTGTTGCTAGGATGTGCTTTACTTATTGGAGAAGAAATAGAGAACTTCGTGTGGTTGTTTCGTACTTGGCTCAGGTGTATGTCCGAAAAGATGCCAACCGCAATCTTAACAGACCAATGTCAAGCCATCGGTATGTTGTACGTTCCTCCATCCAGTTATTTATAAATATCAACGTAGGCGTGTTCTTTGTTATATCAATACATTGTAGCATGTCAGTAGTTACTGTAATGTAGGCTTTTAGCTATTGTAGGCTTGTAGCAACCTTACAACTTTGATCTGTGGCGTTTGTGTGCAGGAAACGCAGTGGGGCAGGTGTTTCCGAACACTCCACATCGATGGTGCATATGGCATGTGATGCAAAATGTACGAAAACATCTTAACAGCAATCCCCAGTGGAAGGGGGAGAAGGGCATACGCAGTGCACTCCAAGCGGCTCTAAACGATTCACTAAGTATTGCAGAATTCGAAAATGCATGGTCGGAGATGCTAGACAAGTTCGATCTGCATAACAACAAGTGGTTATGTACTATGTATGAGAAGCGAAGCCGTTGAGTTCCTATCTACTTCAAGGACACATTTTGGGCCGGAATGTCGAGCACACAAAGGAGTGAAGGTATGAATCATTTCTTCAAACAGTTTGTCAACATCAATACTACTTTGAAGCTATTTGTAGAGCAATACGGTCTTGCATTATCGAAGAGGGTTTGGGAGGAGGAGACTGCTACATTCTCATCCATCAATAGTCCAATTCAGTGTATGACCGAGGATGTGTTTGAGTACGTATTCCAGCGGTTGTACACTTCTGCGAAGTTTGCCAAGTTACAAAAGGAGGTGCAAAAGCTCGTGTACAACAATGCGGTTAAGGTTCTCGACTCCGGAGATTTGTGCGATTACGACATCGTCGTAAAGCAACCTACATACAGTGGTACACGGTGCAAAACGTTTAAGGTGACAATGCATAAAGCCACGACGGACATAAAATGCGAGTGCAAGTGGTTTGAGTTTAGGGGGGTATTGTGCACACACATTTTGCGTGTGATGAGTGAAGAGCAGATGGATTATGTACCGGAGAGATATATTCTAAAACGGTGGCGGAAGGATCTACCCTGGGAACACATAACTGTTGCGGTACCTTACTACGCCTTGCTTAAAAAGAAGCCTGACGCAATCCAGCGGTATGATAATATTCATAGGAAGGTCGATGCCATGGCTGGGTACGCGATGATCAATCAGGAATTGTACACGGAAGTTATGGCTAAGCTTACAGAAGTCGAAGATATGGTAAAGGAGGTTGCAAGGGGGACGCATGGCCTGCATTTGCACAATATCGACGGCATTGGGAGGGTGGATGGGCGGCGATCGATTCACCCGCGTGAAAACCTGGCGAACGAGGAGGACGATGCGGGAGATACTGCACCAGCCCCTGTGGCAGATCCTGTTGACAGAAGGGGTAGAGGAGCCGAAAGACTTAGGAGGTTAGGGTATGAAAGGGAAAAGGCTCGGGAGCGTCAGCAGCAGCGAAGCATGGCAGGCAGTCCCGCCTCGAGTCATGCAGGAGCAAGCTATGTTCAAAGCCAGTACAACAGGATCTCCTTGCCCACGCACCATCCGACCCTCATGTACAATCAGGTACATGGAAGAACCGTTTCGCATTTAACATACTAGCGATTCCATGATTGTTCGGTAGCTCATACTACAACTTTCTCGATTTGATTGCTAGATGATGCATACACAAGCCTTCCAACAAAGTGGTGGAGCTCACACCAGACGCCATATTCCTTTGCGCATTACGCAGGTTAGTCGAATAGTTTATCATCGTGGGCTGACGATTATCAGAATTACTTAACTAATGGTTCTTATGCAGGTTGCCCAAACACAACATTCGGGATCATCATCGATGCAGTCAATCCCGTATCAACCCGAACGGAAGATCAATGTTGTAGATCAGCTTCATTAATACACCGTTGTTATCGAACTTCGTGATTTTGTGTAGAAGGACATGTACTGCATCTACAAATTAAGCAAAATGTTGATGATTTTCTTTTTCATTTTGAATTACATCACCATTGCTGTTGTCTTTGTGATTTTGTTTAAAAGGACATGTTATGCATCTACAAAGCAACAATTTATGATTTCCATTAAAGTTCCTATCCACATAAGACATAAGTTTATGATTTTATTACCATTATAATTGTGTGTACAAAATGTTATGTATTCGGCATCAAGGTGAGATCAACTGGTGGCCCATTGTGAGAAGGCCCAATCCCAACCCTATAGCCCATGGAAAAAAGCCCAACACCACCCTAGTGCGCCACACAATCGGCACCTTCATCCCCAACCTGCCATTCCGAGCGCCAAACAAATAAACTCATAAACTTTCCGACAACGGAGTAACTGACAACCTCTCATCGTCTCGCCCCTGTCTCGCTGGTTTGTTCACCAAATTGGTAAGTGAAATCGTTATATTTTGCATTGTTGTGGGTAGGAGTAGTTTATGTACTCAGATAGCATTCAAACGAAGTAAATCGCCCATCTCTCTCGCTGATTTACACAAATCGATTTCATGATATCTTTTCAATTTGTGTTGTTTGTCCATTCCTCTGCCGAACTTAATATATTAACCGTTATTGTAATGCAATTGTGCCCTAAATTAGACGAGTTATTGGCAATTAGTTGTATAGGTTCAATCGGATTTCATGTGCTTCGGGGGTGTTTCTATGGGGGTTTTGGCGTTTAGGTTTTCTGAGACTTCTCGGTTTGTGTTGCTTTGGATGTTGATTCGAACTGGGGAATCGATTTGTTTGTCATGTGGGTTTGTGGCGTTCGTTTTGTTTTGGTTAAATTTTGCACTTTCATACTGTCAAACAGTTATTTTCGATTGGGGGAAATTGTGCTGCTCTTAAGATTTTCTTTGTGATTCAAAATGCTTTCGGTTTTTACAGGGATTTAGACATCATTCCATACTGTCTGAAATGGCCCCGGATTATATGAAGCTGGTTACTCTTACTAAAGTGCAGAAGAAGAGGTGGGATTCGTTAGCCCAATTGGATATCGTGCCCACCAAATTCTTTGATGTGCCTACCCTCAAGGCTCAAACGCCTTGGCTTTTTTGATATTACGAAGATGTTGTTGGATCAGTGCGGGTTGGGTGCTTTTTTGGAGAAAAATGCCCCAACATATGACAGATATCTGCTGGAATTTCTATCAACACTTGAGGTCCTTGAGGACGAGGACAAAACGATTACCTTTAAACTGAACGATGTGGAGCGGAGCCTGACCCAACTTCAGTTGCGGGAGATCATAGGTGTTACACGTGCACCTACAAAGAATACGTTGGCGCCCGGTGATCAGCCTAGAAAAGTTTGGTCGGCGATCACAGGTTCGGCTTTTGACAGTCGGAAGGGGGAAACGAACAGCAGGTTGATTCATCCATGCTTGATTTTGGTGCACAAAGTGATTAAGATGGCTTTCATGGGTCAAAGTGAGGTCAACAAGTTCACTGCCGCAGATTTGGGATGGTTCTGGACCTTGTTCGAAAGTAATAATGCGGTGGCTAACTGGGCTTCAATATTTCTTACAAGTTGTGTTCGAGAACAAGGGAAGCCAAACGCTAAGGGGAAGTTAGCTTTAGGGGGTATGATCACATTGATTGCCAGGCATTTCGAAAAAGCTAACCTACTTTCACTTATTTTCCTTTTATCTTTTAACATATTTTCAAAATGACCTTCAAATACCCCTAGGGTCACCCAAAAATGGGTCATCCAATCATCCTCCCACAACATATCAGAAAGATGCATACACAGAATGCACATGTGCACAACGTACAACTACAAGATCATCAATCATAGAGTATTAGAGTCTCCTACCTAATTTCCTCAATCCTCATTCTTCATATATTCAAATTATCCAACTAACGACCAATCAACGCCCAACACGTGTCATTAGAATTAATAGTTTACACAATTCAAAGATTGTGTTCGACTATTGTGAGATTTGCGAAACCGATCGATTGATATGTTGACAAATCGTGCTGGATATGCAACATTCTCCAGTCCAAAAGGTTAAATCGCTCACCTTGGGCACCCCTCACCCTTCAGCCTGGCGAAGATTATGAGAAAAGGTAAATTATGGTGGTCCCAACTGGTGACAAGTGCTCACTGCGCAGCCACTGGTGAGACTCGAGATCCTTGGTCCCTTGCTCCAAATGTCACCCCTGAGACTCGAGATGATGCAAGTAGGTTGTGAGTTTCCTCGAACTTTTTTTCTTGTTTGTTTTTAGGTAAGGAGGGAAATTAATCTATTTTTAAATTAGGATTTATTGATCAATATTTTAACCATTATCTTTTTTCACTCATTTTTCAGACAAAATCTATTTCATTTCCTCCATTTGATTACGTAATTTGAGCATTATATCCTCTAGGATGCTCTAACAATTTCTTTCTCCCCTTTTATAGACTAAAAAAAAGTGATCATCATATAACTTTTTTATATAAAATTTGTTTCCTTGTGTAGTTTCCTTTTCCTTCTATTCTCTTCCACTCAAACAAACAAGCCCTTAATTGCAATGCTTCTTTGTATGCGACTCAAGGGATATGCGAGTGGCATTATTGTTTTTTCTTTTGGTGTTGCAGGCGTCCAGTTGAATACTATTCAAGAAACACCTTAGCTGAGACGGAATCCTGCCAAAGCAAGGGTAGAGATGTACGCATCCAAATCCCAAGCAAGTAAGGGGAGATTTTCAATAAACACATGGAATGTGTAACTAAGAGCACCCACAATGGTTATATTGTCAGTGTCTTAATTTTTTTTTTAAAAAAAAGGAAAGTGATAAAAGGTACAAATATGGGAAGGATATTTTGCATTGGGAGATGGATGAGTTAATGGAAGAAGAAACCCCTTTTGCATTGACTCTAACAAAACATTATACTTTATTTTTTAAATATTGTTATATACTCTATCACCCATAAAAATTAAAACAAATAAAAATTATTTCATTAAATATAAAATAATACTGTATTATCTATCTTTAGATACAAATTTTGCATATGTTTAAAATTTATTTGGATTAAATATATAGTAATATGTATTATTTTATTTTATTCCAATTCATATAATTAAAAAATTTTATATTAATATAATTATTGATTTATTATTTATAGTATTCATATAATAATGTGATAATAAATGTTTGATTTTTCATTATTGATAAATGTGGTAAGTTATAGATTGTGTAAGATGATGCAAGTATGAGACTTAAAGAAATTTTGAGTGAATATGTAAGGTTGATGTGATAAAAAAAAAAAAAAAAGGGATAAAAAATGTTATAAGAAACTTTTGAAGATTATATGGGTTGTGGTCCTTCTGTATGCTGTAATACCATCATTTACACCATCAAGCTATCTCTAAAAGAGACTACTAATAAAGAGGAAAATTTCCTCTCTTTTTCCCCTGAGATGCAAATTTGCAGAGTTTTTGGTATAAACTTATTATATATGAACACCAAACATGCTAATGTGGAGTATCACATTACATTAAGAACCACACAAAAAATCACATTCATACCTGAAATAAAGAAAATAAGGAAGATGTACAAAAGTGAAATGGGTAATCCCATTTACTTAATTGTGCATAAATTTAGCTCCTTTGCAACAGCACACAAAATGGCAGAAATCTAATTAGATCTCTCTCTCTTTAAAGGTAAGGGGATTTGGGGGGTCAAGCTCCTCATTTGACCTAATCAGTGTTTGGAGTTGTTGACCCAATCTTTGTATCCTTTCCGGTCGGAAATTTACACGAAGAAAACTAGACGATGATTGCCAATGGCTACTTCAGCCACCCTCTGCAATTGCTATGTACAGTTAGCATCCGCGCCAGGATGACCAAGGGAGACGGTGATGTTTCCATCGATGAGGATGGCAAACAGATCCATGCAACCGAACCAGCCAAAGCCTTCATATACAGGAAAGAAACCGAAAAAAAGGCAACACTTGATGAATCACAAAATTACATCTGCTGAAGCACGGCCTAGTGGTAGGTGACAAGTATTCGAACACTAATAGTCACCATTACTCAGTGACCAAAATATACCAGGTGACATGTCGCAGTGTTCTTCCGTATCAGCATCCAATATATGTTTGGTGGCGTTCCACTTGCAATCAGATCAGAGATCACAAGACAGAAAAGCACTTTTGACATCACAGTATCCCATTCAATACCTTCTGATAGTAATCGTATTGGCGCGTTCTCCATGCGTCTAAGCTGCTGCTAATCAGGGAAAGCACCAAGGATACACATTGCTGCAGAAGCAAGGCACATGATAACATGGAAAATTTTCAATAATATTGGAAATTGTCAAGTTAATCAAAGTACAATTAAGACGGATGTCAAACCTCTTCTGTCAGACTTAGCTGGAACCGTTTCCGTAGATTCTGAATTGTCCGAGGGCCTACTTTAAAGCATGGAAAACCAGAATCCTGATCCAGATTCAGTACAGCGTGAGTTCCAGGAACCAATTATTAAATGATACAGGAAGATAATGAAGGGATTGAAAGAACAGTGCTTTCTATTTTCCTGCTGACCTATATAATCTACTAATAAGCCTGAATTTCCATGTAATTTTAGGTCAGGGGAAAATCACGTGAGTCGTGTTCCTCAAATACTTGGCCTAACAGTAAGAATTAAGTCCTTTCAAGTGATTCAGAAATCTCCTGATTCCTTCAATACATGTTACATGAAGTCACGTAAAAAAATCCCACCATAGATTCTACCTGAAGCATTTCAACAAGGAGAATTATCCGTTCTGCATGCTTACGGCAAGTAAGAAAACCTTGAATCAAGAGAACCTGAACCATAGTGAAACAGAGAATATCATTCATGGTTTTTATTAAGGGATACAAGTGCTTTAAATACTCAAAGAAGGGGATTAATACTTTAAAATAATCAAAGAACTCGCTCGGAACTCCCTCAGCATCAGAATCCATAACCTGGCAGACCCAAACATATTGAACCTCAAATTAGGGAAAGTTGAAAATATCTGCGGTTCACACTTGTAAGTTGTAACCAATGTTATGTTTCCTCAAATAAATAATCAATGATTTGGCTTCTCCTACTACCTACCTCAAGAAGTTCACGTGTCAATTTGAATGGTGCGCTCTCGAAATTCACACCTCCAGGTGAATTTGAAAGCATGAAACCAAAATCAATGTGTATGATATGACCATCTTCATCCAACAAAAGGTTACCATTATGTCGATCCTTGACCTGCAGTAAAATAAAACAGTCTCAAACAATTGCATCTGAATACTGACATCAAATAACTAAATAAAAAAATAGACAATATCTTAGCCCTGTTCCTGTATGTTTGCGAATTGCGATGCAGTTTAAGTATATGCTTCATATTGACATTGCAATAGGGAAAAGAGAGAATCTTTTGCCTTCACTCAGAGAAGTGTAGTTATAGTGCTGGTAAAGGGTCACAAAAGTTCAAAGTGACTATGCAGAAAAGATCTCACTATCCAGGAAGCTTAACACCAACCCGCCCATTTTGACTAAGTATAAATTTATTTTTGTTTAAGGATCACTTTTCAGAAACTGCCCACTAAAACAAAGCTAAAACATATTGCAAATTCATTGACAGAAACAACAGTGACTGGCAATGAATAGAAAAAAGAGAGTAGAAGACGTGTGCCCACTGTCCAGGCTATTTCAACTGTATGATGGGGAAAGCTAGGCTGTAGTGATGACCGATGACAATAGGTGCTTCCTTATGGAAAATATTTTATTTTATTGTTGCATATTAAATTGTACAAGGATAAAGGAGAGAGATTAAAAGATAAGAAAGGAATAATAAGTTATATTAAGTATCAAACTAGCATGGTCAAACCTACTGCATTCAATATCGTCAGGTATGCAGGAATTGGAAAAATAACTTACCTGCAGAAGGTAGCACACTAGCGAGTATCCTGCCATACTCTCAACAAAGTTCCTCTGCATGATATAACAGCTAGTTAGTTTTTTTGGCACACAACACAACAGCTAGTTATAAACAAGAACATTGAATACTATAATGGAAAAAGATCATATTCTCAACACCAAAATGGTAGATTTCAAAAGCAGTGTATAACAATATTATTCAAACCCAGCACGTATATATCTTTTATTCATATACCCCCTGCATGTACAATATATATACACACACCGCTTGCAACTTCACAACTATATCTTTATTAAGTGGAGCCATAAAATCAATCCAATTATCGTGGTACCAAATAAATTTTCAAGGGGTTACTGTGGTACAACTCGCAACTCACAACTCACAATTCCCATCCTTCACCCACAACGACCCCCAGCTACCTCACCTCTCGCATGGTCTCACCCACCGCCAAAAAATGAAAGCATAGGGACAATGAATAATGATGGCATAACTCCACCCAACTCCCCAACAGTCTCTTGAAGATATCACAGCCTCTATAATTAATACTAACTATACCATCAGCAATTCAGTGTTGCTTAGAAGAAAAGAAGAAGAAGAAGAAGACAGCAGAAATGATGAGATAAATGATTAAATGACAAGCCACTAACAAGCATATGGTCCATATGCAATTACAAAGAAGCAAATGTGGTGGTCTAGCAAAATACCTGGGCAAGTTTAAAAGTTGGGGAATTTTCCTGATATTTAGCATTGAAGAATTCCCGTAAACTTGAGATATTTGGATATCGGCTTTTGATAGAATGGATTGAGGCCTAGAAAATGATATAGATATGTTAAATGGTGATAGTCTGATTTAAGAACGATCAGAACACTAAGAAGATGCAGTATTATAAATAGTGAATGCAGAGAATTACTGTATCTGGGATCGTTTCAATTAGAGCTGTATATGATGAGGTTACCAGGACCTCATAGGGACGCAACCAGAGAGGTAGACCAGCTTCCTGGAATATATCTGAACAGGATATATATAGAATGAATCTGAAGTGTAACTTGACAAGATTTACAGAAGAATATACAATAAAAGACACAAATTTGAAGCATAGAAAAACAACATATCTATTAAGTCCAAATTTATTTATTTGACTTCATTATAGTGGACAGTGATCACTTCTAGACAGAAGAAATCCAACTTGTGGTCTTCATTTTCCTTCCTAATCACTTTTGTCTCTTGTGAAGCAAGTGAGTAGTAATTATGCAGAAGCTAAAAGAAAGTACCATAAAAGTGAGAGATAAGTTGCACAGCTAGATGTTCCTGCCTGCAATCATCACCACTCTTAACAATCATCTGCAGGAAGTAGGTGGCATTTATCATTGTGCCAAAAAAAAAATTGTATATATATATTACCATTGTGGACAACAAGGCAAAATAAAATCATGCAGCAATCATGTGCATGATAGAAACAAATTGGCGACTGCATTGATTATCAAGGAAATAAGATCTAATGTGAAAATGATAGAGACAAAATCAGGACTTCACAAAAAGACACAATAACTCAGTGATACCAAAGGGCTGATTAGTGATCATTAACTCCTGCCCAAAGATAACTAAGTTACCAGATGAGAAAGGTCACACTTTAGGGACACTCCCTAACATATAGTAGAGCCTAATCCCTCAAGACACCAATTGTGACTTCAACAAAACACCCCACAGCTTAACTGCTAGGAATGTAAACCCTTCCAGCTTGAGCCTAATCCTTTCAGAGTCTTCTTAGTCTGAGCACCTGATCCTTCGAGATTCTTCTAGTTAGATTTGCCCATGTGCGTAACAGAAAAGAAGGGAGAAAGAGCTATATGATGACAAAGAAAAAATATTGATAAGGTTTTGCATTAATGCGTGTCCATAGCTCTACAGAGGTGCTCTTTCAAAAGAAAGAAAAGAAGCACAACAAGAAGGACAGTAAGGTGGAGAGTGCAATTCTCGGCAGAATTTGAAATAAAACTACAAATGATCATTGACTCCCACAATCCTAACAATTCCATCCGATCACATCCCTCCAACATATTGGATGTCCAGGGAGGATCCGAATATCTGAGGAGGAGCAAAAGTAGTCTTCAAGAGCATTCTTACGGAACCCAACCAACTTAACTGCATTTCATTGCAAAAATTCCAAGTTTAAAATCATCACTTCAACTTCCTCATCAACAAATCTCTTTACAAATACCCCAGCAAGTTCAATACGTACCCTTTATTTCCTATTGCAGACTTATGATAAGCAATATAGAGTTTATCAAGTGGGTGCAATATTTGAGTCAAAACACTAGAATTCAGAGAGCAAGAAATATGATATTGATAAAAACATTTTAAAATGCCATGCCCCAAAACATAAAAAGAGAAGGAGAGAACTGCACCATGATCATAATTCTTTTGAGTTTCTAATAAGCGACAAACTGAAAGAAAAAAAAGAATCACTTACGGAACACAAATCCCAACAAGGTAATTTTCCATAAATTGATGCTTTCCGGATCCTATCCTTCTTTTCCTCCCAAAGTTCACCACACAAAGCATCTGCAGGATTGGGAGGTCCACCCATCTATACAAGTCGAGACTTCAGTTTGTACTTTTGCAAAGCATAAAACAAAATCAGAAACTAGCAAGATATCAACCTTAGGTTGTGCATCCGATGGATCTTGCCCAACCCCTTTTATAGGCAATCCAAGGGGGGCTTCTCCTTTGGCGGCAGCTGCCTGGAAGAGAGCATACAAGAAATACAATTTAATGGAAATAAATAGATGAAAAGAAAAGGAGAAAAAGAAGTAAGCTCCAGACCAAAGGAAAGAAGATTATAGATGAGTTTTAAAGTATAACGCATATTGACATAAAAACTACTCTAAACACAACCATCTGATCTCTAGCAATAGGAGCATGTTAATTCAGACAGCAGTAATGCAGTATTTCTTTTTCTTGGAAGAGTTTCAGTTAAGGACCTTGAGGTATCCCATGGTTTTAATAATATCTAAAAGGTAGCCTATTTTTAGCACTCGTCTATTGGGAGATATCAGAGAATCGAAAATATGAAATTACAGTACTGCTTAAACAAAAGGTATTTTAGCAAGGCATTAAATTCCTCCTCCTTATCTAAAAGACTTACTAAATCCTACAATAAAAATGTCATTTTACAATTTGTTGGACCCTTTCTCACAAACTTTACATTTTTCAGGCGTGCCAAAAAATAAAATATGATATTGCTTGGCAGCCTTTGATTCCAGCAAGGGCACAAAAGCTGAAATACAGAGTCACTAAACTTTCGAAAATAGGAAACATCTAAGGAAGTATTGAAAACGCAGGTATCTGATTGATCTTATATAGTTTTCAGGATACTCAATGAGATTTTTACATTTCCTTATGATATCAAGAACACGGCATATAGAGTAAAGCAGGATTGCAACTTAAAGCCCTGGCGCCTCACTAAGAAGATATCATAAAAACAATTTATATATACTCATGGCAGCACCAGGTCACATTATACTTATTTAGGTAAAAGAGAGCAGAGGCTGATTGATATTTGATAGGAAACCTGAATTATGAAGACACCTAGTATGTCCCATGCGAGTTCAGATTGTTTCAGGTCTTACTTTTTTAATCAGACGATGAAACTATGCATTTACTGATCAGATCATAGCTTCTAAGGTTTGTATTAGTGAAAGCCAAAAACAGGGAATGTTAGAGAGGTCATACTAACAGAAGTGCTAAAAAAGCACCAGAAGCCAATATCATATAGCATATACTGATTGATAAACAAGCCTTCTGCAGTTGTCTCCAATTGTACAACAACATTCACAGGCACCAGTTATAGAGTAAACAGAAAAGGAAAAACTTTGAACAAAACACTGAAATTCTCACCTTCACTTCTTCCATGGCTATTGTACTTGGAACACGACGATGTTCCTTTCTACGTTGTGGCGGTTCTGGGTCTTCTATATCATCTAAGCTCAGACCAGGATCAGCTGTCAACACTACTCTGACCCATTCAAGGTCATTATTATGGTCACCTCTAGATGATTTGATCCCTGCACAGTGGGAACAGTTGTAACACCGCTCCTCCACTGAGAGATTAACATCAACAAATTTAATTTTCGTTTCCCATATATTATCCATTGCCCGGTCAATTGCTTGTGAAGCAGATCCCGACATCCTATTATCACTATGGTAGCTCCCGTGTGCTGTCCGAAGGGGGTATGCCCAAGGAGGTGGTTTTGGCAGTAGTGCATCTCCATTAGCTAAAGGAATTCCTCGTCCAGATAGTTTTTGGCTGTTGGATGGATCCTTTGCATTACTAAAAACAACAAAAATTGTGCAAGTTATAATAAATGAGGACAATCACATGCACTGATTACATACAGGTGCAATATAAAGTAAATACCTTTGATTTTCACATTTCAAAACCTCCGCACATATAAGGTAAGGTGCTTTTTCTCTAGAATTTAGAAGTACTGCTTCATCTTCTGGTATATTAAGTACGCGGTAAATTCCTTTACCCATTGGAAAGCACACTCCTACAGTCACACACAAAAAAACCACAAAATGCAGAACAAATTTTATAATTACTACAGCAAAATTTTAAAACCACAAACAATCACCAAATACCTCAAATTCTTAACCTCTACTCAAGTCGTCTTAATGTACTTTTAAGTAAGAAGACAATCCATGAAGCAGTCTATTCTTACAATGTAACGCATCACTCAAACTGAATATATATAAAGGGTTCAGTGATACCTCCACTATTTTGAGCTTCAGCTACATGAGCATTGATTTCTGCGAGGGACTGTAAAGGTAGAAATCATACCGATTAGAAACCTTGAGAATGCTAACAAACGTATCCCAAATGACAACGTAATATCAAAAAAGCATGATAAAACACCCAACCTCACAAAGAGCACTTTTACGGTCCTCAATAGGGAATACATCAACTAATCCATATGATGTATCACAAAGTGACTGCACAAATTCCAAAGACTCATGATGTGCGCCTTTACGAAACTGTGCCACAGCACTGTTCGGCAGAGGTGGTTTAGTACTGGCTTTCTCATTCTGCTGTTTAGATGACCGAGGTTGATTCTGGCATATGGTGGTGCATAGAGAAAATAAGAATGTAAAAAGTGTGCCAGAAAAACAGAAGGTAAAAATGATATCACAGTCCATAAGAAGTTTTGACAGAAAATAAAGCATGTCTCCTACGGAGTATTTGCCTGCCTAACTCATTGATTGAGACTAAAAAGGCTAAACAAATTTCTTTGAAATGTTCTATTGATCAAAAACAAAACGACCAAAACTCATATAATTTTTTTTTTTTAACATTAATACTGAACTAACCTCCTTCTTTGAACCAAACAGCTCTGAATCCTCAATAGATCTATCACGATCACGGAACAATTTACGGATGAAGCTTTCTGTACCAGGGCTTCCATCCAACAAATTTCCACCTGATGTTGATGGCTTTGCTTCTTCAGGATGTACACGGAACAATCGTCTAAAAAGGGGCACATCAGAAGACTCTCCTTCCTCGCCATTGGCAAGGATCTTATTATCACCCACGGTATCATTTGCTTCTTTCTTATCTTCAAAGATGTCTTTAAAAAACTTTCGAACAGATCCTTCTTTCTCGTCATCTTCATCATCACGCTTCTCATTCATGTCCTTCCTATCCTCAGACTTCTCCTTAAAAAGCTTCCGAAAAAAACCTTCCTTGTCGTCTTCTTTAAACGACCTTGAACCAACTTCATCTTCATCATTTCTATCACCTCCATCCTTCTTATCATCAAACTTGTCCCTGAAAAACTTTTTAAAGAAGCCTTCTTTTTCTTCATCTTCAATGGATCTTGTAGACACAATATCTCTATCTGATTCCTCGATTCTCTCTTCCCTTTTGACATCAGATTTTTCCTTGAAAATCTTCTTCAGAAATCCTTCTCTTGAATCCTCTTCTATTGAGCGTGAAGTTGATCTTTCATCAGAATCATTCTTACCTTCACGAAATAATCGCTTAAAGAAACCCTCTGGATTGGGTGCTAACTCGTCATCATTGTCTTTGCTTAAAAGTCTCCGAAAAAAGCCTTCCTTCTCTGAGTCATCCTCATCTTTATCTGCACTCTTCCTGAACATTAATGCATCCCTCACTTTAGGACCCGGAATAAATTTCTTAAAAATCTTATTTTCATCGGGAGAAACCTTTCCACCCTCATCTCCTACATTAGATCCAGGGGATGGTGAAAAGGAAAGTGATCTTTGTGTAGGCGGAGAAGAAGTTAAAGACAGCAGACGTTGCTTAGAGGAGAGTAACCTAGTAAGAACTGGATTCTTACCCGGTACACTAGCTGGTTCGGGTTGGGGTCTAATCAACGGTGGCCACTCGGCCATAAGAGTAGCTGCAATCTGGCATTTTTCTTGAATCCTACTGATGCCCTCGTTGTCATCAGAATCTTCAATCTCTGCCATCAAGAACCAGTGCACCTTGAGTGCTATTTTAAGCGACTGAGAGCAGATATCGATCACAAACTTATCTAGTGAAGGGCTCGGCTTATGTACCATCATGTAACAAATCTGGAACAAGTAGCTCTCAAGACCTGATAAGGGAAGTGTATACATTCTATTACAGAGGTAGTCTCTAACCCCTGAATGATGATGTTTGTACAGGTAGCTGACTGCAATCCATTCACAAAAGAAGGCGGAATCAAAGAACCTAATGAGCCAACCATTTTCACCTATACTCTCGCTGATCGGATTAGTCTTAGTAATCTCCCTAGGTTGATCATCCGGTTCTCCAATGGTTATCCCCAGCAGCCGAACCATTCTGAAATCGATCTAACACGATAAACCCTAAATCACCGAAATCCCTCAGAGCCAAAGCACCCTAAATCACTGTACCTGACTTCAACATTCTCCATCCACCAGCCGGAAATGTCAACTATGGAGAATTAAGCCCTAATAACACAATTAAGCTCAACGAAACTCCCCAGGTCCGATTGATCCTCGGACTTCGGGGGGAATTTGACCTAAGTAGTGGTAGATATCAACAAAGAAACGCGTCTCTAGAATTTGCTCAGATTGATGAGTGATAGAGGAGAACTGAATCGATCTTACAAAGAGGAGTGAAGTAGATAACGGCGAAATCCCCCAACGCCGACGCTGGAAACTCAGCTTGCCGCCACTTAGTTCGATTTCCCGTCCGTCTCTTTCTTCGTCGTTGGTGAAGTCTAGAGAGAGAGGGGGATGAAGAAGGAGAATTCGAACTTCGTCAGAGAGAGAGAGAGTTGGAAGGGGCAACCGGGCAAGTGGCAACAACAATTGAAAGTATTCGCTAAAATGCGCAAGAGGTGCATAGGATAAATTGGTGATCCCACCTAAAAAAAAAGGATAAATTGGTGAGTTTATATTTTCCCGGGAAAACAGTCGAAAAAGCTAAATACACCATAATTTTTAAGAGAAGGCTAAAGAACTCGACAACTTCTTGCGGAATACTTGGAAAACGATATACCAACTCTGCAACATGTTGCGGAGTCAATTCCCTAACCTATTGCGGATTCTATCGTCTTCTTTGACGTGATTTGCAAGTCGTGGCGGAGCATTAATCGTGCTTCCGAGAGCGGGAGAGAGCACCGACGACACAGAGATCGAGAGAGAGGGGCAAATTGGGAGAGAGAAAACAATGGAGGAGACGAGAGATGTGGTTGTCGAAAATGATTTTGGGAGGTTGGCGACGATGGTGGGTGTAGTAACGATGGGCGGTTCTTACAAAACTTTATGATTCCGACAAGTGTGCACAATTAATTTTTTTTTTTTGGTGGACAAACGGGGAGAAGCGGCTCCCCAAACAGTAAGTGTGCACAATGAATTAGACAAAATAAATAGATGTTCCTTCTGGAATAAGGACAAAAAATATAAACCATTGTTAGGTTGGGACAAAATTTGTAAATCAAAAGGACAAGGGGGTCTGGGACTCAGCAAAACAAAAGACGTGAATAAAGCCCTTCAAATGAAATTATTATGGAAAATCCTTGCGGAACCCCACAACCAATAGGTCAGAATAATCCGAGAAAAATATTTAAAGGAAGACCAAATTTGGGATTACAAAAGGAAGAAAAACTTGTCATGGCAATGGCCAAGTTAATTGACCTAAAGGACGAATTCTGCGATGGACTCATCTGGCAAATTGGAAATGGAAAGACGATTAAATTTTGGAGGGATAAATGGCTAAATGATGATAGAAAACTTAAGGATCACAGACTAATCCATCAGATTGATGACCAAGAAAGAGTTGAAAACTATATATTACCAAATAAGACATGAAATGTACAAAAGATTTGCGAAATCCCTCATATGGACCTCATAGAAAAATAATTACAAGTATCCCCCTCCCTTCGCAGGAGATTGAAGACAGACTCTATTGGAAACCTTGCTCCGATTAAAGGTTTTCAACATCAAGTGTCTTACGATTCATCACAAAATCAAATGACAATGAAATAGAACTATTCTCTGGAATATGGAAAGTTGAATGCCCGCAAAAGATAAGAAATTTCTTATGGAAAGTAGGATTGGACGGATTACCTACTAAAGCTAGACTTTGAAACAAAGGGATACATACGCCCATGGATTGCATTTTCTGCAACTCTAGGCAGGAAGACGCTATCCATCTCCTCATGGAGTGCCCGACAACTTTAAGAACTATTGGATCTCTAGATAGAGATATTGAACGAAAAATAGCAAATGTTGACAAAAGTAATCAAAGCATAAAGATTATAACCAACGAAATATTTCGACGGCTGGACCACGAGCAAAAGGCTACTTTGGCTTTCTCGTGGTGGTGCATCTGGACGAAAAGAAACAAGATTATAGTCGATAACCAGAACTTACAAACAATAGACGAATTGGTAGCCATAATAAAGTACCATATGAAAAACTGGAAAAACACTAAACATGATGACTCGTATGAAGAAGACGGAAAGACAACGAAAGTCAAACCTAGAGACAACCCTCGCAAAGGGAATACCATTAGATGGCGTAAACTTAATTTTGATGGCGCTGGATCTCTATCTGGTTCAACTTCTGCAGGTTTTGTTATAAGAGATGATAATGGTAGAGTAGTTGCGTGCGATGCTAGAAGATGCGGGACGGTGTATGTGATCCAGGTTGAGGCCGTTGGTCTGCAATTTGGGTTGTTGGAAGCTCGAAGGGTGGGGATCCGAAAGATTGCGGTGGAGGGAGACTGCCTTGCAATTGTCTATGTGCTCAATGGCGCATGGTCGACTCACTGGGAGATCGAAATCCTTATGTCGGATGCTCTTCGTCTGCTTCGCTTGTTCGCTACATTTTCTGTGTCCCACATTTTCAGAGAGGCGAACAGAGCGGCTGATCAACTTACTCATATGGCTTTGGAGTTCGGCTCGTCGTCTTGGAGTTCTGACTTAGAGTTTCAAACTCTCGTTTGTAGGGAAGCTCTTGGGTGGTGGTACAATCGTGGTTAACACCCCCAAATCCATTGACGGATCTACAGGGACTTGGGGTGACTGAAGCCCATATCCTAAAAAAAGTGTGTGTGTGTGTCAATGTATCAATAAACGATAACAAAGTCCTCTTCCCACTTTTATCAAATCCATTGCCGGATCTACGGGGGCTTGGGGTGACTGAAACCCCTATCATAAAAAAGTGTGTGGGTGCGCATATATATGATTTTTTGTTTGTAATAAATAAAGGGAAATTTATAGAAAACCACCCCTTAAATATAACATTTTATGCTTAACCACCCGTTAAATACAAAATTATAGAAAACCACCCATTAAATGGTTTTTTTTTTCAAATCACCACCCACCACATATTTTCATTAGAACTCCATTAAAAAATAGTATATTTTAATATTTTATAATTAGAATTTAAAGTTTAAACTTGAATATATTTAAATTATGTTTATGGTAGGGATAAAAAATCAGAGTATTAATATATTAGGGGCAAAAAGCATGTAAAAATTTAAAATTTATTTGGAGGGCGGAGGTTCTAAATGTGGAAATATTATTTAATTTTATTTTAAAATTTAAGCAAACTTTAATAAATACTCCCTCCGATTTTAATTATTAGGCGCTGAGCATTTTATCATCTGATTCCTATTATTAAGCGCTGAGGGTAATTTCTTTTAAAAAAATCAAAACTAATTAGTGCATGTTAACTCATTTGTCAATTAGAGATGAAAATTTTGGGTTCCCTCCCAAAATTGCTCATGATGGGTGGAGTACAGTGTATATAGGAATACATAATAATTTAAAATGTGTAGAAGCTCAAAGATCATGTGTTGGGATGTTTTTGAATGCATTAATTGCTCATGATGGGGTGGAGTACAGTGTAAATTGGAATACATAATACAGAATGTTAATTTCATTTCTTAATTCATGTGCAATTTCTTAAACGCCTAATAATAACAATCGGAGGGAGTTAATAAAAATAATTTTGATAAAAAATACTTTTGAGCCCACTTATCCCAAGAAAGTCCATGATTGTTGATGTCAGAGTCTCGGTGTGGTCCCGATCGGTCGGGAGTGTAAGACCCGAGATCTTAAGAGGGGTCAGTCCATGCCACCTAGCCCTCTCAAGTCCGTTGTCCTCACTCGGAACCTAGAAATGAAGAGCCCTTGTGACATGAGTAGGGCTTGAATCATCTATAAATCACCCCGTACATCCTTATTATATCCGATAGGACGAGGATGTTACAGGGAGAGTCGGGTTGTGTTGAATTGTGATGCTATCCCTAACAATTTTTTTCCATTAGCTCATCAAATTCAAGTCCATCAATCTCTCTTTCTCCATTTCCACCTTTTCTCTTTCACACATTATGACTGTTACACCACCTCTAACGCTTCTGTTTGCTAATGATAATTGTTTCACAAGCATAACCTGTCATCGTATAATGATATCGTGATCAAATAAAAATCTAATATGTTAAATTAACGAAGCAAGACATAAATGATGGATCAATGTTACGAATCAGCTTGGAGCTCCAACTAAGAATGACGATGTGCTCCATTTTCATATCTTTTTCCTTATCATTTCCAAGCTGATTTATTTTCTCGGATAGGGCACTAGAGACAAAACCAACCAGAAAAGTATTTATCAGCTTCGATATAAACCGAATGACGAAGGTGACGAAAGTATGTGTAGGGATGGCGGTAAAATTTGCCAAATCATTAATAGTTGCACCCGAAATACTCAAACACTGACTGAAGCTCTCGACTATAGCGATGAAGAGAACCAAAGCACCTACTACATGGATGCACAAGGTCGAGAAAAAAAAGAGTTGTGGCGGCTCTTGCACGTGGATAGAAATTGTACAAATCTTCAACTTGTAGCCCATTAACTTCGAAAATCGAACAATCTTTGTCTTGGATGGGCGGAACATTCTGAAGAAAAGCAGCACTACACTCAACCCAACTGAGACACCAATGATCAATTTTAGACGTTTGTAGAAACCATCAACAACGGTTTTGAGAAGTATTTGAGATACGGTTTCAAATATTCCCTTGTGCTCTTGTGACACACAATCATCTGCATAAGTCTCATTTCCAACAACCTCATTGCTCCTACTAGTCCTATACGAGTAAGTATGTTGGTTAAAAGACATAAGAAGTTTTTTTACATTCTCTTCTCTCTCTGTGCAGTTGTCTCCCATCTCTCTCAAGTCCGTTGTCCTCACTTGGAGCTTGAAAAAGAAGAACCTTTGTGACATGGGCAGGGCTTGAATCGCCTATAAATCACTCCGTACATTCTTATTATATCCGATGTGTGACGAGGGTGTTATAGGGAGAGTCGGGTTGTGTTGAATTGTGATGTTATCCCCAACAATTTGTTCCCATTAGTTAGTCAAATAAAAGCTCATCAATCTTTCTCTCCATTTCCACCTTTTCCCTTTCACACAATATGACTATTACACCGCCTCCAACGCTTCTGTTCGTTAATGATACCTGTTTCACAAGCATAACCTGTCATCGTATAATGATATTGTGATTAAATAAAAATCTAATATGTTAAAATAACGAAGCAAGACATAAATGATGGATCAATGGTACGAATAAGCTTGGAGCTCCAACCAAAAATGACGATGTACTCCATTTTCGTATCATTTTCCTTATCATTTCCAAGCTGATTTATTTTCTTGGATAGGGCACTAGAGACGAAACCAACCAGAAAAGTATTTATTAGTTTTGATATATACCCGAATGACGAAGATGACGAAAGTATGTGTAGGACTGGCGATAAAATTTGCCAAATCATTAATAGTTGCACCCGAAATACCCAGACACTGACTGAAGCTCCCGACTCTAGCGATGAAGAGAACCAAAGCACCTACTACATGGATGCATAAGGTCGAGAAAAAAGAGAATTGTGGCGGCTCTTGCACGTGGATAGAAATTGTACAAATCTTCAACTTGTAGCTAATCGATGCCTTGGAGGGGCGGAAAATTCTAAAGAAAAGCATCACTACAAGTCTACAACCAACTCAATTGAGACACCAGTGATCATTTTTGGACATTTGTAGAAACCATCAACAACATTTTTGAGAAGTATTTGAGATACAGTTCCAAATACTCCCTTTTTCTCTTGTGGCACATGATCATCTTCATAAGTCTCATTTACAACAACCTCACTGCTCCTACTAGTCCTATACGAGTCAATCTGTTGGTTAAAAGACATAAAAAGTTTTTCACATTGTCTTCTCTCTCTGTACGATTGTCTCCCATCTCTCTCTTACAGTTCAGTAACTTCACTTCATCATATTCATCATGAATTGATAAAACTTGTCATATATATATATAGTATGAATCAAATGTTAATAAATCTGAGGCGTTGATTGAGTGAAAATGGAAGGCTGAGATTATTAATTTGCATTAATTGATAATTAAAAGTTAAAAAACACAATTCTACATTAAAACAAGCGCGTGTAAAAGTCGAACCCTATCCTATAATTGTTGTCATATAGGAGATCAAGAGAAAGAGAAGGGCGAGCGGGCAATAGGGCGTGAGAGAAGCAGAGTTTGTGGTTGTTGGTGGCCGGAGGCAGTGATCGGCGGTCCGGCGATGCCGAGAACAACAAAGGGGTTGGCCGACATCCTCGCAGCCCAAGGCAACGCCACCACACCATCAATTTGCACCATAGGTATTCATCACCGTCTTCATGCCTCTTGGCCTCGTCGAGTTTGAAATTGGAGGTTTCAAGAATCCGAGTACAACTATCTGTTTAAGATCATGAGTACGACTACCCATTTAAGATTGTCTTAATCGGAGATTCCGACGTTGGCAAATCCAATATACTCTCTAGGTTTACAAGGAATGAGTTATGTTTGGACTCCATGTCTTTCTAACCTTCGCAGGGTACTAGAGCGATGTGAAGAGACAAACTAGGTTCTCAAATGGGAAAAGTGTCACTTCATAGTAAGAGAAGAGATCATGATAGGACACAAGGTGTCCAATAAGGGCATTGAGGTGGACAGGGCCAAGATAGAGCTAGTGGAGAAGTTGCCCCCACCTTCATCTATAAGGGAAATAGGGAAATTTACAGAAATCACCCATTAAATATATGTCTTTTCATTTAACCACCTGTTAAATTTAAATTTACATAAAACCACCCATTATAAGGGTACTGTCAACAAAGAGCCACCCATGTCAATGTGCCGTCTTGTTTCCCATTAAGTTTGGATGGTATATATTTAAAATGTATTTTTTTTTTTATGTATTGGAGTTCCGTCTTCGTCTTCGATGCTCCCTTCCATCTTTTCCAAATCTCCATCTTTTGTTCTCCCAAAGGACCCAATTTTTTTTTAATCAATTGCCTCTACAATCTCCATAGTTGTATCTTTTCTTTTGCTCAACCAAAAATCCAAATACAATTTTAAGGATCTTGCAAATTCCTAAATAAAAAATAATTTACCTATAAACCCTAATTCCCCAAATCCCTTATCAAATTTTTACAAATATCCCTTCTCATCCTTCCTCGACAGGTGTGGATTTGGGATGCTTACAATAATAGAGGTGGTAGATGGCTCGACCCGACTCTTCCACTCCCTCTCTCCTCCAAAGAGCCACCCTCGTCGACTACCATAGCCACCACTTTGTTTATCATCACCTTTTTCACCGGTTGCCAAAATTCCTATGCCACCGACGGGCATGATGAGATCTTCCTTCTCTCATCACACCTCCCTTCCCATTGGCATCCCCACCTATATCTCTACTGTAACATTAGATTTGCCAGCATAATTAAATCAATAAATCAATGTCTTCCATTGATTGTCTCCTCTCGCACCCCTTATCTATATCAATTTCGTCTTTTCCCCAAATTTGTGGACAATTAATACCCTAAATTAAGAAAACAATTCACTTATATATATAAGCATTCAGATATAGATTAGCAAATCAAATGAAAAGTAAACACTATTTCAGATCTATATTTCAAAGAAAGAAGAAGAAAGAGAAGCAACCATTTTTTCAACCATTCAGATCTGGATTAGAGGTCCGGCTAAATGGTGAAAGTGAGGGACAATTAGGTCTTTTTGCATGAAATTAACGGGAACTTGATGACATAAATCGTTTGGGTGGCTTTTTGTTAACGGTACCCTTATAACGGGCGGTTTTTTGTAAATTCAAATATAACGGGTGGTTAAATGAAAAAACTCACATTTAACGGGTGGTTTTCTGTAAATTTCCCAAGGAAATAAGAAGCTTTCTAGGTCACGCAGGTTTTTATATACATGTTTATTTAAGATTTTTCTAAAATTGCTAAACCATTAACTAACCTACTTATGAAGGATGTTAAGTTTGAGTTTTCAAAGGAATGTCTTGAAGCTTTCAACATGTTGAAGAAAGCCCTTATCTCCGCCCCTATCATTCAATTGCGGGATTGGTTGCTACCCTTTGAGATCATGTGCGACGCCAACGATTATGCCGTAGGAGCTGTCCTAGGATAGCGGAAGGACAAGAAGCTTCACACCATCTACTATGCAAGCAAGACTCTTGATGTGGTGCCGGCTAATTACACCACAACGGAGAAAGAGTTTTTGGCCATGGTCTTTGCTTTTGAGAAATTCCTCTCTTATTTAGTGAGATCTAAAGTTATTGTTTATACTGGCCATGCAACTCTTATGTAATTGATAGCGAAGAAGGATGCCAAACCTAGGCTCCTACGGTGGGTGTTCCTACTCCAAGAGTTCGACGTCGAGCTTAAGGACAAGAAGGGCGCAGAGATTTCGGTAGCCGATCATCTCTCTTGGCTACCTAAGGACGTACTAGAGGAGTCCAAGAATGTCACGTCTATCGATGACTCCTACCCTGACGAGCACCTAATGAAGCTAGAAGCAAATCGGGCAGAAAAATCACTCGATGTCGATTGTACCCACTCGACATCGACTGAGCAGGTGAGTGCAGGTATGTTTCACTCAACGTTGACTGTTTCTGAATCGACGTCGACTATTCTTCCATTAATTTTCCTGCAGAGCACACCAGTCCACTCGACATCCAATCGACCACCTTGCCCGATATCGAGTACATATGAGAAAGCAGAAGTCCAGCAGTCGACGTCGACCGACTCCACTCGACGTCGACCACTTTCCAGTAGCTGTAACGGTAAATGTTTGGACGAGAATTCGAGTGAGGATCTCTTCTTTACCCCTCCATCTAGTCCTATTCATGATTTATTTACTGTAAAGGGAGCGAAGGTTCCTTGGTATGCGGATTTCGCTAACTATCTTGTGGGAAACGAGATTCCGTAAGGCCTAACTTCGTAGGGAAAGAAGAAGTTTCTACACAACGTCAAACAATACTATTGGGATGAACCCTACTTATTAAAGCAGGGGAAGGACCATATTTTCAGACGTTGTATCTCGGAAGAAGAGGTTGAGAGTCTCATTCACCATTGTCAGTTTGTCACACTCCCCCTACAGGCGGACATGCAAAGAGCTTTAAAACTGCGGTGAAGGTACTTCAATGTGGTTTTTATTGGCTTAACCTTTTCAGGGATGTGCACGCATATGTCACTTCTTGCGATGAGTGCCAACGAGCGGACAATATTACTTGGAGGAATAAGACAATGTATATTTATGGGTGTTTTTATATAAATTTCTCATAAATAAAAGTTAATTTTTTTTTGATTAGGTAAGAATTCGAATTCAGACATATCTGAAACTCGAAAGTCGGTCAAACCAACAGACGGAAAAACCATCTACAAACCAAACAATACAACAGTGCAAACTCAAGAAAACGCATCCTACAAAAAACAAAACCAAGCAGCTACTAACTAAATTAGACGTGGATAAATATGACGGACGAAATCAAGCCTAACCGTAAGTTAGTTTTGAAACAAAAATTAGGAGCGTACAGAAACAGGGTTCGAATCCCATCCCTCACTTCTGTGTTTGTCTTTTTTTTTCTTTAAACATCAAAAGCCCACTTAGCAAAGTAGCAGATAGATCGAGCGAGGAAAATCCGAGTGAGCCACCCGAGTCCCCGACCCAGCGACCCGCCGGCCGCCGCCGCAAAGCTTCACCTCCGACCGACCCTGGCACTGGCACACCGCAAGCCGCCGACCTCCACCCAGCCTCTCGACAGTCGGCGAACCCCCGCAGTCCCCCGTCTCCCGCAGCCGCCGACCTCTTCTTCTTCTAGACCTTCAACCTTCAAGGTTAGTTTTTGTACCTATACCTTTTAATTTGATTGTTTTTAAGTTTAATCGGTTGACACGAGAATCAATTTAGATTAGAATTTGTGGATTTTAGAATCATTTTGGGAAATTTCGATTAGGGTTTGTAATTTTGATAATAACTTTCGAGACATTGTGATTAGAATTTGTGGTTTTGGGAACTGCCATTGATGAATTGAAGGGGCGATTTGCTGCTGCTTGGGTGTGTGCAATATTGTCCTTCTCTTCAAGTGGATTGACTCCCACAAGTTAGGGAAATTGATAGAACTTGTTCCCATGTGCTGCTGCAAATTAATAAAGAATGTTGATAATATGGTGGGAAGTACTACTGGAATCCTACAAATTGAAAGGAAGCTATGACTCAATAAAAGCTTTTGGTTGGTTCTTATTGGCGGGATATATATTAGGGCTATTGGAGCTGTTGGTGTTAGGAAGATTGTCCAATCCCACATTACTACCCCACACAGTTTAGCTTACAAACTGCTGTCATAATGCCACAAGTTGCTGGTATCGTGGACTCCTTGTTGCCATTTACAAGAAATGGATGCAACTTATGATGCTAACAAGTTGTCATATGAAGTGCACATCGTGCTCTGCCTTTGTGACCGACTCAATGTAATATTTGCTAGTGTTTTTGATCTTCTTTTCCGTTAGCTATCTAGTTCTATCATTACATGTTATATTCATTGAGCTTTGAGGACAAAGTTTTAAGTTTTATAAGGGGTGGGTATTGTAATGAATGGGTCTATTGAGCAATTAAAGCCAATTAGAGGGATAAATATGTAATCAGGCAAGAGTGGAAGATACCTCAAATAGGTTAATCAGCCGTGTAAAGATTATGATGTCGCAGTGAACTTGTTTGTGATATTGAACTTATGTTAGTATTAAACTTGCTTTTAGTATTGAACATATTTATATTTTGTAGCATTATACTCGCAAGATGAATTTTATTATCGTTCTTTGTAATTTTCAGCCCCCCCTTACAAAAATCCTGGATCCGCTGCCACTAATCAAATCCATTACAGGTTCGTTCATGTAAGCAGAACTAGATTTTTCCCCAGTGAGGGAAGGTTCTGAGTCGAAGAAAATGGCCAGGAAGAAGGCAGCAGTCATTGCAATCAACTCTCTGTGCACTCTGAACAAGGTCCGCTTCCCGTACCACTCCTTTCTTATTCCGTCGAAATACCTCAATAGTCTAAACACTTGGGCTGCCGCGGAGAGGCTGGATTTCAATTCGTCAGATGGACATAGCAACCCTGAGTCCCCTATCGATTCACAGCAAGTGTCTGGTGGTTTTAGGGTTTCTGGTGACAGTTTTAGTGGCACAGGTGTAAATCATCAGAATCAGTTTGTGCAAACTGGATATTACAAGGAATCATCTCAGCACATCTCTGCTGGAGGTTATGGTGGAGTAGGGAATGGCTTAAGTGGACATTTGACTTATGGAGGAGGAGGTAGTAGTTCTTGGCAATCCGGAATAACGCCTCGAAATTCGTATGATTCGATTCAACAAAATGGGGTATCAGCTAGCACTAGTACTTATTATAGTCCTATGGGAAGTACAGTGCCTCAGCAAACTTATGGTGACTATCAGTCTGTTACCAGCTATGGGTATCAGCAGCAGATTAATGGCAATTATTATGGTGGGGATGTGGGGAGAATGCCCGAGCAAGGATCGAATGGGTTTCAATCTGCGAATTACGATCAGAGTGCTATGATGGCTCCCCAAGGACTCGGAGGCGAATCATCTGATGCTAGCTTGCCTCAGGGGACTCTGGAAGAGTTGGATACTTGTTGCAATGAGGGGAAGATCAAAGAAGCTGTGGAGGTGTTGGGACTGTTGGATAAGCGAGAGATTTCAGTAGATTTGCCAAGGTATTTAGATCTGATGAAGATGTGCAAAGACGAAGAAGCTCTAGAAGAAGCAAAGTTCGTTCATGAGCATCTTGTGAAATCGTTGTCTTCAGTCAGAGTCAGCACTTACAACAAGATTTTGCAGATGTATGCGAGGTGTGGGTCAATGGGCGATGCGGATACTGTTTTTAGTAAGATGTTGGAGCGCAATTTGACAAGCTGGGACACTATGATCTGCGGTTATGCACAAAATGGTCTTGGAGAAGAAGCCATTGATGTGTTTACTCGCTTCAAGGAAGCAGGACTGAGACCTGATGGTCGAATATTCGTTGGAGTTTTTGATGCTTGTGCTGATACTGGTGATGTCATTGAAGGGATGCTACATTTTGAATCAATGAGCAAGGTATATGGCATTGTTCCAACCATGAGGCATTATGTGAGCATAGTCAACATGTTGGGCACTTCGGGTCATTTGAAGGAAGCTTTGGAGTTCATTGAAGGGATGCCAGTTGAACCAAGTGTAGATGTTTGGGAAACCTTGATGAATCTATCTAGAGTTCATGGGGACTCAGAGCTTGGGGACCGTTGTGCTGAGATTGTGGAGCAGTTGGATCCCTGTCGCCCGATGAAGGAGTTGAAGGCTGGGTTGGTACCAGTTAAAGCTTCTGATCTATCAAAGGAGAAAGAAAAGAAAAAATCCGCTCAAACCTCCTTGCAATCAAGAAGCAAGATTCATGAATATAGGGCAGGAGATAAATCTCACCCCGAAAATGACAAGATATATGCATTGTTAAGACAAATGAAAGAGCAGATGAAGGAAGCGGGTTATGTGCCAGACTGCAGATTTGTTCTCCACGACATCGACCAAGAAGGCAAAGAGGAAGCATTGATGGCTCACAGTGAAAGGCTTGCTACTGCCTATGCCCTCATCACCAGTTCAGCTCGTTCTCCTATTCGGATTATCAAGAATTTACGGGTTTGTGTTGATTGCCACAATGCATTGAAGATCGTGTCAAAACTCGTTGGAAGAACACTTATCATGCGAGATGCCAAAAGGTTTCACCACATGACAGATGGCAAATGTTCGTGCAATGACTATTGGTGAATGGCAGCACATAATTATAAGGTATGCAACTATTTCTTTGTTCTGCTGAACATTTTCTCGAATTCTATTGTCCTGTTGTTTGAGAGCTTTTTTTTATTCGGAGAGCAACTATTGAATGGTAAATCTACTGACCTTTTTCTCAGATTCCTTTTTTTGCAAATCTGTAACATGTAAGTATAGAATCCATAGATCATACTAACAAGTAACAAGGGCAACAACACACATGGATCTGTGTGGACCAGAAACACGCTGAATGCTAATTGGCCGAAAATACCTGGTTCTAACCTGGAAAATTTGAACTTGAAACTCGAAAATTACATCATCCTTTTTCTCGTGATCCTTTCAGATCTTTTAAAAGTCACATTTTATGATACCAAGATTGCGGAAGAAGAAGCTCGCTCTATGCCTGATGTTGAATAGTTGCATTCAACACCAATGTTGGCCTTCATTCTTCAAGAGCAAGTATGCACTTTCCTTCTTATTCTGAATTACACCTCTTGCTTGTGTTTGTCTGTGCCTTCTTATTCGGATGACTTCTAAAGAAGGCCGTTATCTTTTGATTGCTTGTGGTTTAGATGGCGAAATGTCCGCTGGCTTAGAACAAGATGTTGATGATCCCTCTTGAAGAGTCCATATACATGTCCGAATAAGCTGTTGGAAAGTTGATGCTGTTGATTGCATACCCTGATCTACCGCT
Source organism: Persicaria tinctoria (assembly GCA_037127255.1). NCBI lineage: Eukaryota > Viridiplantae > Streptophyta > Magnoliopsida > Caryophyllales > Polygonaceae > Persicaria > Persicaria tinctoria. The sequence continues at coordinate 12,225,305 of JBANSL010000012.1, forward strand.
ACTCCACGAATAGCGTTTCCTGCTGCAATTCGAGCAACAAATCATGCCCTTTTACAATTACTATCTCTAGATTGATTCGACGGTTTCCTTGAGTAGCTGATCTTGTTCTTTTCACAACAAGACCATGTACATTGCGCCTGTAGTTAATTGCTGACGAAGAACATGTTTGAATTTGTGAGGCTCAAGTCATAGAGCTGTCATTTGAAGAACACTGAAGCAATGATAAACCTAAGAAAAAAAATCTTCATAAAAATCTATAAAAAAATATTTGTTTATGTTCCTTGAAGGCATAGAGCTGTCACTCATTTGGCCTTCATTCTTCAAGGCTGTCATTAAGTTGCAGTGGGTTGCATTACATTATTATATTGCATTAAGGAGTTATTCAATATTCACTTGCATTGTGTTTTTTTCCCTAACTTAATGCAAAAAATAACTATTCATTGTACTCAAATAACCACCCACTGCACTTGAATGACTACACATTTCAATCGAATAACTATTCATTAGAATCGAATAACTATATCTTATAACTGAGAACAAATAAGATATGTACCAGATATGGGGTGTCCGCAGGTGCGTTGACCCTTCTTCCACAATTAATTTTGCCATGCTAACAGGTTGTCAAATCTCATATAGATAGTGTTACACGCTGCAGGAAACTTAACATACCTATTTATAGTATTATCTTTGCTTCTTGTGTACCCTGCTACTCCCTCCGTATTATCTGTTTTAGCTCTATGCACGTTTATTAACAAAAACTATACTCCATCCGATTCAAAAAGAATGTCGTTTGACTTTTTAACACGTATTTTAAGGAGCTAAAAACTATATAAAATATCAACTTTTTTTAAATTATTTTTTTACAACTTAATATTTGTTGGTAATAAGTATTAGATTATAAAAAAATAATAATAAAAAAGTTAATATATTATATAGTTTTTAGCTCTTCAAAATACGTGTTAAAAAGTCAAACGACATCTTTTTTGGATCGGATGTATTATTTACTTTGCTTTTATAGGTTAAAGTAGTTAAAAGTAGCAATTATTACCTATAAAAATAGCAATCATTACCTATAAACATAATAATTATAGCTAAAACAATAAGTTTTTTTTATACAACTTTACTACCCTAAAACTACAAGTATTGCCGGGGGCGGAGCTAGAGCACCCCCTGGCCGGAAAAAAAAATACAAATTTTTTTTATTTTTTTACATATATTTAGTATATTTAAGGTAATATAACATTTTTAAATGATATTTGAAATAGAATTGCTATCTAGCTCAATTTTTTAAAGGGGAGGGAATAGAATTAAATGGTCTTGGGTTCAAATCTCAAACTCTTCTCTTTTTATTTGTTTTTATTATATCATTATTTAGGGATTTTTTTGTATATTTTTAGTTTCTCTAAACTATTTTAATTAAAAATTATCGCACCCCCTGGATTTTATCCTGGTTCCGCCACTGAGTATTGTGATACGGAGGGAGTATTATTTTCCGACTTCCAATATCACATCCTTATTGCAATATTTGTTTCCTAAGTTTATGCACACGTATTAAGAAATTCTTATGAAGTATATATATAAGCATATTATTAAGAAATTATTAACAACATTAATAGTTGAAAAAGTAAAACCAACCAATGAGAAATTCGAATAAGGAATTCTTTAATTGATAAATAATATAATCAATAAGATTTTAGAACATAAAGATGTTAATTATTACCGGTGGATGGCGGAGCTAGGGAGGGGCAAGGGGGGGTCATGAACGTTTGAAAATTCAACTCAGATTAATTATTTGAAATATCTTTTAATAAACCAATATAATGTTTTTATATTTTACTCAACTTGATATTTTAATAATATAATTCAGCTCAAGAGTTTCGAAACAAGAGGTTATATTACTAAATTCAACCATTAGATAAGAAATTATGCAATGCAAGTTTAAATTTTTTATATCTTGTTACGTGTTATTGTATGCTAAGAGAACAACAAATTGCATATTGAATAATAAGGTTTCAAATGATGTCTTTTTAGAGAAAAATAATGTCGTTATAGACTAAAACGATATCGTTTTATCCGTTTAAAGAGAAAATATATACAACAATTAACGACATAATGTTGAACTAAAATATTATCATTTTGAACTAAAAACGGTAGTTTTGGGCAAAAATGTCATTGCTTTGAACTAAAACAGCGTCGTTTAAACTAAAATATCATGCTAAACTTGGAAAAAATCTAACGAAGATGAATTGAACAATTTGTACAAAATTACGCCCCCCTTGATAAGTTTCTGGCTCCGTCTTGGATGGATTGATAATCTTTTTTATTCCCATTAGGTAGGACTAGAACTTGTTATATAACAAAATAAGGATTATCATGGCGATAATAGTTATATTTTGATATGTAGAGAATTAGGAGGTAATTAGACAAGATTAGTGAAGATATGGTGATGGATAGCGCACATTGGTAATCTATGCTTCTCTGTCAACATATTGATAATCGATGAAATGATGCGTAGAGTTCGACCCTCAAAATCTGCTCGGAGTGGGATAAACTAGTCCATTATTGTTGTTGTATTTGTGTATATATAAATATGTGTATATCTTAAGAGCATATATACATTGATATAGATAGATGGAAGGCATCAAGGAGACGTTCTTCATCTCCCATGGCCAACGGAGGATGGCCGTCGATGAGTCCAACGCCACCCGAGACTTCCTCATGTCATGGGCAGATCAGGTGTTCCGTCAGAGGCCGAAGGCGATCCTCATTATCTCCGGCCACTGGGAGACCGACGACCCCGCCATCACCACCGCCCTTCACCATGACTGCTCTTTCAAGGCTCCAAACCTCAACCCTCTCTTATACAAGGTGTTTTTTTTTTTTACAACTTTTCTCCATGTTGCAATCTAATTTTTAATTAGTTATATCATAAATAATAATAAAAAAACTATGTTGATTTCCTTGATGTTGTTGATCTTTTTGGCCTCTCGACTTATTACATTATAGCTTAAATACAATGTTCCGGGAGCGCCAGACTTAGCAGCGAGGGTGAAAGAGTTGCTAACGAGGGCCGGATTCGAGAGAGTCCGGTCAAACGGAGCCCGGGTCCTGGACCACGGGGCCTGGGTGCCCCTCATGTTCATGTACCCAGAAGGCGATATCCCGGTGTGCCAACTGTCGGTGCAGACGAAACAGAACGCGATGCATCACTTCAACATAGGAAGGGCGTTGGCTCCGCTCAAGGAGGAAGGGGTCCTCGTCCTTGGCTCCGGGAGCGCTACCCACAATGTTGCAAGCTTCAGCCAACGCTACGACTCGACCCCTACTTGGGCCCTCGAGTTTGACCGTTGGTTGGTGGATGCTTTGACAAACGGAAGGTATGTATATCTCTTTATAAAATACTCTAGGGTTGTAGAGCTGAATAGCTCGAGCTCGGCTCGGGATCTGTTCGAAAAAAGCTCGACTCGAGCTCGTTCACTTACCTAAACAAGTCGAGCATGAACATGATTTTAAGCTCGGTTGAAAGCTCGGCTCGTTCGCTTTAGGCTCGAATATGATGAAATTTCTAAAATTTCCTTTAAATTAATATGTTACGACCAAGTAAAACTACTAAAAGCTCAGGCTGAGCTCGTTCATTTATTGAAACAAGCCAATCTTGAACAAAAAAGAAAGCTCGTTTAGAAATTGGGCTCGGCTCGAGCTCGTTTACTAAATGAATCAAGCTTGAACATGACAAACTCGGCTCGCTCGGCTCGAGCTCGTTTACTAAATGAATCAAGCTTGAACATGACAACCTCGGCTCGCTCGACTCGAATAACACTCCCTAAAATACTCTTTTTATTGTTAATTAGTTTTGCAATGAAATGATAATTTAAGTTAAACCTTTGAAACTTGTGAAGGGACGATGATGTGAAGCAATACGAAGAGAGAGCACCGTACGCGAAGGAGGCTCATCCGATGCCGGACCACTTGTATCCGTTGCACGTCGCCATGGGTGCCGCTACCACCGGAGACCTAAAGGCTGAGCTCATTCATCATGGTTGGTACGGCGCCACAATGTCTTGTGCGTGTTTCAAATTCATGCCCAATTGCAACTAATCTAGTTGCAATTAACATCACTGAACCACGATTTGTCAATTTGTATTCCGATCCCTTTAATATGTGATCGAGTAATGAACGATTCGACCTTACTTTATTTGAGGGCAATGTGTAACTATTTATCGATAAATTGTTAATTGTAACGTGCATAGAAACTTATGTGCAATTTTGCCAAATCTCTATCAATAAAAGCTTAGATTGCATTCTATAGTTGATTTGGAAAAATGACAGCAAAAACACTCCATAAATATACATATAAATATAATTGATGTCTGTCCGCATTTTATAATTCCATTTTTAGACAATTAACCTCTTATGAGTGTATCAACCTCTGTGATTATTAATACAATGGACTAAGGCGTTGTTTGTTTGAGTAGAAAGAAATAAAAGGGAAATGAATCAAATTTTATATGGAAAATTTGTATGATGAACACTTTTTTTTGAGTCTAGAGAAGGGGAGAGTGTATTAGTTAGAGCATCCTAGAGGATATGGTTACCCTATGCTCAAAGTAGGTGATCAAACGAGGGACAAGCAAATAGATTTGTATATGTAAAATGAGGGAAGTAGGGCAATGATTAAAATAATGATTAATGAATCTTAAATTAAAAATGGACTAGATTCGAAAGGGTAATCATTATCTTTCCTTACCTAAAAACAAACGAGGGGGAAGTCTCTACCTTTGGACTAAAAAGTATCTAGCATTTGTTAGTCACTTTAAAAAAAATACAATATGCTAAAATGATATAATATTTTTTTATTAACCTATTTTAAAAGTTAAATTAAATAGTGGGAGGTCTTTGTTTGATTCAATAGTGGGAGGTCTTTGTTTGATTCTTGCCTCCGTCTTTTCATTTGCATGAAAAATCAAGATTTATCTTTCTTTTTTACCATCGGATCTACTTGATGCGTGATTCATCTTACCAATTGGATCAACTACTCGAGGTTTACCATTAAAGATGAGTTATAGTAGTCGTTATAAAAAATAAATAATAAAATATAAAATTCTATAAGTAGTTTTCGCAAATAGACAACCAGGCCGACCTGTGTAGTAGTTGGACTGGGCCGGTATAATTCTCCCCAGGTCGGGGATCCTGGTTCGAGGTATATTTCCCCAAACCCGGTTCGTTCATCTACTCGTCATCGGGACCGGTTTAGCAAATCATAAAAAAACCTTACACACTTCGACTTGGAGTCGAAGCCACAACTCGCCTGTGACCTCCGTCACCTCCCCAGCCGTTGTTCCCGTTTCCGACTCCGTCGCCGCCATTGTACGATTTCCGGTTTCTTCGTTCTGCATCATTCGGTGAAGCCTCTTACCTACCGTCCTTGGGATTTGCTCTCTATCTCTTCCGTAGCGCGACGACAATAGCCAAAGCCAGGGTTTCCTCTGCAACATCCCGTTTCCTTCGCCTCTTGAAGCCTCCGTAAGTCGCGACGACGAGCCTAGCATTGGTTGCTCATATTTAGCTGGTTTAGAAAGGGGTTGATATCACGCTCTATCTTCTTTCGCTTTGTTCGCTCGCTCTCTCTACGCTCAGGTACGCTCTCTTATCTCGTTTTCTCTTCTCTCCTTCTCCTGTCTTCTTCTCTCCTCTTTCTTGACTTTGGCTTGTTGGAATCTATGGGCAATCCCAATTTCGAACTCTAGGGCTAGGATTTGCGATTGGTAGAGTAGGGTTTGTGCATTTTTTTGGGCGATTTTTGGCTTGTTGATTTAGGGTTTGTTGTTCTTTGACTCTACAATTGAAATTAAGTTTGAAATTAGGGGTTGTAGATTAGGGTTTGTACAATCTGAAATTTGTGTGCCTTGTATAATCGAAATCTGTAGAGTCTGATTATTTTTTTTGGTTATGCGAATTTGTTTCCAATTCTCTTGATTTTTTTGAGATTTATTTTATTCAGTTGTGATGAGTTTGTTAGCTGTGCTGAAATTTGTGTGTTATTGTGCTGTTTTGATTTTCTTGTGAACCTTTGTTTGTATGTCATGGTTAAACCCTTCGTGTGTATGTTATGGTTGAACCCTTCGTTTATATCTGATATCCTGATTCCTGAAATTTCATTCCAAACAGCACGGTCGTGCAAAATACCAAACAAGGATATCAAGATATCAGCTCATATCGATATCAATATCTGATATCTTTGGTCTCTAGATATCAATACCAAACGGCCCCTTAGTTTTTGAAAATCAGAGTACACACAATTGCTTTGCTATTTGTTTCTTACAAGAATTAGGGAAATTTGATATAAGACTAAATAGCATTAGAAGAACTATGAAATATGGGCAATGAACAACTAACAACGTGTTTGGTATCATTGTTGTTTTCTTCTTCCTTTGAGAAGTTAAGAAATCATAACTATTATACAAGACCATAGAAAAGTGCTCTATGGATGTAATTTTGTGTTTTCAGGTGTTTAATCTCCCAATGGTTTCAGCATGTGTGTAGCACTTTACTTGTTTCTTGTATTATAGCATTGACCACTGCAAACCGTTATTTTCCAAGATTTATTAGCTACTTATTTGAAATTTATTTTAGGCAGCAGCGGAGATGGATGACGATCAGGAGATGGAGCGGTTTGGTACGGAGAATGATTTCGAGGATGGTCAGTGGATAGGGGGCGAGTTCTATTACAAGAAGCGAAAGGCAAAGCCTATGCAGACCAAGGAAGATGCCGTTTATGGTGTATTTGCATCTGGTAGTTCAGATGATGATGATGAAGGTGGTTCCTCTAGGAAGCGGAAGAAAGGCTTGAAGAATAAGGCAGACTTTACTAAGCCTGTGCATTTTGTGTCCACTGGAACTGTCATGCCTAACCAGGAGATGGATCGACAAGCCAAGGAAGAGAATAAACAGGAAGATGAGGATGATGATGATGGTTATACGCCTGGTTTGGGTCTAGGTGCTGGATCTTCTGCTAGCGCAGGCCTGGGTTTTACATCCTCTTCGGATAACAATATTCGAGGAAGAGACGGGGAAGATGAAACTGATGCAATTGACGGTGAAGAGGAATCCTTCTTACCTTCTGCATTTGGAAAGAAAATCAAGGAAGGAGCTGAGCAGCGAAGGGAGATATCAAAGTTGTCTTCTAAGAATAAGTCTGATAAGATAGGCTCGAGGAGACGCCCTGAATTGTCTGGGGGTGATGTAGGGACCTTTGAGAAACACACCAAAGGAATTGGAATGAAGTTGCTGGAGAAGATGGGATACAAGGGTGGCGGTTTAGGTAAAAATGAGCAAGGCATTGTTGCTCCAATTGAAGCCAAATTGCGTCCGAAGAACATGGGAATGGGATTTAATGACTACCAGGAGAGCAAGAATTTGCCTACCCTGAACGTTTCACAGCAAGAATCAGAGGAGAAGCAGCAACCTGTAGCAAAGAAGAAGGAAAATATGTGGAAGAAGAATGTGCAAGTTCGTGCAAAGAAGAAGGAAAAGTATATAACAGCTGAAGAATTGCTAGCCAAGGAACAAGAGCAAGGAGCAGAGCCTATGCTGCTACAGAAGGTTGTTGACATGAGGGGGCCACATGTTCGGGTGTTGACAAATCTGGAAAACCTGAATGCTGAAGAACAGGCGAGGGAAAGTAATGTACCTATGCCAGAACTGCAGCACAACGTTGGATTGATATTGGACCAAGCAAAGCACGACATACAAGAGCTGGACAGAAAATTAAGGAGTGAGAGGGAGGCGGCAGTTGCATTACAGCAAGAGAAGGAGAAGCTTCGGAAAAAAGCAGCATTCGAGTTGCAGCAGCTTAACAACATGGAAGAGATAGCGAAAGTTTTGGATCATGTGAATGAGGAGAATTCATCAGGAGTGTTGACATTAGACTCCCTAGCGAAGTCCTTTGGGGACCTACAGAGGAAGTTCGCTGATGATTACAAAATTTGTAACTTGTCATCCATTGCATGCTCTCATGCTCGACCTTTATTCATCCGGACATTCCAAGGATGGGACCCTCTGCAAAACCCGTCTCATGGAAGAAACCTAATTTTGCTGTGGAAGAATCTCTTGCAAGGAGAAGAGCGCCTTGATTTTTCTGGTGCCGCATCGCCTTATGCTCAGTTGGTTCTGGAAGTCGTGCTTCCTGCTGTCAGAATATCTGGCATAAATACATGGCAAGCTAGAGACCCTGAACCCATGCTCAAGTTTCTGGAGCACTGGGAAGACTTGCTACCGTCTTCAGTAAGACAATCAATACTTGACATGGTTGTGATGCCTAAATTGTCTGAGGCTGTTGATTCATGGGACCCATGCCGAGAAACAATTCCAATTCATGCTTGGATACACCCATGGATACCATTGCTGCGTGAGAAGCTGGAGAGCCTTTATCAGGCTATACGTGTTAAGCTTGGATTTGCTCTACGAGCTTGGCATCCTAGTGATAGATCTGCTTTTACCATTTTGGATCCATGGAAGACTGTGTTTGATCCCGTAAGTTGGGAACATCTCATCGTCAGATCTATCCTTCCCAAGCTATATGAGGTCATGCAAGACTTCCAAGTAAATCCTGCCGATCAGAAGCTCGACCAGTTCCATTGGATCATGACATGGGCTTCTGAGATTCCAATCCATCACATGGTTAATCTATTGGAGCTCCATTTCTTCAGCAAATGGCACTGGGTTTTGTATCACTAGCTGACGTCACCAGGCCTGAACTTTGAAGAGGTCACGCAGTGGTATCTTGGCTGGAAGGATCTTCTTCCAGCAGAGCTCGCAGCAAATGAACGCATACGGACCCAGCTTAATATGGCACTCGACATGATGAACCAAGCCGTGGAAGGTTTGCAGGTGGCTCAGCCAGGGCTGAGAGAGAACATCAGCTATCTTAGGGCGCGTGAGCAGAGGCAATTTGAAGCTCAGAAAGCAGCTGCATATGCTCAAAATCAGCCTTCCATGGGCACTGGTTCCACATCTCAGATGGACAACGAAACTGAAATGAGCTTAATGGAGGTCATCGCTGCCTATGCAAAAGAACACGATCTCTTATTCATGCCTAAACCCGGGAGGTTCTACGACAGTCACCAGATCCATGGGTTTGGCAATGTGAGCATCATCGTGGATTCTCTGAATCAGAAGATATTCGCGCTTGCTGGTGAGAAATGGTCTTTTGTATCTCTTGAACGGCTGTTACAAATGCAGAGTGTTTCAGGTCCCAGACAGAGGTAAGTCTATAAACTCCCTTTTTACCCGACTTTGTTTGGAGTAAAGAATCCAATTGTCCACAACTGTCAATTTTGGCACTGCTTGTACATTTAGCATCATCATGCATCATGTAAAACAACGGTGTAGAACCTAACACTAGGATTTTGATTGTGGAGTGTTATTTACTGATAGGGGAAGCTTTTATCCTTCTGTTCTTGTTTCGTTGCTCGCTCTTTCACTTGTCATAGCATGAGATATGAAAAAACCATCAGTTGATGAATCGGATGTGTATGACAATTAGGTATCATATGGATCTGAATTGGATTGGCCACGGATATTCGCTTATTCTTACGTGGCCTTCATTTGTGTTGCCACTTAGGGCATGTTAATCTTGTAGAGTGTGGTTGATTTTGTTTATCTGCCTCTGCTTGAATGGTTCTACTAGGTATTTGCAGATTTTACCCAATACGACTTCGATAAGATGTGTTACTGGAATATTATGATGAGTTTGCATTTGTGTTCTTGGGTAGCTGTATTTTCATTTTTCACAACTACTCAAGAACAACTGGGAGTTAAAATGTTTGCCATATTGTCTGAACAGGGGTTTATATAGAGGTAGGTTCTGATTAACTGGATCTTAAGTCTTAACCACTTTTTTTTTTTTTTTTATTAGGAAAAAATTCGAGTTCAGACAAATCTGATATTCGAGAGGCCGACGAATCGGTAGACGGAGTAGCCGTCAACAAACAGCATACTACAGAGTACATACACAAATAAACATAGATGAAAGAAAAAGCCCAAACAACCCGAAAGAGTCGTCCGCCAGCAGAAAAGACGAGGGAGATCCAAGGCGGGCCACGAATGCCGAGAACACGGGTGAGTGCAATAACTCTCACGGCGACTCGACGTCGAGATGGCGGAGAACAGTAATCCACTATCGGAAAGGGCAAAACCAGGGGAAGTGTGGATCACCGACGTTGCCCCACCTAGATGAAGGATCTTCGAAGACCACGAACACAACCACGATCCTCTCGATCATACTGGTAGCCCGATACTGCAACCCACCTCGAAACTAAACGCCACCACACCAAAGCAACGACCCAACGCCAAACGAACGAACAAAAACGGATCAATAAGGGAAAATCAAGCATCCAACGAAAATTTGTGTGCAACTTATTCATAAGATTATATATGTATAAAGTATATAGAAAAAAACCCGGTAAGAAATAACAATACGGAGTATATTGTTATGATTACTATTATTTCATCATTAGATTAAAATTCGTTGAGGCCTCAATCCTGCACAGAGATTGATTGGGCCCAAGGACAGATATCGGGCCAACTTGGGCCCAAAGGAATCCAGAATCCCCCAAGGGAAATCTGCGCGTATGGAAGCAGTAGCAGGCTAGCAGTGCCGCACAGGGGACAATTCCACCGGCGACGGAGCCACCGCAAGGGCAGAATTCGAGCAGCAATCGGCCGACGCCGCCAAGGCCCGGAACTGGGAGGCACAGGGCGGACGCGTTGAGGGCAAATCAGGAGGCTTAGAGGCGCGGGGCGCCCTGGGTCGATACGTGCACACAATCGACGATGTGGAAACAGTTGGAGGCAGCGGCACCAGGCCACCGGACGGAGGCAACAAGAAGCCGGTGCACCACCACCAACGAAACCGACGGGAGAGGCGAGGAAAGAAAGGGACTCTTTCCACAAACCCGGATTCAGTTCCAGTTGGATCGAGCGCAAAGAGTCCCGAGGACCAAGCACTCCGATGCGGCGCGTGTACGCCAAACCCATCAGGGATTCCACCGATAGGAGTCATCGGGTAAACACAACAGCACAAGTTGGTGGCAACCGGTAGTAACAAGGGCCAAGGAGGCGAGGTGGTGCTCCCGGAGGAGGAGGCGACGGCTACCGAAGGAGATTTGGGCTCCCGAAGGAGGTTTAGACTCCCGAAGGAATTTGAGATTTCCTTCTATAAGAATTAATCACTGCCATAGAAGACGGCCGGGAAGCAAGGCCGGAGCCTGGAGGTTTGGTTGTGGCGGCTAGGGTTCATATCTTTGGACCTCCCATTGGTTTCTCTCTCTTGTTTAGAGAGAAGTTGGAGCTTTTTGCCCAAGGGTTTGTTAAGTCTTAACCACATTTTCATTAGCCAAGTTTAGAAAAATATGTGGATCTAACTAAAAGGGAATCTCAGGAATTGGTATACCTAACTCTGTAACTACAAATTGTCGGTTTTTACTCATCAACAAAAAAAAAAAAAACTGACTTTGTTATGATATTAATATCTCATACATTGCTCTTGTTGTGCTGTGGATGAAAAGGAAAATATCTCAGACCATCGTGAGACGGTTTCTAAATGTTGGGAACTAAATACGGAGTAATGTTTTTCATTTTGCAAGACATTGATTTAGAGTTCAACACATTTAATTTAGTTTTAAGAAATACTCTATCCGTTAATTAAAACTTGACGTTTTACTATTTATTCACGCTTTTTTAAGTGTTAAAAACTATATGAAATAATAACTCTTTTCATAATTTTTTAGAACAATATCATACTTTTTAATTGCTTTCCAAATCTATAGTTATTTTTTCAAATATTGTTTGTTGATAAAATATTAGTGGCATACCCATCGTAAAAGACCATATAATGTCATAAAAAAAAACATTTTGGAAGATCTCGAATACTCAATATTTAAATTTCGGTATCTTGGTTCAACATTCTTATTCAGAAAAGAAAATCCAAAATAAAAATGGGTAGCCCTAAAAAAATAAAATATGAATATAAAAATCATTACATTAAAGATGTAGGAGATAATTTCTATTTATAGACGTTTAGCTTGTGAAGCCTTGTGTGCTAAAGGGCATAGATATTAAGAATCGATTTTTGGTAATTGTATATTTTTTGATGCTTAACCTATATAGAAAAATCTAGGGCATAGGATAGAAATATAAAAGAAGGAAAATGCAATATTTGATATAGATATTTCATAAACTATAAAAGGAAAATGCAATATTTAGATTAAAAAAAATATATTTCCTAAACACAAACCTCATGAGAAAATGCATGAGAGAGCTGAAAGGAATGAGAGGGCCCTATATGTCTCCACCTCCATGGAATGAAATAGTTTCTTTACCTCCTTTAAATTTTGCATCCAATTAGATTCAAATCGAGATATATGGTCCTCAAATCGCAAGGCTTGAAGATCGATCCAAGTGTGTCGTCGTCGCCATCGATCAGTTTCATCCCCGACAGGGCATTGATTTGTTTGAAGAGGAGTTTGTGCCGTCGGTCATATATATATACGATCGATCATCTTCTTTGCAGTGCAGCACAATTAAGTTGTCCGGACTTTGGGTGTGAAGAAGATAATCTTGTATGTCATATATGCTATGACGGCCGGTACAGCCTCCTGTTCAAACACATCAACACCCTGTGTCTCTTCTGGACCCGTCGGCGACCTGTACGTACCACCTCCACATCAACGTCAAAGCCGGCATCCACAAACCTCGACGGACGGCCAACGACCAGCTTTTCTGCATCATCAACCTCGGAGTGAGGGTCCGCAAACTGAGTCTCCAGTGAGAGAACAAGCTAGCCCTTTGGCGACACATGCTCCTTACTAGCCGGTTGACGACGTCGAAAGAGATCTTGCTAGCCGACGCCGACGCCGACGCAGAGTCCATCAACACAAACAAGGTATATATGCTACCTTATTTCTTCTTCGGAAATTAGGGTTTCTAATTGGGGGTTCTCAGGAGTTGTTATTGTAAATTTATTTGTCTTAGTTTCGAATTAGGGGGTGAACTTCTGTGTGCCTTGTATCCTCTTCGGATTTGACCTAACAGACAAGAGTTGCGCAATAGGAAAACCAGCTTGCATTAATCGGCTAGACTCAATGGTAAATAAAGTCTTTCTAATTTATATTATATCCTTGGAGCATATAGAGATTAAATTTAGGAATATTTTTTTATTTTAATTCATTTTAGCCATATTTTTAATTGCTTTCCAAATCTAGAGGTTTTTTTTTTCAAATATTGTTTATTTAAGCTATATCATAAGGACATAATTTAGAAAGACCATATAATGTCATAGAAAACAATTTGGAGCAATCAAGATCTCGAATACTCAATATTTAAGTTTTGGTATATATCTTGGTTCAACATTCTTATTTACGAAAGAAAATACAAAATAAAAATAGGTAGCCCTAAAAAAATAAAATATGAATATAAAAATCATTAAACATGTAGGAGATATAATTTCTATTTATAGACGTTTAGTTTGTGAAGCCTTGTGTGCTAAAGGGCATAGATATATATTAAGAATCTATTTTTGGTAATTGTAGATTTTTTTTAAAACAAAATAAAATGATAATGTTATTTTTTGATGCTTAACCTATATAGAAAAATCCAGGGCATAGGATAGAAAAATAAAAGAAGGAAATGCAATATTTAGATAAAAAAAATTAGATAAAAAGGAAGATGCAATATTTAGATAAAAAAAAATTAATTCCTAAAATATAGTAACATAACTATGTAGGACATTATCTGAATATATCTTTTAATTTAGAAAGAAAAAAAAATCATAGATTTTTCAAGATGGGTTTGTCAATGTACTCTATAAATATCAATTACCTTCACCCTCTTGAGAGACCAACGTACACCAACCTCATGAGAATATGAGAGTGAAGAGGGCCTTATTTCTAGTTACAGCAGCAAAACGCTTCGAAGGGATAAATAAACGAGTACGGCCTCCAATGGAGGTAGTCTTGTATCCCTCGAGGCGTCTTGGTGCTGTATCGAGACATATGGTCCTCATCTCGCAAGGTCGAAGATCCAAGTTTCTTGGGGATCGGAGACCTACTTTATTTTATTTTTGATTAGGTAAAAATTCGAGGTCAGATAAGCCTAAACCTCGAAGGAGACCTACTTTATGATCAAATTGTTCTAGCTTTACTCTTGCATTAATTTCAAGGATAAATTTGGTGAGTAAATGTATGTTGTACAGTCTTAATTTACTTTAACAAATATACTCTCTTTATCAAGTGTCTTAACTTACTGATTGGTATGAAGAAGGTTGAAGATCCAAGTGTGTTGGGGATCGATCGGAGACCTACTTTATGATCAAATTGGTCTAAGCTTTACTCTTGCATTTCAAGGATAAATTTATTGAGTAAATGTATGTTGTTTTAGGGTATTATATATATATTTTTGTTGAGAAAAAAAAGATATCGTTATAGATATTTTAATCTTTACTTTACGACAATATCATTGTAATTGTTAGTTATAATATCCAATATAGTAAAACATATTTCATTGTAATTGTTTTCTTGTGTATCATCGCTTGGCTAGTTTTGGATTCTTTTTGATGATGTGATCATCATAAACTTTGTTTGTTCAATGGGTAGTTTCCTAATGTATCACTTGGTTGCAACATAAAGTAGTTTCACATTGCTGTTTTTGTGTTTGTGTAGTAGTCTACATGCTTGCTTAGCAAACAAAAAGCGCATCGCTTTGCATATTTACATCCTATAAGAAGTAGTTTTAGGGGTCGTCGAGATTGCAAGAACCTATAGCTGCGCTGCAACTATTTCGTTCCATGTATCTGGAATCCCGGGTAGGCACCAATGGAGGCAGTCTTGTATCCCTTGAGATGTCTTGGTGCTGTATCGAGATATATGACCCTCATCTCGCAAGGTGGAGAGCGCCGTTATGTCTAAAAGCCGTACCCTTGTGCCCTTGACGGCACCAGCAATGACTGGGTCACTTGATTCGTTTTGTAAGACTGAGCTCCCCTTGGCCAGTGGAGTGGTGTTCTCGCAGCTACCTCCGGTGTTCCAATCCCCGTTGAAGAAGTGTCTTGGGGAGATGGTTCTGAAGAAGGCTTTGATGTGTGGGTGGTACTGGAGCTGATTGTCGAGCCATCTTGCGACACTATGGATGGTGAAGTTCTTGGCATTACCGACCATTGCTAGTCTCTTGTTCTTGACAGGCTTTCCATCTGAGTGCATTACCCACCTGTTTGCATTGACCTTTCCTCGGTTCCAATGATGGCCAGTGTTGAGGATTAAAACGTCAAACTGGGGGAGAAACCTTTGCAAGAAAGACGGGGGCCGGTCCAAGTGCATGGCAACTTCTGTGGCTGGGTCAGTGGAGTTTAAGGGCTCCAAATCACAAAGGCAAGCGGACCAATAGAAGAGGATGGTGGAGTTGGTTTCCGGGAACCAGAAGGCCCAGCCATTAGGACGAACCGCTCCAGGCTCTAAGACAAACCCATATTTACTTCCCACATCTTGGACTTCTAGATCCTCTTCACCTCCCGTGACCATACACATAAAAGATTGGAACTGCTGCCTGCCAAGAGAGTCTCCTACAAAGGCAATGGTTTTATCCTGCATCCTGGAATGCACAGGTCATCCATAAATAAGGTCAGCAACATCGCATAAAGTGACAAGTATTGTAAATTTTGGCAGCAAAGTAAAGAAAAGAATCCTCGACATGTCAAATGAAGGAAATTTCACCTTCTCATAAACTCTGACCGGTCAAACTCTGGCATTTCACAGTTTTCAGGTTGCCAGCGATACGATTCGTAAGTAAAATCTGGACGTTCAGACAACCGGCATGCCCACATCTCTGAAAGCCACTGCTTGCATTTTAACCCAGAGTATAAAGGCCTCCTGTTGGCTACAACCCATCTACCCTTGGCATAATTACACACTGGAGATGAAAATGAAATACTTTTAGGACCAATTACCAACTTATTTGCACACTAAGAAGATAGAAACATCTCAGATTTCTCAGGGGGACCATGACCTAATGTCCAAATGGAACAAATTTTGGATTTGAGTTCCTACTTCACAAATTACATGAGAGTGAATAGAGATGCTATTGTACACAGATTGGAAATTACATTGTACATAACATATAATTACCTGTACCCTTGTCAAAGAAATCAGGGCCCTTGCCATTTTTTGGGTGAGCCTCCTCCTTGTGATTATTTTCAAGGAAGGATGTTGAGTCACTTTCATTTTTTTGAGTAAAATCAGCATTAGAACCATCAAACATGCGTTTTTCGTTATCAGTTCCTGTTTCACCATATACTTGAGAGTGAATAGAAAAACTATAGGAGACAGATAGGAATTATGTATAAAACTACACATAAGAACCTTTAAAATGTGAGAAATAATCTACCTCTGTCCAAAGGGAGCTCAAGGTTCTCATCATTTTGGGGGTAAGCCTCCTCGTTTTCATTGCTGTGAAGAGCAGATGCTGATTCATTATCATTCTCACGAGTTCTAGAAGATGTTAGAGGAGTAGAATCAACTTTTAAATCATCCGAATCAAGTCTTTCAGATTCCATTCCTATTTCACCATATACACGTGTGTGTTCTTGCATGGCGTGATATTTTCGTTCTGTAATATCTCTGGAAACTCGAGTAGCTGAAAAGGTTGCATCTGAACAGGCAAAATAGTAAATGAAAAAAATATCTTCAGAAAGGCCAAGACCATGGTACTTATATAATACTCCCATAGGTCGGAGTGAATATGTCCACGAATCTCTCGCCGCCAAATTTCTAGTGGAAGGTAAGTCTTCTGTTCTAGAGTAACTAGCCTCATGACAAACAAGTTTTGAGCATTCTTTTTCAAGCATACTTAAAGAGTACGAACTCCTCTTGTTAAATGGCACTACTCTTCATCGCTATAAAATAAATACACAAGTCTCACACAATCATGTGGTGAAATTCCCAAAATTAGGTTTACTTGGAAATTCAAATTGTTTATATCCTGGCAGAAAACTAATAGATATTAGAAGATTAAAACTGCAAAAAGAAGAAAAGAACAAACCTGAACCAGGCAAGTCAAGATGGCCTGGTGATGAAAACAGAGATGTGGAAGGTCGCTTCTTCTCAAAAGACCAGAGAAAAACAGTCATAAGTACAAGAAAAATCAGTGTAGAGGAAAAGTGTTTTCCCCTTATCCTATGTGTGTTTCCTCCCTTCATCTTTGACACCCAGGACCCAGATGGCATACTACTCAAAGTTAGTTAACATCTCCCAAGAAATCAACAATCCTGATACTTTCGTCTGGAGGAAGAGGAAACAAGTTACAACAACGTTACTCAAACCTGTAAAGATGCAGACACTAATTGTCATGATGTCATCCAATCAATAAAAGAAAGGTAGAGATTAGTAATGGTAATACCAAGTCTAGTACACCATAAGGGTCATATTCAAGGCCTCAAGAACCACAATGCCCATATGGGATAAAGATAGCTATTGAAAAACGCTACAAAATACGGATAATACTACCAGGAAACCCATGAATACAGAAAATTGATGTTCCAAAACAAATAACATGCCTCTTCTGCAGATGCAAATGTGATGAATTGCAATTGAATAAATCATTTAAACGTGATAATTAAATACTAAAATTTAAGCCTTCTCAGCTAAAAAATATCAAGTAATAGCAGCTTCCGAGAGATTTCAAGCAGAGCTTCTTTCTACTAGACGTCTAGACTAAAAACCACAGAAAAACCTATCTCAAACACAAACTAGATCAAGTTCTATACTTCCTAGTTCCTACTATCAATAATATACATGAAACACCTAAACCTATTGAATATAGTTGCAGGTAAGTGGCGGAAAAAAGAGCAATCGTTGTGATTCCCAGGAAAGGGGAAACCCTCGCGGATATATTATACTAAAACCTAAAAAAGCAAAATCAATTGCATAAGAATCAAAGTGTAACAACTCCTGGCAACGTATGAACCTACTACGGATAAACAAAAACACCAAATCAACACCGTATTTCGTAAATCTACAGCGAACAAGAAAAGGAAACGAAAGCAAAAACAAGAAATTTCAATGTATCAATCAAACTAGTAAAACGGCATGCATTACCGAAGGATTATTGAAGAAAAAGGAGAGAGAAAAACCTAACCGATCAAGGATTATTGAAGAAATTATCAAAGTATGACATCAAGAAATTAAGGAACTGGAGAAAAAAAATTGAAATTGAATACGAACCTGAGAGATGGATCTGCTAGAGCAACAACAACAAAATCTGAAATTTCATGCAGCGGTGGAGGAGACGACAATGAGCGGCACCGGGGGAGAACTCCGGGAAAGTGAAGGAGAGAGTTTGGGGGAGAAGATGGGAATGGCGATTACTCGGCCTTTGGGATGGGAGGCAACAGCACTGTCGTTTCATTGCGTTACCAAAAAGGGGGTCAAGTAAAATAAATTTAAAAAAACGTCAAAATCAAATACTCCGTACTCCGTATCTCAAAAAAAAAATAAAAAAAAAATCAAATTGAAGAAAATCAACCCCCTAAAATTCTAAATATACTCATTTATCATAAACCATTCATTAAATTGATATTTCTAAAAAATCACAATTTAAATAATTTTTGTCACCAAACAATCACTTGAGATTATTTCATACTCCCTTCGTCCCACAATGGTTGTATTTGGACTATTCACACACGTTTTTTGAGAAATTAAAAATTATATAAAATATCCATTTTTTAAATAATTATGTACTTACTAGTAATATGTATGATATTATTTAAAAATATTTAATAAAATGTTGATATTTTATATAGTTTTTAGCTTCTTAAGAAAATGTGCATAAATAGTTAAAGGCAACTATTGTGGGACAGAGAGTATAAATTTTGGTTAAACTTGTTGAATTACAATTTTGCCCCTCGTATTTAATTATATGATAATTGACAATGGAAATTAAACAATTAAAAAGGAAAAAAAAAGTAAAAGTAATAATTAAATTGAGAAGGTACAACTGACATCATTTTTGCTTCCAAATTGAAAGAGCGCATAAGCTACTAATATAGAATTAAAAAATGATTTGGAAGGGGAAAGAGAGGGACTCAACTTGAAAGAGAGCAATTTTGTAGAAGTGGACACAATTTTATCGGTTATTTAAAAATATAAAATAAAGTCAATAGTTTCCTTCCATTTTCATATTTACTTATTTACAGTTTTCTTTTTTTAATTGTTAAAATTCTATTAGAATGTTATATAAAATGAGTGGTAAAATTGTAATTTATTACATTTAACTTATATTTGGAAGTATAATATACGTATTTGATGATGGTTGATTAATAAGAAAAGTCATTTAAATAGTAGTTTTTTGAAAATATCAATTTTAGGGGTGATTTATGAAAATTGAGTATATTTAAAGGATATTTGGGGAAAAAACACTTGGGCTGGGCCCACCAAGCTACGAACGTGCGGTGAAAATCGTCTAGTCCAACATCGTAGTCCACATTTATGGTCCCTTTAATTTCATTGGCCGATAAATATTAAAATAAATTATAAGGTACAAACACTTAAATAAGAAAATCATTAGAAATTTCAATTTAGCCAATGAGATAATTTGGACTACGATATGGACTACAATAGCGGACTAGACGATCCTCGTTGACGAACGTGGGGAGACCGCGACGTGCGCGTTCTTTCTTTTTTTTTTTTTTTTTTGGGAAATTCACTTTTTGGGGAGTGGTTTGACCAATTTGGGTCTTGAACGGGGTTCGTTTTCGAGGGTTTGACCGATCACAGTCACATCACATACCATATGGTGATATGGGTAATGATATGGCTTGCTGGGTATTTTTGGAAAATGACAGAAATTCCCGAAAGAAACTTGTGATAAAAAAAGACGCAAAAGAAATACTATTGCATTATTTTTCTGTGTTCTGTTGTAATTTCGACGGTTTTTCGGATACCGACTTGACAAAATATTAAGGCCCCGTTTGGAAAGGGTATATAGATATAGGATATAGGTCATGGGTATGAGATATAAATATTAAACTATCGGTATTGGGTATGGGTATGGAATTGATATCTATATCTTATATATGCTGTTTGGAAAGGGTATATAGATATCACAATTTAAAACAAAAATCAGACCACCACTCAACAACAAATTAGAAACCCCTATTCTTCAAACCCTAATTCGAATAGAATTCATATCTTTAGGGTTCGAAAATTCGAATAGAATCCCTAAGCCCGTTCCTAATTTTGCAAGAAGGAGATCAACAGGTGCATTTCGAATCAAGCAAGTCCTCAATTTCGGAAAAAATTTCGAACGAAAATTTCTGCAGATGGAAAAAAATTCAAATAGAACCAAGTAGGAAATTGAAGAAGAAGAAGGAGAAGAAGAAGCAAAAGAAATTCGAGCAGAAGTGGCAGATGTAGGAAGGAAACTAAAAGAAGAAGGAGGAGGAGGAGAAGTCTCCAACCGCTTGTACGTCTCTTAAAAATCCTATAGCCCCAAATTTCTAGAGATATTCAAAACTAAAAAAATCCCCTTGAATTAGTATATAGAGATATATGATTGATATCCATATACTAATTGGGATAAATATATCAAACAAGGGATATAGATATTGGGCTTTCTATACCCATAGCCTATATCTATATACCCATCCCAAACAAGCCTTAAGTTTCATATCTATCTGATCTCGAATTTTTACTCTTTCAAAAGAAATGATAAAGTACTCGTATTAAATTATTAAAAAAAGGTGTTGTTAGATACACTGCAAATCCCCATAAGAAGTACACGTTGGAATTAACGTGCAGACTTTTCCAATTAATTAGCACGCTAAAAAAATTAATTAACCAACTTCAAACGTCGACTGACGTGTAGAATTTGAAGTGTACTTAGTTTACACGTTAAAAAAATAAGATTTTTTTTATATAATATTACTTTTACTTTTTTAATACGTGTTGAAAATTTAAACCACCGATGTGGAAATATAAATTAAATTATTGGATTCGTATGAAATATGGTTAATAGTAACTTATTCCAGTGCGTGAAATATGGATACAAATACACAACAATTTAAGTATGAAAAGTATCCAACTAGGATGTGATATGTGTTTATGTGGATCGATTGAAGTAACCATTCCAAAATGGTTTAGTCGGAAAGAATGAACCCGGAATGACCGTCGATTGAAGTATATATATTAAATTCCAGCAGAAGCTATTAGTTCTACTAAATAATAAGAGTAATTAATTACTAAGTTTAAAAATATAAATTCTTTTAAAATTTATACATTTTTTTAAGTTAAAAAATAAAATAATTTTTAAAAAATTAATTATATTTTTTAACTTTTATAAAATTATATAAATCTTTAAGAAAATATTTAAAGTCACATAAAGAAACCTATAGAGTAAAATGAATAGTAACAATAGACTACTATATGGACTATTTGGCCATGGACTCAGTGAGATTTCCTACAATACAGAATGCACCA
The DNA here is from genome assembly GCA_037127255.1 of Persicaria tinctoria. Lineage (NCBI taxonomy): Eukaryota > Viridiplantae > Streptophyta > Magnoliopsida > Caryophyllales > Polygonaceae > Persicaria > Persicaria tinctoria. The sequence goes on from JBANSL010000012.1 coordinate 12,246,826, forward strand.
TAAAATTATTTAGGATATAAAATTACTTAAAAAAAATTAAATATATATTTGTATTTCATAAACTTATATTTATATAATTATAAATTTTTTTCATAAAAAATTATGTTTTTTAAAAATTATCAAATTTATAAACTAATATATAGTCTTTCTTTTAATTGTGTACTCTCTCGGTTCGGCAAAACATGTCATTTATTATTCACGCACACTTTTGTAGGATGATAAAAAAATATATAAGATATTCATTTTCTTTTATTTTTTAATAATTTAGTCAATAATAATTATAAAATTATTTAAAAATTTTCTATATAAATAAATATTTTATATAGTTTTTATCCTCTAAAAAAGTGTGTATAAATAATAAATAATATATTTTACTGAATAAAAAGAATATATTTTTAAAACTTTTTTGCGCACTAAAATTTTATAGCCATATAAATACGGAGTATAATTGTATGAAATACGATTATAGATTTTTTTTAAGTGAAATTATATGTTAAAATAATTTTATGGTACACCTACACCGAGGAGATCCGCTCTGCATGTTGACGAGTAAAGAAATGTAAATGGAATACGTGATGGGCCGTCCATAATTAATGAATGTTGTGCTGGCCCCATACACACCGTACTGTATGGGCCCGTTAATTCCACATAAGTCGGTTAACAAAATTAGTACGGAGTATTACCTCTATTCAACAATATAAATTTTTTTAAAATAATTTGATACTTAAAAATTATAGTAATGAGTGTGAAATTATTTAAAAATTTTGATAAAAAAGTTAATATTTTACCATCTTTTTTAGATTTTTTTAAAAAACGTCTAAAATATAAAAAGTATGTCAAAAATTAAAAGGATACGTAGTAAATATTTTGAGAGTAGTTTTTTTACCATTTAAATAATATTGGCTAGTAAATGGATCACATTAGGGCCGACCTTGGACATAAGCCAAAGAGGCGGTCATCTTGAGCCCCAAATAACCCGTTAACTTATTTAATTTTTAATCTAAGTGAATAAATAACGGATAGTTCAGGATAATTTTATCTTAATTTTAATTTTTTACCAATAATACAAAGTGGTTTTTGTAGTTAAAAAATTTAAGTATATGTTCGATTATAAGATTTTTATTTGAATGGTTATAAGATTTTTATTTGTAAGGGCAACGAGTGGAAGGGGCAACGAGTGTATAAAATAATATCAGCTTCATTTAGCCAGGCTAGTGGCCGATTGACCGACGAGTGGTAACTGTGGTGCTGTAGAAAAGAAAGAAGAGGGGGTATATAAGTCATTTCGGGCGGAAGGCGGGTCCCTTAAAACAACCCGGTCCCACTTTCGGCTTTTAATGGATTCCGACTTACCGCAATTACGGGCGTCTACCCTCCCTCTCCTTTGACGCCCACGCCGTTGATTCCTCCTTCCTCCTGCCACGACTCCCCCGTTCGTGTTCCCCCTCCTTCATCCATCTCCTTACTCCCCCTCAAATTCCACACGAATCTCAACAGATGTTCAGTTGAACAACGAAACCTTCACTGACCTTCATCCTTCTTCCTGTTTCTCCATCTCCGCTGTCTTTCGCCGCCCCTCGGTTTTCGCTCCCGCTTCGCGCTTCTCCCCTTTCCGCCCACTCGACGGCTGCGAAACCGGTGGCACCGCCTCCCTCCGTTTTCCAGATCTGGATTCTGAAATCGAGGTATCTACTTCTTCATTGATCGCTGATTTTTTTATTTGTCCAAGGCAGAAATAAAATACAATTTGTATATGCTGAAACGTTTGCTGTTTGCTTGATTATCGATTTTGAGCTTGTCTGGTTTCGTTTTTTATCGATGTTGAATGCACAGTTAGATCTGATTGAGATTCGTTTGACGTATTGAGAGTGTTTTTCCACTCTGGATTTCCCCTCACCCTATCTTGGTTTACAGTGTGAAAGTGTGACGATTTTTTCCCTTGTCATTCTCGCTTATGTTATTTTCGCTTGGCTATGTGCTTCTGCTGCTTAATGCTTTGGCTAACATTGGTCTCCTCTTAGCTAGAGTAGTGAGATGAATTTAAGCTTTCTCTAGGTGATCTATAATAGCGTGGTGCTTTTGGTCAATTGGCGTGAAGTTATATGTTTATTTGTAACTAATGAAGATTTACGATCTCATGATTATGATGTGCTCAAAGTAAAGTGTAAGTGGAATCCAGCTGAGGGTTTGGTATTGGATTTGTGACTGATTTTTTTTGTGATGTGCAATTAGTAGTTTTGTAGGTGAAAGAAAGGTATAGACAGGCAATGGCATTGGGGAAGTACGCAAGAGTTGATGGAAGGAAGTCGTCTTCCAGTTTATGTTCGACGATGTCCATTGTTGTTTTTGTGGCTCTTTGCCTTGTAGGGCTATGGATGCTGACATCGTCATCAGTCAGTCCAGTGCCAAGTGTGGATTTGCTTGCTGAGAAGCAAAAGAGTGATGTAAAAGATTCGAAGGAGTCCAGTGGGAACAGCAATACACAGTTTGACGATATACCTGGTGATCTGCCTAAAGACGCAACCAAAGATAATAAGGATGCAAGTGTGGACAAGGAAATGACCAGCACTGAAAAACCACAAGAACAAAAGCAGGAGGACAAAGTAGAAGAAAAGCCAGTTGAAGAGGGAAAGTCGGAGGATACCACTACAAACACAATAGAAGATTCAGAGTCTAAAAAGGAGGATCAATCTGATGACGATGCAAAGAAAGATTATAATGGGAGCAATGCAGAATCCTTGAATGCTTCTGAGGAAAGTTCGAGTGAAACAAAGGAGGAAGAGAAAATAAAAGAGAAAACAGAAGAGAATGATAAATCACAGGATCAGGATTCAACAAAAGAGGTGTTCCCTTCAGGGGCTCAGTCAGAGATCTTAAAGGAGACAACCACACAAAATGGGTCTTTCTCAACACAGGCAACTGAGTCAAAAAATGAGAAGGAATCTCAAACATCTTCTGAACAGAAGCAGGACATTCACAGTTTTAAACTCTGTAATACCACTGCTGGGCCTGACTTCATTCCTTGCCTTGACAACTTGGATGTAATTAGACACCTCAGGACTACAAAGCACTATGAACATCGGGAGAGGCATTGTCCTGCAGAACCACCCACCTGTCTTGTCCCTCTTCCTGATGGGTACAAACGTCCCATTGAGTGGCCTAAAAGCAGAGAAAAGGTATGATTATCATGTGGCTCGATGCAATTGTAGATTGATTTGCTTATCCATGTTTTTGCTAGCAAAGCTGATTGACATTTGCGCCTGCAGATTTGGTACAACAATGTTCCTCACACCAAGCTTGTACAAATAAAAGGACACCAGAATTGGGTCAAAGTTGATGGTGAATATCTTATTTTCCCTGGTGGTGGAACCCAGTTTAAGCGTGGTGCTCATAATTACATTGAGTTCATAGAAAATGTGAGCGTTCTACTTACATAACTCTTTGAAATCCTTCTACTTTTTATCTTAAACATTCTATTTAATGATCTTTTATCATCACATCCTAGATTTTCTTCTCTGATTGATAGTCACCATGTAGTTGATTGCCCTGTTGGATGCCTTTTTTATTTGCTTTGTTTGTTTTTTATTATCACAGATTGTTCGCCCACAAGGCATAGAGTTTGCATGGGGAAAGAGTCCTCGTGTTGTACTGGATGTTGGATGTGGAGTTGCCAGTTTTGGAGGTTATCTCTTTGACAAGGATGTGCTAACCATGTCATTTGCCCCTAAAGATGAACATGAAGCACAAGTGCAGTTTGCTCTTGAACGAGGCATTCCTGCTATATCAGCTGTTATGGGCACACTTAGACTACCCTTTCCTGGCATAGTTTTTGACGCTGTCCATTGCGCTCGTTGTAGAGTTCCATGGCATATAGAAGGTAATCATTATCATTATTTCTTACCCTTTAAATGGTTGAGCCAAGTTCAATTACATTTGTTTGGTGCATGTTAATATGTATTGGAACCAATAGGATTTGACTTTAAAAAATGCGTATGATAGGTGGAAAGCTTCTTCTGGAGCTGAATCGTGTGCTCCGGCCTGGTGGTTTTTTCTTGTGGTCTGCTACCCCTGTTTATTTGAAGCAGGAGGAAGATAAACAAATATGGACAGGCATGTGCATGTCTGGTATCTGTCATTGTCTACTGTTTTTCTATGCTTTCTTTAAATGCTAATTCCGTTCTTTATACCTACAGCCATGTCTGAGCTGACAAAATCAATGTGCTGGGAACTTGTTGCAAAGCAAAGGGATCCAATAAATAGAGTAGGTGTGGCAGTATTTAGGAAGCCATCGACTAACGATTGCTATGAGAAGAGGTCGGAAAGTGGCCCGCCAATGTGTCCTCAATCTGATGATCGTAATGCAGCCTGGTACATCTTCATTTATTGATTATTTAGATTTAGATCCAAATTGTGCCTGGCCTCCTCGTTAGTAGGTTGTCTTGCTTTCTGCAATTTTGTTTCCCACCTGAAATGCCACAGACACAGAGATGAGCAAATACTCAATATGCTGGGTTAAGTTTTTCATTTGATTAATCGGTAACACTTTGCTCTTTGTGCCCACAGGAGTGTTCCACTGAAGTCCTGCATGCACAGAGTGCCTGAGGGTGATTCTGAACGTGGAACTCAGTGGCCAGAGCAATGGCCTGCTAGGGTCGGGAAACTACCATACTGGCTGAATAGCTCTCAAGTCGGAGTATATGGCAAGGCTGCACCCGAAGATTTCACATCTGACAACGAGCACTGGCAGCATGTTGTGAGACAGTCATATCTGGCAGGAATGGGCATCGACTGGTCTAGAGTGAGAAATGTAATGGACATGAGAGCTATCTATGGAGGGTAAGCAAATCCAGCTCTCTGACCATTTAACTAAACTCTTCTCGTTGGTTAATCTTTCTTTTCGGTTTTGTTTTATACTCTTATGTATTACCCGACAGATTTGCTGCAGCTTTGAGAGAACTGAACTTATGGGTCATGAACGTCGTATCCATAGACTCTCCTGACACTCTTCCAATCATCTACGAGCGTGGTCTTTTTGGAACATACCACGACTGGTGTGAATCATTCAATACCTACCCAAGATCTTACGATCTTCTCCATGCCGATCATCTCTTCTCCAAGATAAAAAAGAAGTAATATCTTTAACCAATGACCAGCATCCCTAATCTGTTACCACATTGCTTAATTACCTCCTAATGAACTTTCATGTGCAACAGGTGCAGCTTCTTTAGCCTCGTCGCTGAGGCTGATCGGATCCTAAGACCAGAAGGGAAGATAATTGTGCGCGACACTGTTGAGACAATCACCGAGTTGGAGAGCACATTCAGATCCATGAAATGGGAGATCCGGATGACCTATTCCAAGGACAAAGAAGGATTATTGTGTGCACAGAAGACAACGTGGCGGCCTAGTGAATCTGAGACCTTGCCATATGCTATTTGAGCTTGTGAGTTGCCCCAACTCGCCCCTCTGAAGCTTCAACTCGCGGCAGAGTGAGATTAGGTAATCGTAAATTTTGATTTCTTGGGCTTTTGGTTCCTCGGTGAATATCGCGTCTTCTAGCCTAATGCAGCAGAATATCAGTGGTAATATTGGTAGATTTGGGATCTTCTGTTAGTATATATGACTAGTATTTTGGCTGTGCTTATACATTTTGATCAAAGTATTAATGTAGTAAGTGAACTTGTTTTCATTAGTTGTTTTCACTCAATTTTGGTGTTCTCTTTTGTTGATCTGGTCTTTCCAGTGAACTTGTTTTAATAGAGATGATTTTTGTTTACTTTTTTCACATGAAAGTAGGTAGGGAACGCTTTTTCGATGAACTCCAAATATCTTTGCAAATGCAAACTTAAGCAAATTGTGTCTTGTCTCCAAGAGCACAACACCAAAAATCCACAAATCCCTAGGGCAATATACGTGGAAAATTTAACCTAATTTTAATTATTCTCCATCGGTTCACCAAAATATAAAATCTTATGGTATGATTTTTAAGAAGACCACGAAATATACAACTATACCCTTATTTATTTTACTAATATGAAATACTCCGTATTTCTTACTATATTGATATTATAACTAACAATTACAATGACTTTGTCTATAACGATTCCCAACAAAAAAATATTTTATTTTGACAAAGAGAGTATATTTGTTAAAAGTAAATTAATACTCCGTACTGTACAACATACATTTACTCACCAAATTGATCCTTGAAACGCAAGACACGTACTTGGATCCTCAACCTTGGGAGATGAGGACCATATATCTCGTTACAGCAGCAAGACGCCTCGATCAAGGATACAAGGCTGCCTCCATTGGTGCCTACCCATGATCCATCCCTTCGAAGCGTTTTGCTGCTGTAATAAGATATAGGGCCCTCTAATTCGTTTCAACTCTCTCGTATTCTCATGAGGTTTGTGTTGATCTCTCAAGACTCAAGAGGGTTAAGCTCGTTCGTATTTATAGACTGCATTGACAAACCCAGCTAGCAAAATCTATGATTTTTTTTATTCTTTCTAAATTAAAAGATACTCCCTCTGATTTTTAATATAAGGCATTGGGAATCTGTGCACGTAGTTTAAGGAGCTTAAAACTATATAAAATATTAATGTTTTTTATTAATTTTTTTAACATTATAATACTTATTAGTAATATGTAATATAATGTAAAAAAAATTAATAAAAAACATTAATATTTTATATAGTTTTAAGCTCCTTAAACTACGTGCAAAGATTTCCAATGCCTTATATTAAAAATCGGATGGAGTAGTATTCAGATAATGTCCTAGCTAGATAGATATGTTATATTTTAGGAAATCATTTTTTTAAATCCAAATATTGTATTTTCCTTTTATAGTTTATGAAATAGAAATTCTATCAAATGTACGTTGCGTCTTTATTTTCCGTTATTCTCTGTTAGTTTTGTATCGACCTACTTAACCAAACGATCACATGGATCAAATAACAGAAGCAGTAGAAAGAAGAAGATATAGAGCAGGAACAAACATGATAAAACTATAAAAGCATCGAAACAGAAGAACAAAAATGGCAAAACTAAGTACTCCCTCCGATCTTCGGTCATCTTTGTAAGACTTTTAAGGGTGTGATAATTGTTGATCTAATTTTTTTAGAAAATTACTGTATACTACTCCATTCCGATTGATTATGACTTGTTTTTGTAAGTTTATACTTATAACTAACAAGTATGGAATTATTAAGAAAAAAAATTTATAGTGTTTTTAGCTCATTTAAAAAGCGTACATAAAAAGACAAATTACTTTTATTTTGGACGGATGGAGTAACTTTTAAAACAACTTTTTTTTAATAATATGACACTTATTTATTAAAAAGTATTTATATTTCATTAAAAAAATTACTAAAAAATTGATATTTTATATAGCTTAACTCCTTAAAAAAACGTGTTAAAAAATCAAACGACATCTATTTTTGAACGGAGGTAGTATCACTTAAAAATGTACAGTAGTTCAATTCTATTTGTTCATTTTCTTAATCACTGGGCATTAATCTAAACTACTCGTAAAAATGAGTGGAGGGAGTAGAAAATCTATAGATGGATCCTTTCTGATAGTGATCTGGATGATGACGGTAAGGACCTTCTGATCCGTATTTATAGTCCATTCTATATTTTGTATTTTTTTATTGGTTGAAAACAATTATAATAATACCCTATTTATTAAGAAAAATAATAAAATAATTCGACACAACAATCATACGATACGAACCATATAATTGATCGTAATTGTGAATTAGGTGATCTCAACTTGGGTGATGAGGCCGGCTCCAATGAACTCTGACGGTGACTTGAATTGCTCCCCTTAGAGCATCCACTACGCCTATTTTTTTTGGGTGTCTTCTTTTTTTTGCAGGAAAAAGTCAGGCCTTTTTGTAGGAGGATGACAAAGAGTTTCATCAATTTGCCCTGGAGTTTCTTCTTCCAGCAAAAAAAACCTGACACAAGACACCCAATATCACCTTTATTTATTTTACTACTCCCTCCGTCTCGAAATTCATGCTGTTTTAGCCTTATGCACAAATTTTAATAAAAACACTCATCCATCAATCAACATCATCATTCCACTAACTTTTTCATTAATTTTATTACCCACTATATTTTTTAACCAATGAAAACCTTCAAAAAAGTCAACAACACACAAATCAATACTAATCATTACTATCCACTACCTAGAAAACCTAAAACGACATCTATTTTGATACAAAATTAAAGAGCTAAAACGACATGAATTTCGAGACGGAGAGAGAATTTTTTTTTTAAATTAAGACATCCATGATGGGTATTACCATTGTTGGATGCTCTTATTAGCGTCCTACATGCGCTTGATTAAGCCAGAATAAATGAAAAATTAATTCAGGTTTTGAAAAGTCAATGTGATTTGATGTGATGAAGAATAACTTTTCTCTGATTTTCTTTCTTTGCAGTGGAAAATTGGATATTAGGCTTACCGAGCAAGCAACAAGCAAGTACGGAGTTTGAATCCGTATGTGGCATGGATGCGAAAGACTTAAGATCGAAGACAATAAACATCTACTACTACATTAGAGGCGGTGTATGTTTAGACGGTTCCGTTTGTCGAGACGTTAGCTTCTTGAGAATTAGACTAATCTCGAATCAATACTTAATTAAAAAAAATAGAGACGGTGTATATCGAGATGACTCAGTGATTCGGAAATTTCTTACGAGGATGGTCTTCACTGCCCACAAGACTCCTGATGTACCGCTGATCAGCAGTGTCATCGTTTAGTAGTGTTTGGCGTCAGGCCATAGTCTAGGTTGTCTCTAGTGTATTAGGGTTAGGTTCGTTTATTTGTCGGGATCTGTTAGTTTGTCACTGTCCGTATTGCACCTTTCTATTTTGAGGTTGCATGCTTTGCAGGATGTCTGTCTTTTTATATTTTATTGTGCGTTTCGACAGTCTTCCGTCTGATGACTTGATATGATTAGAAAAATCCTCATATTGAAAATTAAATAAGACTTCACTTGTACCCCAAGTTGAAGTTTATCTTGCATGCTTGTTTTGTGTGCTTCTCAAATTTTGATGATCCAAATTGAAAAATTTAAATGGAAAATATAATTAAAAAATTGGAAAGAATATCGAAACTTTAACCAAATAGATCCAGTTTGCTTGTTTTCGTCCTTTTCGCTTATAACTCGATAGGCCCAGCTTGGTGGAGTCATTGATTATAGTCTAACTGAGTTTAGTTTCAGATGAAGTTGCAATCTCGTGTGCCCTGCTAATCAAGAGGGTCGTGGTCGTGGTCGTGGTCATATTCGTCTTCGTGACTTCCGAAGATTCCTCATTTAGGTGGGGGGACATCGTTGGTGCATACTCCTTATGAGACATTACTTCCTTGTATTTCTGCTCGTGTCTCATAGGCAACGACACACCGTGAAAGTGTAGTATTATTTTTCCCGCGTTCTCGCTATTCTCAGTTCGTCTCAGAGTCTTCCCCAAATTTCTTCATATGCTCGGATTTTCATTGTTATACTTAAATAGGGTTTAACCTTTGTATTGTTCCCTCATTTTCCTTTAGTTACTTGTACCCCGACGGATAATCCGTTTGTTGATTATTTCGGCATCGTTTACCTCACAAGGGTTTTGTGACTTTTGTCAAGTAGTATTTCTAACAGCGCAGCTACAGATAAGTATTTAAGGGCCGTATCCTAGATCTCAAACTGTTATTCCTTGGTTCTCTTTTGATCTTACTTTTAACCCAAGTTAAAAAAGAAAAGAAAAAGAAAAAGAAAAAGAAAAAGAAGGTAGTCGATCAATGGGATCTCAATCCAGCGCCCTTCAAGATCGCGCCGGAAATCCATCACCGAACATCCCTCCTCCTCCTGCTTGGTATCGCCGCAGGCCGAGGGAGGAGGCTTCATCACTTGCCGATTCCGACTATGTCGGGGAGGTAATCAATTAATTGTCTTAGACAGGACCAATTCTTCGACCTTCGTGTTGGTTTTCATGTGCGTTTTCGGACGATGCAGGTCATCGATCCTGAACCCCCGAAGAAGTTGAAGGTCTCCGACGACGCCGACGCCGACGCCGATCCTCCCTCTCTAATTGGTACGTATCAGACATCCACACCTCGTTCTGTTCGATTGGGGTTCTGTATAAAATTAGGGTTTCTTTAACATAAAAGTTGCCCCTTTTTTTACTCTCTGTTACAGATTTCGAATCGCAGGAAGGAAATTTCACCTTAGATTTCGTTAAGGAAAAGATAGAGGACTTCAAGCAGCAAAAGAGCTTGGATAAAAGGTACTATCTGTAACACAACTCACACACACTTAGGGTTTAATCAAATTGATGCAGCTAGGTTGAGATTTGTGTCGATTTTTGTTTAGATGTGTATGCAAGATAATCAAGAACACTAGGAAATTGCTACGCCGATTGCCGTCGCTAGTCGACGTTACTGTACCCGATGGAAAGCACATAACAGTTTGCGGTGATTTACATGGCCAGGTTATTCCCTTTATATATCTTAACTTGGCTGTTGCAAGTCATGGAATCGAAAAGTGAATTCGTTGTTGCTGTTGTTGTTGCAGTTTTTCGATCTTCTGAAGCTATTTGAGATGAATGGGCTGCCCTCTGCACACAATCCTTACATATTTAATGGAGATTTTGTTGATAGAGGCGCGTATTCAGTGGAGGTGATACTGACATTGTTTTTGTTCAAGTGCATGTGTCCATCTGGTGAGGCGATCATTTAGTCGAATTGTCGCGATTGATATGATCGAACAAGTGTTTTACTTAACTATATATGCATCTTATGTGAAAAAATCCAGCTGTGCATTTGACCAGAGGAAACCATGAAGCCAGGGCCATGAACGAAAAGTATGGGTTCGCGAGAGAGGTTAAGGCGAAGTTGGACAAGGACTTCGTCGATTACTTTGCTGACACTTTCCATTGCCTTCCACTGGCTCATGTAATCAACAAGAAGATCCTTGTTGTCCATGGAGGTGTTCCTAATAAAGTCGGACTCAAACTTGCTGACATTAAGAAGATAGATCGGTTTCGTGAGCCTCCCGGAGGAGGTATATATATTGTCGTCTACTCGTCTTTTTATGATCAATCATAAGCTAATTGATTCAATCATTGATAGGATTGATGTGTGAACTTCTGTGGAACGATCCATTGTGCTGGCCCCGAAACAGCAGCCCTCGTGGGGGTCGTCGGGGTCGGACTTTTAGTACATGTGTGACGAAGAAGTTCCTAGAAGACAACAATTTAGGTACACATATCTCAATCTCGTGACTTGTTGTTTATGTAACACTCTTTATAGACATATAAGGGTTAATGTCAATTGCAGAACTAGTAGTACGATCACATGAAGTTAAAGCCGAGGGCTACGAAATTCAGCAGTTAGGTCAAGTAATCACTGTGTTTTCAGCTCCGAATTACTGTGGGAAGGTAATGTAGTGATTTGGCTGAAGCCTCACTCAGCTTCACTGCGACGAGATCTCATCAAATTTTGCTTGTTTTTGCTTGCGCAGGATGGCAACAAGGGCGCGTTCATCCGGTTTGTAGGGCCTAGAATGAAGCCTATATTCTTCAAGTATACAGCAGCGGTGAGAACCGAGATAACTAGGTAGCTAGATGAGATGATGTTTGGCAATCTTTTGAATTATTCGTTTCGATCAATTCATGCATTTTGGATACCGTCTGCAGAAGTCGCAAGGCCTGCATTCTAATGATCAGAAGATGAAAGCATTTGCGAAAAGACGAAGATCAAAGAGATTGATTGATCCGATTGGGGGATTGTTTGGATTCCATTTGATTAGGTTTACAATGCGCTTTTTCTGTTTATCATTTGGTGATTAGGGTTTGGGATTAAACGCATCGATGGATTGATTTTGATCATCTGCTGTTTGCGAGCTCAGCTGTAGATAGGATCAATGTTGGAGTATGATTTAGAATTTGATTAATTTAGATTTAGTGAGATATTTATCGATCGATTGAAGGCATCTGATCTGAACATTGATGGGTCGATTCTAACTTTATAAAGGGGTAAGGATCACAGTGATTCGGTCATCCCCATCAATTCAAAGATGAGATGAATTAAGCAATGAGCTAATTCACCATTGGCGCCTCCTACTTCCATTACTTCTGAGTACTGATACAACTGAAGGATTCACCGGAGACTTCAATCCCCCGGAGCTGAGGTTTCTCCGGCAACAGAGTTCGACGAGTCTGAACACAGACGAGATTTCGATCACCTCGTTTCTTCAAGAAGAGGTATAGATGATCCAATTAAATGGGATAATATTAGAGCAATAGAGCATGCCCACCAGACTCCTTATATTTTCTTCAAAATGGGATTGAAAATTAATCTTCTCAAAAAAATATTTGTGTCAACTAGAACAAATTTATTATTTTGAAGAATGGTTAATTGAAATTATTGGCATTTTTTTATATGTTTTCAAATTATTTCAAGAAGAGTTTTTTTTTTCAGTTTTTTTATTTTGATATTATATAGTTTGAAATAAAATAAATATAAGATTTTAGTTTAAGTAGTTTTTAAAATCGTATCTTTTCAACTACTCAAGCTTTTCAGAACATTTGATTTTTATTCACAAGTTTTCATTACTGGTTTACCAAACATCATACTAACTTATTAGTATATATTTACCATGAATAATTTTATCAGCTTCAGCTACTCCATCGACTATCATTTTATCAAATGCGACCGTGTTTAGCTGCTACAACAAGTCTTACACTTTACAAATTGTAGGCATCATCCATGGCTACTACTTCAATTTCTTTCTTCATCTTTAGATCGAGATCAACCGCAAATCCAAATGCGAGGTCAACTGTAAAAAAAATGGCGGTTTCTGCAAAAATAGACAAGACACCCTATTTTCACACTCTATATGGCTATATCTATTTTGGGAACGAGTTTGAAAAACTGATGGGTAAAAAATAAGTCTAATATTCTTTAAAAATGTAAAATTCTCCGAAATAGAGCATTTATCGAGAATGCTCTTAGCAATTTAAAAAGAGACGGGCTCGTTTTCTGGTGAGAATGTGAGATATATGGATCACGTCCCAACGGAAACTTAAATCCCCTTGCAATTTCTTTTTACAAAAGTAATAATTTTTGTGTGGTCAAGTTCTTATTTTGACCCTCAACCTAAGAACATTATTTTGGATAAAAAATTCATGTTCAAAAACTGATATGACTTGATCAAATTGAATCAATATTCAAAATGACCAAAACTCAAACCAACTGTAAAGAAACTTAAGCTCGAAATATTTAAAAACAAATTATTACGGAGTAACAAATTATGATCACATTTCTAATGGTTGATTGATCTTCCTTTTTAGACTATATTTCTCCGTCTTCTAGCTTGGATTCGTTGCTGTGGTGTGCCTGCAGTTACTTTGTGTTGGGCTGTAGTATTGAGCGTTCTGTTTGATCGGCGATAGATCGTGGTTGTGTTCGTAGTCTTCGAAGATCTTTCATCTAGGTGGGGCAACGTCGACGATCCACACTTTCTCAGAGTCGCCCGTTCCGATTGGGGTACTGCCTTGAGTCTTTGCACTCTCCTGCATTCTTGGCACTCGTGGCGTGTCTTGGATCTACATCGGCTTTTTTCCGGGCTGGCGGTTATTGGGGTTCTTTCTTTCTTCTCTGATGATTTGTGTTTTTGTATTGTCTGTATTGACGGTTCTCCATCTGCCGACCTCGTCGTCCATCGAGTTCCAGGTTTGTCTGAACTCGAATTTTTACCGAATAAAAAAAATTGGTTTTCACTAAAAGGCACAAAATTGTAATGTAATTTTAAATTTGAGTCGGCAATGACTCAACCTGAACTGTAATTGATTTGACCTGATCCCAAACTAAATGGCCCAATTATCGGCTCATGAGGATTTTTTTTATTTTTTTTTTGTCAACTTATTTGACTTGATGAGTATGTAACCCAAACTAAAATCAAACAAATAGCCAAATAGGTGGAATAGAATAGGAAAATCTGTCAAATGGCCCAAAAACAATTTATAAAAATTACTCATTAATGTGTTTGTGTTTTTTTTTTCTTTCTTAAGAGTAACCAACTACCGTTGACGGTTGACCTATTTATAGTATGACATTTTAACACCCCAATAAAAACACAAGTAAAATAGGGGCACAAAATGTAAAAGAAATAAAGTAGGCACAAAAACTCAAAATATCTCAATAAAAGGGATGTTTTCGTAAATAAATGAAGACAGTGTTTATGCGTGGAAAGGGAGGAACGCCGCCGTTTATGAGAAGAGAACACAAAACGACACGCTCACGCATTCAAAACGCCGAGACACACACAACCTCTCTCAACTTGGCGCTTGCAATTGGGGCTTTTGCCTTGTTGGATTACCTAATACACCTTACCTCATCTCTCATCTTTAGCGCATCATCATTTCGCATTAACCTACGATGACCTGCAACTACATTCATCCATTTGATTTTTCTTCCTCTTGCCAATTCAATTCACACATTTCCCATCGGAAATTAGAAAAAAGATTCAACCTTTACCTCTCAAGAACCAAACCAAGACCCCTCCTTTCTCTGTCTTTAATTTGTTCCTCTTTCAGTACCCCAACTCTGTGTAGGTATGTGTATGATTACTGTTTTGTTGATTAATTTTATTTATTATTTTGGGGGTTTTACATGTGGGTTTCTTGTTCACTCATAAGCGGCGGAAAAAAGCAAACTTGATTGAAACTTTATTTTGGGGTTTTTACCCAGCTGGTTTTGTGATCTTTATTGGTTTCCAATTGATCATGTTTCAAACTATGAACCAGAAATTAACCTCTGGGTACTGTATCATTGATTCTTGGTGTTTGATATATCTAATTTGATCAAAATATTTGAATGCAGGAATCAGGATCTCTGTCTGATTTGTCTGTTAAATATTAGTTTGATATAGTTTTTCTCAAATGGGAAATTCAGAATCAAGTTATGATCATACGGCAGAAAATGTTCCTGTCCAATCCTCCTATTATACAAGAACAACCTCAATTGATCCGAATCCGACCCGCAGAACCGGGCAGCGACCCGCTTGCATACCCGATAACTTTAGCTCATTGGATCAGGTTTCCATACTCTCTCATATAACATTATTGGAATTGGAATTTTGAATTTGTTGTGATAAAGGTGTTGTGATTTTTGTAGGTGATTGATTCTTTAAGAGAAGCTGGACTTGAGTCATCAAACCTAATTCTTGGGGTTGATTTCACTAAAAGCAATGAGTGGACAGGTAAACCTTGGTTATTAATCTAATCTCATCATCTATTGCACGACTAGTCACCGACTTTCTGTATTGACAGAAATTTTTTGCTTGAAAAAAGCTTATTGTCACCGACTTCCCGTGTTGGCAAAATTGGTACATGTTTGCCCAAACTCGGTGTCGGCAAATTTTTTCAGGCAAAAAAGTTTTACTGACATCGGAAGTCGGTGACAACACCGTGCTGAGATTGGCAAAATCGAACCATGATTATAGGAAGTCCATTTTTAGTAGTTTAGCCTATTAATTTGCTGATTGTTTGAGAAATGAGTAAATTAGGGATCTTGTTATTGTTATTGTTCTTGTAGGGAAATATTCGTTCCGCCGAAGAAGCTTACATGCCATTGGCAGAGACCCCAATCCATACGAACAAGCCATTTCGATCATTGGACGCACTCTATCTCCCTTCGATGATGACAACTTGATTCCTTGCTTTGGATTTGGGGATGGTTAGTTGATTCACATTGCTCTTGGTGTCATTTTGACTAGCAATTTGATCGTGGTGTCTTCGCATTTCCATTCTGAATTTGCATTTTTATTCCGCAGCTACAACAAGGGATCAACATGTGTTCAGCTTTTACCCTGATCACCGTCCTTGTAATGGCTTCGAAGAAGCACTTGCACGGTACAAGGAAATGCTTCCTCATGTAGATTTATCAGGTACTTTGTCTATAACTATGAGCACTTCAGTTATGAAAAGGCAATCACAAGACGAAATGATCGACTATGACTGACTCGGATAGCTCTGAATAGGCCATTCAAGTTCTTATTAGTTAGCTTCTTTTGCAGGTCCAACTTCCTTCGCCCCGATTATTGATGCATCGATTGACATTGTGGAGGAGAACAACGGGCAATATCATGTCCTTGTGATTATCGCCGATGGACAGGTGCGCAAATCTGTAGTTATAACTCCACATTTTGGTAATGAAGGATCTTTGTCCCCTTTTAGCATCATTTGTTCTTCGCCTAGGTTACCAGGAGTCCTGATATACCGCCTGGAGGGTTCAGTCCACAAGAGCAAGCAACTATAAATTCAATCATTGCTGCCAGGTAACGATCCATACATTGTAAGATATAAGCAAAGAATGGATTCAAACTCTGGGTTGATTGTTCATCACTTGTTTATAACAGCCATTATCCTCTGTCGATTGTTTTGGTGGGAGTCGGAGATGGGCCGTGGGATGCTATGCAACAATTTGATGACAACATTTATCAGCGCGAATTCGATAACTTCCAGGTAATCAAGCAACACTACCATATGTTTGCATTGATTGTTCCAAAGTATACTGTTTTTGTGATGTTGTCGGTGTCCGAATGCAGTTTGTCAATTTCACAAAGATCATGTCAGACAACAATGACAGATCCAAAAAAGAAGCAGCATTTGCGTTAGCTGCTTTGATGGAGATCCCGTTTCAGTACCGTGCCACCCAGCAAATTCAGCTGACCGGGTATGCTCAGACTTGGAACAATCTATTTGGTTTAGGAATCACAATTTTCTCTTGCAAATGCTGAATATGTGGACTTGCAGGAAAGTTAAGCAGGGCCGACGAACTAGACCACTTCCACCCCCTTGTGGGGTTCATAAACCGGTACAACTGGTTGCAAGCTTTGAGCCAAACACCAAACCAACCACCTCTACAGACGAGGTTAGAACACGAAGCAGAATCAGCTCCATTTCAATTTACATCTTATCAGTAAACAGTCCCCTTATGATTATTGATATGATCTTGCTTTGGTTATTGTGTTTCAAAGGCCTGCCCTGTATGCTTGACAAAGCCGAAGAACATGGCATTTCAATGTGGTCACACAGTAAGCATTTCAATCTAACTATGAATTTTGAAATTATCATACGCACCTTGGATTTCTCAAACAATTTTGTTGGCGTGGTAGACGTGCAAGGAGTGTGGCAGAATGCTTGCAGTATGCCCCTTGTGCCGGGAACAGATCAAGACAAGGATAAGATTGTACACTTGAAAGTTGAACACTAAAGTGGGCGCGCCTCTGTGTCTGCCGAATCCCTCCAGATATGAGTTCAAAATATAGTGAGATCAACAGTGATAGTATACATGAATGTAAATATGTAGAGTTGCTTCTTTATCTGTGCTTGTAGCATATAGATAGACCATGTACTACAACCTGGTTGCTGTGCAAGGAAACGAATAAATCATGCAACAAACTCTCCATCGTGGGATTCATATTTTTCACGGTGACAAGGATAAGCAAATCTACAAAATTACACAGCACCGCAGCAGTGTTAGCCTAAGGACTTCTACTTTGAACCACCTCTCTATGATTAGCAAGTCTATACAGAAAACTTCTGCTGTGGCTAGTCGTACCCATCATGCTATATATAGGGAGAAGGATGGATTTGTCGTTGGTCCCATTCTCGTCTGCTTGAAGCTTCTTGCAGATTGTGAAGCAATCAAGTGCGGCACCAAATGCCAACCACTTTAGTTTTAATTTGACACCTTCTGAATTTACAACCATCTTCAGAAGGAATCACACTTGGATATACCAAGGACTTAAAAGTTCCATCTGTCCAACTGAACCCTGGCTTCGGCCATATCCTTTTGTGCTTTCTTCCTCCTATAAAATATGGGACAATCTCGGCTGGAAGTAAAAGTAACACAAATCAGCACAAGCACAGGACAACGAAGCAAAATATAAATGTAAAAAAAATACGAAGGTCTAAGGTGTTCATCCAAGGGTATAGCCCTACTCCTGAGGGCATTCTTCTCACTTTACAACCTCATTTTTGTGCACTTTCTTGCAAGGTTGCCTAATACTTTTTACATTTCAGTTCAATAAAACTACATAACTAGTCTTCAACAAATAATTCAGCCTCTAGAATCAGGCAAAATGGCAATTTATTTTCAGTTTTTGGATTTTAGCCAACTTGAAAAGTAAGACAATCACACTAGCTTTATATTGTATCACAGTATCGCTCTATTTCCTTTAAATAAAATAGGATTTTGAACTACATTTAGAAATTGCTTTGAAGTCTGCCCCAATCTCAGCCACTCGGAAAAGTACTATAATGACGGCAGAGTATCCATCCCTTCCCGTAATTTCCACCCTCAATAGGACGAGATGAAGAAAGAAAACTTTTTTCCCCCAATTTCGGGGGAAAAAAATCCTAAGAGAATATAGAACTATAGAAGGAACCTCTTCAATAATAATAAAATTATAGAAAGAGCAAAGACAGAACTCAAACCTAGTACAGAGAACATCTTGATGAAGTGATCCTTGGCACTCCTGACACTGTGTCCATAGCCTCCCAAAAAGCATCTCCAAGTCAGCCACTGAAACCGAGCTAATTTTATTTAGTGCATCTGACAACTTATTTCTATTCAAATTAAGATTACAAAAACCATACCCTTAGCAACCGACTTGCAGTAAAGTTCAGGTTCTCGTCCTTTACAGTGTTCACAAAGAAGCAGATTATCACCCCTGTTCAATGGTAATAGGATATCAGGCTTGAAAAAAAAAAAAAAGGATATCAATCATTTAGATCAACAGAACATCTAAACTCAATATAAACAAATTAAATAGAACGGTATGAGAAGCAATTAATGAATTATGGAAAGGTTGCTGCAGCTAAATGAGGAAGCATTTTGGAGCACACACGATGAAAGCTACCATCAATAATGGGCAGAGATCTGAATAAATCAGTGTAAGACAGTTTTCTAAACAGAATGAACCCGCTTAAAGATGAAGCAGCGGATCATATTATCCCGAATCTGGATGATAAGCAATCCAGAGGAAAAACATATGCTTCATCCATACCTAATTAATGTTCTGCAACCAATGCAACTAAGCTGTTTCTTTGCAAATTTCATGATGCCACCGGCTGAAGGAGTAGAAATCGATATGGATCGTGTGTGACTTCCACTAAGCAGTTCCTTGCTTGCATTTTTCAGAATTGGCTCAAAAATCCTCAGAAGTGGCTACAGCATGAATAATTTTTATCAATAGCATAGAAAAAAGTGCCACCAGAATCAGTGTGGATAAGAAACTTACTTTACTGATTTGATTTTCAAGGTAATACTGTGCATCAATTGGGATGTTATTTTCCAGAACATAGATGGGATCCTCAGACTTCTCATATGCCTGTTGTCCATTTATATATCAACAAAAAGGATAAAATACTAATGCAAGGAATTCAGAATTTCAGAAGACTAACCTTAGCACCTTTGGCAGCTTTAACTATGACGTAGGGCACTCTATCACCAACACCAGGGGCAGTGGCAGCATCTCGCTGTAGATTGAAACATTGAAATAATCAGATTTTGACATGTAGTTGTGCTTCATTCCTAAACTAGTTCAGTACCCGTGCCTTGCATGGTATTTTTCTAAATGGTTTCTTATATGATATCATAAAAAGTGAATTTGTTGTTTGGCCTCCAATGTTTCATATTCGTAAAAAATAGATCTAAACTTATCAGACGAATTATTCACATTACTAACATTTTTACCCGAGTTTATGGATAGTCCTTTTATTAAATATTAAATAGTTTTCCATTTTGAATGATCTTGTATCAATCTTACTTCATATCCAAGAAAAAAGTAGAACACATGAGTTCAAAAATAAATTTTCCTTTAAAATTACTTTTTTTTTTTCATGAATAATCTTGAATAATATTTCTATAATGAATATTCTTTTTAAAAAATATTGAATAATCTATTTATATTGCTAAATATATTTTTTTTAAGTAAAAATTATATTGGTTAAAGATATTATGATCAAAGAGTAGTATATGTTCATAAAAATGTCTTTTCTTTTCATCTTTCGCTAATCCTATTGATATTCATTTGCTATTAAATTTATGACGGATTATTCAAACTAATATCTTAATTATTTACAAAAAGTACCTTTTTTGTTGGCATAATCGAGATTATTTTATCTAATAGTAATAATAATAATAATAATAATAATAATAACAACAACATCAACAACAACAATAATAATAATAATAACAACAATAATAATTTGTATGCATGGATAATATTTTTGCAAATATATATATAGACCACCACCGAGAAATATAATTGTTTGCTTATGCTATTACATTATGTCCGAATGATATTCATGAAAGACCTTAAACGTTCACATCTATTTAATACAGTATATAAATAAAACAAAATGTAGAGATATAGTTCAATCAAGTCATCAGTAGCACCACTATATGGTCTTTCAGTACTTGATTTTTCACGCTGATCATGTCCACCTGAAATCATTTATTATGTCCAGAAAGATGAATCTTTAGTTGACTTTTGGCCACTTTATAAGGCATTATCAACATGTTTTTTTTTAACCTAAAGAGAGATTTACAAGAGACTTTATTATGAGTAAAAAGCAACATATCAACAGAACATGGATGGTTTAACCAAGACACTACAAACCAAATTTTACAGACATCCACAGTGCTTTTAATTGGTCATGAGTTTTCACCTAGATAAGTGTGAACCAGCATATAAATCAGATGTATCTACAACCTCCTTGCTCATGAGAAAATGTCCCCGTGAATACATATAAATGTTGCCATACAGGTTGCAGAGGCAGTAATAGAGTTACAAACCTTTCGCATACGTTCCGCCAATTCAACATGTGCTGCCTTCACTTCATAATCATCTCCGGTTTTAGTCAACCCCTGAGAAATAGATTTGTTAGCAAAAGAACATATTTTCACAAGAAACCTTAAAGTATCACCAAGAATCATCAACCATGCTATAGAGATACAGCATTAAAAGGCAAACATGGAAGATTTTTCAAGTGCATATCCCAACCTTTGTGATGACTAGAAGAGACAAATCCAAGCGGTTCATTAGTAGATCTGAAATGGTATCCTTGACGTACTGAATGGCACCAGGGACATCTCTATCAATAAGAACCTTGTGAAGGCATTCAGTGACCAAGTTCTTCACCAAAAGACAGTTGTCCCTTCGAACTGTTTCAATGCCTGTGAATTAACAAATTATAATGAGACCAATTATTAAAAAAAATATATAAGGAAAAAAAGAACAAAGGATCCCATAGAAGAAACATATTAAATTTGTCTCACCTTTAGTATCCATTTTGTCATGTTTGACAGGGTTTGTCCAGTAGAGTCCAGCATATCTCTTCTTGCTTATAAGCAGATAAGGAAAATAAACCTTCTCAAACTCGAGTTTGATGGGCTTCCAAGATACATAAATAAAGAAATATCACATGGATTAGTAAGTTAAACATATCAGAGACAAGATCAGACAATTATATAACTCGAGTGAAATAGGATAATACTCGATGTGCAGTTGCATATAGACAACTCACAACAATCAATTCAAAGTATATGATTGAAGAATTTAAATGAACTTGCAGGGAAAGATGATTTCAATTCTCCTTTATACCAACACAAATCATTTCTATAAGTCAAAAACTTCCAACTGCTAAAATGCGGTCCTGATCTTTGCTTTTATAATAAGGCTTTCTCCAGCCAACTTATACTGGAAATGGTAATATTGTATTCCTATGCCAAAGAAGGCACATCAAGATTTTCGGTGGTCAATAATGTTAGTGTACTCCTGTGATTTAAAAATTCTCACAAACTAATCCAAGCAAACCCCAGCCACTTAAGGAGATAGAAAATTGTAGGAGACTAATAGACAGTCTCTATCCAAAATAGTTGCTAGTCCAATATCATGCATACTTCTTAACATGAAACAGACATAATGTCATAATAATAGTGAGAAAAGAATTAATAGCATGAAAAAGCACAAGACATGAAACTTTTAAGTTTGAAATTATGTAGAATAGGAAATTTACTTTTGTAAATGTGCCACTTATGAAGTCTGCAGCTTCCCTTCCCAATTTCATTGCTTCTTCTACAGTAGATACCCCAAACTGCACCATAACTGAATCTGTATCACCATATATCACCTGATTGACAAAATCACTGTTTGTAGTCAGTGCAAAACAATAAGGTAAAGAAGTGACGATTGTTAGTAAAACTGAGAGTGGGAGAGAAGAAAAATCCTTGTAGGACAACTACTTATTTAAAGATGCAGAAGAGAAGTTCTGAGCCATCAATTACAGGAAGAGAGGGAAATCAAAAGACAAAGTAACCCAGAAAAGTAGCCTAGGTAACAAAACCTAATGCCTATAGCATAACGCCATAACCCAACATTAATCGCTGAATAATAAGGCCTAAAAGTAGTCTTACATAACCCAACAAACAAAATACAAAATAATTCAGAATACAAAAGAAAAGGGCATACTTTATGGTAAAGTGCAAATATTTTACCTCAGCATTATGTTCATAGCCTCCAACCACAGTAAACCTATCTTCTACAAGTTTCTTTGTGTGTTCAATCATTTGTCGACCTTCACAAAAAGGCCAGAGGATAAGAAAGGTGAAAGAGATATCTAAAACTCTGTATACCTTAAAAACATAATGAAACGTCCGCCTTCACAAGTCTCATTCAAAATAATGAACTTTAAAAAAGGTTAACAACATTGTACCTTCATCTAAAATATCAAGCAATAAAAACAGTTTTGAGGACTCAGAGTCCCAATCAAGAGATTTATGAAATAGTAAAGAAGCCAAAGAATAATTACCATAGCTTGTAACACTTGATGATATTTCTAGACAAGGCAGCTGGGCAACCGTGGCTCCTGTAAATCCATAAACAGAGTTTGCACTGACCTGAAAGCACAAATGCACAATAGAAACAGCAGAAAATGTGAATCTGAAGCTAATGATAGATGCAGAGCAGTCAGGCACTAATAAAGCTTAATAATCTAGCTCAAAAAGTTTCAATCTAATACAAATAATTACAGAGAGGCAAAAGAAACCGCATAGGCAAGCATACCTTTAAGGCTAGTTGACGTCCATCTAGAACAGCCTTTTCAAGAGGATCTTTTGCTTCCTAAATGTAGATGATATAATAAGAGGCAAAAATTAATATGTACATAGATAAATTCTAAAAATTAGCTAGGTGAAAACAAAAGCAAAATGTTGTCTGAACCTTTAGATCAGCTTTGGCTCTTTTCCGAGCAGCAATGAGCTCCTCAAGAATTTCTGGAAGTATTCCCTGGAAACATATTGGTATGGATTTCAACAAATAATTAATTGTTCAACAGATGAAGGTAGCAATTGTCTAAGCTAAGTTGCACAAAAGCAAGTTAACACACTATTATATACCTTCTGAAGTTCTGGTTTGACAAAGGTTTCACCAGATGGAGTTCTGTTAACACATTCTGGGGGAAGATTCAGCTTGCGAGCTTCTTCAGGAGTTACCTTCATATAGTAATATTAAGACACTTTAGATGAACCCTATCAGAAAAATATTATTTTGAAAGGGCATTCAAATGCTGGCAATAAATTTGAAAAAATGGAATTCAAGGGAACATGTATTAAATTGAAATATAATCTATAAAACAATTTCTTTTTAACGAGAAAAAGGTAAAAAAAAAAAATCAATCATGAAAAAGTAATTGTCTAGCACGGATCATGCTTTGGAAAGATTGTGCTAATGGTTCTGGGCAAGGCATATTTACCAAAGTGCAGTAACACAAATTATATGCCATCATAATTGATGGATACAAAGATGCAAAATCCAAGGTGGCAATTGGCTTTTCATAAAACCCTGCCCTAGCCTCCAAAACCTGCATTGCACGGAAGGAAAAATAGGAAATATCCAAATCAATCCAAAAGTGTAGAAAAGAACTAACACATTAAAAATCCGCCGACAAAAAAAATATGAAAATGAAAAAAACTAGACGAACACCAATTACTTAACCAGATAAGCTTCAACAAAGTTGAACAGAAAACCAAAGAACTAGTGCATATACATCCACCAACAAAAATATGAAAATGAAACAAACTAGACAAACATCAATTACTTAACCAAATAAGCTTAAACACAGGGGAACAGACACAGGGGAACAGAAAACAGGAACATCAGCGTGTCAGCATATCCTAGTTCACATGCTGACTTTTAGAAATAGTTATGAACTGATGACACACACACACACAAATATATATATAGGAGTACTAGTACGCTTAAAAAATAAATATCAACGGAACAAACTTCAGAAAGGTACCTAAGGATCATTAAAGAACCACTAGGGGGGGAATAAAACATAACAAAGTTTACTATCAGACCATCAAGGACTGGGCAAAACGAACATTCAAGTTCACATTAAAATGAAAATCAAGCCTACCAAGTAGCCACATAGAATAATGTCCCATCACAACGTGATTTCTTTCTAAAGAGTAAAAAGATTGGACGCATTCACAGGTATCCAATCATCTCTTTGTATTGGCACTCCCAGTTGTGCACTACCTCTTTTACAAGAATACAATTGTGTGAGCAATTCAAAAGAATACACTAAGATTGAAGGTTAACACATGGCAATAACATTATTCAAGCTCCTGTATCACACTGATTAAATGCATGCAGCGAGAGCACTTCAAAATGAAAACAAGATGAAGTATCAAAGATCAAACTTACAGTTGCACCTTCATATGTTTGGTCAGATCCACCCTTTTTGGCATTAGGAATGACAAGACCCTTCTGTTTTGCCTTCCTAAGAAGTTGAGAAAGCACCTGCAAAAAGATCAAATAATGCCTTAGTAATCACTTTAAAAAACACAGAAAAAACAAGTTTTGAGGTCACATCATTCAAATTAACCTTAATGCTTTGCCCTCTTGATAGGAGAAACGATACTGGAACACCTGTTACACGAGCCATCTCCACATAATTATAGATAAACATCAGTTTATCAAGCAGGCGCTGAGGAAGGTAAGCATCCTGAAAACCATATAGATAAACATCAGTTTATCGAGCCATCTCAACTCATTACTTAATGACAGCAAGTTTTTTTCCCTGTAAAGACAGGTCAGGCATGGAGCTTATACCCAGGGAGGGGTGTTCCAGAATAATAAAAAAATATAAAAGAATTCAAGTACAAAGTTACAACCAAATTGGCTTGATTATTCAATTAAGCCATAGCAGCATCCTAACGCCCAATTGAAGATGAAGTCATATTATTCAAGCATAAAGAACAATGATACATGGTTCACAAGTCACAACACAAGTTCGCTCTCTATTTTCAAATACCTTCTGAGGAAAAGATATAAAAAAAATGATAATAAAATAAGAGATATGTGTACCTGGAATGTGAGGTTGAAAGTAGATATATTTCCTAAGCAAACATTAAATGGTATTCCAAAATACTTCTATTACAATTACTCAACAACCTAGGTGACTTGATATTATAACAAGTCATTTTTTATCTGTATATCTACAAAGACAAAGGTATTGGGCATGCAACCCTGTTCTAATCGTTTACTAAGAACGTGTGGCAAGTGCCAAACAAATGCTCAAAATTTCTTCCTTTGCATTCTAAACTTCTGGAAGAACTAAAGCCATTATAACTGCTTGTTGATTTTCTCATTAACCTCCTAAAATAAAATCCCAGAGATTCATAGTAGCACTAATGTTGCATTATATGTCAATTATAAAATCACGACATTCGGAATCAAATCACTCGCGGTCCCTAGAAATCACTGCCCTTAAGGCCTTTCAGAAATCTTTTAAAAAAAACTTATGTAAATTGCAAAGGATGAAGTTGATGGAATACAAGAATCCTTGCCTATGATATACTTTTTCCAATTTCCACCAAAAAAAATATACTTTGTTTCCAAAATATCAGCAAAGATCACAAACAAGTGAATTGCAACAGCAAGATTGCTAAGGCATATATCGCAAACCATTACATTATTTCCATCTCTCAACTACCCAGACAGAATGGAGAATGCATACCTTTAAACAGTATACAGCAAGCCGCCTCCTAGTTTCAGCATTCCCATTTTGTAAGTCGGATATTATTGAATGGTGAACGTCTTCTTTCTGAATCGTGCGAACAAAGTAAACAAAATAACAAGATTTTCTCTACAGACAGTATTCATTAACTCATAGGATACGCTTTAAGAACAAGTAGTGAACAAAGGGAAGATGAATTTTAAGTAAAAGCAGCAGGCAACAACAGAAAAAGATTTCCAAATCCAGAATAATCAAATTCCAAAGGCATTTATAGATAAATGATGCTCCCCGTATACTTGATGATAGGAGTTATTATAATACATCTTGCTCTCTCTCTCTGATAAAAGCATGAGACTGCAATGCAGGGAGAGAACTTTTTCATATGATTACCAACCAGGCAAACACCTTGTTATACGGCCTTTAGCCTGGAGGCTGGAGCACAACACACTTATTTTATTTTGGAAAGAGGGGAAATCTCAAAGAGGTATTAAAGAAGGTATCTGCCCTACAGTATGATGATAATGGCCGTGGTTTCCCCGATTAAGACTAACTTCAATGGTATGGGGCAAATGCTTAAATATGCACATTTTGATACAAAATGAGCTCCAGTGATTTTTTTTAGTGTTCAAAATGTGCACATTTGCACACAAAGTGGTCAAATATAAGCACAACACCTCCCTTATGTGCAAAAACTTTTATCACTTTTTTAATAAAGTAAGAGTCCTTCCTATTGGTTATTTTTAAGTTTTTCTTTTTCCTTTTTAATTTAAACATATTTAGTTAGAGAAGAGGAGTATAAAATGCACATTTAACAATGGAGTAAAATACCAAAAAGTGATGTGCATTTTTGCAAACCTTGTGTAAATGTGCACATTTGCACACTTGAACCATTGGAATTAGTCTAAAGCTAAATCCATATGCACAGCTACTACTCCGTAATTAAAAATTACACAAAAGAAATGACTTGCCTGCTCACCAAGGAAATGTGCTGAGACTGAATTAAGTGAATATGAACTCAATTTATAGTCTCTTTGCATAACCTGTATAGAAATAAATGCAAGACTAGTTACAAGCTTCCCTACAAGTAAAGTCCAAAGCATTTGAATAAGGAAATGCAAGAACCTGGAGCAAATCAAATTGAACTCTTCCCTCGATTGTAACTTCCTTGCTTTCTCTGGTTCCATACTGCCTGCATAACCACAATCCATTAGCAAGCAAATTCTATACTGAATAAAAAAAAACATCATCGTAGAAATTCCTCAGTATGAGCATGCAACAGCATCAGAAAGCAACAAATTTCTTCGTATATAATTATACTTATTCTACCACAGCCCCACTACAACAGTCAATTTAGCATGTATATTGCAAATGGCACTTGCACAAGACATTTGCTTAGTGTTTCACAAGATATTCTTGTGAAACACCACGAGTTTGATCTATATTTCCTCTAGGTAATGTGTTTGGTCTGACCAACAAAAAGGTAAAGTGTTTGGATTATTTTTATCATATACGGAGTATAATGAAATTGATTGAGGTGAAAAAAATATGCAATCAACTTTAAACAGAAAAACCGATACTTGGTGACTATTACACAACTTTAGCTACTTCTATTACTATTTACTACCTTGACGAAAATGTTGCATCTTTCATGCGAACCCTGCAAGACTTTAACCGCCCCAGGAAAGGAAATTCTGATATACCCAATGCCTCTGCTCTCTGTCGCAAGAGAAGCATAAATCAAACACTTAAGAAAGAAACAGCATATTATGTATGAGGGAAGTCTCGAATACAAACGAAATTCAGCAACTCTTTCTTTATGTGATTTCCACAAGAAAGATTTTGGTGACTATAATGCCAGAAAATAAAATAAAACTACCAATTTAAAACAAAAGGTGCAGCTTTGTGCTCGAAGGAAAAGGAAACTACCTGAATAAGATAGGGTAAATCAAAGTTGCATATGTTATATCCAATAATGATGTCGGGATCTACTGCGCGTAAAAGGTCCTGCAAGTAAAGCTCAAATCAGAAAATGCTAGCAAAGTAGTTCTAGAGCATATGACATACAGTGTTTCACAGAAATGTAAAATTGATGAAATCACTCTGTACACTGAGCAAGATATGCATGCAAGACTGGCAAGTGGCCCCACCAAGATCAGTCAATCAGAGCTTTATCAGATATTAAAAGCAATACCGCAAAGGCTTCACTGTATTTTGTTGTCTGAATTAGATTTATGCATGCCTAATTAACCAGTAGATAATAAAATTTTAAAAGCAACAAGATGCAAACTTATCCTATAAAAAACCTCTTCTCATAAATTAAACATATACACAACATTGCCCAGAACATATAAACCTACAACTCCTACACATATCAAGATGAAGGGGAGATCTACCATGATTTGAAGTAGCTATCACAGACATAATTATATACACTAAAGACTTATGGAACTATCCTACTGGACCAAAAAGAAAAGGTTATATACTTTCCACTCTTTGAGTTAAGAGAAAACATAATATTAACTTGGAACAACCATTTGATGCAAATAAAAGCCAATGAAAATAAACAGACTTCACAAATATGATTTATAAAAAAGAAGAGGGGAGCAAATTCGACCCTCCATGCCAGCAACAGTTCTCTTTCATTGTCAAATGACATCACATCAACACCCGCTATTGAAGAGCATGACTTGAGTGTCATGACATTTCTCACAAATGGCTGATCTTCACCTTGCAAAGTCACTAGGTTGGCCACCTAACAACATAGAAGGAAATTCTATTAGACACTCTTCCACCAATGTTATAGGGGACGGGCAAAGAAAGACTGTCTCTAATTTTACTTTTTAACCACTGATCAAAAAGGAAAGCACAAAACCTGGATCACTGGATCATGCTTCGGCTCAGGAAAATGACCTTTGCGACCAGCACACTCAATATCAAAGCTCAAAATACGAAATGGAGCCATTTTAGAGAACTCGCCATCTGGGGGATGGCTAACTAAGTTGGTATATCTAAAACCGAGTTAAGAAAGCAAACAAAATTATTTTAAAATCAAGTTATTGAAGATACGAAGGAATATCTATCAGCTTTGTTGAAGAAATAGACGTCCAAATATTATCAAATAGACCAACCAAAAACACAAAAGAAAAGCTTAACGTGATATGGATACAAGCAATCAAATTCCAACTGGCAATAAGACAAGTTTTTAGCAACCACTTTATATTTTCCAACAGGAACTTCAACCCAATTTCCACCAACAATGCTGCAATCAACCATGAAACGCAGGGCGAACAGCACATTGCTTTCATACGTCAAGAAGCTCTTCATACCAAGTCCATCTATTTGGATGCCTCTTTCAAGGATACCTATAATAAGTTTCATAAATTTGAAAATAAATCAAAATAATAAAACAAGCGAGATGAATAAAAGAAATGATGAAAAAAATAGGTTTCCCTGTTAGCCTATTA
Organism: Persicaria tinctoria; assembly: GCA_037127255.1. Lineage (NCBI taxonomy): Eukaryota > Viridiplantae > Streptophyta > Magnoliopsida > Caryophyllales > Polygonaceae > Persicaria > Persicaria tinctoria. Next base: position 12,276,388 of record JBANSL010000012.1, read on the forward strand.
GGCAGTTGTTACTTGTTACCATTATTGACATTTTTACTCCTGCAATTAGCAGTTCAAGGTTACAATCTAAGGATTTCGATGAAAACAATTACCTCTACAAGTTGCAACCATAGTAGGTAATGCAACCACAATTTTTAGGAAAGGATGAGAACTCTGTTGTTGATAGTACATTATGCTCCTTCTTTGTACCAATTCAATGTGCCTGACACACTGAGAAACCTTAGCATTTCTGCTTGCCTCTTTCATCTTCCCCTAAAATATAGCAAAGCAAAATGGAAAGTCAGATCAGGCTTACGGAACTACCCCTTAGGTTTCAAGTTCTCATTCAGCTGCTTCTTGAAATTTTAACTATTACATATGGAGGATGGAGAAATTTTAGACAAAGAAACAGTTACCTCAAGAACTTGATGGAATTGAGAAATATCATCAGGACCCAACCCTGAAGGGCAGTTGATATAAAAATATGGCTCAAATCCATGGACGTTGCAGCAGACACTATGACCTAGTTAATACCCATCAAACTGAATAGTCAGATAAAGAGAATATGAACCGCACACGGAATTGACTAGAAGTGGCTGTATTTAAGTGAGACTTCATAAGATAACACCTTCACGGGTCACCCCAAATATTCTAATCATAGCAGCAGGTCCAGTCCTAGTAGGCAACAGCTCCTTCTGACGCTCTCCAATCACGTAGTCAATCTCCAACTGTTGAAAAACTAGGGAAGGGGGAAAACAAAAGTGAGACAATTCAAGCACATACATGGCCAAACTACCCCCCAAAACTAACATCGAAGTGGATTTCAAATTCCAACCCTAAGAAGAAACCTAAATCAGAAAAATCCTACCTCAAAAAATAAACTACTCCAAATGAAAAAATTCTGTAAAAAAACAAAAGTACGCCAAATCAAAACCCTAGAGTTTACTCATCTGACAAACAGCGAAATTCTAGGAGGTGGATTTCAAATTCCGGCCCTAGGAACAAACCTGAATCAGAAAAATCCGACCTCAAAAAATAACCCCCAATGAAACCCTAAGCCCTTCAGCAATGAAAATTTTTTGTATATAAAACCAAAACTATGCGAAATCAAAATCCTAGAGTTCATTAATTTAACACAACAGCTAAATCTATTGACCAAATTTGAAATTCAACCACATAATTCGCGCCGATCTTACCAACACTCTGCGACTGCGAAGTATAAGATTGGCCGAGGGGAGGGCGGGCCCATCTGGAGAGACGCGAGGTAAGAGCATCGTGTCTCTCGATGTCTCGCATCACCAGGAACTCCTCGGAGTGCTGATCGTCGATTAGGGTTTCGTCCAAGAAAACGTCCTCGTCGAACTCCTCTTCCTCCATTCCAGCTTGGTGCTTAGCAGCCGGTGCCGGAGTAGGTTGCTGGCTCGCCGCCGATCGCTTTTTGCTGCCGCTGCGGTTCATCGCTGAACACTGTAGACTAGAGAGAGAGAGAGAGAGTCAGAGAGAGGGGACGGGATTGGCGGGAGAATTGTGGGAGACTGAGCTGCGCCGGTGGAGGATGAAAGGCGTTCCCGCGCTCTTGGGGGTATTAAGTATTAACGCGTTGCTTGGGCCTAATGGGCCCCCGTTCACACCGCTTTCAGGATAGCCCATAAGGAAAGCCCAGATTTCAAAATATTCGTTTGTTTGTGAGAATATATATGTGTCTTCTTCCAAGGGGCAGATTGGAAGTTGAATATGAAAACAGAGTTAGATGATTGCTTCTACTTCTAGTGGGCTGTTAGCAAGATTGTTGCTTTCAAGTTCAATCTTTTCCTATTTTCATTATCTGGAGTTATGATAGAGTTATCAGTATACATTTCAATCTTGAATATCTTCTAGTGGACTGCTCCAATGTGGATCTCTAGAGGATATGGGACAGAAAAATCTCATCTTATCTAGTGCAATGAAATTTATCTCACTTGACTTGGTAGAAATTTGGAACTCTTCTAAGATACACTACATAACCTGTTTGCATTTTAAGCTACACTACATAAGTTTTTTTTTTTTAATTTACATGGGTATCCGAGGCTACTATCACCCAACTAATCTCATAGACCCTGAAGTTAACAACCAAGCAAACCTCCAATGGCCACCCAGTTGATCGGAAACTAGGTGACACTACACAACATAATGCTTACTGCCAATCCATGAATGATCACCTTGCTCGCAATAAGGTTAGATTCAAATTCATTGGAAAAGGTTAGAGTTGGAGTTGAATGGAAGATGGTGTTTGTAGTTCCGGGTTTTCCTTTTAATATCCCTTATATACGTCGGTTTTCTTGCGAATTTTGTAGGCTAGATATTCGAATCTGTAGGTTGATGTCTATCAAGTTGAATTGAATCAGGTTTAAATTTCAGTCCAATTTTAGCGGTTATGAACTTGCAACTCATATATGTCTCAGGCCATGTCAACCTCGGACTCGTATGTGAGTTTGCCTAGTGACTAGTGAGGACCCCGGCAAATACTGGTGGATACGACGCAGCTAACAACATACATGGACCAATGCAACAAGTGCACCCATATGAAAAACATGTAGACATGTAGTCATCCTGCATAAGCATACACATGTCATACAGAAACAACCCTTCACATGAAAAACGACATTGAGATGAAAGCCAATCCACAAACATGATGCGAAATTTGGAGAAAGGAAAGTAACATGACGCAAAGTCAGAAGATGTTTTCCATCCCTAAAAGCTATGGGATCCGTCCCCCATTCTTGTCATATAGCCATTGAAGCCACTTCATCCTTGAGTCGTTGCGCTTGATGGAAAGGAAAATGTCTTGTTGCTCGGTATCTCTCATAAGGGACACGGTGAAGCACCATATCGGTTCACCCTCAACAAGCAAGCCCTCTTTGACCATCTCATTGACAACATCCATGACCTCACCAATTCTACTCTTCGGGTAGCGGGTGGACACCTTCTTCTCCAGGATAGCCAACAACTTGTTGTTGGTCTCCCGAACCATCTCCAAATGTTGTTGATATAGCTCGGGGTCAGGGCCAGTCTCGCTATCACCATCGTCCTCAGTCTCCTCGTCGCTATCTCCATCATTGTCACCACCAGTGCAGGACGCTGAAAGTGATTGCGATGCCTCCATGGATGGGGCAATGCAATATTCCCCTGTGGCAACCGTCCCCTCATACAGTTGAGTCCACAAATCTTCCAACTCGGGAGGGACACCCTTCTTCCTGAAAATCCCGAAATATGCATTCTCCTGCGGAATAATGGAAAACAAGAGAGCACCTCACAACCATGCTCACATCCGACATTGAAAGGTTAAGAGGAACTTGTTAGAGTACACACCTTGATTTTTCTCTCCCACCAGTCGTTCGTGGCATCGATAGTTCCCTTTTTTGCATCCCAATCCCATCCTGTTTCCCCCTGCTTGAGGGCTTTCCACTTGCCCCAATGCGTTTTCATGTCACGATTGCAGTTTTCCAACGTGTACATGTTGCATTTCTCCCCAGTAGCTTCCTCAAACTGGGCTCTTATCGTTTGCCAGTTAAAAGGTTGATCTCTACCAACCTTTCGTTGATAGTCAAGTAGAAGCTCCAGAAACATCTTCGTCAATGCATAGTTCCAGTAGAATGACTTTCCTTTCGGGGATCCGTTGGCCTTTCTCTTACCACTTGACACCATATCGAGCTGACGAATACAACTAAATGAAAGATTTGATCTTTTTCATTTTGTGTTGACAGTGTTTTTCTAAGCATACCATAAAAAGTGATGAAGGAAACTAACATTTCAACCAAAAATGAAGTAACATAACAATCCAACCACAAATAAGTAAATAACCATGATCAATTGCAAAGCACAAATAAAACCCTAAAATTCTATCACCAACTATTCATGGAAATTTCGCCCAAATTCATAGCTAATAGATGCTAGCAATTAAGTAACAAGCGTGGTAAAACAAAAATTGCAAACGAATACACAAGAAGCAACAACGTTATAGCAAGTAAGGGGATTTACGAATACTTCATACTGTACAGTACAAAAATGGGTACGGGAGTCCCAACTCACATAGCTAGTGATCCACTGTGGTACAAAGAGTCCGGGAGGTGGGCGGATGACGTCGGCCAGGAGGGCTCGTCGGAGGGGACGCCGGCTGGGCTGGTGACCGGCGGCGAATACTGCGTCGAGGACACCTCAGGTCGGGGGCTGACTTCCCTCTTTCCAATTGAGGATAAAATGGTCTTTCGAGCTTAGCAGGTTGAAGCTTGTTCGTTAAACTAGCTCGAGTCGAATCGAGTCTAATTTTTAATTGAGTTTTTTATTTTGTTCAAGCTTGACTTGTTTAGAAAATAAACGAGTTCGAACCGAGTTTTTTTCGAGCTTTTAAGTATTCTACTTTATTATAACATGTTAACTTAAAAAAAAATAGAAATTTCATAGAATAAAAAAAAAATTCATAAAATTCGAGTTATTCGAGCCTTATTCGAACGAGCCGAGCTTTCAATCGAGCTTAAAATTTTGTTTAAGCTCGGCTTGTTTAAATAGGTGAGCGAGCTCGACTTTCAGTTCATATAACAACCCTAACTACGGGATTATTTTTCGAAAAATAATTTCTATTTAGTCCACTCTATTCATCCAAAAAATAATTTTCATCCCAAAAATTAATCTCCGTAGTCTCGAAGAAAACACATCCTATAATTATAATCATTTTTTAATTCATTTTGTATCCTCCTATTATCATTTGTCATCTCATATATTTTTTTTCTCTAAATTATTTTATACTTTTTCTACCTCTTCTTTAGAGGTTATCTTTTCAACCATGAGGTTAGAGCAACCCCAACAGGTTCTTCATAATGGATTATTGGAGAATATCAATGTTGATTTTGGTCCAACAGCTTCTCCATTACATTCTCCAAAATAGAGAAAAAATGGAGATATTTTCCTAAATTTGGAGAAAACTCAATATATTTTGAGGTAAACTCCATAATGGAGAATCTGTTGGAATTCAGTCCAAAAAAATCCATAATATGTGATTCATAATTCTCCATTTTGGAGAATTGTATAGAGAAGTTGTCGGACATGCTCTTACCTTATTCCCCACTTGTGTGTTTAAAAAAATATAAATAACATGTAATTACCCACTTGTGTGTTTAAAAAAAATAAAAATAAAAGGGAAGAGGTTACCTTGCTAGGAAGAGATAATCCCTTCCAACTTCTTCCCTTAAGGTTTGAATTACAACCATGAGTTTACCTTTTAAGACCTATAAAGTAATTAAAACTCATGGTTGCACGTGATCTTAATGATTACAAAATCACAAAATCTTAGACGATGGCCCCATAACTCATTAATCGATTTATCATATTACACATATGCTTTGCTTATCAGCAATTACAGATTCTGCTTGATTAATTACATGCCTGAATATGCCTACATATATGAAGAAGATTGTTAAAAATCAAACAGACTTGAAATGTAACACAAAACTGGATTCACCAACCTTCACATACAACCCTTGAAACAAGGGTCATTTTCTTGTCATAGCTAAGGGGACCCTTTTTAGCACAATGCAGGTTGGTTGGTTATAGTTTGGCTCACCTCACTCACCTGGCTGCTGACAGCTGCATGGCTTCTTGGTCATCCATGGACTCGTCGGCCCAGGGGAAGCGGTGCGCCATCTGCGTCAGCTCCTGGTCCCTCCTCTCCTCCTCGAGCGTCTCCCACTCGGCCCACCTCTCCGCCAGCCCCACTCCCCCTAGCATCTTGACCACCTCCGCCATCCCAGGGCGCCTCTTGGGCGCGTTCTGCGTGCACAGCAGCGCCACCTGCAGGATTGTCTCGGCTTCCTTTGGATCATATGCCTTGAGTTTTCTGTCCACTATGTTGTGGATCCTGTTCTCCCTCAGCAGCTTCTTGATCTGCCCATAATCCAATCAGTGAAGTGAACATCTTATGATGTTTGTTGAGGTTAAAGGGGGAGGAGAGCTTACATGATCAAGCAACAAAACATCCTCTTCCTCCTCCAGCCGCGAGAAGTCAATGGCTCGCTGACCAGTTACGAGCTCCAGCAGTGTGATTCCGTAGCCAAACACATCGGTTTTCTCAGAGGACTTGCCAGTGGACAGATACTCAGGGGCAATGTGGCCCATGGTGCCGCGAACTTGAGTTGTGATGTGGGTTAGCTTTGTATCTACCACCTTTGCCAACCCAAAATCCCCAAGGACTGCATCAAAGTTTTCATCGAGAAGAATGTTTGCAGCCTTGAGATCCCGGTGTATGATCTTGGGATTACAGTGCTCGTGTAGGTACTCCAGCCCGCTTGCTGTGCCAAGAGCTATCCGCTTCCTCGTTGGCCAGTCAAGACCCTTCTCACCCGGCTTCAGGTCTAGCACACAAGCAAATGGGGTATGCATTATAAGTTTTCTTGGACAGATGGATGTAAAGAGCTCTTTTTGGCTTATAGATTTACCTCTCAATCGATACGCGACACTCAGGTTTTGCATGAATGGGTAGACAAGGATTCTCTCCCTTGTGGTTGTGCAGAAGCCTATGAGTCTGAGGAGATTCTTGTGGACCGCGACGCTGATCAGCTGAACTTCCCTAAGGAAGGCTGCCTCCCCTCCCGGGTTATGATAGTCCAAGAGCCTTTTCACCGCGACTTTGGTGCCATCCGTTAGAATGCCCCTGTAGACCTTCCCAAAACCGCCTTGTCCGATGATGTTGGTCTCGCTGAAGTTACTAGTAGCAAGTTGAATCTCACGCCACGAAAATCTCTTCACTTGTCCGAAACAGAAATTCCTCTCATCTTCACCTGCACAGTGGGAAATATCAGAGATTTCATCAGCATATGGTTAAGTGCTTGTTTGGCATGCCAAAGATTAATCTAGCTTGAGATTTTTGATGAAATTCTAGAGATATATCAAAATTCAGCATTTGTGAAACAGTAGCGAAAAGTTTTGCCACACTGCTTTGAAAAGCTCCAATAAGCTTGTGCCAAACAGGCTCTCTAATAGGCCGGTAACAGTTCGAACATGGGTTGTTCTAAAGAGATACCTGCAACATCGAAGAAATGATCATTTTTTATCTTGAGAATCCGGTGCTGATGGTAGGTAAAGATGGCCCCTACTAGGAGGAGGAAGAAAGCACTAGTACTTGCAGCAATCATTAAAACTGCTACCCTTGACTTATTGGATGAATCTGTAAATAGACACCTGAAAATTAGCCTGGCACTAGTCACAGATATAGAGACAATCAAACAATGAAGAACAGACCTGCAGAAATGGAGCTTGAAGCACAAGGTTGGTTTACACTATGACTGCATATAAGGCGATTCCCTGTGAAGCTGAAAAGATCGATGCATAAGGAATAGCTTCAACGTCTACATAAAGATGAGGAATCTGATAGGTGATTACTTGAATGTTGAGACTTTAAACAGCTGTGACGGTATTCTTCCATTCAAGTTATTGGATGAGAGATCCCTGCATACAGAAGATGGTGGGAGACAAATGAGGACAAGAAACACACATTGATAAATCAATGAAAAGCTCAAAGAGATGTAAGAGTGAGGAGCTTACAGATTGTTCAGATGGGTACCAAGCTGATCCCAAGTGTTGGGTATGGAACCAGTGAAAGCGTTTCGTGCAACATTCAGATTTTTCAAGTTCTCCATGCTGCCAAGATAATCAGGTAGTGGACCATGGAGATTATTATCCTGCAACTCCCTAGAAAAGGAACTGAGTGAGCTCATTGGCTTCGAATGCATGTATGATTAATGAGGTCAGAGAATTGAATCATACTGAGGACTTACAGATTCTCCAGAAACTTAAGGTTAGTAATTGAAGGTGAAAGAGTTCCTGTAAACCCATTTGAGGAGAGGCTTCTGCAGATTCAAGAGGATGGATGGGATGAAACAAATGAGTTAGTTAGACCAATGGATTGAGATGACAAGTTTGCATATAGAGTATAGATGACTTACAGGGCTACAACGCGTCCATTTCGACAGGTGACCTTAGACCAGCTGAAGCAAGGGCTCACTAAGAAAATATTCCAATCTGATAAGCTGTGTCTGGAGTCATTAAGAGCCATCCGGAGATCCATCAGAGCTAAACCTGTAAATTGGACATAGAATCCATCAGAGCTGAACCTGTAACTGAATTACCCTAATCAATCCATTCTATTGCCAGATTTGGGAATGAGATTTGGAATGAACTGCAATACAAAACTGGCAAAAAGAATTATTCTCCGAAAATCAATAAATATTTACGTTCATCAGGTGTTTCGGCTGAATAGCCAACTGTTAGCATCAAAATCAGAATGAGACATTGAATTGCCATCTTCATCCCAATCTTACAGTCTGAAGGAGATCCGATTGGATAGTTGCAGTTGACATCTGAAAAAGTATGAAGAAGATGTCATCATATCAGCTATCTTGCTCAACCAAGTAAAAGAGAGGTTCAAGCTACACAGTGTGAAAAAAAACACCATGAGTATATATAGTTATGGATTCAGACATAAAATAATCAAAGAACATAGAGTGAACCAAACATTGATGAGCACTGAAAACACTCATACATGATCAATTTGACATGGAATTCTACACAATTTTTTTTTAAAAAAAATACACATTTTTGAAGTAGCTGAGCTGACAACCTCAGAAAGCTGTTAAGGAATAATAATTCCTATCAATAATTATGGCTGATTCCGTTGCTTCTACATATCCATCGATCATACTCGTGTGCTTGCATAATTTCTTCATCAAAACCTTTCCAGGTTTTTGTACAGAATTAAAGTTGCATAGCCATGAAAATCAATCAGAAATAGGTTCTCAATATATCCAGAATTCAGATACTGTACGTATTAAGACTGGTGAAGAAATTTGTTCAGAGAAACAGCAATTGCCTGGATTATCAAATTTCAAATATCTTTCTGCTATGAACCCATCCAATGGAAATAAATGATACTGAATCCACCCAAACCAACCCAAGCAAGGGGAAAAAACAAGAACCAAGAACATGATATGGAAGAACAAGAGGTACTGTTTCACTTACTCGGTACCGGAGCCATGGCCCTTGCAGCTAATTAGGAGGAAATTAAACTGTCATAACAACACTTAAGAAGATCAACAGACAGGTGGTGATGATGATGATCAAAGAATAAGGGAGAGGTTGTGAGTAATATTGATCCTTGGTGGTGGTGATGAATGATAATGGATTAGTAATTTAGTAGTGTATGGGACCCTCCACAATGAGTCCAAAAACCCATCTCAGTGAAAAAGTAAAGCAAAGGGAAGAAGATTTGGGCTTGTGTTTTGTGATTTGAGTTCTGTGGGGGCTCTTTGCTTGATCCGATGTGGTCAGTGGGAAGTACAGAGGGCTACTGGCTCCTTGTGGCTGAACAAGAATACGAATAATGTGTCCTTGTGGAGGTGTAAAGATGAAAATGAATCGCACTTGTGAGGAAAAAAAGTAAAATGCTTTCAGCAAGACAGCAATTCAAATGCTGTATTATTAATTTATTATATAATGTTCATACTTATTTTACATTTTAGTCCTATCTCCCTAATGCCTTTTCAAGTTGCTAAGCACATATTCTAAGTGAGCAATCAAGGGCAAAGAACCTTCTCTTTAGTGTTGTGATTAGATTCCACTGTTTGGATAAAGACTACAACTTGTTGGTGGGTTGACAGGAAGGTCATTTTTTGCTGCCTCAACTCACCAAAACATGTAATATCTGAAACTTGATTCCTAAAATATGGATACTTATTTCTGCAGAAACACAGATGAATGAAAAAAAAAATTACTGATCACAGAAAAGATCACCCTTTTCAAAGGGCTTATCTTTGAACAAATTAATCTAAAATCCTTGTTACAAATTGAAAAAGAAAATGAAGGAAAAGATGCCCATGATTACCTTCAGGACACACATCCAATTATAATTGGGGAACAAAGATAAGGATATGGCTTTTCTTTGTAGGATGAATAAAGATATGGCTTTTATCTTTGCTTGATTGATTCTAAATTTTGTTTCAACTTTCAATGGTCACTTTAAATTTTCTTGCAGAACTATCAATGCATCAAAGTGGAGGTGACAGTAATAATGGAAAGACATGTCATAACCCACCAGTCATGAACCCCACGAATGGTTGATATTGGCAGACGAGCAATGCATTTCCTGGCCCCAACATCAAGAACCTGGTGTGGCGAATCGAAAGAAAGGGAAGCAAAAGAGGACATGTTAGATTAAGTATTTGATAAGAATACTTGGTAATACAGTATTGAATTATATATGTATTGAGGGCTTAAAGCATCATGTTAGCCTAACAGAAGACATTGTTTTATAACTATTGACACTTGAGTTGAACACAAGTGAAGTTAACACCTTTGATTAGCTATTTCTCAACATCAATGGGTTAAAACCGCGTCTGTGCGCAAAGATAAGCTGGGTTTTCAGTAGCTGAAGGCTGAAGCATTGGGCAGCAAGAGAAGTAAAATATTTGTGGTGGAAGAAAAGGGCTTGAAAAGGGATAAAAAGGTGGACAAATTGAAGACAATAATTCAAAGCAGTGTTAGTTTTTAGCATCCTATAGTCTATATTTGAGAAGATAAATAGTGACTAATGACTTTGACACTTACTTTAATTGATGTGTAATAAAGATAGTCCCAATTATCCAATTGTTAAAAGGAGAGGGATTCACAATTATAACAAAACGACAGTATCCGATATCCATAACGACCATAAGTTCATATCCCTAGTCCATAACATGTCATGAACTCGTCGGACCACAATAGTGTAGGCTAAGGCTTTTTTGACTGTGATGGAAGCTACAATGAAAAAGAGGCTAATTTTTACTCACAGGACCGATAAACCTTTCTAAAGTTAGAAGGTGACATGGACTGTTATTCGAGCCGAACGAGCTGAGTATTGGTTGTTCATTTTCAACTCGTTTAGAAACGAGTCGAGCTCGGTCCGAGTCTAAATTTGGACTAGAACTTAAAAATGTGTTCATACTCGGCTCGTTTGCGAAATGAACGGGCTCGAGATTAGCTTTTTTCAAGCATTAAGACTATTTGCTCAAAATATAGTAACTTAAAGAAAAGTTTAGAAATTTCACAAAATTCGATTTATTCGAGGTTAAATCGAGTAAGTCGAGCCTTGAATCAAAACTTAAAAATATGTTCATACCCAGTTTGTTTAAAAAATGAACGAACTCGAGTTGAGGCTTTTATCGAAACTCGAGTTACTCGGCTCATATAAAAACCCTTCGTACCAATTTTGGCCCTTTGGGAATCGGATATCAATCACGAAACCAGAGACTTATCTTGAAAACTTGATGCGATAGTAAGGAAGTGTGGATAAACTGGATATGCTCTTGGCAAAGTTGGTGCATTTCGACCTATAAACATACAAGATTTGATCAAATCCAACAAGGGCAAAGTTGGTGCATTTTGACCTATAAACATACAAGATTTGATCAAATCCAACAAGGGCAAATGAAAAACAAAAGCAATGTCACCATGGACAACATCACAATATTCTTCACTACCTAATTTCCCATAAACCTTACCAAGATGATAAATGTTCAAAATAAGAATTGCATCCTAATGAAATGTTCAAAATAAGAGCTCTTATTTTGAACATTTAGCATCTTTGAATCCATATGAATTGCACCCTAATGTTTTTTTTTTTTAAAAAAAATCTCACACATTTGTTATAATGTAATATATGCAATGAAATAATCAGATATAGGAGGAGATTTAAGAAAAAAAATATAAAAAATAAATAAAAATTGGAGCATACCAAGATCTTGGTGCTTACTGAGCTGCATCCATGTCATCCTCCCTCAATCTCTCAATCCAGTACCAAGAATCTGTAAAATCATTGCAATGTCTCCAACACCAGCATCCAATTAGCAATCAGCCAATCACACTTAGTGCATTAGAGGTCCATTTCCATTGAGAATCACATTCAGAAAACTGATCAGATTCTATTCCAATCTCAGTGTAGAAATCTCCCGATTCCTGTGTTTCTTTAGATTCCGTTTGTTGTGTGCTGACAAATGGCGGTGGTGGATCAGAAGGTAGCCTCCCGCTACGTATGGATAATCACCGCCTTTCTCTTCGTCTGCATCGCCGCCGGCGGAGCTATGCTGGCTATCTACATCAACCATCCGGACGCCTCTCCGTGGTACGCGATCGCCGGCATTTCCCTCGTCTCCCTCCCCTGGCTCTTCTGGTTCCTAATTTTCCTCTACCGCCTCCTCTCCCGCCGATTCGGCTTCCGCATCGCCTGCTGGGGCGCCTCCGTCGACTCCCTCCCCCGCATCTCAGCCAACAACGCCGCCACTGCCTGCGGCGGCGAAAGTAACACTGGAACGGATACGACGGCGATGGGAGCCGGGGGATCGCTTAGCACCATTGAGGAGGAACCGATCTGATTTCGACAGTGGATTGCAAGCTGCGTAGTGATGATTGCTGACTGACTGCAACAAACAACTTCAATCAGAGGAAGTGGATTCGTTACTCCACTGAACTCACTCATCATTCATTTCAAATACTATTGTTCATCTCAGGCTATCAGCTATTCCACAATGTGAATCTTTCAACACTTATCATATATACATATGTGAAAATTGCAAAGTTTGCAAAACTATTAACAGTTTCTATACAAGAAGGCATCAGCTCAGCCACAGATTCAGTTTACTGAGACACTCGGAGCGGTGCTGCTAATAGAGGTTGTGTCGTCTTCTAAATCGAGAAACACGGTGTTAAGATGGGACTGTATATCTTTTGGAGAAGTTTCACCGTCCAAAGTGTCATACTCCGGACGTGTGTTTATTTGCTGCCTTGCCCACTTGGTTAATTGAGGGTCACCTTGGAGGATCTTTAGAACCTGAGAAGAAGCAGTTTAAGCAAAGATTTCTTGCAGGAGAAACAAAAATGCGCAGGAAGACGAATACTCGGTGCTCACAATGCTGAATCTAGGACGAAATAGAGGCGCCCTTCGTACGCACAGAGTGGCAGCCAACGCCATTCTGTCTATTGCGTAATGGTCACTTCCCAAGCTATCATCTAGCAAGTGTGATATGTTTCCTGCTTTCAGAATTGGACTTGCCTGAATACACCAAAGTATATATTTAACAAGGTGAATAGCAACACAAAAATCTTCCAATACACCGGTGAGATGGAACTTACCCACATGACGAGGTTCTTTTGTCCTACGGTGTTCCTATTATCAATGGGCTTTCTTCTGGTGAGAAGCTCAAGGAGTACAACACCAAAAGCGTAAACATCAATTTTCTCGGTCACCTTACCATGCATGAAATACTCAGGAGCCAGATACCTGCCGATTCATTAACCAAACTGTCAAAGATTCACTTCCAAACAGATTTGAAGCCTGGGAACTTGGGAGAAGAGAAACAAAAATACCCAAATGTTCCCGCGACATCAGTGCAACTAGTGAAGGAAGAAGCAGTTGAGGCCCACGTCGCGAGTCCAAAGTCTGCAAGCTATAGAACAATAACTCAGCATTCAGTAATTTTTCTTAGGTAAAAGAAAAATATTGCATTGTCTTGTTGTTATCACCTGAGGATCAAAGTCTTCAGCCAGAAGGATATTTGATGATTTTATGTCTCTATGAATCACAGGTTCGGAAGTTCCGCTGTGTAAATGATTTAGCGCCTCAGCTACGCCAAAGGCAACCTTGAATCTTTCCTCCCAGCCAAATGCAGACACATCCTTTCTATGACCTAACATATGCAGGGATGTTTAGAGTTGATATTTTCAAGCAAGTAATATAAATAGATTTTCAAAACACATGACGGGGCATACCATGGAGATTTTCTTCTAGACTTCCTCTTGGTAGGAGGTCATAAACAAGAATTGGACTCTCATAGTCGATGCAATACCCAAATAGGGAAATTATGTTTTTATGACTAATCGATGTAACAATTTCAATTTCTGCAATAAACTCTTTCAGCACTTCGTCTGATGACTTCAAAACTTTTACTGCTACTTCCTTCCCATCAGAAAGTCGGCCCCTGTAAACATAGCTGCTGCCACCTCTTCCGATCATTCTTTCTGAATAACCATAAACAACATAAGACAGTAAGAAACTATATGGTGTAAGCTGCAGAATGAAGTTCACAACAAAGATTTTAACACGAGGTGGAGATAACAAACCGGGTAGAAAGCCACGCGTTGCAGCTAAGAGTTCCTTGTATTTGAACAGTTTACACATACGCGAGTACTTTGCATGGAAACTATTCATTCCATGGATGGCATGAATCCTGACAGGTAACATTCTACCATTTTCTCCACTATTCTCTGTTCGAGTGGACTGCACATGTTTCTCATTGGGATCAAATCTCATAGCAGAATGCAGGAGTCGCAATCTTGAAAAGTGTCCAGCCAAAGATATCTTCCCCTTTGAAGCCTTGTCCGATTGCTGCTGCTTAGGTAAAAACACATCACGACTCAATGCCCGACCTTGTTTCTTCCTATGCAACTCTTGATCAGTACCATGTTTTGGCTTCAAGTCAGGCTCTGGCATTTGACATGGTACTGATCCTAACAGACTATCTGAACTAACATAGATGCATGACTCTACTTTCGGTAGGTCACAAGAATAGTTTGACCATTTAGAGGTCGGCCCACAGCCAAAGTATCTCTTTATCATTGCACTTCTAGTATTGGAGACATGTTTGTCCAAACTATTTTTATTTTCTCTCCAAGATTGCACAATCTTTCTGATGGCATTCACATCACCAAGTGCCAAATGATTTTCTCTCAATGTAGGATTTCTGCAGGAACTCGTCCTGTAAATGCCTGTTGCAAAATCCACTTACAATGATAGCCTGTGAATGAATCAAAAACAGAAACAAAGGATAATAACTCAAAGAATTACCAGGATCTGAAACAGTTGCTTTACTTTGGAAGACAATTTTCCCATTATCCACGGAGACTACTGCAAAATCATGTGACAATTTTCTTGCACAATGTTTAGCAACAGAAGTTGGTGAAAGAATAATGGGATGGTTCTTAGAGGTCCCAACGATTACAGTAGCACCATGATGCAATTTTGCTTCTTCAATCAAAGTTTTACGCACAGATGATCCTCTAGACACCTTTAGCTTCAACTCTACCTGTACCAACAGATCCAATGCAGACAGCTCTTTACCAGATACATAATGAAATAGCCATCATTCTTGTAACTGAATTGATATGATTACAGATAACAGGTTTCAGTGCCCCATAGCTATGGCCAGTCCACATACACATTAGCGATAACTGAAGTTGAAATGAAGTGAGATTATCAAACCTGTTTCAAGTGGCAGAATCCCTCGTAAACAGAAAGCACGGAATCGAACGTGTTCACTAGAGAAAGAAGCGATGATTGCTCGCCTGTACAATGCGAGACTCAAGAAAATGAAAACAACGACAAATTACTCAAAATAGCAGAGAAAGATGGAGAGAGGGAGCACCAGAGGAGGCGTGGAGGACGACGTGAAGAGCGATAACGAGATCTCCGGGCTGAGCGACCTTCATCAGAGACCAGGTGAGCAGCTCCCTACTCCGCCGCTCCAGCTTCACTCCGACCACCACAACCTTCCGATGACCGGCACCGCCACTGGCGGCGGTTCTCTCAGATTCGGAAACCTTGCCGCTGCGGGACTTGAATTTCATCTCCGAAATCAATCAGTCGGTGTCCGAGTCGGAATTAATCCCTCGCTTGAGTTGATTGGAGAGGATTAGTACAGAAATGGGAGTTGATTAATAAATTAGCACGGGGATTGAGTGGGAATTTACGAATGGGGGGCTGCAACTGCAAGTGCAAGGAATCCATTGCTTTTAGGCAAAGTGATTCCAACACCCTTTATGTTTCCTTTACCCCCGATGCTTCAATATTCCCGCTACTGCATCCCTTGAGTTTATTGGCGCTTTAATTCGGCGGAGTAAATTGATTTAATGCGCAACTACGTCGGTCAATTGAAATACTCCGTACTGAAATTACGGATGTGCAACGAATCTTAAGATATACACAGGTAACACAGCGGACCGTTACGTTCTCGTTGTACGAATGCATGCACTTGTTTGCGTTGGTGTATACAGCAACACCCCATTTTTATTTAGGGCGCGTTTGTTAACAGGTTATTTTTTTAAGGGGTGGAGATTATTTTTAAGGTATTATATGAGGTTGAGATTATTGTATATGTTATTGGGATGAAAAAGTTGGAGAAATTTTTTTGGATAAATAATCCGGGAAGGTGTTTGGTAGTCGGGAGGTTATTTTTTTCTTTTAATCTTAAAAAGACAAAAATGCCCTTAATTTATAATGGTACATGAGCAGCAAAGCAACATCTCTTTACCCTCTTTATTCGAGAGTTCGGAGAGAGAGAAGCAGCAATTGCTGGCTTTTCATCGTCTTCCTCTTCCACCTTCCTCCGGTTCACCATCTCCACCTTCGACCCTCCGTTTTTCAACCCCGGTGCTTTGTAGAACGAGATGACGCTATTCAAGACCTCGATTTCGGCTTCTCCTGCGATCCTGCAGTTGTGAGGCAGGCTGATTGGAGTCGATGTCTTCAACAATATATCTCGAATTCCCTCCGTAATTCGATCAATCGGTTCGCCGATTCGGTAGATTAGAGTCATCAATGTCTTCCATAATCTCCAATTTTGAAGAGAAAAACGATCGATCGCGCAAATTGAAGCAGAGGGGAATGAGTTGTAGATTATAGGGTTTCAGATATGAAAGAGTTGGTTGGGTCTGTAGAGAAGACACAGTTGGCTGGGTCTGTCGAGAAGAGGCGAACAACGACATAGTTGCACTTGCTAATTGGTTTTAGGATGAACCTTGCTTGATTTATGTTAGCGCGCACGAGCCCCAATTGACTTCAGTTATCTTTCCATATCACTTATTAGCTATATATTCATCATAAAGAACAACTATAGTCTATAATACTTATTAGGGTAAATTACACATTACCACCCATAAATTATACTTAGTACTTTTAACATAACCACCCATAAAAACTTAAATTATAATAAATCACCCATAAATTTGACTTGTTTTCATAAGACCACCCATACATTAAATCTCTATTTATTTTGTTTAAAATGACTAAAATACCCCTAATTCAAGCTTATTTGTTTGTACTTTGTAAAGGGAAAATGTTGCATGTATATAAGTGTTTGCAGGGCCGGTCCTAACATTTTATAGGCCCAGGGCGAACTAAAATCTAAAGGGCCTGATTACTTCGTAAAAAATAAAAATTGTGCATAACTTTAAAAAAATCATTTTATTTTTATATTTGAATTATTTTTCCAATTTAAGAAAATAAAAGTAGGTTAATGAATAAAAAATATATATATATTAAAAAAAATTCAAAAATATAATCGTAATGAAAATTAGTTATTTTTGCTTCGTATCCAGCATAATATGTCTACAAGTACGTAAGTTATTGTGTAGAGGAATATTAAAAAATTGTCTAACAATACTAAATATAATTTGTGTTCTAAGATATCACATATGTGATCTCCTATGACATCACCTATATATGAACTAAAACAAAAATTAAAAAAAAAGGTTTTTTATAAACAAAAATAAAAGGATAAATTAGATACATCGAACATATATGAAGAAATAAAAACATTACATTTTTCTGAAATAAAATAGAAAGAGTTATATATGTAAACAATATAGCTTTATTTGTTACATAAAAAATTGTTTAATATTGTGTTGAAAAGGAAAAAGTACAAATAATCGTGTCTAAATTAAATGGATATAGGCTCCTTTATAAAAACATAAAAAAATGCAAAATTTAATGAATATAGGGTCTCTCTAAACAAATGCAAAATTTAATGGATACAGGGTCTCTCTATAAAAACATAAAAAAATGCAAATAGAGAGATTTGAACTCTACCCGTTTAGGAATCCAAATCCAAATTTTGTTATACCAATGAGCTAAACTCGTATTTTGTTATTTTTTTTAAAAATACATACATATATATAACACATTTTTAATTGGCCCTTACCGAAAATGGGCCCTGGGGGGTCGCACCTCTTGCCCATGCCCATGAGCCGGCACTGAGTGTTTGGATTTCAATGATATTATATTTATAATGCAAAATAGACAAGGTCGTTTTTGGTAAACAAAAAAATTAAGGTACATTAAGGGTGTGTTTGGATTCCGTAATTTATTAGTTATATATGATGTAATAGTTTTATCCCAATGTAGGTGATTATTTGATTAAATTACTATTTTACCTCAATTTTTATGAGATTTTTAGTTATACAACAAACTACTCACAGAAACAGAGGTAAATAATTAAATTATAATTAAATGGAATGGAATTCAAACCCATCATAAATACTTCAACCAATATATATCTAAATTGGATTGGCAACGTGAAGAGTCGAGACTTGCAATAGCTTATAATAGTCTCATCTTGTTCAAGTGTTGAATATATAAGATAGGGATAAACTCTAAAATAAAACAAGATTATTGCTTTAAAAGAAGGGTAAATGATCTCATATCTTAAATTATAAATCATATAATTTAAAAAGTAAGCTAAGCTTATATATACATATCATTTGACAAATTAGCCGAACATGAATAATTTTATTATAATTAATTTATCATTTTTTAAAAGGGTAAAAGTAAAACCAGATTATTTAACAAATGGGAAATCTTATGAAAACAAACCATTGCATTAATCAAATACAAATAAACTTAGACAAATCATTGCATTAAATACAAATAAGCTTGAATTAAGGATATTTTAATCTTTTTAAACAAAACAAATAGAGGTTTAATGGGTGGGTGGTTTTATGAAAAGATAACTAATTTATGAGTGGTTTACTGTAATTTCAGTTTTTATGGGTGATTATGTGAAAAGTAACACAATTTGTGGGTGGTTATGTGCCAAATTATGTAAAAAAAGTTATTACTAATAAGTATCAAATTGTGTAAAAAATTTAATTAAAAATAATATTTTATAGAGTTTATCGCTCCTTAAAAAACGTGCCGAAAAGTAAAAACTCGTGTATTTTGTAACGGGGGGAGTATATATTA
Source organism: Persicaria tinctoria (assembly GCA_037127255.1). NCBI lineage: Eukaryota > Viridiplantae > Streptophyta > Magnoliopsida > Caryophyllales > Polygonaceae > Persicaria > Persicaria tinctoria. Next base: position 12,295,436 of record JBANSL010000012.1, read on the forward strand.
TGTGATTATAAAGAGGCAAAATTTTCGAATTCGATAACCAATTTACCAATATGGCTATTGGCTAAGCATGCCCTGAGCACTACTAACATTTTTAGGTTAAAATATAGTATTAAATTAAGCCATTAATAATTAAAATGAGTTATTTCTAAAACATTTTATTCGTTATGCTATTAAAAATTAAAATTAATATTATTTATAATAATTCTGATGATGATGATGATAATTCTAATAATTAAAACGAGCCCTTCAAGTTGATTAATGAAATCATTAGAATTATCATCACCATCATCATTAGAATTATTATAAATAATATTGAGAGAAGACAAAGAATGATTAGAATAGTGATCAATGAATCGTAACTTAAATATAGACTATATTTATAAGGTAATCATTACCTTCCTCTATTCAAAAAAAAAAAAAAAAAAGGGAGTTAATTCCTATTTTTGTCCCTATCAAACATGTTACATACTCCGTATATAGGAATGCTTATAGGAATGCTTTTAGGGAATAGATATCAAATGACCTTGAGAGAAACCAAAAAAAATAAAAAATCCATTTGCTAGCTAGGACAACTTCTTTTAAGTTGTGTACATGTAAAAGTTTCTTCTTTAGCTGGCATTAACATTTATCACCCCCCAGTATGCTCTCTTTGAGAGCGCTTGGAAAAACCTCAGGGGCTGGAACATCAGTACACCACGACCGCCATACAGTAGTTATCGGTATAGTTATCCTTGCCGCCGTTGCCGACAACCACTCCGAATAATCGCCGGCTAATCTCAGGCCAAATAACTCTCTTTAAAGAGCCTAAATCTCTCTTTGGAGAGCCCAAATCTCTCTCTTCGGAGAGTACTCGGTTAAATTCGAGCCCCAATTTCGTCGATCAACACCAAAATCATTTTGGGGCTTGTGTTGTTTTCTGTCCCCTATCCCCAATTTCGTCCCCCTCCTTGGCTGTCTCGCTTCTGTCGGACATAAATTTCCAATTCTATGTCTCGCGGATGCGTGCGGTCTCTGAGCCTTTTCGCTCTTGCTTCATCTGCAGCTAAATCCGAGACTAAGGAAAGGGCTTTTCTCTTTCCTCGCTTCTCCCGTCGGTAGCAAGGTGCGGTGGCGCTCCTCCGGGCGTCTCGCGCCTCATGAACCCCCCTGCTTCTCCTTTGGCTGGACTGCCCGGCTTCGGTTCTCGTCGGTGCTCTGCTCCACCTTCGGCCTGATATGGTCTCGTCCCTTCCTTCACTGGTGATTTCAGGTGTCTCCCTCTCTTCCGGTATCATTCCCGGACTCTTCCTTGCGCCTGGTCTCACTGGACTTTCCGGGGTTGTCCCCGATTTCCCTGGCCGACGCGCGCCGAGAGTCCCCTCCGCCGGTTCGTGGTCGCTTCTGGCTCCCGTGGTCCCGTCCGGCCCACTGCCTGCGTAGCGTGCTCTTGGCTCCGCTGCGAGCTCCCGCCTGCTTACCCCCCTTTCCCCTGGTTTGGTCGGCGGCGGTCGTACGTATAAGCGCTTCCCTGTCTAGGTTGAAGATGCTCGTCTTCTTGGACCGGGCTGGTGGTTTGGGCCGTCTTGGTTGGTTGGTGCTTTGGGCCCAAGGCAATTTCTTGGGCCCAAAGTTAGCCCGAAAAATATTAAAAATAATATAAATAAAAATTTCAATATATATATATTTATATATATTGAGTTAAAACATCAATATCAACGTATATTATTAAATCCGGATTACTCTTGCGCTCTTTGCCCTCTCACGGTCGTGCTTCATTTTCTAGAGTTGGTTGGAGTTCTGTTTGTTGGTTCGTGGTTAGTTTCGGTTGAGGAGCAGTTCTGCGGCCCTGGTTGATCGAAGTGATCGTGTTGGTGGTGTTCGTGGTCTTCGAAGATCCTTCATCTAGGTGAAGGGAACGTCGTGTGATCCACACTTCCCCAGGAGTCGTCTTTGCCCTACGTGGATTGCTGCTTTTCGTCTTTCCGGCGGCGAGACATCGTGTCAGTTGTGCTGTCCCATGCACTCGGTATCCACTTCACCACGTTGGGTCTCCATCTTCTCGTTGCTGTATCCGTTTGTATCCTTAGGGTTTGGGGTTTTCCGGGTTTGTTTCATGTAGTTTTTGTTGTATTAGGTATTTGTTTTATGTTGTATTTCCTTTGCTATGTTGTATGTTTAGACGGCTCGCCGTCTGCCGACTTTGTCGGCCTCTCGAGATCCGGGCCTATCCGGCCTCGAATTATTTCCTTATCAAAAAAAAAAAAAAATTGTGTACATGTAGTCTACTCTTTGTGATATTTATTATGATATTTATCTGTTAGTTACACGCTCACATTATAAAGGTTGTTTACATATAGTCTACTCTTTGTGTTATCTATATATGATGGAGTAAAATGTGATTCACCGAAAAAGACTTGTGGGTAGTATCCATAGATCTTCGGTTCAAATCCCTGAATAACCGCTCTTTATTTACCAATTCAATGAGTAAAATGTGATAAAAAGTGGCGTGGGAGTGCAAAATGGAGGGCATATCATCACTGATCCACCACAAAACCAGTCCATATATATTTGCACGTAGATGTACACGTTGGCACGATGGGTTGCTTCATCCTGGAACAATTCTAAACCAAATGATTTAAAATTCTAAGATGGGTTGTATACTTGTATTACCTGATAAATATATGTGTATTTTCACCAATTAAATCTAGATAATCTTGTATGACAATCCAGATTTCTTTGTTAATCCATAGTGGGCAATTCACGCCCAATACAAAATTATAGTGGACAATTTCCATTAATATAACAATAATTTCATTACTATAATATTTTAACCCCATTTGTGAAAAAACTATATATTATTGAATAAAAAATCAAACGCCTTTTGTGTTTGCTATAAATTATTTTTATTTCAAATTTCAATACTTTTTTATTGTATAATGAAAATTTAACAATTGTTTGTCCTCTAGTTCATAACGATATTTTATTTGTTTTGAATGTGTAAATTGGAGTTTCTTTTTATTTATTTTCTTAACAACTACGTAGTATTATTATTATTATTTTAAAATAAAAGCTTTATTACAGATTTTACAGTACATGATTAAAATTCTAAATATTTTCCAATTAAATTAGTTTTTGCATTCTAAACCAAAATTAATTCCCAAAAAAAAGGGACTATATATACGCCTTTTTGTTATCTGCAAATATCAGAACCGTATATACGGTGCCGTTTGTCAGTTGTAGGCCACCACCCGCTCATTTTAGCAACCACCAGTTCCGCCGCCATGGCGCCTCCCACTCTCCGCTTCCTCTCTCTCTTCCTCCTCCTCATCTGCCCCTTTCCCCTCTCCCTCTCCTCCCCGCCACCTCCAGCCACCGTCTGCATCATCGGAAGCGGCATCAGCGGCTCCTCCGTCGCCCACTTCCTCCGCACCTACTCCCCGGTCAACCAGCCCCCTTCCCCGATCGGCGGAATCCACATCTTCGAGCGAAGCAGCGCCGTCGGAGGCCGTATGGCCACCGTCAACCTCGCCGGAGAGATCTTCGAGGCCGGCGCCTCTATCCTCCATCCTAAGAACTACCACGCATCCAATTTCACGCGATTGATCGGCTTGAGGCCCGCCGCCAAGGAGGCGAACGACGATCGCTTGTCTCTAGGGATTTGGGATGGGACCAGGTTCGCTTTCAAAACCCTAACTGTTGGTGATTATAAGTACCCGATTTTGCAGAAGATTGTCGATCAGATCAACTCGTTGAGATTGTTCTGGCGATACGGCGTCTCCCTCCTCCGAATGGACACCTTCATCGAGGTCAACCCCTAATTCTCCCGAATTTCTCATTGTTTCTTCAAATTGAGTGCTTGAAATTTATGTGTGTTGGAAATGATCGGCGAAAAAATATCCAATTTGTTGAATGTTTGATTAATGCAATGGTGCAGACTACAGTAAACAAGTTCCTGAAGTACTACGACAGCCATGAATCCAGGCCAGTCTTTGAGACGGTGGAGGAGATGCTCAAGTGGTCAGGGCTGTACAATCTCACCGCCCGGGCTTTAGAGGAGGAATTACTCGATGCTGGATTATCGCCATTACTCATACAAGAGCTTATCACTGTCAGATTTCTGTTCTCTGCTATTTTTCGATTTCGTATCAGATGATCAGATAATGAGAACTTGATGAGTCACTCATTGCCTCATTTTCAGGTGATTACTCGGATAAACTATGGCCAAAGTGTTAGAATCAGTGGCTTAGCCGGAGGAGTCTCGATGGCCGGCTCTGTAGATGGGTTATGGGCAGTTGAAGGCGGCAACTGGCAGATGGCAGCTGGACTTATTGATGAATCAGATGTTGCTTTGCACCTGAATGAAGAGATATCCACCATCTCCCACATTGGAAGCTTTTATGAACTTGATTCTGTCGGAGGAAACAGCTACGCCTGTGATGTTGTAGTCGTTGCAACCCCATTGGATGAGCTGAACATTGAGTTCAATCCTCCTATTTCGATCCCGGAGAGGAAGATGCAACACACTTTCACTACTTTCGTAAGAGGGCTGCTGAATCCTGTGAGTATTTTAGCCCGCGTTCTATAAGAAATCACATGTGTTCGATCATTGCTAGTATTGACTGTCCAATTCAATTGGTGTAGGCGTATTTCGGCCTGGGAGCTGTTTCAGAGATTCCTATACTAGTAGGCACTCTTGAGGACCCGGACATTCCCTTTTCGAGTATTTCTGTTCTGAAGAAACACAGCAAGGATGATTTTTCGTACAAGGTGTTCTCTCGCAATCCGCTTGATGATGCATTGCTGGATCAGATATTCAGGTAACTGACCAGACTAGGGGAAGAAATGGACACTTAATCAACCTGTATAGCTCTAATTGCTGTTTGTTTTACAGTGTGAGGAAGGACACTATCAAGATAGACTGGGCAGCATACCCTCAATACAACGCACCGGAGTCGTATGCACCCTTTATGTTGGATGGCTTGCACTTGTACTATGTGAATGCCTTCGAGAACGCTGCTAGTACAATGGAGACTGGTGCAGTCTCCGCAGAAAACATAGCACGGCTCATCCTGTCAAGGCTTTCCCGCCAGCCATTTGCAAGCTCATCGGATGCAAAGAGCTCTGTCAGAGACAATGCAAGTTTACATGTGGATTTGTGAAATTCATGGTAATGTAAAATTGATTTTGTGAGGTGTGAAAGTTGCCTGCTTCCAAGTTTTGGTGATCATTTTTTGCTCATATCAACAATGTAATGCACAGAGAGGGTTGACAGCTGAAACTTCTGCACATAGTTTTGTATTGTCATCATGTATTCGTTGTATCTTTGTGGAAATTTTGATACCCAATTATTTCATTGATCATGGTCCTTGATGCCTTTGGTGGAGTGTTGATATCAGTTAACACTTGCAAGATATGGATCACAGCAATGAAGGTTAAAGAGTGTTCATTGATTTAACGCAGAGATGTTCCTGGAGATACAGAAGAACCAACAATAAATCAGCAGTTTAAACAGTGAGATCAAAATGGTAGGTAGGAATGTAGGATGCAAGAAAACAATGAAATTGGTTTGATTGTATGTTTTACCTAACATTGCTACAGTACATACTTAAAATATGGTTAGCATATAATTCGGCGCCTTTCATTTCTTGATTGGAAACTTAATTGCTAATCAATTGATCAGAACTCTACCAAAATGTCAATTGCTTTTAGTATTGATAGTGGTCTACTAAAAAAAGGATAAGTACATGGTGAATTTACCATTTCAGTTGCTGTATTAAGCTTGGCAATCATGGATCACTTAGATTACACTTTAATTGTGAGTAACCTTATTACTTTGTACACCAATGACTTGTTGGTTGAGTGGTTATGGGGTTACATCTCATATTCTCATGCTAAGAGGTTTAAAGTTCGAATTCGAATTCCCTTTGAAAACATGGAGGCCTTTATAAGTAGGAAATAGATCATATAGTACCATAGAGCGACTAAGCCAATTGAAGTGAACTAAATTTTTTTACAAAATCTTATTACTTTGTACATAAAATATTGTACGGATTAGAAACTTGTGTCATTTAAAATATACTCCCTCCGATCCAAAAAGATTGTCGTTTGACTTTTTAACACGTATTTTAAGGAGCTATAAACTATATAAAATATCAACTTTTTTTAAATTATTTTTTTACAACTTAATATTTGTTGGTAATAAGTATTAGATTATAAAAAAATAAAAATAAAAAAGTTAATATATTATATAGTTTTTAGCTCCTTAAAATACGTGTTAAAAAGTCAAACGACAATCTTTTTGGATCGGAAGGAGTACCCAATACTATATTTAACTGTCATGTAATATTGTATGGTAAAGTTGAAAATGTCTTGATCATTAAATTTTTTTTTGATGATAAAGATTAAGATTTACAATACTTTTTTTATTAAGGAAAAGATTCGAGATACCAGACATCATACTATTTGGTAACTCGAGAAGTCAACGGATCGACAGACGGACTCACCGCTATGATATAAAACAAATACAACGCTAACCGAGAAGGGTCCTTAGAAGACTATAAATGCTAAGAACGGGATAGAGTAAATGAGTCACACAACGTTGAGACGCCAGGAAAACAGATAACATTAAATAGGTTATCAACCATCAGAAAGAACGAATCCCAGAAAAATACAGTACCAATGACATTTCCCTCACGGAGAGAACTTCGAAAATCACACATTCTTCCACAAGCAACTAAAGATCAACAATACTATTTCCTTTCGGACTCTCCCAGCAGTATATTTCGTTTTTTTTTTCCCTAAAAAAATTACCACGAAATAATAACTTTAGCATGGTAAATACAGCACAAGTTAAGCAATCAGTGAATAAGTATGAGCATCTTTGGCAATTGGCCCATATGTTTCGTCTGAATACTGCAAAGTAGTAAGTACTGTAAATGTGAACGTCCTTAATTTCAACCAAATTAAGTAGCTGCCCACTGAGTACTGTTTTTGCCATGTGCCCTAGGTTTGATTTTGATTTGATGTATCTACAAAAACCATTGATGAAATCTGTCCATATTCATAGAATCGTAGGTATCCATTTCCCTTGTTATGTCAATTTCTTATACAGATTAACAAAAGACAATTTGTAGACAATTTGATGTTGCATCTCTGCCCCATCGGAGCATTGAGTGGAGTGAAAAATGTGCCCTTAGGGATGTGGGTTTGAGAATAATTTGTACGCCATAAATGTCCCTTCACTTAAAACATTAGATGTTCCATCTATGTATCATCAATTTCACGTCGAAGATTAAGGGCGAGTTTGACAGTTATTTGTTAAGGGATGAAGATTATTTTTAAGGGATTATATGGGTTGAAGATTATTGCGTGAGTTATGAGGATGGAAGATGTGGAGATTTTTTTGATAAATAATCCCGATAAGGTGTTTGGTGAGTAGAAGGTTATTTTAGGGTTATTTGTTGTAAAAAGACAAAATTGCCCCTCTCCCCTCTCCCTCCGTATCTCCTTCCTCCTCCTTTCCTAGCTTCCATGGCGGCTCTTGCGTCTCTCCTTCCATGGATGCCATCATCTCATTCCTCCTCTTTTCCCTCTCCTTCACCGTCGCACCCATGGCTCCAGATCCGATTTCGTCTCCGTCCTTCCGGACCTCTTTGTCCTCGTCGACCTCATCTCCCTCAAACTCGCCTCCACCCATGGCGCTCCGGCTCCGAGCTCCCATGGCGGCCCTCGCACTCCCTCCGTCAGTAGCCCAGATGTCCGGATCCGAGATCCCACGGCTCTGGCTCCCTTTGTCTCTCGCTCAGATCTCCGGATCCGAGCTCCATGGCTCCCTCCGTCTCTCGCTAATCAGGGGCAAAGGCGTCTGAGAAGGGGTTGTTGAATTCCATAACCCCGACAATCCTCATGGAGGAGGGTTGGATTATTGGACTTTGGAAACTCCATTTAATCCCCATCTCCAAAATTTCCAACCCCATGCCAAACACTTCCCCTGGATTGTTGTTTTTAAAAAAAATCCACAAGAACCACATACAATCCCTGGCCGAGCGCGCCCTAAGACCGTGTTTGACTAGGGATTGAGGAGATTGTAGAAAATGCATCGCGTTTGTGTAGAGCAGCGGTGTTTGACATGAGACTAAAGGGATTGTAGGCAGGGGATTAAGTCCTATTTTCCGAGATTGAAGAGATTGTGATGAAGAATTATTACTTTTTTTCCCTTAATTACCTATCCAACAATATAATCCCCATTCCATCAAATATGAACGGCCCATCTCCTCAACTCTCATAATCTATAAAAATAATACTCCATCCGTCTCGAAATTCATGTCTTTTTAGCCTTATGCACAAATTTTAATAAAAACACTCATCCATCAATCAAAATCATCATTCCACTAACTTTTTCATTAATTTTATTACCCACTACATTTTTAAACCAATCAAAACCTTCAAAAAAGTCAACAACACACAAATCAATACAAATCATTACTATCCACTACCTAGAAAACCTAAAACGACATCTATTTTGATACAAAACTAAAGAGCTAAAACGACATGAATTTCGAGACGGAGAGAGTACGGGGTATCTCTCAATAATTCTCTGCGAAAAACTATTCACTACCAAACATGCCCTTAGGGAAATAAGCTTGGAAACTTGAATTTTTTTCAAAAAAAAAATAAAAATAAAGAGTAGGGCGAGGGCTATTCAGGATGCGAAACGTGGCAGGAATATAGATACTATGATGTGCAAGTAGGTCCGAATTGGCAACTTTACAGTTGGAGAGTGGAAACATAACACAAATGTACCCGCCAACTTCCAATGCCATCCGAATCCCCAACCCCTCTCTCTCTCTCTCGCCTGCCTACTCCCACTGCTGTTTTCAGATCAGTAAATTTAAGACAATCTGATTTATTTTTCCTTTTTTTTTTAAAAAAAAAAACCACTATTTGAACGATAAACGAGTGGTGGAGAAATGGAGGAAGCTAAAGGCCAAAGGGGTCCCTTTTGCAATCAGTCTGGACGCAGTAATTGTAATTCCAGCAAACGAAGATTCAAAAGAAGATTGAGAGAGTGAGTGAGGGTTTGGGCATGTGCTGTCTCTTTCACTACAATTACAAATAACCAATTTCCCCTCTTTAATCTCCTCCCCATACCCTAGTAACTCACATAGATTCTCCATCGTTTCTTTTCTTCCTCTTCAATGGAGCCTGAGGAGAAGGAGATGGTGGCCGAGGAAGATATGGGTCATGCTCAAAAGCCCCAATTTCGACAGGTCCTTCTTATATCTGCTGGCGCCAGCCACTCCGTTGCTCTTCTTTGTAAGTTTCCCCTTCCTGTAATTCCTTTCCGTCTGATTGCAAATTGAAGTTGGGTTTTTAGCATTTGGATTAGTAGCACTAGGGTTTTACTTGATAATTCAGGCTTGGGAGGTACCTGAAAGGCAAGGGCTTTGTGCAATTTACTGTCCTACTTACTCTGAATTTGATTTTAAAATCTTCAGCTGGGGATATTGTTTGCTCCTGGGGACGAGGTGAAGATGGCCAATTAGGGCTTGGAGATGCCGAGGATCGGTTTTCGCCAGTCCAAGTGGGTGCACTGGATGGGCATCAAGTTAACTCTCTCATTTGTGGTGCTGATCATACCATGGCTTACTCCGATTCGCAGTTGCAAGTGTATAGTTGGGGATGGTATGCTCTTCATATACTTGATTTCACTGATCATATAGCAAGAGATATAGTTTGGTCATTGTATATCCACATTGTTAAATCCTAAGAATGTTACAATTGCTGTCATGGTGTTGTGTCATGGTGTTGTTACATTGAGCAATTTTAGATTTGTTTGGGTATAAATTTCCTATGATTAATTTTCTGCTAAAAAAAAATATTTTTGCAGGGGTGATTTTGGGAGGTTAGGTCATGGAAACTCCACTGACTTGTTTATTCCTCATCCCATCAAAGCATTGAGTGGAGTAAAAATCAGGCAAATTGCTTCGGGTGACAGTCACTGCTTGGCGGTAACAATGGAAGGACAGGTCGCGAGGTATGTTCTTGATCATTGTTACCTTGATTCCTTAGCTTGAAGCTTCTAGACTTCCATGAGGCAAGATAAATAATTGTTGCAGCCGATCCAAGCATATTGTATAGGGTGTTGTTCTTGTTGTAGGGTGCTTTTCATTTGAAACACAGGGTGACTTGATTATTTCTTGCAACTTTGTTCTTGCTGTGGGTTTCTCGTGTAGTTGGGGGCGTAACCAAAATGGTCAGCTTGGCCTTGGAACGACCGAAGATTCTCTTGTGCCTCAGAAACTTCATGCTTTTGAGGTATTTGCACCATCCAAATCATTGTATCAACTCTGCCAATCTTTTTTTTTATGTTAATATTCTGCATTTTCTGTTTTGCATTTCTATGTCAGGGAATACCAGTTAAAATGGTTGCTGCTGGTGCTGAGCATAGTGCTGCTGTTACAGAAGATGGCCATTTGTACGGCTGGGGATGGGGTCGATATGGAAACTTGGGGTTAGGCGACAGAAAGGATCGCATTTTCCCTGAGAAAGTTTTGTCTATTGACGTATGTGAACTCCTAATACCTGTTTAATTTCGTTTCTACAGCAGTTTGATGTTAACTGTTTGAGTCTGTAATTTGAAATCACAGGAGGAGAAGATGACTCTTGTTGCGTGTGGATGGCGGCATACGATTTCAATTAATACAGCCGGTGTCTTGTATACATATGGATGGAGCAAATATGGCCAACTTGGTCATGGAGACTATGAAGATCACCTTATTCCTCACAGATTGGAGGCAATGAGTAATCAGTGTGTCTCTCAGGTGTCAATATACTTCCAAATCAACTCCATTCTCCAATACATTTCGTATCTCGGATTACATGTTTTGACCACCCTTGGCTGTCGAGTTTTCCAGATATCAGGTGGATGGAGACACACAATGGCCGTGACCTCTGATGGAACTCTCTATGGATGGGGATGGAATAAGGTCCAATTTCACTCTATTCTTGAAACACCAATTTCTTATTTCTCAGCATGTGTGAGCAACTGAGAAGCAATGACTCAATCATATCTTCTCTGCTGCAGTTCGGACAGTTAGGAGTAGGCGATTTCGTTGATCGCTGCTCACCAGTGCAAGTTCTGCTGCCTTCAAATCAGGCAATTCCTCATCCTGCTTTGAACTGTAGATTTTCACAGTATACATTGTCCAAGGTAACAGTTTCGTATTTCGGTTGTGATTGCAGAAAGTAACCCAGATGTGTTGTGGATGGAGGCATACACTTGCAATTACTGATAAATGCAATCTGTTTTCTTGGGGAAGAGGTACAAATGGGCAGCTTGGCCATGGAGACTCTAGTGACCGGTAATCTGAGCCTTTGTTTTCAAACCATGAGTTCCCATTTTCATCAACTATAGCATGTTGCAGTGCACACTGAATACAATAGAGTTCTCTGTTGCCAATTTTGGGCATTACACTTGCACTGCGAAATTTACAGGGCTCAACCGACAATAATAGAGGCATTGAGCATGGATGGATCGAGTGGACAACAAATAGAATCCTCAAGCTTTGATCTGTCATCAGGTGCCTAACTTTCTCTGTCCTTCCTCCTAACCTCACCTTTTCAACTTCTAACCCAAAAGTAGTCCATGGCCAGTTTCTCATTGTGTTTTCTATGCTTCAAATGACTAGGGAAAAGCCGGGTTCCACCATTTGACAGATACGCGATTGTTCCCGGTGAAGCTGTAGGGATCTCCTCTTTTAGCCCATGTTATTTGAAGTTTGATCAAAGCTATACTATTAGTTTGCTTCTGCTTATGGAAGTATATGCTTCTGAACTGATTTCGCAATAACCAAATGCCAATGTATATGCAGGATCAGGGGACAGTCCCATTGGATATCGATAGTGGAGATGCAAGCGTCCCAGAGCCAGAGATTGAAGGCAAACGGATCCGGACAGGTTGAATTTGGCGTGCTGATTGTGGAAGAAACTGAAGCTTTTCACTTTGCGGATGCTGAAGCCTCTTCAAGTTATCATCTTGTGTATCAAAGTAGAGCCCTTAATGCAGTAAATAACCAATGGAACACCAGGACATGGGGGATTGAGGGGTCCTTGTGTTGGGCTTGAAAACGCTTCCATTTGTTAGTTATTGTAAAACTTCATAGATCAGAACATGTAAAATTACCTTTATCAGTGCCCTTTCATGGGTACGGTACCAAGAGAAATAAGATATCATTGTCTGTTGCATTTATGTGGGTTCTATGCCATTGTTATGGGTGTAAAAGGGAAGGAATAACATCAAAGACGCCACCTTAATCGCCACACTGCATCTATGATCCATCCATTACCCGCTGTTAAAAGCTCAGAGTTCAGACAGTGTTGAAAAGAAGACACTTGCAATCATAAAGTTAGTGCAACATGATTGAATCTGTAGCCTATAACTGCTTGATAACAATGCAAAACACCTGGGAGAATGTTGAGGACTAGGCTATGTCTAATTTTACTGTTCTCAAAAGCTCGATTTGCCAGATAACAGAAGGTGCAAAGCAGCTTTGATGCTTGGGGAATCTCGGGTACTAATTTCTATAATGCAGATCATAAGGCTGCACCTATTTGGAATGATGGCCAAGGCAATGGGTTCTGAGGAATGCTTACAGTAATTTTATGGTCCAGTCGTCTGAAACACGAACATTTGGCATGCGAATCGTTGGGAAAGAGCGGCCCTGCTGCCGACCTTGCAGCCGTAGGGGTGCTGATTCAATTGTTGTCTGGTGATTTGCAGGTTCGACGAGGGCTGTTTTGGATCCAGATGAGTGGCCGAGAAGTATAATCCTTTCTATCACACAATCTGTTGAAAATTGTGTTCCTTGATTGGCTTTGGGTGCAAGGTTTATGGATGTGAGCTTGCCATTGGCAAAGGTGAATTGGCGATGGATGTAACCACCATGCTGAAACTCAAAGCTTTTGCCGTCATCGATGTAGAGCTCACCTTCAGCTGCTTTAGAGCTATTGAGAGCTATCACCTGAAACATGGGGAAGAACCTGTCAGAAAGGAAAATATGATCTTCACAGATATTGACCGAGCAGAGATCGAGTGCCTACCAAAGTGTAAGGATCATTCGTCATCTGTGTGGAACTTCGACGAGAGCGATCTTTCCTAGGGATGATTGTCCCGGCTCTCTGGAAAGCAGGGATGCTTTCCTCTAATGCTTCGAGCTTGTGGGTTGCCCCTCCCTTGTATGCAGTGCCACTTCTCAGATCATACCAGGATTCTTTTCCGGGCAAGTAAACCGATACATGCTTAGCTCGCTGGAGGAAAGTGATTCACACATTATATTTTGGGTTTTCGACAAACACTAGATTTCAAAGGCAAGCTGTAAACCAGGATAGACATCAGCACAAAATAGCATACCTCAGTGTATATCCCTTGGACCAACAGACTGCTTCCAACCATAAATGCCTCGTCACTGTTGAAAGTCGCTTCATCAGCAGGAAATTCCATCCAAAGTGGACGCATTACTGGAATACCAGTAGTATTTGCCTCTCGAAACAACGTATAGAAATATGGCAGGTACATGTAACGGGTACGAATGGCATCTCTTATTATCTCTGTGTTTCGCTCCCTGCACAAAGTCAGCAGTTTTTCTTAGACTGCTTAAATATATATCAAATAGAGCAACTTTGATGAAGATTGACTTGTCAATTTGTCCAAGGTGCATCATATGTTAAGCAAAGTGACTTGATTGAAGATCAAAAGATTACATCACAATCAGGAGGCTCTGAAGATAATGCTAGTTTGATAGCATTTCCCAGATTTAAAGGGCATAAGCAAAGAAACTAAGCCGTTAATATTCGACAAAGTTGATGATCATTCTTCATAGAAAAACAGTTGTAAAATGAGAGAAAGACAGTACTGCTCCTAAAACTCTTGTTGTTCCAAAAAAAAATAACCATCTAAATATTTACCATGATTCAATAGCATTTGAGGATATAAGCTAGTCAACAATGATTCAAGAAATCAGCAGAAAAATTACCCAAATAACCATGGTTCCCTTCTTTTAGTATCGTGATGAGCATGCGCCCTAAAGAAAGGATAGTAGGCACCCAATTGATACCAACGCACCAAAAGCTCAGTTTCAGGATTCCCAAAGAATCCACCAACATCCGCACCTGTTCAGGATTAAGACAATTCCGTAATTAGCAGATGTAAACAAAAAAAAAGGGCAGATATGGACCTTTTAGAGAAACCTAGACCCACCTACAAAAGGCATCCCGGTGAGTCCCATGGTCAGAACCATAGGAACTGAAACCCTAAGTTGTTCCCACTCAGCAGTGTTGTCTCCGGTCCAAACAGCACCATACCTTTGGGTGCCAGCAAAGAATGCTCTAGATAGAACAAAGGGTCTATCCTTTCCCTCACCTCGCTTGAAAAGTCCATTAGATGTGCCCATGTGGAAATAGTACCCATACACATTATGTAATTCCCGATGCTCCACACCTCCAACATGCAAAGCATCTCTAGGCATTGAAATCTTGTACAGCGTTGAAGGCGAATGCATTAGTTAACAATTAAGTAGAATTATCAATGTCGCCCAAATAATGCATCAAAACTAAAATTATTCTCAAGCTGCAAGGTAAGGTTGAACTACTCAAAGGTACCACCTATGTGAAGTTAAACCCAGTTAAACCACTTAATCTTTCCATAAGCATTGCTAAGGTAATGTACAAAGATCAGTAACCAATTCAATTGACAAGAACATGAATCAGAAGGTGCCATAACGACAACCTACCTCAGGTCCATTGAAGACAGATGGCTCATTCATATCATTCCATATATGTAAAGAAGGTGTTGATCCAACATAATTTTTTAAAGAGAACTTGTCAGCCCACCATTCCCTCACTCTAGGACTCAACACATCCAGGTATGAAGATGATCCAGGCCAACACCAACCGTCGTAATCCTTCCCAGAAGCATCCTTCACATAAAGCCCCTTATCTGTGGCTTCCTTGTGTATATAATAGGAGTCATCTCTTTTGATATGAGGATCCACAATAGTGACCATGTGTCTCCCTTTTCCTGCTAACTTCTTCTGCATCTCTTCCGGATGAGGGAAAAGCGAATCATCCCAAGTAAAATACTTTTTCCCATCAGTGTGTTCAATATCAAGCCAAAGTACATCATATGGTATATCAAGCTCATCAAACTTGGCATCAACGTGGTAAACATCCTCCTCGTCACGGTAATTCCACCTACATTGGTGATAGGCTGTAGCAAACAGCGCAGGCATTGCAGGCATACCCGTCACGCTCACATACTGCTTAACCACATCCTTAGGTTGAGGACCAACAAAGAAAAACGCATCAACTATCCCCGCTTCGCTCATCCAGAATGTATCTATCCTCTTTTGATCCGAAGGGAGTGAAATCTTCGACTCCCCTGTATTCCATCCATCCCCAAGAACATCAATTTGCATCTCAGCAGCATTCATCCAAAAGAATCCGGACGTTCCCTGTGTCTTTCCATGGGAAATCATGAACGGGATCGAACCGTATAGCCCAAAAGGCGATTCGGGAAGGTACTCAAACACATCCAAGTTAAACAACCTATATGGCTCAGAGAATTCAACTCCGGGGCCCTTAGTTGGCTTCAGAGCCAAGCTTGTGGCGTGTTCAGGTATGCCATAGACAAAATCAGCGCCATGGAACGATACATCAAAGCTAATGGATTGGGGGCCGTAGGGTCTCGAATCCCTATGGCCCTTCCAACTCTCCTCCCAATCATCTCCATCCCTCTTCTTCCTCAATTGCTCAAAATCAAACAATCCATTGGAATTCAAAGAGACCAAGCGCTTACCTCCCTTCTTCTCCCTCACGAAAACCTCGAACGGATTGTGACGGAGAACAGCTTCGTATCCATCGGCGAGATAGACGACCGAAGAAGGCTCGGAGTCGCCATCGATGACTTCCTCCGAGAGCCTCTGCAACCAGAGCTTGTTGCTCAGGAATTCCGATTCAACCACATCGGGAACCTCGAACCGCTTCTTCGGCGGGTCAAGGGCGGGGTTCTCGTCGATCTTGAGGCGTAAGATCCCGCCCTGGTAGGCCGAGAGGGTCAAAATCAAGGGCTTCGGGGGCTCCTCGGGATGAGAAGCTTGTTCTTCCTGTTGCTCGGATCCTTCGAGATCGGGCTTGGAATCGGAAGATCGTTGGTCTAGGGTTTGAGCGGGTGGGGTCCTGGAGACCAATTTGGCGGTGAGGTCGCCGGAAGAGAGGGAGACATCGACGGCATGGACAGAGCAGGAATCAGGTTTGCGAGATCGAGCGCGCTTGCAGAAGGGGGTCTGATCGCAGCTCCGGAACTCCTCTTTCTTCCATGAGAGCGCGGGGATGATGCAGAGGGAGAGCAAAAGGAAGAGGATGGAGAATCTGAGGGTGGGGAGTCTCATTGTGTTTTGGAGAGTGAGGTGAAATGAGATCAGAGAGAAGTGCACTTCATAGAGGGAGATCCCCCAAGGAACAAGGAAAGGTCGGCTATGGCGGACTGATTGGTCTCATACACACTCACGGATCACACCGAAAGGGTCACCAGTTAGATATTGTTGGACTAGAAATACTGAAATAGAGGAAGATGAGTAAGCATTTTTTTTATTATTATTAGAAAAGAATTCGGACAACATTCTCGCGGGTGAGGTTAATAAGACCATAATTATTATAAATATCGACACTTCAGCCAAAGTGGCAAATGTGTGCAATCTTATCCGTCACTCTATTGCTCAAAAGTCGACAGTAAAAGTTTTACGTCGGACAGTACTAGCTCGATTTCCTAAGGGCATGTAGCATTTTTTGTTGAAATAATAGATGACTATGGAGGAGTCTCCTTTAATATGGATTTTCTCAATACAGAGTTGGATGACCTGTTGGATACCTAGTTTTAGAGCAAGTGCTTCAGCTTTGAGTGGGTTTTGCAAACCAAATTTCTGATAATTTATGGTTATAAGCTTGCCCTCCCAGTCCCGAATAATGACACCACCCGTGTTGTCCTTGTTAGATAGCGAAGAGTCATCAAAATTTAATTTGAAGTTTCCCCAAGGAGGTTTGCGTCATTTAGTATATTTTACCTTTTTTCTTTTGCTTTGGGTGAGAAAACTCTACGTCTCTACCTAGAGGACGGATGAGTCATGCAGACCTGAATTATTTGAGATGTCGGTACCTGGGTATAGTAGTCAAAATGTGCAACCTTATTAGTCACTCTATTGCCCTTGTGGTCTTGTGGGAAATGTGAAATAAAGAGACTTCTTTCACAAGGGTAGTTATGCTGTTTTTTTATATGGTTTATTATTATTAGAGAATCTCATTCAATTTGTACTTCGTCTATACGCATCTGTCTAATTTTTTGTGATCCTAATTTAAGGGCAAGAGCTCCCGATTTAAGTGGAGATTGGGAACCGAGTTGCTGAAGCTCAATGTGGAGCGGATTCCCCAACCGGTCCTGAATAATTATGCTCGCAGAGCTATTCGATTATAGACAGCGTTGAGCCATCAAAATTAAGTTTATAAAAACCTATATGAGGCTTTCGCCAAAATGTGTTTTTCTTTTGATTTTGTTTGGCCTGCAAAGAGTTAGCTTGCTTAGTAGGAAAATCCACCAAATTTAGGGCATCATTGAACACTGATACTTTCTTCCAATTATCAATGTGAGTTTGTATGAGATGACTTGTTATAGATGTGCGTGGGATGTCAATTTGTCTAAACAAGGATTGATTTCTAATGTACCACGTAGTCTACCAAATAAACGCAAGTTTGTCCTTATCCTTCGTTGAAAAAGTGTTCCGATAAAGTTAAGAATGGTCTTCAAGTCGCGTGATTGACCAATCAAATTGGAAAAAATTTGAACTAATAGTCTTCGGGAAAGAATGTAATAAGCTCATATAAGGGCATTCAATAAGCAAATGAGTTTCATCTTCAACAACAAAGATGCAGAAACAACAAGTAGAAGGAATAGATACACATCATTGGTTAAGTCGGTCAGCGGTCAGAAGATGTGTGAGCTTTGAAAAAGGGGAAAAAACCATTTTTGTAAATTTCACTAAATTGCACTAAATAGGAGGATGATACACATACATATGTTTTTCCATGTGAAAATTTTTGTAAAATTTATCCACTACTTTTTAAATTGTAAAAATTAACCCTAAAATATTTCTTTCACACTCTACTATACCCATATTATAAAGAATACTCCGTAAATCCTAAAAATATCACTAATTATACCCTAGACTTTAAATGGTGTATCATAGGAGAAACAAATTTTGAAGGAAAAAATTGGTGTATACATACATACATAAGTGTATTTGTAGCCTTTCCCCACTAAATGACCTCAATATTGGACTTGACGGTCTTCGGCTACACTTTTTATTCCCGTTTTGTTTTTCGTAGTAATGTATCATGACATTTTGATCCATCAGCCTCTTGAGTATTTTGCTTGAACTCTCGAATTGTGTCCTGTATCAAAAAAAATCTGAATTTTGGAAGTGATTGTCAATAAAAAAAAATAGAATGAGAGTAGTAACTAGTAGGTACTCAAAGCTACACTTTGAATGCGATTTTTCATTATTGAAACTTGAAAGGGTCCATTTGGATGGCCAGTCATTATAACTTATATTATAATACAATATTGTGCATTATAAATCATCATTACTGGCCATCCAAATGGACCTCAAAAGTGCCCTCAAAAGATAGGACTCACGGAGTTTTTACTGTCATTGGCGATGGATAACAATGCTCGAATTATCGCATTCAATTGTCAGCTGACGATAATAAGTCTGAAAGTTTCATTCGAGTGCACCCCGAACACAGCAATTAGTTTGGATTCATGAAATCAGAGGGCAGGTCCTTTTTCTTGTGCTCATGGAAATATGGGCTGATGCAACTCTAGGGTGTCTTGTTAATGATTCAATAGTACTGTATCTTCCTGAGTAAGAGATAAATTAAACAAGAAACGCCGCAGCGCTTCTTATGCACTTCAATCAAGTTACAAATCTCAGCACAAGATATACACTAACAAGAAAGGAAATTACAACGAAAAAGTCTGCAATGAATCCTCATGGCTTCCATAATTTCAGAGTGCAATCTTCAGCATAAGTAGCAACCAGATTTATGTGGGGATGGTGGGTTACTCCTATCACATCCTTGTCATGTACCTGTCCAGGAAAAAAAAACGAGATCGGACACGGATTTTTTCATAGTTAGCCAATTAACCCTAGTAGTGATTTCAAGTCTTGGGTTATTCTAAATCCAGGTATACCTTCATCAGATGCTCCAGTTTTCCAGATTGGTGACTGAAGCAGTACATATTCCTGCACAGATACCGTTTTGTTTTGTTTAAATGGTCAATAAAGTGAAGTATATAAACAAATCATGTAAGGCATACCTGTCTTCCCCGACACAGTAAATCCATTCCCCTTTAGGCGACAAGCTGGCAGCAACAAAATCTCCACCTTCTCTCTTACCAGAGGAGAAACTCTTCACAACCTGTGAATGCACACACATGAATGCTTAATGTTATCTAGTAAGGATGATTCCTATTGTCTAGCAATGCAGAAAGTACCATACCTGGCCTTGAAGGGTCATGACATATATTGATGATGTCCTGTTGCAAACAATAATCTGGTCCATATTTTTCGAATAAAGATGAACGGAATTTACAGATGCATCACCACCCTGGAAATATTTCAGAGGTGGAGAAATGAGTACCGAGGAACATCAACAGTTTAGTTATACCATTAAGGCATAATTAGCAAACATCACCCCATAGTCAATGGTTAGCAACATAGAATTATTGATTTTCAGCAATATCTGGGATGGTTAGCATTTTCCTATCAATAAGACCCTCCACATAAACGAAAGAAAAATACCCTCAGAGGAGGAGGTGGTTTGAATGTCTGTAGACAGTCCGTGGTTTTGGCATCCCAGACCTGTCAAATCCATTGCTGTATTAACAGACCAATAAAATATGAGGGAAAATTCAGATGTCATAATAGCAAATCTAAGGATACTCACCTTGACGGTGCAATCACTAGAAGCAGTAATCACACGACTACCATCATGACTGAATATTGCATTATTCACATAAGATGTGTGGCCTCGGAATTCTTTGATCAACTTTCCGGATTTCAGTCCATGAATTCTGCATTATCACAAGAAGCTGCACCATTATATGCCATGACTATTGACCAAAAATGTTGCAAGTGACTAAAAAAACACTGCGCGTTAATCACAAAAAAAAAAAGTCCGCCAATTAAGGAAAACAAGAAATCCAAATGAATGAATGGATTTCAAACCTCGCAGTACTGTCAAAAGATGTACTCAATATCTGACTTCCATCACGAGAAAATACAAGACTTGTCACACCCTGAGAATGTGCTCTTTCAAAGCGTCGAAGGCACTGACCAGTCCTTACACGCCATACCTGAAAGAATTTCTCACAAGTTAAAATATCATCTGCAATTTCTCATTAAACATAAATTTCATAATTTTGAACCACGTTTTGATATTACTAGTTTTTCTGAGAAATTGAGAACAAGCATAACGAGGACAGACATGTAAATTGAATTAGTATTAGGACATAGAACTTCAGAAAGTCTCCTAATAACCTTACTTTGATCTTTCCATCTTGGGAACCAGAAGCAAGCATTTCAGAATCTCTGCTAAAATCAACACAAAGCACAGCATCATCATGCATCATAAAAGTCTCCTGCAAACGCATAACAAGTCAACAGAGGCGTGAGTAAGGTGATTTTCAAGTTGTTGGAATACGGATATAGTAAACAGCAAGTGTTAATAATAACATCAGGGAAAAAGAGGACAAAATCGTGGGGAGGAGGAAGAGAGAAATGGTCTCATACAAACAAACTTATATTGGCAAAAAAGTATGACAATCACAACATCGCTTCGTTTCTTCAATCACACAAACATTTTCTTTTTAAAGGAAGAGGATGTGCTATTTTTATATCAAGTATGTAAGTTTACATCATCCAAACATATATCTATATCCACAAAGGAATTGGGCCTAGCCAGTAGCCACGACTCGTCAGATGGAATTTTGAACAATAGTTGTATTTCTTTCTAGAAGGGCAAGAACCAAGCAAGGCAGGGAAAGGGACCAAAAACATGTGAGGAAAGTAAACATATGAAATACTTCATTTCAGTGCTACTACCATAAAAGATCAAAATAAAAATTTGAAAAAGAAAAAAGACTTACATCTGCCTGATACTGAAGATCTTTCTTCAGCTTCCCACTAACATGATCCCAGACCTTTTGAGATGTTCACAAAATAAGTAACTAGAGCAAAGACTAAAAGCTTGGAAAATAAAGAAAAGGCTTCCTTGGGTTCACCTCAATGAGTCCATCGACAGAGGATGAAACAAGAAATTGTCCGTCTGGTGAAAACCTGGCACATTCTGGGTGACTCTTCTTCCCAAACTACAGTTAGCATTAACAAAAATTCGAATGAGGATTATTCAGCATTGACATCTTATATCTAGTCAATGGTTTCCAAGATTCTATTTGACCATGCTGGAGCGTGTAGTACAATATTGTTATGAGTTAACGTCCTATAGTTAGAGCATGTACTAAAATCCGATGATTCTTTATTGTGAAACAAGCACATCACAGCACCAAAAAGACCATAATCCGGCATTTACAATTAAAAAAAAAATACTTTATTAACACCTTACCTTGATAGTATGAGTAAGAGTGGTAGGGTACATGTCCTCTACATCTTGCTTCATTGCAGCAGTTCCTTGGAATAAGTCGAACTGTGTTCCAGGTGGGAGTAATCCTGAAACAATAAAACAGGAATAATCCATTGCAAAGAAAAGAACAACCTTAACATACATCGTGATACTATAAATATCATCAACCACATGCTGTGACTAAAATTCATGCTGGCCCTAAGATATACATGCCAGAAAGGAACAGAAGTTGGATGGGATAATGCATCTGAACTGGTTTTAAAAATGTCTGTAAGAGTTCGGCTCACACCCAAAAAGAAGGAAGAGAAGGTGTTCAACAATCAAATTTGGTAATTTCACCAAGGAAAATGAAGATAGGCAATCCATACAATCCATGATATAGGAATACACTGTCAAAACTGAAGGTATATATTTTACTCCATCTAACCCATGAATAAACTTAATGAGGGAAAACAGAAGATAAAGTGATAAACAATTAATGCGAAAATAGGATAATGATCGTAGGGAGGCTTTCTGGATTATAGTAAATTGAGAGAAAACAAAATAAAGGAGTTTAAAGTTTACCTTGGTGCTGCTGCCACTTCAAGGCCTGCCCAATTAGAGCCATTAACCGTGATGGTGGCACCACTGAGACTTCTGCAGCTATGGCTGTCCACACCAAGAAAGACCATGCATTACAAGAATAAGAGCAGATACTACCACATGTAATACAATGTCCAATAACAGTTGAAAGTGGAAGAAAGAGTCAAGTGGAAACCAAACAGTACTAACCTTGGGCAATCTGTGCTCGACGTTTTTCTTTCGTAGAATCTTGATAAGCCTGTTCAGCAGAAAACAAATGCAAGTGATTAGAAGCCCTCTAATAATTGTAAGTCCCAACAAAATCTAATACGATGCCTAACTCTGTGACTGTCAAATGTTAAACAAGATAACCCCAGCAACAGCATATATAAACATTGAGAATACGCTATTTTGGCTTAATAGCCGATCAACCGACAGTACTAGTTTCCAAGTTCATTTTACTTCATTTAATTTGGATGTCCTGAGTCTACCAGCCTAGATTGACATACACGCTTCAATATGGTAACACAATTCAAATTCCAACAAATTTGGAACCTCTAATCTGTCTACATGTCTAAAAAGGTCAACAACATGAGACCTTCAACTGATCAAAAGTTTCACTGACAGGAAAATGAAATAATATAAAAACATCTCTCCTGCCCCTTCTAACATGTTCTATGGTATCCTGTTAGCATCTTCATTCTCAAGGCATAGAATTTATACGCTTTCCTTATGTTTATCTAGATAATCCAAATCCTTGAATTTGAGCAAGAAATAAAAGTGGGTTGTCAGAATGAGTCAATCAGAACCTCATGTGGATCAAAATAAGTCCGAACAAGAAGATGCTCTAGACGGAGGTATCTTTCCGGCTGCTCTTGCTTCATTACGCCCATCACTTGAGTTTGCCTCAAAATTGCACGCGCGGTGTCCAACTCACGTAGTTCAATCATCTCTAGAACAATCTACAACAAAGCATATCAAACATCCCAAATTGGATATCAATTGAAGCAAAAAACATAAGGAAAATCCAAATTCCGACATTGCAAATTTACAACTCGATAAGCTAGGGTTTCCTGAAACCAACAGTGTTACAGCAATTCCGAACAATTAAAGGAAAACTGACAATAAAATGCAATCGAAAAGCAAAACCTGCTCGTATAAATCTTCGAGCTTCTTCCTGGGAAGCTTGAGCTGAGCAACCTGGGGCAAGATCGCATCCCACCTCCCGCTGTTGATATCGGCGACGAAGGTCTCGTGGCTGTCGACAGTGTTGAGGGACACCTGGCATTCATTCTGTAGCGTCTGGAACGTTTGCTGCAACGAATTCTCTTTGCAAAACTGGAGAACGATCTTTATCACACTGCAAACAGTTGAGAAAATTAAGATTGACACTCAACTGGAGAGGAAAACAAACGGCCATCTAGATTAGCCAATGATATATCTCGCGATCTGCTTACTCTCTAGCTTCGATTTCAAGGGTAGACATCGTCGAGGCCCTCCGAAGTCTGCAGGAAGAGGGTAGAGTTTTTCTGAATGCTTTTCTAGGGCTTTTCTGCCGTGACAAAACCCCAGCTTCATCCGTATAATACGCGTTTTTTTTTTCGTTTTTTTTTTTTCCTTAATCCAGTTCAATCCGAAAAATAGTAGAGGTGTAATTGGCAAACAAGCTCGAGCTGGGCTCATTTTTTAACAAGCTTTTATTTATCAAGCTTGGCTTATTTAAGAAAAAAAACGAGCTCGAGCTGAACTTTTTCCGAGCTTTAAGCTTGACTTGGTCATAACATTATTAACTTTACAGAGCTTAAAATTATATTTGGTCATAAAATTCAAGCTATTTGAGCTTAAATCGAATGAGTTGAGCTTTCAACCGAGCTTAAAATTATGTTCAAACTCGGCTTGTTTAGGTAAGTGAACGAGTCGAGCTCGAAGTGTTCAGTTCATATAGGAACCCTAGAAAAAGGCTCTCTCTATTGTTTGGATGCAAATTATGACTTATAATGCACAATGCTACATTATATTATGATATTGTGCATTATAAGTCCTAATTATAGCTATCCAAACAGACCCTAGCCAATCGGATACTGTTTGAATCATTAAAGATGTATACTCATTAAGTCATTATGTACAGTAAATTTTGATGAGTTTTTTAAAATAACATAACCAAGTGCATACATTTATCCAAGTTACTTTTATTTCAATTTCTAGAAGAAAATCTAACAAAAAATCTTTCCATATGGTTCGATGATTCAAATGCAGCTTCCACTTCCAGATGCTATCCTCTAAACAACAATGCTTATTGCTTACTATTGTCGAAGTTCCTGTGAAGAGACAAAATCTTATATATACAACATTCAAAGGCGAAATGCAAGATCCTAAGAAGCTGTAGAAAGTATAGACACAGAAAACAGACTAAGCTCCTCGACAATCTACATGATACAGAGGAATCAAAACGCCACTGGAAAGTCGTCATCTTTCTCCCAACAGTGATTCCAAGAGAGCAATCTCCTCTTCCTGAAAAATACAACCATTAACCAACAACGGAACCCAGATAATCAAAGTGTCTGATTAAGGGCATTTCCCTGAGTTGGGTTGTTTGCAAGAGGAGAAGCTTTGCATACCACAAAGGCATTGAACTCGGTCTCTTCATCTATGGCGCTTATGATGGCAGGGTCATCCAACAGTTCCTAACAAGCAAAGGAGAAATACAGGGATCAATACAACCACATAACCCTATGACAAATCAAGTCGCTTTAGCTAGCCCTATTTGAACATAGATAGATCCAAGCACTAAACATTTGGTATGATATGGCGGATAAGATTAATTAGAATTGGAATGACAATAAGATGACGACTTATTAGCGGTCTCTTAGATACAGGAAATTCATATCTAAGACTGCTTACATCATCAATAATTTGAAGATGACCACTCTCATCCTGCAACAAAAATGTTGAAGTGTCAAAATTTTCAGAACAAAACTTTCCCAGTACCGTCTAAAGGAGATGAAGCACCAAGTGTTTAAGTAATGATAACTGAAAGTGCTAAAGAAAGTTCAATCTCAAATTAATGGAAACTGCTGAAGTACCTTCACGGCAACAAATAGCAGTGGATCAGATGGTGTATACATCATGTAGTGGCTTCCATCCTGATGGATAAAAGGGGAGGAAATCATGAAATGATCGGAGACATAAATAAAGAGGAGCTTTAATTAGATTGCAGGAATTTTATAGCACAAATTTGCATTCACGATTTCTTCTCTGATTATAAACTACTATGTTGATGGTTGATTGATTAGAATCAAACTCAAAAGTATTGAGGAACGTTTCAGT
Organism: Persicaria tinctoria; assembly: GCA_037127255.1. NCBI lineage: Eukaryota > Viridiplantae > Streptophyta > Magnoliopsida > Caryophyllales > Polygonaceae > Persicaria > Persicaria tinctoria. The sequence continues at coordinate 12,321,053 of JBANSL010000012.1, forward strand.
GTTTGCTTAGTTACACACAACGAAAATAATAGAAAACTGCAGCTTACCAGATGAAAGCAAGTGATTTCTACACCCTCGGTCGACGTTCCCTCTAATGATTCCCCTTCTGCAAAATGCAGAAATGCATTAAAGAAATATTTTGGAGAACTCACATGATAGATTAAATATTTTCAGTTGAACGGGATATGATAAGTAAAATTACCTGATACAAACTCCATTATGCTATCTTCGGAGTAGCAAAATCCTCCACGTGCTGTAAAACAAAATCTGTTTGGGGAGACATGAAACGTAATTCTACTTCTATATATACCCTCCAACTGAAGATACTAAAAAGCTAACCAACTGATGTAACTTACCCACTATGCACCAAGTGCATGTTTATCCGTGCAAGAGCATAATCCGCAGTGGGAAGAATAGCTTCTATTTCTTCATCAGTGACCTGTAAATAAATGCAGCGTATGGAAGTCAGGAAGTGGTCTCCTGCACGTCACATAGGATAAAAGACAAAAGAAAACGGAACTAAATATGCATACAGCTGCCCATCCATCACTCGTGTTTTTCACAATTTCAACAGGCCTGAAAACAAGTAGAAGATATATACGTTTAAGAGACATGAGTTTATTATTACAGAACAAGGCAAGTCTTTAAGCTAAATAATTTCATTCTAACTTACATATCAACTGGACAAAGTAGCATACATTCGTCGCCTTTAGAGCTTGTAAATATTCTCCTTATAGTGCATTCCAGTGGAAGTTTATTGGTAGGATCAACCTGAACAAAGCAAACAATTGGATAGCACAATCAGTTACATTATAAAGAAAAACTCGAGATAGAATTACATCTTCCCCGTGTAATATGACAACAGATAATAACTATCATAACCAAATATTACATGGAAGGACGTAAGAATTACGAAACGAACAGCAGTAAATTGGTATGGCGTCTTCCCCAATATATTTTCAGGATATTGCTTCATTAGGGTTCCTACTTCCTAGTGGAAAAGCCCACTTCAATCATTCTAAGTAGAAATTAACAAAAAAAAAAACACTCATGATTTCGATAATGAGAGCAGTTCTTCTCCATACTACCATGAGCCCTTGGATTGAAATCCACAGTACCAAACAAGTTCAGAGGAATAATAAGCCAACAATAGCAACCTTGATTATCCTTCCAACCATCATCAAAATTAGATTCTTCTTCCAGTAGCAATCATGAAAATAACTACCCTTTCTTTTCATGAAATAGCCATTAGGATATTATCTTTGATGTATTAGGATGGAGTATATCACCAAATCGTCGTTATTAACAGTAATCCGCTATATATACCCACAATAACATCTCATTGAGGTGAATTCCACCAATTCTATTATCCCTCGGCTTTTTTCTTCCCCATCTTCATCATAACTTTAATTGAGCATAATTTATTATCATTCAAGATACAATTTGATGCCAGAGGCAACCACTTTAGTTGAATGCCTAAGAGGATTAATATTTCTTGAAAAAGTGATTCATAATTCCCAACATCAAACCATTTGCAATGCAGCTCAACGGACCAGATTTCCAATACTCCAACAATGCAAACTAGGTGATACTATGTTCAAATGCTGAAACCCAAGCACCCCACATTCCATGATTCTATCTCTAAAAGCTCAAATTCCTTAACACATAAATAGACCGCAATGAAAGTGCTGAAATTCGCAAAGCAATGGCAGTAAAAGAGACATACAACAGTGATAATCCGTTTGGATGAAGCCATAAGAACTCGACCCTGCTCATCCACGACGAAACCAGCCGGAGGCTTCGGCAATGGAGGAGGCACGTATCCCTGCGAACTCACCTCCATCCCACCGCCGCCTTCTCCCTCATCCTCATACCCACCGTTATCTCTCTCCTCCAACACATCCGAATTCCCGAACCCCAATCCCGGCCCCTTGGGAGCACCGGTTCCTCCACCACCACCTCCTCCTCCTCCCTTCTTCTTCTTCCTCTTCTGATTCAAATTCACCGAGCCGCCCTGCTGCTGCCGCTGCTTGGCCGTGGAGCAGGAGACGGATCGGAATCTCGCAGCAGTGACGGAGAAGGGGCTGAAATTGGAAACGGGGAAAAGGGATGAGGATAGGGTTTTGGAGGGCTTAGGGAGGTAGCTGTGAGATATTGGGACAGTGGAGGAAGCCATGGAGAAATTAGGGGTTAGGGTTTGGGGAATTTGCGGGAGATTGGTGTGGATTTCCTCCTCCTCCTCCGGGTTGGATTTGATGAGGAGATATTTTTGTTTCTTTGGCTCCGTTTTCGGCGGCAGAGTGAGTGAATGACAAGTGTGCTCACTGCACAAGCTTCCCGGATAATACTATGCAACGGTAAGTGTTTCGGGAAAATATTATTTGGAATTATTTTTCAAAAATCAAAATATTTTTTTGTGTGTGTGATAAAGTAAGAATTCGAGATTAGGTTTGATTCTCGATAGTCGGCAGACATAAAACCGTCAAACATCTATATCTATCTATATACATATACTAAAATCGATGCATTGGTGTCTGCGTCGCGGCGCGTGAGTGAATATGCCTACTTGGTGGCGCGTGGGTGCGTCTCGCAAAGCTTTCTCCCGTCAAAAAAGAAATCTAATAAAAATAATTATTTTATTTTACCATTAGCACATATAATTGGATAGATGGAATATCTTATAAAAGAGTAAATATTATATAAGGAAAAAACTATATCAATACAATTAAATGTAGTAGTACTGTAGTAGTAATAATAAAAATAATTAATAAAACTAATTTTTATAGTCATACTTACCAAAAATATTAATAGATAAATATTTAATATTTGATAGGTGCTATTTTATTTATATTTAGATTATTTTTGGTGGAAAGAATTATTTATATCAAAATCAATCATTTAATAATTGTTATTTTATATCTATCTATATTATTTTTTAAGGCCAAAATAAATAATTAAAATATTATATAGCCATATTTGTAGCCACAAGACCCACAATCCATTCTTACATAGATATTAAGTAAACTAATGTAATAACTATATACTACATATTTAATAAAAAAGAATATTAAAATATTTTTAAAAATCAACTATCTAATTAAATTACATGAGATTTAATTAACCATAGATTAGAAAAAACAAACTTTTACGTAATACCTTATAAATGTGAATTTTATTTATATTTTGAGAGAATCTAATTAAAAAATATTTAGATTATATATAACCTGTCGAACTAATTTTATTTATATTTATATTATTTTTTGAAGAAAAAAATAATTTATATTTAGATTTACGCATTCCCCGTACACGGGACGGGATCTACACTAGTATAAAATAAAACAGGAAATTGGCGTGATAAAACAGGCGGCGTACACTAAAAAACGTGACAATCTTGGAGAAAAACCTAATCCTTAAAAATTTATAAAAATCGCAAACAAAAGAAAAACTCATAAGAAATATAAATTTGAAATCAAGAGCTATAGTTTCACCATTTTGAAAATTTTGGAGATTTTTAAGGCTTTTTTTTAGTTCAATAGATTCCTCGTCTCATTCTAAAAAATGTGAAAGAGCATAAAATATATAAAAATATGTAGTATTCTCCAAAATTTGGAAATGGTAAAGTTGTTGAAGTTTAAGAAAAAACTAGTATGATCCCCGCGCCATGACGCAATTTTTTATAAATAAAATCTTACTAATATATTAAATGAATATTATAACATAATTGTAAAAGTTCAGATTATTAAATATTTTGAATTAAACTGATGGGTTGAGAAAACGATTAAAGTAGTATATATAGATATATATAGATATAGACTACTAATATTAATTTTATGTTTTCTTATTATTAATTTTATGTTTTGAATTAATCCCATTGTTTTTTGGAAAAAAAAACTACTAAAATTATAATTTAGGCTAAGATCAATGTTTTGAATTAAGGCCAATAGTTAGTAAAATTAAAGCAAAAAGAGGATTAAAGGGGAAAAAAAGAAGAAAAAATTAGAATTAAAGAAAATCAAAGAAAAATGGCAAAAAAAAATGATTGGTTAAGACTCCTAAAATTTCTCTAAGCTTGACAAATCATCCTAAACTCTTCTAAATTAAGAGTTTATATAGATATAGATTGTTTTTTGAAAAAAAACTACTAAAATTATAATTTAGGCTAAGATCAATGTTTTGAATTAAGGCCAATAGTTAGTAAAATTAAAGCAAAAAGAGAATTAAAGGGAAAAAAAAAAGAAAAAAATTAGAATTAAAGAAAATCAAAGAAAAATGGCAAAAAAAAATGATTGGTTAAGACTCCTAAAATTTCTCTAAGCTTGACAAATTATCTTAAACTCTTCTAAATTAAGAGTTTATATAGATAGTTAGTAAAATTAAAGAAAAAGAGAATTAAAGGGAAAAAAAAGAAAAAATTAGAATTAAAGAAAATCAAAGAAAAATGGCAAAAAAAATGATTGGTTAAGCGCATGTTTGGTAAGAGGTTTCGTTAGGTTTTATTAGGTTACCCAAAAAAAAAAAGGTGAGCCAATGGTGTTTGGCAATCATGTGCAAAGAGGTGGAGTTGGAGGTTTGAAGGGGTTAAATTTGGCTAAAATTTAATCTTGGGCTACCAAGCTTTGGGAGGGTTTTTTTTTGGGCACCCACCTCATCTCAAATTTGCCCTCTTCATTCTATCTTCCCCCCTTTGATGGTGTTATTACTAAGGGCATTTGGGTAATTTTAATGATAAATTCATCTCCCAATTCATATACTCACCAAACACCATTCAAGTTTTTCATAAGGTTATTTAAAAAAATAAACTACACCTCTCACACCTCCATAAACCCCATAAATAATATCAACCTCTTAAAAAAACTCTAACCCCTAAAAAACCCCATTTTTGCCAAACACGCGCTAATACTCCTAAAATTTCTTTAAGCTTGACAAATCATCCTAAACTCTTCTAAATTAAGAGTTTATATAGATAATTTAAAAAACATGTATTTTGTTTATCCGTTTTAGAGAAATTTTGAAAAAGTTGTTGGAGATGGTATACAAGATCATTGAACCGGTAAAACTTAAAAGCAAACTAGTTTAACCCCTCGTTTGTTTTTAGGTAAGGAAAGATAATGGTTACTATTTCGAATCTAACCCATTTTTAATTTAAGATTCATTGATCAAATATTATAATCATGATCCCCTTCTTTCATTTTCAATACAAAATTTAGTTATTTTTCCCAAACTGATTACCTAATTTGAAGATTAGGCAGGGGCGGATCTAAGTGAAAAAATAAATAAAAATTTAGTGTTAATTTCTTCATTTTTTCCGTCAAGCATCCCCAACCCGGGAAAAAAATTACAAAAGAAATTTTTTTTTACCCTTAAACATTCTCGGAATGATAAAATTTTTACCTTCAAGTATCCCCGGATTGACGGTCCAGGATCCGCCCCTGAGATTAGGTAACCATATCCCCTATGATGTTCTAGCCGTTTCCTTATCCCCTTTTTAAACTCACAAGAAATGATGATCACACAATTTTTACACATAAAATTTGATTTATTTCTCTTATAATCCCTACTACTCAAACAAATAAGGGTTAAATCTCTTAAGCATCATTCTCAACACAACTTGTTAAAGAGAGATGAGTATTTCAAGAGGTTATTTCGCTTCAAGACCTCGGATAGATTGCCCTAATTTTTTTTAATGGGTAAATTGTATGGCAACTCTTTTGTAAATGTTAAAAAAAAAACAATAAAATCTTGCATTACCTTTGAGTTGGAGTATATTAGGGTAATAGGGTGACATACAACACCTTAAAATTGTACTTGAAAAAATAAAAATTCAGTCCTTCCTTCATGCCACAGGTTGATAAACACATTGGATCATAAGTGTCACTCTTAAAAAGTGTTTCATATCGGTACTAATACATTGGATCATATCAATTGCACATTGTAGGTTATAGTTTAACAAGTTTAATCGAAATTTATATGGAATAATTTTAGGGGTAATTTGACTTGGTGATGAAAGTGATTTAAAGGGTGATTTCCTTGGGCCGAGAAGAAAATAGTCACTTGGCTCCCTACAAAGCTATGGACTTTGAGAGTTGATGAATGGACCAGATGCTGGGCTGGGCCGGTATGACAATATAAAACTGGCCCAATATGAAGAAGGGAGGCCCATTGAAGTAAATATTTTGTGGGGGCGGGTAAGGGAGGTTTCATCGGAAGTTGCAGGAATCGTCCCTTCTTGAAGAAACCAATGGTTTGATTGGTTTCACTTTCCTAACATGTCAATTGTTAAGTGTCAACATACAAAAAATAGAAAAAGTGAATCTTTTATTTATGATAAATGGGCCCAAGTAATGTGGGCCCTATATAATGGGCTGCGTTTGGGATTGGCTGGGGTCATGCAACTTGAATAGTAGGTCAAGAAAGGTTGGAATGTTGGCTGCAAGATTGTATATGAAAGGTGACATGACCAAAGTTAGGTCAAAATTTCCCCCCAACAAAAAAGATCTAGCTCCCAACTCTTGTGATGCGGATTTTGGATTCCGGGATAGTTATAGTTCTCTAGACCAATCTCTTAAATCGAGTAATATTTGATATACATAATGGTTCATTTTGTAATCACATGCGAGTTGTGCTTCGCTTTAGACTCAAAAAAACCATTATATTCTAGTGTTGCCTGTCGTTGTTGGTGGTTGTTTGCTTATAACAAATTTATAAAGGAATTTATAATCGACTATCCCTAAATCGGATAAAATCAAATGAACCACTCGCATATATTCTAACATTGTTATCACCTGTTAGATTTCTAGATCCCATTAGCTCCTCGTGGATTTTTTTGTTAACTTTTCCTTGAGTGAACTCGATCAATTTTGATTCTGTTGAGATATATATAGAGATTAAAGAGAGTTTCATATTGAACTGATTCTCACAAAGTCAATTGGTTTTATGATAAAACCTCACTTGACTGCTAACACAAAAACAGTCGTATACATGACCCTTTTCGATTAGACTATTTTTACATTTAGATCGAATATTGTGTGTACGCGACACTGCTTCGGGGGAGGATTTTTCCAAAGATCACGAGTTTGATAAGTCTGGGGCTAATATAAAATGCACGTGAGTGATATAAAAGGGGCCCCACGTGTTGGAATTGTAAAAGGTGTCAACACTTGACTGGATTAGTAGTTGAAGACTAAATGGCTAATACAGCTGGGTTAAGTTACCCCCTCCACCAAGCAAAATTACGTGCCACCCAAACCATCTGAAAGTGATTGGCCTTAATTAACTCGCACTTGCACGCTGGAAACAACGAAGAAGCTTCCCAATCCTTATCAACACCGCTGGATTCCCCACACGTGTACGGCTCAGATCCATTACGATTATAATATTTTAATATATATTGACCAGTGAGTGTGCACCGTATATTCTGGAATCTCCCCAGGTGTCGTTCTCAAAGCCAAGTCTATAATATTTCCACACATAAGTACACCCTTCGTACGGATATCCATCATCTTTTTTTTTCTTTTTTTTTTTTAAGTTTTGAACTTATCCACTCATCTTACACGGTTTTGAATATCTCCCTTGTCATTAAGGCTAAGGGAAGAACCGAAGGAGTCATTGTTTAGATGGTAGATACAGGTTGAGATCCTCTAATCTACAACTATAGTTCATTATTTAGTCCGTATTATTTAATTGGATGTGCTAAAATAGTTTGTACTTCGTATTAATTTTATTAATAAATGAGATAGTTTTATAATTGTTTTTAACCAATAAAAAATGGACGATATAAAAGCGGACTAGAAGATTCTCACCGGGTAGATGCCCATCTTTTTGTATTAGTATACCACCTCCCTTTTTATTTAATTGATTTTTTGACATATTAATTTCTCTGATAAAAAAATATAAATCAATTTAAAATTTTAATACGTTTTTTAGAGCTATAAAGTATAAAATATATATAATAATGTTTTTAAAAATATTTTTCTACGTTTTAGTGATAAATATAAAATCATAAAAAAAAGAAGTAATATTTTGTATAATTTTTATTATAAAAAAAATATTGACATGTCAAAGTACTTCTATTTTGTAAAGGAGGAATTTATTTTTTTAAGTGATAAAATTTTACAAAAGTTCAATTTTCAATTTATCTTCCCTATAATTTCTTGTTATTTATTACTAATAAAAAAATTAAAAAAATTGATATTTTATATATTTTTTTATTTTTTATCATTGAAAAAATGCGTGGAAAGAGTAAAATTCCTTTAAATAGGAGCTGAGGGAATACTATATTATACATATTAGATGGGCATTGCCGGATGAAGTGGTCAAACTTACGCTCCTTGTTATCAAAATAACAAAATCATTTTTAGTTAGTGTTTTAGGTGAAAACATTAACTAATACTCCCTCCGTTAATTAAAACTTGACGTTTTACTATTTATGCATGCTTTTTGAAGTGTTAAAAACTATATAAAATATTAACTTTTTGAATATTTTTTTTAATAATTTCATACATATTACTATTAACTTATTAAGTATGAATTTATAAAAACAAATGTAAAAAAAAGTTAATATTTTATATAATTTTTATCATTGTAAAAAAACGTGCATGAATAGTAAACGACAAGTTTTAATTAACAAAAAGGAGTAATTTTTATTTGATGTTATTTTTCTTCTTCTTCGTAGATAGGATTAGTGGACGATCTCGTGCGTAGCACGGGTTTACTTTAAAATCATGCAATTTTCAATGATTTATTTTGAAAGTAAGTTTATTTAGTGCTGAGCTTTGAAAACACATATTTTTTTTTAATAATTTCAATTTTTTTGTTGCATATATAAGTATAATTTTTATATTTTTATCCATTGTTATCTTATTTTCTTGAATAAATTAAATTAATCTATCTTCATCCATTTTCTATGCAGCTATATAGTATTTATTCTGATTTTTTTTTACTAAAATATAAATAACACTAATTTTTTTTATTTTCTCCTTATTTTATTCAAAATATAAATAATATTATTTTATTCTTTTAGTTTTTCCTTATTTTATTTTTTAAATTTTCTTCTTTAACTTAATTCATTATTCTAATAAGTTTCTTAGTTTTATTTAATAATTAATTTTATTTTATTTGATAAAATACAAATTTATACTTAATGATTTTTTTTTGAAGCAAGATAATAATTCGGTTCTCTAGACAAGCCTAAAGAAACCGAGAGACCAGACAAGCCGGTGGATGGACTAACCATCATGTACAACATAAGCAAATGACAGAAATGAAAAGACAACAAATAAAATTCCGGATAAAGCCGGATTCTAAACAGAAAATAAAAAAGATGACAAGCCAACACAAGAGGCAGAAACTCTCAAACTTTAACGAGGAAGGGCTGACTTACTCTACTATAGAGTATAAGATATTGAACTTCGGAGCAATAACTCCAATAAGTTACGTTAGATCGGGTGTTTTTTTTTAACTTTTTCCTCTCAGATCTATTAATTTGTTATTGAAAGTGATATTGATACTGATGAAAAAATATTACTTCGTACTAATTAAAACAATTCGTTTTAGAAGTTTAGACTATCTTAAACAACTTATTCAAATTTTCTATAAAATGGGGAAACAAAATATATAGTTTTTAAATTATTTTTGTTTAAACTTCAATAGCTTTTCCATTTCGAAAATTTGTAAAATCATTTAGTTTTTGAGAATGTTTTAGATTAAACGATCATTTACTTTAACAAAATTTATAAAATTAAAACTTTAATTAACAAAGGGAGTAAGTTTTATAAAAAATTAAATATTAATGGTATGATGATTTTTTTCTTTCTAAAACTCTTGTCATTTTCTAAAATATTAAACAATTTTTTTAAACAATGTAGAGGTTATGATATGTTATCGACTGATCTCCTATTATTCTGAATGTTAATAATACGGAGTAGGTGTTAATCTATTGACCTCTAACTTGGTATAGACTTTACAAGCATTATTGATCGGAGTGAACATATAGTAAATTTGGGGTTATATAAAATAGTCAATTAATGGATTTTTTTTTTTTTTGGTCAAGAATGGATTTTTTTAATGGACGTGTGTCCTCCACACGCAAATTCCGGACAATCGTTTTTAGTGTGTCGGTCGATATATATACAAGTATTATTAATTTATCTGATAAAATACCAGTTAGGGCGTAGGATAAGATCATAAGACCATAAATTTGGAATTTTTTTTAATTAGTTTAGTTTTTTTTTTAATTAGATCTTTAGGATCGGTTGCCTTTTTGGTAAGAAATATTTTTCAATTTAGTGTCTTACCTTATACCTTAAGGGTATAGGATAGAAAAACCGAAAATATAAATCAATTTAAATTTTCAGTACGTTTTTAAGAGCTAAAATATATATAATAATTATTATTATTATTATATTTTTTAAGAAAAAGTTTTATACTTTTTAATGATAAGTATAAAATCATAAAAAATAATATTTTCTATAATTTTTAGTTAAAAAAACGTATTGAAACGTCAAAGGATTTGTATTTTTAAAGGAGGAATTATATTTTTTTAAATGACAAAATTTTACAAAGATCAATTTGCAATTTAATTTTTCCTATGATTTTTTTACTTATTGCAAATAAATATAAAAAGTTCATATTTTATATACTCTCTATTTTTTATCATTTAAAAAAATGCATGTAAAGAGTAAAATTTCTTTAAATATAAGGCCATGGAATTGAATATTATATTTTATTATTATATTTTTTTTACAGTAAGCAATAAATTATATATTTTATTATTTGATAGGCTTAATATTGCCGGAGGAAGTGGTCAAAATATGTTCCTTCTTATCCAATAATAAAATCATAGTTGGTGTATTAGGTGAAAACATTTACTAATAATTTTTATTTGGTGTTTTTTTTCTTTATCTTAGGCAGTATATTGAATTGTACGCCGGAGCATAATTTACATTATATATATATATATATATATATATATATATATATATATATATATATATATATATATCATGTCTTTTTAACTTTTTCCTCTCAGATCTATTGATTGAAAGTGATATTGATATTGATGAAAAAGTATTGTTCTTTATTAATTAAAATAAGTCATTTTAGAATTTTAGACCATCTCTAAAAACCTTTTCATTTTCTATAAAATAAAAGAATTATATACATATTTTTTAAATTATATTTTGTTCAAACTCAAATAACTTGTACATCCGAAGATTTGTAAAAATATTTAGTTTTTTAGAATGTTTTAGATTATGGGAAGCTTTAATATTTTTTCTACCACTGAAATTAAGACTATTATGAACCAACAAAATGTTTTATATTTTTCAAAAACTCTAAAATTCCTAAAAGGAAGAAGTTGTTAAAATGAAAAAGTTCTTTTAAGATGCTCTCACTTGCTTTCTAAATAAAGTTAATTTTTTTTATTAGGAAAGGATTCGGACGAGCAAGCTCTACCCGGCAGCATACTTGTGGATGAGGTCTAGAAGACCTAAAACGTTGTGAATATTGACACCCCGAACAGGTGGCAAAGGTGTGCAACATTATTAGTCACTCTATTATCCAAACGGGGCACATGAAAGAAATAAACTTCTTTCATAGTCGATAGAAGAAGTAGTACATCCGATAAAATTAACTCAATTTCCCAAGGACATTTAGTTTTTCTGTTTAAGTGGTCATTGATTATATTAGAATCGCCTTCGATGTGAATTTTGTCAATATTTAGTTGAAGAATGTGTTGGATTCCCATTTCAAGAGCAAGTGCTTCCGCTTTGAGAGGATTTTGTTTACCAGGTTTTTGATAGCAAATTCGTATTGGATAACTTTTCCAGTCCTGTATTATGGCGCCCACCGTACTTTCATTGTTTGTTAGCGCTGATCCATAAAAAATTATCTTAAGTGTGCCCCTTGGGGGTTTGCGCCACAAGATCCTTCTTTGATTTTTTTTTCCTTTTCGGGGGGTTGGAGTCACGTGGGAGTATGGGGAAGTCCTCGTCTAGGCCAGCCTCTAGCAAGGTTGTTTTACTCCAATTGTCAATGTGGGATTTAATCAAGCGTAAAGCTATGTCTTTCTACGAAATGGGGACCTGCTGAAACAAATGTTGGTTCCAAATATACCAAATAGACCACCAAGATAAGGCAAGCGCCTCCTTGGCAGACGAATTGAGATCGTTCCCAATGAACGATATGATACGTTTAATGTCGCGGGACTGAACTATCATGCTTGTAATGGTTGATTGTACAAGAAAAGGGAATTGATAGATATATAGAGCGTACGAAGGGACATTATAGGAGGAGGTGGACCTCATATTTAGCTGCACCGTTGCACAGACTACACGTGGAACTGGAAGGGATAGATGCACCCCTACATGAAAGCCTAGGGGCAGTTGGGAGACCATTCTGAGAAACCTTCCAAAGAAATTTTTTAACCTTTGGCGGAATGTTCACTTCCCATATCCAAACGTTGTTGTCTAAGTGTAGGGATGATTGAACTGTTATTAATTTGTAAGCGCTTGTAGTGGAAAACCACCCCTCTCTATCGGGCCACCAGTAAAGCCGGTCCTCAAAATGAGAAGCGGATAGAGGGATGTCTAGAATTTCATTTACAATGCAATTAGGTAACACAATTTATTTTCTAAATAAAGTAATAAATATAGATATCATATTTTACACCCATTTACTTTTAAAATTTACGCACCCAAAAATTTAAAATGATTGTTTACTTTAAAGAAATTTATAAAATATAAATTTTCACTAACGGAGGGGATAAATTTTATATATAAAAAAATAATAATTAAAAGTATGATACATGATTTTTTTAATTTTCTAAAACTCTTATCATTTTCTAAAACATTAAATAATTTTTTAAAATAATGTAGATTGTAGAGTACGTTGTTATAATTGACCTCTAGCTTGGTATAGACTTATAATTAAGGAATCATCTTAAGGTCCTCAAACATTATTGATCCGAGTATTAACTTTGGTGTTATTCAATAAATCAATGGATTTTTTTAATGGACGTGTGTCCTCCACACGCAAATTACGGTCAATCGTTTTTAGTGGCTCGATCGAATTTATTTTATATATAGTCCGGAATAATATATTATTAATATTTAATTTTTTTTGGTCTCGGCCTATTGTCGCGACGTCATGCATCATGCATGACACATTAAGTAATTATAACTAATTATTAACTTTATACCACTCCTTAATCGATTACCATTTCCACAATAACAACTTTATTTTTTTTTTTAAAAATAGCTTCCGGGACTGCAACTTAATTAACTAGTTCAGCAAAGTACTTCTTAGGAAATTTATTTATTGAATTTGTTGATTGCATGGTCTTAACAGACGAGTTCAATTCAAAAAATTAATTGTAAATTTTATTTAAAAATGAAAATGATTATTTTAAACTAATTTATATGTTAAAATTGATAATCCCTAACTTATAAAATTAAGGGCTCGTTTGGTATAAGAACGCAAGGTAAATAGAATGGAAACAAATTTTGCATAGGAAAATATATCTAGATAAGAGAAGAATGCTATTTATTTGTGAAAAATAAGATAGCAGGGATAATGATTAAAAGAGTATAGAGGATATGGTTATCCCTTGCTCAAATGCGTGATTGAAATAAGAAGAAACAAAACCAATTTTTTTTGAAAAGTTGGGAGGAGAGAGTAATGATTTAATTTTTTTTTTACAATGTATCTTAAACTATAATTAGACTACATTCGTTTCTTGTCCGTTTACCTTTTCAAAATTTAAAACCAAACGAACCCTAATAGTTAAACATAATGTCATTCACATGATCCATCAAATTATTTCACACGAGTGCTTTGGCTTAAGAGGGGAATTAAAGTTGTAGAAATTAACTTAATTTATTTTCCACACAAAAGTGCATTTGTGCATGGCATTATATATACCACTTTACAAGTTAATTAGTTTAATTTATATAAGTACCTCTCATTTTCCCTATTTTAATACTAGCTCCGTTCATAAATAGATGCCGTTTGACTTTTTGATACTTTTTTTAATGAGATAAAAACTATATAAAATATTAACTTTTAAACAATTTTTTTAATAATATGACACTTATTATTAATAAGTATTTATATTATATTAAAAAGTTAAAAAAAATTAATATTTTATATAGTTTTTAACTCTTTAAAAAACATGTCAAAAAATCAAACGACATATATTTCTGATTGGAGGTAGTATATATACTATAAAAACGGAGAAATTAAATACACTACAAATCTGCACGTTGGAATGGACGTGTAGGTTTGCAGTGGACTAATTAATTAAAAAACGTGCTAATTAATTAAAAATGACTACACATTGGAATGAACGTGCGTTTAAAAAGGATGATTTGCGGTGCATTAACACCTAAAATAAAAATTAGTGTGGAGGAATCATCTTAGTGCAGTACAATAACTTGTGTGTTCACACTAAGAGTGCAGTACAACGAATTAAGATAGTGAAAACTAGTAGTATTATATTGCTCCATGTAGTTAATGCCCAATTTTTAATTCAATAAATAATATTTTATATATATACATATCCTCCTTGAATGTGAGGTACATCTGAATCTACTGATTCCAATTAACTAATGAATTATGTGGTAAACAGAGGGCTGGTTTTTCAAATTGATCCCAAACCCGCTTTGCACGATCTTAACAACCATTTGTCAATTTGTCGTGCATGTTGGGCAGTTAGTGTTAAGAACGGGATAAAAGCAGTTAGCCTAATTATAGTGATTTACAAGTGACATTGATTTAGGCTTTGTTTTGTAGCCGAACCTTAATTGTAAGTGTGTAAAATATATGTTAAATTAAAATTGTAATTTTTTTTTTAAAAAAAGTTAATACTCCGTAAGATGTTTGATAAGTGATAATCCTAAATAATAATATAACTGATATAAATTAACTTAGAAAAAATATACCATTGTCAATAGTGTTGGAAAATTTAAGATGAGTAATTATAAGTACTAAAAATTATCATTCAAAACCAGACACGGAACCAGAAATTAAAATTTGAGTGGGTTAGATAGGCTAAAATTTTCTATACACATATTTTTTTCTAACAAAACCATTAATTTAATAAATTAATTAATTTTTTAAAATTAATTTTCCTTCATTTTTTTCGTCTATTATTTTAAATTTTTTTAAATTGAGCTAACATCACCCCCTGGGTCCGTCTCTGTCCAAAACCTTGAGATGAAAAATTGATTTCAACTAAAAGAAAATTATAAAGTCATATATATGTTGTTTAATGTGATATATCAATTGCTTATATAAATATTTTATTAACATTTCCCTTTTTTTTCTTCTAAAGATTCTTATGAATTTTAATTATATGTAAAAGAGAATATATTAGGATATATAGATATACATAGGTGGAGTCAGGTAGGGCCAGTATATACATGTTATACCCATCGATAACTTCATTTTGATATATTATACGTATCAATTAAATCAATACCCAAGTAAAACATTATGATTAATGTTTGAAAATTAAACACGGATTAATTATTTGAAATGTCTTTTTTATAAATCACGATATTTTTATATTTTACTTAACATGATATTTTTGATAATATAATTCATGTCAGGAGCTTTGAAACAAAATGTTATATTACTAAATCCAACAATTAGATATGAAATTATGTAAGTTTAAATGTTTTATATAATGTCAGACGTTATTGTATGCTAAGAGAACAAAAAGTTACTCATTAAATCATTACGTTTCAAACGAATGAAATGATATCTCTTTGGACAAAAACAATGTTGTTATAGACTAAAAAGACACCGTTTTGTATGTTTAAATATAAAAAATAAACAACAATGAATGACATAACTTTAAAATAAAATGTTGTCATTTTGAACTAAAACACTGACATTTTAAACAAAAATGTCGTTGTTTTGAACTAAAAAAAAGCGATGTTTTGGACTAAAACATCATCATGTGAACTAAAATATCATAGTTTTAGTACATTAAATTAACTAAAGAAAAATCAATCGAAGAGAGATTGAACAAAACCCCTCTGTAAGTTTCTGGCTCTGTCATTGTAGATATATTTTATAATATACATTATGTTATCATATATATTGTGATAAAATTATATCTTAATTAGATTTAGTTTGTCCATAACTTTTTTTTAATTCATCTTAAAAAAAATATGTACAATTTATAGTTATTATGTCAATAGCACTTACTAATACAATTGCAGACGGGACTCATTTCTGCAGACGTGGCCTCGTTTCTGCAGCTATGGGCCTCCCCACCGAAGTCCCTTGCAGACGGGACTCATTTATCGGGCCCTTAGCTTTTTTCACTTTTTATTTATTTATTGTTGATGTGGCTGACTTAAGGATTCAAAGGCCCAACGATGTACATGCTCTTAGTTGCCTAGAAATCCATACCTCTTTAATTGCTGTAAAAACGGATGCTTCTTTTCTGGGCGGGGGGGGGGGGGGGGTGTTGACTCCGGAAGGGATTAGGGAAGTTAGTACATAAGAGTCGAGAATTTGATCTCCATCTCTTGATATGGTATCAGAGCTAGGTTCGACTAGTTTCAGTATGAGTTTCAAATTAGTGGGTTTGCTGACCTTGATGATATGTCGCAGGCATTGGCGCCTGTGGCAAGTGCAACTTGTTAGCTATAAAAGTCGTTGCACTTAAAGGACGTGTTGGAATATGAGGTTGTCCTACATTGAAAAGATTGAGATATCATGAACAACATATAAGATTGACGGATTACTCTTCTCATTGACAATAGATTTGAGATGAAATTTTCTCCGTACACGAATCCGCGCGCACACAACCTCCTTCTAATTTGTCTTGGCACCAGAGGATCCAGCCGAGTTTAACATAATCTATAGTAGCAATAAATGTTATCCCTATGTAATTTTTTTCAAACACACATTAACCTTTTTTTTTATTTTCCATGTGCCAATGCAAAAAAGAGAAGCTAAATATGGCACTTTTTTTAAATGTAAAACTTGATGGAATTTAATGGGAGGGTCTGGTCTGTTCTGGTCCACGGGAGGGGATAAGCTCTACATACATTATTAATAATTTAATAATTTAATACAGGTGAGGTAGTAGTTAAATTAATGCAAATGTTAAGCGTAACGGATTACGTCATAACAGGGCGTGGATAATCACAAATTTACGTTCCTAATTAATGGTCAAACCCGCCGTTGAATGGATATGATAACGTGCTTTTGTGATTTTATCCTTCCCATTCGCCGCATCCGTCTCCTCGTTTTTAATTCACATATACGGAGTATATATACTCTACTTATTTCTATCTATTTTCACATACAAATATATGAAAAATTAGCTTATTTTATTATTCAATAAAAGCGCATCTAGATGTGCGAGATCATCATCTTTTCTTTAGACAAAAAAATAAAAAACTTCAATATATATCAAAGGTTTTAACAACGTTTGCTAGTCTCGTATTAGTGTAGGTCTAGTCTCGTGTGTGGAAAATACATTAATATGATATTATAAATAATTTCAGATAAATTTCCATACATATAAAAATATAAATATAAATATTTTTTCACCAAAAAATAATAATATATATATAATTATTTTGACATATTACATATAATCTAAATATATTTTAGTTATATTCTCTAAAAATATTTATAAGGGATTTTTTTTTAATCTATGATTAATTAAATCTCATGTAATTTAATAGACAACTGATTTAAAAAAATATTTTAATATTTTTTTTGTTAATAAAATAGCACATATCCAATATTACATATTATCTATTAATATTGCTAAGTATGGCTGTAAAATAGTTTTGATTTATATTTTATCAATTACCTAAAATATATAAGATAGATTGTTGTTTATGATAACTTTCTATAAAATATGAGAACATATTATTCTTTTAATGTTTTTTCTATAATCAATCACAACACTCCACATAGGAAATTATGCATCAGTTTGAGTATATGTATATAGATACATCATTTAAATTTTTTATATGTTTTTAAAATAGTTAAAAATTATATAAACTATTAATTTTTTTTAAATAATTTCAAACTTATTATTTTAGGACATAAGTAGTGTTAAATTAGGAGGAGTAGCCTATCGATTTATATGCAAACCATGTTAAATTCTGATGGGTCGCCATATGATGTGGGGGTGCGTACGTCAGTAACGTCACAATCACACGTCCAAGCGTATCATGCACTAATCAAGCCGAATACATAGGACCGATGAGATTCCATCATAAAACCAATTATCATTAAGAAAAGCATCATTGCACTGGATATTTGGATAACAGTCAAAGTTACGGAGAGTTCTCGTCCGTCTGTACGCTTTAGGAAAGAAGCATGTTCATCAAGGCGACTAAATTGACATATATAAGTAAGTGCCTTTAATAGCTATCATAGACCTCCAAAATTGAACACTCCTTCAAATATTAGGTAGTTTTTTTTATATATAAAAAAAAATAGAATCCAACTATGCAAGGTATAAATGAGAATTATAAGCTAGATGCATTTTAAAAAAAAATACGTGAAAAGATCCCATTAAATAAGTGGTACAATACCCAAATCAGTTGTAAAATATACTTCTTTTTTTTTTGAGCAAAGTTGTAAAATATACTTACTAAATAAAAATGAACTTACAACAAAAGACCTTTATATTTAAATTATAAACCGTATAAATAAATATATAAAATAAGGTTGGATTTACTTAGCCGTACGACAGAAATGTATTTTCGAAAACGTAGTGCATTTCCGACTATCCGTATATATTTAAAATAAATTATTTTATAAATTGTATAAATCAATTACAGTTTATATAAAACTAGTACAATTCCCGCGCCATGGTGCGGTTTTTTAAAACTAAAATATTAATAATATATATAAATATATTATAAAATACTACTAAAAGTTAAGATAAAAAAAACTTTACCATAAATGTATCTTATAAATCTGAAATAATTTTTTTTATATCTCGTCTAAAGTATAATACATAAATGTAGATATTTTAAATCACCCAGTAATAATAATATCAATATCATTGTAACTTTTTTAGAAATTTTGAAATCTGAATCATGCATTTAAATATGATGTGTCACAACTAATAATTATATTCAATGTTTTGAATTAAGCTCAATAGTTAGTACATAAATGTGAGTTAAGCCTAATGATTATATTAGATTGAATTCAATGTTTTGAATTAAGCCCAATTGTTAGTAAATATGTTAAGAATAAAAGAGAATGAATGATTACAAAAAATAATGGAAAAAAAGAGAAATGGAGAAATAAAAAAATCAAGGAAAAAAACATAATTGGTAAATATTCATAAAACTCCTCTAAGATTGACACGTAAGCAAAGTCTTCTAAATTAAGGCTATATATAGATATAGATAGTTATATTAGATTGAATTCAATGTTTTGCATTAAGCCCAATTGTTAGTAAATATGTTAAGAATAAAAGAGAATGGATGATTAAAAAAATAATGGAAAAAAAGAGAAAAGGAGATATAAAAAAAATCAAGGAAAAAAACATAATTGGTCAATATTCCTAAAACTCCTCTAAGATTGACACGTAAGCAAAGTCTTCTAAATTAAGGTTATATATAGATTGTTAGTAAATATGTTAAGAATAAAAGAGAATGGAGGATTAAAAAAAATTAATGGAAAAAAAGAGAAAAGGACAAATAAAAAAATCAAGAAAAAAACATAATTGGTCAATATTCCTAAAACTCCTCTAAGATTGACACGTAAGCAAAGTCTTCTAAATTAAGGTTATATATAGATTGTTAGTAAATATGTTAAGAATAAAAGAGAATGGAGGATTAAAAAAAATAAATGGAAAAAAAAAGAGAAAAGGAGAAATAAAAAAATCAAGGAAAAAAGCATAATTGGTCAATATTCCTAAAAATCCTCTAAGATTGACACGTAAGCAAAGTCTTCTAAATTAAGGTTATACATAGATGTTAGTAAATATGTTAAGAATAAAAGAGAATGGATGATTACAAAAAATAATGGAAAAAAAAAGAGAAAAGGAGAAATAAAAAAATCAAGGAAAAAAACATAATTGGTAAATATTCATAAAACTCCTCTAAGATTGACACGTAAGCAAAGTCTTCTAAATTAAGGCTATATATAGATATAGATGGTTATATTAGATTGAATTCAATGTTTTGAATTAAGCCCAATTGTTAGTAAATATGTTAAGAATAAAAGAGAATGGATGATTAAAAAAATAATGGAAAAAAAAAGAGAAAAGGAGAAATAAAAAAATCAATGAAAAAAAAAACATAATTGGTCAATATTCCTAAAACTCCTCTAAGATTGACACGTAAGCAAAGTCTTCTAAATTAAGGTTATATATAGATTGTTAGTAAATATGTTAAAAATAAAAGAGAATGGAGGATTAAAAAAAATTAATGGAAAAAAAAAGAGAAAAGGAGAAATAAAAAAATCAAGAAAAAAACATAATTGGTCAATATTCCTAAAACTCCTATAAGATTGACACGTAAGCAAAGTCTTCTAAATTAAGGTTATACATAGATTGTTAGTAAATATGTTAAGAATAAAAGAGAATGGATGATTAAAAAAATAATGGAAAAAAAGAGAAAAGGAGAAATAAAAAAATCAATGAAAAAAACATAATTGGTCAATATTCCTGAAACTCCTCTAAGATTGACACGTAAGCAAAGTCTTCTAAATTAAGGTTATATATAGATTGTTAGTAAATATGTTAAGAATAAAAGAGAATGGAGGATTAAAAAAAATTAATGGAAAAAAAAGAGAAAAGGAGAAATAAAAAAATCAAGAAAAAAAACATAATTGGTCAATATTCCTAAAACTCCTCTAAGATTGACACGTAAGCAAAGTCTTCTAAATTAAGGTTATATATAGATTGTTAGTAAATATGTTAAGAATAAAAGAGAATGGAGGATTAAAAAAAATAAATGGAAAAAAAAAGAGAAAAGGAGAAATAAAAAAATCAAGGAAAAAAGCATAATTGGTCAATATTCCTAAAAATCCTCTAAGATTGACACGTAAGCAAAGTCTTCTAAATTAAGGTTATACATAGATGTTAGTAAATATGTTAAGAATAAAAGAGAATGGATGATTACAAAAAATAATGGAAAAAAAAAGAGAAAAGGAGAAATAAAAAAATCAAGGAAAAAAACATAATTGGTAAATATTCATAAAACTCCTCTAAGATTGACACGTAAGCAAAGTCTTCTAAATTAAGGCTATATATAGATATAGATGGTTATATTAGATTGAATTCAATGTTTTGAATTAAGCCCAATTGTTAGTAAATATGTTAAGAATAAAAGAGAATGGATGATTAAAAAAATAATGGAAAAAAAAAAGAGAAAAGGAGAAATAAAAAAATCAATGAAAAAAAAAACATAATTGGTCAATATTCCTAAAACTCCTCTAAGATTGACACGTAAGCAAAGTCTTCTAAATTAAGGTTATATATAGATTGTTAGTAAATATGTTAAAAATAAAAGAGAATGGAGGATTAAAAAAAATTAATGGAAAAAAAAAGAGAAAAGGAGAAATAAAAAAATCAAGAAAAAAACATAATTGGTCAATATTCCTAAAACTCCTCTAAGATTGACACGTAAGCAAAGTCTTCTAAATTAAGGTTATACATAGATTGTTAGTAAATATGTTAAGAATAAAAGAGAATGGATGATTAAAAAAATAATGGAAAAAAAGAGAAAAGGAGAAATAAAAAAATCAATGAAAAAAACATAATTGGTCAATATTCCTGAAACTCCTCTAAGATTGACACGTAAGCAAAGTCTTCTAAATTAAGGTTATATATAGATTGTTAGTAAATATGTTAAGAATAAAAGAGAATGGAGGATTAAAAAAAATTAATGGAAAAAAAAAGAGAAAAGGAGAAATAAAAAAATCAAGAAAAAAAACATAATTGGTCAATATTCCTAAAACTCCTCTAAGATTGACACGTAAGCAAAGTCTTCTAAATTAAGGTTATATATAGATTGTTAGTAAATATGTTAAGAATAAAAGAGAATGGAGGATTAAAAAAAATAAATGGAAAAAAAAAGAGAAAAGGAGAAATAAAAAAATCAAGGAAAAAAGCATAATTGGTCAATATTCCTAAAAATCCTCTAAGATTGACACGTAAGCAAAGTCTTTTAAATTAAGGTTATATATAGATACTCCGTAATTTTAAACTTAAACCAATAATAATTGTTTAGTCAATATAATTTAAATAACATTTTAATATTAATTGTTTAGTCAACATAACTTAAACACAAAAATGTGTTCTGTAAAGCGAACAACGTAGCGGATCACCTAACTAGCTTAACGTACATGTATAACATTGGATTATCTGTATTATTTGATCCGTCTGACGACGATTTATCTATTTTGCATGATGATGTTATGAGTCAAACTATCCCTCGTATACTGACTACTTAGTCCATTTTATTATTAATAAAGTACATTTGAAGTGCAGGTAGCTCCGTCTCACCTCATAACCAACAAAAATTAAATGAAATTTTCTTTTATATTTACAGTGTACAGTAAAATAAGCTGAATAGTACAATTTTAAAATATTTATATATATAATGAAACACTTGGAATCCAAACGCACCGTTGGCGTTCCATCGGCAGTCGGGCCGTAGTCGGGCCGGTCGAAACAATAGTCGGAGGGAGACGTTTTTTGGGGATAAATGCATGGTCAACGTTGGCGCCACAGCCACAGACCCCGTTCCGTTCCGTTCCGTTCCCGCATTTAGGCCACTTTTCCAAATATCTACAAAAGCAGTGACGCAAGCAGTGACATCATAAACCATGGGCTTCTACCTTTCACCAGCCATATCCACTGTTGATACGTGTCCTTCACTCGCATCACCAACACATTACACATACACATACACATGTGTGCTACCCTCACCCTCCATTGGTAGGCGTAGGCCCCTTCTATCTCAAATCTCACTCACCGGCATGCTTCCTTCCCTTTTCACCTTGATCCCTACTAATCTCAAGTTTAGTTGAAACTCATAGATTATTTATGTTAATATATTATATTAATAAACTAATATGATGGTTTATAAATCTATATCTAACTATTATAAAAGAAGGGCATTTTTTTTATGAAGTGTTATTACCGTTATAATTTTAGGGTTTTCAACCAATCAAATTAAAATAATATTTTTATATTTTTTAATCAATCTGTATCTAACGATTACTAAAAGGGAAGCATTTTTTATGAGGTGTCATCACCGCCATAATTTTAGGGTTTACAACCAACCAAATTAAAATTGATTTTTATATTTTCTAATCAATCCATATATAACTATTAAAAGATAAGCATTTTTGATTAGGTATCATCACCACCATAATTTTAGGGTTTTGAACTAATCAATTTTTTTTTATATTTTCTAATCAATTGGTTCATTTTAAATATTAAATTAGTGTATAATTTATTCCTTAGTACGTAAATTATATATTTTCTAATAAATTGGTTCAAATCAAAACATTGAATAAAAAACATTATTTTATTTTATTTTAGAGTAATTTGTTGTATTATTATGATTTTATTTATAAAACAAATACGCGCCATGACGTGGGGATTGTACTTGTGTAGCTATTAAGTTAGCTGATAAAAATTATGAATGTAAAATAAAAAAAAATCTACAAAATTTGAGTGAGCAGTTGATTAAAAATAGGGGCAGTTACTATACAAGCCATATTTTTTTGCCTATATTAGGAAATTGTCCCCCACCCTCTCCATATTAGCAAAATGTCCACCCCTAAAATAAATTTGTTGAAATTTTTGTTTTCAGCAATTTTTTTTTTCCTGCGAAATTTAGTTTTTTTTTTCTGCGTTGTTGAAACCAAAGTTGCTGAAATTGAGGGGTTTTTTTTCTGCGAGATTGATTTTTTTTCCGCGTTGCTGAATCCGAAGTTGCTGAAATTAAGTTTTTTTTTCCCGCGAAATTGAGTTTTTTTTTTCGCGTTACTGAAATCCGATTTCAGCACTTTTGTTGATGCTGAAACTGAGGTTTCAAACTTTCAGTAACGTTGTTGATGGTTTCAGCAACATTGTATTCACACCAAATACACAAGTACACTAGTCAATATACAACAGATATTTGTATTCACAATAATTTGCTGAAATTGCAAAAAAAAAAAATCTAGAAAAAGACTCAATTTGATAACAAAGATTCAATATACACCAGACATTTGTATTCACAATAATTTGTTGAAATTGCAAAAAAAAAGTCTAGAAAAATAAGGGACGAAGAGAATATGGACAGTTGGAGATACAACTACATTGAGAGGAGGAATAGCCGAGCAAAGCTTTTCTGCACAAGCTGTAGTGACAAAAGCAATGGCCAATGTAAGAAATTGAATGTCATGAAAATTACAGAAGCATGTTGTTTGCATAAATTAGTGTTAGAATCTCTCTATTTGAGTTTTTCAACCTGTTTAAATTCCCTTCCCCAATTTCAGCATCTCTATTTCAGCAAAAACTCAAATCGAATTTCAGCAAAAACTCAAAATCGAATTAAACACGTTGAAAAACTCACGCTTTAGTGGCGGCATAGATGGTGTACAGAGGAGAAGGGAGTCTTGGGGCATGGGAGAGAGTGGAGAGAAGTGCTGAAATTAAAGACTTGGAGCTCTGGCTTCACAAAGGAGGACAAGCTCCGACGTCGACACATGCGGCACCATCCCGACGGCACTGCCTTTGTCGGTGGGCGGCATCAGCAAGCGCTCTCTTTGTTCTCCTCGCTTCCTCGCTCGCTTAGAACTGGTGGCGTGTCACTCTCGCTATCCAATAACGACGGAATCGTAGATCTGAGTCTGCAGAATCGTGGAGGAGCAGAGGCGGCGGAATCGACGGATAAGCTTTAAGATCTGAATCGCAGATCGGCGAAATCGAGGAGGACGACTGGATCTGTGGTAGTACGGCCGATCGATTGATTGTTCCACCTTGGATCTCGACGCTAGAACCACTGCCATTGCCACCAGCGGACTTTAATTGATAGTGCAGTGAATGCAAGTTCAGCGCACATCGTCTTCTTCGAGCATCAACTATAGAGGGAATTAATGGAAGATCGATAGATAGATAGATCCAATAGAGAGAGGGCGCGGGAGAGTCGAGAGAGAGGGAGAGATTTCGCTGACCTTCTGTGATTCAGACTATCAATTGTAGTGGAGGCGAAGGAAGAGAGCGAGGAAGAGACCTTGTACCAATGAAGGGGAGCGGAGGCTGAAGGCAAGAGAGATCCTTTGAGTCCGGCGAGCATCGGACTCCGGCCGAGGGAGGGAGACGGAGAGAGCGAGAAAGGCGAGGGGAGGGAGGGTGAGCAGAGGTCTTAGCGGCGCAAGAGGAGAGGAGGGAGAAAGGGCGTCCATGGATTTGTGGTGTTGAAACGGCCAAGGATGTAAGAAATTACGGGGTATTTTTGTCCAGAAAAATTTATGTGGACAAAATCCTAATTTTACAAGGGTGGGAGACGCTCTCCAAACAAAGGCCCAAAAATGGGTCCGTTGGACAAATTTTCTCTTAAAAATACTCTAATTTAAAATATAACTAGTACAATTCCTGCGCCATGGCGCGATTTTTTAAACTAAAATCTTGATAATATAAAAAATAATATTATAAAATATTAATCAAAGTTAAGATCAAAATCATTAAAATATTTGCCATAAATGTATCTTATAAATATCTCAAAAAATTATTTTTTATGAAAACATCATGTAAAAGTATAATACATAAATATAGATATTTAAATCACTTAGTAAAAATAATAATATCATTGTAACTTTTTTAAAATGTGATGTGGTATAACAGTTATCTAAAATGATATTGGTTACGTCATATCATCAGAAAAGCGATTTTTTCTCGAAATATTCACGATTTAAAAAATAATTAAAAAAATGGGCATCGATTGAAACAATTTGTCAAAATATTCACGAATATATATAGTAAATGTCATAAAAATTAAAAAATATATAATTGGTTTGAAAAGATAAAAAGAAGGAGAAAATAATAATTAAAGGAAATAAATTTGAGTTAAGCTCAGTAGCTATATTAAATTAAATTCAATGTTTTGAATTAAGCCCAATTGTTAATGGAAAAAAGAGAAAAAGGAGAAATAAAAAAAATGAAGGAAAAATAATAATTGGTCAATATTCTTAAAACTACTCTAAGGTTGACACGTAAGCAAAGTCTTCTAAATTAAAGTGATATATAGATTGTTAATGGAAAAAAGAGAAAAAGGAGAAATAAAAAAAATGAAGGAAAAATAATAATTGGTTAATATTGCTAAAACTACTCTAAGGTTGACACGTAAGCAAAGTTTTCTAAATTAAAGTTATATATAGATTAAATGAAAATCTTCTATTTATTTTATTTAAAACTTTAATTTTATATTTATTTTATTTAAAACTATCAAAATTAAACAACTCTACTTTGTTTATCTATAGGATTTTATTTAGTTTATTTCAATATCTATTTTTTAATATACCTATTCATTTTAAATGCAACCTCTATCAACCTGGTGATACAATATAATGTTATCACTCTATCAAATACTAGTTGGGGAAGCGAAAAAAAAAAGTTTGTATAGATTACTCCCTCCGTTTCAAATTGAAAGCCATTTGCCTTTAGATATTAAAAATACTATAAAATATTATTTTTAATTAAGTTTTTAATAATTTTATACTTATTATTTATTAGTCATATTTTTTTTTTGAGAATAATAGTCCTAAATATAAACTTATAAAAACAAGTTCAATAAAAATAATATTTTATAAAAAAAATTATCTCCTTAAAATACGTGCTGAAAAATAATATAGTAATACTATGAAACAAAGGAAATACAGTACATTATTTCAAATTATTTTAATTTAATTTATTGGTTCAAAATTCTTCATCTTAATTATATATAAAAGCAGTACAAACCGAAATCATCGGCGAGAAAAAATCTATATTCGAAATTAGTAAAGATAGACCACGTTTTGATCGACCGACCCCATAAGAGATCCATCCCTATCCGTTAATTTAATTGGGAAAAATAAACCACTTTTTATTTCTACGAGCGATCCTTGGTTTCAGAGGCATCACTTGATCAGTAAAACCTCCAAAACTTTATTACGAGAACGACAAAGATTTATTTTTTTTTTCAAAAAAAGAGTATAATCACTCTCCTTAATCATCGTATTTTAACTTTAAAGATGGCATCTTGAAACGGTTAAGTAACTTGGTGAGGTATATTCGTCGATCTGCAGTGTTCACACGGTGGGGCCGTCGCTATGACAGCAGCTGTATAGTTAATTACCGCGCAAGTTCTGGCAACACCTTTATTATATAAAGAGGTGGTGTGGCTCCTCAATCTTCTTCACCGCAGTTTTTCATCAGGTGTTTCCTTCGCGCTCTCTCTCTCTCTCTCGCTGAATTGAAGATCAAGAAGAAAAAGGATCCGCAGCAGTAAATTGATCACAGGAAGAAGGAGATACGGGTAGTTCATCATCAGAGTACAGGAGTTGAAGCTACAGATTTGGTGGAATTTGTTTTGAATCTGCGAATGATGAGTGGCGAATTGCAGCTGCCTCCGGGGTTCCGATTCCACCCCACCGACGACGAGCTGGTCCTCCACTACCTCTGCCGGAAATGCGCCGCCCAGCCGATTGCCGTCCCGATCATCGCCGAGGTCGACCTCTACAAATTCGATCCCTGGCAGCTTCCAGGTCAGTTTGATTTTCTGACCTGAATCTGTAATTGATGAGATTGACGATCTCGGTTTTAGGGATTCGAGGTTTTAACCTGTGGATTTTGGTTTCTTGTCCAGGGATGGCGCTGTACGGGGAGAAAGAGTGGTACTTTTTCTCGCCGAGGGACCGGAAATACCCCAACGGCTCGAGACCTAACCGGGCCGCCGGCGCCGGGTATTGGAAGGCGACTGGAGCCGATAAGCCCATCGGAAAGCCCAAGGCGCTCGGAATCAAGAAGGCTCTGGTTTTCTACGCCGGCAAGGCCCCCAAGGGCGTCAAGACCAACTGGATTATGCACGAGTACCGCCTCGCCAACGTCGACCGATCCGCCGGCAAAGGCACCAATCTCAAGGTAATTAGCCTAATTGATCAATCCCTTCCAAAATTCAGCATCTCATGAATCCTCTTGTGCCCTAAATCTGGATTTTTTCTCTCCAATTTCACAGCTTGATGATTGGGTACTGTGCCGGATATACAACAAGAAGGGGAGCTTAGACAAGCAATACACGATCGACCAACGGGCCCTGAAGCGGGCCGATTTCGAAGACACGAAGCCCATGGGCCTAGCAAACGGGCCACTACCCGGGCTGGCCCAACCCAAGCTGGAGGATGACCTCTTGCATTACGACATGTCAGACTCGGTGCCCTTGTGTGACTCGAGCGGGTCGGATCACGTGCCCTCCCCGGAGGTCACGTGGGATAAGGAGGTCCAGAGTGACCCCAAGTGGAATGAGATGAACCCGAACTCGAACCTAAACCAAACCCTCGATTTTGGGTTCGATTTCATGGAACCATTTTCGGGTGACCGGTTTTGCGAACCGGTCGGGTTCCAGCAGGACCAGCTCTCGCCCTTGCAGGACATGTTCATGTTTTACAGCTAGGTGATTGATCACAGCTCTCACTGTTAGCCCGGACCGGCCCGGCCCGTTTGAGTAGTTCATTGTGTGGTGCTTAGATGTCAAATTTGACCAGGTGAAAGGTCAAAGGGGATTCTTTTATTGGATTAAACATCTTCTTGTGCTCTAGGTAACAATGTATGTAACATAAAAAAAAAAGTTTGTAGGCTTGTTAGTACAATTTTTTTAGACAAATCTGGATATGTATTCATGATTTTTGTTATATGACGAGTTTACTTACCATCTTCACAAATGCTTTCCAGTTGCGTAAGATTACAAAATGCATAAATAAGAAGCACAAATAAAGTGTTATATGAGCCGAGTAGCTCAAATTCGATCATTTTCTGAATGAGCCGAGTATGAGCACATATTTAAGCTTGGTCCAAATCGAAATAGTTCGAATTTTATGGAATTTCTAAAGTTTAATTTAAGTTGCTTTATTATGAATTTATGAGCAAGTAGAACTGTTTAAACATCGAAAAAAGTTCGGCTCGAATTCGTTATTTCATAAACGAGCTAAATATGAATCAACAATACCCGGCTCAAATAACAACCCCACACACGAAGTATATCCAAATATGAACTTGGAGTACTTTGAATTTCCTTGCACGGATCTAGGGTTTCATTTAATCGATCTATCACATCAGAGGTATAATTGTTCTTCCAAGGTAACTGGTGAAGGTATAAAATGTAAAGGTGATCTTACGTAGGGGGCAAGGATCATTGATTTTTGATTCTATCTAATCTCTATCGGTTCATTATGTACAAAGGAGCTAAAAGGAAATTGCACCAAATTGGTAAATGAAGTAACTAGTCATCTAAGGGAATCATTCCCATTTCTTCTATCCATTTTCTTTAGGTCTTTAATACAACTTTTGTTTTTTTCCGTGGCAAAACGAGATCTAAAGACAATGTACTTTTACTTGCTTTCTCGCGTACAATGTATGCACACTGTGATTCATTGAGTGTCCCACTTTGTATCGAATAGACTCGTAAATTATTGTTTTAGCATCATTTGTATCAAATGGGGGATTGCATCAAGAGTCTTATGTGACAGAAAAATTCCACTCAATCTCAAGAATAAGTTCTACAAAGTGATGGTGAGACCAACTTTATTATACGAGGTAGATTGTTGGATGACAAATAAGGCACATGAAGAAAAACTCATTGTAACTGAGATGAGGATGCTCAGGTATCCGTGTGAGTTTACCTTGCGCGACAGAATCAGAAACAAGGCTATTCGAGAAATGGTAGGAGTGACTAGTATTCAGGCTAAGTTGCAGGAATCGAGACTCCGATAGTATGAACATGTTTAGAGGAGAGGTCCAAGTGCGTCGGTGCCTAGATGTGACAACTTGGTCATCGAAAGCGTTCGCCGGGGCAAAGGCCGTCCAATGACGAGTTTAGGTGAAGTGATTATACATGATTTGGCCATTTTGGGATTCACTAAGTAGATGACACGCGATAGGATGCGATGAATGAGTGCTATCCGAGTTGACGAACACTAGTCAGATGCAGCGTTTCCCGTATCATGCTTCCCTTCTATCACAACTTTCTTACATACATCTTTTTTAATATTTTTTTTTAATGTGTCCAGAGCTATTTATTTCCACAAATGGAAGAATTTAAAAGCCGGTGGCCAATGTCAACATTGCTTCAACATGATTTGGTGGAAGCAATGAATTCAAAAGTTCAAAGTGTATCAAACTCTCAACTTAACATTTGAATCTTTTAGAAATCAACAGCAACACCAATACTACAAGCTAATCTTCATTTTAGCATAAACTTGAACTCCATATTACAAAAAGAAAAAATACTCTAGTTTTTTCACAAGTCAGAAAATGCAAATGGACTTGCTCAAAAAAAGAAAATGCAAATGGATCAAAGCGGACGTTTCACAGGTATTTTCAAGTTAACACGATAGGGGATCCCATTGGGCCATTGCTCTGCCCCTTTAAATGCCCCAACAAAAATCCCCCTCTCTCCCCCACTCCCAACAGTCCCAAGTCCCATCGCTCTCGTTCCTCCCCATAAACAATTCAAAACACACACACAGAGCTGAAACTCTCTTTCCCCATCTGTTTTCTTTCTAAATCTTCACTGGAAGGATCAAAATGGCCAAGGAAATGGAGGATAATCTGGACTGCGGTGGCTGCAACAAGTCTCTAGAGGAGGTTATCTACTGGAAACACATCAAACGTCTCCGTTTCTGTGTTGTCCACTGCCCTGATTTCCAAGATCAGCTGGTCAAAATCTCTCATTTCCCTCCTTAGATCTTTCCTTGCTAAACAATCTTTTAAAAAGGCACCACCTTTATGGGTTTTTCTTCATCTCCATTTCTGGGTTTCCTTTGTTGTCCAGAAAGAGGGTAATGTGAACATTGAACTGATTTCTCTGAGTTTTTTCTTTTGTATTCTTGTGTGTGCTGCAGTGAAAACCCCCAAAGTCCCAATACCCACATGCAATGAGGGTTTCAAAGCATGTTCAAGTCCTGACCTTGAACATGCTTTGAAACCCTCAACAATGAACCTCTTCTTCTGCTTTAGAAAAATGGGTTTTGGCTGTGTTTTTTTTTTTAGAGGGTTTAACAAACTTTTTTTTTTTTCCGAATTACTTGATAATGAAAGCTGTTAACTTGGATCTGGATTCTGTGTTCTTTTCATATACACACCCACAATCTGTTTTTAGGGTGTCTGTTTTGTTTTTTCCTGCAAAGCATGAAATCAACCATGGTTAGGGTTTTCTTCTGTTATCCTTCTTCTATGCAACTTTTAACTTGAATCTGCCTACTAAAATACCCTCACTCTGTAGTCCTTTGATGATTGTATTGTGAAGAGAAATAGAGTGAAATAATTTGTTTTTGTTTTTCGTTCCGGCTATATACGCCGCAAATCATGCACGTCCTGAAGGACGTGCAATATTAGACACAAGGCTTGCACATGCAATATTAACCTTGTGATTTGCGGTGAATATAGCAACACCCTTGTTTTTATTTCCCTGCAAATCAACTACTGTTAGGGTTTTAGGTTCATCTTTTTGGTTAATCCCAGCTTTCATTTATTCCATTGAAGTAATCATTGAAAAGATTTTTTCTTTTGATTTGTTTCATTCAGCCTATACCTAAGAAATTTGCAGAGAATATGAAACCCAACGTCTTCCATCCAAAGGTAACTCTGAGAGGCCCAAGTGGTGCTTCCTGGGAAGTGACTCTGCTGAATAGTGTGGACGGTGTCTTTCTCCGGGATGGATGGGAGGAATTTGTCAAAGCTCACTGTCTCCAAGAGAATGAAATCTTGTTCTTCAAGTATGATCGGAACTCGTCTTTTGATGTCAAGATCTTCAATGGACAATGCGAGAAGGAAGCTGCATACTTTGTGAAGAAATGCGGCCATGTGAACCCTGCTGTCAAGGAGAAGAAGAGAAAGGTCTCAGGTGAGATTGTGGATGTCGACAATGGCAATGGTGATGAGGTTTGTAACACCGCTAAGAAAATATGCAACGAAGTTAGGACTCCACCTCTTAACGAGGAGCAACAAGGAAATGGTGGACAACGTAATGTTAGGGCCTCAAAGAAGATTCTTTCTCGCCGTAAACCTATTCATTTGGCTTTACAATTTCTAAGAAAGAAAGCAGTGTCAAGATCTTCTAAGGAGCTGCAAGGAGGAGGCTCTTCTGGTATGTTTTAGGATAATGTTAGTTTATAATGCAATTTATGCAGTAGCTATCCACTGATTTCGCTACTATCAATTTCAGTTGAGCCTGAACTTACCAAGGATACTGATCAAAATGGCTCATCAAACAAAGATGCATCTTCTGGAGATCAAATCCAGCCTGAGGTTAATGAAATCTGCACTCCTGATGCTGCTGCATTTCAGAAGGATACTAATCAAAATGGCTCTTTAAACAAAGATGCATCTTCTGGAGGTCAAATCCAGCCTGAGGTTAATGAAATCTGCACTCCTGATGCTGCTGCATTTCAGAAGGTTGTAAGAAAAGGCAGTAGACCTAAAGGGCCTCGTAGTTCTAAGAAAAAGTCGTTTGGAGCGAGTAAGCCCTCCATCTATGGCCTTCAAGGGAATTCTATAGCTGCTAAAACATAAACTGCATACCTGCTTATACTTTTTCCTTGTGTAGTTGAGTATGTTTCGCATAGAAGGCATGTAACGGAGGAGGAGAAAACTGCAGCTTTGCGCAAAGCTGCTTCAGAACTTGTTGAGAGGAGTTTTTTTGCAGCATTGCCGTTGTCCTCTTGCTACAAAGGCTATTACATGGTAAAGGACTATTTCATGGTAATTAAGTTTTTTTTTTCCCTTGCAGCTTTTGCTGTTCTCTTTGTTTCCCAACTCTTTTTGATGAACATTGCCATTTGTATGTGCTTCCACTAGACGGTCCCAGCCAAGTTTGCCACCGAGCATTTTCGCTGCAGGAACGAGGACGTAATTTTGCGTGTCGGTGAGAAGAAATGGCTTGCCAGGTATTGTTTCAGCACAGATAAACTTGGCTCTGGATGGAGGCAGTTTGCCTTGGATAATAACTTGGAAGAATCCGATGTGTGTCTGTTCAAGCTTGTCAGCAAGGTCAATGCTGATACTATGATGTTTGATGTCACCATTTTCCGAGTGGTAGAGGAGGTTACTCCCCTGACCGCTCTGGTTACTCCTCCTCTGACTGACAAATGAAAAGGTCGTTTCACGACCCGAAGAACAGCTAGTTTGCTGACTAGGTAGGACTATCAGTCCTGATATTATAAAAACATCTTTTGTTTTTTGGTGGAGAAATGTAGATGCTTACTTGGAAGTTCTGCAAGTAAAGAGATCCTAAACTAACCAAAGCTTGCGATGATGACAAGCTGCTTTTGAAGCTGATGAACTATTATATGGACTGCTTATTTGCATTATATATAAATATTTCAATCTAGGACCATATTTTTTCTTGTTCTCTATTTGTTGCTTAGTTCTTACAAATGATTCTTTATGGTTGGAAGTGATGGAGAATTTGGATGGAAATCCTAGCTTAATTCTTAATTTGTTTTTGCACTATATGTCACTTGAAATCAAAGTGAGGGGGGGGGGGGGGGGGGGGGGGGGGGGATTTGGGCATCCTCAGTCCTTGTACTGGGTGATCTAGAAAGTGTTTTTTATAATGAGTGAGCATGACTCTAATTAGATGTTCCAATGTCTAATGCTAATGTATAAAAATTCACTCAAAAGGGGGTTCCAGAAAGGATTTGTTGAAAAAACGATGGTGACTAACCTCCATTGTACATCTTCACTTGATATTACATGAGCCTCTACAAATTATGCGTGTACCAAGCAACACTAGCTAATCCACAGCATTTTGACTCCTTGGGTGTCTTTAGGCTTGTAGTTTCAGGCCAACGAGGGTCTTGAAAATTTATTAACTTTCAAGTCATGTTGGTTGTATTCAGTGGCCCAACTGCCCGCAAAGGGCTCCATTCCACCTCATTGCTGATCCCTGCAAGTTCCATAACAAACATGGAAATATTGTGCTATGATGGATACCTGTGAATGTTTTGAGAAAGAATGTGAAACGGAACTCTTCTACAAATTCACTTGACCAGTTGCCAGTGTTACAACCTGATGCACGTTCTTCGCAGATGCTCAAGACAGCCTCTTTGTCTCGGTTAGTACCTGCTAAATCCTTCCAGACAACAAAAACTGGATATTGTGCAGCAAATTCTGCGGAGAACTAATGTGTTAGATACCCATCAACTGCGCAAATATGGTAACAACAGACAGTAATCATCAATAATCATGTACTGTATAGTTCTTAATTTCTTATAAACAAAATACAATTTACGAGTTACAAAAGCATCATAAATGGATGCTTTTGCTAATCAAAGAATCTGAAAAACATATGCCAGGTAACTTTTGACGAATCACGAATACAAAATCCTGTGTTCTACTTAATGTGTCAATACACAGCATAGAAGCCCGGCACAAAAAAAAAGTTGAACAGTTTCTCACTATAATCCAAAGAAAACTTGGAAGCTTTAACTATTACAAGCATCTTGCTTAGTACATGTCGATGAAAATGTCATGTATGTTCATGAGTGATAAACAAAAAATCTGTATCAAAAGTATATGCTTGCCCAAGAAGATAAATATAAACTCAATTAATGTAGCTGAACACTCATCCCTTGTTTGCTCTTCTGCATATCCAGACTATGTACTATCTCTATCAGAATGGCACATACCTTTTTCTAAATGATGAGACCCATAAACAGTTAATCACTTGACTATATTAGCACCTTCACATGAACAGCCATTCACTCGAGGGAAATTTTCCAAGTGAAATGAACACTGGACTTCCCAATAAACTTCGTTGAATCTAATAAATCCTGTTTCATGCAGTAAAATGGAAAGTGTAATTCGTGGAATACAGCACATAGACACTTTTCTCAATGGACATTACATAGTTTAATATATATTAGTTCTGACAAAATGAAAATTCGGAAATCAACAAAACTATCACGATGCCATATTCATACAATACATGTATGCAGCGTTTCTTGATAGGAACAAGCAGGATAAAAAAAAAGGAGAAAATTCAAGGAATACAAATAGCATGCAGCCTAGTGTCTAGAAAGGATACATATTACGAGAACTGCAACCAAGTAGCATGCACCCATGTGAAATATGGGACAAATCATAAAAATAATTGAATTTTAGCATGAGGATGTGATCTTTCTATGTTATATAGGGAACTTGGGATAAGAAGGTGGTTAAAATGGAATCCAGCAGCAGCTAACTAAGAACATAACCTAGTGGCACTTGAGAATGCTCAGACTACTTCTATACATAGAGAAAGTAAGAGCCAGCACTAAGACCTAGTGATCTACCATCCAAACCTTGTCCATCAATTACATTAGCCACACATAAAAGAGCAAAGCACAGGTTCCATGAACAAAGAAGTTTCTTAGAAGCTCTTCTATCCCAATTCTTGACAAATGTAACAGCAAATACTACCCTTTTTTTTTTTACAATTGCAGGAATTCGCAGCTGATACTACCAAGTATTTCAACCGCACTTTGCACATAAGATCTGCTGCAAGTAAATGTCAAACAAAAGGGCCTTCTTTCTTTCCCTTTTGAGTGGCCTAAAGCATACAATTAGATTGAACAGGGCAAGAATGCGAAGAAATCTTTGAGTGCACAAGCTTAAATACTTGGCCTTCCCACTAGACAGAAGAAACTCATAAAGAAATTTCATCCTCTTGCGCATGAGTGAAAAAATCAGAGCCACTTACAATTCAAACTTCAAACTTTCTAGCACTGCCCCATAAGTTTATACATCAAAATCAAATGAAACGACTTACCCAGTGGCAGAAATTACTCATAAAGCGCATGGAAACCTCCATAACACCATAATTTGCTTATTAAATATAAGACTCACAAAGAGCATGATGGCAAAAATAAAGTGGATTTCTGCAAAGACTTATGTCACAATATCAAAACTCATCCTCTATAGAACGTTATCATTGTATGCCAAAATTAATGATGAAGTGGCTCCAGGTAGATACTGTTTCCTTCAGCTTCCAAAAAGCACATTCACAACTGTCAAACATATCTGATATCCCCCACTAAGAAACTGTCTGCCAGCCAATTCAGATGCAAGATTTGGTTTAACAAGAGAGATTGTTTTCAACTCTCCTAAACTGATCTTTTTTGGCCTTAAATATGCTCAGTTATGCTCTTAAAAGACTCTATACAGTTTCCTTCAACTTTCAAAAGTACGTTCATGAAGATAGTGCAAGTTTACCATCCCTACTTATTGATTCTCATCATAGGGAACTTTCCTGACAAAGCAGTATGACATACATTGGGAGCCCTTTCACACATCACTTCAATTTTTTGACGAGGGCATATTGCTAGTTAACTTTGTATTCAATGTAAACAGGACACAGCTTATCCATGTGACTTTGAATTAATGATCTATGTTTTATGTCAAAACTTCTGAATAATAAGCAATAAAAACTGCTCAATTTGCAATATGGCACTCAGGGTCTTCTACTCACTTTGATAGAAAGCCAAGTTGCATTTGTACATCATATGGATCACAATCCAACTATAAATTTTTTCTTCCTACTCCAAACAATCTCATGGTTCTTTTCATTAATCTAATAATTTTTAAGAACCATGCTGAAATCAAAATCTCAAACACAAAGCTTCCCCAAAGCCTACATAATTCCAGCATTATGAGGTTCTCTAGTGCTGTAGTAAATGAACAACTGTCAAATAAAAATATCAAACCCAAAGCTTCCCCAACGGTTACATACTTCCAGGATTTTGAGGATCTCTAGTGCTGTAGTAAATGAACAACTGGTCATGCCTCTTTTCATCATCTATTTTTCAGTGTTCCAAAAGTTTTCAAGGAACTAGCAATTTGAGACTCTATATAGATATGTGGAATAGACGTGTAGTTTAATAAGCACAATTAAGTTTATTTCATTCAGCAAAACAAAATGATCCTGAAGTAATATGAATGGGAACGTACATGGAGAATGTAATAAAATACACGTTTCATGGCTGAAGACATAGATTGGAAAACCACAAGGAAAGGGCACCACCCAATCACGATAGGAATAATAGGATGTCCATTTCCCATCATTCACACTACAAGACGTAGAGAAATAAACCGCTTCCCATTATCCTTCATATCCATTATCTAGGCAACCCTTGTATAATGTAAGGAACTTCCCATCTATGATAGACTTCCACTTGCTGCACATATCTAATGCAAGATCAATTCACTTTAATAATCCTCAAACAAAGGATATGCAATAAGTTCTACAAGTCATAAGTAGGCTATAAAGATCCCATGAAAGGTCATATCACATTCCTATCAAAATTATGTGTCGCCAAACAGTAAGCAGAGAAAACGACATAAGATCCAAATGAATTTTCATAAACCTTCTTACCCCCATTAAACTAAACATTCAACTTCCACTCGTTCAGACACTATATTAGGAGATTTACACGTGAAAGTTTTAAAGAAGCCTTCCCTTTGACAATGCATTACCGTATTTAGGGATAGGGGGACTTGATGTTAAAACTTAAAGCAAAAGAAATCACTAAAACTCGTCAGTTTTATAGAAAAAACTGAAAAGAGCGAACAAAAATTCAAAACAACGGTAGCTTACACGAAAACTACACAGAAAAAAGCACGGTCCAAAGATAAACGGTAGAGAAGTCATAAATTCTCACCAATTTTGATATGAAAGCACGACTTCGCTAGGGCACATCTATATGGTCGTTGAAGCCTTAACCCATTAAACGGTATTGCAGCAAAGATAGCAGATGAGCAGAATATTTCATGCATTGGCAGATTCAAGCCAAAGAAGCATCGGCAGCAAATGCTTTTGATCTAACTGGACAACTCAAAAGCATGGCCAGAGTCTGATACAGGCGCACCCTAGGACACAACCGTCATAAGCAACTTTGTGTTAGGAATTCAAACGTGCTCTCCTGCTATATTTCTTCAAGAAACGATCACATTCTGTATGACTCCATCCATTTTGCGTTAAGCCACATACCAACACATGCTCCTTGTTACAAGATTGAGACTCTGCATTACCGCTGTTACCCTCACAACCATCATTTATTGACTTGTTTGAACTTGTTTCCATTGGTGCCTGTGATTCTAATGCATTCAAGTTGTGGTTTAACCTAGACTGCTTCCCAGCTGAAGAATCATCTCGCATTGACTTACTTGAACTTGTTTCCAGCAGTACCTCTGATTCTACTGCGTTCAAGTTACGCTCTAACCTAGACAGCTTCCCAGATGTAGAATCACCATTGACCTCCAATGGCTTGCTAGATTTTGTACAATTTGTACTTGACAAAAGCAAGCTTCTTGCTATTCTTGGAGAGCTATTCATAGCTCTATGTAACTGGAGTGCCAATCTCTTGTCATAGCAATCCACCATATCACACGCATCAGAACACTTTTCATCTAGCTCTCCCCTCGCCACTTCAGCCACCATTACAGCGTCGTCCTTTGCAGACTCCGCTTTCAGCCCCTTCTTCTGTGCCACACAATCGGCATCGTTTACCACCTCATCCGCTGACTTTGGCTTCTCTTGACAATCAGAAACCCTTGAAATCCCCGGGGAACACGAATCCGACCCAGCCTTAACCTTCCTCTTAGAATCAGCACCTCTTAACTTGTTATGGAGCAATTTCGGCATCCAACAGTCGATACAAACAGAAATATCACGATTACCTAAATCAGAGGCGGGCGGCAAATAGGAAAAGGGGGCGAAACCAGAGTACCTGGAAACACAACTTGTGTGCATCTGGCGATGGCAATTTCCGCACTGGTGGATGGATCCGACATTATCGGCTCCGGAATCCTCCGCCGGCGGCAAATCAGTCAAGCAGTAGGAGCACGATTTGGCAGATTCGACGAGATCGTAGCAAACCTTGCAGAGGAGAACGATGCGCCAATGGCTGTTTAGGATCCGGAGCCTGTTTCTAGGGTTTGTGCTGTTGGTGTGGCTCTTACAGGCATGGCAATCGGACAAATTAGGCAGTTCTCTGGTTTTCTTCTTGCGAATCGTCTTATAGTTGGCAGGTCGGGGGCCTGGCGAAGCCATGAATGCCGCCGTCGCCACCTCGGCTCCGCCTCTAGGGTTCCGTCACAGGGTTTGGGGAGAGGAGAGAGAATACCGTTGTTTGCTCTTTCCGTTCCTGCCCGAACTTGTCAGGCCACAACCACTTACATTCTACTGTTATGCTTCATTACAATAAAATATCACACCCTTAATTGAGTATTAAAAATTAAAAAAATACTATGGACCAACTTCATTAAATATCGAAATATATTTTTTATGAAAAAAATACTAATATT
Organism: Persicaria tinctoria; assembly: GCA_037127255.1. Lineage (NCBI taxonomy): Eukaryota > Viridiplantae > Streptophyta > Magnoliopsida > Caryophyllales > Polygonaceae > Persicaria > Persicaria tinctoria. The sequence continues at coordinate 12,360,579 of JBANSL010000012.1, forward strand.
GAGTATAAATTAGATAAGTAAGTGAACTCTAAAATACAATTTATACTCAAAATTAGATTTATTTTACAAAAAATTAAATTTTGTTAATTTAATGACGTGGCACCATATCATTAATTTTCTGAATCCCGGTTGCTACATCAAAAAGTTAGCCGAAAATTTATCTCATATCAAAATTGATTTAATGTGGATATGCTAGTATATCTTTTAGTAATTTTTAAAGTTCCTATTAATATTGATTTATGGATAATAGTTCGTATTATTTTTAGTCAATTTTCCTTAAAAACAAAAACTAACACTTTGAGAAAAAATCAAAGTTATATACGTAAGATTTTGGGAAAAAATTTTGGTTGGATTATCTCTAAGAAAATGTATATTAAAAAATAGTTTTTAGAAATATTAAAACTAATGGAATTTTTATAGAATTTTTTTAAATCAAAATCTCGAATTTTTCAAAATAAAAGCACATTATAGGTATCACATATACTTTTACGAAACCTTGTGGGTACCATAAAGAATTTTCTAAAACTTTGTGTATCACATGAAATTTGTAAAAATTCATGGGTACTACGTGGAATTTCCCTATATATGGGTACTACATGGAATAAACATTCCGAAATGGCTCACCGGAAAGGATTTGTGGGTAGTACCCATAGGTCCTTGGTTCGAACCCTGGAATTGATTGCTCTTTATTTACCAATTCAAGGGTACTACATGGAATTCCCCTGTATATAAATATAACTACCCACTATCCTAACAAATGGTAGCATTTCATAAAAAAAAAAGAAAAAAAAAATTGCAACTCCATCAGCCAGCACAGGAAGGAAAGGGAAAAAAAAGGGAGGGGATCGGATGACATTCCGGAAGGAAGGCAAATGACAACCTTTCATGAAAAAACCAAAAAAACAAATGACCTCTTTCATATGTACTATGTATTACATATGAATCCCCTCATTATATTGTACAATACTACAATAACATTGTCCGGAGTAATACTCCAATGTCTATGGTGATTGATAATCACGAGGGGAAAAAAGTTGAATCGAAATCAGGTCATAATGAGGGGAAAGAGGCAGCTGAAGAGTTTGTAAGAGGATAAGCCAATGATTTTTACTGCTTTCTTCAAAATTTAAAAGATACTTTACACCTACAGGGTAAATCTGTAAATATATCATGGTCCAAGCATAAAATACTCCAAGACAGAAATCGGCATAAATGGGACAAACCCTTGACAGCTTGAACTTGAAGATGTATCCTAATATCCTATAGCCTGTCGGTAAGCCTCCACCACCATTTCCACCCTCCATTCCACTGCAAGTCTACAATATTTCCGAAAATGTGTATACCTTCTCTAAGGGAAGCTCTAAGGATGGTTACAATCTTACTTGACTTGCTACTCCTTCAACTTGATTTGGGATTATAAATAGGGGACCTCCACCATGACCATTTCCATTAAAGCAACATGACCTCCGATTCATATCATCTTGCATGTAGTTTTCGAGTTTTTTTTAATATATAATCTCTTTTGTTGATTCTTTCATTTTTTTTTTTCAGGTGATGAAGGGGCCAACAACGTGGCTAAGATAATGCCAAGGTTGTTTAAGAAAGTCGTGGAACAAGAAGCTATGTGAATAGATGCAGCGTAGGGGAAGAGCGCTTACACGAAAGTAGACTCATACTCGACGGCGAATAGGTTCACCGTAGAGGTGGACTTTACCTTGGTAGAGGTCACAAATTTGACCCGCACGCAGGAAAAAGAAGTTTGAAGGTTCACACCCGACGCACCGTCCGGCGTCCAACTTCCCGTCTTCCAGCCCGGTGTAATACTCCTTGAATTTGGTAAATAAAGAGTTACAAATGGTTATTCTAGTGTTTGAGTTTGATTTGAACAGTAAAACGACGTATAAGTCCTTTATTGACAAGCTGAAATTAGAATTTAAGTCTACTATGTCGCACAATATACAATGACTTTAGGTTCACAAGCGGATAATTATATTGATTTTCGGATAATGATGGACAAACAAAGTATTTTGATTAGGCTTAGGGTTGGGGACTGTTATTTAATTGGGTTTCGAGGGAAGGAAGAGTGGTTTGAGTTTATTCCGGAAAGGGGAGCTAACCGGGTAATTGGTGAATCTTATCTACCCCAATTGAAACCAACCTACCCCAACAACTTTTTTTTGGCAAAGTAAAGTTCTCGCGTATACATTTGCAAAAATGTTTACGCCCAGTTGAATTGACTCGGGATCAAGCAACTCGCATAAACCTTCTTCCAATCTATTCCCTAGTGATAGCAATTTGCGAGGCAGTAATACCCCAATGTAAGACAGAGTACATATGAAATAATTTAGTCTTAAAATTAAAATCACATCCATTATACTTTACAATACCATTGTCCGGAGTAATACTCCAATGTGTATGGTGATAATCACGAGGGAAAAAGAAGTTGAATCGACATTAGGTCACAATGAAGGGATTCATACGTAATACAAAGTACATATGAAATAATTTAGTTTTAAAATTAAAACAACACATCCATTATATTGTACAATAATATTGTTCGGAGTAATACTCCAATATGTATGGTGATAATCACGAGGGAAAAAGAAGTTGAATCGACATCAGGTCATAATGAGGGGATTTACACGAAATACAAAGTACATATAAAATAATTTAGTTTTAAAATTAAAATATCACATCCATTATATTGTACAATAACATTGTTCGGAGTAATACTCCAATGTGTATGGCGATAATCACGAGGGAAAAAGAAGTTGAATCGACTTTGAAACTTTCACAACCACGGTGCACAAATTTAACAACTTATATGGGTTTTCAATACAAATTGTACCTCAATGATTTGGGGAATCTGCAAAGTTGGATAGTTTTGAGATTGGATTTTGAGAAACATGATGAGATTGATAAATTTGCGGAAGGTTTCAGAACTTTGAAGGTTTTAGAACTGTGGAAGATTTGACTCGCACGCATGAAGAAGAAGTTTGGAGGTTCACACCCGACGCACCGTCCGGCGTCCAACTTTCCGTCTTCCAGCCCGGTGTAATACTCCTTTAATTTGGTAAATAAAGAGTTACAAATAGTTATTCCAGTGTTTGAGTTTGATTTGAACAGTAAAAGGACGTATAAGTCCTTTATTGGCAAGCTGAAATTAGAGTTTAAGTCTACTATGTCACACAATATATAATGACTTTAGGTTCACAAGCGGATAATTACATTGATGTTCGGATAATGATGGACAGACAAAGTATTTTGGTTAGGCTTAGGGTTGGGGACTGTTATTTAATTGGGTTTCAAGGGAAGGAAGAGTGGTTTGAGTTTATTCCGGAAAGGGGAGCTAGCCGGGTAATTGGCGAATCTTATTTACCCCCATTGAAACCAACCTACCCCAACGACTTTTTTTTGGCAAAGTAAAGTTCTCGCGTATACATTTGCAAAAATGTTTACGCCCAGGTGAATTGACTCGGGATCAAGCAACTTGCATAAACCTTCTTCCAATCTATTCCCTAGTGATAGCAATTTGCGAGGTAATAATACCCCAATGTAAGACAGAGTACATATGAAATAATTTAGTCTTAAAATTAAAAGCACATCCATTATATTGTACAATACCATTGTCCGGAGAAATACTCCAATGGATATGGTGATAATCACGAGGGAAAAAGAAGTTGAATCGACATTAAGTCACAATGAGGGGATTCATACGTAATACAAAGTATATATGAAATAATTTAGTTTTAAAATTAAAACAACACATCCATTATATTGTACAATAATATTGTTTGGAGTAATACTCCAATATGTATGGCGATAATCACGAGGGAAAAAGAAGTTGAATCGATATCAGGTCATAATGAGGGGATTCATACGAAATACAAAGTGCATATGAAATAATTTAGTTTTAAAATTAAAATAACACATCCATTATATTGTACAATAACATTGTTCGGAGTAATACTCCAATGTGTATGGTGATAATCACGAGAGAAAAAAAGTTGAATCGACTTTGAAACTTTCACAACCACGGCGCACAAATTTAACAACTTATATGGGTTTTCAATACAAATCGTACCTCAGTGATTTGGGGAATCTGCAAAGTTGGATAGTTTTGAGATTGGATTTTGAGAAACATGATGAAATTGATAAATTTGTGGAAGGTTTTAGAACTGTGGAAGATTTGACCCGCACGCAAAAAAAAAAAATATTTTGCTCTAACAATACATTATAAAAATATAAAACCTGTTTGAAATACATATATTGTTTTCCACTACAAACATAAGTTCATAACATTTTCAATTACATGGAACCAAATAATTCGAAATAAAACATAAGTTCGATATCTAATTTTATGATTACAATAATACAGACTAAAATTAAAAGCTTTATATTCTTCAATCTAGCTTGGTTCCTCTTCAGTGAGACATTGCCCTGCAACTAGGCCTGATATACGAGCCTACGAGCTCGAGTACTAGTTGTTCAAGCTCGGATCGTTTATAAACGAGCCGAGCTCGAGCTCAAATTCTATTCGAGTATATATATGTGCTCAAGTACTCGTTTTTCCTCGAGCTCGATAAGCTCGATTGGGCTCGTTTTGAGCTCGAACTCGGGCTCGACGAGCTCGTTGTGACTCGAATATTCAAGATGCAATATTAAATTCTAAGATTAAATTCCAACATTCAAGAAGCATTACAGCAGCAACATTCCAAACATATTTCAACAATTCAACATTCAAGCTACAGAACATTAGAAATTAAAATTAAAACATACATCAACAATTCAACATTCAAAGTGAAATTAACGCAGCATTACAGCAACATTACAGCAGCAACAACATTACAGCAGCAGCAACATTCCAGCAGCACCATTACAGCAGCATTATTCCAGCAGCATCTCAACTCTTTGTTTCTTTGTCCAATAAACTGGTAAGATGAAGCAAAACAAACTCATCAGATTCGTAGCCATTAAAGCTAACAAAGCTATCAGATTCAAAGCTAACAAAGCTATCAGATTCGTAGCCAACAAAGCTACCAAAACACAGCAACAAATTGTACTCAATGGGAACATGAATGGACAGAATAGGAAATAGAAGAGACTAAAACTGGACATAATATAATCTTCAGATGCCACCATTCTCAGAAACAAACTGTATTCCAAGAAAAAAAAACACAGAATTGATGAGAACACTAATCATATTCGCAACAACATAGATTTATATGAGTTGTAAATGAAAAGGTTAACAAATATGAACGAAGCATTGCTTACCCTAATTTAATCTATCTCCTATGAGAATATGAACGAAGCATTGCTTACCCTAATTTAATCTATCTCCTATGACCTAGACTGCAAAACAAATTCAGCATAGGATAAATGAAGTTTCTTGTACACGCGAGTGATGAAAAATGGCTTGAAAGTAGCAAACAGTAAAGACTGGATATCAACTCAAGTGTCAACCCACAGATCTGGCCTCCTCAAGTGTCACGGTCAACCCACCGACTCACTTAAGAAGTATTTCAATTTAAGACACTAACCAGTGATTGTCAACATGTTCTACATAATTGAAAGTATATTAAACTTCACAGGAATACACCAATCATTCAAGCTTCGTGGCTTAACACTGTAAGTTCTAGCACAGGTTAGACTAAGGATAAGTGGGTAAATTGTAATAACATGTACAGACAGAAGACCCACAAAGCTCTCAAAGATTAAAAAAAAATTGTTCTCCTAGGAAAATTTTGCCAAGAAAAGCATTCCCCTTGAATTTCAATATTCATATTTGATTGACGTGAATGGAATCGAAAGCTATCAAATTCTGCAATTGATCAACAAGCTCTCAATGATACTCCAATTGACCAAAGCTATCAAATTATGCAAATGGTATCGAAAATCCAAATAGGGCGCACCACTGGACACAAAACAGATGAGAGGAAGCACTCACCGGTGGTGACTGGTGAAGGTTGCGCCGGAGAAATGGAAACACATGGGACGAAGGCTGCTATCAAATTCTGCAGATGGAGCCAAAAATCAGATCTGAAATGGAAACACAAAGCTATCAGATTCTGCAAATGGAGTCAAAAATCCAAATAGACGAGAGCAACATCGAATAAGGCGCACCGCCGGACAGAGGCAGCACTGCCGGACGGACGACGGTTGACGGCTTGACCGATCTACTTCATCTATGCACATGATTTCAAGAAGAAGCAAGATTGAGCGCTGATGATTCGAGACCAGATCTGTAAGTGGAGGAGCGGAAAGATGAGAAGTGAGAGAGATTGGCGAGCGGCACCGGCGACCGGCCGGAGACTGAGAGACGACGAGACTATGGGAGGGAGGAGAGGTCACGAGCGGCCGAGCGAGATTGAGAGACGAGAGATTACAGGATGAAAGATTGGATGGAGGCGGCTGGGGACTAGCGGAAGGGTTACACAAACCCTAGACTCACTTATATATATACGAGATAGCGAGCTACTCGAGCTCGAGCTCGAATCGGGCTCAGGTATAGGCTCGAACTCGGCTCATATATACAATCGAGCGATCCCGAGTCGAGCTTTTACCGAGTCGAGCCCGAGTCGATCCTGAGCTACTCGGCTCATGTATCAGGCCTACCTGCAACCCTGCTCATAACATAAACAAAAAAAAAATGGAAGTGTGAATACTTGTTTCCTGGAATTGCATTAAAGACGTGGGATGTTTGTTATGAACATCATTGACACTCAGTTATATACTTATATGGCCACTTTCCATGATACTTAACAGGTCTATAACCAAGGGCTGGAAAATTAGACTAGATAGATTTAGGAACCTTCAATGATAAACAAATTAGAATAGATGAACAAGAAATCTGGCAATGTTCACAATCACACAGTTTAAAGTCATGTAAAACTGTAAAAGCCAAAAACAGAAGGTTGCAACAGGCACTGAAGGCTATAAGCGGGAATGAAAGCCAAAAACAGATTACTAAACTATGTTCAACAATCATGAACATAAGAACTAAGAATCTCAAAACTGAATGAAAGTCAAACTGAATTCAGTAAAATAGATTCAGAAAGTAGAAACTAACAATCATGATTCATGATTAACGAGAAGCTCAAAACAAACATTTCTAATTCCACTCAACAAACTATCATGATTCATGAACCAAATTGAATCAACTAAACTAGATCTTGAGAGTTGTTTAACAAAATTGAAATGAAAGGCAAACCCTCGTTCAGATCTTGTGGTCGAACATATCGACGCTATATATTCGGAGAAACCAAGTTGAGAGAGAAACGAAGAACCCTAGGAGGAGAGCTAGGAGAAATTTGAGATCTGTAAAAAACAAACAAATTACAACCACCGAAGGTTAGAGAGAAACCTAATTCCAACTTCCATAACTTCAATTGGAGAAAAACAAAAGCCATACCTACAGTTGACGGGAGCGAAGTTTGTCGGAGGAACGGGGACTCGGGGTCTCAGCGAACTCAAAGACGCCGACGGAGCGCCAGGGACGAGTCGCAGACAGAGAGTAGGAGACGGAGTAGAACCAACCGGGAGGAATCGGAGACAAAGAGAGAGAGTAGATCTGAAGGGAAGGAACCAGACCTTTCACGCACAAGCCCCTGAGGAAGAAGAGAAGCGGCCGACAGAGAATAGCGAACAAGGCCTTTCAGTTCTTCACGCACGCCTAAATGCTAAACCCTAGGGGTATAAATGTAATTTCGTATAGCGAGCTTTTGAGCTCGGCTCGAGCTCGGTTCGAGCCCAAAACATTGTTCAAGCTCGGCTTGTTTCACCTCTACGAACGAGCCGAGCTCGAGCTTTTTCGAGCCGAGCCCGAGCCGAACTCGAGCCGTTCGGCTCATATAACAACCCTACCTATCATCACCCTTATCACTGTCACCACCATTATCAGGGGGATTTTTTTTAAAAAAAAAAAAAGCTTTTTTCCATTTTTTTTTTGAATTCTTCATCAAAGCAAAATCTCTTTCTATACATCAATATTGACTTCTATTTTCCAAGATCTATGAGCAGTGATAGCGAGCGTGTAGCTTTTTTGACAAACAATCACAATTTATAAACCGACTTATTAGGTATGACACTTATATGTGACTACGTACTCCCCCTTTTCCACAACTTCACTCATCCAATGACTTTATAATCACTAAACTAAACCCCTAAATTTTCATTTTTAAAACTCACCCCCTCTAAAAAGCACTTCTTCCTCCTTCCATTCACAGTCTAATAGAGCACAAATTGAATCTCCATCAGTTAGGCCACTTTTCACGGCAATCAAGCATAAAAGAGTAAGCTTTTGAGAAGAACTAATTAAAATTCAATCGCTGTGAATCTAAGTTGAAGGAAAAAGTCTAGTGCTAATACACTGCCTCCCCCCCCCCCCCCCACTAACTAAATACAGAGAACCCTTCTCATTGTCAAGCCAGAACCCATAAACACCGAAATTTCGGAGTCGACTTCTCAAATGCAGATCGGGCACTCCGGCACCTCTATCGACGGAGCTTCGTCCCGTTAGTTGCGACTTACAATCAATTTTCAGTTATTCGAATCGCTGAGTTTGTCAAGGGAGGCCACTAAGGCCATGACTAATTGATTTGCCCATGCCTCCCGTGGAGTCGCCGGAGCCTGGCGTCACGGTCAATGATCCGTCTCGAGGGTTCTGAAACCTTCCACAAATTTATCAATCTCATCATGTTTCTCAAAATCCAATCTCAAAACTATCCAACTTTGCAGATTCCCCAAATCACTGAGGTACGATTTGTATTGAAAACCCATATAAGTTGTTAAATTTGTGCGCCGTGGTTGTGAAAGTTTCAAAGTCGATTCAACTTTTTTTCTCTCGTGATTATCACCATACACATTGGAGTATTAATCCGAACAATGTTATTGTACAATATAATGGATGTGTTATTTTAATTTTAAAACTAAATTATTTCATATGTACTTTGTATTTCGTATGAATCCCCTCATTATGACCTGATGTCGATTCAACTTCTTTTTCCCTCGTGATTATCACCATACATATTGGAGTATTACTCCGAACAATGTTATTGTACAATATAATGGATGTGTTGTTTTAATTTTAAAACTAAATTATTTCATATGTACTTTGTATTACGTATGAATCCCCTCATTGTGACCTAATGTCGATTCAACTTCTTTTTCCCTCGTGATTATCACCATACACATTGGAGTATTTCTCCGGACAATGGTATTGTAAAGTATAATGGATGTGCTTTTAATTTTAAGACTAAATTATTTCATATGTACTCTGTCTTACATTGGGGTATTACTGCCTCACAAATTGCTATCACTAGGGAATATATTGGAAGAAGGTTTATGCGAGTTGCTTGATCCCGAGTCAATTCACCTGGGAGTAAACATTTTTGCAAATGTATACGCGAGAACTTTACTTTGCCAAAAAAAAGTCGTTGGGGTAGGTTGGTTTCAATTGGGGTAAATAAGATTCATCAATTACCCGGTTAGCTCCCCTTTCCGGAATAAACTCAAACCACTCTTCCTTCCCTTGAAACCCAATTAAATAACAGTCCCCAACCCTAAGCCTAATCAAAATACTTTGTTTGTCCATCATTATCCGAACATCAATATAATTATCCGCTTGTGAACCTAAAGTCATTATATATTGTGTGACATAGTAGACTTAAACTCTAACTTCAGCTTGCCAATAAAGGACTTATATGTCCTTTTACTGTTCAAATCAAACTCAAACACTTGAATAACCATTTGTAAATCTTTATTTACCAAATTCAAGGAGTATTACACCGGACTGGAAGACGGAAAGTTGGACGCCGGACGGTGCGTCGGGTGTGAACCTCCAAACTTCTTTTTCTTGCGTGCGGGTCAAATCTGTGACCTCTACCAAGGTAAAGTCCACCTCTACGGTGAACCCATTCGCCGTCAAGTATGAGTCTACTTTCGTGTAAGCGCTCTTCCCCTACGCTGCATCTATTCACACAGCTTCTCGTTCCACGACTTTCTTAAACAACCTTGGCATTATCTTAGCCACGTTGTTGGCCCCTTCATCACCTGAAATAAAAAAAATGAAAGAATCAACAAAAGAGATTATATATTAAAAAAAAACTCGAAAACCACATGCAAGATGATATGAATCGGAGGTCATGTTGCTTTAATGGAAATGGTCATGGTGGAGGTCCCCTATTTATAATCCCAAATCAAGTTGAAGGAGTAGCAAGTCAAGTAAGGTTGTAACCATCCTTAGAGCTTCCCTTAGAGAAGGTATACACATTTTCGGAAATATTGCAGACTTGAAGTGGAATGGAGGGTGGAAATGGTGGTGGAGGATTACCGACAGGCTCTAGGATATTAGGATAGGGTTGTTATTCGAGTCGAACGAGTCGAGTATCTAGGTGCTTATATTCGGCTCGTTTTTTATCGACCCGAGCTTGAATTTTTTACGAGCTTAAAATCGTGTTTGTATTCGGCTCGCGAGCTGTATAAGGAGCTCGAGCTCGTTTTGCTCGTTTTTGTTTGAGCCGAGCTCGAGCTCGCGAGCTCGTTTGAACTCGTTTTTGCTCGTTTTGAAGTTTTCAGCTCGTGTGAAGCTTATTTTGTTGAAAGCTCGAGTTGAGCTCGTTTTGAGCTCGTGAAACATACATTTGATGTTTTGACGAGCTCGTTTTGAGCTCGAGTCGAGCTCATTTTAAATAAGATAAGGGAAATTACATAATTACCCCTTTAATACGAGCTATACGAGCAGGCTCGTATAAAGCTCGAGCTCGGCTCGAGCTCGTCACGAGCTCGAAATTCTGCTCATACTCGTTCGTTTTTAAATATGAACGAGCCCGAGCCGAGTTTTTTACGAGCCGATCACGAGTAGCTTGTCTCACATAACACCCCTAGGTGGTGATAGTCTGACCACTGATAAGGGCAGTGACAGTGATAAGAGTAGTGACAGTGATAAGGATGTTGTCGCCAAAAAAAAGTTATCATCATATGTTCATCGATGATAAGGGCGGTGACACTGTCATCGTGAAAAAAATGTTTTCACCAAGGGTGATGACACCACTAATAAGGGTGGTGACACTGTCATCATTAAAAAAAAAATTTCCTGGGGTTTACCTTTGGTGACAACAATGACTTTTCTTATCATTAGCTCTTCTAGGGTTTGTGCTTCCATTATCCTCGGTTTTTCTTTTGGTAACAACAGTGGTTACAATTTTTTTTTTATGGTGGCGACACCACTAATAACACTTTCTCTTATTCTAGGTATTTTGCTCTGGGGACAACTGTGGTGACACTCTTTTTATGGTGGTGACACCGCTAATAACATTTTCTCTTATCCTAGGTTTTTTTTTCTTTGGTGACAGAATTTATGACACTGTTTTAATTGTGGTGACAACATTGATGACCCTATTTTTATTGTGGTGACACCACTAATACTTTTACGGTTTTACCCATTCATATCTCACAGGAGAACTGTCCACCACGTGTATTTTTTGCTTCTCATTAGCCCATTTAAACTTTGTGCTTACCTTGTCATTGGATTTTCTTTTGGTTACAATGTCTATGATCCTGTTTTTGTAGTGGTGACAATGTTTATGACTCTGTTTTTATAGCGTGACAATATCTATTACCATGTTTTAATAGTGGTGACAGTGTCTATGACCATGTTTTTATTTTGGTTACATCGTCTATGACCCTCTTACTCATTCATATATTAGAAGAGGATTGTCACCACATATATTTTGACTTCTCTTAACACACGGAGTACTATTTTCCTTTGGTGACAGCAGCTAGTGGTTACATTTTTTTTTATCGTGGTGTCACTACTAATAACACTTTACTTTCTTCTAGAGTTTTTCTTTGGTGACAACAATAGTTACATTTTTATTTTATTTTTATTGTGGTGATACTATACCAATAACATTTTCCCTTGTCCTAGCTAGGTTTTTTTTTCTTTTGGTGACAGTAGTGGTGACACTACTAGTAACAATGTTTTTGTGTTGGTGACACGCTATTAACACACTTAGTCGTTCATCTTTTAATGGAGTACTATTTTCGTTTGGTAACAATAGTGGTTACATTTTTTTTTATTGTGGTGTCACTACTAATAACACTTTCATTTGTCCTATAGTTTTCTTTTGGTGACAACAATGGTTATATTTTTTATTTTTTATTGAGATGACACTACTAATAACACTTTTCCTTATCCTAAGGTTTTTTTTTCCTTTTCGTAACAGCATTAGTTACTTTTTTTTTAATTGTGATGAGACTACTAATAACATTTTACCTTGTCCTAGGGTTTTTCCTTTTGGTGACAACAACGGTGACACTATTTTTCCTTGGTTACACCACTAATAACACTTCACCAACCTTTCCTTTGCTACACTAATGGTGACACAAAATACAAAATTGCATTATAAGCACCTATTTGTTAAACAAACTGGGATTGCATTATAAAGCATACACGTCCCACACGAATAGGAAAGGGCAAAATTAGATGCAATATGCACCTCGATCAAGTGGAAATGAGAAACAAACGAAAACAAAGACATATAGGCATATAGGTTTGTTTTACTCCATGTCAAAGTAGCATGTAATCAAATGGGAGTATGAAATTGCAGTGTTTACAAAAGAATATACAGTAAGATACAAAGAATAACACAGGAATGAACAATTCCATAGCCTATCCCCGCTCAACACAAGAAACCTCGGTATAATTCAAACAACAATGATGATTATCTATCCCCCCAACCCCAATTCCAATTCCCTGCATTACATTGCCTCCCAGATCTAATCTCAGTCGGTATCCCTCAACACAAGAAATCTCAGTCGAACATCGAGGGAGAGGCGGTGACGATTTTGCCTCTCTATCACGCGCCACCGTAGGCAGCCAAACGAGCAACGCTTCCGGTAGGGCCGAACCTAAGATTTTGAAAGCCTAGGCGAGATTTCAAAACGGGGCCCTTTACTATTTTCAACCCTAATAAAACAAACATCAAAGTATTAAAAAATAAATAAATAGCAGCAATATACACTGTCTTTGATGTTTTAAAAAAAAACAAAAACAAAAACAAAATACAAATAGCACTTTAGCAGCCAAATGTTTTTAAGAACAAAACAAAAAAAAAGGCCAAAAAATGTTTAAAAACAAAACAAATAGTAGCAACATTACACTACTGTCTTTGATGCTTTTTAAAAAAACAAAACAAAATTCAAATAGCACTTTAGGTTTTTAAAAACAAAACAAAAAAAGGCAAAAAAAAACATGTTAGATGTTTTTAAACAACAACAACAATAAGCCCAGTATGTCCTGCTTAAAGAGCACGGTCTGGGGGGTCGAATTGTACGCACTCTTTCCCAGACTAGGTTGAGAGGGTGTTTCCTAGTGACCTAAAGGTAAGGCATCAAGGGATGATGGTATAAAGGATGCGCGTAATCAAAGTTGTGGTGTTTTTAAAAACAAAAACGGAGGAAAAGGTGGAAGGTTAGATTCGAATCTGCAAATCCTTTCAAATCCCCGCGTCTCCATCCACTGAGCCAAGCTTTCCATATTGTCATTACTTGTATTCAATTTCTATATATATACATATACACATACGAACATTGGGCCCTCAAGCGAAAGTGGGTCTGAGACGACGGCCTGTTGGGCCTCGCCTCAGGTCCGGGCCTGGCTTCCGGCCACTGTAATAACGGAGGAAGTGGAATATGATGGCTATGCACTCGTTAGGCAAATTCAAGCTGTAATCGGGGTCGGGGGATGAAATTAGACGCCGACGGATTAATTTATCGCTATCAATTGACATTGGAGGCAACGTGCTTTAGATCGAAATAGAAATCGAAATCACGCCCTTAGTAATGTGATGGCAGGGGTAAATATGTTATTCTGGGACATTCACCCAAATTTACTACTCCCTCCGTTTCAAAATAAAAGTCGCTTGACTTTTTTCACGTTGTTTAAGGAGGTAAAAATTCTATAAAATATTATTTTTTTAATCAAACTTTTTTCATAAATTGATACTTATTAGTAATAAGAATCAATTTATGGAAAAAAATTAATTACAAAAATAATATTTTATAGAGTTTTTACCTCCTTAAAAAACGTGAAAAAAGTCAAACGACTTTTATTTTGAAACAGAGGGAGTAAGAAAATTGAAAAGGAGCTAATTTTTGTGTATTATATGGACATATAGCAAATTTTTGCTAGCTAAAATAAAACACCAGCATTTTGAACAAAAAAACATTGTGTTTTAACTAAAAAAATATTGCCTTAAACTAAAATATCATCGTTTAATCTAAAATATCTTAGTTTTGGTTCGTTAAACTATAGAAAAATCGGTCGAATAGTGAATCAACAATTTGTACAAATTAAAACTTCGCCCCCCTTCGATAATGTTCCGGCTTTGTCACTATTTATGGTCTTCAATTACTTTTGGTTGTGTCAGACTAGACATGGCCATGGGTCTGACCCGCCGGGTCGAGAACCCGGGGGACATGACCCGAACCCTAACCCGGGATTCTAACGGGTTCACGGGTTGATCCGCCGGGTTGTCCCATGTGGCAGGGGAGGGAGGAAACCGGGTTACCTGCTGGGTTGACCCACCGGGTCAGGCTAGCTCGGGTTGAACGGGTTTCGCCTTTGCGTTGAACAATTTTGTGATTTTTTTGTGGGTTTGTGTAATACCGTTTTGTGTTTATTATTATTTGGTCAAAAATATTCATTTAGATTTATTAGTTTATATATATATATATATATATATATATATATATATATATATATATATATATATATATATGTTGGATTAGTTAAAAAAACCCAATTAAAACACACATAAAACACAAGTTTATTAAAAAAATAACTGTTCAAGTGGGGCCCACACCACAACGACTACATTTTCAAAGGCCAACCCATGTGACTCGCCGGGTCGACCCACCGGATCACGGATTATCTTCTCCCCGAACCTAATCCTGACCCTCAACCCGACCCGACCCGACCCTTCGACTCTGACTCGACGGGTCACAGGTCGACCCGTCCAACCCGTGATCCGTAGCCACGTCTATATCAGACTGATCTCTTACCTATAAATTAAAAGACAATGTACTATGTTCGTTAATGACACACTTTAGAATCTTAGCTTTTGATCGATCAACCATATAATATGTTATCCGTACTAGTGTTATTCAGATCTAACCGAGTGAATCGATAGATACAAGGTAGAAAATTTCATAACTTGGGTGCTATGTGCACAAGTACAATAAATATTAAATAAACAAGTAAACAACATAAAATAACTATACCATATGACACTAAATTCTGTAGGACCCCTTATTTTGGGGGTAGATAATAGATATAATTAATTGAGGGCATTTGCAACATCTACTTTAAAAACTATACATTACATGTGACACAAAATGACTAGCTTCTACCATGTGACTAGCTTCTACCATGTGACACAAAATTAATTCACAAAACTACACTCTTAAAAACTCATACATTACATGTTTTATTAATAGCGTTACATATTTAATTATAAACCGATCTTACACACCTAAAAAGAAAGTAAGCATTATATATATATATATATATTATCTATATGTATGCAACAAGAACTAAGGTAGTATTACAATTCAAGCTATATATATAGGACGCATACAATTAGGAAACCCCTAATTCCGTTACTTTATTCAAACACACGACGCTTTTAGACTAAGGATAGCTTATGACCGAACATCGTCAATTTGCAACATAATTTAGTTTTGAACGCAGCAACACTGAGGTCCGCCCTCCCTGTGAGCGTCGCAATAGACCGAATAGGGGCTCATGCCAGCGCCGTTGCACATGGACGAGCATTGCGCTTGCGTGCTGCACCCTCCGACGTACTTGCAGTACTTCTGCAGTGCTTCGCGGCCCCTCACTCTCGCATCTGCACATAACATATATGCGACGAATCCGATCACAACTTTTGAACACCCTACCGATAGTATTTATAAGTGTTAATATATAGAGTATTTCTCATGCGTACGTACCTGTAGTGTGACTAGAGGCGAGAACGACGAGGATGAGGACAAGGACGGGGAGATAAAGGTTCTTGGGAGCCATTTGGTATGAAATTTTTTGCTACTGGTTTGCAAATTGGGAGATTGAATATGTGAAGTGGTGTTTTTGTTTGCTCTTTCTATGGTGGCTTCCGGTGATGTGAGTAATGGAGTATTTATAGTAGTTATCTGCGTGTTGGTAGTTTGGTACTACTACAGTGGGCCGGCCCACAAGGTCAATTTGTTAAACATAAGTCAATGCATTTAATATATTTTTGTTTTGTTTTGGTTGAAGATTTAATTTATGTTTACTGTAATTGCTGCGAAGATTCTTCGTCCATGCCTTGATTTTTCACTTCGTTTTCAGTGTTCTTTATTGTTCAAGATGTGAAGCTGTTAATTTCCGAGAAATCATTGGTCGGGATCGTATGAAAACGAGATTCATATTGAGTTTATTTTTTATTATAAGGTTAGGATCCGCTTAAGCCGTTATGTAGAGGTTTTTTCATCTTTATACTCTTATATTTTGTGTTATTTTTACCAGTCATAACCAATGTGTTAGGACTATTTATTCGTATTTCAACACGCCCCTCTTTTTTTTTTTCCTCCTTTCGGGTTAAGACTCTCAATTTCTTTGGACATGCTCTGATACTATGTAAATTTTCGAGAAACCATTGGTTGGGGTCATATGCAAATAGGAATTGCGTCGAGTTGTATTTTATTTTTTTTATTATAAAGTCCCGATCCACTCTTCTAACCCAAACAAAATCGATGAAACGAAAAGGGTCCGAGTGAATGGAAAGGACAAAACAAATGATGAATTCCACTTTCACTTAAAAGAAACTTAAACCATTATGTTACTGTGTAAATACTCCCCACCCTTATATTTTGTGTTACTTTTATCATGACAAATGTACACATACACCTGGTGTATGTGTACAATTCTACACCACCAATAGATCTTTGACATGTGTATTTAAATGTTTTTAAAAATTTTCAAAAAGCCATAATTAATATAATTGTCTAAAGATAAAAACTGTAAATATTTTGAAATTGAAACCGTCAATTTTCAACTATATTTTTTTTTTATAATTGATGATCCATATTTAATAATAAATTCATTTATTTACATGCGATCTTTAATAATAAAATTTATTTATCATTTCGAATCATTATCATTTATAAAGATTAATTAAGTTGTCAATATTTTTTTTAATTGATGATCCATATAATAATATAAATAAAGATTAAATTTTTTAATTGGAACAAAAAAATTCATAAATCACTGGTTAGATCTATAACACTCATTTTTTTTACCTTGCATACTTGGATAGTTGGATGTATATCGTTATTCTAATCCTCATACAAATTAATCCTTGTACAATACTCTGTAATAAATAAATAAATAAATAAAATATTTTTATAAAAATAAATTAATAAATATATGTGAAAGTAAGAATACTAGTTATATAATTGGATGTACCTGGAAAGGCTAAACATAAAAATACCTAACTTTTTAAAATAAAATTTTGGTTTAAATTATTAATATTGAATTGACTAATTTGCTAACAAAGTAACAAGTTTTGTTTATACAGTATTAATTACTACTTTATATTACAATTAAGTGTTTGCATTTGGCTATATTGTGGTGGCCTTCCTCTTGTATAAAAATTAGAACGGTTGCCGGTCATCCACTTGGGCAGGAGATCACTCATTTACCCCTTAAACCGTCCCTTAATTTTTACTTTTTTCAGTTTATTTATGAAACACGTGTATTAATTTGATTGGTGGTGTACAAATTGAAACATATAGTGTATGTGTATCACCCTCCCTTTTATCACCTACGAGGCCACAACCAATATAAGATGACTACTTTTTTTATGACGAGGAATCCTCCTTTAGGTAGTAAACCCTGAGCACGTGACCCAGCCGGCAAGAACCACATACCAGGCAAACTAGCTTGCGTCGACCGACTCGCCCTACTAGTAGAGAGTAAGGCAAACCTTGAGTTTTCATCCAAAAATTATACAAGAAAGGTAAAAAATATACGGAGTATTAATCAAAAGTATAATACTCCCTCCGTTTCATAATATGAAAAATGAAACGATTTGACATGCGCTAATAGTCTAACACATAAGTCGAGCAAGATTTCATCCTAAAACCAATTGACAATAGGAGAAGTATACCATAAGCTTATATACTAAGATTTCTCCTTTCATATTATCAACGTGTGACTCTTTGTCTCTTCACATTCACTCACCAATTCAGAATCTTATTAAACATAGAATCATATACATGCCTGATTCCGACTAAGCACACGATTCTTATGATATTATAAAATGACTAATATAAAATATACTCCCTCCGCCCCACAATAGATGTCTTTTACTATTTATGCACGTTTTCTTAAAAAGTTAAAAACTATATAAAATATCAACATTTTATTAAATATTTTTAAATAATATCATACATATTACTAATAAGTATAGAATTATTTTAAAAAATTAATTTAAAAGTTGATATTTTATATAGTTTTTAGCTTATTAAAAAGTGTGCATAAATAGTCCAAAGACATCTATTGTAGGACGGGGGAGTACTAACTTAATATATTCCATACGTGTTCCATGGGTCGATGGTAACTTTTGGTTAGGTACCCATAAATCAATAGTTCTTCAATTATTTTTATAAAATAGACTTGATTTTTTTAGTCATAAATGGGCTAATTAAAGTCAGCGGTGTTAACAAAATTAATTAAAAAAAATAAAATTGGAGGATAACTAGAGTAAGTAATAATACATGAACAGATCATATATTTGTCTTTAATATAGAAGGTACAAACTGGTAAGTGTGAAAAGAGAACCCCATTGACTAACATGAACAGTTCTTTATCTGGGTCAATCTAATATTCTACATTAATCGATCAGTATGAATATATGACTTTATACAGAACATTAATTCCCCGTTGTAGTTTCTCAACTATTTCTTGGTGGTCCTCTGAGATTCACACCAGAAAACGAAGACTCCTTAAAATGGCATCGCCTTTTATAAAATCCTAAAACCATTTTGACTAGATCGAGTTCTAATTTCAAAAATAAGCTTACATGATAACAGAAATGGATTGAATACGAAATGTCTAAAACAAAAAAAAAACAAAAAAGGTCCTACCGGGAGTCGAACCCAGGTCGCTGGATTCAAAGTCCAGAGTGCTAACCACTACACCATAGAACCATTTCTGAACTTTGCTGTAAATACAACAAATATGAACAATTTATTTCAAACTAGCGGTCCCAATCGGAACGCGGAGAATGATACTCGGATGGATTCACCGAAACAGGGGACATTAAAGTCTGAACTATTTTCAGAAAAAAACCAAATTAATTTTTTTTCAAATACAATCCAAATTAATTTTTTTAATTAATCAATGGCATTCTATAACACATAACTATTTTTTAAAAATGTGATTACTCACATACTTTTAGTGTGCCGACAATCAATCCAGAAACATAAATCATTCATTATTTATTCCCAGCAACAAAATGTCAAGATTGTTTACCAAAAAAATTGCTGTCATTAGACTGCTAAAAAGATAACTAGTCTAGTTATTAGGGTATTTTTTTTGGAATTTTGAATTCTAGTTGAGTATTTCCCGGAGATCGACTATCAGCTCCACTTTCTTGAACGTATACATTGAGATTCTATCGTTTATATATAAACATCTCTCTGTTTCTTTTTAACTAATCTTGTAGCATGTTTAGATTCTCATACATTATAAACTTAATGTGATTGATTGTTATAAAATAACAATGTACTTAAATTTTAAAAATATAAAAAATTCAACCGAAAACATTCTAATTAAAAAGTGTATTATAATTAAAATTAAAATTAAAATGCATTTTAAATCTAAACAAATCCGATTCAATCGATCAAAACTATCATACATTCAAATAATTGACCGTTTCTTGAGTTATTATATATAGAGTACATATTTGTTTATATTCCATGAAATGCGCATAACTGAAAAAGAAGAAGATCCCGGGAATTACAACGGTAACACTACTACACCACGTTTCCCTCCCAACGACCCCTTCCCAAATAATCCTCATTTTGTTATTATTATTTGAAGAACGTTAATTGTATTTAGTCGTTTGCATTACGATTTACAAGTACCTATACATGATTTATAAGTATATATTAATTTTCTTTTCTACAAATTATTAGTTATCATCCCTTACACTCGGATCTAAAACGGACAGGAACACATTCAATTGGGGAGATCAAGATTTACCCTTTCCACCAATTCAACGCTTAATTCATCATTCAATACCTACACTATGGTACCAATTTCTCTCCTTGTGATCAAAGTTTGAATCTTTATTGGGATTTAAATCGATGGATGAATGAATTTGTCTTCTTTGGTGTGTGGATTTGCCTCATCAGTCAGGAGTCAGTGACGACGAAACAACCGACACAAGGGAGGAGATCAAACCGCTCGGCTATGGCCATGGCTTAACCCACCAGAGGCTACAAGAGATCAAGGAAGCATTCGAGCTATACGATACCGATAATTCAGGTACCTATAAAGAGGCAATTCAATTTCTCCTCTTCTTTTTGTTTGTTATGAATTATGATCCATTCCTGAATTTTATAGGCTACATCGATGCCAAGGAGTTGCGCGTTGCTATGAGGTTATGTCACTCCATCTAACCTAAATTCAATCACAATTCACAATTTTAGGTTACTTTGTTTGTTGAGCTAACAGAAATCATTCAATTCATAGGGCACTTGGTTCTGAGATGACAGAAGAGGTAATGAAATGAATAACAATGTGATTCAGTTTTGATTCTTGATCTATTGACTCAGAAGATGATCTGTCATTGCAGCAAATCAATCAGCTGATAGCGTCTGCAGACGACGATGGCAATGGCCTTCTAGACTTTGATGAGTTTTGCTACATTATGACTGCACAGAACATAGAAAAGGAGACCAAGAAGCAGATCACACAAGCGTTCAGCTTGATCGACAAAGACAGCGATGTAAGGACTAACTATAGCCTTGTTTGATTTAGGCGTGATTGTGAAGGAACTGTCATTGATTGTTGGGAATCATCAGGGAAAGATATCTGCAGCTGACATTGAAAGTGTTAAGACCGAACTAAGCGAGTTCTTCTCTGAGCGAGAGATTCGAGACATGATTGGAGAAGCTGATCGACGAAGTAAGTCTACATATGTTTTGGCTGCAAGAAATCATAGAGGATGTTTACTTTACCCTTTGGCCTTTGCTTCTCATTTGCTTGCAGGTGATGGACAGATCCCTATCGAAGAGTTCATGAGGATGATGAAGAGTTTCATATGTATCCTTGAAGTTTGATTCCTGCAACACCAACAACAATGGAGTTTTAGGCCTCTTTCGTCGGTTCTACTTATAAGCTATAAGTGACAGAAGCAACCATTTAGTTTGTTTGCGTGTTTATCGCGTTGTTTTGTGCGAGTTTCTTGGAAGTCTTCAATTGGATTAGTTGGATTGTCTTCGACAAAACGGATGCCTTTATAGGTACATTCAGTAACTTACTCAACTGTGTTCCTCCCTCTTTCCAATGTGCATTGAATAAGGTAAAAGATGCACTAGTTGATACAATCCGCTATGCACAGATTATGTACTCGATTCGTATAATGCTTTTGGTAGGTATGAGTAACAAAGTTGATACAATCTTTGCCTGGCTTCATGATGCCTTTGAACAAGCTAGAGGGATCATTGACAGTCGATGCAAGGCAGTTTGCCCAGTTCACTTGTGTTGAAGACTGATGATTCCTTCTTGGAGAACTCCAAAGGGCTATACGAGTCCAATAGGAAGTCGTCAAGTGTTGCGAGGGATTTCAGTTGCTTTCCGAGAGACTCAATCGTCTTCTGGCAGTCTGCCAGTTTACCAGCTGCCAAAGCAAGCCCCTTTTCCTGTTTGTCAACATAAAACTGTCAGCACAAGGAAAACATATGACATTGGGTTCGTGTGGTGTATAATGAACTGACCTGTACAGCCTTCTTTTCGCCTTTGCAGCTAACTGGATGCTTGAAATGAGGTTCAAGCTCCCTTTTGGAGAGTTCATTCTCCAACCTTCGACATTTAGCCATTGCTTCTGTAAACAAAGCCCGTTCCTTGTCAGCTTCATCTACCAAGGACTTGATTTTGGCCTCCAGAGAGCTTGTTTCCAATTCCCGAGCTTCAATTTTGGCCTCAAGATCTCCTTCTGCATCCTGCTTTAGTTTACTTGTCAAAGCTAACCGAGCCTCTGTGTCCTTCACCAATCCTTGAGATCTCGTCAGCTGATCCTGCAGCTCCTTCAACTTGGCCTCTGCATCCCTCAAATGCTCTTCTGATGTGCTAAGCTGATCTTCGCGCTCAATCAGGCGAGTTTGTAGCTCAATCAGCTCGTTCTCTGCAGCATTTAACTTGCCATTCGACAACATCAGCTGACCCTGACACTCAACTAACTGATCTTGCACCCTTTTTAACTCAATCTTTGTAGCTTTAAACTGTTCTTCTGATGCCTTAAGCTGAGCTTGACACTCATTCAGGTGACTTTCCAGTTCTAACGATCTCTCCTCCGTGTCCTTCAGCTGTCGTATTGATGCCTCCAGATGGGCTTCAGATTCACTTAATGCCATTCCTAGTCTTCCCTTTTCTGCTTCCAACTTTTCTGTCTTATCTTCAATATCAGCAATTCGGCTGATCATTGCCTCCCGTTCATCCGTGTTAGATGGAACTCGTGCTTCAGGCGAGAGTGTTGTATTTCCTTTCTCCGGCAATGCAGCCAGCCTTTCCATCTCAAGGAAATCATCCATTATAACACTCTCTGACGCTGAGGCTCGTAAGCCTGATTGGCTTGGGTCTCGTTCTTTATAGTCCGATTGGCTGTCAGAGACGGAATCAGCACGAGCAGAAGCTTTACGAATGCAAGATCTAAGCCTGCGGCACTCAGCTTCAAGCTTAGCAACCTTCTTAATGCTCTCCAAGTGCTGTTTGCTCGCGGATTCAGCAGTTTTTGTGCTGAAATCCCTCTCAAGAGTCCTAACCTCCAACTTTTGTGACAATGCAGCGAGATCAAGCCTCAGAGATTTGTTCTCCTTTTCGACAGCATCAATCTTAGGGCGAAGTGCCTCACTGGAGGCGGCTGCTTCTGATTTAGCAACTTCAAGCTGAGAGGTGAGCTCAGTTAGTTGGCTCTCCAACTGAGACTTTCTTAACTCCCATTCATTCGTAAGTTTAGCAATGACTTCCTCGAGCTTCCTCTCTTGCTCTTCCCTTGCGTGTCTCAGCTGCCTCACGCATTCCTTGAGAGCTCCGTCTAGATGGCCAACTCGGTCCTCAAGTGCTGAAGACTTCTTTACTGCAGCATCAAGCTGTAACTTCAAACCTGCCACCTCTCTCTCCGCCTTTTCCCAACCTATAACATAATGAGAAATCAACCATTTTAGGCGCAAAAATGTGATAAGACGATCAACAAAAGTAATGTACAAGAGCATACCTGTTACAGCTTCTTCAGCAACCTTGGCGTGCTGCTTCACTATCTCTTCCTTAGCACTAATATTCGACAATGCAGCTGATAGCTTCTCGGTTAAAGCCTTTATCTTTCCCGGTGATTCTTCGTTGGGTGCAGCTCTAGAATTCATATCAGGAGATTGCTTACTATGGCCTGAATAAGCCTGCAACAGCATCATAAAGTCAGTCAGTTTCTTCATAACTTGGAGTGCTGTTTGTGAAATTGATGCCAATCCTATAAGATCTTCATCGGAAATGCTTGATTCATACATAATGAAAGCAAACAAAATAGATGAAGATTCCAAAAGATGAAATATAGTTGCATTTCATATCAACCAAAATAGGCAAAACAACAAACAAACAAGTTAACTATGAAGCCAAGATCACACTTGTGAATCCGACGAGTACTAACAAAGACGAAACACGAGAAATTGTCTCTTCTACAAGATTTATAGTGCCATAAAACATGCTCCAAACATAATGTAACATCCAAATTCAAACATGACAGTAAAATCAAATCTCATAAAAGCAACACAAGATTGGCCAAGATTTTTAAACCTGTTCATCTGAAAACCTCTCAGAAGGTGATGATATGGACCCTGAACTCTCGGATTCACCCGGAGTCTTCTCGGAAGATTTCCTCCGCCACAGCCAACTACGCCGGTCCATCCCCAACACCACAAATCCAGGGACAGTGTGCCCTCAATCAATCCTCAGCTTATGAATTGGTCACATCCATTGAATCAAGATAGCTTCAGACAGATAAAGATAAGATTCAATACCATAAGTTTAAAAGGGCACATTGAACAACTTTTAATTTTCCAGCATCAAATTTGGGGTGTGTGTGCAAACACACAAGGAAAGGTGAGGGGGAAGGTGAGTGTAACATTTTCAAGTCAGATTTACTGATATGACAGAAAAGCAAAAAAACATTGCTTATGATCTACTCACCCAACCCAACCCATTTTACCAACCTCTTGAAATATCAAATTATAGAGAAACATCCATGTGAAGCTTCAGAGGGTGTAAAAAAGGGTAGACAACATAGGAATTGGGTCCTTTCAGTGCTGGATGATCATCAACACACAATCAGGATTTGCTGATTAACAGCAAGAATCTCATTTCAATCTTGGAAAAATCTAAAACCCATCAATCTAGAACTAGGAAAAAAAAGCCTCAGAAATTGGTAACCCAGAAAGCCCCAATTCAGAAAATATTGAGATTTGAGGTGACAACATCAAACCCAGAAGGCAGAAGCAAATTAAATGCCACTCATCCCAAGCAAATTAAATGTGTGTAAAGCAAGGCAAAGGGTTTGAATTTCTTTTTCCCCAAAATGTTCAATGGAAGATGCTGATATTTTACCTTGTTTTTATGGGGGTCCAAAGAACTGGATAGAGGTGGGGAGATCACAAGAGCCAGTTAACCCAACTGAGCTCTGAGAGAGACGGCCATGACTCATGAGAGAGATGGGTGAATGGAGGGGACAAAGAAGCCTCTAAAATGGCAGACTTTTATCACAAGTTATAGTTTCCCACTTTTGCTGTGGCCCCTTGTCAGAGAATGGAAGGGGAAAATGATAGAATTGGAAATTTGGGACAAAATAATTGCTGGGGTTTTCTCAAGGATTTGGGCAATTTATACAATTATACAAATCACAGCTACATTAGGTATAAATTGTAGGGTTAGAATTTGGGCAATTTAGTTTCAGACTTTCAAATAGTAAAACCCTAACATTTTGACAAGTTTAATAAATATTTTTTTCATAAAATTATGTCATTTTACTTATGTATTACTCTACTTTATCACTGTATTGAAAACTCTAGCTAAACATTAGATTGACTGTTGGAGCCAAATTGGGTGTAATACAGAATCAAGCAAGAAACCAAAGGGGTTGAATGATTGAATGCAAAATGGATTGGATTCGGATTTGGATGTATGTGTGGGAGAAAGTGGGATAGGTGACTGTGTGTTGCATTCAAATCAAAGAGGCTATGGCGATATTCCCGCCCATTGATGAAGGAGAGTGTCAAATTCACATGTGCTCCACTTCCAGAGTTCCAGTGTCTCTGTTGCCTTCCCACACTTTGGTTAGGTTTGGGTCAAATTTTTCACCCCTTTTTTTATGGGCTGCTGCTTTGGACTTTTTTTTTTTTTTGCATTAATAATAATTCAATGGACTTTTGATGAGCTTTTACACTATTGGCCACGTATTTTCCAACTTTTTCCTCATTTGTCTATTTTTTGTTGTTTGATATACATTCCTTGCTCATTTCATTACATAGTACATAATGATTTGTATTGAGAAAACAAGATCAAAATATGAATTACTAGTATTTGTGCGAAAGGGAAAATAATTTTTCACACTACTCACTTTTTTCTATTTGATTATTTTTTTAATAAGCGTATGTCATGATTTTTTTTTAAGCAAGATAAGAATTCGGTTCTCTAGACAAGCTATAGAAACTAAGAGACCGGACAAACCGATAAATAGACTAACCATCATATACAATTGGAAACAAATTACAACAGCAAATAACTGAAGTAAATGACAGAAAAGAAATTACATAAGCAAATGACATAAATAATAAAAAACACAAGGAACGTACAAGCCATCCTATATTGTAAATGACAAGTCAAAAGACGAACGAAACGATCGGTTAAAGGGACAACGCACACATAGAACTCTGGGGAACTCTAGCGGACACCTCAGATTATGGACTCAAACGAGCCATCAGATGTCGATCGCACATTTACGACGTCATCGAACATGACAAATCAACCATCGCTCACAAGAAGCCTACAACACAACAAAAATAGCATAGTACACTAACCCGCAAAATCAAACTTAAACTACACCATTGCCCATTCAAACCCCCACGCACTCATCTCAACCCTCAAGGACGATATAAGCCTTTGGCATTGTGAGATCATGAGATTGATTGTAATGTCCTCCTTGAGGGTTTCCATTCATTGATATAACATATATATAGGTTACAAAGGTATTGGGCCTTAATAGACTTTTAGCCCACTATACAATATGAGACCTATGTAATCTATCAAATCCCCGCAGTCGAAATGGGAGGGGTTCGTACAGTGAGACTGGAACGAAAATCAATGAACAACTGTCTAGGTAAACCCTTGGTGAATATATCAGCGTACTGATAAGAGGACGGGACATGTAGAACGCGGACATGTCCAATGGCAACCTTGTCCCTGACGAAGTGGAGATCAAGCTGCTCGATGATGTCAATGGATGAGACCAACGCCGTCTTGTCTTTGGCGGCGTTGGTTGTCTGACATTGAAGGCGAGTCTCTTCCAGGATCAGTTGAGACCGGGTCTTCTCGAACGTAGGGAGAGGTTCCGTCTGCTGTATATGAGTAGCAGCAGCATTGTATTCGGAAGGGAGACCCGAGAGTACCTGGAGGACGAGACGGGTGGCGCTGGGTTTGGAGTCGACGGCGTCGAGCTGATAAGCCAAGGTCTTGATTTGCTGACAGTAGGCAGATATCGACGGGAAAGAAGAAAGCTTGCAACTTGAGAATTCGTGCTCGAGATAGACAGCACGGGTGGACTTGTTGTCTTGAAAGATATCCTGAAGTTTCTTCCAAGCATTCAAGGCGGAGTCTTTGGGGTCGAGTATGGGGGTCAATAGATCTTTTGAGATGGTGTTGAAGATCCATTGAAGGACAATGGTGTCAAGTTGAGCGAAGAGATCGTTGTCTTCGCTTTCAGGGCGTTTGGCGGAGGAGTCAATGTGGTGGAGGACTTTATGAGCCTTGACATGGGTCGTGAAGAGGTGCGACCACATGGTGTAGGTACTGGATTCATGATCAAGGATGATAGGGATGCAATTTTTTATGTTGGAGATGGTTAGAGCGAAGTGGAAAGGCGGCTTAATAGGGTCGGTAGGCGGTGGGTTAGCCATTGGGACGAGAAGAGAGGGCTAAGGGCGGCGGGGAGAGAGAGAAGGGCTGTTGAAGTTGGCCGAGTAGGGGGGGGAGGGTTGCGCCGACAGGAGGGTGGCGGCCGAGGGGGGGGGGGGGGGAGGGTGGCGGCGGCGGGAGGGTGTCGGCCGAGGGGGGGGGGGGAGAGGTGGCGGCTAGGGTTTAGAATAAGGAGAGAGAAAAATTTGGGTCTTTGGATCTTAGGCTGTGATATCATGTGAGATCATGAGATTGATTGTAATGTCCTTCTTGAGGGTTTCCATTCATTGATATAACATATATATAGGTTACAAAGGTATTGGGCCTTAATGGGCTTTTAGCCCACTATACAATATGAGACCTATGTAATCTGTCAGGCATGATAAAAGCTCAATGTAAAATCTAGTTTAATCATTTTTTAATTTTTTCTATTTAATTAGTTTATCATTACTCTTATTCATTTATTGGAGTACTTATATATCTTTATAATGTTCAATGTAAAACCCGATTTTTTTTAATTAAGTAAGAATTCGAGAGCAGGTGTACCTGAATTTCAATGGCCGACAAGTTAGCAGACGAAAAATCGTCAAAACATACAATATAAAAGTAGAAACGGTGCAATACACCAAGCGGAAATACACCTCACAAAAGGGGACATAATATTTCGAATTCTTACCTTCTTGCCAGGTCGGCTACTAAAAAATTCCCACATGTTGTCAACTATTCAATTGGGCCAAAGCCTCGCCACCATTTGGGCCACTAGTCCAAAACTGCCAACATCAAGCCTGACATCTCTATACGCCCTTTTCCCAGCTCTATTGACGCCACCCGACCCGCAATTACGTTCATCTTCATCTAATCCACGCGGGTGATACGGGTGGAGCCGAATATCAACAGGCAACACAAAAGGGGATGGGATTTTCTTATTAAAATTGAAAGATGAATACAAACATATATTTTAATCGACAATCACAACTAAAACAAGTATAATACTCGTGTAATTGTTTATCTTACATAATAAAAACATATAAAAAATATGGGTTCATACTTCATAGTGAGTGTCAAGTGAGTAGCATATATACTATATAGTGACATTATATTACTTTAGAATAAAAATAAAATCACATATTATGCCGAATATACAAGACATGCGAATTATGAAGCTAATTAATACATGGATTATTGGGTTAGTAATGGATAAAAAATCTTAACCCATATAAAATCTGTCCATCACCCACATCTGCACCACCCACCAACAATTTTAGTTCAGATTTTTACTTGCAAATTTATTGTGGATTTAATGGATTGATTGAATATTCACGAGTTATTTTTTGGTTTTTTAGTTCCCGGTTAGAGCTTTTATCTTTCCGTGATTATTCGTTTTAGGGTGTGTTTGGTAAAATGGTAGCTGTTGGAGGAGCTGAAGTTGTTGGGTAGCTGAAACTGTTGGATTATTTGACTTAAATATATGTTAATAAGCTAGTACAGTATTTGGTAAACCTAGCTGTTAGGGTAGCTGTTAAAAAACTTGTGAATAAAAAACCAAAAGCTCCGAAAAGCTTGGGTGAATAGCTGTTGAAAAGCTTAGATTTCAAAAGCTCTCAAAAGCTAATTAAACTAAAATTTTATATTTATTTCATTTAAGACTATAGAATATCAAAACCAAAAGCTCCGAAAAGCTACTTGCCTTTGCCAAACATACCCTTAGTAATTTTCTAGCGTTTTCTTATTCCTTTTTTCACGTTGCTTTTTTTTTTTTTATCTGAATGTGGGGCTTTTTTCACGTTGCTATCTTCTACCTTTTGGTGTAAGTTAAAAAAAGTATGGAAATTTCGTCTGGTGCCCCTGAGGTAAGGGCTTTTTCGCGTGGTGTACAAAAGTTTGGCATATTTCGCCAAATACCCCTGAGGTTTGGGTACATTTCGCCTCGTGCCCCTGAACCGTTTAATTAACGGAGCCGGTTAAAAAATGGGATTTTTTTTATTAAAAAAAAAACCCTCAGATCTATCGTCTCCCTCTCCCTTCTCTTCCGTCCACCGACCACCTGCCAATGACTTCTTCTCAGAGGGCGCCGCCACCGTCCTCCTCTCTCCAGATCGAGACCTTCTCCTCCCTCGTTTCTTCACCGACGGTGCTCACCAGCGCTGCCTCCACCACCAGACTTCGACTCCCTCTAGCAATCGCTTCTCCCTTCTTCGCCTGCCTCATCCCTGACACCAACTTAGCCAACAACTGCACTAGATGTCGCCCCAAACCTGTCTCCTCCGGTGGCTCGTGAGTCCATCAGCCAACAACTGCACTAGATGTCGCCCCAAACCTGTCTGCTCGTGCTCTCACAATTTCCACCGGGTAAGTGCCCTCTTCCATTCCAGGCTTCTAATTTACTAAATTGGGGATAACATGTTGGTAAATTTGTGTGCAAGAGGTTTGAAATTAGTTGTTCTGCTGAGTTTGGGTGTGATTTGCAACATAAAATTTTCCCAATTTCGTAGTATTCCATCTAGAATTGAATTTGGTTATTTGTTTTGGGATTAATTGGTTTTATATATTGCTGAGTTTTGGGAATTGGATGTGAAATTGTTGACTGTTTGCTTGTACTCATTGAGAATCTTCTCCCTATGTCACATTAATGCTACTTTGGTGCTGATTTTGTTTCTATGCAACTTGCATCTGGTGTGTGTCTATTGTGATTTCATGTGCTTATCTTGGCTTTTTGCTTGCTTGTTTGTTCTGGCTGAACTTGTTGCCAACGCCCTTGGGTAATATTGAGCTCCGTCTTTGTTTTGTGGCACGTTTGTCATTAGCATGTCATTCATGGATAAAGTGGGGTAGTGCTGCAAAGTCAGAAGTTTTGAGGCATTCATGGATAAATTTGAAGCATCCTTCATTGCTATGTCCATTTCCATAGGCGGATTTCCTGAAGGGTGAGCCATGGTTCTTTGTATCTAGATGGAAAATCAATTCTTCAGGAGCATCTTAATGCTTATACTACAATATTCCAATTCACAGCATCCCTTTCTATTTTGAAACTGACATATTTCACTTTTTAGCCTATTAGTTGCCTTGATTATGTTTCTAAAATACATTTTATGCAATTTAGTTCTGTAATTTGTTCAAAAATCCACTTTTATAATTCAGTTATGTAATATAGAATCTATAAATCTGTAATTTAGTTCTTTAATTCGGTTACTGGAAATCCACTTTTGTAATTATAGTTGAGCAGCACTGAAATTTCAATTCAAGAGTGAAGACTATTCTGTTACTGAAATTTCAGTTCTGAAATTTGTAATTCTGAAATTTCAATTATGTAATTCTATGTTTATCCAAAATTTCTAATTCTATTTCAATCTAAAGTTTCTAATTCTATTTGAAATTTCGGTTTTGAAATTCTTTTTATGAATTCTATTTCTGATAGTATGCGTGTTGCTTTTGGTCTATTAGCTCAAATGAGAGAGCATTGTGCTCATGCACAAGGACGTGGGTTCGAATCCCGCATAGGCTTATTGAATTCTTCATCCATTCTTAACAACAGATTTTACACTAATGGATTGAATCATAGAAATTTAAATTAAAAGCTCATAGCAGTTACGATTTGCTTGTGGCTTTTATTTGCTTGCATAAGCTTGATATGATGGTGGATTTTTTTGTATGCATTTAAACATGTGTTTGTTTTGTTTTATTGATAATCGACTGAAACTAGAATTTCCTAGGTTTTCTTAGTTCCTACTGAATTTTGGAACTAACTCTATAATATCTTCTTAGTTCCTACTGAATTTTGGAACTAACTCTATAATCTCACTTCTTCCATAAGGGCACTCATCTATTACAGAGCATCACTAATCACATCATAGCTCGTCAAAATTTGACAACATTATAGTCTCACTAATCACGTAGGCCACCAATATAACGGATGCAAATTAATACTGGAGGACCAAAAAGAATCAGAAAAAGGACCTAATCAGGAGGGATCAGACATCCTAACTAAACCAAAGAAAAAAGGCGAGAAAACAGCATAAATTGTGAATCCTTTGCTATGAAAGTTTAGAGCAAGTTACAATACCAAAACTTATAAAAGCCTATGTGGGAGTCGAACCCACATCATTGTGTGCAAACACATAGCTTTACCAATTAAGCTAATAGGCTACTTGTCAATCTCAATCACATTCAAAGATAATGCCAATGCCAATCCCAATCTCTTCCATGAGGGCCAGGAGAGCAAGGTCATGACGAATTACCTTCATCTAACTGAGATTTGGGAGGGCAGCTTGCGATTTATGTAGGTGTATGCCCTGATTTAGGATGTTTTGTAAATACCAGTGGTCCAAAAAGCAAAAGAAATACACAATCATTTAACCATCTTCAAGCATTTTCTTCAACATTAAATTCCATCCTTAAATCTGATAAGAAGAATGTATAAGGACATTTTTAAAAGAAAGCATCAATGTTCAGTGGTACTAAATTACAAAAGTTATTTCAAAGGAATTATTATTTCCATAGTGTGCACACACAAAAGAAGCTCTTATAAAGCACCACGTTCAAACAACTGCTTTTACACAAAACAAACAAGCAAGCAAAAAGCCAAGATAAGCACATGAAAGCACAATAGACACACACCAGATGCAAGTTGCATAGAAACAAAATCAGCACCAGAGTAGCATTGATGCAACATAGGCAGAAGATTCAATGAGTACAAGCAAACAGTCAACAATTTCACAACCAATTCCCAAAACTCAGCAATATATAAAACCAATTAATCCCAAAACAAATAACCAAATTCAATTCTAGATGGAATACTACGAAATTGGGAAAATTTTATGTTGCAAATCACACCCAAACTCAGCAGAACAACTAATTTCAAACCTCTTGCACACAAATCTACCAACATGTTATCCCCAATTCAGTAATTAAAAGCCTGGAATGGAAGAGGGCACTTACCCGGTGGAAATTGTGAGAGCACGAGCAGTGGAAGGAGTCTGCAAAGATCATCTATTTCCAGGGAAGTCTTCCAGGAGCGGTGGTGAAATGAAAGCGGCGCTGATGGACTCACGAGCCACCGGAGAAGACAGGTTTGGGGCGACATCTAGTGCAGTTGTTGGCTTCGTTGGTGTCGGGGATGAGGCAGGCGGAGAAGGGAGAAGCGATTGCTAGAGGGAGTCGAAGTCTGGTGGTGGAGGCAGCGCTGGTGAGCACCGGCGGTGAAGAAACGAGGGAGGAGAAGGTCTCGATCTGGAGAGAGGAGGACGGCGGCGGCGCCCTCTGAGAAGAAGTCATTGGCAGGTGGTCGGTGGACGGAAGAGAAGGGAGAGGGAGACGATAGATCTGAGGGTTTTTTTTTTAATAAAAAAAATCCCATTTTTTAACCGGCTCCGTTAATTAAACGGTTCAGGGGCACGAGGCGAAATGTACCCAAACCTCAGGGGTATTTGGCGAAATATGCCAAACTTTTGTACACCACGCGAAAAAGCCCTTACCTCAGGGGCACCGGGCGAAATTTCCGAAAAAAGTACTATAAATAGGGAGGAAAAAAAAATGCCCATATAATAGGAAAAATTTGGTCAAATATCCATTTAGAAAGGCTAATTAGGTTAATGTCCACATTGAAATGGATATTAGGTAAATGTCCATAAATTTTACTTAATACCAACATTGCCCCTCATGTCAAAATAAACCCCTTTTCTGTTTGCTATCTATGTATCTTTCCTCTCCTACCATCTGTAAGGCTCTTCTCTCCCGCCGGCCATGAGTTTCGGACCTCCATCGCCTTCACTACGCAGCAAGGGCTTCGAATCCTTCAATTCGATCACTACGTTGCAACACAGCCTCAAAGGCTTCCATTTTTCTCCAACAATAGCTGTCGTGGCTTTCTTTAACACGAGTAACTGCTAGCAACCAAAAATTCCCTTCCTTTCAATACCGCAAACCTGAATCCAAATCCCCTTTTGCCACTATTCCATTCCCGCACAATTACGGGAGTCTTCCCGTTAATGGGGAGTTAGAGAGTGTGTCACTGCCTCCTTTTTCATCTGGCCTCATCTGCAACCTCCAAATCTGTGTCCTCGCAGCTCCAGGGTTCCAATCGTATCGTTTCCCAAACGTACTGGTCTTGTAGTTGGAGTTCAGGGACCAATTTTTGTTGCTCCAGGGTGGGGTTATTAGTAGTATAAATACCTTGTTAGATGTAATTAGGGATTATCACTGAATCATATGGAAAACCAATTACTCTTTCTCCCTAAACCCTTCCTCTATCTCCCTTTCCCTGAACTCCTTCTCTAACCCTAAACTCCTTCTCCTTTCCTTAATTCTACCCTAATCTCTCATTTCTCCCTTTCAATCTCCAAATCCCAAGCAGGGACATAACAATTGGTATCTAGAGCAAGGTTACCGAATTCAAAATCATCTATCTCGATTTCGAAATTTCCCGATTTTTTTTTTGGATCTGTTCTTGTGTGGGTGGTCAGCCATGGCGGTCGAGGAGTGGTATGAACGACTCCGGGAGGAAAGCCGGCAGTTCATGGAAGAAAATCAGCGGCAATGGGATGAGCGGCAACGAGAATGGGATGAACGGCGGCGTATCGAAAGTCGAATTGCAGATCAAGAACGGAATCAACGTTTTTACAGGAACATCAACGACCTACGAAGGGAGTATGGAATGCCACCAGTTAGCTGGTGTTGAACAAAAATGCACGAATAATTGTAAAACATATTTTATTTAATTTTTAGAATTTGAGTTCGACTCCTTTTGGTTATCCTCTTGATTCGAAGTTGTATCGACACCAAGACTTAAGTGGTTTTGGTGAATTGGGCTGCACCCGAAATTTAATGGGTTGCCTACGTATCTCTTGGACGAGAATCAAGCCTTACGTAGTTCAGAATGTTTTTGAGTTTTGGAATTTGTGTTTGGTTCGGATTTGTTTGGATAGATTTGGATTTGGTTTTTGTTTTCTTATATGCATCAGAGGATGCAGTTCAAACCCACCTTCTAGGAAGGGTAGCTCGAACAACACTCCACCCGAGTAACCTGAGCCCACCTTCTCGGAAGGGTAACTCAGATAACCCGCCTATCATTTGCATAGGAAAACGGTTTGACTTTGAGGTGGAGTTGAATTTAAAATTTGACTTGTGATTTGACTTAAGCTTTGACTTAGAAGTCAATTTGAGGATTGCGGAATTTTATTTTGATTATTTTAGTGTGGCTAGACTCGACGAGCGGAAGCTTTGTATCGAGCTAGAGTAGACACCTTGGCTTTGATGAAAATTTGGGATTTAGGACGACTAGAGTCGACAAATGAATTTGAGGAGATTTGATTGAAATGTTTGGATATGACTGGGCTCGGTGAGAATTTGATTTAGACTGAGTTTCCTACGTATCCACTTGTCTGGTGGAATCAAGTCATCGTAGTTCGGGATAAAAATGGATTTTGCATTAGGATTTGATCATGAGATCATTTGAGGGTGGTGATTGAATTCGACGGGCTTTGGCTTGGCACCAAATGTCTTATTTATCTCTTGAAAGAGAATCACACCACTTGTAGTTCTAAACGAACCAATTTATTTTTAATTTGGCGATTGAACCTGACGAACTTTAACTTTGTGTCGGGAATCAAATCTTTATAGTTCTTTTGAGAACAAATTTGATTTGAGATGGGATGGGCAACTGGATCCAATGTATATTTGAATTTTGACATGGGATTTTCTACGTAACTCATAAAAGAGCATCAAGTGTTGACGTAGTTCTTTTTTAGAAATAATTTAATTTTTTTCCTTGTTTAACGATTGAACCAGACGAGCTTTAGCTTTATGTCCGGTGGCCTACGTATCCGACAACTCGGAATCAAATCAGGCGTAGTTCTTTTGAGAACAAATGATTTAATTTGGTTGGACTTTGACCTCGTATACATTTAGAAGTGAATTTAGAGGTTGACGACTGTACCCGATATATTTTTATGATTTAATATCGGGTTACCTACGTAGCCGATAAGAGGCGTCAAGTTTTTTCGTAGTTCTCTAAATGTTTGAATTTGGAGAAATTTGATTTAGGGTTTGGACTCCATTTTTTTCCTTAGAAGTCAATTTTGAGATCGACCTACTAGGATAGACTGGCGATGAAATTTTACGAGTTTAACTTTATGATTTTTGTCAAACTCAATTTCAATTTGTGCCGATTATAATTTTTATATTTTAGTGGGCTAATTTCGCAATTAGGCAACATTTCTTCCAATTGAGCCAAGTTTGTATGTAGGCATATATAGTTGCCCGTTTGTTTTTTTAACTTAATCCACTCTCCTTTTATTTTCAAATCATTAAGGAGATGAGTAAACTAGCTGAGCCCATATTAATTTCAATTAAGCCCAAACCAGTTCCTCCTTTATTTTGCTTTGTTAAATCAAATCCAGCCCATTTTTGTTTTAACAGAAGCGAATACGTCATCTCCGTCTTCTTCGTTCCGCTTCCCCTTTTTTTTTTTTTGTGGAAACGAGACCAGCAGCTTGACTCCCCTCTCTCTTGCTCGTTCGTCAGTAGCTGGCCGGAAATTTGGGGCTTGAGCAACCGGCACGGAGGAGGACCGGAACGGGCGCAGAGCGAGTCCAGCTAGGGAGCGGGTCGAGCCTTAACAGCTCGGAACGAATCAGGGACAATCCGAATCTAGGTATGTTCTAGGGTTCTCTTTCTTTTGTGAGAATTTCAATCCCAGATTTGCTATTTGGTGTAGCATTTAGTTGATCGGTTCCCTGAATTTCGGATTCCTCTTGTATTTTTTTCAATTGATGTGTTCAATTTAGGATTCCCCTATCTAATTGTGATGTCCAATCTTCAGATCTCCGCAAGGCTCAAGAACCTTACCCCAAATCAGAGAGGCTTTAATTTCAGATCATCACTGGTTAGGTAATGGAATTTAGCCGAACTTCATATTTCGCCTCAATTTGTCACATGTTGGAAACAAAATTCGATCTGAGAATTTGAACGATGATTTCGTGAATTGGAGAGAAGAGAGGTGAGCTGAAGAAGATGAATGTAAATCTGTATTTCGTAAAAATCAAGTTCCAGAAGTTTACAATTTGGGGTTTATATAACAAAAGAAATGGGCCGGTCCA
Source organism: Persicaria tinctoria (assembly GCA_037127255.1). NCBI lineage: Eukaryota > Viridiplantae > Streptophyta > Magnoliopsida > Caryophyllales > Polygonaceae > Persicaria > Persicaria tinctoria. The sequence goes on from JBANSL010000012.1 coordinate 12,397,152, forward strand.
ACAATACAGCTCAAGAAAGAAAAATAGGCCCAAACTCAAATCTGTAATCTAAAACCCCCTCTCAAGACGGAGACGATGAAGAAACGACTCCGATCTTGCGCAGGAGAGGCCGAAGATGAGCACCAGGGATATTCTTTGTGAGAAAATCAGCTAGCTGAGCGTGAGAGGGAACATGGTCGAGAGTAACCAGACCCTCAAGGACCTTCTCGCGAGCATAATGACAGTCCAATTCTATGTGTTTAGTGCGTTCATGAAAAACGGGGTTGCGGGCAATGTACACAGCAGCTTGGTTATCACACTTAATTGGCACTGGAACAATGTCTGGAACATCAAGCTCATGAAGAAGTTGAGTAATCCAGGCCAGCTCAGTGCAAACTCGTCGGATAGATCGATATTCTGCTTTAGCAGAAGAAACAGAGACAACCTGTTGTTTCTTAGACTTCCATGAGAGTAAACAAGACCCCAAAAACACCAAGTAACCACTGACAGATCGACGAGAATAGGGGCAACTCGCCCAATCTGCATCACAATAAGCTCGAAGAACCAAATTGGAAGTCTTTGATAACAAAAGCCCCTTTGAAGAAGTCCCTTTTAGATACCGAAGGACATGAAGGGCAGCATTCATACGAGGGACACGAGGGGAATGCAAAAATTGGCTTAAGAATTGGACTGTGAAAGCAAGGTCTGGCCGGGTATGCACAAGGAAATTGAGCTTCCCTATAAGTCTTCGATAAGAAGTAGGATCATCAATTAATGGACCATCATCTGGAGACAACTGGAGGTGAGGTTCCAGTGGGCAGACAACAGGAGTACCAATACAAGGAAAATCAAGGAAGATGTCATTAATAAAACGTTGCTGGCTAAGCAACAAACCACCAGGGACCTTGACAAACTCGATGCCCAGAAAGAAGCTAAGGGATCCCAGATCCTTGATGCGAAATTCAGAGTCCAAAAATGCTTTGAGAGAATGCATTTCATGAGGATCACTTCCTGTAATCAAAATGTCATCCACATAGACAGCAATATATGTGGCCAAACCTTTCCTCTTGAAGTAGAAAAGAGATGGATCATTCTTAGACAAAACATATCCTCTCTTAATCAAAGCAAGGGACAAGCGAGCATACCACTGCCTAGATGCCTGCTTGAGCCCGTATAAGGATTTCTTAAGAAGACAGGCTTGGTTATGACCTTGGACAACCAAACCTGAAGGTATCTTCATGTATACTTCTTCGTCTAAATGACCATGCAGAAATGCATTGTTAACATCAAGCTGCAACACATCCCAATCTCTCTGCAATGCCACTGTAACTAATGCTCGGACTGTGGTCATCTTGACCACTGGTGAGAACGTTTCATTGTAATCTACCCCCTCTTTCTATGTAAATCCCTTGGCAACCAATCGAGCTTTATACCTCTCAATACTCCCATCAGCCTTTCTTTTAACTTTATACACCCATTTGCAACTAATGGTGCGCTTTCCCTTAGGTAAAGTGACAATGTCCCAAGTTCTGTTAGCATCTAGTGCTTTGAACTCATCTGTCATAGCAGTCTGCCATACATCATATTCACAAGCTTCATGGAAAGTGAAGGGCTCATGATCAGGAAGAGAGGAAAGAGGAGCTATAGCTGAAGGGAAATCATAAGTGGAAGTGATGGTGTGGAAGCAAACACCAAAATCTGTGCAACTAGAACACACATAATCTGTAAGGTAAGCAGGGGGCTGATGATCTCTAGTAGATCGTCGAAGAGGAAGTTGTTGAGAGCTCTCAGTGATATGAGGAGGGTCAGGCTCCACCAATTCATCATCTACAACCAAGTGAGAAGGTGGTGGAGTGACAGTAAAGAATGGAACACCAGTTCCAGAAACTGCTGATAGGGATTTATAAGGAAAAACACTTTCATGAAAAACTACATCTCTTGAGACAAATACTCCCTTAGTATCCAAATTATACAACTTAAAGCCTTTCTGTCCACCAGGATAACCAAGCAAGATGCATGGAGAAGCCCTATTAGAAAACTTGTCTCGTCCTTGAGACAATGTTGATGCAAAGCATAGACACCCAAAGCACCTCAAGTACTCATAGCTAGGAGCAATCCCATAGAGCAACTCATAAGGCGACTGCATCTTCAACAACTTGCTAGGCAATTTGTTGATGATATGTACTGCAGTCAAGATACTATCCCCCCAAAATTTCTTGGGAAGATTAGATTCAAATAACAAACTCCTAGCAACTTCCAGAATATGTCTATGTTTGCGCTCAACTATACCATTTTGCTGTGGTGTGGCAGCACAAGATCTATGATGAACAATCCCTTTATCAAGAAGAAACTGAGAGTGCTCATGACTACTTCCCAATTCAAAAGCATTATCAGATCTGATAGCACGGATCTGCTTACCAAATTGCCTCTCAGAAAAGGCAATGAACTGTTTAATCACAGTGAATGTACTAGCCTTGTCAGCTAGGAGCTGCACCCATGTATTTCTAGTGAAGTCATCCACTATTGTCAAAAAATACCTATAATTATCATACGTAGGCACACGATATGGTCCCCAAACATCCACATGTATTAAAGCAAATGCATCAACAGTTTTTATAGAACTCAATGGAAAAGGCAGTCGAGCTTGCCTAGCTCTTGCACAAACATCACATGTCCTTAAAGAAGAATGAGAAGTATTAGTCATTACAACCCCAGGCATTTTGCAAAGCCTATGAGGAGGGAGGTGGCCTAACCTCATGTGCCAAACTGAAGCATCCACTGCAGAAGACACTTTATTTGAATGAGCAGCAACCTGAGCAGAAGGACTGCATCCCAAGACAAATAAATCCTTAACCATGTCTCCAAGCTTCATAGGGCTCTTCATAGAAGGAGCCTGCAAATAGCAACCTCTAGCAGTGAATAAGATGAAAGCATTGAGTTCCCTGATAATCTTGCCCACAGATATCAAATTGCAGACAGAATTTGGAACAAACAAGACATTATGCAGTGTGAGGCCTGGCAAAACCTCAATAGTGCCTTCCTTAGTGATCTGTGTCATTTCTCTAGTAGGCAATGTGATCTTGAAAGGCTTAGATAGATCAAAAGTATTGAGAAATAGTCTGATATCACTACACATATGACCGCTAGCTCCACTGTCAATTATCCATACAAGACCATTAAGAACCTGTGTTGAAAGCATCATACCTGAGAAACCAGCAAAATCATCACCACTAGGCTCCTTTCCATGAGGAGAAGATGAGCCTGAAGACTGCAATAAAGCCACCAGCTGAGCTATCTGATCACTGGAAAAATCTGGCTTCTGAACCTGTGACACTGATCCTGCAAATCTCCTATCAGTGTTCTCCTTCCTTTCTCTATTAGCATTAGAGTTGGAAGGATTGGTGTTGCTGCTGTAACCAGGAGGAAAGCCAATAATAAAAAAACACCGGTCAACTGTATGATTTGTTTTCTTAGAGTTGGTGCAGAACAATGGCTTTCTATCCCCTCTTCCCTTCTCAAAGCTGCCTTTCTCAACATTATTTCTAGAATTCCCATTCTGAGATGAATTATAGCTGGTGTTGGCACCAGATCCGGAACCTAGAGTCCTAGAGCTGGCCTGATTGGACTGAGACTTAACGTGCATAGACACTCCATCACTAGATCCAGCACCAGCACTCGGATTCCCCTCCCTCTGATGTTCTTCTTGCTCAATCAAAAAATATACTCGGTCTATATCAGGAAGAGGATCCATCAATAGGATTGTTCCCCTCATCGATTTATAAGATTCATTTAGCCCCATCAAAAGCTGAATAACCTTCTGATCCTCATTCGATTTCGTAGTATAATCAACATATCCACACTTACAACCACAAGCACAGCCAGTCATAGTCTTCATACTATCTAATTCATCCCAAATCGACTTGACTTTAGTGAAATAGGATGAAAATGAGCTCGTACCTTGCACTGTGGTGTTCAATTCGTGCTGCTTAGCATACATCTGCGTTCCTCCGGTTTTGCTGAAGCGAGACTCTAGCTGTCGCCAGATCGCATGAGCGGTAGTGTTATAGATAACACTTCGCTTGATTTCGGGGTTGAGACTATTAACGATCCATGATATGACCATATCATTGCATCTCTCCCACAGAATCAACTTAGAAGAATCAGAAGCCGGCTTGACAATCTTCCCAGTGATGAATCCAGTTTTGTTTTTAGCTGACAAAGCTATTCGAACTGACCCTCTCCATTCTCCAAAGCCTTTGCCATCGAAGGCAGGAGTGACCAAAATTAAGCCAGGATGATCACTAGGATGAATGAAATAGGGATCGTTTGGATCAATTTTTTCTGTTTTCGTTTCTTCACCCATGGCGGGAAGAAAAAATGCAGAAATCGAAATAGATCAAATCGAAAACAACCACAGCGAATAAGAGCTGGAAATGAAAGCGAGCACCGCTCAAATCGTCAGATCTAGCTCTGATACCATGTTGGAAACAAAATTCGATCTGAGAATTTGAACGATGATTTCGTGAATTGGAGAGAAGAGAGGTGAGCTGAAGAAGATGAATGTAAATCTGTATTTAGTAAAAATCAAGTTCCAGAAGTTTACAATTTGGGGTTTATATAACAAAAGAAATGGGCCGGTCCAACAATACAGCTCAAGAAAGAAAAATAGGCCCAAACTCAAATCTGTAATCTAACATCACAGGCTGATTTTTTTCTTTTCCTTGCAATTTGCAGATTTGAGACTCTCGGTTTGGGAAAGCTGAAACAGGAGGCCGAATCAGGGTTGAGGCCCAGAGAGTCTTGACTAGGATCCAGCCAGGCAACGCAGCAAGGACGATTGTGGGTGCAACGACGTCAGAGAAGCCCCACGCCTCGGCTTCTTGGATTGGTATGTCAAGCTTTAACTTTGCCGTATTGTCTCTTTTCACTGAATTGGAGGATTAGTTTGTGGTGGAGATAACCTGATTTTGATTTAAGGATCTTGATTTAGGGTTATTTGCAATTTGGTAGCAACCAGTGAGGACCTGGGATTTATTTAACTTGAGAATCTGAAAGAAAAAATGTCTTGCTTGATCTGTGTTTTTTCTTCCTTCAGAAACTTAGTTTTCCTGAACTGATTTACTTTGTACAGGAAAGTTGCTCTCTTTCTCCAGAAAAATTTATTCCTTTTCTTTTGATTTTAATTTCATCCTTCTCCTCCCTTGACTGCAGTGAGCTTGTCTCTTTTGTTTGTTTGAAACATGTTGCAATTTTGTCCATGTGAACTAACTGACCAATTTAGGAACAATCGAGCAGCATTTCGCTCAAACTTTGATGTTGATTTCGTTCCTTTAGGTGTAAGTCAGTGCTTTCGATTTTCTCACAAGGACTTGGTTTGCTGGGATACCAATTTGTTTGGTTTACTTGGGATAGAAATTGATTCCAATTTGGGGTTGCTTTGGGGCTGCAGGAAAGTTTTTTTTTTTTTCTCTGGCTTGCTTGAATTTGCTTGAAACTTGTAGACTTAGCCTTGGAATGAGGCTTTGTGTCTCTGCAAAAACTTTGACAGAAACTGACCCTCATTTAGGGTAAATTCCTGACTGCCTTGAGTTGAGGATTTTGCTTTGTGTGAACCTGAATTCCTTTTCTTTGCTTTCAATTACACTGTCCTTCATGTCTGGCTGCAATGAATTGGCTTCCTGTTGACTGTTGCAATTAGTCTGCTTGAATAGCCCCTTAGTTTAGGGGAAAATCCTGCAGCATTTTGCCCTCTTTTAGGGCTATTTGATGACTCCGAAACCTAGGCCACGAGAAAAGCTCGTAAGGTTTTCAAGGGCGAGGTTTCGAGAATCGATTTCTGCAGCACTTCGACTTGATTTGAGCGATTTGATGACTCCGAAACCCAGGCCACGAGAAAAGCTCGTAAGGTTTTCAAGGGCGGGGTTCCGAGAGTCGATTTTGACGATCCTTTGACTTAGCTTGAGAGTGAGTTGATGACCCCAAGACCCAGGCCGCGAGAAAAGCTCATAAGGTTTTCAAGGGCGGGGTCTCGGAGTCGACGGGAACCCCCACATTGAGAGGGCTGCCTTCTTCTTTGCTTCTTCTTGTCGTTTGGTGTTTGTGTGCTCTGCTGCCTAAGCTTTTCTTTTGTTTGTGTTTGGATGGCTTTTGAGGGTGGCTTTTTTTCTTTCCCTCTGCCTTTTTCTTTTCTGCAGCCGTGCCTTTTTTCAGGCTCTAGCCCCCCTTTTAGGCTTAGGAGATCAGCAGCTTTTATAGGGAAAAATTAGGAGGGAGATGGATCCCTACTTTCCTTGTTTTCCTGTGCATAATATTGCTCTCTTTCCATTTTCTTTAAGAGAATACACAGTTGCTTTTTTTGTGTGTGTGTGTTTTCTTTGGCTTTCTGTTTACAGCCGTGTGAATCTCCCCCTTTTACAGCCTAGGCCTTCTTCTTTTATAGGATAAAGATGTAGGAGGACAAATCCCTACTTGCCTTATTTTCCCTATACACAAATACCTCTCCCTTCCTTTTTTTTTTTTTTTGAGAGCACGTACTGTACATTAGGGGCTGAGTTGGGTGATTCATTTTCCTTTTTTCAGCTTATTTTCTGTCCTTTCTTATGGCATACGTGAGCTGCCAATTTAGGGGCTTTGGAGGATTTCTTTCCCCATTGCTCTTGCTGAGTTTCTAGCTTTTATTTATTGCTGATTTATTTATTTATTTTCAGCAACCGTATGGGCCATTTTAGCCCTCCTTTTGGACCTAAAACATAGAGTTAAGCCCATGTCTTTTGTGTGAATTTGAGAATTTATGTGATTCCACAAATCAACACATATAGCTCTCTCATTTTCTCCTAACGTATATTTGATTTTCACGTAACAGGAATTGATCAACTTCGCAGCTGAACTATTATGAGAGCTTAAACAAGGAAGATTGAGTCGCTTGCAGGATTTCGAGTGAAGTGTTCAAGCCATTGGCTCTACGATCCCGTTAGGCGGTGTTAGCGGAAACTGGCGATCTGTCATGGCACTCCACAAGCTCGACCTTTGTAATATGTTAGAATGACCTATTTGATAGGTATCGCACCCCGCATACACTTTACTTTGTTTGTAACCATTGTCACCTAATTTGTACTCGCATTTGATATATGAACTATCGCATGAAAGTTTTTACGAAAATAATCCCACGAGTGTGTATGGTGACTTTTAACGAAAGTTGAATTTTTACACCCAAACAGCTGGTCTGGCGGTCTGACTCACGATGTCGATCAGAGATTGGAGACATTGGAGCAAACGACGACAGCAATTACAAGCTCTCAAGAGGAAGCGAAGGCAGAAGTTACGCAGAGAATGGAGGCCAATATGCAGAAACTTGAAAGCAAATTAGATAGCAAGTTTGAAGCACTCATCGAGTTAATTCGGAGCATGAACGGGAATTCGCCTGCAAGCACAGGCGCAGGTGGTGGTGTCGTCGACGGTGGTGCGCGTGTGATAGAGGAATCCCAAGAAGCGCCAAAGTCGGCCGACTCGCAAGAAAACGGGGGATCAATAGTAGTTGTTCCTAGTTCGTGGAGCGGATCGAAGTCAAGAATTGGATTCAACGGGACACCGAACCTCGATTTTCCGGTTGTCGGGGAACTAGAGGAACGAGATTACATTGATCGGAACCTCAAAGAACCAGTTCGTTGTCGTCAAGAAGTAGCCCCGTTTCCCCAAATAGGCAACGATTTTGTGGAGCAAGAAATCGGCTTCGATTATTCATTGTCCTCTGTCTCTTGGAAGCTTGAAGAAGGAGCAATTTCGAATGCAATTGAAGCTCCAAAACTTCCAGTCATAGTTGGTATAGAAGAACAAGAAAAGCAGCGGTCAAATATTGTCGCCGAAATGCAATGGCTTCAAGAAGGAGTCACAAAACCGAGTCTGCAAGTCCTTGAGTGGTCAAAGGTAAGGTCTGGTTCTTCTGAGACACCTTCTATTGATAACACTTCTACACAACTAGGAGAATTGGTTGGGCTTTTGATTGAATTGATGGAAATTAGGTTAGCCAATGCCAGGAAGGTTAGCCGAATTGGGTTGAGAATGGATTCAACTAATAGTTTGAGAAACCTATTTAGCGCCCGCAAGGTGCTTGCTAAAATGCCAGATTATACTGTTGTGTTGTTTGAGTCCAAAAAGTGTGGTGGGCAGTTACAGTCGGATCGAAATCTTGCTTGGGATGACCACGTTTGTTGTCTTGATCTAGCTAGTGGCATGGTTTTAGTTTATGATCCAGGAGGAACCACATCGAGCAAGTGTATTCATCGGGTTAGCACACTATTGGCAAGGAATGGAAGTGCTTTGGTAGTGATTAGTAATCAGTTCATGAGACACGATTGGGATTCATTTTGTGAGGCACCAAAATCATGTGAGTTCATTACCCTTTGATAGAGGAATAGTTGGCACGGATGGGATTCAAGTTCAGTTGATTTCGGCTATGAAATTCGTCTTCGATCCAGAAAGAGTTTGTCTTGTTCAAGTTTGGAAACAGAGATGGACAATCACTCTAGTATTTGATCCGGGTGGAGTACTTGCCACAACTTATCAGTTTTTACTGGAGTACATGTACACAGGGGTGCTACTTGATGTTTTCATGACATTTGTTGTGGTTGGGCAATATATAAAGGTTGTAGGGATGTTCACATTTAGAGCTGCGGGTGTACTGAGTGTGGGAATTCAAATCATGGAGGTTATTGTCATGGAGGTGGTCCAAATTTTTTACTGTCTTGGCAATTGCTGGTGTGAATTTTCAAGGGCTGAATGCAGGCTTTACAATAGATCAATAACCTTGAGAGTGCCATTTCTTTTGGGTGAATGCAACAGATACGAAGGAAGCAAAGAGCAAAGGGTTTTGATCTTAGAGACACTGATGGGTGTGGTGAGCTGATATTCCATTTCACATTACTACTCACAAGGCTCAGCTTGCTCTTTGCTGCCATAATTAGCCAATGGTTGTTAATTGTTACCGGGATGTTGTTACAAGAATCCTAAAGTTGCTGGTGCACATAGCAAGTTCAAGTGGTGTGGCAGTGGACAACTCTCTTTGGCCAACAAATCAATATAAAGGCCTGTAGCATTTTTTTTTCCCACTTTAACCATTGGTGACTTAATGTAATAGCTAAATGGTAGTCTCATTGTCATGTATAAGCTCGAGTGTGTAGTTTCATTGTATAAGCTTTGAGGACAAAGCTTTTATAAGGGGACGGTAATGTCATGTATAGGGGTTATTAGTAGTATAAATGCCTTGTTAGATGTAATTAGGGATTATCACTGAATCATATGGAAAACCAATTACTCTTTCTCCCTAAACCCTTCCTCTATCTCCCTTTCCCTGAACTCCTTCTCTAACCCTAAACTCCTCCTTTCCTTAATTCTACCCTAATCTCTCATTTCTCCCTTTCAATCTCCAAATCCCAAGCAGGGACATAACACAGGGCACTCTCTTCGTTCCCATCGTCAAACGTTGCGTTCGAAGACGCATTAGACGAGGGATCTGCCAATGAGTTTGATCGGAATTTTGGGGTGAGAGTGGAGTCTGGGGAGGATGAAGATGAAGCTGGAAAAATCCTTGTTAAAGCTTTCTTTTTGTTCACTAGGTTTGTTTTTCTTCTTTCATCTATTCGTTGTTTTTGAATTGGAACTGAATTTGTGGTGTTGAAGTTGTTGGCTCTTGTTCAATGTTTACCAATTTGTTGATTATAATTGAATAGCAATGGCATATTCATCTATGGGCCTTGAGGAATCAAAAGCTAACTTGTTTTGGTCATATGGAGCTGTCATTTAGCACATTCTTTCTGATGGATTAGTAGTTAAGCATGATTTAGAGCCCTTATGTGTAATCCGTTAATTGCGGGTAGTTAGGGTTGAGCATTGTTCCAATCTTGATTGATACAGAAGCAAATACTTCTTCCGTCCAACAATACATGAGTTTTTAGAGGTAAAATTTTGTCCAACAATAGATGACTTTTTATGTTTTCTAGGTAGAAAGTTGTAATGATTTGTATTGGTTTGTGTGATGTTGACTTTTTAAAATAATTTGATTGGTTAAAATGTGTAGTGGTTGTTAAAAAATAATAAAATTTATGAAAAAGTTAGTGTAATGATGATGTTTTTTTTAAAAGTAAAGTATTTTATTAAAACTTGTGCAAAATGCTAAAAGGCAATGTATTTTAGGACGGAGGGAGTATAAATCAGCATCATATAAAGATCACATTCTTAGTTTCCATTCACTAAAATTGCAAGGGAGATGGAAAGGCTGATGCCATAAAAGGGGAGGAAATGAGGATTGAGGAATGGATGAGACTTATGAGGAACTAAATAATGAGTTTATTTTCATTGTATTTTGTATTTGTCGTGGTCACAAAGATTTGTTGAAAGAATATTTTGGTGACAATTTCGGGTGAGAAAAACTAGATAAACTTTTAAAATTTTATTTGGTGACAATTTCGGGTGAGAAAAACTAGTCAAACTTTTAAAATTTTATTTGGTGACAATATTTTGATGATATATAATGTGGTGGTGACATTTCTTGTGGGGATAGTATTGTGATGTTAGTTTTTTTTTATGAAATAGTGTTATGATCACATTTTTTGTGAGCGTTAATGGTTTAACATTTTAAAATATGGTTTGATGACAATGTCTTGGTGATGTATAATGTTATTGTGACAATTTTTTAAGGTTACAATATCGTGGTGACAATATGTTGTCATCAATCTCGTCACTAACAATTGTCACCAACAACTGTCACCGGGAAAATCATCTCTTAATAGAAAAAAAAATCATTTGTCACATGGAAAAAATGTTTTTGACAACAATCACCGGAAGAAAATCAACCGTCACCAAAAAAAATCTATGTCACCAATAATTGTCACAAGGAAAAAAAAAGCAATTGTCACAAGAAAAAATCTCTTCTAACTGTCTCTAAAAAAAATGTCACCAAAAAAATCAATTATCGCCGAAATAACTGTCACCAACAACTGTCGTCAAAAAAAATATACTCAATTGTCACCGGAAAAATTGTTACCTAATGTAGGTGACAATATTTTGTCATCAACCTCATCACTAACGGAACTATCAGATCCACAACATCCAAAGCCAGATCCGTCCTCTACACTGCCAGATCGTGGTGACAATATCTTGATGACAATGTCTTGGTTATATACTAGTATATATTTTGATGACAATTTTTTAAGGTTACAATATCGTGGTGGCTGTCATCAACCTCGTCACTAACCATTGTCACCAACAACTGACACAAGGAAAATCATCTATTAGTAGAAAAAAAATCATTTTTCACCGGAAAAAAGTGATACTGAGAATTATCACCAGAAGAAAATCTACCGTAAAAAAACTGTCACCAGAAAAAAAAATCAATTGTCACCAAAAAAATTCACCCAAATGCCACTAGGAAAAAAATGTCACCAAAAAAGTCAATTGTCACCGAAAAAATATAGTCAACTGTGACAAAAAAGTTGTCACCAAAAAAATATAGTCAACTGTCACAAAAAAAATTGTCACCAAATGCAAGCGTTGACTGAAATGGTCAATGTTGACTGGTTAATGTTAAAATTAAAAATAGTCAAAGGGGAAGGAGGAATGGTATGGGATGAGGGAAGGAGGGGTATTTTTGGAAAAAATGAAAATTTACTTATGTAAAAAAAATAGACATTTACTTAATTTTCACATCTAAAATGGATATTTACCAAATTTAACCCATATAATATGCCTTAATTAATTAAATGTCTATCATCCAAGATCTACTAGCTAGTTAAATGTCCACCGGTCTCCTCTAAACCGTTGCCCGCTTTTCTAATCAGCACATATTTTCTAATCCAGCGAGCATGATATCTTTTGCGGCCCCAATGAAATCTTTCAAAATTTCCAGCATCACATGCAAATGCTATATGGTCTAAGCTCAAAATCTCATAACGTTTAAATAACAACACCTTCCCGATAATCAAAAGCTTAGTCATGACTAACTTTTTTCGGAGATTCTTTAGGTTTAGCTTAAAAAATCTTAAGTATATATATGCATAAGAGACCATGTCCTTGCGAAAAAAAAACATTAAAAAATAACTTTTGATCTCATTCACATCGCAACACGCCCCCGCAAGTCCAACTAGGAATGGACCATCTAGTTGAGACTTGGACAACTGGGTAAACCCAGACCAGGATCGACACGGGCCGTTAGGCTAACCGCTCTTATACCATATCAAAGTCCGACTCGGACCGATGACTAGGGGTCGTGTGCACGGGTGCACATGCGCTAGTAGCCTAGCATACAAGCCGAGTGAGGTTCCATTCTAAAACCAATTGACAATAGAAGGAGTAGCACACCGACTCATATATTAGGGCTTGATATGTTCAACTTTCCGATGTGGGACACTTTTGGTCTCACTCTCATTCACATCTCAACAAAATGTAACAACCTTGAGATAATTAGAAGAATCATATTCAATAACTGGAAGACCAGTTATGACATGAAACTTAAGTAAAGAAAAATGAGCAACTAGCCCATCAACTCTAAACCACGTTTTCATCTCTTTTTTTGTTACAATTTCATGCAATAACATCGGATGTACTAATTGAAAATTAAAACACGATTTTGACACTTGAAGAAAGACAACTATTCTTAAGCGGCTGAATAACAGAATCTGTCAACCCTCGCTTGATGGTTTCGCATACTTTAGAGACGTATCAATCTGATTCGTTTATATTAAATGCATATAACACCTATGTTTGATACATACTACCTCCGTTCCATAATACATGAGCTTTTCTTTTTTGACACGTTTTTTAAGGAGCGAAAAACTCTATAAAATATTATTTTTTTAATCAAAATTTTTATATCATTTGACACTTATTATTAATAAGTATCAAATTATATAAAAAATTTAATTAAAAAAATAATATTTCATATAGTTTTTCACTCCTTAAAAAGCGTGCCGAAAACTAAAAACCCATGTATTTTGGAACGGAGGGAGTATACAACCTCCACGCAATAAAGAATCTTCAGCCGTAGTGTCAACAGAGGTAATCATTCGTTGTTATCCATGTGAGTGATCCCAATTGGATTGGATGATTGGTGATAACCACAAGCCTATCAGCATCCGGTCTTCAAGCCCTAACTAACTAATATTCCCAAACAATTCCCAAATCCCTCTCAAACAAAAAAGTCTTCATTTTTTTTTAAATCTAATTTTGACTTGGTTCTATTTAAAATATATAGACCACGTGAAATTGTTGAACCAAGCTCTTTTAGTAAGGGAAAAAAGATCATTTGTCTTTGTGACACCTTAAATACGCGAGTTTTTATATATTAAAAATACCCCACCTTTGGGGTATGGTAAAAATATAGCATCAACTTTTAAATTTAATAAAATTATCTCGGCTTTGAGGGTGGTGGTAATATATTACCCTGTGTTTTCTCATGGGTAAAAAATGCTGACAAGATAACCTATGTGATTTTTTTTTGACAAGACAACATACGTGAAAGTTTTTTTTTTTTACAAATTAGCACTAAATAGGGTTTTTTTGATCGGATTCCTAAGGAAAAAAATAAAACGATAACAAACTAAACCCGAAAAACGAAATTGATTCAACAAAGCAACTAATCTGGTCAAAATTGCCTCAAATTAACACAACACGACTATTCCTAGCACCAAACCGACAACAAAACTAAACCACCAACAACAACAACAACGAAGAGGGGAAAAAAACTTACCCACCCAAATATGTAAACAAATCAAAGGGGAAGAAGATATGAGAGAGACAACTCAAGATAGTCGACCGCGAGGGAAGAAGACTGGCATTGAAGAGGAACCATGAGCTATACCTGAAAGGCCTGGAAGACAATCCACATAGGCTGCCTTGTCAGCATTTTTGACTCGTGAAAAAACTTGTGGTAATATATTACCACTACCCTCAAAGGTCAGGATATTTTTATTACATTTGAAAGTTAAGGATATATTTTTACCATACCCCCAAAAATGGGGGTATTTTAATTAGTTTTCCCTATTAAATACTAGCCAGTATACTTCACATGTGTTGGACAATATAATTTTAAAATTCAAATAATAATTTGATTATTATAAAAACATTAATAAATTACTCTAAATTTTTTATTTATCTAATAAAATAAATAAATTCAATTATTTATAATTATGATTATTTTTAATGAAGACGGTATCAACTATAAATAGGATGCTATTGTATAAAATTAGATTATATGAAATCCATTTTAAAAAATAAAAGTAATTAGGGAGTGTGGCTTTAAAGATTAGATGCTTGCACCAAATAAATCATGTTAGATAAAAAAAGATGCCAACAAATACATTAATACATTTAATAATTATTTTAATATATAGTGAGGGTGTGTTTAGATTCCACAATATATTATTTATAATATAATTATTGTATATTACCTCGGTTTATGTGATTATTTGGTAAATCACTATTTTATCTCTTTTTTTTTTCCGGAAATTTCGCGAGGTACCCCTCGGGTATTGCAATTTTCGCGAGGTATACAACTCTTTTACATATTTCGCGTGGTACCCCTGAGTTTTTGAAATATTTCGCGTCGTGCCCCTCCCGTTAAATATTAAAGAAAAACGTTACACTTCCGTTAAATAAATGAAAAGGTAAATACAGTAAAAGAAAAAGAAAGGACAAAACGCTTTCTCTTACCTCTTGCATCTTTCTCTCTGAAACCCGATATGAGCGAACAGACATCAATGAAGGACGGAGTGGAAGACAAACCCAACGTCGGATAGTATCTTGGTGCTTGATGGTGGCCGAATTGTAAAAGAAAGATTTTGATGACAACAATGGCTTTATACAAGCCAAAACAACACAGAAATGTAATATGAAACTCAATGAACAAGATATGAAGATGGAGGAGCAGATTTAGTAAACTTTCTCTAGGGTTTTCCTCTGGCAGCCATGCTGCATTTCCTTCCTCACTCTTAGTTCGAGAAAACAGAAAATGAGGCCTTAAATACCTCTTACAGGATGGACCACATTTGTCCTTATTCGGATAGCTAAAACGCAGTGCAAAGGGAAAGAAGCTAACTAATACATTAGCTAGCTAAAACACAAGTAACTAACACTAACGGCTAGTTAACAGTGTTATACATACTTCAATACCCCCTCCTCAAGTTGGACTTGGGGAGAGATCCACAAGTCCCAACTTGTAAGAGAAGGTCTTATATCTCTCTTCACTTAGTGGCTTAGTCATGAGATCAGCAACCTGAATTCTTGTTCGAATGTGTGGAGTGCATATGAACCCCTCTAACACTTTCTCACGAATAAAATGACAATAAACCTTAATGTGTTTCGTCCTCTCATGAAACACAGGGTTGGCAGCAATGTAAATTGCAGCTTTGCTATCACAATGAAGAGGGATTTGTAATGTAGGACTGATGTATAGATTCTTCAAAAGGCCTGCTATCCACACTAATTCACTGGCAGTTCTTGACATGCTTCGATATTCAGATTCTGCTGAAGATTTGGACACTATTAACTGCTTCTTTGTCTTCCAAGAAATCAGAGATTTGCCAAAAAACACACAAAATCCAATGAGAGATCTTGCACTGTATGCACATGATCCCCAATCTGCATCACTATAGCCTATGACATTATAATCACCATCTCTGGATAACAACAATCCAATACCAACTGTTCCAGCCAGATATCTAACAACATGTGAAGCAACATTCATATGAGCATCTCGTGGATCACTCATAAATTGACTCAAATGCTGAATAGCATATGAGAGATCTGGTCTTGTCAAATTTAGGAACAAGAGTCTCCCAATTAGCCTTCTATATCTTTCTGGCTCCTTCAAAGGTGTCCCTGAGTCCAAGGACAGTTTTAAACCTTGTGGTAATGGAATACCACTTGGCTTGCAGCCACTCATTCCACAATCATCAATGATATCAATTATATACTTTCTTTGGTGCAAAGAAATCCCTGCACTTGATCTAGTAACTTCAAGGCCTAAGAAGTACCTTGCAGGACCCAAGTCCTTTATGGTGTATGCTTGATGCAGCACATGCTTAACCTTGTTTATCTCTTCCTCATCATCTCCTGTAAGCAGGAGATCATCAACATAAACCAGAGCCAACACCTGCCCTTTCTCTACTGTCTTGATAAACAGGCTGTAATCATTCTTAGATTGGATGAATCCAAGAGACAACATGAAGTGAGTAAGCTAAGTATTCCACTGCCTTGAAGCTTGTTTTAAGCCATATAATGACTTGTTCAGTCTACACACAACTCCTGGCTGTATAAGATATCCCTCTGGTGGCTGCATATAGACTTCCTCTTCTAATTCACCATGTAAAAAAGCATTATTAATGTCTAATTGGAACACAGTCCAATCCTTCTTAGTTGCTAAGGAAAAAATCAATCTCACAGTTGGCAACTTTGCAACTGGATAGAAGGTGTGTTTATAATCTTTTCCTTCAATCTAAGTGTATCCCTTTGCCACGAGCCTTGCCTTATATCTCTCTACAGATCCATCTGGATTGTATTTAATTTTATACACCCATCTGCATCCTATAGGTTTACAACCAATAGGTAAGGGAGTAAGAGTCCATGTCTGATTCTGTTCAAGTGCAGACAGTTCTTTGCTCATAGCTTCTTGCCAAAGTGTACTTCTCATAGCCTCTCTATAGGACCCAGGTTCTGGTATGCTCACCATATTGGAAAAGGACTCAACAAAACTCCCATCATACTGATCCAGAGGGCCTAAAACCTTGACCAGAAAAGCATTTGATTTCCTTTGAGTCATGGCATTGCACACATAATCACTAAATCTTCCAGGTCTATGAGTCTGTCTCTCAGACCTTCTCAATGGTGGAAACTCCACCTCATTAAGACCTGGATGAACACCATCACCTCCTTGAGGGAGTGCTCTCCAAGGTGACTGGTTGTCAGATTATTCTGAGGAAGAATGCTCATGGTGTTCAACATCTCTCTGTGGAGTAGCAGCCTGTGGAGTAACAGCTGGTGTTGGGACAATAATGGGGTGTGTTGGCTGGTACTCAAAATCTACAGCAGAGTTTACAAGGGGCAACACATTCTCTTGAACAACTTTATCACTTTCTAAAACATTATCCTTATAAGGAAATATCTCCTCATTAAAAACTACATCTCTACTAACAAACATTTGCTTTGTCTTCAAATCAAGTAATTTATATCCCTTTTGTCCATGAGGATAACTTAAGAAGACACATCTTCTCCCTCTTGCTTCAAACTTGTCCCTTTCTGAATGGCTCACTGGAGCATAACATAAGCATCCCACAACTCTCAAGTCATCATAAGACACTTTCCCTTTCAGCAACACCTCAATAGGTGTTTTCCATTGTAACACTGTAGATGGAAGCTTGTTTATCACATGAGTAGAAGCAAGAATACATTCACTCCAGAGATACAAGGGCAGATTTGCATGGATTCTCATGGCTCTTGCTGTTTCCACCAAGTGCCTATGTTTCCTCTCAACCCTTCCATTCCGCTGTGGTGTGTAAGGAACACTTTTCTGATGCAGCACACCATTAGAAGCAAAGAGCTCAGTGCATTCCTTATTCACAATTTCAGTCCCATTGTCACTTCTGACACATTTAACCCTTCTCTCAAACTGTGTCTCTACATACTTCATAAAATTTCTGATCACATTGCTCACTTCCCACTTGCCTTTCATCAAGAAAGTCCAAGTGGCTCTACTGTGGTCATCCACAATAGTTAAAAAAATAATTTGCACCTTGGATGCTTTGTGTCCTATAAGGACCCCATACATCCACATGAATCAAATCAAACACATCATTTGCTCTAGAATTACTTAATTGAAAAGGCATCCTATGATGCTTAGCAAGGTTGCAAGTGTCACAAAACATGTCATTCATACTGAAATGACTTAAATGTTCCATATGTCTCAACTTAGAAAGAGAGGTATGACCAAGTCTAGCATGATGCAAACTCAAATCTACTTTAGCAGAAACAAAAACTGAAGGTGCAGGCAAGATGCCACTGGTTGCTTCATTTCCCTTCAACTGCAGCACCTTGTAGAGCCCATTCCTTCTGTATCCTCTCAGCAAAATGCCCTCACAGCCAGGGCCCTGTAAAACACACCCATTCTTATCAAAAACTGCCCTGAAATCTGAATTATCAACCAACTTACCAACTGATAACAGATTGTGTTTGAAACCAGGAACATACAAGACATTTTGCAATGTAATGTGCTGAGATAAAAAGGACCTTTCCTGACTCAGTCACTAATATGATATGCCCATCTGGCATTCCAACATAGAAAGGCTGAGATAATCTCTTCCTTTCTGAGATCAATCTCTCATCATTGACCATATGATCTGTGGCACCTGTATCAATGATCCATTCCACTCCTATCCTTTCTCTACTCAAGGAATCTAGAGTAGCAAAGCAGTATTTACCTGCAAAATTTGCAGTTGTGGATGACTCCACTTGATTCTTCCCTTTCATCATCTTCATGACTTCTTGACAAACAGCATTGACTAGAGCCTTGTCCATTCCACATTCACCTGCATTTCTCTGAGCCTTGTTTTCATCTAAAGGAGTATCTTGATCCTGCAATCCAACTGAATTTGCAGAAGGCTTCACATTATCCTTGGGACCTTGCCACCACTCTGGATAGCCATGTAGCTTGAAACACTGCTCCATGAAGTGTCCCTTTTGATTGCAAAAATTACATTTCCTGTTAGACTTGTCAAATCTGTCATTATAACTTCCAAACCTCTCATTCCTTGGCTGTCCCTCTCTTCTGAAATCTCTCTTCTCCTGAGATCCAGCTCCCTAATAATTGCCAGACTGCCCTTGATAGTTGCTTGACTGCCCATAACTGCCTGATTGCCCATAGCTCCTCGTGAAGGTCTTGTTCCCTTGCCTCCCTGCAGCAAGAGCACTAGATTCCAGTGTAGATGCATTGGAAAGAGCACCATCTTTTTGGCTGCTTTCTGCCTGGCTAACAAGATAGTAAGCTCTGTTCAGATTAGGAATAGGATCAGTAGACAGTATCTGACTCCTCACACTCTCATATGAGTCATTCAAACCCATCAGAAATTGCATAAGCTTATTCTTCATGTCCATATCACTCATCTTCCTTTGTTTATCACATCTGTAATTAGCAATTCCACCACATGTGCAAGTTGGAATCCCCTCCAATACCTGCAACTGATCCCATATAACTTTCAATTTGTTAAAATATTCTGAAATAGACATTCCTCCCTGCACTATCAAACTCAATTTCTTCTTAAGCTTGAAAATAAGTGGTCCGTTTGTCTGACCATATCTTTCTGCTATCTCATCCCAGAGTTGCTTGGCCGATTCCACATAAACAAATCTTTCCTTAATAGAACTCACCATGGAGTTCAACAACCAACACCTCACCGTAAAATCAGCCCTCATCCATCTCTGAGAATCCATTGATCCTTCAGGAAGAGGCCTGACACAAGTTCCATCTATGAAACCCAACTTGTTCTTGGCACCTAAGGCCATTGTCACTCCCCTCATCCAAGGGAGAAAATTAACACCATCAAGTACAGTAGTATCGAGCTGAGCTCCCGGATGATCCGAGTTAGCTAAGAAAAGAGGGTCACCAAAGTTACCTTGAACATTTTGGTTTATAGGAATCTGACCTTGAATATCATGGTTTTCAGGAATCGGATCTGCCATCTTCCTTCAATGCTTCGTAACGAGAATCAGTAATATAATCCCTACAGCTCTGATACCATGTAAAAGAAAGATTTTGATGACAACAATGGCTTTATAGAAGCCAAAACAACACAGAAATGTAATATGAAACTCAATGAACAAGATATGAAGATGGAGGAGCAGATTTAGTAAACTTTCTCTAGGGTTTTCCTCTGGCAGCCATGCTGCATTTCCTTCCTCACTCTTAGTTCGAGAAAACAGAAAATGAGGCCTTAAATACCTCTTACAGGATGGACCACATTTGTCCTTATTCGGATAGCTAAAACGCAGTGCAAAGGGAAAGAAGCTAACTAAAACATTAGCTAGCTAAAACACAATTAACTAACACTAACAGTTAGTTAATAGTGTTATACATACTTCAATACGAATCGAGGACGATTCCTATCACTCGATGTTGGCAGTCGGGAGGAGACCCTCGTGGTTGTGACCACTAATCAGGTAAAGCTTTGATTTCTAGGATTTGAAAATTAGGGAAATTTGGTTTCAAATGTTAGAATTGAAATTGGGGGTTTTCATCGGTTGTTTAAGATTCTAGGGTTTAAAATTAGGGTGTTTGATTATTAACCTATGAGGCTTTGACTATATTGTATATTGAAGATGAGTAGATGACCATCACACATTACCGCACTACAAGTTCTCATATCTTGTTGATGACAGCACTTGTTCCATGAGTATTGGGTTTGGGTAATTTATAAAAAAACCACACTTCAATGAATCCACTTAAAAAATTTGATTGAATTTGGCTAAAAGATTTCACTAAGGGGATTAATTTATTAGTTGTTACTTTGAGATTTGAAATTTTGAGTTGTTACATTTGAGTGAATTTCTCATGAGATTTAAAATTTAGAAATTAATAACAATAAGCATTTAGTCAGTTTTTTAGTGTGCATGTATATGGAATTCATTAAGTTGAAGAGAAAGCAGCATGTTGTTGATTTCCATAGCAGGAAGCCGCCTTCTTTTTCTGAATCCATTTTCTATGTCTCTTCTGGAGTCTCTAAACTTCATTCTTGATTTCTTTTAATTTCTTCAATTTTTACTGCATTGATCTCGTGAATTTTGGAGGTTGTGTTGGGAGGGAAGTGGTTGATTAGGGGTTTCATGTTTCACTTACTGATACTGTATGATTTCGATCACTAAAACACTTAATAAAATCTAGAGTCTTACTTGTCTTCATTCATAGAACATCTTTTAGGAGTGATGACCAATGTGAAGGCACTCCAACAGATGGAGACAGTAGCTTAGTATAACCATGCATCAAGAAGTGAACTTTCTAGTTCAATTTATGATAATGATCAGCAGGAGATACCAATGAAGCTTCAGTGCGTTGATTGCAAAATAAATCAAGTCTTTGTATATACATCAAATGAGGGGGCATAAATTTACCTTGAAGCTTATTTTGAAGCCTATTATCTCAAATGGTAGAGCATGTGCTTATGCGCAAGACGTGGGTTCGACTCCCACATAGGCTAATACAAAGATATGATGTGTAGGTGTTTTGCTAATCGTATATTTTCAGTATATAATTAGTCAACAAACAACCCCATATGATTTAAAGTAATTTAAGCTTCATTTTGAACATTCAATTAAGTTGAGATTAGCCTATGCGGGATTTGAACCCGCATCTTTGTGTATGTGCACAATGCTCTACCATTTGAGCTAATAGGCTTAAAATTCGATAGTCAATCCTTAGATTTGATTGAGGTTAACTGTCATTTTGAAATTTTGGCATCTCAGAAGAAGTCAACAAGGCCTCATTTTTTAAGCCTTGGTTTTGGATGTCAAATTGTCAATGTAAAGCTCATCTTAATTTCAATTACATTGAAATGGTTTCCAATCTACAGATCAATGCAACGACTTCAAAATGGAAAGATACTGTCTTGAACTGAATGGAAAGATATTGTCAAGTAAGTTACATACCTTATACCCTCTCTTCATGTCCCTTGAATCTTCTTGTTACTTCTTCAACCCATGCTTCCTGATTATTTTCTTGGTAAATTGCTACGGAAAGGACAAAGGTACAAATCAGCACTCTAGTGTGTGCCCTTGTCACAACACACTAATTTCACTCAGCATATGGAAATGAAAAAGGCAAATGACGAGGAAGGAGAAGATCCAGAAAATAAACAAAGTTGTAGAAACCTGGAATAGCCAGCAAGTATATGAGAAAGTCTCAAACAAGATGTAAACACGACGACATTGTTTCTAACTGGATTAAATATACAGTCAAGTCAGGTCTCTGTTCTGGTTAAGGTTAATGGCTTTAGCAAAAGGTTATTGCACAACGAAACTAACATTATAGGGAAATTGTCACGGTATAAGGAAAATGCTAACGCAACAAATAACACGGTCACCTCTTCAAACCACCGACGGAACAGTAATAACACTCAACATACAAAAATGTAGAAATAACACATAGCAGCGGGCAAGCACATGGATTCAATGTTTTAAAATCGAAAGATACCATCAACTCATCAAGTCCATTTATGGTTCTAGCCAAGGTTGTGAAGTCCACCTATTACATTTTCCTTTTTGACCTCAAACACCTTCATACGAGCATAAACTTAAAAGTAACATCAACCAAGTTCATATATGGAAGATAGGTGAATTAATCCTTGTGATATATGCCAAATGGCTCAAATTACTCTATTCTCAAAACAGTGACACAATTAAAGATGTTCGGCCTTGGGATGTACTCAAAACCCTAATTGACTTTAACGAAACCGATTATTCATTCTATAACCTAGACGGGCCAGCTCAAACAGTAGATGAAGCAAATAATCAAGCATTATACCTCCTGGTTCTTCAAAATGCTACATTTATAATGTTAAAAGAAATTACATATTCGAACAAATAACATCCCTCTAAGATTAACAATAACCAGAAAGCGAATATTTTCTATGTATCCTATTTCCAATGCGATCGATCAAATCTCCAACTTTTCAACCTTACCGCTTCAATGCATTCTCAATTTCTAACACAAAATCAGAGAAATCGATCGGGAAATCAACCGTAGACTAACCAAATGAAGGCATCCCTAACTCAGAGGATCGCAATTCCGAACTCGAAGGATCGCAATCAAGCAGTGCAATCAATAAACAAAAAGACCTAATTAAAGAAGCACAATCAGAGAGAATAAAACAGTGGGAAGGACGGAAGATTTCAAAACCTTGGAAAAATCTTGGTCGCTGTAGCCTGTAGCGTTGGATGATGATGACACAGAGAAATGGGAGATTTCCCCATCTTCAATTCGATTTCCCAAAACCTTGGAAAAATCTTATCCGCTGTAGCCTGTAGCCTGTAGCGTTGGCGAAGACGACGCCTCTCCCGGTGGAGACGGCGGATCCGAACACAGGGGTAGGAGGGCTGTTCTCCGGCGTGGCCTTCTTCTTCGCGTTCTTGCTCTCTCTCTTCGCTCTCTCCTATGTTCTCCGGCCTTTCTTTCTTTCTTTCTTTTTTAATTGCAAACTAACGCAGAGCTGTTAAAATTAACCGGAAAGGGCACGAGACAAAACAATTGAAAACCACAGGGGCACCACGCGAAATAAGTAAAAGAGTTGTATACCTCGTGAAAATTGCAATACCTCAGGAGTACCTCGCGAAATTTCCATTTTTTTTTTGAGATTTTTAGTCGTGCAAACGCTTACTTAAATCGAAACAAAATAATTGTATTGTAGTTTATGCATTGTAAAATCCAAAAACACCATGAATTAAGTTGGATTGATAATTCCTTGACTCTATAATAAACTTGAAAAACACCCTGAAGTAAAATAATTGTATTATAATTCACGCCGCAAAGAAAATTTTGAATGATTTTTCTATCCTTGGGGCATATATATATAGGGGCTCTTTCCGGTGAGGAACCCCTTACCATGAAACGGAAGGACAATTGTAGGCCTTTAGATGAGAAATGATGGATGGTTGAGAAAAAAGCTATAAAGAATTATTTTTTAAAAACAAAAACAAAACTAACCAACTAACTGCCTCCTTCACCCTTATTTTTTTTTAAAAAGGCGGATGTATCATGTATGCCCCATTTCATATTTCCTCACATTTCGTAATTCTTCACATGCATCTATCCAACTAAATATCTTCATAATTACGTATTAAATTTTTTTTTGCTGTTATTAGTTTTTAAAGAAACAAGTATTGAAGTTTAATGGGTTAAATATTCATATTTTGTATTCTAAATATTCACATTTAATGACTTAAATATTCATATTGAACGGAAAATTCATTATTAGAAGTGAATATCTACAATATAAAATTGGAATATTTAACTCATTAAAAGTGAAAGTTTATTTTTAAAAAGAAATAACAAAATAGTGACTTTGATATATAATTATGAATATATTTAATTTTATAACTAGTATTTTAAATCTGAATAATGAAGTTAATAAATATGAATAATAGCTAGTAGAGTTAATCATTCGCTTCCTCATGTACAAAATATCAATGAATATGAATAAGTAATTATATAAATTTGAATAGTTAAGTTGTTAAATATGAATAAATTTTGATAAAGTAATAATCTATAATATAATGTCTAATACATATGAATAATTATTTGAATTCAAAAAACCAACTAACAACTAATAGTATACACTTTGAACAATTGCTTTTGCTCTGTTGAAAGACTTGAAACATTAACTGTGTTTTAGAAAATTGAAGAGGGGCGACAGTTTTTTTATTTTCAAAATAAATGGCAGTTTTTTTTTAATTTATTAGTATTTTTTCAGTTTTTTTCTCCACCATCCAATTTTTCTCATCCAATGGCCTATAATTCTCCTCTTGTTTCATGGTAAGAGTCATCCTCATAATAAAGTTCCTCTCTCTCTCTCTCTCTCTCTCTATATATATATATATATATATATATATATGATAAGAGTACTAAATTGGAAATATGCTTCAAATTTAAATTAGTTTAGCTTTTCTTTTAATTAGATTCTTAGGGTCGATTATTTTTTTAGTAGCGAATTTTTCTCTATTTAGGATCTTATCCTATGCCACTGGAGCACAAGATAGAAAGACCGAATTTCGAATTATGCTTATATAGGAATTAACTCAATAATTCACTTACATTGACAATGATAGAATGTTCATAGTTAGTAGCTATTTTGGAAAAGTAGTAAATTATTATATTGATCTAATGATCTTGTAAAAAAAAAATAGCTAAAAATTTGTTAAAAAATAGATCAATTAAAAAAAAGAATAATATGAAAAGTTGGAGTGAATAGAGTATATTGAAAATCAAAGATACAAATATTTTGATGGTTAGCCCTTCGACTGTCTCTCTTCTGGTCTTCTTGCTGAGATATTTTGTTTTCGAGTTTCTTTGTTGTTTTATGCTTTTTATGGTTGTATCATGACAGTTAGCCCTTCGACTGTCTCTCTTCTGATCTTCTTGCTGAGATCTTTTGTTTTCGAGTTTCTTTGTTGTTTTATGCTTTTTATGGTTGTATCATGACGGTTAGCCCTTCGACTGTCTCTCTTCTAGTCTTCTTGCTGAGATCTTTTGTTTTCGGATTTCTTTGTTGTTTTATGCTTTTTATTGCTGTATCATAACGGTTAACCCGTCAGTCGTTTTTCGATTTCTTATTGTCCAAGACTTTAGTTGAAGTCTTGAGACTTCGAATTATTTCCTGTTCAAAAATAAAATAAAATATTTTGACAAAAATGTGGAGTATTGCGTTTGACCGACGCTTCATTTATATTCCAAAATGCGAGGAATATGTAACTCACTTTATTTTGGTCGGAGGAATATGTAACTAAATTCCCACTCTGTCTATATACCATTTTTTTAAGAAGCCCGTGTCTATAATCTATATACCTGCAAGGATGCAACGTACCGCGCACCCTAACTAACCTAAACCATCTATTCTAAACTCCTAACAATCCCTCCCGCCAAATCTTCAGGGTGCGCGGTAGTCTGTCTTTGCGAACGAGAATCCGAAGTTCTACATCAGTCTCTAAACACTCGTTGTCAGCCAACTCTTCAGGTAAAAATTGTAATATATATTTCGCTTCTCTATTTTTTTTTAAAAAAAAAGAAAATTATGGGAGATTACATTATGTCTGCAGTAATCCGATCCACTCTAGTGCATACTTAATAAAAACTTTAGTGTTTATGATGTGATTTGTTAGGGGTGGGTGTGGGACGGAACTGGACGAAGATCGTCTTGCGCTCCGTTCCGTTTAATATTTGTGGGAGAGGATTTGTTTTTTTGTTTTTTTTTAAATCTTGCACGGGTCTTATATCCCCGCGGGACATGACGGAACGGAGATGGGACAAATCTTCTCCCTCAAATAAAAAAGATTATAAAAAATAAAAAATTCTTATATATTTTGTAATTTTCAAAGATATGACACATATATGATAGATCTATAATGAGAAGGGATAGAAAGAGGAAAGGGAGGAGAGAAACTCTTTTTGGAGAACCCCTTTTCCATTCAAAATAGTGAGAGAACCAAACCCTAAAATCCCCTCCTATGTAAATCACCATGAATCTATATCTATATAAACTCTTAATTTAGAGAGTTTAGGATGATGTGTCAAGCTTAGAGGAATTTTAGGAGTCTCGGCCAATCATTATTTTTGTCATTTTTCTTTGATTTTCTTTAATTCTTTTTTTTTCTTTTTCCTTTAATTCTCTTTTTTTCTTTAATTTTACTATCTATATAAACTCTTAATTTATAAGAGTTTAGGATGATGTGTCAAGCTTAGAGGAATTTTAGGAGTCTCGACCAATCATTATTTTTGCCATTTTTCTTTGATTTTCTTTAATTATATTTTTTTCTTCTTTTTCCTTTAATTCTCTTTTTTCTTTAATTTTACTAACTATTGGGCTTAATTCAAAACATTGATCTTAGCCTAAATTATAATTTTAATAGTTTTTTTTCTCTAAAAAAAAAATGGGATTAATTCAAAACATAAAATTAATAATAAGAAAATATAAAATTAATATTAGTAATCTACATCTATATATATATATATATATATATATATATATATATATATATATATATATATATATATATATACTACTTTAATCGTTTTCTCAACCCATGAGTTTAATTCAAAATATTTAATTATCTGAACTTTTACAATTATGTTATAATATTAATTTAATATATTAGTAAGATTTTATTTATAAAAAAACGCGCCATGGCGCGAGAATCATACTAGTTGGTTCTAAATCCGAAAATTGGGGTTTGAACCTTCAATCTCCTACCCGTAATTATAGATTAATGCCGGTTTCGTTGCCCAACCACCAGTACTTCCGCCGCCTGTGATCGCCTTCCGACTTTGATTCTGCTGTTCCTCTGGCGCCGGCGACGGTTGTGCTTGGCGTTAACCACCTTCGTCGACCTTGGGCTTGCTGGTTCGCATATATATGCACACATGGTGATGATATATTAAGGGTGTTAACTTATTAATGTTATTTCGCATGCGTACAGAGATACACATATATTAATCTCAACTACAAGGATGATGGAATGTTGTCAACCAGCTGGAGTTGGGAACAATATAGGACATGGGCATAGTGCCCCTGCTCCCGCACCTGCACCTGCACCTGATGGAGGACATAGCCATAGTGCCCCCGCTCTTGGTAGAGGACATGGGCATAAGGCCCCTTCTGCTAGTACCTACCAACAACCACCTCCATATATATATATAAACACAGTTCCAACTTCAGCTCCAGCTTCCACTCCAACTCCAACTGCTCCTGCATCTGGTAATCATTCATATCTCTCTCTCTCTCTCTCTCTCTCTCTCTCTCTCTCTCTCTCTCTCTCTCTCTCTCTCTCTCTCTCTATATATATATATATATATATATATATATATATATATATATATATATATATATATATATATATATATATATATATATATGTATGGAAACAATGTTTTTTTTTGAAGCAAGATAAGAATTCGGTTCTCCAGACAAGCCTAGAGAAACCGAAAGACCGAACAAGTCGATAGATGGACTAACTATCATATACAACCGAAAAAACATACATAAGCAAATGACTGAAGGAAATAACATAAAGAAATATCAGGAAGCAAATGACTGAAGGAAATAACTATCTTATCCCTCAAGGACGATAACACGATCGTAATAGGCTGCACAAGGGCAAGCCAAAATAGAGACTGATAAGATGAGCCAAAGGCGAAAGAATAAAACAACAATCAAAAGGAAAAGACAAAGGCCAGCAAGATTGAAATTTGTATTTTTATTTTATTTTTTTTCCTTGGAAAAGAAAGAAGCGTATCACCATCCAAGGTGAAGGCTGGCAACTACGAGGAGAGGAGATGTGGCGGAAGGTCGGTGAGGGTTGCTGGATGGCGGAGCCGAAGGAGGCGGGAGCGGAGCGGCTGAAGGCTGAGAACGCGGGGAAGCAGCAACGCGAGGGCAGAACTGCGGAGGCCGAGACTGAGGGGGTCGAAGGTTGCAGGCAAGGGCGAGGACCGCCGGGGAAGCTGATGGGCGAGGCGGCGGAAGGTCGGTGGCGGTGGCCGAAAGTGACCGGAAGCCTAGGAGGAGGAGGGTCGTATGTAGACAGAGGTGGGACGAGTGCGGTGAAGAGTCAAGAGCCGACGGTGAGGCGGTGAGATGGTGAGGGAGGCCATGGTGATGACGGCGGCGGAAAACCCGAACTCTCATAAAAGAGAGCTTTTTAGGGTTTTACCCGGCCTTCATTATATATGCTCCTTATTATGGAAACAATGTTGAGTAAAATATAAGGTATAAAAGAAAAGTATATATACCAATCACAAGTTGGTGTAGTGGTTATGGGGCTACATCCCATGTCTCGAGGTTCGAAGTTCGAATCCCCGTGGAAACATGGAGACGCTTGTGAGTGAGAGGGTCAACCCCTTAAATGGGCCTACAGTAACCCGATCCAGATGTAGAGTGGGCTTGCTCACTTGAACTGGAAATGATCTAAAAAAAATAATAATATATATATATATATGTTTTCTATTATTCCACGAAAGAAATTCGACTGTCAAGGCTATAGGAGTTGACGGTCCGAATGAGATACTGCGCAACAAGTTGCGGAATTTAGCGGTGTATCCAGTAAAAATTATTGGTGTATTTAGTATATTTAATTAGTAGGAAATAATTTCCTGGTAAAGAGGTTCAAGTGGACAGATATGATTGGAATTTTTCTATATGCTGCCACTATGGCATAAGTTAAAAGACGCCCAATGGGAAAATATTTTTTAAAATTAAATTATTTTATTCTTAGTATTGCTTTCAGTTTCAGATGGTCGCTTATATGTTTAGTAGAAAATCTTATATGATTAAAGTTTTTAACTTATACGCACTCTTAAAACATATGTAGTATATATGTTAGACGGACGATTTATACACAAAATTTTTATGTTAGGATTTACATATATCGATCCATGGTTCATACTCCCTCCGATCGGAAATATTTGATGTTTTAAGAGATGAAATTTGATCAACAATATTTGATGTTTTAAAAGTAATAATTGCGCTCTTTTTTACTTTTGCACTAATAATAATATAATTTGTACTTTTTTTTTGTTTAACCAATCATATTTGTCCATAATAAATGTGACGGGGGAGTAAAAGTTATTTGATGGGTATTTAAAGGTGGAAGTAATCTTTCTTAATACTTGTGCATATCTGTAAAACATTGCTCATTTCCGATCGGATGAAGTATATACGAATCATATGTGGTATATATTCGGATGATAGGGAATGGAAGCATAAACACCAACGCCAACAGCAACAACAATAGCAACGCGAACAATGACAACAGCGCCCAAATGGTTGGATCAGTCGGGATGCAACACGGGCAAGGTTCCGTTGAAGTTGGCAAGTACAGCAACGCAACCCCTCCTGTAAGTACTGCCAACCCTGGAAATGGTGGGTCGATTTCCCCTGGAAGGCAAGTCGACAACTCCACGACGTGTTGCTTATGTGTCATTATGTAACGGTTATAAAGGTAAGTTCAACCCTACACAAATTGACTTATAGTACTTTTGAATTATGTAACTGGTAAATCTAGGACCCTCTATTTGTTAATTAAAATATGATATTTTATTAGCTATTCATTCTATTGTCTAATTGTACGTTGATGTTGTGATTGTTTCAGAGTTGCTGTTCAACTAGACTTGGTGTCATATTTGGGGCAATTGGGCAAGTGATTCAAATCAAGCATTATACTCGACTGTGTGATCATTCCTCTTTTAACTCTGTTGTGTGTTGTGATAATTATTCAATTGGTGTGATAATTGTAAATTGTGTTGTGTTTATTTTTTTTTTGTTTTGTGTTGTATTCGACTGTATTATGTTTGAAATTATACAGGTTGTGTTATTTTCTTATGTTAGTATAAGGTATGTTTCAACTAACATTTTCGTCAAACACTATTTCGTTCAAGGTTTTGCACAGGGCCTTCGAAACCCATTGACCGACCTTGTTTTTTTGCACCTGATGTTTGCTTGTTGAATTGTATGCTTTATTGTTTATGGTTGCTGTGGAATTTGGGGCGTTTTGGAGCATGTCCATTTACCATATATTTAAGTAAATATCCATTTTTATAACCTCATTGAGAACTAATTAAATGTCTCTAAATGACATTCTTATCCTTTTCATTTTTAATTTAACCATTGACCATTAACCGATCAAGGTTAGTGTCACCACCCTTAATCAATGGTGACCCATACGGTTATTGACACATGAGGCGACAACTTTTTTTTTTAGTGGACCTCAAACTATTTTTTTAAAAGTTTTTTACGAGGTCGGTGTCACCCCCCTTATGGTGCAACTGACATCAAATGGTAGGAGCCATGAATATGAGAATAAACATTCTAGTAAGTATATGAGCGATCCAATAGTTAAGACAAATTTAGTCAAATCTCACCGGGATAATGTGTTTTCTCTCGCTCAAAAAGTGTTTAAGTTTATCAATTAACGCTCAACTCAATATTCCTATATGCAAAAAGCTACACATGCAAATATATATTGACACTTATATCACCAATCTCTCCACTTGAACGTTGTTGAAACGGTTTCTTGAGCAAACAAATTAATGAATTTATAATCAGGACCTTGCTATAGTATAACAGAGTCAAGTTAATTCGTTCGCGATCCGCAGAGAGATTGCCAGTGTTGTTAATTTCTATTAATCCTAGGCAAAGTTTCAGCAGAAGATTTGGAAATATAGAGTTTCAATTTAAATTCAGAGCAAAAGAACGGGATTTGTAATCCATATTAAAAAGGAATTACATAGTCAGGGATCACCACAATAACAATCATGTGCACAGATCATCAACAAATTCCCAAAAACACAACCTTTATCATATATTGTTAGAGATGTGAATGAGACTAAAGTGTCCCACATCGGAAAGTTGAACATATCAAGCCCTAGTATATGAGTCGGTGGGTTACTCCTTCTATTGCCAATTGGTTTTAGAATGGAACCTCACTTGGCTTGTGTGCTAGGCTACTAGCGCATGTGCGCCCGTGCACACGACCCCCAGTCATCGATCCGATAAGATCAACTTTCACTAATCCCATCAATCACTCGATTTCACTTTCGCGAAAATCGCCTTTCGATTCAAACCATAGATAGAAAGATATAGACCCCAGCTCGGCCCTTGACCATGCATATATCAGAAGCCGGAAGCAGTTGATACACAGATATATCTAAACAAGCTTTATTTTAAACAAGCTTTACTTCCATTCCACGTACAAGCTCGAAGCAGCAGTTGATACACACATAGAGAGATAGATCGATAGAACACAGTCTTAATTACTTCCACTAGCTTATGTGAAATTACTTGGCGGACTGTGTGGGGGCCAAGTTATATATAATTGTCTGGATGGATTTTTTTATTTTCATATACTAGCTAGATCGATCGATCCATCCATCCATCCATCACTTAAATACCAATATTAAACCCAACATTGAAAAACCTGCCCCTTCTAGGCATGCCATCATAAGGACCGGTACCGGTACCTTTGTTGCTACCATTTGATCCATTTCCATGGTACACACCACCCTGCGAGTGTTGCATCCCGGATGACCCATTGTCCATCCGACAGCTGTTGTCGTTGTTGGAGTTGGTGAAGCTTCTGCCCGCTGAAAAACAATTCTTGAATCCATCACTATATGTACGTGTGCGTGTTTATTTCAATGTTATAATAAAAATTAAATGTATGTAAATAAAAAAAATATCTACATAGCTAGCTAGAGAGATGAATTAAAACATCTTCTTAATCATTCTATTGAATTTCAACTTGTCCGCCCTTGAATTTTTACTTAATAAAAAAATATAAAAATACCAGGAGTTGCACCCATGTTGTTCCCATCTCCAGATTGACTAGCCATATCTTCTATAGCTTGTTAGTTTATATCGATCTGCACAATGATGACATAAATTAAACCCGCCAAAGAGAAAATTGAAAGAAAATTATTTAGTGTAATAATACAATTAATATAGGAAATTAATTAAGCTACCTCAAGAGTTTGTGGCCGGATATATATTGTTTGTAGTTTATATTTAGGGTGAGAGTGTGTGTGGTGTGTGGGGGCTTGCGGGGGGCTATATATATACACGCTACATGGGGAATTGATCTTGATTTGGAATCTTTTATATAATACTCCATCCGTCCTAAAATACATGGTCTTTTAGCACTTTGCACAAGTTTTAATAAAACACTTTACTTTAAAAAAACATCATCATTACACTAACTTTTACATAAATTTTATTATTTTTTAACACCCACTACACATTTTAACCAATCAAATTATTTTAAAAAGTCAACAGCACACAAACCAATACAAATCATTACTCCCTCCGTTCGGCAAAACTTGTCATTTTAGGGTGTTAATTTTGTTCAAAAAAACTTGTCATTATAGGTATTTTGCCCTTAACTTTACAAAAATGTCATTGATATGATTGATGGTTTGTTATTTGTAGTTTTCGATAAAGTAAAAAAGGAGGGTAATAATTGAGGGTAAATTAGCACACATTTGTTAATTGCCTTAAAACTCGTGAAAGAAGCTAAAATGATAAGTTTTTCCGAACGGAGGGAGTATAACTTCCTACCTAGAAAACATAAAAGACCATCTATTATTGGATAAAATTTTACCTATAAAAACCCATGTATTGTTGGACGGAGGGAGTATATATATATATATATATATATATATATATATATATATATATATATATATATATATATATATATATAGTATGGATTATTTGTATAAGAGTATTTTGTATGCAAGTCTGAGGTGTTGATCTATATAAAATGGATAATCATGATTTTGTCACATAAATGGGGTGGTTTTTTAAAAAATTGTGGAAAAGAAGTCTAATTATACCCATAGACTTGTGAAGCGCGTGCGATTAATCGAGCAACATCAAACGAGGCTTCTTCTTTTTGGAAGAGAAATGAGCTAGATTTCTTCTTCTTCAATGGATGGGGCCTTTTTCAATTGATAGCGGGGGTTGAGGTGAGATAGCTAGTGGTGGAGGAAAAGGCAATTGGCTTGTCGTCGAAGCCAGCGACGGAGGGACGATTGTGGTAGATCTGGGTGGTGGTGACGATGGAGGCAAGGTTGGGAGGGACGATGGTGGCTAAGGGAGCTAGGAAACTCCTCCCAACGTGGCGTCGATGCACAACACCTTCGAGCAAGTGTGTTTCGTTCTCGTGGGGGTGGGTGGGGGGTTGTGTTAAGGGTATCGATGAAATCGGGTTAGGATGAAATTTGCTGCTTAATCAACATGATTCCCGCATTATTCAGGGAAAAACGAAGAATTATTCAGACGTATGTGTCGAATTAATTTAGTGTAGGGTTTTCGAGACGCATAATTTGATTCATTATTCGTCAATTATTCAGATGTATGTGTTAATTTTTTGTTACTACTGGTAATAAGTTGATCAATTATTTGGTGAAATTTGATTCATTAATTATTCGTCAGTATATGGAGTCTTCGGTTTGACGAACAACATAAAAAACATTTATCGCACGACTATAATTACACAACTAAACATTATTTGGTGAAATGTGAAATATTATTCGGTGAAATATGAAACATTATTCATATAAATCATAAGTATTTTTTAGTGATTTTGAGTTTCTTTTATTTGAAATTGATTAACAAAAAAAAACACTATTCGGTAGGGGTGGAAATGGGTCGGGTGATAGATGGGTGGAGCCATTTTTTCACCCGACCCATCACCCGTCCGTCTAATATTTCACCCATCACCCGATCCGTCGGGTGAATCGGGTGGGTAATCGGGTGAAGTAAATTAAAAGAAAAAGAGTCATAAGACATACTTAGAAATCGATCATATTGGATAATTTCACAAACCACGTCAACGTGGAAATCTTATTAATTGTATAAAAGATTTATTCATACATTATATCATTATTCTCATCTTACAAAGTTGGCATTAAAAGTTTAATATCAAATCAAATGAGATGAATTTTAGTCCGTTGCTAAACTCGTACTTAAAAAAAAAGAAAAACAATTTGGTAAATCATGTCTTGACACACTAAATGCTAAGTCGTTGAAATGAGCGAAATTGCTAACATTCTAGTAGTATATACAAAACAAATAAAATAATTTTTTTAAAAAGATGTGATGAGGAGTTAAATAAAATAATTTTATATTCTTTTAGATTTTTTTCGCACAGAAACAATTAGAGAATAGAGAAGCTAGAATTAGAAAAATGAAAAATATGTAGTTATGTTAGACTATATTTTTTTATAAACTGGGATTTTTTTTAAAATAATCGTGGGGGTTAGCGGGTGGTTAAGCGGGTCGGGTGATGGGTCGGGTAATGGGTGAAAAACATAACACCCATCACCCGTTTCACCCACCCATCACACATCCATCACCCGATTTTTTTTCGGATTTTCACCCGTATAATCGGGTCGGGTGAGTCGGTCACCCACAGGTGATTTCCAGCCCTACTATTCAGTAGCATGTGACAAATTATTAACTGGAATTGGTAAATTTTGATCTGAACTGGATGGAAAAAGATAACATAACATTATTTGCTAAAATTTTAGCTTTTCTTCTTTCCATTTTAACTTTCTTAATAAGTGTGAAATTGGCCAAATGGTCAATTATACGAATACAAAGGTACTATAAAGTAAGAATTCGAGATCAGATACACCTGATTCTTAAGAGATCGGTAACCAACAAATGAAAGCACCGTCACAAAAAAAATACAACAGTCACACATGAAACAAACAGAAAAAAAATCAAATTGAGCAGGCTAAATTTGCAACACTACAAGTGGAACCCAAACCAAAATAAAACCAACTAGTCAAAGAAACAACCGAGGACCAAGCCAAGTACAACAGAGAGAGAGAGAGGTTATATCATGTGTAAACATCCCTTAATGTGTTTTGTGTTAACAAATATAGGTCGTTGATTGATTGCAAATGGAAGGACGAGATTAATTACCGAAATTAATTAATTTTAATATGAAAAGATAAAAACACACGCGCATGATATCCCAACCCAAATCCCCCTTTTTTGGACGATTAGAAAACAACCGTCTCTCACCCTCTTCATCGCATCTCATACTAGGGCGATTCTGGCCAATAGTGTTCATCCGAGAGTTGTACTTGTGGTTGTAAGTGAACATAGTCGGCGGAGTCTGCGCACCATCGAATTCGCACCGGGTTAGGGATGAACGCGAATGTTCATTAGAAGAGAGTTGAAAGGGGATTTTGATGAATATTTGTTGTCTTGATATGAATATTGTAGAAATTTGAGTCACTTGTACGAAATAGGTCCTGTTTCATACTCGGGGGGCGTGATATGAATATTGGTGAAAGGTATCTTGACTTTGATGAATAATTGTGTTACTGTGATGAATATTTCTTAAATGTTCCCGAATATTGACGAATATTTGGGAAATTGTGAATAGTTGATTGACTGTGATGAATATTTGAGTGATTGTGACGAATATTTGAGTGACTGTGATGAATATTTGATAAATTTTAACAAAAATTATGATGAATAATTGAGTGAATGTGATGAATATTTGGGTGACTGTGATGAATATTTTATAAATTTTGCCGAATATTGATGGCTACTTGAAAAATTATGAAGTTTTCTCATATTCATCTGGGGAATAGAGCGTCGTCAGATGAATAATTGAGTGATTGTGATGAATATTTCATAAATTTTAACAAAAACTTTGATGAATAATTGAGTGACTGTGATGAATAATTGATAAAATTTGGCAAATATTGATGACTACTTGGAAAATTATGAAGTTAAAAAAAATTGATGAATCGTCCTCTTCTTCACCGTTCGCTTGGATGAACCTGTCACTAATTTTCAAGGATTTTACATACCAGATTAATAGATCATGATCTTGATTTGTTTTACCAAAAATCTTTTCAAAAAGAAAATTGGAGTACATTGGCAAAAAATAAATAAATAAAACTCCTCCCACGATTTTCTCTTTACATGATTTGAGCAGTTACATGTTTGTGCATCACACGCCCTCCCCTTGTGAGAGTGGAGTTACTGGAGTAGTTTACCCCGTGGGTCCCACTTTTTTTAAAAATAAATTATTAAAATCATTGATTAATCTTGGCCTTCCATCTTCATTCAACCAACGGTCATTATTTGTTAACACAAAACATGTCTATTGACAAGACAAACTTTAAATAATTACATTTGAATCCTTTTCATTTTTTACAAAATAATTATTGATATTGATCTGAGAGATAAAAAAAAATCTTTATCCCTCCCTTACCAGCCCTAAAATCCCCTAATATATGGGTTCGTATTGGACGGGGTTAATAAACTGACTAAAATTATAAACATGGAAAATTTATAAACTGTTGGTAAAAAGTAGTTAAAAATTTATAAAAAAATATAAACTCCGTATGGGACAAAAAAGTGTTTATTTGTAAAAAGTGGAGTTTATTTTGTTATTATTAGGGGTATACTTGTCTTTTCAAATCAAATAAACCCCCAAAACCCAAAAAACCTTCAAAAACAAGTTTTTTTTAACCCCCAATTTTAACTATAAACTAGCTAAAATTAATTATCATACGCAACATATAATTTAAACTACCTACTTCTACTACTTTTTTAGTAGTTAAAAATGCAACCATACACACCCTATGTCTCCTTCAACGTCAACACAACCATCTTTCTTCAATGCAATCTTCTTTCAATCCATGCCATCAATCTTCTTTAGATCTACTTGTATTTAGTGCATTTTTTTTTTTTGTCAAAATCTACATGGATTTATTACTAAAAAGGCATGTTATCACATATATAATTGCGGTATTATTTACGTTCAATTCAACGTTGAGTAACATTAGATCTAGGGTTGTACATATTCGGCCCAAATCGAATTTTTGGACCGAACCAATACAAACCGAACCGAATCTAACCGAATCGAAGTTTTTCGGTTCGACTTTCTGCCGAGAATTTCCATTTTTCGGTCGGTTCGATTTGTGTTCGGTTTGTGTTAAACCGATTTTTTTAAGTATCAAATTGTAGGCTTGTAATTTTATTAATTTATAAAACTTATAATCCATATAAAAGTTATTGTTTTTTTTTTAATTTTTTATGTCTACAACTTCAATTCTTCAAAGAGCTAGCCTTCAATCCTTCATTTTCCAAAAAATCCTAAATCGAGACGGCGAAAAGGGAAAAACCCTAGGCGAGGCGAATTTGCTCAATTGCTCGCCTCCCCTCTAGGCTCTGGCAATCCAACGTGGCTAAGGGGACTCGTACCTCTCCAGTCTCCGATCGACATCTCTAGTTCTCCAATATCCACGATAAGGTATATATGGCTTGCTTGACTATGTTTTTGAACTTCTCGAAAGGCAAAAATGACATTTACTCATCTTGTATTGGAATATGTTTTTGAACCTCTTCAGTCTCGGCATCTCCAGTTCTCGGCATCTTGTAATCAATCTGTTTTTGAACCTCTCCAGTCTCGGCTATCGGCATCTCCACTTCTCTTCCATCCAGGGTAAGGCCG
The DNA here is from genome assembly GCA_037127255.1 of Persicaria tinctoria. Lineage (NCBI taxonomy): Eukaryota > Viridiplantae > Streptophyta > Magnoliopsida > Caryophyllales > Polygonaceae > Persicaria > Persicaria tinctoria. Next base: position 12,434,907 of record JBANSL010000012.1, read on the forward strand.
GTTTGCGTCATCTACTCATTTTGTATTGGCATCGCCACATGTTATGCAACTATGGATTGGATTGTTATTACTGTAAATCTGTATGGAACTATTTGTAAGTTATTCTATATTTGTCGCCAAATGGAATGGATTGTGGTTGCTGATTTTGTTATGAAACTATGGATTCGGTTCAATTAGGTTAAAACCGAGCCGAATACAAATCAAACCGGAAAATAACCGAACCTAATACTTTCGGTTTGAAATTTTTAGATTTTCGGTTTCGGTTCGGTTCGATTTGGCTCGATTCGATTCGGTTTTAGACCGATGCAGAACCCTAATTAAATCTGATTGGATGATCATTTAGGATTTATGGGTTGAACCAAATATATTCTTCCCCAAAAAAAACTCAATCAGACCAAAAACAAAAAAAAAAAACCTCAAAATAAAAGTATATTTTTTGTGGAAATGGAATATTATTATTATTATATAATGACCAAAACCCTTTTGAGGGTCAGGAGAACGCGCTCACGCGCCCCCAAATTCATCCCCCAAACCCCTCTTCTTTCCCCCGTCTCTCAGATCAAATTTCCCGTTTCTGTCGTCCAAACCCCCTTAGCAGCTCCTTCTCCGGCAACATTATGGCTTGCTGGGGCCGAAAACAATCCTTTGGCGTTGGATTGCCTGGCGGCCTCGCCGATTCCATGGAATTGAACCCTAAGACAAGTATTCACGCCACCTCTCGTGGGATTGCCTCGCCCGAGCCCTCTTCCTGCAGTCTGTTCAATCCAAGTTTTCAGACGTTGTGGGGCAAATTGAAGATGGTTCCATATGAAGGGGCTTTCGATTGGATGAGTATGGAGCCTGTGGGGAAGAATTTCAGAAAAAGGAGGAAGATCTCTCTCTCGGGGGCGACGGTGTGGCCCTGCCTGTCATGGGTGGTGCGACTGTTGGCGCTGCGGCGTCGGAGTGCTTGGTGGCTGTCTTCCTTTTTGGCAGGGGTGTAGTGCAATCCATATTTCAGCCAAGCCCTCTGTTTGCAAGTTGTGGTCTGGGAAGTTTGTCTCTCTCTCCTCTCAGATGATCTCTCTTTCTTTTCTGGTATGGTTTCTCTACAACTGGGGCGGTGAGTGTCTCCTTCCCCCTCATTACCAACTACTCCTATTATCTTCTATAACACAATCTCTAGCCAAATATTAATATCTCAAACTTGTTCTGGCATGTCTTCATTGGCGCCATGGAATGGCAAAAGAAAAATGGTGGTGATGGATAATCTCCTCCCACTCCCCAAATCCCGCAAGGGCCCATCAAATCCTTTTGAGGATCTGATTTCTGTGTGGTCTTTTTCTTCTTTGACAAGAAGTTCGGATTGCCCAGTTTCACTTTAATGTATTGTCCTTCTCTAGTTGTGATTTCTATAGTTGTTTTTCTCACCATTGATATGGCTTGGAGGCGAAGGCTATGGAATGATGCAATCCCTTCTAGTTGGGGCTTCTCGCCGCTATCTGTCGGTTCGGGTGTCTCTTCTCCCTTCTTTGCGAAGAGGGCCAACTCTTCCTTGATCAGGTTTGGTTACATACTCTTACTGTGGCTGATGAAATGTCCTAGAAATTTTATGAAATCCTTTGTCTCTAATTTTGATCTGACTTACCTGTTGTGCTTAGCACAATTCCTCACCATCTTTTGGTGGTGGGAAAAAACTGTGATAGAGGTGATTGCCTCTTCACCCCCTACCCCTCGAAAGGGCCTTGAACAAACTGTCGATTTTGGGGTTCCATTTGCTCCTATCTTCAGTTCCGAAGAAGAAATGTTTTTCATTGATTTTATTACAGAAACAGCTGGCCCTGCTTCGGCAGTGGCTATCAGGGTAACACTATCCTCTACTTGCGTTTGGTACATGATCAAAACACATCCCTACCTAGATAATATCCCTTATGATGCCTTTCTGGAGGCCTTGGTTTTTAGTGTCATGAATATTGATGTTTGCATCTCTGGGGTGGATGAAATTAGGTCTAATCATGATGTCAAGTTGTTGATCAATGGTTTTGTTAAACTATCATGTAGAATCCAATTCTGCAAATCGCTTTGTCGGTTTCAATCTAGTCTCGTTGATCCGTTTTATGCATCTTATGTTGCTCCTCATGTTTCTCTTACTAAGTTCCTTGAGTCTGAGCTGTTTGGTGCGTATGACCTTATGTCCTCCGCTCCTGGTTATTGCATTATCGATTCATGGACAACATCTTTCCAGCTGAAGGGAAAGTATAAAAAAACCCAAATAAGTAAACTGATTTACAACTTTATCAAGACTATTGGGTTGTCTCTGATTGTTAAAATATATCCAGGTACTCATATTCTGCTAAAGTTTGTCATTGGGAAACTGTCGTGGTGGAAACATGCTTTAAAGGGTGACATACTCAACACTGTTTGGTCCGGGGTGTTTAACCACGCTCTCAGTGTCTACACTCGCAGCAGCGTTAACACTGGTCTTGTATACATCAGATTAAGAAATCAGCCCATGGTTGTATGTCTTATGGTCCACAGGTGTACTGTACATTATGTTATGTATATGCTTGATTTGAAATCTTCTGGTTTTTTCCAGATGAATGTAAGGGTTCAAGTAGTAACAACTATAAGCTACCATCCATTTCTGAACAACAAGAAGCAATCTTTATCTATTTTTTCTAGAAGTATGCTGTTGCAGGATATGCATATCCAGGGTCTGCTGTCTTGTGAGCCATTTGTTGCTCACCAGCAGCTGGTTATCAAGCTTCGCCTGCTGCCTTGGTGCGGCCTGCTGGTTGTTTTCAAGTCATCAGGAGAGGTTTACTCAATCAATAGGTTATTCCGTTGTGCTACCGTTTTGTCGACTAGTTGTACTCCCGAGCCTGCTCAGGTTGAGCGCTTGGCTTAGAATGATCACCAAATATTGTTGGGGCAGAATTTTGATTTCGATACTACTAATGGGTGTTCCATGTTTAGTCTTAATACTCTTAGGTTTGGTCCATTATTAATTACATACCAATTTAAATCTTGTCCATCCTTTGATGGATACAGCACGTTGTGGGTGAGTGGCAAGCTTGTACTTGGGCTATGGCTCTATCAGGTGAGGAGTCCGGTTCTTTTCCTCGTTTACCCCCAGCGGGCCTTAGGATGCCTGACTCATGCTGGTTGGACTATCGGTATTACGTATCATTTCTATTTTATTATCCCTTACCCCTTCCTTATGTGCTCCCTTAGCCGAGGCTTCTTGTCCCAATTCAATAACAATTTGGTTTGCTGTGGCCAATTGCATTATAAGGCTTTTTCCCACTACCGTGTTTATATTGATCAACTATGGGTTAATATTGCACGAGATCGGTGTAATAACTTTATCTTCTATTTTCAGAGGAAAAAATCTTGGCTGAGGCAGGCCTGTCAGTTGGGAAAATGGCGCCTAGATATCAAATGGCTCGATAAGAGTAACATCATACTAACTCATAAAAAAGTTTTCGATTCAAGGACTCCGAAATCAAGTCCTTTTATCATCATAGGTGTTTTATGAAGATTTGTTTCTGGAACTGTCTAGGGATAGGAAAACGTACGTTTTGGACGGAAATCGACTCAATGTGTAAAAATGAACACATTCAAATCATAGCGCTCGCAGAAACCAAATCTGAAAATATTCCCGATAACAAGCTATGGAGAAATATCGTTTTTGATGAAGGGGTTTGGTCGCCGTCTATCGGGAAATCCGGAGGAATTGGATTCCTATGGAAATCTCACCAGCTAATTAATTTTTCTATTTCCATTGATATCCACGCACCCCGTATCATCGGACTTAGATTGGATAGTTCGCATGCGGGGTTACCGGTTCTGGTCCTTTTCGTCTATGCACCACCAACTCTAAATGATAAAGATGTATTCTGGGAAATGTTAAAAACAATTGTAAATGACTCCTCCATACCGTGTATTGTGGCTGGGGATCTAAATGAGTTTCTTTGTAGCACTGACAAGCTCGGCGGGGCAGCTACCCGGACATCCAGATTCTCTCGTCTTATTTCTTTCAAAAACGAATGTTCACTTACTGATCTCCCCACCTTTGGAAATCCGTTCACTTGGAGGAAAAACCCGGAGGAAAACTTCAATATCCGTGAAAAGCTTGATCGGGTGCTTGTTCACCAACAGGTCGTTGCATCTTTCCCTAATATGATAACCTATAACGGTGCATTCTCCTCTTCGGATCACTACCCTATTTCTTTCTCTCTTGAAGTTAATACTAGCTTCAAAGCCCCGCCTTTCAAATTTGAGAATGCCTGGCTACTTCGGAAAGATTTCCGTAACATAGTAAAGCAGTCATGGCGAGCATCTTGCCCTGGTTCGGCCATGTTTCAACTAATTTTCAAACAGAAAATACTGAAAAAAAGGCAAAAGAATGGAATAAAACAAGTTTCGGCAATATTTTCCGTCAGCTAAAGGAGGTGGAAGCGGAGCTCCTACGTATACAGTCTGCAGGACCCGGTGTAACTTACCAAACATACCAAAACAAGGAAAAGTGTTGTTGCAGGAGGATGGTCAAGTATAAATGTAAAGTATAGATTAGAATGACTCCCCTGTCTCAGCAAATAAATACAAGACTTTCTCCCGTTGTAGTAGAAGGTTGTCAGGATCGATCCACGAGGAAGCACGTCAGCGGATCTCAGGTAGCAGATAGATCTCAGCGAAGTCGACCAGAAGAGTTCCTCGATCTCGAGTAAAGTACTCGAAATCGACCAACACTGTCGAGTAAAAACAGAAAGCAAAACGAAACAGAAAACGAAAACCAACAGTACTCAACTCGATCTCGACCAACTTTCCTCGACGTAGACAAGATTTCCTCGAGATCGACTTGTGCAGAAACTAAAATGCAAAGCTTTTCGAACGTCGAACACGAATATAACACGAAATTAATTCAATAAACTAAAGACTTCCAAGGCCAGGGTATCAACACCACAACGATAACCATGCAAAGTAACACATAAAGGCATAAAAGATCATGCTTTTCATCAAATAACTTTCGTTATTAACAAATAGGAATATAGAGGCTTTCGCATAAACCCTAATTGTTACCAACCCTTTTCACATAATTAACCCAAGTTGCATTAAGATCACTTTCGCTTCAATAACACAAACAAGGATCACCTTCAACTCTCGCAAAAGAATCATGCTCATAGGGATAGAAGACGAATTGCATAACAAGATCTGACCTTTACCGCATCACCTCACATGGCCACCGTTGGGCCCACCCCAGCCCCAGAAGTGGGTGGACTACTCGCTCTTCATCGCAATCGCAAACATTGATTGATGAAAAGAAACTTGCATTAAAATAAACCAAAGAGAGCTTACAACCAACAAGACAAATCCGCTCTCGCCTTTCCACCTTGCTCGCCACAAACTTTCTCTCTCTCTCCTACTTACTTGTTCTCTCTGAAATTGAATGATGAAAAACCAGCCCCATGGGCTTTATTTATAGGCTTCTAAACCTTGCTATTCAAGGATAGAAACATCTATCTATATCTAAAATTATATCTAAAAAGCTTAATGATAAATAAAAGCGACAACATAATTAAATCTAAATAAGGGAATTATATCTAAAGTCTTCAAGTGGATAAATCTTCTTCTTCCATGATTTATCGTGATAGAATCGGATAGAATTCGGTCTCGAAAATATCATCATCGGATTCGGGATAGAAACTTAACAAGATTCGGATTACTCGACGTCGGACTTTTTTGGAATTTCCTCGACATCGACCAATTTACTTGATGTCGAGTAAATTTCTTCGTCTTCTGTTCCTTCGTCGATTTCGGACACTGACAGCTTTTGGAATCTCCTCGACGTCGACCAATTTCCTCGATGTCGAGTAAATTTCTTCAACTCGAGTTGTCTTGTGCTCAGCTCGTGCTCGATATCGTCCTCTGGAGCATAAGTCGAGTAAACTTTGGTCATTGTCGACCAATTTGGTCGATTTCGAGTAACGCTGTTGCTTTCAGCATTCTGCTCCGTTCTTAAAACGCACTTTTCCGAGTCCTCGTTTGTCAGATTGACGCATATGACCATGCGTTGGAAAGCTTTTTTCGAGGGCTACAACTCTCATTAAGACATCAAAGCTTGATTCAGAATGATGAATACCGAAACATAGCCTTTTCTCCAGCTGCATCATCCTTAGCTTCTCCATGAGTTTCCTTTAAGCTCCAAAGTGCGTCTGATTTCTGCAAAATATAACCAAAACTTGTGTAGACCTCCATATATTGCAAATAAGTGTAAACTACACAGATTCTGTATTATTCTAACCCAAATGCATGAAATGTATACAGAAATCGATATAAAAGTAAGTGTAAAACATGGCGAATTAGGCTCACAACAAAAAGCAGCTTATCATGAAGAGAGAAAAGCTCCTACTATTTCAAAAATCATTCTGGAGCCAAAGAGCTAAAACCAAACACCTCAAACTCTCGGATTCCAACACAACGTACTTTCATCGGGTGGCTTCGGGGCGACGACACAGAAAACAAATTCGTAACATAACCTCCTCTTCTGGTACGGTGATTGTGGGTGAAGAAAATGTTAAGAATGAAATAAAAAGAAATTTTGAGACAAGGTTCAAGAAAGAAACTATTGATGACAGGCTCCTTAATGAAATGTTGGAATTAATTCAACCTTCCATCTCGTCAGAGGAAAACAACTTTCTCATAGCACTCCCGTCTAATTCGGAGATTGAAACGGCGGCTTTTAATCTAGGGAAAAACAAATCTCCGGGGCCAGATGGATTCACAACTGAATTCTACACAAAATATTGGGATATCGTCGGAAAATCTGTTATTTGTGCAGTCAAAGGGTTTTTCCACTCCGGAAAAATGCTCAGACAAATTAACCATACTTTTATCTCTCTTCTCCCAAAAACGGATAACCCCACGGCTTCTAGTCATTACCGACCCATTAGTTTATGTTCCAATATTTACAAAATAATCTCCAAAATTTTGACAGATAGAATGAAAAAAGTTGTTGGTAAACTCATTCACCCGTTGCAGGGCGCCTTTGTGGCTGATAGGGCTATTCAAGACAATGTCCTAATAGCCCATGAGATCTTCCACTCCTACAAAAGTCGTAGGGGCCGGGAAGGGTGGCTAGCAATAAAATTAGACAAGGAAAAAGCATACGACAAGGTCGACTGGCATATGCTTAAAAGCATGCTCCAAAAGTTCGGATTTCACGATACATTTATCTCTTGGGTCATGGAATGTATAACGACTGTTTCATTCTCGGTTCTAGTCAATAACGGCCCTACTGAGCTATTTCTTCCGTCAAGTGGAATTCGTCAAGGCGACCCTTTATCTCCTTTCCTATTTATTTTAGGTGCTGAGATTCTGGCTCGGAAATCGGCTGATGAAGCTAGCCTAGAAAGATCTCACATTGGTTTCCCAATTGGATACAATGGACCTCGGGTTGCATTCCTTGCTTCCGCCGACGATATCATCATATTCTCAAAAGGAAGCGTGGATGCAGGGCGAAAAGTGAAAATGATAGTTGATTAATACTGCAAAGTATCAGGCCAGAAGGTCAATTTCCATAAATCTAGCTTCCAAGCAACCAGGGGTATTCCGAGTCATAGGATCCTGGAGCTGTGTACCTGCCTCAACATTACAAACGAACATTCAATAGAAAAATATCTAGGCTGTCCAATTATTAATGGAAGAGTCGCCAACAGCACTTTTGAAGATATCATCTGTAAATCCAAACAGCAATTGACTAAGTGGAGGGCTAATGCTCTCTCCCAACAAGGACGTGCCACCCTGATAAACTCCAATCTTTCCGCTAAGCCACTGCACGTGATGCGGAATTTTATGCTTCCTGCTGCTTTGCATAAAGAACTAGACCAGATAAACCGATCTTTCTTTTGGAATAAGGACCTCCAGTACAGGCCTCTGATTAGCTGGGATAGGATCTGCAAACTAAAGCAATTTGGGGGGCTGGGAATTCGTAAATCTAGTGATATGAATGTCGCTCTCCAGATGAAGCTCCTGTGGAAAATTCTGGCCGAGCCTAGCAATATCTGGGTGTCCGTGATCAGACATAAGTACCTGCGCTCCACCAGTATTTTCGACTACAAAAGATCCGGGGCTAGCTCTTGGCAATGGTCTAAGCTGTCCGACTTAATTGACACTTATAAAGCGGGCCTGATTTGGTCAATAGGAAATGGATGCACTATAAAGTTCTGGACGGATAACTGGATCTCAACCTCCTCCTTAATGACTAGAGTTGATTACCCTCAATCTGTCAATCCGGATGAGACCGTCAGTGACTATATTTTGGGAGGTAAGTGGTGGAGTGAAAAACTTCATGGGGTTCTGCCGACTAATATAGTTCAAGAGATTTTGGACATCCCTCTTCCTTCTTCGAATCTGCAAGATCGTCTTTACTGGTGGCCGGATAGGGAGGGATGGTTTACTACTGCCAGTGCGTACAAATTGATAACAACTCAGTCTTTACCATCTCATGATTGTAATGCCTGGATTTGGAAGATCAATATCCCTCCGAAAGTTAAGAATTTCCTATGGAAGATTGCGCAAAACGGCTTGCCAACGGCTTCCAGGCCGGCGAGAAGGGGTGCGGCAGTTCCAACCACTTTCTCCTTGTGCAATTCTGCTCCTGAGGACGAGGTACATTTACTCTTGGAATGTCACTTCATCAAAGCAATATACAAATTTCCAGACCAAGACCGATCAACTATTGCTAGTCTAATTGCCCAATCTCGGGATTTCAGACCCATTTTATCTGCACTCGGGAAGAGTCTTCCACCTGCGGTCCTATCCAACCTCGCTTTTACTCGGTGGACGGGTTGGTACATCAGGAACCAACACTTGTTTCAACAGATCGCTATTCCGCGAAAAGATTCGGTCTTAAGACTGATCAAATCTCACATAGATAACTGGAACAAAACTTTCGCTGCTGAGGCGGAATTTGATGAGGAAAAACGCCCCCAGCGGGGGGTATCTTCAGAAAAGAGCAACAAACAGAAAAAGATTCAGTGGCGCAAGCCTCCAAGGGGTACGTTCAAACTTAATTTCGATGGTTCCTCTCTTTCTAATGGCGACAGTTCTTCCGATGTCGTTATTAGAGATTGGGAAGGTCGACCAGTCTCCATTCACCACCAGCAACTTGGTAAACAGAATCCGCTTACAGCAGAGGGTCTTGCCCTCAAAATGGGGGTCCACCAAGAATTACGACTCAATTTAGATAGGATTCAAATTGGAGGTGATTGCAAGATAATCATGGACCATTTAAAAGGAAAATCTAAATGCCCGTGGGAGATAGAACTAATCCTTTCTGACGTCCAAGTCTTGCTATCGATTGTGAGAGAAGTAGAGTTCTCTCATGTTCCTCGTATGGGCAATAGAGTGGCGGATAAGGTTGCACACCTTTGCCGCTCTGCCCGAGGTATCGATATCGAAAATGACCCAGGTCTCCTTGACCTCATCCGTAAGGATGTTGCCGGGTAGGGTCAGCCCACCCAAATTCTTTCCTAATCAAAAAAAAAAAAAAAAAAAGGAATATTATTATATTGCGTTTGAGCACCGCTTAGTTTATATTCCAAATAAGAGGATTAATAACTGATTTCCCACTAGTATATATTCTATATTTTTTGCTCTCAACTGTATATCCTACATAGTACATATACAACCCACCACATATCTTATTCTTATCCTATCTACATTATTGTACAACCCACCGCATAAGTATCTTATCCTATCTACCATGGGTCGAATTCTGGGGATAAATCTTCTCTCCAAAATTTTAGCCTTTAAAATTACAGTTTAATTTGGACCATCTGTAACACCGGTGTTACTTCGGTGTTATACTTAATTATTTCAGTACAAATTTATATTAATTTTTTTTTAAATTAATTATATCTATATTCTAAACACTTATATTAACATATTTATAAAAAAATATTATTAAAAATTATGAATAAGTAAAAGATTGATTATCTTAGAAAATATTTTTTTATTTTTCTAAAACATATATTTTCAAAACAAAAGTCTATAAACATGTTAATATAAGTATATAATTTTTATTTTTTTTTCAAAACAAAAGTCTATAAACATGTTAATATAAGTGTAACACCAAGTGTAACACACAAAGTGTTACAGGGGATCCAAACTGATAAAATTATGTCATGTATCAACCTAATATCACATATTTGTTATTATTTTCTTTTCTTTTATAATGCGTTTCCATTAAAATAATTATTTTTGGTAAGTACTAGTCTAGTATCCGCATCGTGTGTGGTTTTTTAATTTTAGAGAGCTAATTAATTTATTCAAATACTTTTGAATTGTTACATAATTAAAATACAATTACCATTGATTCGCATTAATTGAAAGTATTTTCAAACTTTTATACTCCGTATAATTATTATCAAAATCTTACAAAATTGGGTAAAATCTTTCAAAAATATATAAATGCCAAAAAAATTATGAAAACTATTATCTTAAAATTGATTAAGAGTCAAAACAATTAATTGAGGAACACCACATTTGGGACAAAGAAAATGTTGTCCATCCAAAATAGCAACAAACAAGCAAAACAATGGTAATCTAAACTCCATAGAATGGATAAAAAATGCAAACAAATTGAATGTTTTCAATTGAGAAGGTGAATGCAAAATTTTATCCTTCTAAATTAGCATATTCGGATCCGAAAACAACCATTTCAGAATGGCTCAACCAAAAAGGACTAGTGGGTAGTACCCAAAAATTCTCGATTCGAACCCCGGATGACCACTCTTTATTTACTAAATTCAAGTATCTGAATCAAAACCAAGTCAACGTCAAATTGGACCTCAATTTTTTTTTTTTTGGGGGGGGGGGGGGGGTTGGCGTCCTCAATCCGGGTGGCCGACGACCCTCATCGAAGCCCTCTAGCTAGCTCGATGATCAGCATCATCTACATGGTACATCTTCCTTGAATTTTGTAAATAAAGAGCGGTCATTCCCGGGTTCGAACCGGGGACCTATGGGTACTACTCACAAGTCCTTTCCGATGAGCCATTCAGGAATGGTTACATGGTACATCTTCTGCTCTCCCGCAGCTCTGACGGTCACCCATGGGACGTTGAGGTGATCTTCAAATGTAGATCAAAGGATGGACATCTTACGTGTCACATCACACACTTTTCCGCGCCTCTCAATCACTCACCGGCTAAGGAGCCCAACATGTCCGCGACTCGAGTTCCTAAGCCTATGGTATGCCATCTACCACCGAAGGCCAACAACCTTCCCCAAATATTGATCGAGTCAGCCTCGAACACCGCGCAAAAAGAGCAGCATACATGACATCACAAAGGCAAAAATATATATAAAATTGTCTAACAATCAAGTTGATGACACTATTGTGAACAACTCGGTTTGTCGATCTCTAAGTACACAGAGAGTTGGGATCAATAGAAGACATTGCAAGGAACACACCAACATAAGAATCAGCGGCAGAGGATATTTTAATTATAATGCATTTATTTTACATCGTTTTATGTGGTCGTTTGATTGTGCAAATAAAAATCTCATAAAACCAAGGTAAAACATTAATTTAACCAAATAATCACATAAATCGAGATAAAATAGTTACAATATATGAATTTAAACACCCATAAAATTGTATTAATTAATCAAACATCATCTTATCTATATGCATTATAAACATAATACAATTGGAATCCAAACACACTCGTAATGTCGCAATGGTGGCAATGCCCCAAAAATTGCTTGTTGACCACACATTTGCTGCAGTTCTTCCTGCAAGATTTCAGGCTTTGTCCAATGAACTGCTATATATGTCAGCACTCGCACACAATGGATTTCTAAATGATATGGGAATCCAGTGGTAGTGGTCGGTAACATTAGTTTCACTTGTGGAATGCTCGAGCAGATCCGAAATAACCGAAAATCAGATGGGGGTAGTTCACAATGGTTGATTATATACACTATAGAGGTGGTATTGTGGTTGTTACGAGTGTGGATGTTAAGTTGTGAGCCACTTTAGGTGCATGTTAGTTAGTTTTCCTATCTTCTGCTATATTACTCTTAGGGGCATAGCATAGTATTAGTATAAATACTCCCATATGTATAGCTTTCATTTCTCAATACAGTAATACCAGAAAATCCCAAAATGCTCTCCTTCTTCCTCACGAAACCAGTGGAGCTACTTTGTGATATCGACTAGGAAGCTGTTCCAGGAGGATTCGCAACTTCTTTACATGGTATCAGATCTCTGAGGTGAGGATCAGTTTTGTTTTCTGCTCGATTTCTGTTTCATTCGCTTCTTCTGTTCGAAATTTTGAGTTCGGAGTAGGCCTGGTTTCTGGTTGCTGGATTTGCTGGTTTTGTGCCTGATTCTGCTTGATCTGTGCTTGATTCCCTAGATTGTTCAAGCGATTGATGTTTCCGTCTCCATTTGGGACTTGATCTGTGTCTGATTCACTGATCTGTGCCGAATTCGCTGGTTTATTCAAGCGATTGCAATTTCTGTTTCTGTTTGTGACTTTGTCTACTACGATCTGCTGTGATGGATGATATTGATGTCTCAGAACCACATGTTGAACGACGGGAGAGTCATGGTGATCGAGAAACGTGAGCGGACAACTTTGATCCCTTGTTCATTGCGAATTTCGATCACCCTGGAATGCAACTCGTTGCAAACCAGTTTACCGGATACAACTTCTTAAGTTGGAGTAGAAGCATCCCGATGGCCTTGGGAGCTAAAGTGAAGCTTGGCTTCATCAACGGTGGTTGCAAGAAGCCTGATGAAGGTTCAGACGATTACTAGAGATGGATCCGATGTGACTTTATGGTCATGAGCTGGATTATTAACTCAATGAAGAGTGAAATTTCTGAAAACTTTATGTATGTGCAGTCTGCACAGGAGCTATGGGAAGAGATTCGAGAGCTCTTTGCTGAATCAAACGCTCCACTTATCTATCAGTTTCACAGGGAGTTAAGCATGATTAAGCAGGACAACTCATCTGTTGTAGTGTATTATAGCAAGCTGAAGAAGGTGTGGGATGAACTCCAAGCTCTTGAAGGATATCCGATCTGTCGATGTGGAGTTATGTCCAGATGCAGCTGTGCTATACTCAAGAAAATGCTTGAGAAGGAGGCTACTACACATCTTATGCAGTTCCTTATGGGATTGTCTGATAGCTTCGACGTGGTCAGAGGTAACATTCTCTCTATGGATCCTTTACCATTCGTTAATAAGGCTTATCATATGGTTATGCAAATCGAGCGCCAGAAAGAAATCACAGATGGCAGTAGTTCCCAATCTCATGAGGTTTTAGCAGCATGCAAGCAATCTAGGAACTATAATGGTCAACGACGAGGAGGTAATGGTGAGTATAAACGGGATTATAAAAAGGCTAAGACGGACAGACCGTGTGATTATTGTCATGAAAAAGGGCACATTAAGGATACTTGTTTCAAGCTCATAGGGTACCCTGATTAGTTTAAGGGCCCTCGAGGTAAAGGAGAGATGGAAACAAGTTTGCTGGACACACACAGGATGTTGGTAATTTTGAGACTCCCTTTGATTTTGAGATGATCAGCACTAAGGATGCATCAAAAAAGGGTGATGGTAAACCCGATGCATGGCTTGTTAATGCTATTTTTAATGAGGCTGTTCGAATGATGAAAGGCAAAATGAAGGTGGATGAAGGGCCACCTGTTATTGGCGGTTCAGGGTCAGTGAACTTTGCCAATTTCTCAGGTACATCAACCTCAGATTCCAATACTTCTTTTGTTTCTAGAAATGATTTTGTATGGATCATTGATACTGGGGCAACGGACCATATTGCATTTGAGAAGAGTGCTTTTGTGGATCTGTGCAAGCTCAGTAAACCTATCTTGATTGGGATGCCGGATGGATACACACAAGCTGTTACTCACGCTGGAACGGTTGTTCTGAGCAAGCAGTTCAAGCTTACTTATGTGTTGTATCTTCCATCCTTCAAGCACAACTTGATGTCTGTTTCAAAGTTGTTAGACAATGATTCCCTCATGTTTGTGTTCCTTTCCAAATAATGTATGCTCTAGGACCTTTCAACTAGGAGTATCTTGCTTGCTGGAGGACGAAATGGAGGGGTTTACAAATTTGGAGGTTTCAACTGTTTGCTGGATTCTGAAGTTGCTGGGTACCAGTCTCCTGTTCGCGTCTTGGACAACTTAGGAACTGTTTCCCTTCTTTCAAATAACTTGCAGACGGCTAATGATCTGCAGATGTTCCATGCTCATCTTGGACATGTTTCCCTTTCCAAATTACAGTACTTGGATGGTTTTAAACTACATAATTGTAGCAGCTTTGCCTGCGAAACTTGTGAACTTGCGAAATTACACAAGCTTCCTTTTCCAATCAGTTCTTCTTATGCTAAACAGATTTTTGAGCTGGTGCACATTGATTTGTGGGGGCCTTACAGGACCCATACTGTGTGTGGCGCTGCGTATTTTCTTATGATTGTGGATGACCACAGTCGGAGTACCTGGACTTTCTTGCTTCGACATAAAGATCAGGTTTTCAGAATTATACAGGGGTTTCTAGCTTATGTTGAGACACAGTTTCAGACCAAGTGAAGGTCTTACGAACGGATAACGGGATTGAGTTTGTGAATCAGAGGGTGCGTGATTTGTTGCTTGATCTTGGTATTGTCCATCAGCGTTCGGTTGCTGGTGTTCCCTAACAGAATGGGCGCGTGGAGAGAAAGCATCGTCACCTTGTTGAGATGGCTCGGGCTATGCGTTTGTATGCCAATCTTCCAATCTGGTTATGGGGGGAGTGCATTCTTACCGCTACATACCTCATTAACCTATTACCTTCATCTGTTCTTGGTTGGAAAACCCCTTTCGTGTTTCTCTTTGGTAAACCTGCTTCATATTCTAATCTTCGAGTCTTGGGTTGTCAGTGTTTTGCTCTACTTCCTGCCACTGCTCGTCGGAAATTCGATGCCAAAGGGACTCGTTGTGTGTTTGTGGGGTATCCGCCTTATCAAAAGGGTTATAAGGTTTTAGATTTGGTTACTCGGAGGTTTTATGTGGTACGACACGTCAGTTTTCAGGAGTCTGTTTTTCCTTTCAAATTGGATGGCACACATCCAATCAAATCCACCTCTTCTGGTTTACCAAGAGTACCAATGGGTGATGACAGTTTTGGAAAATTTTCAGGTTCTAGGTCGGTGTCAACTCGATTGTCCCCTACACCCAAACGAGTGTGGCCCCTTCCTTGGATTCACATAGGACTCTGGAAGGTCAGGGTGATAATGTGGTCCCTAATTCCTCGTCTGCTAACAACCCTTCTGATGACAGTCATACCTCTTATCCGCATGTTGGTGTGGATATCTCTAATCTTCCTTCGCTTCCCATAAGAGAGTCCCGGGCAATTGTCAGACCTGCACGGCTCCGAGACTATGTTTGTAGTAATTTGCTATCTATACATGCATCTCTCAGTGAGTCACCCACTGATTCTTTTTCTCAGGCCTTCCATGTGGTGACTCTTGCCGATTTGAAGTCTTATTCTAGTGATTGTGTGGCGTCTCTGTTCAGTGTTTTATCCACCTTTGAACCCTCAACTTATGCACAGGCTTGCAAACATGATGTTTGGCGCCAGGCTATGAACACTGAACTTGAGGCTTTGGAACACAATAACACTTGGGTTCTTACTGATCTCCCTCCCGGTAAACATGCCATTGGTAGTAAATGGGTTTGCAAAGTTAAATTTCGTCCAAATGAAGAAGTTGAATGGTATAAGGCATGCTTTTGGTTGCGAAAGGTTACAATCAAGTGAAGGAGAAAGATTATAAACATACCTTCTCACCGGTGGCTATGTTTGCCATAGTTCGTACTTTGTTGCCTTTAGCATCTCACAATGGGTGGGATTTACATCAACTCGATGTAAACAATGCGTTCCTTCACGGATTTTTGGACGAGGAAGTTTACATGACCCCTCTTCTGGGCTATGACAGGGCTTTAATTTGTCTTCGCAAGTTTGTCTGTTGAAACGCTCACTCTATGGGCTCAAACAAGCGAGCCGTCAATGGAATATTGAGTTAACGAAGTTCCTGATCGGGATTGGATATACTCAGTCCCGACAAGATTATTCTTTGTTTCTCAAGTGTTTTGGGGGGTCTTGTTGCCATTGCTCTCGTCTATGTAGACGATATGTTACTCACCGGGGATGATCTGCATGCTATTCAGTCACTCAAGGCGGCCCTGGATCGCAAATTCACCATCAAAGACTTGGGTCTCGCACTCTCAAGATGGCCTTCGTTTGAATCAATGGAAGTATATTCTTGATTTGTTAACTGATCCTGGTCTCCTTGATTGCAAAGTAACCCCCTTTTCTATGCAGAGAGGTTTACATCTAAGCACTGAAACTGGGGATTTGTTGGAAGAACCTAATCAGTATCGAAGGCTAATTGGGAAATTGCTCAATTTGACTGTTTCTCGACCGGATATTTCTTATAGTGTCCAACACCTGAGCCAATTTCTTGCCTCACCACGAATTCCCCATTGGCAGGTAGCTCTTTACCTTCTTCTCTATTTAAAGGGGACTACCAATTGGTGCCTATTTTATCCCCGATCAGCTGATCTTTAGTTGGAAGGATATTGCGATGCTGATTGGGGAAGTTGCGTCTTCTCTTTTCGTTCTATCACTGGCTACTGTATGTTCCTTGGTGCTTCCTTGATCTCTTGGAAGACGAAAAAACATAAAACGGTATCCAAATCATCGGCCGAAAGTGAGTATCGTAGTATGTCAGCAACTACGAGTGAATTGGTGTGGCTTGAAGGTCTTTTACTTGATCTGGGAGTTTATGTTACACTCTTTATTCCCTTGTGTTGTGAAAACAAGGCTGCTCAACATCTCGCAGCCAATCCGGTCTTTCATGAGCGCACTAAACACTTATGAGTGGACTGCCGTTTCGTTAGGGACATGGTGCAAAGTGGTTTCCTGTCAACAGTTCATGTACCTTCCTCTCTACAACTTGCTGACTTTTTTACTAAGCCCTTGGGAGCTCAACAACATCGGTTTCTTTCTTTCAAGATTGGCCTTGTGGTTGATTCCTCAAGTCCAACTTGAGGGGGGACTATAGAGGTGCTATTGTGGTTGTTACCAGTGTGGATGTTAAGTTGTGAGCCACTTTAGGTGCATGTTAGTTAATTAGTTTTCCTATCTTCTGCTATATTACTCTTAGGGGCGTAGCATAGTATTAGTATAAATACTCCCGTATGTACAACTTTCATTTCTCAATATAGTAATACCAGAAAATCCCAAAATGCTCTCCTTCTTCCTCACGAAACCAGTGGAGTTACTCTGTGATTTCCACTAGGAAGTTGTTCCAGGAAGATTCGCAGCTTCTTTACATACACCTAGGGGGGAAAATGGGAAATCAACAAAATGATCCTTGTACTCCTCCCGTGGGTCATGTCGGTTGAACCATATTAAACACATGGGAATGTTTTGCCTTCTCTTCGTTCTAATTGCCCAAATCAAAGTCTTTGTGACTAGTAAACAATATGTTTTTTTCCTAATGGATGAAGTTTTTGTTTGTTACTCCTAATGCAAATGAAAGATTTTGGATTTATTGTAGTAATTGAGTGTCACTTTATTCAGATGACTCATTATTGAATGAAGTTGAAGAAAATAATCAATATCAATTCAATACTCCATCCGTTCGGCAAAATATGTCGTTTACTATTTATGCACGCTTCTTTAGAATGATAAAAATTATATAAAATATTTATTTTTTTTATAAATTTTTTAACAAGTTTGTACTTATTAATAATAACTACGAAATTGTTTAAAAAATTATTAAAAAAATAGATATTTTATATAATTTTTATCTCCTAAAAAAGCGTGCATAAATAGTAAAGTGGCATGTTTTACCGAACAGATGTAGTATATATATAATACTCCCTCCGTCTCAAAATACTTGTCACTTTAGTTTTTACACGTTTTTTAATAACGGTAAAAACTATATAAAATATTAATGATTTTATTAATTTTAAAAAATAATTTCATACTTAATACAATTGTCTATAAAATTATCAAAAAAATTTATTAAAAAAATTAATATTTTATAGAGTTTTTAGCTTCTTAACAAACGTGCCAAAAAGTAAAGTGACAAGTATTTTGAGACGGAGGTAGTACTAAAACAGAGACATGAATTCCTATTTGTCATTCTTGTTGTACCAATATTCTTGTTACATTTTGTAATCTTATAGTTGCACCAGATAATATTATTTCAAATAAAAATTATGGGCTAAAATCCATAATTTTTTATAATTGATATAAAGACAATATTCGTAGGAATAGAAAGTATTGGGTAGGTGATGACATTTACCCCATAAAGTTAGGCTCATCTACACATAAATTAGGCCTATTTATTAGTTGCTCATTTAATTAGGTTCATTTACCTTCAAATTAGACCCATTTTCACTTTAAACTTAATTTCATTTTACCGGGCTAATTAACTCCGGATGGCCAAACTACTATTCAAGAATTCATCCACTCAAAACCGGCTACTTCCAACTTTGAACATCTTACCTACATCTGGCAAAATATATGGGAAACTAGAAATAGTGCGATCTTCAAAAATAAGAACCCTGATTCGCCTTCACAGGTGGCAATGAAAGCTTGCATCCAATTCCGAGAATGTCAGACGACCATGACTCAAGACAAAGGCAAGGATCTCAGCCGGATTAAGAAAAATAGAAATGTTGGCCGGAAGAAGCCGCTTGGAACCACCTACAAAATTAATGTAGATGGTTCGACTAAACCCACTGGCCTCTGCCAGGCGGGTGGGATACTTAGGGATAGTGGAGGATGTGTTCTGAATATTTTTCAACATCAGATTCCATGTAGCTCTGCCATTCAAACAGAAGCTGTTGCGTTTTGTGCAGGTGTCAAGTTAGCCATAACAAAAGGCCTAAGGAGAATTGTGATTGAAGGGGATTGTTTGGAAGTGATCAGGAGCATTAATGATAGTTCAAGAGCAAGATGGGAAATCTTCCGGGAAGTGGAATTCATCAGAAGCTTGATGCCTAACTTTGAGTGTATTGAATTTAGACATTGCTTTAGAGAAGCAAATGTTGCTGCTGATTATTTAGCTAAGTCTATAGATATTTGTACTATGTCCAATATCCCTTTTAATAGGGACTTCTGTAACATCATCCGAAAGGATGATTAGGGTGGCGTCTCTCGCGGGACTTCTGCCCCTTTTTTGCCTAATATAAAAAAAAAACTTAGTAATTAAATAAACCAAAAGAAAATCCCCATGCATATATCTAAATAAACCAGAAGCCGGAAGCAATTGATACACAGATATATCTAAACAAGCTTTACTTCCATTCCACGTACAAGCTCGAAGCAGCAGTTGATACACACATAGAGAGAGATAGATAGAACACAGTCTTGATTACTTCCACATACTAGCTTATGTGAAGTTACTTGGCGGACTGTGTGGGGGCCAAGCTATATATAATTGTCTGGATCGATTTTTTATTTTCATATATAAACTAGCTAGCTAGATCGATCCATCCATCCATCCATCCATCACTTAAATACCAACATTAAACCCAACATTGAAAAACCTGCCCCTTCTAGGCATGCCATCAGCACCGGTACCGTAGTTGCTACCGTTTGGTCCATTTCCGTGGTACTGACCACCCTGCGAGTGTTGCATCCCGGATGACCCGTTGTCCATCCGGCAGCTGTTGTCGTTGTTGGAGTTGGTGAAGCTTCCGCTCGCTGAAATAAAATTCTCCAATCCATCACTATATATTATGTATGTATATACTTGCACATGTTTATTTCAATTCAATGTTATAATAAAATTTAGATAAAAAAAAAAAATCTAGATAGCTAGAGAGATAAATTAAAACATTTTTATTATCACTTCGAATTTCAGACTTGTCTAAACTCAAATTTGTACTTAATAAATAAATTAAAAAAAAAAATACCAAGCGCAGGAGTTGCACCCATGTTGTTCCCAGCTCCAGATTGTTGACTAGCCATATCTTCTAGCTTGTTAGTTTATATCGATCTGCACGCATAGGAAATGATAACATAAAACGCAAGGCCACGGTAGAGAAATTAGAATTGAAAGAAAATTATAATATAATTACTTAATATAGGGAATTAATTATTAATATTATTAAGCTAAGTTTATATCATAGCTACCTCAAGAATTTGTGGTCGGATTGTTTACTAGTTGATATTTAGGGTGGGACTTGGGAGTATGTGGTGTGTGCGGGGGGCTATATATACACGTACGCTAAATGGGGAACTTATCTTGATTA
Source organism: Persicaria tinctoria (assembly GCA_037127255.1). Classification (NCBI taxonomy): domain Eukaryota; kingdom Viridiplantae; phylum Streptophyta; class Magnoliopsida; order Caryophyllales; family Polygonaceae; genus Persicaria; species Persicaria tinctoria. Next base: position 12,455,235 of record JBANSL010000012.1, read on the forward strand.
GGAATTTTTTTTTTTGTTATTTACCAAAAAAAAAAAAAGAAGTAAGAATTCTGATCTTGATTTGGAATCTTTTTTTTTTTTTAAGAAAGTAAGAATTTAATCTTAGACAGATTTAATTCTCGAAAGGTCGATAAGATTGACAGACGAAAACACCATTACAGAAAAATACAACAGTCACACATAAAACAAACAGAAAAATTAAAGCATACTGAGCAGGCTAATCCACAACATTACAAGTGGAACACAGTCTAAAAGAAAACCAATTAGGGAAAGAAACATACCAAAACATCACCGCTAGCCAGCAGTACATCAGAACTCGATCTCTTATGGGTAGTGAAGATGGTGCTCCAAGAAAGAGTCTCCCGAAAAACGGAGCCGGCGTGAACACATTACCTTGACCCCGGCCAATCCCGTCTAAAAACGTTGCTGCTTGAAACCGAAGTGGGAGCAATTTGGTGGTGATTGGTGGCGGATTACTCCTGGGATTGAGGTAATGGTCGCCGGTGGGGGAGATAGATACTTATTTTGGAATCTAAATTAAGCATTGATATATCAAACACAAATAAATATATACAATATAATATTAAGACAAATTTTAAATAATTATACTCGGGTCATTTTCATTTTTTATAAAATAATTACGAATTGATCCGAGACCGGGGAAAAAATCTTTATCCCTCTCTTACTAGCCTTTGAATCCCTAATGTCTCATTCAAACTCAACACAATCACCCTTCTTCAACCTCTTTCATCCTTCTTATCAATCCTCTTTAAATTGTACGTTTTTTGTTGTTGTTGTTGTTGAAATCTACATCGATTTATCACTACAAAGACGTGTTATCCCATATAATGTCAAAATCCAATGCAATATTATTTACATTGAATTGAAGATTGAGTATATAACTGGATGATCATTTAGAGTTTATGCGTTGAACCAATAAAAAAAACATGAATCGGATTTTAACAAATCATATATCAAAACAAAAGTAGGTATATTTTAGCTACACCCTGCCGCCACTCACCATCACCACCTTTGCCTCTGCCAGGCTCACTGGAGTTCCAAACCTCCTCCACTCAGTCTTCACTGCTGCCCACTCTTCTTGGCCGCTTGCCTCCCCCTCGCTATTTCCCGGTCTGGTGGCATTTTTGGGTTTTTTGTGTGTCATCCTCCTTTCGGCCACCGCTGCCATAAACTCCCGTCGTCGCTATCCTCCGGTTGCCGCGGTCGGGGATTTTCCCTCCACCACTTTCTGGTTCGTTTTTCGTCGTCGGGTCGGCCCTTGGCTCCATTTGTTCCTTCGCGTTGTTACAACGCTTTGTTGCGACTCTTCCAGGTCACCAAAAAAAAAAAAGCGTGCACGTACTATATTTTGTCTGTCGGCCTTATGAGTTTGTTTTTCGACCACTCATTCAATCGCTTTTCCTGGTCATTATTGTTCATTTTAGCTTTTTTAACCGTCTCTATTTTGCCTTATCCTTGTGGTAGTCTATTTACGATCTAGTTAATGTCCTTAAAGGTTGAGATGGGTGTGTGGGGTGTTTGAATGAAAAATGGTGTGGTTGGGGCTTGAGTTTGCGGGTTGGAGTGCTTTGTTGTTCTTGTTGTGTTGCAGGCTTCTTGTGAGCAATGACTGATTTGTCATTTTCGATGACGTCGTGGATGTGCGATCGATATCTGATGGCTCATTTGAGGCCACAATATGAGGTGTCTGTTAGTATTCCCCAGTGTTCTTTGTGTGCATTGTTGTTCCTTTGACCGATCGTTTCATTTGCCTTTTTGACTTATGATTTTCAATGTAAGATGGCTTGTACATTCGTTTTGTAATTTTATTTATGTCATTTGCTTTTATAATTTTCTTTACAAACTTTTTCGGTTTCTCGATTTCCCTGGACTTATCTAATAAACTGAATTTGCTTTAAATTTTTTTTTTTTTTGAGCTAGGTCTAGACTGGCAAGTGGGAATGAAATATTATTATGGAGTATTAGATTGCGTTTGACCACCACTTCGTTTATATTCCAAATAGAGTATTAACTGATTTCCCACTAGTATATATTCTATTTTTTGCTCTCAACTGTATATCCATAATCCATTATCCTATTCCTATGTATACAAGCCAACGCAAAAGTGCAATCTTATCGTGCAATCTTATCGTATATGTAGTAACTGATTTCCCTATAGTATATACTAGTTTATTCCCCGTGCTTTGCACGGATTTAGTGTAAAAATGTTGCGAATTATATAATTATAATACCTGTTTTCATATTAAATTGTACGTATAGAAATAATAACAATAAAAAGATAAATAAAGTATGTTCATCGACAGACAAAAATAATAATCTAAATCTTATGATAATTTTTATATAGTTTATCAATAATAAAATTATTTGAATTACCCGATTATTTTTTAAAATGAAATTGAAACTCCATCGTTAATTAACAGTCATCAATTTCAAACAAAACCAAAAAAAATTAATATGTAAGGAAAAACTATGAAAATATAAATGAGTATAAAGTAGAAATATATCTAATTCGATATGGAAAATATGCAATTGAATTGTGTGCCCTCCTAAAAAAATTTAGTTATGGAAGCTCAAAAATCTCTAGCAATGGACACCAAATTATTCAAAATGAGTCTCAACACATTCCTTAAAAGAGTTTTTATTCTATATGTAATGAATTTAACAATTTATCAATCAGAATCCACAAAGATATATATGAAACCATCATCTCATACTAATTCGAAAACATGAAGGATTGCCTCCTCCTCTACCACCACCTCTGATGTAAGATTGAACTCATTTAAATGGCTCTCACAACCGTCATCACTAATGTACCCTTGACCCTCCTATTCTAAAATAATAATTTCAATACCACACTCATTATATTTGACAATTGAGTCGTAATAATTGAATTTTGTGAATCTTTTCATTGGTTTGCGCCATTTGTCAACACGTTCTCCCATTCAATGACAATGTATGATATGTAGCCCTTATGACTCGTGGTTCACCCCTTTGAAGACATGACAATTATGAATCCACCAAATAACATATATCAAGTTGTCCAAACCATGTTGCACACTTAGTAACAATATAATGTAACCAATTATCTACCCTACTATAACAGACTTAGTAAATTAAATATCAACTCAAAATCTCAAATCGACCTAGATCGCAATTTGTCTTGGCAAGAAAACTCTTTCAACTAAACCTCTATTTTATTATGATATTTTCGTGATTAAAATGTAAAAGTGGTTCTTATGTAAACAAATGTACCACGATGATTCAAATTAATTATTCTCGATTGTTTTGTTACTCTCTATATGTATAAAATATTAGAAAAACTAAACTTCTAACGTTGATTGTATATTCATTCACAAATCTAGTAAATTGAATCAAATAAAGCATCAACATGTTTATAACATAATTTACAATGAATAAAAAATATTGAAATTTTGTAAAATAAAAAAAATATTTGAAATATATTTTTATATTGAAAATTTGATTAAAAAAATTAAATTAAAATTAATCAACAATGCTATAAGACGGACTTGATTTCAAAATTATGTCAAAAAGTTACCAATTATAAAAGATATGCATCTATATACAAATATTGAAATAAAGAAATAAAAGTTAAATATGTGGCAAAATCTGATTGGATTGGATACATTTTTAGACGGGAAAACTTTTAACCAAAGGCTGCCACGTGGCAAAACAGCTTCTGTTTTAATATTGTTTAAGATTCTACTATGTTTTGCCACCTGTCGAAAATCGACGAATTCTAATGAGAAATTTTCCTTCCAAAATTTTAGCCTATAAAATTATGTGTATAAACTATCAACCTAATGTTACATATTTATTATTATTTTCTTTTATTTTGTAATACATTGCCATTAAAATAATTATTTTTGGTAAGTATATATATATATTATTAAGCTGAATATTATTTTCCCTAATTAAATCTTTTAAAGACTTTATTTAGAGCATGTTTATCAGTGAGCCTCAATTCGGACTCTTAACTTACTTTCAAATGTCACATCAGCTTAATTAAGAGTCCCAACCTAACTTTTCACATTTTCATTAAATTATTTGTGAGCCCATTACGAGGCTCTTAACTTCATTTTTAATCTATTTCTTTTTTTCTTCATATTTACAAAAGCAAGTTGCTGCTGCTGCTGCTGCTATATATATATATATATATATATATATATATATATATATATAATATTAAAACGAAAAAAAATGTTACCTCGTTGAGGTAACATAAAGAAGTGAAGAACTCCATATATGGCCACCATCTCGATGTGCTCTCGACTAAGCTTACTGCGACTCCAATCATGCAGTGGCGGAGCCAGGAATTACTTTTGGGGGTGCTGAAAACTTTAAAGGGCGATAAACATTTTTGAATATATAATATTCAATACTACAAACAAGGTCACTAGTACTAGTACAACAATCAACACTACAAACGAGCTCACTTGTAAGATAGAGGAGGTAAACTCATCTTGCGAGACTGAGCTACAGAAGGATTGGAAGGCCCCAAACTTGATTTTGGAATCGATGGATTCTTATTCCGAGTAAATAATTTATCCATTTTTCTCCTACAATAAACAATTCAAAAGCCCCAAAATGAACCTTCCATTAAAAAATCAGACCCAATTGGTTCTCAAATTCCACAAACCCTAACTATCCCTATTTACAAATTGCACTTCAAATTGAAAATCTAACCTTCTAACTTTCAGGAATTTCAACTTGAAAAGAAAATCTAATTTACAATGTATAAACTTTAACATAGGAATTGATTAGGAAATGTCAAGGAATACCTTTGAAGGTTGAATCGAAACTTTCGATATTCCTCCGAGGACGGAGTCCGAGCAGTGGCGGCGACGAAGGTGGGCGGTGTCGAAGGCGGGCGGTGGAGAGCCGGGATCGAGCGGACGACGGGAGGAGGGCGACCCGAGAGGCGGACAATGGGAGGAGGGCGAGGGCGACGGGAGGAGGTTCGCCCTTTTCTCATGCCTGGCTGCGCTTCAAAAAAAAAATCGAACAGAGAACGAAAAATTAAAGAACGTCAAACAGGGTTTTAACTAGACCTGTCAAACGAGTCACTCGGGTCGGGTCACTTCGGGTCTCGGGTAAAACGGGTCCCGGGTAAAACGGGTTCCGGGTATTTCGGGTTGACTAGAACCCGGGTTTGACCGAGTTTCGGGTCGATTTCGGGTTTGTCAATTTTTTCTTTTTTAAATTACAAAAATCATGATTTGATAATTTTGCGATAAATTGTAATTATATATATAAAAAATTAATTATATTTAATTATAAATCAACCGGGTCAATCGGGTCAAAATTACCGGGTCGAAACTCAGATTACCCGAAAAATTTCTGGGTTTTCGGGTTCGGGTCTGGAAAATTTTCCGAGTCAAAATTTTCAGATTTTTGGCCCAAAAAATTTGGGGCGGTCGGATTATGTTTTGACAGGTCTAGTTTTAACCCTTTGTGAATTGGGAAATAAAATAGGAAAAGTTAAGGATGGGGGGTTTCGAACCCGTGACCTCTTTCTTCCTAGCGCATCGCCTTCCAAAGTTTTGCCAACTAAGCTATCCGTTTGATCTTGCTTCAATATACAAGCTACTACCTTCGTTCAAAATTATAAGTATTTTTAGGTGTTTGCACACATATTAAGAAAACCACAAAAGTGTTACATTTATACCCCTCATTAATTATCCACAACCACTAACAACCAATAACATTTTATAAAACAAGTAAAAAAGTTACTTTTCTCTTAACCTAATGGCTAGAAAATCTAAAAAGACTTATATCTCTAAATAAAATTTTAAGCCTAAAAAAGACTTATATTTTTAAACGGAGAGAGTATATAACTTAGTATTACGAAAAAAACACTGCAAATATAAAAAAAAAATATTAGCTTCAGTATACAAGCTATAGCTCAGCTCCACCACTGATAGCATGTGCCCGGAATTGAAAGATTAGCTTTAGCTTCCAAATCTCAAAAATACAAAATTTACCACGTACCTACCGATTCGGTCGAGTTTTATTAGCCCAGTTGATATGAATAACTAGGTCAGAAAATAATCCGTGAGTATCCAATCCACTCTACATACCCTCATTAATTTTATGGGCGAAAACCTGCAATACAGTGGGTGACAGGGTGAGGCGAGTGTTGAATGGATTATGGTTGAAGATTTTTCGCACATTACGCGTCCCAATAATCCCCCCATTAACCCACTCCATTCACTCGCCCCGCATACCCACATAAAACCCTACAATTTTTATATATGTGTTTTTACTATTTTACTCTCTAAAATATAAACCCTAATTTTGAGTCTGTGTGCAATCTTGAGTCTCGAGTAACATATTATTTTGTGTGTACGTGGGGGGGGGGGGGGGGGGGGTGACAGTATTCGACTTCTATGAACTCATATTTCTAGTATTCGTAAATTAAATTTTAATTTGTATTCATCTTTCAATTTTATTAAAGAAATTTCATAGCTATATTAATTTCACTCATTTGGCACCCGCATCTAGGGCTGGAAATAACCCGCGGGTACCCGATCCACCCGCATGACCTGCATTTTTTTGGCGGGCAAAAACCCGCAAAAAAGCGGGTGACGGGTGGAGCGGGTGCGGGTGAAGCGGATGATGGACGGATTATGGGTGAAGATTTTTCACCCATAACCCGCCCTGCACACCCGCATTAAACCCTAAAACTATATATATTATATAGGTATTTGTGCTATTACTATTTTACCCCTTTTCAGTTTTAACCTAAGAAACCCTTACTGTTTTTTCTACTTAAATTATACGATAAATTACTTGCTGATTTTTTTACTTAAATTATACACTTACTGTTTTTTCTACTTAAATTATATACTTGCTGTTTTTTTTTTACTTAAATCATTACTTGTTCATTTATTTTGATTGAATGGCTAAATGTATTACATATATTCGACTTCCACGAACATAATTTTCTAGTATTTGTAAGTTACAATTTATGCTTTTATTCATCTTTCAATTTTCTTAAAACAAATCATAATTAAATTATTTCACCCATTGGGCACCCGTTCCACCCGCATCACCCGCGCGGGTCGGATGAGGGTGAAAAAGTTTGCGGGTGATGGGTGGAGCGGGTGAAATTATTAATCCGCGGGGCGGGTGATGAAGTGGCTTTATCCACCCATAACCCGCCCCATTTCCACCGGCGGCCGCATCACCCGCATCTCCCTTTGGGCCTCTAACAGGCAACATCCATGGGCCTTACAGGATTAAATGGGCCCTTTAAGTATTCGGACTTACTTGGCCCCCACACCGTCCGCCGAGTAACCTTTACACAAGTAAGACTGTGTTCTATCGATCTAGCTAATTAAGAAATGTATGTGTATATGCATGGCATGTTCTAAGTTACCTATATATGTACTTGGAAGCTATTGGATGTGATCATATGTGTGGATAGTAATTTCTGTACAATATGTGAATAAGTGATGATTCTATATAATGAAATTAAATAATTATCTACTAAATCTAAATAACTAAATGCTTTAATTCGACTTGGCCTGGTAGCGAGGTCAATGGAGAGGCGAGATTTGCAGGCGCTGGTGTGGTGGCGCAAATTGAGAGAGAGAGAGGGGGAGAGAGAGTTGAAGAGGCCACAGTTGCATAATCTCGGATGGCCTCTTCGATTGGTAAGGTGGAAATTGATAAATATGAATAAAAATATAAATATTTTATAAATACTACATATTTATCTATTAATATTTTTTATAAGTATAACTATGAAATATTTTATATTTATATCAATGAACTAATATATAAATATATATAGAGAAAGGTTATGACTTATATAACTTTCTATAAATTATTATAACAAATTTTTTTTTTTCTAGAATCAGCCACAATGCATCACATATGATTTTTTTCCCTTATAATCAACCGCAACGAACCATATAGACGAATGAATGTTATGGATCGGTTTTAATATATGTATTTAGATAGATAGATATAGATTGATAGATAGTAGAAGATTTATAAGAATGATATATATCGACCTCACGTGTTGCCAATTCTTCAATTGGGCTAAGGCCCACCTCCATTTGGGCCTCCAGCCCAAAAGCGTCAACATCTTTGGGTCTTGCAGGAGTAAATGGACCCTATAAGTATTCGGATAAGCTGATATGATAAAAGCCGTAGCCTGTATCCACGTAGCGCCAAAAATCGTTTTTTTTTTTTTTTTTTTTTTTTTTTTTTTTTTGGGGTCGAACTATCGCTAAAAATCGTTAGGACCATAAAAGAACGCGTACAAGAGAGCTCGTCGTTGTCAAATTCACGAGTTTGTATTTACTTCCATACTGTTAAGTGGTCCATATTAACCGCCATAGATAAGTGATTAGTGGTTGCATTTTATTTAATTTTAAAATCTGCATTCATTTTTTACAAAATTTGAAATATTCTATTTCTTAAGCTAATTTTGAAATGTTCGGAATTGGGATTTATATTACATTATTATACTGAAGCAATTCATCTAAAACGACATTAATCTACATTAAAACGACATAAAATAGAAAATTGGTGAATGGCCCATCAACAATAAAAGTGAAAATTACATTAGTGGCTGGCAAAGTTATTTTAAAAGCTCCTAATCAACAAATATTAAAACAGGTATAATTGTGAAACTCAGCCGACATCAACTGGTTTATTTCAAAACACATTTTATTATAAAATTTAAACTTTTTATTCAAACAAAATTCAAAAAATAGCTTTCCATTTACGTGTCAAATAAAATATTTTTCATAAATGTATATTTTTATTATTAACATTAGTTTTTTTTAAATATAAAGTAAGAATTCGAGATTAGACAAGTCTGATCAGAGGCGGATGACAGTGGAGACTTGCCCAGCAATTGCTGGGTGAAATTTTTGGAAGCAGTTTAATAAAAATAAAATTGCTTGATGATATTATCTTTGATTGATTAATTTTTGGCCCATAATCAAGCCCATATAAGTAGCACTAATTTTTTTTTGGTGCAATAACTAGCACTAATTAATACTACTCGGTAGTATGGTAATTCCCTTAATAAGTTTGATTGCTTAATTACTGCACCACTTTCACTACGAGAAGAAATCTCATAATTAGGCCCTAAAAGTTAAAACCCCTCCCTCACCATAATTATTTACGGAGTAATCTACCATCTTCACAAATTAGGTAGGTCTTTAAATTTTCTTTTTATTATTCTTTCAAAACTATTTATTAAATGCATAAATTTCAAAATTAGAGTTTTGAATTATTTGATAATTTGATTAAAGAAATTCGGATTAATGTATTTTTATTAATATACCGTTGTTTATACTTTACATAATCTATTATTTTAATAAGTTTATTTTATACTACAAAATTACTAGGATGGATTTGTGTAAAATTTTGTTTTTATATAATAATTTTTCGATGGAATACTATAAAAACCATATTTTGACCCGACAAAGTTTATTAGTTTCTTAATCATGAATATTTTTCCGCTCACCTAACTTTGAAACACTAGATCCGCCACTGAGTCTGATTCTCGAGAGGCCGATGAATCGACAAGTAAAAATCGGATAAACATACCATAAGAATAGGAAATGACGCAATGAAGCAAGCAAAAATAACTCTATAATAAGAACGATTTAAGAAGAGCTCCTCTCAACAGTTGTGGACGACAGCGAAGAACAAAGCCAAATACCACCGAACAGTAGCACCGCTGACCAGCAATACATCATGAATCTATCTCCTATGGGAAGTGCATACGAAACTCCAAGGAAGCTACATAATTATAATATTAGTAGGTAGTAGTATATCATCCAAGTATGAGATGACTTTATCAATAGTATTATTATAAGTTACATAATTATAATATTTAATGGAAAGTAAAAATTAAAAAAATGTATTTTATTCTATTGAATGTTACGGAGTATTAGATAACTTTATTTTATTTTATAAAAAAGGTCAGGGGTATGAACAACTTTGAGTCTTTGAATTAATGGAAAGGACCTGTAAAATAAATAAATACTACCTCCGTTTCATAATACATGGGCTTTTTCTTTTTGACACGTTTTTTAAGGAGCGAAAAACTCTATGAAATATTATTTTTTTAATCAAACTTTTGATATGATTTGATACTTATTACTAATAAGTATAAAACTATATAAAAAATTTAATTAAAATAATAATATTTCATATAGTTTTTCGTTCCTTAAAAAGCGTGTCGAAAACTAAAAACCCATGTATTTTGGAACGGAGGGAGTATTTAAGACAGTGAGCGTAAAATTCAAATTCTGATATAAGGGGTCCGGTAGGGAGGGATTCAGCGCAAACCTCCTCTGCTCCACCCGCGTATTTCTTGGCGCAAAACCAATTTCTCATCTCTCTCTCTCTCCCCCTTCCGATTGGGCGATGCGATTTCCGATTCGAATCGCAAACCCTAAAACTTCTCTCTGACGATTTTGCAGATTTCCAGGGTTCATCCTTCACCTCTCATTTGCATCGGGGATGAGCTCCCAATCCCATGGCCCACCCACGCCGCCGCCTCCCCGCCGTACCAACTCCTCCCATTCCCATCACAGGCGCGGCTCGTCGGGTTCCAAGAGGATGCAGCCGTCGGAGAACGGGAGCACAAACACTTCTAAACCTACTTCTCCGATTTCGTAATCCTCCGTCAAATTGTTTGTAATTTTTCATTTTTCATTTTTTGAAGTTGATTTGATTTTGATTTTGATTTTGATTTTAATAAAGAGGAGTTATGTTTCGTTTCGTTTCTTGTGTATATTGTCTGTGAATTAGGTCGAGGAGTGGAGACAGAACGGTGAAGAGGCTGAGATTGTCTAGGGCTTTGACGATTCCGGAGGGCACCACGGTTTCCGAGGCCTGCCGTAGGATGGCCTCTCGCCGTGTTGATGCCGTTTTGTTGACCGATTCCAATGCTTTGCTCTCCGGGATTGTTACTGATAAGGTTTCTTTCTATTCAAGTTTACGGATAATCGACATACATTCAAGTCTTAACCATGATCAATTATCAATGATGAGAAGTTATGCCATAATGTTGCCTAGTTTGTACTCGTTTAGTTGAGTGTTTCTCACCATCAAGTGTGAAATTTAAAGAATAATTGTGTTGTATGATTTTTTTTCGTCGAATCTTCCATTAAGATTCTGTTAGACAACTCCTAAATTAACCAGGGCAACATGATCTGCAAAAATATTTGAATTGGGTGACATTTGAGTCATTTGACTAACACTTTAACTGAGTGGTTGTATCCAATTTTGTGAAAATGTTGTGTGAAATGAGTAACTACATGATGTGTGCTTTTGGTGAGTAGGACGTTGCCACGAGAGTTGTAGCAGAGGAACTAAAGCCGGATCAGACTCTGATTGCAACAATTATGACAAGGAATCCGACATTTGTCAACGCAGATGCTTTAGCCATTGAGGCCTTGCAAAAAATGGTTCAGGGTAAGCTTCTGTTCTTGTTGATTGTGTTTTTGACAATTTCCTGAAGATATTGTGTAATCTGAAGCCTCAGTTTCAGATTACAATATAAATTTCGCAAGAATGTGAAACTGAAGCCTCAAGCAAACTTTCCATGGAATTGTATATTTGAAGGTTTTTTTTAATAAGGTCACTTTGTGTATCCACTTTGTAGATGCAACCAAATTGTTGTTTGCTTATTTGGTGCATCCTTTATAGAGTTCTCTTCATATCTTGTCACTTTCTTTCTTTAAAAGGAAGTTGTTAAATGTGGCTAGTATCTTTTGGAATTTATTTTGCTTTTTAAATGTCTACATTTGGCTTGCATTCTCAGATTGCATCCTGTTTCACACGTTTTTTCTCAAGTTAATTGTCTTGCATATGTGCCCTAAAGAATCTTCACTTATGTTGTTTTATGGCGACAGGGAAGTTTAGGCATCTTCCAGTTGTAGACAATGGTGAAGTCATTGCCATGCTGGATATCACAAAGTGCTTATATGATGCCATTTCCAAGATGGAGAAAGCTGCAGAGCAGGGCAGTGCAATTGCAGCTGCTGTGGAAGGCGTTGAACGGCAATGGGGAAACAGTTTTTCAAGTTCAGGTTCGTTGAAGTATGTCTTACAGATTTTTTATACTCTGCCCCTCTGCCTCAGATAGAAAAGGAAAAAAAACATTTGCGCTCTACCAGATTTAGCCAAGTGCCTCGCTGGTAGATGTATAAGGAAATTGCATAATTTTTTTCAGTTACCCCTAACTTTTCTTTGTTGCGTTTGCAGCTCAACATCCATTTATGGAAACACTCAAGGAGCGGATGTTCAAACCCGCTTTGTCTAGTATAATTGATTATAACTCCAAGTATGCATCATTCTTTATCTTAAATTGTGCCTTCTATTCAATGAGCATAACTTACTTAACTCTTGAGTTGGTTTTCTAGTTTGTGATCTTTTGTTTGTTACACATTTCAGAGTACCAATAGTGTCACCAACAGATTCAGTTCAGGTTGCTGCAAAGATAATGCAGGAACTGTGCACTAATTGTGTGATTGTAATGTCAGGGAGCAAGATACTTGGGCTACTGACGTAATGCTCTTTTCTTCAGATGCTTCTGTTATGTCTATATCTTGAGGTAGTCAAAGGCAATCAATCCCCTTGCTCACCTAGGTGCTTAGGTGTACTCAGGTGCAGACCAATCGGCTCACCTAATAAATTGAGTGCCCCTATCGCCTAGGTAAATCAAGGCTAGCAACTAGAGTTTATTTAGAGCAATATTATGTTTCAAAGTGTATCGGAAAGTTTCAAAAGAAGTAAATGGTAGATATATGTTTGAAAAGTTTCCCGCCATTTGCCAAAACCTAGAATTTTACAGTCAAGTTGGATTAGATCAACATTTTAACAAGTTCTTAAGTGATCATTTCATGTCTACTATCTGCACATATTTCATCACTTGGGAAAGATCCTTTTTGCACCATATGCCTCAAGTAATGCAACAGTATAGTTTCTTGGGCGTGCCTCTGGCCTTTAAATCGTGTTCTAATTGGCATAATGAATATTACCTCTCTTGATCTTCTTTCTCTACCCAACTGCAGTTCAAGGGATATCCTCATGCGGGTACTTGCAACAAATATTTCACCTCAGGAAACTTCGGTGGAAAAGGTTCTGACAACTAGAAACCACTGCAAGATTCAACACTGCTGTCATTTTCTGGCATCATCAAATATAAGTTCCATATTTTTCTTCCCTTCGGGGGAAATAAGTTTTTCTGAAGTAGCAGTCTTCAACTAATTTGCTTTTTCTCTTTCTCAAGGTAATGACGACAAACCCAGAATGTGCAAAACTTGATACAACTATCCACGAAGCATTGCATATAATGCATGATGGCAAGTTTCTGCATATTCCTGTTTTAGACAAAGGTAATTAAGGCCTTGAAAAAGGCCATATTGTACCTTATCAGCATGTTTTTAACTTATTAATGTGATTATAGGTAAACTTATAATACCATATAAGTATGACACTCCAAACAGAAACTAAGTTCTACTTTGTACGTTCAAACAAAAATATATTGACGTTGATTGATGTCCTGTGTGCAGATGGGACTATTATCGCCTGTGTTGATGTTCTGCAGCTTACACATGCTGCGATTTCCACGGTAAGTATAGTATATCCTAAATTTATGTTCTTTTACATGCTAAACATATCAGATCGCGAATGGATCCCTCACATCTTTTGGTGAATGCGTTTATCATTTTGAGGTCATGTTTGTGATCATTGTTTCAACAGTTTATGTTTTGTTGCTAATTTTAGATGTCATATTTTTTGCAGGTAGAAAGCAGCTCTGGAGCACTGAATAGTGTGACAAACGTAGTGATGCAGAAGTTTTGGGATTCAGCACTAGCCTCAGATCATGGAGATGACTTTGACACTCAGAGGTTAGCCTTGCCTTGATAGTGTAATCTGACGACATTAAATTTGTTCAACTGATTGGACTAATTTTCCTTCTCAGTGAAATGTCGATGATGATGGCAGCAGAAGCATCAGAACTGGGGAAGTCTCCCCGTCTTGGGAATTCCGTTTCGTTTAAATTTGTGGACCAAAAAGGACGTACTCATCGTTTTGATTGCGGTGAGCTTGAAGCAGTCTCTTTTCCTGCTATAATAGAACCTTCCTTGAGAGTATCTTCCCGGAATGTGGTTTGGGATGATGGAGTCTACAACTTTATATAGAAACAATAGTCCACTTCAACCTGTATAGGAGTATTGATAATGCTAACACCTCAAGATACAAATGCAATATTTGAATCCTTTTGTTACAATTTGCTCACACCAGCCAATCATTTCCGCTTTGTTCACATCTCTTCTGGTTCAAATCCTTTGTTGAATTCTTCAGGTAGCGAGAACTTAGATGAACTGATAGCCACGGTGGCGCAAAGAATAGGAGCTGATGATGATCAACAGCGTCCAAATCTTCTGGTAAGATGAAATCTTGAAAATAACATTTTTACCACTTTCTTGTTTTCCCCTCATTTTCCAGCAATTAACATGAAATGCCCCTTGTTTAATGCAGTATGAAGATGATGAAGGTGACAAAGTGTTGCTCACATCAGACACGGATGTAGCTGGGGCCGTAACCCATGCTAGATCACTGGGCCAGAAGGTGGTTCACATTTTCTTATTTACTCTTTCATATGGACAACAAACCTCTGAGATCATCAATCTCATTGTCTTAACGCTTTGATTTGTTGGCCAGGTTGTGAGGTTGTATTTGGACTTCCCTGAGGTTCGGCAGCAAGAAAAGGTCGAACCAGCTACAGAAACCGTCAAGGCAAGCAAGTGGACAGGTTTTCACACAGGGCTTTTGGCAGGGGCAGCTGTGGTGACGAGCGTTGCAGTTGTGACTCACGTAATGCGTTCCAAGTCCAACGCAAGTAGCTAGTAGCTTATTAGATGCTTCTCAAGCACCAGTTTAAGTTAAAAAGCTAGCTTAATTGTGTTTGATTTGGCATAAATGGCCCTCTCTCGGAAGCTATAAGCTTGTGTATACAATAAATGATGTATTTCCTACAAGGGCAAGCTTCAATGAGGCGAAGCTTGATTTCTTTCATGACAGCTTGCGTGGACCGGACTGGTTAACTAAATCTGGCTTAGGGAAGAATTCGAAATACTAGATAGATTATTTTCTGATAAATTGAAAGGCCTACAGAACGATATAGATCAAATTTAGACCCTTGGTATAGAAAGAGAGGAGATTAGAACGGATCAGTGTATAAAATTCTTACCAACTAAGCTAATAAGATACTCCCTAAGTTTCAAATTACTTGACCTTTTACTTTTCGACACGATTTTTTAGGAAGTAAAAATCTCTATAATTTTTTTTTTAATTAATCCTTGGCTTAAATATGTGTATGGCCCCTATTTGTACTCGGACACTTTACCCCCTAAATTATAACTCGAGCCACCTCACCCTCTCAACTTTATTATTTGGACAAATAGCTCCTGTAATGAAACACTAATAGTGACAAAATTAAACTTGTTAATTGGTAATTAATTTCTATATTCTAATGAAAAACTAGTACTATTTTTAAAAGTGTTTTTATATTATATACTCTTAGTATTTCTTGATAGTATTAATATTAATATATTGGGAAAATTATGGAAAAAAAATTAACTTTTTAACTTGGCACAATAAAATCTGAAATGAAAGAGTTTTGTGAGTTAAAAAACACCAACTTTCAAGTTTGAGATTAGATTAATAGGTTTAGATTAATCATCTCAAATTTGGTTATGAATTAAGACTTAAATCCCACGTACGTACTTTTTGGGGGTAGGAAATAGATTAGTAAATAAATGGGGTAACCGAAGCGCATCCGGGACGCATCCGGGATGTGTATACTGACGCACTAGGCGCGCATCCAGGATGCGTGTAAATGTTGGTTTTATGAAGAAAATGGTATATATAAGAAGAACCGGGTTAAAAAAGGACGTTATAAAAGGTTCAACTAACACGCATCCAGGATGCGTGTAGGCTTATTTTAATTTTTAAAAATATCGTTGTTTTTTTTATTAAAAAAATAAATAAAATGGCAACACACGCATTTAGGATGCGTGTGGGTGTTTTTGGCAAATCATGTGCTATCACGTGAGGATGTGTTTAGGATGCGTTTAATAACACTTCGCACGCATCCTAGTTGCGTGCCCTTATAAACCCTCTACCCTAAATGCGTGTACCCTAAAACCCTACAAACCCTTCTACGCGCATCCCGGATGAGTGCAAACACATCTAGGATGCGTGTACAACCCTAAGGAGTAACCCTACTACCTGAAGTTCTAAAGGACACTCATCCTGGATGAGTGCAAACGCATCTAGGATGCGTGTATAAACCCTAAACCCTAACCCTACAAACCCTAAACTACCTAAAGTTCTAAAGGACACTCATCCTGGATGCGTATGATCTATTATACCTAACAAAATCTTCATTTTATCATAATAAGCCTTAACAACGTAACCTAACTTCATTATATGCCTAACAACATTTTAATTTATCATAATAAACCCGATTTATAGCTTTGAACTTACGATTACAAGCACTCATTAGAAGAGTGTTTATAAAGATTTCCTAAATGTTCATCAACAAATATTTACAATAAGCCAAAGTCCAAGGTCTACCACTAAGTTAACGGTTCATCTGAAACTCATCAATACGACTTAAGCTGTGTACGCAGTACGTATCAAATTCGTCTACACTCTCGTCATGAGAGTCTCTCGAATAAGTGGTGATCGCATGGGTTATAGTTAGGGTTAGGTTTAAGGTTAGGGTTTGGTTAGGGCTAGGTTATATATACATGAAATGATGCATGGGTTAGAGTTAGGGTTATGGTTAGGGTTAGGTTATATATGAAATCCAATCTTATTTGATGTATGCTAAGTGTTCAATATCGAGTTATCGACTATATACCCTAACCCTAACTTTAATTAAGCATACATAATAACCTAATCAATTTAATCTCGTATATTGTTAGATTAAATTCTATATTGTCGAATATAAACTAATAATTAAATCTCATTTAGTATTTTATAGTGATTTACATACAATCGTTGTAAAAAATAGCAGAAATTAAATCAAAATATATTCATATAATATGGGTATCATTCTACATACCAACTCTCTAATCTAATTAAATGAAATCCAATCTTATTTGATATATGATAAGTGTTCAATATCGACAACAATAATCTAATTCCGATAAATCCTAAAATATGAATAAATTGCTATAAATGCCAATATATAATATAATTTTAATTAATATTAATAATCATTTCCGAACAATTTTAATACTATTTGCAACAAATATGAATACATTATAATCGAAAATTTGAACGATTCAATTATGATATAGGCATTTACATTATTAACATTTCCAGCATTATTACAATTTTTTAAACATATAAGGGGCAACAATTTTTTAAAAATTCCAAAAAATTATCAGGACCCACATTTATTAGCTCGGTTCCGCATAGTTTATAACTCGTTTTTTTTTTCCTTCAGAAACAATGCGTGTGGCTTGGGTGCGACATAAAGGCACGCATCCTGGATGCGTTCTGGGTGCGCAACGCACTACCTAATAAAATTTTATCCCATAAAATGTAAAAGAATAAATTAATAGTTACTTTTTTTTAATAAAGGTAATAATTCGAAATCTCAAACAACACCATTATTTGAGAAATCAAGAGGTCGAAAATAAATGTTTAACGGACAACCCATCAAGACATAATCAAATAACCAAGACTCATAAATCGATAGTTACTGATTATTAGATGAAATTTTATCATATAAGATATAAAAGATTAAATTGATAATTACCAGTTTTTTTTTGGTGATAAAAATATTCATCAAATAACTAACCTAAAATATAGTATTAAAAATGCATTTTATAAAAATGCCATTAGTTAGTTGGGGGTAATTGGGTAAATGAATACCAAATGCATTTTTTAAAAATGCTTCCTCAAATAAATAACCAAATGCATTTTTTAAAAATGCATTTTTTAAAAAAAAAATTAGAGTACGCATTACTTAATATTTGTTAGAGATCGATAATGCCATTAATTAATTGGGGAGTAAATGAATATGTTTTACCGAGTTTTAAAAAAATGCATTTTTACTTAAACCAAATCTTTCAAATTAAGATGTAGATAAAATTATAAAAATTGAAGTTATTATATTGAAAAGATTATTTCTTAGATGTGAAGCATAAAAAGATAATTTTCTAACTAATTAAAATATATTGTTGAATGTTTATCATCAAAATTAAATCGGAATGCGACATATGTGCAAATCGCACCAGAAGCCATCTCATGCGCGATAGATAGATTATATAGTGCTAATTTAGTACTAACTATTGCAATTGAAAGAGTTGAATTGGTGAGTTGTTTTGAAAAGTTTAAATTTTAAGGATTTGTACAATGTACACAGTTGGAGTTGAAATATTAAGAGGGAGGGATTTGAGGTAGAAAAATATGGGTTATAAATGAGTTAAAAGACTCATAAGTCATATCTAATAGTTTAAGGGGGGAAGTGTATTGAGTTAAAGTTAAGGGGTAAAATGCCCTAGTCAACAAAGTTTAGGGGTCAATGGAGCATTTAAACCTTAATCTTTTTACTATACTTTTTTTTTTTGTTTTGAATCGGAAATAATTTGGTTTTAGTGGATCCCTAAGAGCCAAGAGCATCCATACGGATGAGGGAGCAAAGCAAAGGATCGTTAGGGCTAATATGACTGTGCATGGCAAAGTTCAGATGCGTTAGACGGTCCGCAACTTGGTTTGCCTCGCGATAGACATGACGAATCTCGATAGAAGAGAAGAAATCTAGCGAGACTAGACTGTCCGAGACAATCATTTCAGAGTCTCCTGAAGGTTTCCCGGCCAAGACCTTTTAAGCTGTTGGTGACGGTTAGGTTGTCACCCTCAATTTCTAAGTCGGTTATTTGTAGTTCTGATGCGGCCATGATACCCTGCCAAGCCCCAAAGCTTTCAGCTCCCACAACAGAAGAGATCGGGCAAGGACCACAACCGAAGAAGATCGGGGTTCCCAAATGGTTCCTGATTATAAAGCCATAGGAGCCAGAACCGGACGACGCGAGAGCCCCGTCAAAATGAAGTTTATGTTTTCCTCTCGATGGGGGTTTCCATTTTGTTTTCTTCCTTCTTTTTATTGTTGTTGTGGTTGTTGAATGCATGGTTTGGTTGTTGTCAAGTTCTTCAATATTTTTTGTGGATTTCCATAGGAAAATTTGATCAATGATGAAAGATTTAATGCATCTCACATCCGGGTGTATATCGTCAAATAGGGTCTTGTTTCTAAAGTACCAGATTCCCCACCAGGCAAAGGCAAGAGTAGAGAAGCGATCCTTGCCTATGTTAGTCTTAATATCTTGTATTATGTCATTAAGGGTAGTGCCTTCCCCAAAGGCATTGGCGGTCTTAATATCTTGCTGGCCTGACCTCAATTCCTTCAACAATAAGACCTCTCTTCCAGTGCCCGGCCCACACCTCCCTCACATCCAACTTCACTTCATCTCCCTCCCCGGGGTGGGTGAAGAACTCCCCTATCTTCAGCTCTCGCCACCCGTCGGTTCTCAGCTTCGGAAACTGATCCACCATTGCCTCAACGGGTGCTTCCAGATGCTCATATTCGGAGCCAATATACACAGGACGTGTTCCCATTTCAACTCCACCAATGTGCACTGAAGCCTCCGAAACAACTTCTAATCCATAGGCGTTGTCTGTCAGCCTAAACACCAGATATGCAACATATTGTGTGCCAGGGGAGAGTGTGGAGGTCTGAATCCTGACATTGATCTCAAGCCAGCAAACAGCGAGGAGCTCAGCCACTTCTGGGAACCTGCAAAATTAGGATCCAAAATCAAGATCGAGCACTTGGACCAAACATACTAAATCAAATGATCGAACACTTGTTGTGCAGAAATCGGGCTTGAATTGGTTACCTTGATTCAGAGATAGAAGTCCATTTCCAGTACATAGGTGTATTACCCCATTCGATAAATAGACTCCTTGCAGCAATCATCCAACATTTCTTTCCACTCAATTTGTCCAGCCAGAAGCTCTGCTTAAATTGGTCACACACATGCATAAATTTACAACTGATTATCACAATTTGCAACATCAAAATGAAAATCAAGTTCAATTCCTGACGCTTTCTCTTTCCTTTCTCCTTCCAGCTCACAAAAACCTAAATAACAAATCATCCTTTCACCTAATAAACACTTGAAATTGAGCACAACCTGTTGAGAATGTGAAGAGACAAAAGAGTCCCACATTGATTGTACAAACAAAGAAGCCATAGTATATAAGCTAGTAGGGCTACCCCACCTAATGCCAATTGGTTTTAGGATGGAACCCCGCTCGGCTTATGTACTAGGCTATTAGCGCAAGGGCGCACGTATGCACACGACCCCCAATCCCGAGTCCCAACGGACTTCAGTATGGTATCAGAGCGGAAAAGCCAAACGACCCGACTCTCGATCCTGGGCTAGCTAAAAAGAGAATGAGATGCTAGACCCGATATCCAAGTGTCAACTAGAGGCGAAAGACGACCCTAGTTGCACTTGCGGGGGCGTGTTGAGAATGTGAAGAGACAAAAGAGTCCCACATTGATTATACAAAGAAAGAAGCCATAGTATATAAGCTAGTGGGTTACTCCTCCTATAGCCAATTGGTTTTAGGATGGGACCCCGCTCGGCTTATGTACTAGGCTATCAGCGCAAGGGCGCACGTGTACACACGACCCCCGATCCCGAGTCCCAACGGACTTCAGTATGGTATCAGAGAGGAAAAGCCAAACGGCCCGACTCTCGATCCCGGGCTAGCTAAAAAAGAGAATGAGATGCTAGACCCGTTGTCCAAGTGTCAACTAGAGGCGAAAGACGACCCTAGTTGCACTTGCGGGGGCGTGTTGAGAATGTGAAGAGACAAAAGAGTCCCACATTGATTGTACAAACAAAGAAGCCATAGTATATAAACTAGTAGAGCTACCCCACCTAATGCCAATTGGTTTTAGGATGGAACCCCGCTCGGCTTATGTACTAGGCTATTAGCGCAAGGGCGCACGTATGCACACGACCCCCAATCCCAAGTCCCAACAGACTTCAGTACAACCTCAGCCAGTTCAACTGAACCACAAATAAACTTCGATATCTCGAGCGCGGATTTAGCGAAAAAGTAAACCGATGTAAAATCCTACCTTGGAAGCGTCGTCAACGAGGAGAGGTAGACCGGCAAGGCGTAGGTAGAGCTTCTTCTTTCTGTCCAGGAACTCGGCCAACAGCGCTTCTCCGCCGTCCGATCGGGCGACGATGAGATCACAATCCGCGGGCAGAAACCGCCGCCAGACGGCGTTGGACTCCGACGCTGCCAGGAAATCCCTAGAGACGAGCGCAAGGCGGCACGCCTCAGTCAGCGTCGTTAGCGCGATCATGGACGCGATGCATTCCTCTGGTACGGAGCGGAAAAAGTTGGTGCGGTGCTGGATCTCCCTTCGTTCCTCTTCCATGGCGAATTCCACAGGAAAAGTTTTCTCCGTCGACTTGGTTTCTCTCCTTTCCTCTTCTTCTTCCGTTTGGGTAAGGATGAAAGGAAAGCCCCCGGCCCCCGCGTACTGTCATAAATAATAAAAAAATCGTAGACTTGTCAATATAGTCAACATGCTAGAGAAAAAGGTTTTTCTTTCTTTTTTTTTTCAAAAATGAATAAAACCACCGAATATTCATTATTGTTTGCAAATAATCACCCCTTATTCAAAAATTGTCAAATAACCACCTATTATATATAGGTTGTTTGCAACTACCCACCTATACCGTTTTTCTTGTTAAACCTCACTTAATTTAATATGAAAAGATAATTATACCCCTATTCTTTAATGTTTCATTTTTAGTAAAAAAACAATTATATTTCTCTATGTTACTTGATTTTTCAGGTATTACAATTAGACCTGTCAAATGGGTCATTCGGGTCGGGTCACTTCGGGTCCCGAGTAAAACGGGTTCCGGGTACATCCAGGTTGTCTCGAACCCGGGTTTGATCGAGTTTCGGGTCATTTTGGGTCTATTTTGGGTTTGTCAAATTTTAAATAAATTTTTAATCTGGGTTTCAGGACATTTGATTTACCCGATTACTCGGAAAACATTTTAAATAAATTAAAAAATGAAAGATCAAATGTTTTTAAATAAAAAAATTTCCCACCCAAAATTAATCATATATTATTACATTTTATTAAAAAGAAAATTTTTGATATTTTATATATTATTAAATTTTATTAAAATTACGTGAAATAATAAAAATCAAATGTTTTTAATAAGATGTAATAATATATAAAATATCAAAATTTTAAAAAAATTGTTTAAATTTTGGATATTTATATATTATTACATTTTATTAAAAATTACGAGAAATAATAAAAATAAAATATTTTAGATCAGATATAGTATATAATTACAAGCACTATGATTTATGAACAACGTCTTTAATTGTAGAATTTTAAAATTATCCAAAATTATCAAATCATGATTTTTTTTAATTTAAAAAAGAAAAAAATTGACAAACCCAAAATCGACCCAAAATGACCCGAAACTCGGTCAAATCCGGGTTCGAGACAATATGTACCCGGAACCCATTTTACTCGGGACCCGAAGTGACCCGACTCGAATGACCCATTTGACAGGTCTAATTGTAACACCTGAAAAATCAAGCAACAAAGAGAAGTATGTCTTTTAACTAAAAATGAAACATTAAAGAATATGGGTATAATTGTCTTTTCATATTAAATTAAGTGAGGTTTAACAAGAAAAGGGGTATGGGTGGTTAGTTGCAAACAACATATATTTAATGGGTGGTTAATTGACAATTTTTAATAAGGGGTGGTTATTTGCAAACAACAATGAATAATGGGTGGTTATTTGACAATTTTTTAATAAGGGGTAATTATTTGCAAACAACAATGAATAGTGGGTGGTTTTATGCATTTTTGCCTTTTTTCCCAAAAATTTTCCCTGATACCCTCGAGATATTACATATTTTACACGGTGTATAAAAGAATGGAATTTTCGCCAAATACCTATGAGGTTAAGATTAATTCACGTGGTGTACAAAAGTTTGACATATTTCGTCAGATGCTCTTAGGTTTCCATTTTTTTCGCCAAATATCCTGAGGTTTTCATTTTGTCGCCAAATGCCCATTTGTTGAATTGGTTAACGTTTTTTTTTATTGAAAATAAAAAGAAAAGAAAATATTATTTCATATTTTTTTTTCTGATTCGGTAAAAATTCGAACGCTAGGCATGTCTGACTCCTCGAGAGGCCGACAAAGTCGGCAGATGGCGAACTGTCAAACGTACAACCTAAATAATAGAAATACAACCAACAAGCGAAATGAAACAAACAACAATAAACTCTACAAAAAAAAAACGAATCTAGAAGACCAGCTCCAAGAAAGGTGAGGAAGCCGCCGAAGAACAAAGCCAATCGCCACCGAACAGTGACATCGCGGGCCAGTAGTACAACAGGACTCTAACTCCTTTGGGTAGTGCAGACGAACTCCAAGGAAATACAATCCCGGATACAGAGTCGCTCTGAGCGCACCACCTCGACCCCAACCAGACCCGACTCCAGACTCCACGTCCCCCAACCAAGCAAAAGACCTCCTCGAAACATCGGAAGCAGAGTCGCACACTGTTCGAACAAAACGCCAACAAGATTTCACCTACAAGAATAACGTCGATTCCTTGTGTGATGTAGTCAAGCCCTTTCAGGTAGATTTATTCAAACCCTTTCGGGAATTTTGTCAACCCTTTCGGGAATTTTGTCAAGCCTTTCGGGAATTTTGTCAACCCTTTCGGGAGGGATTTAAAAAATGCCCTTTCGAGCCCTCTCTTTCTTTTCTTTTTTTGACATATCCTCATTCTTGGGCCCGAAGGACCCAAAGCTTGGGCCTGAAGGACAAAGAAGAGGGAGATGAACGCAACCAAGACGGAACCGGGCGGCGGCGAGGTAGGGGAGGATGAGGGAGTCGAAGGTCGTCGGGAAGAGGCGGATTGATACACAACAGTGGTGTTGGACACCAGGACAACCGAGATCACAAGAGGCCAGTACCAAATGAGAAAAGGTTGAAAATCGGGAGGCAGAGGGGCAACCCGATCAGACCAGAGGGGACGACAAGATGAGTAGACAAGAGCCGAAACCCAAACACAATGAAAAGCCCTAACTCAATTGACACAACGGAGGCGTCTCGGCTCGCCCGCACCAGAACGAATCGAAACCCGAACTGGAGACAAGAGGGAGACGAGCCCAAGCCGACAAGAAACCCACAAGGAAGGGCTGAGCGAGTAGAGAGGATTAAGCCATCAATAGTGTACACGGACCCTTGAAATCCATGGATCGTAGGACTAAGAAAAGGATCAACAAATCTCTGAAAAAGGAGAAGGTAGACATTTGGGGATAAATCTAGAGATAAGGGAGGCCCCCTCTCACTAGCCCCTAATCTTTACTCAAAGGCAAAGATGCATAAAACCACTCACTATTCATTGTTATTTGCAAATAACCACCCCTTATTCAAAAATTGTCAAATAACCACCCATTAAATATAGGTTGTTTGCAACTAACCACCCATACCCCTTTTCTTGTTAAACCTCACTTAATTTAATATGAAAAGACAATTATACCCCATTTCTTTAATGTTTCATTTTTAGTAAAAAGACAATTATACTTCTCTTTGTTGCTTGATTTTTCAGGTATTACAATTAGACCTGTCAAATGGGTCACTTCGGGTCCCGAGTCAAACGGGTTCCGGGTACATCTAGGTTGTCTCGAACCCGGGTTTGACCGAGTTTCGGGTCACTTTGGGTCGATTTTGGGTTTGTCAATTTTTAAATAAATTTTTAATCTGGGTTTCGGGACATTTGATTTACCCGATTACTCGGAAAACATTTTTAATAAATTAAAAAATGAAATACGTGAAATAATAAAAATCAAATGTTTTTAATAAGATGTAATAATATATAAAATATCAAATTTAAAAAAAAACTGGTAATAACAAATTTCAATCGGGTAGCTTCTGTTGCAAAATTGTAAAGTAGATTGAGCTTCGACTTCTTAAGTGGCAATCAATGTTAATGGCCAATCTATCATAGTAAGATTGCATTTCATTTAGTTGTCTTAAACCTATTTACTTATGAAATTAAATAACATTGAAACAAATAAACATGGTATTCGACATAGATAGTAGCTTGTGCAGAACGATGGAAATTTTAAGAAAGTTATTCAAATGTGCTCCTCAACATTTTCAACTTTAGTTGCAGCAACCATCATCAACTAATCAAAGTTCTCCGACTTCCCCAGCACAATCTCAATCTGTCAAACATAATGTAATTCAATTCAATGAAAAGGAATTTTTGAGAGCAAAGGGAAGCTCCAAGGAGTCCGTCGACAGCAGCAATTAGCAAAGGAACAAACGAGAGAGAGAAAAAAAAGAGGAGGGAGAAAGGAGATCGAGAAAATGTGAGAGATTCGAGCGGGTGTTTTGTCTCTTACTTTGGTGATCTGTCTCTCTCCCTCGATAAGTCAACAACGGGTGTTTGTTGATATGTATTATTCTCTTATTAGAAATCTAATCTGATTAAAAGTGTTTAGCTAGTTTTTGGAGAGTAATCATTTCTAGACCCGGGTGGTATTTAGATTGATATCTGAGATCTCCATGTTTGTTTATCTCGATGTGGGACTGAACTGTTAAACACTTGTATTGATTGTTGATTAGTGGATTGGTTGCTCCGACGTCGGACAAAATGTGAGTTTTTTTTTCCATCTGGTTAGAGAGGGTTTTTCCCACATAAATCTTTTGTTGATTATATGTGTTTGCATTGCTTGGATGTTTTCTGAATTTGGTTATGGATTTGTACAGGTGCTATTTTCTGGTGTAATCGAATTGTTGTCTGATTGTCATTACACTCCGATTACTGCAGACGCACTTCCGTGCCCAGCAAATAATTGGCTATCCAAATACACCCTTTAATTCCACGCGTACATGAACGTCACTCCATAAACATTTCGATCTTAATCATTCAAAGACATTATCGCCATGATCTAATATGGTCCATGGCTGCGTGCAATCTCATCCAAACAAGGCAAGTAGCTATAGGTAGAAATCTACCTACTGAATCGAAATTTTTTCCCTTCAAATCATAATTAAAATTAACTGAAAAAAGAAGAAAAAGTAGCTAATATCCAGTTATCCACTACCATAGTACCATTATCCCTTCTAAAATCAATTCGACCCTCTTTTGTGTTTTTTCCTCTTCTTTTTGCTTTAATCAAACAAAAGATTTTGCCTTTCTAAACAACTTTGGCTTTTTACCTTCACAGGATGGAAATAATTAAGAAAGCGAATCTTAAGCTATAACAAAAAGAACCCCCTTTCAAGACGCATGTGATGTGGGTTGAGCTACTGATCTTCGATGCTCTCCGTCGTTGTTGTGATTTTTAGTCAATCTCCTTTGCTCACAATTTCTGTGAGGGAATCGAGTTGTGGAATGTTTTGGTGCATTTATGTCTTTCGGCGTCTCTGTTGGTAGACCGTCCTCTTTCTAAGATTGAAGACCTCATTCGCGAGGACGCTCTTAAGCGGTGGATCATGATGATCACTCCAAATCTTCACCTTGTATTAAAAAAAAAACCTTTGATTTTTTTTATTATTAGGAAAGCATTCGGTTAGAGATCGTCTAACCGATAGTGTCCAGACGGATGAGGTCTAGCAGACTTGTATCAGCGGCTAAACAACCCCCGATAAAGCGACAAATGTGTGCAACGTTATCCGCCACTCTGTTACTACTACGGAACACATGAGAGAAAGAAACCTCTCTATAGTTTAGAAGAAGAAGTTTGATATCGGACAAGAGCAATTGGATTTCCCAAGGGTAAGGCTGGCCGGTTTTTAGTGCAAGGGCTGCTAACAGAGAGAATCGAAGATGGGTGGTGATTTGATAGGTTTTCATGAATAACGGGTGGTTAAGTGTAATTTAGAAAATAACGGGTGGTTTTGTAAGCAAAAGGTGAAATAAAGGGTGGTTTGACGACGTTACGCCTGAAAATAAACGGATCAAGATCCTCTCCAAATAAACAGTGTCTTATAACTTCCTAATGAGTTAATCTTAACCCTTAAATCAAATCAACGGCTCAGATTAAATTCTTATAATTAATTTATAATTAAAGCAATTAACTTTTATCTCAAATTCATCTTCCTCTTTATCATCTTCCTCCTTCAGCGTTAAATTAACCGTGATGGCTTCTTCATGTTTGCTTTCTAGTCATTCCAATTACTAGAAACTCAAAATTAGGGTTCAATCATCGCGTAACACCGAATTAATTAGTGAATACACTAGACGATGAAGAACCTCTCTTAGTCTCTTGCAAAGCTAATCTACGGTATTGAAATCGAAGTCGAAGATGGCGTTGCGACAATTGTCGATAGTGGAGGGAGGCAGTGAGATCAGAGTAGCCTTGACTAGTAGATCCAACCTTGTTGGCGGTGACAAAGTGTTCTCATCGATCTTAAAGATGATGCGATGATGGATTTTCATCAGTTTGCCATCTTCGATCATCAGTTTTGGATTTTCATCAGTTTGCCATCTTCATTCCCATCGTCAATTGCCTAAAAAATCAATTACAATATTTAAATTAGTTTCAGAGTAGATTAGAAAACATCAATTAGGTGTATATCGATCCATTCAAAGATGTGAATTACATGGATGAGGGGGCTAACAGGAAACTATGAAAGCCATCGCCATTTCTAATCGGAAAAGATTCAATTTTAAGTTGAATTAAGGAGGAAGATGAAGTAAAAATTTTAGGTTGATCAATCAAACAGACTTGATTGAAGTCGGAAATGAATATAGGATATAAAGATTAATCAATTTAATTTTTAATTAATTATAGGAATACAATCTTAATTCTTAACCATTGATTTGATTTAAGGGTTAAGATTAACTTATTAGGAAGTTATAAGGAAGTTTTCATTAGGAGAGCCGGAGAGGTATTGATCAATTCAATCCATTCAACCAATGTAGAAAAGCACTCAAGAACACTCAGAAGAACAAAAGAGGAATAAACTGAACTCTCAGAATACAGAAATTTTATTACTTTGTAAAACAGTTTGGGAGATTACAAGATCTGTGTATTTATAGAGGAAAGGGAACTCGAGGGAGCTGGACACAGCTTCCCTTTTCTGTTACAGCTCCTAACAACCTCTAACAGCTTCTTGAGCTGGTTTAACACTCCCCCTCAAGTTGATAGTTTGAAGACATTCACAACTCCCAACTTGGCCAACATTTTCTCACATGTGTCTTGATTCACTGTCTTCGTGAATATATCAGCTGGTTGCTCTTTGGTGGAGATGTAACTCAACACAATTTCCTTCTTGAGAGCTTTGTTCCTTACCACATGACAATCTCCTTCAATATGCTTTGTCCTCTCATGATAAACTGGATTTTTAGCAATGTGAAGGGCAGATTGATTGTCACAATGTAACTGTACAGGATCCAATTTAACTCCCAAATCAGATAACAAGTTTACCAGCCAAGTTATCTCACAGCAAGTCATGGCCATGACTCTATACTCTGCCTCAGCTGTGGACATAGCTACATAAGATTGCTTCTTGGTTCTCCATGAGATAAGTGAGCTACCAAGCAGTATACAGAACCCAGTTAAGGACTTTCTAGTCATGGGGCAACTTTGCCAATCAGAGTCACAAAATGCCCTTAGCTGTAGCTTAGAGTCTTTAGCTAGTAGTAGTCCTTGTCCTGGAGCCTTCTTCAGGTATCTCAACACATGTTTAGCAGCTTGCCAATGCTCCAGCTTTGGAGAATGCATGAACTGACTGAGCATCTGTACTGCATAGCATATATCTGGACGAGTGATGGTGAGGTAGATTAGCTTTCCTACCATCCTTCTGTATGCAACTTGATCCACTTCTTCCTTGGTTCCATCTAGACTGAGCTTTACTCTAGGATCTAAGGGAGTGGCCACTGGTTTTGCATCTGTCATTCCAGTTTCTGCAAGCAATTCTAGAGCATACTTCCTTTGGTTTAGGAACAAACCTTTCTCATTTCTATCTATTTCAATGCCCAGAAAGTACCTTAGATCACCTAGCTCTTTCATTTGGAAGTTCCTGTGAAGATGAGCCTTGAGCTTTCCTATTTCATCTTCATCATTTCCAGCAATAATCATGTCATTCACATATACTAACAGAGCTGTGATCTTCTTCTCATTCCTTTTTACAAATAAGGAATGATCATATTCTGATTGCACAAATCCTGCTGTAACAACCACTTTAGAAAATTTGGCAAACCATTGCCTAGGAGCCTGCTTCAATCCATACAAGGATTTTTGCAGTTTGCACACCAAATCCTGGTTAGCTTGCTGGTTCTGTATCCCATTCTCCCCCTGAACTGTAGGCTGTAGGGATTTGAGAAAGCTGTATTCTGGTGGCAATTCCATGTAGACTTCTTCTTCTAGATCACCATGCAAGAATGCATTGGTGACATCCAATTGAGAGATGAACCACTCCTGTGCAGCTGCAACAGCCAGGAGTGTCCTTACTGAGATCATTTTTGCTACTTGTTGTTGCAGGAGGATGGTCAAGTATGAAGTAAATATAAAATAAAGATCAGACTGACTTCCCTATCTCAGCAAATAAATACAAGACTTCCTCCCGTTGTAGTAGAAGGTTGTCAGGATCGAATCCACGAGGAAGCACGTCAGCAGTTCTTAGGTAGCAACAGATCTCACAGACAAGCAAATAGAAGACAGAAACAAAGGAACAAAGAAAGAAAGACAGAAATAATAAACGAAAGCAAGAAATAAAACAAAGATAGCAACTAACTCGATCTCGACAAGCTGTACTCGAGATCGACAAACAACAGTAAAAGACAGAAACTTCAAATCGATGACAAAAACTCGACTCAGACAACACAGTACTCGATCTCGACAAGATGCTACTCGAGATCGACAAGAGATAGTAAAAACAGAAATTGCAGAATCGAAAACAGAAACAGAAACTCAACTCGACATAGACCAAAACCGTACTCGAGATCGACTACAGTCTACTCGATCTCGACAAGATGCTCCTCTGTATCGACTAGAAAGACAGAAACTTAAATTGCAAATTTCGAACCAAAACTCAACTTTTCGACAGAAATAAATCAATATATGAAAAACTTCCAAAGCCAGGGTATCAACACCACAATGATAACCATGCAAAGTAACACATAAAGGCATAAAAGATCATACTTTCCATCAAAATAACTTTCGTTAGCAACAAATAGGCATATAGAGGCTTTCGCATAAACCCTAATTGTTACTAACCCTTTTCACATAATTAATCCAAGTTGCATTAAGATCACTTTCGCTTCAATAACACAAACAAGGATCACCTTCAACTCTCGCAAAAGAATCATGCTCATAGGGTTAGAAGACGAATTGCATAAAAAGATCTGACCTTTACTGCATCACCGTACATGGCCACCGTCGGGCTCACCCCAGCCCCAGAAGTGGGTGGACTACTCGCTCTTCATCATCAAGAAAGACATCAAATAACAAAAGAAACTAACTTGCATTGAATTAAATAAAGAGAGCTTACAACCCACAAGACAAATCCGCTTTCGCCTTTCCACCTTGCTTGCTACAAACTCTCTCTCTCTACTCCTACTTACTTGAATGGAATTGATTGTGTTTTTGAATGAATGAAAAACCAGCCCCTAGGGCTTTATTTATAGCCTTCTATTCCTTGCTAATCAAGGATAGAATCTTCTATCTATATCTAAAATTATATCTAAAAGGCTTAATGATAAATAAAAGCTATAATGAAATTAAATCTAAAATAGGGAAAGATAAATCTAAACTAGGTAAGTCTCTTCATGTTGATAGATCTCCCTTCCATGTATAGAACTTGATAGATCTCGGCCTACTCGACTTCCTTCGTGCCCAAGGAACTCCAGCTCGACTCGGACTGCTCACGGCGACGCGTTTCTAGAAGCTGGTCTACTCGACATCGACAAGGGCTCGTCGATCTCGACTAGGATTCGTCGTCGACTGATCTTCTCGGGTGACTCTGCTCGACAAGCTTGGATCTGGGCTCCTGGGCGTCGTCGATCTCGACTAGGGTTCCTCGAGATCGAGTAGGGGTGTAGTCGAAGACGGCTCTCCGGTGATGTCGAGGACTCCTCCTCGGCATGGCCTCGGACTAGGGCATGGTGGCTCCTCGATCTCGATAAGGCCTCCTCGAGATCGAGTAGGGTTGCTCAGCGCCTTCGTCTTCGGCTTCTCGATCAGCTTCTCTTCTTGTCGACTCCGGGTGTGGCGTCTAGGCTTCGTCGATCTCGACTAGTGGTACTCGAGATCGAGTAGGGTTCCGGAGCTGGGTTGCCTCGGACTTGGTTTCCTCGACCAGGCTTTGTCGACCAAGTCTGCTCGGGCTCTCTACTCGAGATCGAGTAAGGTGTACTTGACATAGAGTAGTTCTGGCTTCAGCTCGGTTTGTCCTGGTTCTGTACTCTCGGATTCTGGACTTCTGTAGTTGTTTTCCGAGCTTTTCTGACCTTCCTTAAAATTGCTGTAAAGCGTCTCGAATTCTGCGAATTTAAACAGAAACTGGTGTAGATTCCATAATTTGGCAAATAAACATAAACTACATAGATTCTGTACTATCTAACCCAAATGTATGCAATGTATGCAGAAAACGATATAAAAGTTACTGTTAAACATGGCAAATTCAGCTCACAACACTACTGGAGCAAATGTCTCAGAGTAGTCAATGCCCTCCACTTGACTGAATCCACGAGCCACAAGCCTTGCTTTGTGTCTATCAAGTGAGCCATCTGCTTTCAGTTTTACTTTGAAGAGCCATTTACAAGTCACAACTGACTGATGGGCAGGTCTGGGCACCACACTCCAGGTTTCAGTCATTTCAAGAGCCTCCAGTTCAATAATCATAGCTTGGCACCACTCTTTGTGTTGTAGAGCCTCCCTTACAGAAGAAGGTTCAGATAATGGTGCACTATTGACTATGAAAGTGTTATATGAAACTGGACAAGAAGAATAAGATACAAATTTGGACATAGGGAAAGGAGAGGTGACCTTGCTGCAGGAGGCAGACATTGCAGATGGTGAATCATGATAGACTGCACACACATAGTCCTGTAACCAGGAAGGTGGTTTGATGGTTCTTGTGGATTGCCTGATGGGTGGAGGAGAGGGTGCTGAAGGTGTAACAGCATCAAAGGTAGGGGGTATAGGTGAAGGAGAGTAGTCAGCCAGAGATTCTGTGGTGGAGGATGGGTCAAGAGTGGGTAGATCAAGGTCAGGTGGGATGCCAATTGGTGTGAAAGGCCAGTCATCCACAATCTCTGGCTGAGAAGAGCTGGTGGTCTGGTTGCTGGTGTCCAGGCTATGACTTGGGTTTGTGGCTGCAAAGGGAAAGAAGTCTTCTACAAATGTAACATCTCTACTAATGTGACATTTTTGAGTTTGTAGATTGTAAACCTTGTAGCCTTTAAAACCAAAAGGATAGCCAATGAAAACACAGGCTTCAGATCTAGTATCAAATTTCTTATGATTTTGAAAACCAGTAGACATGTAACATAGACAGCCAAATACTCTAAGAGAAGAGTAATCTGGCTTTTGTTTAAAAAGAATTTCATAAGGAGATTTGTTTTTCAACAAAGGTGTTGGTAATCTTTTTATGAGGTAAGTTGCAGTTAAGATGCAATCTCCCCAAAATCTAATGGGCAAAGAGGAGTGAAATCTGATAGCTCGAGCAGTTTCTAACACATATCTATGTTTTCTTTCTACTCTACCATTTTGTTGAGGAGTGGCTGTGCATGAGTTCTCATGTATTATGCCCTTAGATGTTAGAAAATCTGTCAAATCCTTGTTGAAAAACTCAGTACCTTGATCTGTTCTCAAGGTTTTTACTTTTGTTTCAAATTGGTTTTCCATTTTGATTAGAAAATCCTTTAGAACAGAAGGAGTTTCAGATTTTTGAGAGAGTAAATGTGCCCATACACACCTACTGTTGTCATCTACAATTGTTAGAAAATATTTTTTGCCATTGTAGGTAGGTGTGTCATAAGGGCCCCATAGATCACAATGCACAAGTTCAAAAATATCTTTAGCATGAGAGTTACTTTTGTAGAAGCTATTTCTTGTTTGCTTAGCCAAAGGACAAACTGAACATGAAATGTCTGAAGATTTATTCATATCATGGGAAATTGAAGATACATGTAAAAGTTTGTCAAATGGGGCATGGCCTAGTCTGAGATGCCAAAGAGCATTAGAGTCAGACTTACAAGATGATTTAGGCAAGAACATAGGTAGCATGGGTGATGTAGCACAGAACTGAGCATGAGATTTCTCAATGGTTTTGGATTCTTGGATGAGGGCTGGGATCTCTGGTTCAGACACCAAGTGGTACAGTCCATCTATGTCTCTACCAGCTGCAATGTTCTTCCTCCTTGCTGAGGTCCTGTATGAGGCACATAATGGGTCTGAGATTGATGTGAAAGTGCATGGTGCGTACCAGAGTGGTTAAGGAAACAAGATTGAGTTTAAAATCTGGAATGTATAGCACATTTGTCAAGGTTAAAGAGGGGGTTAAGTGCACATTACCAGAGTGAGTAATGTCACTAGTGTGACCATCAGGAAAATGTATCTTTGAGGGAGGTATCATGGGGACAACATTGGTTAGACAGTTCAAATCACAAGTCATATGATAGTTTGCACCACTATCTAATAACCAACTGTTTGTAAGAGGAGAAACTACACCACAAAAGAGAGTACCTGCTATGACCACATCATGTTGCTTCTCCTGCTGAGCCTGAGTCATGATGTTGAGTAAGGACATCATCATCCTTTGCTGGTCTGCAGAGAGGCCTTGCAGTACATTTGAGTCACTTCCCTTCTCAGTCACAACATTGGCTCTATAGTTTGTGTTGCTTTTCTTGTTCTCACCACTGTTCTTGGTTGATTGAGGCACTTGAGGCTTGTACTTGCTCTTAGAGTGCCAACTGGGGTAACCAATAACCTCCCAGCATTTCTCAGAAGGATGATTTCCTTCACAGTGAATGCATTTCTTTTTCTTCCCTTGCTCACCAGCATCTCTCTTGCTGAACATAGCTGTAGCATCAGGAGGTTTGACAGGCACCTCTGGCTGCTTAGAACTTGATTCATCTTGAATCAATAGAGAGTGAACATAGCTCACAGTAGGTAAGGGTGAGCAAAGAAGGAACTGTCTTCTTGCAGCTTCGTACTTCTCAGTCAATCCCATAAGAAACTTCATGTGTTTCTCTTCATTTTCAGCAGCTTCAATCTTTGTATTGACATTGCACTCACACTTATTGCAAGTGCAGCGAATCGGAGGGCTCAATCCAGACAATTGCTGCCAGGCGCCTTTGAGTTTTGTGAAATACTCGGTGATTGCCAGATTTTTCTGATCACAATCTTGCAATTCCTTTTTGATTTGAAACAACATTGGACCATTTTTCTGGCTGAAGCTTTCATGGAGGTCATCTCACATCTGCTTCGCTGTATCATACTCATCCAAGGTTGCATAGATGTCCTTGGATACTAAATTCAAGATCCAAGAACAAACCATGTCGTTACACCTGTTCCAGATTGCAGAGTTCTCAGGTGATTCGACAATAGTTCCTTCAACAAAGCCTAGCTTATTCTTCACCGACAGGCCTTTCATCATCGCTTTCTTCCATCTCCGGAAGTTTTCTCCCGTCAATTGAATTGGAGTGAGCGATAGACCTGAGTTATCAGATGGATGGATGAACAATGGATTCTGCAAATCCAAGGAGGTGATCATCTCTCCTCGTCGGCGTCGTTCGGTTGATGAAACTGTATCTTCGTGATTGTCCGCCATTGATGACTGCAATTGAGCTTAGAGATGGCTCAATTCACAGCCGAATTCGATCTCAACAATCCACAGCGACGCACACAAGAATCAATGCGGAAGCTAAATCAAAACAGAAAAACGAAAATCGATTGATTGATCAACAGAAGCTCTGATACCATATTGATCAATTCAATCCATTCAACCAATGTAGAAAAGCACTCAAGAACACTCAGAAGAACAAAAGAGGAATAAACTGAACTCTCAGAATACAGAAATTTTATTACTTTGTAAAACAGTTTGGGAGATTACAAGATCTGTGTATTTATAGAGGAAAGGGAACTCGAGGGAGCTGGACACAACTTCCCTTTTCTGTTACAGCTCCTAACAACCTCTAACAACTTCTTGAGCTGGTTTAACAAGAGGATCTTGATCCAAAATAAACAAAATAAAAATCATCCCCATCTTCTTCCATGGTAATTGGTACCTACGAACTTGCCCCATTTTTTTGCTAGTTTACATAAACTTTTATGCGACAAAATACAAGACAAGAACCTGTGTTATTTCCAATATTGAAAGGAAATCATTTCTTTGTCTCCATAATACATTGACGATAATAGACGTACAAAGGCAGTGAACTCGACAACGCAATTCATAGCTTAATTACCCTGATATAGCAATGCATTTGTGAATTGTTATCCCCTCATTTGTTGTGTCAAGTAGGCAAAAGTTTATGAGTGATAATTGCAAAGGTCGATGGGTTAGGATTGGGTTACAAATTCCATTAGATAATTTAGATGCATCAAACAATAGCATAAATACAATATTCACTGTAGTGGTATGTTTACTCGACCCAGTTAATGTCTAATTGCTTAAGCTGGGTTAGCCACTTCTGAGTATTTTGAGAAACATACGGTTTAGATGTGGCTGCGTTATCTTCGCCTTCTATATTACCAGATGAAACGTAAACCTCAGCTTTCCTATCCCTCGTGAGACTTGCCTGCCTGTTGGGTCGTCGTACTTTGAGTGAGAGAAGGCGAGAAACTTCATGTAAACCACCCCATTTTTCAAGTGCTCGTGCAATGTCATACCGCCCTGGAAGAGCAAACGAGTTACGATTGTCAGGCAAGACGAGTTTGACATATAAGATTAGTCACTAGTGGAGAAATGGAGTCTTCAAATTACCTGCACGTTCGAATGATTTTCTACTGGGCATATATGACTGATCCATCCCCCAGCTTTTCTGAAACTTATTAATCTGCAAATTGGAGATCACACAAAAGCCCACAAAAAAACAAGCACAGATTATTCCGGGGTAAATTCAGAATTTTGTACAGAAAAGGAAAGCTTGTTGAGTAGTTTTACCTCCTCCTGCAAATTCTCAAGATTGTCCCAGTAGCCTTTTGGTTTGCGCTGTTTGTAAGCGAGTGAGAGGTTCATTTGTGATGCTATCTTCCTGAACCCGCCCATCCTGGTGATTGCCTTCTCAATGTCCACTCTACCATGCAAACGCAGTTGTTTCCTCATAGGCATAAACCCTTCTTGCCCATACTCTGATATAAATGATTGGAGTTCAGATTTAAGGACTTCAATGTCCCGCTGCAAGCCAGGTACCTTGGGCCTTTGTCGCAAGGGGCTTGGAATACTGGTATCCAGAGCAAGCAAAGCTGGCTCACAATTGATAGCAGCCTTGTCATCACAGGGCGAAGTATTTGGTTGCTCCATGTTGGTTTGATTATGCATCTCAGATGAACATGATTTCATCTTATTCTCAATGTAATCGCGAATAGCACACAAGTTTGATGGAAGATCCTCGTATATAACCTAGAAGATTAAACATGTCATATTATTCAGGGTACTCAAACGAGACTGCTAAAACAAAAGGTAACACAAGTTTGATGGAAGATCTGCATATATCCTAGAAAGTAAAAGTAAAACAAGTAACCAAATTTATCACGCTCAGTCCTGGATGTGAGGTTCAAGCTTCCAAGGCACAACAAATGAAAACAAAGGAAACTCGGCATCAAGAAAAGCGGGGAGAGATTTAGCTCACCTCTTCCATGATTGCCTCTGACAGGAAAGTATCTTGACGCATCTTAGATTCAACAGAGTATTTAAGTGTTGTATGATAATTTCCCAGCTGCTCAAGCTGCCACTTACCCCGAAACGAATCAAAGTCACCCTCAACCTGCTCAAAACTTACCTCTCGTTCCAACTGTTCACACAAATCCATAACAACCCGTGCATGAAGTACCATATATAATAGACCCTTGCATCCTTCCTGGACACATTAATGAATCAGATGACACCCGTTATAATGCATCTACTAGTTTGTTACTTTACATGTACAATGAAAGTCATAGTTTCTACCTGAAGAATACGAACTTTATTGTTGTCCCGCAACAGAACCTTACTGATTGCCAAGTTTGGGACTATTCTGGAAATTCCAGTTTATATCAGGTAACAGAATGGCAAACAATTATTGACAACATTGACAAAAATACTTTAAAATCTCCAAACATTTCCACTTTCATTGATCTAATCTTCAAATGGTAATGATAGGCAAGAGAATGGAGCAATATCACTTGAAAGAAATAGCAAATAACTTAACTATGGCATCACTTACTCAGGGAGACTCTCATAGGCAGTCAAAACACTCCACACTTCACGTATAGGAGCCTTTATCGTTATGCTGGCAACAACAAAGCGATGAACACCACCATCTTCCTTCAACACAGATTTGAAAGTCAGAGACCTCCACAGAAGGGGAGAACTTTTCTGAACAGGAAAATCAGTCAGTGATATTTCACAGGCAATCAATTACCAATAGGCCATCAAATCTGCGTAGATGAATCTCATCAACCATGCACCGCTTATCCAGCCTACACACTTTCCCAAATACGCCCCATTTACTGCTTGTATCCGATGTTTGTGATAAAGAGCCAACACTGGAGCTGGAGAAACTTTTTTTAATCTCTATTTGAGACAATTCATCCGCGTTCTTTAGTCTGTCGTCTAAGTCTTCATTACCAGACTGTATGGAAGCTGAATCTGGTGGACTTTCAATGACAGACACCTTTGGTATCTCTTCAAAAGTACACTCTGCTCTACAAGCCAGGGCCCGAAGATTGACAGGAAGGTCTGACTGAATTATTCTTTCCAAGAAAATTGCAGGAAAATTGAACCTTGGTATTACATTGACCTCGTACGATAATATAGCTGATGAAGGCCTGAACAACAGAAGAAAATATCTAAGGGCTTGATAATGATGAAGGGAATCGTTCATTGAATAATACGTAGTATATACAAATGAATATCATAACCAATGTGATATTACTGGTGTGCAAACCTTTTGCTTGATTTTATCGACCATTTCCCTTCAAACTTCTTGAAATCTCCATCAACCATGGAAAATTGGAGTTCACGATCATTGGACTGAACCACAGACAAGTGGAATTTTTATCAATTGGAGCATCTCAAAATTATATACTTGATAAACCCCTAATGTTATGTAATTACTTAGCATGGAGTAACATTGAAGTACTAGCCGGAAGGAGTACCACTACACACCTATTCTCAAACGATTAGCATGTGACTAATCTAAAGCTACGAAAGTAGCAATTGCAACTAATCTACAAACAAATATCGCTTCATTTAAGAAAACACGATTTCACATTCAAATTTTTAAAAAGCAACTGGCTACAGCATACATAATAACCATACTGTAAGACTCCTGTACATTCCTCAATGATAACTCAGAAACGTAGATAGCTACACAAATACATTAGGGAGCATTATCAAGCTCAGAGAAAACATGAATAGATCTAGCCAATGAGGTTTGGTATATAACTTACAGTACAAGATCTACTGATGCTTCAAGTGATATAGAGTTGCCTAGCTACTTGAATTTCTCCTAGAAATTGAGTAATTGATGCTTACTGATTTAGGAAATTCCTTGAGATCCAAGACAACACGAGCCTCAATGTGCCAATACAACGCTCTTTGCAGACCTCTTTGCTCTAACCAAATCCTTCCAGGATGAGGACAAGGGATTCTCCCGCTACAAATCCAGACAACAAACCATGAACCAAGGAAAATTAATTCTCTTACAACAAAACCAAATTACTAGATTACGTTTGTGAAGGATTTTTAATGGAAAAAAATGATTATAATAATCTAACTGGATCACCTGCAAACAAGATTGGGGATGAAATCAGCGAGACGCTCGTAATCCGTAAGCGCATTCCACACCGACTCGACATCAGCAAAGACATTGATTTCGCCTCTGATTCTACGCTCTCGCCAAGAGATCACCTCCACCTCGCAGTCAACCTTCCTCCGCCATACCTCACCCTCCTCCTCGGAGGAATACGTACTCCTGTGGTGCTCTCCACCGCCATTGCAGCACACAATTTGTATGCTCCTCGTTCTCCTGCATTTCTCCTCTTCGCTCAAGAAACAAAATCTAGGGTTCCGTTTCCAGATTCTGCCAATAGATGCTGCCGAATCTCCGGTGTGGCGCTGAGAAACAGTGAATTTGCTCGAAATTACGACATTGGGGTTAGGATTACTGCGAGAACTGAAGTGTGGAGAGAGAGATTTGAAGATCGAACTCGAAGGCTCGCAAGAAATCATCCGAGAGAGGTGGAGCGAACACTCCACAGTTGCAGTGGACTGGATTCCGGGGGAATGTTTGGCGGACTGGAAACGGTTTAAAGGCAGATTGATTGCAACGCTGTCGTTTTATGCAGTGGTCTGTGTTCAGTGTTCAGACTCGGCTGGGAAACTTGTGGCTTGGAAATCTTGGGGTGTTTTGATTCAGATTTTTTCAAGTCTTAAATCCAACAGCCAGATGCTGATTGACACGTCACTAGTTGAAGATCGTTATATCCATATTTTTGGAAAATTGCAAGAAAGTTGCTCTATATATACTCCATCGGTAAATGACTTTTTACTACTCCGTATTTATTTACAATTTTTAATATATAAAATATTTATTTTTTAAAATAATTTTATTAATAATCTCATACTTACTAGTAATGAGTATAATATTATTAAAAAAGATTGAATAAAAAAAATATTTTATGCAGTTTTTACCTTTCTAAAAAACGTGTAGACTTAAAAAAAATCAAATATTAAAGAACGGATGCCGGAGGGAGTATTTTTTTTCTTCATTTTTCTACCACATAGCCAACTTTGTATATATAGATATAATTTTTCAACGGTTTGACATGGGTGTGTATAGGGTGCGAATCTCCTATATTCGAGTTTGTCCCCTCTACTGTTCCCTCTCATAAACTCCCTTTATTTTTTATTTTTATTTTTATTATTTTTCTTTTTAATTAATGTTTGTGAGGAAACAAGGAGGGGGGACATATGATGTGAATTTGGGGTATGAATCTCGGGGACAGATGACGTGAATTTGGGGTATGAATCTCCTGTCCCCGAGTTTGTCTCCCTCTACTGTCCCTTCCCAC
Organism: Persicaria tinctoria; assembly: GCA_037127255.1. NCBI lineage: Eukaryota > Viridiplantae > Streptophyta > Magnoliopsida > Caryophyllales > Polygonaceae > Persicaria > Persicaria tinctoria. Next base: position 12,495,663 of record JBANSL010000012.1, read on the forward strand.
ACACTTCCTTTTTTTTTATTGTTTTAATCTATTTTTTTTTTCCAGGGGTGGGGGAAGGGGACAAGTTGGCGTAGTTTTTAAACTACTAAAATGAAGGGTTAAATTTTTATTTTTTTTGATAAGGAAATAATTCGAGGTCGGACAGGCCCGGACCTCGAGAGGCCGACAAAGTCGGCAGACGGCAAGTCGTCTAAACATACAACAACGAAATAGAAAATATAACATAAAATACATCAAAAGAGCACCCAAAGTAAACCCGGAAAAAACCCAAGACCTAAGCAAACTAGCGGACACAACATCGAGAGGAAGGAAGCCGTCGCGGAGAAGTGGATAGCGAGCGCATGGGACAACACTAGCTGACGGATCCGGATCCTCTCCTTATATTAGGAGTCCTAATAAATCAATCTCCACCCTTCAATTAATTCAATGGTCAGGATCTCTTTGATTAAAAAAATAATAATAAATAAACCGCTCTTTTGTCTTCTCCTCCCACATCCCACCACCGCTGGCGAGAACGGTGACCAAGCCTGAGGTCTCCGGCGTATTTTCATCTGCAGTCGAAGGAGAAGGGCGACAACCCTCACCGGCGGCGCGAGCATCTCTTCTCCCCATCACATACTGTCCCAGCCAATGGTGGTGGCGCCGCCCCTCCAAGTGCTCCGATGAGGAACCTGGTGGAAAGCAAGCGCCGCCAAACATTGGACTTCCGGCGAGGAGCACGAAGCTCCCTTCCATCGCAGCCCACAAAAAAACCGAAAAAAAAACCAAATTTCTTGGGGGTTCTTGCAGATTCAAGGAGGAGGATCTCAAATCCATCATCTTTCTCAACCAATTCGAACAACAAGCCTTCGAATTTCAGATCTAGGGTCCGGGGTTCACGAAAAACTAAAAAACCCTTAAAATCAGATCTGAAACTCCCGTCTTCTCTGATGAAATCGACCATGAAATCAGCCATTGAAGCCTCATAGATCACACTCACAACAAATCAGCCATTGTTCAAATCCCTGCAAATCTCCTCAAAATAATAATAGTACTAATAATAATTACTTTTAGGTTTAGGTTTAGGTTGGAATTGAAATTGAAATTGAAGGGGTTTTGCAGGGGACACCAAAATCATTTCTCAGGAAGGAGCGGGTCAAGATGAGACGATGAGGACGACATCTGAGATTCAAAGAAAACTATCTCGGCGGCGGCGAATTTCAAAAGCCAATGAACAGGGGAGAGACTTCAATCGGACGCTTAATCACACAGAAAGAGATGAGGTTTTTGGTTTTGGATTTAATTAATTAATCAAGTCTAATCTCAGCCCTTTATTTTTTTCAATGGCTAAGATTCTTTTATTAGGAAGTTATTAGGAGAAGATTATCAGGAGAGGATCCAAATCCCTAGCTGACACGATGTCTCGCCGCCGGAAAGACGGAAAGCAGAAATCCTCGTAAGGCAAAGACGACTCCTGAGGAAGTGTGGATCACACGACGTTCCCCCCACCTAAATGAGGGATCTTCGGAGACCACAATCACGTCAGCTAACCACGAACCACACCAACACGATCACGTCGATCAACTAGGGCCGCAGAACTGCTCCTCAACCGAAACTAACCACGAACCAACAGACGGACACCAAACCACAAGAGGATATGAAGCACAGCCGCAAGGAAGGTGAAGAGCGCGGGAAGATTCCGAAAATATTTATTTTATATGTAACGATTTATATTGTTTATTTATATATTTTAGCAGGCTGACCTCGGAAGCAAGGCAACGGCCCCAAGGAAAACGAAAGCGGACTGAATCCAAACTCGGGTCACCTTAGGGCTCAAGCCAAGCCCGAAACAACCGAAGTAAAAGGGCAAGAATTAATGTTTTTGTTTTTGTTTTTTTCCATACTTGCAGCGCAAGGATTTTTTATTTTATTTTTTATTTTTTTTTGTGTAGTAATCCTTGCGTTGCAAGGAGTGCTTTTACTCTTTTTTTTTTTTTTAATTTAATCACCATCAATGGCGATGGAGTGTTAGCCGAAAACGACGACGACGGACGCCGATGCGGCGACGATGGAGGATGGAGGCGGCGGGAGGCAAGGCCAGACACCACATACCGCAAAATCCGACGACAACGGACCCTGGGGCAAGGAGGACGACCGGTTTGGGGAAGGAAGATGGCTCGGATTGCAACCACTGAAGAGGAGCAATTGGGCAAGGAGGACGACCGATTTTGGGACAAGAAACCCAAATCAACGAAAGCCCCAAATTAATTTTGCCTTTCAACGATTCCGACGAAGAGGAATCGGAAAAGCGAACACGCGTTCGCAACCACCACCACACTAGAACGCAGATCTGACGGAGCATAACTCCACCGAGGCCGAGTAGTTGAACTCGAATAGCACACCCGAACGAGGCGGAGAAGGGATGGCCGACCGGGGAGGAGAAGGGGCGGCCTAAGCCGAGGTTCATCGCGCCGAGGAGGCGAAATTGTTTGCTCCCGAAGGAGGGTTGGGCTCCCGAAGGAGGTTTAGGCTCCCGGAGGAGGGGTGTTAGGGATGGTGAGACCTTACCTGAACCATCGTGGTTGACGAAGGTGGAGGGAGGCAGGGCCCGGAGGGTTTTCCAAGCTCTTCGAAGGTTCGTGAGAGATACTGATGGAGCGATGGATCTACAAAGTCAGTTGCCTCTCGATTAAGATGTGTATAGGGCTTGTTATAATTGAGCTTTTTTTATTGTTAAAATGGGTGTTTAAAAAAAGGACAATTTGCTAAACTAACCCAAAAACCCCACTACCTGTGCAGGGCTAACTCGATCCAATTTTTATTTGCATAAAACCGGATCGGGGTCCACTTGCATATCATTTGTGTACCCGGTAGCCAATTGAACAGTCGATGGAGAGAGAGAGAGGGTGGGGGGGGGAGTTCGATAAAGGAGGGGGGTGAAGAGAAGGTGGAGGTCAGAAGAAGAGAATCGACATGGAACACCTTCCAATAGAGACCTCGAGTGCTGTTGGAGCCTCACGGGAACCCCCAAATCCCTCGTCCTCCGCGTCGAGATCTGCTTCCCTACTTTCCTCCTTTCCTTCTTCCATGACCGCCTCCTTCATGATAGATTACATAGTTCCTATATTGTATAGTTGGCCCAAAAGGCCCAATACCTTTGTAACCTATATACTTATCAATGAATAGAAACCCTCAAGGAGGACTTTACATCAATTCTATCATTCTACATGGTATCACAACCTTTTTCTTCCTAACGGAACCCTAAATTGATCATCCCTTTCTCGACCTCGACAACCCTACCAAGAACCTCCAGCCGCCATCTTCCTATCCTTGCCACTGTTGCCCTCGCTCTCGCCTCCTCTTGACCTGCAACTAAACCGGCCACCGAATCGACGTCTCCGAGCCCAGATTCCGGCCACCCCACTCTCTCTCTCTCTCTCTCTCTCTCTCTCTCTCTCTCTCTCTCTCTCTCTCTCTCTCTCTCTCTCTCTCTCGACCTAGCACAACCAAAGCTTTCAGTCGCCATTACTACCTCCCTTCTCTCCCTTTCTTCCTCGCTCCTGCTGGTCTGCACTCGCCGGCCATCACCCTGCCGCCACCGCCTCGCTAGCCACCGAGTCCCGCTCCCTCGCTGTCGCACTCGGCCACCGCCTCCACAGCCCAGAACCACCACTTCGAGCCCCTCATCCCCACAGATCCGGCGTCCCTTCACTAGATCCGGCCATCTTGCCCCCGGATCCGCCATCTCCGAGCACCACAATTGCCCTGCCGCCACCAGAACGTCCTCCCCCGCCTCTGTTAAGTTCCGAGAGCCCTCCCCCTCTGTTTCCTTTCTGAAAAAGCCGAGAGCCCCCCCCCCCCCTTAACCTGTTTCTTTTTTTTTCTTCCACAAAAAAAAAACCTTACCATGGCCTTCTACGATCGCCAACGTCCTCTCATCGGGATCATCGCCCCTCCAAGTCATGTACATAGGGGGTATTCCCCTAGTGGAGTCCATCCACATGACTACCTGGCCTCTCCAACGAGGCCATACCTGAGCCAACAGGGACTCCTTGGGCCCTCTCCACACCAACATCAAGCCTTCTGATGCGGGACCATCCAAAACATCTTCGGATGATGTCATTCTCAAGAGGAAGAAGAAGGCTCCACCTTGGGAGAAGATCCAAAGGTGCAAATGACGTTTTAGACTCTCGTTCAAAATTTTGACAGCTTTGCAACGTCTCTGTAAAATGGGTCGTACGGATTCAATATTTATTGGATATAGGCATGCCATATCTTGTTGAAACGAGGACGAAAAGATCTACAACTTTGATGTTGAAGGTTTTTCCAGATTCGACCTCAACATTGGCCGAAAATCACCATCTTAGAGTTGTCACTATTTTTAGACGAATTTACCCTATTTTTAGTAACTTTTCTAATTAAGTTATTTTAGGAAACTTAGAGGTTATTTTTATTAATTCCTTTAAGTCTTATTTTTATCTTCTTTTATCTTCTTAGAACATTAGAATCGGCCCAACAGCTCTTAGAGCCCTATATATGTCGATTCCTCCTATTGTAATCAATTGGAACATTATGAATAGAATTAGTCTTCTCAAATTGTGTGAAACACATTGAGTGTTTGTTGGATGATTAGAGTTGTGCTCATCATTCACGAATTGGTATCGATTTCAGCTCGGTTTGCTTTGTGTTCATCAACTTCGCAAGACTTGGTGATCCTAGTATCCACAAGCCCTCTCCTTGTGCCTCAAAGTTGTCCGCTTGGTTGTGTAGGGTTGCAGAGGCGGGTTATATAGTCATTGGTATTGGTTCCTACCCTCTTAGGAGGCCTTGAGTCTTTATCTTGTTCTATATAGATCGACTCAGTCCTTATCGGCTGTGTCTTTCAATTCTTGTTTCGAGTCTTTAATTTCTTGATCGATCTTGCTGGTTTCTTGATCAATTTCTTTGAGTATTCTTGCTGCGTTCTTGCTTTCTTGTTGAGTCTTTCTAGTTTCTTTCTTCTGTTATTTAGTTTTTTGCTTGTTTGTCGAAGATCGGGCCATCTCACGGCTAACCCCGTATCAAATTGGTATCAGAGCTTTGGTTTCCGACATTAAGATTGAGTCTTTTTCTTTTCAAAAACACAAAAATAGAGTCAGTTCTTTATTTGGTTATTTACTTGTTGCATTCTTTATTGATTCTTGCACTAATCTTGAGTTTGTGATTTTTTGTGGTTGCATAGCCTAAACACAAAGCCTAGCCGAGACCAGTGGAGTCGACCACAAGTGGGCACAACCCCTGTTGTGTACTCTAACAGCCGATGGCAGCCCTAGCTATCCCCATAAGTCCTTGCTTGGCCGACTCTACCACCACACAAAGACAAACCCTAGTTTGTTGCTCTTTTCTATCTTTAGAATATTTGATCTATCTATATCTATTTTCATATTATCTATTGCCTATATAAAATCTGATTTTTGGTAGAATAAATCCCTTTTATCTATCATATATCTATTAAGGCATAAGATAGATCCACTTTCCTATTTTATCTAAAAGGTTGTCTATATATATTTATCCTAGGGCTGAATTTGTTATCTTTTCACCATTCTCTCAGAATTTTCGAGTCCTCTTAATTGTTTGAGTCTTTCTTGCATTAGTTTATTAAAAAAAAAAATCAGATTCAAAAAAAAAAAGCGATTTATCTTGGACCTATGGGGATAAAACTCACTAGGGGTAAAAGTAAGTCAAAAAAAAAAAGATAGAGTTTGTTCTACTAGTGCAAGAAAGCTCCAAGGACAAAAAAATTGGTGATTTTCTACAGCCCTTAGTCGACAACCCCTATCCCAAACACATAGCTCTCACATATCACAAAATTGAAACCCTACCCTGCAACTACAACATCCTAACTTAAAGGTTTTTCAATCAAAAAGAGGTAAATTTCCATTCTTTCTTAGTTTTTCCTTTATTTCTCTTATTTTTCATCATTGTCGAGTACTCTTCTCTTTTGATCGAGTACCTTGTGTGTTTATTTGCTACTGTCGAGCACTATTATACCATTGTCGAGTGCTTACAACTTGTGTCGAGTACTTTTCTTCAATTGCCGAGAAGTTCTCTTGTCCATATCAAGTTGTATTTGCTTGAGTCGAGTGATCTTGACCCCTGTCGAGTTCTCTCTTTGCTATTGTCGAGTACCACAATCCTTTGTCGAGTACTCTTGGTTGATTGTGTCATTCATTCTCTTGATTCTTATACTTTGATTGTTAAGTTCTTTGCTTGATTGTTGATTTGCCCAAAGCGGATTGTCCTAGCAAGCGTGACATATCAATCAGAGAGGGAGTGTGAGCGAAACACAATTGTGAGTTGTTATATTTTTTTAACTTTTACATAGTTCTTTGTTTGTTTTATTTGCTATGTCTAATCAGGTCACCATGTTCAACACCATGATGGAGACCTTGGCTAAGATAGATGAAAGATTGAGGGCACAGGAGCTTCGGTTCGGCTTACCGGTACAAAGTATTGATTATTCTTGCCCCATGTTTAGTTCTTGTCTTGGCTCTAACACGGTGCCCAGACAAGGAGTACCACCTAGAGTTGACGTGCCACATAATGAAAGGGAAGAAACTCATCCTATTCCTCCTAATAATGTTAACCAATTTCATGTTTCTCCTAGCATCGATAATCAGTTTGTTGATAAAATTGAAGAGCATGTTGTTAATAATGATCAAGATCTTAATTTACTTGCCTATGATCATAATGATTGCATTGAATATGAGCATGTTGATTCTTTGATTGATTTAAGTGTTCAACCTAAGCCTTGTGATGATAATCAAAGAGAAGAATTGTGTCATATTAAATGCTTGGAAAAAGGCAAAATTTGTACTATGATCATTGATGATAAAAAATGTTCTAATATTGCTAGCCTTGAATTAATTGAAAATCCAGCTTTAAAAAAAAGATGAAAACTTGCTAGCCTTTGATGGAAACATAGGAATAAATGAACAAGCTAAAGTGCATATTCAATTAGGACATCATGACATTAATATGAAATCTGAATTATGCAATAATCAAGTTTCTTTTCTTGATTTTGTAGATGAAGCTGAGACAATAACCATCGAGGAGTGGTCAATCCCTAAAACAATCGTTCTGATGAGTTTCCATGGGCATAAGGTTTTCAATCCAGGAGCTCGTGTGGATGTCTTTGCAGAATCATATGCGACCTTGGATTCGAGGACGAATCCTTTTCAAGAAAGGGAGAATGATGCGGGACCATCCAAAACATCTTCGGATGATGTCATTCTCAAGAGGAAGAAGAAGGCTCCACCTTGGGAGAAGATCCAAAGGTGCAAATGACGTTTTAGACCCTCGTTCAGAATTTTGACAGCTTTGCGACGTCTCTGTAAAATGGGTTGTACGGATTCAATATTTATCGGATTGAGGTGTGTCATATCTTGTTGGAACGAGGACGAAAAGATCTACAACTTTGTTGTTGAAGGTTTTTCCAGATTCGACCTCGACATTGGCCGAAAATCATCATCTTAGAGCTGTCACTATTTTTAGACGAATTTACCCTACTTTTAGTAACTTTTCTAATTAAGTTATTTTAGGAAACTTAGAGGTTATTTTTATTAATTCCTTTAAGTCTTATTTTTATCTTCTTTTATCTTCTTAGAACATTAGAATCGGCCCAGCAGCTCTTAGAGCCCTATATATGTCGATTCCTCCTATTGTAATCAATTGGAACATTATGAATAGAATTAGTCTTCTCAAATTGTGTGAAACACATTGAGTGTTTGTTGGATGATTAGAGTTGTGCTCATCATTCACGAATTGGTATCGATTTCAGCTTGGTTTGCTTTGTATTCATCAACTTCGCAAGACTTGGTGATCCTAGTATCCACAAGCCCCCTCCTTGTGCCTCCAAGTTATCCGCTTGGTTGTGTAGGGTTGCAGAGGCGGGTTATATAGTCATTGGTATTGGTTTCTACCCTCTTAGGAGGCCTGGGGTTTTTATCTTGTTCTATATAGATCGACTCAGTCCTTATCGCTCGTGTCTTTCAATTCTTGTTTCGAGTCTTTAATTTCTTGATCGATCTTGCTGGTTTCTTGATCGATTTCTTTGAGTATTCTTGTTGCGTTCTTGCTTTCTTGTTGAGTCTTTATAGTTTCTTGCTTCCGTTCTTTAGTTTCTTGCTTGTTTTTCGAAGATCGGGCCATCTCACGACTAACCCCGTATCACCTTCTCCTCTATGCAGCAGACATCTCCCGACTCTTCGTGGTACATGGACACTGGTGCCACCTCCCACATGACAAACTCCTCGGGTACCCTCTATTCTATTTCCTTTAAAGGTCATGCACACTCTATTATCGTCGGCAATGGTGGTCGTCTTGCCACTTCGGGGATTGGCCATGCCAAATTACAGACCCCAACCCACCCACTACACCTTAACAATGTCCTATTTGCCCCAAAGATTGTCAAAAACCTTATCTCTGTCAGTCGGTTCACTACTGGAAACAACGTTTCCCTTACGTTTGATCCCTTTGGCTTCTTTGTCAACGATTTTACTACGGGGGTTACTCGCATGAGATGTAATAGCACCGGGGAGCTCTACCCCGTCACACCACCTCATGCGCCCAGTCAGTCGTGCCCAGTCGCCCTCTCGGCATCGTCGTCCAGCCTGTGGCATGCACGCCTGGGCCATCCTAGTGCTACCGTTCTAGATGTCCTCCGTTCCCAGAGTCTTGTCACCTGTACTAAAGACCCACGTTCTGGTTTATGCTCTTCCTGTCAACTAGGCAAACATGCCAGACTGCCGTTCCAACGGTCTTTAACCTCTACCCTTGCTCCCTTTGATATCATTCATAGTGACATTTGGACATCTCCTTTGCCTAGCAAGGAGGGTCACAAGTACTACCTCTTGTTTCTTGATGATTACACTCATTTCTTATGGGTCTTCCCGTTGCATTTCAAGTCCTAAGTTTTTCCTGCCTTTGCCAAATTCCATGCCTACATCAAAACACAGTTTCAGACATCCATCAAATGTTTTCAATGTGACAATGGCCGTGAATTTGACAACAAAGACTTTCACTCTTTCTTTGCCACAAATGGGATCTCGTATCGCGTGTCTTGCCCCTATACTTCTCATCAGAATGGCAAGGCTGGACGAATCATCAGAACCATTACCAACATGATGCGATCTCTCCTCTTCCACGCATCTATTCCCCTTCCCTATTGGCCTCACGCCTTATCCACCACATGTTATCTCCCAAACATTCTCTCATCCACTACCCTACACCATCGCTCGCCAGCTCAGGCACTTTATTATATAATACCTAGGTATGATCCCCTTCGCACCTTCAGGTGCTTGTGTTTCCCAAACCAGTCCTCCACAGCCCCACACAAGCTTCACCCGCGCTCCACTCCATGTGTCTTCCTAGGCTATCCGTTTGATCATCGCGGTTACCTTTGCCTCGATGTCAAGACTCATAAGCTTATTGTGTCACGTCATGTCATGTTTGATGAGTCTCACTTTCTCTTTTCTCCTCCTCTTCTCCCCTCTTCCACACCTCCTGTGTCTCGGTCAGAGTCAGAGTCTTCCTTCCCTCACTTTCTTCTTCCCCAGAGCTCTCCCGGTGCTCCTTTCCCCCCTCTGCCACCACCACCACCCCCTACCACTAGACCACACACCCGCAGCGTCTCCGGTGTCTTCTGACCCCGTCAGATCGTCTCCATGAACACCACACATCGTCCCGCCTTCCAAAACCATACATACGACAAGCACTCCCCTCCCCAACAAGATGCTGCGGCCGCAGCCCATCAAAACCCAACACCCACCCCCCCGCCCAACCTACTGGCGGCGGCCGCAGCATCATGCCGCGGCCGCGGCCAATCAACAAGTTGCGGGCTTGTTGCGCCCGTAGCCTTCCCCGCCGCCTCCACCCCCTGCATCCGTCCTTCCCGACTCCCCCTACCTCCACCCTGACCTCCCTTTCCCCCATTCCCACCTCCCACAAAACAACCCTCCTCGACCCGAATTGGCAAGCGGCTATGCTCGACGAATACAGGGCCCTTACGAAGAATGGTACTTGGGTTCTTGTCCCTCGCCCTCCTGAGGCAAACGCCATCCGCTGTATGTGGCTCTTCCGTCACAAGTTCCTCTTTGATGGGACGTTGGAGCGCTAGAAAGCTCGTCTTGTGGTCAACGGTCGATCTCAGCAGGCCGGTATTGATTGTGATGAGACATTCAGCCCCGTGGTCAAGCCTGCCACTATCCAAGTGGTATTGAGTTTAGCATTGTCGCGCAACTGGGCCATTCATCATTTGGATGTCAAGAACGCTTTTCTGCATGGCCATCTGAATGAGACAGTCTACATATTTCAGCCGCCGGGGTTTGCTGATGCTGATCGTCTCAAGCACATCTGTCTCCTGAAGTGCTCTCTGTATGGTCTGAAACAGGCTCCGTGGGCTTGGTTCCAGCGCTTTGCTTCGCATCTGCTACGCTTGGGTTTCATTGGCAGTCGTTCGGATACGTCTTTGTTTATCTATCGCATAGGCTCAGACATGGCCTTCCTGTTACTATATGTCGATGACATCATTCTCACCGCATCTTCTGATGCTCTTCGGATGTCCATTATTTCGCAGTTGAGTGCGGAGTTCACCATGTCTGATCTGGGTCAGTTGTCTTACTTCTTGGGAGTTGCTGTTCAGCGTCATGCGTCTGGTCTGTTTCTCTCACAGAGTAAGTATGCTACTGAGATTGTTGCTCGGGCTAAGATGGTCAACTATAATCCTGTCGCCACCCCTGTCGATACATCCAACAAGCTTAGTGCTCATTCTGGTCCTTTGGTTGATGATCCGACATTGTACAGGAGCCTCGCTAGTGCTCTTCAGTATTCACTTTCACCAGGCCTGATATCAGTTACGCCGTTCAGCAGATATGCTTGTTCATGCATGCACCCAGGGAACCACACTTTCAGGCCTTGAAGCGGATCATTCGGTACATCAGCGTCACCCTCGAGCTAGGCACCACGATCACTCCTTCCTCTAAGCTTGACCTTGTTGCTTACACTGATGCGGATTGGGGTGGTTGTCCTGACACACGTCGCTCCACGTCTGGTTATTGTGTCTTCCTCAACGACACCCTTGTGTCGTGGTCAACCGAGTGTTAGTCTGTCGTGTCTCGCTCCAACGCTGAGGCCGAATACAGGGGTGTTGCCAACGTTGTCTCCGAGTGCTCTTGGCTCCGCAATCTCCTTCTTGAGCTCCGTTGCCCTCTTCAGAAGGCCACTCTGGTCTACACTGACAACGTCTCCGCCGTCTATCTGGCTAGCAACCCAGTCCAGCATCAACGCACGAAGCACATTGAGCTCGATCTTCACTTCGTCCGGGACAAGGTTGCCATTGGACATGTCCGCGTTCTTCATGTCCCGTCCTCGTATCAGTACGCTGATATATTCACCGAGGGTTTACCTCGATAGTTGTTCATTGATTTTCGGTCCAGTCTCACTGTACGGATCCCTCCAGTTTCGATTGCGGGGGTTTGATAGATTACATAGGTCCTATATTGTATAGTGGGCCCAAAAGGCCCAATACCTTTGTAATATATATATATATATATATATATGTTTATCAATGAATAGAAACCATCAAGGAGGACTTTACAGAACAAAACAAAATGCCCATGGAAAATAAAACTAATCATGTCAGATATACAATCCATGATAAAGGGCATGAGAAAGGTAGTCTTTTCTCATGTTCCCCGTGCTGGCAATAGAGTGGCTGACAAGGTTGCACACCTTGGTCACTCTGCCATGGGGATTAGCTTAGCGACTAACACAGATCTTCAGGATCTCATCCATTTGGATGCGCTTCGGTAGACCTTCTATCCAAATTTTTTCCCAATCAAAAAAAAAATCAAGGAGGACTTTACATCAATTCTATCATTCTACACTTCCCTCTCCCGTCCTCCGCCCCGAGATCCATCCCCACACACAGGTAAGTGCAGGTATGCATCTTCATTCTCTAGCATCTTCTAATTTACTCTTCTAGTCATCAGTTTCTCGATCTAGGGTTTCCCAATTTCACGCTCTCGGTGAGCTTAATTCCATTGGTGTCGGTTGATGGAATGTGCATCAGCCAAGCGATGTCATTGCGGTGTTCACCCGTAATCCCTTAATATAATCTTAGGTATGCGGTTTTCCTTCCTCTTTTGATTTGCATAAGTTTGAATTCAGTGCTAAAGTTTCTAAATCGTGAGCTTATTTGTAGATTGGTACTCCTAAATGACGTGTATTTTTTTGTAAATACCATCCGGTTTTCACTTGTGGTACTAATTAACTACTAAGACCATCAGCAACGGAGCTTCATGCGGATCAAAACCGATGGCCAGCTCAGCAAAATTGAAAAGAGGGAGGAGAGAGAGTATATGATCCGGGGGAGGTGAATCAATTGAAAGGGTCGGTTCATCCGATTAAAATTTTTTTGTTTTTGTTTTTTCTAGCCAATGGGAACACGCCACATGGCGGGAGTTTTAATTAAATTAAAACCAAATTAAAACCCCCATTTATTCGTTAAATCATTTTTATTTTTTTTTTAAAAAAAATTGAATAGGATTTATTTTTCTCTATCCAATGACACCCATTTTGCATATGTTTGGAAGAAAAAAAATTCGCTAACTTTACCATATGTTACAGATTTATAGTCACATAAACAACATTAACTTAAATCAACGTAAACTTACACCATAAAAATACATAAATTTGAACATTAAAATTAGTATTGGGTTACACATAGTTAGCCTTATTTTTTTTGTTTCCGTGTTTTTTCAGTGTATCAACTTAATAAAATATTTATAAATTTAATCGTATGCCTTTTTATTTTAATGATACGTATTAATATTAATATTAATAATATCATTAACAAAAAAAGTAAGTAAAATAAATCAACATTTAGCTTAATAAATATAAAAAAGTGTAAAATGAGTTTTGATTCGTGTGACTCTCTGTTGTGAGTGAAAAATGTAAAAAGCTGAAAAGTTAGTGGAAAGCTGACGTGAGAGGAATATCTGCTGATGTGGCTAAAATGAGTTTTGATTCGTGTGACTCTCTGTTGAACATGGCCTAAGGGCATTTTTATCGGGCTAGTACTGTAGATGGATACTAGAGAGTATACTATTAAAATATTGTAACAGTGGCGGAGGCGATACTACATCGATGTCTGGCTAGTATCGATACTAGCGGTGTGAAAGTAATGAGGAAAAGAGGTGAGTTGGATGAGCTCTGCAAAATTTTAGAATTTGGCACACAAACGACGTCGCTTTGCCTCTTCGAAAACCAAATGCATGTTTCAAACCACTAGCGCATTGAAGACTTTTGCAGCAGGGGAAGGACACTTGTCGGCCCAGGATTCGCTCGCATGAGATGAAGTCAGATGCATGCCACGTGTGGAAAGATGGACGACATGGATTTTATGTTGGAGGTGCATGGTTTGACATATTAAAAATCAATTTTCCGTAATAAAAAAATAAAAAAAATAAAAAATTCCTACAATACTAGATTCATTTTTACCTACATGTAGACATAAATTTTGAATATGTTTGACTATATTTTTTAAAAAATAATTCTATTTGATTATAAATATGCAAAATATTATCCGAAAAATTAAATTATAATTATGGAAAAAAATAAAAAAAAAATTGTCTTTGTTGTAAAGTCCTTTTATTTATTTAATTAATGTCGGTTTTTTTTGTTATATATAGTTCGCACTATTTCGTTTATAAATAATATTAATTTAATATTAATATTTTAATAATAATAAATGAATAAAATAATATAATCGAGAATGTAAATAATTGTTGGGGAGGGGTATATTTGTAAATTGAGTGGGTATGAAAAGATGGGTTTTGGGATACTAGGGATGTTATTGATAAAGTGAGAAAAATGAGAATGAGATGATGTGGCGGAGAGAGAAGAATAAAATACTCCCTCCGTTTCAAAATAAGTGTCGCTTGACTTTTTTCACGTTTTTTAAGGAGGTAAAAACTCTATAAAATATTAATTTTTTAATCAAATTTTTTCCATAAATTGATATTTATTAGTAACAAGTATTAATTTATTAAAAAAATTGATTAAAAAAATAATATTTTATAGAGTTTTTTCCTCGTTAAAAAACATGCAAAAAGTCAAATAACTTTTATTTTGAAACAGATGGAGTATTAGTATTCCTAGTATCCCTTGATAAACATGACCTGAGATTGATGGTCATCTATGAATTTGCTAGTATCGAGTTGGTTGACTAGCAGCTAAGGCTCTCGCACGCCGAAAGAACACTTGCCTGCATTGACAGTCGATTCGTAGCTGCTAGCATCCCTTCAATATTGTCATTTTTAGAATAGTGAATAAAAATCTTGATTATATCAAGTGAATAATGATTGATAAGTTCAAGTAATTCGAGACATATGGTCATCTAGTTTAAGACATACCATGAAAGAGCTTGCTAACCCTAACTTGTTGGGGCTATATAAGCTCGCTTCTGCTACAGTGTCTCTCTTGAGCCTCATTTTAGGAAACCCTAGCCAACAGATAAAGAGAGCTCTGGTGTGAGCAATAAAGGGAGACGGCGGTCCGACGAGCTTCCACGGTGGCTGTGAAGCTCCTCCTCCGTGAGAAACTTCTCTAAAGTTTCTCGGTTGCCTTTCAGGGGGCTTCTCTTCCTTTTACCTTTGTTTCTGTCATTCGTGCTCGGTTTTTGAGGTTCCTTTGGTTGCTAGTTTAGGTGCTCTGTCTGTCGTGTTTAGCTTGTAACCTCTCTTGCAACATAGTGAACTCTGGGACCGGATCTCCCCTCTTGAGATCTCGTAGAGTAGAGTTTACCCGAACTGCGTCAATAAATCGTGTGTGTTCTTTCGTTTTTCGTTATGTTCTTGTGTGATATGGCGAATCTCGAACTTCAAATTGGTATCAGAGCTTGAGTTGGCCAGATATGAGATTTGGGGTCTTCGACGACCTAGGGTTTCGAATCTGGAAATCGCTTTGAATATCTCTTGTTGTTCTGCTTCCGCTTGTTACTTTGTCTTTGTTTATCAAAAAAAAAAATATGTGTCCGTGTTTGTGTGTTCCCAGAGGTCTAGATCTCCCTTCAATCCTTGGTTACTATGTGTTATCTCCTAGTTACTTGTGTGTTCTAGGGTTTTTACTGTGTGTCTTCTACTCAAGCTTTTCTATACTCCAATTTTTAACTCTGTGTTGTTTTACAGGTACAAAAATGTCGGATAATGGTATGAGAATCAAACCATTTGATGGTACCTCTGATTTCTCTATATGGCAGCTTAAGCTTAAGGCCATACTCATTAAGGAAAAGTGTTGGAAGACTGTTCTGGGACAGTACCCAAAGGGAGCCACTGATGCAGTTAAGAAAGATTTGGATGACACTGCTCATTCAGAGGTCTTTATACGGCTGTCTGACGACGTGGCTCGTCAGGTTGTAAGTATTTCTAACCCTAAAGAGTTGTTGGGTACTTTGGAAACTCTTTACCTGACTAAATCCCTGCCTAGCCGAATTGCCATCTTGTGTCATCTGTTTAATTTCAAAATGGATACAAATCAGTCACTTCAATCTAACTTGGATAAATTCTTGAGAATGACCCGGGATTTAGAAAGATGTGATAAAAAGGATGCTATAAAAGATGAGTATTTTGCTATCTTGTTGTTGAATTCTCTGCCTCCTCAGTTTGATGTGTTAAAAGATGTTATTCAGTACAGCCAAGAGTCTATAACTAAAGACAAAATTTTTGAGTCTATTGTGCAAAAGAATGAGAGTCTGAAAGTGATTAAGAACAAGGCTGACAATAGCAACAATAACAACACTAAAACTGAGGCTAAAACTAAGGTGTTGATGGTAAAGGGCAAGAAAAAGAAGAACAAGAATAAGAACAAGGATAAGAAACCTGAGAATGAGGATAAATCTGCTGGTTCATCTAATTCTGATAAGAAAAACAAGAAATGTCATTACTGTGGGATTTATGGTCACTATATAAAGGAGTGTCATAAGAAACAAAGGGATGAGGCTGATAAAAATCAAAATCAGTCTGCTGCTGTGCTTGAGTCTCATTATCCTTGTGAATTGCTTGTTGCTGATAATTACCATTTTTCTGATGATTCCTGGATTCTTGATTCAGGCTGTACTGTGCACTCTACACCTAACAATAGTGATTTCAGTTCTCTACAGGTGTATGAAGGGGGTGAGGTCAAATTAGGTGACCATACCTCCTTAGAAATCAAAGGAATTGGTAATGTGCCTATATGCATATATGATGGTAAGACAAGGCTTCTCCAAAATGTTGTGTGGGTACCACAACTGAGGAGAAGGCTTCTTTCTGAGTTTGTGCTTGATGATTTGGGTTGCATTTTTCATGTTAAAGATGGTGTTAGGGATGTCATCAAGAATGGTACCATCATTATTAGGAGCATCAAAAAGGGAGGACTCTACCTTGTAGTGTCCTCACCTGAAATGAATGTTGCTAGTAATAATGGATCCATGAGTTTAGATCAAACCAAATTACTGCATTCTAGGCTAGGTCATATAGGAAATAGTGGCATGCAATATTTATATAAACATGGCTTGATTGATCAAAAACCTGTGGACCTTGGCTTTTGTGAAAACTGTGTGTTTGGTAAAAAGGTTAAGCATGCATTTGGTAAGTCTGTTTATGTTGCTGAAAGGCCCCTAGAGTACATTCACTCTGATCTTTGGGGGCATGCACAGGTTGAGACAGTTGGAGGTAAGAGATACTTTATCACTTTTGTTGACCATTTCTCTAGGAAAGTTTGGCTTTATTTGTTGAGAACAAAAAATGAAGCATGTCAAACATTTATAACCTGGAAGAACTTGGTTGAAAATCAAAATGGCAAAAAGATTAAGTGTCTAAAAACTGACAATGGCCTTGAATATTGCAATGCTGAATTTGATGATTTTTGTAAGCAACATGGCATAAAAAGGCATTTAACTGTCCCTGGTACACCCCAACAAAATGGTACAGCTGAGAGAATGAATAGAACATTACTAGAAAAGGCTAGATGTATGTTGGTTAGTTCTGGATTAAAGCACTCCTTGTGGAGGGAAGTTGTTACTACAGCAGCCTACCTCATTAACCGATCTCCATCTTCTATGGTGAATTTCAAAACACCACAGGAGATGTGGACTGGTAAAAAGCCTAACATGTCCTACCTCATGCCATTTGGGTGTGCAGCATATCCTCATGTGTCACAGGGGGAAGCTGCACCCTAGGGCCCAAAAGGGGGTAATGCTAGGCTATCCAGGTGGTGTAAAAGAATACAAGATCCTCCTTATTCAGCCTCATGGCTATAAGGTTATCATCTCTAGGAGTGTGACTTTCAATGAGCTTGAATTTCCTTTAAAATCTATACTAACTACTTCCCTTGAGCAGGTAGATACCAACGGGGACACAGGAACATACACTGCCACTCTCCCACCAAGACATTTCTTCAATCAGAATGATCTCCCTCCTGGGAATGATGAAGAGGAGTTTGACCTTGGGTACTTCTCACCTACAGACTCCAGTGCTCAATCCTCCTCTCAACCCCCCCCCCCCCCAAGAGGGGACTGAAGCAAATGAAAGCATGGAGCCTGTGGCTTCCAAATATGCTTCTGGTGATTCAAATGAAGCTAGAAGCAACCATATTTAACAATTAAGGGAGGGAATTCAGCAAAGAGAGTTACATTCTAACCCTAGCTCTTCTTCTTCTTCTTCTTCTGCTGGTGATAACTGTGATTCTGGTGTGATTATTTCTGTTCCTCAGCCTGATTACTCTGAATATCAATTAACTAGGGATAGAGAGCCTAGGGTGAGAATCCCAAACAAAAAATTTCTAAACAATATTGTTATTGTTGAGTATTGCTTGCTTGCTTCTGATCTTGTATTACATCCATTTGTGCTTGAAACTTATGAGCTTGCTGTCAAATGTGCTGATTCTAAAAACTGGATTAAGGCCATGTGTGAGGAAATTGGATCTATGACAGCTAATGACACTTGGATTCTTGTTAAGAAACCTGAAAAAGCTAGAGTTATACAGTGCAGATGGATATACAAATTAAAAGATGGTGTCAATTCTAGTGAACCTCCTAGGTATAAAGCTAGACTAGTGGCCAAAGGGTTTACTAAAAAAGAGGGCATAGACTATAATGACATATTTGCACCAGTGGTTAAGTATAAAACATTGAGGTTGTTGCTTGCCATGTCTGTTGTGTATGATTGGGAACTTGAACAAATGGATGTCAAAACTGCCTTTTTACATGGTGAGCTTGATGAAACTATCTACATGTCTCAACCTAAAGGTTTTGTAGATAAGTTTAAACCTGAACATGTGTGTTTGCTTAAGAAGTCTATTTATGGGTAAAAACAGTCACCTAGGCAGTGGAACCTGAAATTTGACTCTTGCATGTCTAAGCTTGGTTTCCATCGAAGTGAGTTTGATACATGTCTTTATTTCAAAGGTGTTGGTTCTAAGTCTCCCTTATATGTACTCCTGTATGTTGATGACATTCTTATTATTTCTAATTCTAAGATTCTCATTGCTGGAGTTAAGAGGGACTTGAAAATGCATTTTGACATGAAAGATTTAGGTCAGGCTCAGAAAATCCTTGGTATTAAAATCAACAGAGACAGAAAAAGAAAACTTATGTGGTTGTCCCAATCTGAATATGTTCATAAAGTCTTGGATAGGTTTCAAATGGCTAACTCTAAACCTGTTGTGGTACCCTCAGGAGGGAATCTAGAGTTGTCTAAGAAACAATGCCCTACATCCCAAACTGAAATTCAGAAAATGAGCAAAGTGCCCTATGATGTTGCTGTTGGATCTGTCATGTATGCTATGCTTTGCACTGGACCAGATATTGCCTTTGCTATCAGCGTGTTGAGTAGATTCATGTCTAATCCTGGTGAATCCCATTGGAATGCTATGAAATATCTGTTGAGATACTTGTGTGGCACTGAGCAGAAATGTCTTGTTTATTCTGAACACATCTCTAAAAACAACTTGATAGGCTTTGTTGATTCTGATTATGCTGGAAATAAGGATGATAGGAAATCAACTACTGCTTATTATTTTACTTGGGCTGGTAATTGTGTGTCTTGGAAATCTCAACAGCAATCTGTAGTAGTTCTTTCCTCCACTGAAGCTGAATATATGGCTGCCTCTGAGGCAGCCAAGGAAGCTGTTTGGCTCAGGGGGCTTCTAGAGGAAATAGAAAGGAAGACTTATCTACCTATTGTCTACCTTGATAACCAAAGTGCTATATATATGTGCAAGGATCCTCTTTATCATGAAAGAACTAAGCATATAGATGTCAGATTCCATCATATCAGAAAGAAAGTGAAGCATAAAGTTCTTGATGTGTGCAAGATTAAAAGTGAATTGAACCCTTCTGATTTTGGCACTAAAATTGTCACAACTGACAAATTTGCTTACTGCAGGGATGCCCTTTAACCACTGACACACACTTGGATCAAGGACGGACGGGAGATACAACCAGGATCCTATGAAGGCAAGAGAGTGTTGGATGACAAGCTTAATAGGACAATTTGTTGTGTTATTAATCTTGTCATGTAATAGCTAGACCTTTTTTGGACATTGAGCACTTAAAATTTGGTGGCCTTAGGTATTTATAAGTGGTTAGATTATACATGTGCTATACTAAGGCTGGACATCACATAAGGTTGAAGTTACTCTTAGACATACTATATATGTCTAAGCTGGTGGCTTACTTATGTTGAATACCACTTATGTATATGTGTGGTGTATAATCTAAACACTTAGCTTAATTCCGAGCTATGATGTTTGGGTTATCTGTGTTGGGCCTATTGTTGGAGAATGGAGATGCAGATCAAGCCCAGTTGTTGAGCCCATCTCTCTATCCATTTGGCCTGCTTGTTTTTGGAGACGTTGGAGCAGAGCTTGCTAACCCTAACTTGTTGGGGCTATATAAGCTCGCTTCTGCTACAGTGTCTCTCTTGAGCCTCATTATAGGAAACCCTAGCCAACAGATAAAGAGAGCTCTGGTGTGAGCGATAAAGGGAGACGGCGGTCTGACGAGCTTCCACGGTGGCTGTGAAGCTTCTCCTCCGTGAGAAACTTCTCCGAAGTTTCTCGGTTGCCTTTCAGGGGGCTTATCTTCCTTTTACCTTTGTTTCTGTCCTTCGTGCTCGATTTTTGAGGTTCCTTTGGTTGCTAGTTTAGGTGCTCTGTCTGTCGTGTTTAGCTTGTAACCTCTCTTGCAACATAGTGAACTCTGGGACCATATCTCCCCTCTTGAGATCCCGCAGAGTAGAGTTTACCCGAACTGCGTCAACAAATCGTGTGTGTTCTTTTGTTTTTCGTTATTTTCTTGTGTGATACGACGAATCTCGAACTTCATAAACTATTATAACTTTCAATATATCCCACCCTTTTAAAATATAGAATATTTGATTTTGTGTACTTTTTTATTTTTATCTTAAAAAATTTCCAATGTTTTGGTTTATTTATTTAAGAAAAATTTAAGTATTAACTTCAATAAAAAAATAATTTATTTATCTAATATATATATATATATATATATATATATATATATATATATATATATATATGATGATTGTTCAATATATTTCAACCAAACTATTATAACCTTCAAATATTAAAAAGAAAATATAAATTAAATATTATTTTATTTATTAAGAAATCGCACAACGGACGGGTAATAAAACTAGTGTGTATATATGTTGACATTGTTAAGGTATGTATCTCAACCTGTCAAACGGGTCATTCGGGTCGGGTCGGGTCACTTCGGGTTTTGGGTAAAACGGGTTTCGGGTTGACTCGAACTCGGGTTTGATCAGATTTCGGGTCGGGTTCGGGTCGATTTCGGGTTTGTCAATTTTTTCTTTTTTAAATTAAAAATATCATTATTTGATAATTTTGTGATAAATTTTAATTATATATAAAAAAAATTAATTATATATAATTATAAATCAACCGGGTCAATCGGATCACCGAATCAATCGGGTCAAAATTATCGGGTCAATCGGGTCACCGGGTCGAAACCCAGATTACCCGGAAAATTTCGGGTTTTTCGGGTTCGGGTCGAAAAAAAATTCGGATCAAAATTTTCGGATTCGGGTCGGAAATTTTTCGGATCGGTCGGGTCATGTCACCGGGTCGGATTGTGTTTTGACAGGTCTATATGTATCCCTTGCTCCAAACTAATTAAAACCCTCCTCTCCTCTTTCATAGTATCGATCTTCTGAACTCCTTGGCGCAATCCCCTCGATCTTCTTTGCAGGTCCGTATTTCTTTTACGGTTGCTTTAATGGGATTTATTATTATTATTTTTTTTAATATGGGTTATTTTATCATCTGTGTGGGCTCGGAAGTCGGAAGGAGATTTGTAGGTTGCAATTTAACTTCACAATGAAATTTACAATTTTTTGTTTTGGGGTTCATAAAAAAAAAAAATCAGAATCTATATCTATATATCTATATATATGGTTAATCCTCTCCTTTTACCAATCAAGTTGTTTTTCAAATCATTTTTTAATTATTTATTTCTTTTAATTTTTTAATTCATACCTTTATCTCTTTAAATCAATCACATTTTTTCTTTTCTTTTTAATATATTTACTAACTATTCAGTTTAATTGAAAATATTCAATTCAATCTAATATAACTATTGAGTTTAATTCAATCTAATATAACTATTGAATTTTATATATATATATATATATATATATATATATATATATATATATATATATATATATATATATATATATATATATATATATATATATATATATATATATATTCTCTTTATTATTTTCCCCTTATCTATGTGTGTGTATTCCCTTAATTTAGTAGGCTAAATCAATCGATTATAATTTTTTTTCTTCTTCCCTTTATCTTTTCAAGCCAATCACATTCACCTTTACTAACTATATATATTCTTAAAATGAAAGAGTTTTTGTCTACGTGACATCCCTATCTTTTTTACCCGTTTAAATCAATCTTTTCTTTTCCTTAAATTTTTCTTTTTCTTTTCTTTACCTCTTTAAGCCAATTATATTTTTTATTTTATTTTTAACATATTCCCTAACTATTAGGCTTAATCTAAAACATTGAATTTAGTGTAATCTAATGCTTACTATTAATCTAAACGGAAATCTTTATATATTATAAATATCTAAACTATATATACTACTTAATATATAAACCTTTATTATGTGACATAACTAATATTACTTTAGATATCGATTATGTCACATCACATTTAAACAAAGTTACAATGATATTATTATTATTATTATTATTATTATTATTATTATTATTATTATTATTATTATTATTATTATTATTATTATTATTATTATTATTATTATTATTATTATTATTATTATATACTCCCTCCGTCTCAAAATACATGTCTTTTTAGGATTGAGCACGGGAATTAAGAAGTATGTTAAGTGTAATGATTATATGTAAAAAGTAGGTTAAGTGTAATGATTAGACTTATATTTGTTTCTTTTTTTTTAATTTGTGAGGACGAGAGTAGTGGTGATGTAAAATTTAGAGTAATGATTAGATGTAAAAGAAGGTTAAGTGTAATGATTAAATCTAAAAAGACATGTATTTTTGACAAAATTACATGAGCTAAAAAGACATGTATTTTGAGACGGATGGAGTAGTTATTTAAAAAATTTATATTTATGTATGCTATTTTAAATGAGATTTAAAAAAAATCGGAAATATTTATAAGATAAATTTATGGTAAAGATTCTTATCTTCACTTTTATTTATACTTTATTGTTTTTATTTTATTTTATTTTATTAAGATTTAAAAAAATACAATTTAATTTAACATCGAGTTAATTCCTTAGATCAATCTTAACCCGGTCAAGTTCTTTAATTATGTTCAGTTGTGCAATTTGGATGTAGCTGACTTGATCTATTCTAGATATTTAATTTTATCTTTGGAAAGAAAGTGGGCTGGAACTGGAGGGTTAGTCCATGGTATTTTCCAATGGACTCATCCTGAAATTGACAATTTCACATTAAGATTTTAATTTTAGCATTACATACTCCGTATTAGTGTTATAATATTTTCGGGTCGGATAATATTTGGATCCTGACATGGTCGGGTTTGGGTTATTTTCATATTCCAATGCGGGTGAGGTCATTCTATCTAGGGCTGTTAAATGAGTCAATTATCTCGAGCTCGACTTGGATTTGACTCGATAAAATTATGGTCCGTACTCGTTTAATTTCTAAAGAAGTCGAGTATAAGCATATTTTTAAACTCGGTTCAAAGTCTGACTCGCTCAATTTA
Source organism: Persicaria tinctoria (assembly GCA_037127255.1). Taxonomy (NCBI): domain Eukaryota; kingdom Viridiplantae; phylum Streptophyta; class Magnoliopsida; order Caryophyllales; family Polygonaceae; genus Persicaria; species Persicaria tinctoria. The sequence continues at coordinate 12,518,989 of JBANSL010000012.1, forward strand.
AGCTTGAATAGCTCGAATTTTGTGAAGTTTTTTTTTTAAAAAATTACTATGTTTTGAGCAAATATGGTTGCTTCATACTCGAAAAAACCTTGACTCGAACTCGTTCATTTTCCAAACGAGCCGCGTATGAACACATTTTTAAGCTTAAGTTCAAATTTAGACTCGGCTCGATCTCAATATGTTTCTAAATGAGCTAAATATGAATAACAAATACTCAGCTCAAATAACAATCCTAATTTTGGGTTCAAGATGTTTTCAGGTTTAGGCAATTCCGATCGACATGATCAAGCCGATTCAGCTAGGTTTCATTGATTATTTATTACAATATTGCAGTTAGGTGAAATGAGCAGCGAGATTGTTTCCGTTGGAGATGGAAGTGGCAGCAACAGCAACAACAACGAAGATATTCGATCTCTCGGTGTGTGGAATCTGCATCGAGCTGGTAACTTTCCATCAGTCAAAGTCGATTTAATCAGCGGTAATCATCCGATGAAGCTCTTCATCTCTCCTGAAAAGGGACATAAACAAGTAACCCGGTATAATCCCACCCCAGACTCTGTGAAATCTCTACTTGAGGAGATCAAGGATCCCTCTGTGCTGCATCTTCGAGGCTGTGAACAGTTGTTTCTCCCGACTGCTCCCGATTTCCCTTTCGACAACTTCAAAACCTTGACCTGTCTTGAAATCTCAGGTGTCAGCTATCTGGCTGCTCTTCCAGTAAACACAATCTCTGAAATGACTCAACTCCAAAGCCTCGAGTTATCTCATCTTCCCATTCAACACTTGGCAGACGACTTCTTTTCCAAACTTTGGAATCTTGGTTCCCTTGTTCTTAAAGGTTGTTCCGATTTACATTCCATTCCAGATGTTGATCTACTACATAAACTTGAATGCCTCGATTTATCTTTTCTTTGTGCTCCAACATTGTCTAGAGGCTTTTTTCGACAAGTTACACAACTTCGTTGGCTCCTTCTTAGAGGGTGTTCTAATTTTGTTACCCTTCCAGCCATCCATTACTTGGAAAAGCTTGAGCTGCTTGATGCGTCTCACTGCACTTGTTTGCGAGAATTAGAGGAATCCCAGTTTGAAAGGAGCTACTGCCTTAAGATGCTCGATTTGTCTTTTACTGACTTGCCTGAAATACCTCCTCTAGATAAATGTGATGGCCTCACTCATCTCTTTTTAAGCGGCACAAAGGTGACTCAGTTCTATTATTTTGTTCGCCCTCCAAGCAACCTTCAGGTTCTTCATCTTTCTGAGGCTCAAAATCTGACACACATTTGGTTACAAGCCAGCAATAAACTATATCTCCAGGTTCTTGATCTTTCTAGAACTGCAATTGAATTCCTTTCGGATCTGATTCACCTTCGTAGCCTAATACTTGGGGACTGTACTGAGTTAGTACAACTTCCGGCAATGAAAAGTTTGACAAATCTGGAGGTGCTTCACATCTCGGGCTGTAATAGCCTTGCTGATTTGCCTGAAGATCTATCCTACCTTGGTAACTTAAAGGAGCTAAATCTCTCTGGGTGTCGATCCTTAAAACAACTGAGGGAGGGTCTTTTTGATCAAATGTCATGCCTTAAGAAACTCGACCTCTCCTCAAGTTATATCAATCATCTCCCTTCCTTTGCCAAACTTACTAACCTTCAAATTCTCAACATTTCACAGACCAATGTGTCGAAACTACCTGAGATATCCAAGCTAGTAAACCTCAAAGAGTTGTTGGTGGCAAATTGTGAGTTCTTACAAGTGTTGCCCGATGTACAAGCTCTCGTGAATTTAGAGACATTGGATGTTTCATTAGGAGATGATTATCCTGTCCATAATTTGCCAGTAGAAGCCGAACTCGATGCTCAAAGTGGCCAATTCCTTTCACCTCCAAGTAGACTGCGAAAGTTGGTGCTAGCGAAGCGTCCGGGTGTGGTAAAACTATTTCCTCAGGTATGTATGTTCTTGTTTGTTGAGTGTACATGTAGTTTTTGTATTTGGGCTAACGATTGTTTACCTTCTTCCAACAAAATTTGCTCAGATATCACTTGCCAAATTGGAGTATCTTGATCTTCGTGGAACTAATGAGATCGATTGCATTGGGGGGTTTGGCTCAAGTCGGATGGGAAACATTGACCCTACACCACCCGTTGAAAGAAACATCTCCAAGTGCGACGAAATTCATCTTGTTTCGACTTTTGTTAACAAATCATCAGGTTTTGACCGATTCAAGTGTGAGTTTAGAGAGCTGGAAGATCTCATTTCAAACATCCAGGTGAAGTTCAAATCCAGCTTAACCGACAACAACTGCAATGGCTCCAAAAAGGGAAAGATCCAATATCAACTTTACAAGAGGCACTTGGGAAGGATACATGACGATTTGAACTACATGCTAAAACACCTAGGCCGCCTCGAGAGCTCTCACAATTGTAAGAGTAGTGAGGAGCTCCTGCAGAAGCTCTTTGATGTTGTCATTTATCTATCATCAGCAGTTGATTACTCAAAGGTAAATGAACTCTTCAGGATAGTTGCAAAGTTGAAGCTCCTGGTCCCTCCTGGGCAAGTGGATGACTCAGAGGAGAAAAAGGCCGTGAAAGATAAAATATATTCATCGAAATATAGCAACTACACTTATGTAATCCCTTCAAAGGTTTTGAAGGAGGAGGAGGAGATCCAAGAATCGTATGATTCCCTCACGAAAATGGAAAGAAACTGCTTGTTATGTTTTGCGGTTTTCCCCATTAGTGGAGGCATGGATGACCTTGAAGAGATCTTGGAGCGCTACAAGATCAAGAAGAGAACCTTAATCCAGTGGTGGATTGGTGAGGGATTTATTGACCCTCAACAAGAGGAATATCATAATCCCCAACATGCTTCTGCTTCCAATGGCATGGAGATCAAGCCAAAGACGGTTGAGGAAATTGGGCAACAAGTTTTAAAGGTTCTTGAAGAGAAGAAACTCATCGTTCCAGTGATAATCAATAGCTATTGGGAAGCTGCAAGTTGTTGCATTCTGCCTTCAGTACACTCCTTCGTGACTAGACAGGCAATGGAAGAGCGTTTCTTTGAGCTCACCCCACATTTAAAAGGCTCCGAGAGGGCTTGCTTGTTGAAATCTGAGGACAACTTGTTGTCTTCTTGCCAGCTTTGGAGCATTTATACCAATTCTTCCGAAAAACTACAACGCTTGAAAACTATACGTACATTGTTCAACGTTAATGAGAGCATCATCTACATCAAAGCGGAATGGTTCTCAAAGATGAGGAATTTGCGTGTGCTTCATCTCGGGAGTTTGGATTTTGAAAATGAGGAGCATATTGAGGTCATGGATTTGAAGTTCATGGAGGAGTTGAAAAAGATGAAGCATTTGAGGCTTTTGAGCTTACAGGGATTTTTAGCAATAACAAAGCTTCCAGATTCTGTATGTAAGCTCATCAATCTCAAAATACTCAATCTTAGAGATTGCGGTTACTTGGAGGAACTCTCTGATGGCATTGGATCCCTCAAACAACTTACCCATTTAGACCTAACAAACTGCCACACCCTCTCTAAGCTTCCAAAACAAGTAAGTTGGTTATCGAAACTTGAGGTGCTCAAGGGGTTCGTGATCAGTTACCAGATTGGAGGCAGACAAAATAGAAAGGCGTGCACCCTCAAAGAACTGTTGAAGTTGAAGAAACTGAGAAAACTAAACCTCATCGTGAATGCAGACAAATTCCCACGCAGTGAAGACCTTGGAGTATTTAGGGAAATGACGAATCTTTGCAACCTAAAGATTACATGGGAAAAGAGTTACGATAAAGGAGACCAATTAGAACCGACGCCAGATGAAGCATTGACAATTAAGGATTCTAGATGGAAGCAGTTGAAATGCTGCTTGGAGCGACCAACACGCCTAAATAGCGATGGAAGAAGCCATGTTCATTTGGGCAATCTCAAGAAATTGGTCTTGTATTGTTTCCCGTTAGAAACACCACCTCATTGGCTACATCCAGGTCATTATGTTAGAAAATATATTATGATGATTCGAAGATAAATATATATTCAAGGATTGAAACAAGTCATTTCCTAATCAGGGGGGGCTCTAACCTGTCCAGAAATTCCACAAGGTACGTAGTATTTTTCTAATCGTGGTATCCTAGATATTAATAATATGCTAGGAAATTTTCAATGAATCTTATAACAATACCTCTTAATTAGCTTTTCCACAAATCACAATCAAAACTTGTATTAAGATTACAACATTGAGATTGTAATTGGACAGCGGATTCTGCATGGGCAGCATGACTGGGACGACGAGAACGCGGTGAAGAGTGGCCAGAGGCAGAAATGGAAGTCAAGGGAAGGACGTGATGATCATATACATGGTGTTGGGCTTCACCGAAAACACCAATAGCAAAGCTCGTGAATAGCAGTACTTCTGGGATATGCAAATGATGGTATTGCTTGGAGGTAATACGTCAGGAACGAAACAAGAGTGAATGGATGCTCAGAAGTTGTTCGGCGACGCCAGCTTCACATGATAGCTATGTCATCGATCCATTCTACGCCGGCTTCACATGATAGCTATGTCATCGATCCATCCTGTCTTATAGGATCTGTTGGGTTTCCCCCCTATATGGATTATGGGGAAGAGTTCAAAGGACTATTTACCATATGGTTTTTACCATGTGAAGTTTTACCCTCCTCCTTTATAAAAGGGGATGTTTTTTCATTTGGAAAAGTAAGAGAGAGAAAACAAAGAGTGAGAAAGGGAGAAAAAGAGAGAGCTTGGAGAAATCCCGTATGCCCTTGTTCAGCCCATTTTAAAGTGCCCCGATCGACGACCAAACGACCTCCGATTGGGACGATTTTCTGGTATGTTGTTCACCTCATCATAGGCTTCATTTTGTACGGTTGGATCGTCGTTTTGAGCCTCCAATCTCAGATCCCCTTTGCTTGTGTTCTTTCTTGGGTTTTGTTGATTTCCACCAATTGGGTGATAAAAATTGGAGATTTGGCCAAGCTTATTGATGCTTGATGACGTTGTATGCCTCTAGCTTTGTCTAGGGAAGATTGTACCCACTTGTTATTGTTGATAGTGGAAGTTTCTAGCTCTCGTGGTTTTTTCCCCGTTTTGGGGTTTTCCACGTAAATCTGGTGTTCTCTGTGCTTGGTTATTTATCTTCTGTTTGTGTCTGATTGTTGGTTTGAGTTGCTTGAGTTTGGCTCTCTGGTTTACAGTTCTTGTCCATCCCGATTCGTGTGTGTTAAAGGGGTGTGTCTGACGTCCCCTGCTTCCCGGCACAACAGGATCATATAAGGTCTTGAATCTTGATGATATTTGTGTAACATTAAGTGGGTGGCCTATGCCACTAGGGTGTTTTACTATTGGTTTTCATGTTTTACTTGATCCTCACGGGGAACAATGTTAGGGATCTGGCTATTTCCCATTTCCCATATGAGGACTACTTAGTCATTTTCAACTTTTAATAAACGCGCGCCAAAAGCACGGAGAGTGTCGCATCTCCGTCTACCAAAAAAAAAAAGATGGATCATGTATAGCTTGTCGACAAGTCAATTCGTCTAGACCACATATGAGTATTACATATTCACATTGAAATCCAACTACATGTATTAAACAAGAAAAACTACAGGTTGCCCTTTCCTTAATTTGTTGGAATGTTGTAATTTTAGCTAATAACAATCTTCAACAATATATGTTGTATATTATGCTAGTGTAACAATAAAAGAAGTAAGGGTGGGTGGACAGCGGAAGTTCAATTGTAGATGATGCAATATGAGAAGAAAGCAAAATTGGATATAAGATATTGTTGTAATAGTTAGTATGAGTATAGTGATTGAAAGTAGATAATCTTAGCTTGTTTCTCCCTCAAGGCGGGAACCGAATAACGGAGAAACTTTTGGACATCATTGTCGAACATCATTAAGGAGGCAGTACCCGTTTCATCTTCAACCTTTATTTGCAAACATAATCTATATGACATGGTTAAAAGCATTATAAGAAGTGGAAATGATGTTAGATGCTTCAAAATGTGTGTATCACGATGGAAGAATGTAAAGAGTACATACTTTTGACCGGATACAGAATTGACTGATCACATGTGTCACAGAAGGAACCCGATCCATCCATCACAACACTCGTCTTGCACTTTATGCAAGAATTGTATAACCATTTATCACGCTTTTCAAAGTCAACCACCTTGGCAACAAATGTGCAGAACCCATGCTGTAGAAAACATAAATGGCAAAAATAACATAAGGAAGGTAGAAGGGGGGAAATGTAGCAAACGAGGCAAAACATCTAATATTAGTTGATCAATTCAAAAGGAGGAAAGCAAATACATTATAAAGTCTGAAAACGTGGTTAGCATCCATTTCACCCAAACATTAAGGAAATAGAATACATCAAATAAACAGAAATTGTTGTATATGCTAAGAAACGAATATACCTCAGTTTTTTAACCAAGCAAACAGAGAGTTACTCTTTGAGAGGAAGTGAAATACTTATGGGCAGATGAAAGGGGTGACTGGACAGAGATATGTGTTATGGCGCAGGAAGACGAATGTCCCCCGGGCCTCGAGAAATCCACCGCAAGAACACATAAAAAATAAGGATTAATGAGATACTTGTGTAATGAAAGGGTAGGAAAAGGAACAGAAGGAGGGAACGAAGGATAATGACATCAGCTATGAAACTGATGATTGAAAAGGTTTCAGAATATGATATTGAATGTTGACAGCCAATGGAAATTGGTAACCTCTTGAACTCTTCAATGTCGGGATGATGTTGATCTAGGATGAGTTTGGAGCCCCACAATGCATTCGACACACTCACAGTTCTGACCGTTAGAATAGGATCAAATTGCGAGTTAAACAAATATAAGGAAGGAACTAATATAAATGGCAATATATAGAGAATATATAGAGTTTAAGCATAGATGGCCATATGCCCCAACATGTTAATCAAGCTTTAATATGAATCCACCTTTTTCATCTTCAGAGAATCCACCATTTTATCGTTACTGTAAAAGTCACCAATTTGATAAAAGAAACCCATAAAAATAGGAAATATGATAAAAGGAAGTTGTAGCACACAATATTGGGTAACATAAAGGTATAAACTAAAGTAGCACACCATATTCAACGACAATGCCAAACTCAAGTAAGTACATTGGGTAACTTAAAGGTATGAACTACAGGGCCAAAACACCACTTCTGTTGAACGTACATAAAGAAGCCTTATCAGTGGTTTCCCAAACATTCTGGCAAAACAGTTCAAACAAACATAGGGAAGGAACTAATATAAATGGAAATATATAGAGTTTAAGCCATAGATGTTCATATGCCCCAACATGTTAATCAAGCTTTAATATGATTCCGAATTGATTAGACACATTTCAGAGGGGTGGTGCTTTTTTAAGCATGGGTTATAAGGAACTAATAAGCTTAACTGGGTGGAGTGCAAATTGTCAGAGAATGTAGCGAAGAAATAGGAGATGCCTCGTCCCAGCTCTACGCCTTCAGGAGGCGTTCCACTCAGCCTAGATTATGTCTGAACTGCAACAATGGACGCATAAGCCCTAGCCGACCAACGATTTAATCGTCGATCTAACCCTGTCAACATTGAATAGGGCGTGAATCCAAGCGACTGCTATTTATTATTGGAGAAATTAGGCAAAAATTAAGCAAAAATTAGTCATAGGAGAAAGATGGAGAGGAGGCGGCGGCTTAACCTCGGCGGAGGAGGATCCATGAAACTAGAACTCTGGAAAACATCGATGTTGAAACGGAGAAATCAAGGACGCAGCCAAAGCACGAGGCCGAAGCACAACAAACCATCGCCACAAGGCAACAATAAAGGACGCAGCTGAAGCACAACAAACAACCGCCACAAGGCCGAGCAAATGGCGGATCTTCACCCACGACACACTTGAAATAAATAGGCGAAAATCAATGAAATTGAGGTTCAAAAATGGAGAAAGATGGAGGAGATGAGGGGATAGAACCTCAACAGAGGAGGAAGGAGGAAGATCTCAAATCGGCGGAGTCGTCTCGTGGGTGAAGATTGGAGGAGGTCTCAACCCTAGCGTGGATGAAGACGAAAGATTGAAAAATAAAATAAAAAGGAAAAAAGGAGGAATTAAAAAGAAAAAAGATAATTGGCCCAAAATGCGAAACTAAAGGAGAGAGTGACACGTGTAATTTAACTCTTTGCTTTTAAGTAGGTATATATAGATACATAGATGATGTTTGCTATGTTTGGTAAATGGGTAACTGGTGTAATACCCTTGTCCCACATCGAATATAATAAGGAGGGAGTGGTTTATAAGTGATTCAAGTTCTACCCATGTCACAATATCTCTTTATTTTCAGGTTTCAAGTAAGGACAACAGACCTGAGAGGGTTAGGTGGCATGTAATAATGCCTCCTAAGACTCCGGGTCTTACAAATGGTATAAAAGCCAATTCCGTACCCAGATGTACTTCGACAGTATGCTCAGGTACGCTCCACCCAGAGGACAGTCCATTGGGCCTGACGGGGTCGTCAGTGCTTTAAGTGAGGGAGATTGTAACACCCTCAGATGGTATCAGAGTCAACTCCGGGCCCAGAGTTACTTCGACGGTATGCTCGGGTACGCTCCACCAAAGGGCAATCCCTTAGGCCTGACAGGGTCGTAAGTGCTTTAAGCAAGGAGATTGTAACACCTCTGTTCCGCATCGAGTATCAACATCGGGTATCATACGGTTGTTGGGAGTGGTTTATGGACATGAGAGGGCTAGATGTCATGTGTAAGATCTCAGGTCTTACAACTCATGGGATAGCTGAATTTGATGAATTATTTATGTTAAATACTTCATCTATTAATTAAAACTTGACGTTGTATTATTCACGCACATTTTTTTAGGTGTTAAAAACTATATAAAACATGAACTTTTTAAATAAATTTTTAAAATAATTTCATACTGACAATTAAGTATGGATTTATAAACTCAATCTTCACCATCAGTTTTCCACCATGAACCTCAACAAGAACAAACCTCCGTGGAAATGATATCAATATAATTTCAGGCAGAAAAAATAAGCTCTCTTTTGAGAGCTCCAACACATCTCCTCCGGGAGCCCAAATCTCCTTCGGGAGCCCAATCCGGCCTCGGCTGCTTTTTCCTGGCTTCGGCCATCGTCTTTCTGCAGTGCTGCCGCCATTAATGTGGTCCGGTTTCCCTGCTTGGAGTCGTTGGCTCGCTTGGAGTAGTGGTTGCGCCGCCTTGCTTCGGCCACCGATGAATAATCCTCCTCTCAAGAGATCGAAAACTTAATTCTTTTTCCTCAACCTTCTTAATCGAACAAAAAGCTCAATCTCTTTGGGGCTTTTACTAATCCATGATTGTGGAGATCGGTTCACCTTTCGCTCTCAACCAATTGGAACAAATTTGCCTCGAATTCCAGATCTAGGGTTTGTTCCCTTCTTCCCAAAATTTCGGCCCCAAACCCACCTCCGGCTGGTGTCGCTCACTGTCGCCCTCCCTGTCGGGGCCTCGGTGGTGCTGGTACTTAGGTTCTCGCTACGGCGTGCCCCCGAATTGGATCCCCACATCTGGTTTCGATTTCACCTTTGCCGGTTGTCTATCAGTATTTTCGTCCCCGTCGGCGCTGGCTTCGGCCTGGCTCATCGTGGTCGCCCCGGGTTGTGTTGGTGTTGGCTTGATGTTGATCCTATGCATCGCCGTCCGCCGTTAGTTCTCTCCGGCTGCGTCGTGTTGAATCAATTTTGTGTTGAATCGCTGGCTCGCTGATGTCCTTGCACAGCAAAGGAAAATAAAATAAAAATATAAAAAACATCTGAACTGTTTGCTCTTTGGGCCAAGAAATCTAGGGCTAAGTTGTCTACGCTACTCCCTCCGAATTGTGGTTACTGTTCAATGGGCCGGATTGTGTAAGCCCGTAGGAAAATTAAAATTAAAACAAAGGCTAACTTTATTTATATCATTATACATATATAAATAATCAGATATATATGTTTATATATATTTAAATAATCTCCGGTATGGGCTAGTTTATCGCCCGTTTGGGTTTATGGTGCGCTTTAGATTCAGGTGGTGTTGCTCTGCGGTTGGGGGGATTGGCTTTACTTCTTCGGTTGATGGGGTTCTGGCTGTTCGGAGTCGGGTCAGGCTGGGGTTGTGGCAGTGTGTATCGAGGCGTCTCCTTTTCCCGGAAGGCTGTTTCCTTGGAGGTTCGTCTTCACTGCCCACAGGTGTCTCCTGATGTACTGCTGGCCTGCGGTGTTGCTGTTGGTAGCGCTTGGCTTCGTTCGTTCGTCTACGTCCGCATCTCATCCGGTTTAGTTGGGCTCGGTTTCTCTTTGTAGAGTTCTTGTGCTTGTCTCTTGCACCTTCGTTGTATTTTGTCTCTTTATGACGGTTTCCGTCTGCCGACTTGTCGGCCTTCGAGGTCCAGGTCTGTCTGGCCTCGAATTATTTCCTAATCAAAAAAAAAAAAAAATTAAGTATGGATTTATAAAAACAAATGTAAAAAAATATCAATATTTTATATAGTTTTTATCATTAAAAAAACCGTGCATGAATAGTAAACGACAGGTTTTAATTAACAGAGGTGTATAGGTTAATAAGTTAGTAAATTGTTTAGTAAACTAGTGTAACTAATATAAACTTATGAATACAAAACCAAATGCTCTAAAAAGTTTAGAGAATAAAAAACCGAAAGAGTAGTCCTTAAAAGTTTAGAGTTAAACTAAAATTTTATACTTATTTTATTTAAAAATATATAATATCAAATCCAAATGAGGAAAAACGAGTTGATTACCTGATTTGCCATCCGTTATCATGAATTATTATCACTATTTTATTTCTGCTTTTATTTTTGTCATTTGCTTCGGTCATTTGCTTTAGTCATTTGCTTCTGTATGTTTTTTCGGTTGGACACGATGGTTTGATTGTTCTGCTAGCTTGTAGTTTCGGTGTAGGGCGACTTGCATTTTTATTTTTGTCATTTGCTTCAGTCATTTGATTCTGTATGTTTTTTCGGTTGGACACGATGGTTAGTCCATCCACCGACTTGTTCGGTCTCTCGGTTTTTCTAGACTTGTCTGGAGAACCGAATTCTTATCTTGCTTCAAAAAAAAATCACTATTGTATTTATTTGATGAGGTTAATGGAGGCATATTAGAAGAAAGGGCAACAAAATAAGGTGGCCCATGCCTTAGCAGCCATTAGACCAGTGACAAACTCTTTGGTTTTTTCAGTTCAATGTTTGCATCCGAGCGTGAGTCGGTGAGTGTACTGGTGTTGGATGATTTGGTTTGAATGATATTGCTGCTTTCTTCTCAAAAAAAAAAAAATACGTAGTACCAATGGCGGATCTTAGAGCGTTTAATTGAGGGGGCGAAAAATTGATCTCTAATTTTTTTTCGAAATTTTCGGGTTTAATTATAGTATTAAGTTATGAAATTTAACAAATGATGAGTATGATAGAAGTGTATTAATTTGGTAAATGACGTGAAAAATAATTTATATCGCTTCAGTCTTGAAACGTTTATAACTATTTACTCAGTTATCGAATTTAATCTTATAATATATCAAATCGAAGCTATCGACGACAGGAATATTTATACTAAATTTCATTTTTGATTGGGGGGCGACTGCCACCCCCGGTCCTTCTGCGTAGTACTAAATAACCCTCTAAATACTCTGCCTCTATTGCAATTTGCAACCGCAACCCGCCGCTTTCCGTCTCCCTCTCAGACATCAGTAGGCGCCGCTCTCTCCCCTTCTCTCTCAGTCCGCGCGTTCTCATCCCCACCCGCCGCCCGCCCCACCTCAGTCGTGCCTCAGCGCTGTTCGCCCTCGCCGTGTGCTGGTTTGTCATCTATGTCCCCCCTCTCTCTTTAGATTTTTTTATTGTTTAAATTAGCTTAATTGGTCCCGGCATGGAGGTTTTTGAGCAAATTAGATACCATTTTTTTTCTTTCTAAATAAGCAAAATTGTGCACATGGTTATGCTCAATCTTCTGATTGTAGGATTTGTAGCCCGACAAGCAACCCGCACAACTATTTTGAGAATCTAGGTATTCGGCGAGGTATCGACCGACTGTGATTTTTTCTAGAAGTTCGTTGGATAGCAGGAATTTTGTGATCGAAAGTAATAATCTCATTCACAGGACTTGTCGAACTTTTCATAGTGTTCGATATATTGATTCAATGAAAATAGGCTGTTTATTACAAATGCAACCCTAGATTAATCAGAGGGAAATTGGAGAAAATAAAATAACAATTATTCAACCCCTAATGAAATATTTAAGCAAAAAAGTAGCCGGTAATGAAATATGTAAGCTAAAAATCAGGAATAAGTTCAACTGGTGCTCTCAATTGAATTTCTATGGCTTGTTGCCAAAAAATTGCCCAAGAATCTTAAAAATGGTATTTTGGTAGGATTGATATATGACTTCTCATTCTAGATTTTGATAGTGTCACTGAACTGGATACTTCGTTGACACATCAGTTATGTCAAGTATTGTCAACTAATCTGCAATTTTCGAGTGTTCGATTCGAAAGAATGTACATTGCTTAGTGTTCTTGTTACTCTATTCCGGTTTCTTTATTGTTTAGTCTCTGATATTTTTTCATTATGGGTTCTTCTTGTCAACTGATTACTTCAAAAAAGAAGCTATTTTCTGTGCATAATAGGCTTGAGCTTGTTGGCTTATATTTTGTTTGCCGTGGAAGTTACGGCTTGTTTGATCATGTCATATTTTTGTGTTGTGTTATGAAGATGGCCTTTAGGGGGCGAGGAAGAGGAAGAGGAGGGTTTGCTCGGGGCTTCCATAGTAAGGAAGAGCCTTTCCTGTTATTTCCTGTGAGTGACTGTTCTATTTTCGATTTTTCACATCTGTAAAATCTAGTATTCAATAAGAGCACCACATCCATAATCATATATTGTACTTATTATGTGAGCCAGTGTCGGGGTAAACCATTCAAGTTCGAGCATTACGCAGTGTGGCGATTTATTTGTTATATTCCGTCCCTCTAAGATCACATTGGTTTTCTTTGTTTGAGGTAGGCGGATGTTGCATTGCCCGACAGAACGAGTGTGATTCCAGATGAGGATTTTTTTAGGTGGAGCAACAAGCTGCAAGCTTATTTTGAAAACTCAGCCTACTTTGTTGAGGATTCAACCTCACAAGGTAAGTTTTGTTGCATTTTTGTGCTGTTTTCCATTTTTGAGTTTAGCTTCTACTCATGCTTTATTCAGACACTTTGCTGTACTCTACCTATATTGAATTTTAATTTTTCCAGTCAGTTTTAGTCCATAGAATTAAACTAATTCATTTTCTACCGGCACTGGATCTTTGAAAACATCATGTTGACTTGCTCCAGGCTCTCAGTTATTCCAAACTTTTCCTTGTAATAAACGGGAAATTGTAATTTGAAAATCCTGTACACCTATAATCTTTTATGTTCTTAAGCTTACTTAAATAGTTAAATTCTGGTATTTCTAATGTACTTATTGGTATATCCCTCAATCTTTTAATATCTTGTTCAGTTTTGGTGCTGGCGATTAATTGTTGAAAATCTGCTACTGAGATAGATCTCTTCTGTGATAAGTTTTGTAACTATTTTTTTGTTTTTCTCCATTTCGTTTGTACCTTAGACTGCCAAAGTCATGATATTGAGAGATATTCTGACTCGCTGAAGCCCAGAAATAAGAGGAAACGAGAATCTCTTTCTGATTATATGAAGCTTCAGCGTGGTTATTTTCCACAAGAACTGATACAAGGTTTGTATTCTTCCTTTTTATTAGAAAAAAAAAAGGAGAAATCTCAGAGATTCAAATTTTCATTTTGCTCGAGGAGTCTTATTGTTGTGTATTTCAACCTTTTTATTTACACATGAGCAATATTTCAGGAGTGAAACCACCTGCTAAACGAAGGAGGGCGAATTGGAATCCTGATGCAGGTATATTGTGACACAATTTGATTCTCGCTTTTATGAATATGAGGAATATCACCCCCCCCCCCCCCCCTGTTTAAAAATTCTTTGTTCAAATTTTAAGATGATTATTCATGTTTCCTGACAGATGACAAGAGATTGAATATGTTTGAGGCCCTTGAAAGAAAGGCTAAAGTAAGATATTTTTTGAGCTATTTTATGTTCACTTCACAGTAATTGCTGAAATTGAATGCCATTCGTCAAATCCTATACCATTCATCCAACGGTTTAATGTTTGTTCTGTGGTTGATGTCATTCTCCAAGGAAAAGGGTGGGGATGAAAAGGATGAAGATGAAGAAGAAGAAAACGACGGCGAAGAAGACGACGAAGAAGACACTGATGATGGTGATTATGGACAGGTGCTTGTCATCCATTTCCTTCCTCTCATGCTTGTTTTCTTCACATAGGAAGAGATTCCACTTGTGACCTCGTTTGTGCTTGCAGAATGAGGATTTTGACGACGACGACGACGATTTCAATGACAACGATGGCGGTGATGGTAATGCCATTTTTTTTTTAGCTGTTCGCCTTCTATTCAAATGTGTCTACAAGGACAAATGAGGATCTATACCCTAAAACGTCATTGCTTATCGGTTTTGCAGACGAACCCTTCTATTGAAGACAAGCTTGCCCGATTCATACATCTGAGCGATATTAAGATCCCAGTATCTGAAAATCGAACAAGATCCCTAAGTTGTTCCAGTGGTCTTCGTCTCGGATGTAATTTCTCCCGATTGAAGGTGTGTAGATTTTACATTTTTCTCAAGTGGCCCTTGTATTGAACATTTGTCCAATCTAAAGTGTCATGCCTTTGAAGTGAATTTCTTGTTGAATGAATGAACTTGTTCATTTGTTCGAATCTTTTTGGCTTTTTGGTTGATAACAGTGGTTTGAAGATTTTAAGTGACTCTGTAACAAACTCTCAACGAACATTTTATAAACCAACCAGTAAACCATCCTTTAATCTCATTAGTCGGTAGGGATGTTATTCGAGTCGAACGAGCCAAGAATTGTCTGTTCATATTCAGCTCGTTAGAACTTAGAAACAAGTCAGGCTCGAGCCGAGCCTAAATCTGAATTCGAGCTTAAAAATGTGTTCATACTCAACTCGTTTAGAAAATGATCAAGCTTAGTCGAGCTTTTTTTCGAGCATTAAGCGTGCGATTTGCGCAAAACATAATAATTTTAAGAAATTTCACCAAATTTGAGCTATTCGAGCTTAAATCAAGTAAGTCGAGTTGTGAACCGAGCTTAAAAATGTGGTTATATTCGGCTTGTTTAGAAAATGCACGAACTTTTTACATAATCCCCCACAATTTTTTTGATGTACAAAATATGTTGAGAAAATGTTAAATGATCATATGTATCAAAATGTAACTTTATCATAAACCATATTTATTAATACTAGGGTTGAAAGGTCGTGCGTTGCACGGCAATGTTTGTGTTGTAGCTGGGAAACCATCCATCCCCATGGGATTTTTGCTTCTCCACCAAATAGAGTTTTGGGGTCAATTCAAATATCCCTACATCAATTGATAAGGATCCTTTTGCCCTTTCATTGCTGCTTCGAAATTCAAGAGGCCTTTGTAAATCTCTATAACTTTAAACCTTAAAAGTTTTCGCAGGCTCTATCAGCTTTGAGATGATGATGGATGCAGGTTGCATTGAAGTAAAACTTTTAGCTTTCTTTTCTACTTTGTGTTCACTTTCTTCAAATAAGCTAGAGAGACTAAACCCTGGATGAAGAGGATATGATATCAAAGGCATTCAGATCCGCGGGCTTGATCGATTCTTGCTTGGGTGTTTGGCATCTGCATTACTGAAGCTAGACGGACCCGGATTCCCTTCTTGATTCGCAGGATCAGCATCCATGGATTGAGATCTTGTTTTAGAGGATTCTTAATTGGTAAGATCCTTCCTAAACCAAGCGCTATCCCTAATTTCCTCAATGGATACTTTTGCATCTGGATTCGGCTCCAACATTTTCTACAGCAGTCGACGAACATCCTGTGAAAACCATTTCGGAAACTTGAATTCAGCTTTCCCAATCTTACTGTACATCTCCATCAAATTCAAATCAAGAAATGGAAGGTAACCTGCCAAGAGAACAAACAAAATCACCCCACAAGACCAAACATTGGCTTTTTACTCCATCATAGCCCTTTTGTCACCTTCAAGTTCTCGAAATCTCGAAAAATTGGCTGGAGGACATAGAAAATGAATGTTTAAATTTTTAGTCTGTAATACATTTTTTTTTTTTCAAATTGAGCAGAACTCTTGTAATACATAATCGAAAAGAAACAACCTTGATTCATTCTTCAGTGCGTTCCAGAACAGAACTCCTGTAATTATCAGTTGGCAACTCATGAACCTTTGTCTATGAATAAGACAGCAGCTACACTGTAAGGAGATTTCAGATAAAAAAACAAGTTAGTTATAAAAAAAATACAAGTAAATAGGATATTTAAGCATTTGTAGATAAGAAATAGAAAATTTTCTGCCCTTAAATTGTAGAAACATTGCACAACCTTTCCAATTTCATTTAATAATTTTGTGTTATCTGAAAGGTTCATCTGGTAACAGGATGGGTGAATGCCCATATCACCAACTTTGTGCAAGGGTTCACACTATTCATCGAAACCCATCTTATCTTTATCTTCAAAGCCATCTTCATCCTTTGAATCATTATCTATTGATGAAAGGTCTTCCAAACAGCCCTTGAAATATCTCTAAGAACACATAATGAGAATGAATAAACAAATAGATGTGGTGTTTGGTAGTATAAAATCTTCAGTTGGAATGTTTTAGAATTATCAGAAGCAAAAAAATATAGGCATGACAGGAAATAATAGGGATAGTAGCATGAAAATTACTGAAAGAGCAATTTAATTGGTTAATAAAAATAAATATCAGTGAAAATCTAATTTTGTGCAGTATGAAACCATCCAAATTGCAGAGGCCATACTAATTAATGCAGTATCAAAATGTAATTTTGTACAGTATGACACCACTAATTGGTATTGCAAGGTCAACTTCAAGTATGACTATAGTGAGATGAACTGACCCTGATGTTATTCATTAGAATGAAATCGAAGGGCATGTTACTGGTTAATCAAATGAAAAACTTAACTCGGCATATTGAGCATTTGCTCATCTCTGTGTCCATGGCATTTCAGGTGGGAAACAAAATTGCAGAAATCAGAGAATTATATACAAGGCTCAATTTTGATAACATTAAAAAAGCTAAATGACATTCAGAATCAACTATTGACAATGAAAATCAAACAAACAAACAACCTCTCCTAAATTTCAGATTCTAATTAAGTATTCAACAATGGCATTCAATAGCCTAGTGAAATTGAGATAGGATCTCCTAGAAGCATAACTCACTATACACTTGATTTTAATGAAGGTACTAATTGGGTTTCAAACAATAACAACCTATCGTAGGATTTTCGGGGCAGAGGGTTAGTGCGCCACCAAATCCAGCCACGTGCACCACTAAAATTCCAGGGCTTTTTCTTCCTATCTATATCCAAATCCAATAAAAAAGCTCTCATCTTTTCAAATTTTTAGGTATAAACTAAGTACCCGTCATCTAAAATCATATCATTATGCAGGTTAAAGCTCGTATCATCGTTTCATTCAACTAAATGTCTAATTCGGGCACAACATGAAAACATACAAAACACACACATGATGGACAATTGCAAAAAGAAACAAGCATATGAATAAAACCTGGCTAGGGTGAGTGGCATCAATCTCCGGAAGGGTGGTACGGTACTCGTGGGTGACCCAATGGGTTCTGTTGCCCTTGGGGGTGCGGCCCATGCAGAATACAAACGTTTTCTTCATCCCAATCAATCCATTTGTCCTCGACACGATCCTCCTGTCTTTTACAGTTGCTTTCCAGTAGCCTTTAACCGTAGCCCGATTCGACCTTTCACCATTTGGATACTTAACAGTCCCGCAGACAGAAGAGAAACCACTCTTGATCCATTGTCTGTATGACCGATAAGTCTGAACACACAAAGCAATCAAGCATTGCGCAGCAAAGCACGCCATTAGACCCATCCGAGTTGAATCAAAAGCAATTACTTACAATAAACAATGTTTCACGCATTGAAAACCCCTAAAAATCCAGCTGATTAGTACATCTTAGATCTGCCATTCAGATACTTATTCCGCACAGTTTTAACAGTCGAGACCCGAAAAGAACCCCAATAGCGACAACAAATGACAACCAAAATGCCAAATTACGTCTATGCTGAATCACTAATATAGAAGCTGATAGTGAATAAAAAATGTGAAGACCTAAAATCAATGAGAATTTCCTCCCCAAAAAAAGCAAAGAGAAGCTCCTATCTGTTTAGATGTGAATGATTTTAAAATAATCATCACTATCAAAGTTGACTTTTAATTTCATTTTTTTACATTGAACAACTCAGAAAGTAAAAAAATTCAGCACATACCAATATGCAAATATCAAGACTCGAATTCAGAAAAGGACATCTAAGAACAACCAAGGAAATCTACTCCATAACGACATCAAGACTTACCAGAAGACATTGACTTTGAAAATGAACAAGGGACTCATCAATTCAACACAATCTAGTGAAAATTCACGAATCACTTAACCAAAATTCAAAAAAAACGTTTTCGGGTAGCCAAAAAAAAAGAAGGAATTAAGCAAGTTGATTAAGTATAAAAAAAAGGAATTAAGAAGGTTGATGAACAATAAGAAAGATCACAGGTGCATTAGTGGAGAGAGCTAGTGGGTGTCAGTGTGTCACCAGCTCTTGC
The DNA here is from genome assembly GCA_037127255.1 of Persicaria tinctoria. Lineage (NCBI taxonomy): Eukaryota > Viridiplantae > Streptophyta > Magnoliopsida > Caryophyllales > Polygonaceae > Persicaria > Persicaria tinctoria. The sequence continues at coordinate 12,537,793 of JBANSL010000012.1, forward strand.
AACTTGCAATAAACCACTTTTCGGTAGTCGAAAAAGGCCAAATTTCCTATATATGACTACTGAATAAAAGGGCATGTAACTACTCAAAGACGAGATGATCTCAGGTTTAAGATCAGACAAGGCCAGCACTGCTCCCCCATTAACGCTTGGATTCTCATCGTCTGCAGAATAGTGGGAAGACAAACAAGTTTTTTTTACATGCAATTTAGTTGTTTATTAGCTAGAGCAAAATTACTTTACGTGCATAAAAAATCAGGTAAGAAAAGTTTAATTTTATAGCGGTGGATTCACAAGAAAGACAAACCTAGCTATTAAGAGACTAATGAATAGAAGAACAACAACAACCTATATATTTAAGAGATAAACAATACCAGCTCAAGAACAAAGAAGAGATAAAAAAAACCGGTCGAGAACAAGGTAAAAGAGATTAACAATGAATCTTCTTTCTACAGATCAAAGGAAAACAGTTACAAAAGATGGTACCCAAGACAATACTTCTAGAACTACAATCAGAACATCAAAAAAATGGAGATTTAGAGTCAGTGAGAATATAGACTGCAATAAAAATAAGCAAAGACAAAGAAATGAAAGGAAAGATCTCCATCAAAACATACTGCATCTTCTCTCACAAATCGTTTATCAACAGTGTGTATTCAACAATTATCAAGAGATTACAGAAATATAAAGGCCTAGAGAAGTGCATGTGTATATACAAGACCATACACTTGGCCTCTTTTACTACAAATATTCAGTTTTGATGATATTTTCCTTTTACGGGAAAAGGTCTCAAGTTATCTTCCGAGACAAAAAATACAGAAAAATCCTACAACATTGAAAGCATCAGAAAAACATTAGCATGAAGCAAATTCACACTTCACATCACAATAAGATCGATCTAAAGGAATGATGCATTTTCCAATGGAAGTATTTTATATAATGTGAATATGTGATGTGGAAGATAGGTGTAAGTGTAACATACAGCTCATAATCAGGATTTAGGAGGTATTCAAGCACATACCAATCTTAAGATCTTAGCAGGGAACCACTGCGATGTACACTGGAATTGATTGCACATCCCCTCCACACTTTGCTTTATAGGTCCTTTCTGCTGCACACACTGAGATTACACAGATAGAGGAAAGAAACGAAAGAGAATGAAAAACATTCAAGTAATGAATAATGTCATACCTCAATCATAACATCAATCTGAGCATGTGGAATCAGCTCAGGTGTGGCCTAAAAACACAAAGTAGCTAAGTCACAACTCACAAAAGTGCTATGCAATTTGCAAGTTAGATTAAGGAGATGAGGGAAGAACATAAGATGGATACCGAAGGAATCAACCTGCAAATTAGCCTCTTTAGTTGTAGACGACAGAAATGGCTCTACAATTGAAGCAACAGAGACCACTACAGCAGAGCTTGGCATGAAATTGGAAGAACTTCCCCTAAATGGTGAGGATCGAGAATGGAATTTCTGCCTTCAACTGCAAGTTTCAATTTCTACTTGTTTATGAAGATAAGAGCAGAAGTAAATGCAGATATTCATTATCATATTGTCATTGAAGTAACATTTTGAAGCCTATCTCATGCTTTTTAAGATTTCAAGATCCCGACTCCCTATTCATGTGCAAATATTCTTGAACTTCTATTTGTTTTTCCTTTTAATTTTAATGCAACTGAGATATTCTCCATAAGGACTTTGATTAAACTTGCATGTTCACTTCAGCTAGAATCCTTGAATACAAATGGACTACCACATTCAATTTATTTCAACAGAAGTAGAGTGATGCTAAAGCCAAGACTCAAGCTCTTATATTAAGGAATTCTTTGTCTTGAAATGAAAAAATGATAGTAACACAAAAGAGGAGCCTGATTTCATCCATATATCAAGTCAATTTAGATGAATTGAGCAACCATGGGGTTCAAACCAATTGAGCAACCATGGGGCTTGAACTGATTGAGTAGTAATTTAGGCCAAAGCAAAAAATTAACATAATATAACAAAAAGCCATAAGACCTAGCTTCTAAGATCTCAAAAGTTCAATTTGATTGAGAACCTTTTTTCCCTTTTCCATTCGTTATGTTTTTCTCTTGGGGGTGAGAAACCGATGGTTGATTAGCTTAGCCATAATGCACTGACTTTTAAAAGTACTAAAGAGCTCTTAGAAGTGTTTTTATCTATTGTAGAATTGATCATGGTGCTCATTATTGTAAGCATTTAAAATTTATGATCCAAAAGGCATTTTTATTGTACCTTTCTAAGTTTGAATTTCACATTCTATGCCAAAGTTATGCGTTTTCCAGAAGGACACTAATATCTATAAAGCAATCGAGTGGAATATAGAAACATTTCAATAACACATGGAAGCCAAACATAAAGCCATTTGAGTTTGTCAGAAGATACCTCTTTCACTGCTTCCTTGACCCGATGCAAGGAATCACGAACACCAACATTGGTTATGTGAATCCTCAAGTTTCTGCTAAAATTTCAGGAAAAGTGGGAAACCTTTTATTAACATTCACAATTAGACACACCAATTACACTCCACATTTCACATCGTTTGATTAGTACAGGTAACATTTAAAGAGTTTGGAACCAAAAATAAATTCCACACATTCACTGCAAATAAGCCTACAAGTGGAAAATGCAAGCACAAAGCAATCCAAAATCTAGATGTGTAAGGTAAAATTGCAGGTTTCCCCGATGTTAGAGATTCAGCCAATGTTATCACTTTGCATTTAGTCTAAATATAATGTCAGGGCTAACAGGAACCTGCAGAAGTTCCAATTAGAATTTGAACGTGTTCTACTGTAACAATGCAGGAAAATATAAAATAAAGACTCTTCAATTTGGAGTACAAGATTAGTAAAAACAGGGGGATAGGCAAACAGTACAAGTTCCTTCAAATGCTTATATATCTAAACGACAAATCCGTCGAGAAATTTTAAAGCAAACCCTAGTACAACCCTAAATCCGTGCAAAAGAGGCAAAATCGGAACGGAAGACGGAGAAGATGAATATTGAGGTTGGGCTCATCCTTGAAGCCTTCCTCAGTTCAAAGGCCGAACTCGTCTTTTCTTATCTTATCATCAAATCTCAGTTGTATATTGTAAACCATTAATAACAATGCCACAAAGTAATCGAAACACAAGTTCCTTCCCAGAATCTCTCTTAAGCATTTCTACCAACACTTTAAAGGCATAAAAGCAAGAAATATCTCTTAAGCATTTCCACAAACACTTTAAAGGCATAAAAGCAAGGAAACACCAAGCCTCGATATCAAAACTCAAATTTGCCCAATTGTCAATCACAATCGCATAAATTTAAAACAATTCAATACAAATTACCTGCTATATCTCGGAAGGGGGAACTATGAAGATCGGTCTTCATCTGAGCAACGATATCAACTTGTATAAATGGAAGAATGAAGTATATTGAAATAAATAAATGGAAGAATGAAGTATAAATAATCAGAATGTAGTTTCAGTCGAAAAAGGGGAGAGATTGAATTGAAATGAAGAGGAAAAAACAAAAATTGAAGAGAGGAAAACATACCTGTGATTAGGCCACAACGAAGCCCGATGATATCATTCAACAAATTAGAACCAGATTAAAAATATTAGATTCAAATTCGAAAGCGGAAATTCGCTCACCTGAGTAACGCAGAGAGACAGCGGCTAAGTCGATGGCGGTCGATGGTGTGTGACATTGGACGAAGGCGGTGTTGTGACTTGGCTCTGAATTGAAGACAAATTAAGAGACGAGGGTGGCGCGAGATTAATTTGGGGCTTTTAGCTTATCCTAGCCGTCGAAGAAGAAGATAAGAGGAAGGAAGACGCCCATGAGGTTCTGGTGAAAAGGCGGCTATCAGAAACCATTAGAAAGTGGAGACGGGAGAGGCGGCGATGAAGATCGAGGCATCGATAAAGGCAGAGAAGCGTTGAATACTCCATATCAGTCTTCAATCATGGACATAGGTTTCTTCCTCCTTGTTAGTCGATAGGTTGAGCAACTCCAATGAGAGTGTTTGCAATGAACGGGGAAGATGGAAAGAAGACGTCGAAGACGCAGAGGGAGGGTTAAGGAATTAGATGAAACTACTGAAAGGGCCTTTCAAATAAAAAAATAATATTTTTAAATTGAAACTCTCAGGGGTAATTAAGACATTATACAAGGGAATAATTCTGAACCATTGATCAAGGAATTGATCAGCAATGAGCAGTCGTGATTGAGTAATTTTAGAAGCAAAAGTATGCAACAGTAACCGAGTTATAATAGCCGTAGATAACTTTAACAATGAACGGCCGAGATTCCACCGTACATCCATCTGCCGGCACTTTTATAGGAGTATAGATATCTATGACTAGAGAGATTACTGATTAATTAACATTTTCTTAACATTATTACTGTATTACTATTACATATTAAAAATGGTTATACTCCGTAACTTATAAGCAATTTTATTTAAAAACAAATAAAATTTTATGGGTTGTGTGACCGGATGGATGAAAGCCCAATCCATATCTTTACCGAATGTCACATTACCCTACAACTAATTCACAAAATTGATCCAAATATTGAAAAAGTGATGCGAGAAATTGACACCAGAAACAAATCAATCAAAAACATTATATGTGAAATTTTTCCTAAACTAAACCACGAGCAAAAAGGAAGACTTGCAACGACATGGTGGAGCCTATGGACAAGCAGGAATCGGCAAGTATTTGAAAACCTCAACACAACATCCATTCATACTATAAAGAATAATACCAAACAACAAATATAGAACTGGGATGCCTCTAAATTGACCTCTGAAGAGGAGGCCACATGCCACCACCAGAAAACTCGGACAACTCAACTACAAAGAAGAAGAAATTTGAGATGGAGCAAACCAGATGAGGGATCTTTCAAAATTAATTTCGATGGATCCAAACTATCTTCAGGTGAAGCTTCTGCAGGTTTCATCATTAGGGACCACAGTGGGGCAGTCATCGAGTGTGGCGGCTACAAATGTGGACACATCTCAGCATTAGCTGCGGAGGCTCTAGTAATCAAAGGAGGCATCGCCAAGGCAAAGGAACTTCGGCTTCCGAGCATCACGATTGAAGGCGACAGCTTGACCGTCATCAATTGTTTGCAAGGCTTGTGGCGCTGCCCGTGGGAGATCGAGATGTTGATCTCTGACACCCTGCTCCTACTACAACACTTTGCTAGGGTGCAATTCGGCCATATTTTCCGAGAGGTCAACTCGACCGCCGACAGGATCGCGCGTCTAATTCACACAACGCCCACGCGGGACCTCCTCGCTAATCCTGCTCTGCGTATACTTATCCGCAAGGATGCCATTGGGTGGTGGTCCAGCAAAGCCCTTATCAAAAAATAAAAATAAAAATTTATGGAGTTTATAGTTTTTTTTAATTTAAATTTATGGCTCTTTCTAGTGTTTTCGATTGGCCTACAAAATTGCCGGGTTCGTTGCGTGGCCCGTTCATACATAAAAGGCGGGAACCCGCACCGTCAATTCCTGTATTTGAAAAAACTACGAAGCACTTTTATCTCTCCCCGTTCAAGAAATCCCCGCGGAACCTCCGCGAAACATCGAAATTTTCACTTTCTCTTTCTCTAATCCATTGCGATTCAGATTCAGCCGTCCCTTGTAATTACACCGGTTAGTTTCCCCTCCAATCGTCGAGCTTCGTTTCGAATTTGTGCTGTCTTTGGTTTGCATTTCTATTTTCTTCTTCAGATCTGCTTCAATAGAACCGATCGCCTTTTCTAAATTGTCGAGATTGAGCCATTAACCTCCTTTACGTGTTTATTTGCCGTGAGTTATCGATTTCCTCTAAAAAAAATCGTTGTGAATTGCGAATTGTTGAGATCAATTTCTTGGTTGATTTGATCATGTAAAACCTAGATCCAACTAGAAATCGAGCGAGATGAAGAGGAAATAATTTAGGGATTTGAATGACTGATTAGGTTGTGAGACTAGTGATTATTATTGGCAGACTTTGATTTAGCGCCAGATAGATAACGCCTGAGCGTATGAATCCTCTTGTTCTTGGATTAGGCTTTTTTAGGAATGTAGGTTATGTCTATTCAGCCTGCACTCCCCCACATGAATTTTGCTTGAATAAAAAATTTCTGACCTTAATGCTAGGATGTTCTTTGATGATGACATTTTATCTCTCATGGGAGCAATTTGTGCCTTTAATCTTGGAAATTTTGACATCTAGAAGGACAATTGACTCACCCCAAATAAAGTGTTTTTTGTGCTACTATCCACTGAGTGGACGGAGCTTTGAAGTGTAAACTGTATATTTCCTTAGTCTAGGTGCTAGTATACGTGACCAAGCCCCATGTACATTGCATTGGTTTACCTGGAAAATACGAGCAAGAAGCCTACTAGTATTAACGCATCACGCATGCTTTCTGAAGTCTAGGTGGATGAAATACGTGTGGTCCGGTGTGGAGCTTTTTGCTTTTTCACCTCTAGTGGTGCTCCGGTTGCTGATTTTTTCTCATGGCCTAGCTGTGTATTAGTGTATGTAGTGAATGTTTAAAGATATAGGATTGACACCAAAGTGTTATTATTCTCTCTTATTTATGGTCTGATTTTACCTTTTTTGCAAATGAAATTTTCTACTGACATGGAATTAATCTTTATTAGTTAATGTTAAACTTTGTAGGTTGCGTGTCATGCAAATAAGCAAAAGATAAAATGGATCACTTTGGTTTTTACAACTCAAGGATACTTCCTTTGTTGGATGGTTATAGTGGAATTCTTTTGAAATGGCTGCTTCCGGGATCATTCTTCATTTTGGCCGCTATATTTATCTTAGTCAAATGGCAAAAGGAAACATCTGTGAATTGGGTTAAAGATGCTGCAAGAGAAAAGAAAAAAGCATGGAAGAACCTGAATATTACATTTTCACAGCATGTTTGGATAAAAGAGTATGGTGAGATTGAACTACCTACTACATGTTGTGTTTGCTTGACTTCTCTTGCATTCTCCGAGGATGTGGGTAATAAAGTTGTGTTACACACACCTGCACATAGATGTGCTGTTTGTGGTATAGCAGCACACTTTTATTGCTCCCACTTAGCTACAAAGGATTGCAAATGTGTTGCACAAGCTGGCCACAGCGAAGTGCAACACCACTGGACAGAAAGATGGGTTAACATGGATATTAGCCCTGAGACTTCTTCCTTTTGCTTTTACTGTGACGAGCCTTGCGGTGTTCCTCTCCTTGATGCTTCTCCGGCATGGCACTGTTTGTGGTGTCAGCGTCTGATACATGTGAAATGCCATCCCATGATGTCAAAAGAAACTGGTCACTCCTGTGATTTGGGCCCTCTCAAAAAGATTATTTTATCTCCTCTTTGTGTAAAGGAAATGGAGGAAGAGCAACCTGGACAAGTTGGAACTTTACCTGTAATTAATGAGGACGGTATAGAATCACCAGTACATGAACAGGTGAGAAGAAGGCACATCCTTACAAAAAGTGGAACTGGCCGCGCTTTGAACAGCAAGCTTCGTGATATGCCAGTTAGTGACGTTTCAGAAGGACGTATGGTTCATGGTTTTTCTAGATTCAAGAGATCTAACAGTGAGAAAAAAATGGATTCCTCAGCAAGAAATGGCAAATCCCATCAAGGGATCGTCCAGAAGAAGGGCGGAATGCTTACGTATGGTCAAGTGAAGAGGTACAAACTAGTGGACCTGCCAAAAGATGCCTTGCCTCTTCTAGTTTTCATCAATACCAAGAGTGGCGCCCAGAGTGGCTCATCTCTTAGGAGGAGACTGAACATGCTTTTAAATCCTGCACAGGTAATTATTTGATCTTCTAACCAGGAGCTGTTCAATGACTGGATTTACCTGTAATCCTATCGTTTTTGCGTTCATGAAAATCTGCATGCCTCTTTGCATCAGATGTATCTATTATTAGAACACTACTACCAAGTGTTTTCTTGATTGTGTATTGTTCTAGCACATGCTACTACATGCTTAGGATGATTCAGGAGCTTATTGACTCTCCAGATGGAACTGCAAATGATGACTCTTATGTTTGAAATCCGCTATTGCATTTTGTTTGCAAGTTGAAATTATAGTGATGATGCTTTTGTCTGTCCTTTGCACTTGTTTGAGGAATTAAAATGAATCTGCCCATTTCCTTGATAGGTATTTGAGTTGAGTTCGACTCAGGGCCCCGAAGATGGTTTGAAGTTCTTCAGTGATATACAAAACTTCAGAGTTCTGGTCTGTGGTGGAGATGGTACTGTTGCATGGGTCCTTGATACAATTGACAAGTTTGAGTTTGAGTCGCCTCCACCTGTAGCAGTTCTTCCATTAGGCACAGGAAATGATTTGTCAAGGGTTTTGGAATGGGGAGGAGGTTTCTCAAAGATAAAGGGGCAGAGTTTGATAAACACTTTGGACGATGTGCGTCATGCCGTACTAGCAATGCTAGATCGCTGGAGAGTTGAAATCAAAGAAGATAGCTCTGATGGAGTTCCAAACAAAAGTCGCTCAAAATTCATGATGAACTACTTAGGTATTTGGTCGTTCTTACTATTACCGACTGGCCAAGACTTAATGGTTAATGCCCATACTACTAAATCACAATTGAGATTGTGTTGTATTATTGAAATATTCGTTGAAAATGTACAGGCATTGGATGTGATGCAAAAGTTGCATATGAATTTCACCTTTTCAGAGAGGAAAATCCTGAGAAGTTTTATAGCCAGGTAAGTTGTTTTTATTATGCAAGTGTCCTTGCATCTTTTTAGATTATCCAATCATCAGCAAACCATTTGATCAGTTAGTGTTAAAAACGTTAAAATGGCTGGTCAAGTAATGTTCTTAATGTAAATTAGAACACACAGAAAGTGTGATAAGTGTGAACTGTGAAGTTTGTATGGATTTTCCGACCTCCTAAGACGAAAACTCCTTTACAGTTTGTGAACAAATTGCGTTATGCTAAAGAAGGTGCTAGGGACATTATGGACAGAGCTTGTGCTGACTTACCTTGGCAAGTTCATCTTGAAGTTGATGGGAAAGATGTACAGATTCCACAGGTACTGTATCAGATTAAGAGATCTGCCTGCCTCTTGTGCACTTTTTGCTAAGACAACTAAACATTCGTCTTTCCAGGATGCAGAAGGTCTAATTGTGCTGAACATCGGGAGTTACATGGGTGGTGTGAATCTGTGGCATAATGACTATGAACATGATGATGATTTCCGCCTTCAGTCAATGCATGATAAAATGCTTGAGATTGTGTGCGTCTCTGGATCATGGCACCTCGGCAAGTTACAGGTATTGACCTATTTCACTCCACTGTGTTCTTAAACAAGCTGTCCATGATGCAGCCAGGCTAAACTTACTGGTTAGTGTGCCTAAGGGCTTACAAATGACTATGGTTTCATCAACAGGTTGGGCTTTCTCAAGCAAAACGATTAGCTCAGGGAAATGTCGTAAGAATAAATAGCTCTAATCGATTCCCTGTTCAAATAGACGGAGAACCATTCATCCACAAGCCCGGCTGTCTAGAAATCACGCATTATGAACAGGTATTGAAGGAACTCGTTTCATTTTGCTTGTTTTTTCTGCACGACATTTTATGGTATAAATATATGTATCTATATAGCATATGCTTTCTGACTTCAAGATAGATAAAGGGCAATGTAGATTGTAGACAGAAATTTTATCATTGCCAAGGTGAAACTGTCCAAATTATTCCTTATGACTCCAATTCATTAACCATAGACAGCATCTAAATGAAAGCAGTTTTGCCCTTCTGGATTTTGGATGGTTAATTTATTGGTGTTTGCTTTACCCTCTGTTGAATGCATGCATAACCGCATTGACCCTATTCGGTGATGGTTAGGTGTGCATGCTAAGAAGACCGACAGGGGAGCCAGGAGGGCGAGCACTCGAGATCATGACAGAGGTGCTTCTGCAAGCCGAGAATAAAGGCATCATCAAGGCCTCCCAAAAGCAAGAGCTCCTCCAACAAATGGCCCTTCGTATGTCGTAGCTCATAGCTTGATTTGCTCCCATAAGGTTCGGTTTCCCTCCCTGTCTTCGCCTTCATTCTTTTTTCGACTATTCCATCCCCTGTGTAGTGCATTGTTCTTGGATAAAGGAATGGGAAAGATTAGGCAAGTTGTTATTAGCTGTGGGCAGTTATTATAGTTGGCTCTGTAGTTCAATTCAGTTTTGCCCAATGTATGAAAAATAATTGTACATTTTACTCTAATAATATTGAAACACACTTCAAGAAGGCGTTCACACTTTATAAATGACTTTTAGCAAAGAGGAAATCAATCCATTGGTTTTCTTTAAATGAATTTGTTACTTGTAATTAATGAAAGCAATTCTGTTGCAAATTAGTTTTCTGTTCATTTATATTTTTAGACGAAATTGCTACTTTGTAACTTTGTAAGTTTTCTGTTCATTTAACGAGTTCATAAACTAATTAAAGTTAAAAATTGGATTTGTTTAAACTAACTAAATTGTTGTAATAAAAAAATATAAATATTTTATTTTTAGCCAAAAGTATATTTATAAAGTTCTTTAAAAAAAGCCTTTTTTTTTAGTAATGCGCGATCGAGTGCGCGGCACTAGTGTTTGATTAATTAAAGCACTACGGATCCTCCTCCGTCATGATTCACACCAAGTTAATGATGTCAAATTGAAATAAGTAATTAACTTTCCTGCTAAATAATTCAAACGACTGTTTATTTCTTGAAATTAATTTTCTATATAACATCAAATTAACTTATCTAATTAACTGTTCTAATGGACTCATTGATATACGAGATGGAAATTAGAAGTTTGTTTTATAATTTATAAGATATGATTTATAAGCTGCAATTGTGGATTTGTGGGTAGACATAAATCTTACATAAAACATAATTAACAATCAAGATAAAGTAATTAGTATATATATTTCATTGTGGGTAAACATTTCTGCCATCCGCTCAAGCACACCCAATTTAGTTACATATTTGCTTTGGGAGGGAAAAACAAAAGGAAGGGGTAAAATTAGGATTCGAACTCGTGACCTTTCTGAAGTGTCGCCTTAACTTTTATGATCGACTTTGAGCTCGTTTGCCTCAAATTGGTCAACTACACGACTTAAACGACAACGAATGATGAAACTGGTGGTGATGCTGGTGGTGGTGGTTGCTCTGGTGGTGCCGACCACTACTACTACCACTTCCTTCCCTCTCGATTGTCCATCTCAGGTGAAGGAAATCATCGACGGAACAAGGTAGCCTTAGAGGCCCCACCGTGTGGTATCCGTACATCTCGTGTGTCTTCTCCAACAGCCCCTTGAACGAGGAATGATGCAGGTAGGATATCGGGATCACGAACCTATGCAGATCGTCGTCGTCCAATCCTACGTGGATCGCCAAAGATCCCTTCTTCACCTTCGTCTTCTTCTCGTCCAACATCTTTTCTTGACTCAATTTGTTAAGGTGGAATATGAAGAGGAAGTTGGGAGGTAGAGGACTAGAGGGAGTAAGGTAAAGTACAAGAGTACATGGAATTTACAATATATTTGGCAACCTTATATAGAGGGAGGTAGATGAGAGGGTTGGAAAATTATTTAATTTAATTTATTTCTATTATTATTATTATTATTATTATTATTATTATATTGGTGTAGAATTTCCTATATAAATGGGGTCTTTTTCATTTTATGTGCCTGCTCTTTTGTTTAAAGAGGGAAATGTTGATAATGGAAGTGGGGTAGTGTGCTTTTGGAAAATAAATTTACTTTGTGATGATATATACTCTTACCATAACACTTGATATTAATTGCTTATCTTATTGAAATATATATATATATATATATATTTTATAGATTGTTAAAGTGTGAGTCAAATTATCTGATAATTTTGATCGATCAATATAATGTGAGGGTTCATATATCTACGGAGCACATCAGATACAGATACCAATTAAACTCAACGTATAAATTCAACAGAATTTTATCATAAAACTATAATATAATAACGAATATTCAATCAATCTTATATATTAACATCAAAATTCATCATTTCTTTCCATTCATATTTCCTTTCTCATTTTTCAACTATACAATATCATTTTATATATATATATATATATATATATAAGGATCAACTATACAAGATCATAAATTAGGGTAGGGGGCAAAATTGTTATGGATGGCCCATCATGCTTTCCGGAGTCTTTTTCCTGTCCCTTTTCTTCCCTTAAAAAAAGTTTTTTTTTTGTTCTTGCGACTTTATTTATAGTGCATATTGTAAACTTTTTTTATCCGCATATTTTATAGATACATATATTAAATTAGGATTTAATCGGACTGTGGTGAACCTTACAAGATTGAAGGGTTGAATTTGAACAATAAAAACTGAACCGGATCATATCTATTTTATTTTATTTTATTAAAAAAACGATTTTATTATGGGGTATTTTGCAAAATGGCCACGAAATTGGACATAATTTGCGAAATAGTCGCGTTTTGATACAATTTAGTGAAATAGACACAATATAAACACACGCTTTCTATCTCCTAACCTAATTCTCTCCCGTCTCTCCCCGGAACCTCTCTCCCCGGAACCTCTCTCCTGATTTTGGAACGATTGCAATCGGCGCATCCATCAATTAATTGGATCTGTGTGTGCTTGGAACGATTGCAATCAATCTCAATTGTAAAATCGAGGCCGAATCTAGTCGACATCTTTGGAGGCGGTTGCTGAGGTGGTGAGCTCGTCGGATCCGAGATCTCCTCCAGCGAGATCTGGACTCAAATCGCCGGCGTCGAGGAGGAGAGGCCGAGCTCGGAGATTGATTACTCTGGCTCGCCGGATCCATGACGATCGAGGAAGGTCGAGCGAGGGCGGATCTCAGACCTGAGCCGATGTCGAGCGAGGCGGAGCGAGCAAGCGAGGGAGGGATGCGATGGTGAGCGAGCGACGGAGCGAGGGAGGGAGGGAGCGACGCCGGAGCGAAGGAGGCCGGAGCGAGCCCGAGGCCGAGCTCGGAGATTGATTACTCTGGCTCGCCGGATCCATGACGATCGAGGAAGGTCGAGCGAGGGCGGATCTCAGACCTGAGCCGATGTCGAGCGAGGCGGAGCGAGCAAGCGAGGGAGGGATGCGATGGTGAGCGAGCGACGGAGCGAGGGAGGGAGGGAGCGACGCCGGAGCGAAGGAGGCCGGAGCGGGCCGGCGGGCGCGCATCTCTTCTTCGCAGAAATCGGGAGGAAGAAGAAGAAATTTTGATGAAATTACAAAAATTACCCTACAAATATGAGAAATTAAAAAAACTAGCTATATTTTATTATGTGATCCATAATTTATATTTTTGTTTTTATTTTTGCACAACAAAATGTTATATTTTCACAACATACAATTATATTTACACAATTTACGGTTATATTTGCACGACAAAATGTAAAAAAAAATTAAAAAAAAAAAACTAAACTCGGGTCATATTTGCATAACTTACGGATATATTTGCATAACATACTCTTATATTTGCACGACGAAATGTTAAAGAAATAAAAAATATATAGATTATGGATCGCTTACAGTTTATTGAGAAAGTCTGAAATTATATTGAGATAAAATAAGATCATGTTGAGAATAATTTCACAAGTCTCGATTGTCGTGCAACTCTTACAACAGAGTCGTGCAACTCTTAAAACAGAGTCGTGCAACTCTTACATCATATGTTGTGCAATATATAATTTTTTTCCGCTTTTTTTTTCGTTTCAGAACTGTTTGTTTTGCAAAAATAACTTTACGTTGTGCACATATATGGACTGATCGAGTCGCAATCGACGAGCGACGAGATTCACATTCAGATCACAGTCTCTCTCCCATTCAGATCGCAGTCTGGAAAACATATCGTAAGCGATACATGAGTTTTTTTTATTTTTTATTTTTTAATTTTTAATTTTATTTTATTTAACATTTTGTCGTGCAAATATAATAGTACGTTGTGCAAATTTAACCGTAAGTTGTGCAATTATGACTCAAGTCTAGTATTTTTTAAAAAAAACAAGAGTCGTGCAAATCTTAAAACAGAGCCGTGCAACTCTTACAACAGAGTCGTACAACTCTTAAAACAGAGTCGTGCAACTCTTACAACAGAGTCGTGCAACTCTTACAACAGAGTCGTGCAACTCTTAAGATCATGTTGAGACACAATTTCACAGGTCTCAAATGTTGTGCAAAAATAAAGTATTGATGAGCAAAAATAAGAGCATGTTGTGCAATAATTTATTGAGAAAGTATGAAATTATATTGAGAGAAAATAAAATCATGTTGAGAACAAATTCACAAGTCTCGATTGTTGTGCAAAAATAACCTACTGTTGAGAAAAAATAAGATAATGTTGTATAATAATTTATTGATAAAGTATGAAATTATATTGAGAGAAAATAAAATCATGTTGAGCACAATTTCACAAGTCTCGATTGCTGTGCAAAAATAACCTATTGTTGAGCAAAAATAAGATGATGTTGAGCAAAATTTCACCAATCCCCCATGTTGTGCAATTTTGCTCATTAACACTTGCTATAAAATGTTGTTACTCTTTTTTTGTACTCGGGGTATAAAATGACTTGTTATACTTGTCAATTTTGTATGTCTTTCATAACAAGTTTATGTCGTGCGTCAACATTTTTTTTCGTGTCAGCACACAGCATGTCAGCGTTTTCGTGTCAACATTTTCTATTAGGCGTCATCATTTTTTTTTATAACTCTGTCAGCAATAAAATTTCAAATATCGCTGACACAACCTTTAATTTTATGAAAAGATCCTGACACGACCCTTAATTACAGTTGCAAAACTGCACCTTAAAGTTGCACGACTGCACCTTAAAGTTGCACGACTGCACCTTAAGGTGCAGTCGGTAGTGTATTTTCTTCCTTGGTCGTGAGCCTTGCCTCTTCGGTAGTGTATTTTCTTCTTTTTCCCCATTTCTCTTTCGATACCCGGGACATGGTTTTTGTACAAAATACGGATTTTTCTCTTTCACTATATGGTTTACTACACACCAAATCTGAACCATATAGTGAAATATAAATAGTTTTTTCCAAAAATGGTGTAATTTTTGTAATTTTCATATTAATGGGGTAATTTTTGTAATTTTCCAAAAATGCTTTCTTCAACCTCTGCAATATCGCTCCGGCTGTTCGATGTTCCCTGCTCGCTCCAGCCACCTTGCTCGCTCCGGGCACCTTGCTCGCTTCGCTCGCTCCGACTGCTCGACTTCCTTGACGATCGCGTTTGGCTCCACCGGCCGCTTGAATTGGAGATATCGGAGGAATCACACAAATCTGAAATCGCAGACCTCGCTCCGACTTCAATTACCGGACCTCGCTCCGGCTTCAATTACCAGACCAAGCATCGTCCAATTGAGACTCGAGGGGGAACCGTCGAATTTCGCTGGAGGAGAAGCGGAGATTTGAGAGGGGAGAGGAGGCGGAGAAACAGATCTGAGATCTTAGATCCATGCCATCTTCGAGGCGCTCCAGATCTTCAATCCCGGATCCATGCCATCTCCTCCTTAGATCTTCATCTTCAATCTCAGATCTCCAATCGGCTTCATCAATGTCTTCCTTCAGTCGGAGCCCCGAGGTGTCGGCCTCATCGACTTCATCAACTTCAATCAGCTTCATCACTTTCCGACCTTCAATCGGCCTTGCTTCAGATCTCAGATCGGCTTCATCCATGTCTTCCTTCAATCGACTTCAATCAGCTTCATCAATCTCAGATCTTCAATCGGCCTTGCTTCAGATCGAGACATCAAAGCTTCCTAGAGGCGTCGGCCTTGCTTCAGATCCGGTCAGGCGGCTAGGCGAGCACGCAATCGACTGGAGTGGGGTCCGACCTTGCTTCAGATCTGAGGATGAGAGGTGATCGAGCGAGAGATCGGGATCGACGAGAGCCCGAGATCTGAGCGATAGAGGTGAGCGAGCGAGCGAGCGAGAGATCTGTTCCACTTACTAATTGAGTTAGGGTTATATAGTGGACATTTCGCTAAATTGTCTAAAAACGTGAACATTTTACAAAATTGTCCAAATAAAGTGCCTATTTTATAAATTTTTTCTTTTATTATTGTACGTTTCACTTTATTTCGCATGAATAGTTCTATTTTCAAATTAAGAAAGTAAAAAAAAAATTGTGGACAAATTCTATTTTGGGTACTCAATCTTTTTTTAGTTGGTGTTATATTTCGATCTCTAACTATTTTTGGTCTACAATCTTTTGCTTATTCTTTGTCTTTTTTGGGCTATTTTTTTAGTGGATGTTTTATTTCTATGATTTCTTGCTTGTGCTTTTATCTTATCTCTAGTATTAAAGTCTGTGTTTTATTTTTCATGGTGTTGAAGGACCGAAATGAACCATATAAAAAACAATCCAAAAGGTCAATGATCAAAATAAAACGAAAGTAAAAAGTAAAGATGAAAGAATTAATTTACCCTCCTATTTGGGTTAATTTATTTGGTTATTCTTTATTGGTCTTTCTAAACTTGGGCATATTTTAATAATTAATTTGAAAATTATTCCCTAGATGGATAACGCTCCATCCGAGCAACCCCACAGACCCTGCCCTGAACCATGTGGAGGAGGTAAATCACGGAATACAACAGCAAGAATCAAATTATTCCCTAGATAATAATACGTACGATGGGTTATACGACGTGGGGTCACATGCCATTGCCTAAATGCACACACGCTAACTAAGCCGAGCACACAAGCCGAATGAGTTCCATCTTAAAACCAATTAGCAAATCGGAGGAGTAGCCCACCCAACTATATATAAGGCTTGGTTTATTATATTCTCCACCTATGTATAAGGCTTGGTTCATTACATTTTCCATGTTGGATATTATCCCATATCATATTCTCAATACTAATCTCCATAAAAAAAAAAATCAAATAACTAAATTAGTGTATTTAGAGAAATGTTTTTTTTAATTAATTTAAATGTTTAGCCTATACATTGCAATTATATTGCATGCATATTGGTTAGAAAAAACACATCTTTGTTAATTTATTTGTAGTTATTTTTTTGGCTCTCCTTGGATATGGGATGGGAAATAATAGTGAAATACTATATTAGTATATTGGATTTTACGTTAACGTAATCTCCATCTTATATTTATTTTAATCCAAGCTGACCCTTTCATTATCTTTTATATGTTTTTTTGTGGCTCTTATTGCGCTTTGGATTTAATACTATAAGATGAATTTCTCTCTTCTTCTTATTTTGCTTTAATTTTAATTACTGCTAATGACGTTGCTACTGCAAGTTGATAATATAAGTTGAAAATATTATTTTCATAAGTAATGAGTTGACTAGGAATGTATATATCATTAATTTAAATATTTTTACTCATGTATACTCCCTCTAATGAACATATTCATCGATTAAATCATGAATATATTCATGGCTAATTTTTTATTTTTTTTTAAAAAAATATTGAATGCATGTTGGGCGGATCTCAAGTGTACCAAAAATTAATGGGTAAATTGCATCTATCATCCCCAACCTTTCACCAATGTTTCATTTAAGTCCCTAAACTTTAATTTGTTCTAATATGGTCCTCAAACTTGGATTTTAGTTTCAACTATGGTCCTTCTGTCAAATTGGGCGTTAATTGCCCGTTAACTTTGTATGTGTGACTGTGACGTGGCAAGTATTTGTCCAATGTGAATGCCACATCACTAACATCATTTTTATCATTTTATTAAAATTAATGAAATAATAATTCCCTACTTTTAGAGATTTGTCAATTATTATTATTACTTGTCAATAATTTTCATTTCTATCAATTTTTTTTCAATCATTTTTGTTCCTATAATTTTTTGATTAAAAATGTCGTACTTAAACTATAATTTATGGTTTTCTTTCAATATTTATTAAAAATTATTATTATTATTATGAAAAACTAGCGGTTACAATTATTATTATTATATATTCTCGTCAATTATATTTTTACGTATTCTATTGTCTTTGTTCTTGTCCCTTTTTTTTTTATTCCCCCCCCCCCCCCACTTTATATTTCTTATTTGTCAAATTTTTATTATTTATTTTCCTATTTTTGTTTTTTTTATGTAATGAATAATATTATAATTATAATGGGGTTTACTACATTTGTCAATCTCTAAACTTTATAGTTAGTATAAATTTATTTATTTTTCTTTTATTTCAATAAAGTGATAAAACCATGTTAGTGATGCCACATAATTGAGATCTCTTGTTATACTGGGTGGGTGTAGCACCCGGTATAACACTTAATTATTTGGGGCATATATTATCATTAAAAAATTAAAAATATATTTATACCCATAGAGTTATATTTATATGTTTATAAACTTTTATTGTTAAAATTTATGTTTTACAAAAATAGAAAGTTATTTATTTTCTAAAATAATCAATTTTTTATCGATAATTTTTAAAGAGTAATTTTTTCATAATAAAAGTATATAAATATCTCAATATAAGTTTAAAGAGTATAACTATAATTTTTTTAAAAAAATTATTGTTAATTTTTGCTTGGAATAATCCAGTATTACATTGTAACATAAGATATCCACACATACTAATTTGACGCATCGCAATCACACATACAAAAAAGTCAACGGGCAATTAACACCCAATTTGAAAGAAGGACCATAGTTGAAACTAAAACCCAAGTTTGAGGACCATATTAGAACAAACTAAAGCTTTGGGACTTAAATGGAACATTGGTGAAAGGTTGAGGATGATAGATGCAATTCACCCAAAAATTAATCAATCTATTGAACCTTTTAAAAAGAGTTGTGCAATGTTATGCATTATAAATCATAATTATGTGGAGCTCTCCGTCGTCAGCAGCAAAGGAACAAACGAGAGAGAAAAAAAGAAAAGAGGAGGGAGAAATGAGAGGAAATTAAGGTGAGAGATTCGAGCGGGTATACGTTTCGTCTCTTACTTTGGTGATATGTCTCTCTTCCTCGATAAGTCAACAACGGGTGTTTGTTGATGGGTATTATTCTCTCATTAGAAATATAATCCGATTACACAAGTGTTTAACTAGGTTTTGGAGAGTAATCATTTCTAGATTCAGGTGGTATTTAGATCGGTATCTGAGATCTCTATGTTTGTTTGTCTCGGTGTGAGACTGAACTGTTAAACACTTGTATTGATTGTTGATTAGTGGATTGGTTGCTCCGACGGACAAAATGTGAGTTTTTTTTCCATCTGGTTAGTATTGAGAATATGATATGGGATAATATCCTAAAATGTGAGTTTTTTTTCCCACGTAAATCTTGTGTTGATTATTTTTTTTTATTTTTTTTATTAGGAAATAATTCGAGAGTCGGGCATATCTGACTACATATAAAAACGTGCAACAACAACAAAGTGGGAGGCGTATAATCCCGAACAAGCAAGCGAGCCAAACCCGTACATGCTGGAGACAACGTAGACAAGATCCGATGTCAAGCATCCCCAGGCTGCTGAATTTGGTTATGGATTTGTACATGTGCTATTTTCTGCTGTCTGATTGTCATTAGACTCCGATTACTGCAGACGCACTTCCGTGCCCAGCAAATAATTGGCTACCCAAATACACCCTTTAATTCCACGCGTACATGAACGTCACTCCATAAACCTTTCGATCTTAATCGAATAAGAGCCATAGCATTGACAAATAAATCATTCAAAGACATTATCTCCATGATCTAATATGGTCCATGGCTGCGTGCAATCTCATCCAAACAAGGCAAGTAGCTATAGGTAGAAATCTACCTACTGAATCGAATTTTTTTTCCTTCAAATCATAATTAAAATTAACTGAAAAAAGAAGAAGAAAAAAGTAGCTAATATCAAGCTATCCACTATCCATTATCCCTTCTAAAATCAATTCGACCCTCTTTTGTGTTTTTTCCTCTTCTTTTTGCTTTAATCAAACAAAAGATTTTTCCTTTCTAAACAACTTTGGCTTTTTACCTTCACAAGATGGAAATAATTAAGAAAGCGAATCTTAAGCTATAACAAAAAGAACCCCCTTGTTCTTCGATGAATCGATGCTCTCCGTCGTTGTTGTGATTTTTAGTCTATCTCCTTTGCTCACAATTTCTGTGAGGGAATCGAGTTGCGGAATGTTTTGGTGCATTTGGGTATTTCGGCATCTCTGCTGGTAGACCGTCCTCTTCCTGAAATTGAAGACCTCGTTCGCGAGGACGCCCTTGAGCGGTGGATCAAGTTGATCACCCCAAATCTTCACCTTGTATTAAAAAAAAACCTTTGATCTTTTTTTTTTTTATTAGGAAAGCATTCGGTTAGGGATCGCCTAACCGATAGCGTCCTGACGGATCGATGATGTCTAGCAGACTTGTACCAGCGGCTAAACAACCACCCCTGGCAAGGCCGGCCGGTTTTGAGGTGATTTATTATGATAATCAACGAGTCACCCTCGATGTGGACGGAAGGTATATGCATACGTATAGCTTGAATGATACCGCTTTTTAGTGTAAGGGCCTCATCCCCGAAGGGAGACTGTCTACCAACAGGCGAAGCCCAGTGTGAACAAGGGTCCCCTGCCAGTCTCAAATGATAAAACCAATGGTGTTATTGTTAGTCGGAAGTGTGGACACGTCAAAATTCAGTATAAGCATCTCGAGTTTTTTTTTCTTCAGTTTTTGAGATTTGTTCCTTCCACCATTTCGGCAAGGATTTTTAGCGAAAAAAGTGTCCCGAGCTAGTGACGACGTCTCATTGTTAAGCTTGTAAGCGGCCAACCGGTTGGTAATGTGGTCAGTGGCGGCCGCATGATCCTCTGAAAGGTGGGGCGAAATTTTCTAGTGTGTACTGAGATATTGGCCTTGAATAAACTCCTTTACCTAAGCTACGATTTTCAACTTAGCAGTGGATTATAGAAAAGTAGGCTTACATTTGCTTTGTTGCTATGATAGTTGTTTCTCGTCATTCATTGGAAATTAAGGCATTTGTCATATTTAGGAGTGTAAACTTATCGAAATTCAATCATGTTAAATTCAAGGCTTTTGCATATTAGCTAGGATTGTAAACTCACCAACTTTATAATATATTTTGGCTCCCAAAGAAATGATAGAAATTGTATTTTGAATATGTAGGTTACGAAAATAAAAATATTGCATAAAGCTTCACAAATTCAATTCACAAACCCCAAATTCAATTCATAAATTTCATTATCATAATCACATACACAATAATTAAAACACAAAATTTATTCTCAAAGTCAGAACTCTAATGAAAATTTCACAAAATTTATTCTCATAATCAAATCATAATTTCACCAACTTTATGGGGTTTAATTAGTTTATAGCTAGATAATTTGTATATAGTAGGGAGCTTGAGAAGTGGAAACATAATTAAATAAGGGGGTAGAAACATAGAGAGTAGGTGCAAGTTGGACAAAGAATAAAAAAAACTTTTTTGAGGGAGGCGATTTTTTTTTTATAAAAAAAAGGCTAATTTCAGCAATTTTATGGGGTTTAATTAGTTATAGCTAGATAATTTATATATAATAAGAAAGTTGGGAAGTGAGAATATAATTAAATAAGAGGTATAAACAAAGAAAGTGGGGTGAATTATAAAAAAGCTATTTTTAGGAAGTTGAAATTTGTTTTAAAAAATGAGGTTTGTGGGACTTGAACCCCCAACCTTTGGTCTAACATTAGTTTCCTTCCTTCCCACCAACCAACTAAGCAAAGTAGACTAATTAATTATATATTCATCCTAGTTTTTTTTTTTTTTTTTTTTGATTAGGTAAAAATTCGATGGTCAGACAGGCCTGACTCATCGAGAGGCCGACCGAAGTCGGCAGATGGCGAACCGTCTAACAGAACAACCTAAAAACATAAATACAAATAACAAGCGTAATGAGTCAAACATAAATAAACACTACAACAAACGTTCCAAGAAGACCAAACACCCGAACAGCTGAGGAAGCCACCGAAGAACGCAGCCAAGCACCACCAAACAGTAGCACCGCGGGCCAGTAGTACAACAGGACTCTAACTCCTGTGGGTAGTGCAGACGAACTCCAAGAAAATTCTATCCCGGATACGGAGTCGCCCTGAGCGCACGACCACGACCCCAGCCAGACCCGACTACAGAATCAACCCCCCCCCCACCCCCCCCAACCAAGCAGAAGATCTCCTAGAAACATCGAAAGCAGAGCCGCAAACTGCTCGAAACAAAACGCCAACAACCTTTCACCTACAAAATGTCGACATGCCCTTTCGGGTGGGTGCACAATTTTTTTTTTCTTTCTTTCCAAACTCACAACCTTGGGCCCGAAGGGACCCAATTATAGGCGCTTGAACAACGGGCTACGACGGGCCAGGGAAGCCCGGACACCACCAACAGCCCATGGAGCATCATCCCGGAGACAGACTACCCAGGCGGCACTACCACCAGCATGACGGTAACCTCCGACGACAGGAGGTAGACACGCCGGCAGCAGACCGAGTGACTGGACGAGGCGACGCAGGGAGGAGGACGAAACCAACGCACAACGCTAGCGGCGAGACCTGATCGACAGAGGATGACGAGATCGACTAAGGAAGGATGAGGCCACAACGCCGGCGAGCCCAGAAACGGCCCATCCGAGGCGGCGGCGAACACCCGAGCCCCAAATCGACAACCGAATCACACCTCGAACCCCAAAACGACAATCGAATCGGAGAGAACGAGGAACGAGAACTAAAATCAACCAAACGGAAGGTCGATTGAAGCACAATGAAGGTGGATTGAAGAGGATAGGGTTCTCAGTTGGATTCTTCAATTGGGAATTCCATAGTTGGAGTTTACACAATTTGGAGATTTCTCAAAATTCTAGAGAGAGGGCAGAGCCCTTCTCTCTAGAATCCTCGCCCCGGGCGCTTTTATTCATCCTAGTTTAATTTACTTATTACAACACTTATATATATATAAATTATTTTTTATTTTATTTTTCCAAACCCCGGGGCACGTGGGTCGAAGGGTGGGGCGAGCATTTTTTATTTTATTTTTCCAAACCCCGGGGCACGTGGGTCGAAGGGTGGGGCGGCCGCGTACGCCTACCCCACCCTGGGGCCGCCCCTGAATGTGGTTGATTCTATCGAGATTTGGAGGTGGTTCATCTCTGATATGAGATATTCCTTGCATTCCAAGTGGTCCACCAAGTGAAAACAATCTTTTGTTTGTCAGTCATAGAGAGCACAATCCCCAACGCTGTCGTGATAGGTTGAATGTCCCTAGATGCTAACAACATTTTTTGGATAAGCAACTTGTCAGGGAGATCTTAAAATAGAGTTAATAGGGTTAAAATAACATTGAAGGAAGATATGAGAGTCGTCTTCAGCAGCCTGGTTACAAAACTCACATGTAGAAGGAAGCGGAATGCCCCTAACACTAAGACGAGCTTTTATCGGAAATCCATTATGACTAAGCTTCCATAGAAATTAAAGTTTTTGATTTTAAAAGGGCAAAAATGTGTAATGTCCTTAATATTAGGGATTAAAAGTATAAATACCCTAGATACTGTAATTATGAATTATTCAAGTAATCATTCAATCACTTACCCTAATCTCTCTATCTTTTACTCCCTCCGTCTCAAAATTTAAGTCGTTTTACAATTTTGCACAAGTTTTAATAAAACACTCACCCATCAATCAACATCATCATTCACTTAACTTTTTCATAAATTTTATTACCCACTACATTTTTTAACCAATCAAAACCTTTAAAAAAGTGAACAACATACAAATCATTACTATCCTCTACCTCGAAAACCTAAAATGACATCTATTTTAATACAAAACTAAAGAGATAAAATAACATCTATTTCGAAACGGGAGGAGTATCATTTTATCTCTCCTCTGAACTTCATCTCCTTCGTCTACCTTCTTCCTCTCCGAACCCAATATCCTCTTCCTTTCTCCCTCTCAACCCGATCAAATGTCCTTGCGACATAACAAAATGTGTGATCTTTCTTTTTTATTTCTTCTGGATTGCACGTACATTAATTTTTTAAGTAAATAATTTTATGTACACGTAATTTTTTTTTTTTAAAAAAGGGAAAAAGTTGTTGATATTGTAATTTAATAATGTAACTAGCTAGGAATTAGGATGGGCAATCATCGTCATACATGCACTAATTCCATGCCACATGATGATATATGGATGTCGTACGGTACATGAGCCCTCATTTGCTTAAAACAATCAAAATTTACGTGTTTCTTAATTTACATGTTTTTTTTAACACATACTTAATTAGCGTTTATATTTTTTTCAAGGGAAAAATAGATTGAATATATTTTGTCAATTTTTTATACTCCTTCTCGTAATTTAGATTATTTACCTTTTTAATATGTTTTTAATGATTTTTTTATATAAAATATTAATTTTTAAATTATTTTATACTTATTAGTAATATGTATAAAATTATAAAACATTATACAAAATTTAATAATTTGTTAAAATTTTAACATATTAAAAAATGTATCAAATATAAAGTAATTTAAACGGTGATGACGACCTGTAGTGGCAGATTTTGAAGTGGTTAGTTGAGGGGGTAGAAAATTAAAACCTAATTTTTGTCGAAAAAATCATCAATACTATGAATGTATAATTAGAATAAAAACATAAATCGTGCCTACTTTGATTCACGGTTTTCAAATATTTTAATATAACAGATTAATTTGAAGTTTTCAGGTTTAATTACAGTATTAAGTTACGAAGTAACAAATGATAATTACAATATAGATATATCAATTTAGTAAATCATGTAGAAAAATAATTTATATCGGTTCAGTCTTGAAACGTTTATAATTTTTACCCATGTGTTGGATTTAAGCATATAATACATCAAACCGAATTTATCGACGAGAGGAATATGTATATTAAATTTTATTTTTGATTGAAGGGACAACTGTCACTCATAACCCCAAGGAGGATCCACCCTGGAGGGAGGGGAACATGCATTAAAATTGTTTTAGAAAAAGTTACAACTACCAATCACAAGTTGGTGTAGTGGTTATGGGGCTACCTCCCATGCCTCGAGGTTCGAAGTTCGAATCCCCGTGGAAATATGAAGACGCTTGTGAGTGGGAGGGTCAACCCCTTAAATGGGCCTACAGTAACCCGATCCAGATGTAGAGTGGGCTAAGCCCACTTGAACTGGAAAGGATCAAAAAAGAAAAAGTTACAACTTATAGGGAAATTTATCGAAAACCATCCGTTATATACATGTTTTCACACTTAACTCCCCATTAAATTTATTATTACAGAAAACCACCCACTAAAGATGTTTTATTTATACACCAAGGCGTTGATTAAGCATTAAAATTAAAAGACTAAAATACCCTTGAATCCTCTATATCAACTCATTACTCCGTATATGCTAAATCAATTTGAATCAACAAACAAAAAAGTGTTTAGCTTCACCATAGCAAGAGTGATCAATCTTGCGTGTTGAAATTGTGGAAGGTATGTAGTACTATATATGTCAAATTTTGAACCTTATAAATGGTATCGACTGCTATTTTTAAGGGGTATTTTAGTCTTTTTAATTTTTGTTAACAGCTCATCAGTGACTAGCTTGTAAACGCAACATCTTTAGTGGGTGGTGACGCGATCCTAGAATTTCACATATACTTATTACTTCAAGGTGACGACGGATGTCCTTAATTACCTGCAAGTTTGAGTCAGGGTGAGTGGTGTTGTAGGAGGAAATCGAGTTCAAAATATAAGAATATAAATCAAACCAGACTCTGCCTACGCAAATAATTACAAGACTTCCTCCTGATGTAGCAAAAGGAAGTCAGGATCGATCCTCAAGGAAGCGTGTCAGCGGATCTCAGGTAGCGGATAAATCTCACGGGCAGAAGTCGACTCCAGAGTACTCGACCTCGACTAGGTGTAGTCGACAGGGGTCAGGCACAGTCGAATTCGAGCAAGCAAGGGTCACTAGTGGTGGTCGATGTCGAGTAACTCTCCTCGACGTCGAGTAGAAGTCGTCGATGTTGAGTAGGGCTCGTTGATGTCGAGTACCTGCAGAGACAGAAACGAAAGCGACCTTGCTCGATCGAATATTAGTAGTCGACGTCGACCAGGGTTGGTCGAAATCTAGTAGAAAACAGTACGTAAATAAAAGCCAAAGTTCGCAGATTTCGCAATAAACAATGTAAAAGAATACTTCCAAGATCGGGGTTTGCAACAACGATAACCAAACATGCATAAGGCAAGATAAAGAGAAATAATCATGCAAATCACATCAAAGGATCAAGCTTTCGCCTTTTCCAACAATTGGGCAACTCTCTCAAGAAACCCTAATTGTATCTACCAATTTTATGTTTATAATCCAAGTGGTTAACCTGAATCTCTATTAATTAGGTAATAAACATATAAAAGGCAGCGGATGATCAAAACATAATAAAGTTTGAATCTTTACCTCAGACATGTTTGGCTATCGTCGGGCTCACCCCGACCCTAGAAGTATGTGAACTACTCGCTCTTCTTCATAGGAAAACTCATCAATAATAAAAGGGAAATAACTACTTGCATTAAAATAAACCAAAGCTTACAACCGATCGAAGCCAAATTGCTCTCGCTCTCCAACTCCTCTCGGCCTCCACTCTCTCTCTCTCTACTTGTGTTCTCTCTAATTTGGAATGATTGAAAACTAGCCCCATGGGATTTTTTTTATAGGCCTTAATCCTTACTAATCAAGGTAAGAAATATATATCATCTATCTAAAGATATAATTTGGATAAAAGAAACATTAATCCTAAAAGGAAAATATCTAAATCTTCATGTGGTGGATAAATCCTTCCTTCCATAAATAGATCTTGATAAAATAGGATGGATCCGACCTTGCTTTGTGCCCAAGTAATTCACACATGCTCGGATTGGCCCAACGGACTCGTGGCCCAAAAATAGCGTGGTCGACATCGAGTAGAGTTTTCGATCTCGGGTGGGCTTCGTCATCTCGAGTAGCCTTCTCCTCGGCGAGCTCGGGTAGGGTTTCTAGTCTGGTCGACGTTGAGTACAGTTCTTGCTCTTCGAGGGCTTCTCTCCTCATCCGACTCGAGTAGGTCTTCTGTGGCGGTCGACGTCGAGTAAGGTCCTCGACGTCAAGTAGGTTTTGTGCTCGAGTAGTATCCGTCTTCTGTCCTCGATCAACTCTGCTCTCCTGCTGTAGTCGACTTCGAGTGGTGCCAGTCAACATTGAGTAGAACCGTGCCTTTGTTTCTCCTTTCCGGTTTCATCCCGGAATAGCTCCAAATTCTGCAATATTAAACCAAAACTCATGTAAATCTCTATAATTGACACATAAGCTTATACTATACAAACTTAACATATTCCCAACCCGAAATATGCAATGTATTTAGAATAAGGAACTAAAATAGATATAATAACATGGCATAAAACATGGACATCAGGTGGTAATTAATGAGCGTACTATTTATCCAAGTGATCCTCGCGATGCCTTTGGCTCGCGATCAGATAATTATGTACTGTTCAATCGTCGTCTTTAGATGAAGTGTTTCAGATGAAGTTCTTATTCCAGATGCGTTCTTCTCCTATCAAAGACCTTAAGAACTCGACGTACTCCAGGATTTTTAAGTCAGGGAGAACTGCAGAGCTCTTCTTCTTCTCTCTTGAATCGGATCCCCTCCTTGAAGGCTCAAGGGGGTATTTATAGGGAAACTAAGCAAGGAGCTGGCTGGTGACCTCGTGGACTAACTGGGGACACGTGTAATGCATGCCCTCATGCCAGAGGGTTGGGTACTTACACGCGGCAGTGTTAGGAGAGAGGTGCTTGGTCAGCGAGCTGCTTGCCTTTGCCCTAAGGGGCGAGAGGCTCGCGAGCCCTTCTTGTTATGAGGGTGGGCTTACTAATGTTGGGATACTGATTGCGATGTTCACATGTTGTCCTATTCAGGGGAGCGAGCGAGTTTGGTCAGGATCTTGCGAGGTGTATGAATTGCGATGCACGTTATAGTGTGTAGGATGCCTTTTGCGTTGGGTGGTCTATTTATGACGTCATATCTTTATTAATTAATGAGGCTATTTTCTAGGGCATCGTCAGGTGGTTTTCTGTAATAGATTTAACGGGTGGTTAAGTGTGAAAATATGTATATAATAGGTGGTTTTCTATAAATTTCCCTAAGTTATAAGGTTGAATTATAAACAAAATTTAGATATTGTAAAAAGGATGAATAAATGTAATTTTGAAAGAATGATTTAATGTGATTAAACTATTGGCAAAATTACAGAAATCCACTGTTTAAACAGGGTGTTTTACAGAAAGCCGCCCATTAAAACTAAAATTGCAGAAAGTCACCCGTTAAAACTATTTTATTTGCAAAGTCACACTCATCACCCAATTTCCGCTAAATTAAAAAAAAATAGATACTCCGTAAAAAGGAATAACAAATACTTAGTATAATTTTGAAAGAATGATTTAATGTGATTAAAAGTTTAAAGTGTAGGATCGCTTGTACTTTATTTTTGTATTTTTCTTTTCGTCATTTGCTTCTTATTGTACATTATGGTATGATTAGTCTATTTCCCGACTTATTCTGAGTCTTGATTTCTCTAGACTGGTCTAAATAATCGAATTTATTTTCTTATATAAAAAAATAGAGTAAAGCGGATCACGTGGCCACAACCTAGTGGTCTAGATTGGATAAAAATAAGATAATTAGTCAAAGGGTCAACTGAAATGTCGTCATCAACTCAACTGGTACGGATGATACAGCTAATCTCACTGCACTGCCGCACCATACACAACTCAAAACTCCACTTATTTAATTCCTACAATTTGGCTTCCATCTACATTAAAAATCAATAATATCCACATTAAAAATCAATACACATTTAATCTGCACTATATACTTGACAAAAAAAAATACTATGATTTGAATGTCCATTGTCCAATGTATAGTATATAATTATTTTATTAGAAACAAAATGATATTTTGAACCGAAGAAATCTATATTCTTGATACATAAATTAGATAAACCGATATATTTTTAGGTCACAATAATTGAGTGCTCTAAACATTGGCAAAGCATGATAAGATTTACAGAGTATATTATTGAGTGATTAATTAATTCATTAACTACGGATTAATAGTAATTATAAAAAAAAATCCTTTTCAGTTTTAAGTGACCTTTACAACTGCCTAGAGGGCTCCAGGGAGTATATAGATTCTGGCCGTTGAGAAAAGCAAGAGATAAAACCTAAAAGCTATATATTTTGACTCCTTAATTGGGCAGGAAAAATGTCTATATACAAATTTTCCTTTTTGTTGTACATTTTTTATTTTTATATACGGTATTATAAAAGGACAATATGTGTATATTCCATTTGATGTAGTATCATTTTGGAGCAGGGGCGGATCCTGGACCGTCATTCAGGGAATACTTGAAGGTAAAAATTTTATCATTTTGAGAATGTTTAAAGGTAAAAAAAAAATTCTTTTGTAATTTTTTTCCGTCTCCGGAGTTGGGGATGCTTGACGGAAAAAATGAAGAAATTAACACTAAAAAAAAAAAAATTTTTTTTTTTTTGGGGATGCTTGAGCATCCCCCATCGTACAAATAGGTCCGCCCCTGTTTGGAGGTCAATTTAAGGAGACTATTTGCTCTAGCTATTTGTCAATTTATAAAATCTACATGTAAGACTTTTTCTTAGATTCTATCAAAATCTATTGTCTAATAAAACAATTTGCATTAAATTTTGCCATTTTGTCTCGCTAAAAAAACCAGCCTTTCATGAACGAACGAAGCATATCAACATTGATTGCTATTTCGTATGTGAAAAAGTGTTGGACGGTTTGATCTCGATCTCTCAACTACATACACACTTCTTCTCAGTTTGCTCATATTTTCACCAAATCTCTTTCTGGCTCCAAGCAATCAAAGAGGAAGATGAAAATGGTCGCCAATATGGATATAGAGTATATAGTACATATGATATGATGGATAAATAAACGATTTACCAATCATTGGTGCATTGTTAAAATAAAATAGACGATTTACCAATGGAGGGGTTAAATTTAATTATTGGGTCTCTTTTGCTTCTATTGGTTATAATTTTCTCCCATTTTCTCATTCTTGGACAATTTAAGATTTAAGTTTTTTTGAAAAGAACCCGATAAATAAACGCGTTCTAGTTTGCATTTATATATTATTTCATTTTGTAGATATATTAATAATTAAGTAACTGCGTTGACATTTATTTTTTTCTGAACCTAGAGTTTTTTTCTAGTCTTATGTATCATTATGTATAGAACAATAATATGTGATGGACCTTAGTACGGTCCCCAAAAGCATTATAAATCAAAGCCCACAATTGGAGGGTATATTATGTTTAAAGTGAATCTTTCCCATGAAACCCAAAATCCAATCACATGTCCATCCATTATACATGTTTCATTCTTAGGACCAAACAAAGTTTTTCAAATTAATTAATGAATTTAGATTTGGAATCAATTAAATAAAATTCAACTCCCCAAAAGTGGTGGAGAAATATATATTTAAGCATATCCATTAATATTGCGCCAACTATATACATATGGAGTATGTCTCCCAATCAACAAGATGAAGGCAAAAAATATACAATATAAAATAAAATTTCAAGTGTGTTTGGTTGCACTTAATAATGTCTATTGATATCATAGAGGGTGATAACCACTATCTATAATCAATGTATTATTGGGTGATTAGAGTTGTCTTTAGAATATTGAAATTCTGGTGACAGACACAGAGCATTTGTTAAGTTTCTTTAATTCAATTTTTATTCGCCATATTTTCAGATAAGCGAGTACGACTGCAGATAAGTTCACGCATTTGACTTACTTTATCCCTGATTATTCAGAACTTAAGATTCTCGTTTGAAAAGACGTGCTAGGATGAGATCGACTAGTTTGTTTGTTGTCTGCTATCCTAATTTATTTTCTTGTATTAAAAAAATGTCCATTGATAGCGTTTAATATTGATATATTTTCACTGGAGAAAAAAAAATATAATAACATTTTTATTGCACTGTGTATTTTTCTCGGGGGAAAAATATCTTACACTTAATTATCGATTGTTTTCAATAGAATATGTACGTACGACACTTGTAAGTCAGAGTACCGCAAACCGATTTGAGAAATTTGAACCAAAAAACCCTAAAAAGTGTGATGAAAAGAGGGTTTTACTTTTGAAGAAATCCATATAAAGGAGGAAATGGGGGTGGGAAAGTAGAAAGGAATTGGTCGAATGGATGATTACTCAATCTAATCGAGTGGATACATTGTTGGGGTTGAAGGTCTTTTACTACTGTGAGATTCTGACTTACACTAATTGGATGGGCAAGAGATTAATGGACATGCCATCAAACTTCAAAGTCAATTATAACTTTTCAATCAACACATCAAATAATTGAGTAACCTTCATCATAACTTAGCCCCCTCCTCCATCTATATGAGTAATATTTAGAGTATGGATCAAGGATCGAGTTTCACCAGCAGTAGTGTGAGAGCAACTTCTTAAATGAGGGGTTCCTTGTGTGCAGTGAGCACTAATCACAGACCCTTGTTACCGGTTGAGTCATCATGATTTACCTCCTCTTACAATCTTCGTTGGGCCCGGGGTGCGCATTCACCTTTTGGAGCATGCTTTCTATTTTGATATTGTGCATGTATATATTTTTTTTAAAATTGTGTCTATGCTCAAATATTTAAAGAAATGAAATATTGATTAATTCAAAAAATGAAAATTTTCAGGTATTTTTTTTTATAGTTTGAATGCATTAGTCTTTAAGGTCAATGCATTGAAACTATGATATTTTTTTGGGCGTCTTACACATTAGAAAATCGATTTTATAATATGAAAAAGGAAATAAAATTAAAATTTTAATACATTTACCTTGTAAAGTATTGAAAAAAGGATCAAATATTTTTTTGAGTAATTTTCTAAATGTCTATGACATAAAAATCCTTTTATATAAAATCTATTTTTTTTCCATTTTTTTTAATAATTATTTATATTTTAAGATTTTATATTAGCATTTTATGGCAAATCTAAGTTGAACAAAGAGACTCGCTCTATTTTGTTGCTTTCGATTTTTTTTTTCAAAATCAATACATATTCACAAGTTTTAAGTGAAGTTCACACAAAATATAAATACAATACGAGTAATAATAAATGTTTTTTTAAAGAAGTGAACAATATATTATAATGTATTTCTTTACTCTTTAATCAGCGGTGGAGCCGGAAAATTTTCAGATGGGGAGCAATTATATATGTGCAGTGTCATTTTAGATTAAAGCGACATAAAGAACACTATGCAATATGACAACAAATGATGTTATTTTAGAATAAAACATTCTTCGTTTATGATAAAATGATTTTTCTACCCTATGTCCCAATGGTATAGGATAAGATTCTCATTTTAGAAAAAATATATATCCTTAATTAAAATGGATTATATTAGCCAAATTTTAAATTAGATTCCTATGGTCGTTTATTTTTTGTAGGATCTTATCATGTGCCCTTAGGGCATATGATAGAAAGACCGATGATAAAATACCGTCATTTTTCTTCTTTTTAAAAAATATAAGTAAATAAGTAAATAAATAAATAAGCCAACAAAATAATGATAAGAAATGCAATATAATAAACACTGAATCAATATGTAACTTGTTGTACTCTTAACCAATGTTCTAAAAGGTGATAAGTTGCTACTAGGCAACAGGTAGTCGCCTAGCGCCTAGGCGGACTTAGAACAAACTTGATTATTTCATTGTATTTTAATGTATAACACATCTTAATAATTTGTATAATGTAATAGTAATCCATAATATCACTCATAAACCCAAATTTACGGTACTTTACTAACACTAACGTAAATAAACGCAAAATTAAGCAACAGACTAGCGATTCTAAACCTCATAAAATCCAAAACCATATGTTTGACTCTAAACCTCATGATACATCACGACTTCAGACATAGAAAAACCTAAGTCGACTAATCACTTATCTATACACTAAAATTGAATAATCGTTGACCTAGACAGGCCTAGGCAGTACCTAGGTAGAATTAGGCGAGTCTAAGCGGGGTCTAGGTGGTGCCCAGGCGGTCCGCCTAAAAGCGATTTTTAGAACACTGCTCTTAATATGTAACAATGTATAACTAGATATAAAATTTTAAAAATTGCATAACTTTTTATGTAATTGTCAAAATGTATATTATAATATCTTGTTTCGAAGTTCTCAAGATGAATTATAGCATGTGAATGTTAATCTAAGTAATATATAAAAAATATTATAGTTTATTGAAATAAAATTAAAATGTTTAATACACATTCAATTTTTAAACATTTACAACTTTTTACATGAATGTCGAATTATCGCATATTATATATCAAAACGATGGTATCGATGACGAAAATACAAATGGGTAGTTTTTCAGACGAGGAGGGGGGCACATGCTCCCCCATGCCCCCATTGCCACTATCTTTACTAGACTTGACTAGTTATCACTTAGTAGAGGTGGCGATTCAGTTGCTTGGATTGGGTTCGGATATACCATTCGGATTCGATCAATGTCGGGTCATGTCATATGTCGGGTATATTGTGTGTTCAGGTTAGATGGGGTAAGTTTTGGTCAAAATGGATTCCGAATTAGTCAAGTTAGGTTCAGGTTCAGGTCCGATCTTAATTTGTTTTATTATAAAATAATGACTTTTTTTTATTTAGGGTAAATTCCTTCCGTGGTCCCTAACCTGTATGGGTTAGACATTATTAGTCCCTAACCTTTCTATGTGTTATTTTTAGTCCCTAATCTTTCATATACTGCTACTATTTAGTCCTTCCTTCAATTATTGTTGTTAAGATAAACGGAAATTTTTTTAAATTCAAAACAAGACTGTCGTTAAGCTATAGGAGGGGCTCAATGCAAAACACATTTCCATCCAAAATACCAACAAGGAGACTGTCATACTTTTACACACCAAAACAAGGAAAACTTTGTAATTTTGTGAAACACCAACACATTTCCATCAAAAATAAAGTTGATGATTTTTTTAACAGGACACTTCTACACTTCTAAACACCAACACATTTTCATCAAGGAGGATTTTCACTTGGAAGATGAGGATAATAAAGTTGCTGATTTTTTACAGTAGCCAAAAAACAGCACACTCCTACACACCAAAAAAAAATTCAGCATCATGACCTATTCAACATGAACAAGAAAATTATATGATTTTAGCCCCTCCTACAGCTTGCTCGCTTCCTTGAGCTCCTCCTACAGATTGCCCACTTCCTCGAGCCCCTCCTACAGCTTCCCCGCTTCCTCGAGTCCCTCCTACAACTTGTTTGCTTCCTCGAGCCCCTCCTACATCTTGCCAGCTTCCTTGAGCCTTCCTTGATTTTCTTGAAATGGTTGTGTTACTTGAATTCATAGCCTTGAACAAGAAACAACAACATTAGTCCATTTCATAATGAAATATTCACATTCGATCAAAAAACTTTAACGAATCGTACCCGTGGTTGGTTTGTGCATGTTCTCTTATTATGCCCAGATCCACCACAATTTTTGCAATGCATAATCATACTCAACCTTCTCATGTTTCCTGTTGGTTCTCTTTCACCAGCTTCCCTTCTCTTCTTCTTCTTTGGTCTACCTTGTTTGGGGGGAATTGAGCTAGGAGGTTGAATTGGGTTATGATGCACATCTTCCCACTGATCTACACTTGTAGTTGGATTGATGATGTTACCATACACATTCTTCCATGTTGAAATACTATAGCACTGATCCACAAATTCCTCTACTGAATTCCCATTATAAGCTAAGGTTGCACATGCATGAGTACAAGGGATTCCTGTGAGCTGCCATTTTCTACACGATCAAGTGTGAGCTGCAACATCAACAACAAACTGACCGAAAGGGGAACTCACTTGAAATTCTGCTCCTCCTGAAGGTGATGGCCAACAATGTCTAGATGCATCCTTATTTTTTTTCTAATTTCTTCATAATTTTTGGACATATATCACCTGACCACTTACTCACTTGCTCTCTTTTCCTTGCAATTCTAACCATTAACTTGCATTTAATCATCTCCATCATTGTCAATAGAGGTTTATCTCTTGCATCTAGAATAAACTTATTGAAGCACTCTGAAATATTGTTTAGTAACATATCACACTTACTCGTTTCTTTAAAATGTGATCTAGACCAATGTTGAGCTGGAATTTGCTCCATCCATTCCCAAGCATCTACACTGAGACCTTTTAGCTTTTCCATGTTTAGCTTGAACTCCCCCATGTAAGAACTTTTTGCAGCTGCCCATATTGTGTTCTTCATCAACTCTCCTGGATGACTTTTCTTAAAATTTGCAATTAAATGTCTCACACAAAACCTATGCTCGGAATTGGGAAATAAATCATGCACAACTTGAATTAAGCCCTGAACATCACATGACAAATAAAAAAGATTAGTGTGAGTTTTCAAGCATAAATATAGTGTGAATAAAATGGCATTAAAAATCTAAGTAGTAGGGGTTACTTTTTGCCTGTCGGATACAAAAGTCCACGTATGGCTATTATTAACCCCCAACTCTTCACCAAGCAGTTGTAAAAACCACGTCCATGAATCCCTACTCTCCACATCAACCATAGCATATGCTATAGGCCATATGCAATCATTTGGATCAATGACGGTGGCAGCTAGTAGTTGTCCTCCGTATCTGCCTTTAAGAAAGCACCCATCAACTGATATTAAAGGTCTACAACCAGCCTTGAAACCATTCTTACATCCCGATAAACAAACAAACATTCTCTTAAAAGTCAAACTATTCAATGACAAAATACACGTGCTCCCTGGATTTGTCCTTCGTATTTCCCCCGCATAATCAGCAAGCTTCCAATACTGCCCATCTTCATCCTCCCTTAACATTTTAAGAGCAAGCTGTTTTGCCTTGCTTGTCTTCCTTCTTTTCACAAAGATGTTATGATCGGACTTAATTTGCTCTTGTAGTGACGATACCGAAATTCCTGGGTTTCTTCTGATGGTTTCCAAATACTCGGTAGCGATCCACTCTTGAGTAGCAAACTTATTTGAAAATCCTCTACTACATTTGTGCTCATCAATGTAGGTTCTAATTTGCAGCTTTCCTGAATCATCGAGAGGAATTGCATATAACACCCAAGGACACTCCTCTTTACATGTTGCTCTAAGCCTTTTCAAATCATTCTTCTTAAAATTAATCTGAAATATGTTTTTAATAGCATATACTCGAACAGCTTCTTTCAGCACAACAAAGGAGGGAAAAACCATTGTCAGTCTGAACTTTGGATCCTTCATGTCGGTTTTTGGATTGAACTTGGGAAACCTTTCTTTCTCCACATCACTATCTTCATCTAGACTATCCAGCTGGTCAGAATCATCATAATCAGTGTCTACATCAAACGAGTAACCCATAACTTCTTGCTTATTCAGCAAATCAGGCCCCTTTGTTTGAGCAATAACACTCTGAGCTTGAGGTGCCTTCATCTCAAATACAAGATCATAATCTTCTCCAATGTTATTATCTTCATCTTCCAAATGAAAATCATCCTCTTCATAGAGAATATTCTCCTTTACACCTTGCTGATTCAACATTCTAGGCCCTTCTCTTTGAGACTCCTCCTCGGAAGATGGCTCGTTTTCTTCATTATTATCACTAATTGGATCGGCTAAAATCATTGTAGAACACACAAGCATAGCACTGGCCTCGCCGTGACCACTTAAAGACATAAGCATATTCTCCTCGACATCTCCCTCTACTTGCTTACTAACCACATACATTTCTATCACATGATATCCAGGTAAATGTGTAGTTACCATATCTAACACATCATTATCATCTTTTACCATACTAAAGTGAACTTCGCTCATTTTTGAATTAGGTGGCTTCCATAACAATATTGCCTTATCGATATCATACCTTATTTGGCTCAACATTGCAGCAATGATTTCCAATGATATCCCATCTTCATGACAATAATCAAAGTAGGTAGCATTCGCATCCACATAATCTCTCCATCCTTCTTGAGAATAATATCCACCATGATTGAATTTTATAGTAAAATAGCATGTATCAGGATCTGCCAATAGATGCAGATAAAAAAAAGAATTAATGTTGCAAGAATCAAGGAGGCATGTACAAGATACTGTACAATTCTTCATAAAAGGAAAAGAAACACAAGTAGGGTAGTGCTTTAGCAGAGAGCATGTGTATTGGAGCAACTTGGTCCCCCACCTTAGACTTTCAAGCCATTTTTTATTGAAAGAAATGGGATTCATTTATGGAACAAACTGAGATTTGAAACCTATAAAAAAACAAGCTCCAACACTCCAACCCACATAAGCATGTACACGGTATTTCATTCCAAAAACTAAGAGATCCAACTACAAGAAGCAAAAAGGAATTTGAAACTTTCACACAATACATCAAGCTAAGCTCACAGGAGAAGTGATTCTTACCATATTGTGGTTGATTGCACATAGGATCCCTCTCGCACCATTTCCTTCTAGTCTCCAACTTCTTCATCTTTATTTGATCTCTTTGTTTTGTAACCCTAACCCCTCTATTTTCCCCCAAATTCAACCCCAAACGCCATTCATGTAACCCTAACCCCTCTATCGTTTATTTTAACGAGAATATGGACGGAAGGACCAAATATAGCAGTGTATGAAAGATTAGGGACTAAAAATAACACATAGAAAGGTTAGGGACTGATAGTGGCTAACCCATAAAGGTTAGGGACCACAAAAGGAATTTACCCTTTTATTTATCATAATTGTTGACTATTAAACTTCATTTATTTAGTTATATTACATCTCATTAACTATAATTCACATTATTGGTGCGTTTAAAAATGAGAAAATTCAAGTGATTACAATGATGAGTTGGGTTTTGTTCAGGTTGGGTCAAAGATGGTCGGGTATGAGTTGGGTTGGGTTTGTTTTTGTTCGTATCCATTCAAGCATCGGGTCCAAATGGGCAGGGCTCGAGTTCTGGTTGAGCCTGACACTTGATTTTCGGGTTCGATCAGATCCGGATTCAGGTGGGTTGGATCGGCTTCTCGAGTTAGGTCACATTTTGCTAGCTCTTACCCCATCTTTCACTTCTTTTTTGTTACTATTAAAAAGAAAGAAGGTAGATAACAAACTAGATCGCTTCTTTTGAGAGGCAAGTCGAGGCTATTTGGCCCACTATTTGTGCAGGCCCATTTGCTTTTAATAAAGGGGAAAAACAATTATAGGCCCATATCCACATGCCGGCCTGTTAGTGTTTACCACCCACGCCACATAAATTAACACCAACTCAAAATAACTTAAAATTAACCGAAAATAATGATGAAATTGTAGCTATGGATAAACCAAAAATGCTGTTGTGCGTCATATGATTTGGTTATTTTTTTAAAAAAAATTTATTTAAAATGTACTCCTTTTGTGTTATTTAAAATGTACTCCTACTTATGGGTAATTTACTACTTTTGAATGTGTGAAAAAAGTCTGAAATGATCTGTGTAATATGAAATGTTGTTGTTTCAATATACGGAGTACCATTCACCGATTTATTGACTAGACTTTTTATTTTACAGTAGGGTGTTATTCGAGCCGAAAGAGCCGAAGTTGACATGTTCAAGCTTGATTCGTTTCTTAAACGAGCTCGAACAGAGTCGAACCCAAATTTTAAACGAGCTTATTTTTTTTTATCAAACTTGGCTTGTTTAGGAAATGAACGAGCTCGAGTCGAGCTTTTTTCGAGCTTAAAGTAGTTATACTTGATTATAACATATTAACTTAAAGGAAATTTTTAACGAGCAGAGCTTTCAACCAAGGTTAAAATTATGTTCAAGTTCGGCTTATTTAGATAAGTGAACGAATGTGAGTCGAGTTTTTTCGAGCCGATCCCGAGCTATTCAGTTCATATAACAACCCTAAGAAACTTCAGATTACCTGAGTTTCCTGATTCAACTATGGAAGAAATTAGTTATCCATAGATGGAGCTTCAACTAGCACAAATTGTGTTTTACAACTAAAACCGATCGTTCTCTATTACACAGAAAAGGCTATTCATACATTTCTAACTACACTATAGAGAGACCTTGGGCTTTATTACATCTGGGCCTTTCTATCCATTATACTGAAAGCCCATATAGCCCATATACTCTCATATCCTCCCCTCAAGGTGGAATGGGGTAAACCAGTCCAAGCTTGCAACAGAGGAAGAAATGCTGATCAGCTCCTAACGCCTTTGTAAAGATGTCGGCGAGCTGTAGGTGGGAGGGAACATGGACAGTGGCCAAGAACCCATCTTGAACCAAGTCCCGAACAAAATGACAGTCGATGCGGAGGTGTTTAGTCCGCTCATGGAATACCGGGTTTGCTGCCAGGTGTTGTGTTGCCTTGTTGTCGCAACACAAG
The DNA here is from genome assembly GCA_037127255.1 of Persicaria tinctoria. Classification (NCBI taxonomy): domain Eukaryota; kingdom Viridiplantae; phylum Streptophyta; class Magnoliopsida; order Caryophyllales; family Polygonaceae; genus Persicaria; species Persicaria tinctoria. The sequence goes on from JBANSL010000012.1 coordinate 12,577,294, forward strand.
GGGATAGAAAGGGTGGAAGGGACTCGGAGATCTTCCAACAGCCCATGAAGCCAAACAATTTCACTGCCAGCCGTAGACATGCTTCTGTATTCGCTTTTCGTGGAAGATTTCGACATCGTCTTCTGTTTCTTGGTTTTCCAGGAAACCAATGAATCACCCATAAACACGCAGTATCCAGTTAAAGAGCGAGCAGAAAATGGGCAATTGCCCCAATTTGCATCCGAGTAAGCTCTTACTGTGAGAGGTGAATTAGATGGATAAAAGAGGGAACAATTGATGGTGCCTTTAAGATACCGAAGGAGGAACTGAGCAGCTTGCATATGAGGAATGCGAGGAGAGGATATGAACTGTGTTAGTTGCTGAACAGAGAAGGAGATGTCTGGCCTAGTCAATGTGAGATATAAAAGCCGACCGATGAGACGACGATATGACTCTGGATCATCAAGTTCTCCCCCTTCATCAATAGACAATCTCAAATTCCTCTGCATAGGAAATTTTGCAATCTTGCTGTCTACAAAACCTGAATCTGTGAGGAGATCAACCACATACTTTCTTTGATTCAAAAGAATTCCTTTGTCTGAGCGGGCAATTTCCATACCCAGAAAGTAGCGTGCAAAACCCAGATCTTTGATTGTAAATTCGTTGTGCAGAGAGGCTTTGGTGGCAGCAATCGTTGACTCATCATCACCAGTTAGGAGCATATCATCGACGTAAATTAAGGCAATTGTGAGCAATCCATTTTTGCAGCAAGTGAACAGTGAGTAATCTTGCCTGGACTGAACAAAGCCTTGACGAAGAAGATGCTTGGTGAGCTCGATGTTCCACTGCCTACTGGCCTGCTTCAAGCCGTATAAAGACCTACGCAGACGACATACTTGCCCAGGCAATGATTTTGTGTAGCCGGGAGGAATTGTCATGTAGACTTCCTCATCCAAAAAGTCGTGTAAAAATGCGTTATTGACGTCCAGTTGGTGCAGGTTCCAGGCTTTGGATGAAGCTAAAGCAATCAGTGTTCGGACAGTGGTAAACTTGGCTACCGGCGAAAACGTATGCTTGTAATCCTTGTTCTTGACTTGGTTGTAGCCCTTGGCTACTAATCGAGCTTTGAACCGTTCAACTTGACCATCAGGGCGGTATTTGATTTTATAAACCCACTTGCAGCCTATGGGTTTATGACCTTGTGGAAGGGGAACCAAATCCCAGGTGTGATTGTCCTCAAGAGCTTGTAGTTCTTTGCCCATTGCTTCAATCCAGGCTGGATCTTTGTGAGCTTGATTATATGAAGATGGCTCAGGAATGCTCAGCACATTGAACAATGAGGCAATGTAATCATCTGAATATTGGGTGAATTCTAATTTGAGAACTGAGAAGGTTGTGGACAAGGAGGTTCTATGAGGGACTTTTGTGGGCAGATGATGACAGATATAATCCTGAAGTTTGGCAGGTCGAATTGTGTGCCGTGTTAGACGGGGATGGGTGGGCTGTGTTGGGACAGTGACATGTTGGTTTGTGGTGGATGCCTCAGAGTGAAGAGATAGATCAGAGGAAATAGAATTAGGAGCAATAAAGTTGGACATGTCTGGGTTATGTGATGACTGAGATGTAGGGGAAATGGTTTGAGGTGAAGTGAGAGGTGGAGGGGTGTGATTGGAGCGAGGGATGTGTGGTAATGAACTGGAGGAGCCTGCAATAGGTGCATCTCCTATGGGAACAACTGGTAGTGCAGGTGCCAAGGTATGGGTATGTGAAGTGATGGTGTCATGCTTGAAAGGAAACAAGTGCTCCTTAAACACAACATGACGCCTGACGATCAACTTGTGAGTGGATAAATCATAAAGTTTGTAGGCCTTTTGGCCTGGTGGATAACCCAGAAAAACGCACCTTTTCCCTTTAGGATCAAACTTGGATCGATTGACCTTGGAATCCAAGACGTAACATAGGCAGCCAACTACCTTAAGACTGTCATAGGGAGGGGGTTTCTGAAATAAGATTTCATAAGGGGCTTTCCAGTTGAGAACCGAAGATGGCATGAGATTAATCAAGTGAGTTGCTGTCAATATGCACTCACCCCAGAACTTCATGGGCAGATTTGCATGAAGACGAAGGGCACGAGCAGTCTCAACCAAGTGTCGATGCTTTCTTTCAACTCTTCCGTTCTGCTCAGGCACACCAGGAGCTGAACGTTGATGAATTATGCCTTTATCTTGAAGAACTGAATACAACTTTGCCTGAATAAACTCTGTCCCATTATCAGTACGAAGAGCCTTGATCTTTTTGTTGAACTGAGTTTCAACAAACGAGAAGAAGCTGAGAATAATTCTGAGCACCTGTTCTTTGTTTCTAATAAGAAACGTCCAAGTGCTTCTACTGTGATCGTCAACAACAGTTAAAAAGTATCTACCACCACAGATTGAAGGTGATCTGAACGGACCCCAAAGATCCATATGGATCAAATCAAATATGTGAGAGGCAACAGACAAACTACGACTGAATCGTAACTTGTGCAGTTTTGCTAAATTGCAAGCATCACAATCCAAGTGCATATCCTTGGAGGAATTACACACATCCATATGATGTAGTTTAGAAAGGGAAATATGACCCAATCTGCTATGAAACAACTGTAAACTAGAGTCTGGTGATGGAGTGCTAACAGCACACACCTTATTCAATTCCTTAGAAGGAAATCTATTATTGAGAACTGTAAACAACTGAACTCCATCACCATTTGTCTTCCTTTTGCATTGGAATCCAACAAACTTGTATAAGCCAACTTCTCGATGCCCTTCAGCTAAGATTTCTTTAGTTGAAGTGTCCTGCAGGATGCATTTTCGTTTGAAGAAGGCAAACATCAGATCATCTTCATCAACTAGCTTAGAAACTGATAACAGATTGTGTTTAAAACTAGGCATAAAGAGCACATCATGCAGCATTAAACGATCATTCAATACAATCTTCCCCGAGTATTTAACTAACTGAGTAGTACCATTTGGAAATCCAATCAAAATTGGCTTTATCATTAAACCGAGATCAGCAAATAGACCATGATCATAAGCAATATGGTCAGAAGCTCCCGAATCCACTATCCATAAAAAGGATGATGAGCAAGTATATTGACAAGAGGAAAACCTGTGGTTGTTCTTGCCAAAGAATACTCAAACTCACAACTAGTATAGTGTGTAAGCAAGAGGTCGATCCACAGGGAAATCTATCAATTCAAGTGCAAGTCTAATTGCTAATAGAGAATATGGGGGGGTTTTGGTGTGAAAAAGGTCCGCCTTTTATCAAAGCGGAAGCAAACAAACAAAGGAAATTAGTTTTAGAATGCAGTGGAGAGAAATAGGTTCACCTACAATTTATCACTTCGATTGATGAATTCGATCCTTGTTTCAGCCTCTAGTTCTTGTCTTTTCCTATCAATGTCCTTGTCCAGATCTTAGGTAAATTACTAGTCCTACGAGTCCTAGCAACCCTTATCTCTAAATAACCCTAACACGGTTAAGATTCAACCTAGAGATAGCATTAAGATTATGAATTAACCAAGGTACACATAACATCAAGCTACGAGTCGATATTCAACATGTATTCAACTTCCTACACATCCAATTAGTCCTACGAGTCCTAAAGGGATATGATTGCCACTTGGGTTAAGGTTCGCTACGAGGAATCTACAAAACCCTAGCAACTGAATGAATCTTCTCTAACTAGTTGATCAGGCCAGAGAGAATAAAACACATTCAAGCAATTAAGCACAAGGAAGTCAAAACATTGCAATAGGAATAAGAACTAGATTAAGAAACTCACAATTCAACAATCAAAGATCCAAACTGTAGGCGAAACCTCGAGAGTTTAGTTGCTCATGCTCAACGGCGCTCTCAACAATGGTGTAAAGTGCATAAGGTTCATGAAAATAATAACTAGAAAAGCCTTAAATAGTCTAGAGAAAGTCGGCCCAAAATAGCTTAATGAAAACCCTAAGTAAAATCCGGACTAAATGTTCAGCTACTGTACGGGCCGCGGGGCGGCCAGGCCAAGCCGCGGGGCGGCCGACGATCAGCGAAGTTCCTCGTTTCTTCCTTCGAGCCGCGGGGCGGCCAGCGATGCTGCGGGGCGGCCTGCGATTCTTTCGAGTTCTCCTTCTTTGTTTCCAGCAGCTCCTGAGTATTCTCCTTAGCTTATTTTTGCTCTTTTCAAATCCATTTCACCTCCAATCTACTTTACCTGAAATAAACCATAAAATCCTGTAGATTCCGCCTCTTCTAACTCAACAAGTGATAATGCAAATTCAACTAAATAAATGCAATATTCACACCTAAATAATGCTAAATGCAATCTATTATGCAACACTAAACATGCTTTATCATATATGCATTAGTGCCAAGGGACTTCACATTACCTGCAAAGTTTATGAAGCCTTGTGGTCCAGGTCCATCAGTGGGGACCTTCCCTTGTATGGCCTTCATGACCTCAGCTACCACAGCATTCACCAGGCTAACGTCGTGGGATGGTCCAGCTTGACCAGAACTCCTGCTATCCTGATCGTCATCAAATGGAGTATCTTACTGCACATCCTGAACATTAGCCACAAGCCGACCAGGCTTGTCTCCGGGCTTTCCTTTAGGACCTGTATACCATTCAGGTATGCCCACCAGTTGAAAGCAGGTTTCACGAAGGTGACCTTTTTCCTTACAGTAAGTGCAAACTCGGTCCATTTTTGCACGTTTAGCATCTCTTTTGAACTCAGTGGTCTTCCCTTTACCATTATCAAATGTTCTTGCAGCAGCCAGGATGTCATGGTTCTGGGTAAGGCCACCTGTAATCCCTTTCTGGCGCTCAATCTGAGTCACCATATGCAGAGCTCTATTCACCGTTGGTAAGGGATCCATGCCTAGAATGTTTGATCGAACATTCTCATAAGTGTCTGATAAACCCATCAAGAACTGCATGAGTTTAGTTGTGGCCTCTTTCTCCAGAATCGATTTGAGTATCTGACAGGTGCAAGACTTTAATGCTCCACACTTACAAACTGGAACACTTTCTAAAGCTTGAAGCTCCTCCCAAATTTTCTTGCACTTGCTATAATACTCAGAAACGCTCAAGTTGTCTTGTTTAATGGCACTCAGCTCTCTTCGCAATTGATAAATCAATGGCGCATTGGATTCATCAAATTGCTCAAGAATGTCATCCCAGAGTTCCTTTGCTGAGTGCACATACATGAAATTCTCCGCGATCTCCGGCTTCATAGAGTTGATCAACCAACCCATCACCATAAAATCGCAACGCAGCCACTTGTCATAGTCATCATCAATCTCAGAGGGCATGGGGCAACCGCCATTGATGAAACCAAGTTTGACCTTTGCCCCAAGCGCCATACGCACACCTCGTCTCCAGGTGTTGAAATTTGAACCATTGAGCTGGGATGCCACCAATTGCATACCCGGATGGTCCGAATTTGCAAGGAAAAGTGGATCAGTGTGGCTTCCCCCAGCCAGTATCCCCGTTTCACGCCGAGTAGGCTCAACATCGTCAATCTGTACATCTCCTTCAAGATCTCCCATGTCTGCAGCACACAACCTGATCTCGATTTGATCAATCGCAGCAATACACAGTAGTCAGAATCAGATCAACACAGCAATGTAAGCAGACTCCTCGGTAAACAGACTCGAAGGAAGAAAATCAGCAAATTCAAGAACTGCTATTCGGAAACCAGCAATCAGATTCGAAACCTCCTTCGGTAATCGCAATCAGACTCAAGAACATCGAAGGTCAACAATCAAACTTGAAGACATCTGAGCAATCGCAATCAATACTCAAGAACGGCAAATTCAGCGATCATAATCGAAAATATCTCATATATCACCAATCAGAATCGGAAGTACTTCAAACAACAATCAACCTAGCATACGCAGCTCGCAATTTAACAACACTAGCAATCAGATCAATAATCAGACTGAAACCGACGGTAACAACAATCAAGATCTGAACAATCAAGACCAATCACAACTCGAACCACTCATAGCAGAGAATCAGATACACAGGATCAACAAATCCAGAAATGAATCACTTAGATCGGACACGATCAACTGGATCAATCTAATCGAATCGCTGATCAAAGACGACGAACACATCGAACTTCAGATTTCGGCGATATATCGCCCAAACAAGATTCAGTAGAGAAATCGACAATTACTAAACACATCTACTTCAGAAACACACAGCGGAATTCAATTCTAGTCTACGCGCGAGACATTCGCTCTAATACCATAAGAAACTTCAGATTACCTGAGTTTCCTGATTCAGCTATGGAAGAAATCAGTTCTCCATAGATGGAGCTTCAACTAGCACAAATTGTGTTTTACAACTAAAACCGGTCGTTCTCTATTACACAGAAAAGGCTATTCATACATTTCTAACTACACTATAGAGAGACCTTGGGCTTTATTACATCTGGGCCTTTCTATCCATACTCTCATAAACCCTATTCTACATTATCAATTTGGTACCAACTACCAAAAGAGCAAAAGCAAAAGGTCTCATCAAACTGGAACCGAACCTTGGAAGGTTCGAGGGAGCTCTGAAGTGAAACCAACCATAAAACGCGTCGTTTAGTAGCCAATAAAAAATAAATCAGCAAAATGGAAATCAGACATTAATCAGATTTTATACTCCGCATATTGCAAGGTTTAGGGCTGTTCTCTCTCCCTCTCTCTCGCTCCCTCCTCCCTTCGTTGCTGAGCATTCACTGCTTACAGCATCGTAGAAGCTTCTCGATAAGGTTCATCCCTCGCTCTCCCTCTTCCATTTCTGTGCTTGTTGTTGTTTTGAATCATTTTACAATTCCAATTAGTTTGTGCCGATCTCTTGCGTCGTCTCTCATCTTCGCCTGTTTACCTCATCGATTACAGTTGTTGGAAATGGAAATAGGAGTTGGACTGAAATGACTGAGAACTCAGTTGTTAATTTGATTTTTTTTTTTGGAGTTTTATTGTCCAGTGTTCTGGTATTATTTGCAATCTGGTTCAATGCGAGTGATAATGATATAGTTTTAATGTGAATTGTAACTCTCAAGGGCCTCTAGAATGCTTTGTTTTAGTTTTTATTAATCTGCTTCAGTATTTTTGGCTGTAATCAATTTCATGGGTTCACAATTCACTGTGATATTGAAAGTCTGTTTATAAGCCAAGTTTATGCTCTTGCTGGTTTTCATAAACAAATAACTTTACCAGGAGCATTTATCTTCTTTTTCTTTCTTTCTTTTGGGGGTGGGCGCTGAATTGCCAAATTGGTATAGAAGAGTAAAGTATAGTGACATATTCATATTTAACAAAATAGAAGCACAAATTGGTGTTGAAAATGATGCATTTGGTCACCGAGTTCACTCATTTCTTAGATTTGTTCATCAAGTCATTTTTCTTTCTTTTAATTACATGCAAAAAAAACAGTACAATTCAAGTGAACCATAAATTTGGCAATACAATGTATGCACCTTTTTTTTTTAATTGTCAGGAGTCAGGAGCTCTTTTAACCATTTTTTTCATTTGATTTTTAAATACCAATACGTCGCAATTGCTTGTTAGATCGCTTGGATAAGTGTAACGTGTTTGTTTCTAATAATTTGCAGAAAGTTGTGGGGATTTTTTTTTTGTCGTGGGCTATTGGATGGCCATTTTACCTTGTGGAAGCACAACATGGGCAACTCAGTTGGGTCTTCATCCACAGCTTACACCTAGATGTGCTGGGGAAAATAAAGTCTTCATGTCTTTGAGCTGGTAAGTACTTGTTAACCATCATTTGATATGTATTATGCAACTTTAGCCTTCCAATTCAAGCTTTTTTCTCTATGTAAATAATTGTGCACCAACCTTCACATTAATAAATGATTTGTCTGAACTCTGACCAATCTACATCTCATCTTAGCACTTGCCGAGAGACCCATTTTGAATTTTGGTCTTCTGGCGAGAATTCATCTAGACTTTGGTTTTTGGCCAGTAGCTAGTCTGGAGTTGTCTGGTGAATGGTGATGGTGTAAAATCTTCAAATGGAATTTGATTTTCTACTTTTACTTGTGGCCTGGAAATAGAGATTATTTGCAGCTGTTAATTGCTATTTCACTTAATCATGGAACTCACACAGTCAAGAAGAAGTGTAGAACCTAGCACACAAATCTATGAGTTCCTACCATCCTACCATGGCTGTTGTTCACAATTCTACCAAAGTTTTAAATGGTCTTGTAGAATTTGTTTAAAATACCTTTTTAGTATGGGGTATTTTTGTTGTCATCTCTCATCAATAATCATATATGCCATTGTGAAATAAAGTCACTTCACAGTATATATTTTGATGGTATCTACGGGACACTGAAATAGCAGCTTGTCTTCTTTTGTTTTTGTTTTTCCCCCTTTCTCAGCGGTTCTACCAAGATAAGATCACTGCAGTCTCTCAGCTCATCTATCTTTTCACAAGTCTCCTTGCATGCTTTATTTAATGGATCGTCTCAAAGTGCATCATATAAGAGGGGATCTCGCTTTGTTGTCAGAGCTGATGCTGTAAGTATTCCATGTTCACTCTTTTGCAAATCTAAACTTGTAATTAACTGTGAGATCTTACTAATTGAACAATCATGCAGTTTTATCGTTGTACGTCTCCTACTGTCTTAAAATTTTATTTGTCGCACACTAATTGCAAGAACAGACACAATCTTAGGGAGACCAGTGGATCCAAGGACTTCCCAAGGTTACAACTCCACTAAGCCATCAAGATGAGTGCGAACACTCAGCTGGCCAAAGAGGCTAAAGCTTTGCTACAATATATATATTGATTTGATACCCTACATCACCTCCATGTGACCCTAACTAACTCTATCAATCATAATAGAATGTACCTAGACTCTAGACTTTTCCCTCTGAAATCTGAACCTGAAGACCAGACTTTTCTCTCTGAGATCTGAATCTTGACCCTCCTTACTCAATATTTTTTGGAGCAGTGTTTTTCTCACCACGTAATAATATTTCTTATGAGGTTAGAGGGAAGAAAGTGTAATAGTCAATTGGTTGCTTTAGAACAAATTACAAGCTTCTCATATCTCCTTTGTGATGTCAATTGAAGAAGTATATCATCTAGCTATCTTTAATCAGTTTTAGTTGAATACATGAGCAGCAGTGATTCCTTCATTTCCTTGGAGCTATCAAACAGCAGAAAATGTTTTAGGTTGTATGGGGGCATTAGCGTGAATTATCATTACATATCTTCAGTTTTATTTTTTGTTATCTTCAGAAACACCCTTTAGTTCCTTGAAAGGATTAAAATGAACTTGCAATTTATTAGAATTCTTTTTTTTTTATGGGTTTGACTGTCCCACTCTGGAGTTATCCAAGGATTAATAAAAAGATGTTATGGTTCCCAGTTCTTTGCAATTTTCATTTATCGTTCTGGTCATAATCTCTTCACACAGCGTTTCTTAAAGAAAAATGTCTGTTGTCATAATGGTTATTAGTTTTAGCTCGTATAAGGAGAACTCACCTTTTCATTTTATGCCTTTTCCCCTTTCCCTGGTATAAGTCTGCACATGCAGGAATTTGATCCTATAGTTTCTTTGTGCAGGATTACTATTCTGTTCTTGGTGTATCAAAAAATGCCAGCAAACCTGAAATAAAGAGTGGTGAGCAGCTTGTACAAGTTTATCAATTTCCATGAAATGTGAAAACAAAAGGAAAAAGTCATTTGATAATCTATTACCACATCTATAGATTTGGAGATCTGAGCTGGCAAAAATTTCCTTAAGAAATAGCTTAAGCAGAATTATCTTATTGGAATTGTTTTCACCCTTGTAGATCAAGATCTACCATCATATGGATCAGGTTTCTCTATCTAAATGGTGTAATTGTAGCCTTATTATCCATCTTTCTCTAGCTAAAGTTAGATGTTCACTTGGGTTTATGTCTGAGGTATAAAAGTTGATTTGATAACCATTTTCATCGTAGTTGTTAGTTGTAGTGGTAGGAGATATTCTTATTCAATAAGAATGGTTGGTGAAAACTTCTTGTCTAGTGAAATTCGGGAAGTCAATGGGTTCATAAACGTCCTACTACAGCTTTGCCAGTGTGAGCTGCTTGCTACGCTGAAAATTTAGTCTTGAGTCTCTGTCAGATTCAATTCCTAGCCTCTTGGGTATTTCCTCATAAACATTTTACTCCAACCTTACAAGTCATAACCCACTACTGAACAGGTTCTTGTGGAATAAGATGCGTTAAATTCATATTTTTATGCTTTCTGTAGGCAGTAGATACATTATATTACTCGTGAGTCATGTCTGCACAAATTATGGTTCATCCTTGTCACGTCAACTTGGAAGCATTTTAGAAGCTATACACAGCATTTTATAAACCAGTGTATTGTGTCTTAATCATTGACCATTCCTTTTCAGCTTATCGGAAACTTGCGAGGAGCTACCATCCTGATGTTAACAAGTAAGTGCGTGTTTTTCCCTCCTTGAACGTGATCATCTATCATCTTGATGTCAACAAATAACTTTGTTCCATCCCCTTGAAAGTGATAATCTACTATGTTATCTACTATTATTCGTTTGACTTCTTAAGATAATCCTTGTCCATATGGAGCTCCATTCTCAATTACATTTCTGCAAGTTATCATGCGTTCTATCATCCTACTCACCTCTTATTTCTAGCTGAACTTGCAATAAATCAAAGGTCTTTTCTCACTCTTTATGCTATTTTTGCACCTTAGAGAGCCTGGTGCGGAGCAGAAATTTAAGGAGATCAGTAATGCTTACGAGGTAGAATGATAAATTGCACTTTGTTTATATAGCTATGAGCGATTTTGCACCAACAATGGTCCTTAATTAATGTGAGTGAATGCATAATGCAGGTGTTGTCAGATGATGAAAAGCGCTCTATATATGACAGATATGGAGAGGCTGGGCTAAAAGGTGCTGGAGTTGGCACGGGTGTAAGTCACAAGCCATACACCTCTCTTTTTATCTGTACGCCCTAGTTTGTGAAGTGATAAGTGCTCAAATTTTCTGTTCCAACAGGACTTCAGCAATCCATTTGACCTGTTTGAGTCCTTATTCGAAGGAATGGGCGGCATGGGTGGCATGGGCATGGGTGGAAGAGGTGCTAGGAATAGGGCCATGGATGGTGAGGACCTGGCGTACAACCTAGTCCTGGATTTCAAAGAAGCTATCTTTGGTGCTGAGAAGGAGATCGAGATAAGCAGGCTTGAGGCATGTGGTACTTGTGAAGGGTCGGGTGCAAAACCTGGCACCCGCTCAACCAAGTGCAGCACGTGTGGTGGTCAAGGCCAGGTTGTCTCTGCAGCAAGAACCCCTCTCGGCGTCTTCCAACAGGTGAGCACTTGTTCGGCCTGCGGTGGGGCTGGGGAGACCTCCACTCCCTGCAACACATGCAATGGCGACGGCCGGTTGAAAAAGTCAAAGCGGATCAGCCTCAAGATCCCGCCCGGCGTAGACGCAGGCAGCAGGTTGCGGGTCCGCTCAGAGGGCAATGCAGGGCGAAGAGGCGGTGCCCCTGGAGACCTCTTTGTGGTCATCGACGTTCTGCCAGACCCAGTACTGAAGCGCGACGACACAAACATCCTCTACACGTGCAAGATCTCCTACATAGACGCCATCTTGGGTACTACTATGAAGGTTCCCACAGTAGACGGGATGGTGGATCTTAAGATTCCATCCGGCACCCAGCCTGGAACCACCCTGGTAATGGCCAAGAAAGGTGTTCCACGTCTAAACAAGTCCAACTTAAGAGGAGATCAGCTGGTCAGGGTGCAGGTGGAGATTCCGAAGAAGCTGAGCAGCGAGGAGAGGAAGCTCATCGAGGAGCTTGCAGATTTGAACAAACCCAAGGCGCCTACCGGAAGAAGGTAGCATTAGCAATCTCGATTCTCCTTTGTCATCGGTTAATCGTTCTTTCTTATTGGTCATAACAGGATAATAAATGGATCAATGGTGGCAAGTCCTTGCCCTGGTGTTGAAGTTTTGGGTCTACAAGGGAAAACTAGGAATCTAGATTTTGTTGTATGTAGCATTAAACCTTATATCTAATCATAACTTAATGGTTTACGAGTCGAAACAATCGTAAGATATCGATTCGATTCACTGGATGACGATGGAATCTGCATCCTTCAGATGTTTTTGCTACATTCATTCTTACAAAGGGGTCTTGGTAGTAATCTTAAGAGTTAAGATACAGGCTTGTTCTATAATTGAGAGGTTTTTGTGGATGCTACAAGGCAAGAAAACAAAGATGGTATTTGGTAGATCAATGAAGATTGCAAATTGCAATATGACAGCTAAAAGGGCAATTGAGTTTATCATCTTTATGCTTTGCTCTTCTTTGTGGGCTGTACTGACTATTGGCCCACTTATTCTGATTATAAAATGTCAAAATACTGGATATTTTCTCTGGCTGCTATCTTGGGAGACCTGTGCTGTCTCTAGCTGGGTGTGAATATTTTAAATCAATTTTTTTTTTTAATTTTATTTTGGTTGGTAATTTATTTATTTATACTAATTATATTAAGTCTTATGTTATAACATTTGACCAGCCCATAATTCATTTTTTTTAAAAAGAAGAAGAAGAAGAAGTATAAGTCGTAGAATATATCCTTTTATTTTTATATAAATGATAAATTATGTCGGTTTTTATTTATATATAAATGAATCAATAAACAACGTCTGATAGGGCTTAGTTAAAATTCTGTTAGGGCTAGAAACCCCGCTCGAAAGAGCTTGGATTAAATCCCGTTTGGGCTTAATCGGTCCGATGTGATCGGTCCTTCGCGGTTTGCTGTGCTCAGGTGGTGTGCGTTCCTGCTTTGATGCGGCTGAGGGTTCTTCTTCGGTGGGGTTCTGGCAGTCGGGTCTGGCTGGGATCGAGGTAGTGTGTACGGGGCGACTTCGGCTACGGGAAGGAGCTTCCTGGAGGTTCGTCTTCACTACCCACATGGATCCCTGATGTATCGTCGGCCAGCGGTGCTATTTTAGGACGATGCTTGGCTTTCATCCGTAGTCTACGTTCCCTTCGGTTTAGATTTAGTTTTCCTTGACTCGTTTTCTTGTAGAGTGTGCTTCCTTATGTTGTATTGCTCCGCTTTTTGTTTTTCGTTTTCGCTTGTTTGTATTGACGGGTTTCCGTCTGCCGACTTGTCGGCCTTCGAGATTCAGGTATATCTGATATCGAATTATTTCCTAATAAAAATAAAAAATTGACCAGCGAATTTCAAAATTGATTTATTTCTTTACATCATAATTAATTATCCAAAAATGCACTATTAATCTGTTCTTAAAGCATAGATTACAAATAAGAGTGTATTTTATTACAAATAAGTGTATTTCAAAATGCACTATTAATTATCCAAAAGTAAAGTATGGTTTTTTTGGCATGAATAATTTTTGTCTTTTAACAATGCACTTAAGGTTTTATTATCTAATTTATGCACTTGAAAAAATTATCGTATGTTTAACCCTTTTTGAGTTTTACTTTTTTTTTTGTATATATAAAATATCAATTTCTCTTACATATGCCCTAAATACACAAGTTAAAAGGTTTACTTTGGAAATCTTTTCAAAATTTTAATTATTTTACTATTTTTTCGGTAAAGATTTTTTTTTTCAACCAACATTTTTAATCTATGCTCTTAAAGTATAGATTAGAAAGACTTGTAAATACAAATATGAATCAGTTATAAAAACCATAAAATAAAAATAAGAAAAAACCGATGATGAAATTATATAATCAGAATTGAGAAGCATGTGAATACTCTAGACAGGGCCGTGCCGAGGATTTTATGGGCCCTGTGCTACAATTAATTTTCGAGCCCTTATATTAAAATAGATTTTAAGTCGGGAAGTAAATTAGAGTATCGTAAGTAATTATAATTTGAATTAAAATTGGTATTAATAATTTTATGGTACATTTTGAACCGATTATGCCTAACAAAAAGATAAAATGCTCTCAAATGTTAATTTTTAGGTAATTGTTGTTGTTTGATTAAACATGTTTTTTTTGCTAACTATGGACATTAATTTATCTAATTAAAAAAATGTTCGTAGATATAAATATTTGAAAATAAAATAAAATAGAAATAATTAGGATCCCCATGAAAGAAGGAAATATAGCATTTGATTGAATTAATTAAAAAAAATTGATGCAAAAAAAAAAAACTACAGCATAAAATTATGAACTAAAACCGGACCAAATTGGGAAGGGGTTGGGTGGGAGCGGAGCTGTAAGCACTAGTTAACTACAGTAATTATTGTTCGTGGGGCCTGTGGCAATTAATTTGTAAAAAGCGCTTGTACTGAGAATCGAACTTGTACCAAAAAACAAATGCGCCTCATTACAAAACCACTGAGGCAAGGAGGAATCCATGCTACTTTGCTTCTGTTTTGAAATATGAGGCCCAACAATTTTGCGGGCCCTGCGCGGTCAGACCGCTTGAACCGCCCAAAAACCGGGCCTGACTCTAGAAAAAAAATATAGAAGTAGAAAATCATGCAATAGATATACCATATATTCCTAAAACACTTTTTTTTATTAGAAAATAATTCGAGGCCAGATAAACTAAACACAAGTGGTTAATTACTTTTTTTATTAATTAAATAATTAATGACATTACATCATAAAACATAAAACATTGACTCAAAAAAAAAGTGTTACTACGTAATAAAAAAGGAAAGCATAAATGTAGTTTGAGTAATTCAATCAATCAAAGGTATAATGAAAGAGAGAGGGAGCCAATTATCAATAAATCGAAGTGGAAATTTTCTTAATAACTTGCAAATTATATTGATATATACCAGGGTACAAAATTACATATAGATACCATGAACGAGAACAAAAAAAATAGAAAAATATTTACACCCTAAAAAATCGCTCCCTCTCAAGCCGGCTGGGATTTTAGCCAGCCCAGCCGAGCCAGCCAACCGAATCAAATTTAGCTTCTCATACAGAGAGGCGCCGTAAACGGGCGAAGCCGAGCCGTCTGGTTTGATCAGCCACGTAGGCTCGAAAGAAGAAAACAGCTGGAGACAGGCTGTCAGCAACCAAGCCCCCCCTTCCTCTCTCCCTCTCTACCCTTTTTCTCGTCCTCCAGTTGTGTTGTCTCACTCTCTCTCTCTCTCTCTCTCTCTCTCCGAGCAACGAAGTCCGTTTCTCTCTGTGTAGCGGCTGAGGAAGAAGAAGAGGAAGAACCGAGGCGGAGGAGAAGCGGAAAAGGGAGCCGCTCTGCGTCGGATCGAGGCGGTGTTTCTGCAATTTGAAGGTATAACGATCCGGTCTATCCTTTTCCCCCCCTTGTGATTTCGTTTTCGTACGGATGCTAGGGTTTCCTTTTGGTTTGCTTCTGTTCTTCCACGATTGATTCGTTTCGCCTCTTGATCTGAGGTTTGGAATGGTTATTTTTCTGGTATACGCGGTGTTTGTTTGAGAATCTCTCCCTCTGGATCCGTGAGTTGGCCGGTGTGGAAATTTAGGGAATTTGGTTGAGCTGTTGGGTTTTTGGCGATCTGTTTCGTGTTTCTTGTGTTTTCGGTGTGGGAATGTTTGATTGCTTTGCGGAAGTTGCGAGAATTAGATTAGGGATAGTGTTTAGGGGATTTTGGAATGATCACTTGCGTGTTGGATTCTTTGCGGCTCCTTTGTTAGTTTGTACTCTTTCGTTCTTTCCTGCTAATTGTTTTGCTTCATTGGGGTGCTTGAGGAAGAATGAGGTTGATTTGAACAGGTAGAGAGTTTAAATCTGTGGATGAAAGAGAGACATGCAGATAGTAGACACGTTTTTTTAGGATTATAGAAGTTGCTCTCAAACTATGATATTTTTCTGAGCATTAAACAATTAATGAAGTGACTAGGGTTTCATAATTCATGCCATTGTAGGATGTAGATGAAACAGGCATGATGACTAGCCAGAATTCCCACTGTCTTCCCCATTAATGGACATGCTCTGATTTCAAACAATCTATACAAAATTACAAACAAGGCATATCAATCATGTTGACAGCATGTATGCCCTCTATGTCTTTGCTGCTTCTCAAAAAGATTTTCATTTTTGTTTTAAGTAATTGCATTTATCTACATTGTGTAGGGTCATATATATGGTCTCTTATCCAAACTTTCTTTTTGTCTGAGCAGATAATCTTACTTCAGGGCATTGTTGGAGTGAAGTCGGTGCTAATAGGTTTACAAAACTTTGTGTTATTTCAAAGGGTTCAACCTCCTTGATGCTACCTGGTGGGTTATTCAGCACGAAGGAGCCTTGGCTTTATAGGACGGTCATCCTCAGTATCCATGCTGTTAGAGAGCATGCGTGGAATCTGTGCTTCGAGTAATGCCCCTTACCAAACTTGCTGTCGATGCACTAGGTGTGGTGACCATTTGTCTAGTCATTCTGTTGGTGCTTATTGGCCTCTTTTGCATTATCTACACTCTCTACTTCTGCTATCGAATTCAGCAATCAGGCTTCACTCAACTCAGATACTTTAACGGCCCTTGGATTGTCCGGATTTCTTTTGTTCTATTTGGGATATGGTGGGCTGTCAATGAAATTGCACGGTTAGGTTTACTGAGACAGAAGGGCAGTATTGTTGATTTGTTGGCCAAAGAATGGCAGGAAGACATTTGCAAGTATTATATACTGGCAAATCTGGGATTTGCAGAACCGTGCCTGTTTATAATCATGTGCTTTCTCCTACGCGCGTCCTTGAAATGGAGGGGCTCAGGGATCCTGAGCCCGAGATGGAATGCCAGAACAGCTGGTTATGTTTTGCTCTATTGCTTCCCAGTCTTTCTCCTTGATCTCATTTTTGTCTTTGTTGTGCCCAAGATTGGCAACGGAAATAGCAAGTTCTTGAAGTTGCCCCCATCGTTCACCCGCACCATGCGTCCAGTGCACACAGATGGGCACCATGCAGTCTCCGTCTGCTGTTTCCCTTTGCTGTGTACCATACTTCACGGGATTTTCACCTTCATTCTAATTGTGTACTTGTTATTTCTCGGAAGGCGGATGGTTTCCTCTGTCATCAACAAGAGCTTGCAGAGGAGGATTTACACACTGATATTCTTAGTTTCATGTTTCCTCCCCTCAAGGGTTATTTTGCTTGGCTTTTCAGTTTTGGCAAGGGCTCACTTTTTGTTATTAGAAGCCCTCGCCTTTGCTGGATTCGTCTCGCTTCTATCTTGTGTTATAGTGGCTATTTTCATGCTTGTGTACTTACCAGTTGCGGACTCCTTAGCCCTTAGAAGCAGTCTGCTGGATGCAGAGGCAGGGTCCAGGCACTCTTATACCTCCGCCGCATCAGCTGCAGAGCGTTACAGTTACGAACCCATTCCTCTCGTCCCTGCAGCCAACCAAAGCCTCGAGACAAGCACCGGTACGAGCGTCGGGAGAGATTCCGATGCCTCAACCAAGCCTGGGTCCATATCTTTCCGGACCATGATCAAGGATGATCCTTCAGCAACCAGCGCATTTGAAGAGGAATTGAGGGTATTCTCCCCAGGCTTTAATTAGCGTCGGTTTTCGTCCTCTGGGTTAGTCTCCTGGCACTGCCTCCCTTATAATTTTGAGCTTAAAAGAGTTGTTGTTGTGGGGGCAAAGGGGGGGAGCAGATGAGAACCAATTTTAGTGCAGGTGAATGTTGATTGTTGAGTCTGTAGACTGGGGAGGGAAAGGCACTGGGAAAAATCTAAGTGTCTCGAGAGAGTTGTTATAGCAGTTAATTAATAAGGCTGTATCTGTTCATATGACAAGAGATTTTATTTACCGTCCTCCTTTTTGCTTCATAAATCATTGATTGGGGCCTTTTCTTTAAACATTTTTGCAGCTGGACTTGTAGAGTAAGTGTCTCTGAATTGTAGAAAGTGGGAATGTTTTGCTTTCAACCCGATCGTTTGTGTTTCTGAATTTCGACTGATTGGAGTGATGACTTAACTAGTTCATCATTTCCTTAGAGCATAGGATAGAAAAACCGAAAAACAAATACGGAAAAAAATAGTATATTTCTCATCAATAAATTTATAGTAGAATATATTAATATTATTACTGTATTTTCAAGTCAACCTAAATTTTAGGAAAATTTATAGAAAACTACCCCTTAAATGTGAGGATTTTCACTTAACCACCCCTTAAATTCAAAATTATCGAAAACTATTATAAATGTGGAGGTTTTCACTTAACTATCCTATATCCTTCTATTTTATCAAAGTTTATAATTATATTATTAAACTTAATATAGTTGATTAACGCAATTTAAAAAATATTTTATTTCACATTCACATTATTTTGAAAATAAAGTATTTTTCCCTTCCAATATTTTTAAAATCCACAATTTTAAAGGTTTTCTTCAAAACTGTTTTCTTAACAAATGACAGCTAATCTAAGTTATATATGGAAGTGTTCAATAACTCTAATTGTTTATTCATCAACAAATACATTATTTGTACAATATTTCTAAGTCAAGCTTTTTGTAATATAATTACTCAATAACTGACAGCTAATCTAAGTTCAAATTCAATTAACAAATGCAGTCTTTTTTGTTAGAAATGATCAATAAGACAATACCTCCTCTGAAAGAAAAAAAAATCAATGGTGGGTCAAACATTAAAACTACCGTATATATACTTATATGCTATACGCACGGTTACATATCGCCATCGGCACGGTGCCGATGTCGAGTGCCCAAATTGACAGAGAAGATGCCGATGCCGAGTGCCCAAGTCAGCAGAGAGGAAGCCAATGTCGAGTGACCAAGTCGCCATTCTTGTCATATGCTGAAAGGTCTATAAATAGGAGCTTGGTTGGATTTATTTTCGATTGCACTATCATCGTATTCTCTACATCATCGGAAAAAATGGCGTTATCTGAAGAAGATGGCGGAGGCGAGTTACCGTTCGACATTTTTAGCTATAGTGATCCGGAGGAGCTCGTGAAGAATCTCGAGGTAAACTTTTCATAAATTGTTAATGTTTGTAAAACTATATATATATATATATATATATATATATATATATATATATATATATATATATATATATATATATATATATATAGCGGAATGGCGATACAGATCAAACAAAGTTGTTTATATAGAGGGAACCTTTTTATAATTATGGATATGTTGTTTGAATAGAATCATAATATAGCATAGTTGTGTAAAACGAAACCATCATATAATATAGCGTTATTGCATCATATTTTGTAAAGTTGCATATAGTGAGATTGTGTGCGAAAATGTTCTTAGTACATAAGTTACATTATTTAGGAACAAAACCAACCTCTTGATATGGGTACAGAATATGGTTCGATGTTTACACTTGATGGTTTTTGGGCTGATCAAGTAAACATGAAGGCATGGGCTAGATATGTAGGGAAAAAAAACATGGTATCTGTGATCACTCGATCATGGAAGAACAAAATGAGTGGATTGGGTACTTTTCGTTTAGTGTGTGATAAGTACGGAGGGGCTCGAGATAGTCCAGATGTCGACTTAGATTTTCCTTCTGCATCGAGTAGGCGAGGGAAAACGACGAAGCTCGGATGCGAGTTTGAGCTGGACGGCGGAGCTGAGGGGGGGACTAGGGGGGCACGTGCCCCCTCTCTCACACGACAAACTACCTAGGTGTATTCTCCTCGTCGATAGCTTCGTTTTGATATATAATACGCCTTAATCCGACATCTGAGTAAAAAGTTATGAATATTTAAAAATTAAGGGCATATTAATCACTTTAATTTTATTTCAATAGGCTATAATGATTTTATATTTTACTTAAATTAACATTTACATACTATACTTTATCTCGAGAGCTTCGAAATGAGAGGTTATACTAATCATTCCGACAATGAGATAAGAAGTTACGCAGGTTTAAATTTTTTATATCTGGTTATACATATATTATATGTTATGAGTACAATTAATTATACTTAACTAGGGTTTTTATTTGAGCCAAACAAGTCTAGTACTGTATTAATGTTTGATTATATTTATCTCATTTAGAAACAAGTCAAGCTCGAGTAGAACCTATATTAATGTTTGACTATATTTATCATAAATCGGTGATATTTTATCTTAAAATAACATTATTAATTATCGTATTATATATAATTCTTCATGTCAATTTAATTCAAAACAATATCGTAAATTTCTGACGGTGCCCCCCCTCCGAAAATTCTGAGCTGGAGGGTCGTCAAAATGATGTTGACAATTGGACCATCAAGGTTATATGCGGTGTGCATAACCACAAGCTTGCGGATAAGATGTTAGGACATCCTTATGCTGGTCGATTAACACCAGGTCAACATCGGCATGTTAGTCGTCATACCTTGATTGGGTTAAGACCTCGAGATGTGCTGCGCGGGATGAAGTATGATGATCATGACTGCGTGACGGACATTCGTCAAGTGTACAATGCACGAGCCCAGTTGCGGAGAAGCGCTGCAGAGGGACGGAGGGACCTGCCTCAAACGCTACACACACTCCATCAAAAAGGATACTATATCACCACCAGGAAGTCCTCTAAGGCAGGAGTAGACGAGGTTACTGACGTACTTTTGGCACATCCGCACTCGCGCCATCTTCTGATGTTGTTTCCATATGTTATCGTGATGGACTCGGCCTACAAGACGAACGAGTAAGAGTTATCACTTTTTGTCGACTACTTTTATATTTGTCATACATTGTAGCTTTTCTTTTTTACTGATTCATGTTCATGTGGTAGGTACGAAATGTCGTTGCTAGAGATCGTTGGGATTACTAGCACAAACAACACATTTGCAATTGCGTTTGTATTCATGGCAGGGGAGACCACGGATCACTATAGTTGGGCACTAAGGCGACTACGTCATCTGTGCGGACAATGACTCCCAGAAGTAATTGTTACAGACATAGAGTTGGGTCTTATCAAGGCTCTTCGGGAGGAGTTTCCCATGGTAAAGCATATGTTGTGCTCCTTTCATATTATGTGCAACATCGAATTGAAGAGTAGGATTACACAATCGAGCAAGAAGCGAACGACCTTTTACAATGACTGCTTTGCCTTATTTGAGTCGAAGACTGAAGAAAGTTATGAGGTGCGTCTACAATCGATGAATTCGAATTGAGAGGCACGATGGGGTCTTATGAAGTACCTTGAAGACACGTGCCTCATAGAATTCAAGGAGGCGATTGTTCGTGCATGGGTTGATAAGTTCCTACATCTGGGGATGCGAACTACGAATAAGTAAGTGAAATTGAATTGTCTAATTTCGTAAGCATTATATTTAATTATCCTACATACGTCACACTCATTGTTTTTTTATGTTATAGTGCCGAGTCAGCACATGCAAATTTAAAGTCCATGCTAGGCACGGTTGTTGGTGGGTTCGTTGACGTTACAGAATGTATTGACAAAATGGTCAATGAACGGGTAGACCAACTCAGAGGGTTCCTTGAGAAGTCACGGTTGACAATCAAACGGTGTGTCATGAGTGAACCAATTTTCGCTCCGCTATTGATGCTAGTGACTTATGAGTGCTTCGACCTTCCGTTGGCCAACTACAACAATGCGAAGGCACTTCCGTCAAGCCATGATGGATTGATGGTGTTTGCAGGGATCGCTATTGGAGGGATGCTTACGATGTTCCATGTGCACATGAATTCTTAGACGCGATCTCCAACCGGCAACCTATTAGGCCCTCGCAGATTCATCCATTCTGGCAACAAGTAATGTGGGATCCAGTTATTCCTCCCAAGAGCTCCAGTGGAGGAAACGGTGACACAACTCCAAATAGTCAAGGATATGCCACCCTTCGAAGTGATATTGATGGAAACAACCTCGCGCCTGATCAACAAGATTTGATGGGCGAGGCATATTTCAACATGAACAACCCTGGTTTGTCGACCATGAGAGAGCGAACCGGGATCCATCGAAAGGGTCGTCCTACAGGGAGACGATCTTTGCAGCGAGACCTTTCTGGATTTGAGCACGGGAGACGGGATGGTGCCGCTAGGGCGTGTGGCAGAGGCTGATCAAGAGGGAGAGGTCGGCAGGTAGATCCTTCGGTTATGTCGACTGATCACATCCATAAGTTGATGCTACACTTTGTTGTTAGATGTTGCCCGGTTGCTAGTGATGGTCATTGCGGTTATCATGTGTTAGTGTTGGTTCTTGGGTATGGCGAAAACCAGTACATGCAAGTTAGAAGAGAGGTCGTTGCCAAGCTTTGAGCAAATAGGTGGTTGTACCAACCCTCATCACTATTACACTCGATTGACGATCTCATCGAGAATGTTGATGTGCAAGACCCGACTCCTTGTTTACATCGTCATGAAAGATGGATGGAGGCACCAATGATCCCACTTGCTGTAGAAACCTTCTACCACAAGGTCGTAGTGGTCCCAAGTAACGACAATCCTCACATCTGCTTTCCTATTGTCGCAAATGGGTCGAACCAAACTCCACCTACTGTGGTTATTACATTAGCCTGGCTGGGAAGAGTCCATTGGAGCCTCGTCTGGCTATTACAAGGATCGCCACTTCCTCCTACTGTACTAGAATGGTCGCATTTCCACCACCCAAGTGTGAATGGCTGGGATACCCCATACAATGAGCGCATTCAACAATACATCAACTACCGTCAAGTGGAGAGAGTGGGCCGCGTGTAGTCATGATTTGCTTTTCACATAGCGTACGAAATGGATTTGAACTGATGCAGCTATGTACTAGACTATTATGCAATACTATTTTAACGAAGTGTTAGCAATCCGCAATACATACAACTAATATTTAAGAATTGCGAAATAACATATTTGATCAACTTTCATATTATGATAAACATTGAAAACTGCAAGGCCTTGCACTCCTCCGGCAGATTGAAATTTACTTAGAACAAACATAATTAGAAGAACAAAATGAAACATAACACAATCCCAAACAGAGTACGGGAACAAAATGAAAACTGCAATCCCAAACATAAACAAATAGAAGGGTCCAAGTATAAGTTCACGAGTCCATTCCCATGCTACTCAGATGTTTGGCATAAACTGGTAGAACTGCGATGCACGAACTTGAGTAGGCGCCACATGTAGCACTTCACCACGAGCTTCCCTGATGTAATCCCGAATCTCAGAATCAGAAAACACTTGATCACCCCGAGCCACCATAGATTCCAGACGATACAACAACACACCAAAACGCTACATAGAAAACAATATGATGGTGATCAATAACTATGTATTAAACAAACCAACTAAAATGAAAGGTCATTGGTATTATTCATACGTACCCGCTGATCGTACACGGCAACAGATATGTTTCCGGTAGCTGTTGTCGTGAGCTTTTGAAAACAAATGGGTGGCCATGCTCACCAACCCACTTCTGAAGCGGTAAATATTCACGAAACCACTCCATGTAGTCTGCGAAAACGGCGTGAGGCTCAAGCGCGACTGTATGTCCGTTGAATGAGATATACACATCTGAAACAATTAAGGTTGTGTCTGGCAACAACGTGGTTTTTTGGGAGGTATAGATTTTTTTGGAGGTAGAGTTTATTTTATAGATTATGGAGATGTGGAAGGTGGAGATTTTTTTGTAAAAAATCTTAATGGTGTTTGGAAGATATTTTTGTGGTAAAAATGACAAAATCGACCTCACTAAAATGTCCCTCATCTCTCTCCATCCAAAAAAAACCTCCCAAACCATCCCTCCCCCCCCCCCAAGGTTCCATTTTTCTGGAAAAAAAAACCCACCTGCACCTCCCGCACCCCCTCTTACACCTCTCATCAAACACCATGCTTCTAGGTTTCTTTTTTCTTTGAACCCCTCAACCCTCACAAACCCCCACCTACACCCCCCACCAAACACAGACTAAGTGGTTATCCCAACGCTCGTCCACAGGGTGCCAGAGCAGCTTGAGGCCCTTGACCTGTTGGGGTCTTTCTTATGTAAGCGGGAGGATTCTCTCCATCGGAACTGTCTGTACATACCCAAACTGGCGCAAAACTCGGTATGATATGTAGGGTTCCTTGATGGTGGAAAATTGGATTATTCCTCTGTACCGAGCTACGCGGTAAAACCCGTTGAAATCTAGTTGACCTTAGGGCATGAACTTGATGTCCTCCTCATGCATTGTTTCCAGTTGTTTTATGAACTGAAGAGTCCTCTCCGAGGTCATATTCGGTGTGGGTCGAGAAGCGTATTGCTTTGCCCAGAGAGGGTCTCCATGTTCCGTCGGGTCCTCATAAACGTCGGGTGAGAACATTGGGAAGTGAGCAAAGATCCAATACTGAAAGACCGTAATACATGTAAGGCATTGACTAATATTAAATAACAAAACACATCAGCTATGGGGGATGTACTAATACATGCAGCAGAGTAGTACACCCACCAATGGTAGAGACATCCCAGACCTAGACGAGATCCCCAACTGCCGATATAGATATGCAAGGACGCCCGCTCCCCAAGCGTACTCTGCGATGCGTGCATGATCAGTGACGAAGTCCAACGCAGCTATTGGTATGGAGGTTGTGGTTCTGTCATTCAGCACTACGCAACCTAGAACCTCCAGCAGATAACCTGTTACGAGTACTCGATGGGGTGTGTCTGGCTTGAGCAACAGGTTCGCAAGGTGCAAATCCAGACTGTTGTGGTAAAATGAATTCCCACTTGGGTGAAGTTTGTTGCCATCCACTGCTGTCGTACACCGTTTGAATGGGTAGGATTCAGTGCGGCGCTGTCGATTGGAAAACCAAGCAACTTGTGCACATCGTGCAAGGTAATTGTCATCTCCCCCCATGGGAGATGGAAGTTCTTGGTCTCCGGATGCCCCCAATAGAGGAAGGCTTGAATGTGACAGTGATCGACTTTCCCAAAACTGATATCCTCCAAAACATGCAACCCACTATGCTTGGCCAAATACCACCAGTTCCATTGGGTTGCATCACGCGACCATCTTCGTAATGCCTGGAATTGTTCTGAACGCCTGATGCTCTTCATGCATCTCCACCCCCTACAAACCACATAATGAGGTATTCAGCATAACACTTGTACACGCAATAATCGTAAATGTTTACAAATCTTTAATTGAAGTACACCCACCTCAGTTATCCACAGGTTGCGACACTTGTGAGTCCTGTAGTGTCGAAGTGGCTCGACGAACTTGGGGCGTCCATCGTCCACATCCCTGACGGTCAGACGATTGGACGTGCCGACTTGGGCATTTGGTATTGGCTCAGACGATGGGACGACGTAGGCTGCAGCGGTCAGGCGATGTCACGTCGTAGCCAGGAATCTGTCAGATTCCCTGCGTGTCGACTCGGGAATTCGGTACCGGCTCAGAGGATTGGACATGCGTCAGTCGATGTGACGTCTGTCAGGTTGACAGCCCAATCTCGCCTTGAAGAGGTCAGTTCGGGTCTGCCGATCTCGGAAGTCGGCATAGCCAACATTGGTGTCGGTCTGTGAATTCGATATTGGCAAACTGGGTGTCGTCTCGAGCATTCGGGTTCAGTACTGTGCCTTTGGCGATAAATTGGTCGTGCATATAGCAGAACCCTATATATATTGCTCACAAACCTACCTTTGTAAGTTGGAAAAAATTCTCTATATAAAATCACTCAAATCTTACTTATATGCTCACAAACTTACATTGGAAAAAATTCTCTATATAAAATCACTCAAATCTTTCTATTACGGAGTATATTATATTAAACTCACTCAAAGCCCTAAAATTGGATGAGGTAATTTTGTAAAATTTGGGCTACTTTTTGGCCCTCATTACAAAAATGTTTTAAAAGTGGATTTTTTGTTTTCTCTTCAAAATATTCACACAAAAATCAAAGATGCTATAAGCAAGACGATAAAATTACTCTTGACAAAGTTTCAACTAAATTGTCCAATTAAGTCAATGAAACGTGAATCAGCGCCCGCGCCTCATCGTACTCACCACTCACCATCACAAAGGGCTGCGGAGGGAGCGCCACCTACCGACGAGAGTGCCTCCTGGATGAACCTCTAACACGCCCACTCAGAAGCGCTGCGGTTCATCTTCGAATCCTTTTCCGACGTCGAGGACGACGGATAAAAGCAAAGAGTGAGATGTGAGACCCATGAATTTGGGATTAATTTCACTCCATTGGTTTGTCATGACTGCTTGAAGTTTGTTCATTCAAACACCTGAATTCAAAAATTCCGCTGATTTCAAAACCCCATCATCTTCGTGCTTATTCTTGGATCATATGTTTTTCTCATTTATTCCTCATCTCAATTCAATCCAAAAGAAAAAGATCGTTTTGTTACAGTCAGTTGCTTTAAATATGATCTCATTGATGGTTAAATATGATCTCATTGATGCTCAATTAACTCTAATCCCTCATTGTTTTTTTCCCTTTGTGAACCTTAGTGTCCTATTTATTTCGTAAGTTGCAAATGCTTCAATTCGATTCATTGAAGATAAAGTACTCTTATAAGTTGAAGATAAAGTAGATCATTGTCTATGCCTTCAACATTGAGTCATTGACAACTTCAAAAGGCGGTATGAGGAAACATTTTTTTCCCAATTTGAGATCAAACACGAGTTTAAACCGCATTTTTTAATTTCTCAATTATAAGATGAGACACGAAAAAAAAAGGAATAAGAAGAGACTCGGTTTAGAACCGCATCTCATTGGTATGTGTTTTTTTTTCCCGTTATGTTACTCTTTTTTTTAATAAAACATGAAAGAAACGTGGTTTGAAACTGTGTTTCTTTTGTTTTCTTTTCATTCTCAATCCAATTTCAAATTTGAGATCTTGCAAATAAAATGCGATCTAACCGCATTTTTCTGTTATTATCTGACAAGAATTTGAAAATGTAAATATTTCGTTAAATATTTATTTTTTATTTATAAATATTTTTAAAAAAATTCTTAAAATGAATTGGGGAAAAAAATTCTTAAGTTGTACCGTCACTTTTACGTGTCCGTCTTTTAAAATAGTGGAAATTAATTACGTTTCCCAAAGAGCGAGCCAGCTCGAAGAACAACAGGGATGATTCGTTAGAATCTGACAATTCCCTTCAATCATGTCAATTCAATCATTATCTTGCGAGTATCTTTCTATCTGAGGATGAGTCGTGGATTAAAGTCTGAGATTTGGGGGAAGTAACCGCAAAACCCTAATTTGCAGTTCATCAGGCGGAGAAAATCCATGCTTAGTAGAGCTTTGTGGTTTGAAGATGGAGAGCGATAGATTAGCTGATAAATTCGGTGGTTTAACAACGACGGATGGAAAGGATAATAGCTTGTTTCAGGTCATGATGGCCGTCGAAGTCGCTGAGGCCACCATCAAACAGCAGGTCTCTCTCTTTCTATCTCTCCCAGAAACAAAGGGAAAAAAAATTGAATCCGTATATGGATTGGAATGTCAAAAATCATTGCCAAAACTAGAAATTGTATCTGCTGTACACAATACAGTACACTGCCTGATCTTTAGTTTGACTGTTCAAGTCATTAGTGAAAGTCTGGTACTTTTCGGTTTCTGGATCGTTTTGATAACGATTGAGATTTCATAACGGGTATGGAGTTACATTACATCCAAACACTAGTGAAATTCCAGCACAATATTTTGTTCCCTCCTTTCTGGCTTTTAGAGGGCAAATTAGGAACAACATCACTCCATAGACTGTATTATTTGGTTCCTTTGGAATTAATTTACCTTTTTTTTTCGGAAGAAAAGAAAAAGGAGCTAGCCAGCAAGAAATAGTGAAAGAGGTGTAATACGGTTTTAGTGATGGATCTCTGTTCCCTTATTGAATAGATTTGTTCTATACTTATTGTTGATTTATTTCGGGGTAAGGATACCCCAGACCCTGCCTAATTGCAGTTGTTGTTGTTGTTTTTAATGGGTTGTCAGGCAGACTAGTAATATTATTGAATGACTTCCTTTCAGGTTGAGGAGAATAATAGGCTGAGGACAGAGCTTCAGAAAAAAGAACAGGAGCTAGAACATATTGTAAGTGCCTCTACTTGAAGCCAGGAGTGTTTTTTTACAGTATCAATTACTTGTTTACGGAGTATTTTTTAAGCGAGTCTATGACAATGCTAACTGTATCAATAGAGGCAAATTTGATTCATTACTTGTGCTTCTTCTGTTTACCTTGGATAAAATAATTCTGGCATTGGAATTTGCTATTTAAGCTGTCATTTTTGGAGCCCCTACAAATATGCAATTTCTTTATCCCTGTCTCTTCTCACGTTCAAAATATATGCATTTCTCTTATCTAAGCTGATTTATATTTACCTGCAGAAAGTGGACAGGACAATAACCTATAGGCATCACTCAGTTGAGCAATGTGATGATCATGGCCGTGATTCTGTGCAAAAGTCTGAGGGTCTTGCTGAACAATTTTATATAGAGAACCAGTCCGGTACAAGCAGGAACAATGGTAGCTTAAGTGCAGTTTCACATGGACAGACAATTACAGAAAGAGCTACTGCCTCAATTTCCCCTTGCAGGTATCGAGTGACCAAATTACGTGGTTATGTTGTAGGTGTAGCCTGTAGACTTCAATATTTCTAGACAAGTAATCTTTAGTGTGGCATAAGACAAAGGTTGCTGATGAATGAAAACAAAATAAAACAGCAGTTGAATAATTATTCATTTATTTGTCGGTTACTTTGGTTCTGAAGTGGGGTCATGTGAAACAACTATTTTAGTAGGACTGAATGACTGATGATATGAATGTCAAACATACCAAGTGATACTACGAGGGAGCATTTTATAACTCTTCTAATTGCAAAACAGTTTATTTATCAGTGTTGAACAATTGTTCTTTCGGCAAACATTATCTTTATCATTTCATTTTGGTTTGGCGAAGGTATCCCATGGATGGAGAATATGAAACCCACATTAATATCCCGGGACAAGGGATGATGTATATGGCTGAATCAAACAAGTCTAGCAATATTTGGAAGCAGGTAACATGAAGGTTTTGCTCTTTTGGTATGTACCTTTTCTTCTGCAATTTCTCATTTTCATTTAACACATGCTTGCATAGTTTTTGCGCCAAAAGATTAATGACCATGAGCAAGAAATCATGCAGTTGAAGAAGCATCTTACTCAGTACTCTGTCCGGGTAAGGCATTTATGATGTCCCTTATATTTCACACTTCATGTTATCTGTACATCATTACAATTGCCTTACCCTTATTTACCTCATCATAGGAAGCACAAATACAAAATGAGAAATCTGTACTGGACAAGCGTATTGCTCAGATGCAAATGGTAATGGACTTATTTTCCTTGACCCATGCCCTTAATAATGTTTAATTTCATCTACCCTTTCCAGTTCTACCTAGACAATGTAAATGATAAATCTTTCTTTATCCATGGAAGTAAAAGCTACATTCCTCACTAAAGGAAAAACAGGAAACAAGTGTTATCCAGAATTTCTTCCATATTAAGCGGAGTCTTTTAAAAGTATCAATAATTGCTATCAGGCATTTGATCAGCAGCAACAAGACCTAGTTGGTGCTTCATCAAAAGCTCACTCATATAGACAAGATATAATTGAAGAAAATGTTCGCCTTGCATATGCATTACAGGTATTACATTTTCCATTCATGATTTATGCCTCTGTTGCTGCTTGAATGTAGTTCCTTTTCAGTTAATGCTCTATCGAAGGCTGATACACTTCTGTTTCCTGTCTTCTTTTCAAATAGAATTTCCCCTTTAAACGCTATGTTGGATGTGAACTTCCGTAGTGTTGTTTCCAATCTGTTACATTGCCCAGAATTGAGAAATTTAAAAAAAAAATGCTAGCATAGGTCATTATTCCTGGTTCTTTTGACGTCTAGTCAGTGTTTCTTAAGAGTAATCTATCACTAGTATAGGTGATAAAATGGCTTCAAGTTAGAAATTTTGATAAAAGCTATGCCCAGTCATTCAGATTAAATTTCGGATTGTTTTTAATGCATCATATCCATTCTTAGTTTTCTGATTGAAAGAATCCCAACTCAACAAATGCTTTCACTTGGTGGTTATTTCAGGATGCCCAACAGGATCAAGCGATTTATACGTCATTGTTGCTGCCTCTTCTTGCAGAGTACTCTTTGCAGCCTCAAGTTCTTGATGCACATTCTGTTATTAGTAGTGTAAAGGCCAGTGCTCATTTACTTCCAATTCCATCTCTCATACATATTGTCACCAATACATTTGCTGAAGTGTGATAGGTCTATGCAATTATGCCTGGATTTTTTTTCTGATGCTCAATTGTTGTTTATATATGTCTAGATATGTTAGTAAAATTTGAGATATTACTAGTATGTTACTATTGTAATTGCACTGTGAGTGATAGAATTTTGGTATGCCAATGGCAGATTGTTGATTATTGAGGGAGGAGGATGTTATGGCCTACAGATCCATTTGAAATGTCTTGACGATTTGTAATTGTTCTGAAATTTTGATTATTAAATGCAAATATGCTTTGTAATGTCCTATGGAAGATATTATTAATTTACTTGATTTTTTGGGGGTCTGAATCAAGCATCATTTGTTCATCAGTATAAATAATCCGAGTGTACTAGTTAAACACCGAGTCACTGACTAGATACCTCTTTTCTTCTTGCGTCTGTGTTGGATGTCCACAAAGAAGTAGTACTTTTTCTATATAAGACACAAGTGGCATGAATCTTGAGAAATAGAGGTTCTTTTCCTTTATTCTAAATTGTATTTCATGTTGATTTACAGTCCATAGTTTGTTACTTGCAGGTTCTTTTTAAGCATCTTCAGGAGAAACTGATTATTACTGAGGTATTGAATCAGATCAAAATATCAAATCAGTATATATTAAAGCACTGGGGCTTTTTTTTTTTGCATGGCATTGAATCATGAAAAATCTGAGAACTAAGATTTTGCTTACATTCTTACAAGCATCTCCCTTTTGTTTTCCTGATAAACAAGCATCTCTGTTTTGTTGTAGGCGAAGTTGAAGGATTCTCAGTATCAGCTAACGCCATGGCATCCAGATGGGAGCAACTCAAATTCGTATGCTCCATCCCCCCAAAATTTCCATGGTGGAGCACCCACTTCAGTATGTTCATATATCTTGTGATTCTTTTAGCCACTTTTTAGTATTTTATGATGATTTCTCTGAAACGCTAGAATTTGCTTCAATCAGAGCAAAAATGGACTTCATCTTGCGTCTCAGACAACATATCCTTCTCCAAATGTTGCAAACTCTGATGCTCCAACGGGTGCAGATTGGGATACTGGAGGGATCCAAGATCAGCAGACTGGTTTGAGTGGTCGATTTGTGAGACATCCAGAGCTTGCTGACACAGGGAGGTACTCACCTATTGCGGGCAGGTGAGTGTTGTTAAATGGATATTGTTTCTGTGAACTCTATATAACTTTCAAACATCTGCTGCAGTTGGTGGGTTCTGTTCTCAATTTAATTTTATGTTGATTACTTTCCATGTACTGATGTACATATGTCATATGCTACAGAAAACCCGATAATTGGTGAATACTGGTGCTGGGATGCTGGCATAGACGGTATGCTGACTTAACAAACTTGTGTCGGCCTGCTGGATTCCATCAAATTCTCTGTTGCTTTTAATGTCTGTTTTTCATGCAGAAATTTTACATATAGACGGTTGCTAATTATGTGGTCAGCATTTAAAATGTATACATATTTAGGGGACGACGATATCCATATGTATAACATCTTATTGCATTTTCACTCTGAATACCTGGTTCATTGGATATAAATTTAGCGATTTATTTAATAGCAATTAATACCCTTAATTTCATCTTGACAAAAAAAAGCTCTTAATTCATTGATTTCTGTTATAGCAGTTGATCAAGTGTTTCTTTTTGAAGTTCCAAATGACACATTGGTGACTATTGAACACTCACTAGTTTGGCACTTTGGCTTTGGCGAGCTCCACATGGGATGCTCTTTACTACCAGTATATTTCTGTGCCTTGAAAGTATCTAGCAACTATCTTTCAAAGAACAGTTTTGTGACTTTTTTCAACAATGATCACCTACCTAGACCTTACAGTTTTTTGTTGGATTTTGCAAGGCTGGAGGTACCGAAGATAGTTGGAAATGTGCTGAAGTGAAGACATGCGCATGTTCGGAGGTGGCTCAAGAAATTATATCAAGAGCTAATGAAGTATTGCAACATGGATTTGTGGAGGCTATGTTTGTTATAGGTGCAATTGGGAAGACTTATATGAGATTACAAGGAGGGAATTGCTAAAATTTGAATTTGTCACGTGACATTTCAGATGTCACTTTCATATATAACATATTATGCAAATTCTGTTCAGATGAGCTTGTATGAATTTTAAACTCTTTTGATGTTTTGTTTCGTGATAACATCAACTGTGTCATCTCTGAATTAGCCTGAAAATTATGGTGCTCAGTTCTAATACTGTGTCGTTAGTTCTTTTGAAAGTTACCTTCCACTTTCTTTGTAAACTTTATGTGTGCATTTCCAACGGCTGATGTCATATTTTGCAAAACATCAGACAGTTCTGGAATTGATATCTGTGTTACCAATTGCTTTCCTTCATGATCTTGTAGCACTTCAGTGGGGATTGAGAAATGGAAAGATTATGAGGTGAGAGTTTTGTATTGCATTCAGCTCTTCTCTACAATTTCCTATTTAAATCATTTGGCTATTATTTGGATGTCTTACTGTCATTCCTTATTAAGTAATACATTCAACTGTTCTCCGCTGCTGAATTGACAGTAGCATCTCTTCAGGATATTGGATAAACATCTCGAGGCTCTCACACTGAAGTATCTGGATACCAAGTTCATCAAGTTGGATGCAGAGGTCAATTATCTTCCTCGCTATTCATTTCATATCAATTCTGGTGTGTTTTCTTTTCCTTGCTATTCATTTCATCAAGTTGGATGCAGATCCTTAACTCTAGTGGCCTCAAGTTTGAGCCCTGGAAACAGTAATGTAAAACCTTCAAAACGTGTTAGGGAACAGTTTGAGCGCTCTTATTGGGTCTATCCGGCTCCAAGCGAGGGATTGAACCTTTATATGGTGATAATGTGGCCGGGTCTATCCTTTTAAAACAAACATGAGTGAAGACATTGGCTTGTGCTATATGGTTCAGGTTAGTGGTTATTATCCATCTATTTATTGTTGAATTCTTTTTTTAAATACAGGAAATAAAATAGGAAATAAAATACTACGTATGTGAACTTGGATTCATGGTTTCAAGTTAGCTGGATTTGCACAGTTCTTGGCTCTTACTTTTGACAGAATAATTCCTTTGAACATAGATGTCTGGATTGTAGTTAGCTTGCTACAGATGTCTGAATGTCCCGTTCTTCTGTTGTAGGAACGGAATTGCAGTTGATCGAACAGTCGGGTTCCAAGATCTCGGAGGAAAGGATGAGATCGTTGGAAATTCTATCAATCAAGAAAGGGTTTATGAAAGTTGTAACTACCATAAATTGTTGTATGATTTGTATCTTTTTGCGTTTCTGCTTTCTAATCTCTTACCGACAAGAATCATAAGCGAGAAGAAAAACGAAGAAGATGGTGAAGAGGATTGCTTGGACAGCAGATGTAACTCAGTCAGGTCGTCAGTATACCCTGAGAGTTCCTTGTGGCAAAAGAAAAAAGGTATAGATTGAATCAGATTGTTCACATTTATTGGTGATGAAAATGGATTTCATAGAGTCAGGTGTATGATCAAATCTTCCTCTTTTTAGGCATAAAATCACAAACAATTTCTCGTTTCTTAAAGGGGTCCCAAGGGGTGCTCCGGCAAAGGGTACCATGACCTTCGCCGGGGATGAGGGGCCAAGGTCATCCAGTGTACCCTGGTCCACCTCTGTAAATATACATGGAAACTGGTGGGAAGGGCTCAACACTTGACTGTTTCGCCCATCATCTACACCTACCAAATAAATGAAGTGGATCCATTCCAAGTTCCAACTTGTGTCATATGCAGGGTTCAATTTCCTACCTTATAATATTAAATAGAAAATGTTAAAAAAAAAAGATTAGGAGCATCTGGTATTGCCCTGGAAATTAAGATGGTTATCGTAGACTCTGGTTAGATATGTTAGTTTTTGGCACAATTCAAGTTTTGCATGATTTTAGGAAGGTGAGTTGTGTAGCAAATTGACCGACTCAAATGGATCACTCTACCTCAACCGTTGATATTTCTCCACGAACTATAAACTCTTATTCGTATGAATGATGGCTACGTTTGGGAGCTTTTGGAAGCTTTCGGTAGCTTGTGAACAAGAAATGTTACTTGAGTTGGGCGTTTGGTGGATTGGCATTTGGAGAAGCGGTAGCTTTTTTGGAAGCTTTTGGTAGCATGTGAACAAGAAACGTTGCTTGAGTTGGGTGTTTGGTAGATTGGCGTTTGGAGGAGCGGTAGCTGTTTAAGGAGAGGTTGGGAACTTGGGAGCGGCCAAAAACATACAAAATTGAAAGCTACCATGACAAGCTGGTAAGAGCGGCTGATAATTCCTCTCATTTGCTATTGACCCTATAAATCTCAAACCCATTTTGGTAATTTTTGACTCAA
This sequence comes from Persicaria tinctoria, assembly GCA_037127255.1. Taxonomy (NCBI): domain Eukaryota; kingdom Viridiplantae; phylum Streptophyta; class Magnoliopsida; order Caryophyllales; family Polygonaceae; genus Persicaria; species Persicaria tinctoria. The sequence continues at coordinate 12,611,849 of JBANSL010000012.1, forward strand.
ATAATTGCAGCTCCCCGAAAAGCTATTACACCAAAGCAATTTTTTAGAAAACAAAACACTTATTTCAACTGCAATTTTTAAAAACTACCCCTACCCTACCACTTCAGTTATTCCAACCGTTACAGCTATCCAAACAGCTCTGAACCGCTACTATTATCAAACGGAGCCTATGTCGATGACTTTTCAAATTCTATCCAATTCAAAAAAAAATGTTACAGGAGCTTTTTTTTTTTTGATTGAGAAATATTTTGGCTGATCAAGACCTAACCGATAGCATTCTGACGGCTGATTACGTGAGCATATTGTACATTGTACATTATCAACTAAATCTAAATATCTTGATTATAAGCACAATCCAGATGCTTGTAAATATTCCATATAACGCCAAATAAATCTCAAATCCCAAGTTCACTTACTCCAAAATTGATTCAAAAAATGTGCGCAGGAGTTCATTAACCTTAATTCACAAATTTCTATAATAAAGAATCAGTATACTCATAAAAAAAAAACTTAATTGTATAAATTTCTAATACTTAAGAATCTTATTTATACTGACACTAAACTTAGGGTGTGTATGGTTCACAAAATAAACGATAAAAAATAAAGTATTTGTGGCTGTTTTTTTTTAAGTCTTTGGATCAATTACTAAATGTCCTAAAGGCTTTTCTTTGCTAGTAAATGTCAAAATATTTTCATAATACCAACACACCCTGTCTTAATTTTTTCAACACCCGGCCCTCCCTGTACTCAGATCTAATCTCGCTCCATGGTTGTTCCTCGTTCCATGGCTGCGTCGTTCCATGGCTGCTCCTCGTTCTCGCTCCTCCTCTTCTTCATCGATCACGGTCGGCTCCAGATCCACGAAATCGGCTGCTCTGGGTGGAAAAGCTGCCGGTAACCGCCGCTTCCGACTTCATCGATCACGGTCGGCTCCAGATCCAGATCCACAATCGGCGCTCCAGATCCACAATCGGCGATTCCTTCCTCGGCGATTCCTTCTCGGCGACTTAGGGAGGAGATGAAGATGGAGGTCCTCTCCCTACCTCTCCTCCGCCTATCGCCGACGACATCTCGGTCGTCTTCCTTAATCTCGATTTGTCCATCTTCGTTCGAGCCGCGGGAAGAAAGACGCACTGACAACGTTGTACAAGCTTTGCTTCGTCAAGCTGAAGAAGGAGAGGGCGTTGAGCTAAGTCTGTGAAACACCATCACAACGCACCGATTCATTTTCTCCATGTTTTTTTTTTTGCCGATTATGTATTGGATCTAATTGTTAGTCTACTGTGAAAATTGCCGATTCATTTGCAATCTAACTATTGCCGATCTAATTGCTCCGATTCATTTGCAATCTAACTATTGATATGGATTACTATAATTGTTCGTCTACTGTGAAAATCTCGCGAGGTATTTTTGATCAGTGCCACATTTGTGATCTTTTTCTTTTGAGAAATTGGAAATGGATTCCAATAGCTTTGATAGCCATTGTCTCACTGATAATGAAAGGCATGGATTTCATTGAAAATTGGAAATGGATTCAAATAAATTAGGAGTTTAGTTAATTAGTTTGGTTACACATATTTAGAAAAGATGACAATGGTAGTGATCATCTAAGGTATTCTAGACATTTAGTTTGAGTTATGTAAATTGTCCTAGTTTGGTTACAGTATCTATGACCCTATTTTTATTTTGGTTACAGTGTTTATGACCCTGTTTTTATAGTGGTTACAATGTATATGACCTTGTTTTTATAGTGGTGACAGTGTCTGTGACCCAGTTTTTATTTTGGTTACAACGTCTATGACTCTCTTACCCGTTCATATATTAGAGGAGAACTGTCCTCACATGTATTTTGGCTTCTCATTAGCCCCTATAGGGTTTATGTCTCCCGTGTCGTAAGGTTTTACTTTGATTACAATGTCTTTGTCCCCACATGTATTTTGGCTTCTCATTAGACCTTATAGGGTTTGTGCCTCCTTTGTCGTTGGGTTTTCCTTTGATTACAGTTAGACCTGAGCAGACCTGGGCCAACCCGCTCGGCCCACCCGGCAAAATGGGCGGACTTGGGTAGAGTAGTTGGTCCAAGCGGGCCGATAGGCCCGGCCCGGTAGGCCCACCGGACCGGGCTTGGGTTGGGGGTTTAGCCCAAGCGGGCCGACAGGCCCGCCCGGTATATATATATATATATAATTATAATTATATATATATAATTATAATTATATATATAATTATATATTTGAGAAGTGGATTTCGAATTCAATCGAACTCTGAATTCAAGTGACTCAATTTTAGTCTTCTATATTAATATCGACCCAATTTTAGTCTTTTATATTTTTTTGATGGAAATTTTAGTCTTTTATATTAATATCAATATATTCATTGATTTCATTCAAGCGGACTCCAGTGGGAGCAATTCAATCCCATATTTGTGTGATTTTTGTTGGGACTTTTGTTTGAGATTTGTAGAATTTGTTTGTTTGTTGGTGACTTATAACAAAAGCCCATTTGGCCCGGTGGGCAGCCCGGCCCGCCAACGTGGGCGGGCTTGGGCGAGGTCATTGGCCCAATAACCGGGCCTGGCCCAAGCCCGGCCCGGTACAGTGGGCTGAAAAATGATCTTAGGCCCGGCCCAAGCCCGCCCATGCTCAGGTCTAATTACTGTGTCTTTGACCCTTTTTTCATAGCGGTGACAGTGTCTATAGCCCTGTTTTTATTTTGGTTACAACGTCTATAGGGTTTCCTTTTATTACAGTGTCTATGATCTTTTTTTCATAGTGGTGACAGTGCCTACGCCCCTTTTTTCATAGTGGTGATAGTGTCTATGACTTTGAAACCACATGTATTTTGAGTGAAAGTGTCTATGACCTTTGATTACAGTGTCTATGACCCGATTTTTATAGTGGTGACAGTGGCTATGACTCTCTTACCCATTCATATATTGAAGGAGAAATGTTCACCTAATGTCTTTTGGCTTCTCATTAGCCCCTATAGGGTATGTGCTTACCTTATCCTAGGGTTTTCCATTTGGTGACAACAATCATCTCTTAACGACGTACTGTACTTAACATTTTAGGGTTTAGGGCCGGCCCTAAACCCTAAAGACTTAACCCTAAACCCTAAACCATACTGTACATCACATGTTCTTTTGGCTTCTCATTAGCCCCTATAGGGTTTGTGCTTCCCTTTTCCTAGGGTTTTCCTTTGATTATAGTGTCTATCAACTTTTTTTTCCATAGTGGTGACAATGTCTATAAAGCTGTTTTTATTTTGGTTACAACGTCTATAGGGTTTTCCTTTTGATTACAGTGTGTGACTTTGTTTTTATAGTGGCGACAGTGGATATGACACTGTTTTTTATTTTGATTACAGTGTCTACGACCCTCTTACCCATTCATATATTAGAGGAGAACTGTCACCACATTTATTTGGGCTTCTCATTAGCCCTTATAAGGGTTGTGCTTCCCTTATCATATGATTTCTCTTTGATTACAGTGTCTATGACCATGTTTTTATAGGGGTGACAGTATTTATGACTTTATTTTTATTATGGTGACAATAGTAGTTACATTTTTAATTTTTTTAATTGTGGTGACACTACTTTAAAAAAAATCTAGAAAACTAGAAATTAGAAATTAGAGAAGAACTGTCATCAAATGTACTTTGACTTCTCATTAGCCCCTATGAGGTTTGTGCTTCCCATTTCATAGGGTTTTCCTTTGATTACAGTGTCTATGACCTTTTTTTCATAGTGGTGACAGTGTCTATGACCTTGATTTTATTTTGGTTACATCGTCTATTACCCTCTTAGGCTCTTACTCATTCATATATTAGAGGAGAATTGTCACCACTTATATTTTGGCTTCTTATTAGCCTCTATAGGGTTTGGTTCCCTCATCCTAGGGTTTTTCTTTGGTTACAGTGTCTACGACTCTGTTTTGATTTTGATTACAGCGTCTATGGCTCTCTTGCCCATTCATATATTAGAGGAGAACTGTCACCACAAGAATATCGACTTCTCATTATCCCTTATAGGGTTTGTGCTTCCCTTTTCCTAGGGTTTTCCTTTGATTACAGTGTCTATGAATATTTTTTCATAGTGGTGACACTGTCTATAAAGTTGTTTTTATTTTGGTTAAAACGTCTATAGAGTTTTCCTTTTGATTACAGTGTCTATGACTTTGTTTTTATAGTGATGACAGTGTCTACGACTCTGTTTTTATTTTGATTACAACGTCTATGACCCTCTTACCCATTCATGTATTAGAGAAGAACGGTCACCACATGTATTTTGGCTTCTCATTAGCCCCTATAGGGTTTGTGCTTCCCTTTTCCTAGGGTTTTCCTTTGATTACAGTGTCTATAAACCTTTTTTCATAGTGGAGACAATGTCTATAAAGCTGTTTTTATTTTGGTTACAGCGTCTATAGGGTTTTCCTTTTGATTACAGTGTCTATGATCATGTTTTTATAGTGGTTACAATGTCTATGATCCTATTTTTATTTTGCTTACAGCATCTATGACCCTCTTAACCATTCATATGTTATAGGAGAACTGTCACCACATGTATTTTGGTTTCTCATTAGCCCCTATAGGGTTTGTGCTTCCGTTGTCATATGGTTTTTCTTTTGATTACAGTGTCTATGACTTTGTTTTTATAGTGGTGACAGTGGCTATGAGCCTATGACACTGTTTTTATTTTGATTACAATGTCTATGACCCCGTTTTTATTTTGGTTACAACTTCTATGACCCTCTTACCCATTCATATATTAAATGAGACATATGGCTTTGATATTAATAATTCAAGAAGCAAGTATAAGTTTTATTGAGTTCAAAGTAAATCGCCCAACTTGGAGTTGCAACAGCTCAAATGAGCACTCCAATTAGGGAAAATCAAAGAGTTAATATGATAGGAAGAGAACACACTTAGCAGGAAGAATATTGTTATCAATCTCATATTTTGAATTCCCCACTATGGGTTACATAACTTACATTACATAGAACAAGAACCCAACTGGCAAATGTGTTGAAAACAAATATTCGTAGAAGCAAACTATGTTTACACAGGTAGGAGTTTGAATTAAGTGCCCTCCCCTCCCATGGAACTCCGACGATCGCCCGTAACTCTATATATATACAGAATCTTTGCAGCAATCAGCCAACATTTCGTTCGACTTGATTTCTCCAACCAAAATCTTGGCTTAGTATTCAGTTAGCAAGATTCATGCAATTTCACAAACACACCATGTGCTGATCGCCACCTACAAAATGCATAAGCCCCTCAATTTGACATATAATCAAGTGTACGTTGTAGTCAATCAGCATATATAACATTAATGCAAACCTCTTTGCTCCAGGAATTTGAAAGATAGAGCAGGGGCTAATTGAATTGACAAAATAACAAATTAACAATTCTACTGGTGATAATTGTTTGTTTGTAGAGTTCTCAAATTCAGGATTCAAATTAACAACTCTACTTGTGCAAATCTAAGAAAATATCCCAATTGAATAATCTATTGACTAATCAAAGTCGGAATTCGGAGGATTGTACCTTGGAAGCTTCGTCCACCAGAAGAGGTCGATCGGCAAGATGCATGTACAACTGATTCTTCTTGTCCCGGAATTTGGCCAACAACGCATCTCCGTCGTCCGACCGGGTAACAATCAGATGGCAATCGGAGGGCAGAAATCTCTCCCAAACGACATCGGATTCCGACGCAGACAGGAAATCTCTAGAGATGAGCGCACATCCAACGCATCCCTCGCTCCGTTCTGCAATCCGCCGGCCTCTCTCCTCCTCCTTCGACTCCTTCCTCCTCGTCCTTCACTTCCGGATCCGCCCTCCCTATCGGCATCCTCGCTCTCGCAAGCTCCTCCTCCCCTAATCAGATTCCTGAACGGATTCCATGGATGCTCCGCTCCCATCGCCATATTTCGGTTCCACTGGATAGGAACCACCAACGACAATAATCGGCGCCGAAGAGCCTTCACCGGCCTCACTGGTGACAGGCGCTATAGGCGGCGAGCAAAGAGAAAGAGGAATGGATGTCGATTCTGTAGATCGGCAACGACACAGGAGGGAGAGAAGGGGAAGAAAATGAAGAAACAAACGAGATTAGTAAGGCAGGGACTCTCCGTTCGCAGTGTGGCTTAGGATGAACGTGATGGCAAAGGATCGGATCGTCGAAGGAGTGGAGTGGAGTGCGGTTTTCGCGGTGACACTTTGGAGCCTTTGGAAGAAACGCAATGGCGTGGTCTTCCGTGACAACCAAGATCAGAGGGTGACTCCTAATTATTGTATCGGCTTGGCTAAGGAGTACGCTAGTACCATCAGAAGGCTCAAAACGCCCGAACCCACTAGTTTGAGGTACCGGAAGGAGGTCGGATGGGAGAGGCCTGAGGAAGGGTGGGCGAAATTAAATACCGATGGGGCGGTGTCTAAAGAAGAATGTGCTACAGGAGGCGGGGTTATCAGAAACTCTAATGCTCGCTGGATTGGGGGCTTTGCGCTGAACATTGGCTCGTGCTCTGCGCTGATGGCGGAGGGCTGGAGTGTGATTAGAGGGCTCGAGCTGGCCTGGGACTTGGGCCTTAAGAAGGTGGAGATCGAGACGGACTCAGAAGTGTTTGTTTCCTTGGTGGCGAAGAGGATTAGTCCTTCTCACCCCATGTTCAGCCTGGTCGATGCTTACCATGGCTTCCTTCGTAGAAGTTGGTCCATTCGACTTCGTCATGTCTTTCGCGAAGCTAACCTTGTCGCCGACGGGTTAGCCTCCTTTGCCTTTCATTTTCCTCTTGGCCTGCATCTCCTCTCGGAGCCGCCTGCGTGCGTGTCTCTGAACCTCCAGGTTGATGCAGCTAGGACTTCTTTTTAGCGTTCCTGTATGTTGTACTTTCCTTTATTTCTCTCAATTTGATGGGGAGCTTTGCTCCCGGTTGGTCAAAAAAAAAAAAAAAAAAGTAAGGCAGGGTATAATTGGAAAATGTGGACAGTTACCTAATATTGTAACTCTTGTGTCCTATGACTTAAAATGTGATCTCTAAATGTCCACTTAGCAAAAAACCCTTTTTTTTTTAAACAAGTTTAAAAAAATGTGTTAAAACAAAGCTAGAAAAAAAGGTTATTTTGATGTTTATTTTGCAAAAGTATCGTTTCACCCCTTTTATTTTATCTTGTTTGGTTTGAAAGTACCACAATACCCTTGATAACAACCAAATAAACTCCAATTTTTACAAATAAACTGTTTTTCGCCTTATAGTGAGATTATCTTGTTGTTTAATTTTTTAACTATTTTTACCAATAGTTTATAAATTTTACCCTATTTATATATTTAGTCAGTTTATTAACCTCGTCCCATTCGAAGCGTAGATGAATATGATGTCACACAAAACCTTAATAGGTTGTTCTAATACTACTTGAATAACATATGATATATATATATCGCCTAGCTTAAAAAGTACTCGTCGGCCATCCCTTTAGAACACAGTGAAGTGTATGTGTATTATTTTGAGTAAAAATTGTTGATTAAAAAAAAATTAAAAATTTATAACAGAGGTATTTAAAAAATATTTTAAAAAATCTTGAAAATGGTTTTTTCTTAAAAAAAACAAATATGAATAGAATAGAAATCACATAATAACAACCAGAATGGTTCAACTGAAAATGACTTGTGGGTAGTACCCAAAGGTCCCCGATTCGAACCCCATAAAATAATTTTGTATAATAGTATTACACAACGTGTAATATATAGATGATATAATCTTCCCTAGTTATACTATACATGCACACTGAAGTGAACAGGCACGTACACCTTACTAATAGGGTGTTGTTAGATACACCACAAATCTTTCATCGGAAATGCACGTCGTTTTCAACGTGCAGTCATTTCCCATTAATTAACACTTTTAAAAAATTAATTAACCCACTTTAATCTTGCACGTCAATTCCGACGTGCAGGGTTTGAGGTGTATATAGCGAAACCGTACTAATATTACCATGCACGTACATATAAAACATATGCAAGCTATATGCCCAAACCTAACTTCACCAACCATACATTGAACCCCAACACTAGACAAAAATTAAATAAATGATGCTGTCATTTTCCAAATCTCTTGCATACTTTTTTTTTGGTAAGCATCTCTTGCATATTTTGGTAACGCCTGATTAACACCTAACGTGTACCTTGTAATATGACATTAAATTTAGTGCATTTTGTTTGGAACAATGCATGAAATTAAATGGAATGGAATTAAAGACATCTAATTCTAGACCTTTCATCATGTGCTATTATAGTTTGGATTGGCTGGATCTGGATTCGATGAGGTCTTAAAATAAATTTGCAATAAAAAAAAACTTTTGATAATGTATTATTTGGTACGTGTTTTTTTTTCTTGCAATAAAAAAAAACTTTTGTTATAACCCGAGGGTCGGTGAGGGTGAATCGAGCGAGAGGAGGGCTTGAAAGAAAATAGAGTTTAGAAGAGGGTGAAGCTAGAGGAATAAGGAGATAATCAGAAGGAGAGATAGAGATTAGGAGATATTATGGTAAAGATTGGATTATTACTTCGACAACTCCCAATTTTTATAGAGGTTAGGGTATTTATATCCTAACCTTTTTTTTATACAAGATAAAAAGTTTGAGTGGCATCAGATCCTACTGACCTACCGCCCCCAAAAGCGTCCTTTCGGACGAGAAGCTGGATCTCAGAATGAAACACGGCCCACACGGGAGGATTTTGGTTGAAGATGTGTCTCAACTCTCAAGTGCATATAATTATGTTAGTTTCATCACATATTTATACTCTTAGACCATCTTTATCCATGATACTCCAAATACCATAAATTTTTTTAAAGAAAAAAAAATGTCAGATTTTTTATTAACCCAAGAAATTTATGTGAGGTGAGTATGAAAATACCCACTTTATTGAATTTCCCTTATTTTATAGTATTTTATCATGCTCTTACTTTCTAATATATAATATCTACTAAGGACATTACATATATTTTCCTATTTTTTTTATTTTATGATAATTTATCGGTCGTCGATCTTCTCAACTCCTTAACCCACTAAACATGTTCAATGTATCGAATTTCTTTCCATTATCAAGGGGAAAAACTCCTTTTGTTTGGACCATGAATTTATATGTCCATTTATCAGTGGCATAGGCTTTTGGTGGCCGGAGGTGATCTTTGCCCCCACAATTTTTTTTACTGGAAGTAAATTCTCAAGAATTAATTAGACGACACCCTCATTCACTTTGTATTCTCCACTCCTAGACTCCCTCAAATCTCATTTACTGGAAAGGATGTGAAAGTTTTATCCCAACATGTAGAATTAAATTGATCTAATTAGTGATTAGGTAAGGTGATTCAAATAAAGTTAATGTAAATTCCTAAATGGTAAATTCAATTGATCTAATTAGTCAATCAGAGCTGAGGGTGACCCTTCCTAGTCAATCAGACATGAAGGTGACCCTTCTAGGTTGCTTGGGTTCTAAATCTGAAACATTTTTTTTCTTGTAGTAATGTTCGACCCCCTCATTGTTGAGTTTGAGGCTCCGCCACTGCCATAAGCTCAACGCCGCTGCCATTAATGTTGAACTTGAGGCTCCGCCACTGCCTTTAATGTACATGACATGAGGTTGCATGGGTGGGCAGCACACTAGTCAATAGACACCCATAAGAACATTAAGAAGGGGTAAGCACATGCTGCGTGTAGTTGATTATCAACCTACCCCAATTTAATGGCCTCTCATTTCTAGAACTCAATTAATTCAATACAATTTTACTTGCAAAATCTACAATTATTTATCATACTCAATGATCAACTAAAATCTTTAGTTTCCTGACGACTTCCATTGTCCTAGTGTTTTTCTAGTGAAAAAAAAAATGCTTGCATCAGTTGGAAGAGATACTTAATTGTGTACAACCAGATCGCAAACACAAACTTGCACACAAACAAATCAAAATGGTTAAAAAAATGCAAAATTACAACATTCAATTACGTGGTAAAAAACACATTAGGAGGTACACTACCACTCAATCAACCCTAACATTTTATTTTGTTTTTGGCCAATTGCTTGGCCATGAAATCCTTGATCTCATGGATCACCGACGACGATTCGACCACGTTAGGGAACACGTAGAAGGCGTGACACGCATTGGGGTACTCGATGAGAATCACCTCCTTCCCATTCTTCTTAAGCCAGGAGAAGTACCTCCTCTGCCAGTCTTGTAGCGGGTCAAACCCGCCCACCACAACCATGGTCGCGGGTAGGCCCAGGCCCGAAATGTCCTTTGCATTGGGCCCACACACATTGCTGGCCCAATGGTCCGGGCCCAGCCCATCCGGATAGAACGCCTTCCACATCCACTCCGTACGCTTCAGCGAGACCACCGGCGCGCCTTCAAGCCGGATCTCCGACTCCAGCCGCTCCTCGCCACCGAAGAACGGCTGGATGATCACCGATCCGATGACGCGGAGGCCGGAGAGAGGCTCCTCGGCGAGGCGGACGGCGGTGTGGTGCGCGATGTTGCCGCCGGCGGAGTCTCCGGCGAGGAAGCAGCTCCCGAGGTCGGCGCTCGGCGGCCAGGAAGGGATCTGGTCGCGGCGATCGTTGAGGAAGTGGAGGACGTCGAAGGAGTCGTCGTACTGCGCGGGGAATTTGTGCTCGGGAGCGAGGCGGTAGTTGATTGAGACGACGACGGCGCCGAGGCGGCGGGCGAAGCGGCGGCAGACGGCGTCGTAGGCGAAGGAATCGGCGCTGAGGAAGGAGAAGCCGCCGCCGTGGAAGAAGAGGATGACGGGGAGGGGGGAGGGGGAGGCGGCCGGGAGAAAGAGGCGGAACCAGAGTTGGCGGGAGGGGTCGACGGTGACGTCGAAGGTGGAGACGGAGTGGCGGGGGGTGGGGTCGGCGGGGAGCTTGCGGTCGAGGAAGTTGTAGAGGCGGCGGTTGACGGTGAAGTTGGAGCGGCGGGAGGCGTCGACGACGAGGGAGAGGATGCCGATCTGGAGGCGGGTTATGAGTGGGAGGGAGATTGCGGATTTCGACTCCATTGGTGTGTGTTGCTTTGATTTCCTTATCTCAGTGGGGAGTCAATTTAGTATTTTTAGTTGTGTGTGTTTATATACGATGGAGATTGCCTATGCTATCCGGATTTTGAGGATACTAGGGTTCGAATAGTATGGAACGATGTTAATAAATTAAATTAAATTATAAATAGGGTAAAAATTTATAAACCGTTGGTAAAAGTAGTTAAAAATTTATGAAAAAATATAAATTTTGTACAGGACGAAAACAGTTTATTTGTAAAAAGTAAAGGTTGTTATTAGCAGTATTGTGGTACTTTCAGACCAAATAAACAAAATAAACCTCAAATAAGGTACTTTAAGTAGCTTATTTTTTGGGCGTGAAGTTAAAAAGTCCAAACTGTATTAATTTACGTGAGGAAGGGGGGAAGTTGCTAGATGACAGGTGGGAGGGAGGGAGGTGGATGTGCCCACCTTTTTTATTTTCTTCTATCGTCGTGTAAACAAAACTATTGTCCTATTGGATACATTTTCTCAAAGTAGGAAGGACTCTATACAATGATAACAACTTGTTTCCATAATACGTTATAACTATTTATAAAAGGAAAAATGACCTAAAATAATACTTCCTCCGTTTAACAAAACTTGTCGTTTATTATTAACGTACATTTTTTTATAATGATAAAAACTATATAAATTATTTATTTTTTTAAAAAAAAAATTTAACAAGTTTGTACTTATTAATAATAACTACGAAATTGTTAAAAAAAAATATTTAAAAAGTCGATATTTTATATAGTTTTTAACTCCTAAAAAAGCGTACATGAATAGTAAAACGTCAAGTTTTGTTGAACGAAGGGAGTATGAAGTATCAATCTTGAACCAAAAATAATACGAACTTTCAAATTGACAATTTCATACACAAACTATCATAATATTAACCAAAAATAATACGGTTCGAATTTCCGATCACATTTCCGGCCAAATGATGGCGTGGCCATCGGAAATATAAGTTTGGGCACAAAATGTAATAATCAATAAAGGTAGGAAAAGGAATAGAAATTAATAGAAATTGGATCAACGTCAACCTTTCCCCTACCTCCACTCCCGAGCAAGCTTGGCGACTCAGCCATGGTGGTCGATCGATTCAGCTTCAAAACACTACATGTTTTATACCAATCTTGTGTGATGTAAATTCAATTTCTAAGTTCTTAACATCATAACACTTTAATTTGGGGATTTTGAAACTGAATTAAACCCTAATTTCTTTCAAATTCGAAAAACCCCCAAACTAGTTTTCGTCGATTTTGCATTGGAGACTTCATCCTCGTCTGCAATTGATCATAATAATCGAATTAGGCAATCAATGGCAAGGTAGCAATCCATTCAATTGGATGAATCTGATGCACAATATCATCCCGACCCTATAAAAATGGTCTCGACATTTCTTACTTTCACCCATGGCATTTAAGAGCATTGTCGAATACTCAAACCATTCCCCACACATTTCAATCAGTCCCTCAATCATTTATGTTTATTCAAGCATCCACTCTCGTTCCCAAATTAAACTTTTGTCTTTCCGGTTTGAACACCGCCTCCGCCAGCAGTCCGCACTTCCAATTTAGTCTCCTCTGTTGCAACAGCACCGCTGTCGGGGATCAATGCAGCTACATCGTGCCTCCGTTTGCCTGTTTTTGTTGGAAGTGCTAAGGAAGGAGGAGTGGAGGAGCGCGCAGGTGGCGATTTTCTCGACGGCAAGCACTGTAGCCTTCAGATCTCAAATCAGGGAGAAGACGAAGTTTGCCCAGTTTTTATTAATTTCTATTCCTTTTCCTAGCTTTATTGATTATTACATTTTGTGCCCAAACTTATATTTCCGGTGGCCACGTCATCATTTGGCCGGAAATGTGGTCGGAAATTCGAACCGTATTATTTTTGGTTAATATTATGATAGTTTGTATATGAAATTGTCAATTTGAAAGTTCGTATTATTTTTGGTTATTATTTTTGGTCATTTTTCCTTTATAAAACAATGAAATGAAGTATCACTTGGAAAAATATTTTATAATGGAGATATTTTATCGGTTCAATGATAAGGACATATTTTCAATAATATTAATAAATTTATTTCCTTCAATTTATTTTAGGCAAAAATGCATAAAATCACCCTTTATTCACCTTTGTTTGCAATTAACCACCCCTTATTCAAAAAATTTCACTTAACCACCATTTATTCACCTTTGTTTGCAATTAACCACCCCTTATTCAAAAATTTTCACTTAACCACCCCTTATAACAAATTGTTTGCAAATAACCACCCATCCTCCCATTTTTCTTTAAATTCAACTTAAAAGTAAAAGACGAAAATGCCCCCAAATTTGGTCATTTCGGGTTTTGCATAAAACGGGTCCCATGTAGATCCGAGTTGACTTGAACTCGAGTTTGGCCCGATTATGGGTCAAATCGGGTCGATTTCGGGTCAAATCGGTCGATTTTGGGTTTGTCAATTTCTATTTTTTAAATTAAAAAAAATCACGATTTGGTAATTTTGTGATAATTTTAAAATGCTAAAATTAAAGACATGGTTCTTAAGTTCTAGCGCTTGTTATTATATACTATATTTGATCTAAAATATTTGATTTTTACTATTTCTTGTAATTTTTAATAAAATTTAAAAATATCTAAAATATAAAAAATTTAAATAATTTTTTAATAATAAATAATTTCATGCAATTAGTATTAAGCATATAATTGTTTTAATATTTTAATGTTTTTATCTTCTTAAAAATCAAATATTATCGATCGGAGAGAGTATTATACAATACAAATAAATATAAAAGTTGATTTGAAAATGAAAGATCAAGTGATTGTAATTATAAAATGTAATAAATTGGAATCTCCATTAAAAAAATTAATCATATATAATTATAAATCAATATGATTAATCGGTTCACCGGATCAATTGGGTCAATCAGGTCACCGAGTCTAAACCCAGATGACCCGAAAAATTACCCGGTTTTCGGGTTCGGGTAGGAAAAAAAATTTGGCTCAAAAATTTTGGCTCTTGACCAAAAAATTTTGGGTCGACCGGTTCGGATCGTGTTCTGACAAGTCTACTATCAAGCATTGCCAGAGGAGGGTACAAATAAAGCGTCAATGACCGAAAGAGGTATGACTACATCTGACCTACTAGCAGCGGTGGGCATAACTTGCATACATTAATGACAATTTTGCATAAATAATAATAAATAAAAGCTGTAAAACCAAATTTAGGTGGATTTTCGTCGTTTACTTTTAAGTTGAATTTAAAAGAAGTTTAATTTAAAGAAAAATGGGAGGATGGGTGGTTACTTGCAAACAATTTGTTATAAGGGGTGGTTAAGTGAAATTTTTATAATAAGGGGTGGTTAATTGCAAACAAAGGTGAATAAAGGGTGGTTAAGTGAAATTTTTTGAATAAGGGGTGGTTAATTGCAAACAAAGGTGAATAAAGGGTGGTTTTATGCATTTTCGCCTTTATTTTATTGCAATGTACGTATTAGCAAACCACATTGTAGAATTATTATTATTATTATTATTATTATTATTATTATTATTATTATTATTATTATTATTATTATTATTATTATTAAATTATGGTAGAAATTACCCTATTTTATTGAAATAAAGGAAATAAATAAAGTATTGAGTTGTAAAAAAATAATTGAAAATTTTGTTCTTTTCCTCAATAGTGTATATTTTTACATTAAAAATTAAAATATGATATTGTTAATAAGGATTAAATATTTTTGAATTCTAAAATGGCATTTGTATTTGTATAAGTAGACAATTGAAATGCGGTGAGACTAATGAATAATGTGACATTTCCGGTTGTTTTTCGGTTCCAACACTGATCGCCCTCACTAATTTCGATCTTCGTTCTCTATTTTTTTTTCGTGGTGGGCTTATCTTTGTTGTTTTTGTTGTATTTCGGTTATTTCATAACGGTTTGTCCGTTGCCGTTCTTTCGGCCTCTCGTCACACCGGGCATGTCCGGTGAGTCGAATTATTTCCGGTTCAAAAAAAAAAAATGAATAATGTGACATATATTAGTACAAAACAATCAACAATCAATGTGCCAAATAAAGTAATAGTTTGATGTGATTTAATTTCATCGGGTTTAAAATTTTAAATCTCAAATCTGCATATGTTAATTTTATTGAATTTTTTTTCAAAATATTCACTAAAAAGTAAATAATTAACAAAATATTTAAAAATTCAAAATATTTACAAAAATATTCATTTTTTGCAGGTGTTTTAGAAAAACGCAGTCTCAGACCGCGTTTTATTTAGAAGGTAAAAATATTGAAATTTAAGGAAAAGGGGACAAAAAATTAACAAAAGAAACGCGGTCCCAGACCGCGTTTCTAGTGTTAATTTTATTTCGGGATAAATTGTGCAATTTTGTATTTTTGTTAAACTAAAGACGCGGACTGAGTTCGCGTCTCTTGATTTTTTTTTTTTGAGGAAAAGTGAAGACGGGTTAATGGAGGATTGGAGGTCGGGTGTCGCCGGAGGAAGGAACAACGCCGGAGGGAGGAGGAGAGGCCGGAGGGAGAAGGGGACGTCGGAGGGAGGAGGGGACGCTGGATCCCGCTGGAAGGAGAGGCCGGAGGAAGGATGTGGCTGGGAATTAGGAAGAGAAAGGAGAGAGGGCTTCGGGGTCGGAGGTCGACGGAGGAAGAAGGAGGCGGCGCGGGAGCAGGAAGGAGGAGGCTACTGTCGAGAATCCGGATTGACGGCCGGTGACGCTCGAGAAGGCGCTGCGCCGCCTGCTCACGGACCTCCTGTCTCCTCTTCCGCGGGCGCTCGAGAGGTCGAAGGTCGCCTCCGGTGGCTGTTCGACAATCACCTCCTCTCTCCGCCTTCCCTTCGACCTCCGGGCTTCGATCTTTCTCCTTCAAGCGGGATCCGGCATCTCCACCTCCCTTCGGCCTCTCCTCCTTCCTCCTTCAGCGCCGTTCTGCATCCTCCGGCCTCCCCGTCTTCAATTTTCCTCAGAAAAAAAATAAAATAAAATAAAATCAAGAGACGCGGATTGAATCCGCGTCTTTAGTTTAACAAAAATAAAAAATTACACAATTTATCCCGAAATAAAATTAACACTAGAAACGCGGTCCCAGGCCGCGTTTCTTTTGTTAATTTTTTGTCCCATTTTCCTTCAATTTCAATATTCTCACCTTATAAATAAAAGACCGCGTTTTTCTGAAACTCCTGCAAAAAATGAATGTTTTTGTAAATATTTTAAATGTTTGAATATTTTGTTAATTATTTAGTTTTTAGCGAATATTTTTAAAAAAAATTCAATTTTATTTACGTAATGATTATAGCTTTTAAAAATACGTGTAGCACATGGATATTAATTTAGAATATTAATAATTATAGTAAATAATCTTGTAAACTAAATACCAAACTAATTAAACTGATTAATATTGCTTAACAATAAATACACCATGAATGATACTTCGTCCATCTCTTTAGCACAGTTTTTAAGAAAGATATATATATATATATATATATATATATATATATATATATATATATATATATATATATATATATATATATATATATATATAAATTTTTTCGCTAATTTTTTTTAAAAGATTCCATACTCATTAGTGAAAGGTTTATAAGATTATAAAAAAATCAGTAAAAAAAAATTTGTACATAGTTTTTATCATATTTAAAAACATGATTAAATAATACTGAGTAAATGTCAAATATTTCAAGATTCAGATGAACCAACCAAAAAAAATTGAGATTAAGAGAATATGTTTTATTTAACTGATACCGGTTCAGATCTCCTGATATACTTTTCGTGTTACCTTCTATTTTACATCTCTTAAATTGATATAAATTATAAATCAAATTGAGAAAAACTATAAATTATAAACCCTAAAACCTAAAGCATTAAAAAAATTGATGTTTAATATATATTTTTATAACGTTTTAACTTCTTATAAAAAGATACATTAGAACTAAATGTATGAATCATAAGAAGCTAAAACGTTAAAATATACACACAAAATATATTTTTTATTGGTTAACTACTTAGGATTTATATATAAATTTAAGCTTAAGATGGTCTATTATAATTAAATTTATAATTTATATTAATTTAAGAAGTGTAATAGAAAGACTAACACAAAAAATGTAAAAGGTGATCCGTACTGGACACCCACGTCACGTCACCCATAAAAACCGTACTGGTTGGATAGAAACTAGAAAGTTTGAACTGGAGTTTATACCCTCACCAGTTCGTTATATCTGGCCCAATTAATTTAAATTCGGCATGTTTTGGGCCATTGGGGCGGGCCTGTTTATTGTGACCACATACGACAATGTCCAAACCGCTATATTTGGATTTAGGCCGAATTGGAGAAATTGAACCTTTAATTAAGAGATACAAATCAACTCTTAAATTAATATTTGGGAAATTCTGTTTGGTACCCCCGAGTTTTTGACAATTCCGGATGGTGTCCCACACTTTTTTTTTGTCCGGATGGTATCCCTGAGTTTTGTCAAAAATCCGGCTCATGCCCAAAACTCATAGTTTCTTCTTTTTAATAAATAAAACCACCCATTATTTTTATTTTTTCATAAATATGCCCATTTACTTTTAACATTGAACAAAACTACATATTAATTAGCAAAATTCAACACAAAAGTGACAAAACCAACTTTATTTTTTAAAATTTTACAAAATCACATATTATTTCCAAAATTTTTATTGCAATATTTGTAAATGTGATTGATCAATATTTCCAAAATTTTTATTGCAATATTTCCAAAAAATTTTATTGCAATATTTTTAACACATTATTTTTCAAAACAATAGTTAACTTATATCTCATTAACTTTAAACATTTGTAAATGTGATTGATCAATTTAACCAAATGCTTGATTATAATTTTTTTGAAAAAGAAAAGTAAATTTTATTTATTTATTTTTCTTCTTGTAAAAGAAAAATATAATAAGAGATTAATCATTCTTATTTTATTAGGTTTTATGTATTCCAAACAAAAGAAATGAATAACACCTTCTTTTATTACACAATAAATGATTTTGTGCATTTTTTTAAAGCATAAAGGGTGGTTTTACACAAAGCATGGTTTTACTAAGTATTTTTTATAATGTATAGGTTAACTATTTTTGTTCACATAATAAGATAGTGGATTTGTGCAAAATTTTGTAAATAATGGGTGATTATGTACATGCAATATTTGAAAAATAATGAGATTTATTTTTTATAAAATATGAAAAATATGTAACAGATCTTTTGTGTAATGTCAAAAATAATAGTTGATTTTCTTCAAAAAAATTTTTGGAAAGAATGGGTACTTTTTGCTACAACTTTGACAATAATGTGTGATCTTATTAATTTAAAAAAATAAAGGTGATTTTGTCAATTTTGTTTTCAATTTAGTTAAATGATAAGTAGTTTTGTTTAATGTTAAAAGTAAATGGGCATATTTATGAAAAAATAAAAATAAAAGGTGGTTTTATTCATTAAAAAGAAGAAACTATGAGTTTTGGGCATGAGCCGGACTTTTGACAAAACTCGGGGGTACCATCCAGACAAAAAAAAGGTGTGAGACACCATCCGGAATTGTCAAAAACTCGAGGGTACCAAACGGAATTTCCCTTAATATTTTCAGAAAACTATCATTTAAATAAAAAAATTTTATTAATTAAAAATTCGAAGGTTAGACAGACCTGACTCATCGAGAGGTCGACAAAGTCGGCAGACGGCGAACCGTCAAACGTACAATCATTTAAATAACTTTTGTCACCAATCAATCACCCTTTAAATTATTCCATTCAAATTTTGGTTAAATTTATTAAATTAAAGATCTACCCTTCTTGATTAATTATATAATAATGGAAAAGGTAAATAAGTAAGAATTAAATTAAGATGATACAACTGATGTTATTTTTTCTCTCCAATTCACCCGCTCCACCTGCGCCATTTTGCGGGCGAAAACCCGCAAAAAGTGGGTGACGGGTGATGCAGATGATGGGTGAAGTGGGTGACGAAGCGGGTATGGATGATGTTTTTCCGCTCCAATAACCCGCCCCAATAATCACCCAATAACCCAATTAAACATATGATTTTACCTTTCTACCCCTTTAAAACCCATAAATTTATCTCTTTTGCTATAATTTTCTCACGTTGATTTTAATTGTGTTTTTATATTTGGGTTTATATTGTTAGTAGATTCCGTAGTTAATTTGAAAACTAGATTATGTAGTTAATCCGAAATGTTTCTATATTGTGTCTATATTGTTATTAGCTAATCTGAATTAAAATGCTTCTATATTGTGATCTTAGTGAAGATATTCTCATCTTTTTTATTTTCTAAGTTATGTATCACATATTGATGAACTAGATCTCGATTTTTAAAAAAAAAATTCACGTATTGTTGAACTTAAACTTGATATGTCAGTACGTGTTTCTAAGGTATATATATTCCATATAATGTTTGAAAATAAAAATGCTTGGTTCGTCTTATTGGATATCCGATAATCATCTGCTCCACCCACTCACCTGCACGAGTTGGATGCAGATGACAGATCGGGATAGGTGGAGGTTTATACTCGCGGGACGGGTAATGGAACACAGCCCAAAGCCAAAGCCCAAACCCATTGCCAATACGAGATCAGCCCAATACAACACACAAAGGGACAAAGCCCAAAGCCCAAAGCCAAAGCATACGAACAGAAGCTTCTTGATTTCCCTTGTTGTTATATATGCAGTTGTATTTACATGATGGAATAGTGATATACAAAAACATGGCATGGTGTTGGTTTGCCCAAATTTGATAATATTGTATTATAATCTAATATATTATATATTATAAGTGATAATGTATATTATAAATCCTAATGTATGACTATTCAATTAGATCCTTAATTAATCTCTACTCAACGGATGAAAGTTATGTCAACTCAAATTAAGATGACAAAGATATTCATTTGAACACACTAATTAAAGTGGAGTCTTAGTCAATTCATGTATATCCATCAATTAGTGATTTCTTATTCGAATCAACGATAGCTTATTAATAATCATGAAAGCCCACCATATAAACTATACATAAAAGTGAGTGATAGAACTCGATTTTATGTATTTTTTTTAAAACAACAACTTAACAAATGGAGTGTAGATTTTAAATGAAAGGTTTAGGTTTCAATTATTTTACCATTGACTTATTTATCAATTCAATGAATTACGTACTAGAAATCAACGAAATTTTTTCAACATACTAGAAATTAGTAGGTAGCATATATTGACAATTCAATATTAGTATATGGTTAAACTATGGTCTAATTGGCCAATTCGATATAGTATATCTTTTCTTTCTTTGAAACTAAAATAACGTTCTAGACCAAATAAGCCTTATACTTTATATGATTAACATATTTTCTAAACAAAAAAATAAAAAAGAAACTATAATTTTAATACATTAATTATGAGGTTAATACATTGAGAAAAGAAAAAACACTTCTGCAAAGAAACGTTTACTAGGTTGTTTAATATGCATCAATAGCTAATTGCCTCTCCGGATGGCGAAGGAGAGCTAGGGCGGCTCAGGGGATGGTGGTGGAGACGGACTGCTCCGGGCTTGTGCAGTACATCGGACAGGATCCATTTTCAAGTAGTGTGGTCGGGGTGTTGCTGGTTGAGCTGGCAACGCGTGCACGAGTTTCAAATCCGCAGAGAGAGTTTCGTGCGGAGAGAGGTGAATCAAACAACTCACTACATTGCTCAAATGCGCCCGAGTACAAGTTATTTTAGCTTTTTAGTAAACGATTTACCATCTCATTTGTTTCATTGTTTGACATTGTTTTTCAGGATCTAATGGTTTCGGAAAAAGAGTTTAGCTTTTCATTAAAAAAACCTCTCCATCCACTTTTAATTAATTTTTATCATTCACACACGTTTTTCTAATGATAATTTTTTTATATATAAAATATTAAATTTTATATAATTTTTTCACAAGTTTTTATCATTCACACATGTTTTTTTTTATAACTTTTTTTTATCAATTTGATTTGTACCTATCATATTTTCCATAGTTACTAACTAAAAATGAAAAAGAAAAGCTTGTGTAAACAATAATAATACAATTACATAATTTGTATGATAATAAAAATTAGATAAAATATTTTTTATTTTATTTTTTAAAATAATTTTATATTCATTAGTAATAACTCTGGAATTATTTTTTAAAAATTAATTAAAAAATATTTTATATAATTTTAAGAATTTAAAAAACATAAATAATAAATGATATAGACTAAAATTGTCAAATTATTTTTTTTGGTTGAATATAAATTGTCGTTGCGTGTCACTATCGCAACGAACCGTTGATAAAGACGTCGTCTTTTAATAATTGCAACGTCGCAATCTTGAACTTTAGCCTCCCAATAAGATACCACTACCAAAAAAGTTAGGGCCCACTAGCTAAAATAACTATTTTAATATTTAAAAAGCAACCAATCGTTTTCAAGTGCTCACTCTTAACTCTCTCTAGTCTATATATAATGAGTGCCCCAACTTCATATATGTTTAATACCAAACTCTTAATTTGTACTCAAATTTAGAGAAATCGATCGCCGAATTAAAACCATGAGTCCCTACAGCCTCCTCCGCAGCCTATCCTGCCTCGGCAGAGAGCCAATGCACTCGTCGAAGGTGGTGCCCCTGCCGGAACCCCATTCGTTCACCTTCAAAGATTTGAAGTCGTTGGAAAGGACAACAGTCGATGGATCACTCCTATTCGACAATGTGTTTTGTTCGATCATGAAACAATTAAAAAAGGCTGATCCATATTTGGACAAATGTGACAAGGTTTTAGTCGAGGAGTATCTCGATGAGAGTGTGGATTTGCTCGATGTTTGCAATTTCTTACTCGGAAAGATCGAGTTCGTCAAGAGGTGTTGTGATTCGGTGCAACGGGCGCTTCAATTGGGGAAAATTACACGTGTCAGGGGATTATTGGGTGGGAAGATGCGCTATGAGGGTGACGTAAGCATGGACAAGTGCTGGTCGAGATTGAAGAGATTGGCAGCCAAAGAGAAACGACGTCGTCAAGAGGATAGGAGTATATTGATGAGGTCAACGGTCAATGCGTTTGACGTGTGCGCGCGTTTAGATAAGGCCCTGTCGTTTAAGAGGCGGAGGTTCGGGAGATTCTCTGCGGGCGGGTCCACGGAGCAGATGGTGGAGTTGAGAGAGGTGATCGCCTCGGCGAAGGAGTTGCGAGATCTGACGGTGGAGGATAACAGTGGACACGTGGAGAAGCTATGGAAGAGGTGTGAGAAACTGGTGGGAGCGGTGGGGCCCTTAGAGAAGAGGGTTAAGGAGCTGTACTCGCAATTGGTGTGTGTTCGGGTGACATTGTTGGGGTTTCTTTCCGGATTATAATTTTGGAAACGCAAACCAAAATGAATTGAATGTATTTATAATATAAGAAATATTGTTATAATTTTCTTGACTTTTTATATAAAGTTGGGTGTGTTAAAATTTTCTTAATTTTTATATAAAAAATATTATTTTTCTTTTATCTAGATATATTTTTCTATATAAAAAAATATTCATTTTGTTTTACTTTATATACTTATACCAAACAAGCTCTTAATTTTTGTAACAAATTTTGTATAATTAAGTGGTAATAGAGTGACCCACAAATTTTGCAACATAGTACTATATTTGCACGAATGTTTATTGTTGAAAAAATATTTGGATATCGACGAAAGTTATGTCCACATTGAAACTCATTTGTTATGTACATTTGAGTAGTTTTTTTTTTTTTTGGTAAAGAGTACATTTGAGTTTGTGAACAAGACTCAAGTTTGTCGAATTAATTTGGAGGTTGTTTGTATTTTCTTGGATCCTTTTTCGGCTGATCATTCCGATTTGATTGATTTTAAAAGGTTTTATGTTGTGTGGGTTTTGGAAAAAAAAAGAAAACCTTACCGACATCAACTTGGCATGTAATGTGGTCCGCCACGGCCCATTGAAAAGCAAAACTACCGAACTATGGATTGTTGGCCCATTAAATTGTAAAATTTGACTGAAAATCAGCTCCCATTGAAAAGCCCACTTTATTTATTAGTAAAATAAAACGGTAGGTTTTAAACGAAGGGAATGATGATACCATTATCTATTTTATAGGGCTAATTGCTAAATCCGTCCCGTATCAATGATGCGTATGAAATGGGTGACACGGGTGATTAGTAGGGGTGTTATTAGAGTAGAATGAGTCGATCGAACTGGACTAAGATAAAAAAAAGAGTGGAATGAGTCGAGCTTGACATATTTAACCTTGGTTCATTTATTACCGTTCTCGCTATATACACCCCAAATCATGCACGTCCTTAACGACGTGCATGGTTAAAAAGGGTTAATTAATTTTTTAAATGTTAATTAGTCACAATGCATGCACGTCGTTAAGGACGTGTATTTTTTGACCTAGGATTTGTGGTGTACATAACAACACCCTTTATTAAAAGAGCTCGAGTTGAGTCCGATTTTTAAACAAGTTTTTTTTTCTTTTTTTTTTTATCAAGCTTGGCTCATTTAGAAAATGAACGAGATCGAGCCTTTTTCGAGCTTTAAGCAGTTCTACTTGGCCATAACATATTAACTCAAATGAAATTATAAAAAATTCCATAAAATTCGAGCTCGGCTTTTTTTGGCGCTCAAGCTCGGCTCGCGAGCCCAGAATAAAACTCGAGCTCAGCTTGTTTAGGCTCCAACAAGCTGAACGAACGAGCCTGAGCTCGTTTGAACTCGTCGTATGGGCTCGTTCGAACTCGACGAACTCGGTTCCTAACTGAGACTCGATAAAAAACACTACAACTTTATAGTAGATGTAATTGATTTTGTGTGTAGGAAAGGAATGTTTTAATTTAACAAGAGTTCGTTAAATTTAACTCTTAAAGAGAGTTCACTTGAATTCGTTAAATTCATTGAATTTAACAATTTGTTAAGTGTTCACAGTATAATGATACTAATGGACTAATGACAAATTGGCCATGAACTCTAGTTACTCTACTTGACGAAATCAAGAATAAAAAACATCATGTATAAATAATAAAGATAGTTGAAGCAAAAGGCAAAAAATAATCTCAAAAGCCATCCCCAGCAATGTCGAAATCAGCCGCGGATAAGCCATCCAACAAGAACTTTCACCCTCATAAGTCGTCTCATCCGCGGACGGAAGAAGGGGATACGTGTCAGGCATGCCCTCATCCCACGAGTTGAACACGTGTCGAACAACAAACCCCACGTGGCAAAATGTCCATAGATCACCTATCGCCTATAAAAGGGAAGAAAGAAATACAGAAGGGGGACTTTTGGACGGCGAAGAAAAGGAAGAAAGGAGGCGGACCTGGATCAAATATCCCAAAAAGAGTAAAACAGAAAAAAGTGAAAGAGAGAGAAAGAACCGAGATATTCAAAACTCTTATAAGGGTGAAGAACCACTCCGCGGACTAGCACCAAACCCCATCAGCGGGTAGCTAGTTTCGACTCATCTTTGCTATTCGGGAGCCCGAAGAGAGAATCGTGAATTTATGACTGTCAAGCCCTAAAAGTTAGTAAATGGCTGATCCTCGCTTCGTCTAAAGCAATCTCGATAAGGGGGTAATATCTATGAATGCCAAAAATAAGATTATTCCCGCGGCACAGGTCGGGCCGTATCGCTTATTTCGATATGGGTCAGGTAAGTCTGTTAGGAATACTGATGGCCCCACTGGGTTTATTCCCAGATCCCACTAAAAATGGAGGCCTTTTTTAGTTCGAGTTTCTTCACTACTAGTATAGAGTTTCAGATTTCTCAAATTGGAAATGAACTCTACTGGCTTACTAGCAATGAACTCTAGTCAACGAGATCTGAATAGAACGACGGGAGTTACCTTGAGTTACTGGCTTACTGACCGCTAGGAAGAGCGAAGAGGAGAACCCAAGCTGTCGAAAGCTTTCTACACCAACTGGCACCGTCGATCGAGCCTTCACATGAGAAACCCTAAGTCCTTCTATCTAATAACCCTAGGGGCATTTTAGTAATTTACTATATCAAGCTTCCAAGCTCGACTCGAGCGTAAAAACATGTTAAAGCTCGACTCATTTTCCCTCTATGAATGAGCCCGAGCCGGGCTTTCTCGAGTCAAGCCCAAGCCGTTCGTCTCAGATAACAGCCCTAATTCGAGCTTAAATCAAATGAGTCGAGCTTTTAACCGATCTTAAAATCTTGTTCAGAGTCGACTTGTTTATGGGAGTGAATGAACTCGAGTTAAGTTTTTTTTCAAGCCGATCGATCCCGAGCCAAACTCAAGCTTGCAGAACCCGAGACCTTTTGACTCCCCACCAGTGAGCCACCTGACTGGGGCCACTTGTTACATGTTGCAAATTTTACATAACATGGTTTTATATATAAGTCTCAAAAAAATGCACTAATGAAGTTTGAGCTTGAATCCCTCTTTACCTTGGAAGTTCTTTTTCCGCCTTTGCATTAAATTGTTGCAGCTTGCAGAACGTCGAGCGTTAGCACTTGATCCACCCGACGAGTTCATAGTTCGTACCTTCGATCCACTCCAAATCAGGTTCTCTTCTTCGCTCTCGCTCTCGCCGTGATTCTTTCCTACTATTTTACTATCAATCCACTCCTGTTGCGCTTAATTTCATCTCCGGTTTCCTAAAACCCTAAATTGACTGCATGTTTTGGTTCATGTGTGGAAAACTAGAGCATCAATGCGATCCTATGATGTGATTAGTAGTTCCTTTGGTTATTCTAGGGCATAATCTGTGTTTATTGTTGCGCTTTGATGTTAATTAAGCGAATTTGTGATAGAAATTGCTAAAGAGAAGTTGTCTTCTTGCTGGAATTTTTCCGTGTGTTAACTGCTTTGGCTTGATGAAGATGGAGGTTGTTTGTATGACAGTATAAAAAAAATAAAAATAGGGTCTTGCTCGTATTGCTGCAACTTTCTGTCAACTCTGAAACAGCTTGTGAAACTACTGTCATCGAATCTGTTGATTTATACAGCTTTTGGGAAATGAATACATGATAATGGTAAAACTATTATTCTAGTTACATGTGTATTTACTTGTAAGAAGTCATTGACAGACTAATATGCAAGTGCCCTTGGGGTTATTGAGTATCGCTAGGATGAAATTCGATATCAAGTACTAGAACTGTTGAAATCGGAGCTTTAATGCCGACTGTAAACACCATCATAACCTGCATTGAACCACAAATTGTGTGCTTTGAGGTCAACTTGGAACACTACCCTATCCAAGCACAATGTTGAAGGAAGATTAGTTGGCTTAAACCAGTTGATAAGCCGGAATAACTCACATTGAGTTACTTCAGTCACTCTCACAAAGAGCGCATCTATTTATTCTTAAAAAAAAATCTATTTATAACGTTTATTCTTAAAAAAAATCTAACTATATAAATGTTGAGTACATCTATTTATAACCTCAATTCTACCTAAATCTAGGGTAAAGTAATTGGAAAATATATAATGGAAAATTTTAACCAAGTAATGATGGAAACGTGAAAATAAGGAAACTCTTCTAAATGGCTTGGATGTGATGATCAACCTTAGAGCTCCTAATCCTAACCAGTGCTATAATTAAAAGATAATGTGAAAGTTGAAAGAATATAATGTATATTCATGAAGATAACTAATGATATTACGAAAACAAAGATGTATGGTTACCTTCTTCCATTTAAGGTCTGCAAGCAGGGATTTATCATGGGGCTTATTGTACAGAATACAGATGCACTCTAATTGGAAATTATTTGGCCTCACATGCATCTTCCTCTCGTCATTGAACCAATTAAAGTAGCAATATATGTATCAAACATGTCCCGATGTTAAGCTCTGATTTTTTTGGGTTGAAACCCACCTCCTGTCTATAAATCACATCACTGGTGTTGGCCCGTTAGATATAAATTGAAATAGCTTTGACCTATATTTAAGAGACTGCAAGAGTTTCTTAAAGCTAGCAGCTGCACCTACTTTGATAAATTACCAAGAAAACCATGCTTGTCTTTGTTTACACTTGAAGCATGTCACTGCTGTCAGGATACTGCACTTCTCTGAATATGTTAGTCTCTGGTGGAGTTCAACTTCAAAGTGCATTGAAACATCTAACCCGTGTTCTTTATAGAAGTAGCAGAGCATTTGCTCACCAAGTGAGATTAAATAAGTTGTGCAGGTCTAATGATTTTAATTCTTTATCTCAGTCTTTTATGTCTTCTTTTAGATAGTTCACAGGCATGATTCTGAATGTCTTGGATAAGATTCCCTTGGCTTTGCTCACAGGACATCTATATCCTTTTTGGAATTGAAGGGCGTTGGTATTTCCTATAGTGCAAGCTGCAAGCATGTCAATCCACCCAAATGAATCACTAAATTTATTGGGAGAGGATGCTTCTTATGGATCTGGAGAGGACATTAATCTGGTAGATGGTCACAGCAAGCATCAATCAGCGATTCCATCAAGCTCAGGTCACAAAAAAAGAAGTCGCAAGGCCACTGGTGATGCAATTGTGGACGCCATGTTAGAAATAGCGGCTGCTTCAAAAGCGAGAGCTTCTATCTTAGCACGAAGTGATGATGACTTTTCTATCAGTAAATGCATTCAAGTATTGGATGACATGCAAGATGTTGATCAACACATTTACTTCCGTGCTTTGGATTTGTTTGAGCTCCCAAGTGCTCGTGAGACTTTTATCTCTCTGAAGAGAGAGAGGCGTCTGATGTGGTTGCAGCGCAAATGTGGCCCCTCATCAAACTCAGTTGTATAACAGATGGACATTTGGTTGCGACTGATAGTATGACATGTATAACTTGGAATCGGTTACTATGTCTGCACAATCTATACTTTTGGTAGTAGATCCGCTCATTTTGGTAATTTAAACTCAATTAACAGACCCATTATTACATCTTGATATTTGGCTTACTAGTTGCTAGTATTTGCTGTACCAAAAATTTAGGTAGATTTTGCTCAAGGATGGTAATTTGTTTGACATTCTATTTGGTCTTATTCAGTAGATATGTGTTCAGACTGCTAAATGCTGCTCAGGTAATTACACTGTATACAATACTTTGTCTTCTTTCTGTTTCGCTTATTTGATTTCTTATGAACAAAAGATTAGACCAGTATTGAACTGGATGAAATGGAGGAGTTGCAGCAGACTATTAATACAACAGTATGACCAGGTACTACACCCGATCTTTTAGCCTTTTAGGGATATGGATAAAAAGTCCATCAGATGTCTGTAACGAATGTTTCGAATGGATGGGTGTGTTTTCCTGAAAGTATCATTTGTTGGCAGAAAGGCTAACTGCAAGATGACGAATGAGCACAAACTGTATCTTTCAATGCTGCTTGTGATAACGAGCACAACAGATTCTTACAGGATTGGTATTAACATTCCGGAGAAACCATCAGCCCGCTATTCAACAGCGCGCCATGAAATCATATCCGCATGAATTCTTAGTCTCTTACAGCCACTGCGTAAACTATACCCTAGCAGATCCTTGTAGCCTTGTAGGACCGTTGTCTGTAGTTCATATTTATTCGCCTTGGATGGGAGGGTTTAGCTTCAACAAAACTGTCATAAAAGATCAGTAGTTGATGATCCAGATAGAACTTCCGAAAGCCCTACATCCGCGAGGGAATGTTTAATGTTGTGAACCAGATGAGACCATTTTCGAACATGATCTCTACCATAGGCTTGTTAAGGTTAAATTTGTGTTGAGAATAAAAAAAAAGGGAAAACCCCCCAAGGTGGGGTTCATTGTTGAAAATGCTCTAAAAAGGTTTTGGGTAGATTGATTTTGACATTTTTTTGGCATTGATCAACTTTCAGACCATGTTTTTTTTCCTGGCAAACGTCCATATCAAGGAAAAAAGCACCAGATTGACGTTTTTAGAGGTGCTAAATGTCTCATCACCTACCCAGAAATGCTATGAGAACCTTTTATAAGTGTTGACGTCGATCCTGTCAATCACTACACAAGATTGCCTCTTCCATTTCGCTTATCTGGGTTGATGTAAATCTGGAGCTTCCCGGCAACATGAACGTCACACTTGCTATAAAATACATGCACCAAAACTTTTATAATAATACACAAGGCTTCCAGGTCTATTAAGTCAATTTAATGCATTTTACACCAGAGAAGCTACATTTAGCGTTGGGGTGATGAATTGCACCCTTGCGAGCTGGTATTCTTTGCCTCCAATCCAGACGCCGTTTTGCGACCACAGCACATCCTCCCAGTCCAGATTGTCCTCCAGTACCTGTTTGCGAAGATAAGAGACACAAAACACTTGAGAAAAATTGTATTGGATACTTGGATGTGTTTTGGAAAGTTTTGATCGGCTTGGATGGGGGAGAGTTTGAATTTGTAGAATTGTAGTCGCGGAAAATTTCATCTACCTCCAACATATCTGCAGGCAGAGGAATCCCGTGCTTTAGCATGATCGTTTGGGGAAGGATTTTCTTGCACCGAGAGAATCGGAATACGTCTACAATTTCACCATCAGCAGTGCTTCGACTATGATTTGCAGCATCTGGGTGATGACTATGAGTCTTTCCTACTTCGGTTTCATGTGTTGAACCAGATTTGACCACTTTCTCCCGGACGAAGCACAACTCGTACCTACAAGATACCCCAACCAGAAAGGAAAAGGAGAACTCTGAGTGACAAGGGCGATGCAAGGTCAAAAAGGTTTTTTCATTCAGACTGCAAAGCACAAGCAACCCCAACACGAAAAAGTGCAGGATAACCGATAACCAATCCAATAGGGGTGCAGGAGGAATCACTGAGAATGCAAAGATAGAAGAGCAGGTCTATGAGACTGAAGATGTACCGTTGGCGACTAGTCTCCATGTACAGAGCTTCTCCTTTCTTCAATCGTGCAGATGTAAATGTTGACTTCTTCAGGCCCTTGTCAGCAACTATGTTTATGCTATACTTGATCCTTGAAAATTCATAAGCAATGACAACAGATATCACATCTCAAGGCACAGATAAATGTATTGAACTATGGCTAATCATTTCGTTTTGAGGTAACAAAAAGTGGAGATTTCTATAAAAGAAAACACGGCTAAAGTGCTGAATATAATAGACCTAGCCAACATGATTCAGAGAGAATAACTGATTGAACTTGTTCCAAACTTTGAATTATGCCTTCATACAAATACAAGTTCCTTCTTGAAGACATTGAAGATATTAAAATAAGTTGCTCAAACGTTAAGGGAGAAACATACCATGGTTCATTAGATAGACTGTAGAGTATGACGACTTCTTTCACCATTCTTTGTTTCCGTGATGCATTCTGAAGAAGAAAAGAATGAATAAGTGCCAAATGCTCTACAACTAGCGCAACAAAAATAATTCAGACAGAAGAAAATATACTGTCTACATAACAAGATTATAAGGTAGGTCCATTAGCTCACCATCTCAATCGTATAATGATCTTCTTTCTATACAACCCTACTTATCAACCCAGTGTAATCCCACTTTGTTTTTTGGAGTGGGTGGGGGGGGGGGGGGGGGGGGGGGTCGAATGTATGCACCCTTGCCTTAACAAATAGGGAGGGTATTTTCGAAAGACTCAGATATGACAGGAGTAAGACCAGAAAATTCAATTCAGTTATGTGACAAAAATAAATGAATTTAGTTAAAATGCGCCAAAAATTGATATGGGGTCCCTATTCTTCTTTCTATACAAACAATGGTATGAAACATGTTTTAAATTGATATAGAGACATGTAATGTGCATGCTAGTAAATGATAAATCGACAAGGAGACAATGAAGGCTTACTATCTTCTTCACTCATTCTGAGATTCTTTTGATAGCACCTAGAACAGAGGAGTTGGTTAAAGACTAAGGCTCCGTTCGGTAACACAAGTAGTTTTTCATAGCTTTTGGTTTTAATATTATATTGTTTGAAATGAGGCAAAGTTAAGATTATAGTTTAATTAGCTTTTGGAATTGGATTTTCATCGGTTACTTAACTCAAGCTTTTCACAATTTTTTTCTTTTCCCTCCTCTCTCATCAGCTAGTTTGTATCAACTACCCCATTAGCGAGGGTTACCAAACATCTTACTAGCCTATGAAGAGTGTAATTTAACATATAATTAACAAACCTAACACATCTGCTTGTATTACCAAACAGAGTCTAAGACAGGTACATAACTGGAAAATTTTCCAACTACAGAACATGATTTTAGAAAGCATAAGCTAATTCACAATTGTTGATGAATCATTATGCAAAATGTGAGCCAACAGAATCAAATAGAAAAAAGTTCATCCATGTTAATAATATCAGCAAAAAATGTGAGCCAACAGAATCAAATAGAAAAAAGTTCATCCATGTGAAGACATACCGATGCTGCAGCTCTAGTTGTCATTGTACGTCCTACTGAAATGGGTGCAAAAGTAGGCTCAATTGTTGATGAATCAGTCAAACTACGTTTGATCTCACGGGGTTCACAACCCTTCTGAAAGAGCAAATCGAGCAAAGTAAAAACCTCAGGAGTATGCTAAGGCAGGTAAGCATCTGAAGCACATCTAAAGTTTAGACTGAATTTTCACTTCATCCAAGCATTTGTTGTTTTTCAAAACTAAAGACAGATGATCAAATTATGGGCACTATTACTCCATATCATGAATTGATTGTCAAAGAAAGTTCACCTTCACAAGGAAGCACTGCTCAACTCGATAACTACAACCTATTCCAGCCCCCCAGGAACGAGACCGGACATTGTTTCTCCAAGTAGAAACATAGTCTGAACAGGTGGAAATTTATTAGTCAATCATCCAAACAAAGCTGTCATACAATTGCCAAAAAGAGTAAAGTTTGTCACTACAATGAAAACATAATTAATCAGAAATTTCTGATTTTTGCCAATAACAAAGTGAACATGTTCCAGAAAATAATAAAGAGGATTAATTAAAGAACAATGACATGAAATGCAGAAACATAAATGTTGAGAGGTGGGAGAAGCGTGCTGGCTCATGAAAGAGTATAAGAAATTTGAACATAAGAGAAGAATCTAGGATTTGGTTGATATTTTA
The DNA here is from genome assembly GCA_037127255.1 of Persicaria tinctoria. NCBI lineage: Eukaryota > Viridiplantae > Streptophyta > Magnoliopsida > Caryophyllales > Polygonaceae > Persicaria > Persicaria tinctoria. Next base: position 12,644,036 of record JBANSL010000012.1, read on the forward strand.
ACCTAGATTTTATAATATACTCCCTCCATATCGGTTGGGTGAGAAGACAGTAAACCCTTCACCCACATTTGACCTGCCTATTACACCCAATTTCTTTTCCACCCATTTTACTGGTTGGGTTATTTGAATATCAGTCCAGTGAAATCGTCAGCATATTTGCTAATTAGGATAATCTGATAAACATAGTATAATATATGTAAATAAACACTTAACCAATTATTGCTCATCCCTAACAAGGAAACCAATTATACTCCAATTTCCCATGGAAGTGGTTTACACTAGGCCTTGGGCCGTTGGGGCTACATTCTATCTCTATAGTTGACTGGCCTTTAGACCGTCATCAACCAGGGGGAACCTCTTACCCATTTTCTTTTCTCTCTTCCTATCCTAATTTTACACCTCATTTATTTTTTTGTTTAAATTTATTTTCACTTTTTCTACCTTATCCTAAAAGGCTTGTTCTACAACCATGAGGAAACCTCTTACCCATTTCTAATTTATTTTCACTTTTTCTTTCCCTTTATTATGTGTACCATTATATCTTTCCATTTACTTTTTGATTTAAAAAAAGGAAAACAAAATTAGAAAAGGGGAAGAGGTTACCTCTCTCTACCAAGGTAACCTCTTCCATTCCCTTACCTAAGGTAAAACCCACAACCATGGGTTTACCTTTTAGTAACATCAAGGGGAGCAAAACTCATGGTTGCTCGTGCTCTTAAAGTTGGATCTCCAGAATAACGTCATTCTTCCCTCCTCTTAGAAAAAGATTTGTCCTTGAATCATTCCCCTTGGTTGCAAGGAAGACAACATCTTTTTTTTTTCCGCTTGTCCAACCTTAACTACAGGCCTACAGCTAACATAAAAGAGAAACTCTAGACGACTAGAAGCAAAATATTCTTTTTCTATTTCATTTTTTTAGGACAGTGTGGAATAAAAAGACACTAGTAGTGTAAAGAGTGAGTGGACTTTGGCAGAAACAAAGATAATGATTATAACACAAAATAATATGACACAAAAGGAAAAGACCTGAAAAGGATAAAACATATCTTGTACGGAGTACCAAATTAAGACTCCCATGGGCCATTTTTAACTTTCGATTTTTATTTATTAATTGTTTATATTACAGAGTATAAGTTTGGGAACCACCTTACATGAATGCTTAACCCATTATGTAAGGGTTTTACCTTACTTTTAAGTTGTAACACATGTTTTACTTTTCAATGTAGGATAATCACACCCTAACAGTTTGCATAAATTGTTCTAAGAAAATTTTGTAGGAGTATGAAAAACTAGGATCTTATTCTTTTGGTGTGCAAAAATATATTAGATTCTTTCAATCATGGTAATGAGATGCAAATGAAAGATAAATAATCACAATGCCAAGGAATGCATTAATCTTAAATACTTAAACCATTGCCATACATGCATATGGCTCAATGGCTGTTCTCAAAAGAAAGAACTGAAAATATCATACCATTTCCAGAAACAGGGATGTGTCCTCAATATGGAAGGTAAGACAACACCAAACAAATCAACAACAGCAGCACATTGCATAAGCATGCAGTACAGCAGCAATACCATGAGAGTATATGTATGTTAGCCGTAGCAACAGATAATAGTGAACTTACAATCTTTTGGAGGCAGAACCCGTATAATCACACGTAGATCCTGAAGATCGGGAGCAGCAGGATTTGTGGTTGTTCGGCAATAACCCATGTGCATGAGAACTGGAAGAAAACATGAAATTTATCCACTGACTAGAGAGAGGTAAAAGAGCAAAAGTTCAATTTTTTTGCACCACCGTCTAAAAGAAGTTCGTTTTCACTTTTCCTTTTGTTACAATCTCTCACCTGCAACAAGATCTGAATCATCCGTGTATACATCTGTTCCCCAGAGCTGCTCACGTCTGACCTGCTCAGAAAGCACAGAAAGACGAACCTTTCAGGCTCCAAGTATCATAAATCTGTCAATTACTTACCTGTTGAAGGCAACAGGTAATGGACTATATATACACTATGACCTCCACAAAAACAAAAATATAATGAGTAGCAGTGCATTCTCTGACCAGATATAACTGATTAAAGTATTTAATTTGTATTTCTAAATATGGTCAACAAACCAGTATGCCTGGTACCATTTAACAAATAGGCAAGTATGATGCCATCGGTACCCAAATGCAGTATGACTCTTAAATAGGAAAAAGGAATGAAAGATTTTTGCAACCGATAAAGGGGCACTTAGAGACAGATTTTTTTAGGAGGCTATAAAAAGATGGCATAGTGATGGCATTTTACTTGTGATCTTGTTTAACAGATTGTTTTCACATTAAGTAAAAAATGTGCAGAATCAGATAATATCAGACACAAGATCCCAGTATCAGTAAAAGGCAAGGTGAATGACATTTCACCTGGAACAGTTACAGAAAATCTTTATAATCCTCCAGAAACTAAAGATAAGATGATGCATTGCATGACACCTACTTGACGATTTGTAGCAGTAACATGTTGGCCTGGTATCTTAACTTCAATAGTAGGGCCACCAAAAGAGCTTTGCTCATTTTTATCAGCTTGACGCATATCATATTCAATCCACAGTTTGAGCAATTCTGGCATGCATTCACCAACTTTGTAAACAATAGTAGTGACCTCTGGTTTGCCTGCAAAAGTATAATCACAAAAAATGGAATCACAATTTTAGACTAGGCTATTTTTTTTTTCTAGATTAAGATCATTTCCATTATTTCCATTTTCTATACCTTCAGTATCATAAACTTTTTCAGTTCTAGTTGCATAACAGTCTCTATAGTGAAACAAAACATTCACTTCTTCATATAACAGTTGGAGAAACAAGGTCTACAGTTTGTACAGATGATACTGTGATATCCAGACATTTGAAGAAAAGTCAACAGGGTACTCTGCGCCTATGGAAGCCAATTAAATTTCAGAACCCATTTCAAGAAGAGCAATTGCTTTCTCCTAATTCTTTTTTTCAAGGATGACTGGATTCAATTTGATTGTTGATTCTGGAGTTCAGGTTGTTCAGTTCCAAAGAAGGATAAAGAATATGAAAGAAAATTTAATAAACTACAAATAAAAACTAAACAAGTAAACAGCCCAGCCAAACTCCAAGATTGGATCTGAAGCACTTTTGATAGAAAGGATATAGCAGTCACACAACTATGGTTAACTGCATTAGTTGAGACCACCTAATAATAAAAATAAGATCTAGGAGAAATAAGGTCCCCTAGCATCATTATGTAAACTCTTTACAAGCATATAGCTGAAGCTGAAGCTGTGCTGATATCTCACCTTTTGACCTGCACAAAATATAACAAATGCATCAACAAGGTGCTTTGACAAACAGGTTCGGAAGGAAAATATAAGACAGATAGATTCGCATGAAAAACAAGCTTATCTTACATTTGATGATCCATGAAAATGTGCATCCACCAAAATGTACTTATCTCTTAACAAAAAATTGCTGACTATTTGTGTTCATCATAACTTTACTGCCGTCTTAATTGAAAACAGAATGCACTACATTTACCACCTAAAAACTTACCTAGAAAAGTTGAATAAACTTGAAAATAAAGGAAAGAAAAGAAAACTTTACACGTAAAAACGATTAAATGAATATAAAATCACATTGAGAGAGTACAAAAAAATTGGGACAAATAAAATTAAAAACAATTAAGATGTTAGTTATTTTCTGTCTCATAAATGAACACATATATTCTAGCTGACATTTAGCAGACAAACTAATGAGAGCGGAAAACCATATAAAACATGCTAGACAATCTGAATGAAAAATCAAAGCAGCATAAATACCTATCTGATTCGAGAGCACAATGCCTTAAACGAGCCTCAAGATTAGCAACTTGAGAGGTATTTGTTTGAAGTGCTCCCTTTTGTTGTTGAACCCCACAAGTGGAACCCTCCTTTTCTTTATCAGCGACGGCATGAACATTAATACCTGCATCATTTGGCTCCTTATCAGTGCATCGAGTTCGCTTTTCAGGTCTCTCTCCTTCTCCATAATCATCCCTCTCTTTTCTCCTCTCTCCAGCTTCCTTGCCTGCATTTCTCCACCCATCAATCTCTTTTGGTTTCTTCTGATCCAAGGCAGCCTTATCTTGAATGGTTGAATGGTCCACTATTTCCTTCTCACCATGAGACACTTCTTTGTCCATTGGATTCCTAGCTTCTCTGTTAACATAATCCTTTGAGCTATCTTTTGGTCCTTCCTTTTCCTTGGAAACATCTTTCCTGTCTCCTTCCCTTTCATCTCTTGCCAGTTCGTTATAGTTATTCCCTCCAGAAGCGAATTGCAAGCTATCTCTTTCACCGCTTTTGTCCCTGTCCCCCCAATCGCGATGTTTTCCTTCTTTTCTTTTCCTATCCTTGTCCTTGTCTCTGTCATCACCTTTAAGAGCAACTTTATTATCCACCACATCTTCTTTAGCCCCTATGTGTTCCTTCTGATAGTTAGTTACATATTCCTTCCTCAGATCTACCGTTCCATGTAAATGCATTCGCTGATGAACCCGATCTGCATCCCCAAACGCCACAAGACCGTCGGCATAACTTTTCCCTTTTTGGTGCTCCTTCCGGCTGGGAAGGCCACTTCCAGAACCATAAATTTCCTTTTCTGACTTTGCATCAGCCCTTGATTCATTATATCTGTCATATTTTCCTTCTTTGCTATCATCCCCTCTAACTTGAACTTTTTTGTCTTTTTCAGTTTTACCATCCATCTTGTTCTCACTACTTTCCTTAAAAATCTTATAATATAGCTTATTATCAGTACCTGCATATATATGATTAGTAAGATGACCAGAGGCATACAAATGGTGCACAAAATGTAAATAAGATCGATTATCCACATCACAGGGTTGAAAACAAGGCGCTTTTCCATCTCAACAACTTTGAACAGTTCTAAAAGTCATGTTAGCGTATGTGCCAGCATCCTCGTGAGGGGACTAACGTATATACGAAGAATGAAGGGCTTCCATAGGCAGCCATTTAGGGACACTACTAATTTCTAGTGCAGGATATGTCCAGCACCAACTATGACAACAAATTCCACACAGCTCATAAGTACTGTTAGCAGAATTCACAAATCCTACGCCTATATAACAAAATCCACAAATTTAAGCCAAACATGAAACAAATTTCGAATCCATCAATAAAGCAAACCTTTCAATCCAAACCGATTGCAACAAGCCACAGACAAATGTAGATTATTTACATTTCACAAATTGACCCTAGCAGACGCCAATACACTTTGGGAAAAGAAATTCCAAAGGGGAAACGAAAAACAAGCAACAAACGCCAACAGTTTCCCTAGCTACGAGTGCGAAATCGAAAATGCGATCACACATGCAAAGTCTCCAAACGCAGATAGAAATCGAGACAAGCCAGAAGACCAGGACATTGACGAATTCACGCAGGCAAGGCTAGAAATTAGAAACAATTACGGCACAAAAACAAAAGGAAACTAAAAGGCGGATAAATTAAACATGCCTAGACGCTAGGAAATGAAGAACCTGGGGGAGCTAGGGTTCCGAGCACTGAATGGACTCGAATCTGAAGGGTTTCCGATGGTGTGATCTTCAAAATCTGTGAACTGGGGGCATGAGAGAGTTGCAAAGTGTCAGAGAATGAAATTGGCGTTTTTTCTCCCCTCTGTCTGTTATAGACACCCCCGGTAAGAAGGGCAGTCGGCATTAGGCCCACGGTAAAATACACGTCTCATATAAAACTTTATCAAATAAAGTTTAGGATGAACTCTCTTCAAAATAAAATCAATTGTAAAAAATTTCAAACTCTTTTTATATAAGTATACCTTTACCGATGTGTTGATGATCGATTTGGATTCGGAAGAGTTTACAAAAAACTCTATCAATAAAGTTTAGGATAAAGTTTTTCACTACTTTCGTCAAAATAAAATCAATTGTTAAAAATTTTCAAACTCCACTCATTAAGTTTGTTCCTTTTTTTTAATAAGCATACCTTTATCGATGTGTTGGTGATCGATTTGGGTTCGGAAGAATTTACGAAGAACTTTATCAATAAAGTTTTTCACTACTCTCGTCAAAATAAAATCAATGGTTAAATTTTTTCAAACTCTACCCATTAATTTGTTCCTTTTTTTTTTATAAAGATATCTTTACTGATGTGGACACGCAAAGCTGAATCGACGAGGGGGTCTTGTGTGGATGTTTTGTGGAGGAGACTCCTAATTCTATCGGCGGTCGAGTGGATCTCTCGGAAGACGTGGCTGAATTGCACCATTTCAAAATATTGGAGGAGGAATAGGGTGTTGGAAATCAGCATTTTAATCTTCCACGGGCAGCTCCACATCCTTCGCAAGCGGTTGATAATGAACAGACTGCCACCCTCGGTGATGATGCTGGAAATATCAAGTTCTTTCACCTTGGCAACGCCTTCTTTGAGGGCAAGAGCCTCGGCTGCTAAAGCGGAAATATGTCCACATTTGAATCTTCCATAATCGATGATTGAACCGTGGTGGTCCTTGATTATGAACCCTGCAGAGGCATCACTCGACGACAGTTTGGATCCATCAAAATTGATTTTGAACGATTCGTCAACAAGTTTGCTCAGTTATGTAGTTGTTGATTGGTATAAATTTTCTATATTTTGGATGGATGTTGTGTTTTGGTTTTCGAAAATATTTCGATTCCTGCTTGTCCATAAGCACCACCATGTCGTCACCAGTCTCCCTCTTTGCTTGGGATTGAGGTTGTTGAATATTTCGCAAACGATGTTTTTTTATCGATGTGTTTCTGGTGTCGATGTTTCGAAACACTATTTCAATGTTCAAGTCAATTGTGTGAATCCGTTGTAGTGTGTGGTTGCATTCAGAAAAGAGATGGGTTAGGTTTTCATCCGCCTGATCAAACAATGGACAAGTTAGAGGAACATGAATGCCTTTGTTTGCTAGTCCGATCTTAGTTGGGATTCCATCTAGTGCGAGCTTCCAAATGAAGTTTTTAACTTTCGAAAATGTGTCTAGGTTCCATATCCATGTCATATTACTAGTTTCCTCTGTGTTTTGCCTTGTGATGTGCTCTAAGGCACTTGCCATACTAAACCATCCGTTTTTACTTGGTTTCCAATATAGTCTGTCTTCTATGTCATGTTACCCATTAAGTTTTTTAAAACTATATGAGATTCAAGATGGTTGCCAATAGTCTCAAGTTACAACTAGATTTTTTTTCCATGTTGTAAATATTTTCAATCTTGTAAATATTCAAATTAATTAATTAAATAAATTATTTTTTAAGAGTATATTCATTTCATTCAAAGTTTTTTTCCCTTTTTTTGATAAAGTAATAATTCGAGATTGGACAAGCTCGATTCTCGAGAGGTCGACAAGTCGGCAGACAGAGATCGTAAAAAATAAAATAGAAAGCATAGGGCGCGAAGAACACACACAACCAACAAACAACATCGAAATGAATCTAAGCAGACCTAAATCCAATGCACGAGAAATGCACCTTTTTTAATTAATTATACTTGTCATGCAAGGTCAAACGTGCCAATGAGATTTGCAGGGGTCGAACGTTGAATGGGACGAAACGTGGAAACGAGAGCGGATGGAGCAGGGCTCCGACCGGAGGAACGGAGCACTACCAAAGAGGGTCGGCGGAGGGCAGTGAGAGAACGTCGGACGGAGGAGGATAGGAGGGAAGCACCGGAAGGGAGCACCACACAGACTCCTGGACCATCCCAGAACCATAATCGCCCTGGAAACGCCGAGGAGGATGATCGGACACATCTGGCAGAGAGAGAGAGAAGACCACTGAGACAAAAAGGCCCAAATCTAAAACACTAATTCGATGGAAAATCGACGACACCCTGGACCAAAAGAGGGCAGGGGAACAACAAGCCTCAACCCGGGAGGAGAATGACAACTCCGCTAGGAGAGGAGGAGGATTACGAGATCGAGGGGGAAAGATGAAATCGGCGATGAGGGTGGTCGATGGGGGAAGAGAGAGAGAGAGAGAGAGAGGAGACGGCCAGCCACCAGGATGGCTAGGGCATCCGAAACCACGAAAGAAGAATCGATCCAGGAAGAAGAAGGCCCCAAAACCAAAAACTAACATACTGTCAATCAAAAAGATATTTTAGGAAGGGAGATTAGAAACTCTCGCCGGAATCGAACGGAAAACAAGAGGAGAGAGGGGAACAAGATACATAGTAGCATCGGTCGGAGCCGATTTGGGCGGCCGGAGCCAGTGTTGGGTAGTCGGAGCCAAAGATAAGAGCTCCCTCACTCAAGATAGAGGAGAGAGCGTTTTACTATTGCACTACGTTCTTTTTTTCTAAATTAATGATGTTTAACTTAGAGAAACCCCAACCACTCTTGTATAATAGAGAAAATATGTATCTTTTAGAGAAAAATGGGTTTTTTTTTTCACCCCAACAGCTTTTGCAAATGATCTTGTAAAATAGAGAAACATTAGGAGAGAGAAGAAAAATCTGTAAATTTAGGGGAAGAAGTGAAATTTGTAAAATTAAATGCTTTACTCTTCCCCATGAAATTGTTAATAGATTTGTGGTTGAGATTGTAAGATTTTGAATTAAAGTAAATATTTTATGTCCTATTTATATCTCCTTTTAATTCAAGTAAAATTTTATTAAATAATACGCAATAAATATAGAATATAATTAATGTAAAAACTTGTAAAATAGAAAAGCTGTTGGGGTTGAAGTATAAAAATGTAGAGATTTTGAAAAATTTTCCTACAAAATAGAGATTTTATAGAAAAGTTGTTGGACTTGCTCTTATGCCTCAGTAGTGTAGATTAGACAAAGTGATATTTCATAACTACTTTAACTTAGAGCATCAGCATTACTAGAACCCTGTTTAGGTTTCTTACTTCATTTTTTACCTTTTTATCTTTTAAAAACTCCAACTAAATTCGACAAAAAATAAATAAATTCCAACTAAAATTTATACCCACATCCCTACAACCCACTTGAACATACAATAACTAATATAATAATAAGGAAAATTCCGTTTGGTGTCCCTGAGTTTATGTCTATTCCAGTTGGTGTCCTACATTTTTTTTGTCTGGATGGTACTCCTGAGTTTTGTCAAAAGCTCTGCTCATGCCTATAACTCATATTTTCTCCTTTTTAATGAATAAAACCACCATTTATTATTTTTTTTTCACAAAAAAACCCTTTACTTTTGACATTGAACAAAATACCTATTATTTGACTAAATTCAATACAAAAGTGACACCAACCTTTATTTTTAAAATTGTACAAAATCACATATTATTTCCAAAAATTTTATGGGCAATTTGAAAAATATCCAAAAAAGTTGCTCTAATTAGGGGAGTGTCCAAAAATTTGTAAAAATTGGTGGAGTGTCCATCCCCTTTGCCCCCCTTCCTCAGTGCCCCCTGCCCCCCATCGCGTGTCCTATATATATATATATATATATATATATAAAATTATACGTCAACACTTTCTGTTGTGCAAATATAACTCGATCTTGTGCAAATATAACTTTATGTTGTGTAAGCTTACACAATCTTATGGAAAGGACATGCACATATAATATTATGTTGTGCACATATAAAATGTTACTTATATAATAAAATAGAATTTATTAAAAAAACCGCGAAGATCGCGGGTAATAAAACTAGTTTTATATAGTTTTTAGCTCCTAAAACTACGTGCACAAAAGTCAAACATTGTTTATTTCCGACTGGGAGGGACTATTAGGCCATGTTTATCAGTTACTATTCAAGATACTAAAAATACTATTTTTTTTATTCATCTATTTCTGCCACATCGGTATAACATCTCATTCTTAGTTTTTCCACTTTATCAATAGCATCTCTACTCTCTAGCATCCCAAAACTCGTCATTCCTTATCAATTCAATTTACAAATATAACCCTTTTCAATAATTATTTCAATTCTCGATTATATTATTAAGTTCATTTTTTATTATTAAAGTATTATTATTAAATAATATTTTATTAAAAAAAAAATAAAAAAATTACATGATTTATTTGTACTATTTAAAAATAATTTTTTCAATATTTTTTTATACTCCATATAATTGTATTTAAAGAATTTTTTTTTCAAAATATGTTCAAACATATTTAAAATTGGTGTCTATGTGTAGAGAAAAATAAATCTAGTATTGTCGTAATTTTTAAATTTTAATTTTTTTTTTTGCATATTTAATGTCAAAAATTGCATATTATATATATATATATATATATATATATATATATATATATATATATAATTTAGTCCATCTCATAGTTAATCTCGGCCATCCACTTGTCGCGATATGTGCCACTCATTAGTGAATCCATTGTAATGGCGACAAGCGTCCCCCCTTGCCTAGATTTGTGTCAGCTTCCACAGTGTCAAAATGGTGTGTTTTGTCCTCCACAATACTAAAACGACGTCGTTCACTTGTAGCTTTTGGGAAATAAAAAACAAAGTCTGACACATTTACCCTATATCCTCAAGCATCGATACTAATGGCGTGTTTTCTTGTAGGAAGTTTTTTAAGAGGTGGAGATTATTTTTAAAGGGTGGAAAGGGTGGAGATATATTTTAAGGGGTGGAAAGGGTGGAGATATATTTCGGAAAGTATCTCGTATGATGTTTGGTTGTTTGAGATTATTTGTTGAGGTTATAATATAAAATACCATTTTTACCCCTATCTTCAACCTTAACTTTACCCCCAGGCCCCAATTTGGCATCCACATTGGAGATAGAATGCAACAGATTGAGAGGACCGCCGACTCTTGTCCCCTTCTGTAATTCTTGATCAACGAAGAAGACGAAGTGGAAGAAGAACAGCACTGCCGACATCGAGATCTGTAGCGACAACAACACTGAAGGCGTCGCCCCTCGATGCGGATCCAAGCCCCACCCAGATGCGTTGAGCTCGCCCGCTGTCGACCGGTGTTTGGGGGAAGCTTGGTGGTGCTGGTGGTTGTCGTCGGTCACCTGTGAACAGCAGCAATCGCCCTGCTCGGGACCTTCAATCACAGTGGAAGATCGAAGATGAAAGATTGAAGACAAGAGTAAAATTGACTACCCCCACCCAACCCCACAGCTCCACCCCGTCCACCTACCCTCCTAAGGTGGGAAAAATCCTCCACCCCTACCCTCTTCCACCTCCATTTCACCTCCCATCCCCACCCCCTCCATCTGTAGGAAAATGCTAATGCGCTCATCCACCCCCACCTTGTGTTGGGCCGGACCTGAGGCGAGGCCTAACAGGCCGTCGCCTCAGGCCCAATCCGTATAGAGGGCCCATGAAATTTGTTTTAATTACATTACTATTAGACCATCCTTTGTAGCACATGAAGATGAAGTAGCCCAGTTGGTGAGGGACTCAAGTAAGAGTGTCAATTTAACCTTGAGTTTCAAGGTTCGAAACCCACCCCGCCCAGTTATTTATGTTTGATTTTTTTTAAAATTCCCCCCGCCCAGTGATGTCTGTTTGATTTTTAAAAAAAACTCCCCCCGTTTTATTTTTTTTATTTAATTCCCCCCCTAATAATTTCAACGAAAAACTCCCCCCGTCCAGTGATGTCTGTTTGATTTTTTTTCCTTTGATTTTTTTTAAAAACTCCCCCTGTTTATTTTTTTATTTAATTTCCCCTCTAATAATTTCAACTTTCGTTGATTTTTTTTAAATTTAAATTTCTGTGTTTTTTTGCCTTTGATTTTTTTTTTGATTTTTTTAAAAAACTCCCCCCGTTTGATTTTTTTAAGTTAATTCCCCCCCTAATAATTTCAACTTTCGTTGATTTTTTTAAATTTAAATTTCTGTTTTTTTTTGCCTTTGATTTTTTTAATTCCCCCAGTTGGTTAGGCGAGGCTTACTTGATTTTTTTTTTAATTCTAACTTTTGTTTAAATGTTTTTTGATATTAGAAAACTATTTAAAAAATCATTTATTCTACCATACCTTGTGTATATACATACTATATATAATAGTGGGGCCCAATTTAAACTTCGCCTCGGGCCATCCAAAACTCAGGTCCGGCCCTACCTGTGTACCCCGTCCACCCCTTAAAACGTGAGAGAAAAACACGCCCTAAATAAGTATCCCTCGAGTATCCCAACCCCCCTTTCCTTTATTTTTTTATTCAAAAATATTACAAGCATCGGTGCCCTACACTACCGATAAAAGTGGTCTTAGTTTAATTTTGTAACATGTGGTATGTTTAGATTAAACAAATGGTTTATCTATATTAGGACTAGCCAAACCCAAGCTTCTTGCGTAGTCAAAGACAGGGACGCGTCAGCGCCGGATAAAAAATGACTACGACGCGTCCCACGGACTTTTTCTGCCGCCGCCCACAACAACCTCCCTTGCTTTAAAGAGCGCCAGAACCCGTTTTGGTGGCCACCGTTCACCGGCCACCACCGCTTCCTCCGGTACTCCCTCCCTCCCTCTCTGATATCGCTGATTTACTGCATCAATTCTTCACACTTTTGGTTGTAGTTGATTGCGGTTCCATTTATTTCGCGTTTGTTTAGATTATTTGATCTTGATGTCGAAGTCTAAATCGCGCATTTTGTGTGGATTGATCTCGAGAAAAGCTTAGCGTGCGTTTTCAACCCGTGGAATTGAAATTCGGACATGGAAATTTGTTTTTTTGTGTGTCACTTGTTTTTGCTGTGGCTTCTCGGTTAGCTTAGCTGGTGTCGGCGTGCTGGTGTTTGAGGAATTGATTGATCACTATCTTGATTTAGTAATGTGTGTAGGGTTTCATAGAATCGAAGAAGTGATGGTTGAAGCTTGGATTTGTTTATGGTGGAGAATTGATCGATTGTAAATTTGTAATCTTCCTAAAATTTTGGAATTTCGACCTAAATCTGCAATTTCAAGGACATCATATATTAGATTGATCATGGCACACTTCACATTGTTTACTGCTTTGCTTAAATCTTTACAGAAGTTTTGAATCCTTGTGTATGGATGAGCCTAAAACTTGTCTGGAATACCTGCCACAGTTGCATTTTGAACAGAACAAGATAGTAGCTGCCTATGCATCTGGACGAGTTTCCAGCCTAAACTGGATGGCTTAATTTAAGTGATACTTTATCATAGTTGATTTTGGGAATTATGTATTAATGGATGGATGTCTATATAAAAAATAATTCCAAAGTGGTGAAATTAGATTGGTTAAGATGCCATTCAATGTTTGCCTAATGGTGTTTCCATCATATACAGTTCATCTCTGTGTTTATTGTTCTTGTAACATCAATCCTTAAGTAGCATTGAATAAGAAATTTCTGGCAATTTTCGTGTCTCATTCTCGTAATCATACCTATATCATGTTCCATAATGGCCTCAGATTTGATACTGGTTAGAATTGTATTTATGACTAAAAACATATCTCTTTGTTTGTACTATCAGATTGCATGGCCAGTTTAGATGTTCTGGATTTACTATCTTCTGCAGTTGTCTGGTGTATGGCATACCTAATTGTTGCGGTAATCACTTCCTTGCGAATTGTCAGTTTCATGTGCTCTCCATGTTGAGTTGCTGGCAAAATTTCAAGCAAGTCACTAACACATTTAAATCGTGAGTGATGGAAAGGTAATTTACTTGGCTACTTATTTGTGAAGGTGACATATCATTAATCTTCTTGGCTTGAACACTTGCCAATTTTTGGCCCCTTTATTCAAGTAGAAAGTAGAAGCTGTTGAACAAAATATCTTTACATGTTTTCCAGTATCATATATATCATCATCTTAAACTCCTGTACCTTACTATGTACAGTTGCTTTTCTAATCATCGGACCAGTAGTATAGTTGATTTTTTTTCCCTTTCAGAATCAGTTTGCTTGTATACAATCAACTATGTAGATTTGCATATGAATTGTTCTGTTTTGCTCCCCAAGTCTATGCTAAGTCGTAATGGCAGACAAACAACATAGTTAGTTCAACCCAGACTGACATATCTTTAACGAATTTGGTCTTTTCAATTGTCATTTATCTTATATACGCGACGAGTCTCTTAGTTTTCACTTGTCATTAATTGTAACTGATTCAAGATTTTGCAACTCTTGTGCAGTAAACATAACTGAGACATAGATGCAACCACGAAGACCTAGGCTCCCATGTTAATATTCTCTACTTCTAGTTCTGGATCAAGGTCAAGCCTGTACACTTCCTCTTGTTGGTTTCATCTTTCCCGTGAAAGGAACCCAATAACTGCTAGAAAAAACCAAAAAGGGTTCCTATCATAGTGCCAACAGAACTTGCAATGTGTCATGGAAAGTTAGCGTGTTCAAGACAATGCAAGATCCAGATATTTGCCACACAGAAGTAAATTTTCACACTTGAATCCCCGGAAATTGGTAGTTAAAAATTGTGTACGGCGAGCATTTGTAGAAAACGAGTTCGGAAATTTTGAAAATGCAATTTGATCACCATCTTCTTCAATCTGTGCCAAATATGGGCATGGCCGGTAATTGTCTTCTTCCTCGTGCAACAACACACCAACTGTTCCGATGAGATTCCCTGTCCAATTGCTTGCTTACCTGCTACTGATTCGACTATCTTTTACAGTTCTGTGAAGCTGAGTGTGAAACGCCCAACCCAAAGCTCCCTTGTACAGAACTTGGTGAATTTTTAAGATTTGGTGTGGAGCCCTGGAGCTGGCATGGAGCAGGTTGATCAAGCACTCTTGACAATCTACACATCTCAAAATTTTGATTTCATTCATAAAATTCTAAAGATACGTTTCATAAAATAGCAATTCTAAAGATACGTTTCATTATCATTATCAAAGCGATATAATTCAATTCCCACTTATAATCCAAATAGGAATTCTACATCATCATTTATTAGGAATAAAAAAATAATTATTTTGGGGTGGCTCAATGGTAACTGGTAAGTGATAAATCTCGGTGGGCCGTACAACGTGGGGGGACCCACACGTCTGAGCGCACTCAAGCCAAGCACACAAGACCAACCAAAGTCAAGTGCAACCGCCTGGCCATCATGCGCACCCAAGCCAAGCACACAAGACCAGAGGGGTTCCATCCTAAAACCAATTGGAAATAAGAGGAGTGACCCACTGACTTATATGCAAGGCTCGGGTTATCGTGTTTTTCGATGTGGGACAATCCCAAGATATCACATCAGTAAGCAATAAGGGAATAAGGGGTTAATGGGTTCGTGACCTGCCTCCGTCCTAAGTTCGTTGGTGAAGAATCAAAATTTACTAGTTACTCACTTGATGAAATAACTATAAATGCTGGTGTTAGAACAAATGTAATGAAGGGTATCACAGTGCGGCTAAACAGTGTTGGCGTTCACTACTTTCATACCATACCATAGCTTTGCTGTATTTTTGAAACACTAAAACTTGAGAAAATTGTTTGATTGAGGCGAAGCCATTTAGAACAGTCCATACAGTGAACTCGCAAAGAATAGTTTTGAGTAGGAAAACCCAAGGTAGGAAATCAAGAAACGTTCAATTGTCCAACAAATGGCAGTATGTCACATTATTAAACATGACCATTCATCTAAGTGAACCAAAAATAGACGAATCCAATTCATCCATTTCTTCGATTCCTACGTCTTTAGGATTCGCAGAATGATAGTATACATCATATCTTGACAAGGGAACTCGAATAGGTTCTTGAACACAGATACTTTTATTACGTGGACACAATTAGAGGAGCAAGCAAGAGTAGGAGAGAAAAGGGCACTAAAAACTAACTCGCAAAATCGTCTTTACACTACAGTTTTTGTACATGCAGGAGACCAACCTCCCTCATACGCACCATTTTCTTCCGTATGTTGGGTGTTAAAACTCTGTATCAAAGCAAGACATGAAAATCCTTGTAACCATTGATCTTGCAAAAGGGATATAGCTCAAGCTGTACCTGCAAATTCACAGGTTTACCACATTAGAAACTTTTCACATGTGTCAGCACAAGATTTCCTGTGACTGTTTATCTTCGTATGCTTGATAATGTAAACTGTCACGGTTTTTACTGCATAAGACTATTAGAAATAAACCTAACAGACCAGTTCAGGGTACCACATCACAATTGGTTAAACATATGAAACAATTTGAACTGCTAAGGGAGAAGGAGCTTATTTTCAGTGGGCAGGACGTACCATGTAAGTGCACCAAACTCTAACACTATCGCCAAAAGTGTCAATAGTTTGTTATGAGCCTGCACCAAACCATGCATATATCTTGTGTAAGTTCAGGTGCAGTGGAATAACACAAAGGGATGAAGGATCTGTTTGTGGTGTATAAATTATGCCATAAAACTTGGCATCCATATTCACACATTAATACAATATCAGCTACTTTATTAAGCCGCATAAACTTGTATGGTATGTGTGTGTTTACCAATAATCTGGCAAGATAAAAAGCATGATGCAAGAAGGCATGAATACATACATATAGAGCACAGAACAGTGCAAGAATCATGCTAACAAGGAACAAGGCCGTTGCATATCTGCGGACAGGGTCAAGCATCATCGTCAGCTGCCTTTTGGGGCCTATTAGGAAAGCCGTGCTGCCAAAAAAATAGACTCCAACTTAGCATCTTAATAAGCATGCAAAAGCGAACAAGAAAACCAGTTGAAAAGGGAGAAGTAATCTGCCACACAAAAGACCACCTAAATTAACAAGGTCATACATAACTCATAATCCACAAATTACCAACAAAGAAAAGCTTCCATCAGTTTTCTGAAAATGACTGCTTTTATGTACTCTACATATTTCACAATATTTTTATTTTTTAATACTAAAAAAAAGACAGTGATAATTTGATAGATTAGTGAAACAAGCGTGAAAATAATTTAAGAAATAAAACAAGAATAAATACCTTCCCAGAGACAGCAAATTCCCCAAGGTGAATGTGAAGCAAAACTTAATTGGACGGAAGAAAACCAGTATTGACTGAAGCATAAAAACATAAGAAGGTCAATAGTTAATAAGCAACACAGCTGGGCACTCTTCTAGCCTCTAAAAACCCAATTTCTGAGTTCCTAGAGAGCAAACCTAAAAGTTGGTCACACCACTTAAAAATCAGAAAATCAAATATCCAAACCCTAGGAAAACAGACATCAAAAGCAGAACCTGAATCAAATATCCCAGTGAAATACCAAAGGTATATATAATACAAGGCTTTCAATTCAAGACTTGAATTCTAGAACCAAGTTATCAATCTCACACCCCAAAAGCCAAGGCCAAAAACTCAATCAGATCACAGAAGCTCCACTCAACAGCTATAACCTATATGGGTGGGGGAGAAAATTCAAAGACATTCAAAACTCAAAATGTGAGTGCCCAAGAAGAAGAAACCCAAAATCAACCCCTAAAGGCCCCCTTCCACACCTCACACAGACTAAAGCCGATCTCAGGACTGAAAATACAAAAGTGGTCACCTTCTTAACAAAAGGGTTATTTATTCTTAATGACCATAGCAATATGAAGTCCAATCTCCATCCCCTGATGCTCTTCATATCAAGATTGCGATTCATCATCAACACAGGCTAAGTCCATTCCCACTTCCCACTAGCTTCATGATTCCACATCCAGAAATTCTGCTACGACTAATAACTACTCTATGCTACAATTGACATTCAGGCAATGCTAATCCTAGGCATCAACGATAGCTATATTTTATTCCCTTCCCTCTGAATTTGAGTGTATAATTTCAGAAAATAAATCTTATTGCTGGGCACTAGTTATGGAATTTTAGGTGCACCACGCCACCACCAAGGCACCCAGAGTATCAATAAATTAATTTCCATCAGATCCACATAGTTGTTCGGTGTCCAGATGTCAACTTACCAACAGTGTACAAGTCAGCCCAGCAACAAAGCAGATTGCAAACCCATAAAACCTCTGTAACATTAAGAAGATAGAAAAAGAACCGTCAGTCACAAATTTCACACAAGATCGCATAATCTGAGAAACTTAAGAACCAGCAACAGCTCAGAGATTAAGAATCAGGCAGCTGAATGGACTAAGCTTCCTACATTTCACACAAACTCCAAATTTAAAGGCAGATCGGCTCCTCCTCAAGGCTCTCACACATTACAACACGAAACTAGGGTTTCTCCAGATTGCACAACCAATAACCAATCAATCGATCACGACAGATTTCAACTCCACTAGCCCTAATTTTCATTTTTCCACAGGCAATCAAACGGAAAGCCTCAACAGAACGAAAGCAAAACAAGATTGTGAGGAATGGAAAAAACAGACCTGTTTGGTAGTGAGGGTGCAATTGCGATTGAATTCGTCCGTGAAGGAGTTATCCTGAGGAGCCAATTCCTCATCATCGACATCCATACCAACCAGAATCCTCATCCTCTCAACTGCTTGGGTGCTCTTCACCTTCTCGAACGCTTCGCTTATCCTCTCCATCTTTATCTCTCGCGATATCAACAAGTATCAACTACTGACAAATTAACAACTCCGGATCTGTTAATCTGAAAGCGCTTTCGCTTGCTCTTCTACCTGGATCCCATCGGAACCATCGGAGAGAGAAAATCACTGATTCAGTAGAGAGAGAGTATGACGATCTACCGGACACGGAGTTGAGCAAAGCAAGCATCCCACATTGGCCATTCCCACCAGAAAATTAACAGCAGTGATTAATGTGGGCCGTGGGCCGTATGGAAGCGTTTGGGCTTTCTACTTTTGGGCCACTTGATGGTCCGTTAGGATAATGAATCTAGGCCAAATTTCAGAAAACCACTCCTTAAATATATTATTTTGCACAAAACCACCCTTTCAAAGTTAGATGTTTTCAAAATACCACCCATCCCACCTTTTATGTTAATTTTGATGTTCAAAGTGCAAAATTACTATTTAATAGGGGCTTTGCAAGTATCTAGCTTTTTAAGGGTGATTTCTTAAAAAAAAAAATTAATTTAAGGGGTGGTTTTGTGTAAATGGAGTATTTTCACAAATTAAATGATGGATTTGGTATGGTTTCATAAAAAATAAAATGATGGGCTAGTTAATTGCATATTCTACACCATTTTTTTTGGTATCGGATATACCATCTAGTATTTTTTTAAAGGAAATGATTCGATCGAGATACCAAACAACATACTGTCGGGTAACTCGAGTGACTGACGGATCAGTAGACAGACTAACCATCGTAATACAACACACAAAAACACAAATAAAAAATGGACAAATGACAAACTCAACACTACATAAAATCACCAATTAATTCAGATTTACATGGTGCTGCCTTTTTATTTTGTTTATTTTTATACATCAGGATCAACAATTTAAACTCGCAAGGTCTTATAATACTATATATTGTAACGTACGACATGATATGATATATATGTTACAAAATTACATATAACTATAAGCCATACATTTATGTGTACATATATTGATTAATTTGACTAATTGATCTTGCGACAATCGCTTCGAACCTCGCCCTTGGAGCCTTCCTTGACGTCGAGGAGGCTCATCTTGATCATGGCCTGCTGGAAATCAAGGAAGAACCGAGCCTGGTTCATGGCGTACCCATTCACGAACCCAGCGGTTCTCGAGGACCCGAGTAGGGTCTGGTCGGAGTTGAGAAGCCCCATTTTCCGCTGCAGAGCCAAGAAGTAGAGGTTGTCAAACGTGTTCTTGGTGTCGTCAAAGGGCTGCTCTGCCGCGTCTCCTGAGGCACAAGTCTTCGAAAGGGCCTTGGCGAAGTCAGAGTCCATGTCTGGATCGACGTTTGCGAGCCTGGCCTTGAACGACGAGCATCTCGCCACCCCCAATGTGTGCCCTCCTTAACAAACTCAACAATATGAATAGTTCACTCGAATTCAATTGAACGAGAAATCTTGAGATTAAGATCGATCTTAGAGGTTCTAACCTGACAAAGCGACGAGGTTTTGAGTTATGAAACCGCGTTGGCTAAAGGTCTTTAAGAGATCGGAGCCATTGGATGTCGGGGATGGAAGGTTGATGGTGTCTTCTATCTTCGATCTCGTCCCATCCTTCCTTCCTTTCGGTATGTCAAAGACGGGACCTCCCGACTATAACATATAGAACAAGCAAGCTTTACTATATATAAGCTACTAGACTACTTCTTTTATATATTGTCAATTGGTTTTAGGATGAAACCCCACTCAGCTTATGTGTTATCAATATAATTATGAAATAGATGTCTAGTAGACAATATTACCAATAAAACAGCATCAGTAGCGACCATGGCAACTATGTCCGCGCAAGAAACGACTCCCGGGCATTGCTCTTCAAGCGCGCTTTTTATGTCATCGATGAGCTCATAGCCTCTCAAGCTTAGGTTTCCCGGGGAGTCCTTCTCCGCTGTGTTATCCTTTGTCGAATCAATCAGAATCGACGCATCACATCCCTAAACATGTATACAACCATATGGTAAGTACCAAAAAAAAAATGATCAAGTTATAATGTATATGTATAAATGGTTACCTGAATCCAGCAGTCATGGAAGAACATACGGAGGAGGGGTCCGGCCAAGGTAGGATCGGAGTCGAGAGCTCGGTTAACGTTGTCTCGAACCACTCCTTGAACCAAGGGGCAAGAATAAGCGTAGTAATCCATGGACAAAGCACCAACTCCTCTGAGCCTAAAACTACTCACTACCATGATCTTCAAAACTAAGAGAAAGACAAATGAAATGTTTAATTTCATTTTAGCAATGCTTGAAGAAGAGCCAACGATTTGTATCATCAATACCAAAATGTTGACCTACAATGGCTCGGGAAATCAATCAATTCATATATATATATGAAGAATTGAAATTAAGGGTTTAAAAAATTAGGGCAATTGATTATTTGGTGAGATAAGTATGTTTGGAGTTGACTATTTTCGAGGTTAAATTATCACTAGTAAATTAAAAGGGTTATTGGTATAGGGAATAGGGATGTAGGGGTGTTCAATGTAAGACCCTATGAGTTAGGTTGTTTATCTCCTATTAGATCCATATGGTGTGTTTGGATTCCGAGTGATTATAAAAATATAATGTAATTATAAATATTACTTCATTCAATTCGTTTTAAAATATAGCTCATTTAACTTTTTGATATATTTTTAAGAAGTTAAAAAACTATATAAAATATTAATTTTTAAAAATAATATTATACTTATTATTAATAATATTATTTTTAAAAAATTTAATATTTTATATGATTTTTTGCTCGTTAAAACACGTGTTAAAAAATCGAGCGACCTACCTAAATTTTGAGGAGTAGAATTCTATTCAGTAGGTGTTTTCGTTGTTTAGCGTAGGTATGGTCAATGATCGCTTTGACTAGTGGTTGCAATGGTCATGGTTATTGTGACTAGTCACAGTGTTGAACGTTGCGAGTTGCGACCAATACAAATAAGATACAGTATATAAGTTAAAGTCTAAACTACGGTGTAAGGTAGTCGTTGCGACCCTCTCTTGTCGCAACGACTTAAAAAGCATATGGTCCCTGACAGTGGCGGCCGTAGGAATTGCTGAAGGGGGCGGAATTTTTCGTTGGAGAATTTTTTTTTTCTCAGTATATATAATAAAGAATTTTTTTAAAAATATATTGAAAGAAAACCATAAATATGGTATATTTAAACAAAAATCATAAAATATGATATATAAATATGATATTTTATTACAAAAATTTAATAATTTATATATATGTGTATACTTGATTAAGATTTTTTTTAATATTGAAAGAAAATTATAATTTTTTTTGAAGAATTTGTCATTGGTAAATGAAAAAAATTTGATAGAATTTGAAAAGTATGACAAAAAAACCTCATAAATTGTGGGTTACATATGACATTAATAGTAAAAAATAAATATGACATTTATAGTAAGAAAATTTGGTAGGAATAAAAAATAGTGCAAAAAAGGGAAGAAATGAGATTTAAACCCATGACCTCTTGGGAACCCAAAATTCTTTCTCTCCTTTTGCCAACTAGGCATGACAAGTTTTGTATTCTATTTCACATTTTTGTACTAATACTACGGAGTAAAGCTAAAATTGAAAAAAAATAATAAAAAAAAAATTGCTCTAGAGGGGGGCGCCCGCCCCCTGGTCCATGCGACTAATATGGCACCTGGTCGCAACGACCACGCTTAGTGCGACCAACCTCCTTCCTGATTATTGCGACTACAAGTTCATCCCCTACCTCTATTATAGAAATCAGTTCGCCCAAAATATTAACCAAAACGCAAAATTCGAACATTTTTTTATAGATCCGTCTAAAAGACGCTTATATACTACCTTGAGCACAAATGCATGAGATTACACCACTTTTAACACCTTTTGAGAAAATTAAGCACATTCACAATTCAAACCACTTAAAACCCACGAAAATGTCGAAACTACCAGCAATTTTAATAAAAATGTTAATGTACATTTATTATTTTCGTTAGATCTTCGATTTGAATGATCTTATTTCAATAAAAATGGGAGAATTTGAATAATTTTTTATTTGAGGGTTTTTTCTTGAGAAAATTTGCTGAAATATCAGCATTTACTAATTCAATTAGGTAATTAGCATCTCACAATATTTTATTGTCCGTTCTAACACCACTTCAATATTTTCTAGCCGCATAGCATCCTTCCTCCTAAAGGCTATGGAAGCGCCGTTCTTCTTCCTCATGTACCCGCTTCTTCTTCAAACTTCCTTTTCATGGCTTCTCCCTCCCTCTCTCCCAACCGGGACTAACCACGACGAACCAGCGCCGGAGGCTATGGAAGCAAGCACTCTTATCCCTCTCGACCTCACACTCTCGCACGATTGCCATCAACTCAGGAGATCTCGGATTGCCGTCGACGAGAAAGCAATGACAAGTCTAGGGTTTTTAGTCGGCGAAATTCGGTCTCTAATCCACATGGATCTCCTCCGGAGCTACGGAGACGCCGATTCATCGCCAAAATTCCTTCTTCTTCGCCTGAAGATTTCTAATCTACATCGACGAAGATGGAGATGCGACATGAGCAAGATCCTTCTTCGTCGGATTCATCGTCGATTCGTGTACTATCTCTCCCTACCAAATCGTCTTGAACATCTAGTTGTTGTTGCTGGATTTCAATTTTTCCAATTGCTTGAGTGGTGCCATTTTGCCAAGTAAAAGTATCATTGACCGAGTTTGTGCTTTGAATTTCCACCAATTTCCATTGTATTGCTTAAATTTGTCATCTGTTGTGCTGAATTGATGAAAAAAATTGCACCGATTTCCATTTTCTTGCTTAAATTTGCCATCTGCTGCTGTGTTGAATTGATGAAATCTGTTGTGTTGAATTGATGAAATCTGTTGTGTGTGAATTGATGAAATGTAATCTGCTATGTTTGGGTGTGACTTTTGCAATTGGTTCCGAAAATTGGGGCTGTTTGATCACTTCAGTTTCAAGTTAGAGATGGATCAAGGTGTGCATCCAAGGTGTTTAATGAAATGCCTAGATGAATTGAGTCTGTTTTTGTTGTTCCCTGATAACTTTTAATTGGAATAAAACCACTCCTTGAGTCCTTGTTAATGGCTTTTTTTCATATTCACTTGTACGTTGCAGTGAAAGATCAATAGATAACACAATCTTGTGACTTGTGAGCCCTGTATATTAATGTTTGGTATGACAGAAGTTGTCAAATTGAGGAAGCTTATGGCTTAATAGCTTATGACTCCCCTTGTAAGATTGATTTGGCTATTGAGTATTGCTGACAAGTTCCATATATATCTTTTGTGATTCCTAGATTAGTCGAGGTGATGTCCTCAAGTGTAATCTTTGACATATGTGTGGCAAACATCCCATGTAAAATCTTTTTCCCTTTGGTTACCAAGCTACTGGAACATAAGGGTGTCCACAAAGCTGGTTTTAGATGTGCAGCTTGTTCCAGAAGGAATTTGCGTCTCTATTTAGATGCTCATGGTTTCGACTACCCGAGAGGGTGGTTTCTAACAAATAACCTTTTTGCCTATATATGAACCCCTTGACAGATGACATTTGGTTGTTTGGGGCTGTCTTCGATCGTAAATTCGGTGACATTCAGTTTTTTTTTAGAAGATGAAATCAGATTGCTCATGTATGTATGAAATGCATTACCTTCGATCAATTGTTGGTTGTGTGAATGCTCTTTGTAGGCTGTAAGATTGTTGCTTTAAGGTTCATCAGCTGTTGGGAGACTGAACTTTGTGTGAATTATTGTGTGGGCATGTGTTTGTGCAATTAGTTTGATAATTTTATGTTCATGTTTATGTATGTTCAACTGCAGATCATCAGTGAAAAGAATGTTTGTTTGTTACATACATTTACACTTTTCCCATACGGTTGTATTGCTAATGGCTCCTGCATAACTACATTTCTATGCCCACCCATCGAGAACTACTCAGAAGAGAATCATGACGTTAAAATTTCTATCTTCATGTTACTCTGTTACCGTCACTCCGGACATGAACATAAACACAACCTTGTTTCAGAAATGCTGATTTCCTGGTGAATTTGTGTAACATCATGATGATTTTTTTTTTATTATATAGGAAAAATTCAAGATCCACTCTCTTGTTGAAGCTGATGCTGTGGCTGTGGATACCGCCTTGCTGTTATAGCTTCCCGATGTCCAGAAAAGCTACAAAGGAGCTGTGAGAAGGTATCAAAGTGTTGATGTTGGTTTGTTATAATATTTGTTTGGGACATCCCTCTGGATTCCTTTTAGATCTTCACGCATTTGCCTTCAATTTTCCCAACTTGTGAGGACAGGTTGCACGGGTTTTTTTTATCTACATGGTCTTTTGTGTATTTGTGTGAAATTTTATCCTGGATAATGTTCAATACTATCATAGGATTAATTTTTCCTTATCACTGTTCACCTTATATAAAGGGCAATGGAAATGGAATTAAAGTCATTATTTTCAAATTTTGCGATGGAATTAACTGCAAGTTAGTGTCCACAAAAAATAAAAAAGCGGCATCAAATAATTACATTAGAAAAATGGTATCAAAACACTACTTTGAAAAACTTGTATCACATTAAGGAAAAAAATGTCATCAAAACACTATTTTGAACAAATATGGCATTACGGTAAAAAAATATCATCAAAAAATTGACATAAAAAAAGTGTCAGTAGTAGAAAAAATGTCACCAGAAACAATTATATTAAAATGTTGTTGTTGCTGCATTTTCTTTATTCAGCCGACAACTTTTTTTATTGCGGTTGATTAAGTTCAGTTGAGACATGTTGATGCTGCAGCATTTTTTAGTTGCCTTTGGAGCTATTTTATTTGCCTTTGGAGCGACCGATTCCACGTTTTAAGATTCTCTGTCATCAATTATATAAAAATGTCACCAGAAACAATTATGATTGTCATCAATGTATAAAAGTTGTCAATAAAATATGTAAAAATAACATTTTATGCTCCTATATCATCAATTGTATAAAAAATTGTGATGAAAATGTCATCAACAAAAGATGTCATCATAAATGATTGAGATAAATGAAGTGTAATTACAAATATTATCAGTGAATAAAAATGTAATAAACATGTCACCACAAGTGATTGCACCAATGAAGTGGCATCAAACAATTTGATTAAAAAAAGTGAGATCAAATAATTACATTAGAAAAATGGTATCAAAACACTATTTTGAAAAACTTGCATCACATTAAAGAAAAAAAATGTCATCAAAATACTACTTTGAAAAAATATGGCATCATGGTAAAAAAACATATTATCAAAACATTGACATAAAAAAATGTCATCAATAGTCAATAGTAAAAAAAAGGTATCAATGGTCCACATGACATCACAGTAAACAAAAAATGTCATCAAAGTTTGAAAAAAGTGGCATCACATAACATCAAAAACACTACTTTAAAAAGTGGCATCACATTAAAGGAAAAAAATATAATTAAAAATTTGGCATCAAAACACTATGAAAATGGCATCAAAAAAAGTGGCATCAGTTGGTTTAAAAAATAAAAAATAAAAATAAAAATAAAAAAAAAATCGAAAGAGTTGGTCAACGGTCAACGTTGACCGATTGGGAAGGGTGCTAGCCTACCTAATAAAATTAATTTGGGTGCTAACTATCTAATTAAAGGTTCAAAATAAGCTATTTAGCAAAAACACCCTTTTTTCTTTAGGTGGGCGTGAGACTGGAGGATGAGGAAGGGTTGGGGTGGGTGAGTACTGAGTAGGATACTAGGATAGAAATTTGATTAAATTATAAAAGTAGTTTCGTCATACGCTAAAAGGGATGTTTACGAGAAGGATGACAAAACTTTTCCCTTTACCACAACGACACTTTCCATAGATCAAATTATTTCGTGGATTGGATTTTATTATAGTACGTAACCTTTTTTTTTTCTATTCTCTCGTTTTTTTAATCGATTTCATTTTTTCTTGCAAACCGATTATTAATAATTGGCCATTTGGATAAACGTATTGACAAGTGTAATGTAGAACGATTTTGAAAGTGTAATGTTATGTATATGGGTATTAAATGTCAATTACCCTATTTCTCCTTAACCCTTTACTCTCTCTTTCCTTGAATTGATAAATAAAGAGCGACCATTTCGGAGTTCGAACCGGGGACCTATGACTATCCCTTTATTGATTCCCTTTTTCTTACCTCACAAACGTATCTTCCTCCCTAAACCTTCATCTTCTTCCCTAATCTCTCCCTTTTCCCTGTCAATTTCCCTTGTTCTTGGTTATAATCCACTAGGGATATAACATGTAAATTGTGGGGAAATGGCGATATTGTAAGTGGGAAATTAAAGTGATCCACAATCAAGGTTAAGTTTTGCTCCACTCATAACAGATATCATTAAGTTGAGCAATATTTGTATGAATTAGACACGTACCACATAGATGGTTTATCTTGATTTGTGATGCCGAGTCGGTCAAATCGCATGTGGTGTAATTGCTAATAAGAATTAGTGCACTATATCTGTAGTATGTGAATTCAATATTAATTAATGGGTAAGACCATCTCCAACGGCTTTCCTAAAATTTTCTTAAAATGGGAAATAAAATACATATTCTTTAAATTATTTTTGCTTTAAATCTAACAGCTTTCCCATTTCGAATATTTGGAGAATTATTTAGTTTGAAAAATGCTGCAGATTAAGGGAATCCTCTCCATTTTTTCTGCAGCTTCTCCATTTTGGAGAATGTGATGGAGAATCTGTTGGACTAAAAAAACTCCTAAAAAATCCCCAAAAACTCCAAAATGAAAAAATTGTTAGAGATGCTCTAATGACTATTTAGGGTTCGTTTGGTTAGCTTTCTACTTTCCAGGAAGTTCAAAATCCCAGGAAGTATGAGTGAATACATGTGTTTGGTATGTTGTTTTAAAATGAGAAAACCTTGGAATTTCAATTCCTATGAATTTAAATTCCCATGAAATGGTGGAATTTAACTTACCATAGAATTGAAGCAAAAGGTTACAAATCTCCTATAAAATTTATTTTTCATAAACAAAATCTCCAATTTGCCCATATAGATTTTGATTTTAAACAAAAAGCAAAAGGTTACAAGAGTACTTTTAAATAAATTACTATGAAAATTCCATGTTCAACCAAACAAAACATAGGAATTGAATTCATGGGAACTTATTTCCAACCAAACATATTTTTACATTTCCCATGGAGTAGAATTCATGGGAATTACATATCTCAGGAAGTTACTTCTTAAGAAGTCTACTTCCCATGTTAAACCAAACGAGGCCTAAAATTAGTTAGGGTTATTACACTGAACCACCAACGTTTAAAAAAAAAAACCTTCTATGATATTATGATGTAAATTAAATGCCCCCACAATTAATTTACTTAATTAAATAATTGATTTATTTGTTTATTTAGAGCAATTTTTAGTCATTTAATTGTAAACTACTCCGTGTATATATATATATATATATATATATATATATATATATACTCGCCCGTTGTGCGATTTTTTAATCAATTTTATTATATAAAATATTTTTGAATAAAGTAAATATATAGTCTTCAATCAATATCAATCATCAATATATCAATCATCAATCATCATCAATATATAATACTAAAACAAGAGCATGAAAATTCTATTTAGCGGGCTCTAGTGCGATTTACTTACGTGTATTTTTCTGATGCATCCTGACCGGGTTTTTTAACAAGTCCATTAATGAATGTCCAATCAATTTAATTCATATCATACAACTGTCTAATCGATTTATCTACGTGTAATTTCAATCAACTTCATATATTTTTTGTTAAAAAGATCTTCAATTTAATTGATTGAGATATGCGATTAAAATAGTATTATCTTTTTGAACCACATCAATTAATAGGTCAGTACAGTTAGGTCAAAAACCTATCTTTTTAGATCAAATAATCTCATATATTTTTATAAATATTTAACCTTATATCTTAATTAGTTAGAAAACTTATCTTTCTTCTCCTATTGTCAATTGATTTTAAGATGAAATTCCACTGGTTTTGTATGCTCAACTTGATTAATGAGCATAATGAGTGTGGACCCCCACGTCATATATGGCCCTACTTGAGGTTGGTGTGTGAAGTTACAAAAAGTATCCCATATTGAAAATATGAGAAGTCAAGCATTGTATATAAGTCGGTGTGATACTTCTCATATTGTCATTTCTTTATAAAAAAAATGTTCAAAAGACGGATTGGTTATCCCCCCCCAGTTGGTGGTGATTCATGTGAAATCAACCCCAACTCCCAACTTAGGCAGGACAGAGGAGTGGAGAGGGCCTTGTAAAGGCTTGGTGAAGACGTCAGCAAGCTGAATATTAACGGCAGTTTTAAAATATTTTTGAAAGCGGCGGTTTTAAAATATCCTTGGAAATATTAAAGGTTTGTTAAGATAAATACTACAATATTCCGATTAATAAGAGTAAACACAGTCAAACAAGAAAATATATACCATGAAAAACAAGATTTGAAATTTAAATATATCTATCGATTAATTAAAAAGGAAAAATATCTGATTAGCGAAACCGATACTGAAGTCGAGCAAGACCCTTCCGATGATAAGCATAGCGAGGCTAGGCCCTGACGCTTTCAATGCAGTCGCGTTGACAATGGCACCGATGCAGAACACCGCTCCTCCGATGAACATGGACCTCTGATGGCCCCAACGCCTGGTAATGGGACCGGCCACCAGCGACGAGAGCAGCGCGGCGAGGTAGAGGGAGGGGGTGAAAAGCGTGAGGGTTTGGCTGTCGTACTTTCATTACTGGCTGGTGTCTCTCTTCGCCATCATCCCTTGCTTACTGTAAATCGACGGGAAGTAATCCCTCAGGAACAGAGTCATGAATGTGACTCCCCCGGTGATGCCGAGGTCGTATCCAAAGATCAGACCGTCAGTGGCCCCGACTTTGCAACTGAAGATTGCGTGGCCGGCTAGCTTCCCCGGGTGGGACTGGCCACCGGCTGGATTAGCCATGCTACCAATTGCCATTGTAGGATCGAATTAATGAAAAATTGTTTGATCGGAATTAATGGAAGGGGTTGAGTATCGATGGGATGGGAATATGGGATTGATGAATTAGATGAGAGATTGTGTGTCTGCGCTATTGTTTTTATTTATATTTTTTATTTTTTAATGGAGAAAAATAATAGAGTTTTGTAATAAATCAAAGTCATGTTATCTCGTTTATAATTATTATATTACATAAAGATCGTTATATTACTTTAATCTAAAAACACCGTATATATAATCGTATATATAATCGTGCTCCTTGCTAAAAGATTTATGGTTCCGTCTTTATCTATACATATAACCCTTATAACTTAAGATGATTCACGTTTTACTGTATTTCACCAAATAATTCAAATAACAAATTTATGTATCTTGTGGATTTGAAGATTATTTCTTAGGAACTAAAACACATGTTTTCAACCTAAAATGATAAATTTTATAAAAAAGATTAAAGTATCTTCTTCTTCTTCTTTCTTTTATTTTCTATTTTTTTTTCAAAAAAAAATTGTGAAAACTCACTATTCCCTAACATGTAGGAAATAACAATGTGTATCGAGGAATAAAAAAAAAAGTGTATTGAGGCGTCTCCTTTCTCCGGAAGAATGTTTCATTGGAGGTTCGTCTTTACTGCCCACAAGTGACTCCTGATGTGCCGCTCGCCTACGGTGCTGTTTCAGGATAGTGGTTGGCTTCGCCCTTCGTCTAGGTCCTCGTCTTGTTCGGTTTAGTTGTGTTTAGTTTCGCTATTTTAGAGTTCTTGCCGATATTTTGCACCAATTTTGTATTTTTATGTTTGCTTAGACGGTTATCCATCTGCCGACTTGTCGGCCTTCGAGGTTCAGGTATGTCTGACCTCGAATTTTTACCTAATAAAAAAAAAGGGAATAACCAAGCTGAATTGTTAAAACTTTTAAACGATGGGGCATCGTCTGACGGTGGTTGCCCAGATTCGTCTATATCCTCGTCTTGTTCGATTTAGTTGTGTTTAGTTTCGCTATTGTAGAGTTCTTGCCTGTATTTTGCACCAATTTTGTATTTTTATGTTTGCTTAGACGGTTATCCATCTATCGACTTGTCGGCCTTCGAGGTTCAGGTATGTCTGATCTCGAATTTTTACCTAATAAAAAAAAGGGGTGAATAACCAAGCTGAATTATTAAAACTTTTAAACGATGGGGCGTCGTCCGACAGTGGTTGCCCAGATACGTACGGAAACTAGAACGGTATTTCAAAATGTCCCACTAGGTAAAGTGCGACCCCGATGCGGTACCATCATCGCTCTAGGATATGGGTAAAGCCTCCAACTTATTGCTACAAGCTGAATTTTGATGGATCTATAAGGCATGGTGTTTCAGCGTCGTATGGGTTCGTTATTCGGGACTAGCGGGGAGCTGTGGTGGCTATGAGAAGGGATATCTGGATCAATATCTCGGTTGCCTATGCCGAAAACCTCGGTCTTAAGATGGGTATTTCACGGGCAAACCAACTGAACATTAAAAACATCCTAATCGAGGGAGATAACCTATTGGTGATAAAAGCTCTGTTGGGGGGTTGGAAATACCCCTTGAATATTGAGCTGCTTCAATCATATATTCTTTTAGATATTTCGCCCTTCTCTTATGTAGTTGTTCATCATATTTTCAGGGAATCAAATGTTATGGTTGACTATCTCGCTCGCAGTGCACATGCATAACCTACCAACGACAGCTACGATGACGATCCAGAACTCCGTGTTCTTGTCCTCAAGGATGCGCTAGGAAGGGCCTCTGCCTCAGCCAACCTGACCTAATTTTTATATTACGTAAAAAAAAGGGAATAACCAAGCTTTCTCTGAGAATAAAACTGGGAACTCGACAAGGAAACCTGACTCAATTACCCTTTCAACATCAACGTCCCAGAAAACACCTACCATCGTCATCCTTGTCGTCCGACCTCCATCCCAGTTCTCCTCACCACCAAGGTGGCTTTGGCCTGCGATTCGGGCCGCTTTCCCCCTTGGGTAAACCCCCGACCCGAGTATCCCCCAAACCCTAAGTTTCGAATCCAACGTCCTTTGTTCTCAATCAGTCTGGTTTTGGGCGGGTTTCAGCTCGATTCGTTATTGTCTGGTGGTCCCGTCGCCGAATTGGGTCCTGGCACGCCTGTCCGCGCTTGGCATCCTCGATGTCTTCTCCGCCCATTGTTGGTCGACAGGCCTCCTTGGTGGAGTCGGTGCCTTTCTATCTGCAAACTAGGCTTGATCCCGTCGTTGTCAGCTCCCCTCGGTAGTCACCAGTCTGGTTTTGGGCAGGTTTCAGCTCGATTTGGGTTTGGTTTGCTTGTTCGACTATATTTGTGTGTTTCCGCCGTTTATACTTCACCTTTTTCCTGTTTACTACGTTTGAATGTTTAGACGGTTCACCGTCTGCCGACTTTGTAGGCCTCTCGAGGTTCCGGGTATGTCCGTTCCTCTAATTATTTCCTAATAATAAAAAAAAAACCAAGCTTTCTCTGAACTTTTTTTTATTAGAAAAAAGTGTTTTGTTGATCAATTAGAAATTCTTTACTTTCTATTTCCAATTTAATGAATTTAATGCTTAAAGTTAACTAGTATGATTCCAGCGCCATGACTCGTTTTTTTAAAACTAAAATATTGTATATAAAAATATTATAAAATATTGATAAATGTTAAGATAAAAATAAAATAAAAAAAACTTTACAATAAATGTATCTTATAATTATCTCAGAAATTTATTATTTTTTAAAATCTTATGTAAAGTATAATACATAAATATAGATATTTGAAATTACTAAGTAATAATAATATCAATATCATTATAACATTGTTCAAATGTGATGTGTCATAATCAATAGTTATATTCAATGTTTTGAATTAAGCCCAATAGTTAGTAAATAAATTTGATTAAGCTCAATAGTTATATTAGATTGAATTCAATGTTTTGAATTAAGCCCAATAGTTAGTAAAATTAAAGAAAAAAGAGAATCGAAGGAAAAAGAAGAAAAAAGGAGAATTAAAGAAAATCCAAGAAAAATGGCAAAAAAAAAAAGATTAGTTAAGAGTTAAGACTCCTAAAATCCCTCTAAGATTGACACATCATCCTAAACACTTCTAAATTAAGAGTTTATTATATAGATATAGATATAGATAATTAGTAAAATTATAGAAAAAAGAGAATTGAAGGAAAAAGAAGAAAAAAGGAGAATTAAAGAAAATACAAGAAAAATGGCAAAAAAAAATGATTAGTTAAGACTCCAAAAATCCCTCTAAGATTGACACATTATCCTAAACACTTCTAAATTAAGAGTTTATATAGAAGTTAGTAAAATTAAAGAAAAAAAAAGAATTGAAGGAAAAAGAAGAAAAAAAGAGAATTAAAAAAAATCCAAGAAAAATGGAAAAAAAAAAAAAAATGATTAGTTAAGAGTTAAGGGTCTGTTTGGATTCCCTTTTCATTATGTTTACATTAAATAGAAAAGCTCATTATAATCATAATTGGTTTATACAGTACTTGATTAATTAGTCTTTCCCACACCTTTCATCGTTACCATTGATGAAGTCTCCATTTTCGGCTCAATCCTCCCCTTCACCTCCATAGGAGCTCTCCTGTTTGAGCTTCAAAGACCCCACACCCTTCATCGACTACATCGCTCTCCCCCTCCCGTTCCCAACCAATCTCGCCCCGTTCACCTCCCTTTCCAGCCTCACGGTCTCGAATGCGAACTTGGCTGGCCCAATTCCAGAAAAAAATCAGTCGAATTGTCTCCCTCATAGCCATTGATTTTAGCTCAAACTCCCTCTCCGACCCATTCCCACCCTCAATCGAAAAGCCTCGAAAACCTACAAATCTTAACCCTAAACTCCAACAAACACACCGGAAAAATCCCCACTAATCTCAACAATTGCAAAGCCCGCAAAAACCTCCTCATCTTCGACAACAAACTTGCGGATCCCCTATCGGTTGTCTCCCGAACTCGGCCGAATTATGGCCCTCAAGGTCCTTAGAACAGGGGTGACAAGTACATCAATGGCGGCATCCCGATTCAATACGACGACTTGACAAACCACAAGCAACGACAATGGAAGCGGGAGGAGGTTGTTGGCGTTGACGAGCCTCCTTCAAGCCCAATCGGCGTTCACTAGAGTCAGCCCCTTGGTCTCTCTCGACTGGCACTTGTGGAACTGTGAAAGCGTCCCTCTCTCTCCCCTGCAGTTTCCTCTCTCTTAACAATTTGAAGGATAATTATAATTTAATTTTTAAAGTAACCATCCAAACACTACTTATTTGATAAATTAATTATAAACAAAAACCATGTATTATAATTAAAATACAAAGGGAATCCAAACAGACCCTAAGACTCCTAAAATCCCTCTAAGATTGACACATCATCCTAAACACTTCAAAATAAGAGTTTATTATATAGATATAGATATAGATAGTTAGTAAAATTAAAGAAAAAAAGAGAATTGAAGAAAAAAGGAGAATTAAAGAAAATCAAAGAAAAGTGGCAAAAAAAGTGATTAGTTAAGACTTCTAAAATCCCTCTAAGATTGACACATCATCCTAAACACTTCTAAATTAAGAGTTTATATAGATATAGATAGTTAGTAAAATTAAAGAAAAAAGAGAATTGAAGGAAAAAGAAGAAAAAAAGAGAATTAAAAAAAAATCCAAGAAAATGGCAAAAATAAATTTGATTAGTTAAGACTCCTAAAATCTCTCTAATATTGACACATCATCCTGAACACTTCTAAATTAAGAGTTTATATAGATATAGATTAAAAAAAGGTTTTAAATGTATCATAATGGTCAATCTGTCTACTTTGAGAGAGAGAGGTGAGAGCCTCTTTCTCTAAAACCAAATCCCTAACCTATTACCACATCCACCACCTCACCACCACCACCCCCCACCGCACCACCGCCTCTTATTGATCTTAACGCCTAACCACCACCATCCCCTCACCATCGCTACTACAACTAGCCTCCGCCGCCGCCATACCGAAACAAAACCAGTCCGTCATTGTCGCAGGTCCACCGGCTACTCCTCGGCTTCCGCCGCTCTCCGATGGCCGCCTTTCGCCGCCGTTTGGGTGGGTATCTAGGGCTGAGATCCTCCCACTTCTCCTTGGTCCTTGGGGCCCAAGCCTCAGGTCCTTGGGGCCCAAGTTTTGGTTCCTCCGGGCCCAAGCTTCGGGTCCGTCGGACCCAAGGTTTAGGAGGGAAAAAAAACCGAAAGGGTTGAAACCATTCTTTGAGTATACCCCGAAAGGGCCTAAATCCCGTTAGGGTTTGAATAAATTCCCTTTCGTTTGAAAGGGATTCAAGGTGCGTCTTGAAGGGTGGTTCTTGGTTGTGATCCCTGTTGTTCTTGGCGTTCTTCTTCCGTGTTGGAGCTCTAGCAACCGGTGTCGGGATTGGCTGAGGTCGTGGTGGTGTGTATCGAGGTGACTCCACGTGTAGGAAATTCCTTGGAGGATCGTCTTCACTACCCAAAGGACCGGACTCCTGATATGCCGCTGGCCAACAGTGTCGCCGCTTGGTGATGCTTGACATCAGATCTTAGTCTACGTTGTCTCCAGCGTGTACGGGTTTGGCTCGCTTGCTCGTCCGGGATTATACACCTCCCACTTTGTTGTTGTTGCACCTTTTTATATGTAGTGACAGTTTCACCGTCTGCCGACTTCGTCGGTCTCTCGAGTTGTCAGGTATGTCTGGCTCTCGAGTTGTCAGGTATATATATATATATACATATAATGGGTATAAAGTGCACACCCCTTAGGGTGTACTTTGTGCACGATTCCTGGCCATTGATCTATAAGAAATGAATGGCTAGATTTATGCCTCGTAGATGGGTATTTAAAAAAAAAATTGGAAAAGAAGGCCCAATCTCACATGTGAAGGCGGTGAAACGCGTGTGCAAGCCCTATTAAAAACCTAGCTCCCTCAATCTCTCCACTAATCATTATAACCACCTCCAATTCAGCCGCCATCGATGGCGATCCTGCTCAACCATGGCGACGAGGGTTCCGACGAGGACAAATCAGCCAAAGCTCGAAGGCGGGGGAGGGGGTGTGGTGGTGTTTCTGATTGGATTCGTAAATTTGAAGGCGGTGGGGTGTGGTGGAGGCAGATCGGCGGTGGCGCAGACGGGGAAGGAGGAGACGGGGGTGTGGGCTTGGCGGCGGCAGTGGTGGACGAGAGGGGGGGAATCGGTGATGTTGGCGGCCGCGAGACCGACCGGATTCGACGGCGCCAGGGTCTCCTCCTCCCCTCTCACTCAGATCCGGGCCTCCTCCTCCCCTCTCGGGCGGTTCCGAGCGGTTGTGTGGGTGGCGGGGTGGTCTGGGCTGGGTGGTTGTGTGGGTGGTGAGGGTGGTGTCGACCGGATTCGACGGCGCCAGGGTCTCCTCCTCCCCTCGCTCTTTCGACTCCCCTTTCGACTCCCATATCAGTCAGATCCGGGCCTCCTCCTCCCCTCTCGGGCGGTTCCGAGCGGTTGTGTGGGTGTGGGTGGCGGGGTGGTCTGGCCTGAGTGGTTGTGTGGGTGGTGAGGGTGGTGGGTGGTTGGGGGTGGGTGGTGGGGGTGGTCCGTTCGAAGGCATTGTGGTTCGAATGTATTCGGTGCGATATTCGTTAATTATTCGGATGAATATGTTGAAATTTTGATTGTTAGTGTTAAGGAGTTGGTAATTATTCGGTGAAATTGGGATCCTTATTCGTGTGCGTATGGAGTTTTCGGATTGACAAATAGCATAAAGCCTTCGAACGGGCCACCCCCACCACCCACCCCCAAATAATCATTCCTATACCACCGAATACTCATACATTCTATTGAATAATTTCCCAAAAAATATAACTATTTTACCGAATAATATTTCAAAACTGAATGCATAAAAATTAACTCGGAGTCAAAATGAAAATTGATTGACAAAAAATTAAACATTATTCGGTAGTGTATGACAAATTATTCGGTTGAATTGGTAAAATTTGATCTGAAATGGATGGAAAAATGAAATATAACATTATTCGGTAGATTATGAAACATTATTCGGTGGAATGGACAGATTTTTCAAAACAGCGAAATCAGACCTTTTTAGGTGGGTCCCACTAGTTTTTCTATTTAAAAAAAAAAAGAAACACTCAATTAATCCTGGCCTTTCATTTCTTTCAATCAAAGGCCAAGATTTGTGCACAAAGTACACCCTAAGGGGTGTGCACAAGGGAACAACTCCCTATATATATATATATATATATATATATATACAAAATTGACAATCTGTCTATCGATTCATTGACCTCTCGATTTATCAGATATTGATTTGTTTGTTATTTTGATTTTTTACGTTTATCAAATATGAAGGCGCTAACCAAAAAAGAAAATGGATTGTGAAGAACGCGCTTCACGCGCCCCCAATTTCGCCCTCAAAACGCCCTATCAAACCCTCGCTTCGAAGAACCGAAATCTTTCGATTTCTTGGCCAAATCCTCATCTTAACCCCTCTCCCGGCGAGTTTCTGGCACTTTGGTGCTGGCTTCTTCCCCCGACTGCTGAATCGAGAGGCGATTTTGCCGTCTCCTCCCTTAATCTCGGCCCTTTTGCTCAAGAAGAAACCATATTCGATTGCAACTCCCTTAGGCAGAATTGCTCTAAATTTCCGAATTAGAGGGTCGGAAAGAAGAAGGGTTCGTAGACGAGGTGGTTTATTGGCCAAATTTCTAGCGAGATGGTGAATGTTTGGTTGAGACTTGACCCAATCTGGGTAAATTCCATGAAGAGGAGGAAGAAGTCTCATCTCTGGTGGTGTTGGGATTGTCCCACTTGTTCTCGGATGAGTGTTTCGTGGGGTGGCTGTCTTGGTCTGACTGGTGGTCTCGGGTGGTCGGAGGACCACAAACCTGGCTTCTCAAGACCTGGACAAAATGGGTTTTCTTCCCCCATGTCTACAAATGTGGTTGCTTTGCTCCTAATAAGGTTCGTTAAAATACCCTCATATTTAAGAGGGTGTTGTTAGATACAACGCAAATCCCCATCAAAAGTGCACGTCGAAATTAACGTGCATGTCTTTTCAATTAATTAGCACGCTAAAAAAATTAATTAACCCACTTCAACCCTGCACGTCGGAATTGACGTGCATGATTTGGGGTGTATTTAGTCTGCACGTATTTAAGATTTCTTAATTGGATTAGAATTTTCATGAAATCCTCTTTTTTTTTTAAGCAAGATAAGAATTCGGATCTCTAGATAAGCCTAGAGAAACCGAGAGACCGGAAAAGTCGGTAGATGGATCAACCATCATGTACAACCAAATCAAAAAACAAAAGCAAATGACAGAAAAGAAAAAACATCAAGCAAATAACAGAAATGAAAATGCGAAAATAAAATAAACGTGCTAGCTATCCTACACCGTAAAATAAAACCAACACGGCAAACGAATCAATCAGCCTAGTCTTACCTTAGCTTTGATCTGATTCACTTGCTACTTGTAGCACAAAAAATCACCGTCTACTGGTGTTTGGAAAACCTGGTATTAGAGGTGTATTCCTCTTCACCCCTACCCCCCGAAAGGGCTTTGAAAAAATATTGTCAGAGAGAGGTGTATAGCTCTACACCCTTTAACCCCCGAAAGGGCCTTGAACAAATTGTGGATTTTGGGGCTTTGATAGTCCCTTTCTCCCGTTATAATGAAGAGGTGATGTCTAGAAAACTTGGGGCTTTGATTATTTGCCTTATTTCTTTGCTAGAACACATCCGATCCAGGATTATATCCCTTATGATGCTAATTTGGGGTCTATGATGTTAAATTACCCTCATATTTAAGATCCATGGAAAATATATAATTTTGTAATTAAATATTTATTTAAACTATAGTATTACACTTATTTTGATTTGATTTTGTGGAAGATACAAAAAGTCAAAAAGTATCCCACATTGGAATTATGTGAAATTCAAATTTTGTACATAAGTCGGTGGCTACTCCTCGTCTTCTATTGCCAATTGGTTTTAGGATGAAATCCCACTGATTTTATGTGCTCGACAATTGATTAATGAGTGGAATGTGTCAACCCTCATGTCATATTTTTTTTATTAGGTAAAAACTCGATGTCAGACATACCTGAATCTCGAAGGCCGACAAGTCGGTAGACGGATAACCATGAAACAAACATAAAATATATAGACGGTGCAAAATACAGGCAAAAAC
The DNA here is from genome assembly GCA_037127255.1 of Persicaria tinctoria. NCBI lineage: Eukaryota > Viridiplantae > Streptophyta > Magnoliopsida > Caryophyllales > Polygonaceae > Persicaria > Persicaria tinctoria. Next base: position 12,682,717 of record JBANSL010000012.1, read on the forward strand.
ACTCTACAAGAGCAAAACTAAACACAACTAAACCAAATGAGATAAGGGCGTAGACCATGGACGAAGCAAAACACTACCCTGAAGCAACATCCCCACGTCATATATGGCCTTACATGAGGTGGGTGTGTGAAAGTTACAAAAAGCATTCCATATTGAAATTATGTGAAATCCAAGCATTGTATATTAGCCGGTGGGATACTCCTCATATTGCCAATCCAAGCATTGTTATTAGGAAAGAATTTGGCAGGGAATCTCTATCCAAGAGTATCATTTCGGATGAGATCCTGAAGATATGTATTGAGGATGACATGCCGCCTAAAACATACAGTAGAAAAGCAGGAAAAGGTGCATGCAGCTAACAAGCGAAAACAAACTCTACGCTAGGGTGAATCTAAGAAGACCTAAACCAAACAAATTGAAGACGTTGGCAAAGAACGAAGCGAAACCAACCACCACCCGCAAGCCAGCGGTACATCATAATTCTATACATATAACCCTTAAAATTATAATAATAAAGGGTAATCATTTCCCGATGATTCACTTTTTACTATATTTCACCAATTAACAAATTTATGTATCTTCTGTATTTGAAGATTGTTTAAACCTTGAAAGTTGTTAACCCTTTTCAATTTTGAAGTGAGTTGTACAAGGTGATCTAATCTCACACCATTACAACCGGATGAGATCATCTGTGGTAAAACTGTCTACCCCTTCAACGATCTTCCTCATGACCAGAATTTAAAAAAATCTCAAGAAATTAAAATAAAAGGGTTAAATGTGGGAGATTAATAGATTATGTGATGAGGTATAGAGAGGGGATAGGGAGTTGGAGATAATGGATGACCGCTGCATTACTACTGACATGAAAATTACCCATGAAGATGTCATGTCCTTTTTAATGGTTGGAGAGTTTCAACTCCCATGAGCTTTGTCAGATGTCATTGTCATATTCACTACTCCGGATTCAATATTCACTACTCCGGGAGTCCGGGGTAAGAGCATCAGCCCCCATGGGTTTTCTCCTCCCCCATTTCTCCTATGGGGTAAACTCATGGGTGTGGGATAATAAAACTCATTCCACTAAGGGAAAAGGACAACCCTAGTGGAATGAGTTAAACTCATCCCCTCTCCTATCCCATTTTATTTTATAAAATTAATAAAAGTGAGGTTTTTTTTTTATTAAGTGGGTTAAGTTTTGATTGGTTAAAATATGTGGTGAGGTATAATTAAAGTTAAAAAAATAGTAATGAGGTAAACTTATGGATGTGTGATAAAAGTTAAAATTCTTAAAGGATAGAGTAGAGTTAGTGGAAAATGATGTGTCAAAATATTACAAGGAGAGAGAGAGGGGGATGGGTTACCCCATGAGGCCATGAGTGATGATGCTCTAAAGGCTATTAAGAATATTCTTTTACTCCCTAGTCCCTCCTTTCTTTTTTCTTAGTTATTTACTATTCATTCAAAAAAAATGATAAGAATTATATGAATTTTTTTTATAATTTCATACTAATTTAGTACTCTCTCTATTCAACAAAACTTGACGTTTTACTATTCATGCACGCTTTTTTATGAGCTAAAAACTATATAAAATATCGACTTTTTAAATAATTTTTTTAACAATTTCGTAGTTATTATTAATAAGTACAAACTTGTTAAAAAAAATAATTAAAAAATGAATATTTTATATAGTTTTTATCATTCTAAAAAAGCGTGCGTGAATAGTAAACGACAAGTTTTGTTGAACGGAGGGAATAATAAATACTGTATGAAACTATAAAAATATTTTATACTTCTTTCGTTTAGAAAAACACATCATTTATTATTCGCACACGATTTTTAGAAATGTTAAAACTAAATAAAATATTTACTTTTTTTATAATTTTTAAACAATTTCGTACTTATTAATAGTAACCAGTAGGTGTGCTAACTCATAGGGCTCTCCTCACTTCCTCAGAGTTTGACAGGAACCACTTGAGGCTGTACTGGCTATTCTTAGTAGTGTCACTGTCATCATCAGGTAACTAATACGACAAAATTGTGCTGATATGGTGGTGGTGCTTGCAGGAAGGAAGGGATGTCAATAAATCAGGAAAATACAAAGACCATGAACATTATATTTATCTTATCAAAGCTTATGTCATGCCCTGTCTCGGCTTGTATCTCTCATAAAAAATCCCCAAATTTTTCCTCTTGAATTCAACACTAGAAACCTCTCTTTAGTTTTGCAGAAGCAAATAAGAACTGCCCGTAAATGGATTCGGCAACTCCCCATGTGCTCATCTTTCCAATGCCAATCCAAGGACATGTCAACTCAATGCTAAGGCTAGCCCAGCTCCTCTGCCTTGCCAACCTCAAGGTCACCTTCCTCAACTCCACCCTCAACCACCAGCGGCTCCTCCTCCACACCGACGCCCAGGCGCGCATGGCCCGCCATCCGGGTTTCCGCCTCGAGGCTATCCCTGACGGCCTCCCCGACGACCACCCAAGGTCGGGCGAGCAGGTCATGGAGCTTATTTCAGCAATGGAGTCAACAACAAAGCCGATGCTCAAGGAGATCTTGTTGGGGCTAAGGGATGATTCGAGTGCACCGGTGACATGCTTTATAGTGGATGGGATACTTGGGTTCGCTTATGAAGTGGGTGAGGAAGTTGGGGTTCCTGTGATCGCTTTCAGGACCATCAGTGCTAGCTGCTTTTGGGCTTACTTCTGCATTCCAAGGCTCCTTGAAGCAGGAGAGATACCTATCACAGGTAACTACTCTAACCATAGCATAGCTAACTAGGTTTTTTCGGTAGATTGGTGTCGATAATGGTCTACTCGGCTTTGCAGACGACACGATGGATAAGCCGGTGAAGAATGTGCCCGGGATGGAGGGATTCCTCCGCCTACGTGACCTCCCGAGTTTCTACAGAGACCTATCGAGTTCGTCCTTCCAAATTGTGGCTGTTGAGACTCAAAGAACTCCGCGAGCCAGCTCACTCATACTGAACACCTTTGAGGAGCTGGAAGGGCCAATAATGTCTCTAATTCAGACGCACTGCACCCCTGTAGTCTACTCCATTGGACCCCTTCACGCACAGTTGAGGTACAAGCTTGATCGAGAGAATGGAAAGACACCATCTGATGGAAGCTGGGTTAACAGTTTATGGGAAGTGGATAGAAGCTGCATCGAATGGCTTGATGGGAAGCCTGAGAAGTCAGTAGTCTATGTTAGTTTTGGAAGCCTAACAGTACTCAGCAAGGAAGAGCTAAAGGAATTCTGGGCCGGGCTGGTCATGAGCAAGAAGTTGTTCCTGTGGGTCATCCGACCCGACTTGATTACAGGGAAGGACTCAGCCATCACAGCCGAGGCAGAAATAGTGGAGGGTACGAAGGAGAGAGGGTACATGGTAAGCTGGGCACCACAGGAAGAGGTCCTCGCCCACCCAGCTGTTGGCGGGTTCTTGACCCACAGCGGGTGGAACTCAACTCTCGAGAGCATAGTAGCTAGTGTGCCAATGCTATGTTGGCCTTTCTTTGCTGATCAGCAATTGAACAGCAGGTGCGTCGAGGCAGCCTGGAAGGTCGGCCTGGACATGAAGGACAGCTGTCACAGGGAGATGGTGGAAAAGATGGTGAACAACCTTATGGAGGGGAGGAAGGCTGATCTGGAGAGATCAATGGCTGTTGTTTCTCAATCTGTCAAGCAGAGTGTGTCTGAAGGAGGGACCTCTTACTGCAATCTCGACCGTCTGATCGAGGACATCAGAAAAATGACGAAGAAAGCACAACTCATATAGCAGTACAAATCTAGATGCATCCTGAAAGCTTGTATGAACTATATCAAAAGCATTGTAACCAAATGGGTGGCATGTACTGCACACGGGCCCATACGACCATAGATTTCATAGTAAAATAAACCTACGGTGTTCAGTGTCTGAATACGCAAAGTGGTGAGTTCCGGAATGTCTAACATAAACCTCTATCCACCATTAAACCAACATTGGCATATAATTGCCAGAGCTGTCGCTTTTGATATACCATCCTTTTCTATAATATCTAGGAAAGTATCAACCCATTATGGGTAAAATAGACTTCATATTATTTAAAATCTGTTGTGTGAATACCTACTTACCTGGCCCTCTTTTTGGATCATATATCGAATTGACGGCTAAAGGTCATTGGCAGTTGCAGTTTGTTGCGTGGAGCCAGGTGCATACTTCTCCATCAATTGGGTAAGAGAAGCATCAAACTCCTTCTCCAAAGCCAGCATTTCTTCCTGGAATCTCATCTTCATTTCATCTTTCTTCTTCTCATGGTTCTTCTGCAGCTCATCCCTCTGCAAGACAAACTGCGATATCTCCTGATCTTGAGACTTGATGAAAAGTTCCATTTCCTCCATCCTAAAGTCAGTCAATATGCCAAGAAATACATCAGAATAACAGCACACATCAAACAGGTCCAAGTTTAAACTATTCAAAGAAGACTAGAAATAATCTACACTAATTTTTCTCAAATTTGTGTACACCCCAAATGCCCTCTCGCCAGATGTTATGTTTGAATAGCTTAACATGTGAGAAGATAAGTGTTACCTGCGCCTGCGGTCCTCTACACTTAAAGCGCGCGACTTCAAATCTTCTACTTTTTTCCTTTCGTCCTGCTGAAACTTCTCAAAGCTGTCTTCCTTTGCAGTCACACTCCCTTGTATTTGTTCCATCTGCTCTCTGAAAAAGGTGTCTTGGAAGTCCAACTACAACAACACCATGTAGTTTTGGATGAAGAGAACAAGCAAAGCAGAACATAAGGTGAAACTACCCTGTTGAGACTTGCATTCCAAGATATTTTAACTTGTGACATTATGGAAGTAACATTTTCTCAATACATAGAGAGAGCAACACTACTACACAGTTGTCCCTATAAATCATTTTACGTATTTAATCAACTAACAACAAATGTTACTATACGTCTATACAGCACAAAACCAGTGGCTTTTTAAGCCACTGGTTTTTTTTTTACTGGAACGTGTCCTTCATATGTGGAGAAACTAGTTTTCAATTTTACCTCTTCTTGATTCTGCTGGTGATGCATTATTGACCTCTGCTTTACAATGCGATTCTCGTTTGATTCCTTCCTAAGCTTTTCACTCATGAAACTCAAAGACTCCTCCAAGGCTTCCGAGTGCCTTTTCTCTTTAGCAGCCTTCTCCTTGTACCAAGACAGCTGCTGATTTTTTTCACTCATGTCTTTCATTTGGGACACTACCATGTCTTTGTATGATCTCAAATCATATTTCGTTCTTTGCTTTCCTGATTGATGCAGCATATGAAACTGTTAGGTAAGGCTAGCAATCTACCAAAACTTTCAAATCTCCACATTTCAGTCAAGCTCATACAGGGGTATAAATTTGTGAAAAACTTGCATTGAAATAAAGTATCAAAGTAGAACTTCATCCATCATCAACTTGACGAGGAGGCAAATCTTTTTAATGGAATGTGAAGGTAGTGGACCTAGTGATAAAGCAGAGGCAGTTCCATTAAATGAAAAAAGATGAAGTTAGAGAAAGATAGAGAACCTTGACAGTGTTTGTTGAACATTTCTAAGTCATCTTTAACTGCCAAGCAACCATAAAGCTGGCGCTTCCCACCATGAATAAACAGCTTAAATCCTTGCTCCCATGCCTCTCTACCTGTCCCTTGCTGCAGAAAATGCTTATGGAGTCGCTCCGCCTCCAAGTATCCAACAGCCGTGCTCTCAAATATCAGCAAGCTACGACCACGGTGCCCCTGGGGACTATAAGAATGCTTAGCCTTCACGGGTGAGTAGGATCTGAAATATTCCAAAAGCTCCTGATTGCCCATGCCCAGCCACTAGGAAAAATATGAAGGAAAATGGTGGTAATCAATTCAGAGTAGCCAAAACATGCATCTACTGGCTTAGCAATATGCTCAGTTCTCTATTTTGAAAGTATATAATCATTGAAAAGCATCTGCTGAAAATTAACAGCATTGTAGTGAGTAAGAAAGAGCATAAACCTTGTCATCATCCCCTTTGTCCAGTCTTGTGTTCATAATCAGAACCATTGGAGGCCAAACAATGTCATGGTCTTTTGATTCGTCACTTAGGCCTTCCCAGTTACCAAAGGCTTCTCCAGCAGGGACTGCAGATGTTCCTCTCATGCGCAACTCTTCTTCTAAAAGCTTACAAAAGAGTCGGTGCAATTTAACCCTTTTAGAACCCTTTGTCCTAGCATGATTAGCAAGTGGTTGAAGCCCTCGGTACCAATCAATGGCACCTGGACCACCTTGACAAGCAGGGCAGTGCCACTCTCTAGCAGAATCATTAATCTCCTCCAAAGTTAGCTTGTCTAGCCTCTCAAAAAAATCTTTCAGCATCCTATGTGTTTTCAAGGTCTCGTGGCTGCACGAGCTTTCATCAGAGCCTCCGTCACTAAGGTCCTCATCCTCATCATCAGAGAAATCATCAGCATCATCGTCGTCGTCTTCCTCATCAGTTGGTACGTCATCTTTTTCCTCCTGATCATGTTGCACAGTCTTTGCTTGAGGGTAACCAACTCTGGCAACCCAGCTCGTGCCCTGTTGTGAAATGTTATGAGATGCCGCCACAACCTGCGGCCTTCCTCCTCGACCTACTGCTCTACCAGAATGAGGAGCTGCATTCTGCCGACTATTTCCAGGGCTAGGCCCTGACCAACCAGTTCCTCGTATGCCAAGTCGGTGGGCTGTATCTGGCTGGCCCCAAGCTTTGGGTGCTGAACCTTGAGATCCCAACTGTCTACCAGCATTGCTCCCTCCTCTGTTCTTGTTTTTCTTTGATACCTTTTCCCAGTCCCCACCGTCCCCAGGATTTAGGCTCATATCAGAAACATTTTGTGTCAGTTGATCCATGCTCTCTCCAACTAATCCCTGCAATAGGGGAGGAAAGTCAGTCTTAAATCCAAACAGGTTTTGATGGAAAACACCTCATGGAAATTTTATTTTGCCATAACTCCTCGAATATTGATCAAACACTCATTGGGTTGATTGCTAAGTGGCATCTAGTGCATAACAGAGCCTGGATTAGTATTTACCTAACACACAACAACTTGTGCATAGAAGCATGGATAGTCATTCCTGACCTATTTCCTTCAAACATCAAAGAAACATGTTCACCAAAGACCAAACCTAACATCAGCTTGCACTTGGAGCAATAGATAGAGAATGCGGTCATCATGCATCAACTAGCTACATTACTGAAAGGTCATGCTAAATCCCCAAAAGAAATATAACAATTTCCATATTAAAAAAAAATGACCATCAAGCATGAAGATGATAAACTTGCATAGAAAGGAAAACTAATCGCGACTTAAACATACGAAATCCTCGTACAGGTAGGAAATAAAGGCGAACCAGCGAGAGATCAGCAACAGATTTTAGAAGAACTACGAGCCTTCCAGATTCTGACTCACAAAACAAGCAGATCAGATGAACCCTAAACACGAGCAAGAAACCTCAAGTCCGTAAGCAAAATCGCACAAGTAGCGACAGGAAGGAACACGCAAATCAACAGATATAACAATGGCGAACCAGCGAGCGACCGGGAACAGATTATACAACAAGTCAACAACTATGAGTCTATAAACCTTTGAGATTTTAACACAAAAAACAAGCAGATGAACCCTAAACCCTAAACACAACCAGGAAAACCTCAAATCCGTGAGCAAAATCGCACAGGTAGTTACGGGAAACAACACGCAAATCAACAGATATAGCACGCGACAGACAAAATAAATCGAAACCGAAACGGAAAATGCGACATAAAGAAAAAAAACACTCTAAAACCCTAGAGATCATTCACGAGAAAGCGGAAATCGAGAACAAACACCGTAGAGAAACAGACACGGGGGCAAAGCGAGAGATGGATGGGAAATGGTGAAGCGAATACCATACTTTATCGATTGCAGGCGGAAAGCGACCGAAGATGGGAGGCGAAGCGAAATGGGGGAGGGACTGAGGTCTGAGGGAGAGAGTGTCTACTTGTAGTGGGTGTGTTCAGAAAGAGGGACGAGCAGTGTTGAGTAATTTGACCATATTTTCTGCTTGAGAATGGAAAGAAACGGACGCGAAAATTTATTAAAACCAGTTAATTTGACCGTATTTTTATCGGAGTCTATATGAACGTATGCGCTAACCTTTTCGGAATTGTTTAATCAGAAAGAACTTGAGTACTCAAAAGTTCTCGGTTCGATTCCTAAATGGTCGCTCTGTATTTACCAAATTCAAGAACCCATGCACTCGGTCAAACGGATTCATGATCCGTTTCACCCTAATTTGGATAAGTGCAACCCGGTCAAAATCGAGCTCTCAAACCTTTGTAAAAAAAAAAGGCAATCGGCGCTACTCGACAAGCGACCGGAGGAGATTGTCATTTAGGAAACTCTTTCCACGATCCCCACCCAAGAGTCCGACTTGACGACCGATGTCAGGACTCTGGGCCAGAGGGCAAAGAAACGCCATTGAAAGCGGCTCAATTTCGGACCGCTACATTCAAATACTGGTTTACCAAAGGTTCGAGGGCGCTGAAACGAGTTGCTCAACCAAGTGTAACTTCTGCGAGACAATCTACAAGCACCGGAAGGGGGGATGATAGGGGAACTACAGACATTATATTCAAACGAAGCATTTAGAGAAATTGGGCATGACCAAAGGCCAGACTCAACTATCCGGGTACGCAACTCCTTCCCCTCACCCCCTGGTTTATACAGTTATGATTACGGTAGTTGTAGTGATAACTTTGCCGAAATGCTAGCGGCTGAAGGTTTAGCTTATAGTTTCTCACAACGTTTATGTTTTAACAACTTTATGACTGCAAATGTTCAACCTCATTGGCAATCTATTAGTCGAAAGTCGAAACACGGTTAAGAGAAAAGTAATCAAAATGTATAACACTCGTAAAGTTGAATTATTAGAGTAATTTAAAAAATATAGCGATTTAAATATTTCGATTTGTAGTGATATTTGGACCAACCATTGGCAACACCACTCATATATGGGTGCTACATGTCATTGGGTTGATCAAAAGTTCGAATTACACAAATGAGTTTTGGTTTTCTTTTGACAAAGTTCACACGGCACGTAACATAGCAGGTGCCCTTTTAACCGTTTTACAAGAGTATAGATTGAATCAAAGAGTTATTTCAATCGGTTTTTGTCAGTCCATGATATATAGGTAGAAGATTCACATTCGTTGGGCACCTCATATTTTAAATTTATGTGTTCAAGATGGTTTAGAGTATTTACATATCATTGTTGAACCTATTCAATATGATCTGCGGCCACTTTGGCGAAGCAAACAGCTTCGCCATCAATGGCACGACTATTGCCGAGCAAACCAAAAAGCTCGCCTAGAGAACTTCCCCTGGGATGTTTGCACTCGGTGGAACTCAACTTACAAAATGGTTTATGATTCCATAGCTTATAGAGAACTTCTTTCTGCATTTGCGGCCCAACACATCGAAGGGTCAAACATCTTTTGGGATGTGCGGATCATGACTCGAGATGTGGTTGAGTTTTTCAAAGTTTTTCACGACATAACTCAAACTTTTAGTCATTCTTACATACCTACATCAAACCTTTTTTGTTTTGTCGCCATGAACATCACTATAGCCCTTTAGGACGGGCTGAATGTGCCATCCAAATCGGACGCCGTTTTTTAGACGTGTCGAAAATGGTTGGCATATTACGAATTTATACTTGGTATTTTCCTCTTTGCTTGTTGTTTCGACCCTAGATATAAACTAATTGGGGTTCAAAAGTTTTCATAAAGCTATTTTCCAACATCGAAGGTCGAGGAAGTTTCCGACTACAATGTTCCAACTATAGTTGCTAGACTTAGGGGTTTACTTGAAAAATTATATTCTCATTATTCTACATGCGATAGGGCATTAAGGCCTCGTCTAGTTCGAGCGACTCCTCCCACACTAGTGTTACCGATCGAACTAAGACCCTTACCAGAGATATCTTTGACAGAAAGAGGTCGAGATCGTCGTCGATCCCCTATTCGAAGCTCGACGAATATTTGTTTACTAACTTTGATTTTCTCAGTTATGAAGAGGAAGATTTCGATATTTTAGAATGGCGGAGCCAAGTCAATAGACAAAGATTTCCAACATTGCAGGCGATCTATCGACAGATGCTTGGAGCCCCTTGCTCCACCGTCTCCGTAGAGTTGTTGTTCATCCGAGGAGGTCAAATTTTGACAGAGAAGAGATCAAGATTGCTCCATGAAAACCTTGAAGCTCAAGTTTGCCTCGCCGACTGGAAGAATGTGGACATGTGGCTTCGGAAGAACATCTTATCCACTGAATTCAAGGCGGACAACAAATTCGATATGGAGTCGGTCGGGAGCTCCATCGATGGCGGGGTCACTAATGGAGGTGGAGGGTCTGAAGATGTATATGTAAGCAGGGGTCCAGAGTTATACAAGTAAAAGAACTACGTGAGTTTTGATTCTCCTTCCCTAGAAGGATATGTTGACAATTGGGATATTGATTTAAGCCCTTTATCCCCTCCTCCCCCTTTCCCAACTCATTTTAAAACAAGAGATGAGCAGAGAGCTTCGCCTCTCCTTTTAACAAAAAAAAAACTCATTTTAAAACAAGTTTCAAATATTTTCTGAATTTGCATCAAATAAGTTAACCGATAATGTTAAAATTTTAACAAAACGTGACAAACCTACCCAACCCGGACCATGACCCGATGGGTGCCCGTAGTGTTGCCACGTGTCCCGACCCGACGTGTCGACCCTTTGACCCTCAAACTCGTCGGGTGACCCCAACCCGTAAATCCGTGGGATTTCCGGTTTAGGGTTCGGGTCACCTCCTCCAACCCTTGATACGTGGGGTCGAACCAGCGAGTCAGACCGGCAGATCGACCTCAGGCTAATGTGGTCAGTTGGGGATACATACTTTGGGAGTGAGCACAAAGCCAGAAGTGGGCTTTCATCAGTTGGCTCGCTGCGAAGAAAAGATTGCAAATGGGCAATAAGGTAAAGCACTAGAAAGGTCCGGATGCAGTGGTTTATGTGTTCTATAAGTCAGCAAGAGAAACGGAAGATCATTTATGGTTCACATGCCCCTTTGTGATGGAAATACAAAGGCATATGTGGCGTTGGATCGACCTTCCTAGATGTGACAGAATGGTTGTATAGTGGTTGGAATGGTTTGTTGCAGAGCCGACATCAAGACGACGATTAACCATCTTTCAAAGGAAGCTACTAGCGTTTTGTTGCACAATATACTTCAAGCGGATGACGCGCATTATAGTGATATTTCAGGATGAACCATGTAACCCTTTATTATGTGCTATGCATATTAATTAGAGAGTTGTAAAATGAGAATCTTTACTTGGTGCAAGTGCAAGTCTCCGAGAGAGATTAACCGGAAAAGAATGATATTGAAGTAAGAGGATATTGGTTGGAATATGTGAGTAGGCAGGGGTAGAGTATACAACGTATTAAGATTTTTGTTGGGATAATGGATTTAGAGGCTTTTTGTATAGGAGATGGATACTCAGGAATACCGCACTTCATTTTTCACGAGAATTTTTTGTATGGTTTGTACACTTTTGTGTGATGTTAAATCCTCGTCTATATATTTACATTTTCAAGATATATATTTTTTAAAGTTGTGCAAATTTGTACATTTTAAGCAAAACCGATGGTCTAATGCATACATTACATATGCCAAAAGGAATGCCAAGTAGGCAGGTAAGGGAATCTTCGTCCATATATTTATGTTTTTGATGATCCTGATTCCTGATGCATCTTCTTTATGCTTAGATATGGATTTCGAGGCCATCAAAAGCTACTTAGAGAAGGTGCCCAAAGAAGACGAGCCTGCCAAAATCCATGAATTACCGCACAGATTCTTCGATCCGTTCATCGTCAAAGGACTCCATCTCGATCTCGTTGAACCGAATCGGATTGTCTGCTCATTTAAACCCCCCGCTCGCCTCCTGGTAAAACTAGATGAAAATTTATGCTTCTTTGATCTTATTTCCTCTTCCAGAAACCCTAAATTGACTTCACGACCTTATATGGATTGAGATTCGAAGACCACGGCGAATACTCTGCAAGGGGGAGCAATTGCCTCGCTGGTAGATTTGGTCGGGTCAGCTGTCATCTTTACTTCTGGTGCTCGTTCTCCCGGCGTTTCGGTTGAAATCAACGTTTCCTACCTGGATTTCGCTCTTGCTGATGTATATCTCTCTCCTTCTGTTTCTTGCTTTCGATTGAGTTCGCATAAATTTGAATGAGTACTCTCTTACTCGCAGTGCCATTGAAATTGCAGTATTTATGGTGTTTGATTGGATTTGTTTATCGAGAATGGAAAGAACTTAAGAGATTTGCATATTCGATTTAGATTGATTGATTGATCATGTATTGTTCATAGCCTTTATTAACCTCTTATCAACTCATTTGGCTGTGCAATTTAGGAGGAGATTGAGATTGAAGCTAAGAATCTACGCGTTGGAAGAACATTTGCTGTTGTGAGCGTAGATTTCAGAAAGAAAGCAACGGGGAAAATGATAGCCCAGGGACGTCACACCAAATACCTCGCTGTAAGCAAAATGTAATGTTTAATTTGTGTTTCACACTGTCATTGTTATTTCTTGAGATGGTGAGAATCAAGTAGTTAACAACAATCTGTAATTTAATTTGTATAAAATAGCCAGATCTTCCTTATACTTAAAAGTATCTGTATTTCTAGCATTTCAGTGTCATTGTTGTTTCTAGTGGTGCCATTGTAGATTGTAAGAGATGGATTTGAGGGGAAAAGGGAATTCATTGGGCAAGATAATAAAAAAAAAAACGGAAACCAAATGTGCAAGAGGTGTGTTAGCATAGTTTTAGGATTCTAGGTTGATTCTAGGATTCTACATAATGATATAAGTTTTTGTATTAGAAGGATGAATCATGACTTGATAACTAATCTCTTGTTTTTATACAAGCCGACTAGGTTTCTCATAATCTAACACGGAATTTTTTTTGAATTGGTGGAAGATTCTAAAATTCAACAGTGCTTTCATTGTTCTTATGATGAACCCATCTTCAACTCCAAAAGCCTCTGCCCATTTTATATTTCTCAAAGTTCTCCTCCCACCCGTTTTTCTCATCGTTGCAATGAAATCCCCATAGTCGATCTGCCCATCCTGAAAGTGGCATTTCGCATGTACGTCAAAAAAGAACTCGTCAAACTTAATCACTGCAAATGGAATGATATGTATGAAGATTCATACTACCTTGAATCTTCTTGATCTGAATTTATGCGCACGAAGAACAGTCAAGAAACCATGAAACTGAAAACTTCATTTCTGTATTTGGAGTTTGTTACACTAAAGATTGTCTGAACTAACCACAAACCGCAAATCTTATTTATACTACTGTACACAAGTTGGGCCTGATTTGTGGGCTGGATTACTTCGGTCTCTCGTATCCATATAGGGGTAATCCGGGTAACCCGTATACCCTCATAATATGAACTTACATTGTTCTTGTCTATTTCAATCATTTCCTCGAGATGCAGTTCGCTCCTGAACTCCTTGCAGCCATGTTGAACTAGCCCTCCTAGTCCTTCCTAATAAGACAAGAAGAAACTACACCATATGAACTATGTTCTGAAAAGTACTAAGTAAGAATATCCGTTAAGTCCATAGGTTAATACTTAATTTAAACTCCACCTTAATTCTCTCATTTTCAACTAATCACTTTTTTTTTCTTTTTGCAATTAGTTTTCATTTTTAAAATAATTATCTATATCTATATCTATATATCTATATAAACTCTTAAAACAGAAAAGTTTTCGCTTATGTGTCGCATCCACCTTAATTCTCTCATTTTCAACTAATCACTTTTTCTTTTCTTTTTGCAATTAATTTTCATTTTTAAAATAATCATTGGGTTTAATTCAAAATATTAAATTAATATATAGCGTGTATCTATTTATAAATTTTCATAAACTATCACAATATATTGAGTTAATCTTGAATGAGTCAATTATACTTTTCTTCTTATGAGTTTGTTCTTATAAGTTGAATTCAAAATATAAAACCAATATTCTATTTAACTGTATAATATTAATTCATTTTATTATTAAATTTTTATTTTTAAAAATCGTGTCATGACGCGTGAACTCTACTAGTAGGTTATACATGCCATAAATAATATTTTAGGGGCCCAGTTGGTTTGTAGCACGGTTAGCGGGAAGCTCGGGGGCTGGGATCCGAAGAGTTGGTGTGGATGTATTGAGATATATTAGGATATTTGTTAGATATATCTTTCCTCATATCTTTATCATACATTATCTAATTAGGATGGAATTTCTCCCCTACTTGTATCTATTTAAATCAAGTTCAATCAATAAGAAAATCAATCTTTCAGCCTTAAACAATTCTTCATGGTATCAGGCTTAACAACGATCCTCTAAACCCTAACCCTACCGAGCCTCCACCTTCTTCCGCCGCCTCCACCTTCTTCCGCCACCACCACCGCCGAACTCATGGCTCAACCGCCAGTGGCCCTTACTCCCGCCTCTCCCTATTACCTTCATCCCTCGGATCATCCGGGTCTCTCTATTTGCCCGGTGATTCTCAAAGGGGACAACTATCAAGAATGGACCGTCGCTATGAAAAACGCTTTCTCTGCAAAACGCAAAGATGGTTTCATCGACGGATCCATTACCCAGCCGGCCACCACCTCCTCTGATCATCAATATTGGAGGCATGTTAATGTAATGTTGATTGGATGGATTGCTCAGTCCATTGAGCCCTCTCTTCGATCTACAGTCACCTATTTCTCCATCGTCAAGGAGCTCTGGGACGATCTCTCTCAACGTTTCTCTATCGGCAACGACCCTCGAATTCTGCAGTTGAGATCTGAAATCGCTCGCTGCCGACAGGATGGTCAGTCGGTCTCGGCCTACTTCAGCCGTCTTACCAAACTATGGAAGGAACTTGATTCTCACCTGGCTCCTCGTGCTTGTACCTGCGGCAACCATGTCAAAGAACGGGATGAAGAGCGGACTCATTAGTTTCTTATGGGTCTTGATGATCTCGGCTATGACACTCTTCGTTCCACCGTTGTCGCTCAAGATACTCTACCCGGCCTCAACAAAGTGCATTCAATCGCCGTTCAAGAAGAGCGGATGCTGTCTATGCGGACCACTCAGCAGCCGACTCCGGACGCCCTCGCCTTCGCTGCCCAGCGTCGTCCATCTCGCCCGTCTTCCGCCCCAGTCGACAAAAGCTCCCTGTTTTGTGTTCACTGCAACAAAACCGGTCATGACTCCGCCTCCTGCTTCAAGATTGTGGGATACCCGGACTGGTAGAACAACGGTCGCGGCGTCGCTGATCCGGCTATAGGCGCGCCTCCGCCTAAACCAAAGCCCTTTGCAGCAGCTTCTGATTCTAGTGCTGGACGGGGTCGTGGGAAGGCTGCCAACGTCAACTCCATTCTCACGCCTTCTCCGTCATCTTCTGGCTCTCTCAATCTCACGGCTTCTGATCGAGCCGGCATCACCCTCACCAACGACCAATGGGACCGCATGCTCTCCATGTTTCAGCAGTTCAATACTAAGTCCGGGAATGACACTCTAGCAGGTATTGCCTCTACCCCTTGGATTCTTGACAGTGGCGCCTCGATTCATATGACCGGTGATCGCCGGTTGCTCCGGGATCTCCACACCGTCGATGAATGGCAAGTCAAGTATCCAAACGGCGACACTATCTCCGTCAATCAGGCTGGCTTAATCACTCTATGTGATTCTTTTGATATCACTGCTCTTTATGTTCCCGACCTTCAATGTCATCTTATCTCTCTTGGTTGTTCGACTGCTGATTTGCGGTGTGTTGTCACATTAACTGACAAGCTTTGTGTGATTCAGGACCGCACTTTGAAGACGCTGATTGGAGCGGGTGAGTGTCGAAATAGGATCTATTGTCTCTGCTGGGCTTCGTCGATCAACCATCTTGGCGTCAGCAGCCCCACTTGCCACACTACCCAGGCCGAATCCCTCTCCCACTGGCATCAAAGACTCGGACACCCTTCTTTTTCATTGCTTTCTTCATTTTCAACACTTTCTAGTCATAGTCTACAAAACAATACTTTACCTTGTGATGTCTGCTACAAAGCAAAACAAACTCGCCTTTCCTTTCCTATTAGTATGTCAAATGCTTCGGCATCTTTTGATTTAATTCACTGCGATATTTGGGGTCCTTACCGTGTTCCCTCTTCATCTGGCACCTCTTATTTCCTCACTATTGTTGATGATTTTTCCCGCGCCACTTGGATCTATCTTATGACTCACAAATCAGAGGTTTCCCATTTATTAAAGCAATTTTGCAGCTTCACAATCACCCAATTTCACAAAACCATAAAGTGTATTCGTAGTGATAACGGGTCTGAGTTTCTTGCACTTCGTCCCTACCTTGCCGATCATGGCATTCTCTTTGAGTCCTCCTGTATCGCCACACCTCAGCAGAATGGTCGTGTCGAGCGCAAACATCGCCATATCCTCATTGTGGCTCGTGCTCTCATGTTTCAAGCCCACCTTCCGGTTCAGTTTTGGGGGGAGTGCACACTCACTGCTTGCTATCTCATCAACCGCACCCCCTCCTCTGTTCTGAAAGGCAAAACACCCTATGAATGTCTCTTCAATAAACCACCTACTTACACTCATCTTCGGGTTTTCGGATGTCTCTGCTATGCATCTGTCATCCCTCGCTCCACAAACAAATTCTCTCCCCGCAGTCGTAAATGTCTGTTCATCGGTTATCCCTTTGGTCAGAAGGGATGACGCCTCTATGATCTCACTACCCATTAGACTTTTGACTCTCGGGATGTTTTCTTTCATGAGGATATATTTCTATACGCGCATCTTGAGTCACCTGACCCTACGCCCCCCATCCACCCATCTCCTGCTACCCATGACGAGGTTCTGCAGCCTCCAGACACTCAACCTGCAGCCCCTCAGCCGCCCCCACCTCGTCGCTCTACTCGCCCCCATAACCCTTCGGTGCTGCTGCGGGATTATGTCGGTCATACTCTTCGCAAGGTTGATCCTATTTCGGCTCCATCTGCTTCCGTCACGTCGTCAGGTACTCCTTATCCCTTAGCTCATTATGTTAATACTAATTCTGTTACTCCTCAGCACAGCCACTTCTTAGCTGCCATTGCCGCCACTCCAGAACCATCTTCCTTTCAGGAGGCATTCCGTCATCAGCATTGGCGGGATGCTATGCGCTCTGAAATTGACGCTCTTCATCGCAATGGAACTTGGGAGGTCACTGACTTACCTCCTCACAAGAAGGCTATTGGCTGTAAGTGGGTGTTTCGGGTGAAGTACAATTCAGATGGAAGTATTGAGCGCCACAAAGCACGCCTTGTGGTTCTTGGAAACAGACAAATTGAGGGCACTGATTTCTCTAAGACATTCGCTCCGGTTGCTAAATTGGTGTTTGTTAAAGTTGTTCTTGCAGTAGCTTCTATTCAGGACTGGGAGCTCCATCAGATGGACGTTCACAATGCCTTTCTGCATGGTGATCTTCTTGAAGAGGTATACATGTCCTTGCCCCCTGGATTTTCTGCAGTCGGCTCATCTAAGGTATGTAGACTCCGAAAATCGCTCTATGGCCTTCGACAGGCACCTCAGAACTGGTTCGCCAAGCTGGCCTCTGCCCTTCGTCAGGTCGGTTTTTCCCAGTCCTACGCTGACTACTCTCTATTCTCATATGCTCGGTCTGGTGTTATTCTGCATGTGCTCATCTATGTTGATGACTTGATTATTACGGGAAACAACTCTGCCTCTATCACTCGGTTCAAGACCTATCTTCACTCTTGCTTTCACATGAAAGATCTTGGTTATCTCAAGTACTTCCTCGGCATAGAGGTCTCTCGAACTTCTGCTGGCATTGTTCTGTCTCAGCGCAAATATACTCTGGACATCTTGGGTGAGGTTGGCCTTCTTGGATCCAAACCGACAACCTTTCCTATGGAACAGAACCACACGCTCGCTCTAGACACCAATCCTCTTCTTCCAAAGCCGGATCAGTATCGCCGGGTTATTGGTCGTCTCATCTACCTCACGATCACTAGACCCATCTGTCTTACTCCGTTCATACTCTGGCTCAATTCATGTAGCAACCCCGCCAGGCTCATTGGACGGCTGCCTTGCGTGTCCTACGGTATCTCAAGGGCCGGCCAGATCAGGGACTCTTTCTCTCTCGACACAGTGATCTTCGTTTGATTGCCTACTGCGACTCTGATTATGCCACGTGTCCGTTGACTTGTCGATCACTCACTGGCTATATTGTCAAGATAGGTGAATCCCCAGTTTCCTGGAAAACCAAGAAACAGACTACAGTCTCTCGCTCTTCTGCTGAAGTCGAGTACAGGGCCATGGCGACCACCACTTGTGAGCTCATTTGGCTCAAAGCTCTTCTCCGCTCACTCGGCTTTGCCCATCGGACTCCTATGCGACTATGGTGTGACAATCAGTCAGCACTTCACATCGCCTCCAACCCCGTCTTTCATGAGCGCACGAAACATATTGAAGTGGACTGTCACATTATCCGAGATCAGGTTCAGTTAGGCAACATCGCCCTATCTCACATTCGTTCTTCCAATCAGCTGGCCGACATCTTCACCAAAGCACTGGGAGAGCAGCAATTTCATCTTCTTCTGTCCAAGTTGGGCATTCATCTTCACCATGCTCCAACTTGAGGGGGAGTATTGAGATATATTAGGATATTTGTTAGATATATCTTTCCTTATATCTTTATCATACATTATCTAATTATGATAGAATTTCTCCCCTACTTGTATCTATTTAAATCAAGTTCAATCAATAAGAAAATCAATCTTTCAGCCTTAAACAATTCTTTAGGATGAGATTGGTTTGCGATCGTGAATGCGATCAATGGTGTTGGATCAACTCTCTGAGAGATCGAGATTCTTATTTCAGATGCTCTCCGTCCGTTTGTTTTTTTCGAGACGGTCTCCGACTCTACGTGTCCAACGAGTGTAGCTGATCAACTCACCCATATGGTATTGGAGTCCGCCTCGTCGTTTTGAAGTTCTGATTTAGAGTTTTGAATTCTCGGTTGTAAGAATGTTTTTAGATAGTGGTACAAAACCGCAGTTGACACCTCAAATTTTCACCAGTATTAAAAAAGGAAGAGGAGGACACAAAGTGCGGCAGGATAATATTATTAAATATTTAAGAAGAGAATTACAACACATAACGCTGCATTTAATTACGATTACACCCCTCGCAATTGAAAAAGCACACGGTTGAGATTTGTTTTTTTTGTTTAATTATATTTTATCATGAACACGAGGTTAGATTAATACGTACTATAAAATTGGACCCGGTGTCCTATTATCAGTCCACTAATGGGCGGGGCTATTACGTAATTTGCCATTTTGCTGGAACTGTCGTCTTCCTTACTAGCCTTAGAGCTCGTTTGGTTCACATTTTAAAAACCCATAAAGTAGAAATTCTTAAAAGTTAGAGATAATATGTGTGTTTAATTGGTTTTTTTTATAGAAAAACCAAGGAAGTTAAATTTTCAAAAATTTAAATTCCTCTATTTTGGAGGAAGTGCACTTACCTAATTCCCTATGTAAGTTTCAATTCCACCTTTTTAATAGGAAAATTCTGTATTTTCTTATTTCAATTCCTATAATCCAAAATCCAAAACCAAACACAATTTCTCAATTCTCATGATTTTCAATTTACGGGAATTGAATTCCAAAAAAGTTAACTACTCGGGAACTATACTTCCCACGTTTAACCAAGCGAGTCCTTCTTTATTTTGGATAACAAACTAAAAGTTTAGAAGGTAGAAGCTGAGAAAGTATTAAATACGTATGCTTCCATTTTTAAAATTAAAAAAAAAAATCAAAAATTGTACTTTTTAAGAATTTTAATTAATTCTCCTCAAAGGTATAAAATCTATTTACTTAAGGAGACAATTAATTTTCACTTCCACTATTTTTTTAGACCATCTCCAACAACTTCCATAAAATTTTCCCAAAATAGGGAAACAAAATACACATTCTTCAAATTATTTTTGCCTTAAATCCAACAACTTCCCCATTTCGAAGATTTGGAGAATTATTTAGTGTGGAGAATGCTGAAGATTTAGGGAATTCTCTCCATTTTTCCTATTGCTTTTCCATTTTGAAGAATGTGATGGAGAATCTGTTAGACAAAAAAAAACCCTAAAATTTTCTATAAACTCCAAAATCCCCATTTTGGAGAAACCGTTGGAGATGCTCTTACACAAGAAATTCTTTTTTCTTCCATTTAAATTTATAAACAAAAAACACAGCCAAATAGAAGTTAATTCCCGAAAACTAACTTCTTCAAAATAGTACTTCTCACGTTGAACTAAACAAACCCTTAATTCCCATTATTTGTTCTCTTATTCTATATTTTCTCTCTCTAACCAGTTTTCCCCGAACTCTAATTTGTCTATTACTTCCAATTCTTACCTTATCCTATGCCCTAAAGATACAAGATAAGAACTGGAGTCAAATTGAAAAATATTTTCCCTAGACACATCCGATTTAGCCATTTTAAAATTAGATTATAAGATTCACCTCTTTTCTTTTATGACTTTATTTTTTAATAAAATATCTTTATCATATGCCTCCATGGTACATAATAAACAAACCCAAAAAAAAAAAAAAGGGTCCAGGTTCAACATTTTTTTTTGTTTTTCTTGCGCGTCTTTCTTCAACTTGGATTGCAAAAGATTGGGCCACATGGCCCACATGGCCCTTGGGCTTGGTAATTGTAAGCCGAGTTCCAATAACACGGACAAATAACTCCTCCCACTTGACACTTAAATTTCTATAAATACCCCACTTTTCCTCCTTTATTAATCAGTCAGCCCCAGTCTCTTTCTCTCTCCATAAAAACCCCCTTTCCAGATATTTTACAATGCCCCATTCATTTTCTCCCGTCGCTGACATGAGTGACATCCCCGAAAGCGTCGCCCTATACCACTCCCACACCGTCGCCCCAAACCAGTGCTGCTCCGCCGTCGTCCAGGAGATCCGCGCCCCAGCCCGCGCCGTCTGGTCCGTCCTCCGCCGATTCGACGCTCCCCAGGCCTACAAGAGCTTCGTCAAGAGCTGCGTCCTCCTCGGCTCCGGCGGTCTCTCCGTCGGATCGATCCGCCGCGTCCACGTCGTATCCGGCCTCCCCGCCGCCACCAGCACCGAGCGGCTCGAGATCCTCGACGACAATCGCCTTGTTATCAGCTTCAGCGTCATCGGAGGCGACCACCGCCTCGCCAATTACCGATCCGTCACCACGCTCCACCCCGCCCCCGACGACGAGAGCCGCACGGTCGCGGTGGAGTCGTACGTGGTCGACATTCCCGCCGGGAACACCAAGGACGAGACCTCCGTGTTCGTCGATACCATCGTCAGGTGCAATTTGCAGTCTCTCGCTCAGACCGTCGAGGGAACTCGTGCTCAGCAAAACGTGTGAGATTTAATTTTGTTTTCCATCAAATTTCCTTTTTTTTTATATCCATCCATTCGACGACGAAATATGTCGTTTAGTGGCTTTAATTTATTTTCTTAGTAATAGCAATCCGTCCCGAGAATATTAAAGGGGGAAGGAGATTGGCTTAAAATCCACTTGGATTTTTTAAATAAAATTCAAAATGTTATGGTCGTTATGAAAGTGTGTTATTTGTTTGTCATTTGAGAATATGAGAAAGAAATGAAACGAATAATGCGAGGCAATATGCATAATCAATCGTTTTAAATATAAGAAAGGCAAAAAAAATAAAGAATTTCAACTAATTCAAATAGTGATAAATAATAGAGAAAAAAACAACAAGTTTTTATGATATAATTTCAAAATAATTTTAACTATTATATAATTAAAGTATCAAAGAGGTATTAAAATTAAAAGCTAGCATAAATAATTCGTTTGAAAAGTGTCATCCCCTTGATGGTCTTTGAAACGAAGTATCCGATAAGCTTATCGTAATCAACATTCTTCAAAAGATCATTCTCATTTGCTATCAAGGCTAATTCATTTAGCCTTTCTTGTGTCATTGTAGAACGTAAATATTAGGGGTGAACATGGGACGGGACGGGACGGGATTGGGGTAATCCCGCGTCCCGTCCCGCGTATATTTTGCGGGACGGGATTAAGTATTTTTTTTCCAAATCCCGCCGGGTCTTATCCCTCACGGGACGGGATTTGTCCCTCATAAAAAAAAATATTAAAATACAATCCAAAATTAAAAGTAAGTCTTTTAGAAAAAAATAAATTCATCCATAATTCATGCAAATTAAATTCTGTAAATGTTTACTTCATCCAAATTATCATACAATCTGAGAGCTACAAGCTAAGTGCAGTAAGCCAGTAAGTCTTTTTTTGTTTTTAAAGGCAATTAGGCCAACAGTAAGTTACGGCCAAACTATTTATTATTTTAAAATTTAAATTTAGGATTTAAATAAATGTTAAAGCATAATGTAAATATATTCTTATATGTTTTTATTAATTTTAATTAAATATATTATATATATAATTTTATATATATGCGGGACGGGACGGGATTTGTGGGATTCAAACTCTCCGTCCCGCGTCCCGTCCCGCGTAATTATTGCAGGACGGGATTGAATTTTTTTTTCTAAATCCCACCGGGATCGGGACGGGATTTGCGGGATTTGTGCCCACCCCTAGTAAATATGATCTTCGTTCCACGGATGCAACTGTTATAGGACTAGTCAACAAAATTCTATAAGCAATAATGACATTGGAAAAACAATCTAAATGCTTTAAAAACTCCAAAATATCAAGAGGTCACATTTTTCGGTTAGGCAAAAAATCTTGAAGTATTTTCAGCTCTACACATAAATCATTCTCATCAATAATAGAATGTCCATGTTTCTCAAGTGCGCGCGCTTTCAAAATGTCTACAAGAAGACTCTAATTTGACTTAAGCCCAATAGTTATGTTAGATTGAATTTAATATTTTGAATTAAGCTCAATAGTTAGTAAATATGTTAAGAATAAAAGAAAAAATGTGATTGATTTAAAGAGAGAAAGAGAATAATAAAAAATAACAATTAAAAGAAATAAATAATTAAATAAGGGCAAAAAATTAATTGATGAAAAGGAGAGGATTAGTTGGCACCAGTCTTGAGAATTGCTACGGCGGTTGGCTCAGGAGCTGAGGGGAGCTTGGCTTTGTATGGGGGATTTCAATAAAATTATGAGTCCGGAGGATAAGGTGGGAGGCTTGATCCCTAGGATGGAGGAAATGATGGGGATGAGAGAGGCGATGGATTATGGTGGGTTGAAAATGGTTCCTTTTATGGGACCGAGATACACTTGGGACAATGGTAGGAAGAATGATGCATTCATACATGAAATGATTGATTATGTAGCCTGCAATGACAAATTCCTAGAGAGGTATTCGGGGACTAGTTCAGTTCATCTGGAGAGGCAGGGATCGGATCATCTTCCGATTATGGTCTACACAAGTTGCAAATGGAGAGGGAGTGGGGAGAGGAAAGGCGGAGGGATCGACCTTATAGGTTTGAGGCTTTCTGGGCGGAGCATAAGGGGAGTAGCGAAGTGGTGCGTAACTATTGGGATAATCCGGGTAGTACAAGGGTTGAAGAAGGGTTCATGGGGAAGGTGGCCAGGTGTATGAAGGGCTTTAGGGAGTGGAATCGTGTAACCTTTGAAAATGTGCTCAAAAAGCTTAGGAGGACGAGAGATCAATTGAGGGAGATACACAAAAGGGGGATGTCAGGGGACTTAGTGGAGCGATGAAGGGAGTTAGAGAAGGAAGAAGAGAAGCTTATGGAGGAGGAGGAGCTCTTATGGTTCCAACGGGTGAAAGCCAATGAATTCAAATGGGGCGATAAGAACTCGAAGTACTTCCAACAGAAAGCGAATGGGAGGCATAAGAGGAATACCCTGACTCGCTTAGTGGATGACGAGGGAATGGAATGAAGGAGCAGAGAAAGAATGGCAGGGGTGGCGGTGAACTATTTTGAAAATCTGTTTAAGTCAAACCTGAACGCTTTTCTCGGTACGCTTCTCAAGGAATTACGCGGAAGCTCTCGGTGGAGGATAACCAGAAGCTCCTTCGTCCGTTCTCTCGTGAGGAGGTAAAAACTGCCCTCTTTTCGATGCATCCCACAAAATCCCCTGGGCCCGATGGTATGTCAGCACTGTTCTACCAACTGTATTGGCATATTGTGGGGCCCAAGGTCACAAAATTTATTTTAGACATTCTGAGCGGTGCTTCGTTCCCTGATGGTCTTAATCACACGTTCATAGCTTTGATCCCGAAGGTCCCAAGTCCTTTTAGAATGAAGGATCTTTGACCGATAAGCTTTTGCAATGTGTTGTTTAAGATTATCTCAAATATGCTAATGATCCGTCTGAAGGTGTGTCTCAACAAGGTTATATCTCCGAGTCAAAGTGCTTTCGTGCCTGGAAGACTCATAACGGACAACGTGTTGTCTGCTTTCGAGATCTTTCACTATATGAAGAACAGAAGGAAATGGAAGAAGGGATACATGGCGCTCAAATTGGACATGGCAAAGGCATATGACAGGGTCGAGTGGAGTTTCCTGAAGCACTGCATGGAGAGAATGGGATTCCACCCTGAGTGGCGTCGACTTGTCATGAGGTGTGTAACATCAGTCACGTTTTGAGCTTTGGTGGGAGGCTCTCCGTCGTAGTCTTTTGTGCCAGTGAGAGGACTTCGGCAAGGTGATCCTTTGTCTCCTTACATCTTCCTTCTATGTGTTGAGGCACTTTCGGGTCTCATCAGGAAGAGCGAGGAGGAGGGGAAGTGGCAGGGGATCAAGATTGCTCCATCAACCCTAACAGTGTCTCATCTTTTCTTTGCAGATGATAGTATTCTATTTGCAAAGGCAAACTGTCAACAAAGCTCAGAAATTGTGAACATGCTCCGAGTCTATGGAGAAGTGTCAAGACAACAGGTAAAATTTGTAAAGTCAGAATTATCTTTCAGCAAGAATGTGAGCACTGAAGCTCGAGAGAAGATTCAGGGATTAGTGGGGGTGGTAGAAGTGGAAAAGCATGAGAAATATTTAGGGCTTCCCATGATGATTGGGAGATCTAAAAAAGTCATATTTAGAGAGATCAGGGACATAATCTGGAAGAAACTAAAGGACTGGAAGGCTAGGACACTATCGAGAGCAGGGTAGGAGGTCTTACTAAAGTCAGTTGTGCATGCCATACCGATGTATACCATGTCCTGCTTCCTTTTGCTGAGCTACATGTGTCGAGAGATAGAGCAGATGATGTGTGATTTTTTGTGGAGTGATGGGGAGGGAGACAAGAAAATGCATTGGTTGTCCTGGAAGCGCATGTGTCTCTCAAAGGACAAAGGAGGGTTGGGCTTCAGAGATATGGAAACTTTTAACCTTGCTTTGTTGGCAAAGATGGGATGGAGGGTTATCATAGAGTCGGATGCACTCTGTCTAGAATCTTGAAAGTGAGGTACTTTCCTCATTCCTCCTTTCTTGATGCTAGTGTGGGAAGTAATTCGAGCTATGTTTGGAGGAGCTTATTCAGGGCTAGAGCGGTGTTAGAGGAAGGGGTTTATTGGACGGTGGGAAATGGGGCAAACTTATATGCTTGGGGGGATAGGTGGTTGCCTAGACCTTCGTCCTTCAAGCCGGTGGCGAATCCGAGGGGCTTAGGTGAATTCATGAGGGTCATCGACTTTATTGATTGGGAAGTAGGAAGGTGGGATGAAGAAGCAGTTTAGAGATGCCTTTTTGCCATGCGACGTGGACATTATTCTTAATATGCACTTGGTTCACGGAGGATTCTTTGGCTTGACATTACACTAAAGATGGCAACTTCTCAGTGCGCTCGACATATCACCTTATGATGGAAAAGCTACGGCTGCTAGAGGGATGAGGGGAGACGTCTGGGGGCAGTAGCGGGAGTGAGCTATGAAAGAAGTTATGGAGGATGCCCGTTGTGCCTCGCATCCGGAACTTTATTTGGAGGGCTTCTCGAGGAATCTTGCCATGTCGAGGCGCATTATGCAAGAGAGGTGTCCCAATGGAGCCTTGGTGCGAGGGTTGTGGGAGAGAAGAATCCATTTGGCATGTCCTTTGGAAATGCAAAAGAGCACAAGAGGTTTGGAAACTTTTGCCGGATATTAAAAGGATGGGCAAAAAAGTAACTGAGTTCGGCCGTTGGGTGGAGCACATGTTGCAAGGGAATAAGAGGGATTTGGTGTGTCTCTGGGCATACATTTGTTAAGGAATAAATTAATAAATTCCTATTATTTAATATTTTCTATTAATTAGGTTAGTTTTGAATTAGTCAAAGTAGTTGAGATTATATCTCTACCCACTTTCTCTATTATCAAACTGATGCTTAATGAGAATCAACACAATCAGTTGAAACACAATTGAATTGTCTTCATGGTATCAGAGCATTCTCCTCAAAACTAATGGCTTCCGCCTAACCAAAAACTCTTTTATGGGCAAAACCATGTAGGTTTTTCTTTCTTATTCCTAACCACCTACGGGCAATCCAATCTTGGCTCCGGCCATTACAAAACCGCTTCCGCACTAACCAAAAATTTGGCTTTTACCAACCCAATTTCGGCCAAAACCATGTCGGCCTTTTATTTTGTTCTTGCTTTTTATTGGCCAAACTTCATGTCGAACACACAAAACCGCCTTCCACCACCACCGCTAGGCCGCTTCTGGCCAACCAATAGCGTTGGTGCCACCCCCAGCCGGTCACCACCATCACAACAAGGGGCAATTATTGTTCGACCTTGTCCGAATAGATTTTTTGGCTTTTGCCATACCAAATTTCTGGCCAAAACCCTTTGATTGCCTTTTATTAATTTTGTTCATCTTGACCAAAACCAACAACAACAATACAAGACCTTTTTCATATTCATCCTACGCAAATCTTTCATCCAATTCAAGTCTTCAAATCAAATTTGAAGTATTGAGTTAACCTACCCAAATTTTCATCTCTTTCATTATCTTGAAACCTTAGGCAACACATGGGTTACACAGTCCTATCCCATGGTCCACAAAACTAACCAATACATTTACCTTCTCTACTTTCAATTAACCCAAAAATCATGGCCTTACTCGCACTAACCATTGGCCTAGTCCGAACCCAAGACCAGCTCCGCCCGACTCTTCAACCATGGCTTGGACCCAAACACTTCGGCCTTCGGTTCTGAACCCTTTTTGGACAACAACCAACTCTTCGGTTGTCTGCAACCCAACCGAGCCACCACCATCGCCCATCATCCATCTAATGCTGTCAAGGGCTCCGAATACCCTACAACCACGTATCTGTTGTTGCCATCAACATTGTTGAAGAGATACAACTTTAGAAACCTTCTTCGGTTCCGTCTAAAAGAAACCAACATTGGCTTCATGTGTTACAACAATACTACATTAGGCTAGTCTTCAGTGTTCGTCACTTTTATTTACCTCTCGCTTCGAATGCGGAGGCATGTTAAGGAATAAATCAATAAATTCCTATTATTTAGAATTTTCTATTAATTAGGTTAGTTTTGAATTAGTCAAAGTAGTTGGGATTATCTCTCTACCCACTTTCTCCATTATCTCATCTTTTGTAATTTAAATATCAAACTGATGCTTAATGAGAATCAACAAAATCAGTTGAAACACAACTAAATTGTCTTCAACACTGCTGCAGGGGTTCGGTACGCTCGAAATAAGTGGTGCTTCGAGGGAGCGGAGACTTTGCCGGAGATCATAGTGGAGAGGGCGTTGGAGAGCTTGGAAAAGCATAAGGGAAGAGATGAAGGGGCGGCTCAGCAACCACATTCATCAGAGGAGCGGACGGATGTACAATGTTAGATGGTACCTCCCGGAGAATAGTGTCGTGAAAATCAATTGCGACGCCTCTTCGGAGGCCACGAAAGGATGTGGGGTGGGTATGATTGCTCGGGATGCCTATGGGGTTGTTTGTTGGGCTACAGCAGAGAAGATACAGGGGGAACAGAACCTCTGGCTGTTGAATTGGAGGCGATGGTAAGGGGCTTGCAACTGGCGGGGTAGAGAGGAGCTACCAACATCGTCATCGAAACGGAATGTGCTCAAGCGATACAACAAGTGAATGGGAAAGCTTCATTACGGGGGGTTGTGGGAAGGCTGGGACATAAGACGCGAGACCTCACAAGGCGCTTCCGAGCTTGCAGGTGGAGCCTAATCCGACGGCAAGGCAATCAGGCATCACATTACCTTGCAAATCTTCGTCGTGAGAAGCCTCTTATGTTTTCTTCTGAACTTGATTTTGTTGAAATATGCTTCAAAATTAAGTTAGTTTTAGGAGTTTTTAATTAACGTCATTGTGGTTTCAATTAGTGGGCAACGTGTTAGATAGGTTAGAGAAATTAGGATTTGAATTTATTTAGTTAGTTAATTTATTAATTGTTAGTGGTGTGGATATTGGTAGAAGTGACCATATTTTTAGGATTGCTTTGTTATTTCTTATCCTATTTAAGAAGATTTGTAATTGGCTTTAATCAAGAAGTAATTGAATTGAGATTTCCCCACAAAATTCTATCTTTTATTCCAACATTTGGTATCAGAGCCAGGCTTTGTGGGTGTACTGCTTCATACGTTTCTTCTACTTTCCACCACAAAGAAAGAGAAAAAAAACAAGAGGAGAGACGTTTGCTAAGTGCAAGCAGAAGAAAAAGTTAGTGTTTTTTTTAGAGATAAACACAAAATTTGAAGAGCGTTGTCGGGTAGCAATGGCATGAACCTTACATCAAATGCTCTAATTCCAATTTTCAAAGGGGAAAAGTACCATTTATGGAGTTTGAAGATGAAGGCCTTGTTCACGTCTCAAGAGCTTTGGGACATGGCGGAGCAAGGATATGTAGAACCGGATCCATCACCGGTTGATCCTGATCAGCAATTGGGAGAAAATCACAAGAAGGACGTAAATGTGTTGTTTCTCATCCAATCTGCAATGGATGATGATATATTTCCCAGAATATCATCGGCTAGCACGTCTCATGAAGCATGGGAGATACTCAAGCAAGAGTATTTTGGCGACAAGAAGGTAATTGCTGTGAAATTGCAAACTTTTCATCGTGAATTTGAAACGCGCGTTAGCGATGAAAGAGAAAGAGTCTATTCATGATTATTTGTCTAGAGTGTATGGGGTTGTAAATCAAATGAGGTCCTATCATGAGAGGATCACTGATGAAACTATTGTTGCAAAAGTGTTGAGATCCCTAATTAAAAAGTACGACCATGTTGTCGCTGCTATTGAAGAATCTAGGGATTTGTCTGATTTGTCCTATATGAGGGATTAATGGGCTCATTGTTGGCTCATGAGGATCTGATCAATAGATCTGATGTGAGTAAATTAGAAGAGATGGTCTTCCAAGCGAAGGAAGAAAATTTAGCAAAGGATGGCAAGGATCGAGACGACTCTAGTGAGCAGAGGGGTTCGATTCAATGCAACCATTGCAAGAAATTTGGCCACAAGGAAGAGAACTGTTAGCACACAAGTAAACCTCAATGTTTCAAGTGCAATCGATTTGGTCATATCCAAAGAAAGTGCAGGTTTCAAGTTGAAGAAGAGCAATCACACATGGCACAAGAAGTTGTCGAAGAAAAGCTCTTTTAGTTGAGAAAGTGTATCTGTTATGTTCAAGTCAAGATGAAGTTTATTAATATGCCTTGAATTGGGCTTATTATTTGTTTTGGGTTTAGGCCCATTGTCTGACTAGGGTTTCATGAGGCACTATATATACTCATAAACCTAACAATTTATAACCTAGTTTCTTGTTTGCCTCCATAATAAAGATCCCTATTTCTCTGCCCGTGGACGTAGGTAACACACCGTTGCCGAACCACGTTAAATCTCTGTGTCTTTCTTCGTCTGTTATCGTTCTCGTTATAACAAATTGGTATCAGAGCTTGGTTGTGATTTCTGTCGAGAATGATGTCTGGATCTGTAGTGAAGATTGCAAGTTTACTGGAAGAAACTCTTTCAGTCTGTGGCAGATAAAGATGCGGGCTTTGCTGAAGCAACAAGGTTTATGGGAACCGTTAACCGCTGACAAGAAGGGGGCAGATACTGCTGGCGGACGATGTCATAATAGAGGTTGCTGATCAGGAAACTGCTGGCGGCTTGTGGCTAAAGTTGGAGAGTTTGTACATGACAAAGTCTCTGACGAACAAGTTGCTTCTGAAACAACGGTTGTTCGGGCTGCGTATGCAGGAAGGTACACAACTCAGAGATCATCTTGATCAACTTAACACACTATTACTTGAATTGCGTAATATTTATGTTAAGGTGGACGACGAAGATGCTGCCCTAATTCTGCTGGTATCCCTACCCCCCACTTACGAGAACTTCGTTCAGTCGCTCGTCGTTGGGAAGGATACCATCACGCTGGAAGAGGTTAGATCGTCGCTTCACAGCATAGAGTTGCGTCTGAAGGCAACCGCGTCGGTTACAGACAATCAGGCTTCCGGGCTTATGGCCAACGGAGGCAATTCTGATGGTAGAAGGGGCAAGAAGCAAGGTCGCAAATCAGGCCCTAAACCAGACGACGTCTGTAACTACTGTAAGGAGAAAGGTCATTGGAAGAATGACTGTCCTAAGAAGAGGCAACAAGAGCAGAAATCTGGATCTGCAGCAGTAGTTCATGGTGGAAATACTTCTGAGGAAGATATTGTTCTACTAGCAGGCAATCGCACAGATCATGATGTGTGGTTTGTTGACTCAGGTGCGTCATGTCACGTATGTCCTAGAAGAGAGTTGTTTACAACATATAGATGTGTAGACAAGGGTAATGTTTCTATGGGAAATGATGTCATCTGCAAGGTTGTTGGGATCGGCTCAGTCAGGCTTCAGAAAAATGATGGGAAGTTTCGCATATTGGAAGAAGTCAAACATGTGCCATCTATGACAAAGAATCTGATATCCCTAACTGTGTTAGACGACAAGGGTTTCAGATACACAGGTTATGGTGGAAAGTTGCGCGTGTTTAAGGGCTCTAATGTGGTTTTGCAAGGAGTCAAGCGGGAAAAGGGGACTTTGTATACCCTACAAGGTTCAGCAGTCACGGGTGCTGCAGATGTTGTTTCAGTCAACGTTAGGGAGACTGTTGCTGAGGAGGTGGAGTTGAACTTCACTCCAGCAGAGACTCAGGCACCTGAGTTGGTCACTGACCAATCATCACAGACAGGTACTACTGAGTCAGATACTGGTGAGACAAAGAATATACCACTAGACACAGGAATAGGTGGAGTTGTACATCGGAGTATTGCTCTAGATCAACCAAGAAGGGTTGACATCAGGGGGCCTGCGAAATACAAGTCTAATGATCTGGTGGGATATGCTTTGCATGTGGCCGAGGAGGGGGAGGATGGTGCTCCATCCAACTACAAGGTTGTTGTTTCTGGAGGTGAGTCAGTACACTGGCAAGCTGAGAAGAGAATCAGAGTGAAGAAGGTGAGAATATCCGATAATCATGCTGATATGTTCACCAAGCCAGTTCCGGAGAGCAAGTTCCAACATTGTTTGGACTTGTTTAATATCACCAACTGTTGAGCTGCCCTGCGGGGCAATATGAGTCCTCATGTGAGGACAAATCTGAGGCAGAGAAATGTCTGGCACTTGTCATGGTGCATCTGTTTCTGAAAGGAGATTCTGGTACATCTGGCATTGAAGCGCATCTGGTACATTTGGCATGGCATTGCATTTGGTACGTCTGGCGCTGCAATGCGATTGGTACATCTAAGAGGATTCAACTCAAGGTGGAGATTTGTTAATATGCCTTGAATTGGGCTTATTATTTGTTTTGGGTTTAGGCCCATTGTCTGACTAGGGTTTCATGAGACACTATATATACTCATAAACCTAACAATTTGTAACCTAGTTTCTTGTTTGCCTCCATAATAAAGATCCCTATTTCTCTTCCCGTGGACGTAGGTAACACACCGTTGCCGAACCACGTTAAATCTCTGTGTCTTTCTTCGTCTGTTATCGTTCTCGTTATAACAAAGTTCAAGAGAGAATTGCTCTAATTGAAGACATGAAATTGCAGGGGATTTTGAAGCAAGGAATGCTGTTGAAATATGCTTCAAAATTAAGGTAGTTTTAGGAGTTTTTAATTAATGTCATTGTGGTTTCAATTAGTGGGCAACGTGTTAGTTAGGTTAGAGAAATTAGGATTTGAATTTATTTAGTTAGTTGATTCATTAATTGTTAGTGGTGTGGATATTGGTAGAAGTGGTCATATTTTTAGGATTGTTTTGTTATTTCTTATCATATTTAAGAAGATTTGTAATTGGCTTTAATCAAACAGTAATTGAATTGAGATTTGCCCACAAAATTCTATCTTTTATTCCAACCTATTTTCCTATTGAGCTCTATAACATTGTCTTTGCAGATTAGGATATTAATTAATTGAGATTGTTTTGCATAAAAAAAATATATAAAAAAGCCTTAAATATTCTAAATTAAGAATATATATAGATAGAATAGATATATAGATTTACCAGACTCAAATTTGAAGGACAGCAAACCTGAATTTCCCTTCACGAGTTTCTTAACTTAACGGGTCATTTGCTGACCATTTCAACTAGGTCAGTGAAAAATATTATACTACTCCGTAGATTACAAAAATTTCATAAAATTCGAGTTATTGGAGCTTAAATCGAACGAGTCGAGCTTTTCAACCGAATTTAAAATCTTGTTTAAGCTCGACTTATTTGGGTAATTGAACGAGTTTGCATCGAACTTTTTTCGAGCCGAACTCGAGCTGGTCGGTTCAATATAACAGCCCTAGATTCTAATACCCATTTGCACTAGGAAAATACGCTCATGCATAAACTATATATATGAGACTAAAACATTATAAAATTAAGTCACACCTAATATCATTTTCTTAAGTGTCTAGAATGATGTGGACGCTAGTAGGCATGAAGAATGACGATGAAGATAAAATTAAAAGGTTCTGAAAATCCCGTTTGCCATTTGAGATGCTGATTTTTTTTATAACAAGATGCAGATCAGAGATCCATTACCTCACTGTAAATGTTGCTAGTTAATCAGATCGAGGAATCTGCAATTGCGTTTCTATATGTTGAAAAGTGATTGTGGATCAATTTTTTTCACAATTTGCAGTGATGTGAAGATTCAGATTCAGATTCAGGATGAAGATAAGGCAGTCATGAATCTGATCACAGCTGAGGACTGGGTAACTTTGAATTCCATACCTCCGTTCTTTCGGAATGCAAGCTCTACTGCACTATTTGGTTAAAATAAGAATATCAGAAACTCAAATTTACCTATCTTACCTCCATTTAAATTTTAGAGATTTAGACTAATAATGTAAACATGTCCCAAGGATTCAGAATATTACTGGTGTCTTCAAGTCTAATTTCAGCATCTTTTTGAAGTTAAACCACAATCACAACTTTTCACCCATCAGAATCCCATGAAAATGTGCACAACAAATATATTTGGCTAACAATGAGTTTAGGTTGGTTGGATAGAAAAGAAAATCGCAATGAATATGTTGCTGACATTTTCCTGCACATTATGTTAGAGTATTTCAAATCCATTGGTGAGTTTAATACCAATTCTTTGCTGTTCATCGTCCCAGGGAGCTTCGAGATTATCATTCTGCGCGCATAGGTGGACCATATGGACATGGAAAAGGAGTTGTCTTGAATCATGAAATCGCTTTAGTTGTGTTGATTCAACAACTCTACAGGTATCAACAATTGTAAAGATAACTCTTTTTTTGTTAATCAAATTCTTTCTTTTTATTTTATTTTTCCATTTATCTCAAAGGACAGAAGTACCATCACTGAATATATTCAAGAGACAAATGGTAACAAAATCAGTGCTGCAAACTTGATGAATAATACTAAAATCCACACTATACCTACATTTAACTCTACTTCTCAACTGCAGGAAGATCCTGATAATCAAAATTGATAACCTGGTCTTTCTCTGCTTTCTGCGCCTCCTCGACCTCCTCAAAGTAGTCTTCTCTAGCATTTTTGGCAAGCATGAGACACACGAGCCATAAGAGGCTTGAAGTCAGCGCCAGCAAAGCCCCGCCTCCCAGCATGCCCGTCTTAGCGGTGGGACACTGGTAGAGCATGTCCTTGTGGACGTTGCGCATCTGGTGCAGAAGCTCTGTAACTGTTGGCCACAAGATGAACGCCATTCCCCACGATGTCCATAGCCTGTGTCCAACAAAGTAAATTATTATTATATCAGGTCATATCGACTCAATACTTCAAACCGAAAACCTGGGAACCGAGGAATTTTGTTGTGATGAAGGCTTACCATGCAATGAAGAAGAAGACCCTCATGGTACTAGAAGCATACAATGCGTGACCTGGAATGGCCTTCTTGTTGTATGCGATAGACAACGCGCGAAAGCCCACGAAGGTTGATAGAACCAAAAACACAAGTGACATGAACCCGAAGAGCACGTAACGGTATGAAGCCGATGAGTACTTGCAGATGAGCACGTCTTTCCCTTGCACTGGGGTTCCCGAATCAGGCTGCATTCGATTGCAAAATTGATAACCAATCAAACCTAGAACCAGAAATCAGAATCGAAAATTGGAGACCAAAACAAAAACCGACCTTCAAGTTTTCGGCGATGACGCCCAGGATGAAAGAGGTTGCGCCGAAGAGGAAGTTGATTGTGGCCAAGTGCCTCATTGCGATCGCCATGGTTGCTTACGAATTCGTCGGATGTGGCGTCGGAGGCGGTACAAACTAGAAAAAGCTGTTAAGAGGGGAGGAGGAATTATATATAATTGAGGGAATTGAATGGGATTAAAAAGGGTTTGGATTTGAATGGGGTAAAATTGTTTGGAGATCCTAACTAAGTCGTTTGATATTGATATCTAGATATCAGATATCGATATCAGTATGATATCATATATGTATATTTGTTGTTAGTTGAAACAATAGCATGAACGATCCAATTCAATCAACACACATTCATACCAAGCTCATAAGAATCCATTTCTATTCATAAGAAAATCAAAATAAAACACAAATTTAAGCACAACTATATCACAACAGAACGAAATAAATCTCAAACAAAACAACATCAGCATAGAAACAAATTTCGATTACAGGGACTGCAAATTTCGATTACAAGGGAGAGCACACAAAAACAAAAATCAAACTGGACAGCTATTTCGATTACAAGGCACACAACTTTCGATTGTACAAGGGCTGCATATCGATTTCAGTTTTCATATTTCAGGCAAAGAACAACAAGTCAGAAAACGCCCCAAAGAATGCATGAACCCTAATCTACAGATCACACAGCCCTTCCTAGATTTCGAAATTGAGATCGCCTATAGATCCCAACACAACATAGACGAGGCAAAGAAATATGAGAGAAGAAGAGAAGAAGGGAGCGTACCTGAGAGAGCGAGCCAACAGAGAGAGCGACTCAACAGACGACCCCTTATTCTATCTTTCAGTTGAGATTCTACGGGGAATTTAAAATATATATATTACCTAATATCTTATACCGTATATCTTTTTTTTTTTATACTCTTATACCGAATATCTAATCTAATCTTATTTAATTATAAACGGAAAGATCTATCAATTAAATTTAGTATTTACCAAAAAATAAATAAATTGAATTTTGTATAAAGGTCTTTCTATCCTATACTTTCAAAATCTAAATCGAAAAACATCCTAAATTAGGATATGTTCTAAGGATATATAATAGAAAGACAGTATTATTATATAGATATAGATAGATAGATAGATATAGATTTACTCCTCCGATCAATTTTAGCCGTTATAAAATTTGACCAATTTTACTTATTTAGGATTTTCTGGGCAAATAAAAACTTTTTTTTATTTATTACAATTTGCTCAAATTATTTATTAGCTGACTTAGAAAAATACTACCTCCATATCAATATAATTGGCATTTTGACCACTTTTTTATTTAAGAAAATATTTGTCCCTTTAAACAACATTAATGATAAAAATTTCCAATTTTGTCAATTCATTTCATTAATTGTATTTGATTTCCAATATACTCTATTAATACTTCAACGTTCCACACCATCCTTTTTTTTATTGGTCCATTTTTTTCCACGTTATTTATTAGCTAAAATTTTAGCTTCTTCTTTCTATTTTTAGTTTTTTTTAAAGTGTGAAATTATATTGATACAAAGGGAGTAAGAAATAGGTTAACACTACAAATTATTAGTGAATTGATTTTTTTTTAATAAAAAATTGTGCTCAAAATTAAGCGCCCCTTCTTGATCGAATGGAGGATTAATTATTAGAATAATGATCAATGAATAATCATTCATATGTTGACTAGATTCGTTTTATGTTAGCCTTATACCGTGAACAACTACGAATATTCTAGTGAGGAGACCATTAGCTATTTTTTAGGTTAAAAGTTAATTGCAATGGTTAATGATAATCTGGTCAGGTTAAAAAGCTAAATAAGATACTATCTCATTAAAAACATATAGGTCTTTTTAGGTTTACCAAAACATATATATATACACACACACTAGGGGAAGAAGAGAGGGAAAAAAGGGGGGGGGGGGGGGGGATTAGAGCATCAGCAACTATGGAGTTACCTTTTCCCCTTTTTTATTTTCACCCTCTTATCATCATTCGACACTTCATTTATTTTTTTCTTTAAATAATTTTGTACTTTTTCTACCTCTTACTAAGAGGTTTACCTTACAACCATGGGGTAACCATGTTCAATTAATTTTTCCATCTCATTAGTTTTATTTACAAATTAAATTAAAAAGGGCTTGATATTAATATTTTTTATTACATTAGATGAAAAATAAAAATAATAATAACATTATATTATAAGCAAATAACAAAAATAATTACATTAATGTATGAGAAGGGAATATGAAAAATAAGTGCAAACAATATAATAGGTCAAGATAAGTATATATAGGAAAAAATTATACTCAAATTATAAAGAAAAATAAAATAAAATTAATGGTATAATTATTATTTGAAAATAATAATAATAAATATATATTATAAATACATTTGAACAATTAATACATCAAATAAATATAGTAATAAAATAGTGTGGGTCACTTGTGGTGGAAGTCTGGAAGAGGTTACCTTAGTGGGAAGGGGTAACCCCTTCCCAAAGGTTTGGCTTGCAACCATTAGATTACTTTTTAAGACCTATAAGGTAAGTAAAACTCATAGTTGCACATGGTCTTATAACATCAAGGGTAAAAGTGTCAATTTAGGACACTTACCTAAAGTACTTATAAAAATGGATATTAGGTATAAAAAAAAAGTGTTCTAAAATGGACCCTTACCAAATTTTTCCTAAATACAATTGAAAATAATGCAACAAATAAACAAAAATCCAAGGTAAAAGTTGATTGTTGTCTTTCTCTCTATCTTTTTTCTCCCTTGGCTTTTGATTCTATAATGGAGATTTACAATAACTCTCCTTTTCCAATGGAATATATAGGTGATCATTACTTAGAATCCTTGACATTGAATCAGTTAAAAGACGAAAAGATAAGCATTTATTGGTATTTTGAATTAAAGACAATCAATTTAGTGCAAGATATACATTCAAATTAATAAATATACATAAATTAGAAGATGAAATTATAGTGATTAGTTTTTAATTCAATAAATTATAATTTTATAATTTAAATTTATATAATAGGAGAAATAATTTTATATACAATTATGAGGTTGAACGCAAATTTTCTAGTTATATATTATGAGATTATTCGACGATATTATGAGATTATTCGATTGTATCGATAAATTTACCATACATAATAAGGGAACGTCAATTAGAATATGGAACGTGATTTTTTTTTTTAAAAAATCTGGAACGAATTAGAATAACATCCTAACTAGTTTTTAGGAAAATTTAGATTACGTAATCTTACCAAATCAAATCTATTCATTAGGTTTTTTTTATAAAAAAAAAATAAACAAAACATGGCCCACTATCCAAACAACTCAATTAATCCAGTTGAATGATGTGAATCACCACTACACACGCTGGGTTTTGGCAGGTGAGGCAAACCCATCTCGTGGGTCCCACTGTTTTCATAATTAAAAAAAGGAAAAAATGTGTAATTATCATAGCCATCCAATTCAATAGATCAAGGGCCAAGATGTGTTCACATGATACACAATAAGCCTTGAGTACATATGATCTATACTATATATATATATATATATATATATATATTAAGATTTAAAGTTTTATTTTAAAATATGGAGTGATTTAGGTAACTAGTCTCATGTGAAAATGTAATTAGGTAATTAGGTTTCTCCAAAATAAAATTAGGTGAGATAGACCCAATCAAATAAAGTAGTAATGGTCAATGGTCAACTGTTTGACCGCTGACCGGTCAACGGTTGACTATTGACCGGTAAACGGTTGGATTTTTTTTTAAGTAATGACATTTTTTGTGATGCCATTTTTTACCTTTTTATGTCATTTTATTTTCGCTTTGATGTCACTTTTCTAATGAAATTGTTTAATGACACTTTTTAATGTCTTGATGACATTTTTTGTTTACTGTGATGCCACGTTGATCGTTGATGCCAATTTTTTACTGTTAACTTCTAGTCAATTTTTTTGATGATATTTTTTTTTATCTTGATGCCATATTTTTTCAAAGTAGTGTTTTGATGATATTTTTTTCTTTAATGTGATGCAACTTTTTCAAAGTAGTGTTTTGATGTCATTTTCTAATGTAATTATTTGATGCCACTTTTTTTAATATTTAATCAGTTATATATCAATTTATCTTCATCGATTCTACTTTTATTCACTGATGACACGTTTGTGATTATACTTCATTGATGCAATCACTTGTGGTGACATTTTATTACATTTTTACCTATTGATGATATTTGTGTTTACACTTTATTGATCTCAACCATTTGTGATGACATTTTTATTGATAACATTGACTATTTACTATGATGCCACTTTGCTAAGTTGTTTAATATATTCAATTGTATATTAATAACACTTTTTTTATTAAAAATGTTTTGATGACATATTTGGGGTGAGTATGGGACGGGATGAGATTGAGGTCATCCAGCGTCCCGCTCCGCATATTTTTAGTGGGATGGGATCGGAACGGAATTTAATTTATTTTTTAAAATCCCACATTTTAAAAAAAATCCTAGATAACGTTAATCAAGACAAATAAAACAAAACCATCAATCAGGACAAATAAAACAACGTCCAAATCCAATCAATAATACAATGTCCCGTCCCGCGTCTTTAATGACTATCATCTTTGAGGTACTAGTTGGCGCCGCACGCTTTGCGAGCTGACACCCACTCCTAATAAGTTTGATTCATAATTTGTAATATTAAGATGTATATAGACAACTTTGATCCTTTTGAATATTATTTAAAAATGTGTTTATGTTGGAGTGCATTTAGGGAAATGATTTTTCAAAATAAGGGATTAAGGGTGGATAAAAAGAAACATTCTTGTTACTTTTTTTAAAATATGGGTTGCTTATGTTATTTCTATAAATATATAAGAAGTTTTATATTTGTTAATTTTCGTAAAATATAGGTTTACTAAGCTATCACTAATACTAAAATATAGCCATTTTTTCATTTTGCCAATTGGATCTTCACATTTATAGTTTTTTTTACCTTATCATATTTTATCTTTTAAATAATATAATAAATGCACCAAAAAGGTCTAAAATTATTTTTTAATAAAAAAATATATATCTATTTACATATTAATTTAAATAAGAATATCATCACGTTGATTGTAATTTTTGCATCCAATCAATATAATAAGAATTTTTTTAATTCATTTAAAATATTCTACACTTTCAAATAAATCTATATTTACATACTTCTTTAAGTAGAAATCATTTTTTTTATTAAATATCATTGGACCGATTAATTGTAATAGCGGTTTTTCTCTGATAAGAAAATAATAATCCATCCGTTCACTTTTAACTTACTTTTATTATTCACATACATTGTTTTTTAAGATCTAAAATATCATTTTTTTTATAATTTTCAAAAATTGTTTTTTAAGATCTAAAATATCAATTTTTTTTTTATAATTTTCAAAAATAATTTAATACTTATTGCTAACAAGTGTAGAGTTATCTTAAAAAATTTAGAAAAAATTTGATATTTTATATAGTTTTTGACCTTTTTTTAAAATATACCTAAATAATAAAAATGGTAAGAAAATCAATTAAAATTAGACGGAAAAAAAAACTTTGTAAAGTGAATCTTCACTCATGGAGGGTGCCAATCCCGGGAAGAAATTGCAAGTACACTGTTCTACTTTTCTGCGTATCACATCTTCCGCCGTCTAACTGCGTCTTACGAGTTACGAATACGAGTTCGAGAGGGAGGGAGAAAGAAGAAGGAAAAGGGATAACCAAAACTGGATTTAGACGACGAACCTGCTAAAATCCATGAATTACCCTACAAATTCTTCGATCCGTTCACCTTCAAAGGACTCCATCTCGATCTCGTTGGACCGAATCGGATTGTCTGCTCATTTCAAGTCCCCGCTTGCCTCCTGGTAAAACTGGATGAAATTTTATGCTTCTTTCATCTCTTTCCTTTTCCTGAAACCCTAAGTTTGAATTCCCGGAGTTATTGGACTGGGATTCGAAGAACACAGAGAATACTCTATGCAAGGAGAAGCAATTGCCTCGTTGTTGGGATAAATAGCCATCCCACATCGATTGTGGGTGGTATAACAAACCAAAATATAAGGTTGGGAGAAGCCCTTACACATTGGCTTAAGATTTTGTGTAAAGTGGTGGATCCCGACCTTATAAACAAAAATATAAGCTCGGGTTTCTCAGATTCTCACATGGTATCAGAGCAGGTTTGAGTCGGGTCGGTTTCCCTGGTTTCAATCAAAAACCGGGCGAGCTATAAAGAGATTGAGAGTCTTGACCCGGAAGAAGAAAAATTTTCGGAAGAAGAAAAAAAAAAAATTTGTTCAAGTGTCAACTCGATCCAGGCGGGTTACACTTGAGGGGGCGTGTTGGGATAAATAGCCCGGGTTGCACTTGAGGGGGCGTGTTGGGATAAATAGTCATCCCACATTGATTGTGGGTGGTATAACAAACCAAAATATAGGGTTGGAAGAAGCCCCTACACATTGGCTTAAGCTTTTGTGTAAAGTGGTGGATCCCGACCTTATAACAAAAAAAAACAAAATAAACCCGACACGACTCTCGATTTGATACAACCCGGCTCGGGATTCTCAGAATCTCACTTTGTATCAGAGCAGGTTCGAGTCGGGTTGATTTTCCTCGCTTCGGGATAGACGATTCAGATGTCGAACCCCGCCGTAAAAACCAAAAAAAACGGGCGAGCTATAAAGAGATTGAGAGTCTCGACCCGGGAGAGAAAAAAAAAGATTTCAAGTGTCGACCCGATCGAGGCGGTTCGCACTTGAGGGGGCGTGTTGGGATTGTGGGAGTCCCACATTGAAAAATAAGGTGAAAACCAAACCAAAATAAAAATAAAAACCGACACGACTCCCGATTTGATACGACCCCCTCGGGATTCTTGGATTCTCACATGGTATCAGAACAGGTCTGAGTCGGGTCGATTTTCCTGGCTTCGGGATAGGCTAAAGGAGATTGAGATGCCAAAACCCGTCGTAAAAACCAAAAACCGTGCGAGCTATAAAGAGATTGAGAGTCTCGACCTAGAAGAAGAAAAAAATTGTTCAAGTGTTAACCCGATCCAGGCGGGTTGCACTTGAGGGAGCGTGTTGGGATAAATAATAGTCATCCCACGTTGATTGTGGGTGGTATACCAAACCAAAATAAAATAAACCCGACACGACTCCCGATTTGATACGATCCGGCTCGGGATTCTCGGAATCTCACACTCGCTGGTAGGTTTGTTCGGATCAGCTGGCATATTTGCATCTGGTGTTCGTTCTACCGGTGTTACGGTTGAAATCATTTCCTACCTGGATTTCGCTCTTGCCGATGTATATCTCTCTCGTTTTGTCTCTTACTTTCGATTGAGTTTGCATAAATTTGAAGGAAATTGTCAATTGGAGTTCAACTGAAGTAGACGAAGTACACTAGCTGTCTTTTTTTCAATGGATATTAGGGCTTTGATTTTGCAGCCTGAAACTAAAATTGAAACTGAGATGGAATACACTTCTATTCTCAATGCGATTGTAATTGCGGTTTCTATGGTGTTTGATTGGATTTGTTTATCACGAATAGAAAGAACTGTGTTAGAGATTTGCATATTCAACTTAGATTGTCGTTTAAACTGATTGATCATGTATTATTCATAGCCTTTATTTTGTTTACTAACCTCTTATCAACTCGTTTGGCTGTGCAATTGAGGAGGAGATTGAGATCGAAGCTAAGAAAGCAACTGGGAAAATGATAGCCCAGGGACGTCACACCAAGTACCTCGCTGTAAGCAATATGTGATGTTTATTTCTAGTGTTTCACAGTGTCATTGTTGTTTCTTGATATGCATATAATCTATAGTATTCGAGGATGGTTCAAATAGTTAAAAACAATCAGTAATTAGTACTGTATAAAGTATCTATAGGAGCATTAGGAGCCCTTCAGATCTTTCCTTGTGCTGATTCTGAATACCTTTTTTTAGTTGTTCTTGTGTTCCAGTGGTGGCATTGCAGATTATAAGAGATGCTTTGATCTTCTTCTTTCCAATATGTTTCAATTGGGGAATTGGAAATGCATTGGGTGATAATAAAAGATGGAAACCAAATGTGCAAGAGATGTGTTAGCATAGAAAATTTTGAATTGGTGAAAAGTGATAAATAATCAACAATGCTTTCATTGTTCATATGATTTATGAATTATGAATCATCTTCAACTCCAAAAGCTTCTGCCCAGTTTATGTTTCTCATAGTTCTCCTACCACCACCTCCTCCATCGCCTTTCCTCATCATTGCAACGAACTCTGCATAGTCGATCTGCCCATCCTGAAAGTGGCATTTCCCATGTCAAAAAGAACTCATAATTAGTAAAGCTTAATCACTGCAATAAGAGAATGATATGAACTTACATTGTTCTGGTCTATCTCCTTCATCATTTCCTCAAGATGCAGTTCGTTCATCCCGAAATCCTTGCAGGCATGTTGAAGTTCATCTATGGTTATGTAACCACTGCCGTCTCGGTCAAAATAGGCAAAGGCTTGGACCAAGTTCTCTTCTCTCTCCAGCTTGTTTAGGTGCATGGTTGCTGCCAGAAACTCTCCGTAATCTAGGATTCCGTTCTCATCAACATCTGCCTGCAAGTAATTCAGATCCTCCCTAGGTTAGAATATTTAATGACAAGGAAGAGTGGGTGATTTGGAAACGCCTTTTGATGCTTACTGCAGTCATGAGATTCTCAACATCAGACTCAAGAAGCTTAGAGTCGACCCGCTTTAAGCTTTGTTTTAACTCGTCGAATGTAATGGCTCCACTGTTATCTAAGTCTATCTTCTTGAAGAGCTCTTTCAGACCACCTATTTCATCTTCAGATAACTTCTCTGCAATCACCTGAAAAATGGAAGAAACATAAATAGTGATATTCAACCGGCGACAGACCGAGTGGCAGGTCACAGGAAAGGAAATTACCCGGCATGCCATCTTCTTGAGTTTGTTCATGGCCGAGAACTGCCTGAGACGCGAAAGAACAGCTGAATCAAGAGGCTTATCCGGGACATTGCTCTCGTCCCCCATCCAGGGATGACCTATTACAAACACCGGTACACCAATCAGATCACATTGTCTATATGAATCCAATCATTCGTAGACGAAAAATCATCTCAACTCTTGGGGAGAGGTAGGAGGTCTTACAGAGGACTTGATATGCTGAAAGTCTCTTCTTAGGATCTTTCTCTAGCATTCTCCTAATAAGATCTTTAGCATTGTCCGAGACACCTTGCCATGGTCGAGACTCAAGGTCCAGTCCTCCACCCAGTATCTTACGGAATATACCCTTATTTGTTTCTATAGTTCACCAAAGCCAAAAACACAAGCTTCATAGCTAACATCCTTAAACAGTTCAACTTACAGCTGAAAATTTAAGCTAAGGTTAATACCTGCCCAAAATGGTGGAACTCCACAAAGCAAGATATACAGTATAACACCAGCACTCCAGATATCAGCTTCAGGTCCATAGCTTTTCTTCAGAACCTCTGGTGCAACATAGTACGGACTCCCCACTGTATCTGTAAAAGTATCACCTGCAGATAGCCAAAATAATCCAACTTCAAACTCTCAAACCAACACCAGTTGAGGAAAAGTCCAATTTCATCCCAAATCATCCAATTGGCAATCAAATTCAAAATCAGCAATCCTCTTGTTCTTCCTCAAATCAAACTTAGAACC
The DNA here is from genome assembly GCA_037127255.1 of Persicaria tinctoria. NCBI lineage: Eukaryota > Viridiplantae > Streptophyta > Magnoliopsida > Caryophyllales > Polygonaceae > Persicaria > Persicaria tinctoria. Next base: position 12,727,189 of record JBANSL010000012.1, read on the forward strand.
AAAATCATCCAATTTCAAAAGAAAGAGCAATCAATTGAGCTTTCAAAAAGTCAAAATCAGACCTGGCTGGAAGAACACAGAGAGACCGAAATCGGTAACTTTAAGCTGGGAATCTTCGTCCTTGCTCTTAAACAAGAAATTCTCCGGCTTCAAATCCCTATGCATAACCCCGAGAGAATGACAATCCTCCAAGAACCTCATAATCGTCTTCATCAGCTTCGCGGCCTCCCTCTCACTGTAATGGCCCTTGCGCAAAATCCGATCAAACAGCTCTCCGCCTTCGCAGAGCTCCATGACCAGGTGAACATTGGCGGAGTCCTCGTAAGCTCCTCTAATGGAGACGACGCTGGGGATGGAGGAGAGGTGGTGCATGATCTTGATCTCGCGCCACACATCCTCGCAGTCCTCCTTGCAAATAAGCTTCTTCCTGGAGATGGATTTGCAGGCGAATCGGTCGCCGGTGGACTTGTCGAGGCAGAGGTAGGTGACGCCGAATTGGCCCTGGCCGAGCTTCTTGCCGAGCACGTAGAGCTCCGTCAGCGGCTCGGTGACGTAGGGGAGGACGGCGGTGGGCTTGGACGGGTTCAGGGAGGTCGATTTGTCCATTGTCATGGCGCCTCTCTGGGATTTGGGTGGTTGGTCGGAGATCGGATTTGGTGTTTTTTTCTCTGTGGGGGGTTTTGATTCTCTGTGAGTTTCCTTATAAACGGTGAGAGTTTTGTCCCAGACACGGTTAAACACTTTCCTCTTTCTTTCATTTTGTTTTTTTTTTGCCATTATTGAATTTTTCTTCTTCTCTTCTTTAATCTAATCTCTTTGCAAATTGAAAGTGGGAACCATGATGTGGATTGTGGAGAAATATTATTGATTTATTACTGTAGAATTTGATTTTTTTTATTCTTATAATTATTACCTTAAATTGTTAAAAATTAAACTTATGAATAGTGTTGTGTAAAATATGACTCGTATATTTAGAAATATCAATGATAATAAAGATGTGTTACTTTTCACCAAAAAAAATAAAAATAAAGATGTGTTACTGCACACTAATTTTTTATGTTTTTTTTTTAAATTTGATGTTATGTAATGTACGGCGTAATTATATAGTAATAATTATGTAATGATTTCTTAGAGTAGGTAGGTTTAAACATCTAAAGCACTAGGTTTTTGGTTAGTTTTAGTAGTAGTAATGAAATGTGGTGAATAAAAATATTGTTTTGAACAATTGGCATGAACAGAACACTGGTTTTGAACAATTCAAAACTCGCATTTCTAATCGCAAGTGGGAAATTGATTTGAAGTTGGAAACCTTCAGAGTTAAGCCCTTAATTATAATATTTTGGATTCGCTGTAACACCGATGGTTTGAAAGTCGTTGTTCTTTGGGATAGATCCATATTCAATTGGATATTGAAAATTAGTACGGAGGAATACTTTATAAACATCACATGAGGTACTTATTTTTCTTTGACTGCTTTTTTTCCCCCTTAAAACAGAACTTATTGAAAGAGAGATGTAAATTAGACCAAAAAAAATTGAGCTTAAAAAACATTATTTTATAAATCGTTGAACTACTTATTCTATTTTGCCAGTTGATTTATGATGAAACATTACTTGACTTGTGCGTATGTGCGTCTGTGCTACCTTTATAATAAAAAATATCATTTAATATTTCATACAAGTTTTAAAAGATTAATAAATACTTAAAATAATATATTTTAACTAGTAAAATTCACTTTATAAATTGATATATTTTATTAAAGGGATGGAGCATTTTGTTTACTTAAAAGGGAAGCTTATTGTCAACTTGGTGTTTTTAATTATATCGGAAATTTCGCGAGGTACCCCCGAGGTATTGTAATTTTCTCGAGGTATACAACTCTTTTGCATATTTCGCGTGGTACCCCTGAGTTTTCAATTTTTTCGCCTCGTGCCTTTTCATGTTAAATCTAACGGATCTAGTGATTCTCCCGTTAGTTTTCAATTTTGAAAAAAAAAAGAAAGAAGAATGGACAGACAGAGAAGTGAGGAGGGAGCGAACCCAAACCAACTGTTGCCGCCAATCTCGTCCATCCAATCCTGACTGGAGACTCGAACGTTGTCGCTGACCAGTCGAAACGGTTCAACTCTCAACCACGTTTAGAGATTTAATCCACAAAATCTCTCAAGGCCTGGGTTTTGAGATAGCTTAATCGACAAAACCTGAAGTCAATTCCACAAAATTTCACCAAATTGGAAGTCAGATCCGCCACGGCGAGGTTCCCTGAAAAAACTCATAAAAAGCTAGGGTTCAGCGACGATTGGGGGACGAAGGCTCTTGAAAAGCTAGGGTTTTGAAGCGGAGAGGTTAGCGGGGAGCGCGGGGACACGAAACCTGATTCGCCGCGGCCAGAGACGAGTTCGCCCCTTGACTGGTCTGGCTTGGCAACCACCTTCGAGCAGCAGCACCGACTCAGCGAGCGTCCTCTTCTCCTTCGCTGCTCCTCCCCCCTCTTCGTCGTCGGCCTCGTGGCCGCCTGCCGCTGCGCCTCTAGCCTCTGTGACCGCATGCCGTTGCGCCTCCCACCTATGCGGCCGCCGCCGCTCCTCCACCTCCCTCTCTGTCTTCCAAGGCGGCCTGAAGAAGAGCGTCCGCTCCTCCACCTCCCTCTCTGTCTTCCAAGGCGGCCTGAAGAAGAGCGTCCCCTCTCCTTCGCTCTCTTCTATTCGCTTCTATTTATTTCTTTTTCTTTTTTCAAAATTGAAAACTAACGGGAGAATCGCTAGATCCGTTAAATTTAGCATGAAAGGGCACGGGGTGAAAAAATTGAAAACCTCAGGGGTACCACGCGAAATATGCAAAAAAGTTGTATACCTCGCAAAAATTGCAATACCTCAGGGTACCTCGCGAAATTTCCGTAATTATATTCATATGACATCTATATAAATTATAAAATATTAAATATATGTGTAGGTAGAGAAGTAGATAATATTAAAATATTAAATATTAAATATATTCATATGACATCTATATATATATATATATATATATATATATATATATATATATATATATATATATATATATATATATATATATATAGAGGGTGGTTCCGGTGTAAACACCCCTTAGGATGTAATTTGTGAATACATCCTAGCCTTTAAAATGATTGGAATGGATGGTTTAGATTAAAACAAAATTTATTTATTTTTTAATTTAAATAGGTGGGACCAACATCAAATGAAACGTTCACTCTCTGGTATGCGCGTGCATGTGTAGCAACGGAACATTTTATTTTCGTCCAAATGAAAATATGGCCGTTTTGGATTTGCTCCTCAGCAAATCATTCCACTATGTTTTTTTTTTTTGATTTGGAAAGAGTTGATTATTATTTTGCAACGCCCAACAAGATTTCAATGTTTTAATTTTTTTAACTGGTTAAATATTTTATCTGGGGAATTATTTTATAGTGTTATTTATATAAAAAAAAATTACAATTCAATCGAAACTGTTATTTTACTATACATATGAATAACCTCTTACCTCCAATATCGCTTAATTAAATGAATAAACGTTTATATATACATATGAATTGTATACATAGGAATAACAATGCAAATACACACGAATAATCGCTTCTATGTACACAAATAATCTCCTAATCCTCCTATCTTCTACATAATTTAATTCAACAAATAATCACTCATATACATCCGAATAATCACTCATATACATATGAATAATAGCGTGTATACTTACACATAGGCGTTTCTATACATATGAATAATCTCGTATATACCCCAATAATCATTTATATATAGATGCAAATAATCACATGTATACATACATTTTGATATAGTATTAGAGTGACTAGTATTCGTTTTGATTTATACATTATTTATTAAGATTATAAATATTATTCATATTAATTAATATGAAAATAATTTTGGGATTATTCATGAATCAACTGATGAGTGAAGTGTAATTCGAGTGGCTAGTATTCGTACGTACCTTTTGATATAAATATTCGTAGGTATAGGTAGGACTGTTCGAACGAATGTGATAGTTTATTCAGGGTGTAGAAAAATAAAATAAAAGGTGGAGCATCTAAATGGAGGTAAGATTGTTCATATGTAAGTGAAAGGTTATTCGTATATGCGGTACAAACTATTCATGGGTACATAGTGATAGTTATGAATATTCATCTATACAAATCGATAATCATTGTTCGTTGAATCGAGAATGATTATTCGTATGTATACAAATCGATAATAATTATTCGTTGAATATAATTGAGAATGATTATTCATACGTATAACTAATTACATGAATTCTCAAGAGACAAACACCAAATTCTTTGTAGGCGCGCATTTGGTGATTTCACGGTTTCACGAAATACCAAATTCGAAAGAATGATGATTCTTCATCTTAATCAATAAGGACACTATTTGGGGTTGATGAAAGGAAAGCGGGTTTTTTTCGTTTTTCGAGGATGCGTATTTTTTTCAACCAATATATGCATTAAGTAATTTTATGACGATTATTCATATATAGAGATAAGTGCCAATATGATTGCGAAAAACTATTTATCCATATAAGAATTATTCAGTAATATGTGAATGATTATTCGTACATATAATTATTTTTATTCTGGTGCAATTCTTACATATAAATCAATAATAGTCATAATGCAATAGTTTAAAGTTCCATATTAAAAAAAATTGGCTCTACGGAGTAAGATATATTAGGCCAACCATTATCATTAAAAAAAAATCCATAATTATTTTTTGGCCCAACGATATTTGTTTCGGTTAAAATTTCACTGAAGGTGGGTGTTTATTGCTTAGTCGTACAAATAATTCAAAATTATTTGGTTATCAAAAAAAAAAAATTCAAAATTATTTAACAGCCTTCATTGTAAGCGGGCCCACATCTGTGGCAAAAAAATTCCTTCAGATGTTACACGCGCCTTCCGGTGCAATTTTTCTTTATTCGAACGTGGGCCCCACCAATTATATATTTAAAAAAATCAGATTTTCGGTTACAATCTAAGCCCTCCATTTCCATCAATCCAATGGTCTAAATTTGTTCACAAATTTCATCCTAAGGATTGTTTACAAAAGAACCATCCTCTATATATATATATAGGGAGTGGTTCCCTTGTGCACACCCCTTAGGGTGTATCTTGTGCACGAATCCGAACCGTTTATATAGATAGGATGGATAGATATGATTAAAAGTGGGTTTTTTATATTTTTCTATAAAAAAACACGGGACCCGCTGGAAAAAAAATCACCCACCCACCTTCCCACCCTTCTTTGATGCGTGAGTTTCACTAATGTGGACCCCATGTGCATCCATCATCCCATATTAAATTGCTTAGTGGGACGTTGTGTGTAGCCTTTTTTTTTTTTTGGGAAATGTTTCGTTTTTTTTAAAACCCATTCATTCATTCTTTTTTTTCGAGATATGATTTCGCTATTTTGAAAATTTGGCCAATTTCACCGAATAATAATTCACATCTATCGAATAATGTTATTTTTTCTTTTTCTATCCAGCTCAAATCAAATTTTTATCAATTATACCGGATAATTTGTCGCATTCTACCGAATAATGGTTTGTTATCAATTTCAAATAAAATAAACCTGAAATCCCTAAACAATATTTACAATTTATATGAATAATGTTTCATATTTCACCGAATATTGTTTCACATTTCACCGAATAATGTTTGACAGTGCAATTATACTTAATGTTTTTTATGTTGTTCGTCAACCCGAAAACTCACATTCTGACTAATAATGACTCGGATTTCACCGAATAATTGACCAACTCATTAACACTAGTCACAAAAATTCGACATATTCCTCTGAACAATTGACAAATAATTAATTAAATTATGACTTATTTCGAGTAAAAATCAATACATTCGTCCGAATAATTTGTCGTTTTTCCCCAGATAATGTCAAAAATTAAGAAATACAGGAGCAAGGAAGAAGCCACCAAGTTGCAACGCAACAAGTGATGTTTGATGAACTGGGCAAGGCTCTGAGTGGCCGACGTCTCCGGCTCCGGCTCTTGCCCCACTGCCCACCTGATGTGGGCACTGGGCAGAAGCCGATGAGCGCGGAAGCCATCGACCACCATCGCCGTCGTCGACCAGCCGAAACCTTCGCCGACAGTAGCCACCACCAGGAAGCGTCGTCTACCACCCGGAACCTTCGCCGACCAAAGCCACCACCAGGAACCATCGTCGACCACCAGGACCTGTCGTCGTCGACCACCAGGAACCGCTGCCCACCACCAGGAACCTTCGCCGCCATCATCCCTTGCGGCGTTCATCGCCGCTGCCATCGCCGGCCACCACGACACTGCTCGACCTCGCCTTCGCCGTCGCCTTCGATTCGAGAAGGAGGGTCGAGGAGGATTCCGCCCTACCTCCGCCAACACATCGCCACCAGCCTTCCCACACGCCGACACCATTGCCGACGCCCTTGACCTAGGAACAAGTCGATGTCCCAAATCGTCGCCGATCATCAACTCCCCCATCGCCTTTTTTTTCTTCTGAATGAGCAGAGGACCCTTCAATCTTAACAAACCGTCGGCACCACCGGCCAGATTTGCCGCCATCATCCCTCCCTCATTCATCCTCCCTCTCATCCTCGCCTCCATTGCCACCACCGCCAATATCTGCGGCTAGTCGATTGAAGAAGAAGGCGGATTGTGGCCCTTCGATTGAAGACGAAATCGGATTCGATTCCAACTCCTTCGAATTGTTGCCAGTGATTGGAAGAAGAATGATAAGATCGACCAATCGATGTAAGGAGAAGGCGAATTGGGGCTGCGGTTCAACCAGGCGCTCAAATGAAGAAGAAAATAAATTAGAAAGTAGGGTTTCTTTCCACACACGCGCTAGGAAGAGGAGAGTAGAGACGGTTTTTCACACCTTGTGGGCGGGACCCACCATAATTTAATTAATAAAAATGGAAAAAAATCCTTTCAATCTTATCCATCCATCCACAACCGATCAATGGCTGAGAATTGTGCACAAAATACACCCTAAGGGGTGTGCACAAGTTACCCTCTCTCTCTCTCTCTCTCTCTCTCTCTCTCTCTCTCTCTCTATATATATATATATATATATATATATATATATATATATATATATATATATATATATATATATATATATATATATATATATATATATATATATGGAGTGGTTCCTTGTGCACACCCCTTAGGATATACTTTGTGCACAAATATGAACCCTTGATCTTATTGGAATGGATGGATAGGATTAAAAGTTTTTTTTTTTTGGTGGAAATATGGTGGGCCACATGAGTAAACGTCTTACTCTCCTGATGCGCGAGTGTATTCCAACAAAGTGAGTGGAGCCCGCATGAGTAAACCAATACCAATTCATTTTCTTATACATAAAAAGGTTAGTGGAATATATCTACCAAATTGAGCCTTTTTGCATATAAAATCGTTGTTTTTTACATATTAGTGGAGATTCACCCTATCATCCATCTTGTCACGTTTTTTATTCCGTTCGATTTAAAATTTTGACAATTTTATCGAATAATGTTTCACATTCTACCTAATAATAGTATATTATTTTTTTCATCCAGTCCAGATCAAAATTTACCAATTCTACTGAATAATTTGTCACATCCTACCGAATAATGTTTTTTTTTTGTAAATCAATTTCAGATAAAAGAAACCTAAAATACCTAAACAATAGTTATGATTTATACGAATAATGTTTCTTATTTCAACGAATAATGTTTTACATTCTACCGAATAATGTTTAGTTGTTTAATTGTACTCGTGCGATGAATGTTTTTTAGGTTATTCGTCAAACCGAAGACTCCATATCTTGACGAATAAGGAATATTTCACCGAATAATTGATCAACTCACTACCACTGGTAACCAAAAATTGACACATACATCTGAATAATAGACGAATGAATAATTAAATTATACATCTCAAAAACCTTACACTAAATAATGTGAAAATTATATTAATTCGACACTAAATTCTATAAAACCTTACACTAAATTCGACACATACGTCTGAATAATTTTTTATTTTTCTCCTAATAATGTGAAAATTATATTAATTAAGCAACAAATTTCAAACCCCCCTTCGCATTACCCGCATCCTTCCTCCAAATCCAAAAAAAAAAAAAGATTATCAACGAACCTTCTTGGCGACCTCCTCCTTGGCTCAAATGCACCGGTACCGCCCAGGCCGTCTGCCTAGTCGCAAATACTCTACCGATCGATACCGCCCAGGCCATCGTTTACTCCACGCCGACCTCCTCGCCTCCAGAGCCACCTTCCTTCTTTTCGCCGAGGCCATTGGATGAGCCGAATCCGAGCCCCATAGCCGACGTCGGCGATGTCTTCGCCTCCCACAGACTCTCGGCGGCCATTGGGACAACCACTGCAAGACCCTAGCCAACTCCGACAACAAGCCAATTGGCTCCTCCTCCACCACCATCTCACCCGCAACCGCCACCGTCTTAACTGCACAATCAGTGAACCTATCGAGCCCCTCCCAGCTTGTTCAAAGTCCCAGCAGATGCAACCCCAATTTGTTCGAAATCGCCTTCGGTCCTCCTTCGGTCCGCCCAAATCGCCTTCACCTTCACCTAGCTAGGGCTGACCTCCGCGGCTCCGCCTCGCCAGCCAATCGCCCGAGGTCTTCTATGATGAAGATGAAGAGGATGGGATCGACGTTTGAACACGCGCTGTCTTGTGGGAAGAGGTTTTTTTTAATGGATCTCACATTTTTTTAAATTAAAAAAATTAAAAACACCTAATTAATCTAAGCCATTCATCTATTCTCATTTAACGATCCAGATTTGTGCACAAGGTACACCATAAGCCTTATGCACAAAGTACCTATTCTCTCTCTCTCTCTCTCTATATATATATATATATATATATGGAAGCTTTAGAATGTAAAAAGTCATTAACGTGTAAAATATGCTTAACGTGTAAAATTTATTTTTTTTAATCAAAAGGCGCGCTCACCTGGTTTTCAAACGGAGACCACAAGTCGGTCTTCTCTCTCGGCCTCCCACACCCACCTCGAGCCACCTCCGGCCACCAACCCCTAGCCGCACTCGATCCCACCCATGTGTGCACCCCCGAGCCCATACGTGGCCCTATTCGAGCCACCTGTTGCCCCGACGCGCCCACCTCATCGCTGCACGGTCGAGCCACCAGCAGCTTCGCTTGTCGGGCTCCCACGCCACCCACGAGCCACCTCCGGCCACCAGCCCCCACCAGCTCGAACCCCCTCCCTCAGGCGCACCCCCCGAGACCGGAACCCCCTTGGTTTGTGCCCAGCCGAGCTCACACCGAGCCCATCTCTCCCGACAGACCTGTTCGACATTTTTGGCTCGATATACCTTCGAAAACCCGATTTTCTCTTTGTTTCAACTCGAATTTGGTATGATTTCTAACCCTAAACTTGTTTATTACAATAATTTAGATTGTTTGAATGATTTAGATTGAGATTGAAAACCTAGGGTTTGATTTATGAGCGGAATTTGGGACTTTTTTCCAAAAGCCAAATTGATTGAAATTGATGATATGGTTGTGTTGTTGGGTTGATTTTGAGATAATTTCATGTTCATATCATTGTCAAATTGTTTATGGATCATGAGCTAATTGAATTTTAGAATTTTATATTGCGATATGCTTTAGAATTTGGGTTTTTTTGCCAACAGCCAAATTGACTGAAATTGATGATATGGTTGTGTTGTTGGGTTGATTTGGAGCTAATTTTATGTTCATAGCATTGTCAAATTGTTTATGGATTATGATCTAATTGGATTTTAGAATTTTATTGCGATATATTTTAGAATTTGAGGTTTTTTTGCCAACATCCAAATTGATTGAAATTGATTATATGGTTGTGATGTTGGGTTGATTTGGAGCTAATTTTATGTTCATAGCATTGTCAAATTGTTTATGGATTATGATCTAATTGGATTTTAGAATTTTATTGCGATATGCTTTAGGTCGATTAGGTTCTTCTATTTTAGCATAAAAATCATAATTTAGCCTATTAGCTCAATTGGTAGAGCAATGTGCGTTTGCACAAAGATGTGGGTTCAAATCCCACATAGGTTACATAATAGACAAGAGTGCAACAATCGCAAATTGTTAATCATGCACATTATAATCTTAGTTATGCACTTTTTAACCTTAATTATGCACATTTTAATCTTATTTATACATTTTAATTTTAAAAGCGTATACGTAAAAAAAGCGATTTCAAACTCACATCTATCAACCTAAATTTTGCGAGAGGTGAACCCAAACTCTCAAAAGTAAAAATAAAATAAAATTAAAACATCGATTTCAAAAGGACATCTTTTGTCTTATTCATGCACATTATGATCTTACTTTTGCACAATTGTATTCTAAATCTGCACAATTATATCCTACTTTTGCACAATTGTAGTTTAAATTTGCACAATTGTATCCTACTTTTGCACACTTGTATTCTAAATGTGCACATTACAATTTTATTTTTACACTTTATGTTCTTATATTTGCACTTTACAGTTTCACAAAAGCACTTCACAATTGCACAAATGCACTTCACAGTTGCACAAATGCACTTCACAGTTGCACAACTGCATTTCACACTTGCACAAATGCACTTTACAGTTGCACAAGTGTATCTTACTTTTGCATACTTGTATTCTAAATGTGCACATTTCAATTTTATTTTTGCACTTTATGTTCTTATATTTGCACATTACAATTTTATTTTTGCACTTTACACTCTTATTCATGAAGAGAAACATAGTACTTCAAAGCGATAAACATAGATAGCTTATATGAGATTTGAACCCGCATCTTTGTGCGTAGGCACATTCCTCTTCCATTTTGAGCTAATAGGCTTATATTCGGACATCACGCATATTAATGCAATTTTAGAATACAATTGTACAATATGAAATATATTAAGTGCAAAAATAAGATATATTAGTGCAATTGTAGATAACAATTGTGCAATCTGAATCAATAAGTAGTAGAAGCCAAATATTAAACTTTGTGGATTGCATGATTTCATAATTTCATCCATAATAGTCTGCAAAAGTTAAGAGTTAGCACAATTAAGAGTTTCTTCTGCAGCAAATTGCAACAATAGGAGACACAAGAAGCAACCTTCAATCTGTCGGCGACCACCAACACGTTGACCAAACAGGGGACTGAATCTGTACTCAACTCGTGGGTATACATAAACTTTAAGACCTCTTCCAAAGCTTCTTCCTCTACTCTCCATCGATGATCGATCGATATCACCAAAACACAACACTATCAAAATTAAACCTCGCTAGAGATGGAACCATATATAAAATCAAGCGAACTCGATCGATCAATGTATATATATTAACTTATCAGATGGGTTGATCTTCAAGGTCACATGGGTCTGTGTGGATTCTCTCATGCCATTTCTGACGAGCTGCAATACATCACCAATTTAATTAGCAGCTTTAAAGGTTAACTTACTAAAGTGAAAAATTAGGGGAAAAATAAATGGGTTACCTTGTAGAAAAAGGGGTTGTGTATTGATAAGATGTGAGAACTTACATGAAAAGCTAAGATCAAGGTCCAGTGTACATACATATGCAATGCAACAAACGTATCATCAAATCAAATTAAAGTTTAAAACTGAAAAAGAAAAAAGAGCAACGTACGTACTAACTAACTAATTAAGAAAGATTGAAACCTAATTTGGGCTTATCGGAGCCTTCAGAATCAGACTTGGGATGGAGAGCGTTGTCATCGTCAGAGGCAGAGACTCAATCTCTATTTGCTTATCCTCCTCATGGTTAGGTCAATTTCTATTTGGGGGCTTTTTTTTCATATTCCAAGGACTCATCAGCCATTTCATTGCAAAGCAAAAGGTCTTGTTCACAAAATAAATGATGGACAGATACATGAAAATACATATATATGCTAGAAAGTCGCCACATCGCCATGTAATTGGCAACAATATTCATTTTATCAAACACCTAGTAGGCATGGATTTAACCATAACTCAATCTCGATTTCTCTCCTAGGCATTTTATCAAACACCTAGAAGACATGAATTTATCCCATCTCAATCTCTATTTCAAATCCACAAATCTCAATCTCAATCCAACTTCCATCCATCAAAATTCATAAATTCAATAAAAAAAATTCAATCCACTGATTAAATAATTCAGAAGCACAAAAACACGATCTCGATCACTAATTAGAAGATGAAGGAATAGATACCAATTTCAGAACCCTAATTGGAAGACGAAATCGACGATTGATTGATAGAAGAGGGCCAAAAGAGAAGCAACAAACGAACCTGAGAGCCCTAATTGATCGAAGACGGAGAAGAGAGGTCGAATGTCCGCCGACTGATACTTCTCCCGCTCCGAGATGTCCGTCGCCGAGCAACTCGTGCAGCTGAGCGACCACAACGACACCACCTGCAACACCGTCTCCGCTAGCGATTTCGACGCCGATGACGACGGCCAGGGAAGGGGCGAGATTTGTTCCTCTTCTCGCTCCGCTGCGAAGGTCGAAGACCGATAGCCAAGGAAGATCGAAGACCGCTTTCTCAGATTGAAGAAGCTCAACAAAAGAGGGGCCAAATTGGGCCTTTTTTTTTTGGGTTAAATCAGCCTGCCCGTGCGTTAAATCCACTAAAAGACAAAATTTTACACCTTAAGCCAATTTTACACGTTAAGGACTTTTTACATTTGAAGCAAACCCTATATATATATATGAAAGAAATTAGTACATAAATATTACACGTGAAAATGTTTTGCCAAATTTTATCACAATCGTCCAAACCTACCAGTGTAGATTTTTTTGTATTTATATAAGAAGTATGAAGATGTTTTTTTTTTTTTGAAGCAGATGAAGATTAGGTAGGACGATTTCGCAAATGTGTCCTTCTTAACGCATCCTCACGAATGAGAACCTGAAGTTCTGGATCATCTTCCAAGTAGACATCGGTAGGAAAACTGGAGGCCAGATGAGCGAGTGGATCTAAAACAACATTGGATTTCTTGGAAATATAATGTGTCACTACATTAGAAAATGATGAAAGATCTAACATAATATAATATTGTAGGAGCTCAATGTTTTAGGGACACTTCCAATCCCCTAGTAGAGCCCTAACAACCAAGAGATTATCTTTTTCAATAAGCAAGTTAGTAATCTGTAGTTCCTTAGCTTGCAGAATACTCATTTTCAGCCCTGGAGTTTTGCACAACCCAACGCCAATGACCAAGGACTCCAAGCGAGTTTTGTATAATGAAACCATAAGTATGAACATGTATCTATCTACGTTTTAGAGCCCCCGCCTTTTTTTTTTAATAAAAAAGGTTTTATATATAGCATCAACGGAAAAAGATTATATAATATATAAAAAAAAAGCAATTAATGAATAACGTTTGTTTGGTAACAAGTAGATGAGGTAGCTGAAGCTGATAGAACTAGTCGGCTGGCGTAATCCGATTTACTTGGTGTGAAAACCCAAGATTCATCTTACTTCTTATCATTGGATCTAGCAGGTCGGCACAAGCCGGTATATAACCTGACACGTGACTCTTGTCGGTTGAGTTACGTGGTCGGGGTTTACCCCACCGGTGGGTTATCCTCGTTATAAAAAAATGAATAGACACGTGAATATAAAAAGAAAAAGTTTTGTAAAGCTTGGGGTAAATATCAATTGAAAATCCAATTTCAAAAAGTTAATTAAACAAAATTTGTATATTTAACTTATTTCAAAATGTAGAATAAAAACTATTTGCATTGCCAAACGGAGTTTGAAATGACTCGGATTTTGGTCAATTCTACTTTTTTTTAATTGTTTGGAAAAAGAAAAGATTCAACCCAAAAAAAGGAAAGATTCATTTGTAAAAAAGTCATTTTTCTGATTTCAATGTATTTAATATATTAAAATTATGATTTTCTTTTCTATTTTGAGTCTATAATATATATATATATATATTTAGGGCAGATAATAGAAAAACTATTTAATATGATCAAAATAAATAGAAAGATAATCCACCTTCATCTTTTTCCTTGGGTGAAAATCCAGTGTTTGTCTTGTTTTATACCAATGGGTCGAGCCGGTCGACGCAAACCGATTTACTTAGTGCATGACTCTTACCGGCTGGTCCCGTACCCAGAGTTTGTTATCAAATGATGCGTTTCCTCGTCGTTAAAAAAAGGGTAAACTGTAGGAAACCACCCCTAAAATATGTTGTATTGCTCAAAACTACCCCTTATATACTTAATTGCCGAAAACCACCCTTTATAAGCCTTCCGTTAGCAATCAACCACCCTTCATCCAAAGTTCCATTCATTTTCCGTTAAATCCCTGAAATTACTCTTATACCCTTTTGTTTACAATTTTTAAAAAGAAAAATAAAACAATAAACATTGAAAAAAAAAAAATTCCTCCCTCAGCCATCCGTCATCCGTCACCCCCCCCCCCCCCAATCCCACCCCCTATCCACCTTCTTCTAAAGGCTGCTTTTCCATGGCGGCCCATCTACAATGGCAACACCTTCTTCTAATTTTTTCATCTCTGTTCATCCGTTTCCAATCAAATTCAAGTCCCTAATTTATGCATTCCTAATCTCCATCCACATCACCAGTCATCACACACCCTGATAATGCATATTTTAGATAGGCATTATAGACATATTTAGTTTAGTTAGGTTGCATTTCTTTCATACTTTGTTACTAAATTGCATCTTGTGATTATTTCGAAAGAGTTCGGATTCTGCGCAAATTTGTGTTTATCTCGCAGATTGAATCGGAACACATTTGGGAGATGCAATATCTCGAAGAGGAACACAAGAAACATGGGAAGGAACAGGGAAGGAAAGATGCAAGACAAGAGGAAAAAGGCCGCAAAGGAAGCCAAGAAGCTACGGCGAAACACCCTGCCGCGGGCGCAGCAAGGATGCCGCGGCCGCAGCAAGGCCCGCTGCAGCGGGGTGTGAAGTAACAGCTTGCGGCGGGCGCAGCACCTATGCTGCGCCCGCAGCATCGGTCGTCAGTGATCCGCAGCGTTTTGATTAAAAAAAAAACCCTAGATGTCTTATTTTGTTTCATGGCCGACGTGGGTGTTTTTAGGCCGACTTTTAGTTAATTTTTAGAGGACTTCTTCCATTCTATTCTTTCATTAGACACTTTAGAGATTTTGAGCGATGTCTCCCATGAGGAACTAAACTCATCTATTCTGCCTGCAATTTGAAGCTTTATTCGGATTGATTGTGAGTTTCTAATTCTCGTTCCTTATTTCCTATATTTGAATGTTTCAACTTCTTTGTGCTTGATTGTTTATTGTTTTGTTCTATCTTGTCTGGCTAACTTGTTAGATCAATTCAATCGCTAAGGTTTTGTAGATTCCTGGTTGTGAACCTTAACCTAAGTGGCAAACTTGTTCCTTTAGGGCTGGTTGAACTAATTGAATGAGTAGGAAGTTGAATGTGTTGTTAAATCCCTTTTTAGGGACTGCAAATACCTTGGCTAATCTCTGAACTTAAAGCTATCAATTGGGTTAAATCCTTCTTTAGGGACTGTTCAATTGATAAGGGTTGCTAGGACTGGTTGGACTAGTAACTATATTAGGTCGGGATAAGGACATTCATAGGAAACGTAATAGGACGAGAAGAAGTTACAATGATCGCTTCAATCCAATAAAGTGAAAAATTGTAGGTAGAATTGCTTCTCCCAATTGTCTAAAACAAACTCACTTATTCTGCTTTCTTTACTTTGATTTGATAAAAGGCAAGACTTTCACATAAAAACCCCCGAACTGGTTACTTTGATTGACACCTGAATTACACTTGAGTTATAATTTTCCCTGTGGATCGACCTCTTGCTTATTGCTATACTTGCTTTAGGTTTGAGTTTTCTTTGGCGGAATCAACGATAGGTTTTACCTCCGTCACACCCCCAATTCAAGAACCCCTAGTCAAAACCCTAACAATTGTTTTGCAAATTTCAAATTGAATATGCCAATCAAAAGACTCAGCCCCTTTCTTCTCTTTGTCAATCGGATCTTTGGAAATATCACCAATAATTAATGGAGGCTATGCACACCGTCGTTAACACCGATGGAGGCGGAAAGGGGCCGAGGGAGAGTTGGGGCGAGGTTGAGGAGAAGGTGGTGGAGGAGACTTAGTCGAGGGAGAAAGAGAGCGACAAGAGAAGAAGAGAGACGAGAGAGGGGGAAGGGCAGAGAGAGAAGAGAGAATGAGGTTCTGCGGAGAGTGCCGGAATCTGGAAACCAGCGGCGGCGGTCAGAAGAAACCAATGAGGAGGATTTTTTTATATAATTAAACTCAATAATTTATCTTTTCAATTTTCAAATATAAACATCACTATTTATTCAAAGAAAACAATTAAAAAGTAGAATGTGGGTCCAGGTTTCACGGTTCCGTGAATGTACAGTACTGGGGGTGGCTTTTGGCAACGAAAATTAGTTTAAAGGATGGTTTTCGGTAATTAGGTATATAAGGGGTGGTTTTGAGCAATTTAGCATATTTTGGGGTGGTTTCCTGCCGTTTACCCTTAAAAAAATAAAAATAGAAAGATAATCCACGATCATATGCCTTAAGCCCAAAACAAAGGACGTGGGCCTTTACTGTATTAAAAAGAAAGGAAATTGGGCTTAATTGGATTTGGCCCATCCACTTGTATATGCTCAGTGAAATCTCCATGGGCCCCATATGTATGGAGAAAATCCCATTATCTTCGGCCTAAAAGTTTGAAAGACCTTTGCAATGTTTTATTTATTTTTATATTTTTTGGCTTACCACAAAGGTGGACTTACCCTTGGATATTTTTAGATACACCGCAAACTCTTCATTAAAAATGCACGTCCGTTTCAATATGCAAGTCTTCCTGATTAATTAACACTTTTAAAAAATTGATTAACCCACTTTAACCGTGCACGTCGAAATTGACGTGCAAAATTTGGGGTGTATATCGGAAACGTTTCCCTTTATATAACCGAATACATGACAAGGGTCGAATGTATGTGATTTGTATAATTTGAGTCGTCTACATATATATTTTTTTTCAATATATTGCGGGGCTATTATGAGTATTTTTTTTTGATGGGAAATATTTTGGGCCGTCAAGTCCTTGGGCTTGAGATGCCGAGAGCTTCTTGACGGACTAGGTCTAACAATCCCAGACACGGAACCAGAAATTAAAATCTAAGTGGGCTAAATTCATCTTACACAATAAACAAAATTATTATAGGTCATATAGATCACATTTTTTACACATATAACATGCAATTGTAACTTGTAAGTGTTTAATTTATTAAGTTTGGGAAAAGTCCCGTTTGTATTACTACTTTTAACTTATTTGTTTCCTCGTATGACCAAAAAACCCTGATATATATATTGTATACAGTATACATATTGACAATGGGCCTGAGAGGCGGCTAAGAGTGGGGGCGACGAGAATCGAACACGGGTTTGCTGGGAGTTTGCTAAAATCCTTTACCACTTGGGCTAACAAAGTTCTGTGATTTCTTGCAAACTATATAAATTATATTGAAAATGGGGTGGGTTGCAGCACGTCCGTGCCTGAATATACCTGTATTAGATATAATAGAGTCGTTTGGTGTGGAGTGGCAAAAATATACGCCCTTATTTATCATTACATTCGCCGAGTGTGGAATATGTTTGATGAAAATATCTGTAAATCTATTGAGCAATCTCACTGTATCCGATATTATCATTTCAATTTTCCGGACACTTTTCCAAACCTCTTTAGACGCGTTAATCACAACAAGGGAATCACCCTCGTCCCTCGACATCAACGCGGTCTAATCCTAAGTTGGATCGTCTGAATATCCCTAAGGAGTGTTAGTGCTTCCGCGCATAAGGGAGAGTGACCGATTGGGATCACCTGTGCCAAAATCACCAGTCTCTTGTATATCTTCCTCACCACTCGAATTAAAAAATATATAATTGAAATTGGAAAAAATTAAGAAAATTGCTAAGGAGGTGTAGATTGGGAGAGGGTACAGGCGGAGACAGGGAGGTTTCGGGACAGCATATCCGGACCGGAGAGTGACACCAATATTATGAGTAGATGTGAGTTGAGAAATTTGTAATCTTTATTAGTGTAATATCTACTAATAAAGATCATTCATTCACCTTGTATACTGCTTCATACAATAATACATATGCAGCTCTCTCTTTTTACCCCCTAAAACGCCTATCATACAATTCTCTGACACAGAACAGAAGAAGGCAACATACAGATGAACTAAACTGCATAGAAAAATATGCACAAACCATAGGGTAAAAAAACCATAAGATGAATGAAAACACCACCCTCAGACCCCTCTAAACAACAAGATCATTTGGTGGAGATGTGGTAGTGAACACTGGCTTCTCAAGACTAAGTTTGTAGCCATTAGTGTCATTCTCACACACGCTTTTTCGTCTCGGTTTCGCCTCTTGCAACATCACCAAAATGTCCCTTGAAGATGGCCTCTCTTTTGGTAACTTTGCAGTGCACAAAATGGCAATCCTCAGTGCTAAAAGCATCTCTTCTTGAACATGCTTGCATTGCCCCGCGACACTCGCATCCAACGTCGCCTCCAATCCTCTGCTCCCTCTTATCTTCTCCCAGACCCATCTCACTATGTCCACCGCCTCCCCGAATGATGGATCCAGCGCCATTTTTCCGGTGATCAGCTCCAGAAGTACCACTCCGAAGCTGTAAATGTCGCTCTTCTCGTCCACCTTCATTGTGTATCCATATTCTGTTTTAACAAGAAAAAAACTAGCAATCAGTATTTGAATTGCTAATAGCCTAGCACATAAGCCGAGTGGGGTTCCATCATAAAACCAACAGTATTACATTTTGGATAAGTGTAGGGTGCTTACCGGGTGCTATGTAGCCGTATGATCCCGCGACCATGGAGATACTCTTGTTCTTCTGGAGCATCGTCTTAGCCAAGCCGAAATCAGCAATCCTGGCTTCAAAGTTGGCATCCAGGAGGATGTTATTGGACTTGATGTCGCGGTGGATGACCGGTGGGTGGCAATCATGGTGCAGATAGGCCAGCCCCTGAGCCACCCCAACCGCGACATTGTACCTTGAGACCCAATCAACCAGGACCGAGCCTGCAGCCTCCTTCCCGTGCAGGGCGGACCAGAGGTTCCCGTTAGGCACATACTCGTAAACCATCATCACATCAGTCTGGTTGTGAAGGTATCCTAAGAGCCTAACTATGTTCCTATGCCTAAGCCTCCCGAGGAGGTTCACCTCCGCGAACAAATCCTCTTCCTCCTCGTCCTCCCCTGCCTCCTCGTCTCCTCCATTGTGGTTCGACGATCTCCATATCTTCTTGACCGCTACTACACTATGTGGCCTTTGGATCTCGGCCTTGTAGACTATCCCGGACCCTCCCATACCGATCACATTCGACTCCTTCACGCAGGCTAGGATGTTGGCGCTTGTGAAGTTGATCCTTTGGAACGCCACGAGCCTCCATGGCCATTCCTTGTTGTTCTTCTTGAACCACTCTTTTACCGAGCTGCTATACAAGTACCATCTTATGTACACCATCCTACCGATTAAGATCGTTAGCCCAATGGCTAACGCTACCGAAATCCCTACCAAGAATCCGACTAAGATGTGTTTTATATGGGACCTTCTTGTTCTTGAAGCCTTGTTACCACCATGTGAGCAAGGTGGGAGTATCCCTCCACATAGCCCCGAGTTGCCTTCGAGATCACTAGGGTTCATTGTGGTGAACATGCCGGTTGTTGGGACTGACCCTTCGAGCTTGTTATACGACAAGTTTAGTGTCTCAAGGGCCGGTGAGTTGCCAAACTTGTTCGGGATTTCACCCGTCAATGAGTTGTTGGATAGATCAAGGACCGCTAATGTAGGCATTGTCGCCATTGATGTCGGTATCTCCCCTGTCAATTGGTTCCCTCTAAGGTTCAAACTCACCAGCTTCTCACAGGAGGCAATGCTCTCAGGAATCTCACCCGAAAATCGGTTATAGGAGAGGTCTAAAACTGATAGGAATGGGCTGTCTTGGAACTGATCCGGGACATGTCCGATTATCCGATTTCCGGAAGCCATGAATGTCTGCAAGGTGGGAGCTGAGAGGATCCCCGGAGGGAGCGAAGAGCAGAGGCTGTTCCGCGACAGATCAACGAACGAAAGCAAGTTCGACGTCGAGAAATCTTCAGGGATTTCCCCAGTCAGATTGTTGCTCTCCAGCTCCAGCCTCTGGAGCTTAGGGAGAGCTCCCAATCCCGGAGGAATGGTTCCGGAAATGTGATTGTTCTGCGCCCTGACTCGAACCAACGACGAGCAATTCGTGAGGCTTAATGGGATCGGACCCGAGAACGAGTTGTTGAAGAGGATGAGCTTGGTGAGCTCCCCTGAATCACACAAACCAGCCGGGATCACACCCGACAAATTGTTCGACGAAACATCCAGCCATTGGAGGGGAGAGTTCCTCCCCAAATTGGGTGGCAACGGGCCTACAAGTGAGTTCTTCCATAGCTCAAGGATCTCTAATTTCGGCAGATCGCCAATCTCAATTGGAATAAATCCTGTCAGCTGATTGCACATCAGGTTAAGCAGCTGAAGATTTTTCAATCCACAGAGCTCCTTCGGAATCTCGCCTGTGATCTGATTATCCGAAAGATCCAAGTAGATCAACGACGAAGCATTTGCTAGCTCCTTCGATATTACTCCGGTGAATCTGTTCTTGTACAGATACACAGTGGTGAGATTCCGCAATTTCCCCAATTCGCCCGGAATCTCACCACTCAAGCTACCAACGGCGAGATCAAGGTACTGCAGATTGACGAGGTCTCCGAATTCCAGCGGGATC
This sequence comes from Persicaria tinctoria, assembly GCA_037127255.1. NCBI lineage: Eukaryota > Viridiplantae > Streptophyta > Magnoliopsida > Caryophyllales > Polygonaceae > Persicaria > Persicaria tinctoria. Next base: position 12,748,096 of record JBANSL010000012.1, read on the forward strand.
GGACCTGTAATGAGATAGATCGTTAGCTAATTGTGTTTATTAGGTCTTTTGTATAATCGATTTGGGATATTTCTGACCTTCGAACTCGTTGTAGCCCAAGATCATGGTTTCGAGGGACGAGAGCTGACCGAGGTAGGGAGGGAGGCGGCCGGTGAGATTGTTGCCGGAGAGGCCTAAGAACTTGAGGCTCTTCAGGTTACGAAACGACGCCGGAATGGGGCCTTCAAAGAAGCTTCCGCGGAAATCGAGGGTTTCGAGGGAGGTTGAAGAACCGAGGTCGTTAGGGATTTCGCCGACGAAGCTGTTGCTGGAGGCGTTGAGGTGGACGAGCGCCTTGAATGCGCCGAGGCCGGCGGGGAAGGGGCCGACGAAGCTGTTGAGGCTGACGTCGATGGAAATTAGCGAGGTGAGGTTCGAGACGGCGGTCGGGAGGGAGGAACCGATGTAATTAGAGGAGAGATTGAGGAATGTGAGGCTCGACAGGGGGCGAATTTCCGGCGGGATGGTGCCGCTGAGATTCATGTTGGATAAATCTAGGGATTCAATCCGGCCGCCGGAGTTGCAGACGATGCCGGTCCAGGCGCAGTGGGGTGAATTTGGCGGGAACCGCCAGTCGCGGAGGAGATTGAGAGGGTCGGTTAGGGATTTCTTGAGGGACTGTAAGGCGACGAGTTCATCATCGTCCGGTGTGGTTGAGGCCGAGATTGCGATCGCGGTGACGGAGAAGAGGAAGAGATAGAAGAAGATTTTGCCCATCTTGTGTGTCATCTTCTTGTTTTGAGTGTGTGATTTAGTTGAGAACGGATGAGAGTGTAATGTTTAAGCTGACATTTTTGTAGGGAGGGAGTTTTGTTTTTAGGGGAGTGGTGAGGTGAACAAAGGAGGTGTTTATTTGAGAGTGAGAGAGGGAGGGAGAATGTGTTAAGAAGATGACATTAATTTATGATAATGACAATGTGAAGGGTTAATTGAAGTCGGTTAGATCAATATCTGGTTGGTTTACTGAATAATGAGACAATGACTCGCTTATTTTGTTCAGATATTTAAGTTGGAATTCGACTATACATTTATAATGTCATTATAATCAATCAGTTTAATACTTCATCCGTTCACGAAAACATTATAGGTACTTCAAAATTTAATTTACGAATACTCAATCTTTTCACAGAGATTATATGATATGTTTTGGCGAACGGAGGGAATCAATATTTATTTAATAAAGTTTATAATTATTTAATTTAATTAACAAACCATATAAGGGAATTCATAGAGACCCCAAAGACATTTAAAAGTGTGACGCTCAAGTAGAAGTTCAACTGAATTTTTTGGGTACTCGGTGCTAGTAAACAATGAACCCACTGAAATCTTCTTTCCCGAGAGGGGAATACGCCAAGGATGCCCGCTTTCACCATATCTATTCTTAATAATATCGTAAATTCTGGCCCGTGGGTTACAACATGAATCGGAAAAACCACAAAGCCACCTAGGAATCAAACTGACGCGAGGGGGAACAAAAATTCCTTTCTTAGCCTTCGCGGATGATATCGTCATCTTTGCATCAGCAACCAAAACCGGCTGCGACCAAATTAACAAAATTCTGACTGAATACTCAGCTATTTCAGGACAAAAGGTAAATAGGCACAAATCTCAATTCCAAACATCCAAAAACGTCACAACCACCCAGAAAAATCTAATCAGAAATGAGCTAGGAATAGCGCACACCCCTAAGATGGGTACATATTTGGGCTGCCCCCTAATAGAAGGAAGAATGACAAAGGAAGGATTCACAGAACTTCTAACAAACACCAAATCACAACTTCACAGATGGAAGGCGAATTGCCTCTCACAAGCTGGTCGTTGCACTCTAATCAAAACAACGCTAGCAGCCAAACCTCTACACATAATGCAATGCTTTATGTTACCAAAATCAGTCCATATGGAACTTGATAAGATTAACCGGAACTTCCTCTGGAACAAAGGACCCAACCATAAGCCCCTCATCGGTTAGTATGAGGTTTGCAAAACCAAGGAAAATGGAGGTCTAGGGCTGCGTAGCTCGGAGGATATGAATACTGCTCTTCAGATGAAATTACTCTGGAAACTATTAGCGGAAACAACTAGTCCATGGGTCAAACTAATTAAAGAAAAATATCTTAAAAACCAAAATATACTCACATACCAGAAGCGGGGTACCTCTTCCTGGCAATGGACCCAGTTAATAAAACTAGTCCCGCTGTTTAAACAAGGCCTTAATTGGTCTATTGGATACGGCGCCTCTATCAAGTTTTGGCAAGACCAATGGTTAGGCCAAACACCTATAAATTCATCTATCTTAGGAACTCAACATATAGACGATACAATCAACATAAAACATTTTCTGAAAAACAACAAAACATGGAACCAAGATAAACTGCACGCAGAGTTACAAAACATAATTCCAAACAACCTAATTAAAACTATCAAGACAATACCAATACCACAACACATCCAAGTTGACAGACTTTATTGGAAATGGAGCAAAAATGGCTGGTTCAGCACTAAGTCTGCTATTGATATGATATACAACCACAAGAAACATGAAACATCAGATGCAAATTGGGTCTGGGGACTCGATATCCCCCCAAAAATAAAATCTTTCATATGGAAAATCCTTAAGAACGGAGTGCCCACTTCTGTCAAACTAGCTTCTCGACACCTTGGGATTCCGACAAACTGCCCCCACTGCGACTCTTGCTATGAAGACCTAAACCATTTATTATGGAACTGTCCTGTTACGAGGGAGACCTTAATTGCAAATAACCCGGGAACATTTCGGAAAATGAATGGTTGTTTCAGCAAAGACGAGCACTTGAACACCACGCTATGGGAAATCAAAAATACAATAGGAACAAAATGCTTTAAAGATCTCGCCTTTGCTTGGTGGGGTATCTGGTACTTCAGAAACAAAATACTATTTGAAAACATAAACCCGGACATAAGAGGTATATTATCTTTTATAAAGGAACAAATATATGTCTGGAAGACATCAAATTTGAACTGCCCGGACTACTGTGAAAACAACAAAAATACACCCACAAATGTGGACAAACAAAGATCTATATCAAAGAGAAAGAGAACCAAATGGGAACCTCCACCAATTGGAACTCATAAGCTAAATTTTGATGATTCTTTCTCCACGGATGGTTTGGGCTCTTATGGATTCATCATTCGTGATTCTGTAGGAACCCCGATTTTCTCTGGTAATGGACCATCACCAATCAGTTCTGTCTGTGGCTGTAAAAGTTTGGGTCTCTGGATGGGACTTCGGGCTGCGATAGAACTGAAAATAACAAATCTTATTATTGAAGGAGACAACTTAACAATAATAAAAAGTATGAAAGGTATGGGGAAGCCTACTGGAGACTCTGAAATGATTGTCTCGGACAGTCTAGTCTCGTTGGGCTTTTTTGGTTCTGTTGAGATTCGTCATGTCTTCCGTGAGGCAAATTTGGTAGCTGATCGCTTGTCCCGTATCACTCCATCCTTCAACGGTATCTGGACTCCTGATGACTCTCTGTTGCATAGTCTCATCCGCAAGGATCCTCTTGGCTGATAGAGCTCAGCTTTATGGTCAAATTTTTTCCGTTTAAAAAAAAAAAACAAAAAAAAACTGAATTTTTTGGGAGGGTAAAGCAAATAATAAACGGTCGAATTAGATGGATACTCCGTATAAAAAGAGAGATTGGGATTAGTTTTAAATGCTTTTTGCTTTTGCTTTCGATTTTGTTTGTTGGTGTGTACGGGAGGCTTCGGGAAGTGAAACTCATCAAATTGTTTTTGATTGATGGTTTTTATGTTTACTGTGCAAAAAGTAAACTGCTTTAAGTTAATTCTTCAATCATTGCTAGTATATTTAACAGCATTACGGAGATTACAGTACCTTTTTCCATTGGCTTTGGAGTCATTAATGACTCTTTATTTTTAAAATCCATTAATATAAGCGGGGATTGATAAATACACCGCTAATTTTTACTGGAATCACCGTTAATCTCCGTAATTTCTTGCGGATTTAAGTCCGCACCCTGTTACGGAATACTTTTTGACGTTGTGCCAAACAACCTTTACGACGACTTAACTCCGCAACTCCTTGCAGAGTTAAGTCGGCACCCGGTTGCGACTTTGTGTCCAATTCTCCTTCCAAGGAGAAAAAAAGAAGAAGTTACGCATTAGGATGCGGAACTATTTTGAGAATTTTTTGTTTTTTTTTTAACATATAGATTAGGGAATTCCGCATTAGGATGCGGATCTCTCTCCGCAACGTCTTGCGGATGTTTTGTCGATGGATTTTTAGGGCGTGTTTGACACGATGTCCGGGGAGATCCGCAAGGAGTTGCGGAGCTCGGTCCGCAGGGGGTTGCGGAGATTAGCGGTGGTTCCAGTAAAAATCAGTAGTGTATTCAGAAAACATAATCAATTAGCCATTTAGCCTATAGGTTAAATAACTCCCAACACAACATGCACAATCATTCTACATCTTACAACATCTTTATCATGATACCCAAATCAAGTACTCCGTATTATATTTTACTTTTTTTTTGGTCATATCATTTTAAGATACTCACAAAAGTATCTTAATCTATATTTCATTTTATTTTTAAATCTTTGTGGGTAGAAAAAAAGTGGTCCTCATATGTTATTGTTTATTGGATAAAACTAATGATATTATATAAGAGTGACTATCATTTAAATAAAAAGCTTAAAATGGGATGGAGTATAATTTTACACAATAATATTACAGAAATGTCAATTAGTATTAATTAATTAATTATTAATATATTAACGTTCTTGATTTGGAAACATTATTGCAAGTGTAAAATGACACCAAAGAGGGTACTTTATGCTTCCGACACCCAAACATGGAGGGAATGTGGTTGTAAGAAACTACTGACATTTTGTTTTCTTTTGTTTTGTAACTTTGTTCTTCTTACTGCACATTTACATTATACCATGAAGAATTTTAATTAATTACTAAAAATATTGTATGCCACAAACATGAGCAAATTAGATAAGCTTTTGTTTGTGCAACATGTTAATTAATTATTATAAGCAATTTGAATGAATTATAACAAGTAGTAATTAAAACCACCAACAAAGTGTTGTAAAGAAGAGTTGGAGATTCAGAATAGGTCCATTTTTCACAGACATTACAAGTCATCCATTTTAGATCGGACAAGCAATTCTCTGTTTTGTGTCCCTCTTCTTAATACATTATACACACTTTGAGTTTGGGGGAAATAAAATTGAAAAAAAGGAAAAAGAAAAAGAAAAACAGAAACGCCATAACCTGGCAAAGGAAAATGGAAGGAGTTGGGCAGAAGGGCACATGGACACATCTGGACTTTGCTATAATACAGACGGAGGTAAACAGGTAAGCCCAATGGTGCTGCTGCCCATGTGAGAGAGAGTGTCACTGCCACTGGGCCCCGCAATTATACGTTTGGTGGGTCCCTTTTATTATCTTTGGGCCCATAATAATTTGTGGGTCCCCCTCCCTTTCTTTTCATAAAATTATTGTTTGTATTTTATAGTACGGACATACGTTTTTTTGGTATTTAAAAAAAAAGTTAATTTAGTTTGATTGGATTAAGGATTTAGGATTAAGGTGGTGTATACGCCCGACTTTCCTTTCGGGAGTAAGCTTTCTTGGAGGTTCATCTTTATTACCCACAAGAGATTCCTGCTGTATCGCTGATGATAAGCTGTGTTATCTCATGGTGGTACATGACTTCGTTCTTAGTCTACTTTTCCAACTTGCTAGTTTTAGGTTTGCGTAGATTAGTTTATGGTGTTGAGTGTTTGATGCCTATTCTTTGTGCCCTTTTCTAGTTTATGTTGTATGTTTCGACGGTTCTTCGTCTGCTGACTTGTTAGCCGATCGAGAATCAGACCTGTCTAATCTCGAATTCTTACTTTATAAAAAAGGAAAAATGACTAAAAATAATATCAACTATCGCCCGTGAATAAAAAATAATACGAACTTTAAAAATTACTCTACTTGATACGAACTATCAACTGATAAACCAATTTTGATATGGATATCTTTCCGGCCAAAATTCCGGCAATATCGCTGATGTGGCATTCGAAAATTTTATTTGGGCTCAAAATGCAATTAAGAAGAAAGTTAGGGAGAAATATATAATTAAGGGCAAATTGTACTATCTCCATCGTCTTCTTCGAATGTATGAGGAGGATGTCGGAATCGCTTTCTCCGACCGCAATGAGCACCTCACTTGCCTCACTATGCAACTGTTGCAACCATGAGCACCTCCGGTCCCCATAACACCACCACCAGCACGTACTACCGCATAAGGCTTGGGTTCATCGCACCCTGTTTTGTCGAAATATATATTTAGGGTTTTCTAAATTTGAAAACTAGATATCAAATTCGATCTTGTTTTGTCGAGATTTTACATGAAAAACAGCTTGAATATGAACTAGACCCTGAAATTATCGTTAACCCTCATTCAATTTATTCTTCAGATGCTTGATTTTACGGGATTTTGGGGATTTTTCAGTTTAGGTTCGCGGCTGGGCGGAGGGATGTGAAAACAATCCCGCCACTGCCATCGCCTCTGACTGCGCTAGTTACGCTCGGGAAGGACCAAGCGGCGTCGATCGGTGGATACTTAACATCTTTGGCTTGGCGGAAGGATACTTGACTTTTGCAGTGTTCTGCCAGTGAATTGAAGAGGCAACGAGGAAGAAGATGAATGTTATTTTACATTCCCCTAAATTGATGTTAATTACATTTTGAGCCCAAAATCTATTTTCCGATTGCCACGTCAGCAATATTGTCGGAATTTCGGCTAGAAAGATATCCGTATCAAAATTGGTTTATTAGTTGATAGTTTGTATCAAGCATAGTAGTTTCTAAAGTTCGTATTATTTTTGGTTCAAAGACAATAGTTGGTATTATTTTTAATCATTTTCCCTATAAAAAATGTATTTTGGATTAAGGATTGAGGGCTCGTTTGTTCCTAGAGGAGAGAATGGAAAGGAAATGAATTAAATTTTACATATAAAATGTATACGATTATCATTTTTTCGTGAGCCTAGAGAAGGGGTGATGAGGAAAATGATTAGAACATTATAGGGGAATTAGTTAATTACCCTCCCTAAAATTTTGAGAATAAAATGTGGAGAAAAATAACAAATTTTGTATGAAAAATGGAAAAATGAGAATAATGGTTAGAATAGTGGCTAATAAATATTAACTTAAATATGGATTAGATTCATGAAGGTAAATCATTACTTGTCTCTATAAAAAAAAAAGGGGGTTAGGGTTTATAATCAACTCTCTCCGTTCAACAAAAAAAACATATTATTCTGCCTCCATGTATAATTTATTAGAAAATTAACAAGTATATTATTTTACTTTCTTTTATTACAATACCTTTTTTAAACTATAACTGAAAATCATCTAATCATTACAATGACATTTCATAAAATAAAATCCAAAATATCTATAATGAGATACTTTTTTTTATATATATAATAAAATTGACACCATAAAATCACATGTTTTGCCAAACAGATGGACTAAGAAACTCTATATTTTCAACAATATTAAAATTTGAATCTATTAGTATGAAGTATAAAATGATAATAATTATATATATATCAACTTTTTCCTAAAAATGTACTCTCCTCCTTCATAAGTATATGATGTTTTAGAAGAAATATTTTGATCAACAATATCAAATGTTTTAGATTTTCTAGGTGATTGATTACTAATGTTTTATATTGATTTGTGTGTTTTTTATTTTGTAAAATAATTTGATTGGTTATATAAGGTAGTGATAATTTTAAAATTAAATTAGTAAAATTTATGAAAAAAGATTAATATAATGATGAGTTTAGATGAATAATGTATTTTCTTCGAACGCGTGTCATTTGCTAAAAAAATCTTATATTGTTAACCAGGAGGGAGTATAAACTAGCCACAAGAGAAAGTTCAATTGGCTACATTATTCGAGACTGTAAGGGTGAGGTAATTCACCTTGGAGGAAGAACTATTGGTCGTCAGACCCCACTCATTGCTGAAGAACTATCTATAAGAGAAGGTGTATTAAAGGTTATCGATTCGCAAATTGACAATCTCATCATCGAGGGAGATTCCCTCACTATTATAAATTACCTAAAGCATGGTGTAAATTGTTCATGGGAAATCGAACTTCTGTTAACAGATATTAAATTCCAGTTTTTAAAAATCAATACGATTTCCTTTTCTCATATTTACTACAGTGGTAACAGAGTGGTTGATAAGGTCGCACACATTGACCACCATCGCTCTAGTATGTGAGCCAATTTTTCCGATCCAGGTCTCAGGAATCTCATCTAAAAGGATGCTAGTTAGTGTTCCTGGTAGAATGCATCCGAATTTTTACATAATAAAAAAAATCCTAGCCGGCAGTCAACAGTGATTTAGGGCGTATGAAGTGTTACATAAAATCATCATGTTCTTAAGACACATTTTTTAAAAAATTATTTATGAATTCACAAATTATAGAATATCCCCCGTCAATATGGTTTACTTTTATATACGTAACCCCACAAAATCCTTTATATATGTAAAAAAACGTTATGAAAATGCCAAATAACCACTTTAATTATCAAGGTAAACTTATTATAAAAGTACATTTACTAATAGTGAACAGAGTGGTAATTGTCATTCTTTTCACATGAAAGATGAGTTGTTTACTGAAAGAATATGCTAATTAAACTTAAGTGTGATTTTGTAAAAATAATCACATATTTTAAGGGTGGAATTCTATAATTTACTCTCAAAATCGTGCAATCAATCACTCAATATATACCTTTTTATAAAAAAAATTAAAATTTAATTTGTTAACATGCTAATTTTTTTATATATATATATGTAGCTCTTATTACATACGGATTATATATTTAATTAACATTACTTCTTTCCATTCTAGCAATATGATTCACATATGTAAATAAGCGAGGGGCTAAACACATTTTCAATCTTATCTTATCTTTCTTACTATATACTAAAGGCCATTTATTGCCCATTCATTAGTATCATATATGCTATTTATTTTTCTTTCTTTTCAAAAAAAAAAAAAAACTTTTCTACTACCACAATTAATTGAGTAATATAAATAAAAAAAATTACAAGAATAAAACAAAAGATGAAAATTAAAAGAATAAAATAATATTATTTGTATTTTATTAAAATACAATAATCAGAGTAAATATTATTTAGGTCTATGACAAATGGATAAATGTATATTAATTTAATTTATTTGAGAAAATATGATAGCAACAGATAAAAAAATATATAATAATTATATTTATATATGCAGGCAAAAACTAAAATTATAAAATAAAATACGTTTTTCAAACTTGCTTCCTAAAACAAGTAATCCATGTTATATAATGTTACCGATGAAATAAATCGCAAAAAAATTGCATGATTGAAACTTATAAACTAATACGAATAATATAAATTATTTTTTATAAGGAATATGTACGTAGTATCAAATTTTATTAGAATTTTTAAAAAGTAAACCAGTGCGTAGCACGGGACCGTCCACTAGTAGTAAGTAAAATTTTGAGTAAAATGATGTAAATATGGGTAGTTTTGTAGTACAAATTAAAGGGAGAAAATAAGTGAGGTTTCAATAATTAATGGTGTGGCCATATCATATGAAAGAGAATCCATGGTTTGTTAGTGTGAGGAATCGGATGAGATGTCCCACATGAGATTATGCCCAAAGCAACCCATCATACTTCTATCATTTTCATCATGTCGTTTTATTTATTGAACCATCATCATCATGAATTATTACTCTCTAAAGAATGTTTACAAGGAATAATTAGCAATTAATTAGGAAATGAGTGAGTTTCTTAATTATTCTATACTTTTCTCCTTGAAATGTACACCTCAGCCTTATAATTATTAAATTAATTATAATAAATTGACTTCTAAAATGTGTAAGTTTATTTCATGCATATTTATGATATTAAAAAGGGAAATCCCAAGTTTATACTCTTTCAATCTTTTGTTTAAAGGGGGATTTTGCAAAATAGCCACCAAAATAGACTTATTTTGTGAAATATCCGCGTTTTGGGACAGCTTAGTGAAATAGCCGCTATATAAACTTTTCCTACGCGCTCAACGCGCCTCCTACGCTCTCTCTCTCCTATGCGCCTCTATCTTCCTTCTCTCCTTCTGGTTTCCAGATCTGGAGGCGGAGCCGAAGGCGGCCAGATCTGCATCGGTAGAATCGAAGAGAAGGAAGATCCGGCCGTCGACCGAGCAGTGGGAAGGCGGAGGGAGGCGGTGGTTTGCGCCGGTTCTGATTTCTCTATTGATTGACATCGATCGCCGAATCTATGGCCATAAGAGCTGGACGACAGAGGGGTTGATGCGCTGGATTTCCGGGCGAGGCAGCGGCGAGGCGGAGGCGGAGGTCGAGCAAGCGAGTGAGCGAGCGAGGGAGGGAGGCGGTGGTGAGCGAGCGAGCGAGGGAGGCGGTGGTGAGCGAGCGACGAAGCGAGGGAGGGAGCGACCGGCGCCGGAGCGAAGGAGGCCGAAGCGAGCTGGCGGCGCGAGCGCGGATCTGGTTTCTCTTCGCAGAATCGTGAGGAAGAAGATGAACTTTTAATTAAATTACAAAAATCACCCTATAAATTATAGAAATTACAAAAACTATCTATATTTTTATTTTTGCACACCAAAATGTTATATTTGCACAACATACAATTATAAGTACACAAATTACGGTTATATATGCACGAAAAAATGTTAAAAAAATAAAAAATAAAACTAGAATTGCTTCAGTTTATTCTGAATCGCTTACAATTTATTGAGAAAGTATGAAATTATATTGAGATAAAATAAGATCATGTTGAGAATAAATTCACAAGTCTCGATTGTCGTGTGCAACTCTTAAAACAGAGTTGTGCAACTCTTAAAACATAGTCGTGCAACTCTTACAAGAGAGTCGTGCAACTCTTAAAACAAGAGTCGTGCAACTGTTACAACAGAGTCGTGCAACTCTCGAAACAGGGTCGTGCAACTCTTACAATTTGTTGTGCAAAATATAATATATTTTTTCCCGCTTTTTTTTCATTTCAGAACTTTTTGTTGTGCAAAAATATCTTTACATTGTGCAAAAAAGTGCCTGTTTTGCAAAATTTTTCGAGAATAAATTCACAAGGCTCGATTGTTGTGCAAAAATAACATATAGTTGAGCAAAAATAAGATGATGTTGAGCAAAATTTCACTAATCCCCTCATGTTGTGCAATTATTGTCTATTGATGAGCAAAAATAAGACCATGTTGTGCAAAAATAAGAGCGTGTTGAGCAATAATTTATTGAGAAAGTATGAAATTATATTGAGATAAAATAAGATCATGTTGAGTATAAATTCGCAAGTCTCGGTTGTTGTGCAAAAATAACATATAGTTGAGCAAAAATAAGATGATGTGCAAACTCTTAAAACAGAGTCGTGCAACTCTTACAATTTGTTGTGCAAAATATAATTTTTTTTTTTCGTTTCAGAACTTTTTTTTCATTCTCATATTTATGGATTACATAATAAAATATAGATAGTTTTTTTCATTCTCATATTTATGGGTTAATTTTTGTAATTTTACAAAATGTTATATAGTTTTTTTGTGCAAATATAGTTTTTTTGTAATAAAATATAGAATTGTTTGTAATTTCCATATTTACGGGGTCAGTTTTGTAATTTAATAAAAGTTTCATCCTCAACCTCCCTCCCCTGAACTACTCGCTCACTCCGCCGCTCGCCACCACCTCCGACACGCTTCCGGCCTCGCTCGCTCCCTCCGCCGCTCTCTCGGCGTCCGCCTCCGGCTCGCACAGATCTCACAGATCTGGAATCGCACAGATCTTGAATCTCCACCGGACCACCGATCTGGAATCTCCACCGGACAACCTCCCACAGATCTGAGCGCATCCGGCCGCTGCCGCTCGCTCGACGTGGATCTGATGGACGGAGGAGCCGGATTCGGACAACCACCACTCGCTCGATCTCGCCGGAGAGGGAGAGAGCAAGAGAAAGCGAGATCAATTGAAGAAAGCGGCGTCCGGCGAGGAGGAGGAGGAGCGGAGAGGAGGAGGAGAGGAGGAGGAGCGGCGTCCGGCGGTGTAGAAGGAGAGGATGAGGAGCGGCGTGATACAGATCTGAAGGAAGGAGAAAGGGAACGAGGATAGAAGGAAAGGGACGGGTTATATAGCGGACATTTTGCTAAATTGTCCAAAAAGGTGGTCATTACGCAAAATCGTCCAAAAAAAGGGCATGTTTTGCAAAAATTTTCTTGTTAAAATAATATAAGTCAATTGATTTTTAAGCACATTTTTTAAGAGTTAAAAACTAATCCATTCGATAAAAATATAAGAAACTTTACTATTCAGCACACATTTTAATGAGTTAAAGAATATATAATATACTAATTTTTTATAAACTTTTTTTACAATTCGATAATACTAATAAAAATCAATAAAGAAATTCATATTTTATATAGTTTTAACTTTTTTAAATACCTAGATAATAATAGAATGTCTTGTATGGTTGATCGGAGAGGATATATAAAATATCAATTTTTTTATTAATTTTTTCACATAATGTTATATTTTATTAATAAGTATAAGATTATATATATATAAAAAATTCTAGTTTTTAGATTATTAAAAAAATTGTAAAAAAATAAAATAAATTATATTTTAAAATAAATGAAGTACTTTTTTGGTCAAAAATAAATAGAACTAATGAAGTAATTAATTATAAAAGTAATGAAGTAACATTTATTTTCAGTTTTGACCCCGGCCATCACAACATTAGATAATAGAAATAGAGGATCAGTGAAGTCCAACTAATTGTCTTAAAATTCATCTCAAATGTAGTTATATAACGACAAAGATTACCGTATCAAATTACGATGTGGTTATAAGTTTTCATATTTAACTAGTGACGATTTATAATTATCCTCTTGTAAACAAACCGACATAAAATGACACAGTAGATTGAGACGTTGGTAAATAGATCGACGTGTGCTCAAAAAAAAAAAAAAAAAAAAAAAAAAAAAAAGATCGACCTCTGAAGTTGGATATGATTTTTTTTATTTGTCGGCACGTAGGTTCTATCCTTAACCCATGAAATAAATAAATAGATAGATATACAGGATGAATTCAATATGAATTACTCTCATGTTTAAAATGTAAACATATCAATTAAATTATTACTCCGTAATATGTACATCATGAATAATAGTCATGTACAGACATGTAATTATCATCAATCAATACCATCAATATTTCAATTCAATATTATAATACTAAAATAGAGGCGTAAAATCCTATATATCATATTCTGGTCGAATTTCTGGACAAAAAAAAAAAAAAAAAATCTGGTCGAATTTCCTTATGTATTTTGGCTCAATTTAAACCTGTTTATAATAGCCACATCAATTAATGATCCTAACTATCTTTTAGTCACATCATTTACCATGTGTACACCTTAATTAAAATTTTTAATTAATAATTTTTTATCATTTTAATGAAATATATATATATATATAGAGAGAGAGAGGTTAGGTCATGTGTAAACATCCCTTAATGTGTTTTGTGTTAACAAATATAAGCCGTTGATTGATTGCAAATGGAAGGACGAGATTAATTACCGAAATTAATTAATTTTAATATTTAAAGATAAAAACTACCCTTTTCTCCTAACACACGCGCGTGATATCCCAATCCAAATCCCCCTTTTTTTGGACGATTAGAAAACAATCGTCTCTCACCCTCTTCATCGCATCTCATACTAGGGCAATTCCGGCGAAATTAGAGGGCGACTCCGGCGAATAGTGCTCATCCGAGAGTCACACCTTTGGCTGTAACGCCTGTATAGTGAACCTAGTCGGCGGAGTCTGTAGGCGGCTTGAAGGGACACCACGATGACGCCATTGTAGCGCACCATCGAATTTGCCCCGAGTTAGGGATGAACGCGAATTTTCATCAGAGGGGAGTTGAAAGGGGATTAATTTGATGAATATTTGTTGTCTTGATACGAATATTGTAGAAATTTGAGTCACTGGTACGAAATAGGTCATGTTTCATACTCGGGGGACGTGATATGAATATTGGTGAAATGATTCTTGACTTTGATGAATAATTGTGTTACTGTGATGAATATTTCTTAAATTTTGCCGAATATTGATGAATATTTGGAAAATTGTGAATAATTGAGTAACTGTGATATATATTTGAGTGATCGTGATGAATATTTGAGTGACTGTGATGAATATTTGATAAAATTTAACAAAAACTATGATCAATAATTGAGTAATTGTGATGAATATGTGAGTGACTGTGATGAATATTTGAGTGGCTGTGATGAATATTTGATAAATTTTAACAAAAACTTTGATGAATAATTGAGTGACTGTGATGAATATTTGATAAAATTTGCCGAATATTGATGACTACTTGAAAAATTATGAAGTTAAAAAACTTTGATGAATCTTCCTCTTCTTCACCGTTCGCTTGGATGAAACTGTCACGGATTTTCAAGGATTTTACATACCAGATTAATAGATCATGATCTTGATTTGTATGACCAAAAATCTTTTCAAAAAGGAAATTGGAGTAAATTGGCAAAAAAAATAAATAAAAAAAATAAGCGTATCCCACGCTTATCTCTTTGGAGAATTCAAGCAGTTACATGTATGTGCATCACACGCACTTCCCTTGTGAGATTGGATTAGTTTTCCCCGTGGGTCCCACTTTTTTATTAAAAATAAATTACTTAAATTCATGATTAATCACAACCTTTGATTTTGATTCGATCAACGGCCTATATTTGTTAACACAAAACACAATAAGGCTTGTAAACATTTGATCCATCCTCTCTCTCTCTCTCTATATATATATATATATATATATATTAATGAATTTTTTTTGTTTGAAAAGTGTTCAATACAGACGAATAATTTTAGTGTTTAGATTTTACTTTTAAATCTTGTCTATGTATCTTTTTAATTTTACGCTCTAGATTTATTTATATATTACTCAATAAGAAATGTTTAAACTAGATCCACCTTTTCTCTCCATCAATCTATCTATCTATTTAATAAGTTAAGATGAGCTCAAATTTGATATTTCATTCTTATGAATTAATAATTTAATATTAAAAAAAATTAGGCTTCAAGCAAGGTCCAGCATATAAATATATAAGTTTCTTATAATAATCACTGTGTGTTATACATATAATAAGTTTCTTATAAATAAACAATTATCACTTTTTCCTACAGAGTCTATCTCCAGAGTCTCTTTTTTTTTTCTTTATACAAGGAACTTCACTACACTTATTTATTTATTTATAAAGATTATAGCAAAAAAACTTTTGTCTTAAAAGTTGTTTTATTCTTAGGATTTGTAAATGCAAATATTTTTTATTTTTTTATTTTTTCTGACGAAGAACCCACCTTTGGTGACAAACCCCGAGCACGTAACCCAGTCGACAAGAGCCACGCACCAGATAAACCGACTTGCGCCGATCGGCTCGACCCACTGATAAGAAGCAAGGCAAACCTTAGATTTTCATCTAAGAAAAGGGACGGAGGTAGGGATCGAACCCGAGACCTCCTGATTTCCCCCTTGCTCCATGCGACTAGGGCTAAATATTTGTTGGTTTTTTTTTATAAAGAAACTAGTGGATCTAGTGGTGACCCACTTTCAATAAGGGCCAACGAGTTTTTATCATGCATCTATGTTTAGGGAAGTGATCGAACTCAGTTAAGCCGACTCCCTTACTTCGTTTGTCTTTAATTCTGATGGTCTAACCCGTAATATATATCAATTGTACTAGATATTGGCCATATAATGTGGAGGATTCACCATGTCCAAACACATCATGCGCACTCAAGTCGAGCACATAAAACTAGTAGGATTTCATTATAAACAATTGACAATAGAAGAAGTAGTACACCAGCTTATATACGAGGTTTAGGTTCTCGTGTTTTTCTATGTGGAACAACATCATTCACATCACACCTTTAATAGGTTAAGGGTTCAAATCTCACTCCTTACACTTTGTGTAATTAGTGGGCGCTCAAACCTTTATGGTTTGAGTGAGCCTGTCTGGTAATTTGATGTCTAGGTTACTGGTTCGAGTCCTTTATAGGCTAGGGCTTACACTACTTTTTCTCCATTTTGAGAATTTTGGAGTTTTTAGAGAATTTTAAGGTGTTTTTTGGTTCAACAGATTTCCCATCACATTCTCCAAAATGGAGAAGAAAAAAAAAATAGAGAGGATTCCCTAAGTCTGCAGCATTCTCAAAACTAAATGATTCTCCAAATCTTCGAAACAAAAAAGATATTAAAGTTAAAGCAAATATATTTTGAAGAAATTTTAAGGATGCGGTTGAAGATTATCTAAATGGATAATTTAAACTGGTTTTGGAGGGTTTAAAAAAACGAGTTCGCTGGTACGTTTGGACTTATCCCAATATATGCTACTGTGGATCCAAAGTAGTGGGCTTTTATTAAGATGATCCAAATTATAGCGTGTTCCAAAAAAGTGGATTCCTTTCAGGCCCATTTGAGATTTGGGATGAGGAGTTGAAAATCCATGGCTTCAAGATTTGGGATTTGTTCATTATTTTGCCCTCTTAATCTTTTTTTTTTTTTTTTTTTTTGATTAAGTAATAATTCGGATACGAACCGCTATCCGACAGCATTCCCTCTTTGGGGGAGATATACAATTGTTTATCTTTCTACTAGTGATCATGAGTTTTGTTCAGTCAAAACCAACTCCAATGAGCAAAAGAGAGAAAGAGAGGCTCTATATCGTTCTAACAAATTAAGGGAGACTAAAATGACATGTACTTGTGGTGGATTCAAACTTCAAACAAGGACATTGTGAAACCTTCATTTGTTTCTTGTTTTTGACTACTACCAAATCGATCTTGTTGTTGGAAGAGAAAAAGTAGTGTAAGATCCTTATAAAAGTGGATGAGGTCTTTAGTTAACTCTTCACAACTTCCAAGCCAACTTCACAACTTCAACTCCCTTTTCTTTTATCTCCTAACCCTACCTCTTATACTAAAATTTATATTTATATTATAATGTTATATTAGTAATTAGTCTTACATAAAATTCTAACAAGGAAATAATATTGTGTTTTTTCAGGTACTTATCAACGACCGATCAAAAGGAACGACGCTACAAGTGTGAACACTGCGGTGAGAAAAAAGCGAAACTTATGTTTATTAGGGCTGATCATAATTCGGTTCAAACCGAACCGATCAAAACGGAACCGAGGTGTTTTGGTTTAGGTTTTCGGTTCAGAAACTTTTAAATTTCGGTTTTCGGTTCGGTTCGATTAAACCGGAAGAAACCGATTTTTTTTTCCAAATTATTTTTATATTTCAATTAACACAATACAAATTAGGTTTATCCACTCACGTCTTCACCTTCAGGCCTTCAATCCACCAATTCGTCCTTCAACAAATCGTTTGTGTTTCAGTCCCACTCCACACCAGATCCGTGCTCCAACATTCTAGGCGTCGGCGAGGTAGCTAGCCGGCCACCAGACACCTGCCCACCAGCTCGATGCCCGTCGCTCTTGTCTCTCCTTCTCGCTCGACGCTCTTCGTCTCTCCTTCTTGCTCGACGGTCAGTCACTCAGTCCCACTCTCGTCTCTCCTTCTCGCTTGCTTCTCTTTTCCAGATTCAATATATTCAAGTTCAACAGATTCAATCTGCCTCCCTTTTGAGCCTTCCTTTCGACTCCATAGCCCTCAAGATCAAAAGATTCAATCTGCCTTCCTTTCGACTCATTTTGCCTCCCTGTTGCCTTAATCTGAAATCGGAAATTCCATCCAAAATCTCAAAATCAAATTGCTCAATTAATTTCGGTTCACTTAGGTTCATAATCGAACCTAACCGAAACCGAACCGGTCAAAAAGGGTTTAATTTCGGTTCACTTATGCTCAATTAATTTCGGTTCAATTAATTTAGTATTAGGGTTATGGATTTTATTATATTGTGTTTTATATATCTTTTAGGTTATTTGGTACATGTGAGGAGTTGTGTGATTTATGTTATTGTTATGTCCTTTACGTGAACAAGGGTTTAATCTATTTCTAGTTTACGAAACTTTACCTTGATATAAAAGAGATTAAGGCGTGTTCATATAAAAGACAAAACATAAATCACACAACTCCTTACATGCACCAAATAACCTAAAAGATAAACACAATATAAAATCCATAACCATGATCAATAAACTCGATTCATCGGGTCATCTATACAACTAAAAGGACAAGCTAGCCTAGTTAGCTGCAGGTCTAGGTGAGGTAACAAATCTAAGACCGCATTTTGTACTCTTACACTCGAAGTGGTAGATCTGTTTGCGTCCTTCGTCCCGATGAACCTTCTCGGTGATAAACATAAGTTTCGCTTCCTTCTTCCCGCAATGTTCATACTTGTAGCGTGGTTTCTTTTGGTCGGCCATTGATGAGTACCTAAAAAAAACACAATATTATTTCCTTATTAGATCGAATTTTGTGTAATACTAATTACTAATATAAAGTTATTTAATACTCTCTCCGTCTCACAATAATTGTCACTTTATTTTTTAGCACGCTTTTTAAGGAGCTAAAAATTCTATAAAATATTAATTTTTTTAATAATTTTTTTCATAATTTTATAGACAATTGTATTAAGTATGAAATTATTTTTTTAAATTAATAAAATTATTGATATTTTATATAGTTTTTATCGTTCTTAAAAAACGTGCCAAAAGTAAAGTGACAATTATTGTGAGACGGAGAGAGTATTATATACATAACAATTTTAGTATAAAAGGTTGGAATACCTTTGGAGATAAAAGAGAAGGAAGTTGAAGTACTTCTGAAGATGGCTTGTAAGTTGTGAAGATGGTTTGTAAGTTGTGTGTATGCTTTTTTTTTTAATTTAAGTTTTAACTTTTAACGCAAACGGATATTTGATCCGTTCGTTATATTTTTAATTTTAGAAATATATTTAATGTTGGACACATGTGCATGTATAGCAACAACAAAAGAAATTAAGAAACCGCAATACGAATTAGTCTCTCTCCTGAACTCCCTTGCGTGGTAGTGATCGTCATCGGAGTTCAGTTGGCTAAAGCCTAAGGTGAAAGTTAGGGTTTATCAAAGGAAGATTTAATGGCAGACCCTGCGATTTCGAATGGTGATCTCGATTCTCTTCTTAAACCTTATCACCAAAGAGCTTCCGAGGTGAGGTATGACACCTCCCCCCCACCATTCGAGGGAGAGATTTGCCTTTGGAAATATGTGGTGGGTGGTGTTTTGATAATGCATATCTTAGATAGGCATTGTAATGCATAGAATTTGCACCATGATTCTTGAATGTCGATTGATCTTCCTCCCTTGAATGAATGTCGATTGATCTTCCTCCCAACCTAGCTTCCTGCATAGAATAAGAAAGTGGCGGGGCTTGCTCCCCGAAGGAGCCTCCGACGCTCAAGTCAGAGTTTGTCGGCTGGCAGGAGCCTCCCTAAACCCTAGTAGCCCATCTGAATATATAGTGAGGATTAGGGTTTTTTTATTAGGATTGACCTTGTAAGGACGATTATGCCCCTGGATCTTTTATCAAATTACTTTTGCTATATCAATTGCCCCTCGGGTTTCCTTACCACGGTCTAGTGATGAGGGAAGACGAATAGTTTGATACTCTTCACTTGTTATGATCAAAGATCACCAGTAATGCTTGCCCCCTGTCTTCGTTCCATCCTGCAAGCTTTAGCATTCTCAACCGAATAACATAATGCTCGGAATAATTAGATGATTTTTTTGCCGTAAATAAGAAGCAATGTTAGATGGAGACATTCTTGCTTAACTTTCAATTATGATTGACAATTTGATGATTTTCATTGAGGTTGAGCATTTCGCCTTGAATGTCATTTTTATCGCTTGATTTTTACTTTTGTTGGCCCTTAACGGGGTTATTATGTCTTAAAATTGACTTTAAGTGGTCGTAAGTGACGATTCCTTGGCCATAAGTGGCGACTTGTTGGCCTTGATTGACGTTCTATTGGCCTTGATTGACGTTCTATTGGCCTTGAGTGGCGATCTATTGGCCTTGAGTGGCGATCTATTGGCCTTGATTGGCGATCTATTGGCCATGAGTGGCGATTCGTTGGCCATGAGTGACGATTCGTGGCCATGAATGGCGATTCTTGGCCATGAGTGGCGATTATGTAATTGTTCTTTATGGATTTGATATAATGTTGTTTTACATATATAGATGCGCATATAAGCATTTCAAGAAATTATATGCCCCTGATTAAAGCTAGCAGTCAAGATGCAATTAACAATGTAATATGACTAACTAATGAGTAGACTTTTTTTTATTGAAATAGGACAAAGAGAACTTAGCTTTTGGGTCTCATATGCTGACCGACCGGGCACGATATGTTGCACTTCCAAGTGAGATATCATGCCTTATGGCTTTTTCCGTAATTATCTCGAATACAGATGCTAAGTTGCGATTTCCAAAAACTCCGGGCTAATTTTGTAATTAAAACAAACCATAATCAAAACATACCGTCTTCCACCTTAGGTTTTGCAGACGGCGGCGGCTGGATCTCGAAGCTAATCTCGAGCTCCCTCCAAATCCGAAGGCAGCAACTCTACCGTCACTTCAATGGCGGGCGTTGATGGCGGGCGAGAGCTGATCTCGAAGATAAACCATCGGCCATCATCCCGTCTCTAGCCCCGACCTGGACGGCGGCGAAGGGCTCCGCGGTCGTGCCTGGTGCATCAACGCTTTGTGTGTGCTGCGCTGGGCATCCATGTCGTCTTCGGTGCAAGGGCGCTTGGTAGCGGCGACTATGGCGCAACCCCAAAGCAGGTCCAATCGGAGTGGCGCAAAGAGACGAAGGATGCCGGACTCGGCGGCTGTGTTTGTAAGTACTGGATCTGGGCATGCTTTCGGTGCGATCCCAAACCAGATCCAATTGGAGTCACACCAAGAGCGACATAGGAGGCCGAAGTCGGTGGCTATGGTGGTGACGGAGGCTCGACGGAAGACCCCGTGGTGGCTGCGGTGGCGACGGTTACTCCTGCAGATCCGGGCGGCTTCTCGATCCAAAACTGCTTGCAAGGCAGGCCGGATTCGGACTTCGAAGATCGAGGATATCCTTCCGGGAACAGGAGTCGATCCGACGACTCTAGACGGCCTTCACATCATCGATTGGGTGCGGTGGAGGATGCCGTGGTGGCTGCGGTGGCCGTTGCTAATCCTGCAGATCCACCGCTTCATACAGCCTTACCCACGATCGATCTTCCTTGCTTTTTTCATTGAGGGATCCGATCTTATGGCTTTTTGATCGAATCCCCACGGACGGCGCCAAATATAATGCATAGAATTTGCACCATGATTCTTGAATGTCGATTGATCTTCCTCCCTTGAATGAATGTCGATTGATCTTCCTCCCAACCTAGCTTCCTGTATAGAATAAGAAAGTGGCGGGGCTTGCTCCCCGAAGGAGCCTTCGACGCTCAAGTCAGAGTTTGTCGGCTGGCAGGAGCCTCCCTAAACCCTAGTAGCCCATCTGAATATATAGTGAGGATTAGGTTTTTTTATTAGGATTTACCTTGTAAGGACGATTATGCCCCTGGATCTTTTATCAAATTACTTTTGCTATATCAGGCATTATAGGCAATTTTAGGTTAGTTAGGTTGCACTTCGTTCACAATCTGTAGTTAATTTGCATCTTGTGAGTATTCTGGAAGGAGTCGGAATCTACACACTTTTATTGATTATTTCAGGTAATCGTGGATCCGATGATGAGACAGGAGTTGATAACACATTATATGAGAATTTCTAGTTGATCGAAGAAGCTTACATGAAGATCTCAAGAGGTCCTGAGAAGAAGAAGCGAACCTAAACGAAGAACAAGTCTGCAGAAGTTGTCGCCAGACATGCTGAACTTGTTTTGCACTTTCTGGAAGCCTTGATTGTCCGATTAACTATTATGACCATGCGTTGGAAAGCTCTTTCAGAAGACTACAACTTTTCTGTTGACAACAAAAGCAAATTCAAGACAGATTTTCCGTGAAAGACCAATGCAGCGGCCGCAGCATGTGTGCCGCGGCCGCAGTAGAGCAAATGCCGCGGGATGGAAAAAAGCTGCTGATGCCGCAGCCGCAGCATTGTTCGGCAGCGCGGCGTCGTTTTGTTTAATGAAACCCTAGTTTTGTTATTTTTTTTCCATGACCGACTAGACTTATTAAAGGCAGATTTTATGTTATTTTTGAGAGACTTCTATTCTATTATACGTTCATAAGACAATTTAGAGATTTGAGCGATGTCTTCCATGAGGAACTAAACTCATCTGTTTTGCCTACAATTTGAAACTTTATTTGGATTGATTGTGAGTTTCTAATTCTCGTTCCTTGTTTCCTATATTTGAATGCTTCAACTTCTTCGTGCTTGATTGTTTATTGAATTGTTCTATCTTGCCTGATCAACTTGTTAGATCAATTCAATTGCTAAGGTTTTGTAGATTCCTGATTGTGAACCTTAACCTAAGTAGCAAACGTGTCCCTTTAGGGCTGATTGAACTAATTGGATAAGTAGGAAGTTAGATGTGTTGTTAAATCCCTCTTTAGGGACTGCAAATACATTGGCTAATCTCTGGACTTAAAGCTATCAATTGGGTTAAATCCTTCTTTAGAGACTGTTCGATTGATAAGAGTTTCTAGGACTGATTGGATTAGTAACTATATTAGGTCGGGACAAGGGCATTTATAGGAAACTTAATAGGACGGGAAGAAGTTACAATGATCGCTTCAACCAAATAAAGTGGAAAATTGTAGGTAGAATTGCTTCTCATAATTGTCTAAACCAAATCAATTTACTTTGCTTTCATCAATCCGCTTTGATAAAAGGCGGAACTTTCACACTTAAAAACCCCACATTTGGTTACTTTAATTGACATCTAAATCATACTTGAATCATAAATTTCCCTGTGGATCGACCTCTTACTTATTGCTATACTAGTTATAGGTTTGAGTTTTCTTTGATGGATCAACAACAGGTTTTTCCTCCGTCAAATTTGGCGCCGTTGCCGGGGAATTTATTGATTCTTGTGTGTTTTTGGTGCTGATTTTTAGTGTGGACCTTGAATAGGTAAATAAAGAGCGGCCATTCCGGGGTTCGAACCGGGGACCTATGGGTACTACCCACAAGTCCTTTCCGGTGAGCCATACCACTTACATGGTCCGCACTCGTGCTACTAACATATGTTGAAGGTGAGGTTATTGTAGTTAGACGGAGAGAGTTTTCATCAATACTTCATCAAACTGCAGGATTACATTAACGATGTTTATTCATGGGGATATCAAGCTAGTATAAGGGAAGTGCTTCTATGCATCTTTGATGGCATGACTTCTGAGACACGGAGTCTTACTGAGCGCATGAGTGATGGAGGTTTATTAGATATGGGACTCTCAGAGATGTGGGAATTTTTCTGCTACATGGATCATCAATGTGCGCAGAACGAGTCACTTCCTCCATTATCTCAAATTGTTGAGACCTCTGTTGCACCTCTTGAGGTCATGGTGGAAAATCACATTGAGAAGGTAGAGGAAGACCACACTCCATCTGATGAGATCATCCCTAGCTCCCCCATTGATGAATCTGATCTAGAGCCTACTGCTGAGGCTACAGAGCAAGTAAAGGTTGTCTCCTGCACTAGAGAGAATATTGGTGGATACGTTGATCCATTTGACTGCTACTTTGACAAGCCACCAATAGAACTAAATTGGTGGTATTATATACTCTCTATGGGTTGTCAAGCTCATGAATACAATAAGTTGAAACGGTTCTTAAATGTATTCATATTTAGTTTCAATTTATTTGTATGTAGTGCATGTTTGTTTGTTAGTTGTGCACAAGAGTTTGACAGGTTGATGAGGGCTTTGACTATGTATGATTAGTGTCTTGAGGTTCAACATTACGTCGAGCCAACGACTTGAAACAAAGGCGATTCTCGGGAGGAAACCTGAGGTAAGTTTTTCTTTCTTTTCCTTTTCCTTTTCCTTCACCCTGAGTATATTTGATTTAATTTTGTTGTCTTTACTGTTTCATTGAGGACAATGACGACTTTAAGTGTGGGGGAGAGGAATTCTGTATATATAGATGCATATAGGAGATCATATTTAAATTTCTGCATCATGTTTAATTTCTGTAATCATTTTCATTAATTTTTGTTTATTTTCGTATTTACAAAAAACAAAATTTTTGAAAAATCCAAAAATAATCATGCATTTCATACATATGTGTTATTCAAATACCCATCGGGCTTAGTTTGTCCTCTTATTTAAATTTCAAGCATGATCATATAAATCCCATGGAGTTTTGGATGTTTTGGCCTTATCTAGATTTGATTTTTGTGGAACATGAGCTAGCAAATGTAATTGAGCATGTATGATTGAGCTAAAGTATGACTGAGGTCCTAAAGACATGACCTTGTGAGAATGTTTAGCCTTATTTGAAATCTTTTGCTCAATTGTGCGAATTACTCTCCTTGTGTTGCTACCTTTTGGCATTGACTGCAGTATCTATTCTTTAAGACCGACTCACATGTTTGTTGCTTGCGGAGTTTATGTTTATATTTTTAGTATTTTGTTTGAATTTGTGCATACTTAGTGAAATAAGGGGGCAATGGTTGATGCACTTAGTAACCGGGTCTACGCATGACACCCATGGGTATGATTCGCACAAAACGGTGTTGAAAACTATCCACTAGGAAAGAAAGCTTGATTATTGAGTAACCAGGTTCATTCATGACACCCATGTTTGCAACTTGCGTCAAAAGATGTTCAAGTGGACTTCATATTAGTAGGTTGAGGACCTGAGGTGTTGATAGACCGGAGCCATTCATGACACCCATGTTTGCGCCTCGCGTAAGGAAAGCACCAAGACAAGAAACAAGGAAAAAAAGAAGAAAAGAAAACAAAAAAAAAGTGTCGCATTTTATTTAGTTTTTGATGATGTTGAAACTTGAAGGGATTTCCTGTGGGATGCATTGATTCGTGTTCATTCTATCATTGCTTGAGGACAAGCAAAGTTTTAGTGTGGGGGAATTTGATAATGCATATCTTAGATAGGCATTTTAGGCATTTTTAGGTTAGTTAGGTTGCACTTCGTTCACAGTCTGTAGTTAATTTGTTATCCGAACTATTTAGTAGATCATGAATAGATCTTAAAATGGACTTACCTCCTTCATCCTCTAGTTGAACTATTTAGTAGAAATGTAGAATAGATATCTAATTACAAGGGATGAAACTCTCTTTATAGTAGTTTGTATTATCGTTTGACACCAGTTTGTACTATCGAACATGTTATGTGTTTTATGACTTTTTTCTCGATCTTATTATGTACTACTATGGTGACCCCCCCCCCCCCCCCAAAATGGTTCTGGCTCCGCCACTGTTGACATGTTCAAGCTTGATTCATTTGTTAAACGAGCTCGAGCTAAGCCGAGCCTAATTTTTAAACGAGTTTTTTATTTTGTTCAAGCTTGGCTTGTTTAGGAAATGAACGAGCTCGAACCGAGCTTTTTTTGAGCTTTAAGTAGATTTACTTGGTTATAACATGTTAACTTAAAGGAAATTTTAGAAATTCCATAAAATTCGAGCTATTCGAGCTTTATTCGAACGAGCCGAGTTTTAAATTTTGTTCAAGCTCGGCTTGTTTAAATAAGTAAGTGAGCGAGCTCGGTTCGAGTTTTTTCGAGTCAATTCCGAGTCGAGCTCGAGTTGTTCAGTTCATATAACAGCCCTAGGATCGGTAGTTCCACGAACGGTTATTAAAACTAACAACGTAACCCTACCGATAATAATTCTCTTTAATTAAATCCATTGCTAATGTATAAATGCATGGGATTAATTAGCTTTCATGAGGGGAGTGGATGAGTCATATAGTTGAATACAAAATTATATTGCAAATTTTGATCGACTTCATTCCTATGTTAAATATTTCCCTTTATTTTAAGTTTTTTTTTTTAAAAAAAAAATAATTGAAAGTTGATAGTCATTAACTCACTATCTATGATCGATACGAACATGCGAGGACAACTAAGTCGATCAATAATATTTTAATAAAAGTGGTAAATAATAAATATTCGAACAAAAATATGGAGATCTACCGGGGGACAAACTTTAGTTGATTTTTTTCCGTTACATTAAAAAGTATGGTTCATGGAAATTATATAATCGAATTTACTAAAGTAAAAGTAACTAATCTCTATAATATGATCATCAATTTGCATGATGATATCATTGGTGATGAAGATTCCCATATTTTAAAAAAAAAGACACGATTCCTCGATCTTATTTACGACCATTTTTTTTATATACAATTAATTAAACTAATATCTATCTAACTACTATATATATATATATATATATATATATATATATATATATATATATATATATATATATAACTAAGCAATAAGAGATAATTCCTTTATTTGCTCCTTGATAACAACAAGAGCTAGCAGAGTTCTTATTCAAATAAATATAAAAGAATATAAACTTACATTTATTTAACTCCGATCTATATGTATATGTATCTCTTCAAAATTTTCTTTTATTTGTTTTGCATACACAGCTAGAGAGTTAAACATTAATCTAATGCATGTATGTTTTAGAATTTAGTTTGTTAATTAATGCATGTATGTTTTAGACAAATCGTATTTTCCTATTATGTCAAGATCAGATTTGCAATAATAATCCTCTTCTCATGAAAATGAATTAAAGAAATGACACAATTGGAAGTTGGGTCAGGTGGATCAGTAGAGTCTGACACCTCCCCAGCCTTTGTTTTGCATAAAAAAAATTGACACACTAATTAATATGCTTTATAAGGATATAGTTTTTTTTTATTTTTTATTTATAACTGCGAGTCCAACAACCGAATTAAACTCATCTCATATAGTTTGATATTAAAATGCAAGTTGAGGATAGTGATAATGTACGAATAAACTTTTTATTCATTTAAGATTAATTCTCACATTAACATGGTTTATATATGAAATTATCGAATATGGTCGATTTCTAACTTTATCTTGTGACTCGTTATCTTTTAAATTACTTCATCCGATTAATCATCTGACCCACCCAATTCACCCGACAGATTAGATGATTGGTGAAACATTAGACGGGTGGGTAATAGATCGTGTAAATTTTTTTGTGACTGGTCTAGTGGAAAAATGGTTATATCAATCAACCGACTCATTTCATATCTACCCCTACGTACATGAAGTTGCTTCATCCCTTTACTGAAGAGGAGGTACATAATGATCTCTTTTCTACGCACCCAACAAAATCGATCCCCGGGTCTCGATGGCATGCAAACACCTTTCTACTACAAGTATTTGACATACTGTTGGCCCTGAAATTTGCAAGTTTGTTATTGATATACTTGAAGAGGGAGTTTATGAGGGATCTTAATTACACGTTCATTACTCTTATCCCAAAGGTTAAGGATTCAATGAGGATGAAAGACTTATGGTTAATTAGTCTTTGTAATGTGCTTTACAAATTAAATTGTGCCAAAAGTGATTGCAAACAGGTTTAAAGTGTGTTTAGCGAAGGTTGTATCGCCTAGCCTGAGTGCTTTAGCTCTAGTGTGCTTGATCACGGACAATGTCTTGGCTGCATTCGAGGTGTTTCATTATATGAAAATGAAGAGTACTGTAGTAAAAACATGGTGTATAGCTATGAAATTTGATATGGCCAAAGCGTATGATCGAGTTAAGTGGGGTTTCTTGGAAATTGCATGAGGAAGTTCGGGTTCAAACTTGTCACAATGGTCTCTTTTTTAGTGTTGCTATAGCTAACACATACATATTTATCCTAGATCACAAACTGAGACAAGGCGATTGTTGGAATGTGGTTGTCCCACATCGCTAATCTAGAAAATGTTTGAACAACATATAAGGTTGAAGGGCTACTCCTCTCATTGCCAATTGGTTTTGAGATGAAACCTCGTTGGGTTTATATGTTGTTCATGTCTCCCGCACACGCGATCTCCCACTCCACCGAGCCCAGCCGAGTTAACAGCGATCTACAATTATCTTATTTATTTTTATTATGTGTAGACTGTAGAGGCTCTATATATCTATATTATATTGTACGTTGTAGAGGAGTTGACAGGAATTGAAGGTCTTGCTTTTTTTTTTTTTTTTTGGTTGATGATAATGTTTTCTTTGCGAAGCCTACTTGTCAATACGGAACATAAATTGTTGATATTCTTCAAGCTCATGGAGCAACTAAGGGGTAACAAATAATCTTTGCAAAGTCTGAATTATCTTTTAGTTAGTAAGAATGTCGAGGCTAATTAAAAAAAGGTGGAGATTCATGGTGTGCTTGAGGGGAGGGAAGTGGAAAAACACGAACGCTAATTAGGGATGTTCGCGATCTTAGGGAGGTTCAAGAAGGCTATTATTTTCAACCAAATCAAGGAAATTAACATATGCACAAAAATTGAAGGGATGAAAGGACCAAAATTGGAGGGATGAAAGGCTAGAAGATTTTGACACGAGGAAAAAAGAAGGTTGTGTGTTGTTTCTTAGACCCCAAAAAAAATAAATAAATTATATGAAACCTTAGTTGTGCCATGGCATTCATACCGGCTATTTAAGGTTGCAAATCTTAGCTACTCTACCAGGAGGTACATTTATATCACGACACAGGTCTTTTAGACCTAATCCGTCAGGATGCTTTCAGATAGGGGATTCCCATCCAAATTATTACCTAATAAAAAAAAACGGCCATTTAAACTGGTCAATAAAATCTTCTTAAATTACATAATTAAAAGGTTACTTCAATTGATATTCAACCATTTTGGTACCTAATCGTTGATTGGGAGTGTTGAGAGATTAATTTGTTTTTCAAGCTATCTCTAAACTGCACAAATCATAGGAATTCATTTTACTTCTTTATATATATATATATATATATATATATATATATATATATATATATATATATATATATATGATTTCATAGGATAAGCATCTTAATTCACAACTAATGACCAACTTACATATATAACTAAACCATCAAACACTAATTAATGAGAGATGATGATTCAGAAGAAAAACGGAGGAAAATAGATGCTAATAAACATTTGCAGTTTATTACAATAGCACCCCAAATTTAAAACTAATTACAAAACAGCAACCACGTACTCAAACCCATAGTTGAAAATTGAGAAGGGATAAGATATAGAGAGAGCCAAGCATTAGACTTGCCTTAAGGCCAATTCGCCAACAATCGCACCTCCATCTATGTCTTCTTCTTCCTCTTCTTCTTCTTCCTTACATGCTTATCTAATCGGTATATCGCGATCTTCAACCTTCCTTGAAACCGGCCTCTTCCTCTTTGGATTGGTACTCTTTGCTCTGATAACTCTAAACTCGACATCTTTCAATCGCCGTACGTGCTGGAGTTATCTCTTAGCTAGCTAGCAATTCTTCTTCTTCTTCTTCTTCGTCGTCGATAATTTTTAGCAAAGCAAGGGAAGAAGAAGTTTTGGGAGTTATGAAGGAAACATCCCATATATGATATATGTAGTTGAAGAAATTGCAGATATGCAGCTTTGTCTATAATATAATACAGTTAAAGTGGAGACAGTATATATTGCGTTGCATTGTTTGAATTTCTACAAAGTAGGCCGACTTTATTTCTTTCTTATTTTTTATGTCTCAAAATATTTATTCCAGCCTGGTAAGAAATTATTTTGGGCAATTGACTTTACACTAATCCTACTTTTTAATTATGCTATAAGCTTTTAAAAAATTCAAAAATAATTTAATGCATGCACTAATTCTATTTTAATGGATTATTTGGGGTTACGACTCATGAAATTCTTAGCTCAAATCCATATATATTTCACAGGTTCGGTCAACCTAACAAATCATGTATGCTTTTTTTAAATGGTGGATTGTCTACGTAGTTTCAAAAGCTGAAATTGTTATATTATCGGATTATCCTATTATTAGTTAATAGTATTTATTGAAAAAGCTAAAAAATTTATATTACCCTGAAAGATAATTAATGTTATTATAATAGTAATATATTTTTATAAAATCAAGTTATATAAATAATAGTATTCAATCCATATTATTATTATTATTATTATTATCTATATAAACTCTTAATTTAGAAGAGTTTAGGATGATGTGTCAATCTTAAAGGCATTTTAGGAGTCTTAACCAATCATTGTTTTTTCCATTTTTTTTATTTTCTTTAATTCTTTTTTTTTTAATTCTCGTTTTTCTTTAATTTTACTAACCTTCTATATATATATATAAAAAAAAACTCTTAATTTAAAAGAGTTTAGGATGATGTGTCAATCTTAGAGGCATTTTAGGAGTCTTAACCAATCATTTTTTTTCCATTTTTTTTATTTTCTTTAATTCTCTTTTTTTTTCTTTTTTTTTTAATTCTCTTTTTTCTTTAATTTTACTAACCTTCTATGAGGATAGATCAAATGTTTACAAGCCTTATTATGTTTTGTGTTAACAAATCTTAACCGTTGATCCAAGCAAAATGGAAGGTCACGATTAATTCTTAATTTTAATTATTTCTATTTAAAAAATAAGTTGACCCCATAGAAAACCTATCCCACTCCTATCCTTCTCCTTCTTAGTACGTGTGTTTCAATCTCCCTCATCCCAATCCACACTAAACCCTATTTATCAAACGTCAAGCCTCCTTCTCCAGTGGAACCGCCCACCACCGCCAACTTCCCCCAGACCGTCGCCCACAACAACCGCCGTCGCCCGCTCACCATCGATGAGAAAATGAGGTTCGCGATTTCTCATCGATCTCACTTGCTCATCTTAATTCAACTGTATCTCTTTTGGTTGGTTGATGGTTTGCATTTGTAATTAGTGTAATATGCTTCAATTGATGCTAGCTTGGAATCCGTACACTCATCGGTAATCTCTCTCTCTCTCTCTCTCGATAACAATTTACCCGTGTTTACTTCTTTAACTAACGTTATCTCAATCGATGAATTTAATAGTCAATTAGTACATCAAATATCGACTTGTTGGGTGCGGGGTGCGATGATGGTGATGATAGACAAGGTAGCGACAGTGGTGGTAGAGCCTTTGAGTCCCACCGTGACCATGCTGGCTCGCACATTTGCCACTCACAAATTGATGTGATTTGGCACTTCATTATTTGTCTTTTGATCCTTTAATTTGCAAATCACGGATGAAGTAAGAGGTAATTTGGCCAGATTTCTCCCTTTTGCTATTTTTTTATTTGAATCAACATTTCTGGGTTGTGTATTTATATTTCTTTGTTCATAACTTTCAATCCCAGAAGCTAATTTGGCCGGGAATGGTGGCTTGGTGGGTGCAACAATCCAAGTTGGGTCAACTGGGTTTGAATTTGTAGTTTTCTTTGAGTGGTTGCTTGTGTGCTTCTTGTGATTATGCGATGGAAATCAAGAATTATTCATATGTATGTGAACAATTAGATGTAGGTTTCTCAAAATTCAAACTCTGTCTAAAATTGTTTATGAATTTATCGACTATTCGGCAAGTTCAAAGTCACTATTCGTTGATAATAAGAAATTATTCATTGGTATGCAATAAATATTCGATGGAATGATATAGGTTATTCGTTACTATTTAGTTCTTGTTTCATGTTCAGAGTCAATATTCGGTAAGTTCATAGTTTCTATTCGTTGATAATTCATAGTTATTCATATGTATTTGGTTAATTAGATGTGGTAAATCAAGAATTACATTTACATACTCTTTCAAACCAGCGAACAATTACTATCAACTTAGCGAATAATTACTATCAATCTAGCGAATAGTTGCAAAATTGACTAACCCTTTTGCTATTATCTCAATGATAACTCCTCTTTACGGATGAATAATAACGATTAATTTAGCGAATAATTACTATTAACCTAGCGAATAGTTGTAAAATTGACTAACTCTTTTTCTATTATCTAACGAATAATAAGTATAAGTTAACGAATGTTTGTATCACCTTATCGAATAGTTCGAATAGTGCACCACACATAAAACAACGTTAAAAAAATATAACGCCAAAAAAAACGTACAACACACGCACGTTATTTAGCAAGTGGCAAGGAAAGAAGTGGGTCCCATTAATTTTTAATTAAAGAAAAAAGCCAAAAAAGCCAAATAATCTCATCCATTCATTTGCACTAAGTCAATGACCTATATTTGTTAACACAAAACACATTAAGGGTTGTTAACACTAGACCTAACCTCAACCTTCTATATATATATATATATATATATATATATATATATATATATATATATATATATAAACTCTTAATTTAGAAGAGTTTAGGATGATGTGTCAATCTTAGAGGCATTTTAGGAGTCTTAACCAATCATTTTTTTTTATTTTCTTTAATTCTTTTTTTTTCTTTTTCTTTTAATTCTCTTTTTTCTTTAATTTTACTAACCATTGAGCTTAATTTAAAACATTGAATTCAATCTAATATAACTATTGGGTTTAACCGTACTCAAATTTATTTACTAACTATTGAGCTTAATTCAAAACATTGAATATAACTATTGATTATGAGACATCACATTTAAACAATGTTATAATGATATTGATATTATTATTACTGAGTAATTTAAAATATCTATATTTATGTATTATACTTTACATGAGATTTTTAAAAAATAATTTTCTGAGATAATTATAAGATACATTTGTTAGAAAGTTTTTTGTTATGATTTTTATCTTAACATTTATTAATATTTTATTATATTTTTATATATAATATTTTAGTTTTAAAAAAACTCGCCATGACGCAGGGATCGTACTAGTTATTATTGTTATAAAATTTTATTATTGTAATTACATACTACAAGAAATTAGTGAGTAGCCGAGATACTATCTGGGCTCCCACCCCCTTAGCAATAGCAAAACTAAGTCTAGTAAAAATATAACCTGCAACATGGGCTCCAGCATCCTGATATACTGAGAATTTCTGAATCCGGTTCAGCAAAGTAACAACATCCGTATCCAGCTCCCGCAACAAAGAGAAGGAGAAGGGTAAGAAACCATAACCAGTCACCGTGCACAAATCTCGATACTTGACACACTTACGCTGAGCAGCATCAACAACAACATGATCGGGCAAAAAATCAGACATCCCAGACTGAGTCAAGGGGGAGGATCATGTCAGATCAACACACACGTCTTGCCTCCTATCCCAAGAATAAAGGAGCAAATCTACCGGCCGAAGGGGCTTATTATTCCCATCAACCAAACCAATATCAACCTCCTTACCGACAGAAATCCCGGACATGTAGCAGATATCCAATAAGGTGTCGCGAACGAGGTTGTGGCGATGTTTAATGCCCACAGTACTAGCGCAGGACACGACATGATCACCATATACATCACCATCAAAGGTTAGAGAGCAAGCGGGACAAGGCCTAGAAACCGTGAACAACGGAACACCCAGTCGATAGCTAAGCACACTGCGATAGGTCCTTCCATTCATAGTCTACCCCATCCCAGAAATAGGAACTGCACGCAACCAATCAGAGGAGTAAGCACCCTACTGAGACTTTCATAATGCCACCTGTTGCGGAGTCAATGAGAAAGCATAGTCCGATTCAGCAGCAACCTTCGTGAAATATATATCTGTCAATTTCTTCATAAGTTTAGGCACAACGATTTCACTAGGGTCGCGTATGTAGGAGATCAGAACTCGTGGTCTCATTAAAAACGTGCAAAGCATCATCAAAAGTAGGGCCATCAACCATAATACCGGAAGGACGTAAGAGCTTAGCCTGTAACTCACCGGACTGCAAACGGGACGCCAAAAAAGCATAATGTAGGACATCCCCAGCAACATACACTCCGAGGCCACCAAAATGAAAAGGAAAGGTGGCAAGCCGCCACTGCCAATCTCCGAACTCAGGCCCAGGCGCAGTGACAATACGTTTCAAGCTAGAACAGAGTGCCACATCAAATGAAAGTTGGGTTGGCCCAAAGACACGCGGGGAACAAGTATGCAAAGCAAAGTAAAATTTAGAAATACCCGTACAAGCTCGAAGCAGAAGTAACTCGCACCGTGGGTCACCAAACCTCGCAACAGAATCCATAAGCTCTATGGTTCTAGTCACTCTCTTCGCCACAAGGTCGCTGCTGAAAGCAAGGCATACACTCCCAGAACTTTGACGCCGCGCGAAGGCCGAGCGATAGGGGGGGAAACACCAGGAAGACGACTCTTAGGGTTTTCTGTAGGCAAAAAAACCCCGGTTTTACCCACTAATTAAAACTTGACGTTTTACTATTCACATATGCTTTTTTAGATGTTCAAAACTATATAAAATATAGTATTGATTTTTTTTTAATAATTTCAATAAGTGTGAATTTATAAAAATAAATGTGTGTTCGTGGGTGAATGAATAGTAAATTGCTTATTTTAATTAACAGGCAGAGCATGTGTGTTTGTGACTCTAACAGCTGAATTAAAATACAGTTTGGGTATAATCCTACCCAAATTATTACCTGATTAAAGAATAGAAGAACAAAAATACGTACGATGATTAAAGTTACTAGTGATGTATTTGTAGGACATCGTTGAGAAATGAGCAAGTGGACACGTGTTGGGACATCATAAGAACGTGGTTATTCAAATTTTTTTTTGTCGGGAATCGAATTTATTTCCCGATAAAAAAAAATCGCTAGTTGCTCAACCTTTAGAGTAAGAGATAACAAATATCCCAACTCATTTTTATGACATAGAATTAGTCTAATGATATCATTCTCATTAAAAACAAGTCAATATCATCTAAAATTTACCAAAATTTTAATTTTGTCAATTATATATATATCATCGTTTTTTTCTCGGATTTATAGTCGAAAAAAAATCGAGATACTTTGTCACCACATCCTCAAAATTTGAATTATTTTTGTTGTTGGTTACATTTTTTTTTAACATGCCTCTATAAGCTAGTAGCTAGGTTGTTTTAATAGCTTGCCTTTTATTAATCGACCTTGGGTAATTAATAATGGGATAAACAGTAAAACCACTACTTGTTTAAAATGGAACCTTATTCCCAAAGAATGTCAAAATGAGTGATTGCTTGGAAAATATACAAAAAATTCTATCAAACATATTCTCAATGAAATAAAACATCCCTGATCCTATTGAGTACGAATGGGGGACAAATACAAGTTGAATGTCTATATATGATGGATTTTTCGCGCCTCGTGGTGGAAGGAGACTGTCCGATCTGACCGTCGTCAACGTCCTGTGTGGGATTGGTACTTGCCCGTGGCCTATTGAGATGGTGATTACCGGTGTTCTCGGCCTCTACAAATCCTTCGAGGCCATCAATTTCTCCCACACGTTTCGGGAAGGCAGCCATCCATTCCTCTCTACCTCTCAACGTAGGTAGTGAAAGAGTTTCCTTAAAAACAAATTTAGGATACTCTTCAACTTTCAATATGGGATGGGAAAGTTCACGAGACACCTTAAAATCACAAGCTCTTTGCATTATATCCAACATTTTGTTGGTGTTATCAGTCAATAAAACAAGTATATATTAGTGTGTTAAGTTTTGATCAATAAAACAAGTATATCCTATTGAAAATCCTCCCACGGGCTAAAGGAGATGGCACCTGATTAATTTTTATCCCGTCCTACTTGCATGCGCGCAGTTGAGGGTTTTCACTTTAAATCTTTTTGTTAATCCATGTAGTGCTAATCCAGCTATCAAACTAACTAACTAAAAGCATTGGTTTAATCTAACTTTAAATATTTATATATAAATTATTCAAAAAAATCCACATATTATGGAAATTTGCACAAAATTTCCCTTACAAAAAACTAAAATTATACTCGTACCAAACACCCAATTTGGGGTCTTATCTTAAAGAACTAACCATAACCTCCTTTTAGTGTTCAAAGTTGGTTTAGAAAATGTTAAATTAACACTTTGTTTCTAATATTAATTAAAATGCACATATTTTAATGAGCGAAAAACTCTATAAAATATTAATTTTTAATTAATTTTTTTTATATCATTTGATAATTATTACTAATAAGTATCAAATTATATAAAAAAAATTAATTAATAAATTGATATTTTAATGAGTTTTTCACTCCTTAAAAAACGTGTCAAAAAGTAAAGGAACATGTATTGTGAAACGGATAGAGTAATAACTTAGAAATATTATGAAATGACACCTTACCTATGATATGGAATGACACCTTACCTAAAAATAAACTGCAATCAACATTATAGTACCTTTTTGTTTCGGCTT
Source organism: Persicaria tinctoria (assembly GCA_037127255.1). NCBI lineage: Eukaryota > Viridiplantae > Streptophyta > Magnoliopsida > Caryophyllales > Polygonaceae > Persicaria > Persicaria tinctoria. Next base: position 12,784,514 of record JBANSL010000012.1, read on the forward strand.
GTACCTAATGACTAAGTACATTATCATTGCTCAAATGAATGACCAAACCCTACCTTTTATATGTACAAAAAAATTACATTACGATTTACACTTGTAAATTGGTGGTGAATGGTCAATGACTCAATGGTGTTGGTGATGTAATATGTATATGGGAAATTGGAGAGCCCCAATCATGCATATTCCTCCAAAACTTACAGGAAGCGAGTCATAAATTAGTGAGGATCCATACCCAATTTGCCTATTTTCTCTCCTTTTTTTTTCTTTTTTTATTAGGAAAAGTATTTCAAGGGTCAGACAAACTTGACTCCTTATGAGGCCGACAGAGTCGGCAGACAGTGATCCGTCAAACAAAAAACGCAAGAAAAAAAAGGTGCAACACAAAACAGTGGCAAGCACGCAATTCTGAGCGAGCAATCGTACCTAGTCCTAACACAACGGGAACAACATAGACTAAGAATTGAAAGATTGAGCCAAAACACTGTTCCATTGATATATCAAGTAAGAGTGATGATATGTGAGATGGAAATTAAGTACCGGGGATGAATCCAAAGTCGTGGGGTGAGAAAATGTAGCTCAGTGAGCCAAAATGCCGACATAAAAGGAAGGTACACGTACAAGTCAGTCGCTATCATCTATGAAGATAATGCAAATAAGCTAGATCAAGCAAAAGCAACCATGATCAAGCATGAAAAATGATCAAAATATGCAATAACTTGGGGAACAAGAAGAAGAGGAATAATCGGCCATTCAAGCCGCCACACTTGGGCACATGATCCCAAAACCCTACCACAAAAAGGTAGGTCATAATGCTTTATATAGGTCCCCTACAAGGGTGACATGTGTCTTGCACATGGGCAATGTTCTTATTACAAACAAGACAAAAATATAGAAAGTGCTAAATGAAAGATTAGACAAAGCTAAGTGCAGCTCAATGCACTAGCTGATCATTCAAGCCTAAGCTCAACATAGAGCTTTGCTTAAGCTAGAAATCTTTATTCTTCATACCCCCCCCCCCCCCCCTTCAAGTTGGACTTGGGGGCAATCCAACAAGTCCCAACTTGCAAGAGAAGAAGTAGTGTTGCCTTTCACCAAGAGCTTTAGTGAGTATATCAGCCAGCTGAACACCTGTTCTGACATGTTGAGGGTGAATGAAGCCTTCCTGCAGCTTCTCACGCACATAGTGACAATCTATCTTCAAGTGCTTTGTTCTCTCATGGAACACAGGGTTTTCTGCTATATGGATGGCTGATTTGCTATCACAGTAAAGAGGAATAGGTAAAGGAACATACATTTTCAGCCTCTGTAATATCCCTTCAACCCAAACAAGCTCACTAGAAGTGGTGGACATACTTCTATACTCTTCTTCAGCAGATGATTTAGAGACTGTGACTTGCTTTTTTGTTTTCCAAGAGACTAAGGCCTCACCAAAGAACACACAATAGCCAGTTAAGGACTTTGCACTGAATTGGCAAGCACCCCAGTCTGGATCACAGTAAGTTGAGAGAATCATGGATGACTCTCTAGGATAATAAAGACCTGTAGATAGGGTCCTCTTCTAATATCTCACCACATGAATGGCTGCATTAAGGTGTGGTTGTCTGGGTTCAACCATAAACTGACTTAGGTGTTGAACAGCATAAGATATGTCAGGTCTAGACAAATTAAGGAATAATAGCCTCCCAACAAGTCTTCTGTATCTTTCAGGATCTGCCAATATCATACCACTGTCTGTAGACAGTTTCAAACCTCTTGGAAGAGGAAATAGAGCAGGCTTGCAGTCCATCATTTGACAATCTTCAAGAATGTCAATGATATATTTCCTTTGGTGTAATGTTGTACCCTTATGATCATGCATGATTTCCAAGCCAAGAAAATATCTTGCCTCCCCAAGATCCTTTATAGTGAAGGCTTCATGAAGAGCCTCTTTAGTCTGATTAATAACAGTGATATCATCACGAGTAAGTAACAAGTCGTCTACATAGACTAATGCAACTACAATTCCATTAGGAACCTGCTTGATGAACAAAGAATAATCTTCAAGAGATTGAACATAACCCAAGCCTACTAGGAACCTGCACAGCTCTGTGTTCCACTGTCTTGATGCATGTTTCAATCCATAGATGGATTTCTTCAGCCTGCACACTTGCCCTGGTTTCCCAAGAACATACCCTTCAGGAAGTTTCATGTAAACCTCTTCTTCAAGCTTTCCATGTAAGAAAGCATTGTTCACATCAAGTTGATGGAGCTTCCATTTTCTGACAGTTGCAACAGCTATCAAGATTCTCACAGTAGAGAATTTTGCCACAGGAAAAAAGGTATGTTTATAATCCTTTCCTTTAATCTGATTATATCCTTTAGGCTTTAGCCACCAACCTGGCCTTGTATCTTTCTATGGTGCCATCTGGCCTATATTTAATCTTATAGACCCACTTACTCCCAATAGCTTTCAAGTTGGGAGGAAGATCAACTAGATCCCAGGTGTCATTTCTTTCTAAAGCCTGGATCTCAGTATCCATTGCATCAATCCAGTTGCTGTTCTGCATGGCCTGGTTATAACTATAAGGTCCAGGTTCAGCTACCATGTAGGCAAAGGATTTCAATGCTCCCCAATCATGATCAATTTTGTCACCAAGACATTCTGCAAGGAAGGACTGAGATAAGGAGTTTCTTTGCCTTCCATGCCTACAATCATAATCTTGCAATCTTCTAGGAGCAATATGTTGCCTGACAGACCTCCTTAAAGGAGGAAATTCATTTAAATCTTGCAAAATCTCAGCTGACATTTGGCCATTACTGCCTTCTGATTCTAGAGAATCTGGAATTTGAGAGGGAAGAGGTGTTTGGCCAGTACTTACCTCATTCTCTGCTATGAATGTGGGTGAATTGCTTCCCTGAGCATTGATGAAGTGGTGATCAACAAAATCACCATCTACAGCTGGATTAACAAGAGGCAAGGATGGTCTGATTTCTGTGCTCTCTGCTTCACCTTTAGGTTGCTCTTTATAAGGAAACTGATCCTCTCTAAAAATCACATCTCTGCTAACAAACATCTTCTGTAACTCCATATCCCAGAGTTTATACCCTTTCTGACCAAAGGGATATCCAAGCATCACACTCTTTCTTCCCTTTGCTTTCATTTTGTCTCTTTTATCATGACCCACTGGTGCATAACATAGACAGCCAATGACTCTCAAGTCATCATAATCTGCTGGCTTGTTGAACAATTTTTCATGAGGAGATTTCCAGTTAAGGACTTTAGTAGGCATCTTGTTAATAAGATGAGTAGCTGCAAGCCCACTTTCTCCCCAAAACTTCATAGGCAAGCAGGCATGTATTCTTAAACACCTTGCTGTCTCTACAAGGTGTCTATGTTTCCTCTCCACTCTCCCATTCTGTTGGGGAGTGTAAGGAATGGTTTTCTGATGAATGATTCCTTTAGAAGCAAACAAGTCAACACACTGTTTCTGCACAAATTCAGTCCGATTGTCAGTCCTTACACTTGACTAAACTGCTAAACTGAGTTTCCACATATGCCAAAAAATCACTGATAGCTTTAAAAACCTGCAGTTTTCTCTTCAATAGTAGGGTCCAGGTAACCCGGGTACAATCATCAAGGATAGTTAAAAAATAAGAGCAACCATCATAAGTAACACATTTATATGGACCCCATAAATCCATATGCAATAGATCAAAAGGCCTTTTGGCAATATTCACACTTTTCTGAAAAGGAAGTCTATGATGCTTAGATAAAGAGCAAGATTCACAATCAAAATTATCCATAACTGAAGAACTGAATATCTTTAAACGTCCGAGCTTAGCCATAGAACTATGACCAAGCCTAGCATGAACTACTTCCAAACTTAAACTAGCTTTATTACAACTTCTCAAAGCTCTTCCATCAAGTCCTGCTCCATCATGATCTTCAGGATGTATCTTGTAAAGGCCATGCTCTCTTATTCCAGATAGCAAAATCTTCTTAGATCCAGGGTCCTGGAAATAGCAAGAAGATTTTGTAAATATGGCTATAAGATCAGTTTCATCAAGAATTCTTCCAACTGAAAGCAATATGTGCTTGAAATCAGGCACCAGCAAAACATCACTCAATTTAATGCCATCAGTCAACTGCATATGTCCTTGTTCAGTGACAGACTTAATTGAACCATCTGGTAGTCCAATATGAATAGGTCTGTGTAAACTTCTTTTGCCATGTAAATTATGAGACTCGGACACCATGTGATATGTAGCCCCAGTATCCACTATCCATTCATTAATAGGTGAAGGTTCGATAATATAAAACAATGTAATATAGAAATACTCTAGAATGGGGGTTGAATAAAGTATGCCCGTTTTTCGCAGAAAGTCTCAAGACTTTTGGAGCTCGTATAAAACCCTTTGAGATTAAACCTGAATCACAAAGTTAGACAATCGAACCAAGTGCGGAAATAAGGTAAAGGAATAAGTAAAGGACACGAGTAATTGTTTACGAGGTTCAGCACGAACTTGGCCTACGTCCCCGCCTAGGGTTCTTCCGCAACCCTAGGATTCAAAAGGCTTTATTGATTCGCTTAGCTTAGGATCCTAATAGCTCACCAAGAAGCCTCTCTCCTATACAATTGCAATCTAGTCAACTCACGTTCCCTTGGAGTCCTAGACCAATCTAGAAGAGCCCCACCTCTCTCAGCTATCTAGTACAATCCTCTTACTCTCACAAATCAATAGCCTAGTGCAACTTCCCGAGTTACAAACTCTCGAATAACACTATAAATGAATATATCCTATAAGCTCACAGTGACTCTCAAAGGCTTTGAAATAAACAACAAACTCTTGATCGCTTAGCAGAGAGACACTTGGAAGACAGATCTTGCTTGAATGAATGAAAGCTCGTGTAGCACTGGTCCTTCTGTCTTCTTCTTCCTTTCCTTTATAGAAGTAATGTGGAGCATGAGGTTCTTCAACACCAGATCTTCAACAACGGCTAGTAAAGATCATGGCGCGCCCGGATCTTCTATTTTAGGGCAAATTGCATAAAATAGCACGAACTTTATGGATGGTTGCACTCAGTGGCACGAACTTAAACAAATACAAAAATAATCACCAACTTTGGTGTTTAGTTGCGGTCAGTGGCACATATACCCCCTATCTCGCTAATGTGGACTAGTGGGGGTGCTTACATGATTTTTTTTTTTTAAAAAGACATAAAAGATGTGTCATAATTATGAAACTAGCTAGGTTCCAATTTTATTCGTTATTTCATGTAATTCCAAATCAAAGATAATTGTGACAAATATAGCATTTGCAAATTAAAATAACTAGTACCAAATTTCAATTTGCAAATGTTATATTTGTCACAATTATCTTTGATTTGGAATTACATGAAATAAAAAATAAAATTGGAACCTAGCTAGTTTCATAATTTTGGCACATCTTTTATGTCTTTTAGTTTAAAAAAAAACATATAAGCATTCTCATTAATTCATATCTCGCTATATGTCTTTTTAATTAAAAAAATTCCATGTAAGCACCCCTACTAGTCCACATTAGCGAGATAGGGGGTATACGTGTCACTGACCGCAACTAAACACCAAAGTTGGTGATTATTTTTGTATTTGTTTAAGTTCGTTCCACTGAGTGCAACCACCCCTAAAGTTCGTGCTATTTTATGCAATTTGCCCTCTATTTTAGGACACTTCGAAGACATGATCTTCTTTGAATTGGATCTCCTCAATATGCACCACAAGGAAAGATATAATCTCGAAATACTTCCTGAAAGATTAGTCATACATATATATATAATATAAAGGAAGTATATAATAAGATTAAATAAAATACGGACTTTATAAAACAGGTTTTGTATTTCATCAACTGTTAATGCTCCAAGGCCTTTGACACAAACATCCTGTCAAAGCCTTTGAAACATTTATTCCGATTTTCATCAAGGGAGGGAGTTATCAATCTCCCCCTTGATGAAAGACAAAACCTGTGCATCCCTGTAACTTAGTCAAGCATAGATAATAAAATAGAAATCAGACTAAGTACCTGCATGGGTTAGACAAATGTTGGATCAAAATTTTTAAAGCATAAGCATGCAAAAGCCATCCAACCGAAAACTAAAAATCAAAAACCAAGGTCTTCCAAGACCTTTAAGCAGAGAGGTTTTCAAAGTCTAAACACCACATATCATCTCCCCCTTTTTGTCTTTCAACAAAGGGAGGAGGTAAAACAGTCACCAAAATAGTCACCAAATGTTTTGAAAACGTTTCCAAAAACCAGCAATGTATCAAGTGGGTGGGATAGGGTTTAAGCTTCGTCATCCGGAGCATCATCAGTGAGCCTCGTCCACAGTCCTTGTAGCATCTTGGAAATCCCGCTCATCTCCGTCATAAACTCCTTTTGCAGCTCCTTGATATCCAGGCGAACTTCCTCCAAGCCCAACTCTAGATTGTCCATGCGTTCATCGAAAGCTGGAGCAGTGGGAAAGGCTTTTGAAGGAGTGGCAAGACTCAAGGTCCCTTGGGAAGACCGAGTGATGCCAATCTTTTCAAGGCCCTTAGAGTCGAACTTACCCATATGACGCAGTTGTTCTTCATTTTTGACATCAATTCCAGAATAGGGTAGCAAAGGGGAGAGGAGATCCTTTTCTAGCTTTTCTGGCATGAGTCATGGTTCCAAGGATAGTGTTGGCCAGATCAAGATCAAGGCCATTTAAGATGCGGTAGAGCAGGACCATGGCATTGTCAGTAAGGAGTGAGCCAGAGTTAAGACGGGGTAAGAGGCATCGAACAATGATGTTGAAAATTATTTTTGCCTCAAGGGTTAGGGATGAGTGGGTGAGTTGCTTTGAGGCGTTGTTGGATGCTTCGGGTAGGAGGTACTTGGATCGGGCAAGGATGATGCAATTCTCTTTTGAGGGGTGTATTTCAGAGAGTGGAACTGGGGTAGGTAAGCCAAGGAAATCTGCAAAATCATTGGAGTTGAGAGAGATTCTAACCCCTTTGACAACAGACTCCAAAGACCAACCATTGGTGTCGTTTTTGGCTTTTAGGTTAATGTAAAACAGACGGGTGAGCTGGGGGTAGTAGACAGTTTCAAGGTTGAGAAGGGTCCAGGCTGGGGATTTTTTGAGAAGATCAATGCAGTGTAACTTCAAAGCTTCGAAGAACTCAAAATCCAAAAAATCAGAACAGCTAATCCTACGAGTTCAAAACTCATCTACCCACTTACTAGCAGTCTCAACATCTTGAAACCAAGAGGAGGGCAAGGATTGATTTACCTGGATATAGGCCGGGGGGTCGGCATTCTTCCTGCAAGCAATCGTCGGAGCAGCTCTCTTGACAGGCGCTTCAAGAGTCCTGAGGGTGCCCTTCCTGGTGCGCTTTGGAGAGGGAGGCTTGGCAGCAGCTGGGGCTTTCCGCTTCTTCGGAGATGGGGGAGGAGGAGAAGGAGAGGGAGATTCTTCCTCCTCTTCCTCAGACCCCAAGTCCTCACCGGACCCCGCTTCATCTCCTTCAGCTTCCTCGTCATCTCCAGATCCCTCTTGCTCTTCTTCTTCTTCCTCAGGCTCCTCCTCGAATGGAACCTCCTCGGCTTCGGCTTCCTTCAGAATCCGCTCAGCTTCCTCCTCGGCCAGTTTCCTAGCGAGCTCGGCCTCCTCATCGGCCTTTTTCTTCTTCAAGGCTTCCGCCTCGGCTTCCTTGGCAGCATCTCTCTCCAGGATGGCATCTAGGTCATCTTCCTCCTCTTCTTCGTCCACTTCCTCAGCCAAAATCTTCCTCTTCCCTTTCTGTTTAGCACTGAGCGGCTTCTTAGCAGAGCGCTTTTGAGAGCCCTTGGGAACAGTGGCCGTGCTCTCAGCGATGGTGCTCTGGACAACAGTTGGGACAATGGCTTGAGGAGCGGGTTCAGGTGTGGGAGAGGTAGCAGTGGCCTGACGTCCCTTGGGGGTGGCGCCAAGTCTTTTGGGTGTGATAGCTTTCTTTGTTTTGGGTGCCATGGAGGGAATCGGCTAGGGTTTCTTTAAAAAAGGTTGAGAGGTTGAAGAAGAAGAAAGTGAAAGGGTTTGGATCAGTTTTGAAAGTGTGAAGAATTCGGGTACAGAGGTGGGTATAAGTAGAGAGATGTGATGGAGTGATGGGACGAGTTTAGAGTTCCAAGGGAGGGTAATGATAAAATTGCAAGATTTGAAGAGTTTCCAATTCAAATTCAAATATTCCCATTAAAATCGGACTGAAAATCTGAAGGATTTAGTTCCATATTTAAAAATATCTCAACGGTTAAGAAAATAACATAAATAGGCAATTTTTGAAATCCGATAAAAAATATAATTGATTAAATATCTAAAAAGATATTAACCAAAAATATATGATCCGATAAATGTAATCCACCATTTAGTTCACACACCTTGACATAGTTCTCAAGGGTCTTGACACTAAGTAGAATTTATCTTTCGTAAAGGGAATGCTCCCCCTACGAAAGTGCATCCTTGTTAAGCATCCCAATCTCTCGTCTTATGAAGGTGAACTTGTCCTCTGCCAAAGGCTTTGAGGTTGATGCCAAGATCTCGCATTTGTTGAGCTATCCAAAGGATTTGGGAGCAACAGGCTCCAGCTGCAATGTATTCGACTTCTGCAGTGGATAGAGCAACTGAGTTTTGCTTCTTTGAGTGCCAACTGATCAAAGATGCTTTTAAGAATTGGCAACATCCTGATGTGCTCTTCCTATCCACCTTATAGCCTGCAAAATCTGCATCAGAATATCCAATTAAAGTGAAATCCTTTTGCTTTGGGTACCATAGTCCAAGCTCCTTAGTGCCATTGAGATATCGAAAGATCATCTTCACAGCCACGAGGTGAGATTCTTTAGGATCAGCTTGAAACCTAGCACACATGCAAACACTAAACATGATGTCAGGTCTACTAGCCGTGAGATATAATAAAGATCCAATCATTCCTCGATACTCCTTTTGATTGACACTTATTCCAGTCTTGTCTTGATCTAGAGACAATGTTGAGCTCATGGGAGTCTTGGCTGCTTTGGATTGATCCATCTTGAACTTCTTCAAGCGATCCTTAGTGTACTTTCTTTGGTTGACAAAGATCCCTTTCTTGGATTGATGAACTTGTAATCCCAAAAAGAAGTTGAGTTCACCCATCAAGCTCATCTCAAATTCACTGCACATGATGTCAGAAAATTCCTTGCACAAAGATGTGTTAGTAGCACCAAATAATATATCATCAACATAGATTTGAATAACCAAAATGTCCTTTCCTTTGGTTTTGATAAAAAGAGTCTTGTCGATCAACCCCCTCTTAAAATCATTTTCTAAAAGATATTTTGACCAGCGCTCATACCAAGCTCTTGGGGCTTGTTTCAAACCATAAAGCGCTTTGTCAAGTTTATAAACATGATTGGGAAATTCTGAAATTTCAAAACCTGGGGGTTGAGCCACATATACTTCTTCCTCTAAGAAACCATTGAGAAAAGCACACTTGACATCCATTTGATATAATTTTATGCTCATAAAAGATGCAAATGCTAATAGAATGCGAATAGCTTCAAGCCTGGCTACGGGAGCAAAGGTCTCCTCGTAGTCAATACCTTCCTCTTGATTGTAGCCTTGAGCAACAAGCCTTGCCTTGTTCCTCACAATCTTACCATTCTCATCTAGCTTGTTTCGAAATACCCATCGTGTGCCAATGACTGATTGATGCTTTGGCCTAGGCTTCAAGGTCCAGACTTTGTTCCTTTCAAATTCGTTAAGCTCACTTTGTATAGCAATGATCCAGTCTGGCTCCTGGAGTGCCTCATCTACCTTCTTTGGCTCAATAAGAGAAACAAACGCGTGAAAAGCACAAAGATATTTAAGTTTAGAACGAGTTTGAACACTAGAAGTAGGGTCAGAAATGATATCCTTTAAAGAGTGTGATGAGGAGTATTTGAATTTCCTTTTGCTAGTCTCAGCTCCTTGATTCGTCACACCAGTAGAATAGACTTGTAGTACATCTGACTCCGTGGTCCTGTTAGGTTCAGTTACAGCAGTTTCTGACGTCTCAACATTGTTGGATTGGACACCAAGGGATTTGGACGAATCTTTAACACCTTGGGCCAATTCTTCAGTGTTAAGAATCGGTTCCTGCATGTTCCTCTTCTCTGTGTTCTTAGTAGCAGCATCATCACCTTCCTCGTTCTCTTCATGGATGTTAAGATCTATATCTGCAACACTTTCACTCAAAGCACCGTCATTGCATTCATCAAAAATAACATGTATTCTTTCTTCAACTACCTGGGTCCTTTTATTGAAGATTCTATAAGCTTTGCTACTCGTGGAATAGCCAAGAAATATATCTTCATCACTACGCGCATCAAATTTCCCAAGGTTATCTTTTCCATTGTTATGAACAAAACAAGTACAGCCAAAGGGTTTAAAATAAGATATAAGTGGTTTGCGGCCTTTGAAAAGTTCATAAGGAGTTTTCTTTAAGATGGAACGAATAAGACAACGATTCAAAATATAGTTAGCTATGTTAACAGCTTCAGCCCAATAGGTTTTAGGTAATGCATTTTCTAAAAGCATAGTCCTGGCCATATCCTCTAAGGTGCGGTTCTTGCGTTCCACAACCCCGTTTTGTTGAGGTGGCCTAGGAGCAGAAAAGTTATAGGAGATGTCATATTTAGCACAAAACAAATCAAATTGAAGTTGATCAAACTCCCTACCATGATCACTCCGAATTGACACTATGGGCTCGTTTCTTAAAGTTTGCAACTCCTTACAAAGTTTTGAAAACTCAAATAAGGCCTCTGATTTTTCTTTTAAAAATGCAACCCAAGTATATCTAGAAAAATCATCAACAACAACTAGCATGTACTTTTTACCATTGGGAGATTTGACTCGCATAGGACCACATAAATCCATATGTAAAAGTTCAAGGGGTCTAGAAGAACTTACAACCTTTTTGGGTTTGAAAGAGCTACGTGTTTGTTTACCTCGTGTGCATGCATTGCACATATCAATACCTTTGAAGTCCATTTCAGGTAGCCCTCTTACAAGCCCTTTGGACACAAGCTTATGTAGCGTATGTGGACTCACATGACCGAGTCTCCTGTGCCAGAGCTTTGGATCGTCCGTCAAATCCTTTAGACAGGTTAAGCTTCCTTGTGCCACTTGATCAGCATTTACGGCGTATATGTTGTTGTAACGATATGCAGTCAATATAACTTCACCCGTATCATCTCTGCACACTATACATCTTTTCTTGTTAAATCTGACATTGTTGCCACTATCACATAATTGAGAGACACTAAGCAAATTATACTTTAAACCATTAACAAGATAGACATTTTTAATACTATGGCTGGAATCACTTCCAAGAGTGATTGTTCCCGTGGATTGCTCCTTTAGATCATGAAAGAGAGAGCTCTTCCCACTCATATGCCTCGAGCATCCACTATCAATAATCCATTTGTGATCTTTCACCATGGTGATCTCCTGCAAGACAAACATCAACCTTTGTGGCTAGACCAATAAGCAAATTTGGATCCATTGTTGGGGTAAACCATATTTGGTAAAATAGTGCATTTTGGAACCCAAACTTGTGTTATCCGTTCTTTTCTCAAATGAACAGGAAATGTATTGCGAATAATATATGGATCCTTTCTTCTATAGGGGCATGTCTCTTTTACATGTCTCTTTCTAGCACAATGGTGACATATAGGAGAGGTTCTGCTTCTTTTTGCCTTTACAAAAGTGGTAATGTGTTGCTTCTTTAAAAACTTTGGATTGTAACCAATACCACTTTTGTTTAGAGAGCTTTGTTGCTCACCCAACATCCTATCGAGAGTACCTTTGGATTTGGTAAAACTTATGAGGGTTGTCTGTTGGTCTTGAATCTTATTATTCAGGGAGATCTTCTCGTTCTCTAAGTCATGATGCTCATTTCTTAGAGATGAGAGATTTTGCTTGAGTTCAGATTTCTCCGAGTCAAGCGTCTTGACTTTAATGTCAAGACCTGAATAAGAAGCTTCAAGACCTTTGACCCTCATAGACAGATCCTCAATAGTTCTTTCATGGTCCACAGTTCTCTTAATAAGAATGTTAGTTTGGGCAATAAGCTTCTCTTCATTGGCAATCATATTGGAAAGGAATTCCGATAATACCTCTTTTGGACTTTCCATAAGTTCTCTTACAGTAGCTTTAAGCTTTTCATCGTGGGATTCATCTTCTGAGGCCATAAGACAAATGTTGGCCTTCTCATCGTCGGAGTCAGAGTCGGAATCACTCCAAGTTGCCACCATGGCTTTCTTCTTCCATTTGTCACCTTTCTTGGGCTGGCTCTTTGTCTTTTGAGGGCAGTCCTTCACAAGATGATCTGTTTCACCACATTCAAAACAAGACAACGGTTTAGTCTTCTTTTCATACTTGTTGTATTGAGGCTTACCTCGAAATTTTGAAGACTCTGATCCATCCTTATTGTTGAATTGCTTCTTCATTTTGAGAATTCTAGCAAGGCCTCTTGTGATAAGAGCAAAAGGATCATCCTCATCGTCATCCTCATCTTCGGAATCAGATCCATCCTTGGGCTCATCCTTCTTAGACTTGAGTGCCAAGTTCTTAGTGCTAGCTGGAAGTTCTCCATCGTCTTCATTAAGCATCATCTCATGCGTGATCAGCTTCCCAAGAAGGTCATCAAGGGGTAGAGTGGTGAGGTCCTGGGCTTCCTCTATAGCTGTTACTTTTGGACCCCATTTCTCATTTGGAAGGCACCTCAGTATCTTCCTCACTTTCTCGACGTTGGTAAAGCTCTTGCCGAGAGAGTCAAGGTTTTTGGTGATTTCTGTGAATCGTGTGAACATGGCCTTGATTGACTCATCAGACTTCATCTTGAAGAGCTCATACTTTCGAAGGAAGATGCTGATCTTGGTGTCTTTCACTTGGCTCGTTCCTTCATAGGTGACGACCAATTTGTCCCAGATCTCTTTAGCTGACCTACAAGATAAAATACGGTTAAACTCATTAGTGTTAAGACCACAATAAAGTAAGTTAATAGCCCTGTAGTTTTTGGAGATGGTTTCAAGATCTACTTGGTTGTATTCAGACTCCTTCTTTGCAACTTTGGTATCGTTTGGTCCCTCTTTCTCTGGAATCTTCGGACCATTCTCTATAATGTTCCAAGGCTCTAGATCTTGGTCTATGATGAACATCTTCATCAAAGATCTCCAGTGGACAAAGTTGTTTCCTACAAAGAGTGGCGGTCTGCTTGTGGACCTTCCCTATGCAAATCCTCCGCTTGCTTCACCAGACATGATCAAAAACTCACAAGATTGTTAGATCAAAAACAGTGAGTAAAGCTCTGATACCAATTGAAGGTTCGATAATATAAAACAATGTAATATAGAAATACTCTAGAAGGGGGGTTGAATAGAGTATGCCCGTTTTTCGCAGAAAGTCTCAAGACTTTTGGAGCTCGTATAAAACCCTTTGAGATTAAACCTGAATCACAAAGTTAGACAATCGAACCAAGTGCGGAAATAAGGTAAAGCAATAAGTAAAGGACACGAGTAATTGTTTACGAGGTTCAGCACGAACTTGGCCTAAGTCCCCGCCTAGGGTTCTTCCACAACCCTAGGATTCAAAAGGCTTTATTGATTCGCTTAGCTTAGGATCCTAATAGCTCACCGAGAAGCCTCTCTCCTATACAATTGCAATCTAGTCAACTCACGTTCCCTTGGAGTCCTAGACCAATCTAGAAGAGCCCCACCTCTCTCAGCTATCTAGTACAATCCTCTTACTCTCACAAATCAATAGCCTAGTGCAACTTCCCGAGTTACAAACTCTCGAGTAACACTATAAATGAATATATCCTATAAGCTCACAGTGACTCTCAAAGGCTTTGAAATAAACAACAAACTCTTGATCGCTTAGCAGAGAGACACTTGGAAGACAGATCTTGCTTGAATGAATGAAAGCTCGTGTAGCACTGGTCCTTCTGTCTTCTTCTTCCTTTCTTTTATAGAAGTAATGTGGAGCATGAGGTTCTTCAACACCAGATCTTCAACAACGGCTAGTAAAGATCATGGCGCGCCCGGATCTTCTATTTTAGGACACTTCGAAGACATGATCTTCTTTGAATTGGATCTCCTCAATATGCACCACAAGGAAAGATATAATCTCGAAATACTTCCTGAAAGATTAGTCATACATATATATATAATATAAAGGAAGTATATAATAAGATTAAATAAAATACGGACTTTATAAAACAGGTTTTGTATTTCATCAACTGTTAATGCTCCAAGGCCTTTGACACAAACATCCTGTCAAAGCCTTTGAAACATTTATTCCGATTTTCATCAAGGGAGAGAGTTATCTATTGGCCTTTCTGTCAGTGCAACATTTACATTATTAAAAGGTAGCATACCTGCAAAATTAGCAGATGAACCAATGCTCCCTTCCATTTTATTCTTGCCTCTCATTTTCTTGAGAATTTCCTGATACACAGCATTGACCATTGCTGAGTCTATGTTCCCTCCTGCATCATCCTCAAGAGGATTGTTTTGCACTTGAGAATCCATAGAACCAACTGCATTTGCAAATCTCCTCCCAGTGCTTCCACTGCTTGAACTATTCTTCTCTTTCTCTTTGAGCTCTTTGAACCATTCAGGTATCCCATGCAATTTGAAGCACTGCTCAACCAGATGCCCTTTCATGTTACAATAAGTGCAAGTGAAGTTCAGCTTAATCCTCTTCAACTCCTTCCAGTCTCTCACTTCTTTCTTAAAAGGAGCCATACCACCACTAGATGGCTTGTACTGATAGCCATTTCCTCCCCTGTTAGCAACTATAGCACTGGAGTCTGCATTCATGCCTTGAGAAGTATGATCATTAGAAGCTTCATTTCCCCTTTCTACTTGCTGCAGTATAGAGTATGCCTTGTTGAGGGTAGGCAAAGGATCAGTGGCTAGAATAGAGTTTCTAGCAGCATCATACTTCTCATTAAGACTCATCAGCAACTGCATAAGCCTGTTACGAGACTCAATCTCAGAGAATTTCTTTTTCAAATCACAAGTGCATCCAGCTAAAGCACCACAAGCACACTCTGGCATACATTCTAGAACTTGCAGTTCATCCCAGTTTCTTTTGAACATGTTATACAGATCTGCAAGGTTCATGTTTCCCTGCACAATGTTCCCAAGCCTCCTCTTGATCTGGAAAATAAGAGGTGCATTTGTTTGTCCAAATCTTTCCATAATATCATCCCATAACATTTTGGAAGATTCCTGAAACATGAATCCTTCAGCAATATTTTTAGACATTGAATTCAATAACCAACATCTAACCATGTTATCTACTCTTATCCATTTCTCCAAATCAGCATGACCCACAGCAGGTCTAGCACAAGATCCATTAATAAAACCAATTTTACACTTAGCACCAAGAGCCATGATAACACCTCTGCTCCAAGTCATATGGTTGCTTCCATCAAAGGGAATTGCAACAAGCTGAGCACCTGGGTGATCTGAGTTCGACAAGAACAAAGGATCACCTGAATTTACTGTTTGATTGGCCATATCTTCAGCAACTCTGCCTTTAGTATTAGATTTTCCAGTAGTAGCAACAGTGAACATAAGCAATGCAGCAAATGATGACAGAAAAACGAGCAAATTACCTCCCAAGAACAGCCTCAAGCTCTGATACCATATGAAGATAATGCAAATAAGCTAGATCAAGCAAAAGCAACCATGATCAAGCATGAAAAATGATCAAAATATGCAGTAACTTGGGGAACAAGAAGAAGAGGAATAATCGGCCATTCAAGCCGCCACACTTGGGCACATGATCCCAAAACCCTACCACAAAGAGGTAGGTCATAATGCTTTATATAGGTCCCCTACAAGGGTGATATGTGCCTTGCACATGGACAATGTTCTTATTACAAACAAGACAAAAATATAGAAAGTGTTAAAGGAAAGATTAGACAAAGCTAAGTGCAGCTCAATGCACTAGCTGATCATTCAAGCCTAAGCTCAACATAGAACTTTGCTTAAGCTAGAAATCTTTATTCTTCATATCATCCCTTAAATCCACTACCCTTATCCACGAGCCTAAATCCTCTATCAATCTAACGAATTACAAAGATAAATGAGTTGGGTATAGTTCAATGACATACAAAAGAAATTAAATATTTTAATAAGCGGATTATTGTCATTTTATGTATTTTTAATTGAATCTCTAATAGATCTTAATGATGGATGGTGTGGCTGTACCCAAATTTTTGGGTTTTAACTTTTAACGGGTAGCTGAGCACAGTTATGTGTTTAGGGGCTGATATTGGACAACTTGAGCAATTTGCCTTTTTTTTTATATATAATTTAAAAGCCCCTATGGCCTATACAATGACAACTTGAGCAATTTGGTTTTTTTATTTTAATTAAACGCCCTTAGACCATCCACATTGGTTTTGTGCAAAATGTACACATTTGTACAAAGTGTGTAAAAATACACATCACTTTTTAGCAATTTGCTTCATTTGTGAAATGTGCATTTTTTACACACCATTGAAATCAGTGGCGGATCCTGAAGCGTTTAGTTGAGGGGGCGAAAAATTGATCTCTAATTTTTTTCCGAAAAAATCATCAATATTTGAAGTTTTCGGGTTTAATTATAGTACTAGTACAATTCCCGCGCCATGGCGCGATTTTTTAAACTAAAACCTTGATAATATAAATAATAATATTATAAAATATTAATAAAAGTTAATATAAAATTCATTAAAATCTTTACCATAAATGTATCTTATAAATATCTTAAAAAATTATTTTTTTAAAAATATCATGTAAAAGTATAATATATAAATATGGATATTTAAATCACTTAATAAAAATAATAATATTATTGTAACGTTGTTTAAATGTTATGTGGTAGAACAGTTATCTAAAATGATACTATTGGATATGTCATATCATCAGAAAGGTTTATATATTAAGTAGTATATAAACATTAGATATTTATAATATATAAATATTTACATGTAGATTAATAGTAAGCATTAGATTATATTAAATTTAATATTTTAAATTAAGCCTAATAGTTAGTAAATATATTTTAAAAAAAAGAAAGAAATGTGATTGGTTTAAAGGGAAGAAGAATAAAAATTAAAGGGAAAATAGATTGATTTAAAGAGATAAAAAAAAGTAAATATAGGCTAAACTCTTTTATTTTAAGAATATATATAGTAAATGTGATAAAAAAAATAATTTAAAAAATGTAATTGGTTTGAAAAGATAAAAAGAAGGAGAAAAAAATAAGTAAAGGAAATCAATTTGTGATAACCCTAGTAGCTATTTTAAATTGAATTCAATGGTTTGAATTAAGCCTAATTGTTAAAAAAATATGTTGGAAATAAAATAAAGAATATGATTGATTTAAAAAGATAAAGGGAAGAATAAAATTAATAATTAAAGGAAATAATAATTAAATATAGGAGAGAGGAAAAAAAATTAGAAAATAGGAAATTGGTTAAATTACCTAAAATCAAGGAGAAGATGACACGTCATCAAAGTCTTCTGATTTAAAGTATTATATAGATTAAGTTATGAAGTTTAATAAATGATGAATATGATAGAAGTCTATTAATTTGGTAAATAATGTGAAAAATAATTTATATCGCTTCAGTTTTGAAACGTTTATAACTTTTTACTCAGTTATCGGATTTGAGCTTATAATATATCAAATCGAAGCTATCGACGAGAAGAATATTTATATTAAATTTCATTTTTGATTGGGAGGGCGACTGTCACTCCCGGTCCTTTAAAGGATCCGCCCCTGATTGAAATACAATTCATTTAAAACAAAAGGGAAAATAAAATCATAAAAAAATAAACCAATGAAATTGTCTTATTTTTTGTAAAAGTTTTTGCACATGGGGGAGATGGTGTGCTCAAATTTGCACATCACATGCTCAAATGTGCACATTTGCACACACCCAAAACAACCAATGGAGCTAAAAAATGTCTAAAAATAACACATTTGCACACCACCATTGTGGATGATCTTAGGAAGTGAAAAAACGAGAGTAAAAGCAGACAATTAAAGTATCGCTAGGGATTATCAATTATTCATTTATTGTTGGTCGTATTATTTGGTCCTTTGCACCTTTCTGTATTTTTGTTATATATTTGACAGTTAAATTTTTTTTTTTTTTTTTGAAGCAAGATAAGAAATTCGGTTCTCTAGACAAGCCTAGAGAAACCGAGAGACCGGACAAGCCGGTGGATGGACTAACCATCATGTACAACTGAAGAAAATAACAGAAGCAAATGACAGAAAAGACAGAAGCAAATGACATAAAAAATACAAGGATCGTACAACTCATCCTACGCTGTAAATCACAAGTCAGAAGAGAAACGAAACGATCGGCCAAAGAGACAACGCACTCAGAGAACTCTGGGGAACTAGCAGACACCTCAGATTATGGACTCAAAAGAGCCATCGAGTGTCAATCGCAAACCACGACGTCATCGAACATAACAAATCATCAACCGCTCACAAGAAACCTGCAACACAATAAGAACAGACCAGTACACCAACCCACAAAATCAAACCCAAACCACATCAATGCCCATTCAAACTCCCGTGCACTCATCTCAACCCTCAAGAACGATAACTAGATCGTGAGCGGACTACCACAAGGATAACCCCAAATAGAGGCGATAAAAAACGAGAGAAGGAAACGAAAAGGAGCAATAATGAACCGGAGAACGATTGAAAGTGCAGGCGAAACAAAAATCCCAATTGTTTAAGCTCATTGACAGGAACAACCGGAGTAGGCAACCGCGGGAGCAGACGACGAAATAGGCGGCGGAGCCAAGGAGAGTCTGTGAGGCCGAGGTCGAAACAAGGGTCGGTGAACCGATGTGGACGGCAACCGAGGTAGGCGGAGGAAGGCAGAGGAGGCGGAACAGGGAGGCAACAAAGGCCAGACAAAGTCAAGGCGGCGGAAGACCGGCGAGGGCGACGGGCTGGCGGAGCCGAGAGACCTAAGAGATGAGGCTAAGAGGTGAGGGTCGGGTGACGGGCTGGCGAGAAGCGGCCATGGTGGCGGCCAAAGAGGTGAAGGTAGGGGCAAAGACCTGGTAGAAACGAAGGTGGAGGACGCAGACGAAGGTTGTGAGGGACGATGGAGGTCGGAGAGTTACGGCGGTGAGCCAAGGGCTACTATCGGCATCAAGGAGCATGGTGGTGGACTGGTGGCAGCGGCGGCGTAAGACTAGGTTAAAGGGAGGCGGCGGGCCTCAAAAGAGAGGTTTTCGGTGCTCTCGAATTATATATTTGACGGTTTATTGTCCGCTTCCGCTTCAGACTTGTATATGCTCGAATTTTTACTTATTTACTAAAAAAATTATTGCCTTAACGCATTCGGAACCTCCTCCTACACCCCAATGTGAGGTTCCCTTGGGACCGGTATTGGTTTAATAACCCGTATCATGAGCCACCACCAATGGAAGGTTAGCCTGGCCAGGTCCCAGCCCAGAGCAACCGGACGCGAGCCTTTAAATGGGATGGTTCAGGACTGCTGGCTAGGCCGAACCCTGCCCCAGCCCATACCAACCGAAAAACAGGAGTCGGCATTATTAGAAGGATTCTGTACCTGTTCACGAAACGAGTACAGTACAGCAAAGTCCCTTGTTGAAGCCATGAATATGCCATTCAACTTAAATGCATCAACCCACAAAGGATGGGCAAACAGTTACACAACTGGGGTCTGGAAATGCACAAAAGCAATACGTGAAGCGACCTTTGCAAACAAATGGTGCCCTATTTAAGTGCAGAAAAGTAGTTGCAAGCTGCCCCCACTCTTGATTCATTTTCATACTACTGCAAGCATTCACGGGCTCCAAAATGACCGCGATTTCATCTTGCTAAAGCTCACTGAGGAGAAGGCGGAGGAAAGAAAAACGGGCAAAAGTGAAGACAACAGCTCATCTGGTGGCCCATGCTAAAATCAACCACCAATTATCTGTTCTTCTCCTATCATATGCAGTTGCTTTAATCTGGTTTCCTATGAACTACAATTGAGGAATCGGTCTTCGTCATGGCAATATGAGCTTTGTCTTTATGACCCCAAGATCAAGGCGTGTATTTCGGCCCAGCTTGAGGCGACATAAAGAACACCTGACAGCCCCTTCCAATTCAAGGGGCTTCCTTCGACGTAGTCTCTCTGTTTCCTAACCAAGCCATGGAATAAAGGGACAAATGTAACACCGAAATGACTTCCTACCTTCCTCAGGCTAGAGCTTGACCCCAGAACAATCCCTATGTCTGCCTTTAGTAGACAAAGTAAGTCACCGACAGAATCCCCAATGAAGACCGTTAGCTTCTTCTTCTCATCATTACAGCTCTGCAGGATGTTGCTGAAAGCTTCAGCCTTGTCGAGTGGAGACTCAACCTTCTTGACAATTTCACCGGTTGAAATAGATTCATTGTATTTGAACTCGTTTGCATGTACATTCAACACATGTAATCCACCTGCTTCAAATCCACAGAATAGAAAGTATTAGCATAATAAGTTTAGTCTACAACAGATTAAGTGCAAGTACTGTAAAAGTTCCAAGGACAAATCAGGTCATTTCTTATTCACAACTAATAAAGTGCTTTTTTTCTCTTCCTCTTGCAACTAATTAAGTTACTTCTTATTTGCCCAAATAAAATCCAACAACTAGGGCGCACAGGTATACTTGAAGCTCCAAAATAGAGCCTTAACTGAAAGCACTTATCGATCCATTACAGCTTCCATATGAAGCCATATCAACCACCAGTGGAAATATTTAAATCACAACAGTACTACAGTAGGGGGTTGCTAGCATAGGTATTACCTGATGAAAAAGCAGATCTAATCAGATCTCCACACCAGCAATATGACAGGACATGTACGTTCACATCCAAATCATCATTCTGTATCACTTTTTGAAGGAAACCACTACAACCATCTTGAAGAATGAGACGCTCGCCAGCCTTCTTAACATCTTCAATATTTAACCCCTTCAACACTCCAGACTCGATCACTCTATCATTGGCTTTTTTCTCAAAATTCGAGAGCGACTCCAGTGCTTTGCACAACCCCTCATAATCAAATTTTGCAGCTGCAAAAACATTCGATTCCAAGAATGTCAACAGCCAATGTATGTCAAAAGACATTCATACGAAAAACATCAGAAAAATAATACTGTGCAGAAGCAAGATCAATTGACATACCTTTCTTGGTGGCTAAAATGCTCTCTATGCATTGCTCGTACTCCTCAGTGTACTGCTTGGAGAGAACACCCCATGTACTTCTCAAGTCAGCTGATGACATCCGAACAATTTGATTTTCAGTCTGATTCTGATCAGACTTGGGAGCTGTTAAAATTGCAATCTCAGCTAGAACCGCAGATGAATCAACAACTGTGCAAGTCAAGTCAAAATCCGAAAACAACATAAAACTCCATTCTGCGCGCTTCATCTCTTTACACAATGGAACAACACTTTTCTGGAGTAATTGTTGAGCATTGAAGAAATCTATTTCAAGCCTCATAGCTTGTTGATAAAGCTTCTCCATGACTTCAAGCTCTTCACTTGTCAGAGAGATACTCAATTTATCGAGCAAGTCCTCTGTTTTCCGAGCCGATAACTTGATCCAAAAATGTATAGCAAGTTAGTATTCAAGATGGAGGCTAAGTCCTTGCATAATATTTACAGTATACTGGGATAGACATATACATTAAGACCTCAAGATCAGGACAAACCTGAAAACTTTCAGATGAATAGTTGTCAATCCATTTCTTGTATGGATGATTATGATCTTCATCAGGATTTAGTAGGGCCTGCAGCTCCTTTCCTATAAAGGCATATAGCCTCATGCAAGGTGTCATTGCACCCAAGGTGTAAGCGGCTATCTTTGTCTTTTCGAAAGGAGTGGCGAGTTTAGCAGCGCCTTTTACTCCATCATTTTTTCCCGATGCTGTGGCCAACAAGAAATCTGTGTACTTTGCAGTTGCAGAATTACGGGTGTTATCCTTGACAAGATCAGAACCCCACTCCTGCACATTTCAAAAAATGAGATCACCTGAATGTATTCAACATTTCAACCAAAAAAGGACATAATAAAAGGAATGCATAGCTGAGTAACTGAGGGAGGTACATAAGAAGAGCGTGTGAATACAATGACAAATGATAAAAGACTGGAACCCAGATAAAGTTATACATCATGATAGAAGAAACCAAAAGGCAAAGCCTATGAGCTGTAAGGTATAAAAAAATCTAGGAGAAGCTGCACAAGAGAATTGATATTCAAGTCCTGGGCATGAAATGGAAAAAAAAAAGGAACAGCAAACTACTTTGGGACAACATTTCCAGACTTCCAGTTAATTGTAACTGGGCAGGAAACGAGATTACATTAACCACCCCAGACTGGCTATTGTGTAAAAGAAGGATTATTTTATCATGCCAAAGTTATGGTATCCATTAAAAATCATGCTTTGCAACAATTGCCGCCATCACCAAGCGAGAGCCACCAAGTAGTTTCTACAATTTGTCTCTTTCATCCTCACAGTGGTGTTATGTATAAGTTCAGGACTCAACCTAGTGGCAAACTTAACCGGTCATAGAATGATTTCCGCCATTTTCTTTTTGGCAGCTCAACTAATTTCCAGTAACAACAGTGAGTATCATGATAAAACAAAATAAAGAAGACTGGCAGGTCTCACCTGCTAGGCAGCCTAGGCCAATTTTTAGAACATTGGCAGGTCAAATGACGTTCATAGCCCTCATAGAGGTGACAGCCCTCTTTTTAGTGCTATAGCAGGTCTCACCTGCTAGGCAGCCTAGGCCAATTTTTAGAACATTGGCAGGTCAAATGGCGTTCACAGCCCTCATAGAGGTGACAGCCCTCTTTTTATTGCTATACAAAACAAAAAACAACGATGCTTATTTCTAATTTGTTTCTTGCCAAAATCACATATGCCTTGATGGTTTCCCAATATGCATAGTAAAGATCACTGTGCATTCCTGCCTTTACTTGCAGTACAACCGTGTTTTAAACTTCAAATGCTGTAGAGGAAGAAAACCCATACATCTAATTCCATTTTGCTCCTTGCAAGAGCAAGATTTATTCTTGTCAAGTTAAAACTTAGAAATGGGTTTGTATAGTTCAAAGTTGTCAATACTTTCATCTTGCTCAAAATCAAACAATTGAAGCTACGGAGCTACCTTTGGCTGGCTGGGCCAACTATGGGATAAACAAAACTATCATACTATCATTCTTAAAAATAACTTTAGCAAAGGACACAAAAATGTCAAAATCCCCATAAGCATAAACGTTTCAATGAATTCAAGGAGTATACGAGCTTAGCATATCAACAGGAAAAAAAAAAAAACAGAGTAACCTTTCCATTTCGATCATTCTCAATCTCAAAAATGGAGTTTTGCTTCTCAGCCTCAGTATTTTTTGTTAACCTCCTCCAAACAGGAAAAAATTGTTTAACAACTAGACAATATCATATTCACATTTGTTATTTCAAACAAAAATCGAGCATCTCTCTGACAAGTACTTTTCTGAGCGGTAAGTTAAGAGCTATGTACTTTGAATAATTTCAATGAAATAAAAATTTCTGATTCCGAACAATTTCACAACATACATTTCCCCATCAGGAGCCTTCTTGACTAGTATTAAAAACCTAATTATCAACTTAGGAACAATAAAAATAGCCCTCCCGGCTGAGTAAAAAAATAAAATGCCACAAAAATCCTGGCTTTCTCAAACATTTTGCAATGGTAAAGCCGATCGCTCAAGAGGAGTAGCAATTTATTGGGTTCTTAGGTCCTTTACGAACCAACCACATGGCTGGGATTTCTCCATTCCCCAGGCTAATAGATTTTCATGATCATTTTCAAGATCATTGCTCGGGTAAAAGGGGCCACAATGGAGTTCACTATGCAATTGATTTGATAGGTTTAGCCAATGCGATACTGATAAGCACTTGCAAGATGCTAGGATTTGCAATCCTTATGATTATCTAGGGGTGTAACATATTAGCATGAATGGACTATCTAGAGGGAACATCACCAATTCTTTAGAGTTGGTTTCCGGAGATGGAGCTACAGCTTTCTCACGGTGTAATGTTATGGTATGGAGCTATCACCTATCATTGCAGAATTTTAGTAGGTTTTGGTCATGAGTTTGCCTTTTGCTTTGATTCTCTTAGATCATAATACCATTGATGATTAATTCATAGCTAAACAACAACAAATAAAGATTATTTTTTCTATTATATGATTAACTCCCCTGTTCTCTATAGTCTACACCCCCATTAGTCCCACACTCCCACTTCATTGGCATAGTCAATACCAATTTACTGTTTCAAGCCTACATAAATAGTAATCACACATCAGTTGTATAATGGTGTGTTCTTCTCTTTCTATTTCGGTGCCAAGAGATAGGTTGATGGGTTCCAAACAAGTTGCAAATCAAAATATGCCTCACAAGCAAGAATGTAACCAGCAGAAACTAAAAAGCTGATTGCTGCTCCATACCCAATTATATTCATCTACAGAACCAATCTAGAAACACCTTTCAATGCAGGAATTGCCAAATTTTGTCCCTTGGAAATCAACTCCCCTCTCCTAGTATATGGGAAGCAACAATGTTTCTACGGGGTTGTTAGAATTCAAAATTGGTTTGTTTAAATATGCTCACGGATAAATGTGATTGCACAATTCTTCAAACTGTTTCACGAGCATCTAATAAACTGAATAAAAAGATGGCTTTCAATTACACATTTCTTCCAATTTTACTCAACGCATCTAATAAACTCCATTAAACTGAGTGATTAAGGAAGAAAACCGTTGACTATGTTTCTCATCGCATCCTATAAGATTAATTCTTATACAGACGAGGTAGCATCCTCTACATCAGTGCCATTTAATTGCATCCTAAAAGCAGCCAATCAAGATGACGAAAAAATTAATCGAAAATCAAATCAAAATTTCACGGATAAAGCATGATTCTGAAAACGACAATCAATTTCCATAAAGAAAAAACTCGAAAAAGAGAGATGCAGATGTAAATAGGAACCAACCTTTACAAAAGAATCGTGCAATTTTAACTCTTCCAGCACACTCTTTCTCAGCTGCGAAATCACAACCTTCGCCTCATCATCGTCAGCGCAATCCTCAGCCAATTCGTACCTGGAAAAGCAACAGCAAAACATAAATTCAAGAACAACTCTCCAAGAAACTAAAGAGAAGGGGAGAAAAACTAACGCCTCGGCGAATGCTCGGAGGAAATGGACGTCTTGGGAGATGTAATGGCGGAAGGCGTCGAGGTCCAAATTTCCGGCGCCCAAGCAGACAACGAAGGGAGAGTAGAGAGCGAAAGTGAACTCTCGGCGGGACTTGATCCAGAAGGCTCTGGCGATTCCGACCTCCGCTACGCCTCCGATGATCGGCGACTTGGAAGAAGCGGCGGTCGTCATTATCGGCGGCTTCGATTCGGGGGAGAGGAGATCCGAGATGCAGCGGGAGGGCGATCTCAGGGGCGATGGAGATCGGAGGAGGCGAAGAGAAGGAGAAAGGGGAGAGAGAGGGGTTGTTGTGGAGAAAACGGAGGGGAGAGAGAGGAGAGAGGTTTTGATTTGAGTTGTGGGAAAAGTAGGGGAGGCGCATCAGAACAAACGGGGGGGGTGGAGAGAGAGAGAAAGAGAGAGAGAAGTAGATCAGGCGGTGTTTACAAATACAGAGGCTTAGGTGTGAGGGGTAAAAAGGTGCAATGGGTAGCTGTGGATTTTTGTGATGTGATGACTTGTACGGTGATGGTGGGGATGTCCTGGAGGAGGTGCAAGCGATGACGTATCATTTAACACTTTTTTAAGCATTTCATTCTTTTTTTAAAAAAAAAAACTCCTTTAAAAAATAGGGTGTTTTTGACAACCAACACATTTTGAAGATCTAATTATCTAACTAGCACCCAAACAAAATTATTTAGTTAACCTAGCACCCTTCCCAAATGGGCTATTAAGGTCAACGGTCAACATGTTTGACCGTTGACCGGCTCATTCAGATTTTTTTTTTATTTTTTTATTTTTTTATTTTTTTTATTTTTTTTATTTTTTTTTTATAAAAAAGAAACCAATGATGCCACTTTTTTATAACCAATTGATGCCACTTTTTTTATGCCCTTTTTCATAGTGCTTTGATGCCAAATTTATAATTATATTTTTTTCTTTAATGTGATGCCACTTTTTAAAGTAACGTTTTTGATGTTATGTGATGCCACTTTTTTCAAAATTTGATGACACTTTTTTATGTCAATGTTTTGATGATATGTTTTTTTACCATGATGCCATATTTTTTCAAAGTGGTATTTTGATGACATTTTTTTCTTTTAATGTGATGCAAGTTTTTCAAATTAGTGTTTTGATACCATTTTCCTAATGTAATTATTTTATCTCACTTTTTTTAATCAAATCGTTTGATGCCATATTTTTTTTCAAGGTACTGATTTCGTGGTGCCATATTTTTTCAAGGTAATGTTTAGATGACATTTTTTTATTTAATGTGATACAACTTTTTCAAAGCAGTGTTTTGATGCCATTTTTCTAATGTAATTATTTGATGATATTTTTTTAATCAAATCGTTTGATTTTATAATAAAATGGATTGTTAACACTTTTTTAATGCCACTTTTTTCAAATCTTGCTGATATTTTTTTGTTTACTGTGATGCCACATTGACCATTGATGCCATTTTTTTTACCGTTGACTACTGATGACAATTTTTTGATATCAATTTTTTGATGATATTTTTTTTTTCGTGATGCCATATTTTTCCAATGTAATGTTTTCGTGATGCCATATTTTTTCAAGGTAACGTTTTGATGACAATTTTTTCTTTAATGTAATTCAACTTTTTCAATGTAATGCAATATTTTTTCTTTGATGTAATGCAATTTTTTCTTTAATGTAATGCAACTTTTTCATATTTATGGGTTAATTTTTGTAATTTTACAAAAATTGCTATTTTGGGTTAATTTTTGTAATTTTGTAAAAACTGCATCTTCAACCTCTGATTGCTCCTCGACACTTCGACAGCTCCTGCGCAGGCCGCCGCTCGTCGATCCTCGCTCCGGCCGCCGCTCTTGGAACCCTCGCTCTGGACGCTCCACCGCTTGTTCCCTCCCTCGCTCCCCCACTCGCTCGTCACCGCCTCCTTCCCTCGCCCAGATCTGGACTCGATCGCACCGCCTCGCTCGTCCTCGGCTCGGATCCGGCGCCTCCACACTAGATCCGGCGCTCCCTCACCAGATCCGCCCTCCTTGGCCACCAGTTCCGGCCATCCCGAGCCCAAATCCCGCCAATCCGACACCCAACCCCCACCGACGAAGCCTCGCAAACTCCCTCCCGTCCGCCCTCCTTGGCCACCAGATCAGCCCTCCTTGGCCACCAGTTCCGACCATCCCGAGCCCAAATCCCACCAATCCGACACCCAACCCCCACCGACGAAGCCTCGCAAACTCCCTCCCGTCCTTGTAACTGCCCATTCCGGCCGCCTCTCACCACGACATTTTCTCTGGGGAGAAGGACTGCTAAGGGGCTAATAACTTGTTAATTGGGTGTTAGAACGGCAAATTATAAAAGTTAGTATGCTATTAACCTAATTAGATTAGGAAAGGGTGATATTTTAACAAATTTTCTCTAAAAAATACACTGTATAAGTTTTTGTTTTTTTTTTTTTGATTGGGTAAGAATTCGGGAACCAAAGTTACCCGATAGCATCCTTGCGGATGAGGTCTGCTACACCTGGATCAAGTTGGAAGCTTACTGTGGGGGTAACAAGAGCAAGGTGTGCAACCTTATCTGTTACAGCGTTACCACTACGAGTGACGTGGGAGAACGACACCTCGTAGAACCCCGATATGAGAGAGCTAATGTCGGACATGATTAAGTCAATTTCCCATGGACATTTGACTTTTGATTTTAGATGGTTAATAATTATAAGTGAATCTCCTTCTATTATGATTCGATGTATGCCCTTTTGACGTGCTTTATGGATTCTTTCTCTTAATGCTAGTGCCCCGGTCATTAGTGGTGTATGTTTCCCAATCGATCTTCCTCCTATGTCCGTAACTTCACCTTTTTCATCCCTAATAATGTATCCTATAGAACTTTGTCTGTGTCCTGCTGCTGAACCATCAAAATTTAGTTTAGAAAATCCCGCATATGGCTTTTTCCATTTACTATTGTTTTTTAGTCTTTTTGTGCTTATGGTCCTACTTGTGTTTATGAGACTATTTTCATTTTCATTAAAACTATCAGCCTTTTCCCATTCGTTATAGTAAGAGTTAGCCATTTGACGTAATCCCTCCAAAGTTGGAAGTTTTTGTTGTTGGAATATAAATTTATTACGACATAGCCATGTAGTCCACCAGTGGAATGCCATTCTTGTCCGTTGTTGATTTTCCAGTAATCCTACCGTGAAAGCCATTAATGATTCGATGTTTCTTGATTCTTGGATCTTGCCACGAATTTTGTTCCCTACATCAGTCTTTATATCTAGTCCTAGCGCGTATTTACATTCAAATAATAGATGGGTAGTATCTTCCTCATGGTGTCCGCAAATTGTACAATATGGTGGAATGACAATACCTCTGCTTGATAATCTGGCAGTTGTAGGTAGTCCATTGTGGCAGACTTTCCACATAAAGTTTTTAATCTTTGGTGGGACTTTTAATTTCCATATCCATTCATTAATATCATATGGCAGTCCAATTGTATTTGTATTTAATTTGTATGCGCTTGACGTTGTAAACCATCCTTTCTTGTCTGGCCACCAATACATTCTATCTTGTATTTGATTCATTGGTAAAGGGACGTCTATAATTTGCTGGGCTATATCAGGTTTTAATATTGATTCCAGTTTGGTCCGATTCCATACCCCATTTGTTATATACTGATCTACCGTCTCATTTTTTATAATGCTTGCCAGATCTCTACATCCAGATTTAATATCTATAATTGGTGCCCACTTATCTTGCCAAAATTTTATCGTCTTACCATCCCCGACTGACCAAGCCAGACCTTTTTTAAAGGGCTCAATTATTTTTCGAAGTTGTGTCCATTGCCATGATGCATTGCCTCTCCTACCGTAGCTCAAAATGAATTCTGATTTCAAGTATTTGTGATTAATAATTTTTACCCATTCATTATCTGGTTCCACCATAATTTTCCAAATTAATTTCATTTGAAGTGCCTCATTCATTTCTTTTGCTTTCCGTAACCCCATTCCTCCATGGGCTTTTGGTTTGCACACTCTATCCCATCCTATTAGTGGTTTATATTGTAGATCTTTGTTCCAAAAAAATCTCCTATTAGCCTTGTCGAGTGTTGAAAGTATAGATTCCGGTAGCATGAAGCTTTGCATTGCAAATAGTGGTTTGGCTGATAAGTTTGAATTGATAAGTACAGTCCTACCATGTTGTGACAGAGAGCCTGCCTTCCATTTTGAGAGTTGACAAGAAACTTTGCCAATTAACTCTTCGAAAGTGTCTTTATTAACCCTACCATTTATGATTGGGCAGCCAAGGTACTTGTTAAGTTTTACTTGTTTACCAATATTAAGGTATCTTTCAATTGTAGTTATTCTAGCAGAAGAAATCCCTGGCGAGGCCTGGAAGGCAGATTTATTGAAGTTTACTTTTTGTCCCGAGAGTTTACAGTAATCATTTATGGTCTTAACCACCATTTCACAAGCCGTTTGGTTTCCTTTAGAAAATATGAGAATATCATCTGCAAATGCCAGAAACGGGATTTTCGGTCCCGAGTTTCCGAACTTAAAGTCGATACCAGATTTGTTCTCATTGGATGCATTGTTAAGCTTTCTTGCTAAGATTTCTGCTCCAATTATAAAAAGAAAAGGGGATAAAGGGTCACCTTGTCTTAAACCCCGTGTCGGTTTAAATACTTCCGTGGGTCCATTATTTACAAGGACCGAGAAAGAGACGGTCGTAACACATTCCATGATAAGACTGATTACTTGATCACTAAATCCAAATTTCCTCATAACTGCCTCCGTGAATACCCAGTTTACTCTATCATAGGCTTTTTCCATATCTAATTTGATTGCTAACCATCCCTCTGTTCCTTTCCTTGTTTTGAAAGAATGGAATATCTCATGTGCAATTAAAATATTGTCCTGAATGACCCTATCTGATACAAATGCACCTTGGAAGGGGTGAATTAGTTTTCCTATTACACATTTAAGTCTTTTTGTAATGATTTTTGAGATTATTTTGTAACACTGTATAAGTTATTTTATACATTTGCACACGATTAAAGAAATCAGAAACTTATTAAGGAGTATATCCTTAATTAATTATCAACAATCATAATTAATCAATAAAATTTGAGAAAAAAATTTTAAAAAGTAATAATTCTCATATTCCAATAACTAAAAAAATTTAAGGATTTATATTTTCAAACAAATTTATAATCCTAAAAAGACTTATACTTTGTATTTCTTAACGGGTGGAGTATAATTCTATAATTAAATAAAATATATCATTTTTTAGTACACTATTAATCATCAATAGTATAATATTAAAGGACATGTGGCGACTTCTCCTTTAATATAGGATTGTTGGTTAATTAATTAAATATTTTTATTATTTAAATAAATTAATATTTATTATAAAATACTTCTTTAAATAAGTAATTAATCAATTATTTTATTTTTCTAAATCTTAACCGATTGATTTTCTTTTTAAATTACTTTTCTCAATAAAAACAAATAATCTTTTCATCTTTTGTAGTTTTGATTCATGGGATAATATATAAATAACGATTAGATCTATTTGATAAATTAATTTGTTATAATTTGATTATATTTACTTTAATCAATTATTCTCATTTAAATGATAACAATGAAGGTTATATATGTGTGTGTAGTATAATCTATAGATAATAATAAGTCAAGTAATAAATTACTTTCTTACATTTATGAATATAAATAATTAGTTCATTTTAGTTTAGTTGTGAAAGATATATAATAGATTTTTTAATTTATAATATATTATTCAATTAATGCAACTATAGTAAAGAAAAATCATTAGTTGAACGGGTGTTAATATGAAATTTATTTAAATTTTAAAATGAATTTAGATAAAGTGATAAGAATCCTTGATAATTGTTTTTTAACTTATATAAAAGTTTTACATATGTATAAAATTATTATATAAAAAGAATCCGCACAACCGTGCGGGCAGTAATCTAGTTGAAACTTAAAAAAGTATACTCCGTATTAATTACAAGAATAATTGTTTAAAATAAAATAAAAATATCTATCAATAATAGCTTTTATTTAATCCGGACAACATTTTTTAACAACCCTCAAAAACATTTTAAAACAACGCTTTTTTATTAACGTGGAGTAATAATTATTGGGTCTGTGTAATGCGAAGTTGAAAAAATGACTAAAATTTATAGATAGGTTAAAGTTAAAATTTTATGTGAAATAAAGGTTGAAAATTTGTGTGAAATATGAATCCTGTATGGAATGAAAACAGTTTATTTTGTTATTATTAAGGATATACTTGTCTTTTCAAATCAAATAAACTCCAAAAACCACAAGCTTTTTAAATAAATCCTCGTTTAAAAGGTTTAGTCATCCAAACTGAAGTTATCGCTATTCGGATAGGTATGCAGCAAGCAATAAGGAAAGGACTACGAAGAGTGACAATAGAAGGACACAATCATCAGCTCATCAAATCCACCACCAACAGCAATAACATCAAATGAGAAGTTGTACATCACATAAGAGATCGAAGATTAAGCAATTGGAATCTGCCTTTGAACTCTAGCCCAAAACCCTGATCTTGTCTAATTATCTAACACACACACATAAATAAAAATCAATATTATCGAATATAAATTAAGTACTCGATCTCGACAGGTGGGCATACACCGACTTCATCCCGTTGTTGGCGTCTACCTGGGGTTGATAAGAGAAGTCCATCTTCATTCGGAACGATATCAGCTGATTATTGGTGTTTATGGACGAGAAGACGAGTCGGATAAAAGGCTCGTATGTACTTATCAATTAAGGCGCATTTCAATTAGAGGGATCAGATCATCATAATATCGATGCACATGAGCGGTGTTGGATGGCTTTTGATGGACGGTTTTTAGTCGCCTAAACCGTATCAAAATATATTCGAACCTACCTAACTAATGTAGCGTGGTAAGCACGAGTCGATCCCACAGAGAATCAAGTTATTTCTAAGTTAAGTTTATTTACCAATTAATAGAAAACGGGGGTTTTTGGGTGGTGAAAATAAGAAAGAAAATAAAATAAACTATAAACAAATTAAAGCAATTTAGAGAAAATCATTCTACCTACAACCATCCACTTTATTTGGTTGAATTGATATTGTAACTTCCTCTTGTCCTTTTATGATTCCTATGAATGCCCTTGTCCCGACCTAATATAGTTACTAGTCCAATCAGTCCTAGAAACCCTTATCAATCGAACAGTCCCTAAAGAAGGATTTAACCCAATTGATAGCTTTAAGACCAGAGATTAACCAAGGTATTTGCAGTACCTAAAGAGGGATTTAACAACACATCTAACTTCCTACCTATCCAATTAGTTCAATCAGCCCTAAAGGGATAAGTTTGCTACTTGGGTTAAGGTTCACAATCAGGAATCTACAAAACCCTAGCAATTGAATTGATTCTACCAAGTTGATCAGACAAGATAGAATAAAACAATCAAACATTTAAGCACAAAGAAGTCGAAACATTCAATATAGGAAATAAGGAACAAGAATTAGAAACTCACAATCAATCCAAACAAAGCTTCAAATTGTAGACAGAACGAGAGAGTTTAAATCTCCATAAAAATAAAACAAAATACAATTAGGGTTTAAGAATTGGAAACGGTAGTTGGCCGGCTCACGTTCGGCCTCCCTCTTGCCGTATGAATGAATGAGTTATATATAATATGAAAAACCTAATCTATCTATAGTAAAATATAATAATATAAAATATCTACTTATATGCAAAACAAGTACACTTGCAAGCCTGAGTGGGCTCCTCTCCCACGTTCCAAGTCCAGCTCGGCCTTGTGAATAGAAAGTTTAGTCCGGCTTCAAAATTAACCTCTTGTAATTCGGCTCAATTCTCATTATGAAATAGATTTAGAATTGATCAGCTTTTCCTTGTCCTCGCGGCTATGGTAACTTCAAACATTTCCGATTTTCTTCCAAAATACCTGAATTAAATAAAACACGGGTGTAGACTCCGAAAACTAAATAATAACAAATAAGTTATAAAAACATGTAAAAATGCTATAAATTAATATGCAAATCTATACCTAAAACATGACTAAAATAAACTCTATCAGCTTTGTCGGAGGATGGACATGTATTTGTGATGACGTATCAATGCACCCTTGCTAACTAGGACGGCGTGCCCATTTTGTCACAGTAAGCCCGACTTCCACTTCGATTCTAATATTTTTGTTTGATTTTGATCATAAGTTATCTTATTGTCTTTTATCTCATCGGTGACTATGAAAAATCCATTTCTCATGCCTTTCACCACTACTTATTGAAGAGATTATCATGACCAAAGCGTCAACGGAATTTATGCACATTTATGAATTCTTTTATAAACACTCTTACAATGAGTGTTTGTAATTAATTACAAGTAAAAAGGTATAAGTTATATTTTTTATGATAACTTAAAGTGTTTTTAAGCTTGTTATGATTATTGTAAGTTAGGCTATGTTGTAAGGCTTATAGATATAGTATAGAGAACATGCATCCCGGTCGGATGAGTGCACACTCGCCTATCAAGGATGCGTGTGCACTCATCCAAGATTCGTGTGAGGGCTTAGGGATTAGGACTTGAGGGTTTGGGTTTAGAGTTTTGACAAAAGGACATGCGCCTAGCTAGGATGCATGTAATTTATAAGTGTTAGGGTTTAGGTTTAGTTTAGGGTTTAGTGTTAGAACATACACCCACATCTAGGATGTGTGCAGGGTTAGTTTAGGGGTTTAGGGTTAGTGTAGGGTTAGTTTATGTCATTTCTTTAAGTTTTTCACAATCGTCTCCAATAAGGTCCGCTTACATTGAACTTAATTTCTTATTAGTCGATTGTATTTTTGGAAAATTTAAATATATGTCTTTCAACTTAAATTTATCATAATCGTCTCTAAAATGTCAATGTATATTGAACATAGATACAAATTTACCATGATTTTTCCATGAAAATAAGCATATTAATATACTTTTGTAACCCTCCTATTATGCATTATTCAATGCATTTGTGTTATTTTATTAATTTTTTTATTTTGTCAATATATTCCTTTTGAATGTGGTTACAAAATAGATAGATAGATGTAACCGAGTTTTTATATATATAGAATGATTACACAAAAATAATGATTATGATTATTAAAAAATTAAAAAAAATAATAATAATTTATTGAATTTATATCATCTATATAACTTCAATACTGAACCATACTTTAAAAGAATTACACACCTAGCATAAATATAAAATTCCGCACTAATTTCTCCCTAAAAATTGTGTACAAACATTCTGAATCAATATATATATACGGATTGCTCTGGTTAGTTGGTAATAGGAAAACCATAAATGTATGGTCTGACATTTGGGTAGATGCGCAATATCTTCATAGGTTTCGGAATGATCGTGATCTTAATTTAAAAGTATGCGATTTATTTACAAATACCAACTCTTGGAATACTAATAAGTTAAATTCTATTTTTCTTTCTCATACTGTTCAAGCAATTACTAATATCAATATTCATGTAACTGATATTCTAGACAAGTTAATTTGGATTTATAGTAATGATGGAAAATTTTCTGTTAAATCCACTTCCTCGCTTTATAAAACTAGGAATACGACGAAATTTCCAGTAGATTGGATTTGGAAACTTAATATCCCTCCGAATATTAAAAACTTTATTTGGAATTTTTTATTGGATATCTTGCCCACAACTGTCCGTTTAAATAGATATATAAATAGAGTTCATAGTACTTGTTCTCTTTGTAATTCTGATATTGAAGATACAAATCATTTATTGTTTAATTGTCAAATTACAAAATCCATTATTCAAATTTTGGGTGTTAAGTTGAAAAAATGTTTCATTATGCCAAACTTAACAAGTAATGTTCAAGAGAATATTCTAAATACTAGGGCTCTTAATCTAGATTTTACGGATTTATGTCATTTATGACATTCAATTTGGGAGCTCGGAAATAGAATTATTTTTCGCAATACTTCTGATATAGGTATGATATATGCGTTAACACGAGCTATTGATAATATCTCTTGTTGGAATAAAGGTCCGATTAAAACGAAATTACCTAAACGTGTTAGGCCTCTTGATAAAATGATGTGAAAATGTCCTCCAATAGATGTAGTTAAGATTAATGTTGACGCTTCGGTGAAAAGTGATACTCAACCACAGGTTGGTTGTGTTGTGAGGAATAATGATGGTCAGGTTATTCAGATACATAAATGTAATGTTAGGATGAGTTCTGTCATTTTGGCAGAAGCTCTTGGCCTTTTGCTGTATATACAGGTATAAGATTGGTAGAGGAGATGGGAATCCAAAGATTGATAGTTGAGAGTGATTATGCGATCATCATTGACACCATCCATCATGCGAACAATAGTCCATTGGAGGTCACTCAAATTGTCCAAGAGATCCTTTCATTTAGAAGAGAATTTGAGAGCATTAATTTTCAGCATTGCTACAGAGAGGCCAATGGTACAACTGTTTTTATTAATAAATCTCAATTCAATTGTAATTTTATTTTGAGCGATTGTTGTGGTGAGTTCCAGAACATCATCTTGCTAGATGATCATGGATGTCGATAGTACATCCAACATTTTGTCTACGGTAATATATATATATATATATATAGGGATTGACTCCAGTGAAAACCCCAAATTGTGGTAAAAACCCATGAGGACTACTTTATATCTCGTTTTTTTTTAAATCCGTGCTAAAAACCTCAATCACACGGTGACTTTACAACTCGTTTCAACCTAAAAACCGTGCTAAAAACTCCAGTTTTAAAATAACACATGACTTTATAGCTCGGTCAAACCGAAAAATCGTGCTAAAAAGCTAATGTTTTAAAATTATATAGTGACTTTATAGCTCGGTTTTATTCAAAATCGGGCTAAAATTTATGCCTTTATAGATCGGTTCTTTTCATAACCGGGCTATAAAGCAAGTGAACCGAGCTAAAAAAACCGGTCCTCACGAATTTCTACCGCAATTTTGATTTTCACCGGAGCGATCCCTATCGGAATAAAATATGTGAACAACTTGTAAGTAAAATTAACGATGTTTGACCTTGAAAAAAAAACATATAATGATGTTTGACCAAGTAAATTGATTAAAAATGGTTGGGTGGGTAGCTTCAAGTGGCAGCGGTGGGAGGTTGCGTTGTGGAGTTGGGCTTTGACTAAGCTGGTTTAGTGGGTTTATCTTATCTGGGAAGGGTTGATGGACAGAAAGCAACCCAACATTCCTTTAAATGGGCTTTTTCCCCCTTTTAGGATCAGCTGTCTCCGTTTGCAATATATCCACGCAACGACCGGTTTGGACCAACTCGACCGGGCTGCCCACAAATCTTAGGCCCCACACACTTTTTTTCGGCTTGCTATTACTATCACCGATTTTATTTTATTTTTTTATTTTTATATATATCCAGATATCCCAAACTTACATTTAGACTAGTTATGAACCCCAAGTCTCCGGCCCCTCATCGACTTGTGAAGGTAAATCGCGGGATGTGCCTCAGCAATGGTCCAACCGATTTTTTATATCGGTAAAAGTGAAAGTCGAAAGAGAACAAACCGAGAAAATAATGTAAAGGAGGGTAAAATTACCGACATAGACACTTACCGACTTCGGATGCCGGTGACGACATAGTAGGCAAAGCAACTTAAATGTTGGTGGTGGGTGCTTTATCGTCATCAACACACGGTGTTAATGAAGATGACGATATGTTTGGCCAAGAAAAAAAAACATTGTTTTTGTCCAATAAAAGTTTTGGTGGATTAGCATGTCTCTAAAACTAGTAGTTGTGTACTTGAATACCCCTTTTGTTCGACAAAATATGTTATTTTAAAGTATTAATTTTATTTAGAAAGGTGTGTTATTTTAGATTTATTTTTGTTTTACTTTACGAAAATATCATTGTAATTGTAATGATTAGTGAGTTTTCGATAAAGTAAAAAAATAGTATAATAAATAAGGGTAAAATAAACCGAGGAAGTACTTGATTATGAAGCTTCCATTAATATTTTTTTATTGGCATTCAAAATCAAATGCACAACTTTTATTGATTTACTATATAATTTTGTATACCAATGACAAACAAAAGGAAAGTAAAACTTAAATATTTGGAATTTTGAATTATCAATCGATAATATATTTTAAATATCACGTTTTTATCTGCACTTTATTTTATTCAATTTATGTATTTAGGGACGGTCGGATCGGATGCCATGAAAGAAAACCACTAACCACATTTGATTCAACTCATCAGTCGTTGTTGAGGGGTCATTCACAACTACAGTATAATGCAATTAATGTACATTGAATCAAGATTGGAAAGGCGAGTTGCTTTTTAAAAAGTTTTCATTTTTATATATTTGTGTGGTACTCCCTCCGTCTCGAAAAACAAGTTGTTTTAGACTAGTTGAGTTGTATCAAAATACATGTCGTTTTAGGTTTTCTAGGTAGGGGGATAGTAATAATTTGTATTGGTTTTAGTGTTGTTAACTTTTTAAAAGAGTTTGATTGGTTAAAAAATATAGTGGGTATTTAAAAATAATAAAATTAATGAAAAAAATTAGTGGAATGATGATTTTGATTGATGGATGAGTGTTTTATTAAAATTAGTGCACAATGTTAAAATGACTTGTTTTTCGAGACGGAGGGAGTATTAATTTGACCTTTTTAAAGTTTGTTGATTATGATATGTTTTTACATGACGCAAATATTTATTTTATTTTTTTTTATTTTTTATCTTAGTCCAGTTCGATCGACTCAGTCGCTCTACGTCTGGATTGGTTACTGTATGACCTATTTAAGGGGTTAACTCTCTCACCCACAAGCAACTCTATGTTTCCAAGGGATTCGAACTTCGAACCTTTTGACATAAGATGTAGCCCCACAACCATTACACGTACCAAGTTGTGATTGATATTAATGTCACGTTGTATGGTGTTGACTTTAGAATTTATACTACTATTAAAGACGAGGGAGAGTAAAAGCAATCTTGGACGTTGATTCACTATATGTATAATTATCTACGGCCTACGTTCACTTTTTCCTCCAGCTGCTTCATCTCTTACCTTTTTGTTTAAAATGAATCACAACCCTTTATTTGCAGATCAATATAGTTTTCGAAGGTCCAGATCAATTGGAGAGTGTAATGCCCTATTTAACCTCGAAAGTTTGAATTTAAAAAGATTTACTGTATTTTTTAGGGTTGGCATGGTACGGTAACCACCAAAAAATGGTGATTACCACGTACCAACTACCAACTGGTGGTACACAAATTTTCATACCACATACCAACCACAAGTCGTGGTTACCACATACGTGGTAACCACGAATTGTGGTTACCATCGGTACATTACCATGGTTACCATGTTGTAATTTCTTCCGGTGACTGTGATTCGGAAGAATGAACTCCGAAAAGCCATTGAGAGAGAGCAAGTTAGAAATTGGGGGGGGGGGGGTCTTGAATGGTCAGAGGGTTTAGGAGGATGGAATCAGCAACTGAACGGGCAACCCTTGAATGGCCGTAACTTGAAAGCCTTGAACGGATAGACTAGAGAGGGGAGACTGGGGTTACCGCGGACTTGCAGTGCCGCTTGATTCTCCTATGTGTTTGTCGGTTTGAACGAACTACAAAAGAGACTAGAAACAGTAGAAATGACCAATTTATGTCAACATCAAAACACAAAATATAAAGTAAGTTAAGATTAAAAACTTAAAACTTAAAGGTAAAAACAATAAAATATTAAAAATATATATATATATATATATATATATATATATATATACTCGGTAACCATGGTAACCATGGTATTCAGATTTCATTACCATTACCGTACCACTTTCACGTGGTTACCACCACGATGGTTACCGCAATGTTGGTTACCACAAATGTGGTTACCAACATAGTCGGTTTGTGGTTGGTACGTGGTTGGTATGGTAATTTTCGTACCATTTGCCAGCCCTAGTATTTTTTACTTTAGATGGGCTTATCCGTCTTTACCAAAATGGAGCCGCATTTCTTGACTTTCTTCTCCACCGCTTCTTCATTCTCTTTCTTCGTCTTTCTTTGCTTTTCGGCTTTTGATTCCCGTTCTTCAGCTCTCTCAATTCAACTCTCAAAAGGAATCCCATGAGTATTCCTCTTTGATTTTCCTTTCACGTGGTCCATCTTCCACCTCCTCCCTGATTTCTTCGTCCCCGTGTCACTGGCTTTCTTCTTCCCTCGTGTGGTCTTGTTCGGCCTCCTTGTCGGCTCTTCTTCCTGGTCCGACTACCTCCTTCGAATTCATGCTACAAATGACCTTGCGCAACCATTGATCTCCAGTTTCTCTCCGACCTCAGCTGTTATTCCGAACCAGGTAACCCTCTTCTTTTTTTCTCCTATTGATCTTTGTTTTTTTTACTGAATTGGAAATTGAACGGAGGTTAGGTTTGAGATTGATCAATCATGGTAGTATCTAATTTAGGTTGCTAAAATGATATTTTAGGGTTAGAGATAGACAAATTTGAATTTGTTTGTAAGATGTTAGAGATTTGATATCCGCCTACAAGGTGTTCGATTAAATGTCTGATAGATTTTAGATCTTCAAATTCTTGGTTATGACCTTCAAATGGATAA
The DNA here is from genome assembly GCA_037127255.1 of Persicaria tinctoria. Lineage (NCBI taxonomy): Eukaryota > Viridiplantae > Streptophyta > Magnoliopsida > Caryophyllales > Polygonaceae > Persicaria > Persicaria tinctoria. The sequence continues at coordinate 12,824,493 of JBANSL010000012.1, forward strand.
TAAAGGCCTTTAAATTAATGATAAGAACCTTTAAATTTTAGGTTTGGGATTGATCAATCGTGGTAGTATCTAATTTAGGTTGCAAGATATTTTAGGGTTAGAGATGGATGGACTCGAATTTGTTTCGCCTACAAGGTGTTCGATTAAATGCCTGATAGTTTTGAGATCTTCAAATTCAGGGTTATGACCTTCAAATGGAGAATCAAGGCCTTGAAATTGATGTAAGGACCTTTAAATTGAGGATCGGGTTGTGAAATTCAGGGTTATGGCCTTCAACCTAATAATTGGAGAGTTCGAATTGAGACAGAGTCTTGATCTTTGGATTCAATTTGTTTGGTAGATTTGGTTGTAAGAGTTATGCAATCAGTATCTTTGTTTTTATTCTGAATTAGTAACTGAAAGGAATTTAATTAGGTTTGGGATTGATCAATCTTCGCATTATCGAATTTGGGTTACAAAACTGATATTCTTCTCCGGGAATAAAACCCTAGGTTGTTGAATATTAGGTTATTGAGTTCTTTTAATTCTTTCGGGGTTTCTACTGATTCTCAAGAATTTTTTTTTATAAAAAAGCCTCTCTTTGTTGTCTCTTTATGTTTTAGTACAAGCAGGACTGGGTATCTATCTCTTTCAAGTGTTTCCTGCACTTTCCTTTTGTTTATTCATTCAATTGATTGATTAGTAGCAGTTTCAAGTTTGTTTGGGTTATATTTAGATAAAAAATGGAATATTAGAAATAAAAAAAAGGGTCTAATTTCAGCTCTATCAAAGTTTGATTATCTGGGTCATGACATGGTTGCTCTTTCAAAAGAGTTACCATATTCCTGAAAAATGTACAATCTTTAGGGTTTTCTAAATACAGTTTGTAGATATTGATTTGAAAAGGTACAATCTTTAGGGCTTTCTAAGTATAGCTGCAAATATTGATTGACCAAATAAGAGTCTTCCCCTAACCTGGATTTTAGGGTAATTTGATTGACCAAACAAGGGAATTTCCGGAGATTTAAGGGTTCATTTGAGTATGAATTGAGGAGGGGGGGTTTGAATGGTTAGTCACTCAACATTGGGATCTCAAGGTGTTGGTGTTGGTGTTGGCAATACTTCTGTTCCTGAGTCGATTTTAATTAAATGGTGATTTAATGATTAACGGTTGATCAATTTCGTGGTTAACTATTCAACTAATCCCATTCTTTCATCTCTTCTTTTCACTTGAGAAGTTTCTTAAGTTATTTTTTACTTAAAATTTCTTTTACGTGGCCCTGTAAAATTTCAGTTTTGTTCCTTAAGTTGGAGAAGTGAAAGGAAGTGGTACGAATGCTTTTTTATAAATATTTTCTTCTTGCATATTTATTTTCTGAGTCTATATTGCTACTGTAATACTATCTGGCTTGTTTCGAGTTTTGAACATCAAGACAAACCTTGTACTTAAACTTAGTAGAACCAACTAAATCATGCTCTTTTACAGTTTCACTTCTCTGTTCAAAGACGAGTACAAGATTCCTCGTGGATGAGTGATAGAACTCTGTACAGAGAAATGCAATAACCTTCGTACAAAAAGTAAGTGATCACATACTGAAGAACCTCTTTTCGCTAGGAATGTAGTTTGAGTCGTTTGACGGAGACAATAAATATCAGTGTGTATAGTATAGGTAATTGTGGATGACTGTTGAATGAGTGAATTTCCTATCCTCCTATTCTTTATAAGGTGATGCTCAAAAGCTTGATTTCATTAACAGAGTGAATAAGAATATATACTGGTACAAGGTGAGTTGTGGAGGAAAGAGGGGAGAGAATATCTCAACTAGATAGACTAAGTCTAACCTAATTTATAGGAGGTAAAAACTGAAAATAAAACAACCTGATAAAAAGAATATATACAATATATTAACATTCTTATACCATATCTACACTAACATACATTTTCTGGATTTTACAGTTGATGGAACATTAGTAAGGTGCGTCCAGAGCCAGCTTCTTTGTAAATCAGTTCTGGATTTATATGTAAGAATTCAGTCTAAAATGTTTCGATTGACTATTTGAAGCCTCTAATAGATTGGCGTTGCGGTGATAGTTTTTTTACGGCTCTGTATCACTTTTGTCTTTTGAATTTCTTAAATATCGCTTCCTGGATGTGTTTGTGAGCAAACGACGATTCTGATATTGTGTGAATTGCGGCGAAATTGCGAGTTGTTCTGTGCGCTTTTCAGTTGTTTTCTTCAATTATAAATCGTTTTGAGAGTGTCCTTTTTTTATTGAAGAATTTGTTGAATGATATGAGATGTGTTATTCTTTAATGGCTTTTTTTTATCTGGATGTTAATTTTTGTTTGGTTTTATATTTTTCGACAGTCTGAGAATGGGCGCGATACAAAACTATTTCGAGATGGATGACGGCAATCTGGAGATCGGGATGGGTAAGTTCTCTTGATTTTCACGATCTTGTCGATCTCTTGGTATGAATTAACAGAATCCATTGATAGTTTGAGACTTGCATAGAGTAGAATCTATGGATCGTCAAGCTATATTGTTTAATTTGCAAATATAGGAGCCTGTTAATAACATATAGGGATTATAGGCTATATACCTCTTAATTCCCCACAAATAAGTGATTTCTGTCAGAGTTGGAATTTTTAGGCTTGTAGTTTGTGGACATTGACCTGATATATTATATTCGGCATCCCAAATTTTTTTTAATGTTTGGGCTATGGATGAATGACCTGTTCCAATTTATGTGCAGAGAGTATGGAACTGTTTCTGGAGTTGCTGGGCCACTGGTTATCCTTGATAAAGTGAAGGTAGCTTTAAGCTTCTTATTGCTGCATTTTCTGCATTTATATTTTCTTCCCTTACTCAACTTCACTGGCATAGGTTTCTCCGCTTTCAAGATAATCCTCACTTTTTTACGGTCTGTTGTGGCAGGGACCAAAATATCAGGAGATTGTGAATATCCGTCTAGGAGAGGGAAGTACTCGTCGAGGTCAAGTCTTGGAAGTTGACGGAGAGAAGGATGTCGTGCAGGTAATTTTATATAGTAGTCTCTCTCTCCTTCAGTTGCTCTCACAGCGGTTAGACTGCTATACGAATGGATGGAATCTTTACAGATTCTGGGTAGGAAAAAAAATAGTTGACTGATAGATTGTTTCAATATATGATTGCCTACCTGTGCTTGCTTTTGAAAAACTTTGTATAATTCAATTTATACTCTCTGTAAAATAAATGCTTTCTAATTGAGATAATCTAATACTTTGTGACTCTTGTTTTCCATGCGTAAGCAATGTATTGTTTTCCTCCCTTAGCTTCCTCAGTTATTATTTCTTTGATTGATTAGTAATTCATTTATTGCTTTACTTCAGCCATACACATTCTATATCGAGAACTTCTACGTGCTAAAATCACAACTAAAAGTATTTATTTAAGAATTTAGGTGAGTGATATTTATATTCATTAACAAATTCACTTGCTGATGAAATTAACTTGACCTAATTCATTTAAGAAACAGCTACACACATTCTGATGCATACCTTCTTTGATTCAACATGAAATTAACTTGACCTAATTCATTGAAATGTTCATTGGTTAGGTTGTAAACGCTCCCCGAAGTTGAATTCTTATGAGTTAGAACTACAGTTTTCTATGTTTTTTTTTTTTTTTTGATTAGGAAAGGATTTGGGCGAGGAGGCTCTGCCCGGCAGTATCCTTGTGGATGAGGTCTAGAAGACCTGAATTGTTGTGAATATCGACTCCCCGGGCAGAGTGGCAAAAGTGTGCAACCTTATCAGCCACTCTATTACCCAAACGGGGCACATGAAAGAAAGAGACTTCTTTCAAAGTCAATAGAAGAAGTTGTACATCAGATAAAATTAGTTCAATTTCCCAAGGACATTTAGTTTTTCTGTTTAAGTGGTCAATGATTATACTAGAGTCGCCTTCGACGTGGATTTTGTCAATATGTAGTTGAAGGACGTGTTGGATGCCCATTTTAAGAGCAAGAGCTTCCGCTTTGAGAGGGTTTTGTTTGCCAAGCTTTTGATAACAGAGCTGTATTGGTTGACCTTTCCAATCCCGGATTATGGTGCCCGTCGTACTTTCATTGTTTATTAGCGTTGATCCATCAAAATTTAGCTTAAGCGTGCCCTTTGGTGGTTTACGCCACTCAATCCTTCCTTGGTACTTTTTCCTTTTCGGTGTGTTGGAGTTATGTGGGACTTTGGGAAAGTCCTCATCTAGGCCAGTCTCTAAACAAGCCGTTTTCCTCCAGTTATCGATATGGGATTTGATTATGCGTAAAATTGTGTCCTTCTGCGGAAGGGGTTCCTGCCTAAACAAATGATTGTTTCGAATATACCATATCGACCACCAAGAAAAGGCTAGCTTCTCTTTGGCAGAAGAATTGAGATCGTTCCCAATGAACGACATGATAGGTTTAATGTCGCGTGACTGAACTATCAAGCTTGTAATAGTTGATTGTACCCGAGAGGGGAATTGGTAGATAGAACGTACGTAGGGGCATTGAAGCAGAAGGTGAACCTCATCTTCCACCGCATCGTTGCATAGACTACACGTGGAAGGGATAGAGGCACCCCTATAGCAAAGCCTAGAAGCAGTTGGGAGCCCATCCTGAGAAACCTTCCAAAAGAAATTTTTAACCTTAGGCGGAATGTCCACCTTCCATATCTAGGCGTTGTTGTCTACATGTAAGGATGATTGAGCTGTCATTAACTTGTATGCGCTTGTAGTGGAAAACCACCCCTCTCGATCGGGCCACCAGTAGAGCTGATCCTCAAAATGAGAAGCGGGTAGCGGGATATCTAGAATTTCATTTACTATGCAATTAGGTAGCGCATTTTGTAACTTTTCCAACCACCATCTGTCCCCCATAATGTAGTCACTAACAGTTTCTTCCATATTATTGATTTGGGGGCAATTATCTCTAGATAGCAATGAAGAGGTCGTAATCCAATTATCCGTCCAGGATTTGATTGATTTTCCATTTCCTACGGACCATATAAGCCCCGTCTTAAATTTATCAATTAAAGTTGTCAGCTTGGACCATTGCCAAGAGACGGATCCGGTTTTTGTGTAGTCGAAAATGGTGGCAGAACGAAGGTATTTGTGTCTAATCAGAGTGACCCAGACATTATTTGGTTCAGCCAGAATTTTCCATAATAGTTTCATCTGGAGGGCCTCGTTCATTTCTTTTGATTTGTGAATCCCTAAACCCCCACATTGTTTAGGCTTACAAATCCTATCCCAGCTTATAAGCGGCCAATGTTGAAGATCCTTATTCCAAAAGAAAGTGCGATTGATTTGGTCAAGTTCTTTGTGCATTGCTGCTGGGAGCAGGAAATTTTGCATAATATATAGCGGCTTTGCTGACAGATTGGAGTTGATTAAGATTGCGCGTCCCTGTTGTGAGAGGGCGTTGGCACGCCATTTGCTCAATTGTTCTTTAGATTTACAGATGATGTCTTCAAACGTGTTTTTGTTCATTCTACCGTTGATGATCGGACAACCCAGATATTTTTCTAAGGAATTTTCATTTGTAATATTCAAGTAGTTGCGTAATTCTAGAATCCTATGGCTCGATATGCCTTTCGTAGCTTGGAAGCTTGATTTATGGTAATTTACTTTTTGCCCAGAAATTTTACAGTAGGAGTCAATTATTGATTTTACTTTGAGTCCGGCCTCCGCACTGCCTTTTGAGAAGATAATGATATCATCAGCAAAGAGGAGGAACGGGATTCTAGGTCCATTTCTTTCAAAACGAAATCCAATGGGGGGTTTTGTCCATGTTTGCTTCAGTTAACAGTTTTCGTGCCAGGATTTCGGCCCCTAGGATAAATAGGAAAGGGGATATCGGGTCCCCCTGACGGAGACCCTTGGATGGAAAGAACAGGTCCGTAGGGCCGTTGTTAACTAGCACTGAGAAGGATACCGAGGTTACACATTCCATGACCCATGAAATAAACGTAGCATGAAACCCAAATTTTTCTAGTACCTTTTTTGTGAAATTCCAATCAACTCTATCATATGCTTTTTCCATATCTAGTTTTATTGCAAGTCATCCCTCACAACCCGTACGAGATCGGAAGGAGTGGAAATCTCATGATCTATTAGAACATTATCTTGAATAGCCCTGTCTGATACAAATGCACCTTGAAGGGGGTGGATAAGCTTCCCAATAATTGTTTTAATTCTGTCCGTCAAGATTTTTGATATAATTTTATATATATTTGAGCACAGACTGATTGGGCGGTAGTGACTAGTGGTAGTCGGGTTGTCTCTTTTTGGAAGAAGGGTAATAAATGTGTGATTTATTTGTTTTAGTATTTTTCCGGAATGGAAAAAACCTTTTACAACTCTAATTACTGATGCACCAACTATATCCCAATATGTTTTATAGAATTCAGCTGTAAATCCATCAGGACCTGGGGATTTATTTTTTCCTAAGTTGAAGACAACCGTTTTTATTTCCCCATTTGATGGATGTCGAGTTAGGAAAGCATTTTCCTCAGTTGTTATTGATGGTTGGATTAATTCTAACATTTCGTCTAGAAGTCTATCATCAATAGGCTCTCGTCGGAATCTTTTCTCAAAATCACCTTGGATTTCATTTCTGACATTGTCCTCACCCACAATCAAAGTTCCATCGGAGGAGATAATGTTGCGAATCTGTTTTCTATGTCTTCTACCAATCGCAGTGCGGTGGAAATAAGCTGTGTTGGAGTCCGACAGCTTAAGATGTTTGGATTTGGCTCGCTGGTTCCAAAATGATTTTTGGAATAGCAGGAGTCTATCCTTTTTTCTCATAAGATTCTTCTCTTTATAAGAGGTTGTTTGTGCATTATTTACTTGAGGTGAGGATTGGATGTGTAGCAACTGGGTCTCCACATTTTTTAGTTGCCGAAATATATTCCCGAAGGTAGAACTGTTCCATTCCTTTGCCTTTTTCTTAAGGATTTTTTGTTTAAACATAAGTTGAAACATAGCTGAACCAGGACAACTAGCCCGCCAGGACTGTTTAACTATGTTACGAAAATCCTTCCTAAGCAACCAGGCATTCTCAAATTTAAAGGGTGGTGCTTTAAAGGAGGGATTATTTTCAATAGATATTGTTATGGGGCAGTGATCGGATGAAGAGAAAGCCCCATTGTTTGTAATCAGGTTAGGAAAACTTTCGATAATGCGATGGTGAACAAGCACCCGATCAATTTTTTCTCGAATATTGAAATCTTCATCAGGGTTTTTCCTCCATGTGAATGGGTTCCCAAAAGTGGGGAGGTCCTCGAGCGAACATTCATTAATGAAGGTTTGGAGTCTCGTGAATCTGGACGGACGGATGGGTGCGCCGCCGTGTTTGTCTGCGCTGCATAGTATTTCATTTAGGTCCCCTAATACCATGCAAGGTATGGTTGAGTTATTCACAATTAAGGTTAAAGTTTTCCAGAACAAAGCTCTCTCGCTAGGGGTCGGAGGGGCGTAGACGAAAAGTGCTAGAAAAGGGAACCCTTCGAGCACAGACTCAAGACGAAGGCCAATAATCCTTGGCAAGTGAATTTCCACAGAAATGGAGATGTTTATCAATTGGTGAGATTTTCATAATACTCCAATTCCTCCCGACCGCCCATTAGCCGGCGACCACACAGCTTCATCGAAACCAGCAGTCATCCAATTTTTGTCATCGGGAGTAGATTCCGTCTTAGTTTCTGCTAATGCCAATATTTGGATATGCTCATTTATACATAATGAATTAATTTCAGTCCAAAAGGTTCTTTTTCCTATGCCTCTACAGTTCCAAAAACAGATCTTCATTTATAACCTTTGAGGATTAAAGGACAGGTTTTCGAAGTCCTTAAATCGAAGAGTTTTTGTGGATTTAATTTGGCAAGTACATTTGTTAACCTTGTAGATAATATCCTGTAACAAAGATTAAGATTGAGTTGACCCTGACTAAGCCCACAAGACCACACCGAGTAGTATGAGATTGGGCTCGATGGACCCACCAAAACCGAATTGCCTATTGCAACAGTCCGACCCAACCAAAAAGGAGGGCAAAGTAAAAGAGGGACCTGTGTAGCAACCAATGTTATACCGAGACCAAGATTTGTAGTGAGGAGCTGGGCGCCGGCAGAAGGAGGAGTATTGATAGGCCAGAAATAGGAGAAAACCCAGGTGAATTGAGGATGTTGCAGCAGCAAGGCCCGACGACCTAAGAAGTGATTAACAAAGGTTCCAATTATAGCAAGAAATGTTAACATAGCTGGGAGCCCAACTGTGTAACTAATTGTAAGCTCATTGTAGCATAAGCTAGTAGGCCGCCATGGGGCAGTAAAAACATGGGAGGAGATACTCCACTTTCTTGCAGCTTGTGGTGCCCACGGGGAGAGACAAGTAGAGATGTTTCCCATATAAATAGCCATTGCATTAAAGGAGTTAAACTCTTTTTTTAAGTAAACATAGACCCAATTTATCATTGGTAAGAGATAGTTTTCTATGTGATAGATTGCAGGCAGGATTTTCTACTCCCTTCCCCACCAAATTAATTTAACATTTATTTAATTTTAAAAAAATAAAAAAATATTTATATTCCTAACATCTATTTTAATATATTTATAAAATTTTATTTTGAAAAATCATGTTTTAAAATTTTTAATAATTATATTTTATAAAATATTATGTTTTTAATTTTAAAAAATTTTAAAATATGATTTTTCAAAATAAAATTTTATAAATATATAAAAATAGATGTTAGGAATATAAATATTTTTTTAAAGATTATGTTAAAATAAATTAATGTTGTAGGGAGTGGAGTAGGGAGTGTGGAGTAGAGGATCCTTGTTGGATAGATTTTATTTGCCTGTTTCTTAATTAGTTATCTATTGTTACTTGATATATGGTTGACATATTTCTTTTTGCCAAGGAAGAGTTCATAACTTGATGTATGGTTAGTCCTGTTTCAACTTTTCACACACGATTCACATTCTTTAGATAAACCGTGTTATTCATCAAGAGGCTTAGTTTACAAACCAAAGACATTTTAGGTCGTTTGTTTCCTAGAGTAAAGCAAGAATAGATATATCATAGATGTTCATATGGGTGAAAATTGTCCCCAATACTTGTGAATATTATGAGCTCCATTTACCAGCAGTTGATCTTTCTGATATAAAATTGGATGTTAAAAAAGTGAATAATATATAATTTCATTCTTGGTCACTTGCTCTCTTTAAAATGCACTTCTTAATACTTTCAGGGAGTTTACAGAAACTATACGGAATGTGGGCTGCGCTGTCCATGAAACAACATGTCTTGGTGTTCTTGGTGACTATGTACAACCTTGCAAGTAGACTGAAACGCAAGAAGATGGAGAAAGAAGCCGAGACGATACGTACCCAAAAGAGTGAGCTGGAGGAGCAGCTGATCAACAAGAGCAGTGAAGTGTTTGCTCAGATGAAGGAGCTTTTTGATTACTTAAACAGTTTCGAGAAGGAACTATCGACATTGGCAACACTGAAAGCAGAGATGGAGTCTGCGTTGGAGAGGAAGTCTGAGAAGGTGCAGGGCCTTGAATGTGAAGTAGAATCCTTGAATAACCGGAAGAGCAAGCTGTAAGATGAAATCAGGTGGATAACAAACGAAGTCACGGATTTAAGGGCGGAGATTGTAGGACTCAAACAGATAATTATGGGATCAGTATTAGAGAAGGAGAACGTGTGTGCCACAGAGCAAGATTCAAGATGGAGAGTATGAAGCTTCTTCCAAAATAACAGCCTTGAGATTGACCGATTGAAGGAATTAGAAGGAATGCAGGTTGGGAAGACTGATTTGAGTCAAAAAGGGAGATCATGAGCCAGTTGGAGAACAAAAACGCCGATTTAAGAAGAACAGTCGTAGGCCTGGAGTTGAATCTTCGCTCTGCAGAGAGAAAACTGAAAAACTGAGCCAGAAGAAATAAATCCAACGACCAACTACATGAAAGCCCATTACTACTGTCATCTAGATATTATTATTATTATTTTTTTGATAAGTGCTGGATATATATATTATAGGAGATCAATTCCCGCTAAGTCAACCAGACTAGGCGGGAAGTGATCCAACCATACACGGCAGGAAGCGTCAAATGGCATGAATCTAGCTGTCATCTAGATATTATAGATAGTTAGACTTGGTGGGAATTTGTATTAACTTAGACGGTTACTTTGTATTTTTTTTATAATTATTATTCAAGTAATTAAATCAACAATTTCCTCCGCACGGTTTATATCTAGTATATAAAGTATAGACACAGGAAAAAGATTATTATATTATTATAATGCAAGCAATAAGAATAGTATGCACTAAATAAATGGATTACGAATTGTGTTTTAATTGGTTAGACACCATCATTTTGAGTCACCTCTTAATTAGATCTTTTGACTTGGGATTAGCCCAGCCCAGATTATATCAAATTAGGCCCGGCCTGTTAATGGACCTATCATACTCCCTCCCTTCCTCCTTTTAATCCTTTTTTTTTTGTAGTGCCTATGAACAAATTTTAGGAGAACTAAATACTCACCCCGTTCGGCAAAATTTGTCGTTTTAGAGTTTTGTTTTTGTTCGGAAAAACTTGTTATTTTAGGTATTTTTGCTTCTACTTTACTAAAATGCCCTTGATTTGATTAATGTGTTGTGTGTTGTAGTTTTTGATAAATTAAAAAGTAGAGTAATAAACGAGGGTAAATTAGTAAAAAAAGAGTGTAATTATTAACTTTATTAAAAGTTGTGTGGAGAGTTAAAATGACAAGTTTTGTCGAACGGAGGGAGTATGGAGTAATATTTTACTCTTATTTATCATACTCCGATTCAAAATAAGTGTCGAAATTAAGTGTCGTTTTATGCTTTCTAGTCAATTAAATAGATTGATTAATGAAAATTGTATTTGTTGACTACTTTTTTCTTTTAAACTCTCCACCTATTGGTTGAAAAAGTTGATAAACATTTAATAAATGATAAGATATTAAGATTTAAGAAAAATGTATAAAACCAACTATAATTAATACTTTACTTAAAAATCGCGCCAAAAGCAAAAACGACACTTATTTTGGATCGAATCAAGTACTAATTTTCTATTTTATAAAAAAAAAATTATAATTGACATTATATCATAAGAGCATTTTGTATTTGTCCATTACCAAAAATCAAATACCCAGACAAAATTGTACTCCCTCTGTCTCATATTAAGTGTCGTTTGTCTTTTTATCTATAAAATATTATTATTTTAATTAATTTTTTTATATAATGTTATTCTTATTACTACTAAGTATCAAATTATATAAAAAAATTAATTAAAAAAATAATATTTTATAGAGTTTTTTTATCCATAAAAAAATGTGCCGAAAAGTACTGCGTAACGTCAATTCACATGTGAGTAGTAATCAGCCCTCAATCCGTGAAAAAAGTATACAGTACTCCGGAAGTTACAAGGTCGTTTTCCCCGACAACGGCGACTATTGGTTTAGCTCCACAAGCCGTGAAAAAAGTACGGACTGTTCGCTTGACGACTTATCGATCGGGCATTGCAAGAAGCGGAGGATCACCGATTTGGTTTTCAAGGTAATCAGTCCAAATTCGTTATTAGGATTCGATGTTAGAGGATTTTGCTGGTTCTCGAGATATAGAGACTAGTGGAATTAATTGTCCGGACGAGAACTTCGTTCGTGGAATACGTTGTGTTTGCTTTCAAGCAAGCAATCGAAGATTGGTAAAATCCAGTCGGCGATTGCAGACCTGTTTTGTGCAATCGGATTTGGTTAGGGATTGTGGAACAAAATGAATTTTGTGAATTGTCTGGTGGCAGTTTTGTCTCCGTGATTGCAATAGGAAACTTGGTATACTTCTCGATCGAACTCCCCACAATCTAGGTTATGAACGAAGGTGTTCAAAATTATCCAATCTAGGTTAGTATAGTAGTAATCAAGAAGATGTTCGGCTAGTTGGGCGATTTTCCGCTGCATGATTAGTTTTGAAGTTCCTTTCTGTATCTATATGCTGTCTTCAATTCATACCAAATTATAGCACTGCTGTCTGTTTACCTTCTGCATTCTATGAATGTATGATTTTACTGAATCAACAAATCAAATACCCAGACATAATTGTACTACGTAACAGCAATTCACATGTGAGTAGTAATATGACAGTACTATAGGATTCAACAGATCCACATGCAAAAACAGATATTTTAAAGAGCTAAAAGATAAAACATATTGTAGTCTGTAGGATGTGTATATAGCAGCACACTACGTTGAGCTAGTATGTAAAAAAGCATTGCTACTCACCATGTTATGGGGTCTTGGGTTTCCTTTGCTGACCTTGTGCTGCATAGCATGGATGACCCGGATCTTCATGTGCACCCGAAACAGGACACAACCGCCGCTGCCTCCAGGTCCAATGGGACTTCCGATAGTCGGAATGCTTCCATTCTTGGACCCACAACTCCCCACCTACTTCGCTAAATTGGCCAAGACTTACGGGCCACTGATAAGCCTCCGGCTAGGGAAGAAAACCGCTGTTGTCGTAAGCTCGCCTTTGGTGGCCAAGCAAATGCTTAAGGACTTCGACATCCCCTTTTCTAATCACGATGTACCAGCTGTCGCCAGAGAGTTTAGCCATGGCTGCAACGACATCGCATTCACACCTTATGGTCCACAATTAAGAATGCTAAGAAAGGTAAGTTCCATCCCTGACTGGTCTTGAGTTTCTGCACAATACGAACAAATTTGTTCATATATACATCAAGTTTTAGTGATAAAATCGAACAAATTTGTAGTTTGTCACTGTTGTCAATAAAAATTGCAAGCATCTTTCTGCAACAATACGAACTTCTGTAATTAGTTTGTGATTTATTATATAGGCCAGTGTCAATGGAATCCAAACACAAACTAACAAGCTTACTTGCTCAAGTTGATTTGCTGGGGGTATATAATAAGAGTGTTTGCTATCATCAATTACATTGTTTTGCCTCATTTTTAACCCAAGTCATCACAAAAACACCTGTGTGATAGCCTGCAAGGATAAAGATAGATCTTCATGAGAGATCATATTTCCATTCAAATTTATGCACTTGTAACATTTGATGATTTTAGTAGATCACTGTCAATGGAATGTTGGGTACTGCCGCTATAGATGCAGTCAGCAACCTCAGGAGGCAAGTGCTCCACGAAACGGTACTATACCTGCAGGAGAATGCAGAATGTCCAGTGAACATAGGAGATCAAATGTTCATCATGGTTTGGAAGGTGATCATCAACATTTTATGGGGAAAGACGGTGAAGAGTGCAGAGATGGATAGTGAGGGAGCTGGGTTTCGAAGTGTAGTGACTAGGGTACTTGAGTTGGTAGGAACACCGAATGTGTCCGACTTCTTTCCTGGATTGGCGATGTTTGATTTGCAAGGGCTTGTAAGGAAGATGCAACACTGCACGAAGAGGATTGATAACATAATTGAGGGTGTCATCGGTAAATGCAAGGAGATTGACAGCAACGAACTCGGTGATAAGGATTTCTTACAATTTCTCCTACAGTTGAAAGATGAAGGTGACGCGAAAACAAGAATAACCATGCCCCAACTTAAGGCTTTGCTCAGCGTAAGATTTTATATATAGTCTACATCATATATATATAGTACGTACACCAAACTTGATTATCTTTGTTTGTTTATGCAATTGGATGTGTGTATGTTACAGGACATTATTATGGCTGGGTTGGACACAACCATATCCACACTTGAGTTCGCAATGGCAGAGACGGTGAATAATCCAGAAGTTATGAGAAAAGCACAACGAGAACTCGAAGCAGTGGTTGGGGCTGACAACCATGTGGAGGAATCTCATATTCACAAACTACCCTATTTGCAGGCTATCATGAAAGAAACCCTCAGGCTGCATCCTGTTACCCCGCTCTTGGTCCCTCGCTGCCCAAGCGACTCATGCATTGTTGGAGGATACACCATCCCAAAGGGCTCGGTGGTTTTCTTCAACGTATGGGCCATTCATAGGGACCCTTCGCTTTGGGAGGATCCTCTAGAGTTCAAACCGGGGAGGTTCTTGAATGCAGAGTATGACTTCAAAGGAAACAACTTCACTTACTTCCCATTTGGTTCAGGAAGAAGGATCTGCCTAGGGATCGCACTGGCTGAGAGGATCATCTTATATTCCCTTGCATCACTTCTACACTATTTTGATTGGAAGCTGCCTCAAGGAGTGGAGAAAATTGATCTTTCGGAGAAGTTTGGATTTACATTGAAGACTGCAACACCTGTGTTGTTGATCCCTTTACCAAGATCATCTTATCTGCGCAATTAACCCCCCGCCCATAATGCACATTTGAGCTAGCTTAATCAGCCTGTATGAAGAATAACATATGGTTTTCATGTCTTTTTATCATTTCTGCTAGCTAGCTTATGTCCAGGCTTTTATGTAATTTTGATCCCTTCTTTTGGCCTTACTGTAATAAGCCTTTAAGGCATGTGTTATGCCCGTGAGAGGTGAGCTGTGGTGGTATAAAAGCCAAGCCGTCACCTGAGCATTATAGGGTTTTTGGGATCATCAATATGCAGTTTTACTGCACAACCGCTTTTGGCTTTATTTTGCTTTGATTTTTATTGTGTCAAGCAAACTTGTGCAGGGATTTCAGGTTGTTCACAGCCTGTAATAAAACCTCAAGGCTATGTTTCTCGGTCTTCTTTTTATTATTAGATGGCACTATATATATACACACACCCTATCATATGTCCATTTTAGGGTAAAAAGTGTATGAATGAAAGGGGAGGACGTTTATGGCATGTAGCTGAGCCATTTCAATGGAACAGCAAGCAACTCAGGAGTGGCAGCAGCCAGCGTATCAGAGCTTTGCTCGTTCCCTGGTTTGGGCAACTACTACTGGAAATTAGAAGCTCGCGCATGTGGGTTTTCCTTCAATATAAGAGTCTTCAACCCATTATATTCACCTCACATATTAGAAGCTCCATTATATCCCTGACCTCTGAGTTTGGAGAATGATAAACCATGCTGAGTAAAAAACATATCCAACCCACTTTTCAAAGACAGTGCGGTGGTATCACGAACATGAACTCATCCAACCCACTTTTCAAGGAATATGATGCTGAGTAAAAACTCATCCATCATATTCCTTAATAGGTTTTCGTAACACCGAATCACTAATGATAACCCAATCACATGGTTTTTCGGTTCGAGCTCTTTTTTCTCCCCTGACATCATCTCGAACTCTTTCAGTTCCAACCACATTTGTTTCAACATTTGGAGGTGGATTAGAATTATGAATAGGTGAAGGCGTTGATCCACTCGAAGACATACCATTTGCAACAATAGAGGGCTTCTTAGATCGTGTAATAAACTTATCCATAATCCTAACAGTAAAATAGCAGAAAACACAAATTGAATTCATCATACCATATTAGACCAAAATCTCAAATTCACAAACCATCTACAATTCTAAACCTTATTCATAAAATTGCAATTCCAAACCTTATTCACAAATTGTAAAATCACAAATTCAAAATCACAAATTCTAAGTTCTAACTACTAATCCTAATACAAAATTGCAACGATAAATCACAAACCTTATCGAACGGTAAACTGAATTTGAAGATTGGAAGATCGAAAATTACCGTTCGGAGTTCGGACTCTCGCTGTCGCAAACTGAATCCGAAGATTTCACTTTGCTGCCGCCGCCTGTCGCATTCCCGCCGCTGCTGCTGCGCCAGCGCCAGCCACCACCGAACCTAGGGCCAGCGACCGAACCTGCACCGCGAGCCCTTGCTGTTTCGGCGTCTCGCTGCGCTCCGGTCCTTGCTGTTTCTCTCGTCGCTACCTCTGTGTCTTGTGAAAAGAGAATGAAAAGCGAGCCCTTGCTATCTCGGCGTCTCGTTGCGCTCCGGTCCTTGTGCAACCTTCACCCTTCTCAATCCCGCCTCTTACCAATTGTGTTACATCGTTCTTTTGTTCTTCTAACACCTCTTATACTATATATTGAAAATAATAATAAAAAAATATTTTTATATTTTTCCAGGGGCACGAGCCACCGCATGCCCATCCCTCCGCCCATGTGGTAAGTTATCTGGTCTAGCAGCTATTCACAATGTAAGGTGTATGTATTAGATTGTTCTCAATCAATTATTGAAGAGAGGCAATTCTAAAATCGTGACCGTGTGTTTTGCAGCAGAACACACACTCGACAAATTGAGAGGAGGAAGATGACAGTTATTTGTATGAACACTACGGAAACATATGAGAGATCAAGTGAAAATGCAGAACAATGGACCAGGCAATATTGGTAATCCACAATTACCAATTTTCAAAGGTCTAAACTACCATTTCCGGAGTCTGAAGATGTCAACTCTATTTAAATCCTAGGAAGTGTGGGGATTCGTAGAGCAAGGCTACGAGGATACTCAGCCCGAGGAGTCTGATCAGCAATTGAGAGAGAAAAGGAAGAATGGCTCGAAAGCATTGTTCATGATCCCATCATTTTTGGATGATGAAATCTTTTCTAGAATTGCAGTGCTCATGAAGCATGGGAAGTATTGAGACAAGAGTACATAGGAGATAAGAAGGTGATCACAGTCAAACTTCAATCACTCAGAAGAGAATTAGAGACTCTTAGTATGTAAGAGCAATTTTATCGGGAGCCCACTGTGCACCGATACTACTGATTATATTATTAAAAAATTGTTACAGGGTACAAATCGATACTACAATGTTGCTTCCCCAATATCGATTCTAGGAGGTTGAAAATTAAGGCCCATATCAGATGAGCTGGACAACAATTGAAAAAATTTGCATGCCCCATACGAAACGACGTCGGTTTTGTTAAAACAACAACAACAAGCGGCGTTCCGGGCTCAGCGCATCTGCAACCTTCTGCAACTGGTGGGACGCGTGTCGGCACATGATTGGGCAGCAAGAGGTGAGCCGCAGATGTCGACACCTGTTCGTTGATGGACGGCTGAGATGTGATATTGGGGAGAAAGTATTTTACACATTAAAATTAATATTTCGATAATAAAATATAAAAATTAAAAAATTACTACAATACTAGATTTATTTTTCTCTAAATGTAGACATCAACTTTGAATATGTTTGATTAAATTTTTAAAAAAATCAAATTTGATTATAAATATGCAAAATATAATTCGAAAAATTGATTTATAATTATGGAATAATTTGAAATAATAAATAATGCAAGATATAAATAAATAATTATTAAAAAATATTTTTTATAGGTGGGAGTTGAATATAATAATATAATCAAGAATAGAAATAATTGTTGGAGTTATATTTGTAAATTGAGTGGGTATGAAAAGATGAGTTTTGGATTACTAGGGATGTTATTGATAAAGTGGAAAAAATGAGAATGGGATGCTAGGATGATGTGGCGGAGAGAAGAATAAAATATTAGTATTTCTAATATCTCTAGTATCTCTTGATAAACATGGCCTAAGCGAAGGATCAATGAAGCTTAATTGCTTTCTTCATAACCAAACACCAACCGACATCAGGTGCAATAACACAAGATCGATAAGAACTTGGGACAAAGGATAACAAGGCAGTTGGGCAGATCATCATCAAGTAACAAACGACATATCATCGCCCACACAGACTGATGAGAATCGATCCAAAACACCAGAATACATAAACAGAAACTTAACCAATGATAATGAACAAGTTTACAACCCAGCAAAACCAAAGCAAAAGAAGAAAGTAGAGATTGTAGCGACGATTAGCCTCAACGAGGACACCAGCCACCAAGGTCAAAACCTAGAGGGCAAAGAGGCTACAAATCTCTCTCAACACAATGTCACTGAGTGTATTTGGATGGAAGGGAGCTCGATCTACGCTCACAAAGGCCGGAAAGGGATGGAAACCCTAGAATCGCCTCAGGAGACAAGAACAGAGCTACAGTAAGCAACAACTCTCTCAACTCTCGGATTAGGGTTTTGGAAACCCATATAAAGGAGAGCGCTTCAGCTGAACAACGTCGTTGCTCAAGCTCAGCAAGAGAGGCTGAAGACATCCGTGTGGGCTTCTAGCCCATAGGATAGCTGAGATCAACTTTGGGCCGGTTTGGCCCAAAACCAATACAATCAGCTTTATATATAATACATCTAATGTACACTTAGAATTACACAAAGTAGAGAGGGATGAGCCTAACAATTTACCCTCCTAATTCTGAGTTTACACATATCGTAAATCTTCCTTGTTGAAATGTGGACTGGATTTACAACTTTGTCTATCATCGGCTATTTCATACCCTTCTCGACATCAGTTGGATTTGATCACGTCCAGGAACTCCCTACAAAAGAGAAACTTATCAGTGGTCATAATCTTAGTACCAAAGTCTGCAAGATTAAGCTTTCCATCAATCTTCTTAACAATAAGGAGATTTTTGGATACCAACACATGTATGAAGTGGTAACGAACATCAATATGTGCTTAGTCCTCTCATTATAGACATGATCTTTGCACAAGTAAAGTGCACTCTGGCTATCAGTGTGCAATACAGATTTGTGGTTTTTCCTATCCACCTCTTTCATAATATTCTGGAGCCAGATTGCTTCTTTGGAGGCTTCAGTTGCTGCTATGTACTCTGCTTTTGTAGAAGACAGAGCAACAATAGGGTGCAACTAAGCCTTCCAAGAAATGCAGTTCCCACACCAAGAATAAAAGAAAGAGGTGGTGGATTTCCTGTTGTCTTTATTGCTAGCATAGTCAGAGTCCACAAAGCCAAACAACTCAGAGGGTGAAGTATGCAAACCATAAACCAAACCAATATCAAGGGTACTAGCAATGTATCTCAGGAGATATTTCATGGCCACCTAGTGTTTTTCTGCAGGGTTAGACATATACCTGCTCAACACACTCACTGCAAAGGCAAGGTCAGGTCTCGTACAGATTTTATAGCATACATAATTGACCCAACAACTGCAACAGAAGGAAAAGATTTCATATAGTCTTCCTCCTCTTTCCCAAGGGGCATCCTGGTCTTGGTAAGATCCAGGTGACCTCCTAAGGGCATGGGAGCAGGCTTGACATTAGAAATCTTGAACCCATTAAGGACTTTCACAAGATAATCCTTTTGAGACAAAAATATTTGATGTTTAGATCTATCTCGAGAAATCTTTATGCCAAGAATTTTCTGAGCAGGGCCCAAATCCTTCATGTCAAAAGATTTCTTCAGAGATTCCTTAACATCAAGTACCTTTGCTCTGGACTTGCATATAATGAGAATATCATCAACATACATCAAGACATATAAGGGAGATTTAGTTTTCACATGCATGAAATATAAACATGGATCATAACTGCTCATTCTAAATCCAAGTTTAAACATGCAATTATCAAATTTCTTATTCCACTGCCTAGGGGATTGCTTCAAGCCATACAAAGATTTCTTTAACAAGCAAACATGATTAGGTTTAGAGTGATCCTCAAAACCCTTGGGTTGTCTCATATAAATAATCTCATCAAGCTCACCATGCAAAAAGGCAGTCTTAACATCCATTTGATCAATTTCATAGTCATAAACAGCAGCAATAGCAAGCAGAAGTCTCAGAGTTTTATATTTCACAACAGGAGCAAAAACATCATTATAATCAATCCATTCTTTTTGTGTGAATCCTTTGGCTACCAACCTAGCCTTATAGGTAGGTTGGCCACCAGGTTCCACACTGTTTTTGAGCTTATAAACCCATTTACAGCCAATCAACCTAGCATTTTTAGGCTTTGGAACCATTTTCAGGTTTTATTGGCTGTCATGGAGTTTATTTCCTCTTTCATAGCAAGCAACCACTTATTAGAATGTTTACATTTAACAACATGTTCAAACAATTCAGGAGTATAAGCATCAACAACCTCAGCAATCACAAAGGCAAACTCAATCTCATTTGTGAAATATTTCTTATTGGGAAGTTTTCACTCTAGCAGATCTATCTCTAGTAAGCTGATAATTAGACAAATCAGGCACCTCATCAAAGGTTTCAGAAACATGCTCAGAATCAGAAGAATCAGAAGAAGAATCAGAAACATCATGCTCAGAAGAATCAGAAACATCATGCTCAATATCATGCTTAGATTCAGACAAGGCATTTTCATAATTTTCAGAACTAGAGGAGTCAGAAGGGGTAGAAGTAGAGCTGGAGTTTGAGTTGCTTACCTCCTCACCTGATTGGTGAGGGATGTCTTCAGTACTTGAGGGAGCAGGGTGTTGCTTAACATTACCATGATAAGTGGAGCTGCTTCCAATGAGGATATTGATATCAAACTCATCATCCGAATTTGCTTCTTGAGCATTTGAATCATAAAACTGAACACCTGCATTCTCAAAATCAATGTTAGGAGTTTTTCTGAAATTAAATTCAATTTCAATGAAAATGACATCTCTGCTAAGAATTACTTTGTACCCTCTTGGTTGGAGAACAAGTAACTTATAGCCTTTGACCCCCTCTAGATAGCCAATCATAACACACTTGACAGACCTTGGTTGCAACTTGCCAGTGTTCTGGTGAACAAAGGCAGTGAATCCAAAAGGTTTCAGATGTGCTATCCTAGGCTTGGTTCCACTCCACAATTCTTGTGGAGTTTTGAAACCAATAGCAGAAGAAGGGGATCTGTTAATCAGGTAGGCTGCAGTAGTGACTGCCTCCCCCCACAATGAAGGTTTCAGACCAGAGTTAATGAGAAGGCACCTTGCCTTTTCAAGCAAGGTCCTATTCATTCTTTTTGATGTACCATTCTGCTGTGGATTACCTGGAACTGTGAGGTGCCTTTTAATACCATGTGTATGACAGAAACCATCAAAATCTTTGTTGCAAAACTCAAGACCATTATCAGTTCTAAGACATTTAAGTTTAAAGGTGGTGTGACCCTCAACTTTTGTTTTCCAAAGTTTAAAAGCATCAAAAGTGTCACTCTTTGCCCTAAGAATGTGCACCCAAACCTTCCTGGAATGGTGGTCAATAAGTGAAAGGAAATACTTCCTTCCACCTATTGTATCCACCTGGGCAGGTCCCCATAGGTCTGCGTGTACATAGTCTAAAGGCTTGAGAGCAACAAAATTTGAGCTACCAAACACGGATTTAGAATGCTTACCAAACAAACAGTTCTCACAATGTTTAAGTTCAGAGGGTTTACCTTCAACCATACCTTGTCTGAACAAATGATTGAGCCCTTTGTTGCCAATATGACCAAGTCTAGAGTGCCACAACATAGTTTTATGCAAGTTCATAGAAGCAGAGCACTCATTAGACAAAGATGAAGCACAAAGAACAGGATTTCCAATAACATGATATAAGCCACCTTTCTTAATACCTTTAATGAGAATCTTGCCATTCATAGAGATAGTTTTAATTCCATTTTTAGTATTAATATCACAGTTCAAGTCATCAAACACAGAAATAGATAACAGATTCCTCTTCAAGTCAGGTACCCACTTGACCTGTTGGAGGGTTCTAATAACACCATCATGCATTTTAAAGGGAACATTGCCTATGCCTTTAATCTTAAGAACAGATAAATAACCAAGTCTAACCTCACATTTAGCAGACTCATCAAGATAATAAAAAACATGCTTATCAGGTGTAACATGCATAGTACAACCAGAGTCCAGAAGCCAAGTATCAGGGGGACTATCACAGGCAACCATAAGCAATTCAAAAGAATAGAACACAGAGGAATCAAGCACAGCAGTTGTACCATTTTTAGATTTCTTTTCCTCATCATCTCTTTTCTTATAACAATCAGCAATGACATGGTTATTCTTTTTGCAATAAGTACAATGCTTCTTACCAGGTTCAGGAGCCTTATCCTTTTCCTTTTTCTTATTCCTCTTTCTATTCTTAGAATTTCCCTTAGTAAAAAGCACATCAGTTTTAGAACCAGTTTTATCAGATTTATCACCTTTCACTTTGAACACTTTGATAACTTCATTTTTCTGAGCAATAGCCTCAACAATTCTTTTCTTAGTCAAGGACTCATTACTAGACTGTATAACATCCTTAAAAGTATCAAACTGAGATGGCAAAGCATTAAGCAGAATAACAGCTTGGTGAGTATCATCAATTTTATCATCCCAATGTTCAAGCTCTTTTGTCATCCTAAGAAATCTATCCAGATTATCATCCAAAGACACAGAAGCATCCATTTTAAAAATGAAAATACGACACAACAAAGATATTCTACTAGACAGAGTTTTAACCCGATAAAGATCTTTCAAAGCTTTCCATAAAGACATAGAAGTATCACAAGTTACTACCTGTCTAGCTACCTCATCTAATATTCGAATCATGATCTCACTGTGTGCAATGAGATCAAGTTCTTTCTTAGCCTCAGCAGTCATATCAGTAGGAAGCTCATTAGCAACTGCTTTCCAGCATTTTTCCTTTATCAGGATAGCTTTCATCTTAACTTGCCACATGGCAAAGTCAGTAGTGCCATCAAATGGTTTAATGCGATAGGAGTTATCAGACATAATGAATCAAAGTTCCTGCAACAAGTGAAAGACTAAATCAATAAATGTTGGAGAGAGTTGAGCACTCAAAACCCTACAGCTATCAAGCTAAGAGTTTGAATCTCATAAAGTGCTAGCGGAAGCAAAAGTAAGAGCTTTCAAGGAGAGTTCTGAAGAGTATAATCTTCTAAACTCAAATATTTCTGAAGTTTTTTGTTCAAATCTGAAATGGTTTATCAGATTGAGTATTTCCGACGGAATAAGTCCTCAAAACCCTAGATCTGGAGTTCCTTTCAGAAGAGCTTGCTAGATCTTTGAGATCCAGAGCCTTAAGGAGAGCTAGCTCCAGGAACTTCAACAGAATCAGAGACGAGCGACAAGGGTATGTCCTCTAAAACCTCAGATCTGGAGTTTATATCAGAAGAGTTCACGGATCTTGAAGGATCTCGAGCCTTAAGGAGTGCAAGCTACAGAAACTTCAACATATATAGAGATTGGGGACAAATGACACTTTATCTTCGTAGATCTGGAGCTTATAAGGATGAAGAACCCTCTAAGCTTCAACAGAAATCGAAGAATAAACCAGATCTGGAGCCTAAGAGAACTGGGAACTCAAAAGCTTCAACAAATCCGATTTTAAAACGAGAAAACCCATTAAAACCTAAAGGCTCTGATACCAATTTGATGAGAATCGATCCAAAACACCAGAATACATAAACAGAAACTTAAGCAATGATAATGAACAAGTTTACAACCCATCAGAACCAAAGCAAAAGAAGAAAGTAGATATTATAGTGATGATTAACCTCAACGAGGACACCAGCCACCAAGGTCAAAACCTAGAGGGCAAAGGGGCTACAAATCTCTCTCAACACAATGTCACTGAGTGTATTTGGATGGAAGGGAGCTCGATCTACGCTCAAAAAGGCCGAAAAGGGATGGAAACCCTAGAATCGCCTCAGGAGACAAGAACAGAGCTACAGTAAGCAACAACTCTCTCAACTCTCGGATTAGGGTTTTGGAAACCCATATAAAGGAGAGCGCTTCAGCTGAACGACGTCGTTGCTCAAGCTCAGCAAGAGAGGCTGAAGACATCTGTGTGGGCTTCTAGCCCATAGGATAGCTGAGATCAACTTTGGGCCGATTTGGCCCAAAATCAATACAATTAGCTTTACATATAATACATCCAATGTAAACTTAGAATTACACAAAGTAGAGAGGGATGAGCCTAACACAGACGATCAAAATGACTGTAATAAGTAGACTCCTTTTGGGGGGCAAGGGCAATCAACATTCCAGTGCTTACCACATTTACCACACTTCATCTTGGTAACAGAGTCTTTGGTTCCGAGGCCAGGGTCATACGAAGCCCAACCGTATCCCTTTGATAATTCATCGTCGGAAGGGTATTCAGGTTCACTATTATCATCATCATCCCCTCCAACTGATCAGTACCCAGAGGCAACAAGGTTAGAACAAAAAAAAAGGTTGATCCTAATGACTAAATGGGAAGCAAATCACCTCCATAGCAATGTAGTGAATCAAGCATTGCAAATAATATAGTAAGAAAAAGGCTCATCCTAGAGAAACTCCCTCCCACATCCACAGTGCCGCAAACTATCTCCAATCTCTTCTCTCAACTATTATGTGAATTTTTTCTTTTTATCTTCAACTTCTATGAATGAACACACACACACAAAACACAAATATCCGATTGAATAACAAACCAAATAATAAATAATACACATGTAAGGTAAGGTCCTGATTCCTAACCCCGAATCTCTCAAATGCAACAAATTTACCTATTACATTATCATACTGCAGAGTTGTTTTAGTTTTGACCTTAATACCAGTTTGTTCACTATCCGGCCAATCGAAGCCTGCAATATATATGTCAGGTTCAGTTACGTTATCTCTCACTGGGTTCAGTTTGCCTACTAATTATCCAAGTTTCCAAGCAGGTCCATGAAATTGCATTATGAGCCATAAAGAAATGTATCTTTCATAGTTTTTCCTTGGTGCATGTGAGTTGTGACAAAGTAATAGGCTTTAAAATCTTTTTCCCACAGTTTTAGGATATACTTTGATAACAAAGTGTATTTAAAGCAGCAACTTATCATTGAAGTATTCAACATCTGATGAATGCCCGGTGAGCCATATAACCGTGGGGTCCACACATCAGAGTGCATCATGCACACCCAAGCCGAGCATACAAGACCAATAGGGTTCCATCCTAAAACCAATTGACAATGGGAGGAGTGACTCACTGACTTAAATCAGAAACAATCATAGTACAATTGAATCATAACAACATCCTTGTTACATGAATCAGAAACAATCATAGTACAATTGTTTTTATCAGTGGTCTCATGTTTCTTCTGTTTATTACTGTAATAATCCTGTTTTCATCTGCCATTACATACAAACATGACATATGACTGAACTTGGCGCTGAAATGTGGCTTATGTGGTTACATACTTAGGTTTGTTTCTCTTTGCTCGACAATTTTACAAGTTGTAATTTATAACCATTGAAAAGATGAAGGAATCGAACTCCTCCAACTCATACCCAGGATATGGCATGCCATATCCTGGTCCATGTGCTTGCATTTTTATTGGAGATGATGGTCGATGTCGATCTAAATTGATCATTTGAGATATTTGACAACAACTGGATACCCATGACATCTTTTGTCAGCAATTATGGTTGATCCATACTTCTTCACCGGTCAGACCCATTGCAGGTCCAGCATACCTGCACATACCGACTTTTATGACTATTCCTCCTTGCAGAACCTGACTTAGACTTGATCAATATTCCTTCATTTTAAGTCCTGATTCTGAGCTTCTTGGTGAAATATTCTGTGTACTTCCCTTCATTTTTAACAATCTTTCGAAATGCTTTAGCAGTTATTTGGCTGATCATTTTAACTGGTTTCATCTTCTGTTAATGATTGTCCGTTTGGCATCCAGGTGTTTCTTCTCCCATTTACTCACAAACATGAGCTCTATGTTGAGAATGAATTAAAGGAATGTGAAGAGACCAAAAAGAGTCCCACATTGATTACATGAACAAATAAACCTTAGTATATAAGCTAGTGGGCTCGGAATCTCGCTCGGCTTATGTGCTAGGCTATTAGCGTTTGGGCGCACGTGCACCCACGACCCCTGATCCGAGTCTCAATGGATTTCAGCAGTAATTTTCCACCTTTCACCTGACCGGTAAAATCATAGCCTGGATATTTTTATTTTGACTTGCAAAAATATAATCACCAAGACTGATGGATTCTCTTTGATTTTGAGGCATCTTACTAGCTGGCTTGCTGCAGGACTAATGTCACAGTTTGTACATCACAACCATCCGAGAAATGAGGGAACCAAATTCCTCCAGGCTCCAACTCGTACACAGGATTTGGCATGTGTTACAATCGCATCTCTATCTGCAGATGGTATATGGCTAGGATTACACCAGAAAGCTTCCATCTCCATCCATGTGCTTGGATCTTCATACCAGTTTGCGGGGACCCTCAAAATTGACATTGTAAGTTCCAAGTCTTTGTGCTAAGACACTATCATTTTCACGCTATATACTCATGGTAGGTCCTGTATAAATCATAAATGCAAACTTTGTACTTGCGTTACAGTTCCGTGTTCATATTGGCTGTGCAAGGTGTGAATTGTGACCATCTTTGGACTAGCTCGTCGCTTCGTGACATTAAATGGCAGTCGTCCAGAGACTACTGGTCCACAGAATCATGAATTATTTGAGGTGCTTGTCTCACCAAAGTCATGGTCCTTCCTGTCATGATCTTGTTGGATTCTTTCATTGCTTGGAATCTCATTTGCACACGGCTCTTGAAAGGAACCTGTTCAACTTGCAACTTGCAAGTTGAAGTTCCCTTGAGTTAAAGACCTTTCAAAATGCTAATGCTTCTGTCAGTACTTTTGGTATTTAGCAAGGGAGTCGAGTCGAGTCAAGCCCGTTCCTTTCATCTCCTTTGACACTTGTTCAAATGTTGATTGATTGCTAATTTTCCTATGCATCCATTCTAATTTCCGGTGTTTTCTTCACTGCAGTCAATTACTATCTAGGCATGTTGAGCGAATAAAAGATGTGAAGAGATCAAAAGAGTCCAATATGAACAAAAAAGGCTATATAAGCTAGTGGGTTACTCCTCCTATTGCCAATTGGTTTTAGGATGTAACCCGCTCGGCTTATGTGTTATACTAACGGATGACTATCGAGATTAAACCAGCTGAGTTTTCAGTCAAATTGTTCATACATGGTTGTTGTTCGGAGAAGTGAAACCTGCGGGGTCGACCTTCCTCATGAACCCAGGCTTCGATGACACGTCATCGTCGTCGTGGTACGCGTAAGCGAACCCGCCATGCCTAGTCAGATCCATACCGGCAGTCTCATCCTCACTGGAAATCCGCAACAGTCTCAGCTTCTTGAGCCCGTAGAAAAGCGGGCCCATGGTAACCGTGACCCACCCGAACACCACGCAAATCTGGACCAACTGGGCCGCAAGCAACTTCCCGCCACCGCCCATGAAAAGCCCATAGGGCCGATCCTCCGCCCCGCCGTACACCTCACTGATGTACCGTTTGGTGGCGAACAGGCCCGTGAATATAAGCCCCCACGCGCCACACCCGCCGTGGAGCTGCGCTGCCTCCAACGGGTCGTCGTACTTCGCCTTCTCGGCCAGCTTGTTGAACCCGATCAGGACCCATGAGGCGACGAACCCGCAGATGATCGCCGCCCACGGCTCGACCACAGAGCATCCTGAGGTGATCGCGGCGAACCCGCCCAGGAGACCGTTGCACACATCGAGGACATTCCAGTGGCCCACCAGCAACCGTTTGCTGAACAAGGTAGTTAGTGCCGCTGTGGAGCCGGCCAATGTGGTGGTGACAGCTGTCCTGCCGATGGCACTCCATTGCCCGTAAAACCCTCCGGTACCGCCGTAGGCTTTGAGGATGGTGAGGAACGAACCGGGGTTAAACCCGTACCAACCGAACCATAGGAGGAAGGTGCCGAGGACGACCAGCGAGGCGCTGTGGCCACGTAGGACAACTGATCGACCTGCCCGGTCGAACCGGCCGATTCTTGGGCCTTCGATGAAGGCTCCCCACAGGCCGGCTATGCCACCGACCATGTGGACTACGCCTGAGCCGGCGAAGTCGATGACGCCAGAGCTGAAGAGGAGGTTGGTGGGCTTGAATGGGCTCGCCCATCCGTCGACTGACCAGAACCAGTGAGAGACGATTGGATAAACAAAACCTGCCCGTTACAAAATATCATCCACACAATCCAGAGTTAGATATTGTTTCGATATGTTAGACCACAAGTTTTTATAAATGAAAAACGGGTATAGAATAATAAGTCAAATTGAGAAATATTTTTCCTAAATGAATTGCTAATAAATTATGAGATTCATTCATTCTATCTAATTGAAAAACCGATTGAAAAATAGGCAAAATACAATAAATAACCTTACCTAAATGGCTAATTTTTATGCATTTTTACCAAGGTAGTGTTTTAATATGTAAAAAAGTGATCGTTGAACTTATGTCAAAATTTACAATACAAAACTGAAGACTATATTTTATACGGAGTATATTATGTTATTTAAGAATTATTCCTGCCATTTACTATTAAAAATTATATAAAATGTTATATATATAATTGATTGTATTTATTACTAAATTATCTTTAAAAAATGATATTTTATATACTACAGAGGGGCAGTATATATTTAATTCTCAGAAACGTTTTTTTTTTTTTTGGTAGTGATTCTCAGAAACGTTGAAGATTTCAAACTAGTTCCATGCTAAAAAATAGCCTAGCTTGCTTCTTTTTGTCAACTTTTAATAGCTACACATGTAATTTATTGCAAAAAAATGGAACTGTATGAACAAGAAAGTCAAAACTGGATAGTATAAGAAAACGTCATTAGTGATGGAAAAAGAGGATGAAAGAAGATGGGGTATTATTGGTAATTTAGAGTTAGAATAATACCCGTAAGAAAAGAGGAGTAAATAAGATAAGCGACGAACTGAGTCCGCTCAGCAATGGATCCGCTAGTAATCCCGGCGGCGGCGATGGCGAACGCCCACTGATACAAGAAGAAGCTGTAGTCGAAGTCCCCGGAGGGGATCGAGGCGGGGACCTTTTTAAGGCCAAAGAAGTGGTGGCCGACGAAGCCGTTGGAGGGGGCGCCGTAGGCGAAGGCGAAGCCGAAGAGGTAGTAGGAGAGGCCGCCGGCGGCGGCGTCGAGCACGTTGGTGAGCATGATGTTCATGGTGTTCTTGGCCCGGACGGAGCCGGCGCAGAGCATGGCGAAGCCTAGCTGCATCGCGAACACCAGGTAGGCCGAGAAGAGGAGGTACGTGTTGTCCACGGCGTAGGTGACGGTGGCGAAGCTGTCGCAGAGGTAGGCGGCGGCTGAGGTGGCGTTGGTGCCGCCGCCCAGGAGCGCCGCCAGGTCCGACGCCTGGCAGGCTTGGAATGGGGTTGACATTGAGATTTTTTAAGTTTTTGAAGGGCTTTGGAAATTAAAATGAGTTGAGTGATCGCAAAATAAAAATACGGTGCCGTTTTATAGCGTGGAATTCAAACTTGAGTCACATAGCGACAAGATTAATTTTGCTTTTATTTATCATTTTTTTTTTTTTTAGGTTTCCCTGTATGAATTGAATGATGGCCATTACAAGTTAAAAGCTAGCTATACATGTATCGATCATGTATGCACGTTATCAATCCTTTTTTTCATGGTTAAAAACGAGTTTACCTTTGTAAATAAATAAATCATTATCTATTAAAGGATAAAATTACAATATACTTTTTTTCTATTAACCTACACTGTAGGAAAAATTTGTGTTAAAAAAGTATTGCTTGATGTTTTGTATAGATAAAAAATTGCTAGATGCATTATATTTATATAAATATGTATTTTTAAAATGATAAAAACTATATAAAATATTTATTTTTAGGATTATTATTTTGTTATACAATTTTTCAAATATTTTATTGTATAAAAAATATACGGTTTTTTTGGGAGGAAATTTTTTGTGAAGTTTTTTTTTGGGTTAAAGGAGGAAATTAAAATAAATTTGGTGCAGTTGCAGGTTGCCACATTATCAACAACACCGACATTAGTCTGAATTCCGAGAGAATCTTCTCTCTCTTTTTTTTTCTTTTAAACAATGCTTCAACTTTCAAACACAAAAATTGTTGTCAGAATTAGTCAGAATGGTGAGTATTTAATTATTAGAATATCTAAATAAATACGGAGTAATTAATTAAGATTATGCATAGTATATACTGTATATCCTCTTACCAGCGGTGCCTGACGTTGTACATAACTAAATAAATAATTTCACAATAAATAAATAGATACTTTCTTTTTTTTGTGTGAAAATAAATAAAAAATATATACGTAATATTTTTTTTCATGATTCATGGAAAATTCAACATTTGGATCTTTTTTTTTTTTTGGTCCAGAAGGGGGCTATTGCCCCAAGTTTTATTGATAGATTAGTTGGGTAGATGTCCTAGCGGGCATAGCCCGTGAATGCAACTAGGAACAGAGTCAAACACAAGATAATTAACATCTAAATAAACTCCCAAATTTGTTAAGGCATCTGCCTCTATATTGCCTTGTCTCCTGACCAGCCTCACAACCACCTCCCAGCTCGTATCGCCCAACAACTGTCGGCATTGCAGAGTTAGGTTGTGGATGACGGGGAGGGTCGGTTCATCATTCAGTGCCTTGTATACCTCAGCGCAATCCAATTCCAAGACCAGCTTCTCAATCCCCATTTCCTTAGCCAGTTTTAGTCCATGACAAGCCGCCTGCAGTTCAGCTTCAGAAGCCCGGCAAAAGCCTATACGACAGGCAAATGCACGGACAAAACCCCCAGAAGCTGATCGGAGGATCCCTCCCCCTCCTGCGAGACCCGGATTACCTTTCGAAGCTCCGTCCGTGTTCAATTTGACCCAGCCCGGATCCGGGGGCACCCATATCGGCAACTGTTCCACCCTTGCTTCCACGGTATCCCTCATGACAGCATTTGGTTTGTTTCCTCTAGCTTGTGAGTATGCATTTGCTGTCGCCCGGGCTCTATAAGACACATTTGTGATATCATCCTGTCCTTGAAAAAACAAAGTGTTCCTTGTCTTCCAAAGCATCCAGAGCATTATGGAGAAGTATGCACTCCATCTCTCCTTCTTACTTATGCTGCTGAATATCCATTGCTTCACCCCTGCATCCGCAAAGAGTGACTGCGGTGGCTGGCCTCCTGTCAATCGTCTCCACTCCTCCTTGACCCTAGCACAATCTCTTAGGAGGTGAATTGCCGATTCATACTCCCCGCATCGCGGACATGCCGCAATGTTTGACATATGCCTCCTTTGTCTCTCTGCATTCGTGAGGATGGCTTCATGGGCAGCAAGATAGACAAAATTACGGACTCTCTGCTGCACTTGTAAACTCCAGATGTCCCGCCATCCTTTTGATTCTGACATCCCCTCCGTGTTTATCAGTTGCTGGAGTGTCGAGGCCATCGTAAACTTGCCCGAGTTCATGTGGCCCCAGTAGAGCCTATCCATAGCTCCTTGCAAATCACTAACCCGGACAGCTTGCAGTCTTTGTTTATCATCCTCAATCATAAAAGGCGAGAGTGTCTCCAAATCCCAACCACTGTCTGTCCACATCTCTGCAACTGTTGCGCCTAAGAGAGGATCCGAAAGAGCGTGTAAAGCCCCCTCCTTGAGGGTGCCCTCACGCAGCCATGGGTGTGTCCAAAAAAGGGTTGAATTGCCATCTCCAATACTCGTCCTCAGCCCAGGAGTCAGCAATCCCGTCCCATGAACAATGCCCGCCCATTGATTCGACGACCTCCACTGTCGAACAAACATATCAATGTCAATTCTGCCGTTACAATACTTCCCTCTAACCACTCTGCTCCACAACGACGAGGGCTCTTGCAGTAACCTCCAACCGAGTTTAGCAAGAACCGCTTGGTTGGCTTCACGCATAGGGCGAATACCCAGGCCACCTACCGCCATCGGGGCATGGAGCTCCTCCTTCCTTAGCAGATGAATTCGTCTTCGATCAGCAGTGGAACCCCACACAAAACCTCTAACCACCCTGTCAATCTCATCACAAACCCCTCTTGGCATATACGTGGATTGCATAGAATAGAGTGGTAAGCTTGTTAGGACTGATTTGGCGAGAGTAACTCTTCCCGCCATCGAGAGTGTGCTTGTTTTCCACCCTCTGAGCTTCGCCGAGACCTTGTTCAAAAGGGACGGGAAGCGCTCCCTTGTCATACGGCCGCAGGTAGTAGAGACACCCAGGTATTCTCCAAACCTCTCAGCAACCGGCATGCCCAATACCTCGCTGATTTCTCCCTTGACGTTTGACGCCACATTGCGCGAGAACACAACAGACTTCTTGGTGAGGCTCACACGCTCTCCCGAAGCCTTGCAAATTACTCATTCAGACAGTCCTTGATCACAGCACTTTGCTCTGGAGTTGCCTCACTAAACAGTATAAGATCGTCAGTAAAGAAAAGGTGAGAAAGTGACACCCCGCCAATTTGAATAGGTCTCCATCGTCCCTCGTCCACTGCATCCTGGATAATATGTGATAAGTACTCCATACACAGCACAAAGAGATACGGCGAGAGAGGGTCCCCTTGCCGTATGCCCCTTGTCGGTTGGAATCCACCCGCACGCTCACCATTCCATAGTACTTCCGTTCGTCCCATCGATTGGCATTTAAGGATGACTTGTACTAAATCTGCTGGTAAATGAGCCCTTTCTAAGGCAGCCCTTAGAAAACCCCAATCGATGTGATCATATGCTTTCTCTAGGTCTACTTTGATTACCATCCACTTCCTGCGTCTCCGTTCAGCCATAGAATGGAGCACCTCTTGCACTACCACAATGTTATCCACAATCTGACGCCCTGGGATAAAGCTTGCTTGGTTTGGCGCCACTAGATCAGTAAGTATTGGTTTGAAAATGTTGACGATCGTCTTCATGGCTATCTTGAAAATCACATTTAAGAGTGAGATTGGTCGTAGTTGCTGGGCTTTTGATGGATTTTCCTTCTTCGGAATGAGGACCATGAGAGCGTCACCGATCCCCGTTGGGTGCTGATTGTTATTGAGCATTGACAGCACTGTGTTCTTCACTTGCTCCCCCACAATTGTCCAACTCTGCTGATAGAAGATAGCCGGGAACCCATCCGGACCCGGTGATTTGTACGGCCCCATCTGTTTGAGAGCCGCCCATACCTCCTCCCCTCTGAACGGGGCGGCGATAGCTGCCAAACTTCCTTCCTCAATATCAGGGAACGTATGTCGGCAATTGAAGTTATTTTGGCTTGGCCTGTTCTCCTCAGCCGTGTACAGCTTTGCAAAGAAGTCGACAACCAGTGCTTTCAAAGCCGTCGGCTCCTCCACCCATTCATCTCCATCACCCTACAACCGGGAGATCTTGTTCCGACGTCTTCTGATGATGGTCGAGAGATTATAGAACCTGGTATTTCTATCGCCCTCCAACAGGAAATTCGTACGCGATTTTTGATACCATAAGAGTTGTTCTTGTGTCAAGACTTCCTCCAGTTCCGATAATAGTTGTTCTTCCATCTCTAGATAGTGTGAGCACACATTATCAGCAAGCTTTTTCCTAACTCCCTCAATTCTCCTTTCCAATTGCTGCTTCCTTTTGAAAATGTTGTCAAATGTCTCTCTATTCCATCTGTTTAGATCACCCTCAAACTTTTTCAGAGCCACACACGTCTCCTCCTCCTTGACCCATTTCGCTTCCATCAAGCTACGGAAGTGCTCATGGCGTAGCCATGCCGACAAGAATCGAAATGGTCTGTTCCGCGGTTGCTCCCCCCTTTTCGGTTCCAGCTCCAACAGAATTGGCGCGTGATCGGAGTAAGGGGAGATGAGATGTGAAACCGCTGCGTCAGCGAACTTCAGCCTCCAATTTGGGCAGCACAACGCCCTATCCAGTCTGGCCATGGAGCGAGTTTCTTCGTGCTTACCCCTCCACCACGTAAACGGAGTCCCCGAGAATCCAAGGTCGATGAGTTGCAGTGCTTCCACGCACTCCCTGAACTCCTGAGAAGCTCTATTCGAACCCACTGAGGAGCTCGGAGAGCGTTCCTCCTGGTTCAATGTCGCGTTGAAATCTCCCACTAAAACCCACGGTTTAGTGTTGGTGTCTGCAAACTCTAGAAGGCTCCTCCAAAGGTCCAGCCTTCGGGCCCGAGACGGAGCCGCATAGACTGCCGATAAAACCCATGGCACCTCTCCTCTTCTGTAGATCTCTACAGTGATGTGTTGTGGGTGTTGCACTAAGGGGAACATGTCTACTACAGCAGTGCGCCATAGAATCCAAATTCCTTCAGCAAAACCAACCGCCTCCATCCTAATCATACCGTCAAAACCAATTCTCCGGCACACCCTGTCAGCCGACTCACCACTGATACGCGGCTCCACTAGCACCAAAACCTGTGGATCATACCGTCTCACTAACTCGCGGATCGCAGCCAGGAAAGCATCGTTCCCCGCCCCGCTGGTATTCCAAGCTAAAATTTTTAAACTATCCATAAAAAACGTTGTGTTGTGAATAGCCCTGAAAATCGACTCGTTCGACATATTCATTGCTTCGGCAAACGAATTGGCAGCATCGTCCAGTCGCCGGACCGTGTCAACAAGAGCTTGGGGTAGGGCAGCCCGACAGAAAATCGGGTGATCCACCATGTTCTTGGGTCGAAGTTCCAACTGTGGTCGGTTCGCAATTGGAGGGAAGTGTATCAGATACGGGCTTGTCTGGCGGTTCGTCATCACGAACTCCTTCCAATCCTGCACTGGGATTTTCAACACCTGCAGGGGGTTGTTCATTGTGATCCTTGGACAGGGTTTGGGAGAAACTTGATTCGCTTTGGAAAGGCGTGGTTGGGTATCTTTGAAGAATCACAGGTTGGCCATGGGGAAGGTCTTGTGGGGTTCGATAGGCGGATTTTGGTTCTCTTGTGTGGGTCTTCTGGGCAGCATTGTTTTCAGCGTCTAGGGTTATTGTGTTAAGTTCCCCAAGAGGAATTGGGTTGGGCCGGGTATAAGGTGTTATGGGATTCACCGGGCGCTTCCTGTTGGTCGTCATCTTCCTGATAGTTGGGCCAACCCGATGCTCTGGGCGCTTGTGGGCTGCTTCAGATCCGTTTTCCGTCTCAGGCCTATTTTCTTTCCCCTTTGGATGTTGATTCTGTACCTTCTTTAACATAACCCTCTCTCCCTCGGCACTCTCTTGATTTTCCTTCCCTGAATCTCGCTTCCCCTTATCCATTTTAATAACTTCCCCTTGAATTTCTCGATTTTCTTCCAAATTGTCTAGAATGGAAAATCTCGAAGATTCTCCGTATCCCAACTTGCCCTGGGAATTCGGCTTTCCTTTTCCGGCTCCCTCCGTTGCGCGTTGATCCTCCTTTTCGATCGACGAGGAGTTTCCCGGTGGGACTCCGCTCTCATTCCCCTTGTTCTGTCCTGGTTGAGTTCTAGTCTCTTTACCATCTTGGCGCTTGTTTGCAGGTTTCTTGGCCTGCATCCACACCCCATAGCTATCCTCAGCAGGTTTCGGTTGGTCAGCCTTCGAAATGACATCAGTTGCCATAGCACTCGGCTCCCCATCTACCTTCTTGTCACATCCCTCGCTTGTATGGCCAACCCTCCCACATTTGAAACAGAGCATGCGTAGTCCTTCGTACTGGACTGGCCAAACTCTACCATCGAAACTGAACTTTGACAGTAAAGGCCTAGTCAGATCGATCTCGACGCTCATCCTAGCAAATTGACCTCTTTCTGCCATCGCCGTTGTGTTATCGATTCGTAGCACTTTCCCTATCTTCTCTCCTACCCTCCGAAGAAACCTTGGGTCGAAGTACTCGATGTGAAGACAAGGAATGCGAACCCAGACAGTCAGCTTTGTGATTTGTTCGGCATTCGCATCAAAATTCAGAACCCAGCGCCTAATCGTCAGATAGTTGTCTCCGATCATCCATGGACCTTCTAGCAAAACATGATCATAGTCCGATTGGTTTGAGAACCTTGCTATGAAATAATCGTTTCCCAAATCAATTAGATTGAAAGGGGCACTCAACCCCCACTTCTGCGACAATCTTCTATGCAGTTGCATATAGTCGGGACCTTTGTCGAACATCTTTATTATCAAGGTGTCCCTCCAAGGTTTCCACAACTCTTCCTTCTCTCTCTTGTTGAGGGTGATAGTGGGGCACAGGGGATCTTCCTCTTCCGGAGGAATGTCATCCATGGCTATGTACCCCAGTTCGTCAATCTGGAAAGAGGAGATCGCTTGGACTGTTGCATGACTCTCATTAGTTCCCCCCATCAACTTCTCCTTGAAGCTCTTCCGCGGGTTGCTTTTCCCTCCGACAGTCTCCTGCAGGCTAGGGAAACTGGCTTTCATTTCATCAACTATCTCCATTGTCACATCTTGTTGTTGGCTATCCATTACTGATTCCGTGCCACCCTCTTCTCCTTCGTTCATCGGAGTTTGCTGCCGGAGAAAACACGTATCGCCCGATAGTTTCTCTTTCTCCATTGGAATCATTTAGGGGGGGGGGGAAATTGAAGTTAGGAGGGATCCACATTTGGATCTCTTGTGCTGCATCCCAACAAAATTTTCTAAAATAGAGATTTTAAAGTTTTTTTTTTATAATTTTAAGCATTTTTTTCAATAGATTCTTCATTTAATTCTCCAATATAGAATCTACAGTATTTTCCAAACTTTAAAACTTGAGAAAGTTGGTGAAATGTAAATAAAAATCATTCAAATAATATGAATAATATAAATTTTATTTTTCAAATTGTATAGATATTTTAGAAAAATTATTGAAGATGGTTTTATAAATCAATTACTCGGCACAGTTTAATCACTAATATATTATCAACTAAAGTGAATAGTATTCTTTATATTATTTTTAATTGAAGTAAAAGTGATGCAATTTTTGTTTTTTTGAGAGCAAGCAAATGAAATTGATTAACTTATGTCCGCGTACAGTAATTCATCAATACCAATGGAAAATAGCTGTTGAAATTCAGTAAAAAAGATTTGATCAGGCCTTAATAATATTCCATATCAGTTACGCCTTCTTTGTTGACTTTAGCTGTTGAAATTCAGTAAAATTAAGATGCGATTAATTAAGAGAGGTTAAATATGCTGCTAATAATGATTATTACTCCTTAATAATATTCCATATCTGATTAAAAATATTAGGGATAAATCATTTGATTGTTCGAAACATGTATTTTAAAAACCCAAATACTCTATAAAATATTAATTTTTATAAATTTTAAATTTAAAAAAATATATAGTTTATAATTTTTAAAAAAAGCGACTTATAATATGTAATACGTTTTATATTTGTGATTATGTGGAACTACACGACTGAAGAGGGTATAATCATTGATCGATAAGCCTACCACTACCAGTTACGCCTTCTTTGTTGACTTGCAATTTCTATATTGCCGATTCCCAGTTGCGAAATTGAATGAAGATATACATTTTAATATTATTATAATACTGAGTATTACGGAGTATTAGTTATGATGATCTTTCAAGTAATCAATTGGATACCTTCCAAATATGAATGTCTTTTAGGGTTAACATTGGATTAGAACAACAACAAAAATACCGCCAAAGTTAAACAAGGGTGAAATCCCTATATATTGCTTTAAGATTGGGGAAAAAAATTATGATCTTTTATAATATAATTTTTTTATACAACTTCCGTTTAGTAAGATTGACATGACTAATGGCTATACTATATAGTTTCGCGGAATTAAAAATGGGAATAAAGTCAATAAACAAATTCATGAAATAAGTAAGTACAAAAGGTAAGTATTGTTTGTCTCATGGAAAATAAGATAAATAATTGGACGTGGAATATTCAAAAAGCTACACAAATGGAATTATGATGAGTGATTAATTTCGCCCGCACCGTAAAGTGGATATAGTTTTAACTTTTGTATATATAAAGTGCAGTTCGAATTATATATGAAACGATACAATTATTAAAAGGAAAAAAAATAATTTAAAGGAGTTGGTAAACAAATCTTTTGTTTTTTTTTTAAAAAAAAAACATTGACCGGTTTAAAATGGAAAATGGAGAAATGAAGTAGATAGATCGAGTGGTAGATGTATACCCAAATCAGTTGCAAAAATCAAATTGAGAAATCCAAAAAATCTTAAAAGAGATTCCAAAAAAAAACAACGATGGGAATCAACTGAACAATGAGATCACACCTTTGGACTCCAAGATTCCCTCTTTTTTTGGTAACTTTTTGTGTTTGAGACTTTTCTATTTTCCCACCCTAAATTTATTTTGTAGCTATAGCTACAAAATTTATTTTCTCGCAGATGCAAAGGGTGTCTGCAAGGCCCTTCAGGATAGAAGCTATCGACCCTATAGGGATTTCTTCTTGTTGGACCATTGCCGGAAGCTTATAGACGATTACCCCGGGGAAGTTATGATTAGCCATATCAACCGGCGGGTGAACAAAGCAGCCGATGCTTTATCGAACTGGTCGCTTAACCTAGTTAATTCTTATGCTACTTTTACTTCATGTCCTGCTTTTCTAGTGTCTTACCTTGAACCTCCTCCTGTTGTAAGCACTTAAACTTTTTCTTCTATGAATCTTAAGGGCTAGTACCCACCGTTGGAAAAAAAAAAAAAAAAGCTATAGCTATTTTCGAGATCAGCATAATAAATTAATGATACAATTTGAAAGGATAAGTTTTATTTTATTTGTGCTCTTTAAAGCTTATGGTAGTATATTATACTCCCTCCGTTCAACAAAACTTGACGTTTTACTATTCATGCACGCTTTTTTAAGAGCTAAAAACTATATAAAATATCGACTTTTTAAATAATTTTTTTTAACAATTTCGTAGTTATTATTAATAAGTACAAACTTGTTAAATTTTTTTTAAAAAAAAAATGAATATTTTATATAGTTTTTATCATTCTAAAAAAGCGTGCGTGAATAGTAAACGACAAGTTTTGTTGAACGGAGGGAGTAGTATATATGCTATACTATAATAATATAATATCATAGATCCCGTGTTATACACGATTGTATTAATCTAATATACTTATATATATAATTAATTTTTGTTTATTAGGTCCCTATATTTCGTATTCAATGTTCAGGATTAATTTTTCATAAAATGTTTTCAAATTTTTTTCGATGGTAAATATTTTTTCTATTTGTCAAGATATGTTAATCAAAGAAAATATTATACCCTTATTTACCACACTATCCCCCCCCCCTTCAAAACTACAACTAATAACCAAATAATCGTTTTAAAAGTATTATTACAAAGTAAAGATGAATATAATATATATATATATATATATATATATATATATATATATATATATATATATATATATATATATATTTTGATATAAATTTATAAATAAAATGAATATTGAAAAGTGATATATTTTAACAAAGAGATAATATATATGGATTTTACGGGTGTGTTTTGGATTCGAATGCATTATAATATTTTTTAAATACTGTGTTTGGTTACATATTTTTATAATACATTTAAAATAGCATAAATTTCAGATAAAATACTTTATAAATTGTGTGAATTAAACATTTACTCTATAATTACCTTATAAATTTAATATAATTAATATACACAATTTATAAGATATTTTATTTAAAATTTGTGTTATTTTAAACACATTATAAAATACAGTATATAACTGTTGTAATATTTTATTGTGTGGTGAATATTTCACCTTATAGTTAAATATCCCCCAAAATCCGGGATATTTTTTGTTGTGATAGAGATGGATCTCCACTATAAAAGGAGGATCCGAGTTGTTGTAAATCAAGCAAGAAATCAGATAAAGTAAGTACGATTACAAGTACAAATAATCTGGTTATCTTGTTTACCACTAAAATTATCACACGTTATCAGCACGAGATCTAAAAACCAACTGAGTTTTTCATATCTGAAGGTAAAATCCTCATATCTAAACTCTTTAATTATGAAAATGTTTTTACCAAAATCGTTTTATGGAGGAGTATGCTCTGTAGTTGCCCAAATTGGGATCTTCTACACCAAAAACTCATACAAACTCTCAGATCTTCCCGTTTTACATCATTTTTGTTCAGATCCGTTTTCAAAACTTATAAAATATGGAACACATAAAAGGATCAACACGTTTCACGAGTTTTTATACAAAACTGAAGATTTTCGGAAACAAAACACGAAAAGTTTCATCATCAAGTTTTACAAATCTCCACTTCAAAACAAAATTAGTAGATCTAAGCTTATTACAAGAGATTTGCTAAGAAATTACATAATACAATACCGTTTTAAACTCCGTCTTCAAACACCTCCTCACCGGAACCTTCGTCGGAGCTCTTAGGAGCACTGGCAATTTTTAGTCACCCACACAACGAAGGAAACCACCAAAACCGCTATCGTCATCCCACTAACCAACATTTTAAGTAAAACCCGGTCGGTATCGGTTATTTTTTCGCCGGATCGGAAAATGTGTGTGGTGGTGGCGTTGGGAACCAGGAGGACGAGAGGATGAGGGAGATGGTGGAAGTGAGTGGAGCGGGGAGGAGTAAGTGGTATAAAAAGGAGGGAGTGAAAAGATAAAGAAAAAGAACTAATCTGATCAATGTGAAATGAAAGAATCAACCTCTCAAAGAAATAACGTGTTTGTTCTTCTTTTGATGAATTTAATTCATACGAGTTTTTCTTTTGAAAGGCTTGTGAAGTGTTTTCAAAAGAGAGTTTTTTTTAGGCAAAACAATTTCTTGTATGAATGATAGACCGAGTGTTGAAAATTTATGTTTGCCCTCCTCCATTTCAAAGTTGTTTCAATTGATTTGACAATACAAATCATATACATGTATACACAGCAACGGAGTACATGATATATACCCATATATTACTTCTTCTTTTGACAAAAATATAGGAGCATATTACTATGTGATTGGTGTTTTACTATAGCATTCGGATGGAGTACATATATAGATATATTTGATATATATACATGTTAATTAAAATATAAGTGTCAACTCTTTGCTAATTAGTAACTCAACATGTTAAATTCTTACTTTAGTAGAATACTCCGTACTTTTTACATATCTCAAATTTTGGATTGATTTTTCCATGCAACAATTAGAAATTAGAAATGATGACTTCCTACCAATTAACTACACTATTAACACTATACATGATTTGAAATTGCATAACATATATCTATATGTTTGTACGTGTGTATACATATCACATAATACACATTCATTCATGATGTATTAATACTCACATCTAATTTTATACATTAACTAATTATACATGTGATATTAATTAACATGATTTTATGTGTAGTGCTATTATGGCAAACATCACCAAAAGGGAATTCGATATTCTGGACCTGTCAGGAGACAAGTACCTCGAATGGAAGGTGGATGCCTTGACGCACTTGAAGGCTAATGGTCTGGAAGAGACCGTCAAAGAAAATAACACCACCACTCCACAGGAAAAGGCCAAGGCCATTGTCTTCCTTCGCCACCATATACATGAAAGCTTAAAGTCAGAGTATTTATTGGTGGAAGATCCGAAGGAATTATGGGAGAATTTAGCCGAAAGGTATGGCAATCAAGTGAATATATTACTCCCAATGGCCATATATGAATGGAACTCTTTACGGGTTCAAGATTTCAAAAATATCAGGGAGTATAACTCCGATGTGTTTCGAATCACATCGAAACTGAAATTATGTGGCCATGAAATTACTGAGGAGCAAATGATGGAGAAGACATTTTCAACAATGCATGCATCTAATGTGTTGTTACAGCAGCAATACAGGCAGTGTGGCTTTAAAAAGTACTCTAACCTGATAAATGTGATGCTTGTGGCGGAGAAAAATAATGAACTCCTGATGAGGAACCACAACATGAGACCTCCAGGTACGGCACCATACCCTGAAGCGAATGCTGTGAATGCTATGAATGCCAACACAAAGAGAGGTGATGGTCGTAAACATTCGCGGGGTTACAAGAAATGGAAAGGCCATGGCAACGACCGCAAACAAGGCTATTGGAAAGGTAACTTCTCCCAAAAACATGGCCATCCTGGAGAATCCTTCTCCAAGGGGATGAAGCAAAAGGTCCAGAGGGGTCCAACAGGAGCCCCAAACAAACCCAAGTCTCAATGTTATCGATGTGGGATGACTGGCCACTGGGCCAAAGTGTGTCGTACAGCTAAACACTTGTGTGAGCTGTATCAAGCTTCCCAGAAAGAAAAGGGAAAGGAGGTTGAAGCAAACTTTGCTACTAACAATGCTCCACAAATTCCCACTCTTGATCTCGAAGACATGTTTGCAAACAATGTCGAGACTGGTGATGAATTTCCCTATGACGAAGGCACTAATTTCTAAATTTCTATGTCTCTAATAAATGTTTATCTGTCTAAGTCTTATGAAGTGTCCTTGTATAATAGCAGTGTAATTTCAATTTCCTTGTCCGAGTCCTATGAAGTGTCTTTGTATGATACTAGTGTAACTTAAATTTCAATCGACCATGTAATATAATGATTGTATTAACTTTGTGTGTTTTCTTAATTTATGAAGTTATGAATCCATCTGGAGTTAATCATGATCATAAAGAGCAATGTCTAGTGGACAGTGCCACAACCCACACCATCCTGAAAAACAAAGAGTACTTTACTCAGTTGACAGTCTATGAAGGAAATGTCAACACAATATTAGGTGTGGCAAAGTTGATCGAAGGATCAGGAAAGGCTTGCCTCTTGCTTCCAAGAGGGACAAAACTGATAATAAAGGATGCACTATACTCAAGGAAGTCACAGAGAAATCTGTTAAGCTTCAAAGATGTGCGTCAAAATGGGTTTCATATTGAAACCATGAATGAAAATGAAAATGAGTACTTGTGCTTGACTGCACATGTATCTAGAAAAAGGGAAGTGGTAGAAAAGCTACCAGCTTATTCATCTGGACTATACTTTACCCATATAAGTCCATTTGAGATCAATATGGTGTCTCGGAGAAGTCCAGACGACCATAAAATGTTTAACCTGTGGCATGACCGATTGGGTCATCCAGGTACAACAATGATGCACAGAATTATTGAGAATTCACTTGGTCATGCATTAAAGGACAAGAGGAGCCTATAGACAAGTGATCTAAATTGTACTGCTTGTTCGTTGGGAAAATTGATCATTAGGCCCTCGAAAAATAAAATAGCAGTCGAAGCTCCTGCATTTTTAGAAAGAATTCAAGGAGATATATGTGGTCCAATTGCGCCACCATGTGGACCGTTTCGCTACTTTATGGTGCTAATAGACGCATCAACACGCTGTTCACATGTAAGCTTATTGTCAACGAGAAATGTCGCATTTGCTAAACTCCTTGCACAAATCATACGATTAAGATCACAATTCCCGGATTATGCAATAAAGAAAATCCGACTAGATAATGCAGGAGAATTCACATCCCAAGCATTCAATGACTACTGTATGTCAATTGGGATTACAGTGGAGCACCCAGTAGCACATGTACATACACAAAATGGTCTCGCGGAATCGTTAATCAAACGATTACAATTAATTGCCAGACCATTGCTGATGAAATCTAAGTTACCATCATCAGCTTGGGGACATGCTATATTACATGCTGCAGCACTGATTCGATTGAGACCAACTGCATACCATAAATACTCCCCAATGCAACTTGTGTCCGGTAAGGAACCAAATATATAACACCTGAAGGTTTTTGGATGTGTAGTGTATGTTCCAATTGCTCCACCACAACGAACAAAGATGGGTCCTCAAAGGAGATTGGGAATATATGTTGGCTTTGAATCCCCCTCGATTATTAAATATCTTGAGCCAACAACATGTGACTTGTTTACAGCAAGGTTTGCTGATTGTCACTTTGATGAAAATACATTCCCAACTCTAGAGGGAGAAAAGAATAAAATGGACCCTAATAAAGGTGAGATCACATGGGATGCCATGTCTTTATCATACCTTGATCCTCGAACGAAAGTATGTGAACAAGAGGTACAAAAGATAATTCATTTACAAGGCATAGCTAATCAGTTGCCTGATGCATTTACTGATATAGCAAAAGTGACGAAGTCACATATACCTGCTGTAAATGCCCCTGCGAGAATTGAAGTACCTATGGATCTACCTAATAAATCTATTGCTAATGAATCTACTATACGTAGAAAACGAGGTAGACCACTTGGTTCCAAAGATTTGAAACCAAGACAAACGAGGAGACAAAAGGGTAATGTTGGTGATCTCACAACAGTTCAGCCATCTGAAGATAATAATAAAGGCAAAGAGATTTATAATGAGGATAGCCTGAAAGGCGAAGGAAACTCCTCAGAAGAGGAGAATCTTGTTAAAAAAGATGAAAAAGAGAGTCTTCTTGAAGAAGATAGAAAAATCGACAATTATGAGATTTCCATAAATTATGTGTCCACTGGGATGCAATGGAACAGAAAAGATGTCATTGTCGATGAAATATTTTCTTTTTCAGTAGTAGTTGAAATGATGGTTGAAGACGACGATATTGAACCTAAAACGGTTGAAGAGTGTCGTCATAGAAAAGATTGGCCTAAATGGCGAGATGCAATTCAAGCAGAATTAAAATCGCTTGAAAAGCGTGAAGTTTTCAGTC
Source organism: Persicaria tinctoria (assembly GCA_037127255.1). Lineage (NCBI taxonomy): Eukaryota > Viridiplantae > Streptophyta > Magnoliopsida > Caryophyllales > Polygonaceae > Persicaria > Persicaria tinctoria. The sequence goes on from JBANSL010000012.1 coordinate 12,868,782, forward strand.
CTGTGACCGAGACCCCAAAAGGTGTTAGGCCAGTTGGCTACAAATGGGTCTTTGTGAGAAAACGAAATGAGAAAAATGAGGTAGCAAGATATAAGGCAAGGCTTGTAGCACAAGGTTTCTCACAAATGCCAGGAATTGATTATGAAGATACATATTCACCGGTAGTTGATGCAACTACCTTGAGATTTTTAATTAGCCTGGCAGTGGCTGAAGAGCTACAAATGCGATTAATGGATGTCGTGACTGCATATTTGTATGGGTCACTTGACACCGATATATACATAAAGGTCCCTGAAGGACTAAGGATGCCTGAATCTTGCAACTCAAAACCTCGAGAAATGTTCTCCATAAAGTTGAGGAGATCTTTATATGGACTGAAACAATCTGAGCGAATGTGGTACAATCGTCTTAGTGAATACCTTCAGAAGGAAGGATATAAGAACGACTCAAGATGTCCATGTATCTTTATCAAAAGATATGAATCGGGGTTTTCCATCATTGCAGTATATGTTGATGATTTAAACATTGTTGGAACCCTGAATGAGATAGCAAGTACAGCTAGGTACTTGATGAAAGAATTTGAGATGAAAGATCTTGGGAAAACCAAGTTCTGTCTCGGTTTACAAATTGAGCATGCACGAGATGGAATTTTTGTCCATCAATCTAATTATACCGAGAAAATTCTGAAGAGATTCAACATGGATAAAGCTCATCCATTGAACTCACCCATGGTCGTTCGCTCTCTAAATATACACGATGACCCATTCCGTCCTCGAGAAGATGATGAGGAAATACTTGGCCCAGAAACACCATACTTAAGTGTTATTGGTGCCTTGATGTACCTAGCCAACAATACAAGGCCTGATATTGCCTTCGCTGTAAACTTGTTGTCAAGATACAACTCAGCTCCAACAAGGAGACATTGGAACGGAATTAAACATTTGTTCCGTTACCTTAGAGGTACACATGATCTTGGTTTATTTTATCAAAACTGTCCAAATGCCACACTTGTTGGTTATGCAAATGTAGGATATCTATCAGACCCACACAAGGCTAAGTCTCAAAATGGATATGTCTTCACTTATGGAGATACATCCATATCATGGAAATCAACAAAGCAAACTCTAACTGCTACATCGTCAAACCATGCCGAATTGATAGCATTGTACGAAGCAGGAAGAGAATGTGTGTGGCTAAGATCGGTGATAAACTATATACAAAAGGAATCTGGAATCAAATCCATCAAAGGTAGCCCAAGCGTGATATACGAAGACAACTCTGCATACGTCACTCAAGTGAAGGAAGGCTACATCAAAGGGGATCGAACTAAGCACATATCACCAAAATTCTTCTCTACTCATGAACTTGAGAAGAAAGGGAAAATTGAAGTCCAACAAATCCGATTAGATGAGAACCTCGCCGACTTGTTCACCAAGTCATTACCTCCCAAGAAGTTTGAGCAACTTGCGCGCAAGATCGGAATGTGTCGGCTTCGAGAAGCTCATTAAGCATGTCAAAATTAGAGGGAGAATTATACGCGCTGCACTCTTTTTTCCTTCGATCAGGTTTTTATCCCACTGGGTTTTTCCTGACAAGGTTTTTAATGAGGCAACATCATCAATGCGTATAATAAGATTAAACTTGTGTAAATCCCCTAGATTCATGATATAAGGTGAATATTCAAGGGGGAGTGTTGTAATATTTTATTGTGTGGTGAATATTTCACCTTATAGTTAAATATCCCCCAAAATCCGAGATATTTTTGGTTGTGATAGAGATGGATCTCCACTATAAAAGGAGGATCCGAGTTGTTGTAAATCAAGCAAGAAATCAGATAAAGTAAGTACGATTACAAGTACAAATAATCTGGTTATCTTATTTACCACTAAAATTATCACAATAACTAAATAATATGAAAATATTTATAACCCAAAAAGCAAGTATATAAAGGAGATGGGAGTAAAGACAAAAACGGACGACTTATCACTTATCAAGAATATAAGAGCATGAGCAACCATGGGTTTTACCTACCTTAAGATTTCTAAAAGGTAAGCCCATGATTGTGGGGTTTAACTTAAGGTAAGAGATGGGAAGGGCCGAAGGGGTTACCTTGGTAGATAGAGGTAACCTCTTTAGTCTTTCCTCTTCTCTTTTCCATTTAGATTTATTAATTGTAATAGTGTTTAAAATGAAATAAAAATATATTTATATTTCATTATTTTTTAAAATAAAATATCTCATTGGTTTAATTTTATTTTTTTCTATAATTTGAACCCAATTTGACCCTATATATACCCCATCTTGATCTATTATTTATAATTGCACCTATTTTCTTAACTATGAATCACAATAATTCAAATACTCCACATATTCCAAATATGTCTTTAGTATTTACGTATATTATAAATTTATAATGTTTTTAACTTGTGGAACCAATTCAAAGGTTATGATCCGAATTTATAGGTAATTCGATCAGTATTTATGTATGTTATAATGTTTTTAAATATTTTTTAATTTTAATCTAGATGTAATAAAATATATTTATATTAACTACTTGCTATTTTTATTTATTTATAAAATTATAAATAAAAATAATTCACAATAATATATGATGATACATATATAATAAAGGGAAGGATATGTAAAGGAAAAGAAAAAGTGAAAATAAATTTGAAAAGAGGTAAAAGGGATTCCCATGGTTGTAGAGGAAACCTTTTAGAAAGAGATAGAAAAAGTGAAAATTATTTTAAACAAAAAAATAAATGAGTTGTAAAGTTGTGATAGGAAGATGAGAAAAAAAGGGGGAAATAGGTTACCCCATGGTTGCGGATGGTCTAATAGAGGGAAAAAAGGAGGTCTAGCTAACTAGGAAACATGGATCGGATCGAGCGAGTGGAGTGGGTGATCGATCCATTAGTAGCTAACTCTCTTCCTTGAATTGGTAAATAAAGAGCGATTATTCGGGGTTCGAATCGGGGACCTATATATACTAACCACATAAGTCCTTTTCTGTGAGCCATTATGGTTAGCTAACTCTCTCCCGGTGTGGGGTGTGGGCCGGGGTGCAGTGTGTAGTGTGTAGGTCAGTGGTGGCCACTTAATTAACCGTAGCACCGTACCCCGGCCTTAATTTGTCTCTTTGGAGATTTGCTTATCTCAACTCTTTTTTTTTTTCTTTTTTTTTTTTTTGATCAGATGCTTATCTCAATTCTCATTCTCTCAACTCAAACAAACACTTACACTTTGTAGTTACCACCCCACAAAGTGGCTCACCCACGCATTCCCCCATCCGAAAATGTAACATACTCTTAACTTATACGGAGTATGTTACATTTTCAACATACTCTCAACTTAAGAGTAATTAATTAAACACGGTGTAGATTAACTTAATATTATGGAAATATGTACGTGCCTCTATACTCAATATACAATAATTAAAGAAATAGTTTATCAAACTAATTATATACTCCCTCTGTTAAACATATCGTTTTATGATTAAAATCTTGTTAAGAAAAAAACGTTATTTTAGGTATTTTGTTATACACTTTACAAAATTGCTCTTGTAATGATTAAATAGCTATTAATTATAGTTTTTAAGAAAGTAAAAAAGTAGAGTAATAATTAGAGGTATAAGTTTATTTTTTTGTTTTATTAAAAAGTGTGTAATAAGTTTTAATTAACAGATAGCTGAATGAAGTATTGTTCAAACATATCTTGTTATTTCTAATACAAAATAACCACATTCGCAGAACCAACACCTATTTGACCAAGAAAACAACCATTAAAAGCAAGGTAGACAAAGCGAAAGCAACTCCACATTGGTCACATGTGATTGGAAGGAGGAAGCAAGTAAGTCGCCGGAAGGAATCTTGAAGCCAGCCAAGTTGGACTAACCAGCTACACTGATAGTCTGATTCAAAGCAATCAACCACCTATCTACTCTGATTAACTCTCCTGCTTGTTACTTCTTTCTTACACCCCGTCTGATATTCATCGATCCGTACATCTCTCCACCGCCCGTTTTTACTCCTTCCTAGATAGCCTTCCGATTCCCCGTTAAGCCAATTCAATTCCAATACAGTTATACTCCACTCATTATGTTTAGTTTGTTGAATTGGAAAGTAAATGAGATAAATAAGAGGATCATACATATATAACACGTAGTTTAGTTGTTTCAATTTTAGATGGTTTGTGCGCTTTTTTAAAGCAATAGGGAAAAAAAGATATATTTTAGAATTAGTACCCTATGTTTTAATTTTTAAGATGCTACATTAGCTTAGCTTAAAGTTCTTCTATTTAGGTGGGAGCAACGTCGACGATTTTAACATTCTCAGGTGTCGCCTTTTTCGGCTAAGATATTGTCGTGAGTCTTTGCACTCTCCCGCGCTCTTGACACTTGTGGAGCATCCTGATTCTTCATTGATTTCTCTACTGATTGACACCTTGTATGATGAGTTGATTGAGTTTTTCTTTCTTCTCAGATGATTTGTGTTATTGTATATTGTTTGTATTGATGGTAGTCCGTCTACCGACTTGTTCGGCCATCGAATTTCAGTTTTGCCTAAACTCGAATTTTTACCTAATAAAAAAAACATTCGTATATCATTCTCTTGCCTTCTTTTCCCACCTTTTAACCATTTTATTCTTCTTTTTATTACATGACTTAGGAGATGTAAGTCCGCCCAATATATAAGCGTGCCTTTCTAATGCTCTATAGTTCAAATGTACACGCGGTTTAACCTAAAAAAATAAATTACCCAATAAAGAAAATGTACACGTTGTGTACGCCCTTCAATTATCGTGCATAATTTTTATTTTTTTTAATGAGAGTAATTATCCACCTTTGATGGTAAATCTCGGACACGTGATTACCTAGTCGGCAAGAGCTACACGTCATGTAAACCGGTTTGAGTCGGCGTACAGACTAGACTCAATGGTAAGAACTAAGAAGTAAGGTAAACCTTGATATATATTATTTCATCAAGAGCAAGGGCAGAGACCGTGATTAAACTTGGACCTTCGGACCTTCCATTATTTCGCCAAGAGAAAGGACGGAGACCGTAATTAAACTTGGACCTTCCATTAACTCTCTTACTCTTTATCATTGAGACTTGGCAGGGGCATATCGTGCACAAATCTTGAGAATATGGAAGTGAAGTCTCGTTTACTTGCATATGCATCAGATCTAAGATCTCAGTTAATCCCCTAGTACGTGTGGCTAGTCAGAATAAAACCCCAGCTATCACGCAAGCCACTCTTGAGTTTCAAACTATTTCATTTGATTGCATTGCAGTGGCGGACCTAGGGGGTCCTAGGGGGTCACGTGACCCCCTCCTCATCCGACAAATTATCTAGGTGTATTCTCCTCGTCGATAGCTTCGTTTTGATATATAATACGACATAATCCAACATCTGAGTAAAAAGTTATGAATGTTTGAAAATTACAGCAGTATTAATCACTTTATTTTTATTTCAATATACTATAATACTTTAATATTTTACATAAATTGACATTCACATATTATAATTCATCTCGAGAGCTTTGAAACCATATGTTATTTTACTTATTTTGAGAATATGGTAAGAAGTTACGCAAGTTTAATTTTTTTTATATCTAGTTATACATTATTACATGTTAATAATGCAATGTTTATTAATTGCGTTTTATATCTTTATTTTTCATTTTTTATCCTTATTTTCGTATGATATATTTGTAGTATTTTCGAAACCATAGGTTGACACTAGTTTGTACTATCGATCACGTTGTGTTTTGCGAATTTTTCTCGATCTTATTGTCGACTACTATGGTGACCCCCCGCTAAAAACTTTCTGGGTCCGTCACTATTGCATTGTACATTTGTACTGTACTAGATGCATGTTACGGAGTACATGAAATGAAAGAGTTGTTGGGACCTGATCAAATTAATTACTTGGTACTTGGTATGTGTAAGAGAAATTAATTACTTGGTACTTCTCTAGTTAACTAGAGACCCTGGTCGATTTAAAATGCTTGGAACAACAACAATAATTATTACTCGCTCCGTTCGGCAAAACTTGTCATTTTAACTCTTCACACAACTTTTAATAAAGCTAATAATTACACTCATTTTTTACTAATTTACCTTCATTTATTATTCTACTTTTTACTTTATCAAAAACTACAACTCGCAACACATCAATCAAATCAAGGACATTTTAGTAAAGTAGAAGCAAAAATACCTAAAATGACAAGTTTTTCCTAACAAAAACAAAACTCTAAAATGACAAGTTTTGACGAATGGAGGAAGTAATGGTTTTTCTATCCTATATCTTAAGGGTATAAGGTAATGACCCTAATTTAGAAATAATTTTTAAATTTTAATTAGTTTAATTTTTTTTTTAATTGAACTCTTATGATTCACTATTTTACTATTATGAAATCTTTCCGGATTTAGGTTGAAAGAACGTGATTATAATATGATTTTTCCTTTTTATCATAATTTTTCTAATATGTACCTATTAGATCCATATTGGAAAACCCATATTTAGAAATATTATTTTACAAAATTTTTTTTGTAAGTTTTTAATGCACTATTCTATATTATTATCTTTTCCCCATCTTGGTTTATGATGTGCCCATCTTTAAAATAAATAAATAAATAAAAGTGAACATGAAATTTATGATGGGCTGACAGCCCAGACTAACATTTAAATGGGCTGGATCGATTGCAAAGAGTATCAAACAAAGTTTGAGCCATCTGCGTCACCAATACCTCAACTTCAAATCAAACTGCGTTGTTGAAGATAATACTGTAGAAAACTCAAAAGGAAACACCAATTGAGCCCGAGCTATTGAAGAAATTTGAGTAATTATTATTTATCCTGTCTAGAAATGAATCTCAATCATATAGAGTTAAATATTAATTCAAATCAATTAATTAATTTATTATCATATATAAATTTTTTTTAAAAAAACAGATTAAAGGCTAAAATATCGAAACAAAAGTATACCAAACAAGCCTAGTTATCGATTTTATTATTATTATATACTATATTTTATTTAGGACACTTAATTCAACGTTCAACTAATGGTAGGGGGTGAGGTAAACCCGATTATCGGGACCCAAAAAAACATAAACCCGATTACAACAAAAATCACCCTTTCCAGTATTTGGGAATCTTTCAAATACAACGGTAACGAATGGATTCTGACTCTCGATCACCGCCTTCGCCTTCATCCCCACTACTTCCGGCCATCTAAATTTTCTTCCTGTTTTTCATGTCCATCCAAACCATTCATCCATTAATCAATCGCTAATCATATATATTTAAAAAAAAAACACAAAAACTAAATACATCACAAAGCTCTAAATCCTGATACGTCGATTCGGACGTGCACTAGCGACAAAAGAAAAGGAGAAAGGTGCGAGTAATACCGCTAGTACAACAACTCGAAGTAGTGCATAAATCACTCTGGCATGGTGGATAAGGAAGCCATGAATTTTGTCCTGCCATTTTAAATTTATCTCCTTCTCTTAAGTCCTTTTCTTCTATGCTTCTTATATAGTGGATGAATTCGTTTGAATGATTTATTATTTAATGGTTTTCAAAATAAAAATTTAACTATGGTAAGATTATATTGTCTTGCCCTTTTGATTTAAAATTGTTTCCTTCTCTTTAGTCTTTTTCTTCTACACTTCTTATATAGTGGATGAATTCGTTTGAATGATTTATTATTTAATGGTTTAAAAAAAATTAAAATATGGTAAGGTTATATTATCTTGCCCTTTTGATTTTAAATCGTTGATTTTCCATTAGATACAGGATATAGAAGATATCGCTCTTTTTTAGGACGAGGAACCCACCTTTGTTGGCAAGTTCGTGATATATAACTAAAGATTACCCCTTTTTGTAATTATTTATTTGTTAATTAATTGTATTTGTATAATAAGAATTTCATGCATATGACTACCAAAAAAAAAATCATGCATATAATTACATTCTCCTCATTTTTTCTCAAGATATTTTTCTTATTGTTAATTATCGTAATAATAATAATCCATTTACTCCTTATATATTATCTCCAACAATTTTCTCAAAATATTATCCAAAATAAAAGATTTGTAGATTTAAAGAAGTTTTTCTATTTTTTTTAATTTGGAAAATAAAATAAAAGATTTGTAGATAAAAAACACAACTTAAAATTTTCTAGAGTATATGAGATAAATAATTTTTTTAGTGCTAGAAATAGTGTATAACTATATAATCTATTGAAAGTATTCTAACACAATTTTGCCTACAATATCATCGTTTTTTTTTGTGTGTGTTTAATGGTGTAGTAACATCAATGCCATTTAGTTTATGGATGTGTTTGAGGTATTGAAATCCGGTCACACGTTCAACTTTGGATTACGATTGCTTAGTTATCAATCAATAAATGATTAAGGTAGAGTTCTATAGACTACTATAATGCATAGTTATAACTTAGAATGATGGTTAGTTAATAATGCATAGTTAGAAGGATGATTACTTAAAGGTGAGATTATATGGATTTTTTAAAGCATTTTTTTGAATTAGAAATTGTAGTTTATATTCCAATTTGGTTAGATAATTAAAAAAAATAGTAAGATAAGATAAATATCACACCTAGGAAGTGCGGATCACACCACATTCCTTTATCTAGATACGAGGAATTTTTAAAGATTACAAACACAATTATGATCAAGGTTACATGATTGTATCTCATATGAAACTAGACACAACCTCATCTAAAACTAGACACAACCAAAAAAAATACCACACCAAGCACAAATCCGAAACAAAGGCCCAACAGCCAAGTGTTAAAAAAAGAAATGATAGCTTCTATTTGTCCCCTTTTTTTTTTTTTGAGGTGTTATTGTTTTTTTTTTAAATAAGGAAAGGATTTGAAATATCATTGGTAACTCGAGAGGACGATGAATCAACAACCAGACTATCCGTCAATATACAACATACACAAAATAAACCAAATCAAATAAGGACGAAAGACAAACTCAACACCACATAAGAAGCCGTCAGTTAGCGAAGAAATCGAGGAAGATCTATAATTGCGACTGTTGAAAATACGGAAGAGTACGTGTAAAGAGTCACACAACATCTCGATATCGAAAAGATGGAGATCAGATTCATCACCAGAGGTCTGAAAAGAACAACACTTGAAGAAGTGTGGTATGGTAGATGCTCTTGTTGATAGTTGGAGACCTTTCTTTTCTTATTCAAAATTCTATTTTCCTGTGTATGTGGCACTGGTCTAATCGATTAGAATTTAGAAGCAAGCAGTAATGTAACAAAACCGGTAATTTTGTTTATTTATTACTACTACTGTATTTTTTGTCAGTAGTCAGTACAGTAGAAAACTATCAAACCGTTAAAGGGACAAAATTTGGGTTTTCTGAACGGAAAAAGTAATTTCTCCCCAGTTGTTGCCAAGCAATGATGAACCCTACACTTTCGAATCTCCTCACCTCCAACCATTCCCTCTACACTTCGAATTCGCTCCAACGATTCACCCGTTTCCTTCCCAATCCCGAATCGAGTTCCTCTCCCACTCCATTCAATTTCAGCTCTCCCGCGGTTTTCCCCAAAGTCCAACTCTCCAAACAGCCTCGATTAGTTGCGTTCTGTTCTTACGATCCCCGGACCACCTCCCATGGCTCCATAACAACTCCCAGTGAATCTTCCTTTGCTGATCAGTATGACTATGTGCAGGCGAATCAACGGCGAACGGAAATCCGGACCCCGGTTGTGCTGCCGTTTGTTTCATCTCCGGCCTCGAGGTTTAGCCCCGGAGATCGGGTTTTCTTCCTCCTGGCCTTCATCGCTTGCACGGTATTGCATAAGACTTCGATCTTTGTTCACTTGAACTTGATTGTTACTCTCGCTGCTTTTAATTGTGCTTGTTTGTAGTTATTTTACAACGGGACGTGTTCTTGCTTTTTTTTTTTGAGTTCTTCAGCAATTTAAGCTGAATTAGTTACTCACTTACACTGATGTGGTTATCGCTAGCCTTCAATTCTGTGTATTTAGAAGCCAATGTTATAAGCGAAGAAGAGCAGAGTAAAGCTTCTAGGGTTTAATGGAGTATATAACGTCTGTTTGATGAATGCTTAGGGTTTTTGGTGAACTTATGTTCTGAGTAGTTGCTGTTTATGAACGAGATTGAGTTGATTTCAGTATGTTGCTTGCTCTGTTGCCTGCATTGATCTCTTAGATGTGTGCTTTGATGCAGACGTCTGTGGCATTCACCAGTCTTGTTATGGCTGCTGTTCCAACGCTATTTGTAAGTTATCTTGGATGGCATTATTTTCCTATGACCAATCGTCCTTCCATGTGCACTTCCTTACTAAAAATTACAGACATTTTTTCCTCTGCGTGTAAGAAACTAAGGCATTTTAGAATGGACTTTCTTAATTTGATCTGATAAGCAGAAACTTGTGATTTGCTGAAAGTGAGGCTGACATGGGAAAATATGCTCTGAAATAATCTGTACTTCAATCTTCCTGTTTAGGCGATGGGTAGAGCTGCTACATCCCTTGTAAAGCTAGCAGACACTGTTCGCGAAGAGCTACCTAGCACAATGACTGCTATCAGGCTTTCAAGCATGGAAATCAGTGATCTTACGCTTGAGTTAAGCGACCTGAGGTAAATAATAGAACTGTCATATTGTGCATTTGACATTTTCCTCATTTTCATGTGCACATGACTTATGTAGTTATGTAGGCACTAGCATCTAGGAAGACACTGAGATGCATTTTCTATATTTTCCACTTTTCCTTCAGCCAAGAGATATCAGAAGGGGTATCTAAATCCGCTCAAGCTGTTCAAGCAGCAGAAGCTGGAATTAAACAGATTGGGACTCTTGCTCACCAACAAACTATTTGTGAGTCATTAAACTTACTCTCTTCTGACTTAGAATCTGAGCTTGCCTTGAAAACTTACAAGTCACAAGTGATTTTCAACTGATATGTTATCATTGAAATACAGCAATGATAGAGGAGAGGGCAAATCTTCCCATTATTTCCGTGCGACCTGTTGTGTCTGGTGCTGCAAAGAAGACTTCCCGTGCTGTTGGGAATGCTACAAGAACAATACTGGGTATCCTCTCTGGAGGAGGATCCAAGTCTGTGAACTCCGAGGATGAGGAAGCTGGCATATAAGAGGTTAGAAGATTTTAACTTGGCAACTTTGGATTCAAGTTAGTCTCTGTACATGTGCAGGCCATAGATATGTTTTTATTATTTTATTTTATCCACTCAAATGCTGTATTATTGTGAGTACAGTAGATTTGTTTTGCATAATTAGGCTGGCACTTTGACTTTTTGCAGGTGATCCAAAGGTTAAAATCTGCATTTACAGATTTTGTGTTGTAACTTTGTTGAATGAATTGAGACTTGAATTATTGATAGTTGTTTTCTCCATGTCTACCATATGATTTCTCATTCAAATCTACGAGCATTGAGTTTAAACTTTAACTTAGTTGTTTTTTTTTTTTTGCTTTATGATCATTTCAACATTTTTTCTCTTAGTAATGTCCTGATCTGCTATTCTGCTTATTACTTTGATTAAATGAATGTAAATTTTTTGCAGCAAAATTATGTGTGCTGCAGAAAACAGATTATGCACTGAGCATCTCAGTAAGATTTGGAATTGTTGGCTAGGAATGCCGAAGTGGCTATATTTTCACTTTATTAATGCCACAGAATCTATGTGGCAATTTTTATTAATTAAATTTGCATGCTGTTTTAATGAGAAAAGTTATTTTGATTTAGTAAATAAATACTGCTCCGCGAACTTGATAACATTCTGCTGTATTAGTAGAAAAGAAACCAAAAGGAAAGATCTTCCCTTTATCCCTGGGCTTGCTATACTTGTTAACAATGTCTGAAGTTATTGAACCACACCTTATTCTCACTAAGATAGACCGAGGTTAATTATAAATTATTTGTCACATGAAAACCTATCATTGACAAATAATCCAGACAAAAGAAAAGAAAACAGACTAGCCAAGTTTGGTCATTAATGAAACTACATGCATTTCCAAGTCTTCCTCTTGGTTAAACGTGTTCTCCCACTGTCTTCAGTTCAATGTGGCCCTTATTGTTTGAAGCATCATAAGCCAACTTTGGCTTCAGATCTTTGCTAGACTCTGACTTACTCAACTTCCCATCATTCTGCTTCTTGGAATCTCTATAGATGCCATATAAGATCATTTGGACCAGTCCAAGTAAAAACCCTATGACGTTTGGCACCTGAAATTCCATGAGAAGCTAAATTAATGTTCTATCTAGAGTGCAAACTACAAAGAAGTTTATAAAATACAAGGATAAACAGGACAACTTTTGCTTTTAATTACAACTTACTGCAATGTAGAAGTCCTTCAGAAAGAATCCATAAAAGAACCAAACTGCTGCAGTTAAGGTGAGGAAGAAGGAGAGGAAAAATGGCATGAATTCCACGCTCTTTGTTATTATGACTTGCCTCTGTTGCACAAAAAGATTGCATTAGTTTGAAACTGTGCTTCATCTACAGATTGTTAACTTGGGAATTGACTTATAAATAGCTAACTACTGATTGTTGTTTGTGGATTATACCATGACGCTTAGAGGTGAAGCAAACACTAGCACATTGATTACTGCACATATCCATCCCACCGCAGTCACTCTTTCGGGACCTTGAAGGAAAAAGCTGGTAAGTAGAACAACTGAACTAGCGATGCCCAAGTTGAACACGAGTAACAGCTTCAGTGTTGAAACCTGTGAAGTATCAAAATATCCATGTTGGTCAATCAGGAACCCATAGTTGACTTTTTGGCTGTGTTTTGTTTTATTCACTTTTACTCGCTATAAAAATAATAATTTTGCAATTACTTCCACTAAATATTAAAATAATGCTGATATTTTTCCAAATACAATCTACTTATAGGACTTTTATTATAGGTGTAAGCCTAAGTTACACCTGATGTCCGCGTATTGTTGTCCTTGTGCTCTATGCATAGTCATGATTCTAAAGGAACCAGTTAAAGGATTTAATTTGTCTTCAGTTAGTTTGTTGTTGCTTGATTTGTTCTGGAGTTGTTATGAATGAGTTTCAGAATGTAGAGGACACATGAAATAAGGCAGTAGAGCTTCAGTTTATGGTTATTCATAATTCTAGACTTGCATTTAATGATATGAGGTAAAAGTTTATGGTTTTACTCCTCCTTGGAAGGGATGTGATGAAATGGGGCAGGGCTTAGGGGTTGGGGAAGTGCAGCAGTAGAAAGAGAGGGAAAGAGAGAAACCTTTGCTTTAGTTGGTGCATACACTAGGTACAGTACAAGATAAACGAGTTCTATTGCACATCCAAAGCTGTTGATGCTGATGATAAGTCTGCCATTTGTCTTGAGAGAACCATAGTACAGCAGCATCATTGCACTAAAAAGTGCCACTGCATAGGGTATAGACTTGTATCCTTCAGATGTTTTCCTTTTGTAAATGGTATAGAATGTCGGTCTGTGAGATTACAAGAAAGTTATGGTTAGTTTTAACATACGAAAGAACAATCCCTAAAATCAAAGATGTGATTTCTTTGTGTTAGATTGCTGCATAGATACTTATAAGACCAAGTGCCTGCTAGTAGTTTTGCATTTGGTATTATGCTATATAACTTGAAACTAGTTACTGAAATGGTATAGAAATGGTGATTGTATGTAAATATGTAATTGGTAGTTCTTGAAGACTCACATAGGTGCCAAGAACACCACAAATGACACAACATTTCCTGGGAAAAAATAGAGAAAGCATTGTTAGCGTATGAGTTGCTTCTGCCTGCATATACGGAATTCTAAATACATGTATATGTAGGAGAATCTTGGAGATATAAAAGCTGCTAAAGCAGTAAATGTGTGAGAGTTGAGTGTTGAACCTAAAATTCCAAAGATCATTTCGAGCTCTTGAGTAGTAAAAGAATGCATCTTGACCGGTTGAAGTTCGTTCTAGAGGCTATGTTCTCTTTTGCTCCACTGAACTTGTTTTGATTATGTGACATGCTTCCTGTATATATACACGAGTTCAGAGTTAGGCCATGGTAAGAAACTAGTATTCACTGGTGGATGTAAGCTGTATTTTGTTTCAATTTTCAATTTTATTTATTTCAATCGTTTTTCTTAACCACATACGTGTAGGTTGGAAATAATTGGGTAATATGTTCCTAATAAGTATCCTTTTTGGAGTCTTGGTAGATGTTAACTCTGGAGAATATCCATAGTCATAGTCCGAATTGATTTACCACTTTTAGTTCGTTCATTTGACTTATTCTGATGAAAATGGTTAACATGAGCTTTGTTTTCTTATTGAGAACCAAGTAGGTTCGATTCATACATTTTTTTAAAAAAAATAAAGTCTGCTGTGCTGAAGAAGAATAGTTGAACCTTAATGTTAAGATCCCTTGCCTCTCTAGTTGATTATCTTCTGATGACAATAAACGTGAGTGTTTTCATATGGCCTCCTCATGGTTCAACAAAACTCAGTTTGACTTCATTTTATTTTTACCACTATGATTTTTTGGGATCATTCTGAAATCATTAGAAGTAGCTTTCTTGGTAGGTTGACCTGCCTCCAGGTCACAACGCACACCCATTTTTTTTTTTGAAAAAATTGTTTTTATAAAAATAATAAATTTATAATTATTATGTATATTATTTTTAGAATAATTCATAATAATAAATAAACTTACATCCACGATGAAATTGTAGTGGACAAAGAAAGTCGTATGAGGATATAAAATCTTCCCAAGTTTTCCCGTACGAAGAAAACCTTCCCATATCATTTATTTTATTTAATACTCCTTCCGTTAATTAAAACCTGACGTTTTACTATTCGCACACGCTTTTTGAGGTGTTAAAAACAATATAAAATATTAACTTTTTAAATATTTTTAAAAATAATTTCATACTTATTACTATTAAGTATGAATTTATAAAAACAAATGTAAAAAAAAAGTTGATATTTTATATAGCTTTTATCATTCTAAAAAAGCGTGCATGAATAGTAAACGACAAGTTTTAATCAACCGAAAGAGTAGTCAATATTTTTTAAAAAATCATTTTTTTAAATAAGGCAACTCGGCGTCTCGGCGGGTCGGACCCATCGGGTCCGATCCGTGGCCATGCCTATTTCTTGGTATGGATTTCTGCTGATTTGTGTTCATCTGAAACATTTGCACCATATCAATGTATCTTAGCATTGTAGGCTAATGTCGGCCAAACTCTTATGTTTGATATTCTTGTGAAAATTGTGCTCTTACCATGCACATGCTGTTTTGTTCTCTATTCTCATGTTAAGTGATGTAACAGTTCAGTATACAGTCTAGTGCCATCACAAAACTAACCCCTCCTCCCCCAGGTGTCATTCAGGCGGTGGCTATTGCTAAGACACCCATGTGCCTTAGTGGCCTTTGTAGGAACGCATACATGGGACTTTTAGGCTTGTAAAAAATCTTGGAATAGTTGTTCGAATTAGATCATAGTATCTTCCTCTTATCTCAACATGTCAATGTTTTTTTGGTAGCTTTGAGTTTGGGCATTTTTGGGTGTAACCCTAATCCTAGAATTCATTGATGCAGTGAATCAAGTTGGTTGAGTTCCAGGTTGGCTTATAGATTTTGTAATTTTGATTCCTGAGGCTGGCTCATTTAAGCTTTTGGGTTATTTTGGGTTTATACTCATCTTATGTTAGATTAATTTTAAAAATCAGGTATAGGTAGATTCATCATTCAGAATTTCAGATACTAGTCAAGATTCAAGAAAGTGTTAAACTAACCCAAAGATTCTCAAGTTAGATGGATCAGGTAAATAGGTAATGTTTTGACAAGTCTGTTGATACCAAACAAATGAATTATGGTTTGCTGCCCTTGTTGCACCCTGACATAAGTGAAATCTTCCCACCATTATCTGATTTTTAGTGTTGCTGCAAAATTTCATCTGCTTTCAGCATCTCATTAGAAATCTGAATCCTGAAAGGAAAATACAGATCCTATGGCTGTAAGAAAGTCTAAGTAAACTCGAAGCTCGTTGTTTGTTGATGGCAAAGGAATTGGTGGGATGTCCTATCACTCTATCAGGTTATGTTTCCCTTTTGAGTTAAATAATGATCTTTATAAGAAAAATGTCTTCTTCAGTTGTTCCTGTGCCAACTGAAAAATTACCACTTTATGATACTACTAGATTTTTTTTTGAAGAATTAGACGTTGCTTGACAATTTGATATTTTTTTTCAGCAAACTACAATCAATTTTGAACCAGTTGACATGGTGAAGTACATAAACAATTTTCTTCTGTGTTTTTACTGGAATTTTCTCAGGAATTTTGACAGTTATTTGTTATGCAATTTCTCATAAGTTCCTAGAACTCATATTCAGATTTCGGTACAGGCTTCTTTTTACCAACACGTCGGCATCTTTTGTTTGCCTTATATATCATATAATGTGTATGCTCAATGTTAAATTGTTCCAATTCATGTATGCTATTGAATTGGCTTTGTATAATGGAACTAGTTTGGTGACTTTTCTCTTGTTTTTACATGTGTATTTCTTCAGCTTTAGTTATTTTTGGCTATGACTATAATGTTAGGTCAATTTGTATATTTCTTCATTTTTGGTAACATGGAAAATTCAGGACTGCATTTTCTTTTTTAAATTAAATAATTTTTAGAATTTACGAGAAAAGGACCAAACTTAAAGCTTTAAAATTTAACATATATTTTGTTTTGGCTTGTATACATGCTATCAAATATCAATTTGATAGGGATAAAGGTCATTCCAAAGCACCTTGTAGTTCAAATTACTAAGCAAGTTTTGCTCATAAAAGCTAGAGAAGTTTCAAAAAAGATTTCAGTATCTATAACCAAAGAATATATACAAAAATGTGTATGTAGTTTCTGAAGAAGATTGAAAGAGAACCTCTTATAAAATAAAATATACCAAATGTACAGGGTTTCTATAGACTAAATCTGATATTTCCTCCCCTGCAAATGCTAACTAACTCTTATCAAATTCTGTTTGCACACCAGATTTGTGAGAGATGGGTTAGCTGTTGTACTGTTGTGTTAATCTATCTCCATCTTTTTTTCGCATTCAACCCAACAGCTGGAGGAGAATTGAGTTTTTCATGTTACATGACATATATAGTTCCCTTAAGAGTTGCCTGGTGTTGAGATGCTTCGATTTTGCGCAGGCACGTTGTTTCGATCAAAATGATCACCATTTTGAACGACGTTGCCACTAGACCCTCTTCGGTTTGTCATATAGAGGGTGTGATGAACCCAATCCATATTCCATGGCGTTACTATGATCCCTTGATTGGTTTCTTTGATTACTCTCTGATTCGTTGCTGCTCCTTTCACTCACTCAATTTTCTACCTGTGCTGTACTTTGAGCTCGCACTTGGCTCCTTGAATGTAACTATGGTTTGCCGCGTAGAACTGTTATTCCTTTCAGGTAATTGGCCAACTCTATCTGAATCTGAGCCACTTTCGCTTTTTCCATCTGAAAGTTGGCTGCTCTTTGTCTGTTCAGCACTCTCACCTTTAGTGGCTCCTTCGCTCTCTGTCGCCTCGTTATCAGAACTGCTGACACTGCTGCGACTCCCGGCGCTGTTTTGATCTTGGCGTGTGGGGGTGCTCTGTTGCACTTCATTTTCGTATTCCATCTGCTGTGGAGATGGGGCGATCACCTGAGGCTGTTCGTTTGGTATCATGGAAATGCAACTTAGCACTGCTGTAACATCACTGATAAAAGGCCGGACCATCGGCTCATCTTGGAGGCACATGGCTGCGATCCCAACCGCTTGGTTTATGCCCGTTTCAGGAAACTGTCTCTTCAGTCGCGGATCTGCCATCTCCGGGAACCTTTTAGGGTCGCGGAAAAAAGTTTGAGCCTAGTTAGAGGCCAAAGAGAGCAACATCAGAGTCCCTTCTCTTGTCCAATATCAAAGAACAATCAATCAAATACAGTATATGTAACAATGGAAGCATCTAACATTACCCAAGAAACTAGGTTTTGCTCGTTAGTTGGTCTGGTGGTGTCAAGGGCCCTTCTTCCGGTTATGAGCTCTAATAACACAACGCCGAAGCTGTACACATCTGACTCGAGTGAGACTTCGCCGCCTCCAAAGTATTCCGGAGCAGAATAGCCGGTGTCCATCACCCTCGGCGATGATTGGTTTGCACCTTGTCCGGGTCCAAGCTTGGACAACCCAACATCGGCGAGTTTTGGTTCAAAGTCCTCATTCAACAAGACATGTGAGGGTTTCAAATGACCATATATTACCGAAGGAATCGCCTTTTCGTGCAAATACATCAAGCCTTGGGCAGCACCGGACGCTATTTTCATCCTCGTATCCCAATCCAAGGGCTTCTTATCGGCATCATCGCCTGTAAGTATCGTATAAACATTACATGCTAAATAGGCTATAAGAATGAGATGATAAGGTGAGCGGGTGTGTACCAAATAGAATGTCCTCCAGAGACCCCAATGGCATGTATTCATATACCAAAAGCCTCTGGTCCCCGTCGGAGCAATATCCTATAAGGTTGACGAGATTCGGGTGCTTCAGATGACTCAACTTCGTAACCTCAACAGTGAACTCCTGTTTTTCTTCCATTCCATTTCTATCGAGTTGCTTCACAGCCACGACCTTTAGCAAGATTCGGTACGTTAGTACCGAGTAATCTCCATGAAGGTGAACATCACGAGAATCAATTTGTCATGTTACCTGACCAGAACGGTGTAACTTCCCCTTGAACACTCTTCCGAATCCACCTTCACCCAATAGGCATTCCTGCCTGAAGCTGTTTGTCGCCATGGCCAACTCACGGAAGTTGAAACTTTGCACTGATACATAGTTTTCAAGTAACGCAACATTTCATCAGGCTTAAGCTTTTGTGTTAGAAACTGGATTATCTGACATTATAATGTAATCGAAACAGGATGGCCGGAAACGTTACCATTGGGGACGGGGATAGGCGCAGCTCTCAAAGAGCGATCCTTTTTGCTACGAGATATATCGGAATCCTTGACTCGCCTGAAACAACCAAAGCAATTCATCTTTGGAACTCGTCCTCTTCCTCCGATCTTCACAATAACTCCCTCGAAACCGAACAAATTTCAACCAAATCATAAAACCGAAATTCGAGATAGGAAGATCAATCTTGGCGCGTATTGAGCTTGCGGATGATCATGGAATGCCGCAATCGAAAGGGAAAATCGACGATGAATATGAATGAAGGGAAGGATGTTGCAAGGAGAGGAAGAGAAAGAAAGAGGTGAGAGATCTCAAGGGGGGTGAAGAGAACCCCCATTGAAACCTAGGCGAATCCAACAGTAAGACATTAAAAAATGCATGGCCATGTTTTGGGGGGAAAGGTAGGTTTTGTTGTCCCAATTTTGGTAAATCTCCCAACAAATTTCCTATTTTTGCCTGTGTTTTTTTTTTAATTTTAGTTTATTATTAAATCATTAATCGTTTACTATAGTAGTTACTTATTTTATTAGAGTATAGATTAAGCGAATTTTTATTTTATTTTTAAATAAAAATGAATTAATTCGATGTATTCTAAGGGGTCGTTTGGTATTGATATCTAGATATAAGATATCGGATATCAGTCCCGATATCTGATATCTAGTGTTTAGTATTCATAATATATCACTTGATATCAAGCGATATCTGATAGCTGTGTTTGGTAACACCCAGATATCGATATCAGTTGATATCTAGATATCAAATTTGACCTATTTTGATATACTGATTTTTTGGGAGGTATCACTTGATATCGATATCACCCGATACCGATATCTTGATATCAAGATATCACCCGATATCGATATCTTGATACCGATACCGATATCGATATCTTAATATCTAGATATCGATACCAAACGACCCCCAACTGATTTGATAGGCCAAAAGGACTAACCGTTGTAAACACGAAAAGAAAAAACCAAAGAAAGACTAAATCCATAAAGAAAATAACACCGAGAAAACTAGAGAGAAATAAAATGACATTGGTATATATGTGGATGATGATGGACCATGAGCAATGTGAGTCTTTTCTTCTGATATGTTTAGTAGAGATCGACAACACAAAAAGTTGTTAAGACTATGTTTGGTAAAAGAGTACTTGATGGGGTAGTGGAAGTTAATGAATTATCTGTGTTAAATATATGTTAATAAACTAATACAATGTTTGGTAAAACTAGCTGTTAGGGTAGCTAACGGAAACTTGTGAATAGAAAATCAAAAGCTCCGATTCCAAAAACTCATTAAACTAAAATTTTATATTTATTTCATTTAAAACTATATAGTATTAAAATCAAAAGCTCCGAAAAGTTAGCTGATGGTGCCATTTGATATCAAATAGAGTCTAACCACCTATTTGTTTTTGGGTAGAGAAAAATATATAATGATTATCTTTATAAATATAGTCTATATTTAAGTTAATATTTATTGATTACTATTCTAATTATTACTCTTCTTCTTCTTCCATTTTTCATACAAAATTTGTTATTCTTTCTCATATTCCATTCACTAATTTTAGAGAAAGTAACTATTTACTTCTAGGATGTTCTAATCATTTCCCTTCACCCGCCTTTATGCTCACAAAAAATGATGACCATATAAATTTTATATGTAAAATTTAATTCATTTTCTTTCCATTCTCTCCTATAGAAACAAACGAGTCCTAAATCTCTAGAAATGGAAAGACTTAGGTTTTGTTTATTTTTCTTTTTTAAACTTTATGTTTTTCGAGTGAGATTTACTTTTTAGAACATGGTAAAATCCTTTTTAAAATAGGACTAAAATACCATTTCAATTAAACTAAATTACACCCCTGCCTCACCCAATCCCAGGCCTCTCTCTCTCTTTCCCTCCCTCCCACCTCACGGTCCTCACCCCACCCCACCCAATCTCAGGGTCACTCTTTCTCTTTCCCTCTTGTTGAAGCACAACAACAGGAGAAACAATCCCAATCTGCTAGACGAGCCTCACCTCTGTTAAACCCTTTAAGCCTTTTATTTCACTAAAATTACACAATATACCCTTACCTCTCTCAAACCCTTCAATTTGCTAGGCGAGCCTCTGTCATTTTAAGGGACTGAAATTGATTGAGACAACTCAATCAACTAATCAACCACTCTGATGTAAATCAAAGCTAGAAACCATCATTGTAAGGGACTGAAATTTATTACCCTCGACCCAAATTCACATACAACGTCGTGGACGAGCGAGGAAAGATCAACGTGAAGGAGAAGAGCGGGAGCTTGGCGGCGGAATTGCAAATCAGTGAGTGAGGCATTGTCAGTGGTGTGCGCTGAGAGCAAGGCATCCATGAAAATGGAGATCAGAGCGATGGAAATGAAAGGATAGAGGTGGAGCGGGTATTTCTAGAGAAGGAGAGAGGTAGCGAGAGAGTGAGGAGATTTGGGTAGAAGCGAGCGTTTCGAAAGACGATTTCCATGACTAATTCATCTGTGTATCCTGCAGTATATTCGTTGATTGAGCATCATTCCTTTTTCTGTGCGAGACACTTCCAAACCAAGGAAGTAACGGACTTTCGCCAAATCCTTAATCATGAACTCAGAATGGAGAGCACTCTTAATAGCTACAATTTCAGACTCATCATCACCTGCGATGAGGAGAACATCAACGTATACTAGATTAACAACCAAACCAGCGGGTAGCCGGGTACTGACTTGATGAACAGGGAGAAATCGAACATAGATTTTTCAAATCCTTTGACAATGAGGAACTTATACAGCTCAATGTTCCATTGGCAAGAGGCTTGCTTCAAACCATACAGCGAACGCTTGAGTTTGCAAACCTGCCCAGGTGAAGCACGATCATAACCAGGAGGAATGTCCATATAGACTTCCTCCTCGAGAAAGCCGTGTAAAAAACCATTGTTGATGTCCAATTGGTGAACTCTCCAGTTCTTCATTGTTGCAAGTGCTAACAAAACTCTAACAATGGGGAATTTAGCCACTGGTGAGAATATATGTTTGAAATCCCTGCATTTGATTTGATTATAGCCTTTAGCTACGAGACGAGCTTTATAACACTCAATTGACCCATCTGGCCAAAATTTTATTTTGAATACCCAACGACATCCAATTGCTGCTTTTCCAGGAGGCAAGGATGTAAGAACCCATGTATGATTAGCCTCAAGAGTTGTGAGTTCTTTCTGCATAGCCTCAATCCATAAGGGATTGTCCTTGGCTTGAGGATAAGTAGAAGGCTCATGAACAGATAAAACATGAGCTAAAGATGCCACATATTCTGGTGGATAGAACAACTGATTGTCTACAGTTGAGACCATGAATGAAGCAGACATGGATGGGGACAAAGTGGGACGATAAAAAACTTTAAGGTAAGATGGAATATGAGTCTGCATGGTAGGTCTTCTGTGTTCAGAAAGATGAAGATTGAGATTGATATGTGACTGGGTTGATCCAGTAGAGGACAAAGAAACATTTGGTGTATTGTGAAGGTTTGTGTTTGACACAAACAGATCATCATCTGACTGAGTTTGTGGGTTGTTTTGGACGGTTGTGTTTAGAGAATAGGAAGATGAGGTATTTGGGACCACATCATTAGAAAGGGATATGGAAGGAGTGGTGACAGGAGCAATTGCAGGATAATGAGCTGGGTTAACAAGAGGAAGACTGGGACCAACAGAAGAAGGTGTTGCAGACACTGTGTTAGCGAAGGGAAATTGATTCTCAAAGAAAGCAACATCTCTGCTAATGAGGATTTTGTTGTCCTCCCAATCAAGCAATTTGTATGCTTTATGGCTTGGAGGATAACCCAATAATATGCACTTTTGAGCCTTAGTGGCAAATTTGTCTTTACTTGGACCTTTCTTCAAGGCATAGCACAAGCATCCTATCACTCTCAAATGGCCATAATCAGGTTTCTTGCCATATAATTTCTCATATGGTGTTGACCATTTCAGAACTGAAGATGGCATAAGAGTGAAAAGATGTGTAGCAGCTAACACACATTCCCCCCAAAGTTTCAAAGGCAAAGAAGCATGTAATCTGAGAGCACGAGCAATCTCTATGAGATGCCAATGTTTCCTCTCAACACGGCTGTTCTGCCGTGGGACATAAGGGCCAGACTGTTGATGCACAATGCCCTTACTTCTTAAGAACCGATTGCTCCTAAAAAACTCAGTTTCATGGTCACTTCTAATGACCTTTACTCTAGCATCAAATTGATTCTCTACCATCAAGATGAAATCAGAAATTACACCAGAGACCTGTGTTTTGTCAGAAATAAGATGTGTCCACACAACTCGACTAAAATCATCTAGAATAGTGACAAAAAAAACAAGCACCATTAATGTTCTGAACTTTATATGGACCCCATAGGTCAATGTGAAGTAAGGAAAACTTGTCTGAAGCAACAGAACTGCTCAACTAAAATGGAAGAGAATGATGCTTAGCCAATACACATGGCTCACAAAATCTGTCTGTATCAACATAAAATTGGCAACCATGAACATGTTGCAATCTAGAAAAAGAAATGTGACCCAATCTAGTATGAAACAGAAGACTAGATGGTCTTTTATTGCTACTATCAACACACTTATTTGCAATGGCCCCTGCAATGTGTTGTGTTCCATGACAAGGCTTCACTTCTGCAACTAAGTGAGCCTTGTATAACTGTCTGGTGATCCGAGCAACACTGAAAACTATCTTCCCAGATTTAAGGTCCTCAAACGCACACTTGGACCTCTTAAAAATCACATCATAGTCTGTATCATCAACCACTCTTCCTACTGAGAGCATATTAATTTTAAAATCTGGAATATAAAAGACTTCTTACAGTATCATGCCACATGCCAACTTGACATCACCAATCTCTTTAACTTGTCTAACAAAACCACCAGGAAGGCAAACACTGATAGGTCTAAGGAGTTTCCTCCTATTCACTATAAATTGACTATTGCAAGTCATATGATCGGTTGCTCCAGAGTCTATGATCCATATGCTCGAATTCTCAAATTGAAACTTAGAAGAATTCAAGGCAAATATAGTACCTGCAAAGCTAGTTGAAGGCATGACATCTTTTCCCTTCATTGGCCTCAATACTTCCTAACAAACAACATTTACAAGAGACATGTCCATGTGCCTCTCACCATCCTCCAAAGGAGAATCAAACACTCCAGAAGCAGATGCAGATGTTCTTGTCTCAGTTATCCCTTTCGGATTCTTGAACCAGTCTGGATAACCAATGATTTTGAAGCAACCATCTTGTGGAATTCCCTCCAAATAGAGAATCTCATCCCACAACTTCTTGATTTTGCTAAAATACTCAGGCACAGACAAGGTACCTTGAACGGTATTACACAATTTCTTCTTCAACTGGTACAACATAGGACCATTAGACTGAGCATACCTTTCAATGATGTCCAGCCAGAGCTCTCTCGAGGATTCGACATACATGAATCCTTATGCGATGCTAGGCGTCATGGAATTCAGAATCCAGCACCGGACCATAAAGTCGCATCTCTTCCATCTGTGTAAGTCTCCAAGGGCGACATTTTCTGGTTGTGTGGTTCCGTCGATGAAACATGTCTTGTACTTCGCTCCGAGAGCCATCTGAACTCCTCTACTCCAGCTCAGAAAGTTTGAGCCATTGAACGGATTCGCGACTAACTGAGGTCCGGGATGATCGGAGTTTGATATACTCAACGAATCGTTCATGTTCGTCTGATTCCCGAGATCAGTAACAATCGGATTTCCTTCTCCAATCTGTGTCTCCATTCTTGAGATCTGAGCAAGCGCTAAGCGTCGAATCGGCCGTACGCTCTGATACCATGCAAAGAAACCAAAACCGAGCTCAAGAGAGCTTGATCTCAGTCCATCACTGGAAGTTCGGAAATGGTAGTTACAGAGAGAGTTTTTTAGGGGGAATCTTGATTGTATTAAATTAATCTCAATATACAACTGATGTTCTCTATTTATACACGAGTGATGAATGTGAATTACTAAATTGCCCTTCCTATTACATCATATATTCACATTTCATACATCTCATTAGTTATACAGTACCCGATTCAGATGTAGAGCGATTGAGTCGATCAAACTGGACTAAGATTAAAAAAAAAAAAAAGGTGCCCCCCGGGGCATAGCTCACTGGTTGAAAGGTCACCCTACGCTGGGCCTAGAAGCTTCGGGTGGGAGGTTCGATTCCCAGAAGGAGCATTATTTGTTTCTCTTGTGGCGGGAAGCCCACTCCACATCCCGCGGTTGGACCATTGGTGAGGCACATCCCGCGGTTTACCTCCACGACTAGTCTAAGTGTAAGCTTAGGATACCTGGATATATATATAAAAAAAAAAGGTTTGGTTTGCTATTAATTTCGTGTGAAAGCGCAAAATTCCAAGAAATAACCAGTGAAATATTCTGTATAATCTCTTCTTTTTTTTTCGATTCTGTCCTATCTTCCTGCTTTTCCAATATTATGTTATTTATGTCGACCAGTTTATAGGTGTGTTTCCACCCAAAAAAAAGTTTGCGTTTGGAATGCATTAGATTATAATATTTTATAAATGTGAATTTATTATAAAATACCTTTTAAATTTTGTTAACCAAATATTGATTATTATGCAAAGTTTAATATAAGCTTAATTGAATTTATTTGCACACTTTACGTATAAGATATTGTCTTTTAAATTTATATTATTTTAAGAAAATTATAAATTGTGTAATCAAATACTTTAAACGTGTTTATATTAATAATTGAATTATAGTTACAATACATATGGAATGGAATATGGAAGATACCCTATGAGTGTATTTGAATTTCAAATACATTATAATTATAAACACTCTTCGAGTGTTTGTTAATTCAATTTACAATGCGTTTAAAATAAAATAAAATATTATTTATGGTAACAAATTACATTATATTTATAATATAGTTATAATCTTTGATTTTTTTTTTCTAAATATTCAAGAAAAAATAATTATTCAACAAAATATTCACACTTTTAAAATATTTAAAAAAATATTCATTTTTTGGCAGGTTTAGCAGAAAAATGCGGTCTAAGACCGCGTTTTATTCCTAAGATGGCATATTTGAAATTGGAAGAAAAAGTGGAAAAAAATTAACCAAAGAAACGCGGGTTGAAACCGCGTTTCTATCCATAATTTTATTTTGTGATAAATTTTGTTTTTTTAACCTAAAACCGCGGTTTAGAGCCACGTTTTTAGTTTGTTTTTTTTTCCCTTTTTGCAATTTTTGGGAAATGGAAAATTGGGAAGGTTTACTGTTCATCAGGCCCGGCCCATGAGCATGGGCAACAGGGAATATATGTTTAAAGTTGTAGTTGATCTATCTAAATATTTGTTTTGATGTTATGTATATATTATTATTATATTGTTCACCAAAAAAAAAATATTAGATTTTAAAAAAAAATCAGTTCAATAGGGCCCTTATAATCTGATTTCGCCCCGGGTCCTCTAACATTATAAGAACGGTCCTGCTGTTCATTCATCTTCCTTCTTCAACCTCCCTGCCGCCAAGCCGAGCTCGGACCTCCGGCCTCCAGTCCCCTCCGACCTCCGGCCTCCACTCTCCTCTGACCTACGACGTTGTCGACGAGCTCGGCCTCCCCTCCGCCATGGTCGGGTACAGTCGGCCTCTCCTTCGCCCATGCTTTGGGTCTCCGACCTCCGACCTCCTCTCTCCTCCGACATCCGATGTCGCCAAAGAGCTAGGCCTCCCCTCCGCCATGCTCTGGGTTTCAGAAGTTGCCGAAGAGCTCGACCTCCCCGTTCCCAATTCCTTGCAATTGCAAAATCCAAAACCTTCCCAATTCCCATTTCCCAGAAATTGCAAAAAGGAAAAAAAACAACAACTAAAAACACGGTTCTAAACCGCGATTTTACGTTAAAAAAACAAAATTTATCACAAAATAAAATTAAAATAAAATTACCGATAGAAACGCGGTTTCAACCCGCGTTTCTTTCGTTAACTTTTCCCACTTTTTCTTCCAATTTCAAATATGTCATCTTAGGAATAAAACGCAGTCTTAGACCGCGTTTTTCTGCCAAACCTGCAAAAAATAAATATTTTTGTAAATATTTTAAAATTGTGAATATTTTGTTAAATAATTTTTTTTTCTTGAATATTTAGAAAAAAAAATTCATAATCTTTATGCAATATTGATTGTTTAATTTATATAATTTATAAGGTATTTTATTTAAAATTTAAATTATTTTAACCACATTGTAAAATGAATAAACCAAACACTATTAAAGCTTTTACAATTAAAATTGCATTATAATTATAATGCATTGAAATCCAAACGCATCGATAAATCTCATTTGAGTTCAATTATTAGAATTGGATTGTTATTTTAAATTAAATTTTTTTTTGCTTGTTTTAAATAAAAATAATAAATTCTAATATTAAATAAATTATTAAAGATGGATTATTATTCTGATAAAAAATTTATACTTGGATTATATTATTCTGATAAAAATTATTATTCTGATAAATGACTCGTCGATCAACTGATTCGTTTCTTGTCGGAGTTCTCTCTCCCTCTTTGCCCGTAGAATCCGCCAAGATTGAAGATTCCCCATTTTACTTCGACTCCTCAGACAAGGAAGAGCTTTCCTACGGAGATCGCCATGGCACTTCAGGAAGTCGGAGGTGCGATCCAGTGCGACGCCAACTCCTTCCGCTCCGTACCAGAGGAATGCATCGCGTCCATGATCGCGCTAACGACGCCGCCTGATGCCTGCCGCCTTGCGCTCGTCTCTAAGGCTTTCCTTGCTGCGTCGGAGTCCAACTTCGTCTGGGAGCGGTTTCTTCCGTCCGATTGCGATCTCATTGTCGCCCGATCGGACGGCGGAGAGGCGTTGTTGTCCGAGTTCCAGGACAGGAAGAAGCAGCTCTACCTCCGCCTTGCCGATCAACCTCTCCTCGTTGACGGCGCTTCCAAGGTACGATTTTACATCGATTTACTTTGTTCGCTATATCCGCGCTCGAGAGATCGAAGTTTATTTGTGGTTCAGTTGAACTGATTGTGCTCGATTTTAAGTGTTCAATTAGAATATTTTTCTGAGATCTGTGTGAATTAGGTGAAGGATGATTTGTTATTTAGGTTTTTCTGAGCTGGAAGGAGAAAGCACCAGGAATTGAACTTGATTTTCATTTTGATATTGCAAATTGTGATTGTCAATTGCAAATTTATGCATATGTGTGACCAATTAAGCAGAGCTTCTGGCTGGACAAATTGAGTGGAAAGAAATGTTGGATGATTGCTGCAAGGAGTCTAGGTATCGCATGGGGTGATACACCGATGTATTGGAAATGGACTTCCATCCCAGAATCAAGGTAATCAATTCAAGCCCGATTTCTGCACAACAAGTGTTCGATCAATTGCTTTAATATGTTTGGTGTTCTAAGAAACATTTATACTTTGTGCAGTTTGATCTTGATTTTGAATACTAATTTTGCAGGTTCCCAGAAGTGGCTGAGCTGCGCAGTGTTTGCTGGCTTGACATCAATGTCAGGATTCAGACCTCAACACTGTCCCCTGGCACACAATATGCTGCATATTTGGTGTTAAGGCTGACAGATGGCGCCTATGGATTAGAAGTTGTTTCGGATGCTTCAGTGCACATTGGTGGAGTTGAAATCGGAACTCGTCCTGTGTATATTGGCTCCGAATATGAGCAGCTGGAAGCACCCGGTGAGGCAATGGCGGATCAGTTTCCGAAGCTGAGAACCGACGGGTGGCGAGAGCTGAAGATAGGGGAGTTCTTCACCCACCCCGGGGAGGGAGATGAAGTGGAGTTGGCTGTGAGGGAGGTGAGGGACTTGCTCTGGAAGAGAGGTCTTATTGTTGAAGGGATTGAGGTCAGGCCAGCAAGGGCATAGTTGAATTTTAGTTTCCTATTTGGGCTTCTTTCTGCAAAGTGGAGTAAAATTTAAAATCTATAAAGAAGAGGAGTGTTTTATGATTTGATGGATAAAGGAGAGGAGAGTGTTGTATTACTTGAGAAAAGCTAAGATTTCAAAATGTGTAATTTTCTCCTATTTTTTTAACCGGTTAACTATGTTATATAAAGGAGGGGAGGAGAGTGTTTTATGTTATATATGGTACTAGCTTAGTTAGTAAAAATGTCATACAGTGACCTGTTCGAATCTCCTCTCTTACCGTTCTAATAGTCTAAATATTTACCTATAAACAAAAAAATATTAATGCATATACTTTATTAACGTCATTGATAAATTGCTTAGAAATTAGGATTATCATAATTTGTATGTATGGTTTATGTGCGAGTGATAAGAGAAATGTCCGAGAGATAAGTATTTGACATGTCTTTACAACCATCCTATATATACAATAAATTCAAATTGCTTAGAAGTTAGGATTATCATAATATATATATATGTATGGTTTATGTGCGAGTGATGAGAGAAATGTTTGAGAATTTTTGCCACCAAAGGCCATATGGGATTTGAATTTTGAACACTTGACATGTCTTTACAACCATCCTTTTTTTGCCACCAAATTGCTTAGAAGTTAGGATTATCATAAGTAATTCGGGCGAGCAAGCTCTACCCGGCAGCATCTTTGCAAATGAGGTCTAAAAGATCAAAATCCCGAACAGAGTTACAAAGGTGTGTAAGAACACATCAAATAAGGAGACTTCTTTTAAAGTCGATGGTAAAAGTTTAATATATCACAGAATAAGCTTAAGTTTAATATATCACAGAATAAGCTTAATTTCTCAATGACATTTAGATTTTTTATTTAAGTGGTCTATGATTATACTAGAATCGCCTTCTTACCTTATTTATTTGATGTATTGAAAATGAAAAATTGCTAAAAAGATAATTATTATTCTTTTTATTTTAATCTCTTTAAAAGTGTTAAAATTGTTAGAAGAACAAGTATTGTGAAGTTGTTTTACAAGTCTAAGACTGTGAAAAGGATTAACTTAAATGAAGTTTGTTTAACAAGTCTACGATTTTTAATTATGCATTTATGACAGTGCGCGGGGGGCGGGGGATTGTGAAAAGGATTTCCTGTAATCCTTGACCCAAACGGAAGAGGTAGAGAGGAAACGAGAGAGACCAAGTCGACGGAGAAAAGCTTTCCTGTGGAATTCGCCATGGCAGAGGAGGAAGGAGGGGACATCCAGGACCGCACCAACTTATTCCAGTCCGTACCAGAGGAATGCATCTCTTCCATGATCGCATTTACGACGCCGACCGATGCGTGCCGACTTGCGCTCGTCTCCAGGGATTTCCTGGCAGCGTCGGAGTCCAATTTCGTCTGGCGGTGGTTTTTGCCGGCGGATTGTGATCTCATCGTCGCCCGATCGGACGGCGGAGAGCCGCTGTTGGCCGAGTTCCTGGACAGGAAGAAGAAGCTCTACCTGCGCCTTGCCGATCGACCTCTCCTCGTTGACGCCGCTTCCAAGGTACCATTTTTTACACCGATCTATACATCTATCGGTCTATATCTTTATATCCGAAATGTGACAATCTTAAAAAACTATTACTTTTTTATAAGTTTTTTTCTATAAATATTAAAAAAAATTAATAATTTTTTTGAATAATTTCGTAGATAATTGTTTTAAGTATGAAATTATTTTTTTAAATTAATAAAATCATTGATATTTTATATACTTTGTAGTTTTTACCGTTCTTAAAAAACATGTCAAAAGCATAATAACATGTTTTGCGAGACGGATGTAGTAATATATAACCCTCATCTATTTATTAATCTTTATATATACTACTCCCTCCTTAGCAGTATAATTAACATTTTGACCAATTTCACATATTTTAAGAAAGCTAAAAATATAAAGAAAAATAGCTAAAGTTTTAGCAAATAAATAATGCGAAAAAATGGACCAATGAGAGAAAAAAGAATAGTATAAGAAGTTGGAGTATTGATAGAGTCTCTTTTGGAAATCGAATACAATTAATGAGATAAATTGACAAAATAAAAAAAAATTATCATTAATATTGTTTAAAGGGACAAATATTTTGTTATATGAAAAAATGGCAAAAAGGCCAATTATATATATTGATACGTAGGGAACATCATTAATGTTGTTCAAAAGTTTGTTATTAATTCAAAATATTAAACTAATATTTTATATTATAATATTATTAAGATTTTATTTTATAAAAATCGCAACTGTACTAGTTAGTTTATTCGCTAAATCCGCGCTAGAAATATCGAGTTTCATCGGTCTAAGGATTGTCTATTTATAGAGGATTTGTTTAATTCAACTGGTTGTGATCAATTATCACTGGCGATCGAGTATGATTTCAGGCTAATTATTGAGGTATTGTCGGTGTTATGAATTGGCATTTCTCTAGCAATTTGAAATTAAGACTTCATCTGTAAGTAGAAATGAGAGATGAAGCACCAGAAATTGAACGGTGAACTTGATTTCCATAAGAGATTGTGATGATCAATCAATTGGTAAAATTAACATAAAATATAAGAATGCAGAAGTCCTTACCTAATGACTTAACCTTTTGTGATAAAAAATTGGGTGTTTTTACTAAATAGCTTATTTTGAACCTTTAATTAGATAGTTAGCACCCAAATTAATTTTATTAGGTAGGCTAGCACCCTTCCTAATCGGTCAACGTTGACCGTTGACCAACTCTTTCGATTTTTTTTTTTTTTTTTTAACCAACCGATGCCACTTTTTTTGATGCCATTTTCATAGTGTTTTGATGCCAAATTTTTAATTATATTTTTTTCCTTTAATGTGATGCCACTTTTAAAGTTGTGTTTTTTATGTTATGTGATGCCACTTTTTTCAAACTTTGATGACATTTTTTGTTTACTGTGATGTCATGTGGACCATTGATACCTTATTTTACTATTGACTATTGATGACATTTTTTTATGTCAATGTTTTGATGATATGTTTTTTTACCATGATGTCATATTTTTTCAAAGTAGTATTTTGATGACATTTTTTTTCTTTAATGTGATGCAAGTTTTTCAAAGTAGTGTTTTGATACCATTTTTCTAATGTAATTATTTGATCTCACTTTTTTTAATCAAATTGTTTGATGCCACTTCATTGGTGCAATCACTTGTGGTGACATGTTTATTACATTTTTATTCATTGATAATATTTGTAATTACACTTCATTTATCTCAATCATTTATGATGACATTGATGACATTTTCATCACAATTTTTTATACAATTGATGATATAGGAGCATGAAATGTTATTTTTACATATTTTATTGACAACTTTTATACATTGATGACAATCATAATTGTTTCTGGTGACATTTTTATATAATTGATGACAGAGAATCTTAAAACGTGGAATCGGTCGCTCCAAAGGCAAATAAAATAGCTCCAAAGGCAACTAAAAAATGCAGCAACATCAACATGTCTCAATTGAACTTAATCAACCACAATAAACAAAGTTGTCGGCTGAATAAAGAAAATGCAGCAACAACAACATTTTTATATAATTGTTTCTGGTGACATTTTTTCTACTACTGACACTTTTTTTATGTCAATTTTTTGATGATATTTTTTTACCGTGATGCCATATTTTTTCAAAATAGTGTTTTGATGACATTTTTTTCCTTAATGTGATACAAGTTTTTCAAAGTAGTGTTTTGATACCATTTTTCTAATGTAATTATTTGATGCCGCTTTTTTATTTTTTGTGGACACTAACTTGCAGTTAATTCCATCGCAAAATTTGAAAATAATGACTTTAATTCCATTTCCATTGCCCTTTATATAAGGTGAACAGTGATAAGGAAAAATTGAATCCTATGATAGTATTGAACATTATCCAGGATAAAATTTCACACAAATACACAAAAGACCATGTAGATAAAAAAACCCGTGCAACCTGTCCTCACAAGTTGGGAAAATGGAAGGCAAATGCGTGAAGATCTAAAAGGAATCCAGAGGGATGTCCCAAACAAATATTATAACAAACCAACATCAACACTTTGATACCTTCTCACATCTCCTTTGTAGCTTTTCTGGACATCGGGAAGCTATAACATCAAGGCGGTATCCACAGCCACAGCATCAGCTTCAACAAGAGAGTGGATCTTGAATTTTTCCTATATAATAAAAAAAATCATCATGATGTTACACAAATTCACCAGGAAATCAGCATTTCTGAAACAAGGTTGTGTTTATGTTCATGTCCAGAGTGACGGTAACAGAGTAACATGAAGATAGAAATTTTAACGTCATGATTCTCTTCTGAGTAGTTCTCGATGGGTGGGCATAGAAATGTAGTTATGCAGGAGCCATGAGCAATACAACCGTATGGGGAAAGTGTAAATGTATGTAACAAACAAACATTCTTTTCACTGATGATCTGCAGTTGAACATACATAAACATGAACATAAAATTATCAAACTAATTGCACAAACACATGCCCACACAATAATTCACACAAAGTTCAGTCTCCCAACAACTGATGAACCTTAAAGCAACAATCTTACAGCCTACAAAGAGCATTCACACAGCCAACAATTGATCGAAGGTAATGCATTTCATACATACATGAGCAATCTGATTTCATCTTCTAAAAAAAAACTGAATGTCACCGAATTTACGCTCGAAGACAGCCCCAAACAGCCAAATGTCATCTGTCAAGGGGTTCATATATAGGCAAAAATGTTATTTGTTAGAAACCACCCTCTCGGGTAGTCGAAACCATGAGCATCTAAATAGAGACGCAAATTCCTTCTGGAACAAGCTGCACATCTAAAACCAGCTTTGTGGACACCCTTATGTTCCAGTAGCTTGGTAACCAGAGGGAAAAAGATTTTACATGGGATGTTTGCCACACATATGTCAAAGATTACACTTGAGGACATCACCTCGACTAATCTAGGAATCACAAAAGACATATATGGAACTTGTCAGCAATACTCAATAGTCAAATCAATCTTACAAGGGGAGTCATAAGCTATTAAGCCATAAGCTTCCTCAATTTGACAACTTCTTTCATACCAAACATTAATATGCAGGGCTCACAAGTCACAAGATTGTGTTATCTATTGATCTTTCACTGCAACGTACAAGTGAATATGAAAAAAAGCCATTAACAAGGACTCAAGGAGTGGTTTTATTCCAATTAAAAGTTATCAGGGAACAACAAAAACAGACTCAATTCATCTAGGCATTTCATCAAACACCTTCGATGCACACCTTGATCCATCTCTAACTTGAAACTGAAGTGATCAAACAGCCCCAATTTTCGGAACCAATTGCAAAAGTCACACTCAAACACAGCAGATTACATTTCATCAATTCACACACAACAGATTTCATCAATTCAACACAACAGATTTCATCAATTCAACACAGCAGCAGATGGCAAATTTAAGCAAGAAAATGGAAATCGGTGCAATTTTTTTCATCAATTCAGCACAACAGATGACAAATTTAAGCAATACAATGGAAATTGGTGGAAATTCAAAGCACAAACTCGGTCAATGATACTTTTACTTGGCGAAATGGCACCACTCAAGCAATTGAAAAAATTGAAATCCAGCAACAACAACTAGATGTTCAAGACGATTTGGTAGGGAGAGATAGTACACGAATCGGCAATGAATCCGACGAAGAAGGATTTTGCTCATGTCGCGTCTCCATCTTCGTCGATGTAGATTAGAAATCTTCAGGCGAAGAAGAAGGATTTTTGGCGATGAATCGGCGTCTCCGTAGCTCCGGAGGAGATCCATGTGGATTAGAGACCGAATTTCGCCGACTAAAAACCCTAGACTTGTCATTGCTTTCTCGTCGACGGCAATCCGAGATCTCCTGAGTTGATGGCAATCGCGCGAGAGTGTGAGGTCGAGAGGGATAAGAGTGCTTGCTTCCATAGCCTCCGGCGCTGGTTCGTCGTGGTTAGTCCCGGTTGGGAGAGAGAGAGGGAGGGAGAAGCCATGAAAAGGAAGTTTGAAGAAGAAGCGGGTACATGAGGAAGAAGAACGACGCTTCCATAGCCTTTAGGAGGAAGGATGCTATTCGGCTAGAAAATATTGAAGTGGTGTTAGAACGGACAATAAAATATTGTGAGATGTTAATTACCTAATTGAATTAGTAAATGCTGATATTTCAGCAAATTTTCTCTAAAAAATTTGATCCTTAACCTCATAATATAAAAAATAAAATAATAAAGCGGCCGACATAAGCAATCACAAATGTAATTGCCGGGTTTTGCAATGGAATGATCGGTAGAGCTTTTGGCTGGACAAATCAAGCGGAAAGAAATACTGGATGATTGCTGCAAGGAGCCTACGTATCTTATATATCGGCACACCCATGTACTGGGAATGGACTTCCATCCCCGAATCAAGGTGATCGATCATGTCTGATTTCCGCTCACCAATTTAAGATCAAAGTAAAATGTATAGTTCTAAGAGCCTTTAATCTCTTTGATCTTGATTTCTGAATACTCCTTTTGCAGGTTCCCGGAAGTGGCGGAACTCCTCAGAGTCTGCAGGCTCGAAATCAGTGGCAAGATTCAGACCTCGACGTTGTCCAGCGGCACACAGTATGGTGCATATCTGGTGTTTAAGATGCGAGACAATCCTAGTGGATTTGGCGGTCCTTTAGCTGCTTCAGTGTCCATCGCTGGAGTTGAAATCGGTACACGTCCTGTATATATTGGCACCGAATATGAGCAGCTGCGACCCCAACAACGCGGTGAAGCCCTTTCTAGGTCAACCAGGCACCTTAGTGGGCCAAGGTTTATACCGCCAGGAGCCATGGTTGATCAGTTTATGAAACTGAGGACTGACGGGTGGCAAGAACTGAAGATAGGAGAGTTCTTCGCCTACCCCGGGGAGGGAGATGAAGTTGAGTTGTCTGTAAAGGAGGTGAGGGACTTGCACTGGAAGAGAGGCCTCATTGTTGAAGGGATTGAGATCAGGCCAGGAGGGGGTATAGTTTAATTCATTTCCTATATTTGGAAGTAGAGGCACTCCTATGGGCGGCAGAAATGTGCATTGACAACGATATATCACACGTCATTTTTGAATCGGACTACGACTCTGCGAGGTCGTAATCTTGAAATTACGAATAAGAAGCAAGGTCAAGGATGCATAGGTTGGCTCCTAGACAGACTGTTGTTGCTGGCGGAAAACTTTGAGGTGGTTAGGTGGAGCTATGTGCGGCGACAAGGTAACAACGCGACACACTTCATGGCATAAATTAGACTTGTAGAGGAGTTTATTTGTAGTTTCTCTGCTCAACTTCCTGCAAACTTAAATGATGTACTCTTGTATAATCTTAATTTTTATTTTTTTTTATAAGGTAAGAGTTCGAGGGTCAGACAGATCTGACTCATCGAGTGACCGATAAAGTCAACATACGGCGAACTGTCAAAATATACAATGAAAATAAAAAAGGTGCAAACCAGGCAGTGACAAGCAAACAAATCCGAATGAACTAAACAAACCTAATTCAAACGCCCCCTTCAATTAATTAAGGGGTGCGTTTGCTGTTTTTTTTTTTCTTAAAAAAAAAGTATCTAGTCCCTACGGTAAACCCAAAACACCTGACCACAAGGAAGGTATTGGATCAGCCCAAGAAGAAGGGGAGGCCATGAGAGACAGGGTCAGCCCAATAACGTCTGATTGTTGAAATGAAGGAGAAGCCAACATCAAAGTCATCACCATTGATTACCCTCTCTGACATCTGTGTGTGGTCCAAACTTCTCCACATATGACAAAGGTGCAAAAATGAACACGAGAGGGTTTCTTTCATGGCTAGTAGGTCAGGTGACTCTCCACCCTGCATAGTACGATTTGTAATTCGCAGCTTTTCAAGTCAAACTCCAAATTGATCAGTTAGTATACAAGGACGTTTAATCTGTCGGTTTCTCTCACACACTTTAATTCCTTTGCAAGAGATATTTTCTGATTTTTAATTACACCACTATACAGTATTTATTTTACCACGGAGTACTGTAAATAGCAAATAAATAATGTGGCAAAAAAAACTGGCCCATATCAACTAACTAGAGCCGTTATATGATATGACCAGCTCAAGCTCGGGTCGAAAAAGCTCGGCTTGAGCTCGCTCACTAATTTAAACAAACCGAGTTTGAACAAAATTTTAAGCTTGGTTGAAAGCTCGACTCGTTCGAATAAAGCTCGAATAGCTCGAATTCTATGAAATTTCGACAATTTTCTTTAAATTGACCTGTTATAACCGAGTAGAACGTACTATTTAAAGCTCGAAAAAAGCTCGGTTCGAGCTCGTTCATTTCTTAAACAAGCCAACTTGAACAAAATAAAAAGCTCGTGTAAAAATTAAACACAATTCGATCAGCTCGAACTCGTTTAACAAACGAACCAAATTTGAACATGCGAAGTTCGGTTCATTCGACTTAAATAACACCCCTACGACCACCCCTCGTCACAGTCATCATAGATAAAATTCTTTTCACTGAATAAAGAAATCGAATATATATTACTCCGTATATAATTCGATGTAAGTGAAGTATTTATTAATTCTTACTGGTTATGGATCGATATTTTTTTTTTTTTTTGATTAGGTAAGAATTCGGATTCGCCGATGCGCTATCCGATAGCATCCTTCTGGATGAGGTTTAGAAGACCTGGATCAGTAAGCAGTTCTGGGTTATGGATCGATATGGATATTTTTCAGGTTGGGGTTTTTTTGATTTTTCGTCTTTTCGATGGCCAGGTGTAATGTATTATATTTTTTTATTTTTTATTTTAATGAAACAGGTGTAAATGTATTATTAGAGTAAGGATCGTCTATAACCTAGGGTGTGCCCCATGGTGCACCCTAAAATTATTTTTGTTACAAATTAATATTAAAAAAAAAAATTATATTTAACTTATATACACTCATATTCATATGTTTATAAAAAAATTTCATAAAAAATCATGTTTAAAAATTATAGATCATGAAAATTTGATTTATTTTAGAAAATGATTTTTCTATTTTTCTATAACATAATTTTTAATGAAATTTTTTTATAAACATATGAATATGAGTTTATATAAGTTAAATATAATTTTTAATTTTTTTTAAACATTATTTTATAACAAAAATAATTTTAGGGTGCACCATGAGGCACACCCTAGATTGTAGATGATACTTACTCGTATTATTACTCCAACTAAATATCTCATTTTTTCCTCTTGATGGGATGACGTGGCTCCCCTGACCCCGTGGCTCCGCTCCGCCCGTAGTTTTGATTCTTGAACGCTGAGAAAACAAAGCCGCCAAACGGATCAGCTTATGTTATTTTCTTCCTCTCTCCTCCTCCCCGTATACGAGAGTTCCTATAGATTCACTTCAATTTAGGTTATTTTTTTAATTTCTTGATGAGACAAAATCTTAGTCATACAGTCATACTCTTGTCATATGTCTGTTAAAAAAAATAGAAATATAATTGAAATTTAAAGAATGGTTATTGATCTTTTTTCGACTTATTTTTATTTACCTTTCTTTCTAATCATAACATTAATTAATTACTATTCCTTGAATTGAAACAATTTAGAATTCTAAATTCTCCGGAAAAAAATAGAAAAAAAACTGGACTCATTTACACTTACTTTTTGATGTTTTAAGCGAAATTTTGTATCAATAATATTTGATGTTATAAAAGTAACAATAATTATATTTACTTATTTTTTCAGTTTCAACCTACATTATACTTTTGTTTCTAAAAAACTGGACTCATTTACACTTACTTTTTTATGTCAAGCGCGTCAAAGTCAATCATTAAAAGATATTCCAGCTCAAAGACAACGTTGAGATCCGACCATAAGCTCATGAAGACAACGCCATTGAGAAGAATGAAAAGACTTCAAGAAGGAGGTTGAATTCAGGGGGAGAATATACGCATTGCACTCTTTTTTCCTTCGATCAGGTTTTGTCCCACTGGATTTTCCTGACAAGGTTTTTAACGAAACAGTATCACCAAAGCGTATCGAATGTCATGTATTTAATTGTTCTCTTGATCCTAGTTTTGTCTCATTGAGTTTTCTAGGTGAGATTTGTAATAAGAGAGGTTTATCCAACGGGGAGTGTTATAAGGTTTTTAACGAAGCAGTATCACCAAAGCGTATCGAATGTCATGTATTTAATTGTTCTCTTGATCCTAGTTTTGTCTCATTGAGTTTTCTAGGTGAGATTTGTAATAAGAGAGGTTTATCCAACGGGGAGTGTTATAAGATTATTTGTATTTATCTTTTCGTATGGATAAACTCTAAGAGAGTATTGGATATGCACTAGGAAACCCTAGTTGCCTTGTTTACTCCTACATAAAAGGGTTCTTTTGGAGCCCCAATAAGATCATCGATTCCTCCTCTCCTCTCTCTTTCTCTTCATATTATCACAGGCATATGATTATTGATCTTTTTTCGACTTATCTTTTTTTTTTATCAACATTCCTTTATAATCATATACTAGACAATGCCAACATTAATTAATTACTATTCCTTGAATAGAAACAACTTAGAATTCTAAATTCTCTAAAAAAATATAAAAAAATTGGACTCATTTACACTTACTTTTTTATGTTTTAAGCGAAATTTTGTATCAATAATGTTTGATGTTATAAAAGTACCAATAATTATATTTACTTACATTTTCACTATTTTCAACCTACATTATATTTTTTTTTTATTTTAACCAATCAAATTTGTGCATAATAAATGTAATTAGAGAGTGAAAATTATTTTATAGGGTATTTAAATATAAATAAAATGTTTCTTAATTTTTTTGTGTCTGAAGCTAAAGCATCAAACATTTTAAATGAGAGTGATTATATCCCTTTTTATTTATTTGGGTCCTTGTACGGCCAAAATTTCGCCAAATATATACACGGTCATTTACCAGCTTTCGGTTTGTAAGCAAATATTCTTGCCTAAAAAAAGCTTGCCGACACGGGAAATCGGTGTCAACAAAATTGGCAGCCATTTTGCCTACATTGGATTCCCGTGTCAACAAGCTTTTTTCATGTAAAAAACGTTTATCGACATCGGAACCCGGTGAAGTCACCGTGTGTTTGGTGAAACGGTATTGTGTGGTTAGCAAGCCGGTTTTATTTTCAATTCTTTTTTCAAGTAAAAAAGATTTGCCTATTGTGTGTCCTAATGACATATGATAAGAATTGGAAAATAAATGAACACGTAATCTAATTTAAAAATATCTAAATATATTTCTATTTAGCTTCTTATCATATGTCCAATGATATAAAATAGAAAAATCGTTAAAAAAAAAATAGGTTAGTTTGTGAGATGGGACAACTTGGACTTGTCAATCAAAATACCCCAACGGAGTATATTATACCCATACTAATAATAATACGGTCTTTATATTCTGTCCATGAAAAAGTTCTTATATTAGAACAAATAACATAGTATAAGACCCTAAATTGAAAAATATTCTCTACCATAAAAAACAAACGATCTTAGGAATCTAATTAAAAAAAACTAAACTAATTAACTTTAAAATATATTTTCAAATCAGTGTTATTATCAGAATATAGGATAGAAAGATCAATTTTAGAAAATCACTATTAAAAATAGTTAAATTTGGAAAAAATTTAGCTAATTAAAAAAAAAACCGATAATAATAATGCGTGTCAATCAAATGACTAAAACTTGGGCGATAAGCATTCATTTCACCTGGCTCTCCGCCTATAAATACCACCAAACAAACTATCACTTCTCCACTCACTCCGACACCGTCACGAGAAAGCTATGGAGGTAAGCAGTTCAAAGAAGGAACGGCAAGCAATCCTCCATGACTGGGGAAACCTCCTCTCCGTACCTGAGGGTTGCATCGCCGCCATCGCCGCTTTCACGACGCCGAGGGACGCTTGCCGCCTTGCGCTCGTCTCTAGGGATTTCAAATCTGTGTCGGACTCCGATGTTGTTTGGGAGCGGTTTCTGCCGTCCGATTGCGATCTCATCGCTGCTCGATCCGATGGCGGTGTGACGGTTTTGGCTGATTTCCCGAACAAGAAGGAGCTCTACATGCGCCTCGCCGATCACCCTCTCCTCATCGATGTCTCAACCAAGGTTTATTTTTTACGCCGCCTTACTTGATGGATTTTAATTACCGAAGGAAATGAGTGTCAAATTAGGTTTGATTTTGTTGGATGATAATTCAAGTTGGGCCGATGAAATTGGGCTTATTCCTTGAGGCCCAAAATAAAGTGATTGGAATAAAGGTTTGAAATTGGTTGCTAGAGAGATAAAGTGATTAGTGAATAGCTACCATTTTCCCCAGTATATTTGGTTGGAGTTATGATTTAATTTGCTGGATTTAGGTAAAGTGAGTCTCGAATTCTTTGTTTTGATTTGAATTGACAGATGAACATCATTCAATAAATTAGTTTGATTTGGTGAAATAGATAGATTAATAGTACCAAATTAGGAAAGCAGAGTTTTGGAACCCTTTT
This sequence comes from Persicaria tinctoria, assembly GCA_037127255.1. Taxonomy (NCBI): domain Eukaryota; kingdom Viridiplantae; phylum Streptophyta; class Magnoliopsida; order Caryophyllales; family Polygonaceae; genus Persicaria; species Persicaria tinctoria. The sequence goes on from JBANSL010000012.1 coordinate 12,910,289, forward strand.
CCCTTTCCCTTGAATATGGAGGCTAATTAGTTCAAGTAATCTTTTCAATCCCCAATTGCTGCTTCACTCGCAATTTCTCATAGTATTCCTGATTATGGAGATTTCTTATTTGAATCAGAGTTTTTGGTTGGATAAATCAAGTGGAAAGAAATGTTGGATGCTTTCTGCAAGGAGTCTAACTATCATATGGAGTGATACACCAAGATATTGGAAATGGACTTTAGTTCCTGAATCAAGGTACACCTCGACATCAACTTTCATTTCCGATCACCAAATGGTTGTGTTTGGGTTTGGTTTATTGAAAATCTTGTTTTGCAACTCCATAGGTTTCGAGAAGTTGCCGAGCTACTCGGAGTTTGCTGGCTGGAAATCCGCGGGAAGATCAGATACTCCATGTTGTCCTCTGGAATACACTACGCTGCATATCTTGTGTACAAGATGACCGGGGAATCCTATGGATTACACACTGTTACCGAGGCTTCAGTAGGCACCTTTGGAGGCCAAACCGAAACACGATCCGTGCATTTTAGCTCCGAGTATGAGCAGCTGCTGGTGCACAGACGGTATTCTAGTACGCACGAGGGCTTCAACAGGCCAAGGCTGACCCCTTTTGAGTACATACAAGGGCCTACAATTAACTCGTTGTGCTCGTCGAGAACTGATGGGTGGCAAGAACTCAAGATTGGTGAGTTCTTGGCCCTTTCCGAGGAAGAGGATGAAGTAGAGTTGTCGGTACTGGAGACGAAAACCGGGAACTGGAAGACCGGTCTCGTCGTTGAAGGGATTGAGGTAAGGCCAGTATGAGCTGTGATAAGGCAGGCGCCTAAGCTTGTTTTCGGATTTGGGTTTCTCCACAACAAACAATGAAGGGCTGCTGTTTGTGAATACATTTGTATTTGTTTAAATTTTTGAGATGGGAACCAACCAAACTATAGAGAGGATAAACAGAATTTGGATCTTTGTGAATTAGAGTATTCGCTCAGTGATGCGATCGATCTTGACCGACATCTTCGATTGTTGAGAGAATAGAATAAAAAGTCCTACCTTGAAAATATGAATAAAAATAAATATTGTGTTTATATATAGGTAGGTAAACTATTTTTTTTTAATTGTCAATTGATTTTATTCGAGTTATGTGCACCCTTGTCCCGATTAGGTTGAGAGGGTGTTACAGAGTGACCCATCACAAGACATCAAAGATGAACACGACTCCACAACGGCATACATGGAAATATAGGAAAAAAGGATAGCACACATTCTAGAAACGGTAGTTAAAAAAAAAAAAAAAGATGAAAAAGATTCACGTAAGAAAGTTGTGATAGAAGGGAAGCATGATGAGTTAAACGCAATACCTGACTAGTAACAGTCAACTTGAATTGAGGGACGAGACCAGAGATATTGCAGGAGGTTCCGGAGAAGGAAGATGAGACGCCATAAGTCGGAGGTCGTAAGCGAGAGTGTAGGAGTGCGAAATCGCCAGGCGAACAAGGAGATAGACGCCGACGGCCGGAAGTTCACTTCGTCAAGAGTGAAATCGTAAAATATCACCCAAATTAGAAAATTGTAAAATATCACCCAAATATTCCGTTTTTTCAATCCGGGATATTTTCCAGGATATTACATCTAATATCCCGTGCGTTTTTTGCCCCATAATATTTGATTTTATCACATTTTGGAATCCAACTCTAATATTCTGGTTTTCTTTGTTAAAATCCGTGACATTAGATCTTTACCTATTAAAATTTTATTTTCCCGACTTAAAAAGACCTAAAATCACGGATATATTAGAACCGTAATATTAAAATTATGTGATATAATTGAAGATTTGTACCACCAGTGTATCCTACTCACCACATCAACCTACACGTGAACACGAGTGTTTTCAAGGCAATTGATCAGGTATTAAGGACGTTTTTTAATTTCATTATTTGTCGGCTTCTTTCTCAGATTTTAATTTCGTTGCAACAGATATTTTCTGAATTTTGATTTCTTGGCAGGCTGGCAGCTAATTGAAAGATTGAATTCAATCCTGGTATTAGTTTATTTGGAAAAACTCCGGGTATCAGCGTTGAAGATCGCCTTATCCACACAGCAGTCATGATGGATAAGCTGCTCTTTCCGAATAAAAAAAAATCGCAAAATAATCGGGTAGGAAACAAACTAAAATTTTGTCTTTACCGAAAAATCTATTAATATTACTAATTCTGCTAACATTTTGCTGACGTGTCACGCTCACGATTAAAGTTGAATTTTTTATTCAAATAAAATTTTTTTATTGGTTAATATTATTATGGAAACTTTAAAATATTTGTTTCCTATTTTAAATATGATTTGAATCCATTCCCTTTTTTTATTTTCGGTTATATTGTCATAAATATCTATTAATATTACTAATTCTGCTAGCATTTTGCTGACGTGTCACGCCCACGATTAAAGTTGAATTTTTTATTCAAATGAAATTTTTTTATTGGTCAATATTATTATGGAAACTTTAAAATATTTGTTTCCTATTTTAAATATGATTTGAATCCATTCCCTTTTTTTATTTTCGGTTATATTGTCATAAATATTGAGACATGTTTCCATTTTTTTCCCGATTGCAATCTCTTTTCGGTTATATTGCTGATGTGTCACGCTCACAATTAAACTTGAATTTTTTATTCAAATGGTATTTTCTTATTGGTCAATATTATTGCTAAAATTTTAAAATATCTGTTTCCTATTTTAAACATATTTGTTTCCTATTTTTATACTAAAATATTATTTAATTTGATATGTTGTATGTCAATTTGTGATCTATTTTAATCGTCTACGTACATTGAACATTCGTCAATTCTTGGCTGATTTTATTCTTGGATATTGAAATTGTTGATTTATCATTTTTAACCGATTGCAATATTCCCCATGATGTCTACATACAACGAACATGTAATAATCAATTTGTAAATATTCGATTTCAAAAATTAATTATAAAAATCAATTAGAGCCAAATAAGTGTTATTTTATAATTTAATTATTTTAGACATCTTAAATGACTATCGAAAAATAAATAATATTTTATGACTCACAAGCATTACTAATGCTTATTTTACATCTTGGATGAGGCTTCTTAGATCACTTTTCTACCTTAAAGGATCTTTTTTTTTACCATCTTACATTTATTTTCACTATTAATTTCTCTATCTTTCTAACCATCTTTCTCATGAAAATAATCAATAAGTTATGTACATCTACATATTTAACTTCAAAATTATTCACACAATCATGTGCTTATGATTTTTTAATATTTGTACGGGAGCTTATATTTTACTTTTTTAGATCTATGCTAATGATAATAATTATATATTTATTTCAAATTATATTAGATGGTGTGTTTGAGTATTATTACTACTTTATCTTATTAAATCATTTTCAAAATTTGTATCGTATCTCTTTCCAACTAATTTATAAATTATAAAAAAATATTTTATATATATTTTTGTTGTAAACACGTGTGTGTATATATATATATTATTATATAGATATATAAAATAATGTTCAAATTAAAATGGATCAAGCTCTCGTGCCTTGAAGACACGGGCATTACACCAGTTATAGACTAAAACTAAATATTCAAGTGAATCTATCAACCATACGTGGAGGAAAGAGGAAGAAAATTGGAGTGAATCTGAACTCATCGATCTTCCATTTCAACCTTCAAAACTAGGGGCGGAGCCACGTACTCGGAGTGGTAACACCACGTCAGCTCCATCAGGGACAAAAGTTGCTCTCTACAGGTAGGGCCGCTGATTCACCCTTTGTTTTTTATAGGATAATGTTCTAATTTCTTGTAAAAATTTTCACTCTTTTAAAATCAGGTTGGGATTGGAGGTTGGGTGACGATAAAATTGGATATGAAAAAGATTTACGATAGAGTAGACTGGTATTTTACGACCATACTTTTGGAGAAATTTGGCTTCCATAATTTATGGAGAAATTTGGCTTCCATCCCATTTTTGTGAAATGGATTCAAGATTGTATAAGTATTGTCTCCTCAATTTTGATTAATAACGATCCTATAGACATCTTTACGCCGTTTCATGGACTTCGTTAAGAATATCCTCTCTCCCCATTTCTATTTATCCTCGGGGCAGAGCTTTTAACTGGAAAACTTTTATGGGAATCAATGGAATCTAATGGTGCAATTGGGTTTAGGTTTGGTCGTGCAGGCATTAATATTTCTTTCTTACCCTTCGCTGACGATATAATTATTTTTTCAAAGGGAACTATGGCGGCCTGTCAACATATTAAAAACATACTTGATGAATACTGTAAAATCTCAGGGTAAAAAAGTAAATTTCCATAAATCTGTCTTCCAAACAACAAAAGGAATTACTCAAACTCGCATACTAGCTTTAGAAAGTTGTCTTGGTTAGGCCTGATACATGAGCCGAGTAGTCCGGGATCAACTCGGGCTCGGCTCAGAAAAAGCTCGACTCGGGATCGCTCGAATGTATATATGAGCCGAGTTCGAGCCTATTCCTGAGTTGAAATCGAGCTCGAGTAGCTCACCAGCTCGTACCCCAAATGGATTGACAAAATTGCCCCTCGATTGCAAGTGAACCCCTAAATCCCTAACCCTCGGCTCTTACCCCATTTCCAAACGTGAAACCCTAAATCCCTAACCCTCTACTGGCTGCTGCGCGCGTTCATTCACTCGTCGCCTAGTCAGGTGCCCTATTCCGGCCGAAGGTGCAGCCTCTCTCCGACTGTGCTCTCCGGTGGTGCAACTCAGTGCAAAACAGTGCCCTTGCCCCTTGGTACTCGGTAAGTTTATTTCGATTTTTAGATTTTCGATTTAGATGATTTTCGACTCTGGTGGTGCTTCGATTTTGCAGTTTCTGATTTCGCCCTCGCCCCTTTGGTTTTTGTTGTTCTATTGAATTTGATTGCAAGTGCATCTTGCTGTTGTAAGTTGTGTTGAAGGAGGCTGCTCATGGATGTTGCTGGCTTGCTGCTGCAGTAAGTGGTTTGGAATGTTACCGATTTTCTCTCCAATTAGTTTGAACTTTAATTTCAATTGAATTGTTGGATTGTTGAACTTTAATTTCAATTTCAAGTGAATTGTTGTTCAAGTGAATTGTTGGATTATTGTTCATTTTGTGTTTGTTGTTGTTGCGTTCATTAATTTCCATTGAATTGTTGGGTTATGTAATCTGTTTGCTGCTGCGTTCGAGTCCTAACGAGCTCATCGCGCCTGAGTTCAAGCTCGTAACGAGCCCAATCGAGCTTATCGAGCTCGAGCTCGTGTTCGAGCTCGATGACAACCGAGCTCATCGAGTCGAGCTCGAGTTCTACACCCTGCTCGCTAGCCGAGCTTGAGCACATGTATATACTTGAATAGAAATTAAGCTAGAGCTTGAACATCAAGTACTCGAGCTCGTAGGCTCGTATATCATGCCTAGTCCGGGTATTTCAAATGAGAGGAATCTGGAAAATTACCTTGGTTGCCCCATTATAAATGGTCGTGTAAATAAACACACATTTGAAGATCTTATTTGTAAATCCAAAGATCAATTAGTAAATGGAGGGCGTACATTATCCCAGCAAGGAAGATTAGTGCTTATTAAATCGAATATTGCGGCGAAACCACTCTAAATCATGCAAAGCTTTGTGTTATCTGCCTCATTGCATAGTGAATTAGATCAGATTATGTTAAGTTTCTTCTAGAACAAATATTTACAACATAGACCTCTCATTGGTTGGGATATATGGTGTGCAAACTTAGAAAATTGCGTGAAATGAACGAAGCTCTTCAAATGAAGCTTCTATGGAAAATCCTTGCAGAACCTCACAATTTATGAGGGAAAATCGTTCATTATAAATATCTCAGTGTAACAAACATCTTAGAATATAAAGAGTCAAGAGGTTCCTTCTGGCAATGGTAAAAACTCTGCTTACTAATTGACAAGTTCAAATCAGGACTTATTTGGGATATTGGTAATAGCAAGACGGTAAAGTTTTGGTCAGACAATTGGCTCTCTACCATTCCCATTAGTAACCTGGAGGGTTGTCCAATAGTGGTAAATAAGGATGAAATGGTAAGTGAATACATTTTTGGGGGGAAATGGTGGATAAAAAAATTACTTGCCATCCTCCCGCAGCTTTAGTGGAAGATATCATTAAAATCCCGCTGCCAACTCATGAATTTGAAGATAGGCTTTATTGGTGTAACACCCCTTTTTAGAACACCGAAGAGATGTTGCAGCGCCAGCAATTACGCAGACTTTAATGTCTTTGGAAACGTCTTAGGCTTATAGGGACATGCAACCATGCTCCCATAAACAAGATGATAGTAAGCAAACATTAAATAAGCGGAAGACTTATATATAAAATAACATTCTAAAATAAATTAAGTTACCCAAAGCAAAGGGGTCCAAAAACAATAACCGAATTGATGAAATAGTAGCAGCGGAAACAATAAAATAAATCTCATAATTTCTGAAAGTTTGTACCTTAAGTCAAAAACACAATAAATTGAAAACAATAAAATCCTTTATTCTTCAACGCCTCAAGACCGTTTACCTAAACCTGCAGATTAGTGGCTGAGGTGTAGTATGCAAACGAGGGACCCCAGTCGTCCAAAGGAGAAAAATAGGACGGTTAGTCTTTTTACGACTAGAAAGCAGCAGAAAGTAAAATGTTCAAGACTCCCTCTACCATCCATTGACCATAAAAGGGTATTGATGATTATAGACTAAAAATAAAAATAGAGATTTATGTATGTGGATACAAGACTCGTTTCATTAAATAAAAACATTAACATAACAAGATGATCCAAAAGGACCGAGTGTTTGAATGGGATGCGGATCTGAAGATCCTAGGTAATCATATTCCCAGTACGGAAAGAATATGATATAACGTCACTGAAAGTGGGTACATCTACTTAGGAAAAGTGATACCGATCTCGACCGCATACACTGGACGGATGACCTACTACGTACCCTTAGGCTACCCATTTGAGAGATTTGCAATTTCGAAGAGGCATCTCATAAGACGTTTATAGAGCAAGGTATAACACAACCTTGACCTGATATTACCATTTTCCATTATATAAGATACACATCACAATAACAATAATAACCACAACAATAATGATAATAATACAAACGGTATAAGTACCAATCCACAATTACATCCTAGGTGACCACAAAAGGCATAATGTATACTTTAGATTTCTAAAGTGCACGAAATAATATAACTGACAAACATGGATATTCAAAAACCAATAATATACCATACTTAACTAGCATGAAGGAAACAAAATGAGCAAATCATGCTTTTTAGGAAGTTCGGGCCTTTAATATAATTTTCTCAAATCATGACATCAAACTATCATTACCCGAGTTGTCGTGCTATGTGAAATTTAGGAGTTGATAAATAGCAACAAATTGAACTAACTTGCATATTTATCACAAACTCATAGCATGGAATCTATAAAGGACACAACAGACGATAATTGCGGAAAAGGCACGAAATTGCAGAAATGCCCTGATTGAACCAAATTACTTGCCTTAATCCGACGAAATGCTCATTCGTGGTTGAGAAAAATAATTTGATATTGGACCTGAGATTTTACAGAATTTAAAAAGGGTTTAGTTACTTTTCATAAATCACGGAAACGGCCCCTTAACTTTTAAAAAGTGAAAACATACCCTTGATTTCTTCCGAAAGAAATCCAAATCTGTACCCAAGGAAATATTAGGAGCCAAAATGAAGTCCAACTGCTTCAATACAGTAGATTGATTAGTATGAGACCAAACACCTAATCGAAATACGGTAATTCGCGAGAAACGGAGCGGATCTTACCTGAACGGGACTCGAAATCGCCCAAATTTTGAACCTAAGATCCCTTGGTATGGTATGAATATGAAAAACAATGATTTATAAGAATTAATAGGCCATGGGTCGAAAGAGAGAAAGAAAACGTATGAAGATCACGTTTTTCTGTTGTGCAGGAAAACTGCTCACCAGTCAAGTTGGAGGCTTGAGTTCGAGCACCTCGGAGCAGATTTACTCCAGAGTCAAATTAGATGGATTTAGATCACGATGGTGGTGGTGACAAAGCCTGGAAGTTGGCTTGTCGATCACTTTCTGCAGAAACTTCCGACGTCGATTTGGACGTCTTTCTGGCGAGCTGCTGCGTCGGGGCTTGCAAGGTGGCCTCCTGGGTGTTTGAGGAGCCCTGTGGTGGTGGTCGTCGGCCTTGGTTTCACCGGAATCGTGGTTGAGGGTGATCGGAAATAGCGGTGATTTGTGATTTTTGGCTGATGTTTATGGCTTTGCAGAGAATGATGGAGGGGGTGTTAGGGTGTACGTGATAGATAGAATGGGAGGCTGCAATATCTTCTTCAAACCCGATCTCACTTCTTCTTACCGTAATGAGATTTTGAAAGTGTTGATATTGGGCCAACCCGGAGATTCGGAATGGGCTGATGCAGAAGTGTATATATACTAGGGTAAATTGCAGAAAACCACCCCTTAAATAGGGTGATTTGCTCAAAACCACCTTTTAGATACGTAATTGCTGGAAACCACCCCTTAAAAGACTCTCTCTTACAAACAACCACCCATTTCATATTTCCGTCAAATATCTGTCGAAAATGGCCCACATTTTTTTTATTGTTTTCTCTGAATAAATGAAAAAAATAAGTTGAAAAAAAATCAAAAATGAAAATCAATTATACGTATCTCAAATAGAAAGTTCAACCCAAAAAATCAAAGATCCAAGCAAATCCCTAAAACAAAATCCAATCCAAAAAAAATCAGAATCAATGAACAACAATGACGATTACAGGTTCATATTTTCTAATTCCAATTTCAAATCTGGCCTTCACTGTCACCATACACACACGATGCCATCAGAGGAAGATGGGGAGGTGGTGGTTAATTAGGTGACGAGCAACCCCCGACTACGGAGCCGCTTCGAGCCACCCTACGCACCACCTTCTACCGCAACCACAACACACACACGTGCTCGCGCATTAACACTGCACTAGTATAGGGAAATTCCAGGTAGTATTTTGGGCAAAACAAGGTAAATATTTTCAGCGATCCATCCTTGAAAATGCATTTTTTTTCAAACATTCATGAACTAAAAGGGCATAAAAAAAACTGACAGAGTATTTTTCAATCAGCTAGACAACAACAGGTTTTCATCGGTTTAAATGTGAAAACAAGGGGAAAAAAACTGAAAGAGTATGTTTGAGGCACTTACCCCTTCATTGTTACCCTCTCCTTGAGGCCTCTCTTTGGCTCAAGTGGGTAATTGGAGGATCTGTCAACAGCAAGAACCTGAACAACTCAATAAATTATTCCTCAGATAAGTGAATAAGTCCATAAATCACAGCCACTTCCATTGTTCATACTTTGCTTACATTCATACAGTAATAATGATGTTTTTTTTTCCAGTGTGGTTATAAATGAGACTGTAGTTGTCAACTAATCATAAGCAGCTGTCTCAGGCATGGAATGGAAACAAATGCGACACTGACAATGGGAAACACCAATCTACTTGTAAATCCACTTTGAATCACTTCAAATTCCATCACCACAAGATAAAAGGGCAGTCAAACGTCTCTTACATTGACAATATAAGGATGATTGAATCAGTGCATACAGGAGAACTTACATGTAAGGTACGCTGCAAAATAGTGCTAGAAAAAAAAAAGTGTAATCATAAAATAAACACACAGAAAAGGCAATTGAGATGGAAATCATAGCTTTAGGCTTGTGCTTTAGTTTAATTGTGAAGTCATTAATAAAAGAATTATTAGCAATTCAAAGTTTTAAAACAAACAGAAAAGCTAGAGACGACAATGATAGTCTTAGGCTGCCCATTCTTGTTTTCTGCATTATCAACTTGCCACAACTACAAAAAGACAAGTTAAGACTCTTTACTGCTTTCATAAAATTATGAAATAATGGTTACTTAGAACTTGTAATTCGTGGTGCAACAGCCAGTAACATTAACTCATAAAACAACCATAAGCAACCTAAGGACAAAAAAAGCAAGGAGAATCAATGGTCGTCTCTTAAATTCCACCATATGTAAACTGAGAGTCTAGTTAAATTCAAAACTTCGATTGGTCTGAAAACTCAAATTAACATCATACCTTAGAAGCAAGAGGGTCCGAATTCAACTCTCTAGGCTCGAAACCTTCCACGATTTTATGTCCAAATAAAAACATAAAGGAAAAGGAATCAACTTATGTTTTCTAATCCTAGTTGTACTATTGTTAATGTTTCACTTGTGAGTGTTTGGCCTTGGAGAAAAGAAATGTTTCAGTTATACTAGTGTTCATTCATGAGTTTTAGATAAAAAGAAATTTAGCATCACTTTAATAATTATAAGAGACACCAAGTAAAACATCTCAGGGGCCAATAGAATATAAGTTAGCCCCCCAAACTCAGATAAATGCCCAAGCTAAAAAAAAAGACAGCAATTTTGAGCAAGATACTAGCAGCATCTGACCATACTTGTTCAGATAGGAATTTTTAGCAAATTAGTTTAAGGAATCTTGCTCTCTCACTAGTCCTGTTCGGGTATGATATTGGATCAACTAAGATCAACTGTTTCTCGAACATCAAAGAATCACATTCGTGTTAAGTCCAATATGTCTGAATATGATAGCAAAGGCATATTAGGGTATGTTGTTACCTCTAAAGGAAATTGTTCTACAGGTTCATCCCCGCCTATCCACTAGTACTTCTCCGGACAACCACTGGACCAACTGTTGTCTGAGTCTGGCATGCTAGTAGCCGAAAGAGTAGGTCTACATATATGAGAATGAACATGTCAACAAAAAAACAAATAGTTGGTGAAATAACCACACGAAGAGGTTGTCAATAAAACACCAACAAAACAAAGTAGATCCAAATACTTGCAACCCTATCAATCTTCAACACTGAAGCAGCTAGTTATCAAAAATCCCTAAAATATACAATTACAGCGAACTGCTACACAGCCAGCCATTACGATTCGATAGAGAAAGAGGGGATCTGCATTCGCAATCCCTAACCCTATCTCCAGATTCATGACCAATTTTCGTCTACAAAGACACCAAACTGGCCAATTTGGGTATTCTGACTGCAATTAGGGTTAGGGTTTCTCTTATGAAGACGCCAGCTCGTGGTCGAAGTTCGACCAGAAGAAGAGGAAGATAGTAACGACGAGCAAAAAGAAGAAGGAGAGAGGGCGACGTACCGGAATGTTCACAGTAACCCGCTCTGTAATGACGAAGAAGAAGGAGTGCGACATCAGAACGAAAGAGAAGGCGCACTTGAGGTGCCATTTTCAGGAACAACCCGGGAAGATAACCACCTGAAACTTCCCCGGGTGCCATTTTCAGGAAATCTCCCGAGATCTCAGATCTGGACGGAGGATCTGGTGGCAGCGGATATGGTGGCGGTGATGGTGGTGACGATGACAGTAGTGGCGGTGGCGGGGATTGATGACTACGGGAGAGGAGAGTGTTGTCTTGACTCTTGAGAGATCTCGTGAGACTAGAGAGAGAGAGAGAGGGAGAGTAAAGGGGTATATAAAATTAGGATTTAGGAATTATGGGCGGGGGTTCAAATTATTTTTTCCATGTATGGGCGGGTGTTAAAAAAAATTTTGGTTAAGTGTTTGGAAGTAACTACTTTACCGCCTCAATTTCCATCTAAATATCATAGGCGCGTTTTCATTTTTTTTTTAAATGACATTTTAACATTGTCTACAAAATATGACCGATGTATCTAGTCTTAGTGACATCGAAAATTTTCAAACAGATGTTATAGCTATTTTTAAAATCATGTGTTTATCTGACCGATGTTAAAAGTCCGATGTCTATGGACAGAATTCTAGTAGTGTTTAAAGGGTGGTTTCCTGCAGTTTACCCTATATACTAATACATGTTACTTACATACATATATACTTATATATATTTATATAAATCCGTATGAATATATATATGAATAGGAATATTATTTGTGAACATTTAATTTATTTAAATAAATTATTTTTATTTTTCTTTGAATAATATAGTTATTCTAAAACATTACTGCATATATTTTATGTGTACTAATATAAGTTATTTTCACTTATTTTTGTCTAACTAAGTACAAAGAGAATTTATTTATTTTCATTAACTGAAATACCCAAAAATACTTTGGGGTATTTCAATTGGTGCCCGGACCGGAATGGTTGGCTTACCACGGGTAGTGTATATAAACTATTGACAAATGTTGTTAATCAGGAGGAGGACGTTAATTATTGGACTTGGACAATTAATGTTCCCTCGAAAGTTAAGAGTTTCTTATGGAAACTCAGGTCATGAGGGTCTGCCTACAACAGTTAGATTAGCCCAAAGAGGCACCTCGGTCCCTACTACGTGCATATCCTGTAATCATGGAGAAGAGGATGATATTCACATTTTCCTTGAATGTAACTGCAGTTATGGTAAGAACGGTTTACCGACTAAATATCAAAACGACATACAAAACATTATAAAAAATTCAAGAGATATTAGACCTATCTTGGTTCTACTAGGACAAAAGATGACAAACGACAAAAAACGAGGAATTAGCATTCACATGGTGAATAACATGGTAGTTGAGAAATCAAGCAACGTTCAATTAAGTCCTGTCTCCTTCCCAGCTGCATTCGAACACATGACTAGGAAACGCATAGATAGCTGGAAAAAAGCAAGCATGTTTGAGGAAGATGTCACTCTTGAAAATAAAGCTTTAAATTCTAGGAATTACATTCGAAAACGTCATAGTAAAACAAAACCCGCTAAATGGAAAAAACCTCCTAAAGGCTCATACAAACTTAATTTTGATGGATCTGCAATTCTAGAAAAAGATAGCTTTGTAGGCTATATTATCCGAGACTGGGAAAACCGTCTATTATGATGGGGATTAAATTAATCGGCAAACATTCTCCACTTATGGTCGAGGCATTGGCATTACAACTTTGGATAACCGAAGCTATTAAATTACATATTTCTAGCATTACTGTAGAAGGGGATTATTTAACTATTATCAATTATCTGAACAATAAGAGTAAATGCCCATGGAAAATAGAATTAATAATCTCGGATATCAAAATGCAAATGTCGTACATGAGAGAAATCTCCTTCTCCCATATTCCCCGTACTGGCAATAGAGTGGCAGATAAGGTTGTACACCTTTGTCACTATGTCAGGGGATCAGACATACACAACAACATTGGTCTTCGTGACCTCATCTGTTAGGATGCTCTCGGGTAATTCTTTTTACATGAATTCTTACTAATAAAAAAAATAAAAAATAAAAAATTAGGCTATACTAAGCTCTGACAAGCGATAAGAGGGGGAGCTAGGAGGGGTCTGTGTCCTCTCTTATTTGACGAACTACCTAGGTGTCTTCTCCTTGTCGATACCTTCGTTTTGATATATAGTTCTTCCGTTAATCAAAACTTGTCGTTTTATAGATGAAATCTTGTTAAGCAAAACATGTCATTTTAGATATTTTGATATTCACTTCACAAAGTTGCTCTTGTCATAATTATGGAAATCTTAGTTATAGTTTTCGAGAAAGTGAAACGGTATAGTAATAATTAGAGGTATAAGTGTATTTTCGCTTGCTTTCTTAAAAAATGTGAAGATTTCTAAAATGACAAGTTTTTCTTAACGGATGAAGTATAATACTCCCTAGCTAATCGACATTTGAGTAAAAAAGATATAAATGTTTAAAAAAATTAAAGGTATATTAATATATTAATCACTTTAATTTTGTTTCAAAAGACCATAATACTTTTATATTTTACTTAAATTAACATTCACATACTATAATTCATCTCGAGAGCTTCGAAATGAGAGGTTATACTAATCATGTCGACAATTTGATAAGAAGTTACGCAAATTTATTTTTTTTATATTTGGCTATACATTATTATATATGTTATGAATGCAACAAGTTATATATTGACTAGGGTTGTTACTTGAGTCATGCAAGTCTAGCATTACTTGATTATATTTAGGGTCGAGCTTGAGTCGAAGCTATATTTGAACTTCATACTCGGCTTGTTTAATAAATGAATGAGCTTGAGCTGAGTTTTTTTTCCAAGTATTATGCAACCTTACTTACTCATGACATAGTAACTTAAAAGAAAATTTGTAAATTTCACAAAATTCGTGCTATTTGATCAAGTTTCAATCAATTCGAGCCGAACTTTGAATCGAGCATAAAAATGTGCTCATAATCAGCTCATTTTGTAAATGATGCTCGAGCCGAGATTTTGTTCAGCAAAACTCGAGCCAAGGTTTAGCTACTCAGCTCATATAATAACCATAATCTTAACTTAATATTTATTATATTGCGTTTCCTATACTTATTTATTTAACTTTTTTTCCTAAATATTTCATTTATATATTTATATTTATTTTTTTAGGTGCGAAATAAATGTTAGCGTTTTATCATAAATCGATGACATTTTAACTTAAAATAACATTATTTATTATCATATTATATATAATTCTTTATATCAATTTATTCCAAAATGATTTTGTACATGTATAACTATGTCCCCCTTCCAAAAAAATTCTGGCTCTGCCACTGCAGGCGATTACCGCTTGTGTTTGGAAGAATAGAGAGATGGTCGACAACCAGGCCCGGTCCAGAGGCCAGGGCAGGCTGGGCTCTCGCCCAGGGCCCATTAAAGCTGGGGGCCCAATAATAATACAAACATCCCTATAGATACTACATTATACATATCCTTTTTTATGGGAACTATTTCGTCAGCGTCACATTCCTTTCTTAAAACACTTATACGTCACACGGCTCACTTGGTAAAGTGGCAATTTTGTTAAACGTTTGATCGGCCCAATTCCTTCTTTTTAATTTCTACAGTATATGGCTATACCAAATCTGTTAAATCCCCACCAAAAAATGACAATTAATCCACACTAATTTCTCTTTAAAATAAAATAAAATAAAAAAATAGACCGGTAAAAAGCACCGAAAAAATTCTTCTAAAAATTTGATAAAATTAAAAATGGTTTCAAACCAGTTAAATTGGATTCCAATTTATTAAATTTATGATGCAATTATAAAAATAATCAAGTGTAGGTAACTTAGAACAAAATAATGATTTTTTTTATAAACTTAGTTATTTTATATTAGCAAATAAAATTCTAAATTACGAGGGCCCTTGGTTTTTTTATGCCCCGGGCCTCCGTAACATTAGGATCGGCCCTGTCGACAACGAGAGGGCATAGGTACGGATTCTAGGTCCAGAGAGAGGAGGCCGGGGGTGTGGATCAGCGGTAGAGGGAGGAGGAAGGAGAGGAGATGATGGAAGGAGGAGAAAGGTTTCGTGCTGCCTTCTCCATCTCTAAGATTTTCCTTTTTTTTTTTAATTAAAAAAATAACGGATTATGAATGTCACCGTCAATATTAACTCCATAGAGACACGGGGCGAAATTGGCATAAAACTCAAGGGTCCTATACCTGTCATGTTTCTTGGATTATTTACAAGTGGTATTCAGGCTTCTATTTTTGCCTGCAAAGCGTAAAGGTATTCATATTACAAATTTTACTAGAAGTGCTCTTTTTTTTTTTATCAAAAGCTTGTGATTTACTTTTTGATTCATCAAGTAAAGGAAAACAATTTTTAATTATTTATTGTTATTCGCTATCTTTTGTCTTCGACACATCGAGGCGAGATAGAAGAAACCCTTTTTGTTATATCATCAGGGTAATGATCCATCAACCTGCTAGTGCTTTTCATGAGGGATCGACGGGACAGTGTATGATGGAAGCGGAAGAACTATTGACTCTGCAAGAAACCCTCAAAAAGGTGGGAGTAGACCAGGGACAGAAAACCATCATAAGCCAGCCAACAAGCCTAACCGTCCCTATGTCATCGGGGCCAGATACCCTGTAGCCTTTCTTCCCTTCAAAAGTTGCATTTCTTCTTATCTTTTTATTTATTTATTTATTCTATGCGTCAATTTTTTGGTATTAATTTCCTATTTTTATTTTATGAATATGAATTTGACTGATGAGTAATAATAATGCGAGGTATTTTGATCTGGTATACACAATAGTCAATTCGAATTTCCTTATTGATTCATTTTATGATCTAATTGATACGTCATTGAATTAGTATTCATGTATCAAAAAAGGATGTAAGACGGATGAGAAATTACCAAACATTTTGCATTCCCTCACGCTTGGCTTTGGCGCCAATGAGTTTTTATTTGAGAAAAAAAAGATTACGCCTTCACCATAAAAAATATCAATATATATATTATGTTATGAGTAAAAATAGCATAGCACTTTGAATCGAATACTCAAAGGTGGAAACCCGGCTTAAGCTGGTTGTACTTGTAAGTTCGTTCAATTCACACAGGCAATGTGATTTGGGGATATTTTGTTTGCGGTAGCCAGAGCCAGCCAATTTTTCATTAAACATGCATTATATAGTCGCTATCATTATCAATCCCATCAATATCCACATCATCAGGCGCTTTTATATAGTCCTCAGGATCGAGATTATCAATAACTATTTTCAAACCCAGCTTGTTCAGAAATACCCATATAGCCAAGAGAAACCATGAACTAGAATAGAGGAGCTTGCCCCATCCATGAGTAACTATTTCGGTAAAATTGGTGAAAGTCTTCTAAGCAACGTGAAAAATCCAATACCTCTGTCTACGATTCATCCTTGCGCTACCAACCCACGAGCTAGACCCATTGACCCGACTTCAACTCGCACTTTTGTATTTATCTGTTTGTAGATGTACTAGCTGCAACAAAATTACCCCACAACCATGGACCAGTGCTAGATCTACACAATTACTCACAATGACACAAATTTGACTTGTAAAATATCTTCTCGTATTAATTTTCACAATTCAAGCATCAATTTCTTGAAATATAACATACTGCAAATCAATTTGCCCAAATTAGCAAATTAGGGTTTTAATTTTTCCATGGGTAAGAGAAAGCCGAATAGAGTGTTTGGTTGTGGTTGAGGCATGGTTTTCTGGTGGTTACCATGGTGGTTAGCGTTGGTACTCCATCCCGGTCATTTGCTAGCTTCTTTCTTCCATGGTGCACAACTTGCCATTAAATATCTTGAGGTTTCATTGAAAATATTTGGGGGCGAACACGAACTTGAATTTGGGGATTAGAGAAAAGGGTCGTTGTTGACGATGATAGTTATTGGAAATAAGAGGTGATGCAGTCGTCATGCCAGCGAAAAGAGACGCTTGGAAAGGAGGAGAGATGGCGGTGGTGATCATGGTCGTGTTGGGTGTTGACAATTGCACTCAAGAGGAAAGAACAAAATAGGGAGGAAGTGCATCTAAATTCCGCATGTGCCCTTAGTAAAAGAAAATAGGTAAAAATATAATTTCATAAAATTTCACAGAAAAACTAAAGGAACAGAAGAGTGGGTGGTGCTTGGCTAAAAGAGTTGTTATTAAGGGTGGTTTTTATGTAATTGTTGTTTTAAGAGGTGGTTTTAAGCAAAACAACATATTTAAGGGGCGATTTTATGCAATTTTTCCTAAAATTAATGCTATTTTACCATGAGTGAGGCTATTGACAAGACGATGAAATGACTATTGACAAGATGATTTCAGCTAAATTGCACATGAGTCCTCCCCAATTTTTCGTTTGCACTTTGTTAATCTCCTTGTTCAAAAGATTACTACGTTGTTCATCTCTATTTTGTAAAATTATATAAAAGCATATCTACCCCGCTAAATTGCACATCTAGATCTGCCACCCGACGACAGAGAGAGTGGCGCGCGGCAATGGAGATTGAATTTTCGAGGAGGAGGACAAGGTCGCGAGTGGTGTCGGTGATCAAGAGACTCCATGAGAGTGATGACGTCACAGATGGAGGATTGCGAAGAGTGGTTTTCGTTGACTAATCAGTCCACTCCTCTCACCGGTGTTGGATACACCACCCTTTACCTTGTCGCTGCTGACACCACCTCAACTAGCACACCCTCTAAAGCCCCTTCTGATGGCGCCACAGATGATATAAATCATCAAGATCCATAACTCATTAATTTCTTGTATTTGATTTTACTTTTGATATTGAAGTCCATAAATGATACTCCGTAGTAATAAGCATAAGGATGGTCCTCGGGTAAATCAGAGGGGGAGATCTGTCATTGATATTATCTTCCCCAATTGCTTGTCGTTGCAAAACCATAAAACTCTTCATATCACGTCAAAGACTTTGTGTAGTTTTATGAAATTCGTCTGTTCAATAACCGTTTATAATTTTGTCAATCGCTCTTATGTTTTACCATCTGAAAGTTTATCATATTTTCCATAACTACTAACCAATTGATTATTTCTCACAATTTGTCAAAAATATAAGGATTATTTAAGGGGGTTGTTAAATACACCGCTAATTTTTACTGGATACACCGCTAAGCTTCGCAACCCCCTGCGGAACGAGCTCCGCTACCCCTTGCGGACCTCACCGGACAACGAGCCAAATAACGTGTTGCGAACCGTGTTACTCCGCATAAGGTTGCGGAACGAATTTCGCATCCGATTGCGTACTTAAAAAAGAGCGCACAAAAAAAAGCAAAAAAAAAAAAGAGTTACGCATCAACATGCGAAATTGCGGACTACAAACAAATTAAGACAAATATCTGCACTAATACAGTACTACGCATTGAATTGAGATGGGGATTGCGTCATTCCGCATGTAGATGTGGTAAGTGGTAAGTTCCGCACCTTTCTGCGGAATGTTTTTTTTTTTTTTTGAACTTTTAGGGCGTACGATGTCCCAGACATTACGCATTCATCCGCGTACCGTGTTCCGCATTCCGTCGCGAAATGTTTGGCGGGGGGTGATTAGTGCGTGTTTGGTCTGGCGCAAGGCGAGCTTCACATCTTGTTGCGGAACTAGTTACGCAGCTTGATGCGAAGATTAGCGGTGTATTCAGTAAAAGTAAAAATTAGCGGTGTATTTGGCTTTTCCGTTATTTAAAGGGGAAAACTTTGGGCGATTATTAATAAAATATCCATAAAAATGGCAAATATTTTAAAATCCCAATCCATTTCCCCTTCTCATTCTTTACGCGAAACATAACCCTTTCCCTTCTCAGAGACCCAAACACGGGCCGCCCACCTCTCTCCCAAAGTCCACTCTCAGACCCAAACGTCTCCGGCAACGGCGGCTTGTCTAACTCCTTCGGTAACGGCGGAGACCCATCTCACTCATCCGGAGACGGCGGCGGGGCTCTAAGGCATTGTTGGTTTGTTCCTTCATCTCCCTCCCCCAATTTCTAGGGTTTGCTCCATCTGTCAGCTCGTTCCTTTTGATTAAGCGTTGTTTTAAAAAGCATAGGTATTTTTGTTGCCTCAGGCCTTCTTTGATCAAGGGTTCAATTGTCGGCTTCTAAAAATTATAGGGTTTAATTAGTTTGGAATTCGATTTAGGGCTCGGGTGTATTTGGTTTAGGGCGCGATTGTGCTTCGATTATGGGTTTACTCAATTTGTATATCAGATTATGGTGATTTACTTGCTCAAATTATGGTAATTTCATTTGTTTAGACGCCAGATTATTTATTTATCACTGATTGTTGGTACTGTGACTTGCAACATTATCTTGGTTAGATTAGGTTTGACATTTATTTGGTTGATACCGGTGTCTCCTTGCCATGTAGGCATCTTATGTTTCTGGAATCACCTCTTGCTCTTGTTCTTGATACTTAGATTTATGTACTGATTACCACTTCCTGCTGCAACTTTCAGTGTTATAGAATCAACTTAAATTATATTAACTTCAAAGTTTCCAATCACCAATTCTGTTAACTTGTTTTTTTGCTTTTATAGCTAGAATATCTGGTGTAGGTTGTCGGGTGTATTGCCTTGCTGATTATTTACACATAATTTTCATGGATACAGACTTACTTCTAAGCTAGATGTATGCGATTTATAGATTCTCCAATTTTTAAAATGATTAATTGTCAATTTAAATTATGAGTGTTTTTTTTTTAAACACTTTGTTTCACTTTTAGAGTTGTTTTGTATGTGAATGTGCCTATTCCTCTTGCAGGTTTATTGTCCATCTCTGGAAGTAGTAGTTTTTACGTACGACAATGAGATTTTGATTTTAATGGCGTGAAGTTAACGTTTGGAATTCATTCAAAGTCACTGCTTTCGCTTCATTAATTTATGGCTGAACAGCTCCTCCTTTCAGATCCATCTCTTTTGGTGCCAGATTCTTCTCTTCTTTTGGTGCCAGATTCTTCGCTTGTTTTGACAGATAAGAGTTCCCAGATGTGGAAACTTGCAGAAGAGCTCTAAAAGATATTGCTATAGCTTTGCATTTTGAGCTTCGAATTGTAAAATCTGATCGAAGCCGTTTCATAGCCAAATGCTCCAAAGAAGGTTGTCCATGGCGTGTGCATGCAGCAAAAGTCCCCGGAGGTCCAACATTTACCGTTAGAACTCTGCACGCAGAGCATACGTGTGAGGGAGTGCTTGATCTCCATCATCAGCAAGCATCTGTGGGTTGGGTTGCGAGATCTGTGGAAGCACGAGTTAAACAAAATCCTCAATACAAACCTAAGGAAATATTGCAAGACATACGTGATCAACATGGAGTTGCTGTATCTTACATGCAAGCTTGGCGTGGAAAGGAACGTAGCATGGCTGCACTTCATGGAACTTATGAGGAAGGATATCGGGTCCTGCCTGCTTACTGTGAGCAAATTCGAAAGACAAACCCTGGAAGCATTGCATCGGTTTTTGTCACTGGACAAGAAAATTGCTTCCATCGCCTCTTTGTTTCTTACAGGGCATCAATATATGGCTTCATAAATGCCTGTAGGCCCCTGTTGGAGCTTGACAGGGCAGAACTGAAAGGGAAGTACTTGGGAACTTTGCTGTGTGCTTCTGCCATTGATGCAGATGATGCATTATTTCCTTTAGCAATAGCCATTGTAGATGGGGAAAGTGATGAGAATTGGATGTGGTTCATTTCAGAATTGAGGAAGCTTCTTGGGATCAACACTGATAGCATGCCTAGACTTACAATCCTCTCTGAAAGACAAAAGGGAGTCGTGGAAGCTGTTGAAACACACTTCCCCAACGCTTCCCATGGATTCTGTCTCCGCTATATCAGTGAAAACTTCCGTGACACTTTCAAAAACTCAAAGTTGATAAATATCTTCTGGAATGCAGTGTATGCACTGACAGCAGCTGAATTTGAAAGCAAGGTTTCTGAGATGGTGGACATATCTCAGGATGTCATACAGTGGTTCCAACTATTTCCTCCGCAGCTCTGGGCTGTGGCATACTTCGATGGAGTAAGATACGGTCACTTCACTCTTGGAGTTACAGAGTTGTTGTACAATTGGGCCCACGAATGCCATGAGCTACCCGTTGTACAAATGATGGAGCACATCCGTTGTCAATTGATGGCATGGTTTGAGGAGCGGCGCAGCATAGGCATGAGATGGGGCTCAATCCTGGTTCCATCTGCAGAGAAGAAACTGATAGAAGCCATTTCAGATGCCCATTGCTATCAGGTACTGCGTGCAAACGAAGTTGAGTTTGAGATAGTATCATCAGAAAGAACCAACATTGTCGACATCAGAAACCGGGTCTGTTCATGTCGCCGATGGCAAATCTACGGGATACCGTGTGCACACGCTGCCGCAGCTCTCATCTCCTGTGGCCAAAACGCCCACTTGTTCGCAGAGCAATGTTTCACGGTTGCAAGCTACAGGGAGACCTATTCTCACCCAATAAGCCCGGTTCCAGATAAGAGCCAGTGGAAGGACCCAGGAGAGGGAGAGGCAGAGGGCAGCGGAGGATCAAAGGCCGACATCCTGATACGACCTCCAAAGACGCGTCGCCCACCAGGGAGGCCGAAGAAGAAGGTTCCCCGCGTGGAGAGCCTGAAGCGACCGAAGAGAGTCGTCCAGTGCGGCAGATGCCATATGTTGGGTCACTCCCAGAAGAAATGCACGCTTCAGATCTAGCCGAAAACGCGCTCTTTTGGTGCCCGGCTGCGTTGTACACATAGGCTTGTTATGTTTTAGTCTCATAGAACTCAAATTTGTAATACTCCAATTCGGTTTTATATATATAGAGGAAGAATTCATATCATGCTCGTCAATCTTCATCTGAAATAGCCCTGTAAAAGTAGTCTCAATTCTCAAAGGATAGCTCATCAATACTCCAATTCGGCTGTAAAGGTGTAATCTTCTTTGTTTTTTGTTTTCATTTCCTGAATTTCGATCACTTGATCTGCGATATTTCCGAATGATTTATCTGGGTTTTATTGGGTGTAATTTTTATAAAAATAAAAGATAAAGGTCGTTTTGTGTGGAGAAAAAGAATAATGGTGATTTAGAGGAAAATTTTCAAAATCGGGGTGCTTTTTCTGAAAATTTCACGAAAAATTTCCCTACGGACCCTACCCCGAGGCTCAACCCTTCCCCACCCTCAGACGCAAACGGCTCCGGCGGCTCCGCCTCTTACCTCCCAAAGTTCACTTTCAAACCTAAACGGCTCCGGCGACTCACCGCAGAGACCCAAAAACCCTATCTCCCATCGCCGCGTAAGGTTCTAGGCCATCGGAGTATAGTACACCACCAACGGTTAAAGCGTAAGCACAACCTTCTCCCCGCGTACTCATGGCGTCAGAAATTGAGGTGATTGAGGAGAGGCTCAAGTCCTTCCTCAGCCAGTTGCTAGCCGAGTGTGGAATTTTTGATCGCCTCATCTACAAAAACAAGAACCAGCACCGCCGCTCATCCTATTTCCAGTTTTTGCTCAAGGTCCGGTTCAATTTCCTCTCTTTTCTTCTTTATTCTATGTTGTTGATATTCCAATGTCGTAATTTGATGCTTAGGTTAGACGAGATTTGAAGCTGTTGCAATCGGCTCACTTGGAGGATCTTTTGGAATCATGCTTTCATGTTGTTACTAGCAGAAAACCTAAGCAAAAGGCTCATCTTCTCGAAAGGTGAATGCGACCATGTAGATTTGCTGTTGCAATGGTTAATTTATTCTTGCAATTAGTTTGTGAATTATTAATCTGTTTTCATCGCAGTTTGAAGAAGAGGAACTCCGACACTGGAAAATACAATTTTATGGAACGCCTCCTAGGATCTGCACGATTGCTATCACAGGTAAGAAGATAAAGTTGTGTGTTATACTTACAGTATTTGATTGTTAGTGAGTTGAGCTAATTAGTTTGAATTGGATGTATGCGTCATTGTAATTACCCTAGCACTGTTGTTTGTGTTTGACTGTGTTGCTATACTTTGGTTCTTGTTGCAGATGGTTGAGCCCATACTCAAGGCAGCTATGTATCCTTTATGCTTCCCTTAATAAAGCTGTTAATTTTCAAATTTTCGGAACAAGTTGATGTTCATGTGCAGGTTTTTAAGCCGGAATTGCATCGCTAAACAAGTTTACCATAAAAAAAAATATCATTTTTTATTGTAACAGTGTCATATTATCACCGTTGGCTGGCCTTAATCTTTTCAGAGAGATATCTAAATTGCTTGCTCGTTCGTTTTTCATGGGGTTTTCCCTTACAATTCTGGCACTGCTCGCTAGGATCAGGCTTTTGGTTCAGCAAGTAAGTTCTCGGAATACATTTCTAGTGAAGTACTTGTACCTAGTAAAAGTAATGTACATGCACTCTTTGTCTTTTTTCATTCTTGATGAAGCACGTTGTTAATGCTTTAATGTGCAAATATGACGTGTATTAGTTACCAGTGAACAAAGATAATGGCATAAATCTCAATGGCCTTGAACTGCTTGTCTTTTCGTTCATGTTCAATGCTCTCATCTGCATAGTATGGCGCTCCTCTTGAACTCACCTGTCATGGTTGCTAGCTGTCATGGGTGATTTGTGATGCTGATGCATGATTAGTAAGGGCTCTTCATTTAGGCTTTGTATGTTAGTTCCCAGAGTTCTATTTGAGTTTAGTTAGGTGAATTTGATTCTTTTTAGCATGACATCCTTAATTACGATAGTACCCTTTACATGGTATGATTCTGACTTGGAGAAAAAACATTAGTTTGATGGGGTTCAGTTTGAGGATGATTGAACTTGTACATATGAACCATCAGTTTTTGAAGCTTGTTCTCTTCTGTTGGTGGAGGTATTTTTCTTCAACATCAATATGCTTTTTTTTCTTTGTTACAGATGCTACTGGACATCGTTTTCGTGTTCAACAAAGTCTCTTGTATTGCTCAGAAGAAGCAGTCGATTAAAATAAATCAGGATGGAATAGAGGTACTTTTTTCTAAAACCAACATGTCTCATTCATTCATTTTCTTACTATTTCTTCAAGAAAGCATTCCATCGTGTGCAGGTCTTTCGAGAGTATTATCCTAAAATGGAGGAGGCGATCACCCTAGAATGTGTTTGGGAAACAGATACATATGTGTTAGTGGAAAAGGCACACAAAATCGATGCTAAGCTCTCAGAAGAGCTTTTGGAAGAGGCTGAACCTCAAAAAAAACCTGTCATGCTTTACCAAAGCATTGAAGCTTTCCTTGGAGGTATGTTTTGAGCTTTTATTTGATCCACCAGTTACCTGGGTGGGAAATACAAGAAAGTGATAACGGATTTTCCCTGCCTGCAGACAGTGAACTCGATTTGAAGAAGGATCCCGATAGTAATCCTGATGATATGAAACAAGATGATACTTCACCAGGACCAGACGAGGCCGTAGGGATGTCAGAGGAGCCACCAAGCAAGAAACCGCGCTCTGTGGAGAGCTTAATTGGCAGTTCAGCCTTATCAAAACCCAGAGTGGCTTTCATCTCTGTGAAGAAACCAATAGCAAAAGCTCCTCCAGCAGCAATAAGCACAGCTTCACTTCTGATGAATGAAGCAGCAAGCGAGAGCAGCAGAAAAGACGACGATGTAGATCCTTTCTTCAACCTGCTTGCTGGTGGAACTTCAAATACCAGCCTCTTCTAAAAGTCCTTTCAGTTTTACCCTAAAACCTTCTTTGTGTAAATATAGTTACACACTTGACGCTCAAGGCATTTTTTGATCCAATAGATTCATCTCGTTCTCCTAAATCTGCAGCATTCTCCAAACTAAATCCATTCTTTAAATCAGTTAGGCTTATGTGAGGCTTACACGCACCCAGGATCAGGATGTGCGAAGATGAAAACTCCAAACAAAACCACAAGTTGATTCGTCCATACTCTCTACATTGAATTGTCTTCAGTTCAAATATACCTTGAGTTTCCTAAATTAAATGATAGTGTATGTTTAAAACTATAAATCGCCTGTATAATACTCCAAGTTACCTGAGTGCCCTCTCAATTCGTTACCTAGTGCTTGTGTATTTTAACATGTTCAAAGGATGAAACTGTGTTGGAATATAAATCTCACATTGAAAATATTGAGGTGTATTAAACAATATATAAGATTGACAGAATATGTGATCCACGTTGTCTCATGTGTTCCTTGGTTGATCTTCAAGGCCAACTTGGGGGAGAAGGGAAGGGTCCTTCACATGACTCCGGGCCTAGCTCGATGTAGACGTTCGAGGTGAAGATGCTCACGATGTCGAAGAAGCGGCTGGTGCCATTCATCGCGTATACGAAGGGCGAGGATTTGGTTTGGTGAGGAAGAAGGTAAGGGTTCAAGGCATCCTTTAAGCAGGGCTGGAGTTGCTTGGGAGAGGATCTGTAGTGGGGCATGCCACCAGCTGGAGAGGTCACAGTGGAGCCCTGATTGAAGAAGGGATATATTTTTGGGCAAATTCTAGTAAATAACCCAAATTTGAGGGTGTGTGTGGTTGTCAAAATCAGCTAGCTAGATTGAGCTAATTTGATGATTAATTCATTTCCTTAATAATAAAATAAAATAGTCTTGATTTAACGTTACTCATATAATCTTGATTCAACTTTACTCATACGATTTGAACTAAACACAAAAGTTTATCAAAATTAATCACTTGAAAATCAATCAACTCAAGTTAATAACAAAAATGATCCAAATTCAGATACTATGATAAAATGATCCGCATCCGAAATTTGGGCAACACTATCATGAATTTGAAGTAAAAATAAGATTATATATCCATTTGGTGTAAATTATAAATTTACAATTCCTCACTTCACTTAGAAGTTAGAACCAAACTTGAAACAACCAAAATTCGAAAAAAGACATGAAGAAGTCTAATCATAAAACAAACCAAATTCGTAATAGTCCAAAACTCAAACCTGAAATGACCTAAGACTACTTGCAACAGAGATTCGAGCGGATCAAAACAAGGGGCCAAATCAGCAAAATTGGAAAGAGGGAGGAGAGAGGGAAAGTTTGATTTGGGGGAGAGATGCCTATTGTTGAACCACATTATCTGCTTTTATTTATTTATTTATTGCTAGCCAATGGTGTTAAGCCACATGGCAGGGAGTTTTAATTAAATTAAAATCTTCATTTATTCGTTAAATAAATTATTTTTTAATACGATTTATTGTTTTCTATCCAATGATACCCCTTTTTGTATATGTTTGGGAAAAAAAATTCTCTAAGTTTACTATATATTAAAGATTTATAGTCACATAAACAACATTAACTTAAATCAACATAAACTTACACCATAAAAATACATAAATTTGAACATTAAATAACAATATCCACTACACCCGGAACATTAAAACACACATGAAATTACACCTTAAACATGAAATTACACATACCCATAAAATTAAACACTACAAATGAACATTACACACGGGCATTAATTTCTTCGTCACTTATGGTGATCATCCTTCAGCTCCTTGATCAGCTTGATCATCAACCGTTCTTCGTACAGTGACGACGAACCTATCCTGCTTTGCAAGTTCATAAGAGGGACATTAATTTGATGGGGAAAATAATGAGGCCATGCGCGCATTATTTTGCATAATATGATCGTTGAAGATGAACGTGATACATATCAACACTACTATGATCCATCTGACTTCGATCAAGTTCATGTAGCTGAACCTATCATCCCAAATTATCTAGTTGAAATGCGTAAAGTTATACAAAATAGGGCTAAACTCGAGACACGAGTATGCATAATCGACTCAAGGCCGACTTGATTGAACATATATATATATATATATATATATATATATATATATGGTAGAAATTTGGCACTCCCGGAGATGACGTTTAATTTTATTGTACGAGTGTGTGTTGTTTCAAATTTAATATGTTGTTTGCAAGTTTAAGTTGTGTAAATTTTTTTGGGTGTTTTTCAGTGTATCAAGTTAATAAAATATTTCTAAATTTAATTGTGTGCCTTTTTATTTTAATGATACGTATTAACATTTATATTAATAATATCATTAACAAAAAAAATTAAGTAAAATAAATCAACATTTAGCTTAATAAATAAAAAAGTATAAAGTGAAATAAGAGTCGCGCGACTCTTTGTTGTGAATGGAAAAAAAAAAAGCTGAAAAGTTAGTGGAAAGCTGACGTGGTAGGAATAGTTGTTGATGTGTTTGAAATGAGTTAAGAGTCGTGTGACTCTCTGTTGCACACGGTCTAATTAATAAATTAATGACTCGTTATAGAAGTTTTGCTTGAATAAACTGGAGAGAACAATTTTCATAAGCCTATAAATTAAAATTAAATAAACTATCCCCTTGGTTCGGTAAAAAAGATGTCGTTTACTATTAACGATGATAAAAATTATATAAAATATCTTCATTTTTTTTATAAAAATTTTAAAACAATTTCGTATATAGAAAAATGGAAAAAATAACCCAAACAAATCCCAATTGTCATCATTCAACCAAAAATAATTCCATCTTTTAAAATAAACAATTAATTGCCCAACTATTACCCTATATATACCAAAAACAATCCAACATAATTTCATCTTTTAATTTAAATTACAAAATAATCCCAACTTTTATAAATTCACACAAAATACCCTCTCACACAGTCACACACACTCCCCAAATTTTCACTGCATCCTTCAATCCAGGGGCGGAGCTGAGGAGTAGACTAGGGGGGCACGTACCCTCTCTCTCATTTGACGAACAACCTAGGTGTATTCTGCTCGTCGATAGCTTCGTTTTGATATATAATACGCCTTAATCCGACATCTGAGTAAAATGTTATTAATGTTTTAAAATTAAGGTTATATTAATCACTTTAATTTTGTTTCAATAGACTATAATCCTTTTATATTTTACTTAAACTAACATTTACATACTATAATTCATCTCGAGAGCTTCGAAATGCGGGGTTATACTAATCATTTCGACAATCAGATAAAAAGTTACACAAGTTTAAATTTTTTATATCTGGTTATACATTATTATATGTTATGAGTGCAACAAGTTATACTCTATATTAATTAGGGTTGTTATTCGAGTCAAACAAGTCTAGTATTGTTTCATTATATTTAATTAGCTCATTTATAAACAAGTCAAGCTCGAGTCGAACATATATTTGAACTTGAGCTCATACTCGACTTGTTTAGTAAATGAACAAGCTTGATCGAGCTGAGTCTTTTTCCCAAGTATTATGCAACATTACTTGCTCATGACATAGTAAATTAAAAGAAAATCTGTAAATTTCACAAAATTCGTGCTATTTTAGTTTTAGTCGAGCCGAGGTCAGCTTTGAATCAATCGTAAAAATGTTCTCATAATTAACTCATTTGTAAATGATGCTCGAGCGGCTTTTATTGAGCAAAACTTGAGCTACTTAGCTAGCTCATATAACAACCATAGTCTTAACTTAATGTTTATTATATTGCGTTTTCTATACTTATTTAGTTCATTTTTTTCGAATATTTCATTTATATATTTATATTTCTTTTTTTAGGTTCGAAAAAAATGATATTGTTTTATCAAAAGCCGATGATATTTTATCTTAAAATAACATCATTTATTATCGTATTATATATAACTCTTTACGTCACTTTAATCCAAAACTATATCATATTGTGCCCCCTCCGAAAATTTTATGGCTCCGCCACTGCTTCAATCTCAACCCTCTCCGCAGAACCAATGTTGTTATTCCACATCAAATTCAAATTCCCATCGGGATTGAGCTTGAAAGAGTAGGAGTGAGATGAAAGAGACATGACGACAGTCAAGTTCTAAGATGGAACGAGAATGTCCACAGGGTGTTCAAATGAAGTCCACACGGAGACCAAGCCCTTCTTCAGGATGAGGTTGCCAGATTTGTCGAGGGTTGTGCGGGTGGCGCCCCGGCTGGAGGTGTTAGAGAACCATAGCACGACACCGGAGCTGTTGGTGAGGCGGAGTTCGCCGTCGGGGGAGAAGTTGAAAGAAGCGACAGCGTTAGTGAGGACAGTGTGGCCGCCGACGATCCAAATGGGGATGTGTGCGGCGGAGGCGCTATAGACGATGGCAAGTGAGTAAGCGATAGAGGCGGGGATGAAATGGAGGGAGAAGGTTGGGTTTGGAGAGGACCATGTTTGGTTAGGGTATGAAGAATAGAGGATGAAACCTAGCAGGATATCGACGAAGGAAGGGCGGGAACAATAGAATATATGTATAAGCCCAATTACTCATTTGTAATTAGGGTTAACTATTTTGTACTCCTGTATATATTCTAATGATAGCGAAAGCAACCCCAACGGGAATTATTCACTCTAACATGGTATCTGAGCCTCTAGGATTTCATCTAAATTAACTCTAATTTTCTAATGATAACATAGGCAACCCCAACGGGGATTATTCACTCTGACACGGAGAGAGGGGAAGATTACTGCCAGGGGAACAACAAGATGATTGATTCTCGACAGTGAGTTTGTTGATGTACGTGGATTCTTCTTCTTTTTGCCGCCATTGTTGATTTGTTGGGCCGCTGCTTTTGGTGCATCTTGGTCTCTTCCTACTCCCCCATTGTAGTTGCAGAGGTAGAGGTTATAGAGGAAGGATTTTGGGGAGGGTGAATTTATAAAATTTGAATTATTTTGGAATTAAAATTAGGAATGAAATTGTGTTAGATTATTTTTGGTATATAGGTTAATTAAAAGTTGGGCTATTAATTGGCTATTTTTCAAGATGGGATTATTTTTGGTAGAAGGATGATAGTTGCCTAGTTAGTTTTATTATTATTATTGTTGTTGTTTTTCTTAAAAAAATTGTTAAAATTTTTATTAAAAAAATATTTTATATAGTTTTTTTATTAAAAAAAACCTGTATAAATAATAAATGACATTTTTTTTTTCAAATGGAGGGAATAATATAATTACCCTGCATACGTAAGGAGTAAAAAAAATATTTCTAATTAGCTAAGTATCAACTCTATGTAGTCTATTACTCCTTACTAAATTCAAAATTTACTGCTAATTACCGAGTATGATGAGTTGACTTGTGACTTTGTGAGCCATTAAGCCGTTAACTACCGAATTTCCCTCCCTGTTCATTCCGTTGGCCCCACTAAAACGTGAAACGACGTCGTTCTAGACGGTCGTCACTCGTCAAACCCAGGAATAGGAATGACATCCACACGCGCACACGCTTTCCTCTTTCGGTTCACCGGAAACCAGCAATACAAAACGACACCGTTTCTACTCGGCATGGTCGGCACTGTTAAAAGATGCATTTTATATTTATAAACAAAACAAATAAATACAGGCTTGCTTCTTGGCTTGGATTTGATTCCTAGGGTCTTCTCTCTCTCGCTCTCTCTCTCTCTCTGGCTTTCATACTGTGCCGATCTCTCCTCCATTAATCTCTCTCTCTCAAATTCCCCTGAATCCTCCGTTTTCTCTCTCAAGATCTGACCGGATCTAGCTAGCAGATGGGGCAGCAGAACCTGATCTACAGCTTCGTGTCGAGGGGCACTGTGGTACTCGCTGAGTACACCGAGTTCACCGGAAACTTCACCAGTATAGCTTCGCAGTGTCTCCAGAAGATTCCGGCCTCCAACAACAAGTTCACCTACAACTGCGATGGCCACACCTTTAACTTCCTTGTCGCCGATGGATTCAGTACGTTTCTGATCTCACCTCCTTTTGCCCTAGATAGCTGGTGGAATGCCGAATTTCGTTTTGTTTTCTTGTTCTGAGATCGATTTGTCGCTTTCTCGTGGTGTCGATGTGGTTTCCGTGGATATTGGGATTGTCTGGGCTTCTGGTGGATCGGTTTTTGATTTGATTCTGGCTTGCTTGGGGAAGAGATTTGAATTTTGAATCCTGTTTTCTTGTTTTCGTGATCGCATCTCTGAATTTTGTGAGGATTTAATAAGTCGCAGTAGGATGAGAGCGTTTTCGATTGGATGGGGGGGGGGGGGGGGGGTTCATTTTTGCAAAATTTGGGATCTTTTATACACACGAATCAAATCGTTGGAGACGCAGTGGGGGGTTGAGATGTGCTAGTTCTGCGACACGGTTCATGTGGTTGTAGATCCAACTATGACTTATTCAGCATTTTAGCATATATAATTATATACTGCTCATAGTGGGAAATGTAATTGATGGAGATGGTAGATACTCATGATTTGAGAATTTGGACAGTAATTGCTTTTCAGTTAACTGATTCGTCATATTTTATGAAATCCTTTTTATTTTTACGTCTTTCTCCCTAATATGCATAATTTAACATTTCTTATTTCTAAACATTTGACCCAGTCTCTATGCCCATATTATTTAATAGAGGATGTGAATATTGAAACCCCTGAAAAAACAACAATATAGAAGGGACCAAGTAGATTAGTTAGCTACTTCCTGTTCAGTTACACTGGAATTGAAGGAATATCATTTTGAGATTAGATTAACCATTTGCTCTGCGTTGTCCTCTACGTCAGTCTAGTTTAGATGTGAAGTGAAGGAATATAATTGTGCCGTTCGCTTCTGTATGATAAATAAATCTACATTTTTGTTGCTGGTGTTGGTGTAACATGGAAAATTGGGCATTATTAGTTGCCTCAGCAATCCTTACTAGGATGCACACGTCTTTATATTTATATATAACGCTGAATAGTGTGGACTGAATGGCAGGCTATGTTATAGATCTGATGGCATCAAATGTTTTTTTAGTGCTATCTCATATCCAATTCACACAAGTGCAATTCGTCCATGGTTTGATGCTTTTGATAGCTCTTAGCATTGATTATTATTGTAAATCACACGTTAAAATGGGACATCTTGAATGTTGCAGCCTATTGTGTGGTTGCTGTTGAATCTGCTGGCAGGCAACTTCCAATGGCATTTTTAGAAAGAGTAAAGGAGGATTTCAACAGCAGATATGCAGGTGGTAAAGCTGCAACAGCAGCTCTGAAAAGCTTGAACAAAGAGTTTGGGTAACTTCCTTTGCCTAATCTGATGTTTTTAAGAGGATTTTCATTTGTTATTCTGTATCATCTAATTAAAAGTATGTTTGTTCTTTTAGGCCTAAACTGAAGGAGCACATGCAATATTGTGTAGATCATCCAGAGGAGGTGAACAAGCTTGCAAAGGTGCAGGCCCAAGTTTCAGAAGTTAAGGGTGTGATGATGGAAAACATTGAAAAGGCAAGTTGACCTCTAATAGTCCAATAATTATCATTTTAAACTTCATGTTTTTCTCAATTCTTTAATTGGGAATCTGCGTTTGTGGAACGACTGTTTCTTTACCAGGAACCTTTTTCTGATTTAGGAATTGGTTGGCTTTTAGCTTTGTTTAGTTTACTAGTTTGCCTCGTAAAAATACCTTCTGTTCTAATTTAATATCATTGCTACAAATGCCCTTTTATTTTTTCGGTGCAGGTGCTTGATCGTGGTGAAAAGATTGAGCTTCTGGTGGACAAAACTGACAATCTCCGTTCACAGGTTTGATACTAGCCTCCTCAGTGATCTGTTATTATTTTGAATTTCGTGATTTAAGGGTTGAGTGCGAGTGTTTCTTGATACCTGCCCCTGTTTCAGTTTCTCTTCTAGTAATCTTTTTATCAAACAGTCAAATTAATCTATCTCTGTTTTTCCTCTTACTTTTGCTTTCCATCCATTTATAAACATGTATCAAAATATGGGGAATTAATGTTTTCTACTCATGAACAGGCACAAGAGTTCCGAACACAGGGAACACAGATGAGGAGGAAGATGTGGTTTCAGAACATGAAGATTAAGCTGATAGTCTTGGGCATCATTATCGCGTTGATCCTCATCATCATTTTGTCAGTTTGCCACGGCTTCAGCTGTGGGAAGAAGAATTAGCCGTTCTTGTTCCCAACAAACCGCCTCGTGCTTGGGTCATATACATAATGCGACTTCTTCTAGTAACACATGACCATTCCGAATATGATTTTGTTTTCTATTGATCATATCCCGAAAACACCTTCAGTCTATTTCAGATCGGATTTGCTTATTTTTGTCTAGCGTTGCTTCAAATTTAACGACATTGTAGCGTATATAAGGCTATGAGAACCCTTGCTCTTCGATTATGCAATCATATTTAGGTTCAGATGATGGATACTGAGTAACACTTTATCAATTGGTTAAAAAACACAAAATACAAAACATCCCATTTTAGCATAGGAGTGCAACTTTTTCTGTGTCTACTGAGTAAACTACTTCTGAGTGAACTACTGAGTAAAGCCCATCAATTGCTACAGCAATTGATGATGGCATAAGTTTGATGGCTTCTTGCATCAATACCAACTACAAAAGTTGCCTCTGTACATGCAGAAGCCCTTTTAAACATTACCAAGTCCCCTAGGAGCCCCGGGGTTTAGAGTTATGTTCATCTGATATGGTTTCCTCGGACGAAGCATCACTGTCGATGACAATCAGACCACTCGGTTTATCAGCAGGGGACAAATGCACACCTTCATGTGCAATTGCATGCATCTGTGCCTCACCTGCCACTGTTCCACTAAATCCAGCCAAAGGTTCTAGAGGGTTCTGACCACGACTTGATGGCCCAGCGTGCGAGAATGGAGGAACCAGCAGTGACGTTGTGTGGGTTGATCCTTGCAGCCAATGGGGCATAACTTGTCCTATATTCGTCGAGCTAAAGCTCTTAATGCTCAACTGCATGAGCCTGTCAGGATGCCTGATTCGATTGTAGTCTGCTTTGAGCCTGTACAAGCTCGCTTCATTCTGGCAATTAATGTCCGCAATAGAGAGCTGACTCTCAGCCACTGCACGGTCTCTCAGTACAGCCTGAGAAGCTGGGAGACGGTTGTTACGGTCTGGATAAATAACCAGTGGCTTTGAGTATCTACCTTGTGATGTGCCAGATTCGTTTAGAAGCTTGTGTTGCTCGAGTTCCCATTGATCGGCCAGGTTGCTTGCCACCCTCCAAGGACTGAAATGAAGCCTAGGATCTCGCAGCATGGCGTCCCAGTTGCCCCTACCGTGTCTTCTGACACCAATCCACAGAAAGTCTAACTCATCATCTGACCACATCATGGGACACGGTTGAAACTTATCGCTGGGACTCCCTCTACTTCCCATCAATGTGCTTGCTCGAGAGTTGATTTTCTCGAGCAGCAGCTTCTGTCGTAGAAATGAGGAAGCACTGTCTGGCAAGGAATGCACATTATAGCTTGAGAATGGCTGCATTGTTGAATCATGTCGGGAGGGCTGACCTTCAAAGAACTGAGGCAGAGATGAAGCTAAATGGAACGGAGCTCTGACGGAAGATTGCTCTACCTGATGCCTTGCACCTGCCAAAGCATACATTTTCCTCTGGTCCAAACTGCTAGTGGTGGATTCAGGTTGAGGACAAGCTGAATGGTCGGCGTTATTTTCTGAAAATAACTGAAACAAATGCAAATACACCCTCAGAAAAAAATCATGGTTGCATTAGTATCAAAGAGTATTCATAAAAGTGGAGATGAAAAACGAAATGAAGCAGCGTAATCACGTATTGTAGGGTTTCCTACCCACCTGCAGATAATTGTTCTTTCGAGCTAAATTCATGTCAGCAATGTGACAGGCATCTTGACAGTGTCTGCTTCTGTCAATTTCCATGGAAGTAGAAGCGTGCTTTGGTGACTGTGAATGGGAACTCAAGCGAGGCTTGCCAATTCCTTCACCAGAAGTCTTGAACAGTTCCAAGACTTCACCTCTAGCAGACTTGTCATGCGTGACTATGTCTTTACCCTTTAAGATAGAGTGATGCACATTCTCTGGCACATCGATTGCCATCTGTTCATCAGATTCTGGCTCGGGAATCACATTGCAGTCGATCACAAAAGCATCTGCCAAGATGAGTTTGAACTTAAAACAGGAGTTCTAATATGACCCGAGTTTGTTTCAACCTTAAATTCTTGAACTTTTCATCTAAAGGGAATACAAAGAGCGTGTGCAGAAAATGTAGATATTGACATACCAGCCGTAGAAGCTAAGAAATAGAAACTAGCCATGGGAAGATAAGATTTAAGAGATGATTGCTAACCTGCACGTTTTTCCTGCACTCGAGGAGGCATCTTTGAGTCTGAGCCATCGCTTGAAGTAAGCTGGGAATTACCCTCAGCAGATGCACCTTCATTAGTATTACTGTGATCGTTACACGAAGAGAGTATGACAGGTTCATTTGAGGAACATCCAACAGAGCCCTGCAGAACATTTTTAGTGTTTGCTGCTTCAGTAGACACTAGCTGGCCAGAGGCTGGGGTATCTCGATCACTAAATTTTGCACTGTAACGGAAAATAGTAACAGGTTAGGCACTAAGTCATGAGAGGGCCCTGAAAAGAAGAGGTTGGGGCAGCAAAAGAAGTCAAGAACATACGTGACATTTGCGGCATCCAATGTGGAGCGTCTACAGTGAGGATTATCAGCTTCAGCACAAGCCTGCACTCAAAATTGACAACGCATACAGTCAATATAACACGAGTTTGAGCTACATTTAGCAGCTTCAGAGAAGATTTGGGATAAGTATGCGAGATTTATGAGAAACAAATTTAAACACCTTTTCAGGGAATCAAATGGGCAAAGTATTGATAACCCATATAAGACAAAACATTATAACAGAGCAGGCAATTATCCTAAATCATTGATCACAAACAGTGATCCTGATTCCTGACGAAACTTCAGTAGACACGGAGCCATATGAACAGAGAATATATTGGATCATCAAACAGGAAATACATAGCATCATATATCAGATGGAAACCTTGATTTTTCAAATCACTATCTAAAATTTTAGAATAAGCGCATGTGAGAATAGATGCAAGTAACTTACCTTTCGTCCAGACTCACTAGGAAAATGCCTTGTAACAATACCATCACTTGCTGGTGGCGGATGTTTTGATATATCAGCACTCCCTTCCAATGAAGCAGAGAGTAGTTTGCTTAACACGTCCACCCGCTCTGAATCTGCCTTTCTTTTTAATCTTCGGTTAAAAGTAATAAGGGGGGTTGTCGATTTTGTGTTTGCAAGTTCATCACAGCACAAGGAACTTGGTTTATCAATGGAAAGTTCACCATTATCCATGCCTAAAGATTGCGGATTAGGCCCACCCTCGATAAGTTTATCACATTGGACCAAACCAGAGTTCACATATGAAGGGTCATCCTTCTGAATGGAACTCTTGATCTCCTCCAGAGGCAAACTTGAGGATATTTTTTCACCCTTCATATCAGAACAAACTTCTGTGGATATGTTATTCTGTGGCAAAACCTGTTTTTCTGCTTCTGATCTGTTTGGTTGATCGATCTGACCAGACATAGAGCTGAAGCATAGTTGCTTGCCACAGCAGACATGCTTCAACAAGACGGTGGCACAACACATTGTCGTTACAATTACAAACCACTCAAAAGCTATTTTGAAACAAAGAAACTATGAAATACCTTATTGCATGCCTCCTGACATTGAAGACGATATGAATGAAGACAGTTTTTACAATTCAGCAAGTTGTGCTCACTCCCACAGGTAACACATGAGAGAATCTGCATTGAGATTCAAGGTATTCACAGTGAGGCAACATCCTAGTTTCAGATTGGGGAAAGTAAATTTCAACCTAACAAGTATTCAGCAACTCTCTTACCCATGTTTCTCTTTTCTGGTTCTCTGATATACCGTCTTCTCCAACAGCTTGAGTTTTATTAGACAAAATAGTAAACACATCCAACTGGGCAGGACTTGAACATGAAGAGAGCCTCTTTCGCTTGTACGTAACGGTCATTTTATTAGTCGTTGCCATTTACAATTCTCGGCAAATACTAAAACCAAAACACCTTTCAGCAGTCCACTTGATGATCACTTCGAAATCCACTCCACATTCTACAAATGGCTGAAACAGGCACAATATGATCAGCAGGAGATGATTCAAGCAAAATCTTATTGCAACTGCCCTATACTGTTGATACGTTCAAATTCATTAAGATTAAACATTCTCTAGAACAAAAAATCATACAAGATACTGTTATCCCAAAAATAAGACTTAAAAGGAATCAAATCTCCAATTATGCAAAATATTCTCGATCACACATTATTGCAGGAAATTATTCTAAACAGGGTATCTAGAATTTTTGCATGAAGTGTTGAATTCATCGTGGAAGCAGATAGGGCTAAAAACAGGGACAGCACCAAGCAAAGAAAAGCAAACCACACTGTAACAGACAAACACCAACAGATCCCCAGCTATGAGAAAATAAGAAAAAGAAACCATAAAATTCCAAGACTGAACACTCTTGCATTTGGCCCTTAGATGAGTCTATATTCCTCTTTCAGCAGCTATTCAGTTCTGAATTCCTGTTAAACCTCTCACTGGGAGTAACAAACTTCCCTTGTTGAGTTGTTCAAGAATGGCCCTTAGATGAGCCTATATTCCTCTTTCAGCAGCTATATTTAGCCCTTGATTCCCCAGATTCACTACAATGCCTCACACCTTTGCATTTGGCTGGCGGTTCCTTCTAGAGACAAATAATGTCTTTTCGGTTCCTTCCTACAGTTAATAATAGGTCAGGATCCATACTATCTCCCTACAAATTTATGCCAAAAGATCAGCCACCCAACTGGTCTTCACAAAAATTACTGCCAATTACTTTTCTTGAATTTCCCAAAAGATACTCTCCTTTATTACAGATTTCTTAGCTATATTTATGTAACCTACCTTAGTCAAAGATGATACTCGAATTTAACTCGGCCCTAACTAACCTGGGTTCCTTATGCCATAACTCATTTGCTCCTCTCATGCCTGAGGTTGGGATATTATTGCTGATAGCTTAAGAAGAAAACTACTACCTCCGTCCTAAAATACATGGGCGTTTAGCATTTTGCACAAGTTTTAATAAAGCACTTCACTTTTTAAAAAACATCATCATTGCACTAACTTTTCCATAGTATTATTTTTTAACACCCACTACACATTTTAACCAATCAAATTCTTTTAAAAAGTCAAGAACACACAAATCAATACAAATCATTACAATCTCTCACCTAGAAAACATAAAAGCCCATCAATTATCGGACGAAAACTCACCTCTAAAAACCCATGTATTATTGGACACAGGGAGTATCTTTTATTAGACCCTATTTTGGAATTTTTGGGGAATTGTGATGATTTGATTTTTCTTTATTTGATTAGGTTTGTTTGTTTATTTATTTATTTTTAGGCTACTAGGTTCATTGAAATGCAGTTATAGTTTTTGTTAAACCTTCCGGTGAATATAACAGAAAATTTCCCTTTTTTTTAGTTGTTCAAGAATTGGCACACACATGTCATTTTGGTTAATTCCTATTATAGACAATTGGTTAAATCGGTTTAGGATCGTAAGTTCTTATACGCAAGTGGTAATCGTGTAAGCAACGCGCAGAATCCATACTATCCCGTCAGGGATCTACCCAAAAAGGTAAAGGCCAACCACCACTTCCTGAAAGATATCCTCCTTTATTACATTTCTTATTTATACGTAACCTACCTTAGTCAAAGATCGTACCCTAGTTGAACTCAACCCAAACTAACCAACCATCCTTATGCCACGTCTCATTTTCTCCTCTCATGCAAGATATTGTTGCCCTTAGAGCTTTTCTAGCTGATTAAATTTTGCCTTTATTTCTATCTAAGCTGCACC
This sequence comes from Persicaria tinctoria, assembly GCA_037127255.1. Classification (NCBI taxonomy): domain Eukaryota; kingdom Viridiplantae; phylum Streptophyta; class Magnoliopsida; order Caryophyllales; family Polygonaceae; genus Persicaria; species Persicaria tinctoria. The sequence goes on from JBANSL010000012.1 coordinate 12,949,309, forward strand.
CTCTGAGTTTGATGGCCCTAGTTCCTAAAACAAACCTCAACGGTTCTACAATCTACTAAAAAAAATTCATTTTCCTATGTGGCATGAGAAGTAAAAACACCAATGTGTCTCACTTAGGAATGGCCAGTTTTATAAATCCATTTAATTTTTTAATCAAGCTATGTGATAATATTTGAGCTCAGGTCATCGGTTCGTTAAAGTAGATCTGGAGCTCAAATTTGATATGCTAAATAATTACTACGAATGATAAGAACTCAACTTACAAGCTCAAGATAGAACTTAAATCTAATGTATTTTCAAATTTTCAATGCACAAAAAAGAATGCTTTTACTTTGACATGAGGCTAACTATTTCCTAATTCCTACATCTCCACTTATTGTGTAGGTATAGTTTGCTCAGGCTTTTGAGCTAAGGAGCTGATCCTTATTGAGGTCTTACAATATGTTTTTTTTTTATTTCCTTCTCTTTAGATATGGACTCAAGCATAAACAGGGAGGAAATGACTACACAGTTCACACAAAACCATGAACTGCATGAAGAGAAATTGGACGAATTGAGCAGATAAATAAAGGTTTTGGCACCAGCGGGAGAAGGAAAATAGACAATTTCCACAAATGTACCATCTTGTTTAATGATAATATGTTCTCTAATGGACAGGCATGTAAGAGAGAAGACTGAAATCATTTAGCAAAAAGACATTGTCTTACACATCTAAGTCATGAATTAATCTTTCAAACTAAAATCCTAATCTAGACTGGAGCACTAAACTTTGGACGATATACACATGCCACAAGATCTTCATAACTAGTAACTACACCATTTTCCTTTTGAATTAACAAAAACAACACAAACCGTAGAAAATCCATGGTAGTAGAGACTCTTATCTTTCGCACTAAACTCCTGACCCAGCAAGCATTAAACATTACATGAAATGCACTGCAAGCTCTTCGTAATTGGTAACTACACCGTTTTCCATTTGAACTGACACATAATATAAAAATCCTAAAGGGGTCATGGCATTACAGACTTTAATGTTTCATACTATAACTATTGAACATTTCATGAAACAAACATGTTGCATGCTCTTGGTAATTGGTAACTACACCGTTTTCCTTTCGAACTGACACATAATACAACAAAAACCCTAGAAAAACCATGGCAATAGAAACTACTTACAGACTATCCATAACGAAGCGGGCAAAGCTAGTTTGTCAGTTTTTCTTCATTAATTCTTCTTCCTCCTCATTCCACAAATCAATTATGCATGCAGTAAAGATCTATTTCTACAACTCTAGAAAGAAGGCACAATCTGAATCACCCAAAACAATGAAACATCAGACCCTTAGACAGTGCACACAAGGTAAAAAACATCACAATCAGTACAGTAGTACACAATTCCAACACTGAATGACATTATCAAGAAAGTAGCCTACCCAAATGCACAATCCAATCCCTAATTTTCTACAATTGAAAAAGTGGCACAATCCTCTACTTTCCTGCACAAGAGACTCCACAAAACAGCCTTTAAAATCAAAACCCATTTACTAACCCACCCACAATCCTTCAAATCCGAAGCCGGAACAGTTAAAGACACCCATTTGCAGACCAAACCCAGAAACCAAATACCCTAAACAACAATCCAGAAGGCAAAAAACATCAAGAGCAACAAAGATATCACATACCCAGAATGCAAAATTTCAGAAGATCATTGAAAAAAGCAGGGAACTTGCAAAAGGGAGAAGTAAAATGAAATAAACACTCACTGGGAATCAGTTCAGAGGGGTGTGAGAGAAAACGGAGATAAAAGGGAGAGGGGGGAGAACAACAACCCACTGCCAGCAAAGAAACGCTCCTTTTGCTGGATACGTCTGTCTCTCTCGGTATCGCTATCCGTGCCAAGCGGACTTTCCTTTTCATCAGTATTGCTTCTCTTGTTGCACCACCATTCAATTTTGTCACTTCTTGGAGAGTGTGAGTGTGTAATTGTGTTGTTTGATTTTCTTCTTTAAAAAAAAAAAGAGAACCCGTAGCGGTTTTATTTGTTTCCAAATAAATTTCGCCGGAGTCAATGTGGGTTGGTTATCCGATCACAAGTGTCTCGATTTTTTAACACTGAAATTAGAAAAAATAAAGCAAAGTTTAAAATTTTATTTTGACCTTCTAAAATAAAATAAGGGTAAGGTGTTACTTAGTGTTGCAAAGTTTTTCGATTAGGGTGCTAGTTAGTGCAATTCCCTCGTAAAATAAAGTGTAACATATTAACAAATTAGTTAACGAGTGATGTATTATCCTAACTCGTAATGCTTATAAGTAACCTAAGTTGTTAAGGGACGTTCTAAGGATAAAGGATCGTTAAAAGACGTTTTCAATCGTTATTTGATTATGGTTATAAGTAACCTGAGTTGTTAAGGGACGTTATAAGGATCGTTAAAAGACGTTTTCAACCGTTACTTGATTTTTTTTTATTAACTTCTTTTCCCAAATTGACAATTTATTTTAATAATTGGTTGCAAATAATGAATTTAATATTTTTTCAACTTGGTGAGAGTTGTAGTTTTAATTCATTTTTTTATAATTATAGAATAATTATTTTTCATTTATATAATATTTGTTATAGCATTATCATAATTAATTAAAGGTTCAACTTGATAAAACTTTTTAAAAGGTACAATTTGTGGCAAAAAAAAAGTCTTTAAAATCAGCTGAAATAGTAAAAAATAAAACTTATACCGGTGTAAAATCAGCTAAAATAGTAAAAAATAAAAACTATACCAAAATACATATGTATTGAGGCTTGTTTATACCAAAATACATGCACTCTCTCAAACACAATGATCCAATTTAGTAAGAAAATTAATGTGTTATACTTTATTTGATCAATTCTCCACGTTTAGTCATATATACGAACAGGGCGGATCCAGAAATTTTTTCGGGGTGGGCATAATTTTTTTGGATAATTTTTGTATAATTTTTTCTTAGAAATATTTATTAAAAAAATATGAAAAGAATATCTTCAATTTGTAAGAAAAAATATAATTATTTAATTGTAAAATAACAAATAAATTATTAGAATTTTAAAATAATGAAAAATGGATTGAGGAAAAAATAAATGAAAATATATGCCTAATGGGATTTAAACAAGGGTTGATTGAATACTATTTAAAATGGGGTAGACTTAACCAATAAGCCACTAAAGATACTTGTATTTTAACTTTCAATTTTTTTACATAACACATATATTCTTATATTTTTTTCGGGATCGGGGTGGGCGACGGTCTGGTGTCTAAGTATATTGGGTACATGTGTTTTTCATTGTCAATGTGAACGGGTAAATTATATGGATGTTATGAAGAGAATAACAATAATAATACTCCGTATTATTTTTAGTGATGATTAATCATAGTTGTGTTATTTTTAAAAATATAGCTGTTGCTTATTTATTTAATAGAAAAAGTAGGAGTTCTATCTAATTTTCCACCTCTTTTTTTATTTAAGAAATGGGTAGAATAGAAGGTAAAATGATAAATGTCATTGTTTTTTTTTTGTATGTCATTCATCTTTTGCTAAAACACATGGCCATTTGAGTTATATGTTGACGGTTTGTCCGTTTGTCGATTCATCTATTGATCTGAGAGATCAATTAGAGAGAGAACATGGAAGCAAGAAAGAGAGAAAGTGAATTGGAGATTCAATCAACTTGTTCGACTGAATTGCTTGATCTGTTACACAGAGAAGCTATTTATAGAGGAAGATACAATTTCCTTTTATTTACATTAAAGCACCCATAGAATATATTTTATACTACATTACTCCTCCTCAAGTTTGGCATTTGAGAACAAGTTCACAATGCCTAACTTGCTCAGATTCTTCATGTACTGCTCATAGGAGATTGCCTTTGTAAACACATCTGCTGGCTGATCTCCAGTTGGGATATATCCTTAAGTAATCTCATTTCGAACAAGCTTGTCTCTTACAAGGTGATAGTCACCTTTTATATGCTTTGTTCGCTCATGATATACAAAATTCTTAGCTATATGTATAGCTGCTTGATTGTCACAATAGAGCTTCACTGGATTATTATGACTGATGCTCAAATCTTCAAGCAATCTGATAATCCATGTTATCTCACAACAAAACAAGTAGTTGCCATTGATCTGTACTCAGATTCTGCAGAGGACATAGCTACATAGGTTTGCTTCTTCATCCTCCATGAAATCAAGGTGTTTCCCAGCATAACACAGAACCCTATAAGAGATTTTCTTGTCATTGGACAACTCGTCCAATCTGCATCACATAAAGCACTTAGTTTTAAATCTGATTTCTTGGCCAACAACATTCCTTGGCCTGGAGCCTGCTTTAGATACCTCAGCACATGCTTGACAACTCTCTAGTGTGCATCATTTGGCTGATGCATAAATTGGCTTAACACTTGGACTGCATAACATATGTCTGGTCTTGTGATGGTGAGGTAAGCTTCCCAACTATTCTTCTATAAGCATTGACATCTACAATATCTCTTGTTCCTTCTAAGGACAATTTCACTTTGGGATCTAGAGGAGTGTTCACTGGCTTAGCCTTAGACATGCCAGCTTCTTTGAGCAACTCTAGAGTATACTTTCTCTGATTCAAATAGAAGCCATCTTCTGTTCTATCCAATTCTATACCTAGAAAGTACCTTAACTGCCCCAAATCTTTCATAAGAAAATGCTTGTTCATATGCACTTTTAGAGCTTCAATTTCCTTTTGACAACTTCCTGTAATCACTATATCATCCACATATACAAGTAGAGCAGTGAACCTCTGAGTTGTCTTTTTCACAAAGAGAGAGTAATATGCTTTTTATTGCACATAGCCTGCACTTTCCACAACTTGAGAGAATTTCACAAACCACTGCCTAGGAGCTTGTTTCAATCCATATAAAGATTTCTCCAATTTGCATACCAGTTTGCTTTCTCTATCAAGTGAGTTATCATACATCACAGACTCCTTCTGAGGTTAAACTTGATGTTTCTTCAACTGCAGATAAGCAGGTGGCAATTCTATATATATATATATATATATATATATATATATATATATATATATATATATATATATATATATATATATATATATATATATATATATATATATATATATATACCTCCTCCTCAAGATCACCATGTAGAAAAGCATTAGTGACATCAAGTTGAGAGACATTCCATCCTTTTGCAACTGCTACAGATAGGAGAGTCCTTACTAAAATCATTTTAGCAACTGGAGCAAAGGTCTCACTGTAATTTATCCCTTCAACCTGTGAGAAACCTCGAGCTACCAACCTAACCTTGTGCCTATCTAGGCTCCCATCAACTTTAAACTTGAGCTTGAATAACCACTTGCATCTTACAACCAACACATCATCAAGTCTAGGCATAACCTTCCAGGTGCCAGTGCTCTCTAAGGCATTCAGCTCAGTAAGCATTGCCTTACACGGTTACACCAGTCAGGATTTAGAAGAGCCTCGGAGACAGAAGAAGGCTCAGACAGTGAAGCCACATTACAAATGAATTTGTGATATAAAGGAGAACAATGTTTGTAAGATATGAAAGATGAAATGGGATAGGGAGAGGTAATCTTACTTGGAAAAGATGCAATTGGTGTAGAGCATGAAGCCCGACACACCTAGTCCAAGATGGAGGTTTGGAGGTTCTTGTGGAGGTTCTTTTGTGAGTGGTATTTTGTAGAGGTAGATTAACCACATGAATCTCATCAAAGCCAGGGGGCACAGGTGAGGGAGAATAATCTGCTAGAGATTCTGTAGATGAAGAAGGATTCAAACTTGGAGGACTGGTAGAATTTTCCAGTTCCACAGGTTGAAATATAGGTAATGTGTTTTGAGAGGTAAGAAAATCATTAGTATGATCATAAAAATTGTTTGGTAAGCCGAGAATTTTTTCATAATAATTAAAAAAAATGGTCATTTGAGTTGGAGAAATGAATAAACGTTCTTAAAAAAATCATCTATCCGACAAAAACACCAAATTAACTGAAGATATCTCACCATGAACTAGATGTATGTAAATTTGGAAAGAGATAAAATAATTTGCAATTCCATTTAGAGAAGAGTTGAAGATTGAGGCATATTTATGCACCCTTACTTTAAATAAATCAAAAGGGTGTTTTTTCTCACCAAAAAATAAAAATAAAAGGGTGCTATTGAATAAAATTAAATGAAGTAGTATAAACTTCTCATGGACGGATCATGTTGTAATGTTAACAAGAAGTTTATTTTAGGCATCATCTCTCTCCTCTTTAGACAATCCTAATAAAAAAAAGGTCAATTTACAAGCCAAACTGTATTTCCAACGAAAAATTAATCGATATGCCCAAGGTGCAACGAAGATGAATCGGAACTCCATATGTTGAGGGATTGCCCGCTTATAAGACGCCTTTGGCAACAGGTAAGTGGGGGCAAGATCGCTCCAGATTTCTTTGTTTCCATGGACGTCAAGCTGTGGATCTTCGCGAATACCACTCTGGGCAACCGGTGGAGTTCGATATTTGCTACCTCAATTTGGTTAATCTGGAAATCGAGGAATGGGCTAGTCTTTGATGGGGAGGATAGCTTGGATGGTATGGCTTACCGGATCTGGAAACAAGTATCGACATATATCCACGTGAAATCCAGGACACAAGAGCCGAAGCCTAGGAACTCAGGACATGAGGTATCTACTATTTGGGAAGCCCCGGAACCAGGATGGGTCAAGCTAAATATTGATGGGGTGTCCAAAGGAAATCCTGGGCCAGCAGGAGGCGGTGGTGTTTTCAGGTCTTCAACCGGGGAAGTGGTAAAACTATACACTTTTAAGTGTGGAGTTTGCAAAGCCAACACGGCGGAGGCGTGGGCAGCTTACTATGGACTCTCCATGGCTAGGGACCTGGGCATTCGCAAGTTAATCATAGAGACGGATTGTGGAAACCTGGCTAACGGCCTTCTAAGCAGCGGAGAGGAAGCTCAGGTCGATTTTAGCCTGCTGAAGAGGACTAAGGAGGCACTTCGGAACACCAACTGGGATGTCCGAATCAGGCATATCAAGAGGCAAACCAATACGTTGGCCGACACCATCGCGAACTGGGCACTATCTCTGAATGAGGCTCTGACCTTGCATTCATTACTTCCGCATTCTATCTGTAGCTCTAATTTGAGCACTTTTACTTCTCTGTAAGTTGTTTTGCTTCATTAATAAAAGGGCCTTGCCCACATTTAGCATAAAAAAAAGAAGAGTAATTCATTTACTTGTAGGATAGACCTCGAATCATATCCGCTTTTAATTGTTCAATATGGTTCTTATATCACCACTAGATAAGAATAATAATTGCTTTCATATTTTGTAATACTATATGAATGGTATGCTTTGGTTGTCAATGGTCAGATTATTAACTTTGTTTTCAATATTTGTCAACTATTCTGATTATTGTAGTGTTCTATTACAAATGGCAAGTGGAGTTTTCAATCATGCTTTCACTCGCTACTATTTTTAGGAGTAAGATGTTGTTAATAAAAACATATTGTTTTACTTTCTTTTAGATATTTTGGTGTTCACTTTTTAAAATTACTCTTATAATGATTAGAGATTTGTTAGTTGTTGTTTTCAATAAAGCGAAAAAATAAAGTAATAATTAGGGGTATAAGTGTATTTTTGTTTACTTTTATTTGCTTTTTTAAAAATGTGCAAATATCTAAAACGACGTGTTTTAATTAACGGAATTAGTATATTAATATGTGTATTATTTATCGTCTTTTTGAAACACAGTCAACATATCAGGGTGGTTGCTATAATTTTAAAAATCGTGGAAAATTAATCCCATTATGATTTTACAAACTGTAAGAAATCTTCCTATTCGATCACCAATCTTCCTATTCGATCACCAATCAATTATAATGTGTATGTTAATAGATATAGATAGAATCCTAGATTGTTATGTACATATCTTTAGTTTCCTTGGAGTCCAAGGCCCAAGTCCTTTGTATTCTATATATATTCTATTTAATGAAAGGCAAACCCCAAGGGGGAATTTCCTAAACCTAACATGGTATCGAGCCTAATTATCTTTTAAAGATAATTTCTTTCCTAACCCTAGCTTCCGCTCTCCCACCCGCCGCCGCCTCCCTGCCCAGCCTCTCCGACACCCACCATGGTCGGCGAAACCTCCACCAAAACCCCTTTTCATTCGGCCCTTTCCGTCACCAACATCCGCAATTCCATTCCAATCATCCTTGACCTTGAAAACTCTCAATACACTTCCTGGTGTGAGTTATTCAAAAACAATGCTCGTGCTCACCGAGTCATTGACCACATCGATCCTACTCAGAAACGCCCTGACAACATCGACGATGATCTTTGGACCCAACTTGATGCCATTATCCTTCAATGGATTTACGGCACCATATCGTCCGACCTTCTCCTCACCATCCTCAAACCCAATACCACGGCTCAGAAAGCCTGGAATCGCCTTGCTGATATTTTCCAGGACAACAAGGGTACCCGCACGGTCCTATTGGAGAATGAACTCTCCACCACAAAGCTCGAAGCTTTCCCGAACGCTGCAGCCTACTGACAGCGCCTCAAATCTCTGTCTGATCAACTTGAAGCGGTAGGCGCCTCGATCTCCGATCGTCGCCTGGTCTTGCAACTCATCGCCGGCCTCACATCCGAGTACCAGTCCGTCGCCACCTTCATCCAATAGTCCGATCCTCTCCCTTCCTTTGACAAAGCCCGCTCTATGCTGGCTCTTAAGGAGACTAGTTGGGCTCGACTGGACAAGCCGTCGTCTCAGCAAGCACTCACCATTACCACTCCACCACCGCCCACCGATCAGACGCCGCCCTCTTCTGCACCTTCCAACCGAGAACGCAGCGGCCGCGACAACAATCGCGACAACACTCGCAACAACAATCGCGACAGCAACCAGCGAGGTAGCGATAGAGGACGTGATCGCGGTGGCCGCGACCGCGGGGGTCCCCAGCAGCAGCAGCAGTGGCCGAACTATTGGGGCTTCCCGCAGTGGCCTGCACCGCCCTGTCCCTACCCCTCGATGTCGCCACAGCACCCGGGCGCCGGCATCCTGGGCTCCGCCCCTCGCCCTCCGCCTCATGCCCTTGCTGCGTACTACTCGACATATGGTGTTCAGCCCACTGACTTGAACTCCCAATTTTCGTCCATGAGCCTCAATCCCCAGGATCTGACATGGTACATGGACTCAGGCGCCTCATCTCATATGGCCCAGCATCCAGGTAGTCTCTCAACTATTTCTTTTAAGAGTCCTTCAAATTCTGTTATAGTCGGCAATGGTTCTAGCATTCCAATTTTGGGACAAGGCCACACCATAATCCCCACCCACAACCACCCTTTGCACCTCAAAAATGTTATCCTCACTCCCCAAATTATAAAGAACCTTATTTCCATTCGAAAATTTACCATTAATAATTCTGTTTCGGTGGAATTTGACCCGTTTGGTTTTACTGTCAAGGATCTTCGCACGGGGACCAGTCGTCTGAGATGCAATAGTACCGGGGATCTCTACCCTCTTGCGTCCCCTTCCGTCTCGCCATCTTCCTCACATGTCTCCCTCGCAGCCATGGCTCCACCCATCTGGCATGCTCGTCTCGGCCATCCTAGCGGCCCCATCTTTGGTCTTCTTAAAACTTTTTTACCTGTTGCTTGTAATAACGACTCGAATCGACGTTCCTGTCATTCGTGTCAAGTTGGGAAACACATTAGACTCCCTTTCTCTAGTTCGTTTACTCCTACTTATTTTCCTTTTGACATTGTGCATGCCGACCTTTGGACATCCCCTGTGGTGTCTAAGGATGGTTTTCGTTATTACCTTGTCTTATTAGATGATTTCACACATTTCTTGTGGGTCTTTCCAATTAAATACAAATCACAAGTCTTTCCTATATTTGTCCGATTTCATGCTTACGTTGTTACCCAATTTCAACGGCGTATCAAAAATTTTCAATGTGACATGGGCGGTGAATTCAACAACCACCAATTTCATAACTTTTTCTCAACACAAGGCATTACCTTTCGCTTCTCTTGCCCTCATACATCTCCCCAAAATGGCAAAGCCGAACGCTCTATACGCACAATCAATAATATGATGCGCACCCTTCTCTTACACGCCAGCATGCCGCCATCCTATTGGCACCATGCCCTCACCACCGACGTGTACCTCATCAACATTCTCCCATCCACTGCTATCTACAATCAAACTCCCACCTTCCGTCTATTTCATCGGACTCCGTCCTATCTAGACCTTCGCGTGTTCGGTTGCCTATGCTACCCTAACCTCTCCGCTACCATGCCTCACAAACTCTCCCCTAGATCCACACCTTGTGTCTTTCTAGGCTACCCCAACAACCATCGTGGGTACAAATGCCTTGACCTCACGACACACAAACTCATCATATCCCGCCATGTCACCTTTGATGAGCATACATTCCCCTTTTCCCATCAATCGTCTCCTCCCTCTCATACTTCCATTAATTCTTCATTATCACCCATGGTTCTACAACGATTCTTCGGTACTTCGCCATCTCAAGTCCCCGACACACCCCCCGCTGCAGCCCTTCTGGCGACGCCCGCAGCAACTCCAGCGGCGCCCGCAGCACCCGCAGCCTATCAGACCCGATCCAAAAGCGGAATTTTCAGGCTGAAACAAATATTTAACCTCTCTGCCTCACCTTCACATATATCCCCCCTCCCCAAATCCCATAAGCTCGCCCTCCTTGATCCCAATTGGAAGGCCGCCATGACCGACGAATATTAGGCTCTTATTCGAAATGGTACTTGGGAGCTTGTGGACCGGCCTGTAGGCGTCAATATTATCCGTTGTATGTGGCTATTTCGTCATAAGTTCAGGTCTGATGGTTCCCTTGAGCGCTACAAGGCGCGCCTTGTGGTCAACGACAAGTCTCAGCAGGTCGGTGTCGACTGCGACGAAACCTTCAGTCTAGTGGTCAAGCCGGCCACCATCCGTACAGTTCTCACGCTTGCCCTCTCCAAATCTTGGGCAATACATCAGTTGGATGTCTGTTGTGAGCTGAATTTGCCATATTTTACAGTAACTTTAATATCGTTTTCTGCATACGTTGCATACATTTGGGTTAAATAGTGCAGAATCTATGTAGTTTATGTTTATTTGCCAAATTATGGGATCTACATAAGTTTCTGTTTAATATTGCAGAATATGGAAACATTTCGGGAGAAAACCAAGAAGCAAAGACGGAAGCAGCAAGTCTACTCGATCTCGACTAAAGTCTCGTCGATGTCGACAAGTGCCAGACCATGTAGCCACGTCGAAGAGATGCTGCTCGACAAACACCAGGCCAGCCATGATCTACTCGAGATCGACAAGGCTCTTGTCGAGATCGACGAAGCCCAGAAGCCTGTGTCCGAGCATGTCGACGAGAGGCCACTCGACAACACCAAGCTGGCCAAGTCGATGATGGTTGTCGTCGAGATCGAGGAGCGTCGTCTAAGTCGACAAGCCGAAGACGAGGACGACCAGGCAGCATTCGCTGCCAGCGACTCGACTCGCTGCAGCGGAACGCTCGCTGCGGCGGAAATCTTCGCTGCCAGCGGGATGCGCCAAGACGACGGAGCTCGCCATCTCGCTCTAGCGGAAATGGGTTCTCGCACCCGCGGATCAACGCTCTCGCTGCAGCGGAAGAGGCAGACCTAGTCGATGTCGACGAGTCCTTGTCGAGGTCGACGACGTCCAGGAGCCATGTCCGAGCCTTGTCGAGCAGAGCCACCCGAGGAGCCAGTCGACAACACTCCTACTCGATGTCGACAAGACTCTAGTCGACATCGAGGACGAATCCAGAAACTGTTGACATGGCTTGACGAATCCTACTCGGAGTTGGAGCCCTTGGAGCCGAGGATAGCCCAGTCTATCCACATCTATCATGGAGAAGAGAGTTTTATCCACTTGAAACAATTTAGATATATTTAGATTTAATTTCTTTATCGTTTTGATTTATCATTAAGCATTTTAGATATAGTTTTAGATATAGATATAGATATTCTATCCTTGATTAGCAAGGAATAGAAGGCTATAAATAAAGCCTATGGGGCTCAGTCTTAGGAATTCAATTTCAGTTAGAGTAGTAGTTCCACAGAGACGGTTTAGAGAGTTCAGAGGTTTTAGGGTTTTGGCATTCAACGAGAGTTGGATCGCCGGGATTGTAAAGTCTTTGAATTTAGTTAATGCAAGTTATTTCCTTTCAATCAATGTCTGAGTTTGCGATGAAGCGCGAGTAGTCCACCCACTTCTAGGGTTGGGGCGAGCCCGACGATAGCCATGCGTGTTTGAGGTAAAGATCTGACCTTTATCATGTTTTGAGCATTTTCCTACTTGTTTATGTGTTTATTACCCGTCTAATGGAGATCCATGTTAACAACTTGGATTGTAAACATAAAATCAGTAGAGACAATTAGGGTTTCTTGAAAGAGTTGTCTAATTGTTGGAAAAGGCGAAAGCTTGTCCTTGATGCAATTCACATGATTATCTGTTTTATCTCTGCCTTACGCATGCTTGGTCATCGTTGTTGCAAACCCCAATCTTGGAAGCCCTTTTAAATTAAGTTTAGTTCGAAATCCCAAGGCCTTTGCATTTATTTTCTTTCGTTTTAATCTCTGTCTTACTCGAGATCGAATAACACTCGTCGATCTCGACTACTGATCTTCGATCTAGCATCGCTGTAGCTTACTTGTGCAGGTAATCGACGAGACGAAGCGAAGTCGACGAGGACTGTACTCGACATCGAGTAGCCCCTCATCGACATCGACAAGCCTCTGCCTGTGCTAGCTGCTGCGCTGTGTTCGACTGTGCCTGACCCCTGTCGACTAACCCTTAGTCGAGGTCGAGTACCACTGTTGTCGACGTTCGTGAGATTCCACCGCTGCCTAGGATCCGCTGACACGCTTCCTCGTGGATCGATCCTGACTTCCCACTGCTGCATCAGGAGGAGGTCTTGTAATTATTTGCAAGGGACGGAATCTGGTTTGCTGTGATTTATTTATATTTTATTATTGCAAGTCTCGATTTCCTCCTATCAACAATGTCAAGAATGCCTTCCTCCATGGTCACTTACATGAGACGGTTTACATGTTTCAGCCGCCTGGTTTTGTTGAGCCTGGAACTCCAAAGAAGGTGTGTCGTCTTCGCAAGTCCCTCTACGGCCTGAAGCAGGCACCGCGCGCTTGGTACCAGCGCTTTGCTGCTTATCTTCTTCGCATTGGGTTCGTCAGCTTTCGCAGTGATTCCTCACTCTTTGTCTATCAGCGGGGGCAAGATATGGCCTACTTGTTATTGTATGTCGATGACATTGTTCTCACAGCCTCATCTGATGCTCTGCGTCGCCAGCTGATTGCCTCTCTTTCGTCTGAGTTTGCTATGTCAGATTTGGGGCCCCTCCACTACTTTCTCGGCATTTCAGTTCGCAAAACTTCCTCCGGACTCTTCCTCCTCTCCCAATCGAAGTATGCTTCTGAGATCATCGCCCGTGCGTACATGTCTGAGTGTAAACCAGTGGTCACACCCGTGGATACCAGCTCCAAGCTAAGCGCTTCTGGAGGTCCGCAGTTGCTGACCCTACCATGTATCGCAGTCTTGCTGGAGCCTTACAGTATCTCACTTTCACTCACCCGGACATCAGTTATGCAGTTCAGTAGATTTTCCTTTTCATGCACGACCCACGTGAGCCTCACTACAACGCTCTCAAGCGTATTCTGAGGTATCTTCAGGGCACTCTTCATCTTGGTATGCAATTGACAGCAGCGCCTATTTCAGGTCTTGTGGCATATACAGACGCTGATTGGGGTGGGTGCCCTGACACCCGCCGTTCAACGTCCGGGTATTGTGTGTTCTTCAATGACTCTCTCGTCGCTTGGTCTTCCAAACGTTAGCCTACGTTGTCTCGCTCCAGTGCGGAGGCAGAGTATCGGGGAGTCGCTAACGCCGTTTCTGAGTGTTGCTTCTTGCGCAATCTCCTCCTGGACCTGTATTGTCCTCTGTCGCGTGCCTCTATTGTCTACACCGACAATGTCAGCGCCATGTATTTAGCCAGCAATCCGGTGCAGCATCAACGGACCAAGCACATCGAGATGGACATCCACTTTGTCCGAGAAAAGGTGGCCATTGGTGCCATTCGGGTCCTTCATGTTCCCTCCGCCTATCAGTACGCTGATATCTTCACAAAGGGTTTGCCACGTCAGTTGTTTCTTGACTTTCGGGACAGTCTGACCGTACGTTCTCCTCCCGCTCCGACTGCGGGGGTCTGTTAATAGATATAGATAGAATCCTAGATTGTTATGTATATATCTTTAGTTTCTTTGGAGCCCAAGGCCCAAGTCCTTTGTATTCTATATATATTCTATCTAATGAAAGGCAAACCCTAAGGGGGAATTTCCTAAACCTAAGAGTGTAAAGATTGTAAAAATTAATCAAAGTTTTTTGGGTGAGTATGAGTTTCGTCTAACGACGGGATGAAGTTTATGTATTTACGCACCCAAGTCCTCTACACAAAGATTAGCGAGAGGTTCCAAGTTGACGGTGCACAACACTAACCACCAGTTTCAATTTCATCATCTCTATAGCCGATCATATGCACCCTCCACCACCGTCGTCGATGGTACCTTCGATTCATCCCCTACATCTCCTTCTCTTCCCTCCGCAAGCCCTTTGATTCATCCATTTGCCTCCACCGCCGAAATCCATTGCGCCTCCGCCCATCTTTAGCACATCCTTTCCACTTCATCCCTCTGCAAACCATAGCCTTCAAGCTCTAACTCTCATCCCATGGTGGATCTCCTCCTCTCATCTCTTCATAATTCTTGATCTCCCTCGCCTTCTTCCTGCTTCATCTTCTTCGCCTAGACGACACTGAATGTCAGCAGCAGTCGAGCAGTTGTGGAAGTTCGTGCCTTGATCGACGCCATGGATAAAAACCCAATCGACAACCTCAAGCCCGCGCTCACCAATGACAAACAAAGCCTTTGATTTTGAATTTGAGATCTTAGCGCCGCCCTCACCATTCGATTGTCAATGCAGACTAGCAGCTTGTCGGAAACCGTGACGTCGATCTCAACCACTCTTGCAGTGGATGCCACCATCAAACCCTAGAAATTGATTTGGACATTTCGCTTTTCGGGCCAGTTTGTAATTACTTTGTAAGAGTGGAAAAAAAACTGGTGAACAACTTCTTGGTATTTGTCTTGCTAACAGACATATACCATGTTGCCAATAGATTTTATGTTTTTTAAACCCATTTTATTAGTTTTGGTTAAGATAATATTATTATCATTTATACCATGATCATATGAGATTTTCACCATACACTTTTAAGTATGATTTTAACATATAATTAAATAATGGCAAACTTAATTAAAATAACCTAACTTTTGGAGGGATGTGAAAAAAATATCCCCATATTTCAACGGTAAGAAAAATAACCCGACATTTGGAAGAGATGGTAGCAAAATATCCCGACTCATTTTTCCGACCATAAATTAAGCCAAAACAACGATATAAAATTGATTAAATGATCTCATTCTCATTAAAACAAGTTAATATCATCTAAAATTCACCAAAATCTTAATTTTGTCAATTATATGTCATTGTTTTTCTTCATATTTATAGTTGTAAAAACAGTCGGGATATTTTGTTACCAAATCTTTAAAAGATTGAGTTATTTTTCTTACTGTTGAAATATGATAATATTTTTTTAACATCCCTTTAAAGATTGAGTTATTTTAATTAGTTTTGCCTTAAATAATTAATCAATATTGAGAAGGGTGCTCTTAGACTACTAATCCAGATTAGCAAATGCACATACATGTGAGGTAAATCATAGTTTAGACTTTAGAGTACTAGTGTGCTAGTATCGACGTGGCGTTATAAATCCGTTTTGTGGCGTAATTAGGTTCCGACTTCCGCGTATTGGTGATAGAAACGCGTGGCCTAACGTCCAAGTACCGTCAAAACGGTCAAATCCCATTCTGCCGGGCCCCACTACCTGCGTCTTTTATTTTGGCGTTCCCCACCTTTCCCCTTTTTCTCTTTTCGCGGTGCTTTTCTGGTGAGCGCTGAACCAATTTCAATCGTTAGGTTTTCTTCCGCCCACCGAACCTCTCCTCTCCTCTCCTCTCCGTTCATCTTTCTCTCTCTACAACTCACAATCACATTGGTTGATCTCATTAATTAGCTTCCCTTTTCGCTGATCCATAGCATCACAATCGATTTCTCTCCGTTTTCATTCCTGTTCATCTCGATCTCCAGACTCCAGGGGTGATTTTTCGCTTCTCTGCCTTGATCGGTGGTCGATCATGGCGGAGGGGTCGTTCCGGTCCAACGACCAGTACTATAGCTGCTCTGATTCATCTGCCTCTGGCTCGCCCGATGCTCCGGTCGACGCTGACGCTGACGCTGAAATCACTGCCGACCGTGGCAATGTGGACTTGGAGTATGTCGGCGATGACGTCATCGGCGGTGGATCGTCTGAGATAGAGGCGGATACCGCCTCTCGTAGTATCAGCACCAGCAGTTCAAACTTTTCAGGTCCTTCTTTGCGAATTTGATTTTGTAACTGTCCCTGTTTTTTATTTTTCCTCGTTCTTTCTTTGGAAATAATGCTTCGTCGTTTTTTATGTTTAATGGTGAATGATTTCATGACGGCTCATCTCTGATGTTTCACGGTCTACTACTCTACTATATATTCATGGGCACAATATCTTGTCGGGAGTCGGGGATTTAGAAGTTTGTGATCTTGCATGTTGCAATTTCTTGGTTATGATTTTGATTTGCTGTGGTTCAGGGATTATTGATGGGAATTCATCCACAGAAAACAATGTGCTTGGTAAAACATCGGCGTCTAATCAGCTTACAAAACCCAGACAGGAGTCACAGGACAGGAAAAGTCGGTCTATTGCTTTACTCTTGTCGAAGTTTTTTGACGAAAAAATTCCCGGCAAAAAGAAGGTGAGACGTTTATTGCACTTCATCTGCCATAAATGGTGTCATGATGACTATGTCTATTTTTTAGGTGCTGTATCTTCCCTTGCCCCAACATGAACGTGTCTTTCTGATTTTACCTAGAGTTCCCATTGGCTGCAATATGAAAATGATGATTTTGGCCACTTGACATCTTTCAGATGAGAGATTTCCGCATTTTTAGTTTCACCTGTGTTTGAATCACTGGGTAATTAAGCTCATTTAATTTGACCATTGCAGCTCAAATGGATGAAACGGGTAGCTACTGTTAAAGGTGATGGAACTGTAGAGTTTGAGGTTCCAGGGGATATTAAACCTCCACCTAGTCCGCATTTAGGAACTGGAGTTGCAAATGGTGAAGCATCGGGAGAAGAACAAGATCAGTCAACTGACCTTACAGATCTGCCTCTAATGCAGATTGTCATGCTAATTGTTGGAACTAGAGGTGACGTACAACCCTTTGTTGCTATTGGAAAGCGGTTACAGGTGTGTGCCAATAATCTAATACCTTTATACATGTCATTTGGTCTACTTGCTATAACTTACGACTAAGAGGTGTTTGCTGGGAATTTTTTCATAGGAACATGGCCATAGAGTTAGACTGGCAACTCATAGAAATTTTAGAGAGTTTGTTCTGGCTGCTGGATTGGAGTTTTTTCCTCTAGGCGGAGATCCTAAAGTTCTTGCTGGCTGTAAGCAATATCTTTCAATTGATTTTGTTTCAGCAGGATTAAATACAGTATAAGATCGTACTTTACTTTGGCTGGCCTTTCTGGTTTTCAAGATTCAGCAGGATTAAATACAGTATAAGATCGTACTTTACTTTGGCTGGTCTTTCTGGTTTTCAAGATTCAGCCTGGAGTAAGAACTCATTGATTCGAGGGTCTAACATCTAAATAGATCATTTTGATACTGAACAAGACTCCCGTTATAACCTGTGCATCAGATCTTTAGACATTGCATTTTGAATAGCTTTAACAGAACTCCAGCTCGGGAAATTAATTTTTTCAAGCAGTTAAATTGATTTTCATTTTCATATGAAATCAATATATCAACTAGCACTGGCAGCGTTTTTGTTGTTAAAACTGAAAGGGATTTACCAATTTCAATTCAAAATTGAAAGGAATGTAAATTTCAAATCAATCGCTTATTTTTCCTATGATATGTAACTCTGTGCAAGCTACTTCTTTTGCAATCATCTGGCTGTATTTTTTTTCTTTTCGCTTTTCTTGTCAATACTACTTAAAAAGGCTTGACTCTTTTTGGTATTTTTTGGGTGCTTATGTGCAGACATGGTCAAGAACAAAGGATTCTTGCCATCAGATCCTTCTGAAATATCTGTACAGAGGCAACAAATAAAAGATATAATAGACACTTTATTACCGGCATGCAAGGACCCTGATCCAGATTCAAAGGAACTATTTAATCCAGATGCAATTATTTCCAACCCTCCAGCATATGGTTAGCACTTAAACCTTCAGTCGATATCTTTATTCTTTACCCACAATACTTGCTTCTTGAGGTTATTGATGTTAAGATATGCAGTTATACATTGAAAGTTATCCAATCTTTGATTATGGAGTCATGTCCCATGACTACATTTTATGATTTCCTTTGATTTGACCTTGTAGAATAAGAAAAGACTAGTTTTTACCTTTAATTGGGAACTTTTCTGTTGTTCTTTTTTCTTTATCAGTAAGTAAAATTAAATAGGGTGCATAATTAGTTTTGCATGATTGATTTATTTCCTTTTAAAGTCCTTAGTTCTCTTACAGGAATTCACTCTGCTGAAGTGATCAAAATCTGTTTCAGGACATACACATGTAGCAGAGGCCCTCAAAGTACCTCTTCATATATTTTTTACAATGCCGTGGACGTAAGTTATTCTCATTTACAGTTCTTTATTCTTAATTTATTTGTTAAGATATATCTTAATATCTTAATATATAACCTAAACAAGTTACTTTTTTTAAGGCACGGTAAGCTTTACTGCTGACCTGTTTAGATTCTTCTCATTTCATGAAATTGATTGTTATCTTTGGGCCTGAAGATTCCTGACATTATTATGAATAATCTTGTTTTCTTCTGCCCGTTGCAGGCCAACTAGTGAATTTCCACATCCTCTATCCCGTGTTAAGCAAACTGTTGCGAACAGGGTACCTTCTCCCTGCATTATGACTTCCACATGGATTTGCATTTGATAAAATTTTCATTCTAACTTGGCAAATCATTTGTTTTTCAGCTTTCATATCACATAGTTGATGCATTAATTTGGCTTGGGATGCGGGATATCATAAATGATTTTAGAAAGAAAAAGCTGAAGCTGAGGCGTGTCTCATACTTGAGTGGCTCTTATAGTTCTCCTCCTGATTTGCCTTATGGATATATTTGGAGTCCCCACCTCGTTCCCAAACCCAAAGGTTAGGAAGGGCTTGTTTGATACGTCATGCTTGCATAATTATGTGGTACTTTAAACTTATACTCCCTCCGTTTACATATATTAGACGTTTTAAGCTTATGCGCAAAAATTAAGAAACTGCAGAGATAATTAATGTACTCCACATTGAAATAATGAAATGACAAGCTGATAGGCTAAAAAATAAAGCATTGAAATTTTTTTTCACTCCATTCGTACTTTGTAAGAAAGAAAGATAGAAAGAGAAAGTGAGTATGCCTGCAAATTAACAGGCCTCCAACAGTGTAAAATCAGTACTTTGTTAATTATTACTTACTGAACAATTGCCAGAAAAATTACAGTAAACACTTTAATAATAAAAACGTCAATTAAAACTGATCAAGATTTTAACCCTAAAACGTCTAATATATGCAAACGGAGGGAGTATAAGATATTATAATTAGTTATAAAGTGACTTATAATCATCTCTGATTATTTAAATACATGTGATGGTTTATGAATTCCGATGTGCTTAAATGAATATGCGATTTTTTTTTCCATGCAGATTGGGGGCCTAAGATTGATGTGGTTGGATTTTGTTTCCTTGATCTTGCATCAAATTATGATCCTCCAGAAGAACTTGTGAAGTGGCTTTTACAAGATGATAAAAAGCCAATTTATATTGGTTTTGGGAGCCTTGTGAGTTATAATTGTCTGAGAGTCCATCATTCATATCCTTTCCCCAGTTCTTTGTTAGTATTAACGATGTGAAATTAGTTCTGTTCTATTATTACCCAGGCTTTTGACATGCCTTTTTAGTTTAGCATTCTTTGGTTTTAACTTTCCAGAGAAAAAAACATAATGTTTTGGTTAGTTTGAGTGATAGTTTCAAGTTGGCTATTATAAATGGTTGGAAGACAACTTATGCAAAGGGTGCAAAGAATATTTATTACTGTATTGGATTTAGAATCTTAGTTCTTGGTTCATTTGGATAAATTTACTTCATTTATGAGTTGTATACTTGTATGTATCCGGTCATTATATGTTCAGAGAAAGATTAAGGTGACTTGACAAATGTAATTAAAATGACTTCAACAAATTTTTCAGTGATCCTTTTGAAAGCGTTTCCATGCCTATTTGTTTCTTTTGGATTGTTTTTTTGTCATCTGCTGTTAATTTTATTAAATGAATGTTGTTGTCTTTGCAGCCAGTCCAGGAACCGGAGAAAATGACTCAGATCATTGTTCAAGCTTTGGAAAGGACTGGTCAAAGAGGCATCATTAATAAAGGATGGGGTGGTCTCGGGAATTGTAAGACACTTGTTCCTTTTATTGTTACTGTACTACATAGGATAAGGGCGGGGAAGATGAAAAGGAGTTAAGTTGTATTGTTTTAACTTAAATGTATTTTCTTTTTCGTAGTGTCTGAACCAAAGGACTTTGTGTACTTGTTGGACAACTGCCCTCACGACTGGCTATTCTTACAATGTGCGGCAGTGGTATGATCTGTTCCTCTCTACTCAAAGTTCATTGCATTCACTACTAATGGATAAAGTAGCATGCCTGATATATTTGGATGAATCTCTCTCTTTTTTTTTGGTTGGTTGGTCTTACAATGTGCTGCAGTGGTAAAATCTGATTTTCTGTCTCTGTTCAGTTCAAGTTCATTTTGTTTAAAAGCAATAGCTAATGTGGCATGCCTAATATATTTTGTTGAATCTCATTTTTTAGTGTATCTATTATTGTCCTCAATATTCTTACAATGTGCTGCCAGGGGCAAAATTTGCTTTTCTTGTCTCTATTCTATAAAAACCTTATTGTGTTTACATACGGAGTACAATTTATTATGTAGTATACTTAATATATTTTGATGAATATTGATCTCATAATTTCATTTTGAAAAAAACCTTATTGTGTTTACATACGGAGTACAATTTATTATGTAGTATACTTAATATATTTTGAAGGCATGACTTGGAATTGTGAAGCTAAGTTTACAAAGGCCTTGTGGTGCCTCAAAATTTGCAATTCAAAGTTTTATTAGTCTTTTTAACAGGGAAGTACGAAGTACTGAGCCCATTTACCACTTAGCTCTTTAACAGCCTGTTGAATACAGTATGAGATAACGTGTCAACAAGAATGAAGTAATACATTTACCACTTGAAGTGCATATTGCCTGCCTTTCAATTCTAGTACGCATTCATTGGTTTTATTTCAGGCGTTCTATGCATACTGTGTCCTTAATGACTATAAGCTTCATCATTGTGAGGTTCTCTTTTTTATTTCAGGTGCATCATGGTGGTGCTGGAACCACTGCTGCTGGTTTAAAAGCTGCGGTATCTACCCAATTCTCATATCAGTTCTCTAAGTTTCACGTTAATCCTTTTAAGTTTTATAAGCCATTATATATTCTCTATGCATTTTTCAGTGTCCAACAACCATTGTGCCTTTCTTTGGAGATCAACCCTTTTGGGGAGATCGAGTGCACGCAAAAGGCGTCGGCCCTGCACCAATCCCAATTGACGAGTTCTCGCTTGATAAGTTGGTTGGTGCAATAAACTTTATGCTTGAACCAAAGGTACACTGCAAGCCTTTTTTAATCAACACTGTTGCATGTTTTGCTTTATATGTTACTCTTGCCTGCAAAAAGTGTAGGTGCAGTTAAGGTATTTTTCCAAGTTCATAACTATGGATAGTTGAATCTTTTGGTTACGGTGAATTGCTTTTATGGGCCATTGTTATCTGACCAAACCAGGTCACTGATTGGTATTGGCTTGAATGGGTTGTAGGTGAAGCAGCATGCTATGGACCTGGCCAAGGCAATGGAGAATGAGGACGGAGTAACAGGGGCAGTGAATGCATTTCATAGACACTATCTTCATCACAAATCCGAGCTTCAGCTTGTGAAACCTAATTTTGGATCGTCACCCTTCTCCATAAGGCGGTGTTTTGGGAGACCCTAATCGTCATCTGTAATGAGAAGTCATCCAGATCCAGTGTGATCCTATATTTCTGCTAAATGGAGCTGAGTTTAACTGCTGCTGGTATGCACTCTGCTAATATTAACATACCATCTTGTTGCTTGTAACTTGTACCCACCTATATACCCTTTTAGCTTCATCGGCCAAGTATAGATTACATGCTTGATATTTCTGTTCCAACGCCTTCATATTGTAAGGTTCGGAAATTTGCACAAAGCCTCGTGCTTTCGTTTTTGTGTGATCTGCAAGTATCTACTGATTGTACACGTAGGCATCCATTTTAAGAAAATTAGGTTTGTATGCTGATCAATATCGTGACAAACTGATGCCAAACACCCCGTAAGCTATTTTGTTTTGATTATGGAGTCATGTTGAGACACTACTAAGGGGTCTAGAATACTTGATGCTACAATTCTACTAGCGTTACTATGGACACAGTTGCCGTCGTTCTTCGCGACAAATCAAGCCTTAATCACAGAAACATTATGTACAGTCCTGAATTTTATGAATACGTGGTTGAAACCTCACCTTTCTGATTCAACAATGGGGAACTTGATTCAACAATGGGGAAATCTAATGTGGGAATAACAGGTGGTTGGGTTCTTCGAGTTACTGTCATTTTCAACCCAGCTGTTGTGTGGATTGTTGCTCCTGTCGTCATCTCGACCTACAAGTATAAGCGAATGTTAGATTTTGATCTCGTGTAATCGATATTACTCTTTTAACTTTCGATGTACTATGGACTCAGTCTTACAGGTGGTGCTCCAGGTGCCATTTCGAAGTTGAACCTCCGAACAAGCATTGTGAGTGCTACTATATTCTGCACGCAGCCGAATGATGTTTGAGATACGACGAGTTTAGAAGATAAATTTAGCATTTTTGTGAGAGTTTACCTCATATGTAGCAAACATGTCGCCCACACACTTCCTAGGACCTCCTCCGAAGGGCACATATCTGGAGCAGAAGAATGAAACAATCATATGTTGTAGGTCAGGCAAAGTAACGAACATCTTGACGGATTTCATACTTTTCGAAACCAACTCAAGAGCATTCGTCTTGAACGACTGGAGTGGGATTCGATGAATTGACCTAAAATACCTGAAATCTTGGTTAGTCTCGTTTGGGTTAGGTCCGTCTAAAGGCCATCTTTCGGGATTAAACTTGTCTGCATCTTCCCACAGGTGGGGACTGCGGTGCAGGTTCCAGACGGAGATGAAGATGTCTTCACCACTGCAAAGAGGTTTAATCTTGTGAACTTGGGAAAAAGGACACTAGCTCATTAGTAACTTACTGTGAAAGTTCATCATCAATGAGCCAGCTGAAGAAGTTACAGTGGATATTCACCTATTAATTGGATACTTGTCCAGCACATCAGATTCAAGAGATCGCCGGATCAACACAGGAGGTTGTGGATACAGCCTCAACGACTGCATTGTATAGTAACAGCGAACACATGTCAAATCAACAAGGAGGTTAGGAATCTGAATATATCATCCAATATGCAGGAAAACGAAAGCAGCATCTTACTTCATTGATCACTCGAGTTGTATACTTAAGTTTCTTCATATCCTCGATAGATGGGAAACGGTCACCCAAAACTGAATCAACCTAAGAAAATTACAGTATCGTGTAAACAGTCA
The DNA here is from genome assembly GCA_037127255.1 of Persicaria tinctoria. Lineage (NCBI taxonomy): Eukaryota > Viridiplantae > Streptophyta > Magnoliopsida > Caryophyllales > Polygonaceae > Persicaria > Persicaria tinctoria. The sequence continues at coordinate 12,973,361 of JBANSL010000012.1, forward strand.
CCTGTGCCAGATTTCCAAATTAGCTTAACAGGCTCAGGACTAGAAGCAAATACCTCATCCTGAAGCTTTGCCACTACACTTGGTTCCTGTATCAACAAGGGAAGTGAACCTGTAAGGTTAGCCAGGATCGATTTTTCGACAGGTATGTACAAAACATCTCAGTTCATGAATCTTTTGGGGCCATAACAAGAACCGGCTCCAGTATTTAATAGAGATTGCCATAGAGAGCAGACAGATCTTACCTTGGAAAGGAGATAGAAAGTCCATGTTAGTACTGCTGCAGACGTTTCATGTCCAGCAATTAGCATTGTCATCAAATCATCACGAAGTTGCTTGCTGGAAACCTACAAGCAAGAAATTCAGCGAAACCTTTCCAAGGTAAACATCACAATATGCAACAGATAACATCTCACTGCATAAGTGGGTCATACATCGTCTCCTGATGCCAAAAGGAAATGCAATATGCTAGGGTCTCGTTCATTCATGTATTCCTCGTAGAATTGCACGTCTTCTTCTTCAACAATTCTCTGAAGAATTAGGTTCAGCAATTCATTTAGAAAATATTTACCATTATCATTGGGCAAAAGTACAAATATGACTTTACCTTGCAGATTGCTATTAAGTTATCAAGTGTATCATTTATCAACTTGAGGGCTGCAGTCACCTTTCTCTGCCTCGGAGATATATCTTTCCAGATGGGTATATCCCAAACTGGTATTGGAGAAACACTTCGATCCTCCGCTTCCCTCAAAACAGTATAAACAGCCTGTTCAGAGTAAAAGACAGAAAGCTACATTTACCCTGAACAGACTGAGATTATTAAGATAAACCGGAAGAAAGAAAAGCATACCTCCACTATTCCTGTATCATTTGTTAAAGAATCAAAATCATAATTAAACACAGCCTTTCCAATTATATCCAATGTCAAACGAGAAAACAATGATTCCATCTCTACATCCTCTCCATTTGATGCAGCGTCGTCTAGTTTCTGGCAGAGTCTATCTGAAGCTTGTCCAAAGAGGCCAATCATGGCTCCTACATACTGAGAGAGAGGATATTGAATAGGATAAATCAGAACTGAAGAGATGAATAAGAATCAGGATCTGTGAAGCTCGGAACTTATTCTGTTATTTCTATTCATAGCTTTGAAAGCAGATACAGATGAATGGGAGATGAGAAAGGCAGAAATGCACCTTCATATGCAATGCAGGAACTATAGCACGTCTTCGAACTCTCCATATCTCTCCATCGGCAGGAATCAGACCCTTGCCCATCACAAAGTCCAGAATTTCAGCCAAAATACCCTGCAAATGTAAGATTTAGCACAAGCAGTTTTTTATGATTCTAACTGAAATAGCTATCTATTGGGTACTTTTCCGGCGTATTTTATAGATGAGAAACACGGAAAGGGATTTCCATTTTACCGTACCTTTGAGTAAGCCTTAGAATTGTCCTTCAATATATGCTTTGCAATGAGAGGATCAGACACAATGAGAAAGGACTGCAACAATAATACGATAAATATGAATAAACCTGAGATAGTAAATTTCTAAATGTGAGCCTGAAAAGAGGGTGATTCAACATCAAATCACGTGCTGGATAAGATATAGAAAAAAAACCCACCTTTGGACCAAATGTGAGCCTGAAAATTCCACCATAAGTGAGATAAAGCTCATATAGAGGAATGAAGAACGCCTCATTTCTGACGGACTGTATTGACCCCTTTGCCTCTGGTATCTTTGGATAATCTTCACTTGGTTTAAACAGAAAATCAAGAATACCTTGAGGAACACCCAACTTCGTCAAGCTATTTCTCAACCCAGCAGGAAAACTTCATACAATGCAGGACCGAAAAGACAGAAGACAAGTTAACAACACCCTCTGACATCATAATTTACTTCACCACAACAAAGAAAAGGAAAGAAAAAGAAGACAACATACAAAACATGTCAGCTAGCAAGAGTTATAACAGAGCTAAAACAAGCAACATTGAGCTTTGCAAAGTGCCTCAAGATTCAGGAAATTCAATCTTCTTCAGAAGAAATTTATGTTGACATAAAGAAGGTAAAATGAGCTAATAGCGCAAACTATGATCTGCTTTCTTTGCAATTACTCTTTCCGCTCTACAATATGAATCCATTTAGCCTTTAAATCTTGATTGGAAATACAAGTAACTTTAGATTTTACCACCGTTATTGAACTACTCTTTTTCACCTTTTCCTCTACACCGATTGTCAGTCAAGAGTTATGTTATTTTTATTGAACCTAGGAGTACAATATTTGGTTAATCTGATATCTTTGGTTGAAACAATTGAAGCCCAAAAGTTAACTCAGATCTTAAAAAGTCCATTCCCTATTATCAGTAGATTCAGTACAAGTGCAATGCTCACTGCCACTGCCTTGGTTTCAGATCATCTATAGGGCCCAAAAAAAAAAGCATCACAATTTTGCACAGCTCAAATCGGGAAAATAAAGGAAATGGCATTAGATTTGATGATAAAAAAATAATAAAAAAACTCCAGAAAAATTGAGAGAGACAAAGTAAGGTAAGAAAACCTAGATCGCTGAACAGTGAATGCACCAGAAGCAATCCGGGAAGACAACTCAGCTCGGCGCTTCTCCTCGAGAAGCTTCTCGACACTCTTCACCCCATCTTCAATTGCCTCATCGGGTTGCTTGCCATTCGAAGAGGAGCAAGAAATCACTGTCATTTAAGCCCAATTTCAGGAAGAAAAAAAAGGGAAATCAGCGATGAGATTGATAAGCAACGAAACCAAACTAAAGAGGCAATACATTGAGGGATTCGGAGGGGTACCGATTCTGGGCCTTGAAGAAGAAGAAGAAGGGATTAGGAGGAATGGTTTGGGAAGAAGCTTGGAGGAGGAAAGAGATGGGGATGAGATAGGAGGGGCGCGCAATACACAAACGTGGGAAGCCATGTAGGGAGTTGGAGATTCTTTGGAAGCTTTAAAGCTTTAAGCTTTGTTGGTTATATTTGTCTTTTTTATAAAATATACGGAGTATAAAATGAAGAAATGGTAGTAACTAAACCAAAATAAATGTTTTATTTGAATGTTTAGTTTTCAGTTTTTATCTGAGTGTGCCGCATCCACCTTAATCATCTTATTTTCAATCAATTATTTCTTTTTTTAATTTTTTTGCAATTAATTTTCATTTTTTAAATAACCAACATGTTTTTAATTCAAAATATGAAATTACTATATCCGTCTAAAAATATAGGTCATTTAACTTTTTAACATGTTTTTAAGGGCAAAAAATAAAATAAAATATTAACTTTTTTTAATTGAATTTTAAAAATAATATTATACTTATTAATAATAAATATAATATTATTTTAAAAAATTAATAAATAATCAATATTTTACATGCTTTTTAACTCCTTAAAAAATGTGTAACGATCTATATTTTGAGACAGATGGATTAATATATAACCTATATCTATTTGTAAATCTTCGTATATAATCACAAATTCACAATGGAGCTCATCTTGAATAAGTCTAAATGCCTAATACGTATAGTATACAATTCTCTTATGAGTCCCTTCTTATAAGTTTAATTCAAAGTATTAAACTAATATGTAAATTTTATTTAAATACATAATATTAATTTATTTTATTATTAAAATTTTATTTAAAAAAAAATCGTGTCATGACATGTAAACTGTACTACTATCACTTACTAGACTCGTTTTTATTAGTTATCCTTCACTTTTCTTTCTTTTTTCTCACTCTTATCAATTTTTTTTTTTTTAAAATGTACTAACTAAATTTACTAACTATTCTCACTAATTTTGCACTCCGTACATCATTGTCTTTTTAATTTACTTTTTACAACAAATTTATATAGGAAATTGTGAAAAACCTTCTACTCCCCATATATATACATGGTTGCAAAATATATATTACTAATCCTAAAATGGAACATGAAATGTCCAATATTTTTGGTTAGCTACTGGCATCCAATTCATCAAAGTTTTAAAAGTTGCTAAAAAAGGATTAGTTTATACTTTATAGCACTAAAAAAAACAGGGATTAGTTTAGAAGGAGAGCTATGACCTTATTGGCCTCTTCAAACCAAAATGGTTATGGAAAAACGACACACATAAAAAAAAAAAAAACTAGTTTAAACAATTATCCTCGAAAATTACAAATAGATCTTGAAATGTCATAGAAAACGATCACAAAAAAAAACCAAATTTAATCAATTCGATGATTAGTTTCCTTGATGTAGCAATGCAACAAGTTATAGGCTTCTAGCAGTTGGGGTCTTTCTTGGTGTTCATGCTGCGTGTGGCCGTCTCCCTTAGGGCTCCTTGCGACTGCTCCGCCTTGTCTCTCACCGACTCCCCCACCTTCTACGCCGTCCCCTTTGTCGATCCCCACACGTCTTCTGCTACCTTCTTCGCCCTATCCGCTACTCCCTGCGCGGTCTCTTTTGTCTCATCGAATATCTACAAAACATACATCTTAATTAAAACTCGATATCCAATTGCTGTCATTTGTTAAAAAAAAAACATGTCTTGAGTCTTGAGATATTCACATCATCTGTTCTCGAAGAAGCTTGTTTCTTTACGTCGTCGAACACTTCAGTCACTCCTTTGTTATCTGAACAATCGGATGTTTTTTGATGTGCAAAACGCTCCTGAATCAATAATAATTAAAGAAATCTATTATATTAATAAAATTTAATGAATGTGGAAACCTTGATTAATTAAATTGTAATTAATTACACTTAACCAATTACTTGGATTCGCCTTGCTAGAACACCCAAAGGGCTCAAATGGGATGATGATCTTCCGGTGATGGGTCCGTTCAAGCCACCAAATTTTGCTAAGCTTCCCATGTTAATTACGGTTTTCGGTTGTTAGTTTAGTTTCTTGAATACGTTGATTTGGGTTTGGAATTTATCTGATAAAAGAAAGGAAGTTATAATTGAGGTATTTATAGGTTGAAGAAACAATGGAAAAAGTTAATTCATTTGTGAAATTCACTCAGAAATGGTTGGAGTGGGAATCGGGCAAAAACCTTTTTGAGTGTTTTCAGGACTTTCCCGTTAATTTTGTAGATAAAATTGAAAAGAGGACAAGAAGATTAGTTAATTAGTTGGGGAGATTATTTTTTTCCCATCAAGACATTTAATTTGGCGTTTATTTTAAGAAAGTAATATTCCAAGAGTTTTTTAATACTAAAAGCACTAGAATTTTGTTTTATCTTTGCAGATGATATTAAATTTTTTACTATCATAAAGTTTTCTATAAGACATATAAGATTGAGATAATTATAGTGCATATTTTTTCTAGTGGTAAACCAGGCTATAAGTGGAAAGAAATAGTTTGAGAGAGTGGCATTTAGCGTTAATGGTGGAAGTTGACTCTTGTTGTGACTTGTGATGTCTTGGAATATTTGTCCCACATCGAAAACCACGAGAACCAAAACCTTGTATATAAGTCAGCAGATCACTCTTCTTATTACCAATTAGTTTTAGATGGAACTCCGTTGATTTTGTGTGTTCGGGATCTATTCATCACTATATATTCATATCCGGTGAACATATAAAAAAGGAATATTAGCCTAACAAGTTGATTGGGCATTGACAAGATCGATCACTTTGAAAAAACGTAATAATAGCCTAACAAGTTGATTGGGCATTGACAAGATCGATCACTTTGAAAAAACGTAATAAGATATCATTTTGAACGACAAGATTGATCATCAACTAATAAAGACCAAAAATTACCAATTCCATATAAACCTCGGCAATCAATTGGGAAATGGCCATCCCTATTTACCCATCTACAATACAATACTTGAATCAGGAAGAGAGTTTATAGACTGAATATCAAATCGGACTTGTAATTGTAAATCACATTGAATTGCTCTAGCCATCTCTCTCTTAACAAGAACATTTTTTTGGAAAGATTAGTTCCTCGTGTTAGTCCTCAAGATGAGAACTTGTAGTTCAAAATCAGAGAGAAGTTCCATGTAGAAAAAGACAATCCGCTACACGATTCACTTCACCGAAAAAAACGTGCTCTAGACTCCTCTACTAGGCTAGCACGATTGTAAACCTCTAGATATAGTGCTAGTGTAAGATGTTCATATCGGAGGACATTAATTAATGGTAAGTTGTGTATCTTTTTTGGTTACCACCTCATAAGTTGACGTTCATATCGGAGGACATTAATTAATGGTAAGTTGTGTATCTTTTTTGGTTACCACCTCATAAGTTGTCTTCAAGTTTATGTTAACAAATGTTACAACTTTTAAAAATAGTGGGTATTTGTGTTGAGCCGGGAAGCAAGGGGACGTCAGACAAACCCCTTTAACACACATGAATCGGGATGGACAAGAACTGTAAATCAGAGAGCCAAACTCAAGCAACCCAAACCAACAATCAGACACAAACAGAAGATAAATAACCAAGCACAAAGAACACCAGATTTACGTGGAAACCCCAAAACGGGGAAAAAACCACGGGAGACAGAAACTTCCACTATCAATAATAACAAGTGGGTACAATCTTCCCTAGACAAAGCTAGAGGCATACAACATCATCAAGCATCAACAAGCTTGGAAAATCTCCAATTTCATCACCCAATTGATGAAAATCAACAACAACCCAAGAAAGAACACAAGCAAAGGGGATCTGAGATTGGAGGCTCAAAACGACGATCCAACCGTACAAAATGAAGCCTATGATGAGGTGAACAACATACCAGAAAATCGTCCCAATCGGAGGTCGTTTGGTCGTCGATCGGGGCACTTCAAAATGGGCTGAACAAGGGCATACGAGATTTCTCTCCAAACTCTCTCTTTTCTCCCTTTCTCACTCTTTGTTTTCTCTCTCTTACTTTCCCAAATGGAAAGACATCCCCTTTTATAAAGGAGGAGGGTAAAACTTCACATGGTAAAAACCACATGGTAAATAGTCCATTGGACTCTTCCCCCATATAGGAGGGAAACCCAACATAGGTCCCCCTCAATCCTATATGGAGGGCTCGAGCAAGCCCGCCTTTGAGCGGCACTTGATGAGCTTCTCCTTTGACAAAGTCTTTGTCAGCATATCTGATCCGTTGTCATTTGTGTGGATCTTCACGAGCTCAAAATCATCGTCTTCTACTCTTTCTCGAAGCCAATGATACCTTCTTCGGATGTGCTTGGTTCGAGAATGGTAGGCGGCATTCTTGGCAAGGTGGATGGCACTCTGATTGTCACAATAGAGTGGGTAGCTAGCTTGCTCCACTCCCAACTCCTCTAGGAAGTCTCTCATCCATATCAACTCCTTACCAGCTTCAACTGCAGTCATATACTCTGCTTCTGTCGTTGACAAAGCAAAACACTTCTGCAGTCTCGATTGCCATGAGACTGCTCCCCCTGCGAATGTAATCAGATATCCAGATGTGGATCGGCTCGTGTCAATATCACCTGACATGTCTGCATCTGTAAAACCATCAAGCATAGGTTTTCCAGAACCAAAGCACAAACACACTCTCGAAGTGCCTCTGAGATACTTGAGAATCCATTTCACTGCAGCCCAATTCTCCTTTCCAGGATTACTCATGAACCTGCTGATAACCCCAACTCCATAGGCGATGTCTGGCCTAGTGCAAACCATGGCATACATCAAACTACCAACGGCTGAAGCATAAGGCACCTTCTTCATCTCCTGTTTCTCTTTCTCACTTGTAGGACACTGATCAGAACTCAGCTTCATGTTCACTGCAAGTGGAGAACTCACGGGTTTAGCCTTGTCCATGTTGAATCTTTGCAGCACCTTCTCAATGTATCTTTCTTGTGATATCCACAACTTCCGATTCTTTCTGCCACGGGTAATCTGCATACCCAAAATATTTCTTGCAGGGCCAAGGTCCTTCATAGCAAAGGACTTCTTCAACGCAATTTTCAAACTAGCAATCTTGTTGGTATCCCGACCAACAATAAGCATATCATCCACATAAAGCAAGAGAATCAGAAAGTCACCTTCGGCGTAATTCTTCACAAACACGCAGTGGTCGGCATGTGTCTTGTGGAATTTGTGGTCGATCATAAAAGACTCGAACTTCTTGTACCATTGCCGAGGTGCTTGTTTCAAACCGTACAAGCTCTTTTTGAGACGACAAACCATCTTCTCTTTTCCCTTGACTTCAAAACCTTCAGGTTGCTCCATATAGATTTCTTCTTCCAAATCACCATGAAGGAAGGCGGTTTTCACATCAAGCTGCTCGACCTCTAGGTCCATGCTAGCAGCCATTCCTAGAACAACCCGGATGGATGACATCTTCACAACTGGAGAGAAAATCTCATCGAAATCTACACCCTTTTTCTGTTCAAAACCCTTCACCACAACTCTGGCTTTGAACCTAGGAGGTGTACCATCTTCTCCAGACTTCAAACGAAAAACCCATTTGTTCATGAGTATGCTAAGATAATAGGGAGTTTGATGTTTTTGATGAACTACACTCGGCCTGATATTGCTTATGCTTTAAGTAGACTCAGTAGATATACCCATAACCCTAGTAGTGATCATTGGACCGCACTTCACAGATTATTGAGATATCTGAAGGGTACAATGGATTGGGGGTTACATTATGTAGGGTACCCTCAAACTTTGGAGGGTTACTGTGATGCAAACTGGGTTACTGATAATGATGAGGTTAGCTCCACTAGTGGTTATGTGTTTACATTATGTGGTGGTGCTATTTCGTGGAAATCATCAAAGCAAACTTGCATAGCTAGATCAACTATGGAATCTGAGTTCATTGCTTTAGATTTAGCCGGTCAAGAGGCTGAGTGGTTAAGAAGCTTACTGGCTGATTTACCTTTGTGGGGGCGCAAAGCTCCATCTATTTCTCTACATTGTGACTCACAATCTGCTATCTGTGTAGCTAACAACAATACATACAATGGCAAGAAGAGACACATCCGGATTCGACATGAAGCTGTGAGACAGCTAATTGTGACTGGTGTGATCTGTCTGGAGTATGTGAAGTCTGAGAGAAATCTGGCTGATCCATTGACGAAAGGACTGACAAGGAGGTTGGTTCTCGATTCGTCTAGGGGAATGGGACTCAAGCCCATAAGATGAGAGATACACCACATCTCATTCCCAAGGACAGTGTATCGGAAGAAGGTTGAGTCATGTACTCTTAATGAGTCCATAGCCCAGAATTGGGTGGTCCTATTGAGAAGGACTTGATGGATTCACCGAAATATGTAGAGGTTGAGCGAAATGCTCTTAATGGTTCTATAGCCCTACAAGGGTGGTCTATATGAGATAGACTTGATGGAACCACCTACGAGAGTGTGAAGGGTTGGTCACCTTCTATGAAAGACATGGGTAGTCTTTCTAGAGCACTCTTTAGTACCCAAGGTCAGAGATGACTACCAATTTGCAGGTATTATCGCGGAATCACTAAAGAACATGGAAGAGGTATGTGCTGCTGATGCTAGCTCTTGAATCAGAAGGTTCAAGACTCGTTCACCTATCTAATTTGAGAGTCTGCTCAGTTTCACTATGTGTTGGTTCAATCGCAAGACACCAGCATTTAAGTACTTTTTCCTAAACTTTGCTCAGGACACTGTTTTTCAAGTTTTATTATGAAAAACCTCAGTTCCTCGCATTTGTGGGGGACTGTTGGAGGAAGTGCTTGAATTTAAGGGAAGGTGAAAAGTTTTGTCCCACATTGGATACTAGGGACATTAGGAGTTGATTTAAAAGGGGTACTTGTTCCACCATTGTTTGAGTGATGGAATAGGGGTCTCACATGCGCGCACCACCACCGCCGCCGCCGGTCCGTGACACGTGCGCGGAGGGGAGGGGAGGGGAGGGGTGGGGTGGGGTCTGTTTTGGGTTCTCGTTTAATTAATTGGGCCAAATAAGTTACAGAATATTTGTATAAGATTTCTGTGACTTATTGTTTTCTTTTCCGATTTATTTCTCGAGTTTATCCATCTGTTTGTAAATGTTCCGTGATTTTCTCCATGTTTGAAAGTGGTGCGTTTTCTGGTCCGAGATCCTCGCCTGCACTACCGAGGAGGAGCGTCTCTTTTCCAGTTTAAAACCAGACGTCTCCTCTTCAGTTTAACACACAGAAAAACCTTCTCCCTTTTTAACTTAGTTCTGAGCAAAGTCTTTGTGATTCCAAACCCTTGTTTCGAGTGCACGACTACGAGGGTGTGTTGTGTAACCTTGGGGGGCGAAGCCAGTTGCCGACTTGCACCTACGGTCGGGGCGAATTCGCTTCTAAGGCAGTGGGTTCAGCATATACCACGCCACAACCTTTCTGGTTTTTCTACACAATTGTTTTCGACGGTTTCAACTTCGTTTTCCAATCGGCGGCCCTACATTTGCACTTACAGATATATCCCTCCGTTCCGTCTCGCTGGCTTCGTTCGTGGCGTCACTTGTCTTTCGCACCCCGACTCCATCGTTCTTTGGAACCCCATAATCCATAAGCACGTCGAGATCCCTCCCTCACCTTCCCATGAACGGTACCTGTGCGCCGTAGGGTTCGGTTTCGATGGTCGTAGGAGATATGACTACGGCTTCAAGGTGGTGACGATTCGGGACGTCCGTCCTTCAAGGTGTTTCGAGGTTTTCTCAACCCGTGAAGGTGGACGATGGAGACACATGGCTGCCGGTCACATTGCCATTCACGAATTTGAAACCTTTGAAGGTTGTTTCTCAAACGGTGTCATATATTGGATCATGTCAAGTTTCCTGAAGAAGTTTCTATTGATGTTTGATTGCGAGCACGACGAGTTCAAGACAATGGAGCTCCCAAATCAATCCAGCCGGCCCAAGATCATGTGGGTTAGGATTTTAACCTATGGCGGGGCACTGTCGATTTTCATGATGTTAGAATCGTTGAAGCCGGAGATGTGGACGATGGAGGAGCATGGTGTAGTGACGACATGGAAGAAGTCGATAGTCCAAGAGGATCTTGTCAGGATAATGGATGATCAATTTTACCAATACATAGATGGTGTTAGGATCCGGATTCACAACTCGGGTTATATCAGTTCACAATGTATTAGGGGCTTACTGATATTGGGCTGGACATTAGTTTTGGTTTGGCTTGTATAAAATCCAATATCAGATTGTTACAATTCAATTAATAAGAAATCAAGAAGTTCAGTTCCCTCCATTTCTCTCTCTCTCTCCTTTCTGTTCCAGGTTGTTACGATTCCATCTCAGATTATAGGTGAATTCCAACATGGTATCAGAGCATAATCTGATAATCTGAGTCGGTTTTGAGTTCAGATCTGGTTTCCCGTCCCTCCTTTTTTCTCTTTCCTCCACAGATCTGCAATGGCTGATGAACAAGTGAAATTGGATCCCAATGATCCATTTTTCATCCATCCAAGCGATCATCCGGGATTGATTCTGGTCACACCACCGTTCAACGGAAAATGCTTTGGTGAATGGCGTCGATCTGTCAGAATTGCTCTGTCGGCAAAGAACAAAGTTGGTTTTGTGGATGGATCGATTACGAAGCCAAGCGCTGATTCTCCAAAATTCAGGCTATGGGAGAGATGCAATGACTTGGTGTTCTCCTGGATCACAAATAGCTTGAGTCCAGAGATCGAGCGCAGCGTAATCTACAACGATACATCTCAAGCAGTGTGGCGCCAACTCAATTCCAGATTCAACAAAGTTGGAGGCACGCAGCTCTATTCGATTCAGCAGGAGCTTGCGAGCGTCGTCCAAGGTACGAGCTCCTTTTCTGATTACTTCACAAAGGTGAAGATCCTTTGGGATGAACTTGATAGCATAAAGAATCTGGAATCATGTAGCTGTGCTGGCTGCACTTGCAAATATGCGGAAAAATTTGATAAATACGATGAGAATCAAAGGATCATGAAGCTTCTCATGGGGCTAAATGAGTCCTACACAGTGGCGAGAGGATCAATTTTGATGATGGATCCCCTCCCAGACATCGATCGCATATACTTCTTGCTCTCTAAGGAAGAGAGTCAACGAGAAAACAAAAGCAACACTGGATCTACTCAGAACGACGGTGTTTCGATGCACGCTAAAGCATCTCACACTGTTGCAAAGAATTCAGGTTCGGGATCTGGCGGATCCGCATCATCCACTAGCAATTCACAAAACTATGGTGGAAGCAGAGGGAATTCTGAAAAGGAGAAAGGCCGACATGACAGGAAGCCCCTCTTCTGTACTAATTGCAAGAAGACGAATCATAATGTCGATAGATGTTACTTCATCATTGGCTTTCCCCCAGGTTATGCAGAGAATCGAGACAAGAAAGACGGTGGTGATCGGAAATTTGCTGGTGCGACGAGCCAAAACCAAAAACCAGAGTTCAGCAGCGATCAAATCGCTCATTTGATCTCCCTTCTGCAGTCAACAGGATCCTCTCCCCGAAGCAAGGAGCCATCTGTTGACGACTTTGCAGGATTCTCGGGTATGACCTTGGCTCAACAAGTTCTTGATGGTCGTGTATGGATTGTGGACAGTGGTGCTAGAGGCCACATGTGCAGTGATCTGAGTTTGTTTAGGTCCCATTATGAGTTGGCTAAGCCCTTCACGGTCACGTTGCCTACTGGAGAAACCACACGCATCACTGTGGCAGGAACTGTGGAGGTTGTGCAAGGGCTGACTCTGCACAATGCTTTATTGGTTCCTGATTTCCAGTGCAACCTGATTTCTGTGGGGAAGCTGATTAGGGATTTGCATTGCTTCGTATTGTTTACAGAGAGAGGATGTTACTTGCAGGCACCCTCAATGAGGAAGCCTATGAAGATTGGTGAACTAGTGAAGGACTTGTTCTTACTGGGATGCAAACGTTCAAGTCAGGTTGCTGCTCATACTTGTTCTTCTTCAAATAAATCGCCCGCCACTGCTGAGGCATCACTGTGGCACAAGAGGTTGGGTCACCTGCCTCCCCACAGACTTAAACAATTGTCTTCCATTCGTATTACTGGCTCATGTAACACAGATTTACAGCCATGTGTGGTCTGTGCAAGGGCAAGACAGGCTCGCTTGCCTTTCCCTTTAAGTTCCATTAAAACCTCTTCTGCTTTTGAACTGATTCATGTCAACGTCTGGGGACCTTACAGGGTTACCACACATGAAAAATGCCGTTACTTCCTCACCTTAGTTGATGACTTTACTCGCACAACTTGGGTTCAGCTTTTGCCCAATAAAGTTGTTGCTTTCACTGCTCTTAAGCAGTTTTTTGCCATGGTGATCAGGCAATTTGACAGGCAGGTTAAGTCCATTAGGACTGACAATGCCTTAGAGCTTGGTGGGAGTCATGAGCATTCTCAATACCTACTCAATAATGGTATTGTCCATCAGAGCTCATGTGCTGCCACACCACAGCAAAATGGGGTCGTAGAGCGCAAGCACAGACACATTTTAGAGGTGGCAAGAAGTTTAATGTTTGAATCAGGATTGCCAAAGAGATTCTGGGGAGAGAGTGTTGTCATGGCAGTGCACATCATCAATCGATTACCGAGTAAACTTCTGAAGATGAAGTCTCCCTTTGAGGTACTATACAACCGGGCACCCTCTTTTGCTTATTTTCGTTGCTTTGGCTGCCTATGTTTTGCATCTACTTTGTCCCATGGCCGTGACAAGTTTGATGCCAGAGCTACCCCCTGCGTCTTGCTAGGATATCTTGGTGGGAAAAAGGGCTATAAACTGATTGATATTGAGTCTCAGAAAATTGTTCTGTCTCGTGATGTGGTGTTCCATGAACACGTTTTTCCCTATCTATCACTTTCATCATCTGTCAAAGACAGCAGTCCAATTTTCAGTTTCCCTTCTTCAGATACAAACATTGTGTCTGATGTTGATGAGTATTCCAGTTCTGGTGGGGTTGAATCTCCTGTTCTAATGCCTGGCAATTCATCACCACCTTTGATCTCACCTCCTTTGATCTCTCGCCGCTCTACTAGATCCCATCATCCTCCCTCTTACCTCTCTGATTATGTGTGTTCTCAGTGCACATCGATGGAGTTTTGCTTTCATACACTCACATCCAATTGCCACTTTCCATCCGCTTTAGCTCCTTTAACCACTCGTCCTGAACATGAACCCTCCTCCTTTGGCGAAGCTTGTGACTATGGAGTTTGGCAAACTGCTATGGAAGACGAATTTAAAGCTCTAAACGATAACAGGACATGGGATGTGGTTGAGCTCCCTAAAGAAAAGCGTGCAATAGGGTGTAAATGGGTATACAAAGTGAAGAGGAAGGCTGATGGTGAGATAGAGAGGTACAAAGCTCGATTAGTCGTTAAAGGGTTCACGCAAAAGGAGGGTATCGACTACAATGAGACGTTTTCCCCTGTGGTGAAAATGACCACAGTTCGTGCCTTAGTGTCGGTGGCTCTTCAAAGAGATTGGACAGTGTTGCAGCTGGACGTTAACAACGCCTTCTTGCACGGACATCTCGATGAAGAAGTCTATATGAAGATTCCTCCTGGGATGTCAGTCGATGGTGCTAATCAAGCCTGTCATCTTCGTAAGTCTCTCTACGGTTTGAAACAGGCTTCACGCCAGTGGTACGCTAGACTCTCCTCTGCACTGCGACGACGAGGATACAAGCAGTCCACAAATGACTATTCGCTATTCTTCCGCAAGAATCATGGTCGGGTTTGCTTTGTGGCGGTATACGTCGACGACATACTCGTTACTGGAAGCGATTCCTCTGAGATGCTGCATCTCAAAGCATTTCTAGACGCCGAGTTTCGAATCAAGGACCTTGGGGTTTTTAGTTTTTTTCTGGGGATCGAATTCATCAAAGTTGATAATGGGTTATTGCTCAGTCAACAACGTTTCATCAATGAGCTTCTCCTTGAATTCCAGTGTTCTGAATCCCCGGTTGCCAATCCACTGGAACCTCATCTGCGATTGTTGCCAACTGATGGTGTGTTACTTGCTGATGCTTCTTTATATCGTCGGTTGGTGGGGAAACTTAATTTCCTGGTCCATACCCGGCTGGATTTAGCCTTCACCGTCCAATTCTTAAGCCAATTTCTCCAGGTTCCTCGCACTGCTCACATGACAGCTGCCCGTCATGTACTCCGATACTTGAAAGGCACCTCCGCCAAAGGCCTTTTGCTGT
Organism: Persicaria tinctoria; assembly: GCA_037127255.1. Lineage (NCBI taxonomy): Eukaryota > Viridiplantae > Streptophyta > Magnoliopsida > Caryophyllales > Polygonaceae > Persicaria > Persicaria tinctoria. The sequence goes on from JBANSL010000012.1 coordinate 12,988,476, forward strand.
CCAAATCTTCGAATATTACACTTCGTGCTTACTGCGACGCTGATTGGGCTAGCTGCCCGTTTTTCCGTCGATCAATCAGTGGCTTCGTCATCTTCCTTGGACCTTGCTTATTGTCCTGGAAATCAAAGAAGCAGCAAAGCGTTTCCTTGTCATCTGCTGAAGCGGAATACCGCTCCCTCCGTCGGGTTTGTACAGAAATTGCGTGGCTCACTCGCCTCCTCAGTGAGTTTGATGTTCCTGGTGTCACTCCAGTGCCGGTCAGATGTGATAATCAGGCTGCCATTTATATTGCGAAGAATCCGGTATACCACGAGCGTACCAAGCATATAGAGTTGGACTGTCACTATGCTCGGGAAAAGCTCATGGAAGGCCTGATTTCGCTTCACCATGTCCCCTCTCACGCCCAATTGGCTGATTTTCTCACTAAAAATGTTCCTGGGTGTCGTCTCCGGCCATTGTTGGGCAAGATTGGAGTTGTGGAAGCCCCATCTCCATCTTGAGGGGGGTGTTAGGATCCGGATTCACAACTCGGGTTATATCAGTTCACAATGTATTAGGGGCTTACTGATATTGGGCTGGACATTAGTTTTGGTTTGGCTTGTATAAAATCCAATATCAGATTGTTACAATTCAATTAATAAGAAATCAAGAAGTTCAGTTCCCTCCATTTCTCTCTCTCTCCTTTCTGTTCCAGGTTGTTACGATTCCATCTCAGATCTCAGATTATAGGTGAATTCCAACAGATGGAAGATCCATCCTGCGTTCGAAGAATTCGATTACAAGGCTCAAGGAATTACGCGTCAAGCAGCCGCTGAACGCCTATGTTCTCGAGAAAAGCATGTTTTTGATGGACGCCAAGAGTCAAGCCACGTCTTTTACTGCGAAGCAGGATGCAGATGGTAATGTCTGCTATGTTAAACCTTATTAGTAGGGTTTCATGTTAATTAGTAGTACATTATCTCTTTGAGTTATTCAATTTAATTTCTAGTTTATGTATTGAATCATTAACCTAATCTTAATATGATTCTGCTGCACATCAAAAATCAGTAACATGACTTTATAGCATAAGATTCGGTTTAGTTTCAAGTAAAAGAAGAAAGACAAAAGAGGCGAGCCTAAACCACCAGTGAACAAACTGATCTGACCAAGAGCCTGTCTTATGATCAGTTATAAGTAATGGAAGTTACATTAGAGATTTGTTTTTACAAGTAATGGAAGTTACCTTAGAGATTGGAGTTCTATCTAGATTCGGTACCCTTTCTATGGAAGAAGAGTTTGCGAGGATCATCCGTTTGTCTGAGCTGAATGTGTTGATATGATCATAAGGCAGAGCTTCTCTGGAAACTGCAGCTGCAATAGCCTTTGCCCTCTTTGGTTAAACACATTAACAAAGGGTTCATGAGTCAGATTTATGTGTCTAGAAGATCACTGCTCTTATTTTATACAATGACTTGACAGAAAGATTTTTTGAATGCTGTTTCGGTTGTATCATGTATGTTCTCATGACAAATTTCTCGGGTGGTTCTGATAATGACATTTCAGACATCAAGAAGAGTCTGCAGAGCTTGTATGAGTACAACATCATGCTCAGGAATAAGCTTGAAGCCACACAGTCTATGCTTGATTCATTAACCACCAACTATTCAAATTGACAGCATTTCTGAGCTCAGAAACCAACTCTTGAGACATAAAAACAATGAAATCTTGACAACTAAACCACAAGCAAAGATCAGCGCCAGCCTTCCAGGGAGATAAATCATGTCGTGGCTTGCAGGTTTTGCGACAGAGACAGCATTCCATGCCTTTTGTAAACTCAGCAATGCCTTGCTTGAGAATGACCACAGTCTAGTGTACAGGAAACTGGGCATTGCCATTATACTGCAGTATCAACATTTTGTTGTCAATTGTCATATTTTTTTTTGTTTTTTTCAATGAAGCTGTCATAAAGTCCATCATCTAACCTCTAACCTTGAAGCAAACAAAGATGCATCAGCTCACAAGCTGGCTAGAAAAAGGGGCAATCTTGAAGATAAAGGGGTATTGTCTAACGCTCAAATTTCTCTAGATTTATTGACAATTTTAGTAGCTTGGGTGAAGGAATTTCAATCGGCACATGCTAATACCTAAATAGATCATCCATAAAGCCAAAATCGGAAACCCTAGAATATGGAATGTCAATTTCGGCTGAAATTGGATTCAATGTTTCAATCATCAACAATTGCAATTGAAAGCAGAGGCAAGCAATTAACAGAGGATGAAGAGAAAGAGCTCAGACTATCAAGAATCAACTCCTACCCTAAGTCTGAGATGCACTCTGGTATTTGCTCCAAGTAATGGGTGAAAAATGTGAACTTTGATGCTGTTCAGAGTTGGTAACATCACCAATTGTTTTTTGTTGTATTCACTGTTCAGACATTCGTATAGGAAAGATGGTAATTTGATGAGCCGAAAAGACTAATCTATCAATATATCTATATGACTATATCTATGTAATATACCAAACCTGAATCTCTCGGTTGAGAATGAAAGGAATGTGAAGAGATCAAAAGAGTCCCACATTGATTACATTAATAAGAAGCCTTAGTATATAAGTTAGTGGGCTATCTCACCTTTAGCGCAAGGTCCTAACGGATTTCGGTACTCTCATTTGACTATATCTAATCTCATATGAAAAGATAAATACCAATAATCTTATACTTAATTAATTGAATGAGTTTATGCATTAGATAAATCATATCAAATTATCAAACTATATGTGTAAGAGAATTGAACTTTAGTTCATTAAGATTTATAGAATTGCCCGATATATAGATTAAGAAAATATATCACCGGTTTATCTAATATATATTCTAGCGTTATATTTTTTTTTAAAAATAATTTAAAAAGAAAATCTTATATAGAAACCAACCTTATAAAATTATTTTTTACAGATAGAAAATCAACAAAATCTATTATATATCCTAATACCCCAATAAATATATTCACCCCTCTTCCCAATTTCTTGGTTTTCAAGGAAAGACTCCAAGTCGAGGTGAAGTGGGTTACACTGGCGATGACATCTTCAGAAGGTTTCTTGCAGAGCCTAAACGAAGAGTTGTTGGCGGATATCTTCAAGAAACTATCCGTCGAAGATCTATGTCGAATCTGTTGCGTTTGCAAGTCATGGAACTCTCTCATCTCCTCCTCTTTCTTCACCGCATATTATGGCACCGTGGCAGATTCCGGCGCCGGCAAATCTTACTTCCTATGGAACAATTATGCCGACAGAATCAAGGGCGCTTGCTCCTACGCTTTCTACGACCCCCGAGTGTCTCTCGCCGATCAATACCCGACATTTCGTCGTGATCCCTTTCTAGTTCAATCGCTGCCACATGGGCGACCAAGCCCTCCGTTCCGTCTCGCTGGCTTAGTTCGCGGTGTCGCTTGTCTTTTGCACCCCGACTCCATTGTTCTTTGGAACCCCGTAATCCATAAGCACGTTGAGATCCCTCCCTCACCTTCCCATAAACGGACTCTAACCGCCGCAGGGTTCGGTTTTGATGGTCGTAGGAGATATGACTACGGCTTCAAGGTGGTGATGATTCAGGGCGTCCTTCCTCCTAGGAACCGAGGGGTTCAACTTGACCCGCCGTGTTTCGAGGTTTTCTCAACCCGAGAAGGCGGACGATGGAGACACATTGCTGCCGGTCACATTGCCATTGACATATTTGAAACCATTGAAGGTTGTTTCTCAAACGGCGTCATATATTGGATCGTGTCAAGGTACCTTAACGACGATGGCTTTGAGAAGTTTCTATTGATGTTTGATTGCGAGCACGACGAGTTCAAGACAAGGGAGCTCCCAAATCAATTCAACCGGCCCGAGATCACGTGGGGTAGGATTTTCACCTGTGGCGGGGCACTGTCGATTTTCATGGTGTTACAATCGTTGGAGTCGGAGATGTGGACGATGGAGGAGCATGGTGCAGTGACGACATGGAAGAAGTCGATAGTCCAAGAGGATTTGGTCAAGATAGTGGATGATCAAGTAGACCATTACGTAGATGGAAGATTCATCCCGCTTTTGCCGTGGGTGATTACAAGGCTCAAGGAATTACGCGTGAAGCAGCCGCTGAACTCCTATGTTCTCGAGAAAAGCATGTTTTTGATGGACGCCAAGAGTCAAGCCACGTCTTTTACTGCGAAGAGGGATGGAGATGGGAATGTCTGCTATGTTAAAGCTTATTAGTAGGGTTTCATGTTAGTACATTATGTCTCTGAGTTATTCACTTTACTTTCTAGTTTATGTATTGAATCATTAACCTAATCTTAATATGATTATAACTATTTGTATCGAACTGCACTTTGTTCCATCACCAACTTCCTGATGTAATCTTCAGATGTTGCACATCAAAAATCAGTAGCATGACTTTATAGCATAAGATTCGGTTTAGTTTCAAGTGAAAGAAGAAAGGCGAAAGAGGCGAACCTAAACCACCAGTGAGCCTGTCTTATGAACATTTCAACCTCTACTGCCTCCTGCAGGAGTCTCGTGTTTTGGGGGGTGTAGACTGCGTCAAAAACCAGCTCGTATGCCCTCAATGCCGCCTATCAAAATGCATATGATCAGTTATAAGTAATGGAAGTTACCTTAGAGATTTGTTTTTACAAGTGATGGAAGTTACCTTAGAGATTGGAGTTCTATCTACATTCAGCACCATTCCTAAGGAAGAAGAGTTTGCGAGGATCATCCGTTTGTCTGAGCTGTAGGTGTTGATATGATCATAAGGCAGAGCTTCCCCGGACACTGCAGCTGTATGATGATATACGAAAGCTGTGAATGAATCTCGCCATGTACCATAGTTGCGGTTGAATATGACACCCCTACTCTTAGCACCAAAAAGCCAGTGCTCTTCCAGTACCTCCTGCTCCAATTAACACAAAGGTTTTCCCGGATAAAGGAGATGGTTGTTCTGATGTGTCCCCATTGATGTTCGCGTTTCCTATTCAAACATCGTGTGTTTTTCATTCATGAAGAACCTGTAGATTACAAAATGGCATGGCTGGGAAGCACGGTTTGGTTGTGGCTTATGGAAGCCTCACAATCTCTGTTGTATCCGATCAGCTTGCCATCGATAGGTCTCCTTACAATTGTATTCACAGCTCCAATAGACTGACAAGAGCATGAAATAGAACAGATGAACACAAGCTTGAACTAGAATGTAATTTTTCGACATCTTTATATGTATTTAGGCATTATAGTATTCATTAACCGGAGTTTGTTAATCTAGTTTGAGTATATTTACTTCACACTTTACAGAGCTACAACATATTTAGAGATGAAAATGACGTAAAAGACTCAATGAAGGCGCATTCTCAACCTTCGCAAGGGGGTGGACTTACTTCATCAAAGCAGCTGAGAGCAGCTTCCTTGTGTGGTATACATACCAACACTACATAGTTTAGCAGCAAATTCAGCAATGAGGATAACTTGTCAAAATCACTACATCATCTACAAAAATCAGAACATGTCGGTTACCTGAATCCAGCGAAATCAGAGGAAGAATATACTTGGAAGAACTCCTTGATGTTGTCAATGAGCATTGGCACGTAAATCCCATTTTAGATCCAACATCGGAAGTGGGATTGTTCTCCTCTCCTTAGTAACTGAGTTGCAATGAAGGTGTCTAAATGTTTAGCATTTCATGGCCAGTACCAATGGGTCAGCATTTGGAAGACGGGGGCGACATCAGTGATATAAGAAACATCCATGACAAGCTTAATGATATCAGCTCCAGTAGATTGAAGTGTTGCAATCAGATCACCGAGCTTCTCTCTTGAACGCAACTCGCCATTCATGTAGCTGCAAGCGATCATTCTGGTGCTGTTTCGGTTGTTCTCAACCACACTGATGTCAAACAACTCTTGAGAGGGTTTGTGTTACTCAAATACTTCATCTTCTTTCAGATTAAGGTAAAAATTCATTCAAGTATGACCAAAGATATACAAATTACTCAAAAGGATTACACAGTCATTTTGAAATAGTACACTTTTCATTGATCAATGATTGTATCTTGGAAATCTATACCAAAATCTACATATATTTCTGTACATACCTCGGGATCTACTTCGACGAACTCCACGTCTAATTGCTATATGCTCCTCCTCTTGCACCGCCTGTTGATTTGAGGCTGAAAATCCAATCAGAAACTCAAAAGATCAGCATGGAAAAACCCCACAGTAGCTGAACCCCAAGTAACTCTTTAGCTAATGATATGTAAAATCTAAGATTGTCACATTTTGTCTTGTGTTCAATGCCTATGATCGTGCAAAGTTCAAGACCCACGACCAACGAATTTGAGCTAGAGAAACGTCATATTGAGCAACGCGGCATACCCTAAAGAGAAAATGACAGGAAGGGGCCTTTGTTTCAAGAGGCATTCGACCTACGAAACATCAGAGAAGTCCATGGAGCTCAAGGACAGCTGAAGACGAAGATGATGAAGACGAAGAGAGCGAATTGCAGGTGCCATAGATGTTTAGTTCAACAGTATATGGAATCTTAAAGGATGTATGTGTTCATCTAAAAAGTGTTTCCATTTCAATTTGCAATTGTATGAAATCTGGTTACATGTAGATCAGCAAACCCCCTAAAACCCCCAAAACTGAGCACAAAAAAATGATATCATTTGGCAAAAGCCAAAACCAGGGCTCCAATGGACAAACCAGCAATGCAGAGGTAAGAAACCCCCTGAAGCCTAAAGAAGAAGAGGTTCAAATGCTTGGCGGTTTGCATAGTGGAGGTGAGAATCTGAAGCCGACCGATCTCCTCCATCTTCTTAAAGAAATGCATCGGCTTGAGAGTCGATCTCAGCATCAGCGCCATGGAGAAAGGGAATCCGAAAGCCACAGCGTTCATCAACGTCGTCATCTCCGCCATGGACGCTGACTTGGCAGAGGCGTACGAAATCCACGCCCCTAACCCTAATTGAACGATGCACATGATCCCGATAGCTCTGCTGGCGCCGTAGATGTTCTTCATCAGCTTCTCCGTCACCTCCCTAGTCTCGTTCGCGAGAGGGGAGAGGTCCCTCTCCACCGTTGGACCTTCGATTTCCTGGTGCTTGAATCGCTCCGATTCGGAATTCGGATCTTTCGGCTGCTCTTCTTCTTTTTCTTCCTTGGAGCTTGATCCGAAGGATCTCAACACCTGGTGTTGGTAGGGTCTGCAGATAGCTGTGGATCCTCCGATTGAGGAAGAAACAGAAGAGAAATTGAGCAGATTAAGAAGATATGGTTTAGGGAGATGGAGATCTGGAAGGGGGAGACATGGATGGGAAGAGGAGACAGGGTTCGGTGGCCTTGGAGTCGGACTGTTGAGGGCGACGAAGCAAGCGGAGAGGGAATTAGACTTGGAAGAGAGTCTGCGGGAGATGGCAACTGCCGCCATTCCAATCTTCTTCTTCTACACTGAGAAAGAGTTTATCAATGTTGGCTTCTTTTTGTGTTGCACAGCCATGTCTCATGTACCAGTTTCCGGTTCTTATTACATAAAATCTAGGAAAATTTGCATATACCCAAGTCCAAAACTAATGTGGTTGGGCAACGAGGTTCGTCTAATCCGCAATTGTAGTCCATACCGTAGTTTAAATTATCTCATTGGCTAAATTGAAATTTTTAATTATTTTCTTAAATAAGTGGTTGTGCCTTATAATTTATTTTAATATTTATCGGCCAATGAAATTAAAATGACCATAAAAATGGATTACGACGTTGGACTAGACGATTTTCACCGGTGGTTGGGGGCCTTCATTTTGAGCCGGCGAGGATCCTCTAGTCCCCATTTGTAGTCTCTTTTATAGTCCACCTTCGTTTAATTGGTTGAAACAATTATAAAACTAATCTATTTATTAAGAAAAATAATAAAATAATGTGGCACATCTAATCAAACGATACAAATTATATAATGGACTATAATTGCGGACTAGGTGATCTCAACCTGCAAACGGCATTTCAGACATCCAAAAGAGTCTGCAGAGAATTTTTTTTTTTTGGTGAACAAACGAGAGGCAAGCCTCTCAAAGAGCAACAAGAACAAAAAGGCTACACTACGACAAGCCGGGGAGTAGCCCTTCCCCTACAATCATCCTTAAGAATATGCTCAATTCTATCCGGAGGTTCCGCAAGAATATGAAGACCTCTCGACAATGCGTGGGCAAGCCCTGCAAGGGAGTCCGCGACTTGGTTCGCTTCCCTAAAGACCTTTCGGAGTTGTATTTCCCAACTCCTCTTCATAAAGCCTTGGCAAAGGTTCACCGGGCTCGACATAGGATGGCACTCCGCCACCCCTTCGCACACCATTGAATGGGCCACCGAAGAGTCAGTTTCGATAACCAGTTTACGAACACCTCTTCCCCATGCTAGCTTAAGGCAATTCAGAATGCCCCGAAGCTCCGCCATGACCACCGGCCCTGTGCCAATCTTGTCCATGAAGCCCCCTATCCACTTCCCTAGTTCCCTTCCTCATTCCTTAAGACCCCTCCTGCCGTGGCGATCCCATCCTTCCCGACGGACCCGTCAGTGTTCATCTTCATCCATCCTGCAGAGATTGAATGAATATAAATAACATCATGCTCAGGAATCAGCTTGTTGCCACACAGTCTATGCTTGATTCATTAACCACCAACCACTCAAACTGAGAGCATATCGGAGCTCAGATACCAACTCTTGAGGCATAAGGACGATGAAATCTAATGGGTTCGAGGATGTCAAATTTTGACCACCAAATCATATCGCAGCTTGTAGGGTTGGGACTGAGACAGTATTCCCTATCTCTTGTAAACTTGGCAATGCCTTGCTTGAGAATGCATTTGATATACATTACTGGTCAAGAAGATAAACAACTAGCATGACCACTGCAATCTCATTTACAAGAAACTGTGCATTGGCCATTATACTGCAGTCTGCGGTATCAACATTTTGCTGTCCAATGCCATAACATTTTTTCCCCAATGAAGCTGTCATAATTCATAAAGTCCATCTAACCTCATTCTTGTTTATTCATGAAATGTCACCTTGGCATCCAAAGTTATAAGTTACAAATTTGTATCCCAAGTCACAAGTTACATATTTGCTTGAGCATACTAAAAATACATAAAAGTCATAAAGAAACAATCAGGATTTAGCATAATATATAGCCAGGAAAATCAGGGCTGCTGCAGCTTACGATTTCTACCAACATCAGCGGGGGAGAAAGGGAAGGGCACACATCATACCGCATTGTTCCAAATCTGGTGATGTTCAACTTGTGCTTCAGGGAGGTTGACTGGATCTGGGGATGAATCCAGTTACAGGTAGGTATACTTTGTAGAATTGATTGTAGTCACACTGCAATTCGACCGGATAATTGTTTGGCAGGTCACCTTCCCTTATCCTTTTATTTACCCCATTCAATGAGAATGCTATCAATGACTTGATCACTTTCTCTTCTGAACCAATGATCATGAAAAATCTGGATTATAGACTATGACATTTCATTGAACCGGCAATAGATAGCTTGCGACACAGAACATGTTTATTTCCCTGAACCTGGAAGAACCACTTTCCGGCTGGCCTGTATCCCCAACGCCTGTGCAAACATCCTCTTTGCAGCTCCAAGGTTTTCCCTTTTCATGTTCTCTATGGAATGGCTTCCATTCCCATTTGTGCAAACACCCGAAGATTTAGGATTTGATGCCTTCTTGCAATCCTGGCTACATAATTTATCACATTTATGCTGCCCCCCTTTATGACTAATTACGTCAGGGGTTCCATCTAAGTGATCTCGATCCTTAACTTGAGTTTCAGGTTGGTCAGAGTTAGCACTGCCTTTGCCATGGTCAATTCCTCTAACCTGACTGCTTGGATTAATTCTCTGACCTAGTGCATGAGCAATCATGCGCTGAGCAGCTGCAGGAACATGTCTTGGCCTTTGCTTAACGGCTTCTCTTGAGTCATCGTCATCCATTGAAAAAATTCGACAACGTGCAGCCAGGTAAGCTGCTTCTCTCTCCTCAAGCGTAATGGACCGAGGGGCTGTTTTAATCTTTAACACTGAAAGAGAGGAGGAACACATAAGCAAATCTGACAGATAGAATTTCTGTCAATGCTAGAAAAGCAAAACCAGTTTCAGAAATTTGGTGGTAACAAATAAGTTATGCAAAGATCAAATCTCCATAAAAGGCAAGCTTTTCACAACCAAATGAAAGATCCAAGAGAATGCTCACCACTGGATCCATCGTCACGCTTCAATATTTCATGAGGTGTGGATGGAGAATGATACATATCCTGCTGGTATAGGATATCACTGACAAGGACAGAGGGTCTGCAAAATTAGAGCCCCAAAATTTCAGTTGATGACAGAAACTTGAAATGCCACCTTTAAGTTTATAATCTACAGGTGTTCAGTTTTCACAAACAATTTACCAATTAAATGAACTTTTACAACATTATATTTGGAGCTTAGAAAACCCAAATAGACAGGAAGTATGCTTCTTGTCAGGTAAGTCATCGTGCAGACAACATTGTAGGTCAAGGTGATGCTAAATATTTCATGGGAGTTAATGCATCACTATCTTTTAAGCTTAAAATGATGGCAACTACATGAAGCAACATACAATTCTAGAAAATTGGAAATAACATATCAAATTAAGCAAAATGAACCAAATGAAGTAAATAAAAGGATAGAAGGATTCGACAGGGCATGATTACTGTACATTGATGTCTCCGGAGAGCACTTCAAAACTAGGTGACGATCACCTCCTTCACCAATAGACTCGTGAGCAAATCTAACGGGTCAAAATATGATCTTTTAAGCTAAAGTGGTAGAGCTGGAATTGCAATGCAAGGATTCAAAGGCAAGGAGCACACTGACCCAAATATCTCAGCAAGACGGTGTACAAGAAGGCGGTGATAAGAATCCATAGGCTGCAACTCTAGAATTCCATCTGGGCTGCAATCATATAATGTATAACTAGTGTAGGTGAGTACCATGAATGAACGAAAAAATACTGCCTATATAAATGATTAATGTGGAATACTCCTGGATAAGAAATATGAAGTGATTATACCATTGCTGCATTTTCTAATTTATCAGAGAGTGAGCTATTTCTCAAGACATAACAGTTTATTATATCTATCAGTTGATATGTCTTCTGTAGCAAGAACAACAGCCCTGTTTCACAAACCAAGTTTTGAATAGGTGGTCTATATCACAATTAGGCTGGGCATATCCGAAACTAGCAACCAAAAGTATCACGATTGAAGCTTTAAACATCTACTTTAATAATAGAGACAACTATACAAGTGTTTTGGATGGCATGTTGATCCCTTACTTTTGTGTACTTATAAGATACTGATAAAGGTCACTTATAAAGCAAAATATATGCTGATAAGTCACTTATAAGGCCTTTTTTAGAGACCATCCAAATTCCAAACAGACCCAATGGCTGATGTTAAGAGAAAAATGTACCATAAAGGGAAGCAGAGTACCAATCAATTTGAATTTTGAAGGCTTCAAAGTGGTACCTTGAATCATCTTGGAGGAAATTCACCAAAGCATCTTCCACTGATAAAACAAGATGCTTACTTGGGAGGTTATCTTTAATCAGAAAAGCCAGCTCCTCAACCTTGCATATCGACCACAATGTGATTTAACGAAATGCAGGAAGCAAACAAAGATGCATCAGCACAAAAACTGGAAAGCAAAGGGGGAATCTGATTGAAGACAAAAAGTATCGTCTAACACCCAAATTTCTCTCGATTAATTGACAAAGTAGTCTGGGTGAAAGAATTTCAACCAACACATGCTAATACCTAAATAGATCATCCATAAAGCCAAAATTTGAGCAAAGCCAAAATTGGAAACCCTAGAATATGAAATGCAAATTTCGGCCGAAATCTGATTCAAAGTTTCAATTATCACCAATTGCAATTGAAAGCAGAGGCAAGCAATTAACAGAGGAGGAAGAGAAAGAGATGACGTACCATGGCGAACTGTGTAAGGCTCATCGTATTTAGAGATCGAGAAAAACGGAGTAGGAGAAGAGGAAGGTGAGAACAGAAATCTAGCCCCAACAGCGAACCCTAACCAGAAACTGCCACCTACGCCTTTTTAATCGCGACATTCGGAAATTTTTAAGTTAAATAAATAAACGTCGGTATAAAAATTAAAAAAAAACATTTCGAAAATTTCGCGTGGTACCCTGAAGTATTGACTTTTTCGCGCGGTATCCAAGAGTTTGACATATTTCGCCAAATACCCCTGAGTTTTATACTAATTTCGCCGCGTGCCCTTGTCAAGTTAACCTTAACAGCACCTCCCCCTCTCCGTTAGTTTTTGATAATTAAAAAAAATAGAAAATTTGAAAGAAAGGGAGAAAGAAGAACACGACTCTCAGCGAGGTGGAGGAGGCGACACAGCAAGAGAGTCGACTGAAGGGAGCAGCAGGCCGCACCGGGCCGATTAGTAGGCGTCGGAAGGTGGTCCGACGTCTACTAATCGGCCCCGGTGCGGCCTGCTGCTCCCTTCAGTCGACTCTCTTGCTGTGTCGCCTCCTCCACCTCGCTGAGAGTCGTGTTCTTCTTTCTCCCTTTTTTTCAAATTTTCTATTTTTTTTAATTATCAAAAACTAACGGAGAGGGGGAGGTGCTATTAAGGTTAACTTGACAAGGGCACGCGGCGAAATTAGTATAAAACTCAGGGGTATTTAGTGAAATATGTCAAACTCTTGGATACCACGCGAAAAAGCCAATACTTCAAGGGTACCACGCGAAATTTCCGTTTTTTTTTTGGTCCGTATAAAAATTAAAATTCTGAACCAAAAAAAAAATCTTAAGTAATAATTCATTAATTTGGTTGTTAGCCTATTCAAAATCACATATATCTGATCTCGAATTTTTACTCTATAGTTTTTTTTATTATTTTAATTGACTTTTTACTATTTATACTCATTTTTTAAGGTAATAAAAATTATATAATTTTTTTTATAATTTCATACTTATTGCTTTATTAGTAATAACTAATAAGTATAATAATATTAAAAATATTAATTAAAAAATTGATTTTTGGGTAATTTTTATCTTTCTAAAAATAACGTATATAACTTGAAAATTTCCCTTTTAAAAACAAACGAAGGGAGTAATAATTTGCTATGTCGGACGGAAAAAACCCATGAATTTTAACGGACCGTTTTCTTTAAATAATGTAGCACTAGTAATACTTCGTAACCAAAAAAAAAACTATATCCATTGCAAAATAAATGGATTTTTAGCCATTTGCACAAGTTTTAATAAAACACTTCAATTAAAAAAAAGGCGAAAATGCATAAAACCACCCTTTATTCACCTTTGTTTGCAATTAACCACCCCTTATTCAAAAAATTTCACTTAACCACCCTTTATTCACCTTTGTTTGCAATTAACCACCCCTTATTCAAAAATTTTCACTTAACCACCCTTTATTCACCTTTATTTGCAATTAACCACCCCTTATTCAAAAAATTTCACTTAACCACCCCTTATAACAAATTGTTTGCGAATAACCACCCATCCTCCCATTTTTCTTTAAATTAAACTTCTATTAAATTCAACTTAAAAGTAAAAGACGAAAATGCACCCAAATTCGGTTTTACAGTTTTTATTTATTATTATTTATACAAAATACCATTAATGTATGCAAGTTATGCCAACCGTTGCTAGTAGGTCAGATATAGTCATACCTCTTTCGGTCATTGACGCTTTATTTGCACCCTCCTCTGTAATGCTTGATAGTAGACCTGTCAGAACACGATCTGAACAGGTCGACCCGACCCAAAATGTTTTGGTCAAGAGCCGAAAATTTTGACCCAAATTTTTTTTCCTACCCGAACCCGAAAACCGGGTAATTTTTCGGGTCATCTGGGTTTAGACCTAGTGACCCGATTGACCCAATTGATCCAGTGAACCGATTAACCCGATTGATTTATAATTATATATGATTAATTTTTTTTATGGAGATTCCAATTTATTACATTTTATAATTACAATCACTTGATCTTTCATTTTCAAATCAACTTTTATATTTATTTGTATTGTATAATACTCTCTCCGATCGATAATATTTGATTTTTGAGAAGATAAAAATATTAAAATATTAAAACAATTCTATGCCTAATACTAATTGCATGAAATTATTTATTTTTAAAAAATTATTTAAAAATTTGATATTTTAGATATTTTTAAATTTTATTAAAAATTACAAGAAATAGTAAAAATCAAATATTTTAGATCAAATATAGTATATAATTACAAGCGCTAGAACTTAAGAACCACATCTTTAATTTTAGCATTTTAAAATTATCACAAAATTACCAAATCGTGATTTTTTTAATTTAAAAAATAGAAATTGACAAACCCGAAATCGACCTGATTTGACCCGAAATCGGGCCAAACTCGAGTTCAAGTCAACTCGGATCTACAGGGGACCCGTTTTACACGAAACCCGAAATGACCAAATTTGGGGGCATTTTCGTCTTTTACTTTTAAGTTGAATTTAAAGAAAAATGGGAGGATAGGTGGTTACTTGCAAACAATTTGTTATAAGGGGTGGTTAAGTGAAATTTTTTTAATAAGGAGTGATTAATTGCAAACAAAGGTGAATAAAGGGTGGTTAAGTGAAAATTTTTGAATAAGAGGTTGTTAATTGCAAACAAAGGTGAATAAAGGGTGGTTTTATGCATTTTCACCTAAAAAAATCACCATTTCACTAACTTTTTCATAAATTTTACTTCGTACAGTATTATTTTGTAATACTAACTACACTTTTTAATCAATCAAAATCTTTTAGAAAGCCAATAAATAACACACAAATTAATACAAATCATTACTCCATCCGATCCAAAATATATGTTGTTAGACTTTTCAGTACATATTTTAAGAAGCTAAAAACTATATAAAATATCATATTTTTTAATAATTTTTTAATGACTTAATATTTGTGAGTAATAAGTATTAAATTAAAAAAAATAGAAAAGTTAATATATTATACTCCCTCTGTTAATTAAAACTTGTCGTTTTAAAAAGTAAATATTGTTAAGAAAAACTTGTCATTTTAGGTATGTTGTCCTCCACTTTACAAAATTGTTCTTGTAATGATTAGATAGTTGTAGTTTTTGAGAAAGTAAAAAAACTAGAGTAAAAATTATTAAGCAATTTTTTTAAGGGACAATGAAAAAAAATAACATTAACAATAACACAAGTTAAAGTCCTAACTCCTAACATGATTTGCATTTGCCATTTCCTTGTACAAATTTCTTTAAAATCAATTTGGATTCAAATGGATCATCTGAAGTCAGAAAGTGTGGATATATAGAGGCTGCTCAGCAAGCGACTCATCAGATCCACCACAATCCGTGGAGGGTGAGCTGCAGTCCACCTCCCTCACTTCGGCCACCACAAGCCTACTTGGCTCGTGGCAAACCGAAGGGTGGTCATGCCCCGACTTGATCCCTTCCAACACAGTCGCGACTTCTTTCATCGTAGGCCTCTGCTTCCCATTCAAGTGCAAGCACCGCATTGCAAGGTTGGCGAAGGCGAAGACATCCTCCTCGCGGCATTCCTTCAAGACCCGGCTGTCCACAATGTCGAGTAGGCGGGAGTTTTCCATTGCTGACAGGAAGTATGCTGCTAGGCTCCTTTCCTCCTCGGAGGCTGATCTGATCGGCCTCTGCCATGTTAGGAGCTCTATGAGGACCACTCCGATGCTGTAGACATCGCTCTTTTCTGTTAGATGGTGGGACCGGAAGTACTCAGGGTCGATGTAGCCAAACGTGCCTTGGACAGATGTTGTGAGATGGGTCTGGTCGATGGGGATGGTTCTGGAGGCCCCAAAGTCGGAGACTTTTGCTCTGTATTTCCCGTCCAGGAGTATGTTGGAGGACTTGATGTCGCGGTGGTAGATAGCAATCGACGAGGCTGAGTGCAGGTATGCGACTGCTCCAGCAACGTCGGTTGCTATCTGTAACCGCATTTTCCAAGTGATTGGGAACTCCTCGGATGGGTCTCGGATGTGATGGTAAAGACTTCCGTTTGGAATGTACTCGTACACGAGTAGAGGCACGTCGGTCTCCAGACAGCATCCTAGTAGTTTAACTATATTCCTATGGTTGATCTGTGACAGAATCACCATCTCATTGATGAACTGCTCCAACTGACTTCCATCCACTTTTTTCGCCTTCTTAACTGCAATGATTCTTCCGTCAACCAACATGCCTTTGTAGACAGTGCCCTGGCCTCCTTGACCCAGGATACGGTCTTTGTGGAAGTGGTCTGTGGCTGTGTCTAACTCGTCGGAAGTGAATACCTTTGTTCCTTCAATGGCACCTTCATTGGAAGAAATTTGCTGATGCAACAGCAACCCGCCATTTCTTTTGAAATTGTTAGCCTTTCTTCTGATCTCCTTCCACCTCCTTATTAACTGGCACAACGAGTAGCAACCGAGCAGCAACAGTATTGATCCAATGGCCACAGCCACACCTGTTCACATGATTAAGCATACTAAATCAGATTGAAAATACAGATTATCAAGCAGTTATATACCAGAAAACTCATGATTGTGGGAACTACCTATAATAACTGGGATCGCCCATCGATGCCTCTTCTTCCAAGATTGATGATCTAACAGACAGGTGTAACCGACAGGGACATTATTTGAATCAACCTCTGAAACTATGCAGATCCCATCACAGCCAATACAAGCTTTATTATCTATAAAAAGCAACAAATGGAAGTATATCAGTCATTCAGTACTAGAACATGGATCATACACTATACAAAAATAAGTTTAGTTCAATTGCTCTCTTTACCTTGACAAGCATTGGGAAGATACGGATTGCCCGTCTGATTACCGAGGCAGGAACAATTATAAACTCCGGTGTCCAGATACGTGGTCAAATCGCACTGACCGTCCTGAAAAGTTGAAGATGAAGGATCCAACGCAAGGTCATACAACCAATTGAGAATCACAGGGGAGGGTGCTTCATTTTGCAGAGAGCCTGCAGAGAACTTGAGTTGGTTTACACTGGTAGGATCGCTCTCGGCCAAGTACACATAACTGCAGGTTCCGTCTGCTTCGGTGACATTCACACTGTATGAAGTGAGGCCGTATGGAGGCCGGTTTGCTTGACAGACCCCCTTAAACGTATAGGGAAACACATCATCATCAACACCTTGATTCAAGTCCCTGGCATTTTCACAAACAGGTTGTCCGCAGCTTGCCATGACCCGGTTTTCATAGTAAGATAAGGAGCTTCCATTGCACCCCACAGGGATGAACACATTGTAGCGCCGAGAGAAGCTAAAGGGGGATCCAGCGAAGTCTAAGCTCGTCCATGGAGCAGCTCCCTTTGTGCAATTGACGGTCATCGGCATGCTGACATTCACGGTTTGTGAAGCTAGGTGAATTCTGAGTACTTCTAGATTGAATTTGGCTAAGTAGGGTTTGGGTGGATTGAAGGAGGTGTTGCAGGTGACCTCGAACCATTCGTTGTGGTAGCATCTGGAGCCGATTCCGAATGGGTAAGCCATGACGGCGCGTCCACATTTTTGCTGGCAACCTGGCCTTGCTAGAGATGGAGGGGAGTCTGATGCAGCAGCTAGGGTTAGCCATGGAAGAAGTATCAGGAGCTGAAGCACCATTTTTTGGGAGGCTGGGGGTGATGAAATCTGTCATGGAGGCAGAAATTGTGCAATTTGTATTGATGTAAAGGTGATTTACTAGTCAAAGAAATCATCTTTTTAGGGTTTCCCACGCAGCTGTTCAGATCACCAAACCTCATACAGTAGTTTCAAAGGGAAAGGATGAATTTTTTAGGAGGATGGGTAAACAAATTCAAACTCGGAGCCAATCAGAGGTAATTAATGGAATCAATGATCAGGAAAACGTGTGTGAATTGAAGACAAGGGATTGACTAGTCAAGATATGAAGAATTTTCAAAGCAAGTAGGATTAATAATCAATATATGGGCAGCTTGGAAATTTCAAGAGATTGGCATGTCAAAAGACAGTCTTATAAAATTGCATTTTGATACCTAACCCAAGTAAAGCCAAAAACAAACTTTTCTTTTGAGTTATTGAATACTACAATTGCAATTAAGATTACACAGCAGTTGTAAGTCCTGTACCTGCACATGATTGTTACACTGATGAAAAGCACTAGCAGTTCTTGATACATGAAAAAACAAATTACAAAAACACAAATTGGTGGTATTGGATGATGGATCATTGGGCGTTTGGAAGAAGAGGATACACATCTGTGTATGGGGGACTGGCAGTACTAGCAGGAATTGTGCACGAAACGAACTCTGCATCGTTTATATCAGTCATGACATACTCATCAAATCCTGCATCTGGGAATGGGAGAGCTTCTTGTTCTTGGTACCACCTAGACACTTGAGCAGGGGATTTCATGATCATCTCCAGTGTCATTGCCACTTCTTTCATTGTCGGCCTCAGTTTTCCGCTCCAGCTTATGCAGCGTCTAGCCAGCTCAACTGTAGGCAGCAACTCATCCTCCTTGGCCTCTTCCACAATTTTAGGGTCCAAGATGTCAGACAACTTGGAATTTTGTGACAGAAACAAGAACTCTGTCACCAAGTTCTTTTGCTCCATAGTACTTGCATCCCTGAAGATTGGCTTCTTTCTCGTTATTTCTCTGTAAATTGATATGATTGGAAGTATTCCGGGTCCAAATACCCCATTGTTCCTTGGACGAGAGTGGTCAAGTGTGTCTGATCAATGGCAATGGTCTTGGAGGATCCAAAATCGGAAACTTTTGCTCTGTGTTTTTCATCTAATAGTATGTTTGATGTCTTGATATCCCTGTGGTAGATAGGCGTGGATGAAGATGAGTGTAGATATGAAACAGCGGAAGCTGAATCTGCCGCAATTTTTAGACACATCTCCCAACTAATAACAAAATCTTCATCAGGTTCATGGATATGCTCAAAAAGAGTTCCATTGGGAACAAACTCGTAAACAAGAAGAGGGACTTCTGTCTCAAGACAACACCCTAGCAGCTTGACCACATTTCTATGGTTTATCTGAGACAAAATAACCACTTCGTTTATGAATTGCTCCAATTGGCTTTCATCAAGCAACTTGGACCTCTTAATTGCAACAATTCTCCCATCAGTAAGCATCCCTTTGTAAACCGTGCCTTGACCACCTTGACCCAGTATTCGATTTTCATTGAAGTGGTCTGTGGCTTTGTCTAATTCCCTCATGGAGAATATCTTTGTTCTCTCTACAACACCTTCACTGGATGACAATTGCTGGTGTAACAACAAACCACCATTACGCTTAAAGAATTTGGCTCTCAGCTTCCTCTCCCTCACCCTTTTTACGAAACGATACAGCCCATAGAGCCCGATCACCAAAAGTACTATGCCAAAACTAATGCTAAGTCCTGCATGAAGAGAGCCTTTTCCTTTAGCTACGAAAATAATATTCATATCCCACATTTTTTTTTTGAGAAAACGGAGAATCAATTTGCTTAAAGTTAAAAGTGGGTGAGAAAGTTGTCACCTAGGATGGCTGCAAGCTTTAAGAATGGCTGGCTTTCACAATAATAGCCGTTGCTAAGATGCCCTTTCATATCCCAATCTCCATAACAAGATCCTCGGCAATTGTTGCATTCTTGAGCAACTAGTAAACCGAAAAGAAGAAGAAATAATATCATACAACTCGCTCATTTTGATAATCCAACAAGATTTAAAATTAGACGATAAAGAACAAATGGTTGATTGCATGACATACTCAAAACAAATCATTATGGGCTTGTGGATTAGATCTTTTACCTTGGCATCCATTGGAGAGATAAGGATTCCCGTAATAACCAGCGTTGCATTGACAAAGTAACCTACTACCACTGTAATTGTAACAATCCGAGTGTGGATTGTCAGGCTGGTTTTCAGTCCAACTCCATAACAGTACAACGGGGACCCGAGAGGCTGGATTTGAACCTGAAAGCTTTCCAACATATTCATTCACAGAGGCACTCTCTATTATAGACGCCACAAGGCAATTTTGAGTTCCACTTGATGATAGAGGGTTGAAGTTTATTTTGTAAAATGGTAAAGGAGAATAATACAAATCATAGCTATCCGAAGGCAAGGGTGCTTGGCAGCAATCAACCCCATAGCAATCTTTTGTCTTTATTGCAGTGTTGTTGCAAACCGTTCCACACCCGGCCATGATCATCTTGCTTTCGTTAACCAGGACTGCAGTGCCCGGGCACCCCTCCATGATGAAAACATTATCTTCCCTTGAGAAGCCGTACGGGCTTCCACTCAAGTCCAACTGCTGATGCGTACGACATGCATTCATCGGCGGTATGCCCACTTTCATACTTGATTGAAATCCATCAAACTTGACCTCCATGACCTCAATGTTGAATTTGGATAGTAAGGGTTTGGCCACGGAGCCATTAGAATTCGAAGATGTGCTGCACTCAATCTCATACCAATGATTAAGAGAGCAATTGGCGCCGATCCCAAAAGGGAATGGGATCATCACATCTCCACATGTATCAGCACACCCTGGCCTTGCAATATCTGCACAAGCAACATCTACTTTTGAGATTGATAGTAGTAGTAAGTAGAAAGGGAATTGCATCAGCAATTGTGAGATCATAGCTCTTAACATTTCAGAACCAAATTAATCCGTAGGATTTAAAAACTGATTCCACACACATATAATTGGAGTGTATAATAAGTTTCACACTAAATGCATGGAAATTAGTTTGGTTTTAATCTGATTTAAACCAATGTTTTTTGGGGGAAGAATCTATTAGTAGCTTTTCTTCAAGTTTGACATAACTAGAAACAAACAAAGACAATAAACAAAAGGAAGATAATTATCTTGGGAACCACCTTAATTGACCTGCCCTGTTACTGTTACTAGCTTAGAGACAAATAAAATTAAAATCCAAACATCCCCATCAACCAAAAATCCTAAACTATCAGTTTTTAAAACAAAAAATTGCTTAACTTCCACAAGTTCTTATCAAGACTATTACCTCATTCAACTGCTAATAATTTTGTTCAAACTTCAAAGTCAACATAATAATACTATTTAATACGTGTAGTCTTATATGTAGATGTGTTATGTATGAATCTGTAATTTTGCACCTATCGCTCTGGAAGACCCTGACTTATATTTCCTATAGGTGACGGTAACTCGCAATCCTCTGTAAGATACCTAATCTATCAATAATGTGTCAGATGGATGAATGAGAGAGCAATTAGCTTAAAAAAAAAAAGACAAACATGCAAGAATTATATATTGGGGGTTAAGTTCAGATCGATGGCACCCGGAATCAGCTAGTCAGCCATGAACATCCAAGTCTAGGCTTCTGGAAGACTCGTCTCCAGGAGCCAGAAAAAATCCGAGGGGGGCTCAACTAAATTTTTGAGATTTTTTTTTGAAGATATATATAAGATACAATTTTTATTATAAGAAATATATTATAAAACACACTAAATATATGATTTAAATAGCTATTTTGAGTTTAAAATGCTAAAAGAAGAAAAAAATCCCTAAAATGAAACTATAAGGATTCGAACTCAAGACCTTAATCATTCTATTCTTCAAGCCATACCAACTGAGCTAAACAAACTTATTGATTTAATATTCTTTTTAATTGTTTTTAACCCTTAAATTATCAAAAATTACAAAAAAAAAATACAATTTTTTTTTTTTTTTTTTACGTTTTCCCCCGACCCGGGGCCCTCCGCCCCTGCCAGGAGCTATTCCAGACAAAGCGATGCGATGACGCTTTGCACACAGGCTCATCAATAGTTCGATTCCATTAAAACGAACTGCAATCAATTGCTCGTCTTCTTCATTCATCTCAAATTTGACCTGAATTTGATCTTCGTCGTTGTACTCAAAACCCTAATCTCCCCATTTCAAATGCAGCAGTGGTGATAAGGGCTTACTCTCTTCGTAGAAGAAGCTTTGCTTTTTCCAGCGCTAAGACTCTTTCGAATCAAATTCTACCCAATTTCCCCTGGGAAGAACCCTAATTTCCCCAAATAAACTAGGATCCACTTATATATACTCCGTAAGTTATAAGGAGCAAGATTCTACGTAGGCAGACACGTGGAATACTAACGGCATAGGGAGCAAAAGTGCACAAACTTCCAAAGTTTAGGACTTTCATAGAAATATTGAAAAGTTAGGAGCTAACATGAAACAAATTTAGCAGTCTCGATCCCCCGCATTCCACCAGCCCTCACCGTCGAACCTCCGACGATGGCACCATCCACCGAACTGCAGTTGCTGTGCAGCCCGTAAAAGAAGGTACATTGGTAACATTTTTTTTATGTCTTTTTGGGTGAAGATGTATTTTTTGAGGTTTTGTATTTGAGAAATTGATGCGATTGCGATGTGGAAAGGGATTTTTTCTTAATGTGTTTGTAGTTTTTGTTTTCAAGGAATAAAACAGTATGAAAAGAGTAAAAATCAGGCTGATCATGTTGAAGTATGTTAATGTTGATGTGTGCGATGAGATTTGGAAGGTGATTAAATAATGCACCTAATGTGCTTGCTAAAATGCCTAAGAGAAATAAGATGCAAGTCTTGGCTTATATTAGTAGTCTTGATCTGAATCTGAGAATGTATAATTTCTGGTGAACTTGGCATAACCCATTGGTTCCCAACTTTCTTTCAATACTGGAATTCAGATGCCTATGAATCACACATATTTATTGTATAATGCACACACCCAATGTCTAGTGTATCCATTCCTACCATTATTTATTTCATAACAAAACTACTAACATTCCTTGCAACAAAAGTAAAAAAAAAAAACACTAAGATTTCCTGATAACTATACCTTTCTGAACATTCATGGACGATCCTTCTGTCGATGATTGAGAAGATCATATGGGGTATCAGGAGAAAGAGGATTGGCATCAGTGCAAAGGGGACTGAATCGCCAGAAACTTCTAAATCAAAAGGCCTTCAAATGGAGTATCTGAACTCAGAACGTGTTTGTCCGTAGAGGCTGATCATCAAGCGGCTCAGAAGACCCCCAATCCATGGGAATTGAGCTGAAACTGAAATGGCTGTAATCTTCCCCTGTCCCTTCAGCGGCCTCAATCTTGGTGTCTGGCTCTGTGCATGTTGACAAGTGATCTTGTCGCGAGTCTTGCGACTTGATTCCTTCAAGCACCATAGCGACTTCTTTCATTGTAGGTCTTTGCCTCCCGCTCAAGTGTAAGCACTGTCTTGCAAGGCTGGCAAAGGCCAAGGCATCCTCCTCACGACATTCCTTCATAACTCCGCTGTCCACAATGTCTAATAGGCTGGAATTTTCCATAGATGAGAGGAAGTATCCTACTAGGCTCCTTTCCTCCTCAAACACTGATCTAATTGGCTTCTGACCTGTTAGGAGTTCTACGAGGACCACTCCAAAGCTGTAGACATCGCTCTTTTCTGTTAGCTGGTGGGATTGGAAATACTCAGGGTCGACATAGCCAAATGTGCCTTGAACGCATGTAATGACGTGGGTCTGATCAATGGGGATGGTTTTTGAGGCACCAAAGTCCGCGACTTTTGCTTTGTATTTCTCATCCAGGAGTATGTTGGAGGATTTGATGTCACGGTGAAAGATAGGAATGGATGATGCTGAGTGCAGGTATGCAACAGCTCCAGCAACATCAATAGCAATTTGTAAGCGCATTTTCCAAGTGATTGGAAACTCCTCGGTTGGGTCATGAATGTGATGGAAAAGAGTTCCATTCGAAATATACTCGTATACAAGTAGAGGCACGTCGGTCTCCAGGCAGCATCCTAGTAGCTTCACAATGTTCCTGTGGTTGATCTGTGACAAAATCACCATCTCATTGACGAATTGCTCCAACTGGTTTTCAACCACTTTTTCCGCCTTCTTCACTGCAATGATTCTTCCATCAACCAACATGCCTTTATAAACAGTACCCTGGCCTCCTTGACCCAAGATTCGGTTCTTGTTGAAGTGATCTGTGGCTGTGTCTAGCTCGCTGGATGCGAATACCTTTGTTCCATCAATGGCTCCTTCGTTTGAAGAAATTTGCTGTTGCAACAGCAACCCACCATTTCTCTTGAAGTTGTTGGCCTTTCTTCGGAATTCCTGCCATCTCTTAATACAATTAGTGATTCGGTACAGCCAGTAGAACCCAATGAGCAAGAGTATTGATCCAATCGCCCCAGATACACCTGTTAATAAAATTACTGAATCAAACATCCTACAAAAATTTCATCAAAACCAATTTGGCATTAGGTGGGGTGACCCACTAGCTTATATACTAAGGCTTGTTTGTTCAAACTATCGACGTGGGACTCTTTTGGTCTCTTCACATCTTTCATTCTCTCAACAGAAATATTTGATGGCAGAAAACAAATTATAAGATCCAGCTAACTTATACAACAACTCTTTTGTTGCACAAATGAAGTACAAGAAGATTGTGGGTATTACCTTTAATGAGGGGAATTACCCATGGGTGCTTGGGACTGTTGCGAGAGTAACCATTTCCCTGAGGGAAATCAAATCCAGTCCCTCCAACATCTACATAAAGCAGCAAATGGAAGCCTGTGATATTTTTACTTGCAGAAATACTTTCTAACTTGTCATTTTCATAATTGCAGTCAATCAGATAATGAAAACCAATCTGAGCTAAAACATTGTAGAAAATAAGTTTCAATCAGTTTTTTTGGCATCATTACCTTGACAACCGTTGGGGAGATAAGGATTCCCCGCCTGATAGGGTTGGCAGGAACAACTATAAACTCCGGTAAGCAGATATGCCATCAAATCACAGGGACCATCCTCACGAAAAGCTTCCGATGAAGGATCCACAAAAAGGTCATACACCCAGACAAGCACCACTGGTGTGGGAGCTCTTTTCTTCAGAGAAGCTGCAGAAAGGTTGACTTGGTACTCAATACTAGGATCGATCTCCTTCAAGCGCACATAATGGCAAGTTCCATTGGCTTCAGTAATGTTCACACTGTATGAAGTGAGGCCATTTGGAGGCTGGTTTGCCTGACAAATCCCTTCAGAGGTATATTTGTAAGGACCCTGAGGACCATAGGTACCGTAAGGACCCTGAGGACCATAACGACCGTAAGGATCGTAAGGACCGTAAGGATCGTAAGGACCATAAGGACTGGAAGGTCCACAAGGACTGTAAGGTCCGCAAGGAAGAAATTCTTCTTCCAAGCCGGAGGCATCTGCACAAACAGGATCTCCACAGCTAGCCATGATCCGGCCTCCATGGTAAGATAAGGAGCTTCCGTTGCAACCCACAGGGATAAACCCATTGAAGTATCTCGAAAAGCTAAACGGGCTTCCACCTAAGTCTGAGCTCGTCCATGGAGCTACAGATACCCCCTTTGTACAGTTGAAGATCATGGGCATATTGACTCTCACAGTTTGTGAGTCTAGATTAATTCCAAGTACCTCGAGATTGTGTTTGGTTAAGTAAGGCTTGGCTGGATTGAAGGATTTGTTGCAGGTGATCTCGAACCACTCATTGTGGTAGCATCTGGAACCGATTCCAAATGGGTAGGCAATGGTGGTGTTTCCGCATTTTTGCTGGCAGCCTGGCTTTGCTAGAGATGGCAGTGTTTCTGATCGAGCTACGGACAGCCATGAAAGCAAAATTAAGAGCTCAAACACCATTTTGATATTGCAAGACACCCTGATGAAATCTTTCATGGAGGAAGAAAGGGTAAGAGATGTGTGTTGATGTAAAAAGGTGAGAAGATGGAATTTTATAGCCCACATAAATCAGCCTCTTAATGTTTGTTTGAATTTTCCACGCTGCTACTCATGTCCCTACAGCTCTTTTAGAGCGTGCAACGGGGAGCAAGTGTGATGCTTGACCAATGGGCACTCATTGGCTTCCTTCCGAAGATTTACAAATGTGCATCTCTTTTGTTCGTCATAGTGTCGATGGATCTGATGGTAACAAACAAAAGAGGGACAAATTGTGGGAGACAATTTTAATCATTTTAGAATAGAACATAACTGAAATGCACAATCAAATTGTTAATGGGTGTGTGAAAAAATGAACTTGCTTGAGCAAAATAAGAATTTCATTTTTTTGAAGCAAAATTTACTTTCGGATCCACCATTTGCTTGGGCAAATTCAATTTTTGGGTGCGAATGCTCTTATCTTCAAGACAGGGAAGTTATTCTAAATGGTAAATCGGTACCAGTACATCAAAACCAGGAGCTTGGCAGTTGGGTTGCTTGGCGGATTTTGGTGGTCTATGCGGGTTTGGCAACCTTAATGGCCTTGGTGGTGGAGTGAGGTTAAGGGTCGCATTCTTCATCATCCAATGGAAAAGAAAGTAATCATCAAGGCCAACTTAAATCCTAAGATCAAGTTGCTTTGCCTTTATTATATTACATCCATATATCATACTTAATTATACAGGGTTATTTCAGTCATGAGCACTAGAAACTTAGATATACATCAGCAACTAAAGGTTAAAAGCCTGCATAACCAATATGTTTTTTAGCTAGGAAGCCACCTTACAAATGCATAATTAATCAACTGATGTGTCCAAACTAGTCCCTAGTTCAGGAATTTGATTGGAGATGATGACTGATGAAGCACCAAAGTCCATTCAACGAGAGAAATTAAAGAAAGGGACATGTGTGAAGAAAAAAACTACACATCTACATTTTGTTTTGTTTCTTCGACTTTGTACACTTCCATCTTTAACTTTACTCAAAGTGACTAATCTTCTCAATTCAGTCGAAATTTCCAGGAACAGCCAGGTCAAGTAAACGGAAAAAGATTTTTTTGACAAATGTAACAAAAAAAATGTCAATGTCGTATATGGAAATGAAAAATCCAATACACAACTTTGTAATCAAAATCAGTTCCCAACCAAAAACATTACCAGTTAGTCCCGCTAAATGCAGGGTCACGTCGAGAGAGTATTTCCAAGTGACTCAAACATATTTGCCCCAGTCAGGGTGACTCACTGGTAGGGAGCAAGGGGGAAGTCATGAGGTCTCGGGTTCGATTCCTATCTCCACCCATTTCTTTGGGTGAAAATTTAAATGTTTGCTTTGCTCCTTATCAGTGGATCGAGCCGGTCGGCGCAAGCCGGTTTACCTTGTTCGTGGCTCTTGCCGGCTGGGTCACGTGCCCGGGATTTGCCACCAAAGGTGAGTTCCTCGTCATCAAAAAAAAAAGTAACGATCTCTGCAAAAGTGCAAATCCTTTGTGATTATGTCTAATCCTCTCTGATCTGAATGATGCTCCTCCATTGCACTCTATCCCTAACCAAGTTCTCATTAAGGTTTTGTACGATCCAGGGTTTCACTACTCGATAAGCTCACAATAAACACAATCCAAACAAACTGGAAATGAACAAGAAAGCACACACAAGACTTTGTTTATGCAGTTTGGTTTTCCTACATTGGCGGAACCTTAGGAGAGGAGGTCCACCCAATCCACTAAGCATCCAAAGGTCCTGAAACAGATTACAGAGGTTCAGATGCACCAGCACAAAGACTCAATTCTAAATATACAAGGACTAAGAAGATAAACAAGGAATATGGTTAGAAATCATCCGTGAAGGTTCTCAACACAGAACCCAGAGATTTCTCAACACAAAACCCTCCATAGCAGGGTCTGAGGTAGCATCAACCTGGATGAGCAGAGAATCACCGTTGTCGAAAAGCTCTCAAGCAAAAAACCCTAGCTTTTCTCCCAAACCCTAGCCCCGCGACCCTTGGCTTACAAAGAGCCATGCTACAGTTCTCCAAGGCAGCCAGAAGAGATCTTAAATAGAGTTAGGGTTACAACGATCGAATGAGGCAATAAGAGAGTTGGACTGAGATTTGGGCCGAATGACTAGGACCCAAATCTTCACAATCTCTAATCACCAAATATTCAAACCGAGAGACTTAAACAGCACTTACGCAAAATCGCAAATATACTTCACCTTAGCCTTACCTCATGAGTCAAGGCTAACCATTGGTCCCTAACATGGTTAGACCATGGGTCCAATGTGCTTTTCCTTGACCATATGGCAATGGCTAGATCCTAGTTAGCCACAAGTGAACCTGTCATATGTGCTAGTGCATCATACAACCCAAATAAATCATTTTCTTTTATAGTAGGCAAACAGATGTTAATAAATTCTCCATTCAAGGGGAAAATAAATCATTGTTTCTAGTTACAACATACTACATCCGTCCAAAAATACATTGCAGTTACTATTCATGTACGCTTTTTTAAGAATGTAAAAACTATATAAAATATTAACTTTTTTATTAATTTTTTTAATAATTACAAACTTATTGATAATAAGTTTGTAATTATTAAAAAAAATTAATAAAAAAAGTTAATATTTTATATAGTTTTTAGCTCCTAAAAAAGCGTGCATGAATAATAAAAGTCCATGTATTACAAGGATTATTAAAACATATTACAAACGGTTGGAAAAGAGGAGACAAATTACTTATTTCTCAAGCTAGTTCTCCACTTGATCCGATAATATCTATCTACCTGATCCAGCCACTAACATGAATTAACCTAGGGTCTGTTTGGCAATTCATGTAGCTTTTCGGAGCTTTTGATTTTAATAATTTATAGTTTTAAATAAGTTAAATATAAGATTTTAATTTAATTAGCTTTTGAAATTGGATTTTCAACGGCTACGAACCACAAACTTTTCACAATTCTATTCATTTTCTCCTATTTGATCAACTAGTTTGTATCAGCTACTCTATCAGATGCGTTACCAAACACCTTACTAGCTTATGAAAACTCTAATTTAACATATATTTAACACACTTAGAGCATGCTCATTCGTGAGCCCGAACCCGGGCCCTTAACTTATTTTTTCTCTGTCACATCAGCTTAAAGTTCACATTCTAGATTTTTATTATTTGCACCCTCATTCGTGAGCCCGAGTCTCGGGCCCTTAAGTTACTTTTTACTGTTTACCCTTTTCAATTACTCTATTATTATTATTATTATTATTATTATTATTATTATTATTATTATTATTATTATTATTATTAAATTGTAAAAAGAAAAATAAAATATTTTGGATCGGATGAACAATTTGATTTGGATTGAGAAATGGGTGAAAAAATAGTATTTTCTTTGGTAAAAATAATAGCATATGGATATTATTTGTAAATTTTTTTAAAAAAATATATGCAAAATGGGTGTCTATGAGTAGATAAAATTAATTCACACTTGAATATAAATTTTTTATAGATACAAAAAATGCCAAAAAAAACATATTTTAAATGTTGAATTTAAAGGTGCAATGCTAAACGCAGCACTTAATTGCTCATTACTCCCAAACGGCTTCGTTTTCGAAAATCTGGACAGCCCAAAAGCTCACGTGAGCTGCATGCTTCATCTTTTTCTCTGCTATGGGCCTCTGAAAGCGGGGTGCATATCTAAGGGCTCCCCAACCCGGTCCCTTAGAGCATGTGCAATGGTAGTTCCTTAACCAAAAAATGTAGAAATTTATTATTATTATATTACATTTGTAAAAAATAGTATAAGAAATTATTTGATGGGTTCTTTAGTAAGAAACCTTTAAACACCATACTTGATGAGGTTTGCATGGATATGGAGTCAATGAAATTGTATGTGTGGGCCCATAGAAGAGAGAAGGGAAGAGAAACATAGAGGTGTGGTGGGGTTCATTTTATTTTAAATTAATTAATTTGTTAGTAAATTGGGTTGTATGGATGTGGGTAAAAATTTGAGTTGAGTTTTTAAAGAAGAGAATTGAAAAAAAGTGGGGTTAAGGAACCCTAGTGGGTTCAAGAGTTGCGGATGCTCTTACTGTTTTTGTATTTCTTTTTTCTTTTTTGGTTGATGTGGCACTCCTATGAGCCCAAGAGCTCACAAATGTGGATGCTCTTAATCCATCAGTTTCAGCTACCCCATCAGCTCCGTTTTACCAAACTGACCCCTAACCAACCACACACCTTCACTAACTTAATTAACTTAATTTTGAATTATTAATCTAACAGGCAACCAAAAAATGAGTTAGCCCTACATTTTGGAAGCGTTATCGGTTGCAATTTATTTTTTGATGGATATATTAATTTTTGATTTGTATGTTTTCACGAGTAATCCCTATGCCGATTCGTCGGCCTATCGAATATATTTTAGTAGGTAATATATGATTGTAATAAAAGTATGGAATGCAAATATGCAACAACACGATTAACATAGCATAGTTTCATACCTAGATTTTACTTCAAGTTTGGATTCAGATCATTTTGAGTTTGATACATAGCAAAGTTTATATTTTATCAATTTAATGTATTTATCAATTTGCACATTTGATCAATTTACACATTTGTACACACAATACAACTTTGAACTTTGAAGGTGATGGTTTTACTTGAAACCTGCTATATATTGACAGTAACAAAGCAATGAAACAATTGAAGATAAAACTGTCAAGACAGCAATGTCACCTTGGCCTCATATTTCAACGTTGATAGCATCATAACAGGCTCGAAAAAAACAAAAACTGGAAGAATGAAGTGAACGCTCATAGAGCAAAAACATAGATGAAAGTGTAGTAGAAACACACACCTATTGTTTACATTTAGGAACACTTTGTTTCTTGCAATTAGAAGCACTTTCTGTGGACAACAGTTGGGCCAAACTCATCGTATTCTCGCTTACAAACCCACTCCTGAAATCATAGTCTTAAACTCGATCAGATAGCGAATACAAAACACGAGCGAATCCACGAATTGAACTCGATTTGATAGAGGGAAATTAGACGTACGTCCTGGAAAGAACCGATGGATGCTAAGACAAAACCACCAGTCCAAGCACTATACTTTCTCTCAGGCGACGCAACCACTTTAACCTTTGTGTTGTTCGGAGCCAATGCAGCCATTTCCTTGTGCATCCTCTCGGATAAGCCACAAAACAACGTGGATCCTTTGTTAAGCACAATGTTTCCATAAGTCCTATGAGTGGATTGAAGATTTAACAATTAAAAAACAAATCCTAATGTCGATCCTATTTTAAAATAAATCAATTAATAATTAATTAAGATAAATCATGGTTGTTTAGATTTTATTTAGATTTGCAAATCCTATTTTAAAATAAATCAAGTTTGTTTGGATTAATGAATTAAAATAATTTTTTTTAAAAGAAGCTACATTAAAGGAGAAGCCGCCACATGTCGTAGGCGACTTCTCCTTTAGTATTATAATATAGATTACTAAAGTGCTCGTCAACAGGATGAAACCCCTTCTCTCTTCACTTATTAGTCCTTTGCAAGGGAGTTTCTTGCCGGGAAGACTTATAACAAACAATATTGTTGTGATGCAGGAACTTGTTCACTCAATGAGGAAGAAGAGAGGCAGAAGTGGGTGGATGATTTTAAAGATCGACCTTGAGAAGGCGTATGATCGCCTCCGTTGGGACTTTGTGTTGGATACCTTGCGGGATGCTAGTTTTTCGGATGTCTGGCCGCGATGGATTGAAGCCTGCGTTACCACGATCTCGACGAGGGTCCTGGTCAATGGCGAAATGACGGATGAGTTCAAGCCGACTAGGGGCTTGAGACAGGGAGATCCTATTTCCCCCTATTTATTCATTCTATGTATTGAACGCCTTAGCCAAGCCATATTTAGGGCTGTTGATGAAGGGGAATGGATCCCAACCAAGCTGACGAGAACCGGCCCTAATATTTCTCATGTCTTCTTTGCAGATGATATAGTGTTGGTGGCGGAAGCCTTGGTTGAGCAGCTAAGGGTAATCCAAGGCATATTGGATAAATTTTGTGCGGCTTTAGGCCAACGAGTGAGCATTGCGAAATCCAAATTATTTGTTTCGCCGAATGTGAGAAGGGAAGTGGTGCTGGATTTGAAAAGGGAATGCGGCTTTGAGGTGACGGATGACCTAGGAAGCCATCTTGGGATGCCGGTGCTTCACAACCGAGTCAATAAAGGCATATTTGCTCCTTTGATAGATAAAATAAGTGCTAGACTTGCCAGTTGGAAAGGGAAGTTCCTCTCTTCTATTCCTGTCTATTCTATGGCTACAGTTATGTTACCGGCTGATACGTGTGACAAAATTTGCAGGAACTTTATTTGGGGAGACTGCGAGGATGGGCGGCGCTTGCACCTGGTGAGCTGGGAGGCGGTGTGCAGCCCTAAGGAGCTTGGCGGGCTCGACATTCGGGCTATGAGAGACCTTAACTTGGCCACAATTGTTGCCTCGGGAGTTAGGTGGATCATTGGCGATGGTCGACTTATCCGGTTCTGGACTGATGTCTGGACGGGAGACATGCCACCGAGTAGTGTGGATATAGGGCCGCTGACCGAGGGAGAGTTAGGGTGGTCTGTCCGCTCCTATTGGATTGATCATAGAGGTTGGGATTGAGAGGCTCTTGAGCCACTCCTCCCGTCGGTGGTGTTTATGAGGTTAGCGTCATTGGGTGTGGATGAGCTATTTGATTGATACAGTGAATTATAAATTATCACACACCCACACGTTCCCAATTAATTAGCAACACCCACACCAATTAATTGGCAACATGCAGAGTTGCACATGTACACACGACAATCAACACATCATACTAATTAATTAGGAAAAGTACGTACATAAATTTTTACATGAACTTTTAAAAATGATTTTTGGCATTTTTACTTGTTAAAAAAATATAAAAATATATTTTTGAGTATAATTTAATTTTATCTACACATAGACACCCAATTTGTATATATATGTTTTGTGGAAAAAAAAATAACAAGAAGTGGTTCATAAGGTTGACAAGAAGTGGTTCATGACTTGTACAACACATGGTTCGTGAAGTTAATAAGAAGTGGTTCATGAAGTTAACAAGAAGTGGTTCATGACTTTCATACTGATTCAAATCTCCCAAAACTCTGGCTAGAAAAACATTAGACTGCCTTTCTGCTACTACATTGCACACATAGTCAGTAAATCTTCTTGGCTTCCCAACCTGCCTGGTTGATCTTCTCAAGGGTGGAAAATCCACCTCATTCACCACTTGTTGAACTTCTTCAACATTAGGAACAACTCCCCAAGGAGACTGATTTGAATTGTGATCACTCACTGGAGTATTGATCTCAGGTAATGGATCTGATGATGCAACAGGAGTGGGACTGTACTGCACACACTGCTCTTCAAGGTCTGCTGCTGGGTTCACCAAAGGTAAAGTCTGTGTCTCCTTTACCTGGTTCTCTTCCACTATCTTACTTCTGTAGGGAAAAATCTCCTCATTGAAGACCACATCCCTACTTAATTAGTTGCTGGCTTTACATTATCCTTAGGTCCTTGCCACCATTCTGGATATCCATGAAGCTTGAAGCAATGCTCCATATAATGTCCCCTCTGATTACAGAAATTGCACTTCCTGTTGGACTTGTCAACCTTGTCACCCCAGTTCCTGTCATTCCAGTTTCTCTCATTCCAGTTTCTGTCACTCCTCATCTGGCCTTCCTTTCTGAAATCTCTCCTATCTGGATTCCCACTGCCCTGGTAATTTCCTCCTTGCCCAAAGCTTCTGCTAGGAGGCCTGCTTCCTTGCCTACCAGCAGCAAGAGCACTTGCATCCTGAGATGATGCTCCAATACTTCCTCCATCCTTCTGGCTTTCAGCTTGACTAGCAAGGTAATATGCTCTATTCAGATTAGGCATAGGGTCTGTTGATAAAATCTGACTTCTAACACCTTCAAAAGAGTCATTTAAACCCATCAAAAATTGCATCATTCTATTTCTCATTTCCATATCATTCATTCTTTTTTGTATATCACATCTACATTGTGCTATACCACCACAAGTACACACATGAATTCCTTCTAAGACCTACAGCTGGTCCCAAATCACCTTCAATTTGTTGATGTAATCAACAACTGAAGAATTTCCCTGCACAATCAGATTAAGTTTCTTCCTGAGTTTGTAAATCAAAGGCCCATTCGCTTGACCATACCTCTCTGCTATATCATCCCAAAGCTCCTTTGCAGATTCAAAATACACGCAGCTTTCCTTGATGGAACTCACCATGGAGTTCAATAGCCAGCATCTCACCATAAAGTCGGCCCTTGTCCATTTCTGAGCTTCTATGGATCCCTCTGGAACCGGATTAACACAAGACCCATTTATAAAACCCAACTTGTTTTTGGCTCCTAAAGCCATTGTTACTCCCCTCATCCAAGGAAGGAAGCTCAAACCATCAAAAACTGTGGTGACCAGCTGTGCACCAGGATGGTCTGAATTAGCAAGAAAAAGAGGGTCACCGAAGTTACCTTGTGACTCCTGTGATCCATAGCCACCATGAGGAGGTGTCCTATCTTCAGGTGGTGTTGTCTGATTCTCCATGCTCCTTCAAGCTTCGTAACGACAAACAGAAAAAAACGCCCCTACAGCTCTGATACCATGTAAAAAGGAATTTTTGATGGTAATGGTGGCTACAGAATAGCCAAAACAGTGCAAAATCAAACTCAGAATATGTATGTATGTAGAAGCTGAACATTCATCATTTGAAGGCTCTCATTTTAGGGTTAAACAAACGCCAGTGAGGCTGCTCTTCATTCATTCTCACACACACCAAAAAAACAGAAAAGCAGGGTATATATAGTCCTTACAGTTGGCCCACACATTTGGCCTTATTCGGACAGGAAACTAAAATTAAAAGAGCTGGAAAATGCTAATGGAAAGATAGCTGTAAGAGTGTGTTTAGCTAGCTGATTATGACCCAATCAAGCCAACTGAACACTAGCTTAAGGAGCAAGTCTCTCAATACAGTCTACAAGGGATGTTAACTGATGGGAGGATTGTTGCAATCAAGAAGGCAAAGTTGCTTGATGAAAGCCAATTGCAACAATTCATAAACGAAGTGGTTATTTTGTCTCAAATAAACCATAGGAATGTGGTCAATCTGTTTGGGTGTTGTCTTGAGACAGAAGTCCCTGTCCTTGTTTACGAGTTTGTTCCCAATGGGACTCTTTTTCAGCATATCCATGACCCTGATGAAGATTTTGTTATTAGTTGGGAGATGTGTCTAAAAATTGCTGCAGATTCAGCTTCTTCTATTTCGTACCTACACTCATCTTCATCCACTCATGTCTTTCATAGAGATATCAAGTCATCAAACATACTGTTGGATGAAAATCGCAGAGCCAAAGTTTCTGATTTTGGATCTTCCAAGACCATTGCGATTGATAAGTCACACGTGACCACTCTCGTCCAAGGAACTATGGGGTATTTGGACCCGGAATACTTTCAATCATATCAGATCACAGAGAAGAGTGATGTTTATAGTTTTGGGGTTGTTTTGTTGGAACTTTTGACGAGAAAGAAGCCATTCTACAGGGATCCATGTACTATGGAGCAAAGAAACTTGGTGACGGAGTTCTTGTATCTATCCCAAATTTCTAAGTTGTCTGACATCTTGGACCCTAAAAATGTGGAAGAGGCCAAGGAGGATGAGTTGCTGTCCACTGTTGAGCTGGCTAGACGCTGCATAAGCTGGAGCGGAAAGATGAGGCCGACAATGAAAGAAGTGGCGATGACACTAGAGATGATCATGAAGTCTCCTGCTCAAGTGTCTAGATGGTTTCAAGAACAAGAAACTCTCCCAATCCCTGATGCAAGATTTGACGACGACTTCATGAAGTGATGTAGATACGGAGTTCACATCGAGCACACTCCCTGCTGATGCGAGCAGTCCTTCATACATCGATATCTGAAACCAAGTGATTTTCTATTGTGCAACAGCCAGAAGTTGAAGTTCAAGATTCGCCATAACACACAAGAAAATAACGAATAACGAAAGAACACACACGATTTGTTGACGCAGTTCGGGTAAACCCTACTCTGCGGGGTCTCAAGAGGGGAGATCCGATCCCAGAGTTCACTATGTTGCAAGAAGAGTTACAAGCCAAGCAATGGCGGCGGAGCACAGAAACAAGTAACCCAGGAACCTCAAAACCAAGCTAAGAGACAACAATAAGAGAGAGGAAGAAGAGAAGCCCCCTGAAAGGCAACCGAGAATCTTCAGAGAAGATTCTCACGGAGATCGAGCCACCCAACCACCAGGGATGCTCATCGGACCACCGTCTTCAAGGTTGAGCTCACACCAGAGCTTTCACCGCCAGACGCTCTCTCTCACAATGTATCTAGGGTTTTGTCAAATGAGGCTCTCAAGTCTACAGTACCCGGAAAGGAGCTTATATAGCCCTTTAAATTAGGGTTAAGTAAGCCATCTCCAACGGTACTAAAGTCCATGGACTTAAGACAATCTCACAAGCTGAGATGGCCCAACAAATAGGTCCAAATAAGACAAAGCTTGGTTTTGAGCCTTTAATAATGAAATTATACACATGCTTCATATGATATAATGTGGTTGCAAGTTTAGGTCAAGTGATCCATACTTAGACATATACATGTCTAAGGGTACTTGCAACCTAATATGCATCCAAAACATTATAACCTGTACATGTATACAATTTCATTACCTTGTAAGGTCCTAAAGTTAACTTAAATGTTAAAGTGCTCATGCCACACATTGTTCTAGCTATTACAATAACAAGTTTACATCACAACAATTGCCCTCTTAAACTTGTCATCAGTACTCTTGACTTGCCATCATAGGATCCTGGTTGCATCTCCCGTCCGTCCTCGATCCAAATGTGTGTCAGTGGCTAAGGGGCATCCCAAATATGCAGGGCATCCCTGCAGTAAGCAAATTTGTCAGCTGTGACAATTTTGGTGCTGAAATCAGAAGGGTTCAATTCACTTTTAATCTTGCACACATCAAGAACTTTATGCGTCACTTTCTTTTTGATATGATGGAATCTGACATCTATATGCTTAGTTCTTTCATGATAAAGAGGATCCTTGCACAGATATATAGCACTTTGGTTATCAAGATAGACAATAGGCAGATAAGACTTCTTTTCTATTTCCTCTAGAAGCCCCCTGAGCCAAATAGCTTCCTTGGCTGCCTCAGAGGCAGCCATGTATTCAGCTTCAGTAGAGGAAAGAGCTACTACAGTTTGCTGTTGAGATTTCCAAGACACACAATTACCAGCCCAAGTAAAATAATAAGCAGTAGTTGATTTCCTATT
Organism: Persicaria tinctoria; assembly: GCA_037127255.1. Classification (NCBI taxonomy): domain Eukaryota; kingdom Viridiplantae; phylum Streptophyta; class Magnoliopsida; order Caryophyllales; family Polygonaceae; genus Persicaria; species Persicaria tinctoria. The sequence continues at coordinate 13,025,635 of JBANSL010000012.1, forward strand.
ATCCTTATTTCCAGCATAATCAGAATCAACAAAGCCTATTAAGTTGTTTCTAGAGCTGTGTTCAGAATAGACAAGACATTTATGCTCAGTGCCACACAAGTATCTCAACAGATATTTCATAGCATTCCAATGGGGTTCACCAGGATTAGACATGAATCTACTCAATACACTGATAGCAAAGGCAATATCTGGTCTAGTGCAAAGCATAGCATACATGACAGATCCAACAGCAACATCATAAGGCACTTTGCTCATTTTCTGAATTTCAGTTTGGGATGTAGGGCATTGTTTCTTAGACAACTCAAGATGCCCTCCTAAGGGTACCACAGCAGGTTTAGAGTTAGCCATTTGAAACCTATCCAAGACTTTATGAACATATTCAGATTGGGACAACCACATAAGTTTTCTTTTTCTGTCTCTGTTGATTTTAATACCAAGGATTTTCTGAGCCTGACCTAAATCTTTCATGTCAAAATGCATTTTCAAGTCCCTCTTAACTCCAGCAATGAGAATCTTAGAATTAGAAATAATAAGAATGTCATCAACATACAGGAGCACATATAAGGGAGACTTAGAACCAGCACCTTTGAAATAAAGACATGTATCAAACTCACTTCGATGGAAACCAAGCTTAGACATGCAAGAATCAAATTTCAGGTTCCACTGCCTAGGTGACTGTTTTAACCCATAAATGGACTTCTTAAGCAAACACACATGTTCAGGTTTAAGCTTATCTACAAAACCCTTAGGTTGAGACATGTAGATAGTTTCATCAAGTTCACCATGTAAAAAGGCAGTTTTGACATCCATTTGTTCAAGTTCCCAATCATACACAACAAACATGGCAAGCAACAACCTCAATGTTTTATACTTAACCACTGGAGCAAATATGTCATTATAGTCTATGCCCTCTTTTTTAGTAAACCCTTTGGCCACTAATCTAGCTTTATACCTAGGAGGTTCACTAGAATTGACACCATCTTTTACTTTGTATATCCATCTGCACTGTATAACTCTAGCTTTTTCAGGTTTCTTAACAAGAGTCCAAGTGTCATTAGCTGTCATAGATCCAATTTCCTTACACATGGCCTTAATCCAGTTTTTAGAATCAGCACATTTGACAGCAAGCTCATAAGTTTCAGGCACAAATGGATGTAATACAAGATCAGAAGCAAGCAAGCAATACTCAACAATATTGTTCAGAAATTTTTTGTTTGGGATTCTCACCCTAGGCTCTCTATCCCTAGTTAATTGATATTCAGAGTAATCATGCTGAGGAACAGAAATAATCACACCAGAATCACAGTTATCACCAGCAGAAGACTCATGTGCAGAAGAAGAAGAAGTGCTAGGGTTAGAATGTAACTCCCTTTGCTGAATTCCCTCCCTTAATTGTTGAATATGGTTGCTTCTAGCTTCATTTGAATCATCAGAAGCAGATTTGGAAGCCACAGGCTCCATAGGCTCCATGTTTTCATTTGCTTCAGTCCCCCCTTGAGGGGGTTGAGATGAGGATTGAGCACTGGAGTCTGCAGGTGAGAAGTACCCAAGGTTAAACTCCTCTTCATCATTCCCAGGAGGGAGACCATTCTAATTGAAGAAATGTCTTAGTGGGAGAGAGGCAGTGTCTGTTCCTATGTCCCCATTGGTATCTACCTGCTCAAGAGAAGTAGTTAGTACAGATTTTAAAGGAAATTCAAGCTCATTGAAAATCACACTCCTAGAGATGATAACCTTATAGCCATGAGGCTGAATAAGGAGGATCTTGTATCCTTTTACACCATCTGGATAGCCTAACATGACTCCCTTTTGGGCCCTGAGGTGCAGCTTCCCCTGTGACACATAAGAATATGCTGCACACCCAAATGGCCTAAGGTAGGACATGTTAGGCTTCTTATCAGTCCACATCTCCTGTGGTGTTTTGAAATTCACCACAGAGGATGGAGATCGGTTGATGAGATAGGCTGTTGTAGTAACAGCTTCCCCCCACAAGGAGTGTTCTAATCCAGAACTAACCAACATACATCTAGCCTTTTCTAGTAATGTTCTATTCATTCTCTCAGCTGTACCATTTTGTTGGGGTGTATAAGGAACAGTTAAATGCCTTTTTATGCCATGTTGCTTACAAAAGTCATCAAATTCAGCATTGCAATATTCAAGGCCATTGTCAGTTTTGAGACACTTAATCTTTTTTCCATTTTGATTTTCAACTAAATTCTTCCAGGTTATAAATGTTTGACATGCTTCATTTTTGGTTCTCAACAAATAAAGCCAAACTTTCCTAGAGAAATGGTCTACAAATGTGATAAAGTATCTCTTACCTCCAACTGTCTCAACCTGTGCAGGCCCCCAAAGATCAGAGTGAATGTACTCTAGGGGCCTTTCAGCAACATAAACAGACTTACCAAATGCATGCTTAACCTTTTTACCAAACACACAGTTTTCACAAAAGTCAAGGTCCACAGGTTTCTGATCAATCAAGCCATGTTTATATAAATATTGCATGCCACTATTTCCTATATGACCTAGCCTAGAATGCAGTAATTTGGTCTGATCTAAACTCATGGATCCATTATTACTAGCAACATTCATTTCAGGTGAGGACACTACAAAGTAGAGTCCTCCCTTTTTGATGCTCCTAATAATGATGGTACCATTCTTGATGACATCCCTAACACCATCTTTAACATGAAAAATGCAACCCAAATCATCAAGCACAGACTCAGAAAGAAGCCTTCTCCTCAGTTGTGGTACCCACACAACATTTTGGAGAAGCCTTGTCTTACCATCATACATGCATATAGGCACATTACCAATTCCTTTGATTTCTAAGGAGGTATGGTCACCTAATTTGACCTCACCCCCTTCATACACCTGCAGAGAACTGAAATCACTTTTGTTAGGTGTAGAGTGCACAGTACAGCCTGAGTCAAGGATCCAGGAATCATCAGAAAAATGGTAATTATCAGCAACAAGCAATTCACAAGGATAATGACACTCAAGCACAGCAGCAGATTGATTTTGATTTTTATCAGCCTCATCTTTTTGTTTCTTATGACACTCCTTTATATAGTGACCTTAAATCCCACAGTAGTGACATTTCCTGTTTTTCTTATCAGAATTAGATGAATCAGCAGATTTATCCTCATTCTCAGATTTCTTATCCTTGTTCTTATTCTTGTTCTTCTTTTTCTTGCCTTTTACCATCAACACCTCAGTTTTAGCCTCAGTTTTAGTGTTGTTACTGTTGCTATTGTCAGCCTTATTCTTAAACACTTTCAGACTCTCATTCTTTTGCACAATAGACTCAAGAATTTTGTCTTTAGTTATAGACTCTTGGCTGTACTGAATAACATCTTTTAACACATCAAACTGAGGAGGCAGAGAATTCAACAACAAGATAGCCAAATACTCATCTTTTATAGCATTCTTTTTATCACATCTTTCTAAATCCTGGGTCATTCTCACGAATTTATCCAAGTTAGATTGAAGTGACTGATTAGTATCCATTTTGAAATTAAACAGACGACACAAGATGGCAATTCGACTAGGCAAGGATTTGGTCAGGTAAAGATTTTCTAGAGTACCCCACAACTCTTTAGGGTTAGAAATACTTACAACCTGACGAGCCACGTCGTCAGACAGTCGTATAAAGATCTCTGAATGAGCAGTGTCATCCAAATCCTTTTTAACTGCATCAGTGGCTCCTTCTGGGTACTGTCCCAGAACAGTCTTCCAACACTTTTCCTTAATGAGTATGGCCTTAAGCTTAAGCTGCCATATAGAGAAATCAGAGGTACCATCAAATGGTTTGATTCTCATCCCATTATCCGCCATTTTTGTACCTGTAAAACAGTGCACAGTTATAGATCGGAATATGAAAAGCTTAAGAGGAAGACACACAGTAAAAACCCTAGAACACACAAGTAACTAGGAGATAACACACAGTAACCAAGGATTGAAGGGAGATCTAGAACTCTGGGAACACACAAGACACAAACACGTTTTTTTTTTTATTGATAAACAAAGACAAAGTAACAAGCGGAAGCAGAACAACAAAAGATATTAAAAGCGATTTCCAGATCCGAAACCCTAGGTCGAAGACCCCAAATCTCAGATCTGGCCAACTCAAGCTCTGATACCAATTTGAAGTCTGAGATTCGCCATAACACACAAGAAAATAACGAATAACGAAAGAACACACACGATTTGTTGACGCAGTTCGGGTAAACCCTACTCTGCGGGGTCTCAAGAGGGGAGATCCGATCCCAGAGTTCACTATGTTGCAAGAAGAGTTACAAGCCAAGCAATGGCGGCGGAGCACAGAAACAAGTAACCCAGGAACCTCAAAACCAAGCTAAGAGACAACAATAAGAGAGAGGAAGAAGAGAAGCCCCCTGAAAGGCAACCGAGAATCTTCAGAGAAGATTCTCACGGAGATCGAGCCACCCAACCACCAAGGATGCTCATCGGACCACCGTCTTCAAGGTTGAGCTCACACCAGAGCTTTCACCGCCAGACGCTCTCTCTCTCAATGTATCTAGGGTTTTGTCAAATGAGGCTCTCAAGTCTACAGTACCCGGAAAGGAGCTTATATAGCCCTTTAAATTAGGGTTAAGTAAGCCATCTCCAACGGTACTAAAGTCCATGGACTTAAGACAATCCCACAAGCTGAGATGGCCCAACAAATAGGCCCAAATCAGACAAAGCTTGGTTTTGAGCCTTTAATAATGAAATTATACACATGCTTCATATGATATAATGTGGTTGCAAGTTTAGGTCAAGTGATCCATACTTAGACATATACATGTCTAAGGGTACTTGCAACCTAATATGCATCCAAAACATTATAACCTGTACATGTATACAATTTCATTACCTTGTAAGGTCCTAAAGTTAACTTAAATGTTAAAGTGCTCATGCCACACATTGTTCTAGCTATTACAATAACAAGTTTAAATCACAACAGAAGTGATGCTAGATCCTAGATCCAACCTTAAGATCTCGTGCCATGAGATACCATGTTTCTTCAGAAATATTTTACTGATGCAGTATCTGTATGAATAATGGCAAGGCACCCTACAGTAAATAGCATCTGAAATTGGTCAACTAGGCGCGACAAAAATCTGAATTTCTTCCTCATAATTTTACTCATCAACTGTAATTGAAGTATGAAATTGGCATTTATTCGAAATGTAAAAGTGAACATCAAAATTTCTCCGTGACAACTTTATTAGAGAATGAGTCTATGAACCAATGTTATGTTGGAATGCTATCAAATTCAAATCCACCCTATGGAGTTTGACAAGCAACCTTCAGCCTAACAAATCCTCGTGCCATTTGCGACAATGTTGACATCTCTGATATACTGTATTATGTTGCTCTTGCAAAGATGCCTATTACGGGAGCTCTTATCAATCCAATGGATGCTAAGGTAAAAGTTTCTTCGAAGATTTCAAGATACTCTCTGAAGGTAAGCTGGAGTAAAGTTTGTTACATACTGTAATTATTTGTGAGGTATAATCTGAATTGTGTACTCCTGAATGTAATTTGACATGTACTGATGGAATGAGATTATTAACTTAAATTGAATGCCTTAGAATTTAGAAAACTCGTGTGTTTAAAGCAATGAGAGAGAAGAAATTGAGATGGATGGAGAAAGTTAAAAAAAAATGAGTTAAAAAATTAAGACGGGTTATGGTCATAGACTCATAGTCAGAGAGATGTTGATAGGTTGGTTATAACAGTGAATTCCCAGTTTATATTCTGCCTTTGGATTATGGTATAACTGAGTTTATTATGTTTAGCGACAGTGGGCACAGTGCAGCGTCACAATCATACATTGTTTTTCCACGACCCCTTACATGCTTGTCTTTTTGCTAATTGGGGTTTTGCTTCCTTTTATTGATCTAAAGATCAGTAATAATTTGAGGTTGGTAGGACTCCCTGAACAGTTCTTCCAAAAAGAAGGGCTGTCTTTATGTGGAAGACCGGATATCGCATCAGTATGTGAAAATCTGTTTAGATTTCTTGCAGAGGGATGATAACAAAAAAATGTGATTTAACTGCATATGCTGATTGCAGCTTGAATTTTACTCCTCAGTTGGCCTATTTCTTTTATATATGCAGTAAAATAGCAGCTGTAATTGGGTGAACTAGGTTAGGACAAAAATCTGAATTTCGTCATGAATTAGTTCAATTTAACACCACACAAAAGCTTCTTTGCTCCATTAATTAGTTAGCAAATCATGCCTTTCTAAAACATGCCTTTCTTTCTCTGATTTGTAATGGCGGGGTTCCTTGAAAATTATACTTGAAAGTGAATCTAAGGAAACCAAAAGAGACCAAATACTGGGAGTTCCAAGTGAACTGAACTGAAATGAAGTGATTTGTTAAAAAAAAATATTGTGACCTGCCGTTCTGTCTCTGATTTGTAATAGTGGAAGGGTAGAACTTGAAATTTTTTAAAAGATGCACCGGAAGGGTAGAACATGACCTATATATAAAGAGACCAAATAGTTAAATGTGATTCATCCGGAAGGTGATAAGATGGTTCCTTCAATCAATCTTGACGAGGTGTTAGAGCTTATTGATAACTAGTTCACTTGAAATTAATTTGGTTCGACGTTGATAACTAGGACAATCACAACGTATAATATAAGGCAAATACTTTGTTACTTTTCCATTATCCTTTTTACATGCTTGTCTTTTTGCTAGTTGGATTGGGTTTGATGCCTTATTATCTAAAGATCGATCAGCAATAATTTGAGGTTGATAGGACTCCTTAAAAACAATGCTTCCAAAAAGAAGAGATGTCTTTACCTGTAAGACCGACTATGTTTGGTAAAAGAGTAGTTGATGGGATAGCTGAAGTTGATGGATTATTTGGGTTAAATATACGTTAATAAGATAGTATGGTATTTGGTAAGCCTAGTTTTTAGGGTAGTTGATGGAAACTTGTGAATAGAATACCAAAAGTTCCAAAAAGCTTGGTAATTAGCGGTTGAAAAGTTCTGATTCCAAAATCTAATTAAACTAAAATCTTATATTTATTTCATTTAAAACCATATATTGTCAAAACAAAAAGCTCCGAAAAGCTAGCTGATGGAGTGATGGTATATATGGTTTGGTGCCAAACATAGCATAAGTTTGAGCACAGTATAATTATAACTAGCATTAAGTTAAGTTTTTCTTAGAGGTGCTATTTAGCTTTCACAAGTCAAATCAAGGGGTCTATAGCTCAGTGGTAGTAGAGCATTTGACTGCAGATCAAGAGGTCACCGGTTCAAACCCGGTTGGGCCCTTCCTAATCATTTTTTAACTTTTTTAACCTTTTAACCAAAAATTCTTTCTTTTATGTGCGCGTGCTGTTTTAACCTTTTAACCAAAAATTCTTTCTTTTATGTGCGCGTGTTTTTAAGTAGTTCCTGAAGAATACCAAAGGCAATTCATGTTCCTGATCAGAAACCATGCTTCATCGATCATTACATTGTATCAGTGATTCAAATAATTGCTATTTTCTGCTTGTTTGACATTTGGGTTTCATGCAATAATCTTAGTTAAGGCAACTGGTTTGGTCAACAACCATCAGAAGCAACATTTTTGCAAACAAAAAATGGGACTGCCGGGTGGTGAAAACATAAAAGAAGTTTATTTATACTCAATGGAGAGGAAGTGATAGCTACCTGAAATTGGTATGGCTACATATAGTTAACTGACTATGTTTGACTGATAATAGAAAGTTTAGAAACATACAATCAACTGAAAATAAAAGGGAAGAATAGGTTAGTAAACTACTACTAAATTACTAGACTTAAAATTCTTTATCTCACTGGTTTTGCAACAGAAGTTGGCAGATTGGAGGAGATGGCTTGCTTGCTCGCTCAAATCACAGATGTAATTGAACTTTCTGTTGCCTAATTTTTTCTGATGTAATGGTAGCTGTAATTGGGTCATTTTAGTTGCACAAAATCTTAATTTATTCTTCGAGAATTAGATAAGTTACACAAAAGCTGCTTGGCGGGTCATTTAGTAGTAGTAGTGACATAGCGTAGTGCTAGCAGGGCTTCTAATTTGTAAGGCCTTAACCATAATAATTGAGGGTCACAACAAATTAGAAAAAAAAAACCAATATTTTCTATAAATCAGGACTGCTAATTTTCACTTTGAACATTGTTATTATACATCAACACTTATAATGCAAGCATCTTTTTCCTTGAAAGAGAGATGATGTTTTGGGTACTGTTTGGCTTGATGTGAGCAACTGTACCTGATTTGAATCTTCTTTACTCAGTTTAATTTATTGTGGTTTCCAAGAAAATTCCCTTTGAAAAGGCTTGGCTGACAATATATACATCCATACCCATAGACGACATACCTCTAAACATATCCTCTCAAAAGGCCAAAAAGAATATCAGTGATTCCCTGTTATATGTGGAGAGCTATGAATCCTGTGATCTCACAATTCCTTATACACCTCCCACTCTACCTATTATTACTGCTATCACTCTTAAAAGTAGAGGTTGTTGATGCAGATGCGCCCATTCTTGCAAAGCCCGGTTGTAAGGATACTTGTGGAAATGTATTAATTCCATTCCCTTTCGGGATAGGTCTCAACTGCTCACTTGATCACTGGTTCGTGATCGACTGCAAGCCTTCTCCAAATCCTAATTCCTCCATGGTCAAACCCTTCTTATCCTCATTCAACATTGAGGTCATGGAGGTAAGTATTGATTATTATAGTGCTGATTTAATCTTGACAGTGGGCATACCTCCATTGAATGCATGTAGTGGTGCACATACTCGGGGTCAGTTAAACCGCGGTATTGACTTGAGGGGAAGCCCGTTTAACTACTTGACAGGATATAATGTTTTCATCTTGGACGGCTGCCCAGGCAGCGCTTTCTTGGTTAACGAAAACAACACAGTTATAGCAGCGTGTGGTACTATTTGCCACAAAAACAACAGTGCAATAATACCCAAAAATGGTTGCTATGGGGTTCATTGCTGCCAAACAGCATTATCACACCCTCTTCAGTTTTATCAGATAGATTTTGATGGCCAAGGTGAACATCAAAGTTGCCTTGTGGCGACTTTAATAGAGGCGAAGTCTGTGAATAATTATGCTGCAAAGCTGTCAAGTTTCAAATCTTCCCCAGTAGTATTGTTATGGAGGTGGACGAGCAGCCTTCAACCTCAAAATCCCCGTGCCCAATGCACAAGTTACAATGGTATGTTATATTGCCGGTGCAACTCTGGCTATTACGGGAACCCTTATCTCTCCGACGGATGCCAAGGTAAAAACCTCTGCTCTACTAGCATTAAAGTATTTGTGAAGCCAATCATCATTCATCATAATGAAATTCTCTTGTTCCTTGCCACCACCAATTTACTCTTTTGTTAATTATTTTAACTATTCTGTTGGGACTTCAAAGTTGATCAAGCTATGTATGATGTTTTTTTTGTTCTATTTATCAGTTCCCCAAGTATGCAAAGAATGCCAAGGATATTGTTTTAGAGAATGGAATATGACAGGACAACTTACATACCCAGGGTCTTATTATTGTGTGAAGAAACCAAAACTTGCCGCCATTCTCGGTAAGGATCATTCCATCAACTTCTAAGTTTAAAGAAATCAATTCAAACCAGGTACCATATATATTTTGATAGACCAGAACAATTAAATAAAAAAACCTTTTAAGCCTTCAAAATAAAAAACTATTGATTTTTTTCCAAAACAGAAGTGGGATTTATATCACTACTCTATTTTTCTGTAAATCACTACTCTATTTTTCTGTAAATTCAAACTCTATGATTAATTTAATTCTTTTTTTGGACAATGACATAAACGTACGCTTCTTTTTGTGAAGGACTTAGCATTAGCTTCGGGTCAATCCTTTTGGTGCTTGGGCTCTATGGGCTGTATCGGTTGGTCAAAAGGAGAAGGGAGATGAAGAAAAGAGCTAAATTCTTCAAGCGTAATGGTGGTCTGTTGTTGCAGCAACAACTTTCATCAAGAGAGGGTGCTGTAGAGAGAACTAAGATATTCTCCATAACTGAATTGGACAAAGCCACAGACCACTTCAATGCAAATCGAATACTCGGTCAAGGTGGACAAGGGACTGTGTATAAAGGTATGTTGGCCGATGGGAGAATTGGTTCAATTAAGAAGGCCAAGTTGCTCGATGAAAGCCAGTTGGAGCAATTCATAAATGAGGTGGTTATTTTGTCTCAGATAAACCACCGAAATGTAGTCAAGTTATTGGGGTGTTGTTTAGAGACAGAAGTCCCTCTTCTTGTTTACGAGTTCATTCCCAACGGAACACTTTCTCAGCATATACATGACCCTGATGAAGATTCTGTCATTAGTTGGGAGACGTATTTAAAAATTGCCGCAGATTCAGCCGCTGCTGTTGCATATTTACACTCATCTTCATCCATTCCTATCTTTCACAGAGATATCAAATCATCAAACATACTGTTGGATGAAAAATACAGAGCAAAAGTTTTCGATTTTGGATCCTCCAAGACCATTGCGATTGATCAGACTCACATGACCACTCTTGTCCAAGGAACAATGGGGTATTTGGACCCAGAATACTTCCAATCATATCAATTTACAGAGAAGAGCGATGTTTATAGTTTTGGGGTTGTTCTGTTGGAGCTTTTGACGAGAAAGAAACCAATCTATAGGGATTCAAGTAATATGGAGCAAAAGAACTTGGTGATGGAGTTCTTGTATCTGTCGCAAAACTCTAGATTGAATGAAGTCTTGGACCCTAAAATTGTGGAAGATGCCAAGGAAGATGAGCTGACATCTGTTGCTGAGCTAGCAAGGCGCTGCATAGGTTGGAGCGGTAAACTGAGACCCACAATGAAAGAAGTGGCGATGGCATTAGAGATGATCATGAAGTCCCCTGCTCAAGTGTCTCGATGGTTTCAAGAACAAGAAGCTCTCCCAGTCCCTGATGCAGGATTTGATGAGTACTCCATGGATGATGTAAGTGATGCAGAGTTCATGTCGAGTACACTCTCTGCTGGTGCCAACAATCCCCCACAGTCACACACTGATGAGTATCCTCTTCTGTCTGAAACCAAATGATTTTCCACTCTGCGACAGAAGTGATACTAGATCCAAATATACGATCACGTGCCATGCAACACTAAGTTTCGGTAGAAATATTTTACTGATGCAATATCTGTACAATTATGAGCCATCAAGGAACTCTAGACCTCTTGTTGTGAAATGAATAATGGAGGGGCATACGGTAGTGCTTGTGTAGTAATCATGCCTAATATTTAAAGATGATGTATAATTATGTGTGATTTTATGGGCATTTGAATCCAAGTTGTTGTGAATTTTTGGATTATTTTTTTCTGTTTCATTCTCGTCATGAAACTGATTCAAGCTTTGGATAGGGCTATACATTCAGGGAAAAAAAATGTCGGGCAAAATGACCTATTTTACTATTAAAGGAGGGACCTCTGATCTTATTGCAGCACTTGACCTGCCGTTCTGTCTCTGATTTGAAATAGTGAAAGGGTAGAAGTTACCTAAATAGACTAAATAGTTAAATGTTATTCATCACAATGTTCCACCTTGCACTTGACTTCGCTTTGATGGACAATGGTCGTCGTTCCACCTTCACCACTCTTTAGTATACCTTTGAAATTTCAACCGGAAGGAGATAACATGGTTCCTTTAATCAATCTTGACTAGGTGTTGGAGATTTAAACTATTGATAACTAGTTCACTTGAAAGACAAGGCGGATACTTTGTTACTTTTCCATGGTCCTTAATTACATGCTTGTCTTTTTGGTAGTTGGATTGGGTTTGATTCCTTATTATCTAAAGATCAGCAATACTTTGAAGTTGATAGGACTCCTTAACTAATGCTTCCAAAAATAAGGGATGACTTTACATAAGATTGGCTATGTTTGGTAAAAGAGTAGGGGTTAGTTGAAACTAATAGATTATTTGTGTTAAATATAGGTTAATAAGCAAGCTAATATATGGTGTTTGTTAGACCTAGTTTCTAGGGTATATAGCTGATGGAAACTTGTGAATAGAAAACCAATAGCTCCAAAAAGCTTGGGTCAGTATCTATTGAAAAGCTCCGATTCCAAAAGCTAATTAAATTAAAATATTATATTTGTTTCATTTAAAACGAGTATATAATATCAAAACCAAAAACTCCGAAAAGTTAACTGATGGTACAATTTGGTGCCAAACAATGCCTAAGTTTGAACACAACTAAAACTAGTATTAAATTCGTACATAATTATCATCCGTTGGATGAAGTTTTTCTCAGAGGCGCTGTTTAGCTTTCATCAATCAATATCATGAGATGTTTCCTCAACGTAACAAGCACGGTTAGTTATCAACAGTTATATAATGGAGTCATTTTTCTCCTTGAAAGAGGATACTTTAGGAATCGTTTGTCCTTGAATTGGTAAATAAAGAGCGGTCATATCCGAGGTTCGAACTGGGGACCTTTGGGTATTACCCGCAAGTCCTTTCCAGTGAGTCATTCCGAAATCGTTTGTCCTGTTTCTTCCTCCATGAAAGATTTCATGATGATAATCTCCAAAATAAAAATGATGTTTGAGCTCTTAATATTGCTTTCATGGTTGTTTCTAGCTGCATCAGAATCACTGCCATCTCTAGCAAAGCCAGGCTGCCAGCAAAAATGCGGAAACACCTCCATCGCCTATCCATTTGGAATCGGTTCTGGATGCTATCACAACCAATGGTTCAACATCACATGCAACAACTCCTTCAATCCACCAAAGCCTTACTTAACCAAACTCAATCTTGAGGTGCTCGGAATTCGCCTACCTTCACAGACTGTGGAAGTCAACATGCCGGCCATGACCATCAATTGCACAAAGGGTGAATCTGTAACTCCATGGAGGAGCTTAGACTTGGGTGGAAGCCCCTTTAGCTTCTCCAGACGCTTCAACGCATTTATCCCTGTGGGTTGCAGTGGAAGCTCTATTTCTTACTACGAAAACCAGGTCATGGCTAGCTGTGGACATCCTGTTTGTGCAAATCGCTCACTGTATATTGATGCATATGAATATGAAGGGATTTGTAATGCAAGTCGGCCTCCAAACGACCTCACTTCATACCGTGTGAACATCACTGAAGCTTGTCATTATGTGAGCTTGATGGAGATCAACATCAATGAAGCCGATGGGAATTTCCGTTATGCGAGCTTGATGGAGAACGACCCCAACCCCGCCCCTGTGGTGCTCAACTGGTTGTATGACCTTTCGCTGGATCCTACATCAACAGCTTTTCAGCAACAGTGTGATTTGTATGCATATCTGAACACTGGAGTTTATAATTGCTCCTGCCCTTATGGGCAGGTGGGGAATCCGTATCTTCCCAATGGTTGTCGAGGTATGATGCGAAAAACTCATCTTTTCTGCAACGATTTATCACGAATTGGTTTTTCTTTCTTAGTTGTACTGTAATTGTGATAATGATAAGTAAGAAGCTATTTCTGTTGTGCTAAAAGAATGGGAAAGTCTCCCAAGTTAACTTAAAATTAAGTAAGAAAGTTAATACACAAGGAAAGATGAAGTCGTACATAATGAATTAAGCTTTTGTGTTAAAAGGTGGATTTCACTTATATTGGATGCCAAAGTAAGAATCTTATCCTCTGCAAGTATTTATATATGTTTGGTGCTTTACATTTTAATTAGTTTGTCATGCCTTTGAAATTTTCTTCTTCTTCACTTGCTACAAAATTGCTTCGTTGTGTATAGAGCAAGCCAATCCATGATTTTCACTTTCTCTTTGATTAGTTCGTGAAGAATGCAAGTACTGTCCGGGCTACTGTGTTACTTCACCAGATATGAATTCGTATTGTAAATATGGAGACTGGACTTACGGGACTGAACCTGTTGGCGTTGTAGCACTTGTAGGTACGGATTTTTTAAAGAGGTTTTTACTTATGAGCAAACACAAAAAGCCCTAATCTTTCTATGAAAATGGGATGTGTGGTTGTTGCACCACATCACCTCCTTCTTTGTGATTTTTCAAATATGCATTACATAAAAGCTTATCTGTTTGTGCAGCCATGGTTGGGTTTATAGTTTCTTTCTGTTGGATCCCTCATTGTATCAGAAGGCGACGAAAGAGGAAACAACGAGCTAAATTTTTCAAACAAAGTGGTGGTTTATTGTTGCAGCAAGAGTTGTCATCTAATGCAGGTTCTGTAGAAAGAACAAGGATATTCACCATCAGTGTGTTGAAGAAGGCAACGGACAACTTCAATAAAGATCGGATACTTGGTCAAGGTGGACAAGGGATTGTGTACAAAGGTATGTTGGAAGACGGGACAATTGTTGCAATCAAGAAGTCCAAACTAGTGGATGAAAGCCAAGTGGAGCAGTTTATAAACGAGGTGGTTATTTTGTCTCAGATAAACCACAGAAATGTAGTTAAGCTATTAGGTTGTTGTCTGTAGACAAAAGTGCCTCTGCTTGTTTACGAATTCGTCCCCAATGGAACACTTTCACAGCACATCCATGATCCTGATGATGATGACTTTGTCATTAATTGGGAGATGCGTCTAAAAATTGCCGTAGATTCAGCAGGAGTTGTTGCTTATTTGCATTCATCTTCATCTGTTCCTATCTATCATAGGGATATCAAGTCCTCAAACATACTATTAGATGGGAAGCACAGAGCTAAAGTTTCCGACTTTGGGTGTTCAAAGACCATTGCAATTGATCAAACACACCTAACCACCCTTGTCAAAGGCACTTGGGGGTATTTTGATCCAGAATACTTCCAAACACATCAGTTTACCGACAAAAGTGAAGTTTACAGCTTTGGGGTTCTCCTCGTGGAGCTTCTGACAAGCAAGAAGTCAATCTACAAGGATGAAAGTACAATGGAGCCAGTGAACTTGGCATCACAGTTCTTACTTTTGATGGGAAACTCTAGCCTGTCCCAGATCTTAGATCCTAAAATTGTGAAAGATGCCAAGGAGGAGGAGCTGATGGCCGTTGCTGAACTGGCAAGACACTGTTTAAAGAGGAGCGGAAGACTAAGGCCTTCAATGAAAGAAGTCGCAAGTACATTGGAGATGATCATCAAATCATCTGATGAAGTGCCTACTTTAGACGAACAAGCTGTTCTATATGAGGAATTCGGCGAGAGTATGACTGAAACCGAGACAAGTGATGCAGAGTTCGTGTCAACCCCACTTCCTGTGGGTGCGGAGGGTCCTCTTTACATCGATGTGCAGCCTGTTCTGCCTAACACCATATGATTTTTTATCACTAGACTGAATGTCTGAAACAATTCGGGCAATGCCGGGTCCTGCTAGAAGAGCTGAAGGCTTCTTCAAAAAGTTGTGTGCGCACCTATACTGATGAAGTGGTATGTGGTCCTAGTCTTCTTAACAGATATATGCTACATAGCTACCCATCTATATAATTATCCAGGAATGTTAGTGCTATTGTTGTGTAATAAGTAATGATATGATACACATACACTATACATTGGGTTTGTACAATATACATTGTGTGATTCATGGTTTCTAGTATTGAAATAAACCTACTTGGCAACTGGTTGTTATGACAAGTTCAATAGGAATTGTACATTCTGACTCGGATGAATACTTGTATTATTAAATCACTTTCCAATCGACAAGATTCCAAATCTCATCACACACTCATCGACGATATAGTTCACAATCTCGCAATTTCTCAAATCCTAAACCTAAATAAATATATTTTCATCCACAAAAACTAATAAAAAAATATCAATGCACCTTCTTTTACGGGCTGCACGTACAGCAACTGCAGTATTTGGGTGGTTGATGCCGTCGTCGATGGTTAGACGGTGAGGGGCGGTCGAACGCAGGAGGTGTCCACGGCTGCGCGATAGAGGATGGGTTCGCGGCGGCGAAAAATGGCGGGGTTCACCGTTCACCGGCGGTGGCTAGCTTCGAACCGATGGGAAGAGCGCGAAGGATTGCAATCGCTAAATTTGTTTCACGGTAACTCCTTTTTTTCTCAACTAGCCTAGACCCCGATTTTTAAAATTAATCCAAGTAAATTCATTATTTTTCAGATTTATCATATTAATCAACAATAACCGTTTATACCATTAGACATATGTAATGAAAGAAAAGACGCAATAAAAAAATGATAATTAATAATTGTAGATATTTTCATCAGGGTGAAACACGATGAAAGAAATAGATAAAATTTTGGTAGAAATGAGAAATGCATAAATATTTTTGGAGTATAAAACACACAATGAAATGTATATCTTAAATAATCATAAGATAAAAAACGATACTCAGAAACACACAACGAAGCCACCGATGGCACAGATCGAGTTACCACAGCCATGAGCGCCCTTGTTCGCTCCATCTTCATCTGATCTGCAATCATCGAGCTCCCAATTCAATGGGCGTATTCCCTAATCTTTTCTAGAGCATCGTGCTCATCCATAGAATCTGCAACAGAAACGGTGTTCATTGAAACTGCAAAAGCGGTTTAACAATTTTATAGTTTTTTCTTTATCAAGCCGTTTTACAGTTTTTCTTATTTGGCAAGGTTGGGAGTAAACCGCCCATTGAACTACTTAGCTAGGAAAAAAATTCAAATTTAATTTGTATACCTTCTCTATTTATACATGTAACATTGAATTGAGATTATATAGATAAACCAATTACACAAATTAAAGGAGCAAGAACTAAAAGTAACTAATTTAAATAGTTCAGCAAAAGATAGAATGAAAAAGGTGATAAACAATACCGGTGGAAATTTTCATCGCTAGTGAACCAACATGCAAGTATCAATGTAAAAATACATTCTCGTCCCGCATAATTTTTGCAGGACGGGATTCATTTTTTTTTTTTTTTCAAATCTCATCGAGATCGGATCGGACTCGGAATTTGCGAGATTTGTACCCACCCCTAAAGATACCCTAGGTTAAATCATGGTGCATCAATCAATCTAAAGTCTAAACCCTTGCCGAAATTATATGCATGATGAAGATGATGAATCCTGTCAGCTTGATTAATGCAGCCAGAAAAATGGGCCTATATGTATAGGCTTAGATATAGTATTACAAGGAAATGAAAGATATGGAAGAATAAAAACTATCTAAAAATATACAAGATATTATATCTACATATCCTAGAATATCTCTAGAATAATTCTGAATAAAGTATTTCCTTGAAAGATATTCAACACTCCCCCTCAAGCTAGGTGATAAACATCTTTCATTCCCAGCTTGGAATTTAACCAATGAAACCGTGAAGTATGGAGGCCTTTTGTCAACACATCTGCAATCTGCTCATCCGAGGGAATATAAGAGATAGTAACCAGACCTCCTTCAAGCTTCTCTTTTATGAAGTGTCGATCAATTTCAACATGCTTAGTTCTGTCATGTTGGACTGGATTGTGAGCTATGCTAATGGCTGATTTGTTGTCACACATCAGTTTCATTGGCCCTTCCCACTTCACCTTAAGATCATTCAAAATAATTTGTAGCCATAACAACTCACATAGCCCGTGTGCAAGTGCCCTGAATTCGGATTCAGCAGAAGACCTAGCAACCACATTCTGCTTCTTGCTTCGCCAAGTAACCAAATTTCCTCTAAGTAAAACACAATAACCAGAAGTAGACCTCCTATCTACAACTGATCCTGCATAATCTACATCTGTGTAAGCTTCAAGAGTAAGGTTGTTTCCTCTCTTGAACAAGATTCCTTTCCCAGGATTGCCCTTCAAATAGTGGAGTACTCTGTAAGCCGCCAAAAGGTGACATTCTCTAGGGTCATGCATAAACTGACTGATTACACTAATAGAGTAAGCTATGTCGGGTCTAGTATGAGATAAATAGATCAACTTCCCACACAACCTTTGATACATTTGCTTGTCAATCGGTGCTTCTTCCTTTGCTTCTCCAAGCTTATGATTCGGATCAATAGGCGTTGGAGCTGGTTTACACGCACTCTTACCGGTTTCTTTCAACAAATCTGCAATGTATTTCTGCTGGGATATAAAGATCCCATGAGAAGAGTGAGCCACCTCAATTCCAAGGAAGTACTTCAATTTACCAAGCGATTTGATCTCAAACTCAGCTTCCAGTTTTCTCCTTAGATTCTCCTTCTCGAACTCATTGTCACCTGTGACAATAATATCATCGACATATACTAAAAGAATGGTTACTCCCCCTGAAGCTGAATGCTTGATGAACAAAGTATGATCCCCTTGGCTTTGTCTATAACCCGCTCCTTTCATGACTGCTGCAAATCTTCCAAACCAGGCCCTTGGTGACTGTTTTAGACCATAAAGAGCTTTCTTTAGTCTACACACCTTGGTAGGGGCAGGAGGTGTGAAACCTGGTGGCACTCTCATATAGATTTCTTCATTCAGTGTTCCATGAAGGAATGCATTCTTAACATCATACTGTAAGAGTGACCAATTGAAGTGAGCAGCCAAAGATATCAAAACTCTCACAGTATTCATTTTTGCAACCGGTGCAAAAGTGTCTTGATAATCAATCCCATAGGTTTGAGTGTAGCCTTTAGCTACAAGTCGGGCCTTGTATCTTTCCAGTGTCCCATCTGCTTTATATTTTAAGGAATATATCCACCTGCAGTCAACCACATTCTTTCCAACAGGTTTATCAATAATCTCCCAAGTCTGATTTTTTTCTAGTGCTGACATCTCTTCCTTCATGGCTTCTCTCCATTCCCTTATCTTTAAAGCTTCTGAAACAGACGTAGGAATAGGAATTTGGTTAAGGCTTTGAATGAATTTTTGGTGAGATGGGGAGAAGCGATGTAAAGACACATGGTTAGATAAAGGGTATAAGGGCCTTTTTGTGCACTCTCGGGTTCCTTTCCTAAGAGCAATGGGTTGCTCAATATCTGGATGAACACGATCATTAGTTTCAACGGATGTATGGATATTAGGAGCAGATTCCATACCTTGAGGATTGGCGTTATCAAGGCCAAATTCCGGACTTGAGGGTTGAACTTGCTGCTGGATGAGATCAGTCCTTATTCTCCTAGAATACACATGTGGATAGCTAGGAAGAGAGGGGTTAGGTTGAGGTATAGGTACTGATGCCTTTTGAGGAGTAACGTCCAGATCTAAGTCTGGAAAGATCTTTTGAGGTGGGACATTTTGCTCAAGGTCAGAAGGGTTTGGAACCTTGGTTTGGGGATAAAAAGGTGATGTTTCAAAAAATGTGACATCGATAGAGATATATAATTTTTTAGAGGTGGGATTGTAACACTTGTAACCTTTATGAGTAGTAGAATAGCCAAGGAAGATGCATTTGACAGCCTTTGGATCTAATTTTCCCCTTTGAGGACTGTGCACATGAACATATGCAATACACCCAAAAACCTTTGGTTCAAGACTCGATGCCCTACAATTTGGATAGAACTCCTCAAGACACTCAAGTGGACTTTTGTAGTTCAAAACTTTAGATGGCAGCCTATTTATGAGATGGGTTGAAGTGAGGACAGCTTCTCCCCAAAAGGATTTAGGAACATTGTTTGTGAAGAGCATGGCACGGGTAACCTCTAGAATGTGTCTATTTTTCCTTTTTGCAAGGCCATTTTGTTGGGGTGTATACACACAAGAGGATTCATGGATAATACCTCGGGATTGGAAATAAGATGTCAAGGACTGGTTGAAGTAATCCTTGGCATTATCTGTCCGGATCCTTTGGATTTTTGTGCCAAATTGATTTTGAATCATGGAGTGAAAAATGGGAATAATTTGGCTGACATCAGATTTGTTTTTGAGGAGATATACCCACATGACACGAGTGCAATCATCAATGAGTGTAACAAACCAGCGAGCACCAGAGATATTAGGCAAAGGAGCTGGTCCCCATATGTCACTATGAATAAGCTGGAAAGGAGAAATACTTCTTTTATTGCTTATAGGAAAGGACACACGGGTATGCTTAGCTAACTCACAAACCTCACATTGAAACTGAGAAGCATATATTCCTTGACATAACTCAGGGTACAAATGTTTTAAAATATAAAGGGAAGGATGGCCCAAACGGCGATGGTGAAGCCATATGAGCTCATTGTTCATGGTTGTGGATGAAAAGGCACGAGTGGTAGAACTATCCTCAAGCGATTCCAGGTGGTAAAGACCCTTCTTTTTCTTAGCAAGTCCAATCCTCTCCCCCGAATTCGGGTCCTGTATAACACAAACAGAAGGTGTGAAAAGAGCATGACAATTAAGATCCTCTGTAAGCTTGCTAACAGAAATCAAATCTGTAGACAATTCAGGGACATGGAGCACATTTTTTAGGTTTAATGTGGTGGAGAGGGGAATGGTTCCTTGGCCGACAACAGTGGCCAATGACCCATTAGCTGTCATGATTTTCTTGTTTTTGGAATGTTGATAAGTCTGAAACTGGAGGGAAGATTTGGTCATATGGTCAGTGGCACCCGAGTCTATGATCCATTTTGTGGGATGACATGTTTGGGAAGCTTTAAAGCATGAAGAAAATGAATTGTTACCTGATAAAGCAAGAGAGCATTGACTAGAAGAGTTACCAGATTGGTTTTCAAGAGATTTGAAGAAGTTCCTGAATTTTTCAAAGTCAGCTCGAGTCATCCCTGCCTGAGCATCTACTTGAGAAGCCCCTTGAGTCGCCGTATTAGCTTGGGGTCTGGATGAACTCTGGTTGCTGTTCCATTCTCGGCTAGGGGGCTTGCCGTGTAATTTCCAGCACTTGTCTTGAATGTGGCCAGATTTCTTGCAATGGCTACACCACCTATCATCTTTTCTTCCAGTCTTGGCAGCAAGAGCAGAACTTTCAACGGGAGCCGGTGTGGAGTCAAGCATTACAGCCCTCCTACTCTCTTCTGCCTTCGCAAGGAAGATAACCTCTTCCAAAGTTGGTAGCTCTTCTCGCCCAAGGATCTGGACCCTGATCGGGTCATATTCAGAGCTTAATCCTGCTAGAAAGATATAAGCTCTGTTCTTGTCTTGATACTTCCTCCATGCTGTAGCATCTTCTTTGCACTTCATTTCAAGAACTTGATACTGATCCAGTTCTTGCCACAAGCTTTGCAGGAGATTACCACACTCGGTGATAGTCTTTTCCCCTTTCTTGGTGGAATAGGACTTGATAGTAAGTTCAAACGTCAATGCCTCATCCTTCGCCTTGGAGTAAGACCTCTTGATGAAATCCCAGACATCTTTCGCAGTCTTCAAGAACATACACGATACACTCACACTTGGTTCCATGGATTCCCATAGCCAAAACATGATCATTGAATCTGTCTCATTCCAAGTGTGAAAGTTGGGATCTTTTTGATCTGGAACTCCCTCGGTTAGATGGTTGAGCTTTCCTTTGCCTTTGAGATAGGTCTTCACAGCCTTAGACCAGATGAGGTAATTTTTTCCATTGAGTTTGTAGGCAGATTGAAGACTTTGGAATTCAGCCTTCTTTTTTGTGGAAGAAATTTCAGTATCGGGTTTGTTTGACATGGTTGAATGAGGAAAGGCAAAAGCAGCAACAAAGGCTACTGAAGGAAGAATTTGTCTTCAAAAGAAGAACAGGAATACGACAGCAATGAAGGCTGACCGTCAAAGGAAAAATATAGCAGCAATGAAGGCTGCCTAGATGTGAAAGATTAGAGCAAATTAGGCTCTGATACCATGAAGAACAGGAAGATGATGAATCCTGTCAGCTTGATTAAGCCAGAAAAATGGGCCTATATGTATAGCCTTAGATCTAGTATTACAAGGAAATGAAAGATATGGAAGAATAAAAACTATCTAAAAATATACAAGATATTATATCTACATATCCTAGAATATCTCTAGAATAATTCTGAATAAAGTATTTCCTTGAAAGATATTCAACACATGACCAGCGCTACTAGCTTGCAAGAAAATTATACTAGTTTCTGATTTTTCTCACATTTGGGCAAAATGGCTTTGAAGTTGTTACCTCTGTTGAGTTTGGATGTAAAGAAAAAGCCTTTTTAGTCAATGGCATCATGTACTACCCGCAACAATCAAGTCCAAATTCATTTGTTTTCCAGAGTAGGAATGTCGCGAAATAGGAGAAACTGAGAAAGGCATTAAGATTGGATTATCCAAACATAGAAATCAACATAATCAAAACATTGTAAAACATCTCTTGCTTTCTTCCTCCTAGGACCTCGACAAAAATGTGTAAGAGTTGACATAATATCATAGATACCTCTACGAAATCAAAATTGATCTTTTCAATATGGCTATTTACTAGGTAATCCTGTATGATTGTGACTTGTGAGTTGTGAGTGTCACAACTCGACCAAACCATAAAAGCCAAGAAACTTATACCCAACTGGAAAGTTTCTTCTCAACCTTAATTAAATAAATCACAAAATTTTGATAAAAATCAATACCAAAACTGAGTAGGAGAGGAGAAGATAAAGGGTTAAAGAGAATTTGTAGCGAACTATACTCATTCATTATCATATAATTCAATACTAGTGTAATACCCGCGCCATGGCGCGGTTGCGGTGGAAAAAAAAAGAATATATAATATTTATTATAAGGAATAACAACAAACACTTAACTACAATATGACTAATGTATCTCACAAAGTAATATATCCAAGGGCCAGAAGTCCTCCCCAAAAATGACCAAATACCTTTTAAAAAAAAAAGGATTAACCACAAACAATTAAACAAAGATCCTTTTTTCTAATATTCTTTAAAGCATAAATCATAATCTACCTTCTCCTTACCAAGAATGTAAAATACCTTAATATTAGAAGTCTTCAACTTTCGTTCAAGATCAGAACGTTGTGCTGTGCCTGGAAGGAAAAAAAATTACTTAAGAAAACTACAAAGAAAAGTATTAGACAAAATGTCAATTATCATCATTATTTCGTATTGTTCATTTAGCTTTTAATTTTAAGCAATGAAATAATAGTGAAATTCAGCTGCAAACATTTGTCTCAGCCACTGTAGTAGCAGAAGGATAGCCTAAAAGAATGTTACTCCATGTTGAATTGTCATTGAATAAACACAACAACATTCTCATAATGGTTGGAGCTATGCATATGTGTCCACCTGATATCAGACAAAGCACTTTCTCAGACCTTATTGTGCAGAGTTTCCATTATTGTCTCATGATCAGAACTGCACTTCTCAAATAAACCTTGAATTCTTTGATTATAAGGAAAATGGGTTCACGTACAAACTCAGCATATCCAATATGAATAAAAGACACACCATAAATTTGACTTGTATTGACATAGACAATAGGTTAATAATAAACAAAGCTTGTAGAAATTTAATTTCATAAAGTAGTATTTCACAAAAGCATTATTGCAAGTTCAAGGGAGCTCTGACATGTATGTTTAAATAATGCCATACAGGATCTGAATCAGGTTCTAATTCAGAGAGCCACCTCATAGTGTTCTCAAGCTAATTCAAGAAATAAACAGTTCAACATGCATTAGAAAGGAAGAAATTAAGAAATCTGACTATGGGCTAAGCTTTCACAACGTTAAAATATTGGATGAAAAATTCATGGGAAGAAAAATGATCAACATCTAGAAACTAAGTTGTTAAGGGAGTCTGCAGCAAATTTGACAATGTAACAGAGGTTCAGTTAAATTTTAAGAATCATACACTCATGAACATATAATTGAAAAGGGAAACAACATACCTGGGCTGTAACACTGAGTTTCGCTTGCTTGAGTATTGCAACCAACAACATATCAATGGTGCTAAACTTAATTACAGGACAGGAGAAAGAAGATCGTAAACTTATAGGAAACATGAATCAAGAACATGTTAAGGAAGATCTTAAACATAGACAGTGGGTACCTGAGAGCATCACCGACTCCAATTTCATCAACAACTTGTGCTCAAAGTTAAGGAAGATCTTGAAATGAGAAAGATAGAGAGGTTGATTTACATATCCAAAATCAATATCAGATTCACAGATCTTGAATTTTAGAAAAAAGAATTAAGGAATACAAAGAAAATAGGGACTAACCTTATTTCTAGGACATTGATGAAGCCAGAGAGTAGTCATTATCCAAAATCAATATCAGATTCACAGATCTTGAATTTTAGAAAAAAGAATTAAGGAATACAAAGAAAATAGGGACTAACCTTATTTCTAGGACATTGATGAAGCCAGAGAGTAGTCATTAGCCTCTGCGATTTCCGCCTTGGCGATTTTCATAGCCTCGGCGATTTCCAACCGCTCGATTCGGTGTGCGACTGGACAAAGACGGTTGGGGAGGACTCTCCTTATTTCACTCGTTAGAAATAAGGAGAGTCTGCTCTTTTATACACTCGTTAGAAATATACACTGGAGGGATTTAGAAGGAGAAACATCAGAACCGAAAGAAACAGAAACAACAGACCGAAAGAAACATCAGAAGGCTAAGGTGCATAAAACGATATGATATAAAGCATAAAAATATTTAATTAATTGAAAGCATATGAAGAATAGCCCAGGATAAATATGTCAACATTTTATTTTCATATTAAACCTGCTACAACATATGCAGTATTGAGGCCTTTTTATATATTGCTATGGAAGAAGGGTAAGGTGCATGAAATATTTGGCACAAGGGTGTCACAAAAGAAATAAAAAATGAACTAAATGATTTCAATTAGAAGGTTTACAACATTTCCAACTAAGGCAAAAATAAATAGTGTTTCAAACAAAGGCTTGGATCCACATTTTGTCCATAGGAATAATAATTTACTGAAAACTAAATAATAGTCCCAATGTAGAGAAGAGGAAAAGAAAAAGAAAAGCAAGTCCACAATACAAAAAACAGTAACAGAAGATGATAATTTAAAAAAGCATTCCATTAAGAGAACGATCACAAGGAATCAAACAAACAAAATAATGTGAACGTTGTCAATGCAATAAACAATTTATAGATGCTGAATTGCAAAGAATGTATTATATAAAAGAATCAAGGAAACTGAATAACCAATTGAAAGTAGCCAATGTTTAGTTATTTAGCATAAATGAAATAGTACCTTAAACAATCTTACAAAGTACTTTATGAGATGCTGCTCCTAATGGGTTAGCCGTATAACAGGCTCTGGCACAGGGGAAAGCACTCAATCTAACTTCTGGTACCTTGTTAGAAAACCTTTGATGCAGCGACAAAATTAGATAAGCTGAATTTATAGAAAAGAATGGAAACTGAAATAGCTAAGATGAATTTTACAACAAAATCAAAGCGAAATTTGGTAAACATATTTGAATAAGACAATTATAGATGCTGAAGAAAACAACTGAAATACAGAAGTGGGTTTAGGAACAAAATTACAAAACAGAAAGGATAGTCAACGAATTACCAAACTCAGGTCATATAAAACTGAAAGCCAAAAATGAATTCTCTCCCCAAATTCGCATATAAATAAATTCTCAAATTCAAGCAAAATAGTCAATAAATTATCATGATAGGCATAAATTTATCACGATTGAAATCTAAATTCGAGCTAAAAATCCCCAAATGTCTCCAAATGTATCAAGATTCACTAAACTAAAGCAATATATTATGTAAGAACATAGGAATTCAAGCAAGAATTAGAACTACACCAAACAATCTGCAAGCACAATTTTCACTCTCAACCCCATTTTTGTTTCTGAAGCCAAGCATATGGAAATTTAGTAAATAACAGATGAAACCAAGGCTGATACAGACATCACTTGCTCCAATATCAACCTAAAACTTAGCAAACACCAATCTCTAAATTTGAACTTCATCTTAAGTGGCAATTGAAACACCCAAAGAAACGCTTCAAAACAAAGGAAAGAAAAACAACACAGATGAAATTACCTCCATGAAGTTTTTGTAGACAACTATAAACAATCTGGAGACGTCTGGATGCCCTTGATCAGCTTGAAGCGCCTTGGCAATTATCTCGGTTCCGAAATGCTAAAGAAAGTCCCAACAAAGACAAATTCATCAGAGCTTGTAACGAAACCAATGATGATGAATTGACTATGTAAATTACCCCATAGATAAGACCAGCATTGCTGAGCTTGGTAGAGAAGCCATGGGCAAAAACCTCACCAAATCCCTTCTGGTGGTGATCGTAGCGGTCTCTGCTCGGATCGTAGACACCTTCTACGTCCAGCACGGCGTCGAGCGACTCCAGAACCTTGAATACAATCGCAAAACCTAAAAACCTTGGCTTCCTCTCCAATTTCTAATAAATTCTACACAATTAAGTGGGAGAAAGAACGGGAACCTGGGAGTCGCGAGTGCGAACGATGTCGGCGCCGGAGAACTTGTCGAAGAGGCGAATCATGAAGCATCCGAGGGCTTCGTCGCAGTGGAAGATGCGGTTGTGAGTGCCTACCCGCTTGACGGCGATGGAGCTGCCATTGGTGAAGGAACAGACCCTGGCCTTCTTGGCGGCGGAGGGAGACTCCATGAGAGAACGACTGCTACTTCCTTGCCGGCGAAGAGGAGCGCAGAGCGACGAAGATGAGGAGGAGGGCGTCTAACCTTGTCGGCGGAGGAGGAAGAGAGAAGAAACGGAGACGGAATAGAGGAGGAAGTGGAGGAGGGGATTGGGAGGGCGAGAGGAGGAAGCGGCGGAGGCGCCTTCCCATAAGCACGGTCTTCGAAGGAGGGGCGAGCCGCGTGAGGAGGAAGACGGGGTTGTAAACCCAGGCAAATGAACCCTAGCGGGATTGGGGTGAAAGGGTGAAGACTGAAGAGGAGAAAAAAAAATTAAATGAAAAAAAAAAAAGAAAAAAGGTGATTGGCCGGGCAGGAGTGAAGTGTGGGTAGATCGCCACGTAAGGAAAGGTATACGAAATTAAAAAGGTATATATATAATATAGATATAGATGTGGAATACTACCGAAGCACAAACTTTAATCCAAACAGAAAAGTTATTACTGATATCACATTTCAATTAATCCCTAAGAACTTCCTCATATACAACTCTTATCTTTTGTCCACGATCAAAAAGATTAATTACTTTAAATGAACAATTGAAAGATACGAAGGGGAAAAAAACACCAACTTGGAGCATTGGGTACGTACAGTGACATTGGAATCTTTTCCAAGTGATAGCAATGCACGATTATGAACCTTGTGAGTTGTGGCAAAGCACCTTCTTATAATGCACAGCGAGAAAAATCTTATGGCATCAATCTCTGCAACAAAACACCAAACCCTAACCCTAAAAAATAAGGACGAACAATTTTCAAACAATACCTGAAATTAAGTGTTGTGATTTATCAAAATCCCCAAATCTTCATCCATCTGTCTCTATTCTAGGCTGAATCTGAAATGGAAAGGACAAGTCCGAATAAGAAATTGATTTTTTAGAACTGGAAAAAAGGGAGGGGAAGAAGGTGTTGATTCAGAAAGATGAGAGAACTGGAAATGAAAATTCAAAGGCAAAAGGTACCTCTGATGGGAATTTTGGGCATTGCGAAGTGAAAACTCTCCAAAGCCCACACTGATTGCGCACACGAAGGTCGGAGAGGAGATGGAGATCGAGGGAGAGGACTTGGAGTGAGAACTGAGCAGGAGGGAGAGAATGGAAGGAGCGGAAAGGGAAAAGAAACTGCAAATCAAATACATATCTGTGCCGCCGGTAGCTCCTCTTCCTCCGCCGCTTCGCTGGTAATACAACTGCTGTCAACATGCTCCTCGGCCAGTACTCCATCTTCTTTGCAGGACATCACAATAAATTGGTGCAGTGAGCTGTCATGCTTCCCAGGTAGGGTGTTATTCGAGCCAAACGAGCCGAGCTTGACATGTTCAAGCTTGTTTATTTGTTAAACGAGCTCGAGCCGAGCCGAGCCCAATTTTTAAACGAGCTTTCTTTTCTGTTCAAGCTCGGCTTGTTTTAGTAAATGAACGAGCTCGAGCCGAGCTTTTTTCGAGCTTGAAGTAGTTTATCTGGTCATAACATATTAACTTAAAGGAAATTTTAGAAATTTTATACATTTCGAGCTATTCGAGCCTAAATCGAACGAACCGAGCTTTCAACCGAGCTTAAAATCATGTTCAAGCTCGGCTTGTTTAGGTAAGTAAACGAGCTCGAGTCGAGCTTTTTTCGAGCCGACCCCGAGCCGAGCTCGAGCTGTTCAGCTCATATAACAGCCCTATTCCCAAGTAAAGGCTTGACCGCTTTTCGCAAACTTGACATTCGCAATTGCAAATCTTTGAAGAAACTGGAATTAGCCTCAGATTGCTCTCGAGGAAATTACCATCAGCAATTGACCAGTGTTGGTGTTGTGGTGCCTCAGAGAGGATAAAGAAAGGGGTGTGGATTGGGATTTCCTTGAAAACCTTCGTCTGCTAAATCTTGATGAAATTCCTGAGGAACAATATTTTCTAATAAAACCCTAATTACAAAAACTTGAAGAACAAATTCAATTACATACTTCCATGGGTTAAAACCCTAACTTTAAGAACAAAGAATAGTGAGAGAGCAAAACTAAGCGAGCCCATTAAGGCCCAAGAGCATTATTGTCTTTCATACGGTAACCCTCAAACCCTAATTTTGATTATAAAATATGTGATACGCCTCCATAGGGAAGGGGAATCAAAACAATACTGACTTGAGCGTCGGAGGGTTCTCCAGGGGAGACAAGTCCCGCCCCGACCTCGTTTGTTCTTGTTTCACAGGTTAGGGATCGTGTTGAGATCATCATCAAGATCGGTCTCCGTCAACAATCATTGAGAGCAGATTTATGCACTCACAATTGGCGCCGTCTGTGGGAATTCGATCAAAAAGCTACAAGATCGGATATCCCAAAGATCTCCCAAGGGTTGCTAGGGCATGACAGAGTCGTGGATCGGTGGATGCTCCCTCCTCTTGCCTTCGACCACAAGCCCTAGCACGGCTAGCAGCGATGATTGACCTCCGAGCACCACAACTGTGAGGCCGATCTTGATTTAACCGGTGGGAATTGATGCGTCTGAGGTCCGATTTGAGGCGATCGGCGAACAAATCGAAGAACCCTACCGTCTCCAAGAGAGTCAGGGGCACTGCGAGGGACCGTGTTTCCCGCCGCAAGCACCCGCAAGGGGTCGACGGTGGAGTCGTCCCTCGACAAGAACTCAGTGTCGCCTTCCATGGCTACACGTCCTCCCTCTTCTTCATCAATCAACCAACGGCGATGGACCCTCGTGGCTCGGGGCACGATCGCAACCTCCTTGGAGGTTCGCACCAATCAACCAGCGCAGGAGCCTTCGCCGCGCCGGCCACGTCGTCGTCGCTGCAAATCGCAAGCACCCCTCGTCGGGAGTGCTTCCGCCGACTGACCTCCTCTCGCCTTTACCCACAAATCAGGAAGCGGTGGATCCTCGGAAGCGCTTCGGTCGACTACCCTCCTCACACCACCGCTTCTCCACCATCAAGGTTGATGCGGGCGGGTTTGCCGAAATTACACAGCCCTGCTCTCAGCCGCTAATCGCAACAGGAGCGTCTCCACCTACCCGACCTTGATCGTCTTTGT
The DNA here is from genome assembly GCA_037127255.1 of Persicaria tinctoria. Classification (NCBI taxonomy): domain Eukaryota; kingdom Viridiplantae; phylum Streptophyta; class Magnoliopsida; order Caryophyllales; family Polygonaceae; genus Persicaria; species Persicaria tinctoria. Next base: position 13,055,128 of record JBANSL010000012.1, read on the forward strand.
CATCGAGTCGCAACCGGGCAGCAGCGACATCATCGTCCAATTAGTATAGCCGAGCCTCTACTAGACTACGAGCAATGTCGATGGGCCAGGCGCGCCCGCGGAACCCTATGCCGTTGTCGAGCTCAAGGCCAAAGGACGTACAGTGGCCGGGGATACCGTCGAGTTTCTGCGCCGCCGCTTCCACGAGCCCTATGAAGAAGACGATTAATTTGCAAATTGGGATCTATTACAAAATTAGCATAGAGTTTATGAAAATTGCAGCTCAGCCTATGCATTCAAGATAATTACGGAAAAAGACCCAACTTCCATAAGGCATGATCTCTCACTTGAAAGTGCAACATATCGTGCCCGGCCGGCCAGCATATGAGACCCAAAAGCTAAGTTCTCTTTGTCCTATTTTGAAAAAAAAAAGTCTACTCATTAGTTAGTCATATTACATTGTTAATTGCATCTTGACTTCTAGCTTTAATCAACGACATATAATTTCTTCAAATGCTTATATACGCATCTATATATGTAGAACAACATTATATCAACGCCATAAAAAACAATTAAAGAATCGCCACTCATGGCCAAAAATCGCCACTCATGGCCAAAGATCGCCACCCATGGCCAAAAATCGCCACTCATGGCCAATGGATCGCCACTCATGGCCAAAGAATCGCCACTCATGGCCAAAGATCGCCACTCATGGCCAAAGATCGCCACTCATGGCCAACGAATCGCCACTCATGGCCAAAGATCGCCACTCATGGCCAAAGATCGCCACTCATGGCCAAAAATCGCCACTCATGACCAAAAATCGCCACTCATGGCCAACGGATCGCCACTCATGGCCAAAGAATCGCCACTCATGGCCAAAGATCGCCACTCATGGCCAACGAATCGCCACTCATGGCCAAAGATCGCCACTCATGGCCAAAGATCGCCACTCATGGCCAACGAATCGCCACTCATGGCCAAAGATCGCCACTCATGGCCAACGAATCGCCACTCATGGCCAATGAATCGCCACTCATGGCCAAAGATCGCCACTCATGGCCAACGGATCACCACTCATGGCCAAAGAATAGCCACTCATGGCCAAAGATCGCCACTCATGGCCAAAGACCGCCACTCATGGCCAACGAATTGCCACTCATGGCCAACGAACAGCCAATCAAAGCCAACAGATCGCCAATCAAGGCCAAAAAGTAGCCAATCAAGGCCAACAAATCGTCATTCAAGGCAAAAAAAAAAGTCCAATCAAGGCCAACAGTTCACCACTTAAGGCCAAAAGTCACCAATCACAGGTCATAAGGTATTCGTCAATTAAGACCAAAACAAGCCAATCATAGGCCAAGAAGGAGTAAGCTTTAAAGCCAATTTAAGCCATTTTAGGTCATGGATACGCCAATTAAGGTCAATAGTCGCCAATTACAGGCCATAAGGAGTTCGTCAATAAAGACCAATGGAAGCCAATCATAGGCCAAATGTGTAGAAGCCGTCAAAGGCCAATTATAATCTGTCACCGTTAGGGGCCGATTGCTTTCGTCAATTAAGGCCAATAGTAGCCGCTCACAGGCCATCAAGGTGAACGCCATGTAAGGCCAATAGTCGCCATTTACAGGCCAAATAGTGAACGTCATGTAAGGCCAATAGTCGCCATTTACAGGCCAGCTAGTGGACACCAATTGAGGTCAATAGTCGACGTTTGTAGGCCAAAGTCCATGCACCAATCACGGTCAATATTCTTCAACCATTGGCTATCAAGAGAGTTTACACAACTTGTTATCCAAGTACACATCTACGAAATCAAGGCCTAACTGAGTAATCAATGGGAAGGTCCAAGTATAAAGATTCTCAAGGATCGAAAATTATCGGCCTCCTTCACCAATGATAAGTGCTAAAGAAGCCCGAGGGGCAATTGAGAGAGCAAAACTAAGCGAGCCCATTAAGGCCCAAGAGCATTATTGTCTTTCATACGGTAACCCTCAAACCCTAATTTTGATTATAAAATATGTGATACGCCTCCATAGGGAAGGGGAATCAGAACAATACTGACTTGAGCGTCGGAGGGTTCTCCAGGGGAGACAAGCCCCGCCCCGACCTCGTTTGTTCTTGTTTCACAGGCTAGGGATCGTGTTGAGATCATCATCAAGATCGGTCTCCGTCAACAATCATTGAGAGCAGATTTATGCACTCACAAATAGGTACCCTGGTGGTGGGAGATTTCCGTGGAGGATTCAACTTGGCGAGAGATGGCGCAAGACGGCGGTTTCCCCCTCACATTCGTCGGTCGCTCGACCAAAATCAAAGAGGTTGGAAATCGGAAGAAAGGCTGAGCGGTTTCTCCCTCACTAGAATGTACAACAGAGATTTGGAAGAATGGATGAACATTAAAAAAACTATAAGAAAAAAGACTCTATTAAGTAACTGCTCATGACACGTGGTAAAATCTTTTCTAAAGAGATTGCTTCTGCTATTATACTGTAGAGATATTTGTAATAAAGTCCTAAACTTTGAAAGTTTGTGCACTAATTGTCTTTCTATTTAAAAATCCGTCAATTTACCTTTTTGGCCGTTGTATTCCACGTGTCTGCGCCCTGCCTACGTGGAATCTTCTTCCTTGTAACTGGAGTCTACTTCGTGAAGAGAAAATCAGGCTGATATTTAGGGAAATTAGGGTACTTCTTCACTACTGCAAATTAGTGCACAAACTTACAAAGTTTAAGACTTTCATAGAAATATTGAAAAGTTAGGAGCTCGCATGAAACAGAAGGTACATTGGTAACTTTTTTTATTAATCTTTTTTGGGTGAAGATGTATTTTTTGAGGTTTAGTTGTATTTAAGAAATTGATGCGATTGCAATGTGGAACTGGAAAGGGATTTTTCTTAATGTGTTTTTTGTTTTTGTTTTCTCAAGGAGTAAAACAGTATGAAAAGAGTAAAAATGAGGCTGATCACCATTGTTGAAGTATGTTAATGTTGATGTGTGGGTGATGAGATTTGGAAGGTGATTTAATAATGCACCTATTGTGCTTGCTAAAACGCCTAAGAGAAATAAGATGCAAGTCTTGGCTTATATTAGTAGTCTTGATCTGAATCTGAGAATGTATAATTTCTGGTGAACTTGGCATAACCCAGTGACTGGTTCCCAAGTTTCTTTCAGTACTGGAATTCAGATGCCTATGAATCACACATATTTATTGTATAATGCACACACCCAATGTCCAGTGTATGTGTATCCATTCCTACCATTATTTATTTCATGACAAAACTACTAACATTCATTGCAACAAAAGTGTAAAAAAAAAAAACACTAAGATTCCCTGATAATTATACATATCTTAACATTCATGGACGATCCCTCTGTTGATGATTGAGAAGATCATATGGGGCGTCAGGACTCAGGAGAAAGAGGATTGACATCAGTGCAAAGGGGGCTGGTGCGCCAGAAACTTCAAAATCAAAAAGCCTTCAAATGGAGTATCTGAATTCAGAACGTGTTTGCCCGTAGAGGCTGGTCATCAAGCAGCTCAGAAGAGCCCCAATCCATGGGAATTGAGCTGAAACTGAAATGGCCGTAATCTTCCCCTGTCCCTTCAGCAGCCTCAATCTTGGTGTCTGGCTCTGCGCATGTTGACAAGTGATCTTGTCGCGAGTCTTGCGACTTGATTCCTTCTAGCACCATAGCGGCTTCTTTCATTGTAGGTCTTTGCCTCCCGCTCAAGTGTAAGGACTGTCTTGCAAGGCTGGCAAAGGCCAATGCATCTTCCTCACGACATTCCTTCATAACTCTGCTGTCCACAATGTCTAATATAGGCTGGAGTTTTCCATAGATGAGAGGAAGTATACTACTAGGCTCCTTTCCTCCTCAAACACTGATTTGATTGGCTTCTGACCTGTTAGGAGTTCTACGAGGACCACTCCAAAGCTGTAGACATCGCTCTTTTCTGTTAGCTGGTGGGATTGGAAATACTCAGGGTCAACATAGCCAAATGTGCCTTGGACACATGTTATGACATGGGTCTGATCAATAGGGATGGTCTTCGAGGCACCAAAGTCTGAGACTTTTGCTTTGTATTTCTTGTCCAGGAGTATGTTGGAGGACTTGATGTCGCGGTGAAAGATAGGTGTGGATGATGCTGAGTGCAGGTACGCAACAGCTCCAGCAACATCAATAGCAATTTGTAAGCGCATTTTCCAACTGATTGGAAACTCCTCGGTTGGGTCATGAATGTGATTGAAAAGAGTTCCATTCGAAATATACTCGTATACAAGTAGAGGCACGTCAGTCTCCAGGCAGCATCCCAGTAGCTTCACAATGTTCCTGTGGTTGATCTGTGATAGAATCACCATCTCATTGACGAACTGCTCCAACTGGTTTTCAACCACTTTTTCCGCCTTCTTCACTGCAATGATTCTTCCGTCAACCAACATGCCTTTATAAACGGTACCCTGGCCTCCTTGACCCAAGATTCTGTTCTTGTTGAAGTGGTCTGTGGCTGTGTCTAGCTCGTTGGATGAGAATACCTTTGTTCCGTCAATGGCACCTTCGTTGGAAGAAATTTGCTGCTGCAACAGCAACCCACCATTTCTCTTGAAGTTGTTGGCTTTTCTTCGGAACTCTTGCCATCTCTTAATACAATTAGTGAACCGGTACAGCCAGTAGCAACCAATGAGCAAGAGTATTGATCCAATCGCCCCAGATACACCTGTTAATAAAATTACTGAATCAAACATCCTACAAAAATTTCATCAAAAAAAATATTTGATGGCAGAAAACAAATTATAAGATCCAGCTAGCTAAGTCATACAACAACTCTTTTGTTGCACAAATGAAGTACAAGAAGATTGTGGGGATTACCTTTAATGAGGGGAATCACCCATCGGTGCTTGTGAGAGGAACCATTTCCCTGAGGGAGAACATATTCTTTGCAGTAGTAATTAGGGACACCATCTGAATCAACTTCAGAATATGTGCAGTGCCCAACACAGTGGACACATGCTCCAACATCTACATAAAGCAGCAAATGGAAGCCTGTGATATTTTTGCTTGCAGAAATACTTTCTAAATTATCATTTTCATAATTACAGTAAATCAGATAATGAAAACCAATCTGAACTAAAACATTGTAGAAAATAAGTTTCAATCAGTTTTTTTGGCATCTTTACCTTGACAATCGTTGGGGAGATAAGGATTCCCCGCCTGATATTGTGGGCAGGAACAACTATAAACTCCGGTAAACAGATATGCCATCAAATCACAGCGACCCGTACGAAAAGCTGCTGATGAAGGATCCATAAAAAGGTCATACAGCCAGACAAGAGCCACTGGTGTGGGAGCTCTATTCTTCAGAGAAGCTGCAGAAAGGTTGACTTGGTACCCGATACTAGGATCGATCTCCGTCAAGCGCACGTAATGGCAAGTTCCATTGGCTTCAGTAATGTTCACACTGTATGAAGTGAGGCCATTTGGAGGCTGATTTGCTTGACAAATCCCTTCATATGTATATTGGTAGGGACTGTAAGGATCGTAAGTCCCGTAAGGACCATAAAGACTGTATGGATAATTCTCTTCCAAGCCGGAGGCATCTGCACAAACAGGATCTCCACAGCTCGCAATGATCCGGCCTCCATAGTAGGATAAGGAGCTTCCGTTGCAACCCACAGGGATAAACCCATTGAAGTATCTCGAGAAGCTAAACGGGCTTCCACCTAAGTCTGAGCTCGTCCATGGAGTTGCACCTACCCCCTTTGTGCAGTTGAAGATCACAGGCATGTTGACTCTTACAGTTTGTGAGGCTAGATTAATTCCAAGTAACTCAAGATTGTGTTTGGTTAAGTAAGGCTTGGGTGGATTGAAGGATTTGTTGCAGGTGATCTCGAACCACTCGACGTTGTGATAGCATTGGGAACCGATTCCAAATGGGTAGGCAATGGTGGTGTTTCCGCATTTTTGCTGGCAGCCTAGCTTTGCCATAGATGGCAGTGTTTCTGATCGAGCTATGGACAACCATGAAAGCAAAATTAAGAGCTGAAACACCATTTTGATATTGCAAGACACCCTGGGATAAGAAGATGTGTGTTAATGTAAAAGTGAGAAGATGGAATTTTATAGCACACCGGTGTACGTAGTGCTTGAGCAACTGGTGGGACCATAGCAATTTGCTTGAGCAAAGTCATTTGGGGAGCACACCGGTGTACATAGTGCTCATCGAGTCAACTAATTTAATTTGCTCTCTCATTCACTTAATTCTCACCCTTTGCTCTCCCAATACCCACAAGTGCGGTGAAGGTTGGTGTCAGGCTCAAGGTTGCTCATCCATCTCCATGTCAAAACAGTTGGGCCTGCATAGGATCGATGAGTTTGACAGCTTTCCAATATATTCCGCAATGGACTCATTTTTCATCAAAGTTGCCACAAGGCAGTTAGGGCCCTTACCTCCAGTGCAGGTGATTGGATGTTGAAATCTATCTCATAAAACTGAAGGCTAGATGGCAACGGCGCTTGGCAACACTCAACCCCATAGAAAATTTTCCTGGTGAATGTACTTTTATTATTGTGGCAAATGGTGGCACATCCGCCCATAATTTCCTTGGACTGGTTAAGGAACTCTACACTGCCTGGACAGCCCTCCATGACAAACACGTTATATTGTGTTGAGAAGTTGTAATGGGCCACGTCTCAAGTCAATACTGCTTAGCCTTGGTGGTTGAGGCTGTGTATCTGATGAACACGCATTCAGTGGAGGTATGCCCACTATCATGCTTTGTTCTCCAAGAGTTACCTCCATGACTTCGATTTTCAATTTGGATGAACCATTAGGAGACACTTTGCACTCAATCTCAAACCAGTCATTGCAGAAGCAGGTGGGGCCTATCCCAAAAGGGAAAGGGATACTCACATTTCCGCAAGTACCGTTACAACCAGGCCTTGCAAATTCCAATGGATTCAGCTACCAGTTGCAAGGCATGTTGTAGGATCACTATTAGAAGCATGCATGACCAGAGTTGTATTTGCAAGGGTGAGATCATCCTCTCCAAATTGCAGATATTGTTCCTCTTTGGCACAATATTGACCCTTTCCTACCATCTTAGCAAAACAAGCAAGACAAATTCAAAGTAAATTGTCACAGATTGGCATACATGTTCCAAGTAGAAAACGAAGGATAGCACCACCTCCACGGCTCCACCTCATATATGAACTAGTCCATAGAAAAGTATCGAGAAAATGGTCTAAATAAATTTAATGTACTTTCTGCTCAAGGACACAGGTGGCCGGGGAAACTTATATATGGATCAAAGTACAACAATCCATATGAATTGAAAGCTGATTTCCTAACCTATGCTCCAAGGCATAGCATATAATACAGGAGCACCATATGTTTAGTTTCTAGCTGCATACACATTCTATGTTTACCACACTCTTCAATTTCACTTCACAAGGGTAAGCAATAAAGTAAGAATTAATGTGGTAGATAAATTAAAACTTCCTAAAATTCAAACCTGAAATGACAGCAAGGGCCGGCCACATCACAATCATATTTATTCCTTTGTTTTCAGAACAGGCCAAACAGGTACCTTGACAGCCCCTTGCATTCTTCAGGAATCAGGAACCAGTGATAAAAGAAAGCATCATGTTTTATTGTACATGTACACCCATTTATTTATTTCACAACAAAAGCACTAACATTCGTCACAAAAAAAAATAAAAATAAAAAGTTTTGTTTTAAACCAACAGTAATTAAGTTTCCTTGATAATTATACAGACGTACGTGTAGCTATGTGAAGAGAAAGAGGATGCGCATCAGTGCAAGGGGAACTGGCAGCACCAGCAGGGAGCGTGCTCGAAATGAACTCTGCATCGCTTATATCAACTATGTAATACTCACCAAATCCCGCATCTTCGATTGGGAGAGCTTCTTGTTCTTGGTACCATCTTGACACTTGAGCAGGGGACTTCATGATCATCTCCAGTGTCATTGCCACTTCCTTCATTTTCGGTCTCAGTTTTCCGCTCCCACTTGTGCAGCGTCTTGCCAGCTCAACAACGGATATCAACTCATCCTCCTTTGCCTCTCCCATAATTTCAGGATCCAAGATTTCGGACAACCTTGAGTTTTCTACCACAAACGAGAACTCCGTCACCAAGTTTTTCTGCTCCATAGTACTCGAATCCATGTAGATTGGCTTCTTTCTCGTTAAAAGCTCTAGTAGTACAACCCCAAAGCTGTAAACGTCGATCTTCTCTGTAAATTTATATGATTGGAAGTACTCCGGGTCCAGATACCCCAGTGTTCCTTGGACGAGTGTGGTCATGTGCGTCTGATCAATTGCAATGGTCTTGGAAGATCCGAAATCAGAAACTTTTGCCCTGTGCTTTTCATCCAATAGTATGTTCGATGACTTGATATCTCTATGATAGATAGGAATGGATGAAGATGAGTGGAGATATGCAACAGCAGCAGCCGAATCGGCAGCAATTTTCAAACACATCTCCCAACTAATGGCAAAATCTTCATCAGGGTCATGAATGTGCTGAAAAAGTGTTCCATTGGGAACAAACTCGTAAACAAGAAGAGGAACTTCCGTCTCCAGGCAACATCCTAGCAACTTCACCACATTTCTGTGATTTACCTGAGACAAAATAACCACCTCGTTTATGAACTGCTCCAACTGGCTTTCATCAAGCAGCTTGGACTTCTTGACAGCAACGATCCTCCCATCGGACAACATGCCTTTGTAGACAGTCCCTTGACCACCTTGACCTAATATTCGATTTGCATTGAAGTGGTCAGTGGCTTTGTCCAGTTCAGTCTCAGAGAATATCCTTGTCCTCTCTAAAACCCCTTTATTTGATGACAATTGTTGTTGCAACAACAAACCACCATTACGCTTGAAGAATTTAGCCCTTCTTCTCAGTTCCCTTTTCCTTTTGATGAAGCGATATAGCCCATAGAGCACAATCGCCAACACTACTATTCCCAAACTAACGCTAAATCCTGCATATAGAGATGTAGATTGTATCTTAAACAAATATTTGTAACGCTCTTGTGCATTTTGTTAATTAATTATATATATTAATTATATTCAAATTATTTTTTATTAAATTTTATGCGAAAATTAAAATAGTTTATTTGAAAATTTTTAATAAAATTTTTCAAGCAATCATAAAAATAATAGGTTTTGTAACGACTTCAGATATGAGGTTGAGAAATAATATAAATATTCGACGATAATATTTTATTGTTCAATAAATAATTAATTAATAATTAAATCTTATCATTAGATATAATGAATTAAAGTAAACAATCTTAATGACTAAAGATAAAATAATTCAAGATACATTAATATTTATAAAATAATTAATGGTAAAATTATAGATTTTAATTGTAATCATTTAAGATATGAGATGGACACATGGATAAAATAGATGAGGTCAATGTCTAATGTGGCTTAAATATATGAGCAATTATTAATTGATGTGTCAAAAAACCAAGTCAGATTGCACCGGAAAATGACACATATGTGAATTGTGAAATACCCCAATGTGTATTTTTGTTTTAAGTTAAATAAACAAAATAAGGTTAAAATTTTGATATAATAGTATTTATATGATTCTTTATGAAATACATTATTATTATTATTATTATTATTATTATTATTATTATTATTATTATTATTATTATTATTATTATTATTATTATTATTATTATTATTATTATAAAAATAGATTTACAAGAAATTAGTGGGCAACCGAGATACTATCTGGGCGCTCACTCCCTTAGCGATAACAAAGCTAACTCTAGTAATAATAATAATAATAATAATAATAATAATAATAATAATAATAATAACAAAGCTTACCTACTACTCCAGTTGGTCACCATAACTTATTCTCGTCTAAGGAGGTTGTTTTGGACAAGATTAAGAGTTTTCCACGTGGTACATCTTGTGGACGAGATGGTTTGCGTGCTCAACATCTCATGGATTGTTTGAGTGGGGCTGCAGTTGCTATTTCTGATGAGTTAGTTAATGCTATCACCCAGGTGGTTAATCTTTTTCTGGAGGGGAAATGCCCTAAGGTTTTAGGCGAGTACATTGCTAGTGCACCTCTCACACCACTTGTCAAGCCGGGTGGGGGTATTCGCCCCATTGTTGTGGGTACGGTCTGGAGGCGTTTGGTTTCCAAGGTTTGTGCTTCCTTGATTGGTCATTCCTTGAGTGGTTATTTGGGTGATTTTCAGTTTGGAGTAGGTGTGTCGGGGGGGGGGGGGGGGGGGGGGGGAGGGGAGGGCATTCTCTATGCTGTGAATCGCTTAGTTGAGGAGCGCGGCGATGATGAGGGTCTTACTATGCTGTTAGTGGACTTTAAAAATGCTTTCAATATGGTTGAGCGGGAAGTTATGATCCGTGAAGTACGGAACCATTGTCCTGCAATCTCTCGTTGGGTTGAATTTTGCTACTCTAATCCAGCGAGATTGTACTATGGGGATCATACTCTGCGATCTTGTCAGGGGGTGCAGCAAGGGGATCCTCTCGGCCCTCTTCTTTTTGCTTTAGTTTTGCATCCGTTGGTGCGCAAAATCTGGGACATGTTTCAGGTGTGTTTTTAGGCGTGGTATTTGGATGACGGCACTATTGTTGGAGATACCTTAGTCATGGGGAAAGTTCTACATATGATTATTGAGGAAGGGCCCAATTATGGTCTGCACCTCAATGTTGATAAAACTGAAGTCTTTTGGCCGAAAGAGGACCCGAGGAGTAGGTTGGCTGGTGTTTTTCCACCTAACATTGCTAGGCCGTTGCATGGGTTCAAGCTCCTTGGCGGACCTGTCAGTGTTAATTCTGTGTTCAGTACCGAGCTTGTGATGAAGAGAGTGGACAAAACGATCGCACTTATGGATGCGGTTGCTAAGATTGGTGACCCGCAATGTGAGTTGTTGTTGTTGCGTGCTTGTACTGGGGTCTCAAAACTTTATTTTGCTCTGCGTACATGTCCACCTCGTGCTTTTGAGTCTGCTCAGGTTAAGTTTGATCTAGCCCTTCGACGTTCTCTAGAGCGTATCGTTACTGCTTCTGGTCCGGGTTTTGGCAATTGGCAATGGAGACTTGCCACGCTGCCCTTCAGGTTTGGGGGGCTTAGTGTTTATTCTGCAGGTGACGCTCTCTTTTATGCTTTTTTGGCTTCGCGCTTGCAATCAGCTAGCCTGCAGATTAAGCTTCTCCAGCATACTGAGGTCGCATCACCTGGGTATGCCTTTGATGACGCCGTGCGTGTCTTCAATACAAAGGTAGGGACTGATATTCTGAGTAATCCAAGTGAGATCGCTGCCCCCAAACTCATGAAGAAACTGGCAGACATATATTTTACACCGATTACGAAAGATGCAAATAATACCTTTTCCTTATCACCGCGTCAGATGGCTTTGTGGAGTTCTCAGTGTCGAGACCATGCTACTGACTGGCTTAGGGCTGTCCCCATCTCAAGGCTGGGTCAGACTATGAATGGTAAGACGTATCGTTGTGTGCTAGGCTATCGGTTAGGCATCCCTTTGTTTTCCATTTCGAAGCCTTGTTCTGCTTGCTCCAGGGTATTTGAGGGAGACATTTTTGGTGATCATGTTGTGTCTTGTGCTGGTGTTGTGGGGATTAAACATCGTCATAATGCTGTTCGTGACACTTTGGTGAATGTCTGTTATCGTTCTGGGATCTCAGCTGGTAAAGAGGTTGATATTGGCTTGTGTGGAGGAGACGGAAAACCCCTCCGTCCTGAGGACATGCTTCTTTATACGTGGGATGATGGAATGGATGTTTGTGTTGACTTGACAGGGTCATCCCTTTTGACGCAATCTGGGATGGTTGATTTTGTTCCAGGACATGTGGTGGTCGAAGCGGCTCGTCGTAAGCGGGTCAAGTATCAGGACAAGTGTAAAGCCATTGGTTATGGGTTCTTACCCTTCTCTTTTTCTGCATTGGGGGAACTTGAGGCAGACACCATAGCCCTTCTACAGAGGATCCAGAAATTTGCGCACGCTCACGATATAGGGGTTCATAATGCAGCTCATATTTTCACTAGGGTGGGGTTTTCTATTGCTAAAGGAGTGGGGGCCCAGATTGTCTCTCGGCTCCCTACTAATTCTTTGTAAACTCCTATTCTTATAATAATAATAATAATAATAATAATAATAATAATAATAAAATAATAATAATAATAATTATAATAATAATAATAATAATAATAATAATAATAATAATAATAATTATTATTATTATTATTTTTTTTTTATTATTATTATTATAAGAATGGTAACTAGTAATTACATGAAATTGGAAGGGAGCCGGCTAATAAGCTGCGCTCCGCAACCCTTCTGAATGCTAAAGGCAACTCTAGTCAAAACATGACAAGTATCCCTACTATATCCAGGTAGACCTCTAGCAACCCCGCATATCCGCTTGAGAAGTCATATGGCATCATCCCCTAAGTCACCGATAGTAGAAAAAGAACAAGTGATACCCTTTGTCTTCGCAAACCTTCTCATACTTTTTTTTTTGTTTTCAACCACCACCATGGCCGCCTTACCTGGGATTAAACCTGAAAGACCAGAATTACTAAAGATAGAAGTACCCGTAATGTCGACACAAGTGTCTTTGCCCTGAAACCAATTGTAGAACAAAATATCAGCCGGACGAAGCTCCCCTCCCTTGTCATCAACCATACCAGTAGACGCCTCTCTACGCACAAAAATCCCAGTCTTCAAGCACTCAGCATACAAAGCATCACGCACCATATTATGACGGTGTTTAACACCGATGCCAGATATGCAAGGGCATGATCTCCCCATGAATCCAAAATGCCTTTCTCACAAGCAGGACATTTGGATCCAGCCTGGAACAACTCAATTCCAAGACGATACTTAATAATAGACCGAAAGGCGGCGGGGTTCATAACCTAACCAAGACCGGGTATAGGTGCAGCCTTTAGCCATTGTTGGGCCATAGGGAGCTTCATGTTTTCGATCAGAGCTTCCTGCCTCATAGTAAGAGCAAACTCCATCTTGAGGTGCTTGTCGACATGTTTGTAATAACAACTAGCCAATTTCTTCATTAGACAGGGGGCTGGCTGCATCACACCTATGTCCAAGTCATCCTTCCCAATGACATTACTCCACCTAGAAGTCGCTGACCTAAAAGCAGACCCATCACCAAGCACTCCAGAAGCCCGCAAAATACCATCTTGCAGGCTGCAGCCCACGTATTGGAGCCTCGAAGCAACAAAAACATAATGTAACGTGTTAGCAGCGGTGTAAACTCCAAGCCCACCGCAATCAATAGGCATAGTAGAAAGGCACCACTGCAGTCTGCAGAGGGCCAAGCGTCACTATATGCTCAAGTGACTCCCTCCAAAAATCATCAAAAACACCTTGCGCATCTATGAAACATGAAGGCGGGGTTGTTCGCATCGCAAAGTAGAGGCGAGAGACTCCCGAGCAAGCACGCAGAAGCAATAACTCACATTGAGGATCTTCCAATCTCCTGATGGCCTCCATCAGGGCATTGGTTTTCAAAACCCTCTTCAACATCACCTCGTTATAAAAGGAAGGATCCAAGCTAACCGGCCCACCAAGGAGTTTAACCCCTCCCACAGGACGTGAAATACGCTCAAGAAAAACCCCAACTTCCTTACAACGTGGGTCCTCACTCGGCCAGAATATTTCTTTTTTATCAATATTAAGGTGAAGTCCTAGGGTCGGGTCATCCTCTTGGATAATGGACAATGCTCTGCTAACCATCAAAGTATTCCCAATCAGCGTCCCATCATCAAGATACCAAGCATTAAGCTTCAGCTCGCAACTATACTTAACCTTACAGATCAACGGATGCAGTATAAGCGAGAAAAGAAGAGGTCCAAGAGGGTCACCTTGCTGAACTCCTTGACACGAATAGAGGACCTGATCACCGTAATATAAACGAGCGGGACGAGCATATCAGAACTCTACCCAATGGGCGATAAAAGGACACCTACGGCGAACCTCCTTGATCATAGCACTGCGATCAACCGGATTGAAAGCATTCTTGAAATTAACCAAAAGCATAGTCAAACTATTATCATAACCTTGAGATTCCACTAGTCTATTAACCGTATGCAACACCGCTTCTCCACCACCCGAAACCCCCACCCCAAACTGTGCATTTTGAAGGTAAGGCCCAAGGGTTTTACTGGCCGAAGATGTAGCCACTTTCGACACCAAACGCTGCCAGATTGACCCAACAACAATGGGTCGAATCCCCCCACCCGGCTTAAGGAGAGGTGTGAGAGGGGAACTTGCAAAAAATTCACTCAAAGAAGGCGAACACCGCCCACTGAGAAATAAATTAACCACACTCTTTATAGAGTCAGAAACCTCCTCAGCAATCGCCACAATTGCACCACTAAGAGCATCCAACAAATGTTGAGCACGTAACCCATCTTTCCCACACGACGTACCCTGTGGGAAACTTCTTATTCTATCCAAAAGTAACCCACATACCCGGTCCCCTTTGCACCCCCTATCCACTATCCATAAAAATTGCAAAGCCTAACCTCCCCTCTCAAAACCTCTCGGTTACCTCACCTGCTGCACCCAATGGAGAGAGAGAGAGAGAGAAGCAACAGGGCATTAATTGCCCATCACTGTCACTCATCCAAAGCCCTTTCTCTCCATGGCTCTCTCCACCTTTCTCCATTGAAGAACTCCATTGATGAGCTTATTTATTCTTTGATTTCTCTGTCTTCTATCTCTTTGCCTTTGAGGGTGACGGGATCTCCACAGGAGCTCGAATTCAGCCTGCGCCACTGGTGTAAATCGCCACCAGAGCACTGCTTTGATGCCTTCATCCTTCACCTTCATTCTGATGGCTTTTCCAGGTCAATTCGAAGCGATTGGAGGCCGGATTTGGAGTATAGGAGGTAGAATTAAAGTGGAGGAGCCCTCGCAGAGGCTTGGTGAACCGCTTTGTTTTTTTTTTATTGATGAATGAACAATATATCAACTTTCCACTCTATGGTTTCTTACTGGACAGCCTTTGGTACTCTACTGGACACCCTATGGTAAGTTGTTTCATGTCTTGTGTGTTGTTCAATGTTTCCCTGGTTCTAGTGTCGCCCTCCCCCGGCCCCTAAGCCCAGGCGGTAAAAAGAAAGAGGACGGAAGGGATAAGACAGAGACATAGATAGATGGGGGAATAGTGACGGTAAGGAGGCATTAATATAATTCGAATTAAATCTTAAGTTTCAGAAAAAAACCGTCGAAGAAGAAGCAAGTGGGTTGGGGTTTATTTGCAGTTTGGCATGTAAGCAGTTGGTTTTAACTGGACACCAAAAGCAAAATGACATGCCACCTATTAGAACCGACTGGACAAGAGTTATTGGAGAAACAGATTCACCATCGACTTCGGATAGAAAATGGGTAAGTTTACTTTCGATAAAAAAAATCAGAAAGAGAGAGAGAAGCAAAAGAAAGTCTACAGAGGAGAGAGAGAGAGAGAGAGAGAGAGAGAGAGAGAGAGAGAGGAGTGAAAAAGAAAAGTAAAGTTGCAGAGGAGAGAGAGATTAGTGAGGATAGGACAGAGAGAGATGGAAGAGTGATAGTGAGGAGTCATTAACATAATTTGAATTAAATCTTAAATTTCAGATAAAAAACATCGAAGAAGAAGCAATTAGACGGGGGTTTATTTGCAGGTTGACATGTAAACAGTTAGTTTTAACTGGACAAGTACCAAAAGAGTTATCGGAGAGAGAGAGACAAGAGTTATCGGAGAAACAGATTCACCATCGACTTCGGATAGAAAATGGGTAAGTTTACTTTCGATAAAAAAAAATAAGAGAGAGAGAGAGAGATGAGTGAAAAAGAAAAGTAAAGTTGCAGAGGAGAGAGAGATTAGTGAGGATAGGACAGAGAGAGATGGAAGAGTGATAGTGAGGGGTCATTAACATAATTTGAATTAAATCTTAAGTTTCAGATAAAAACCATCGAATAAGAAGCAATTGGACGGGGTTTATTTGCAGGTTGACATGTAAGCAGTTAGTTTTAACTGGACACCAAAAGCAAAACGACATGACACATATTGGAATCGACTGAACAAATTCTAGTAAAAGACATGACACATATGGGAGTAGATTACACCTTACAATCCAGCAGCTGAGTCAGATCATAGCATAAATTGAACAACATGAAAACAGAGCAAATTTATCTAATGAGTTCTTGATGTGTGTATTGACAGGAAATTAATCTAAATAGCATAAATGGAACAAGATAATCTAAAATCGACCATAAAATCAGGAGTCCATGATCACTGAGCAAATTAGGAGCCCATTACTCTAAAATTATCAATCAACCATGACAGCAACCTAAAATCGACCCTAAAATCAAATATGAAAGCAACCAGCACCAACGTATTGACATGCCATGAACACAACAACCTAAAATCGAAGCCTATTGTGACCATGACAGCAAGAATAATGGTCTTCAATACTAGCATTTAGAACCTATTGCGATTATAAATCAATTTCCTCTTGCTGCGATTATAAATTGAAGCCTGTTGCGACCAACAAAATCAGCAATCAGAATTCAGAACCATGACAACAACCGAACAAGCAAGGAGGAGATAGGAACTAAAGAAGGTTCAACAATCGAATAAGTTTACATTCTGTTGAGTCTACCTTGATGTTATATTATATGTATGATGGAAGACAAAAAAAGGTAGTATTTATTTTATACAAATATCAATTAGATTATTTATTGGGATTTATATTTAATTAGTTGGTGGAGATTTTGTGTAGGATTTGATTTGGTTATTGAAGATTTAGGGTTGACTTTCTAGAAGCTTCTTTGAAGTTCTATGGAGCAATCTTCAAAATCAAAAGGTTGGTGGTTTGTTGAGATCTTTAAGAGATTTGGTTGAACCAATCTCCAAGTTGTCTTCAACGTTTTAAAACAAACCATTAAGACCAAAACAGTTTCAAGACCTTACTGTTTGAGCTGAAAGCCAAAACCATGGTTTCCAGGTTTGGTAAGGCCTTACCGGCACTGGTAAGACCTTACCGACAGTGGCCTCAGGAATTACACGAGCTCGGTTTTAATGGGCCTATTTTAATGGGCTTATATTTCAACATTACTTGGTGCGATATGTTATTGGGCCTAATTGGTATTGATGGGCCAAGTTTTGAACTCCGTACAATATATATGTATTTGGTTTGATATTTAAAGTCTATCTTTTGTTAACTATATATATATATATATATATATATATAGATTTGGATTTGCTTGTGAGAAATTCCAGGGATTTGGATTGACTAAAGCTCGCAGCCTTCAACAGTCTTTCACGGTTCGAATTTCATACGAAGATTCTGGAATTGCTCTCCGCAAGTATTGCAACAAATTCGGCGCCTATCATTCACAAGTTCAAACGCTTTTACGCTCCTCTCAAGTGGATCTTTTGCAACGTCGTTCAACAAACATTCAAACGTTTGATTTTCAAATTGAACGTGTTGGCCTATTTAAGGAGAAGAAGAAGATTGCAGACATGACATAACTCTACAGCACTCAACGTCTACTACAAGTCTACAATCAAGTCTCCTGCAAAGCATCGCATCTCGCATCTCTCCATTGGTTTAAGTGTTTTATTTCTTTGAGAGTTTGTGGGGTTTTCATTGAGTTTTATCGTACAATTCAATTAGGATTATACTAAGGGTACATCTCTACCCAAACGTATAGATACTTCGGTATCGGTAGGACTTTGTTTCACTGGTGTGTTTGGTTGCTAGATAGGATGTAGTCAAGAAGAGGGAATGTCTTCTAGAGGTTGTATCTAGGGCTCATAAGATAAAGTGAAATAAAGTTGTTGGATCCTACGGGTTGGATAACCCTAGGCGGGGACGTAGGCGGTTGTGCCGAACCTCGTTAACAAGTATCGTGTGCTTTACTTTCTGCGCTTTATCCTTATTATTTTCGTTTGCTTTGTTTGCTATTTGTTACTTTGTCTTGACTTGCTTCTGTTTTACAGATAAGGTCTTACTTCTGGCTGGTAAGATCTTACCAGTTTCTGCGTTTGCGAAAAGTTTACATACTCTATTCTTTCCCTTTTCTAGAGTATTTGTTTGCCTTTTATTTGTCTATTCCGCACTTCACATCCTTCTAATTGAGAGTAGACACAAAAATCAAGAACTATAAAAAAATTCAGCAACTATTTACTAGTCTCTCCAGCAGATGCACAAAATTAATAACAACAACTAATTGAAAGTAGCGAAGAAATCAAATCTGAAAGTGTAGCTAGATAAAAAAAATTGAGATTTATAAATTGAAAGATGCAAAAAAATCAATTAAATGAAACAAAGAATAGATCTGAACAAATAAGAAATAGACTCAAATTTAATCATTCACAAGCATTCGACATAAGACCTAAAAAAATTGACAATAGAGGATGAATATAAGGTACTAGCAGAAGGAAGATGGAGGATGAACAATTAAAAACACCGGCTTGTTGTGTTTGCCTCCTATATGGGGAAGAGTCCAATGGACTATTTACCATATGGTTTTACCATGTAAAGTTTTACCCTACCTCCTTTATAAAAGGGGATGCCTTTTCCATTTGGGAAAGTAAGAGAGAGAAAACAAAGAGTGAGAAAGGGAGAAAAAGAGAGAGCATGGAGAAATCCCGTATGCCCTTGTTCAGCCCATTTTGAAGTGCCCCGATCGACGACCAAACGACCTCCGATTGGGACGATTTTCTGGTATGTTGTTCACCTCATCATAGGCTTCATTTTGTACGGTTGGATCGTCGTTTTGAGCCTCCAATCTCATATCCCCTTTGCTAGTGCCTTCTCTTGGTTTGTTGTTGATTTCCACCAATTGGGTGATGAAATTGGAGATTTGTCCAAGCTTGTTGATGCTTGATGATGTTGTATGCCTCTAGCTTTGTCTAGGGAAGATTGTACCCACTTGTTATTGTTGACAGTGGAAGTTTCTGTCTCCCGTGGTTTTTTTCCCCGTTTTGGGGTTTCCACGTAAATCTGGTGTTCTTTGTGCTTGGTTATTTTATCTTCTGTTTGTGTCTGATTGTTAGTTGGGTTGCTTGAGTTTGGCTCTCTGGTTTACAGTTCTTGTCCATCCCGATTCGTATGTGTTAAAAGGGGTGTGTCTGACGTCCCTTGCTTCCCGGCACAACAGACTGGTATCAGAGCATTTGGTTTAGGATGGAGGAAAAGAACAGTTTTCAGGGAATGATTGTGTTGAATTCAGGCAACTACTCAGATTGGAAGATAAAGATGGAAGATCTTTTGTATGTGAAAGATTTGTATGAGCCGATTGTGCACAAAGAGATTCCAACGGGTGTCGTTGATGTTGAATGGAAAATTCTGAATCGAAAAGCGGTAGCTACGATCAGACAATTTGTTGATGTGAGTGTGCTCCAGCATATTGCCAATGACACGAATGCTTATGAGTTATGGTATAAGCTTGAAGGGATGTATGAGAGGAAGAATGCCCTCAACAAGGCGTCATTGATGAGAAAGCTTGTGAAATTGGAGTACAAAGATGGTGAGAGCATTGTTGTGCATTTGAGCACATTTCAGGGATTTGTGAATCAGTTAGCTTCTGCGAAAATGTCGTTAGATGATGAGTTGCAAGCTCTACTACTTCTCTCCTCATTGCCGGATAGTTGGGGCACACTTGTCGTGTCACTTAGTAATTCCGCTCCGGAAGGCAAGCTGACTATGGAATGTGTGAAAGCCAGTCTTTTGAACGAAGAGACTAGAAGGAAGGAGATGGGTGTCTCCTCACAGTCAGAAGCTAATGTGACGCAGGGTTCTGGTAACAATAGAGGAAGGAGTAAGCAACGACAACAGCAGAACAGAGACAAGTCCAAAGGGAGATCGAAGTCTAGAAGCAAGTACATTTGCTATTATTGTGAGAAGCCAGGTCACATTCAAAAGTATTGCCGAAAGTTCAAGAGGGACAAAGGCAAAGAACCTGAGAAGTCAGAGACTTCGAGAAATCAAGAAGATAAAGACACTGCCGCTCTTACAATCAGTGATGACATAGTGGAGTTGTTTGTGGCGGCTGATGAAGGTTCCTTGAATCTTGCAAGTGGTGAGTGCACTTGGATTGTTGATTCAGCTGCTTCATATCACATTACTCCACATAAGGAGTACTTCTCGTCTTACACTTGTGGAGATTTTGGCCGTGTGAGGATGGGAAATGATGGCGTGTCCAATGTTGTTGGCATGGGCACAGTTTGTTTGTTGACATCCACTGGTTGCAGTTTGATTTTGAGAAATGTTCGCCATGTTCTTGATATCAGATTGAATTTGATATCTTCTGGGATACTTGATGATGATGGGTATGCTCAAAATGCACAAGGCGGTGTTTGGAAGTGCTCCAAGGGAAACTTGATTGTAGCCCGGGCAAAGAAGCAAAATACCATGTATGTGATGCAAGCCAAGATTTGCAGAGAAGAAGCAAATGTGATTGATGATGGTGCCGGAGAGCTATGGCACAAGCGGCTTGGACACATGAGCGAGAGGGGTTTGCAAATGCTTGCCAAGAAGGACATTCTCCCGTATATGCAAGGTATTTCTCTCAAACCTTGTGTTGATTGCCTAGCTGGAAAGCAACATCGAGTAGCATTTCATACTCGACCTCCATCTAGAAGAAAGCATGCATTAGATCTTGTTCATACTGATGTGTGCTCTATGGATTGCAAGTCACATGGTGGTGCACAATATTTTGTCACTTTTATTGATGACTATTCTAGAAAATTGTGGGCTTTTGTGTTGAAAAGCAAAGATCAAGTTCTGACAGTTTTCAAGGAGTTCCAAGCCAGAGTTGAACGAGAGACTGGTTTGAAGTTGAAGTGTGTCAGATCAGATAATGGTGGAGAGTACAGGGGTCCGTTTGAGCAGTATTGCAAGAGTCAGGGCATCAGGCTTGAGAAAACAGTTCCGAAGACGCCACAACTGAATGGGCTTGCAGAGAGGATGAACAGAACCATAGCAGAAAGAGTCAGAAGTATGTTGTCGACTGCAAAGCTGCCAAAGTCCTATTGGGCGGAGGCAATGTTGACTGTTGTGTATCTCATCAACCGCTCGCCTTCAGTTCCTCTTGATGGTGATGTTCCACAGAGGGTTTGGACTGGGAGAGATGTTTCCTTCCAGCATTTGAGAGTCTTTGGATGCCTAGCATATGTTCATGTTGCTAGAGATCAGAGATCCAAGCTTGATAGCAAGACAAAGCCATGCATCTTCCTAGGGTACTCAGAGGATGAATTTGGGTACAGATTGTGGGATCTTACAGACAAGAAAGTGGTCAGAAGCAGAGATGTTGTGTTCATGGAAGACAAGACTATTGATGACTGGAAGCTCCAGCGACCGTCGTCTTCCTCTCCTGCTCCAGTCACATTTGATCCCGTTTTTCCTCAAGTTGTGCAGAGAAGTTCAGTTCAGAATCAGCAGGAAGGTGAGCATGATGATGGTGATGTTGATCCACCAGAAGTTCCACAACCCCAACAAGATGAGCCCCCTATCCAACCTGAAGTTGAGTTGAGAAGATCCACTAGAGAGAGATAGACTTCCTCCCGATACTCAACCAACGATTATGTGTTGTTGACTGATTCAGGAGAGCCTGAATGCTATGAGGAAGCTATGTCAGATGTGCATCAAAAGGAGTGGTACACTGCCATGCAGGATGAGATGAGTTCCTTGCATGAGAACCACACCTATGACTTGGTGAAATTGCCTAAGGGCAAGAAAGCTCTCAAGAACAAATGGGTTTTTCGTTTGAAGTCTGGAGAAGATGGTACACCTCCCAGGTTCAAAGCCAGAGTTGTGGTGAAGGGTTTTGAGCAGAAAAAGGGTGTAGATTTCGATGAGATTTTCTCTCTAGTTGTGAAGATGTCATCCATCCGGGTTGTTCTAGGCATGGCTGCTAGCATGGACCTAGAGGTCGAGCAGCTTGATGTGAAAACCGCCTTCCTTCATGGTGATTTGGAAGAAGAAATCTACATGGAGCAACCTGAAGGTTTTGAAGTCAAGGGAAAAGAGAAGATGGTTTGTCGTCTCAGAAAGAGCTTGTATGGTTTGAAACAAGCACCTCGGCAATGGTACAAGAAGTTCGAGTCTTTTATGACCGACCACAAATTCCACAAGACACATGCCGACCACTGCGTGTTTGTGAAGAATTACGCCGAATGTGACTTTCTGATTCTCTTGCTTTATGTGGATGATATGCTTATTGTTGGTCGGGATACCAACAAGATTGCTAGTTTGAAAACTGCGTTGAAGAAGTCCTTTGCTATGAAGGACCTTGGCCCTGCAAGACAAATTTTGGGTATGCAGATTACCCGTGACAGAAAGAATCAGAAGTTGTGGATATCACAAGAAAGATACATTGAGAAGGTGCTGCAAAGATTCAACATGGACAAGGCTAAACCCGTGAGTTCTCCACTTGCAGTGAACATGAAGCTGAGTTCTGATCAGTGTCCTACAAGTGAGAAAGAGAAACAGGAGATGAAGAAGGTGCCTTATGCTTCAGCCGTTGGTAGTCTGATGTATGCCATGGTTTGCACTAGGCCAGACATCGCCTATGGAGTTGGGGCTATCAGCAGGTTCATGAGTAATCCTGGAAAGGAGCATTGGGCTGCAGTGAAATGGATTCTCAAGTATCTCAGAGGCACTTCGAGAGTGTGTTTGTGCTTTGGTCCTGGAAAACCTATGCTTGATGGTTTTACAGATGCAGACATGTCAGGTGATATTGACACGAGTCGATCCACATCTGGACATCTGATTACATTCGCAGGGGGAGCAGTCTCATGGCAATCGAGACTGCAGAAGTGTGTTGCTTTGTCAACGACAGAAGCAGAGTATGTGGCTGCAGTTGAAGCTGGTAAGGAGCTGATATGGATGAGAGACTTCCTAGAGGAGCTGGGAGTGGAGCAAGCTAGCTACCCACTCTATTGTGACAATCAGAGTGCCATCCACCTTGCCAAGAATGCCGCCTACCATTCTCGAACCAAGCACATCCGAAGAAGATATCATTGGCTTCGAGAAAGAGTAGAAGATGAAGATTTTGAGCTCATGAAGATCCACACAAATGAAAACGGATCAGATATGCTGACGAAGACTTTGTCAAAGGAGAAGCTCATCAAGTGCCGCTCAAAGGCGGGCTTGCTCGAGCCCCCCATATAGGATTGAGGGGGAGCTATGTTGTGTTTCCCTCCTATATGGGGAAGAGTCCAATGGACTATTTACCATATGGTTTTACCATGTGAAGTTTTACCCTACCTCATTTATAAAAGGGGATGCCTTTTCCATTTGGGAAAGTAAGAGAGAGAAAACAAAGAGTGAGAAAGGGAGAAAAAGAGAGAGCATGGAGAAATCCCGTATGCCCTTGTTCAGCCCATTTTGAAGTGCCCCGATCGATGACCAAACGACCTCTGATTGGGACGATTTTCTGGTATGTTTTTCACCTCATCATAGGCTTCATTTTGTACGGTTGGATCGTCGTTTTGAGCCTCCAATCTCATATACCCTTTGCTAGTGTCTTCTCTTGGTTTGTTGTTGATTTCCACCAATTGGGTGATGAAATTGGAGATTTGTCCAAGCTTGTTGATGCTTGATGATGTTGTATGCCTCTAGCTTTGTCTAGGGAAGATTGTACCCACTTGTTATTGTTGATAGTGGAAGTTTCTGTCTCCCGTGGTTTTTTCCCCGTTTTGGGGTTTCCACGTAAATCTGGTGTTCTTTGTGCTTGGTTATTTTATCTTCTGTTTGTGTCTGATTGTTAGTTGGGTTGCTTGAGTTTGGCTCTCTGGTTTACAGTTCTTGTCCATCCCGATTCGTATGTGTTAAAAGGGGTGTGTCTGACGTCCCTTGCTTCCCGGCACAACACGGCTCAACCTCAATGGCGTCGGACAGCAGGCACGAACAGAAGCAGCGGGAAGAGGGAAAATGGACAGCAACACCGGACACCATCTAGAAGGACGACGAGCAGCAGAAGGTTGATGAGCAGCAGACAACCAACAGCAGCGCGCGAACAGCGGCGCAACGACACCAACAAGCAACTTTGAACAACAGAAGGTTGATCGAAGGATGAATCGATAACAACAACGGCCAGCATAAGGTTGAAGGATGAACCAAAAACAACCGCGAACAGCACGCAGAAGGTTCAACGGGACATCTGATTCAAAGTCTGAAGCGAAGAGGGTTGAACTGAACAGGACGCCTAGGGTTGATTAAAATTGAACAGGGAAGTAAAAAATTTTACCCGATCGGGTCGACCCGGACCCGATTTATCCGGAAAATTACCGGGTAGTTTGGGTTCGGGCAAAAAAAAAATCCCGGGTCCAAAAACTCGGGTCTTGATCCAGAATTTTTCGGGCTGTCGGGTCGGGTTTTCGGGTCAGATTGTGTTTTGATAAGGCCTAGCTGCAACATTCCCTCGTTTACAAAAGGAAAATTGCACCAGATGAGACATTAGGTCAACTTGATCTATTTTATTATATTGTATTATATATGTATATACTAGTTTTATTACCCACGAGATGCGCGGTTTCTTAATAAATGCTCCGTATTATTTTATAAAGTGAATATTTAATTTTCAATTATGCTATTTTTTGTGAGAATATAAATACATGTTTGTTTCTTATATGTTTTCTTATTTAAAATAAATATATATAATATACATATGTTTGTTGAAAAAGTTGTTAGTAACCTATTTCTTTATTTATTAAAAATCATCTTTTAGAAGGTGAAGAATCGAGTACGTAAAGTAATTAACAGTAAGAGACAAATACTCTAGAGGGGGGGGGGGTTGAATAGAGTATAGACGCTTTTCGCAAACTTGTAAAGAGCAAGCAACTTCAAGGGCTGGATAATGGGTTTCAAGGCCTTGAACTCAGTCTCAAGATCTTGAACGAATTTTTCGTGCCTTGACAGTTCTACAAATTAATCAGGCGTTAAAACAAACAGAACAGATAAACGTAAGTGCGAAAATTAAATAAATGAACACGAGAATTGTTAACGAGGTTCGGCTCTAAACCAGCCTACATCCCCGCCTAAGGTTATCCAACCCGTAGGATTCAACAACTTTTATTCCTCTTTCTTTATGGATCCTAATAGCTCACCGAGAAGCCTCTCTCCTATACAATTGCAATCTAGCCAACTCAGATCTCTTAGAGTCCTAGACCAATCTAGAAGAGCCCACACCTCTCTCAGCTATCTAGTACAACCCAAGATACAGAGAAATAAAAGTCCCCTTTGCCACACCTATGTGTGATACGTTTGAGTATATGATACTCTTAGTATAACAGGGATTGAATATAAACTATGAAGCTCAAGACTTCCTAACTCTCAAAAATAATGAATCAAATACAGAATAGAGAGAGAAAGGAAGCGAATGAAATCAGCAGTAGTCTCTGTAAGTTCGAGAGCTCTTTGGTGCGCGTTGAAGACTTGGCAGAAGGTATCGCTGAACGTTCTTTTCCTTCGACTTTTATAACCCATAGCTCCAACAAATTGCTGATTTCTTTATCTCTCCAAATCCTTAGACGTTGTAACAGAAATTTGAAATGTTGAATTGGGAGATTCTGTTGCCGAGACCTCCTATCATTTGAATTCAAACTTCTGGCCGAGATACACGATGTATGCGTTGCTAGTACAACTCCATATCTTTTTCTTGAATTAAAATTCAGATCTTGGCCGAGATATTCTAGGAAGAGCAGCTCCACATCTTTCTCTTCAATTTGAATTTAAAACTGATTTCTCCTTTGCTGTACTGCTGGCCAAGATATACTAGGAGAGTATCCTGTACACACACATTCTAAAAACACATGTCTATCCAATATATTTTCTTAACTAAAAAATCCAATAAAGATATGAGATACTATTTAAACAAAAGCAATATATTAGTCCGAAAGTATATATATTATTGATATTTAAAACTCACGTAACTAATTTGACTTCAATTTAAAAACCAATTTGAAACACACGTAAACAAATCAAATCCAATACCAAATCTCACGTAAGCTTATATTTAAAATCAATACTTGGCCTAATTAAAATAAATACTCCGTAGCATGTGAGCCAAATAAATATATTCCGAGAATAAAAACACCCACAAAATATAATTGATATTTGCATAAAATACTACCTTATTTGTCTTTTATCATCCTACAAAAATATATCACATATTATCATCAAGGTAGAGTCAACAATCTCCCCCTTGATGGAAGACAAAACAAATATCAATTATGCAAATAAATTTAGCACATGTGGAACATCATATAACAAGTATAAGCAAGTATAGGCATAAGCATCATATAACATTTCTCCCCCTTTTTGTCTTCCAACAAGCAAGGGAAGAAATCTCTTACAGTCAAGATCTTGAAACTTATCTCAAGGCCTTGAGATGTTAGGAGACAGCATTATAAGAATTTCAATTCAGCAGTCATTGCTCCCCCTACGATAGTGCTTCCCTGTTCATCATATCAAGCTCCAAAGAACAAATACTAAGCAAAGAAAATCATTAGTAGCATATAATAAATACCATAAAAAGAATGATTTATCACCAAGAGCGATTGTTTCGATCCGTTTATGCTCTTTGCTCTTGGTGACATCCTGCAAAACAACTAAAACTCAACCTTTCCGGCTAGACCAAGCTACAAACTTAGATTTATAATCGGGATGGACCATGTTTGGTGGTCTAGTCCCTTTAGGAACCCAAATTTGTTTTACCTGTCCTTTTAAACATAATGGAAAAGTATTACGAATTATATAAGGATCATTTCTACGATAAGGACAAGTAGTCTTCACATGACCCTTCTTACAACAAAAATAGCATATGGGAGTGCGCCAATTCCCTTTAGCTTTAACAAAAGTGGTAGGGGCTTTCTTTGGAAAATTCTTGTTGTATCCAATACCACTTTTGTTGAGGGATGATTGGTGCTCGCCTAACATCCTATCGAGATTGGCCTTGGAATGGGTAAAACGAACAAGTGATGTCTGCTGGTCTCTACACTTCTCAGTCAACGAGATTTTTTCTTTCTCTAATTCGTTGGTGTAAAGACTTAGAGAAGAAAGATCTTGCTTCAAGACAGAATTTTCTATCTCCAAGGCCTTGACTTTAATGTCAAGGGCTGACCGAGAGGCTTTGAGATTTTTCATTTCCAGCGACGAATTACTCATGCGTTTCTCCTGTTCCAATAGCTTCTCTTTCAAGGTGTTAGTTTCCAAAAAAATAATCCTCTTCATTTATAATCATGTTTTGCAAAAATTCAGATAGAACAGCAGTAGGACTTGAAATTAAATTCCTTACTATATTTCCAAGGTGCTTTTTTGGAGTTTCCTCTTGATCCGCCATTAAGCATAGATTTGCTGGATCATTTTCCGAGTCCGATTCACTGGAGGAATCTGAATCATTCTTTCGGTGTTTGTTCTTCTTCTTTTGAGGACACTCATTTGCAAAGTGACCTGTTTCACCACATTCAAAGCAAGTTAGAATCTTCAATTTCTTACGAGGGTTAGAAGACTTACCTCGATGCTTTGAAGATTCGGAATATTCTCGATTAGAGAATTGCTTCTTCATCTTGAGTATTTTTGCTAGCCCTCTTGTGACGAGTTCAAACGGATCCTCCTGATCTTCACTCTCGTCGTCGTCTGAGGATGCTTCTTCCTTCTTAGCTCGTAGGGCCAAGTTCTTTACAATAGGGGCTACTTCTCCATCTTCTTCACCAAGAACCATCTCATGGGTAATCAACTTACCGAGGAGATCGTCCAATGGCAAAGTTGATAGATTTTGAGCTTCCTCTATTACAGTTACTTTTGGCCCCCATTTCACCTTTGGTAAGCTCCTTAAGATTTTCCTCACTTTTTCTTCATTGCTGAAGGTTTTGCCGAGAGAGTCCAAGTTGTTGACGATTTGGGTGAATCTGGTGAACATCTCCTTTATGGTTTCGGCAGACAGCATCTTGAATAGCTCATATTGTCGTAGGTAGATGTTGATCTTGCTTTCTTTGACCTGGCTAGTACCTTCGTAGGTCACTACAAGTTTATCCCAAATTTCTTTGGCACTCCTGCAAGTTGAGACACGATTAAACTCATCAGTATTCAAACCACAATATAGCATGTGCATGGCCCGAAAATTCTTGGTCACATTCTCATGATCAGTCTGAGTGAATTCGGCTTCTGTTTTTTCAACTTGTGGTGATCCTGCTGTAGCGACGGGCTTCATTGGAATAGTTAGTCCATTGACTATGCGTTCCCAGAGCTCCATGTCTTGATCAATGATGAACATTTTCATCAAAGATCTCCAATGGACAAAATTGTCACCGCAGAATAGTGGAGGGCGATTTGACGACCTTCCTTGAGCGAATCCACCTTCTCCTACAGTACTCATGATCGATCTCACAGATTGTTAAATCAAATAGTGAGTCAAGCTCTGATACCAATTGAAGAATCGAGTACGTAAAGTAATTAACAGTAAGAGACAAATACTCTAGAGGGGGGGGGTTGAATAGAGTATAGACGCTTTTCGCAAACTTGTAAAGAGCAAGCAACTTCAAGGGCTGGATAATGGGTTTCAAGGCCTTGAACTCAGTCTCAAGATCTTGAACGAATTTTTCGTGCCTTGACAGTTCTACAAATTAATCAGGCGTTAAAACAAACAGAACAGATAAACGTAAGTGCGGAAATTAAACAGATGAACACGAGAATTGTTGACGAGGTTCGGCTCTAAACCAGCCTACATCCCCGCCTAAGGTTATCCAACCCGTAGGATTCAACAACTTTTATTCCTCTTTCTTTATGGATCCTAATAGCTCACCGAGAAGCCTCTCTCCTATACAATTGCAATCTAGCCAACTCAGATCCCTTAGAGTCCTAGACCAATCTAGAAAAGCCCCCACCTCTCTCAGCTATCTAGTACAACCCAAGATACAGAGAAATAAAAGTCCCCTTCGCCACACCTATGTGTGATACGTTTGAGTATATGATACTCTTAGTATAACAGGGATTGAATATAAACTATGAAGCTCAAGACTTCCTAACTCTCAAAAATAATGAATCAAATACAGAATAGAGAGAGAAAGGAAGCGAATGAAATCAGCAGTAGTCTCTGTAAGTTCGAGAGCTCTTTGGTGCGCGTTGAAGACTTGGCAGAAGGTATCGCTGAACGTTCTTTTCCTTCGACTTTTATAACCCATAGCTCCAACAAATTGCTGATTTCTTTATCTCTCCAAATCCTTAGACGTTGTAACAGAAATTTGAAATGTTGAATTGGGAGATTCTGTTGCCGAGACCTCCTATCATTTGAATTCAAACTTCTGGCCGAGATACACGATGTATGCATTGCTAGTACAGCTCCATATCTTTTTCTTGAATTAAAATTCAGATCTTGGCCGAGATATTCTAGGAAGAGCAGCTCCACATCTTTCTCTTCAATTTGAATTTAAAACTGATTTCTCCTTTGCTGTACTGCTGGCCGAGATATACTAGGAGAGTATCCTGTACACACACATTCTAGAAACACATGTCTATCCAATATATTTTCTTAACTAAAAAATCCAATAAAGATATGAGATACTATTTAAACAAAAGCAATATATTAGTCCGAAAGTATATATATTATTGATATTTAAAACTCACGTAACTAATTTGACTTCAATTTAAAAACCAATTTGAAACACAGGTAAGAAACAAATCAAATCCAATACCAAATCTCACGTAAGCTTATATTTAAAATCAATACTTGGCCTAATTAAAATAAATACTCCGTAGCACATATAATTTTGTGAGCCAAATAAATATATTCCGAGAATAAAAACACCCACAAAATATAATTGATATTTGCATAAAATACTACCTTATTTGTCTTTTATCATCCTACAAAAATATATCACATATTATCATCAAGGTAGAGTCAACAGAAGGGATCCTCTTGTTTCACATGTAAATTAACATTTATGACATGTCTACGACACAAGATAAATGTTTATTTTCATAAGTAAGAAATTTTCTTATAAGAACTACCAATAACTATTTTAAAATATTAAATTACAACTTTATTTAAAAGTTATTTTTATTATATTTTAAAAACTATTAAAATTTTAAATTTATATTGTAATAGAATTATAGTATAGACTAGGCTTATTACCCGCTGCCCACACCATTTTACGGTTTCTTAATAAACAAGATGATGTTTAATTTATATTTTATTTCTGAAATTTGAAGGTTAAAATAGTTTGGTTGAAGTCTTTGAATCTTTTAATGACAATAAACTAAATTAAGAGTATGTTTAGGTCAATACATACATACATACATACATACATACATACATACATACATACATACATACATACATACATACATACATACATACATACATACATACATACATACATACATACATACATACAAGTTTCAAAATACGTAGTAACGGTTTTTTAATAAATTATATTTTATTATATCAATTTTCTATGTTTAATTTTTTATTATTAAATTGTGAATGTAAAAAATACTTGAATTAATTGTAACCACTTTAGATATAAAAATTAATTGTAACCACTCATATTGATATATAAGGTTAATAACTCAAATGATATAATTTATATAAAAATTAATTATAAAAAATACTTGAATTAATTGTAATCACTTAAGATATAAAAATTATAAGCTTACTAATTCAAATGATAGAATTTATAATCACTTAAGATATAAGAATTATAGAATTATAAGTTTACTAATACATAGGTCGGATGATACTTGGATAAAATAGAATTATAAGTTTACTAATACATAGGTCGGATGATACGTAGATAAAATAGATAGAGTCATGGTTTAATGGGACTTAAATATATTGGATCATCGTTAATTAATTGACGTATATGGGTGTGTTTTGACGACTCGAAAAAAAGTGGGATATACATACATATACTGTATACGGAGGAGAGCGCGTAGTTGAATTGTCTTACCAGCTATGGCTGCTACCGTCAAGATTGGTTTCTTGATACATTTAGGCTGGTAGTTGGAATACATAAGACGCCCTTTCATATCCCAATTTCCATGGCAATCTCCTCGGCAGTTTTTACATTCTTGAGCAACTATAATTAATAACAGAAAATAATTAATATAGAGAGAGACACACGTATACCTCAAATATTGATACAATATAATTAAATTTAATATAGGTCATTTGGGACAATCCAACAAAAGTTAATTACAAAATACCTTGGCATCCGTTGGAGATGTATGGGTTCCCGTAATACCCTTCTTTGCAGCCACATGAATAACCATTTACACCAAGGCAAGTGGCATAAGGACTCATGTCTTGCGGACGGTTTACAAAACTCCAGCTCAATTCTACTGGAAACGTAGAGATTAATGGATCGGGATTTGACAAGTTTCCAGCAAATTGACCCGTAGAGCCAACCTCTAATAAAGTCGCCACAAGGCAGTTTTGACCATTCCCTTGTGATTGGCCATTAAATTCTACCTGATAAAACTGAAGAGGATCATGATCATAAGTACCCCTAGTCACGTACGTTTGGCAGCACTGAACTCCATAGCACATGTTTGTAGTGTTCTTTGCGGGTATGGAACTGTTGCTGCTTTCGCAAGCAGTGGCACACCCTCCCAAAATATCCTTGCTTTGGTTCACCAAGACGGCACTGCCAGGGCACCCCTCCATCACGAAAACATTATATCCTCCAGAGAAGTCGTACGGGCTTCCCCTCAGGTCCAGGCTGTTTTGATTTGTATCCACATTACAAGCATTCAATGGAGGGATACGTACTGTCACAGTTGGTGTACTGTCCCAGGGGCGCCACTGCAAATCCACGACCTCAATATTGTTGAATGCGGATAAGAAGGGTTTGGGCATGGAGTCATCATCTGGAGATGACAGCTTGCAGTCGATCAGAAACCAGTTATCATCAACGGAGCAGTTGTGACCTATCCCGAAAGGGTAAGGGATGATGACACCCCCACAACTATCGTTACACCCGGGCTTTGCAACATCTGCATCAGCGACGGATAATAGGAGGAGGGTTAATAATAGGTACGTACGTAGGAGTTGAATAAGAAATGTTGGGAACATCTCGTTTTTCTTTTTAATTGATGAGAGGGTTTTTTTTTGGGAATATGTTGTGTAGAGACGTCTGGGGGTTGTGCATATATATAGGAATTTTTTTTTTTTTTTTTTTTGTAAATAGCCACAAAAAACGAGAAAGTATTACGAGAATAGTCAAATTGTCAAACAATTTAGCGTTTTAGCCAAAACAGACAAGGTTTTAAAAAAATATTAAAATATAAAAGTCGCCGTTATAAACAACGATTTATTTATATTTTGTATTCCTTTTTTAATTTTTAGGTTTCATGTAATTAACAATAAAAGAAATGAAAAAAAAATACATATTAAGGGATCTCCTTTTTTAATTTTTTTTTAAAAAAAACCTACAGGCTACAGACGCTATTCTCCCAGCGACCGTCTTCAACCTAGCGTCTTCGTTCTCCAGGATGTTCAACCTACCGTCTTCCCAGTGACACTGCCTTCTTCGTTCTCCCTCCGTCTCTCCCAGCGCGCCCTCCGTCTTCAACCCTAATTCCCAGCGATTCTCTCTTCAGTGTTCTCCCATGGGCCATGGCGACAACCACCGCCCCTCTGCCATGCTCAAATCCCTCCACTCTCACCTCCTCCTCCGCATCTTCCGCCTCCACCACCACTCCTCCCACCCAAAATCACCATCCGAAACCCGGTACCCCTGCAATCAGAGTCTGCACCTTCCCTGACCACAAACCCGACACCCTTCAAATTCAGTTTCCTCGATTCAAAATTTGACAAACTCTCATTCGAATTTGGCTTCCTCACCATCGAATTCGGTTTCCTCGCTTCTGAATTCGGCGACCTCGCCTTCGATTTCGGTTTCTCCGCTTTAGAATTTGGCTTCCTCACCTTTGAATTCGACGACTTCAGATCCGAATCTATGCGGCGGCGGCGGACTCGGCGAAGTCGGTGGCGGTGCTGGAGGTTCTGCGGTATGGCCATCTTCTGTTCGTCCTCTCCGATCATACATTGGCTTCCTCCGGTTCCTCCCAACACATTTCCGGCGAAGGGCGTCGATGCTTTTACAGTTTCAACGCGTTTTGAAAAAAATAAAATAAAAAAGGAAAACAGCGACTCTCCCTTAATATGTACTGTATTTTTTTCATTTCTTTTATTGTTAATTAAATGAAACCCAAAAATAAAATAAAATAACGAAATACACACGTTGTTTATAACAACGACTTATATATTTTAGGCGAAACTAATTAAAATAACCCAACCTTTAAGGGGTTTTAAAAATATATCCCAACCTTTCAAATGTTAAATAAATATCCCAACCTTTATAAGTGATGGTAATATAATATCCTAATGATTTCTCTCCAATAAAATTCTTTTTTTTTTTATTGTATTACTCATGTATTTTCAATTCAAATAAAACATATAAAATTAAATTAGATGAGTTTAAAAGTTTATTTAATAAACTTTTGTAGTTTTAGATTTAATTTGTACCTAACTTTTTATATCTTTTTTTAAATCAATAATATCTATAACAAGCCAAATAAAAAAAATTAAAGCAAAATAACATATTTTCAATTAGTAAATGATTAGCTAGTGATTTAACTTATCAAAACTAAAGAATATTTTGTCAATTATAAACTTTATGTACTACGAAATTGAAATAAAAATTTAATTATTTAGATTATTCAATGGTGTTCATTTATTTATAAGATGTAAATTATTATTATTAAAAAATATATAAAAGAATGTAAATTTTTTTTTTTTCTTAAATCCAAAATAAATAAATAAAAAGACAAACTTAAAAACCAATCTAATTTAATCTAATAAACTTGAATGATATTTTACACAATCAAGATATTAAAAATTATATTTTAAATATTTACTTGTTTTATTATATTTGTTTTGATTAAATTTAATTATAATATAAATACATATTAAATTGAATAATTTGAATTAAATACGTATTAAATTGAATGTTTAGGGGCGAAACTAATCATTTTTGTGGGGGAGAAATCATTAGGATATTATATTACCATCACTTATAAAGGTTGGGATATTTATTTTATATTTGAAAGGTTGGGATATATTTTTAACACCCCCTTAAAGGTTGGGTTATTTTAATTAGTTTCGCCTATATTTTAATACTCTCTCCGTCTCGAAATTTAGGTCGTTTTAGCCTTTAAATCTTGTAACAACGACTTATATATGTTTTAGCCTTTAAATCTTGTATCGAAATACACATAAGTCGTTTTTTTTTTATTAAGTAAAAATTCGACGCACCGGACAGGCCCGGTGGGTCGAGAGGCCGTCGAAACGGCGACGAAAACCCGTCATACCAACAGATACAAAAAAAGTAAAGCAACCCTGCAAAATTGAGAAACAAAGATGCAACAGAGGCAAATACTAGCACTATCGAACGAGGAACGAGCATGCAGTGAAACCACTCCGACGACAGAAAGTAGAGGCAACTCAGGAACACCCGGAGAACTTGTGGAAACCTCAGATTTGGACCCGGACGACGGCGAGCCTTCAGGTTTCGATCACGTCCACGACCTCTCGCAGACGAGAACAGAGAAAAGCACCGCACAAAAGCCGCTAGTCTTCAAGCCCAATAGAAAGCACCTCCGGACTCGATCAAGGGATTTTATTGAAACCCTTTCGGGATTTAATCAAGCCCTTTCGGGATTTAGTTAGTCCTAATCGGACGGGTTTATTTAGAGAATGAAAAACCATATATAAATCTGACGGAGGGAAAACCTATCGTTGAATACCGCCAAAGAAAACTCAAACCTATAGCAAGTGTAGCGATAAGCAAGAGGTCGATCCACAGGGAAAATTATAACTCAAGTATGACTTAAGTGTCAATCAAAGTAACCAAAGAGGGGGGTTTGAATGTGAAAGTTTCGCCTTTTATCAAAGCAAAGTAAAGAAAACAAAGCAAACGAATTTGGTTTTTAAACAATTAGGAGAAGCAATTCTACCTACAATTTTCCACTTTATTGGATTGAAGCGATCCTTGTAACTTCTTCTCGTCCTATTAAGTTCCCTATGAATGTCCTTATCCCGACCTAATATAGTTACTAGTCCAACCAGTCCTAGCAACCCTTATCAATCGAACAGTCCCTAAAGAAGGATTTAACCTAATTGATAGCTTTAAGTTCAGAGATTAGCCAAGGTATTTGCAGTCCCTAAAAAAGGATTTAACAACACATTCAACTTCCTACTCATTCAATTAGTTCAACCAGCCCTAAAGGAACAAGTTTGCCACTTAGGTTAAGGTTCACAACCAGGAATCTACAAAACATTAGAGATTGAATTGATCTAACAAGTTGGCCAGACAAGATAGAACAAAACAATAAACAATCAAGTACAAAGAAGTTGAAACATTCAAATATAGGAAACAAGGAACGAGAATTAGAAACTCACAATCAATCCGAATAAAGCTTCAAATTACAGGCAGAATAGATGAGTTTAGTTCCTCATGGAAGACATCGCTCAAAATCTCTAAATTGTCTGATGAATGAATAGAATAGAAGTTATGTGCTGGAAAAATCACTAAAAGTCGGCCTTATAACACCCAAGTCGGCCATAAAACAAATAAAGAAGATCTAGGGTTTTTAATTATTTAAAACGCTGCGGATAAGTGCTGACGGCTAATGCTGCGGGCGCAGCATGGATGCTGCGGCCGCCGCAAATTGATTGGCCGCGGGCGCCGCATGATTGCTACAGTCGCAGCCAGAGGCCTTTCACGGAAAATCTGTTTTGAATCAGCTCTCGACGTCAACATGAAAGTTGTAGCTCTCTGAAAGAGCTTTCCAACGCATGGTCATAATAGTCGATCGGACAACCGAGGCCTCCAGAAAGTGCAAAACAAGTTCAGCATGTCTGGCGACAACTTCTGCAGACTTGTTCTTCGTTTAGGCTTGCTTCTTCTTCTCAGGACCTCTTGAGATCTTCATGTAAGCTTCTTCGATCAACTATACACTCTCATCTCATGCGTTATCAACTCATGTCTCCTCCTCGGATCCACCATTACCTGAAATAATCAATAAAAGTGTGTAGATTCCGACTCCGACAACATAGAGAACTAATATGCAAATCGTGCTTAAACCATGCATGATATGCATCATAACTAAGCTAAATGCAACTTATTATGCCTATCTAAATGCATGCTATCAAAATCCTATGAGATCAGATTTATACATAGAAATGCATCCCCAAATTATTATTTTTATTTATTTCTTTAATTGCCCAATTGGGGCAAATGTGCACAGGCAGCACAACGCAACCGAGCGGCCAAGCACACCAGTAGCAACCGACCGGAGGAGCGAAGCCAGTGAAGGGATGAGCGGGGAGGGGTGTAGAACCGGAGAGGGTGATGACGGCGAAGCCCAAAGGAGGCGGCAAGTGGCATCGACAACCACCGGAAGCCAAGGGATCAACGGCACCCAAATCGGCGGCGACAACAACGAATTCAGAGGAAGGGAACCCGAATTCAGCCACCAAACACGCCGATTGAAGCCCGATACAAGGTTTAGGAGTGGATTTGGACATTAGGGTTTGTCAAGAGAAGAAGGGGGCGGTGCGGGGGCGCAAAAAGGGGTCATCCAAAGGCGACGAGGGGGCAATCGAGGACCAAGGAAGACGCCAATCGGACGCTGAAGAAGATGATGATGGAGGTGGACGTGGCGGCGGCGCTGCGGTGGTGTTGGGTTTGTGGATTTTTGGTGTTATAGGGTTCTCGGGTTAAGGATTGGGGATTTCTAGAGAGAAGGGCTCTGCCCTCTCTCTAGAATTATGGACTTTTTAGAGAGAGGGGTTAAGGATTGGGGATTTCTAGATAGATGGGCTTTGGTGATTAGGCGGCATACACATAAGTCGTTGTTTATAACAATGACTTAATTCTTGTGAGTAAATATGCGAAGAATTTTTATTTTTTTTCAGATCAGAAAATAGAATTTTCTTGCAATACCTTATATATTATGGGCGGACATTCTTGTGAGTAAATATGCGAAGACAGCCCTTGGTAATTCTACTGGCGCCTCGCACATGTGGAAAGGAATCAAGAAAGCTACAGAGCTCGTCTTGAAACCAAAGCTCCAATGGAGTATTGGAGATGGATGCAACGTTAGGTTCTGGAAGGATGTTTGGGTGGGGGATTTGCCTCTACAACAATTTACTACGAACATCCACGTGGAACCGAACGCCATGGTCTCGGACCTTTGGGAGCAGGGCCGGGGTTGGAGATGGGAGATTTTTTCCGAGCTCCTTTCTCTGTCTACCCTCCTCCTCATTGCGGAGGTTACAATCGTGGATAGGGAGGATACCCTCAGCTGGCCGCTGAGCAGAGACGGTGCCTATTCGACAAGCTCGGGCTATCTCTCTATTAGGGGCATGGATAGTGCTAACCTGTGCGATGGTTCCTTCTTCAAATCCATATGGAGTCTGAACATCAACGAGAAGATCAAGGCCTTTGTTTGGTCCATAGCTAAAGGGGGAATCATGACAAACCACGAGCGTCTTCGTCGACACCTCGGTAATTCTGATACTTGTCCCTGCTGTGAAATGTCCTTGGAAACCTTTATACATCTCTTTAGGGATTGTGGTACTGCTAAGACGCTTTGGGTGCAGGTGGTGGGCGACAAAAGGAAGGCGGAGTTCTTCTCGCTTCCTTTTGCGGCCTGGATGCGGTTCAACTTGCTGATTGATGCAGAGGAAGTCTCACCTAAGAAGTGGCGAGCGTTCTTCGAAGTGGCGCTCTGGAGGATCTGGCTGAGAAGGAACAACACGGTTTTCAAAGAGGAACGCGACGTCGGTCTTTCACCTGAGATCTGTTGGAGATTAGCGGCGGAACATAGCAATGCCAAGACGAACTTGGTAGCTCTGATGCGCAAGACCAGGAAACAGATCGATCCTGTTCGATGGGTTTCACCCAATGATGACTGGATTAAATTCAATGTGGACGGTGCTGTCAAGAGCGCTGGTGAAGCGTCTGCTGGAGGTGCTGCTCGGAATGGGAAAGGGGAATGGCTCGTGGGGTTCATGTTGAACATCGGTGTATGCTCTGTGGTGAGTGCTGAATGGTGGGCCATTGCGAAAGGCCTCGAAGTCGCTTGGTCCTATGGCTTCAACAAGGTGGTGTTTGAGTCGAACTCCCAAACTGCGTTGAAGATTCTGGAGGATGGTGTTTCTCCTGCGCACCCGTGTGCGAGCCTGGCATCCCTCTGCCACGACTTCCTTAGTAGGAATTGGTTGATTCAATTCGGTCACACTCGTCGGGACGACAATCGCCTGGCCGACTTGCTTGCTAAATCTTCCTTTTCCTTGTCGCTTGGTTGCACTATTTTGAACTCTGTTCCCCCTGAGGGGCGTTTTGTACTCTTTTCGGATGCACAAGGAGCTGCTTTGGCTTCCTTGGACTCCCTGTAAAGTTCTCTTCTTTCTAATAAAGGGCTCTTAGGAGCTATTGTTCACCAAAAAAAAAAAGTATGTCATCTCCAGTCTAAGGGTTCGTTTGGTTCAATGTGGGAATTCAAATTCCCGTAAAGTTACTTAATGGGGATTGAATTTCCGGGAAGTCTAATGGATGAGAATTGTGAAAATGTGTTTGCTTGATTTTTTATTTTAGATGATTAAAAGGGGAATTGGAAATTTCTAAATACAAAATGGTTGAAGTTGAACTTATCTGAGGACTAGGTAAGTGGACTTCCTCTTTTTTTTGAGAATTCCCGTGTTTTTTAATTTCAACAATACCAACTAAACACATGAATTTCTCCTATTTCCTGAAAAGTTATACTTCATGGGTTTTTGGGTTGACAAGGCCTCCAATCCATACTCCCTCCGATCTAAACTAGAAGATTTTTTTAATAGATAACACTAGTTTTTAAAAAGGAAAAATAATTTAAAATAATAACTACTATCTCCCTTCTATAAAATGCCACTGTGGTTCATCGCAGGCGCTCTCCGGGGTGTCCCTTTGTGGCGTTTCCCCTCCTTTGCTCATGAGCCCGTTGTTGATCCGACCTTGGCTTGTTGGCCCGATTTCAAGTCCTTTGGGCCCAAGTTTTTTGGCTTGAGCCCAAAGCAAGAAAATAATGTGTGTGTATTTCTTGCTCATCTTTGGTCCTTCGGGCCCAAGCTTCGGGTCCTTAGGGCCCAAGCTTCGGGTCCTTCGGGCCCAAGGATGAGGAATTGTGAAGTTGGAAAAATTGCAAAATTATTGAGAAATTGTCCGAAAGGGCTTTCTTTAAATCCCGAAAGGGTATGAGTAACCCACCCGTAAGGGTTTTGACAATCTCCCGTAAGGGTTTTTTGGTGCGTTATATACAGGGTGGCTCTCGGCGACGTTTCTAGGTGTTCGTGGCAGTCCTAGTCTGAGTTGGGACGCTAGTGTCCGGTGTCGGGTCTGGCTGGGTCGTGGCGGTGTGCATCAAGGCGACTCCGTCTACCGGAAATTTCCTTGGAGGTTCGTCTTCATCGCCCACAGGAGGGACTCCTGATGTACCGCTGGCCAGCGGTGTCATCGCTTGGTGGCGCTTGGCTCCGGGGTTTGTCCGTGTTGCTCTCAGCTCTGTTTGGTTAGGTTCGTCTGTTCGTCTGGGTTGTTTAGTTGTCACTTTTGTATTGCACCGTTTATTTTAGATTGTATGCTCGACGGTTCGCTGTCTGCCGACTTTGTCGGCCTCTCGATGAGTCAGGCCTGTCTGGCCATCGAATTTTTACCTAATAAAAAAAAAAAAATGCCACTGTGTATATGAATAAACAATTAAATTTAATCATTTTAAAAAAAGCATGAATATTAAGTGATACGGAGTATGTTTTTTTATGAACGGAAACAATACAAGTGTAGTACAACTATTAGATTGAATATAAAAGAACACAAAAAAATAATTTAAATCTAAAATACTTATTTAAAATTGACCAACTTTCATATAGTGGTATTTTACCCACTCCAATCGGATCTAAAGTGCAAAAAAGTATCTACCAAACTACCTTCTTTTGACTTAATTAAAACTAGTATAATCCCCGCGCCATGACGCGTATTTAACCAATATTATTTTTTGTTAAAATAGAAAAACAAAAAATTTGATAAATAAATCCCATTGGTTAAAAAAATGTTTAAATTTTTTTATCATTTATCATTTGACATTTTATATAGATTAGGCTTGTTGGGTGAAATTCCAAAAATTAAGGTTATTATAAAACCAAAAATAGTTTTCATTATATATATAGATTGGTTGCTCCAAAAAAATCATATATTTGGAACGTACAATATATATTTTTTTAAAAAGTTTTTTAAATTCATCCAATTGTTTAAAAAAAATAGCTTGAAATGATATTGTATAATAAATATAAAATGAAATAATATTATATAGTTAGTATTAACTTTATTTTAAAAAGTTTTGAATTAATCCTATTGGTTGAAAAATGTAAAAAGTTTTGAATTAATCCTATTGGTTTTGAATTAATCCTATTGGTTGAAAAATGTATTAAATATATAAAATAGATGTTTCCAAAAATATCGGCTCGCGAGGATGCGACGCGTGACCAAAAGGCTTTGGTTTTAAGTAATATATAGATATAGATTGGTTTAAAAATGTAAAAAGTTTTGAATTAATCCTATTGGTTTTGAATTAATCCTATTGGTTGAAAAATGTATTAAATATATAAAATAGATGTTTCCAAAAATATCGGCTCGCGAGGATGTGACACGTGGTCAAAAGGCTTTGGTTTTAAGTAATATATAGATATAGATTGGTTGAAAAATGTATTAAATATATAAAATAGATGTTTCCAAAAATATCGGCTCGCGAGGATGTGACACGTGGTCAAAAGGCTTTGGTTTTAAGTAATATATAGATAGATAGATATAGATTGGTTGAAAAATGTATTAAATATATAAAATAGATGTTTCCAAAAATATCGGCTCGCGAGGATGCGACGCGTGGCCAAAAGACTTAGATTTTAAGTAATATATAGATAGGGTGTCACTATATACACCGCAAATCCGGATTAAGCATTTGCACGTCCTTAAGGACGTGCAAGTTTGGGACTGTGCACGTCCACTAGCAAAGACTTGCACGTCCTTAAGGACGTGCAAACCCTAGTTAGGGTTTTGCGTTTAGGGTTTAGGGTTTAGGTTTTCCGACGGTTTTGTAATGTTAATTGATAAAATTGAAGTGTTTAGCTAGTAGAGTTGAAGGATTTAGGGTCAAATTAAATAGAAAACAATAATTGTTAAGGTTTTCATTCGGATAATATGCGAATTAATAACGTTACAAGGAACGGAAAAAAAAGGTTTACATTCATAATTTTAATAAAGTTGTGGAATAAAATCTAGGAAAATAGTAAAGGGCGGCCGGACTCGACACGCAAGGCTCGAAATCTCTCAATCTGAGCTTGAAACGGAGCATCCCATCCTTCGACGCTCGGGTGATGATGTGCGACCCATTCTGGCAGAGGCGGCGGAAGAGGAGCGTTAGGACGCAACCAGATCTATGAGAACGGAAAATTAGAGTTAAAGTATTGACATATATATGAAAAGCATGAATAGGTAATAAAAAAAGACGTTTGAAATCGTACCGCGGCAAAATGGTCTTGGTTTCCGATGCAGGCTACACCAAGGGTTGCTGATTGAGGGTTGTTAGCAGGTGTCGGCGAGGTCATGGGGAGACATGTGAACGGATGATGTCAAGCTAGGACGACGAGAAGAATCTGATATACCGTTGCAAATACTAAACCCATAATGGGTAGCTCTATCCACCGTCTCCTATCACCATGCACAGCTCCCGCCCATCTCTGGTAGTCGACGAACTGCTGGAATGGGTACCCTCCTGTATAACAACCGGCGTACAGATCGGCGTGATCCTCCAAGTGATTGCATAGTAACGTTTTGAGTTCTGAGAAAGCAGTCTCGTCGATCGGTGATGTCAAAGCCGCCAAAGCACGGTAGCCACAATGACCATCTCCAACAGTGTCCCTCACCGTCTCAATATGACCGAGCATGAAGGGATCAACGTTGTTTCGACCCCAGTTGAACCCTCCGAACACATCATCACGTCCACGTCGAGCTGAGGTCGCTTGTGGACGATGTCGAGCAGCACGCGCTTCTTCTCTCTCAAACCTTTCCCTTACCTCCTCGTATGGCAACGGGTTGGTTCTGCAGGCATT
Organism: Persicaria tinctoria; assembly: GCA_037127255.1. NCBI lineage: Eukaryota > Viridiplantae > Streptophyta > Magnoliopsida > Caryophyllales > Polygonaceae > Persicaria > Persicaria tinctoria. The sequence continues at coordinate 13,097,371 of JBANSL010000012.1, forward strand.
CCTCGACCCCCGAGGCCTCTCCTTCCTTCGAACGCTTGCTGATGAGGGTGGGTGCAGCTCATCCTCGCATACATCGTTGGAAGTCGTGTATGAAGATGACAGCTCATACGGCAGCGGGGTGTCGTCGATGTCAGTCCATGACAAATCCATCCAGAACGGGTGGATGTCCTCGGCGGGTATCGGAGTACCAGAGTTGACGTATGCCTGAATCTCATGGACACAAGGGATCCCGTAACAAACCCTCCAATGTCGGTTCGTGCATACCGGAGGAACCTTTTGGTTCACGACGTCCTGCCACATCTTGTACAGATAATCGAAGCACTTTTTGGAGGTTAAAGTCTTTACCTCATCGAAAAGGTTGACTTTATACGCCGTTGTTGGCCATTTGAAGCGGTCGATCTCCAAAGCAGTTTGCAGCTCATGCAGTTGACAATCGTTGACTCTATAGATTGCATCGATCATGATGCGGAAGTCACCAGTCGATGAGTGAAGTGCCTCCTTTAGAACCTTGTGTTGACCCTCAACTCTGTACACATTTTAATGTTTTTTATTGTCTTTCAATTATAATTTTTTTCTATGTATTTGAATATATACTATCTATTATATTCTATCAAATTAAAACTATATTCTTTTCTATCAAACCATATACTATAAAAAAACATTATAATATATAAATAAATCAAACAAAATATTATCAATTATATTCTATCAAACAGTATATATTATCAATCATATTTTATGAACTTCTATTATAAAACTATATTATAATCTATCAAATTATATTTTAAAACTATAAAAATAAATCAAACAAAATAAGTAATTCAAATAACATACCGGTGGAGTCGGGATCGGAGACACATCAATCGTCCGATGCTTCCGCGGCGGTAATAACGTATTCTCCGCCTCCGCCACTGCTCCGCCTCCATCGCCGCCGCTAGAGGCCGCCCCACCACCACCACCCTCCTCCGCCAACACCGCCGGCAGCATCGTTGCCTCAGCCACCGGCTCCACCGCCACCGCCTCCCCCGATACGTGCTCCACCCCCACCACCACCCTCCACCTCCATCGCCGTCGCACCACCACCACCCTCCGTCGCCGCCAGCAGATCCGCCTCCATGACCGCCATCGCCGCCTCGATCTCTCTCTCTCTTTCTGTCTCCATCTCTCTACTGCGTTTCTCTCTCTCTCTCTCTCGGTCTCCCTCTCTCTCTCTCCGGCGATCGCTCTCTCTCTCGATTTCTCTGTGGGAAGACGAAGACGAAGACGAATGAAGACGAAGAGGCACGTCCTCTTTGGATTTAGTAGACAGGCTTGCACGTCCTTAAGGACGTGCAGCACGTGCTTAAGCTCGTGGACGTGCAAGCACGTTTTTAAAAAAAAAATAAAAACGTGCTTGCACGTCCGGGCTCGGGTGGCTCTCACCCCACTTGCACGTCCTTAAGGACGTGGGGATTTACAGTGTGTATAGCCGAAACGTTAAAATAATACAAAATTTAAAACTTGAATCAAGGTAATAATAATTTTTTTAATCGAAATTATGAAAAATATCCATAATTAGTCATACTTTTAACAAATCCACCTTTTATTTTTTAACTACATCAAAATCACTATTTAATTGTCCAACATTGTACAACACCACCCTAATTTTTAATATTACATAAAATCACATGAATTATAGGGTATGCTTGATTTTGATGTATTTTTTAGGGAAAATGACCAAAAATAATGCCCTTTCGATCGGAAATAAACGATGTTTCACTTTTCTGCACGTAGTTTTAGGAGCTAAAAACTATATAAAATCTTATTTACTTTAATTAATTTGTTTCACAATTTATTACTTATTACTAATAAATATTATTAAACTATAAAAAAAATCATTAAAATAGATAAGATTTTATATAGTTTTTAGCTCCTAAAACTACGTGCATAAAAGTCAAACATCGTTTTTAACCGATCGGATTGAGTATCAAGTATCGACCTTAACAAAAAATAATATAAACTTTAATGACAAGTTCATATACAAACTATCGCCCTATATATTAACCAAAAATCACGCAATCACGAGATTTCCCTACAAAGAGTGTTACAAGCGAAGAATACCCCTAAAATCGATAAATTAGACGATAAATTAGGAAAATATGACGGAAAATTAATTAAGAAAATACTAAAACCCGAATTTAAGCCTCAAAACGACCCTAAACGGTCCAAAAAGCCCATAACATGTGTTTGAATCGTAATGCGATTCCCTATCCAGTAAGGTATCATAATAGAAAATCGAACACCAGATGCCCAATATCACCTTTGCTAAGACCACATCTTTCAACGTTCGAGGTCTTTCTCTCTATATATATATGCACATACAGCCAGCCGATCTGTGTCTTGCCTCGCCCTTTCGCTTCTGGTTACCTTGAGTCTATTGGAAAGATACGCTCAAGTCTAGCTCGACTCATTCAAAAACATGGTGCATACATCTCGACCTCAATACTCTAGCCTGCTTCATTACGGTGTTGGGAGTAAATTTCCTAATTTCTTGCCTTTGAAGGAACGTTAAACAAAATTGAATAAATTTCTGATGGCAACATTGACATAGTATTGTTTAATTAATTTGTGCATAAAATTGAGGAAGGCATTAGATGTATAATTGGATGCAATCGTCTAATTGTGTATAAAAAGATATCCAGAGAGAGACGGATTCATATATAGTCACTTTCTGTATTACACAGTATTTTAAAAAAGTCTTACGACAAATTGACAATTTAAGAAAATAGCTAAACGTCACGTTCCTATGAAAAAAGCACGGCCAATTACACATGGACACTTACGGAGTGTCGATAGAGATGTGAATGAGGTAAAAAAGAATAACGTTTAAAGATGAGTATAATAAATTTAATTAGTATATGAGCGGACGAAATACTTCTATTAATGCCAATTAGTTTTAGCTAGGATCGGAGGAAACCTCACTAGATCAGCGTGTATACCCGTACACACAACCTCTCAGTCACGAGTTCTAATAGACTTTAGTATGGTATCAAAGTGGAAAAGCAGCTAAACACAACAAGTCTCTTAGGCCCTGTTTGGTATGAATGTAGTAATGAGAATGGAAATCGGAATGGGAATAAAAAATTAGAATAAGCCATTACCGAAGCATGTTGTTTGGTATGATTCGGGAATGAGAAATTAACAAATTCAACCTTAAAAATACCCAAATTTAACATTTCCAATTCAAAAACTCAAATCCAATGTCTCAAATTTAACATAAAAATACACAAATTCAACCTATGAATTACATAAATTCATCGTCAAAATATATACATAAATTTTAACAAATTTGGGTAAATATGGAAAGAGGGAGATTTGGGCAGTGGTGGAGGCCGACTGCAACAAGGAGAGGATTGGGCGGTGGCGGTGTTCGACTGCAACAAGAAGGGAGACGGATCTAGACGCAGGTGGCGATGGAGGGAAGACGGAGGCGGATCTGGACAGGGGCCGATAGAGGCGGATCTGAACCAGGCCGACGGAGGCGATGATCGAGCGCAGATCTGAACGAGAGCCTGGAGATGAACGAAGGCGGCGATGGAGGGAAGACAGAGGCGGATGAACGAAGCCTGTAGATGGAGATGAGCGTTGGAGACGGCGGAGATGGAGATGAACGACGGAGAAGGCGGCGATGGAGGGAAGACAGAAGCGGATGAACGAAGCCTGGAGATGGAGATGAAAGATGGAGACGGCGGCGATGGAGATGAACTACTTCTTCTAATTAATGTCAATTGGATTTAGATTGAAACATCACTTGGCTAGTTTGTTTGTTAGACTACTGGCTCATAAATGGCCGTGCAAACGACCCTCCAGTCAAGAATCCTAATGAATCTTAGTATGATATCAAAGTGATAAAGTCAAACGGTCCGACTCTTAATATAGTGTCAGATATTTGACCTTAGTTGCACTTACAGCAGGGGCATACTAAAATATTTGAATGAGACTAAAAGGTTTGGTGTAGTTATGCAAATCGGCCTTATCAAAATACATGTAAAATAATTAGTTATGATATTACCGGTATTACAGTATATTGTAATTTACTTGCAATCACCGCGTACTTAAAGTAAACTATACAAGAAATGGTCAAATTGGGGACAAAACTTCCAATCATTTATCACCGGTACTAAAAGTAAACTGTGTAAGAAACGGTCAAGTTGAATTTATTTATTTTTAAAAAAAAAATTGGGATTGTGAAAGGTCGTATGGATATTTTATTCGAACGAGATTAATATCACTTGTTTATACTAAGTTTATTTAGGAACGAGTCAAGTTTGAGTTAAATCTAAATTTGGACTCGAAATTTAAAATATAGTCATATTCAGCTTGTAATATAACAAAATGAATGTGTGCCTTACCGGAAAAAAAAAATAGATGTGTTCGAACCGTTCTTTTTTCGAGCATCCTAGCTAGCTATTAGATGTATGTACTTGCGACTTCTTTCATTGTAGGCCTGAACATCAGTTGTTTCCTCAAACTTCGACGACAGTAGTGCAATTGGCATGTTTATTATACAAGCGCATGTTTACCGTAATTTATTTCACAACAACAACAACAACAAAATCAATTATACAGATGTGGCATATCAGTGTATCAATCAAACCTTTTTGAAGAAGACTTTTAAAACTTTCTATCAGGACTCGGCATTACCTGAAAATTTTCGGTCTGGTGATAAATAATCATATGGTGTTATGCAGAAGAGGTTGCACATCAAGTTAAGGAGGACTCACAGCACCAGCAGGAAATGGGTTTGACATGAACTCTGCATCACATATCTCACTTTCAGCCATGACACTCTCCCCGAATTCCTCAGATAGTATAGCTTGTTCGTCCAAAATAGGCACTTCAGCTGAGGATTTGATGATCATCTCCAATGTACTTGCGACTTCTCTCATTGTAGGCCTCAGTCTTCCGCTCCCAATTAAACAGCGTCTTGCCAGCTCAGCAACGGCCATCAGCTCCTCCTCCTTGGCATCTTTCACAATTTTAGGATCCAAGATGTGGGACAGGCCAGAGTTTCCCATCAAAAGTAAGAACTGCGATGCCAAGTTCACTGGCTCCAAAGTACTTTCATCCATGTAGATTGACTTCTTGCTTGTCAAAAGCTCCACGAGAAGAACCCCAAAACTGTAAACATCACTTTTGTCGGTAAACTGATGTGTTTGGAAGTACTCTGGATCAAAATACCCCCAAGTGCCTTTGACAAGGGTGCTTAGGTGTGTTTGATCAACTGCAATGGTCTTCGAACACCCAAAGTCGGAAACTTTAGCTCTGTGCATCCCATCTAATAGTATGTTTGAGGACTTGATATCCCTATGATATATAGGAACCGATGAAGATGAATGTAAATAAGCAATAGCTCCAGCTGAATCTGCGGCAATTTTTAGGCGCATCTCCCAACTAATGAAAAAATCATCATCAACAGGACCATGGATGTTCTGATAAAGTGTTCCATTCGGAATGAACTCATAAACAAGAAGAGGTACTTCTGTCTCCAGGCAGCATCCCAAAAGCTTAACTACATTCCTATGGTTTATTTGAGACAAAATAACCACCTCGTTTATAAACTGCCATAGTTGGTTTCCATCCAGAACTCGGGTCTTCTTAATTGCAACAATTCTCCCATCAGTCAGTATCCCTTTGTAGACAGTTCCTTGGCCTCCTTGGCCAAGTATCCGATTTTTACTGAAGTTGTCAGACGCCTTGTCCAGCTCATGGGCGCTGAATGTCTTTATTCTCTGAACAAAACCTTCTTGAGATGACAAATGTTTTTGCAAGAGCAAACCACCATTACGCCTAAAGAAAATTTCTCTCTGTTTCATCTCTTTTCCCCTTTTGGCTAGACGATGGAACCAAAAGTATCCACTAATCGCCAAAAATAGTATTCCGAAACAAAGGTTAAGACCTGCATAAGGACTTTAAGTTCCTCACTGACTTGAAAATTGGAGCTGAAGCAAAAAAACTTGAGAAAATAATAAGTGAAAACTTATTAAAATCCTCACCTACAATCATAGCAAGAGTATTCAAATGCATTGGTTTCTCATCGGTACAATAATATGAATCTGCTAAAGCATAACAGGGTCCTTGACAGTCCTTGCATTCATCAGGAACTAACAAAAAAAGAGGGAAAAATTAGCAGTTATTAAGTGATGGAAGAGAAAAGTTGAACACAAGACGAAGACGGTCTCAAACAACAGAAGATAAGAGGTTTTACCTTGGCATCCTCCATAGACATAAGGATTCCCAAAAAAATTGTAAAAGCAAGCACAGACTAAAGTGTTATCATCAACACGACGGCTGCAAGAGGCATTGTGGCCATCACTATCAGGCAGAAGGTTGCTTATCCAACTCCAGTGCAATACGACTGGGACTGCAGAGGATAGATCAGGAGTTGCCAGGTTTCTGGTATACTGTTGAGCTGAGGAATTCTGTATCAAAGTTGCCACAAGACAATGTTGAAGCTCGTTTTTGTTGAATTCTACCTGATAAAAGGGAAAATCAGTGGCTGAATTCAGCTGTAACTCAACCCCGGTACAGCTGTTTGTGGACTTTCCATAGTTGTATCCATCACAAAGATCGCCACAATCTGACATAGTTTGGCTGTTTTGGTCAAGCAAGAGGGCACCCCCTGAACAACCATCCATGAAGAAAATATTGTCTAGAATGGAGAAGTTATACGGGCTTCCCCTCAAGTCGATACTGCTTCCTCTTGGCTGCTGAGACTGTGTATGTGCAGCACACGCATTCACGGGAGGTATGCCCACAATCACTCTCTGATTACCCATTATGTCCTTAGTTACCTCCTTGAGCTCAATGTTGAATTCAGATAAGAAAGGCTTGAGGTAGTCCTCAGACTTTGAAGACTTACTACAATTGATCAAAAACTGGTGATCAAGGGCGCAATCGTCACTTATCCCAAAAGGGAAAGGGATGCTCACATTACCGCAAATATCCTTGCAACCACGCCTTGCAATGGTTACCCTTGCTGCAGCCTTCGCGATCAGGGCTGACAGTAAAATTAGTACTAAGCCTAGTAGCAGTCGTATTAGGGATCGTGAGATCATAGCTCTCCACTTGTATAAGGGAAGACAAACATGCTCAAGGAAATACCAGAGAGGCCCTGAATATAATAACTAATATCAATATGCTCTTCGAACTGTCAGCCCAATGTGGTTACGTTGGGCTGACGGTTCCAATCAAACCAAGTTTAACAGTACCAATCAAACCAAGAGAAAAACAAGTAATGGGCATGGGTTCCTTTCAGCTAACAAGTTTAACAGTACCAATCAAACCAAGATGATTCTTTACCATCATTTATTTCAGAACCCCAAAAACAAGATGATTCCTTTTAAAACTATACAGATGTGGAAAATCAGTAAATCAAAAATCAAATCTTTTTACCTAAAATGTTTCGTTCCGGTGATGGAAACTCATATGGTGTTAGGCAGAAGATCGGGGCAGCCCATCAATGTAAAGAGGAGTCTCAGCTAAGGCTGACATGAACTCTTCAATTGCATCACTTATCTCGGTTTCGGCCATGGCCGAATTTCTCAAATATGCAAGCTTGTTCGTTCAAATTAGGCACTTGAGCTGATCGAGGATTTGACGATCACTCAATGTAATTGCGACTTCTTTCAATCCATTGTTTAGCCATGGCTGCAACAATGGATTGAGCAAGGCTACCGATTGGTGAGGTCACCAATTGACATCGAACGGCTTCAGTTCGTGAAATTTCCGGTGAGCGCATACAGGATCTGGAAATCGTAAGAGATTCTGGTAAGGTGGTTAATTATCTCAATTCTCTTTTTTCCCCTTTCCTTTTTGTCTATATCAATTTTTTAAATTAAAAATAATGCATTTAATCCATAATTTTATTATTTTCTTTCAATAATTTTTAAAAACATTCTCTTCTATTCATAAAAAAATTCTCAAAATTTTATTAAAAAAACGAAGGGACTAAACACTTGTTAAACCTTCCTTTGATAATTATACATTCGTTCATGGATGAACCTTCTGTTGATGATCGAGACATGTCAGGATCGAGATACCTAATTCAGATACTCGTAAAATCACACACAATTATACAACCATTACTCTAGGGATGATTACTACCACAGCGCTACAGTGCGTTCTGCCACTATTTTATTTCACAACAAAAAGTCTAGAATTCCTTGGCAACAGATAATCAATACAGATAATGCATCAGTTAAATATTTTTGAAGAAGCTTGGATATTCGTCGAGGTCTTGTCGTTGGATCCAGGAACACTTCTTTGAGTTCTGTCGCACACTGGAAAATCATTTGGTGTTGGACAGAAGGGGATACACTGACAGGTCAGAGGAACTGTCAATACCAGCAGGGAGTGTGCTCGATGTGAACTCTGCATCACTTACATCAGTCATGGAGTACTCGTAAAATCCTGCATCTGGGACTGGGAGAGCTTCTTGTTCTTGAAACCATCTAGACACTTGAGCAGGGGACTTCATGATCATCTCTAGTGTCATCGCCACTTCTTTCATTGTGGGTCTCAGTTTCCCGCTCCAGCTTATGCAGCGTCTTGCCAGCTCAACAATGGAAATCAACTCATCCTCCTTGGCGTCTCTCATAAATTTAGCATCCAAGATGTCGGACAACCTAGAGTTTTCCGACAGAAACAAGAACTCCGTAACCAAGTTCTTTTGCTCCATAGTACTTGCATCCCTGTAGATTGGCTTCTTTCCTGTTAAAAGTTCACATCTCGACTAGTCTTAAAAGAGATATCGGTGCCTCTCCCAAATGGGAATGAGATCACATCTCGACTAGTCTTAATTTTATATTTATTTTTAACAGCAATTGTATTCAAACTGAACACATTAGTAATTGTATTGAAATTGAACACATTATTCTTAATTTTATTTCATTCAAACTTAAAACTAGTACGTCTTACATAATAGATGACATTTTTTTGGATTCATTGTCCAGGAAGTCCTCTCAAGTCTCAATCTCAATATCTTGGGACCTATGCATATAGAATGTGTATGAGCTGTGTCCATTGATGCTTCTCGATCAGGTCCCACACACCCCTTATTGTTGACACTAAACGATGAATGATAGCTAGGTGAATGACAATTACTGGGAACTAATCAGGCCTAGTTGAATACAAAATTAATCATGCTCATCCCAGGTTTGAATGATGCAAGGCAACAAAACATGCCACTTTTGTATATGGATTTTAAATCCAATACACCTTTGCAAGTTATCAACGTACACTTGCCGAATAATACACAAATATATGTAGATTGTACAAAGCCAATGTCTAGAGGATACTATCATTTTTTATTACACAAACATTCCTTCATAATTATACAGATGTGTAGCTGCGATCCAACATCAGGGTTGATCTTTTTGTTGGGTGATCTTTAATCACACACAGTGTTGGGAAGAAGACGGTGATCAGTGGTATACACAACAGGTACATACCAGTTCATAAGTCTATCCACAAACATGATTTTTTGAACAAGGCTTTAGGTCTTCTACCAGGACTTAGCATTATCCGAATTGCTTGATGCATCAAATAATTATAGTACATAAATCATACCGAGGAAGCACATCAGTTTATTGGGGGACTGGCAGTACTAGCAGTCATTCAGCTTAATTGATGTGAACTCTGCATCAGTTATGCCCACCATGACACACTCATCGAATCCTGCATCCGAGTTTGGTAAAGCTTCTTGGTACCATCTTAACACCTGAGCAGGGGATTTCATGATCATCTCCAGTGTCATTGACACTTCTTTCATAGTCGGCCTCAGAGTGTACAATTCCTATAGAACTTGGCATAACGACCGGTTGCCAATGCCAAGTAGGCTTATTTCAATACTAGAAACCATGAATCACACAATGTATATTGTACAAACCCAATGTATAGTGTATCATATCATTATTTATTACACAACAAAAGCACTAACATTCCTGGATAGTTATATAGATGTGTAGTTATGTAGCATATCAGTATATCATATATCTCTGTTAGGATCCAACATCACAATTGATCTGTTTGTCGGATAGTCTTTAATCGCAAGTTGTTAAGAAGACGCTGATCATCAGCAACATACCACCTCATCAGTTTACGTTCGCAGACAACTTTTTGAAGAAGCCTTTAGCTCTTCTAGGCTTCTAGCAGGACTCAGCATTACCCGAATTGTTTCAGTCTAGTGATCAAAAATCATATGGTGCTAGGCAGAAGAGGCTGCACATCGATGTAAAGAGGACCCTCAGCACCCACAGGAAGTGGGTTTGACATGAACTCTGCATCACTTGTCTCAGTTTCAGCCATACTCTCACCGAATTCCTCATGTAGGACTGCTTGTTCGTCTAAAGTAGGCACATCATCAGAGGATTTGATGATCATCTCCAATGTACTTGCGACTTCTTTCATTGAAGGCCTTAGTCTTCCGCTCCCATTTAAACAGCGTCTTGCCAGCTTAGCAACGGCCATCAGCTCCTCCTCCTTGGCATCTTTCACAATTTTAGGATCCAAGATCTGGGACAGGCTAGAGTTTCCCATCAAAAGTAAGAACTGTGATGCCAAGTTCACTGGCTCCATTGTACTTTCATCTGTGTAGATTGACTTCTTGCTTGTCAAAAGCTCCACAAGGAGAACCCCAAAGCTGTAAACATCACTTTTGTCGGTAAACTGATGTGTTTGGAAGTATTCTGGATCAAAATACCCCCAAGTGCCTTTGACGAGGGTGGTTAGGTGTGTTTGATCAACTGCAATGGTCTTTGAACACCCAAAGTCGGAAACTTTAGCTCTGTGCTTCCCATCTAACAGTATGTTTGAGGACTTGATATCCCTATGATAGATAGGAACAGATGAAGATGAATGCAAATAAGCAACAGCTCCTGCTGAATCTGCAGCAATTTTTAGACGCATCTCCCAATTAATGACGAAATCATCATCATCAGGATCATGGATGTGCTGAGAAAGTGTTCCGTTGGGAATGAACTCGTAAACAAGCAGAGGCACTTCTGTCTCCAGACAACAACCTAATAGCTTAACCACATTTCTATGGTTTATCTGAGACAAAATAACCACCTCGTTTATAAACTGCTCCACTTGGCTTTCATCCACTAGTTTGGACTTCTTGATTGCAACAATTGTCCCGTCTGCCAACATACCTTTGTACACAGTCCCTTGTCCACCTTGACCAAGTATCCGGTTTTCACTGAAGCGGTCCGTTGCCTTCTCCATCACACTGATGGTGAATATCCTTGTTCTTTCTACAGCGCCTCCATTATTTGACAACTGTTGCTGCAACAATAAACCTCCACTTTGTTTGAAAATTTTAGCTCGTTGCTTTCTCTTTCTTCGCCTTACGATACAATGAACGATCCAACAGCAAGAAATTAGTGGAAGGAGCCATGAAAGCACAAAAGTGTCTGCACAAACAGATTAGCTTTTATGTAATGCATATTTGAAAACTCACAAAGAAGGTGGTGCAACAACCACACAGCCCATTTCAAAGAAAGATTAGTGCCTATTGTGTTTGATCACAAGTAAAAACCTTTTAAAAAATCCGTACCTACAATTCCTACAATGTTCAAAGCAGTACTCTCGTGGAAACTTTCACAATGATACGAATTCATATCATCTGCTGAAGTAACACAGGTGCGCGGACAGTGCTTGCATTCTTCAGGAACTAATCAAACAGAAAGTGAAAATCATGGATTTCCTTGCTGAATATAAAAGCACAATGAAGAAATTTTATAGCAAGTGAAGAAGAACATTTCAAGGGCATGACAAACTATAATGTAGTTTGCTAAAGCACCAAACATAAATACTTGCAGAGTTGCAGAGGATCACGATTTTAACACAAAAGCTTAATTCATTATGTACAACAAAAATAGTTTCTGACTTATCATTATCACAATTAGAGTACAGCTAAGAAAGAAAAACCAATCCGAGATCAAACATTGCAGATAAGATGAGTTTTTCGCATCATACCTTGACAACCATTGGGAAGATAAGGATTCCCCACCTGCCCATAAGGGCAGGAGCAATTATAAACTCCAGTGTTCAGATATGCATATAAATCACACTGTTGCTGAAAAGTGGTTGATGTAGGATCCAGCGAAAGGTCATACAACCAGTTGAGCACCACAGGGGCGGGGTTGGGATCGTTCTCCATTAAGCTCACATAACGGAAAGTCCCATCGGCTTCAGTGATGTTGATCTCCATCAAGCTCACATAATGACAAGTCCCATTGGCTTCAGTGATGTTCACACGGTATGAAGTGAGGTCGTTTGGAGGCCGACTTGCATGACAAATCCCTTCATATTTATATGCATCAGTATTATACAGTGAGTGATTTGCACAAACAGGATGCCCACAGCTAGCCATGACCTGGTTTTCATAGTAAGAAAAAGAGCTTCCACTGCAACCCACAGGGATAAATGCGTTGAAGCGTCTGGAGAAGCTAAATGGGCTTCCACTCAAGTCTAAGCTCTTCCATGGAGTTACAAATTCCCCCTTTGTACAATTGATGGTCATGGCCGGCATGTTGACTTCCACAGTCTGTGAAGGTAGGCGAATTCCGAGCACCTCAAGATTGCGTTTGGTTAAGTAAGGCTTTGGTGGATTGAAGGAGTTGTTGCAGGTGATCTTGAACCATTGGTTGTGGTAGCATTCGGAACCGATTCCAAATGGGTAGGCGATGGAGGTGTTTCCGCATATTTGCTGGCAGCCTGGCTTTGCTAGAGATGGCAGTGATTCTGATCCAGCTAGAAACAGCCATGAAAGCAATATTAAGAGCTCAAACACCATTTTTATTTTGCAGATTAGCCTCATGAAACCTTTCATGGAGGAAGAATAAAGGGGGAAAAGATGTGTCTTAATGCAACATAATTTCGATCAAGTTGAAGACAAAATCAGTACAAGTCAAAATTTTTATGATAGAGCAAGAGACGAAGAACTTTCCAAGATTTCATTAAAAGCTGCATTGACTGACTTTCCAAGAGAGGAAGAACTTTCAAAGATAGTTCATACAGTTGATAATTTCCAAAGAATCCTTTGAGTTGGATCCAGCATTGACACGTCTTAGGCTCCTTATCTGCGAACTCTCATCGCTCCTAGATGATTAGATAAGTAAATTGTACTGCAATGTTGGAAATAGTCATCAGTCATCATGCTACTTGTCACATATCTGCAAGAATTATAATTCAGATACCCATACAGCACACATAAATTTATTTACACATAATCTTGGGATTAATTATTTCAATTCATATATAGTTCTATTAAACACAAGGCTGGACAATCAAAACAAGAGTAAAACAAGTAATGGGCAAGGGTTCCTTACAATTACAGTGAACAACGTCACTTATTAATGGTTATGCCAAGTTTACCAGTAATTATACATTCTCAGATTCAGATCAAGACTGCTAATATAAGCCAAAGCTTGCATCTTATTTCTCTTAGGCATTTTATCAAGCAAATTAGGTGCATTATAATATCAAAATCTAAATCTCCTCACACACATATCAATATTAACATACCCAACAATGGTGATCAATTTCTCGAAAAACACATGAAGAAAAAAATCCTTTACCACATCACAATCGCATTAATTTCTCAAATACTAAACCTCAAAAAGTTACACCCAGAAGCGAAATTCGGACTTGAGGGGAAACCCTTATGAATTCCCAGGAGGGTTTAATGTTATCGCCATGGAGGGGTGCCCACTGCCCAGGCAGTACTGCAGTGCAATCTTGGTGTAACGAGTGCAAGGAAATTTTGGCAGGGTGTGGCACTGTTTGTGACAGCACTAACAGCAGGAACGGGTGCAGAGTACACACAGTGCAGCTGCAATGGAGTTGATTGCTGTCAAACACGCACTGCTGGATAGTACATTTTCTCCTCTTCAATTTTATCAGATACAACAACTCCCCATTATATCCCGCCAAAGCAAGGGTACGGGGGTGATGTAAGCCCTCATTCCTCGGACAAGTTGAGAGAGTGTTTCCGAAAGTAAATACCCCATAATTTATCAGATAAGTTCAATTAATGGTCAATCACGAGGAAAGGGTCAAAATTGCCTTATTAGGGTCAAATGCACCAAAAAGTCAATACCCCATAATTCATCAAATTTGGGCTTTAAAAATCAAACCAAGTTAACTCATAACACCTTTGAAGATATGAATTAATGCCAACAATCACTTAAATAAATAAAACGAAATATGTAGTTTTTTTCTACTTCATATGTCCCTTTCCTTCTCATTGGATGGTTTCATCCAATCATCTGCAATAAAATTCCTCACCAAGCGTGTAGTTTGGATGCAGCTATTGAATTATGCAGGTGGCTTTCTAGCTAGAAATTAAAAACCGTATAGGTACGGTGTTGATATATATCTGAGTTTACAGTGTTCAAGACTGAAATAACCCTTTATAAGACTATAAGTATGCTTACTTTGTTTTCAGTTGGATGATGAAGAATGCAATGCAAGGGCTTCTACAGTACCTTTCCTGCCATTTTAGGTAAACTTCAACAAGTTCATTTTAACTTGCCATTATCAGCATTACCTTCTTTTTGACAAGTTAATTTTAGGTCTAAACTTTTATTAGGTGGAAAAGTCAATGCAACAGCAGAGGAGAAGTTCAACTGGTTTCCCTGAACTTGAAGATAGGGACATGAGTAGCAGCTTGGAAAAGTCGAATAAACATGGAGACTATAAAACTACATCTTCTCACCTTTACATTAACACACATCTTACCCTTTCTTCCTCCATGAAAGATTTCATCAGGGTGTCTTACAATATCAAAATGGTGTTTGAGCTCTTAATTATGCTTTCATGGCTGTCCGTAGCTCGATCAGAAACACAGCCATCTCTGGCAAAGCCAGGCTGCCAGCAAAAATGTGGAAACACCACCATTGCCTACCCATTTGGAATAGGTTCCCAATGCTATCACAATGAGTGGTTCGAGATCACCTGCAACAAATCCTTCAATCCAGCCAAGCCTTATATAACCAAACACAATCTTGAGTTACTGGGAATTAATCTAGCCACACAAACTGTAAGAGTCAACATGCCCGTGATCTTCAACTGCACAAAGGGTGTAGGTGCAGCTCCATGGACGAGCTTAGACTTGGGGGGAAGCCCGTTTAGCTTCTCGAGACAATTCAATGGGTTTATCCCTGTGGGTTGCAATGGAAGCTCCCTATCCTACTATGGAGGCCGGATCATGGCTAGCTGTGGAGATCCTGTTTGTGCAGATGCCTCTGGCTTGGAAGAAGTATTTCGTCCTTGCGGACCTTACCGTCCTTGTGGACCTAACAGTTGTAATGGACCTTACAGTCTTTATGGTCCTTACAGTACTTACGGTCCTTACAGTCGTTATGGTCCTAACGGTCCTCAGGGACAGGGTCCTTACCAATATACCACTGAAGGGATTTGTCAGGCAAACCAGCCTCCAAATGGCCTCACTTCATACAGTGTGAACATTACTGAAGCCAATGGAACTTGCCATTATGTGCGCTTGACGGAGATCGATCCTAGTATCGGGTACCAAGTCAACCTTCCTGCAGCTTCTCTGAAGAAAAGAGCTCCCACACCAGTGGTGCTTGTCTGGCTGTATGACCTTTTTGTGGATCCTTCATCGGAAGCTTTTCGTGGGGGTGGTCCCTGTGATTTGATGGCATATCTGCTTACCGGAGTTTATAGTTGTTCCTGCCCACAATATCAGGCGGGGAATCCTTATCTCCCCAACGGTTGTCAAGGTAAAGATGCCAAAAAAAACTGATTGAAACTTATGTTCTACCATGTTTTAGCTCAAATTGGTTTTCATTATCTGATTTACTGCAATTATGAAAATGATAAGTTAGAAAGTATTTCTGCAAGTAAAAATATCACAGGCTTCCATTTGCTGCTTTATGTAGATGTTGGAGCGACTGGATCTGATTTCCCTCAGGGAAATGGTTACTCTCCCAACGGTCCCAAGCACCGATGGGTAATTCCCCTCATTAAAGGTAATACCCACAATCTTCTTGTACTTCATTTGTGCAACAAAAGAGTTGTTGTATGACTTAGCTGGATCTTATAATTTGTTTTCTGCCATCAAATATTTTTTTGATGAATTTTTTGTAGGATGTTTGACTCAGTAATTTTATCAACAGGTCTATCTGTGGCGATTGGATCAATACTCTTGCTCATTGGGATCTACTGGTTGTACAGAATCACTAATTGTATTAAGAGATGGCAGGAATTCCGAAGAAAGGCCAACAACTTCAAGAGAAATGGTGGGTTGCTGTTGCAACAGCAAATTTCTTCCAACGAAGGGGCCATTGATGGAACAAAGGTATTCGCATCCAGCGAGCTAGACACAGCCACAGACCACTTCAACAAGAACAGAATCTTGGGTCAAGGAGGCCAGGGTACCGTCTATAAAGGCATGTTGGTTGACGGAAGAATCATTGCAGTGAAGAAGGCGGAAAAAGTGGTTGAAAACCAGTTGGAGCAGTTCGTCAATGAGATGGTGATTCTATCACAGATCAACCACAGGAACATTGTGAAGCTACTAGGATGCTGCCTGGAGACCGACGTTCCTCTACTTGTATACGAGTATATTTCGAATGGAACTCTTTTCCATCACATTCATGACCCAACCGAGGAGTTTCCAATCACTTGGAAAATGCGCTTACAAATTGCTATTGATGTTGCTGGAGCTGTTGCATACCTGCACTCAGCATCATCCATTCCTATCTTTCACCGTGACATCAAGTCCTCCAACATACTCCTGGATGAGAAATACAAAGCAAAAGTCGCAGACTTTGGTGCCTCAAAATCCATCCCCATTGATCAGACCCACGTCATTACATGTGTTCAAGGCACATTTGGCTATGTCGACCCTGAGTATTTCCAATCCCACCAGCTAACAGAAAAGAGCGATGTCTACAGCTTTGGAGTGGTCCTCGTAGAACTCCTAACAGGTCAGAGGCCAATCAGATCAGCGTTTGAGGAGGAAAGGAGCCTAGTAGGATACTTCCTCTCATCTATGGAAAATTCCAGCCTATTAGACATTGTGGACAGCAGAGTTATGAAGGAATGTCGTGAGGAGGATGCCTTGGCCTTTGCCAGCCTTGCAAGACAGTGCTTACACTTGAGCGGGAAGCAAAGACCTACAATGAAAGAAGTCGCTATGGTGCTAGAAGGAATCAAGTCGCAAGACTTGCGACAAGATCACTTGTCAACATGCGCAGAGCCAGACACCAAGATTGAGGCTGCTGGAGGGACAGGAGAAGATTACGGCCATTTCAGTTTCAGCTCAATCTCCATGGATTGGGGGTCTTCTGAGCCGCTTGATGATCAGTCTCTACGAACAAACACATTCTGAATTCAGATACTCCATTTGAAGGCCTTTTGATTTTAGAAGTTTCTGGCGATTCAGTCCCCTTTGCATTTATGCCAATCCTCTTTCTCCTGACACCCCATATGATCTTCTCAATCACCCACAGAAGGATCGTCCATGAATGTTAAGAAATATATAACTATCAGGGAATCTTAGTGTTTTTTTTTTTTTACCTTTTGTTGCAAGGAATGTTAGTGGTTTTGTTATGAAATAAATAATCATAGGCATCTGAATTCCAATATTGAAAGAAACTTGGGAACCAGTCACTGGGTTATGCCTAGTTCACCAGAAATTATACATTCTCAGATTCAGATCAAGACGACTAATATAAGCCAAAGGTTGCATATTATTTCTCTTAGGCATTTTATCAAGCACACTAGGTGCATTATGATATCACAATCCAAATCTCCCCACACACACACATCAACATACCCAACAATGGTGATCAATTTCTCAAAAAGCACATTAAGAAAAAAAATCCTTTGCCACATCGCAATCGTATCAATTTCTCAAATACTAAACCTCAAAAAGTTACACCCAAAAGCAAAATTCGGAATACAAGCAGCATTTCAGATACCAGCAACATTGCAGCTGCAGCATACCCTTACACCCAAAAGCGAAATTCGACATACCCATCACAGGTAACGAATATTGTATGATCATCCTTGGTTGAATTGGATCCGAGCAACTCAAAGCTCGTCTTCCAACCTCAAATACTCTCCAATATCCGCTTGATGAAGCACGACAATGCCATTTGGATCCAGCTTCCTACAGTCAGTGGTCGACTTTGCTGCGATCCCAAAACCCAAAGGGACATCAGACATGGAGAACACCACCACACCATCCCCTGCATTGATGTTCTCTGTTATCCTCCCTAGACCGCCTTTCAGGACATGGTTCCCGTACAAGAATGACATCTCAGATGTTGGCTTCAGCCACACCTATCAATCCAAATACCAAATATCAACAACCTTGAATCCCCAAATTTCTCAGAAATGTCATTCATTTGTATGCTACACTCAAATAATTCCGCACAGGAAAGCATCAAATTACATCCATATTCCTACAAATGTAAGATCTTGGAGCAGCTAACCAAAATCCTATACTTCAAAAGTCACGAGCCACATCAGCAGAAACACCAAATTGAAGGAATGCAAATGAAATTGATCAGAAATGGTATCAAATGACATCCATATTGATCCAAAGTTATAATCTTGGAACAGCTAACCAATCCAATTCTTCATCCATAATATTAAATTACCACACAAATACACAATTCGAATTGGGAATTCAGCAAATGCGAGAACCACGTGAAATTAGAATATTAAAAAAAACACCAAATTGAAGGAATTCCAAAGAAATTGATCAGAAATGGTAAGAAAAGAAATCGACCTTATGCTTAGCGTTGGCTGCGAGGAGGCCGAGGGCGTGGATGGTGAGATGGAAGTTTTCGTGGTGGGTGAACTTGCCGACCTGCGTGCCGAGCGAGACGAGCTTCTCGCGGGAGACGTTGGTGGCGCGCTTGACCATCGACTCGCTGACGTAGTAGCAGCGGTTCTTCTGGAGCCGGAAACAGTACCTGCCAGGTTCGCTTTCGGGGCCCTCCAGTGAGGGGCTCTCGACGATGTTCTTCAGGTTGTTTCCGACGAATTTGAACAGCTTCTCGAACACCACCGTCGTCTCCTTCTCATCCAGCGTCCTCATCCTCTCCTTCGCTGTGAGATTTGACTCCTGCGGAGATTTGGGTTTTTTGCGGGAGGGAGATGGCGGAAATTTGTTCGATTTTTTATTTTGGGAGAGGTTTAGGGTTTTGAGAAGGTACTCTTGATGAACAACAACAACAAGACAGACGGGCGCTACAA
This sequence comes from Persicaria tinctoria, assembly GCA_037127255.1. Lineage (NCBI taxonomy): Eukaryota > Viridiplantae > Streptophyta > Magnoliopsida > Caryophyllales > Polygonaceae > Persicaria > Persicaria tinctoria. The sequence continues at coordinate 13,116,649 of JBANSL010000012.1, forward strand.
CTGGAAGGCACAGGAAGATGGACGGTACAACCAACAGCAACGACGACAGTGGTGAGAGGACGGCGAACGACGGCCGCCAGGGAAACACCGAATTGGACGTTTTAGGGTTCAGTGAAACCCAAATCCGGGAAATAAATCTCAAAGAAACGACCTTTAGAGGGCACACACCCAAAATTAAAGGAAGGAGAGAATGAATACAGAGGAGAGGTGTTGCCCGGAGGGGATAACCAGAGGAGTTTAGGGAGGGAGGCGCTCAACGACGGCGGTTTGCAATGTACCGAATGAGGCAGGGTTTAAGGGGTATATATATTTTTGGGTTAATTTCATTTCACCACCCCATATATGGGTTATTTTGCAAAAATCACCCTTGATTTTGATTATTTATACATAATCAGTCACTAAGTCATTGGTGATATTTTTTGTTTATTTTTCCACGAACTAATGAAAATATAATTTTTAATTATTTTGTGTGTTTATAAACCTCTTGAACAAATTACGTTATAAATAGGCTATTTTGCATTGTTATACCCAAAAAAATTGAACTTTGCGAAAATGGCACTGTCATAGCACAATTTTCCGGGGGGGAGGTGTAGCAATTGGATCAGTACTCTTGCTCATTGGTTGCTTCTGGCTGTACCGGCTCACTTATTGTATTAAGAGATGGCAGGAGTACCGAAGAAAGAGCAACAATTTCAAGAGATATAAATGGTGGGTTGCTGTTGCAGCAGCAAATTTCTTCCAACAAAGGTACAATTGAGGGAACAAAGGTATTCGCATCCGATGAGTTAGATACAGCCACAGACCACTTCAACAAGAACCGGATCTTGCGTCAAGGAGGCCAGGGTACCGTTTATAAAGGCACGTTGGTTGATGGAAGAATCATTGCAGTGAAGAAGGCGGAAAAAGTGGTTGTAAACCGGCCAGTTGGAGCAGTTCGTCAATGAGATGGTGATTCTATCACAGATCAACCACAGGAACATCGTTAAGCTACTAGGATGCTGTCTAGAGACTGGCGTGCCTGTCCTTGTATATTTCAAATGGATAGAACTCTTTTCCATCACATTCATGAACCCACTGAGGAGTTTCCAATCACTTGGAAAATGTGCTTACAAATTGCTATTGATGTTGCTGGAGCTGTTGCGTACCTGCACTCAGCATCGTCCCTTCCTATCTTCCACCGTGACATCAAATCCTCCAATATACTCCTGGACGAGAAATACAAAGCAAAAGTCTCAGACTTTGGTACCTCAAAAACCATCCCCATTGAACAGACCCATATCATTACATGGGTTCAAGGCACATTTAACAGGTCAGAAGCCAATCAGATCAGCGTTTTAGGAGGAAAGGAGCCTAGTATAGGATACTTCCTCTCATATATGGAAAATTCCAACCCCACTTACTGTTGGTGCTGTGTGTCCTCTTTACATTGATGTGCACTGCAGCCTAATGCCGAGTCCAGATAGAAGGGTTTTAGGTCTTCTTCAAACAGGTTTGATTGATATACTGATATGCTAAATCTGTATAACTTTCAAAAGGAATTACTGTATCCCTTTTTTTTTGGTTGTGAACTGGAGTAAATGATGGTAAAGATGCACTGGTGTACTATACTGTCCTGAGTATATTTATTTGATAAGCACTCATTAGTACAATTAATCTTGCATTTTGAATCTAGTATTTAATCTTGTAGCTAATCGCTCTCTCATTCATCCATCTGACACATTATTGATATATTAGGCGTCTTACAGAGCATTGCGAGTTACCATCACCTTTGGGAAATAGAAGTCAAGGTCTTTCAGGGACAACTAGGCAATAGGTGCAAAATCACAGATTCATACTTTACACCACTAAAGCTTTCTGCATTAGAAAAACAAGGTTGTTGAGTTCCTCAGTCTTCACACCAACTTGATTTTCATTGTGTTGATAACTAACAAAGGTATGTATTGGAAATATTCATACACAACATTGACATTTTTTGTTACATTCTCAAAAGAAAAATACTGTATCTTTTTCTGTTTGCTTGACCTGATTTGCAAGAGAAGAGCAAAATGGAATTTTATTAGATTATGTATAGTTGTTTCTTCTTTTTTTTTTTGGCCCTGAAAATTTGGGTTAAAAAACTGTCAATTCTAATAAATAATAATTGTTAGGATTGTTCCTGGAAATTTTTACTGAATTGAGAAGGTGGGTCACTTTGAGTAAAGTCAAAGATGGAATCATGGAAGTGGTAAAAACGCGAAGAAACAAAGCAAAAGGTCCCTTTCTTTCTCATTGGATGGACTTTGGTGCTTCATCAATCATCATCTGCAATAAAATTCCTGAACTATCTTGTATTTTGGACACAGCTATTGAATTATGCATATCTAAGTTTCAGAGTGTGCAAGACTGAAATAACCCTGTAAAAGAGTATAAGTATGATATATGGATGTAATGAAGAAAAGTAACTTACTTGATCATAGGATTTCAGTTGGCCATGATGCTTACTTTGTTTTCGATTTGATGACGAAGAATGCAAGGGCTTCTACTACACCTTTCCTGCTATTTTAGGTACAAGTTAATTTTAGAGGAAAACAAGAAAGGAGAAATTCAACATATGATCTAGCTTGTGACTAATAAATTAAATGTGGATGATCTCATCATCCCACATTGTACGTGTAAATTAAGAAATTGAAACCGCGTCAACTGGTTTTGATGTGTAGCATCTCCAATGGTGGGGTGCCTCAAAACTTATCTCTCATTTCTTTATTCGTCCACCTTCTTTTCCACTAACTTTATTAACCCTTTCCAATTCATTTTGCACTTCCCCAAATCACTTTTTCCATCTCACATCTGATAAAAAAAAACAAAGAAAAATGATTTATTATAAGGACATAGAACCCTCTCAATATATTGAGGCACCCAATAAGTGGGGAGGTCGTCTAGAATGGTTGGGTTGCCCAAATCGGATAAAAATAAAATAAAATGAGGAGGTTAGTTCTCCACCATTGGGGATGCTGACTGGAGTCACTGACTTACCTTGTCTTGGAGATAAAGAGGTGTAGGGACATGAGTAGCAGCGTGGAAAACTCGAACAAACATTAAAAGGTTGATCTTGGAGACTATAAAACTCCATCCTCCCACCATAACATTAACACACATTTTCCTACCCTTTCTTCCTCCATTCGAGATTTTATCAGGGTCTCACAAAATTGTTGGGTTTCCCTCCTATATGGGGGAAGAGTCCAATGGACTATTTACCTTATGATTTTTACCATGTGAAGTTTTACCCTACCTCATTTATAAAAAGGGATGCCTTTTCCATTTGGGAAAGTAAGAGAGAGAAAACAAAGTGTGAGAAAGGGAGAGAAAGGAGAGGGAATTGGAGAAATTCGTAGCTCTTGATTCAGCCCAATTTGAAGTGCCCCGATTGACGAGCAAACGACCTCCGATTGGGACGATTTTCTGGTATGTTGTTCACCTCATCATAAGCTTCATTTTGTACGGTTGGATCGTCGTTTTGAGCCTCCAATCTCATATCCCCTTTGCTAGTGTCCTCTTTTTGGTTTTGTTGATTTCCACTAATTGGGTGATGAAATTTGGAGATTTGGCCAAGCTTGTTGATGTTTGATGATGTTGTATGCCTCTAGCTTTGTCTAGGGAAGATTGTACCCACTTGTTATTGTTGACAGTGGAAGTTTCTAGCTCCCGTGGTTTTTTCCCCGTTTTGGGGTTTTCCACGTAAATCTGGTGTTCTTTGTGCTTGGTTATTTTATCTTCTGTTTGTGTCTGATTGTTAGTTGGGTTGCTTGAGTTTGGCTCTCTGGTTTACAGTTCTTGTCCATCCCGATTCGTATGTGTTAAAAGGGGTGTGTCTGACGTCCCCTTGCTTTCCGGGCTCAACAGACTGGTATCAGAGCTTTTGGTTTAGGATGGAGGAAAAGAACAGTTTTCAGGGAATGATTGTGTTGAATTCGGGCAACTACTCAGATTGGAAGATAAAGATGGAAGATCTTTTGTATGTGAAAGATTTGTATGAGCCTATTGTGCACAAAGAGATTCCAACGGGTGTCATTGATGTTGAATGGAAGATTCTGAATCGAAAGGCGGTAGCTACGATCAGACAATTTGTTGATGTGAGTGTGCTCCAGCATATTGCCAATGACACGAATGCTTATGAGTTATGGTATAAGCTTGTAGTAGACCTGTCAAACGGGTCATTCGGGTCGGGTTCGGGTCGGGTCACTTCGGGTCTCGGGTAAAACGGGTCCCGGGTAAAACGGGTTCCGGGTTTTTCGGGTTGACTAGAACCCGAGTTTGACCGGGTTTCGGACGGGTTCGGGTCGATTTCGGGTTTGTCAATTTTTTCTATTTTAAATTAAAAAAATCATAATTTGATAATTTTGTGATAAATTTTAATTAAATATAAAAAAATTAATGATATTTAATTATAAATCAACCGGGTCAATCGGGTCACCAGGTCAATCGGGTAAATCGGGTCAAAATTACCGGGTCAATCGGGTCACCGGGTCGAAACCCAGATTACCCGGAAAATTTTCAGGTTTTCGGGTTCGGGTCGAAAAAATTTTCCGGGTCGAAATTTCCGGGTCTTGACCCAAAAAATTTCGGGCGACCGAGTCGGGTTTTCGGGTCGGGTCCTGTTTTGACAGGTCTAGCTTGAAGGGATGTATGAGAGGAAGAATGCTCTCAACAAGGCGTCATTGATGAGAAAGCTTGTGAAATTGGAGTACAAAGATGGTGAGAGCATTGTTGTGCATTTGAGCACATTTCAGGGCATTGTGAATCAGTTGGCTTCTAGAAGATGTCGTTAGATGATGAGTTGCAGGCTCTACTACTACTCTCCTCATTGCCGGATAGTTGGGATACACTTGTCGTGTCACATAGTAATTCCGCTCCGGAAGGCAAGCTGACTATGGAATGTGTGAAAGCTAGTCTTTTGAACGAAGAGACTAGAAGGAAGGAGATGGGTGTCTCCTCACAGTCAGAGGCTAATGTGACGCAGGGTTCTGGTAACAACAGAGGAAGGAGTAAGCAACGACAACAGCAGAACAAAGACAAGTCCAAAGGGAGATCGAAGTCTAGAAGCAAATACATTTGCTATTATTGTGAGAAGTCGGGTCACATTCAAAAGTATTGCCGAAAGTTCAAGAGGGACAAAGGCAAAGAACCTGAGAATTCAGAGACGTCGAGAAATCAAGAAGATAAAGACACTGCTGCTTTTACAATCAGTGATGAAATTGTGGAGTTGTTTGTGGCGGTTGATGAAGGTTCCTTGAATCTTGCAAGTGATGAGTGCACTTGGATTGTTGATTCAGCTGCTTCATATCACATTACTCCACACAAAGAGTACTTCTCGTCTTACACTTGTAGAGATTTTGGCCGTGTGAGGATGAGAAATGATGGCGTGTCCAATGTTGTTGGCATGGGCACAGTTTGTTTGTTGACATCCACTGGTTGCAGTTTGATTTTGAGAAATTTTCGCCATGTTCCTGATATCAGATTGAATTTGATATCTTCTGGGATACTTGATGATGATGGGTATGCTCAAAATGCACAAGGCGGTGTTTGAAAGTGCTCCAAGGGAAACTTGATTGTAGCCCGGGCAAAGAAGCAGAATACCATGTATGTGATGCAAGCCAAGATTTGCAGAGAAGAAGCAAATGTGATTGATGATGGTGCCGGAGAGCTATGGCACAAGCGGCTTGGACACATGAGCGAGCAGGGTTTGCAAATGCTTGCCAAGAAAGACATTCTCCCGGATATGCAAGGTATTTCTCTCAAACCTTGTGTTGATTGCCTAGCTGGAAAGCAACATCGAGTAGCTTTTCATACTCGACCTCCATCTAGAAGAAAGCATGCATTAGATCTTGTTCATACTGATGTGTGCTCTATGGATTGCAAGTCACATGGGGGTGCACAATATTTTGTCACTTATATTGATGACTATTCTAGAAAATTGTGGGCTTTTGTGTTGAAAAGCAAAGATCAGGTTCTGACAGTTTTCAAGGAGTTCCAAGCCAGAGTTGAACGAGAGACTGGTTTGAAGTTGAAGTGTGTCAGATCAGATAATGGTGGAGAGTACAGGGGTCCGTTTGAGCAGTATTGCAAGAGTCAGGGCATCAGGCTTGAGAAAACAGTTCCGAAGACGCCACAGCTGAATGGGCTTGCAGAGAGGATGAACAGAACCATAGCAGAAAGAGTCAGAAGTATGTTGTCGACTGCAAAGCTGCCAAAGTCCTATTGGGCGGAGGCAATGTTGACTGTTGTGTATCTCATCAACCGCTCGCCGTCAATTCCTCTTGATGGTGATGTTCCACAGAGGGTTTGGACTGGAAGAGATGTTTCCTTCCAGCATCTGAGAGTCTTTGGATGCCTAGCATATGTTCATGTTGCTAGAGATCAGAGATCCAAGCTTGATAGCAAGACAAAGCCATGCATCTTCCTAGGGTACTCAGAGGATGAATTTGGGTACAGATTGTGGGATCTTACAGACAAGAAAGTGGTCAGAAGCAGAGATGTTGTGTTCATGGAAGACAAGACTATTGATGACTGGAAGCTCCAGCGATCGTCGTCTTCCTCTCCTGCTCCAGTCACCTTTGATCCCGTTTTTCCTCAGGTTGTGCAGAGAAGTTCAGTTCAGAATCAGCAGAAAGGTGAGCATGATGATGGGTTCCACAATCTCAACAAGAGGAGCCCCCTATCCAACCTGAAGTTGAGTTGAGAAGATCCACCAGAGAGAGACAGACTTCCTCCCGATACTCAACCAACGATTATGTGTTGTTGACTAATTCAGGAGAGCCTGAATGCTATGAGGAAGCTATGTCAGATGTTCATCAGAAGGAGTGGTACAATGCCATGCTGGATGAGATGAGTTCCTTTCATGAGAACCACACCTATGACTTGGTGAAATTGCCTAAAGGCAAGAAAGCTCTCAAGAACAAATGGGTTTTTCGTTTGAAGTCTGGAGAAGATGGTACACCTCCCAGGTTCAAAGCCAGAGTTGTGGTGAAGGGTTTTGAGCAGAAAAAATGTGTAGATTTCGATGAGATTTTCTCTCCAGTTGTGAAGATGTCATCCATCCGGGTTGTTCTAGGCATGGCTGCTAGCATGGACCTAGAGGTCGAGCAGCTTGATGTGAAAACCGCCTTCCTTCATGGTGATTTGGAAGAAGAAATCTACATGGAACAACCTGAAGGTTTTGAAGTCAGGGGAAAAGAGAAGATGGTTTGCCGTCTCAGAAAGAGCTTGTATGGTTTGAAACAAGCACCTCGGCAATGGTACAAGAAGTTCGAGTCTTTTATGATCGACCACAAATTCCACAAGACACATGCCGACCACTGCGTGCTTGTGAAGAATTACGCCGAATGTGACTTTCTGATTCTCTTGCTTTATGTGGATGATATGCTTATTGTTGGTCGGGATACCAACAAGATAGCTAGTTTGAAAACTGCGTTGAAGAAGTCATTTGCTATGAAGGACCTTGGCCCTGCAAGAAATATTTTGGGTATGCAGATTACCCATGACAGAAAGAATCAGAAGTTGTGGATATCACAAGAAAGATACATTGAGAAGGTGCTGCAAAGATTCAACATGGACAAGGCTAAACCCGTGAGTTCTCCACTTGCAGTGAACATGAAGCTGAGTTCTGATCAGTGTCCTACAAGTGAGAAAGAGAAACAGGAGATGAAGAAGGTGTCTTATGCTTCAGCCGTTGGTAGCCGTTGGTAGTCTGATGTATGTCATGGTTTGCACTAGGCCAGACATTGCCTATGGAGTTGGGGTTATCAGCAGGTTCATGAGTAATCCTGGAAAGGACCATTGGGCTGCAGTGAAATGGATTCTCAAGTATCTCAAAGGCACTTCGAGAGTGTGTTTGTGCTTTGGTCCTGGAAAACATATGCTTGATGGTTTTACAGATGCAGACATGTCAGGTGATATTGACACGAGCCGATCCACATCTGGATATCTGATTACATTCGCAGGGGGAGCAGTCTCATGGCAATCGAGACTGCAGAAGTGTGTTGCTTTGTCAACGACAGAAGCAGAGTATATGGCTGCAGTTGAAGCTGGTAAGGAGTTGATATGGATGAGAGACTTCCTAGAGGAGTTGGGAGTGGAGCAAGCTAGCTACCCACTCTATTGTGACAATCAGAGTGCCATCCACCTTGCCAAGAACGCTGCATACCATTCTCGAACCAAGCACATCCGAAGAAGGTATCATTGGCTTCGAGAAAGAGTAGAAGATGAAGATTTTGAGCTCATGAAGATCCATACAAATGACAATGGATCAGATATGCTGACAAAGACTTTGTCAAAGGAGAAGCTCATCAAGTGCCGCTCAAAGGCGGGCTTGCTCGAGCCCCCCATATAGGATTGAGAGGGAGCTATGTTGGGTTTCCCTCCTATATGGGGGAAGAGTTCAATGGACTATTTACCATATGGTTTTTACCATGTGAAGTTTTACCCTACCTCCTTTATAAAAGGGGATGCCTTTTCCATTTGGGAAAGTAAGAGAGAGAAAACAAAGTGTGAGAAAGGGAGAGAAAGGAGAGGGAATTGGAGAAATTCGTAGCTCTTGATTCAGCCCAATTTGAAGTACCCCGATCGATGACCAAACGACCTCTGATTGGGACGATTTTCTGGTATGTTGTTCACCTCATTATAAGCTTCATTTTGTACGGTTGGATCGTCGTTTTGAGCCTCCAATCTCATATCCCCTTGTTAGTGTCCTCTTTTGGGTTTTGTTGATTTCCACCAATTGGGTGATGAAATTTGGAGATTTGACCAAGCTTGTTGATGCTTGATGATGTTGTATGCCTCTAGCTTTGTCTAGGGAAGATTGTACCCACTTGTTATTGTTGATAGTGGAAGTTTCTAGCTCCCGTGGTTTTTTCCCCGTTTTGGGGTTTTCCACGTAAATCTGGTGTTCTTTGTGCTTGGTTATTTTATCTTCTGTTTGTGTCTGTTTGTTAGTTGGGTTGCTTGAGTTTGGCTCTCTGGTTTACCGTTCTTGTCCATCCCGATTCGTATGTGTTAAAAGGGGTGTGTCTGACGTCCCCTTGCTTTCCGGGCTCAACACAATGCTATTTGGACATTGATTCAGATAGTGTCTCTCCCACTTACACTTGTCTCTCTCCCAATTATGCTAGGAAGAAAACGCGCCGATTCGATCACCCGGTCATACTAGGTAATGCTTACAATCTTCTTATACTTGATTTGTGCAACAAAAGAGTTCTGATCTAACTTAGCTGGATCTTATCCCTTATTTTCTGCCATAATTTTTTTTTTTTTATATAGAAAGGTTTTCTGATATCTGATTTAGAAATCCTGCCAACAGGCATATCTGTGGCCATTGGATATATACTCTTGCTCCTTGGTTGGTACTGGTTGCACCAGTTCATAAAGAGATGGAAGGAGATCCGAAGAAAAGCCAACAACTTCAAGAGAAATGGTGGGTTGCTGTTACAGCAGCAAATTTCTTCCAACAAAGGTACAATTGAGGGAACAAAGGTATTTGCGTCCAATGAGTTAGATACAGCCACAGACCACTTCAACAAGAACCGAATCTTGGGTCAAGGAGGCCAGGGTACCGTTTATAAAGGCATGTTGGTTGATGGAAGAATCATTGCAGTGAAGAAGGCAGAAAAAGTGGTTGAAAACCAGTTGGAGCAGTTCGTCAATGAGCTGGTGATTCTATCACAGATCAACCACAGGAACATTGTTAAGCTACTAGGATGCTGCCTGGAGACCGACGTTCCTCTACTTGTATACGAGTATATTTCGAATGGAACTCTTTTCCATCACATTCATGACCCAACCGAGGAGTTTCCAATCAATTGGAAAATGCGCTTACAAATTGCTATTGATGTTGCTGGAGCTGTTGCATACCTGCACTCAGCATCGTCCATTCCTATCTTCCACCGCGACATCAAGTCCTCCAACATACTCCTAGATGAGAAATACAAAGCAAAAGTCTCAGACTTTGGTGCCTCGAAGACCATCCCCATTGATCAGACCCATGTCATAACATGTGTCCAAGGCACATTTGGCTATGTTGACCCTGAGTATTTCCAATCCCACCAGCTAACAGAAAAGAGCGATGTATACAGCTTTGGAGTGGTCCTCGTAGAACTCCTAGCAGGGCAGAGGCCAATACGATCAGTGTTTGAGGAGGAAAGGAGCCTAGTAGGATACTTCCTCTCATCTATGGAAAATTCCAGCCTATTAGACATTGTGGACAGCGAAGTTATGAAGGAATGTCGTGAGGAGGATGCCTTGGCCTTTGCCAGCCTTGCAAGACAGTGCTTACACTTGAACGGGAGGCAAAGACCTACAATGAAAGAAGTCGCTATGGTGCTAGAAGGAATCAATTCACAAGACTCGCAACAAGATCACTTGTCAACATGCGCAGAACCAGACACCAAAATTGAGGCTGCTGAAGGGACAGGGGAAGACTACGGCCATTTCAGTTTCAGCTCAATTCCCATGGATTGGGGCTCTTCTGAGCCGCTTGATGATCAGCCTCTACGCACAAACACGTTCTGAATTCAGATACTCCATTTGAAGGCCTTTTGATTTTGAATTTTCTGGCGCATCTATCCCCTTTGCATTGATGCCAATCCTCTTGCTCCTGATGCCCCATATAATATTCTCAATCATCGACAGAACTCAGAAGGATCGTCCATGAATGTTAAGAAATGTATAATTATCAGGGATTCTTAATGTTTATTTTTTAACTTTTGTTGCAAGGAATGTTAGTAGTTTTGTTATGAAATAAATAATGGTAGGAATGGATACACTAGACATTAGGTGTGTGTAGTATATGAAAGAAACTTGGGAACCAGTGCTTTCATCTTATTTCTCTTGGGCATTTTATCAAGCACAGTAGGTGCATTACTTTTTTTTTTTTGGTGACCTGTAGGTGCATTACTAAATCACCTTCCAAATCTCATCACACACACATCGACATTATAACATTAACATACTTCAACAATGGCGATCAGCCTGATTTTTACTCTTTTCATACTTTTTTACTCCTTAAAAACAAAAACATAAAACAAAAAGAAAAAAGAAAAAAACCATTGCTTACATTGCAACTACTAAACCTCAAAAAATACATCTTCACCCAAAAAAAAACTGAGGAAAAAAAACATCAATGTACCTTCTTTTACGGGCTGCACAGCAACTGCAGTTCGGACTTCGGTGGTTGGTGCCATCGTCGGAGGTTAGACGGTGAGGGCCGGTTGAATGCGAGGGATCGAGACTGCTAAATTTGTTTCATGTTAGCTCCTAACTTTTCAATATTTCTATGAAAGTCCTAAACTTTGTAAGTTTGTGCACTAATTGTCCTTCTATTTGGGCACCCATCAATATGCCCTTTAGCCGTTAGTAAACCACGTGTCTGCCTACGTGGAACCTTGTTCCTAAGTGGACTCTATAGTTTATTTGGGGAAATTAGGGTTCTTCCCAATTAGGAGAAGTTAGGGTTCCTTCCAAATTGAGGGGCAATTGGATAGAATTTGATTTGAACAAGTGTTTGCACTGCAAAAAGCGAAGCTTCTTTCTACTAAAAAAGTAGGGTTGGCATGGTACGGTTACCACAAAAAATGATCATTATCACGTATCAATCACAAACTGGTGGTATGCAAATTTCCATACCACGTACCAACCACAAGTCGTAGTTACCGCATATGTGGTAAACACGATTTGTGGTTACGTACAATATCATGGTTATCAAGCTTTAATTCTGTTTTTATTTTGTTTGAAATCCATTGGCTACCTTTTGGTGGTCATCAAAGTTATCGAACGAAAAATTATGATTACAAAAAATAATATGGTTACGATCTTTTAAAAGTTCAAATAAATCCAGTTCACAACCTAAAGTACAAATCAATTCAAACCAACCAAGTTTAAAGCCTTCAATTCAAACCAACCAAGTTCAAAGTCTTGAAAAAACAAACAAAGTTCAATTATTTAAACATTCAAAATGTTCCTGCAAGTTCAAACAAAACAAGTTCAAAGTCTTCAAACATTTAAAATGTTCCTATTGTTTCTAGTAGAAAAAATAGAAATGACCAATTTAGGTCAAAATCAAAATGCAAAATATAAATTAAAAACTTAAAACTCAAAGGTAATAACAATAAAACATTATATATAAAAAATTAATATATATACTCGGTAACCATGATATTCATATTTTATTACCATTACCATACCACCTTTACGTGGTTACCACCACGATGGTTACCACCGTGTTGATTACCACAAATGTGGTTATCAACGTAGTCGATTTATGGTAATTTTCGTACCATTTGCCAGTGCTATAAACAAAAGTAAGCCATTATCACTACTGCTGCAATTGAAATGGGGGCAAAACGAGGGTTTGTGGACAACGAATCAACGAAGACAGGTCAATTAAGATGTATCCCAAGAAAAGTATCTTCCTTTTGTTTATTCTCTCTTTTAGTTTGTAACGTAGGTATTTACAAATGAAAGAAAATAAGACATTAGTAATTATTAGTATTAAAAATGTTATTAATTTTTTTTTTTAATCAGGAAAGACTTTGAGGGCCAGTCAAGTTTGACACCTCAAGAGGCCGATAAAGTTGGCAGACGACGAATCGTAAAAAAAAAACAACCTAAAAACGGTGTTATACTGCAGACGATGGCAAGCAAATATAACCAGTCGAACAAGCAAACCAATCCTAACACACAGGGGACAACGTAGACTAAGAACCCGAGCCAAGCGCCACCATACAGCGACACCGCTGGCAAGCGATACATCAGGAGTCATATGGGTAGTGAAGACGATCCTCCAATGAAAAAATATGGTTCGCGGAGTCGTCTCGATACACATCGCCTCGACCCCAGCTAGATCCGACTCTGGACGCCAAAGCCCCACCAAGAAAAGGATTGCGAAGACCCACCAGAAATACAGCTGAGAGGACCCTTTCAGGGTTTAAATTCAACCCTTACGGATTGGTTTGTAAAAGAAATTTGGTATACAAAAGGATAAATATGATTATATATATATAAAAAAATATGTAGATCCACAAATACCCGGTTGAATACAATATCCCCCCCCCCCCCTAATAATGGCAGCTTTGGGCTCAAGGAAATGCATTAGGCCCAAATGAGGAAAAATCGGGCCCGGAATCGAAAGTTGAAGGCAATTGCAGGCAACCACGAAAGAGCACGAAGAGAGGGGCGAAACCTCCACCCCGGCGACCGGCGACCACCACCCATGAGAGGGGTGAAGGGGCAAGACACCGGAGAGGGAGAGCGCGTCACCGAAGCCGATGAAGCGTGGTCCAGCAGCGGGGCATAGGCACCAGGAATACAACGCCGGGAGAGAATGAGCAAGGTTCGTAGAGCGAGACCTCGGAGTCGAGATCTGCAGGCCAGAGGAGGAGGGAGCGAGCAAAGCGAGTCCCGCCACCAAAACAGCCCGAAGATGGGTTCGAACCGGTCAGAGAGAGAACGAATCGGAGGTGATGGTTATCCCCAAAACGAAATCAGGACCGCAGAGCAACCGAAAATCCAAATTCAAATGGAGAAACGGGGGACAACGAATCTCCAAATCCAAATCCAAATCCAAAGGAGGCTCCCGGAGACAAGGGGAAAACGAGAGGGTGAACAACACACCTGGGGGAGGAGAAGGGGTGGCCGGTGTGGTGCTGTGGTGGTGACGAACCAGAGGTTTTAGGGGTTGAGCGCAGGGGTACAAGACTCGTGAAAGGTGGCCGGATCCGAGGAATTGGTGGACGGAACCGAAGAATTTGAACTGGTAGCTCTCGGATGAGATTTAGGACTCCCGGAGGAAACTTAGGGCTCCCGGATGAGGGGTTTGGTCTCCCAGAGGAAGGGTTCGGAGCTCCCAAATAAGAGCAAAAATATTATTAAATTTAAGCAATGCTAATGATTTATAAACTTATTTTAATTACGATTAAAAAGCAGAGTATAAAATATTTTAAAAATTTGTAGCCATTTTTATGAATAAAATAGGAGACTTTGTCCATATATATACATCAAGTTTTTTGAAAAAAAATTAGTAAAATATATTTTTAAATCTATTTGAGATTATAATTCAAATATAAACCATAAAATTTTATAAGGGAAAACTAATTAAAATACCCTAACCTATGGGGGTATGGTAAAAATATATCCTCAACTTTCAAATGTAATAAAAATATCCCGATCTTTGAGGGTAGTGGTAATATATTACCACGGGTTTTCTCACACGTAAAAAATGTTGAGAAGGTAGCCTATCTAGATTTTTTTTTTGGCAAGGGTTTTTATGAACGGTTTTCTTAGGAAAAAAATATTGTTGGACCGGGTTCATACCCGGCCAACGCCTTTTCCTCCCTCCTTTCTTCTTCTGTGATCGCCTCTTGAATCGTCTTCCAGGTCTTCCAAACAGCTCATGGTTCCTCTTCAATGACAGTCTTCCTCCCTTGTTGTCACCTATCTTGAGCTGTCTCTCTCACATCTTCTTCCTCTTTGATTCGTTCACGGACTTGACTGAGTAAGTTTTGTTTTTCCCCTCTTAGTTGTTGATGGTGTTGTCACTTTAGTTTTGTTGCCGGTTTAGTGTTAGGAATAGAATAGCCGTGTTGTGTAAAATTGAGGCAATTGTGGCCGGATTAGTTGCTTGGTTAAATCAATTTCATTTTCCGGGTTTAGTTTTGTTGTCGGATCATTTTTTTCTAAGGAATCCGTTCAAGAAATCTCAATTTAATGCTAATATGTATAGGGCTGGGGAAAATTTCCCACGAAAACCATACCAACACGTGCCAACCGAATCAATTAAACTGGTAACCAATTGTCAGAAGTCGGTACGGTAATGGTAATTGAAACGGAAAAGTTGGGATTACCATTACCAACCGATTTGCAATTGGTTGGTACGGTAATTACCAACCAACTACTACCAATATACATTTATGTTTTTTTTAATTATATTTTAATTTTTTTAAGATTACATTAAGTTGGAGTATTTTTTTTTTTGGGTTCTAAGACTTGTTGTTTGTTATTGCTGTTTATTATTCAAGTAATTAATAACTACTCTGTATTACCTATTTCTTTTTTATTTTTTATTTTGTTTTTGATATTAGTATTACCTATTAACTTGATTTCTTTTTATATTTGTTATTTTTATAAATTATTTTTAATCAAGGGAGGAATACTAGCTCGACTCCGGTTCATACTAATACCTATATTTTATTCGGAAGCTAGTGGACATGTTATTTTGAATATTATCGGGACTATTTAAGTCTTTATATTGCCTTTGTGCTCAAATGTATGAACAATTTAAGTATTTATGTTGTTGCGACTTATAAATTTTAAATTTTATTTAAGTTGTATTGTCTTTGATTATTTGTATACTTTTTCCATCAACACCCAAAATATGGTAAAATACCATTACCAACACGTACCAACCAACTTAATTGGTAACCAATTAAGTTGGTACAACCCCTTCGGTGGTTGGTAATGGTTTGGATTTTAGGATTACCAATTATAATTGGTTGGTACGTGGTAACGACAAAAACTAATTGGTATTATACCAATTCCACCCCTAAATATGTAAAAAAACTTTCATGCAGGATGCCTTGTCAAAAAAAAAATCCGCGTAGGCTGTCTTGTTTGCATTTTTGACCCGTGAGAAAACATGTGGTAGTATATTACCACTACCCTCAAAGGTCGGGATATTTTTATTACTTTTGAAAGTTGAGGATATATTTTTACCATACCCCCAAAGGTGGGGGTATTTTAATTAGTTTTCCCATTTTATAATATCATACTCCCTCCGTTAATTAAAACTTGACGTTTTATTATTCACGCACGCTTTTTTAGGTGTTAAAAACTATATAAAATATTAACTTTTTTAATAATATTTTTAAACAATTTCATACTTATTACTATATTAATTTTGAATTTATAAAAACAAAATTTTAAAAAAGTTAATATTTTATATAGTTTTTATTATTCTAAAAAAAGTGTGCATGAATAGTAAACGACATGTTTTAATTAACAGATGGAGTATATTGTTTGGGGTCAAAATTCTATGGATTTCATAAGTTTAAATTGTAACATGAATGTATCCTGCATTCAATTTCGTAATGGGCTAAAACAAAAAGAGAGGAAACAAAAGCCCATTAATCCATCAGTCCAATGACCCAATTACATACATGGTCTATTTGATCAATTTAGTAGAGGAAGAAACCGTCAAATATGGAGGTTATGGGTGAGTTATAACTACCCTGAATCCTACTGAACGTGGGGAGGTTTTCAGTTTTTTTCACCCAAAAAAGAAAAAAAAAGAGAAAGAAATAAAAAAGGTGGGGAACTGCTAGGTAACTGCTCCCAATTAGGCCCTGTAAATAGAGCTCCTAAAGGTCATGCGGGGACCTAGAAAGTAATTGCTGGGAGAGTAAAAGAAGCAAGAGAGATCAAAAAGCTGATTAAAACAAAGAGAGGAAGGGAACAGTTCCTGCAAGCAGTAGGTAGAGCCTATACCCCAACTCTGTTTAGTCTATTGTTGTTCCTTGCAGGTACAAAGAAGTATGACAATGGAGAAGACCAATCCGGGCTTGGGTATAGTTGCTCTTACCTAGTGTTTGGGATCGTAATAGGCTTTTGCCTAGAGACCATCACGTAATAGGTTGAGAGCATCCACTCTCCTAGTCAGGGGTGGGTTCACATGTTCTCACCTAGTGTTGGGGCTCGTAATAGGCTTTCGCCTAGAGACCATCACGTAATAGGTTGAGGGCATTCAATCCCGGCGAGGATCGGTTCAGAGAGGCGAAGCCCTGCCCAAATTTCAGCTTGCCTCAATGGTTAAAACGAATATGCATGACTGGATATTCTAACTCAATGACTCCTACTTTTAGACTCCTAATTAATGTTAAAATCAGCATGAAGTACACCAAATGCAAAGCAAAGTAGCTTCCCTACTAATCTACAATTGGAACAGCATGGAGAAAATAAGCTCCGATATCATCAAGACCTATATTCAGCCTATGCAAACTAAAACTGCACAAAACGGTTTTTAGGCTAAACACAAGCAATTGCAGGGCTGAGATTGAATTTAAACTCATCATCTCCATCAAAATTTCAGGAAGACAGTAGATTGAAACTTACTTTCACCTCACCATTGATTCACCTTGGGATAGGTTGAGTTAAATCAAATACAAAATCCATACAAAACAGAAATTGAGCATCGAATTCCAGCTAAGGGTGATCCGGATCAGCAAACCAACAAAATAGTGTGTAAACTGTCACTAGATTCATTTGCACATCAACTAAAAGTAAATTCTAAACAAGCACGACATCACAGTGTAATTTCAAGAGGAAAAAGGGGGACATTTGTGGTTCCAATTTCATACTAAATTCAACCTTAAAGTAGGGTATATCTCAAAATGAAATTAAGGGCTGTAAACAATGAGTTATCTCATACAATCTCAGGCAAGACAAAAAGACAAGCCAATAGCCCTCACATCTTAGAATCAGGGGTTGGGAGAAATCAACAAAAAAAAATTGAAACCAACCTGAGTTGCCCAAGCCATAGCTGCCCTTTGTTTCCCTGTGGTGCCTTTGCACATGTCCATTGACAACTAGAGCACAGCACCTAAGCTCACAAGCCCTCGAGAACCTCTGACGGCTGTTGATGTCGGAACTCATTTGCATCCTCCCCTTCTGATCTAGTTGGTCTTGGACTTCTATCTCAAAAGATTTCGCTCATCAAACCCCTTTGTTATTCTGTTAAAGTAGTAATCCCCAAATAAAAATTAAGTTCAGCCCCAATTTTCTCAAAAATCAAATTACCTAAATTGGTTCAAATTGAGGACAAATTGAAAGGGGAAAGGTGGGAGACAAACCTGTTGCACCTTTTCTTCGCACAAATTTTCGACATCCTCACCCCCAACAGTGACTCGTTCTGGGTTGTCGAGGCTTGACCCACGCCCCTCTCGTTTCACCCTAGCTCGATCAGCACCGCCCTCGCTTTGCCCGAGTTCAGCCGGCTCCACCTTGGTTCCGCCACCTCTCTGTTTCAGCCTTCAAACGCCCAAAGCCACCGACTCCAGCTGTGGTGTCGTAGCTGCTTCCGACAGCCATTGGAGCTCTTTTTGGTTGCCAGGAAGAAGATGAACATCTCTGTCGGAAAAAGGAAGCAAGCTGACCTTGGTTTGGTTTATTAACAAGCTGGGCTCAAAAATAAAAGGAGTGGGCTGCATTCTGCATTTGGGTTACGGCTGAAATAAAACAAAGACCAATCACCAATATAACGTACTCCCTCCGTTCCAAAATAAGTGTCGTTTGTCTTTTTCTGCACGCTTTTTGAGGAGATAAAAACACTATAAAATATTATTTTTTTAATCAGTTTTTTTAATAATTTCATAGTCGGTATTCATAAGTATAAATTTATAAAAATAAATTTATTAAAAAAATAATATTTTATATAGTTTTTACCTCATTAAAATGCGTGCAGAAAAGTCAAACGACTTTTATTTTGGAACGGAGGGAGTATATGATATATGTTGTATACGGTGTGAACATGTCCCAAAAGGAAATATATGTGTTTAATCGCACAACTCACCCACTAAAGTATACAAATTATAATTGACACAAATTAGAAATTGGGTTTAACAAAAATCATAAAGTTAAACTTGTAAAATTTCAGTGTTATTTTATTCTAGTGGATCGAGTCTCAAATTGGCTTCTAAATAACAAAAACGGAGTCAAAATCTCAAATAAAAGAACTACGTAAAGACTTGATACTCGTTTACGAGTTACGTAGGAAATTCGATATTAAAAATTAATATATATCGGATTCAGTCGCCCGGCTGAAATTAAATCAAATTTGTCCTTGGGTAGAACTACGTAAAGAATTGACGCCAGCAAAACGGCTACGTAGGTAACCCGATATTAAATCTCAAAATATGTCGGGTACAGTCGCTAACCTCTAAATTCACTTTAAAAATGAAAATGAGGTTAAAATTAACATCAAATTAAATATACATGATTTTCCGTGTAAGTGATAGCCGTTGAGTTGGGAAACCCTTCCGAGAAGGTGTGCTCAATTTATTCGGGTGATAAATGAGAAAATCTCGTGCATATGATAGTGTGATTTATGTTAGGGCTACCCTTCCGAGAAGATGGGTCCTAATACGATCCAATGATGCATGAAAATCTTAAAGAAGCTAAAACACACAAACTCAAACACTATGAACTACGTGAGGCTTGATTCTCTTCCAAGAGATACGTAGGCAACCCGCTAAAATTCGGGTGCAGCCCAAATCACCAAAACCACCAAAATCTTGGTATCGATATGACTTCGAATCAAGAGGATAACCAAAAGGGGTCGAACTCAAATATTATAAATTAAATAAAATGTGTTGTACAATTATATCGCACATTTTTGTTCAACATATATATTTGACAAAACCCTAATAGAAATAAACAATGGGTGGTGCTTTGTTAACAAAAAATGTTAGGATTTAGGGTTCGTATGGGACGGAGTTAATAAACTGACTAAAATTATAAACAGGGTAAAATTTATAAACTGTTGGTAAAAGTAGTTAAAAATTTAAACAAAAAGATAATCTCTGTATGGGGCGAAAAACAGTTAATTTGTAAAAAGTTGAGTTTATTTGGTTTTTATTAGGGGTATTGTGGTACTTTCAAACCAAATAAGATAAAAAAGAAGGGGCAAAACAGTACTTGTGTAAAATAAACACCCAAATAAGCACCCTTTTCTAGCTTTTTTTTAACACAATTTTTAACACGTTTTTGTTTATTTTGGCCATCCAAACAACCAAAAAGCTGTTTAAAAAATAAACACTCACGAATGATTAATTTTTTAGCTGTTTATATATTCTACCATACACACCCTTAGTGGTAATAAGAACACCGAGTGTGCAACGGAAAGAATGGAATCACGAATAGAGCGAGATAAAGCAAGATAGAACACACAAATTTAACGTGGGAAACCCGAGTACCGGGAGGAAAACCCACGAGCGGCAAGAGCCAACAAATCCACTATCAAATAAGAAATAGTACAACGAACCTTGTAGGAAATACAAGGGGTAATGGACAAAACCCTCTCTTTACAATATAGTGGAATAGAATGTGTTTGTATGATGAAGGCTTTGTGTGGAGGCTTGGATAGACTAATGTGGATGGAGCTTGAATGGTGTGGGATGTGATCCCAAGTGGGAGTGAAACCATGGGATAAATCCACCAAGAGACTAAGCTTGAGTCTCTATTTATAGGCATCATACTTGGGTAGGAAGGGATGAATAAAGCTTGAGAAGATTCTAAAGAAAGGTGGAATGATAAGGCTTCGAGAAGCTTCAAGAACCTTTTGAGAAGTATTGACAAGCTAGTATAACACTTTCTTCTAGATCTTTCTTTTGTCCAATAGAAGTCGAGCCCATTCAATCAAGCCCAAACGAAATCAAGCCCAAATGGGGATTTGAATGCAAACCCAACCAACTCTGCCTTGCATCAATATCCGAATGAGATCTCTGCCGCATAAAGCCCGAAGGTCATTCATAATGGAGTGTTTTAGCAATCTTGGGGCGTAGAAACAAACACAAAGACTTTGTATAAAGTCACCAATAACGGTCAACAAATACGAATGCACATTAGGATAAATAACACGAGAAGGACCCCATGAAGAAAATGAGCATGATCCAAAACACCGATATAGGTGTAGACGAACTTTGGTAAGGCTGGCCTTTTCTGAATGTCAAAGATAGAATGCTCACAAATTTTAATCATCAAAAAGCTAGGTGCTGAAAAGACCTCTCCTTGAGAACAATGCATGTTCTTTTCACGAAAGTGGCCAAAACTCATATGCTACAATTGAGTATCATCATAACGAGAGGTATAAGATTCTCAAGATCAACAATAGAAGAAAACTCACTGAAATGAGAAGGGTCTTCAACCGAACTCTCTAACAGTGATTCCCAAAATGATCTTAACCTCGCTCTAATACCACTTGTTAGGATTTAGTGGTAATAAGAACACCGAGCGCGCAACGAAAAGAACAGAACCACGAATAGAGCGAGATAAGGCAAGATAGAACACACAAATTTAACGTAGGAAACCCGAGTAACAGGAGGAAAACCCACAGGCGGCAAGAGCCAACAAATCCACTATCAAATAAGAAATAATACAACGAACCTTGTAGGAAATACAAGGGGTAATAGACAAAACTCTCTCTTTACAATATAGTGGAATAGAATGTGTTTGTATGATGAAGACTCTGTGTGGAGGCTTGTATAGACTAATGTGGATGAGCTTGAATGGTGTAAGATGTGATCCCAAGTGGGAGTGAAACCATGGGATAAATCCACCAAGAGACTAAGCTTGAGTCTCTATTTATAGGCACCATGCTTGGGTAGGAAGGGATGAATAAAGCTTGGGAAGATTCTAGAGAAAGGTGGAATGATAAGGCTTCGAGAAACTTCAAGAACCTTTCGAGAAGCATTGAGAAGCTAGTAGAATACTTTCTTCTAGATCTTTCTTTTGTCTAATACAAGTAGAGCCCAATCAATCAAGCCCAAATGAAATCAAGCCAAATGAGGATTTGAATGCAACCCCAACAAAAACCATTTAATGGGTGGTTTTATGTAATTTTGGATTTAACGGGTGGTTAAGTATAAAAATATATATTTAATGGATGGTTTTCTGTAAATTTCCCAGTATTAATATATGTTCAGAGAGAGAGAGATGAGTCTTATGTGAATACCTCTTACGATGTAAACCGTGAACAAACTGATTATTCATAGATAACACTATAATTATTCGTTTGTGTTGTGAGCTGAATTTGCCATATTTTACAGTAACTTTAATATCGTTTTCTGCATACATTTGGGTTAGATAGCACAGAATCTATGTAGTTTATGTTTATTTGCCAAATTATGGAATCTACACCAGTTTCTGTTTAAATTCGCAGAATTCGAGACATTTTACAGCAACTCTAAGGAAGGCCAGAAAAGCTCGGAAAACCACTACAGAAGTCCAAGGTCAAAGAAGCAGCGGAACCAGTCAAATCAAGCTAAGAGCCCAGGCTACTCGATCTCGAGTAGGCCTTACTCGATCTAGACGAGCATGTCCAAGCACAGGCCTTGTCGACTAGGAGCAGTGTCGAGAGCCAGACCAACCCAGCTCCGGAGCCCTACTCGATCTCGAGGACCACTAGTCGAGATCGACGACACCTCAGCGCCACACCCGGAGTCGACAAGCCAAGGACGAGGACGAGGACGACCAGGCGGCACTCGCTGCCAGCGACTCGACTCGCTGCCGCGAGCCTCTCGCTGCCAGCGGGATGCACCAAGACGACGAAGCTCGCCAACTCGCTCCAGCGGAAATGGGTTCTCGCACCTGCGGATCAACGCCCTCGCTGCAGCGGAAGAAGCAACTCGCTCCAGCGGAAGGGAAGTACGTAGTCGACATAGACGAAGCCTTGTCGAGGTCGACGACGCCCAGGAGCCATGTCCGAGCCTTGTCGAGTAGAGTCACCCGAGGAGCCAGTCGACAACACTCCTACTCGATGTCGACAAGGCCCTAGTCGACATTGACGACGAATCCAGAGCTGTGTGACGTGGCTTGACGAATCCTACTCGGAATTGGAGTCCTTGGAGCCGAGGATGGCCTAGTCTATCCGAATTATCTACATCTATCATGAAGAAGAAGATTTATCCACTTGAAGACAATTTAGATATATTTAGATTTAATTTCTTTATCGCTTTTATTTATCATTAAGCATTTTAGATATAGTTTTAGATATAGATATAAATATTCTATCCTTGAGTTGCAAGGAATAGAAGGCTATAAATAAAGCCCATGGGGCTCAATTTTATGCATTCAATTTTAGAGGTAGAGAGGTAGTTCCACAGAGACAGTTTTAGGAGTTCTAAAGTTTTTAGGGTTTTGACATTCTGCGAAAGTTGATTGCCAGGATTGTAAAGGCTTTTGAATATAGTTTAATGCAAGTTTCTTTTTATACATC
The DNA here is from genome assembly GCA_037127255.1 of Persicaria tinctoria. Taxonomy (NCBI): domain Eukaryota; kingdom Viridiplantae; phylum Streptophyta; class Magnoliopsida; order Caryophyllales; family Polygonaceae; genus Persicaria; species Persicaria tinctoria. The sequence goes on from JBANSL010000012.1 coordinate 13,139,657, forward strand.
AATGTCTGCGATTGCGATGAGGCGTGAGTAGTCCACCCACTTCTAGGGTTGGGGCGAGCCCGACGATAGCCATACGCGTTTGAGGTAAAGATCCGACCTTTATCATGTTTTGAGCATCTTCCTACTTGTTTATGTGTTTATTACCCGTGTAATGGAGATCCATGCTAACAACTTGGATTATAAACATAAAATTAGTAGAGACAATTAGGGTTTCTTGAGAGAGTTGTCTAATTGTTGGAAAAGACGAAAGCTTAGTCCTTTGATGCGATTTACATGATAATTTGTTTGGTTCTGCCTTATGCATGCTTGGTTATCGTTGTCGCAAACCCCAATCCTGGAAGTCTTTTACATACAGTTATTTCGAAAGTCCCAAAGCACTTGCCTTTACTTTATTTCTTTGTTTCGTTTTAATTCTCTGTCTACTCGATCTCGACCAAGCCTGGTCGACCTCGAGTTACTGATCTTCGATCTAGCATCGCTGTAGCTTAACTGTGCAGGTACTCGACGAGACGAAGCGAAGTCGACGAAGACTCTACTCGACATCGAGTAGGCCTTGTCGATATCGACGAGCCTCTGTGACTGCTGCTGAGCTGTGTTCGACTGTGCCTGACCCCTGTCGACTAACCCTTAGTCGAGGTCGAGTACCACTGTTGTCGACGTTCGTGAGATTCCACCGCTGCCTAGGATCCGCTGACATGCTTCCTCGTGGATCGATCCTGACTTCCCGCTGCTACATCAGGAGGAGGTCTTGTAATTATTTGCAAGGGACGGAATCTGGTTTGCTGTGATTTATTTCTATTTTATTATTGCAAGTCTCGATTTCCTCTTACCCAGCAGTTTGACGTAATATAATTATTCATATATTTTAATAATATTTTCATATGAAAATTAATCGTCTGTAATATGGGTATTCGTACGAGTTATGTACAAATAATCATATATGTTGTTATAGGTGAATAATTTTTTCTCTTTCAAAATTTTCTGTAAATCTCAATCGTTAGATATTTTTAATAAAAAAACTTCAGATTAATTGTTATTTTACGGGTGTTCACAAATGATCTATTATGATAATAAAAAAATTCGTTATTAATCATCATAAGGAAACACACACTTTCATAAGGAAACACACCATATCATGTCCAGTACTTTGAACATCAGCCAACACGCTTAAGATGAAAGACAGACCACACAAACTGAACTTGCAGTTCTAGTTATTTGAAACAGGTTCAAACACTTAATTCATCAAACTTAAGGCAAATCTGCAGTGTACCTGCTTTGGGAGATATCAATTAAATACATTAACCGAACTTGGAAGAGCATCAGGGATCTTGTCGATTCAGTTTACAATTGATTATCCGCAGCAGCTTGACCTTCATTTGAGCTCCTTGTTCAACCTCGCAGTGGCTTAAACTGAACAAACCATCAAAGTACATATATCTGTCAGCTTAGGAAAGCCACCACCTACTTAATTCATCAAACTTAAGGCAAATCAGTGTACCTGCATTGGGAGATATCAACGAAATACTTTAACCGATCTTGGAAGACAATCTAAAGGGAGATTGTCCAGCCTACAATTGATTATCTGCAGCTGCTTGAGGTTCTCTAGAGCTCCTTTTTTAACCTCCCAGTGGCTGAAACTGAACAAACCATCAAAGTACAAATTAGTCAGCTTAGGAAAGCCATCAGCAGAGCAAACCATCTTCCAACCATCATAACACATGTGCAAATGCAACAGATCAAGGCTAGGCAGCCTCCCCAGAACCGGCATCGGGTCTTCTTTAAGCAGAAGGTACCAAATAGCTAAACGCACCAAGGTCTTTGGAAACATTTCCAAACATAGTGGTTGCTTGAGATGAAATCTGCCATATGGTTTCGCATGTATGTCCACGCAAACCCACATGGCTTCACAAATCGACAATATAGTTGGATTCATGCTTAAGATCTGAGCGTGCAGCTTGAGTGTCAAACTCCTCATACTAGACGTACCCTGTAGAAGATGATACAATGCATCCTTGTTACTCTCACAAGTCGCCGAAACCATTTTCAACTTCCTTTCCAACATTATTATGTCATTCACATCGAGTCTGTCTAGGTCTATGTGTAATAATGTTTGTAGCTTGCAAAGACCATCAAGCCGTAGCACTCCACCTCCTTCGATTAAGTACCTTTGCATGGCATCTCTGTTTTCTTCTAGTGTAACCAATCTTAGATCCTTATAATACGGAAGGTAGACATGTCTAAGCTGTTTCAACTTCCACAAGATATTAGGAAGTGAAAGCACCCCATCAACCTGTAAGTCAAGAGTTTGTAGCCACTGCATCTTTTCTATTGATGAAGGTAACTTAGTAACACGAGTGCTACCCAAGCCCAAGTACCTAAGGTAGATCAAGTCTGCCAATTTCTCAGGCAGCTCCCCTTTAATTTGCAAGCTTTTGCAGTCCATGACTCGAAGAAGGGGAAAGTCATCGGTAATGTTTTCAATAAACTTTTTGCAGTTCTCATCATCTCCCTGCTCATAGTCCCTTACGAAGAGCAAAAGGGATCGAAGGTTGGGAGCTCTTGATACTTTGGCTGATGTCGATGTAGGAAGTGATGAGCTCTGTGGCTCTTGGTCACTCACATACACTGCTATACGACGACGCAACTTTTTGTCTTTTTCAGGAAGCGAAATCAAAGGATAAGTTGCATTTGAGTTGTTGTTCAGCAACATAGGTCCATTGCAATTGACTGTTTCAACAAAATCTTCCCTCTTAGATATAGCAGTGCAAACATCCCTCATAAGATCATGGAGGCGACATTTTTCTATCCTTTCGATTCCCTCGACCCAGCTAGCTGCTTGAACCATGCTCCTACTCACCAACTCGTCCAAGTATCTCTTAGCAACATCTTCTTCTAGTTCATCTGGATCTTCTTTTGAAACTATCCCTTCAGCAATCCATAGTTGATATAGTTTCTCAGCCGGGATCTCATAATCTTCAGGGAAATTTGCCAAGTGAAGGAAGCAATTCTTCAAGTAATATGGCAATTCGTCATAGCTCACTTGCAATACCTCATACACTTCTTTGTATAAACCACGAGCATCTCCTTGTTTAATCTGTGAAGAAATGTCGTTGCACAGTTGTCTCCATTGTTGTACTTGTTGTTTCCCTTTCAACAATTTAGCAAGTACAACAATGGCTAGTGGAACCCCCTTGCAATGTTGTAGCATTTGTCGACCCAGCTCCTCCTTTGTGGAATCTGAAAGCAAGAGATGAAGAATTGTAGTCCCTTTCACCAAGAAAATTATTTGAATAATTAAGATAACGTTCTTATTTAGTATTAAAATTAAATGAATGTTGACAAGTGATGCATGTTAGCTGTGCGCATAGATCGAGGATCGAAGACCTTGATCGCTTCAGTGAGGTCCGATTGCTTACTATCATACTAGTCATACTACATCCATCCTCTTGATGTACCATGTTTAAAATTCGATTCAAACTGAATTTTTGGACTGAATCAAGCCCAGCCAAATTGGACTTGAACCGAACCTAAGAGATTATGTTGTGATGTGTTGGAGCCTTTGTCCCACATCGAAAAACACGAGAACCCGACCCTTGCATATAAGCTAGTGGGCTACTCCTCCTATTGCCAATTGGTTTTAGGATGGAACCCCGCTGGTCTTGTGTGCTCGGCTCGGGTGCGCATGATGCGCTCTGCCGTGTGGACCCCCCACGGTTATATGGCCCGCCGGGATTTAACATGGTATCAGAGCGGTGCGGTCCGGGACCCCTGGTCTATTACTGGGCTAGCCGGCCTTAAGGCAAGACGTCAAGTGCAACTCGCATATATTGCGGGGCCAGGCAGTTGCACTTGAGGGGGCGTGTTGTGATGTGTTGGAGCCTTTGTCCCACATCGAAAAACACGAGAACCCGACCCTTGCATATAAGCTAGTGGGCTACTCCTCCTATTGCCAATTGGTTTTAGGATGGAACCCCGCTGGTCTTGTGTGCTCGGCTCGGGTGCGCATGATGCGCTCTGCCGTGTGGACCCCCCACGGTTATATGGCCCGCCGGGATTTAACAGATTAGGTTCGATTTTGGGTTCGCAATTTCTAACCAGGTGGAGTTCAAGGGAGTGTTTGAGAAGTTCCAATCCAAGACAGATCAGAGATTCGAGTTGTTGACGACGATGATCAAGAACTTACTCCCACCGAACGAGCGGCCGCCGGTGTTGGGGGATCAGGTGGAAATCAGGGCGACATCAGTAATTCCGACCGAAGGTTGTTGAGTTCATTTTGATTTTATATTGTACGATGGAAAACAAAGAAAGGTAGTATTTATTTTATACAAATATCAATTAGATTATTTATTGGGATTTATATTTAATCATTTGTTGGAGATCTTGTGCAGGATTAATTTGATATAGTTATTGAAGATTTGGGGTTGACTTTCTAAAAGCCTCTTTGAGGATTTTGTGGAGCAATCTTCAAACTCAAAAGGTTGTTGGTTTGTTGAGATCTTCAAGAGATTTGGTTAAACCAATCTTTGATTGCATTCAACGTTTTAAAACAAACCAAAGTCAAAACCTTGGTTTCCAGGTTTTGGTAAGACCTTACCGGCACTGGTAAGACCTTACCGACAGTGGCTCATGTTTTACACGAATAGGCTCAACCTTAATGAGCTTGTTTTTAATGGGTCTAATTTTACTTGAGCTCAAATTTGATTCTAATGAACAATATTTAATGGGCCTAATATTGATTCAAGATTGAGCCTAAATTTGTTTCTAAATTCAAACTCAATTGTACGTGGCTTTAATATTGGGTTAGTGTTTTTAAATTCTATCTTATCTTAACCCATATTTTCTAGCTTTGTTTGTTGAGATTTTCCAGGGATTTTGATGGAACAATTCTTCAAACCTTTCAACGTGTCTTTGATCAAAATCCAAGTGAAGGTTCTGGAATATTTTTCAAACACTTTTACGCTCCTCTCAAGCAGATCTTTTGCAACGCCGTTCAACAAATATTCAAACGTTCAAATTCTTCTACTCGGACGGACGACCTTTATAAGGAGAAGAGGAAGATTTCCGAACAACACAACTCGACAGCGCTCAACATCCTACGGCAATCAAGTCTCCTGCGAAGCATTCGATCTCACATCTCTCCATTGGTTTAATTGTTTTATTGCTTTGAGAGTTTGTGAGGTTTACATTGAGCTTTATCGTACAATTCATTCTAGGTTATACTAAGGGTACATCTCTACCCAAACGTATAGATACTTCGGTATCGGTAGGACTTTGTTTCACTGGAGTGTTTGGGTTGCTAGATAGTAAGGTAGTCTAGAAGTGGGTAAGTCTTCTAGAGTTTGTATCTAGGGCTCATAAGATAAAGTGAAATAAAGTTGTTGAATCCTACGGGTTGGATAACCCTAGGCGGGGACGTAGGCGGTTGTGCCGAACCTCGTTAACAAGTATCGTGTGCTTTTCTTTCCGTTCTTTTAATTCGTGCTTGTGATTGCTTTGCTTCCTATTCGTCCTTCTTGCTTAACTAGTTACTGTTTTGCAGATAAGGTCTTATCTCCACTAGTAAGGTCTTACCAGTTTCAGCATTTGCTTATTAACTAGTTACTGATTTTCAGATAAGGTCTTACCTCGGGCAGTAAGATCTTACCAGTTTCAGCATTTGCGAAAAGTTTGCATACTCTTTCTTCCTCCCTTGCTAGATTATTTGTTAGCCTTTTATCTGCCTATTCCGCACTTCAAAGGTGATGGAGCGGTGGCGATTCCCGGGAGTGTACAGGGAATCGTTGCCGGAAACAGCATCAATTCGAATAAAGAAAGGTCGGGAACGCCAAGATTGGAAGAATTGGGGACCTCAGTACAAATAGGAGGACCACACCGATTTCCCAACCTTCGATGGAAGAAGACCCCGTAGTTGGATCCGAAAGTGCGAGAGGTTTTTTACGATCTTCAACATCACAGAAACACAGAAGATTGAAATGGCCGCAGTGTACATGAATGATAAAGCCGATGTTTGGGTGCAAGGTAAGCGGTATGCGCAAGATTCGGGGAAAAGCAAGAATTTGAGATCGTTGAAGAGTTTAACAAGCTCGAACAGACCGAAGATCTCGAAGAATACAATGAGAGGTTCGAGGAGTTGAGATCTGAAATGCTAATTAATATACAATCCGAGCTTGCCAGGGAACTATTTCGTTTCAAGTTACATTAGCGGTCTCAAGCCAGAGATCAAATCTTTGGTAAAATTAGGGCGGCCAACGGATCTAGCAGCAGCTCTGGAACATGCTCGGCTGCATTACGAATCAGTGCAAGCGATCTTGAAGATGAAGCAAAATTCATGGAGAACGGGTGCACCGGTGGGAAGCAGTAGTAAGAATCAGTTCTCGTCGCAGTATAGTTATCAGAAAATAAGGGCAAAGGGACCGAATTCGGGGAATTCAAACGACCACCAGGGTTATGTTTCAGGTGCGGAGATAAGTACTTTGTGGGCCACCGTTGCAAGACTCAAGTAGGAAACAGCTTATTCACCAGGGAGATAACTCAGGAGCAACCACAAGACTACAAGAGGAGGATCTGTTGGATTAATGGGCTGAAGGGGATGACAATGACGAGCTGGAACAAGAAGGGTTGGTGCCCGCCTTGGCAGGTACTGATCCCAAGAACTACATCAGAGTACATGGGAGTCTCAAGGCAAGGCGATCGCAATTTTAAACGATAGCGGAAGCACCCACAGCTTCCTGGACCCGGAAATGGCCAAAGAAGCGGGTTTGGAGGTGCAGCAGGCGAGCACAATGATTGTAGAGGCTATTTGGGGCATCGAATGACAAGCAAGCAAGTCGTAAGCGCTTTGAATGGGAGATGCAAGGACACAAATACAAGTTCGATATCGGGATATTGAACTTCGGAGGTTATGATCTATTGTTGGGGGGATTGGATGAGAGGATTCAGTCCCGTTCTGTTTGATTATGACAAGATGCAAATCTCCTTGGTTAGGAGCGAACGAGTAACAGTTAAAGGCTTGACATTTTAGTTTATTTTTACTCTGCAATCGTTCTTCACTTTGTATTTTTACTATGTAATCGTTCTTCACTTTTGTGAGCTTTGTTACTAAGGACTCGTTTGGTTCAACGTGGGAAGTTACTTCATGGTTCAACGTGGGAAGTTACTTCATGAGAATTGAATTCTCAGAAATTCTAATCGTTCTTCCACGTTTGGTTCAACGTGGAAGTTGAACTTATCTAGAGGGGCTAGTTAGGTTAAATTCCTCCAATCTTAGGAAGTTGAATTCTTGAGTTTCATCTTTCAAAAATATTAACCGAACGCATATATTTTTATGACTTCCTGGGAATTTCTACATCCTAGGTTTTTGAGTTGTCAAATAAACACGTTCTAAATTATATTTTATTATATTAAAATTATTTTATTGTTAATTTTATGTGAAGATTAAAATAGTTTATTTGAAAATTTTTAATAAATTTTTTTGAACAGTCATAAAAATAATAGGTTTTGTAATGACTTAAAATATAAGATTGAGAATTAATATAAATATTTTGATAATAAGATTTTATTGTTCAATAGATACTTAATTAATAATGAAATCTTATCTTTAGATATTATGAACTAAATAATCAATATACCTTAATGACTAAAGATAAAATAATTCAAGGTAAAATATTTATAAAATAACTCATGGTAAACTGATATATTTTGTAACTACTTAAATATATGAGATGAACATAGGTAACACATTGTTAGTTGAATTATTTGGCAAAAAAAAATAATTAGTTAACCAAATCTTTCAAATTAAGATGTAGATAAAATTATAAAAAATTAAGTTATTATATTGTAAAGATTATTTCTTAGATGTGAAGTATAAAAAGATAAGTTTTCTAACTAATTAAAATATAAGGTAGAATATTTATAATCAAAATTAAATCACAATATGACATGTATGCGATATTAGCACTATTTTAATTCAAAATATATGACATGTTTGTGAATTGAACCAAAATCCATTTCAGACCTCCGTTTTATACATACAATGTATGTCGTACATACATACATACTGATTGATATATATATATATATATATATATATATATATATATATATATATATATATATATATATATATATATAGAGAGAGAGAGAGAGAGAGAGAGAGAGAGAGAGAGAGAGAGAGAGAGGTGGGGATTGTATATACCTGTACACGATGATGCACTAGGAAATGCTATCTTCTCAAAAAGCTCCCAGCTCTTGATTTCATCCAAGGCCTCGACTGAATGAAGGTACACCTCAGTCGAATCCAAGCGTGAAATCGTTTCTTGGTTACGTGTTGTCAAGAGTATCCTGCTTCCTGTTGCTTTCTTTCTAGGAAAAGCAGCTTGTAGATCGATCCAGTCGTTTGAAGTCCAAATGTCATCAATAACCACCAGACACTTTTCATCTTTCATCAGTTTATAGAGTGCTCCGTGAGCTCGATCGGCTTTTATATCTTCGTCAATTTTTATTCTCCTCTCATGGTCATTCTCTGGAACCAAAGAATACATGAGAGTTTGAAGAACTTGGTTTGGTTGCAGCTGCTGAGAAGCAGTAGCCCAACCAAAGGCTTGAAAGTAGCCTTCGTCTCTTAACATGGAATGATGGTAGAGCTCTCTGGCGAGGGTGCTTTTACCGACACCGCCCATCCCACATATGGCTATCACCGTCTCTTTGCTCGGATTCAACAGCCTTTTCACCAACTCATCCAGTTGCTTTTCAAAGCCAACAACCACACACTCTTCTCTTTCATGGGTATAAACCCTGGTTAGATGTCTACCTGCAGTGTTGTTATCAGCTGCACTCATCCGGTCAGGGATACCGTACCTTTTCATCCTCTCTGTCAAAGCAGAGATCCTTTTGTTCAATTCACCAATCTTTGAGTGTATTTTGAGGACAGGAACTGCATTAACACATAGGCAAGCCCAACGCAGTGCAGATCTGAGCTGGAAGCCTTCGTATTCCTCGTATCTATGATGAGCCACCTTGAGGATATATTCATCGATCACATCTTGGCAATCGTAGGCAACGTTTCTGGCCTCGGATAGTACAGTCCGCACGAGTTGGTCCTGACGGCGAGTTTTGAGAACTTCGATTAGGAAGGCTGCCAAGGTGTTGAGCTCTGTCTGCAGCTCTGCAACTTGGTCCCTCACAGCATCCAAGTGGCTGATTTGCTCCACCAGCAGCTCTGCCAGCCACATGGCAGCTGATTTCACCTCTGATTCGGCCATCTTGACAGTCAATCAGGACTTGGCTGAACTGATGATTCTAGCTGATGTGGTTGGTATTGAAATCAATGACAAGTGAGAAGAAACTCAGGGTTAATTAAGGGTTGATATATTGTTATCAATTTGGTACAAAGCTGAAGTAATAAAGACAGATCGAAGATTACCTAGGGGCTTGGAAGCGCCTGTTCGTCCCTTGACGTTTACTTACAAGTGCTCTCTTCCAAGAGCTCTTCTTATCTTCTTGCAGGCTGTATAATAGCTCTTGCTTTCTAGCTCCCTTCCAAGAGCTTTCCTTAATATGCAGTACTCCCTCCGATCCACTGTTCAAAAAGATTGTCGTTTGACTTTTTTAACACGTATTTTAAGGAGCTAAAAACTATATAAAATATCAACTTTTAAAAAAAAAAAATTATAACTTAATATTTGTTGGTAATAAGTATTAGATTATAAAAATTTTAATACATTATACAGTTTTTAGCTCCTTAAAATACATGTTAAAAATTCAAACGACAATCTTTTTGAATCGGATTTAGTATTATTTTTTAATATCCCACAGACCCATATTAAATCATTTAATAATAACAATAATGCAACTTGCCGGGAAACTTGCTTCAAAAAGGAGGATTGTTATCGGGTTGTTTCTAGCATCGATGCTAGAGCAATTTATATTAAAATAATACAAAGAGCTGAAGTATCGATGGTTTGGGATACTACCTCTGATATCTCTCTCGTAGTATCGATGGTCATTAATGAATAGAGGGAGTGTTTGGTTGCTAATTTTTTTAACCATTTTATATGAATGAAACGACATGGTTTATAATGTAAAAGTAATCAAACGCCGCGTCGCATGCGAAATGACAATCACCAAAGGCGGGAGATGCGAAATGACAATCACCAAAGGCGGGAGATGGTTGGACACGTGGAGCCTGCTGCTTGCTTCGGAGGAGAGGTACGTTGTACATGATAGGTAATAGGTTTGACATGTCACCTACGTCACTTGACATGACAGTCGGAATGAGCGGACTTACCCCATTAATTTTCTGGGTTGGTGCATCTGACTCAGCACCCTTAAACGCCATGGAATTAAGGTTGGGGATTTTCCACTTGAAATCAGATGAAGATCTTTAGTTATTTCTTGAATCATCTTTGTGAGATTTGATATTATGTAATCAGAAGTTCAGAACTCATAATCAATTGATTGATTCTATAGTTGTCGGATGGAGCAAATTGCTTATATATAGGATTTGTTTGGTTTGTTCTTTTTTTTTTCCCTGCATGATGAGGAATTTTTGAATTCTGTAGAGTGATTTTTTGCTTAAACATTGGATGAACATCTTTCTTAATTCTTTTTCTTAACCTCAACTGAACAATTTGCTGACCGAATATATTACTCGGAAAAAACATACCTAATTGATCCTAGAGTCATAGTTGTAGTCTTGGTATTCCCCATAGAATTCCTAGAATCACTAGAGGAAAGTAGCCAAGTTCCAGAAGAACATCACAAAGAGGGGATTAGTTTTTAGAAACTTCTTCAAAGAAGGGGAATTTGACTTTCTTACTTGTTTTAAGGAAAGAAAATTTCTCGTGTCATGTACATCGTATTTACATGACATGTTAATAGCAGTTCATGTCATGTACATCGTCTTTGAACGACAAGTTCGAAATTTCCATAATTACAAAGTGCCCGAACCACATACTCAATTACTCGTTATGTAGCATAATCGTTTCCATGTGCATCATAAGTGACACAAAAACGCACCGGTCAGTCAACCAAAACGCACATTGCGCATTCTCATGTCAAAACTATCAACTATCATGTGAAAGGTATTACCTGGCATATTAATAGCATTACATGTCATGTATATCGTTTTTTGCTGACATGTTCGAATTTCCCATAAGTACAAAATGCGCTAACTACATACTGAATTACAAAAGTTGGAGCATAAGCATCTCCAGGTGCATCATACTTGACACCAAGAAGCACTTTTTGAAGAGGTAAATATATAGATAGAGTAACGAAGTTACAAGGAAATGAAACCATATGATAAGTCCCATGTAAAATAAATATGATATGCACCTATTTTCGAACTACCCATGTCAATCTTATATGCACTCAATTAAACAACTAACCTAGTCAGCTGCACTCAACAAACGCAGCTCGATCTTGAGGGGATGCCTCATCTTCAGCTTTGGGATGGGATCACAGCTTGAAAGCACAAGCTCGGGAAATTCAGAATCTAACCAATCAAAGCTTCCCAAAGAGAGACAATTCACATACAAATTGACTAATGGAGGTAATTTACAAATCCAAACACTTATATAAGTTCAAGCAAAATAACCTTTACGAAATTTTCTTTCCTTAAAACAAGTAAGAAAATCAAAATCCCTATTTTATGTATCCCTGAATTAGTCGATCCTGCCTTCGACTCATCTTCCTCCTTAAATTCCAAAATCAAAATCCCTAATTTACACTATAGAAATCAAAACCCCAAATCAACAATTTCTATCTATGTATCCCTAAATTAGGTTTAATAGATGGAAAATCAGGGAGATGCCAAAACCTTAACCCTAGAATTTTCACTTACAATCGATCATCAACTGCCTTCGACTCATAGCTGCCTCTATCGACCTTAGCAATTGCCTTGAATTTCGTCGGAGTCGTGCACCACTGGCCTCGAAATCTGCCAGATCTGGAGGAATTTCCTAGCGACAGGATCGACCGCAACAATGGCATCCGGGTTTGGGGCCGCCATTGGAGACGAATGGGAGGAAGAAGGACCAAGATGACTGTGCTCAAGCCCCCCCGTCGAGCCCGGAGGCCTATCGCCTAGAGCCGCGAACCTCGCCTCTGACGACGGCGTCTTCCCTGCTTCATTGAACCCCTCATCATTCCCTTCCTCTCTCACTGTTGCTTTTCTCTCTCCAACCGGATGCAGCCTGTGAGAAACCGGGAGGGTTACTTTGGAAAAAAAAAAAATTGGGGGGTCAAGCCCCGCAATCCATCCGGATATTTGGTTTATTTTTGCAAATCCCCCAAAAATCATTATAACAATATTTAAAATATTTAATTAAGATAAATTTATCAAAATCGCTAATATATTTGAAGGAGATAAAATATAACATGTGATATTCTCATCCTTTTAATTTAATATAATATAAAGATGTACACATAGGTATAGATTATATATTAATTCAATGTTTTGAATTAAACATGTTGGTTAGAAAATGTATATGTATAATATATTATATAAACAAAAAAATTATAATTAATGTGATGATGCCATCCCATCAAAATTATTTTTTATTTAAATTATGTATTAATTTTAATATTAATTAATTTAATATTTTGAATTAAACTCGTCAATTAAAAAATAAAGTAAGAAATGAGTTGAAAAAAATTGACTAAAAATATCATTCATGTGATCGTCATTCTCTGATTCTCATATGTGAGAGTTGTTATATATTTTTGGTCGTGTTAAATTAAAGTTTGTTTAATAATGGGATGTTCATCATGTGTGATGTGTCGTAAATGTTATATATCTGTAATGGGTAAAATCTGCACCATAGATTTTAAGGAGGATCGGTGAGATACAATCCTGCAAGATCAACCAAGAACGAGGTCGGGGCGGGGCTTGTCTCCCCAGAGCAGCCTCCGACGCTCAAGTCAGAATGTGTCGGCTGATAGAAGCATCCTCTAACCCTAGTAATCGATCATATATATAATGAGAGTTAGGGTTTGCGATTAGGGTTTACCATATAAATGACAATTATGCCCCTGAATCTTTTGTTGAATTACTTTTGCTATATCAATATCCGTAGGTGATTCAGAAACATTAGCTATCATTAAAATGTTTCTTAATTTATTGTGAAATCTTGACCCAAATATATAGGATAGGACGTCGATCAACAACGAGGAACTGCACATGTTTAGCCTTCCAACCTATCATTTTTGGAGGCTAGTTTGTAAAATCTCTAAAATATGGAAAAATTAATATATAACAAGTTAACAACCTCTCATCCCATGCCACTTGCTGTCGCCCCTCTTGCACCAAATCGAACCTAGCTTTTCGGACCACTTGCGGCCCGCAAGTGGTCCCCTACAACCCGCAAGTTGTGGGTTGTGTCCCCTACAACTCGCCTACCCCCCACCCTACACTGTTCTCTGTCTTCCCAACTTGAGCATGCAACTAGGGCTTATGGGCGTACTGTAAAATTATTTTATTGCGGAATCTTGACCCAAATAAATCAATCAACGAGGAACTGCGCACGTGTTTAGCCAGATTTCCAACGTATCATTTTTGGAGGCTACTTTGCAAAATTGGATAATTTGGTGGGCCGATGGGGTGTGTGTGGCTGAAGATTCGGTGGGAGGATGAGTTTCAAGGTACTTTGTTTTGCACACGGTGGTCCCAAAATAATTAAGTTTTCACACGGTGAGTTTGGATAGCCATTGATTATGACAGCAAACTCGATCTTAATAGCAGGGCGTGCGGTAGATTTAGGAGGCCCTTCCTGATTCAAAATTAGCTAGTACGGATTAATAATTTTGTTCAACTATATTTTATCTGTAAATTTATTAACTCTTGTCATTTCTTTTAATTATATCAATGTTTGCGTTATTATTTCAAGTTTTACCTAGTCATTGACATTTGTTTATATCTAAATAAGGAAAATATTAGGATAAAATAATTTATAATATTTTAATAAATTCAGTATGAAATTTATTGTTGTTTTAATTAGGCGAAACTAATTAAAATAACCCGACCTTTAAGGGTGTGTTAAAAATATATCCCAATCTTTCAAAGTGTAAGATAAATATCCCGACCTTTAAAAGGGTGTTAAAAATATATCTCAACCTTTCAAATGTAATATAAATATCTTGACTTTTATAGGTAATGTTAAAATAATATCTCAAAAAAATTTGTACAAAAAAAAAGCTAACAGGACATGCATATATGACAAAAAAAAAATAAAAAAAAAAATTTAAAAAATATATAAAAAAAAAATTATAGATTTACATATCTTTCATCTTTTATATTTTATACACACTATTTTCTTATAACTCTATATTAAAAACCTTGTTTTATTAAACCACTTTTCTTTTCTTTTCTTTTTTTATCATGGGAAAGAAATAAATTAATAAAATATAAATATATATAAAAAAAAACGATATATTTACAAGTGTTTAATATTTTATTTAGATTATTTTTATATTTGAGGGATAACACCCATATTCGAATAATGGACCATTTAACTAATTTCGCATTTTGATGAAAATTTAAAATAGAAAGAAGAATAGTTAGAATTTTAGTAAATAAATTATGTGAAAAAAAATGGAACAATTGTACAAAGAAGAATCATATGGAAAATTGAAATATTAATAAAGTGTCTTGAATTTTTTTTTAAAATAATAAATGAAAAAACTTGTTTTCTTAAACCTTTCTATTAATTTTTTATATATTTTTTTTTTAAAAAATTTATTAATTTAGTTAGCCACATATGTATACCATGTTAGTTTTTTGTTGTAGAGAGTTATTTTATATATTATTTGAACATCACTTATAAAGGTTGATATATTTATCTTACATTTAAAAGGTGGGGATATATTTTTAACATATCCTTAAAGGTGAGGATATTTATCTTACATTTGAAAGGTTGAGATATATTTTTAACACACCCTTAAAGGTCGGGTTATTTTAATTAGTTTCGCCTTTTAATTATAAATAAATGTAGGTTTTTAGTTGAAAGATCTTCTACATGTTGAAAATCCTAAAGTTATTAAATAAATTAGAGTATCAAATTTAGAGTACAAAATTGGTTGCACTTTGGTAGGCTTTGGGCTAAAATTAGAAAGAAAAAAAAAAGAAACTGAAATAATAACAATGAGAAAGGAGATCAACTCAATGCTTGTGTATTCTCAAGTGAACATACAAAGGTCTTATATAGGCAAGGTGGGAAGAGACAAGTAAATGGAGCTATAATTGTTAGGGGTTTATAGGAGGTGAAACATCCACTAATTAACTAGTTGTTATAACGCTCCCCCTTGGATGTGCACCTCGTAGTCTACGTATTGCCTCGTTAAAAATCTTGTCTGGAAAAACCCATTTGGGAATAAAAACCAAGATCAAGGGAAAAAGAGTATAATACTAGTGTAAACTACGCCCCCCCCCCCCCAACTTTGCATACATCCTTCAAACAACGCATCCCCATGTTGTGTACGAGTCGCTTGAATATCGTTGTAGGCAAAGTTTAGTGAACAAATCTGCCATATTTTCACTCGATGCAATCTTCTGAACATCAATCTTGCCTTTAACTTGGAGTTCATGAGTGGAAAATAATTTAGGGGATATATGTTTCGTCTTATCACATTTAATGTATCCTTCCTTGATTTGAGCGATGCAAGCTGCATTATCTTCATACACCATTGTCGGGTGTTTTGCAACAGACTTTAACCCGCATGATTCTTGGACATGTTAGATAAATGATCTGAGTCACACACTTTCTATTCCAGTTTCATACAATGTGATAAGCTCTGCGTGATTTGACGACGTGACTACGTTTGATTCCCCTACCCATTTGGAATTGGTTCCCGATGCTATCACAATGAGTGGTTCGAGGTCACCTGCAACAAATCCTTCAATCCATCCCAGCCTTACTTAACCAAACTCAAACTTCAGGTACTAGGAATTAATCTTGTCTCACAAACTGTGAGAGTCAACATGCCCGTTAGGCCCGTCCAATGGGCTGTTCAAAGAGCCCAATGGAACAGGGTCCCAAATTTTTTAGGGCCCCATATTAAAAAATTTAGGACTTGTATTATTTGTTGTTCTAATGAATCATGTTGTCATATTGTCCCAGTGGTAAACGGGCTAACAAATTAATTTGCTTTTACACATCATTACCACTGATATCTCGGTGGCTGATTCCTTGTTTTTTTTTTGTTTAATCTTTTAACCTTTTCTACATGGAAAACTATTGACTTATTAACTATTTTTAATTAATTTTGGGCTTTCCTATTAACTATTTTTATTAGTTAATTTAACACAACCTCTTATTATATTGATACCAACATAAAGAGTAAAAATGGCTAAAAATCTAATAGAAATATAGAATGTAGTCCTAAATTTTATTTTATACTAATTTATTAGTAAATCTTAATAAATACTCCTAGTAAAATAGGTATATTTGACTTTTTCATAGAGTTTAAAAAATAAAAACTATAAAATGTTGCCTTTTAAATTATTATTTTTTAATAATTTCATATATTTTTATATTCTATATAGTTTTATTCTTATTAAAAACTATATAAAAAAACAAATATTTAAAAATGGATATAGTATTGAATAGGGCCCCCAAAATACATTGGACGGCTCTGATGCCCGTGCTCTTCAACTGCACAAAGGGGGTAGCTGTATCTCCTTGGACGAGCTCAGACTTAGGTGGAAGCCCATTTAGCTTCGCGAGACAAGCAGGGGCGGATCCTTTAAAGGACCGGGGGTGGCAGTCGCCCCCCCAATCAAAAATGAAATTTAATATACATATTCCTCTCGTCGATAGCTTCGATTTGATATATTATAAGCTCAAATCCGATAACTGAGTAAAAAGTTATAAACGTTTCAAGATTGAAGCGATATAAATTATTTTTCACATTATTTACCAAATTAATACACTTCTATCCTACTCATCATTTGTTAAACTTCATAACTTAATACTATAATTAAACCTGAAAGCTTCAAATATTGATGATTTTGTCGGAAAAAAATTAGAGATCAATTATTCGCCCCCTCAACTAAACGCTTTAGGATCCGCCACTGGAGACAAGGTAAGTTCAAAAAAAACTGATAAGTTAGAAAGTATTTCTGCAAGTAAAAATATCACAGGCTTCCATTTGCTGCTTTACTTAGAAGTTGGAGCATGTGTAGACTGTGTTGGGTACTGCACATATTCTGAATTTGATTCAGATGGTGTTCCTATTTACTACTGTGTAAAATCCGATCCCTCTCAGGGAATCGATCATTCTCAGAAGAAGCATCCATGGGTAACCCCCCTCATTATAGGTAATCACTACCCCACAATCTTCTTTTACGTACTTCATTTATGCAACAAAAGAGTTGTATACGACTTAGCTGGGTCTGATCATTTGTTTTCTGCCATAAAATATTTTTTTGATGAAATTTTTGTAGGATGTTTGATTCAGTAATTTTATTAACAGGTGTATCTGTGGCGATTGGATCAATACTCTTGCTCACTGGTTGCTACTGGCTGTACCGAATCACTAATTGTGTTAAGAGATGGTAGGAATTCCGAAGAAAGGCCAACAACTTCAAGAGAAATGGTGGGTTGCTGCCAGTGCCAGGGGCGGAGGGAGGGGGGCATGCGGTGGCTCGAGCCCCCCAGAGAAAACTAAGTCGGTATATATAGTAAATAAGGTGGTATAGTAACAATGTAAAATTGTAGCTTAGTTGGTTGTGGCCTGTGTTTGGGTGTTAACTGTAGCCGAGTTCGACTCCCCAAATCTCCACCCTTGTATCCATTTTTTTTTCAAAAAATCCTTCCTTCAGACCAAGCCCCTAGGAGGCCAGGGTACCGTCTATAAAGGAATGTTGGTTGATGGAAGAATCATTGCAGTGAAGAAGGCGGAAAAAGTGGTTGAAAACCAGTTGGAGCAGTTCGTCAATGAGATGGTGATTCTATCACAGATCAACCACAGGAACATTGTGAAGCTACTAGGATGCTGCCTGGAGACCGACGTTCCTCTACTTGTATACGAGTATATTTCGAATGGAACTCTTTTCCATCACATTCATGACCCAACCGAGGAGTTTCCAATCACTTGGAAAATGCGCTTACAAATTGCAATTGATGTTGCTGGAGCTGTTGCATACCTGCACTCAGCATCATCCATTCCTATCTTTCACCGTGACATTAAGTCCTCCAACATACTCTTAGCATGAAATACAAAGCAAAAGTCTCAGACTTTGGTGCCTCGAAGACCATCCCCATTGATCAGACCCATGTCATAACATGTGTCCAAGGCACATTTGGCTATGTTGACCCTGAGTATTTCCAATCCCACCAGCTAACAGAAAAGAGCGATGTATACAGCTTTGGAGTGGTCCTCGTAGAACTCCTAACAGGGCAGAGGCCAATACGATCAGTGTTTGAGGAGGAAAGGAGCCTAGTAGGATGCTTCCTCTCATCTATGAAAAATTCCAACCTATTAGAGATTGTGGACAGCAGAGTTATGAAGGAATGTCGGGAGGAGGATGCCTTGGCCTTTGCCAGCCTTGCAAGACAGTGCTTACACTTGAGCGGGAGGCAAAGACCTACAATGAAAGAAGTCGCTATGGTGCTAGAAGGTATCAAGTCACAAGACTCTCGACAAGATCACTTGTCAACGTGTGCAGAGCCAGACACCAAGATTGAGGCTGCTGAAGGGACAGGGGAAGATTGCAGCCATTTCAGTTTCAGCTCAATTCCCATGGATTGGGGGTCTTCTGAGCCGCTTGATGATCAGCCTCTACGGGCAAACACGTTCTGAATTCAGATACTCCATTTGAAGGCCTTTTGATTTTGAAGTTTCTGGCGCATCAGTCCCCTTTGCATTGATGCCAATCCTCTTTTTCCTGACACCCCATATGATCTTCTCGATCATCAACAGAAGGATGGTCCATGAATGTTAAGGAATGTATAATTATCAAGGAATCTTAATGTTTTTTTACCTTCTGTTGTTATGAATATTAATGGTTTTGTTGTGAAATAAATAATGGTAGGAATGGATACATTAGACTTTGGGTGTGTGCATTATCCAATAAATATGTTTGATTCTTAGGCATCTGAATTCCAGTATTGAAAGAAACTTGGGAACCAGTCACTGGGTTATGCCTAGTTCACCAGAAATTATACTTTCTCAGATTCAGATCAAAATTCAAGACTACTAATATAAGCCTCTTAGGCATTTTATCAAACACATTAGGTGCATTATTAAATCGCATTACAAATCTCATCACAGACACACATCATACTTCAACAATGGTGATCAATTTCTCAAAAAACACATTAAGAAAAAAATCCCTTGCCACATCGCAATCGCATCAATTTCTCAAATACTAAACCTCAAAAAATACATCTTCACCCAAAAAATAAAACTAATAAAAAAAATATCAATGTACCTTCTTTTACGGGCTGCACAGCAACTGCAGTTCGGTGGTTGGTACCATCGTCGGAGGTTCGACGGTGAGGACCAGTGGAATGCGAGGGATCGAGACTGCTAAATTTGTTTCATGGTTAGCTCCTAACTTTTCAATATTTCTATGGAAGTCCTAAACTTTGTAAGTTTGTGCACTTTTGCTCCTTTATGCCATCATTAGTATTCCACGTGTTTGCCCACGTGAACTCTTGCTCCTTGTAAGTGGAGCCTAGTTTATTTGGGGAAAATCCGGCCGGAAATTAGGGTTCTTCCCAATTGGGGGAAATTGTGTAGAATTTGATTCGAAAAAGTCTTAGAACTGCAAAAAGCAAAGCATATTGGAAAGGCAAGTTTTTTATTATCAATATCTTGAATTGATAAATAAAGAGCGGTAATTTCGGGGTTCGAACCGGGGACCTATGGATACTACCCACAAGTCCTTTCCGATGAGTCATTTCGGAATGGTTATTATCAATATCGGATAAACTAATTCACCACAAACCTTGCACGTACTTTCGTGCAGAGTTGAGTGGATTAATTAGTTGAAAAATCGTGCTAATTAATTGAAAAGGTCTACACGTGCAGGGTTGAAGTGGATTAATTAGTTGAAAAATCGTGCTAATTAATTGAAAAGGTCTACACGTTGGAATGAATGTGCAATTAAAGAAGAAGATTTACGGTGTATCTAACAATACCTTATCAATATATGGAAGATGTAAAAAAAACATATTGGATATCAATATCAATATTTTATAATATTAAATGAGAAGTCTCTCCTTTAATGTAGGTATTTTAATTTATTTATTAATTGAGTTCTTTCACAAATCTAATTCAGTTAAGATTTGATACGAAATCAGTTAAGATGGGACTATATCGGATTGTTTGATAACTATGCAAATCTTTTTTTGGTCATTCGATAACTATGCAAATCTAATTAATTAATTAATTAAATCTAATTTAGTTAAAATTTGAATACGAAATCGGTTGAGATATTCATGATATTTTGGCTGGTTAGTTTAGATATTCAACGGATAAGATTAAAATAAAATCATATTTATTTGAACAAATTAATTAAATATGATTTTTTTCTTTATATGTTTATATTTTAATCGTGTATCTTCCTATGTACATAATCAATTACTGTATAATTACCCATCTTCTCATTTCCTTTCCATTTTCTTCTTCTTATCTCTACCTCATGTTTGTTTTATCCATTGAAGGAGAAATTCGAACAATCATGCTGACTAATCAATAATTGTGCAAATTATTGGTGAGACTCAATTTGATTTCTCGCTTTCTTTAATTTTTGTATTATTTTCATTTCAATTTCACATTCTTGATCAATGTGAGATTCGTTTGTACGCATATAGTACTTTTTAATTTGTATTCATAACTTTATAATGTACGGTAATTTATTTGGTTGATCAAAATATAAGCAAACAACTAAAATATGACAATTAAATCAATTAATATATAACCTACTGTAACCGGTGACAAAAAAAATTAAAAAAATATTCTTATTTACAGAAATCCCGCACAAGGTGCGGGTTATATGCTAGTGGTTTTGTATAACACATTACAAAGGCTAAAGGGTTGGAATTGGGAGATGGTTTCCGGCTTGGCCACCTTAGCGAGTAACACTATCAGCGTCTCATTGAGACCCTCCGGCATCACAGCAGAGGCAAAAAACTGTTTCACACATGACATACCCCTTGACCGACGGTCCAACAACATCCCAACATTTCTGAAAGAATACAGCCTGATACTCGTCGACACCGGGCGCTCTGAACGCCCCCATCTCCTGAATGGCATGGGTGTATGGTAGGGATATTCATACTATTATACTCCATCCGTTAATTAAAACCTGATGTTTTACTATTCATGCACGCATTTTTAGGTATTAAAAAATATATAAAATATTAACTTTTTTAATATATTTTTTTAATAATTTCATACTTATTACAATTAAGTATGAATTTATAAAAACAAATGTATAAAAATATTAATATTTTATATAGTTTTTATCGTTCTAAAAAAACGTGCATGAATAGTAAATGACATGTTTTGATTAACAGATGTAGTATATATGTGCAGGGGAAACCAACACAACCAAGCAAATACAGACAAGTTTCTTTCAATTCATAGGAAGAAAAGTAGTGGTGATGGTGTGTGACACAACCCCGACGTGGGGTTACAACTTAGCAAAACAATAATTCAGGTTAAGTGTTATTTTGGCCTTAGCTGCTACAAAAGGGTGGATTCTTCATCAACTTGACGTCAATAATGCCTTCCTACGTAGAAAAAAAAAGTGTAGTTTAGTTGGAAATGAGTCATAATGTGTGCAACACCTTTGGGCGCCGATCCACGCACTGATGCACATGTGAGAAAGAACAACTAGGAAAAATAACGCCAAAGAGTGAATGTCTTTACATCATAAATCAAGGTAAGATAAAGTAATACTACTACCCTGCAAAACAAAGAATCAACAGAACATCAGGTTGTAGAATGATTTATTCTGCAAGTTTCAGGAATTTTCATTATTCTTAATATGGAAAGAGTACGTTATTTCGTTAGACTGATTTGTTGTTGGGTCACAGATTTCATTGGACTAGATTTGCCTAATCAGAATTAATTTATTTATATTGATAAAAGAAAATTGATGTCTTATGTTAAACTATGATTACACATGCATTAACACTTAACATTAATTGCTGTACTGTAGAGTTTAAAATTGGTGTATGGTAGGGATATTCATACTATTATATGTGGGTAGGGGAAACCAACACAGCCAAGCAAATATATAGAGACAAGTTTCTTTCAATTCATAGGAAGAAAAGTAGTGGTGGTGGTGTGTGACCCAACCCCGACGTGGGGTTACAACTTAGCAAAACAATAATTCAGGTTAAGTGTTATTTTGGCCTTAGCTGCTACAAAGGGGTGGATTCTTCGTCAACTTAATGTCAATAATGTCTTCCTACATGACTACTTAAATGAGGAGGTCTACATGCTACCACCCCCGGGCTACTCTGTTCCTACAGTAAGCTGACTCATTCTCTCTATGGTCTCAACTCTCAAGCAAGCAAGCCAATAGTGGAATCCTGAACTCACTAATTAAATTCATTATTAAAATGGAAAAAATAATTAAAATACCCCCAAAACCTTTGGGGGTATGGTAAAAATATATCTTCAACTTTCAAATGTAATAAAAATATCCAACCTTTGAGGGTGGTGGTAATATATTACCTTGTGTTTTCTCACAGGTCAAAAATGATGACAAGACAGCCTATGTGGATTTTTTTTGACAAGACAACATACGTGGAAGCCTCTTTTTTTTTTACAAATTAGTACTAAAATTGGGTTTTCTTGATCGGTTTCCTTAGGAAAAAAATAAAACGATAATTACAAATTAAACCAGAAAAACAAAATTGATTCAACCAAGCAACTAATCTGGTCAAAATTGCCTCAGATTAACACAACACGACTATTACTAACACCAAACCGACAACAAAACTAAACCAACAACAACAACAACAACAACAACGAAGAGGGGAAAAAAACTTACCCACCCAAATCCGTGAACAAATCAAAGAGGAAGAAGATGTGAGACAGACAACTCAAGATAGTCGACCACGAGGGAGGAAGACTGACATTAAAGAGAAATAATAAGCTACCTGGAAGACCTAAAAGACAATTCAAAAAGAGACCACGGTCCACGGAAGAAGATACGAGGGATGAAAAGGCGTTGGGCATGAACCCGGTCCAACTCTTTATTTTTTTCCTAAGGACACTGTTCAGGAAAACCCTTGTAAAAAATGCGCGTAGGCTGCCTTGTCAGCATTTTTGACTCATGAAAAAACTTGTGATAATATATTACCACTACCCGAAAAGGTCGGGATATTTTTATTACATTTCAAAGTTGAGGATATATTTTTTTACCATACCCCAAAGGTGGGGGTATTTTAATTAGTTTTCCCTATTAAAATTCATAAGAGCTACTGACAATACGTTGAAACGACTATTGACAAGATAATTTTTATTAAATTGCACAACACAAGCTATTTGTAAAAAAATATGAATCGGCCCGAGACTGAAAAGCAAAACCAAGATGAATTAGGTGAGAGTTAGTCGGAGTCAAAGTTGGCCGCCGCCAGAGAATTCATCATGATGAAGAAATCCGTGGGGATTTTCGACTTCGATCGGACAATCATCGACCACAATATATAGAAACAATTGGGTGGTCACATAAATAGGCCTAACCCTGTTCTATCAATTTGTTCGATCAACAATTTCATCAAACAAACATACATATTTAATTTCCTTTGGAAAAAATTCAATTTTGTTCAGTTTTTGACATTTGCAGTTGATATGTTTGCTTGTTTTGTCTTCAATTTCATCAATTTTGTTATCGCCTTCTTACATACCACCTCTCCCTCCTCCGCCTTCCTCCACCGGCGCTGACACTAAGAGGCATACCATTCGGCGGTGCGGCTATCTAGCTTGTTAGCGAGCCTCACCCGCGCAGCCCGAGCGGGACCATGAGCCTCAGCCCACACTCCATCTACTCGATCTGGTTGATTTGGGTTCCCTAGGGTTACTATAGGCGCGACGATTGAAATACAAATCCACCAACGAAGAAGGTGATCGGTTTGGTTGGGTGAAGTTGACAAATTAAGGTGGTCGGTTTGGTTGGGTGAAGTTGACAAATTAAGAAGGGGTCTCAAGGTGGTGGTGGCGGTGGCAAAACCAGTCGGGGTAGAGATCTGGATCCAATTGAAGACGATGGCGGCGGCGAGTACAAATGCTACAGTACAAATGGTGGTGGATTAAATTGATTAAACGAAGTGTGTATATCAACATTATTAATGGTGGATTAAGTTGATATATAAAAGAGAAAATTTGTGCCGAAGGCACAAATTTTTGCTCTAATTGTAGGAGTATCCTAGGTTTTGTAAAAATAGCAGGAATGTCCACCTTTCTAATTTCGGATGGTTAATTGACGATATTGCCCTTCCTTACCCAGAATCCCTAATTTGTGAATTTCGTCCCTCTCGACTCATCCTCCTCCTCGCTCCTCCATCAATGGCTCGCTGATGGTCTCCCTCTCTCTCCGTGCCTCACCTCCGTCACCGTCTCCCTCACCACCACCTCCTCCCAGCCGCAACAGTCGCCCCAATCGCAGACGGTTGGAGCCTTCTGGCGCCGAATCGCGTCCTCGCCCTCTTCCGCCCTAAACTTGAATCTCCGACCTTGATTTCTATGTTATGTTCGTCGATTCGAGGCTCGTTGGCGGTGGTGTGATGTTCCCTGCGAACCGGGGTGCTCGTTGCCTCTCGCCCTCTCGTCTGCTTCGGTCTGCGGTGGTGTTTCCGTCTCAGAGCTGGTGGCACCGACGTTCAGAGGTATGTTATTGCAGTTTTCTTATATGCATCTATTGTATTTGTTTGAAGGTGTATTCCTCCTCTTTACTTGATCTCTTCAATTACTCGGTGATTTCTTGTAATGTTTTCATCATTACTATTTATTTTTAATGTTGTACACTTCATCTGTTGGGCAATTCACTTAGAAAGGAAGAATTGCATTATGTTGGTTAATGGCGATTGTGGGTTTCACTATCTTGGATAGATTCATGCTCCTGCTTTGGCGAGGTTTCTTTGTGTATAATTTCAGGATCCAGACCTATTGCCCTCATTGGGAAGCAAATATGGTTTGTTCGGTTGATATGGTATGCTGCAATTGTTATACTATTGTGTTTAGTTTCTTTTTCCCTGTGCAAAATTTGGACCATTGGAATTATAGGATATGCACTTCTTTGTTAATGCAAAGATACTGATCGAACAAGTAGTTTACTTGTAGTTAATTCAGTGTATTAGTGTTTTGGAACACTTTATTTTACTGCATGCCTGTATCTTGATGAAGTTTTGGCATTTAAAGATGCTGGACTTTTGAGAATGTGAAAATCAGTGTGATGAAGGAGACTTTTAAAGTCTTTAATTAGCAAATGCTTCCAACTCCTCCTTTCTGGCTACTGTATCTTTTGAATGAAATTGGGGAAGAGAGATTTTAAGGGTGCCAAACTTTCTCCTCCTCCATACAAATTGCAAATTGAAAGCTATTATCCACTTGCATAAGAAAAATATTATTATTTATGGAGTAAAATGTTGCTTGATTTATGTGAATGGCATATGAGATTACACAAGCTATGTTTGATTCAATCCGTTTGATTGAATATTAAAATATGTATCACTCTCCTTATAAAATATACACTTCTAAGGTGCTTTCGTTTGGGTTTTAGGCATTATTTTGCACATATACACTAGAATGGCTGTTTTGTTTCTTATTCATTGTTGCAAACATCTAGCAGTAGTTGTTGTAGTTGTGAAGCCTGCTAACATCTTCAATGCTGACATCTTCAATGCTGACATCTTCCATGATGACATCTTCCATGCTGACATCTTTTGAAATGGATGTTTCTAGTAACTTGAGAATATTTAAAATGAAGCATTTCCATTTCCATTTCTTTTCCCTCATAATTGTGAGTGCTGACATGTGAACAATATATGATTAGATGTGCTTGAATGTGCTTGCGAAAATTCAGCAAGCTTAGATGTGCTTGACTGTAGTTCCTGGATGTGTGTGAGTTGAGATTTAAAATCTTGATTTCATTGATATAGTGGCAGATGAGTTGAGATGTATAAGGATTTTTATCCTTTGTTTTGCGAAATAAAAGTTACCTTATCTACAAGTCCCTAACTTACTTGAATAAAACTGATTTGATGCAGTGGCAGATAATTTAAAATCTTGATTTCATTTAATTGATGCAGTGGCAAGTAAAAGCTTTATTTTTACATGTTTTACATCTTCTTCTTTTTTCCATCATTTCACCTGATGCATTTGTCACTCTCTTATATGCTGACATGGTCTTTAATTGTGCTGACATATTCTCTTTTTGTGCTGACATGTTCTCTTTTTGTGCTCGAATCTGCATATTTAGATCTGAATTTAGGGATTTGCTCGAATCTGAAGTTGATGGACTTGCAATTTGCTCAAATATGAATTTAGGGATCTGAATATAGGCCTTTGCTCGAATTTGAAGTCTGCATATTTAGATCTGAATTTGGTTTTTAATTGAAAAGATGTAAAAGAAGCTGCTGACATCTTCAATGCTGACATATTTAGATCTACTTGCGGAATCTGCTTGCCAAGGAGGAAGGAGGACGAGAATCTGCTTGCCAAGGAGCCTGCTTGCGGAATCTGCTTCCCAAGGAGGAAGGAGGACGAAAATCTGCTTGCCAAGGAGCCTGCTTGCGGAAGCTCGGCGATGGCAGACAGCCCGAACCTGCTTGCGGAAGCTTAACGATGACAGACAGCCCGAACCTGTGTTGCGGAATCTGCTTGTCAAGGAGCCCCAACCTGTTTGCGCATCAAAAAACCTACAGCAGGAAGAAGGATGACGAGAATTTGTTTGCAATTTTAGGTTTCGCTTCTTTTCTGAATTTGTTTGCAATTTTAGGTTTGGCTATCTGTTTGCAATTTTAGGTTTGGCTTCAAATTTCTGAATCTCTGCTTTCCGAATTGGATGATATCTATTCACAGCTCTTTTGTACTTTCATCAATCCTTCAGGACTAATCAACGTGTTCTGCTGGAGTGCTGGGTTACTAGTGATCTGGAGGGTTTTGCAATGTTTTAGTAGAAAATTTCATCTTTTTTATTTGACACACTGGTTAATAAATTCCCTTATCTGGAAGATTCTAGTTTTGCATAAAACACGAGTGTTAGAAGTCCAGATGTTGATATGGATTTAACTTCCATGCTGAGAACTACTGACCATTTTTTGTTTCACTTTTGAAGGATTGCGGGGAAGTTATGGTTTTCCAACTTCAGTTCGCAGCTGGCTAATGCTTTGATAATTGACGGAGATTACCAAAATGCAATTTCTGCTTTGGAACGTGGGCAGAATTGTGCAGCTGAAATTTTCTACCCAGAACTACAGGTTTGTGCATAACTATATCCTCTTCCACTCTCAAGAGATAAATTTTCTGGATGGAGAAGTGGAAGCCAAATGTACAATACCTGTAAATTTTCAAAAGTTCAGTATTGAAAGTGGTTTCTTTCTCCTTTAAGGCGACTCTGCAAGTTTTTAATCAGAATCTTATCTGACCTTGGATTGAATTTAAGATCACATACTTTATTGACTTGGTATTTAGGAAACGTTGCTAGATTACTATGAATAAGAATCCTTAATGATGTAAAATGGACAATGGAGTCACTCTTGTCTCTTGTGGTATATTAGACTATAAGTTACTGTTGCATCATGTCTTCAGTGTTGGTCACTGATAGGATGGATTACACATCTAAAGAGGAAACGATCGTCGGCTTGAGATTAATTTTGCTAATTTAGCTAAGTATAGATTACATGTTCCCTGCTGTAGGCAGTTCATTTGTCCAGACTTGTGAGAATCCATAACTCTTCATCAGCATTCAAATGCCATAGATATCATCAAGTGACAAGTTCTAGTTTTATTTTATTATTTATTTTATTTTGTGTTGATTACATGTTCCCTGCTATAGGCAGTTCATTTTATTATTTAATTTTCTTTTGAAGATTGGTTTCCAAGAGAAATAACTTTATTATTTTGAATCTACATTCATGCTTTTGGCACAAATTCTGTTTTTTTAAGCCAAATATCAGCAGTGTGACAGATTGTTATATTACTTCAATTCATCACAAGAGACACACACCATCTCAGTGCATTTTAGCATTAAAATTCACATATCTAATACCTTAGATGTGGTGGAGTAGTTATATATATCACATGTCAGCAGAGTAGCATATTGTTATATTAATTCAATCCATTTAAAGGTGGGAAATGAAACTTTTGATGTGTATCATCATTACAATCTTTTAGGACATCACCTTGCATTTAAGCATTAAAAATCAGTAACTTAATATGTTAGATTTAGCTAAGTCTCTATATGTCATCAGCATCAACTTATGCATATAATAATCTTAATTTTGTATATCAGTAATATGGGGTTGCATATTAGTAAAATGTAGTTGCATATCATAATTTTACACTTGTACAAAATTAATTTAAGTTAGTTGCACATCACCCTATGCATATTTTGGATGTGTATACTCATATCAAGCCAGTAGCAAAAATATTCACTGCATTTTAGCATCAAATTTCACAAACCCAATACCTTAGATTTAACGTAGTCTCTATATGTCAACATCATCAATTTTTTGCATAAGTGACATGGGTTCTAGATTGATCCGTTTTAATTTCTTTTAATATTGGTTTTAAACAGCAGTAACTTTATTAAATTGGATCTAAATTCTTGGCTTTTGGCACTAATTATTAATTTTAAATTAAAATGTCAACAGAGTAACAAATTCTTATACTAATTTAAGTCATTATTAGAGACAAAGCAAGGCTCTGATGTCCATAAACATGACAACTTATAAGCACACCATCTCAGTGCATCTTAGCATTAAAATTCACAAATATAATACCTTAGGTGTAGTGCAGTGTATATATGTCAGCAGCATCAAAGTTTTGCATAAGTGCTACAGGTTTTAGTAGCATACCTACTTTTTTTTTTATGTTGATCACTTTTAAATTCTTTTTATTTTGGTTTTAAAGAGCAGTAACTTTATTAGATTGGGTCTAAATTCGCACCTTTGGCAGTAATTATTATTTTTAAGGTAAGATGTCAGTAGAGTAACAGAATGTTACAAAATTTCAATTCATTATTGGAGAGAAAGCAAGGATTTCATGTCCATAATCATTAAAATCTATCAGCACAACATCTCAGTGCATTGTTGCACTAATATTCACAAATCTAATATCTTATATGTTGTGCAGTCTTTATTTGTCAACAACATAAAAATTTTATTTAGTTATACAGGTTTTCGTAGCATATCTGTGGTTTATTTCTGATTTATCTCTTTTAATTTTCTTTTGAAGATTGGTTTCCAAAAGAAATAACTTTATTATTTTGAATCTACATTCGTGCTTTTGGCACAAATTCTGTTTTTTTTAAGCCAAATGTCAGCAGTGTGACAGATTGTTATATTACTTCAATTCATCACAAGAGACACACACCATCTCAGTGCATTTTAGCATTAAAATTCACATATCTAATACCTTCGATGTGGTGGAGTCGTTATATATATCACATGTCAGCAGAGTAGCATATTGTTATATTAATTCAATCCATTTAAAGGTGGGAAATGAAACTTTTGATGTGTATCATCATTACAATCTTTTAGGACATCACCTTGCATTTAAGTATTAAAAATCAGTAACTTAATATGTTAGATTTAGCTAAGTCTCTATATGTTATCAACATCAACTTATGCATATAATAATCTTAATTTTGCATATCAGTCATATAGGGTTGCATATCAGTAAAATGTAGTTGCATATCATAATTTTACACTTGTACAAAATTAATTTAAGTTAGTTGCACATCACCCTATGCATATTTTGGATGTGTATACTCATATCAAGCCAGTAGCAAAAATATTCACTGCATTTTAGCATCAAATTTCACAAACCCAATACATTAGATTTAACGTAGTCTCTATATGTCAACATCATCAATTTTTTGCATAAGTGACATAGGTTCTAGATTGATCCGTTTTAATTTCTTTTAATATTGGTTTTAAACAGCAGTAACTTTATTAAATTGGATCTAAATTCTTGGCTTTTGGCACTCATTATTAATTTTAAATTAAAATGTCAACAGAGTAACAAATCCTTATACTAATTTAATTCATTATTAGAGACAAAGCAAGGCTTTGATGTCCATAAACATGACAACTTATAAGCACACCATCTCAGTGCATCTTAGCATTAAAATTCACAAATATAATACCTTAGGTGTAGTGCAGTGTATATATGTCAGCAGCATCAAACTTTTGCATATTGGATCTAAATTCTGATTTTCGCTTGCATCTTGCTTCTGCTGATTTCGGGTCTCTTTTCGGGGGCTGTTGTAGCTTCTGAATTTCGTCTTCTGTTGTTGTATTTGATGTAACTTAAATGTTGACGTTTAGCTTCAATGTTGACATTTAGCCTAAATGTTGACATTTAGCCTAAATGTTGACATTTAGCCTAAATGTTGACATTTAACCGTTGATGGGCAAAAACTTTATCTTTTACTATTTCTTTTCACATTATTTGCTTAAAACTAAGAGGGAATAACAATCTTGCTGACATCCGGTGTCAGCAGTTTCAATTTGCATAACAGATTGTTATATCTGCATAACAGTTGTTTATATGTGCATATCATGAAGTTATATTTGCATAACAGTAACTTATATTTGCACAATATAAACTTCTTATTTTTCAACTTTTTTTTAAAATTACCTTCCTCTTTTTTCTTTTTTCTTTTTTTTTTTTGTTATGTGAGAACATACCATGGTTTTTTACGAGCAGCTGCTGATGCTTGTGTGGTGACATGCTTGTGTAACAAAAAAATATGTAAACAGAAGCTGTAAATCTGTCATCAATCATGCAGAAGCTGTAAATCTATAATCAGGAAAAAAAATCTGTACAAGCTGTAAAAAATCTGTAATCTGTAAAAAAAATCTGTAATCTGTGCTATGTGAAACTCTGTAATCTGTAAAAAAATCTGTAGTCTGTGAAAATCTGTAATCTATAATCTGTGAAAATTTGTAAAAAAATCTGTAATCTGTGAAAAACTGTAATCTGTGCAAATCTGTAATCTGTAAAAAATCTGTAATCTGTGAAAAACTGTAATCTGTGCAAATCTGTAATCTGTAAAAAATCTGTAATCTGTGAAAATCTGTAATCTGCAAAAAATCTATAATCTGTAATCTGTGAAATTCTGTAATCTGTAATCTCTGAAAATCTGTAAAGAAATCTGTAATCTGTGAAAATCTGTAAAAAAATCTGTAATCTGTAAAAAATCTGTAATCTGTGAAAATCTGTAATCTGCAAAAAATTA
Source organism: Persicaria tinctoria (assembly GCA_037127255.1). Classification (NCBI taxonomy): domain Eukaryota; kingdom Viridiplantae; phylum Streptophyta; class Magnoliopsida; order Caryophyllales; family Polygonaceae; genus Persicaria; species Persicaria tinctoria. Next base: position 13,171,080 of record JBANSL010000012.1, read on the forward strand.
AGTTTTAAAATATTTATATTCACATTTTAATATGTAATTCCAGCAATTCAAGTTGATGTATATGTTTTTTTTTTTAATTTCTAAATGTGTGCTAACATGACCTCTTTTTGTGCAAATGTGTATACAAATTTGTACCGTTTATTAGGAGTTCCTACTTTTTTTTCCCCTTTTTTGGTTGTGGTGCGAACATAACTCTTATTTGTTTATTTGAATGTTATGTTATAATATAATTAAAAGCCTTTTAGCTCAATGGTAGAGTGATGTGCTTATGCGCAAATACGTGGGTTCGAATCCCGTATAGGCTAAAATTTATAATAATTCTAGTAATTTACAAAATTTTCTAATAATTGTTCAATAATAAGATATATTAGTGTAATTTTCTAGTAATTTATAGTTGCATATTATACTTTTACATTTGCATATCATCAATTTATATTTGCATATTTTAATCTTATATTTGCATATTATCAATTTATAATTGCATATCATACTTTTAAATTTGCATACTTTTACATTTGCTTTTATATGATTAGTTCATTCTTTTATATGATTTGTCACATTATTTGCTTCAAATTAAGAGGTACAAACAATGTTGATGACATCTGGTGTCAGCTGTAACAATTTGCACAACAGGTTGATTTTTGTGCATATCATAAAGTTATATTTTCATAACAGTAACTTATATGTTGACATTTAACTTAAATATTGACATTTAGCTTAAATGTTGACATTTTAGCCATTGATGTGCAAAAGCTTTATCTTTTACCATTTCTTTTATTAGAGGATTTTAGAAGTTTGAGCTTATTATCTCATGTAATATGATATAAATTTTGAGAATGATGTTATTTGTAAACTTTATCTTTTATTATATGTTAACATTTAGCTTAACTGTTGACATTTGGCTTAAATGTTGACATTTGACTTAAATGTGCAAAAGTTTTATCCTTTACCATTTCTTTTATTAGAGGATTGTAGAAGTTTGATATTCTCATATCATGTAACATGATATCAATTTTAAGAATGATCTTATTTGTAAACTTTAACTTTTATTAAATATTGACATTTAGCTTAAATGTTGACATTTACCCGTTGATATGCAAAAGCTTTATCTTTTACCATTTCTTTTATTAGATGATTATAGAAGTTTGATATTCTCATCTCATGTAATATGATATCAATTTTGGGAATGATCTTATTTGTAAACTTTATCTTTTATTATATGTTGACATTTAGCTTAAGTACTACATAATAATAGCACAACTGTTCTTTCTTTTATACTGATCACTATCAATTTCTTTTTAGTTTCAATACAAAGAGTAGTAACTTCATAAATTTCAATCTAAATTTTTACATTACATCAAATGTCAGCACTATAAAATATTTTCACATTAATTCAATTCATTCTAAAATCAAAAATCAGATTTTGGTTGTGCATAATCATTACAAGCTAGTAACACAATATCTCACTGCATTTTAGCATTAGAAGCTATTCAACCAACACATTAGACCGAGCTCAACTATCACTTGTCAACAACACCTGATTTTTGCATAGGTATTAATTAGTAGTAGCACAACTATTCTTTCTTTTAGACTCATCACTACTAATTTATTTTTAGTTTCAATACAAAGAGTAGTAACTTCATAAATTTCAATCTAAATTTGTGCCGAAGGCACAAATTTTACTTCATTATATCAAACGTCAGCAGTGTAACAGATTTTTACAGTAATTCAATTCATTCTGAAATCAAAATCATATTTTGGTTGTGCATAATCATTACAAGCTACTAACACAACATCTCACTGCATTTTACATCAGAAGCCATTAAACCAACACCTTATATTGAGCTCAACTAATACTTGTTATCAGCATCCTAGGTTTGCATAGGTACTACATAATAGTAGCACAACTGATATTTCTTTTATACTAATCACTATTAATTTCTTTTTAGTTTCAATACAAAGAGTAGTAACTTCATAAATTTCAATCTAAATTTATGCCGAAAGCAAAAATTTTACTTAATTACATCAAATGTCAGCACTATAAAAGATTTTTACATTAATTCAATTCATTCTGACATCAAAATCAGATTTTGGTTGTGCATAATCATTACAAGCTACTAACACAACATCTCACTGCATTTTACATTAGAAGTTATTCAACCAACACCTTAGATTGAACTCAACTAATACTTGTCAGCAGCATCCGAGGTTTGCATAGGTACTACATAATAGTAGCACAATTTTTCTTTCTTTTATACTGATCAGTATTAATGTCAGCAGCGTCAGCATCTCCGATGTCGGCGTCAGCCGACATCAGCGTCAGCGCTGACACGGAAAATGTTAGTGGTGTTCACAATGTTAATGGTGACAATGTCAGCAGTGTCAACAATATTAGTGCTTACACGAAAAAAAGAAGCGTTGGCACAAAAAAAAAAAGCATCTTCGACGTCGGCGTCAACAGTGTTCGCAACATCGATGTCGGCGTCAGCAGCGTCAACATCTCCGATGTCAGCGTTAGCCAACATTAACGTCAACGCTAATACAGAAAATGTTGGTGGTGTTCGCAATATTAGTGGTGACAGTGTCAGCAGTGCCAGCAATGTCAACAATGTCAGTGTCAACGGTGTCAGGAATGTTGGTGTCAGCAACGTCGGGTTTGACATTAATGCAATTTTAAAGCCTCTTATGTCAATAAATGGTAGAGCGATGTGCTTATGTGCAAATAAGATATATTAATGCAATTTTAAAATATATATGGATTTGCATATTCTTTCCATAAGGTTTTTTAAGCTTGCATAACATAATATTATATTTGCATATCATAATATTCTATTTGCATAACATCGGGTATAGTTGCATATCTGAAAGTGCTGACATGTAAATTTTTGTTTAAAAAAAAATTAAAAAAAAAAAATCTGAAGGAGTTGGTCAACGGTCCAGCGATGGGGGGCACCGAGGGGGGGCAAGGGGGATGGACACTTTTGCACTTTTTCCAAATTTATGGATACTCCTCTAATTAGAGGAATTTTTATGGATATTTTTGTTAACCCCCCTATATAAAGTTGATGGTTGATTAAATCCACATCCAGTAGCTTGAAGGGTGATTTTATGCGTGATGAAATAGAATTGAGAGATGGAGATGGTATGTGTTGTGAGGGTGTAGCAAGACATGGTGTTGCCATCTTGTGAGAGGGAGGACTTGGGTGTAATTTAGTGAAATTAGTCTTGTCAATAGTCGTTTTGTAGTCTTATCAGTAGTCTCACTCGTTAAAATTGGCTTCACTCAATCCACCCATGATTACTCTCTAGGGCCCAAGGAGTCCAGACCAAGTATAGTTTGGTTAATTGCTAGGGTATTTAGCAATTGAATTAAACAAATGAAAGGGAGAAGCAAAGTGTACGTGTTGCTTCCACGGAGTAGTGTCGCCATCAACAAGGAGAAAGGAGAGAAAGAAAAGAGGGAGGAGGGAGAAAGAAGAGGAAAAGGAGATTTGAGCGGAGTCATTTTCTTCTTCGGCAAGTCAACAGTCAACAACGGGGGTTTGTTGATAAATATTTTCTCGCCCTGCAAATATAATCTGATTGCAAGTGTTTAGCTAGGTTTTGGAGAGGAATCCATTCTAGATCCAAGTTGTATTTAGATTGGGTGTTTGAGATCGATCTCCATGTTTGTTTGTCTCGGTTTTGAGACTGGATTGTTACTTTTACTGGTTTGTTGATTATTAGATTGGTTGATCTGGAGGGCGTAAGGTGGGTTTTTTGATCATCTGGTTTGAGAGGGTTTTTCCCATGCAAATCTTGTGTCGATATTTGTGTTTTTATCTGTGTTTTGAGTTGCTTGGTTGTTTGGTTTCTGGATTTGATATTATCGGTTGGTTATTGGTTTGTTGCTGATTGTTGTCGCCTCTCTTATTACTCGAATTCGCTTCCGGGTGTGGTCGAAAAGTGGTTTCTAGCCCAACATATTCTTTGTTCACTAACACATAGGGCTCCTATATGACCGTAGCTCTTGTGTATGTGGATGATATGCTTATTATGAGTAATTCTAATGCTGACATTGCTTTCACTAAGGAGGCTCTACAAAAGGCATTTACTATTAAAGATCTGGGTGTGGCTAGGTACTTCTTGGGCATGGAGATTTCATGATCTTCATCTGGGATTCTACTCGACCAACGCAAATACATCCTAGACATTTTGAAAGATGCTCAGATGAAGGGCTGCAAAGTTGTTGCTTTTCCTATGCAACATGGGGTCAAGCTTTCATCATTTGATGGGGATCCTTTAGAAAATCCTAAAGCTTATCGAAGGTTAGTTGGCTAGCCTCTTTATCTCACCTTAATAAGACCAGACATTTCCTTCACAGTCCAATAACTCAGTCAATATTTACAGAAGCCATTGAAACCTCATTGGAATGCTACCATGTACCTTTTGCGCTATCTTAAAGGAAGTTTTCACATGGCTTTATCCTATTTGAGTTCATCCTCCCTAAAATTTACAGAACATCAGGTTGTAGAATGATTTATTCTGCAAGTTTCAGGAATTTTCATTGTTCTTAATATGGAAAGAGTACGGTATTTCGTTACACTGAATTGTTTTTGGGTCACAGATTTCATTGGGCTGGATTTGCCTAATCAGAATTAATTTATTTATATTGATAAAAGAATATTGATGTCTTATGATTACACATGAACACCCAACAGTTAACATTAATTGCAGTACTGTAGAGTTTAAAATTGATGTATGGTAGGGATATTCTTACTATTATATATGTGTAGGGGAGGAATCTGAAAGTGTTGAAATCAAACCAACACAGCCAAGCAAATAGAGACAAGCTTCTTTCAATTCATAGGAAGAAAAGTAGTGGTGGTGGTGAGTGACAACCCCGACGTGGGGTTACAACATAGCAAAAAACAATAATTCACCTTAAGTGAGTCAGTCAAGCTTTATGCTTGTATCTTAGCTCTTGGCACTTTAGTCAGACTGAGAGTGAGAAGTTATGAGGCAGATAGGAGGTGGAAGAGAGCTAAATTCGCAAGATGTGCAGGGTCATTGGTATGATGGGTTGATTGCTCATAAGGAGCTTAATCAGTAAGATATTACTATACGAAGCTTATAATGAATAAAAGAAGTAATAAGGATTAATGAGACTGAACCAAACAATTCCAAATTAGTTTAGGTAAATAGCTACTCATGGAGGTTTCCTGAAACTAACTCTATAGATACTTGCCACTCTGCCAGTTTCTCTCAGAACATTACTAATAAATTAAACTTATTTTGAACACCAAATCCCATTTTTAGTTGACAAAAATACTGCAATTGATGATGGCAAAACAGGCCAGTTCTCTGTAGTCAGCAGATAAATGCACAATAAACATCACAACTCTGCCCTGCCTGATTCATCAAACCCAGCACACAGAAAAATGCAGCTGACAATTTTCAACCAATAACAGAAGCTCAGTTTCTAAACCTCTCAATTGCCACACCATTATCGAATTTCAGTAAAATTTGTGTTGCATAAAAGAGATTAAAACAGCTTTATAAATTATAGACAAGTTTCATCAAATCTGAACTCAGCAGATCCTTTGAAGCTATATGGACAAATAAAGCATTGTAGCATTTGGGCCTTGTTTTAGGCATTCTAATTCCCAAAGGAAGTAGGAACAAATAATTGGGCCTTGTTCATCAAGTCCTCCCAAATTAAGACACTCAACTTCTAGTTCAACGCATCGAAGAATTAAAAGTCCTCAAACAAGGTCGATGCTACATCTGACAATTTTCATTACATGAAGTAGATTATATTGCTTGCGGAGATCGATCTATTATAATAAGATGTGCCACCTTTTATTCAAAAAAAAAGTAGATTATATTGCTTCTGGAGATCGAATGTCAATTAGTTCGACAGTAGTCCAATTTCAACTTACAGCTCTAATTTAACTATATCTTAGCTGATTTGCTGCTGTAAATTGAAAGTTTAATTGGCTGTTTGGGTTGACAAACTATGAAATCCTTCGATGATTTACCCTGAAACTGAAACAAGAACAAAAAGAGAGCCCGAATGGAAAGAGTAGGGCGAAGCAGAAGTAAATTTGGGGGATTCAGTTGAGATGGGCACCTGCCTTTAACTAGTCAGCAAAGAGCGAGTAGCGTGATCACATTCGCAGATTCGCTGCCATCAATTCTGCAATTCCTGTGGGAGTGATGATAAGCAGAGTTGGGGTATAAGAAAGACAGTATCACCGGTTCGGCGATTCTATATTGACAAGTAAAAACAAAGATTCAGAATTCGGGAAGCTTGGTTTTTTTTTATCATCAATTTCAATCAGAATAAAGTATAAAATGCCCAATCTTGGGATTTTCATGTTTCAGCATCAATACATTCCAAATGATCACCTTCACAAGGCAAGATTGGAGCTCTGGATGCTCTGCTATCTCATCCCACCGACAATCTAAAATTGTATCTGCAGATAAAAGTCCCACAGGAACTTGGAAAAGTGAACTCTGTGCATGGAAAGAACTTCTAGATGTCAAAATTACTCGAATGATCACCCAATCAGAATCATACACTTCACATACATCTGAACTCACATCCTCAAATTGGAAGAGTAAGATGCAATATGTATATCTAAGTGACCAACTAAATGTCTTCAAATACACGTTTCAAAATTTTCCAATTCTATAAAATGCCAAGCTTGAATCCTCACTGCCTGTTTACACATTATTTTCCATTTATCCCATAATATATACCAAACCAGTTCATAAATTGTCGGAACACAGTCAAGTCAAGGGAGAATTGAACAGAAATGGAGAAATCAAAGAAATGTGAATGCCTCGTTACAAGTCTTCTCAAAATGGACAGAATGCATTCAGTAACAAAATCGAGAGATTTGTGAAGCAAGAACTTGAACCTTTGTCACAATGTGCCAAGATCAGAGAACATGCAAAAAACCACTATGGCTAGTATGTACATTGTTCTGGAATCTGGCATGTAGTTCAATATAAGAATCTGGCGGGACCTGTTGAATGATGTGAGCAAGAACTTGATGTATAAACGTCACACTTATTAGCCCCTCCTCCCCTCCTCTGACTCTCTTCTTGAATTCACCTCCCATTCCTCCAATTTGTAGTTCTTGCAAGGTTGTGATTAGTTTCAATCCCTCTGGAAGTCGACATGCACACACAAAGTGATAAATAAATGTCACTCTTGAATATGAAATTTGATACAAATTGCTTACTGTGGGAATTTCGTCTAGGCCTCTTGGGTACGTGCACATATAGAATCAAAACTAACACAAATGAACTCCAGGGACATGCTGAATGATGTGCGCATCTTCTCCTCCTACTTTTACTCTATCCTTGAATTCATCTCCCATAACCCAAAGCTTTAATTCTTGCAAGGTAGTGATGAATTGCAATCTCTCTGGAAGCCTTCTCAGTTTCTCACATTTGTAAATGTCCAACGTCCTCAGTTGGGGCATTGCTCCTGCTTCAATCCTCCAATCTTCCAAGTTTATAAGGACTGATAGACTGAGCTCTTTGAGCTGTGTAAACTGACGGGCCATCACAGTCCAATTAGTTCCCACATAGGACCCCTCATATAGCTCGAGGTACATTAAGTTGGGGAGTTTACCCAAAGCTGCTACCTCGGCTTCTTCTTCAATCCCCGTGTCCCTCAACTGTAACTTGAAAATGCTGGTGGGGAACTGATTGCAGTTGCTCAATCTAGCTTGTATTCTTCCACATAATCGCAGCTTCCTTAGATGTTGGCAATGACAGATAGGCTGTAAATTCTCTAGCATCACAACCTTTCCATCTACTGTGTCTGCATCCCATTCCAAGGCCAATGAATGAAGAGCATCTGACAATATGCTTGGGCATCGAAATGCCACCTTTAGTTGCTCCTTGCTTGATATGTTTCTTATTTGCAACTTTTGAACAGTTGGACTCAAACGGGGTAGTTCTTCCATCATCCAAGGGCCTCCTGTCATACCCTTGAATGTATGCAAACGTTTTAGGGTATGCAACTTCCACACACCGCCCTTGATTTTAGGATAAGAAGTTATGGAAAGATGCCTGAGGCTCTCGATTTTCCAAAGAACATTAGGGAGTAATAGCACTTCCTTATCCCCTAGATAATACCTCCACTGTAGGTATTGAAGGTTACGCAAGTTTCCAATAGAGTCAGGCAGTTGATGGATATTTGTCAAATATAAACGAAGGTACCTGAGATGAATCAAACTCCCTGTCCCTTTTGGTAAGGTACCATCTGAAGTTTTAATACCTTCAAGGATTAGAACTCTGAGTAACTTGAAATTCTCGTGTATGGGCTTCAAACTCAGCTCATTATAACTACAAACACCTTGATGGAGAAGAGATCGAAGGTGGGAGCAGTGTGTTGGGAGCGGAAGGTAAATTCTGCAAATTAATTAATTAAAACAAAAAAGATCATTACTCATCTCCACAGCATTGTATTACATGGTGAGCAGCTTTGATAACTCTCCAATGGAACACCAATAAAAAAAAAAGTTGATATTTTATTAAGTTTTTAGTTTTTAAAATAATGTCAAACAGTCAAATTACCTACCTTTTAGTAAGACGGATGGAATATTTTGGAACATATTTTGAAAGCTAAAATAATGACAAATATAAAATATTGGTGGACGATAGGAGGGAGGAGTACGTAGTTATCTTACTCATCTGAATAAAGTGCGGTTCGACGTAATTCCATCACTCTTGCATCTGCATTTGAGGATTGAGAAGTGAATATCTCAAGGAAGTCTTGTTGCTTTGCTTTTTTGATACATAAATCTCTCACTAGATCATGGACTTGAATCGACTTTACTTCCCCTCTATAATTTTTGCTTGCACTTTGAACCACACAACGATCAATCAACTCTTCCAAATAGTCTCGCGCCACATCCTCCAATGTCTCACCTTCCTTACACATATTAGATGTGATAAACCCTTCAACTATCCACATTTGAATTAGCTGCCCTGTTTGAATCTTAGTGTTCTCTCGAAACATTGCCAAGTAAAGAAAGCACGGTTTAAGGTCACTACGTAGATCATTATAGCTTAATGTAAGCATCTCATTCACAGGCCCATACAAGTGTGTGCCATCCCCCTCTTTCATTATCCATGAGCTTACTGCCTTCTTGACCCTTTCCCAACCTCCAAGGGTTTTCTTTTTACTTAAAATGCCAGCTAGCGCAATCACTGCCAATGGTAACCCTTCACATTTCTTCAACATCTCCTTCCCTAAAGTTTCTTGGACACCAATATCCATAGAATTGTTATTCTCCTCATAAATGAGAGCTATCTTTCTAAATAGATCCCAACTCTCTTCTTCGGTGAGGCGTCTTGGCTCGTGGATGACGCTTTTAATATCTACAAAATCAACTACTTGTCGTTTTCGAGTTGTGATTATGATTCTCCTTCCATCATTTGGCAAAGACAGAAAGATCTCTCTCAATGCTTGCTTTTCCCATACATCATCAAGAACAATCAAATACTTTTTACCCTTCAAATGTTGATGAAGCTTCTCTACCAACAATTCGCTCCAGCCCTCATCCCTACTCATAGTTTCCCCAGTGGCTTTTCTCAACAACTCAACTAGGATATGTTGAGCAACCCACTCTTTTGAAATTGTTAACCAAGCTATGCAATTGAAATGCCCCTTGACGCTATCATGGCTGTACAGCTTCCTAGCAAGAGTGGTTTTGCCAGAACCACCCATTCCCAAAATTGATAGCACTTGGGTTTTGGGATCATCGGTAGTCAACATCACGACCAACTTGTTGATGTCTTCCTCAAGGCCAACCATACGCTCCTCCTCGGTATAGGAATAAGCAGGTAGCCTCTTCCGGTTATCTCTATTCAGCCTGGCTCCATCATCTGTTTTATTTCCCCCAGTACTTGGACCCACAAATCTTGTCCAGCTATCCATGGTTTCAGCTATCCTAGCTTTGATGGCTTCAATCTCGGATCCAACTTGGTGGGTGTGTGAAAGGGAGCGACAGAGGCATACATACCTTTTGAAGAAGGCTTCCGTCTTATCAAGAGGAATATTAGCTTCAAAGATGTAGGACTCAATCACATCTTCAGCATCATAAACAAGCTTTCTGATCTCGGTGATGGTGGTGCTGGTTCGTTCATCATCACCTTCCTCATCCCTGGCCTCCATGTCTACGAGGAAGGCGTTCATCGCTGTCAGCTCCCTTTGTAAGCTCTGAACTTGGTCCTCCACACCGTACAACAGCTTGGCTTCTTGGAGCAGAAGATCACTGATCTTTCCAGCAGCAAGACTAACAATAGAGCCGATACTCATTTTTTGCTGTGTTTGAAAAGGACTAACAGATGGAGAAGTATGAAGGCTATTCAGTGTGAAGTATGAAGCTGCCTGCCTCACAATTCAATGTCTTTTGATGAAAAAAGGTGACTTTCTAGGAAACCACCTTAATCAATTTGGCATCTTTCCGGCCACTTAAATCAAAACTCAAAAGTCCACATCAAACCAAATTGTTGCTAAAATACAGTTGAAGTTTTAAATTTTGATAATTCCCCAAGGAAATAACCTCATCCTGCTAACAACTTTGATAGAAGCTGCATATGAGCATTAAAAAGAAAGCATTGGTTGCAAGAGATGTGCTTGAACTAAAAAGATCTTCATGTATGTTATGTTAGTAACGACTGATCACAACATATCCTTTCAGTGCCAAATCTGATCTCAATGAAATTTAAGTACAATCCAATCATCCACCCAAATGATCGTTCTTCCACCAGTATGCATTAGCCACCGTCCTGCTGTTGATACTCAATTTCAGCCAAAAGATTTAAAGGGAAAAAAACGAACTCTGCTTTCTCAATTTCCTACCTGAACCAGATTTCAAGAGTGGTTTGTATGAACAGAACATACAACATATATCATACGTCATACATGGATGGTAAGATTTCAAAAGTTAACAACTCAATCGTCAATCCAAGTTGTTACTGTAAAAAGAGAACCTTTCATAAAGCTCCATGGGAAAGGTCAAGCATTGTAGCATTCGAAGAAGAGTCGCTTTGCAGCGCCGTCGCAAGGAGTGGCAGAGTCGCCGACATCAACTTGATTGACGGGATTTCCCCCAAATCGTTTCTGGAAGAAGTTTCAATCGAACACCACAAATTAGATTTACAGAAATGAAGAAAGTAGGAAATATAGTCGCCACAAGCGGATCAAGGTTTCAATTCTTAATTTCAGTTTCAAAAAGAAGACGCGACGGAAAACCCTAGTTTTGATTGCAACCACGAGGTGATCACTATCGTTAATATGAGCAAAATCAGCCAGTGATAGTTTTTTAATGATTCATCATAAAAGATTTCAATTCACCATTTTCACAAAGGCGATATGAATGTGAGATTGGACTTGTTATGAAGCCAATTTCACTTAGGCGATATGAATTCAGATCCCCATAAATCACAAACAATTACACATTCTAACTCACTGCAATTGCAATTAGTAATCTAAGAACATGCGGTTTTCTCATTGCACCGCCCCTCCTACAAACCTATTAATTCCCTGCCTCGTTCTGGAAAATGTAAAGCATTGTAGCATTGGGCCTTTGTTTTGGGCTTTCTAAAGGAAGTAGTAACAAAGAATTGGGCCTAGCTTGTTCATCAAGTCCTTCCAAATTAAGAAAATGTCAATTTGCATAACTAGCCATATAAAAAAAAAAAAGGCCAATTTGCATAACTAGCCATATAAAAAAAAACTTTGCATAACTAGTCATATGCCTTGATTATTTGCATGGGGTAGAAAGTGGCCATTTTTTGCAAATAAAAATAGCAACCGGGAGAGGAAGTTGCAGGTGAAGGTGGGGGACACTGTAGCTACACTGTAGCTGTCAGTAGGTGTCAGTGACATGTGGCACCAAAAGGCATCCTCCATTCATTTCAGAAAACTGTAGACTGTCCATCTTACCAATAGAATTAATTTGTCCTACCAATAGGCTAAACTTGTCTTTCCATACCTGGAGATATTTTGGAAAGAATCCGGAGGGGATTCAATGTAGCTGATTTGGCGGGCTGTCAGTGTACTTTTGGCGCCAAAACAGAATTCCTCTTTTGAGAAAAGGGGGGAGCATTTATGAGGAGAAAATGCAATGATTGCATTGATGGGTGTCCTCTAAAAACATATATAAGCTTGAAAAGAGGATCTGAAACACCATAACATGCTCTGCAAAAAGCGAAAAGGACGAGGAAAAAGTTACCCGTTCATTCTAGGAAACGATACAGTCCCCATCCTACCAATAGAATATTTTCGTCTTACCAATAGTGTACAACTGTCCTTTCATACCTGAAAAAGTGCAAGAAGTTTGTCCGATGACAGTGGCAGCGATGTGTAAGTGATCTTGTACCTATCCTTTGTAGTTATTCATTTTTCTTATAACAGAACTACCCCAAGGTGACGGTTTCACAAGACCGGTTGCAGAAAGTTCGTAATTTATACTCTCTTTTTGATCAATTGCATGACTTGCAAATTAAGATAACAAATTCAAACGCTATTTTTGCTTCCTGCGAAATTATCACTTCTTGATGCCTAGACGATCATAAGGACCCATTGAAAATAGTCTATTAGCTCAATTGGTAGAGCGTTGTGTTTGCACACAAAGATGTGAGTTCGACTCTAACATAGGCTAATACGGAGTATGTGTGTTCATGAATCTCTCTAAACTTATACAATTATGAACCTGGCAGAAAATATATACACTAATGGTATGACACATTTACGAACATGTTAGGACAAATTCATAAATCTCTCTGAACTTATACAATTATAAACATGACAGAAAATATATACATTGGTGATAGGACAAATCTGTGATGATCATGAACTTGTCAGCGATGACTGGGTACTTCTGAGTGTTAATATTCACTACTTGGATCTTGTCTTTCAGTGTAGCACTAACTTTATCCAGGATAGGGACCATAGCTTGAGATTCATCATCGTAAAGTCAATTATGCATTTACATTTTTCCAATAGTATAAATATATCGTACCATCAGTGTGCATCTATCCTACCATTAGTGTCAAGTTATACAGGAATTAATGGGTTTCCATTATGATCCTACCAATATCGTTATCTTCTCCTACCATTAGTTTCCATCAATCCTACCATTCTGATCCTACCAATATCGTTGTTTTCTTCTACCATTAGTTTTCATCTATCCTACCATTTTTGTGTATCTATCCTACCAATTTAAATAGCTTTGAAAGAAAACCAAGCTAGAAACCGTAGCAAATTATGTTCCGCATTTTCCAAAATAACAACAAAGGGTAGAGGGTTTCCAGTCTACAACAGAAGATGAAGGAAACCTAAGTAACATTATATCCAAGGGTAGAGGCTCTAATTCGGTCGTTCTAGCATTGAATTAGATTGGATTCATGAATTTTGATTGATAGAAATTGGATTGACATTGAGATTTATGGATTGGTAATTGAGATTGAGATTAGAGTCAATTCACGCATCAATGATTACTAGTCTGGGATTTGTAGATTGGTCAATATTAATTCTACTTGTTTGCCAATAGTACAAATATATCTTACCATTCGTGTACATCTATCGTACCATTAGTGTCAAGTACACTTAGGAATTTCGGTAATTACATTTTTATCATATCAATATCGTATATTTATCCTACCAGGTTTACAAATTTGTCCTACTACTAGTCACGATAGAAAATTTATTGTCAAATATCTCAATTTAAATCACGGTAGAAAATAACCATAAAGCCTCCGGGGAAAAAGTGTCTTCATCAAAACAAAACAGGAAGGGGCATCACCTGTTAGACCACATGGCCTCAAATCCCACAACAGCATGTGGTTGTCTGTGCCTCCATTAACCAATTTGCAATTTCTACGCAACAATGCAGAAGCTAGGAACTGAGCATTTTTCTTAACTTGCTGCATGTATGCTTTATACTCTGGCGTAATAGCTTGTTTCAAGGCTATATAGCAAGGGCGGCAATATGGTTATTGTGTGGTCCACCTTGCAAAGCTGGAAACACAGCAAAGTTGTTGAAGTAACAATATCACAATAATCAAAGGGGCTCACACATTCCTGCAGAAAGGAAACACATGAAACACTAAGAAAATAAAGGAAACTTACATAATGAATAACACAAATGAAGAATTATCGTGGAATAAAAAATCTGCACCACTGATTTCTAGAAGAAGAAGATGTGCATACACATATCATTTACTATCAATATTAAAGCTAAGAAAAAATGTCTTCATCCTTCTCTCAATGAAAAGGTTTACATGGATGAATATCCAGAATGAAACAATCATCATACAACAAAATACTTTAAGGGAAAAAAACATATAACTGCCTCATATCCAAGCTGATGGAAGTAAGTAACTATTGTTACACCAACTCAAAGGTGTCATTCCTTCTCTAAATCCCTATTTGCCTGCCATGGTGCCAAGTGCAAAGCTCTTTGATATTGAACGCTTGGCATTTGGCAAGCACAGATGCTAAAAAGCACTTGTTCCTCCAGGAGAATATTGAGGTGCTGAAAGCTTCTTCATTTTCTGGAACCACTCTTCCTTCCACAATCCATGGCAAGCATTTAGCATAGCTCAGCTATAAAAGGCAACATAAATTCTTTATTGGTCAAATTTGAAAAAAGCAAGAATAAATTCCTAGACAATGGGCGAAATGGAATGAGGAATTTTCATTTACAATATACAAACAATAGTTTTTACTTTATCATTTCAACCTTATAAATCAAAGATTTAATCTTTGATGAAATCATATCAGGGTTTGAAATCATATTAGTTTTTAATTTATCATTTCAACTTTATCCAGCATGACTTTAACCATCCACCCAACCAAATCCCCAATCCAATTCCTACTCAATAAATCAACCCCCAACTTCATCAAATCCCCTTCTCAATCAAATAGTATAAACCAATTTCAGTAGTCGAAAGTGTAGATCATCAAGCAGAAGCCTGATTTCAGCAGGAGCATCTTTAACCATAAATCGTAATCCCTTCGGCCCTTCCTCTCTACAATCCATCTAGATTAATTAAATATCCTAAATCGAAAGTCAAAACAAATTTCGGCAGATTCAAAGAATTGTTTACCTTATTTGCAATAGCACAGGAGCCTAAACCCATTGGAATGCTTCTTCTTCATCCACGTCGAGCCATAGGAAGATCTTCTGGACCTGAATCGATCCCTTTCAAGTCCAAGATGGAGCCGTAGTGAAGCTTGCCGGAGATGGACTTGTCTTGGTAGACCAGGCAGTCCAACTGGAGATAGCAGGGCTTGTCGAGATCAAAGATGAAGGAGCCTTCGTCGTCGAGCGTGTAATGGACGGATGCCGGCAAGAGGCTGCTGGCGAAAGCGCGTACAAGATCTTAGGGTTTCGGAGACAAGCTCCTTCGATGAAGTGAAGGCTTCATTTCGGAAATTGGCCAATTAGACTCACCCGGACCTCGCTTCTTCATGGGATTCCGACACATGGCAGCAGTGGGGCGAGGCGGAAGGAAGGTCCGGCGGTTGAGAGGAAGGACCATCCGCCCCAGCCCCGGCTTCTCTCTCTGGGATTCCCCTTAGGCCCACCCGCACCCACCGCCTCACCCTCCCCTCTCTGGGATTCCGACGCTTACCTGCTACAACAGGTTGCAAACAGTTCCAAATGATCGGCCTTTTTATTTGCAAGAAATAGCCTGGCCATTTTGACCCATTTCCCCCCCGGCTATTTGTGCAACTAGGCCCGTTTTTTGGGCTATTTAGTGCTATTTCCTCAAAAAAATTTTGTGCACAAATAGCCAAATGCTTTGATTATTTGCATGGGGTAGAAAATGACTATTTTGTGCAAATAAAAATGGTAACCGGGAGAGGAAGTTGCAGGTGAGGGTGAGACCGTCACTGTAGCTGCTTCATTTTGCTGAGAGAAATGAGGAGGGGAGGTGCTGCACATGTCAGGGAATTGGGGTGGAGGGGAAATGTAAATGATTGTAATTAAGGGTGTCAATCAACCCTTATAAAATCTTGATTGATGGGTGTCATTCCTTAGTAAATGCTCTGAAAAAATAGGGCCAACATAGGACACGAGTGGCATGGTGAGGGCAAAGCATCACCTTCATATCTGGGAAATATGTCCTACCAAAAGACGACATTAATCTTACCAAAAGAAGACAGTCGTCTTACCAATAGGCCAACTTTGTCCTACCATAGTTGGAAATTTGGAGATAATATAGAGGGGAATGTCCGTAGTGGTTTGGGCGGGATGTCTGTGTAATTTTGGCGCCAAAAACAAGGTTCTTCATTGAGGGAGGAGGAAATGACATCTGTCTGACCAATATTGTATCTTTATCTTACCAATAGCATATAGTTATATTACCAATAGGCTTACCATGTCCTACCATACCTACAATTTTCGAGAAATTTGGAGTGAATTGTCAGTAGCTTATTTGGCGGGTTGTCAGTGTAATTTTGGCGCCAAAACGCGGTTCTTCTTTGGGGGGAAGGGGGGAGCATTTATGAGGGGAAAATGCAATCATTGCATTGATAGGTGTTCCCCAAGCACATATATAAGCTTGAGAGGATGATCTCAAACATCCCAACATAACCTGCAAAAACTGAGGCAGAGCAGGAGAGAGTTGGTAAGGACGGGGGAAACCCAACCGTGCATCCGAGGATACGATACAATTGTCATCCTATCAATAATACAGTTCTGACCTGCCAACAGTGTTGTACTCTCTTACCATTCCAGGAAAAGTGCAACAAGTTTGTTGGTGGCAGTGGCAGCGATGGGTAAGTCATCTTGTACCTTTCCTTTGTAGGTGTTCCCCTTTATTATATCAGAACTATCCCCCAAGCTGATACTCTTTTCCCCTGATGTACCCCAGGTGATAGGGTATGTATCAATGTGGTGTTCGGCGGTTGGTGGGCTCCCGTAGGTGGGAGCTTGGTCTTCAAGGGAGAGGCATGTACTGCAGCAATGGTGGTGCCACAGAATATTTCCTACGACCAACTGAAGGGGAATATAGTCTCGAAATTCGACGTTGACATGGTGTTGTACGACATTGAGCTCACATACCTCCCTCCTTCCATGGGTCGGGCAACTCCGATTCGGTTTCGGGACGACGATGACATTGAAGCCTACAAGTTCTACAACACTGAATACGGCACACGAGCATGGCCAGTAGCACTGCACGTAACCTTACGAATGAAAACGACAAGCCCTTCAACAACCTCCGGTGAACATCAGTCGGAAGACTCAGACGGGGCAGACGAGGTCTCCACTCCCACCCCAGGGGAGTTGCTCCTAACCGGGCCTCCCAGCACGCAGGAAGACTTGGAAGTTGGTCTGGATGGAGGCGGAGGGCCGGAGGATAAGGTTCGAGGCTTCGTCGATGACAAAGGGATGTTGGACGACCTTAGCAGTGACACTGGAGGGGCCTGCCGTTGTGGTGAGTGTCTAGCGGGGGAGGGAGAGTGTTGTAGACCTGCAAAGGACAGCGTCAGTGGGAAGCATGGGGGTCTTGCTGGGAGTGGTAAACAATCTTGTAATGGTAGGATGGAGGACAATGTATTGGTCTGCCAGTCTGACGAAGTTGGTAGGATGGACGACAACATAATGGTAGGACATGAAGAGGAAGTGGAACAGCTTAACAAGGAGGAGGGTGGTCATGTGAGCAGGTCTGATGCCATCCGACGAGGAAAGCAAGTGGTGATCGTCGACAGCGACGACGATGTGGACGTCCTACCCCCTCACGGAATGGAGGACATCATAGACGTAGGAAGCTCCGACGATGACATGATCGTGGATGGTTTCCCCGTGAAAGTGGAGGGTGGGAGTCCGAACGAGACATCTGAATCATGGGATGAGGAGGCTGAGGCAGCGCTGAGAGAGATAGAGCGATCGTACCAAGGACACAAACAGCCTTTGCCGACATTGGAGCAAGTGGAAGCGTACGTGGATCGGTCCATTCCTCTAGTCGGAGACCCTCGGTCAATGGTGAGAGAGTTACATGAGGGGGAGATGTTCGATACCAAGGCTGACATTCAGTCCCGGGTGAAGTGGGAAGCTTTGCGTGGGTGCTTCGAGATTCAAGTGAAACGATCCACATCAGACAGGTACCTGGTTGTGTGCCCCGAACCTAACTGTTCATGGTGCTGTCGGGCGTCGACCTATCGGGAAACTAAGAGGTGGGTGGTTCGCATGTTCGTGGACACACACACTTGCAAGGTTAGTGTCGTCAGCAACTACCACCGCAACGCCAATTACAAGCTGATGGGCCAGAGTTTGGTATCCGAGTAAGTTCCTAAACCGGTGTAAATGTGTTGGTGGAAATGTTGTTGGTGTAACCCGTTGATCTCATCTTTGCAGTTTTGGTGGGTCAGGGAAGGAGCTTCGTCCCCGTCAAATCAGGAAGATGATGAAGTCTCGGTTGGGCGTGGACTGCAGCTACTGGAAGGCACGCAGGGCGCAGGGAGCCGCACAGGACGGCCTCTACGGAACCTACGAAGAAAGCTACGAGCGGATGACCTCATACCTTTACATGCTTGAGCGAGCAAACCCCGGGACCGTAACCACATTAGTCCGTGATGATAACCAGCAATTCAAGTATGCGTTCGTTAGCTTGGGTGTTTGGCGGGCAGCCATCCCACACCTGCGCCAGGTACGCCAATAACACGTTATTAACATACCAACTGTTATATTTCATCTTACCAATTGTATACGTTTGTCCTTCCAATACCTTTTTACCAATACTGCCAGTTCATCCCACCGATTATAATCCTACCAACTGTGCAAGTTTATCTTACCCATTGTGTTATATTGTCTTGCCACTGACGTAATTCCATCCGACCTTATTAAGTTGATTGACATTGGCAGGTATTCTCGGTGGATGGAAGTTTCTTGAAGGGGAAGTATCGTGGTTGCTTGATGTTTGCGACTGCCCAAGACCCAAACCACAACCTATACCCCGTTGCATTTGCCATTGTCGACGGGGAGAATGATGTGTCCTGGAGTTTTTTCTTCCGTCAAATGAAACGCGTGGTCCCGGATGAGCCCCATGTGGTGTGGGTCAGCGACATGCACATGAGCATCGCGAAGGGAATCGTAGCAAATTACGACTTGACAAAGCATGGCCGCTGCACTTACCATCTATTTCAGAATGTGAAGGCATATCACAAGGCGGGTGGCCTTCAAAATCTGTTCTTCCTGATGGTAAACGCGTACACCGTTGCAGAGTTCAATGGCCACTTCGAAGCATTCAAAGCCAAGTCGCCCACTGGTGCTGAATACATTAAGACGGCCGGCTTCTCCAATTGGGCCCGGGCTTTCTATCCCGCGAATCGGTTTAACGTGACCACCACAAACCATGCCGAGTCCTTGAACTCAGTTTTCCTTAAGCCTCGTGACCTGCCCGTCACCTCCCTGATGGACAGCATAATAGACAAAGTGGCTGAGTGGTTCGCGACGCGCCGGGAGCTAAGTTCAAATCCCGAGAAGGTTGTGACGGACCATGTGGATACCGTTTTGAGGAAAAATGCCATGCATGCTATTTGTCTGGAGGTGAAGCCTTTGAGCGAACACGAGTATGACGTCCGTAAAGGGGTGTCCGCCTGGCTGGTCAACCTTTCTGCTCGGAGTTGCACATGTAAGCACTTTCAAATTGACCAGATTCCGTGTCCACATGCCCTCGCCGTGGCCAAGGTACGTCGGATCGATCCATACTCCCTCGTCCATCCTCTGTACAGGGCTGAGGCTTGGCGCGCGTGCTACGTCAATGTGGTTTACCCAGTGGCACCTCGTGAGACATGGGTGGTGCCTCCACAAATAGCTGCGACAAAATGCTTGCCTCCGGAGGTGAAGCGTGCGCCGGGAAGGCCGAAGACGAAGCGCTATCCGTCGAAGGGCGAATACAGGGGACCAAAGCGCCGTCGATCGTAGTGTTGCTTGGTGGACGCTCTAGTCAGCTGACAGACTTGTTTTGGTCATCGACCGCCGTCGCCTTGAGTGTGGATTCTGCCAGTATGTCCTTTTGCACCTGTCTCGTATTGTCGCGTTCATAGGGGGCTAATTGTGATGCAATCTTGGATTCTCCCAGTATGTTTATCGCATGTTTTGGGCACATTCACATGAACTATCGCATCTATTAAGTATTTCTCATTTCGTCCTACCACTATCAGCGCTTTGACTTCCCAATAGTTTACACTTATCCGACCATTACCTTTGTTTTATCTTACCAATTGCGTCTCAACCACACTACAGCTGACGTCCTCAACAATGTTTAATTATCTCATGCCATAAATGTCGTCTTATCTTGCCAATTGTTTCGTCTAATCTTACCAATTATAACATTCATGCAACTATAATACAACACACAAACAACCTTCGGTGAAAGCAGGAACTAATTAACGTGAACCATAAATACCAGTTGTAACCATTACAAGCATAAAACATCCTACCAACCGTGAACAAAATACACAACAAACAACAACATAAGTTTTGAAACTAACACAAGTGTCCAAACCACCAAAGTTTACTTAGAAGTTTCCAAACCATGAGAGAATGTCTTAAAAAACAGGAGAGAATGTCTTAACAAACAGGAGAGACCTACAAATCGTGGCGCTGGATGGAGAGCCCCAAGTACTGGCGGTAGGGGGCAATATAATTGTCGTTGACGCTCTCGAATGTCTCTACGCCCTCTGCCACCAGCATGATAGTCCTGATAACGTATGCCCCACAGTCACCGCTGCACGTGAAGTTACTAACAACCAGCATAAGTTAGTTACGTCTTACCACTAATGTCATATTATATCCTACCAATATGCCTATTATATCCTACCAATAGATCTAATATATCCTACCAATATGCATATTATATCCTACCAATAGATCTAATATATCCTACCAATATGCCTATTATATACTACCAATAGATCTAATATATCCTACCAATATGCCTATTATATCCTACCAATATTAGTACACGTACATAACCCAATAGTAAAGAGAAACTTACGAGGTTTCGTTCCTAGGGATCTTGGCGGTTCGAGTTATGGTGAATGGGTTGGGGACATCCACTGTGTGCCTGGCCCGGAGCTCGACAGAAAATTGCATCACCATCGGTATCAGCTTCGCAACAGGCTCGAGGTGGGCTTGAAGATCCTTCTCCTTTATCTAGTACCAATCACAGTCGAGAACTTCTATGTTCCACTTTACTAGGTCGATGACGAGCCCAATCCAGTGCTTCGCCTTGTACAACCAAGGAGCTAATATCTTCGCGTTGGCCACCGACCATGTCCTCCCGTGGGGGTCCGGCAGTGTCCCCGAGAAGTACCTCAGAAGCACCTTGGACACATTGCGCTGGTTAATGCGGTGCACATCGCCTGAAACAATGTCCAACTGCTTCACCACGGCTTCCTGCCAGTATGGGTCCACCACGACGACACCGGACTTGTTGTCACCCTCCCGGGCGTCCAATGCTTTCCGGACGAGGACCAGTGACTGCTGGATGTGCTGCGTGTAGAGGTACGTTCTAAATTCCCGTTAGGGCTTGTCCCATGACGTAAGTGAATAAGGAAACATGCGTTACAGGACAAAAGTTTGCGTACCTCGGTGGAAAGCCATACGCCGGGTGATATTAGGTTGTTAAAGAACTCCTTGTTCAATTGGGACCCGTCTGGGCCCTTAACCTGCGCGGGGAACTTCAGGAGCCAGGCCAAGAAGTCGTCTCTCTGTTTATCAGTGACCATCCCCTCCGCAACAGCGTCGGTGGTTGGACACGATGCCTTTGCCCCCTTCTTGGCCCGCTTAGCGGGTTGAGTAACCACGCAGTCCCCTAGCTTTGATGTGATATTCCTGTCACGCTTGCCTCTCCTAGGCTCCAGCTTTGTCTCCTAACAATCAAACACACCCGAGTTATGTTCAAACAACTTTTATTATCCTACCAAAACAGATTCAACATTATACCAAAATGGTTAATATATCCTACCAACTGGGTTATTATATTTGACCAAAATACAACTGCCTTTTTTATCATACCAAAAAGCATCTTTTGTCTTACCAACATAGTCAGACTATCCTACCAATAAGAAAGGTTTACCTTTTCCTCCGCATCGTCTGCATCAGAATCACCCTTGGAACCCTCCCCTGCAGCTTCTTTTACATGCTCCTTGCCCTTCTTAATCTGTTCCTCAGCCTGCACCACCTTCTCTCCATCGTCCTTGCCCTTGTCACCCTCCTTTGGCTCCTCCTCAACCTTTTCCTGAACGTCCTCACCAGTGCACATGCCCTGCCCCTTCAGATCAGAGTTCAGCTCTTCTTTCTCCGCCGTGTTATCCTCAACGTTCTGTCCCTGCTTGCCCGAGCCCTGGTCATCAGCATTCATCTCTTCCTTGTCCTCTGCCTTTTCCTCAACCTTCTCAGCATTCTCAACCACGTCGGCCACAACCTTGTCCAAATCTTTCTCAACATCCTTCTCAACGACATCATCATCAAATACATCCAAAAGATCCTACCAATTGCACATGATTGTCATACCATATGGCTTAAAATGGTTTACCAACAGGCAAACATTAACTTACAAATTGCACATACGATGGACAATCGAGCACATACCTTTCTCTTGCCGGTCCTCTCTGATAACGCCTTCTTGCATTCTCTAGAAACTGCAGTCACCTTCTCGTCAAGCTCCCTGAACCTGGACCCCATCTCCACCATCATGCCCTTGAAGAGAGCCTTAACCTTGGCCACAATCCGAGCCTCCAAACCGATGCTCGACACGTCTGACCCAGACTGGCTGGTTCCCTGACTGGGTCCAGCAGTGACATCCTCATGTCTCCGCTTATCTCTATGGGCCCTCATGTGGTCGCCCACAATCTGATCAAAGAAGACGTCTGGAGCGTCTTTCTTGTACGATGAGTGGGGGTGCGCATCTTTTTCCTTATGGGTGGGGTGCAAGATGGGCTCTGGCTTCGCCAGCAGAACGTGTTCATCAATTGGGTCGTCGGCGGGGGCGTCCAGGCTGAGGAAGGACTTCACATTCTCGTATCGTATGTGCGAGTTTGGCGTTTCCCATCGCAGACACCTGGGGATGATGGTCTCGTCGATGTTGCGGCCAAAATGATTCCCAATCTCAGGGAAGGTCTCGTACACCCACAACTGCAGATACAATATGGTAAGATATTAGAACTCAGTTGGCATGACAAATGAAGCTATTTGGTAAGTTCAATTTATTTTTTGGTAGGATATTCATTAACCATTGGTAAGATATAAATATCTATTTGGTAGGATATTTATACCCCATTGGTATGATACAATTTTTCACAATTGGAAAAGGATTATAATATTTTGTAAAACTTCACTAACCTGGAAGGCCATGGGGAACCCGTACAACGCGTAGGTCGGCCTGTCTTTAAGGTGACTCTTTGCAGCCACCATGGCCTTCAACGTGCCGTCGAGGCTTTCATGTAGCCTATCGTACACGAGCCTTCCCCAAGGGAACTCCAGAAAACGGTTTGTGTCCTCAAGCAGCAGCTTCACAACCCACCCCCTTATTTGTGTCTTCTTCTCCAACCCAAACAGAACACCCTCCACTATGACGAGGAGGGCAAGCTTGTACTTTTTCATGAGGGACCTGGCGTCCGACTCTTTCTCGTGGGCCCAAGCACTTTCCACATCCTTCAACATCACCCTCTTCTTCTTAAAAAACTGGTAAATGCACTCCTTGTGGTCCCCCTCCATGACATCACTGGGGGGTGGTGAGCAGTCAAGGCCCGTGATGATCGCGAACTCATGAAGAGAGAATCGAACGTGATGCCCCTGGAGGGAGTACCACGTCTCATGTGTCTTCCGAGTCTTCAGTTGGTGGAGAAGGCAGTAGTGCACCAACGACGCAGAGAATTTGTTTCTCGACCCCATCTTAACAACGCCACCAAACTGGCTCTTGCTCAGGGCTTTGTAATCCTCTCAGTCTATGGTCAGGTCGATTCCTTCCAACAACTCGAAATTTGCATGGGAAAGCGCCCTCCCTGAGAAGTGGTGTTTCTCATGAACAGCAAGGACAACCTGCACACAAATGTAAGACTCTTAGGTTTTGACATTTTTTCCCAACCTTTACAACCAAAAATAAAAAACTATCTCAGTTTCCTTACCCCTTGGCTGCTTGGTCCTGCACGCCCTTTCTTGTTCCCTGACTTCGGCATTTTATATGAGGTTTAATGCGGGGGTACCTGCTACACAATCACCAAACAACAAATCAGAAATGCAGTTCACATATTCTGTCATACATGCCAACAGTTACAAATTATTCTACCACCTTCATTTTCCTATCCTACCATTTCTGATATCCTCTTCTGCCCAAAACCTTACTAGCATTTCACACGTTTGGTTCATTTTACCTCTTTCACAACACATCATATAGGCAAGGAGATTAACCAAAACAAAATCACCATTTATTCATCATATGTTTAGGCATTTCATCAAACACTTGGTGGGCACTTACGGTTTCAACAATAAAAAACCAATCAACAAACACTACAAAACCAATCCACCCCATATTTCTTCACCCCACTCGGCATACCAGATGTTCAATTTTAACCTCCCAATTTCGTTACCCGGTCCTACGAAATCTGCTACCACAAATTCATACACAACCTTCGATATATTGTCTTACCACATGTGCACATAAACCCTACCGATTACCACAAATCATGTGGATTCCCTACCCATCCGACCCCCTCCTTGACCTTTTGTCCCCAATTTCTTAACCAACATCACCTAACCCTTACCCATCCTTTTCCCGACACCCACAAACCCTAATCGCACCCACATCCGCAAAATCGACTCTCAATGTCACCCCTAACCCCCTCTTACTTCATTCCTCCTCTACTGCTAGACATCTACCCCAAAATCGTCTCAAATCCTTCACAATAACCGCATGTAACCGCACCCCCAATACACCAATTTCGCAACTCAAACAAAATCTCCACAGTTGCTTACCTTTCTCTTCGTCTTGAACCTTCTCCTTCCTCACAGGCGATGACTAACGACCTTCTTCTTCGACGAGTTCGTCCTCCCTCTGTGTATCGCTTCTCCTTTCTCTCTCTGATGGCCTTCTGTCTCTCTCTGTGTTTCGCTTTCAAATGAAATTAAACCGTCTCTCTCCCTCCCTCGTTTTAATTTCATTACCCACTACAACCGGTTACAAACAGTGGGAAATAACCGGCAGTTTTATTTGCATAAAGTAGCCCGGCCATTTTGACCCATTTCCCCCCCCCCCCCCGGCTATTTCTGCAAATAGGCCCGTTTTTTAGGCTATTTAGTGTAATTTCCTCTTAAGAAAATCAACTTCAAAAAACCAAGCCTCCACATATAGAATTCATTGATCAAAATTCAAAACCACATGAGTTTATTGCATCTGCCCATGATAAAGTTGTAACAAATTAAGCCTCTAATTTATTCCTCTCTTTTCCTAATGAGACTAAGCCCATCTCTGACAAGTAAAGTTAACTAAAGTTGCAGATTGTGTAGGAGTTGGAGATTAAATTATGCAACGAATCAGGAGAGGATTGAACATCCATTTGCTAGAACCTGCAGGGAGTGTGAGCGACGTGAACTTCGCTGCATGTCAAACTCATCATAAGATGCATATTGGATTGGGATAGCTTCCTGCTGTTGATACCAAGCACTCGAGCTGAGGATTTGATGAACCTCTCTAGTGTCATTGCTATTTCCTTCATTGTCGGGTCTTAGCTTTCTGCTCCAGCTTACACAGCACTTTGCAAGCTCAACAACGGATATCAGTTCATCCTCCTTGGCCTGTTTCACAATTTCAGGGTCCAAGTAAGATTTCGGACAGCCAAAAATTGTGTGTCAGAAACTGGAAGTTGGAACTCAGTAACCACAATAGATTGGCTTCTTGCTTGTCTAAAGCTCCAAGAGGGTGACCCCAAAACTGTAAACATCGATCTTCTCTGTAAACTGAGATGATTGGAAGTATTCTGGATGAAGATACCCCCAATATTGTACCCTGGACGAGAGTGGTCAAATACTCTCTGATCAATCGCAATCGTTTTGGAGGATCCAAAATCAGAAACCTTTGTCCTGTGCTTTTCATCCAACAGTATGTCTGAAGAATGGCTGCAAGATTCAAGAAGGCTAGAATGAGAACCAGCGCCATCGCCAAGAGAGGCAGAGTCACCAACATCAAGAGGTGATCTCGCTTTTTAACTTATTTAGGTTTGTCATGATTCATCATAACAGATTTCACTTGCCATTTGGTACAATCAGTGCTTATCAAACTTATCTCAATATTAGAATTCAGATTCCCATAAATCACAAACAATTACACATTTAAATTGAAATTGCAATGGCTGAAACACACATGATCACTAGCCTCCTTAGCTTATTATACAGACAATTCATAATGCATTCATAATTAAGTATACTGATCGGTTTCTCAGGGCACTGCCCCTCCTTCTAAGACCCATTTTTCGAATCTCTTTCTGTCGGATGATCGGAGATCAGACGGCGTCAGGAAGAAGAGGATTTTCATCAGTGTACGAGGGACCAGCAGGGCCTGTGCTCCACATGAATTCCTCGCCACTTATATCAGTCATGTCAAACTCATCATATGCTGCATATTGGATTGGGATATCTTCCTGCTGTTGGTACCAAGCACTCACTTGAGCTGGGGATTTCATTATCCTATCCATTGTCATTGCCACTTCCTTCATTGTCGGTCTTAGATTTCCGCTCCAGCTTACGCAACGCTTTGCCAGCTCAGCTACGGATATCAGTTCATCCTCCTTGGCCTGTTTCACAATTTCAGGGTCCAGGATTTCCGACAGCCTTGAATTTTGAGACAGAAACTGGAACTCTGTCACCAAATTCTTTTGCTCTGCAGTGCTTGCGTCCCTCATGATTGGCTTCTTGCTAGTCAAAAGCTCCAAGAGAACCACCCCGAAACTATAAACATCGCTCTTCTCTGTGAACTGATATGATTGAAAGTATTCCGGGTCCAAATACCCCATTGTGCCTTGAACGAGAGTGGTCAAGTGTGTTTGATCAATCGCAATGGTCTTGGAGGATCCAAAATCAGAAACCTTTCCTCTGTGTTTTTCATCCAACAGTATGTTTGAAGACTTAATATCCCTATGATAGATAGGAATGGATGAAGAGGAATGTAGATACGCAATGGCACCTGCTGAATCTGCAGCAATTTTAAGACGCATCTCCCAGCTAATGAAAAAATCTTCATCAGGGTCATGGATATGCTGGTAAAGCGTTCCATTGGGAATGAACTCGTAAACAAGAAGAGGGACTTCTGTCTCTAGACAACATCCAAAAAGCTTGACTACATGTCTGTGGCTTACCCGAGACAAAATAACCACTTCATTTATGAATTGCTCTAACTGGCTTTCATCGACCAACTTGGACTTCTTAACTGCAACAATATTTCCATCTTTCAACATACCTTTGTAGACAGTTCCTTGACCACCTTGACCCAGTATCCGGTTTGTATTGAAGTTGTTCGTGGCTTTGTTCAATTCACTTATAGTGAATATCTTCGTTCTCTCTACAACGCCTTCATTCGATGACACCTTTTGTTGCAACAATAAACCACCGTTACGCTTGAAGAATTTAACCCTCCTCTTCATCTCCATTCTCCTCTTGATAAACCGATATAGCTTGTAGAGGCAAGCCAGAAAAAGTAAAATGCCAAAACTATTGCTAAGTCCTGAATATATAGAGGGGACCAAAAGAAGAATTAAGCAATATCCTCGAAAAATTGATGAAAGGAATCAAGTGTAGAAGTAAGTTAATTAATTAATGAAACATTTCTCACCAAGAATGGCTGCATGATTTATCATTGGTTTTTTTTTACAATAATATTTGTTGGCGATTTCATTTCCTACAGAGTCAAGTTGGTTAAAGCAATCACCTCGACAACCCTCGCAGCCTTTAGGAGCTGTTTAAGATCAAGAAAAGAAATCAGGATTCATGAATTCGCCCATGATGATCTCTTGAGAAACTAGTCACAAATAAATCTAACCTTGGCATCCGAGATAAGGATTTCCCTTGCAGTTGAGATCACAATAACAGTAAAAGGACTCAGATCCACTATGCCTACAAGTGACATGACTATTGTTGTCAGGCACAGGGTTGTTTGTCCAGCTCCATGTCAGTTCTACTGGAACTGCAGACGGTAGATTGAAGCTTGACAGATTTCCAGCATACCAATTCGCATAGTAACTATGTATTAAAGTTGCCGCAAGACAATTTTGTTGAGGTTCACCTGAGGCACGGGAACTGAAATCTATATGATAAAATTGAACAAGATTATCAGATGACAACACTGTTTGGCAGCAATGATCCCCAAAGCAGCCATCTGCGGGTATTTTGCCGTTGGTGTGGCAAATAGTGGCACAACCTGCCACCATGGAGTTGCTTTCGTTAACCAATGCTGCATTTCCTGGACATCCCAGCATCATGAAAACATTTGAAGAAGGTGAGAAGAAATAAGGGCTTCCCGTCAGGTTAATATGGCTTTGCTGTGTGTCTGCAATACACGCTTGCAGGGGCGGTAATCTGACCATCATCGACTGTTCTTCAATGGAATTTACCCACATAAGCTCCATGTAGGATAATTTGGCGAAGAAGGGTTTGGGGCTGGAGCCCTTAGAATTATTTGTTGGAGATGATCTACACTCGATCTCATACCAGGGATCTAGGAAGCAACCTGCACCTATTCCGAACGGGAAAGGAATTCTCACATGTCCACACTTATGCTGACAACCAGGCCTCGTCATATTGGGTGGCTCTGGATCAGCAACCACTACTTGCAGGGATGCAACTAATAGTAAGGATAGAAGTTTATGGGCCATAGCATACCACATACAAGGTGGATGTTGTGTTGATATGGAAAGCTAGAGCCAAGTGAGTTTTTTCTTTGATTTTTCAGCATATATCTAAATATATTTATGAATTTATGTTCTTCTAGGAAGCCACTTTTAATTAATTTATTTGGACGTCAACATCAAGTCAGCAGTGAATGCAAGTACGTCGAACTCCCAAAACTTCAATCAACTGTCGATCAGCTAGTTTTTTCAAGTAGAAATTTCAAATATTGTGGAATATGGATAGTTTTCCAATGGAGTGGACAGGAGGATTAAACGAAACTTTTAACAAGAGCTGTTCCAAAGCGTTATACTGTACTCCCTTTCAAACCGCATTTGACAGCCATCACCACTGAATGTAAAAGACTCTTTCTTTTATTTAAACCACACACAATTATACAGAAACAGTACCACTGAATGCAAAAACACTACTCCGTACGTAGTACAGAACAACAATAATAGCAGAACTAGAACGCCTCAGATGGCGATGATAACAATAACAATAACAATAACAATACAGCCCCTTCTATTTTATCATTGATGATCCCTCGGCATATCAAGTGGGGTTGACATGAACTCCGCACCAGCAGTCATCTCATTCTCTGCAAACACATCATCCGGGGCTGGGGAAGCTTGCTGGTAACAAGTAGATGCTTGATCAGGGGATTTCATTATCATTTCCAATGTCATTGCTACCTCCTTCATTGTTGGCCTTAGTTTTCCGCTCCAACTTATACAACATTTTGCAAGATCAATAACGGCCTTCAGCTCTTCCTCCTTGGCATGTTTCACTATTTCAGGGTCCAAGATATTGGACAGCCCAGAATTTTCAACCAGAAACAAAAACTCCGTCACCAAGTTCTTTTGCTCCATAGTACTTGCATCTCTGTAGATTGGATTCTTACTCGTCAAAATCTCCAAGAGGACAACCCCGAAACTATAAACATCACTTTTCTCCGTAAATTGATACGATTGGAAGTACTCTGGATCCAGGTACCCCATCGTACCCTGGACAAGAGTGGTCATGTGTGTCTGATCAATCGCAATGGTCTTGGAAGATCCAAAGTCGGAAACTCTTGCTTTGTGTTTTTCATCCAACAGTATGTTTGAAGACTTGATATCCCTGTGATAGATGGGAATGGATGCAGATGAATGTAGATAAGCAATAGCGGTCGCTGAGTCAGCTGCAATTTTTAAACGCATCTCCCAACTAATGACACAATCTTCATCGAGGTCATGGATGTGATCTGAAAGTGTTCCGTTGGAAATGAATTCATAGACAAGAAGAGGGACCTCTGTCTCTAAACAACATCCCAACAGCTTGACTACATTTCTGTGGTTTATTTGAGACAAAATAACCACCTCGTTTATGAATTGCTCCAACTGGGTTTCATCGAACAAATTGGACTTCTTAATGGCAACAATTCTCCCATCAAGCAACATGCCTTTATAAACAGTCCCTTGGCCACCTTGACCCAGTATCCGATTCTCATTGAAGTGATCTGTTGCCTTGTCCAATTCCACTATGGTGAACATCTTTGTTTTCTCCAAAAGAGTTTCATCGGATGACAATTGTTGCTGCAACAACAAACCGCCATTACGCTTGAAGAATTTAGCCTTTTGCTTCATCTCCCTTCTCCATTTGAAAATACGATATAGCCCATATAGGCCAATCACCAAAAGTAGTACGCCAAAACTGATGATAAGACCTGCACGCGCGAAGAGACAGAACCAAAATTAAATTAATCGTTAATGAGTTTTTAAAACATCAAAAGTAAAGGAAGTGTCGAACCGCTTATTATAAAGGAATACTGTAGCCGGCCATATCCCAATTATGTTACGGAGAAAGTTTATTTTATTTTTACCCAAAAAATATACAGCCTTATTTTGATTAATGTATATGTTATGAATTGAATGGTTCAAGTATAAAAGTTGTTGAGATACATTGTTCTTACCGAGGAGCTGTGGTTTCTGGACCTTCTGTTTACAAGAATATGTATCAGAATCATAATCGGGTCGACCTTCTTGTGGCTCACAATATCCTCGACAACCCGTACAACCTTGAGGAACTAATTAATGAATGAAGAGAAAAGAAATCAACAGGTACCATCAAACAAAGTTAAAGCCATGAAATTGAAGGATATGAGAGCGAGGTAGACTAATCCTCATAGATGAAAAAAGCTTTTACCTTGACATCCATTGGGGACATATGGGTTCCCGTAATAGTTAAGATAATTATTGCAAACACAGGATAATTCAATATCGAAACGCGAACAAGAGGCATGAGAATCATGGTCAGCCGGAAGGCTGCTTATCCAACTCCAATAAAGGATAATTGGAATGGCAGAGGGTGGATCGGAACCGGAAAGTGTTCCGGCATATTGATTCACAGAATCACCCTGTATTAAAGACGCCACAAGGCAACTCCCACTTTCATTTGAACTAAAAGCAATTTGATAAAATGGAAAAGCATAGTCGACAGATGGTGTCTGACAGCAGCGAACCCCATAGCAACTGTTTGGGGGCATTGCACTGTTGCTCTCACAAACAGCGGCACAC
The DNA here is from genome assembly GCA_037127255.1 of Persicaria tinctoria. Classification (NCBI taxonomy): domain Eukaryota; kingdom Viridiplantae; phylum Streptophyta; class Magnoliopsida; order Caryophyllales; family Polygonaceae; genus Persicaria; species Persicaria tinctoria. Next base: position 13,202,542 of record JBANSL010000012.1, read on the forward strand.
CCTGCCATGATTGAGTTGCTTTCGTTAACCAAGAACGCAATGCCTGGACAACCCTCCACCATCAATACATTATTTTCTTCTGAGAAAGAGAAAGGGGTTCCCGTGAAGTTAACATCCTGTGTTTCTGCAGCGCATGAATTCCGGGGAGGTATCCCCACTGTCAATCTTTGTGAACCATAACCATTCGTGAATACCTCAGAGGCCTGGATGACCTCGAGATTGAATGAGGATAAGAAGGGTGTATGCAGGGAGGCATTAGAAGTAGGAGAAGGCGGCCTGCAATCGATCTCAAACCAGTGATCAAGGTAGCAACCCTCACCTATCCCGAACGGGTAGGGGATTCGGACGTTCCCGCAGGTATCCCTACAGCCAGGCTTTGCAATAATGGGTGCATTTGAATGATCAGCAACCACTACTTGCAAGGCTAGTTGCAGCATCAGTGGTAGCAGTAGCAACCAACCCAAATATATGTGGAGTTGAATGAGCTTTCGTGATTCCATAGCTCTCCGTAAATAACAGGGGATTTCAACAACCATATTGCAGATACTCCTAATTATGCTCTTCCCCCCCCCCCCCTAGGAGAATCATAATAGACCATTTTCTGCACATATAGAACACAGAAGGGAAAATTTGCAAAAACAGATGTGCCCGTCACCACACCTTTGATAGCCGGTTGGGTGGAAAAAAAAAAAGGAAAACAAAAAAAAGGGAGGTGACAGGCAGTTTAATGCCGTCGGGAGAAAAAAAAAGAGGGTTTCATCATCACACCCTCTCTTTCTCCATCGGGCATTCCATCTCTCCATTTTAAAAGAAAACCGTTTGAAAGGGGAAGGAAGAAGAGATGTCGGCCACACACTGTCGGAGAAGCGACAGTCTGTGGCCGGCCACTGTAAAGGTACGCCCCCTTCCGTGTGCTCTTCTCTTGTCCGTTTTCTGCGAATCTGGGGTGTGGGGTGGGTGGTTGAAGGAACCTACTATGGTGCAAAGGGATTGAATGTCAAAGGTGGGTTGTTTAATGGGATGTGAAGGGGTGACAATGGTGGTTGCGATTGACGGAAGAGGAGGGCGGTTTAGGGGTATGGATAGGGCAAATCGGTGGTTAGGGTTTAGGAAGGCAGAAGATGATGGCAATGGTGAGAGTCGAAATTGGGACATGTGGAAGATTAGGGGGCTCATAGAAGAAGAAAGATTGAGGTATTAGATGTGTTTTATTTCGAAATCTGTTGTGGGAAAGAAAAAGGGGGTGACATGAGTGTGGAATTTAGGTGACAGAGGCCTAGAATCTGAAACTGGAATTGGGTGACATTGGGTGTGGAATTCGAGTGGTATTAGGTATGGTAAACGCAATTCCATTATATTAGATTGAAATTGAAATTTCGGGAGTTGATGTGGAATGTATGGTAAATGCAATTTCATCAACATAGGGTTGTCTGACATTGGTGACATGAGTTTTGAATTTGTGTGACATGGGATATGAATTATCTGGAAAACTGATGGTTGATCTTAAACTGCAGGAGACAAATGGTTCAGTCAAAAAATGCAAAAAGGAGTCAAGCCAAACAGCGGGAGCCCCATTACTGTGTCCCGGAAGAAAAGCACTTCCAGACACGGGTAAACCAAGGGTTAAGGTTGTCGATGCTTGCCAACATCGACAACCACAACGACCCCTACGATTGGGATAAGCTGCTGGACATCCAGTTTTGTGGGATCATCCAGCTGGCGAACCGGTGCCAATTCTTGTCCCAACTAGTGCATTATACACTACAACGTCAACTGGTAACCGTGAAGAAGTGGGAGACCTGGTATATGATTCAGGGGAAGCTGCGACGTTTCTCGATGAAGGAGTTTGTCATTGTCACGGGACTTCGGTGTGACCGAGTAAAAGGGATGGAGATGGAAGAGGACAACAAAGCTTTGAAGGACTTCTTCCAAACGGACAGCGTGAAGGTGGGCGAGCATGAGGACGCCTTGAAGAGCTCTCTGCTGAAGGAGCCGAGCGTGAGGAAGAGATTCAAGCTTGTTCTCCTCTTCATCAGCGAGGCAATGCTCTTGGGGGGGGGGGGGGGGGGAGAGGAAGGCTTTGCGGGGGCGGATTGTCAGACTCATGGAGAATGTCGAACAAGCTGTCCTAGAAGTCGTTGCCTCGGTGCACGAGGTGGAACTCCAACGAAGACAACCTTTCGTATGACAACATTGTCAAACGCATGGACCCGGATGGGGAGCAAGTCATCACGGTTATTGAGAACCCAGCTACTGCCGGAGAAGGGCGACCTGTCAGTGTTGGATGGGTGCAACCATCGGGATGAGGAGCCTGACCCCCTATTTGACAACATTGTGCGGTCATTGGTGCACCATTACGATGCTCCTGTTGACACCCCCCCAGCAAGAACAAGTGCACGAGCTGAGGAGACGGACGGTGTGGGGGATAACGTGGTGAAGACACTCGAGAAGATGATGGATACCTTGTCAGGCATATCAACATGGATGGAGAAGATGGATGAGAAGGTACTACATTCTTTCGCATTATTTTCTGCATAATCTGAATAACTTAAGTGTCAGTGGTAAATAGGCTAATGACATGGGACATAAATTAGGTGATACGTGAAATATATACATTCTGAATAACTGATGGTGTTTTTGTGATCAGGTTTGTTCAACTTAGTATGTATAATTTATTGTAAAAACTTATTCTGTGCAGATAAAAGTGTTGGAGGAGACGGTCCATGAACTGCGGAATGGTAAATGGATGGGAAGAGGCAAGGAAGAAAGAGTAAGGGATGATGAAAACGAGGTTGAAGATGTTGAGACAGAGAAAGATGGATCTGGAGATGAACTTTTTGGTGAGAAGTACACGGAGGACATCTTTGGTGAGAAAGTTAGAAAAAGCGATGCTGAGGACAAAGTATCGGGGGTACGAAAGGAGAAAGAGGTAAGTTTATTTTTGGATTACATGTTGTGCTCTGTTGTGTGACACGGGATTCAGGGGGTTCACTTGCAAGAATGTTTTTATTTTCCAGGACGTTCATGTGCATGACGTTACACAGACTGAAACAGAAGTTGGTGGGAAGGTTGAACAAGAACAAGTTGTTAAGGTAAGGTCCAGTGACCCGCGTCACTTCATAGCAACAATGTAGTCATATTGGATTCCATTTAACTTTTGGATCTGTTTTGCAGGTTGTTGATGTTGATGTACCAATGGGGACTGGTACTGAGGACCTGCAAGAGCCGAGCCAGTAAGAAGGTGATAAGGTAAGGTCTTGTTTTATATTAATGTGGAAGTTGACAATGCCGTTATGAATTGATGATGACATGGATAATTATGTGGAGTGACATGATGTTTTATGTTGTGCGACAAGATATATCTGCATTCACTGAAAGGGTTGAATTTTTTTGTCAGGCCGAACATGTCCAAGGGGTTACAGAGAGTTCAAAAGCAGCCAGTGGGGAGCCTAAACAAGCATACGGTGATAAGGTAAGCAATTATGACATTGAAATTTACTTCTGAACTTGTAACCATTTGATTGAACTTAATTGAAAACACTTCTTAGACCCCTTTATGGATATTTGTTTAAGTCATTTGTTTTCCAGGTGGACGCTGGTGATGTCGTTACGAGGACTCGTCCTGAAGCCATGGAGAAGCCGCCTCAAGGAGAAGCTGCCAAGGTACACTCCCCGTGGTCCGTGTCATTCATCCTTTATCTTTTCATTTGTGGCATGGGGATGTTATCTAGGTGACAGGGGTTGTTCTGTTGGGTGACATGGGATAAAAATCTGGGAATTCAGATGTTGACACGGGTATTTGAGAGAAAGGGGTCCAAGAAGACGAAGAACGTTGATACAGTGGATGTGGGACCACCGACCAAGAAACCGCGGGCCTCTAAAGGGAAGGACGCCATCGTTCCCGTTGACGTCGTAGCCATAGGACTAGTTTCTGCGGCTGACGACGAGGGCCTACAGGGGTGGCTCGCAAGGTAACCCATCGTCTCATTTCAGTCTTCATTATACGCCAAGGTTACCCATTGTTTAATTTCACTCTAATGTACGGTCCAGTGCGGACGCTGAGAAGCGGTCAACGGGCTACAGCAGGGACCTGTCGAAGGAGTTCTTTACCTCCCTCCAGAAGGCCCGATTTTGGATCGACTTAAAGGTACAAAGCTGGTATATTGTAGTTTTTGCATTTGGGTTTCACCTGGACTATGTAGTGAGTTGTAATAGGGGTTAACTTGTTGCAACACTTCGACCAGTCATGCTTCCAGCTGCGTAAAGCAGTCGCGGAGAGGGATGACGATGTTGGTCGCCAAGTCATCATCCTGGACTCGTACTTCTCCACCTATCTGGAGAGGGAGTGGAAGCAGTATAACTCAGACATTGGCGGGTATGAGGCGAGTGGCAGAGTCATGTCATAGTTTGAGGGCCGCTCACCGGCGCCCATGGGGCGTCCGTGTGCAGGGGTGGACCTCGTCCTCCTACCATTCAACCTGAGGAACAAACATTGGGTTGCCCTTGATAAGCTAAAACCTACACCGCAAGTGTACGGGTTCAGTTGTAGTATATCGAGTGTCGTATCCACAAGGACTATGTGGTATCGATTATCAATTCAAACTGATTTAACTAAGTCAAGAAAATAAAGGCGAAATGTTTATATGGATGGAGAAAGTAACCAACTAATAAGAAACAACTATGCAAAAATAGGTATTAAACAATGGATACAAGGCAAATCTAGGATAAGGATCACCACAACGATGGTTTAGTAGATTAATATCGATATTCGTGTCACATTGTCTGACTTTGTTGAAGGTAGGTTGTCTAAGGTAATCGCAAATCTCCTTTCGGAATCAAAGCGAATGTGTCTGAATTGGTTAACAATCACCTTTCGGACTCAAACAACCAATTTAGACCCTTTAAGTTCTTAGAATTCTAGATGATAATCATATCAACGTCGCCTTTTGGTCTCAATCGATATCAAAATCATCTAAAATATCTATGACAATCTATAAATCCTCAAGAAGCTTAATTTCACTTTCGATCAACTAAACTTCGGGTTTAATCCTATGGTTCCGATGGATCCAATAGCTTTTCGGCCTAAATTCACCATCTAAATTCTAATTTAGGGTTTTAGTCTTTCGATTTCAAACCTTAAATCAGTTCTAACCAATTTTCATCAATTAGGGCTGGCGCAATAGGATTAAATCACAAATCAACAGACAAACGAATATCAATCTTAACACTACCAAATTATCATCGGGATCACTCAAACCCTAGATCGAAGATTCAAACAAGCATAATATGATAATCAACGAAATAAATCATAGACAAAAATAAATCGCTGAAATAAAATAGAATGCAAACCAGAATTTCGTCTTCGATCCAAAGTGTATACCGAAAACAAGGAAAAGCGAAACCTAAACTAAAAACTAAAAAGGCCGAAGCCATGTTTGTGCGGCAAAAGAGTCTGAACTCCCTGCATTCTAAAACAGACGAATGAGTATATAGTTTTATTTTAGAAAATTACAATTTTGGCCCACAAACTTAAATAACTAAATTGCATCCCAACACCCAATTATAAATTAACTCCACAAAACAGCTCAAGATTTAGCAACTTCCACAACTGACAATTTAGCTCCTCGGGTCCGATCCAAAATGCTCGACGCTTTGTATTAAAGCTTTGTTTTCCTCAATATTAGCCTCAAAATGCCTGAAACACATAAAAACCGGGTGTAGACTCCGAAATTGCAAAACAAAATAAATAACGTATAAAATATGATAAATATGCATGAAAATGATCTAAACTAATATGCAAATGCAACCCTAAAATATGACTAAAATAGACGTTATCAAATCACCCCATGCTTAAACCTTGCTTGTCCTCAAGCAATAACAAGTATAAATATTCGCAAGAAAGATTTCGGTTTCTATCCAAGCTATGCATTTGCGCATTTCAATCAAGACATTGGGTTTAAAACAAGAACAAGCAAATCATACAAGAGACAAGTCAAAACATCAATTCCAAGACCTCACGTAGGACATATTTTGTGGAACACTCTCACTCATGTGTCTAAGGTATAAAAGTTTCGCTCTATCTCAAATCTTGAAGACTCATCTATCATAAGCTTGAATTAGCGTCCTAACTCTCCACCACTTGGACTATGCACATAAACATAAATCATGAGGTCTTTTCATGGGTTAAATGAGGCCAAGGTAAGAAGAATAAGGTATGGATTTCTTTGGCTATGTGGTGCTAAATCCGGGAAATAGAACTACTTCCTAAACTTCAACCACAATTTATCTTTTTTTTTTTCAACACACATACCAAATTTCTCACAACAACCACATCACATAATCAAATAAGCTCAAAACTCACAACTTTGAAAACCCATTTCCTTTTCATAACTTACTCTCTAATGATGAAGAATATGCATGAAAATGATCTAAACTAATATGCAAATGCAACCCTAAAATATGACTAAAATAGACGTTATCAGCCCTCGCCCTTGATCTGAAGGAGTGGTAGGTGAAGGTGTATGATTGCGATGTGCATTGTGTGTCAGACCACCAACTCCCACCCCTATTGATGCTTGTTACCCACCTCGTCCCCATCATCATTTATGTACAATCTGAGTTGAAGGCTTTGTATGCGTCAAAGGTGCCAACGCCGTTTGGCATACATCGCGACAAGCGCCTTCTGGAGAACAAGCTCAGGTATGTTGGGTGCGACGATTGTAATTCATCTCACCACAGCTCGTGCATTACGTCTTGCAGCGGCAGCTCGCAACGGAGAAGAAGTGGGAGACGTGGTACATGCTGCAAGGGATGCTTCGGCGCTTCTCGATCAAGGAGTTTGCGCTCGTGACTGGGCTGTGTTGTGGTCGAGTGCGGGGAGTATCCATGGAGGAAGACACGAAGGTTGTGAAGGACTTCTCAATGGACAACATGACGGTATGTCAATTAGAGTACACATTCAAGACATCTCTCTTCAGGGAGGCCAGTGCGAGAAAGAGGTTCAAGATAGCTCTCCTTCTCATCGTTGAGGGAGTTTTGTTTGGACGGGAAAGTAGGAACGCGGTGCGGGGATAGATTGTCAGGCTGTTGGAGAACGTGGATCGGTTCTTGGCATTCCTCTGGGGCAGGGTGGTGTATGAGGCCACACATGCCTTGTTGTTGGGTGTCATACAACGGCGGATCGCGGATATGAAGTCGAATGTCGACCGGCATGGCGACCGCCATGCCTATGGACTCACCGGTTACTCACTGACATTCCAGGTAACCTTCTCGACCGTAGTTATATTTTATTTGTTCAGAGGAATTTATGACGTGCAGTGTCATGTGTGGGTGTTGTAGATTTGGCTTTACGAAGCGGTACCGGACATTGGGGTGCAGTTTGCAAACAATGTGTCAAAGACGGCGTTGCCTCGCATGTTGAGGTGGGATGCCGACGACGATAATGTAAGCTATGAGACGATCCAAATCCGTATGGACCCGGAGGAGATGAAGAGCATAAAGGTTGAAGACAACCCCATACTAGTCCCAACCGACGGTGAGTTTGAGTTGATGTGCGGGTGCTTCTACACGCACGAGGAGCCTGACCTGCTGTACAATGACGTTGAGGCTGCGTTGGTGTTGTGAGAGGAAATCGAGAATGCAAAACAGTAAGCAGATAAAGTAAAGCAAACCGATCAAATCCCAGCAATTAATGTTCAAGACTCCCTCCAATGTAGTAAGAGAAAGTCAGGTTCGAATCCTCGAGGAAGCTGGTCAGCGGATCCTAGGAAACGGTGGAATCTCACGAACAGAAGTCGACAACAGGAGCTAGATCTCGACTAGGGTTAGTCGACAAGAGATCAGGCTAGTCGAACAGCGTAGCAGTCGCAGGCAGAGGCTTGTCGATGTCGACGAGGGGCTACTCGATGTTGAGTAGGGTCCTTGTCGACTTCGGGTTGGGCTCGTCGAGTTCCTGCACAAGTAAGCTACGACGATCTGGGATCGAGAATCAGTAGCCGAGATCGACCAGGCTTGGTCGAGATCGACGAGGGCAAAAAAGTAAAAAACAAAAGCAGTTTCGGTTTCTGTAACTTTATGAATTTAGAAAACTTCCAAGATTAGGGTTTGCGACAACGATTACCATGCAAGCGGAAGATAAATCACAAAAGGCGGTAACTTTATCGATAAAGGAAAAGACTTTCACCTAATCCGTCCAGTAGGAGTATAAATCTCGCGACAAATAATCCTAATTGCACCTATCCCTTTTCATAATTAGCATTTATAATCTTTCGAATAAAAATCCTAATTACTACCCAAGTTTCGCAACATGAGTTCTTTAATTTCTCAATCAAAGATGAAGCACATAGGGAATAGACTAAAATATCGACAAAATACCTCTTTTTGCAATCGCTAATCCACCGGCGTGGCTCTCGTTGGGCTCACCCTAACCCCAGAAGTAGGTGGACTACTCGCGCCTCATCGCAATTGCAGACATTGAATTAAAAGAAATAACTTGCATTAACTAAATTCAAAGCCTTTACAATCCCGGCAATCAACTTTCGTAAACTGCCAAAACCTTAAAACCTTCGAACTCCTAAATCTCTATGTATAACTGTCTCTCTGAAATTGAATCCCTAAAACTGAGCCCCATGGGCTTTATTTATAGCCTTCTATTCCTTGCTACTCAAGGATAGAATATCTATATCTATATCTAAAACTATATCTAAAATGCTTAACGATAAATAAAAGTGATAAAGAAATTAAATCTAAATATATCTAAATTGTTTCAAGTGGATAAAACTCTCTTCTCCATGATAGATGTGGATAGACTAGGCTATCCTCGGCTTCAAGGGCTCCAACTCCGAGTAGGATTCGTCAAGCCCTGTCAACAGTTTCTGGATTCGTCGTCGATGTCGACTAGGGTCTTGTCGACATCGAGTAGGAGTGTTGTCGACTGGCTCCTCAGGTGGCTCTGCTCGACAAGGCTCGGACATGGCTCCTGGACGTCGTCGATCTCGACAAGAACTCGTCGACATCGACTAGGTCTGCCCTTCCGCTGGAGCGAGTTGCCTCTTCCGCTGCAGCGAGAGCGTTGATCCGCGGGTGCGAGAATCCATTTCCGCTGGAGCGAGATGGCGAGCTCCGTCGTCTTGGTGCATCCCGCTGGCAGCGAAGATTTCCGCGGCAGCGAGCGTTCCGCTTCAGCGAGTCGAGTCGTTGGCAGCGAATTCTGCCTGGTCGTCCTCGTCCTCGGCTTGTCGACTTAGACGACGCTTCTCGATCTCGACGACAACCATCATCGACTTGGCCAGCTTGGTGTTGTCGAGTGGCCTCTCGTCGACATGCTCGGACACAGGCTTCTGGGCTTCGTCGATCTCGACAAGAGCCTTGTCGATCTCGAGTAGATCATGGCTGGCCTGGTGTTTGTCGAGCAGCATCTCTTCGACGTGGCTATATGGTCTGGCACTTGTCGACATCGACGAGACTTTAGTCGAGATCGAGTAGACTTGCTGCTTCCGTCTTTGCTTCTTGGTTTTCTCCCGAAATGTTTCCATATTCTGCAATATTAAACAGAAACTTATGTAGATCTCTATTTCTAACAAATAAGCATATACTACATAAATTCGACATATTCCCAACTCGAAATATGCAAAATGTAAGGAATATGGAACTAAAATATGCATAAAAACATGACTACTTTGGAGACATCAGTTGGCGCCCGTTATTATGGTGACGGCTCCCGCAAGGCCGGAGGAGTCACAAGTTTTGGAAAGCATGATGGGAACAATGAACTCGTGGATGGCAAGGTGGGGAAGACACTTGAGCTGATGTTGGAGAGGTTGGGATCTATGGCAACGTGGATGCGGAGCATTGATGACAAGGTCTTCATAACATTGCTTAATGACAAGGATAATTACACCAGTGACACGTTATATTTAGTTGTGTGACACGTAAATGTCGGTGATTGTTATCAATTTTGCGAACCACCCCTCCTTTATGTAATATGTGGTTCAGATGAAGGTCTTTGAATGTGTTGTGCTGGAGGTGAGAGATGTCCATGTCAAGGGAGGACGTGCGCATCAACACACGAGGGGTGTCTGTCAAACGGATGGGGGGGATCATGGAGAGGACGAGGACGACCACCACACAGTCGCAACACCGAATGGTACACCTAAAGGGGAAGAGGTCGGGAACGTGGATGGTATACCTAAAGGGGATGACCTGCCACTTAAAGGATCGCCAGAGGAGGTACATTTTTATGGAAGTGGACATTGTATTTTCTCTAACATGTGACAAGTGTGTTGTTGTTAATTGACATGCAATTGTTAGCTCCGTGACACGGGAGTCGAAGGCAAGAAGACTAAGAGGGATTCGGGAGATCTTGGAGACGCAAAGTCCCCCCGCGAAGAAACCGTGCGGCCGAAAAGGGAAGGAAGTAGTCCAATCCGCGGACGCGATGGAGCTGGGACTTATATCCGTGTCCGACAACGATGCGTTCGCCCGGTGGATGGAAAGGTACCCCAAATCTGTCTTTGTATCGACAATATGCTAGGAACGATGTCTGTCACATAACATTGTCGTTGTGGCCATGTAGCAGGGATGGGAAGAAGTGGAAGAGTGGATACGGCACGGAGCTGACAAAACCGTTCTTCACATCCTTACAAACGCCCACATTTTGGGTAAACAATGAGGTACAAATGTCAACTAAGCGTTGTCCTTTGTTTATTGAATGCGAAATGGATTGTCCTGATGTTTGTCATTGACGCATCACATGGAGCAAGCATGCTATGTTCTACGAAAAGGCCTAACGGAGAGGGCAGGTGAAGCTGGCAGTCGAGTTGCGGTTGTGGACTCCTATTTCGGGTGGCTTCTGCAGACTGAGTGGGAAAAATATAGCAGCAATGCGGACAACTACGAAGTGGATAAGAAACTGCTTAGCTTCTTCGACGGCCGGTCCCCGACGACTGTGGACATGTCATGGGCAGGGGTGGAACTAATCCTTCTGCCATTGAACCTCATGAATGTGCATTGGATCGTCGTAGCGATTGATCTGAACGACTGGCAGGTGAGGGTTTATTATCCGGATGTTCACATCGTGATAGATCGTCATCTCCCAGCACAGTTAAGATGTGTCACGCACTTCATCCCCGTACTGATGAATGCCCACCCGGAGTTGAAGGTCACCTACGTGGACAAGGTGCCAAAGGAGTTCACCCTACACCGCGACAAACGGGTGTCGGAGAACAAGCAGAGGTAATTCAATGCCCAACCCTAATTTCAATATCGTCGTGCGGTATGGTTTTAGCCGGGCCATTTGAATATGACCATTCGTATCCCTATTGCAGCGGAGACTGCGGACCATACACCATCAGGTTCATGCAACTCCTCACCAAAGACGCCCCCACATTCGAGGAACTAGATGACGCATTCATCGGGGCGTACAGGCACATGCTCGTTGTGGCCATCTTCCATGACAGACTATTATAAACCAGTTTCAAATTTATATGACTGCGTGGTTGACCTCGTTGCCGAACATCTGTTACTTGATCTTTGTTGATTCATGTCATTGGTTACAACTTTTAGGACGTTATCATATCAGTTGGTTAGTTGTTTCACTCATTTATGACATTGATTGCTCAATAGATGTAATACTTTTATGAACATCCTCTGTAGTAGGGGTTTTCTCTATCCACGTACTTGCTTTCATATTGAATGTGTGAAATTAATGGTGACACGTAATATATTATAGAATTTATAGGTGACACGGGCATATAAACACGTGACACGGGTAAAAGTTGAGACGTTAATTATGACAAGTGGCACAAGAATAATAATAGGCGACATGTGAAATTAATATTGATGCTATTTGGATTTACAGAATAAGTAATTGTGCATCCACAAAATACCTGAAGTTTTAAACCAACCTACTTACCCAAAATTACACCAACCTAATTACACCAACTTACCTACTAACCACAAAAGTATTACGAAGTTATTAACCACATACCTTTCAAAATGGTCCAACCCCTGACCCTAAAAACTGATAATGCAAAATAAAACCCAGCTAATGAGGTAAGCCGTTGGACCACCAGCAGAGCAACATAGCTACGAACGACGACGCTTCCCGCGAGGAAGCTCTCCTCGGGATGGGTACCTGGATGTCTTGGGCCGACCAGGCCGCCGATTCAGAGCTGGGGGGAGGCACGCCATGCTGGACATGCCAGGGGGAATCCTTCATTCTGATCTTGGAGGGAGTGGGTATAGCACATCCGCGTAACACGTTTTCCATGATGCGACTTTGTAGAAGTCATTGACGAGAGTGTAGAAATTGATCCCTCGGAACTTGGCAGCGGCCATGGCATGTGTGCATGGAAACTGATCAATGTCAAAGCGCTTGCATGTGCAGGTACGGGCACTCAAGTTGACAACCCAGCAGGAGAAACCTTTGCAGGCAGTGAACTCGTGTGGGCTGAGCGCTTTGACAACCAAGCAAATTGACATCGCGTAGTTCTTCTTCAAAGCATCATCAACAAATTTGCTGACCTTCAAACCCTTGACGTTGCTTTCTTCCTGTCGCTTGTAAAACCACGTGGAGGTGGTTTCGATGATGACATCAATCAGCGCAGTGATTGGTAGGTCGCGTGGCTCCTTGAAGACAGAGTTAACACACTCGGAGTTATTCGTTGTCAATATGTTGTAGCAAGCCCCCACGAAAAACGTTCGCGCCCAATTTTGGAAACCAGCCTCTTTCACGCATTGTCCCGCCGGGGCGGACTGTGCCCAGAAATAAGAAAACAGCTTGTCGAACTCTGCCCTCGTGTACGCCTTCGCCATCGATAAGAACAAATCCAATAGCCCCGTCACACCCTTGTACTTGCACCTAGCATTACAAAATGGATGCCAAACGCAGAACCCTTGCTTTGCAAACACATAGTGGTCCCTAATACCTTGGACGATGCTCAGATGGCGATCAGATACAAACATGAGGTCCGGTGTGTCCTCCACAACATGTAGCATGTTCCTGAAGAAGAAGTCCCATGACCCGTGATTCTCCCCATCGACAATCGCAAATGCGATCGGGTACACTTTGTGGTCTGCATCTTGGGTTGTGGCAAAAAGAAGTGTACCCCTGAACTTACCTTTGAGGAAACTCCCATCCACTGAAATCACTTGCACATGCACAACGATAAATGTTGGATTTGTGACATGATCCATTCTTCTGGTTGACATGTACAAATAAAAAGGTGACATGGGGCTTGCCTTTCGAAGGTGGGGGATCACCTTGCGCCATACCCCAAAGCTAATAAAGGCGTACTTGAATCTTTGGGAGGAGTCCATCTCTACCCTAGTATATGTCCCGGGGTTAGTCTGCTCCAGAACGTGCAAGTATGGAATAATATCTCGGTAATTGTCTTCATCGGTCCCATGCTTGACCTCTCTAGCCTCCAATCATGCTCTTCAGGCCTTCCAGTAGCTGCACGTGATGTCGTAGTCAGACTTCATCAGTGCCTACACTTTGTCGGGAACGAGGTTCTTCCGAGTGCCGGTGAACCTACAAGTTATAGGCCGAGTTACTTTCCCCCGCACAAAAACGACAGGTGACAAGTGAAATATTAACATGTGACAAGGATTACAGTATTCACAACTATCGTCCAACTTACTTGGACACGAGGTTCCGGCCAATCATATTAGACGTAGCATGTCGGTTATGGTTGTGGTTCATGTTGATCCCACATGTGTGCTCCTGGACATAATTGCGGATGGTCCACATAGTGGTGCGACGGTAAGACGAAGCCCTACACGTCCACGTGCACTTTGGGTCCACACATACCACGACTATCACCTTTGTTGTAGACCTCTTCGCCGTAAACTCGAAGCAATTCTCCACCGCATTCCAGCGAAGGCGAGTCAGCACCTCAGCCTTCGATGCGAATAACTGCCCCTCCGAAAGTTGAGTAATGTTGCGTCATGGGTCCTGGGTACGAGTCGTTGCTCTATTCATCATAGCATCAATGTTCTGATTCGTAGGTGGGGAGACACTAGTCCTGGGCTTAAAATTTTCAAGTTCCCTCATCACCTCTTCCTCGACTTCCTCCTCCACCAACTCCCTCATACTCCTGTCCCCCTCCACACCATTGGATTCCAAGTCATCCCAATCTTCTTCGAGCTTCATAATCTTTGACCTCGAACGAGCTCCAAAACTCTTTTGTGGGGGTTAGCCCATCATCATCCTGTTCCTCGCTGCTAAGGCATATCACATCCAAACCATGTCCTGTCTCACCTGAAGAGGTATCCGTGTCGCCCAACTCTATCACCTCAAGACCTTGTACCCTATCACCTAAACACATTCCATTGTCACTTGATGTTTTACCCTTGTCAGGATTGTCCATCGCAGGTAGACCATGTACCCTGTCACTTGAACACATTCCCTTGTCACCTGACGTATTATCCTTGTCAGGATTGCCCATCGCATGCAGACCCTGTACCCTGTCACCTGAACACATTCCCTTGTCACCTGACGTATGACCCTTGTCAGGATTGTCCATCGCTGCTAGCTTCTTACTCTTCTGTATGACCTCGGTCACCTCTCCCCAACATGTAACACATCATCTACACACAAGGGGGTTTGATGTGCCTTACCGGATGCATCATCGTTAACAATCTCCGCCAAATTGTCCACTTTTTGCGGCGAGGGTGGCCCACTGAGGCGTTCTTCCCCGGCATGTTGCTTCACTTCAAAGCTCTCCGTCTCCAATGGCCCGACATATATCGCCAGGGGTCATGGGTCTTCTCCGCACTTCAAGTTCAGATATTTAAACGCCTCGAGGTCGTCATCATCAGCAATAATGATCGGCTGACCCCCTTCTTTCGACTTCGGCACGTACAACAACGCCCACTCTGCATATGAGGCACCATCGCCACCCTTCAGCCTGATTACGTTTTTCAAATAGTTGAAGTCGATGTCCTGTTTTATCATGATATTCTTCAGCGCCCTCGAACCCACATACACCCATGTACCTTTCTCGACCACCCAAGAACCATGGAGGATGAGAATGACGCATACCAAGGTGTTGCCACCTAAAAAACAAAACCAAAGTTCAAAAGAGAGATTGATGGGTATCTAACGCCATAGATGAAGAGTACTTCGTATAAAACACTTACCCCTTTCTTCTGCCATCAAAGGTTTCTGGGGCATCACATTGACACGGAGATTTTGATCACTAACAGGTGCACAGATTGAAGCCGACACGTGCTCTAGAACTGGAACAACAAGTCGGGAGCTTGTCTTCCATGGTGGAACATTCTCCTTCTCTCTCCATAAGTTTCTACTTCAGATATTGTGGGAGAAGAAGAAAATGAAAAGTCTGCCCTTTATACCATACAAAATGGAAAAGGATTCCACAAAATCACATCACATCACATCGCCCTCTCTCTTACAATTTGGCGCCAAACCTTCCCGTTTCTTCCCTCTCACCTGTTCCCTCCCTTTTGGTTCACTTGCTACTGGCCCTTTGGGTCACATTTTCTATTTGCACAAATAACACCATAGACCAATTTTTCATTTTTCCAAAACATGGTCTACTTGTGCAAACATTTTTGAAAAGTAGTCTACTTATGCAAATAGCCCTAGAATAAATTTAATAAGGAAATTTGATTAGGTTTGCGGGTACCCGCGGGCTACCCGCAACCGCATTTGCGGACGGGCTTGGACACGACTTCCAACCCGTTGAGCGGGCTTAGCCCGGCCCGCGCCCGCAACAACGGGATAAAATTTCGGGTAAAGTCCGGCCCGTGCCCGCGTTTGGCCAGCTTTAATACAAATGCCCTTTGCTCTGAAGTCATCTAATATCCCTGAGATAGCCTTTGCACTGCATTCTTCAATAAATATTCACATGAATATATATTGGCATGCAGAAAGTTGATGGTGTTTAGGCAAGACAAATGAATGTAACGTAACTCAGTAACTGGTTAAGGATAAATATCCACAACGTTGGAACCTTTAACTTGCATCCATTGGAGCCGCAAGAACTTCCCTAATAGCCCATTTTGCAGGGAAAATATGAATCAATAGTTTCTTTATGAAAACGAATTGGCATGAAAATTCATCTTATCAATAGTTGCTTGTCTAGCTCCATCAAAATGTATATAACCGCGCATCAAAGTACTGTCTGGTATATTACTATATAGAGTTCAAGATCTGAAGTTGAAAGCTTCCCAAAAAAAAATACTCCCTCACAAATTATCTGTTGGATAGATTTCAATATCAATAGCAGCGAACGGAGAAACAACCTGCGAATACTATCTTGTTTATTTTCACCTCATTATCGATGCACTCTCTGCACACTTTGATAGTCGCTCCCACATGGAACTGCCTAGTTTTCAGTTTGGTTAACCTGTAACTTGAAATGCAATGCTGATACTTGCAACGTTACCCCTTTAACACGTTTACAAATGATGAAATTTATATTACCCTTTTCTTAGGGAAAGCATTTTGTATGGATTGGGTCACTTGCGGTGTAATTGTGATGAAAGAGCAGATATTCAAACATACAAGATCAACACTCACAAAAATTATTGTGGTTCACCAAATTGGTTACATGCCTACATCCACACCGAGAGATTACATTAAGGAGTTTTCCCAAAATAAGACGAGGATCACAAGATGTGTCATCCACACTGACTAATAAACGATAAACCTATAAACCTGGAAACAGAGAATATCATTACTGAACTACCGCTAGCCCATTGGACCCTCTGCTGGTAGGGGCTCTGTCCCTGAACCCCTGCCGGTGACCAGTCACTCAGTCAGGACTCAACTTAATTGTGTTGAATTGAGTTGAATGCTTCTCGGGTAGGCCTACGTGAGATTATTATATATGTACAACAATAATAGGAGGTATAAAATCAATCCACCCATCAAAATAGGAATCGAAAGTAAAGGTTCAAGGGAGGGAGGAAATGGACACTAGGGGCAAGTTACTTTCAGTCGTGCACGCTCGACACTACTGGTGGTGGCCTGTTGCGTGACACAACCCGAAGGTGAAGGCAGGGAAACTTAGTGTAAAACAATAAAAATACGTTAATTGACTCAATTGGTCAAGTTCTTCACTTGTATCTATATATTTTAGACCTTCATCGCTTTTTATTTCAAGATAAGAGCAAAATTACAACTTCTGGCATTATCCGTCTCATAGTCATAGGTGGTTAACTTTATGACCGCTCTTTATTTACAAATTCAAGATTAACTTTACCCAGATTAAGCTAAGCAATAAAAACCAATTGTAGATGAAAGTATATATGAAACAGACGTCTTTGTGAGCCTTTTGAGTTAAAAATGTGGTTTAGGCTAGCTGCCACTTTCTCTTTACTGAATACAAATACACTTCGTTCCATCACCAAATTTTAGTAGGCTTTCAGTTTTATTGCATCTGATAAGAGTGAAACAACTCAGTTTACTTAAGTAAGATAAATAGCAGTTGCCTCAAAGGAGATTTATCTGACCTTTTTTTTTTTGGAAACAAATAAAATAATAGTAAAATGAGTCATACTGTGTGCAACAAGCCAACACCTTTGGCCGATCCACGCACTAATGCACATGTGAGAAAGAACAACTAGGAAAAATAACGCCAAAGAGTGAATGTCTTCATATCATAAATCAAGGTAAGATAAAGTAATAATACTACCCTGCAAAACAAAGAATCAACAGAACATGAGGTTGTAGAATGATTTATTCTGCAAGTTTCAGGAATTTTCATTATTCTTAATATGGAAAGAGTACGTTATTTCGTTAGACTGATTTGTTTTTGGGTCACAGATTTCATTGGATTAGATTTGCCTAATCAGAATTAATTTATTTATATTGATAAAAGAAAATTGATGTCTTATGTTAAACTATGATTACACATTATTAACACTTAACATTAATTGCTGTACTGTAGAGTTTAAAATTGGTGTATGGTAGGGATATTCATACTATTATATGTGTGTAGGGGAAACCAACACAGCCAAGCAAATATATAGAGACAAGTTTCTTTCAATTCATAGGAAGAAAAGTAGTGGTGGTGGTGTATGACACAACCCCGACGTGGGGTTACAACTAAGCAAAACAATAATTCAGTTTAAGTGTTATTTTGGCCTTAGTTGGTACAAAGGGGTGGATTCTTCGTCAACTTGATGTCAATAATGTCTTCTTACATGACTACTCATTCTCTCTATGGTCTCAAACAAGCAAGCCAACAGTGGAATCCTGAACTCACTCATTAAATTCATTACTACATCCGATCGGAAATATTTGATGTTTTGACTTTCTGCACGTATTTTAAAGAGTTAAAAACTATATAAAATATTAATCTTTTAATTAATTTTTTTTCACAGTTTAATACTTATTACTAATAAATATTAAACTATCAAAAAAATTAATCAAAACAAATAAGATTTTATATAGTTTTTAGCTCCTAAAACTACGTGCACAAAAGTCAAACATCAAATATTTCCGACCGGATGGAGTATTAAAATTGGCTTCACTCAATCCACCCATGATTACTCTGTTGGGCCTAGGGCCCAGGGAACCCAGCCCAAGTATGGTTTGGTTAATTGCTAGGGTATTTAGCAATTGAATTAAACAAATGAAAGGGAGAAGCAAAGTGTGTTGCTTCAAGGGAGTAGTGTCGCCAGCAACAAAGAAAGGAGAGAAAGAAAAGAGAGAAAAGAGAGAGGAGGGAGAAAGGAGAGGAAAGGAGATTTGAGCGGGTATTTTGTCAACAACGGGGGTTTGTTGATAGGTATTTTCTCTCTCTAGAAATCTAATCTGATTGTAAATGTTTAGATAGGTTTTGAAGAGAAATCCATTCTAGATCCAAGTTGTATTTAGATGGGGTGTTTGAGATCGATCTTCATGTTTGTTTGTCTCGGTTTGAGACTGAATTGTTACTTGTACTGGTTTGTTGATTAGTGGATTGGTTGCTCTGACGGGCATAAGGTGGGTTTTTTATCCTGGTTTCAGATGGTTTTTTCCCACGTAAATCTTGTGTCGATATTTGTGCTTTTATCTGTGTTTTGGGTTGTTTTGTTGTTCGGTTTCTGAATTTGATATTATCGGTTGGTTATTGGTTTGTTGGCTGGTTTTGGGTTGTTTTGTTGTTCGGTTTCTGGATTTGATATTATCGGTTGGTTATTGGTTTGTTGGCTGATTGTTGTCGGTTCTCTTAGTACTCGAATTTGCGTCCGGGTGTGGCTGAAAAGTGGTTTCTAGCCCAACATACTCTTTGTTCACCAAGACATAGGGCTCCTATATGACTGTAGCTCTTGTGTACGTGGATGATATGCTTATTATGAGTAATTCTAATGTTGACGTTGCTTTCACTAAGGAGGCTCTACAAAAGGCATTTACTATTAAGGATCTGGGTGTGGCTAGGTACTTCTTGGGCATGGAGATTTCTCGATCTTCATCTGGGATTTTACTCAACCAACGCAAATACATCCTGGACATTTTGAAAGATGCTCAGATGAAGGGCTGCAAAGTTGTTGCATTTCCTATGCAACATGGGGTCAAGCTTTCATCATTTGATGGGGATCAAAAACCTAAAGCTTATCGAAGGTTAGTTGGCCAGCCTCTTTATCTCACCTTAATAAGACCAGACATTTCCTTCACAGTCCAATAACTCAATCAATATTTACAGAAGCCATTGAAACCTCATTGGGATGCTGCCATGTACCTTTTGCGCTATCTTAAAGGAAGTTTTCACATGGCTTTATCCTATTTGACTTCATCCTCCCTAAAATTTACAGAACATCTGCAAGTTTCAGGAATTTTCATTATTCTTAATATGGAAAGAGTACGGTATTTCGTTAGACTGAATTGTTTTTGGGTCACAGATTTCATTGGGCTGAATTTTCCTAATCAGAATTAATTTATTTATATTGATAAAAGAATATTGATGTCTTATGATTACACATTAACACCTAACAGTTAACATTAATTGCAGTACTGTAGCTGTGTAGGGGAGGAATCTGAAAGTGTTGAAATCAAACCAACACAGCCAAGCAAATAGAGACAAGCTTCTTTCAATTCATAGGAAGAAAAGTGGTGTTGGTGGTGAGTGACACAACCCCGACGTGGGGTTACAACTTAGCAAAAAACAATAATTCAGGTTAAGTGAGTCATTCAAGCTTTATGCTTGTATCTTAGCTCTTGGCACTTTAGTCAGTCTTCTGACACTAATAGTGAGAAGTTATGAGGCAGATAGGAGGTGGAAGAGAGCTAAATTCGCAAGATGTGCAGGGTCATTGGTATGCTGGGTTGATTGCTCATAAGGAGCTAGTAATCAGTAAGATATTACTATAAGAAGCTTATAATGAATAAAAGAAGTAATAAGGATTAATGAGACTGAAACAAACAATTCCAAATTAGTTTAGGTAAATAGCTACTCATGGAGGTTTCCTGAAACTAACTCTATAGATACCTACCAGTTTCTCTCAGAACAGTACTAATAAATTAAACTTATTTTGACCACCAAATCCCATTTTTAGTTGACAAAAATACTGCAATTGATGATGGCAAAACAGGCTAGTTCTCTGTAGTCAGCCATAAATGCACAATAAACATCACAACTCTGCCCTGCCTGATTCATCAAACCCAGCACATAGAAAAATGCAGCTGACAATTTTCAATCAATAACAGAAGCTCAGTTTCTAAACCTCTCATTGCCACACCATTATCGAATTTCAATTAAAAAAAAAAGATAAGAGAATAAACCTATCTGTGCTTACAAATCAGATTGTGTTGCATAAAAGAGATTAAAACAGCTTTATAAATTATAGACAAGTTTCATCAAATCTGAACTCAGCAGATCCTTTGAAGCTAAATGGACAAAGAAAGCATTGTAGCATTTGGGCCTTGTTTTAGGCATTCTAATTCCCAAAGGAAGTAGGAACAAATAATTGGGCCTTGTTCATCAAGTCCTCCCAAATTAAGACAATCAACTTCTAGTTCAATACATCTAAGAATTAAAAGTCCTCAAACAAGGTCGATGCTACATCTGGCAATTTTCATTACATGAAGTAGATTATATTACTTCTAGAGATCAAATGTCAATTAGTTCGACAGTAGTCCAATTTCAACTTACAGCTGTAATTTAACTATATCTTAGCTGATTTGCTGCTGTAAATTGAAAGTTTAATTGGCTATTTGGGTTGACAAACTATGAAATCCTTCAATGATTTTCCCTAAAACAAGAACAAAAAGGGAGCCCAAATGGAAAGAGTAGGGTGAAACAGAAGTAAATTTGGAGGATTCAGTTGAGATGGGAACCTGCCTTTAACTAGTCAGCAAAGAGCGAGTAGCGTGATCACACTTGTTGCCATCAATTCTGCAATTCCTGTGGGAGTGATGATAAGCAGAGTTGGGTATAAGAAAGGCAGTGTCACCGATTCTATATTGACAAGTAAAAACAAAGATTCAGAATTCTGGAACCTTGGTTTTTTTATTGTGGGTCATTGCCACTTCTTTCATTGTGGGTCTCAGTTTTCCACTCCAACTTATGCAGCGCTTTGCCAGTTCAACAACGGATATCAGCTCATCCTCCTTGGCCTCTCCCACAATTTTAGGGTCCAAGATGTGAGACAGCCTAGAATTTTCAGAGAGAAACAAGAACTCTGTCACCAAGTTTTTTTGCTCCATAGTATTTGCATCCCTATAGATTGGTTTCTTGCTCGTCAAAAGCTCCAAGATGACAACCCCGAAACTATAAACATCACTCTTCTCTGTAAATTGATATGATTGAAAGTATTCTGGGTCGAGATACCCCAGAGTTCCTTGAACGAGAGTGGTCAGATGTGTCTGATCAATTGCAAGGGTCTTGGAGGATCCAAAGTCGGCAACTCTTGCTCTGTGCTTTTCATCCAATAGTATGTTTGACGACTTGATATCCCTATGATAGATAGGAATGGATGAAGATGAATGTAGATACGCAATAGCTCCCGCAGAATCTGCAGCAATTTTTAGACGCATCTGCCAACTAATTGGAAAATCTTCTTCGGGATCATGGATATGTTGGAAGAGTGTTCCATTGGGAATGAATTCATAAACAAGAAGAGGAACTTCGGTCTCTAGACAGCATCCAAATAGCTTGACTACATGCCTGTGGTTAATCCGAGACAAAATAACCACCTCGTTTATGAACTGCTCCAACTGGGCTTCATCCAGCAACTTGGACTTCTTGACTGCAACAATACTCCCATCAGTTAACATACCTTTGTAGACTGTCCCTTGACCACCTTGACCAAGTATCCGATTTTCATTGAAGTGGTCCGTGGCTTTGTCCAATTCACTTACAGTGAAAATCTTTGTTCTCTCTACAACACCTTCTTTAGATGACAACTGTTGCTGCAACAATAAACCACCGTTGCGCTTGAAAAACATGGCCCTTCTCTTCATCTCCCTTCTGCACTTGATGAGCCGATATAGCCCATAGAAACAAGCCACCAAAAGTAGCATCCCAAAGCTATTGCTAAATCCTGAATGTATTAAGGGATTCAAAAAGGAAAATTAAACAATATCTACGACAAATCGATGAAAATAACCCAGAATTTTAGAGCAAATTAAGTCCAAAAGTTCTCACCGAGGATGGCTGCACGATTCATGAGTGTTTCTTTTCACAGTAGTATTTGTTGGGAATAACATGGCCTGAGGCATCGCGTCTTGGTCCGCAATATCCTTGACATCCCTGGCATCCTTCAGGAGCTGTTTAAGATGGATTAAAGAAGGAATTTGCTCATTTTGATGATTGCTTAATTTAGTAGTTACCATTACAACACAAGTGATCAGATCTGTTACCTTGGCATCCGCCGGAGATATAAGGGTTCCCGTCATAGTAATCTTCACAAAGACAAAATACCTGATCATTTCTTTTACGATAACAAAAAACATGATGACTCTGATCAGGCCTATGTTCACCCGTCCAATGCCATAACAAATATACTGGAACCGTAGAGGAAGGATCAGAAGACAGATTTCCAACATTTTTAACAGTCACAGAGTCTGCGATTAAAGACCCCCAAAGGCAATTTTGACCTTCAGGTGAAGGCTGATGATTGAAATCTATTTGATAAAATTGAAAAAGAGGATCATCAAACCATTGACGATCATAAGGCAATGGTGCTTTGCAGCACTGAATCCCATAACAACTGTTTCTGGGTATTGCACTGTTGTTGCTATGGCAAACTGTTCCACACCCTGCCATAACTGTGCCGCTTTGGTTAATCAAAACCGCACTGCCTTGGCAGCCTTCCATGATGAAAACATTATCCCGTGGTGAGAAGCTGTAAGGGCTTCCCGTTAAGTTAATACTGCTTTGTGGCTGCTGGCTTTGCGTATCTGCACTACACGCGTACAAGGGAGGTATCCTGACTATCACATATGGATCAAGATTATGAGTATTGTCAGAGACATTATATACCTCCAGGAGCTCAAGTTGGAATTTGGATAAGAAGGGCTTGCTGGTGGAATGATCTGTTGAAGATGTCTTGCACTCAATCTCGAACCATTGATCATGGAAGCAGTTGGCACCTATCCCAAACGGGTAGGGAATAGTCACGTCTCCACAAGTGTCATTGCAACCAGGCTTTCCCTTTGCCCCAACAGTCACTGCGTTTAGAGCTGCAGAAAATAGTATCAGTGGTAAGCATAACTGCAACTGTATTAGCAGTTTTGGGGTCATAACTGTAGTTTTATTAGTGGTTATTCTTCGATTTTGAGTGTCTAGGCATAAATACATGCTCATATATAGTCCTATAAAGATGACTTGCTAGGAAGCTCCCTTACCTTCAATTTTCAAGTTTCAAAGATGAAAGAAAAAGGCAGCAAATGTCCCACATCATGCTAAAAGAATTGGTCAAATACCAACCTCCCAGTATAAGCATGAGGTTTCAGACCTCAGCAACCAGCTTATATTCTAATTAGTAATTGCTTATACTGTAATTGTTTGAAAAATGAAAAATGATAGTCGGTTTTTCCTAGAAGAAATTTCAATTAAGTGGTGGGATTGAGGTTTCAGACCTCAGCAACCAGCTTACATGGCTTGTGACTACTGAATTGCATCATGTCTAGCGATTTACAGAAGACAAAATTGAAGCTCTGCTTTCTCATCTCATCTTTCAAATTTCTTTTGGAACTACAATGCAAAGATGTCTGTAAATCAAGTGCAATTATAAAGCAACAGCACCACTCAGATAAGAGTGAGAAATAAAGAGTGACACAAGAACAAACAATCTTAGGAAAACCACCAGAGAGAACCGCTCAACTGGTCCACAGGCAACTGCCCTTACAATACTAATCTGGAACTCTGGGTAGCTAATTCCATCACAGGCTCACAGCCTTAACCAATTGTTACACCTCACATGGTACCCACAACCTCATACAAAACAAACATATATGTGGTCTAACACACTACACACACTAGCCCTGACGTTTATTACAAACCCGAACTCCACTGTTGTACCCTACCATTATCTAGATAATAGCAGAACTGGTAGTATATCAGTATACAGAATATGTTTGAAGAAAGCATTGACGATGTTCTTCCAGATAATAAAAAATCATATGGTATCGGGCAGAAGAGGCTGCACATCATTGTATAGAGGACTGGCAGGGCCTGCAGGAAGTGGGTTTGACCTGAACTCCGCATCAGTTGCCACAGTCATCACATTCTCAGCAAATCCTTCATCTCGGACTGGGAAAGCATGTTGGTACCATGTCGATGCTTGAGCAGGGGATTTTTTCAACATCTCCAGTGCCATTGCTACTTCCTTCATTGTTGGTCTTGATTTTCCGTTCCAACTTACACAGCATTTTGCAAGCTCAATAACGGCGATCAGCTCTTCCTCCTTGGCCTGCTTCACAACTTCAGGGTCCAAGATATTGGCCAACCCAGAATTTTGGGCTAGAAACAAGAACTCTGTCACCAAGTTCTTTTGCTCCATAGTACTTCCAACCCTGAAGATTGGTTTCTTACCTGTCAAAATCTCCAAGAGAACAACCCCAAAACTATAAACATCACTTTTCTCTGTGAACTGATATGATTGGAAGTATTCAGGATCCAAGTACCCCATTGTACCCTGGACGAGAGTGGTCAAGTGTGTCTGATCAATCGCAATCGTCTTCGAAGATCCAAAGTCTGAAACTCTTGCTCTATATTTTTCATCCAATAATATGATATGTTTGAAGACTTGATATCCCTATGATAGATAGGAATTGATGAAGAAGAATGTAGATACGCAATTGCACATGCAGAATCAGCTGCAATTTTTAAACGCATCTCCCAGCTAATGACAAAATCTTCATCAGGATCATGGATATGTTGTGAAAGCGTTCCATTAGGAATGAACTCGTAGACAAGAAGAGGGACTTCTGTCTCCAAACAACACCCCAACATCTTGACTACATTTCTATGGTTTACATGGGACAAAATAACCACCTCATTTATAAATTGCTCCAGCTGGCTTTCGTCCAGCAATTTGGCCTTTTTAACTGCAACAATTCTCCCATCAACCAACATACCTTTGTAAACAGTCCCTTGTCCACCTTTGCCCAGTATCCGATTTTCATTGAAGCGGTCTGTTGCCTTGTCCAATTCACTTATTGTGAATATCTTTGTTTTCTCTAGAATTCCTTCATCAGATGACATCTGCTGCTGCAACAACAAACCACCATTGCGCTTGAAGAATTTAGCTCTCCGTTTCATCTCCCTTCTCCTTTTGATAAAACGATATAGCCTATATAGGCCAATCACCAAAAGTATTACACCAAAGCTGATGCTAGGACCTGCTTAACAAGACAAAGCTTTTATGTAATGATTGAGAATCCAAATCAAATTAATTTGAGTTTTAATTCAATTGAATATCCCATCATCAAGGGTAGGGATATATAGAAGTAACGGAAACATTAACTAGAAAGGAATATCTATATCGATCCCACTTCGGTTAGGGAGAAAGTAGTGTTTTTCTTTATTGAAATAAATATATATAATTGATTGGGTTAAGTTTGATGATGAAATTGATCTTACCAAGGATAGCTGCAAGCTTCTGCGGTTTATTTTCATAGCAATGAAATGCATTAGGGATACCACGTCGTCCTTCTCCGTCCCATATTGGATCACAATATCCTCGACAACCCTTGCACTCTTCAGGAACTAATTAAGGAAAAAGAAATAATCAAGCATGAACTTTTCTTATCATCAAACTAAGTAAATTGAACGATAGGAGAGCAGATGGGCAATGGAGAGGCAGATTGAAATCTAATTAAGCTAGTTGGTTTCAGCATTTGTATATTCTTAGAAAGATCAAAGCTCATACCTTGACATCCATTGGAGACATAAGCATTCCCATAATAGTTCCTTTTGCAAACACAAGCCAAACTATTATTATGGTAGTCATGACGGCTACAAGAGGCACGAGAATTGCTGCCTGCCTGATGTCTGCTTATCCAGTCCCAATACAGTACTATTGGGACAAACGAAGATGGATCTGAACTGGAAAGTTTTCCAGCATACTGATTAACAGAATCACTCTTTATTAAAGTCGCCACAAGGCAACTTTGATCTTCACTTGAGGGCTGGCGATTAAAATTTATTTGATAAAATTTGTCCAAGTAAAACGGTGTTTGGCAGCAATGAACCCCATAACAGCTGTTTGTGGGTATTGCAGGGTTGTTGCTGTGGCAAACAGTGCTACACCCAGCCGTAATATTCTGGTCTTTATCAAGCAAGAATGCACTGCCTGGACAGCCCTCCATGATGAAAACATTTTCACCAGTCGCAATCGAGTACGGGCACTCCCTTCCCCTCAAGTCAATACTCCTCTGTCGTAGGAGTTGTGTTTCTGCAGAACACATCTTCATGGTATGCATCCCGACTATCACACGATGTAGTGGATATGAACTACGGAAGTCCATGTCTATCTCCATGACCTCAACATCGTTGAATTTGGATAAGAAAGGTTTCACCATTGAGCCATTAGAATTTGGAGGTATCTTGCACTCGATCTCAGTCCAGCCATCAAGGGAGCAGTTGGCGCCTATCCCAAACGGGAAGGGGATACCCACACCTCCGCAAGTATCGTTACAAACGGACTTTGCAATAATGGGTGAGTATGCCTGAACAACCACTACTTTAAGGGCTGGTAGTAGTATCATCAGAAAGCATATTTGGAGTTGTATTACCAATTGTGAGCTATTAACTCTCCACACAAAGGGAATATCAACAACCATATTACAGGTATTCCTTCTTTTTCTTTTTATCCTTTGAGAGAGAATATATTTCAAGAAATTTAGTTTCATTCTATATATACACGGGTTTGACTGCATATGCATACATATATATACACAGCTATAAGCTTCACAGAATGACGTTCTAGGAAACCACCTTGATCAATCTGGCATCTTTCTACTTAATCAAAACCCAAAAGTCCGCACCAAGTTAAACAAATTTTGATAATTCCTCAAGGAAAATTGTTCAACTCCAAATGTCCGCACCAAGTTAATGTAATAGAAGCTGCCTAACTTTTTCCTAGCTCCATGAGTATTAGAAACAGATAATGTTCAAATCCAAATGTCCGCACCAAGTTAAACAAATTCCTAAACTATCACTTTTTAAAACAATAAAATTGCTTAATAGTGTAGTAATGTTTTCAAATGTCAAAGTCAATATAATATTTAATAGAGTCGTCTTATATATATGTATACTTACCACTACTTTTGAACTCATCAAACAATTTGAAATTACTGTAAACATCGATCTGCATATGGCCTTTTTATTTATAGTATTACTTATTGATGGGCTACTATATGCCGTTGGGTCCTTGTATGTAGGAGGTAGATTAAACTAATTGAGCTAGAAATTTTTTTGTATGGCTTAGGTGTGCTAATGTTGCGTATGGATAACACTCTTGATGGCCGAGCCGAAGGGGGTGTTACCCTTATCCAACATTAGGGTGTGTGTCCGACTTCTGATAGCCGAGGCTTGAGGAGATAGGATCCACACCAGGTCTTGAAGACCAACACACCTCATTGGATTGGAACCACCCTAAATGGTTCCATGATTTTGGTAGGATCGCCAAGTGACCCCTATTTCACTTTGGCTATGGGCTTTAAAAACTCTCATTGTAAATATTTCATTTCCTTGAAATATATTAACCTTAAAATCAAAAAAAAAAAAGAAGAAATTTAGAAGTCTTGAAATCAAACCAAAAGAAACAAGGCAAATATATATGGACGAGTTTCTTTCCATTCATATGATGACAATTGATTAAATACCGGCGGTGAGTGACACAAGTAACCCCAAAGTCAACACCGTACAAGGATGACGGTCTACTACATATGGAAAAGTTTCTTTCCGCATTCCACACGCAGTGAACTCTATACCAAGGGCCTTGAGATGACTTTGACATATGGCTAGGAGCAGGGGGTGCCACCCCCTGATCGGGCTCGAGTGGTAGCCCTCTTGGCGACAGTCTACTACATATGGATGGCCTGGAATGCTGCCATCTTTGATGACAACAGATTGCCTGTGGCGAGTGTGGCGTGGTTAGTGCTCACCCATGTCTTTAGGGTGCTCTATGATCGATTTCCCACCCATGTGGCAGAGGACATGTAGTTTTTACTGCTTTTGATCTTATTATTTGCATAGTTCAAGGTGCTTGCATGCACGCTTGAGTATGCTTCTGGACATTAGATGATTGTACTGGCCTTTTTGCCTTTCTTATTTATACGAATTTACCTTCATCCAAAAAAAAAAATATACAAGGATGATTGGTTCAATTGGTCAAGTTCTACACTTGCATTATATCTATCTTAGACCTTTGTGATTCTCAAGCAGAAATTGACAGCAAACCCACTTATTATCTCTGATATTCACAAGTTGAGGCAGATAGAAGTTAGGAAGATAGCTAGTATCACTAGAGACAATTTGAATACAAGTTTTTGGGGATCTAGAATCTGGATCGAACAGGTCCCTTTTATTTCCCAAAACAACCCTTTGTTTGAAATTTCAATAGCAATGCACTGGTTAAGCTAGCTGCCACTTTCTTTTGATCACCAAATCTTACTTTCTGTTGGCAAAAATATTGCATCTGATGGTGGCAAAACACCATAACCAAAGCAAGCAGAAAATAGCAGTTACCTCGAATTTCTGCAAGGTTGAAGCATGGCTTCTGATCACAATGAATTCCTTTTGCTTTTAACTCAGTATCTATGACATCCCAAGCATTGCATTATTCAAACACTGTACAAAAAAAAAAGCAAAACATGATCAACTCAATCAAGAAACATTCAACAACTTAACCATATTGGCAGAAAAAGGAGCATTGTCCAGACAAGACAGACTCGAATGCAGTTGGTTCAGGATGAATACCCTTTAGATTAGAATTTATACCTAGCATTATTGCATCAATTGGCACCGCTAGCACTTTCCTAATAGCCCATTTTGCAGTCACTAGCAATAGTATCTTGATGAAACTAGTTGCTATGAAAATTCATCTTATCAATAATCATTTCCCCAGCTTCATCAAAATACAGTAACGGTCGCTGCAAAAGAAGGATCTGAAGTTGAAAGCTTTCCAAAATACTGATTCACAGGTCGCTCGTGGTCAGTATTGACACCAGACAATTTTGACCTTCAGCCTTGACTGGCCATTAAAATCTGTTGTATAGATTAGAGTTGAAGATCAGGATAGAGTTCAGTCCTTAATTTGAATGAATCCATATATGAATGGCTATAGAAGCTGTATATGGGCATTAAAAAAAAAACAGAATTGGTTGCAAGCGATGTGCTTGAACTAAAAAGATCACGTATGCTATGTTAGGTACGACTGATCACAATAACTTCTTTCAGTGTCAAATCTGATCTCAATGAAATTTAAGTACAATCCAATCATCCACCCAAATGATCGTTCTCCCACCAGTACACAGTAGCCACTGTCCTGCTGTTGATACTCAATTTCAGGCAAAAGATTTAAAAGGAAAAACCGAACTGTGCTTGCTCAATTTCCTACATGAACCAGATTTCAAGAGTGGTTTGTGTGAACAAAACATACAATGATGGCAAGATTTCAACAGTTAACGACTCAATCGTCAATCCAAGTTGTTATTGTAAAAAGAGAACCTTTCATAAAGCTCCACGGGAAAGGTCAAGCATTGTAGCATCATCCTTGTTTGGGGGGTTTTAACTGCTGAAGGAAGTAGCATTCGAAGAGTCGCTCTGCAGCGCCGTCGCAAGGAGTGGCAGAATCGCCGACATCAACTTCACTGACGGGATTTCCCCAAATCGTTTCGGGAAGAAGTTTCAATCGAACAACACAGCACAAATTAGATTTACAGAAATGAAGAAAGTAGGAAATATAGTCATCAAAAGTTGATCAAGGTTTCATTTCTTAGAGCATCTCCAACAGCTTCTTCAAAATAGGATTTTTGGGGAATTTTAGGTGTTTTTTAGGTCCAATAGATTCTCCATTTCATTCTCCAAAATGGAGAAGCAGCAGTAGAAATGGGGAAGCTTCCCCAAATCTGCAGCATTCTCTAAAACTAAATGATTCCCCAAATTGTTGAAATGGAGAAGCTGTTGGAGATGGAGCAAAAATAATTTAGAGATTATGCCTTTCAATTCTCCATTTTGAAGAAATTTTTGGAAGAGCTGTTGGAGATGGTCTTACCCCAGCCACTACGGATTTTACGCCGAAATCGGAAACGGAGTAGCAGCTATTCTTAATTTCAGCTCCAAAAAGAAGTTGCAACGGAAAACCCTAGTTCTGATTGCAACCGCGAGGTGATCGCTATCGTTAATATGAGCAAAATCAGCCAGCGATAGTTATTTAACTTGTTTAGTTTTTTCATGATTCATCATAAAAGATTTCAATTCACCATTTTCACAAAGGCAATATGAAATTATGAATGTGACGTTGGACTTGTTATGAAGCCCATTTCACTAGGCAATTGGTACTATCAGTGCTTATCAACCTTATTTTATTCCAGTACTGGAATTCAGATTCCCATAAATCACAAACAATTACACATTTCTGCAATTGGTAATTGCAAAGCTTAACAGACACATAATCTAAGGACCTGCGGTTGCTCATTGCACTGCCCCTCCTACTAAGACCCGGTTTTCGAATCACTTTCTGTTGGATGATCGGAGATCAGATGGCGTCATGAAGAAGAGGATTCCCATCACAAGCATCGTCGGGGTGATTTATAGCAGTCAGGTCAAATGCTTCATATGCCGCAAATTGGATTGGGATATCTTCCTGTTGTTGGTACCAAGCACTCACTTGAGCTGGGGATTTTATTATCCTCTCCAATATGATCGCCACATCCTTCATCGAGGGTCTTAGCCTTCCACTCAGGCTTACACAGCGCTTTGCCAGCTCAACAACGGACATCAGTTCGTCCTCCTTGGTCTGTTTCACAATTTCAGGGTCCAGGATTTCAGCCAGCCTTGAATTACATGTCAGAAACTGGAACGTTGTCACCAAGTTCTGTTGATCCACATCACCTGCGTCTGTAAAGATTGGCTTCTTGCTTGTCAAAAGCTCCAAGAGGACCACCCCGAAACTGTAAACGTCGCTCTTTTCTGTAAATTGACATGTTTGGAAGAATTCCGGGTCCAGATACCCAGCTGTCCCTTGGACAGCATCAGTGGTCAAGTGGGTTTGATCAATTGCAAGGGTCTTGGACAATCCGAAGTCAGAAACCTTTGCTTTGTGCTTTTCATCCAACAATATGTTTTGGGACTTGATATCCCTATGATAGATAGGATTGGAAGACGATGAGTGTAGATATGCAATAGCACCTGCCGAATCTGCAGCAATCTTCAAACGCATCTCCCAACTAATGAAAAAATCTTCTTCAGGGGCATGGATATGTTCATAAAGCATTCCATTAGAAATGAACTCGTTGACTAGAAGAGGGACTTCTGCCTCCAAACAACATCCAAATAGCTTGACTACATTTCTATGGCTTATCCCAGACAAAATAAACACCTCGTTGATGAACGACCCCAACTGGCTTTCATCAACCAACTTGGACTTCTTAACTGCAACAGTACTTCCATCTGTCAGTATACCTTTGTAGACAGTTCCTTGACCACCTTGACCCAGTATCTGGTTTTTATTAAAGTTGTTTGTGGCTTTGTTCAATTCTCTTATGGTGAAAATCTTCATTGTCTCTACAACACCTTCATTCGATGACAATTGTTGTTGCAACAATAAACCACCATTGCGCTTGAAGAATTTGCCCCTTCTCTTCTTCTCAATGCTACTCTTGATAAACCGATATAGCCCATAGAGGCAAGATAGAAAAAGTAGCAGGCCAAAACCACTGCCAAGTCCTGAATGAATCAAAGGAATCCAAACACAGAATTAAGCAATATTCTCCACAAGCTCATGAAAAGAAGTTGATGAAACAGTTCTCACCAATGAGGGCATCATTACTTATAGGTGGCTTCTTTTTGCAATAAAATTTTTGGCGGTATTCCGTTCCTACAAGAACAAATTTGTTTAAGCACTCCCCTTGACAGCCCTCGCAATCTGGTGCAGCTGTTTAAGATCAAG
The DNA here is from genome assembly GCA_037127255.1 of Persicaria tinctoria. NCBI lineage: Eukaryota > Viridiplantae > Streptophyta > Magnoliopsida > Caryophyllales > Polygonaceae > Persicaria > Persicaria tinctoria. The sequence continues at coordinate 13,235,116 of JBANSL010000012.1, forward strand.
AAAAGAAATCAGGATTCATGAAATCGCTGATGTTAGTGAACTCTTTAAGAAATCAGTCACAAATAAGTACTTATCCACTGATTCCAGCCCCATTTCATTTCTACTGGAACTGCAGACGGCAGATCAGAACTCGACCGGTTTTGAAGATACTGATACGCTGAGTCTGTCTCTAATAAAGTAGCAGTAATGCAATTCTGTTGAGGTTCGCCAAAAGCCTGCAGAGAGCTGAAATCTATCTGATAAAACTGAAAATAGTATGGATGATCATCATTTTTCGGTAACTTTGTTTGGCAGCAATTAACCCCACGGCAGCCCTGTGCGGGTACTGTGATGTCAGCGTTGCAAGCAGTGGCACAACCTGCCACGATTGAGCTGCTTTCGTTAATCAAGACCGCGCTGCCTGGACAGCCCGTCATCAGGAGAACATTGTCCAAGCCTGAGAAGCTGTAAGGGCTTCCGGTCAAGTTAAGCTGGCGTTGTTGCTGCCATTTTGTGTCAGCGCCACACACTTTCAGGGGAGGTAAGTTGACTCTCATTGACTGATGGAATGATAAGTCTACACTCACAATCTCAATGTCGGGCAATTTGGAGAGAAAGGGTTTAGAATGATTTGATGGAGATGGTCTACACTCGATCTCGAACCAGTGATCATGGAAGCAACCTGCACCTATTCCAAATGGGAAAGGAATAGCAACATTTCCGCAGCTTTGCGGACAATTAGGCTTCGCCGTATTGGTTTGATTTGGCTGAGCAACCACTGCTTGCAGGGCTGCAACTAGCAGTAAGCAGATTTGGAGGGAGGTTGGAAATTTGTGGGTCATATTTGGAGGGCGTGTGTTGATATGGGAAATTAGATTGCAGATGTTGGATATGATTTTTGAGTTCATTACATTTGAATTCATCTTCTAGCTAGGAAGCCACAAGAGAGGCATGTGGGTGGGGGCTAGCTGCAGTGTCAGCCAATCTGTTCTTTCCTGGCAACTTGCTATGACTATGAAAAGAGCCAAACTTTTCCAGTAGGGAAAAAAAAACTGAATGTGACAGAACTGAGTTTATCTGAAACCTGAAAATCTAAGTATCATACATAACTTGAATCTAGTTTTGAGTCTACCTCAGTTGATTTGAAAATGAAAAGATCGAGTGATTATAACTATAAAATGTACTCCGTACTAAATTGGATTCTCCATTAATAATTTTAATAATATATCATTATAAATTAATTAATTTTAATAGTATACAGAGTAATAATTATTGAACTTACCTTAATATGACTTTGAAATTTTCTTTGCTTTTAAATTTTTAATTGGTCAAAATTTTATTTTAACAAACCAGGTCAATCAGGTCACTGGATTGAAACCCAGCTGATCAAGAAAAATATCGGTCTGGTTAAAAAAATCTCGGATAAAAATTTCCGAGCCTACCCTAAATTTTATGAGCATTGGAATTTGGAATCGGTTTGGATTTTGAGAGCTATAATGGTGGGGCTGCAGTGTCAGCCAACCTCATCTTTCCTCGCAACTTGCTATGAACAGAGCCAAACTTTTCAAATATTTAACCAACTGAGCAACTGACTGCATTATTCAACACTGCAAAAATTTCATTATTTTATATTATAAACCATAATCAATTATGCAGATCGAAACAATACCACCGTTGAAAATGCTTCTTACAAATTAACCCAAACTCCGCTGTTGTACACTTGTAACCCCAACATTATTTCTCTACAAGCAGCAGAACAAGTAGGCCTCAAATGATGATGACGATATATAATGATACAACAACAATACAATGCAATCATCATATGGTATCTGCGGGGGCAGCTTGCTGGTAACAAGAAGATGCTTGATCCGGGGATTTCATTATCATCTCCAACGCCATTGCAACATCCTTCATTGTTGGCCTTAGTTTTCCGCTCCAACTAATACAGCATTTCGCGAGCTGAACCATTGCATTCAGCTCTTCCTCCTTGGCCTGTTTCACAATTTCAGGGTCCAAGATGCTGGACAATCCAGACTGTTCAGTCAGAAACAAGAACTCCGTCACCAAGTTCTTTTGCTCCATAGTACTTGCATCCCTGTAGATTGGCTTCCTGCCCGTCAAAATCTCCAATAGGACGACCCCAAAACTATAAACGTCACTTTTCTCTGTAAACTGATTCGATTGGTAGTACTCTGGATCTAGGTACCCCATTGTACCCTGGACTTTTTTAGTGGTCAGGTGTGTCTGATCAATTGCAATGGTCTTGGAGGATCCAAAGTCGGCAACTCTTGCTCTGTGTTTTTCGTCCAACAGTATGTTTAAAGACTTGATATCCCTGTGATAGATGGGAATGGATGCAGATGAATGTAGATACGCAACAGCATCTGCCGAGTCGGCTGCAATTTTCAGACGCATCTCCCAACTAATGAGAAATTCTTCATCGGGCTCATGGATATATTGGTGCAGTGTACCATTGGGAATGAACTCATAAACAAGAAGAGGGACTTCTGTCTCTAAACAACACCCCAACAGCTTGACTACGTTTCTGTGGTTGATTTGCGACAAAACAATCACCTCATTTGTGAATTGCTCCAACTGGCTTTCATCAGGTGACTTGGACTTCTTAATTGCAACAATTCTTCCATTAATCAACATGCCTTTATAAACAGTCCCTTGGCCACCTTGACCAAGTATCCGATTCTCATTGAAGTGATCCGTAGCCTTGTCCAATTCATCTACTGTGAAAATCTTTGTTTTCTCCATAATGCTTTCATCAGATGAAGACAATTGCTGCTGCAACAATAAACCACCATTCCGCTTGAAGAACTTGGCTCTGCGCTTCATCTCCCTTCTCCGTTTGATGAAACGATATAGCCCATATATGCCAATCGCCATAAACACTAGGCCAAAACTGATGCTAAAACCTGCACGCAGAGACAGAACCAAAAAAACAGTCTTATTTTGATGAATATCCATAGCATATCTATGAACTGATGAGATTGTCCTTACCAATGATGGCGCCAATTGGTATCGCGTCACACGAATAATACTTATCTGGAATATAATTACCATCTGCTTTCCGTTGTGGATTACAACTCGATTTGCAGCGCTTACAAGGTTTAGGAACTGATGAATGAATGAATAAAAGGATCAAAGAAACAGGCATCATCAACAAAATGAACAAAATTGAATGACAGAAGCTTTTACCTTGACATCCATTGGAGACGTAAGGGTTCCCGTAATAGTTATGGTCACTATCGCAATTACAGTGTATAAAACCATCAGAAAGATACCGGGGACAAGAGGCATGAGAGTTACTGTCAGGTGGAGTGTTGCTTATCCAGTTCCAAGCCAAGAACACAGGGACAGCAGAAGCTGGATCGGAACCGGAAAGTCTTCCAGCAAATTGATCCACAGAATCACTGCTAATCATAGTCGCCGCAAGGCAGCTGCTACGACTTCCATTGGAAGCGCCATGATTAAACTCAATTTGATGAAGGGAAAGATCGGCGCTGAGGTCCAACGGTGTCTGGCAGCAATCAACCCCATAACAGCCGCTTGTTGCGGGTAATCCAGTGCTGCCCTCACAAACAGTGGCACACCCTGCCGCAGTGGCCTGGCCTCGATCGACCAAGAGCGCGCTGCCTGGACAGCCCTCCATCATGAAAACGTTGTAAACGACCTCATTGTCGTTTTTGAAGTCGTAAGGGCTTCCGGTCAAGTCAATGGCTTTTGCATCTGCTGCAGCGCAGGAGCTCCTCGGAGGTATCATGACTTTCAAACTCTGTGAATAATCGGAGATGATGGAGAAATCCTCGGCGATCTGGATGACCTCAAGGTTGAATGAGGATAAGAAGGGTGTGGGGAGGGAGGAATTAGAGGCAGGAGAAGGCGGCCTGCAATCGATCTCAAACCAGTGATCGAAGAAGCATCCGGCACCCATCCCAAACGGGAAGGGGATTCGGACGCCTCCGCAGGTATCAGGACAGCCAGGCCTTGCAATAACGGGGGCCTTTGAATGAGCAATCACTGCAAGCAAGAGTAGGAAGCATATGTGGAGTTGGAATTGGACAGCTCTCCATCCATAACCATAACAGGGGATATCAATGTACATTCTGCAGTGATTCATTCTCTTCCTTATCTTTTCAAATGTATACATACACACAGTTTGTACTCTTCGAATCATCATTTTCTAGGAAACCTCTATATTTCATAAAATTTACATATTTATAAACTTTTAAATAAAAAATTCATTTTAAAATTATAGTATATAATTAAAAATCATTATATTTGAAAATAATTTTTATATTTTTTTAAAACATGATTTTTTTCAATGTGAAATGTAAATATATTTTTTAAATAAAATTATATCTGAATTAATTTAGTGATGGACAAGGTGCGCCGTGAGTTGTAGGAGATGGTGACTCCCGATATAGGCATACCATTAAATGATTTTCAATATTAACTTTTGTATTAATATATAGCCCCTTTTCTGTGTTTCTGCTCCCGTCTTTTCGACGGCGAGACGTCGTAGAAGTGTATTACTTGCCCGTGATCTCGCTATTTGCAGCTTGCTCCAGAGTCTTTCTTGACTTTCTCCGCATGTAGGTTTTTTCGCTGTTATGCTCAACTAGGATCCGAATCTTAATATTGTGTCCTCGTTTTGCTTTATTTACGTATAACATAATGGCTAGTCCGTATGTCAATTATTTTAGCCTCTCAATTGATTTCACAAGCGTATTGTTAGTTCAAAAAAAAAAGACCGACAAAGACAAATAAGTGACTTTTTACTATTTAGGCACATATTTTAAGGTGATAAAAATAATATAAAATATTAAATTTTTTTTATAATTTTTTTGATAAACTCATACTTATTAATAATAAGTATAATATTATTACTAAAAAATTAAAATTTTTATATTTTATATAGTTTTTATCATGTTAGAAATACGTGTTTAATTGAAAAAAAGTCACTTATTTGAATAGGAGAGAGTATATTACAAGTTGCCAACAAGAAGAAACATTGCAAATTATTGTACAAATTATATTACAAGTTGCCAACTAACCTAATAGTCAAAGCTACAGTACAAATTATAGTACAAGCTATAATTAAGAAAAATGCCTATTAGCTTTGACTATTAGTGTACAACTATTAGCTTTGACACTAATAGTCAAAGCTAACATAAAGAAAAATTACAAATTAAAGTAAAATTTATATTATATGTTGACAATAATAGTCAAAGTTAATTGAGCATGCATGGATTTCAATGCCCATAGAAAGTTGTATGTGAGTCGGACTCGAAAGTTGCTGTGAGGATGATCGAAAAGGGTGTGAAGCCGACTCACCCTTGTGCTAGTTTGGTAGGGCGCTGCCAAAGCTTCTCTCGTAGAAACTGAATGGTCCAGATCCGTCACATTTATTGGACTGGCAACGCTCCGGCGGATGCTCTTGCCCATTTTGCTTTTTCTCTTTCCCTTGGTTTTGTTGCTTTGGATCAGCCCCCCCCCCCCCCCCCCCCCCCGGACTCTGTGGTGGTTCTGCTGTATTCTGATGCTCAACGGGTCCGTTCGGCTCGGTTGAACACTGCAGGTTAACCTGCTTCTCCTTTTAATAAAAACTCCGTTAGGAGTGGGGGCTCTTAATCTCGTTATTTTACCAAAAAAAAAAATACCCATAGAAGCTAGAGGTGAGCATATAGGGATGGATTCAGTAACGGGTTAGGGTCCACTCCAATCCGCTCTATTTTTACAAAATTAAAATAATATGTAAAAAATTAAGACAAATTAATAAAAATTATTTATTTATTTATTAAATTAATAGTTTTGTTAATAAAATCATACTTATTTGAAAATTTTAGCCTACCTAATCTACCTGAATTTAAATTCGTTTCGTACATGTGAGCATATCCAAGAACCGTCGACACTGCTTGCAAAATATGTTACTGAACCGACGACTTAGGTTACCATTGATCAAAATAAGTTCTTTCGGTGCCAAATCTGATCACAGTACGTCCAATTTAAGTACAATCTCCCACCAGTAGCCACTGACCCTTTAAAACTAAATTTTACTACTGTATTTAATCTTCCCTGCCTCGTTCTAGAAAATGTAAGCATTGTATCATTGGGCCTTTGTTTTGGGCTTGTAGTAACAAAGAATTGGGCCTAGCTTGTTCATCAAGTCCTCCCAAATTAAGACACTCAACTTCACAAAAACCAAGCCTCCACATAGAAATCATTGATCAAAATTCAAAACCACAATACTGAGTTTATTGCAGCTGCCCATGATAAAGTTGTAACAAATTAAGCCTCTAATTTATTCCTCTCTTTTCCTAATGAGACTAAGCCCATGTCTGACAAGTAAAGTTAACTAAAGTTGCAGAGTGTGTAGGAGTGTGAGATTAAGTTATGCAAGGAATCAGGAGAGGATTGAACATCACTTTTCTAGCACCTGCAGGGAGAGGATTCACATCTGTGTAAAGGGGACTGCTAGCACCTGCAGGGAGTGTGACCGATGTGAACACCTCTTCACTTATTATGTAGCAGTCATGTCAAACTCATCATAAGATGCATATTGGATTGGGATAGCTTCCTCTCCAGTGACATTGCTACTTCCTTCATTGTCGGGCCTTAGCTTTCCGCTCCAGCTTACACAGTGCTTTGCAAGCTCAACAACGGATATCAGTTCATCCTCCTTGGCCTGTTAAACATTGCTCTTCTCTGTAAACTGAGATGATTGGAAGTATTCTGGATCACGATACCCCCAATATTGTACCCTGGACGAGAGTGGTCAAATACTGTCTGATCAATCGCAATCGTTTTGGAGGATCCAAAATCAGAAACCTTTGTCCTGTGCTTTTCCTCCAACAGTATGTTTGAAGAATGGCTGTAAGATTTAAGAAGGCTAGAATGAGAACCAGCGCCATCGCCAAGAGAGATAGAGTCGCCAACATCAAGAGGTGATCGCGCTTTTTAACTTATTTAGGTTTGCCATGATTCATAATAACAGATTTCACTTGCAATTGGTACAATCAGTGCTTGTCAAACTTATCTCAATATTAGAATTCAGATTCCCATAAATCACAAACAATTACATATTTAAATTGACATTGCAATGGCTGACACACACATGATCACTAGCCTCCTTAGCTTATTATACAGACAATTCATAAATGCATTCATAATTATGTAATTGTTTCTCAGGGCATTGCCCCTCCTACTAAGACCCAGTTTTCGAATCTCTTTCTGTCGGATGATCGGAGATCAGATGGCATCAGGAAGAAGAGGATTCCCATCAGTGTACGAGGGATCAGCAGGGCCTGTGCTCCACATGAATTCCTCGCCACTTACACCAGTCATGTCAAACTCATCATATGCTGCATATTGGATTGGGATATCTTCCTGCTGTTGGTACCAAGCACTCACTTGAGCTGGGGATTTCATTATCCTCTCAAGTGTCATTGCCACTTCCTTCATTGTCGGTCTTAGATTTCCGCTCCAGCTTACGCAACGCTTTGCCAGCTCAACTACTGATATTAGTTCATCCTCCTTGGCCTGTTTCACAATTTGAGGGTCCAGGATTTCGGACAGCCTTGAATTTTGAGACAGAAACTGGAACTCTGTCACCAAATTCTTTTGCTCTGCAGTGCTTGCATCCCTGATGATTGGCTTCTTGCTAGTCAAAAGCTCCAAGAGGACCACCCCGAAACTATAAACATCGCTCTTCTCTGTGAACTGATATGATTGAAAGTATTCCGGGTCCAAATACCCCATTGTTCCTTGAACGAGAGTGGTCAAGTGTGTTTGATCAATTGCAATGGTCTTGGAGGATCCAAAATCGGAAACCTTTCCTCTGTGCTTTTCATCCAACAGTATGTTTGATGACTTGATATCCCTATGATAGATAGGAATGGATGAAGATGAATGTAGATACGCAATGGCACCTGCTGAATCTGCAGCAATTTTAAGACGCATCTCCCAGCTAATGAAAAAATCTTCATCGGGGTCATGGATATGCTCGTAAAGCGTTCCATTGGGAACGAACTCGTAAACAAGAAGAGGGACTTCTGTCTCTAGACAACATCCAAAAAGCTTGACTACATGTCTGTGGCGTATCCGAGACAAAATAACCACTTCATTTATGAATTGCTCTAACTGGCTTTCATCCACCAACTTGGACTTCTTCACTGCAACAATACTTCCATCTTTCAACATACCTTTGTAGACAGTTCCTTGACCACCTTGACCCAGTATCCGATTTGTATTGAAGTTGTTCGTGGCTTTGTTCAATTCACTTATAGTGAATATCTTCGTTCTCTCTACAACGCCTTCATTCGATGACACCTTTTGTTGCAACAATAAACCACCGTTACGCTTGAAGAATTTAGCCCTCCTCTTCATCTCCATTCTCCTCTTGATAAACTGATATAGCTTGTAGATGCAAGCCAGAAAAAGTAGCATGCCTAAACTATTGCTAAGTCCTGAATATATATAAAGGGGGTCCAAAAGCAGAATTAAGGAATATCCTCAACAAATTGATGAAAAGAATCAAGTCTAAAATTAAGTTAATGAAACATTTCTCACCAAGAATGGTTGCATGATTTATCATTGGTTTTTTTTTACAATAATATTTGTTGGAGATTGGAAATCCTGCAGCATCAAGTTGGTTCGAACAATCACCTTGACAACCCTTGCAACCTACAGGAGCTGTTGAAGATCAAGAAGAGATATCGGTTACAAATTAAGTACTGATCACATTTAATTTCTGATGACTAACTACTAGCTAGCTAGATTGGGCATGTTTATTGTAGAAGAACATAACTCTTACCTTGGCATCCAACATAAGGATTTCCGTTATAGTTGAGATCACAATCACAGGAAAAGGACTCAGATCCCCAATTTGAACAAGTGGCATGACTATTGTTGTCAGGCACAAGGTTGCTTATCCAGCCCCAACTCAGTGCTACTGGAACCGCAGACGGTAGATTGAAGCCTGACTGATTTCCAACATATTGATCCACATAGTCACTCCCTATTAAAGTTGCTGCAAGACAATTTTGTTGGGGTTCACCTGAAGCATTGGAGCTGAAATCTATCTGATAAAATTGAACAAGATTATCAGATGACAACGATGTTTGGCAGCAATGAACACCAAAGCAGCCATCTGCGGCTATTGTGTTGGTGGTGTTGCAAACAGTGGCACAACCTGCCACCATTGAGTCTCTTTCGTTAACCAAGACCGCACTTCCTGGACAGCCCATCATCATGAAAACATTTGAAGAAGCTGAGAAGTTATAAGGACTTCCCGTCAAGTTAATATGGCTTTGTCGCTGCCTTTCTGTGGCTGCAATACACGCTTTCAGGGGCGGTAAACTCACTATCAACTGTTGGAAATCGGTGTTTACCTCCATAAGCTCAATGTTGGATAATTTGGTGAAGAAGGGTTTGCGGCTGGAGCCCTTAGAATTATTTGATGGAGATGATCTACACTCGATCTCGTACCAGGGATCAAGGAAGCAACCTGCACCTATTCCGAAAGGGAAAGGAATAGTAACATTTCCACAGCTATCCCGACAACCAGGCCTCGCCATCAAGCCAGCCACTACTTGCAGAGCCGCAACTAACAGCAAGCATAGAAGTTTATGGGCCATAGCATACCACATACAAGGAGGGTGTTGTGTTGATATGGAAAGCTAAAGCAAAGTGAGTTTTTTATTTGATTTTTGAGTTCCTGGGGCTATACATTTTCAGCATACATATAAATATAATTATGATCTTCTAGGAAGCCACTTTTAATTATTTTATTTGGACGTCAACATCAAGCCAGCCACCCAGCCATCATCAAGCCGGCCATCATCAAGAAAGCCATCATCAAGCCCGCCATCATCAAGAAAGCCATCATCAAGCCGGCCATCATCAAGCCAGCCAGCTAGTTTTCCAATGTGATCATGCTGTGAGAATAACTGTCAGCTAGTTTCCAATGTGATCATGTTGTGGAATTTGGCCAAACTTTTAAAAAGAGCTGTTCAAAAGCGTTATAACTATTAGTAAATGGAAAAGTTATGATTTTCAATACACCCTTTCAAATTGCATTTGACAGCCGTCAACACTGAATGTAAATGAAAGACTCTTTCTTTTATTTATATAAACCACACACAATTATACAGAAACAATACCACTGAATGCAAAAACACTACTCTGTAGTACAGAATAACAATAATAGCAATAAACAATAACAGCAGAACTAGTACGCCTCAGATGACGATGATAACAATAACATTATAACAATAAGAATACAGCCCCTTCTATGTTATCATTGATGATCCCTCGGCATATCAAGTGGGGTTGACATGAACTCCGCACCAGCAGTCATCTCATTCTCTGCAAACACATCATCCGGGGATGGGGAAGCTTGCTGGTAACAAGTAGATGCTTGATCAGGGGATTTCATTATCATTTCCAATGTCATTGCTACCTCCTTCATTGTTGGTCTTAGTTTTCCGCTCCAACTTATACAACATTTGGCAAGATCAACAACGGCCTTCACCTCTTCCTCCTTGGCCTGGTTCACTATTTTAGGGTCCAAGATATTGGACAACCTGGAATTTTCAACCAGAAACAAGAACTCCGTCACCAAGTTCTTTTGCTCCATAGTACTTGCATCCCTGTAGATTGGATTCATACCCGTCAAAATCTCCAAGAGGACCACCCCAAAACTATAAACATCACTTTTCTCTGTAAACTGATACGATTGGAAGTACTCTGGATCTAGGTACCCCATCGTACCCTGGACAAGAGTGGTCATATGTGTCTGATCAATCGCAATGGTCTTGGAAGATCCAAAGTCGGAAACTCTTGCTCTGTGTTTTTCGTCCAACAGTATGTTTGAAGACTTGATATCCCTATGATAGATGGGAATGGATGCAGATGAATGTAGATACGCAATAGCAGCCGCTGAGTCGGCTGCAATTTTTAAACGCCTCTCCCAACTAATTTCAAAATCTTCATCGGGGTCATGGATGTGCTGTGAAAGCGTTCCATTGGGAATGAACTCATAAACAAGAAGAGGGACCTCTGTCTCTAAACAACATCCCAACAGCTTGACTACATTTCTGTGGTTTATTTGCGACAGAATAACCACCTCATTTATGAATTGCTCCAACAGGCTTTCATCGAGCAACTTGGACTTCTTAATGGCAACAATTTTCCCATCAAGCAACATGCCTTTATAAACAGTCCCTTGGCCACCTTGACCGAGTATCCGATTCTCATTGAAGTGATCTGTTGCCTTGTCCAATTCACCTATGCTGAAATTCTTTGTTTTCTCCATAATGCCTTCATCAGATGACAGTTGTTGCTGCAACAATAAACCGCCGTTACGCTTGAAGAATTTAGCCCTTCGCTTCATCTCCCTTCTCCTTTTGATATAACGATATAGCCCATATAGGCCAATCACCGAAAATACTACAACAAAACTGACGCTAAGACCTGCACAAAGAGACATAACCACAAGTAAATTAATCTTTTAGAGTTTTTAAAACATCAAAAGTAAAGGAAGAGTAGATTGGTTTAAGGGTAAAAGTTGTTGAGATATATTGTTCTTACCGAGGATGGTTGCAACCGGTGGTATCTGGTTAAAACAAGAATATGCATCAGAGTAAACGGCTTGACCAACTTGTTGATCACAAGATCCTCGACAACCATTACAAGCTTGAGGAACTAATTGATGAATGAAGAGAAAAGAAATCAACAGGTATCATCAAACAAAGCAATGAAATTGAATGATAGAAGATTAAAAAAAAACTTTTACCTTGACATCCATTGGGGACATATGGGTTCCCGAAATAGTTTTTTGGGCAGCCACAGGATAAAGAATTATCGAATGTAGAACGGCTACAAATGGCAGGAGAGTCACTGTGAGCCGGAAGGCTGCTTATCCAACTCCAAGAAAGGAACACTGGAACGGCAGACGGTGGATCGGAACCGGAAAGTCTTCCGGCATATTGACTCACAGAATCACCCTGTATTAAAGTCGCCACAAGGCAACTCCCACTTCCATTTGAACTAAAAGCAATTTGATAAAATGGAAGAGCATAGTTGATAGATGGTGTCTGACAGCAGCGAACCCCATAGCAACTGTTTGGGGGCATTGCACTGTTTCTTTGGCAAACAGCGGCACACCCTGCCAAGACGACTGAGCTGTTTTGGCCTACTAAGAAGGCACTGCCTGGACATCCCTCCACCATCAAAACATTATCTGATAAGAAGGAGAAAGGGGTTCCAGTGAAGTTAATACCGTGTGTTTCTGCTGCGCATGAATTCTGGGGAGGTATCTTCACTGTCAATCTTTGTGATTCATATCCAGAATTATAGTAATCGGTGAATACCTTGGAGGCCTGGACGACCTCGAGGTTGAATGAGGATAAGAAGGGTGTGTGCAGGGAGGCATTAGAAGTAGGAGATGGCGGCCTGCAATCGATCTCAAACCAGTGATCAAGGTAGCAACCTTCACCCATCCCGAACGGGTAGGGGATACTCACGTTTCCGCAGGTATCGCTGCATCCCGGCAGTGCAATTGCATCTGAATGAGCAACCACTACTTGGAAGGCAATCAGTTGTAGCAGTAGAAACCAACTTAAACATATGTGGAGTTGTTGTATGAGCAATCGAGATTGCATAGCTCTCCATACATAACAGGGGATTTCGACAACCATATTGCAGCTAATCGTGCCTTTTTCCTTTAGGGAGAATGTATTTCGAGTTTGGCTAGCTACTAGCTAGGTATACATGACACATTGTTTTATTTATTTATTGTGAGATTAATTAAGGTGATTTCCTAGAAAATCATCCTTTGAGGAGTAGAGCCTTGTGGAGGCCTCGTATGGTGTACAAAGAAACTGTTAATAATATTATAAATAATTCAAATAGATTTCAATAAATAAATAATAATAATCTAAATATAAGTTATTTTTCCACCAATATATATATATATATATATATATATATATATATATATATATATATATATATATATATATATATATATATATAATCTAGATATCTTTTATTTAGATTCTCTCAAAATATTAACAAAATTCACATTTATAAGGTAAAATATTTTTTTTTCTAATCTATCATTAATTAAATCTCATATATTTTAATATATAGCTGATTTTAAAATTCTTTTTTATTAAATATTTAGTATATATTTATTATGTTAATTAATTTACTCAAATATCTACCCAAGTAGCTAAATATTATGGCTATATAATGTTTTAATAATTTATTTTGACCTCAAAAATAATATAGATATAAATAAAATAATACTTATTAAATGATTAATTTCGATATAAATAATTCTTTCCAACAAAAAACAATCTAGATTTAAAAAAATAACATCTATCAAATACTACGTACATATTTATCTATTAATATTTTTGGTATTACCATAAAATATTTTATATTTATATTTTTATTAATATATATATATAGAGGGACAGTAGGAGCTAAGACCATGTGCAACCATGGGTTTTACTTACCTTTAGGTCTTAAAAGGTAACCTCTTTCACCACAAGTGGTCCCCACCCTCTTATTACTATATTTATTTGATATATTAATTATTCAAATGTATTTATAATATATATTTATTATTATTATTTTCAAATAATAATTGTACCATTAATTTTATTTAATTTTTCTCCATAATTTGAGTATAATTTTTTCGTATATATACTCATCTTGACCTATTATATTGTTTGCACTTTTTTTTCATGTTCCATTCTCAAACACTAATGTAATTATTTTTGTTATTTGCTTATAATATAATGTTTTTTTTTTCATCTAATGTAATAAAAAAATATTAATATCAAACACTGTTTAATTTTATTTATAAATAAAACTAATGAGATGGAAAAAGGTTACCTCATGGTTGCAAGATAAACCTCTTAGGAAGAGGTTTAAAAACTACAAAATTATTTAAAGAAAAAAATAAATGAAGTGTCAAATAATGATAAGTAGATAAAAATTTAAAAGGGAAAGGGGTTACCTTATGATTGCACATGGTCTAAAGTAAGAGGGAAGGAGAGTGGGCCTCCCAAACTGCAGGTTCTCCCATGAAGAGTTTGTTAGCCCAATTAATCATTAAAGAAACATTTATTAGGGAATACTTTCAAAAGGGGTGTTACTATATACACCCCTTAAAAATGCACGTCCTTAAGGACGTGCAAGCCTTGTGACTAATTAACATTTAAAAAAAATAATTAATTTCTTTTAATAATGCACGTCTTTAAAGACGTGCATGATTTGAGGTGTATATAGCGAAACCGTTTCAAAAGTCTATCATAGAAACATATAAGCAGCCCACGTAACCTATTGTGCGTAATTCACCTCCACACCCAAGCGTTGAATCATGCCATTGTATATGAATAATTTTTTTTAAGGATTTTTATATTTTAATAGTGTAATGAGAGAGAGAAAAAAAAGATGGCTAGCTAGTTGACATGTGATATGTATGATTGAATCCCGCGCGATGTCTAAATGGACAGTTACACATTCAATAATTAATTAATTAATACTACCTCCGATCCAAAAAGATTGTCGTTTGACTTTTTAGCACGTATTTTAAAGAGCTAAAAATTATATAATATATTAACTTTTTTTTTTATAATCTAATACTTATTACCAACAAATATTAAATTGTAAAAAAATAATTTTAAAAAAGTTGATATTTTATATAGTTTTTAGCTCATTAAAATACGTGTTAAAAAGTCAAACGACAATGTTTCTAGATCGGAGGGAGTACTCCGTACAGTATTCGTTTCTCCTAAATTCCTAATCGGGTAACTTATAATATAAACAGATTTTTTTGTCCTTTTCCGAAACAGGCAAGAAAAACGTTTGGCAACTTGTAATATAAAGATAAACTAGTACAGTCCCCGCGCCATGACGCGTGCGCGAGGAAAAAAATATAAAATATCTATTATAAGGATGAACAAAAATAATAATGAAAAAAATACAAATGGTAAAATACATTAATGAATATAAAACTAAATATATGAATGGATGTTGTCGTTACGGTAGACTTCGTCCATAGGATTTCTGGGAAAAAAAATAGTTTGGTTATATGAAGAGATGAAAATGTATATAAAAAGAAATAATGTAAGGCTAATCTTACAAAATGAGGATAATAAGGATTATAGGTGGGTGACACCAAGTCCTCCAAACTCTAAGTGAATGTACTCCGTCTATATAAACAAATTAATAAACACAATAAGACCAATATTATGATTAGCATATTGAAATAAAAGTTATAAAGGCAAAAATAAAAAATAAAAGACAAACAGTAAATAGAATGTACCTGTTAGGCTAAAGTATGTAAGATTTCTTTGTACACGACGTTAACAGTAGTGTTGAGCGAGTTACCATTCTTATCACATGATAGAATTTTCAAGCCAGATTTGGATGTAACCCTTGAGACAGCAACATACAACTGGCCATGGCTGAAGACTGGCATCCTCAAGTACAGCCCAACGTGAGAAAGAGATTGGCCTTGACTTTTGTTAATCGTCATGGCAAAACAGACCGACATTGGGAATTGTTGCCGTTGAAACTGGAATGGTAAAGATGCTGTCTGTGAAGGGCACAGGAGAAGTGAAATTGAGAGAGGGGAAGGAGAAATTAGTGAACCCACGGACCTCCGAGCGCGGCTGTAGAGTTTCGCCTCCTCCTACGTCCTCTTTTTGCTCGCAGGCCGCAACGCCAACATCGCCTCCCACGGACCTCCGAGCGCGGCGCAGCCCCTCCAGCGACATCAGCAGTCTCGTGCCTTCCATTCAAATCTCGTCGGAGGCGCTGGCAAGTTCAAGGCACCGAGCAACCGAAGCGGCGAGGAGATTCGAGGGAGACGACGGTGGGCGGGGAGGAAGACGACGGTGGGCGGGGAGGAAGACGCCGGAAGCGGCGAGGGTGGGCGCGGGCGAATGTTCGGAGGAAGCAGGAACCCTAGGCCAATTTGGGGAAATAAATTAAAAAGACGGGAGGCAAGTTCAAGGCACCGAGCAACCGAAGCAGCGAGGAGATTCGAGGGAGACGACGGTGGGCGGGGAGGAAGACGACGGTGGGCGGGGAGGAAGACGACGGAAGCGGCGAGGGTGGGCGCGGGCGAATGTTCGGAGGAAGCAGGAACCCTAGGCCAATTTGGGGAAATAAATTAAAAAGACGTAGATGTGGGTTGGGGAAAACAAAAATAAGTAGAATAAATAAAATAGATTGGTTAAATTACCTGAATTTAAGGAGAGAAAGACACATCAGCCAACTCTTCTGTTTTAAAGTGGAATATTGTTAATCTCTAATAACAAACTTATAGTAATGCGTATGACTATTTTTAATCCCAAGTGGGATATTGAGAAAAATATGAGTATGAAATTAAAGTAGATGAAAAGGAATATTGAGAATACCTCCTTTAACTGCACGAAATAGCATAGGTAGCGAAATGGCAGAGGTATCCTCCGAGTACATCTCCTACTGCCTACTGCCCTTGACGAAATCCATGCCACGCACTGCGTCGTCCTGTATACCATAAAAGGAACATGTAATAGTGCATGAGCAACTGCTCATGATAACCCCGACCCAACTAAATGCTACATATATTATAGACAGAATGCGTAAGCTATAAATTTTGCAATTAAAAGGCAAAAATAAATGGCAACTTACAATCAAAATGCCCAGAGAATTGGACATCACTGTCAAAAAAAGTGCCAGTGCAGAATTGCCACTAGCAATCTGCCAAAAAGGGAAAAAAAAGGAAAAAAAGTTGTTGAAATGTGATAGTAATTTTGAAAGACAACAACAACACAAATCGTGACTGAATTTACCTACTTGTGTTAATAGCATTACATGTCATGTACATCGTTTTGACATATTTGTTAATCTCATCTTATCCACCTCCGGCTCACACCTTGATCCATCCGAATATTGTTAATTTCATCTTCTACCATCTCTTTGGACATTTAAACTAATTCATGATGAAATTTAGATTTTTGGCCAACCTAGTTCACCTAATTACAGCTGTTATTTTACTGCATAAAAGAAATAGGCCAACTGAAGAGTAAAATTCAAGCTGTAATTTCAGCAGCTCAATCCCATTTTATGTTATCATCCCTCTAAAAGAATCTAAACAAATTTTCACATACTGATGCGATATAAATCCAGTGATCCTTATGTTATAAAATCAATCGAAAGGAATGTGATACTGATTTGAAAAGAAATCTGATAAAGGTATATGATCAAATCATAGCTTGATGATCAAAGGTGCTCAATTACTCAATTAGCAGATAAAGCATGGATTCATTGAAGTCCAAGCTGAATTTTTCCTTGAACATGATCTAAACAGATTTTCATTACTCAATCCCAATTTTTTTTACCATCCCTCTAAAAGAATCTAAACAGATTAGGTTTTCATTACTCAATCCCATTTTTTGTCCAACCTAATGTGAAAGATATCACAAAGGAAGCTACCTAAAACCCCCAAATCTATATGTGGGTCATATAGTTTAAGATTGATGGGTATGAGGCCAATATCACTTTTCTTCAACATTTTTTTTTTTTAAATCCGAGCCTCAACCTCTTCTAGACTCAGGCTTAAATAAAAAATGTTAAGCTTGGCTTTAGGTTATTTCCCCTATTTTTCTCATAATGTTGCAGTCTGCGACTGGCAATCAATAATTTGAGACAATGTATTTTCCTTTACTATATCAGTGACATGAATGCATAACGATGTAAAGGTTATGTTCTATTGAAGATTGGCCTTTTATCTGAAAGTAACAATTCGAAAACCAAATTTGTGTATCCAAGCAAATACTACATTGGACCAAGCTAATTGAGCACTGTAAATTCATGGACTGAAGCTTTCATACCCTAATTCAATTCCACAAGTAACAAATCTCCGATCATCTCAACAAATGCCTAATACAAATCCTATTTCAATTCCATACCATCACATTCAACACCAAACAGCAAAGAATTGAAAAATTAAAGCCGAGGTAGCAAGCAAAACTCACCGATTTCATCTTCCTCAGCCCTCCCAGAAATCTGTGTCCTTTCCGGAGATATAATTGATTCCGCCACCTTCCTTCCCCAAACCTTCCTCCCCTGCTGCCGTCCCACTTGGAGCCCTCCCAGAAATCCATGCCCTTTCCGGGGAGATCCGGCATAAAGAATATGTCATCTGCAAACGTCTCCATCAATCTTCAAACCCTAAAAATACTTTGTTGAAAATCAAAGCCAGTAAATCGAAAAGGAGAAGTGAAATTGAGAGAGGGGAAGGAGAAATTAGTGAACCCACGGACCTCCGAGCGCGGCTGTAGAGTTTCGCCTCCTCCTACGTCCTCTTTTTGCTCGCAGGCCGCAACGCCAACATCGCCTCCCACGGACCTCCGAGCGCGGCGCAACCCCTCCGGCGACATCAGCAGTCTCGTGCCTTCCATTCAAATCTCGTCGGAGGCGCTGGCAAGTTCAAGGCACCGAGCAACCGAAGCGGCGAGGAGATTCGAGGGAGACGACGGTGGGCGGGGAGGAAGACGACGGAAGCGGCGAGGGTGGGCGCGGGCGAATGTTCGGAGGAAGCAGGAACCCTAGTCCAATTTGGGGAAATAAATTAAAAAGACATAGCTGTGGGTTGGAGAAAACAAAAATAAGTAGAATAAATGAAATAGATTGGTTAAATTACCTGAATTTAAGGAGAGAAAGACACATCAGCCAACTCTTCTGTTTTAAAGTTATATATAGATATATAGATATATAGATATATAGATATAGATATATAGATATATAGATATATAGAAGATTATGATCTCCGATGCGTCGATATTTTGAGATTGGTTGAATATATAATTGAGTACACCCACCCATGTTTAGAAAAGTGGAATTAAGTGGCAGATTCAACAACCCACCCATCCATCTTTTGATAAGTCAATTATGAGTACTCTCGGGTGCTACTTTAGGAAGGGTTGATATCACCTCAAATATTGTATACACCTTTTAAACATGTTACAATAAAATTAATGGCTATAGAAGCCACAAATGATCACATCCAAATCTGAACTCACCAGAGCCTTTGAATTGAAGCTATATGGAAAATGAAAGCATTGTGGCATTGGGCCTTGTGTTTTGGGCTTTCTAATTGCCCAAGGAAGTACCTACTAACAAACCATTGGGCCTATAGCTTGCTCAAAAAAAAGCATTTATCTAAATTCATCACCACAAGCCACTGTTAGTCTGCCTTGTAATAAAGAAAAACGTACTGATTGAGTTTTTGAATCTGCCCAAGATAAAGCTATTACAAACTAAGCCTCTAATATATTTCTATCTACAACGTCTTCATTCTCTCTACAACGCCTTCATTCGATGACAACTGTTGCTACAACAACAAGCCACTGTTAGTCTGTTACGGTTGAAGAAGTTAGCCTTCCTCTTCATCTCAATTCTCATCTTGATAAACAGATATAGCTCGTAGAGGCAAGCCAGCAAAAGTAGCATGCCAAAACTATTGTTAAGACCTGAATATATAAAGCGGATCAAAATGCAAAGTTAAGTAATATCCTTGATAAATTGGCGGAAAAAAAGAGTCTTTTGAAAGGAATCAAGCCTAAAAGTTAAATGAAACATCTCTCACCAAGAATGGATGCAAGATTTAAGGGCTTGTTTGTTTTGCAGAAAAATGGTCAAGGAAAGGAATCATTGAACCCGTTCCCTCCCTTGTATGTTTGTTTAGACTCCTCAAAGGAATATTAGTGTTTAACCCCTCAAATGGTTTACCCCCTTTATTACCCTACAGAAAATGGCATGTATCCCTAATATCCTATTTGTAAAAAGTTTATAGGCACAATTTTATCACATAATTCATCTCTAAAAAAACACCAGATCACAACAATAATCAATTGATCATGGCAGGACACAGATTCGCAACATAGGCCGACACTATTAAAGTTTCTGCAAGGCAAGCGCCTTGTGTTGGACATTCTAATAGACAAAGGAAGTAGTAACAAAGCACTACATTTATTTTATTTTTGTCTATAAGGTCGGGATTCACCACTTTACACAAAAGCTTAAGTCATTATGTAGGGCTTCCTCCCTTCCTTATATTTTGATTTGGTATTCACCTCATTTTTCAATGTGGGACTAACCACAAACCCCAACATATATCTTGGCTGATTTGCTGCTGTAAATTGGATGTTTAATTGGCTGTTTGGGTTGACAAGAGTTCCTTCAATGACTTACCCTAAACAAGAACAAAAGAGAAATCCCCAATGGAAAAAGTAGGGAGATGAGCACCTGCCTTTAACTAATCAGCAAAGAGCAAGTAGTATGATCGTATTGGCTACCATTATTCTGCAATGGTTGTGGGATTGATGATAAACTGAGTTGGGGTATTAGACAGGCAGTGTCGCCAATTTTAAATAGATAAGAAAGCCCAAGGTTTCGAATTCATGTTTCAACGTCAAATTAAACATGGGCCTTTTGCTAAAATGACCCTATTATCCGAAAGCTTTGCATGAATAACCCAATCCGGAAAAAAAATTGCTAAAAAGCGGATATCCGCTTGCCAATGGTAGCCGGTAGCAGGTGATAATGTTGGGAACAACTTGACAAAAAAGCTGACATGGAAAAAGCTGAGAGAGGAATGAAAAAGGGAAAAAGAAAAGAATGTGAGAGAGAGAATTAAAAAGTACAATTCATCAGAGGTGAATTAACGAGAGGAGAGAGAGAGAGTGATGAGAGAGAAAGAGAGAAAAAACAACTTACTTTTCAGAAAGTGCTGAGAGAAGGAGAGAGAAAAATCAACTTACTTTTTCAGAAAAAACAACTCAAGTTTTGCCACCAGCTTTTATACATGACACCCGTTTATGTTAACATTCCAGTCTCAGCGTTTGTACATGACACTAGTTCATATTTACTTGCCACTAGTGAGATTTTCTCTACTTTCATCATTCATCTATTATAGTTATTAGGACAATTTTCACTACTTTATTAAAACTTAGAGCAAGGCAACGAGAAATAGCAAGCAAATTAACAAAGGATTAATTTTTAACTCTATTAAAAAAAGTCATTCGATTAGATATCCTCTCATTTATAGCTTTTGATCACTACCCGTCCGTCTAATGGATATAAAAAAATTAATAAATGAAATCATATGAGGATTGAATGATGTAATCACTCTCCACTGTCCACCTACTTCTCTTTAAACTTATGAGGATTGTGTTTGATCATGTGCTTGATCATGAGGTCCGTCAAGTAAAACAATTTATGTGGCATGTAAAATCGTCTAGACGTCATGTATAATATATTATGTGTCATGTAAAATACATATGGAGTTGTTTTACCTAACAGACCTTAATGCGTTGTTGTAATCGCATTTTCCGGTTCAGTTTCCTTCATCTCTTACTATCATATGCGTTTGAATGTCATGCTTATAAAACAATTATGTATTATGAATCATTGTTTTGTGTAAGACATCAAGGTCTGTTTGAATTCCCTTGTATTATCTTTATAATGAAAATAAATTTATTAAATGAAAAGTATGATGCACCTGGAGAGGCTTATGCTCCGGCTTTTGTAATTCAATATGTAGTTAGCGCATTTTGTACTAATGGGAAATTTTAACATGTCAGGTAATACATTTGACATGATAGTTGATAGTTTTGACATGACAGTGCTCTATGCGCATCTTGGTCGACTGACCGGTGCATTTTTGTGTCACTTATGATGCACTTGGAAACGGTTATGCTACATAACGAGGAATTGAGTATGTGGTTCGCACATTTTTTTTTGGTCAAGTGGTTCGCACATTTTGTAATTATGGGAAATTCGAACTTGTAATTCATAGACAATGTACATTTTTTAGTAAACAAATCATGCATCATATATTCGATAACACTTGTGGTAATAAAAACGAATTTTGATCATTCATACTATATTACAATATTGAATGAACCTCATCTGCATATGAAACCGAACACTTTTTTCATGTGGACGAATTTACATAGTTTTCTATCGAAACCGAACACTTTTTCCTCTCTTTTCTATGACAGCGACACCAAAAAAACGTTTAAGTCCGGGGAGTTGGCCGGTTAAAATATTAGTCTAATGTCGAATTCATTTTGTGAAGCGGTAAGCTAAAATTGCTCATCGTATAGATGAAGATGAGTTCTTACGTTGTCCTGTTAGATGAAAGTCGTAGTCCTTGAATCTTTCATTGGCCACATAGATTGAATCGCGGGGATAACCTTTTCAATTAGAAAGGTCCGAATCAGCATATAATTAACATGACATGAACTGCTATTAACATGGCATTCAAATACGATGTACATGACACGGGAAAAGCACATACTTAAAGCGATCTGTTTCTTAATGGTTGACATCGCTTTTCACTTTCAAGTTCGATGTGTTTCATCAAATAAACCTACTAATCTATATTGTGTCATTGTTTTGGAAAGCACAATATTAAACAATGCAAAATACCATAGTCACCTTCGACGACATATGGGTATGGCGTTTGAAAACATAAAGTTACATGACACGTGAATTGTTTTACTTGACTCATGAATTGTTTTACTTGTCACTCGTGTTAATATATTCTTACACGGTACGAGACTAAAAATTGAATTTACTTGAGTTTCATGCAATTACTACAAAGAACTTTGTTTATGGAAACTCATATATGACTAGATATGTAGTGCAAACGCATGATACCTTTGTAGAAAAGGATAGGAGGCAAATTGTACCTTTCCATTGAATTGTGAAGTCGATATATACAAAGAAACTAGGTCAGATCTTTCCTAACTTACAAGAGAAGATATGGCTATACAGAATCAAATAAAATCTCTATACAAATGATACACTATCTCAATACTCCCCCTCAAGTTGGAGCGTGAAGATTCCGAATGCCCAACTTGCGAAGAAGAACATGAAACTGCGACTGCCCAAGAGCCTTTGTCAGAATGTCCGCCAGCTGCAAAGAGGAACGGATATGAGCAGTGACGATAGAGCCAGCCTGAACATGATCTCGGATGAGATGACAATCGACCTCGATATGTTTCGTACGTTCATGAAAGACCGGATTCGAGGCAATATGGAGGGCGGCTTGGTTGTCGCACCAGAGGCGCATAGGCTGACTATGAAAGACCTCCAGAGAAGCAAGCAAAGACTTGAGCCAAACAAGCTCGCAGGTGGTGGCGGCCATAGCATGATATTCGGCTTCAGCTGACGAACGAGAGACAATAGATTGTTTCTTCGTTTTCCAAGAGATCGGCGACTCGCCCAACATAATGAAGAAGCCAGTGAGGGAGCGGCGAGTAATGGGACACGTAGCATAGTCGGAATCGCAATATGCGTTGAGCCAAAGAGCACTTGAGCGGGACAAGAAAATACCCTGTACAGGGCACCCCTTTAAGTAGCAAACGACACGAAGGGTTGTCTGCCACTGATTAGCCGTCGGAGAGGTCATAAACTGAGCCAAGATGTGAACCGAGTAGCAGAGTTCGGGCCTGGTAATAGTGATGTAGATTAGCCTGCCAACCAATCGACGATATTGCTCTGGCGACTCAAACAAGGGACTGTCATCGAGGGACAATTTGTGATTCTGCTCGATCGGAAAAGTGACGGGTTTGGATGCTAGAAGCCCAGTCTCCGTCAAGATGTCGAGCGCATATTTGCGCTGAGAAACAAAAAGTCCAGCAGGAGTCCGTGTGATCTCGAGGCCAAGAAAATACTTCAGAAGGCCAAGATCCTTCATGTGAAAGCGAGAATGCATAAAAGCCTTAAACCGGGCAATAGAGGCGGAGTCATTCCCTGCAATGATGAGATCGTCGACATAAACTAGAACATGTAACACAATGCCGGATCGCATATAGGAGAACAGGGAGTAGTCGGCGTAGGATTGAGCAAAGCCAAAATGCTTAAGAGCATAAGCAAGCTTGAAGAACCAATTGCAAGGCGCCTGTCGAAGACCATATAAGGATTTGCGAAGATGACAAACCTTGGACGAACCCGGAACAGAGAACCCAGGAGGCAAAGTCATATAGACATCCTCATGCAAATCGCCGTAGAGAAATGCATTATGAACATCCATTTGATGCAGTTCCCAATCCCGGATCGCAGCCACTGCTAAGAATACTTTGACAGACACCAATTTAGCTACCGGAGCAAAGGTTTCAGAGTAATTGGTACCTTCAATCTGACGGTTGTCGAGCACAACAAGTCGTGCCTTGTAGCGCTCTATGCTTCCTTCCGCCTTGTATTTCACACGGAAGACCCATTTGCAGCCAATAGGGGTCTTATTAGGAGGAAGATCAACAACATCCCAAGTCCCATTGCGATAGAGAGCGTCGATCTCGGCGCGCATAGCATCTCGCCATTGTGGATGCCGAACGGCCTCACAGAAGGAGGTAGGTTCGGGGTTGGTAGTAATAGATGCGAGGTAGCTGCGATGCTACGAGGACAAGCAATCATAACTGACATAATTGGCTAGAGGATATAACGTACCTGAAGACGTGACCAAAGAAGGATCCGGCGAGATAGGATGTCCAGAGCGGACTGAGGTGCAAACATAGTCCCGAAGGCGAGTATTAGGCTGCGAAGTGCGAGTGCTGAGACGAGGAGGGGGAGGAGGTGGCGGGGGTGGACTCCCCCTGACGTCGACAGTGGGAGTGGGCTCATCGTCATGGGACAACGGAGTTGGGGTAGTGGCAGATGGTTCGACAAGAGAGGGTGACGAGGGAGTGGGGTTGCTGAAAGGAAACCGATGCTCATGGAAAGAGACATCTCTTGAGGTAAACACAGCGTGGGTTTCCAAATCATAGAGACGCCATGCCTTCTTGCCGAAAGGGTAGCCAAGAAAGACGCAACGTCGGCTTCGAGGAGCGAACTTGTTGGAGCTGCGGGGTACTTGGGCGGAGTAGCAGAGGCACCCGAAAACATGAAGGTGAGAATAGTCAGGAGGTTTGTGAAATAGAAGCTCGTATGGAGTCTAGCCTTTGAGAAGAGGGGTTGGAGTGCGGTTGATGAGATAGTAGGCGGTGAGGACGCATTCTCCCCAGAACTTCAATGGCAAAGAGGCTTGAAACAGAAGAGCTCGAGAGACATTGAGGATGTGACGGTGTTTACGCTCGACCCGACCATTCTGTTGAGGAGTGCCAACACAAGAGGACTCAAAGAGAACGCCGTGGTCCTGGAGAAACGGTTTGAGAGCAAGGAACTCCGAACCGTTGTCACTGCGAAAGCATTTAATAGATTTGTGGAATTGTGTATGAACCATGAAAGAGAATTTTCGAATCAACACGGCAACCTCCGACTTGTGAGCCATAAGAAAAACCCAAGTAGTGCGCGAATAATCATCAACCAAAGTTAGAAAATAGGAAGCACCACATGTAGAGGGGATGCGATAAGGCCCCGAAATGTCACAATGAACCAAATCAAAACAAACAGTAGCTCGAGAAGTGCTAATAGGAAATGAAAGTCGTGTCTGTTTAGCCTTGTAACATATGTCACAGGGATCACGTTTATTGGAAACGGAAATACTAGGAAAGACATGAACCAAGTGGGGAGACGGATGCCCAAGGCGTTGATGCTAAAGCGTGGAAGACTCGATAGATGGGAGGTGACACGAGTGAGCGGAAGGAGATGATGGTGGGGAGAGCCAACGCAGCCAGGACACCCTATCTCGGACTTCACCCGCTCCAATCAGCGTCCTCGAAGTGCGGTCCAGGAGCACAAAAAACTTGTCAGAAGATATAACCAAGCAAGATAAGTCGGCTGAAAAACAAGCAGCTGATAACATATTGCAATCAAGGCCAGGGACAAGCAACACATGAGAAATAGTCACTCCATGGGTGATACGCAGGCTGCCTGACCGAGTGGCAGTAGATATAGAGGCGTTCGGGAGTCGAATATGGCAAGGCGGAATATCAGTAAGATCATGGAGGAGAGTACCATCCCCCGTCATGTGAAACGAAGCTCTCGAATCGAAGATCCAAGGCGAAGAAACAATACCTGACATGCGATCAGCAGAAGATTTAGAATGGAAGTCTTTGAATTTATCAAAGAGAAGGTTCCAATCAGGTTCAGAAACAATGGAACCGAAAGCATCTCGGTCCGAAGGAGTCAGCGATTGCGTGCCCGAAGAAGAGGCCGAATTGGCGACGGCGGTGTGCATAGCAGAGCCACGAGCGAGCCCCTTTGAAGGCGGGTGGGACGGAGGAGTCGGGGATGAGGAGCCGGGACCCCGGCCTGGTGGTGCGCCGGTCACCGGATCAGCAACCCCTTTTTCGTGGTTCCACCAATCAGGAAAGCCAATGACTTTGAAGCAAGAGGAGACGTCGTGACCAGTGCGCCCAAAGTGTGTGCAGACAAGGCCACTCTTGTCCGGCTTACCAGAGGGAGGGCGAGTCGGAGTCCGAGCGGCCAGGGCGAAGGAGTCGGAGCGAGCCTCGCAGTCCTTAGCAATGGACTGGAGGCGTTCTTCTTGGACAGCCAGGGAGTAAATCCGGTTGAGAGGAGGCAGGGGGTCTTGAGCGACGATCGTAGAGCGGATAGTCGCATAGGAGCCGTCGTCGAGACCCATCAGAAACTGATGAGCGCGCTCGGCTTAACGCTCCTTGGCAGCATTACCACAAGTATAGACGGTGGTTCTGATATAGGTGTTGAGCTCGTCCCAAAGTTTCTTGAGACGACCAAAGTAAGCAAAGATCGACTAGCCTTCCTGACGGCAACGAGCAATGTCGGATCGAATCTGAAGGATTCGAGGACCATTGCCGACGGAGAACCGTTGATCGAGATCGTCCCAAAGTTCCTTGGCAGTAGCGAAGTAGGTGATGCTAGATCGGAGGGAGGGCTCGATGGACTGAGCGATCCACTCGATCAGCATAGAGTTGACGCGCTTCTAGTAAGCCGCATCGGTAGAGGTGGCCTCAGGTTGTTTGATGGTGCCATCGAGGAAACCATCTTTGAATTTGGCAGAAAAAGCATTGAGCATGGCGATCTTCCATTCAGGGAAGTTCTCACCACGCAAGATCACAGGGCAAATAGCAAGGCCAGGGTGATCGGAAGGATGAAGGTGATAGGGCGAGGCAGGGGTAAGGGCGACGGGAGGAGTGGCGGCCATGGGGAATTGGGTAGAGGGTCGACAGTAGGTTTAGGGGTTTAGAAGGATCGGTAAGCCTGATACCATGTAGAAAAGGATAGGAGGCAAAGTGTACCTTTCCATTGAATTGTGAAGTCAATATATACAAAGAAACTAGGTCAGATCTTTCCTAACTTACAAGAGAAGATATGGCTATACAAAATCAAATAAAATCTCTATACAAAAGATACACTATCTCAATAACCTTATAATACATATCTACACAAATCCATGATAGGGGTCTGAAATGCCATGAGTTGATCCATAGTTGCACCCTAAATGAGATTCAAATGAAAACACAAATCCGTGACAGAGGTATGGACGTCAAGCAGCATTAGTTTGATCTCGCAAGGTTACCGGAGAAGGAGAATTGAACCCCATTAGAAGCAGCAGTGTCATTCTTCTTCTCGTCTTCCTCCAAGCCAGAGCCCTCAAATTTGAGATGCACATCTCTCCAATGTAGCGAAAACCTGCGTAGACAATCCATGCTAGAAACAAAACAATTTGGACAAGTAGGTTGCAAGCTTTCAAAGAAAGACGAGGCACCCGCAATCCAAACCCAAAATTCTATTAAAGTTGGTTCTGATTATATGATATGGGAATTGGGTGCAGTGGGATGAAATTGGGTGCAACAAAAGCCTTCCTCCACCATCACCTTCAATGGCTCGACAACCCGCCTTGTCCTATAACCAATACACCAAAATGAATATTTCGTCTTACATGACAGTTATCAATTAATTACATGTTACATACTGCGGTTGACATGACAGTCAAAGGGGCCCTAATTACCTCTTCGATTTTCGTAGGAGGTGCATCCGACGCACCCCCTTGTCCATTACATTGTCTCCAAAAGTAGGTTAACTGTAATGATTAGATGTAAAAGTAGGTTAAGTGTAATGATCATTAAAGCTAAAAAGACATGTATTTTTGATAAAATTACATGGGCTAAAAAGACATGTATTTTGAGACGGATGGAGTATTTGTTAAAAAAATATAAATGACTACTTTTTCACTTAATTAAACAAAGCAATTAATACACTCTTCAAGAAACATGACTCCAGCTGTTTTCCATGTTCCGACAAAGAAATAGGTAATATATTATTCATTCATAAATAAAAAAATAAAGCATTAGGTAATACACTGTTCATTCATCTTCTTCACTTCACACAGGCTTCGATCAGTTGCACTGCCTCGTCTTCTCCGCCTCCTCCTCCAAGCACGGGTACAATCAAAGAGGACAAATGGTTGGTGATGGTAGACTTCATAGTTGGTGATGGTAGCGAATTGGTTGGCAAATAACGAGACAACTTCGTACACCCACAACAACAGATATAAATTACCATCAACGTTGGTACATGCAACCCTTCTATTTCATCATTATTCCAGTCTCAGCGTTTGTATATGACATCGGTTAATATAAACATGACGCTATGTGGTTTCCTACTGGACACCCTATGGTTGTCTACTGGACACATTTTGGTTTTTTTCCAGTCTACGCTCAGCTATCGTGCTAGTTGGAGAAAGCCAACGTTGGAGCTGCTGTTGGAGAAAGCCATTGCCTACACTGCTGCATGAAGAACCGAGCCTAGACAGATAAATCGAAGAAGAAAGAAGAATCGAAGAAGGCATCACTCTTTGTCCGACAGAAGAAATTCGAAGGAAGAAGAGAGATAGAAGACAAAGAAATCGAAGAAGAAAGAAGCTCTTCAATGGAGAGAGGTGGAGAGAGGGAGAGGGAAAGGGGGTTTAGGAGAGTGATGAAGACAATTTTTTAAATAAAATTGTCATCTCTCTCTTCCTCTCTCTCAATGCTCACATCACTCATTTTTCTCTCCTCATTTGATGCATCAGGTTTTCCCTTCACTTTTAACCGGATGTGGTGCAAATTTTTAAGGGGACAGGGGGCCCTTGCAAATTGTATGGACAATGGGTTAGACATGCAAAGTTGAGCTGGTCAAGGGTCATTTACTACCATTCCCTCATTAAACATTATATTAATATGTCTTGAATCATTGTTGACCAGCGACGCATCAGGGGTTCGGGAGGATGGTGGTTTCGCGGTTTATTGTAAACGAGTCTATTGTCTATCTGTTTTGGGCTTATCTTCGGTCATTATAAAACCTACTATTTTTATGACTGCTTGAAAATTTTTATTTAAAAAATTCAACTAAACTATTTTGTTTCAATATGACAAAAATAATTTTAATATAAGAAAATATAATCTATCATTTTAATATAATAAAATTTAATTCCATTCTTATTTGTTGAATTTCTGATTTTTCTCAAATCCAATATTATAATATCCCAAAATCAAATAAATTTAAATTTATATATATATATATATATGTGATGCCAAAGGGTATTATTGGCGCAGGACTTTAGTTACAAACTAAATACAATCCAAAAAGAAAATTAAAATCGTAGTAGAATTCACGTTGGGTATACTACTAATGTACGAAAGCAACAAATATATATCAACATTAAGCATTTAAGCAGCGTTGATTTTGTCAAAAATTGATATGAACGTACTATCAACGTTCTACGTCCATTAAGGGCCACCAGAACGTACTACAGGCCAAACCCCCGTAAACAAGGGTTTGATTTTTGGCCCCATCTTGGGTAGACCCCATGCTGTTTTAATTTCTTAAGATGATCATCATCTTTTTATTTCCAGATTTTTTTTTCGATCACCGAATGAGTCATTAACTCTGCAATTCTTGCCATCCATGTGTCGAGTTCAGGCGCGATGAACCAAGGATATTTATCAAGATTTTTTAGTGTCCAATATGCAATATACATGCTTGTTCTGTTCAAACAGATCACTTTTATGCAGTATGATCAGTGGTCACTGTTCTAAAAACCCTTCAAGACTCGCCTAGATCCCGCCTAAATCCTTGAACTCGCCCCACCGCTAAGGCCATCAATGTCGTAAAAACCCACCTAGACTGTAAAGATCCGTCATGAAATCCGCCTAAATCCCGCCTAAACCCTTGACCCTACCTGATAATGCATATTTAGATAGGCATTGTAGAGTAGTTTTAGGGTCATTTAGATGTATATATTGCATTTTATTGGGTTAGTTTACTTGTTTGCTCATTTGGTGTTTAAGCTCGGAATCTACACAAGTTTAGTGTTTATTTGTAGATTGAGGATCCGAAGTAGTAAGGAGGTCATTCATGAGAGTCGTATGGAGGCAAGGAACAAGCTAGACAAGCAAGTTGGAATGCACAAGGAAGAAGCAAAGTGCGTACAAGAGGAGAAACTGCACCCGCGGCAA
Source organism: Persicaria tinctoria (assembly GCA_037127255.1). NCBI lineage: Eukaryota > Viridiplantae > Streptophyta > Magnoliopsida > Caryophyllales > Polygonaceae > Persicaria > Persicaria tinctoria. The sequence goes on from JBANSL010000012.1 coordinate 13,265,541, forward strand.
GAGGAACAAGAGAAACACAGAAAACCGCACCCGCGGCTTTCCAGGCAGCACGTGCCGCCAGAATTCCAAGCTTCACTGCAGTGGCAGCACCCGCGGCCTAAAAAGCAGCACCTGCGGTTTTTCTGGGCCGACTCCGTGCGGATTTTACATCTTTCCTAAGTTGGGCCTATCTTTGGGAAACACTTTCTAGGTTTTTATGACGGTATTCTTAGGTATTTAAAGACTTAAATTAGTGGTTTTTAGGTTATCTTTTATCCATTGAAGAATTGAGAGACGACGTTTTAGAAGCATGAGCAACTAAACTCATCGTGTTTTGCCTACGATCAAGACTTGGTTTTGTTGAATTGTGAGTTTGGAATTCTAGTTTATTTCTATTATCTTCTTCAATTTCTTTGTGCTTTTATTGTTTGTGGTGTTGATTCTATCTTGATTCGCGACCTCGTTAGAATTGCATCATTGCTAGGGTTTTGATTCATACGTTTGTGAAGCCTAATCCGAAGTAGCAAATACGATTAAGTGGATCTCATAGAAAAGCTTGATTGTATAAGAAATTGACTATAGGTTAAATGTTAGTTCTTTAGGGAATTAATATTGCTTATAAGCTTTACATATCTTGAGACTTAGTGCTATTCCTAGGATTAAACCTTAATCCGTGTTAAGATTGCCTAGGAATAAGGGATTATTAGGACTCATAGGACTAATAATCTATTTAAATCAAGATAAGAGTTGATGATAGAAAAGATACAACTAGAAGGAAGAACTATGATCAAGGAGACGAACCAAAGTTGAGAATCGTAGGTGAAACATCTCATTCATCATTGTCTACAACCATCACCATTATTCACTTCTTGAGTTCTTTGCATTTTTTACATCTCTACACCCCCTTATTTACTCTTGTTGGTGATTATAACACATAAAGTAACGGTAGTTCCCTGTGGATCGACTCCGGACTTACTAGCTATACTAGTTGGTTAGTTTGGATATTCTTTTGATAGGAACCCGATGATATTGTCCTGTCAAAATTTGGCGCCGTTGCCGGGGAACTATTATTGTTCACTTTGTGTGTTTTGATTACTAACTTAGGTGTGGACCACGTCTATGGTCCGCACTCGTTCTACTAACTCATCTTTATTGTCTTTGGATTCAGAGATCGAGAGGACCCTCTCTAGATTGAGACGAGGAGCTCGTGATCGCTTTCGCGAGCTACCTTTCGACCAAGGAGAAGAAGAAAGTATAGAGATGGCTAACGAAGATAACCGAACTCTTAAGGAACTTACAACACCGGACATGGCCCAGCAACCATTGGCGGTGCAATTCCCCGGACTTGGCCCAGCAACCATTGGCGGTCCATTATTAATGACAGTCTTAACAATACAGTTCCATGGAAAAATCATTGTAGCATCAACCTTGTTTTGGGGTTTTTAACAATGTCAGATGAAGTTAATTTCAAACCAACTAATGGATTTCAATTTCCCGTTTTAGGCAATGTTACTGTAATATTGGACTTGTTAAAAACCTGTTTCACTTAGCAGTTGGAACAATCGGTGCTTATCAAACTTATCAGTGTTAGAATTCAGATTCCCATAAATCACAAACAATTGCACATTAATTAAATTGAAATTGCAATGGCTGACACACATATGATCACTAGCATCCTTAACTTATTATACAGACACTGATAAATTATAATGCATTCATAATTGAGCAGTTTTTGAGTCTCTTTCTGCCAGATGATCGGAGATCAGATGGCGTCAGGAAGAAGAGGATTCTCGTCAGTGTACGAGGGACCAGCAGGGCCTGTGCTCCACATGACTTCCTCTCCACTTATATCAGTCATGTCAAACTCGTCATATGCTGCATATTTGACTGGGATATCTTCCTGTTGTTGGTACCAAGCACTCACTTGAGCTGGGGATTTCATTATCCTCTCCAGTGTCATTGCCACTTCCTTCATTGTCGGTCTTAGCTTTCCACTCCAGCTTACGCAGCGCTTTGCCAGCTCAACTACAGATATCAGTTCATCCTCCTTGGCCTGTTTCACAATTTCAGGGTCTAGGATTTCAGACAGCCTTGAATTTTGAGTCAGAAACTGGAACTCTGTCACCAAATTCTTTTGCTCCAGAGTACTTGCATCCCTTATGATTGGCTTCTTGCTAGTCAAAAGCTCCAAGAGAACCACCCCAAAACTATAAACATCGCTCTTCTCTGTGAACTGATATGATTGGAAGTATTCCGGGTCCAGATACCCCATTGTTCCTTGAACGAGAGTGGTCAAGTGTGTTTGATCAATCGCAATGGTTTTGGAGGATCCAAAATCAGAAACCTTTCCTCTGTGCTTTTCATCCAACAGTATGTTTGAAGACTTAATATCCCTATGATAGATAGGAATGGAGGAAGATGAATGTAGATACGCAATGGCACCTGCTGAATCTGCAGCAATTTTAAGACGCATCTCCCAGCTGATGAAAAAATCATCATCCGGGTCATGGATATGCTGGTAAAGCGTTCCGTTGGGAATGAACTCATAAACTAGAAGAGGGACTTCTGCCTCTAGACAACATCCAAATAACTTGACTACATGTCTGTGACTTATCCGAGACAAAATAACCACTTCATTTATGAATTGCTCTAACTGGCTTTCATCAACCAACTTGGACTTCTTCACTGCAACAATACTTCCATCTTTTAACATACCTTTGTAGACAGTTCCTTGACCACCCTGACCCAGTATTCGATTTTTATTGAAGTTGTTTGTAGCTTTGTTCAATTCACTTATAGTGAATATCTTTGATCTCTCTACAATGCCTTCATTCGATGACACCTGTTGTTGCAACAATAAACCACCGTTACGCTTGAAGAATTTAGCCCTCCTCTTCATCTCCATTCTCCTCTTGATGAACCGATATAGCTTGTAGAGGCAAGCTAGAAAAAGTAGCATGCCTAAACTAATGCTAAGTCCTGAATATACAAAGGGGGTCCAAAAGCAGAATTAGGCAATATCCTCGAAAAATTGATGAAAGGAATAAATTCTAAAAGTAAATGAAACATTTCTCACCAAGAATGGCTGCAAGATTTATCATTGGTTTATTTTTGCAATAATATTTGTTGGTGGTTCCATTTCCTGTAACGCCAAGTTGGTAATTAACGCAATCACCTCGACAGCCCTCGCAACCTTCAGGAGCTGTCTAAGATCAAGAAGAGAAATCAGGATGCATGAATTCGCCTAGGATGATCTCTTAATAAACTAGTTACAACTAAGTACTGATCACAGGCTAAATTTAATTTATGATAACTAGCTTTCGCATGTTTATTGTAGAAGAGCATAACTCTTACCTTGGCATCCTACATAAGGATTTCCGTTATAGTTGTTATCACAATCACAACGAAGGTCATCAGAAGATCCCCAATTCCAACAAGTGGCATGACTATTGTTGTCAGGCACAGGGTTGTTAATCCAGCTCCATGTCAGTGCTACTGGAACTGCAGACGGTAGATTGAAGCTTGAAAGATTTCCACCATATCGATCCACATAGTCGCTGTCTATTAAAGTTGCAGCGAGACAATTTTGTTGGGGTTCACCCGAAGCACGGGAGCTGAACTCTATCTGATAAAATTGAATAAGATGATGAGACGACAATGGTGTTTGGCAGCAATGAACCCCAAAGCAGCCATCTGCGGCTATGGTGGTGTTGGTGTTGCAAACAGTGGCACAACCTGCCACCATTGAGTTGCTTTCGTTAACCAAGACCGCACTTCCTGGACAGCCCATCACCATGAAAACATTTGAATAACCTGAGAAGCTATAAGGGCTTCCCGTCAAGTTAATATTGCTTTGTCGCTGCCTTTCTGTGTCTGTACTACACACTTTCAGGGGCGGTAAACTGACTACCAATTCGTGATTAATATTGTAATCTACCATCATAAGCTCTATGTGGGATAAGCTGGCTAAGAGGGGTTTGGGGCTGGAATTATTTGTTGGAGATGATCTACACTCGATCTCGTACCAGGGATGAAGGAAGCAACCTGCACCTATTCCGAAAGGGAAAGGAATAGTAACATTTCCACAGCTATCCTGACAGCCAGGCCTCGCCATATTGGGTGGCTCTGGATCAGCAACAACTACTTGCAGGGATGCAACTAATAGTAAGCATAGAATTTTATGGGCCATAGCATACCACATACAAGGAGGGCTATACATTTTCAGCGTATATATAATTATGATCTTCTAGGAATTGAAGCCACTTTAATTAATTTATTTGGTACCCTGAATTAATATGTTACGCTTAAATTAATATTAAATTTTTTTTAAAAAAATATGGGTTTGCTTCTACATGATTATTATATTCCTTCCGTTTGTTTATAATTGACGTTTTGGATGTAAATTGAAGTTTTAAATTAACTGACGTTCTCTTGTGGATAGTGGGTTGATGTAGACATATTTGCAGGAAGAGGGGGGTTCCTCGTTACTTTTTGCAGGAAAAATAAAATACTTATGTGAGGGAGCTAGGTTTTTCCTCCATTGTTTGTAGAGAACTTGAAGAGTTTTCTTCCATTACTTTAAGTGGCTTTTAGCATTTCCTTAATTATAGAGCTTTTTGGTGAAGCATTAATTATAAACGAACGGAGGGAGTAACATATTTGGAAAAAAATCCCAAAAAACAACTTACAAAAATTATAATAATTTAATTGAGATAGAAAGATTTTTAAAAGTTATAAAAAGATGTTTTACTATATAATTTTTTAAAATTTTTATAGGTTGATTTTTTGAGATTTTTTTTTCAAATATGTTATCATAATTATGTAGAGGTTAAATATATTTTTTTAATTTTTTTTAATACTACCTCCATCCAAAAATACACTGTCTTTACTATTCACGCACGCTTTTTTAAGAAGGTAAAAACTATATAAAATATTAACTTTTTTATTAATTTTTTTTAATAATTACAAACTTATTTAGCTCCTAAAAAAGTGTACATGAATAGTAAAAAGAATAGTAAAAATTCATGTATTTTTGGACAGATGGAGTATTAATTTAAGGGTGAAATATTTTTGAGGGACGTAGAAGATATGCAATAATTGGCAAGTTAAGTTTACCCAGATCAGACGCAAAGGCAACAGAGCAGCGGATTGCCTGGCGAATTGGGCATTACAATTGTCTTTTGTCTTAATTTCATTGAACTTACGGAGCCTCCTATTCCTGTGGAGGGGATGTTGTTTTCTGATTGTGCCCACTGAACATTTCCTTTTGTTTGAATAAAATGCGCCAGCAACATTTGAATAATAATAAAAATATCTTTCCAAGAGATACAAGCTGAGAGATGTAATGGTGGGGGTTGCAGTGATTAATGCAATTACGTCAACTTCCGAGTCTTCAATCCACTGTCAGGTTTTTCAAGTAGAAATTTCAAAAATTGTGGAATTTGGATTGGAGGATTGAGTCAAACTTTTAACAAGAGATGTTCCGAAGCGTTGTAACTTACAACAACAACAATCATACCAGTATATCCCGCATCAGGTAGGGTCTAGGTTGGGGGTCTAGTAGACACACCATTTCCCAACAATTTTGAGAGGGGGTTTCTGTGTGACTCGTAAGTGTGATTCTCATGGGTATGCAAGAGAGTATACAAAAAAAAAAAATATACAAAAATATGGCTTAGGCATTCAAATGAAACAAACCAAACATAACTGTAAAATAGGTAACTGGAGAAATGTTGTACGTGAAAAACGACAGGTATGCCCCATGACTCTACTACTATCCCTCTTTGAGGGTGATTGCCCTCTTTCACTTTGCCCTATCTCAACTCTTCTTCGATGTCAAGGGCGGCAATGTCTTGTCTAATCACTTCCTTCCAACTCTTCTTCAGCCGCCCTCTAGTACGACGAACACTCTCAATAGCCAGATTAATTATCGCACCGACACACTACTGCGTTCTGGTCTCTCCTTTGCACATGACTAAACCATCGAAGCCTCGACTCACGCGCCTTTTCCATTATAGAGAGTACACCGACCTTTGCACGGATAACGTCGTTCTTGATTCTGTCTTGTCTCATGTGCTCACACGAGACAATGAATAGTTAGTAATGCTTGCACCCGACAACCATCACCACTGAATGTAAAAGATTCTTTCTTTTATATAAATCACACACAATTATACAGAAACAATACCACACTAGCAAAAACACTATTACATAATAACAATAATAGCAATAACGATAACAATAACAGACGAACTAGTACTTCTCAGATGACGATGATAACAATAACAATACAACCCCTTCTATGTTATCATTGATGATCCCTCGGCAAATCAAGTGGAGTTGACATGAACTCCGCACCAGTAATCACATCTCAGCAAACACATCATCCGGGGCTGGGAAAGCCTGCTGGTAACAAGTAGAAGCTTGATCAGGGGATTTCATTATCATTTCCAATGTCATTGCTACCTCCTTCATTGTTGGCCTTAGTTTTCCGCTCCAACTTATACAACATTTTGCAAGATCAACAACGGCCATCAGCTCTTCCTCCTTGGCCTGGTTCACTATTTTAGGGTCCAAGAAGTTGGACAACCCGGAATTTTCAACTAGAAACAAGAACTCTGTTACCAAGTTCTTTTGCTCCATAGTACTTGCATCCCTGTAGATTGGATTCATACCCGTCAAAATCTCCAAGAGGACAACCCCGAAACTATAAACATCACTTTTCTCTGTAAACTGGTATGATTGGAAGTACTCTGGATCTAGGTACCCCATCGTACCTTGGACAAGAGTGGTCATGTGTGTCTGATCAATCGCAATGGTCTTGGAAGATCCAAAGTCAGAAACTCTTGCTCTGTGTTTTTCGTCTAACAGTATATTTGAAGACTTGATATCCCTATGATAGATGGGAATGGATGCAGATGAATGTAGATACGCAATAGCAGCCGCTGAGTCAGCTGCAATTTTTAAACGCATCTCCCAACTAATGAAAAAATCTTCATCAGGGTCATGGATGTGTTGTGAAAGTGTTCCGTTGGGAATGAACTCATAGACAAGAAGAGGGATTTCTGTCTCTAAACAACATCCCAACAACTTCACAACATTTCTGTGGTTTATTTGTGACAAAATAACCACCTCATTTATGAATTGCTCCAACTGGCTTTCATCGAGCAACTTGGACTTCTTAATGGCAACAATTCTCCCATCAAGCAACATGCCTTTATAAACAGTCCCTTGGCCACCTTGACCGAGTATCCGATTCTCATTGAAATGATCAGTTGCCTTGTCCAATTCACCTGTGGTGAAAATCTTTGTTTTCTCCAGAATGCCTTCATCAGATGACATTTGTTGCTGCAACAATAAACCGCCATTACGCTTGAAGAATTTAGCCCTTCGCATTATCTCCCTTCTCCATTTGATAAAACGATATAGCCCATATAGGCCAATCACCAAAAGTACTACGCCAAAACTGATGCTAAGACCTGCACGAAGAGACAGAACCAAAATTAAATGAATCCTTTAATGTATTTAAAACATCAAAAGTAAAGGAAGAGTAGAACCGCTTATAAGAGTTTTTGATTAATGTATATTTTAAGAAATGATTAGCTTAATGGTAAAAGTTGTTGAGATATATTATTGTTCTTACCGAGGATGGTTGCAAGCTGTAGTGTCTGGTAACAAGAATATGCTTCAGAATCATAAACGGCTCGACCCCACTGTGGGTGACAATCTCCTCGACAACCCTTACAAGCTTCAGGAACTAATTGAATATGAATGAAGAGAAAAGAAAACAACAGGTATCATCAAACAAAGCAATGAAATTGAAGGATAGGAGAGCAAGGTAGACTAATCCTCCAAGATTAAAAAAAAACAAAGCTTTTACCTTGACATCCATTGGGTACATATGGATTCCCGAAATAGTTTTTACTAACAAGGCAACTACAGGTTAATTCATTATGGAATGCAGAACGGCTACAAAACGCACGAGAATCATTGTGAGCCGGAAGGCTGCTTATCCAACTCCAAGACAGGAACACTGGAACGGTAGAGGGTGGATCGGAACCGGAAAGTCTACCAGCATATTGATTCACAGAATCACCCTGTATTAAAGTCGCCACAAGGCAACTCCCACTTTCATTTGAATTAAAAGCAATTTGATAAAATGGAGGAGCAACGTAGACAGGTGGTGTCTGACAGCAGCGAACACCATAGCAACTGTTTGGGGGCATTGCACTGTTGCTGTCGCAAACAGCGGCACACCCTGCCACGACGACTGAGTTGCTTGAGTTGCTTTGGTCAACTAAGAAGGCACTGCCTGGACAACCCTCCACCATCAATACATTATTTCGTTCTACGGAGTTATCTCCTCCTCCGAAGAAGGAGAAAGGGCTTCCGGTTAAGTTAATACCCTGTGTTTCTGCAACACATGAATTCCGGGGAGGTATCCCCACAGTCAATCTTTGTGAATCTAAAACGTAATCCGAGAATACCTCTGAGGCCTGGATGAACTCGAGGTTGAATGAGGATAAGAAGGGGGTGGGCAGGGAGGCATTAGAAGAAGGAGATGGCGGCCTGCAATCGATCTCAAACCAGTGATCAAGGTAGCAACCGGCACCCATCCCAAACGGGTAGGGGATTCGGACTGTCCCGCAAGTATCCCTACAGCCAGGCTTTGCAATAATGGGTGCATTTGAATGATCAGCAACCACTACTTGCAAGGCTGGATGCAGCATCAGTGGTAGCAGTAGCAACCAACCCAAACATATGTGGAGTTGTATGAGCAATCGTGATTGCGTAGCTCTCCGTACATAACAGGGGATTTCAACAACCATATTGCAGATACTTACTCCTTAATTTTTTTTCTTCTTTTAGAGAGAATGTATTTCGAGTTTGGCTAGCTAGCTAGGTATACATTTATTTATTTTTTGTGATAGATGAATTAAGGTGATTTCCTAGAAAATCATCCTTTTGGAGGGTAGAGATAGCGAATGTGCATCAGTTGAATTTTTATAATTAGCTACTTCATTTTTTATTGGTCGATTTTATTGTCAGGATTTTAGAATACATGTTTCCTATTTTAAGTTTATCACAATGGTCTAAATTGAACTTAATTTTTATTGGTCGATTGTATTTTTTAAAAGTTTAAATATTTGTTTCCAATCTTAAATTTATCACAATCATTTCCAAAATGTCAAAGTATCGTGATTTTATATAACTAGTCTATACCCCGTGCGCTACGCACGGGATTTTGAAAATTAATCTAAGTATAGCTATCTTATTTTTGGGATGTTATCATATTAATAAATGCGCTTTAGATGATATAAGTTCAAATCTCGTATACACTATCTATGGTCATCTGTAATTGTGTAGATAATTATCATGTTGCATAGCTTTTGGTCTTTTTTTTTTTTTTTTTTTATCAATTGAAATAGAATTTAGATTAAAAAAATTCATAAACAAAAAGCTTGAAATTACACAATTAAGAAAAACAATAGAAGTTGAATTCATGCCCATACATGACAGCAATGGTTGAGCAGAAGCTGTAAAATTAACAATAGAAGGATTAGAAGTTGTAAAAAATCGTAAGTGGTATAAAACTTGTCTGCTGTAAAAATTCAGGAGCTTAAATATATAAATTGGAAGATACTTCTCAAATTGACTCTGATTCTCCCGTGCCAAAGTCAATTCAACCTGAAAGTAGGAAGGATACCAAAGGATTGCACTTCTTTGTACCAAAAACCAGCATCAAATAGAAACTAGAATCTGGACATGCCATCCCCTCCATCTTATACGTGAATTGTGCACCACACTAATACTTCAACTTTGCAAGTATGATTCTTTCATGATCATCGTTAGCACTCTTATCAAATAGCAAGCGGCGAGATAGCTTTTCCTGTAAGCAGTTGGGAACAGGTGCATTTAAAAATATATCCATGTTAGGTGCATTTAAAGATATATTCACGTGGATAGTTTGAGAGGGTTAGAAAGTATAGAGCTTTAAGGTATAGGGAGATATATAATCTTCTAAGTACTATAATTAGTAAAGATAATGACCTGTGCTACTTACGTATTTATTTAATTAAAATTTAAAAAAAAAAGTTATAGTCCAGTGCTAACTCTATTTCTAAGAAGTGAGATCTCCATTTTTTTTTAAAAAAAATTGAGATTTGCTTTTGTTAAAACGATTTTTCTAATCTATATTTTTTAAAATTTTCGATTTTGTAAAAATTTCACGAATTTATTGATACAGTCAATTTTAAACAATACTCCCTCCGATCCAAAATATATGTCGTTTGACTTTTCAACACGTATTTTAAGAAGATAAAACTATATAAAATATCAACTTTTTTAAAATTATTTTTTACAACTTAATATTTGTTGGTAATAAGTATTAAATTGTAAAAAATAATAAAAAAAAAGTTAATATATCATATAATTTTTAGCTCCTTAAAATACGTGTTAAAAAGTCAAACGACATATATTTTGAATCGGAGGTAGTATATTTTTAAGTTTACTCATTTTCTTTTCGAGTTTTCATTATTCTTCTTTAATAAAAAAAAATGATTAATTAAGATATGCTTTAGGACATAAATTAGAGAAACAGTTGGTTAACAATCCATAACACTCCCTATTTCACCCACGCCACACACCAAAGCACAGGACAACTCAGTAAGCTTGTCAATCTTCTTCATTTACGTGTATCCATTGACTAGGCTATGTGGATTCCAACTTTGATGGGTTTTTTAAACAAATGTTTTTTTTTTGTTAAAAAAAAAGTTTATAATATTGGGAAACTCCTTTCAAGTTTTTATCTGCTGCATACTTCGTTTTACAATTTGGTTGGCAAAAGCTTCAACAATTTGGTAGGCAAAATGTCTGCGGTTCACCATTGGCGAGAAAGACAATTACATTGCATTCTGAGATGAGACAAATAAACGATTCTACCGCTAACATCTAGTCATCATCTACTCTTATTATACTCCTTACTTGGGCGCCCTCTTCTCTCAAATGACCCTAACATTACTACACTTCTGTTGCAACCAAAGCACTCGTTTCTCGTTGCTGTTTAACTAAAGGAAAACTTCTCTGCAGCTGAGATTCTCAAAAAGATCCAGCGCCATATGTATAGGACCTGGTTGATCCCCTGTATCTCATCCAATACACCAATACACTTAATGACACTCCTACACTTACCTTACATTTACCTTGACTGCTTGCTGTGGTAGTCTTCAAGTCTGTCGCTGCTATCATATCTACCAAGGCGTCTGCCATGGCATCTTGCAATTCTTCCTCTTTCCCGTCGACTTCACTGGGACGGGTATTTGTTGGGTGCTTCCTCTTAAACTCTGTTTTCACTGGGACGGGTATTTGCTGAGCATATTTACCACCAACACCATTGTCAGCAGAGATTATACACAACTGTTCGAAAATGGGGCACTCCTTAATCTTAACTGGTTCAGGCCTAGTTTGCACCTACCATAAGGAGAAATGAAATTGAATAAATGAGAAACATGGGAGAAAAGGTATGAATTGAAAGAAGGAAGAAACATACCCCCAAGCTTTCCCATATATCAAATCCAATGGTGCAAGAATCTTCTACTGAAAATTTATTTTGGTCAATAGCAGACTTTGTATTATTATAACGTATCCTCAGAATGTCGTAGTGCTTCCTCAACTAATTGCTGTTGAAGTCAAGCCCGGACTGCCTATTAAACTCATCACGAATATGGACCCATGTTTTCTTGTCAAAAACATTATTAGGTCTATTACATAGCTGAATCTGATCTTGTCAAGGGAAGTTGTTCACCTATTAAACTCATCACTGGTCTGGTTCTGTTTCTCTGTTGACATCATCAATCTTGCCCTTTGATCAGCTGAAACCTATTTGAACAAACACCAAAGTTCAGTTATCCTAAATAAATAAAAGAAAACACGTTATGGCATTGATTAGTCCATAGGCATCAGCAGAAAAAAGATTTAAAAGCAAATGGTGATGGAAAGATTCACAGTAACCATAGTAAAAAAATTGAAACAGAAAAGATTGATCATTACAGACACATATATTATGGTATAAAACTAAATTCACAATACTAGAAGTGCATAGTTGCTAAGTCTGAATTGTCAATAAGTCAATAAAATTAAGTGAACATGTCAACTGCAATTTTATCAAGCACACATACACCGAGAGCAATGTTAATACTTTTGTTTGCATAGATCAATTCTCATCCCATCTAAAGCAAAAGGAATTGGATACTTGTAAATGTAATTTGGCATATTTTCTTTGGACACAACAATTCACTGTACAAATAAGCATCTACTGTCAATCAGCACATGGCAAGCTACAAAAGAGTCTTATAGAAATGTTCTTTTTCGAACTATAAAACCCAGAAGCAAGGTTAATGAGACATACAGCCAATGCGCCTGCCATTCCAGACTCTAGTAACTCATCCCGGGCAGCCTGATTTGGGTTCACTGATGAGAGTCTTTTCACTTCACTTTTCAAGTTGTTCAAATCAGATATATAATCTCCAAGTTTGGCAAGAAGCATCCCCCTAACATTGGCCTGCAAACTTCTTGCCTCAAGGTCCATTTTTCGGATCTGAAAAGCGAAAAATTGAAAAAAAGAAATAAGGTACTGAGTACAAGGCAAAACTTAACAATAGAGAATAAAAGCAATACAAGAAAATATAACCGTAATGTGCAGAATCTACTGTTATTCGCAGAAATGTTTGCTGGGGGATAATGCTTGCTTATGTTCTGCAAGCAATATGTCAATGTTGCCTTCCTAGAATAACACCACAAAATGTGCAGAACATAAGCAAGCAATATGTGCCATAAAATGTCAATGTTGCCTTCCTAGAATAACACCATTTAGCAAAAGCCAATTGAGTACACGTATAAGTAAAAAGGGTGTTTATATAATATATACCATAAAATCCACTCATGATATAACTATATAAGCAACTCAAACAGAGCATTTAATACGATAGATAACTAAGAAAAAAAATGCATCTCAAACAGAGCATTCGGAGTTCAACATTAAAGACATTGGTCTTTAGTGCGTTTCAAAGCTCACAATTTCTTTGGTATTGCTCTTTTAGCCGGCATTACAGCAAACAAAAGCTCACATATTGCCCGATGCTCAACAAAAATTAACCAAGAGGGAATCAATCTAGAAGATGTACTCCTACTCTCTAATTAAGAGAGATAGGCAATTCAATGAAACGAATTATGAAACCCAGAACATGAAATTAAAGATAAGAGCTGAGCAGGGAGAAAAGAGAACCTTAGTGACGAGAACATCTTTGGTGAGGGCAAGGTTAGTTTCACAGAAATTGCATATGTGAACTCGGCCTTCAAGCTCCACCACAAAACCCTGCCCATTTTTGGGAGTCGTTTCAGTCCTTAATTGGGGCATAGAGAAATGGAAGAAGCCTAGAAAAGACCCTGTGAGCAGCAATCATTGAGGCAAATATTGAAATTGAAGAAAATATTGAGGAAAACTCACTGAATAAAACCCTAAATCAGAAACTTATTGAATTATGAGCAACAATCATTAAGGCAAATATTGAACTATGATCAAGAAACTTATGGAATTATGAGCACGAAATGAAATCCTAAATCAGAGATGCCTAATTTCCCAATAATTTCAGTTTACACCAATCAAAGAGAACGGAGTCAAAAATTAGGGCTTTTGAGAGAATAATTTACAAGTAAAGATACCTCGGACTCGGAGGGAGTGAAAGTTGCAGGAGAGTCATATAGCTTCTAGAGACGATACAGATTCGCTCGAGCAATTGATGAAGAGGATAGTTCTTCAAACGCAAAGAATTAGCATCTTTTATAAGGGGCTTCGATCGGATGATTCGTCATCGTGTTGGACGTGCTTGACGATAGACCAGGCCAATCCAGCCACCTACACCACCGTCTTTTGAGACCTCCATCATGCGGTAAAAGTGCAGTGGTGGAGAGAGAGAAACCAATTCGTCACTCTCGCCTCTACCTCTCTGTTTGTGTGCGCCCCAATTGAGCCATCCTTCCTCAAATCTCCTCCTGAACATTCATCGGTCTTCTCTTGTGATTGAGAGGGAGTTGGAGATCTTGGGAGAGAGGAGATCGTGGGAGAGAGAGAAAGTGGCGTGAAAACTGAGCAGGGAAGGAGAGATACCTGAAAAAAATAAAGTTTAAAAAAATCTGTAGAAAAAAAAAAGTTAAAAAACTGCAAATTTCTTTGACACGTGGGTGATTCTTTTGTAAAAGAGTTACTTTTGCTATTATATTGTAGGGATAGATTTGATTGGGTTTTATATAGAGGGAATTAAAGTATATATCCCTTGTCCCGAAATTGTTTGCTAGACTAACCCACTATCTATAACATTTACAAAGGTTAAACCCCCCCTCACCCCAACACCAAAAAATTGCATATTTGCCGGTTGGAATTAACCGGGATAGAGGAGAGAGAAGGTAAAGGAGGAGAGAGAGATGAAGCGGGGTGGAGAGAGAGAGGTAAGGGGAAGTTATTGTGGAGAGAGAGTGGAAGTGGGGGAAGTTATTGTGGAGAGAGAGTGGATGAGTGAGAGAGGAAGCAGTTTGAATTGAAAACTGTCGACCCCCAACTGCCTCTCACGGCTTACAAAAGAGGAAGAGAGAGAGAGAAGGCAACAGTTCCACATGCAAGTCTGAGGAAAACAAGAAGAGAAGGAAGAAGAAGAGGAAGGAGACGACAGAGCGAGAGAGGAAAAGAAGAAGCAAAGACGAGGAAGAAGACGATAGTGCAGAAGAAGAGACGAAGAGGCCGACTTTGAAGTAAGTAAACCCTCACAATGCCGATTAAATACGTTTTGCTTCGATTCGTAGGGGAGGAACCGATTTGAAGAACCAAAACTGGTTTGGATTGTGTGAAAATGGGAAGAAGGGGTCGAATGGGTTGACAGTACGCAATATCGCCCTGTCATGTAGGAAGTAACCGGCGTCAAGTTAAAAATAATTGGTGGAAAGTTTGGGTACTGGGGTTTGCGCGTCTGGGAGAGAAGGGGATTTTTGGGAATGGGGAAATTGGGCAACTTTCTTGTTGAATCCAACTTATCAAGAGAAGGGGAGTGTAGATCCGTTCAGTTTAGGGGGGAATTGGACGAAATGGGGCTTATGACTGTAGATGCGTTCAGGTTTGGGGGAAATTGGATGAAATGCGGCGCATTAGGGTTAGGGAAAATTTTAGAAAGGGTGAAAAGTTTATGTGGAATCGACATTATCTGGAATATGATGACTTGTGTGCAAATGGAGACGGACAGATTGAATAAGTATGCTGTCATGTTTTCACAACCATGTGTCATGTGTATATGTGTGTGTGTCATGTGTACTTGTGTTTGTGTCATGTTACATTTGATATTGATATGAAGGGAACCGTGGGTTGGGGGAGAAGAATTGATGTGTAGAATACTGAATTTGGGTCTTCCACTATGCAGGATATCTGGTGAATATTAAAAATGTCGCAGCGAAGTGTGAAGAAGAGTGTAGACCGTACAGCTCAAACATCCGGCGCGGTAATATGGCTTTCGTTTGAGTAATGTAAGTTGTGATTGTTGTGCTGCAGTGTGGCTGACATGTTGAAGTCTGTGCAGGCTGTGTACGCCGTCGAGGAAGACAGACACTTCAAAGCAAAAATTAACCAATACTCCCGGATGCCGCTCCTGGTAAACATTGACAACCGGTTGAGCGAGTCCCATTGGAAGCACCTGACGGACAACCCGTTGGGGGGCGTTGCAAGACTGGGCACAAGGGTCCATTTCTCGGGACAGCTTGTACACTACGTTCTCCAACGACAATTGAAGACGAAGAAGGAGAATGAAACGTGGTACAAGATCCATGATGCGGTCGTGAGGTTCTCAATAGCTGAGTTCGCCCTTGTCACCGGGCTCAACTATGGCTATGGCGAAGAGCCCGAGGACGACGACGGGTTCGAGAAGGCAGTGTATGATTTCTTTGGAGTTTTAAAGATGAGGATGTCCGAGTTCGAGGTACAGTTCCGTGTGGCAATGACATCTGAGAAACCGTCAACCAGAAAGTTAAAATTTGTCCTGCTGATGCTGGTCGAGGGAGTATTGTTTGGGAAGGAACCCAAAAACTACATTCACGGGTGGGTGGTTGACCTTGTCGGCGACATTGACAGGTTCCTGGAGTTTCCGTGGGGTCGGCTTTGCTACGAGCGAATGAGCGAGTTCATGAACCGTGCAATCGAGAGGAAGCTCCAACGGGATGAGGGCAACTCCAATGCACGCCCGGCCTATTGCCTGCCGGGTTTCCCTCTTGCCTTCTAGGTTCGTACACAGATATCACTGGACACCGTATACACGTTTACAAGGCGTCTAATATTTATTGACTGGACAGCAAGTGATTATTTACTGGACAATATGTAATTGCAGCTATGGGTGTACGAAGCCCTCACTCCAATGGCCGACCAATTCGCGAATGTCATAGACGAGAAGTTGTACCCCAGGTGTCTGCGATACGAGTTTAGAGACCCGAACCTCGAGTATGCCTCAATCGAAACCCGAATGCAGGAGGCGAAGGAGCTCGGGCACTTCAATGACCCTGCATCCGTGAGGCCTCTTCTACTCCCCGATGATGTGGAGAGCGCAACCCGTTTATACCGCGATGCCCGAAACACTCACGACAAGCGGGACAACTTCTTCGACGACATAGTCTGGGCGTTCTTATCAGCAAATGTCAAACCCCCACCAAAGAAACAACCAAAGGGAGCAAGTGGGTCAACGCAAGAACCAGGGGAGGGCACGCAGACACAAGCTACCCTATTAGAGATAGAGTCACGGTTAGTGGCAGAGATGGACGACATGCTGAGGAGTATATCCGCGGAGGTAAGCTCGAAGATGGCGACGCTTGAAGAGGCGATTGAAAACATGAGGAGGGAACTGCGGTGGAAGGGGACTAGGGAGTCGGAGGAGCGAGAGAAAGTTCTGGGAAAGGAGGTAAGGTTCTCCTGGTATTAGATCGGAATCGTCGTGTCATTTCCTGTTAATGTCATGTTTTTAGTAATGGATGTCCTGTTAGTATCAATACATGTCATGCCAATTCCAGTATATGTCATGTTAATAAGAGGTCATGTGCTTAGGTTCAGGGATCAGGGAAGGACAAGGATAAGGGCAAGGAGGAGGAGGACAAGGACAAGGAAGTTCTGGGAAAGGAGGTAAGGTTCTCCCGGTATCAGATCATAATCGTCATGTCAATTCATATGGCTGCCATGTTGTTCATAATGGATGTCATGTTAATTTACTGAGAGGTCATGTGCTGAGGTTCAGGGATCAGGGAAGGACAAGAATAAGAGCAAGGATAAGGACAAGGAAGAGGGCAAGGACAAGAGAAAGGAGGACAAGTTGAAGGAGGACAAGTTGAAGGACAAGGACAAGGTTTGCGCATGAGACTGTCATGTTTATATATAACTGATGTCATGTTCTTTGTGTTTACTGTCATGTCAAACGCAATGGGCTTCAAGTTGCAGGAGGAGTTGGTGGCACCCGGTTCTGATGTTGAGGCTCAGGCTGAGGTGCCCCTCATACGGCCGAGAAGAAGCACCCGTCAACATCCTGATACGTTGTCCTAGGCGGACGAAACGCAGCCAGCGAAGAAGCCACGTGTGGGAAAGAAGCCAATGGATGCCGTTGAGCTAGGCATGGCGACCAGGGCAGATGCTGATGCGTTCGCTGCGTGGATGAAGGACAAAAGTGACCCCGTCCGGTCGGTCGAAGGCACCCTACTGGCGAAGCAGTTCTTTAGGACACTTCAATCACCGACCAACTGGGTGTCATCCGAGGTTATTTACGTTCCCACATTGTGGTTCGAGTCATCACCTTTTTCCTCATATGGTCTTCCAAATTAATGATTTTTCCTTGTGTCCAGCATATTGAGCAAGCTTGCACCCTACTGCGGAAGGACATCAACGCCGGTGACAAGTACGAAGGGGTCGCCGTTCTGGATTTCTTCTAGGGGTATCTTCTGCAGAAGAAACTGGCAGACGCGAAGGGGGGCCTTGAGGTGGTGAAGGGGGACGACACGGTGGCCCAATACTTCGACGGAAAGTTGCCGGAGATGTTTTCGACGGGTTGGGCCGATGTCGACCGGTTGTTGGCACCTTGGAATCTGAAGAACGAGCACTGGGTGACCCTTGACATCAACTTCGTGGAGTGGACATTGGACGTGTACGATCCCGACACAAGCCACGTCGCTGAGCGCCATATGTCGGGCCTCCTGAAGCCGGTGACCCACCTCCTCCCCATTTTGATGAACGGCCACCCTGAACTTCGAGTCAAATGGGTCGGCAAAGTCCCGAAACCCTTGGCGTACAAAAGGGTGAAGGGGATTCCCCAAAACAAACAATCGTAAGTCATTATCGCCTCTTCATTTAGAAAACATTGGCACAGGTTGTGTGAGCATTTTTCATTATTTTGATGTAGGGGCGACTGTGGTCCATATGCCATCCGTTTTCTGCAGCTCCTCGCGACCGGCGACACCAAGTTTCGTGGCCTGGACGATTCATTCATTGCGGCGTACCGCCAATCCCTTTGTGTTGCCATGTTTCACGGACGTCTTACAGCCCCATCCGATCCTTAAAAAAACTCCCCCATTGCTTTTATATACATTGTTGGTTTGTGTAGACTTGTTAGTTGGTTTAGACATTTGGATATGCACTTATGTTTGTTGGTTGTAGACATTTGGATATGCACTTATTGCTGGATTGTTTCATTCGTTGGTTTTTAATTATGACATGTCAATCCAAATACATGTCATGTCAATATGAAGCTAATGTCATGTGAATATGAAACTAATGTCATGCCAAAATCTGATAGTGTCATGTCAAAAGAAGGTAATGTCATATGGCATTCCGTTAACATAATAGAACAAACTAGAACTAGAACAAACTAGAACAAAACCCCCCATACGAAGTTGCAGAAAGGAAACATAATTCTTTGCGAAAGGCGTCTAACCAAAATGGGTGTACTATCTACTTCATTGCGAAAAGCCCCGCAAATGGAAGTTCATATGCCCCCGCTACGTGCGGCGGCGCTTCTGCAATTTAAATTTCCCATAAGCGGGACGCGTCCACTCTATTGGTTCAAGTTTCACAGTCATCGGAAACGCTCCGGTCTTCCCTTTTCCGCGTTGGTATGCTTCCTCTACTTCCCTTACCGCTCGCTCCACGTCGTGATCCCACGGGCTGACTACATCCTCGACGTCACTGCTCACAGAAATGACCTGCTTCCCACGGCCATAAGCGACTGCGTTGTACAACGCATCACTTGGTTCTAACTGGACAAGTGAGCTTTCTACCTGGACACTCTTAGTTTCGAACTGGACACCTCTTCCTGCTCGATCGACACCTTGTGCTACCACAACTTCCAATTCTTCATCCCCTGCCAAGAGGGTTTTAGTTTTTAACTGTGGGTGATCTTCTTGCGTCAAGTGTGGCCCACCCCCGAGTGGATGGGCCGTTATGGATCCTTCCGTAGTGGTGAAATCGCCGCCAACCTTGCGTACCAGGGACACATGGAGGTCGATAGGCCAGAATCGTTCACCGGAAAGACCGTTTACGAACTTGTAGGCCTGCAAGTCTTCATCATCCCCAATGGAAAAAGGTCTGCACCCTTCCTTCTTCGACTTTACATATGTGAGCTCAACGTCATGCCTCCTCCCATCGACATTAAACTTGGCCATCAGTTGTTTCTTCAGCGAGACGTAGTCAATACTTTCGTCTACCAGTACGGCCTTTTGACTCCTCGACCACTTCACGACCCAAATGCTCTCTTCACAATCCCACCATCCGCCAAACAATACAGTGATACACACGGACGATTTCTCCCCTGTTCCATTAGTTAGTGGGGGGGACATTCAGTTTTACAGGGAGAAGAACATATTGTGAGGAGAGACGTATCGCATAACTTAAATGGAAGGATGACTTACTCATTTCCGCCAAGAAGTCGGTGTCTGTCCAGATAACCCTAGTAGGTGTCAAGCGCGTGAATGAGTTTATGGACTCCCGCTCCTCCCTCCTATCCCTCATTCTCTTAAGGGGTAAATGACAGGGAGGGAGATTTAATCTCACTCCCGCCTTCTCTCTGTCCCGCCCTCTCTCTCTCACTCTCTCCCGCTCTCTCTCTCTCTCTCTCTCTCTCTCTCTCTCACACACACACACTCTCTCTCTCTCTTTCTCTCTCTCTCTCCTGTCTTATCAAATGTCTTTACCTACCCTCTGCAAGATTCCCCCCCCCCCCCCGCCGGTCTCTCTGAAGTTATTGTTGGGTCAAAATTTTATTCAATTCTTTCAACATAATATATTGTTTGAAAATGTATTTCGTGGTTTTAAATTAATATGGATATACTCCTCTCTCTATGGTTTTGCATTTTTTTAGTATTAATGGTGAGTGGGAAACCAAATTTTATACAAAGGTCAAAATTTTAGTAAAACCATTGCTAAAGGTGTATAGTGAAAAACTGTTTGTTATCCATTCGGTATTAATTAACCGGCTAGTTGGTTTAAAGGGGTGTCATGTAGCGTCTAACGACAAGAAGTAAACCCACTTTATCGTTTGTCATGTCAGAATTGACACGTGTCATGTATAGATAAGACCACTGCCATGTTCATTGTAGACAACAACAAAACACTGCAATTCAATCCCATTTGCTTTTTGTTTCTTTTTTTCCTTCCTCAACGGTCACATACTGAACAATGTTGCTATTTCCCACACACCCCACTTATAAGATAGTCATTCACCATCCATACTCCTCACAAATCGGTGAAGTTAACTCCCCATTTCCATTTAACAACCTCTCCAACAACCCTTCAACGAAATGGCATCCTCTTCACACCACCCCAGCTCCTCATCTGGCCTCCCTCCCCGACCTGTCCCCATCGTTATATCATCCGACGAATCAGACGATGGAGGTTTGTCGATCACTTCATTTGTGTAGATTTCAGTTGTGCTACTTGTATCATTATACTACCTTATTTTTTTTATTTTATGCAGGACCAATGTCGCCGCCGTCATACCGACGAAATCAAAGAGTAGAGATTGTCGGCGGTGAGTCTGGGATGCTCGGGTCGTTCTACAAGGCGACCCTTGTGCGCAAACTGGTCCCTAACCACTGGGAGGTCGAATATGTGACTCTCCTACACAACAACAGAAGAGAGCTGCTGAGGGAAGTCCTCCCGGTTCAACGAATTCATCCACGGCCGCCTCGTATTTCTTACGACGCCTACATGCCCGAAGACCGTGTCGATTGCCGTGACAACGATGGGTTTTGGGCCGGGAGGGTCCTTGTTGTGTCCGGTTATGGGAGTGACCGAACTTTCACGGTCTACTTCACACTCAGCGATGAGACGTCTGACCATCGTGCCCGCAATATGCGCCCACACTTCGATTGGGATGGATACAGATTCACCACGCAGCCACAATTTCGCGGCTTGTTACCGTAAATTTGGTTTTCACTGTCTTCTATGTTGCTACTCTCTTCTACTATCTTTTAAATGTTTGCTCCTGTGTCGTATTTGATTAATGCAAGTGATTCTATCTCCGCCATATTGTGTCCAGTATATTTTAATGTCTGTCATGTCGTATTTATGTTGTGTCAAGTGAAAACTATGCGATTACCAGTCGGCCCACGAATTCACCTCCACCCACTTTATTGTTATTCCATGGTTTTTCTCTTCACCTTACCATGTCATTATAAGTATGTTTATGCCCCCTCACTGTCACTCTTATCCATTTGATTCCAATATGGGTAAAGCATGTTAGTGACGGCCGGAGATAACGAGATCATGGCATCCAAGTATGGGTAAATATTATAATTGGGCACACATAAAACAATATATAATTATAGAGAATATGCTTATCCCATAAATCTTCTCCATTCGATTATGATAGTTAATGACCTGTGTTTTTCATAGTTACAATCGTGTCCAGTGAAAGACAATATCTGACATGTTTATCGAATATGGATGTCCAGTTACAACTTACTGCTTACATGTGATCCTTAAAATAAACCCCCAGACCCTTCCTTCTTCAATTGGTTTTATCTTAAACTTATAATTTAGTTGAAAGAATATTTTCCCCCTCACTGACACTCTCACTGATCTATCTGTGCTCTCAGCCTGCACTTTTATATTTAACCTCTCTCTCTCTCTCCCTCTCTCTCCGTCTCTCTGTCTCTCTCTTCTGTCCTCTGCCACTGCAGCAGCTACTTCTTCCCTCCTCTCTCACTGGTCCTTGCTTTTCAGGAGTAAAGATGCCTCCCTCCCACCGAGAGTGGAGTCCAGCTGTACCATACAGGGTGACCGGCCATGGGCTCCCCTTGTCAAGCGGATATCCGCTTTTGTGCAAATTTTTTCCGGATTGGATTACTCATGCAAACCTTCCGGATATGAGGGTCATTTTAGCAAATTTGCCTTTTATATATATATAAAAAATGCTTATATATATAGAAATATATAATGATTGTGATTATTAATAGATTATAAAACATCATTATTAATAATCTTATTGATGTCATATCATCTATATGACTTGAGTACATATATAAAAATTACATTCATGGCAGGATATATAATTCCGCATCTTTAAGGTACAGGTATTACACTAGTAATATACTAAAACAAAGATACGAAGTCTCATTTGGTGCACTTCATGTCATTTTCTAGTGTAATATGGCATGAGTTTTTTGTTTTCATGTCGATTAATGATGATCCAATATATTTAATTCATGTTTGGCAAAGATCTTATATATTTTATCCACATGTCATTTATGTGTTCATCTCATAACTTAAGTGGTTGCAAAATATATCTATCATTTTATCATGAGTTATTTTTATAAATATTGTATCTTGAATTATTTTATCTTTAATCATTAAGATTGATTATTTTATTTCATTATATCTAATGATAAGGTTTATTATTAATTAATTATCTATTGAACAGTCAAATCTTATTATCAAAATATTTATATTAATTCTCAACCTCATATATCACAATCAAAAGTCTTCATGTCAGGTCCCTACCCCAATCAAGCAATTTCATTTTTGACAAAGAGGCATGTCCAAGTCTAGCATGGTAAACATTTATTAATTTTGTTCTCACATGAGCAACAAGACCACTCACATTTGAGTTGATGCCCAGTGATAACGGTGCTGGTAGAAGCAGGACCACATAAACGTCTGATGCCAGTGGTTGCAGGAAAGACAACTGAGCCAACAAACTTGTAGAAACCACACAAACGGCTGGGGCCACGGCAACCATCTCTGAGCTAGAAGCACCCACCACACAGACAACCCCTGAGGTAGGTCATGTTAATGTTACTGTCATGTGATGTGATGTATCTGTCATGTTATATTAAGTATGTGTCATGTTTACCAACATAGGAGGTGCATGATGAGACCGTCGTTCCCCTTCAGCGTAAGGGGGGAAGGGTGAGGCGAGCGCCTGCGACGTTCGATGGGCACGAAGTCACTCAGCCGGCGAAGAAGCCGCGTGTTGAGAAGGGGAACAAGGAAAAGGAGGGTGTTGACGAAGTCACGAAGGGGGTGAAAAGCCGCGGGGCGCCAAGGGGAAGAAGGTCATTGTGGGGGTTGACGCCGTGGCCTTGGGCCAGACGACCAAGGCCGACGTCGATGCCTTCTCCGTGTGGTTGACCAGCGATGAGATCGAAGGGACTGGCCCCACACGCACAATGATGGGCACCCTCCTTCAGAGGGAATTCTTCGGGGTCCTCAAAACGCCAAAGCATATGGTGGGCTCAGAGGTAATGTCCGCTCACCCGTGCTCCGATAACATGACAATTTTATTACGTTGTTGACTAGACACGGGTTCCTTGTTTTCAACATATCGACCAAGCATGCGGCATCATTCGAAAGGAGGTAGCCAGCGAGTCGAAGTACGCAGTCGTCGACCTCTACTTCGGGGTACTGCGGCAGTGACATACCGGCATGAACGTCGACGATGAGTTGAACTACTACTTCAGCGGTATGTTGCCTGAGCGGTGTCCGAAGCTTTGGGCCAGCGTCGACCGTGTGTTGGCCCCCTGAAATCTGAAGGACAACCACTGGGTTGCGCTGGAGATCGACCTGGCCGAGTGGACTATCCATGTGTATGATCCGGACACTCGTCTGACTCCTGAGCGACATTTGCCCGCCCTTCTGAAGCCCATCACGCACACCCTGCCCCCGCTGATGAATGTCCACCAAGAGCTGCACGCCAAGCATGCAGGAAAACTGCCCCAGCCGTTCAAGTACAACTGTGTGAAGGGGATCCCTCAAAACAAGCAATCGTAAATCGTCGTTGTCCATCTTTTGCATTATAGTGTAATTGTTGCGAATTTAGTTTGACAAATTTACGTTTTGTGACGTAGAGGAGACTCCGGCCCCTACGCTATCCGTTTCATGCAGATGCTCGCATCAGGCGACCGCGTATTCAAAGGGGTGGACGACGCCTTAATCGATGCCTACCGCCTAGTCCTCTGTGTCGTCATCTACCACGGTACCTTCCGACCCAGGCCCGATCCTCAGTAGTTATTGCCTCCGTCTCCATTTACAAGAACATTGTTGGTTGTACTGTTGTGTGGACATGTTGTTGGTCGCTTGCACTGTGTTTTCGTTGGATTTTTTTTGGTTAACTTAGGTATCGATGGTATGTCGTTGTGGGAAACCTATACCTCAGGTTTTGAAACTATGATGTCATGTGGTTTTTGAAACTATGTTATCATGTAGGTCGTATGATGGTTGACACTTATATATTTACGTCATCCGCATTTCCATTGAAACTGACAATTATAACACGTCATGTCCAAAATATCACCTGGCAAGTTAATATTACTACATGTCATGTACATACCGAAATAGTTGCACCCAGGCCCAACAAGCCTTAATTACAAAACACGGTTTAAGTTCATACTTCAATGGAAAAGGGGGGCGTAAATGCTTCAGAAGATGTGAGCCCTGATTACAAAATGTGGTAAATACCTACTGTCATGTCAAAAGATGTGCATGTCATGTAATATCCATATGATCGACCAAGTATGTCGTGGACGGTTACTAGGTGCGGCGCCATTTCGGGAACTTCCTTTCCCACTGAGACGGGTACCGCGTTGTCTCCGGCCTGCCAGGGCGTACCTTGATAGGGGGGGGGGGGGGGGAGGCAAGTCTCATTGGCGATTGTCTAGGGTACCTTCCAAGTGTTTTGCGATGGGACTGGGTACGTAGATCACGTCCTTGTAGCACGCACGCCACGCGTCTACCTTGTACAAGTCGTTGATGAGCGAGTACACATCCACCCCGTGCAATTGGGCTGCTGCGATTGCGTGCGAGCATGGGTACTGTTCGACGTTGAAGCGTCTGCAGCTGCATAAATGTCCTGTTAGGTTTATAAGCTAGCTGGAGGTTCCCTTGCGTACCTCGAACTCATGAGGACTCAGTTGTTTGACGACCATGAAAAGGGACTGCACGAAGTTTGCTCTGATGGGCTTACCAACCCAGTCGCTTAGGACTTTCCCCTGCTCGGCGCTTGTCTTCCTATGTTTGGCGAATCACGTGCCGACGGTCTCAAGGATGGCATCTACAAGGGCTGTTAGCAGCAAATCCCGAGGATATTTGAACACCGAGTTCAAGCACTCGAAGTTATTAATGGTTGTGATGTTGTACCTACTCCCGGTGTAGAAAGCCCTTGCCCAGTTGCTGAAACCCGGCCTCCTTGAGATATTGGCCCGCTCCGGGAATCCGTGCACATAACTCCGCGTACAACACCTGGAACTCCTCGTACATGTAGTTATCCCGTATGCCCATCAGGATGCTCATGTGGCGGTCAGATACCCACACCAGATGAGTCGTGTCTTCAACGACACGCAACATCTGTCCGAAGAAGAACCCCTAAAACCCATCATTCTCGCCGTCAACCATGGTGAAGGCGACATGGTAAATGTGGTGGTCAGCGTCTTGTGCGGTAGCAAATAGCAAGCACTCTCCAAATTTCCCCTTCAAGAAGCTCCCGTCCACAGATATAACCTGGAGAAGAAACATCTTGAGGCGTTAGAGGTGTCATGTGTAATCAAACATATGTCATCTCTTATTAATGTGATCGTCATGTTGAAAGTAAATGCGCGTCATGTTCCATTTACGGAAGGACTGACCTTTCATAGATTGGGGATAGCCATCCGCCACACTCCAAGACTCACAAACGCATACTTGAATCGCCCCTCCGTGTCGCGTTCTATCCTCGTGTACGTCCCAGGGTTGGCCTGCTTCAGCATGTATATGTACGAGTACATTCTCCGATAGCTTTCCTCGTCTGTTCCGTACACGTTGTCCCTCGCACTCAACCGTGCTCGACGCGCCTTTCAGTAGTTGCATGTGACCCCCAGCTGCGACTTCATCATCCTCTGCACTTGCTCCGGATCGAGGGGCTTCTTTGACCGTCCGAAACTATACATGCCCATTCACAAACACGTGTGTCCAGTGAAAATGGTTTTGTGTCTAGTTTTTATTAACGTATGTTCAATGTATATAGGTTTGTGTCCAGATATAATTGTTGAGTGTCCAGTTACTACCGAAGTATGTCCAGTTGATATGTGTATATGTCTAGTGGAATTTAGGCAAGAGTTCAGTTAAATGTTACGTATTGGGTCACATACCTTTCGACAAGGCGCCGCCTCAGCTGCGTGTATGTCGCACTGCGTTTTTGTCTGACCGCCTCGTTCAGCCCGCACGTGTGCTCGTCCACAAGCTTTCGGATCATCCATAACCCCGTATCCTTGTAAGTCGAAGCCCGACATGACCACTTGCACTTGGAAGCAGCGCACCCTGCAACATACAAGATCGTCGTTGACTTCTTCACCTTCGTCGTGAAGCAACGAGTTAGACCCGCGCACGTAACAAGTTCCTGCACATCCTCCTTTCTCCAAAACATTTGTCCCTCCCGGAGCTTAATACCGCACTGGCTAGGATCCAATGGGTTCCCCGCCACCATTGGTTCATTTTCAGCAGGCTTCGGAGAAGCTCTCGACTTCCATTTTCGTCTTTCGTATGCTTCCTCGACTTCCCTCACCGCTCGCTTCGCCTCATAATCCCGTGACCAAGACTTCGTCGGACCAGAACTACCGTGCTTAGGTTTAACCACTTTTGGGATTGCATTGTCCTCGTCGGAGGAGCTACCAAGGTCAATGGCTCCATCTTTTATGTCACTGCTGACATAAATGACCTGCTTCCCACGTTTAACTACGTCGGCATTCTTTTCCCTCTTTGCAAATTCCAACTTCAACTCCTCACTTATCCCTAACTGGTCAGAAGTTTCTTGTAATTGGACGGTTGCTTGAGTTAACTGGACATCTGTTTGGTTTACCTCGACAATTTTTGCTCCCAAATCTTCGTCTTCTTCGTCAAGCCCCAAGGGGGGATTCGTCTTTGGGTGATCTTCTTGGGTCACGGGCGGACCAATTAACGGCACTACAACATCCTCCAAGCCTGCAGGAGACAAACCACCACCGTCTGAGTCATTCGCTGTCGATCCTTGTGTTTTTGCCACGTCTCCACCAACCTTGCGTCGCAGGGAGACATTGAGGTCGATAGGCCAATTTCGTTCTCCAGGCAGCCCGTTTACAAACTTGTAGGCCTCCAAGTCTTCGTCATCCCCGATAGCAAACGGCCTGGACCCTTCCTTCTTTAGCTTTACATATGTGAGCTCCACATCATTCCTCCTCCCATCGACATTAAACTTGTCCATCAGCTGTTTCTTCAGATTTACATAGTCAATCATTTTGTCCACCAGCACGGCTTTCTGGCTCCTTGACCCCGAGAAGACCCAAGTGCTGCATTCACACACCCACCATCCTCCAAACAATACAGTGATAGAAACTGATGATTTTCCCCTGTTGCATTACATAGGGAGACATTTTACTGCAGTAATTACATATAAACAACACTTACCCATTTTATATCCGACCAAAGGAATGTCCAGTAACTTCCAACACGTGTCCTGTGAGTACGACTTAACTGTCCAGTAAAAAGTGGCTTCGTACAAGTAGACCGTTTACTAAACTCATGCCCACTTGCTTCTTCTTCAATAGATTCTCTCTCTTTCTTCAAATTTTGTGATTAAATGTGACGCCCATCACTCCTCTGATCTTTTAATATACACCACACATCATTGGACACCAACCCTCTTTCTTCAAATCCCACGCCGGTCATTCCCCTTCTTCAAGTTCTATTTCCCCTGCAATTCATTAATGGAGACTAATGATTTCCCTCAGAGATTCTTCAATGCTTGTATACCCTCCCCCTCCTCCCTCCTTCCTCCTCTTTCCCTTTTTTTGTTGTGGCGCCATCGCTGAACATGAACCATCTGGCTCCCTCTTTTTTACTGTAGCCCCCTTCCAATTGCTCTCTCCATCTCTCTCCCTCTCTCTATTTGTCTTGTCAATAATCCTGAAGATTTTCTCTCTCTCTCTCTCACACGCACATCTCTCTCACACAGACTCTCTCTCTCTCTGTCTTTTCTTCGCTTTTCCATCTCTCTCTCTCTCTCTCTCTCAATTGTCCAGCTGTCGAACTCACAGTGTCCAGTCTCCCCCTCATGACCTGCTACCGGTTGAACCAAAAATCCGGATATCCGAAATTGTGCAAATTTTTTTCGGATAGGATTAGGCGTGCAAAGTTTGCAACCAAAAGGGTTATTTATGCAAAACTGCCTATTTTTTTCTTATTTACCAATACATAGATCCAATATATGCGTATTAATTCATTAAAACAATCCAATCCAATACATTATTTAATTGCTAGTTGATAAGTAAAATAGATTAATAGTTTTACTTTTATTAGTTTCTTTAATGATTGGGTGTTATTTACTATTTCAATATACATATATTAAATATATGTATGGGAAAATAATAAGAAGACATATCAAATCATTTTTTCATATTCTTGATTTCTATTGATTTTATGAGTGGCTTTTTTAAAATACTGACTTTTGTGGATAATTTTATCCATATCTCTATAATTTTGAATAATAAAAGAGATCTTTTTCTAAAAAAAAATTCACAAAGTTGGATATTTGTTTTATAATTATTCTTTATATGGGTAATTTACTCATTTATATACATTAAAATAAACTTTGGGTGATTTTTTATAATTATTTTAAATAATGTTTTAATATCAGCAGAGACTAAAACGAATAAAAAAATGTAAGGTTAGAGACTATTTTACAACATTTGAAAAGTTAGGAACTAAATTGAAACGAAATAGAAAGGTTAAAGACTATTTTAAAACATTTCAAAGGTTAAGAATGAAAGTGAAAGAAGTGGTAACGGTTAGGGACCAAAAATGTAATTCACCCAATGATTTATTCTGCAAGTTTCAGGAATTTTCATTATTCTTAATTAATTTAATTTAGTCTGCGACATGGGGTAAAGTCGCATAATTTACCCAACTTTGGTTAAATTTCAAAATAGTTTGGGATTTTGGCTAATTTTTTTGTTATAAGCTAATTTGAAAAAAAAATAATTCCAAAATCAATCCACCCATGAAGATAGGAATCGAAAGTAACGGTCCAAGGGAGGGTCCGGAGGGAGGAAATGAACACCAGGGGCAAGTTACTTTCAGTCACGCTCAATACTACGGTGATGGCCTGTTGCGTGACACAACCCGAATGTGAAGGCAGGGAATCTTAGTAAAACAATCAAAATACGTTACTTGACTCAATTGGTCAAGTTCTTCACTTGTATCTATTATCCATATATCTTACACCTTCATCGCTTTTTATTTAAGATTCAAGATGAGAGCGAAATTACAATTTCTGGCATTATCCGATCCGTCTCTTAGTCATAGGGGGTTAACTTTACCCAGATTAAGTTAAACAAATTGTAGATGAAAGTATACACTTTGAGAACCTTTTGTGTTAAAAGTGTGGTTTGAATGCCAAGTTAGCTAGGCTAGCTGTCACTTTCTCTTTACTGAATACAAATACACTTCGTTCCATCACCAAATTTTAGTAGGCTTTCACACACTGATGTGTGCAACACCTTTGGGGGCCGATCCACACACTGATGCACATGTGAGAAAGAACAACTAGGAAAAATAACGCCAAAGAGTGAATGTCTTTACATCATAAATCAAGGTAAGATAAAGTAATACTACTACCCTGCAAAACAAAGAATCAACAGAACATCAGGTTGTAGAATGATTTGTTCTGCAAGTTTCAGGAATTTTCATTATTCTTAATATGGAAAGAGTATGTTATTTCGTTAGACTGATTTGTTTTTGGGTCACAGATTTCATTGGACTGGATTTGCCTAATCAGAATTAATTTATTTATATTGGTAAAAGAAAATTGATGTCTTATGTTAAACTATGATTACACATTAACACTTGACATTAATTGGGGTATGGTAGGGATATGGTAGGGATATTCTTACTAGTGTATTATATATGTGTAGGGGAGGAATCAAGTGTTGTGTTGAGACACTTGCGAATCTCACATCGGAAGTGGGAGGATTCTGAACCTAACATATAAGTGAATGAGCTACTCCACCTAATGTCAATTAATTTTGGAATAGTGTCCCAGTCTGCGTTATATGTTGGCCTTTCTGGTCGGTCCCAACATGACAAATAGAGATAAGTTTCTTTCAATTCATAGCAATTCATAGGAAGATAAGTAGTTAGTGGTGGTGGTGAGGGACACAACCCCGGCGTGGGGTTACAACTTAGCTCTCAGTCTTCTAGCACTGAACCTTCCCCGAAACCTACTATCATCGATAGTGAGAAGTTATGAGGCAGATAGTAATAGAGACATTGATAGTGAGAAGTTATGAGGCAGATAGTAATAGAGATAAGTAGCTAGTGGTGGTGGTGAGTAACACAACCCAGCTAGTAATAGAGATAAGAAACCTACTATCACCGATAGTGAGAAGTTATGAGGCAGATAGTAATAGAGACATTGATAGTGAGAAGTTATGAGGCAGATAGTAATAGAGATAAGTAGCTAGTGGTGGTGGTGAGTAACACAACCCATATAGTAATAGAGATAAGTTTCTTTCAATTAATAGGAAGATAAGTAGCTAGTGGTGGTGGTGATCGAGTAACACAACCTGACGGTGGGGTTACAACTTAGC
Source organism: Persicaria tinctoria (assembly GCA_037127255.1). Lineage (NCBI taxonomy): Eukaryota > Viridiplantae > Streptophyta > Magnoliopsida > Caryophyllales > Polygonaceae > Persicaria > Persicaria tinctoria. The sequence goes on from JBANSL010000012.1 coordinate 13,296,669, forward strand.
AAAACAATAATTAAGGTTAAGTGAATCGGTCAAGCTTTATGCTTGTATCTTAGCTCTTGGCACTTTCAGTCAGTCTTCTGGCACTGAACCTTCCTCGAAACCTACTATCACTGATAGTAAGAAGTTATGAGGCAGATATGAGGTGGAAGAGAGCTAAGTTCGCAAGATATGCAGGCTCATTGGTATGATGGGTTGATTGCACAGAAGGAGCTAGAAATCGATAAGATATTACTATAAGAAGCTTATAATGAATAAAAGAAGTAATTATTAATAAGACTGAACCAAACAATTCCAAATTAGTTTAGGTAATTAGCTACTCATGGAGGTTTCCTGAAACTAACTCTGAATTATATAGATGCCTGCCAGTTTCTCTTAGACCAATACTAATAAATTAAACTTATTTTGACCACCAAATCCCATTTTTAGTTGGCGAAAATACTGCAATTGATGATGGCAAAACAGGCCAGTTCACTGTAGTCAGCAGATAAATGCACAATAAACATCAGAACTTTCAACCAATAACAGAAGCTCAGATTCTAAACCTCTCATTGCCACACCATTATCGAATTTCAGTAAAAAAAAATTAAGAGAATAAACCTATCTGTGTTCACAGAATCAGATTGTGTTGCATAAAAGAGATTAAAAAAGATTTATAAATTATAAATGCCCATGTTTCATCAAATCTGAACTCAACAGATCCTTTGAAGCTATATGGATAAAGAAAGCATTGTAGAATTTGGGCCTTGTTTTGGGTATTCTAATTCCCAAAGGAAGTAGTAACAAATAATTGGGCCTTGTTCATCAAGTCCTCCCAACTTAAGACAATCAACTTCAACATGATTAAAGAACCTTTGAGCATCGAACAATTAAAAGTCCTCAAACAAGGTCGATGCTACATCTGACAATTTTCATTACATGAACTAGATTGCATTATTTTCAACTTACAGCTGTAATTCAACTATATCTTGGCTGACTTGCTGCTGTAAATTTGAAAGTTTAATTGGCTGTTTGGGTTGACAAACTGTGAAATCCTTCAATGATTTACCCTGAAACAAGAACAAAAACAGAGCCCCAATGGAAAGAGTAGGCACCTGCCTTTAACTAGTCAGCAAAGAGTGAGTAGCGTTATCACATTCGCTTCCATCCATTCTGTAATTCCTGTGGGATTGATGATAAGCAGAGTTGGGGTATAAGAAAGGCAGTGTCACCGATTCTATATTGACAAGTAAAAACAAAGATTCAGAATTCTGGAACCTTAGCTTTTTTTTTTATCATCAATTTCAATCAGAAATTCAGAATAAAGTATAAAATGCCCAATCCTGGGATTTTCATGTATCAGCATCAAAACATTCAAAATGATCACCTTCACAAGGCAAGATGGGAGCTCGAGGAAATTAAAAGAAGTAACCTTTGCCTCGGTTTGGTTTGCACGCCTAACCCACTAACCGTTTCTAATTGCAAGGGTTAGACCCCCTAAAAAATTGCACCTCAAGCGGTCATTTTTACCTGGAGTAATCGATGGTGCCTCCCCTTCCTTTGCCTGTTTCTTGCCCCAAATCTATAGCAGAAAACCAGGGAGAGAGATTGAGCGTGGAGGGGATCGAGTCCACAAGGACAAGAAGGAAGGAGGAAGGAGCGCAGGCACTGGAGCTCGACGCTGCAGATGTGAGGGAGAGATCGGCGCTGCAGATGTGAGGGAGAGCTCGGCGCTGGAGAGGGATTTCACCGCCGCCGCACCACCATTCCGCCTCCCATGACTCCGCTTCCAACCCCCCTCTCTCTCTCTCTCCTGGTCGCATCTTCCGCCTGGCCGTCCACCGCCGGTAGTCACCAGAACCCTCTTGCGCGCCACCATCCCTCTGCCTCCTCTCGCTGGATCTGTCTATTTCTAGTCGCCGACACCCTCGCCGCCTGACCACCGGAGACTCCCCAGACCCGCTGGACTTTCTCGCCCAGCCAGAATTGCCCAGCACCAGCCCCTCTCGGAATTTCTACTGCTAGCGTCATTGCTGCCTCAAATCGCCTTTGACATGGAATTTTCCAGACCTTGATTTCTCTTAGGTAAGAGCAGGTATATCTATCCCCTTAACTAGTTACTAAGTTGCAATTTTGAGAACTGCTAGACTGAAGTTAATTGTGACATTGGATTGGTCTTTGATGTTTGGGGGAATCTGTTGTAAACAATCTGATTTTCAATTGTGGTGAACTTGGTAAAAATTGTTGACTTGTGAGTGTTTGATTTTAGTGGCTTTGATTGCATAACTTGTGAGTGCTCGGTTTCGATAGAAAATTGTGTAAATTCGTCCATAGAGCACCAAATCAGGTTCTGTCTATTGTTTTACATGACACGTGAATTGATTTACATGACACGTCCATTGTTTTACATGACATCTCAGTAGCCAATATCTTATCATTCGAGTCTTTGATAAATGTTATGCTGTTTCACTCTTTGTTAAATGTTATGAGAAGTTCCTAACTGCTGCATTCAACCATGCTTTACCTAATTTGCTCCTTGCCCTGAGAACCATAAACCATGTGATTTGGGTTTTCTACCTGCTATTAGTAACCATGTGCAAGTTCTACCTAATTCTGTCTGAGAATCTACCTGCTAGCAGCATATAAATGATGTGGATGGCAAAAGACTTTTGGAAAGCCGAGTTGAAAGAATTCAGTAACAAAAATGGACTTGATCTGAGCAGAAATGGTGAAAGTGGCCCATTGCTCTTAGATGTTCTTGAAGGATTTCTAATGTTTGAGGTAATTAGACTCCCTGTTTTTTAAATGTCCATTATTTAAAGCAAATTTACCTACTCCGTATTAAAGAGCAATTTTTGCATTACAAGGATTTTATTTTATGATTTACTATTAGTAACCATGGAAAAAAAATATGATCTTTAAGGCTAGAGATGTAAGATTTATAATTGCTTGGATTTTTTTATTGCAATTGTGTTACATGAAACACACAGTTGTAGGCTTGTAGCTGTTCAGCTGTTTTAGGATGGGATTCCATGCTGTTGAGCCCCTCTTGTACTTTATAAGTTGTTGAGTTTTAATTAGTTAAGCTGCAAAGTGTTGGATGATTGATGTGGCATGGTTCGTGCAGAGTCTGTGCCAAGCGAGAGGTACTGAAGGAGAGGAGCAACTCCGGAAAACGAGCCATTGCCCAATGTAGATCCCCAAAAGATGAGAAGATCATCCTCGTCATCTATTGCTGGAGGCATACTCCCATCCATTAGGGAGGTGAAACCACTCTTCACTCCGAAAGCTCTTGAATTTATCCCTTTTTTGTTTGCCTTTCTCAAAATTTTGGACTAATTGTCCACTGACTTCTTGTGATTTCATTTTCATGCTTATGACAGGGCATTTCCATCTTCACAGACATCTGGTAAAAATCACCTCTTCTGATTAAAATTCTCTCACCTATCATGCTCCACCCTTTTCTGATTGAAATGGTTCACCCTTTTCATGCCTCTTCTGCTCAAAGAAAGATAAATACGAATTTCATGTTTGATTGGCTCATATAAACAATTATTGTTGCTGAAGATACCTAGTGATCTAATAATAGTATGTTCGAATATGAATTTGAGTTATTGTTGTTGAAGATACCTAGTGATCTAATAATAGTGTGTTCGAATATGAATTTGAGTTCAGTGAATACTGTGCTGCATCACAAGTTTTTTTCCTGATTGTTGCAGGTTTTAGATGCAATCCAAGCTGCTGAGAAACTCGAAAAACCACATCTCTTGGAGCTTTTCACTGATGTGTATGATGTTCCACCATTGAATCTCATCGTGCAGGAGAAATCACTAAGAAGGGACATACAAAAGTCCTACATGTTCTAATGAGAGAGGCATGATTGAGATTTGAGATGCTATAAATCTCTTTTGTAACATAATGTACAACCTTCCACTGAAACGATTCAGTTGAATAGGTTTATTGACTGTGTAATTGGTTGATTTTACTATATTTAAAATTTTCTTGCTTCCAAGTTTAATTTGTATAAAATGGTGAATTATTGTAAGAAAGTTTCTCTTTTACCGAATGAGACTTGCTTTCCATCTTAGTCATTGCCTACTTTAAATCGAACAATGTCTCTCTTTTACCGAATAAGCTTATAGATTGCAGATCAGCAAATAACCTGTCATGTTAACGGGTATAACCTGTCATGTTAATAGCATTACCTGTCATGTTAAATGTTATAACCTGTCATGTTAAAGGTTATAACCGGTCATGTTAAAGGGTATAACCGTCATGTTAAAGCAATTCCCGTGTCTACAAAGAGTTCCGCTTACGAAAAAGCAAACAAAGAAACATGTTAATCCAAGCACTTATGCCACTACATTATGTGATAGCAGCACCAAAAATAACCCATAACCCATACTGAATTTACATGTCACCCATATAGGATTTACATGACATATAATGTATTTTACTTGACATATGAATTTTTTTACTTGACACCTGAATTTGAGACATATTCTATTCCTTTTTTATTATTCATAATTTCTTTTGCTATACTTCTTTTTTTTGAACTTGGTTTCAAATTCAGCCTTGGATGATTTCTGGGGTAAGTCCACTCACTCTGACTGTCCTGTGAAGTGACGTAGGTGACATGTCAAACCTATCACATGTCATGTTAAAGGTTATAACCTGTCATGTTAAAGGGTATAAACTGTCATGTTAATAGCATTACATGTCATGTTATTTTCTTTCATTAAGGAGAAGAGGATCGATTCGCATTACCTGTAATGTTAAAGGGTATGAACTGTCATGTTAATAGCATTACATGTCATGTTATGTTCTTTCATTAAGGAGCAGAGGATCAATTCGCATTACCTGTCATGTTAAAGGGTATTAACTGTCATGTTAATAGCATTACATGTCATGTTATTTTCTTTCATTAAGGAGAAGAGGATCGATTCGCATTACTTGTCATGTTAAAGGGTATAAACTGTCATGTTAATAGCATTACATGTCATGTTATTTTCTTTCATTAAGGAGAAGATGATCGATTCGCATTACCTGTCATGTTATTCGCATTACCTGTCATGTTATTCGCATTACCTGTCATGTTATTTTTATTAAGACAAGCTTTTCACCATCAATATCTTTTTTAAATGAAGATTATATATATAAGACAAATAGATAAAGCTATAAGATAAAGAAGGCAAATAGATAAATGTCAAGCTTGCAATAGCAAGAAATCGAACGTGGACATTCTCAATCTATGAAGCCAAAGAAAGTTTAGCAAGCTTGATGACTTAAGATGCCTTTGGATACAATAACACTACTAACACTGAAGTCTACCATATCAAGTACATTTATAATCTTCTTCTTCAACCTAACTAATGACGAACAAAATAAAGGAGACGGCGCATACATTAAAATAAAAACAAAAACTAACGGGTTCACAGGAGAAACAATCCTTGATCCTGTGCAAATTTATTACACACTAGTACATTGATGTATAGAGTAATCAGTAATGCTAGCGTTCTTTATCATTTCATAAGCTTCCTTGAGGAAGGACGCTTGAGGTTAGGTGCATTAGACTGCAACAGGACACTTGAGTAGGTTGATAGCGCTCTTTATCCTTTCATAACCTCCAAGAGAAGTTTGCAGTTGGCCACAGTTCGAATTCCATCGATCAAAATATCCCTCGCAGCATCAACACTATTTGTAGCCTAAGACAAACATATGAGTTAAATCATTAGGATTTATTAACATCACAAAGTAGATCAATACTGCAGAGTTGAAAGTTGAAATAAAGGCAATCACTAGCGTCTATTCTCAAATAATGATTGTACTCAAGCATTCATGTTCGACCATAACATAATCTCATTAAAAGCTAAAGGAGAGCACAAGGAACAAATAGAAGTTTTAGCATACCAAAAGAGCAGCCTTAGAGTTGTCAGATGTGGTAAGACCTGAGAACCGAGCAACAGAATTATAGTGCTAGAGTTGAACATGTTTTCACTTCTAACAAACGGTTATTGTAGACCTATAAATCGCTCAAGCTTGTAATATAACCCAAACCTCAAACGACCCATAAAAAAACGAAGCCATTAATCCAATATTCAGCTCTGGCAGCCTGCCCCTTGGATGCCTCCCATAGAAAAATAAATGCATGAAAGAAGCATATTAGCTGGATACATGTGACACCACTACCATCCTAATAACGTTATTGGAGTTGAAACTTGTCATCAACCATAGAAATCAGCAAGCAGTTGAAATGAAGTGATTGACAACTGCCTACCATGTATTTAAGACGTGAATAGTGAATGTATAATACAGAAAGAGTGTTTGGCATTTCTTTGGTGGCTAAAGCAAGAGCCTCCTTGTAGACATTATATGCTGCAACATTGCTGCAACATTTCTTTGGTGGCTAAAGCAAGAACCCAGTTTCAGTACATGAATTTCACATGCCCATATATTAACATGACGCGTATATCTTTATACATGACGGATGGCAATACGGACATGACAGTAAACCAAACTACACATGAATTTCACATGCCCGTATATCGTCATAAAACCAAACGAATTTCACATGCCTATTCGTTTTCGTTTGCTGTTGCAATTACTTATATAAGATAAATAAAATTACAAGTGAAGCTCTAAATGAATACAAAATAAATGATTATTCAAGTGCGAACATCAAACAGTGGTACTGAATCAAGCTAGCAAACGATCCTGGATTTGAAAGAGGGCCATAGAAAAATGAATGATTATTCAAGTAACTAAGTATAACTAACTGGATAGGGAAATGCTATTAATGTGAAATAGGATGCTTTCATTTCACAGGCACGAGTAAATGAACATAAGATTATACTCCACTCACTTCAATAAGAAGAAAAAAATGCTCTAAAGAAGATCAATTAAAGAAGAGAATCATACATTCCTTTTTCTTGTTCCTACTTCCTTTGCTTGAACCGAACAAATGCTACTCTCTTTGACTACCATTAATGCCATATATTTTCACCTGCAAGAACAACATCACCAAAGAGTGATTCAAACAATTTAACCCTAAAAAAGAAGTTTACCTCTAGATTTGGTTTATTAATATTAGAAGCATAGAAGAGACTGAACTTATATCAATTTGTTTAGAAACAATACGGGATAGGAGATACTATTAGAAATAAAAAAGAGTAAAGAAACATAAACGGACATATATCCAGTGATCCTTATGTTATAGAATCAATTGAAAGGAATGAGATACTGATTTGAAAACAAATCTGATAAAGGTATATGATCAAATCATAGCTTGATGATCAAAGGTGCTCAATTACTCAATTAGTAGATAAATCATGGATTCATTGAAGTCCAAGCTGAATTTTTTCTTGAACATGATCTAAAAAGATTTTCATTACTCAATCCCATTTTTTGTTATCATCCCTCTTAAAAAATCTAAACAGATTTTCATTGCAATTGACTTATAAGTTGCTTCAAGGGTGTGAATAGCAACAACAGTATCCATACTGAACCCCATACTTTTATTGATATCATTCGATCACGATTACAAGTTAGCTTCTATCTAATTGGTGAACCCAAGCCACAAGAAGCTCACAATTTGCAAACTTAAATTACCACTGAATTCGAAGTTATGCAAATCCAAAGAGGAAGGGAAAATGCATACCTCCACTTACCAATTGGATTGAATGTCGAGAATTCAGATTCAGAAGTAGCAGCAGAGCTTTCGAGCAACGATTCCGAATGCTAGTTCTCTACTTCCACTTCGAGAAGATAGGGAGAGAGTTTGAAGCTCGTCCTCTCTCTCTCTCTTCAACCCTTCTTTTCCTCTCTCCTGTTTCCTCCTCCTTTCTCCAACTCCTCCGGCTCTCACGTACCATGGGCTCGTCTCTGCTCTCATATCTCCTTACCGAGATCCTCATCCCGGCGTCCCAGTCGTCGGAATCGCCTTTTGCTTGGCCCAGTGGTTCATCGTCGCCCGCGTTAAAGTCTCCCCGGACAGCCGTAGCAACAATGGCTTCACATGGTAAAGCGCTTCGACCCTCGCTCATGGTAAAGCGTCGCCCGGGCTTTCTCTCCTTTGCAATCCCCGGACCGCCGCTCGGGCTATCTTCCAAAAGAAAGAAAGACGTCTCCGATCCCCCCTTCTCTCCTTTTGCAACGGGCTACCGGTTGAACCAAAAAACCGGATATCCGAAATTCTGCAATTTTTTTCCGGATGTGGTTAAGCATGCAAGGGTTTCACCCAAATGGGTTATTTTAGCAAATTACCCTGGGAGCTCTGCTATCTCAACCAACTGACAATCTAAAATTGTATCTGCACTTTAGCAATTGGTACTTGATTAAAATGCCATAAATCACACACATTTACTAATAAGTCACAAAATATTACACATCACCTCTACTGCATTTGGTAATGGCATGCTTACCATTCTTTTTAGCCCAAATAAAGAAGAAGAAGAAGAAAAGCAATAGCATTCCTGCCCCTGGGCTGTTATTCAGACATATATAATATATCTTACCCACACTAGCACACTAAGAATCTCGCCGGAGAAGAAGGAAGGACACCAGAAGGTGGCCGGAAAGCTCTCTTTTTTCTCCCCCTCGGATCCTAAGAAGTCAATGAATGGCCGGTGGCAAAATAATTTAAAAATGGAACGAGCTTGTGTTGTTGAGTTGTATTGTTAGAGAGATCGAAACTTTAACTAAGTTAAAGTATGAAACTTTAACTAACGAAATTTTAGTTTGATTTATGGTATGGTCGACATGGCTAGATATGACATTTGTCGAATTGAGCGAGATCTTTTTATCGAGTTATTTAAATTCAAATCAATTCAGAATCATTTTTTATATCACCAGAATCAGATAATATTGGATATGATTATTATTGGCTCGAAGGGGGTTTAGATATCATGAAGTACAAATCTGACTAATAGATTTTTTAAAGAAAAATTTATATTAATGATGATCCAATATATTTAATCATGTTAGACAATGATCCAATATATTTAATGCACTTCATGTCATTAATGATGATCCAATATATTTAATCATGTTAGACAATGATCTTATCTATTTTATCCACGTGTTATCTATGTGTTCATCTCAAATCTTTAGTGGTTACAAAATCTACCATTTTATCATGAGTTATTTTATAAATATTGTATCTTTAATTATTTTATCTTTAATCATTAAGATTTATTATTGTAGTTCGTTATATCTAATGATAAGATTTTATTATTAATTATTTATTTATTGAACAATCAAATCTTATCATCAAAATATTTATATTAATTCTCAATCTCGTATATTTGGTCATTATAAAACCTATGTATTATACTTTAATCTATCATCCAATATCCATGTGAGATAGTACCGAGATTAATGATGGATAATATTATTGTGTTTGTACAGAGATTGAGCCTATTCTGTTGTGGGCTTTGATTTGGTTGCTGTGGGCTAGCCCATTTCATGTGTATAAATATATTTGTATAACTAATTTTACACAATGAATGAAATGTTCAGATTTCCCTTTTCTTCCTCTCGTTCTCTTTCTTCCCTCTCAATCTAGAGTGTTCTTCACTGGTTTTCTGTGCAACTTACCAATCCTTCAAATATGGACAATATAATATATGATCTATCAATTAATTAAGTTAGGTATTACAAAAATAGTTGCCATCAAATACCAGCCCTTATTGTATTTTGATGATCAAAACACAGTAAGGGACTAAGGGCTGCTGCAAAAGAAGGATCTTAAGTTGAAAGCTTCCCAAAATGCTGATTCACGGGCCCAGACAACTTAACGTTGACTCATAAAATTAAGCTGGTAGATAGAGTTAAAGGTCAGGCTTGATGATCAGCCCTTGAGCTTGAATGAACATGGACATCAAAGGCTATTGAAGCTGCATACGAGCATCAAAGAACGGCACTAGTTGCAACAGATAGATATTCTGTTTCAAACAGATCACTTTTATGCAGTATGATCTGGTTCATATACGAAATTGAGTAACTCAAATTTGATGATGTTGTGGCATTCAGAGGTTTGGTATCTGAATATTTGAATTTTGTTGTTGAATCGATAGAAAACTTTTAGGTTGCGGCACATTTCTTGGAGACTCGGGCAGGTCAGAGTAGCAAAAATCCACTATTAATGACAGTCTTAACAATAAAGCTCCATGGAAAAATCATTGTAGCATTCAAAGAGCCTATCCTTAACCATGTCTGATGAAGTTAATTTCAAACCAACTAATGGATTTCAATTCCCCGTTTTAGGCAATGTGACTGTAATATTGGATTTGTTAAAAGCCTGTTTCACTTAGCTTTTGGTACAATCGGTGCTTATGAAACTTATCTCAGTATTAGAATTCACATTTATGAAATTGAAATTGCAACGGCTGACACACACATGATCACTAGCGCGCATCCTTAGCTTATTATACAGACACTGATAAATGACAATGCATTCATAATTGAGTATACTGAATGTTTTCTAAGAACCTGTAGGTTTTGCAGGGCACTGCCCCTCCTACTAAGACCCAGTTTTTGAGTCTCTTTCTGCCGGATGATCGGATATCAGATGGTGTCAGGAAGAAGAGGATTCTCATCCGTGTACGAGGGACCAGAAGGGCCTGTGCTCCACATGAATTCCTCGCCACTTATATCAGTCATGTCAAACTCGTCATACGCTGCATATTGGATTGGGATATCTTCCTGTTGTTGGTACCACGCACTCACTTGAGCTGGGGATTTCATTATCCTCTCCAGTGTCATTGCCACTTCCTTCATTGTTGGTCTTTGGTTTCCGCTCCAGCTTACGCAGCGCTTTGCCAGCTCAGCTACGGATATCAGTTCATCCTCCTTGGCCTGTTTCACAATTTCAGGGTCTAAGATTTCGGACAGCCTTGAATTTTGAGTCAGAAACTGGAACTCTGTCACCAAGTTCTTTTGCTCCACAGTACTTGTGTCCCTCATGATTGGCTTCTTGCTAGTCAAAAGCTCCAAGAGGACCACCCCGAAACTATAAACGTCGCTCTTCTCTGTGAACTGATATGATTGGAAGTATTCCGGGTCCAGATACCCCATTGTTCCTTGAACGAGAGTGGTCAAGTGTGTTTGATCAATTGCAATGGTCTTGGAGGATCCAAAATCGGAAACCTTTCCTCTGTGCTTTTCATCCAACAGTATGTTTGATGACTTGATATCCCTATGATAGATAGGAATGGATGAAGATGAATGTAGATACGCAATGGCACCTGCTGAATCGGCAGCAATTTTAAGACGCATCTCCCATCTAATGAAAAAATCTTCATCGGGGTCATGGATATGCTCGTAAAGCGTTCCATTGGGAATGAACTCATAAACAAGAAGAGGGACTTCTGTCTCTAGACAACATCCAAAAAGCTTGACTACATGTCTGTGGCTTATCCGAGACAAAATAACCACTTCATTTATGAATTGCTCTAACTGGCTTTCATCAACCAACTTGGACTTCTTAACTGCAACAATACTTCCATCTTTCAACATACCTTTGTAGACAGTTCCTTGACCACCCTGACCCAGTATTCGATTTTTATTGAAGTTGTTTGTGGCTTTGTTCAATTCACTTATAGTGAATATCTTTGTTCTCTCTACAACACCTTCATTCGATGACACCTGTTGTTGCAACAATAAACCACCGTTACGCTTGAAGAATTTAGCCCTTCTCTTCATCTCCAGTCTCCTCTTGATAAACTTATATAGCTTGTAGAGGCAAGCCAGAAAAATGAGCATGCCAAAACTAATGCTAAGTCCTGAATATGTAAAGGGGATCCAAAAGCAGAATTAAGCAATATCCTCGAAAAATTGATGAAAAGAATCAAGTCTAAAAGTAAGTTAATGAAACATTTCTCACCATGAATGGCTGCATGATTTATCAGTGGTTTATTTTTACAAAAATATTTGTTGGGGATTGCATTTCCTGCATCAAATCGGTTAAAGCAATCACCTCGGCAACCCTCGCAACCTTCAGGAGCTGTTTAAGATCAAGAAAAGAAATCAGGATGCATGAATTCGCCCATGGTGATCTCTTGAGAAATTAGTCACAACTCACAAATAAGTACTGATCATAGGCTAAATTTAATTTATGATTACATTGACAACTAGCTTTGGCATGTTTTTTTTTTTTGTAGAAGAACATAACTCTTACCTTGGCATCCGACATAAGGATTTCCGTTGTAGTTGGAATCACAAAAACAGGAAAAGAACTCAGATCCGGAACAAGTGGCATGACTATTGTTGTTAGGCAAAGGGGTGTTTATCCAGCTCCATATCATTGCTACTGGATTTGCAGACGGTAGGTTGAAGCCTGACTGATTTCCAGCATATTGATCCACATAATCACTCCCTATTAATGATGCTGCAAGACAATTTTGTTGGGGTTCACCTGAAGCACGGGAGCTGAAATCTATCTGATAAAATTGAATAACATTATTGGATGACAATGGTGTTTGGCAGCAATGAACCCCAAAGCAGCCATCTGCGGGTATTGTGTTGTTGGTGTTGCAAACAGTGGCACAACCTGCCACCATTGAGTCGCTTTCGTCAACCAAGACCGCACTTCCTGGACAGCCCATCATCATGAAAACATTTGAAGATGAGAAGCTATAAGGGCTTCCCGTCAAGTTAATATTGCTTTGTCGCTGCCTTTCTGTGTCTGCAATACACGCTTTCAGGGGCGGTAATCTGACTATCATCAACCGGTGCTCAATGTCATTTACCTCCATAAGCTCCATGTTGGATAATTTGGCGAAGAAGGGTTTGGAATTATTTGTTGGAGATGATCTACACTCGATCTCATACCAGGGATCTGGGAAGCAACCTGCACCTATTCCGAAAGGGAAAGGAATAGTAACATTTCCACAGCTATCCTGACAACCAGGCCTCGCCATCTTGGGTGGCTCTGGATCAGCACCTACTTGCAGGGCTGCAACTAATAGCAAGCATAGAATTTTATGGGCCATAGCATACCACATACAAGGAGGGTTTTGTGTTTTTTCTTTGATTTTGAGAGTTCCTTGAGCTATACAATTGCAGCATATATATATATATAGATATTTTTTTTTTGGGTGAAATTATGATCTTCTAGGAAGCCACTTTAATTAATTACTGGTAATTTATTTGGACGTCAACATCAAGCCCGCCATCATCTTTCCAAGAGAGATGTAATGGTGTGGATGCAATGAATGCAAGTACGTCAACTCCCGAGTCCTCAATCCACTGTCAGCCAGTTTTCCAATGTGATAGAAGACAGTTTTTTCATGCAGAAATTTCAAAAATGTATTGTGGAATTTTTTTTATTTTATCATACTTATTATTTAGGGTTATTTTGCATAGACATTTTTGAATGTTTAATTGGGTATTTAGACTCCAAATTAATTTAATTAGTTTTGGTAGATCTCATTCAAATAGTGGTCAATGATTAATCAGTTGACCATTGACCGGTCAACGTTGACCGGTCAATGTTGACCAACCCATTTGTTTTTTTAGATGATATCATTTTTTGTGATGCCATATTTTACCGTTTTGATGCCAAAATTTTATTATATTTTATTTTCACTTTGATGTCACTTTTCTAATGAAATGATTTGATGACACTTTTTTAATGCCACTTTTTTTAAACCTTGATGACATTTTTTATTTACTGTGATGCCACTTTTTTATGTCAATTTTTTTGATGATATTTTTTTTTTACCGTGATGCCAATTTTTTTTAAAGTAGTGTTTTGATGACATTGTTTCTTTAAAGTGATGCCACTTTTTTAAAGTAACTCGAATGTAATTATTCGATGCCACTTTTTTAATCAAATCGTTTGATGTCACTTTTGTAATTCAGTAAATTTTATATGTATATATTTTCATTAATTCTACTTTTATTCACTGATGAGTGATGACATTCTTTGTTGATGATATTTTTATACAATTGATGACATATGAGTTTAATACGTAGTTACACTTCATTGATGACATTTTTTTTATTGATGACTTTTATTCATTAATTGATCTCAATCATTTGTGATAATATTTTTATAAAATTGGTGACATTGAAGTATGAAATGTGGAATCAAAATAGTGTCACCGAACAAGGCAATACGATCTCTTAAAAATCAAAAGCTCGGGAGTTAATGATGAAAATAAAAAACGACAGCTTAACTCTGCCACAAGTAGCTTATAGCAACAGTACAAACGTACATGAAAAGACTTACAAGCAAAAATAAACAGCATGTTAAAAGCAATTAAAAGCAAACAATACAGATGATTCCAATTCCACCGATTTTAGAGTTGTTAAAAGAAAAAAGATGAGAGAAAGAAAATATCAAACCAGGAAACACACTGTCCTATATCAATGTCCTTCCGATTGTCCATACCTGAATCCATCTTTGGATCCAATATCTGGGAAAAGGCAGTAGCTAATAGAGTAATAGTCAATGGAGCATAAGTTTCCTCTTACCAAAGAGAAAAGAAGGGGAAACAATAATCAGATTATAATTATGCTTATTCAACCAGAAAAATGTTCCATGAATAGCATGTGTACAAAATGTAAGACTGTAGAGCTCCGAAATATCTCATAAGGTAAAAATAGGTACCCAATTTTCACACATGATAGTGATAAAAAGAATATATGAATAATACATGTTCCAAAAACTACGCAGATGCATCAAACTGCCACAGGACTCGTGGTAAACCAAGATGCTAAACTGAATTCATAATTCACTCAAGAAAGCCCCAAAGGATATGCCATATGTACGTCTCATCCTTCACTAGCAAAGCACTTCCAAAGTTCCATTGCACTAGAAATTTTAAAATTTCAACTCTGCTGTGAGGTGCAGGTCAACTGATATTGTCAGAAACAAACATATGCTAAATACCTTGGATCCAGTCTAAGTTTACCATATGATAGGGTACAATTTCCTCAAGAAACTGCAGAAAACGCCAATAAATAAAAATGTAAGATGTCAAACTTCAAAATAACTCAAGTATGCATCAATGATCAATCCCCTATACTTACCAATCAAAGCACTGCCATCTTCGTTGCTTTTGTCTCACTGCTGCCAACCTACTCTCATTGCTGCCAGTCTGCCACCCCTTCGCTCTCATGGAGATATGGTCTCAGGTATCTTAACGTTTCAAGCAACAAGCTTTCCGGTGGATTGCCACCAGAATTGGGGACTATGTGGTCGGAAAACGCTACTGTTGATTTCTCCTTCGACAATCTGACAGGCAGGATCCCGAAGGTGAAGGCACTTGTGGCTCAGAAATCGGAGGCTTTCGCCGGGAATCCTGATTAATGCACCACAACAGATCAATCTTGTATGCCCAATCTACAACAACATAGAAATCTTCCTGGATACAAGACAAAATTATAAAAGGCAGGGCATCAATAGGAATCAAATGTGTTCTCTATGTTCAGTACTTAATTCATGTCCAGCTAGAAGTAGAAGAAATCTGAAATATTCTTAAGAGCCAGAAAATTCGATCATGGATAGAGACTACAAAGTAATGGAATCACAAATTGGAGACCCACTTCTATCCAAAATCCCAGCTAGCACGAACAGAATTGTGCATGGCCAAACAATAGATATCATGATTACACTTGTATGCCACAAATAATTGATAATGGTTTTATAGGTTACCTGAACACATGTTGGTCATATGTTGTAGCTGGATAGGTTTGGGAAGCACCCGTTTTTAAGTAAGAAAACACAAGCAGTCAAATAGTGTAGGAGCTGCAAAACACACCATCACATAGGCTAGCCTGCTATCAATGTTTTACACCTAACAGCATAATGAAAAGGCTAACCATATCCGAATTCAAAACAAGGAATCAAGTTGTCATCATCAAAGGGAGACAAGCTCAATTTAATTGCACAAGTCTATCAGTAAGTAGTCTGATTATCATTTTCCTGATCACAAACGCGTGGCCTGATCCAATTTCAGTTCATTCCAAATCCGATTTGAATATGAAATCCTAAAAAAGAGACCGATTTTTGTGTAACATAGGCATGAAAAAATACAGTTGGCATTCATCAATTAAAATGAAAGGGGATGCAATTAGAGATGTTTCAATACAAATTTACTCAAAAACTTGCAAAGCCATTAACAACGAATGATTTATTTCAACTAAAAGTTACCAGGAACAACAAAAATAGAATCAAATCATCTAGGAGGTAGCTCTTACCTCCTCGAGTCATCGACTATCTTCATCAATCCAAACGCAGTGGCACATTTCCGCTGTTTAGGAAGCCCGGTTCCGCTGTTTCAGATCCATTTTCACAGCTCCTCGGTAGCCTGATTTTCACAAGCAACAATTGGATATTGATGAAATTGGTTATGGTTTGATGAAACTGGTCGCAATTTGGATGACTTGATCGAAATTTGAATGAAATTGATATTCATTCTTTACTGTGTATGATTGAAGGAAGTAAAATGAAGAAATTAGGAAGTACCTTCTTCTGAGCTTCTGATAGACAAATTCAAGCGCTCATCCAAAAAATCCACCAAATCTGGAGAGAAAGGGGAAAAAAGGGGGAAACCTCACCGAGATCGCCACCGCGTCTGGCGGAGCTACAATTAGAGACACGAGAAGCGATGTCGTCAAATTTGGCCTTGCCGGAGACTATATCTTCGCAGATGGACTGAAGATGGGAGATTGCGGCGTCCTTGGTGGTGGCAGAGATGACGCGACCTTCAAGAACCTTCCAAGAGGCCTTGCGGCGAGATTCATTGTGCTTAATGAGGATGTGAGAGAGATCCATGGCGGGCGAGAGAGAGAGAGAGAGAGAGAGAGGAAGAGGGTTTCACCAGCGGACGGGAGAGAAGGACTGAAGGAGAGGGACGAGAGAGGAAGAATGAATAGGGTACAAGGAGTTAATAAAAATTCAAAAGGGCCTAAGGCGGCTAAAAAAACATTTAGGGGTGCTAATCACCCAACTAAATATCTCTAAGGGTCTAATTCACCAAATTCCCTCTATTATTTATTACTAACAATTATGAGATTATTAAAAAAATAATTAGAAATTTAATATTTTATATATATTTTTTTTATCATTCTAAGAAAACGTACTTAAATAGTAAACGACAAATAAAAGTAAACGGACATAGTAACTTGTAATTAGTAAATTGAAAAGTTAAGATTTTCAGTACACCCTTAAAAATTGAATTTGACAAACTGCTTGCACCTGACAGCCATCGCATTTGACAATACCAGACTAGCAAAAACACCAGTACAGAATAACAATAATAGCAAAAACCTACAATAACAATAACAACGGAGCTAATACACAGATGACAATGATAACAATACAGGCATACAGCCCCTTCTATGTTATCATTGATGATCCCTCGTCACATTCTCTGCAAACACCTCGTCCGGGGCTGGGAAAGCTTGCTGGTAACAAGTAGATGCTTGATCAGGGGATTTCACTATCATTTCCAATGTCATTGCCACCTCCTTCATTGTTGGCCTTAGTTTTCCGCTCCAACTTATACAACATTTTGCAAGATCAACAACGGCCATCAGCTCTTCCTCCTTGGCCTGTTTCACTATTTTAGGGTCCAAGATGTTGGACAACCCGGAATTTTCAACCAGAAACAAGAACTCGGTCACCAAGTTCTTTTGCTCCACAGTACTTGCATCCCTGTGGATTGGATTCATACCCGTCAAAATCTCCAAGAGGACAACCCCGAAACTATAAACATCACTTTTCTCTGTAAACTGATACGATTGGAAGTACTCTGGATCCAGGTACCCCATCGTACCCTGGACAAGAGTGGTCATATGTGTCTGATCAATCGCAATCGTCTTGGAAGATCCAAAGTCGGAAACTCTTGCTCTGTGTTTTTCGTCCAAGAGTATGTTTGTAGACTTGATATCCCTATGATAGATGGGAATGGATGCAGATGAATGTAGATACGCAATAGCAGCCGCTGAGTCTGCTGCAATTTTTAAACGCCTCTCCCAAATAATTTCAAAATCTTCATCGGGGTCATGGATGTGCTGTGAAAGTGTTCCATTGGGAATGAACTCATAAACAAGAAGAGGGACCTCCGTCTCTAAACAACATCCCAACAGCTTGACTACATTTCTGTGGTTTATTTGCGACAAAATAACCACCTCATTTATGAATTGCTCCAACTGGCTTTCATCAAGCAACTTGGACTTCTTAACAGCAACAATTCTCCCATCAAGCAACATGCCTTTATAAACAGTCCCTTGGCCACCTTGACCGAGTATCCGATTCTCATTGAAGTGATCTGTTGCCTTGTCCAATTCACCTATGCTGAAATTCTTTGTTTTCTCCAGAATGCCTTCATCAGATGACAGTTGTTGCTGCAACAATAAACCGCCATTACGCTTGAAGAATTTAGCCCTTCGCATTATCTCCCTTCTCCATTTGATAAAACGATATAGGCCATATAGGCCAATCACCAAAAGTACTACGCCAAAACTGATGCTAAGACCTGCACGAAGAGACAGAACCAAAATTAAATGAATCTTTAAGAGTTTTTGAAACATCGATTCAAAAGTAAAGGAAGAGTAGAACCGCTTACAAGAGTTTTTTTTTATTAATGTATATTTTATGAAATGATTAGCTTAATGGTAAAAGTTGTTGAGATATATTATTGTTCTTACCGAGGATGGTTGCAAGTTGTGGTGTCTGGTAACAAGAATATGCATCAGAATAAACAGCTCCGCCTTCTTGTGACTGACAATCTCCTCGACAACCCTTACAAGCTTCAGGAACTAATTGAATATGAATGAAGAGAAAAGAAAACAACAGGTATCATCAAACAAAGCAATGAAATTGAATGATAGGAGATCAAGGTAGACTAATCCTCCAAGATTAAAAAAAAAACAAAGCTTTTACCTGGACATCCATTGGGTACATATGGATTCCCGTAATAGTTTTTTCTGTCATTGCAACTACATTATAAAGCATTATCGACGGTAGAATCCCTACAAATGGCATGAGAATCATTGTGAGCTGGAAGGCTGCTTATCCACCTCCAAGAAAGGAACACCGGAACGGCAGAGGGTGGATCGGAACCGGAAAGTGTTCCGGCATATTGATTCACAGAATCACCCTGTATTAAAGTCGCCACAAGGCAACTCCCACTTTCATTTGAATTAAAAGCAATTTGATAAAATGGAGGAGCAATGTAGACAGGTGGTGTCTGACAGCAGCGAACACCATAGCAACTGTTTGGGGGCATTGCACTGTTGCTGTCGCAAACAGCGGCACACCCTGCCACGACTGAGTAGTCTGAGTTGCTTTGGTTAACTAATAAGGCACTGCCTGGACAACCCTCCACCATCAATACATTATTTTGTTCTACCGATAAGAAGGATCCTTCTGAGAAGAAGGAGAAAGGGCTTCCGGTGAAGTTAATACCATCTGTTTCTGCAGCGCATGAATTCTGGGGAGGTATCCCCACTGTCAATCTTTGTGAACCATCAACATTATAAAAGTTAGACGTGAATTCCTCAGAGGCCTGGATCACCTCCAGGTTGAATGAGGATAAGAAGGGAGTGGGCAGGGAGGCATTAGAAGAAGGAGAAGGCGGCCTGCAATCGATCTCAAACCAGTGATCAACGTAGCAACCAGTGGTGGCAGTAACAACCAACTCAAACATATGTGGAGCTGTATAGCTCTCCATACATAGCAGGAGATTTCAACAACCATATTGCAGCTAGATACTCCTAATTATGTACGTTTTTGTTTCCCCTTTAGGAGAATGTATTTTGAGTTTGGCTAGCTAGGTATACATGACTACTGAAGTCCGTTGGGGCTCGGGATCGGGGATCGTGTGCATACGTGCGCCCTTGCGCTAATAGCCTAGCATATAAGCCGAGCGGGGTTCCATCCTAAAACCAATTGGCTATAGGAGGAGTAACCCACTAGCTTATATACTATGGCTTCTTTGTTTGTATGGGACTCTTTTGTCTCTTCACATTCTCAACACGCCCCCGCAAGTGCAACTAGGGTCGTTTTTTGCCTCTAGTTGCCACTTGGACAACGGGTCTAGCATCTCATTCTCTTTTTAGAGAGCCCAGGATCGAGAGTCGGACCGTTTGGCTTTTCCGCTCTGATACCATACTGAAGTCCGTTGGGACTCGGGATCGGGGGTCGTGTGCACGTGTGCGCCCTAGCGCTAATAGCCTAGCACATAAGCTGAGCGGGGTTCCATCCTAAAACCAATTGGCTATAGGAGGAGTAACCCACTAGCTTATATACTATGACTTCTTTGTTTTGTACGAGACTCTTTTGTCTCTTCACATTCTCAACAATGACACATTGTTTTATTTCTTTATTAATTGTGAGATTATAATTAAGGTGATTTCCTAGAAAATCATCCTTTCAAGGGTAGAGCTAGCTGTGTATTCCCAAGTCCACTCTCCACCATATCAAGCCAAAATTCTCTTTATTGAAAATTGCTTAAATTCTAAAACTTGATAACTTAGGATGTGTTTTTGATTAGAGGTGGGTACAAATCCTGTAAATCTTGTCCCGTCCCGCATCCTATCCCAATCCCGGTGAGATTTCGAAAAAAAATGTTCAATCTCGTTCTGATCCCGTCCCGCAAAAAATA
The DNA here is from genome assembly GCA_037127255.1 of Persicaria tinctoria. Taxonomy (NCBI): domain Eukaryota; kingdom Viridiplantae; phylum Streptophyta; class Magnoliopsida; order Caryophyllales; family Polygonaceae; genus Persicaria; species Persicaria tinctoria. The sequence continues at coordinate 13,317,260 of JBANSL010000012.1, forward strand.
TAAGGGACGGGACGCGGGACATAAAGTTCTCATCTCACAAATCTCATCACGTTCCGCATATATATAAAACTATATATATTTTATATAAAAAAATACGCATAATGTCGGTTTTAATAAGTTCAAGTGTTTATATTTATAAATGCATGATAATGACAATTCATTTGAATCCAACCACAAAAGGGAGGTAAAGAGTTGGTTGGAAACGTACTCTTCATCACTAATCAGATATTCGAGTTCTTATAAAATCAGGAAAATGGAGCACAAGTTTCTTCATACCTGAAAATTGAATACTAGTCGTACGTGATTGTATTGAAACTCAATACTGAGAAATGATAAAAATTAAGCACATAAATTCTTGATTTTTATGGATTTTTATCAGTGCCTTTGTGAAATTTTCATCTTTATATATGGGTAATTTTATCTATACACTTTTAAGAGCTCGTTTGGTTGGCAACGTAAAAACTCAGGAAGTAGAATTTCCCAGGAAGTAGGAGGAATTCCTGTGTTTGGTTGGTGTTTTTTGAAATTAAAAAACACAGGAATTCAACTTCCCGGGAAGTTGAATTCCCCCAAAATGGAGGAAGTTCACTTACTTAGTCTCCCCTATGTAAGTTCAACTTCCCCCATTTTTAACTTAAAAATTTCCATTTCCTACATTTAATCTCCTAGAATAAAAAATCAACCAAACATATTTTTAGAATTTCCGTCAATTGGAATTCCCGGAAATTCAATTCCCATGAAGTAACTTCCCGAGAATTTCAATTCTCACATTGAACCAAACGAACCCTAAGTAGTTTTAAACACTAAAAGATTTTTTCAAACAAAAAAAAAATCATGAAGTTGAATAATTTTTTGTAGTTATTGATCTTTATATCATATAAAGATCATTTACTGATTATATGAGTGTTTTAATATATTTGCAAATCATTTACTGATTTGAGATATATTTTGCTATTCTTGAAGAATTGTTTAAGGCTGAAAAGATGATTTTCTCATTGATTGAACTTTGATTAAATAGATACATGTAGGAGAGAAATTCTATCCTAATTAGATAATGTATGATAAAGATATAAAGAAATATATATCTAACAAATATCCTAATATATCTCAATACTCCCCCTCAAGTTGGAGCATGGTGAAGATGAATGCCCAACTTGGACAAAAGAAGATGAAATTGCTGCTCTCCCAGTGCTTTGGTGAAGATGTCGGCCAGCTGATTGGAAGACCGAATATGAGATAGGGCGATGTTGCCTAATTGAACCTGATCTCGGACAATGTGACAGTCCACTTCAATATGTTTTGTGCGCTCATGAAAGACGGGGTTGGAGGCGATGTGAAGTGCTGACTGATTGTCACACCATAGTCGCATAGGAGTCCGATGAGCAAAGCCGAGTGATCGAAGAAGAGCTTTGAGCCAAATGAGCTCACAAGTGGTGGTCGTCATGGCTCTGCACTCAGCCTCAGCAGAAGAACGAGAGACTGTAGTATGTTTCTTGGTTTTCCATGATACTGGGGATTCACCTATCTTGACAATATAGCAAGTGAGTGATTGACGGGTCAACGGACACGTGGCATAGTCAGAGTCGCAATAGGCAATCAAGCGAAGATCACTGTGTCGAGAGAGAAAGAGTCCCTGATCTGGCCGGCCCTTGAGATACCGTAGGACACGCAAGAAAGCCGTCCAATGAGCCTGGCGGGGTTGCTGCATGAATTGAGCCAGAGTATGAACGGAGTAAGACAGATCTGCTCTAGTGATCGTGAGGTAGATGAGACGACCAATAACCCGGCGATATTGATCCGGCTTCGGAAGAAGAGGACTGGTGTCTAGAGCGAGCGTGTGGTTCTGTTCCATAGGAAAGGCCGCTGGTTTGGATCCAAGAAGGCCGACCTCACTCAAGATATCCAGAGTATATTTGCGCTGAGACAGAACAATGCCAGCAGAAGTTCGAGAGACCTCTATGCCGAGGAAGTACTTGAGATGACCAAGATCTTTCATGTCAAAGCAAAAGTGAAGATAGGTCTTGAACCGAGTGATAGAGGCAGAGTTGTTTACCGTAATGATCAAGTCATCAACATAGATGAGAACATGCAGAATAACGCCAGACCGAGCGTAGGAGAATAGAGAGTAGTCAGCGTAGGACTGGGAAAAACCAACCTGACGAAGAGCAGAGGCTAGCTTGGCGAACTAGTTCCAAGGTGCCTCCCGAAGGCCATAGAGCGATTTTCGGAGACGACATACCTTGGATGAGTCGGCTGTAGAAAATCCAGGGGGCAAGGACATGTATACCTCTTCATGAAGATCACCATAAAGAAAGGCATTGTGAACGTCCATCTGATGGAGCTCCCAGTTCTGAATAGAAGCTATTGCAAGAACAACTTTAACAGACAACAATTTAGCAACCAGAGCGAATGTCTCAAAGAAATCAGTGCCCTCAATCTGTCTGTTTCCAAGAACCACAAGGCGAGCTTTGTGGCGCTCAATACTGCCGTCTGAATTGTACTTCACCCGAAAGACCCACTTACAGCCGATAGCCTTCTTGTGAGGAGGTAAGTCAGTGACCTCTCAGGTTCCATTGCGATGAAGAGCGTCAATTTCAGAGCGTATAGCATCCCGCCAATGCTGATGACGGAATGCCTCCTGAAAGGAAGATGGTTCTGGAGTGGCGGCAATGGCAGCTAAGAAGTGGCTGTGCTGAGGAGTAACAAAATGTGTATTGACATAATGAGCTAAGGGATAAGGAGTACCTGACGACGTGACGAAAGGAGATGAAGCCGAAATAGGATCAACCTTGCGAAGAGTATGACAGACATAATCTCGCAACAGCACCGAAGGGTTATGGGGACGAGTAGAGCGACGAGGTGGGGGTGGCTGAGGGGCTACAGGTTGAGTGTCTGAAGGAGGCAGAGCCTCATCATGGGTAGCAGGAGACGGGTGGATGGGTGGCGCAGGGTCAGGTGACTCAAGATGCGCGTATGGGAATATATCCTCATGAAAGGAAACATCTCGAGAGACAAAAGTCTGATGGGTAGTGAGATCATAGAGGCGCCATCCCTTCTGACCGAAGGGATAACCGATGAACAGACACTTACGACTGCGGGGAGAGAATTTGTTTGTGGAGCGATGGATGACAGATGCATAGCAGAGACATCCGAAAACCCGAAAATGAGTGTAAGTAGGTGGTTTATTGAAGAGACATTCATAGGGTGTTTTACCTTTCAGAACAGAGGAGGGGGTGCAGTTGATGAGATAACAAGCAGTGAGTGTGCATTCCCCCCAAAACTGAACCGGAAGGTGGGCTTCAAACATGAGAGCGCGAGCCACATTGAGGATATGGCGATGTTTGCGCTCGACACGACCATTCTGCTGAGGTGTGGCGATACAGGAGGACTCAAAGAGGATGCCATGATCGGCAAGGTAGGGACGAAGGGCAAGAAACTCAGACCCGTTATCACTGCGAATACACTTTATGGTTTTGTGAAATTGGGTAATTGTGAAGCTGCAAAATTGCTTTAATAAGTGGGAAACCTCTGATTTGTGAGTCATAAGATAGACCCAAGTGGCGTGGGAAAAATCATCAACAATAGTGAGAAAATAAGAGGCGCCAGATGAAGAGGGAACACGATAAGGACCCCAAATATCGCAGTGAATTAAATCAAAAGATGCCGAAGCATTTGACATACTAATAGGAAAGGGAAGGCGAGTTTGTTTTGCTTTGTAGCAGACATCACAAGGTAAAGTATTGGTTTGTAGACTATGACTAGAAAGGTTTGAAAATGAAGAAAGCAATGAAAAAGAAGGGTGTCCGAGTCTTCGATGCTAGAGGGAGGGAGATTCGGACTGGGTAGTGTGGCAAGTGGGGCTGCTGACGCCAAGATGGTTGATCGACGAAGCCCAGCAGAGCCAATAGATCATATTTCGACACTCACCCGCTCCAATCAGCGTCTTCAAAGTGTGGTCCTGAATCACACAAAGCTTGTCAGTTAATGTGACAACACAACATAAATCAGCAGTCAAACAACCAAGAGAGATAAGATGACATTGAAGGTCGGGAACATAAAGAGCAGTGATATCAAAAGAATCACAGAGAGTACGTGATTAAGCCAGCCTGATTGACGGAGATAGTGTCGTCGTCTGGATACTTGACTTGCCATTCATCGACGGTGTGGAGATCCCGGAGCAACCGGCGATCACCAGTCATATGAATCGAGGCGCCACTGTCAAGAATCCAAGGGGTAGAGGCAATACCTGCTAGAGTATCATTCCCGTACTTAGTATTGAACTGCTGAAACATGGAGAGCATGCGGTCCCATTGTTAGTTGGTGAGGGTGATGCTGGCTCGATCAGAAGCGATGAGATTGTGAGAGCCAGACGATGACGGAGAAGGCGTGAGAATGGAGTTGATGTTGGTAGTAGTGACCTTCCCACGACCCCGTCCAGCACCCGAATCAGAAGCTGCTGCAGAGGGCTTCGGTTTAAGCGGAGGCGCGCCTGTAGCCGGATCAGCGACGCCGCTGCCGTTGTTCCACCAATCCGGGTATCCCACAATCTTGAAGCAGGAGGCGGAGTCATGACCGGTTTTGTTGCAGTGAACACAAAACAGGGAGCTTTTGTCAACTGGGGTGGAAGACGAGCGAGACGGACGACGCTGGGCAGCGAAGGCGAGGGCGTCCGGAGTTGGCTATTGAGTGGTCCTCATAGACAACATCCGCTCTTCTTGAACGGTGAGTGAATGCACTTTGTTGAGGCCGGGTAGAGTATCTTGAGCGACAACGGTGGAACGAAGAGTGTCGTAGCCGAGATCATCAAGACCCATGAGAAACCGATGAGTCCGCTCTTCATCCCGTTCTTTGACATGGTTGCCGCAGGTACAAGCTCGAGGAGCCAGGTGAGAATCAAGTTCCTTCCATAGTTGGCTAAGACGTCCGAAGTAGGCCGAGACTGACTGACCATCTTGTCGGCAGCGAGCGATTTCATATCTCAACTACAGAATTTGAGGGTCGTTGCCGATAGAGAAACGTTGAGAGAGATCGTCCTAGAGCTCCTTGACGGTGGAAAAATAGGTGACTGTAGATCGAAGAGAGGGCTCAATGGACTGAGCAATCCATCCAATCAACATTGCATTGACAGGCCTCCAATATCGATGATCGGAGGAGGTGGCGGCCGGCTGGGTAATGGATTCGTCGATGAAACCATCTTTGCGTTTTGCAGAGAAGGCGTTTTTCATAGCGACAGTCCATTCTTGATAGTTGTCCCCTTTGAGAATCATCGGGCAAATAGACAGACCCAAAGGATCCGAGGGATGAAGGTAATAGGGAGAGGCGGGAGTATGGGCCGCTGGCGGTTGAGCCATGAGTTCGGCGGTGGTGTTGGCGGAAGAAGGTGGCGGCGGCGGTGGATTGAGCCGTCGGTAGGGTTAGGGTTTAGAGGATCGTTGTTAATCCTGATACCATGAAGAATTGTTTAAGGCTGAAAAGATGATTTTCTCATTGATTGAACTTTGATTAAATAGATACATGTAGGGGAGAAATTCTATCTTAATTAGATAATGTATGATAAAGATATAAGGAAAGATATATCTAACAAATATCCTAATATATCTCAATAATTCTTCCTTTTATATACATTTGGGTGTTTGTTTATGACTATTTCTAAGAGCATCCACAAGCCACAACCCACATCTTGTGGGTGTCTTAAAATTAACAAAAAAGAAAAGAAAATGTCAGAATATTTATAAAAAAGTACGTATAGGGAAAAAGAAACTCTCTTTCAAGTGCAATTTTTGACATTTCTTTTTTTTTTTAGATAAAAAAATGGTTAAGACACTCAACTTGATTATCACATTTTTTTTTTTTTTTTGATACAAGGCAAGGATTGGGAGAATCGATCCACCACCCAATAGCGTCCAACCGCGGTTGATACAAGGCAAGGATTGAGTATCACAGTTGTGAATGCTCTTCTTTAGAAACAAGGACTAAAATAAATATAAACAGTTTTCTTTCATGCTTGAAAATTGAATATACTAGCTAGCCGTGATTGTGTTCAAACTTAATGCGCAGACACAAGTCAAATAATAAGGGCGGATATCTTTCAATTCATAGCATCAAAATTAATGGATGTGGAAGGAGATTTAATATTCAAACTTCATGTTTGAGCTGTGATGTTTTAATTGATTCCATCCAATTAAACTTGATTTCTAGAAAATCTTCCTTTGAAAAGTAGAGGTAGCTGTGTATACCCAAGTCCACTCTCCAGTCTCCAGTTCCACCGTATCAAGCCAAAAGTTCTCTTTATAATTAATTGAAAATTGCTTAACTTCTAAAACTTGATAATTTCGGATGTGTGTTGATTTCAATGCATCTTAATTATATTACAAATTTGCATAACATACACAAAAGATGGGGAGTTGCTAGGCCTGCCCATGGGTCACGGGTCAACCCGTGACCCGACGGGTTTGGCGGGTTGGCAACCCGGCGGGTCCGGGTCAGACGGGTCACGGGTCTTGACGGGTTACGGGTTCAGGTTAGGGTCGAGGGTTTTTGAACCCGCCGACCCGTCAGGTCATGACCCGCCGGGTCGACCCGCCAACCCGTGAAAAAACTAAAAAAACAAGAACTAAAGTATATATTTATATGTATAATTTATAACAATAATAATGATTATTATTATAAATTATAAATATAAATTATAAACAAAACTAGAATTCATATATAAATTATAAACAAAGCTAGAATTCACCCGGACCCGGGAAACAGCCGGGTCGACACGGCTGTTTCCCGGGTCCGGGTGCGGGTCGTGCCTATCTCGACCCGTGACCCGGCGGGTCCGACTCGTGGACATGCCTAGGAGTTGCACAAGTAGCACGGCTACTTCGGAATTCGCCAGAGGGGGAGGGAAATGTCATTTTTGCAATTTTTATTTTAACCCTTTTAATCGGTTGAAGGTTACCCAAAAAAATAAGACATGAGGTGAGTGAGGTGACGAATTGTTGGTCGTGAGAGGGGACCACATAAAAAAAAAAAGGACAGAGCATATGAGAGGGGTGTAAATTCTCTGTCCCCGATCCCGTCCTCCTCTTCTGTCCTCTCTCACATAAATTCCTTTATTTTTAATTCTTTTATTATTTTATTTTATTTTTTTCTTTTCTTTTAAATTGAGGGTTGTGAGAGGGAGGGGGTTGGGAGATAGGAGGGGGGACAAGGTTGAGGACAGGAGATTTGGAGGGGATGATTTCATGGGTATTAAATGCAGTTTTTCATGGGCATTAAAAGCAGCTCTATGCATTTAATGCACCCATAGTTCCTGCTAGACCTGTCAAAACACAACCTGACCCGAACGCCCGGAAAATTTCCGAACCGAACCCGGAAATTTTGACCCTGAAATTTTTTGGGTAATTTGGGTTTCGACCTGGTGACCCGGTTGATTTATAATTAAATATAATTAATTTTTTATATATATATAATTAAAATTTATCGCAAAATTATCAAATCATAATTTTTTTAATTTAAAAAGGAAAAATTTGACAAACCCAAATCGACCCGAAATGACCCGAAACCCGGTCAAACCTGGGTTCTAGTTAACCCGAAAATACCCGAAACCCGTTTTACCCGAGATCCGAAGTGACTCGACCCGAATGACCCGTTTGACAGGTCTAGTTCATGCCCAAAAAAAAAAAAAGAGGGAGAGATGAATGAGATCTATAAAAGCAGTTAATTAAGTTAGACACATCCATCACAAAAACATCATAGCTCAAGGTTGGGAGGGAAAGTAAAAGGGGCGTCATTGAAGGTGATCGTCGGGAAGCAAAGGTGGACCCAATTACGAGATATATGCCAGGCAATAGGAAATAAAGGACAACAACTGATTAATTAATACGTGTCAGACGAAGGGTTACACATGCCAAAACCAGACATTATATACTCCCTCCGTTAATTAAAACTTGACGTTTTACTATTCACGCACGCATTTTTAGGTGTTAAAAACTATATAAAATATTAACTTTTTTAACAATTTTTTTAAATAATATCATACTTATTACTATCAAGTATGAATTTATAAAAACAAATGTAAAAAAAAGTTAATATTTTATATAGTTTTTATCGTTCTAAAAAAGCATGCATGAATAGTAAACGACAAGTTTTAATTAATAGAGGGAGTATTAACGAAAATGGGTAAGTAAGCTTGCGGTATTCGTTTTATAGCCATCACTACTCCCATCCTCATATTCCCACCGAAAGTGATAAGACCATGTTTTCTCTTACTTTTGCATGGGAGAAAGGGTTGATCTTTATCATTCTTGTGTCCCAACAGACTTCGGTAATGTGGCAAGTTGAACATCAATATATCTTTTTAGTTAATTTTATTGAAACAAAGTTCGGTTAAGTGCAACGTTTTGCATTAGATTTATGATGTTAGCTATTGATTACAAATTTACTGTATAAATCTAAAATGCATACAGTAAGACAATTTTGGAACTTTATCCTATTAACATGGTTTTTTTTTTAACCGGAAAAAATTTGACAATAAGGGAGCCTTATATGCCAAGAGCATCCAAATGAATGAAATCACGAACCAAAGAATCGTCAAGTGTCGTGGAGCCAGAGAAGGCGAAATTGAGGTGCTAGAGACGATCTGCAACTCGGTTAGCCTCCCTAAAGACATGGTGAATCTCAAATGTATGGAAGAGACCAAAGGAGACTAGACTGTCCGAGACAATCATTTCCGAGTCGCCTAAAGGCTTCCCACGACCCTTGAGCTAGGTTGTTAATGATGGTTAGGTTGTCATCTTCAATGATCAGATTGGTGATGTTGAGTTATCGTGCGGTATTCATACCATTCCAGAGGCTAGGGCTGTGCAGAAAAATACGACACGGTTGACACGACACGAAACCGCAACAAAACGATACGAAAAAACAAGAAACGATATAGATACGACATGATTATGACACGAAACGGTAAAACACGACAATAATCGTGTCGTGTTCGGATCGACATATTTCCCTTATCGGGTATCCGACACGACACGATAATTTTTTTTATATTTTTTTTAATATTAATATTCTGTGACAATAGAAATATATTAAATGTCTTAGTTGATCATGAAATGCAGTTTGCCCAGTTGGTGGGGCGAGAATGCTTGCGTATAGGTGCGACCTTAAGGACTCGCGTTCGAATCTCAAATACAGCTCCCTTTATTTTGTTTTACGACCTTTTTTTTCCAATTTTTCGGTCTCTCACTCCTCGCTCTTGTTCTTTTTCAAGTGCTCTGCGAGCCAATCCTCGTCGCCCAGCCTGCCCATGACTCGCCTCTCCTCTCCACTCATCACCCTCTCGATTACTCTCTTGGTTCAGACCCCCTCCCCCTTGCCCTCTCGAATCCTCTCTTGATTCAGATCGACGGATCCAACGTTTCAGATCGTCCTCGGCCTCTCCTCTCCTCGCCCTCTCGAGTCCTCTCTTGCTTCAGACTCTTTGGCCCTCAGCCTCGCCCTCTCGTCGCTCTCGAGTCCTATCTTGCATCAGATCGACAGATCCGGAGGTCGTCCTCGACCTCGCTCAATGCTCACTTCAAATCCCTTTTTCATCAATGGTGGTTGAGGAGTTCCGATGGTGGCGGCGGGGTTGGGGCGAGGGTTTCTTTCCTTTCTCACATATCCAGAGGTCGTTCCGATGGTGGCGGCGGGGTTGGGGCGAGGGTTTCTTTCCTTTCTCACATATCCAGAGGTCGTTCCGATGGTGGCGGCTAGGGTTGGGGCGAGGTCGTTCCCTCCTTCAATTGAGGAGTTCCGATGGTGGCGGCTAGGGTTTCTTTCCTTTCTCTCTGAATTGGGTTGGGCTTTGTACTAATCGTGTCGTGTCGTGTTATACGGGTATCCGACACGAAACCGTGTCGTGTTATCGTGTCGGATACCCGGTAGTTATCGTGTCGTGTTCGGATCGGCACTTTCCCCCTTATCGTGTCGTGTTTTTTGTCGTGTCGTGTCGGATACCCGGTTATGCACAGCCCTACCAGAGGCCCATACCCTCTGCACCAGTGACTGATGAAATAGAGGATGAGCCCGCGCCACAAAAAATTGGTTTGCATGTATGGTTTCTTATGATATATCCAAATGAGCCTTCTGAAGAGGAGGAAAATGCGCCATCAAAGTTTAGTTTGTGTGTGCCTCCAGGTGGGGGTTGCCATATTGCCCTTTTCTTGGCTCTTGTAGAGCGGGCTTGGGGTTTTTTGTTGTTGTTGCTCTGAGTTTGCCCATCCGCGAGGTCGTCCATTTGTTTTGAGCTGTTCCATAAGAGGGTTTGATCTTTATAAAATGCAGTAATTTTTTTAATGTCTGGTTTTGCATTACCAAATAGAGTCTTGTTACGTGAGTACCAAATACTCCACCATCCAAATGCTAGTTTAGTAACGCATTTAGTTCCTATTTTATCTTTTATGTCACAAATGATGTTAAGGTCATTACCATTTGTAAAGCAGTTGTTTAGGATTGTTATCAGGCCAGTGTCAAGATTTCCTATCATTGCTCGGGTGATAGGGCATTCTCATAGTAGATGTGGTAAGTCTTCGTAATTTGAGGCGCAATGAGGACACGTGGTAGCTAGGGATTCCAATCCCTCGTGATGCAAGTCTTACTTATGTGGGTAGACCATTTTTCGATATTTTCCATAATAAGGTTTTGACTTTTGAGGGTACATCGAATTTTCAGATCCATCTCATGTCAGATTTCTGGTGACTTTTTTGGTTGTTGATCATCTGTAGTCCGAAGATATGAACAAAGTATTACAACTAAAACTATTATGGAAAATCTTAGCTGAACCATGTAACCCGTGGGTATCCTTAATCACAGAAAAATACCTAAAAAACAAACACATATTACACTATCATAAAAATGAGATTCCTCTTGGCATTGAGCCCAACAAACACATATTATTCAAGCATTTATATATAAATGCATTATAATGAAAATTCATTAGAATCCAACCACAAAAGGGAGGTAAAGAGTTGGTTGGAAACGTACTCTTCATCATTAATCAGATATTCGAGTTCATATTAGGAAAATAAAATCAGAAAAATGGAGCACAAGTTTCTTCATACCTGAAAATTGAATACTAGTCGTGATTGTATTGAAACTCAATATTGAGAAATCATAATAAAAAAAAAACACATAAATTCTTGATTTTTATGGATTTTTATCAGTGCCTTTGTGAAATTTTTATCTTTATGGGTAATTTTATCTAGAGGAAATTGGGTAGAGTATACCTTTTTCAAGTTTTTTTAAGTAATTGTAGAGCTGGCAAAATCTGACCCGACCCGACTCACCCGAACCCGAACCCGACCGGGACCCGAAAATCTAAAGTCATTCATAACCCGAACCCGAGACCGAACCCGACCTGAACCTGACCCGACCCGAAATAGACTCGAACACAGATAAACCCGACCCGATCCAAACCCGACCCGACTCTGAACCCGACCCAACCCGACCCAAATTGAAATGGTTATTTAACATCAACATTTTAATACTTGAATGTTAAATGTTTTTTTTTATTTTAACACAAGTTTATGATTATATTTTAACATATAAAACACCAATTATTTTTGTTAATTGTTATCATATGAATAAGAGCCCAAGTAAAATCAATAGATAAGCAGATAAGTCAATGAGTCAAGTAAGTCAACCGTCATAGATCAAATCAAAACATCGATATATATTACGAGTCAGAAATGCTAAAAGTTCATTAGTCATTGCAGATGATATAGCATGCAACCCAACAACATATCCTTCCAACAACTACTAACAACCCAACAAAATATTCTTCTCGGAACCATGAGTGTATTCAACCGAGTCAAAATTACATATTCAAGTATTCAACCGAGTCATAATCATTTATTTTAAGTAAATTACATATTTAAGTATTCAACCAAGTTAATATCATTTATTTTAAGTAAATCACATATTTAAGTATTCAACTGAGTCAAAATCAACCTAATTATCCAAATTCCAAACGGGTCGAATATGATTCGACCAAAAACTCAAACCAACTATACCGCTATACCCACTTTGATTCGAAATTCAAATGAGACCGACCCGCCTCTTGACCTGAAACCCGAACGAGACCGACCCGCTTTGACCCGAACCCAAATGGGCATGACCCGACTTAACCTGAAACCCGACCAATCTAAAATTCATTATGACCGAACCCGACTCGACCAATTTCCGACCCGACCAATATCCGACCATAAATTTTACCCGAATTAACCCGACCCGAGCAAACCTGACCCGAACCCGACCCGAACGACCGACTTGCCAGCTCTAAGTAATTATACTCATTCAATTTTGTTTTAGGTAATTATACTTTTTTAAAGATGGATATTACATATTTACCCTTAAAATCAATTTTTATCCTTTTCAATTTTTATCTCTTTTTAAAATGATTGATGATGAAGATATTTTTAACAAATCAAATTGTATCCTATTTTTTTTTATTCTTTTTTAAAAGGATTGATGGATGAAGATATTTTAACAAACTTTTTCCTTTTAAAAACTAGCCAGTTAGATTACTGCGGACGGATTGGTGAATGAATGGATTATTATCAACGGAGAATTTTCTAGAGTACCGCTTTAAGAATTTTCTAGGTTACATGTAACGTACGTTACTCTTCAAATTATTTGGTCGATTAGAATCGTTAATTTATCGATCAATTCTACCCTAAATTATTGTGTGCAAATGATTTTATTGTAACAATTTTTTTTTTCCAGTTTGCAGCGTAGAGATGACCGAACAAGATGGCGGAGGGTCCATATCATCCCAGGTTCAACCACACAATGAACCTCCAACGTTGAGTTACTTACAAGAAATCACACTCCTGTAATACAACAATATTCATGTAATTAATTCCTGTAATATAATAATATTCATGTAATACAATGACATGAGTTACTTACAAGAAATCACAGTAGTATTCATGTAATCAATTCATGTAATGAATGAAATCTTGTAGAGTTGTATTACAAGAAATCACTATAACCAACTAAAGTAGCGTACAATTCTTGTAATGAATGATTTGCCGTAATAAACGAATTCTTCTACCCATTACTATAACCAACTACAATAACATACAATTATTGTAATGAATGATTTCCTGTAATGACCGAATTCTGGTAAAGACAGGTATCAATTAAAGTAGCATACAATTATTGTAAAAATAGATAACGATTATTGTAACCTAAATTATTGTCCCTAACTAACAAGAAGCGAATACAATATCAGTAGGTAAGATATCGATTCCCTGAAGCTTGTATCTACCCTACATCTTCATTCTTTGTGTCTGTATCGGGGTGCCTAACTCCCGTGGTTGAATTAGGGTTCTCAAATTAGAGTTTACTATACCATGGAAGTTACAATAACAACCACAAAAAATAAATAAATCAAATTTACCAACCTTCAATGTCTTCGCAATCACCGTACTTCAAGGAAGATGCAATGGGATGAGCGTCGCTTAATTGAAGAGATGAATGGAAAAGAACGAGCGTTGATGGAATGGGAGCGTCAATACGATTTTTTAGTTGTTACAATCAAATCAAGGACAAATCTGTCATAATAAAAACAAAATCTTTAATGGTACATTTACCAAAAAAAAACTTGAAAAGGGTATAACAATCCAATTTGGCCTTCTATCTATCCACTTTTAAACACTAAACGAATTTTTTTTAAAAAAAAAATCATGAAGTTGAATAATTTGTTGTAGTTATTGATCTTTCTATGAGTGTTTTAACATATTTGCAAATCATTTATTGATTTGGGGTATATTTTGCTATTCTTCCTTTTATATACATTTGGGTGTTTGTTTATAACTATTTCTAAGAGCACCCACAACCCACATCTTGTGGGTGTCTTAAAATTAACAAAAAAAGAAGAAGAAAATGTCAGAATATTTAATAAAAAGTCAGATTCTTTGTAGAACCAATGTGAGATAGTATATGGAAGAAGAAACTCTTTTTTTTGGTTCAAGTGCAATTTCTAAACGTTTTTTTTTAAATAAAAAAATGATTAAGACACTCACAAGAAACAAAGACTAAAATAAATTGTATTACATTATTGTGAATGCTCTAACAATGCTTTAGAAACAAGGACTAAAATACAGTATTGTGAATGCTCTTAACAAATACAGTATTGTGAATGCTCTAACAATGCTTTAGAAACAAGGACTAAAATAAATATAAACAGTTTTCTTCAGTCTACGCTTGATAGTTGCTTAAATTGTACTACCTCCCTCAAAAAATAGATGGACTTTACTATTTACGTAGGCTTTTTTAAGGAGGTAAAAACTATATAAAATATTAACTTTTTTAGTAATTTTTTTTAATAATTACAAACTTATTGATAATTAGTTTGTAATTATTAAAAAAAATTCATAAAAAAGTTAATATTTTATATAGTGTAGTTTTAGACGTGCATTAATAGTAAAAGTTCATAAAAAACGTGCATTAATAGTAAAAGTTCATGTATTTTTAGACGGTGGGATTACTACATTTCAGCGGCAAACAGTTTTCTTCGTGCTTGAAAATTGAATACAGTTTTCTTCGTGCTTGAAAATTGAATATACTAGCTAGCTAGTCGTGATTGTGTTCAAACTTAATGGATGTGGGAGGAGATTTAATATTCAAAGTGTTGACCCCACGTGCAATAGCTCACAATTCATACATAGCATGAAAATTAATGGGTGTGGAAGAACGGATGACGGGGAAGGGTTGTTAAATCCCATCATAATCACAAGATAGAAAATTGATTCCATCCAATTAAAACTTGATTTCCTAGAAAATCATTCTTTGAAAAGTAGAGCTAGCTGTGTATACCCAAATCCACTCTCCACCATATCAAGCCAAAAAAATTATTTATTAATTGAAAATTGCTTAATTAACTTCTAAAACTTGATAATATAGGATGTGTGTTGATTTCAATGCATCTTAATTATATGACAAATTCGCATAAATATACCCAAAAGATGGAGAGTTTGCACAAGTAGCACTGTTACGGCGGAATTTGTAAGGGGGAGGGACCCTCTTAACAGGTTGAAGGTTACCCATCACGATTATCACGTGCTAGTAAGAGGAGAATGTTCAAAGTGTTGAAATAAAGCAAGGAAAAAGACAATAGGGCCAAATGGAGTAATGCCAAATCCCAATATCCCATCACGATTATCACATGGTAGAAAATTGATTCAAAACAACAATAAAATTAAGTCAATAGAGCCAAATGAAGGGGGTGCCGGTGGAGGAAGAGTTCTAATTAATTAAATTCAATCACTACCGTTTGGCAACATCTATCCAAATAATAGTAATACTGCTTCCCTCCATGCAATTGATAAACTCAGTCTAACTTCTCGGGCCGAGACCCACCACGTACTATGACTAGCAACAAATCACAAGTTTTAATTTAATCTAAAATAAAAACCACATCTAATCAAATATTTAATGGAACCTTTCTATTTCAAATGTGAATAGATTAATTTAAATAAGAATTGTTACTACATGATTCTCTGGAAGAATTAAAGTTCAGCTCACTCGAGTTACTCGACTTCGAGTTAACTACTCGATTACGACTTTAGCAACAGGCTCTCGGGTTTTCTGTTATGTTTGTTATATGTTTCCACGTGACTAGCATGTGACGTCTTCTTCTATAAAGACCTAATCGTTTTGCTGTAACACAACGATTTTCATTCTCTTCAATTGAATCAAAGCTTGAGTTGTGGTTTTAATGGCTTCTCTCTGATTTCTCCAATCTAATCTCTCGATTCTCTAAATCTGAAAAGAATACACCAGTGTGGATATGAAACAATACCAATTGAACCAATTAAACATTTCTGCTAGGTAGGGTTTTTGGAGCCAAGGGCAAGTTTCATGCAAATTTTAGTCCTGCTACTAACTCGTACCGGGTTGATCGAGCAACTTGCCCTACTTTTTCTTAATTGAGTACCAATAAACTTCTTTTGACCACCAAATCCCATTTTTCGTTAGCAAAAAATTTGCATTTGATCATGGCGGCAAAGCAACCCATGACAGTTCCTGAATTATGTTAAATGCATTCTTCAGTAAATATTTAGAAAAATATACTCGCTGAAAATTACTGTTTAGGCAAGGCAAATGAATGTAACGTAACTGATTAGGAATAAATATATGAAAGGATGGATCTTTTACCTTGCATCCATTGGAGCCGCAAGAACTTTTCCCTATTTTGCAGGGGAAAAACATAGCATAAATACAATAACAATAAGCCCAGTATATCCCGCTTGGAGGATGGTCTGGGGGGTCCCGTTATACGCTCTCTTTCTCCGACTAGGTCGAGAGAGAGTTTCCGAATGACCCGTACCTGCAAAAGTATCCAAGCCAGACAATACAAGACACCCTAATAAGAGAAATAGAAATATAGAAGTATAGCTCCAAAAAGGATATTGTATCGGAAGGATAAGTCTATCCCTCGTTGCCCCTATTAGCCTCTCTCCACTGTCTGCGATCTCTTGTTAAGCCCTCGGGTATGTTAAGCAAAGTAAGGTCATGCCTGATGACCTCCCTCCAGGACTTCTTAGGTCGCCCCCTGCTACGCCGTAGACGCTCTATCGGGAGGGTATCACATCTGCGTACTGGTTGAAAGGTATACTTTGTGAGATTTTCAGAAGAAAGTTTGTACCTGTAATCAACATGGATAGTCAAAGTGCTCTGTATTTGTGCAAAGACCCTATGTATCATGAGAAGACCAAACACATCAATGTTAGGTTTCACTTCATTAGACACAGGGTTGAGGACAAGACCTTGAGTCTCAAAAAGATCAAGGGAGAGCTGAACCCACCTGACTTTGGCACGAAGATTGTTCCTTCTGGCAAATTTTATTTTTGCAGCAACTTTCTTCATATCCTTGATGTAGACTAACTTGCAAGTACCTGAGCTGAGGACGGACAGATTGAAGACATGAACTCAGATCCCTATTTAAACGAACGAGTCCTATACATAGTGGCTGGATTAGGAGGGCAAATTGTAAAGTCTATGTAATCCAGATGTATTTATGTATATATGTCGTGTGTATGCTTGTAATGACTAGAAGCTCAAGGACTAGGACTAGGTCACAGGTGGCTCGAACATGGACCAAGGATGGCTCGGTGAACTAGCCAGTGGTGCTTGGTGACTTGGTTGGCGTCTTCCTACAGCTGATGTGTTGGATCAATATAAAGATGAACTTGGTTCATCTTATATGTTGGCCCAATCCAGTTAAGGCCCAGCCCACTTCTTTGCTCCAACTCTGAAGAGCTTCCAACGGCTCATTGTTGTGTTTGTCTCAAACGCTGCGTTTTGCCTAAATGATGCTCCTTATAAGAGGCCTCTTTCTCCGAAACCCTAATTGCGAGCTGCTTCACTGTTCTTCATCTAGAAAGAGAGAGTGGAAGAAGCGAAACCCTAGGTTCCCAAGCGCCGTCGTTGGAGATCTAACTCCGAAGAGGAAGAAGACGAGCTTCCGGCCTGGTTTCTCAACCACTACAGCGTCGCCTTCACCTGCTCTCATCCGACTTCGATGTTCTTCGGAGTTAAGGGAGTATCTATTCCTCTTCTATGTTTTCTCCTTGTCTGTCTATGTCTTTGAGTTGCTTGACCTAGATCTGTTTCCTTGAGCTCGTCACTACTTATATCCATTATCTGTACTTGTTCATACTTAGGGGATTCTAGGGTTTGAGTCTCTCCCTCTTGAGGCTCCGCAGAGTACGGAAACCGAACTGCGTTATCAATCTGTGTGTCTTTAGCTTCCGCTTTGCATGTTTGTTATTCGATCTCACTTCTGTGCTAGTATCTAGGATCAAATCGCTTTCTACACTTAAGAGTGTCCGATGAGGTTAATTTCAAACAAACTAATGGATTTCAATTCCCCGTTTTAGGCAATGTGAATGTAAAATTGGACTTGTTAAAAACCTGTTTCACTTAGCAGTTGGTACAATCAATGCTTATCAAACATATCTCAGTATTAGAATTCAGATTCCCATAAATCACAAACAATTACACGTTTAAATTGAAATTGCAATGGGTGACACACACATGATCACTGGCATCCTTAGAGCTTATTATACAGAAATTCACAATTAAGTATACTGATCGGTTTGACAGGGCACTACCCCTCCTACTAAGACCTAGTTTTTGAATCTCTTTCTGTCGGATGATCGGAGAGATCAGATGGCATCAGGAAGAAAAGGATTCTCATCAGTGTACGACGGACCAGCAGGGCCTGTGCCCCACATGAATTCCTCACCACTTACATCAGTCATGTCAAACTCGTCATATGCTGCATATTTGACTGGGATATCTTCCTGTTGTTGGTACCAAGCACTCACTTGAGCTGGGGATTTCATTATCCTTTCCAGTGCCATTGCCACTTCCTTCATTGTCGGTCTTAAATTTCAACTCCAGCTTACACAACGCTTTGCCAGCTCAACTACGGATATCAATTCATCCTCATTGGCCTGTTTCACAATTTCAGGGTCTTAAGATTTCGGACAGCCTTGAATTTTGAGTCGGAAACTGGAACTCTGTCACCAAGTTCTTTTGCTCCAAAGTACTTGCGTCCCACATGATTGGCTTCTTGCTAGTCAAAAGCTCCAACAGGACCACCCCGAAACTATAAACATCGCTCTTCTTTGTGAACTAATATGATTGGAAGTATTCCGGGTCCAAATACCCAATTGTTCCTTGAACAAGAGTGGTCAAGTGTGTTTGATCAATCGCAATGGTCTTGGAGGATCCAAAATCTGAAACCTTTCCTCTGTGCTTTTCATCCAACAGTATGTTTGAAGACTTAATATCCCTATGATAGATAGGAATGGAGGAAGACGAATGTAGATACACAATGGCACCTGTTGAATCTGCAGCAATTTTAAGACGCACCTCCCAACTAATGAAAAAATCATCATCCGGGTCATGGATATGCTGGTAACGTGTTCCGTTGGGAATGAACTCATAAACTATAAGAGGGACTTCTGCCTCTAGACAACATCCAAAAAGCCTGACTACATGTCTATGGCTTACCCGAGACAAAATAAACACTTCATTTATGAATTGCTCTAATTGGCTTTCATCAACCAACTTGCACTTCTTAACTGCAACAATACTTCCATCTTTCAACATACCTTTGTAGACAGTTCCTTAACCACCCTGACCCAGTATCCGGTTTTTATTGAAGTTGTTTGTGGCTTTGTTCAATTCACTTATAGTGAATATCTTCGTTCTCTCTACAACGCCTTCATTTGATGACACCTGTTGTTGCAAAAATAAACCACCGTTACGCTTGAAGAATTTAGCCCTTCTCTTCATCTCCATTGTCTTGATAAACTGATATAGCTTGTAGACGCAAGCCAGAAAAAGTAGCATGCCAAAACTAATGCTAAGTCCTGAATATATAAAGGGGGTCCAAAAGCAGAATTAAGCAATATCCTCGAAAAATTGATGAAAGGAATCAAGTCTAAAAGTAAGTTAATGAAACACTTCTCACCAAGAATGGCTCCAAGATTTATCAGTGGTTTATTTTTACAATAATATTTGTTGGGGATTGCATTTCGTGCAGCATCAAGTTGGTTTAAGCAATCACCTCGACAACCCTCGCAACCTCCTTGAGGGTTTCCATTTATTGATAAACATATATATAGGTTACAAAGGTATTGGGTCTTATTGGGCTTTGAGCCCACTATACATTAGGAGACCTATGTAATCTATCAAACCCCCGCAGTCGAAACGGGAGGGGTCCGTACAGTGAGACTGGAACGAAAATCAATGAACAATTGTCTAGGTAAACCCTTGGTGAATATATCAGCGTACTGATAAGAGGACGGGACATGTAAAACGCGGATATGTCCAATGGCAACCTTGTCCCTGACGAAGTGAAGATCAAGCTCAATGTGTGATAAGAGGCCTGGTGAAGGTGAGATACTGAAGAGCACCAACGAGGCTCCTGTACAACGTCGGATAATCAACCAAAGGACCAGAATGAGCACTGAGCTTGTTGGATGTATCGACAGTGGTGGCGACAGTATTACAGTTAACCATCTTAGCCCGAGCAACAATCTCAGCAGCATACTTACTCTGCGAGAGAAACAGACCAGACGCATGACGCTGGACAGCAACCCCCAAAAAGTAGGACAACTGACCCAGATCAAACATGGCAAACTCTGCACTTAACTGCGAAATAATCAACGTCCGAAGAAGTGGTGAGAATGATGTCATCGACATATAATAAGAGAAAGGCCATGTCTGAGCCTCTGCGATAGATGAACAAAGACAAATCCAAGCGGCTGCCAATGAAGCCCAGGCGTAGCAGATGAGAAGCAAATCGCTGGAACCAAGCTCGCGGAGCCTGTTTTAGACCATAAAGAGATCGCTTCAGGAGACAGACGTGCTTGGGACGATCAGCATCAGCAAACCCCAGGGGCTGAAACATGTAAACTATCTCATTCAGATGACCATGAAGAAAAGCATTCTTGACATCCAGCTGATGAATGGCCCAGTTTCGCGACAATGCTAAGCTCAACACCACTCGGATAGTGGCAGGCTTGACGACAGGGCTGAAGGTCTCATCACAGTCAATACCTACCTCCTAAGAACGACCATTAACCACAAGACGTGCCTTGTATCGCTCCAACGTCCAATCAGAGCTGAACTTGTGATGGAAGAGCCACATACAACGAATGACGTTCGCCTCAGGAGGGCGAGGGACAAGAACCCAAGTACCATTCTTCGTAAGGGCCCTGTATTCATCGAGCATAGTCGCCTGCCAATTTGCTTCAAGGAGGGCTGTTTGTTAGGAGGTGGGAATGGGAGAAAGGGAGGTCGGGATGGAGGTAGGGGGGATCGGGAGTCGAGAGGGATGGAGGCAGGGGAGTCAGAAGTGGCGGGGAATGCGGCGGGAGCAGCATGCCCGCCGCTGGTTGAGTGGTCGCGGCCGCAGCATCATGTTGCGGCCGCCGCGAGTAGGTGAGGCGAGGGTGATGGGGTGGGATTTTGATGGGCTTGGGCCGCAGCATCGTGCTGCGGCCGCGACATGGCTTCTTGGCGAGGGGACGGGGTTGCGAAGTCATGGGTTTGGATGGCGGGGCGATGTGTGGTGGTCATGGAGACGATCTGACGGAGTCGGAAGACACCGGAGACACTGTGGGTGTGTGGTCTGGTGGTAGGGGATGGTGGGGGTGGGGGAGGGGGAGGTGCAGGAGCACCGGGAGAGCTCTGGGAAGAAAAAAATGAGGGAAGGAAGACTCTGACTCAGACTGAGACACAGGAGGTGTGGAAGAGGGGAGAGGAGGATGAGAAAAGGGAAAGCGAGACTCATCAAACGTGACATGACGCGACACAATAAGCTTATGGGTCTTGATATCGAGGCAAAGGCAGCCGCGATGATCAGACGGATAGCCTAGGAAGACACATGGAGTGGAACGCGGGTGAAGCTTGTGTGGGGCTGTGGAGGACTGGTTTGGGAAACACAAGCACCCGAAGGTGCGAAGGTGATCATACCTAGGCACAGTGTAATAAAGTGTCTGAGCTGACGAGCGATGGTATAGGGTAGTGGAAGGGAGAATGTTTAGGAGATAACATGTGGTGGATAAGGCGTGATGTCAATAGGGAAGGGGAATAGATGCGTGGAAGAGGAGAGAGCGCATCATGTTGGTAATGGTTCTGATGATTCATTCAGCCTTGCCATTCTGCTGGGAAGTATAGGGGCAAGACAAGCGATAGGAGATCCCGTTTGCGGCAAAGAAGGAGTGAAAGTCTTTGTTGTCAAATTCACGGCCATTGTCACATTGGAAACATTTGATGGAGATGTGAAACTGTGTTTTGATATAGATATGGAATCTGGCAAAGACAGGAAACACTTGGGACTTGAAATGCAACGGGAAGACCCATAAGTAATGAGTGTAATCATCAAGAAACAAGAGGTAGTACTTGTGACCCTCCTTGCTAGGCACATGAGAGGTCCAAATGTCACTATGAATGATATCAAAAGGAGCAAGGGTATAGGTCAAAGACCGTTGGAACAGCAGTCTGACATGTTTTCCTAGTTGGCAGGAGGAGCATAAACCAGAGCGTGGGTCTTTAGTACAGGTGACAAGACTCTGGGAACAGAGGACATCTAGAACGGCAGCACTGGGATGGCCCAGGCGTGCATGCCATAGGCTGGACGATGATGCCGAGAGTGCTCCCCGATGTTGTTACATTTCATGCGAGTAACCCCCGTAGTAAGATCGTTCACAGAGAAACCATAGGGATCAAATGCAAGGGAAACGTTGTTGTTAGTAGTGAACCGACGGACAGAGATGAGGTTTTTAACAATCTTTGGGGCAATGAGGACATCGTGGAGGTGTAGTGGGTGGGTTGGGGTCTGTAATTTGGCATGGCCAATCCCTGAAGTAGCAAGACGACCATCATTTTCGACGATAATAGAGTGTGCAGGGCCCTTAAAAGAAATAGATGAGAGGTTACCTGAGGAGTTTGTCATGTGGGAGGTGGCACCAGTGTCCATGTACCAAGAAGAGTCTGAAGGTGTCAGCTGCATGGAGGAGAAGGTGTGATGCCCATCAGGCGGAACATATCCTTGATCAGACGATGTCAAGTAGGCATAAGGATCGGCATGTCTCATGGCAGGAGAGCCGAAGTGTATCCAATGAGGGTTGAAGCCAGGCACCAGGGACCATCGAGGGGCGACGGTCGAAGGAGGAGGGTCGCGAGGCCTCGTATGGGGCGGCCGCCGCGTAGAGTAGCGGCCGTTGTAGGGGGCGATGCCGCGGCCGCCGCTGATGAGGTCCAGCGACATTTTATTTTTTTGCGAAAACAGACGAGAGCGAGAGGCGAGAGAAGACTGGCGAGAGGGAGAGGGTCGGGCTTCGAGAGCGAGAGCGGGGGGGAGGTGGGTCGGCGGGGGAGAGAGAGAGAGAGAGGCGACGCCGACGACGGAAAGAGGAGGTGAGACGGGAGGATCAAACTAGGGTTCCGTGAGGAAGAAAAGGTTGTGATACCATGTCGGATTCTAGAATCGATGTAAAGTCCTCCTTGAGGGTTTCCGTTCATTGATAAACATATATATATATATATATATATATGTTACAAAAGTATTGGGCCTTATTGGGCTTTGATCCCACTATACATTAGGAGACCTATATAATCTATCAAAGATCAAGAAAAGAAATCAGGATGCATGAATTCACCCATGGTGATCTCTTGAGAAATTAGTCACAACTCACAAATAAGTACTGATCATAGGCTAAATTTAATTTATGATTACATTGACAACTAGCTTTGGCATGTTTTTTTTGTAGAAGAACAGAACTCTTACCTTGGCATCCGACATAAGGATTTCCGTTGCAGTTGGAATCACAAAAACAGGAAAATAACTCAGATGAACAAGTGGCATGACTATTTTTTTTTTGATTTTAAGGTTAATATATTTCAAGGAAATGAAATATTTACAATGAGAGTTTTTAGAGCCCATAGCCAAAGTGAAATAGGGGTCACTTGGCGATCCTACCAAAATCATGGAACCATTTAGGGTGGTTCCAATCCAATGAGGTGTGTTGGTCTTCAAGACCTGGTGTGGATCCTATCTCCTCAAGCCTCGGCTATCAGAAGTCGGACACACACCCTAATGTTGGATAAGGGTAACACCCCCTTCGGCTCGGCCATCAAGGGTGTTATCCATACGCAACATTAGCACACCTAAGCCATACAAAAAAATTTCTAGCTCAATTAGTTTAATCTACCTCCTACATACAAGGACCCAACGGCATATAGTAACCCATCAATAAGTAATACTATAAATAAAAAGGCCATCCAATGGTAGCATCCTCGAACTTCCAAGCTTCTGTAAGACTTTCAAATAAGGAATGGGCCTTCAAAAAACGATGGGCTATGAGCCCAAATCTTCAACAAGTGGCATGACTATTGTTGTTAGGCAAAGGGGTGTTTATCCAGCTCCATATCATTGCTACTGGATTTGCAGACGGTAGGTTGAAGCCTGACTGATTTCCAGCATATTGATCCACATAATCACTCCCTATTAATGATGCTGCAAGACAATTTTGTTGGGGTTCACCTGAAGCACGGGAGCTGAAATCTACCTGATAAAATTGAATAACATTATTGGATGACAATGGTGTTTGGCAGCAATGAACCCCAAAGCAGCCATCTGCGGGTATTGTGTTGTTGGTGTTGCAAACAGTGGCACAACCTGGACAAGGAAGCAAAGGTGATAGCCAGAGTGGCTGTCACCCTTGAGTCGCTTTCGTCAACCATCTGCCACCATTGAGTCGCTTTCGTCAACAAAGACCGCACTTCCTGGACAATAATTAGTAAATTGAAAAGTTAAGATTTTCAGTTACACCTGACAGCCATCGCATTTGACAATACCAAGTAGCAAAAACACCAGTACAGAATAACAATAATAGCAATAACGTACAATAACAATAACAACAGAACTAATACACCTCAGATGACAATGATAACAATAACAATACAACCCCTTCTATGTTATCATTGATGATCCCTCATCACATTCTCTGCAAACACTTCGTCCGGGGCTGGGAAAGCTTGCTGGTAACAAGTAGAGGCTTGATCAGGGGTTTTCATTATCATTTCCAATGTCATTGCTACCTCCTTCATTGTTGGCCTTAGTTTTCCACTCCAACTTATACAACATTTGGCTAGATCAACAACGGCCTTCAGCTCTTCCTCCTTAGCCTGTTTCACTATTTTAGGGTCCAAGATGTTGGACAACCCGGAATTTTCAACCATAAACAAGAACTCTGTCACCAAGTTCTTTTGCTCCATAGTACTTGCATCCCTGTAGATTGGATTCATACCTGTCAAAATCTCCAAGAGGACAACCCCGAAACTATAAACATCACTTTTCTCTGTAAACTGATACGACTGGAAGTACTCTGGATCCAGGTACCCCATCGTACCCTGGACAAGAGTGGTCATGTGTGTCTGATCAATCGCAATGGTCTTGGAAGATCCAAAGTCGGAAACTCTTGCTCTGTGTTTTTCGTCCAACAGTATGTTTGAAGACTTGATATCCCTATGATAGATGGGAATGGATGCAGATGAATGTAGATATGCAATAGCAGCCGCTGAGTCAGCTGCAATTTTTAAACGCATCTCCCAACTAATGATAAAGTCTTCATCGGGATCATGGACGTGCTCTGAAAGTGTTCCGTTGGGAATGAACTCATAAACAAGAAGAGGGATTTCTGTCTCTAAACAACATCCCAACAGCTTCACTACATTTCTGTGGTTTATTTTCGACAAAATAACCACCTCATTTATGAATTGCTCCAACTGGCTTTCATCGAGCAACTTGGCCTTCTTAATGGCAACAATTCTCCCATCAAGCAACATGCCTTTATAAACAGTCCCTTGGCCACCTTGACCGAGTATCCGATTCTCATTGAAGTGATCTGTTGCCTTGTCTAATTCACCTGTGGTGAAAATCTTTGTTTTCTCCAGAATGCTTTCATCAGATGACAGTTGTTGCTGCAACAATAAACCGCCATTACGCTTGAAGAATTTAGCCCTTCGCTTCATCTCCTTTCTCCATTTGATAAAACGATATAGCCCATATAGGCCAATCACCAAAAGTACTACGCCAAAACTGATGCTAAGACCTGCACGAAGAGTAGAACCACCTATTATAAAAGGAATACTATAGCCATATCCAAATTATGTTATACAGTATATGGAGAAATTTTATTTCATTTTTACCCAAATATATAGCCTTATTTTGACTAATGTATATTATTTGAAATGATTGGTTTAATGGTAAAAGTTGTTGAGATATATTGTTCTTACCGAGGATGGTTGCAAGCTGTGGTGTCTGGTCACAAGAATATGCATCAGAATCATAAACGGCTTGACAATATCCTGGACGACAACCCTTGCAACCTTGAGGAACTAAATAATGAATGAAGAGAAAAGAAATCAACAGGTATCATCAAACAAAGCAGTGAAATTGAAGGATAGGAGAGCAAGGTAGACTAATCCTCCAAGATTAAAAAAAAAACAAAGCTTTTACCTTGACATCCATTGGGGACATATGGATTCCCGAAATAGTTTTTTCCACCAAGGCAAGTACAGGTTAAAGCATTATCAAATTCAGAACGGCTACAAAAGGCACGAGAATCATTGTGAGCCGGAAGGCTGCTTATCCAACTCCAAGAAAGGAACACCGGAACGGCAGAGGGTGGATCGGAACCGGAAAGTCTACCAGCATATTGATTCACAGAATCACCCTGTATTAAAGTCGCCACAAGGCAACTCCCACTTTGATTTGAATTAAAAGCAATTTGATAAAATTGAGGAGCATTGATGACAGATGGTGTCTGACAGCAGCGAACACCATAGCAACTGTTTGGGGGCATTGCACTGTTGATGTCGCAAACAGCGGCACACCCTGCCACAACGATTGAGTTGCTTGAGTTGCTTTGGTCAACTAACAAGGCACTGCCTGGACAACCCTCCACCATCAATACATTATTTTGTTCTACCTGTGAGGAGTAATCTCCGAAGAAGGAGAAAGGGGTTCCCGTGAAGTTAATACCCTGTGTTTCTACAGAGCATGAATTCTGGGGAGGCATCCCCACTGTCAATCTTTGTGAATCATAATCGTAATCGGAGAATACCTCAGAGGCCCGGATGAACTCGAGGTTGAATGAGGATAAGAAGGGTGTGGGCAGGGAGGCATTAGAAGAAGGAGATGGTGACCTGCAATCGATCTCAAACCAGTGATCAAGGTAGCAACCCTCACCCATCCCAAACGGGTAGGGGATTCGGACGTTCCCGCAGGTATCCCTACAGCCAGGCTTTGCAATAATGGGTGCATTCGAATGAGCAACCACTACTTGCAAGGCCGGTTGTAACATCAGTGGTAGCAATAGCAACCAACTCAAACATATGTGGAGTTGTATGAGCAATCGTGATTGCGTAGCTCTCCGTGTATAACAGGGGATTTCAACAACCATGTTGCAGATACTCCTGATTTTTTTTCTTGTTTTAGGGAGAATGTATTTCGAGTTTGAATTGGCTAGCTAGCTAGCTAGGTATACATCTATTTATTTATTTATTTATTTATTTATTTATTGTGATAGATGAATTAATTGGTGATTTCCTAGAAAATCATCCTTTGAAGAGTAGACCTAGCTGTTTATACCCAATTCCACTCTCCATCATATGAAGCCAAAAGTTCTCTTTATTGTAAATTGCTTAAATTGATCTAAAACTTGATAATTTAGGATGTGTTTGGATTTCAATGCATCTTAATTATATTGCAGTTATAAATACAACCACTTGAATGGTGTTTGGATAGAACTTTTTTTGCAATGGGTTTAACAAATCATAAAGTATGTCAATGAAACCGCTCTTATTACTTAGAGTGGATAATTAAATTATGAAGTTAATGTAATTGAATGACACAATTTACTCATGTATTTTATTAAAAATTTACGTTATTTTATATACATTGTAAAAAAAGTGTTAAACAAACATTACTCAAATGTTTATATTTATATGTGCATTATAATGAAAATTCATTGGAATATATGAAGAATTGAATATTTAAAGTAAGTAACAGTAATAGACAAATACTCTAGAGTATGGGTGCTTTTCGAAAAGTCCTTTAGAACAAGCAACTTCAAGGGCTGGATATTGAGTTTCAAGGCCTTGAACTCGATCTCAAGGTTTTGAACAAAACTTTTCGTGCCTTGCTAGTTCTGTAATGTTAGGATCCCGATCCGGATCTTACGATCCTACGATTCTAGGCAAGGTTTTGATCCGGATCGGGCATATATACTCCTTCGTGCTAGGATCCTATGGGATCGTGTGGGATCGGTAGGATCTACCGATCCTAGAAAAAAATTCCGATCCTAGCAAAAATCATATTTGTGTAATTGTGTTTGTTTTGTTTGGATATTGGGTCTTCTGGATACGATGGACCTTTTTATTTTTTATTTTTTTTGGTAGCCCATCTCCTTAATTAGAAGAAATTGAAGGTAGAAGAGTGAAGACGTTGAATTAAAACCCTAAGCCCTTCGTTTCGTTACTCAACTCGACAAATCCACGTATATGAGTGCCTGAAATTGTTCATGATGTGGTTAATATCGATGATGATATTTGAAACTAGAGATGGCATTGGATATTTGGATGTGTAATTTATCTCTTGTATGTTTGTCATATTTTAAGACATTATCCTTGTCTATTTGTCACTTTTTGAGACATTATTCTTGACAAATTATGAATGTTAAGTGCTTATTATTGGACTATTTTAGTTACTTAATTTGTTCAATGGAGGAAAATCTTAGTTTTATTTTAAAATTAAGGTATTTGTTTAGGATGGTTTGTATTTATTTTATTTTAAATTTTTGTCTAGGATCTTACGATCCGATCCTACGCCCTTGTCTCGATCCCACACTAGGATCTCGATCCTAAAAACCATGAATCAGACGTTAGAAATTCAACAGAGAAATAAATAACACATGACTTGTTAACGAGGTTCGACTCTTAACCAGCCTACGTCCCCGCCTAGGGTTATCCAACCCGTATGATTCAACAATTTTTATTCCTCTTTCCTTATGAGTCCTAGATACAACCTAGAAGAAGTTCCTCTCTTCTATAACCCGAACCCTACCTCGCTTCTATCTAGTTAACCCTAGATACAGAGAAATAAAAGTCCCCTTTACCACACCGAAGTGTGATACGTTTGAGTATATGATACTCTTAGTATAACAGGGATTAAATTAAACTATGAAATTCAAGACTTCCTAACTCTCAAAGGTAATAAAACGAATACAGAATAGAGAGAAAGAAAGCAAGTAAAACCAGCAATGGCGTTGGAAGACTTGAGAGCCCTTGATGCGCAAAGAAGGCTTGGTGAAATTAGTGTGTTTATTGATCGTTCTCTTCTTCTCTTCTTATAGCCGAGAGCTCTTAATACTTTGCTGATTTTTATCCCCGAAAATCTCGATTAGTTTTAACAGCAATTTGAACGTTGAACTAATGGGGATATTCGAGATCACTGCCGGCGAAATCTTCTGGCCGTTCCATGCTCTTTTTCTTTTTGAATTACTGCTGTTAAATCCTTCTGGTCGAGATCTTCGAATTGCTTGCCGAGATATGGTTGTTGAACACAGGTTGCCGAGATCCCGCTGGAAGATATGGGCCGAGATTTTGGTCTATCTTGAATTCAAATTCATCCTGTAATATATACTTCTAGACCAACACAATATCTTTATCCAAAAAATCCTTAACCGAAAATTAAAAGATATACAATAGAATTTAAACCATTTAACTCAACCAATTAGTCCGAAAATATATATACTCTGAGATAGAATAAAAACATTTAATCTATATAAGTCCGAAAATATATATAATCTGCAAGACAATAATATATCCAATATGTACAAACTATAATACCTTATACTTTTGTCTTTTATCAATCCTGCACAAATTAGTACTATAGCAAATGTATTTCATCAAGGGAAATAAAGAGAGCTATCAATATATCCAACTACAAAAGAGAGGTAAAGAATTGGTTGGAAACTCTTCATCATTAATCATATATTCGAGTTCATATCAGGAAAATAAAATTAGGAAAATGGAGCACAACTTTCTTCATACCTGAAAATTGAATACTAGTTGTGATTGTATTGAAACTCAATACTGAAAAATGATTTTTTTTAAAAAAAATTAAGGACATAAATTATTGATTTTTATGGAGTTTTATCAGTGCCTTTGTGAAATTTTCATCTTTATGGGTAATTTTATCTATACACTTTTAAACACTAAAAGAATTTATTTTTAAAAAAATCATGAAGTTGAATAATTTTTTGTAGTTATTGATCTCTATATGAGTGATTTTAATATATTTGCAAATCATTTATTGATTTGGGGTATATTTTGGTATTTTTCCTTTTATATACATTTGGGTGTTTGTTTAAGACTATTTAATTCTAATAATGTTTTAAAAACAAGGACTAAAATAAATATAAACAGTTTTCTTCATTCTCTGCTTGAGAGTTGCTTAAATTGTACTAAAACTTGTTTAGACTTGAGCGGCAAACAGTTTTCTTCATGCTTGAAAATTGAATATACTAGCTAGTCGTGATTGTGTTCAAACTTAATGCGCAGACACAAGTCAATAATAAGGGCGGATCTCTTTCAATTCATAGCATCAAAATTAATGGATGTGGCCTGTGGGAGGAGATTTAATATTCAAAGTGTTGACCCCATAGGCCATATATATACAATATATATATGCATAGCATGAAAATTAATGGATATGGAAGAACGGATGATGGAGAGGGGTTGCTAAATCCCATCATAATCACAATATAGAAAATTGATTCCATCCAATTAAAACTTGATTTCCTAGAAAATCATCCTTTGAAAAGTAGATCTACCCAAGTCCACTCTCACCCATATCAAGCCAAAAGTTCTCTTTATTAATTGAAAATTGCTTAACTTCTAAAACTTGATAATTTTTGCAATATTTATTTTAACCTTTTTAATTAACCGGTTTAAGGTTACCCAAAAAAAGACAGAAGTTGTATGGAAAAATAGAGCATATGAGAGGGGATGATTTCATGGGCATTAAATGCAGCTCCATGCATTTGATGCACCCATAGTTCCTGCCAAAAAAAAAAAAAATGTGTCAAACGAAGGGTGACACGCGCCAAAATCAAACAGTATATATTTAACGAAAATGGATAAGTAAGCTTGCGATATTCATTTTATGACCATCACTACTCCCTATTCTCTTCATATACCCACCAAAAGTGACAAGATCAGGTTCTTCTCTTACTTTCGCATGGGAGAAAGGTCTGATCTTTCTCACTCTTGTATCCCAACGGATGTGGCAAGTTGAACATCAATATATCTTTTTACTTTTATTGAAATAAAGTTTGGTTGAGTGCATAGTTTTGCATTAGATTTGTGATGTTAGCTATTGATTACAAATTTACTGTATAAATCTAAAATGCAGTAAGACTATTTTGTAAGTTTATC
Source organism: Persicaria tinctoria (assembly GCA_037127255.1). Lineage (NCBI taxonomy): Eukaryota > Viridiplantae > Streptophyta > Magnoliopsida > Caryophyllales > Polygonaceae > Persicaria > Persicaria tinctoria. Next base: position 13,348,319 of record JBANSL010000012.1, read on the forward strand.
CTATTAACATGGTTAGTGTTGGATACTGCTTCCGACGATGACAAGTTGAAGAGGAAGGAGTGATTGGCGCCAATTTCAGTTGTTCAATTTTTGGTTACAAAGTTGTTAGGCTGTGTGGTTTTGATAGATTACATAGGTCTCCTTATGTATAGTGGGCTAAAAGCCCGTTAAGGCCCAATACCTTTGTAATCTATATATATGTTTATCAATGAATGGAAACCCTCAAGGAGGAATTTACATCAATTCTATCATTTTACATGGTATCACATCCTTTTCTTCCTCACGAAACCCTGATTTGATCCTCCCATCCCACCCCTCCCCGCCGCCGACCGACCTCCCTCTCAGCCCCTCACCGACCTCCTCCTCTCGGTCCAGATCTCACACTCACCGGTCTCTCTCACAAACCCCATCCCCTTCCCCTCTCTCCCGCACTCCTGCGCCCCTGCGCCGCCGCCACCTGCTCACCGTCACACCTCGCGCGTCTCCGATCCGGCACCACGAGCCCCGCACCCTTGCTCTTGCTGTCCTCCCTCGCTTCTTCGCTGCCCAGATCCGGAATCTCCGGCCACCACCAGCACATATCCGGCCACTCTCAGCCCGGATCCACCGTTGCCCATCACCGCCGAACCATCTTCGTCTCGGTCCGTGCTTCCAAGTTCCAAAGAAGAAGAAAGCTACGTGCTTTTGAATCTCTTTTCACGTAATTACGGAAACGTCCTTCTATTTTTCTATTTTTCGTTTCTGACCCTGAGTTAATTGTTTATTAACTTAGGCAATAAAAAAAAATTATGCACCGATACTCTGGATATCCTACCCCTCGACATGCCGGTGCTCAGGTCTCTTTGACATCGCCTGACCCAGGCTATGTTCCGCCAGCTCTGCATCACGCCTTCTCCTCTACATAGCCGACATCTTCATACTCTTCTTGGTACATGGACACTGGTGCCACCTCCCACATGACGAACTCCTCAGGTAACCTCTCCTCTATTTCTTTTAAGGGCCCTGCCCACTCTATTATCGTCGGAAATGGTGGTCGTCTTGCTACTTCGGGAATTGGCCACGCCAAATTACAGACCCCAACCCACCCACTACACCTCAACAATGTCCTTATTGCCCCAAAGATTGTCAAAAACCTTATCTCTGTCCGTCGGTTCACTACTGACAACAACGTTTCCCTTACGTTTGATCCCTATGGTTTCTCTGTGAACGATCTTACTACGGGGGTTACTCGCATGAGATGTAACAGCACCGGGGAGCTCTACCCTGTCACACCACCTCCTCCGTCCAGTCAGTCGTGCCCAGTCGCCCTCTCGGCATCGTCATCCAGCCTATGGCATGCACGCCTGGGCCATCCCAGCGCTGCCGTTCTAGATGTCCTCCGTTCCCAGAGTCTTGTCACCTGTACTAAAGACCCACGCTCTGGTTTATGCGCTTCCTGCCAACTAGGCAAACATGCCAAACTGCCGTTCCAACGGTCTTTGACCTCTACCCTTGCTCCCTTTGATATCATTCACAGCGACATTTGGACCTCTCCCGTGCCTAGCAAGGAGGGTCACAAGTACTACCTCTTGTTTCTTGATGATTACACTCATTCCTTATGGGTCTTCCCGTTGCATTTCAAATCACAAGTGTTTCCTGTCTTTGCCAGATTCCATGCCTACATCAAAACACAGTTTCACATATCCATCAAATGTTTCCAATGTGACAATGGCCGTGAATTTGACAACAAAGACTTTCACTCTTTCTTTGCCGCAAACGGGATCTCATATCGCTTGTCTTGCCCCTATACTTCTCAGCAGAATGGCAAGGCAGAACAAATTATCAGAACCATTACCAACATGATGCGCTCTCTCCTCTTCCACGCATTTATTCCCCTTCCCTATTGGCCTCACGCCTTATCCACCACATGTTATCTCCTAAACATTCTCCCTTCCACTACCCTACACCATCGCTCGCCAGCTCATGCACTTTATTACGCCATTCCTAGGTATGATCACCTTCGCACCTTCGAGTGCTTGTGTTTCCCAAACCAGTCCTCCACGGCTCCACACAAGCTTCACCCGCGCTCCACTCCATGTGTCTTCCTAGGCTATCCGTCTGATCATCGCGGTTATCTTTGCCTCGATGTCAAGACCCATAAGCTTATTTTGTCACGTCATGTCACGTTTGATGAGTCTCGTTTTCCCTTTTCTCCTCCTCTTCTCCCCTCTTCCACACCTCCTGTGTCTCAGTCAGAGTCAGAGTCATCATTCCCTCACTTTCTGTTTCCCTAGAGCTCTCCCGGTGCTCCTGCCTCTCCCCCTCCCCCACCACCACCACCCCTACCCCCAGACCACACATCCTTAGTGTCTCTGGCGTCTTCCGACCCCGTTAGATCGTCTCCATGACCACCGAACATCGCCCCGCCATCCAAACCCATGACTTCGCAACACCTAACACTCGCCAAGCAGCCATGCCGCGGCCGCAGCACAATGTTGCAGCCGCAACCAATCACTACCCCACCCCCCATCCCTCGCCTCACCTACTGGCAGCGGCCACAACATCATGTTTCGGTCGCGGCCAATCAACTTGCGGCGGGCATGCTGCGCCCACTGCTTTCCCCGCCGCTTCTCACTCCCTTGCCTCCGTCCTTCCCGATTCCCAATCCACCCCTACCTCCATCCCGACCTCCCTTTCCCCCATTCCCACCTCCCACAAAACAGCCCTCCTCGACCCAAATTGGCAGGCGGGTATGCTCGACGAATACAGGGCCCTTACGAAGAATGGTACTTGGGTTCTTGTCCCTCGCCCTCCTGAGGCGAACGTCATTCATTGTATGTGGCTCTTCCGTCACAAGTTCCGCTCTGATGGGACGTTGTAGCGCTACAAAGCCTGTCTTGTGGTCAACGGTAGATCTCAGCAGGCAGGTATTGATTGTGATGAGACGTTCAGCCTTGTGGTCAAGCCTGCCACTATCCGAGTGGTCTTGAGTCTAGCTTTGTCGCGCAACTGGGCCATCCATCAGTTAGATGTCAAGAACGCCTTTCTGCATGGCCATCTGAATGAGATCGTCTACATGTTTCAGTCGTCGGGGTTTGATGATGTTGATCGTCCAAAGCATATCTGTCTCCTCAAGCGCTCGATGTATGGTCTGAAACAGGCTCCGCGGGCTTGGTTCCAGCGCTTCGCCTCTCATCTGCTCTGTTTGGGTTTCATTGGCAGCCGCTCGGATACGTCTCTGTTTATCTATCGCAGAGGCTCAGACTTGGCATTCCTGCTACTATATGTCGACGACATCATTCTCACCGCCTTTTCTGATGCCCTTCGGACGTCCATTATTTCGCAGTTGAGTGCGGAATTTTCCATGTCTGATCTAGGTCAGTTGTCTTGCTTCTTGGGAGTTGCTGTTCAGCGTCATGCGTCTGGTCTATTTCTCTCACAAAGTAAGTATGCTGCTGAGATTGTTGCTCGGGCTAAGATGGTCAACTGTAATCTAGTCGTCGCCCCTGTCAATACATCCAACAAGCTCAGTGCTCATTCTGGTCCTTTGGTTGATGATCCGACATTGTACATAAGCCTCGCTGGTGCTCTTCGGTATCTCACTTTCACCAGGCCTGATATCAGTTACGCCGTTCAGCAAGTCTGCTTGTTCATGCATGCACCCAGAGAACCCCACTTTCAGGCTTTGAAGCGGATCATTCGGTACATCAGCGGCACCCTTGAGCTTGGCACCACGATCACTCCTTCCTCTAAGCTTGATCTTGTTGCTTACACTGATGCGGATTGGGGTGGTTGTCCTAACACACGTCGCTCCACGCCTGGTTATTGTGTCTTCCTCAACGACACCCTTGTGTCATGGCCAGCCAAGTGTCAGTCTGTCGTGTCTCGCTCCAGCGCTGAGGCAGAATACAGGGGTGTTGCCAACGCTGTCTCCGAGTGCTCTTGGCTCCGCAATCTCCTGCTTGAGCTTCGTTGCCCTCTTTAGAAGGCCACTCTGGTCTACACTGACAACGTCTCAGCCGTCTATCTGGCTAGCAACCCAGTCCAGCATCAACGCACGAAGCACATTGAGCTTGATCTCCACTTCGTCAGGGACAAGGTTGCCATTGGACATGTCTGCGTTCTACATGTCCCGTCCTCTTATCAGTACGTTGATATATTCACCAAGGGTTTACCTAGACAATTGTTCATTGATTTTCGTTCCAGTCTCACTGTCCGGACCCCTCCCGTTTCGACTGCGGGGGTTTGATAGATTACATAGGTCTCCTTATGTATAGTGGGCTAGAAGCCCGTTAAGACCCAATACCTTTACATCAATTCTATCATTCTACAGGTTTGTTATGGAACAACTATGTGAGCTAGAAGAGAGAGTGTTTTGCCTATAAATACAGATCACTCATATACATTTGTAATCATTAAAATCAATTCAATAAACACATAAATTCATTTATCCATTTTCTCTCTCGGATACATCATGTAACATGGTATCAGTCGGGATCTTTTTCTCTTGATCCATGGCGTTTGAGCAAGTGCAAGATCCTCGTTTTCCTCCTCCCAATTCAATTGATCCTCTCAGTGAGCTCTTCCTCAACATTTCTGATCATCCAAGCTACATTCTCTCAGTGAATTTGCTTGATGGCCGGAATTTTCATCACTAGAAGCGATCAGTTGAATTCTCCCTGCGAGTGAAGAACAAGATAGAATTCGTCACCGGTTCATGTCGTCCTCCTGCAGACAATCGGCTTCTTTTGATGCAGTGGGAGAGGTGCAACAACATGGTGATGTATTGGCTCATCCACTCCGTCAACAAAACTATTGCCAAATCCATCCTCTACTGCAGATCGGCTTCGTAGATCTGGAAGGATCTAACGGCACGCTTTGGCAAGCCCAGTCGCACTCGAATTTTTCAGGTTCAACGAGATATCACATCTCTCTCCCAAGGTTCTATGTCAATTACCGATTATTTCACTCGTATGAAAGCACTTTGGGATGAATACTTGATGTTTGTTGAAGATCAAGTGTGTTCTTGTGGATCTTCTGCACTTTCCACGAAAATTCTCACTGATCAGCAGGTTGTTCAGTTCCTAATGGGGCTCAATGAGTCTTATTCCACCATTCATGGGAACATCTTGCTCGTTATACCGGTAAGATCATGAGATTGATTATAATTTTCTCCTTGAGAGTTTTCATTCATTGATGAACATATATATATAAGTTACAAAGGTATTGGGCCTTATTGGGCCTTTGGGTCCACTATACATGAAGAGACCTATGTAATCTATCAAACCCCAGCAGTCGAAACTGGAGGGGGGCGTACAGTGAGACTGGAACGAAAATCAATGAACAACTGTCTAGGTAAACCCTTGGTGAATATATCAGCGTACTGATAAGAGGACGGGACATGTAGAACGCGGACATGTCCAATGGCAACCTTGTCCCTGGCGAAGTGGAGATCAAGCTCAATGTGCTTCGTGCGTTGATGCTGGACTAGGTTGCTAGCCAGATAGACTGTAGACACATTGTTAGTGTAGACTAGAGTGGCCTTCTGAAGAGGGAAACGGAGCTCAAGCAGGAGATTGCAGAGCCAAGAGCACTCGGAGACAACGTTGGCAACACCCATGTATTCTGCCTCAGCGCTGGAGCGAGAGACGACAGACTGACGCTTGGCGGACCACGACACAAGGGTGTCGTTGAGGAAGACATAGTAACCAGACGTGGAGTGACGTGTGTCAGGACAACCACCATCCTCAACCCCAAAGACACCGCCTTGGATGCTTGGACAAAATTAAAGAATCTCTTTCAAGACAACAAGTCCACCCGTGCTGTCTATCTTGAGCACGAATTTTCAAGTTGCAAGCTTTCCTCCTTTCCGTCGATCTCCGCCTATTGTCAGCACATCAAGACCTTGTCTGATCAACTAGACGATGTCGACTCCAAACCCAATGCCACCCGCCTTGTTCTCCAGGTACTTTCGGGTCTTTCCTCTGAATACAATGTTGCTGCAACTCATATCCAGCAGACAGAACCTCTCCCCACATTCGAAAAGACCCGGTCTTAATTGATACTGGAGGAGACTCGCCTTCACCGTCAGACCACCGAAGCCGCAAAGGACAAGACGACATTGGTCTCGTCCAGCGACATCGACGAGTACTATGCCCCGCAGACCAACCGCCACAACGACCAACCTGCTGCGAGAGGTCGGCTGCAAGAGGCCGCCGCCTCTCGCAGCCGGCTAGGGTAGGGTGGCGGCAAGGGGGAGGGGCGGCGGAAAGGGGGTGGGGAGGCGGCTAGGGTTTAGGTTTAGAAGAAAAAGAAGAAATAGGGTGTGAGGATTTTAGGCTCTGATACCATGTAAGATCACGAGATTGATTGTAATGTCCTCCTTGAGGGTTTCCATTCATTGATGAACATATATATATGTTACAAAGGTATTGGGCCTTATTGGGCCTTTGGGCCCACTATACATGAAGAGACCTATGTAATCTATCAATACCTCCTCCTTCTCTAGATGAGGCTTATCAAATGGTTTTGCAAGATGAAGATCAATGATCCATTCATTCTATTGATGGCTCTCTCAACTCTGATTCTACTGCTTTAGCTGCGAATTCATCCAAGAATTCTGGATCAAAGCCCTCTGCAAACTCTGGATCCAAGAATCCTGATAAACCTGCAAATGGCAAAGGTTCTGGGAAAAGGAATAAGCTTTTCTGTGAGCACTGTAAGCAGACAAATCACACCATTGACCGGTGTTGGAAGCTCCATGGCTATCCCTCATCACAACAATCTCGAGGAGGCCATTCCGCTGCAAACGTTTCCTCTACACCGTCAGATTCCACACAGGGTGTTTCCCCCTCCGCACCTTTTTCTCTCACTGCTGATCAGTACAGTTAGTTGATGACTCTTCTAGGTAAGAATTCGTCCGAGGCTTCTGATTCCTGTGCCTTTCTAGCAGGTAAAGCATTGTCTACTTTCCTCTTGCAATTCTTCTTCTTGGATCATTGACAGTGGAGCTACAAACCACATTACACTCCATCTCTCTTCTTTGACTACCTTTGATTCCATTTCCAAACCAGTGAGCATTACCATGCCTAATGGTCACAAATCTTCTGTGCCCAACACTGGCTCTATTTTTTTTTAATAATGATTTCTTTATTTCCAATGTTCTCCATCTACCTGAGTTTTGTTTCAATTTGCTTTATATCTCTAAACTCACTAAAGACCTACATTCTAATGTCATTTTCACACCTACTGCTTGCTATCTACAGGACCCTTTGAGGAAGAGGCCAATTTTGATTGGTAAAGAAGACAAAGGATTGTATGTGCTTGACAAGTCTGTCATGACCACCTCTACTTCACCTGTTGGATCTTCAACTGTCCTTGCTTCCTTCTCCACGAACCCTGATCTTTGGCATTGCAGACTTGGTCATGTAGCCTATGAACAACTCAGGCATATTCCAGCTTTTTCCTCTACTTCAAAAACTCAATACATTTGTAAAGTTTGCCCTTTGGCTAAGCAGCATAGGAAGCCTTTCTTTAGATCAAACAACATTGCTTCCTCTCCTTTTGAACGTGTCCACATTGACACTTGGAGTCCATATAAGACCACCACTTACAATGGATTTAGATTTTTTCTTACCATTGTTGATGATTTTACTCGTTGTACTTGGCTCTTTCTCGTGTAAGAGAAATGCCCTGAGCATAATAAAATCATTTCATGCTTCTGTCCTTACTAGTTTAATGTCTCCATTAAATCTATTAGATCTGACAATGCTCTTGAGTTCTCTGATGCTTCTACACAACAATTCTATACAAATCATGATATTTCTCATCAAACATCTTGTGTGGATTCCCCCCAACAAAATGGCAGGGTTGAACGAAAACATAAACACCTTTTGGAGGTTGCTCGTTCCTTGCTTTTTCAGTCAAACTTACCCACTGAGTATTGGGGTCATTGTGTCCTTACAGCTACATACCTGATCAATATGACTCCTTTGCCATCTCTTAAACACAAAACTCCATATGAATTGCTATTTCATAAACCCCCTGATTACTCCTTTCCTAGAGCTTTTGGCTGCTTAGCTTTTCTCTGCACTCTTAAACGTTCAAGGGATAAACTGCAACCTCGGGCTAGTCCTTGTGTGTTCATAGGCTACTCTCATGGCAAGAAGTCTTACATGGCTTTAGACCTTCAAACCAAGAAAGTGTTTCATTCCAGAGATATGTTTTTTTTTCATGAACAACATTTCCCCTTTCACTACATGAAACACATTGCCAACAACACCTTACCTACCCCTATTGCTGACTATCTTGATTACATTTTTTGTCCTATTGAGACTCCTCCTCCTGAGGCACCTCCAGTCTCACCATCACCACCTGCATCCCTTTCAAGTCATGACAACAACCATGATATAAGTGGCCTTTCTCCCTCACCACCTACTGTTGTCCCTCCAAGAAGATCCAACAGGCAACACAAACCTCCTTCTTACCTAGGTGACTACTCTTGCACATAAATTCCCTCGTCCTCTACATCAATCAATTTGGTAACTTCTTCTACTTTACCCTCATCTCATTTTGTTTTTCTCTCCACTGTATCCTCCTATAATGAACCTGCATCTTATTCACAAGCCTCTTCTGATCCAAATTGGATTTTAGCAATGAAGAAGGAGATTGATGCTTTACTTTCTAATGGCACTTGGGATCTAGTTGCTCTCCCACCAGGTAAGAAACCTATTGGGTGCAAATGGGTCTATAAAGTCAAACTCAAGGCTGATGGTACTCTAGAGAGGTACAAAGCTCGGTTGGTGACCAAAGGATTCACTCAGAAATATGGTATAGACTATCATGAAACCTTCTCCCCAGTGGTTAAAATGGAAACTGTCAGGAGCTTGATCTCAGTTGCAGCCTCCAGGAAATGGTCCATCCACCAACTTGATGTAAACAATGCTTTTTTGCATGGATTTCTTCATGAGGATGTCTATATGAGGATGCCTGAAGGTATTCCCAATCCAAATAATCTTGTGTGCAAACTGAAAAAGTCACTCCATGGTTTAAAGCAAGCCTCACACCAATGGTTTCAGAGGTTAACTGTTGCTCTAGAATCTCTTGGATTTGTTCAGTCCCGAAATGATTACTCTCTCTTCACTCGGTCTGCTAATGGTCATCTTACTCTTGTTGCCATTTATGTTGATGATTTACTAATCACAGGATATGATCCTGTTGTGATCTCTCAGTTGAAGAGGTTCCTTGATAGTGAGTTCAACATCAAAGACCTTGGATTGTTACATTTTTCTTGGGTTTTGAAGCATCTTACCTTACCACTGGCATTGCTTTAACCCAACAAAAGTTCACCCAAGAGCTTCTTCAAGATGTTGATCTATCAGGCCTCAAATCTGTGTGCACACCTCTCCCTCTACACTGCAAGCTATCACCTGATATGGATGCTCCTTTAGCAGATCCATCTCTTTACAAAAGACTGGTTGGAAAACTTAATTTCCTCACTCAAACTCGTCCGGATTTGAGTTTTGCAGTCCAGTCCCTCAGTCAGTTCATGGCATCTCCTTGCCAATCTCATTATGAAGCTCTCCTTCACACTATTCGTTATGTGCAAGGCACTGCTGGCAATGATATTCTCCTAAATGGTTCTTATTATCCTAAGCTCAGTGCATATTCAGACTCTGATTGGGCGTCGGGTCCCTTTACTAGATGATCAGTCACATGCTACATTCTACTGCTAGGTGCTTCTCCTATCAGTTGAAAGTCGAAGAAGCAATCAGTAGTTTCCAGAAGCTCCGCTGAGGCAGAGTACAGAGCCATGGCTCAGGCAGCTGCTGAGACCACTTGGTTAGTCCGTTTGCTCTCAGACATGGGTATTCAGTCCCTTCAACCAGTCACTCTCCATTGTGACAATAGCTCTGCTCTCCAAATTGCCAAGAATCCCGTCTTTCACGAAAGAACAAAACACATCGAGGTGGATTGTCATTTCACAAGGGATAAAATCATGGAAGGCCTCCTAGAATTGTCATACATTCCAACAACTGTTCAGCTAGAAGATGTGTTCACAAAGGTTCTCCCTTCAGCTCAACAAAACCGGTTACTCTCCAAGCTCGGATTGTTTCACCCTCCAACTTACGAGGGCCTATTGGATACTGCTTCCGACGATGACAAGTTGAAGAAGAACGAGTGATTGGCGCCAATTTCAGTTGTTCAATTTTCGGTTACAAAGTTGTTAGGTTGTGTGGTTTGTTATGGAACAACTATGTGAGCTAGAAGAGAGAGTGTTTTGTCTATAAATACAGATCACTCATATACATTTGTAATCAAGAAAATCAATTCAATAAACACAGAAATTCATTTCTCCATTTTCTCTCTCGGATACATCTTGTAACAGTTAGGGGGAATTGGACTTGCTACTGGAAGATTGAGATGATTACCGTACCTCTCACTTTCATCTTAATATTCCAGATTTTGATAACATTTATGTCATGCATATCTTTAAGAAAGTGAATCGTGTAGCAAATTTATTGTGACTCAACTAAGCAACTATATCTCTAATCTCTATTGATGATCCTCCCTAGCTTTAGAAGCTAACCCTCCCAAATTCTTTCTTGTTATAAAAAATGCTAGTAAGAGGAGAATGTTCAAAGCGTTGAAATCAAACCAGGAAAAAGTCATATAGGGCCAAATGGAGTAATGTCAAATCCCAATAGGGCCAAATATCCCATCACGATCACAAGGTAGAAAATTGATTCAAAACAACAATAAAATTAAGTAAATCATATCGTTTAATAATCAATGCACAAAAGTAAGTAGCTGAGGAATAACCAAAGGAGGGAAATGGGGTGCCGGTGGAGGAAGAGTTCTAAATTCAATCAAAACAATGATAAAATCACTATCGTTAATAATTTGGCATCATCTATCAGAAATAACAGAAACCACACCACTATGACTCAGACACTCAGTCTAACTTCTTAGGCGGAAACCCACCACTATGACTAGCAACAAATTAATGACAAGTTTGAATGTAATCTAAAATAAAAAACACACTTAATTAAATATTTAAGAAAACCTGTCTATTTCAAGTTTGAAAGGAAACACCTATTTGTGCTCACTCATTTTCCTGTATGAATTGGAGGTATTATATTGCAAGTGATTTGTTTGAAGAAAACATATGTTCACTGCATATTGGAAATTAAAACAGCTTGATAAATTGGTAACTTGTTTCAGTACTAGAATTAAGATTCCCATAAATCACAGACAATTACACATATAGTTCTACTGCACTTGGTAATTGATTGGCCTATTATACAGACATGATAATGTATTCATAAGTAAACTATAGTATATATATGTTTGCTAATAACTCGCAGGTTTCTCATGGCACTGCCCTTCCTACTAAAAAAACAGTTCGAATCTCTTTGGGTGTGATGACCAAACATCAAGTGGAATAAGGCAGAAGAGGATTCTCATCAGTGTACAGGGGACTGCTAGCACCAGCAGGGAGTGTGACTGATGTGAACTCCTCTCTACTTATATCTGTCATGTCAAAATCATCATATGCTGCATATTGGATTGGAATTTCTTCTTGTTGTTGGTACCAAGCACTCACTTGAGCTGGGGATTTCATTATCCTCTCCAGTGTCATTGCCACTTCCTTCATTGTCGGTCTTACTCTTCCGCTCCAGCCTACGCAGCGCTTTGCCAGCTCAACTACGCATATCAGTTCATCCTCCTTGGCCTGTTTCACAATTTCAGGGTCCAGGATTTCGGACAGCCTTGAATTTTGTGTCAGGAACTGAAACTCTGTCACCAAATTCTTTTGCTCTGCAGTGCTTGCGTCCCTCATGATTGGCTTCTTGCTAGTCAAAAGCTCCAACAGGACCACCCCGAAACTATAAACATCACTCTTCTCTGTGAACTGATATGATTGGAAGTATTCTGGGTCCAGATACCCCATTGTTCCTTGAACGAGTGTGGTCAAGTGTGTTTGATCAATCGCAATGGTCTTGGAGGATCCAAAATCGGAAACCTTTCCTCTGTGCTTTTCATCCAAAAGTATGTTTGATGACTTGATATCCCTATGATAGATAGGAATGGATGAAGATGAATTTAGATACGCAATGGCACCTGCTGAATTTGTAGCAATTTTAAGACGCATCTCCCAGCTAATGAAAAAATCTTCATCTGGGTCATGGATATGCCGATAAAGTGTTCCATTGGGAATGAACTCGTAAACAAGAAGAGGCACTTCAGTCTCTAGACAACAACCAAATAGCTTGACTACATGTCTATGGCTTACCCGAGACAAAATAACCACTTCATTTATGAATTGCTCCAACTGGCTTTCATCAACCAACTTAGACTTCTTAACTGCAACAATACTTCCATCTTTCAACATACCTTTGTAGACAGTTCCTTGACCACCTTGACCCAGTATCCGGTTTTTATTAAAGTTGTTTGTGGCTTTGTTCAATTCACTTATAGTGAATATCTTTGTTCTCTCTACAACGCCTTCATCCGATGACAGCTGTTGTTGCAACAACAAACCACCATTGCGCTTGAAGAATTTAGCCTTTCTCTTCATCTCCATTCTCCTCTTGATAAACCGATATAGGCCGTAGAGGCAAGCCAATAAAAGTAGCATGCCAAAACCAATGCTAAGTCCTGAATATAAAGGGGGTCCAAAAGCACATTTAAGCAATATCCTCTACAAATTGACAAAAAGAACTAGATTTTTTGAAAGGAAACAGTTCTCACCCAGAATTGTTGCAAGATTTAAGAGTTGACAATAATATTTCCCTTCCGTTTGTGAATATAAGCAATATCCTCGACAACCCTTGCATCCTTCGGGAGCTGTTTAAGATCAAGAAAAAGAAATCCGGATGCATGAATTGGCTCATTTTGACCTCTTCTTCGGGCACAGGAAAGTAAAAGGGAGAGAGCAATTTACCTTGGCATCCGACATAAGGATTCCCGTAATAGTAGAAATCATCACACTCACAGTAAAAGAAATCAGATCCCTCAAACTTACAAGTGGCATGATCAGTTTTGTCAAGCTTAACGTTGCGTGGCCATGTCCAAATCAATGCTACCGGAGCCGAAGACATTAGATCAGAACTTGAAAGATCAGGCACATCATTATTGCTGTCCTGCGCTGCTAAATTTGCCGCAAGGCAATTTGAACCTTGGTAGTCGAAATCTATCTGATAAAATTTAAGATCACCTTGACCATATGATAACCCCGTTCCGCAGCAATGAACCCCATTGCAGAAGTCTGTGGGTATTGCACTGTTGTTGTTGTCGCAGACAGTGGCACACCCTGCCACAATCGATTTGCTTTCGTTAACCAAGATCGCGCTGCCTGGACAGCCCGCCATCACGAAATCATTATAAGCGGCTGAGAAGCTGTAAGGGCTTCCCGTCAAGTTAATACTATTGCTGAGCTGTTGCTGGCTTTGTGTGTCTGCACTGCACACTTTCAGGGAAGGTAACCTCACTATCACGCGCTGACTATAAACAGATGCAGAAGGATCTGCTGCCCCCATAAACTCAAGGTTGAATAAGTTGGAGAAGAAGGGTTTGGGGATTGAGACCTTGGAATTTTTTGTTGGAGATGGCCTACACTCGATCTCAAACCAGGAATCAACGAAGCAGCCTGCCCCTATTCCGAACGGAAATGGGATACTCACACTTCCACAGCTATCCTTACAGCCAGGCTTCGCCACACCGGGTGTGTTTGCCTTTGGCTCAACCACCACCATTTTCATGGCTGCAGCTAGGAGTAAGCAATTTACAAGTTTTGGGATCATAGCTTTCCACATTATACACTATAACAGAGAGCTTTCCCGTTTAAAGAAGTTTAATAACGAAAATAATTTATCAAACTTTAAACTGCTGAATACTAGTCTCTGTAGTGTTCAAACTTAATACTGTATATTAATCTTCTGTAGTAAGACTATAGTGCAAGTTTACTCTAAAAAGTCTTCAGCTCAGTGTCATTCAGTTTCCAGTTCGATCTTTCCAGGAAAGTCACAATGACAAAAGCCTAATTCTCCAAGTAGAAAATTCATAAATTGTCTATTTCATCAATAGTACTAGTTGTAACTGCACCTCTGTAATTTGGTATTTCTGCTTTGTTAGTGTGTCTGTCTTTTACTTGTATTGACGGTTAGTCCGTCACCGACATTTTCGGCCTCTCGACCAACCGGGCCTGTCGGGTGCTTTGAATTCTTACTTAATTAAAAAAGTACATAAAATCTACATTTAAAAAAAAAAAAAGGAAACGGTAGTAAATAACCAACTTTCCGGAATACTTTTGAGAGGGAGTGTTAGGATGTCTTTATAAACACAAAAGACTACCCTACATCATCCTTTCAGTTGAATTTAACACATCTTTTTTTTTGTGTTACACTGGTTTATGTTATAGCAGAAGAAAAAACCTTCCTTGAATAATTATGCAATGTAATATACGAGTGCGTATACAGTAATTTTTTATAGCAGAAGAGAAATGGCCCCTTATCATAATGAAAAGCCGCATATATGGTATCAAGAGGCTGCACATCGATCAATGCATAAGGTACTCGAAGTCCCCACAGGAAGTGGGTTTGAGATGAACTCTGCTCCATTCATCGCATTCTCCGACAACCCATCATCTGGAACTAGGAAAGCTTGCTGGTAACAAGTAGAGGCTTGATCAGGGGATTTCATTATCATTTCCAACGTCATTGCTACCTCCTTCATTGCGGGCCTTAGTTTTCCGCTCCAACTAATACAACATTTTGCAAGATCAACAATGGCCATCAGCTCTTCCTCCTTGACCTGTTTAACAATATCAGGGTCCAAGATATTGGACAGCCCGGAATTTTCAATCTGAAACAAGAACTCTGTCGCCAAGTTCTTTTGCTCCATAGAACCTGCATCTCTGTAAATTGGATTCTTACCCGTCAAAATCTCCAATAGGACAACCCCAAAACTATAAACATCACTTTTCTCTGTAAACTGATACGATTGGAAGTACTCTGGATCGAGGTACCCCATTGTGCCCTGGACGAGAGTGGTCAAGTGTGTCTGATCAATTGCAATGGTCTTGGAAGATCCAAAGTCGGAAACTCTTGCTCTGTGTTTTTCGTCCAATAGTATGTTTGAAGACTTGATATCCCTATGATAGATGGGAATGGATGCAGATGAATGTAGATATGCAATGGCACCTGCTGAATCTGCAACAATTTTAAGACGCATCT
Source organism: Persicaria tinctoria (assembly GCA_037127255.1). Classification (NCBI taxonomy): domain Eukaryota; kingdom Viridiplantae; phylum Streptophyta; class Magnoliopsida; order Caryophyllales; family Polygonaceae; genus Persicaria; species Persicaria tinctoria. The sequence continues at coordinate 13,363,534 of JBANSL010000012.1, forward strand.
CCCAACTAATGCAAATATCTTCATCAGGGTCATGTATATGTTGGTAAAGCGTACCATTCGGAATGAACTCATAAACAAGAAGAGGGACTTCTGTCTCTAGACAACATCCCAACAGCTTGACTACATTTCTATGGTTTATTTGCGACAAAATAACCACCTCATTTATGAATTGCTCCAACTGGCTTTCATCGAGCAATTTGGACTTCTTAATTGCAACAATTCTCCCATCAAGCAACATGCCTTTATATACTGTCCCTTGGCCACCTTGACCAAGTATCCGATTTTCATTGAAGTGATCTGTTGCCTTGTCCAATTCATCTGTAGTGAAAATCGTTGTTTTCTCTAGAACGCCTTCGTCAGATGACAATTGTTGTTGCAACAACAAACCACCGTTACGCTTGAAGAATTTAGCTCTGCGCCTCATCTCCCTTCTCCGTTTGATAAAACGATAGAGCCCATATAGGCCACTCACCAAAAGTACTATGCCAAAACTGATGGAAAGACCTACACGTAGAGATAGACCTTACTTGCATCATAATTCTACACAAAAATTAAATTAATCTCCAAGTGTTTTTTACACTTCTTCAACAATAGAGGAAATATCAAGTTTATAAGCACTTATTAGAAAGTAATACTTTAGCTATATATATACCACTCTGTTATGGAGAAAAGGAGTATTTCTTTATCACCCCCAAAAAAAGTCTTATTTTGATTAACATATATACATGTTATGAATTTGATTATAGGTTAAAAGTGCAAAATTTGATGAGATTGTTCTTACCAAGGATGGATGCAAGCTGTGGTATCTTTTGACAGTCATATGCACCAGGGATATAAACACCGTCGTCATCCTCTTTTGGATAACAATATCCTCGACAACCCTTACAACCTTGAGGAACTGATTAAAGAATGATGAGAAAAGAAATCAACAGGTATCATCAAACAAAAACAATAATATTGAAGGATAGGGTAGCATATGTGAGAGACAAGGTAGACTGATATCTAATTGGGGATAAAGCTTTTACCATGACATCCATTGGGGACGTAAGCATTCCCATAATAGTTACGACCTTTGCAACGACAAGATAAAGTATTATCCGGAGGAAAACGGAGACAAGAGGCACGATAATCATTGTCAGCCGGAAGGTTGCTTATCCAATTCCAATACATTAACACTGGGACAGCAGAGGATGGATTGAAACTGGAAAGGCTTCCAGCATATTGATTACCATAACGACCCTCGATTATCGCGGCTACAAGGCAGCTATGACTTTCATTTGAAGTGTTAGCGTGGTGAGTAAATTCTACTCGATAAAATGGAAGTTGGATAGATCCGTGCAGTGGTGTCTGACAGCAACCAACCCCATAGCAACTGTTTGGGGGTATGGGTATTGCACTGTTGCTGTGACGACAGACTGTGGCACACCCTGCCAGGTTTGAGTTGCTTTGGTCCAACAACACCGCACTGCCTGGACAACCCTCCATGACGTAGAAGTTGTCGGATGTCGAGAAGGTGAATGGGCTTCCCGTCAAGTTAATACTTCTCTGTTGTTGAGAGTGAGTCCCTTCTACAGAACACACGTTCCAGGGATGGATCCCGACAGTAAAAGTTGGTTGAAGACCATTAAAAGTAACCGCGAAGACCTCAAAGTTGAATGAGGATAAGAAAGGGGTGGACATGGAGGCATTATTAGAAGTAGGAGATGGCAGCCTGCAATCGATCTCAAACCAGTGATCAAGGTAGCAACCCTCACCCATCCCGAACGGGTAGGGGATACTCACGTTTCCGCAGGTATCCCTACAGCCAGGCTTTGCAATAACGGGTGCATCTGCCTCAACAACCACTACGTGCAAGGCTGGTAGCAGCATCAGTGGCAGTACCCAAACGGAAAGGACTTGTGTTAGCAATCGTGATTGCATAGCTCTCCCCCTTTTTTTCAAAACTTTTTTGGAGAATATATTTCAAGTTTGGCTGGGTATACATGACACATATTGTTTTTAATTTTATTTATTGTGATAGATGAATGAGATATTGAAGGTGATTTCCCAGAAAATCATCGTTTCAGCTCACACTGACTCCACCAGGACCACCACGTCACGGAAACTTGCTTAAATTCTACCATAACTTATTCAACGGCAAATAGTGTTCTTCATCAATTGAATATACTAACATAATTGTGTTGAAACGTAATACTGAAAAATGATTCAAATTAATTATCTACATAACTCTTGGAATTTATAATGTCATGGGTACTGATTTTTTATTTACTACTCCCTCGGTTTGGCAAAATATATCAATAGTTATGAAATTATTTTTAAAAATTAATTTAAAATTTTGATATTTAATCTAATTTTTACCATCTAAAAGAGTGTGCAACCACTTATTTTGCCGAATGGGATGGAGTGTTTATAGAGTTAAATGCTTTGCATTTCAAGTTAGAATAAAATGCACATTTAATGAAAATATTCATAATCCTTAGATTGATAGACTCGTGATTTCATGTATACATAGCAACTAGCAAGCTGAACATCAATATATTTTTTACTTTTATGGAAAAAAAGTTTGGTTGAGTACAAGTTTTGCATTATATTGGATTTACCTCGCCAGAACTACTTTATGATGTTGGTAGAACTACTTTATAACGGTGGGTCATCCGACGTGGGGGGCAACGCACGCCAAGCGCAAACGCGCTAATCAAGCCGAGCACACAATCCAAGCGGGGTTCCATCTCAAAACCAATTGGCAATGAGAGGAGTAGTCCACCAACCTTATATGTTGTTCAAGTATTCTCTAGATTACCGATGTGGGACAACCACATTCCAACACGCCCCCTCAGGTGCAACGGCATTTTTTAGCCAAGAAGTTGCACTTGCCACATGCGCTTATATGGGAACCAATGCCCGCGACATGCCACAAGGCCAGCCAGCGACCCCACCAATCCGAAGACCGAAACTAGCCGAACCCGGCTCTGATACCATGTTAAACTCGGTTGGTCCTGGTGCAGGTCAAGACGCTGGAGGGAGGTCATGTGTGTGGGGCCACATACGGGAGACTCTAGATTACCGATGTGGGACAACCACATTCCAACACGCCCCCTCAGGTGCAACGGCATTTTTTAGCCAAGAAGTTGCACTTGCCACATGCGCTTATATGGGAACCAATGCCCGCGACATGCCACAAGGCCAGCCAGCGACCCCACCAATCCGAAGACCGAAACTAGCCGAACCCGGCTCTGATACCATGTTAAACTCGGTTGGTCCTGGTGCAGGTCAAGACGCTGGAGGGAGGTCGTGTGTGTGGGGCCACATACGGGAGACTCGAACAACACATAAACCCAAACGGGGTTCCATCTCAAAACCAATTGGCCATGAGAGAAGTAGTCCAACAACTTTATATGTTGTTCAAGTATTCTCTAAATTACCGATGTGGGACAACCACCATTCCAACACTAGTTGAGACTCGACTGAGCCACTCTATCCCGGCTTATCAATGAGGAAATTGGATCCGGTGGAGTTGTATATTAACTTCATAGATGGAGTTGGGCAAATATCAACCGTCAAAAAAATAACCGACGGTTAGATTTGGCCGGCCCCCTTCTTCACCCCCACCCCCATCTATTTTTTTTTTTTTTTTTTTTTGAGTGTAAAACCTAACTCCACCCATGAATTTGATAGTCAAATTCGTGGGTGGAGTTGGGTGCTAGTACAGTGGGAGGAGAATGTTCAAAGTGTTGAAATCAAACTAGGAAAAAGTCACTAGGGACAAATGGAGTAATGCCAAATCTCAATATCCCATCACGATAATCACAATGTAGAAAATTGATTCAAAACAACAATAAAATTAAGCAAATCATATCGTTTGACTTTATCTCTCCAATCTTCTACCTTGTGATCTTGATGGGATTGAGCAAAATCTAAAACATTAAAAAGTATTTTCTTGTAAGATATGTACAAGAGGGAGGAGAGTATTTTCAATTCATAGCATGATGAAAATTGCCACCATGATTTCCCAGGAAACCTCTACCATCAAAGTCAATGCACAAAAGTAAGTTACTGAGGAATAAACAACGGAGGGAGAGGGGGTGCCGGTGGAGCCGTGGATGAAGAGTTCTGAATTCAATCAAAACAATAATAAAATCACTATCGTTTGGCATCATCTATCCAAAATAATAGAAACCACACCACTATGACTAGCAACAAATGAAAAGTTTGAATGTAATCTAAAATAAAAACCACACTTAATTAATTAAATATTTAAGAAAAGCTGTCTATTTCAAGTTTGAAAGGAAACACTTATTTGCTCACTCATTTTCCTATATGAATCGGTTTGTATTGCAAGTGATTTGTTTGAAGAAAACATATGTTCACAGACAATTATACATATAATTCTCCTGCACTTGGTAACTTATTTCAGTACTGATAAATCACAGCTTATTGGGAAATATTAGCAAACATATGTTCACTGCATATTGGGAATTAAAACAGCTTGACAAATTGGTAACTTATTTCAGTACTGATAAATCACAGACAATTATACATATAATTATCCTGCACTTGGTAATTGCTTAGCTTATTATGCAGACATGATAATGTATTCTATAAGTAAACTATATGTTTGCTAATAACTAGCAACAAATTAATGACAAGTTTGAATGTAATCTAAAATAAAAAACACACTTAATTAAATATTTAAGAAAACCTGTCTATTTCAAGTTTGAAAGGAAACACCTATTTGTGCTCACTCATTTTCCTGTATGAATTGGAGGTATTATATTGCAAGTGATTTGTTTGAAGAAAACATATGTTCACTGCATATTGGAAATTAAAACAGCTTGATAAATTGGTAACTTGTTTCAGTACTAGAATTAAGATTCCCATAAATCACAGACAATTACACATATAGTTCTACTGCACTTGGTAATTGATTGGCCTATTATACAGACATGATAATGTATTCATAAGTAAACTATAGTATATATATGTTTGCTAATAACTCGCAGGTTTCTCATGGCACTGCCCTTCCTACTAAAAAAACAGTTCGAATCTCTTTGGGTGTGATGACCAAACATCAAGTGGAATAAGGCAGAAGAGGATTCTCATCAGTGTACAGGGGACTGCTAGCACCAGCAGGGAGTGTGACTGATGTGAACTCCTCTCTACTTATATCTGTCATGTCAAAATCATCATATGCTGCATATTGGATTGGAATTTCTTCTTGTTGTTGGTACCAAGCACTCACTTGAGCTGGGGATTTCATTATCCTCTCCAGTGTCATTGCCACTTCCTTCATTGTCGGTCTTACTCTTCCGCTCCAGCTTACGCAGCGCTTTGCCAGCTCAACTACGCATATCAGTTCATCCTCCTTGGCCTGTTTCACAATTTCAGGGTCCAGGATTTCGGACAGCCTTGAATTTTGTGTCAGGAACTGAAACTCTGTCACCAAATTCTTTTGCTCTGCAGTGCTTGCGTCCCTCATGATTGGCTTCTTGCTAGTCAAAAGCTCCAACAGGACCACCCCGAAACTATAAACATCACTCTTCTCTGTGAACTGATATGATTGGAAGTATTCTGGGTCCAGATACCCCATTGTTCCTTGGACGAGTGTGGTCAAGTGGGTTTGATCAACTGCAATGGTCTTGGAAGATCCAAAATCGGAAACCTTTGCTCTGTGCTTTTCATCCAATAGTATATTTGAAGACTTGATATCCCTATGATAGATAGGAATGGATGAAGATGAATGTAGATATGCTATGGCACCTGCTGAATCTGCAGCAATTTTAAGACGCATCTCCCAGCTAATGAAGAAATCTTCATCGGGGTGATGGATATGCTGGTAAAGCGTTCCATTGGGGATGAACTCGTAAACAAGAAGAGGGACTTCTGTCTCTAGACAACATCCAAATAGCTTGACCACATGTCTGTGGTTTACCTGAGACAAAACAACCACCTCATTTATGAACTGCTCCAACTGGCTTTCATCCACCAACTTGGACTTCTTAACGGCAACAATACTTCCATCTATCAGCATACCTTTGTAGACAGTTCCTTGACCACCCTGACCCAATATCCGATTTCCATTGAAGTTGTTTGTGGCTTTGTTCAATTCACTTACAGTAAATATCTTCGTTCTCTCTACAACGCCTTCATTCGATGACAACTGTTGTTGCAACAACAAACCACCATTGCGCTTGAAGAATTTAGCCCTTCTCTTCATTTCCACTCTCCTCTTGATAAACCGATATAGTCCGTAGAGGCAAGCCAGCAAAATTAGTATGCCAAAACTATTGGCAAGCCCTGAATATACATAAACGGAGTCCAAACACAGAATTAGGCAATATTCTCAACAAACGGATCAATAATACGAATCATGTGTTTTGGAACGAATGAAATCTAGAAGTTGAAGAAACAGTTCTCACCAAGGATGGCTGCATGATTTATAAGTGGTTTATTTTTACAATAATATTTGCTATAGATTTCTTTTCCTGCAGCATCAAGTTGGTTTAAGCAATATCCACGACAGCCTTCGCAACCTTCAGGAGCTGTTTAAGATGAAGAAAATAAATCAGGAGGCATGAATTTGCTCACGTCGGTAATCTCTTAAGAAACTAATTACATACAAGTACTTAGGGATCAAAGTAATGCGGGAGGGCAGGCTAAATTGCATTTATGATGTAGAAGAACATAACTCTTACAGTCTTACCTCTGCATCCGATGTAAGGATTCCCGTCACAGTTGATATCACACAAACAGCTAAAGGAACCATCAGGTCCGCTTTGCGAACAAGTGGCATGGCTAATGTTGCCAGGCACAAGGTCGCTTGTCAATCCCCATCTGAGTAATACCGGAAGTCCAGATAATAGTTCGGAACTTGACAGATATTGTTCAACATCTTGATTTACAGTTGCATCCCAAGCTAATAAAGTTCCTTCAAGGCAATTTTGTTGACGTCCACCTGAAGGTTGGGAGCTGAAACCTATCTGATAAAATTGAAATAGAAAATCTTCGCGATCTAACACCTCTGTTTGGCAGCAAAGAACCCCATTACAGCTTTGAACTGTGCTGTTGTTGCCACAAACAGTGGCACACCCTGCCATGATCGAGTTGCTTTGGTCAACCAACACCGCACTGCCTGGACAGCCCTTCATCATGAAATAATTATCTTGGCCTGAGAAATAGAAAGGGCTTCCTGTCAAGTTAATGCTGCTTTGTTGCTGGCTCTGTGTTTCTGCATTACACACTTTTAGGAGAGGTAACCTGACTCTCATACCCTGATCCAAAATCTGATTTGAAAGAGCACTAGCTTCCACAAGCTCACTGTTTAATTTGGATAAGTAGGGTGTGGGGCTGGAATCCTTAGAATTACTTGTTGACGATGGTCTACACTCGATCTCAAACCAGGGATCAAGGAAGCAACCTTCCCCTATTCCGAACGGGGAAGGAATGAGAACAGATCCACAGCTCTCCTTACAACCAGGCCTCGCCACACTGTCTGGATTTGGCTCAGCAACCACTACTTGCAGAGCTGCAACTACAAGTAAGCATATTTGGAAGGCTGTAAGAAATTTATGGATCATAGCTTTCCACATACAAGGAAGGAGTGGGCTATGCATTTTCAGCTAACTATCGGTATAGATTATTTCCACATCAACATCAAGCCAGCAATCATCTTTGACTTAATGGTACACAGTACAAGTCAACTTTAAACTCTTGAGTTTACTGTCAGCGATTTTTCCCATTGGATCTTTCTTGGAAAAAGCCAACTATCCCATTCCCAGCTATGGATGGGAAGACCCCAAAATTTCAAGCAATTTCCCGGAATGCGCAAACTTTTACAAGAGCTGGTCTGAAGCACTGTAACATGTAATTAGTAAATTGAAGAGTCGAAATTTTCATTTCACACTAGCAATGCTTATTACAAACCCAAACTCCATTACTGTACCCTGCCATTATTTAGCTAATAGCAGCAGAACTAGTGAGCCTCAGATGATCATGATGATAACAGTAACAACAAAGTACAATAGCAATGAAACAAAGTAATATATGTGAGTATACAGAATATTTTGGAAGAAACACCGTCAGCTTCATTTATCTTTCTTCAGGATAATGGAAAATCATATGGTATCAGGAAGAAGAGGCTGCACATCAGTGTATAAGGAACTGACAGCCCTGGCGGGAAGCGTGTTTGACTTGAACTCTGCTCCACTCATCGCATTTTCTGCAAACCCTTCATCTGGGACTGGGAAAGCTTGCTTGTAACAGGTAGATGCTTGATCAGGGGATTTCATTATCATTTCCAATGTCATTGCAACCTCCTTCATTGTTGGCCTTAGTTTTCCGCTCCAATTTATACAACATTTTGCGAGCTCAACAACGGCGATCAGCTCTTCCTCCTTGGCCTGGTTCGCTATTTTAGGGTCCAAGATACTGGACAACCCAGAATTTTCAACCAGAAACAAGAACTCTGTCACCAAGTTCTTTTGCTCAACAGTACTTACATTTACATCCCTGTAGATTGGATTCTTACCCGTCAAAATCTCCAAAAGGACAACCCCGAAACTATAAACATCACTCTTCTCTGTAAACTGATACGATTGGAAGTATTCTGGATCCAAGTACCCCATCGTACCCTGGACTAGAGTGGTCAAGTGTGTCTGATCAATTGCAATGGTCTTGGAAGATCCAAAGTCAGAAACTCGTGCTCTGTGTTTTTCATCCAACAGTATGTTTGAAGACTTGATATCCCTGTGATAGATTGGAATGGATGCAGAAGAATGTAGATACGCAATAGCAGCTGCTGAGTCGGCTGCAATTTTTAAACGCATCTCCCAACTAATGAAAAAATCTTCATCGGGGTCATGGATGTGCTGTGAAAGTGTTCCATTTGGAATGAACTCATAAGCAAGAAGAGGGATCTCTGTCTCTAAACAACATCCCAACAACTTGACTACATTTCTGTGGTTTAATTGTGATAAAATAACCACCTCGTTTATGAATTGCTCCAACTGGCTTTCATCGAGCAACTTGGACTTCTTAATGGCAACAATTCTCCCATCAAGCAACATGCCTTTATAAACAGTCCCTTGGCCTCCTTGACCGAGTATCCGATTCTCATTGAAGTGATCTGTTGCCTTGTCCAATTCATTTATGGTGAAAAGCTTTGTTTTCTCCAAACCACTTTCATCAGACAATTGTTGCTGCAACAACAAACCGCCATTACGCTTGAAGAATTTAGCTCTTCGCTTCATCTCAATTCTCCGTTTTATCAAACGATATAGCCCATATAGGCTAATCACCAAAAGTAATACTCCCAAACTGATGCTAAGACCTGCAGGAGAGACAGACCTTATGTATATTATACCACTAAGGAATACTTTAGCTATATCCCACTCATGTTATGAAGAAAATTTATTTAATTTAACCCAAAAGATATTCTTATTTTGATGAATATATATGTTATGAATTGATTGGTTAAAGTGTAAAAGTTCATGAGATTGTTCTTACCAAGGATGGACGCAAGCTGTGGTTTCTCGTCACAAGAATATTGATCAAGTATATCTATATGATTGTAACCGGCTCCAGCTGGTTTTCGATTACAAAATCCTCGACAACTCTTACAAGCTTCAGGAACTAATTGATGAATAGAAAAGAAATCAACAGGTATATATCATCAAACAAAAGAATAAAATTGAATGACAGGAGAACAAATGGGAGAGAGCAGGTAGAGTTAAATCTATCTTAATTGAGCTTTTACCTCCACATCCATTGGGGACATAAGGGTTCCCGTAATAGTTATGACCTTTGCAATGACACTGGAAATCACTACTCACGTCTCCTTCTTTGCTGCAAGAGGCGAGAGCATCATTGTTGGCTGGACGGGTGCTCTTCCATCCCCATAACAGTGCCAATGGGACGGTAGAGGGTGGATAGGGACCGGATAATCTTCCAGCATATTGATTAACAGAATCACGGCTAATTAAAGTCGCCACAAGGCAACTCTGACTCTGATTTGTAGCATTGCGATTAAAATCTATTTGATAAGATTCAAGTGCGTAAGCCATTGGTGTCTGGCAGCAATGAACCCCATAGCAACTGTTTGGGGGTATTTTATTGGTGCTCTCACAAACAGTGGCACACCCTCCCAAAACAGGCTTGTCTTCATAACCAAAGAACGCACTGCCTGGACAACCCACCATCATGAAAACACTAGATCCGAAGTTGTAAGGGCTTCCTGTCAAGTTAACGCTGCCTGGATGTTGTCCAGGTTGTGTTTCTGCAGCAGCACAAGAGTTCCTGGGAGGTACTCCAACAGTCAAACTTTGTGAATACCTGTCATAGAAGTTAGTGTTTACCTGGAAGACCTCAAAGTTGAATTTGGATAAGAATGGCTTGGCATCCCATGAAGTAGGGGATGGCCTGCAATGGATCTCAAACCAGTGATCATGGAAGCAGCCGGCGCCTATCCCAAACGGGAACGGGATTCGGACGCTTCCACAGCTATCCCTACAACCAGGCCTTGCAATAACGGGTGCTTCTGCCTCAACAACAACAACCATTACTTGTAGCAGCATCAGTGGCAGGAGCAAGCATACGTGGAGTTGCAATCCTGATTGCAGAGCTCTCCACACACAACAGGGGATATCATCCGACATAGATTAAAAAAGGAAAAACAACCAAAAATAATCTCAACTATCAACATTCAACCAAAAATAATTCAACCTTTAAAAATTTCACAAAATGCCCTCTCCCCAAACCCTCACCCTCCCAAAACCCACCAGCACCCTCACCCTCAATACCTCCCATACCAAAATTCAATGAAAATAAAAAACACCCAAATTGAGAATGAATTCTAGAAATCTAAAATGAGAACCAAAACACCCAGATTGAAGAAAAAACTAGAAAAAAGAAATCATTGAAGTAACCGAAATAGCAACCCAAAACACTTAAATTGGTCAAAATCATAACAACACCAGATGAATCAATTTCATCTTATAGCTTTTCAAGGATAAATTGGAAAATTACAGAGGAAGTCGTTCAAGAGGCAACCGGTGGATCTGCGGAAGAACCAGGGGAGCAAGGCCGGTGAAGAGACCTCTGGTGTGGAGTCAGAATCGCCGAAGTAGTTGAAAGAAAGCAATATGAGAGAGGTGGAGAATTAAAGTTGAAGTTGGAACTGGGAGTAAAACAGGGAAGGACAAAAAATGCTATGGCGATAGCTGCCCAGTGAACAAACAAAGCACTCAACTGCATTTGGTTTTAATTGAATTTTAGTCGGTAGACTAAAGTAGCAGGATCGAGGGTGAGGTCTTTGGGGTGAGGGCATTTTGTGAATTTTTTAAAAGCTTGGAATTAAAATTAAAACTTGTTGTTTATTATTTATGTACGTTTTTTTATAATGATAAAAAAATATAAAAAATATTGACATTTTTTCACATTTTTTTTATAAATTCATACTTAATTGTATTAAGTATGAAATTATTAAAAAAAATTATTTAAAAAGTTAATATTTTATATAGTTTTTAACATTTAAAAAAACGTACCTGAATAGTAAAACGTCAAGTTTTAATTAACGAAGGGTGTAATAAATAACTAAAAATAATTAATTCCCAGTGGGATTTGCGTAAATCCCGTTTGGGTTTCTGCTGCTTTCAATTAATGCTTTGTGTGGCTCTATGTTTGGCGTGTCTAGAGTCTGGACTTTCTTCTCCGTTTGATGGGGTCCTGGCAGTCGGAGTCGGGATATGCTGAGGACGTGGTAGTGTGTATCGAGACGTCCTCTTTCTCCGGAAGATTGGTTCCTTGGAGATTCGTTTTCACTGCCCACAGGTGACTCCTGATGTGCCGCTGGCCTACGGTGCTAGTTCAGGGTAGTGCTTGGCTCCGTCATTCGTCTACGTCCTCGTTTTATTCAGTTTAGTTGTGTCTAGTTTCGCTTTTGTAGGGTTCTTATCTGTATTCTGCACCATCTTTGTATTTTTTTATGTTTGTTTAGACCGTTATCTGTTTGCCGATTTGTCGGCCTTCGAGGTTCAGTTATATCTGACCTCAAAATTTTTTCTAATAAAAAAAATATAGAGTTCATATTATTTTATAACCCTTCAACTCATATTTCACAAAGGTTATACATTTCTATTTACAAAAAAAAAAAAAAAATCAGTCGACTTATAAATGTCAAATTCATCGACTAATTCGAAGATTGTAGTATGAAAGTAATGAAAATGACAAATTCATCGACTAATTTTTTTCTTTTTGGTCCCAATTTTGTGAGTTGTTATTTATTATGAAAAAAGAAAAGTACTGATGCCCCTGAGCCAGTGATAAGGAGCAAGGGGAGGGGAGCATTCCGGACTCCGAAGTGATAAAGAGGGGGAGGGGAGCATTTCGAAATGACTCACTGAAAAGGATTCGTGGGTAGTACTCAAATGTCTCAGTTCGAACTCCGAATATGACCGCTCTTTATTTACAAATTCAAGGATGAAGGGGAGGGGGTAAGGATGTCCGAGTTTGATCCTATCTCCGTCTCTTTATCCGTCATCCAAAAAAAAAAAAAAAAAAAAAAAACAGTGATAAAATCCAAGAATCAAAATTTAGGTAGGCAGCCAGAAGGATATTCCAGCCCGAAATTAGGCTCCCTTCCTTCCCCTTTCCCCTAATTTCCTTTCCTTCTTTATTTGCCCCTTGCGACTTCACTTGCCCTAATTCATGACTGCACACGCATCTCAAATTTCACTTTCGATTGCCTGAATTTGCTTGATTTCGTGGATTTCGACCGTTGAATTGGAGTGCGTTTGCTTCAGAATTCCCCGTTTTAATTGTGTGAATTTCTCACCTTTCTCCATAGTATAGATTTTGATGAAATTTAGGGCTTTTCTTCTTTGAAACCCGTCCACATTCGATTGCATACTCGTTTTATGGCTTGAATTTTCAATCTTTAATACTCCGGTTGGTAAACTAGAACTGTGAAAACTACTGTCATATTATTCCCGGAAAAGGGGAATTAGGTTTAGGAGCATATGGCCTCTATATCAGGTTCGGTGTTGTTTACTTCACCCCTTTCGAATCGGTTTGCTCGCCTCACCAGATCTTCAGTCAATGGTGCAAGAGTGATTTTTCCAAACCCTCTTCGGCGAAGAAAAATCGTCTGTGCTTGCATAGCTCCTCCTAGTAATGTGAGCGAAGGATTCACTACCCTCAAGTTGAATGTAAGCCCTCTATCAAATTGCTGTATTTCTTGTTTAAACTAGAGATTTACTGTATGCTGACTCAGCTGATCTTGGTGCTATGTATTGAATTGATGGAATTCAGTGTCTCCTCTAATGACATTGCACACTAAATTACTAATTTGTGATGACATTTGCTTCTTCTTCTTTTTTTTTCCCCATCTCTGCTAGTTAGATTTTTGTACTGCCTTTGTAGGCCTCAGTATATGACATCTACACTGTGATTGATCCCAGGGTTCATCTGAAGCTAAGAAGTTGAACTCAGAGGACGAGTCCGTGGGTGAATCTGATGTTCTTATAGAATGTAGAGATGTCTATAAATCATTTGGGGAGAAACACATATTAAAAGGTGTAAGCTTCAAGGTGAGGTTGTTTCCCATTTTGTACTCTTTCTGATTATGTTTACTACTGTACTAAATTCACCTATGCATTAATCATTTTCATAATGGTTAACCCGATTCCTCTGTTCACCTTTTGATCAGTTTCGTTGTAATTTGTGAATAATTTGAAACTATTAAGGGTATATTTCATCTGAAGAAAGGAATTCAGGTAGTCTTTCTGGTGACTTTTACAGATTAGACATGGAGAAGCTGTTGGAATAATTGGGCCTTCTGGCACAGGGAAATCCACTGTTCTCAAAATCATGGCGGGACTTCTCGCTCCAGACAAGGTAGAACATGATGACCATCTGAATATAACAATAACGGATTTGGCCTTGGTATAAAAGCAAGTCTCATTAGTTGTGGGGATGCTTAAAAACACACCATGTGCTGGGTCAGGATGTCTGAAGCGGAATATGATATTTTGATACACAGGGAGAAGTTTATATTCGAGGAAGAAAGAGACAAGGATTGATTAGTGACGAGGTGTTATCAGGGCTCCGCATTGGCTTGGTAATTACACTAACATTACCAAGAACAAAAGTGGTTTATTGTGCATAGTTTATTTACCAATTCGTAATTGCTTGCATTGCAGGTCTTTCAGAGTGCAGCTTTATTTGATTCTTTGACTGTACGCGAAAATGTTGGTTTCCTTCTGTAAGAGAATCTCTCAAGCATAGTTGATTCTTTGCTTTCTTGGACTAAACCTCTCTGTTGTATTTATTGCCGATTTCACCATTCCTTGTTCCAGATATGAAAATTCTAGCATGCCGGAGGATGAAATTGCAGCACTTGTAACTGAAACTTTAGCTGCAGTGGGGCTTAAGGTAAGGGGAGATCAGAAATTTCCCACTTGGCAGAAAGTGCTCCTGGATGTTACTAGCATAGGCTTTCTTACCGCAATTTTGGCTTATATCAAGTTCCAGGGGCCAGGAGGGTTTTGAGTATCTTTACAGTGCCCATAATCTTTGTAGGGGGTTGAAGATCGAATGCCGTCTGAATTGTCAGGGGGGATGAAGAAACGGGTTGCACTAGCTCGTTCGATTATCTTTGAAACATCAAAAGATACAGTAGAGCCAGAGGTATGCTTGATTGCCGAAACCAGTCTCCCATCAAACAACCTTTTCCATAGGCCCTTCATTAGATAGAAGTATTATTGGATTATATAGTTCAGAGATACTTATCAACAACAATTGTGAATCAGGTACTGTTATATGATGAACCAACAGCTGGCCTTGACCCTATTGCATCAACTGTAGTAGAAGATCTGATACGATCTGTTCATGTGGAAGGCCAGGATGCTCTAGGGAAGCCAGGCAAAGTGGCATCATTTGTTGTTGTGACTCACCAGCATAGTACCATCAGAAGGGCAGTTGATAGGTATTTCCTCTTCACACAAAAATTCTGCGTCCACCATTTTGCGGAACCTAATCACAGTAGCATCTTGGTGTGTCAGGTTGATTTTTCTTTACGAGGGGAAGATTGTGTGGGAGGGCCTGACTCATGAATTCACAACGTCTACAAATCCTATTGTTGAACAGGTAATTGTTTATTGGTTGCTTTCTACACCTCTTGATTCTGAAATACTTTCTTTCACACGAATTGAGATTTAAAAAATGCATAACACTTTATTTCTTATCATATGTGATCATTGTCGTTGGTGTACCAGTTTGCTTCTGGAAGTTTGGATGGACCAATAAAATACTAGTGCAGGTGGCGCATCTTTGTATCCTCAAAAAAATTTCACGCTTTTCATTTGTTCATGGTATGAACGAGCGGAAACTACATCTACAACATAACATGGTGACCAAAATCGAAATTGATAATTAGCTGATGCCCTGAAGCAATTAAGGAAGGAAGAACGTGTAGAGTGTTATGCATTGGTTGAAGACGGGAAGCGATCCTTCTTAAATAATTTTGAATCATATTTGCTTTTATACTATTGATAGCCTCTTACTCAGTGTGGCTGATCCTAGATAATGAAAATGTGATCAGCCCTGTTGAGTTAGGCTCAAACTGTTTTGCCGGTTTGTTATTGCTTCAGGTATGCCAAGTTCGTGTTGTTTGTATGTAGATGGAGCAAGGAAATAGATGTAACATGTTAGTGACCAAATAAACAGTTTAAGCAACTCAATGAAATACCTCTTTCATTTTGGAAGGTGATTGATTTCCTTTTACAGTATTACTCCAGTAGCATTTTCACCGATGTAATCGGACTGTCATGGCACCATTATCGGATTGAAAAGTTGCTTGAATGATGTGCAGCAATGGAATCAAGCAATTCAACTGAAAACGCACCCAGATGTTCAGTTGCAGCTTGCTACAATTTGCAGTAGCTCAGTATCCATTAAGAGATGAAAATGGCAACTGGAAAAAAACAAAACAAAACAAAAAATATCCATGTTTTGTGTACATGAAAACCCCATCTATCAAGCAGTCCATCTCTTATCTGTCTTTTTAGTCTGCAGTCTTCATTTTTCCTCCATAAGTCCAAACCCATCCTTATCAACACACCATTTATCACACATTTGTCTCACTGAGATATTTCTTGTTAACTAGTGAAGCAAAACTCTTCAACACTAATGTGTTTCTAAATGATGTATAACGTGACAAAAAGAGTGATTTCTCATGAAATTTTGTTAACACAAGTTCAATCTGTCCAACATTGCTAGGGGTTGAATGGTTGATCCAATGAAACAAAATACTCCTAAAATATACAATTTTATAAACAAAAAATTTGTAAAAAAAAGGGTACACTTTATTTAGAAAATGAGTGTATGATTAGATCCGAGATCACCTGTCATTTCCTGATTTTATTTAAATAATCATCCATAATGAAAGGTTGAATAATGTGTTTGCTGATCATCCATTCATCCTCTCCAATTATTGAACTTGTTCACATGGAAATCAACATATATTTTTCGGAAATTTCGCATGGTACCCTCGTGGTATTTGGTTTTTCGCGTGGTGTACAGAAGATTGGGGTATTTCGCCATATACCCCTGAGTTTATATGAAATTTCGCGTCGTGCCCCTGCTCGGTTAACCCTAACAGCCGACGTTAGTTTTTTTTTAAAAAAGAAAAGAAAAAAAGAAAGAAAGAAGAAACTGGAAAGGAACGATCGAAAGAAAGTAGCAGGCGAAAGAAAGAAGGAATCGGCGACGGAGGCACCAGATCGAAGAATGTAGAAGCCAAAATAAACTAGGAAGGGATCCCACACAAGGCAGCCGCCGGAAGTGGTACGGTGGTGGAGGGCTGGAGGCTATAGGTAGGTTTCTCTCCCTTTCAAAAAAATTAGGGTTTTGAAGTTCTAATTTTGGGTTTCAATTTATTCCGTCATGCTCTCAGATGAAGTAGCTTGTTCCCAATTTTTCTGTCTTTTTTGAAAATCTATTTTGCCAAATTGATCCATAGTGCAATATGATATTTCGTGTTGTCTGATTGTTGGTGGAATTCTGGTTGATTTGCCAAATTGGTTAATTCAGTGTTGCATAGGGTTGGATAGCATTGTAACCCAGTCGCTTAAAAGGTTTAAATGGTATCTTGAGTCTCCACCATAACTTGCAAGGAGGAGCTTTAGGAATCTATGGTTTTAGAGAAAAGCTCTGTCAAAAAGTATCATTTTAACAACCATCTTCTTTCCGGACTGGTGTCATATTGTGCAACATTAAGTGTTGTTAGCTACCTTTAGAATTCAGCAAGGCTTGAAAGCTATTGTCTGAATTTGTTTTTGCATCTGTAAATCCACTAATCTGCTTATTTTGATGTGCTTCTATTGAGAATGTGTTTCTTGTGTAGACTGTAAGAGAGAATACACGAGAGGAGAAGATTGTAAACCTGCGCGAGAAGAAGAAGTCATTGCGCTTGGAGGTCAAGAGGCTTGAAGGTGAAAATTGGACCTTGAAGTATGAAAATGGGAGCTTGAAGAATGAAAATTGGAGCTTGGAGCTGAAAGTTAGAGTTGCTGCAGCTTCTTGGATTTTGGTTGTTGTAATAATAGTAGTTGTTTTGATGCATTTGAAGATCAATTAGCTTATGACAATTGACAAGTGGGTATTGTTGTTTGAACTGGATATGGGTAATCTATGACAGCAATAGACACATATATGTAGCAACAGAGTTTCATTGAATAAAGCTTTCTTTTTAGCTTCGTTATATATATATATATATATATATATATATATATATATATATATATATATATATATATATATATATATATTGAGCTTACAATCCCTTGGAAAGCTTTCTTTATGGTCACTTGACCAAGTTGACAATCCGGAATATGGTGTATTAGCTTAATTGATTTCACTTGACCAACTTCGTTATTTATATATGTATATTTTATGGCCACTTGACCAACTTAAACTAGAGTATTTTTTTTAGATGGAAAACTGCCATTAACATTAAAAATATGGTGCATTAACTTAGACTAATCCGTTAAAAGATAAAAGCTTTAATTTACTGTCATTGATCAGTGGTAGCAGTAGCTTAAACCCAAAATGGGATGACCCCTAAAGCTTACATCAGTACCTATGGAAGTTAATTGAAACATGTTCCAATAGCTTAAATCAGCGATAATAGTAGCTTAAACCCCTAAAGCTTAAATCAGTGACAACAGTAGCTTAAACCCAAAATGGGATGACCCCTAAAGCTTACATCAGTACCCCCGTTCCTATTATTCTACTGAGTTCCCGCTATCCATGGGGCCGAGGACATCACACCATCCGTAGATTGTAGTTGTTCAGACTTGTTTGTTTCCTTTGATTTCGTCTTCTTTGGTCTTCGTTCAACTCGGACAGCTTGTTGTGCCTTCATCTCCTTAGCAGTTGGTCCACCTTTACATGTCTTGATGTTATGCCCGTATGCCTTGTATAACAAAATAGATGAACAATCACATGTAGTTAATAACTCAAATCTGCTGGTAAAAAATTCAAGCTATTTTCCACAGAAACCAATACCTGACATCTTCCACATCGCACAATTTGCTCTATTAGAACTCCTCAAAGCCTCCCTGAGTTGATAGAAAAAAGACGACCATGTGCTCTTACATTCATTCTCGTACACGCCATATGCTAGAGGAAAAATCTCGTTCTCTCCATCTACAGCAACAGCAGCCAACACGACACCACCATATTTTCCCTTCAAATGGCATCCATCAACTCCAATTAACCCCCTACATCCGTTAATGACTCCCTCAATCATTGGCTTCATAGATATAAACACGTTCTTAAAGTGCAAGGGCCTTTCGGGATCATTTCCAGCGTGTCCCCAAACAATATGAGCTCTAGAGCCCGGGTTCGATGACTTCACCACTTCACAATAACCCGGCAAACTCCCATAAGAAGCATCAGGATCCCCATTAATGATCATGCGGGCAAGTGCCCTTGCTTTGTACAAGGATGTTGACTTCATGTTGATTCCGTATTTACTCATCAGGAGACTCTGCATAGTTGATCCTTTGATATCATCATCCGCTCTGACATGGTCAAGCAGCTTGGTTGCAGCCCACTCCGGAGTTGCCATTGAATTGAACTTTGTGAGTTTAAGGCAACTATGAGTATCATTTAGTGACTTTATTGCCCATGTAATTCCATCTGTGAGTCTTGATGCGTGAATCCTCCAATTACATTCAGATTGTCCACAAACGGCAGTGTGCCGAATTTGATCTGCTTTTACTACAATAAGAGAGAAACCCTCTTGGACACAATAATCTCTCAAAACATTCATTAAAGCCTCCTTGTCAAAAAAAATCATCCACACCTTCAGTTTTATATTCCCGAAGCTATTATCACCGTACAACTCTCCATTTTCATAAATTTTATCAAAGTAATCCTCCGTGTCGGTATCATTACCTCCAAATCCATCAGCACCCTCAATTTCATCATTGGAGGTCGACACAAGTGATGTATTATCAAGCAAGTTAGCATTTGACACATTACCTTCATCATGTGATGCATTACAATGCAGAACCACATTTGACACTTCAACATTCAGCAGCTGGTCACCATCAACCAACATAACATCAGCAGCTACGAAATCAGTTACAACATCCTTTGTCCTACTAACTTCACCGGATGTGGGTTCACTAAATGTAGAGTGACTTCGAGCTCTTGCTACAAAACTACCCTTCCTTCTTGCAGTAGTAGCAGGGACCTTCCTACTAGAAGCGGGTTCACTTCCATAACTTGACTTCTCTATAGGCCTTTTTGACTCAATCAAACACCTTGCTAATTCTAGATTTGTAGAGAGTGAGTCACCGGATCCAATTGCTAGTTTAATCAACCTTTCCTCACTAAATGCATTGATCATCTTCACAACATCTTCGTCACTTTTTAATTGAAAATTCTGACACTTATGTGAATACCACAAGGTTGGATTCTCCGGAAGAAACATACCAATTTTTTCAGCCCCTTCTAGCAATTCAACAAAGATATCCAAAACATTACACACTTATCCGGATCATCCACCTTAAATTCGACATATTCATGATGAATATAACGCATTTGCATCACTATCTTATCTCCCATCCTACATAGTGTAATCAAAACAAATACAAATCAAGAGGCAAATTTGTAATAGCTAAACCTAACTCTAACACTCAAAATTGCAACTTCATTGAAATTGAAACATAAACCCTAACATGACAAATTCACAACAACCCTAATCTGCTTAATTAACATGACAACAGCTTCATGAGGAGAATTTTGAACCCAATTACAAATCACAAACTAAATAGATTATAAATCACAAACCCTACCATGATAGGAGGATTTCAAAACCAATTTCACGCGAAACTTCAAAGCTGAGAAAGGGGTTTGAAATGTCAAAGAATACCTGGTAGTGTCAGGAGGATTCCGAGTTCCTCTATCCGTGTCGCCGGCCGGCGTGCTCAATGTGCTCATCTTCCTCGTTCTTCCGGCGACCCCTCAGGAGGATTCCGAGTTCCTCTTCTCTGTCAATCGATCGTTCCTTTCCAGTTTCTTCTTTCTTTCTTTTTTCTTTTCTTTTTTTTAAAAAAACTAACGTCGGCTGTTAGGGTTAACAAAACAGGGGCACGACGCGAAATTTCATATAAACTCAGGGGTATATGGCGAAATACCCCAATCTTCTGTACACCACGCGAAAAACCAAATACCACGAGGGTACCATGCGAAATTGCCGTATATTTTTTTTGTGCTAAAAAACATATATTTTTTTTAACAAAAAAAAACCCATCATCTTCTTGTCTAACCCGAATAGCGAGCTCAATTTGTAACCTCCAAAATCAACCCCAATTATAATGCAAGCTGGTAAATTTGTGAGCTGTAAATTTGCAATAAGGAGGCAGGTTAGACAAATTCACGACCTTTGTATATATAACAGATGCAATCATCATCTCCCCCTGGAATCTAGAACTCTCTGTTTCTCCGCCATTTTTGCAGGAGACATAGTGCTGCACATCTCGCAGCGTTGATGGGCATTCATTATAGTCTTCCATGGCGGATACCTTCTCCAATTGCTCAATAGTTTTCGCTTTGAACTTCCTCTCACTACCAATTACCGGTCTTCATCTTCTACTCATCCTCCTCCATTCCCTTTTATAGCTCTCAATCGCCTTCGCTCACTCTCTTTCCCTCTTTCTCTCTTAGCCCAATCACTGAATTTTGAATTTTTGCCCAATTTTTGCTGCATCTGCTACTTCCTTTCATCGAAGTAGTCGCTTATAGAGAAAACCTAGAAATCGAAATCGTTCCTACTCCGGAATTTCCACACAAAATTGACTGCTCCTTGATCCAGCTATTCGATTTCAAGACGTGTTTGTGATGGCGTCGGTGTTTGTCTACCACGTGGTGGGAGATCTGACGGTAGCGAAGCCAGAACTAGTAGAATTTTTAGAGACGGAGACGGTGGAATCAGCAATCAAGGCGATCGGAGAGTCCACGGAGAGCGGAATCCCCGTCTGGAAGCGGAGAAAGGGAAATGCTGTGGAAAACAGCGAGATGAGGCTGCAGAGGTTCGTCGGCATTCTCAATCCCCTCGACATCGTGGCGTTTTTGGCCAGCGATCGGTGCTTGGAGGATCAGGAGAAGGCGATGAAGACTCCGGTTTCAGAGATTGTTGTGCCTGACAATTCCCTCCTCAAGGAGGTTGATCCTGCCACAAGGTTTGATTCCTGATCTTCCATGGTGCTTCATTCTTTTGTGCTTTGCTCTTCAACTCTATATAGCTACTGGAATTTGGCTTTATACTGTTAGTTGTTTGGATGATTGTGATGAAGGTGTGTTGAAGAACATTATTTGGGCATTTGGGATGGGTGCTGGCTTTACTGTTCTCATTTTGGCTTATTTTTGCTTGGCTGTTTTTAGCAATGTGTTTTGTTTGTCTTCAATCATTCAATCAATCAATGTGACTCTTAGATCAGAGAATCAAGCTTCGTTCTTCGGTATCTTTTAGTGTCTTTGGCATGTCATACCGATACGATACTTTTTGGGTGCTTGCAATGTCTTAGCCTAATAATGTCATTAAAAGGAAGATGTCTTAAGTTAGTATGATTTCTAGTGTAAGAAGCTTCATTCTAGGTAACAAACTTCTTATCAAGCAAGAATGAGAATTACTTTTTACAGATTCCAGATACCCTGTGTGTGGTTTTACTTACTTGGCTTATGCTTGAAGATTTTGCTTAAATAGTCTTTGAATCTTGGGGCATGATGACTTTGTGATTCTTGTTTATTGAGGGTACTGAAGAGCTCATCTATACAATCAACTCTCTTGTTTCGGATTAGACTAGACCCTACTGACTGTTTGTAATTCATACATCTTACCTTCACTCCCTTAACTGAATGGCTCGTTGTTCTTACCCGCCTACCCGGGTGTAATTTGATGGGATTTCTAGGTTTAAGTGTTAGGTATTTATGTTAAGATTGAAATGGAACCTTATGTGATGAACTGGTAATAAATAGGGAAGTGCTCATAATCTGACCGACTCAAGTACGATAAAATGTTATGTGATGAATCACGAAGCTGATGAAAGACCCAAAACTACTCAGGCATCATAGATTGCATAATTGGTCACCTTGTCCTATGGGTTCAATCATCAAGTTGCTTCTGATGAAAAACTTGGTATTGAAGATGCTTTTCTTTTGGATGGTTTGAGAGAGGAAAGGGATTTCATTTGTTTATATGAGCTTTATGAGTCGATGGATCTACCCTTACATTTAGAGATATGAAGTTTATTGCTTGAATCATTGTATGCATGGTGTTTGATCCTTGATTTGTTTTCTGAACTTTTATTAAAGATTGGTGGATGCCTTTGAGATGATGAAGCAAGGGGTGAAGCGCCTTCTTGTTCCTAAAAGCGTCCCTTGGAGAGGGTTCAGCAAGAAGTTCTCGATTCTCTACAACGGCAGGTGGCTGAAAAACATGGACTCAAGCAGTGGCTCCCTCCTTCCCACAAGCAAGCCTTCATCCTCTGCTGCCCCTGCTGTCGTGAGCCGCACAAAGTTTTGTTGCCTTTCTAGAGAGGATGTTGTCCGGTTCCTCATTAACTGCCTTGGGGCTCTAGCCCCGATCCCACTCTCGTCCATCTCCTCACTTGGAGCTATCAATTCAAACTTCTGCTCTATCGAAGCATCTGCCCCAGCAATTGAAGCCACCAAGAAGCAGCCTCATGACCCTACCGCAATAGCAGTGGTGGACCCCACCCCAGACGGCGAGCATAAGATCATCGGCGAAGTATCAGCTTGTAAGCTATGGAAATGTGACTATTTGGCCACTGCATACGCCTTGGCTAACCTATCAGCAGGCCAGTTCGTCCTGGGCGTCGAAGACAACATGTTCACAAGATCAACTGATGACATAACAACCAAGCTATCAACCGGAGACAGCAATGCCATCAATGGAACTGGCTCGTTAAAGCAGAGGAAATTCAGTAGCAGGAGCCTCGGGTTCTTTGGCAACAGCATTAGCCCTAGTGCTGGTGTTGCTAGGAGCATGTACAGGGGAAGGAGTGTGCCATTGACGTGCAAGCCAACGAGCTCCCTTGCAGCCGTGATGGCACAGATGCTGTCTCACAGGGCCACCCATGTGTGGGTGACCGAAGGTGAAAACGATGATGTTCTGGTAGGGGTCGTTGGCTATGCCGACATCTTGCATGCTGTGACCCTACCGCCCCTGGCTGTTGTACCTTAATCCCTACCCCAGGATTTTCAGAGCAAGGACTTTTTTTTGTTCTATTTGTTTCTTGTCATCTCTGATGTGTTGTGGAGTTCAAAATTGTATCTGTGTGTTTGTTTTTTGTATGTTATGGTGCAATATTCTATCTCAGAAACTTTTTTCTGTACTATTATTTAAGTGAAATAAGCAAGTAAATGGACCATAGGCATTAATGGGAAAAATCCATCGATTTTTCCAACCTTTGGCGATAAAATTGTGTTCTACCATTCGAATGGGAAAAATCCATCGATTTTTCCAACCTTTGGCGATAAAATTGTGTTCTACCATTCGTGAGTCGCGGTCGCATAATGTCATCCTTACTTGCTAAACTAAGAAGAGTCAACAAACACATGGTGTTTGGTGCAATCTGTTAATCAAATCCTCAGGTACTTGATGAGAATATATACGAGCATAGTAGTAAAATAAGCTTAGCTTGTGATAAGAGATTCTATTCTCACCGGAATGTTATCCGCCGGATTCCCCGCTCCTCACCAATGACAACATATTTTTTTATTAAACAAGAATTCAATATCAGATATATCTGAATCTCGATAGTTGACAAATCGACAGATGGAAAACTATCAAAACATATCATCGAAAACATAAAAGGTGCAATACAACTAGCGGAAGCGCATTCTACAAAAGATGTAACTAGTTAAAACTAAATCTAATGACAACATTTATTGTCCATTTTGGGGTGATGGATAATTGCAAAACATATCATAGGGATTGACTGTCCAACCCCAGTGACTGAGGGAGGGTCAGGTCTAAGACTATCCGCATTCATAAGGTTACAACTTCTTCATTTTTTTTCCTTTTCTCTTCATAATATTTTATTTTTTCTTTTAAATAATTTTAGCGTTCCCTATATACACCACAAATACTTCATCGGATACAACGTTGCAGCAATGTTGGATTCAACGTTTCTACAACGTCCAATCCGACGTTGTATTTGGTGGTGTAATTGCCTTAGGGAAACACAAATCCGACGTTGTTACAACATCGGATTGAACGTTGTAGTCTGGAACCCCAGTGGGCTACTTCGGGCTTAGCAACGTCCATTTGGACGTTGTAACGTCAAATCCGACGTTGTTACTACGTCCAAATTTCCTCCCAAGACAAAATAATGGTTTGAGCACAACGGCGGATCCGACGTTGTTACAACGTCAAATTCGACATTGTATGCCCAGTAAGGTCAGCAGCCCCTATAAAAGGGGATGAGGACCGCATTTGAAAATGCAACACAACAATTTCACATTTTCTTTTCTTCCATGGAGCCGGTTACAACTGAACATCGCAGATCAAACCCCCCGCATTGCTTTTGTAATCAAATGGGTTCGGTACCCAATGCCCCCGGAGGTAGGGGTGTGCATCGGTCTAAAACCGAACCGAGCTGGGCCGAACCGAAACCGAAAATCTCAAAATTTCAAACTGAAAGCTGAACCGAAAGCATTAGGTTCGGTTCGGTTATTTATCGGTTTGTTTTGTGTTCGGTTTGCTTTTAACATAATTGAACCGAATTTCTATAATTCTTTAAAAAAAAAAATGAACCGGTTCGGTGATTTGCCGGTTTGGTTTGTTTTCACTTCATCTTTCTAGCCATTATTTAGAGCACTCTTCCTTACTTGATTGTATTAATATGACCTTAAACTCGGCATTTACCTCTAAGGATTCCATTTCTACTATTAATAAATAAGGGTATATAGCCCTCTTAATTTCGGACCAACAAAAAAAGTAAATTTTTTAACATAAGAATTTTAAAAAATAATAAATAAACTAATAATATGCACACCCTATACGGATTATAATTTATAAGTCTACAATGGAATATTTTAAAAAAAATTGGTTTAACATAAACCGAACCGAAATCGAAAAATGAAAATTCTCAGACCGAAAGCCGAACCGAAAAACTTCGATTAGGTTCGGTTTGTGCTGGTTCGACCCAAAAATTGGTTTGGACCGAATCATGCACAACCATACCCGGAGGAATCCGATTGTGCTTGCCGCAATCCATAATACAGTGACATTAATCCTTTCGCGCTGTTTCGGGTCGAGTGTGAAAATGAGACTCACATTTCCGCACCCTTGCAGGTCGGGTGTGTGTACTGAAATCGTTTTCATAAGGGCATTCCTATAGCGTATTATTGAAGGGTTGGAGACCTTCTCTTTCAACGTATTCAGTCATTCTTCCCCGATTTAAGCAGACATGATCACTTTGACGTAGCTCAACAGGTAGGGATACTTGTGAGGGAAACAAATATGGAGGTCCGAAGCTTTGCATTCAACGAGTTAAAGATTGAACTCATTGCGAAGACAAATTAAGTAGAGCCTAGTCGATTGTTAAAAAAAGTTATGTTGTTATCCGTGGTGAATTTGTTTGTTTTAGTAACCTTGATGTGTTATCTAATCGTTATCTATGAGGTGAAGCATTGACATGTGAATGTTTGTTGTTGTCAATAGGTAGAAACCATAAAAAACAATAAAGCAAGCAAAAGGAATTACACAAATAAAGTATAACCACAAAATACAAACTGTATGTAATAAACAAACAAAATATATTGTATCTAATGAAAAGATCTAATGTAGCTCAATATATGCTCATACATCTGGTCTAGCTAGGGATGTCCGACCAATGCCTGAATATCCTGAGTCATCTCGTCAACCCGGGCCTGGCGCTCAGGAGCCTCAGATGGTCTGATCACGTCGTCTATGTGCGTAGGCGCAACCGGTGGATCATCATCTCGTACCACTGTCGTGGACAACACATAACCTCGACTCTAAGACTAGAACCAGGCGAGGTAATGAGTTGAGACGACTTCTTGACAGCTCTCGTCCATCCTCTGGTGACTAGTGCCAGGGTAGAATTTGATAGGGTCCTGTGATACCCAACGGTCGTGCTGCAAGCCGAACGTCACAATGTAACACTTCTTCAGGCAAAACGGTCATTGCGCCACAGTGGGTGTAACACCACCTTCTATAAACGAGGGAATGTTGCAGCGCCTGTGATTACTCGGACTTTAAGGTCTTCGTAACCACCTTAGGCTTATAGGGACATGCTACCATGCTCCCATAAACAAGATGATAACAAAATTAAATATAAATAGCGGAAGTCTTAGAATACAATAAATCTTTTTATATATATACAAACTCAAGATTCAAATTACAATATCTGATACATCAAAACATTACAACGGAAGACTTTGTAAAAATAAAGACATAAACGTTTATACAATATTTTCTAAGAACTTTAAATAATTAAATCTCGAAAATAAAATGTCTTCTTACTCTTCTTTAACTTCTCTTCAGAGACTCGACCTTAACCTACGAATTGGAGACTGAGGTATTGTACGAAGACAATGGACCCATAGCCGTCCAAACAAAGGACGGTTAGTTCGCGAGAACTAGCAAGTGACGGCTCAAAAATGGGACTACTTCCGATTTATACTCATTGACCTTTAATGGTATGAATTTAAACCCGAATGCGATTATTAGAGTATTTTCGATGGGCTAATAATTTGACGGCACAACTGTTATGACACGGATAATCCCAAATGATTGAATAACATAAGAAGTGGGTGACAAGCACCCTTAAGAACCATATCCTGAGTACGGATAAGATATGATATAGCTTGAATTAATTGTGATCACTATAAAATTAAATGTCTATCACACACTTCACTCACTTTCCTCATGTTGAATAGCTTGAACACAACTTCACTTTCCTCACGTTGAATAGCTTGAACACAACTTCACTTTTCTCACGTTGAATAACTTGAACGTACACAACTTCACTTTCCTCACGTTGAATAGCTTGAGCACAACTTTATATAACGTTACACATTTTAACACTTTGATAGGTTACACATTTAATACGACATGCCTCTTAATTAATAATCAAGCATATGATACCAGTCCCGCTCTCAATAGCAGATAACGATCTACTACCTTTTTATTTAGTAGTGTAACATTCCGATAGATAATATATGCGCGTTCGGAATGTGTGAGTTTCATGAAACTTTTAGACCGGAGAATAACGGCTCCGACCTGACTCTACCACATCACTTTCACTTTACTTCACACATTACTCTCACTTTGCTTTGCATTGATTGATACATTTTACTTGCACTGATCCTGATTCAATTGAGTTTCGATCGTAACACGCAATCCCCACATTTTCACTATTGATTAATGATATATCTTAAGTGATCACACAATATAAAAGTAATCCATATTATTTAAAGGTATAACATGGATGCCAAATAGAATAAAATAAAATAACGGATGGAAACATCAATGAAACAACATGTTCCATACCTAACCATTTTAGCATGAAAGAACAATAATAAATCATGATTTTAAAGAACGGTGGGTAAACTGTATCATTATTTTATATTAAGGTCAAATAATAACTTCACCCAATTATACTTGCCAAATCCAAACCGACTGTTAAATAAATTACACAAAACGGGTGAATTGTAATTTATTTATTTTATTTAACTTGGCAAGCAATCAAAGGAAAGAAAACAACTAGACACGAAAGCACCAAAGTGAGCAGAAAGACTCGGAAAGTCACTTGCCTTTTTCGCCTTGTTGGATTTCGATACCAACTATGAACTTTAAAGACTTGTGAACGGGTTTGACTCACTTAGCAAAATGCTCTACACACATGAAATACGAGAAACAAAGAAGAGTTTAATAATTGGTATTTTATGCACGTAATTGACTTATTAATTCAATTAAAAATTGAATTAATTATAAAGTCATAATTTATACCAATTATATCCTCTTGAAAATCTTGTCTCATGATGGGTGTGTAGGGATTTGAGATCATCGCTGCGAATTTAACAATTTACGCAGGTTAGAATACGTGGGATAATTTTTATAACTTTTAAAACTGATATAAAGCAATATTTTACCAAAACAGAAAGTTTGGGAGGTTTATGCAATTAAGCCTCCTTCTTCCCCCATCCCGTGGCTACTGTACCCCGTTACACAGCTCCACAACTGGTGGCGCGGCTGCAGTGGCTCGACACGGCTCGGTGGCTCCCGGAGGCAACGACAACGGGAGACGGCGGCAGAACAACCGGCGGCGGCGGTCCGGTGTCCCTCCAGCGGCGGCGGTTGCCGGCGGTGGTTTTGGCGAAGACCAAGAATTCCAAATTGGGGCTTTTTGATTCGTGATGAATTTGTAAGAAACTTTTGAAGGGGAGTGTTCCTGGAAGGATTTAGAACCCAATGGGATACATCTCAAGCTCTAATTTCTTCTCTAATGGCGATTTTAGTCCGAAAATGTCCGAAACCCCGTTTTTAGGATCGGAATGATTCAAGGCTGAATCATCATATTGAATGCGTTTTTTATCTTCTAATTTATTGTGTTAATCAGTTACATCATTTAATTTGGTTTGGTCAAAACCTGACGTGTTATTGACGAAATTGAGTGTGAACGAATTGATGAGAGAGGATATTCTTCGGGGTCGATTTGAATGAGATTCTTTCAATTACTGCATCCAATAGGTTTAGAATCACATCTAGATTCATTTAGGATTGAGTTGTGAGGTGAAACGACAAAACAATGAAAATCGCCATTAACAGGAGCTTGACTGTACGCACAGACGAGGAGGAAGAAAGAGGAGCGGTTCACCTGAACCGGTTCTCCATTTTATTTTATTTTATTGGTTAAGTCCGGTTCAACCGGTTTCACAAAACCAAATGCTTGATTACTTAGAGCATCCCCAACAGCTTATGTAAAATAGAGAAAATAGGCAATTTTAGAGGAAATATAGATTTTTTAACCCCAACAGCTTTTGTAAAACC
The DNA here is from genome assembly GCA_037127255.1 of Persicaria tinctoria. Taxonomy (NCBI): domain Eukaryota; kingdom Viridiplantae; phylum Streptophyta; class Magnoliopsida; order Caryophyllales; family Polygonaceae; genus Persicaria; species Persicaria tinctoria. The sequence continues at coordinate 13,393,139 of JBANSL010000012.1, forward strand.
ATCTCTAAAATAGAGAAATTGGAGGAAAAAGAAAAAAAATCTCTAAATTTAGAGGAATGTATAAAATCTGTAAAATTAAATGCATTCACTCCTACCCATGTCTATCAATTTATTTATTGGTTGTTACATATTGATTTAATTAATTTATTAAAATTTTATTTATTAAATTATGAATTTATGCATTTATTATAGTGTATAATAAATGTATAAATATGTAAAATACAGAAGCTGTTGGGGTTAGAGTATAAAAATTATAGAGATTTTGATATTTTTCTCTCCATAATAGAGAATTTTTAGAAAAGTTGTTGGACTTGCTCTTATATATCTATTTAGTTAATTTGATTTTAATTTTAATTATTTCTTATTTTAAATACTAGATGTGTGACATAACATAAATATAACATAATTATTTACCATAATCAAATTTCAAAGTTTATATATATCTTTAGAATTATAAATTCATTCTAACCATTTAATTATAAAATATGTGAAATACAATAAGTCGGGTCACAAATCACATTTGTTTGCGTAAAATGATATCACATTTGGGTATTCAAACAATTTAAGTAAACACTTAAACACCTATCAAAAATAATGAATCCACATCAACCTTTATATTTGTCAAATGATTTATACCCATAATAATACTAACAATAATAATGTTCCACTTTACTAAAATAATAATGCTTTATTTTAGTTACAACTAGTTTCACTAAAATAATATTGTCAAATTGAATTTTATGTTCCAAATAATAAGAACCGAAGACTAAGTATAAGAATTTATACAAATTCCTTTATTTAAAATTTTTAAATTTATTTTTATTTACATAAATTAGAATAGAAATACCCAAAAATACTTTAGGATATTTCATATCTTCCCCCTTAAAAATAATTTTCGCCCCGAAACTTGGACAACAAAAGGAGAAGGGAGATAGGGCATGGAGAAGTAGGGTGTGTAATCGAAAGTCTTTGTACCATGAGAGGAACGAGATGATGGATGAATTCTTAGCATTCAATATAATAAAACACTGTTTGATGGAGAGAATTGATGCCACTGCTCACTAGCTGACTTGGGTCGCTTGTTTCCAATTGCTGAGATCAATTGACAGGCCTAAAGTCGTTATGCCCAATCAAAGTAAATTCCTAAGATGCAAACTATAACAAGTATAGTAGGTAAGTTAGGGTCGAACCCACAGGGAAACAGAATCAATTGTAAGAGCAAGTATTATTACCCAAAAGTAACCAATTCAAGGGGGAGTTTTGTGTGTAGGCGATAATGACAGAACAAGTTGCAATAAGAGGTTGCGAATATATGATGGAAAAGTATCACACCAGGTAATTATCCGCACAATAATTGAGATGGTTCATCATCGCATTCTATGAGTCTCAAGTTCTAATGTCCAGTAATTGTTCTCAATTCAGATCGTGTAATAGCTTTTAGTCCTACCAGTCCTAAAAGCACTTATCACCAAATTACAAGGGAAAACCTTCACCGAATAATAAAGCGATAGCATTCAAACATGAATTATAATGAGACACAAGCGATTCTAACAACCCGTTAAAATAGCCTGTAATCGAATCTCCTTCACAATCTACCACAAGCAACCTGCGTATGACGATTGGGTTTGCTACAATGAATCTACAACCCCAAACCTGGAATTGGAAACCCTAGCAATATGACTAGTATCGATAAACCTAGGTGATCAATCCAGATTAACCAATAATAAGCAATCAAGCAATAAGCTTAGGAGATCGAAACAATTAACAAAGGGCGAACAAGAGTAGAATACTCACAACCAAATCAATCGAAGGCTTCAAAGAACCAAGTGCAACAACGGAGAGTTAGTTCTCCATAGGGTTTGTGAGATTCAGAAAAGGAAACTACGTCTCTGGAAAAAATAACCTCCCCCCAACTGCTGCCTTCTCGGCAATAATATAAACTAATAAAATCGGGTTTAACATCCCGTAAAAAATATAAAAAAATATAATATTAAAACTAATAAGATAGGGGAAACTCGGATAGGAATCCGTCTCCAGGGACTGACGCGGGCGCGTCAGTGTTTCGTCTTGCTACTTCCATCTGGTGCATCGACGCGGGCACGTCCTCCTAGCAGCGTGGGCGCGCCAAGGTCACCAGCTTCCAGCTGCTTCCGAACTTCTTCACTTCAACTCTTCTGTAACTTGCATGATCCTATGATTTCTTCAACTTCTTCAACAGGTTCTGAATCACCAAGTTCATACAAATATCTCTCACAATGACATGTAAATGATGACAAAAACTACTAAATGCGCTATAGAATATATCGCATGTCATCAATCATGCACGGAGATGAAACTTGCAAATGACATAGTTGAGCACGTTGAGAATCGCATTTGAAATTTTTATGGTTAATTGAGTACACAACGCTATGATGTTGCTCAAAGAGCAAACAACCTAATTACTTCTATTGTAATTGGTTGTTCACCGAACTCGTCCTGGCTAAAGTCTGAGAATTATTTATCCCACAATTGCCTCTTAACTTATGCCTAATAATGTACGATTGAGATATTTTTCAAAGTTTTTTTCTACGCTTTTAACGATATAATAAATTTTGCGCAAGTTAGTCAACTCTTATCACACACTGAACATCGTATCCCAGTCTACAATTGGCTTTCTTGTGAACCCCATCTGGCTTCCTTTCCCAGGTTACCAAATGGTCGCGCGATGGTTTCAAAGGCAACCACTATAGGCAGAACTGGTATCCTATTCAAGGGTGACGAGTGCTCCGTATGAAACAGGTTCTTCTTTGGATCTTCTTCGAATTTGATGACTAACACGTTGTCCGGTGTCTTATCTTCTTCTCGAATGCGAATTATATTTTTAAAAAAATCGTTAGGCATATTTTCTCAAACATTAGCCAACGAGAGTTTGGAACACAGTTGAAATAATGTCATAACGACATTACATCTAGATTGGATAGAGAACATATGGAGTCACTACTAAAGTCTGAACGGAAGAACACAACAGAAGCATAATGTTTTTCCCTGCCAGTCGGGTAACACAAGGATTGGATGATCTTTCACCGCACACATATACACCAGGTTGATTTCACTTCTTGACTATAGGAGAGTATCGTATGAATCACAACACTTATACCCATACCGATTTATGTAATATAAGTGAAGATGCTAGGAATAGATCACTTAACTTGATGTTCTAGTTTAGAGTCGATCTCGAGAAGTTTGAGTTGAGAAATTGACCTTTATAAACTTAAGTCTTTCACAAATATTACTCATTTCACTTTCAACACCGGCCAATTAGAAATTTAGCCTCGTCTTTATCACTTTAAGATTCGTATAGAATACTTTTACTTAGAAAATTCTCTTAAGAAAGTTTTTATGTGTATTTGATTACATACACCAACGATCAAAATAATATGTTAAGATACTTTAGAGCTTACATAAAATAATCTTTAAACACTTGGACTCATGAAACAAAATTTAAATATCTAAAAATTCGTTGAAGCTTAACACATACTCTCAAGAATGAAAACCTATAAGAAATTACACTGAAAAAATCAAGGGGATTTTGACGTCTTGCATAGTTCCAAACTTAATATTTTACAATATGAAAATCATATTGATTAACACCTACAAAACACTTTCCATGTAAATTCCTCAAGTACTGAAATTCATTTAAGGACATATGCTAAGTATTCAATTTATGATATATTTACTTTACATAAAACAATGAAGAAGAGTCTAGTAGAACACCGACAAAATATTCTAATGTCATTTATTTGAATTTTCTTGGAGTTGTTTAGGATGATTTTTTTTTCTTCACATATGCTCATTTCCAAGATTCACAATTTCACCCATCCTTTGAAAATTGAATTTCAAACTTTATAGAAAAGATTTTAAGAAAAATCATATTTAAAACTCGTGTACGAAAACTGTTAGCTCTGATACCACCTTCTGTAACACCCCCTTCTATAAACGAGGGAATGTTGCAGCGCTAGTGATTACTCGGACTTTAAGGTCTTCGTAACCACCTTAGGCTTATAGGGACATGCTACCATGCTTCCATAAACAAGATGATAACAAAATTAAATATAAATAGCGGAAGTCTTAGAATACAATAAATCTTTTTATATATATACAAACTCAAGATTCAAATTACAATATCTGATACATCAAAACATTACAATGGAAGACTTTGTAAAAATAAAGACATAAACGTTTATACAATATTTTCTAAGAACTTTAAATAATTAAATCTCGAAAATAAAATGTCTTCTTACTCTTCTTTAACTTCTCTTCAGAGACTCGACCTTAACCTACGAATTGGAGACGGAGGTATTGTACGAATACAATGGACTCCTAGCCGTCCAAACAAAGGACGGTTAGTTTGCGAGAACTAGCAAGTGACGGCTCAAAACTGGGACTACTTCCGATTTATACTCATTGACCTTTAATGGTATGAATTTAAACCCGAATGCGATTATTAGATTCCAGTTCCTACGACGGAAGCCTTGACATATGCTAAGAGCATCAACACTCATGGGGTAACCCCATCCCCCTCTCTCCTCGTAATATTTTGACACCTCATTTTCCACTAACTCTACCCCATCCTTTAAGAATTTTAACTTTTATCCCACATCCATGAGTTTAACCCATTATTATTATTTTAACTTTAATTATATCCCACCACATATTTTAACCATCAAAACTTAACCCCTTTAATAAAAAAATAAAAAGCTTCACTTTTATTAATTTTATAAAATAAAATGGGATGGGGGAGGGATGGGTTTAACCCATTCCACTAGGATTGCCCCTTCCCCTTGGTGGAATGAGTTTTATCCCACACCAATGGGTTTACCCCTTAGGAGGAGAGAGAGTGGAATGAGGGAGGAGAAAACACATAGGTGTTGATGCTCTAACCAGGCTGGCACACGGGTGTGTTGTCTTTATCGGCTTCAACAGAAGCTCCACATCTCTCTTGGAGTCAGTCTCGCAGACCACATTCACAAATCCATGGCTCCAAGCCAACTCCATGCCTTTTGCTAAGCCCTAAAGCTCGAACTCCACGACAGAGCAGCAACCTATGTTGTGGACAAACCCTGCTATCCATTCCTCGTTCTCATTGCGAAGGGCACCACCTAGTGCCACCGCCCCTGAATCCTTGACCGCACCATCGGCATTCAGCTTAATCCAACCCGGTGGGGACGGGGGGGGGGGGTGCGCCAGTTGACAACCGTGGGGGTTCTCTCTTTCGCTTTCTTAGTTCCAAGGAAATTCAGTCTCACTAAAGAGTATTGATTCGTAATGTTCCTGCAGCTATCCGGGGTTAAGGGCGTGGTTTTGCTATCATTGAAGACAGCCCCGTTTCTTCTACACCGGATCATCCGAAGGGCGGTAGCGAAAAAGTCCCTCCATTGCACTCCTTCAAGCCCGCCCTTCGCAGAGGATATGTTGTTCGTCATCCACGCGGCGAAAGGGAGAATAACTCAACCTCCCGTTCCGCGCCTTCAACCTGCATCCAAAAATTCCTCACATACACGCAATCTCTGAACAGATGAATAAAGGACTTGCTACTGGACTGACAGATAGGGCATAAATCGGAGTTACCTATGTGTCGCCTAGCTCTTTCGGCGTTCATAAGCACCCCCCATTGCACACCAACCACAAGAAGGCCTGAGTCCTCTCGTTCACGTTAAGTTTCCAGATTTTGGACACAAAAGAGGAATCCGCCGATCGAAACACTTCGGTTTTACTGATAGCCGCGTATTCGGTATTAACTGAGTAATCCCCATCGTTAATCAATGCCCAGCAAAGTCTGTCGTCATTCTCCGAGACTGCAACCGCCGCTAGCTTCAGGATGGTCTCACTAGGAAGCAGTTGTGCAAACTCATCCCAAGACCATCCCTTGCCCCTCTCCCAGTAGTCGGCTACCACCACGTCACTAGGTGGCACAACCCCTTTCTCTTCCAACAACTCTCTCAGCGGGTTATTTTCGATCCAAGCATTCTCCCAAAAGCGGATACAAGTGCCATCCCCCAACCGCCATTAGATATGAGGTTTGATGACAGTACTTGTTGCCTTGGTAATACTATCGAGGTCGCGAATCATGATTTTCTATGAGATCCACTTAATTGTATTTGCTACTTTGGATTAGGTTTCACAAACGTATGAATCAAAACCCTAGAAATGATGCAATTCTAACGAGGTCGCAAATCAAGATAGAATCAACACCATTAAATAATTAAAGCGTAAAGAAGTTGAAGTAGATAATAGAACACAACTAGAATTCCAAAATCACAATTCAACATGTAAAACCTAAGATCAAAACTAGAAAATGGTTTTGATAGCGGAAGCGAATAAGATCTAGAACGATAAACGACATATCAAGGAGAATCACATGCAAGAGAATGAACAAAGCGATTTTGCGTAGTTCGGCATAAATGCCTACATCCACGGGGCCTCAAGAGTTGACCGAATCCACTATAGAGAGTTCGTACAAGGGACGATACAAGCAACAATAGCAAACAACCCTAATCTAAAATGCATGTGAATCAGAGGTACAAGAAAGAAGAGAAAATCCCTCTATATGGGATAAACCAAAAGATCGAAGAAGGATTCGATCTCCAAGAACCCTAGATCTCAGAAGGCATGGAGAGCGACCACCCACGAGGACGCTGGAGCTCGTTTCACCTTCCCAGAGACGCCTACAACAACCTTTCTTCTCCGAGTGCTCACAGGCCGACGACAAGAGCAGGAAACCTCCAAACCCTAGAAAAACCTAGCAGAGCGTTTGTGAGGAGAGAGAAAGACGAAGACCGAAGTGAGGAGCTCCAACGCTGAAAGGAGCTTATATAGCTAGGTCAAGCCCGAGCTCCAAAACGCAGCGCTCCACAAATGGCAAGGTAAGGTAAGCTCTCGGTATTGTCCACTGGGCTACCGATCAGCTCATCTGAGTGCCAAGATCAGTTGGGCCAGATCATGGGCTAAGGCCCAATCCGGTTAGAACCTCCTCCCTATAGTATACCTTATACATATGACATATATAATATATGTTACCCATATATGTTAAACCTTGTTATAGATTTAATCTCGTTAGAGGATCAAGCTTTATCAAGCTCAATGCGACTTAGTCGAGATTAAACTATAGTGCATCATATATGCATACTATATATTATATGTCACATGTATAGTCATCATACACACATACATATCCATACACACATAAAACAATATTACATGCCAAAGAAAAGATTAGGAAAGTAAACACATAACATTACATAACAAAACCAAGTCTTGATCGTAGGCAAAATACGATGAGTTTAGTTGCCCATGCTTCTAAAACATCGCTTCTCAATTCTTCAAAGGATAAAAGATAACTAAAAACCCTATAAAATAAGTTTTTATAAACCTAAGAACACCGTCAAAATAACCCTAGAAAGTGTTTTCCAAAGATAGGCCCAACTTAGGAAAGACGTAAAATCGGCGCTGAACTGGCCTAGAAAAATCGCTACTAGGCCGCGACCAAACCGCGGGTGTGGCTACTGCAGTGTACCATCAAATATTGGCCGCAGGTGTTGCCTTGGTGGCCGCGGGTGCGGTTTTATGTGCTTCCCTTGTTCCTCTGGCCGCGAGTGCCGTTTTTCCTCTTGGTTCTTTGCCTCTTTCTTGTGCATTCCAACTTGGCTTCTCTAGCTCGTTCTTACCTCCACATGATCCATATGACTCCCATGAATGACCTCCTCGCTACTTCGAATCCAAACTCTACAATTACTGATGTGATCTAGACTCATAGATTTTTCCTTTGTTTTTCTATCAAAAAATGTCCCACATCGGTTGTAAACACTTAAGAGGCAACAATTTTCTCCTATATATTTTGTAAGGCTTGCCATTTTCTAATACAAGTTGAATTTTTGAGTTAAAAGTTGAGCACATTTGCTTCCATTGATTCCGGGTTAAGGATCATGTTTTTGGTGAGATGCTAAAACAAAACCCTTTGGTGAGAGGCCGAGGGAGATACCCTAGTGAGAGGCGAAGGTGTCGAAGGGTCGAGATCCTCAGAGTGTGATTCCGAGAGGATTGAGATCGAGTGTGGGAGATTCAAGGGTGAGAGGCATGCGGATCTTGCCATACATATCCGGTTACAAGTAGAAAGTTCATCTATTCAAATAAAGGAGGAACCTTGTCGTCGATCCTGGCGGCTCGGAGAGTTCCCGAGCACATCAATTACACACTAAACTCTGTGTAGATTCCGCACTTGAACACCAAATGAGCAAACAAGTAAACTAATCCCTTAAAATGCAATATATATATCTAAATGACCCTAAACCTACTCTATAATGCCTATCTAAATATGCATTATCAACTACACTCATTTTTTATGGGTCTTTCCTTTACAATTCAAGTCCCAGGCATTACCTACATTTGTCAAGTTTCATGCTTACATCAAAATCCAATTTCACCACCTCATAAAATCATTTCAATGTAACAATGGCTGTGAATTTGACAACAAAGAATTTCACTCTTTCTTTACCACCAACGACATCTCCTTTCGGCTTTCCTGTCCCTACACTTCACAACAAAATGGCAAGGCCGAAAGCGTCATTTGAACCATCACAAACATGATGCGATCCCTCCTTTTTCATGCATCTGTTCCTCTTTCCTATTGACCTCACGCCTTATCAACGGTCTGTTATCTCCTTAACATCCTCCCATCAACTACCCCTCAGCATAGCTCGCCGACTCAGGCACTATACCGCACAATGCCTCGATATGATCACATTCGTACCTTCGGATGCTTATGCTTCCTAAATCAGTCCTCCGCCACACCACATAAACTTCATCCCCGCTCTACACCATGTGTGTTCATTGGCTATCCATTTGATCATCGCGGTTACTTGTGCCTTGATCTCCAAAAACATCAGCTAATCTTGTCGCGTCATGTCACTTCCGATGAATCCTGCTTCCTATTCTCTTCACCACCTCTCCCCTCACACCGACTCACCAGCTCTCCCTCTGCGTCCGAGGACGCCTCCCCACACTTCCTCCTTAAACAAAGCTCTTCCGGTGCTACTACTTCTCCACCTGCGCCACCTACCACCTTTCCGCCACCGCCCCCACCCTTACCTCCCACCGGGTCTCACACTCGTAGCGTCTCAGGCGTGTTTAGGCCGAGACAAATTGTCTCCATGCACACCTTCCACCGCCCCTCCCCCACCCTGTCGGCCTTTCTATCACCCCCACCGCCCTCCCCCACTCCCCCCGTTGAACCCGCACCTCGCCCTCCAACATATTCGTCTCCCTTAGCCTCACCTTAAGCCACGCTATCACCCATCCCCACCTCTGACAAAACAGCCCTCCTCGACCCGAATTGGAAGGCGGCTATGCTTTATGAGTTCAAGGCTCTTACAAGGAATGGTACCTGGGTTCTTGTTCCTCGACCTCCTACGTCGAATATCATTCATTGCATATGGCTCTTCAGACATAAGTTTCGCTTTGATGGGACGTTGAAACATTACAAAGCTCACCTTGTGGTTAATGGTCGGGCTCGGCAGACCTGCATATATTGATTGTGATGAGACGTTCAACCCTGTTGTCAAGCCCGCCACTATCCGTTTGGTGCTGAGCTTAGCACTATCACGACAATGGTCTATTCATCAACTGGATGTAAAGAATTCATTTCTCCATGGACATTTGAATGAAACTGTCTATATGTTCCAACCGTCGAGGTTTGTTGATTCGGATCGATCTGACCATGTCTGTCTCCTGAAGCGCTCTTTGTATGGTCTCAAACAGGCCTCTCGGCCTTGGTTTCAGCGCTTTGCATCTCATCTGCTTCGATTGGGCTTTATTGGCAGCCGATTTGATTCTTCTCTCTTCATCTATCGCCGAGGTACGAACATGGCCTTTCTTTTGTTATATGTCGACGACATCATCCTCACCGCCTCCTCAATTGCGTTACGGACCTCCATCATAGCCCAGTTGAGTTCCGAGTTTACCATGTTTGACCTTGGGCTGCTGACTTATTTTTTGGGCGTCTCCGTGCAACGTCATGCTTCTGGATTGTTCCTCTCGCAGAGTAAGTATGCTGCTGACATTGTTGCACAAGCCAAGATGACCAACTGTAAGCCGGTCTCCACCCCTGTCGACACCTCCAATAAGCTCAGTGCTAACTCTGGGGCTCTGTTTGATGATCCTACTCTTTATCGGAGTCTTGTCGGCGCCTTACAGTACCTCACATTCACTCGCCCTGACATGAGCTACGATGTTCAACAGATCCGTCTGTTCATGCATGCGCCTAGTGATCCGCATTTTCAGGCACTGAAACGAATCATCCGCTACATCAGTGGTACGTTGGATATGGCTTGCTCTCGCCATGACCTCGTTGCCTACACTGATGCGGATTGGGGTGGGTGTCCTGACACCCGCCGCTCCACCTTTTGGCTACCGTGTCTTCCTCAATGACACTCTCGTGTCCTGGTCGGCAAAGCGTCAATCTGTGGTCTCTCGTTCCAGTCTTGAAGCTGAGTATAGGGGTGTAGCCAATGTCGTCTCTGAGTGCTCGTGGCTGCGCAATCTTCTGCTTGAGCTCCACTACCCTCTGCAGAAGGCAACTCTGGTCTATACAGACAATGTCTCTTCCGTATATCTCGCCAGTAACCCGGTCCAAACATCAGCGAACCAAGCATATTGAGCTTGATCTCCACTTTGTTCGGGACAAGGTTCCTCTTGGACATGTTCGTGTTCTCCATGTCCCATCCTCCTATCAGTATGCCGACATTTTCACTAAGGGTTTACCTTATCAATTATTCCTTGATTTTCGGTCCAGTCTCACTGTTCGGGACCCTCCACTTTCAATTGCGAAGGTTTGATAGATTATTATATATTATATAGTGTTCGGGCCTATTAGCTCAGTCATAATCTCTTGTAATTTATATATATATTGACATTATAAGGAATGAAACTCTAAGAATGATTATATCAATCATTACAATTCTACATTAACTACATCAAATATCTTTAGATTTAAAGAAAAAAACAAAACAAAGGAAAACCTGGAGTGATGTTATGAATGAAGTGGCACGAGAGTTCCCCACCATAGAATGGGATAATTAATGGAAAATGGTGAGGTGGCTGCTTTCCAATTTTACTTTAATTATTATTGCTAATAAATAAAAGAGAAAAAATAAAATATAAATGGAAACACTGTAATGTATGAAAAAGGTGGTCCCACTTTCGACTCGGGAGGGCGTTACGCCAGCGGGCAGCAGCTATTAGCTATACGTATACCTCGCCACCCCTAACCTCACACCTCTCTCTCTCTCTCTCTCTCTCCATCTCCATTTTCCATCCCTATAGTCCTATACCATCATTCGCCATCGATTACGGAGGCACCAAACTCCAACCACCTTCAGCTGTCTCATTCATCAACCCCGCAGTTCCCCGCAAAGTTCGACTTCCTACTTCTGAAGACGCTGAATTCGGAGCATCAATGATGCAGTCTTTCATTGATTGAGCTGAATTTTGGACTAGTTTTAACTAGAGAAGCTCAAATTGATATACTGATAATTTCGGCGGTATTAGCTGATATCACGTTCTCTTCTATCGCTCTGTTCGCTTGCTCTCTCTACGCTCAGGTATGCTCTCTCTTCTCTCGTTTTTCTCTTCTATCCTTCTTCTCTCCTCTTTCTTGACTTTGGCTTTTTGGAATCCATGGGCAATCCCAATTTCGAAATCTAGTCTAGGGATGTGCGGTTTGTAGATTAGGGTTTGTGCTTTTTTTGGGCGATTTTTGGCTTGTTGACATAGGGTTTGTTGCTCTTTGCCTCTACAATTGAAATTAGGGCTTGTACAATCTGAAATTAGGGTTTGTAGATTAGGGAATGTACCATCTGAAATTGGTGTGCCTTAAATCAAAATCTGTAGAATCTGATTTTTTTTTTTTTTTGTTATGTGAATTTGTTTCTATTTCTCTTGATTTGTTTGAGAATTTTTTGTTCAGTTGTGATGAATTTGTTAGCTGGGCTATATCTGATATACTACAAAATACCAAACGACCCAAACTCCTCGGTGGAGGAAATTCAGGGTTTGTTGGACATTGCCAGAAGTGGAAGTTAATAATTGTTGATGAGAAGTTGAAGTAAAGACAAGGGGTTGTTTGGGGGTAGCAGAAAGAGAGAGAGAGAGAGAGGTGTAAAGTGGTTAGGACTTGGGAAAAGGTTTCATGGGTTTCATGTGACAGGTCCTTGGCCTTTGTTATTCTCATGGATGTATTTTAATTTATGTATTGCAGAGCTCACATAAAGTTTTGACCCTGCTCAGCACTTTCCGATAGGAGGTGTGAATCCTTCTCTCTCTTTTATATTCATTGAGAACTACATCTATGCTTTTTGGGCAAGAGGGTTTCCAATTCTTTAAAGTTCGATATCTTTCTTGATATTCAAGTGTAAATCTTCCAAGAGATGTGCATCACCTGATTACTTTTTCAGTTATCTTTTTGATGTATCATGTATGGCCAATTTTGTAGTATATAGCTTTAGAAATTTCGTTATTGTGATCATGCTTGACTTTATGAGATCTTCTGATGCAAAGGGTGTCTGGTTTGTGTATCTTCAGTTTCTGCAGAAAATAAATTTCATTCTTGATTGCTAATTGTTTGATGAAATGGAATGCCAAATTTATTTGTCAGGTCATGGGCTGCTTTGTGTCAACACCAAAAGAGGCTGGTGGATATAGAAGGCGGCCAAGCAATATCGGGGAGGTGTCAGTTTTTGTTCCTGGACTTCGGATCCCCAAACATGTAGACTTTTCTCAGTATCTTAGTGAACATTTGTCTAAGAGCTTAGTGGAACGTTTGTCTGCACTGAGAACTCGAATTGTTGTTATGGTTGGGCATGAAGCACCAACAGTTACAAGGTCAAGAAGAAAATCTGCCACTCAACATGGTTAGTTTGTGCCACAAATCAAGCAGTACCTGTAGTTTTCTAGTTAATTCCATTTTCCTTTCTTCTTCTCTTTTCAGTCCTTTCTATTAGTGACATTATAATTTGGCTGAACTACTTAATGCAGGAGGTTCAACATTGTCAGATCTTCAGCAGGCTTTAGCTGATTACTTGCCAGTTCTTCTGGGATTAGTTAAAGATGGTAAAGAATGCCTAATTGTGTCCTTAAAATAATGTTTTATTTTCCATTTTGAGAGCATTTTAGTTTTTCTTTTGTTACAGGGAGTCCACTACAGCATATAGTACAGTTCGTTTGGGTTAATCAGGAGGATAATGCAGAGGTTTGCTGATTTGTCTGTTAATATCATATACAAGTTGTTTTTGGTCGTTAAACCTGCATCTAAATTTCATTCTTCATCAGGAAACAGCCATATCAAGTGCTTGGTATGAGATTCTGTCTGTATTGCATTTGATGGCCATCATATCATTATCCCAGGCCAACTTGTTGCTTCTTCCTAGGATGTCTACTGATGGTTATCAGCCAAAAGTGTCAGATGGTAATTTATTTCCATTCATGAAATGATTGAAAATGCTGTTTTTGCTGCCGTTTGAACCTTGCCTAGTTATCATAGTGCTTTCTGAATTGTGTTCATGTGCTATATACCTATGTGTTAACAATTAACATAACGAGGTCGGGAGATTCAACTATGAGGACATGTACTAATAAACACAGTACCCCCTCGTGTGTTTTTAGATAAGGAAAGGTAATGGTTAACTTTCCGAATTTAGTCCATTTTTAAGTTAAAATTCAGTGATCAACATTTCAACCATTACCCTCGCCCCCCATTTTCCATACAAAATTTATTTCATTTCCCCCATTTGATTACCTAATTTGAGCATTGGGTAACCATATCCGGATGCTCTAACCATTTTTCTCTCCCCTTCTCTAGACTCACAAGAAAGAGATGAACATTCAAATTTTACACATAAAATTTGATTCCTCTCCCTTCTATTCCCTCTTACTCAAACAAACAAAGCCTAAATTTAAATTACAATTTTCTTCAAAAAACTATTTTCCCCAAATTTTGAATTTTTAAACAAACTAAACCGTTACTTTTGTCAAACTTATTCTTTTTTCATTGATTAAAAAAATCATTTTCAAATTAAAAAAAATATATTTTTATTTTTATTTTCTTATTAATGAATGTCCTTATTCTTTAAAGCCAAAATATATCTATTTAATCTTTTCATATGATATAAATTGAACCGACAGAATTACATGATCTAATATGTGTGTTATTAGATAAGAATTCCAATTAGATATTGCATTTATATAGCATTTCCTTCTATAATATTTTATCTTTTATAGGATATTGCTTCTGTCCAATTATATGAGATAAGATAAAATTATTAGTTCTATTTCATTTAGTTTAATCTAGGGTCTGTTTGGATTCCCATTGTATTATATTTATAAGTAAAATACATGTATTATTTTCAAAAGTTACTTATAATAATAATCAAAGAGTTACTTGTTAACACACAATGAGTGTTTGGATAGGTTAAAAAAACATAATTATAATATATGCATTCATTATCCTTCATTCCTTCCCAGATCTGGTTCCACAACCAGGGCTTCGTGACGTCGCGTTGCCCAAACACAAGGCACAACCATGGCGGTTGATTTAATCGACTACCCTCTCTATCATTCGAATGCCCTCTTTCATTTGAATGTCATCCCTAATCAAATTCAACCGCCCTCCAACAAGATTCGGGGATTAGCCCATCCCAATTTGATGGATTTGAAGGAGAAGGGCGGCCTAGAGATTATATTCGGAAGGAGAAGGGAGAGAAGGGCGGCGGCGGGGAGAAGGGTGGCGTAGAGAAGGCCTCGGATCTGGCTTCCCGTTGAGGCGATGGCGAGAAGGGAAGTGGCGGCAAGAAGGCTCAGATCTGGCTCCCATGGAGGCGGCGGCGGCGAGAAGGGCTCGGATCTGGCTCTCATGGGGACGGCGGCGGCGAGAGGCTTCTCCTTAGATACTTCATACTTCCATGGAGGTGGCGGGGAGGAGGAAGGAGAAGTAAGATGGTCACTACCAATTTTGAATGGAATTAGGAAGATGAAGAGTTGTAAGAAAGGAGTGATTATAAATAAACGCATATAATTGCTTTTTCAACTTTCTCCTCCAAACATTACTTAAAAATTATTTGTGTTATAATTAAAATTAATTGTTTATAATCATAAGTAATGTGGAATCCAAACGGACCTCTAAATTGCAACTATCTAATTATTTTATTAGTATAACTTTTTTGCTGGAGAAGTTTTTTATTAGAAGCATCCACATTCCACAAGCTGCTACATAGGCTACAATGCATTGATTTTAGTATATATGCATAGATTATGATGATGAATATCTGGAAAAATGGTTCAATGGCTTCTAATGGTAAAACCATTGTTGCAACCTCAAGTGGACAAGCCGCTACATAGGCTACAAAATATTGATTTTAGTATATATGCATAGATTCTAATGATAAATATCTGGAAAAATGTGCTATTTCTAACAATAGTATCTGAAAATGTTTGCACTCTTCTGCTGGCAATTTAGCTTACACATTAAGGGCATTGCAAGTTCTTAGAAATTGTGTAAACAACTATATTTCATACAGAAGTGCACTTTATTTGCTACGCACTGTAAATATATACACGTTTATTTAAGTTTTAATTTCAATTGGTAAAAATTTGAGCCACTCAAATTTTCTATATAAGTTTTGTTGGATATATAAGTTTTGTTGGATTCTTAGTGATATATTTCCTTCTCAGCTCTCATGTATCCTATGCAATTCTTACAGAGAGCAGGAAAGCATCTGTTGATATTTTTCTTAAGGCCGCTGGATACCTTGATTGTGCTGTCCGACATGTTCTCCCACAGATGTCTGCTGAAGTCAGGTTTAAAATGGTCTTGCCAATTTTAATAGTTCTACAGTTTGTAATCTATCCGAAATGTTATTCATCCACTTCCCCACTTTTCTGTGAGTGTAGAAGAAATTTACCTGTAGACCTGGCTGAGGGAGTTCTGCGAGCTCTTAGCCTGCAGGGACTAGGGCAGGTAGGAGATTTATTTCTTATTTTGATGTCTTTAATAAAATGATAACCTTGAATCTTCAGTTTTAGGTGCCACTGGCATTTGTTAGGCAACTTACCTTAAAGATTAATGAGTTGTTTTAGCTGATTTTGTTTTCACCCCTTAAATACTCCCACCATCATAAAAATACTTACTTTAGGGAACATGAATACAACAACAATAACAACAATAACATCTACCTAGTATATCCCACAGAGGGTGGGATCTGGGATCCAAGGTGTATGCACCCATTCCCCGAAGAAGTCAAAAGGATGTTTGCAAGAGATATAGTGTTGGTATAATCACAGATAAAAAGGACAGATAAAATAACTGCATACTATTAGTAAAGGACAACGATTTGATTTTTATGTCAAAACTATACTGAATTAGCCATATTATTTTCACTTTAAGGCTAGCAAGTATCAGTTTTTTAGTTGAGTATAATAATGGTGTTATAATGTTTCTATGAGTTGAATTGCTACTATTTCTGATACCTGGAACATGTGCTTTTTCCCAAGAAGTTCACATTTTATATGGGTTCACATTCTCTGACTTAGGTTGTTGATATCCAACTTGGAATGGCAATTGATAGTGCTAAAGCTACACTTGCTGTGAAGCGAAGGCTTGCATGTGAAATGATAAAATACTGGCAGCAGGTATGAGGATTGCATCTTTTAATCTTGCATACCCTTTCTTGTCAAATTATCTTTGTGATCCTATCAGTGTGTCAAGCCTTAAATCTGTGTGGACTTTATCTTTTTCTATCTGCATCAATAGAGCATTTAAGGGGTCTTCTGCTTGATTATTACTGTATTTGTTTACAGTGTTGTTATTCTGAGTTTAATGATAATTTATGACTTGAAATGGTGTTTGGTACGAATGGAAAGAAGTCTTTAGAGACTTCTTCCTTGATTGAAAGTATTTTTTGAAAATAATAAAGTACAAACCATGTAAGTTGGTGGCTTAAGTCTCCTAATCAAAAGGAATTCCCATGCATGGATGTAATTTCTTTCAAAAAGGTGGGACGGAGGATGCGACTATGACGAGTACTAAGGAAGAAACTATGACGTCGATGCAAGTTGTTGACTGGGATGGAAGTAGGAGACAAGTACCGTTGGGATAAGGTGGGGAGTTATCGAGGTCTCAAGGGTGAAGCGAGGAACTAAGAGACTGCCCAGATTGGAGAATGGAGAAACAAAGTCAAGAGTCGCATAAGACCTAAATCTAGTCAACTTCTCCTCTAAAGATTGAAGAATTTGGGGACTAGAGGATGAGGTACAAATTCAGCGGAGATGGAAGAGTTACTTTTCTCAGTTGCTCAATGAGGGGAAGGAGGCACCAGAGGTCACCTCTATGAGCAACGAGTGTTCACACTTAAGTTTTTACAGGCGCGTCTCAATGGAGGAAGTCAAAGGTGGAGTCAGAAAAATGAAGAACGGGGTAAAGTGTGGAAATGCGTTGGGGCTAAGGGTCTAGAATGGCTCACACAACTATTCAATGTGATCTTTAAGACAACAAAGATGCTTGATGAGTAGAGACTTAGTAAGTTAATATCCCTCTACAAGAACAAGAGTGATGTGCAACAATACAGTAACTATATAGGCATTAAATTGGGAGATATTCATTGAGGCGGCTTGTGAAAATAACCGAGAATCGGTTGGTTTCATGCAGGGAGATCGACTACGTAGGCTTTGTATCTGATGAGATGGCTAGTGGAGAAATAAAGAGAACGAAAAAGGAATCTACATATGGGTTTTATCAACTTGAAGAAAGTTAGTGATAGAGTACCGAGAAAGCTCATATGAGATGTTTGGAGGAAAAGGAGGTACGAGGCTCTCACATTAGGATCATTAGGGACATGTACGACAAAGCTCTAACACAACATTTTTAGGTTCGTACCAAGGGTCGGATTTGAGTCCAATTCTCTCTATTGTATTGATGGATGTGGTGTCGAGAGACGTTCAAGATGAGGTCCCGTGATGTATGTTCAAGATGAGGTACCGTGATGTTTTTTATTTGTAGATGATATTGTGTTGATTGACAAGATGAAAGGAATTGGTAGAAAATTGGAGCGATGGAGGGTTATTCTAGAATCCAAAGGTTTTAGATTGATCATGAATAAAACAGAGTATATGGAGTTCAATTGGTGATAGAAACCACTAGGATCGCTCCTAGGAAAACCACTAATTGCAAGTATCTTGCACCATGAAATTGGTGGAGAATCTCCAAATTCGTGTTTAATTAAAAGGCAGGAAAAGGAAAACAACATGGGAGAAGTGGGAGATGTGCCTAAAAACTAGAAAGCGGGATGGGACATTAAAGAAACTGATTATTAAATACAGAAAATTGAAAGATAACAGTTAAACTAATAAATCAGCAGCTGGGTTCGTATCAATTTGGTTAGGGTGGAAGAGGAGGAAGGGGAGTTGATGTTGGGTGAATATATTGTAGTGAAGAAAAGCAGGTTCAGGTACTTGGGGTTTGGTGATGTAAAGCGACGGCAGGGTGGACGAAGACATCAAGAATCGGGTCCAAGTAGGGTGGCAGAAATGGAGGTTGGTGTCAAGAGTCTTATGCAATAGGAAAGTGTCCTTAAAATTCAAGGGTAAATTCTACAAGACATTAGTGAGACCTATATTGTTATATGAGGTAAAGTGTTGGGCGATAACAAAGATACAAGATTATTCGAGAGAAGGTCGGAGTTGCCAGTATTTAGGATGTGCTCCGCCAGTCGAGACTCAAATGGTTAGGTCCTGTTCATAGAAGAGAGTTGAGACTTCTAGCAAGCCATTCGAGGGGGGCGGGGGAGTCTTGCT
Organism: Persicaria tinctoria; assembly: GCA_037127255.1. Lineage (NCBI taxonomy): Eukaryota > Viridiplantae > Streptophyta > Magnoliopsida > Caryophyllales > Polygonaceae > Persicaria > Persicaria tinctoria. Next base: position 13,412,012 of record JBANSL010000012.1, read on the forward strand.
TCAACCAACTAAGTCACAAGGTGGTCAAGGGGTGGCAAAACCAAAGGAAAGGAGGACCTAATGGATCACCTAGGGGACAACCACAGGGGCAGTCTATGGGCTGCAGCCAGAGTGTTTGCTATCATGGGGAAGACAACAAGCACCACAACCATGGTGTGAGGACAAGCAAAAAGTTAGGACAAGGGAACCAAGAACTCCGACATGGACACAAAGGCAACAAGGACAAACGAGGACAAACAAGGTTGCCCGGCGGAGAGCTCAAGCACAAGAAGGAGCTCCCCGTTAGGAGGGTTAGCACTTAGCACAAGGGTAGCTCAGCAGAGGACAGTACCGAGGTGCAAGGGTCGGTACAATCTCAAAGTGGCAATTTGGGTCGGTACCGAAGGGGAAGAGAAGGGTTAAGCACAAGTATTTTCTTGTTTATGTCGTTTATGATGGTTTTGACATGTGGGTGTCTTACCTACTATATTTGGGTCAATTGAAAACATCCTCCCAGTCAAATGTGGTTGTTGTTGTAAAAGAGTTAACTATGTCAGAGATTAGGTTTGTTATGATTTGACTGCCATCCTCTGAGATATGTACTTGCTTATGTGAAATTAGTCTCAAAGAGATTAGCCTTCTTCGGGCATCAAAAACTAAATATAAATATACCCCTTATCACATTTGGAGATCTCTCATCTATCTTGAAATTTCCTCAACATCTGCCCTGTAGAGTTCCTAGGTTCATCCAATAGCTCTACTATTTCATTGACAATTGCCTCTTGCTTATGGGTCCAGCTCCTAAGAGAGTATAGTTAGAACTTCTACAAGCAAATATGGAAGACTTGGGGACATTAGAACAACCGAGGGACGGAAAGGAATGAGGTTGGCTTTTCTTGAATTGGAAAGTTGGTTGAGGACACCATGGAGGAGTGCTATTCGTGTAGAGGAAGGTTAGGCCGTGTGGTGCAGTTGTGCTGGAGGCATTCCCATCATTTCCATTCTCATCTTCATTTTCATTTCTCGTTGCTTTGTTTTCCATACTATTCTACTTAACATGTCATGCTCAATTGTGCCTCTTGTTTTCTGTTTGGTCTTGGGTGTGTATCTTCGTTTATGTTTGTTACTGCCCTCTTATTCTTGCCAGCTTTGGGCTTTCGGAGAAAGTGTTTCTCGACGTTGTCGGGGAAAAGGTGCGTACATCACGACCCCCTAGGCTATGCTCTAAGCTGGATAGACTGGGATTGTTGTTGTTTTTGTTTTGTCTAACTAATATGATCTGTTAACCTTTTAAAACCAGACTAATTAAACTGCCCAACTGGGGAGTAAATTGGAAGCTTAGGATTTGGTTCCATATATTCCACATCCTTTGATATACCTCATATTGGGAGCATATGCCTTTGCTTGCCTTTGGAGTCGAACATGCAAATCTAGTCATTGTGCCCAGGGTTCCTCACAAATTTTACTGAGGATGTTTGTCATCGTCAATGCAGTCTTTTGGTTCAATCAGTGTTTTTATTTTTGCCCCTTCAATTTGTTTTTTCAATTATGAACTATGAAGCAACACTTGATGAGGCAGCACTTGATAAAAAAGTAGAATGTCATAGAGAGCATTAAAGTAGAATGTCATAGAGAGCATTAAAGTTTTATGCTGCACGAGTCATATCAGACATGAAGCAATTGTGCCCAGGGTTTCTCACAAATTATGAACTATGAAGCAACACTTGATAAAAAAGTGGAATGTCATAGAGAGCATTAAAGTTTTATGCTGCACAAGTCATATCAGACATCATGATGACATTGGTGAGGCAACTGAAGTATGTACATAAAATGGGAGGAGGATATAGGTTTTTCTTTTTAACTTTTCGACTCTTCAACTGGATATTGGAGTGAGTTTCTTTACAATTTACTTTGTATGGCTTTTGGTTGCGAAATTCTGAACACATTCCACATAAGATTACCCTATTATTTTCTCAAGCTTCAGATGTCTTTGAGTTTTTCCCTAATTTTTAAGTAACATGATTCAGTAGCTCAATAATTTCAAAGAGACCCTGTGTGCTTAAGCAATAAAAAATTCCATTTCTTATTGGTTTTACCGGTTTACTTCAATGCTTATCAATCTTGGAAAGGTCTTTGTATAATTTAATTATTCTCATTTTTGCATTTGACTTGCTTTCATTTTAAACCGTGTACTAGCTTTTTAATCATGGTGACCGTTGTTGTGGCCTGTTGTGTAATGGTGTTCTGCAGGCACAAGATAACATAATGAACCTTCCACTCACAAATGGTTGGGGTGAAAAGCATAAGCTTTTCATCAAGTGGAAATATGTTGAAGCGAAGGTATTTTGAATATTTGGTTCCTTCTCAGTCTTGGATTGTTTTTTCCTTTTAGTTCATTTCTCCAGCATTATGAAGGTAGTTTCTTAGTAATACGGAGTAATATATTGGAAAGTGTTATTTATGTGCATGTGCATGTAAAACATATACACATGATGTCATCCAGTTTAAATGGTATTCCGTAAATTCTAAGGTGATGTGAAAAGAGGATATCCCTTGAAAAGCAATCTGTTTTCACAAAATCATCATTGCAGATGATGGACAACTCCTACTTTTGCTCCATTTTTTTGATATCTTATATTATATTCCGTATGTCATGGAATAGATGCAAGCTGTTAATGCCCCAGGCAGTCTTAACATCGGTTATGGAGGAATTAGGGTTATGCAGTTTTCTTATAGGATTTTCTAACCCTTTTCCCCCTATCATAGTTTCTTTTATCCATAATATTCAAAGTGAGTTTGGATGTCATACAATATTTTTCTGCTGGCAAGTCACTTATAAGGTCACTCATTAGGCAAAGATATATGACAAGTCACTTAAATGCCAACAAACATTCTTCTAAGCCACATCTATGCTTTTTTCCCAAAAGCTCCTTGCCAAGCTTGTAGCTTATTGGTATCAAACATCAGGACATTATGATACTTGTGAATGGACAAAATGTGTTCCTACCTTTCCTTTGAGAATGGGGTAAAGTATGTTGTACAAAGACGGAAGGAGCTAATATTACATTGAGATTGAAAAACAAAATTCTTCTTTCTTTAAAATTGCTGATATTAAAAGTTTATTGATTTCTAAAATTTCCATTTACTTCTCATCCAGTTCATATGTAACTTTTGGTACTTCTCCAGGCGGCAGCCTATTACTATCATGGAATGATTTTGGATGAGGGAAATACAGAAAAATCTCACGGCATGGCTGTTGCGGCATTACAAGCAGCTGATGAGTATCTTAAAGAAAGTAAGAAAGCATGCGAATCTTTCAATGCAGCTCCTCCTTTGTCAAGGTGACTACTCCCTCTATGTTCTCTCTCTGTGTCGATCAATCTTAAAGAGCTGAATCTTCTGCATAATATTGACTCCTGCATGAAATTGAAATTTGTTTAATAGCACACTTATTCAGCATATTGAGGTTTACTCCTTTGTCAATGTTCTGAGTGCCCCTTTTGAACAATTCTTTGGCTAACTCAGCATATTTTCTCCTTTTCAAAGTTTTCTTTTCATTTTTCCAGTCACCTTTCATGATTCTATCCTTGTCCAGCTTGTTCTGTGCTCATATTTTGTGAGATGGTCATCCAATTTTGGTCTGTTACCAACATTTCAAGCTATACAACATGGTTTCTTTGGGAGATAAATACCAAGCAAGCAATATGTTTTACCCTCCTTGCTTGTAGTATATATCCCCCCCTCCCCCGCTCTATGGCTAGGTTAACAAGTTTTTCGTTTTTGTGCTTTGTTTTTCTGCAGAAACCCACCTCTATGGGGGACAATGAAGTATCTAGCAGAGAAGATTCCTAAAGACACGGCTAGCAAGGTGCGAATCAACAGAGATTTGTATACTTCAGAAAAGTAAGTTTGCTTCGCATATTATCACCTAGAATCTAAGATACATGTCTGAGATTGCAATCTTTTGAACTCATTTCGTAACTGCATGGGTTCAGAATAATGGAGACGGCTCCTACATTGCCTGATTTTGCGTTAGCTTTGAGGCCGGATGATTATCAGCTACCTATTGTAGACACTCGCTGGAATGAAGAGAGCGTTTACAATGGACCAGCAGAGCTTGAACCCGCACAAAGGTGATACGGGCTTATCTGTATCCCTGTATGATTGTGTATATAATTGTTGAAGGAGAATAGGTTTCTCTGTTCATTACCACTGTTGTAACCGGGAACATACAAGTTTGATTCTCTCTGTTTACAAGAATTGTAAGCTAATTGGTTACTAATTGAATCTCGAAATGCCATTTCCTTCCAAGAACCCAATTTCCTTTAATTTGGATGAAAATGAATTCAAATTAGTCCAGATTGACACATTTATGCTATCATACATATTATACTCTGGTTACGATTCCGGGAAATGGGTGAGCTGTTGGATCACTCAAAACTCTGGGATGGGAAGGAGAAGATGAATCTGATGTAGCCCTCGTCGACAGATAGATAAACATCACCACCCTTCAATCTCAACATCACCTGTTGAGAAACGGGGCCAATGAATCTCAATCCAAGACATCTATTTAACTCCTTTTTGCAAAGATCCCTGTAAAACGTCACCCTGAAGCCAATTTGGCAACATCAAGCAAATATAATAACATCAATCAATCTAATTACTAGAAGCAGTCCATGGCCTTAACAAACATTCATTTCTGTCATATATTCCAAAATACATAAATGGGATCAGGGGCGGAGCTATAAGAGGGGTAGGGGTTGGGGGATAGGAGAGAAGAATAAGGTTGAGGACAAGAGATTTAGAACCCCATCAACCTGCTCTAGATTCCACTAAAAAAAACTTGTGAGAAGGGACAAGAGAGGGGGACAAGCTCCGGGACAGAGGATTAGGACACCTTTTAAAAGACTCCAAATCCCCTATCCCCCAACTCCTCCCCTCACAAGCTTTAATTAAAAAGAAAAACAAAATAAAAGATAGATTAAAAGAATAAAAAATAAGAGGATTTTGTGAGAAGAGACAAGAGAGGGGGTCAAGCTTTGAGAAAGAGGATTTGAAACCCTTTTAAAGGTTCCAAATCCCCTATCCTCAACCTTGTCTCTCCTCTTACCCCCCAAACCCCTCCCCTCACAAGCCTTACTTAAAAAGGTAAAAAAAATAGATTAAAAGAATAAAAAATGATGGGATTTTGTGAGAAGGCACAGAAGAGGGGAACAAGCGCCAGCATAGAGGATTTGGACCTCTTTTAAAACTCCGTTGTAACAAAAACATCTCATTGTTTTACCATAGACAAGGTTTCAAATTGACTTAATCTGGCAAACTAACATGTATCAAAGCTGTTGTTCTTATTTTAGATACATAACTTTCATATATGGGCCTCCTGTTTTTTATATACAAAAATTGTCCTCTACCTATATCACTTTATGTGTGAGATTTAGACCTATTACTTTAAACAATAAAAAATCCACCAAAAATAGCTAGTGTATGACACATTGGCACAGGTATATAGCAAGTTGTCTTTACCAGGCAGGAAAAGGAGATTCTTGTAGGCTACCTGAAATCTGGAAATCAAGAATCTGCACTTGCAAGACAATCTTCTCCTGCAAGAGAAGTGTCTGTTCAGATGGAAAGATTTGAGACACTAGGTGCCAAATTGAGGGCAGATGCCTACATAATCCAGAGGGCGAAAAACAATCCTTATGACATTTTTTTGGGTGCTACAGAGAGGGAGATTGGAACCCTTAACATCAGGTCAACTAACATACCAGTGGAAATTCAGTGCAAAGAGAAATGAACTAGAAGTGTAGGAAAGTTTTGCATCTTTGAAGATTTGATGCCGGAACGCATTAAGATTTTCCTCGTCTTTGGACAGTGCTCAGCCTACCAAAGTGTGTTCAGGACATCATAATCTCAAGAGAGCGATGGTACGAAAACGTCCATCTAACCTGGCACTTTATTATCTTGAACGGCCCTGGTGTGTGTGTATGCTTTTCCTGGAGAAAAAGAACTCAACTGAGGAAGGAGAGAATAACTCTTATCAATCACTGAACCGAACAATGAATCCACTTTTACAGTAAAATTGCACAAATGGGCAACTTCCATGGTTTGTAGACACCAACACCATGATTTCAGGTTCCGCATTTGTCTTCTTCAGAGCCACTAATATCAGTATCTATACCAGGATAAAATACACAACGTCATATTCTTCTCTGTTGATACTGTGCTTATTGCGTGTGGCAGTGCTCATCGATATAGACGGGAGAGAAGGGAATGCATGGAGATAAAGTGAGACTTATAGAGGAATTTTTCTTCTTTCTGGCTACTATTGACATTATTCCGATGAAAATGAAAGTCAGTCAAAAGATATTGTACTTGTTTTCTTCATTTCCTTGTCCAATAAAAAACGAAAAAACAAAATAATGAAGATATACACTAAATCACAAGCTGTAAACAAGAAGCTTTGATATTCCAGTAGTTTAGTACAAATCCAGTGGTAAATTTTGCAGCAGAAGCAGCAGCGCATACACAGTACATTCGATATGGCAGGAGGATTTATTCTATTCATATGAGAATATTAATTCTTCTTCAAAGATAAAAGGAAACTATGCTTGCTTTCACTATATCATGTCATTTTATGCAACAAGTGCAAAAGCCACAAATTGAAAGATTAAACTGCCTAAAGTGCACTGGGTAAAAAGAAAAAAGGGCAAACTTCCTTGTTTTTTTTCTTGTTTCCTAGCCCCGAAATAAAAAGGTAATTTTATTTGCACAAAAAAATATGAGCAAAACAATGAGAAACATGAATGTGCCTTGAGGTGGAGGAGTGAAATCTATTTCAACCTGGGAGCATCAAAAAGGAGAAGAAACATTAATGCGTTTGCTAATTAATCAATGTGATAGGGAATAAGATATAAGCTTATTGTCCGGTTAGAAACACAGCACAAGCATGTTCTATCAAGCCCTGCCCTTCAGACTAAAAAGGATAAAAGAGCAAACCTTACGCAGTCCAAAAGTACCTCGATGCAAGAATATATCACCATATCAGAAGAAAAGGACCAAAAACTAACATAGTTTCCTTATCAAGTAGGAAAGAGGATTACTGGGTTGGTAATTTACAAAATCCCTTGATAAGATAATACAGAAATGAGAGGCATGATAAAGCATAGCTTTCTGCTTCTTTTTGTCAAGGTTGCTACTACATTCTCTATCCAACACTGGACCAATCAATAGGGTGTTCCAATTCATAATTATTTAAACTTACAAAAGTATATCACCGTCCTTACTCGGATCTTTTATTTCATAGAACAGTTATTTATACTGATCCTTAATTGGAAAGTTCTTTCCCTCTAAATTCTAAAACATATATTATACAATGAGCTGTGTTATAAGAGTCCATCCAGAACAAGTAAGCATTAGGATGCCGTAAAAATCTCATTAGTTACCTGACAAGTGCCTATGGAGTATGGAATATTTACTGAAAGCAAAAGGCAAAGAAAATCAAGATGAAGTAACTTCAACGTAGCATTATTAATCAAAACTCTTCATCAGTGACAAACAAGGAATACATCAAAGTAGTAGGTTTCATGTTTATAAAGCAGAAGATTGATGGATTAGTCATTGACATGATCCTGCTAGCAGTAGGTGTCACAAAGAAAGCATCTATTTGATCTAAAAGCTAGACCTTAGAAGCTATTCTATCTGTCTGCATGGTCCTAGAGTTACACATTGAAATCCTCCTTGTAACATATTAGAAAGAGATTGAGGTGTGCAAGATTCATTTATTTGTAGTACAAGTACTGCTAACCAACTATTAACACAAAACATATGAACTCTAATTGCAGGAAGTGGAATAGAATAAATTCTGGAACTCGCCCATATTCTATAAGATTGCTGACTGTATAACACAATCACCACTTGTTACTTGAAAATACAAGACATTTATGCACACGACAAATACAAAAACTCTCACATCACTCTCTGAGAATTTAGAGCATATAGAATCATGCACATTTATAACCATTAGTTGCGCATCTATGCAAAGAAGAAACTTGGAGACATATGCTTTCTTCAGGCGTATAAATAACTTCAGTTTTTTTCATCCAAACATATCATCAGAGCTTCTACTTCTACTGTTTAAATAGTTTAGAGAAAAGCAGTAGCACATACAAAAATGATAGGGTGGGGAGATATTTACAAGGTCACTGAGGCAATGGTGCCACTCTATGTTGCCCTACTTCTGGGGTATGGTTCTGTGAAGTGGTGGCACTTGTTCAAATCAGATCAATGTGATGCTGTAAACCGCCTAGTTTGCTATTTCACTCTTCCACTCTTCACCTTTGAGTTCACAGCACACACTGATCCCTTTAAATGGAACTACAAGTTCATAGCCGCGGATGCTATATCCAAGGTTATCATAGCTGTAGTGATTTCCCTGTGGGCTAAATGCAGTAGCAAGGGAAGCTATTGCTGGTCCATAACAAGCTATTCCTTGTCTACTTTGACTAGTTCTTTGGTTGTAGGTGTCCCACTACTTAAGGCCATGTATGGGCCTGAGGGTGTGGACCTTGTTGTCCAATCATCAATTATACAAGCCATAATTTGGCTCACAGTTCTGCTGTTCATCTTGGAGTTTCGTCGATCTGGGATGGATTTTTCAGCAAAAGTGGATACAGTTGCAGATTCTGGAGCACAACCCATTGAACAAGGTAAAGATTTGGAAGGAAACAAAGAAGCCATCAAGACTGCAAGGCCAACCTTTTGGTCTTTAATGAAGATGGTGGTGCTTAAACTTGCACAAAACCCTAATTCCTATGCTTGCATCATAGGAATCATTTGGGCAGCTGTAGCAAACAGGTATTTTGACAAATTGCACCAAGTGCTCAAGAGAAATAACCATTTTATGATATCAATTCAAACATTTTAGTGTGTCATATATTACCAGACAACTATTATTACTGCTAATGTTTATGTTATGATTGTCATCAAATTATGGACAGGTGGAACATCCAATTTCCAAGCATCGTTGATAGATCTGTGTTAATCATGTCAAACGCTGGGACAGGAACAGCTATGTTCAGTATGGGTAAGGATTATACATTAGCAGTCATCTGATATTATATCTTTCTCTAAAGATATGGAATCACTATATTCACTTAAGGCCTCATGTACAATATGAAAACAAGTAATTAATATTCAGGTCGTGAGTAGAAGGCACTCTATTTTCTTTGGCGAAAACCATACCTTCATAACTCTAACACAACTCACAGTTAAAACCCAATATCCTCCAATAAGTACAGAAAATCTGTACATACCTTCCCCATTATTTAATCTCGCTGGGTTAAATAACTATACTAACTATTCAGGTTTTTTCATTATCTTTTCTTTTTCGCTTTCCATTCAACACTTGGTCTATCCGTGCAGGCATGTTCATGGCTTTACAAGAAAAGATACTAGCATGTGGACCTAGCCTGACCATATTTGGGATGGTGTTGAAGTTCATTGCTGGCCCAACCGCCATGGCAATTGGTGCCATAGCAGTGGGGTTGCATGGTGATGTCCTTCGTGTAGCCATCATACAGGTGAGTAAAACATTTATCCTCCAACACACAATGTTTCGCATCAGAATACTGACACCAAAAGCTAGATATCTTAGCATAAATGAAATTACTCTCATGTGATAAAACCAAAAATATTTGTCAAGAATGTGAAAGAAAAATGAAAATCATACGTGCAATCACCGACTCTATGACAATGGATCAGCGGATAGCACATCAATATTTCATTGGAAATACAGCATCAAATTTTGATCGAATATACATCTATTTTTATTCTAATAAAATTAATTACTGTGCCTAATAACAATAAAGTGTTCAACCTTTCATTTTGCAGGCAGCACTACCACAGTCTATCACTGCCTTCATTTATGCCAAAGAATATGGACTACATGCAGATGTGCTTAGTACTGCGTAAGTGGATGTGGATGGATATGTAAATTTATGTTTTAACAAACAAGAACAAATTATCCCCCAGTTTTTACTTAATTTATCTTTTCCTACAAGGCTACATCGAAACTAACACATCATTCATCTTCTGTTGCTATAATTTTCAGGGTAATCTTCGGCATGATGGTTTCACTGCCAATTTTGATTGCCTATTATGCAGTGCTAGAGTTTGCACACTAGTACCATGAGTTTTTGCCACACCCCAGCATCTCCCCAAACTCTCTATTTTGAATGCTGTTGCTGTCTGGGTCATTTGAGCTCAAAACATTGGCACCAGGACCAGTTAACATCAGTTGATGTTTTTGCTGGTTCATAGCGTTTTATTTTCCATGTGTATGACTACGATTTGTGATGTATGAATGGCGTGCCAATGCACACATAGCAAAACAAGATGCATCTAACACAATCAAAGACTTCAGAAAATCTTACCAGAGTTACGGAATTTCAGCGTTTTCAGATACGATGAGGTTCGCTTTCTCTTTTATGATCGAGATCAAGCGAGGCATCTAAGTCCAGTTACCAATCACCACACATTTTCGAATCTTCGTAATGAAAATCGATCACAGATAGCGAGAGCACCGATTGACAGATTTCGGACGACATAGAACTGCGCCTGTTCGAAATTGGAACCCCGTCCGGCATCATCGACCTGTACAGATCGGAAAATAGCATAAACTAGAGATGAATTTAGGGATTATGAGTTGCAATTAGGGTTTCAGAGAGGAAAATTACCATCTGACAAAGCCTTATGCATTTTGGGGCGCCGATTGTTTCGTAGCGACGGAAGTTAACGGTGTCGAAGCACCACCGTGATCGAGCGAAATGAGAGATTCGAAGGTGGGAGCCCCCGGGAAATCATCGGGCGCGGGGAGATAGAGCTGTAAGATTTGAACCGATCCGAACCCGGAAACCCGACCCAATATACCTGGAACCGATTACCGATCAACCAAAAACCTACTCAACCCATTTTGACCCAAATCCAAATGAGTCAAGCCCGATTAAAACAAATATTCAAATCTGTTCTAGTAAAAATTTAAAAATAAATGTTGAAATAACTGAAATCGAAATCCAGCTCAACCTAATAAAAAAAACAATAGACGACTTCGGTCGGCCTCTCGATGAGTCAGGTCTGTCTGACCTTCGAATTTTTACCTAATCAAAAAAAATATATATCATTCAACAATACCCGAAATCTAAATACTCAAACTCAATAGGACCAAATTGCACTTATGAGCAAAAAAAAAAAAAAATTCAAATCCGTTCTAGTTAAAATTTAGAAATAAATGTTGAAATAACCGAAATCGAAATTCGGCTCAACTCAAATAATAAATCATTCAACATTACTTGAAATCTAAATACTCAAACTCAACCTGACCAAATTGCACTTCTAACCTATGCTACACGGAATCAGAAAGAAAACGGAAAAACGGCAATCCAAATTTGCTAGGAAACGAAAACGTCAAGGAAACAACAATATGAATTATATATTCATTTAAAGGTCTAAATAAGAGCAATAAACATATCACCAAGTGATACACATTGAATGCATCATTACTCTTTAACAGAAATCAGTACAAACATGTTAAATATATTAAATGTCTTGCAAACCAACAAAATAAAGTAACTTAGTTTTAAACTAACAACACAAAGTAATCCATCCAACATCAATCTTCTACTTAGCTAACTCTTTCTTAAGTTCTAACTTATCAAGAGAAAGTTCTACAAGTGAGGGTTTACCGAAGAGAGCTTAAAGGGAGAGAGCACCGAGCAAGTGAGAGGAGGGAGGACCGAAAATGGAGGAGAAGTAGGCGGCAATGATAGAAGGAAACGGGAGTTTCCAACGGGATGAAGGGGAAGTATGATTTAGGGTCTGGTCTTTTTTTTTTACTATAAAATTAGTGGAAACGCCAACTGGAAAGTTAGAAACGTTTCTGACCAAACGCAAACGTTAAAAGTTTCTGACTTTTTTTGGTCAACGAAATGGTCAAAGTTTTTGACCTCTCAGAAACAATATTTCTGAGGTGTTTTCCCGGAGTTTCAGAGTTTCTTCATATGCAAAAATATTAGAGTATACATTAGTTAAGTGGTTGGATGGCTCGGGTGAGTTAGTTACAATTGTAAGGGCAAATTAGTCTTTTTGTATACAACTATTATAAAGAGCTTGAAGCTCAGTTGTAACAACCCAGAACCTTGAATACACAAAACACAGAGGTTTCATCTTCTCGTTTTCGTTCCTTGTTCTTGATGATCAATCTAGGTCATCTAGCTCGATTTATGTGATTTCTCAAGAAATGCAAAACCGCTATGAAATAGAGTTTCGGGGTATCATAGCTTCTAAACGAGGTTGTAGGTGTCTTTAAACACCACAGATCCAAACTCTCTTCAAAGTGTTGATAGTGAGATTTAAACATTTGATCTCTTACAATGGTCACCTCTCATTTAGCACTAGAATAAGAGATCATTAGCAATTCATATTGATCAAATATTTGAAAAATATCTCAAAACACGAAAAAACTTGTATAGGTTTCAATCAAATACAATGTCGACCAACCAAATATTATAACATCGAAAAATTTCAATTTTACCAATGATCCTTACTTTTTTTTTTTTTTTGACAAAATCAATGATCCTTAACTTCATGATCAAGTTTGCTCACTCCGTTCTTTCCACTTTGATTTCATTGATTTAGTTGATCACTCCGATCGATAGCATCTCTATAATGTGCACGTGTATATATATATTACAATTTTTTTTAAATGTAAATATTGTGGGATCTATGTGTAACGGGTATACAAGCGTGATCTCGCTCCCACCCCTAAAAGCTAGTCATTAGGGGTGGTAGAATTTCTACTTATATACAATGTCGGGATTCATGAATTTCCGATATGGGATATAAGTGTCTCATACGACCATATTCTTGTCACAATGGGTATGTTTCTCCCAAGTATCGGTACTTGAAAAAGACTAGTGTTCATGTTCATGATGGTTGACATCATCACCTTTTTAGCCCACTTGGTAGCACGGTTTGACGTTCCTCCTCTGCATCGATTGACCAACCCACATTCCTATCAACAAGCCACTCCATCCCCAACCCCTACCCCCGCTCCCACCCCCTCCCATCCACCACCATGACTAGTACCACCTCCATCTCTTCCACCACGACCAACAATACCACCTCCACCACCACCACCACCTATAGCCCTGACCTGAACCCACGTCCCCACCATCCGTTTTGGTTCATTTGGACAACCACCACCTCCACCTCCTACAACTCTACCTCGACCCCACGTATTTGCCATCCGTTTTGGTTCATCTGTGTTTTTTTTGTTTGGTTCCTTCAGAGCTATAGATTTATGTTTTTTGATGGATATATGCTTCGTTTGGTTCCTTCAGTTTATTACGGGATACATGTTTTCCACTTCACGGTCAATTTTGCTAACATTAATGATTTAATTGATCACTCCGATCGATAGCTCTATAATGTGCGCGTATATTATTTTTCCTGCTTAGTTAGAATCATATTAAATTAAATATTAAATGTGGTGCGTGTAATACAGGGTGAGTCATACGCTTTCTCGGCCTCTTCATATTTGTTTCTATTAGTATGGTGGTTGAGGAGTTTTCTCTCTTTGTGTAATCCCAACTAGCGAGAGCAGTCGTCGCTTCTATCACTCTTTCTTTCTCTGTGTAATCCCAACTATCGAGAGCAGTCGGCGCGTATTCTGACTAGAGAAAGCCACCGCCACTTAATGTCGAAAACAGACGAAGATTATAGGCACCTTGACGGGGCGGATTCCGGCCGTCGACTGGAGCGCCACCGCGGACGCCGTGGAGCATACGACTCCGACCGTCAAGAGAGAAGCTACATGCATCGGCTTCGAGACGACGATTCTGATCGAGAGTAGATCCTTCTCCACCGGCATGGAGCAAGCCCCAATTCCAACTTCGACCGTCGAGCAAGCCCCGATCCCTACCGTCGTCGGCGTCGAGAGAGGCCGCATGCGGATGCCAACCGTCGAGCTGAGACCCACCTCCGCCGGCATGATGTAGACGACTCCGATCATCGAGCACATAACCGCCGCCACCGATTAGGGTCGGAAAGGTCGCACGCGGATGCCGACCGTTGAGCTGGGACCCACCTCCATCGACGTGGTGCACACGATTCCGACCCCGTCGACCAAAACGTCACCGCCGGCGTCGAGAAGAGGACGATTCCCACCGTAGATTGATGGCAAAATTATATTGGATTATTAATTGATATAGATAAAAAGGTAATATCATATTAATCCAGAATATGACACATATGCGATATTAACACCATTTTAATCTAGAACATGACACGTATACGAATTGCACCAGAAGCCGTTTTTAACTCCACATATTCTGGTAACATTAATTTATATTTATACAATAATTTAATCTAGTCTTAGATAATTGACCAATTCTTAAAATTATATTCGGCACCAATTAAATCTACGTAGATTAATTATGTCCATAATTAAATAAATTAAATCATATCCACGTAAAATTAAATCATATATGTGCGATATACCATTAGGATTTAGGACCACGTAAACTTAAATCATATATGTTGTGCGATATACCATTATGGATATACGTGTAAATATAATTTATATTTATCCAATAAATTAATCTAGTCTTAGATAATTGACCAGATATTGAATAAATTATTTGATCTTAAAATATAAGTTTTCTAACTAATTAAAATATAAAGTTGAATATTTATAAAAATAAATGAGACCATTAATTGAGATGGCAAAATTATATTGGTTTTTTTTTTGTCTAGATTATATTGGGTTATTAATAATTAACCAAATATTGAATAGATAAGGTTGATCAAATAATAAAACAGTTAACATCATTTTAATTCAAAATATGACATGTATGAAAAAATAACACCATTTTAATTAAGAAAATATCACGTATGCGAATTACACAAGATATCACTGTTTTAGTGTGTATATATCTTCTTTTTTTTTTTTTGTACCGAAAAGAATTTGACAAGTCTAATCCAAGAATTGTCACTTGTCAAGTGCATCCCTAAGGATGATAGAACGAAGTTCTATATTGTCGTGCGAGGAACCGGAAAAAGCTAAACCGAAGTGCGATAGAAGATCCGCAGCTTGGTTAGCCTCACGGTAAATAGAACGAAGTTCTATATCTAGATTCTGATTTTAGATAGAAGTTAAATGTCAACGGTAAAGAATCTATATCTATATCTATATTTATATCTATATAATATATATATATATAAATAGATATAGATATAGCTTTTTTACGGTTAGAATTTAACTTCTATCTTAAATCAGAATCTAGATATTAAAATAAACATTAAAAAATAAAAGAAAAAAAAAATCAGTCGTGCAAATTCGAGTCCTCTCTAGCTTGTGGTTCCTACTCTCACTCGTGTCATCCACTTGTCTTTACTTTTCAATCTCTTCTTCTCCAATTTAATCCTTTCTCCCTCCCTCTCTCTGTTTGACTGTTTGAAGATTGATCATAAGCGCCAAATTTCGGTTTTTTTTTTCTCAGTTAATTCAATCCGGCCTTCAATTGCGATCGATTCCCAGGCTTCCACGAGGAAGATGATCCACAAAAACGTATTTTTCCTCATCCTCCCAACTTTTTTGCTTTAATTTCAGTTATCATTGTTATCTGTATTGAATCGTCAACTTTATGAATCTTTTCCTGATCAAAACTTTTGCCGTTACTTTCCCGATCGGTTCTCCTTTTCCGCTTTTTGAATCTTGTGTACTGCTTTGCTTTATTCCGGATGCTTGGATTCAGATAAGCTTATTTGATTCGTCAGTTTAAATAGCGTTACATTACTACTTAGGAGTTTCTTCAGTTACAGGGTTTCCTGTTGAGCAAGTTAAGGATTGCTTTGTGAAATTTCCTGGATATTACTAAGTTTGCCTCTTTGTTCTCCGTTTAAATTCATCTTCCGTTGCAATTTCACTTCAATTGTGTTATCTCGTGATGGATTCTCAGTTACCTTTCGACTCCAAGGGCTGGAGATCGTGCACCGGGATCATCCTCCAAGCAGCTACCTTGTTTTGTCTGCTCTATTTACTTGTGACTTCGGCTGGTTCGAGTTTGGTAATTAAACATTGCATTCTAAATATAACCTTTGTTACATCATATGGTTGGTTGAATGAGGTACTTTGGTGCAGAAAACTCCGAATTTGAATTTGGTTAGTGCTGAAAGTGCTGTTTCATCAGTGAGTGATGGATTACCGAATGTTAGCTTAGTAACCGACAAATGCGAGGTCTGATTTCATTCGTTGAGTTTAAGTTTTGGTCTATTTGTGGTTGCGATTTGATGCTGACGATGTTTAGTCTTCTAGGATCAGAACAGGCCAATTGGAAGTGAGCCGTTGCCTAAGGGTATCGTGGAGAAGGTGACTAGCCTTGAGATGAGACCGCTATGGGGTCAACCAAAGGTAATTTGCGAGTAGATGCTTGAAACGAGCTATTCGTGTGCTGAATGATGACATTTTTGCTTGTGAATTTTGACAAACAGGAGCATCCGCAGAGGAATTTGCTTGCTGTTGCGGTTGGGATCAAGCAAAAACGTCTCGTGAATGAAATGGTTACCAAGGTGATACTAAGTTCTTTATGTAAGAGCAAGCTTACTTGTAATGTCGTGTTAATGTTTTCTTCGGTTCCTTCTGTTGCAGTTTTTGGCCAACGATTTCGTGGTAATGTTGTTCCATTATGATGGCAATGTCGATGATTGGAAGACGTTTGGATGGAGCGACAAGGTTATACATGTATCTGCAGCCAGTCAAACTAAATGGTAGTATCTCTTACTCGTATAGAAATTTTGATGTTCGCGAATGTTTGTGAATCAAACAAGTTCTATATATATGTCTTTAGGTGGTTCGCAAAGCGCTTTCTACATCCAGATATACTAGCTGATTACGATTACGTTTTTCTCTGGGATGAAGATCTTGGAGTTCAGCATTTCGATCCCAAACGGTGGGTAACATCTACTAAGAGCTCATCATCTTATGTCTCAATATCATCATCTTGATTGACATGTTCTTCCCTTATGCCTTTAGGTATCTTTCTATAGTTAAAGAAGAAGGGCTTGAAATCTCACAGCCAGCGCTCTCCGCCAAGTCTGAGGTGCACCACCAGATCACCGCACGAGGGAGGAGGGGAAACGTTCATAGGTTAAAAACCATGCTGCCTTGTTTCGAAATGCCTTTCCAAGTTAGTCATATCCCGACTAATACATAGCATTCGTCTTCTGTTGTTCTGCAGGCGGACTTACAAGAAAGGCCAGTGCTATTCGAACAGTACAGCGCCTCCTTGCACTGGGTACGATATCTAGACTAGTATCAATCCGAATGTCAGACTAAGCGATCCAGGGAAGCTCACATTTTCGGTCCTTGTGTTTTCAGGTGGATAGAAGTCATGGCTCCGGTCTTCTCCAAATCAGCCTGGCGCTGCGCATGGTATATGATCCAGGTCTGTCATGCGAATCCTGGCTCGTTAAAAACGTTGCTTGTTTCTCAGTTTCTTGTTCGGTTTCAGAATTTAAGCTTTGGTATCTTCTGCAGAATGATTTGATTCATGCTTGGGGTCTAGATATGCAACTAGGATATTGTGCTCAGGTACTCTCCTTCCTCCCCAGCCTCTACATTTCCGTCTTCTGTGTGTTTTTAGCATCATTTGGTTTCGGTTTCTTTTAATCTTCACAATTCCAAGCGCCGCTCTTTCCAGGGAGACCGCACGAAAAAAGTAGGCGTGGTTGATGCAGAGTATGTTGATCATTATGGTCTTCCGACACTAGGAGAACCTACGGCAAAGAAGGCAAAGATGCAGGCACCCCCGCAAGCTCATGCAGTTGGCAAGAGAGCAGAGATACGGAGACAGTCATTAAATGAGTACAAGACCTTCATGAAGCGGTGGAAAGAAGCCGCATCCAAGGATGAATGCTGGTCAGACCCATATCCAAATCCACCAAAGCTGCCATTCTAGCCTGTGCTCTTAGCAGACCAGGATAGCCAAAAACACACACAACACCAAAACATCTAATACAAGAAGCAGAAAGATAGGATCCGCAGCTGCATTTTTGCTCGGCTGCTCTGTACAGTTATAGACTCGGAACAAGAACATACATTAGGAAAAAGGTCAGTACATACGGTTTTTTGCGAATTCTTTCGTGGCAGGGCTGGATGAAAGGATGATAGCCCTCCTCATCTCGAATAAAAGATCAGATTCTGCATTTAGGAATTTTATGTTTTAATAGGGAATTAGCCTAATTAGGGATAGGGCTTTATCAGCACAGGAACGGTATGTACATAGCAGATAATTTTATTTTATTAAATGTAAACAATCATAAGTTTTGCTACTTTTTTTTTTTTGCATTATGTGATCACTTTGAACTGTGTAGAAAAAATGGTTTGATTCTTCACACTAGAAAACAAATTAGGTTGCTTCTATTTACAGTATGTTGGCCTATTTTCAGCCATCTATTTAATATTTCAGGATTAAAGTTGATGGTTAGATACTAATGAGAATAAATATATTTGTAAAGTGTGCTGTCATAGTATCAAACCCATCAAAAAAAAAGTGACAGCAAATCCATCTAATCACTTCAAAATATAACCAAGCTGAAAATTCAATCTCAACTGACCCAAAATTACTGGGTTTGTAAAAAAATTCAAGTGTAATGACATAACCAACTATGAAAGATAAATCATGACAAAAGACAAGCTGAAAATTCATCCTCTAATATATAGTCCACTTTGTAATTCATTCACTGTCATTGGCTAAATTGAAGTGAAAAGATTACAAAGTAAACTATCTAAGTGGACTAGAGTGGAAATCACCTCACCTATATCTCATTTTGGTGTCTTATTATATTTCATGTCTCACCCTCCTTATTTGGTTGAAATAGATTAAAAGTAAAAAACTTTTAGCCAATCAAGGAGAGTAAGACACTAAGCACTACACCAAAATGGCAAAATGGGACAGATGATCTCCACAGGTTTCCACCCTCATCCAATAAACATTTTTACCAGGAATTGGATGAAATGTAATAAATATTGATTGAATTCTCTACGAATCGGAGTTTAAAGAATGGACCAGAGGCATCAATGAGCAACAAATGCACCCCCAATTCACACTTATTTAACAGGATTAAGAGAGCTAAAGATGGCAATTGAAGCAATTGCAGGACCTGGGAGTGAAAGAGCAAAACCCAAAGGGCCTGTTTGGGATGTTGCAGTTGATTGCATAGCAACAAGGAGTTGGCAAGCAGTAACCTTTGGGTCCTCCACAGCAAGTGCAAGTTGCACAAATCTGGAAGCTTCCAAGCTTCCTCCTTGTCTCATTCATCACCATCATCAATTCCCCTTTCTTGTCATCAATCAAGGGTTTCATTTCATACCCATCAGTTGTTGTGACATTCCCTGAACACCCATTTCCCTTTTTTTCAAAAAAAAAGAATGGAAATCGTCAAATCAATTGAATTTCGGAAGTACCCAATTGAAATTAAATTCAGCAAAAATAGGACTTACATGGATTAGGTCCGAGTCTGACTCTAGCAGAAGAAGTAAGAGGAAGAGAAGCCTCAAAATCAACATCAGGTCTGATTTTTCTGCCTCAGTTTTAGCAGATCTGAAATGGGTATTTTTCTGGAGTGCGAGTTTATAAATTTGTACTCTGATAGGGAAATGTGAGATTGAGATTTGAGAGGAGGAGGTGAATCAGTACAGAAACAGAAAGAAGTAAATTTTGTGTGGAAAATGGGGTTCTGTGGGATTTGGATGAATTGTTTGAGGTGTAAAACGCAAATGTGTATCCAATTAAGTGTCATTTGGGCGGACCCACAGTGTTTGAGTTTTACCTTGTGTTCATACACTTGGGCGATTTTTGTGGCTAGTGGGCAACAATGAGAAATTTGGTCGCACTTGACTACTTCAGTCGTTGAGTGAACTTGCTTTTACCGTCTGAATTCAACTTGTTTTTACAGTTTAAACTTTGAAGGTTGTTTTTGTTCTCGGGTCGGGTCAGATCTGATTCAAAACAATAGGTAATATAAACCCGAATCTTATTTAAAATTTTATTCATATAGATTACCAAAAACTATTTTGTATGATGAAACTCGATTCTCATGTACGCGACTTAATCATGAAAAGACATTGGGCGATTTTAATGACTTGTAAGGTGATAAATCAAACCATCAATTGACACAAAGAGATGTAATTCCTGCCACCAAATACAGAAGGTCAAGTTTGTTTAGGTTCTACGTACTCATCACAAATAAGCTTCATGGGACACTCAATCACTCATCATCAATCATCATCATGACAGAAATGAAAATTAAGCAGTAGATAAAATGGAACTGAATCTAACTTTGAGAAACATGTTTTTCTGTATTGCTTCAAATTACACTAAAAACCTTAGCAGATGAATTGTTAGATTCATTGAAAACGCCATGTGTTAAAACGTCATTCGACAAGCCCGATTCGAGCCACATTTTGGGGCTGATCTTGATCCTAAGTAAGGAAGTCATATATTGAATATGATCAATGCTACATTGAAGCAACTCTGTTATATGTTTAAATCGATTGAGAAAGGATCATCTGCAACACTTTGTGCACCATAGGGTGATACTAAATTAATTAAAGTAAACATTTATGATAAAAAAATTCAAAAAAATATATTTATGTTTTAAATAACCAATCTTATGTATTTGTATAATTTTATGATGAAAATTATATTTTAAAAAAAATTAAAATTACTATCATCAAATAACCATCTTATAGTATTTTTCAAAATATAAATTTTAATGATAAAATCATATAAATACATAAGATTGGTTATTTATACATAAATTTTTTCTTTTTGAATTTAATTTTTATCATAAATTTTTACCTTAATTAATTTAGTGTCACGCCATAGGATGTACGTACAAAGTGTTGTAGATGATCCTTTAATTTCGCGTTTAAATCTTTAGCATTAGATATTTTAGATGTCTAAATCATGCTAAGGAAAAACTTCATTTTTCTGGAATAATATTGGTTGCAAGATCATCCTAAATTCTAACCAAATTATCATTACTTGGCTACTTTAGAATAAAGAATTACACATATTTTGGCCTTTTATATATATATTATATGTATATACACAAGTATAGTTGCTTACTTTGCACTCATATTAGTTGAGTAGATACCAAGAGTTTCCTTCCATAAAATTTTATAAAATAAAATAAAAACATACCCAAAACAAGTAAGTTTAAGTTTTTTTAAAAATAAAACATCAAAGGAGTTTTTTCTCCCAAGTGAAGCATGGAGGATGAAAAAAAGAAACCTCTATACTTTATAGTACTTGAACATCAAGACATGTTTCTTCTTTCATCTTGCAGTGCAAAAATCTCTGTTACTGCGTAAATTTATCGCGACGAAAGCAATGGTGTATATGTACGTATGTCTACTTCCATATTACTCAATAAGACTTGCAAACCCCACCACATTGCTATCCTTTTCTATTGTCTTTCTTACCAAACCAACATGGGGTATAGACACTTTTTCATACCCTAAATTATTCTGACTTGTTACTAAAGCTACACTTCAACAAACCTACTATAACAACCGAATCGCGCCATATATTCATCACTTATTTGGGAGTCAAAACTCTCTTGCCCAATATGAGAGATCGGATTGAAAGGTTCGCGGTCCTTCCCTTTACGTTGGGCTGCGTCTCTCATGCTAGTGTGGCTGTGGCCGGAGACCGCCCTAGGAGGTCCAAATTGAGCTTCAACTCGCCTTCTTCCGGTATGTATCACACCCATGTTCATGTGGTCTATATAATATGTTCATGTTCATGTTCATGTGGTCTATATATGTGGTCTCTATATATTCTTAGGGAACGAAGACGACGAGGATGAAGAGAGCTTATCGGGGGACAGCCTCAAGCACTCATCAAGATTCTTGACTCTAACAAGGCCCAACTTATCTACCGGTGTCAACAAGCTTGTCAAGGGCTTCAAAAGCTTGTCGCAGTTGTTTGGTAAGCCACTACATCTCACAAAGTTAGGGCTATTTATCGTCATTTGCTCTATTTAAAACTGGGTTGTTGTTCACGGAAAGAGTGCGTACATCCTGACCCCTCAAACCTTGCTTGTCGCGGGATATACTGGGTTGTTGTTGTTGTTGTTGTTTGCTCTATTTAAAACATATGATTTGTGATGATGCAGTTTATGAGGATGAAATGGAGGAGCTAGGGATGCAGATGGAAATAGGGTGTCCGACGGATGTGAAGCATGTGACCCACATCGGATGGGACGGAACCACAACCACCAACCTCACCGATGACAATAACCACATCGCGCAATGGCAGCACCTTTTCACACCGGAGCTCCTCTTCCACCAACCTTCGCCACCTCTTCCACCACCGGTATGTTCGGACCAGTTTGAGCTCCCGGGTGGCCCATCCATAGAGCTTGATCAGTCACCATTACCGTTTTCGAGCAATTCGAGTAATAGAACCATGCTTGGAATGTGAATTATAACTGCTAAGGTTTAATCTGTTGTTTGGAGTGTGAATGTAGGTAATATAGTTAGCCCGGATTTGTGTTGTTTCCACTCGCATGAAATTAATGAAAAGCGCATTAATCTTACTTACTGGGCTGGCTTGTTTGGGCCTTGGCCCAATAAGATGTTGATGTTTCGTACATAATGGGCCCGGTTCCTTAAGGTGGGGATTTTGGCCATTTTGAAATCATTAATTTACTAATTGATCATAATAAATTTGATTTTTTTTTCCAAAGATATATGAATTTATCCCTAGAGTTGTAAGACAAAAGTTTGGAAATCTATATCTAATTCTAATATCTAATATAATACTAAACCACATGCTAAAGATGTCACATGTCGCCACCTCCTTAAACGAGGCTTATGTGGCAACGTATCCTTCATTGTGGTCCCACTTTATTTTTATAGATAAACATGAAACCATCTAAAAATTAATTCAATTTAATAAATTATTGATTTAAAAAATCTAATTAGTTATTAAATCAATCTAACAAATCAAATAAATTATTAATTGCATGTACTTCACCATGAGAATAACGATATTCGTCGTCTAATACATGATCTCACTTATTATATTTGTTGTATAAACGTATGATTTGCCTTATATTCATCCAATTTATTAGGTAACTTTCAACCCAACACACACAAACAAAAAAAATTGTATACAACGATGATTATTTTTTAGTCTTTATAAATTATGCTACCTTCCAAAACAAAATAATTAATTATATTATATATGCTTTATATTTTTTTGGACGATATTATATATGTTTTATTTTATAACACGAAGGTACTACACATTTATTAGGAAAATGACTTTATTGTTTAAAAAGTATAGCCCCTGAAAAAATATAAATTTTAAAAATGTTAAATTCGTATGCAAATTATTCTCCTATTAACCAAAAAATAATATGGTTTTAAAATCCGGTTAAAAATCCCGCAAAACGTGGATGAGGCAATCCAAGAAGGAGGTATTTGAAAATCAAAATTTTAGTTGATATTTTTTCGGTTGTCAAGTCAAGATTGATTTACTACAGGATTAATTTTAAAATATCCTAATACGAGTAATATAATATGCTTAAATATTTAATTTTTTGAAGATAAATTATGATCACACCTTAAATTGTTGATTACACTAATTTATTGCTATTTCATTTGATTTTTTTTTTGAAAAACTACGACTTATTTAAAATAATTTGGTGAATAAGTTGTTTGATATGTAAAAAAATTATGTTGGTTCATCCAATATAGATATCCACCTAAATCATATTAGTATTTTTACCCATTTTCTTAATAAAATATAAATAAAGCCAAATGTTTTTTTATAGTAACTGACATTAATTACTTCAGTTATTATCATATTACTAAGATAAGATCCATTTTCCAAACGTTTATTTATACTATAATTTATTTTCACATGATTAGGTTTGAAATCTTATCTAATAGGTATTATAAAACTACTTAAACCATGTTATCAAACCTTTACAAACACTTTGATTTGCTCTTTTTTTTTTTTGCATTTAAAAAAATGTTATGTTAGGCTATAAAAGTGGTTAGTGGAGCGCGCTTTTAATCCTCGAACCCTCATTTATAATTAGGCTACAAATTATATTTTTAACCAAATATATAAATAAATAAATACATAAATAAAAGACAATATCTAGAAAATTCGATTGAAATCAAATATTTTATCCAAGAGGTTACATGGATTATTGAATTTTATTTTTATCATGACACTTTGAGTCTTGATTTTTTTATTCTTATTAAGTTTTATATTAATTTTTAGATATGATCTTAACGAATGAAAATAAGTTAAAATACGATCATTTCCTTCTTTCTTGAAACCGATTATTTAGCTTACTTTTTTTTAAAACCTCTATTTATTAGATAGTTCTTTCTCATCTATTTTTTAATCATATTCTCTACAAATTTGATAAGCATATTTTTTAGTCTCTTTCTATGTCTCATGTGAAACTTCCCATAGAGGTAAGAGATTTATATCTATAATTTATCTATCTAATATGTAATACAGAGTATGTAATATGTAATATGTAATATCTAATATAATACCAAAATAGTTGTTGTAGATGTCACATGGCAGCAGATCCTTAAAAAAGTTCAAATATAAACACCGAATTAATTCAAAGCTAAAGATAAAAATATTTTTTTAGTACTTTAACATATTATAATAAAATATTAATCTAATTAAGTTTTAACATATATACCGTCCCTTCAAGGCACGAGAATTAAAATTTGAATCCAAGTTCAAAATTTTCATTATCAATAGGTTATGAGCTCGATTCCCAATCCCCATTTTGTTTAATGGTTTTTCCTCCACTTCTTCTTCTTCGTTTTTTACAAATGAATTGAAAGTACAAGCTTGAGATCCAAAAGATTTTCATTCATTTTTTTTATTTGTCATATGTTTTATGACACTAAGCTAACTATCTATGCTTTGGCCTAATATATAATAATAAAGTTTATATTTAGACATTGCAAATCATATAACATGCTCCAAAAGATTTTCATTCATTTTTATTTTTCATGAAGTGTGACCCCACCTAAATAACTAACAGAATGTAATCAATTATTAATTAAAATAAATTTAATGATAATTTAACAAATTTACTAGAATATTAATTTCTCCCAAAAAATTTTGATCCGTTTGAATTAAAGATATTTAAATTTTTTAAATTAAATTAACCAATTAATTACCTTCTATTGTAAATTTTATTTATTTTTTCTCATTTATTTTGTGTTAAAACTTAATATATTTGTTATTTAGAGGATCATTGCCCAAGTTGAATTGGAGGAAGCTTGACGTGTTCGTGACGAAGGCACGCTTCGAAAACAAAGTGCTCAAGAAACAGGGATCCAACCTTGTAATTAACCATTTTTCAGATGCTAAGTTAGATTTGTTGCTGGGTGATGACAATAAGTTATCCATTGATGGAATCTTGCTTCTTGATGCACATCTATTGCTGCAGTAACTTCTCTCGATGCATATGTCGATCCAGCATTGTGGTCGATCATTGTCCAGGTTGAATTGGAGCTCTATCTTGATGCATATGTAGGAACGTTGAATTGGTGTTCTTCACATCACTGCTAATCTCCCAAACATCAATGATTATTGAATTATGTGGGTTTTACTATTTGATTCAAATATAGCAGTTGTTAAAATCAATGTTTTTTCTATTTACAAACAAAAAACGATTGTAATCTCATTTTACCCGTTTTTGGTAAGATTTCTACTTATCTCGAAAATTTGGTGGGATTTTTTCTACTAAATTATTTATAAAAATGACTTTTTAAATCTAATTTTTTTTCTATTTACAAATAAAAAATACCGCAATCTCATTACAAACAAAAAAAATTTGGTGGGATTTTTATTGCTGATATTATTTATACAATGATTTGTTAAAATACAATGTTTATCTAATTACAAACAAAAAAAATTACAATCTCATTTCACCCGTATTTGGTAGGATTTCTGCTATCTCAAAATTTTGGTGGCATTTTTATTGCTAAATTATTTATACAGTAATCTGTTAAAATCCAATATTTATCCATTTACATATAAAAGAAGTTCATCATATATCTCTACCCACACTTGGTAGAGTTGATCTTATCGTGAAGAATGATAGGCAAGTTCATTTTTATATGCATTGATTTGTATATTTTGTTATTAGTTATTTGTTTTAGCACCTTTAATATTGAATTCTTTCACAAGAATCGTATCCTGAAGTGACATGTTGGTTTGAAATTTTTTAAACAACTATATATATACCCATCAATATGGAGCTGAATAGATACATCATTGATATATTTCAATTTCTTATTGTAAAAAGATGTTGGACATAAGTTTCAAATCACATATCTTATTTAACTATATTTATTGACCTTATTTCTCAATATTACCAATAATTATAATTTCTAATGACCTTATTTCTCAATATTACCAATAATTATAATTTCTTTTATTTGACCTCGTGAACATGCATTCTTTACTTTTATATGTTTAGCTTTTGTTGTGTGTAGATGAGAGAATATTGTCAACTTTAATTTAGCCGATGTAACAAAGTTGTATATAAATCCGATTTTTTTCCGACACTAATGCATATCAAAGAAGGTAATGCGCGTCTTATTTTACTTATTTGTTGTATCTATTATTACTTAATATATCATCTTAATATGAACTATATTTATTTTACAGGTTTCTTAAACCCGACAATACCTCCAAAACCAAAACTGTGCAACGACGCTATGAATTCTCCAACATTGTGGATTAATGAAGTTATCGTGATCTATATAGCAGACTTTTAATTATTGATCGAAGATGTGAATCGAGTGAGCAAGACCAGTTTAGTATATTTATCATTTTGATGTTTGGATTTAATATTATTTTTCTATATCGTTTTCATATTATCATAATATAATTATTATATATATAATGTAGATAAATTACGATAATATCTTTTAGAACAACATAATATATTTTACAAATCCCGTGCGTCACGCACGGGTACTGTGCTAGTAACTACTTAATTTCGTATACTTTCCGCTGACGTGGCGCGCTCTCCTTGTTCCACTCCCTTTTAACCAATCACGTTTTTTCTTTTAATTTTCATTTTTTTACCCATTTACTAACTATTGGGTTTAATTCAAAATATCTATCGATATAATATCTTAATATATGGTTTTGTGTCTTTGGTGAAATTCTACTATTATAAGACTATCTTAGGTTTTTACTTCTCCTGGTACTTTGGTTTGTGATTTGTGCCTTTTCTACTTTGGCCATATGCATCTGTCTTTTGTTTGTTTAGCTTTTTGCTTTATTATGGCAGATTGCGGGATTGATTACTACTTAGGTATCATTTCCCGATTCAACATGGGTTGTCCAAGCAATGTAAGTACAGCTCCAACTTGCAAGTTCAGTCTTTTATGGCAATGATTTGTTTTTCTCACATTTGAAAATCATGTTGTTAAGGTTTCTTTTATGGAAATGATTTGTTTTTATCACATTACCCATTTTTTATTTTTTAAATTTCTTCCTATTTTCTGAAAAAAATCACTTCTGATTTGGTTTTATCCATTTTTCCTCTGTTATAAATACTAATCCCTTATTAACCCACTCCCCATCATCCCATCAATTCATATCGCATGAACAACCTTTTATAGTGTCTTTTATGGGGATCAATTAAACCTAAATCCAGTACGACGCTGGAGTGAATGATCTGTGCATGTTGAATCAAGTATGTGCTCCTTTAGCTTTCACAATTCAATCCTAAATCAGGCTTCTTTGATTTCTCAATGGCTTCATCTATGGTTCTTCCAGATTCCATCAACTCTGATTTTTGTCTAGATAATTCAGTTTCAATTGAGTTCTCCCTAAATCCGGTTATTTATTGCTTTTGTACACATTTCGTATCCTAAATCGATCAAGTTATTACTTTCTTTGAATTTTTTTGTATCTTCTTAGACAATATTGATATGATGGCATGGAAATTTTATCTTGAAAATTTGGAATTTCAGGTGCACAAAGGGATATATTGTATGGTTTGCACAATCGCCCGGAACAAATCAAGGAGCCTATCCTTATTTTATTTTAATATATGTAACTTGAAGAAAAGAAGCTTGGAAGAGGTAATGTGGTACTGTTGAACCAACTTATTTTTGCTTACACTTTTAATGTTGCTTTTTTTCAATGTTTGTGTTACAATGCCTCCCCTAGAAAATGTGTTCAAACGTGGAAATTTAATAGGCATGCTCTGGTTTTTCTTTTATTGGAGATGTCTAATGTCTAATTATATACTGGTATTATTTATCTCTTTAATCCACTTTGTTTGTTCTTATGAATATAAAATAAATCTGTTTTTTTTGTGTGTTTTGCAGCCTCACTTTGGAAGAACATAAGCAGCAGCTCCATTAATTTTGTTTCTACCTAGGTTGTATGAGTATCGGAACAAAATGTCAGGATTTATATTTTTATGGATTGTTGTTGTATTTTACATATATGTTACCTTTTGTCAATAAAAAAGCATAATATAACTATTACTTATCACTTCTGATCTGTTCTGGATTAATTTTGTTATACAATTCAACTTAACTAGTTCAGTTTTATTGATTCTTTTTCATCGCAACCGCGTCATGGCGCGGGTATTACACTAGTTTTATATTATATACGTATCCACTGGAATTTAATCTTATCAAAGATAACCCTTCGTGAATTAGGATGAGCTAAGCAATTTATTTAAAAGATTCACTTTTTTTTAATCAACATTCCAAATTATGTATCATTAAATCTGCTAAACAATTTTATATATAGGGTTTTCTACTTGAGACTAGGGGTGTGCACCGGTTGAAACCGAACCGGAACCGGCACAAAATCGGAAAAACCGGAACCGGAATATTCTAAATATTCAAACCGATAACCGGACCGGTAACATTCCGGTTCGGTTTAAAACCGACCCGGAATATATAAAGTCAATCCGGATCCGGAACCGGAACAACCGGAAGTATATACGATTATTTTTTTTCCATAAAATTTCTTTGATAATATTATATTTTTTTCACTTACACCGTAATTATGCGGAAATTTTTTCTAGTCCCGTGCCGATCCCGTTCCACAAATATTATGCGGGACGGGACGCGGGACGAAGAATCCTCGTCCCGCAAATCCCGTCTCATCCCGCACATATATAATATTTTTATTTATATAAAGAAAATAAAATTAAAAAAACATTAAGTATATGCTAGCAATAGTATATGCTACTGTAATTAATAAAACATTTAAGTATATGTTACTTGCTACTGTTGTACTAGGTATTAGTTAATTGCTAAGTACTACGTATATGCTACTGTAATACTCCGTAGGATATTACTTGCTAGTTGCTACTTAATTTTAGTGTAATTATATACTACTATATGATAACAATTAATGATTAAACAAATAAATCTTGATCGGTGTTGTAGCTTGTACGTACAAAAATTAAATTTTGGTTTTATCCGGTTTAAACCGGTAAACCACCGGTTATTACCAGAACCGAACCGGAACCGTAATTCACAAAAGTTATCAATCGAAAACCGACCCGGAATATCCGATTCGATTATAAGACCGGTTCTACCGGTTCGGTTCCGGTTGATTTTCCGATCTAAACCGAAATCTGCACAGGCCTACTTGAGACATAGATTTAGAAAATAATTCATCAAGAAAATAATTCTTATATGATTTTAAAATTTTAATTATTCGACTCACTTGGAATAATATTACCGTTATACAGTATCATGTAACTTATTACGAAATAGGATATGCCAAAATAATATTAACTTAACATTTTGTAAATGTTAAATTGATTTTCATAGTTAGTTACGGATAAATATATAATCCTGCGGATAGTGAAACAAAAATTTATTAAAATCTTAATTTTGTCAGTTATATGTAGACCTGTCAAACGGGTCATTCGGATCAGGTTCGGTTTGAGTTTCGGATCATTTCAGGTCGATTTCGGGTTTGTCAATTTTTTCTTTTTTAAATTAAAAAATCATGATTTGATAATTTTGCGAATTTTTTTAATTATATATATAAAAAATTAATTATATATAATTATAAATCAATCGGGTCAAAAATTACCGAGTCAATCGGGTCACCGGGTCGAAACCCAGATTGCCCGAAAAATTTCCGGTTTTTTGGGATCGGGTCGAAAAAAATTTCCGAGTCAAAACTTCCGGGTTCAGGTCGGAAATTTTCCGGTCGATCGGGTCGGGTTGTGTTTTGACAAGTCTAATTATATGTCATCGTTTTGGACTGAATTTATGATCGAAAAAAAATCAAAATACTTTATTATATTGAAAAATTGAGATTGAGATATTATTTTAACACCTTTCCAAAAGTGAGATTATTTTAGGGGATTGATAAATACATCGCTAATTTTTACTGGAACCACCGCTAATCTCCGAAACTCTTTGCGGAGTTAAGTCTGCACCCTGTTGAGGAATACTTTTGACGTTGTGCCAAACAACCTTTACGTCGGCACTCGGTTGCGACTCTGTGTCCGATTCTCCTTCCAAGGAGCAAATCCAAGGAGGAAAAAAAAAAAAAAACTACGCACCTCCCTGCGTAATTGTTTTGAGATTTTTTTAAAATATTTTTTTAACATATAGGTTAGGGAACTCCGCATTAGGATGCGGACCTCTCTCCGCAACGTCTTGCGGACGTTTTGTCAATGAACTTTTAGGGCGTGTTTGGCACTATATCCGGGAAGATTCGCAAGAAATTGCAGAACTCGGTCCGATGGGGGTTAGTAAAAATTAGCGGAGTATTCAGAATTCCTGTTATTTTTATCTAGTTTTGGGAAACAAAGCCAAGCCCTTGATGGCTTGTTCGGGTTTTGTAGTCAATGATGGACGGGGATGAAATCAGGTGGGTCCCACGCTGATCAAAACAAAACCTTCCCTTAAAACCTCTCCTCTCGCGTCTAGAAACAGTCCTTCATGTTTCTCGGCAGAAGATAAATCCGAATAAATCTAAACTCTTTCTGTCGGGTAATGTGTCGCATTCGCTGGCGGCCGACCTCCAAAGAATTAGTGGCTTCCAGGTGACGTCTGATTTGGGATTATACTTAGGGATGCCCATCATTCACAACCATGTCAACAAGGATACGTTTGCTCCCCTTCTTGAGAGGATTTCTGCTAAGCTGCGTGGTTGGAAAGGCCGTTTTCTCAGCCTTGCGGGCCGAATTACTCTCGCAAAATCTGTCCTGTCGTCTATCCCCGTTTATACCATGGCTACTGTCGCTCTCCCCAAAGAGACCTGCCACAAAATCGACCGTATTATCTGTAATTTTATTTGGGGCGGCTCGGAGAATAGGAGAAGCATTCATCTAGTGAATTGGGAGGAGGTGTGTAAGCCTAAAGAGATTGGGGGGCTCGGCTTCCGCACTATGAGTGACTTGAATTTGGCGTTGGTTGGCAAGCTCGGATGGCGCTTCCTAACGGGGGGTAGCAGCCTCTGGATTGAGGTGATACAGGCTAAATATGTCAGAGAACATCTTTGTGAAAGGGATAACCCCTCCTTCATTTGGAAGAGCTTACAGAAAGGGGTCGAAAAGGTGATCATTCCGGGCTCAAGATGGTTGGTGGGTTCGGGGAGATTGGTGCGGTTCTGGATGGATACATGGCTGCTGCAGGACAGACTTCTGGACATCGCTCTGTCGCCGATTTCCAACGCTAAAAGAGATGCGACTGTGAGAGACTACTGGGCGGATACGGGAGGCTGGAAATGGGAGTTGCTCGCCCATTTGCTCCCAAGCTCGGCCCTCCTGAAACTTGCTTCGATAGCTCTATCAGATGATGAGGAAATGGTTGACACGCTGAGCTGGAACCTCTCTCCATGTGGTGGCTATTCGGTGGAGACGGCTTTTGCTATGATTCAGGGAAGGATGCACGAAGCCTCCGTCGACAGGCAGATCTACAAAGCTGTTTGGAAGTTGAACACGTCGGAGAGAGTGCGAATCTTTACCTGGGAATCCATCAAGGGGGTTATTCTGACAAATGGAGAACATTTTAGGCGTCACTTCGCTAGCTCACCAATCTGCACTACTTGTGGCGGGGCTGAAGAGTCGATACTCCATCTCCTCCGGGACTGCGTGAACACAAGAAGTTACTGGGAGTCTATTGGACCACCTCTTGACATGGAAGTAGTCTTTAAATCTGAATTTTCTATTTGGATTCGCATAAATTTAACTTGCAATGCCAACTTTTATACCGGAATTCCGTGGTCTAGCGTCTTTGCCACCTCCATTTGGTGGATTTGGAAATGGCGCAATAACATTGTGTTTGGTAATGATAATTTTGCAGGAGATAGGGTGGCGTTTGTGAGGAATCAAGTCACGGAGTACCGGGATGCTTGCAGGACTATGGTGAATGAGAATTCAAGAATTGAAAGGATGATTGCTTGGGAGAGACCGATGGAGGGATGGGTAAAGGTGAACACAGACGGCTCAGTGAAGGACGATGGGCTCGCTGCAGCGGGAGGCGTCATTCGTGATTGCAATGGTCGATGGAAGGTAGGCTTTGTTTTTAACATTGGTATATGTACAGTTCCAATGGCCGAGCTATGGGGTATTCTCCATGGTCTACGCCTAGCTTGGTCCTGGGGATACAGGAGGGTCGTACTCGAAGCAGATTCACAATTGGTGGTGCTGCTGATAGGAAGACCTATGGATCGTTATCACCCCCTATTCAGCCTGGTGTCGCGATGCCAAGGCTATCTGAAAAGGGATTGGATCGTCCAATTCCGGCACATCTTTCGTGAAGCTAATTCGGTAGCGGATTTTCTTGCTTCTTATGTTTTTTCTTTTAGCCTAGGTCTTTCTGTATTGAGTGACCCGCCTCAGGGTGTTTTAAATTTAATTGCTGATGATGTAAGGGGTCGGGCTATCCCCCGTATGAGTACTACTTAGTCTTTCTCTTTTTCATTAATAAAACTCCCCCTCGAGGGGACGGAGGATTCCGTCTCTCCTTTTAACCAAAAAAAATAAGAAACAGTCCTTCATATTTTCCAAAATTAAAATTTTATCAATTTTTTTGCAGCGAATTGAGTCCCTTTTTTTGTGTAGAAGATAGAATCTCAACAGAAAACGTTCCTCTTACTCTCTAAAATACGTTCTTCTTGTTTCCTCATGGTATAAATCTTCAATCTAAATCTCTTGATCTTTCTCCCAGGAAATTTCATCCTCTGATCGATTCTGTTTGCTCTTGCCTTCATCACATTGTTCGCATTGCAGTTCCTGTATTGATCGACGCTCTGATCAAACAATTCAATAACCTTTTGAGTTATCGCGTCGATTTCGGAGAATGAGTGTGATTACGGAAGTAAACTGCGAGAACGAGAAGAACAAGGAGAAGGAAAGAGCGAAGAGTCTGGAGATCGTCGTCGTTGACGACGATGAGGTTTCGATGCCGCCGAAGAATTTCGCGATGGTGGAAGAAGGCGTGTATAGATCTGCGTATCCGGAAGTTTCCAATTTCGGCTTCCTTGAAACCCTAAATCTCAAGTCCATCATGTAAGTGCTTGAATTCAACTGAAATTCTTGAATTGTTTACTGATGTGTCGCCTTTTTTTGTTGAACAATGCTCAGTTATTCAATTTGATCTCTTATTGGTTGATTTAGCCGGTTAGAGACTTTTCCGTTTCGATTGCAGATACTTGTGTCCAGAGCCATATCCGGAAGAACACCGCGAGTTTCTTGAATCTCACAATATCAAGTTGTATCAATTTGGGATTGAAGGGAAGAAGGTACATCTGTTCAACTCTAAATTTCTGTTCTTATTTGTGTGTTTGCATCAATTTCAATCTAAATTTCTGTGTTGTTCTTATGATCATGTCAGTTCTTCTGTTCTTGTTCTTGGTTGAATATGTTACTGGAATTTGCATTTACTAACCAGAAATTAATGCTTCCGAACTTAAGTGCAAATCTTAATGTCACAGTTGCTTAAATTGAATATCTAAGACTCAACAGTTGACACTAATGGCTGACATCAATGCTGAATTTAGATTGCTACACGGACAACCATAGAATTTTTCTTTATATGTTGTGACAGCATGTTTTGATGTGTGCTTACAGGGACTTCATGGTCAAACACATTGTTCCTTTGAAGTTTTGAAACTTCTTATTCTGTAGATTTATTTTAGTCAGAACTCTAATAGCTTGTTCTGTCCAGGAAACTTCAAGGATCATGCCCGGGGACGTTATCACAAACGCTCTGAAAGTTTTAATCAGTAACCAAACCTCGCGCATTCTTACTTTCTTACACTTCCCGTCTTATACTTCCTTGCCTTGATCATCCTTACGACATCCTTTCGTATTTGCAGATGTGAGAAATCACCCAGTTCTCATCCACTGCAACCGTGGAAAGGTACATTTATATGCCGCTCTCATGACTCGCTTGTTATCTGACATTTGCATTGTAAACTCATTCCTTCCTTGACTTGAAACTTTGCAGCACAGGACCGGATCTCTTGTCGGGTGCCTTAGGAAGCTGCAGGGCTGGTACATGCCATCCGTGCTTGACGAGTATGTGCGCTACGCAGGCTTGAAAGCTAGGGAGTCAGATATGAAGTTCATGGAGGGGTACGACACCAAGACCTTGAGACAATGTCTCCACAGCATCCTGTACAGATACCATGGTGTCTACAACAAGAGACGCTTGCTTTACAAGGAAGACAACATGACCAAGCCCCAGATTAGGTCCAATTAGATGGTTGGATTCTATGGTGCAGCTAGACTCCAATAACTGACCTTCATTCCTTCCAATTTTTTGATGTTTTTTTTGCTCTGTTTGCACAGTCTACAACACTCTACAGTACTCCCTCCTATTTTTAATATAAGGGCTTGATTTTCGTGTTTAAGGAGCTAAAAACTATATGAAATATTAATTTTTTTAATTAAATTTTTTTACATTATAATACTTGTATATAAGTATTATAATATAAAAAATTAATATTTCATATTCAATCGGAGGGAGAATGATTTTAGGGACACATTTTAGCTGTTAGTATCATTGTGTTGTGATAAAGGTTTTTGGTTCTGTTCCGGTACTTTTTGAGAACCCTCTTGTTCCAGTTCTTGATCAAATGTGAATACTAATACTACTGGATAAGAGAAATTTTAGATTATTCACC
Source organism: Persicaria tinctoria (assembly GCA_037127255.1). Taxonomy (NCBI): domain Eukaryota; kingdom Viridiplantae; phylum Streptophyta; class Magnoliopsida; order Caryophyllales; family Polygonaceae; genus Persicaria; species Persicaria tinctoria. The sequence continues at coordinate 13,447,246 of JBANSL010000012.1, forward strand.
AGAGTGAATTCATTATCTTCGAATATTGAGATGGTAAATTCAGAATATCATGAAATCCAACCATCCTAAATTTTCAATGAGGGATGAAATCCACCACCGATATACGAGTAGTAAAATTTCTGCCTCAGAAAACGAGTTGGGCCATGTCAATTAAGTCCAAATCCGAGGGCCATACGAGCTTGATATGTTCCAACATGTTTTTATATTTTTTGAAATTAAAATAAGAGAAATTTTGTTTGGTGCCCCCGAGTTTATGTCAATTCTGGTGGAAATTTGATGTAGGACGAACGTCGTTAGCACTTTCGCCCTTTATCAAATAGTAACGTTTCGGTTATATACACCGCAAATCCCCACGTCCTTAAGGACGTGCAAGTGGGGTGAGAGCCACCCAAACCTGGACGTGCTTGCACGTTTTTTTTTTTTTAATAACGTGCTTGCACGTCCTTAAGGACGTGCAATAGGGCACGTGCTTAAGGACGTGCAAGCCCGTCCCTTAAAGACGAAGAGGACGTGCCTCTTCGTCTTCATCGTCTTCTTCTTCGTCAGAAATCGAGCGAGAGAGAGCAGTGCCGGAGCGAGAGAGAGAGACCGAGAGAGAGAGAGAGAGAGACCGAGAGAGATGGAGACAGAAAGAGAGAGAGAGAGCTCGAGGCGGCGGTGGCGGCCTTGGAGGCGGAGGCGACATCGATGGAGGTGGAGGGTGGTGGTGGGGGTGGAGCATCGGGGGAGGCGGTGGCGGTGGAGCCGGTGGCTGAGGGTCTGGTGGTGCTGGAGGCTGTGGCGGCAGAGGAGGGTGGTGGTGGTGGGGCGGCGTCTGGCGCCGGCGACGGAGGCCGAGCAGTGGTCGAGGAGGAGACGGAACCGCCGCGGAAGCGTCGGTCCATTGAGGTGTCCCCGATCCCGACTCCACCGGTATGTTATTTGAATTACTATTTGTTTGATTTATTTTTAGAGTTTGAAAATATTATTTGATAGATAATATAGTTTTATAATAGAAATTTATAGAATATATGATTGATAATATAATTGAATATAATTTGATTAATATAGTTTTATGATTGATAATATAGTTTTATAATATAGTTCTATGATTGATAATATAATTTAATTAATAGAATATAATTGAAAATAGATTTTTTGATTTATTTATATATTATAATGTTTTTTTATAGTATATAGTTTGATAGAAGAGAATATAATTGTAATTTGATAGAATATAATACATAGAAAAAAATTACAATTGAAAGACAATTAAAAACATTAAAATATATTATAATACTTCAAAAGTATTTAATTAACATTAAAATATATTTGAATATATTCAAATATATTCAAATACATAAAAATAAATTTATATTGAAAGATAATAAAAAACATATAAATAAAAATATAATAAAATAGATAGAAATAAATTTAAATTTAAAGAAAATAAAAACATTAAAATATAATAAATTATAATAAAATACATAAAAATAAATTGAAATTGAAAGAAAATAAAAACATTAAAATATAATAAATTATAATAAACTACATAGAAATAAATTTAAATTGAAAGAAAATAAATAAATTAAAATATAATAAATTATAATAAAATACATTAAAATAAATTGAAATTGAAAGAAAATAAAAACATTAAAATATAATAAATTATAATAAAATACATAGAAATAAATTTAAATTGAAAGAAAATAAAAACATTAAAATATATTAAATTATATTAAATTATAATATAATAAATTATAATAAAATACATTTCATAATAACAGGCAGGGAGGCTCATGAGGGGGGACGGTACCCTCCGACCTGTTACGTTCGCCGACCGGGCAGCGGTCAGCTAGATTCCAGAGAGGACGGTACCCGACAGTTCGACAGCCACAGTCGACGATCTGCTCGCGTCTATAGAGCGGTTGCAGCAGTCGATGGGGACCCCCCCGGCCGACGAGCACGACACCTTCTGGTCGGGTATGCCAGGTTGGGATCCTTCTGGCGATGCGATGATGGGATTGCAGCCTTCTTTAGAGCCCCCTGAGGTTTTGAGTAGCTGCATCACTGACGTAGTCGCTGGGCGACGGGCCGACATGGGTAGACCTCCTACTCGTGTTCCACCCACCATCCCGGAGGCATCTTCTTCAGCCGTTCCGGAGACTTTTGCTTCAGCCATGCCGCCAGAGGCTTCTACTTCAGCCGTCCCAGAGGCTTCTACATCCGGCACACACGAGCCCGAGCCTTCGACATCCGCCACACCAGCGACGATCTCCTTGGGCTCTGCAGATGATGTGATCCCTGACGTCGTTGAGGAGGCTGACGACGGTCAGGAGGGGCAGGCTCAGGGCCAGGGGGGCCCACAGGTAGAGCCCGAGCCCATCCTTGCGCAGGCTGCCGCACCGGCTGTGCAGGTCGACCCTTTGTTGCCGCCGGGAGAGCTGCTTGTGTCTTACAGGCATCACCGTGCGTACCAGGTGTGGAGAGATCCTACGGTGGAGCTGCCGCTGCTGAAGTTCCACCACCGGGCGACTCACCTGCAGCCTTTCGAGCCGTACATATTTGAGGGCCCGGGGACCTGGGTGCAGGATCTGCTCCCATCCGGCATCCCACAGCTGCGGTCCCTCCACTGGCAGTGTGTGGACGAGTTCACCTGCACGGGCTTCTTGGAGCATTGGCACCCGGAGACGAACTCCGTCCACTTTCCATGGGGCGAGATGACCATCACGCTCCACGATGTTGCGTGTCTGATGGGACTTTCGATTGATGGCCAGCCCTACACGTCACATCTGCCCGCGGGCGGTTTGGTCCCCGCCATCGCAGAGTACTACCAGCTCACCCCTGCGACTCTAAAGTCTTACAGACACGCTGGCGGCCCTCCGGTGACTGGGTTTACTGCCCTGTGGCAGCAGAGACACGGACCGCTCATCGACCCCGCCCCCGAGGATGACCCAGAGGCCGCGGCTGATCCTGAGCAGATTCGGTTGCGCACGCATGTGGGAGGGGGGCAGCCCGATGATGACCCTGCACAGCGTCTGTTTCTGCACAGGACCTACATGGCCATTGCTCTCGCCGCGACTTTGTTTGTGGACAAGTCGCAGAGCCGGATCTCATGGAGGATATTCGGCCTCATTTGGGACATCCCAGGGACGGCCACCCTTGCATGGGCTGCAGGTGCCCTCGCATGTCTCTACAGGGGCCTAGGTGAGGCTACCCGCTCAGGTGCGAAGGGCATAGACAGCTGCACGCCGATCCTACAGGTACGAGACCGTTGAATTAGAGTTTTAGTTTACAAATATTTAAATTATATGCTAACGACATACTTTTTTTGTGTCAAGGCTTGGATATGAGCGTACTTCCCTCGCTTCCGAGGTGATTTTTCCAGCGACCCGGCTAGGAGGGATGACCCTCGCTTCTACGCGAAGTTCATCGGTCCGAAGCAGCCACCGCGCATGAACGACGACCAGAAGCTGAAGAAGATCCGGGAGTTGCGGGACGAGGTGGACCGTCTTACCGTCGATGATGTATGTATTCGAGACTCTATCTATATCACTTATAATTCTTAGCTGTGCATTACATCTGATTTGTTTAATTGTAGGTCCGGTGGATGCCTTTTGGGCGTGATCTGGACTTCGACGGCCAGTACCGTCAGTCCACCTATCGGGGCACCATCACCTTCTGCGGGGAGGAGCCGTATATGCCCGATAGGTGCCTCCGGCAGTTCGGACGGGTCCAGGGGATCCCGCAGGCCGTCATCGCGCCGGATCAGGTCTGCCGCGACACGACCCTGAAGAACGCGCGGTACATCGCCGTGTTTGCCCTGGGCCACAACAGGTGGCGGGACCTGCAGGACGAGGTTCGCTTCTACAGGCTGGCTGAGCACAGGCGCATCAGCGAGGATTGCGAGGCCGGTGTCACTGCAGATTACTTGCCTTGGTACGCGTCGCAGAGCCGGTCGTACGTTCTGCCGACCACGCCACCCCATCCCGACCCGCCGGCGCCCGTCCACCCGATCGACATGGACCCATGGGTGGACCTCCCTCAGCCTCCCGTCATCCCTCCGGCGTTGGCGGCCCGCTTGCACGAGATGGAGGGCTATTGGAGGGCCCTGTCTACCGACCCTCGCCTTGAGGAGCTATTAGACGAGGTGACGGGTATTTTGGATCATGTTGTACGCCATCCTGTAGACCAGTGATGTACTTTTGCAGTTTCTATCTTGATATTATACTTTTATATTACGGATTTTGTATCGATCTCTATATTTCTATTAGACTCTTCTCATTTCTTCAGAGTCATATTGAACGTAAACATCAAAAACGAAAACGTTAATATGATAAGGTTGCCCGATAACGAAAACGAAAACGTTAATATGATAAAGTTTTCCTGCATATTTTGGCTAGGGTTTAGGGTCAGGAAACTGCACGTCCTCTAGCCTACCCAAACCCTAAAACCCTAGCCAAACCCTAAACCCTAGCACGTCCTTAAGGACGTGCTAGGGTTCTGCTTACAATTAACGCAACAATGCCTATTTGAAGCGATGAAGGACAGCTTCATTCCGCACTCCAAAACAAAGTCCGACTTCTTTCGATATATTCTTTCGCCGTTAGAATCGTTATGGCCGAGCCGCAAAGCAATCATCGTCTCCAAGTATCCCAGGTACGGATAGGTTTCGTAGAGTCAACATATTTCGTATTCCTTCCGTTTTGTTCATATTTCCAATTATGTGAATACAGTTTTGAGACTTTACATCTGAGTTCTCGGACCCAAGGGTTTAGAATGACCGTGACGAAATGGTTACGCATTTCAAGGACTTGGGTCGGAGACACTGCATGATTTTAGTAATCAAGCGGTCTTGGACGGGGGCGTCGAATCGTCCAGGTGGGGTTCTCCTTGCTTGCGAGCAGTTTGGGGAGTACCGACCATGCGGGAGGAAGCTCCGGAGCACACAGTCGAAGATAAGTGGTTGTCCATTCTCTCTACACGGACACGAAGCTCCGCCGGGTCAGTGGCGCATGACGATAACCCACGGTGTTCATAACCACGGGCTTTCCACGAGCTTGAAGGGTCACGCCATCGCCGGACAGATGACAGAGGGGGGAAAAGAAGATGGCGAGGTGGATGAAGGAAGTTGGTACTCCTCCAAAATCCATTGGGTACGGATTGAGGCAGTTGGATGAGACCAGCGTCACGTCAAGGAAGAGCCTTACCAACACGCTCGCCATGATGGTCGCCGAAGAAAGAGGTAGTCGGACGATGACCCAAGATACCTTGCACCATCTGCGGGAAAGAAGGTACTACTACGACTTCAGACGACATCCGGATGACGAAAACGTCTTGAGCGACCTCTTCCTGGCGCATCCCGATGGGATATGCCTTCTCCGAAGGTTCCATTACGTCATCATAATGGACATCACATACAAAACAAATGCGTAAGTTACTTAATTACGATTACATTATTGCACATATAGCCAATTATAAAGTATTTTATATGTAACATATTTACACCTGCAGATATGGGATTCCTTTGTGCGAGGTGGTCGGGTTCACACCCTCAGGCAATACTTACTGCATCGCCTATTCCTTCATGTCGCAAGAGAACGAAGACACATACGCCTGGGTGTTGCGACAACTTCAGATCTTGCTTGGGACGGTTCAGCCTCAAACTATCATGACTGATCGAGAGCTAGGTCTCTTGGCGGCACTGAATGTTGTCTTCCTCGACGTCCAGCATCTCCTTTGTTGGTTACACGTGACGAGAAGATGCGAGGAAGCAGCTCTAAAGATCACGAAGAATTTAAACCACGCTGGCATCTTTAAGGGCAACTGTTGGGGGCTGTTCGAATCGAGGTCGGAGGAATCATTCAACCGACGTTGTCGGGCGCTACGAGCTGCATGGCACCCATTCCCAGGTGTGGTGGCGTATTTGGAGTCGGTTTGGCTTCCATACAGCAGGAACATAGTACGGTGCTGCGTAGATAATGTCTTCCATCTCGGCACCCGTACGACAAACAGGTACAACCTTACTTCATATCTCCCATTACAATATGATATAATATCGAATATTTAGTGGTATGCACTTCAATGCGTACAGAGTTGAGGGTCAACACAAGGTTCTGAAGGAGGCACTTCACTCATCGACTGGTGACTTCCGCATCGTGATCGATGCAATCCATAGAGTCAACGATTGTCAACTGCATGAGCTGCAAACTGCTTTGGAGATCGACCGCTTCAAATGGCCAATAGCGACGTATAAAGTCAACCTTTTCGATGAGGTAAAGACTTTAATCTCCAAAAAGTGCTTCGATTATCTGTACAAGATGTGGCAGGACGTCGTGAACCAAAAGGTTCCTCCGGTATGCACGGACCGACATTGGAGGGTTTGTTATGGGATCCCTTGCGTCCATGAGATTCAGGCATACGTCAACTCCGGTACTCCGATACCCGCCGAGGACATCCACCCGTTCTGGATGGATTTGACATGGACTGACATCGATGACACCCCACTGCCGTATGATCTGTCATCTTCATACACGGCTTCCAACGATGTATGCGAGGATGAGCTGCACCCACCCTCATCAGCAAGCGTCCGAAGGAAGGGGAGGCCTCGGGGGTCGAGGAATGCCTGCAGAACCAACCTGTTGCCATACGAGGAGGTAAGGGAAAGGTTTGAGAGAGAAGAAGCGCGTGCTGCTCGGCCTCGTCCACAAGCGACCTCAGCTCGACGTGGACGTGATGATGTGTTCGGAGGGTTCAACTGGGGTCGAAACAGCGTTGATCCCTTCATGCTCGGTCATATTCAGACGGTGAGGGACACTGTTGGAGATGGTCATTGTGGCTACCGTGCTTTGGCGGCTTTGACTGCTTTCCCGGAACTCAAAACGTTACTATGCAATCACTTTGAGGATCACGTCGTTCTGTACGCCGGTTGTTATACGGGAGAGTACCCATTCCAGCAGTTCGTCGACTACCAGAGATGGGCCGGAGCCACACATGGTGATAGGAGACGGTGGATAGAGCTACCCATCATGGGTTTAGTATTTGCGACGGTATATCAGATTCCTCTCGTCGTCCTAGCTTGGCATCATCCGTTCACATGTCTCCCCATGATCTCGCCGACATCTGCTAACAACCCTCCCCAATCAGCAACTCTTGGTGTAGCCTGGATCGGAAACCAAGACCATTTTACCGCGGTACGACTTCAAACGTCTTTTTTATTACCTATTCATGCTTTTCATACATATGTCAATACTCTAACTCTAAATTTTTGTTCTCATAGATCTGGTTGCGTCCTAACGCTCCTCTTCCGCCGCCTCCACTAGAATGGGTCGAACATCATCATCCGAGCGTCGAAGGATGGGATGCTCCGTTTCAAGCTCAGATTGAGAGATTTAGAGCCTTGCGTGCCGAGTCCGGCCGTCCTTTACTATTTTCCTAGATTGTATTCCACAACTTTATTAAAATTATGAATGTAAACCTTTTTTTCCGTTCCTTGTAACGTTATTCGCATATTATCCGAATGAAAACCTTAACAATTCTTGTGTTCTGTTTAATTTGACCCTAAATCCATCAAATCCACTAGCTAAACACAATTTTACCAATTAACATTACAAAACCGTCGGAAAACCTAAATCCTAACCCTAAACCCTACACCCTGCAAAACCCTAACTAGGGTTTGCACGTCCTTAACAACGTGCAAGCATTGCACGTCCTTAAGGACGTGCTTGCACATTGTTAAGGACGTGCAAGACGTTTTTAGCGGACGTGCACCGTCCCAGACTTGCACGTCCTTAAGGACGTGCAAATCCTTAATCCGGATTTGCGCTGTATATAGTGACACCCAATAGTAATAATATTCAAACTTAAACACACAACGCATAGTCGAATCCACAGCGAGAAGTGATTTTCTATTCAATAACTCTAAACAATCAGTCTTTATAGCAAAGCAATGATTTTTGACAAGTAGCAAATATGTAAAAGTAATCAGATGACAAATCACAAAGCAAATTGATATCAAAGTAGAAAGAACATTTCACATGTAATTCTCTGACAATGGTTGGAATTTATAGTCCTCGGATTGATCTATCAATTATTCATATTCTTATGTCTACTTGACTAAAGTTGAAATATCTGCAGATATTCAACCATCTTATTCAATATCACTAAAGAATAGCATTAAAAACGCAAGAAATCAAGACCAATTGACACATTAACTCTACACAATTAAGACTAAGAGCAAGCCCAACAGCTTTGGTAAAAAATCTCTAAAATAGAGATTAAAATGTCCAAATCTCTAAAAAAAATTCACTCCAACTCCAACTGCTTCTCTATTTTACAGATTTTTACATTTATTAAAGACTATAATCAATAAATGTATTTATTAAAGATATTTCATTCTACATTTCTAAAAGCTTAATTTAAACTTAAATCTAACATTTAACCTCACATTTGTTGGTGAACTATTATATGTTACCCATCCACTTGCATGACATTAATTTATTATTATTATTATTATTATATTCTCATGTGATATTTTTTAAAAACAAAATCTAGTGATAAATTTGATATTTATATTTTAAATGGTATTAATATTAAATTTAGATTTTTACTATAAAAGTTATCATAAAATTGGATAAAATATAATTCAAACTTAATCTTATTATTTTCAGTTAGTTGATATATATTTTATTATAAACTACATTGGTGATTAGTCATATATGATTAATTAATTAAATTAATTAACTAATAAGGCTTAATTTATAATTTATAAAAATAAAATCACTCCAATATGAGTTATGAGTTCAAGTGAATATTTTTTGAAGTGAAAATTTTATAGACTAATTTTTTTAATGTGAATTTTGTAGCATTAAATTGGATGAAATTAGTTATGCTATTTTATTTATAAAAGTTAACATAGAATTATGATGTTTTGTTCTATCTATATTGATTTAACATAATTAATTTATATATTATATCAAATTATATCAACTTTTTAATTAATTTTTAAAAATAATTATATTTTTATTACTAGTAATTAAGTATGAAATTATATTTATTTCTATATTATGGGTGAAAATGTGGGGTTGCATCATTAAATTTTATATAGGGACAAGTGAACATTAAATTATAGAGATCAACTTCTCTTCCTCCAAATTTAGAGATTTTTTCCCTCTCTCTATACATTTCTCTATTTTAGAGATGAGTTTGGAGAAGCTGTTGAGGTGAAAAAATTGTCATTTTCTCTAAAATCTCTCTTTTTCTCTATTTTAGAAAAGTTGTTGGGCTTGCTCTAATAGGCGCATACCGAATTCAGCCCTAATCGAATATCCTCAACATAGATCAATTGAAATCATCCACTACAAATACAAAGAGACATCACTATCATCAATATCTTTGTTTGTTATCGAGAAAACAACAACGAATTCATAGCTAGAGATGCAATTCCTAACATGTTGATCAAGCATAGAAAGGAAAACAAATATAAATTAAGCAAAAGATGATAACTAAGAATATGAATAATCAAATAGAATCAAATCCTCACAATCCAAACAATCATATCTTCGAATCATAGGTGAAACTATGAGTTTAGGCTGTTTAGCAACTCATAGGTCACTTCTCTCCCTCTGTAATTGTGTTCATAGTCTCACAATTACAACTCCACACGGCGAAATAAACTGAAAACAACCTAAATAAGTCTCACAAGGGTCGGCAAAACCCTAGTAGGAATACCTAGAAAATAATATAAAATAATAGTCTTCAGATTCAAAACCGCGTTTCCGGGATCTGGGTCAACGGCGGGGCGCCGTGCAAGGGGCGGCGGGCGCCGTCTATGCAGTGCTCGACGTTCCTCAAATTCCTTCAACGGATTCCAATGTCGTGCCTCCTTGCCTCTCCTTGCCCCACATGCTTCTTAAGCTCTTCCCAAAGTCCATCCAAGGTCGGAATGTAATTCTGCAAAATAAACACTAAAAACGTATAGATTCCGAACTCGAATACTTCACAAACAATATACGGAACTAGACTTAAACAATAGCAAAATGATGGACGGTTTTTAGTCGCGTTAACCGTATCAAAATAAATTCGAACCTACCTAACTAATGTAGTGTGGTAAGCACGAGTCGATCCCACAGAGAATCAAGTTATTCCTAAGTTATGTTTATTTACCAATTAATATGAAACGGGGGGTTTTGGGTGGTGAAAATAAGAAAGAAAATAAAATAAACTATAAACAAATTAATGGAGATAACGATTAATAAAATAGTTTCATCTACAAATATCCACTTTATTTGGTTGAAACGATCCTTGTAACTTCATCTCGTCCTTTTTGGTTTCCTATGAATGTCCTTGTCCCAACCTAATATAGTTACTAGTCCAACCAGTCCTAGCAACCCTTATCAATCGAACAATCCCTAAAGAAGGATTTAACCCAATTGATAGCTTTAAGTTCAGAGATTAACCAAGGTATTTGCAGTCCCTAAAGAGGGATTTAACAACACATTCAGCTTCTTACTCAATCAATTAGTTCAACCAGCCCTAAAGGAACAAATTTGCTACTTAGGTTAAGGTTCACAACCAGGAATCTACAAAACCTTAGCAATTGAATTAACTCTAACTAGTTGCGCGGGCTAGATAGAATAAAACAATAGACAATCAAGCACAAAGAAGTCGAAACATTCAGATATAGGAAATAAGGAACAAGAATTAGAAACTCACAATCAATCCAAACAAAGCTTCAAATTGTAGACGAAACGGGAGAGTTTAAGTCTCCATAAAAATAAAACAAAAGACAATTAGGGTTATAGGGTAAAACAATAGTCGGCCGGTCACTGTTAGTTCGGCCGTCACTGTATATCGGCCTCCCCTTTGCCGTACGAATTGAAGTATGTATATATAGTATATGTAAAGACTAATATCCTAATCTATATAATATAATATATAAAGCTAATTCTATCTATCTACGGTAGTAAGCAACTTAAGCCATGAAGCTTCCGCCTCTTCTCGTAAGAATTCACCAGCCCATTCATCGTTTGTAACTCGGCCCATCTCGATTATAATTTGTTGAATGTGAATTATTCCAAATCTCCTCCAAAATACCTGAAATATATAAAAACATGGGTGTAGACTCCGAAAACTAAATAATAACAAATAAGCTCGAAAACATGTAAACATGCTCTAAATTAATATGCAAATCTATACTAAAAGCATGACTAAAATAGACCATATCACAAAACCACTACATAAATACAATAAGAAACACCTATAATGCCTATATGAAATATGCATTATCAGTGTCCCATACTTTTTTTGTTCTAATGGTACCCTTGAGTTTTGTCAAAAGTTCGGCTCATGCCCAAAACTCATATTTTCTCTTTTTTAATAAATAAAACTACCCTTTATTTTTTATTTTTTCATAAAAAAGTCCCTTTGCTTTTAATATTGAACAAAATTACCTCTTATTTAACTAAATTCAACACAAAAGTGACAAAATCACCTTTTATTTTTAAAAGCTAACAAAATTATACATTATTACCTGAAAATGATTCTAAATAATATCAACTATCACTGGTGAACAAAAAATAATACGAACTTTAGAAATTATAAATTTATATACAAATTATACTCATATTAATAAAAAATGACCACCTCCATTGAGTTTTAAAAAAACAAATACTTAGTGCATCCACGTGTCACGTTGTAGTTGGCCCGTGTGTCTTAGTTGTAGCAGCCACCTGTCCATGCCAAAACTCACGTTTCAGCCCTCCTTTCCCTCCAAACGCCGCGTTTTGATGCAAGAATTTGCAAAAAAAAAATAACTAAAGCGTGGGACATGACCCACTTTTTGTCAATGTGAGCCCGGCTCATCTGCAAGGTTACTTTTTTCCGGGCTCATTGCCAAATCACGCCACTTCTTCTTTTCCTTTTTCTTTGAGATGACGTGGTTTAATGGTGAGCCCAAATGCTCCTTCGTATCAAATAGACTATATCACACTTAAAACTCTTACAATTCATGTCGCATATCAAATATAATTCATGACATCGTAAAAAAGATTCAGACATTGACCTTTCCCTTTCTTGGAAATGAACCCACAACCTTCACCGATGAACCGTCGCACGACAATTCCTCAATCTTGGAGTCGTGAGCAGACCTTTCCAATACTAAACGGCGGCGCCGACGGTCTTCTCTCCAGTCGGAATTGTCCTCTTCTCGACGTCGGTGATGGCGTTTTGGTCGATGGTCGGAGTAGTCTGCACCACGCCGGCAGCGCCGAAGGTCTTCTCTTTAGTCGAAATCGTCCTCTTCTCGACGTCGGCGGTGGCGTTTTGGTCGACGGTCGGAGTCGTGTGCACCACGCCAACGGAGGTGGGTCTCAGCTCGACGGTCGGCATCCGGGTGCGACCTTTTTGGCCCTAATCGGCAACGGTGATGTGCTCGACGGTCGAAGTCATCTGCATCACGCCCGCGGAGGTGGGTCTCAGCTCGACGGTCAGCATTCGCGTGCAACCTTTTGGACCCTAATCGACAGCGTCGGTTATGTGCTCGACGACCGGAGTCATCTGCACCACGTCGACAGAGGTGGGTCTCAGCTCGACAGTCGGCATCTGCGTGCAAACTCTCTCGAATCTGGCGGCGGTAGGGATCGGGGCTTGCTCGACGGTCGGAGTTGGAATCGAGGCTTGCTCCACGCCTGTGGGGAAGGATCTCCTCTCGATCGGAATCATCGTCTTGACGCCGGCATTGGTAGCTCCTCTCTCAACGGTCGGAGTCGTATGCTCTCCACGCCAGCCGCGGCAACGCTCCGGTTGAAGGTCGAAATCCGCCCCGTCAGGCGCTTGTAATCTTCGTCTATTTTTGAAATTAACGGGCGATGACTCTCTCTCTAGTCGGAATACGCACTGATTGCTCTCGATAGCTGAGATTACACAGAGAGAAAGAGTGATAGAAGCGCCGACTACTCTCGCTAGTTGGGATTACAGAGAGAGAACTCCTCAACCACCATACTAATAGAAACAAATATGAAGAGGCCGAGAAAGCGCATGACTCGCACCTGTATTTGCAACACATTTAATATTTAATTTAATATGATCCTAACTAATTAGAAAAAATATTATACGCGCACATTATAAAGCTATATATTGGAGTGATAAATTAAATCAATGATAGCACAATTGATCACGAAGTTAAGGATGATACCAATCACCATGAAGATGTATCCAACGTAATAGACGTAACAATTCAAGCAGATTGAGTAAACTGCTTTAGTTTGGATTAAAATACAAAAATCAGGGGAAAAAAGTAGAAATTTGGCGCAGAGGAGGAACGTCAAACTGTGCTGCCAAGTAAGCTAAGAAGGTGACGACGTCATCCATAATGAACATGAACGTGAGGATTTGCGATGTTGGATGATGAATTCGAATTTTAGAAGAAAAATTCGATTCAAATTCCACAAGAAATCACCATCAATCAGAACGTGAGGATTTGCGATGTTGGATGATGAATTTTGCCAATGGTATTGTAGTTTCTTCGCAACAATCGACTCTTTTGTTTGAAGGAGGCATGGATCTCCTGCTGCACTCTAGCGAGGAATCCGGTCGAGTCCTCGTAAGACACATTTGTCACTCTTCCTGGCCAATCCTCCCAACAGAGTCGTTCCTAATAATTTTGTAGGCTCTTGACGAGATGGCAAAAAAGGGTCCCTTATCATGTAACATAAAAGAATCGTACCTCTAAAATATTGTTTTATATATAAATTACGGAAATGTTAATGATTAAAATAACAAAATAGCATTTCGCATGAATACATAGTCTATATAATTAGTTTTATAATAACAAAATGTCATGTTTTAATTAAAACATGAACACACATGCAAGTCTACAAATGTCTTACAAATTTTAAAAAAAAAAAAACCATGGTCAATACAACTATAGTGATTTACAAAATGCCATGTCTTTGTGAATAATTGAACAAGCAACATCAACCTAGCTCTTGTTGTCCATCAAAATCATTCTTCGCCAATTAGAAACAAATTCACCTACCAAAAGAAACAAACATATAAATAATTATCACGAGAAACGATTCATTCTAGCTCTTTTAGAAGCAAAATCAACAATTATCTAAAAGGAACAAACATCCTCTCATATGCTAAAAAAGGCAACGCTTCCTGGCGATAGACTAAACTATCTAAACTTCTCCTCCTTTTCAAACAAGGCCTCTCGTGGAGGGTGGGAGATGAAAAAACTATTAACTTCTGGTTGGACACTTGGGTTAATCGCAAACCGCTAATACAATTGGCAGAAAATCCTGACGTAATAGACACCTCATTTATCAATACAAGAAAGAATTGGGATGTCATCCTCCTACAGGACCACCTGCGAGATCAATTACACCCAGACCTGATCTCGACCATCATCAACACTCCTCTCCCAACTTTAACTATACAAGACACTCTACTGGAACTCTAGCAAAAATGGATGGGTCTCTACAAGCTTTGCAATCAATCTCATACACTGAATAAAAAATCATGACCTCTCAGATTTAAAATGGATTTGGAAATTACACACAGTTCCAAAAATAAAAGGTTTCCTTTGGCGCATCTCAAAGGATGGAATACCGACGTCCTGTAAACTATCCCTCCGTGGGTGTGGTTTCTCTACCAATTGTCCCACATGTGGGTTCCACACCGAAAATCTAAACCATGTCCTCCTAAATTGCCCAATTAGCAAATCAACTATTCAACTACTCAATCCAAGAATATTACAAGTATTAACCAAATACAACATTGATTACCCAATTAGTACATTACTAAATGACATTAAAAAAGAACTTACAATTAAAGAATTTATCCTTCTTGCCACTACTTGGTGGGGCATCTGGTATTTCCGCAATCAAACACTTTTTAACAACCTGAAACCAAATCCAAACTCTATTAAAGCATACATTAAGGAGCAAATATTGCTATGGGATCTCTCGGGACTGGATGACACTTCAGGGTCCACCCCAGGTAAAACCATAATAAAACCAATAACTCAACCCAATACCAAATGGAAGAAGCCACCAGAAACCTACAACAAACTAAATTTCGATGACGCTCTTTCTGACTCCAATACAGGGAGCTATGGGTTTATAATCCGTAATCATTATGGTTTCGTCATTTTCGCAGAAGCTGGCCCCTCGCATTTCTCGATTGTGTTTGGATGTGAGTGCTTTGCACTCTGGCATGTCTGAAGAAAGCTACTAACCTTCAAATACAGAACATTATAATAGAAGGCGATAATATTTTTGTGATCAACTGCCTTAATCAAGGAGGCTCATGTTCATGGAAAGCGGAGATCATTATATCATATTGTATTCTACTTCTCAATCGGTTCAATTCTTTTGTGGTTTCCCACATATTCAGATAGGCTAATCGGGTTGTGAATCTTTTATCTCACATTAGATCCCCTTACTCAAACTCGACTCTGACCTACGATCGATCCCTGATTGATCTTGTCCATCTGGACGCTCTTGGTTGAACCTTCTTCAACCAAATTCTTCTCGATTCAAAAAAAAAAAATCTTAATTTATCCCATTAAAAAAGAGTCTTAATTTATTAAGTTTTCCTTTTCCTTAATTTTATATACTAAAAAAAAAAAAAATTCTCCTGATTCAGACTGCAACCCCTTGAAAAATCCCCTCGCCTCCCTCTAGGGTTTCGACACCGATCTCTCTCAAATTCCCAAACATCAACCGCTGCAGAAGAAGAAGACGCCTCTGAAATCACGATGACAGGCAAGGCGAAGCCGAAGAAGCACACGGCGAAGGAACTCGCGGCGAAACAAGACGCCGCCACCACCAACAGGGGCGGCGGCAAGGCGGGGTTGTTGGATCGGACCGGCCAAGACAAAGGCGGCCACGCCAGGTGGGAGTGCCCTCACTGCAAGACCACCGCACCCGATCCCAAAACTATGCAGATCCATCACGAATCCAAGCACCCCAAGATCCCCTACGACGAGTCCAAGCTCATCAATCGCCACGCCACCCTCGCCCCCGACACCTCCGGCTCCAAGCCCCGCCCTGGGGTCCGCGGCAGCCTCAAGAAGTGATTCGTCTTCAATTATCGATCTTTCGTCTTCGCTGGATTTCACGTTTTAGGGATTGGGGCTTTATGATGCTGTGTTTTCATTGCAGAAATTGTCAAACTCTTTTTCATGAATTTCTGTTTCTCGGTGAGAGGTTGATTGTAAGATAAAAATCGCTCTGTTGTTGCTCTGATTTGTGTTGGTCGATCTTCTGTTTCATGTGCTTTGACTCATTACCAATTTGCCTTCTGAGTATGCATTAAAATCTGGCAATAAAATTGATCAACTATATTTCTAATCATTGTTTGGTTTTACAATTTGCCTTTTGAGTATGCGTTAAAAAACTGGCAATTTGTGAAGATGGTGGGTGTTTCTGAAACAGATGGCAATTGAATTGTGATTTTGTGTTACTGCTCTAAATCTCTAATCTTTGGTTGGTTTCCAAGATATTGATATGGGTAATTGAGACTTTACTTGGGATTTGGTTTCCAAGAAGATGCGTGTACTTAGGATATTCAGAATTTGAATCTTGCACATAATCACAATAACATATATTAAAACTGTGATGCAGCAACAGAAAACATGCTTGTTTTGGGAGCGCTTTCATAGACATATTTTCCTTTCTACCAAGTTAATTCAAGAAACTGAAAGATCTACATTGGGGAAAAAAAACACAAAATGTGAATGCTCAAATGCTTCTCCAGCTTGCAAAGGCATCCACAGATTTATGTAAAGTAGGTTAATATTCTCATACCCTTCTCTATCTTCTTTATCTTCTTGCTAAAGAGGTACTGACCTATGTGCAGAAGCTTGTTGCTTGTGAAAAACTTGCACCTGTAGGAGTATCAGATCCTGTTCGATAAGACAGATCATAGCGTTTTGAGCCACACTGCCTAATCCTGCATAGGCCTCGGAAGCTCAGCATCTCCGTCTTTTGGAGGCTGTCCCAAGAACATAGGTTGAATCATACCGAGTGGCCTTCCTTGATTGTCATTGGGGAAAGCCATGTTCGAAGATAAGGTGAATCCCAATGGTGGAGGGATGGGAAGATTAGGCCCAGTTGAGACCATTGGTGCTGTGGAGTACTCCTGGTTGGGGTTTACACCAAATGCACCATAAAGCATGGGGTTCGGAAAGGTAGGGAATTTCATATGATAAAAGGTGGTGGCTCCAGTGGCTAAGTTCCCAATATATTTGGGTTTCAGGAAGTCTTTTCGGTCGATGTGAGTAGCGAAAGCTTGCTGTTCAGACTTGGAAAGATGACAGTTTTGAGGGAAGGTCAGGCTTCTTGTAGGTCAGGCGCAGATGGGGCTGAATTCCCACCAACTGAGCTTGCATGACTGCTGTTTCTGGCTGATGGAACTTCATGGTTGTGCTTCCCTTCATATGTGGTCAGTACATACTTCAAGTTGTGTGAGGCCCTTTCAACATGCTTCCTTACTCCGCATCCAGGATAAGTGCATTTGTAGTAGCTCCTAAAGTATTAATTGAAATCTAAGTTCTCGGGACATTCAAGTTAAAGAGCAAAGATAAAGATACATATAACAAGTGGTAAGATTTGTGGTGAACCTTGGATTTGGATTTCCCTTGACTACTTTCTGTCCATATTTACGCCATCGATATCCATCATCAAGTATGTCCACTTCACTCTCTATTTGGACAATGACTCTTGGTTCTCGGATTGCCCTGGAAGCCAAAGCTGTTTCAATGAAGGAGTTCTCCATCTTCCTGCAGAAACAGTTGATGAAACAAACAAACAAACAAAAAATAAATATATCAAGTAATGATCTCTGCAGACCTTTTGACAAGACTGTAAAGCAGTGGCATACCTCCTTTTCAAGTCAGGTTCATTATCGTCATCAGCAACAATTAGTGTGCTCCCTGTAGTAGCGTCCTCCTCCTCGACCTCCTCATTACTTGCAAGTGTTGAGGAGAGTTCAGGTGTTCCTGCTGATTCAAGTGCACCTGCAGGATTTCCTTCATTAGCTAGTGGATCAGAAGCTTTAGTAATGATAGATGTTGAGCATGTTCTCTCCAGGCCACCAGGTCTCCTGTCTGATCCTAGTTTCAGATCAGGATACCCATGTGGTAAATCTTTCTGGCCTGCCCCGCTTTCACCCTTAAGAAATCCACCTCCTTCACCAACATTTAATGACTCGCCACATGAAACTGATGAGCCAAATGTGGATCTCCTGTTAGGTTGGGGCAATGGATGATTGTGTGCCCCTTTATAGACGATTTCTATGATTTGACCATCCAGAGAATGTTCAACCTTCTTTTTCACAGGACAACTCGGTTGAGTACATTTGTAGTAACTGCGAGGGAATTCACTAGCCTTGACCTGCTTTTGTCCATATTTTCTCCAATTGTATCCATCTTCCGAGTTACCAACAGCTCCCCGTGAAGCATCCATAACTTTCTGATCCCCGTCCATAGGGTGATCTATTCCTGAATTTCTTGTATCCTCCCCTTGATTGTATTCATTTTGCTGTATTTCCCCACCAGCAGTGACAGCAGAATTGCTCATTTGAAAATCATTTGAGATAGCATTCACAGCCATGTCACTCGTAATTTTGGAGTCAGGTGGTGAGTTAAATTCACGAGTGTTCACAGTAGCCTGGCTTGGAAGTTGGGTAGGAAACTCGAAACCCCCTGTGGTTGGAGGGAGAGTAGCAGCTTCATGTTGCAAGTCTAACTCAAACCCTGAATTCTGAGCCGAACTACAAGGAGGATTCTGATGTAAAAAGCAAGAACAAATTCTGTTTAGTCTATGTGACTATGGCTCAGATAAGGCTAAATAAAGAAATAACTGTATAATAGCAATATTACTGCTGTGAAGGTGTCGATTTTCCAATACTTCTATTTGTTCAGTTCAGGATGTTTTTTGCTCTCTAATTTTATTAAGACTTAAAAAGCTAATTTATCAGATTTGATCATTTGATGCTTCATCCATTTTACTTTTCATACTCCTCCATTCATGTTATTGAATAATGAAATAAATATTATTCAAGAAGAAAAGGCAGAAGTCACGATTCATTAAAGCCTAAAATCTGGAAGAGAGAATGAGTATGGGAGGCAAATATTTGGAACAATTTGGTAGTGAAAATTTTGTTTGATGGTACTCACAATCATTGTTGACGGCCATTTGGAGGTCATAAGTGGAATAAAAAACTTCAGGATATTGCAACATTGCAAAACCTCAAGGTTGTGGAGTTAAATTACTTCATCACAATTTTACTTTTTTGTTATTATTTCCTTGTCATTTTAAAATTTGCATGTATGATGATTGATGAATAATGAACCTTCAATTCCAAAAGGTTGTATCACTATCAATTGACAAAAAAAAACAAATTTCAAGATCCAACAACTAACTTGATTCTGCATTGTAGAATAGCACGGCAAAGGAACAGGCTTGCCATGATGAGGATTAAAGGTGAAAGAGGATGTATCGTCACTGTCATTATCCATGCTAGATGATTCTGACCTGATCACTCCACTTTCACAAGGCAGATGAGGTAAAGCAAAAGCTCCTGTGGTTGGAGATGGCTGGGAAAAAAGTTCCATTAAACTAAAATTACAACTTTTGGCCATTAAAGAATATTGGCCGGCATGATAATACCATTACCCGAGATTAGAAAAGTGATGCCAAGTAAAGATAAAAAATTGCAGATTTCGCAATATACAATGAAAATCTATAAGCAGGTTTTTGAACAACTGAAGCATCTTATTCCATTTCTGTTTCTCGCAACATGTATCCATGATGCTACTATACAATTTACCTAAGTTGCCTACTATGTCATTTAACTAAACTCTTTCTTGTTCTATTGGTACAGCTTCTGGCTGGAGTATCCTTGATTTATGAAACCCCTCAAAAAGAGTCATTTTGTAATCCAGTAAAACACTAAAACCAAAGTTGGGTTATCCACTTATCCGCCCAGCGTGAAGATAACACTGAATTCAGAATAGCTAAATCCTCTTTGTAATCCAGTTCCAGTTAATACTCAAATTGAGTTGTATTTGGAAGTTGAGAAAGGCCTCATTTTTCAATCTAATATATACAGCTAACTACACAAACAAGACATGCTTTATCCCATTAGCTCTGAAGGAAAAACAAGAAAAATGACGGTAATACCTGAAGATTTGACAGCATCAGAGGGGACTCCAACAACACACTTGGGCTGATTCCAGGAGTTTGTAGAAGATATGGCGACGCAGAAGCAGATGATGCCAATGCACTGTTAGAATTAAACATAGTTGTATTAACCTTCAATGCATCAAACCCACTGGCCGCCCTCCTCTCGGCTATTCTACCTCCGGACTTCACCGCAAAATCGTCTGTGCCCATCCCAGAACTATGCCCATTATCATTTTCTTTCAGCTTAAACTCAGGGTTTGGTGTGGAATCACAATCACTGTTCTTACCATTAGACTCTAGATTTACACCTGGCAAGGTGTTACTAATTCCAGAATTGGACACAAACCCGGGAGAAAATCCCTTTGGGTTAAGGATGAGACTTCTCCCTGGTTCAATTGCATCTTCACTCCCTTCCATATGCCTGATTCCATGAGACCAGCCACCTGACACAGGAGCTAGCAATTCGATTTTCGAATCAGCATTAGAGAACCTCTCATCTGACATACCGCCAAAATCGCAAGCGAAAACCGAGATTCAACACTCGAACGTAACCTGACCTACAACACAAATTTCACACCTAAAACTCTGAATTTCGCCCGAAAAATCCTCCCTTGAGCTCAATCGTGACCTAGTTTTCAAAATTTACCTCACTCCTTGTCGCAAATCAACGAGACTACACCATAGATGGAAATCCAGCTCAAAATGAGGGCGCACAGCGAGTAAAGATCGTCAATTCTCCGGACGTTGATCTTATAGCACGAGATTCGAAGACGAAATTGAATATCAACAAAAGGAGTTTTCAAATTTATCCCGAAAAGAAAAGCAAATCGAATACACCTCACTCGTTTCAGAAACGCTTCAGTTATGGAGAAATAATGTCCTAGTCCTAGTCCTAATCACGGATTTTATGGGTAAGGGAGAGTGTGCGAAGAGAAACTCGGAAAATCTGTTTTCGAGTTTCAGAGATCCGCAGACATGAACAAGTATAGAAAAGGACATGAAAGGGAGGGCGTTGCGAAAAAGACAAACCAAATATAATTAGGGTGTCTTGTGCCACATCAGCAGTGTCATGCTCCAAGCACGTGATTGGAATGGGATATTTTCATTTCAATATTGTTAATTGTTTCCATATTATCGTATGCCGGTTTGCTATTCGAATGATTCTATCTCGCAAAATGCACAGCACGATCACTGACGTTCGGTATTGGTAGAAGGTTCACCGACATCGTCTTCTGGAGCTGACAACGTGTGGTGTTGGTGCGAGCTAGTGGAGGGTCAGGGTTGCAGATATGGGGGGTGCCGACACTGACACCTGTGTTGATGGCTGATACAGGTGCAACTGCGGGTGTTGTGGTGGGATTTGTCGATACCGACACCGGTGTAAGTGGATGGTGTAGGGGTTAGCTCATGTTGTTGGCTCGTGTTGTGGGTGTCATGATGGAGGGTCGATGCTGGTATTGTGGTTGGGCTACCGACATCGACAACTGGTGTTGATGGATGGTGCAGACGCAAGCTCATGGTGCTATATTGGAGGGTTATGGGCTGTCAGTGGGATGTATGCCGACTTTGGCTTCCTGTATCGGTAGACGGTCGTGTGGTTGACGAGATTTTGATCGTGTGAATAATTGTCCCCTAAAGTATGTATATATCAATACTTCTAGCCTTATAGGTATACATTATATTCGTTTCTAACATTCACGTATAATACGAAATATGACATTTGTTTCAACGCTCTAAAATGCTAACAAATCAAAGTAGTAGAGGTAGTATTGCTTAATACTACGGAATCCAAATAGAAATTTATGTATGTATATGTTTATGTTCACATTGGTAAGTGATTAAGAAAAAATAATTTGTAACACGTCAATTAATGCTTTTAGATCTGTTGTTATCGTTTGGTATTTGAAAATGAATAGTTTTTACGACAAGAGTGTAATTTAAAATACTTATAAATCATTCTCAACATCTTTTATATAACCGACGTGGGATGGACTGGAGTGGCACAAATCTCCTCCATTTAAACCCCTGGCAATTTGTCTGGGCCTAATGAACTGTCCTTTAGAGAGAGCATATCCGATTGTATTTCCAAAGTATCTCTGACCTCGAAGTTAGATTTGATGTCATATGTAAGACATTATGTGTTACAATATGTCATCTAGTCCTTTGAGAATAGAAAAAAAAAAACAACTATCAAGTATTGATAGAGCTTGAGTCCCTTGAAGTTTATCAATTAATTTGGTATTTTTAACCTACTCTAGGGTTTAAATTAAAATTTTCAATTAAGAAAGATTTTATACTAAAAAATTAAAATTAGAAAATTCGTTATTAATTTTCTACTTTTTAGTTGTTAAATTGTTATCCTACCTTTCATCTTTTCTTCGTCCCCGTCTCTTAACAATTTTGAGTCAAACACACCTAAATTTAGATAAGATGCATAATTAAGTTAGTTTCATCATGTACCAGTGCGCATATGTGACGATTTAAAAATTGATAGAGTACAGGAGAGCAAAGGGAGACTAAAGAATTCTAGATGAATGTGATTTGGCAGAACTTTGCCCTTCTGTATATTAATGAGAACATGGATAGAGGTCGATAAGATGTCACAGAGAAACATCATTTATGTCGGAAAGGGTTAGGCTGGACCTCAAATAATTGACAGAAATCTTATCATTTCCTCACCCAGGGGCGGATCCTTATGTATTGTTGTCCCAATTTTTATTTTTTTTTAGTGTTAATTTTTTAATATTTTCGGTCAAGCATCCCCAACCCGGAAAAAAAATCACTAAAGAATTTTTTTTTACCTTTAAACATTCTCAGAATGATGAAAAATTTACCTTCAAGTATCCCCAGAATGGCGGTCCAGAATCCACCCCTGTCCCCACCCTCATTCTCACACTCTTGTCTTTTACTATTCTCCTTTAATATATCTTTTGTTGTATTTGTCTCTTTGATTTGTTATGTGTTTTTGTCTGTGCTTGAACAACTCGGAAGCTTTCTTTCGACATAGTCGTAGAAATAGTACATACAACTTGACTTCTGAAATCCCACTTATATGGGATAAAGTGAGATTTTTTTGTTGTTGTTGTTGGCGGTGTGTGCATAATTAAGTTGTTGCCAAATTGCCACTTACCTTAAAAGCAACGCAAATACTTTAATTGTTGTTTGCAAGTTTGAAATTATTGTAAACTTATAAGCCATCTTTTCTTTGCGTCCAAATGACAATAATCGACATATGACTGCGCAGAAAGCATGAAATTCGTAATCATTGTACGATCACTATCATAAATTGATAATCTAAGTGGAACCCTCAATTGTACTCCATTATTCTATTATAATGGGGTGCTTGATCTCAATTTAAATTTTAACGTTGTGTATATATATATATAGAGAGAGAGCAAATTGAGTTTAAAGGTCTCTCATTTACACATACTCGAATTTTCACATAATAACCTCAAAAATAAAAATATTGTAATTATATTTGTCCATTAAATATTACCAATATAAATGACTATCAACAAATTCCATATTTGAGTTCTTTTTCTTTCATATTAACACATATATTTTTTTATTAAATAAGAGTTTCATACAGAAAATATAAAAGATGCAATACTACAAGTGGAAACACACGTTATATAGTGCAAATCTAGGCATGCATAACAAAATCATATTAACCATATTGTTTTACCTTAAGACGGAGTTATATGAAAGTAATGTCCTACGGAGTATTTGAAAGAGTGACCCTTTTCTAACACCCAGTGTTTCAATTAAAAAAAAAACGGATTTTTCGCCTGGTAACCATGAGGTCTTACATATTTCGCGTGGTATCCGACTTTTTTACATATTTCGCCAAATAACCATAAGGTTTTGTTTTTTTTCGCCAAATAACCTTGTCTCCAAAATTCACTTTTTTTTTCGGTTTTTTTAATAAATCCTTTGTGAAATAGTAATATTTTTTAAAAAAAAAAATAAAACTACCTATTAATTAAAAGTAAAAACAATACACGTTTTATTTCTTCTGACAGTGGAGACGAGAGACGATAGGCGAGAGAGCGAAGACCGACAACAGTGGGGGAGAGCGGAGACAGAGGCGCACGCCGGAGGGGAGATCCGCACGCCGGTGGCCGGTCGGAGGGGCGGCATCACGCCGGCGGTGAGGCAGCAGTGGTGGAGGGGCGGCGTCACGACAGGTACGTATGTGAAATCCCCAAATCTTAGGGTTTGATAATTTTAGGGTTTATGTATTTGAAATTGTGGGTGTTGGGTCTTGATTTCTTTGGTGCATAGTAGGATTTTAACATGTTTAAAACTGATTATAGTTTCTTTCAAATTATAGAATGGAAGGGAAGATATTGTTGAAAATTCGGTATATTCATAGAGAGTATGTGGAGATAGAGATTGATGATCCGAGTGAGGGAAACATTCTAGACTTATTAGTTGAATTGTTGGGGGAGGCTGAGAAAACCGGGATGCTCCTTCCCGACCATCCAACCTTATGGTATACATATAAAGCTCAAAGTTTTCAGCTTGAAAATGATATCGATGTTGTAAACATGTTTCGTTGTTTCCCCGAGAAGAAGTTGATTGATTTGTCTGTTGGATCTGCTGATTCCTCATATAAGAATTTAGAGTTGGCACGAGGTTTGCTTGAATCAAAGAAGGGAAACTCGATACCTCTAAGTTCAAGTCATGGTAGCCGACCATCCTCTAGTCACAAAGTTCCCACCACAACTGCAAGACGAAGAGGGATGTATGTTCCAAAAGTTGGAAAAACTTCTCAATCATTAGTCGCTCAACCTATTTCTAGCGATCTTAGTAGAACAGTTGGTGTACAAGTTGAAGTTGATGTTCATGATGCTCAGGTGCCTTGTGATGATTTACCTAATGTTGATGTGCACGATGTGGATGTATCTGATAGTGCTAACTATATGTTAGAACAAGGTGATGATGGATGTTGGAGTAGTGATTATGAGAGTGATTACTTTGATAGACTCTACGAAAATGGAGAGTTGTATGAAGCTGATGAGTCTGGGAAAATCAAGTTGAAGGTGTGGATGCTTTTTGCTGACAAGGAGACTTTGATGGGGGTTGTGAGGGATTATTGTGTCCAAATGGGTGTAGCGGTTATAGTCAGAAAAGTTGAGAAAGATAGGTACACAGCTGTGTGCAGGGATTCAGATTGTACTTGGAGGATCCAGAAAGTCAATAGTTGTTCGTATCATGGGTGCCTTTCTTATGTTAAAGTTGAGATTTGGATTGCTTTCTTTTGACTTGGTTGTGTCTTTCTTGTGTTAAGGCTGATTTGGATTGCCCTCTTTTGACTTGGTTGTGTAGATTTCCTACTAAATATTGTCTGCCATTAGCCCATTTTGCAGCGGATGGTTGATTTCTTATTGCTTTAAGATGTTGAGAAATCATTGCTTCTGTTAAGTATCTAATGATGCAAGTGGGCGTATTTGATACAATCAATACATAAGCTAAAATCACCAACTAAGTCTAACAAGTGCAACAAGAACTACAACTAAAACAAACACCACCCAAGAGTACAGTACAAATCTGGATTTGTTTATTTTTCCGATTTGTACTCGTTCTTTGCCATGGTCAATCTTCCAAAATCACCAAGTAGGTAGTTTTATTTTTTTTAATGTTATTTAATAAACGAATTATAAAAAAAACCAAAAAAAAAAACGTTAATTTAGGATAATTTGGGATACAAGGTTATTTGGCGAAAAAAACAAAACCTCAGGGTTATTTGGCGAAAAAAAACAAAACCTCAGGGTTATTTGGCGAAAAAAAAACAAAATCTCAGGATTATTTGGCGAAATATGTAAAAAAAGTCGGGTACCACGCGAAATATGTAAGACCTCGGGGTTACCAGACGAAAAATCCGAAAAAAAAAAAAAACTTACAAGTTATGAATGACCAAATAACCAGGTACAAAAATGGATGATTGAAGGTGTAGGTTAAAGGGCAGACAAAACTTACAAAAGAAATAAACATTGGAATGATGGGAGTCTCCATTATCCCTTATTTTTTTGTCCTTTTATCCTTTTTTCATCTTCAAACTCTCTCTTTTTATTCTTTTGATGGATCCAACTTCCTCTTCTGCAACTTAAAGCTAAACACAAGCGAGAAAATGACTTGCCAATGGCCATATCCCCTTCTGCTTTTGCATTTTGCATAAAGGGGTGAAGAACAAGGATCACGTTATTAACTGGGCAAAGGGCCAAACATAACCCGGTTGTAGCCCGTTATCAAATCCGGCCCACTAGTGTAATTGGGCCCTAAGTTTAATTGGGCCTTGGCACATTCCAGTGGTAATGGAATGGTCAAGGTCAAGGGCTACTGATGGTGGGCCGGCCCAATTTACACCGCCCCACAGCGTAGGGCCCACGAAGTCCACTCACTAGAGTCATGCAATAAGAATTTGGTGAAATGGTGGCCGAAAAAGTAGTCACATCACGCTTTAGCTATTCAATTACTATAGATTTTATTGATATAGATTATAGATGGATGACAAAGTACCATACCCTTAATTTTAGGTTATTCCTACCATTTTTTTTATACTATAATTAATGTAGGTGTGTTTGGATTTGAAAGTATTATAACTAGTTTTACTACCCGCGATCTTCGCGGTTTTTTCATAATTTTTATTTATATAAAATAACTTTTAATTAATTTAAATAATTTTGAAAATATATAATTCTCACACATGTTTATTTGTGCATAAATATAAATATCATATGACATTTTTATAATTAAGGTATTTTAATTAATTATCTTATATCAATATGTGTGTGTATGTATAGGTTATTATATTATGAAAGACTATAAAATAAAATTAAGTTAAACCTTATTTAGAATTGTTACGAATGTAAAATGTTTGACTTTGTTGCACATATTTCAATAAGCTAAAACTTATATATATAATATTATATTTATTTATTTATTAACTAATCAATTCTTAGTGAACAAATTGAAAAATAAAAAGATAAATATTTAATATAATACCATGTATAATCGCATGGAAAAAAGATTAATCTAAGTAGTAAAAATATTTAATTTATTCATTTGAAACCAATAGTGAATTATTGGCCGCCAATTGACTTGAACATTTTGTTATTCAGTAATTTAATTTAAATAATGGGTGATTGTTTCTCAAAAAAAATAGCGAACTCTCTCAAGTCTCAATATAGTTTCGAAGCTTTTTGTGTTAATTAATATTTTATATAGGAAGCTTTAAACTTATCGGATTCAAGGGTATAAAACTATATCTAGAGAATCACTATTGGATTTAAATATATAAATTAAATTTAGATAAGAATGCAAGGAAGCTTAATATCCTTTCATTCTTATCCCTATTGGTGTTTTTTTTATAAAAAAAAAATTACCTATCATCTTCTCTATATATAGTTTGGTATAGTATTTATTAATAAAAATATTATTAAAATCTAACTACACGAATATGATAACAATTTGTCAATTAAATTAATTACAATTTTTAATTAAAGGTGTACGCTGTACGCATGTTAAAAGATTAGGCTAAAAGATGAAATTCTTAATTGACGTTAAAATAAGCGGGATCATATTGAGCTAAAATATGACATATAAATAATATATTGATATTGATTATTGATGATAGGATAAAATAGGATATGAATATGATTGATGATTAGTGGAATCTATAAAAATAAACATATAAATTGTTCTTTTTTCCAAATTTTCTTGCCGATTGAGAGACTAACCACCTAAGTTCCTCCTAAATCTATCACACGTACTGCATCCTACGATAATCAAATTCCACAATGAAAGGGAAACATAATTGATTAGTGGATATTTTTCATTTGGAATATTTGGTCGATGTGTGGATAAATGGGTGACTAATTTGTGGTTTATAAATTAATTGTTTATTAAAGATAAATACTTATTGATTTGAATTGTAAATAATATGATTGTTTAAAGATAAAAAAAAAATGATATGTGATCAATATTTGCATAAATTTGGTCTATAAATTATTTGTAACTTTTATTTAATGAATATAAAAAAATAGAAGCATATCTCAATCACTTAAATTGAAGATCTTTTTAACATAATATATATATATATAAATTAATTGAAATTACACGCCGACGATATGGATTAAATTGATTGGACATTCATTAATTGACATGTCAAAAAAAACCCGGTTAGAATGTACCAGAAAAAGACACGTAAGCAAATCGCACCAGAGCCCGCCACATAGGATTTCTACGCCTCTGTTTTAGTATTATATATATATTTATATTGATTGATTGATTGGAAGGCCTCGTTTGGTATTGATATCTAGTTATCAGATATCTAATATCGACCCCGATATCTGATATCTAGTATTTAGTATGGCTAGATATCTAGTGTTTGGTATTTTTAAGAAATCACTTGATATCAAGTGATATTTGTGTTTGGTATAGCCCGATATCGATATCACTTGATATCTAGATATCAAATTTAGCCTATTTTGATATATTGATTTCCAGGGAGGTATCACTTGATATCGATATCACCCGATATCGATATCTTGATATCAATACCGATATCGATATCTTGATATCTAGATATCAATACCAACCGAGCCCTTAATATAATTAGGGAAAACTAATTAAAATACCCCCACCTTTGGGGGTATGGTAAAAATATATCCTTAACTTTCAAATGTAATAAAAATATCCTGACCTTTGAGGGTAGTGGTAATATATTACCACGGGTTTTCTCACGGATAAAAAATGATGACATAATGCAGCCTACGTGCAATTTTTTTAACAAGAGTTTTCTTGAGCGATTTCCTTAGAAAAAAAATAAAGAATTGAACCGAGGTCATACCCAACACATTTTCCTCCCTCTTATCTTCTTCCATGATCGCTTCTTGAACTGTCTTCTAGGTCTTCTAGGTAGCTCATGGTTCCTCTTCAATGATAGTCTTCCTCCGTCGTGGTCGATTATCTTGAGTTGTCTCTCTCACATCTTCTTCCTCTTTGATTCGTTCATGGATTTAGCTGAGTAAGTTTTCCCCCCTCTTCGTTGTTGTTGGTTTAGTTTTGTTGTCGGGTTGGTGTTAGGAATAGTCGTGTTGTGTTAATTTGAGGCAATTTTGACTGAATTAGTTCCTTGGTTGAATCAATTTCGTTTTTCGGGTTTAATTTTTTCGTCGGTTTATTTTTTTCCTAAGCAAACCGTTCAAAAAAACCCAATTTTAGTGCTATATAATTTGTAAAAAAAAGCTTCCACGCAGGCTGCCTTGTTAAAAAACATCCATGTAGGCCGTCTTGTCAGCATTTTTGACCAATGAGAAAACTCGTGGTAATATATTACCACTACCATCAAAGGTCGGGATATTTTTATTACATTTGAAAGTTGGGGATATATTTTTACCATACCCCCAAAGGTGGGGGTATTTTAATTAGTTTTCCCATATAATTATAAGTTTAAGTTTTTTTTTAAAATTGTTTAATTGTACAGTTTAAAATGTTATTAAATAATATAAATTTAAAGTAAAAAATACATCATAAACTATGGTAATCAATTATATTAAATTTCGACTAAAAAAAAATATTAAATTTAAAGTAAAAAAATAATATAAGTTTAAAATGTTATTAAGCTTGTATTGACGGTTTTTCGTCTGCCAACTTGTTCGGCCATCGAGTTTCAGGTATGTCTGAACTCGAATTCTTACCTAATAAAAAAAAATTAAATTTATAATATAATTATAAACTTTGTCCAATAATGGATATTTAGTTAATACAATTTAAAACGTACTATTTTGTTTTAAATCCATGTTATCTTAAGCATATTGAAAATTGTACAACTACATAGTTAAACGTATTAAAGTTTATAATTGAGTTGAATAATAATTACGGAGTATA
Organism: Persicaria tinctoria; assembly: GCA_037127255.1. Classification (NCBI taxonomy): domain Eukaryota; kingdom Viridiplantae; phylum Streptophyta; class Magnoliopsida; order Caryophyllales; family Polygonaceae; genus Persicaria; species Persicaria tinctoria. The sequence continues at coordinate 13,477,311 of JBANSL010000012.1, forward strand.
ATACATAGGAAATTAGGAATCCAAACACACCCAAATTTTAAAGTTCATCATTTCGTAATGTATCATTAACGAAAGGGTAAATAATGATTAAAAAAAGTCTACATGGCATAAATTGTTATATGTTTTTTTTTTCATAGTAAAACACTTGAACATACTACAATAATAATAATAATAATAATAATATGATGAGTTAGTTCAAAAGGAGAGCCAAAATTAGATCTGGATAGAAAGGCTCTGACGTCTCTCTTCAGGAAATCCATCCCGCAACCCGTAAACCACCACCGCTACGGTATTTTGCATCCACTTTGCCTTGATTTCGAGTCCTTTCCTTCATAATTTGGCTATCACAGCGCCTCTCCAACACTCCTTTCGTCGACCCCGGGTGCCCTTGGCCCTGATTTCCCTTGTGGCTTCTTTGCCCCTTTCCAAACCCTTGTTGTAGATTCCTCTTCCCAAATCCCTTTCGATCCTTTCTTTTGTGTGATTTGGGATGCCCATCATTTCGTTTCGGTGTTCCTGATTGCCGATTTGGGTCTCCAGGCTGTTTGATCGGGTGCCACTGCGTCCGTTACGGTTCTGGCCTCCTCCTTCTCCTCCGATTGTGGCTGTTTGGCGGCGCTTGTCGGCGGACGGCTTGGCGTCGACCCCCGGTGTTGTCCCGTGGCCGATCGGTGCCGCTGTTGTTTGTTCCCCTCACCTTCACCCGTGATGGCCTAAGCTTCGGGTCCTTGGGGCCCAAGATTCGAGTCCTTGGGGCCCAAGTCTTGGTTCCTTTGGGCCCAAGCTTCGGGTCCTTCGGGCCCAATGATTGGAAAAAAAAAACCGACAGGTTTGAAACCACTCTTTGAGCATATCCCGAAAGGGCTTGAAAATCCCGTTAGGGTTTGAATAAATTCTTTTTCGTCTGAAAGGGATTCAAGGTGCGCGTGTTTAAGAGTGGTTCTTGGTTGTTATCCCTGTTGCTCTTGGCGTTCCTCTTCTGTGTTGGAGCTCTGGCAACCGGTGTCGGGATAGGCTGAGGTCGTTGCGGTGTGTATCGAGGCGACTCCGCGCGTAGAAAATTCCTTGGAGGATCGTCTTCACTGCTCACAGGATTGGCTCCTGATATACCGCTGGCCTACGGTGTCGCCGTCGGGGATGCTTGGCATCGAATCTTAGTCTACGTTGTCTCCAGCATGTACGGGTTTGGCTCGCTTGCTCATCCGGGTTTTACGCCTCCCACTTTGTTGTTGTTGCACTTTGTTATATATGTAGTGACGGTTTCACCGTCTGCCGACTTCGTCGGCTTCTCGAGTTGTCAGATATGCCTGGTTCTCGAATTATTTCCTAATAAAAAAATAATAATAATGAATAAAAAAAGAGTGATCGAACTCGTTATTTGTTACGGAACATTACGGGGTACATGTTATATTTAGGGATGACAATGGGTCGGGTGGTGGGTGAATGGTGCAAATTTTCACCCGATCCACCACCCGACCCGCCCCACCACCCGCCAACCCTATCACCCGCCCCGTTTCACCCGTCACCCATCGGGTAATCGGGTGGATCGTGTGAAAATTCAGATGAAAAACATCTCGTCCCATTTAACAATTTTTTTTTTAAAAAAAAAACAACAACCCCGTTTAACAAATTTTAAAAAAAACATGTTTCAACAAATTTAAGGTAAAAAAAAACAGTTCTACTTAACCAAATTTAGCATTTTTAACACAAAATTCAGCCCTTTTTAACACATTTCAAACACTGTAAAACAATTTTTTTTAAAAAAAAAACTGTTTAACTAATTGTTTTTTTTTAAAAACAGCCCCTGTTTATTAGAATTGGATGAAATATATATGCACATATATATATACATATATTTATTTATTTATATTAAAAATATGCCGGGTGATGTACGGGTCGGGTGACGGGTAGGGTGACGGGTGAAATTACTACCACCCGAATCCGACCCGTCACCCGTTTAATACCCACCTTTTATCGGATTTTCACCCGTTTTTTTAGATCGGGTGAAGTGGGTACCCGACGGGTGCGGGTGAGATTGCCACCCCTAGTTATATTTACTACCTACGATAGTTTTGTACTTTCTTGAAACGAAGGGTGGATGCCACTTATTTTTCAGCAGTAAAGAATATTTAACTGGGTGGCTATATGCAAACCATTTCGGAATGACTCACTGGAAATGAATTATGGGTAGTACCCATATGTCCTCAGTTCGAACCCCGGAATGACCGCTCTTTATTTACCAATTCAGGGTGGCTATATGCATTTCATTGCAGATTTACAGGTGTTATATTAACTCCAGTAAGAACGATCTAAAAAGATCTAGGATTTATTTCACTCATAAAATGACATCTGTTCAACAATCATTATACAAAAATAAACAGACGGATTCATGATTCGTCCGTGTTTTGGGTTATAAAGGACGGATCCGTCCTTGTATTTTTTTCTTGTCTTTTATTTATATATAAATCTACAAAGGGCGGATCCGCCCTTGTTGTTGTTGTTGCTTTTTTTAAGTCATGCTTATCCTATCTAAGCTCTCTTTCTTTCTTTCTTTCTTTCTTTGCAGCTTGCAATAATCCGTCAGTATAATTTTTTTACAACTTCCAATAATTACTAGACATGTGTCATATTATAATGAAAACAGATCTTGATTTCGTCTATAGGAGTGTTAACGCTTGTCCCCGGTGCATATATCACGATCCAAGATTAACAAGAGGCTTCAAAGTGGAAATCTAATACTCTCTCACGAGCTGGTAGATCGGTTCTCATTCAGGCAAACCTAAATTCTAAAACAAATTATCTAATGCAATCATTTCTGCTACCAAAAGGAGTTCTATAAAAAATTGATTAGATAAATAAAAATTTCTTTTGGAATAAACTTCAATCTGATAATTATCATCCTTTAATCAGGTGGGAACATCTGTGTACTCCTACAAAAGATGGGGGGTTAGGCTTTAAACAGCTAAGCAAATTAATATTGACATGCAAATGAAATTACTTTGGAGAATAATGGCAAATCCTGATAATATTTGGTCAAAAGTAATATCAGATAAATATCTCTCGAAAGAATCATTAATGGAAAGAGGAAGAATCAAAACTTCCTGACAATTTGGACGACTTCTTAATATCAGAGATCTATTCTCTAAAGAATTGCTATGGTTAGTTGATAATGGGAAAACTATAAATATATGGCCTGACATTTGGGTAAATGCACAATACCTAGAGAGTTTTTGAGATGATCGTGACCCTAAAGTGTGTAATTTATTTACAACTAACAACTCTTGGGATATTGATAAATTAAATACTATATTTCTCTCTCATATTGTTCATATGATTACTAATATCCATATTTCAGTAACTGATATTCTAGACAAATTAATTTGGATTCATAGTAATAATGGGAACTTTTCTGTTAAATCCACATCCTCACTTTTTAATACAAGAAATATAAAAAAATTCTCAGCAGACTGGATTTGGAAATTTAATATTGCTCCGAATATTAAAAATTTTATTTGGAAAATTATTTTAGATATCCTACCTACGACTGTTCGTCTAAATAGATATATAAATAGAATGTCTAGTACTTGTTCTCTTTGCAATTATGATATAGAAGATACAAATCATTTATTGTTTAATTGTCAGATTACCAAATCCTTTATTCAAAATTTCAGTGTTAAATTGAATAAATGTTTTTCTATTCCAAATTTAACAAGTGATGTCTCTGAAAATATTCTAAGTACTAGGGATCTTAATATAGATTTTACAAACTTGTGTCATTAATGACATTCTATTTGGGAGCTGAGAAATAGAATTATTTTTCACAATAGCTCTGATAAGGGTATTATCAACGCTCTAACTCAAACTATTGATAAGATCTCATGCTGGAGTAATGGACATCATAAAACCAAATCACCAAAACGTGTTAGGCCTCCTGATACAGTGATTTGGAAATGTCCCCCAATAAATGTAGTTAAGATTAATGTAGATTCTTCGGTAAAAATTGGTTGTCAACCTCAAATTGGGTGCATTATAAGGAATAACTATGGTCAAGTTATTCGGATATATAAATGTAATGTTAGGATGAGTTCTGTCGTTCTAGTAGAAGCTTTTGCATTATTTGCAGGTATAAGACTGGAAGTGGAGCTTGGGATACGGAAAGCCATAGTCGAAAGTGATTGTGCAATTGTTATCAATGTCATTAATGAGGTGAACAACATACCATGAGAGATCGCGCAAATAGTTCAAGAAATCCGTTCGTTCAGCAAAGATTTTGAGATTATCACATTCCAACATTGCTATAGAGAGACGAATGGTGCAACTGATTTTCTTACTAAATCTCTGTTTAATTGTAACTTTATTTTAAGTTCTTCTAGTGACTTTCATAACATCATCATACCTGATGATTATGGATATCGGTAGTACATCCAATTCATTACTTACTGTAAAAAAAAAAAAATTAACAAGAGGAAAAGCCAATGCGATAAAGCCGTATACTAACAATAAGAAAAGAGTGGCGAATATACCTAGCGGCTTTACGCTCTCTTTTGAGAGTGCGCCGCCGCCACACCAGCCTCCCCGACTCACCCTGGCTCCTTCCTCCGCCACTGGCACCTGCCTCCCGGCTTGGACCCTCACCTCTTACCACCCCTTGGTTGCTCTCGGCCCTCTCTTTCGGCTTCCGGTCCCATATTGCCTCACCGTAGCGCCGCCTTCCTCCGACAGCCCCCTTCGGGCCCTGCCTCCGACGCCAATCACCTTGGCCTCCGTCACAATCGTCGCCTGCCTCCTCCCCTCGCCTAGCTAGTTCTCCAGCGGTCCGTTTCTGTTCCGCCCTTGCTTCCGGCCACCGACGGGACTCCGCCGGCTCTACCCTCCTTCGTCATTCGGCTCTACGGGCGCGGCTGCCTGGTGGTGTGCTTCACCACTTCGTGGCTTCGTCGCGTAGTCTGTCAGTTTTCAATCCCGGAGGCTTCTTCTTCATGATACCCTGATGCCTCGCCGGGGCCTCGAGGCCGTCTTCCGCGGCTTCGCTGGTCACCACCTGGTATCTCTCTCTCACCGAGCTTGGGGTGCATCCACCGCCATCTTTGCTCACCTCCGATGGTTTCCTTCTCGGTCGTCAGTCCCCCGCGGCAGCCGTTTCGAGACTCTGATTTCCCTTGTCGGTGGTTCACCTTTCAGGGGTGTGTCTCTTCCTTGGGCGATTGGAACAACCTAGCTCTCTTATCTTGTTTTGGCTTCCCAATCTCAATCATTTCTTCCAACTCAATGCCTTTTTATTGTTGTTCAATTTCTCTCTTTTGGTCCATTTCATCCGCCTCTATTTTGAGTACTTAGTAGTCGCTCATGATTTTGCTATCGTCCTGGAGGGTTTGAGATGGGTTTGGGGGTTTTATTGGTCAATGGTTTGGCTTTGAGTCGGTTTTGCGGGTTGTTGTGCAGTGCTGTTCTTGTTGTGTTGCAGATTTCTTTGAGCGGTGTTTGGTTTGTCATGTTCGATGACGCCGTGAATGTGCGTTGACATCTGATGGCTTGTTTTGAGTCCACAATCTGAGGTGTCCGCTGGTATTCCCAGAGTTCTCTGTGTGCGTCGTCTCTTTGACCGATCGTGTTTCTTTCTTTGGCTTGTGTTTCTCAATGGAGGATGGCTTGTACGTTTTATTTGTATTTTTATTTATGTCATTTGCTTATGTTATTTGCTTCAGTCATTTGCTTCTGGTTTTTTTTGTTTTCAGTTGTACATGATGGTTAGTCCATCCACCGGCTTGTTCGGTTTCTCGGTTACCCTAGGCTTGTTTAGGAAATTGAATTCTTATCTTGCTTAAAAAAAAAAAAACAAAAAAAAAACAATAAAAGAGTGTCAGAATCACGACTCACAAGTCAGAAGTCACCAAAATGGAAATAATTTGCTGTCAGTTTTAATCAAAATCAAGTTCTAAATTTGGCAATACAAGAAAAGATGCATTTACTAATAAGAAAGAATACATTAAACACACCCGATCAAAATCCATTAATCACTCAAAACTAATATTATTTTAAAAAATTTTCTCAAAAAAAATATTATTTTAAAAAATTAATGTAAAATAAATTATACTTATTAGTAATAAATAGTATAATATTTTATATAGATTGAAAAAGAAAACTCATGTAAAATAATACTGTGTTATACTTATTATTTTTTGTAAAAAATTAATATTTTATATAGTTTGTAGCTCATTTAAAAATGTGTCAAAAAAGTTAAACGACCTATATTTTGAGACAATAAAACTACTCTGTAGGGGTATAATGTGATTATATTAGTTTGCTTTTATAAACTTTGATTTTGAATTATTATTTTATCAGATACAATGATGAAGTATTTATAGTAAGAGATGTTTTATATTCGATCACTAGTCTAATAAGGGGTAAAGATTGGGAAAAAAAAACTCATGAAAGGTGTAGTAATATGAGGTTTTTTTTTCTTCCTCGAGTCTGTCTGATCTTCGAATTCCCCTTGTAATGTTTATGGTTTTGTTAGTGGTAATCTATATACATATACTAAAACCGATGCATTGAAGCCTGCGTGTCGGCATGTGAGTGAATCTGCCTACGTGGCGGCGCGTGAGTGCGTCTCGCAAAACTTTCTCCCGTCAAAAAGGAAATCTAATAAAAATAATTATTTTATTTTACCATTAACACATATAATTGGATAGATGGAATATCTTATAAAAGAGTAAATATTATATAAGGAAAAACTATATCAATATAATTAAACGTAGTAGTAGTAGTAGTAAAAATAATTAATAAAACTAATTTTTATAGTCATACTTACCAAAAATATTAATAGATAAATATTTAATATTTGATAGGTGCTATTTTATTTATATTTATATTATTTTTGGTGGAAAGAATTATTTATATCAAAATCAATCATTTAATAATTGTTATTTTATATCTATCTATATTATTTTTTGAGGCCAAAATAAATAATTAAAATATTATATAGCCATATATGTAGTCACAATCCATTCGTATATAGATATTTTAGTAAACTAATGTAATAAATAAATACTAAATATTTAATAAAAAATAATATTAAAATATTTTTAAAAATCGACTATTTAATTAAATTGCATGAGATTTAATTAACCATAGATTAGAAAAAAAAACTTTTACGTAGTACCTTATAAATGTGAATTTTATTTATATTTTGAGAGAATCTAATTAAAAGATATTTAGATTATATATAATCTGCCGAACTAATTTTATTTATATTATTTTTTGAAATAAAAAATAATTTATATTTAAATTAACGCATTCTCCGTACACGGGACGGGGCCTACACTAGTTTTAAATAAAGTTAAAAAGTAAAATAATAATTAGAGGTATAAGTGTATTTTTATTTGCTTGATTTATTTTCTTAAAAAATATATGCAAAGATGGAGTACTAATACACACATATAAAAGTAGCCCTAAAAAATCAATAAATAAGGGGTAGGAGGGCATAAAGGAGCTTCTCAAGTCTCATTTCACCGTCTCCGGGTCTCTATCTCTATCCTTTACACTGTTCAACACACACCCTCTCTTCAACACCCAGAGGCGCTCACCTTCAGTTCGACTACTTTCGAGATCTTGTTTATGAGGTACCTATCATCGGCTTATATTTATGTGTTCCTGATCTCGAGTTTGTCTTTGATTCTTTCGTGTTTTGCGTTGTTGTGATTGTAAAGTTCCTGCATCGATTTGATTGTTAAAGGTGTTAGTCAAGCTCCTTTTTATCCCGAAGATTGGGGGCAAATCGGTGATCTTTTTCGTACCTTGTTTGGTTAATTTTATTCGGGATGGTTGGTTTAGTTACGGATTTGATGTATTCTGTCATCGTGGTAATGGTAATTGGGTTAATTTAGCTAGGGTTTCGATATTTGCTGTCTCAAGATTGGGCCTTTATGGGTTTTGGGATCCGGAGTTGTCTTTAAGCGTCTCGTACTATTTGAAAACTCCAGTTTCAGGTTGATTTTGGACCTTGTGCAGTTGTGCTTGCATTACTAGGGTTTATAGTTGATATTTGATTTGCTAGCTCCTTACTTCAATTACTCACTCTTTCTTTTCTTTTGCTTGTGGTGTTTCCCAATTTTCTGCAGCTCGAAGGAGAAACCCACTCTAGGGTAAGTTTCCGGTTATCTTTGTTCTTTATTCCCCTTTTTATTAGTTATGTTTATCTTACTAGGATATTCGTTTATGGGTTTGACTGAAAAATACTTTCTTGTGGTGCTGGGCATATGTGACTGGGTTTAATTTGAGTATATGCTTTTTTTATTTCGACAATATGGGCTTTTTCCTGAAGTTTGGAACTTTTCACATTTGGTAACATCATAGTTTAATTTTGAATATGATTTTCCTAAAGTATGGGTATCATATTTGTAATTTACCAGCAATCATGTGGTAGGTGTATAGTGTTTTTAAGGTTATAGCCAAGGTAGATCTGTATTGTAGTGGGACTGTTGGGATTTATGCTGGGAGTGTTTTTTACGATCCAGTGGTACGCGGATCAAGACCCGCAAACGGAACATAGCGGCGCCTCTTGACCCTGCAGCATTTTCAGATGCAGTAGTCCAGATTTACGTGGATAATGCTGGTGATCTGGTAATAATCTTTATCCTCTTATATTCACTGGTAGATACTGTATAGAGTTCTTATATTTGGGTTTTAACAATGTCGGCGCGCTCTTTTCTGTTTGCAGGAGCTTGTTGCGAAAAGTGTCGAGTCCTCAGAGCTGAACTTCTCAAGATACGGTGAAACTTTTTTCGAGGCAAGCATAAATTTATATCTGAAGTTTTACTTGCAATATTTTGTGCTTGAAGATTTGTCTTTGTTATTCAGATCAATCTCAAATCAATGGTTTTGAGTTTGTCAAAATTATTTTTTATTAGCAGCTGTATAATACTCCCTCCGTCTCGAAATTCATGTCGTTTTAGCTCTTTAGTTTTGTATCAAAATAGATGTCGTTTTAGGTTTTCTAGGTAGTGGATAGTAATGATTTGTATTGATTTGTGTGTTGTTGACTTTTTTAAAGGTTTTGATTGGTTAAAAAATGTAGTGGGTAATAAAATTAATGAAAAAGTTAGTGGAATGATGATGTTGATTGATGGATGAGTGTTTTTATTAAAACTTGTGCATAAGGCTAAAACGACATGAATTTCGAGACGGAGGGAGTAGCATATTTTGGGTCTTTATCGGATCAATCTCTAATCCCTTTTGTGTGGCCTGGTACATTGTGGTTCATGTGTCTTATTGTTTTGGGTGTATCGGAAACACTCTCTTGACTTGTTCGGGGGAAGAGTGCGTATACCCCCTAGGTCTTGCTTAATCGCGGGATATACTGGGTGGTGGTGGGTGTTTTTGTAATAGCATATTTTGCAAGTTTATGACAGTGTAAATAATTGTAGTGCTGCTGTTTTGTTTTCATATGAGAGTATCAAGAAGAGGTCGCTTTGTTCAATTGACTTCTAGTTTCTTGTATAAACTGTGTTACGAATGGCAGACATGGGTAGCTTTACATCACTGTTTTTGTGAATATATATAGACATTTAGCCTTTCATTTTTGATGGCTAGATAGCATCTGGTTCCTGATACTGCTATATTGTGTAAAGTTGAATCATTATGATGTTATCTGTCAGTAATTAATCTAATAACTGTGAGTTGGCTTGCACATTCCCTTTATTATACACTGTCTGAATTGTCTTCACATTTGATTGGCTGCAATATATTTGCAGATTAAAATTATTAATCTGTAGAAGTTAATTTTTCATCAAAGCAGTGTGTTTTTAAGACGCAGAATTCTATTTTCAGGTAGTCTTCACTGGGAGTCGTACACAACCTGGAACAACTAAGCCTGATGAAGGGGATCACCACCCTTACTCTATATTTGAGTGTGACCCTACACGCGAAGCTATTTTACCATATGTTCTCTTCGTACAGAAGATTTTGCGCCGTAAGCCTTTTCTGATAAAGAGCCTTGAGAATGTCTTGCAAAGATTCTTACAGTCTCTTGAGCTGTTTGAGGAAGACGAAGGGAAAAAGTTGGCAATTTTTACGGCCCTTGCATTCTCTCAAAAGCTGTCAGGCTTGCCACCCGAGACAATTTTCCATCCATTACTTAAGGATAACCTTGTGGCTAAAGGGCTAGTTCTTTCGTTTGTTACTGACCTCTTCAAGGAGTATCTAGTTGATAATAGCCTTGATGATCTCATTGCTATTTTGAAGCGTGGTAAAGTGGAGGAGGATCTTCTTGCCTTCTTCCCTTCTTCCAAGCGGTCTGCTGAAGCTTTCTCGGAGCACTTTACGTAAGTGATTCATTATCATCGTGATCAGACATCAAATTTGGATTAATATGCTCTATGGATGAATTCTTCTTGGAGTCTGGAAGCCATCCTCCAGTATTTAGCATGTTTATAGCCCCGTTTTTATGCTTCTGAATTTGTTTTCAGCAAGGAAGGACTGGTTTCACTGGTTGAGTACAATGAAAAGAAGATATTTGAGGTGAAGCTGAAGGAAATGAAATCTGCATTGACTACTCAAATCTCGGAAGAAGCTGATACAGATGAAGTTATTGTAACGGTGAAACATCATGTGAAAGAAGCTAAACTTCCCGATATTGAGGTGGTGCGTGTTTTATGGGATGTCATCATGGATTCTGTTCAGTGGTCAGGGAAAAATCAGCAGCAGAATGCTAACTCAGCTTTGCGTCAGGTATACCTCAAAATACCCAAATCACGGTTTTTGGTTCTCTTGGATGATACCTAGAGAACTTGCATCACTAAGTTGGAATCTATAAGCTTTCACCCAATGATGAAAACTCTTGCACTGTCTCATTGACACGAAGCTCTTGCCAATACTAAAATAAAACCAAGTTCAAAGTTGCATGCATTAGTATCATGTCATATCTTTGGTAGCATTTTTACAGCAATTGGTGATTGATGGTTTTCATAGGAGTAATATGATTAGCCTAAAAACAAATTCTGTTTTACCAAATGCTCTTCAACCCAAAGCAATGTTTTCCCCCTTCATTTCGCCAAGTTCTTGTCATTTTCTCTGCCCTGCCTCAAAATTGGTGCTATTTTCTATAATTTCCCCATAAAATTGCTAGTGATTTTTTCATGAAGTTACATAATTTCTGTATATGCTATTTTCTCATGGATCCTTTGAACCCCAATTTTGTTATGACAGGTGAAAACCTGGGCAAAGCTTTTAAATACATTCTGTACCACTGGAAGGCTTGAACTGGAACTCATTTACAAGGTTCAGATCCAGTGCTATGAGGATGCTAAATTGATGAAGCTGTTCCCGGAAATAGTAAGGTCGCTGTACGACATGGAGGTGCTCGCAGAGGACACCATCCTTCATTGGTTCCGCAAAGGAGCAAATCCCAGGGGCAGGTATGTAATGCAATCTTCTGAATTCTGATGGTTGAACTTGGAATCGTTATAAACAAGACATCCCAAGGATCAAGAACTACGAATCTTGGACAAGAACCGAATCTGCTCATTGAAACTCATCCTTGTGTACCTTCTTTCAGGCAAACCTTTGTCAAGTCTCTGGAGCCGTTCGTGAAGTGGCTGGAAGAGGCAGAGGAAGAAGAATGAGCTCTGCCACAGCTTTGCTGTTGCCTGTTTTTACAGGCTTTGAGTGCTCGCGACAACCAGAAAGTCGTAAGCAATTTCGTGCTGTTGACGAAAAACTTGTTTGTATTGCATTCGGTTGCGTTCTTCCTTGTTACAGGACTTTATAAAGTGCAAGCTGTTTGGATGTCATCACAGCTTTTCTCCCTGCCATTTTACTTGATAGACCATTTGTACTATATTTGACTCCAGTGCAAGTTTCATAAGTTTCATTTTTATTGTTGGTATATTTTTTGCTTGTGTTTCATTTTAGTTGGGTTGTGTGTTTCATTTATGATAATTTTGACGGAGAAATGAGGAAAAATAAGGAAGATTAGGTACTATAAAAATTGTTGCTAATCACCCATGAATTAGGTTTTATTTCAACTAACCAATTTATATGCTTCAAAAATCTTGTAATAAATTGCTAAGTTGTCATTTTGTTCTTACATATTCAAGGTAATTGACTTATTTTTTTATTGGTATAATAAGGTTAATGCTTATGACTAAAGCGATAAAATTATATTTTAAAGACATTTTCAAACACAAATAATTGAGGTGACTTTTTGGGAAGAAAAAAATATTGTTTCATGTAGTATGATTTTGTAAAAATTATTGTCATGTTAGAGGATCTCTCTCTCGTTTACAAGTATCGATCTCTCAAATCACCACCTATGACAAGTGAATCATTTTACCTTGTTAAAGAAAAACTTTAGAGCGCCTTAGTCGGGTGGCCTAGTAGTGCGGAGAAAGGGATGGTATGGAGGTCTTGGGTTCGATTCCTGCCTCTGTCCAATCCAAGGATGAAAATTCAAGGTTTGCTTTGCTCGACTCTTGCTGATTGGATCACATGCTCGAGATTTACCATCGAATGTGAGTTACTCGTCATAAAAAAAAACTTTATAGGATGTACCAAACAGTTTGGTATCACCCTCACGAGAAAATTAATTAAATAAAATATAAAACATATACTCCCTCCGTTTATTAATAAGTATCATTTGATTTTATGTCACGTTTTTTAAGAAGCTAAAAACTATATAAATATTTAAAAAAAAAAATATTAAATTTATAATTAATAACTATAAAATTATATAAAAAATTAATTTAAAAGTTGATATTTTATATAGTTTTTAGCTCTTTAAAAAAACATGTCAAAAAGTCAAACGACACTTATTAATGAACGGAGGTAGTAGAAGTTAACAGCAACATGTATTGAGATAATTAATGATAGAAGTTTTTAATAAGCTAAATCAACAGTGTAGTCTATTTTGTATTCAGGAAACATACTAGTTATTCCTAACAAATTTAAATAGGTTTCATTTTTTTTTGGTAAAGCTTAAATAGGTTTCATTTATAATGCTGAATATGATCTTTCAATTCAAATATATAAGTAGAATATAATAATAACAATAATAATAAAACTGACTCACTTGATCCCAACCACATGGAATGGAAAGGGACGAAGATGTGGGCATCAATTATTGATCTCATTGGTATGCTCAAATAAATTACTCCTATGGTCACATAAATATCTCCAAAGTAATGTAAGGTAGTTCGATAAACCAATCTTGACTCTTTTCACAATTAATTTGGTCCCAAAGTAATTTTGTTGTCAACAGACCGCTCAACGCAACCATTTCAAAATTACTCACTGAAAAGAACCTGTGGGTAGTACCCAAAGGAATCCCAGATATGACCGCTCTTTATTTACAAATTGAAGAGACAGCTCAACGCCTATCATATCTAAATTTGCCACTTCGTAATAAATACTCCAACGTTGACGTATTCGGTATTCATACAATTGCTCTTAAGTTCACAACTTACCTAGCTATGCTAAGTTGCTAACAGCTGAATAACAACAAATCTTAAAAATTGACAACTTACCTTACCTTACCTATAAAGGCCAAAATCGGCCCAGCTGGTTTTTATTCTATTGACAACTTGATTACCTATAATTGCTCTTGATGAATCAATTGTCTCACTTAACCTGTGAGGTGAAGTTATTTCATCAACAAGGGAAAGGGCATGCCTTATTGCCTCCGCCTCAGTCGGAGTGGCCTAGTGATCTGCCTCCGCTGTTTTCCTTTGGTGAAAATCCAAGATTTGCCTTACTCGCTAATAGTATAGGTCGTGCCGGTCGGTGCAAACCGGTCAATTTACCGGATGCGTGACTCTTACCGTCTACATCACATGTGCGTCCGAGGTTTGCTATCAAAGATGAGTTTCCTCGTCATGCAAGAAGAAAGAAAGAAAGAGCATGCCTCAGGAACCGATGATCTTTTAATCTTTTTATATGAAGTAACTCATCCTTATCAATTAAGCCACAAGTATTGGTTATATATATAGAGAGAGATTTAGGTAGGATCAGAGATGTGATGAATTCAGTGTGTTTGCAACAAAGTTTTGAGAGGTTTTGAAGGTTTAGAGATTTTGACATCTTATTATAAGAGTGTTTAGCATGTAAATATTTATACAAAGGTGTATGTTTATTTTTAAGTGCAAAAAATACAAGCTCGGTTTTAGATTGAGCTCGTTTAGCTAAAAAATATGCTCGTATTTGACTCATTTTCAATTATATGTGAACGAATTCAAGCTGAGTTCTTTCAAGTTAACTAGCCGAGTCAAACTTGAACTACTTGGTTCACATCTATCTATCTATCTATTAATCTTCTATTAATATTACTAATTCTGCTAGCATTTTGCTGACGTGTCGCTCTGTAAATTAAAGTTGAAATTTTTAATCAAAAGTTTCTTTTCTTATTAATCGATGTTATTAAGGGAAGTTAATTTAAATATTTGTTTCCTATATTATATTTATCAAAATCGTACTAAACATGTCTAGACAATTAATTCAAATGTCAAAATAAAAATTCATCTATCTATTATTAATAATACTAATTCTGCTAGCATTTGGATGACGTGTCACGCCCACAATTAAACTTAATTTTTTATACAAATGATATTTTCTTATTGGTCAATATTATTGAGGAAATTTTAAAATACACGTTTCCTATTTTAAACAGATTTGTTTCCTATTTTCATACCAATCAAAAGTTTCTTTTCTTATTAATCGAAACGATCAGCCAAAGGGACAACACACCCAAGTTTTAGTCTAACTTCATACTCCGAATTATATAAATGAGCTTTTTTACATAGTGATTATTATGCTTTTTTGTTGTTGTTGTTGTTTGTTTTGCCAAATGGACCCTTCAAACGTTAGTTTTTGTACGAAAATTGAAAATTATAAAAATAAAGCAACTTATATTTGTCCATTAACTATGGTCGAAAGAAAGTGACATACATGATAGATCGATCACATGTATCACGACACCATAAATTAAGCATGATATTTAATAATTATCAAGTAGCGGTATAGATGTTTATTTTATTTTCAAATATCTGATTTCATTCTTACAATCTGTTATATGTATAATATTAAAACAGACTCCGTAATAACTAATTAAATATAACCAATCTTATTTAATTGAAATGATCGTGAAAGATGTGTGAATATTTCGTCACTTAATTGAAATACCAATTCACTTGTATTTTTTTTTCTTTATTCAAAGAACCAACTGGTATTTGGGGGTGCACCTTCAATTAAGATGAACAACATTAGGCTGCTCATTAACTCCTTCAAACTTAACTTTGATGGTTCGCGACTAAGGTCAAGTTTGGTGATTTTCGGCTTCGTAATAAGAGACCCGGAAGCTATAGAGTGGTTTCTTTGAGGCATGGAACTTGTTATTCTAATTCTGTGGTTTTTGCGGAGGCCATTGGACTTAGACCTGAGCAAACATGGGCCAACCCGTCCGGCCCGTCCAGGAAAATATGCGGGTTTGGACAGAGTAGTTAGTCCAAGCGGGCCGTCGGGTACGGCCCGATAGGCGCAAAGGGCCGGACTTGAACAGAGGGTGAAGCCCAAGCGGGCCGACAAGCCCAGCCTGGTTTTACATTAATATTATATATAATTATAATTATATAAGTTATATATAGTATTATAAATATTATTAATATAATAAAAATACAATAGCAATATATTTATATTACAAATTCAATTTCTATAAATATTCTTATATATTAGCAAATAGTAAATTATAGTTACAGTAGTTACAGTAAGTATGAGAATTATAGCAAATTGTATAAGTACATTATAATTAAATGTATATTCAACAATTACAGTAAACCTTACAAGTTTACAACTTAATTTATTTAGTTTATTCAACTTAATTATATACATTCTTTGATGTTTTATGAATTTTATTTTTTCATATAAATAAAAATATTATATATACGTGGGACGAGACGGAATTTGCGGGACGATGACTCTTCATCCCGCGTGTCGCCTGAAAGTATTGGTACAATATAACGTTGATTTGCATTTGTTAGTAAGTTAATATTGTCCAGATTTGCCTCACGTTTGAAAGTATTGAGATAATGTTGTGATTTACCCCTTTTTTTAATTCGATTTCAGATAGAAAATGAATTTGAGATGCTAGGCCGTTGGGCGGCCCGGCCCGGCAATGAGGGCGGGCTTGGGCAAGGCATTAGACCCAAAAATCGGGCCTGGCCCAAGCTCGACCCGATGTATTGGGCTGAAAAATTGGCCAAGGCCCGGCCCAAGCCCACCAACCCGGCCCGACCCATGCTCAGGTCTACTTATATTTGGGGTCATGCGCGAGCCCTAGAGAACTGATAATTGTCAATCTTTTCATTGAATGAGATAATATGACATTTGTAAATGCCATAGCGGGTGACTGGGTGTGCCCCTGGAGCATTAAGCTCCTACAATCTGATACCCAACTTGTTATGCATCATTTTAATTCAGTCTCTATTCATCATATTTTCAGGGAAGTGAACGTCGTAGTCGATAGGATTGCTCATTTGATCTACAGTTGCCCTGCCGACGATCTTTTGACTATTTTTTTTTGAAGCAAGATAAGAAATTCAGTTCTCTAGACAAGCCTAGAGAAACCGAGAGACAGGACAAGTCGGTGGATGGATTAACCATCATGTACAACAAGAAACAAATAACTGAAGCAAATGACATAAATAAAAGAACATAAGCAAATGACATAATTAAAATAAAAAACAAGGAACGTACAAGCCATCCTACACTGCGAAACACAAGCCAAAAGAAGAACAAAACGATCGGCCAAAGGGACAACGCACACAGCGAACTCTAGGGACAACGCATCAGATTATGGACTCAAAGAGCCTTCAGATGTCAATCGCACGTCCACAACGTCATCGGATATGACACATCAACCATCGCTTACAAGATGTTTTGACTATAAGATGGGGCTAGCTACGGGATTGCTAGCTAGTTTTATTCTAATGTATTTCTTTCCTTCCAAAAAAAAAAAAACAACCCACTTATATATAATGCATTGTGTATATATCTAATAATTCTCCATCACTAAGTGAAGATATATCGTCTATTATCAGGCCCGTCCAATAGCATGTTCAAAAAGCCCAACGGAACCGGGCTCCAAATTTTCTAGGGCCCCATATAAAAATTTATTAGTACTTGTATTATTTGTTGTCTAGATAATCATATTGATGGGTTGTCTCAATGGTTAGTGGCCCAACCAAATTCAACCAATTACCCATAGATTACCCATAGATTGTGGGTTTGAATCTCAACCCTCTTTAATTTTTGTTTTTAATCTTTTAATTTTTTTTTTTTAAATAGAAAAACTATATTGGACCTTCTTATTACCTACTTTTAATTAATTTTTGACCTTCTTATTAACTAATTTTATTTGTTACTTTAATACATCCTCAAGTTACATTATTTTTGGGGCCTTCTTATCAACTACTTTCTTATTAACTACTTTTAATTAATTTTTGACCTTCTTATTAACTAATTTTATTTGTTACTTTAATACATCCTCAAGTTACATTATTTTTGGGGCCTTCTTATCAACTATTTATAATTATTTTTGGGGCCTTCTTATTAAGTATTTTTATTTGTTAATTTAACACAATTAACCTCATGTTATATTGCCATAAACATAACAATAAAAAAAACTAAATAACTAATACTGTAGAAGGTAGTTCTACATTAAATTTATTTTAGTCTTCTTTTATTTTTCAAATATAAATTTATTCAATACTAATTTACTCTCCAACATGTTTGTGATTTATTAGTAAATCTTAATAAATACTCCTCCTAGTAAAATAGTTATATTTGAATTTTTCATAGGGTTTAAAAAAAAACTCGATAAAATATTGGCTTTTAAAATATTATTTATAATAATTTCATATATTTTTATATTTTATATGGTTTTTATCTTAATTTAAAAAAACATATAAAAATTAAATATTTTAATACAGAAGTAGTATTGAACAGGCCCCCAAAATACATTGGACGGCCCTGTCTATTATTCACGTAACTTTTTTTTTAGTATAATATAGATTATATTAAATATTTTAAAAAAATTAACTAAGAAATTATTTTAAAAAAATAATAAAAAGTTAATATTTTATAAAAACTATCATTTAAAAAATACATAAATAAATAATTAACGGCAAGAGTATGTAGTATTATTTCTTCTATGGGTCTCTACCTCATAAAATCAGGAAGAAAATATAATAAACGATATCTACTGAAGAGTACGTACGTAGTATTAATTATTTCTTGTATCCGAAGACGTTTTTGGATTTGTGATCGATATCTGATGGCTCCTCGTACGTACGTAGTCCATAATCTAAGATGTCCACTAGATTATATATAACCTAAATATCTTTTATTTAGATTCTCTTAAAATATAAATAAAATTCATATTTATAAGATAAAAGGTTTTATTCTAACCTATCATTAATTAAATCTCATGTAATTTATTAGATAACTGATTTTTAAAAATAGTATGTTAATTTACTAAAATATTTATGCATTTGATGGGTTGTGGACGTGTGGCTACATATTATGACTACTTAATATTTTAATAATTTATTTTGGACCCAAAAAATAATATATATATATATATATGTATATATAATGATTAAATAATTAATTTTAAAATAAATAATTATTTCCACCAAAAGTTAATCTAGATATAAATAAAATAGCACATATTGATGCCAGGGCAAACCCCCTAACAAAAACTCTAAACATCTTTAGCATTTTATTTGTTACAATAGGCGAAGTAGATCGATGAAGCGATCTTGATGATAAACCTTACGCAGAGGGTCGCCAATAAAAAAAAGGGTGTTGATATATACACCGCAAATGACGATTAAGGATTTGCACGTCCTTAAGAACGTGCAAGTCTGGGACTGTGTACGTCCACTAGCACGTGCAATACTTGCACGTTGTTAAGGACGTGCAAACCCTAGTTAGGGTTTAGGGTTTAGGTTTTCCGAGGGTTTTGTAATGTTAATTGAAAAAATTGAAGTGTTTAGCTAGTGGAGTTGAAGGATTTAGGGTCAAATTAAATAGAAAACAATAATTGTTAAGGTTTTAATTCGGATAATATGCGAATAACGTTACAAGGAACGAAAAAAAGGTTTACATTCATAATTTTAATAAACTGGTGGAATAAAATCTAGGAAAATAGTAAAGGGCGGCCGGACTCGACACGTAAGGCTCGAAATCTCTCAAAGTGAGCTTGAAACGGAGCATCCCATCCTTCGACGCTCGGTTGATGATGTGCAACCCATTCTGGCGGAGGCGGAGGAATAGGAGCGTTAGGACACAACCAGATCTATGAGAACGGAAAATTAGAGTTAGAGTATTGACATATATATAAAAAGAAAGAATAGGTAATAAAAAAAGACGTTTGAAGTCGTACCGCGGCAAAATGGTCTTGGTTTCCGATGCAGGCTACACCAAGGGTTGCTGATTGAGGGTTGTTAGCAGGTGTCGGCGAGGTCATGGGGAGACATGTGAACGGATGATGCCAAACTAGGACAACGAGAGGAATCTGATATACCATTGCAAATACTAAACCCATGATGGATAGCTCTATCCACCGTCTCCTATCACCATGCACAGGTCCCGCCCATCTCTGGTAGTCGACGAACTGCTAGAATGGATACTCTCCCGTATAACTATCGGTGTAGAGATCGGCGTGATCCTCCAGGTGATTGCATAGTAACGTTTTGAGTTCCGGGAAAGCAGTCTCGCCGATCGGTGACGTCAAAGCTGCCAAAGCACGGTAGCCACAATGACCATCTCCAACAATGTCCCTCACACCCTCAATATGACCGAGCATGAAGGAATCAACGTTGTTTCGACCCCAGTTGAACCCTCCGAACACATCATCACGTCCACGTCGAGCTGAGGTCGCTTGTGGACGATGTCGAGCAACATTTCGAGCAGCACATGCTTCTTCTCTCTCAAATCTTTCCCTTAACTCTTCGTATGGCAACGGGTTGGTTCTGCAGAGTCGCGGCGAGAGCGATGGCCAAGTACCCTATGTGGAGAAACCGACGTTGTGCAGGGTCATCCTAGGGCTGCCCCCCTCCCACATGCATGCGCAGCCGAATCTGCTCAGGATCAGCCGCGACCTCTGGGTCATCAGCGGGGGCGGGGTCGATGAGCGGCTCGTGTCTCGCGATCAACAGAGCAGTCAACCAAGTCACTGGAGGGCCGCCAGCATGTCTGTATGCCTTCAGGGCCCGGTGGGTGAGCTGGTAGTACTCAACGACGGTGGGGATCAACGCGCCCGCGGGGAGATGTGACGTACAAGGAAGGCCATCCATCGGAAGTCCCATGAGGCAGGCAACAATGTGCAACGTGATGGTCATCTCGCCCCATGGAAAGTGGAAGGAGCTGGTCTCCGGGTGCCAATGCTCCAGGAAGGTTGTGCAGGTAAACTCGTCGACACACTCCCAGTGGATGGACCTCAGATGCGGGATACTCGATGGGGTAAGATCCTGCACCCAGGTCCCCGGGCCCTCAAATATGTAGCGGTTGAAAGGCTGCAGGTGAGTCGCCCAGTGGTGGAACTTCAGCAGCGGCAGCTCCACAGCATGCTCCCTCCACACCTGATACGCGCGGTGATGCTTGTAAGACACAAGCAGCTATCCCGACGGTAAGAAAGGGTCGACCTGCACAGCTGGTGCGGCAGCCTGCGCAAGGATGGGCGCGGGCTCTACCTGTGGGCCCCCTGGCCCTCAGCTTGCCCCTCCTGACCGCCGTCTGCCTCCTCAACGACGTCAGGGATCACGTCATCCGCAGATGCCAAGGAGATCGCCGCTGGTGTGGGGGAGGTCGATGGCTCGGCGTCGTGGGTGCCGGATGTAGAAGCCCCTGGAACGGCTGAAGTAGATGCCTCGGGGACGGCTGAAGTAGAAGCCTCCGGAACGGCTGAAGTAGATGCCTCCGGGATGGTGGGTGGTACACGAGTAGGCGGTCTACCCATGTCGGCCCGTCGACCAACGACTACGTCAGTAATGCAGCTACTCAAAACATCAGCGGTCTCTAAAGAAGGCTGCAACCCCATCATCGCATCGCCAGAAGGATCCCAAGCTAGCAGACCCTTCCAAAAGCTGTCGTACTCGTCAGCCGGGGGGGTCCCCATCGACTGCTGGTAGCCCTCTGTGGACGCAAGCAGATCATCGAGTGTGGCTGTCGGAATATCGGGTACCGTCTCCTTCGGTATCTGGCTGACCGCTGCCCGATCGCCGAACCTAACAGGCCGGAGGGTACTATCCCCCCTCATGTGCCTCCCTGCCTTTATTATGAAATGTTGAGAACCTGTTACTTTTAATGTTTTTTATTTTATCTAGTTAGCTATTTTAATGTTTTTTAATATCTTTTAATGTATTTTAATATATGTTAATGTCTTTTAATATATTTTAATATTTTTATTTTCTTTCAATTTAAATTTATTTCTATGTATTTTATTATATTTTAATATATTTTAATGTTTTTATTTTCTTTCAATTTTAATTTATTTCTATGTATTTTAATATATTTTAATGCTTTTATTTTCTTTCAATTAGAATTTATTTCTATGTATTTTAATATATTTTCATGTTTTTATTTTAATCTCTTTTGATGTATTTTAATATGTTTTAATATCTTGTAATATATATTAATCGTTTTTAATGTTTTTCCATGAAAACTATCAAAATATACAAATTATATACTATCTATTATATTCTATCAAATTAAAACTATATTATTTTCTATCAAACTATATACTAAAACTAATTATAATCTATCAAATTATATTATAATTCTAATTATAATCTATCAAATTATATTATAATACTATATTACAATCTAAACTATATTATAAAACTATAAAAATAAATCAAACAAAATAAATAAATCAAAGAACATACCGGTGGGGTCGGGACCGGCGACACCTCCATCGTCCGCCGCTTCCCGCGACGGTAATAGGGGATCCTCCACCTCCGACACTCCGCCGCTGCCACCACCACCACCACCGGACGCCTCCCCCGCCGCTGCTCCACCACCACCACTGCCACCACCTCCGACGCCACCACCTCAGCCTCCACCTCCGCCACCATGGCCTCCTCCGCCACCACCTCCGCCTCCATGGGCGCCACCACCTCCTCTCTCTCTCCGGCTCCATCTCTCTCTCTCTCTCTCTCTCCGGCGGTCTCTCTCTCTCTCCGACATTCTCTCTCTCACTCCGGCGATCTCTCTCTCTGGCGAAGACGAAGAGGGAATGGACGGGGAAGACGAAGAGGCACGTCCGCTTCGTCTTTAGTAGACAGGCTTGCACGTCCGTAAGGATGTGCAGCACGTCCCTGAGGACGTGCAAGCACGTTTTAAAAAAAAAATAAAAACGTGCTTGCACGTCCGGGCTCGGGTGGCTGTAAACCCACCTGCACGTCTTCAAGGACGTGCATGCACGTCTTTAAGGACGTGTGGATTTGCGGTGTATATAGCCGAAATAACTTAAATCTAATATTACAATTAGAGATAAAATTATAATAAAAAAAATCTAAACATTAGAGCCATTTCTTTATATCTGATCCGATAGCTTAGACGGCTTGCATGCAAGCTAAGAAAGTTGTTGGCTTTGACATAGATGACTTAGAAAGCGGTGACGGGTGCGGATTTGGATCCAAACCAGCATCGAGCAAGCTCGCTCTCATCAATCATTTTGCATGTGTTGTATCAGACTCGAAAGTTTGGGATCTGAAAGTGCCATTTCTTGATATCGATCTGATCCGATAGCTTAGACGGCTTGCATGCAAGCTAAGGAAGTTGTTGGCTTTGACATAGGTGACTTAGAAAGCGGTGACTGATGCGGATTCGGATCCAAACCAGCATCGAGCAAGCTCGCTCTCATCAATCATTTTGCATGTGTTGTATCGGACTCGAAAGTTTGGGATCTGAAAGTTACACCACCATAGATAGACATGCTCACATTTTTTAATGGGTTTTGTTTGAAGTTTTAGTTTTAGGGTTAGAAGATTGGGGATTTTTGTGTGGATGGTCCTGAGAGAAACTCAAATCAGGAGCGGTGAAAGGTTGGATCTAGGTGACCGATCAGGTCCTGAACCGGCATATCCGATTCAAAGGGGATCAAGGAGGAAGAAGGACGGAAGGAGACGCATGCCGTATTCTCCAACACCGTCGAGGGAGCCGAAAAAGCAGTTGCTCAAGAGGGCGAGGGTGCGGATGGCTAGGTCTAAGGCAACAAGGGAGGGGATGAGGAGGGGTTCATCAGAGGATGAGGAATCTTGAGCGGCCAAGAGAGCGAAGAGGATCGATTCGCCGGAGCTGCAGGAACCCAAACGTTGGCGGGACAGTGGAGAGTGTCCGCAGGATCCGATTCAACATCTTTAGCATTTTTGAAACCATGTCAACCTATTTCCCCCAATTGCCTATTTTTACAATTTGTCATTTATTATATTAAACTTACTTGATCTAAACCGGATTAGCACTACATTCTAGATATTTTTTAATCAAATATGAAGTGTATTATTGTTGGGATACGAAAACATAAAAAAAAATCTCACATCGGGAATAATATAAATATAGTATATAAGTGGATGCACTATTTTTTATATTGTAAATTGGTTTTCAAGTCGATGAACTATTTTATATTTTCAATAATATATTTTTTGTTTAAAGTAATGGATAAATAACTTATGAGTAGCTTTCAAAACAAAATAACTCATAGTATTTATTTTATTGAAAGGTTTTTTTTTGTCCGAAATATAATTAGAAAGGAGATTGAAAAGGCAAGTATCTTTTTTCCTATCCGTTTAGCAATGTCTTTCTTCATGGCTATTTTATTATTTTCATAAGTATTACACTTAAAAAAAATGTTTCATTAGCATAAGCCCTTACCCAAATTTAAAAAGATATTTCTTATTTCTTATTCTTATCTACTTAAAAATAAATATTTTATTTTATTTTATCAATTTAATCCTAAAAATACTCCATCCGTTAATTAAACCTTGACGTTTTACTATTCACGCACGCTTTTTAAGGTGTTAAAATCTATATAAAATATTAATTTTTTAAATATATTTTTTAAATAATTTCATACTTGTTACAATTTATAAAAATAAATTTTTAAAAAAGTTAATATTTCATAGTATAATTTTAATCATCCTAAAAAAACGTGCAAGAATAATAAACGACAAGATATATAATTAACATAATTAACAGAAGGAGTATCTTTTTATGCCAATAAAATAAATGGAAAAAGAGAGTATAATAAACTACATAAGAGAGGGAGGCATGTAGCCACGTGGCGCCACGGGAAAGGCCAGAGATGAAGAAGGAAAGCCATGAAAATAGAATCCGAGGGAAATCCAACTGTACTCAGACTTTCCCACCCCCCAACCCCAAATTCCCGATTAGGTTTTTATGTACTGTTTCTTTACGATCTTTCACCAATTGGTCTTGGATTAGTCGTTAATCTCTCGTGTGTTCATCCGATTAGGTCGTGCAGTTCCGAACTCGTGATTCACGTAGCGAGTAGTTGGTCCTATATGTAATCAATTATTGCGGTTGATCAATTTAATAATTTGTGCTTGCCAGATTTTCCCATGGAGGATGATTGGAATTGATGGGGACAGAGGGGTAGTAATCTTTAGAGAGATAAAGCAAAGCGCTTTGCCTCCTTTATCTCTCTCATTGTCGCTCTCCTCCTCGGTAGTCGAAATTTGGGTTCTTGGCGATCACTGTTTTTGCGTGGTTGCCGTTCTCTCTCCATATACTTCCACTGAATCTGTATTGACCAGCTCTTGCTTGGTTTCTCTCTCTTCCTCTCTTTCTCCACTTCTTTCCTCATTGATTAGTCTGAGCTGTTAGCTCTGCTATTGTGATCGGTCCCTGGAGGTGACCGACGATTTGTTCAATGAAATTGGGGATTAATTCGAGCTAGATGTGCTCAAGGGAACGGTAATTCGTTGGTTCTTCGGTTGAATTGGGACGATCTGGTCGACCCTGGAAGCTTGATTTCGTCAATATAGGAGGAATCAGGGTTTCCATGGTTGGCTTTTGTTCCGAATTTGAAGGTATTGGAGAATATTCGTGTTTTCGCTTCTGATTCAGGTGTATTATTGAAGGGAAAAGCGGAAAGGCACTTAAGTATTCGTGCTGTAGGAATCAGTTCCGCTAGATAGCTGTTTTTCCCTTTCCATCCATAGATCACTTTCTTTGTGTGTCTGTACTGGAAAGCAAAGAGAGGGAAAATTGGAGTCCTAGAGATTCTTGTCTTTACAGGATTCTCAAAAGGCTGTAGCTTTCAGAGGAAGGTCATTCATACCTTGCAACTTCAAAGCAGTGTTTTTGGGTGCTGCAAATTGATCTATTTGGAGCTCTGATTGGGTTGAATTGCTTGGATTCATATCGGAATTGGGGTGTGCAGCTTCAAGAAGGTTATTAGTTTGTTTCGAAACGGCTGTCACGGATTCCTCACTCGAAAACAGTTGGTACTGTCTTGCTGCACTGGAGTGCGTTTTTAGCATATTAAGGGCCCTGAGAATGGGGTCCTGCTTATCCTCGGAAAGCAGGACACCTCTTCCAGGTTCCCCTTCTACTGCTTCCATGAAGAGGAAGAAACCTCCAAAGAAGAAGGTGAGCTCCTGGAGCTCATTTAAGGAGGAAATTCCTGGCCGGCTTTTTGCTAGTGGTGCAACTGATTTCGCCTCACTATATACCCAACAGGGTAAGAAAGGTACTAACCAGGATGCCATGCTTGTATGGGAGGTAAGCTCTCTGGCAACTGAAACAATTTGGCTTGATTTGCATTAAGTTAAGATAATCACTGTTGCATTGTATGCTTTGAATTTTGCTTTACTAGAAATCTAGAATAGTAAAATTCAGTGAGATGTTGCTTCCTGTTGGTCATGCATGTGGAGTCTTGAATGAATCACTGGGTTCTTGGTTGCATTTGTTCTTGTCATACACTCATACATGAGATCAATTTGATGACATTTATTCTTGTTCTGAACAATCCATTACAATATGTACTCTTTTAGTTTTTTCCATGTGCGATTTTGTTAGTATAGTAATTTTTTATCATTTCAAACTGTGGCTCCATGATTTGTGAGGGTTTAGTTTGATCCTAGTACACGTTTTGTTTCACGGTATGATTCATTTACTTTATAGTTTAGAACATCTAGCATTTAGTGATTTATAGAAGAGATTGTTAATTATAAAGCTAAAAGTACCTTATATATAAGTTAGGGTGTACCATAACATTAAACATTTATCCATTCATCAGTTTATTCTTGAATAGGATAAGATGTTACCTAAGTTCATCCAATGTTGCTGATATGTCATGTAGTCTTGTAGATGCAATGTCATCTCCAGTCCCATAATTTGGTGCTAAATTCCCACTTTCGCATTTTTGTTGTCACTCTTCACTTTGTTAACATTGTTTTTTGTCAAATATCGTATCTCATGTTGTGCTATTCATTTCAGAATTTTGGTTCAAGAGATGACACAATCTTCTGCGGTGTTTTTGATGGGCATGGTCCTTTTGGTCATATGGTTGCAAGGAAAGTTAGAGATCAACTTCCTCAGAAATTAAGTGCACAATTGGAGGTAGCTTTAAAGAGCGAGGAGATTCTTAGAGAAATAAATCTCAATTCCAGTAGCAAGAACTCTGAGGATGTGCCTTTCACATTAGCTGAGGAAGTACCCCCACCCTCAGTTGATCTTAATGAAACAGTGAAGCAACCAGATGTTTTCCAAACGCTTAAAGATTCATTTTTAAAAGCTTTCAAAGTTATGGATCGCGAACTAAGAATGCATAGAAGTATTGATTGCTTTTGCAGCGGGACAACAGCAGTGACACTAGTGAAGCAGGTGTGCTCTGTCAGAACTTGAAGCCTGTTAGTCATGTTTGGGCTATCTATAGGTTCCTGTTTCTTACGTGATATGTTTCTATATATTCCAGGGGAAAGATCTTGTTTTTGGAAATGTTGGAGACTCTAGAGCAATACTGGGGACTCGAGATGAAGATGGTTCTCTTATTGCTGTTCAGTTAACTGTGGATCTTAAACCAAATCTTCCAGGTTTCTCTCTTTCATTACCCATAGGCATACATGTCTTTGACTTCTTTTTCCCTTTTGGAATTGTTTTTCACTTTCCCTGTGCAAATTAAAATCTGGAATGAAAGGTAAATAAGAATGAAGTGTTGGGTTGTGTCACTATAACAAAATATTGACGCACAAGCAACAAAACATGACATACGAGGATATCAAAGGAGGCACTTCTATTCATATTTTTTCACTGGCAAATGATGTGGAGAACCTTGATATCCAGAAACACAAATTCTTCCTGTTGCTTGGAATAACCTTGATACCAAGAAACACAAGTTCTCACCATTGTTTGAAATGTCTAATTATTTCCCATCATAACTGCATTTATTCGCTGAACTAATTCCATATTCGATTCTGTCCTGAAGTTAGATTTCCACAATTGATGGTTATAGAAACTTTCACTTTCCTAGACTCTAGAGATGGTCTAAAACAATAACATGTTCTGTTTGGTCCCTCTACAATCTCTCTAGAATTCAGCTCTACCATTGCATAGCTTATTTCTGTGAAATTTCCCATGTCTACACAGCTGAAGCTGCAAGGATCAGGAGATGCAGAGGCCGTGTTTTTGCCCTTCGTGATGAACCTGAGGTTTCAAGAGTATGGCTTCCCAACAATGACTCCCCAGGCCTTGCTATGGCTCGAGCATTTGGAGATTTCTGCTTGAAAGATTATGGCTTGATTGCTGTGCCTGAGATATCTCATAGACATCTCACAGACAAGGATGAATTTGTTGTTCTAGCCACTGATGGGGTAAGGATGTCAACATATTGCTACTTCTTTTTGGCCAGTTTTCCTTGTTCTCAATTCCTGCTATTATAGAGATGAACTGACCACGTTTTTTGTTGGATCTAAGTCAAGTTTAATCATTGATTCATTTCCTTTCATTAATCCCTAACATTTTCATGGTTTTTTCCGCAGGTCTGGGATGTCCTCACAAACAAGGAAGTGGTGGATATAGTTGCTTCAGCTCCAGACCGTGGCACGGCTGCAAAATCCCTCGTTGAGTCAGCAGTTCGATCCTGGAGAATGAAATACCCCACCTCCAAAGTCGATGACTGTGCTGTAGTATGCCTCTTCCTGGACACCGACAAAAGTGTTTCATCTTCCACCTGTAACTTAACCGATGAGAAGGAGCTTCTCATTCCAGCTGAGCAAGCTGAGGAAGATGGTCCTGATGAGCTTGGACGTTCTGGAACTGTGAGAACAGTCAAAGAAGCCACCCCGGAGGCAAGTGATGATGAACAGCTAAAAGACGAGGATCATGAGGCCCAATCAGAGACTGATTGGTCTGCCCTAGAAGGTGTCATCAGGGTCAATACATTGGTGACCCTTCCTCTATATGTACCCGGAGAAAACAACAAGAAAGCCTCCGGAGAAACCAAGCCCTTGCTTTGAAATGGAAGGTGGATGAACCAAGGCTCCCCATTCTTCCAGGTTTTCTTCCTCCTCTTTCAGCTTCTTTCGGTTTTGCCGTTTTGCTATATCATTATTTTTGTGTTGCATCTGCTTCCTTATTTTTGGCCATAAATTGAAGTTGAAAAAGGGGTGTTAGTTGCAACCCAGCTTGTATTAGTGTCTGGGGAAGTTATCCTCTATCTCACCATGGATTACAATTCAAATTTTGTAAAAAAAGAAACCCAACTCTCCTTTAATTCTTTTGTTTCCCTCTCTCAGAGTCTCTTGTGATTTGTTGGATATTGTGTTGGTAATAACAAAAGCATGCTTTGTTAGTTCCTTTGAGCTCCTCTTACCTATCTCCATGTTTGCTATTTTGTTGCTTTGACACAAGATGTATAGTAGACCGTTATTTGTCGGGAATGTTTGCACAAAATGAAGCTAAACGATGAAGAGATCAAGAGAGCAAATTTATTATGAATCGCAATTCTTGCGATTTGCTCTCGTATAATCACCATCATCATATGCTGTAAATACAGCTTTTCTAGTTTGTAGTCTGTCATAAATTCTGGAGAAATCAATTGGATGGCTTCATTGTCTTTCTGAAGCACTTCTATTCATATGGATTTTCCTTCCAACCACCGGCTATAGAACTCGAACGCCTCCTTGGGCTTGTATTCAGGAACTGTGTGTCCTGCTCCCTGCATCCACCACAATCATCTCTCATTCAGAAAACCTCATAATCACTGCATCCATTTTCATTTTGTCTTCAATTTCAGATTTAGGTCATGAAATTGAAGTCTGAGCAATGCAAGACGAACCTTGATAGTAAGGAACGTCAGGCTATTTTCGTAACCTTCAGTATACCTGCAATGATACCGCCATCTAGAGTAAGTACCAGAGATTTAAGGGTGATTGAGAACGAAACGAAGCTGATACATACCCTGCGATCTGGTTGTTAACCATCCAAGGCCTCCATGTCTCGACGACCTTGTATCCCAGTGACCTTGTCCATTCTTCTGTTCCAGTGAACGGTACACACATATCATGATCTCCACTGTCGAAATTCAAGCAACGAGCTTGTTCAGTCAATTGCAATCTATGTCTTGCTTATTTCCTCGGTCACTCGTCTTCATGACTTAACCTTGATTACGGTATTTACACGAAACATGTTACCTGTAGATGAGTGCTCTGTAGCCCTGAGAAGTAAGCCTTTTGTGGTAGTTAAGCATACTGCCAGTATCATGGTGGTACTCTATCTTCATACATAATGACCAAGGACCGGTAATGCTTTGCTGCAAGAACGAAAACGATGAATCAGTGTCGTATGAGAGCATTAAGTTTACAAGGTTTGCACACAGCAAGACGAGCCAAAAGACGCAAGTTGCAATACCGACTGAGCATGAATTGCCTTTCTGACTGCTGCATTGTTCAACCACTTGCTCGCGATCTCATCACTCTGCATTCATGGCATTCTACTACAGGTAAGATCCAACGAGCAAGACGAATTAGGGCCATAAGGAGGAACGCGGATAAAGGACATACCGTGCAAGGGACCTCTTCTCTACGATCCACTGCAGTCTGCAGAAGCTCAGGCCATGAAGGAACAATGCCATCCGTTATGGCCAATTTGAAAGGCCAAGCACGGCCAAACATCCTCGTTCTCACAGGAAGAGGCCTCTCGGTTTTCCCTAGCTCTCGGAAACTGTCTGGCAGGCTCAAGTTACTCTGACTTCCAGGGTCGTGATAGCATGGCTCGAGAACATCATAGATATTCAGATTCTTAATGTCCTGTTTAGATCAAAACCTCAATCAACAACTAACTCAAATCCACACAAATCAAACAGTCATACTATTTTAGGAAATCAGCTCTTCGCAGGCATACATTGTTGAATTCATCCGCGCATTTATCACATTCGGTGTTGTTCTGGTCCAAGTTCACCCCACAGGCTGATAGTATGTTCTGCACCATCAAATTGAAGAGCAAATGCTACATCAGTAACTGTACGAGCCACCTTAAGGCGGTCTTGAAATAACTCAAGTCCTTACTCGTATCGTTCCATAGGACCACATAGAAAGACCTATATGTGCACAGTGAATGTTTTATACAAAGAAAACCATCAGTTTTACCAACAACTTCTTAACAAAGCCTTTATTTCTTCTGCATTGTTAAGTGGTCCAATGAACCTGAGGCCTAACTTAAACAGTGAACAATGAATCCAATCCAACCACACTATAAGATGCATGGAGGTGTCAGCTGGTGTGATCAGCGCGAGAATGACTTAACGCGTACCTTATAGAGGTCGTCTGAAATCAGCCCCATCCCATGTGTGAAGGACACGATTGAGTTAACGTCGTATTTTGAGTCTCCAACAACTCCATTGCCTATCATGTAGCCCTGTACGGTTCCGAATCCATTTGATCATACTTCAACCTTTGCATTTATGGCTACTTGAACAAAAATAGGGTTTGCAAAATCTTATTTTATTTTTTTCGAAAAGTAGTAAGGTTTATGTATGTACCTTGAAGTTTATGTTAGGACTGATTTTGGCCTTGATTCCTGCATAAGATAAATAAATCATATAAAAGTTTGTTCTGATAACCTCATTTCCCTTTCTTGACAGAGCGGCCTCAACAGATTCTCTATATTGAGTTTTTGGAGAATATTAAGATTGATTTTGGCCAAACAGCTTCTCCATTGCATTCTCCAAAATAGAGAATGGGGAGAAAAAAATGGAGATCATTCCCTAAATTTGGAGAAATCTCTATATATTTTGGGGTAAACTCTATAATGGAGAAGCCGTTGGAATTTAGCCAAACAAAATTCAGAATATGTGGTTTATAATTCTTCATTTTGGAGAATTTTTAGGGAAGTTGTTGGGCATGCCATTAACCTTACAAATCATACCTTTGACAACTTCATCTGCAAGAGTAGGCACATAAATTCCACCAAATGATTCTCCGGCTATGTAGAACGGGTTCTTAGCAAACTCCGGGTATTGCTTTAACCACTGGACACAGATCAAACATTGCAAAATCATTCAAAATCAATGGAATCTCAATCAACAAGAAACAATCATCAGTGACAACTAAATGCTTGAAAAAATCTTTTTACTTTCAAGAGGAATTCATGAGTGTTCATTGCAGTTTCGCCATCTCCCGTCTTGTAAATGGTCTCATTGTAAGAGTAAGAGAGACCCACACCAGCTGGGGAATCCAAATAAATGATGCTTGAAACCTACACAACAGTGATAACATAGGTAGCACTTGAATCACTCTGATTAGTTGAACATACAATGTAAAGATACAACACAAAACTAGACCTTGGACCAGGTATAGGGATTGAGCTGCAATGAAGGCAGGCCTCCTTTTGTCCTCCCAGGTTTGAAATTAAATGGGCCTGATCAATTAGGAAATAGTCAAATTAAATACTAAATGAAGAGCAGAAAAAAGTAGTTAAGTTCATAAATGGTGACCCAAGTTGAAGCAAGCAAATTCATTACCATGTTCATAAACAAAGCCATCAAAGCTGGAGCAACCAGGTCCACCATTAAGCCATAGAACAAGAGGGTCTCTTGATGGGTTCCTTTCTGATTCCACAAAATAGTAAAACAGCTGCTTTGGCTTCCCTCCATTAGTCCCATCCACTGTTATATACCTTTAGCACACACATTCCCAAAAAAAAAAAGATTTTAAAAAAAAAAATGCACTTCCTGAAATGGTAACTTTGAACAGCACTTACCCTGAATAGTGCTTGGAAGGGAAATTGGCAGTGAACCCAGGAAGCTTGGTGATAAGATTGCTCATGGGAGCAGCTTCAATGGATGCAGTGAAGCTCAGAAAAATGCAACCAAGCAGTGCTGCTGCATAGTAAATGAATAAGAAGGTTCTTGGTGTTTCCATGTGTCACAACAACTGATTGGTGTTTCAAACACCTCCTTTGCTCAGGAGAGGTTGTTTATATAAAGAAGGTGTGGGAATCAAGAACTCAAGAAAGTATATAAATATCAGCAAATTTGGAAGGTGGGGAAGGTTAAAGAAAGGCTTGTTTTGGGGATGGATGTGAGGGTGGGAAAAAGGAATATTCAAACCAAAAATGTTGAAAATGAAGGTGAGGACAAAGGAAAAGACACACAAGGAAAAAAAAAAAAAAAAAACTTCAAAGGCTATATCAGCTGGTTTTGTTGCTATCAAAGAGGGTGGAAGAAAAGGAGGTCTTTTATTGCAAAAATTCAATGCTGAAAATATATATAAATATAAAAAACATAATTTAAAGGGTCCAAAAACTACCTCATGGGCAAACATGTTTTACCACTAACCCCCACTAAAGGGAAGTTTGAGAAAGAAACAAGAAACTTGATGGACCACTATCCATGTTCTGCAATTAAAACAGGGCTCAATAGAGAGTGGGAAGTGGGATTGTGGGGAGTCATATATTCAAATTTTTGGATATAATAGGGTCATGAGATATACACATAACCATAGGCAGTATGGGCACTCTTAACATGACTAATGTCTCATGAATTTAGGATGCTCTAGCTTGATCAATCTAATTTTTTTAATATTTTTTTTGACATATTAAGATGGGTTTGACTTATTAGTGAAACTGTTTTTGATTCATTTAAAAAAAATGTAAAGTGGGAGAAGTTTTATTTCCCAAAATGCCAAATTTGCCAACCCACATGAAACAAAGTAGCTCTTGTAGGCTATGTGCTATAACACATCACCTTGTTTGCATTATTTTCTTGGGGGAAAAATGGCCCTTCTTTAAGTACATTTATACATAATGGGTGGTTCTTTTGCCTTTATGATAAAATGGAGAATGATCTCAAATAAATATGACAGAGAGGAATTATATATGAATATGAAGGTTTAAATATGAGTGTGACATTTATGAAATGGATCTCTGACAATTAAAAAGATAAATGGTGTGATGATTGAGGAGTAGTTATTTGATTTAAGAATGAAAGAGATGTAAATTAACTACATAATCAAATGGGCTCATGGTTGACTAATTGAGATATCATTCAACAATTTGCCTTTTGACTGTATCGCCTCCAATCCATGCACCAATATACCGGTGTCAATTTTAATTGATTAAATATTGTTTTTTAATCATACCAAAATCAAATATATAGTGATAAATAAATAAATAATGTGGCATTTGATCTCAATTGCTAATCTGGTTGAATTGTATTGTCTCCATCTATGGTTTTATTTATTGATAACAACATTTTTCATATATTTAGTAATACAATGTACACTGCAATTTCAAGTAAAATCCAAAATGCTTCCATAAATTATCATAATAACCCAGTTGATGTTGTCTGATTTGGTAGCTGGAGAAATCAACTTCCAAACTAGGAGTACAAGATAAATCACCATCATGGGGCAATCAAATGAGCTGTCAAATGGAGACCAGTCAAAAATCTTCACCACAAGCTTCTCCAACATCTTCTAATGGTTTGAGTAGACACCCACAATCACCACCACTCCCTAAATCCACCATCAACCACAGGTCCACAACTTAGCC
Source organism: Persicaria tinctoria (assembly GCA_037127255.1). Lineage (NCBI taxonomy): Eukaryota > Viridiplantae > Streptophyta > Magnoliopsida > Caryophyllales > Polygonaceae > Persicaria > Persicaria tinctoria. The sequence goes on from JBANSL010000012.1 coordinate 13,511,373, forward strand.
TTAACATTAATTTAATTTACCCAAAATCACATGAAATTAGGGTTTAACAAATTGCATTTAACAAAACCCATATCAGGTGACTGGTATCTTGCTTAGCTTCTTGAATTGGCTCATCTCTTCTTTTCAATGACGCACGTATGAGGGCATTGAGAAAATTGGAGCGTCCCTGCAACTCCACAATCTCCTTGTTCCACTGTTTGATTTGTTCATCATCTTCCCTAAAAACTCCCAAATCAAACCCCCATCTTCGCCAACAAAGCCAATCTCTGCTCTCCTTGTTACACAAACACCCTTCAAATCGTCGGATTTCGCGGCAAACTCACGCTCAATTGGTGGTGCGTGGCTCATTGACTCATCACGCAGATTCGCAATTCCCAATCTTCAACGCCCTATTGAGACTCTATTCAATCGGCGACCGCCCCGAAGAAGCTATGTGCCTCTATAGGCAATTTCAGATGGAAACAGAGCATTTTTACTTTAATAGCTTCACCTACTCGTTTCTCGTGAAAGCTTGCGCTAATTTAGGGGATGCAGTTGCGGGCGTTCAGGTTCACGCCCGGATCACGAAGGTTGGATTTGACTGCCATGTTTATGTTACGACTGCTTTGTTGGGTTTCTATTTGGTTTGTGGGTCACTTGCGGATGCTCACAAGGTGTTCGATGAAATGCCTGAGAGAAATGTGGTTTCTTGGAATGTTATGATCACTGGACTGATTACACGGCGTGAGATCGAAGCGGCTGAGATTATGTTTGATGAGATGCCTAGAAGGAATGTTGTTTCTTGGACTGGTATGATTGACGGCTATACAAGGATGGAGAATTACTCGAAGGCCTTTTCGCTATTTCAGGGAATGGCGAAAATAGATGGAATCATGCCAACTGAGATAACATTACTAACAATATTTCCGGCTGTTGCGAATCTCGGGGATCTTAGGAATTGCAAGGCATTACATGCTTATGGGGATAAAAGGGCTCTTCGAGTGGGCGATATTCGACTGGCAAGCTGTCTCATTGATACTTACTCCAAATGTGGGTGCATAGGTAGTGCATTGAGAGTGTTTGAGGAGATTTCCGAACGTAAAAGGAATTTGGTTTCTTGGACATCAATGATCTCTGGGTTCGCTATGCACGGGATGGCAAAAGAAGCTGCAGAAAGCTTTCAAAGGATGGAGAGCGCGAGGTTGAAGCCGAACCACGTTACATTCTTGGGCATTTTAAGTGCTTGCAGCCATAGTGGACTTGTCGAGGAGGGGCTAGAGTTCTTCAGAAAGATTAGAGATGACTGGCAGCTTGTGCCTGGTGTAAAACATTACGGATGCATCGTTGATATGCTGGGCCGGGCAGGGAGGTTGGAGGAAGCGGAAAAATTGGCACTTGAGACCCCCAATGAGATTGAGAATGCAGTTGTTTGGAGGACTCTACTGGGCGCCTGTAGTTTTCATGGCAATCCAGATGTGGCTGAGCGAGTAACAAGGAAGATACAGATGATAGAGAGAGGATATGGTGGGGATTATGTTTTATTGTCGAATATCTTGACTGGCCATGGCAACTTTGGCGATTCTGAGAAAGTTAGGCGGTTGATGGACGACAGAAGTGTCCTCAAAGTCCCGGGTCTTAGTTTAGTTTAGCGAACCATAGTTTGCTTGCATTTCAGATGGCTTGTGTTGCAGCATTTTCAACCCAATGTGCAGACAGAGATCAGCATTTTCAGATGGCTGATCTCTTCTTTTCAATGAAGTTTTTTTTGTTTTTTTTCCTCCATTTTTCTACTTTGTTGATTGATTAAATTATGAAACTTTTATCATTTGCTTTGCTCAATTCCATGTGCTTTGTTTTCCTTTCTTGGGGCATGGCATTCAAGCAAATGAATGTGTAAATTCTCTTTCTAGTGATGATAATGGTGTTTTGAAGGCCCCATTTGTAATCCCAAATCAAGGTGTTTGGTGAAGTAGGAAACTGATAGGAATCAGAAATGAAAATATTTAGGCGTTTTAATTAATTGTTGTGTGATATGATATTTACCAGTAAAATTGTTCCTTTTCCTTCTTACCAAACACTGCCTTAATTTATCTTACAACTATTTAGGAGGTCCATCTGATTGGTAGATGAACCCAATAAAAGCTGTTGAACTAGGTTTTTGTCTGTGCATTGTTTTTGTATGCAAGCAAAATTTCAAGTTTGAAATGGTGATATTCAAACTTTTATTTTCTTCTGATCCATTGAATGAACCCAATAAGACTGTAGTGTTAACTAATCCAGAGGCACTGAGAAATCAGATACCGTTAAAAGACTGTGGATGCATCAGCAATTCAGCACTAGTTTTGGACATTATCTGTCAAGCAGACTCTGTAAAAACAACAGTAGAGTTTTTACTGCACAGGTAGTTTATCAGTTTTGGAGGGCTGTAATAAATTTCCAGTAGTATTTTATTTTCCCTTAACAATTCAGCAGTTAAAGTTTGACTGTCATATTTTCAGCACTGAGCAACTGCACACATTTATAACTCAGCAACTCTGTACAAATCTATACAGGAAGCCCCAAAGTGAACCAAAAAGTCCACGTTGAACCAGATCAGTGGCCAAGTATCCGAGCACGAGGACCGCCTGAATCGTCCCATTCCCATTGCTCAAGCTTACTCTTGAGTATTTAAGGTGTCACTGAATCAATGAAGAACTTAAGCAACCAAATTTTGACTTCTGGTGTGAAAGAAGTCCAGAGATATCACCAGTAGTTAGGGTGAACAGCACTATAATTAAAGCTCCAAATGCACAGTTTCAAAGAGCAGTGGTAACTTCTGTATCAGAATATCTGCAAGGAAAAGTAGAACTGAAAAAATACAGTAGGCAGTGAAAAGAAGGGCAAATCGGGTTCTCGAAGGTGCGAATTTCATACCCATTCGCGGAAAGAAAGCAGTCAAATCAACCTCTCGAAGGTGCGAATTTCATACCCATTTAAGGAAATGAAAGGATAAAAATTCAATGCCCTAATTCTGAGGGCCACATTGTACAAGTGTGGTTTGTACAGACTCAGTAAAAACTAACTCCTTACATTTGTGTAAATCCTAATGTGGATGTGTAGTAATTTGGGTAACTATTAAGTAGATCAAGGGGGATTTTTTTTTATATATATATAAAAAATCGGGAACTATATCAAGCAACTTCACACTGGCATTGATGAAAAAACGGATCAAAGAGACGCTCACTTGTCAGAAAATTAGTGATTTTGGATTTTGAATAGGACTGTAAGCAGTATTAATAAAAGCGTTAGGCTACTGCATGGTGCAGGAAGGTAAGCTAAGGAGATGTCATGGGCGCCCACGCTGTAAACGGCTCCTGATGTGTCCTTTACTTTGATGCTCGATGAGCCTGGAAGTGAAGTACATCAATAGTTATAAAAGCAACGTAGCGACTTCATTGGATGAACCTGGATATCCAAAGTTCTAAAAGAAGAAAGGTCATTGAGTACTTACAGTTGTAATCTACCCATCCAATAGCTTGCTGTTCGAGATCATACACAACCAGCTTGTTAGATAGCACCAGATCTGCATGAAAGATGACCAAGTACTTGTATTAAATTTGGCCAAGAACTTAAAATGTTCGCCAAATAGCATGATGCTAGGACCAGTTCAACAATTACAGGATTGAAGTTAGAACCGAACCTCCCAAGAGAATGATATCATTCCCATCCTTGGACTGTGAAGCACTATTCTGCCAACCGATGCACCAGACTTCGTCCTGTTCAGTGATATTCTGACTAATTAGAAATAGAAGAAGGAATATCACAAAATGAAAGAAAAAATAGCACTTCTAAACACTTATTTATCCAGAATCCTTTCTTGGGTTGGATAGATTTTCACAGTAAGTTAGTAGCATGAAAGTTGGTGGCACAGAACATGTTGATATTTATCCACTGTGTCGTATAGATACGATAGCAGTACAGCACTTATACATATTATCACAGTTCAGACTGAATTCAAACTCTTTTTGGAGATAATGATGGTAGCTATTCTGCAGACAATGAAGCTTACTTGGATCTGGAAAAGATACTCGTGAGGGTATATTGAAAATGTCAATGATTTATTGAAGTGAAACTTGACGGTAGGGAAGCCAGCGTCAACACTGAGAAGCCAGAAAAAGCATATTAGATTTACTAAAATAGTTTATTATAACTTCATCAATCACACTGAGAAGCCAGTATTAAGTTTGCATGTGAGTTTGTACAAACATGAACGCATGATAAATCACGCATATCATCTAACTCCTTGTGATCAAGTGGAAATGGAAGTGCCCAATAGAACCATGGATTGAATATCATAAACTTGTTTACTTAGAAGGAAAGCCCACAAGGGCTTGCAATTTGACGTTGGTTCTGCTGCAACAAATGCAAGCTAAAGAGCCAGGGGCTTACCTTTCACTGTACTGAAAACACTGGAATTGTTCCTCGACCGTATGTAACTTTAAATCAGACTGTTGAGAAGTGATCTATACATCCAAAAGAAAAATGGAAGAATAACCACAATTATTTATCAGTGATCAAGTTGCAATCATAACAGAAGAGACTCGAAGACAAACCACATACTGCATTCATAAGCCGTTTATAAACTTTGTCTGGGACATAGGCCAAAGTTGTACCACTATCAATTATTGCACTTGCATCTGATAATTGCATCACTGAACCGCCCACCTCCACACTCGTCATGGAAACCGTGTAGTGTGCCCTGAGAGGGGGGAAGAAAATTAATTAAATTACAACATGATAACTGATAACATTAAACAAACTATCCCAAACCCCCATTCAGGGAAAAGGTTGTCAAACAGGAAGTTTCATGCCAAGAAGCCATGCTACAATCAAGATAGTTCCAGTAAGGCATTAACTAGAAAGAAGAGGGATTGTACATAAGAAAAGAGAGAGAGAAACACATACTGTTGCGGAATCAATGGAGTTGTGCTTAGCTTTGGCTCCACAATTTCTCCAATTGCGAAGATCCCTCCTCCATTTATGCCATCCAAGCAGTGAGAAAAAATTTTCTTGACCTTTTTAGCAGCAGAAAGCTGCGACAACACAGATGAGTTTGCTTGTCCGAACCCAATAATGCCATCAAGTGCTTCACTAGATGAACTAAGCTGACCACCTTGTTTAGCTCCGCAGCTTCATATCAATACAAAGAAGGAGCATTCTAAATAGATGTGCATGAAAGTGAAGATGCTCAGAAGATAACCAAACAGCTTGAGAGGAAAATGCTTTCTTTCATATGTAATGTCAAGATATAGAAAACAATTGTGATACTAAAAACAGTGCAAACACATCAGAAGAGTAAATCTGGGCATCAACAAGATGTGTATTAATATAGCATTCAATTTCATGTCTTGGGTAGCTGCAATGTCACAATTGTTTAAGGTTTTGAGGGGATGGATATACAGTTTCTTGATGAACTATTAGACTTGGACAAGTAAATCATAAAGTGCATACCATCAACTGAAAAAACAACAAACACCAAAAAACTTTTCTATGGCCCTCTTTCAAACCACAAAAAACACGGTTGGATAGTAAAGACACAAAATGCAACATGCAAGTGAAGGCATTCCATAAGAACGCACAAGTTAAGAATTTATAACAATCATATTAAGCACATGCTCCGTCACAGAGATATCAGTTCCCCAATGCAGATGTGCAATTATAACGGCTCTTTCATTCTCCTCATGATTTTGCTATTCAACAGCATAGTGTGTGATGAAGCAGTGTTCCACTCAAGCTCATCCTCACAGAATTTGTAATATTGGACCAAATCAAAGGCTACCACTTACCCAAATACCACAGGGGCACTTCCCGACGTTGTTTGGAGGTTTCCTGATACTTTATCATAATGAACGTAATCTTCAACAAAATATCCAGAGGTTGAGCTCCCATCTCCATAAGTGACTTCATAATAACAAGGTGTGTCAGATTTGCATCCAGATAGGGTGCCAGAATATATCATTGAACACTGATCCGCTTCACAGCCAACCAATTTTGAAGTATTGGAGCTTTTTGGATTAAAAAGCTTCAACTTTACCTGCAGCACATCAAGTCAGGTGTCAGTTGAAATCCAGCACAAGCTGAATGTAACTCAAATCTGTAAAAACAGAAAGCATTGTAAACTAAAAGTGATGAACAACAACTTCCTACTCGTTTATGGAAATTGGGGGTGAAGGAATTATACCCCTAGGTCACTTTTTTTAGGACACTTGTCGCAGCCAGCACAATTTACCCAAAGAATATCACTTCCTGTGTCAACTTGCACATAATAGTCATTGGAAGGATTCCCGAGCTGTATTTTGGTAAAGTAGAGCCTAAAACAAAAAATTAATGTATGAGATTACAATATTAGAGGACACAAAAGCCTCTATCTTAACCTAATAGAATTGGAAAAACAATCAGCCAACTAACCAGCTCCAAACAGAAGACAACTTTAAAAAATACAATAAAAAAATAAGAGCCGAAAACTCGAGGACACAACCTTTTCCCCACATACAAGTTAGAATATTCTTTCAATTGAGTAATTTAGCAATACAAAGTTGAAAGATACATAACAAGATAACATGGACAATTACTCAAATCAACTTGAATAAACCCAGGGAGTATATTGACACATAGGATAAAAAGAGTCCAAGTCAAATAGGTCAGTTCACATCAAGGGAAAAAACATATCCCATAGTTATTCCGTTTCAGAGATTCTCAATTCATTCCATAATAGACTCTGAAACCAAGCAGCATTCAGAGATAACTCACAACTTTGACTCAGACCTGAATTCAAATTCATGAATTGCTAAACGAAGGATTACATATTAGAAATAGAACTGCGAAAAGTACGCAATTCTCTCGATTTGATGCAGTGTACTCATATATAAATACATAATTGATTCCGTGAACCAGCAATGCAACAGTAAATTGCAGCTCTCAAACAAAAAAGAAAGTTGATCGTGTTAATGCAAACTAACCAACAAAAAGCAGAAGACAATAAAGGCAAACATGATTCCAAATAAAAGTAAAACCGACATGTAAAGAGGAAGAAGAAGCAAGCAAGCAATGTCAAAGAAACGAAATCAAAGCAGAAAAAAGAGGATACGAACCCTGAATCGGAGGGATTTCCATTCCCGCCCAAAGACAGATCAACCGCATCAAGCATTCGACCATGGCGACGATCATCGTGAGCTTTGAAAGCACTCAAAGATCTCTCCCTACCTTTGAATTTATGCTCCACCTTGAACAACACATTCCCAGACACAACCGAAACAAGGAGCAATTGCCATATCCAGAGCCCTAAAACCGCAAATCTCCCCAGATCCATTCACTTTTCAGCCTCTTTTCAAACAAAATTGTCAAATTCTACCTTCTATTCCGTTTCGAGGACGAAGAGCACCAAAAACACCAATTAAACCAAGAAAAAGCAACCCCGGGATCTCCCAACCTCCAGGCTATATTGTTTTTGGCGACTTCGCTTCGTTATCGAGGAGAATCAAAGATGGATTACCTGCTGAAGCTGTGTCAGGGAATCCATCAATCAAACCGCCTCCTTTACAGAGCGAAGGTCGGTCGCGAAGAGAAGGAAAAAGAAAGAAAAGAAGAAGAAAATAAAAATCGGAGAGAGAAAGTGGAGAGAGAAAATCGAGTTAACGAGCTAAACGGGAGAGAACACGGAATTTCCGCGTCTTCGTATAGTCATTTTTTAAGGGGAAATTAAATAAACGGGGGAATTAAAGTAGATCCCATGTCACATGGATTTGGATTTTTATTTTTTTAATATTTTATTTTGTCGTGTTAACGCCTAACGAGTTAACGGCTATGTATCTGTTTAGTTTGACCATGCCACGTCATACATTGAGTCGTTTTTCTTGGTTTACATGACAGATTTACAGCTCAAAGCGGGGACACATCACACATGCCATTTCGGTTGCCAGCTTTGCTTGGAAGTTGGAAATCAGGTGGTGATCCTACAAAATGATGGGTTTCGCGACCATAATGGATTCAGGGGATTTTAAAGATTTTTCGATCTTTGTTTTGGACGATCCTCCCCACTTCTAAATTAAAAATTCGTTTGTCTTTTTTACATATTTTTTTAAATAGATAAAAATATTATAAAATATTGATTTTTTAATTATTTTTTTTTTATAATTTCATACTTATTAGTTATCGGTATAAATTTATAAAAACAAAATCATTAAAAATAATATTTTATAAAGTTTTTATCTCCTAAAAATATGTGCATAAAAGTAAAATAACCTTTATTATGGAACAAATGGAGTATTTCTTAATTTAATTTGCTTTGATCTCAAGTTGTAGTGAAAATAACCTTTATTTTTTAAAATAATTTTATATTTAATACATATGAATTATTTTTGAAAATTGATATTTTTTTTAAATTGAAAATTGATATTTTATACAGACTAATCTATTAGATATGTGAATGTGACCAAAAAAGTGTCCTACATCGGAAAGTTGAATATAACAAGTCCTAGTATATGAGTCGGTGGGCTACTCCTTCTATTGTCAATTGGTTTTAGAATAGAACCTCACTCGGCTTGTGTGCTAGGCTAGTAGTACATGTGCGTCTGTGCACACGACCCTCAATCATTGATTCGAGTCGGACTTGAACATAATCATCACATGGTTTTCGCAGTCATCTCTTACCTAAAAATCAAAATCAAAACCCATGGACGAGTTATTAATTTGATTATTTTGTTTCCTATAAAAAAAAAAATAGGGGAGTACATTAGATTTGGCAGTTGGATTTATTTTTAAAATCCAACTAATGGTTTGATCTCTTTAAATTGATAGAATTAAGTTAATTAACTTATAAGTTGAGGATTTTTTTTAAAATAGAGTTATAGTCATTTAGCCTTTTACCTACTTGAGGCTTAGAGTGCCTCAAAGTCAAAGGTTAATGGTAATCTCACCGTGTTTGAGAGAGAAGAAAAATATAATTATTGTTGGTTAATAATGTAACGGTGGAGTTTCCCTAATTTGTCACGCACATTGAATTTGAATGATTCACTCAAAGCCTAGTATAATGTTGCTGACTTTGCACCAATGGGCCGCTATGGGCTTCGCATTAACATTTATTTATGGGCTTTTGGGCCTGTATTGTTTAAGTTAGGTAACCCATAGGCTCTCAATCATCAAATGATGAGTGAGTGGAGATCCCATGGGAAATAAGATCCAATTAACTCAGATTTTTATACAATGATAATAATTGTAATGCCTTTTATTGATTTTGTAAGTTATGTTTAATCAAGGGTATAAGGAATATAAACTATAAAGCATATAATTTATTAAATATAATAAATTTTTACAATAATAATAAGACTTATAATAGGAAAATTGTGTGGAATTTATAACGAGGGTAGCTAAAATGTCAACGATATATAAGCAGAGGTGTTATGTGAACGCGAGCGGTTCGGATTCGGCTCGAATAACTTGGCTCGAACTCGTTCACATTAATAAAACGAGCCGAGTTCGAGCGGGTTCCCAAGCTCGTATCAAGTCCAAGTCGAGCTCGAGCCGAATACGACTATATGAGTAGTTCGTATAAACTTGGACTACTTGTTATGATCCTGGATCACACAAGGTGTGGATGATTAGTGATGTGATTAAGACGGAGGGATAAGAGGAAGAATGTAGGAAGGAGATGAGTACAAGAGAGCAAGAACTCAAAGAGAGTGAGAAGAAGGTAATTGGGCTTATCATTCAACATGCCCGAAATAGTCCCTGTTAGGACCTTTTATAGGTCTCATTAAGGCAGGTACACAACATTGCTCCATCCATACAAAGCCTTGACTCAAGGCTTGAGAGTCACCTAGGTACGCAACATTATGAAGCTACATATGGAAACTAGGAAAGTGAGTAAGGATTTGTGTTGCGTGCTCCCAAGAGGCATCCTCACGACTCAAATTCTTCCACTTAATGAGTCATTCTGTGATTGGGTCTCCATTGGGCAGTCATTTAAGCCTTGTGTCCAATATGGTCTCGGGATCGATTAGAATGGAGCCTTTGTCGTCTGTTGTTGGCATAGCTGGTGATGGTGTGCACCCCGCTCCCCCTTAGGCTTCAGTTGTGATATGTGGAAGACCGAGTGGATTTGAGAGTCTGGTGGAAGCTCGACCCTATAAGCCACTGGACCTACCTTGCTCAGCACTTGATAAGGCCCGTAAAATTTTGAACAGAGCTTGACATTATTCCTTATTGCAGTCGACGTTTGTCTGTAAGGCTGTAATTTGACATAAACCAAATCACCAATCTGCAATGTTCTGTCTGATCTATGGCAATCCTCCAATAGCTTTATCCGGGCATGAGCTTGTTGAAGATGAGTTTTCAGTTGCCTCAATAATCCCTGACGTTCTTCAAACCAATCTGCTACTGCAACAGCCATACCCACAATCCAATTTGCCCCAATCTACGAGGGAGATGAGCCATACAACGCTATGAAAGGGGACATTTTTAAAGTTGTGTTATAATTGGTGTTATACCACCATTCGGCTAAAAAAAACCACCTTGTCCATTTTTTCGGATGGTCTGAATGAAGTCATACACCTCAGGTACGTTTCTAAGCAACAATCCACTCTCTCAGTTTGCCTGTCGGACTATGGGTAGTAGATTGTACTCATATGGAAACTTGTATGTAGAGCTTTGAACAAATGTTGTCAGAAGTTGCTCAAAAACATCTTACCTCTGTCTGACACTATGCTGGCAAGCAATCCGTGCAATTTGAATACATTCTCCATAAACAACAAGGCAACTGATGAGGTTGTGAATGGGTGGCTAAGAGGAATGAAGTGGGCATACTTAGTTAGCCGATCTACCACTACAAAAATTGCATCCTTCCCTTGAGATGTTGGCAAGCCTTCAATGAAATCCATACTGATGTGAGTCCAAGCCTGATCAAGAATCGGTAATGGTTGTAACAGACCCGAGCTTGCTATGCTCTCATCCTTGCTTCTATGGCACACATCACACTCCCTAACAAAGGTTGTGAACATGGTCTTCATATTAGGCCAATAACAGAATTGTTTTAACCTTTGATAAGTGTCGTTGATGCTTGAGTGCCCTCCAATTGGTTTATCATGCAATGCTGCCGACAATTTTGTTTTAGAGTCCCAGTACTACCAATAACCAATCTTCCTTTGTATCTCAGCACCCCCGAAGTCATAAAGTACGGTCCTGGATTTTCAGACAGTGCAATCAACAACAACTCTTGTGAAAGGGAGTCCCCCTCGTAGCTATCCATTACCTCTTTTATTCACGCCGGTTGGACTGTCATGAGTGTTGCACAAGATCCCTTGGCTGGCTTGTGGATTCGAGACAAGGCAACCTTATTATCACATAAAAGAGTAATAGATAGCAATGTGTTGGGCAACCTTATTATTACATAAATGTGTTGGGCAACCTTATTATCACATAAAAGAGTAATCGGCAACTGATCCGAAATCGACAAATCACTGAGCAACCCAGTAATCCAAACTACTTCACTAGCAGCAGAGGACACACATCTATATACTCTGATTCAGCACTAGACTTAGACACAGTCTTTTGCCTTTTAGTTTTCCATGAGATCAGTGATGAGCCAAAGAACACACAATACCCGGATAGAGAACTAGCAAGCCCCCCAATCCGCATCACTGTAAGTTGCTAAGGACATAGGAGAATCACTTGGATAAAAAAACCCCAATTGACTGTGTGCTTCAAGTACGTGACGACATGTAAGGCAACTTGCATATGAGGAAGCCTCGGAGAACTGAGAAACTGACTCAAGTGGTGTATGGAATAAGAGAGATATGGTCGGGTCAAATTCAAATACAATAATCTTCCAATCAATCATCTATAAGACTCTGGGTCAGGCAACAATTCTCCATCATCAATGGACATCTTTAAACCTCTAGGTAGAGGGAAAATTGCAGGCTTGCAATTTTCCCTCTACCTAGAGGGAAAATTGCAAGCCTGTGATCTAGAGAGATATGATGTTTGCAATGTACTTCCTCTGATTCAAAAGCATGCCCCTCTGTGATCTAGCAACTTCGATGCCCAAAAAATATCTGACCAAACCAAGATCCTTTATAGTGAAGGCTTGATGCAACAAAGCCTTGCTATGTTGAATGAATGCAGAATCAGAACCGGTGATCAAAAGATCATCAACATAAACAACAACCACAGTTTGAAGCCCTGAATGCTCACGAATAAACAAGGCGTAGTCATGCTTTGATTGAATAAAACCCATGGAAAATAAGAACTTTGACAGCTCCACGTTCCACTAGCAAGACGCCTGCTTCAACCCTTACAAAGATCTTTGTAATTTGCATACTTGCATGCCTTTGTCTCTCATATCTCCTTAATAGAGGGGCAGGCTCATGGTGTGGCACATGCATGACATCAAAACTATCAGCAGCTTGCTCATCACTGTGTTCAGGCTCCTCTGTCAGTCTAGGTGTCAAACTCTGATGTCCAGTACTGCCTCCATGAGAAGGATTGGTACTCAAATCATCAGTTAGACCTGGTCTAAGTGAAAACAACTCATCATCTGCAGGACTAACAATAGGTAAACTGGGCTTTGGAACAAAATTTTTAGCAAAATGAACCTTGGAGAAAAGAACTTCAGTCTCCCTGAAAACCACAACTCTACTAAAATACATGTTGTATAAGCTTTAACATTTCCTAGATATCCCAAGAAAACATTCCTTATAGCTTGTTGTCCAAACTTGTCCTTGCCAGTTAGCCTTTTCTTACCAAAACAAAGGCACCCAATTACCCTGAGATCCTGGTAAGAAGCAAACTTATCAAATAATATCTCAAAAGGAACCTTCCAATTTAATACAGAACTGGGGAGCAAATTGATGATATGAGTCTGTTGTAACATAGTCACTCCAGAACCTGATTGGAAGACTTGAATGCAGCCTTAGAGCCCGAGCAGTCTCTATCAAATGCACGTGCTTACGCTCAACCCTTCCATTCTGTTGAGGCACCCCTGGAATGCTTCTCTGAGGCACAACCCCTAACTCAACAAAGAGTTGTTGACATGTTCTCTGAATGAATTCAGACCCATTGTCACTTCTCACCACTCTAACTGTGCAACCAAACTGAGTTTGCACCTATGCTAAGAACCCTTTAATTGTAGTGAACACTTGTTTCTTGGATGACAACAAATAAGTCCAAGTGTACGTATTGTGATCATCTAACACAATAAGAAAATAACGAGCTCTATCATGAGTTGTCACTCTATACGACCCCCAAACATCAAAGTGAACAAGATGAAAAGGATTTTGAGCCAATGATTCACTTCTATTAAAAGGAAATCTGTGATGTTTTACCATAATACAACTATCACAGAAGAAATCTTTACAATTCAAATGCTTAAACTGATCCAAGTGCATAAGCTTGGATATATAGCTATGGCCTAATCTTGCATGAATAATCTCTAATTCATGACAATCCTTAGCCTTTATGGAATGGCTGCAAGCCTTTATTGAATTGAAAATACCATCAATAGGCACATCCAGAATAGCATCAGCATCTTCTGTCTTGATGATGTATAGACCACTGATTATGTGTCCTCTCCCTACGATTTTCTTAGTGGTAAGGTCCTAAAACAAGCATTGATTAGCCGTGAATACGGCTATCAATCCAGGTTCCTCAATAAGCCTACCCACAGATAGAAAATTATGCTTGAAAGAAGGAACATATAACACATTCTTAAGCTCAAGACTCGAACTGAATTTAACAGGCCCCATTATGTCAACATAAATGATTGAATCATCAGGTAATGCAATCTGTATAGTCTTAGCAAGCATGTGTTTGTTCTTGAGCACATTGAAATCATATAACATGTGATCAGTATCCCCAGTATCTAAAATCCAGAAATCATTCCCAGCTATTTTCTCAATCATCAAAGCTTTAGAAGGATTATAGTTACCTGGAAATTTGGCAGCAGCAAAACAATCATCATTCTCAACTTGTATCTGCTTTCCTTTCATCATCTTCATAACCTCTCTGCAAACAGCATTGACGAGGCCATTGTCATACTGACTCTCCTTTCCCATGTCCAAAGGAGAATCACCAGATGTCTGCACATCCACTGAATTAGCAGATGACCTGGAGCCTTGCTTTCCCTTCGATCCTTTCTCCTTGTCTGGATATCCATGGAGCTTGTAACATGAATCCCTCTGGTGACTTTTGTTTCCACATAAGTCACACTTTGGGAATCCATGGAGCTTGTAGCAGATATCTATGATATGTCCCTTGTTATCACAAAAATCACACTTCTTGAAATCATCATGCTGTTTCTTGATCTCACTTTCCCGCTTCCAGTTATTAGACTGATTTCTTCTTGCATTAAGAGCAACAACATCATCTCGTTGCTTAGACTGAGATCCAGAATTCCCACTCGGTGTGCCTCCATGTTGCTCAACCTGATTAACAATATAGAAGGCGTGATTCAAGATTGGCATTGGATCAATTGCCAACACTTGATTTTTTGCAGAATCGTACTCATTATTCAGTCCCATTAGAAACTACATCATCTTGTTTATTTCTTCCTTCTGAATCATCTTCCTGAGCACCTGACATGTGCATCTCTCCATAGCTCCACAATTGCACTGTGGAACACCTTCAAGACTTGCTATATCATTCCACACTTTCTTCAATTTTCCAAAGTAATCCCCGACTTAATCCGATCCTTAAACATGGAACTCAATTCCTTCTTCAAATGGAAAAGCAAAGTTATGTTCGACTGTCCATACCTTTCAAGAATTTCTCCCCAAAGCTCAAGAGCAGAAGTGGCATACATGACTGACTCCGCAATCCTCGCATCCATAGAATTGATGAGCCAGCATCTCACCATGTAATCAGCTCTCATCCACCTCTGACTATGAGGAGATTCATCCGGAGGTTTTACAACAAATCCATTTATCAATCCAAGCTTCAACTTTGCTCCAAGCGCCATCTTCACGTTCCTCATCCAACTGAGGAAATTGGATCCATTGAACACAGCAGTGACCAATTGTGCGTCTGGATTGTCCGAGCTTGCAAGAGCTAGCGGATCATTCGACGCCACCTGGAACTGTTGATCTCCTCCCTGATTTCGCAAAACAGAAGCATACGCATCCATCATGATCTTCAATCTCAAGATGCAATCAACCTCTCAATCTGGTATTTCTCGCTTTGATACCATATGAACAGGAATCACCAGTTCAAGATCCAATTGAAACGAGAATTTATGGAAGAAGAAGGAGGAAGAACAATATGCAATTCTGAGATTTCATTCTCCATAATTGACGTCTGTTACACACAACAGATGAGGCTTTATAACCGCTCCATCTCAACTGCCAAACTCACTCTCACCGTACACATGCCTCTCATCTAGCTAAGCCTAGCTCACAACAAACCATCCTCACCCGAGCATTGCCTAGCTAAGCTGGTCCATATTAGCCTCGTCTCCGCCTCCGCCTCGACCCCTCTTTTTTCTTTTTCGGTTGTGCAATTCGTTTTTTTTAATGAAAAATGACAAAAAATAAGACGAACTATCAGTTATGGACCAATATTAATACAAACTTTAAAAACTATAAAAAAATAATAATATAAACTATCAGTTAAGAACTAATATTAATATGAACTTTAAAAAATAAAAAAAAATAGTATATACTATCAGTTATGGACCAATATTAATACAAACTTTAAAAACTATAAAAAAAATATAAACTATTTCATATTAAACCAATTTCACTGATTTTTTTGGCTAACACATCCTAAGTAAATCAAGTTAGCATGGTTAATTATTTTTAGGGAGTGGAGATAATTTTTCGGGTTGGAGGATTATTTGCAAGGGTGTAGGGGACGAAGATTATTGTTAGGAGACCATCTAAGATTAACTCCAATGGTTGTGTGCAAATGTCTAAATGTGCATTTTTTGACATTTTTGAGCTCCATTGGTTGCTTATGAGTTGTGCAAATCATTTGAGCATGTAATATGCAAATTTGAGCACATCACCTTCCTATGTGCAAAAATTTGTATTTGAATGGTGTGCAAAAAATACACATTTAAGTATTAAAGCAAAATACCAAAAAATAAGGTGCATTTTTACACACCTTGTGCAAATGTATTCATTATAGACAAAACCATTGTGGATAGTCGAATATAATTGAATTATTTGGGGCAATTTTAGGGTTTATTTCGAGGAGAACTGTAATCAGTAGGGTCAGCCGCTCAGTAGCCAAACGAAGAGGGTATCAAATCACAGCCGTCGCCGGCCACCCACAGCCACAACTATCACGTAGGGTTTTTCAAACATCCCAAAATCGCATCTTCATAGCACACCCTCCTGATTAGGGTTAGGAAATCGTTAATCCACAG
Organism: Persicaria tinctoria; assembly: GCA_037127255.1. NCBI lineage: Eukaryota > Viridiplantae > Streptophyta > Magnoliopsida > Caryophyllales > Polygonaceae > Persicaria > Persicaria tinctoria. The sequence continues at coordinate 13,527,745 of JBANSL010000012.1, forward strand.
GCAATCCGGTGAAGATGAAGCCAAATTTGTTCGACGATTCCCCCGACGACGTCGATGAACTCTCGAAGATCGAAGTCAATAAGGAATTCGCCGTGCGTTATGAGCACAACAAGAACAGGGAGGATTTGCAGAAGCTGGAAGAGCTCAAGAAGAAAGGACTCGTATCGGATTCCAGTTCCGAATCCGATTCCGATTCTGATTACGGTGTCAAATCGACCAAGGAAGATATTGAGCTATTTGATGCATTGCTCAAGGTGAGAAACAAAGATCCGGTTTTGAAGGAGAAAGATGCGAAGCTTTTCGATTCTCCCTCGGATTCCGAGAGCGGCGATGAGGATGATGGCGGGGAGGACGAGAAGAAGAAGGGGAAGAAGGCGGGGAAGAAGTATCTGAAAGATGTGAATGCGGAGCATTTGCTGGAGTTCGGTGCTGAATTTGGAGCGAGGGAAGATGAGGATGAAGAGGAGGAGGGTGTGAAGAAGGTGAAGACCTACTCGGATGAGCAAGAGGAGCTGAGAAAGGCGTTTTTGGATGCAGTGGCGGAGGCCGACGGAGAAGCCGAAGACGATGGGGATTTTTTGAGATTGAAATCGAAAGAAGGCGATGAGGAGGAGGAGGAGGAAGATGGTGTGGAGATAAAGGAAAGACTGAACAAATTCTTCGGGGAGGACGATAAATTGGATGAGAACGAGTTGTTCCTCAAGAAATTTTTCGAGAATAGGATGTGGATCGACAAGGACAAGGGCAAGACACCAGGTATTGATGAGGACATCGAGCTTTCGGAGGATGAGGAGGAGATTGAGAGGCAAGAGGATTACGAGAGAGAGTTTAACTTCAGGTTCGAAGAGAATGCGGGGGATCGAGTGCAGTCACATTCGCGGGTTGCTATGGATTCAGTGAGGAAGACTGACAATCCTAGGAAGGAACAGAGGAAGAGGAAGAAGGAGAGGATGGAGCAAGCCGAGCTTGAGAGGCGGGAGGAGGTCAAGAGGCTGAAGAATTTGAAGAAGAAGGAGATCATGGAGAAGCTCAATAAGATCAGGCAAATTGCTGGTTTGGATGATGGTGTGGATATCCCCTTGACAGAGGCGGATTTGGAGGAGGACTTTGATCCTGAGAAGTATGACAGACAGATGAAGAGTGCCTTTGGGGAAGAGTACTATGATGCAGAGGATGTGGATTCGGATTTCGTAAGAGATGGGGATGAAGGTGACTTGGAGAAACCAAATTTTGAGAAAGAAGATAAGCTGCTTGGGCTTCCTGAGGACTGGGATGTTTGTAAGCCGGGTGAGGGGTTCTTGAGCGAAAGAGAGAAGTACCTGGAGACTCTGGAGGAAGAGGAAGGCGAATCAGGCAGTGAAGGTGAAGAGGAGGTTGAGGACGACTTGGAAGAGCCAAGTGAGGGTAAGAGAAAGAGGAAGAAGAAAATGTCTCTGAGGGAGAAGGTAGCACTGGATAAGGATTTGGAAGAGCTGTACAAGTTAGATTACGAGGACACTATTGGAGACCTGAAGACGCGGTTCAAGTACAAGCCGGTGGTGCCCAAGAGATATGGATTGAGTGCTGATGAGCTTCTAACTGTGGATGAGAAGGAGTTGAATCAAGTTATTTCGATTAAGAAGCTCGCGCCGTATAGGGAGAAAGAGTGGACTGTGCCCCATACAAAGTTAATGGATCTGAAGAGGAAGAGTAGGGAGCAGCAAACGAATGAGAAGAGATTTGGTAAGGATGAGAGCCGTAAACATAAGAAGAGGAAAACCGATGAGCGTGCCAAGGGATCTGAAAAGGAAAAGGAAAAGGAAAAACAAACTACTGATGATTCAGTGGCCATGTCCAGGAAAGAAAAGAGAAAACACCGCAAATCGGAGCTTAAGATATCAGAGTCTAGGCTCATGGCGTATGGGAAGATTCCTTCGAAATCTAAGAACAAGTGAAAGAACTGAGGGCAGTAAAGTTGACTATAAGGTATCCCTATAAAATCAGCAAACTGCCTGTATTTGAATTGGTTTGATTCCATTTGTCTTGATTGCAAGTTACTCTGTGCAATGTGCTTCTCTGTTGTTGTGCTTTGCCAATGTTTGATTGGGACTGTTGGTTTCATAGCTTTCTGATGATATTGTTGTTTTAATGTGCAGGAATGAATGTGTTAAGAGGCAGCAAAGTTAGGTTGGCGACAAGAACAACCAGATGATGCCATTCATTGTCTGTGGTTTGCTGCTAAACTTGAGTTACCGTTCCTTGAATCAGTTTTGAGTAGGGAGTAGAGAGAATGCTGCAATGTTAGCTGCAGAAATGCTGCAACTTTAACAATACAAGCATGTGTTTCTGTTGTATTGCTAGGGATTGTTGGTTTAATTGTTCATGATGTGGTTTTTGCTGTTGATTTACCTTATACCATTTGGTGATTTTGTTTAGTCATGTGTACCTTTTGGTGATACTTTATAAAATCTGAAAGTTTGTTTCTACGCGCATATTCACTCTAGTTTGCTTCTTGGAACCTCAGCTCACCAAAAGTCTAACTCCATCATATTCTCTTTTGGGGTTTGGATTGGCTTAGCTTTTGCATTAACCATGTCAAGTTTGATTCTTGGTGGCCTCGGTTAGGAACCCTTGTATAGGCAGATGATATGCAATAATGCAAGTCCTTCCCTTGCCGACAGTTTCAAAACCCTAGACACATAGGAAGATCACTTGGATAGCTTCTCCTCATCTGCGGTTAATCTATGACTATGAGTTGGTTTGAAGTACAATTTGATGGATCCACATGAGAATCTACATCAAACAAAGTATGGTGTGCAAATTGCAAAGGATGTGCATAAATTAACCTTATCTACCCAGAGAATCATACATACGGATTGGTGTACTCGAATCTCTCCGCTAAATAAGACCAATCAAAACCTTCAATCATATCTTTAATACTTATCACCTTCACTTATCATGAATAACCTCGACCGTATCAAACCTAGTAATACAACACATTCGTCTTAGTAGATATATTTTATAATAAAGTAAACTTAAATTTTGACTTTTAAAGCAAACTATACATAAAAGAGGACCACCCTTTTTTTAACCTTGTCAATGATCATCTCCAATTGAAAATAGAAACTCGCAATATAGGACATGTATTTGGAAAGAAGTAAGGTGGAACCTCGTCAATCGGATACTTTTTTTATGGATGATTCTTGTAAAGAAAACTAAATTTTATGAGTGGGTTTCATATTGTTTCAACATTTTGGGATGATTTTGTGAAAAAAAACTATCAACGGTGTTTTTCTGTAATTTACCCTAAATATAAGAAGAAAAAAACAAATATGGAAAGCCATGACGACCACAAAGCAGCAACTGGAAACACACACAAAATAGAGGAGGATAGAAATACAGATCCGACGGTACGCAAAATTTCTTCCCGTCCCCTCGTAAAAAATTGTAATATATCATCCAACTGTTTGATCTCCCTCTCGGAGAAATTGGGGTTTCGGAGATGGCTATGGCTATGAAAACGCCGGTAACAGGTCTAAGCCTGGCTTCGACGCCGTCGTCTGCTTCTTCTCAGAGGCTGCCGATTGTTAGGGTGTCTCTCAGGTCCTCCTTTCTCGGTAACAATGGTGCGTTTTCATCACTAGCTGTATAACGTTTTCCCTGATTTTGCTTTGTTATTTGGGCATTACTTGTGCCGTCGTCGCTGAAATTTGAACAAAGTTTACTCTTTTATTCCAGTTGGGGTTATTCATGCTTTCAAATGATGAATTTGGGTGGGTTGCCGTTATTAGTTCATCTACTCTGAATTGGATGTGCTTAATTTTGTTTTGCTTGCCGGTATCCCCTTCAAAATAGTTATAGGGACTCTTTTTACATGATAATTGGCATTGGAGTAGCTAGTTGAATGATAGCTCGGACATTTGAATCCATTTGAAAAGCTGGCTACTGATGTAATTGCAACTGGATTTTCACAAATCCTTGGTATAGACATGTAATTGATTGGCTTAATCAAAGTCTAATCTTACTCCGAATTTGTGCTTGGGGAAGGTGGTTCTAGTTATCTGAAGATTGATTTTGTTTTTTTTTTTCCTGCTGTTTTACTACAGTAGTACTTTTTTTCTATCCCATTTGATTGGTTAAACACATTGTTTGGGTATTATCATTTATCGCATTTTGCTTTCTAAAGAAGTTCAACAACAGTGCCCTGCTCACTGCCACTATCCTCGTTGTACCCGTGGCAATAGTTGCACCTGTTGTCGCCTTCTCTAACCCCTCCCCACCAACCACCGTCAAGCATATGATGCAGGGAATAGCTAGGGTGGGAGGAAGGGAGCTTGGAGAGCCGTCTTGGAAGAGAGAGAGAGAGAGAGAGAGATGGACATGTAGACACCAATGGCCTGTGGTGGTTGCTTTATTGAATATAGAAGAGGAGCGTTGGTGGTGGGAAAGGGGCAAGGAAGGAAGATGTGTATTGTGATGTTTCTGGGTTTTATTTATCCTTGGTTAGAGGAATAGATGAGTGCAAATGGGTTAGGTTATGAATGTTAGTCTTTTGCTGTAATTTGGAAATGTTACAGAAATGCTATGCTATCTGATATTATCCACACATAAAGCATGACAGAATGTCTAATACCCCATCCCCAAGGGTTGAAATATAGTGTACAAATAAGCATCTAGATTTTATTCTGGTATCGGGAGAGGAAACATCCTTGATCCTTCCCCATTGGCAGATCTAGTTCTCACTGCTCTCGTATAGGGCTTGGGCTGCAAGACTGCTACACTGTCAAGGAATAGGAGGTTTAGCATGATCTCTTCAGCACTACTATTGTATATCAACTTGGTGTAATTATCTGGAAAACTTTATGTTGACTTTGTCGTAGCCGATTTTAGAAGTGTCTTAGTGCCAGGATTGCCTCTTGAAATATGACCATGTGATTTCCCATATCTATGACAACCTTGACATTGTTGTCTGAACTAGATTAGATACGCTTCTGTGGGCAATGCTTTGCTCAACTTCTGACTTATCTTGGGAGTTTTAAAATGTAATGCACCATGGATATTCTTTAATTTGTAAAGTTTTTAAAATGTAATACACCATGTCTATTCTTTAGTTTCTAAAGTTCCTTGTAAGCTATTCTCAAGATGAAATTTATGCTTGGAATCCATTTTAATTGTTCCAATTTATGCGTTGGGGATTTCCTATCTTGGTTATGACTTTCACTGATCAAGTATGCATCTTATTGTAGTGGGAATATCAAAACCTATTGGAATAAGAATAGCTCTTCCAGATAGATGCAGATGTCATGGCCATGGTGGTGGTGCCCTGGGTGCCAAAATGAATTTATTTGATAGATTCGCTAGAGTTGTTAAGGTAGTAATTAAAAATCCAGCTTCATATATTACTGTTTGATACTATGATTGTAGACTAACATGTGGTCTTTTCCTTTGACAAGAATAGTCATATGCAAACGCTCTCATAAGCACATTTGAGGATCCGGAGAAGATCTTGGATCAAACTGTGCTTGAAATGAATGATGATTTGATTAAAATGCGACAAGCAACAGCACAGGTATGCTTTGCCTTTATAAATTCTGAGACTTTGCTTTTATAGTTTTATGTCAATCATTTCCTTGCTTACCTAATCACTTTAATAGGGAAATGGTATGGTTTTATTGTTGATCATCAATTTTCTAACTTTTCTGTTCTCGGAAGGTTCTTGCATCTCAGAAACAACTAGAGAACAAGTACAAAGCTGCACAACAGGCTTCAGAAGATTGGTAAGAAGCTTCTCAGAATTCTGATTTCTTGGTTGTTATCAGTCTCGCAGTTAATCGTAGTTTTGGTAAACAGGTACAAAAGAGCTCAACTTGCTCTGAGCAAAGGGGATGAGGATCTAGCTCGTGAAGCTCTAAAGAGACGTAAATCTTATGCTGTAAGCTTTTGTTGAGTTTTTTGTTGGCCTTCTGGGACAAAGTTCTTGCTTTGCTTGATTTTGCTTTTCTGATTGCATCTTCTGGGTTCTTAAGCTTAGTGGATTAATGGAAAAGAATTGTATTTAAGTTATAATAACTGGTTACATATCATTCGAAATCTTCTGCCATATGAATAGTTTGTAAGCAATTTACGTACTCCAACAAAGTGCTAGTCCTGTCCTTGAATGACTTTTTTGCATCTTCCATGATTGTCGATTAACAAGAACTTGAAATTGTCACATGTAAATGTGCTGAGAATAGACCATTTTATTCTGTTAATGCTAGGATAGAAGAATCATGCTGGATTGATTTTTCCAAAATCTTGGTAAACGACAGGGAAATGCCAGAGGATCATGTTACAGACCAAATCCTCACTATGCTTTCCCGAAATGACTTCATATTTATAAATTAATTGCATCTAGCTTTCAAGATTCTTTGTTGGCATCTATTTTGATTAGGATTTAGGAGAAGGAATTGTAAAGAAACTAAATTTAAGTGATGAATCTTTGCCACTTTTATGATAAAATAGCTTGCACTGCACTGGTTTGACAGGATAATGCAAGTGCATTGAAGACTCAGCTTGATCAACAAAAGACCGTCGTTGATAATCTTGTCTCGAATACCAGGGTATGTCAGTGTTTTCTATGTGTGAACTCATTGACTTTTATCTCTGTTATCAGATGCATCAGTTTATGGGTAGTGCATAATGGATAATATGTTCCTCTTGGCAGCTTCTGGAAAGCAAGATACAGGAGGCAAGATCGAAGAAAGATACCCTTAAAGCACGTGCTCAGTCTGCAAAGTATGTCATTTGTTAATTATTTGTCACTTCCATTTTAATACATTCAGTTGGGTCAGCATTTCATAGTGAATTCTGACAAATTTGATTGACTACTTGTTCTTCATTAGGACTGCTACCAAAGTAACAGAGATGCTAGGAACCGTAAATACCAGCAGTGCTCTTGGAGCGTTTGAGAAAATGGAAGAGAAGGGTAAGGATTTTGCAATCTCTTAGAAGAAACATAAATATCTGAATGCATTAATGGAATTGTTTCTTGTCATAAAAAAGGATCTCCTTCCAATACTTGGTCTTTAAGTTGAAATATTTTTCAATATTTTGACTAGAAAGTCTATCATTCAACATTGATTGATTCACCCATTCTCTTATCAGTGTTGGCCATGGAGTCGCAAGCAGAAGCGCTTAATCAACTAGCAACAGATGACCTTGAAGGAAAGGTATAAATCTGAATTCATTACTTGGTGGTCAGCGAAAACATGAATGAATTTTACTTTTCGCTTGGCACTATTTTGGATCTCCATTGGTTGTGACAGTTTGCGATGCTGGAGAGCTCCTCAGTCGATGATGACCTAGCAAACTTGAAGAAAGAGATTTCTGGAAGTTCAAGGGTACCTAAATCAATCTCTTTTCAGTAGTTTTACCTTTCCCTTTTCTGTTACATTCAAGCGTCACAATCAACTTAAAGTCGTTACCATTAACCCATTATGTACTCTGCTGCATCCATGTTTTCAAAGCCTTGTCTAACAGTTAGTTCTCAGGGCACATAAACCTGTTTCCAAACCACGCACCAAAAAACAATATAGCTTATACGTATTAGTTACCTCGTCAACTGCCTTACCGGCACGGTTTACATTGTCAACATGTTCAATGAACACATCTATATTTCATTGTTCTGATACGGTTAAACACTATTAGTGTATGAATTGAGATGAATTATGACCACTTAACAATGTTCGTGTTCCATCTGCCGTGCAGAAAGGGGAGCTTCCACCCGGGAGAACAGCCGTGAATGCGACACTGCCATTGAAGGACGTGGAGATTGAGAATGAACTGAATGAGCTAAGAAGAAGAGCCAGAGAATATTAGGACCCCTGGCACATGTTCAGATTGTTTCCCCCATGTATAAGAAACTTTTTCTCCTAATTTTTTGCCTATATTACAACAGTGAAAGTTTGGTTTTTGATGGCAAGGAGAAATTACCATGTATTACCCAACTCCATTTTCATCAACTTTCATTACTATTACAGTTTGATTTGTTTAAATGGAACGGATAATGAAAGTTTGGTCTTTAACCATGTCGGGGAGGTTGAGCCTAAAAGGATTTCAGGGTAGTAGCCGATGGTTCGTACCCGATGGTCCTCTGTTCGACTATCAGATATGACCGCTCTCTATTTGCCAAAATCAAGTAATGGAAAGTCCTAGCGAAGAGAAGTACCGAGTTTTTTACCCTCAACTTCAGTTAAAGATTTGATCAGCCCAATTAATTGTCTTTGAAAATAGCAGTGAGTTATGAAAGCCCCATTCCATGAACTAGTTTTGGGCTGTATCATCTTTAGGGTTTTGTTAGTTTTGAGGTGATATGAAGAGTTCTTACCAAAATCATGTTATCTTCATTAAGTTTATCGGCTTGTGCCGAAACCAAGTGATCTAATAACCTTGAACCGTGATCTAGACTTCACCAAATTTTTGGAGGTGAGCTCCACTTATCCAAACCCATTGCACTAATCTTTTACAGCCATGCTGGTAAGCTCCATCGTTCTCCGAGGTGAAATGTGCCAAAACCTCCCGACATGGGAAAATGGCGACTCACCCACAAAAGCCGCCCTCCTATTATCTTCTTCCACCTCTGGCCTAAAACTAAAAATGCTCGGGACTTACCATTGAAGTTTTACCCACTATAGCCGTGTAGGGATCATTGCGAGTCTGCGACAAAAAAGTGCAATTACCTGAAGGGTAAGCTAAACATCACATTCAGAGACTGCAACGACGGGTCTTTTTTAAGCACACATGAGGCCATGACCCATGGGCAACAATACTTCACAAAATAAGTAATACAGCAGGAGACATCTTTTTTAAGCACATGTGAGAGAAATCCTACAAAGTTCATATCTTTATGTCACAAAACGCAAGAGGTGATTTCGGGAAATACAAGCATTATACGAGTAAATAAATTCAAACGGCAACACATAAGAAAAAACTGAAAAAGCAGCCGATCCTCCCTATCTAGCATCCCAACTAATAGGGTATTAATCTCAAGTACATCTCATAGCAGGCATATGATGAGATCCTGAGGTTTCGCACAATCTTCACTAGCATCACCATCCAACTAGTATCGGTCACGACGCCTACCAAAAAGAACACAAGTGCAGATTAAACATTCGAATATGAGGTTAGTTTGAGTAGGTCAACCAAGATTTTAGAATGGATAGCTGGAGTGAGTAGAAGGAAACTAACAATGCTGATTTAGACAACATGGCATGCATGCGCTGATTGTAGCCCCAAAAAAAATTCACAAATGAATAGGAATGTTGAAGCTGAGGGGAATGAGATACCTGTTGCGATCGTGGTCCCTCGACCGATCTGGAGACCGTGAGCGGGACCTACGTCGACTTCTCGAGTCATAGCTGCGAGAACGTTCTCGTTCTCTTTCACGATCATAGCCACGGTCTCTGTCATTATGCCTATCACGATCCCTAGTCCCACGGTCATAATCCCTCTGATCCCGACCATCCCTGTCCTTACTTGGCTCTCTTTCACGATCTTTACTTCTCTCTCTGGACCTACATGGAACACCAATTACTTGCTAGAGAACACTGACGCAAAAGGGTAAAACCAAAAACTGGGGGAATCCACTTTACCTTGTTTGCTCCCTTTCCTTGCGTATCCTGTTTCTCTCTTCCTGGCAACACAATTGTAAACAAGCCACTAAAAATCTTGGATAGAATTATCAAGAACAAGAAGTTCCAAAGTGTACCTTCCAAGAAGTTCCAAACTAGATTTTCTAGAATAGAAAAGTAGAGGAACATTTACTCTCCGATACAGGTGACATCAGATTCCCAGCTTATTTAGAAACACTCAAGAAGAAGAATTAAAAACTCTTATATGAAGATGGGGAAAAAAAATACACCAATAAGCTAGAGAATTTCACCCATTGATCTCAGCCCTGGTGAACATGCCGCCATGATAACCGTTGAGTAACATCAGAGAACCAAAAAAACCAAGCGGAGCTCTTATTCCTTCCAGAAACCCCACCTCAAAACAGAAAGGAAATAAGGTGCGAATAGACAGGTACAGAAAGGCAAAGTCCAGTTGTCTCTCTAACCATAAGAGATTCAGTTTTCTTGTTATTTTAACGCAGAACTTTCATCTTATGTAGTTAGGTTTACTCTGTTGAATATTTATTACTACTGGTAGATACTAGAAACCAGTTACAGGAACTTACCCAAGTCCTTTGGCTTGAACTAGATTTCCATTTATCAGCAAAAAGGCCAGAACAGAAAAACAAAACACGCATACTATACCAGTTCCCAGTTCAGAGGAAGCTTCAAAAGTAACTTACAACAAGAAAAATGCATAGAATGGCATCTCCAAGTTAGAAGAACTCACAGACGGAACCAACAATTGATACTTGCTATAGAACAATGTGAAACATTATACCAGCACCTGAATCAAATATTCATAGACCCTTTTCAAAAATGGGACTGAGAAGAAGCTATCGAAAATAAACAGAAACCCCCCCGAAAAAAATAACAGACTTTCACTTTAACTTCGCACTGGATGGATTAACTTTCAACATAATACAACTCCACATATAAAAAGCTACCGAATGAGAACTGTGAGGGAAGCAATAAGCATCATCCATTTGTTTTCCTACTAGCAATGTCTCCTTTCCATTTCATTTTCTAAATGATATTCAAATTCAAACATACTGATGAATTCAGCAAACTGTGTACTTGTCATAATTAACTCCTGATGAATTCAGCAAACTGTGTACTTGTCATAATTAACTCGTATCTCACATGAAGTGAGACAAATGAAATGAACCATTAAGCATTCGGTTTCTCACTTGCAATATTTCCTTTTGTCCTATGCTGTATATTACATAAAATCCAAACATAATCTCGAATTGAGCAAAAAATACAAACATGTTGTGATAAATGTCTAAATCATCTTACCTGAAGTTCTGCTAGCTTCTCACGAATTTGCATGTAGCCCATGTGTAGCTTTCCCCCAAAATGATCTGCCAATCGCTGATTACTGGAGAACAAAGAACATTAAATCATATATAGTAACACAACAGGCAATGAAATGATTAACAGACATCCAATAAGTTTCTATCTAACAAAAGGATGACCAACAAGATAAATGTAAAGACGCACATCATTTAGCTGCAAAAGTTATCCTCGTAAAACTGGGGCCAAAGCCTGTTGGTGACAAGTAGGTATAATCACCCAGTCAAAAGATGAACCTTATAACCCCCGACTACCTTTGACACAATAGAAAAAACGCAAAAAATCTCAAGGTGGCAGGAAGAGGATTGAGCATTAGTACCTGTCATAAACACTCAAAAATGCTCCACATATGTCACAGACACGCAATTTTTGATCAGTCTGCAAACAAAGACATACAACTTGAATGCTTTTCTCCTGGGCCATGTGTGCTCAGCCAGAAAGTAGGGCAAAATACATGAAAAGCAAAATAAATAAACAAACAAATACAATTAAAAGGGAGAAGAAAGCGAGGGAATTACAATTCGAACAGCTGCAGCAGAGTCTAGGACAGGTTCCTGCCTAGGAGCCAACTGAAACACACAAATATTGATTGGAAAGGGTTATAAAGGACTGAATAGTTTTCAGAAGGAAAATGATCCTGAACTAGACACTATCAACAAGTGTTAACCTTTTTCAATGCTTCGGCTTCCTCTAGTGCTTTTTGTGCTTCATCAACCAGTCCTTGTTCACCTGAAATATAAATATGAAGATAAAAAATTATAACAAACTAAATAAATTCCCATTAACATACCTTCCAATTTCCGACTAAAATAATTTTGATGAAAAACTTTTTAGAAGAAGTACAAAAACTGTACACAAGGCATAAGCAACAATGGAAGAAAAATATGAGCCAAAAGAACCCAAACCCAAGGTTAAACAAACAATTTAGTTGAGAAACGACAATCTGGAAACTTATTTTGATTAGCAGGACCTGATAGATAGAAGGGATGTACCACAAGAAAAACAGGAACTCGTGAATCAAATTAGAAAAAATTACCAAGTTCTTCTGCCTTCTTCAGTTTCTCATTAATCATCTCCTGTGTGCGAGCATCAGGAGCCACTCCAGGCAAGGGAGCTAGTTGAGGTGGATTTGGTAGAGGTTGGGGCAAAGAGGCCCTGTCTTTGTTGAAGGCATCTAACAGAAGCATTGACTGTAAAAGGATATTCATAAAAGTGTCAGTTGGAAGTGGTAGCACGTAGTAACACATGTGGAAATGCATGCAAGAACAAAATGTCTAATGTATGATGAAAACCTGGTTGTCAGCTCTTTTGGTCCTCAGCTCTTCAACCACTTCTAGAGCCCGGATCTTAAAATCCGTCTTACCTTCAAGATCTACAAATAAATTTTCCAAAAATACTGTTAATAAGCAGACTCCGAATGATGAATATATTTGTGAAAATTAAACTCATATCACAGTTTCAAGAAAGGCCAATTTTGATTTTAACCTCAAAACAAACTCACCATACTCATCAGCTTCTTTGAGTTTTTCTTTGATCTGTTTTGATAATTCCATCACCTCAGGTGTCTGTCAAGAAATGAATTAGTCAATTTAGCACCAGAAAACAGAAAAAAAAAATGAACCAACACACTATTGCCAAATTGTCTATATATAACATAATCTTCTGAATTACCTGTGTCACTTCAGTTACAGAAATAGCTATAGCAGCTTTAGCATCTTCTTCAGAAAGACGCTTAAGGGCTCTGCTGATTTTCCTTTCACACTCAACGATGAGCCTGTCAATCACATCCTCAAGGTCTTTATCATAGCTATCAGTACCCTTGGCCTTCGCTTCTTCATATCTGAGGAGACGTTAAAGGAGCTACCAGATATATGAAGCACAATGTTCCCAAAGAGCAATAACATAACATACTTAAGGTAAGACTTCCAAAATTTAAATAATTTCATTTCTTTTTACATTACTTCACTATTTTTATTCTTCTACTTTTTTCAAAATACTGTCTTCCTTGTGAATAAGATACTGTACTATCAGACTAAACCTAAATTAAACAGTGTATAAACAGCAACAACAACAAATAATAATACTGATAGTAGGTAGTTATAATAAATAATAATAATTGCATTAGGTTCAATTTAATGTTCTTTTCCGTCTCAAAATATACCACAAATAATTCAGAATTACTGAAAATACGGAATCATGCATGACTCACAAAGTTCCATAAAACAACTTCAACAAATAGTTAACACTTAAAAGTTCATAACTGGTCACAGATAAAGGAATATTTTTTTGGAATACTCAACATAATGGGGACAAGCAAATATTGCCATCAAAAGAAGAAGATGAAGAAGAAAAATTAAGGATACTCTTTCCTCAATGGCAACGAGTGTACTTTTGGACATGGTCCCATATCCATTTTCTGAAATAGAAATAAGATTGAGAAGTGAGAATAAATAAAGCCAGCAAAGAAGTAGAGTTAGCACAAAGCTGTAAGAGATAACAAAATTTCACATAGTCAGGCTGAGAAAGCCAATCCTTAATCATCCAATGTTTGTGATTTCAAAATATTTTCAGAAAGGGATGCTCCCCCTTCTCAGTCAATGGAGAATATCACAAATTGATCCTCAATCGCACGGAATATAGCCAGTCTCTCACGCAGAACATATCTACTTATCAAATGGTTTTTTTCCCAATAAACTATCAAAATATAAGCAGAACTTCCTGACTCTGATAGGCAAGAATAAGGTGTACACATGGTACAATACTTAAACTAATCAAGTTTCAAGTCAAAATCATTCAGACAAATGTACAGCCAATAGCTCAAACTATGCCGACATAAACCCAAGGAACAAAAAGTTCTTCCCCGTCTTGTGAAGGGGCCAACAGTTTCCCTCAATTAGGAAGCCATCTTTGTCAGCTAAACGAAAAATCTACGCATCCGGGAGCACCTAATCGCCATGAGCCAGCTGATTAACATCCAAAACCCTAATAGCCACACCTCATAGCTAATCTAACACCCATTATCCCCCTAATTAAAAGATAAACCAAAAAATCCAGATATCTCACCGATTCTGATTCACTCCTTTCGCCGGGACAGTACAATTCACGAATCAAAAAGAGCACGTGCGGAACGAATCAATTAGCAAGGGATACATCAAGACATCAAATGGAGATGGTTAGGGTTTACCGTGAGTTGAAAGAGCTCGTGAGGACAGAGACCGGACAAGAAGAGACGGCAGACATCGCGGTCGTAATACTTCCTGTTCACTTCCTTGACATCGCCATTGCGATTAGCTCCCATTAACACATCCAGCTGCTTCCTAATCGCATCCATGGTGGCCTCTCTCCCTCTTTCTTCCGCCCTATCTCTTTCTGATCTTCGGGAGGCTTTTTCAAGTTAGGGTTTTGGTGAAGAAAGCCTAATCAGCCTGCCGATTGCTACTACTCGATTCCTTTTTAGTTTTTACCTTTTACAGTATTATTATTATGTTAGTATTTTTTACGTCCATATCTTCGCACCGTAATTTCTACCCTTTCAATTTTAATAAATGTGAAGTCGGTTTGCACAGCATAAAAAAAATTATTTTCGAATCAAAAAAAATAATTGAATAAAATATATATATATATATATATATATATATATATATATATATATATATATATATATATACATACATAAAAAATGATAAAAATAATAAAAACTATCAACGGTGAAACAACAATAATACGAACTTTCAAAACTACTAATTCATATCTATTAATATTATTAATTCTGCTAGCATTTTGCTGACGTGTCACGCCCACAATTAAAGTTGAATTTTTTATTCAAATGAGATTTTCTTATCGGTCAATTTTATTATGGAAACTTTAAAATATTTATTACCTATTTTAAATATGATTTGAATCCATTCCCTTTTTTGTATTTTCGGTTATATTGCCGTAAATATTGAGACATGTTTCCATTTTTTTTGCGATTGCAATATATATATTATATATTATATATATTATATATTATTTTATATTTTTTATATATATTACTAATTCTGCTAGCATTTTGCTAACGTGTCACGCCTATAATTAAAGTTGAATTTTTTATTCAAATGAGATTTTCCTATTGGTCAATATTATTATGGAAACTTTAAAATATTTGTTTCCTATTTTAAATATATGATTTGAATCCATTCCGTTTTTTTTAATTTCGGTTATATTGCCGTAAATATTGAGACATGTTTCCATTTTTTTTTTCCAATTGCAATATTCTCATAATTCGTCTACATACATTGAACTTAAATTTGAATCTAGATATATTTTATTTTTGGAAATTTATACTCTACATAGACCCATATACAATTGTCAGTTTATAAAATGCTATGGAGTATAAATTAACTTTCACATATGTTCATATTTTCTCACCAACCATGCAAGTATTTCATTTTCAAATAAATTAATCAAAGATGTACTCGGATTGCCTGCATTCATTATCTTAACAGATTGAATTCATTTAAATATTTATTTATTATATCACATTTATCCCAATCATGTTAAAATTTACTACTCTCTATTCGTTTATCTAAGTATGTTGTTTAATATTCATTCACGCTTTGTTAGGATGGTAAAAATTATATAAAATATTATTTTTTCAATTTTTTTATAAATTAATTTCGATAATAGGTAATCTATTAATCTATTAATAATATTAATTCTACTATCATTTTGCTGATGTGTCACACTCACAATTAAACATGAATTTTTTATTCAAAATATATTTTCTTATTGGTCAATATAATTGGTGAAATTTTAAAATATCTGTTTCCTATTTTAAACATATTTGTTTCCTATTTTTATACTAAAATATTATTTAATTTGATATGTTGTATGTCAATTTGTGATCTCTTTTAATCGTCTACATACATAGAACATTCGTCAAGTCTTGGCTGATTTTATTCTTGGATATTGAAATTGTTGATTTATCATATTTAACCGATTGCAATATTCCCCACAGTGTCTACATACAACGAACATGTAATTATTTTAGACATCTTAAATGACTATCGAAAAATAAATAATATTTTAAGACTCACAAGCATTACTAATGCTTATTTTACATCTTGGATGAGGCTTCTTAGGTCACTTTTCTACCTTTAAGGATCTTTTTTTATCATCTTACGTACCTTTATTTTCACTATTTATTTCTCTCTCTTTCTAACCATCGTTCTCATGAAAATAATGAATAAGTTATGTACATCTACATAACTTCAAAATTATTCACACAATCATGTGCTTATGATTTTTTAATATTTATACGGGAGCTTATATTTTACTTTTTAGATCTATGCTAATGATAATAATTATATATTTATTTCAAATTATATTAGGTGGTGTGTTTGATTGTTATTACTACTTTACCTTATTAAATCATTTTCAAAATTTGTATCGTATCTCTTTCCAACTAATTTATAAATTATAAAAAAATACTTTATACATATTTTTGTTGTAAACACGTATATATATTAATATAGTATTATATAGATATATAAAATGATGTTCAAATTAAAATGGATCAGGCTCACGTGACTTCAAGGCACGGGTATTACACTAGTACAAACTATTACACATTAAACCAAAATTGATATAGGGTCCAAAATTTATAAACACTAAATTCATTTGAACTTAATATATAATTAATAATAAATTGTGGTCAAAATTGTAAAATTTATAATTTCATTTTCCATCCCCAATCTCTAGAACAAAGGGCCTATTTTCTCAACCCTTTTTTTAAGGGGTGGAAGGAGGCAGAGGTGGGGAAATTTTCCCACCTTTGTGAGAGGAGGTGGAGGGGGTGGCCTATCGGCTATCTAAATGAGGGTGGAGGTGGTCTGGCGGAAAACACGCCCAAAATCAAGAACAGATGTCAGCGGCAATGGCGGGCCTGCAGCACGAGAGCTATGAGGTCGACGGCGACCGGCTACTAGACCACAAAAGCGACCGGACATCCACCAATCGCACAGCCCCAATCCACAATAATGACAGGCGACAAGCGAAAAGAAACCCCAGGGCCGCCGCCATCGCTCTCCTCGAAGGCGAGGAACCGCTTCACCGGGTGGGTGATGTGCTCCACGTCGAGGAGGGTCCCACACGCCACAGAGGAAGTTGCACGGAACGGCGTCGTTCTTGACAGGAGGATATCCACGAAGAACCGCTTCTTGATCCACGTTGCGGTCACGCTTGTCTCCTCGTCCCCCGAGGAGGAGGGGCGGTCATCGGCGACGGCGAAGAGTGAGAGGTCGGGGAGCCACTTGGAAGAGTAGTGGGCGATGATGGAGCTGATGAGATCAGGGCGGTCGCCCTTGGCTTTGATGTCCGAGATGGTCTTGTCGTATTGACGAAGTAGTCCATGCCCGAGATGGTCTACGTAAAGAGGGGATGGAGAATGAGATTATAAATTTTACAACTTTGACCACAATTTATTATTAACTAGTCTAGACTTTTAAAATTGATGATCTAAGTACACTCATCTTATTTTTTAGATGTTATCATATTAATCAATGCGTTTGAACTTTTAATTGATGTATAAAACATCGTCCGGGAAACATAGTTTAATATATACATAACTTCGTCCACAAAGCACCAAATCGAGGTATGTTTATTTTTGATGCTGGTGTCATAGGAAAGAGAGGAAAAATTAATCGGTTTTGATAAATAAAAAAATGCATAACTTCGTCCATAGAGCATCAAATCGAGCCATGTAAATTCCTACAGCTTTCTAAAGAAATCATCAACATTTTCCTTCATGAAAATTTGCCTAGTTATTTTTTTTTTGCCGCTACTGTCACATGAAACCAAAGGTCGTTCAAACAAAAGGAAGCCAAAGAAATAACCGGTACACTGAACACTTACATAAATTTTATTTTTCAAATCTGAAAAATAAAATTATGGGTTCAAGATTTGAAAATCTTGAATCTACTTAATAATAATTTTAACCTTTTTTATTTTATAATTATGGATTCAATATTTAAAAATCTTGAACATACTTAATAAAAAAAATTACCGATTTTTTTAAATAATTGTGGGTTCAAGATTTGTAAATCTTGAACCTACTTAATAAAAAATTTAACCATTTTTTATTTTATAATTGTGGGTTCAAGATTTTAAATTTCTGAACCTACTTAATAAAAAAATTACCATTTTTTTTGAATAATTGTTGTTCAAGATTTTAAAATCTTGAACATACTAAATAAAATGTTTCGCCTTTTTTTAATTGTAGGTTAAAGATTTCAAAATCTTTAACCTGGTTAATAAAATTCAATATGGTAAGTTCAAAATTTTCATTTACCCATAGCTTTAAAATTTTATAATAGTTTGTTCAATTTTTTTTAACTATATGAATAAGATTTTTATAACTATAACTTCGAGATTTTATAACATAGGTTCAAATTTTTATAACTATGAGTTTAACATTTTTATACCTCAAAGTTCAAAATTTTATAACTTGAAGTTCGAGATTTTTATAATTATAGATTTAAGATTTTTATAACTAAGTTTAAACTTTTTAACATACTATTTTATAGTTGAGATATAAGCTTAGCAATATTATGTCTTTTTGTTTGATTTCAATAAATAATCAAAGCAAGCCTAGACAAAGATGTTTTATAATTGTATGTTCAATATTTTTTTTTAACCATGAGTTTACGGTTTTATAGTTTAAGGTTTTATAATGGTAGGTTGCTTAGTGCAAACATTTTTTTTTTTTTTGATTAGGAAAGAATTCGGGTGGGCAAGCCCTACCCGGCGGCATCCTTGCGGATGAGGTTAAGTAGACCAGAATTATTTTGAATATCGACTCCTCGGGCAGAGCGGCAAAGGTGTGCAACCTTATCCGCCACTCTATTGCCCATACGAGGTACGTGAAAGTACTCTACTTCTTTCACTGTCGATAGCAAGACTTGAACGTCTGAGAGGATTAGCTCGATCTCCCAAGGGCATTTAGCTTTCTTGTTCAGGTAGTCTATGATAATCTTACAATCACCTTCGATTTGGATTCTTTCTATGTTTAGTTGTATTACTTTTTGGATCCCCATTTTTAGTGCAAGAGCCTCTGCTGTAATTGGCTGCTGTTTTCCAAGAATTTGGTTATGAATGGAAACCGGATGGCCTTCCCAATCCCTAATAATGATACCAGAAGTACTATCTCCATTAGCAATGGAAGATCCGTCGAAATTGAGTTTGTACTTCCCTCTTGGGGGTTTACGCCAACGTATTGTTCTTTGTTTGTCGCTCTTTTTTGGAAAAACCCTTGTAGATGGGCGAACACATTCATCCCAATCTTGCTCTATAGGGGATGTTTTGTTCCAGTTATCTATGTGGGATCTGATCATACGGAGAACGACATGTTGTTGCGGGATTGTGGTAGCTTAGTGCAAACATATAAAATACAATAGACGATTTTTAGTAAGAAATAAAAAACTATAAATATTAGATTTTAGCTATCATCACACTTCAAAGCAAATCCTACAATGATCAAGTGTAACCCAAATCCGGTGAAACCAAAATCCTGTACGAATTCAACAATGTAAAGGATAAAAAATTGCACTTGTGATCTGATTGTTTAAGATCCTCCTCTCCTATAAATGACGGAGGGAAAACCTTTCGTTGATGCGCCAAAGTAAACTCAAACTTACAACTAGTATAGTAATAAGCAAGAGGTCGATCCCAAAGGGAAATTCGTTATTCAAGTGTGATTAAAGTGTCAAACAAGTAACCAAAGAGGGGGTTTTGAGTGTGTAAAAGTTCCGCCTTTTATCAAAGCGGATTGAAGCAAACAAAAGTAAATGATTTTGATTTAGACAATTATGAGAAGCAATTCTACCTACAATTTTCCACTTTATTGGATTGAAGCGATCCTTGTAACTTCTTCTCGTCCTATTAAGTTTCCTATGAATACCCTTGTCCCGACCTAATATAGTTACTAGTCCAACCAGTCCTAGCAACCCTTATCAATCGAACAGTCCCTAAAGAAGGATTTAACCCAATTGATAGCTTTAAGTTCAGAGATTAGCCAAGGTATTTGCAGTCCCTAAAAAAGGATTTAACAACACATTCAACTTCCTACTCATTCAATTAGTTCAACCAGCCCTAAAGGAACAAGTTTGCCACTTAGGTTAAGGTTCACAACCAGGAATCTACAAAACCTTAGCAATTGAATTGATCTAACAAGTTGGCCAGACAAGATAGAACAAAACAATAAACAATCAAGCACAAAGAAGTTGAAGCATTCAAATATAGGAAACAAGGAACGAGAATTAGAAACTCACAATCAATCCGAATAAAGCTTCAAATTGCATGCAGAATAGATGAGTTTAGTTCCTCATGGAAGACATCGCTCAAAATCTCTAAAACGTCTAATTTTTATTTTTTTTATTAGGTAAAAATTCGAGCTCAGATAAGTCTGAAACTCGAGAGGCCGACGAATCGGCAGACGGACTAACCGTCAACATACAACCATAATCAACACAAATCAACAAGGAAGAAAGAAGAATCCTAACAACCCATAAAAGACGTTGGTCAACGGAGGAGTCGATGAAGATCCATGACGAGCCACGAATGCCGAGAACACGGGCGAGTGCCACGACTCACACGGAGTCTCGACGCCGAGAAGACGGAGAACAGTAACCCACCACCGGAAAGGGCGAATCCTGGGGATGTGCGGATCACCGACGTTGCCCCCACCTAAATGAGGGATCTTCGAAGACCACGAACACAGTCACGATCCTCTTGATCATACAAGACGCCCGATACTGCAACCCAACTCGGAACTAAACGCAAACACACCAAGGCAGCGACTCAAAGCTAAACGACGAAGCAAAATACGGGCCAAAACAAGGAAGATCCATCCTCCGAAGAAAATTTGTGAGCAGAAATCCCGGGACCCAGTATAAAGTCCGGGGAGATTTATTATTTCTTATTAACATTAATATTTTCCAAGCCCTTTCGGATTTATTCAACCCTTTCGGAAATTTAGGCAAACCCTTTCGGGTATTTGGTCATATATATAAAAATATTTATATATATGTATAAAGGAGAAATGTTGACATTTGCTTGCCTTGCAAGATGGCAACCTAGAGACCTAGATGCAGAGGCACGTGGGTGGAATTAGTGCCGAGCAAGAAACCAAAGCCTTAACTTACTGTAGTATATACTCTGTATTTTTATTTTTTTATTTTACTGGTTGCCTTGAGGGACAAAACGAGAGCAAGCCCAGCGACCAAACCAAGGAGGGCACTCCAGCAGGGAACCGCCGGCTACTAGACGTCTAGACAAGGTGAAGGGGTTTCGGCCCGCACCCACCGATACCCGAACGAGCAGCGGAAGAGCCTGCAAACAAGCGAACCGACACTCGACGGAGACAAATCGGGGGCCGAGGGGATAGATCTGGTGAATGAGGCATGATACGAGACATGAGATGAGGGTGAATCGACGAAGGATTCACAGTCGGCGGACGGCACCGCTTCCGCATCACCAAGCAAACCGGAGATGGGGAAGAAGCACACAAGCCCCTTGCTTGAGCGATTGGACTTTGCTTGTTCAAAAATGAACAAGGGGATGATGAAATGGAGAAGAAGACACCAATAACACCATAAACATCAAAAGCCCCAAACTAATTTAGGCTTTTGAACGATTTTTCATGGACAGATTTTCCGATTAGGGATTTTCGAAACTTGTTCTTCAGGGTGCCGACACACAAAGCATGGCGACCCGCAATGGTGCACGAGTGGCCGGAGCCGGGTAGAGCAACCGGAGCCGGGATAAGGCGGCCGAAGCCGAGATTTCAAGGCTCTCTCGCTCAAGAGCAGGAGAGAGGTTTTCTTTTAATATCATCTTAATTAATAACACAGGGGTTTGTCTCTTCAAAGAGAAGGATTTCCTTACCGATCTCAAATCGAAGTTGTAGGTACCCGTCGACGGCAAATGTCAACGGGAGGTTTGAGCCCAAAAAGGGGTTTTTTCCTGAGGGGTTAATGAATGAATAGAATAGAAGTTCTGAAAATAACATAAAACTTGACTTTTTAAAACATCAAAGTCGGTCATGAAAGAAATAAATAAGTTCTAGGGTTTTAATTAATCAAAACGCTGCGAATTAACGCTGACGACCAATGTTGCGGGCGCAGCATAGGTGTTGCGCCCGCTGCACACTGTTTCCTCCAACCCTTTGCAAATTGATTGGCCGCGGGCGCCGCAAGGTTGCTGCGTCCGCAGCCAGGGGCTTTTCACGGAAAATCTATCATGAATTCGCTTTTCTTGTCAACAGTAAAGTTGTAGTTTTCTGAAAGAGCTTTCCAACGCATGGTCATAATAGTCAATCAGACAACCGAGGCCTCCAGAAAGTGCAAAATAAGTTCAGCATGTTTGGTGACAACTTCTGCAGACTTGTTCTTCGTTTAGGTTTGCTTCTTCTTCTCAGGACCTCTTGAGATCTTCATGTAAGCTTCTCCGATCAACTAGACATTCTCATCTAATGCGTTAACGACTCTTGTCTCATCATCGGATCCACGATTACCTGAAATAATCAATAAAAGTGTGTAGATTCCGACTCCACTAACATAG
This sequence comes from Persicaria tinctoria, assembly GCA_037127255.1. Lineage (NCBI taxonomy): Eukaryota > Viridiplantae > Streptophyta > Magnoliopsida > Caryophyllales > Polygonaceae > Persicaria > Persicaria tinctoria. Next base: position 13,550,325 of record JBANSL010000012.1, read on the forward strand.
AGAGCAAATATGCAAATTGTACTTAATCATCCATGAAATGCATCTTAACTAAGTTAAATGCAACCTATTATGCCTACCTAAATGCATGCTATCAAACTCCCCCACACTTAACTTTTGCTTGTCCTCAAGCAATGATAGAATGAACATGAATCAATGTATCCCACAGAAAATCCCTTCAAGTTTCAACCTCATCAAAAAGCAACATCATATCAGGTGAAAACATAAACCAAGCAAACAAACGTCATATTATTCCAGTGATCAAAGCTTAGAAGTAGACATCATCCAACCTCACCAGAAATATGTGTTTCACTCATGTGTTTAGGCTTTAAGGTACAACTCTCAACTCAATCCAAAATGCACTAAGCTCATAGAGAATGACCACCATATCACCAAATATCTACCGAAATGTCATTACTTGTGGGACACAATAAAGACAACTAAATAAAATGTGACACTTTTTTTTCTTTTCTTTTGTTTTGTTTTCTTTTTTTTTTCTTTTTCTTGTCTTGGTGCTTTCCTTACGCGAAGCGCAAACATGGGTGTCATGAATGACCCCGGTCTATCAACACCTTAACCTACTAAAATGAAGTCCACTTGAACATCTTTTGACGCAAGTTGCAAACATGGGTGTCATGAATGAACCTGGTTACTCAATGATCAAGCTTTCTTTCCTAGTGGATAGTTTTCAACACCTTTTTGCGCGAATCATGCCCATGTGTGTCATGCGTAGACCCGGTTACTAAGTGCATCAACCATTGCCACCTTATTCACTAAATATTCACAAATTCAAATAATAGACTCAAAATATAAACATAAACTCCGCAAGCAACAGACATGTGAGTCGGTCTTTAAAAATAGATACTGCAGTCAATGCCAAGAGGTAGCAACACAAGGAGAGTAATTCACACAACTGAGCAAAAGAATTCAAATAAGGCCAAACATTCTCACATGGCATGTTTTGAGGACTTCAATCATACTTTAGCTCAATCATACATGCTCAATTATATTTGCTAGCTCATGTTCCACAAAAATCAAATAAAGACAAAAATCAAAACATCCAGAACTCCACGGGATTTTTATGAATCATGCTTGAAATTTAAAATAGATGACAAACTAAGCCAGATGAGTATTTGAATAACACATATGTATGTAATGCATGATTATTTTTGGATTTTTTGAATTTTTTTTAATTACGAAAATAAACAAGAAATTAATAAAAATGATTATATAAATTAAATATGGTGCAGAAATTTAAATATGATCTCCTATATGCACTAATGTCTCTCCCCCACACTTAAAGTTTTCATTATCCTCAATGAAACAATAAAGACAACAAAAGTAAATCAAATATAATCAGGGTGAATGATGCGTTGTAATCCCCAACGACTCGAATTGTTCGGATCTTGCGTTGCCTTAAGCCAATTTCGACTCGTACTTGAGAAAAGCTTGACCCGTTCTTGAATATTTGATCGGCCGAATTGATGACGTGAGTACGGACTTGTTACCAACTCAATGTTTGGCTTTTCTCAAGTCAACAATGACGGCTGGCTCCATAGCCATCGAAAGTGGCCGGCTTAATTGCCCAATTGCAAATTGAAATTATTTGATCGGCAAAATTAGGAACCGGTTGTGGATGAAAGTGCGTAGGCGTAATTAGGGTTGAACAAAGAAGAGAACGCTTAGTCAAGCGCTCTTCTATTCAATTCAACGTAGTTAAAATGAAGGCAAATTACAACTTAAATAAGGAGTTGATGGTGAGATTGGTTCCTTGCAAAGGAAACCCTAGCCATCCCACTTTTATCTAAAATAAATAAATAAAAACCTAAGATAAATACTACTTATTTTATCTATCTAAAATGACTAAAATTAAATAGAAATAATTCCTTAATTAGCAAGGAAATAAATATCTCCTCACTATTATTTTCTCCTGAATAATAATAATTAAAATAGATAGGATAATTGTCAAAGCAAAAGTCGGTCAGCACTACAACCCTCTCGACAACGACCCCAGAACCCTCGACGTCGACTCTTTGAATCCATGGCGGCGCCTTCTTCTTGCGTTTCAAGATCACCAAATCTTCCTCCACTGGTCCTCGAATCGACTGTATCATTCTCCCCGACTTATCATCGATTCGTCCTCGAATCGAGTCGTTGAGGAGCGGGGAAACAGCAGCAGCAAGAATGAAGCATAAAGTCGGAGGATGAGCATGACAATTCGTCCTCGAATCGAGTCGTTGAGGAGTGGGCACATCAAAGACTTTCCCAGGAGGTACAATAGCTAACTCCATAGAAAAGGCCTCGACATCCACCTCGGTGTCGCCGGACAAAGTCAACACATCCTGCGCCAAGTCGCAGCCAGCTTGCAGAGCCATTTCGGAGGCCTTACCTAGGGAGTCTGGTAGCATAAGACCCACGGTTGGAAAGAGCTCGACGATATCTACGCAAGGGCTCTGAGATGAGGTGAATCCGAGGTCGGACTCAACGGGAATCGGCGAAACAAAACCGTCGCGCCGCTCAGTTTCCTGCGCAACGACCCCAACATTAGGCTCCTTAGGCTCAACATCCACCGAGATTACCTCTTCGTTGGTTGAGGCAACTATCATCGCTGGAGCAGGACGATAAGCCATGGCCAAAGCTTTCGGAAACGCCCCAAGAAAGGCATCACGGACGTCATTTGACATTGCCTCCAATTCATCCCTTAAGATCTCGTCCCACGTCATTCCCGAAGCCTTCTTTGCCTTATGCTCATCAAGTCCGGCTTGAATACAACGGTCGTACTCCAAATTCATTGAATCAGACAAATTAACATCAGAATCAAGAAGCAATTGCACAAACCTGAATCTGATACCAGTTGATACGTTGTAATCCCCAACGACTTGAATAGTTCGGATCTTGCGACATCTTAAGGGAATCTTGACCCGTTTTTGATGGATCTTGATCCGCCGATCGACCGACTGAGAGCTACGAAGGCATGCCTTCGCCAATTCACGTTAAATATGGCGGCTTGACCATGCCTTCAATTGAATTGGAATGTAACAATATATATATGATCGGCAAAGCAAGCTTAAATTGATCAACAATTGCGGCTTGATCAAAAGAGTTAATCGAGAATAAATTTGATCGGAAGAATGTGAGATGTAGAGAACAAGATGGAAGGCGTGAGTTTTAGGGTTGAACAAAGAAAAGAACGCTTAGTCAAGCGCTCTTCTATTCAATTCAACGTAGTTAAAATGAAGGCAAATTACAACTTAAATAAGGAGTTGATGGTGAGATTGGTTCCTTGCAAAGGAAACCCTAGCCATCCCACTTTTATCTAAAATAAATAAATAAAAACCTAAGATAAATACTACTTATTTTATCTATCTAAAATGACTAAAATTAAATAGAAATAATTCCTTAATTAGCAAGGAGATAAATATCTCCTCACTATTATTTTCTCCTGAATAATAATAATTAAAATAGATAGGATAATTGTCAAAGCAAAAGTCGGTCAGCACTACAACCCTCTCGACAACGACCCCAGAACCCTCGACGTCGACTCTTTGAATCCATGGTGGCGCCTTCTTCTTGCGTTTCAAGATCACCAAATCTTCCTCCATTGGTCCTCGAATCGACTGTATCAGTGAAGGAAAGGGAAAGGGAAAAAGAAAGAAAAAATTACCTCGGGTTGCCTCCCGAGAAGCGCCTTTGTTTCAAGTCGTTGGCTCGACGTTTTGCTTAAGCTTACGACACTAATCAGACATAGTCAAAGCCCTCAGCAACCTGTCAAACTCTTGTGCACAACTAACAAACAAGCATGCACTACATACAAATAAATTGAAACTAAATAATAATACATTTAAGAATTGTTTCGACTTATTGTATTCAGGAGCTTGACTACCCACAAAGGGCATATAATACCACCAATTTAGTTCTATTGGTGGGTTGTCAAAGTAGCAGTCAAATGGATCAACGTATCCATCAATATTCTCTCTAATGCAGGAGACAATCTTTACCTGCTCTGTAGCCTCAGCAATAGGCTCTGGACCTAATTCATCAATGGGGGAGCTAGGGATGGTCTCTTCAGATGGAGTGTCTTCTTCCTCTATCTTCTTAGTGTGATTTTTCACACTGACCTCAAGAGGTGCAACAGAGGTCTCAACGATTTGAGATATTGGAGAAAGTGACTCGTTCTGCGCACATTGATTATCCATGTAGCAGAAAAATTCCCACATCTCCGAGAGTCTCATATCCAATAAACCTCCATCACTCAGGCGCTCAGCAAGACTCCGTGTCTCAGGAGTCATGCCATCAGAGATGCATAGAAGCGCTTCCCTTATACTAGCTTGATATCCCCACGAATAAACATCGTTAATGTACTCCTACAGTCTGATGAAGTATTGATGAAAACTCTCTCCGTCTAACTGCAATAACCTAACCATTAACATATGTTAGTAGCAAGAGTGTGGACCATGTAAGTGGCCCACACCAAAAATCAGCACCAAAAACACACAAGAATCAATAAATTTCCCCAGCAACGGCGCCAAATTTGACGGAGGAAAAACCTGTCGTTGATCCGCCAAAGTAAACTCAAACTTACAACTAGTATAGAAATAAGCAAGAGGTCGATCCCACATGGAAATTCGTTATTCAAGTGTGATTTAAGTGCCAAACAAGTAACCTATACCATTCCCACCAGTGTTGCTGTATTGTTGCCAATATGGAGTCCAACAACGTGTGCTGCGTCAGACTCATAGTATGAGTTAAGCTGCTAGGCAGGAAGAACTCCAGCACATACTCATCATCCCCAGTGTACTTACTCCTCAAACAAATAGCAAAAGAGCTAGATAATCCGCGCATTTATGCATAGCTTCATTGAAGCATTCACCATGAGATGAGAAAGCCCTCCCAACAACTCCCCTGACCTTTCTGAAGATGATGCTCAGAGCACATGCCTCACGGAAACCCCACATGTGAGCATCTACGACTTAGAATGTCGAATCAGTGGTTGACATGCACACTTGTTCCATATAGCTTACATCAAAGCTAGAGCAACTCTTCTTAGACAACCACCATACACAAGGACACTTTGATGCTTGCATGGGACCCAAGTCTGAGCCAAGTGTAACTTAAACTTCTAGTTTAAGGTTTGAAATAACTTAAACTTTTCAGAAAAAATAGAATAAAATGAACTCATAAGTGCACAAGGAAGGGGTAACTAATCAGCCACTCACCATGGTAGGAAAACCAATGGTCTCTCTCCTAACTCTGCATGATTTAAAAGAGTTCTACCTTAATTGTTGTTGTCATACCTTCTGCACGCAACAGCACCTATACCAACCATTCCCACCTCATTTGGTATCTCCATAGAAATGCAAATGTTACCAGCTCCCATACAATTATTATCCATCTCATTCAAGGAAATCAAAATTGAACGGAAATTCAGAAATCGAATAGCAATTAAGAAGGAAATTGAAATAGATAACCAATTCAGAAACTCAGAAACAACAATCTGAACATGAAACTCCCAATTTCTAATACTCCAAATCGATTTCGAGGGTTAGGGTTCTCACCAAACAAAGACCCAGAGGTGGCTGCCATGGATGACGACGGCAAGAGGAGCGTGCTATGAAGCCGTATGCGCCCTAATGGCGACATATCAGGGGTTCTGGCTGGGACCCAGGGGTGGCTGTCATGGATGGCGGCGACAAGGGGAGCGGGTTGTGAGGCAGAGGCAGCCTAATGGCCTCGCTCCCTCATAACCGTCCTTTTTGCTTCCTTCTTCCTTCCTTCAGATCGTGGGAGACAGAGAGAGCAGTAAGAGAAGGAGAACAATGGAGGGAAAAAATCGTTGTTGAGAAAGAAAGAGGAAAAGAAGGGCAAAAAATAAAACAAAAGAAAATTTAGCGATGGGCTCCGTTACCTTGATCGGCGATGGAAGACGGCTGCACTAGCCCTAATGGCCACGACAAATTAAGGTTCTCTTGAGACCCCAGCCTCGATTCCGGCTTTTTCTGCAATTCTTTGGTGGTTTCATATCGTGGGAGAGAGAGAGAGAGAGGGGATAGAGTTTAGAATGGAGTCCTTCCGTTTTCCAGATAGAAAGAGGAAGAGAAGGTTAAAAAAAACGAAAGGAAAAATAAAAAATAAAAAAATCAGGTAGGCCTCCACGTGGATAGTCTGAGAAAGCTTGAAAGGACTCAGCTTTAAGATATATAAAGATTATATATTGAGTTCAAATGAATTTAGAGTTTTTAAATTTTGATCCCTGTATCAATTTTGGTTTAATGTGTAATCGTTTGTGTATGAATTGGTAGTTTTGAAAGTTCGTATTATTTTTGGTTCACCGTTGATACTTCGTATTATTTTTGGTGAATTTTCCTTTTAAAAAATAAAATATACTTCCTCCGATTTTTAATATAAGTATTATAATGTAAAAAATATAATTAAAAAAATTAAAATATTTTGTATAGTTTTTAGCTCCTAAAACTACGTGCATCAAATGTCGAGGAGCATATAAGTTGAATAAAAAAGGAAAATAGATTGGTAATAAAAGTAAATACAAATCTTCTGCATATACATATATGTGGAGCATTGTGGTTGATTTTAGGAAAAAATCAATAAAATAATATGTTGTTATAATTTATAAAATATTATATAAGTCACGATCTATTTATATATATATATTAGTTAATTGACAAAAATATAAATAAAAATATTTAATAGTCATACTTACCAAAAATATTAATAGATAAATATGTAGTATTTATATATGCTATTTTATTTATATCTAGATTTTTTTTGTAGGAAAGAATTATTTATATCAAAGTTAATTATTTGATAATAATTATGTAATAATTGTCATTTTATTTATATCTATATTAATTTTTAGGCCAAAATAAATTATTAAAATATTTTGTAGTCATAATAATAGGTAGGTTGTAGCCGCAATCCATATGTTAATAACATGAACCAATATCATTACGAACTTTAAAAACTAACAAAAATAATATCAACTATCAACCATGAACCAATGTTAATACGAACTTTAAAAACTACAAAAAATAATACTAACTATTTGCTATAAAAAAATTCCGATCAATTTTTAGGCAAATTTTTTAACGTGTTAACTAAATATTCAAAAATTTAATGACGTATCATCATATTATTAAATGCATAAGTATAATATTTGAAAATACAAAATAATTATCAGTACAAACTGGATTATAAGTTTAATTTATTCATCTAATTTGCACTCAAATTTGTTTTTTTTATATAAAAAAAAATACATTAAACCCTTAGCATTGTGATGCAACATCATTACATTTGCGAACGTTCCCACATCAAAAGTTTGGCTGAAAAATTGATTGGAATTTTTTTCGTATCAAAATTGATTCAATGTGAAATAGTTCATATTATTTTCGGTAGTTTTTAAAGTTCGTATTAATATTAGTTCATAACTGATAGTTCATACGGAGTATTATTTTTGGTAGTTTTTAAATTCATATTAATGTTGGTTCATGGTTGATAGTTCGTAATATTCTTGATCATTTTTCCTTAATTAAAAAAGAGAATTAAAATATTTTTAAAAATCAGATATCTATTAAATTATATGAGATTTAATTAACGATAGATTAGAAAAAAAAAATCTTTTATCTTATAAATGTGAAATTCATTTATATTTTTAAATAATCTAAATAAAAGATATTTAGATTATATATAATATGTTTAATTAATTTTATTTATATCTATATTATTGTTTGGTGGAAAATGATTTATATTTAAATTATTATTTTTTATTTATTATAATCTATATAGATTATTTATAATATTGTCTTAATTTATTCTCCGTGCACAGGACGGAACCTATGCTAGTAACCGAATAAAATTTTATAATTATTTGAAACACGTCTTAAATTTCAAGACAAAAGACGCTTATATAATCAAGCAATCACCTCCCTAAATTTGCATCTTGATAAGCTCAATTAATAGACGAGTAGAGACTCTAAATGAGTAAACATATTATCAATTTTTTTATACATAGAGAAGATCTTGTACCATATATTAATATTATGGAAGTTTTTCCTAAATTATGGATTTCTGCACTTTACTAATATACAAAAGACGCTTATATATGTGAATTTTGTTCTCGTTTTGCTATATTCCGCGACGAGTGTTTATCAACTCTCTATACCTAACGTGTTAATCTTTGTTCAAAAAAGATGTTTTGTTGTCCAAAAGTAAGTATCATCGATCTTTTTTCTCTTAAATGGCTTTAATTTGCTTCTTATTCATATGGATTGTTTTTTCGTGAAAGGGGAATAACAAACACAACGGTAAGAAGAGCAACGATGGCAATGCATCAGCATCAGCATCGAATCAAGAGGTAACAACAGTTGTGTTGGAGACCGATCTTAATGGTGAAGGGCGTGCCAAAAGGGTAAACAAAGCGATAAGCGAATACAGAGAGGTGCAAAGTGTAAACTTGGAAGCCTCCAACGGTCAAATCACAATCAAGGGTACAATGGACATTTCAGAGATGGTGCCTTATTTGATCAAAAAATTCAAGAGGTCTGTGGAGGTCGTTTCGTTGGTCAGAGTCGCACCGGGAGGTGTTTTGCACGATCATAGTTGCCCGGCTTATTTTTACGGTAGAGAAGACAGAGATTAATTTATACTGTAGAGTTTATTTTTCATCTATTTGGACAATTATCTATTTAGTTTATGGTTTGGAATTAAACTCAATTGATATCTTATGTAATGGATATTTATAGAGAAATACATAACAAATTAAATATTTCTTGAATTTGGCAAATAAAGAGCCGTCATTCGAGGTTCGAATCGGGGACTTTGAGTTCTACCCAACAACCACAAATCCTTTTCGGTTGAGCCGGAATGGTTAACAAATTAAATTCTCCGTATTATGAAGATATGCGCTCACTTTAGAACTGCCAATTTTTTTTTTTTGAGCAAAGAACTGCAAAAAAATTAAACGGATATTTCGCTAGGTGCCCTCGAGGTATTGCGTTTTTTGCGAGGTATACAACTCTTTTGCATATTTCGCATGGTACCCCTGACGTTTGTATATATTTCGTCTCGCGCCCTTCCTCGGTTAAATTTAACTGAAGCCCTAACCTCCGTCTGTTTTAATTAAAAAAATAAAAAAGAAAGAAAGAAAGAAAGTACGATTGAAGCGATGAAGGCGACACAGAGAAAGAGAAGGAGAAGGCAACGTGATAAGCGAGAGAGAGGCCGGTGATTTTCGCGTGGTACTGGACGCCGCTAGCGCCGGAGGGATAGACTAGAGGAGGGACGACGACGGCGACTGTGAGCTCTTGATTGCCTTGGTAACAAAGACGATTCTTTCACATGAGAGAGAGGGAGTCAATTCGATCGGAGACCGACGACACAAGGAAGGAGAGGAATTTAGATAGACTAGAGGAGGGACGACGACGACGATTGTGAGCTCTTGATTGCCTTGGTAAGTCATTTTTGAAAATTCCTGAAATTTTGTGTTTCGAATTAGGATTTTCAGTTTGAGTTTATGAATTTGAGTGTGGAATTTAGATAGATGTGGACTGAAATCTAGATAGATTTGAATTCGAGTTTGAGTTTGTAAATTTGGGCATTAGGGCTTCAGTTACAGTGAATTCGAGTTTGGAATTCTTTGAGTTACTAGTGTTTGAGTTGATGGAATCTGACCTTCACCGAGTAATAAAAGCTAATGATGATCTCACTCCGGAACATCATCAATTTTTCCTGTACCTACTTCTTCATGGTCTAAAATATATACTTGCTAATGCTGGTTGCAAGGTGGAGATTTGTGATTTTGGGCTTGCTCGTGTATCATTTGATGATGCACCATCAGCTATATTTTGGGCGGTTTGTATTCATCGATGTTGGCTATATGCTAGTAACTTCATTGTGCTGAATATATATGAAATAGCTTGCTCATTACTATGTTACATCTTCAGGATTATGTCACAACTCGGTGGTATAGTGCACCTGAGCTTTGTGGCTCCTTCTTCTCTAATGTAAGTATACATAGTGATTTAATTACTGTTACAGTTCTTATCAACTTGTGCTGGCTGATCATTTAATTAATGTTACAGTTCTTATCTGACCTTGAAATGATCATTCTTCTTGATAGTTCCCGAGTTCATTCTTTGATATTACAATGTGATGTCAGATTCTTGAATATCACCCCAAAATGCTGGAAGAGTACCTTCAAGGCAGTAGTCAATGTCAAACTAGTTTCTTGTATCCAAGGTCAGATATTATACGTGTTATGGTTGCTCTGTTTCTAGTGTAGAAGGCCTATTGTCTCTTGATCTCCATTTATTTACACTACTCACTTTGGCTAGTATGTTTCAAATAACTCTGTGGTGGACAGTTAAAAAATGCATAATTAGTAACTAGGAATCATTTTCCAGGGGAGCTGTATGCAGCCTATTTATGGCTATATAAGAGGATTTCATCCCTGTGTGCATCTATATAATAATATATGTATAAGAGGATTTCATCCTTGGTTTATTATCAATTAATCATTCTACATCCTATGCTACTTTGAGTGTGATCAATTGCAAAGTCGAAAAGTCCAATTTGTGCTAGCCTGAATGAATGTTTATATTGATCCAGTGGAGTGAACCAATTTAAACAGCAATTTGCTCATTTCTAGAGAGCTATCTTTGCCAATGAATTCAAGATACTTGCACACAACATTTTATAAAGCCTATTAGCTCAGCTGGTCGAGCGATGTGTTTATACACATAAAGGTGGGTTGGACTCCCACATAGGCTAAAGTGGAATAAGGATTGAAACCTTAAATCCGAATAGCTTTCAATCTATTAGTTTCTTTCATAAGCTATTTTACAATGCATCTTGTTTGTTGTCATAATCTATTTTTGCTATCATAAGCTATTTTACAATATTATAAGCTATTTTTACAATGCATCTTGGTTCTAGAATTCGATTAGCCTATGTGGGATTCGAACCCACGTCTTTGTGCATGAGCACAATGCTCTTCCGTTTGAGCTAATAGGCTAAAAACAACACCCATATTGTCAACTCAATCATGTAGTTAAGCTTCACAAAATTACAAAGCTAAGCTAACAACAAGCTTGTTTATTTTCCAAAATCACCAATCCTAGAAATAAACCACACAACTAGGCAAGTAGAAACCACCAATCCTAGAGATATCTAACTGATCAATCAACTTGCTATAAGAAAGCAAATTAAACTTGCATTCTAGGAAAAAAAAAACAAAACCAAAACAAAACATGATGTTGGGTAATATCAGGCATGATTTGCACTAAGCCATGGAATTGGATAGTGATAAAAGATGCACTTGGTAAGGAGACCCTATACAGTCATCACTCTCACTTACAATTCCAATTGCATACAAGTTCGGGTTAAGAAGGCACTCCTCAGTTGTAAGACATGTCCCTGAAAGAAAAAAGGGTAAAAAGTATATCTTTTCTGAGCATAAATGTTTCTTACTTGAGCATCTACATATGATAAAGTCGATACAACCTAGTCAACAGAAGTTCTTTTTACTCAAAGCACAAGTTCCAGTTAGCAGCAATGATCAATGGTTTTCTTAAAACAGAATTGAAGCTACATTGTACCTTCCCCGTCAACATGAATGCTGCCACCTTCTAAAATCATGGAATGAGGAAACCTTGGTAGACTTTCAACACCCAAAATCTAGTGGTGAAAGAACGGTTAACAATCATCAAAGTTGGGTTGAAATTACGTACTATTTGATAATTGATAAAATTCACTAACTAACCTGGCTCCCAATCCCAATTCAATTCAAGAACGGGTACTACTAAACCTGATTCTTTATTGCTATTAGAGTTTGAATCAATAACAAGTACCAAACTTAATTCTCAAATTCCAAATCCTCCACAGATGCTTAGAAAATTAGGGATAAAAAATCTCAAAGAGAGAAAAATAAAGATCAGTACGTGCAGTATAATTCCAATTGCACACAGTCATCACTCTCACTTCACGGATTCGGGGCTTTTGTGGATTAATCATCATTCAATCGAATTCATCCAAGTGAATCAGATTGGGGAAGATTTGTGGACGGTGAATTAGATTGGGGACGATTTATGGAAGGTTCGGCACCAAATACTCACATGCCTCACCCCTAACCCCCAAATTCCCAAACCCTAGAATAGGGTTCGGCACCAAAGACTCACCTGCCTCTCCTTCGAGCAGCAGCGGCGACGTTCTTCTTCGAGCCGCGGATCCGACCTGGCTTGGCGACCTTCTTCGAGCAACAGCTTGTCTCCTTCGCGTTCTTGCTCTCTTCGCTCTCTTGTCTCCGTCCTTTCCTTCTTTTTTTTTTAATGGAGAACTAACGGAAAATCACAAGGTCCGTTAAATTTAACAAGAAGGGGCGCGAGACGAAAATTTTAAAAACCTCAGGGGTACCACGCGAAATATGCAAAAGAGTTGTATACCTCGCGAAAATTGCAATACCTCAGGTGCACCTCGCGAAATTTCCGAAAATTAAACCATTGAATTCACGTAATAAAATGAGACTCAATTAAAGGATGTTTTTTTTTAACGTCTGACTATTTGCAGGGGCCACCTCTCCCTTACCACTCGGGCAAGGAGTTGAAGATAACGAGAAAAGACAAATTCAAATATCTTGAGTCTGCATTCCATTTAAAAAAAGGAGAAATTTGCTCACATATCCATTTAGAAAACATAATTATGTTAGGTAAATGTCCACAAATTTTATATAATACCAACACTACCCTTGATATAAATATTAAACCCTTTCCCCTTTAACATCTTTCCGGTCATCTCCAAATTACGTCTCTCTCCCTCTTTGTCCTTCTCGTTCCCTCATTGTTGTCGCCCGCCCTCGCTCAACTATCGTTGCAGACCACACCTAGCCACCTAGGGTAAGCTCTCCTCACTCTTCACTTCCCATTCTTCTCAATCTCTTCGCCACTCCTTGTCCCTCTCAAGTCTCAATCTCCTTGTCCCTCTCATTCAACCACACGATTGGTTGCACCTGAGGTAAGTTCGACTATGTCTCAACGCTCCTCACCCCTATCAATCTCCCTTGCCTCTTCGCCTCTCCCTTTGCCCTCTCAATCCTTACTTTTGGTTCCCTTTCCCTTCCGATTTGAGCAGTTTTGTAGTTTTGCCCTAAATTCGACTGCACTTGCTCTAAATTCGATTTGCCCTAAATTCGGTTTTGTGAAAACCCCTTGTGAAATTGTGTGATCCTTTTGTGAAATCGCAAAGTCATTATTTACAATTTGGGCAACTTTTTATATTTTAGTTAATTACTTTGTTTGGTGACAATTGTTATGTAACTTGAGTTTATATCATCAACTGAACTGAGACTATCAAGGGTTTAACATTGCTTGTTTGTTTGGTGACAATTGTCATGTACTTTGAGTTTATATCAACAATTGAACTGATTCTACTAGAGATTTATCATTGCTTGTTTGTTTGGTGACAAATGGTATGTATCTTGAGTTTATATCATTAACTGAACTGAGACTATGTTTCTATTAGTTTGTAAGTCAAATTTATGTTGTCATTTTGCTATTTTTTTTTTTAGATTGGTGACAATTAATTAATCACCTATGTTTATGATGAGATACCATTCGCTTTCGGCCGAACCTCAACGCAGGTTAGAGGAAGGGAGAAAGAGACCTCCTATGACTGCTGGTGGCGCGTCGTGGTGTGCTCGGGCCCTGGCTCGAGCAAGAGGATCGGCGACGAGAGTTCCAAGAAAGTTGGAAAGTTTGGTCAGTTTCTGGAGTAGCAGATCAGTCGACAAAGAGTATCAATTTCCCGTCGATTGGCTTGGCTTCTGGGGACGTGCGAGTACTAGATTTGTAGATCTTGAAGTCGCGGTCGCGGATTGGGGCGGATCTTGGCAATCGGAGGTCAGACGAGGCGGGAAATCACGTTTTACCGGGACGTCGCCTGTGCAGAACGATTCCAACGGGGCCTTGTTTGAGAGGACTTTAGGGGCTGCTTTAGAGTGACGTTTGGGGGTGGTTTGAGGGTGAGGATGGGGCTGTGGAAGGCCTTAGAATGGTGGTAAAGTAGGTGACGGGGGTTGAAGGATATGTGATGCAAGATCCCGAGGGTATCGCGCCCTTAGAATCTCCAACACTCGACCAAAGACACCCTCCAAATAGCACTTCGGGTGTTGTTGATCCTTGTCGTCGTCGGTATCGCGCCTAGGACAACTTTCTCGTAGGTATCGCGCCTAAGAGAGATCGATTTAGAATCGCACTAAATCTGATTTGTGGAAACACAAAGAGGGTTTTTTTCATTCAAATTCAACTTGTTTTCAATAGCCTTGTTCTTACAATATATATAGGAAAACATAAGGAAAAGCAAAGAGGGAAGAGCAATGAGTGACCAGCTCCTAGTTAAGAGGAAAGGAATGGTCTTGAGTTTGATTGTGGCCATGAAGATGGCTAGGGGAAAGGGTTGTCGACCGTGAAGGGCTAAAGAGGAGTGGTTGCTCTCATTGTGGTCTTTAAACGAGTTTATGGGTGAGTGGATTTTTAATGTGAGAGAAGGGATTTATTTGAAATGGTTCATGCGTAAGGTGAGGCTTGGCATGGGTCCTTGGTTGGCCTCGGAGTTGGCTCGCTCGCGACTTGTAGCATGGTAAGTATTAGAATCGGTGAGCTCTTGTTGCTAAAAAGTCCGGATGCTAGGACCACATGACCAAGTGTGCGTGCTCGGGAACGAGTGAGAGGCGGCGTGGTCCTAAGAAGAGGAGGGGTCTCTTCGATGTCCAAGTCTCGGGGAGGGGCCTGAGAAGCAAGCTCGCCCTCGGTCTCTTCGATGCTAGATGGGAGGATCACATCATCCTCTCCCACTTGGAAAGGATTCGACCCCGAATCCGCTAGTTGGTCAAGCAATCCATCCCCTGCAAAAAATGGGGTTAAGTCTGCAACGTTAAAGGTCGGATGGACGCCATAGTGATCCGGGAGCTCAATGCGGTAGGCGTTGTCGTTGATCTTCTCGAGGACCCGGAAAGGAGCATCAGCTCGTGGTCGTAGTTTGGATTGACGGTAAGCAGGAAGGCGATCCTTGCGAAGATGAACCCACACTAAATCTCCCGCCTCGAAGAGAACTTCCTTGCGGTGCTTGTTAGCTTGGCGCACATATTGCTCTGTGCGATGCTCAAGTTGGTGCCGTACCTGATCATGGAGAGAGCGAACGAACTCAGCCCTTGCTACACCTTCAAAGTCTTCTTGCACCTTAGGAGGCTGTGGAATAAGGTCAAGATGAGTGATAGGATTGCGCCCATAAACTATCTCAAATGGAGAGTGTTTGGTAGCGGAATGGGTAGCTCGATTGTAAGCAAACTCTATGAAAGGCAAGCACTCTTCCCACCCGCGTAAGTTAGTGGACAACATAGTACGAAGCAACACACCAAGAGTACGGTTAACAACCTCGGTTTGCCCATCAGTTTGGGGATGACAAGAAGTCGAAAATAGTAGTTTCGTCCCCAACTTAGCCCACAGAGTTCTCCAGAAATGGCTAAGAAATTTAGAATCCCTATCCGAAACAATGGTTCGTGGGACCCCATGCAACTGCACAATGTTATCAAATAACAAGTTGGCTACATTAGAAGCATCATCGGCTTTTGAACAACCCACAAAATGTGCCATTTTAGAAAATCTATCCACAATCACAAAAATAGAATCATGGCCTCTTTTAGACCGAGGCAAACCCATAACAAAGTCCATAGAAATATCCTCCCAAGGAGCATTAGCAATAGGTAATGGAAGATACAAACCTGTCGAGCTCAATTTGGACTTAGCTTTCTTACACACGGCACAACTTGCACAACACTTCTCGACGTCCGATTTTAGCTTGGGCCAATAGAAATGTTCCTTGAGGATGCCGAGAGTTTTCGTGACCCCGAAGTGCCCCATCAAACCACCACCATGTGCCTCTAAGACAAGTAAACCACGCAGGGAACAAGAAGGAATACACAAGCGGTTTGACTTGAAAAGATAGCCATTATGCACAAAGTAGTGACGGTCATGGGTAGATCCAGTAGGCGGCAAGCATTGGGCATAAATTTCCCCAAACTCAGCATCATGGGCATATAAATCTCGTATCAAAGAAAAACCCAACATGCTAGCATGAAGAGAAGAGATCAAGGTATACCTCCGAGACAAAGCGTCGGCGACGACATTGTCCTTACCTTTCTTGTACTTAACAACGTATGGAAAGGCTTCGATGAACTCAACCCAGCGAGCATGCCTCTTATTCAGCTTGGCTTGCCCTCTTAAGTATTTCAAAGCCTCGTGGTCAGAATGGATGACGAACTCCCGCGGCAGAAGGTAGTGTTGCCAAGTGTGTAGAACTCGGACAAGGGCGAAGAGTTCCTTGTCATAGGTGGGGTAATTGAGGGCAGCTCCTCCTAACTTCTCGCTGAAATAAGCCACGGGACGCCCTTCTTGTGTTAGAACACCCCCCAGTCCAATCCCTGAAGCATCACACTCAATCTCAAAAGTTTTTGAGAAATCCGGCAACACTAGCAGCGGTGCATGCGTGAGGCACTCACGAAGGGTGGAGAAGGACTGATCTTGGGCAGGCCCCCATTGAAATATCACGTTCTTCTTGGTTAGTTCCGTGAGGGGGGCTGCAATGGTGCTAAAGTTCTGGACGAAGCGACAATAGAACCCGGCTAATCCAAGGAAACTCCGGACTTTTGACATGGACGTGGGCTGTGGCCAATCCCGTATGGCCTTGATCTTTTCTTCATCTACACGAAGCCCTTCCTTTCCTACAACAAACCCAAGAAACACAACAGATTCGGAGCAAAATTCACATTTTTTAAATTTAACATACAAGTGCTCGGCTCTAAGGACTAACAACACACTCCGCAAATGCTCAACATGCTCATCAAGGTGTTTGCTATAAATCAGAATATCGTCAAAGTAAACGACAACAAATTTTCCTAAGAACTTTCTAAGCACATGATTCATCAATCTCATAAATGTGCTAGGGGCATTAGTGAGTCCGAAGGGCATAACCAACCATTCATAAAGTCCATACTTGGTTTTAAAGGCGGTTTTCCACTCATCGCCCTCCTTTATTCGAATTTGGTGGTAGCCACTTCTCAAATCAATTTTAGAAAAAATTCGAGCACCATATAATTCATCCAACATATCATCTAAGCGTGGAATGGGATGTCGGTACTTAACTGTGATTTGATTAATCGCTAGACAATCCACACACATTCTCCATGTGCCATCCTTCTTAAGCACCAATAGAACCGGAACCGCGCAAGGGCTAAGGCTCTCCCGGATGTAACCTTTCTTCAAGAGCTCCTCCACTTGCTTCTGAAGTTCCTTAGTCTCGTCGGGATTAGCTCTATAAGCTGGACGGTTCGGTATAGCAGCCCCAGGACGGAAATCAATTTGATGCTCTATCCCACGAATCGGTGGCAATCCTTCGGGCATGTCGTCTGGAAGCATATCCTTGAACTCCCCGAGTAACTCTGCGATGGGTAAGGGTAAATCAGCCACACAAGTAGATGAAATCATGGATAAATTGTTAGTACACACAAGGAGAAAGCAAATAGAACCCCCCTGAATAGCTTTTCGGGCATCTTGAACCCGAGCAACAAGAAGGTTGCGAGGATTGGAGACGGTGCCTAGCTCCTTCTTTCCCTTCAAGGCTGTTTTTGCAACTTCTTCCTTGGCGAGTTTCCGTTGTTCTCGGGCCACATGGTCAACCATTATCTCATGAGGAGTGAGAGGTAGCAGTTTTACCTTTTTCCCGTTAAGTGAGAAGTTGTACTCGTTGGTGTAGCCGTCGTGGATCACCTTGCGGTCGAATTGCCATGGACGTCCAAGGAGAAGATGGCAGGCATTAATAGGGAGGACGTCGCAGCTCACAACATCATGGTAACCTCCAATGGAGAAGGCTATGTCGGCTTGGTGCTTCACTTGGAGAGGAGCATCAGCGTTAAGCCATTGGAGCGTGTAAGGAACCGGATGTGCTCGAGTAGGAAGTGCAAATCGTTCAACCACCTCCTGGCTGATGATATTACAACAAGACCCACCATCAATAATAACCGTACATAGTATGTTATTAATCAAACAAGGGGTGTTAAAGAGGTTTTCTCGCTGCGAAGTATCCGTAGATTTCTCACAAGTACTCAAAGCACGCTTTACCACAAAACATTCTCCGGTAGAAGCATGAGCAATGATCTCATTGGCCTCTTCACATGTCTCAAGGGGAGGATCATCAACACTAGTTCCGGAGACCTCGGTTAACATATCACCAAAAGCATTATAAAGTACCTTTTTGGGATTAGGACACTCACGAGCGTAATGGCCATACTCGTAGCATCGGAAGCACTTGGTAGAATTGGTGCCTTTGATAGGCTCGGGCCTAGGTGTTGGAGGAGGCGGCTGCGTAAAGGGAGGGGGCACAGCTGCCTTAGAGCCGGAGGGAGCCGAAGGACTAGTTGACAAGGGAGCATAGGGTTGTTGCGAAACACGTGTGCCACGAGGATGCTCGGTACCGGTCTCTTGTGGGTTCCATCGTCGGGACGAAACCGTAGATTTCTTGCTTTGAATCCGATCATATGCATGTGTGGCATGATGAAGGGCAGCAACTATGTCGGTGTGACGCAATTGCTCCACAATCTCGGACACATCGGAGTTGAGACCTGAAAGAAACTTAGCAAGCACATATGTATCACTATGTCTAGAATGAGAACGTTGCAAAAGGGTTCTAAGTTCCTTATAGAATTCATCGGGGGAACGAGGGCCTTGTCGGAGTCGTTCAACCTTGAGCAAGAGTTGTTGCTCGTAGTCGATGGGAATGAACCGTGCCCGCATCATTCTCTTAAGTTCAGCCCAAGTCTCTACGGGCATCTCCTGGTGGTACTCACGGTCATCACGCTCCTCTCGCCACCAAGTCAAGGCAAAATCAGTAAAATGGATAGTGGCAACCTCCTATTTCTGTGTACACACAACAACAGCATCGACTTCAGCTCCCTCCGACGTAGACGAGCCGGAGCCAGCAGTTGCAGCCCCGTCGCTCCTCTCCTCAGTTTCCGCCTTGGGCTCGGTAAGGCCTTGTTCTTGCTCATTCCGCCTCCTTTCATCTCCTAATCGAAAAAAGGCTCGCCTTTATGAACCCGTCTTTTGCCCCAGGCCCCAAATCGCTCGATTTCGTCTCCACTGAAGCCGAATCGACCCCGGCGATTTCAAATCCCCTCCGACAAGGCTTGAGACCCCTCGGTGAGATTCTTCTTTCCTCGATTGTCCATTTTCGGTTGCTTTTATCATTTCTGGGGTGTCGGAAGAGAGTGGGTGAGCGAGAGAGCTCGGGTTGTGGGCAAAGAGGACCGCCGGAGGCTGAGCCTTCTTTCTTCCTCTTCCGTTGTTTCCGTCGCCGATTGCTTCTTCTGGGTACTGGTGATTCTTTCCTTTCTTCTCTATTGAGTGAGTTATAAGCTTGGGCTTGGGTTGGGCCTGGCCCGATTTCCTTAAGGGTTATATCATTTTCCCCCCTTGCAAGCTTCTGATTTGGTAGAGTTAAATCCGGATCCATCTCTCCTTTTGTTCTGCTGGGCTCGGGTGTGGGCTGGAAAATCGGGTTTGGAGCTTCGGCTTGGGGGTTTGTTTATTATTGTGTTGTTATTTATTTTAAATGTAAATATATTACGTGTATTTTTGCTATATCATTATATAACTTGTTTCTTGGAAATATTAAAGTCCCGAATTATTATATATATATTTTAAGTTGTTTAAGAAATATTATCTTTTGGGGATAGGTATTGTGTTATGATTTAAATATGTGATTTTGAGACTTTTGGAAGTGAATTATTAATAAATAGTTGATGTTATGATAATTATAACTATTGATGATTATGTATCTAAAAAGAGGTTTTCAAGTTTCGGAAAAGTTTTTAAGGATTTATGTTTGAAAAACTTTGAGAGATGAGTTTGGAAATATTGTTGGCAACATTTATCAATGGGTTTGAGTGGAAGTAAATGATTTTGGTGGATGTTCGTCGTATCGGAAAGGTTTTGAAAAACAGTTTTTACTATCGATGGGTTTTGAGGATGATGAGAATTTGGGTTTCGTGTGTATGAATGTTGGTCCGGTAGCTTATGGAAATGGCTTGATGATAGGTGTGTATCCCTTTTGGATTGCTTTGGACTTGCTTTTGGGCCCTTGCTTGCGTTATCTTGTGTTGTTCGGCATTTCAGGTAAGTTGTCTAGGGGGCTTACTCAGGTTGGACAATCATGCCTGTTGTTGCATTTTATGTTAGGTGTTGCATATGCATAAAAGCATGCCATGTAGTATCCTGTTAGGTTGCACTAATTGAATGAGCATCTGCTTACTTTATGCGTTTGAAACAGAACGGTCGTTATCTGTGATAGTCCTAGAGTCTTTGCTAGGGTCATAGGGTAGCCCAGCCTCATCGGGTACCCTGAGTTAATCGAGTCATGAACTTCCTTATATTATGAGATGCCTGAGGGCTTTATTGTGGAGCGGGTTAGGCATGCGTGCCACCCGATTATGATGGAATGCATTCACGAGCTGTCCAGTCTCCGCCCTATCGGAAGGGGGTGGAGGTAGGAGAGGGATATGCCATTTGGCATTGTCTTGGGCCCTTTACAGCATTTCTGCACATTATTATACCTAGGAGCATGCTAGTGTGTTTGAATTTCGTACTGCATTAGAGCATCTTTATTAGGTATAGCACATACTATGTGGCCTCAGCGAGGACTGCCGGTCCCGCATGAGTGGCTCGATCTGACTCCTTTCCCCGTTCTTTTTTTTAAAGGTATTTTCTGCAGATTCTGAGTGCTCGATGTCTATATGACGGGGTTTCCTTTTGGCGAATTGAAAAACATGGCTAATTCTCTAACTTGGTATAAATGGTAATCATACGCTTACGTTTTGGTTTTGACCCGGCTGTGCCGTGACATTTTGTATCTTAATTTTGCTTCCGCTCTACTTTCGTTTGAATTGGATTTCGCGACATAGTCTTAGGACAGGTTAAGGGTACCTAACAGCCCTTCGAGGTTTTTAGGGTTTGAAATCCCTCTTTCTACTAATCTTAAAATGAGTTTGAAACTTCGACCCGTACCTAGATTACAAGATTCGAACAAGGGGTTTCATCCCTTGAAACGTAACCTGGAAATCATAATTCTGTGCCGTTACAAAGATGGTATCAGAGCTGAGGTTGTGCAATTCGGGTACGCAAGGGTCGAGTGTATGTTTTGGAAAATTGCCCATGAATTTCAAAGGATTTTAAGAAGGGCAAAATGAACTTAAGATGCCTAACCGAAATTAGACTAAGTAATGAACTTGACTTGTAATAAAGAGGAAAACCAACCAAACGGGGACGCGAGTGGGTAGTAAAGGCGTTAGACCAACCCTATTGGTGTAGTTGGGAACGGTAGGCAAAATACTAGCTTGCTCTTACAGAGGGTCCGGAAGACTCCAAGGATATTGCACCAAGGTGGATGGAGTGGCGAGTTAGGTAGGATCGCGAGGTTTTTGACCCTCCGGTCAGTTGCTCCTCGAAGAGCGACATTAGATAGCTTGATGTGCTTTATATATTTAGCATGAGCACGATCTTCCTTGAACGTGGTCATTATAATTGTCATTGACTGATTCTATGCTGAGTGTTTGATATGCTAAAGTCTGATTGTTATGCATAACAATTAAATGTGTATCGACTAATCTGTGATAACGGGATAGTGGGAGTACCCTTGTTTCTGTGTGGTCAAACCCAGCTTGTGTGAAACAGCCCCTTTCCACTATGTTTGTTAACCCTTTGATGGTGCTATCGAGTCTTTCTCCCGGATGTCAGTGTCTCCCACGGGGAATCGGGTTGGTAAACACATTGTGTCGGAATCATGTATGGATATGAAGGTTCCCTGAGTGAGTATTGGAAGGTGGTTATTGACGGCATTTTGAGTCAAAAGTAAGGTGTCATGGGGTTGTCTTTCTTGATTCACGTGATGATCAACCTTTATTTTCTTACCACAAAGAGTCGTACCAAAGTCCCACGGGAAAGAGGGGTGATGAGTCAGTTGGGGAAAGTCAATGGTTGACCTTAGGGATCTCTGTCCGATTGTAATGGTGACTCTCTCTGAATTGCATGACATGATTTTATAATCTCCCGCATGTACCTTGCCAATGATCATTAGTAAGAAGCTCCTCATGTTATGCTTTGCCTTCTGTCATGGTTTTATTGTTTAAGCTCATGTTGTGGTTAATTACCTTGCTCAAGTCTCGTGTTGTGTCTTGCCTCTATCATGACTGTATGATTGATTGGAAGCATAAATCACATGATATGAACCTACATGATAGTTGTTTTCTCCTGGGTTAGGTCCATGATAGTGTGATAAGCTCTTCTTCGTATGAATGCCTGTAAATGATCTCTTTAGCATATTAGCTGACAACGCCTTGATGCTTATTACTCGTTTTGTGACACGAATCTACATCATGCCCATCTATTCTGTATTCGTCAGATTAACCCCTGTTGGTTGTTTTGTAATTACTTGTGTTGGATGGAGAATATGTGGTATAATTGAGTCTTGATGAATGCATGTTTTATCCTAATATGTGTTGATTCGAGCTCATGTACTTGAATTATAGTCGTCTTGCCATTATTTAGACTCGTATTGTACATCGTTAAACTTTCCTGATGCTTCTATATCGTCGGAACTTGATTCAATTGATTTCTTACGTATCGTCATGATTAGTTGCATGCATGTATCGTATGTTAAGTTGAGCCTTTAGCATCCTGAAAGGTCAATGGTTGTGACTTGTGGGAATTTATATCTTGTCTACCGTATTGCTGATCTCCTCTTGAGCTAGATCCCTGATAGTGTGGTTCTTCCCCTTTCTATCATCTTAAATTGTTGTACTTATATTGATTAGTTACTGTTGAATTCGATGATTGACTTGTTTTCCGTAATGGGTAATCCTAGCATGCTTACATGTTATCGCTCGGTAGTGTTTCCCTATTGCTCTATGACATCGTCTCGTGCTTGCATAGATGTATGACTTGGCACCTCGCCTGATCACACACCATGTTATATCATTTCGCATATGCATGACGCATGAGTGTTAGAATGAATTTAGTCGAGTTACCTTGATTGTGGTCATGATTCGATATGTGCCAGTAGTATATTGTAGGGCTTATGTTTTCCAATATGACTCGCTAAATGATTACATGTTGTACATGTTCTATGATGTGATAACTATTGTACATTTATATGTGTCCTATGATGGTTCGTTCATAGCATGATTATAATCTATTTCCCATGATGTCCTTCTTGTTGCTTTTGGTGATTCCTCATGTTTCGTGAACATCCCGTTAACCCCCTTTTAATGACTCTTGACTGTACTTGTATCACATCATGTGTTGCTAGTATCATGTAGGACATGTGCTTTCCAAATGTATCTCGTCATACGATTACGTGTCATACTTGACCTATTATATGATTATTGTATTAGATGAGATAGTTACTATGTTGCTCTTATATGTTCTCGTATGATGCATACACCAAGCTCGTGCATTGTTCATATACATGATATTTGTCATCCTCATTAAATACCGCATAACTTTGAATCTTGCATGATTATTACTGGTTCCGCATACCTTGCTTGAAGTTGTTAGGCATCCCTGCTTCCATGGAATAATAAAATGTTAGCTTATCTCACATGCATCCGTGTAGAATTCGATTATGTGTTTTGTAATGAATATGTATGTCGATCCCCTTGAGATAGGTACATGTTAGTGTGGATTATTGTAATTGATATGCTCCATGATGAATTTATGTTACTTGTCGCGATTATAACCTAATAGACTTTCATAAGGGCATCGTTGTTATTCCCGGGTCGAAGTCTTGTCTTTATTCTTGTCGTTCTTAGCCTTGGTCTATGTTTGGTTCCGAAAGGAACATTGGGTTGTCCGCTCTTGTCACTCCCCTATCTTTGCTAACTTAGAGTTATGCGCGATACATTGGGTGAGCGACTGCTTGAAAGAGAAAGGAGGTTGCATAGCGATAGAGTCGTGTGGCGGAAGCGTGGGCCCATAACCCACAAGCCTCATGATCGACGGTGTTGGTGGGACAGGTATGTTTCGAGGATTGCGGCTATCGATTACGACATGACTTGCAGGCGGGAGTGTCCTCTGTTTGAATTGCTAACCTTTCGGAATATGTTGATAACTATGTTGCACTGCTTTGATGGTGACATTTATGTGTTGATGTGCTGACGTGATAATAATTGTTGTTTGATTGTCTATTCTTTACGATGATATGATTCGATGCCTTACAATTCTAATGTACATGATGTCTTGATGCGTTGATGCTTGAGTTGCTAAGCACGATCTAAATTCGTTACCTATAAAATGTGAACTGCAAATGCTGAGAAACCTGAACTGTCTATTAGATAAGGTTATGATGAAACTTGCTAGCTTGACTTGATTATGTGCATATATGATGATTTGTAATAATGATTGAGCATGACGGTAAATTGAGGTTTATCAAAGCAGTTGTAATGTTTAATGCTGAACTAATGATGCTATTGATATAAATGCTAGTTGATATGATGTGGTCCTTATGTGTAATGATGTTCATGATTGCTTCTTCTTTGAACTTGTGGGTGAGGGTTCTCTTGTGGAGTGGTTGATGAGTGGTAAAAGAATTCTAGGCGGTTAGGATGATCGATGGTATTACGAGGTAAGACGCGAGAGAGGAATCCATGTGGTTAGCAGGGTATGATGCTTGTGATGTCTTGAGTAGTATATGAAGTGTGGGGAATGACTTTTGAGAGTATTGAGGATATAGTATGAGAGGGTTCTCGGGTGTGAAGTTAGAGATAGGAGTTGGGTTCTTAGAGGTGGATGGTGTGTGGGAGTGCTTGATGGAATGATGGGTGAGATTGGAGTATTGAAATGAATTGGGATTTCTTCAGGGGATTTTGTCGGAGTTAGTGTTGTTGAGTCTAGAAGAGGATTAATCTTGGCTTGAGAGTGGAGATGGGTGAGTGGGGATTGTGTTTTATTTTTTATTGGTATGATGTGAGGATTTTCTTGATTATTTTATCTGCTGACATGATGTTAGATAGCAAGTAGCAACCATGATGAACCTGATATGGAATGATATTACATATTGTTATGCAATACTGAAATCTAATTGGTAGTGACTGGTGTTATCATGATATATTGAAGCATTGCTATTCTGCTATGCGTTTTAGAAGCATGTTACGATGTGTTATATGAATTATGAGATAATAATGTGTTATTATGTGAAAGCATGGTGTTATATTATGTGGTGGTAAACATGATGTTATATTATGTTGTAGTAATCATGATGTTGTATTATATGGTTGACAAGCATGACTGTTGATATGTTAAATGATGAGTATGACTTGGAATGTGAATATGATTTGTATATATATGAGATAATGGTGCCTGATTACTAAATGATCGTTATATGACATTGTAATGAGTTAAGATGATTTCTAGAGAGCATGTTGACATTTTGATGGTGATATACTTCTTGATCTTCCCTTTTTATTGAATCTTAATAGCATGACCTTGACTGTATTGATGTGTTGATAAGTAGTTTTGTTCCGTTGACTTATGATGAAATTTCGCTATGGCTAATCTTGCAAGTACCAATGATTGACGTGATAAAAATGTTATGCTAATGCTGGATAGAAATTGGATAGGATGACTATGTGAATTTATGGGTTAAATGATATCCCTTGCTGTAACTGACCCTACTATGATTGGGATGCTGATATGCGATAGTGAGATATCGTTTATGACTTTTGGTGTGATATCGAGCCATGTGTTATGATTTTGGCATATTGTTGAGATGTGTATCATGGCCTTTAGTATGATGTGGAGATATTGATGTGACCTTGTGACACCGTGCTGGCATATGTTTGAGACTTGTCATATGATGTACTCGTTGATGATCGATTGGTTATGTGGTTATGCATTGCTTATGGCTTGTGAATCTTGCTTGAATTGAGACTGATAGATTGATTTGATTATGGAAACTAGGAAGAGAATATGGGATTAACCCTTAGAGGTGGATGATTCCACCTCACATGATCTGAAATTGCTTGATTAAACGTTGGATTTGAAGATTTTGATCGGTTTTGAAAGGAAATAACTAGGATTTAAAAGAATAAACGCTATCGAGAATTTCGAACGCTTTCAAGACCAATCTCTACAGAACTGGATTTACATTATGACGTCCCACGAAGTGGATACAAGCATCTTATAGGGGCACTTATAGATTGCTTGCTAAGACCTAGTCGGGAGGTTATGATGCTTTTGGGTTATGATATAACCAAGAAGTCGGGGTAGGGATGTGATAAGGGCCCATATCGCATACTTGCTGCGACCAATTGGAAATATTATGATCACGTCGAGGGTACTGTGAGGACCTCATACGGGCCCTTATGAGGCGCTTACAAGATCAATGGCATGATCCTTGGACTCACCGATTTCAAACTTCATCCCCTTGTTTTAGTGATTTTAGTCTCGGGGACGAGACTTGTTTTTAGAGGTGGATGATGTAAAGACCGAGAAATTTTAGAATATTAAATTATTAAAATAGTGATTTATAATCATTCCGATTTCCAAGATTCGGGAGGTTTGGAATTTCCGTCCTCGAGCTATTGGTTTTATTTTAAATATTTCAAAACAAGTTCCGACATTATTTAATTGGAAATTTAAAATATGTTATACTCTGCTTTTATATACCGAAAATAAAAAAAAATATAATGTTCGGATTTCTTTTATTAAATTCAGATTTTGAAAATTGAAGAGTATTTGAAACGCGTCGGGATAAGAACGAGAGAGCGGGTTCCGGGACGTATATTCTAGGTATTTGGAGTTCCTTATGGGGATCACGCCCAGCTTACCTCACCTCCTCCCTCTTTGGCGTTTTCCTCCTTACCCAGAGCCTGCAGCAACAGCTAATGGTGGACTGTAACAGCTCCCATCCACCCATCCTTTGCTTGAATTGGCTAAACCACCATCCCTTGTTTTTGCTCTGCTCCCACGCCACTTCCAATTGTAGCACAACCTCTCTCCCTCCCTTGGTTGTCCGGATGCAGCTTGCCTAGGACTCCCCTCTGTCTCTTTTTGATTTGGTTCAGCCCTCATCTCCTCTCTCCCATTTCAAAAGAAAACCCACAAGAGAGACCATCCCTCTCTCATCCTTTATCATTATCTACAGATTCAGAAAACCCACCAAAACTCGCCACCACCGGAGCTTCTTCCGCCACGCTTCTGCAACCAGCAACCTCCCTTCGTTCCGATTCCAATCGCCAGTACCACACATGTCTTCTCTTTCACCAAAAATCCAAGTCGAGCACCCCGGAAGCCCTTGTTTCCACGGAGAATCAGCAGAGCTCACCCGTTCGCGGACAGGCCGCCGAAGCTTCTTCCGTCCGAGCGCCTCCAGTCCTCCTATTTCTGTGTACACACAACAGCAGCATCGACTTCAGCTCCCTCTGACGTAGACGAGCCGGAGCCAGCTGCTGCAGCCCCGTCGCTCCTCTCCTCAGTTTCCGCCTTGGGCTCAGTAAGGCCTTGTTCTTGCTCATTCCGCCTCCTTTCATCTCCTAATCGAAAAAAGACTTGCCTTTATGAACCCGTCTTTTGCCCCAGGCCCCAAATCACTCGATTTCGTCTCCGCTGAAGCCGAATCGACCCCGGCGATTTCAAATCCCCTCCGGCAAGGCTTGAGACCTCTCGATGAGATTCTTCTTTCCTCGATTGTCCATTTCCGGTTGCTTTTATCATTTCTGGGGTGTCGGAAGAGAGTGGGTGAGCGAGAGAGCTCGGGTTGTGGGCAAAGAGGACCGCCGGAGGCTGAACCTTCTTTCTTCCTCTTCCGTTGTTTTCGTCGCCGATTGCTTCTTCTGGGTACTGGTGATTCTTTCCTTTCTTCTCTGTTGAGTGAGTTATAAGCTTGGGCTTGGGTTGGGCCTGGCCCGATTTCCTTAAGGGTTATATCATTTTCCCCCCTTGCAAGCTTCTGATTTGGTAGAGTTAAATCCGGATCCATCTCTCCTTTTGTTCTGCTGGGCTCGGGTGTGGGCTGGAAAATCAGGTTTGGAGCTTCGGCTTGGGGGTTTGTTTATTATTGTGTTGTTATTTATTTTAAATGTAAATATATTACGTATATTTTTGCTATATCATTATATAACTTGTTTCTTTACTTGGAAATATTAAAGTCCCGAATTATTTTATATATATATATATATATATATATATATATATATATTTTAAGTTGTTTAAGAAATATTATCTTTTGGGGATAGGTATTGTGTTATGATTTAAATATGTGATTTTGAGACTTTTGGAAGTGAATTATTAATAAATAGTTGATGTTATGATAATTATAACTATTGATGATTATGTATCTAAAAAGAGGTTTTCAAGTTTCGGAAAAGTTTTTAAGGATTTATGTTTGGAAAACTTTGAGAGATGAGTTTGGAAATATTGTTGGCAAGATTTATCAATGGGTTTTAGTGGAAGTAAATGATTTTGGTGGATGTTCGTCGTATCGGAAAGGTTTTGAAAAACGGTTTTTACTATCGATGGGTTTTGAGGATGATGAGAATTTGGGTTTCGTGTGTATGAATGTTGGTCCGGTAGCTTATGGAAATGGCTTGATGATAGGTGTGTATCGCTTTTGGATTGCTTTGGACTTGCTTTTGGGCCCTTGCTTGCGTTATCTTTTGTTGTTCGCCATTTCAGGTAAGTTCCCTAGGGGGCTTACTCAGGTTGGACATTCATGCCTGTTGTTGCATTTTATGTTAGGTGTTGCATATGCATAAAAGCATGTCATGTAGTATCCTGTTAGGTTGCACTAATTGAATGAGCATCTGCTTACTTTATGCGTTTGAAACAGAACGGTCGTTATCTGTGATAGTCCTAGAGTCTTTGCTAGGGTCATAGGGTAGCCCAACCTCATCGGGTACCCTGAGTCAATCGAGTCATGAACTTCCTTATATTATGAGATGCCTGAGGGCTTTATTGTGGAGCGGGTTAGGCATGCGTGCCGCCCGATTATGATGGAATGCATTCACGAGCTGTCCAATCTCCGCCCTATCGGAAGGGGGTGGAGGTAGGAGAGGGATATGCCATTTGGCATTGTCTTGGGCCCTTTACAGCATTTCTGCACATTATTATACCTAGGAGCATGCTAGTGTGTTTGACTTTTGTACTGCATTAGAGCATCTTTATTAGGTATAACACATACTATGTGGCCTCAGCGAGGACTGCCGGTCCCGCATGAGTGGCTCGATCTGACTCCTTTCCCCGTTCTTTTTTTTAAAGGTATTTTCTGCAGATTCTGAGTGCTCGATGTCTATATGACGGGGTTTCCTTTTGGCGAATTGAAGAACATGGCTAATTCTCTAACTTGGTATAAATGGTAATCATACGCTTACGTTTTAGTTTTGACCCGGCTCTGCCGTGACATTTTGTATCTTAATTTTGCTTCCGCTCTACTTTCGTTTGAATTGGATTTCGCGACATAGTCTTAGGACGGGTTAAGGGTACCTAACAGCCCTTCGAGGTTTTTAGGGTTTGAAATCCCTCTTTCTACTAATCTTAAAATGAGTTTGAAACTTCGACCCGTACCTGGATTGCAAGATTCGAACAAGGGGTTTCATCCCTTGAAACGTAACCCGGAAATCATAACTCTGGGCCGTTACAAAGGCGACGACTTCAGTGGTTCATCGTCGGCATGGCCTTCAAGGTCCAACATCGGCAAACATCGTTGACGGGGGCTCTGACAACAAAAACGAGGAGGGACGAGAATCAGACAAAGAGAGAGGGACACGGTTAGAAGGAGAGGATGAGAAAGATGTAAGATGCCATGGGAGGACGGCAACATTGTTGGCTTTGGAAATATCTAACCAAATGAGCAGCCAAAGGAGAGGACGGAAGGAGAGGATGTGTCTTAGGTGGTCTATGTGAGATGGATCGGAGCAACCATTAACCAAATGAGCAGATCCGCAGCCCAAACCCGAAAAATAGGCCCATTTTCACTTTAAAAGATTTTCACTTTAATGATAAAAATTAATTGTAGTAGGTAGACACATAGGATGACACGTGAATAAATAAGTGGGATTATTGTATGATATGTCTTAAATATATTGTTGGATCATCATTAATTGACGTGTCAAAAAACTTATGTCATATTGCACCAAAAAATGACACATAGGTGAATCGCACTGAATTAAAGGAGACTTCAGGTCTCTATTTGAGTACATTATTATATAGATATATAGATATTTACGTATTGATCGGATAAATGAGAGAAGTCGCAAGATGACATCGTGATTGGATTCGTCCCAACCAATCACGTTTCTCCTATATGCCTTATCCCAAAATCCAACACTTTCTCCGTCACCGATGCACCCGGTGATGGCGTAGAAGGCTCCCGACTCTCACTGATTCAATCCGAGATGAGAAGTTAGGGATTGTGGTGAAGACCGATGGAATCGTGACTGAATTCATCGATGTCGCGACATCCTTTTTTTTTTTTTTTGATTAGGTAAAGATTTGGATGAGCAAAGCTCTATCCGAAGGCATCCTGACGGATGAGGTCTAATAGACCTGTATTGTTGTATAAGTTTGCTCCCCTAGTAGAGTAGCTAAGGTGTGCGACCCTATCTCCTACCTGATTAACAATGCGGGGAATGTGGGAAACTCCGAAAATTGTTAGTCCTACAATAATCGATTGTATGTCGGACATTATAAGTTCTATTTCCCATGGGCAGTTAGTCTGTGTGCGTAAGAAATCTATGATTATCTTAGAGTCGCCTTCGATGATGAGGTTGTTGATCTGTTGCTCTCTTGCCTTTTCCACCCCCAATCTAAGGGCAAGTGCTTCCGCCATTAGTGGGGATTGGCCACCAATCTCTTTTCCTCCTATACTTACTGGGTTACCCAACCAATCTCGTATAATGTAACCTATCGAGCATTTTTTAGTTGATATGAAAGATCCATCAAAATTTAACTTGTATTTTCCCCATGGGGGCTTCTTCCATCGAGTGGTCCTCTGTTTATTATTTCTTGTCTGCCTTTTCTCCTTTTTAGGTGGAGACGACTCGCCCACCCCTAAGATTGTCGTGTCCATTGAGCTTGCTTTTTTCCAATTGTCGATAATATCCCTAATTAATTTCTTTAAACCCTCATTGGACGGAATACTGGCATTTCTGAAAATTACTTGGTTTATAATAAACCATAGGCTCCACCATCTAAATATTATGTTTTGTTTATTTTCCTTTGATAGAGATGTCCCAAGTAAGTGTAATACTTGGTTCATACATCTAGTTTGAGATATTATCATGTTAATTTTGTCGGAAATTTCTCTAGAGAATTGTCGTTGGAAGCTGTTGATGGGACATTCTAAAAATAGGTGGATATCATCTTCCGTATGGTGATTGCAGAAAACGCATGTTGTGGGTACAACCACACCCTTAAGGGATAACCGTGAGGATGTGGGTAGTCCGTGTTGTTTGATTTTCCATAAGAAATTTTTAACTTTTGGTGGGGCATCGAGTTTCCAAATCCATTTGTAGTCCTCCGAGTTTGTAGTCTGGCTACTAGTGATAAGATTGTAGGCGCTCGATGTTGTGAACCAGCCCTTTTTATCCGGCCACTAGTAGAGTCTATCTCTAATGGAGGTGATTGGTAAGGGTATTTTAATGATGTCCTCTGTCACGTTTTCCGGGAGAATTGACAAAAGCTTCTCCTTCCACCATTGTCCTCCCATAATGTATTCACTCACAGACTCAGTAGTATTTATGTTCTGTTGAGTGTCAATCTTCTCCATCAGGGGTTTCGTCGATACCTAGTTGTCTGTCTAGAATTTGATTGATTTTCCATCCCCCACCGACCAGACGATTCCCGATTTAAATTTTGGGATCAAAGCCCTAAGTTTCACCCATTGCCGTGAGGCATTTCCTTTTCTGTTGTATGTGAAGACGTCCGTTGTTATCGATGTATTTGAAGAAGTAGTTTCTTTTTAATAACCAATTAGGAGATTACCATGTAAAATGAGAGAGGCCGGGCCAAACTTGGGAATAAATGGAAGTTGAGTGCCGGTGTATAATAATAAAAAAATAAGTGAGACTGAGCTTTACAGCTGTTTTCACGGCTGATGGACTTTGGTTCTTTATGATGCACAAAGTAATGGTTCGATGTACCTTAAAAAGTCGAATCTTTGGCAAATATAAAACTTTGGATATTTTGGTTAAGTGAGTCAAACATGATTAGTTCAATGGTTCTTTTCATTAATTAGTATTTAGTATTACTGCGTCGGTGAACGCGGCCTTCCCACTTTGCTTTCACCAACACAATATTTATCATTTTTTTTGTCCGATTGTTACTCCTGTTTAATCGTCAAATTATTTGTCTAGTTTTTTTTGTTATCACATAATAATTCAGGTGGAATAATCTTATCTAATAGTATTCTTACAGATGAATTCTTGAAGACTTAAAGAGGTGTAACCGTGTAAGTGTCTAATTTTTATTATCGGTTAAGATTCTTGCAGATAAGCGGGAAAAAATCTTCATCAAATCTCTAGTCTTCTCTATATTTTACTATGTTATAGCAAGCCCAACAGTTCATCTAAAAATTCTTTAAAATAGGTGAAAAAATATTAAAATCTCTAAAAATTTTATACTTCAACTCCAACAGCTTCTCTATTTTACAAATTTTTGCATTTATTACATACTACATATACTCTCTATTTAAGACAATTTCTATTTTAGCTATCCTTAAACTTTATACAAATTGTGAAATAATTTCATACAACTAGATGAACATGAATTTTAAGTTAAAATTAAAAAAAAACGTAATTAATTTTAATTGAAATATGAAGTTTAATACTTAGGCTTAACATAACTTAAAATGTAAACTAGTATAAGTTTGACATTTACATATAACATGAGTTTTAACATAACTTAAAACTAACGTGTTTAAATTAAATATCGAGTTAATTCTAGCAAAACATTCAATTTAATTTAATTATAACAAATACTCCTAATTTAATTTTTGTATAAATATAACAAATTTGTCCGATTGTTGATGAATTACAATGAATTTACATTGATATTGAGGAGAATTAAATTTTAGAGTTTTTGCCATCTTCCTCTAAATTTAGAGATTTTTTCTCTCTTTTCTAAGGTTTTTCTATTTTAGAGATGAGTATATAGAAGCTGTTGGACCTAAAAACTCCATATTTTTTCTAAAATTTTCAACTTTCTCTATTTTACGAGAGCTCTTGGGTTGCTCTTAGATAATTATATTATAAATTAGTATTCATCAAAATTTCAAAACGCAACCCTGGCTATAATTGTCCAAAAGAATGGGAGTGATGATCGAATCTCACATCCAAATTTAGGGGCTAACATTGATTGGGTGGTGAAAACAATGCGATATAAGTATACAACGGATACTGATGATGGGTAGGTGACAAGGTTCGGAGAACTAAAATGTGGTCAAAAGTATTTTCCTTCATCCAACCCGGAATCCCCATGGAGAATCAAAGTAGGATCCTAAATATGACAAATTTCTCGAGTATCTTTTGTACTACATAAGAATATCTAGTTGTATTTATATCATCGGCCGTGGTGGATGTAGAATTTATTTTAGCGGGGGGTTAAAAAAATTTTAAGAATTTTTTTTGTAGGTATGTACGAAAAAATCATTTTTTTATTTAAATATATTAGAAAAACTTTAAATTTGTTATTTAAATAGACATTTTTATGAAAATGTTTAAAGAAAAGCAAGAAATTACAAACATTGAGAATTATTTTTATATCTATATATAGAAAATAATGTTTTTGTTTAAATATATTAGAAAAACTATAAATTTGTGATTTAAATAGACATTTTTATGGAAAAATTTAAAGAAAAACAAGAAATTAAAATTTTGAGAATTATTTTTATATCTCAACATCTCATCATGCTTTACTCATCATCATATCATATAACCACATTTAGTAACCATGTATCATCCCCTCATATCTAAATCATATTCATGCTCTAATCATTATGTATCATATCAGATCTCCATACCTAAGCACATATCCACAATCGTGCTTCTTGATCATATAATATAACACCATGCTTTACAATCACAGGTATAATATAACAACATGCTTTCATATATCAACACTTCATAATTCAGATATAACACTTTATCATAATCTCACATCATATTTTAGAAAGGCAAACTCAGCAGCTGATTATATAGTTAAGAATGACTTTAATTGTAATTCTTGTATCCTCCCTTTGAACAGGGAGCTTTCTCACATCATCCTGATGGATGATCATTGATTAAGGATAATCTTTACTTGTAAAGACATTATAATTTGGGTGTTGATATATACACCGCAAATCCGGATTAAGGATTTGCACGTCCTTAAGGACGTGCAAGTATGGGACTGTGCACGTCCACTAGCAGACCCTTTGCACCTCCTTAACAACGTGCATGCAGGTCCTTAAGGACGTGCATACTATGCACGTTGTTAAGAACGTGCAAACCCTAGTTAGGGTTTCGCTTGTAGGGTTTAGGGTTTCCGAGGGTTTTGTATTGTTAATTGAAAAAATTGAAGTGTTTAGCTAGTGGAGTTGAAGTATTTTGGGTCTAATTAAATGGAAAGCAATAATTGTTAAGATTTTCATTCGGATAATATGCGAATAATGTTACAAGGAACGGAAAAAAAGGTTTACATCCATAATTTTAATAAACTGGTGGAATAAAATCTAAGAAAATAGTAAAGGGCGACCGGACTCGACACGTAAGGCTCGAAATCTCTCAAACTGAGCTTGAAATGGAGCATCCCATCCTTCGACGCTCGGTTGATGATGTGCGACCCATTCTGGCAGAGGCGGCGGAATAGGAGCTTTAGGACGCAACCAGATCTATGAGAACGGAAAATTAGAGTTAGAGTATTGACATATATATGAAAAGCAAGAATAGGTAATAAAAAAAGACGTTTGAAGTCCTACCACGGCAAAATGGTCTTGGTTTCCGATGCAGGCTACACCAAGGGTTGCTGATTGAGGGTTGTTAGCAAGTGTCGGCGAGGTCATGGAGAGACATGTGAACGGATGATGCCAAGCTAGGACGAAGAGAGGAATCTGATATACCGTTGCAAATACTAAACCCATAATGAGTAGCTCTATCCACCGTCTCCTATCACCATGCACAGCTCCCGCCCATCTCTGGTAGTCGACGAACTTCTGGAATGGGTACTCTCCCGTATAACAATCGGCGTAGAGATCGGCGTGATCCTCCAAGTGATTGCATAATAACGTTTTGAGTTCCGGGAAAGCAGACTCGCCGATCAGAGATGTCAATGACGCCAAAGCACGGTAGCCACAATGACCATCTCCAAAAGTGTCCCTCACACCCTCAATATGACCGAGCATGAAGGGATCAACGTTGTTTCGACCCCAGTTGAACCCTCCGAACACATCATCACGTCCACGTCGAGCTGAGGTCGCTTGTGGACGATGTCGAGCAGCATTTCGAGCAGCACGTGCTTCTTCTCTCTCAAATCTTTCCCTTAACTCCTCGTATGGCAACGGGTTGGTTCTACATGCATTCCTCGACCCCCGAGGCCTCCCGTTCCTTCGGACGCTTGCTGATGAGGGTGGGTGCAGCTCATCATCGCATACATCGTTGGAAGCCGTGTGTGAAGATGACAACTCATACGGCAGTGGGGTGTCGTCGATGTCAGTCCATGACAAATCCATCCAGAACGGGTGGATGTCCTCGGCGGGTATCGGAGTACCGGAGTTGACGTATGCCTAAATCTCATGGAGACGACGATCAGCGTTCGTAGTAGTACCCTCTTTCCCGCAGATGGTGCAAGGTATCTTGTGTCATCGTCCGACTACCTCTTTCTTCGGCGATCATCATGTTGAGCGTGTTGGTAAGGGTCTTCCTTAACGTGACGCTGGTCTCATCCAACTGCCTCAATCCGTACCCAATGGATTTTGGAAGAGTGCCAATTTTCTTCATCCACATGGCCATCTTCTTTTCCCCCTCTGTCATCTGTCCGACGATGGCGTGACCCTTCAAGCTTGTGGAAAGCCCGTGGTTATGAACACTGTGGGTTACCGTCATAACTCAGTGACCCGGCGAAGCTTCGTGCCCGTGTAGAGAGAATGGACAACCGTTTATCTTTGATTGCGTGCTTCGGAGCTTCTTCCCGCGTGGTCGGTATTCCCCATACTGCTCGCAAGCAAGGAGAACCCCGCCTGGACGGTTCGACACCCCCGTCCAAGACCGCTTGATTACTAAAATCATGTAGTGTCTCCGACCCAAGTCCTTGAAATGCGTAACTATTTCGTCACGGTCATTCCAAACCCTTGGGTCTGAGAACTCAGACGTGAAGTCTCGAAACTGTAATAACATTAGTGGAAATATGAACAAAACGGAAGGAATATATCGAAATATATTCACTATACGAAACGTATTCGTACCTGGCAAACTTGGAGACGACGATTACTTTGCGACTCGGCCATAACGATTCTAACAGTGAAGGAATATATCGAAAGAAGTCGGACTTTGTTTTGGAGTGCGAAATCAAGCTGTCCCCCTTCGCTTCAAATAGGCATTGTTGCGTTAAAGGTACGCGGAGGTGCACGTCCAAAAGGATGTGCTTGCACGTGGTCAAGAACATGCTTGCACGTGGTCAACGACGTGCAAACACGTCTTTGACCACGTGCATTTTCCCTAACCCTAACCCTAACAACCCTAGCCAACCCCTAAACCCTAACTAACCTAACTCGTTCTTAACGTTCATTTTCGTTCTTTCCACGTCTTCGTTCTTCACGTTTTCGTTTTCGGGCAACCTTATCTTACAGCATATTATATACAATTACAATCATGATTTGTATTTGGCTAACCGCTGCCCGGTCGCCGAACCTAATAGGTCGGAGGGTACCATCGCCCCTTATGAGCCTCCCTGCCTGTTATTAATTATTATGATCCAGTTGGCTATTAATATCTTTTCAATATATTTTAATGTATTTTAATGTTATTCTAATGTCTTTTGATGTATTTTAATATATTTTAATATTTTTTAATGTCTTTTATTATATTTTAATGTTAATTAAATATGTTTTAATGTTTTAATGTTTTAATGTCTTAATGTCTTTTAATGGCCTTGAATGTTTTTTATTGTCTTTCAATATTAATTTATTTTTATGTATTTTAATATATTTTAATATATTTTATTGTTTTTATTTTAATTTATTCTAATGTCTTTTGATGTATTGTAATATATTTGAATATGTTTTAATGCCTTCTTTTAATATATTAATCGCTTTTAATATTTTTTATTGTCTTTCAATTGTAATTTTTTTCTATGTATTTTAATATATTTTAATGTTTTTTATTTTAATTTTGTTTGTATGTACAAACTATAATTAAATCTATCAAATTATATTATAAACCATAAAAACTATATACTATCAAACCATACAAACTATATACTATCTATTATATTTTATCAAATTAAAACTATATTCTTTTCTATCAAACTATATACTATAAACATAACAAATCATAAACACTATATATTATCAATTATAATCTATCAACTTATATTATAAAACTATACTATAATCTATCAAATTATATTTTAAAACTATAAAAACAAATCAAACGAAATAAGTAATTCAAATAACATACCGGTGGGGTCGAGACCGGAGAAACCTCAATCGTCCGCCGCTTCTGCGGCGGTAATATGAGATCCTCCACCTCCGCCACTGCTCCACCACCACCACCACCAGACGCCGCAGCCGCCGATGCTGCTCCACCACCACCACCCTCCTCAGCCACCGCCTCCACCGGCACCGCCCCACCACCACCCTCCTCAGCCACCGCCTCCACCACCACCGCCTCCCCCAATGCTCCACCCCCACCACCACCCTCCGCCTCCATCGCCACCACCGCCGCCTCGATCTCTCTTTCCGTCTCCATCTCTCTCACTGCGTTTCTCTCTCTCTCTCTCTCTCTCTCTCTCTCTCTCTCTCTCTCTCTCTCTCCGGCAAGCTCTCGCTCTCTCGACCGCCGCTCTCTTTTTCTCTGGTAGGTTTGGAAGTGGGAACGACGAAGCACGTCCGCTTCGTCTTTAAGAGACGGGCTTGCACGTCCTTAAAGACGTGCAACACGTGCTTAAGCACGTTCACTTTTGCACGTTCTTAAGGACGTGCATCACGTTCTTAAGAACGTGCAACACATCTCTGAGGACGTGCAAGCACGTTTTTAAAAAAAAAATAAAAACGTGTTTGCACGTCCGGGCTCGGGTGGCTGTAAACCCACTTGCACGTCTTCAAGGACGTGTGGATTTGCGGTGTATATAGCCGAAACGTATAATTTTTGTCTACTATAAACACAAAAAAAAAATATAATAAGTCAATTATTTAATTACCCCAAATAAGGCCCAAATATCAGCCCAGTCCCGAATTAGGGCCAACCGAATCCAATCCCGCTCTCAGATCTCTTACTCTCGGCAAAAAAAAAAAAACGGAAATTTCGCCAGGTATCCTTGAGGTATTGCAATTTTCGCGAGGTATACAACTCTTTTGCATATTTCGCATGGTGCCCCTGTGGTTTTTATTTTTTTCGCCTCGTGCCCTTTGGGTTAAATCTAACAGTTTTTTTTTAATTCTCCGTTAGTTTGCAAAAAATGAAAAAGAAAAAAAAAAGACTGAGAAGTGAGAA
The DNA here is from genome assembly GCA_037127255.1 of Persicaria tinctoria. Classification (NCBI taxonomy): domain Eukaryota; kingdom Viridiplantae; phylum Streptophyta; class Magnoliopsida; order Caryophyllales; family Polygonaceae; genus Persicaria; species Persicaria tinctoria. The sequence goes on from JBANSL010000012.1 coordinate 13,589,110, forward strand.
CGGGAGAGCGAAGAGAAGCATATCGAAGACAGAAGAAGCAGATCGATGCGAAGAGGGAGACCTGGCGAAGAGGTTACACACCCGGCAAGGAGGCGTAGCGATTGTTCGCCGGTGCCGGTTCTGGTGCTGACGGGAGACTCGGAATGAGGTGGTCCATTGGCTTCCCGACAGATGAGGTATGTCTTCTCTCCAAAGTTGCCTCTTTTGAAAAATTAGGGTTTTGTACATGGTTAATCTTGCTGCTACAAGGTTGCCTCAACACCAATGGTTCTCCAATTTCCCTTTTCGAAATTGTGGAAGAATTTAGTGATTGTGTCCATGATAGGGTTTAGTGGTCCTCCAATTTTTCGAATTTGTGAAAAAATTGGTAGTTATTGATTTAGGAAATTGGTTAGGTGAAATTTGCTCTCGAATGATTTTGGATTCTCGGTTTGACGATAACATCAAATAGAACTCTATGAGATTTGAGCCTCTCATCAAATATATTGATTAGTTTTCAAGGTTTCAACTGCCGGATTGTCTCTGCTCTTTCTAAAGGGACCGAAAAATGCAAGGAGAAATGGTTTAGTCATTGAATCTGAAGTAGTTGTGTGGGTAGTGTTGATCAATTTTTTATTTTATTTAATTTTTACAATTGCTTTAAATGGTATGTTGCCAAACCAACAATAACACTTTCAAAACAAGGGAATTTTCATTTTTCAACCATCTCCTTTCAACTGTGCTCATTTACTTTGATACATTACTTGTTCACTTAGTGAAGATTGGACTGAAAACTTATATGATGAGGTTGTAGTGTTAGTACTTCCCTCACCTGTTTTCTCATTAGCAACATCTCTCTTCTTTTTTGTTGCACAAAGAGGTGTTAGTCTAATGGCAGTGACGATGATGCGCCTTCTGGATTTGGTTGATATTCTTTTACTCCTTGTCAACCGGGGTTGTTAGAAGTTAAGAGGTTGTGTTCTCCATTACAATTTGTAGTGTGGAATTTGCCCTTTTTATGGTTGTTTCTATGATAACAAAATGTTCTTGATTATAAGCCTATTAGCTCAAATGGAAGAGCAATGTGTGATTTCAATCAAGTCTATTAGCTCAAAGGGGGAGCAATGTGTGATTACAACACATGATGTGGGTTCAAATCCCACATAGACTCCAAAATTAAAAGATGAAAACTACAAGCTTGTTACTAGTTTGGTGGTACTTCAAGTTTTATGCTGAATTTTTCGTGCTCGAAAAAAAGTTTTATGCTGATTATTTTTACTTATATGAATATAGGTTATATAGGAAAATTATATATGTTGATTCTTCCACTTATTCATTAACGAAAAACAAGTAAATCCATGTTGTTCCTTTACATATTTTACATGAAAGCATCCTTCACAGATCTGTTGGCTGAATTTTTTATGACATGAAGCTTAATATGACTTGCTAATGAAAGCATCCTTTACTTAATATTCTTTTATGAAATAAAGAAACATGATCTAAATCAAAGCATCTTTACTACTCCCAACTCAGATACAGAAACATGATCCATGGATAAAGAAACATGATCAATGGGCAAAAATTACTCGAATGTGTACTTAGATAGTTAGATTACATAAATGACTCATGAATTCAATAAGCCTATGTGGGATTTGAACCCACATCTTTGTGCATGAGCACTTTGCTCTCCCATTTGAGTTAATAGGCTAGAAAACTTTCGATGACCAAAGATTAACTGACAATCGAACAACATGGATTTACTTGTTTTTCTAGTATATTTTCAGATTTTGAATAGATTATATTTGTTTTACAGCTTACTGTTTACAATTATAATGGAGGTCCATGCTACCGATGTTTGTTTCCAAGTCCTCCTACCGCAGCATATTAGAGATGCTCAGACAGTGGAGTTTTGGGAGTAGGTTAGTGGTTGGTTTTGAGCATATTGAGATGCTCAGAGATGGTCAGGCAGTGAGCACAGATATCTAATCTATTGTTATTTATATGCTTTTTGAGTGAGCTATTGCTAATCCATCTCTAAACGGATGTACTCAATCCACACAAATAAATAGAATCATGTTTGCCGACAACATGTTGATATTTTCTGAATAATCAATTTCGAATCTAGTTGATTCTTAAAGCATGTCAGAACCTGTTTTTGGCCTTATCTTATCTGAATGTATGAATTTCATGGATGGATGCAGGCTTGAATGGTCAAATTGGAGTGCGGTAATTGCACACATCCAATTCCAATTGCACACATCAAACTCCAATTGCTTACAGAAACAAGAAGCAAAGATTAAAATCGAAATACAGGATATAGAAAATCTGAAATACAACTATAGAATGCATAGACTGGAATTGAAAATGAATGCAGAAAGTGAAAGGATAAAAATCCGAATATAAAAAATCTTAAAATCTACAAAATTAATGCAGAAACTGAAATACAGAATACTCAAACTGGAAATGAAAATAAATGCACAAAGTGAAACACTAAAAATCTGAATGTAGAATATTTGAAAATCTGAATACATAAAATCTAAAAATTAGTCCAAAAAATGAAAAATATGAAAATTTGAAAAGTCGAGGTTTTTAGAGCATATGATTGCATATGAAGACAATTGTTATAAACACAAAGTCAGTAACTGCTTGTTTATAGAGCATATTAAACAGGATGTTTACAATCAGCAAAAGATGATCACTAGCCTTTCATTCGACATGGTTTAAGCAAAGATTTTGCGAAATAGTTTACAAAAGAATAATAGCAATTGATCCACCATAGCCTAAGATGAGTAAGATCTACACTTCTCCGGATCATCCCTCTAAAATTCAACGTAATCACCATGAATATAACGCATTTGGAGCACTATCTTATTTTCAATCCTACAAAGCATAATCAAAATGTCGGGCAAACTTCTAAAATTCATAAAGCCTAACTCAATATAGGCCACTGCAATTTTAACATAAAACCTAATCCCTAAATTTCCATAACCAATTGAGTAGATAGCTGAATACTGATGTTCCATTTTCGACCTAGCCCCAAATGTTGGAAAAGGGGAAAAGTTTCGGGCACTTGCCTGCAACCGTCGTCTGTTAGCGCCGCCTCTGTATGGTTATCCTTCATCCACGCCGCCTCTGTATGGTTGTTCATGGTCGGCGCCCTACACCACAAATCTAACCACCCAAACCCTAGATTATAGGTTCGTAATACTCACCTGGCTATAATCGAGTCCAGGTCCGAGCAGGTTCGAGCCCAGGTCCAAGCAGCGGTTCCGACTCGAGCAGCATGTATGGCGCCTTCGAGCCTAGGTCCGAGCATCGTCTTCGCTCTCTGGTATCGCCTCTCTGTCCGGCCTTTCTTTCTTTCTTTCTTTCTTTTTTTAATTTGCAAACTAACGGGAGAAAGCCAAAACTGTTAAACTTAACCGGGAAGTGCACGAGCTGAAATGTTTTAAAACCTCAGGGGCACCATGCGAAATATATAAAAAAGTTGTATACCTCGTGAAAATTGTAATACCCAGGACACTTGGCGAAATTTTCGAAAAAAAAGAAGATGAAGAAGAGGGTCCCACAGACTGATGTGCCTGCCAAGGTGGACGCGGGACCCATTCTTCTTCCTCGGTGACTCTCGCCCTCGGCTCTGCTCTTCCGGAAGCGATTCCGCCGGCGCTCGTTCTCTCCTCGTTCTTCCTTCAACCTTTGGCCTCTCCCTCCCTCAGCCTTCCATCTTCCGATCCCTCGGACTCGCCCAGCCCCCGGCCGGCTCACTCGCACAGCTCTCGCTCTCCTCTCGGCCTCGCCCGCTCTCTCCGACCCGCCCTCATCTCTCCCTCCGACCAGTTTTAAACAAGAAATTGAACCCGGAATTAGAAGCAAGGGAAGAGGGTTCGAATAATTCGAAAGCTCACCGGAGCAGGGGAGGCGACTCCGGCTCAGCCTCGGCGAAACAGGGGCTGCGTTCGAGTGTGGATGGAGGTTTGATGCTCGAGTATAGATATTGAATTAATTTCTTTTTTTTAAAAAAAAAAAGGGTGGAGCCCACATTGGGGCCCACCAAAGTCCCGCCAACAAAAGGAAATTCAAGCGCGTCTTCAACAGTCACCCAAATCCTCCATAGTCGAAACCACAAACCCGTCCCCTGAAAACATACATACCTGCATCACCAACACCAACACCAACTACCCTCATCTCCATTGATCTGACGTGCTCTTCCTTCATTGGCTTTCTCTTCACACTCCCGTCCCTTTCAGTTACTCCTCCCCCCTCCTCCTCATCTCAGCACCTTCATGGAAGCTCCCTCCACCCCCCCAACACTCCCTTATATATATAACTTCCAATGTCCACTCCAATTCAACCTGTACTGCACAATCCCCCTCAATCCACTACCACTTCAATTCATCAATGGACGATTTCGATCACCATCACCACCCCCGCCGGGGCGTTTCCTCCAGCTACAGGGGGGTCAGGAAGCGACGTTGGGGGAAATGGGTGTCCGAAATCCGCGAGCCAGGGAAAAAGACCCGAATTTGGCTAGGCAGCTTTGACACCCCCGAGATGGCCGCCGCCGCCTACGACGCCGCCGCCTTCCACTTCCGCGGCCACGGCGCCGTCCTCAATTTCCCGGAGCTCGCCGGCGCCCTCCCCCGCCCGATCGGTCCCTCCGCCGATGACATCCGCGCCGCCGCCCAGGAGGCCGCCGCTAGCCTAAGGCGCCCTTCGGCGGCGGCGGGGGGTTCGTCGTCGTCATCGGCTGGCCCAACCACTGTGGGGCTATCGGCGGGTGAGATTCAAGCTATACACGAGTCGCCGTTGGACTTGCCGGGGATGTGGATGGATGTGGGAGAGGATCTGCTGCACGGCGGTACACTTGTGCCTTCTAACGGCTACGAGATGGACGATGATGATGACTACTCGTATTACGCTACTGACCGTTCGATCTGGGACCCTTAGCCCTCTTTCAACGGCTAGGATTGATTCTGTTGGTTAATTAACTGATTAATTAATGTGATTTGTGTAAGATGATGGTTAAGGGTGACTAATTAAGCTCTTATTCGTCGAAATTAGTGGATGTCATGCCACTTTGCATGATGGACTAATTAAGCTCTTGGTTGGAACTTGGAAGTGCCTACCTGATTATTTAGTTTTTTTTAATCGACATTTATTTTGTGTAATTTTACTTTAAATTGTTTGCACTGTATTTTTTTTAAGTGAGTTATTAATTTTAATTGAACACTTGTTTGACGATCATCTTAATTAATCTTTGCATTCCGATAAAAATAAAATAAAATAAATCTTTGCATCTCCCTTAAGGGCGTGTTTGACAACGGGGTGGGGTAGGTAGAATGGGATGGATTTTGTGGGGTGGACGGGATGGGGATGGAAACCCGGGTGGGATTGGGTGGAATTTTGAAGCCAGTTTAATCCCGTTCGTGTTTGGTGTTGGTTTCAAGTTTATGGGATGGAGGACAATAACAAAGACAAATTTGCCCCCACGTATTGACATGAAAGGACAAAATTGCCCCTAAAAATTACCCCTCAACAAAACCCCCATCTTCACTGTCAGTTCCCATTAGCTCGAAGGGAGATTGGGAAGATAGACGAGAGGTCGGCGGCGGCGACCTTCCCTCCGGCTGCAGGCAAACGCACCTCCGGCCTGCCTCAGCGTAACCGACGACGACAGCAACGTCGGACTCCATGTAAGTCATGGATCCCTACTGTTGTCTTCTTCACTGAGTTTCAACGATTTTCTCGAGTAATCTAGCGAGCCTTTGGGTCCATGTCTGTAGTCGGGGGTATCGGCAATGTGAATAACATGGGGATTTCGATGCACTGCTGAGTATAGGATATTAGGAAGGCAACAGATTGGGTTGAACAATTGCCAGCTGCGAATGTTCCGAACGAGATTGAACAAATCTCCATGTTCGGTTAGGGTTACAATTTGAGGAATGATTTCTTTGAAATTGGGTTGAATTTGGAACGAGATTGGGTATGCTTAGGAAGATGGGAATGATTTATTCGAAATTGGGTTGAAAATGGGTTGAATTTGGCAACAGATTGGAAGATGGGAATTATTCTGAGCCATGTTAGGATAATGAATGATTTCTTTGATTGGTGTTAGTTTCCATGTTAAAATTGACATTATTTCTTTCATGCACTGATTGTCGCCTGTTGTCGTATATCCTTTTTGTCGAACACAACGACGACTGTTACTCATTCGATATACTAGCAACCCTCGTCGACTGCATTTTCGTACCTGCCCATATGGATTCCTCTGCCAAAGCGAAGGGGAAAGGCAAAGGGAAGACCAAGAAAGCAGCGTCTATTTCTGAGGAGAAGAACTATGTCCCCGCTGCGTTCTACTGGTCTTTGGATTTGACAAAGAAGTTGATGCATGTGCTCCTCGCTTATCAGCGGGAAAATGGTAAGGATCAGTCCTTCAAATGGGGGCCCCTCACCACCGCATTTGAGGCTGCCACGGGTAAGAGGTGCAACCAGTACACGCTGAAGAACCGAACTCGCGACATGAAGATGATATACCAAGCCTGGGGTAAGTTGAAAAAAGGGGAGACCGGACTCGGATGGGATCAGGCAGCTGGCACCGTAAGGGCACCTGACGAATGGTGGGACAAAAAAATCAAGGTATGATGTGCTCGCCTTCCCTTTCCCTTACGTCAATGCAGTCGACAGTGCAATGAAGCGAAACTCGTCACGTGACTTCAATTGCGCAGGAGGATAGCAAATTTGAGAGGTTCCGGAAGAAGGGGATCCCTCCGGAATTGGAAGAGTTGTTCGACCAGGTATTCGGAGGCACCGTAGCCACTGGAGAGTATTGCGTCGCCCCCTCCATGGACCCAGAGGCTATGGCTGCGCATGCACACAACGAGGCTGAGAAGGAGAGGCTTGATGACCCCTCGGATGAAAAAGCTGATGATGATGCTGATGACCCCGACGCAAGGGGGGACCCCAACGGGTCACAATATGATGGTGTTGAACAGGAGTTCGAGGAGTTGTTCAACACCCCTCGCCCCAATTCTGCAACGCCCTCCATGCAAAACGTTCTCCAGGGCATTGTGGATGACGATGCCTCGCCCTCTAGCCGGGTGCCTGGAGCTTCAAGCGCAGGGGTGTCACAGCCCTCTAGGCCTAAGCGAGGCCTTGGTTCTGAGACGACCTCCTCCCATAGGAGCTCCAAGCGCAACGTTCATGCCTCGGAGGGGACCCGGCTATTCGAGCGCAGCGTCGGGGTCATCAAAGACAGTGCACGTGACATCATTGACGCGATGAAACAAGATAAGGAGAAGGATGAGGTATCGTCTAATGCTCCCCAAGACACAACGAAAGAAGTGTTGGATGTTGTGAGGTCGATGGTTGGGGAGGGCCTGTTCGGCGAAGGAGATCCCCTGTGGTGCTTCAGCTTAGCCATCATCAAGTCACCCGAGCGACGTGAGGTGTTCGTTCAGCTTGACAGCAACGTTGCCCGACTGAAGTGGCTTTGGTGGTTGTATTCGACGAACGACGGTCAGCAGCTGAGCGCCATCCAGCTAGAGTGATCTTCGCCCATCGCCGATAGACAGTTATATACATTTTCCGCACATGTTGTGTGGCCGTTATAACGTTTTCCCCCTTGTAATAAACTTGTTCGTTGTTGTGTGTTAATACTTCGTTGTTGTTGTGTGTTAATACTTCGTTGTTGTGTGTTAATGGAGCGTTGTTGTGGTTCATGTGTTGTGGTTCATTGTCATAAACATCGGCGTCTGTGCATGTAGGACGAAGGATACGGTCACCGAACGCCGTCGTCGACGGCGCCGCAGACATGCGAAGGCCGCACTAGGAATATTCGGCATCCTTGGCATATGGCTCACCATTGCGAACCACTACTTCAAAAGGGTGCACAAGGTGCCCCAGTTCGTAGGAGACTACACTGGGGCACGATGGGTTGACCAGATCCTCACCCACCGGTCAGACGCCAGGAGCGTGAACGCATTCCGAATGGAGAAGGCGGCCTTCACTCGACTGTGTGGCATGCTGCAGCACCAGTACGACCTTCGGGGGTCCATCCAACTTTCTGTCATAGAGAAGGTTGCCATATTCGTGAACACCGTGGCCTGGGGGTCCAATCAGCGAAACTCATGCGAGCGCTTCCTCCGATCGACATACACAATCTCAGAGACAATATCGGAGGTACTAGACGCCATCTGCGGGGGCAAATGTAACGGGTTCCGCGGGCTAGCAGGGGACTTTGATTCGGCCTCGTGACCCTCATTTCCGAGCCATACCCGAGCAAATCAGGAACAACAACCGATATTGGCCGTACTTCAAGGGCGCAATTGGAGCAATTGACGGCACGCACATTGAGGTTATCATGCCGAAAGATGAACAGATCCGATTCCGATGCAGGAAGGGTACAACAACTTATAACGTCATGGCCGTATGCGAATTCGATCTTCGATTCACATTCGTATCCGCCGGCTGGGAGGGAAGTGCGCACGATGCACGGGTGTTCGATCACGCTTTGAAGACGCCGGCGCTTCGGTTCCCCCACCCACCGGCCGGAAGGTACTATCTATGCGACAAGGGCTACGCTTTCCGAAATGGGTACATGATTCCTTACTCCACGACGAAGTACCACCATCCGACCTTCGTCGCATCCCAACCGAAAAACGAGAAAGAAGCCTTCAACAAGTCACACTCTTCCCTCCGAGGAGCGATAGAGAGGGGCTTCGGGGTGTTGAAGATGAAGTCCAGGATCCTTCGGCAGGTCCCCAGGTATCCGATCCGTAAGCAAATTTCTATTATTATTGCGTGCTTCGCCCTCCACAGCTACGTGCGGGATTCACGCGGTGCTTCAGAGTCCAACAGTGAAGACGATTCGAGGTTCATGGAGCCTCCGATGGGGAGTGACATCCCCTCCGACGGGGACGGCGATGAAGACGCTTACGACGCGGGGGAGGATGTTGGACATGATGACGATGACCCCTTTTTCCCGCACGACGAAGCGGCCGGGTCAAATGCAGAGATCAAGGCTCTGAGGGATGATATTGCTCAGCAGATTTGGAACGACCGTCGCGGAGGCAGGTAAACCTTGAATGGTCAAGGCGCTAGAGTGTGGCCGCACCTCATTCGTCTTTTGTATATTTGGTACATGGTTCTAACTAGTTCATATGGCCATCACCTTTTTGTATCAGCCATATTGCCAATCGCCTATGATGTTGTGGGTAGGTTGGTTCTAACTACTTCATGTAATGGACATATGCTTATTGTCATTTTGTATATTGGTACATGGGTCATGTAATGAATCCAGTTTGGAAGCGTATGGTCACTTATGTTGTCTACGACACGATCAAAGGAAAACGATGAAAGTATGTGAACAACAAGTGTACTGGAGGAATATAACTTTACGCTGCATAACTTACGGTTAGGTTAATGCACCATTGCAAAAGGGTGCAACAACACTCGGCTTACAAAAAGGGGTAAGCATGCCGAGGTTGCACAAACATGGTTCCTACATCCGAGGCCCCGAAATGCACAAAATTAGGGCCCAAATCCAGAGTTTCGTTACAGGTTCACAACGACCATAAACAACTAAATACAACACTTGGAAATCTTCACAAAAAGGGGTAACAACAGCAGGTAGAGGCGATGTCCTAGGGGCGGGTGACTAGAGGCATGATGATCAGCAGCATGAGAAGAATAATCCAGCCGAGGAGCCTGACCATGCAAGAGAGCCTCTGAGCCCGGAGCTGGTCGCTTGCGTGGTCCACCCAGCGCCCACACATGAAGGAGCTCAGCTCGGTCACCCTCTGCACGAGCTGGTTGTTGCTCGCCTCAGAGATGACGAGCCTGTTCGTCAAGGAGACGTTGTGGTCCCTGGTCTCCTGCAGCTGGTTGTTGACGGCGGTCAGGGCGTTCTCCCTTAGTGCGTCTTGGGCGAGGAGGCCCCGGATCTTGGCACGCAGCTCCTTCAGTTCGTCGGCAGCGTAGGCCCAAAGTGCATTGTCTTTCTTGCTGTCCTTGGGGTCACGACGCTCGGAGTCAGAGTCGTCGTCATCCCGTGCCGCGCGACGACTTGACTGGCCATGCTCGTATGACGACCTAAGCCACGGGTACTTGCGAGGGTCACCGCTAGCGTAGCTGCGGTCACTGTCGGAGTCGGTGTCGGACTCGGTGTCAGAGTGAGGCCACATGATTCCTACGTGGACAAATGCAAACAACAATCAGAGGAGAAGCAACAACATTCACAGGAGGACAAGAAACTGAAAAATGGCAATTGCCAACACTTCAATTCTCAATTCAAGCAAGGGATGGAAAACATCGTGACCCATACGACTCCACATGAGCTGTTGAACAATTGCCAACACTTCAATTCAATATCTGTTCACACCAGTACAATACCTATTGCCACCAGTTATCACCCAAACAAAACGAAGGATCAAAGTAGCCATCATCAATTCATTAGCTATGGATACAACAGTCATCAGCCAAACAACAATAAAATGCAACCACAACTAGAGTAACACTTCAAAACCATAATGGCAAAAAATATTTGAAATGCTCACTGAAGAACCATTGAGTAGAAAATAATTTTTTCTTGACAGAGCACCTCCATTCCTTTCTGCAAGATGATTTCAAAATGTTTGTGACTTTCAGCATAAGAGCAATGTGTGAATAATAATATTGAAATGATCAGTCCAAACCATCACAAAATTCAGGAAAAAAATTGTCACTTTGAGCAGACCTGGATGTGTGAATAATAATATTGAAATGAGCAGTCCAATCACACATTGCAACAACAAACAGTCAAACACAGATAAATGAAGAAAGATATGTAACAGGTTTGCAAATATATGACAAGTGAATAACTACAGATTTCATATGCATAATGAAGATGTTAACCATGGAAGTTAAATTCAAATACAGTAGGATATCGATTAGAGTTCAATTCAAATGGGGATGATATCATCAAGTGAAAGCCATCGAAGAAACAGGATGAATGTGATCAGATTCTGTGCATTATATAATCCAATTGCAAGCACTGAGTAGCACATAAAAAACTTCACAAGCAAGATCCTGATTGACAGGGGATGCAAATACCCGATGAGTTGGGACAAAACCCAATGAACACAAATGCAAACAAACAACGACTAAACAAAAACCCGAAGATAACCACAAAAATGAACATATCAAGATCTGCCAACAATGGTTGTAGATGCAATAGCATAACACATGATCAAATGGCAACTGCAAAGCATGAAGATATACAAATGGAGTGCATTTTTAAGTTGGATGCATAACTGTTGGTTTCAAGTTGGATGCATCTGGGTTGGGTGCAACCTACTGATGTTCAATCGAAAACCCTACACTACTACACATTTGCAGAAATTCATAGAGTGATATTTCAATCGCACCCCAAACATGGAAGGAAAAATCGAAGCTGTCAATGTCAAACTCTAGAACCGTAAACATGGAAGAGAAAATCACAACTTCCAATCGAAACCCTAAACGTTTGAACAAAACCCTATATTTCTTCAATCGAAATGGGAAGGACCGTAAAACCCACCCAAATTCGAACCGAAAGTGGAGCAGTAGTGGGAAGAAAACCATTAAAATCGAAAGAGATGGAGATGAACGGGATTACCTGCCTTCAGTTCGTCGGCGCAGAGCTCAGGGAAGAGATGATGGTCGTCGTCTCTGGAGAGGGTTTTCGAATCGTGCGTGAGAAGGATGGAAGGTGAAGGGTCGGATTTATGAGGACAGAGGGAAGGGGAAGGGGCAAATCCGGGATGGGAACCATTCCCATCCCGTCCATCTCCCCCAAATCAGATGGACCTCTCACCCGCGCTCACCCTCCGCATCCCCATATTCGCATCCCGCTCCACCCCCTCGCATCCCCTGCCAAACGCGCGGGTGCGACTCCCGAGAAGCCACCCCCACCCCCGGCATCCCCTCCCACCCCGTGCCAAACATGCCCTAAGTCGAAGCCCTAAAATATCAATATGTATATCATTGGAGCCTTTAGTTTCCTCTATTTTTCAATAGCTAAGGATTTGCTAACATTTAATTTGCGAAATAAGCAATGTTATAGCATATGGTTTAAGTTAAAAGCAACTTTACAAATATTTTTTATTTATAAAAATAAATTGTATGACACTGCAGCCAACACTAACGCTGGAACAAATAGAATCTTTAACCATTTCCAGAAAATTAAGAGTTTGATCAAAGGGTAAAAGTACACAAAACAACACTGGGTTTATCACATTTTGCACAAAACCACCATCCATATAACTAAATGATCGAAGATAAGGCCCCAGTCAGGGTTATTGGGGTTAATTGGTGAGGTTATGCAACTTGGTTGCTTAGTAGTTATAACTGCCTATCGTGTGCAATAAGCTGAGGAAAAGTGGTGTATAAATAGGCTCCTTTTGTTTGTAATTCATACTTAATACAATTCAATCAAATACAACACACATTTTTTGCTCTCTTCCCTTTGCTGTTACATGGGTGGTCTAGTGGTAAGGAGTAAGGGGAGGGGTAAAGAGGTTCCGAGTTCGATCCCTGCTTCCGCGTCTTTCCTTGGTGAAAATCCAAGGTTTACCTAACTCCTTACCAATGGATCGAGTCGGTCGGCGCAAACCGGTTTACCTAGTACATGACTTTTGTCAGCTGGGTCACGTGCTCGGGGTTTGCCACCGGAAATGGGTTCCTCGTCATTAAAAAAAAAATGATCGAAGATAACAAGAGTTTGAATGCAACATTTACAAAGGGTGATATCTATATCAAGGGGATTAAAGCCACTAACCTGAAGGTGGTTTTGTGTAGTTGGTTGACCATTTGTTAAAACACAATATGATTCAACAAAAATAAACAGAAATATGTAAGTTGAGAGACCTCTATGTTTGAAACTTTGGAGCCTTACCCTTGTACATGGTTTTATGGTACTTCATGAAGAGGGTTCTGTACTTGTACTTGTCAACAAACATCTTTCCTTTCTCCATCATCTCCACAACTTCATTAACCTTTTCTGCATCTTGCATTAACCTTTTTTTGCTAAACAAATGGATCACATTGTTCCAATCATGAACCCCACATTCCTCTCTTTGACCTTCCTTAATCTCTTCCAAGAGCTTCGACGTCATCCCAGCCTGTCTACTCTCAGCACATCCCTGAACCAACGTCCCAAATTCTTGGTGGCTTGCTCGAGGTATTTTGGCTTATTTCATCTCTTTGAAGAGATGGAGAGCTCCTGGTGTATCCTTGTTTATCACTTTCAACTAAATCAGTCTCATACGAGCTAGAATCTAGCTGAACCCCAGCTTTTTTGACCTCCCTACACAAAGCAGCAACCGTAGCTGTCTCATTTTTCTTACAATATGCTTTTTTAGGAGTGACGAGTAGACAGAGGAACTAGGTATGATTCCAACAAATCGCATCTCATCAAGGAGGTTATGTGCTTGATGACATGTACCAAGGCTGATTCGTCAGCAGAAACTGGGGAATCCTCTTTTTTCCACCTTAATCAAAAACTCCGCCAAATCCATGGTCTTTCCAGATTCCAAGAAGGCCTTTGCTAGCTTCACAAAAGCTCTTTCTGTCGATCGAAGAATTCTGTGTTTGGTGGTGATCATATCTACTTGCTCTTGTAATTTCCCCAATAAAACATGTAGCACTTCTGTTGCATCGGCCTCCATCCTAGCTTGTAAATTTCCGGTCTCTAAGAAAATCTTCAAATAATATAAGACGGTTTGTCAGAATCCCATATTTCTCCATATGAACTGACACTGTGGTCTCAGAAATTTACCATTCAGTTTCAATGACCATAGTTCAAAGTCACAATGTCATCAATCATCTCTTTTGGATCATTGATAAATAAGGATTTGCTGACATTTGCAAAATAAGTAGTGTTGTTAATAGTATGGGTTCGTATGGAATGTGGTTAATAAACAGACTAAAATTATAAACAAGGTAAAATTTATAAACTGTTGGTAAAAGTAGTTAAAATTTTCAACAACAAGATAATGAGAGAAAAACAAGTTATTTGTAAAAAAAATGGAGTTTATTTTGTTGTTATTAGGAGTATTGTGGTACTTTCAAACCAAATAAGATAAAGGGGAGAATAAACACCTAAATAAACACCCAAATAACCTTCATTTTGTAGCTTATTTTTTAACACAAATTTTTAACACATTTTTGTTTATTTTGGTCATCCAAACAACCAAAAAAACTGTTTAAAAAATAAACACCCACGAATGATTAATTTTTAACTGTTTTTTTTGTTTACCATACACACCCTATGTCAATTTTGAGTTAATTGTAAATTTGTAGTGTTAAAAGGGTTTGATGACATTTACTAAATAAACAGTGCTATCAAGACTCAAGAGCATATATATATATATTTATCTTAATCCAGTTCGATCGACCCAGTCGTTCTACATCTGGATCGGGTACTGTATGACTCATTTAAGGGGTTAACCCTCCCACTCACAAGCGACTCCATGTTTCCAAGAGGATTCGAACTTCGAACCTCTTGGCATGGGATGTAGCCCCACAACCACTACACCAACTTGTGATTGGTTCAAGAGCATATATTATGAGTGAGTAATCTTCATCTTAATTCTTGTTGATTTCCTCAATGGATCTTGGTGATTTATTGGCAATGTCACAGATCTTGTTGATTTTATGAAAGAGATTTTATGATATGAATCACTATAATCCCGAGGGATCTCGAGTTGATCCCATTATGTGAGTTCAAAGAACATGGTATAGTCACGCTAACATCATTAATAAATTTTAACCCTGATTTCATTTCACACCATATGTTAACGGATTATAATGATTAAAAGTCTGTTATGTACAATGTTGAACCGATAAGATGTTTGGTAAAAATATAATGTGTTCATGGGCTATGTTGGTAAAAATATAACTAAGACAAGTTCTACAACTGCATAATGACGATAAAAAATATAACTAAGACAAGTTCTACAACTGCATAATGGCACTATGTGAAAATGTATATCTTCGAATATTGACTTGAAGCGGATATTTAAATATTGACTAACAAAAAAAAAACGCATAATGGCAGATGGATAAAAACACAAACAATTAAAAATGAGGCTGAAGTAAATTTTATGATAATATCAATATTTTGATTTCATTCTTATCCATGAACCAAAATTGGATAAACTAATACTACCTCCGATCCAAAAAGTATGTCGTTTGACTTTTTTAACACGTATTTTAAGGAGCTAAAAACTATATAATATATTAACTTTTTTATTATTATTTTTTTATAATCTAATACTTATTACCAACAAATATTAAGTTATAAAAAAATAATTTAAAAAAAGTTGATATTTTATATAGTTTTTAGCTCCTTAAAATACGTGTTAAGAAGTCAAACGACAATAAATATTGAGGAGAGTTGAGAGAGTATATGAAATCACAAGTCACACTTACACCCGCACCCACCCATTAACGAGTGAGGATACTAGTAAAATTACTTCTTTTTTTTCGTAAATTTCGCTTGGTAACCCTGAAGTTTCGCGTAATTCGCGTAGTAAACAAGAATTTCGGATATTTCGCCTAGTAACCCTGAAGTTTCGCGTAATTTGCGTGGTAAACAAGGATTTCGGATATTTCGCCTGGTAACCTTGAGATTTCGAAAAGTTTTGTCTCGCCCCCAAAAGTTTGACTTTGTCCAAAAATCATGGTTTTAAAGTTTGTGGAGGGTGAGTAGTGTAATTTTAACAAAGTTTCTGGGTGCATTTCAGAAATACTACCCACTTCATCCCCTTCCTTCCGAGCGAGAGACGAACAGAAGAGAAGGGTCTGTGCGATAGCAGACGGAGGGAGACAAAGTGCACAAGCGGCAGGCCGACGGGCAACCGGTGACTCTGAGGGGCGGCGACGGCTGAGAGAGGGGCGGCGGCGGCGCGGGGGGTGGTTGGCGCAGTTGGTTCCGACCTTAAGGTGAGTATACTTGCCTTTCGAAATTTTGAATTTGAATAGGTTTTTCCCGAAATTTCAAAATCATATCTATCAATTTACTTCTTATTGACTGGAATTAGTGATCTAGGGTGTGAAATCCAACTCAAATCATGATTTGAAGCTTCCAATTTCGAATTATGATTTTTAGGGTTTGGGTCCGAAAATTTTGGGGTTTTTTTTTGGTAGTTGCTTGTAGGGTTCTATATATTAATGTATGGTAATGGGATAATTAAACAGATTTGTTTTGATTTTGTTTATGGTGTGTCAAATGTTCATTTGATTTTGTTTATGGTAATGGTAGTTGCTTTGAAAATTTGGGATTTTTTTTGTAGTTGCTTGGAGGGGTTTTGCCTCCTGGAATAACTGAAATGAATGACAGGTGCACAGTCCTTGCATAGTTGCATCTAATTTGAACTCTAATGTAAGCCCTACTTTGGATCGTTGACATGTTTATCCACAAGTGTAAATCCTGTTGTCATTCTCTGATGCTCCTTTTTTTTCCTTTTTATTGTGCATATGCAGAGAAATGATGAGGATAAACTGTTCAATTTGTTTTCTTTATATGGCAATATAGTGCGAATCAAACTCCTCCGAAACAAACCTACCTTTGCTTGAATTGGTTTGAATATCAAACATATTGTTTATTGTAAATGTATGCAATCAAAATAGTTGATTTGTTTTAACCCTAGGCCTTTGTAATGGTTAATTTTGGTTTGCTTTTCTGTAGGGTTCGTCTAGGCAACCATAGATTAAGGTTTTCGAAAGGCGATTAAATTGGGGCTGGTTGAGGAAATTGGAGTATAAAATGGATCAACAGATATCAAACTGGATTATTGAATTTCTTCTTCGGCAACACATCGATGATAAAATTCTGGATCGCCTCCTATCGGTTCTTCCTTTGGACATTGATGATTTCGGGTTGAAGAAGGCGTTGCTCCTCCGAAGAATTCAGACTGAGTTGTTGAGTGCCACCGTTTCGGAAAAGATTCTGGAGCTTTTGGAGCTTGTGGGAGAATTGGATTTCAGAGAAGGGAAGAGCCCTTCGGAAACCATGAAGGTTGCGTACTGTGCAGTTGCCGTTGACTGCACCGTGAGGTTTCTGGGGTTGGGTGGCAATGAGAAGTATCTCGAAACATTGAAGAGGTTATGGCATGTCAGGGCTCGAAGAATGGAGAAATCTGAAAATCCTGGGTTGATCTCTGATAGATTGAAGAATTGGAGGGATGATCTTGAAGCCGCGAGCTCTGACTTGGAGCTTCGTGACAAGATATTGTCAAGGAACACGAGGAATGATGCCCTTAAAGCTGTTAGAGTCTATCTTACAGAATCTTGGGACGAATTAGGCCCATCATTTATAGAAATTTCTGCTGAAAATATGGTTAATATGGGGAAGGCAGGACATGGAATCAATGAACATCAGGAAGAACAAGGTTCCGAGGGTTCCGATATTGTGATTGTGGAGACAGTTCCCAGTGACATGCCTGGTAATGGTATTGCTGCTTATTTGGTTCACTAAATTTTTATAGCTGATCTGCTGTTATGATGTTTAAATTTGATTTTCGTTCTCTTGGTTAGGAAAGATTGGATTGTGTTGCTTTTATTGAGAAAGGAATGAGTTTCATGTTTTCACCATATCTAATAGTGTTTGTAGTGAAGCTTTAGAGATGGATAAAGAGACCCTAGGATAGTGGGATGTGAATTATGAAGATTGAGAAATACTTATTCTGTTTACTCCTTTTTTATGATCTTTATTAATTCGGCTGACAACTTTTGTTGCGTTGTTTCCTATGAATTTATATTTGCCTATGGTGGTTGCTTTTGTTGTTGAGTGCGGAGTATGTTATCATTAATATTAGTAAAAGTATTAAATTGGAGGTTTGATTTGCTTAGTGATTTTTGTTCTTGTTACACCAGAAACTCAGCAAAAGCAAGGTCCACAAGCTGGTGCAAATAGGAGTTGCTCTGGAGAAGCATTACATGGAACACATTCAGAAGTGAGGATTACGAACATTGTGGAGGTGGACATAGACACAAGTAAGAACAAGTATGACACCATTCCCACCCCTGAAGTAGATAGGATAAAAGCAGATCTCAAGTCAAGTTTTGTGGATCTTCATGCTGTTGTGAGAGATCCTCTTCCTGAAGCCTTGCGAGTTGCTGAAGGTGTTGTGTCAGATATGCACAGAGATAGGAGCTTAGGTGGAAACAATGATGATGAGATGCATGGAGTTTCTACCTCAATGGACAAAACAGAACGGACTCGTCCTGAACAAGAAGATTGCGGGAATGGAAATAGTTCAAATAGTGATTCCCTTGAGTTTTCAGAGCTACGAGCACGGCCCTCTTTACGCAGTCCAAATAGGAAGAAGATATCCCCGTTAAAGAAGTACGAAATGAAGAAATTGACTAGGAGGAGGCCAAAAAGAAAATGGAGTGTCGTGGAAGAAGATACGTTGAGAGATGGTGTAGAAAAGTTTGGCAGAGGAAATTGGAAGGTTATATTGGATGAGTACCGTGATATATTCGAGGAAAGAACGGATGTTGATTTAAAGGATAAGTGGAGAAACTTGACACGATACTCCAAATAGTATGTCGACAAGGTATTTACATTTAAATATTCTTCTCTCTCCTGTTTGAATGAATTTATACACTGCGAATGTACAAGTGCTTCTTAGTTCTTACATCATATGCATAGAGGAATAGTTGGCCGCTAGAGCATCTCAGAACATCATTATATGCATTTTTCATTTGAAACCCATGAGTAGTGTCACTGAGGAAATCCATTTCTTAATAATTGTATTTCCCTTTTCCTCTCACTGCATCTTATTTCTTGCAATGTAAAATCTTTCTATAAAGGGATTAGTGGAGAGAGGTTTACCCTCAGTCATATTGTAGCATTGATGGAATTTACCGATTTCAGTAACTGTTGCATTGCTCAAGTAGCATATCTTCTTTGAGCTTGTTTCTTGACATGATTTTCCATTTAAGATATTTGTATTCTGTTTTACAGAAAATGTTGACTGTCACATACAAACGTGGTGCTGTAGAGTTATAAAGATCCTATGGATTGCATTTTATTATGATCAGCAACCAGTGAGATAGCCTTGTGGTTGTGGTTATGCACTACGTTTGGAAGGCATGGTTTATTCAGATCGATTTGGTTTTGGCTCTCTTCTGTCCTCCCAAAAACTAGTGCTTTGCCCTTTAACTTACTCTTTAGCCTTGATCGTGTTAGCCTAGTTTGAGGTTATCTCTTTTATGTATATATGTGAGACAGATTTATGAATAGCCTTGATCATGTTACCCTAGGTTCTCTCTTTTATTTATATTAGACAGATTTATGCTTTTGATTTTCTTTTGATGGAATGTTTCATTCAGCCTTTGTTCAGAGTTTTTCCAACATTTGTGTTTGTTTAGGTGGATATGATCGTTCAAACTGAATAAGGCTTTCTTGTCTTGAGCTTCAGTCAAGTTTCTTTGCCCTTTAAATTCTGTGTTTTTATTCATTTTGATAAATTCATCCATGTGTTGTAGTTCATCATGTAAGATTGTTTTGAGTTGGATATATGGTAAACTTCACAAATCAATTTGTTAATTCAAGTGCTTTTTTCTTACAAACCACATGTAAGCACCATCTATAGTATTAGTATTAATGCTAGAGCACTTTTTGTTCAGGTTCAACAAGCCTAATAACAAGTTTTGGTCAATATTACTTGTATGTTTCAATAACTAAATCAGGCATATCTCATTTTGTCATGTTAAAATCCGCAAGGCAAAAAGTCCCCTATGAGTCGTATACCTCCTTATTAGACCAACTTGTCTATGAATTACCTTTTCCAATAAAAAATTGTACAAGATGTTTATTACTGTATTTGATATGTTTTTAAAAAATGATATTTTTTTTAGAAAATATCAAACCTTATTTCTATCTTTTCAAAATCTCGGAACTTGCTTAAGATTATTTTGTTGATGGGAAAGTAGAAAAAACAGTGTTGGAGAAAAATGGTCAACGAGTACAAATGTACATTATGATGGTTTGTTATTCCGAACGGCTTGATTCATACAGATTATCAATTACTTTATTAAAGCGCTCATAGTACTCATAAAGCACCTATGTGGTATGTTGTTATATGTTGCAGATAGCCTTTTTCGGGCTATTGCACTTCGTCGCAGAAAATTACTTCTCCAAATAAATCTGTTTAATGTCCGCCCATGTTGTGGTATTGTCCGGTGGTAAATAGTAGAACCGCTCATTAGCGGCATCCTTCCGTGATAATGGAAATGCTCTTAGCTTGATCTTCTCCTCGATGACATTGCTTGGTTTCATATACCCACTACAATTGTATGAAACTTGGCCAAATGCTTGTGGGGGTCTTGCCGCTCAATCCATGGAACTTGGGTAACAGGTGGATCACCCT
Organism: Persicaria tinctoria; assembly: GCA_037127255.1. Lineage (NCBI taxonomy): Eukaryota > Viridiplantae > Streptophyta > Magnoliopsida > Caryophyllales > Polygonaceae > Persicaria > Persicaria tinctoria. Next base: position 13,609,485 of record JBANSL010000012.1, read on the forward strand.
AGATTTGAGCTCAAACGTGACACTGTCTTCCAATGCCTGAAACACAATCGCAAATGGTTGTTACTTCTAGTTAGGTACGGTAAGCTCTTTTAATGTCAAGTTAGCATTGTCGTCAGCCATCTCTACTACATTAGTGAACTCTAAGCTTGGATTATAGTTTATATTTCCAAATATAAAGTTTTTGGCTAATAGAAGTGGAGGCCCAAGTTTGATGGGCTCGTGCCTTCGAAGGATGGAATTCAAAATGTGCACACAAGGAAAGCCTAGAAGTTACTAGTTGGTGGAAGTTTGAATTAAATAAATGGGTATGCTAGAGAAGTCTATAAATCAGGAGGAAGCAATCAAGTGGTCTAGAATAATCTAGGAGAACGGTGATGCCTAGTGAGCCTAAAATTGTCTAGTCTTTTGTAGGAGATGCATGAATGTGATGCTGGGTTGGAAATAACTTGCTGATAGTAATCAAAGCTCCCTAATTCGAATCAGGATGATCGTTCTCTATTTACCAAAATCAAGGATTGTAGGGGTGACGTAAGTAAAAGTGGTGAGTGGAGAAAGTGGTGAATGGAGAGCCTCCAAATTAAGGGTGTTAGTGAGTGTTTGGTGAGTCAAAGTGTGAGTTGGTATAGAGTGTACGTGTAAAATTAAGGGTGTCACTATATACACCACAAATTCGGATTAAGGATTTGCACGTCTTTAAGGACGTGCAGACGTGCTTGCACGTTCTTAAGGACGTGCAAGTCTGGGACTGTGCACGTCCATTAGCAGACCCCTTGCACGTTTGATAGGGTCTATTTTAGTCGTATAATTGCATATTAGATTAGGTCATTTTCATGCATATTTTACATATTTTATAGTTAATTTGTTATTATTTAGTTTTCGGAGTCTACACCCGTGTTTTATTGATTTCAGGCATTTTGGAGCAAATTATACGAGATAGGGCCGAGTTACTCATAATAAATGGAAGATTGGGCAGAGCTACTCAAAGTATACGAGAATGGACTGATGATGTGAATTCACACGGAAGAGGCGGAAGAAGCCACACGGGTCCACGGCTTGCAACTGATTGAAGTGCTGCCTTTCAACTCATACGGCAGAATTAGATAGAATTAGATTATATATATTTATATTATATATTATATAGATTAGATAGATAAATTAGATACTATGTTAGTTATATATTTATATTATACTGAGTGTAAATTAGGATAGAATTAGAATTCAACCTGCTCCGTACCATATATATATATATATATATATATATATATATATATATATATATATATATATATATATATATATATATATATATACACGTTCTTACGGCATAAGGGGACTGTGACCGAGCCGACTAACTCTTTATTCTCTAAACCCTAATTGTGTTTTGTTTTAGTTTTATGGAGATCTAAACTTTCTCGTTTCGTCTATGGATTGAAGCTTTGGTTTGATGAAGTTGTGAGATTTCTATTCTTGTTCTATTCCTATTGATTCGTATTGATTCTTTTGCGATTATTGTTGATTTCTTCTAGTCCGTACAACTAGTTGAGATTATTGCTAGGATTTTGTAGATTCCTCGTAGCGAACCTTAATCCATAGTAGCAATCATGCCTTTTTAGGACTCGTAGGACTAAACTGGTGTGTAGAGAATCAATTACATGTTGAATGCTAACTCGTAGTTTGGTGTTGCATGTATCCTGGTTAATCCTTAATCTTAATACTACTATTAGATTGAATTTTGACCGTGTTAGGGTTATCTAATTAGTAAAGGTTACTAGGACTCGTAGGGCTAGTAATTTACATAAGATCAGGACAGGAACAATAATAGGATGAAAAGATAACTTGAAGAAGAATCGAGGATCAACCGGTCAAATTAAAGTGGATATTTGTAGATGAAACTAACTTCTTAATTGTTATCTCCGCTAGTTGTTTATAGTTTATTTTATTTTATTTCTTATTTCAACCACTCAAAAACCCCCCTTTCTATTAATTGGTAAATAGACTTAACTTAGGAATAACTTGATTCTCTGTGCGATCGACTCGTACTTATCACACTACATTAGTTAGGTAAGTTCGAATTTAGTTTGATACGGTTTACGCGACTAAAAATCGTCTGTTAACGTCCTTAACAACGTGCAAGGGGTCGACCCATTCTAGTGGAGGCGGCGGAATCGGCACGCAAGACTCAAAATCTCTCAATCTGAGCTTGAAACGGAGCATCCCATCCTTCGACGCTCGGATGATGATGTTCGACCCATTCTAGTGGATGCGGCGGAAGAGGAGCGTTAGGACGCAACCAGATCTATGAGAACGGAAAATTAGAGTTAGAGTATTGACATATATATGAAAAGCATGAATAGGTAATAAAAAAAAGACGTTTGAAGTCGTACCGCGGCAAAATGGTCTTGGTTTCCGATGCAGGCTACACCAAGAGTTGCTGATTGAGGGTTGTTAGCAGGTGTCAACGAGGTCATGGGGAGACATGTGAACGGATGATGCCAAGCTAGGACGACGAAAGGAATCTGATATACTGTTGCAAATACTAAACCCATAATGGGTAGCTCTATCCACCGTATCCTATCACCATGCACAGCTCCCGCCCATCTCTAGTAGTCGACGAACTGCTGGAATGGGTACCCTCCCGTATAACAACCGGCGTACAGATCGGCGTGATCCTCCAAGTGATTGCATAGTAACGTTTTGAGTTCCGGGAAAGCAGTCTCGCCGATCGGTGATGTCAAAGCCGCCAAAGCACAGTAGCCACAATGACCATCTCCAACAGTGTCCCTCACCGTCTCAATATGACCGAGCATGAAGGGATCAACGTTGTTTCGACCCCAGTTGAACCCTCCGAACACATCATCACGTCGAGCTGAGGTCGCTTGTGGACGAGGCCGAGCAGCATTTCGAGCAGCACGTGCTTCTTCTCTCTCAAACATTTCCCTTACCTCCTCGTACGACAACGGGTTGGTTCTGCAGGCATTCCTCAACCCCCGAGGCCTCCCCTTTCTTCGGACGCTTGCTGATGAGGGTGGGTGCAGCTCATCCTCGCATAAATCGTTGGAAGCCGTGTATGAAGATGACAGCTCATACGGCAGTGCGCTAGGAAGAGGTCGCTCAAGACGTTGTCGTCACCCGGATGTCGTTTGAAGTCGTAGTAGTGCCTTCTTTCCCGCAGATGGTGCAAGGTATCCTGGGTCATCGTCCGAATACCTCTTTCTTCGGCGACCACCATGGCGAGCGTGTCGGTAAGGCTCTTCCTTGACGTGACACTGGTCTCATCCAAAAGCCTCAATCCGTACCCAATGGATTTTGGAGGAGTGCCAATTTCCTTCATCCACCTCGCCATCTTCTTTTCCCCCTCTGTCATCTGTCCGGCGATGGCGTGACCCTTCAAGCTCGTGGAAAGCCCGTGGTTATGAACACCGTGGGTTACCGTCATAACCCAGTGACCCGGCGGAGCTTTGTGTCCGTGTAGAGAGAATGGACAACCACTTATTTTCGACTGCGTGCTCCGGAGCTTCCTCCCGCGTGGTCGGTACTCCCCAAACTGCTCGCAAGCAAGGAGAACCCCGCCTGGACGATTCGACGCCCCCGTCCAAGACCGCTTGATTACTAAAATCATGCAGTGTCTCCGACCAAGTCCTTGAAATGCGTAACCATTTCGTCACGGTCATTCCAAACCCTTGAGTCCGAGAACTCAGACGTAAAGTCTCGAAACTGTATTAACATAAATGGAAAATATGAACAAAACGGAAGGAATACGAAATATATTCACTATACGAAACCTATCCGTACCTGAGATAGTTGGAGACGAGGACTTTGTTTTGGAGTGCAGAAATAGCACGTCCTTAAGGACGTGCTATTTCCTAAACCCTAAAACCCTAGCCACTAACCCTAAACCTCCTAACCCTAGCCCCTAACTAACCTAACTCGTCCTTAACGTTCATTTTCGTTCTATGTTAATCCGTTCTTCACGTTTTCGTTATCGGGCAGCCATATCATATTAACGTTTTCGTTCTTGATGTTTACGTCGATATGACTCGGAAGAAATGAGAAGAGTCTACTCGAGATAGAAATATAGAGATAGATACAAAATCCGTAATATAAAAGTATAATATAAAGATAGAAACTGCTAAAGTATAAATGTACATCACTGGGCAGGTGGATGGCGTACAGTATGATCCAAAATCTCCGTCACCTCGTCCATTAGCTCCTCAATGCAGGGGTCGGTAGCCAGGGCCCTCAAATAGCCCTCGACCTCACGAAAGCGGGCTAACAACGCCGGAGGGATGACGGGAGGCTGAGGGAGGTCCACCCATGGATCCATGCCGATCGGGTAGACGGGCGCCGGCGGGTCGGGATGGGGTGGCGTGGTCGGCAGCACGTACGGCCGGCTCTGCGACGCGTACCAAGGCAAGTAATCTGCAGTGACACCGGCCTGGTAATCCTCGTTGGTGCGCCTGTGCTCGGCCAGCCTCTAGAAGCAACCCTCGTCCTGCAGATCCTGCCACTTGTTGTGGTTGTGGTCAAACACGGCGATGTACTTCGCGTTCTTCAGGGTCGTGTCGCGGGCGACCTGAACCGGCGCGATGACTGGCTGCGGGATCCCCTGGACCCGTCCGAACTGCCGGAGACACCTATCGGGCATATACGGCTCCTCCTCCCCGCAGAAGGTGATGGTGCCCCGATAGGTGGACTGACGGTACTGGCCGTCGAAGTCCAGATGACGCCCAGATGACGTAATCTGGATGTTAAGAATTATAAGTGATATAGATAGAGTCTCGAATACATACATCAGCGACGGTAAGACGGTCCACCTCGTCCCGCAGCTCCCGGATATTCTTCAGCTTCGCGTCGTCCTTCATGCGATGTGGCGCCTTCGGACCGATGAACTTCGCGTAGAAGCGAGGGTCATCCTTCCTAAGCGGATCGCTGGAGAAATCACCTCGGAAGCGAGGGAAGTACGCCCATATATCCAAGCCTTCACACAAAAAAGTATGCTGTTAGCATATAATTTAAATATTTGTAAACTAAAACTCTAATTCAACGGTCTCGTACCTATAGGATCGGCGTGCAGCTGTCTATACCCTTCGCACCTGTGCGGGCAGCCTCGCCTAGGCCCCTGTACAGACATGCGAGGGCACCTGCAGCCCATGCAAGGGTGGTCGTACGTGGGATGTCCCAAATAAGGCCGAATATCCTCCATGGGATCCGGCTCTGCGACTTGTCCACAAACAAAGTCGCGGCGAGAGCGATGGCCATGTACCCTCTGTGCAGAAACAGACGATGTGCAGGTTCATCCTCGGGCTGCCCCCCTCCCACATGCGTGCGCAGCCGAATCTGCTCAGGATCAACCGCGACCTCTGGGTCATCGGCGGGGGCGGGGTCGACGAGCGGCCCGTGTCTCTGCTGCCACAGGGCAGTAAACCCAGTCACTGAAGGGCCGCCAGCGTGTTTGTATGACTTCAGGGTCTGCTCGGTGAGCTGGTAGTACTCCGCGATGGTGGGGATCAAAGCGCCCGCGGGTAGATGTGACGTGCAAGGCTGGCCATCAATCGGTAGTCCCATCAGGCAGGCAACATCGTGAAGCGTGATGGTCATCTCGCCCCAAGGAAAGTGGAAGGAGCTGGTCTCCGGGTGCCAATGCTCCAAAAAGCCTGTGCAGGTGAACTCGTCGACACACTGCCAGTGGAGGGACCTCAGCTGGGGGATGCCGGATGGGAGAAGATCCTGCACCCAGGTCCCCGGGCCCTCAAATATGTAGGGCTCGAAAGGCTGCAGGTGAGTCGCCCGGTGGTGGAACTTCAGCAGCGGCAGCTCCACCGTAGGATCTCTCCACACCTGATACGCGCGGTGATGCCTGTAAGACACAAGCAGCTCTCCCGGGGGCAATAAAGGGTCGACCTGCACAGCCGGTGCAGCAGCCTGCGCAGGGATGGGCTCGGGCTCTACCTGTGCCCCCCCTGGCCCTCAGTCTGTCCCTCCTGACCGTCGTCAGCCTCCTCAACGACGTTAGGGATCACATCATCTGCAGAGCCCAAGGAGATCGTCACTGGTGTGGGGGAGGTCGAAGGCTCGGACTCGTGTGTGCCGGATGTAGAAGCCTCTGGCACGGCTGAAGTAGAAGCCTCCGGGATGGTCGGTGGAACACGAGTAGGCGGTCTACCCATGTCGGCCCGTCGCCCAACGACTACGTCGGTAATACAGCTACTCAAAACATCAGCGGGCTCTAAAGAAGGCTGCAACCCCATCATCGCATCGCCAGAAGGATCCCAACCTGGCAGACCCTTCCAGAAACTGTCGTGCTCGTCGGCCGGGGGCGTCCCCATCGACGGCGGTAAGCGCTCTGCAGACGCAAGTAGATCGCCGACTGTCTGATCGGGGGGTGCCGTACACTCCTGTACCTGGCTGACCGTTGCCCGGTCGCCGAACCTAATAGGCCGAAGGGTACCATCCCCCTTCATGAGCCTTCCTGCCTGTTATTATGATCCAGTTGAATATTAATGTCTTTTCAGTATATTTTAATGTATTTTAATGTTATTCTAATGTCTTTTGATGTATTTTAATATATTTTCATATGCTTTAATGTCTTTTATTATATTTTAATGTTAATTAAGTATTACAAATATATTTTAATTTTTTTTATTGTATTTCAATAATAATTTATTTTTATGTATTTGCATATATTTGAATATATTTAAATATATTTTAATGTTAATTAAATAATTTTGAAGTATTTTAATATTTTTTTAATGTTTTTTATTATCTTTCAATATAAATTTATTTTTATGTATTTGAATATATTTGAATATATTCAAATATATTTTAATTTTAATTAAATAATTTTGAAGTATTTTAATATTTTTTAATGTTTTTTATTATCTTTCAATATAAATTTATTTTTATGTATTTGAATATATTTTAATATAGTCAAATATATTTTAATGTTAATTAAATACTTTTGAAGTATTGTAATATATTTTAATGTTTTTTTATTGTCTTTCAATTGTAATTTTTTTCTATGTATTTGAATATATACTATCTATTATATTCTATCAAATTATAACTATATTCTTTTCTATCAAACTATATACTATAAAAAAACATTATTATATATAATATATAAATAAATCAAACAAAATATTATAAATTATATTCTATCAAACAGTATATATTATCAATCATATTCTATAAACTTATATTATAAAACTATATTATAATCTATCAAATTATATTTTAAAATTATATAATTAAATCAAACAAAAAGTGATTCAAATAACATACCGGTGGAGTCGGGATCGGGGACACCTCAATCGTCCGACGCTTCCGCGGCGGTAATAACGCATCCTCCGCCTCCGCCACTGCTCTGCCTCCATCGTCGCCGCAAGACGCCGCCCCACCACCACCACCCTCCTCCTCCGCCAAAGCCGCCAGCACCACCGTCTCCTCAGCCACCGGCTCCACCGCCACCGCCTCCCCCGATGCTGCACCCTCACCACCATCCTCCACCTCCATCGCCGTCGCACCACCACCAACCTCCGTCGCCGCTAGCAGATCTGCCTCCATGGCCGCCACCGCCGCCTTGAGCTCCCTCTCTCTTTCTGTCTCCATCTCTCTCGGTCTCTCTCTCTCTCGGTCTCTTTGAGCTCCGGCGATCGCTCTCTCTCTCTCTCTCTCTCGATTTCTCTGGTGAATGAAGACGAAGACGAAGAGGCACGTCCTCTTCGTCTTTACTAGACGGGCTTGCACGTCCTTAAGAACGTGCAAGCACGTTTTTCAAAAAAAAATAAAAATGTGCTTGCACGTCCGGGTTCGGGTGGCTCTCACCCCACTTGCACGTCCTTAAGGACGTGGAGATTTGCGGTGTATATAGCCGAAACGTTAATTAATTGTGAGAGTTGTACAAAAATATAACATTTTACATTAATACAAATTATCATTTATAAAAGGAGTTTGTTCACACTCGATCGAGTGTTAGCTACCCAATTTTTTCAACAAAAGATAACTCACGAAAGTGATCGTGAATCTCACGCCTCAACCTTAGAAGGGCTCCTCTCGATGTTTGGATCAAAACTCAAAAGAGATAACAACACGATTAACAGCACGAGTGTGAACCATACAGATGGTCCACACAATCAATTTCCCATAAATTATCAAACAAGTTCCTTGCAACTGAATCAAACTTGATGAGTATTTTAGTCTTGTCTACATGCCAAATAATCCGGACCTAAACTAACTACTACATTTTTTTTGACATCACCCGAATTCTTGCCTTGTATATATAATGCCTTGTATATATAAAAAAAAAGTACATATTGATCTCATAGAAACGTGTGTATTTATGCGCTTAGTGTATGCCAAATATGAGAACAAATAGGGGATATTTGATTTTCTTTGAACTAATATAGTTGAGAAAATATAACTTGTCGTGGAATTCAATATTCCAATTTCTTCAATCGTTTAACGATTAGGTCAGCCAGAAATTAAAAACCATTATTAAACAACCTATAAAGTATAAATTAAATTAAACCATCTAGATTCAATTTAACAATAGCTAAATACGAGAAAGGGAAAATACAGGGTTTCTCCTATCGGACTGGCGAGGGCCCAGATCGAATATTTGGGCCAATCAGTCATTTGGCCCAAATTTTCCAGGCCCAATAAAATCAACTCTAGGGTTTTCAGTTGCTGATATTTAACGGGTGTCACTATGTACACTGCAAATTCGGATTAAGGATTTGCACGTCCTTAAGGACGTGCAAATCTGGGACGGTGCACGTCCGCTAAAAAAGTCTTGCACGTTGTTAAGGACGTGCAAACCCTAGTTAGGGTTTTGCGTTTAGGGTTTAGGGTTAGGGTTTAGGTTTTCCGACGGTTTTGTAATGTTAATTGATAAAATTGTGTTTAGCTAGTGGATTTGAAGGATTTAGAGTAAAATTAAATAGAACACAAGAATTGTTAAGGTTTTCATTCGGATAATATGCGAATAACGTTACAAGGAACGGAAAAAAAAGGTTTACATTCATAATTTTAATAAAGTTGTGGAATACAATCTAGGAAAATAGTAAAGGACGGCCGGACTCGGCACGCAAGGCTCTAAATCTCTCAATCTGAGCTTGAAACGGAGCATCCCATCCTTCGACGCTCGGATGATGATGTTCGACCCATTTTAGTGGAGGCAGCGGAAGAGGAACGTTAGGACGCAACCAGATCTATGAGAACAAAAATTTAGAGTTAGAGTATTGACATATGTATGAAAAGCATGAATAGGTAATAAAAAGACGTTTGAAGTCGTACCGCGGCAAAATGGTATTGGTTTCCGATGCAGGCTACACCAAGAGTTGCTGATTGGGGAGGGTTGTTAGCAGATGTCGGCGAGATCATGGGGAGACATGTGAACGGATGATGCCAAGCTAGGATGACGAGAGGAATCTGATATACCGTTGCAAATACTAAACCCATAATGGGTAGCTCTATCCACCTTCTCCTATCACCATGCACAGCTTCCGCCCATCTCTGGTAGTCGACGAACTGCTGGAATGGGTACCCTCCCGTATAACAACCGGCGTGATCCTCCAAGTGATTGCATAGTAACGTTTTGAGTTCCGGGAAAGCAGTCTCGCCGATCGGTGATGTCAAAGTCGCCAAAGCACGGTAGCCACAATGACCATCTCCATTAGTGTCCCTCACCGTCTCAATATGACCGAGCATGAAGGGATCAACGTTGTTTCGACCCTAGTTGAACCCTCCAAACACATCATCACGTCCACGTCGAGCTGAGGTCGCTTGTGGACGAGGTCGATCAGCATTTCGAGCAGCACCCGCTTCTTCTCTCTCAAACCTTTCCCTTACCTCCTCGTATGGCAACGGGTTGGTTCTGCAGGCATTCCTCGACCCCCGAGGCCTCCCCTTCCTTCGAACGCTTGCTGATGAGGGTGGGTGCAGCTCATCCTCGCATACATCGTTGGAAGCCGTGTATGAAGATGACAACTCATACGGCAGTGGGGTGTCGTCGAGGTCAGTCCATGTCAAATCTATCCAGAACGGGTGGATGTCCTCGGCGGGTATCGGAGTACCGGAGTTGACGTATGCCTGAATCTCATGGACACAAGGGATCCCGTAACAAACCCTCCAATGTCGGTCCGTGCATACCGGAGGAACCTTTTGGTTCACGACGTCCTGCCACATCTTGTACAAATAATCGAAGCACTTTTTGGAGATTAAAGTCTTTACCGCATCGAAAAGGTTGACTTTATACGCCGATGTTGGCCATTTGATGCGGTCGATCTCCAAAGCAGTTTGCAGCTCATGCAGTTGACAATCGTTGACTCTATGGATTGCATCGATCCCGATGCGGAAGTCACCAGTCGATGAGTGAAGTGCCTCCTTCAGAACCTTGTGTTGACCCTCAACTCTGTACACATTGAAGTGCATACCACTAAATATTCGATATTATATCATATTGTAATGGGAGATATGAAGTAAGATTGTACCTGTTTGTCGTACGGGTGCCGAGATGGAAGACATTATCTACGTAGCACCGTACGATGCTCCTGTTGTATGGAAGCCAAACCGACTCCAAATAGTCCACCACACCTGGGAATGGGTGCCATGCAGCTCGTAGCGCCCGACGACGTCGGTTGAATGATTCCTCCGACCTCGATTCGAACAGCCCCCAACAGTTGCCCTTAAAGATGCCAGCGTGGTTTAAATTCTTCGTGATCTTCAGAGCAGCTTCCTCGCATCTTCTCGTCACGTGTAACCAACAAAGGAGATGCTGGACGTCGGGGAAGACAGCATTCAGCGCCGCCAAGAGACCTAGCTCTCAATCAGTCATGATAGCTTGAGACCGAACCGTCCCAAGCAAGATCTGAAGCTGTCGCAACACCCAGGCGCAGGCCCGGCCCATGAGCATGGGCAACAGGGGCGCAAGCCTAGGGCCCATATGTTTTAAGGGCCCATAGTATTTGGGTAGGTGTATATATAACTATAGGTAACAGTCAGCCCATCAATTAAAAAAAAGCCCAAACTAAAACATACAATGGATAGAGGGCCCAGGAAAAACAAAACATCTACTGAACGTGTTTCACTTTTAAGCCTTCATCTTCCTTGCTCTCTCTATGCGACTCATCCAGTGGTTTTTCAAGAAATCCCGCAGACGTTGATTGTGTACAAATGTACAATGACTAATTTAACTTTATTTTCTATCAATTTCCTACTCTATTATCCAAACACTCTAGGTCATTTGATTTTTTTTTAAAATTAAAACCAATTGGGTGGTAGCAAATCTGGGTTCTTGTTGAAAAGGTATGTAAATGTTTTAGTTTTCTATTGATTCTATTAATTGTGGTGTTGTATTCTTTTTGTAAAAATTGGAGTAAAACAACTCACTTTGAGTATAGCTTGGATGAGGACTTCCCCTTACGCACACGAATCTCCAAACATCTAAGGACGAAAAGAAAGCATGGTAACATTACTTGGCGAAAACCCCCTAAAGGAACTTTCAAGTTAAACTTTGATGGATCCACAATTTCAAACAATGATAGCTCGGCTGGTGCCGTAATCCGGGACTGGAAAGGACATCCGATACACATCTGTTATAAAAAACTTGGCAAACAAAGTCCTTTGAAAGCGGAAGCGCTTGCTCTTAAACTAGGAATCCAAAAGGCCCTGCAACTTCGTATCAATAAACTCCACATTGAAGGTGACTCTATGATAATCATAAACCATCTAAATAAAACATCTACCTGTCCTTGGGAAATCGAACTGATTTTATCAGATGTTAAATTTCTACTATCGACTTTGAAAGAAGTTTCCTTCTTTCATGTTCCCCGATTAGGCAATATAGTGGTTGATAAGGTTGCACACCTTTGCCACTCTGCCTGGGGTGTCGATATTAACAACGATTCCGGTCTTTTAGACCTCATCCGTAAGGATGCCATCGGGTAGAGCTCGCTCGCCCGAATTCTTTCCTAATAAAAAAAAAAAAAAAAAAAAAAAGCATGGACTAGGAATTATAATTTTTTTTTAGTTCTAATCAAATTGTATTTTTTTTTTGTTGAAGCAAGTTGATGTGCTTGATTATTGAACTACATTAACATTGTTGATTTTAGCTTTTGATTTTGTGGTTAAACAAAAGAGTTTCTACGCCCAAATTTTGTTTTTAAAGTGTGCTTCTACTCCAAAGTAATATATGTTTAAACTCGTAGTTGATCTAAATATTTGTTTTGATGTTATGTATATATTATTATTAGATTGCTCACCAAAAAAAAATATTGTTAGGTTTAAAAAAATAATTCATTTCAATAGGGGCCCTTAATCTGATTTCGCCCCTGGGCCTCTAACATTATAAAAACGGCCCTGCTCAGGCGTATGTGTCTCCGTTCTCTTGCGACATGAAGGCATAGGCGATGCAGTAAGTATTGCCTGAGGGTGTGAACTCGACCACCTCGCACAAAAGAATCCCATATCTGCAAGTGTAAATATGTTACATATAAAATACTTTATAATTGGCTATATGTGCAATAATGTAATCGTAATTAAGTAACTTACGCGTTTGTTTTGTATGTGTTGTCCATTATGATGACGTAATGGAACCTTCGGAGAAGGCGTATCCCGTCGGGATGCGCCAGGAAGAGGTCGCTCAAGACGTTGTCGTCATCCGAATGTCGTCTGAAGTCGTAGTAGTACCTTCTTTCCCGCAGATGTTGCAAGGTATCCTGGGTCATCGTCCGACTACCTCTTTCTTCGGCGACCATCATGGCGAGCGTGTTGGTAAGGCTCTTCCTTGACGTGACGCTGGTCTCATCCAACTGCCTCAATCCGTACCCAATGGATTTTGGAGGAGTGCCAACTTCCTTCATCCACCTCGCCATCTTCTTTTCCCCCTCTGTCATCTGTCCGGCGATGGCGTGACCTTTCAAGCTCGTGGAAAGCCCGTGGTTATGAACACCGTGGGTTACCGTCATGCGCCACTGACCCGGCGGAGCTTCGTGTCCGTGTAGAGAGAATGGACAACCACTTATCTTCGACTGCGTGCTCCGGAGCTTCCTCCCGCGTGGTCGGTACTCCCCAAACTGCTCGCAAGCAAGGAGAACCCCGCCTGGACGATTCGACGCCCCCGTCCAAGACCGCTTGATTACTAAAATCATGCAGTGTCTCTGACCCAAGTCCTTGAAATGCGTAACCATTTCGTCACGGTCATTCCAAACCATTGGGTCCGAGAACTCAGACGTAAAGTCTCAAAACTGTATTCACATAATTGGAAATATGAACAAAACGGAAAGAATACGAAATATGTTCACTCTACGAAACCTATCCGTACCTGGGATACTTGGAGACGAGGATTGCTTTGCGGCTCGGCCATAACGATTCTAACGGCGAAAGAATATATGGAAAGAAGTCGGACTTTGTTTTGGAGTGCGGAATCAAGCTGTCCTCCTTCGCTTCAAATAGGCACTGTTGCGTTAATTGTAAGCAGAACCCAAGGACGTGCAGTTTCGACATACCCTAAAACCCTAGCCAAACCCTAAACCCTATCAAAATATATAAACTATATACTAATCGTTTTAATATCAAAATATATAAACTGCACGTCCTTAAGGACGTGCAGGTTTTAATATCTTGTAATATATATTAATCGTTTTTTTTGTTTTTCCATTAAAACTATCAAAATATATAAACTATATAGTATCTTTCAAACTATATACTAAAAGTAAACTATATAATCTATCAAATTATATAGTATCTATCAAACTATATACTAAACTAATTATAATCTATCAAATTATATTATATATTAAAATCTAAACTATAATATAAAACTATGAAAATAAATCAAACAAAATAAATAAATCAAAAAACATACCGGTGGGGTCGGGACCGGCGAAACCTCAATAGTCCGCCGCTTCCGCGGCGGTTCCGCCTCCGCCACTCCGCCGCCATCACCACCACCACCACCGGACGCTGCCGGCGCTGCGTCTCCACCGCCACCACCCTCCTCAACCTCCATGGGCGCCGCCCCACCACCTCCCCCGGCCACCTGCTCCACCGCCACCCCCTCCCCCAGCCCACCTGCTCCAGCCCCGACCACCTGCTCCACCGCCCCTCCACCAACCTCCTCAGCCACCTGCGTCGTCGGTTCCACCACCTCCTCTCTCTCCGGCTCCATCTCTTTGTCTCGATCTCTTTCTCTTTCTCTCTCTCCGGCGACCTCTCTCTCTCTCCGGCAATCTCGCTCTCGCTCTCGATCTCGATTTCTCTCTGGACGAAGACGGAACGAAGACGAAGAGGCACGTCCTCTTCGCCTTTTAGAAGACGGGCTTGCACGTCCTTTAGGACGTGCAGCACGTGCTTAAGCACGTGCAGTTTTGCACGTCGTTAAGGACGTGCAAGCACGTTTTTTAAAAAAAATAAAAACGTGCTTGCACGTCCGGCTTCGGGTGGCTCTTACCCCACTTGCACGTCCTTAAGGACGTGGGGATTTGCGGTGTATATAGCCGAAACGTATTTAACTTCTCAGAACGCAGCTATTTGTAGCTGCTTCGGCTGGGAGAGAAAGAGAGTAGAATTTGAAGCTTCGCTCCTGATTCGAAAATGGTACTCACTCATCTCTTACTACATCTAGATAAGTTATTGATTCATCCATTGTTGTGTATTTCATTTCTGTGCAAACGATTTATTTACGGAGGATTTCTGCGATGGATTTTGATTCCTAGTGTTGTGCATGTTAACCCTTAAGCAGTTGTCGTTTTCTCCGTCGTGGATTTCTGCGTTGTTTGTTTGCGAAGAATTATTTGTTCTGCTACAGATTTGACCTTTTGAGGTTGTGATTTAGGATATGTTTCAAGTAGTTGAATGTTTGGATTGGAGTGTGTAGCTATACCAAATTGTCCTGCGTCGAAATACTGATTACAGGCGTTGCTTATTGAATATGAGCGCTTTGTATGAGCCGACGCAATATCTGTTTGCTAGTTTGACATTACAGGGAAAGAGAATCCTTTAGTACCTTTCTCTGGTCACGTTGGGATAAATTGTATATTTGTAATTTTCCCAATAATATTTATGTTTGTCGTCCCCTGATAAGTGTTAATAATCTGGTCAGCTTGTGTGGTGATATGGTATTTTTGTTTCGGGTTTTAATATGGGATTTATGTTGTTATGAGTCTGCTATTAGCATAGTTTGAAGTTCAAATGTTGATTGTTTGGTCACGGGGAGTGCCTAGCTGGTTAAGTTGATTTTTTTTAACTTTCATGTTAAATTTGAGCTCCTGATTCACTACTTTCCCTATCTAGGTGAATGTCATTGCCTTGTATCTAATAAATACTGATTAAAGGCATTTCTTCCAATAGTGCTTTTTGTATCTCTCTCTTAGTTGGCATTTTGCAGGAATGAATATAATTCTTTTCTCTGGCCGTACCGGGATATATTAGAACTTAATCCACACGGTTTATGTTTTCCCTCCCCTGAAAGTGTCAGTAAATCCGATCAGGTTCTATAGATTCATGATCTGATTATTAGAAAGTAATCCTGACTATTTATGTTTTTGGTTTTGTTCTTGTTATTTGCATTTGGCCATTAATTAGTATGATCAGAAATTGTTATTCTAGGGATTTAATTTGTAGGTTATGTTTTAACTTAGTTGTTACCCATGAGAAGTATTTTTTGAGTTCAAGTAATTGGCTTTTCTTAGCTAGTGGAATGCCTGGTTTGAAAATTATAGATGTTTTGCTATTTAAGAGCATGACATTGCCCCTTAAACCCTAGTAATTCGCTTGAAGAGGAAAAACCCTAATCAACACAGCGCCGCTACTCGCTATAAAAACTAGAGTTGGCCCTCCTAGAGGAGGAGAGGCGGCACACGACATGAGTTAAACATAGTTTCGCCGTCGCGTCCCTCAATGTCTGTTTGATTCTTCCCTGTGGCGTTTTCTGGTTATTTTGCTCAAGAGATTTTCGAGGCTCCTGTTTATGTTATTTTGCTCCTGCGGCGTTTTCTGGTTTTGATAGAATCTCTGTATGATTGAGATACGTTGGTTGCTCTGTTAGATCTGTTCTATGAATTTGATGTCATCTCAATTGAGAATACCTATCCAGCTAGTGTCTGATCCTTATGTTTCACATGTATTGATTGCTCGTTTTCTTCGTATTTCCTAAATCACTCATGGATTTGATGATATTTCGTTGTCGCCCCAGTCTTATATGTATCTTTGATGCATTGTGGTGATTGATAGTTAGTGTCTGATCCAGAAAAATCATAAGTTTATGTTTTTAGGGTTTAATTGGAGAAATGAGGATACCTATCCAGCTAAACTGATTCCAAATGAGGAATTTTAACATGCACTACCATCTGATCTTCAATTCAATTCTGAAATTTGATATTTTTTTGTTTGGGTTTTTGTGTATTGATTTCAATTGCCTATGGTATCTAATGCTCTGGCTTTTATAGTGTCTTGGCATTTCGTTTTACGGGCAAAGATTTAATTCAAAGCAGGCATTGCGACACAGTTAGCTAATTGTCATAAGCTTTCTGTTACTTTAAAATTTTGCTTACATATCACACTTCCCCTTTAGATTTTGCTTTGAATGTATTTCAGTTTGTTCGTTTACAAGATCTTGTTGGATATGATGATTGTAGTTTTGTCGCCCCAGTCTTAGATGCATCAATAGATGCGTATTGCTGATTGGCACTCATTTCGGTTCCTGATATTGATTTCTTTATAGTTAAGTTGGAACTTTGAAATGTTTCTTTTATTGCCCACAATTGTAGTTTTTGTTATGGACAACTGCCAAGCCAATGCAAATCCATGATGAAGTTATTGTTACTGATTTATCAGTGAGGATTTTAATTATTAATCACCATCTTTCGGCTGAGATTTGTTTGCTTGGTATAGATATTCTTTTTTGGTGGTTTGTGTTTCCAGTTAGAGCTGGGGTTTCAATTGGAGAAATTAGGATTATTATCCAGCTAAGCTGATTCTAAATGAGGAATTTTAACATGCACTACCATCTGATCTCCAATTTATTTCTGAAATTTTGTCGTTTTGTGATTTTTTTGGTGTATTGATTTCAATTGCCTATTTGTGTCATGGCGTTTCATTTTACGGGCAAAGATTGAGTTCAAAGCAGGCATTGCGACACAGTTAGCTAACTGTCATAAGCTTTCTGTTACTTTAAAATTCTGCTAACATGTCATAATTTCCATTACATTTTACTTTGATGATTTCGTTGGATGTGATGATTGCAGTTTTGTCGCCCCAGTCTTAGATGCATCATTAGATGCATATTGCTGATTGACACTTGTTTCTGATCATGGAATTGATTTCTTTCAATGTTTGAGTTTTGTTGTCCTTCTTAAAATGTTCACAATGCCAAGCCAATACAAATCCATGATGAAGTTATTATCCCTGATTTATCAGTGAAGATTTCATTTAATAATCACCATCTTTCAGCTGAGATTTGCTTGCTTGGTATGGATTTGCTTTCCAGTGTGTTTGTGTTACCATTTCACTTTGCAGGTATGGTCTAGTATCTCCATCTCGGTGAGAATAGTCAATCTACAAAGTTGTTGTTTCCGCCATTGCTACAGCATTGAAGATATATGGACCAGATGAGCTACTATACTATGAATTGGAACTTGTAATTACTTATTGCTTTGAATCTTAATACACTAGACATTGTATAAAAAAGCCATTGTTGTTTTGCAAGCTTAGTGAACTGTTGAATCATATTAAAGTCTGAAGTGAGAAATTTTGCCAGACATGTACTTCAATTATTGTTAAATTTTAATAACATCAGTTTTATGCGGCAAAAGTGGTCCTTATTGTTTAATCACTCAGCCTTTGATATGTAGCAAAATTCATTGCAAAACTAACACTTATTTGCACAAACCCACCACGATTTTAACAGCTTGTTTAATGCTTAAGAGTAAATCGCTGATGTATTATTGCAAGTGCTCGATCCGAAGTATAATTGCCCTAGGTGGTCGCGAATGACAAAGCCATACGAACCCGTCCCGGACAGGCAGTGAGAGCCGTCAAAGTTTAGCTTGTGACGTCCGGGTGGAGGCTTTTCTCAGGCTTGAGGGTGGATCCTGGATTTTCCGGAGACAGTAGATCCGTTGTTAAAGCCCCTCGAGGGTACATTTGATGTCATAGTGTGAGTGTCGTCTATTTTATCCAAGCGATTCGCCCAAGTCCTCTGGCTAGAGTTACAGAAGAGCAAAATTGCCTGACAAGAAGTCGACGTGGTGTGTTGAAATACCAGTTGGTTTCTAAAGAACCAGAGACTCTACCAAGCGAAGGCAAGTTTGTTAGTAACATTCCTACGAACCGAATTATAGATATGATTAAGGATGGTGTTAGGTTTAGTGTTGATGTCTAAGCCATGGTGGATTGGGAAAGCAATATGAAGATCCGCAAGAAGGGCGATGATCATTTTAATATTAATCTATATCTAATATCTAATATCTAATATAATACTAAAGCAGTTGCTTCTGCTGCCACGTGGCACCCTCACGCTTAAAATGTCACGTGTCGGTCTAATACTTAGGCCACATCCCCATTTACTTAACCATTCAATTGATCCATAATTTTATTTTACCATTTTTCATTTCATTATATAAAGAATCAAATATAATAATCATTTTTCATTCAAACAAAATCATTTACTTAAATATTTCATATAAATTACAAATAATAATCTCAGTATGCTTCTTAAATGCCAGAAATTCTTCTTGCACCCTTTCCAGAAATTCTTCTTGCACCCTTTCTTCTGTCAGCCACTTCTGTTAGCCACCTATTGCACCCTTTCTCCTATCCAAGATTAGTCCCTGCTGCTAAAGCAATTTCTTAATGTTTCGTATGAATTCTTCTTGCTCCCAAGTCAGCAGATAGCCCAACTGCATTTATAGTTGACCATCTCAATCTTGGATGAGGATCTTGGAAGGAACGCAACACCATAAGCACTACTTGTTTTAAATTTTTTACCATTACCTGCACCAAAAATATGAGATCAAATCACAGGACCAATCGATAGGAATTGCTGGATGTTTATCTTATGAATCTAATTGCTGATAATAAAATGGGAACTTCTAGAATAAATGTTTAGAGCAAGTAGATGGGATCTGCTGGAATCAAATCACATAAAACATGTCTAGGCTTCCATATTGGGTGATCCATAGTGTCATTCCACCCCCTTATGAAACACCATTAACAGAAAATTATGCTAAAGAACTGAAACAGAACAACGCAGATGAAGATGAAGCTTCAGATTTAGAAGGGCAAGCAATGTTTGATGTACTCAACGCAGATGGTCATGCCTATATCTAATTAAAAATCTGGATGAGCTTAACAATCACAGATTGGATATCCTATATTTAATTAAACAAATAACTATTCAAGGAAAAAAAATCAATCTTAAGTAAATCCGAATCTAACTCATTAAAATAAACTGGAAAAAAAATCAGAAATTCATATGCTTATCCATTGAATAATCCAGAAAAATCATTAAATCAGAAACTCGGTTGCTTACCTTTTTGAGGGGGAATTGCTGAGAAATTTTAAAATAAAAAAGATTGCAATCAACAACAAACAGAATTGATTTTACCCGTGAGTTGGATTGTTTATCTCTTAAAATCTAATGTTTATCTATTCCTCATCAATTATCTGTTGTATTTATTGGTTAAAACCCAATAATTATTATTGGATTATTCACATTTATCCACATTTATCGAATATTTTCTGGGATTTAGATAATTGGTTAAAATCCAATTATTCACATTTATTCATCTCTTAGATTTGTTACTGCTGGATTATTCACAGTTATCGAATTATTCACATTCACTCTGAATTTAGAAAATTGGTTAAAATCCAATATTTATCTAATATTTTCTGGGATTTTTTTACTGCTGGATTATTCGAATTTATTCATCTCTATATATTGATAGTGAAAGATGACAATTCAATCACCTATTTTCATCCATCTCCAGAGGTTACATTCTGCTTATTCATGCTTTAATTCATTTTCTACTTCTTCTCAACACACTTTTGCTTATTAATGTTTTACATTTATGTATTTCAGGCTACCAATCTCCATTGCTTTCCCCTTATTCTCGATCCATTTTTACTTACTGTTTTACATTTGTGTTTAAGGATCGATGGCAATCTCCATTGCTTTCCCCTTCTTGCACCCTCTCGGTATCACCTTCCCCGTCTAATCAAAACCCTTACCTTTTATTAATCTTACACCATTTAGTCTTTTCATGTGTTTCAAATCACCTTCTTCATGTGTTAGTATTGATTCGGTTTTCTAATGTTATTTTAGGTACGAATGACGAAGATCATATATGTCGACGAGTTTAGTCCCACCAATATCAAAGGGAGCATCCGAGTCCGTATTGCTTGCATGTTTGACAACATTAACTTCAAAAATAGACTATGCACCCTAACCTCATCAACACTACTATTCTATATATATTCAGAATGGAATATAACAAAGAACTCACTTCTACGCCTTCCTCTTCCATCGGTTCCTATCTATTTTTACCTTCTCTGTCGACCATCTATTCATCTTTTAATGTTTTTTTTTCCGAACACTATTAATGTTTAAACATTTTACATTGCATGCTTTTGATCTATTCGTCTTTGCTATTTTAGATAGGCAATAATGAAGAATGTCATATACGTTGACGAGCTTCACAAACGATTAGAGCTGATTTCAAAAGGACCTAATCTGTGTTAATGAAAAGGTGTTTATCCTTCATAATTTCTTCATTTTATCTTTTCATGTTTAGCATTCTGAGCTACTGAGCAAGAAGCGAAACCAACATCAAAGTTGGGGCAACACACTGGAAAAATTCCACCATATTGGTTCTTTACAGTTTACACAAAAGTGTGAATTCAACCTAAGAAATCAAAATCTGGCGTTTAAGCTATATATCACCCAAAGAAAAAAAACTCAGACATCAGCAATAGCAATGAAGAGGCCAAAGTCACGCCTAAACGGAACCTTCCTAAAAAAATTGGCCCTGTGTTTTCCCAAATCCCAATTCACTCAAATCAGATCAAAGTGAGGGCAAATTTGAGTGAAAAAAAGGGGCAAACCTGACTGTTTTTCAAGTTGTTGAAGCTCTTGGTTCCCCGTCTTCAATTCCTTTTCGGCCTCTTCTCAGTCTCCTCTCAAACTGTCAAAAACACATGAATTATCACCCAAAGTTTAAAACGAACACATCAGCACAGATTGCATCAAGTTGAAATCCCAAATTAAAAATCAGTAGCCTTTGTTAAATTTTCGGATCCCGATTCGTCAAAATCAACCCAAAATTAAGGGAAAAGAAAGAGGGTAAACCTGGTGGTTGTTTAGGTCGCAACAACTTTCGTCTCTCTTTCATTTTTTAGATCGAACTTCAGGAAGGATCTTTTTCAACTCGAAATTGAAAAATGCTAATTGTAAGAATAATGTCGAATCTATGGATTTTATGAAAGCTTTGGGGGACAGACCATGGAATTTGATTTTAGGGTTTCGAAGGAGGAGGATGACTCAATTGGGGCTGGGGAGAAAGGAGATGTATCTCTTTGATTCTTCAGATTGACATACTAGATAGATTGATTTCAAATCGCAGTTGAGGAAGGGTCTCTTTGGGGTTCTCAGATCGAAATTGAAACGAATAGGATGAATGGAGAAAGGAGGCCGGTATCTGGAAGTAGGTCGTTGTTCACCCTGGCCTTATGGCTTATGTTTCTCCCTTTTCTTTCTTTCTTTCTTTTTTTTAAAACCGGTTTTGTAGACTACTTTTTTTTCCCTTCAATTTGTTACTATAAAAATTAAAATATTAAATGACCTTATATACTTTTTTTTTGGTGGGTACCTTATATACTTTTTAATCATAGTATAATTATAAGACCTATTTGCATACGAACAAAAAAAATCACTTATTTGTATAAATATGTTAAATTTTTAATAATATATATAAATTAATCATATTATTATTATTTCATTTAATTCAACATATTGATAATATCTTTTAATTTTAGTAATATTTTAATATTGTTAAAACGTCGACCGAAATAATATAATAATAAAATAAATAAGTATACTTAAAATATTTTGACATTAATACTATAATTTGATTTTCATAATATTTTAATATTGTAATAATATTTATTTTGATATTATAATTTAAATTAATATTGATATTATAATTTAATACTTTTTATAAAGTCTATCTTTCTTTTTAGTGTATTACAATAATATCGATTTATGAATACACTTGAATCAATCTAATAGATATATAATTATTTACAGATATATTTTACCAAATCTG
Organism: Persicaria tinctoria; assembly: GCA_037127255.1. Lineage (NCBI taxonomy): Eukaryota > Viridiplantae > Streptophyta > Magnoliopsida > Caryophyllales > Polygonaceae > Persicaria > Persicaria tinctoria. Next base: position 13,631,804 of record JBANSL010000012.1, read on the forward strand.
ATAGATTTTAATAGGTATTTATCAAACGTTATATTTTAATGGCACGTCTATAGAAATGACATATATCGTTTCAATCAAGTAAAACCTATTGGATTATGATAAACTTTTTCCTTAAAAAATAATAAAAATAAAAGTTTCTATCGTCATAGATAGCAAAATTCAGCTGAATGGGCAGGTCTCGTTCAGGGGCGCTGCTGGAAGGCTCGGACACAGGGCTAAGACGCTTGCTCGCGAGTTTCAAGAGTGCAGATGGTGTAATTAAAAGGAATGGCAATCAGCCGGCTGATTATCTTGCTAAACTTAGGCCACCCTCCAGTCTTGTGTGGTTATCTGAACTTGATCTCCCTTCAGACCTCTTTGAAATTGTGTTTGCTGACTTAGAAGGTTAATTTTTTTATTTTTTTTATTTTTTTTTGATAAGGAAATAATTCGAGGCCGGACAGGCCCGGACCTCGAGAGGCCGACAAAGTCGGCAGACGTCGGCAGACGGCAAGCCGTCTAAACATACAACAACGAATTAGAAAATATAACATAAAATACATCAAAAGAGCACCCAAAAAACCCGGAAAAAACCCAAGACCTAAGCAAACTAGCGGACAAAACATCGAGATGAAGGAAGTCGTCGCGGAGCAGTGGATAGCGAGCGCATGGGACAGCTCTAGCTGACACGATGTCTCGCCGCCGGAAAAACGGAAAGCAGAAATCCTCGTAAGGCAAAGGCGACACCTGGGGAAGTGTGGATCACACGACGTTCCCCCACCTGGATGAGGGATCTTCGGAGATCACAAACACCACCAACACGATCACGTCGATCAACCAGGGCCGCAGAACTGCTCCTCAACCGAAACTAACCACGAACCAAAGACGGACATCAAACCACACGAGCAAATGAAACACAGCCGCAAAGAGGACGAAGAGCGCGGGAAGAATCCGGATTTAATTGACGTTATGTATATATATATATGCAATTTATTTATTATTTTAAGATATTAATTATGATTTCTAGTTTTTAATTTAAAAAGTTCCACATTTCTTCGGGCCAGCTTAGGGCCCAAGGAAAAGCCTTGGGCCCAAAGCACTAAATTCAGGCCCAAAGAAACCTAGGGTTTGACAGCTAACGCCGCCACACGCCAGAGCAGGGCAATAGCAGCCGACGATGGCATCGACGAGAGGGGTTAGACCTCAACCCCGGCGGCCGGCGACCGGCAACCAACGACCACCATCCAGATTTTCCAAGACCCTTGGCCCAGGGAAACCCGAACAACCCAAAGAACCAAACATTCGGGCCCAAGGAACAAGAGTGGGAAGATCGGCGACGACGACCGATCAAAGACTCCGAACGAACACCACCCGCAATGAAGATCGGCGACGACGGCATATCAAAGACGACGGTAGCGAAGGTGGGTGGGCACTGGTGGTGAAACCAAGGCAGGCGAAGAAACAATCGAACCAAGCCCACCAGTAGAGAGGACAAGGAAGTGAAATTTAGATGAATCCAGATCGGGAGGAAGAAAGGACGCATCAAACTAACCCGAATAGATGCAGAGACACGATTCAAGGCGAACCATGACCGAATCTGGCCAGACTTTGAGACAAGACACCCAGATTGAAACAAAAAGGGCACCAAAATCACAAAGTGGGAAGAAGATGAACGCCGGTAAAGGACGAAATTAGCGCCGGCCGAAGCCGGAGGTGTGCGAGAAGGGGGGACTAGCGATGACAGCCGGAGGAAGAAAGAGATGGTGGACCAGGACCGGCGGCGGTCGGATGGAACGACAGCCGGACTAAACCAGGGCAAGCCAAGACAGGAATTGGGACTCCCGAAGGAGGTTTAGGGCTCCCGAAGGAGATTTAGGCTTCCGAGGGAGGTTTAATTTGCCCTCATAAGAAGGCTTTTCGCAGTAGCATCGTCGGAGGCGGAACCGTCAACCATAAGAGGAGGCCGGAGGGTTTTTCCTTCTCCCGGTTTTTTTCCCCTTCTAGTACCTAGCTCCGCCTTTCTGACTTAGAAGGTTAATAAAAGCTTTCGTTTGTTATCAAAAAAAAAAAAAAAAGCTTCTATCGTCATAGATAGCAAAAAGAAATGAATCCAAACAACCTTATACTTATCAATCAACCTTGTTCTGGTAGCTCAGTTGGTTAAGGCCTGTGTGGCTCCATTTGTTCCAGATTTGCCCAAGTTCGAACCTAGGTTGCTAGAGGGCTACCTGGGTATAGTAGGGATACTTGTCATGTTTTAACTAGAGTTGCCTTCAGCATTCAGAAGGGTTGTGGAGCTCAGCTTGTTAGCCGGCTCCCATCCAATTTCATGTAAAAACTAGTTTCATTCTTATAATAATAATAATAATAATAATAATAATAATAATAATAATAATAATAATAATATCGACATAACCTCGTTCGCGACACCTTATTGGATATCTGCTACAAGTCTGGGATTTCTGCCGGTAAGGAGGTTGATATCGGTTTGATTGATGGGCATGACAATCCTCTTCGTCCGGCAGATTTGCTACTTTATTCCTGGGACAGAGGGCGGCATGTTTGTGTCGATCTGACGGGATCCTCCCCTTTGACTCAGTCTGGGATGTCTAACTTTGTGCCTGGTCGTGTTGTTGTTGATGCTGCTCGGCGTAAGTGTGCCAAGTATCGAGATTTGTGCACGGCAGCTGGTTATGGTTTCATACCCTTCTCCTTCTCTTCGTTGGGGAGTTAGATATGGATGCGGTTGCTTTACTGAAGCGGATTCAGAAATTCTCCGTATCTCAGGATGTCGGGGCTCGTGCTACCGCTTATATTTTCACTAGACTCGGTTTTATTATCGCTAAGGGAGTGGGTGCCTAGATAGTATCTCGGCTACCCACTAATTTCTTGTAAATAGTTATTGGTTAATAGAAGCAAGTTTATAATAAAAAAAAATTAATAATAATAATAATAATAATAATGATGATGATGATGATGATGATAATAATAAAGTGTTATTATTATTATTATTATATATCCAAAGTTTTTACAAAAAAATAAAATAAAATAAAATAAAATAAAATAATAATAATAATAATAATTGTGTTCTCATTCTATTTTCATTAAAAAAACCTAATCAATATACAAAAAGAACGGGCAGAATTAACAAATGTTAGCGAGGTACACATATATTATGATTTTGTATATTTTAAATTTATATTTTTTTATTCATCATTCATATGCTAATGATATATCTATTGACTTACATGTCTTTTTTTTTTTTTTGGACGTGGGGGGTTCCGAGGTTATCGACTAATCCCCCCACGGGTTCGGGCCCTACCCTGCAAAGGACGCGAACCGGTTAAGCCAAGCGGCAATCCACCAGGCAGACTCACCCAAGTCAATGAAGGCTTGAGCACCCACTAATACACAAATTGTGTAAGAAGTGGAATTTGAACCCTTGACCTCTTGCAATGGCCGCCTCTCCCTTACTATTGACTTACATGTCTTGATTCCTGTAACTAACACTTAATATGAAATTAAAGTTCAAAAATTCATTGTGTCCTTATATATGATAATTTCAACTCATATATACAGTATTAACATGGCTTCTTATTTTATTGCTATTTTTTGTATGATGATGAGGTGGTAAACCCGAGCACGTGACCCAATCGATAAGAGTCACGTACTAGGTAAACCGACTTGCGCCGATCGGCTCGACCCAATGGTAGGGAGTAAGGTAGAGGAACCTTGGATTTTCACCCGAGGAAAGATTGGCGGAGGCAGGGATCGAATCCGGGACCTCCTTATCCCTCCCCTTACTTCTTATTTTATTGCTAATTTAGTTAATGAAGATCTAATATACCGTATCCATACTTGCTTTGCACAGTTAATAGTATAACTCGACCAATTTATAACGTGATTTTTTTATTGCAAGGTTACTGTATTTTATCTTTTATTTCTTATAATATCTATGATTTATAATATACGATACTGATTGCCATTTGTAGTGTGAATGGCGCATTATGACATCAACACTTTTGGACAAATTAACGAAGCGAGAGTATATAATTCTCACATTCTATTTCGTATTATTCGATTGTGCCATGTTACCACCATTTTTTAAGGTCGTTATATTTTCATTTACTTATTGAATGAGCGTGTTATTCACTTTCTGAATAAGTACACAACGTTATTTTCTTTCAACTTATATTTTTCCTCTATTAAATAACATAGTTACAAGTGACTACGGCTTAACTTTCGATCGTTTGCATTTCAGGGTATTAAAATAGAGGTCAGGGTTAAAGAGAATCTTCGGTGGAAATTCAATGATATATTACACGAAAGATCAATTTACATGATTTCTTCATTTCAATCTTCACCAAAATTGTGAAAATGACGCCTTGAATTCTCCAACATTATGGATTAATGAAATTTTCGTGAATCGTGATCTATATAGCACCCTTTTAATTATCGATCGAATATGTGAATCGAGTGAGCGGAACAAATTTATTAGATTTATCATTTGGATGTTTGAATTTGATTTATTTTTAGGATTATTTGGATGTTTGGTTTAATAGTATTTTGCTAGGCTTTTCATATTATCATAATATTATAATATATTATGATAAACTATGATAATATCTTCTTAAATATATAATATATTCTACAAATCCCGTGCGTTACGCACGGGTACTGCGCTAGTACATATACTAAAACCGATGCATTGTTGCCTACGTGGCGGCGTGTGAGTGAATCTGCTCACGTGACGGCCGTCACGTGAGTGCATCTCGCAAAACTTTCTCCCGTCAAAAAGGAAATCTAATAAAAATAATAAGATAATTCTAATCTATATAATTAACAATAATTATTTTATTTTACCATTAACTCATATAATTGAATAGATGGAATATCTTATAAAAGAGTAAATATTATATAAGGAAATAATTATATCAATATAATTAAACACAGTAATAGTAATAAATTTGGCATATACAGATATACAAATTGCCATATAAATGTATCTCCATCTGGATTATAAATAATCTATCCAATAGACGATTTATATATAAATTACACCATATGGACGGGACCTAAAAAAGACATTAGGTTCACCCAATTTCCATATAGACGAATTTTATGGCGGGTCTTTGGGGTCTAGGTGGGTCTTGGTGACCTTGAAGGCCTTGGGGGAGGGGTGAGGTAAGGGGTTTAGGCGGGAGTCTAGGCGGGTCTTGAAGAATTTTTTTAGAACAGTGATCATAATTACAAAAAATATTAATATATATAGATACATAGTAGTAAATATTTGATAGATGTTATCGATTATTTTTGTTGGAAAGAATTATTTATATCAAAATTAATTATTTCATAGTTATTTTATTTATATCTATATTATTTTTCAGGAGAATGCGTTATTTAGATCTAGATTAATTTTAATCTTATATTTTCAGTTATTAGTTTAATTATCATAATGTAATTCATATTTATTTTCATATTTATGATAGGATTTTTTTTATAGATAATAAATGTAATTTTATAAAATTATGTTAACATATTCCCGTGCAGGGGATGGGGCATACACTAGTAAGTAGTAACATATAAATAGGCTATAGGCTACTTTCTTGATAAAAAAAAAAATTGAATAACAAAAATAAAAATAAAAAACTCATAATGACAGGTGGATAAAAACACGAACAATTAAAGATGTGGTTGAGTTTCCTTGGAGGATCTTCTTCACTGTCCACATGTACTCCTGGTGTACCGCTGGCCAGTGGTGTCACTGCTTCGTAGTGCTTGGCGTCGGCTCTTAGTCTATGTTGTCCCCTTCGCATTCGGGCTTGGATCGCTTGTTTTGACTGCATTTGTGTGCTTTCCGCCATCTGTTTTGCACTTTTTTTTATGATTATTATGTTGTATGCTCTGACGGTTCGCCGTCTGGCAACCTAGTCGGCCTCTCGAGTTTCTGGGTCTGTCCGGGTCTCGAATTATTTCTTTAAATTAAAAAAAAAGATGTGGTTGAAGTAAATTTTATGATAATATCAATATTTAGATTTTATTTTTTTGATGAACCAAAACTGGATAAACTAATATCTACTTTAACATGTTATATGTTTGACTTTGGAATCAATCCCTACTTCAATTACGTTGCTATATAAATCAATAAATCTTGAGAGAGCTGGGAGACTAAATGAAAATCACAAATTACACTTACACAGTTACACCCGAACCCACCCGTTAATGAGTGAGATGCTAGTAAAATTAATCTTTTTTTTTGGGGGGGGGGGGGGGACTTGGGGATGGAACCCCTATTATTAAAACGAAAGATGGGGCAACCTACTGCACAACACGAAGACGGGTCCTGGAGACCCCTGCACATCATTTAGTAACAAGCTAGCCCCATTAGCCGGAACCGAGTCCAAAACAACAACACCTAAAGGAAAGGAAAGAGCAAAACTGGAAAGGAAATCCGCTAGACAATTGCCTTCACGAAGAGTATGTCGGAACTAGATAGTTCAGTCCCTACTAAAGAAGCCTTGGCACCGCAGCACGAGGCTAGTGCTAGGATGGGACGGGTTCACCGTCCTCTTGATCAGATTAAGCGCGAACTCCGAGTCTGATTCGCAAATCACCTTCTTGTAACCCCGCATCCAAGCCACCTCGAGACCTTTGACGATTGCCCAAAGTTCAGCGTTGGTCACAAAACAGGAGCCAATGTTGTGAGCATAACCCACAAGCCACTCTCCATGTTTGTTGTGGATCACTCCTCCCGCCGATGCGACTCCATCTCCCCTGGCAGCACCATCACTCCATCAGTATTGAGCTTCACCCAATCGCAAACAGGAGGTGTCCAGCAGATGTTCGATTGGGTTCTCCTCTTCGCCACCGTAGCAGTTGACGAGTTCTTTTTTGCTTGGCTATACTCCTTTGCCAGACTTAAACAGCGCCCCGGGGTGACGATCTCCCCCTTGCCATCTTTGAAGACCATCTAGTTCCTCTTTATCCAAAAGCACCACAAGGTGACAACAAAGAGAGAGAGCACCACTCTACGCCATCCTCATTGCCTCCATCCAAGATGTTGCTTCTCACCCAGGCAGCAAAGGGGAGCACGAAAAAGTCGGTCCCCCGCCTCGCTCCTGGAACCTGCAACCAAAAACTTTTAGTAGTACACAAGTCCCAGAAAATGTGTATAAGAGACTCGCTAAACTCATGACAACAAGGGCAAAGATCAGAGTTACCAATGTGTCGTCGGAGCCACTCACTGTTCGTTAAAATCCCCCCTTTAGAAGCCGTCCAGATGAAGGTCATTATCCTTTCATTAACTTTCAGCCTCCAAATACTCCTGAAAAAGCATCTATCCACTGAAGAAGTGTTGTCGGACTTCCTAAGAATGGAGTAGCCCCCACGAGCGGCATAGCTGCCATCACCGCTAGACGGCCACCCAATCACATCTTCCATCTCTGTGACAGGACAACAATAGCGATAATTTCGAGAAGAATCGAGGCTGGGAGGGAAAGGGAGAAGCAATGCCACTTCCACCTGACCTCAGAGTCCCAGATATCCTCAACAGTAGTAGTGCCCATGTTGATTGGTTGTCCCCCTATCACCAACGAGGCTAAGGCCACACTCCCAACCCAAACATATATTAGTCCAGAACAGGATGCTTGTTAGGAGGGAAATCAAGTATGATATATAAATAAAATATAAAGCATACTGACTCCCTGTCTCAGCAAATAAATACAAGACTTCCTCCCGTTGTAGTAGAAGGTAGTCAGGATCGATCAACGAGGAAGCGTGTCAGCGCCCGCCTTTTCAGTTCCAGATCTCAGCAAAATTTCGACCAGAAGAGTCCTCGACGTCGAACAAGTGTCCTCGACGTCGACCAGATGTCCTCGACATCGACCAAGTTTAGTCGATTTCGAGTAAAAAACAGAAACTAAAGATCGAAACTTTAAATTGCATAAAACGAAAGCAAACACGAAATTTTGTAAATAAAATCAATAAACTAAAATACTTCCAAGATCAGGGTATCAACACCACAATGATAACCATGTAAAATAACACATAAAGGCATAAAAGATCATGCTTTTCATCAAATAACTTTCGTTATTAACAAATAGGAAAATAGAGGTTTTCGCATAAACCCTAATTGTTACTAACCCTTTTTCACATAGTTAATCCAAGTTGTATTAAGATCACTTTTGCTTCAATAACACAAACAAGGATCACCTTCAACTTTCGCAAAAGAATCATGCTCGTAGGGATAGAAGACAAATTCACATCAAAAGATTGTACCTTTACCGCATCACCTTACATGACTACCGTCGGGCTCACCCCGACCCTAGAAGTTGGGTGACTACTCGCTCTTCATCATCAAGAAAGACATCAATAATAAAAGCGAACTAAATTGCATTAAATAAACTCAAACAAGACTTACAACCGAATAAAGCCAACTCCGCTATCGCTTCACAAACTCCACTCGGCTCCAAGACTCTCTCTCTACTTCTACTCGACTTTCTCTCTCTATTGGCTTGTAGCTTGGATTGATTGAATGAATAAAATCCAGCCTCTAATGCCTTATTTATAGTGTTCATTCCCTAGATAATTAGGAAAGAAAACTATATCTAAATCTATCTAATAACATAAAGATAAAACTTGGAAATAAAAATAAATAAATCTAAAAGGAAATAGGACTAATGTGGATAGATCTTCGTTCTCTTGATAGAACTTGATGTATCTTGATAGAATATCTCGAATCTTGGCTTGCAAGTAACCACAATGCTCGAATTTCTCCTCCATCCCGACTCGGACAGCTTCTGGAATCTTCTCGACGTCGACCAAGTCTCATCGACGTCGAGTAAGGTCTTCACTCTTGGATTGTACTCGAGCTCGGCAACTCCTGGACTCGTCGACTTCTCCTCGACATCGACCAAGTCTGGTCGATGTCGACCAAGCTTCGCTCCTCGAGTGGCTCTGCTCGACTCCGTGTAACTTTATGGGCTTGATGTACTCGACCTCTACTAAGTCTGGTTGACGTCGAGTAGAACTGGTTCGCTCTCAGCATTATGCTCTGTTCTTGAAACGCATATTCCTGATTCCTCGTTTGTCGGATTGACGCATATGAGCATGCGTTGGAAAGCTCTTTTTGAGGGCTACAACTCTCATGAAGACATCAAAGCTTGATTCGGAATGATGAATGACGAAAATTGGAGTTTTCTCTAGCTACATCATCCTTAGCTTTTTCATGACTTTCCTTTAAGCTCCAAAGTGCGTTCGATTTCTGCGAAATATAACAAAAACTTGTGTAGACCTCTATATAATAAAGGAGAAGTTCCATGTGCGGTTTCATATATATATATATATATATATATATATATATATATATATATATATATATATATATAATAAAGGAGAAGTCGGCCGAGACACGTGGCGACTTCTCCTTAAAATTAGTCATATGAACCAATCACATTTTTTGAAAGAAATAATTAATATATGTACAAGATAAAATTAGATATATTTATTCAATCAATCAATATATCTATGTATGCATAAGCTAAAATTTTATCCTAACTCTATTTAATCAATATATCTATATGTGCATAAGATAAATTTTGATCCAATTTGATTAGATATTGATATATTTTTAGAAGATATTAACCAAATTTAAATACTACGTAGTATTATTTAAGATAAGATTTAATAATTAATATATACATAAGATAAAATTTGATTCTAAAAATATATCTATATATTCAAAAGATAAAATTTGACCCAATTTGATTAGATATGAATATATATTTAGAAGATATTAACGAATTTTATACTACATACTATATAATATAAAATTTTACCTATTATATAAGATAAGATTTTACCTATGTTTCATCTGTAACCAATTTTAGAAGATATATATAATAGATATAATAAATGATAAGTCGTATGTAACATATGACATTTCTCCTTATCTTCATAGTAACACACAATCATTTTTTTTTATCTCCACCTTAATCAATTTTAAGATAATAGTTTTCATAAGTTTTTAGACATAGATATATTTTGAAAATAATTTACCCAATTTTGTAAGATTTTGATAATAATTATATAAGATTTTGACAATACTTTCAATATATTAATGAGAATCAATGGTAATTTTATTTAAATTGTGTAACAATTCAAAAATGTTGAAATATAAATTAATTAGCTCTTTGAAGTCTGAACGGGTATTTATATTAAATTTATTTAAATTATAAAAAATCGCACACGGTACGGGTACTGAACTAGTCTAAAGTAGAAGAGGACATATCGATGTCAGTAGTGAGTAGAATGTAAGCGGATAGTCAATTCAAAAGACTTACATTGTTCTTCATTATTATTATTATTATTATTATTATTATAAGAACTCCAAATAGTATAGAAAACAAACAATCAAATGTTTACAAAGCTCAGACGAGTTGTGGGCCGTAGAAAAATGAATAGGACGATTCGCGTCGTTCAAAAAGCTGCTTACAAATCACGCTAACTCTATGTACCCACGCAAGTGCAGCATACATTAAAGACGGTGATCACAGGCGATAAATCCCCTCTTGCCTTTAGAAGGAAACCCCGACAGTCGTCGTCGTACCTCACAAGCCACAACTCAGCAAAGGCCGAACTCCGAAGCGACTACCTCATCTTATCAATAACCTTTTATCAAGTACCTCATATCCTAACTCAAATACAATTTCATAAAAATCATCTTATCAATAACCTTTTATCGACTACCTCATATCCTAACTCAAAAGATAATTATGTGGCCATAAAACCTACAACGATACTTAAATATCATTTTATAATTTAAAAGAACACTCAAACAAGATAATATATAAGATATTAGATCAGATAGATATAAATAGATAGATGAAAAAGATAAGAGTGATATATAGATATAGATCCTTTCTCAAAAAAGATAGATATAGATACAAGGAAATACCGAGTATAATTTATAGGGGCATTGGGCCTTGAGGCATGAACCGGCCCGTATATGATAGTAGGTTCTAAGGAAGGCCCGTATTTGGATCCGTTATCTCTCCCTCCTCGACGCCGCGCGCTCTCTTGCTCTCTCCCTCATCAGAACTCACCTGCGGCTAACGGAGAGGACCATGGCTACCTACGACCTAACGCCGAAGATTGCGCCGAACCTGGATAGACATTTGGTGTTTCCACTGCTCGAATTCCTCCAGGAGCGCGAGTTTTACCCTGCCTCGGAGCTGTTGAAAGCCAAAATCGAGCTTCTCAATAATACGAATATGGTTGATTACGCCATGGATATCCACAAAAGCCTTTACAAGACCGAGGAAGTACCACAAGGTAAAAGCTTTTCTCGTCTCTACTCGATCTAGAATTTTTTTTTTTGTTTTTTTTGGAATTTTGTTCTTCCACCGTTTGATTTTATTAGGGTTTCGGTTTTGTTAATTTTTTTGGTCTCGTGTAGATATGGTGGAGAGGAGGGTGGATGTCGTGGCGAGGTTGAAAGCTCTAGAGGAGGCAGCCACTCCTCTCGTCACGTTCTTGCAGAATCCGAGTTCGGTTCAGGAATTGAGAGCTGACAAACAGTACAACCTCCAGATGCTCCAAGAGCGCTTTCAGGTTTCTTCTAGATCTATTCAAACTCTTTTAGGGAATTAATTTTGTTGTGATCTTCATTATTTGTAAATACTATAAAGGATTGTTTTTTCTTCCTTCGGCTCTTCCAAATTAAGAATTGTATAGAACGGTATAGTGGGAAGTGTAATAGTGTATGATAAGTAGGTTGTTTGTGTGATATGAATTCCTGACTGATGGCATCCAAAATATCTGAATAGCTGGTTGTATTGATTCTTTGTAGTACGTTGATGGAGACTTCTGGGCCTTCATAGTTTTCCCAGTTTTCTCCTTAGGTATATTGTGATGTATAGGAAATTATTTGGGGAGCTGTAATTTTTATGATTTGTATCTACTGGTATTTGTTTTTCCTTCCTATAATCTGTCTTGGCATCATCAAGTTGTTTTATGTAGATTTATGTTTAGGAGGTTGTTACTTGTTTATTGAGAGGGTCTAGATAAATGTGAAACTGGTTTTGTGCTTGATTTATCTGGAGTATCTGGCCAAGTCTCTCTGGTTAGCCCTCCAAGCTAATTTTATGACCAGATTGATTGTTGGCCATAAGGAACCAGGCACTTTCAATTCCAATTTACTTAACCACTCACAAGTCATAACAAAAGAAAGTAAAGATTATCTCGAGGATAGTAAATTGTAATTTCACTTAGTTCTTGCCATTGTAATTTTATTAACCTCTGATTAAATTAACATCCCATCGCTTTACTCATGTTATTGACCTGATGAACTGTTTCTTTTCATCAGATTGGTCCTGATCAAATTGAGGCATTGTATCAGTATGCCAAATTCCAATTTGAGTGTGGAAACTACTCTGGCGCTTCTGATTATCTGTACCAGTACAGAGCCCTTTGTACAAGCAGTGAGAGAAACGCAAGTGCATTGTGGGGAAAGCTTGCAGCTGAAATTTTGATGCAAAACTGGGATGTTGCCCTTGCTGAGCTGAATAATTTGAAAGAAATTATTGACTCCAAAGTATGGATTTTTTATGTCTGTACCTGTTTCTTTCAAATAGACATGCTGCATTTTATATTGTTCTAATGTTTTTATATTGAATGTATACTGCAGAGCTTTGCTTCCCCCCTGACCCAGGTGCAAAGTAGAATCTGGTTGATGCATTGGAGCTTATTTATCTTTTTCAACAATGACAATGGCAGGACTCAGATCATTGACCTCTTCAATCAAGACAAGTTTGTCTCTAAACTTCAGTCTATGTTGCCTTCGTCTTTCTTTTACATTCTTGTTTATGAATATCTTCCCCTGGAGATGCAATTGATGTTAGTAATAAAAGATAATGCTTGGATATGATTTCTGACGATTTCTTTTTTTGGTGCATTGAGCGGGATATACTTGCATTGATGTTGTTGCTGTAGTATTTTTTTGGGTGCATTGAATTTTATGAAAGAATAGTGCTGTAGGAATTTTCTAACAATTTTTATTTGCATAACTAGTCCTCTTTATTCTCATAAAATCTTGTTGCCAGATTTGACTATAGAATTTGTGCCTTTTGAGGTATCTTAATACCATCGTTACACATGCGCCCCATCTTTTGCGTTATCTTGCTACTGCATTCATAGTCAACAAGAGGAGAAGGCCCCAGCTTAAAGAATTTATCAAGGTTATCCAGATGGAGCAATATTCTTACAAGGATCCAATCACGGAGTTTTTGGCTTGTGTTTATGTTAATTACGATTTTGATGGAGCACAAAAGATGATGAAAGAATGTGAAGAGGTAAGATTTCTCTAAACTACCAATAAAGCGTGGACTTAATCAATAGTATTTGTAGTCATGACTTGGATAGTTTAATTTTTATCAGCATTTCTTTCAATTCAAGTTCAAGGTCTCTCAACTGTTCTGTGTGAATTCATTCTTCAGGTGATTCTGAATGACCCATTCCTTGGAAAACGGGTTGAGGAAGTCAATTATACTACCGTGCCACTAAGGGACGAGTTCCTTGAAAATGCCCGCCTTTTTATTTGTGAAACCTATTGCCGCATACATCAACGAATTGATATGGGGTATGTGAATTCTGTAATTACTTATACATGCTTTTCATATAAGTAGACGTTTCTTGTATGCTTCCTTCAAAAGAAAAAAAGCTCCTTTATCCTTCTATATTGTGGCGATATTTACATATCCGTTAATTGATCCATTCCTATATGCTTACTACCAGTACTGTACTGATGTGGCTGCTTAAAATTTTGAACTGGGGATAGTAAGAAGGGTAATTTGGTTGTTAACCATGTTAATGCAACAATATGGAATTTAATGATAGGTGAAGGGAGAGTTGGAGCTGAAAAGTCTTTGCATGTTGCCTTGTGTTTCTTTTAATGTCTGCAGTGTCTCATCAATTTGGTCATTGTAGTGCCACTGCTCAAAATTTCCAAACTCACATATCTTATGAGATTCTATTTCTGTTTTTTTTTTATGCTAGGGTTCTTGCTGAGAAGTTGAACTTGAGTTATGATGAAGCTGAGAGATGGGTAGTGAATCTCATCCGGAGTTCAAAGCTGGATGCCACTGTTGATTCCGAGTTAGGAACCCTTGTGATGGAACCCAACTACCCGAATGTGTAAGAGATCTGATTTATGTTTCAAAAAAACTTTTTACATTACTAGTATACCATTATCTAACAAAATCATGCATTTGTGTTCCTCATTTGCAGTTATGAACAGCTCATAGACCATGCTAAGGCATTATCCGGACGCACATACAAACTAGTCAGCCAAGTCATCGAGCAATCACAGGCACAAACACAGACTGCTAGGTGATTTTGTGGCCAGTTTCCGAACAGCGAGTTCTGTTGAAGTTCGATTTCCATTGGAGCCTCGAAACTAAGAGAATCTCCAGAATGACAATTCTATTAAGTCGGATTTTGACCGATGATTCCATGTCAGGATTTACTGAAGCTTGTTTGTTCCTCGGGTTGTATATAATACAGTATATAAATATGTTAGAGAGGATTTCAGCACTATATATCATGAAATGAAACCTCCATTTCTTAAAACAACACATTCTGTTGCACACAGCTTGAAAATTGAAACAACTATGAATATAATTATAGATACTGTATAATACAGATGAAACTGGGAAGCAAACAATGTACACAGTGTTTACAGTTACAAACATAAGCACAAATTGATAGTAAAACCCCCAAAGTCGAAAATCTCGATGCTCCCCCCAAAGTATGAAATCTGGGGTGATCCTCAAGCAGCCAGGAATGGCAAAATCGTCAGCATAAACTCCTCGTAGGAGAAAGTTGCTGAGCCAGAGTAATTCTTGTCCTTCTCCTTGAATTTGTCAGTCAAGCCCTGCACATTCCATAGCGACTCGTTTTAGGAACCACAAAACTAACCATATCTTTCTGGATTTGAACAGTGGAAATGTTGAAATAAGACTAATTCCAAGGGTATGGTGCAAATGCTTAAATATGCACATTTTGATTCAAATTGTGCTCCAATGGTTACTTTTGTGTGCTTAAAATGTGTACATTTGCACACAAAATGCTCAAATATAAGCACTTCACCTCCCCTATGTGCAAAAACTTTTTATTACTTTTCAATAAAGTAAAGTCATTTCTATTGGTTGTTTTTAAGTTTTTTCTTTTCCTTTTTAATTTAATCATATTTACTTAGAGATAGGTGTATATAAAATGCACATTTAACCAATGGAGTAAAACATCAAAAAGTGATGTGCATTTTTAAACACCTTGTGCAAATATGTACATTTGCACACTTAACCATTGAAGTTAGTCTAAGTGGAAAACATTATATGAAATTTAACTCAGTGAAATAAGTGGAAAACAGGGAAGATGCATTTTCATTCTCTGTTTTGAAAAAAAATTTGGGGATGCTCTTACAAACTCCCGTTTAGTTAAGATGTTAAATTATCAATTATTGCTTCATAATTTATTTTGTAAAAAAAATTCAAAATACACATGTTATAAATTCAAACCTACCAAGTGTATCTGTGTAGGTGTAGGTTTGTTGGTCTGAAAGGTGGTACCCTAGTTACTGGAGTGGTAGGTGGGTGGGAAAGGTTATTTTGGTAACCTTTCAACACCAACAGATATAAAAAAAAAAATTAAATTAGAAGCGATACATCAAGAAAGCCGTAGGGACAGCTCTTGGCAATGGGCTAAGCTTGCTAACTTAATTGACACTTTTAAAATTGGCCTTATTTGGTCGGTAGGAAACGGACGCTCAATAAAATTCTGGACTGATAATTGGATCTCTACCTACACTTTAGTGTCTCGGGTGGGTAATATTCAGGGATACGATCAAAATGAGACCGTTAGTGACTATATTATGGGGGGGAAATGGTGGTGTGAAAAGTTGCAGAAGGTACTACCAAACAACATTGTAAAAGAAATTTTAGACATTCCTATTCCGGAATCAAATCTACAGGACCGCCTATACTGGTGGCTAGATAGGGAAGGATGGTTTACTACAGCCAGCGCCTACAAACTGATAACAGCACAATCCTTAGCTCCGACCGATACGAACGCTTGGATCTGGAAAACTGATGTTCCCCCTAAGGTGAAGAATTTCCTATGGAAGATTGCACAAAATGGACTACCCACTGCTGTGCGCCTATCGTGCAGGGGGTCGGCTGTCCCAACTACTTGTTCACTATGCAATACGGCTCCCGAAGACAAGGCTCACCTGTTCCTGGAATGCCCTTTCATACGGAAAATATACCGACTTCCGAGTCAAGAACAAACAACAATTACAAGAATGATCATTCAGTCCCGGGATTTCAGACCCATTCTATCTAGCCTTGGAACCAGCTTAACGACTGCCGCTCTGACTGATCTATCCTTCGCTTGGTGGACTACCTGGTACATCAGGAACCAAAACTTGTTTCAACAAGCACCAATCCCCCAGTACCAAACTGCCGTCCATCTGGTCAGATCACACATAGATAACTGGAAGAGAACATCCGCGATCGACGGTGATGGTAATGACGATATGCATCCCTCCTCAAGAGTCTATCCAAGGAAGATCGACAAACAACGTCCAATTACATGGCGCAAGCCTCCGCTAAGGTGGTTCAAACTTAATTTTGATGGTTCGTCTTTAGCCAACGGTGACAGTACGGCAGGTATCATTATCAGGGACTGGAATGGCCGCCCTATCACCATCGAGCACAAATTACTATGAAAACAGCAAGCCATCATGGCAGAAGCTCTCGCCCTCAAACTGGGAATCCAGAAGGTACTACAACTGCACATTGAAAGAATCCAGGTTGAAGGTGACTGCAAAATAATTATAGACTATCTAAACAAGACGGCTAAATGTCCTTGGGAGATTGAACTAATGCTCTCCGATATTCAAGTCATGTTGTCGACTGTAAAAGAAGTAGGTTACTTTCATGTACCTCGTATGGGCAATAGAGTGGCTGATAAGGTTGCACACCTTAGCCACTCCGCCCGAGGTAATGATATTCACAACAATCCAGGTCTTATTGACCTCATCCGCAAGGATGCTGCCGGGTAGGGCTTGCCCACCCGAATCTTTTCCTAATAAAAAAAAAAAAAAGTCGTAGGGCACTGGCGGATCAAGGGGTATGCTCGTGTGAGCGCGAGTCCGTCCTGATCCCGAAAAAAAATACGAAAGGTTAACTATAATAAAAAATAAAAAATCAATTAGAAGTGAAAATAGATCATAAAGTTTACACTACATAGTTGGTAAAGTATAGATTGACAACTTTTTCCTCTTAATTAGACCACAATGTTCAATTCTCACTTTTTACATTTTCTTCACTTGTTTTTAACTATCTTTTTATATATAAGTTCAAATATCTTTTTAAATTGAGAATAATTAATTTCAATTAATATTGTTTGAATTCTATTTTAGTTATTCATTAAGAGTTTCGTTGAAATTTTCTTTAACTAATTATAAATTTTATTCGCTTCTAATAATATGGATAAATCTTTGAAAATTTTCTACATAGCCCTTCACAATTAAATTTATTTAAAGTTTCGCAAAACTTGTTTCATTATTATTTAACTAGTCAGTGACCCGTGCGCAGACGCACGAGATTTTTAAAAACCATATGAAAATCACAATTAATATTTATCGGGTGTTATAGTATTATGTATGACACATGAAATTTATACATTATTATTAAACTACATAAACCCATCTTCGCATAGAAAAACCCTAAGTAAACTCATCTTATTTTTCATATGCAATTATATTAATCAATGTGTTTTAAACGATGTGTAAAACATAGAACCTTGAGGTTTCGCATAATTCGCATGGTAAACAAAGGTTTCAGATATTTCGCCCGATAACCCTGGGATTTCAATTTTTTTTCCCCGCACCCACAAGTTTGACTCTGTCCAATAATTGCGTTTTAGAATTATGAACGGGTAAGTATTGCAATATTAACAAATTTCAAATTTCAAATGGTTGCAGTCATATTAACAAATTATAAATGGGTAGGTGTTCCTTCTTTTTCTTTTTCCTTTGAGAGGGAGTATTATTTATAGGTCGCTAATGATGGCAAGTTTCAGGCGAATGATGAAAAGTTTCCATATGATATTGTGTGTTCTTGTGTCACTCTTGATTTCTCACTCTTTATCTGAGTGATGCTTTTGTTGTATAATTGTGCTTGATTTACAACTTCAGTGCAAATGACATTCATATCATCTCTAGAGAATTCATCCTTGGTCATGACGAACTCCTCAAGGTTGACATCTTCCACCAATGTCATCTTGGCTATGTGAATGTGGCATGTTAACAGTTCCATTAGTTTTTAGATGGAGAATTCAAATCATTAACTTTCATGTTTGAAGAAAGCAGAATTCAAGACAACAGAGACAGATAATAGAATACACAAAATCATACAAACTTGGTGGAAACAAAGGGGAACCGAGCCCTTTGGCGGATATTCTACTGCTACCGGCAAATAAAACATTCTCCATGGCATTATGGCAACATAAGGTTAAAAAGCCTTGCACATTCAGAGAATACCCAAATACTAACACAATGCAAACTGAATCGATTCTAGACACTTCGACAATCCCTTTCCAATTCCTAGTCCAACATGGATACATAAACACAAGCTCAACAATTAATTGACTGCACTATCCTTGCAATATTATGAAAGAGTGTACCTGAGAAATACGTCTCCGAGTTTTGATATGAAGAAGAGGGAATTCACTCTTCCTATAAATACGACCAGAATGAAGTAAAGTAGGGTCCAGACTTTCACCTTATAAATGTGAAGTTTATTTATATTTTGAAATAATCTAAATAAAAGATATTTATATTATACAATATATAATATGTTGTACTAATTATATTTATATCTATATAATTTATTGGTGAAAAAATGATTTATATTTAGATAATTATTTTATTTATTTATTAAAATCTATCTAAATTATTTTTAATATTGTATTAATGTATTCTCTGTGCATGGAAAGGAAACTACACCATGCAGAGTAAAATCGCATCATTTTCGACCAAATTGATAGAATCTATGGGAAGAACCTTAAAGCATGAGGTTGGATGTTCAATTATGGCTATTTGGCCTGACATTAAAAAAATTGACTTAATATTGTCTATAATAAACACAACCTCCCTGGATGATATAAGCACAACAGAACACAACTAAACTCGGGCAATGTATAACTAAACTTCTCAACCACTGTAATAAAAAACATTACAATCTGAATTTTCTTCATTCAAATTCTCAAAGAAATAAAATGCTTTTAAATAGCAAGAGAGATATAACTATACCTCTTCATTCAAATCCTTAATTCATTCATCAGATGAAATCTGAATTTTCTTCAATAACTCATCATGTTCTCGTTGTTTCCGGTGTTTTTTAAGGGCTTTCACCGCATTTTCTAGTGCAACTTTAGTCGATGCAGCTGCCTGCAAATCACACGAGAAATAAAAGCCTTTCAACTAAGCCTTAGTATTGATTACCCTAATAACATTAAAAGAAAGTAAAGGCTTTTAAGAGGGATAACCATACCTTTTTATACAACTCCTTAATTTGCTCACAAGTGTGCATTTTTCGTACCTATTGACGAAACCTAGGAGACATTCAAGCACTAATGTAAAGAGATAAGTATGCATTTTGCCTGACAGCTTCCATTGTTATAGGTTGAGATGCTCTGCATTCGTAGACACCAAATAATATCAGACTTAGAGGCTTAGGTGGCTATAAGTGCAGGTTTGTAGACAAATAAACAACCATTTCGACCAAAATCATTATTCCATTTTATTAGATACAAATTGCTTGATCATCCCCATATCAAATGATGTCAAATATTCAAAGAGCTCAATATGTCCAAGTAATTAGAGATCCAATGAGCTTAGAAAAGCTGCCATATTGCTACTATAACTAAAAAAATGGAATGACTCACCCAATTACATAATGAGAAGAGTCTGTCTTGTTCAACTCTTGAAGGGGAGCCCTCATATCAAATTACACAGAGGTCAAGCTTTACCTTTGAGAAGTTAATGTTGTTCCTCCACTATTATAACTAAACAAATTCAAGATTTGGCCTGTCTTCAGTACCTACATTTAGGATAATAAGGAAATTATTGAAACACAAGAACAAATTGTAAGTACACACTGGAAAATGAGAATGAAATACTTTTCATCTCAACGATCACACAACATGCATTAACCAATATAAAGTAAAGGAGGAATGTTTCACGTCTTACGTAAGTGAAAGAGTCTACTTGTTGGTGGAAAGGAGGGCTTTGCAATAATTCTATCAAGACAACCCGTGACTGACCCTGTAATTACAAAGAGATGAAACAACAACATCTTGTGGAAGAAAAGAGGGGAGCTTTTCAAGCCTTCAAAGTAAGACTCGTTACCTCTGGCAAATAGGGTGCCAATCGATCTTCTACCCGTAATTGCTCAAGCAATGGAAGTACCATATCCAGTTTCAAGAGATCACCTAATCATAGGCCGAAATAAGAAGATCGACGTAGAATTATCAGATATTCAAGTGAGTACAACATGAAACTTTCAAAAGCTCAGGGAATGTGAATATACAATCTACATCCCAATTTAAAAATATTCTCTGTAAATCTGCCAATGTGTACTGGGAGCCATTTGAAACTTATAAAATTCATTCATTGGGGATAATTAAAAGAGTGTAATAGACCAAAAACAAACCGATGGGCAAAAATAAATCCACAAACTACCAAAAATAGAACTATTACCAGCATCAGGATCTTCAATATCATCTGCAAAACATATGATGTAAAAAAGAAGACATGTCGAAAGCTCAGACCTTAAGAGAAATTGAAGGAAAATAACAAAGCGATCCAACAGTGAATAAGCCGATAAAGGTCATACCTTGGGCCCGATATTACTCAACTCTGTAAATCTGTCTATTTAACAGGTCCAAGCGAGGATGTCACATCACTAGACACTTCTGCACCCATGCCTGGACCAATCAAATTTCCAGCTCTGAAAGCAGTGAGCATAAAATCAGCACATATGCAAACTTATACAGAATGAATAGGAAGATTTAGTAACTACTTTATATGCAAACTTATACAGAATGAATAGGAAGATTTAGTAACTACTTTTTCAAGCACTAAACATGCAATAATAGTCCACTCACTTGTTCTCAAGATGGATATCATTAGACTTGCTGGATCAAGTCCATAAAATCTTTCATATTCATCCGTTTCAAGTTGCGTAAGAGCTATTTATGATTATGAATTATGATATCATGAAAATTGGAGAAAAGGAAGGCTTCATTGATATTAACAGTAAGCTGCAATTAAAACATGGCATGGATATAATAAAAAAGAGGAAACTATAGAGTAATGTTTCATCCTAAACACTAGATTTTGGGAGAATGCACCATTTCAATTCTAACATGATCGCAGATTGAGAAAAATAATATGACGCATGCTCAGATAGATAGATGTATCCTTCTCTCAAATAATGCGGTTCTAAATCAGAAGTTGAGATAGCATGGCGAATGATCAAATGTGGTCATCCACTTAACTCTATTAGAAACTATCAGATTAGGGTAAAAAGCAAAAGCATCACGACTTTCGTACTGATTTCCTCATGAGACAGAGTTGAGCATATGAGTTAGCATAACAACTTACAAGAGCAACTTATAGGATGCCTAAACCAGAACAGTTGCACACAAAAACAAAAGGCAAAAGGAGAAGATAAAACTCACCTTCCTTAGCAAAGTTTTTGTCCTAAACGACAGCAATAGGAGTGGCATCAACCTAACATCAAACGAACAATACAAAACATGATTGTAAGAACAAAAGCTGAA
Source organism: Persicaria tinctoria (assembly GCA_037127255.1). Classification (NCBI taxonomy): domain Eukaryota; kingdom Viridiplantae; phylum Streptophyta; class Magnoliopsida; order Caryophyllales; family Polygonaceae; genus Persicaria; species Persicaria tinctoria. Next base: position 13,653,686 of record JBANSL010000012.1, read on the forward strand.
GCATGAACAAAGAAATAACATAGAAGGCAAAGCGCAAAGAGATAGGAAAGCTAAAAAAACAATAAAGCACCTATAAACAATAATTTCAGATCCTTACAAGAATCAGAAAATTGTTTTTTGTGAATGAAGCATCAACTCCTTGGCTTCATTCTTGCAAAGAAGAAGGCGACACTTCAATTTTGCAGAGAAAAGAGAAGGCAAAAGCGGTTTAGGTGACGACGAGAAGAAGTAAAAGAGAAAGTTTTGAGATTTGGATGAAGAAACTCTATCAAAACTGAAGTCCCGATTCAATTGGCGAAAACTCAACTAAGAAAACCCTAAATTCAATCGAGCAAAAATCAGTTCAATTGAAAGGGTTTAATATCGTACATATATGCTAGTGAGAAAAAAAGAAGAAGCGTGTCATGTCCCAGATCTCCACCGCCTAGATTACCACCACAACCTATCACCACACCAGAAATCGAACGGTTAGATGGAGAAGTGAAAAAAACCACCGCCTAGCCCGTGGAATTGGGACTGAATCCAAAAAATCACATGGCTTCGAAAATAAGATGGCAAGATAGAGGAGAAGTAAATTAGTCCAAAAAATCTTGAAATTCATCCAATCAATTCACAATCAATAGAAAAAGATGAACAAATTGAAGGGTCAATATTAGAGATTAAGGTTTCCAACCAAACCTGGCCAGATACACCATGAAGAGACAGAAAGAAGCCTTCATGGCATCTGCGACGCTCCTGTCAGCCATCATCGTCGGCAACTCCAGCAGCAGCCTCAGGTGCTTGCATTTGCCAGAGAGTAGCAATTGATCTATCTAAACTAAATATGGGTCCAAAATATTAGAGGGGATTGTGACCACAGCGAAAACAGGGAGGAAAGAGGAGAAGTTAGTCGGCGGTTACGAAAGAAAATAGGATTACAGGAGCAAGGAAGGAACATGAATATGTAAGAGGAATGGAGGATAGCTTACTTGCAAGAAGCGAGGCGGCGGTTCGAACGTTTTCCAATTCCCAAATTCAAGTGTCGAATAGAGAATCAACGTCTCTAAATCAAGTTCACATTCAACGCACTGACTTCGAATTCAGACTCTAGCAGCGAAACCAAAAAAACCTAATTTAGAATCGGAAGAAACAAAAGCAAAAGATTGAACCTTCAAATTCCGAATTCAGGCTCTAGCAGCGAAGCCGGAAAAAACGTAATTCAGAATCGGCCGAAACAAAAGCAAAAGATTGAACCTTCAAATTCCATCATCAACATCATGGTGAGAAAAATTTCATACCTTGCAAATCATGGTGAGAAAGAGAAGCCCTTTTCATCCCAAATCTGGACGGCCATGGCAGAACGACCTCGATCGCCTCCACCGCGCCATCGCCTCGTCTCCGCCCACATCCTCCTCTCCGTCCACCGCCTCCACTCGCAGTAGATCGGTCAGACTTCGAACTCCCTAAAGCACAACTATATCAATAAATTTTTGTGCTAAAGTTGGATCTAAATCCCCCAAATTGAATCCCCTAAACCCTAATTTTCGAAAAAAATGACATCTTCAAATCAAACACGTACATGTGGATGAATTTGTTGTGGCACCCTCAGAGATCGTCGACCTTGAATAATTCTGCCTCGGTCTTCTCCTCCTGCTGCTTCGGATTGAGAGGACGTAGGAGAGCAGTTTGTCTGAACAGGAGAGCAGTTTGTGGAAACGTGGGGGTGACTTGTGAGCAGGGAAGGAGAGAAAAGAAACCGCTTCAAGTTCAAGCGCATTCTTTTCAAAAAAAAATATATATTGAAAACTCTCCTAAAATCTCTTGACTGGACACGTGGTAAATTCTTTTGCACAAACAATGCTTTTGCTTTTATATTGTAGGGATTTTTAGCCTAAATTAATTTCGTCCACCCTTATATTACGGGCTGGCTTCGCCACTGCTGTAGGGCTGTGCATAACCGGGTATTCGACACGACACGGTATGTCGGATACCCGTAATCGATAACACTCAAAAGGCCGATCCGAACACGACACGATAAGTACCGGATATCCGACATGAAAATACGAAATAGGTTCGTGTCGGATACCCGTATAACACGACACGACACGATAATTATAAAAACTGTTTTTTTTTATTTGGCATACTTAGTGTACTACAGTGTGGGTAAGTGTGCTGTTGTTAGTTTTACTTCAATCATTGATCGAAGATACACCGAAAAATCACATCAATATTGATGTTTTACAACGTGACCATATCAATTGCTCTTCTTTAGGGTTTGCAAAGTTTTACTGTAGTACCATTTCCTGTCATTATTATTACGAAGTACGGACAGAGACGGAACCAGGCCCGAAATCCAAGAATATACTGTACGTACATTAAATAGGAAGGATAAGTGATTCATAAAGTTAGCTTGGCAGAGGTGGGCAGAGGTTGTAGGCTTGTAACTCATCATCTAAGATTAGATCTGTCAAAACACAACCCGACCCGGTCGATTCGGAAAATTTCCGATCCAAACCCGAAAATTTTGACTCGGAAATTTTTTCTGACCCGAACCCGAAAAACCGGAAAATTTCTGGGTAATCTGGGTTTCGATCCGTTGGCCCGATAATTTTGACCCGATTTACCCGGTGACCCAGTTGATTTATAATTATATATAATTAAATTTTTTTTATTTATAATTAAATTTTATTGCAAAATTATAAAATCATGATTTTTTTAATTTAAAAAAGAAAAAATTGACAAACCCGCAACCCGGTTAAACTCGAGTTTGAGTCAACCCGAAAATACCCGGAATCCGAAGTGGCCCGACCCGAACCCGACCCAAATGACCCGTTTGACAGGTCTATCTAAGATTGTTTTGGATATATGGAAAACTTCATAAATCAATTTGTTAATTCAAGTAATTTTTTCTTACAAACCACATGTAAATGTAACAGGCCGCGTTTCCGACTCTGGAATCACCCGATGATGCCTCCGCTAGCTTCCGGGCTGATCTAGAGATGTCCGGAAGGTTCTAGAATCTTGGAGAACCTTATGGAGGTCTCCACCCTTGTGTAGAAGTCTCCGAAACCTTACGGAGACTTGTAGAGATTTGGAGGGACATTTAGCCTTGTATAGGAAGTACTAGAGAATTCTAGAGACTTTGGAGACTAGCTAGACCAGGAAGGATCTAGAAACTCCTAGCCATGTCTTAATCTAGAATTTTTCAAGCACTTGGGGCCTTGGCTATAAATAGGGAGCCACCCCACCATTTGTAACCATCCAAGCAAATTCAAGCAATCAAAGCTCTCATTTCCCACACAAAGTCTTCCTAAGTGTTACAAACACCTTTCGAAGTTCTTAAGCCATCTCTCTTCCGCAAAACTCCAGGCTTAAATTACTCACTTAGACAAGAGAAGTGCCTAAGAGCCGCACGACTAGCATCCGAAGTAAGTCGAGTCGTGTCAAGTGGTATCAGAGCTAAAGGTTCGAGATGGCCGAATTTCCTACACCCGATGTTTTCGATCAAACCCAGAAGAAGAAGACCACCCGTGGGGCTTCCAAGGACATCGTGGCAAGCTTTGAGGCTCGCTTGGAGAAGGTAGAGCTATCCATGGGAGAAGTCCGTGACAACATCGAGGACACCGTCGGAAGGGTCGACGGCATGGAGAAGTTCGTCGATGATCTCAAGGGTGCCCATGAAGATCTGTCCAAGAAGGACGATGATCTCGAGGCCATGGTGGTGGCCATGACCAGGCGCAATGAGACTCTTGAGGAGTTGGTGGTGACGATGCGCGAGAAGATGGAGAAGCTCGAGAGGGAGCTCGAGGCATGCAAGACGACAGTGGGTGCCGGCATGCTTGGGGGAACCATCATGCCCGCGCAAAAGGTGGACACACCTAAGCCGAAAGAGTTCAAGGGGAGCCGGTCAGCGAAGGATGTGGAGAACTTCCTTTGGGGCATGGAGCAATACTTCCGAGTGGTGGGGATCACGGACGAGGAATAGAAGGTAAGTACTGCAACCCTTTACCTTTCCGATATAGCCTTACTTTGGTGGAGGCGTAGAACTAGTGACCGGGCTGGAGGTGCCCCGATCACAACTTGGGCCGACTTTGAAGCCGAGTTCAAGAAGCAATTCTACCCCATCTATGCCAACGACGAAGCTCGGGCCAAGCTTCGTCGACTCACGCAACGAGGGACTGTGCGTGAGTATGTCAAGGAGTTTTCGGAGCTCATGCTCCAAATCACCAACCTTGGTGAGGAGGAGACATTCTTTGGGTTCATGGATGGACTCAAGCCATGGGCAAAGTTAGAGCTCCAGCGTCGGAACGTTGCCAACATAACCGACGCCATGACCACCGCTGACTCCTTGTTCGAGTTCACTAAGGGACAGGAGAGCGGAGACTCCTCGAAGAACAAGGGACGTACCGGTAGGGACCGTGAGCGGAGCAAGCCTAAGTCCCCGAGGAGCGACGAGGAGTCTAAGGAGTTCAAGGAGTCTAAGACCAAGGACAAGCCGTGGTGGGATCGAAACAAGGGCAAGAGACTGGAGAGACAACCCTTGACATGCTTCCTTTGCGATGGGAACCACCTGATGATGGACTGTCCGACAAAGGCCAAGCTGGCCGCCATAGCATCGCAGGAGCGAGAATCCGAGGCGAACACCCTGAAGCTGGGCACCATGATGCTAAGTTCCATCAAGGCGAAAGGACTCGCCAAGAAGAAGGGACTAATGTTCGCGGACACCGTGGTAGCGGGGACAAAGCTTAGTGCCTTGGTTGACACCGGAGCTTCCGACTTATTCATGTCCGAAGGCACAACGAAGAAGCTAGGACTTGTGGTGTCCGAGAGCAATGGGTGGATCAAGACCGTGAACTCCAAGGAAGTGCCGACCCTTGGGATCGCACGAGGAGTCGAGGTGAAGCTAGGCGACTGGACCGAGAAGGTCCCGATCGAGGTAATCCCCCTTGACGACTATGATCTCGTTATCGGTCTTAACTTCCTCGATCGTATCCATGCTCTCCTTGTGCCGTTCGCCAACTGCATATGCATCTTGGACCCGGAACACCAATGTGTGGTACAAGTCCGGCGAGAGACGGGTCCAAGCCCCCATGTTGTCTCGGCTATTCAACTTGCTAAGGGGCTAAGGCGTGAGGAGCCTACTTACTTAGCGACTCTCAAGATGGAAGAGTCGATAGTTGAGGAGACTAAGGCTCCACCCGAGGTATGTGTTGTCCTTGAAGCATACCAAGATGTTATGCCACCCGAGCTCCCAAAGAGACTTCCTCCGAAAAGGGAAGTCGATCATAAGATCGAGTTGGTGCCCGAAGCTCAGCCTCCTGCCCGAGCACCCTATCGCATGGCCCCGCCAGAGCTGGAGGAACTAAGGAAGCAACTGAAGGACTTGCTCGATGCAGGATTCATCCGTCCATCCAAGTCCCCTTATGGAGCGCCCGTCTTGTTCCAACGGAAGCACGATGGTAGTCTCCGGATGTGCATCGACTACCGGGCGCTGAACAAGCTGACCATCAAGAACAAGTACCTGATCCCTCTCATTGACGAGCTCTTTGATCGACTTGGAGATGCACGGTGGTTCACCAAGCTCGACTTGAGGTCCGGGTACTATCAAGTGAGGATCGCAGAAGGCGATGAAGAGAAGACGGCGTGCGTGACTCGGTACGGGGCGTACGAGTTCCTAGTCATGCTCTTCGGGCAGACCAACGCACCGACAACCTTCTGCACCTTGATGAACAAGGTACTCCATCCTTTCCTCGATAAATTCGTGGTGGTTTACCTTGATGACATAGTCATCTATAGCCGCAACCTTGAGGAGCACGTGGAGCACTTGCGGCAAGTATTCCAACTACTCAGGGAGCACGAGCTCTATGTGAAGAAGAAGAAATGCTCCTTCGCTCAGAAGGAAGTGCCCTTCCTTGGCCACATTGTGGGAAGTGGCCGCCTACGCATAGACCCGGCAAAGATCAAGGCGATCGTGGACTGGGAGCCGCCGACTAAGGTACCTGAACTTCGCTCCTTCCTTGGGCTAGCCAACTATTATCGTCGGTTCGTGCAGGGATATTCGCACATCGCCACCCCACTTACAAACTTTCTCAAGAAGGGCGTAACGTGGGCATGGAGTCCGGAGTGCCAGGAGGCCTTTGACCGACTTAAGAGGGCTATGACTAAGGAGCCCGTGCTAGCCCTGCCTAACTACACGGTGCCTTTCGAAGTTCACACCGATGCCTCCGACTTTGCTATCGGAGGAGTATTGATGCAAGAGAGGCATCCCATAGCTTTCGAGAGCCGGAAGCTTAATGACATTGAGCGGCGCTACACCGTTCAGGAGAAGAAGATGACGGCCATCGTCCATTGCCTAAGGACTTGGCGTCACTACCTCCTCGGGTCCAAGTTCGTGGTGAAGACGGACAACGTCGCCACGAGCTATTTCCAAAGCCAGAAGAAGCTGATGCCCAACCAAGCAAGGTGGCAAGACTTCCTTGCAGAGTTCGATTATGAGATGGAATATAAGCCGGGCAAGGCAAACATCGTGGCCGATGCACTAAGCCGGAAGGTCGAGTTACTTGCCATTAGCAGGCCACAAGGGGCTTTGGACGAGCAAATCAAAGAAGGTCTCGATCATGATCCAGCCACGAGATCACTCAAGGAGGCCATTCAAGAAGGAAAGACGAGGCGATTCTGGATCGAAGGAGACCTTATATACACGAAGGGATGGCGGGTCTATGTGCCCCACTATGGAGGACTACGAAGGGAAGTCCTCAAGGATTGTCATGACTCCAAGTGGGCCGAACACCCAGGAGTCACTCGCACGTTGGCGCTTGTGGAGGAGCGCTACTATTGGCCGCAGCTCCACGATGATGTGGAGACTTATGTCCGGACGTGTCTTGTGTGCCAACAAGACAAGATTAAGCCGCAGCTACGTGCTGGGTTATTGGAGCCCTTACCCGTGCGGAGCGACCTTGGCAAAGCATCAGTATGGACTTCATCGTGGGACTACCCAAGGTCGAGGGATATGGGAGCATCTTAGTCATCATGGATCGACTTTCCAAGTATGCTACCTTCATTCCGGCATCCAAAGAGTGCCCTGCCGAGGAAACAACCCGCCTTTTCCTGAAGCACATCGTCAAGTATTAGGGGTTGCCCGAGACCATCATCAGTGATCGTGATGCTCGGTTCACAGGGCGATTCTGGACCGAGTTGTTCAAACTACTCGGATCCGACTTGAGGTTCAGCACAACCTTCCATCCCCAGACCGACGGACAGACCGAGAGGGCCAACAACTTGCTCGAGATGTACTTGAGACATTATGTGAGCGCATCCCAGAAGGACTGGCCCAAGCTCCTTGATGTTGCCCAGTTCTCGTTCAACCTCCAACGAAACGAGTCCACAGGGAAAAGTCCGTTCGAGATCGTGATGGGATTCTAGCCGAGCACCCCGAGCACCATCAACTCGGGCTATTATAAGGGTCCAACTTCTGCGGCTTACAAGTTCGCTAAAGGATGTCAAGAGGAGCTGGATCTCGCGCAGGCCTGCCTTCACAAGGCGAACAAGCGCACCAAGAAATGTGCAGACCAACGTCGAAGGGACATCGAGTATCAAGTAGGCGACATGGTACTCGTAAAGCTTCACTTCATCATGCGGCATTCGGGGCTACACAAGGCCTTAATACGGCGGTACGAGGGACCTTTCAGAGTTCTCAAGAGGATCGGCAAGGCCGCCTACAAGGTAGAGTTGCCGCCAAAGTTCAAGATTCATCCGGTCTTCCACGTGAGTATGCTCAAGCCTTATCACGAAGACAAGGATGATCCTGCTCGAGGCCGAGATCAACGAGCGCCTATGGGCATCAAGGCATCGTTCGACCGAGAGGTCGAAGAGATCGTATCCGATCGAGAGGTACGACAAAAGTACCGACGTCCGAGGCTCGAGTACTTAGTCCGATGGAAGGGGCTACCGGAGTCCGAGATGTCGTGGGAACCAGCTGAGTCCTTGTGGAAGTTCAAGGACAAGATCGAGCACTACGAGGACACCGCAATGAGGGCGTTGCGAGAATCAGTAGGGGAGGATGTAACGGGCCGCGTTTCCGACTCCGGAATCACCCGATGATGCCTCCGCTAGCTTCCGGGCTGATCTAGAGATGTCCGGAATGTTCTAGAACCTTGGAGAACCTTATGGAGGTCTCCACCCTTGTGTAGAAGTCTCCGGAACCTTATGGAGACTTGTAGAGATTTGGAGGGACATTTAGCCTTGTATAGGAAGTACTAGAGAATTCTAGAGACTTTGGAGACTAGCTAGACCAGGAAGGATCTCGAAACTCCTAGCCATGTCTTAATCTAGAATTTTCCAAGCACTTGGGGCCTTGGCTATAAATAGGGAGCCACCCCACCATTTGTAACCATCCAAGCAAATTCAAGCAATCAAAGCTCTCATTTCCCACACAAAGTCTTCCTAAGCGTTACAAACACCTTTCGAAGTTCTTAAGCCATCTCTCTTCCGCAAAACTCAAGGCTTAACTTAGTCACTTAGACAAGAGAAGTGCCTAAGAGCCGCACGACTAGCATCCGAAGTAAGTCGAGTCGTGTCATAAAAGCATAGATTATGCAAAAGTGTCCGACATTTGTAAGCACCGTCCATAGTATTAGTAACTAATGCTAGAGTACTTTTTGTCAGGTTCAACAAGCCTAATAACAAGCTTTGGTCAATATTACTTGTATGTTTCAGTAACTAAATCAGGCATATCTCATTGTCATGTTAAAATCCATAAGGCAAAAAGTCCTCTGTGAGTCCTATAGTATACACCTTCTTTTTTTTCTTTTCTTTTTTTTTGATTAGGAAAGAATTCGGGTGGGCTGGCCCTACCCGGCAACATCCTTACGGATGAGGTCAAGGAGACCTGGGTCATTTTCGATATCGACTCCTCGGGCAGAGTGGCAAAGGTGTGCAACCTTATCCGCCACTCTATTGCCTATACGAGGAACGTGAAAGAACACTACTTCTCTCACAATCGATAGCAAGACTTGAACGTCAGAAAGGATTAGTCGAATTACCTTTTCCAATAAAAAAAACATTGTAAGATGTTTATTATTTGATATGTCTTTAAAAAATGATTTTTTTAGAAAATATCAAACCTTTATTCTATGAATTTACCTTAAACTCCACCGGAACAGGACCGGAAAAAAAACACAATTAGAAAAAATAGTCTTAAGGAAAAATGATCGATGAGTACAAATGGACATTATGATACGATGGTTTGTTATTTCGAACGACTTAATTCATACTATCATCAATTACCTTATTAAAGCGCTCATAGTACTCATAAAGCGTCTATATATGTGGCATGTTAATATATGTTGCTGATAGTCTTTTTCAAGCTATTGCGTTTTGTCGCATGAAAATACTTCTCCATAAAAATCCATCTAACGTTCGTCCATGTTGTGGCACTACCTCGTGGAAAATAATATAACCACTCATTAGCGGCGTCCTTCAGTGATAATGGAAATGCTCTTAGATTGATATTTTCCCAAGTGACATTGCTTGGTTTCATACCTACCACAATTGTATGAAACTAAGCCAAATGCTTGTATGGGTCTCACCGCTCAACATGTGGAATTTGGGTAAGAGGTTGATCATCCTAGATTTGAGCTTGAACCTGACACTATCTTCCAATGTCGGAAACTCAATCGCAAATGGTTGTTACTCCTAGTCAGGTACAATAAGCTCTTTTAGTGTCAGGTTACCATTGTCGTCAGCCATCTCTACCACATCAAGGAACTCTAAGCTAAAAGTTGTTGGATTATAATTTAAATTTCCAAATACAATGTTTTTGGCTAATAGAAGTAGAGGTCCAAGTTTGATGGGCTCGTGCATTTTGAAGATGGAATCCAAAATGTGCATGAAAGGAAACCTAAAAGTTACTAGTTGGTGGCAATTTGAATTAAATAAATGGGTATGGTAAGAAGTGGGTGTGTTTGGATTTCATTGCATTTTAATTAAAATGCAATTATTTTACCTATTTTTATGTGTCCGTTTGGTTCTAAAAATAAAAATATCGTAAAAATCGAGGGAAAACCGTAATTTAACCAAATTATCACATAAATTAAGATAAAATAATTTCATTATAACTAATACATCGCAGAATCCAAAAACATCATAATTTAAACACCTTAAAAATTTGGTCAACCAAACAACGTCTTATCATTTTGCATTATAAACATAATGCATTTGAAATCCAAACACACCCTAGAAATCACGAGGGAGCAATCAAGTGGTCTAGAATAATCTATGCTCGCCTAGAATTGTCTATAGTGGTGAGCGGAGAGCCTCCAAATTAAGGGTGTAAGTGTTTGGTGAGTTAAGTGTGAGCCGGTCGATCTAGAGTGTGTAAAATTAAATCTATACTATACTTTAAAAGACAAATAATTTCGCCACGTGTCTTACTCTCCTTCATTTCTGGTTTTTCTTCTACGTGGCAGTACGGTATTCCTTCTAATTCATTCCTCCACAAAACTTTGGTTCGAGCCTACATTTTTTTGAATTTGCCCAATTCTTCTCTGACAAAAAAAATGCCCAATTCTTCCCATCCAGCCCAAATACATTTTCTATTTCTCATAACCCTAAAAAAAAAATTGAAATGTCCGGCCTTCTTCAGGTCTTCCATCTCTTCATCGCCAAGCTCCTGCACTTTGTTTTTCATTTTCTTCTGAAAGTTAAAGCTCTCAATTGCCATGGCACCCATCAAGCATACTTCTCCATATGTCTTCTCCAAAGGCCTCCAAGCCCCAACCTCTTCTAATGTCGAGGTCCGTCTAACGCCGATGGCCTCCAAACTGTACCAAATCCGATTTCGATTAGGTAAGTTCCCTAAATCCCTCTTCTATTTTGGGTGATTAATCTCTAATATCCTAATCTTTTCCCGCAATTTGTTCGTATCAAATCCGATTTCGATTAGGTAAGTGCCCTAAACGAACTGATATTTTTTTGTAGCTAATATCTAATTTCCACTATCATTCATATTTCTTTGGGCGATTCCTCCGTACATATCCTTTCCATATGATCTGAATTTGGAAGCTCTAATTTTTTGGATATTGACATACCCTTTCCACAATTTTTATTCAACCAATTTCCTCTTTTATTTTGGGTGATTCCTCCGTGTTTTATTCCTTTGTGATTCATTACATAATTTTTAATTTCATTCTAGATAATGAATATACCCTTTCCATAATATTTTGGATATTTTGGATTGTTTAGATATTTTTTTATCTCTAATTAGCTAATTGGCTTGATTCTATCGTTTATTCAATGATACTTTGAGTATTTATATCAGACCATTTTGACGATATCATTCACAAGTTCACAATCAAAGTTTACTCTTCTGGATTGCGGTTAACTTCAAATCGGCTCATTGTTTCCTCAATATGATAAAATTTTCAAGTTCTTTTTCTTTCATTCTACCTGTATTCTTAGATAATGTTAATTAATTATTAAACTTTCTTTTTTCCAGGCTTACAATGGCAGAGCAATTGACAAGCCTTGCTGAGATGACCGAAACCTCTACTATCAAGGTCCGGATAGTGAGAATGTATTCAAGGACAACCCGCATCAACTATTCAAAGCTTCCGTTGGAGTTGATTCTGTGTGATGATAATGTATGTTTTCAGATTTTTCTTGGTGTAGCGAAAATTGAATTCACTCTTTTCATACGAGAGTTTTGATAATTTTCTTACATTATTTAAATGTGTAGGGAACTAGAATCGAAGCAACCGTCAACGGGAGTTTACGATGGAGGTTTTCCAACCTTTTGAAAGAGTTTGCAATAGTTATCATATCCAAGTTTGAACTTGCTGACAACAGTGAAACATATAAGTTCAGTCGACATTCTAGCAAGATTCTTTTTAACGAATGAACCCTTCTGAAAAGATCTGATGCTTTGGTGGGATCCCCGTTTGGCTTTCATTTAATTGAATTCTCCACTATTCTAGCAATGCAAAAAGAGGATAAGTATTTGTTTGGTAAATCAATTAAATCTTCTCTACAATATTCATATTTTTTTATACAGTTTAACCTATCTCTTACTAATAAACATCATTCTCATATATATTGACGTTATTGGTGAATTGATTGAATTTGGCGATGTCATCAAGTGCATTTAGTTATTAGCCTTTAATTTTTTAATTTAAACTTACAATTTTGATCTTCGATCTCTTTTTATTCTACGACGACTCTCCACGTCGAACTTCATTAATTCATTATGGCAGGTTTGTTTCAATGCTATATTATATCATCTAACCTCTATCAACTAATTATTGTACCATATAAATTAGTCGATTCCGCACATCGCGCGGGCACTATACTAGTTATTAATTGTGAGACTTGTACAAAAATATAATTTTTTTACATTAATACAAATCCTCATTTATAAAAGACGTTTGTCCTCGCATGACCGAGTGTTACCTATCCATTTTCCCCAACAAAAGATAACTCGCGAAAGTGATCGTAAATCTGACACCTCGATCTAGAAGGGCTCCTCTCGATTTTTGGATCAAAAGGGATAACAACAGGATTAACAACAAGTGTGAACCATACAGATGATCCACACGATCATATATTATCACATAAATTATCAAACAAGTCCCTTGCAACTGCGCCAAATTTGACTTCATAGAGACGTGTGTATTTATGCGCTAAGTGTATGCCGAATATGAGAACAAATGGGGGATATTTGATTTATTTTTTGAAAGTGGGGGATATTTGATTTTCTTTGAACTAATGTAGTTGAGAAAATATAAGAGACATGAGTGATTAATGTGAATATGCATGTCAAAGACTAATCATTGAAAATTTGAAAGACTATAACTCTGTTCTTCTTGATTAACTTATCGTGGAATTCAATATTCCAATTTCTTCAATCAATTAATAGGTCATCTATACATTAAAAACCATTATAAACGAATTTAACCCATCTAGATTCAATTCAACCATACCTAAATACGAGAAACTGAAAGGGAATGATTTTACAAAGACATGCATGATTAGGTACGTAGCAACACATTCCTATAATCCGTGGAGTAGAATCGAAAATGCTCACAAATTGAACTCTACCATAAATTATGGATCAAGAGACACCGGATGAACCACATCCAATTCCAATAGCAAAAACTAGTATTTAGATTAACAAAACTATAACCCTAGATTGTCGTTGTTTGTCGATTCAAAGCCTTCTCATCAGATAGGCAATACATAATCATACGATGTTAGAGTTCAATTTGTGAGTATTTTCTAAACTATTTGTTTTCATTAGATAGGCAATACACAATCATATGATGTGGCTCATGTACCAAGAGAGTATGGTAAAATATTAAAAGGCCTAATAGGTCCATTCATTTACTATGGGTGATAGTCTCCATACTCTCATACTCTCAGCATTCATAGTTCATCCTCGAGTCTTACTCGACTTCCACATCGGTCAACTTGTTTGGTAATAGGTCAAGTTGTGTATGGAATTTTCCTCTTGTTTGGCTTCATGTGTTAGTCTTTCATTCACGCTAGATAAATCATCTGGCATTGTCTTGACCTCTCGATTTACTAAATAGGGTATTATCTAATATCAGACATGATCTCTCACTGCTGAACCTATCGGAGGAGATGACTTCGGACAAAGACCATTGGAGGAGGAGCATTCGAGCTGCTGATGTGTAGTGCCCTTTGTTATGGTTTTGATTTGAGCTGTGTCCTTGTGCCCTTGTTTCCTTTCTTGCTTCTTCCCTGCGTCGCTCTTTACTTTGTGGGTATTTCCCTTTCGTTTTGGGTCTATCGGAAACACTCTCTCGGTCTGTTCGGGGTATGAGTGTGTACATCTTGACCCCCCAGACCCCGCTCTAGAACGGGATTAACTGGGTTGTTGTTGTTGTTATCTGATATTTTGAATTTTTGTCTATAAATAAATATATATGGGTGAAGTTGGATTTTACACTAAAAATAAAGAATTAAAAGAAAAAGAAGAAAGAAAAAGGGTGAGGGTAGGGTGGTGGGGGTAAGGGAGGGGCAGTTTTGGTTTTAGTTTTGCTTAATTTCATTCTTTGCATAATGTCTGCTACGTGTTGATTGCACATTTTTTTCCCTTTACTTTTTGTTTATATTGTATGTTTTGACGGTTTATCCGTCTGTCGGCTTGTCGGAGGTTTGACTGGACTCAAATTATTACTTAATAAAAAAAAAATAGAGAGGCAAATCTAATCATCGATTAATTTTTTGACGTTGAGATTTCCTCAACTTCACCCAAATTCATGGGATTCAATTCGATGGGGTGGTTGTTGTTGAATATACCGGATTTCTCCTATCGGGCTGGCGAGGGCCCAGGTCGAATATTTGGGCAGATCAGTCATATAGGCCCAATTTTTCCTGGCCCAATAAAATCAATGAAAACTCTAGGGTTTTCAGTTGCTGATATTTAACTTGTCGGAACGCAGCTATTTGTAGCTGCTTCGGCTGGGAGAGAAAGAGAGTAGAGTTGAAGCTTCGATCCTGATTCGAAAATGGTACTCACTCATCTCTTACTACATCTAGATAAGTTATTGATTCGTCCATTGTTGTGTATTTCATTTCCGTGCAAACGATTTATTTACGGAGGATTTCTGCGATGGATTTTGATTCCGAGTGTTGTATGTTAACCCTTAAGCAGTTGTGGTTTTCTCCGTCGTGGATTTCTGCGTAGTTTGTTTGCGAAGAATTATTAGTTCTGCTACAGATTTGACCTTGAGTTTAAAGTCCAGGTTGTGATTTAGGATATGTTTCAAGTAGTTGAGTGTTTGGATTGGAGTGTAGCTATATACCAAATTGTCCTGCGTCGAAATACTGATTACAGGCGTTGCTTATTGAATATGAGCGCTTTGTATGAGCCGACGCAATATCTGTTTCCTAGTTTGACATTACAGGGAAAGTGATTCTTTTAGTACCTTTCTTTGGTCACATTGGGATAAATTGTAAATTTGTAATTTTCCCAACAATATTATGTTTGTCTTCCCCTGATTAGCGCTAATAATCTGGTCTGCTTGTGTAGTCATATGGTATTTTTGTGTTGGGTTTTAATATGGATTTTTGTTGTTATATAGTTTGCCATTAGCATAGTTTGAAGTTCAAATGTTGATTGTTTGGTCATGGGTAGTGCCTAGCTGGTTAAGTTGGGGTTTTTTAACTTCCATGTTAAATTTGAGCTCCTGATTCACTACAAGTTTCAAGTAGTTTACTTTCCCTATCTAGGTGAATGTCATTGCCTTGTATCTAAATACTGATTACAGGCATTTCTTCCGATAGTGCTTGTTGTATCTCTCTCTTAGTTGGCATTTTACAGGAATGAATACAGTTCTTTTCTCTGGCCGTACCGGGATATATTAGAACCTAATCCACATGGTTTATGTTTTCCCTCCCCTGAAAGTGTCAGTAAATCCGGTCAGGTTCTATAGATTCATGATCTGATTATTAGAACTTAATCCTGACTGTTTATGTTTGTGGTTTTGTTCTTGTTATATGCATTTGGCCATTAATTAGCATGATTGGAAATTGTTGGTCTAGGGATTTATTATTTAGGTTATGTTTTAACTTGTTAGTTGTTACCCATGGGAAGTGTTTTTTGAGTTCAAGTAATTGACTTTTCCTAGCTAGTAGATGCATGGCTTGAAAATTATAGTTGTTTCACTGTTCTGCGTCGAAATACTGATTACAGGCGTTGCTTCCGAATTTGTGCGCTTCGTATGAGCCGACGCGACATCTGTTTCCTAGTTTGGCATTATAAAGAAAGATCTCTTCCTTTGGCCATTCGGGAATAAATTTTAAATTACATATGTTTATGTTTCTCCTTGGAGCTAAATAATCTGGCCCTGTCTCGTAGACATTTGATCTGATTATTTTTTGATTTTATCTTATTTATACTACTGGCAATTAGCTTTGTAGTTGGGGACTTGGAGTGCATATTCCTTCATATGTAGTGTGATTATGCTTGTAATATAATCCGAAGAAGGTTATTTTTCTGATGCAAATTTTATTTTTGGATGTTTTCAGCCGAAGCAAATTCATGAGATCAAGGACTTCCTTCTCACAGCTAGAAGGAAGGATGCACGCTCTGTGAAGATCAAGAGAAGCAAGGATGTGGTGAAGTTCAAGGTTCGCTGCTCCAAGTATCTTTACACCTTGTGTGTGTTTGACACTGAGAAGGCAGACAAGTTGAAGCAATCTCTTCCCCCAGGTACGATACCCCAGCAAATTCAATACCAGCGGATATGTCTGTCGTTTTTCATCTTACACCCTACAAGATTTGCTTCAACTGTGATTCATTTGTGGTTGCAGGTTTGAACGTCCAAGATCTGTGAACGGTCTTCAAAGAAGAGTTCGATTACAACGCCTGCAACAACTTGAACGCTACTGTTGTCTTCCCATTTTGGTTTTGCAGTTGCACCTAGGGATTGGATTCTATGTTAATTTCTCATTTTGGTTTCGTTGTAGGCTCAACAAGAGGGATTTTATGTTCTCATTACTATTTAAACAAAATGTTATCAGATTCTTGTAGGTGATGTTACTCTTTTGAATGTTCAATCTTTACAGCTTTTAATGAACCCATCTAATTTGGCTCCCAAAGTTTTCCTGATCCCACAATTCATTTTAGGGCTTGTTTGGCATCTTATTTTGATATCTTGCTTCTTAAATTTTACACAATTCATAGCGATACTTTGAGTGTATTAGAAGGGTAGGTGGGGCTTTCGTTTGAATTATTATTTGTCATCCATCAGCCAGTCAAACTTTCATAATGTAGGGAAAATCATTGTGTTGATATCATTATAATAGAGTTTCCGTGTTGATAAATTTTGGCCAAACTATAATTTAAATATTTAATCATATCAAATTTAATAATTTCCTCTGATTAAAAATTCCTTTACTTCAGTTGGAAAGCTAGACACATTGCTGTTCTTATTTGATCGATCGAACAATTGAATAAAGTTGTTTCATAACTTACATTTCAATGTTTATTCCGTTATTATCATTTTATAGACGTAATAACATATATCTATTTTTCGGGATATATTATTAAAGGACGAATAAAGTTGGTCTAATTAGCAAATACGATAAATTAACGAGGACTTAACTGCAAATTCAATCTGTAGTCCGCTGGCCCGCTTGTTCTTCCTCCATTCCAATTTTTTTTAACGCAAGTTTCTCTCCGGCGTCAAGTCATTGCTCTCCTCTCACTCTGAAATCCTGCAAAGTTTTCTCTTCCGATTCTTCGACGGGCAGGGCAGCTACTTCACGGTTTACAGCATGCTAGGAGGCTGCCCGTGCTGCCCGTTTCTTCGTGGGCGGTGCTCAGGCGCCGGTGACGATGACGATCCGACGGCCGATCGCGATCCAGTGCTCCTGATTCCAGGTATTGGCGGTTCGATTCTCAACTCGAGGAAGAAGAAATCAGGTTCCGAGACTCGAGTTTGGGTCCGAATTTGGCTGGCCGATTTGGAGTTCAGGAAGAAGCTTTGGTCTCTCTACAATCCTGAAACCGGTCTTCCTCCCTCCCTCTCTCCTCCTCAATGTCTATTCCATACACTTTGATTTCGATTGTTTGGAGCTTTGTGTTTCCTTGTTCTTGATTTTTATTCTGAAGCAAAATGGAGAAATTGGATTAGCAGATAATTTTCTGATTTTTTATTTAAACTTCAAGATCAAACGCTAGTTAGCTAATTGAACAAGTAATTGTGTTTTTTTCCCCACTTAATCAGGCTACACGGAAGAACTGGATAAGAACTTCGAGATTGTAATTCCTGATGATGACTCTGGGTTGTACGCAATTGGGATTCTGGATCCTTCACTGGTGAGTTGTTTAGAATAACACTACAATCAAACTGTTTGGATTTCTTGATTGGGGATATGCGAGTCTTTATTGTTGCTTCTTGTAATTTATTGAAATGTAATGATTCTTCTCCCAATTTGATTGTCATGTAACTTTTTTCCCTTTGAATGTTTTGTTCAGTTTGTAAAATTATTGCATGTGAGCGAGGTATATCATTTCCACGATATGGTTGAAATGCTGGTTGATTGTGGATACAAGAAGGGAACCACATTGTTTGGATTCGGATACGATTTTCGCCAAAGCAATAGGTAGCTAAGATCCTCACCCCTGGATACCCTAGATGTTGGGAATTAAGTAACTTTATCTTGGTTGGTACGCTGATTTCATAGGATGTATTGGTTTGTTTCATGTAAAGTTTTGACAAAAGAATCGTTTTATCGGTTTGTCAGGATTGACAAATCAATGGATGGTCTTAAGGTGAAGTTGGAGACTGCACACAAAGCTTCTGGGGGTAGGAAAGTGAATCTAATATCACATTCTATGGGAGGATTACTTGTCAAGTGCTTCATGTCACTTTACCCTGATGTGCGCGTTTATTCTCTTTTGCATTCATCCAATCATTTGATCTGCATGAAGCTTATTAAAAATTTCTCATTTTAGCTTCAATGGCAAGCTTAACGATTTAGCATTTCCCTCGCAGATATTTGCAAAGTACGTGAATAAGTGGATTTGCCTTGGTTGCCCGTTTCAAGGTGATGACTTCACTGACATTATCCTCAACCTTTTCCTAGGGACTGATCATCTGTTTAGATTTAAGTGTCAAATACTAACTATAAATGAAATTTAAACAAGGAGTATACTCTCCTTGATCTAAGATCTGTTGTCTTCTTACTTAAATGGGAGATTGCGTTCCCTTCATTATTTAGATACGGTGTGCTTGGCTATTGATGTTAGTATTGTTATTGGTGCATATTTGGACAGGAGCACCGGGATGCATCAATGATGCTCTATTAACTGGGTTGCAATTTGTTGAAGGATTTCCGAGCTATTTCTTTGTGTCAAGGTGGACATTGCATCAACTGGTAGTCTTTCTTTAAACTAAAAATTAGGATCTTATATTCCATGATTGAACATCATATGTTCTCATATGAATCAATTGGTATTATGATATATGATTCTTAATCCCTGTATGCAGTTGATTGAGTGCCCATCAATATATGAAATGCTGCCAAATCCAGGATTCAAGTGGAATGAGGAACCTTTGATTCAGGTTTGGCGTAAGCAACCTGAAAAAGAGGAAGGTTCTTCCGTTGAACTCGAATCATTTGGGCCACTTGAATGTTCCAGTTTGTTCGAAGAAGCATTGAAGGACAATGAGGTACACAGTACTCTGGCTTCATATTTTGGGTGGATAAATTAGACTCTCAGTTTTGATGAGGATTTCGGAAATGAAAGCTCAACAGAATATCCATATAATGGCAAACAACTAGAAAAAACTTGGTGAAACGCATGATTCTGAGCGCAACTGGCTAATTTGATAGAGCTAGCATAGTCTGATCTTGTTTTTAATTTTCATGATGCAGTTGAGCATTGATGGGAAAACAATACCTCTTCCTTTCAATCGTGTAATTTATGGATGGGCTACTGAAACTCGCAAAGCTCTCGACAATGCTGAATTACCTGAAGGAGTCACCTTCTATAATGTATATGGAACTTCATTTGACACCCCTTTCAACGTCTGGTAAGTACACACTTCTTTCTGCTAGTCAATAAGTCAGTAATCAACGTGTTCCGTAAAGATCATTGAATTTGCATTTGCAGTTATGGATCAGAAGACTTGCCCATTGCGGATCTATCCGAAATCTGTGATAGACTGGTGAGCAACTTAGTTTTTCCTCTGCCAAAGTTTGAGCTGCCCACTTGCCCTTAAAATTCCGAAGTATTTTTTCGGATTCATTTTTTGTAGCCTGAGTATTCATCTGTGGACGGCGATGAAACTGTGCCTGCTGAATCTGCCATGGCAGATGGGTTAGCTGCCGCAGAAAGAGTAGCAATCAATGCACGGCATAGAGAGCTCTTGTGCGACAAGAAGGTGTTTGAGCTCATCCAGAAATGGCTTGGGGTGAGCCCCAACTCGACAAGGCACAAGAAATCTTCGAAAGTGATGGATGCTCCGCCAAGCTAACCCAATCTACTGTTTTCTCATTCTGTGAATAAAAACTTGGAAATGAATGGAGGTATAGTAGATGAAAAATGCAGTTGTTCTTTTAGCCAAGCTGCTGTTATAGGTGGACCTTTGAATCTTGCACTTACCACCAAATGACAATTGTATGTTGAGGATTATTCATAAGAAGATATGTTTTTTAAATTCAGCAAACCAAACAAATGAGTATTTTTGAAAAAATTGAAATAAATACATAACAATCAAATGTGATTGGAGATTTTAAAAAACACAAGATTATCTCATACAGAAACACTCAAGGAATAAAATCCAGAAAATACAATATGAGCAACAAAAAAACCAGTTTACAAGTCACCGCCAGAAAACTATCATCAGTCATAGTCTCATACTCTCATGTGCAAACTGAATTCACAAGATGAACAAAAGCAGCAGCAGCACACAACATTTCGAATATACAGTAACCATAGAATGGCATGTCTGAGAGGTGATCCGACGAGAAATTGAATTCGAATATACAGTAACCATAGAATGGCATGTCTGAGAGGTGATCCGACGAGAAATTGAACTGAGTAGTTTTAAATCCACACCATGTGAGAATCACTGACTAGTTAGCATCTGTTGGTCACACATATGGCAAATAGAGGCAGATTCGAGGTTTGAAAATGTGCAGTGGTCATTACTGTTCATTGGGCCAAAAGTCTTGAGGGCGCTGCCCGGCTGCAGGCTCCGTGAGACTCGACGTCTGATAGGCCATTCTCCAGAGCCTCCACTAGTTTCTTAAAGAAATGCCCGGTCACGCTGTTTAGTTTAGGAGCATGCAAGAATTTTAGAAAATGAAGGATCATCAGTTAATACAAGAACGACGTATAGTTAATTAGTTATCATTCAGACATAAAAAGAAAGGTGTACAAGTGTACGTCGTTGATAAAATAAATTCATATTCAGTTGTTACACACCTGGTCAGATTAACCAGCTTCAGGCGGAACTCATTGAAGTCTCTTGATGGGTTTCTTGCAAGGCGGTAGGGCTGCATCTCCTTCTCTGCACAATGATGAAGTCGTTCCAAATTAGCCTCGGCCTCACCTGCAATGGAGAATTTTCAGCCACTGGAACTGGAAATGTATTGCTCTCAAATGAATAAGTGCGCTCAAGGGCATTACCCTGCAAGAACTCGAAAAAAATTCTCTTGGCATGCTCATGTTCAGGTAGATAGTAGCCATAAGCATATGTCCACTTCAAGACCTGTCTGCATTCAACAATCTGCAACCAAGACAGGAAGTGTAAGAAAGATTGTTTATCAAATAAACTATCATGATGAAAAAACATGTATGCTGTAGTACTTAAATGAACCTGTGACCATGCTTCTATGATGAACGTGAGCTGTGACTCGGGTTGGCATTGCATGTCACTCAGTTGCTCCAGCTGAAATATAAATAAGTTTGGAGACCAAGAAGAATAAGAAAATCACCATGGCATGCACACATAACGGAATGAAGAATGTGATACCACAAAACAAACTGAAAATGCCGGGATAATAAAATTTGATATTTCTAAATTCACACAACTCTCAGTGTACTCAAATTCATAATAATCAATCAACTAAACACATCTTGTATCAACTAAAAGGTATGCTTACATATACATCTTGTATCAGCTGAAAATCCGCCATTGCCTTCTGCCTAGACTGCATGACAAGGATGAAAGAAGAAAACTCATGAGAGAAATTTATGAGCAAGCGGTAGGCACTAAGCCGGGTAAGCTAATGGATTAAATTATTTTGTGTTATGGATCAACAACACTGCATTGACATGGAAAAGAAAATCATGCCCATAAGGGGAAACCCCAACTCGACAAGAGAAATAGGACGTCAAAGGAATTATTGGGAAATTTAGCTATATCTAGTGAACTGATGCATACTGACTGGTTGGCAGCCCATCTTTCATAGTAATGAGAGTATCTTTCAAGGGAGTTCTTGGCCATACGCTTCTCAGACTCATCATACTGCAGACAACCAGAACAGATTCCTTACATTAAGTGTGCTGTATCAGCAATGCTGCCTAAGAGATGTAACAAGGACTATAAAGGAAAAGGAATGTCTTACAGATCTCCCTTGTTTTGTGGTTTCATAACAATTGCATGAATAAAATCCACCTGTCCTCTTACCATGTTCTGCCCAAGGACCCAAGCAAACCCTGTGCAAAATACATTTAAGATAAAGTAACCAAACCTTCAAACATGGAGTTATTCAGTACATTCATAATCAGCAGGCCAACTAAAAAGCAGCACAACACCTACCAGCAAAATTCAAAGTCACAAGGTGGCATACAAGTTATATGCATAGAGCCTTGGTTTTTCTTGATTGGTACTCTGCATTGTGGACATTTCTTGGAATTCGCTAAAACCCTGGGGAGCAAAAAACACTGAAACGCTAAACACTATGGAAATAAGCCTCTGACAATCTGTGTTGGACACACATCTGCATTAGAGTTAATTACGGGCTCAAGGGTCTTGCATTAATGCTGACAGATATGCAACACCAGCAAATAACAAAAAAATTAAATCAAGAGATTTCATAACAGAAGTGATAGCATAATAAAAAGATTTTTCTAACTGAAGTCTGCAAAAGTGATTTATCCACTAGCATTTGGTTAAAAACCTAGAATAATTGGCACGTCTGCATCAACTCAACAAATACAAATTTAGGAAGGGAAAAATAAATAATTGGCTCGGTAATTGGTATGAAGTAGCCTCCATTAATTTCATCACAACATCACTACGAATGCACACTGAAAATTTTCTTCTAACCTCAAGAATCATTTGGTTGGTTCTTCAACACATGGAATTGCAAGTCACACCAAGATACACATTGTGAGCTTCATGAATCACAATTCATCTCAGATTTATATCCTCAATTGTTATTGGATCACACATCCCTATCAAAATACAAGAGTAGGTTGTATCTGTACCTAGCCACTTGATGCTTTAATAAAGTGAAGCAAGAGGAACAAAAAAAGGTACAAAAAGCCTTTAAATGCTAAAGGTCTGTACATACCAACTCATGTGTTCAGATACCGCAGTATTTTTAAAACTCCAGTTTTCCACAGTCTCACAATCAATTGGACGGTGAGCTTCTTCTGTACACTGCCAATTTTAATTCATTGCCTCAGACAAAAAGGAAAAGAGGATCAAGAGAACCAAACAATAACGGAAAAGGTAAAGAGGGCAACAAAAACGTTCATTTTATTCGAGGAAAAGGGATAACTTACTTTCCAGCAAAAACTATATGAGCAGCGGCAGGTAACATCATAGCTGCCACTACCAACATCAAATTCTACAGCATAGTCACAGCCAGCAGCTGGACACCATTTCACCTTCATAAAGCAAACACATGTCAAATGCAAGTACAATTAAGAAATGTCTGTTATTAGGAAGATAATTAAGCATGTATAAAATGCTATTAAATGTTGATATGGAAGTTATTGATGTATTCCAAAGAACACAAAATCAAGGTAGCGTTCAATTGGGCATATAATTTAGCCAAAAAATGAATGGAAAAGAGTAATAACGTGACAATTGAACAGCACTAAAGACTCTAATCAATGTTGATGATTAATTCCATCCTACTAAATAAACATATTCTTTGGAATTCAGATGCATAATACAATAATCTAAACATAACTAGAAAAAGTTTATCATCCTAAATGAACAGAAGTTCACAACCACTGCAGCACGAATAAAGAACACAGAAAAAATAAGAAACCATAACAGCAGTTTCTTGACGCAAGAGCAAAAGTTTACCCATATATCCTAGTGTATGCCCGCAATCCTTTTCTTTTGTATCAAGTAACAACTAAAAACATCTTTATGTGGACAAAAATTAAAAATTAATTAGTTTTTGATAAATAATGTTCTACAATGATAACATCACAAGTAGTTTCACTTAGCTCTGTTTTCAGCACATAAGATCCTCTCCAACTATAAGTAATTTCCGATAACTATGTCTATTTACTCAACATCAATATTGGAGTTACCTTCCTACTATCTTCAACATATGACCTTAGCAAATAATGTGAATACTTTCCCCGAATGTCCTCAGCAACAAATACATTGATCAGATCTTCACACACGGCAGCGTCACAACTTGGATCAGGGCATTTCAACATTAGACATCTAGGTCCATCATTAACAGCAACACGGATATAGGCTGCATGTTAGCACAATCCATTAGTAACAAAGTTGACATTCAAATAATTTTATGTCCTTACTAAACATAAAGTGTTTATAATGTAAGAACAATGCTGACAGGTAATTAAATAAAAGGTTACCTTTTATTGAAGATTCATAAAAAACACGTTTTTGTAGTAAAACAAACAGGACAAACCAAGTCATAATTACCTATGTGAATTCTTCTGCTGCAGAAACCCAAAACAACTGGAAACTAGGGGAAAGTTAAAAATCAAACTGTTCAGAATGGTTTAGTGAAAGAGCAAATGACCTGCCCAACATGAGCTACAAAAGGGATGTCCACACGGACCACACCTAGCAGTATAGATATCATCCCCCGGAAATGCCTCAAAACAGATGCCACATGTCAACTGTCCAAGTCATGTCAAGCCACTAATATTATCAAGTTTACACGAACAAAATTGTGACCTGGAAAAGCTAAAGATCGACTAATCTTACTGAGAAATAATATCCTGGATAACAGGAAGGCCAAATACAAACAAAATCGAAAACTTACTTCTTTTGCATTTGGGAATTCAACAACAGGATTCTGTAGTAAACCTACAGCCTTTCGAATCCTCTCTTCATTAGCAAACCATTCGTCATGCAGTTTGGTCACACTCCTATGAGTCCATAAAACTAAAGGTTGTTAAGCAGAAATTACAGAATTAAGATATCACAGTGTATGAGGGCCTGTTTGGTGCGCCAGAAATTAATCTAGCTTAAGATTAAAATCTAGATGAAATTTTTGATGAAATTTTAGCCTTTGTGGATAGATTAAAAGAATAAATTCTGTTTTGGCATGGCAAATTACATAGGAGTTTTGTAAAGCTATTTTTTTGAAAACCGCGAAAAACTTTCCCACAACTCTTTGAAAAGCTCCAATAAGATTGTACCAAACAGGCCCTAAATTATATTCAAGAAATAACACAAATAAGTCGAAGCCTAATGTTGTGAGGAATGAATCACTGATAAGATCCTGTCAAAGAGCAACAAATTGCAGCTTGAAAGAGCATGATCAATTTACCAATGGCAGTGACGTAGCAGAACGCCAGCATCAAATTTTGAAATGTGAAGTACGGAAGATATACTCATAATGTCATCTTCTTGGCGTTGACGAATATCAGCTTCACTTAATATAGTATAATGTTGCTGAACGAAAAATTGGAATTCATTTTTAGTATATGTATAAAGGGAAATAAGAGTACAAGCTACTGTTTGTATGACTTACTATATGCTACACGATTGTCAAAGAGATTGAGAAAAAACACCATGGTACACAAACAAAAATTTATGTCATAGAAAAGGAAATCAGGATTGCTTTATCACCAGTAAAATTCCAGAAGCACACATGTTGTTATTGTCTGCTAGCAAATTCAGATTTCAACAACACGAAAATCCTAAACATTAGTAAGTATTCTTGATTTCAGTAGATAGTATTCAGCGTAGCTATAAATTTCAAAAATTCAACAACCGAAACTTGTATCCCAAATCTGACAACCTAATTCAGTGATAATACGACAAACAATTTTTCACAGCTGTTCAAAGTAGGCATCCCTGTTGAACCAGTCAAAGGTCCAAGTTAGGATAGGAACATCAACTAAGCTTCTGAATCTGAAGCCGTATCATCAAGAGCTGAATCAGATTTACGGCAGCAAATTACAGATACAAACTTGTGTAAAAGCTGATGAAGAACAAAAGGCGAACAGAAACAAGCAACTAGAAGAACAAATTGCTGAAATTAGGTGATTTCGATTACAACTGCTTCAAAAAAAAGCACAAATCCGAGCTAACGAGGGTTACCTGGTGGCGCCGAGTCGCGAAGTCGTCGGAATCAACTTCGGCGAACTCGTCACAGCCATCGGCAATATCATCAGAATCTTCGTCAGTGTCGCCGCTGAAACAGTCTTCGGGCGATTCGACGGAATCCTCGTCAGGCATGTTGATCGTTCAAATCACGTAAATCTCTCAAAAATTGGGATAAGCCGTGAAGTCGAATCAGCGTGGGAGGGGAGATTGTGATCGATTTTAGGGGAAGGAGAGGGAAATTTGCCTGGATTGACCACGTCCTCTGCTGACTCAAGTAAACAAATAAGGTCGGTCCTTGTATATCAAATAAATACCAAACCTTCGTAACGGTCAAATATTAAATTGAACAAAACTACCCACATCTTAAGAGATTTCCTTAAAATCACCCATAAGTTCCAAAACTATACAAAATCACTCATAATATAGGTCTCCTTTCCCTTTTGGTATAGATAGCAGATATCAACCACAATATTTAATATCTAGGGTTTAGTATCATATTTTATTTTTGATATCTTAATGTCAGATTTCCCAATTTTTTTATCAGTTACTCCCTCCGTCTCACAATATTTGTTATTTTAACTCTATACACACTTATTAACAAAACCTATATTTACTTTACTTTTATAGGTTAAAATACCTAAAAACAGTAATTATTACCTATAAAAAGAGCAATTATTACCTATAAAGATAATAACTATGGCTAAAATAATAAGTTTTTTGATACAACTTTACTACTCTAAAACAACAAGTATTGCGAGACCGGGAGAGTATTTTTTAGTTGTTGATTCTTTGAATGACAAACATAATTTATAAGGGGTTTTGTGAAAAATTCCATAATTTATAGGAGCTTTTGTATAATTTATCCAACAAATAAAACAAAAAAACAAAAAAAAAACTGCCAGATCATACTGAAATACTCGGCCAAAAATCCAGAAATGTTCATCCCAATATCTAAATCAACAAGTAAGCACCTGAAAAAACCCTAAAGCATATATAAACAAACCCGTCTGCAAATGTAAATCGAAGATGAAAAAGCAGCACAGCAGCTGCAGAAAACTATTAGATGCTTATGCTGGAAGCTAAGTGGCAATAAGATGGCAACTATATATACAATAAGCTGAGAGTGAATCCGATGAGATATCGTATCCAGTTCAAGCAAGAAATCACTGACTAGCTAGTCATCATCCTCTTTCGGTTCAACGCACATCTGGCAAGAACAGACAGAGAAGGGGTTTGCGTAAGTGCAGAGGTCGCAGGGCCAAAAATCATCTATCTCCCACCTTGCCTCACTGAACTTCACATATGAAAAATCAGGTGTTCCGATTCTTGCATTGTGACTGCTGTCGAATCCTAAGCCTCTCGAGTAGGCTGTCCAGCTGTAGGCGGCTCCACAACGAGACTCAACATCCGATGAGTCATCCTCAATAGCATCCACTAGTCTCTCAAAGGAACTTTGGGTCTTTCTGTTTGCAAATCAGTGATAAGAAGGGTGTAATATTATCAAGAGAATGAAAAAAAAATCTCATGTTCAAACATTACACACCTGGTCAGACCATTCACCTCTGCGCGAATCTGACTAAAGTCAGTTGGCTTCTTTGCAGTGAGGTAGACATTGAGCTCTTTATGGATCTGCTCCACACAGAGATGAAGCTGTTCCAAATTGGCCTCGGCGTCACCTGTAGAGAAAAATGTCAGCAAGTGGAAGATAAAGCATTACTTACATGAGAATAAATGCGCCTTAACAGCATTACCTTGCAAGTACTCGAAAAGCGGCCTCTTGGTATGCCCATGTTCAGGTAGAAAGTACCCATAAACGTATGCCCACTTCAAGACTCGTCGGTATTCCACAATCTGCACCAAGACAGAAAGTATATAAGAAAGATTGGTCAATGGCCATCGATATCATGAAGAAAAAGACAAGTCTGCTATATAGCACAAGAATTCACCTGTGCCCATGCTTCTACCATAAACATGAGTGGTGACTTTGGTTCGCACTGTATCTGTTGAAGGTCCGCCATTGCCTTTTGTCTAGACTGTAAGAGAAATAGAAAGTTAAAAGAATGACTGATTAACTTACAGCTAGCAGCCTATAACATACCGATTCATTGGCTGCCCATCTTTCATAGTAATGAGCGTATCTTTTCAGGGAGAACTTGGCCAAAGGCATCTCAGACTCGTCATACTGCAGACAACCAGAACATATCAGCAATGCTGCCTAAGAGATTACATAAGGAATATAAAGCAAAAAGAATGTCTTACGGATACCTCTTGTGTTGCAGTTTTATAACTATTGCATACATCATGGTTGGTCCAAGGGCCCAAGCAAATCCTGGATATGTATACATGTAAGATAAAGTAATTAAGCAAAGCTTCAAGCATGCATATAGTTTAGTGAACTCGTCGTAATCAGCGGGTAGTTAACAGGCAGCAAATCACCTACCAGCAAAATGCAAATGTACAAGGGGGTGTACAACAAGTCATAAGCATAGAGCCGTGATTCTTCTTGACTGGGGACTTGCATTTGGGACATTTCTTGGAATCAGCCAAAATCCTGGGGATAAAAAGAAATGATGATTCACTAAGCATTGGGTAAACATGCATCTTAACGAAGGTCCTACAATCTGGGTTGGGCAACCAACAGCATCAGAGTCGCACTGTGTAGGATTGGCTCGATGGCCTTGTGGCCCTTGCTTAAAGCCACCAAAAATAAGATACCAGCAAATAACAAGAATTCATTGAAGGCTTCAAAAGTGCTTTGTTTACTAGGATTTGGTTCAGAAACCTCAAAATAATTGTCATGTTCACAGCTACAAAAACTGCAAGCTGAAAATACTTTGTTCATTTAATCGCAAGAACCCATTGCAATTTCATGATTCACATATCAAAGTACAAAACTAGGTTCTATGTGAGCCAAGCTACTGGATGCTTGATAAAGTGAATCAACTGGAACCAAAAAAACACACAAAGGCCTTTAAAACATACAAGAAGTTAAATGCTAAGATCTTTGTACATACCAATCCACGTCTTTAAAAACTGTGGTAGTTTCTGAAGTCCAGTTGGCCAGAGTCCCACAATCAATTGGACTGTGAGCTTCTTCTGTACACTGCAAAGTTTAATGCAATGCTTCAGACAAAAGGAAAAGATGATAAAGAGAACAAACACTAATGGAAAGGGGAAAACAGAGGACAGCAAAGAGTCCATTTCTATTGAGGAAAAGAAGTTCGAAGTTACCTTCCAGCAAAAGCTATATGAGCAGCGGCAGGTTACATCATAGCAGCCACTACCAAGAACAAATTCCACAGCATAGTCACAGCCATCAGCTGGACACCATTTCACCTTCATAAAGCGAGCACATCGTGAAACGTTTTGCTTACTTTATCCCAAATTTATAATGTTTTACCATCACAAATAGCATATCACTTAGCATAATTTATTTTCAGCGGATACAATCCTATCCAACTAGTAGCAATTTTCGATACTTATGTCAACATTAGTACTGAATTTACCTCTCCATCGTCTCCAACATAAGATCTTAGGAAATAACGTGCATACTTTTCCTTATCGTCATCAGTAGCCAATACATTGATCATTTCTTGACCCACAGAAGCACCACAAGTTGAATCAGGGCATCGCAGCATTAGACATACAGCTCCCTCATTGACAGCAGTACTAATATGACCTGCAGATTAGTACAATCAACCAATTACAAAGTTGAAATTCAAACAACTGTATCTTCTTACTAAATGAAAATTACTTAATATACGCTAACAAAGCTAGCAGATAACCGTAAAACAAAAGGGTAAACATTTATGAAATAAAAAGAAAGAAACACCTTTTTCAGTAAAGACACAAAAAACAACTAGCAACCTGGGGAAACTTGAATTTGGACCACCGAAACTTCACTCCTAGTATTCACAAAGAAATTTTCATACAGTTGATTCTTAAGCCCTACAAGCCTTTATTTAACCCGGTGGGAGTTTCACTCTGTAAATCTTATGCTTTCTTTTATAGCTCAGAAATTGCAACAGATTGACCTTATAATACAAATAATTATTAAAAGAAACAAACTGTTCAGAAGGGCTTGGTGAAAAAGAGCAAATTACCCGTCCAACAGGAGCCACAAAAGGGATGTCCACATGCAGCAGTATGGATATCATCTTTTGGGAATGTCCCAAAACAGATGCCACATGTCAACTGTCCAAGTCATGTCAAACTATTAATGTATCAAGTTTACACAAACAAAAGTGTGACCTGGAAAAGCTAAGGCTATTCTTATTGAGAAATAATCTCCTAGATAACAGGAATGCCAAAAACAAACAAAACTTGAAAACTTACTTCTTTTGCATCCGGGAACTCAACGACAGGGTTCTGAAGTAAACCAAGAGTCTTTCGAACCCTCCCTTCATCAGCAAACCATTCTTCATGCACATTGGTCACGCGCCTGCGAGTCCATAAAATAAATGTTGTTAAGCAGAATTAGAATATCATGATTTATGAGTAATTCATATTCAACTCAGAACACAAATATGTCGAAGCCTAGTGTTGTAAGGAATGAAATATTGATGATATCCTGTCAAAGAGCAAAAGGTAATGAACAACTGAACATACCAATTATGGCAGACTAGCAGAATAGCAGCAGCAGCTCTTGAAATGCAAAGCACAGAAGATATCCTTTTAATATCTTCTTCTTGGCGTCGACGAATATCAGCTTCAGTTAATACTGTATAACTTCGCTGGAGATATATAATTAAAAATCAGTATCTGTGTGAATGAAAGATGATAAAGGTAACAGGGCACTTCACAGGACAAAGTCGAATGCTTATATGTCATCAATTAAAGCTAAGAACAGCAATACAAGGACACATACACCAAAACTAAGTTGAATTCTTCCACATTTACCAAATTCACATACATCATTACCAAAAGAGGAGGAACTAAGCAAATTTAATTAGAGAACCACAACTAAGAATCAACACATGGAGGAAAAGCAAAATAAACTTGTAGGCCAAATTTGACAGCCTAGTTCAAAGACAATACAACAAACAGTTCTCAGTTGTCAGTTCTCTAATAGGCATCCTCGTTGAACTAGCCAAACCATAAAGAGTAAATGCAGGTTCTTGATAATCAGTCCTTGATGATCAACGTACACAACTAAGCTTCTGAAGCATATGATCAAGAACTTAATTGTAGGACTTAACATACAGTAAGTCCGATGAAGAACAGAAACGAGTAACCAGATCGAGGACCAAATTTTGGCGATTTGAATTACAACTGCTTCAAAGAGCACAAATCCGAAATACGAGGGTTACCTGGGGGTGGCGAATCGGCAAATCGTTCTGAAAACAGTCGGTGGAGTCGAAATCATCATCGGCCATATCATCGTAAGCCATATCCTCAGCAACTTCGGCGGTCTCGGTGGCTGAAAATGTCTTCGGGTGATTCGACACAATTCGCTTCAAATCACAGAAATTATTCAAAAATCGGGATGATCGAATGAAGTGGAATAAGTATCGGGGGACAGAGTATGATCGAATTTAGGGAAGGAGATGAAAATCTGCACTGATTGACCCCGTCCTACGCCAAGTCAAGTAAACAAGAAGTGGTGTGAAAACCTAATGCCAAGCATTCATAACGGTCAAGTACATATCACATATGTATTGAAATGCGAGAATAGGGCATTTGCCTATTTGGGGATTATTACGCAAACTCGCCCTATATATTAGGAAAATTACACTCATTATCGAAGTACTTAAAGGTGAAGTAATGATTTCCTTTCCTCCATCCGTTAAGAAATTACTATACTCCGTATTAGTTAATATTTTGCACACAGGTTAAGAAAGCATTAAAAAAACTAAAAAAAATTCTACAAAATTTATCTAAAAATATATTAGTGTCGATGACTCTTTACAACCAATAAAAATTGAGGAAAATTATAATGTTATAATTTCCCAACCAAATGCATATAAGACATAAAAGAACTTATTTTTTTTCAAATAAAATTTATAAACTTTATGGAAATGTGATTTTTAAAGGAGGGAGGATTGTATATTATAACAAAAATAAAATAAAATAATTAATAGGTAGTTTTGTGTAATTTCTGAAAACTGAGGGGCATGGTGAACTAATTTTGTTTAACGTGTCCCTTAAAGCTCGGTGGAAGTAGGTGTTGGACTTGGATAATTCAAAAGGGTAAGCAATGACTTTGGGGTCAAGGCTCAGGAAGTTGGTCCGAAGATTCGAACCAACGCCGCGTTTGATTTTTATTTTTCTTTTCTGGGAGTTCCTTTAATAGGAACTAGTACAATTCCCGCGCCATGCCGCGGTTTTTTAAAACTAAAATATTAATAATATATATAAATATATTATAACATACTAATAAAAGTTAAGATAAAGAAAATTTTTACCATAAATGTATCTTATAATTCTGAAATAATTTTTTTTATATCTCGTCTAAAATATAATACATAAATGTAGATATTTTAAATCACCCAGTAATAATAATATCAATATCATTGTAAATTTTTTAGAAATTTTGAAATTTGAATCATGCATTTAAATGTGATGTGTCACAACTAATAATTATATTCAATGTTTTGAATTAAACTCAATAGTTAGTACATAAATGTGAGTTAAGCCTAATGGTTATATTAGATTGAATTCAATGTTTTGAATTAAGCCCAATTGTTAGTAAATATGTTAAGAATAAAAGAGAATGGAGGATTAAAAAAATTAATGGAAAAAAAAAGAGAAAAGGAGAAATAAAAAAATCAAGGAAAAAAACATAATTGGTCAATATTCCTAAAACTCATCTAAGATTGACACGTAAGCAAAGTCTTCTAAATTAAGGTTATATATATAGATATATAGATTGTTAGTAAATATGTTAAGAATAAAAGAGAATGGATGATTAAAAAAATTAATGGAAAAAAAGAAAAGAAAATGAGAAATAAAAAAATCAAGGAAAAAAACATAATTGGTCAATATTTCTAAAACTCCTCCAAGATTGACATGTAAGCAAAGTCTTCTAAATTAAGGTTATATATAGATTTGCGGAGCTTAAGTCATTTTTATTTTTTATAAAATAATTACATTTTAGTTCGAGAGCTAAAAAAACTAACTTACACCCTACCAATAACAACGCAAGTTGAAAACATTAAACATAACCGAAAAATCAATTCATACACCAGAGATGGTTGGAGAGGAGAACGGAGGAGCTTGAAAGAGACAACGGGAAAGGAAACAAGCGTTAAAAGAGTCACTATTAGAAGAGATCCTCGAAAGCTAAAAATAGAAAGATCCTTAATTAATTGTTATAATTGCGGCCTTGAGATGGGCGCTACGACGGTTGCTCATCAATGGTGGATTTTAGACTTTATAGAGGATGACGGTTGGAGTTCTAGTGAAGAGTGGAAATTGTTTGAGATTCCAAATAGACGGATATAAGAGGGAATGTCAAAACATAAAGG
The DNA here is from genome assembly GCA_037127255.1 of Persicaria tinctoria. Classification (NCBI taxonomy): domain Eukaryota; kingdom Viridiplantae; phylum Streptophyta; class Magnoliopsida; order Caryophyllales; family Polygonaceae; genus Persicaria; species Persicaria tinctoria. The sequence goes on from JBANSL010000012.1 coordinate 13,687,167, forward strand.
ATTGACTATCTGTGTTAAGGGTATGCACTCAACTCGGTAAATTTCATTGAGGAAAGGCAAGAAGCTCGTAGAACATTGTTGAGGGTATGCACTCAACTCGGTCAAGTTTAACGAGGTCTAGAAGGAAGCTCGTAGAACATTGACGAGGGTATGCAATAGCCTCGGTCCAGATTGATTCGTCCATTTCAGACTAATCGACCTCCTCAAAAACTCCTAAAAGCTATCAAAAACCAAATAAACCAAGCGAAAAGGTCGAACACATCCTCATGCATATATCTTTTTTAAATACAATTCAACATCATATATGCATTATTGTTGGTTTTGTAATTTTGGGATTTTGATTCAAACCCCGGTCTCTCTTTTCTCTTTCCAAAATCGTAATTATTTTTTATCAAAACTAAAAAGGTCGGACTGTAATTTATAGCAAATTATCTTGCAAACAGACGAAACACAGGTAGCCAATAGACTCGACCCTTTTATATTTTTTTTTAGAAACAACCAGCCATTCAATTATTGCAAATCATCCTCCAAAACATCACATCCTCTGGGAAACAGTCTCCTATAGGACTCTTAATGAAAAACACGTTCGACCTAATACTAGCTAAACAGTGGGCCACCCTATTAGCTTGCCTACAGATGTACCTCCATTCACATTCTTCAAAGGTATGGAGACAACGGATCCCCTGTCGCAGCCCTCTCTCCGGCGAAAACACCTGAGAAGGGTAGTCATCAAACAAAACCGAAAAAGACATCTTAGCCACACACTTCATAACCAAATCCGTCCACCTATCTGCAAACCCCAACCTTCTCAAACAATGCTCCAAAAACCCCCTTTCCACCCCGTTGTATGCTTTCGCCATGTCCAGTTTCAACGCCTTCCAACCCTTCTTACCTCCCTGCCGGGTTTTCATATAGTGGAAGATCTCGAACGCCTCAATCGCATTGTCCGTGACCAGCCTACCCAACACGAACGCACTCTGGTCAGGCGAAATACTCTTTTCCAACACCATGTTAGCAAGAACCTTGGACATAAATTTATAAAGGACATTGCAGAGGCTAATAGGTCTCAAATCTCTCATTCGACACGGGTCATTAATCTTTGGGATAAGTGACAAAAAAATATAATTAAGTTCAGTAGGAATTGACCCCATTCAATATATCAATGACAAAATTACTAACATCAGGCCCAACGATATGGCATAACTTTTGATAAAAAAAAAAAGCGTGGACATCGCTTTTGTATGGTGCATAGAGAAGAGGACATCTTTTACCTCCTTATCAGTGAAGGGACGTAACATTTTCAAATGAATCATTTTAATATCTTTTACCGTTTTATTGATGAAAAGGGAATTAAACTAATTTTAAAATGAACCATTTTAATATCTTTGATTGACGAGATATGTTAGGTCTGACTTCTTCATTTGGTTGATAATTCAAAAATCCGTGAAGTAAAAAGATTTATGTTTGGTTGACATTTTTATAACATAAAAGCAGGATCTTATCTGAAATGATGCTTTTGGATAGAGTAATCCTATCCAAATTATTTCCTAATCAAAAAAAATTATAACATAAAAACTCATGAATTCAACTGGTTAGAAATTGAAATTCTTCCAATTTAGAGTTACACTACTAGAGTACTAGAAATAAATTTTCATTCCACTCCCCCCACAAAGGTAGATCAGCCAGGAAATAAACTTATATAAGTTTATTTACCCAATCTCTCACTTGAGTGTTTGTTTGAATGAATATATGAAATAAATTTTCTGAAAATTTTAATTCATGAAAAATGTACATATTTTCCATAAATTGACTTTATGGAGTTTGATAGTGGAAAAAAAAGTGGAATTCTCACCTAGAGGGACTATAGTTTATAAGGTTATTACAATTCATGTGAATTAAATCAAACGCATGCATCCAATTCTATTTCCCCTTGATTTTGAACTTCATGAGTTATTAGATCCAATCTATAATATATATATTCAAGCACATGTAAATGTAATTCCACCCTTTTATAGTTAGAAATTTTCTGAAAAAAATTAATCAAACACAATTTAAAAATTCCTACCCCGTATGAAATAATAATTTCCTATAAATTGTAATTTCATAAATGGTAATTGTGTTAGGAGACTAAATCTCAAGTTTTAGTTATGAAAATTTCGATATTTTTACTTTAAAATATAAAATGTGCGAAGGCTTTAACAAAATGGTTTTTTATCAAGCCCAAAATAGACTCCGTTGGGTTCGATCGGAAAATGATGTATAGATAAAAGTATGTATTTATTTATGCTTTTATGAAAAGGATACTCACCCGTGGATACTACCACCGTCGCCGGTCCATGTTGGTGACACGTGTGTGGTGTGATTTTTTTTGAACCGAGTTGTTTTATTTAAGGTCGTCCAATGTATTTTGTGGGCTCTGTTCAATACTACATCCGTATTAAAATATTTAATTTTTATTTGGTTTTTTTAATAAAAGAGTTTCTGTTTTTTAAACCCTATGAAAAATTCAAATATAACTATTTTACTAGGAGAAGTATTTATTAGGATTTACTAATAAATCACAAATATGTATGAGAGTAAATTAGTATTGAATAAATTTATATTTAAAAAATAAAAGAAGACCAAAATAAATTTAATATAGAACTACCTTCTATTAGATTTTTAGGTGTTTTACTATTTATGTTTATGTAATTATAACATGAGGTTGTGTTAAATTAACAAATAAAAATACTTAATAAGAAGACCCCAAAAATAATTATAAATAGTTGATAAGAAGGCCCCAAAAATAATGTAACTTGATGATGTATTAAAGTAACAAATAAAATTAGTTAATAAGAAGGTTCAAAATTAATTAAAATAGTTAATAAGAAAGCTCAATGTAGTTTTCTATATAAAAAAAAGGCTAAAAAAAGACAAAACAAAAATTAAAAAAAGATGAGGTTCGAACCCGCAACCTGTGGGTAATTGGTTGGATTTGGTTGGGCCACTAGCTAGTGAGACAACTCAACATTGTGATACTTTAGACAACAAATAATATAAGTGCTAATAAATTTTGATATGCGACCCTAGAAATTTTAGGGTCCTGGTTCGTTGGGCTTTTTGAATGGGCCATTGGACGTGCCTGGTTTTATTCTGCAATAGGATAAGATCATACGAATTCGATTCGGATGATAATTATCACACATTTTATTTAAAATTTAAAATGATTTTGTAACTCCCAGAAATTCATTGTTTTGTAACTCCCGTAATTCAAAACACATATCTTTGCTTTCAATGTGTGCACTGAATGGCGGCGGATTCTGTTTGTGCTATATAAACACCATCTTGTGTCATTCAGATACACACCGAGTCTTGGCTCTCCTCTTTTAATTTCTCTCTTATTTGAAACCATTCTAAGCTCTTGCATGGTTCCAATCTTCGTCGGTGTGTGCCCGCCGCTGGAGATAGTCGTGTTAACCTTAGGGGAAGAGTACTGCATGTAGACGACAGTACACATTACATGAGATGGTCGCAGAAGATGCTTATCTTCTTCGAGCAACTAGACGCCGACTATGTTATGCTTGAGGATCCTCCTATGGGCGCTTCTGTTGCTGCTGACGGTGACGCCAACCCAGAGGGCGATGCAGACGCCAAAGGGAAGAAGGTAGTTGATGTTGTCGATGACCCCACTCAGTTGCAAAAATATGAAGCGGATAACAAAATTGTGCGTGGTCATCTTCTAAACCATATATGTTTCCAATGCTATCTTTGATTTGATTTCTATTCATAAATCTGCAAAGTTTATTTTGAAACTTATTGGAGAAGAAATATGGTGTTGATGATGCTGGAAAGAAAAAGTATGTATGTGGTAAGTTTATGCAATTTAAAATGGTCGATGACAAGCCTATTATGAAGTAAGTTCATGAGTATGAAAATCTGGTGGCCGGTATCTTCTCCAAAGGAATGAAAATATGTGTGGTCTTGCAAGCCAATTTCCTTATCGAGAAGTTGTCGGAATCATGGGCTGGCTATCGAAACCATTTGAAGTAGAAGAAGAATGACATGACCCTTGAGGAGCTGGTTGGACATATGAAGATCGAATAAGTCAACCGTCTTAAAGACAATCCTAAACTGAAAGGTACTGATTCGGTCAAGGCAAACTTAGTGGAGTCTTTGGTCAAGTCTGATGGTGGCAAGCTAAATAATCAATCAAGCGGTTCTAAGCAAAACAACTTCAAACCCAATAAGGGCCAGAAATTCAAGAAGTCCGACAACAAGCCAGACAAGCCGAACAAGCCAACAGGTACCAGAATTAGTTGTTATGTATAAGTCAGACCACAAGGCTTGGCAATGTCGCAATCACGCTGATCTACAGAACCAAGGACAACAGCCGAACAAGACAGCGGCAAGCCAATGTGGTCCAAGATAACAACTAGCAGATTGATATGATCACTGAAGTCTTCCATGTGTCCAGCCAGGCTGAGTGGCTCCCGGACAGTGGAGCGACTTGCCACTTTTGTGCTGATAAGGACCAGTTCGCTGAGTTCGAGGAAGAAACAAACATTGATCAAGTCTACATGGGCAAGTCGAGTGCCTCTCGAGTATTTGGAAAAGGGAATGTGACACTCATGCTCCCCTTAGGGAAGTCTATTACCCTAGTAAATGTGCTTTATATGTGTTTCTTCTTTGCGTCGAAATTTGATTTCATGTGGATTACTAGAAATGGCTAGCATTAGGCAAGTGCTTGACGGCGGAAAAATGGTTTAAACTAAAAACGGAGAATTTGTTAGAAAAACATATAGGGCTAATTTTCTGTATGTACGATGCTTGAAAGTTGAAACCATGATTGTGAATAATGAGAATGCATCTACTTTCGCTTATATTGTTAAGTCTGTTAATATGCGAGATGCTAGATTAGGACATGTGAATGCAAAATCTATATGTTGAATGCATGATATGGGTTTGATTCCTAATCTTAGTAAACATGACCATGGCAAATGTGAAGTATGTGTTGAGGCCAAATTTCATAAGCAAACTTTCAAATATGTGATTGCTAGAACAACCGAGTTGTTAGAGTTAGTTCATTCTAATTTGGCCGATTTCAAAACCACAGTAAGTAATTAAAGGCGGTAAACGCTACTATATTACATTTGTTGATGACCACTCTAGATATACTAAGGTATATTTGCTTAGGATTAAAGATGAAGCTGAAAACATGTTTTATGTTTATAAAACAGAAGTAGAAAAACAATTGAATCGGAAAATTAAACGTCTTAGATCCGATAGAGGTGGTGAATATGTCACCAACTCTTTAAGAGAATTTTGTGAATAAAATGGTAGGGGTGGGCACAAATCCCGCAAATTCCGATCCCGTCCCGGTCCCGTCCCGATCCCGTCCCGATCCCGGTGGGATTTAGGACAAAATAGCGAATTCCGTCCCGATCCCGTCCCGCAAAAATTATGCGGGACGAAACGCGGGACGATCCCGGTAGGATCCCGCAAATCCCGTCCCGTCCCGCATATAATAATAATAATAATAATAATTTTTATAATAATAATAATATTATAATATTATAGAATAATAATAATATATTATTAGTATTATTATTTTGAGCAAATATTATTTATAACTATAATAATAATTTTCAATTTATAATAATAACAATAATAATATTATTATATAATATTATAATTTAATTTAATAATAATATTAATTTATAATAAAATTATTATTATTATTATATTATTATTATTATTATATCATATTATATTTTTTTCTTGTAAAGTATAATTATTTTATAATAATAACAATAAAAATAAGTAATATTATTTTATTTTATTTTTAATTATAACGTGGGATTATTATTATTATTTTATTATTATTATTATTATTATTATTATTATTATTATTTATTTATTATTATTATTATTATTATTATTATTATTATAATAAAAACAAATTACAAGAAATTAGTGGGCAACCGAGATACTATCTGGGCACCCACTCCTTTAGCGATAACAAAGTCAAGTCTAGTAAAAATATAACGTGCAACACGAGCCCCAGCATCCTGAGATACCGAGAATTTCTGAATCCGCTTCAGCAATGCAGCCGCATCTGTATCCAACTCCCCCAATGAAGAGAATGAGAAGGGTAGGAAACCATAACCAGCCGCCGTACACAAATCTCGATACTTGACACACTTACGTCGAGCAGCATCAACAACAGCACGACCAGGCATAAAGTCAGAAATTCCAGACTGAGTCAATGGAGAGGATCCCGTCAGATCGACACACACATCCCGCCCATTTAGAGTTACAAGAGGCAAATAGCTAATTAAATACGGTATTCTTCCTAACTATCAATCGATAATTAGACAATATTGGTAAATCTCGTCTCAATTCCTTTCCGTCCTGATCTAGTAAGATAATGTAGCCAAATATGTTGAACATTATAATTAATTATACAATCATTGTATGAATTAATAATAGTATTATAATAATAATATTATTATTATTATTATTATTGAATAATATAGTTGAGAATAATATTGTATTCAACATATTATACTAAATAATGAATTATGAAAGCATTTTTCACTTTGCAAATTTATATAATATTTTATTATTTTTATATGCGGGACAAGGCCCGTCCCGTCCCGTCCAGACACCATCCCGTCCCGATCCCGTTCTGAAAAAAAAATGTCAATCCCGTCCCGAAAAAATTTCGCGGGATGAGTCCCGTCCCGGTCCAATCCCGTCTCGTCCCGTCCCGTGCCCACCCCTATAAAATGGCATAAGTCATGAGTTTACAACCCCTTAGACCATCCACAATGGTTTTGCTTAAAATATACACATTTGCAAAAGATGTGTAAAAATACACATCACTTTTTAGTCATTTGTTTCATTTGTGAAATGTGCATTTTTTACGGATCATTCAAATACAATTCATTTAAAACAAAAAAAATCATAAAAAAAAATAAACCAATGAATTTGTCTTACTTTTTGTAAAAGTTTATGCACATGGGGGAGGTGGTGTGCTCAAATTTGCACATCGCATGCTCAAAAGTCAAATCACACACCCAAAATAACCAATGGAGCTAAAAAATGTCTAAAAATACATATTTGCACACAATTATTGTGGATGGTTTTATAGCTCACAACAAAACGGTGTAGCTGAAAGGAAAAAACGAACGTTAAAAGAAATGATGAATGTTATGCTTTCTAATTCTGGTTTACCGGACAACATGTGGGGGGAAGCTATTTTATCTGCAAATTATATTTTGAATAAAGTACCGCATAAGAAGCTTGACAAAGCACCTTATGAACTTTGGATCGTACCTTGTGTGAATATTGTGATGTTGTGTTCTTTGAAAATGTGTTTCTTTTACAAAAATTTGCATTACCTATTGTTGATTCTACTACTGCTTCTGCGCATCTACTCATGTGCCTGCTTCTTTGCCTGAATCTCATGAAGATGATATTGATCCTAAGAAGAGTAAAAGGTGTAGAAAAGAAACTAGCTTTGGTCCTAATGTTGTGATTGCATTTTTAATCGAACTGAATAATTTAAATGAACTGGATGAGATGTTCATTAGTCTTCACATGATAGAAGATGATCCTAAGACCTATGACGATGCCATTAATTCATTAGATGCTAGTTTATAGAAAGATGGTATTAACAATGAAATAGAACCCATTATGTCAAATCACACATGAGAACTAGCTAGTTGATATGCCTAAGGGAAACAAAGTTATTGGTTGTAAGTGGATCTTTAAGAAAAAAGCTTAAAGCAGACGGTTCCGTTGATAGATATAAGGCATGACTAGTGATAAGAGGATTCACTCATAAATATGGGATTGATTTTTTGACACTTATTCTCCCGTCATAAAATAGCTTCCATTCTACTATTTGTGGGGGCAAAAGACCCCAACTATTTCTCTATATTGTGACTCACAATCTGCTATTTGTGTAGATAACAGAAATATTGTAAGACCCGGGGTCTTAAGACGCGTCAACCCATGCCACCTAGCCCTCTCAGGTCCGTTGTCCTCACTTAGAGCCTGAAAAGGAAGAGCTCTTGTGACATAGGTAGGGCTTGAATCACTTATAAATCACTCCCAACATCCTTATGATATCCGATGTGGGACGGAGGTGTTACAAATACTTACAATGGTAAGAGAAGACACATACAGATTAGATATGAAGTTGTGAGACAGTTGATTGCTACCTGTGTTATTTGCTTGGAGTATGTGAAGTCCAAGAGGAACCTAACAGATTTGTTGACGAAGGGACTGAATAAAAGGATGGTCCTAGAATCGTCTAAGGCCTAAGGGAATGGGACTTAAACCCACATGAGCAAAAGTTCACTTCACCTATTCCTAGGGCATGTGTATTATAAAAAGATGAGTCTTGTACTCTTAATGAGTTCATAGCCCAGAATTGGGTGGTCTCATTGAGAAGGATTCGGTTGATTCACCAAAAGATGTAGAGGTTGAGCGTAAAGCTCTTAATGGTTCTATATCCATAATAAGGGTGGTCTATGTGAAGTTAGACTTGATGGAATCACCTATGAGAGTGTGGAGGTTGGTCACCTTCTATGGCAAGACTAGGGTTGTCTATCTATAGCACTCTTCAGCACCCAAGGCTGAGATGACCACTTATATGTAAATTTTCTGTTCTTACATATATTTATAACTTTGTGTAAGTGTGATCGCGGAACCATCGGGTTAGTAGATGAGGTATGTGCTGTTGAGGTCAACTCTCGAGTCTAGAAGTTAAAGATTCGTTCACTTTTATGGCAAGAGAGATACTCAGCTTCACTATATTTTGGTTCAAGATTCGTTCATCAACATTTATGTATCTTATTTATAAAACCAGCTCAGAACAATTTTTTTTAAGGCTGTTTTGAAAAACCCATGTTACTCGCATTAGTGGGGGACCGTTGGAGATAATATTTAAATTGGGTTTTCAACAAAGCCTTTTAACCTCATCCCATATTGGTTTTCTAGGGAATTGGAAGAGTTGTTTATAAGGAAGAGGTTTTAAAGGGTTTATTGAAGACATGAAAATAAGACTCACATGTGCGCACTATCGCCGTCGGTCCGTGACTCATACGCAGTGTAGTGTGGTCTTTTTTAACCGAGTTGTTTTATTCAGCTCCCAAGCATTCATTTGTTTGCTTTCAATATGTGCACTGAATGACAGATTATGTTTGTGCTATATAAACATCATCTTGTGTCATTCATTACACACCGAGTCTTGGCTCTCCTCTCTTTCTCTCTTCTTTGAAACCATTCCGAGCTCCTGCGTGGTTCCAATCTTCGTCGGTGTGTGCCCACCACCGAAGATATATAACTGTGTTAACCTTGGGGGACGACCACCCAGTGGCGGATCTAATATCATAAAACTAGGTGAGCGGAAAAATATTAATGTATATGAAATTAAAAGAATTTTCAAACCTTCTTATATAGTATTTTAACAAAAATCTAAAAGTGGTTTAAAATATGACAATTAAAGCAGCTGATATTTATAAATTAGTTTTGCCTATTTATAATAATAAATATTTCCATTACAAATAGAATATACTATATCGAAATTGTGTCATGCGATCTCCGAATGGCCTAAAATGATCAATGAATTGCAAATTAATTTGCAATTGAGTCCACCTAGACATGTCAAACAGGTCGGATTTGAGTCGGGTCGTCTCGGGTTCGGGTTCATTCCGGGTCGGGTCATTTCGGGTTACGGGTCGTGAAATGCTCAACCCGGACCCATATTTAACGGGTTCGGGTCGACCCAACGGGTCAAAAGCGCTACTCATCTATAATTTTTTAATTGCCATTTACTATTTATACACGTTATTTTAAAATGATAAAATTATGTAAAATACCAATAAAAATTTATTACTTGTTATAATTTCATTCTTTTTAGTTTTTGAAGTATGAAATTATATATAATATATAAATTGATATTTTATATAATTATTATCATCCTTAAAACCATACATGAATAGTAAATGACATTTAAAAGTAAACAAATGGAGTATTTTTAATAACTATTTACATAGTTCCTAAATCTAAAATTGTTATATTATCCTAATAATAGTTATATTATTGAAAAATAATAATTAATGTTGCTACAATAGTAATATGTAATTTTATATACATAACAAATTGTAATGTTAAATTATAAAGTAAAGTTGATGATGAAAAATATAATATTCAATCCTAATTATTATTAGTAATAAATTTAAATATTCGGTTAAATTGTAATTTATTTATGTTTTTATTATCTTAAATCTTGACCCAACGGGTAACCCACAGGTTCGGGTTGCTTCGGGTTTCGGGTTGAAATATTTGCGCTAAAACCCACGTTTTACGGGTCGTGTCACATTTTGACAGGTCTAAGTCCACCTAATTAACCTAAGCAAAACAAAGATCAATCTTTTTTTTTGTAATATATGCTCTAATTTGATTAGATTTATTGATTTAACCAATTTTTAATATTCTTTAGGATTTGTCCGATTAGGGATTTCTTTTCCAAAACAAAAAGCATTTGTTTTTTGGTGAGGAAACAAAAGCATTTGTTAAAAAAAAATATTTTCGTCCTTATCTTGTTTGGTTTTGATGGTTTTACTGCGTTTCTGTAGAGCTCTCTTGCATATATTGTGCACCGCTTTATATTTTCTTTAATTTGAGGGTTCATCGTCTGCCGATTTTATCGACCATCGAGGTTCAGACATGTCTGACCCCCCTCGAATTATTACCTAATAAAAAAAAGCATTTGTTAAACAAACCAAAACAATATTACCCAGCAAAACAAAAAATTTAGGCTACAATTTTATTTTTTTTGACCCAGCAGTAGCTGAGTAGCTAGGTATGCTTACCTTGTGATCTGCCCTTGCAAGCACCTGAAGCCGATCGACGAGTATCTCTATGTCGGGGCGAAATCGTTTCTAAGTCAGTGGCCACCATACAAACTGCGTAGCTTCGCTTTTTTTTTTCCAAACACAGATCTTTAAACACGGTTTTTGGTTTGATTTCAAAAGTTTGAGGCATACATTTTCACCAACAAGATCGAAGATAATGTAAGGGCCAGCTAGATAGCAAGTGTGACTTAGGTAATTAAGATTTTGCCATAAAGTTGATTAATTGACACCTTAATATATAACTATAATAATACGTAATTACACCGTCCGTTTCTGGATTTATTCATATATATCAATACATACACTGCAATGTTCTTATATCAATGGTCTTACACGCCATAAGTGGGTGATTGATCAGCCAGCTGGTCCGTACTAGTTCGTTACGTACGTACAGCATACATTATATATAGGAGTATATATGTTAATTAGTATTAACGGCCTTCCCTTGGTAGCTACATCGGCAGGCGGCGGCCGCCGGTTCCACCTTCCCTCTGGCCGTTGAAATAGAGGGCGGCAACAGGAGAGCCGAGGTTGTAGAGCTCGGCGAAGTCCCTTGTGATGAAGTTCTGGCGCCACCCTGGAGCGTACACCGTCTGCCTTCCGAGCTGCCGGAACAGCACGAAGATGAAGCGGTGGATCCCCGCCGATGGCCTTGGGCTCTCATAGCACACCACTTCTTGTCCTTTACACAATTTATACGTCGACTGCACGTTGTGAGCATATGTCTTTTGGATATTGACGACAACGTTCACATATATATCATATATGTTCATTTTTGTACTTATATAATTAGTTCTTAATTTCTTGTGTATCATCTCACGGCTTTCACATAAAATACTTAATTAATTAAGAGTTCCGGTAGCTAAAATATATATAAGTTATTTTAAAGATAAATTGTAATTTGATTTTACAAGTTTTACAATCCTTCTATATCTAATGTAAAATATAAAGATAAATATTAACGAAAAGAGGTATTAATTTTAGGTAATTGAGGTCAAATTTTCATTGGTTAGTTCAATTTTTTTCACTTGGTACGTTACATTTTTTCTTCATTAAAAATTGTGGAAATTTATGAAATGTCTTATATTTTATATATCATTAGTTCAACTCATACAAAAAAGAAATTATACATTAAACTATTTGGAACTATCAGCTAGCTTTTCAGAGCTTTTAATTTAATATTATATAGTTTTAAATGGAATAGATATGAGATTTTAGTTTGATTAGTATTTTTGAAATCGAAACTTTTCAACAGCTACTCACCCAATCTTTTCGGAGATTTTTATTTTCTATTAACAAGTTTTCATTAGCTATATATTCTAACAACTAAATTTACCAAAAATTATAGTATTAACTTATTAATATATATTTAACATAAATAATCAATCAGTTTTCAACTACCCAACCAGCTATTCTTTTACCAAACAAAACCTAATATGATTAATTTGTTCCTGAAAACGACACATTTTGTCCTAACTCCTATAACTATATGTTTATTAGTTTTCATTTTTCATTGTACATATGTGAATTCAATTAAGTAGCTATAACAACATATAATTACAACCTTAATTAACAATTAATTAGAATAAGTAGCATATGCGTACCAAAAGTTGCTCCAGTTGTTGCCGGGATGTCAGTAACCAACCTAACCATCACACAAATAAATGGGAAAAAAAGAAAAAAGTTAATTAATTAATTGGCGCGCAATGGCTTCAAAAATAATACTCCATATAATTTAACCATCAGGTGCAGTATCTGAGTATCTGGTACCTCGGAAATCAAATAGTTTTAAAAAACGAGGTTAGTACTGCCGATAATATTATCAAATTTATCAAACAACAAACTCTCAATTGGAATATAGCTAAAAATGGACAGGGAAGAGACAAACTCAATGTCTATGTCTACTTATTCTAACAACTCAACTGATTATGAAAACAAAAGGAAAAAAGGCATTAAGTGGGAAAAACCAAAAGACTCAAGTTTCAAGTTAAAATTTGATGGCTCCCTCCGGGAGAACGGGAACTCCGCAATTGGCTTTGTGATCCGGGATCACGAAACCAATTGGGTCAATGAAGGGTGCCAACATCCCATCGTGCTCGATCGATCATCAGAGATGAGGCTACAACTCTGAGAGAGGAAATCCGTAAAGCACTAGATCTTAATATTCAGAACATCGAAATAGAATGGGATAACTTTTGCATAATCAATGCACTTAAAGGTATTTGGAAATGCCCATGGGAAGTCGAAATGATCATTTTCGATTCCCTGATAGACCTTTGTGGGTCTAAGATAGTTCATATTCATCACCCGTTTAGCAAAATTAATAGCGTGCGTAGCGGACAGACTGACCCATTTAGGTCATTCAACCACTATCACCAACCCTAACATAGAATTAGAACTGCAAGTTCTCATCCAAAAGGATGCTCTACGTATCGTTTATAGTCTTTCCTAATCTTTGTCCGTTTTTTTTAAAAAAAAAAAAACTCCGTATAATTTAAAAATTTTGCTGCACAGATTATACTATTCATTTGAGATAATAAATTAACATAACCGAATTGAAGTGATTTAATTAAGATACATGAGAGTTAAATACAGTAATAAAACATCAGAAACTTTATACTATATATATGTCCCACAGAATCTAATAATCTACAGATATTTTACTTCTGTCATTGTTCTTGATATAGACGTACTAGCTGTTATGTGACTGACCATTTTGAACAATTGTTAAATTTGTGGAACCGGGTATGTGACAAACTCCGCTGTTTTTTCAGCTTACTGATTGATCATCGACACCCAACTCGATCTATCTGACGAGAGAAATTAAAATTACCCCTACTCAACAAGGTCATTGTATTGATCGATCGACCTAAGTTTTGACCTAATTTTGATCCGATATCGATATCGAACATATATATGTGTATGGCCCATTTGGGAATTGTTGAGATAGTTGTGTAACTTCAAACAGCATCTGGAAAATGGGGGATTTTCTCGACCAAAGAAGCTTCACATCGAGCAATAGGTTTTTTTTTAGTTTACACAGTCTATCTATATATATAGGTCCTCGGTTCGAACCCCGGAATGACCGCTCTTTATTTACCTATTCAAGGTCTATCTATATATATTTATAAAGGGAGATAGACTCAAAATCTATATTTATCTCTATATCTATTTTATATAAATTTTTAAAACATAAGAGTTTTGAATGATGGTTCAGAACTACCTTAATTTTAGGGAGTTCATCTAATTAGAATTTTTTTTATTCAAATATAATGTTTAACTATAAAATTTAATAAAACCTTTTAAATATAATTATATTTATTAATTAAGGATAATTGATATGTTAGTAGTTTTTTAAAATAATAACAATGGAATTAATTCAAAATATAATAAGTAATAATAAGGTGATAAAATTTTACCACTTGTTTCCCAAATGCAGATTATAAGCTGCACAAGTGCACAATATATATGAGATTTAGTAGTTATAAGAATTTATACATATTAAAAGAAAAATCCTTAGATAAAGTGCAATGAAATTTTACAATATATATGAGATTTAACTACTAATAAACTGTTTATAAAAAAAAACTACTGATAAACTAGTTGAAAAGCTTGAATTAGTTCAAGCTTTTAGAAGGTAAGCAGTTTGGTATGATGAAAATGAAGAGCTTACCCTTTATTTTAGTTACCCCCAAATAAACTAGTTTTTTCCCTTACAAAATAGCTAGTTTTCCCTACAAAATTACCATCACACCATTCATGTATAAATCAAATTACATCTATAGGGCCACAAACTAGTTTATAATCTTCCACAAAAACTCAATTAATTAAAAAAAAATGTCGATATTTTTTTTTTAATAAGTTGGAAGCTAGGTTTTATGTTTCATTTGTTTTAGGTTTGCAATCAAAAACAATTAATTTTGATAAACAAATATTGCAATTAGAGGCATTAAATCATTAAAATTTGTAATCAATCAATTAAAAAGGCCAGCCAGTGAAGGTATTCTCTCAAGTTTGGGTTGCTTGGGCTTGGAGCATCCGGATCCACCATTATCTACACATAATTAAACAATAAATTAATTGACCATATATATATATAACTTACTTGAAAAATATTTAACCAAAATAAATTAATCAACCACTTTGTATAACAAATATTAGGCCAACCTGATTAAAATTTAAATTCATCTTTCATGGATTAAAAAGAAAGAATAAACGTTTGTTAGTTAATAACAAAGGATATGATCAATTGATCAACATATCATTCATACATGGCCCTCATATGTTGATCCATGATGATGATAGTAGTAAAAGTTAGTGATGAAATGGGAGGAGAGATGATAAAATTCATGATATAGTACGCGATTAATCAACTTACCAGAGTATAAAAAGTGCGAAAATCATCACCACCGATATCAACCCTAGGTTGATTGACCACTTGAGAAGGCCTGAACTCGCAGCCATTGGTAACTTGTCTGGTTCCATAGGTGACGGTCATGGGGATGGATGTGTTGAATGGATCCAACACATCCCCGATGACTCTCTCCATAACAAGTGATTCTCTCGTCGCTCTTGATCTTGGCGGCATTTATATGAACCTCTAGGTGAAATTGATTATTGAAACAAATGCAAAAATGTAGAGATTAATGTAAATTTAACAAAGAGAATAATATTTCAAAAAAATAAAACAAAAAAGAGATGGAGAGAATAAGAAGAGGGACTAAATTAGGGTTTAATATGGCAAAAACATTACATAATTCAATTAAATGTATGGAGAACTAATTAATAGACAACCATACATGTTTTGTGGATAGAAAGTTACCTTGGGTTATGTTTCCTCTCAAAAGGTTTTGGGCTTTTGGGCTTTTGGCCTTAATAACCAATAGCACCCAATATGGGTTTATATAGGGCTGAAAAAGGCAAAGGAATATAAAATGGTTATCTTTTCTATTTTATTGATTATATATATATTTTTTTAATATATATGCCATTTGCTTTAAATCTTGATTTTTAAATTGTCTTACACTTTATTAACTGATTGTCATGTTTCGTATTATTTTTTAGGATTTAAAATTTACAAATTATAATATAATTCAGGGAAAGAAATCTTAACAAATGCCTCTAGGGCACTAATTAGATAAAATATTTACATAACACTAGATAATGTTAATCTTTTAAATTTGATTATTTTTTAAAAATCTGTTGATATTTTGGTAATAAGAGTGATAATGATGACCCTTAAACTATTTTTCTCGCTGATAAATCAGCTCAAATAATTTCCGATTTTTTCACTTAATTTATTTTATGAACCCGATTATTTATTTTTTTGCCAAAAAAAATGATTTTGATAAATATTTGAATTTTATTAAGCATAGCTTAATTACTACGTTGAGAAGTAATTAATACTGCATTATATATACATGTTAATTTATGTTAAAAAAATATTTTGAGGAGTACAGCTTATCAACATTTTTTTATCAGTTACAGTAAACTAGCTAGAAAATTATATTATATATTTTCATTAAATTCATATAAATTTTATTTTTATAATATACTAAAAAATCTACTTATATAACCCACAAAATTTCAAGAGTTATGGAATCATATTTATGTATATAATGTTTTACTATATGTTAAATAATATACTAAATATTTTACTATGTTTGATATGGATATATATAATCATATTATGTAATATAATGTGATATGTACTTTTATATTTATACGAAATGTTAAATTATATAATAGTTTAATAACCTTATTATTCGTTTGAGTTTGCACACACCTTGTATCCATTAGAATATTATTTAACATATTCCCTCAATATAATTTTCCTCTTTTTTGCATTTTCTTCGTTTTGTTGAATATATTCAAATAGAAAAAAATATTTAAAATATAATTAATCCTGTTCATTAAGCTTCGGGCCTACAAAATATCCGATCCGGGTCCAAACAACGTTTGAGAAATGTCATGTGTGGATATTTAAAGATTAAAGAAGCTAGTGCAGCTGAGAGTTTGCGGTAGTATACATATATATATGTGATACAGATTCGTAAAGCAATATACAGTTCATAAAGGGAAAAAAAAGAATAAAGATAAATTTGTCTCATTGGATGCATTTACATGGCTCAAAACTCACCCACACCAAGTTATCACCAGAGATGTCCTAAGATCAACTTCATATTGAGTGCGAAGTGAGCCCTCCTCCTCCAAGTATCAAGATTCTGATTCTAATCGGTCAAGAGTTCAAATTCTACCTTTTATCTCGTTAAAAGATATGTTATACAATACAATGATTTAGGATTGATTAACCTCGGTTGAACCAAAGCCCAAGACAAAAGCAGCAATCTCCGCTGAGGAGTGCCTACCAATCATAGACTCATAGTCGTCAAATGTCCAATGTGCGCTAACCGGTATGTCACCCGGTTCCCTTCCTAAAATTGTGAGAAGGAGACATTGTCAAAAGCTCTACATAACCATTGGGCATCCAAAATCACCATCTCGACTTCCCACATGGTCTTTCACGTCCATGTCATGGCGTTGATCGTCGTCAAACAATTCTCCTTCACCTCCAGAAGCAAGAGAGCCATCTTGAAAGCTTCTCATAATCCAGCCTGAAGACCCAAACACTCTGCTTGTAACGCTGAAATCGAACCATGTCACTGCACCTCGCATGAACGAACAACACCCTGTCCATCACGAATGACAAACCCAGACGTGGAAAGTCCGAAAACAACTTTAGCTCTATCAAAATTAAGTTTCATGAATCCTTCTTTGAGGTTTTCCCATCTTACAATTTTTTGTCTTTTAACCCTTCTCTGGATTGTATTTAGTCTATTAGTGTTCGTTTCTTCAACGAGGGAACCTGTTTGTGCCTTTTTCCAACTTAGGGTGTGTATGGGACAAGTGTAAGTAGTTTCTAACCTCTTTGTTGTTTTATGTATTTGATTCATTCTTCCACATATATTCCTAATGGCGTTGTAGGGATACTAAGAATACTATTTTTTTAATCTTCTCTCTCCGCTACGTCATCTTAGCATTCCATTATTACTTTTTATTTTATTTTATCAATAGCGTCCCTAGTATCTCAAAACCCATCTTTTCCTATCAATTCCATTTAAAAGTTATACCCCTCTTCCATAATTATTTCCATCATTTCCTACCAAAACAATTTATGATTATACCCCTCTCGACTAATTTTATCAAATCTAGATTACTTTAAAATATTCGTTATCCGTTAAAAAATATTATTCATAAATTAATATTATTTATAAACTAAATCGGTGACTGTATATATAGCCCAATATATAAATTTTATTTGAATAAGTCGAAATACATTGTTGACTTAAAAAGTGATTACATCACGGACAATACATAAACTTAAATTCCAACTTAATCAAATGATAATTACTAGTTTACTGCTAATGAAATATAATTACAAATATTTTTAGGTATTGTTACATATAATTTTTTTCGAAAAAAATATTTTTTTTCCCAAATATAATGAAACATATTCAAAGTTGATGTCTATGTGTAGAGAAAAATAAATTTAGTATTTTGTTTTTTTTTTTACATTTCATTGTTAAAAATTACACTTTCTAATTGTAAAAAACATCTGGATGAATCAATCTCAGCCGTCCGCACCAACAGATTGCAACCGTCCATGCGCAAGCCTCTACAGTTGCGACACATGTCCACTGCAATGTTGCAGGTTGTTATTGTTGGCTCTAGTGAATACGACGTCGTTTTTTACTGTTTTTTTTTAAATAAAAAAAAGGGACTGACACAACATTTATTGCAAGGATGCTAGAGGCGATACTAGCGCAGGTGTCAGAAATTTGAAAATCATTCCCTATCTTGAAAATATCCTGAACAACTCTATAAAATAATCGATTTTTCTAACCTATATCCCAATAACATAGGCTAAGAGACCGGTTTGATTTGAAAATATTTTTAAATTCTTAATTACTTTTTTTATTGATTTCATAGGATTAAGTTCGCTGTGTTTTTTTAAAGATGTTTTCTCAATTAAGATTATTAACCTATATATGTTGTTATAGGGCATAAATTAATCGGTTCGGATCCCCTGTTACACTTTTCGTGTTATATACCTTTCATGTTATATCTCTTAAATTGATATAAATTATAAATAAAATTGAGAAAAAAAACACTAATTTAGATTTAAATCTATAAACCCTAGAAGCTAAAGAATTAAAAATTGATGTTTAATGTATATTTTTATAATGTTTTAACCTCTTATAAAAAGATACTTTAGGACTAGATGCATAAACCCTAAGATTCTAAAATATTAGAATATACACACAAAATATATTTTTCATGGGTTTATTAACCACTTAGGATTTATATATAAATTAAACCTAAGACGTCGTATCATAATTTAATTCATAATTTAGATCAATTTAAGAAATGTAATAGGGAACGTAACACAAAAGGTGTAACAGGTGATCCATGATGTAAATTAAAAGGGTTAGTTTAGAAATATTTTCAATTTTTTTTTTTTAACTTTTCTATAAATTAATTTACCAGGTTTCACTTTTTTTTAGGAAATCTTTTATAATTAAGATTTTAAAACTATACCTTAATTATAAATAGGTTAAAACCGTAATTATTACTTGTATGGTGTAATACTCCGTCCGATCGATAATATATGATTTTTTTTATTTTTCAACACATTTTTTTAAGAAGATAAAAATTCTAAAAAATATTAAAATATTAAAACAATTCTATGTTTATTACTAATTGCATGAAATTATTTTCAAAAATTATTTAAAATTTTGATATTTTATATATTATTGCATTTTATTAAAAATTATAAGAAATAATAAAAATCAAATATTTTAGATCACATATAGTATATAATTATAAGCACTCAAACTTATATGAACAACGTCTTTAATTTTAGAATTTTAAATAGAGGGGCATTTGATGATGATTCTTAACCAACGGTTATAGATGGAGTTTTTACTTCTCCCTCCCTTTAAACTACGGGATAATATTATGCCCCCCATAGCTCGATCCGGCATCCATGTATTAAGTATAGCCACATCTTCTAGACGTGTAGAATACTAGCTAGCTATTAATAGAATCATACTCTTATTGCACTATGTCTTAAACCTAAGCAAGACTTGAAGGGTATATACTCCCCTATATATATATACCAATCAATTACTTATTACTTATTGGGTATTGTTATATACACCACAAATCCAAGGTAAAAAATGCACGTCCTTAAAGACGTGCAAGCCTTGTAACTAATTAACATTTAAAAAAAATTAATTAACCTCTTTTAACCATGCAGGACGTGCATGATTTGGGATGTATATAGCGAACACGTGAACGTTTGAAGCAATGTTTAACAATTAATGTACACTGGGAAGTTGTGTTTGGGTGTACATTGAATTCAGAATTAAGAACGACACATCATCATAAAATAAGTAGGGTCTTGTTATATACACCGCAAATCTAAAGTAAAAAATGCACGTCGAAAACGACGTGGAAGTCTTCTGACTAATTAGCGTTTTAAAAAAATTAATTAACCCTTTTTAACCATGCACGTTGATTCGACGTGCATGATTTGGGGTGTATATAGCGAAACCGTATCTATATATAAATATACTAAAATCGATCGATGCATAGCGTCCTATCTGGCGCATTGTGGTTGATTGTGAGATTAAAATTCCTATATGTCGCGTATTCTAGGATAAAAATTAATAAAATAATATGTTGGCATAATTTATAGAAAGTTATACAAGCCATAATCTATCTCTCTATCTATATATTTCAGTTGATTGACAAAAATAGAAATAAACTATTTCTCAAAAGATATGTAAGATAAAAATTCCGCTTATGTTTGTTTAATTTTAGTTAATAGATAGATATGTAGTATTTCATAGTCATATCCACCAAAAAATAATCTAGATATAAATAAAATAGCACTTATCAAATACTACATATCTATCTATCTCAAAATTTAGGTCGTTTGACTTTTTGGTACGCTTTTTAATAGGGGTGGACACAAATCCCGCAAATCCCGATCCCGTCCCGATCCCGGTGGGATTTAGGACAAAATAGCGAATCCCGTCCCGATCCCGTCCCGCAAAAATTATGCGGGACGAAACGCGGGACGATCCCGATGGGATCCCGCAAATCCCGTCCCATCCCGCATATAATAATAATAATAATTTTATAATAATAATAATAATATAATATTATAGAATAATAATAATATATTATTAGTATTATTATTTTGAGCAAATATTATAATTATAATTATAATCATAATCTTCCATTTATAATAATAATAATAATATTTGTTTATAATAATAATATTATTATTATTTGAGCAAATATTATTTATAACTATAATAACAATTTTCAATTTATAATAATAATATTATTATTATATAATATTATAATATAATTTAATAATAATATTAATTTATAATAATAATATTATTATTATTATTATATTATTATTATTATATCATATTATATTTTTTTCTTGTAAAGTATAATTATTTTATAATAATGACAATAAAAATAATTAATATTATTTTATTGTATTTTTAATTATAACGTGGGATTATTATTATTATTATTATTATTATTATTATTATTATTATTATTATTATTATTATTATTATTATTATTATTATTATTATTATTATTATTATTATTATTATACCCATTTAGAGTTACAAGAGACAAATAGCTAAATACGGTATTCTTCCCAATTATCAATCGATAATGAGACAATATCTAGTGAATCTCGTCTCAATTCCTTTCCGTCCTGATCTAGTAAGATAATGTAGCCAAATATGTTGAACATTATAATTAATTATACAATCATTGTATGAATTAATAATAGTATAATAATAATAATAATAATAATAATAATAATATTATTATTATTATTATTATTGAATAATATAGTTGAGAAGAATACCGTATTCAATATATTATACAAAAAAATGAATTATGAAAGCATTTTTCACTTTGCAAATTTATATAATATTTTATTATTTTTATATGCGGGACAAGGCCCGTCCCGTCCCGATCCCGTCCCGTCCAGACACCATCCCGTCCCGATCCCGTGCCCACCCCTACTTTTTAATGTGTTAAAAACTCTATGAAATATTTTTTTTTTCAAAATTTTTAAAATAATTTCAAACTTATTAGTAATAAGTTTCAAATTTAAATAAAATTTTTGAAAAAAATCAATATTTTATAGAGTTTTTAACACATTAAAAAGCGTGTCAAAAAGTTAAACGACCTAAATTTTGAGACGGATGGAGTAATATTTTTGGTAAGTATGACTATGAAGTATTTTATTTATATCCACCCCTTATACTTATTATTTTAGAAGCATCCTCTTTGTAAAAGAATGAGTCACGTGTCCATTCTTTTAGCAAAACTAAGAAGCAGTTTTCCCTTTCTAACTCACGTTCATCAATTAACGTTTATCAGCAACCCTAAAAACCCAATTTTGCAGCCCCACGTTCTCCTTCAACCGCTTCTTCCACATTAGAATTAGGCAGAAGTGATACGTACTCAACTCGGGTGGAGCGAGTACAACCCAATCGTCCGGTACCAAGGTAAGTCGATCGATCACCCTCGCGTCGTGGAGTAGGGTCGATCTCCAACCTTTCACATGACTTTAAAAACCAATTGGATTCATATGGAACTAATCAAATTCTTGAAAGCCACGTTGACCTTTGAAATGGCAATTGAAAATCGGCGGCAGTGATTCCCAACTCGGCTCTGCACTGATGAAATCCCCAACAAATTAAAGCGTTGACTTTCGATTTCAATTGGAAAGTCACGGAACTTATTGTTCGCCGATTAGCCTAATTAATTAGCAAGACTAATTAATTAAGAATTCAAGTGCAGACCGACGTCAACAGGGGCTCCTACAGGCACGAGCGCAGCGACGGTGGTTAAATCAGGAGCGGAGGCGCGATGTGACGGTGTGGTGATGGAACAAAGTTAATCTCTTCCAAACGAAGATGAGATTCCGATCTTCAATCAATTCCAGCGAGAACCTTTGATTGAAGATCCAATTGAATTCAGCAGTAATCAGTAGCAGATTGAAAGATAGGGTTTGACGTCAGGGAGGAAAGGGGGAGTCTCAAACTCAACGCTCTGCAATCCTCTAAATTTAACGTAAGAATAAACATTAACCCTAATAGAGTATTTAAAGAAAATTAATAATGGGTCTAATTGGCTAACGGGTAGGACTTACTATGTAAAGTAAGTCCACACCTCTTATTAAGAAACAATACTAAAAATAAAAATAAGTTGATATAATAATAAATGCTTTATTATTGCGACGTCGGAGTCGTATCCTACGGGAGCTGGAACACATCAAGAAGAGAATCACGTTCTTCCTCACAAGTAATTCTTCCGCCGAATTGATCGGGGTTATCGTGGAAGCGGTGTGTGATCGGTGAGAGGCTGGAGGGTTGTTGGTGGGCGGCGTCGCATTCGATGAGGCCTGGAGGCAGCAATCGGGTGGTAGGCGGCGAAATTGGAGGCAATGGTAGGCGAAATTGGAGGCGAATGTGGTAGGCGGAATCGGGTTCAACTCAATATTTGGATTCGATCAAACGAGTGCGATGGTAGGCGTCGTAATTGGAGGCGAAGGTGAACTTCAGGGGCTGTTCTGGGCTTTGCCATTAAACAAGGATAAATCTGCGACAGGGGGATTGAAATTGGAGACGGATCGAGGGAGAGAGGAGAAAGGGGCTTCCCATCGACAGTTGACGGCGGCGAAGAGAGGAGAGGAGGTGGCGCCGGAACCCTAAATCGGCAGCACCGCCCTCCTCTCGTCGAGCCTGGCCACCGGACTTCCTCCGCCGCTACAGGTTGGAGAACAGCCGCAGGAGGCGGAGATACTGGGAGATGGAGGATCGGTCGAGGATGAGGTGTTGATATCGAAGATTCTTCATGCCCTAGCTTCAATCCTCGAAAACCAAGAGGCTAGGTTTGTTCCCCCATCTCTTTCTTTATATATCTTGGTTATTCAAATTGAATGTTTTATTTCTTGGCTCTTTGGAGTGTTGTTCAATTGGGTTTTCTGTTGTTGGTTACGTTCTTGACATGTTGACAGTTCAGATAATCTTGTGCCTACATGAACCATTGATCAGAATTAGAATTTGTGTAATTCTACTGTCATGCTCATGGCGTGTATGGCTTTAAGAAAACGACTCGGACAATGTTTAAAGAATTCAGATATTTGGACTAACGTTCGTGAGTTTAATTGTTCTTCTCATCCAACTTTCGTTGGTTAATCATCGATCTGGGTTTAGGGTATGGATTGAAGAATATGTAGAGTTGTGGAAATTACATTTTGGTGTTGGTGACTAAAGAGATAGGGATTGTGGAACTTTAAGCTTCTATGTTCTAAAATTAAATGGAATACACATTTTATAAACACTTGAATTACAGTTAACGGCGTCGTTGAGAATGTTGTGCTTTTGTTACTATGAATGGCGTCTACTTATCATTTATTATCTGTGAACTTAATTCTGCTTCTGAAACTTCACTTTTTTTTTTTTTTTGGGTGACCTTAGGTCTGAAACTTCACTTTGGATCTTAGGTTTGGTTATGTTTTGATAGCTCTAGGATCATGAATTTCTACATATGATGAACAGTTTTATTGGGATGTCGTCAATCCTCTCTGTTTTTTATAATGGCTTTATTCGATGATTTTGTAAAAAAAATCGAATGGAATTAACTATATTTGTTATCAAAATGTTAATAAGTTTTCTTCTTTGATATGGATGAAGGAAATCGAGAGAGAGAAGTTGGAGAAAATGAAACAGAAGACGGAGGAGACAACCAACACAAAGAAGGAGAAAAACCAATTATCGAATTGAAGAAACTGTTTGGTATCACATTCCTAATAAATTTTATGGTTTGATATGGATTAAGAAAACGTATAGTGGGAAATTAAAGCAAAAGGTTATGGACTAGGTCAAACTCAATGCGTTCCAATGTTCTTGGTAGGATAATCCTAATGACTTTTCTTATTTAACTTTTAATATGGATTATGAAAATGGACAGAGAAAAATTGGAGAAAATGGAAGAGAAGGCTGAGATGGAGAAGCCAAAGACATAGAAGGCCGAGAAGCATACTGTGAGTCAGGTAAACTTAATTTAATGAATGGTTCTTTGTGGCTAATTGGTTTATTGCTTCGTAAAGCTTGGGTTCCTGCTTCAGTTTGAGTTACATTGAATTTTGATGCATGGTTTATTGCTTGGTAAAGCTGAATTTGGTGAATGAAACATAGAAAACACGAAGAAGATCAACTTTTATGTGATTTTGATGACACAAGGTGTTTTGAAACTTGCAAGTCTATGTTATTTAAAAATTGACACTCTTTGGAAAGAACTTGCTAGGCTTTGAAGCCTAAACTCTGTTGTGATTTGAGTTCAAATACCAAAACTATATTTGTCAAGATAAAGCGATAATGATCTTTGCATTAGTTGAACACTCCTGAAATTTTCTTGGATGTAGGTCAATGATTTTGTCAATTGTGGCGTCTATGTTTTCACTCCTGAATTTTTTTGTGCAATCGAGAGTGTATATGCCAACGGGGAAGAAAAAGGTGCATATATGATTATATGTGCAGCATACACCTATAGTTAATTAGATCCATAACCATTTTTCCTTCTTCCTCTATGAGTTGTGCATGTAAGGAGGTGGATAGTCTGTGATTTCTTGATGTGAAATAATAATATATTGATGGCTGTTGCATTGAATTTTGCGTAGATGTTTCTTTCATCCTTTATGTAAAATTAAAACTTACTTGAATTAGGAATGATAGGCATAATGCACATCTATTTCCATAACTGCAGGGTGTGATGCAAATAAGGAATTTTTTTGTTCTGTCATTTGTCATTGTCATCACAGTTTTATGAAATGTTTGATTTTGTCACCTGTTTTTATTTTTTATTGTTCAATTGACCATGCAGGGTTTTCAAAGATGTATGTGAATGAGCAAAGGGGTCTTCTAAGATTGGTTCTAAAGTCTTTTAATTAGTAACTTTCACAAAGAGGCTATAGAGGCGTGTATGGAACCATTTGCAATTGTATATCACTTACTCTTGCTCCATTTACTGTATACATAGTAATAAAACTTTTGCTTGTAAGAACAAAAAGTGCTTACATTCAATTAGCAAAGCTATTTCATTTATTAGATATTAGTTGAAGAAAGTTAAGGATCCTCATGACTTCTATTCTTTGGCATCTGCCTTGTATAGTTCCTGGTTTTGTAATAATATACATATAATTTGTATGGATGTGTTTGTATTGAATCGCTTTTTTGTAATATGATGTGTAACATAGAAAGTGTTATAAAGGACTAGACTCGGTTTTCTTAGGCCAATAATTACAATGTCAAAGGAAGTGTGGAAGTGGCTAATCTATTATTTATTCTTTGTCAAATTCAAAGTCCTGATCGTCTCGAGAAAAGACTTCATCATAACAACGGAAGATTTCGAACAATGGTATAGTGAGGAGAATGAGCAAAATGATATGTTAGTGAAAAATTGATATTTGTTGAGTGTTTTATGTGGTACGTCAAACTCGATAGAAAATATTATGAACACAAACCCGAACATGGTTCGAAAAAAATACTAGTTTAACTAAATTAACTAAAACATAAATATAACTTTCTATAAATATATTATTTTATTTTTTCTAGAATCAACCACAACACGCCACGTATTTAGTATAGGTATATAGATGATATGGTTTGACCCAAAAACTTTTCCATGTTCTGTAGCCTGTATCCGGGGTTTTTGATCGAGGGTCTCAACAATCAACATCGTGTGTGGTGTTGAAAGCTTAAGATTCTGCAGGCTTGATATGCATTTGGTGACTTGTACACGTTGGTGGATAATCCACACCGCCTTTGGGGTTGCTTCAAGCTCAGCCACTACTTTCGAACATTAAGAATCGAAAAATCCTCTGCCACTACTTGCTAGGTTTATATGCTCGGTCCCTATATCATATCTCATCCTAATCATCATTTCATGCGAATATATTATGTGATTGTTAATTCGTTTGGTGTATACACTATACATGCCGAATGTCATATAGAATCACACTTTATTATATATATATATATTTCAAAGGCCAAGTTCAACCGGCTAACCCCCGGAAGTATATATGATACATGCATATTTTACACTTTTGTGATATACAGAGGTGGATCCTCTTTAGGGCTAGGGGTGGCGGTCGTAAAATTTAACATACATATTTGTCTCGTCTATAGCTTCGATTTAATATATTATAAGCTCAGTTTTAATATCTGAGCAAAAAGTTATAAGTGTTTCAATTTTCAGGACTGAACCTATATAAATTAATTATTTCATACATCATTTACCAAACTGATATACTTTTGTTGTAATTATCATTTGTTATACTTCATATCTTAATAATATGATTATATTTGATAACTTTAAATTATGAGGTTATATTGAAATATTTAAAAACCATGAAATAAAGCATACAAGATTTATGTTTTTTTTTAGTTACATATCTATAATATTGATGATTTTTCGAAAAAAAAAATTTAGGGTTTAATTTTACAAACAATTTTATTCATCTAACTTATTGTGCAGGCGCTTTATTCTCACCCATCTTTCCCTTTGTTGTTAATTAAAATTGGGGCTTTGAGTAATTGAGTCTTCTCCTTCGAATCCCAGTCTATTTCCTGTAGATTTCGTTACTCTCCGTTCAGGATCTGTGCAAATTCGTATTCAATTTGGCCTGGCTTCCGATGGGTCCTCCGTTCGGCGCCGATGGCTATCACCTCCCTCTCTGGTTCCGCCTGTTGCATCTAGATCTCGGATCCGTGCCGCGCTTATCTCCGGCGTGCTATCCTAGCCGCCTCCGATCCTGTCTTCCCTCGTCGGTGCTGGTGTTCGCTTCGGGCTTCGCCGTCGATCGTAGCCGGGGTGGGTTGTTGGTTTGGTGTGGTGTGGTGCTGGGAGTCGTCTGCCTTTGTCGGTGTCCAATTCCGGCCACTTTCGCCGCCGGTCCCCAGTGGTTCCCTTTGTTGCGGCTGCTGGGGCGCAATGTTTGGATTGCAAGTTTGGGCTCGTCCTTGGTGTGCAAGGCTCTGGTGCAACCTTGCACGCCAAGTTTGGAACTCAAAAAAAAAAAAACCAAACTTTGTGTCGTATACTCTTATTTGTATTTGTGAAACAACTATAAATAAAATTTTCCGAAAGGGTTAGACCAAAATCCCGAAAGGGTTTGAACAAAATCCCGAAAGGGTGAGATTAAAATCCCGAAAGGGATTAGAAAATAATCTCAATATTATTATTGTTATTATTATAATTTCTCCTCGGACCCTTTAGTTTGGTTCCGGGTTAATACACAAATTTCCGTGTGGTGGTTGATTTCCTCTTTGGTTTGGCCCGTAGTAGTCCGCTCTGCTGGTGTCGGTTCGTTGCTTTGGCGTTGTTGCGTTTAGTTCCGAGTTGGGTTGCAGCATCGAGCTTCCTGTATGATCTAGAGGATCGTGACTGGGTTCGTGATCTTCGAAGATCCCTCATCTAGGTGGGGTCGGTTATCCGCTCTTCCACAGGATTCACCCTTTCCGAATGTGGGTTGCTGTTCTCCGCCTTCCCGGCGTCGAGGCACCGTGAGAGTCGTCACGCTCTCCCGTGTTCTCGGCATTCGTGGCTCGCCTTGGATCTTCTTCGTCTCCTCCGCTCGCAGTTGGATTTGTATGGGTTCGTTGGAGGGGTTCTTTCACTTGGTTGATTTGTGTTATAGTATGATGTATGTTGACGGCCTGTCTGTCTGCCGATCCGTCGGGCTCTTGAGTTATCAGACAGCCTGTTGTCTGAATCTCAAATTCTTACCTTATCAAAAAAAAAAAAAGTTACGTTGTACCGTACATATATCGGTGCGTTGTTTTCTCATATTCAGTTTATAAACCATCACATCGATGCATTCTATTCAAAATAACGTGTAGGGTTGAACATGAGTAAAAGTTTTATTCGTAATATATGCTTTAAGAAGAAAAAAAGGGAAAACTTATTTCTAAAATTAGAAGAAAAGAAGAATAATCTAAGTGAAATATCTCACATAAATATTATACATATAAAAATAAATAAAAATTACATGTAAATATATGTTACAAATTTGTAAAATACAAAAAAGAAAAATCAAGAGTTCATGAACTCATCAAAATATTCCAATTTATCACAATATTTTTTTAATAAAAAAATTACACCAATATTTTGGTCCATTAAATTATCACAGAGGCTATCCTGGACCAATCCGTACAGCCCATCACAATTTATAGTGTGAATCTCGCGATTACTGGGCCAATCCAAACAGCCCAAATTCGATTTGTACTGTTATATTTTCAGGCCGGGAATAAGCGTCACTGCTATTTTCGCCGTCGGGATTTTGCGGGAAACTGAAAGTCTGAAACCGGAATTTCTGGAAGCCCTAAATTTGTCCGATCTACGCATTACATTATCTTGTTTGTGAACGGAATTTCTTGCAAATTGTCCGAGTGATTCGGTATTTTCAGAAACCCTAATTTGCTTGTTTGTTTGCTCCGGGTTTGTGTGGATTCCGGCCGGATCAGGTGGCGGAAGTGACGGTATTAATCGATGTCGATTGTGGAATTGCCGTGGCTCCAGAGATGAGAAGCGAAAGTCAGGATCTGGAATCCGGCGGGGGTGAGAGAGAACAGAGCGGTTTTGGACGTGAGTTTTTCGCCACCTGTTCTCGCAGCAATGCGATGGCGAGCTCTTCTTGCTCAAATCTGGAAAGGAGAGAGGAAGCATTGTTCGACTGATGAGTGCTAAGAGGTCTAGTTATGGTATCCGGAGGAATGAAACAGTTTTGCCGAGGACGGCGTAATCTCGTCTTAGGTGCTGGGAGGTTGATTAGGTTTCCTCTATGCACTTTCTTAGTTTTCGTACTGCTTTGTTTCTTTATGCACACATGTGATTGATTGAAATGTTCTTCTGCAGGCAGTTGCTCTGGAATTGAAATACCTGCTATCTGTTACCGCTTTTGTGTCTGGATTCATTTGAAGGTTAAGATTGCAGGTATGGCCTCAAGTGTGTTGTCTGAATGTGCTAATAATATCAAATTGATCTTTTGTGCTGATAATGTATTACGTAGGATTTAAGATTGCGAGATGTAGAAAAAAGGATTGTGGAAACTGGAAAGCGTCAGTAAACCTCAAGGTCTTCAATGAGGCAGGTAAGTCATTTGCTGATTAATGGCTTGACATTGAAAAACAGTTTTGAGTGTAAATTGTGACATTGAAAAACAGTTTTGAATGCGAACTCTCACAATCTGATATCTGAAATGCTGAAAATTTTTATTTTCAATATTTCATGTATAGCAGCAGACATAATCTGTGATGCTTCTTTTAATTGAATAGCTCTGTTGTTGGTGTTTGATGTGTTGCTCTTCCTTGCAAGCTCGTTAGTCATACGTGATTTTACTTTCTGTAAAATATGTCTACTGTGGGTTTGAAATGTTTTGATTTTGGTTATTTCATGAGAATAAATTATCATGCTACATGCAATGTTGGCAGAGTAAGTGCTAACAGCCTCCCCGAGTCATTTAGTTGGACTGGAGCGGTTTGACATATGACATGGATACCGTGACAAGTCAAATATTAACATTAAGTCATTAAATGTACATTGAAGTTCTGGCATTATCTGCAATTGTATCTATAACTGATGCCTTACAAGTAAGTATTAACAATAGGCTATTTTCAATGGCAAGTTCTGACGCTAAGTTGTACCACTGAAAGTCTTTGGGCTATTAAATTCTTGCGGTAGCTGTTCAGCTTACAAACAAATTAATAAATGCAATGAAAGGGACTTCAATCTAAACAATACAATGTTCAAAATACCCCTTTATGTTAGAATATACATATTTGGCTACTTGTGGCCTGATGTTTATGGTTTATGGTCTTCATTGCAGGTCAAGAAAGCAATCTTGAATAAACTGGGCCACTCAGGCTCATGACCAGGTTAATGCTCTACTAGAGTCAGTAATTGGTTTGGATCCATTTGAGTTCTTACTAGGCTAATCTGAAATTGGTTAGTTCTTACTAGAGTTCGAAGAACTCCACCGGATCTGATTCTTTCTGACCAAACCTTATCGGGACATGTTGCATTGTTTTTTTATCTCAGCAGAGAAGACCGGAACAAGTACAAAAACCATTATGGCCTTTTTCCACGAAAGGTGCATGCCATAACTCTTATGATACTATCCTTTAATTGACCGTGTATGTGCTCCTTTTCTGTTCTTGAGATCTGGTATGTAGTTACTGTGGGATTCAGGTAGGTTTGATCTTTTGACTTGGGGATGAATATACTAAGTAGCTTAGCTTGGATTTATTTTTAATAAACAAAACACATCCATCTATTATTAAATCAAATCTAGCTTAGCACGATCATCTTCCTCTTTTGTTGACTACATAAAGAAAATTGCCTTAGTTGAATTCCCTCTCTTGGAAACCAGCCAATGAGGCTTTTATACAAGTCATCGTACCATTTTTTAGATTAGCTTGTAAAATATCAAATAATATAGATGAAAACACATGTCCTTGCTCTTGTTAAAGGGAAGACATATTTAAAAAAAGAAAGAGGAGATATAAGGAAAGGGTGTACGCGATGCAGTTGGATATTTACTTGTTTAGATCAACTAATTTAGTTGGCCATATATAGTCTAACCCGGTTGGCAGTTGGGTTCATTAAATGACTTTATTTTGTGGATGAAGGTGACCGGGATCCTCCTTATATCTAACTATCCATGACATTGTTTTATATAACGTCTAGGGATTTGAATGATTAGATACGTTCATTCACGTTGCATTGACAAATTTAGAACACTTTTTTCCTTCTATTTCACTCTTATTAGGGTGATGTAATTTGAAGCTAACATGTCGTGTAACTAAATGTTGATTTATGTGTTTTTAAACATATCCTTGCATATTTTTGTTTTTCTGTTATGATATCAAAAACTTAGTCATGATTAGAAGGACGTATTAGGCTGAAGCCATTTTTTGAAACCCAGTGGTTAAGTTGTTTTCGAAATAAAATTTGGGACCTTTAGGTTTTTTATTTCTCAAATTTGTGGACAGGTAACTATTCTATATTGTTACACTAAGACATTAAATGCATTTGGAGCTGGGTAGGCCTATTAGTTATGGCCCAAGAGTTCTTGACCCCCCTATACCATAACTAACCCCCAAAGTTAGAACCTCAAGTAAAAGCTGATGAAATTCAAATTTCCTCAGCTAAGCTGATGTAGTTTAGTAATTGTCCTCATTTTAGCTGATGGTAAATTTACCCTCAGTAGTTGATGTCCTCAAGCATGAAACCTGGTTTTACCCTTAGCCAGGTTTCATAAAAATATATACTTTCATTTCTTACAATTAGTAGCTGATGTAGACTGTAGTTGTTGTTGTCCTCAGTGTAGCTGCTCGTGGCCCTTGTAATATGGGTATCTTCATACAACTACCATCACTTAATACCTCATTCAGGCTTCTTTACTCAAGTTTAATTAGTTGGGTGGCTAGCTTTTAGTTTGCTTCTATAAATCTAACCTTTCCTGCAGAACTTTAAAATTAGTATACACTATTGATTCGGGTAAAAGATTTGGTTGCTTTCGTTATCAGTCGGTCTAATCTTACCCCTACTAGTTGGAGAAGAGCTTTGTGGCTGCTCCCCATAGATTTGCTCCTCTATTGTGCGTCATTTACTCTCTACTGTGCCCACCAGTGAAATTTTGCCATCACTGGTTTGCTACCGCTTGCGGTGCACAGCTGCTAGAGATACGAGAAAAGAAGAGTTAGGCCACCACAAGGAGTCGATATTTGCTCACACAATATCCTTGTATACAGCGGACCACCTTGCTTCGTTAGCCTTTTCTTTTCCCGCCTGGTTTGTAAGAATTGTTTGATAGATTTTTTTTTGGTACCAAGAATTGTTTGATAGATGGTCTAGTGTTTCTTCTCTTTTAGGGCCTGTTTGGTATGCATTCCCTCAAAACCATGAATCATCGAGATGAATTATTCCCGATTTAAGTGTTTGGTATGATGAAAAATTTGAATCTAAATGATTCCCGAGAATAATTCATTCCCCATTTTGTAGCTAATTTCATTCCTATCAAAATATTAGGTCTCCATTCTAACTTATAAATCCATTAATTCTCTATTATAATAATAATAATAATAATTATTATTATTATTATTATTATTATATTTATAATATATTATTATTATTATTAATTAATATTATTATCACTATTTTATTATTTAATATATAATACATTTATATTAATATTATTATTTTTATCACTAATTTATTATTTTAAAAATATTTTCTTTTAATTATATTGTCATTGCATTTTGATTTCTATTATAATTTTGATCACTGTTTTATCATTTAAAAATTATTATTATTATTACTATTATCAATTATTATATTATATTTCTATTTCTATCATTATTTTGTCACTATTTTTTTATCTAATATATATTTTATTAATTGTTAATAGTAATAATGTTTATTATTTTATAGGGTAAATTACATATAACCACCCATAAATTAGGTTGGTTTTCAAATAACCACCCATAAAATTATAAATTACAAAAAAACACCCATAAATTTGGTTTGTTTTCAAAGGATCACCCATTTGTTAAATGTCCATTTGTTTCATGTGTAAAGATGAAAGATGAAAATGCCCTCAAAAGACCACCCACTTGATGAGACGCAAGCTAGGAAGCTCAAATCAATGAATATAGTAATGGATTAAATGACTGCATGGTAACTAAAGAATGTGTATATCTTGACCACATTCACTTAGTTATTGTTGTTGCTTTATTTTATTTTATTTTTAAAAATGGCAAGGATTTGGGGCGGTCAATCGATGTTGAACCACCGCTCAAGAGCGTCCGACGTGATGAGCTTCATAAGTCAACCAACCCCTAGTGAGCGAGACGATCAGCGACCTGGTTGCCTTCTCTGTAGACGTGGGAGAAGAAGATAGCCTCGAAAGCTTGGAAAAGGGCAAGCACGTCGGAGAAGATCATTTCGATTTCTCACGGACACCTCCAGCAACCTTTGAGGATATTTATAATAGTAAAGTTGTCGCCCTCTCCATCTGGGTGAATCCTCGCTTGATCGCTTTTGAAATACCAAGGTGGAGACCGCGTATCTCAGTTGTCAGCATTGAAGCCTTACCACAAGCTTGCGCACCACAAGACAAACCTCTTCCTTGGTTGTCCCGGATGATAAACCTAGAAGGAGCGCGATCATACGAAACCCTTGCTCAGTCAAAGTTTAGTTTCAAAGTATAGTTTGGTCTTTTGACGATCATGGTTTCCTCCTCCGGATCTTCTACCTTTACCTTTTTCCAGTTTGATCTTTGGAGTTTAAAGTGCTTTATCTATTCATCTACACCTCGGGAGACTAATTGTCCTCAAAGATGATCTTATTTCTTATAGAACAAATCCCCCAAATAGAGAAAGCAAGAGTTGATTTTTGTTCGGGGGTTAATTTTGAGAAGATTTCGGAAATGATATCCTTATAAGCTCTATCGGTTTTACTTGTGGATCTTATAATTCTTTCTATTTGTTGATCCATTCTCCCTATAGCAGAGAGTGTAGTCGGGCATTTTGTAGTGTAGTCGGGCATTTTGTAAATATATGAGAGTGCATCCTAATTTCTAGCGAGATGTGTATACCCTTATTTCTTAATCTTACTTTTGTTGGAGTTCCACCTAGTATATTTTTCCAAAGGAAAATTTTCACCTTTGGTGGGCAATCTATTTTTCAGATCTACTCAAGGGGTTCAATTGAGCTTGGGTTTCTTCTTGTGATGTGCTGGTGGGCACTGCCTGTTGAAAACCAACCATTTCTACTCGCTTCCCAATACAACTAATCTTGTATTTCGTTTGTCGGTATGTGAATATTGGTGATCTCTTCAATTATTTTCACTAATAGCACTACTTTTAGTCTCTGTATATTCCAAGTTTTGTTTGAGGTTATAAAATGCTCAATAGTTTCCTCTTCGTTTATCTGGTCATGTACTCGTTTTTGTAATAAGGTTATTTCGTTATTGAGCCATTTATGTTTCCAAAAACGTTATTTTCCCATTTCCTAATTGCCAAATTAGTCATGCGCAAAATTCATCTTTTATTTTCATTAGTTTTGCTCATTGCTAAGATGAGTTCCTCTTTTTCTTGTAGTCCCATATATTTTCCCCTTTCAAGTATTTTTCATTAATTATTTTCACGCATTCATTATGTGGTTCTGCTAGGATTTTCCATATGAGTTTAATTTGCAGTGCCTTGTTCATGTTTTTTTATTTATTCGCCTCAATCCACCTTTATCTTTTGGTCTGCATATCTTATCCCATGCAATAGGAAGTTTGTATGATTGGTTCTTGTTCTAGAAGAAACACTTATTTTGTCGATCAAGTAATTCAAGTTCCTTATGAATGCTTTCTGGAAGCATAAAGCTTTGCATAATATAATTCGATTTAGCAGCTAGGTTAGCTTTGATGAGTGTAGCTCTCCCCTGCTGGGCCAACAAGGAGTTGGCTTTCCATCTTGTTAATTGCCTTTTAGTTTTTTCAATAACCTCTTCAAAGGTGTTCCTATCAACCATGCCGTTAATAATTGGACATCTGAGATATTTGTAAAGAGCGGCTTGGTTTGGAATATGTAGAATTGTTTGGATTCGTTGTTTGTGGTTATTCGTGACTCCTTTGTGACTTGAAAAACTGATTTTTATAAGTTGACCTTTTGACGTGATATTTCGCAGTATTCGTCATAGATCATATCAAGTACCGACGACCAAGAACTAGGGGACACTTCGACCCCACTTCTCATTAGGGCATGCGCTCGGCTCCTTGGACAACTTGTGTTCAACGAGGCCTTATTCAAGACCCATCACGACTCACCCATGGCTACCTTGATTCAAGTCCAATCCGAGCCTGCTCTTGCAAGTTGAGGTGCCACGGACCAGCCTTGCAATGAGAACGTTGAAGGAACTCAGTTGCATTACAACTGACATTGAAGACACTCTTGAAGATGACATTGAAATCCAGCCATGAAGACAAGAGTCGTTACCTCCACCTTGAAGGCACGATTGAAGATGGTATTGAAAGTTATCTATCGACTTCAATAATAGTAACGGTCGACTTCAATGCTCCCATTTAACGTTAGTCATTGAATGTCATCAAATGTTTGACTCATTCCATTGCATTAATTTGGTTTTAATTGTCAAATTTGGATTAAATAGAATCTATTTTCTAGGCTAGATGTGCAAAATAAAAGGGGCTTATGCGCCACCGATTAGCGATGGAGAAGAATTTCTAGGTTTTCCTTGTTATTAGTTTTAAGTTTTCTATAGTTATTAATCTATCATTTTAGTTGTTAGTTCTAACTAATGTTCCTCAAAATACTTATGCGTGATTCTTGAGTGTTGAAGGGAGTTTGGTACTTGAATCGATCGTGAGGTTCGGTGATTCTAGAGCCAGTTTGGTGTCATCGAGTTTTGATACGATCTCCGAACGAAGACACCAAACCGGATATAGAATCACCCAATCTCACGATCGATTTAAGTACCGAACTCCTTTCAACACTCAAGAATCACACTTAAGCATTATGAGGAACATTAGCTAGAACTAACAACTAAAATGCTAGATTAATGACTATGGAAAACTTAAAACTGATAACAAGGAAAACCTAGAAATTTTTCTCCGGCCTTAATCGGTGGTGTGTAGGCCCCCTTTTATTTTGCAAATCTAGCATAGAAAATATGATCTATTTAATCCAAATTTGGCAATTAAAATGGAATTAATGCAAATGGAATGAGTCAAACATTTGATTACATTCAATGATTGACGTTAAAGGGGAGCATTAAAGTCGATCGTTACTCTTATTGAAGTCGATAGGTAATGACTCTCATCTTCATGGACAAATTTCAATACCATCTTCAATCGTTCCTTCAAGGTGGAGGTAACGGCTCGTCTTCATGGCTAGATTTCAATGCCATCTTCAAGAGTGTCTTTTCATGGCTAGATTTCAATGCCATCTTCAAGGTGGAGGTAACGGCTCTTGCTTTCTAGCCAAAATCTCTCTAGCCATGATAAATAGGTATGGGGATAATGGGTCACCTTGTCGTAATCCTTTTTGCAATGTTCTAAAAGGCACTAGGTGGCCGCTAGACGGCAGGTGGCCACCTAGTTTAACGTATATCACATTTCAATAATTTAACGTATATCACATTTCAATAATTCATATAATGTAATAGTAATCCATAATATCACTCATGTACCCAAATTTGTGGGGCTTAATTAACACTTAAGTAAATAAACGCAAAAGCAAGCATAAGATTAACGACTTTAAACCTTATAAAATCCAAAACCATAGTTTTGACTCAATAGCAAATACATCCCGACTTAGGCCGTAAAAAATCCTTAAGTCGACTAATCACTTGACTAAACGCTAAAATTGAATAATCGTCAACCTAGATGGACCTAGGCGGT
Organism: Persicaria tinctoria; assembly: GCA_037127255.1. Lineage (NCBI taxonomy): Eukaryota > Viridiplantae > Streptophyta > Magnoliopsida > Caryophyllales > Polygonaceae > Persicaria > Persicaria tinctoria. The sequence goes on from JBANSL010000012.1 coordinate 13,724,654, forward strand.
ACTTAGATGGGCCTAGGTGGGTCTACGTGGTGCCTAGACGGATTTTCGTCCAGAGGCATGCCTAGGTGTAAAAATTCCTAGGTGTCTTACCGCCTCACGACCTTGTTTGTTTCCGAAAGAATGGAAGATTTCACGAGCGATTAATACATTGTCTTGAATTGCTCTGTCAGATACAAAGGCTCCTTAAAGTAGGTGTGTAATCTTTTCGATGAAGGGTCATTTTGTCGGCCGGGATTTTGGCGATAGCCTTATAGATAGTGGAACAGAGGTTGATTGGTCTGTAGTTGTTTGTTGTTCTCGAATTGTCATATTTCGGGATTAAGGTAATGAAGGTTTGGTTGATCTGGCGAAGCATCCTTCCAAAGGAGAAGAAACCTTTGATCGCTTTTGTGATTGACGGTCCCACGATGTCCTAACATTCTTGATAGAACTCAGTAGTCATACCGTAAGGGTCTGGAGATTTATCTTTTCCGATTGAAAAGAAAGAGTTTTTTACTTCTTGATTCGTGATTGGTTTTGTGAGATTTACATTATCCTCGTTTGTCAGTTCAGCGTTGATCAATTGCAGATATTCTCCTAATAATAGTATGCTCCTTCTTTTGTTATAATTTCTCTTATTATTTTTCTATTTCGTCATCCTATTGCTATTTTATGATACTAGTATTCAGAATTTGTATCTGATAGTCGAATATGCTTTGATTTAGCTCCTTGGTTCTATTGGATTCTCATTGGTTACACTCGCTCCAGTTTATGCATAAAAGTTTAAGTTGAGATGAAACTCTATCGTAGATGAAAAAACAAAGGCCAAATTGCCGGATTGGTATATAAAAGGGACCACAAATGACAGATTGGTATAAAAAAAACTTCGGAAATTTCACGAGGTACCCCCGAGGTATCGCTTAATTCACGTGGTGACCAACTGTTTTACACCTTTCACGTGGTGCCCTTGAAGTTATAAATCATTTCACCACATGCCCTTCTCCCCATTATTTAACGGATTCTGTTAAAAGGAAGAAAAAAACAATTAAATTAAAAGAAAAGGGGAGAGAAGAGACGTCAGACGGGCAGACGAAGAACAGAACGAAGAACATAAGATCAAACGGAGAAAAAGAAGGGTCTGTTGGTGCAGCATCCATACAGACCCAATGCCTTCGCCGACGGAGGCGCCACCGTTGTCGCAACCGTCGCCGCCACATCCACTACCTCCAATTGGTGGAATCCACAGCCACTAGCACAGAGGATAGGAGCGTCCAATTGTTGGAATCTGGTGGTGTCGCTGAAATTTTTCTCGAAAACCATGGATTTCTCTGTCGGAATTCGAAATCGAACGAAGCGAGGATGACAACAAAAGCTAGGGTTTTTGAAACGTCGTCTGAGATTTCAATTCAAAAATTTGAATATCCTCTTTCTCTCGCGCGCTTCTGTATTTGACGTCGATTCGTCTTGGGAAATTTGAAACTATCAAATTAATTTAAAAAAATATGGGGATTTATAGATTGATTGAGTTTTCTCCGGGGTACCATCGTCTAGGTCGAGCTCCTGGTTCTTCGCATCTTCCTTCTTTTTTCCCTCTTTTCTTTTTAATTTTCTAGTGTCAGAGCCTTCGGCGTCGGAGGAGGCAGTGGCTGTGGTGGCGGCAATTGTGGCAGCAGTGGCGCCTCCGTCGACGAAGGTGTCGAATCTGTATAGATGGCTGTTGGTGCAGCCCCTTCTTCTTCTCCGTCCGACCTTCTCTTCTTCGTTTTGTTCTTCTTTTTTGTCTGACGTCTCTCCCTTTTTCTTTTAATTCAACAGTTTTTTATTTTTCTTTTCTTTTTTTTTTTAACTTTCAACAAACGGAATCTGTTAAATAATAGGGAGAAGGGTATGGGGTGAAATGATTTATAACCTCAGGGGCACCACGTGAAAGGGGTAAAACAGTTGGTCACCGCGTGAATTAAGCGATACCTCGGGGGTACCTCGTGAAATTTCCGAAAAAACTTTAAGCGATAAATAGGTATAAAAAATGATATCAATGCGACAAATTGGTATATTTTCTTTAAAAATCCGATTTTTAATAAATTAAGTGAATTTATATCTCTTCAACTTATTTCCATTTAAAATTATAAACAATTAAAATAATCTACATTATGTTTGTAATATTTTAAGTTTTATATTTCAATTTTATGCTCAAATAAATTTAAAACTCTATTTGAATTATATTTTTTTTAAAGATGTATTTTTTAAAAAACTTGCTTTATATATCAATACCAACTCTCCCATTTTATTATTGAAAATGTTTATAAATTTTAAAAATATTTTATAGATGACGTTTTAATTAAAATTGTAATTCTGGTTCGAGGTACCGGACAGGTCAATTATTCAATAGTAAAGGCTCGGATCTAGATTGAACCGAATCTCTATCGAACATAAACGGAAAAGGACACGGAGATTTGTTTACGAGGTTCGGGAAAAGTTCCCTACGTCCCCGGCTCAAGAGAGCGTTCCACTGTGCTCTAAGGCGGATCAGAAATCATACAAACAAATCCTAAGAGAGTCATCTAAACAAGAACAACATGACAACCAATAACCGAAGGCTAAATTAACAAGCAACGAGTAATGTAGCAATGAGTGGAGAGAAGATTGAACTCCCTGAATTCCAATGTTTCTATGGACTAATCGGACTACAGCCGAGTCGTCGTCCACCGTTGAAGTCGTCCTTCGGTTGCAGAGCTTCGACGCCCTTTGGTTGCAGATCGAGTTCAAGATCCCTCAGATCTTTCTCGATGCCGTTCATCGCTCTTAGGTCTCGATTCAGTCCTTGTATAAGCCTCTGAAGGCTGCTCGGACTTGTGTTGCTGTACTCGACCTTTTTTCCCGGAATTGCGCTCAAGAATGGCTCCGGAGATCACTCGCCCTCGAGCTCTCTCGCTCTCGCTGGATCTCCCTCACCTCTCGAGTACTCAGGCGCTTCAGGTATCGGCACCACTCTCTTCTTCTCTTGGCTTTTCTCTCACCGGAGTGCCCAGCGCCTTTTCATCACCGGAGACGCCATGGGAGAAGCTCTCAAGCTCTCTCGGCGGCGACGAGCTCTTCGTTGTGAACCCTAACCCTCGCTCTCTCTTTTTCCGCCTCTGGGTTCTCTCTCTGTGTGCTACAGTGTCCAGGAGCATAAAAGGAGGCCTTTTATATAGCATCACGTAAAGTAACCAAAACACACTCTGCACATCTGTCAGAGAAGCTGTGTGGCTAGAGGAGGAGCTTATGGGTTGTAGATGGGTTATGTGGAGTTGTCCGGATCTGGGCCTTACCAACCTGATGGGTTACCAGCCCATTATACAAAACACACATATGATATATGATGTATATATATGAGTAAACTAGAGTTATAAACTCTACAAAAATCAAAAAAAGTTTATAAAGCATTAACATTATATAAATTTTAATAATATTCTTGAGTTTAATCATTAATGTTAAATTTAATGTAACAATTTATTCAATTTGTAAACATCTACATTGTGTGCAAAGTGAAAAAAATATTTTAAAAAACATTTATCTCAACCTTCCAAATAAATTTCAGGTTATTTTTTTCCCAAAAGTTTGCTTAAATTTTGAAATAAAATTCAACAAAATCTTCAAATTTTATAATCCCCACTAATATAATTATAAATTATTATTTTTGATAGATTTATTTTAGGCGAAATTGCAGGAAACCACCCTTTAAATAGGGTTGTTTGCAGGAAACCACCCTTTAAATTTATTTATGCGGCAAACCACCCTCTAAATATAGTAGTTTGTGACAAACCACCCTTTAAAATACATTCATTTGAAAAAACCACCCATCAACACTTTTAATTAAAAATCTATTAATTAAACCAAAATTACTCTTTTACCCCCCCCCCCCCAAATATATATTATATTTCAAGGTTGTTAGAAAGAAAATAAATTGTATTTTTATGCTTTTAATTTCAATTTAATGAATGACATTACGTTTGAAATCTCTTCTTTTCTTTTCTCAAACATTATGTTTGAAATCATTGGAATCTATATTTAAATCTTTATTTATTATATTAAATCTATATATCTATATATAATATTAATTAATAAGAATTTAATTAAGATGATGTGACATCTATATCTACTATATATTAATATATAAGTACTTATGATGATTTGGCATAACCCATTTTTTTTAGAATCCCATAACCAACTTATTTTTAGGTGTTTTAATCAATAAGCTTCAATTACAATTATATTTTTTAAAAATCCTTAAGATATTCTACATTTTTTTTAAACCAATGAGTTTAATTCAATACATTGAATTAATATATAATCTATATCTATATCTAAATATTCATATATTATATTAAGTGACTTAAGTGAAAACATTTTTTTAATGTTTATTCTCTCCTTGGATTGATATAAAATTATATTTAGTTAAATATTTTAAATAAGGTTACAATCGCTATATTGATAACGCAAAAATATAACAAAATTTTCTTTCTAACGTCCGTAAAAGAATATACTCTCTCCGTTCATTAATAAGTGTCGTTTGACTTTTCGACACGTTTTTTAAGGAGCTAAAAACTATATAAAATATTAAATTTTTTTAAAATAATTTTAAACTTATAACTAATATGTATAAAATTATTTTAAAAAATCAATTAAAAACTTTATATTTTATATAGTTTTTAACTCCTTAAAAAACGTGTCAAAAAGTCAAACGTCACTTATTTCTGAACGGATGTAGTATATATTAAGGGGTAAAAAGTTAATTTCGATTTACTTGATAAATTTTTAATGAAAAGTGATGATGGGTGGTGTTTTTTAAATGAATGTATTTTAAAGGGTGGTTTCCCACAAACTACAATATTTAAAGGGTGGTTTGCTGCAAAAATAAATTTAAAGGGTGGTTTCCTGCAAACTACCCTATTTAAAGGGTGGTTTCCTGCAATTTCGCCTTTATTTTATCTTACCGGTCTAATGTTTCATTAAAAATAAATAATTTGATTTATTAATTGAATTGAAAAATTGGATTTTTTTTTAAAAGGAAAATATACCAATTTGTCGCTCTAACTTTTTTTAATACCAATCTATCATTTATAGTACATTTTTTATCCAGTAATTTGGCCGAAAAAACAAATCACTCACTCCATCTCTACAAAGGTTTTACTGAGAACAACATTCTGTGGGTGTGAGGGGGAAACCACTTAGAAGTTAGAACCATTCACTCCATGCCTACCTATGCCTAAATTTTGTTTGGTTTATTTAAAGCCATTTAAAGCTGTAGAGTTGTAAGGAGTGATGACAAGTTTCTCTGTAGTCTGTGGGCTTGAGGAAACCACTTCTATGTTGTTAAGGCAACGTTTCAAAGCTATAAAAATGCATATTTCATTTCAAGGGCAACGTCTCGAACCTCAACACGCAATCACCTATTTCTATTTAGCACAATTGTGTTACTAAAAATAATCAAATCTAGTCGAAATATAAGTCTCTATCAACTATTATAAGAGAAGGCTCACATTGTACCTCAGTTTATCATCGAGCGTCTATCTATATCATTGTCTTTATATCACCCTCTAATTTTTCTCGGTGTTATCTTCTTTGTCAATTATCGGACCTGTCTATCAATGTGTCGAACTTCTTTCCATTTTTTTTTTCAAAAAAAACTAATCAAGAAATGGATAGATTAGTCATGTGTTGCTAGCTTGATCTCCCTCCCTCCTGTTTTCATCCATATATGATTTAAATCCTTTTAAATTAGAAACAAAACCCTTAAAATCAAACTCCAGAGGATCCAAATTGGGTATGCAGTATGGTGAAAACACCTCTGACTGGTTTGCACTCCACTTATGACTCCATGAGTCAAAGCCAACCGAAACAACTAATTAATCTAGAAAACACCCACCACTGGATATCAAGTGAACAGGAGGGAGTACTTATTAATTAGTTATAAGTTTAAAATTATTTTTAAAATATAAAAAAAATTAATATTTTATATAGATTTTAACTCTTTAAAAAATATATCAAAAAGTTAAACAATATTTATTTCTGAACAGATGGAGTATATGTTTGTGGTCGATCATACAAAATTAGGTCTTTTTTTTCTCTTAGTCAAATTTGATCAGATCGGATGTTATATAATACTGCATAACTCATTTAACGGTTGCTCTCATTTAATTATAATAAGAAACTATTTTTTTTAAATTAAAAAAAAATATCAGAAAAAAAATGAAAAATGAAAGAAAGGGTGTCCTATTTTCTTCCAAAGTTTCTCCGGCAATAAACTAACATCTGACATTACATTTTCAAATCTGAATTTTCTTTTTAAAAAATATTAAAATACTCACATTGGGTGTTTGGATTGCATATGCTCTAATATCTTGGATTGGGGTCCGGATCCTCTACTCCCATCGGTGTTCCCGACGGTAAAACACAAAATTATTTTGTATATAAATAAATATTAAAAAATATTTTTAGATTATATATCTTTATATTGATATGTTTATAAAATTTTATTAAGAAACTTCATGTTTTAAAAATATAGATAATTAAAATATCGATTCTTTTAGAAAATAATTTTTATTATTTTTTAAAACATGATTTTTCATAATTGTTTTGCATTGACTACCGGAGTGGAACAGGGTATCCGGCTTGCTTAGATTGCACTCACCAGTCACCACACATTCACACTGTTTCTGTGCACGTTTTTCTCATCATTCATCTCATTTAAAGGTTTCTCTTAGTTATGTTTTTTGTTGTTGTTGTTGCAACAATTAAATACGTAAAATATATTTTTAAAGGTATAATGTGCACGTATAGTGTACAGGTTGGAAGTGTACTTTGGAAAATTGATGTCTATATTTGAATGGCCTATAATTTTCCAAGGACTTTAAGTTTTTTCAAACTTTTAATATGACGGATTTTTAAGCTTTATACGATAGAATATACACTCACCGTTAATAACATGTCGTTTATTATTCAAGTTTTTTATGGTTATTACTCTGTTAATTAAAACTTGCCGTTTACTATTTATGCACCATTTTTTAGAATGATAAAAACTTTACTATTTATGCACGCTTTTTTATAATGATAAAAATTACTATATAAAATATTAATTTTTTTACATTTGTTTTTATAAATTCATCAAAATGTATGAAATTATTTTAAAAAATTAATATTTTATATAGTTTTTAACACCTCAAAAAGTGTACGTAAATAGTAAAACGTTAAGTTTTAATTAACGGAGGGAGTATGAAATAATATTATTAACTTTGAAAAAATTAATAAAAAATTGATATTTTATATAAATATTGGTTTTATTCCTTTGGCTTAGACATTTTTTTAAAAACTAAAATTTATATAAAATATGAGTATATTTTTTTTAAAGTAATACCAAAAAAAAATTCAAACTAAAAATGTAACGGAAGAGAGTGTCGACCAACAATGTGTCATCCAACCCAAAGTTGAGTGGTGACTTGTGACTGTATACAATATACACCTTGCCAAACAGCCAAAGAAAGTAAGAAAGCTACAATGGCAATCTTGTAATTTTATCTCGAATCAGGGACTTTTATACAGTACGAAAATTGGTTTTTAGAATATAAATAAATTAGCCCTCCCATTTCTCATCCTCCCTAAAATATCCTCCATTCCTCCTTGTCAATTTCAATTCGCCTTCTCTCTCTCACCTCTCTCTGTGTAGCCGTCTTTGTCAGTCCCTCTCTGGAGGCAAAAGTGTGTGTGAGGGAGAGAGGAGAGGATTTCAACACCGGTATACAGAAAAATGGCCTTGAATCTCAACCCGATGATCTTCCAATGCCGCAAATCGCCGTTGTTTTCGGCCGCTGGCTCTCCTCGGTTCAGATCTCGCGGCATTGTCATGGCTTCCACGCTCGGAGTAACCTCCAAGTGAGTTTTTCTGGTCTTGTTCGTTCTCTTTGATAGACGTTTCGTTGATTCTGTTTGGTTTGATTCTGCGCATTTCCATTGTCGATTTGTGCCGATTGCATGTCAATTGCAGCTCTTTCTCCTCGGTCTCTGTTAATCTCCATTTTAATTCCTTTCAGATAGATCATCGTCTGCAATATCTAGATTTCTGTTTTTGTTATAGTGGATTTTTCTTCGATGTGTTCGCCATTTTCGCTCTTATGCCAGCTGATCAGATCGTGGAGCGTTTTTCGGAATAATCCGACTCTTTCGAATAGCTCGGATGAGCTTATCGAATCAATCTCTCGAAATGCTTGTGGTCGTTGATTTCGAAGGTCTCAATCATCGGGAAAAATGCAGTGGTTCTTCCCGTTTGATGTCTCTCTTCGGGAGATATTGCTTTGTGAAGTGGCAGCTGACATGATTTGGACCCTTGATCTACTCACGGCATGCTTCTTTTCTTCTTCCTTTTTCTTTTTCCTTTTTTTGATGAGAAAAGGTTTTGGGTGAAATCAAGATCTACCTGAAAACCACCCACTTTTGGATGAGAAAATCATGGCATGCTTTTATTTATGTTATCTGGCTGTTCTTAATATTTTAATTTCTGTATTTTGAGTTTGTTGCTTGCATGCAATTTCTCTTTTTTCTCCAGTTTTCTTTCGAATTTTCTAGAGGCACCTGACCAGTCACCGTCATTTTATATATTTTTTTCTATATCTTTTACATCGATAATTTGGTTGAATTTCAGAATTTGTCATTCGTCACTGTTTCATGAATCTGATTCTAAGCCTTGTGTCCATTGAGTACGTTTGTGCCGATAGAGATTTTGTTCTCACTGTTTACTGTTTCGTGGTTAGGAAGATATGGGGGTTGAGAATGTTTAGACTTATTAGATCATTTGTTAGCAATTAGGTTTGATATTTTTGTGTCAAAAATGGTTGACCTTTTTCTGATAATTTATTTTTTGATTGACTACATCATATACGTTACTTGTAAAAAAAATTTCCTGCAAAATCTGCAGCACAATTGTACTAAATTTGCTCTAGAGATGGTAGTTCAGAACTTTCTAGATCCTTCAACCTTGCGCTCTTGAGTCATGCCTTCTCCGGCTATGCCTCAGGCTTCTTACAAAAGATTGATGTTCGATTTTTCCCTAATTACAACGGATTTAATGCTGTACAATTTGGTAGATGATACTCTGTATTTTCAACTGTGTTTTCCTGCCACATTAATAGTACTTCAAACAGCTGGCTAGCTGTTTTCAGGAATCATGTCAGTGGGAGTGTTAAAATTGGCAAACCGATCTATAACATGTGTTGCCTATCTTTATTGGTGGCCCAAGATGGGTTATACACTGGTGTCCTTCACATTCATTTCATATGCTTCGCTTATTAGGCGGTGGAGGAATAGCCACTTGCAAGTTGAAATTGTCACATCACCACTTATGATAAAAGGTTATTTTGATATCCAACTACCTAGCACATACTCTAATCAGATCAAGATTCAAGATGTAGCCAATTTCATTGTTGAGGAAAAATGCTAAGAATGACCACCCCTTTGTTTTTGTTTTTAAAAAAAAAAACATGATCATGGAGTTTGTGATTCAGATTTGTTAGCTTTGACTGAAGCGATGAGATCCTTTCCCTTAAGGATACTATTAACTGAATGATAGGAATCTATTTAGAGAGTAGGTTCCAACTTTAGGTGAGCGGTGATAAACCTTACTTTTCTCTTATATCATATTGCTAAATGTGATTCCCGAAAGCAAGCTATCTTATATGATATATGAATGTTTCCCCTCTATATGCTGTACTAGATATTGCTCTGCATGGTATCATCATGATACCCTCTCTTGGGGCTTTTGTTATCTTCTCCAGTTGGCCATTTGTGACAATTTAGTGGCACACGGACACCTCACTGACTCTTCAAGAATGTCTTTTTTAGCTTGGGGAATATTATAGTCTTGAGGTTTTCAGGAGGATGTGTAGCTGTCAAATCTTTGTAAAGGTGTTATGTACTAGTGCCCTTGTGCTACAATAGTGCCAGTTTAATGGACTTTGCTTTTTCAGGGAGATTCCAAATGATAAGAAACCCTATAAGCCTCCAAGAGAAGTCCATGCACAAAAGATGCATACTCTGCCACCACAGAAGATTGAGATCTTCAAATCGATGGAGTCTTGGGCTGAGGAAAACCTCTTGGTGCTTCTTAAACCCGTGGAGAAGTCCTGGCAACCACAAGATTATCTCCCGGACCCTGCCGCAGAGGGATTTGAAGAGCAAGTCAAGGAGTTGCGAGAAAGAACAAAGGAAATTCCTGATGACTACTTTGTTGTGTTGGTCGGAGATATGATCACTGAGGAAGCTCTTCCAACTTACCAGACCATGCTCAACACTCTTGATGGAGTTCGAGATGAGACTGGTGCCAGCCCTAATCCATGGGCTATCTGGAACAGGGCCTGGACTGCTGAAGAGAACAGGCATGGTGATCTCCTGAATAAGTATCTTTACCTTTCTGGAAGAGTTGACATGAAGCAGATAGAGAAGACAATTCAATATCTGATTGGATCAGGAATGGTATGATTCGAAATCTTTCTGATTTTTTTACTAAAAACATACATAGATGTTGATGGAGTTTAGGTGATGGTCAGTTTGCTGTTTGCTTGATCTTCTTTATTGAAGGTTTCTAGGTATGCTTATGAAACTGTATAGTCATCCTTTAGGATGACACCTTGTTCCGAGTCAATTCACTCTATAGAGTTATTTCAGTCAGTAACTTTGTATTATTTTCTTCTAGGACCCTGGAACGGAAAACAACCCTTATCTTGGTTTCATTTACACGTCCTTCCAAGAGAGAGCAACCTTTGTATCTCATGGGAACACCGCGAGGCTCGCCAAAGAACACGGGGACTTCAAGCTGGCTCAGGTCTGTGGTATCATAGCAGCAGACGAGAAGCGCCATGAAACTGCATATGTCAAGATAGTTGAAAAGTTGTTCGAAATCGATCCAGATGCCACTGTGCTGGCCTTGGCTGATATGATGAGGAAAAAGGTATCAATGCCAGCCCACTTAATGTATGACGGGCAGGATGACAACCTCTTTGAGCATTTTGCGAGTGTCGCACAGCGAACTGGGGTTTACACTGCCCGAGACTATGCCGACATCCTGGAATTTCTCGTCCAGAGATGGAACGTTGCAGACTTGTCCGGCCTGTCAGGTGAAGGAAACCGAGCACAAGACTTTCTCTGTGGATTGGCTCCAAGGATCAGGAAATTGGAGGAGAGAGCTCAATCTCGGGCAAAGCAAGCATCCCTCGTTCCATTCAGCTGGATCTTCGGCAAAGAGCTTAAAGTTTGAGACAGGTAAATAGAGTACGGGTTTACCATTTGCATCTATCCAAAACAGAAAGGAAAGAGAACAACTGATGATGCTCACCAAGTTCTTATTTTCCCCTATTGCAGATGTTATTTGGAGAAGATGTAAAAAGCAGTACTTTGGTATGAATCTGGTTTTAGCAGTTGCTTTAGTCTTTGGCCCCTTTAGTTGCTCTGTCGTACGTACAAGTGCTTGCTGAATGCTGAGCTATCAAGTGTAACTGGACGCTTCAAACCTCATAATATTAATGTCTCTTTTAGTTTTAATCAAGTGCCTGATGTGTATTTTTTCATGTTCTATGTTCCATTTATTTGTCTAAGAAAAGCTCTCCAAAATCCGACTTCATCTTTAGAGTGTCACACTTGACTGATTACGAGCTTTCAATGCTTACATTCAGTGGCGGATCTAGAGTTTGAAAGCCAGGTGAGCGGAATAATTTTTATGGCGAAGAGATAAAAAAAATTATCAAGTCAAAATGTGATTATGAAATACTATTTGGTAACCAAATAATTTAGCCTTTGAATATATTCATAGTTTTTAGGGGTGCAAAATTGAAAGCAGAAGAATGAATCTATATGCATGTGTTAACTATTTTTATTACAAATTGAAATGTGAATTAATTTACATATACAATGAAGGTAATTAGGGTTTGTTTGGATATCCAATGTATTATGACTTATTGTACATTATTATAAGTCATAATACATGAATATCGAACACTAATTAACCAAAAATAGGAAGATTATATTTATCATTAATGATGTCCGACTGGTCAATTATTTTATTCAAAGTAAAAATGCCTAAATAATTTCAAATACAGAGAGGAAGGGAGTATACGTCAAGAATCCAAAAGATATTTAAGGATTTATTTGGATTCCTATAATTATAAATTATTGAATAGTGTTTGGTTAATATATTTTACAATAAATTCAAAATAAATAAATACATTGTAAATTATGTTAATTAATTACATTAATTTTATAATATAATTATAAACTTTATGCAATAGTGAATATTAGATCAAAATAATTTATAAGGTATTGTATTTAAAATTTAGCTTATTTTAAACATATTATAAACAATAATTATAATTTTTTTTGGTGTAAAAAATAATTATAATTATAATGGCAGGAATTCAAACACACCCATGTCTTTGATGCACGTAAAAGTAGAAATTGAAAAGTTGGAGATAGTTGAATCGTGTGCTTGTAAATAATTGGGCCCAACCAAAAAAAAGCCCAGCAAACCAAAAAATATTCCCATCAAGATTTTTTTTTTCACTCTACCTCAGATTTTTTGACCCATCAATTGATGGGTTAGCTTTCCTATAGATCCGCCTCTGCTTACATTGCCCGAATGATACTTGAGATTAGAGTTGGCAACTAGATGGGTCAGATTGGGTTTGTTCGGGCCTGGTTGCCGAAGGGTTGGGTCATTTCGGGTAAAACACGGGGATTTTGTTCGGGTCAAAATGAAGATTTGGTTGATCAGTTGGAGCAAGTCAGGTTGGAGCGGGTTGGGATTGCTCGTTTTGGAGTTAGAATTAGGTCAAGTTTGTACAAGTTATGCTATGCGGGTTAGGTTTGCTTAGGTTCAAATACTTACGTTCAAGCGTAACGTCTATTGGCAACACCCATTTTACTAATTGGCAAGATGAACTTTAAATAATTACATCGAAGACGAGATTGGATAATTATTGATTGGCGTGTTAAAAAACCTAGATTAGATTACACCAAAAAACGAGATAAATGTGAATTGCACCAAAGGTCTCTGTGTTACTTCTAAAAAAATATAAATGTTTTTTTTAAACAAGTAACAATTTGAAATATAAGACACGGGTCTTTGTAAATTGAGAGGACGCAAGGAACGTCAGACAGACATACTGTCATGATACAACTAAAAAGCAAATCAACCTACAATTTTATAATCAATCGATCAAGCAAGGCGAAGAAAACAACCCTCAAAACTATGGACTACGCAGAAATCCCGTTGAACGATGATGAAAGTGACTAGTGAATGTTAGACGAAGAAAACAATCCTAAGAAATATAAATGCTTTTGAAATTTTTTGAAATTGATAAAATGTTTTGGATTAAAAATAATTTGATAGGTTTATGTTTTCTATTTTTTTAAAACTATATGCATCTTATCTAATTCTTTGTGAATATCTGCATGAAGCATAAAGCTCTGCTTAATATAACTTGGTTTAGCACCAAGGTTTGATTTTATCAGAGTTGTTTGTCCGTGGGAGAGCTCATTAGCCTTCCATTTTGTTATAGTTGTGCTCTTGTTTTGGTAATCGTTTCTTCAAATGTGCTCTTATTTACTTTTTCATTTATGATGTATAAAATGCTTTGGCAACCAAGATATTTGTCTAGTGTTGCTTGGTTCGTGATGTGTAAAATGCTTTGAATTACTTGTTTTTGTCGGCTAGAGATACCTTTTGTGACTTGAAAGACATATTTATTGAAATTCACATTTTGTCCGGGTATTTGATAGTAGTTGTCAATAATTTTTTTAACTTAAGTAGATGTATCATGAGTTTGCAAATATCATTATGGCGTCCGCATATGATAGGAATGAGATTCTGGATCCGGATCTAGTTACTTCAAAGCCAATAGTTTTCCTACATTCATTACATTTCTTTTGCAAAGCCCTAGCAAGGATTTTCGCGTCTATAATAAATATGTGTGGAGATATTGGGTCACCCTGTCTAAGTCCCCTTTTAGGGTGGAATACCGTTGTAGGCCCGGCATTGACTAAGACCGAGAAAGAGGTTGTTTTGAGTTTTGACACATTCTTCGATCCAAGCGATGAATCGTGCGTCAAAACCAAATTTTGTCAAAACTTGGAAAAGGAAGCACCAATCCACTCTATCATACGTCTTTTTCATGTCCAGTTTTACGGCTATCCAACCTTCTTTTCCTTTTTGTTTTTTAAAGGAGTGAAAATTTTCATGTGATATAATGACGTTATCTTGTATTGCTCTATCAAACACAAACGCCCCTTGAAGGGGGTGAATGATTTTTCCTAGGACTCTTTTTAGTCTATCTGTAAGAATCTTTGCAATAATTTTGTAGATTTTTGTACAAAGACTAATCGGTCTGTAGTGATTTGTCGAGTTTGGGTTATCGCATTTTGGGATCAGAGAAATTAAAGTATGGTTGATCCGCTCAAGCATCTTCCCAAAGTGAAAGAAATTTTTAATTGCTTTTGTTACATCCGGGCTAATAATGTCTTGATGTTGTCTAAAGCAACACAAGAATAGTGTAGCCTGAACCAACCTCGCAAGAATACGAGATCAATTGCAGTATACGGATATCGATCACGGGGATTATATATGTATCAATTGTTATCTACAACTAATAAGCTAAGTCAAGAAAGAGGGATTTGATTTTAATCTAAACTAAGGAAAACAAGCAAGATTATGGAGAAAATATATATGAGAAGTAATTCCAGGGTTAAGGATTCCAACGACAATGCCACAACGAATTCAACTCGATGTTCGCTCGAACTTCATCTTCTTAATATGTCAAATTGAAGGTAAATTATCTAAAGTCATCACTACTCAGCTGTCGCATGTTGTAGTGATTGTATCTAAATTAACCAAATCTAGACCCTTTAATCTCTTTATAGACCTTAGAAGAAAATCAATTAAACTTTCGTTGTTGCGTTCCGCCTAACCGATTCACACCTAAGAATCTACGATAATTTATTAATCCTCAAGAGTCCTCAACAATTGTTTAAATGTCACAATAACAATTGTTAACTTCTCAAGTTTAATCCTAGGGTTCCAATGAAACCAATCCTCCTTTCGGGTTCATGAATTTCATCTATTTATCCAATTTCAATTCGCAGCGGTAGCATCTTGAATCTAAAAAAGATTCCAATCGATTGACATCAATTAGGTTAAGCAACTAGGATCAAATCAATTTATAGAATTCAGACTAGGTTCAAGCAAACATCGAAATCAAACAATTCGCGACATTGTCGGGTTCACCCTAACCCTAGAACGGAAAATCTAGCTAAACATAATATAGAAAACAATAGAATAAATTAAAGACATGCATAAAATAAGATGCAAACCAGAAATCTTCGTCCTCGATCCAAACGGTAAAATGCCAAAAACAAAAACCTAAACTACGAAGTGCTGTGCGGCAAAGCTCCGCGGCGTTCCAAGTCCGAACTCTCGCCTCTCTCCATTCACTTTCCCATACGAGAGTATATATATATATATATATATATATATATATATATATATATATATATATATATATATAACTTTATAAAAACTACAATTTTGGCCCTTGAAATTTAAGAATTAAAATTCAACCCAACACCTAATTATAATTGCATATCATCACCCAATTTTCAACTCTGACCGTTTCCGCACCTTAGCTTTCAAGATCCGATCCAATCATTCTTGCTGCTCCGTATTGACTCTTGAATTTCCAAAACAATAGCCTCAAAATGCCTGAAATCAATAATAACTCGATGTAGACTCCGAAAATGCAAAATAAACTAAATAAAGCATAAAATATGATAAATATGCATGAAAATGATCTAAACTAATATGCAAATGCAACCCTAAAATATGACTAAATTAGATGTCATCATGTCTCAGTAGTTCTGGTAAAATTCAGCAATCATACCATCTGGTACGTCAAGGTGGCTTATTTTTTTCAATTGCAAAGACTGCCTTTCTAATCTCTTGATTTGAGACTAGTTTTTATCAACATAGCATTATCATCTTTCGTGATTTCAATACCCACAACCACTTGTTAGC
Organism: Persicaria tinctoria; assembly: GCA_037127255.1. NCBI lineage: Eukaryota > Viridiplantae > Streptophyta > Magnoliopsida > Caryophyllales > Polygonaceae > Persicaria > Persicaria tinctoria. The sequence goes on from JBANSL010000012.1 coordinate 13,740,720, forward strand.
TAGGATAAGATCTGTAAACCCAAACAATGTGGAGGGATTGGACTCAATAAACCTAGAGACATTAATAAGGCTCTTCAACTGAAACTATTATGGAAAATACTCGCTCAACTAACAAATTGATAGATTAGAATCATAAAAAGAAAAATACCTAAAAGATGAACAATTATGGGACTGTGGAAAAAAAGAAAAACTCATCTTGGCAATGGGGTAAACTAATGGACATAAAAAGCGAGTTCTGCAAGGAACTCATGTGGCAAGTCGGAAATGGGAAAACTATTCGATTCTGGGCCGATGAATGGATCTTTGCAATTAGATTAATAGACCACAAAATCACTAATGGCCACATAGACATTAATGAGAAGGTGGAAAAATACATGGAAATAGACAAAAATTGGAAAGTAGGAGAACTTCAAAAACTTCTACCAGACAGTATGGTACAACAAATAAAAAGTACGAAAATCCCGTTGCATGACATTGATGACCGACTTTATTGGAAGGCTAGCAAGCATGAGTGGTTTACTACAACATCTGCCCTTGAAAGCATAACAAGACCTCAAAGAATGCAAGATCAACAAATTGAATGGATTTAGAGGATAGATTGCCTTCCGAAAGTTAAAAACTTCCTATGAAAATTAGCCATGGATGGGATGCCCACGAAAAAGAGACTAGGAGGAAAATATGTTGTGGTTCCCTTGACTTGTTGTCTTTGTAATCGCAACGATGAGGATGTTGAACACAGTGGCAGATCTAGTAATTTAAAGTTAGGTGAGCGAAAAAATAATCACAACAAAGAGATAAAAATTTGCATAGCTAAAATAAAATTTCTAATTTTATAGTATTTCCTTAAGAATTTAAAAGAGATTTTAAATTTTTCAATTTTAAAATTATAGATTATATAAAGTATAAATAATAGACGGTGTAAGACCCACTATTTTCATTTTCTACAATCAAGCTATATACGAAGTATAAAACAATTTTAAACCCTATGAAATCTAAAATTCTAATAATCATAAGGCTCATAGATTAATACTAAAAACATAATTAAGAGCCAAATTACACAATAATTGAAAGAAGTTGGTAGAGATCCTAGACACACACATGATACTATGATAGAGAGAATTCGGAGAAAGATTAAGGTGAAAAGTTTATATCATAGTTTAAGTTAAGGTACATATACATGGGCGTGATTTTGGCCCAACAAATTAAGCCTACTGAAAAAAATTACACAACAATATTTTTTTTTTCTCATGTTGCTCCCAAAAATTTTACCCAGCAATTGTTGGATTTGCTTACCCTACGCTCTGCCTCTGGGTGAACATCTTTTGACAAAATGTCGTCACACGATTGTGCTCATACAATATGTAGACCCACTAATTGAGAATATCATACAAATCAAACATACAATAGATAAAAGTATGAAGGAGATCATGTATGAAATCTTTGGGAAGCTAAATGCAAACCAAAAAACAAAACTGACAATTATATGTTAGAGCATATGGATAATGAACGACCAAATATTTACGAACAAACAAACACAAGAAAAATACTTGAAGTATCAATTATAACAATGGGAGGAATCCAATAAGAAATTATGGGAAGACGTTGATTACAAGGGGAAAAAGAAACCACAAATTCTAAGGAAGAAGAACAACCTTAGATGGAAGAAATCAATGCAAGGATATTTCAAACTAAATTTTGATGGCTCCCTCCTTCCCTCAGGTGAAGCGTCAAGGAGTGTGGTTATTCGAGACCATTGTGGTACACTGGTACGGTTGTCCACTATCGTGCTTCTCTCTGCTATCGAGTATCAACTTTGTAGGCTGAAGTGCTTGCCCTTCATGCAGGGTTACAGGGTGCTCCCAGACTAGGGATTGCTAGGATCGTGGTCGAAGGTGATAGTCTTGTAGTCATCAACGTCGTCAACAACTAGGGGTGGAAATGAGACGGGTTATGGGTGGATGAACCCACTTCATCACCCACCTCGCGGGTAAAAAGTTTCACCCGCTCCATCCATCACCCGCAAACTTTTTCACCCGCATCCGACCCGCGCGGGTGATGCGGGTGGAGCGGGTACCCAATGAGTGAAACAAAAGAAAAAACCAAATCAACACAAGTAGTCCAATTCTAACTCAAAATTACAAGGGAGGTGGGTTTACCATGACAATTAGTTTGTCTTCCGTTTACGACCTCTCGATTTATCAGATTTGGTGAAATCTGGTAGATCGAATCGCTTTCCTTTTGCTTTCTTCTTTTGGTTTCTTTGATGTACCATGATAGTTAGTCTGTCTGCCGTTTACGGCCTCTCGATTTATCAGATTTGGTGAAATATGGTAGATCGAATCGCTTTCCTTTTTTTTTTAAAAAAAAAAAGTGGGTTTATGTATTTATATTTTTGATCCGCAAAGCACTGAAATCGCGAGCTAATTGAAATTTGAAAGTGAAAGGGTATATATCTCTATATACTAATCATATAATAATCCAGTATATCCCTTGCTATAACGTGAAAGAGCAAGCCGAGACCATATCCATTCTAATTGAAATTTGATGGGCAAAGCACTAATCAAGGATTAGAGTTTGTAGAAGTTAAACTTGAAAATGGTAAAACAGTTACATCACACAAATTATATATAAAATTTTTAGGGTTTTATGCGAGGTTGCGGGCGGGTTAATGGGTGGGTTAATGGAGCGGGTTATGGGTGAAAAATCTTCACCCATAATCCATCCATCGCCCGCTTCACCCGCACTCGTTCCACCCGTCACCCATTTTTTTGCGGGTTTTCACCCGCAAAATTAATGAGAGTAAAGCGGGTGGAGTGGGTACCCGCATGTTATTTCCAGTCCTATCAACAACGTTTGATGCTGTCCTTGGGAGATAGAGATGACCCTTGCGAACGCTAGAAGAAGTCTTTTAGGCTTCGAGACTCGAGAGTGTCTCTTGCTCAGATATCAACCACGTTGCTGACAGGGCGACCCATCTCAGCCACTCTCTTGAGTCTTGATTAGGATGGCTCATCCGGGTCGACCCGACCCGACCCGAACATTCCGGGTGGGGGTCAACCCGAATGCCCGAAATTTTTAAAAATGCGACTCGCCACCCGACTCGAACCCGAGATTTGTAATTCCGGGTTTTCCGGGTCGGGTAACGGGTTCACTCGAAAACCCGAGTTTTAAAATTTTGTTAATTGTTACAAAATTAAAATATTTTAAAATTAAATAAAATGATTTTTTTTACAAAATTTTGATCCGCAAATTAGTTACTATGTAGTCTCCATACGTAGACTACATAAAAGTACTCTTCTACAGAGTATTCTACTGTAAAAAGGATTTCAAAAAAAAAAAAAGGAAAAAGGAAAGAAAAACAAAAGGAAGAATAAAAATAAAAAATTCCAAAGTGCCTATACTACATAAACGGTAATCTCCTCCTAACAAAAAAAAAGGGTGGTGAGTTGGGCATACGCATCCTGGATGTGAGCCACCCGCGTACACATCCAGGATGCGCACAAATTGGCATGCCCGCGGACAAATTCTGCGTGTTGTCACACGTGGGAAGTAAAGGATTTAAAAATAAAATAAAAACGTAAATAATAAATAAAATAAAATAATTTAGTTATATAAAATAAATAAATAAATAAATAAAATACATAATAAATAAACAAAATCAAAATAATTTGATTATATACATAAATAAATCAAGAATTAAAAAAATACATAGTATAATTAATACATGGATAAATATATATATATAAATATATAATAAAAAAATAACTATTTAATAAATTAATAAAAAAATATATATATATATATAATCAATACATATATAAAAACAATAAAAAATAACTGAATAATTAATAAAAATAATATATTTCATAATTACTTATTATAAAAATTATATATAGATACATAAAATAAAAATAATTTGTTTATATAAATAAATAAGTGAATAATTAATAAAAAACTATTTAATAAAAAAATCTATTTATATAATTACTATAATTAATATATATATGTATATATAAATAATATAATCACAAACATAGATAAATAAATAAAATTTATTCATTGATAAATTAATTATTATTAAATTATATTAATTTAAAATATTTAGTAATATTCTTTTAATATAAAACTCAATTGAATATAATAAAACAAATAAACATATATGAATTGAAAAATCAATTAAATCTTGAAATTAGGTAATAACAAAAAAATAATGAAAATTAAATTAAATTTTATTGGTTATTTATGTAAATAAAAATATACATAATTATTACATAAATAAAAATAGTAAAAAAAATGAATAGTTAATAAATATATATATATAATTAATTAATATACAAAAATATATGTATAATGAATAAATTGGTAAAAAATAATAAATAAATAAATTATTTATTTATTTATTACATTGAATTTTTATTGTTTTATAAATTTTTGATTTTTTTTGTAAATAAATAAATTTATTATATTTATTATTTATTTTTTTATATGTTTTTTGTTTTTTAGTCATAAATAAATTTATTTTATTTAATTTTTACTATTCTTATTTTTATTTGTTATATTTTTTTCTACTTTATTATAATTGTATTTGTTTTTATGAAATTAATAAATTTATTGTATTTATTATTCATTGATCGATCCTAAACCCTAACCCTAAACCCTACACATCCTGAATGCGCAGTCAGTCTGTGCACATCCTAAATGGGCATAAAGTTCACACACATCCTAGTTGTGTACTCTCTTACAGCTTAAATAATATTAAATTGTATTATTTTACAATCTTTAATAATATTTTTTAAATACAATTCTATTAAATGAAATAGAATAAATAAATTATTTTTTATATATATTGATTTTTTTTAAATAAATTATATGAAATTGTATTATTTTTCCCGAAAACTAGTAACTTAAATTTCCGATAGCTTTACGCCGGTACGCGATGGCTCTTCGAGTTCTAATCTTCTTCAAATTCGGCTGGGAAGGTTTATGTTCTTCAATCAGTGTTTAGTCCACAACTAATGGTCCATAATCGTACGCGATTGCATTCGAGCTTCAAATCTTCTTTTATTAATAATCAACAGAATCCTCGATGCTGATAATATATAGTCGTGTTGTTTTGAGTTAATCGACTTGGGTCTGCATACCTCGGAAACGGGGTGGTTGGGACGTACATCATAAAATATATTATATCCTCATTGATCGATCCTAACCCTCATTGATCAACTAAATAAAGATGAGATAACAAATACAATCAATTGCATGTTGAACCAATCATACAAATATCGCAGGGTTGAATCTGCGCATGCAGTGCTTTAAGAGACAAATGCAATCAAGTACAAACCGCATCGACACTCTCTTCGAGCATATCGACAGATTAATTGAGGACCAGCTCCATAATGTCCGTGCCGAAATAGAGAGAAGTCGAACGCTCAACCCGATCAAGCTCGAGGCCTTCAAACAACATGGACAAGAGATTATGTGCGTCGACCTCATTCAAAAAGTTGCAAGGCCGACATTGGATCACTTGTACGGTGTGTTGCGGGCGGTTCGAGGCGAACATGTCCCCGACCATTGCACATGCCAATGGGTTATAACCTAATTATGTATATTTTTATTTACATATATAACCAGTAAAATTTAATTTAATTTTCATTATTTTTTTTGTTATAACCTAATTTCATGATTTATTTGATTTTTTAATTTATATATGTTTATTTGTTTTATTATATTTAATTGATTTTTATATTAAAAGAATATTACAAAAGATTTTAAATTAATATAATTCAATAATAATTAATTTATCAATGAAAAATTTTAATTTATTTATCTATGTTTGTGATTATATTATTTATATATACATATATATATAGTAATTATAATAATTATATAAATAGATTTTTATATTCAATATTTATGAAATATTTTTTTTTATTAATTATTCATTTATTTATTTATATAAACAAACTATTTTTATTTTATGTATCTATCTATAATTTTTATAATAAATAATTATGAAATATATTATTTTTTTATTAACTATTCATTTATTTTTTATTGTTTTTATATATGTATTGATTATATATATTTTTATTTTTATTAATTTATTAATTTATTAAATAGTTATTTCTTTATTATATATTTATATATATATTTATCCATGTATTAATTATACTATTTTTTTCATTAATTTTTTATTTATTTATGTATATAATAAAATTATTTTTATTTTGTTTATTTATTATGTATTTTATTTATTTATTTTATATAACTAAATTATTTTATTTTATTTATTATTTACGTTTTTATTTTTTAAAAAATATTAATATATATATTTATCCATGTATTAATTATACTATTTTTTTTCATTAATTCTTGATTTATTTATGTATATAATCAAATTATTTTTATTTTGTTTATTTATTATTTATTTATTTTATATAACTAAATTTTTTTTTAATATATTTATATATATATTTATCCATGTATTAATTATACTATTTTTTTCATTAATTCTTCACTAAAATGATTTATTTATTTATTTTATATACTATTTTTTTCATGAACTAAATTATTTTATTTTATTTATTATTTACGTTTTTTTTTATTTTTAAAATCCTTCACTTCCCAGGTGTGGCAACACGCGGAATTTGTCCGCGGGCATGCCAATCTATGGGCATCCTGGATGTGTACGCGGGTGTCGCACATCCAAGATGCGTACGCGGGTGCCCCCCATTGACCCGAAAAAATAAAATAAACGGTAGTCTCCACTCTTGACTCTCCAGTAAAGCATGGCGTGCGGCTGGTAGCCTGGTAATAGGCACACAAAAGAATTGTTTTTTTTTTTTTTTTAAATCCGGGTCAACGGGTCAGACCCCGAGACCCGCCGGGTCTGACCCCGACTCGACCGTTGACCCGGGATTTCTTAAAATCTGACCCGAGACCCGACTCCTGAGGGTCTCGGGTCAACCCCGACCCCGTGTTTTCCTGGTCGGGTCAGGTTGGGTTTCCGGGTCGGGTCCATTTTGAGCCACCCTAGTCTTGATCACGATTGTCCACTTCCCCATCCCAGATTCTTATCTTGTAAAAAAACAACTATATGCATCGGACATTCGTGCCACTGTCACTTACTCAAACAGTAAGCAAACCAGGCAACAACTCACGAAATGGAAAGCCAACTCCCTCTCTCACAAGAAGGAAGGGCGACCCTAATAAGATCAAACTTGGAAACTAAGCCAAATTATATTATGCAAAATTTTATGTTTCCCACAACAATCCATAAAGAACTTGATCAAATAAACAGATGTTTCTTCTAGAACAAACAACAATGATTTTCTCCCCTTATAGGTTGGGACAAGGTTTGCAAGCAAAAACAACTAGGAGGCACAAGAATACATAAAACAAAAGATATGAACGAAGCACTACAAATGAAATTGTTTTGGAAAATCTTAGCAAAACCATATAACCCGTGGGTCCAAGTGATCAAAGAAAAATATATGAAAGAAACCCCACTCTTTGAATACCAGCGAAAAGGTGATTCATCTTGGCAATGGGCCAAACTAATAGAACTAAAAGAAGAATTCTGCAAATGACTAATATGACAAATAGGAAATGGAAAGACGATCAATTTCTAGAAGGATATCTGGCTAGATGACAAACCACTAATAGGTCGACAACTTCCCAACGTCACAGTCAATGAAAATGACAAGGCAGACAAATACATTGACATCAGCAGGAAATGGAATATTGATGAACTATCCAACATCCTCCCGATGGATGTGGTCAACAAGATCGAGAACATCTACATACCAGAACATGAAATAGAAGACATACTATACCGGAAACCAAGTAAAAATGGATGGTTCAATACAGCAAGTGCCCTAGCACACATTACAAGACAAAACAAAAAAGAAACTAATGATACGACATGGATATGGGCCCTAGACACATTTCTGAAAGTTAAAAACTTCATCTGGAAACTTACATTAGATGGAATCCCGACGAAAACCAGGCTAGCAAACAAAGGCATCCATGTTCCACTATCTTGCGCTTTGTGTGATCAGACAGATGAAAGCCCTATTCATCTCTTTACCGAATGCAACCACACTCTACAACTGATTCACAAAATTGACCCAAACATTGAAAAAGTGATTCGAGACATTGACACGAGAAACACATCGATAAAAAAACATTGTATGCGAATTTTTTTGCTAGACTCAACCCTAAGCAAAAAGGAAGACTTGCAACGACATGGTGGAGTTTGTGGACAAGTAGAAATCGGAAAGTATTTGAAAACCTCAATACAGCATCCATCCATACTATGGAGAATTATACTAAACAACAAATACAGAACCGCCTTATAAATTGACCTTTGAAGAGGATCCCACATATCACCACCAGAAAACTCGAACAATTGAGACAGGAGAAGAAGAAATTTGAGATAGAGCAAACCAGACGAGGGATTCTTCAAAATTAATTTCGACGGATTCAAACTTCCTTCGGGTGATGCTTCTGCATGTTTCATTATCAGGGACCACATCGGGACAATCATCGACTGCGACGGCTTCAAATGTGGACACATGTCAGCTTTGGTTGCGGAGACTCTGGCGATTAAAGTTGGCATCGCCAAAGCGAAGGAGCTTTAGCTATCTAGCATCATGATCGAAGGCAACAACCTGACTGTCATCAACGGTTTGCGAGGTTTGTGGCGCTGCCTGTGGGAGATCGAGATGCTGATTTCCGACACCTTGTTCCTACTCCAACAGTTTGCAAGGGTGCACGACCATGTCTTTCGGGAGGTTAATTCGACTGCGGATAGGATCACGCGTCTCATCCACACAACGTCCATGCATCCTCGCTGATTCTGCTCTGCACGTTCTCATCCGCAAGGATGCCTTTGGGTGGTGGTCCAGCAGAGTCTGACATCACTCTAATCTTTACCTTATAAAAAAAACGGAAATTTCGTCAGGTACCCCTGGGGTATTGCAATTTTCGCGAGGTATACAACTCTTTTGCATATTTCGCGTGGTACCCCTGAGATTTTGCAAGATTTCGCGTCGTACCCTTCCCGGTTAAATTTAACAGCTTTTTTCTCCTTTCGTTAGTTTGCAATTAAAAAAAAGGAAAAAAAAGAAAGAAAGCCAGAGAAAGAGCAAGCGAGCAAAGACTGAGACGAGCGAGCGAGTGAAGAGAGGGAGACGGATCGAAGAAGACCAGGTTGCTGCTCGGATCCGGTGCTCGAAGCCATGGCGCCTTTGCTGCCTCACGGATGTGATCGATTCCAGTCGAATTTCAATGGAGTCTTCCTCGGCAACTCGCACCAGGAAGCTCCAGAAGCCTCGCCACGCCGCTAATGGCGGCGGCGGTGCCGGTAGAGCCAAGTCCTCACGGTGTTTCTCTTTCACTACCCCCTCCCAGGAGCCCCGAATCTTTTTGTCTCTCCAAAAGCCCTCACAATTTCCCCCAAAATCCATCCCAAACCCTCTCCAAATCCCTAAAACCCAATTGACCCCCGTCGGATGCTCTCCCCGGGTCGGGACTCTCCCATCGATTCCGACTCTTTCCGGGCCACTGCCCCCGCCCTAGCTCCGATTACCATCAAATCGATCGACACTCTTGATATCACCAAACAAGGAGAATTAGATCAAATCGATCGACAATCCCAAAACCCTAGAAATCATCAAATCAAGGGGAGGCGGTGGTTTGAGTTCTGGGGGATTTGAGGGCTGAGTTGGATTTAACGGGGGGCGAATCGATGGATTTGGGGGCCGATTCGACTAAGGGTTTGAGTTCCGGTGGCGAGTCGGCGGAGGCGGGAGGTGGCGGTTGTTGTTAGGGGGGGGGGAGAGAGGAAGGGAGAGACTTGGGGCGGCGGAAGCGGGATTCGAGGTGTTGGGGGAGGACGAAATCGGAGACGCCGGAGTGGTTGAGGACGGAGATTTGCCATGACAGCCTTCGTCCTCGGCAGCGGCGACTTCACCTGGCGCAGCCTTCGTCTTCGTCGGCGCTCGGACGGGCGACGACGTTCGGACCCAGAGACATCCGCCACCAGCAGCACTTCACTTGCTCTCTCTCTGTTCGGGCCTAGAGATGTTTGGGGCCGATTCGTGATGTCGACGGTGAGGCGGGTGGCTAGGGCTTGGGGATCTCGCTTTCTCTCTGCTCTCTCTCTCTGTTCATCTTTCAGTTTTCTCTTCGCTCTCCTCTTTCTTTCTTCGCAGAATCGCAGGTGAGTTTTTTTTTTTTTTGGTTTAAAATCCAACACCATTCAAAACTCTGTTAGATTTTTACCATTAAGGGCACGACGCAAAATCTTGCAAAACCTTAGTGGTACCATGCGAAATATGCAAAAGAGTTGTATACCTCGCGAAAATTGCAATACCCAAGGGTACCTCGCGAAATTTCCGGGAAAAAAAAAAAACACTTACTCAAACAATTTGAAGTTTGAACCCCCAAAAAACACCAAAATTACGGCCTCTACCTTCGCCGCCCATCTCTATCTTGTCCAATTACCCCCAACCCCAAGGTCCCGACTCCCGACTCTCTCGGTTCCAATCGGACTCTACAAGCTTCGCTGTTGCTTTACATCACCTCTGATCACCATAGCCAGCTACACACTCTCGACCTACATTCACCGGCAATTATTATATTCTCGGTAACGGCTCATTCATTTATGCTTTTCATTCCCTGTGGAAGTCGTTGATTTCGTGTTTGTTTGTTTTGAAATCTTGTTCGTGTGCCAATATTGCGCTGTCGAAATTGGAAACCCTAGTTAGCTCGTATGATTATTACTTTTTGAAGCTGATACGCTGAGTTACCTACCTATCGATCATTTTTATTTTTTCATGGTTTTTGATTTGGTTTTTAGGGTTTGGCGGTGGAATTGGTACTGGAATTTGAAGACAGGATTTTACTTATTCGGTGAGCAGTTGATAAGTAAATGCCCTTTGAAGTCCAATTTCTATGCCAGTTGATTTTGCTTCTTTGCTTTAAAGTGTTGGTTTTGTACCTGTTTGATGCTTAAGGTTTGGTGTTTTCATATTTAGGGCGATAGAGGGCAGTATACCTTAAAAATGACTGCTGAAATAGGGTGGTTCATTCTTGGCGAAAATCAGCAGCATATTGGGCCATACACAGTTGCAGAGTTGAAGGGTGAGTTTCACTGGAAAATTTATTCAGTTTTGTGAGTAAAGAAGTATAGGGTGGTGATTTATGTTTGATTTGTTTTAATGCTTTGTCAAATTAATTAGTAGATGCTATACATGCTATATGCTGTTGAATGTGATTTATAATCTATAGTAGTGTACTAGTATGTAGTTGAGCCCCGGGTGCCTTGACAAAGTGTACGTTACGTGAGGGGATAATTTGTGTTTGAGCCTTGATTATGGGCCTCCACCACCTCTGGGGGTGTGGGTGGGTGAAGGTACATTACAGGTTTGCTACTATTGTATCGGGTTTAAAGAATGCTGTTAGCTGTCTTATCCACAAAAATAGCGAAATTGAAACCCTAGCCACAAGCTCTGTGCGGGTTGGATGTAGGTGTGGTCGTCTGACCATGTTATATGCGCGTCTTTTCCGTTAAACCCATCTTTCTATATTCATCAGACTAATCACCATGCAAATCTCCACAACTAGTAACATTGGATGCTTATTGACCTTCCTTTTCATTTTGCTGGTTGATGGGTATCTTTTGGGATCGGGGGTTGGGGCAGGAATTAGTGCTTAAATGAAAATGGAGTCGTTTTTTTTCTGTTAAGATTTAAATTAAAATTGTAGGACTTTCAGGTTTCAAAAAATCGATTTCTTTCCTTTGTTTATCCTTCAATTTCAGTTCTACCAGTTCCAAAACCATGGTCACAAGACTTTTCTTCCATATTTATCGTGTTGGATTTTTTCTATTGAGCTATTAAATCAACTTCTTAGCTTATTTACTTTTCACTTGGGCAGAACACTTCTCAAATGGGTATCTGTATGAGAACACACTTCTATGGTCAGAAGGAAGAACAGATTGGCTTCCTCTTTCCTCAATACCCGAATTGGTAGAAATTTGTCAGCATGGTACTGTCTCCTCAGGTTCAGTCCAGGGAGTGGCTTCTCATTCTGATAACCAAGAGTCTGAGAATGCAGCTGGTACTTTTAATGCACCTCCTGCAGTAGTTTCAACCAGTGAGGATGCGTTTGAGGAATGGCAGAAGGCAGTGCAAGAGGCCGAGGCTGAAGCTGAGATGTTGAAGAATGGCTCAGCTCCTAATGATCTTGGTGGCATTAATAGATCAGAGGAATCAGGATCGAACAATCAAGATAGACCCGCCACACCACCTGATGCGGAGAAAGAATTTACTGATGATGATGGGACTGTATACAAGTGGGATCATGCTCTTAGGGTGTTTGTACCACAGGTTTGTGCTTGTTTATACTCTGTTTTGACTGTGACTAACTTTTCTAAGCCTATTTTTTTCACGTTACTTATATCTGCTGTGGTTATTCGTGAACTTACCTTTCTTTGTTTCTTGTATTATGGATTTAGTTTAGTTTACTATGTTTGAGGGAAAATTTTCAACTTTTTTTTTTGTGAAGCTATATGAAATCTCTGTTTGGGTGTAGGAGGAGAAGTCAAACAATAGCAACCAATATGGGCTAGAGGACATGGTTTTTGTTGAGGAAGAGGAGGTAATCCCAGCAATAACGAATGATAGTGCACCTGAAACAGAAGAAGTTAAAGGCTTGAAAGAAGAAGCAGAAGAAACGAAGAACTCAAAAGGTTCAAAGGACTCAAAAGGTTTGAAGGACTCTAAAGTTCATAGTAAGAAAAGAAAACAGACAGAGGAAAAAGTGGAAAAGCAGGTTCATTCTCCTGCCTTCCATGAGCCATTTATTTCACATTCTTTGATGTTAGTTTAATGCTCTTGCCACGTTTATTGACAATAGCTCCACCAGTATTATTCCTATCATCATTGCTATGATCATAACATAATCAAGACTTGATATTTCAACTCAGAAGCATGGCACCTTCATTGCATGTGATGGCACCCCTCTCCCTCTATTTATGTATTAATTGAGGGGGTTTGATTTGAATTGGTCTACTATAGGGCATGGGTATGTGGAATACTGGAATGGGAATGGGAATGAGAATGAAGGTATGGGTATGGGTCAAACACACCTACAAGAGTGGACTGCATCCTGATACCAGACCCCAGCTAAATGGCTGGCATGGGTTAGGTGATTCCCAATTTTCCATACCCACACCATACCAAACACTCCCTAAAAGAATTGAAGAAGTATGTGTAATCATTATAAGTTAAAAGTCAAATGGAAATTGATGCTTACACACATTATACATAGTTGTCAAAATTCTCTAGAGTTGCCTCTTAATAAACATTTTAAGAATCTGTGTGGATGTTTTGTATATCAAGATGAAGAAAGTTGAAGGCAATAATGGAGTTTTATCTCGTTATTAATTAAAATGCAAGCTGCCTTTTTGTTGTGTATAATGTAGATAATGAATTAATTATGCTGATGTTCTTATTATTTGGGCAAAATTTGGCAGGAAGCTAATAAACCACCTGATAGCTGGTTTGAGTTGAAAGTCAATACTCATGTTTATGTGACTGGGTTGCCTGAAGATGTTACTGCTGAGGAAGTATGTAACACTAATCTTCTGTTTACTTTCAACTAACCAATTTCATGATATATATAATGTCTTCCTCACAAGGAATATTGTAGTTTCTCGATTTTTTTTGCTCCTGTACTTTGCTTACTGTTTATATGTTTTTACTGATGACAATACATTTTTTATATCCGCAGATTGCAGAGGTTTTCTCTAAATGTGGAATTCTGAAAGAAGTTAGCATCTCATCCTTCTATTTATTTGGAAATGCAAATTTTCATACTCCCTGGCATGCACCTCCTCTTTCTGCTAGTCTGCATGTGCAGGGTTTTGTCAAGTGTGATGATACTTTCTTGTACAGTTCGCAGTAATTCATACTTTTTTTAATGATACTAATTCGTCTTAAATATTTCAGGACCCTGACACTAGTAAGCCCCGTATAAAGATTTATTTTGATAAGGAAACAGGACGGAAAAAGGGGGATGCACTTATTACGTATTTGAAGGTAGTTGCTTGAGTTATAGATGTATATATTTTAAACAACACGATGTCAATGTCTGTGTTTTATGCTTTGTTATTTTCTTCATATTAGGAGCCATCAGTAGCTTTGGCTGTTCAATTATTAGACGGAGTTCCACTGCGAACGGGAGGAAAAGTTCCAATGTCAGTAACACCGGCCAAGTTTGAACAGAAAGGTAATATCTCACAAGTAACCTTTCTAATAAAACTAAGGCACGTTTTGGTTGGGTTTAAGGTTTCCATAAGAAATCACTATTTTCCTTGGCTAAAAATTCGATCAGGATACAAAAACATATGATGTAAATGGTTTACTTCAATTTTCTTTGACCCTATTCAGTCTCCACTCTTGAAAGTTGAAACAGTACTTTAACCCTGCTCACTCTACAGTGATCCATGGTACTAAATTCTGAAGTAATATGTTTCCAAGGCAATTTCATGTTTTCAAAACCCTTTTCCCTGATTCTATCCCTTGAAACAGAGCCCATGAGCCTACAATCCAGCAGGTTCGTTTCTAGAATAGTTGCGTTAGGGATCCTTGCAGATTGCTGATTCTCCCTCTTGCTCTTGGTGATACAGGGGAGAAGTTTCTTGCGAAACAAGCAGATAACAAGAAGAAGAAGAAATTGAAGAAAGTTGAAAATAAGATGCTTGGTTGGGGTAATTACTAATCCTTTGTTGAAACCTCAAGATGTTATATTCGTTCAATATCTCGAAGTTTGTGTGTTGAGTGTCTCTTATATGCATAAGATTTTCTGTAAGATAATATTTCTGTTTGCGAAGGGGGGGAATTCAACCAGGTTCTGTTGTTACTTTTTAGCACTTAGCAGCAGGAGGATCAACTGTTTGTTTGGCTCGTTCTTGCATTAGCTGTTCTCATTATTTTTCTCAAATTACTTGCATGATTTTTGGGCTTATTGTAAGATTTAAAAGTGTTCCATGCTTTATCTTTCTTCTAGGAAGTATGCGTTTCGAAACAGCTTTATACAGGTTATTCAGACAGTTGTTTCCTTCTTTAAAACTAATGTCTAATTTCTTCTTTAAATTGTAGCATGCTGTTATATTGCAATAATGTTTATGATTTTTAGGGGTTTCCTTAGCTTGCCTACCCTGTTTATGATTTGTTCTTGCTGATGTAGTTCTTCAACCTTTTGGATTTACTTCTTGTCAAGCTTGCTGCTAGTTTATGGCTTTTAGACTACTGCGTTTGTCAAACATTTCCTGATACTGTTGTTTTCAATTAACTTAGGTGGTCGTGATGATGCGAAGTTATTGATTCCGGCTCAGGTCATCCTCAGCAACATGTTTACTCCTACTGAAATGAGAGTATGTTGAACACCCATTTGTTGGATTTATTCGTTGCTTCCTGATGCTGCTTTTAGTATGCTTGTTTGACAAGCATCTCTACTCGTAAAAACTATTGCCTGGAGAGATTTCCACATTCATTTATATATGTTGATATTGTCTTCTGTTAAACCACTTCATATTGCAAAGAAAATGTTGTTGACCGTCTCTTGTAATCAACAGGCAGATTTGAATTTGCGAGATGAGTTAGAGGTAGATGTTCGTGAGGAATGTGCAAAGCTTGGTCCAGTGGATTCTATCAAGGTAACTTGGAAAAGTATATTCAGGATAGAGGAATTAGTTTCTGTAAAGAAATAATCTTATTCCCTTCTCTCAAAGCTCATGTCTTCCTTCTAGAAATATTTGTTGATCAGTGCTGTTTTTTTTTCCCTAGTTAATCATCTTACATGCATCTTTGTACTGTTGGTTGATGTGAATTTTGATTCTATCACAAGGTTTGCGAGAATCATCCACATGGCGTGGTGCTGGTAAAGTTCAAGGACAGAAATGATGCACAAAAGTGCATTGAGGCGATGAATGGGAGATGGTAAGTAGGCTTCCAACATTATCCTACCGGAGCAATACTATCAATTCAAATCATAAAGTTTACTAGATTTGTTATTTGGATCTTGTTGAGCCCATATATCCCCTTTCTCCTTGGACAGGTTTGGCGGAAAGCAGATTGGCGCTGTTGAGGATGACGGCTCTATAAGCCATTCTTTGGTTCGTGACATGGAGTCTGAGGACGAACGGTTGGCACGATATGCTGCTGAGCTTGAGTCTTCTTGACCCACTTCTGCCAGTAAATACTAAAAGTCACATCCACAGGGTTGGGAATTATTCCTAGTAGTAATCTTTAGCCCTCTTTAACCTTCAATAACTCTTCTTGTTGCGTGGGCCGTTGCCATCGGTGTGCCATTTGTCAAGGCAGCTGTTCCCATAGAGTTTCGGAAAATCTCTATGGGTAGAGTTTGCAGGACATTGGTTCATGTTCTCTTCGGCTACACACTTCATTTTTTTTGGGGTGCATCAGTATGACTGTAGAACTAGGCTTATGAGTTATGACATACCTATGTAATACATGTTCCATGTTTTGCAATGGGGTAAAAAGGAGAATTTTTTTTAAAAAAATTTTGGGGGCAATATCAGGTTTAGACTTGGTGCTTTTTTATTTTATTTTTACAGTGCTTGAAAATTGAAAGGTGGGCTTCTACTTCTAGTTCTCAAACACTTGTTTTGGACAGATCTGTTGAGTTGTCAACTTATTTCAACTGTTCTTGACGTCAGAAGCTAATCAACCTGGAGGTCTGTTTGGATGGCAATCAACTTATAATGTACATAATGCAATATTGTGCATTATAAGTTATAATTAGGGTTTGGGATTAGCTAAGCAATTAACATTTTAATACATCAAACAACAATCAATCAATTTAGATGGTTATTGGAGTGATGTGAATAATTTGAGTTGGTGAGCCTCTTCTAATAATGATATGAATGGACAAGGCCAACTTCTTGGTTCTCGTTTTACTTTGATTGATTGGTTCATTGTTTGTGGGTTATTACATCTTGATGGTATGTTCGTCTGACACTCATTGTCATTGTGGCTTCTCAATTTACCATACTTTTATTTTTGTATTTCGAATTTTTACTTATTCAAAAATAAAATAAAATCAATGGACAATTTTGATTTTCTTTTGGCTCTCTCGACTATTTTACATGCATTTCAACAACATTTGGACTTTCAGAAAATAAAAAATGTCTATAAATTGTAATGAGAAATTACGCAGTGCTTACCTGTCTTTCGTCTTTGTGATCCAGATTTCATTACAGATCTGTCTCAATTAATAGACGGTGTCGTTTTCCTCATTACTCTTCCTGGGATTTTAGAGCAATCAATTCAAGCACCACCAAAACTACGTCGTTTTAGGCTTATAATTCATTATCTTTTCACTGCTTTATTTATGAAAATTTCGGTGAGGTCGATTAAACTCGTATTTGCCCGATCCCTTGTTGATGAGTGATAGGGCCCTCAGGTTCTTCCACTGAAACTCGCAGATCACCCTGTAAATCCTCCCTCCCAGACGAAATCCCTATGCCGACCGATCAAGCCGAACTCAGCACCGAAGAGGTTGGTTCTCTCTCTTTCTAACGGTGTTTCGAATTTCTCTCCATGTTCGCTGATCAGTTTATGCAATTTGTTTAATGCATTCATTCTGTGTGCCCGATTTCGGTTGAGATTATTCGATTACTTGCACATCTTGTTCAAATTGTGTGCAATCTTTCGTTTATGTGATCTCGAACGCGAGGTGGTTTGTAGCCGTAGATCAATTTTGGAATTCTAGAAATCTCCCCGCGGTCTGCGAATCTGTAATCTAGCTTGTGTCAATGTGTTGTAGAGTTTTACAGTTGAATTGATTTTTGGGGAAAAGGAGGTAGAGCTAGCGATCTGGAAAGGCTGGGGGGAGGGGGGGGGGGGGGGGGCACGAAATTCCGAAAACGGATTTTGGTATCAGGGTGACTGCATGACAAGAAACTTGACAATGCAGATTCTGATTCTGAATTTGCGATTGCTGTATATGGTTAATCAAATTATAATTGCAATTAGATTATCTGCATTTATTCATTAGAAAAGAGGTTACTTTGATCTTTTTTCTCTTTCTGATAAAAGCCTTTCACAAGGTTTGTGTATCTGATGCCTTCCATTGTGTTATTAACTAGGTGCTTAAAAGGGATATCCCATGGGAAACATACATGACGACTAAGTTGATCACTGGTACATCCCTTCAGCTACTGAGGCGCTACGATAAAAAGCCAGAAAGCTCAAAAGCGGCCTTGCTGGATGATGTAAAGCTTATGGCATTTCTTCTTTTATGTTTTCATAGTTGTTGCTTTTTATTGCATAAAATGTCCTTTTTAATGTGATATTAATTGGATTCTATGATGTAATAGGATGGGGCAGCCTATCTTCGAGTATTTGTAAGCATATTGCGTGACATCTATAAGGAAGAAACCGTTGAATATGTCCTTGCTTTGGTTGATGTCTTGCTTAATGGTAGCAGTGATGCTTTCAAGCCTTGTTTCTTTGAATTTTTTTTTTTTTTGTTCATTTAGGTTTGTAATAATTTGATACATGCTAATGTTTTGTTGTTTTGTCTGGCAGCAAACCCCAAAAGAGCAAGATTATTTCATGATAAATCACTTGCTGCAGAAGATATATATGAACCTTTCATAAGGTAAATGTCTCACTAACAATAGTGGGAATGCCAAATCCTTGTGTTTGCATATCCCTATTTAATGGCTTATGTTTATCTTTGTTGGGATGAGGTTATAATTTATAGCTTTGTTAGCACTTTCAGATACTGTATTTATCATTTGTTAGGTTCATCTTTAGCATTAGAGACTTGGTGACATGTTTTCAATTTATGTTTTTTAAGTTGGTACTTATAATTTTTTTTTACCGTGTGGAAGGACATGTCATTTATTTGTTGTCAGGTGTATGATTCCAACCTGCTGTAACTGTAAATACTCAAAAAACTTTTTTATTTTTATTGAGATTATAAGAATAAATTGAGAATGAGTACAGTAGTGCAATTTTGAATTTTCGACGATTAAAGTTGGTTTGACTTCTTTCTTTTTCATTCAACTTGATAAGTAAACTGATTACAGATACAACTCTCTTCCATTTTAGGTTGCTTTGGAGGGGCAACTGGTTCATACAAGAAAAGAGTTGCAGGATACTTTCGCTGATAGTAAGGTAGCCTTAGCCTAATTACTACTCTGTATTAGATTGTTGTCTGGAGTTGTCTCACATTAGAATACCCTTACACTTCACTTCAGTGGCAGACTCAGACTAATACTTGTAAGTTTCGGTCCTTATAGTGCTAGACCAAAAAATTATCAGGGTGCGACTGCAAATGGAGAAGCTTCAGATTCAAAGAGTAAATTGACTACTCTTGATGATGTCTTGAAAGGCTTAGTTGAGTGGCTTTGTGTGCAGGTTAGTACAATGTACTCTTCTTTGTTTCTCTAGGCTTTTTTGGTTGTTATTTTCGAAATGTGGTAAGAATATGTTTTTTTTTTTTTTTCACGAAAGGTTGCTAATTAGATATACACTTGATTTCTCATATCTCAAGTGCGATTCCCTCCTTTTCCACCATTTTCTATTTTAGACCCATTAATGCAAATCTTCTTACTGCAGTATTCGTGTTATTGATACATGTTCTTGGGTAAATTCTGCAGCTTAAGAAACCTAATCATCCAAGTCGTGCGATCCCTGTGTCCATCAGTTGCCTTGCTCTTGTATTGAAGGAACCCTTAGTGAGATCCTGTTTCGTACAAGCAGACGGTGTGAAGCTTCTTATCCCTTTTATTTCCCCAGCATCTACCCAGCAATCTATGCAGGTAAAATTTGTAATTCTGGAATCTGGGTGCATTATTCATTCCTGTTTGGTGACGTTCTCTGTGGATGTTCAACTTTTATGATTTTGGCAACAGTCGATCCTGACAAATTTGTACATGCTTTGTCAATTGTTCACTCACTTTGATTTTGTAACAGCTTCTTTATGAAACATGTCTTTGTATCTGGCTGTTGTCCTTCTATGAACCTGCACTTGAATACCTGGCTACTTCTAGAAGCCTGCCACGCCT
This sequence comes from Persicaria tinctoria, assembly GCA_037127255.1. Classification (NCBI taxonomy): domain Eukaryota; kingdom Viridiplantae; phylum Streptophyta; class Magnoliopsida; order Caryophyllales; family Polygonaceae; genus Persicaria; species Persicaria tinctoria. The sequence continues at coordinate 13,760,827 of JBANSL010000012.1, forward strand.
GACTGAGGTGCTCAAGACTTCAACAAAGGAGAAGGTAGGATTCTAGCTATATTTAACAAAGTTTATATCCATGCATATCAGTGTATGCAAATGCCATATTTTGCTATGCACCTTTTTCTTTGTAATCACATTTGTGCAAGCAAATTCAACTTTTGGCATTTGATACACGCTCTTTCATATCCGTACTATGCTAAGTCTATGCTCTGCTAAGGCAATTCTGAACGGAAGCTAAAGGCATCTGCTTATGGGTTTAACACATTAACAGTAGAGGCTTCATAGGAAGAATTTCACTCAAGCCTTCAGACTCTATCAAGCTTGATCCTCTACTCTGCCCTGGCTATGCACTTTACACTGTGCAAATACATTTAAATTTTTTAAATATCACGCATTTGTGTTGATAACTTGATACTTTTGATTGATAAACAAAATAAATAAAACACGTGAATTCCCTGTAGGTTGTTCGTGTCATTGTACTGACTCTGAGAAACTTGCTTCCCAAAGGGAACTTTGGCACCCAGATGGTAGATCTCGGAATGCCACAGACCGTTCAGAGCTTAAAAGCACAGGCATGGAGTGACGAGGTGGGTGGAATTTTTGTTCTTTACTAGGTCCCACTGAAGTGGCTTGATTATTTAATGGGAAGAAGTGTAATGGATTATGTTGCTTCACAGTAATTGACCCCATAGGAAACCAACAAGAGATGCATAGGGAGGTTTTAAACTAGCATATTTCATAAAATTTGGTATATGCTTTATGAAATTTGTTCGTCATTCTTGTTCCATTGCCTTCATCTTGATATGATTTTTCAGGACCTTTTAGAGGCCTTGAATCAGTTAGAAGATGAACAGAAGGATAACATCAAGAAAATGAGCTCATTCGACAAGTATAAGCAGGAAGTTCTCCTGGGCCATCTTGAGTGGTCTCCTGTGCACAAGGATCCTTTCTTTTGGCGTGATAATATCACAAGTTTCGAAGAAAATGACTTTCAGGTACTCCATCTCCTAACAACTTGTAATCCTGATTATTTTTTCTAACGTGTCTAAATATGTTTATCCTGCCGTCCAATACAGATTTTGCGAGTCCTGATCACTATATTGGACACATCTAGTGATCCAAGAGCATTGGCTGTAGCTTGCTTCGATATCTCACAGTTCATCCAGAACCATCCCGCGGGGAGGGTCATAGTGAACAATCTCAAGGTAAAGGAGCGAGTTATGAAGTTAATGAACCACGAAAACCCGGAGGTCACAAAGAATGCTTTGCTTTGCATTCAGAGGCTTTTCCTGGGAGCCAAGTATGCCAGCTTCCTCCAGGCCTGATGTGTATGTTGATACTACTACTCCAGTTGGTATTGATGTTATTTATTTATCGATAAAACAAAAATAAAACCATTTATCTGTTTTGTACAAATATTATCGACCGAATTCCATGTTCTTGGATCATATGATATTGGCAACTTTGTAAACTGGCGTGGAGTAGTGATGTTTTTTCTTGCAGTTTTCCTTGAGAACGGTTTATTTAATTGATTGCCTCATCAAGAATTAAATGTTCCATTATTTCCACCAAAAAGGTTCATTTTAATTTAAATTTTTTTAAATAAGGTTACAAACCGTTCAAAGTCATCAACGATAGACCAACACCACTCGTCTAAGAATATGTTTTTATAGACCAATCACGAGCTTGGGAGATACGGAGTATGATTTGATCATTGACAGTGAAAAGGGTGTGTCGTGTGTGTGTGTAAGAGATTGAAGATGTGGAGATCAATCACAATGACAAGAGCAACAGCTTCATTGGCAAGGACCTCAGGATCGAAGCAAAGGTGCTTCGAAATCAACCCTCAGGTACTCAGCAACACCTTCTAGTTTCACTTCATCTCCCTCATTTCCCCCCAATCCCCCTTCCGTAATCCAAACCCTAGGTGTTCCTCTCGTTCCTCACCAACCGCGATTTCCTCGGAAAACGAAGGTTTATGGTTCGATTTGAACCAAAGTAATGAAAATGTCGTTGCAGCGCAGCGTTCGGGGTATTTGCTGACTGCTGTTGCTTTCTTCCTGTATGGTAAATGGTAATTCGTAATCTCAGGTCCCACGATTCCTTCCGCGAGTAGACACAGTCACAGTGAAGACAAGGACCACGAATTCCATGGTAATGGTATCTAATCTGTACTACCTTTCTCTCGGTCGAATCCAATTTGTACTACCTTATCAATTCTCTTTTCTTACTGGTAATGCTAAGTGGCGATTATGCAAATAAAACTAAATTTTTATTCAACAAATTATTTATTCTTTCGAATTTTTTTATACAATTTTCAACTACTCCGTAAGTAGTCAATATATTATGAACTATGAAGGTATCGAATCATGGAAAGACACATGAAGCACGATTGGCCATTGATAATACAGTATTAATTAATTACTCGTAATTTGATTAAAAATGAAGTAGCCAAGTAGGTGAGAGAGAAAACAAAGCACATCTCGTGATTTTTGGTTTAAATAAATAAATAAAGCTAAGGAAAAGAGCTCTGTCTGTCTCTCTGTCACTGTGAAAATCTTATTGGGACCTTTGCTCAGCTCAGTTCACCTCCAATGGCGAAGAAACCCACCAATATCGTCGGGAATGGGTCCTTGATCCCCGACAAGCAACTTTCCCGATCGGACTTCCCTCCTAACTTCATCTTCGGTGTCGCCACTTCCGCCTACCAGGTCCTCTCTCTCTCTTCGGATCTGGTATCATGTGCTTCTGTCAGTTGTGTGTTGATTTTCCGCTGTTTTTTCGATGATCGTTGTTTTCCATCTCTTTCTTTTCCCAATTAATATCTGAATCGGGAAAAGTGTGTTGTTGCTTTGTAAGTTGAAATATGCTATTGATAAATTGAAAGTTTGTTGACTATGCTTGTTTTTTAAAATCTTTGTCCGAGAAATTTAGGTTGAAGGAGCTTGCAAGGAAGGTGGCAGGGGGCCTAGCATTTGGGATGCTTTCACACACATTGAAGGTATGAATGACTCACCGGTGTTACATTTCCCTCATCTTCATCAAGTCTGTGGAACAAAAGTACCTATAGTTTTGTTTTGCCGTATCTTCTTGCTTGATCAGGAAAAGTTTGTGATGGGGGCAATGGAGATGTGGCAGTGGATCAGTATCATCGTTACAAGGTCATCTGTAATTGCTGAACTTAAATTTCTTTTGCTTTGCCTAATTTCCTCTTATTCTCTATTCACTAGAATTAGTTAGTATATTGATCTGGTTTAGTTGATATCTGAAACAGGAAGATGTTGACCTCATATCCATGTTGGGCTTTCATGCTTATCGCTTTTCCATATCATGGTCCCGCATACTCCCTGGTAGATGTTCTCTCCTTGAAACTGCTGTGCTAAGTGGATGTCTAAAAGCTTCAATTTCAGTGTTCTGTGATTCACTTGTGCTATTTTACTATTTTAATGGCCTTACTGCATACAATTTGCACCTTTTCTTTAAAGGAAGGATTGGTGTACCATATTTGTTATTCCTTTCTACCGTTTCAAGAAATGACATCTTTAAGTGGCGAAAAACTCTCTTCGCGTACTGTATGCCATGGGACAAGTAATAACTAATAACTGATTCTCGTTTGTGCATCTTTTCTGCTTGTCCTCAGATGGGCTAGGGACTAAAGTCAATGATGAAGGGATAAAGTACTATAACAATCTCATCAACAGTCTTTTAGAGAAGGGTATGTGGATAATGGGTCTATTTTCCCATATTCCATGTGTCCGTGTTTGTGCCATTACTGCCATATAAACGAACATCTGTACTCTTCTACAGGTATTCAGCCCTATGTTACTCTATACCACTGGGATATTCCTTTGCATCTTGATGAGTCAATGGGCGGTTGGTTAAACAAGGAAATTGTGTAAGTACTTCTGTTACATATGCTACTTTTTAAATGATTTCACCAGTGTTTAACAATGGTCAGGGAATTTTCCTTTTTTTTTTTAGCACACGAGCCACGTTAAGTATCTTCTAGTATTTTCTTTCACATTTCTCATGCATGTTCTCACACACAAGTCACTACTATGCTTCTCTTGCTGAAATGCAGAAAGCACTTCACAGTCTATGCAGAAACGTGCTTTGCACATTTTGGTGATAGAGTAAAGAATTGGATCACGATCAATGAGCCTCTTCAAACTGCAGTCAATGGATATGGTATTGGGATATTTGCACCAGGCAGATGTGAAAAAGCGTCCACAGAAGTTTATTTAGCTGCTCACCACCAGCTGTTGGCCCATGCTTCTGCTGTTTCTTTGTACAGAAACAAATACAAGGTATGTGTTCTTTTGATGGTTGTTCAAAGACGACATTCAGGATGAAATCAAGGATCATGTATTCAAAGTTCAAACTACTTTGTAAATTACAGAAGCTTCTTATTAATGGAGATTTTCCTCCTGCCACTCTTAATTACATGAAAAGTTCATCATTCTTTAGAAAACTTTCTCAAACTCACTTTTCCTCTCGAAGGAGATTGGATCCATGCATGATGCGTCAATTTTTATCCTATGTTAAACTATCAATCTCATTTTATTGATCTAAAAGAATAAAATATTTTTGTCCCAGCCAGAAGCAATCTTCATCAACTATTTTTAGTACTGAGGCTGCAACCTGCAATGCCAGTTGAAGAGCCACTTAATGAGACTGTTTTTCTTGCCCTGGAGCCCTTTTAACTGTATAAAATTGTTCATGATAGGGAAACTTCTTTATGCTGTGGCTAATTTGCTATGTTCAAGTTGTTTTCCTTTATGATTAATTAATTTTAGATAAGTGCTTTTCAACTATGTCAACACTCTTAGGCTGCCAACATGGATTTTTTTTTTTAGAAAAAAATTTTATGCTTTGGTGTTGCCCCATCTAGGAGAAGCAAGGAGGGCAAGTTGGTTTGGTAGTAGATTGTGAATGGGCCGAGCCATTGTCAGATAAAACTGAAGACCAAAGTGCTGCAGCTAGGCGTCTTGATTTCCAGATTGGATGGTATTTCCTTTTCATTCATTGCTTTGATTTACTAATTTATGTAACTGGCTTCCATGCTAATCTAAGATGGTACTGTTGTAACCCTTGATATTTACTCAGGTATTTGAACCCAATATATTATGGAGACTATCCTGATGTAATGCGTGAGAGGCTTGGAGATCGATTACCAAAATTCTCTGACGATGAGAGAGATATGCTAAGGAATTGTGTGGACTTCATTGGGCTAAATAACTACACTACAAGATATATTGCGCATAGTACGGAGAATGTTGAACATCATGAATATTATGAAGCACAGGAAATGGAAAGAATTGGCAAGTGCTATCGCCCAATGTCTTCTATATTTATTCATGTCTGGTGGCGTTACTATAGGAAAACTAATGCTTATATTTTGCATGCTAAACAGCTGAATGGGGAGAGAATGAAAAGATTGGTGAGAGGGTAATCATATCTTCTTTCACACATACTATGGATTCATATTGATTAGCTTGCAGTACCTTTTAAGCTGATGATTATTTTCTTCCAATTTTATGCATCACAGGCAGCATCACCATGGCTTTATGTAGTACCTTGGGGTCTTCGGAAAACTCTCAATTACATAGCTGAAAGATACCAAAATACTCCAATATATGTTACAGAAAACGGTACATTTCTAAGATTAGTTTTTCAGTACTATCTCAAGTCAAATGAAGTATCAAATAATACATTACTCTTGATGTTTGAGCTGTGCGTCTTCTAGCTTTTTTAGCAAATCTGACTTCATAACCCATGCTCATCTTCGTGCAGGCATGGACGATGAAGAGAACACGACTGCTCAGCTTCATGAGATGCTAGATGATAAATTGAGGATCACTTACTTCAAAGGATACCTTGCTGCTATTGCTGAGGCAATCAGGTGAACTACCGCTGGCTCTTCTTTTTCTGTTTGATGAAGATCTGTTTTCTCTAAATCATGCATTTGATTTGGGAATGTGATCTTACAGTTCATAGCTTTAATGAAAAAAATAGCATCTTAAACCTTCCTCTGTTTTAACAACATTCACAGGGATGGGGCAGATGTGAGGGGCCACTTTGCATGGTCCTTATTGGACAACTTTGAGTGGGCAAATGGTTACACGAAACGCTTCGGTTTGGTTTATGTCGACTACAAGAATGGGCTCTCTCGTCATCCAAAGTCCTCGGCTTATTGGTTCAGGCGATTCCTGAAGGGCGAGGAAGATAAAAAGGGAAAGGAAGAGTAGTTCTCCCATTTCAAATGAGCTACTACACTTCCTCCTACACGAGAGATATAAACTCTGTTTTACAGCTGCATTATCTTCCTATATCACATTGACTCACGGGTGCCTGTATCCTGATAAAAGTTGCCTCACTGGTATCACTGTTTTTTGATCCCAAAGGGCTTAGGGTTTTATCTTCTGGTATAGCAGAGTACCCTTGAGAGCTGACCACAACTTAGGTGTGCACCCTTGAGAGCTGACCACAACTTTGGTCATCATTTATAACGTGTTTGATGTTTGAATTGAAACTCCCCAAACTAATTCACAAAAAGTCGTCAAATTTTCGGGGAAAGAATTTATCTAAAATAATTTAAATTCAGCACAAATTATTTATTAAAATATTTTATTCATGAATAAAATATTTAAATCTAGTATTCATTTACAACAAATCTCTATCTATTAAGCAAAATATATCGTTTTAGAGTGATTTTGTTTAGTAAAAATATTATTTTAGGTATTTTGGCCTTTATGATTTGGTATATGTGCATCTGGGAGCTTAGCAACAGGTTTGATTTGTTCTCTACACAAATAACCAAGAAATCAAGCAATTCATGTCAGTAGACAAGGCAAGGCATATATGCACACAGCAGTTTCAACCTTCATGCTGCATGGCATATGCATTTTCCCTCAGCAGTGAGTGATGCAGTAGAGAACCAGTGATCCCTATTATTGAGCCACTGGAGAATTGCGCCGAAAAAAACCCAGAGAATTCTCCTCTCGGCTGCGTAGCCAGCCAACCTTTTGTTGTATAAATACCCATCTATTGGATAAGTTTACCAAATGACCAAAATGTAACGGTATAGTCCTCATCTGCAACTCATCTTTCGGATTCAGCTTTATCGCTGTCTACTTTCTGACTAGCTAACTTGACTATGTCTTCAACGTGAATTCTCCCATCTGTTTCAAGGGGAGGGTAAATTGTATTAGAAGACCAGAATCAGGAGATAAGTCCTCAATTCTAAGTACATTCTCATGCGTTGTTATCTGTAAGTAACAACATAAGGCTTTGAGATAAGAGTATACTCAAGATCACATACCTTTATCCTTGGGAAGCTTGTGGATAAGTTATTGGATACCAGCTTGATCTAAAGTCTTTTTTAGGTAGGTAGCTGCAGAAGCCACTTCCTCGGGTGTCACTTTCCCATCATAATCCCTGAATGTACAAGCCAAGTTATAACCTTACTTAAGAGAAATATCACTTTTCCAAACGCATATTAACATGCAAAGTTCAATTTTGAAAATTATGTTAAACAATAAAATCTACTACGTTATATTATCCAATATACGCCTTAACTCCACTACTATCTTTGTAGTTGCCTTGCCTCAGCGAATCAGCTGAGGCACATTGCAACACAGTTTACTCTAAGAAAGCAGGAAAGTACAAGTTCAAAACTTTCTTCTATGTTAAAATTAGGGATAAATGTCTTCATACTTTATTATTAGGAATTATTTCTGCAAATCTGCTGCCCGTCTGCCAAGAATCCAGAGCTAAAATTCATATATTAATTTCAGATTAAGATTTCTCAATATGTTAGGCTTTAAATCTCTGGTGAATTGAACTTACTCAGACCTACCATTATACTTAGAATTAGAAAGAACACAAATTTTAAAAGAAGGAGAAGCTAGAAACCTGTCTAGTAGCCGCCAACGGTCTCCAATAGTTTCATCCACGTGATCAATCTCCTTTTCAAGTTTATGAAGCATAGCATCCACCTAATACACCAAAACGCAGAGGATACTAATCAACGGTGTTGCTCCTCTAGCGCAACAGGTATTCTAAAAGTAATGGAGACAATATCACGGTGCATTTCAATTTGCCAAATGAGTGGACTCCGATTTCAAAATGTGTTGACAAAAAACATTACCCTGTTTATGAGTGCTGATGAGACCTTATCACCAGCTGCAGCCTCAGTAGGTTGATCAGTAGCCTCAGTAGTTTGATCAGTGAACACCTCCCTGGCAGCTCTATATGCCTTCTCAGCTTCTTTTTCACCCTCTATTCCATCCTGATCAACCATACTGTTGTACAGCTCTATCTGTTAATAAAAACAAACAAGTAAAACATACAGCTTCAGAAAATAAAAATAAGGCTATATTATACTTTTGTATTCAAAATCCAAGGTTTTGATCTCCTAAAGGGCAATAATAGATAATGGATCCCAACATCAAACCAAAGGAGTCATTCTTTTATTGTATAACCATATCATTGACATGTAGTCTTTATATATGATGTGTTCCATACTTCCTGTACAACTAACTACGGTTGGATACATCAAAAGCTTTGTTATGGATTCCATGATATTAAGCACAGTTCTGACAAATAATTGTTGAAATCCCGGCAAGAGAATCATGGAAATATGCCCAGTTAGAGGAAAGGATATCAAGGGAAAAAGCTTCAGCGTTCTCGTCAACTAAAACTACAGAACTAAGCTCCATTCTCATTGCAGGAAAATGTTAAAAAGGGATGTGCTTCTTGTTTCTGCTTACCTCCTTCTTTACCAGTCTTAAGAATTCTTCTCGTTCCTTGGTCACTGACTGAAATAAAATGTACAGAACCCAGTCAAGGTACAAATTGGATCAACTAGAATCCCATAGGAATCAAAAAGCATTTTCACAACAAGATTATAATCATCCTACAGATGCTGAAACCAGAACTGCCAATGCACAACTGAGCACAGAAAGCTGGTCCTGTTTCTCTGATGTTTCAGCTTTTTCGAGCTGTTCTGTCTCTCTGGCAGTAGCATCCATCATCTCTTCCAAAGCCACATCCTTCCCAGAGGCACTGGCTTCCTTCATCCTAGCTTGTTCCTTTTCCTCCGTTGCTTCCTCCTCCTGCATCACATTATGTGAGATATATTATTTGAAGAGTGCAAAGCATGAACATATAGTGGCCATTTGGCTAAAAACTATTTAAAGGAAAGGGAAAGGAAGTAGAGATAGTATAATCTAGATAGGAGCAAGTGAAATGGGGAGAAGGATTCTCTCATTTTGTGAGTCTAAAAGAGGGAGGGAAATGTTATCTTATTTTGTTACCCCATCCCAATTTCCCAACATGGGCATTGAAATAGAGGGAAACAAAGAAAACATTTTTTTTTAATGGAAATGAGTGGATATAAGTTGAGATTAAAATTATAATTAACAAATACTAATCTAAAAATTGATTAGACTTGTTTCATTTCCCTCCTTATAAACCAAAAGATGGCAAGAATGCAAGGGGTTAGGGGTTCGTTTCGGAGGATCAGCTTATTCATTATAAGCAATCATCATATCCCGTCAAACGGACCCAAATACAAGCATGGTAGATACACAAAAAAGATAAAATGGTTCTAATAATGATTAGGGAGTAGTTTGTTAAGATTTTAAAGCATCACAAGGCAGAAGCTAAGAAGTTCGACACCTTTATCTTTTCTTCTTCCTTTTCAAGGAACTCTAACTTCCTCCTCCTTTCTGACACAGAATCTTCAGATGTCATAGTCATCACTTGAATAGTACCAACCACTCCATCAGGCAAAGAACCAATTGTAGCCTGAACCGTCACAGGCTTGACTTGGCCAGAGACAGTAAAGGCTCTACAGTGCAGAAGGTATTAGAGAACAGATAAGGCATAGAAGAAGATTACATGTTCAGCAAGTCTACCTGGAAAGAATCAAAAGAGAAGATGGAAGAGAATGATTGAGAGACAAATCCAGCCAATCTCGCAGCTGCACAAAGAGAAGGCATTAAGCCATTAATTATGAAAATATCTTTAGAGTAACAAAAGTCTCTTTATTAAAAAAAAGTGAGAAGGAAAACACTATTAACTTGCATTAATGACGGAAATAGTTTATTTATAATAAAAGCATCAGTGTCGGCAGAGCTGCTACATAAGAGCAGAAGAATAAAAATGAGCACAGCTGCAATCGAGACCATACATTCATGCCTCTGCATGTACAATGCCCACTTGCAGTGGAACATTTCGTAACATGACAAACTGTCACACAGCAAGAAGAAAGGCACCTATTTGGTCAAAGCTATATATGGGAAAAAAAGAAAAATTAAGTTCAATCTGCACCTGTTCCCTCATTTCCTCAGCTGAGAGTAGGCCAAGTAAGCCTCGCTCTCTACAGGCTTGACGAAGCTCAGCCTCTGAAAGTGATTCCACTCCCTCTGCTTGAATTACTTTATCATCTTCCTTGATCCTTAAAGAGTCAGAAATTTTAACATATCAATATCTGTGCTATGATGCATGAACAAACCACTTCAAGGCCAAGAGGTTCTGAGAAAGCTGGGTTAATTTTGATTCTAAATTACAACCAAACAAGACAAGGAAAGGAGAAAGTTAAACCTAAAAAATAAGTGAGATGTCATTATTTTTTTGATGTGTAGAATAGGAAAATTTCTAGGATAGACGTCTCTTCAAAAAATTGGTTTTCCTATAACTAACTAACCACATGTTTGTTAGCACTAGCAGTATAAATTTTTCTACGTAGTATTTTACAATGCTATGCTTTCTACATGCTAAGAACTTACATCTATGTCCATTTCAATTTTCAGTACCTCCATGATGCTAAATAGCACGTTATGAAATACTAGTAAACATCAAAAGATGAGAAGAGCAAGACAACATTCCTTTATCATCAACTGAATAACATACTCTTGAAGCCTCCTTCGAAGCATATAACGCAAATAATGGTCAGTTGAATAGGGGTTGATTCCCATATACTTGCACATATTTACCAACCGAGGCCTGCATTAAACAGTATCTTATTAGATGAATTATAATTCATCCAAAAATAAAGATAAAGATGAACAATGTGAAGCATAGAATCACCAACCTGCTTATGTTATCCAGGGTCAACTCATCATTGAACAACTTAGCAAAGGATAAAATTTCTTCATTTGAAACATGAGCACCTGTTCTAACCTATTTGAATGATAGCATACTAGGTTTATGCATCAAGAAAGGCTCGAGAAATAATGACAATGTTATCAACAATGATTTACTTTATTCATAAACTCATCCAGATCTTCAGCTGTCTTCTTAATGTCCCCGCTCCGTGAATTCTGGACTTCCTTGGCCATTTCCTTCACTGTGTCTTGGAGAAATTTTGCATACTCAATCCTTGCAGTCAGTCTCCTTTTCAGTTCTTCCTACAGGAGGACTTTAAGTGTGAGATTGGGATCATCTACACTCAACCTATGTTTTGAGCAAGGACATTGACAAAGTGATACTCCATTCTGAAGTAGCATGCTCTTTCAGTCACTAGCAAGTTCACCTTCTTCTATGATGAAAAGAAATAAAAAGAAAGAAGATGATGTAGTTTTACTAGTAGACTATATATGCAGAAGTAGCACACTTTTTTCGTTTAAAAAATAATAAAAAAGGAAATGTAAGCATGCTTTTTCAGACACTACTCACTAGCAAGTTCACCTTCTATGATGAAAAAGCTAAGCATAAGGCTGTTTAAACAAAAACTCCACAAAAATACTAAAATTAGCAATCCTAGAGACTCTGGAAGAGAGGATAATAGGATGGGCGGGTTAAAAGTATCTTGCATGTGTAATATTTACATTTGGCCAATCATAGTACAAAATGGATGCATCTACTCCAATGATTAGGAAATCAGGTCATTCCAAAGGACTGGACTGAACTCTCTCCTAAGAAAAGAGCAACTACAATGATAAAGTGTGATACTCCATTGTAAAAAATTTAGGCAGAACCAAAGGAGACAGTAGCAGTCAAACGTATGTGCCATATCATTCATTATCTTCCCCACAGGTATGGTTAAATCCACAATCTCTACAATGCATCTTAGCCAGTCTCTCGTGGGACTCAAGGCTCATTCTTTAAACCAATTTTTCTAATTCTTTTCTTGAGGTGTGGTGGAAAACTAGCTCAAACCCAGACTGCCTATTATATCATAGTACCAATTAAACTAGTATGCTTTTGAATGTCTTAAAGTTATCCATGTTAATAATCAGATATAATTTCACCTGTTCTTTCATCTTGTCTTGGAAAGTTGATGGCAGCATGTTGGGAAACAATTTAAGGAATACTGGTAGTAAGAACTCCATGAAGGGCACTATGACAAAGACTGCAAATGGAACTAGCCTGAAAATGTCAGCAGTAGTGCGAGTGAGTTGTTGCCTTTCCCTCCTTGACAGATTCTTGCCCTCACCGAGTTTCAAGAGCAATCTCAAGCAGATCCTCACATCAGCCCACAGTAATTTTGTGCCTAACCAATAATGTTGCAGCGTGGATATAAATTCACTCTTCCACTTACGAAGCTTAATGGCCCAATCCTCCCTACCACATAGAAAAAGATCCAGATAACTAAGATTAATAATGCCCAATGTCTAAAGCAAAAAACTAGAAAAGGGCATATACCTGCTCATTGAAGCAATAGCCCTTAGAGCAGGACCGATCCCTAGGATTGTAGCCCAAACTCTCTGCAACATCGACTTATCACCTTTCTGAGATTCCTGGAGCTTCTTGGCTTTGGCTTTAGCGCTGCTCAAACCTTCTACAGCTTGGTCACAATCCTCTGGAGAAGGCTCTTTCACTTGAGCAGTAACCTCTTCATTTTGACCAGCTGATGGTGAAAGGGAATACAATGCATGTTGCATGTACTGTTCAGATCTAGTGAGCCCCAAAGATAAGGCATAGTGTGAATCCCTGGTTATTGACCTGTATGCAGAACTCCTGCCTAAGTGTTGCTGTAGCAGCCCACAAGAGGAAAACAGTCTGTATATATCTTGGCTTGCCCTGGGCCTGCCTCTTTCTTTCCTTGAAGCAGCATTGTCTGATGGATTGCATAAGTCCGAACTTAAGGTGTTTGGATCAGGAGCAAGAGATGTGAACCTATCATCATAGCTTGAATAACTATGAAACAAGAACCTACGAAGGCTTGAATATCCAAATAAAGACCTCTTCTCACGCAAGATTGCTCTTGATGCCATCCTCCAATTTTAACCCCCACCAGTTATTAATATATCAGAACTATTGTCCCACCACAGCCGACTAAAATCGAAAACGAATTTTTCCTTGAAAACCATGCAGAATGTGAACTGTTGTAAGCCTTCCTGAAAGTTCAAAAAGACAACCTTGTCATAATGGGAAGCAAACATATTCCTCAATACAGCAATACTTCTTCAAGCCCATAATTTATCAAACTTCAGCAACGTGGAGAAAACATCTCTTTTCCTCGTATAAATACCACATAAATGGGAAGCGTAGTAAGACATCAACTGATTCAAGAGTTGTTCGCACAGTGCAGACAGGTTATTTATATAATGATAATTACTGCCTCATCAATTGATACAAAGCCACAAACCGAAATTCGAAGAGGAGAAAAACTAGATGCACGGTTACGCAATATTATTTCACGTTAATCTGGTAATGAATTCCTTATCCCTATCTTCAAATCACAGTCTGAATAAATACCAAACCATGACCACAACAATTTCTAAACAACCAGTTTCCGCTAAAATAATCTGCGCTGTTCATTTCCCCCCTTCTCGGAGAACAATCAAGGAACTGATAAAACTGATTGTCCGGGTAGAAATACCAGGCGAATTCGACGATTCAACAGCGAAAAAAAAATACCAAGCAACATGATAAATACCGATAATAAGCAATCAAAATTGGTTACAAATCAACAGAGTTCCAATTTGGACAAACATTCCGATCCAGATATTCAAACAAAACTACTACCGGAAATGCGATGGCGATACCAGAAGAGAGAGAAAGAAAATGGACACACTAACCTCCGATGATCGAAAACTCTCAAATTCGAAAAGTAAACCGATCAAAATTTGAGCCGCTATGTCGAAATGCAGACGACTAACGACTTTCGTGGAGAGAAGAAAAAAGTCAAGAGGGGTTCGGAAACTCGACTGTGTGTGTATATAGGTTGCAGGCGAGGCACAGGCGTCAGGCACTGCACCGTGGGGGTGGATTCTCCGGAGTGCGTGGAATATCCTCAAATTCCAAACGGACATATGTTCATATGTTTTTGTTTTTTTCTTAAAAAAAAATACAAGTCTAAGATTTTTGAAAATATATAGATATATATACTCACTTTTTTTTTATAGTTTCAACTTTATTTGGTTAATGATAGTTGCATCTTAATTCCTTTCCTTGTATTCAAAAAAAAAATAATAATAAATCCAATTGTGTTATTTTTTTAAAAAATCATAATGATTATTGCACACGTGTTAAATTATAGGTAAACCATTCAGTCTAAGTGCATATAACACCTAATCTGGGTGCATATAACAACAACCTTCGCTATTTACTAAACATCACTTTTGACTCATTTGCTATCAAAATCCGAACAGAAATTGTACGTAGTAGCTTAGTCACCAAAGCTATGCACATTTACGAGATCTAAATTTCCGTTATTCTATTCTAAATCAAACAAAAAAAACATAGAATTTGGACCGTGTACATTATTGGCATCTACTAGGTGAATTGCTCCCCTTCCTTCCCCTATTGTCGTCTGCAAGATCATATTAAATCGTGGATAAATTTGTGTGGACATTTTCACAAGTTTTTATCATAAATAGATGAGCAAAATCCTAAATAATATCTATTGTTACTTTCTTCCAAACTTTGCAACATACCCCAATTTTGGTAGCTAAAGCCTAAATAACCAAATCAATAGACAACAAAGCGTATGATCTTATCTTAGCTGCTTTGTAGAGTCCCTATAGCACTTCAGACAAAGTTGGGTGTGCATGAACTGCAAACTTAATATCCTGCAAGATTAAAAAAAAAAACATTTTACATTCTTGGAAGATGAATTTGACCTAAATCATAATATGGGCCAGCCCATTGGGCTTCGATTGGCCCCAATTGGCCCAGTTTCATCAGATTAGGGTTTCTTCATAAAAGAACATACTACCTTGGAAGGCTCGAACATCCTCAGTATTCTTCGTCGTCTTTGAAAAAACCCTAGCTGCTCGCAGGTTCTCATCTCTCTATCTCCCACTCTCTCTGTAATTTCTCCTGTTTGTGAATCTAACTTAAATCGGTGCTTACAGAAATGGCGAAGTCGAAGAACCACACAGCGCACAACCAATCGTACAAGAACCACAGGAATGGGATTAAGAAGCCCCGTAAGCACCGCCACCAGTCCACCAAGGGGGTAAGATCTCTCTCTGTCTCTCCCTCTTCTGGTGTCTCATCTCTGTATTCGTTGTGAGTTTTGTGGACCGGGATCTAGGTTTCGGTGGTTGAATTGAAAGTTGTTGGAAATTGAAATGTGATCGGATGTGATTTTGTTCAGATGGATCCCAAGTTCTTGAGGAACCAGAGGTACGCGAGGAAGCACAACAAGGTGGGCGATTCGGTTGCTAGCGCAGAAGAGTAGATTTGTTGAACTCCACTGATGATTCTATGCGGTTTTAATTTTCTTCTTATATTCTTATTTTCGCGTTTTGTCGTTGTTGAATCAAGGGATTAATTGCTTATCAAGCTGAATTTGAATCTATGTCGACACAAACAATTTTGTTATGCTATGATTATGGAATTACTCAGCTTCTCAGGATGTGTTGAATCTCATTTGCTTTCAAATGTGACTCTGGTTCACAACAGTGGTGATCTAGACCTAAGTTTAGAGTTGCACCTGTGAATGGTTTGCCTAGTTATGCGATGATCTAGACCAAAGTTTATTCCCAAATCCTTGAATCTCATTTGCCTAGTTATGCCATGTCTCGCTTGTGTCTGTGGCTGTGGTTGAGTAATTCTCCAGAATGTCTCTCAGCTTGCGATTGGTCGACATTTTTCCACCTGCATTCAGCTTCTGCTTCTAATTCTTTGTTGTAATTTTAATGATTTTATAAGTTTGGTTAATCTTGTTGTTGATTAGTGAACAAGGTGGTTGTGTGAGAGTGAAATGTGATTGCCGAACACAGTGACTCAGTGAGTATAAGATTTCCCAAATCCGTTATTGCTGTTGTAGTAGAGTGATCCTTGTCTTGCTTGGGACGCTTGGCTTCGGTTGGGTCTGGTACAAGTAGTTTAGCCTGCATTCAGCCTCACCATCTAACTTTGTCGGCCTTTTCCTTATCATTAGCCATCTTCTTCTATTAGGCATTAGCTCCTCCTTTTTATTTACAGTATTATTTTATGGGTTTGGTTAAACTCCTTGTTTATTCCCGAATAGCGGAATGTCCATTTTTACTGAAACGAGAGGAAATTGCATCATAAATCCATTGTGATTTTAAGAAAAATTTGCTTTCTAGAGGCATTAGGATCAAAAGGTTCTAATAACACGATTTGGATTCTTTGGGTTGTAACCAAAATTCATTTACTTAATCACTATTATGTATGGCAATAATCTATTAGACCATCCACAACATAGGTGTGCAAATGTGTATTTTTAGCCATTTTTTAGCTCATTGGTTGTTTTGGGTGTGTGCAAATGTGCATATTTAAGCATGTGATGTGTATTTTTTTTATGATTTTATTTTGAATGTCTTAAAGTTACTTTTACAAAAAGCAAGACAATTTCATTGGTTAATTTTTTTTATGATTTTATTTTCCTTTTTGTTTTAAAAGAATTGTATTTCAAGGGTGTGTATAAAATGCACATTTCACCATTGAAACAAATTGCACAAAATCATTGTGAATGGTCTTTATGCTGGTACTAGAGTTTTTTTTTTTTTTTGCGGTGTATTTTTCTTCTTCTGATGGATCCAGACAGTTGATGTTTTTCAGTTTTTAAACTGATCATTTAATTTGGAAAAAATAAAACCGATCATTTAATGGGAGAGCCATATAAGGCGAGGAAGCTCGGCTTCATCCCTTAATATCACGAAGCAAGAGTTTTTTTTTTGACAGTAGACAAGAATTAGATCGACAAAGCGATCTTGAAGCCATCAAAAGATGGCTTGTAAGACCCTACGCAGAGGGTCGCCAGTCAAAAGAAAAAAAATCTAAGATTACATGCAAGTACATTAATTTAAATCTAATCTAAGATTACAAGTACCTTAATATCACGAAGCAAGAGTTAAAATGTCTCGTCGTTGCCTTTGTCGGTCTAAAAGTTGGCAATTATTCCCTAACTACTGTTGATCTCGTCCCGTGTACGGAAAATAAGTTAATCTAAATATAAATTATTTTTTCCTCCAAAAAATAATATAAATATAAATAAAATTATTTCGACAAGTTATATATAATCTAAATATCTTTTAATTAGATTCTCTCAAAATATAAATAAAATTCACATTTATAAGGTACTACATAAAAGTTTTTTTTCTAATACATGGTTAATTAAATCTCATGTAATTTAATTAGATAGTTGATTTTTACAAATATTTTAATATTCTTATTTTATTAAATATGTAGTATATATTTATTACATTTGTTTACTAAAATATCTATGTACGGATGGATTGTGACTACATATATGGCTATATAATATTTTAATTATTTATTTTGGCCTCAAAAAATAATATACATAGATATAAAATAACAATTATTAAATGATTGATTTTGATATAAATAATTCTTTCCACCAAAAAATAATCTAAATATAAATAAAATAGCACATATCAAATATTACATATTTGTGTATTAATATTTTTGGTAAGATTCTATCTATCCAATTATATGTGTTAGTGGTAAAATAAAATAATTATTTTTATTAGATTTCATTTTTTACGGGAGAGAGTTCTGCAAGACGCGCTCGCGCGCCACCACGTATGCAAATGCACTCACACGCCGCCACGCAGGCACCAATGCATCGGTTTTAGTATATGTATATAGATTCACTATCGACATGGCTATATGCACCCAAAAAAAAAATGTCGTATACACACAAGAATGGATCTTAGAGCATCCGCATTCGTGAAACTCATCCGGGTTCCTTAACTCCATTTTTTATATTTCTCTCTCCTTAAAAAACCCAGTACAATTTTTCACCCACATCCATAAAACCCTATTTTATTTTTTTATCGGAACCCACCTCTTTTTTTCCTCTCACTCTCTCTCCTAATATTGACCCACCTTCTCTCCTTTCTTGGTGTTTAGAGGTTTCTTAGTAGGAAACCTATCAAATTATTCCTAAACCCCTTCCCCATCTTCTTCAATTTTTTATTAATTGATTCCTTATTTTTGGAGTTAAGATACCCCATTGTGGATGTTCTTAATTCGGTTGAATCTCAGTTTGACAGCTGACAACAATGACAAGTGTTGTGTCCAGCCTTAAATTTGTCTAGCATTAAAAAAAAGTAACAAACGAATCAATTTAAGTAACGAATCATAGATCAGTAAGGACATCAGTTTGGATTTCCAGAGGAGAAATATTATGTTAATTTTAATTTCCAGGTGTTGAAATTTGGCAGGAGAGCGGGCACATACAAATAATTTAGCAAAATATTATGCGAACAAATTACTCTCCGTCTCAAAATAGTTGTTATTTTACTTTTAACACATTTTTAAAAGAAATAAAAATAAAAATAAAAATAAAATATTAATTATTTTATTAATTTTTTAAAATAATTGCATAGGTAAGACAATTATGTGAAATTATTTTAAAAATTAATATTTTATAGAGTTTTTAACTTTTTTATAAAAAAAACTGTGTGAAACACTCGAAACAAGTTTTTTGAGACGGAGAAAATATTCTTCTTTGACTCTGTCTTTAAATTTAGGTCTTATTTTTATGTTAGAAATCCAAATTTGAACTGCAACTTTGTCAACAATACTTCGAACTGCTTCAAAGGAATGAAAAGCCATCAGAAATCAACATCTTGATCTCTTGCAACAACAATCCAAGGGATCCAAAGCTCCTTCACAACGGCTAGCCCAAGCTTGAAGCCTAAAAGCCTCTCCTGCTACAGCCGAAAATCCTTGGTGTTTTGAGTGATTCATAGTGCAAACCGTGAGATTTATGTGAAGCAATCAATCAAAGAACAAACTGATTAAGCTTTCAGTGAAGATTTGTGCAGAGACAAGAGAACAAAACAAACATTTCCCATTTAAGATGGATCAAAGTAGCAGTAAATTTTCCTTACAGATATTGATTTATGGATCCAATTGTATATAAACTTGAAAGGTAAGAACTACATATATAGATATATAAAACATACAATCTTAATGCATCAGGGAACAAGTGAACAACTGATTTCTACATACATAGAATATATATATGCATCACCTATTTGGTGCAGGAGCATATTTATCAATCCAAACTCGCCTTGTCTGAGTATCTTACTAACCTCTATCTACTTGAAATCCCTGGTTTCTCTTGCAACAATGAGCTCATCAGGAATATCAGCATCTGCCATGTCTGATGGAATCATCATAATGTCGTCGTCAGCAGTGAAATGGTACCTTTCACCTATAGCTCTCAAGAACTGCAACACCTCAAACATGGCGGGTCTCTCTTTCGGATTTGAGTTAACGCAGTTGCAAGCGACTTTTAGGAACTGATTGAGCTCATCGTCAACTCCTTGTCCGATCAAGGACTTGTGGATGGCGGAGCGGGCCTGGGAAGTAGTCGAAAGATGTGAAATCCACTCAACCAAGCTTCCCTTGAAGCTTTCTGGAGCGCTCTCGACATGGGTAGACCTCTCACCGGTGATAATCTCTAGGAGGACTACTCCAAAGCTATAAACATCTCCCTTTGGAGTGGCGGTGAGCGTCCTTAGATACTCAGGCGCAACATAACCCAAATCCCCGAATTCCCCGTTCACAAAGGTGCTCAAATGGGTGTCAACTGGGTTCATCAGCCTTGCAAGTCCAAATTCGGATAATTGAGGCTCAAATTCCTCATCCAACAAAATGCACTTGGAGCTTATGTTTCGGTGTATTATTCTCGGGTTGCAGCTATGGTGAAGCCAAGCCAAGGCCCTTGCTCCTCCGATTGCAATCTTAAGCCTCATAGGCCATTCCATTGGCGGCTTAGCGTCAGCATCCACCGGGTGAAGCTGCTCAAAGAGGTTACCATTGGCCATGTATCTGTATACAAGAAACCTTTCCTTCTTGGCCATACAAAAACCGAGAAGTGGGAGCAGGTTTCTATGCTTGACGCTTCCCAGAGTTTTCATCTCGGACAAGAACTCCTTCTCTGAGCGTTGCGAATCCTGTAGCCTCTTCACCATAAGAAAGGTGCCATCCGGTAGTGTTGCCTTGTACATCACTCCCTTGCTCCCTGTTCCGATTATGTTGGTGTTGCTGAAGCTGTCGGTAGCCTTCATTAGGTCCTTCAAACTCATTTCCGAAACCACATTTTCAAACATGGAAACCTGAACATAGCAAACCTGCTATTAGTTCCAAAATCATCGAGATTGTGGAAATTATACCACATCTAAAATAAATGCATAAATTGAAGAACACCAAAACTTTGACCAAGATAAACTACATTAAGCGTGATGAAAATGCCTATATAAGTAGATAAGCATACCTTGAAAGCTTTTGTTCCCTTAATACTCTTAGCCCACCTGTTGCCTTCAGGGTCATCCGCCTTCTTCCTTACAGCCGCTCTCTTCGAAGTGTGATACATGCCGATACCCATGAGAACCATAACAACAACCACCGCACCCGCCACAGCCCCAGCTATAACTCCAGCGTTGGACTTCTTTGGAGACCCCGGGCAAAGAGGAAAAGGACCACCACAAAGCCCCGCATTATTAGCATAGCTATCCTGAGAAAACTGGCCATTGAAAAGAGGTACTTGTCCTGTCAGATTGTTATTAGCTACACTGAACTGCTTGAGCCGACTGAGCTGCGCCAGCTCCAGTGGAATGTGACCTGAAAACCGATTGTGATCAAGAAGAAGCACATTCAAGAACGTGCAGTTGGCAAGATCAGAGGGGATCACACCCGAGAACTTGTTATCCGAGAGGTCTAGTTCCGTCACAAAAGGAACAATCTTCGATATGTTAGAGGGAATGGAGTCATTAAACTCATTTCCTGAGAGGTACAGCCCTGTCAAGCTTGTACAGTTCTCCAAACCGTGAGGAAACGAGCCCTTCAAACCCATGTCTTGTAGCTTGATGTTCAACACCCTGCTTTCATCCGGGTGCCAGCACTCAATCCCACTGAATCTACAGATGGCCCCTTCAGTTGTATTGGAGAAATCCCATGTAGGGTTCAGGTAATTGCTAGGGTCTATGACTGATTTCCTTATGTTTTTTAAGCACTGGATATCAGTTGGAGTTCCATAGCTGACATAACTACCCAGAAAAGCCATCACAAACACCAGCCCCCAAATTGCAAAACAGGGGTTTCTATGATCCATGGCCATATGAATACAAATTTGATTGGAAGCTCCAATTAGGAACAAAAAAGGGGGAAATTAAAACAAATCAAAGCATACCCACATCTAGACACATCAAATCCAGATGGATCAAATCGGAAAGGACAAGAAAACAGCAGATTAACAAACAAATTTACTTGAATTGAGTAAAATCAAAGGGAACCCAGATAGGTCGGAAGATCAAAATTGAGAATCAGACATACCCAGATGGTGAAAAGGAGGAGACAGTGCTTGAAGCTGGAACATGGGTGGGTGCACAGGCAAACCCTAGATAGAGTAGAGAGAGATCAAGATATTACGAATCAGCCAATCAGCACAGCCCTTTGAGGATGAAACACTGAAATGAGAAGCTATGTGATGAAAGAGTGCAAGTGGTGGTGGCTCTTAAAGTCAAGATAGAGGACTTGGGTTGGGGAGACTTTGATTTGTCCACAACGACCTAAAAGAGTGGGAATTGGGAACCATCCTTGAAAACTCCAGGCTTGACTTTGGAGACTGAAATAGTAAAAGATTGGAAATTTTATTCATGTTTTGCAGTGTGATCAACGCCAATTGCCAAACGGTTTTGTTAGACTGACATTATTGTTAGTGTTCTCATTTCTGTTGACACATGTCATCGAATAAGTACTGGTATATTATGAGTACTAATCCTTACAAAAAAAAAAATAAAAAAAAATAAGAGGAAATGGTAGTAAATATCACAATTTCTAAAATCTTTGCAAAAATACCATCATTTTGGGAAAATTTACAAGAATGTCATTTTTTCTCAAAATTTGCAAAAATGTCAAGGTAAACCTTCTCCCAAAACCTGCTATCCTAGGTTATTATGCCCCCAAAAAAAAATTAAATTACAGGCATTGTCAAGGTTCCCGGATCTGAGTGGTTGCCGATGGTGTTCGCCGGGGGGCTTGGTAGAGGGGGTGTGTGGTGGTCGGTCTCGGCCTGGATCTGGCCGGAGGTGGGCTCTGGCGCTCTGGGTTGTTGTTGTTCTCTCTCCTCTCCCTCGCTCTTGCCTTTTTCTCAGATCTGGGCGTTGGTAAGGGTTTCTCCGCCGCCGCTTGTCCGAGGTTGGTTGTCAGGCTGATAGGGGGTGGTCTTGGGTGTGAGCCAGACGAGATAGGGCTAGTAATGTCGGCCTTCCTGGTTCGACGGATCGCTGCAGCGGGATGGCTGTTCCTCGGCGGTGGTGTGGTGGGTGGAAGGCCGGCCCCAGGGTGAGGCCGATGGCGGTGGAAGGCATGGGCGCCGCTTGCTCTCTCGCTCTCTACTTCGTCTTCTTCGTCCCTGTTCTCTCTCACCTGTCGCTTGCTCTCTCTCTAAATCTTTCTTCGTCCCTGGTTTGAGGTTCGAATTGGGTGACAGGGGTTTGACATTGGGTGACAGGGGTTTCCATTTTGTAGAGAAGGGTTCCGAAATGGGGTGACAGGGGTTTGACATTGGGTGACAGGGGTTTCCATTTTGTAGAGAAGGGTTCCGAAATGGGGTGACAGGGGTTTGACATTGGGTGACAGGGGTTTCCATTTTGTAGAAAAGGGTTCCGAAATGGGGTGACAAGGGTTTCCATTTTGGAGAGAAGGGTTCCGAAATTGGGTGACAGGGGTTTAACATTGGGTGACAGGGGTTTCCATTTTGGAGAGAAGGGTTCCGAAATTGGGTGACAGGGGTTTGAAATTGGGTGACAGGGGTTTCCATTATGAAATTGGGTGACGAGGTGTAGAAATTGGGATATGTGGATGTCGTAGGTGGCCGATTGAAGGAGGTTTGAGGTATTGGTTATAGGCTTCCGATTCATAAGGGGTGCATGAGTTTCACGTTGAGTGACAGGGGTACAGTGACATGGGTTAGTCTGTTAGGTGACAGAGGGAGATGAATATAATTTGTAAACTGACTTTGTTCGTCTGATGGAAATTGCAGGAAACAAATGGTGAGGACAAAATACACAGAGGAAAGAGAGTGGCTGAGAGAGAGAAGATGAGTCAAATCGTGAGGAAGAAGAAAGGCAGGCCGTGAAGATAGATCTGGCAGCTAGGGCGGCGGCTGAGTCGAACTCCGGCCACCGCAGCCATCATCGACGGGATACTGAGGAGGAGGAGCGGCGAGAAGCTTGTCGGAGCCTCCGACGACGGAGTTTTGTCAGGTACGACCTCATCGACTACGATGACGAAGACTACTTAGATGACGACGATGACGAGTTCGACGAGGATGACAATACCGACGCGGAGGACGGCGGTTGGAAGAGAGAGAAGAAGCTCAAGTTTGTGCTCAAGCTTCCGAATTGTTCCAGACTCTGAAGGTGAAGGGGACGAAGAGGATGAAGAGGAGGAGGAAGAAATTAGGGTTGTGAAAATCCCCCACAAAAACTCTCTCTCTCCTTTCTCTCTCTCTCTCTCCTTGTGACAACCTGCAACCGGTTTAGCCCTTCCCTAGTTTTATTTGCAAAAATACCACCAATGATAGTTGTGCAAATTTTCCAAAAAAGTGGTATTTTTGCAAACCCACAAACAAAAAGTAGTATTTGTGCAAATAACCCTAAAAATAATACTATTATGAGTACTAATTAGGGTGGGTGGCGGGTGGCCCATCACTTTAAAACAATCTTTGGAGATATTTTAAACTTTAAAAGTGTGTTTGGATTCCAAATGCATTATGTTTTATAATGCACAAAGAAAATGTGTTATTTGGTTAATACACTTTTTATGGTGTTTTTAAATTCCACGATGTTTTAATTATAATGTAGTTATTTTATCTCGATTTATGTAATTATTTGGTTAAATTTCAGTTTTACTTTGGCTTTCACGAGATATTTATTTTTATAACCAAATGCTCAAATAAAACGAGATAAAATAATTACATTATAATTAAAATGCAATGGAATCCGAACACACCCAAGTGTTTTAATGTTTCGATTTCCATATTACAGGTATATAGGTTTAAAAAAATACTCATTCTGTTTGTCAAAACGAGAAGTGCTAGAACGTGGAAATAACTACCTAATCCTTAGGCCGATGGATCAATAAACAGACAAACCGTCGTGATACAAACAACGAAAACAAACAAAACAGAAATAAAAGTCACTCATCGTTTTAATTTGTATGTTGTACAATGCTTGTTGACCCAACTTTTTTTAAAAAAAAAAAAAAGAAAATATATCAATTACATGTTTTTTATATATCAAGAAAGAAATTCGATTATCTAGATACGCCTAGAGAAATCGAGAGACCGAACAAACTGATAGATTAACTAACCATCATGTACAACAGAAGCAAATGATATGAGCAAATGACAGAAATGAAATGACAAGGGAAATAATATAAAAGCCACGCAGGGCAAACAACCAAACCAAAAAGAAAAGATAAACACGTTGATAGATTGCCAAGTAACACATGAAGACCTGTAGAAGAAGTTGTGGACACCTCAGATTATGAACTCTCTAAGAGAGCCTTCAGATATTGATCACAAATCCACGGCTTAAGCTAGTAAACAACCAGATCTGTCAATCTTCACATGCGAAATCATCTACCAAAGGAAGAATCATAGCAACAAAATACATAACTAGAAAACAGTACTGCTTGGTATAAACACACCCTATCACAACCCGCTCAACTCCACCTCAAGCACCCAATCGGCCAATCAACAATCCAAACCCACCTCAAACCCTCAGACGGACTTCTTTGAAGACCCTCGGCAACGAGGAAAAGGATCGCCACAAAGCCCCGCGTTATTAGCGTAGCTATCCTTAGAAAACTGGTGGCTGAAAGGAGGTACTCGTCCTGTCAGATTGTTATTAGCTACACTGAACTGCTTGAGCCGACTAAGCTGCACAAGCTCCAGTGGAATGTGACCTGAAAACCGATTATGATCAAGAAGAAGCACATTCAAGAACGAGCAGTTGGCAAGATCATAGGGGATCACACCCGAGAACTTGTTATCCGAGAGGTCTAGTTCAGTCACAAACGGAAGAATCTTCGATATGCTAGAGGGAATGGAGCCATTAAACTCATTTCCTGAGAGGTACAGCCCTGTCAAGGTTGTACAGTTCTCCAAACCGCGAGGAAACGAGCCCTTCAAACCCATGTCTTGTAGCTTGATGTTTAACACCCTGCTTTCATCTGGGTGCCAGCACTCAATCCCACTGAATCTGCAGATGGCCCCTTCAGTTGTATCGGAGAAATCCCATGTAGGATTCGGGTAATTGTTAGGGTCTATGACTGATTTCCTTATGTTTTTTAAGCACTGGATATCAGTTTGAGTTCCATAGCTGACATAACCACCCAGAAAAGCCATCACAAACACCAGCCCCCAAATTGCAAAAAGAGGGTTTCTATGATCCATGGCCATATGAATACAAATTTGGTTGGAAGCTCCAATTAGGAACAAAAAAGGGGGAAATTAAAACAAATCAAAGCATACCCACATCTAGACACATCAAATTCAGATGGATCAATTAGGAAAGGACAAGAAAACAGCAAATCAACAAAAAAAAAAATTCCTAGAAATCTAGAATTGAGTAAAATCAAAGGGAACCCAGATGGGTTGGAAGATCAAAATTGAGAATCAGACATACCCAGATGGTGAAAAGGAGGAGGTAGAGACTAGAGAGAGATCAAGATATTACGAATCAGCCAATCAGCACAGCCCTTTGAGGATGAAACACAGAAATGAGAAGCTATGTAATGAAAGTGTGGAAGTGATTGCTCTTAAAGTCAAGATAGAGGACTTGGATTGGGGAGACTTTGATTTGTCCACAACGACCTAAAGGGGTAAGAATTGGGAACCATCCTTGAAAACTCCAAGCTTGACTCTGGAGACTGAACATGAATAGTGAAAGTTTAGACTATGATACCATAGATCAAAACAGGAAGTACAAAGAAGAAAGCTTTTGCAACTAGAAACCATGACACAGAAAAGAACTGTGGACAGAAGAAACACCGAGACATAGCGAAAGTGGCAAAAGTATAACAAACGCTACCACATGAATGCGTCCAATTGTCCGAATCATCAAAGTTCTAATGTGTAGTGATGGGTGCTTTCCTTCCCAAGCTTTAGCATGTAATCTCAATTTCTCTATGTTCATCGTGTAACCGCTTCAATGCTGGCCATGAGGCTTCTTGCAATCGTGCTTGTTCTGACAGTAATATAGGCCTAGTGACCTCAGATGATGGCATCTGTTTGATAGCTCAAATCACGCTCTCATCTACAACCATAAGATTTAAGATTAACGATCATCAGCTTCAAGAATGACGGCTTCAATTGTGTCCGAAGAGAATGAAAGAAATTACCTGTTATATATGAGGACACAACCACACAAATCGAGAGCTCTGAGCTCCGGACACCCATATGCTAGACTTGTGACACCTAGGTCTTCGACTTTCTCACACCACCCGAGATTAAGAGGCTGCAGCTGGCTGAAGTTATATGCAATGGCCTGATATTGATAGCCAACAGTTGGTCATTTAACAACCGGTAAATCAACCAATTGACACAAAGGAGCTAACAAAGTTCTAGTAACTGCAGGGCCCTGTCTGTTGCCGCTCTTACGCAGCCACATAGATTTAGAGACTTCAACTTTGTGCAAAAGCCGGTTAGATATGCAAGGGCAGCATCGCTTCAAGCTGAGCAGCCACTGATGTTCAGTTTCGTAAGATTCGGGCATCCATGAGCCAAAGCATACGGAGAACGGTCCGTGAGCTTAAAGCTTTTACTAGGGTCCAGTTCCTGTAACTCATGGCAGAAACTTGATATAGTCTCAACAGTGTGATCCTCGAGTTGTGGCTTATCTTGTCGCAATATCAGAGTGTGCAAATTGGCATATTTCGGTGCAAGCAAGAGGACCAAATCATTCATGTTGTTTTGACACCTGAAGATCAGAGCTTAAGCTGATCAAGACTAAATATGAAACAGCAAACAACAAACAAGATGCCTACCCTATGTGCACGCTTTAATTGGCAACAGCAAACAAGATGAAATTGAAATCTTCCAAGGCAAAAACAAGGAGGATAAATAGCTCCTCAAAAAGAGAGAAAATTTTACCTGGCGAATCTGATTAAGCACATGTTCTCGCCTTTGAGCTTCTTCGCTGCTCTCATTGAAACCTTTTTCAATCAAAAACTATAGAAATCCTACTGAGCGTCTGGAAAAAAACCCCAAATTGGGGATGAAGAGCGCGACGCCGCCGATCACCTCTTCGGAGGCCAAAAACCACCTCTTCGGAGGCTAAGAACACCCTCTTCGGAGGTCGAAAATCCTTCTCATCGGGCAAGGCCTCATCGGATTGAATCTCTGGCAGCCATCTTTGCCTCTTATGGTTGCTTTCGGTAATCCTCCTCGAATCTTCTTGCGATTCGGGGTTTTGGAGCCCATCTCGTCTCAGCCTCGCTTCCCGTCCTTGTACTTGGTTTCGGGTGGTTTCGACAACCTCGCTTCCCATCTCGTCTCTGACGTGGGGGCTTTTGGAGATCTGCGATCATGGTTCCCCTCTCCCTGATCGTTTTAAACCAAACTCTTCAATGGAGTCCCGGCTTCGCTTTGGGCTGCGGTTTCTCTCTATGCCTACTCTATGTCTGCACCTCACTGTTGATGTACTGGGTGTGAATATCCCACAAATCCGAATTTTTATCTTCAGTTGTCAAACGAAAACAAAAATAAATTTGGGGCTTTCGGAGTTTTTCGCTTCCGTCCCCTAATTTCAGTCTACCCATGCCTGTTGTAGGGCTCTGAAGGTCTGAACCCCCTATTTCAATCAGCCGCCATCATCGCTCCTAAAGGTGCCCTGATTCCGGCCGCCTCCATCACAACAAACTCGCGGTGGGCTTCGTCGCCGGCCTCCGTTCCTCCCTCCCGCCTCTCCCACGGCACGGTGGTGGTTGTGTGAATGCTCTCTTGGGGATTCTCTTTTGGTTTTTACTCTATCTCATTTTATTTTACCTCTTTTGCCTTCTTGGACTTTGGCAGGAGGAAGAGGTGCTACTCTCTGCACACAAAAGGAATCGAAGACTGTACATTGGTAGTAAGTAAGAGTGTATTACGAAAATAATATTTGTTATTATTATTATTATTATTAGGATTTAATTAGTTTAATTATTTATATTGTTTAGGGTTAGGAATTAGTCCAATGTGGTTGGAGTAAATCTCTCTTCACCTCTCTCTCTCTACCTTCTCCATTATCATTGTACGCTCTATATATTTCCTTCTACTCTTGAATAGAATGTGTGTTCTTCTACACCATTCTCAACATGGTATCCGAGCCTTTCGCCTAACGGCTTTGATCCTTCAATTTCCGCCTCCGGGTAACTATCCTCCAACTTTTGGCACAAACCAATGCTCCGGCATGTTGCCAAGAAACATATTCACCGGCTTAGGCCACCACAAAACCGCCTTCGAGCTATCTAAATATGACTCTGACTATTACAAAACCGCTTCCGCTTGCCTTCCACACTAACCAAAATTTTGGCTTTTGCCAACCAAATTTCGGCCAAAACCATGTCGGTCTTTTGTTCCTGCCTTTCATTGGTCAAACCCCATATCGGCCACACAAAATTGCCTTCGGGCTAATCCATCAAACAACCCCCTAGAAACCTCCTTGATGCCTCTTCCATGGCGTCCTAGTCCTACCACCACCTTCACAAAACCCTCGCTATCGCACCACCCAGGCCATCCACCATTGTCGCTGATCATACTGCGAGCACTGCCTCGACCGATCTAGACCCTCTGCCGCATCTACATACTTAGTGTGCGACGTCATCATGTGGCCATCGCATTTGAGCATATTGAAGTGATTAATTAGGATTTTCTAATTAAGCACACAAGAGATCACTTCCACGGGACGACAATTACAGATTGGATGAAAAGTCAACCCAAGCACCGAGCCACCGAGTCACAGCAGCCGCCAGGAGGCCAACGCCGCCGAAAACCGCCACCACCTTCCCTCCCATTGCAGATCAATACCGCTGCGCCACCCTCGCTGCGGTAGCCATGGGAATCGTTGCGCTAGAAGTGTGTTGTGAACGCTTTCAACCAAAAAAAAAAATCCCCTTATTTGTTTATTCCATATTTATCCAGTTTATCCAGTTTTCAGTTTCGATATCTCTTGCTTCAACTGCGGGAGAATATTAGGAAAATAATATTTGTTATTATTATTATTATTATTAGGATTTAATTAGTTTAATTATTTATATTGTTTAGGGTTAGGAATTAGTCCAATGTGGTTAGAGTAAATCTCTCTTCACCTCTCTCTCCACCTTCTCCATTATCATTGTACGCTCTATATATTTCCTTCTACTCTTGAATAGAATGTGTGTTCTTCTACACCATTCTCAACAAGTGCTACTTTCATACATCACTCTTCAAATCTCAAGCTTTAACAAAACCAATTCAATTCATTTATCCAGATCAATTCAACTAATCTTCAAGCATTCAATTCAATTAAAAGACTAAAAAAAAAATCAAATCAATAGATTCTCAAAGGGATAAGAAGCGACGGGTTACATATGACAAAACTTTCCGCTTTTACGTTGTGTTCACTTTCTTCAAATAAGCCAGAGAGATTGAACCCGGATGAAGTGGATATGATATCAAATGCATTCAGATCCGTGAACTTGATTGATTCTTTCTTGGGTTTGGCATCTGCATTACTGAAAGGTAGAAGGACCCGGATTCCCTTCTTGATTCACAGGATCAGCATCCATGAATTGAGATCTTGTTTTAGAGGATTCTTTGGTAAGATCCTTCCTAAACAAGGCGCCCTCCCTTATTTCCTCAATGGATGATACTCTTGGTTCTGGATTCGGCTCTAACATTTTCTCCAGCAGTTGACGAACATCTGTGAAAGCCATTTCGAAAACTTGAATTCAGCTTTCCCAATATTCCTGTACATCTCCATCAAATTCAAATCCAGAAATGGAAGGTAACCTGCAAAGAGAACAAAAAGAAAAATCACCCCACAAGACCAAACATCGGCTTTTACTCCATCATTAAGTATCTCTAAGAACACATAATGAGAATGAATAAACAAATAGATGTGGTGTTTAGGAGTATAAAATCTTCAGTTGAAATGTTTTACAATTATCAGAAGCAAAAAAAATATAGGCATGACAGCAAGTAATAGGGATAGTAGCATGAAAATTATTGAAAGAGCAATTTAATTGGTTAATAAAAATAAATATCAGTCAAAATGTAATTTTGTGCAGTATGAACCATCCAGCAGAGGTCATATCAATTAGTGCAGTGTGAAAATCTAATTTTGTACAGTATGAAACCACTATTCGGTATTGCAAGGTCCACTTCAAGTATGAGTATAGTGAGATGAACTGACCCTGATGTTATTCTTTAGAATGAATTCGAACCAGCGTGGGCTTGTGAATCAGCTAATTTTTAGGGATTTTTACAAAATTGGCTTGATAAACATGTATCTTTAGTTGTATTACGTTCAATTTTCATTTGCCTGATGATTGATCTTCTAGGATTTCTTCATAGCTCGGAAAATAAACACTCGATTGTCAATTTGATAAAAATAAAAACAATTAAATCCCTTTTTTGGCATTTTGTAAATGCTTTCAGGAAGTTGAAGGGTTTAAGGTACTTCAGTTTGAAACAGCAGCGGGAGCTTCAATCAGGGTATTGTCCTTATTTATTTTGTAGCTGCTGAGTTCCTTAAATGCTAAACATATCCTTTTCTAAAAGTCCATTTTCATGTTCTTTCAGTTCTTTGATAATGCCATTGGTATTTATGTTTCAAGATCACGCTTCCTTCCAGTGAAGGCAACTTCAGATTTGCTTCTTGTTCAGGTTACCATCTGTTTAAAGTCGTTGCAATCATTAACGGAATTTTTTTTGCCTCATTGCCACTTAACTTGTTCGTATGCTATTTTCAGTCTGATCTTTACACCTTGAAGATGGTTTTGTAATCAGAAATAAGGCTCGATCCAACACTGCAAATCCATCCATTGAACTTGGACCGGAATTTAAGAAGGTGTGTACTTATTTAGTAATTTCTGTTTTCCACATATAGTAAATACGATTTTTCATCCTTCTAAAAGATCTTTAATATTTTCATTTGTCAGGTTGGAATCTTCCTGAGCCGTTTCAAGTCTATTCCCAGTGTCATTGAGCTTGACAGCTTGAAGGTGTCTGGTGATGTTTGGTTTGGTGCTGGAATCAAACTTAAGGTATGATAATTGATAAATCGCCTGTTCATCTCTACTTGGATTTTTACCTCTTGAATCCGATTAAGCACCTGTTCTCGCCTTTGAGCTTCTTCGCTGCTCTCATTGAAACCTTTTTCAATAACAAACTACAGAAATCCAGCATAAATGTAAAATACCACAAAATATGAGGGTGAGAAAAGCCATGCACAATGGCTTAAACTTTTGTGTAAAGTGGTGGGTCCAACCTTATAACTAAAAACAAAATAAACCCAACACGACCCGTTTTCATACGGCCCCGATCGGGGTTTCTCGGTTTCTCACAAAGCTCCCAAGAACCAATCAAACACAAACACAAGCACACCTTCAATTCCGCATTCCACAAATAATCGGTTTCGGTTGGCCCCACAACTCCGCAAGCGAAATCGGCTTCGTGAGACCGAACTCTTTAGGGAAAGAGCTGTTAGAATTATCAGTACCTGCCATCTTCCCAAATTCAGATAAATCAAAACCCTAATTCTCAATATTTCCTAGACTTTGGCTTCTCGCCTTCTCGGTAGTGCTGACTTTGGCTTCTCCGGCAAACCTAGACTTTTGTGAGGGTGAAGCTGTAGCTGCAGCCACTTCTTCCCACGGAAGAAGTGGCATCTGTGAAGATCTTACATATACAACATCTTACATATGTGAATATCTTACATATACAACATATATTACTCAAGAGTTAATTTTTAAAAAATATTTTAATATTTTTTTATTAAATATATAGTATATATTTATTAGTTTACTTTACTAAAATATCTATTCACAAATGAATTGGGACACCATAATATTTTGATAAATTATTTTGGTCTCAAAAAATAATATAGATATAAATAAAATAAAAATTATTAATTTTGATATAAATAATTTTTTTTCAAAAATAATAATCTAGATATAAATAAAATATTACTTATCAGAAATAGAACAATACAGCGTATGAGAGGCACCAAAACCCTCTCTTTTGAGGCCCGCCGCCTCCATTTAACCTAGATCTACGCCGCCACCCTCGGCCGCCGCTGCCACCAATCCACCACCATGCTCCTTCCTACCGATAGTAGCCCCTGCCTCACCGCCGTAACTCTCCGACCTCCATCGTCCCTCACAACCTCCGTCTGTGTCCTCCACCTTTTGGCCGTCTCCATGGCCGCTGCTCGCCCGCCCGTCACCCGGCCCTCTCCTCTTAGCCTCATCTCTTAGGTCTCTCGGCTCCGCCAGCCCGTCGCCCTCGCCGGTCTTCCGCCGCCTTGTCTTTGTCTGGCATTTGTTGCCTCCCTGTTCTGCCTCCTCTGCCTTCCTCCGCCTACCTCGGCTCCCGTCCACATCGGTTCGCCGACCCTTGTTTCGACCCCGGCCTCACCGACTCTCTTTGCCTCCGCTGCCTATTTCGTCGTCTGCTCCCGCCGTTGCCTATTCCGGTTGTTCATGTCAATGAGCTCCAACAATTGGGATTGTTGTTTCGCCCGCACTTTCAATCGTTTTCCGGTTCATTATTGCTCCTTTTCGTTTCCTTCTTTCGTTTTTTATCGCCTCTATTTGGACTTATCCTTGTGGTAGTCCTCACGATCTAGTTATCGTCCTTGAGGGTTGAAATGAGTGCTCGGGAGTTTGAATGGGCAATGATGTGGTTTGGGTTTGATTTTGTGGGTTGGTGTACTGGTCTGTTCTTGTTGTGTTGCAGGTTTCTTGTGAGCGGTTGATGATTTGTTATGTTCGATGACGTCGTGGTTTGCGATCGACACCTGATGGCTCTTTTGAGTCCATAATCTGAGGTGTCCGCTAGTTCCCCAGAGCTCTCTGAGTGCGTTGTCTCTTTGACCGATCGTTTCGTTTCTCTTCTGACTTGTGATTTACAGCATAGGATGGCTTGTACGATCCTTGTATTTTTTATGTCATTTACTTCTGTCATTTGCTTCTGTTCTTTCCTTCAGTTGTACATGATGGTTAGTCCATCCACCGGCTTGTCCGGTCTCTCGGTTTCTCTAGGCTTGTCTAGAGAACCGAATTTCTTATCTTGCTTCAAAAAAAATATATTACTTATCAAATACTACATATTTATTTATTAATATTTTTGGTAAGTATGACTATGAAATATTTTTTATTTAATTTATTTTTGTCAATTAATTAAAATATATGTATAGATAGATTGTGGCTTATATAACTTTCTATAAACTATACTCTGTATATGATAACATTTTATTTTTTCTAGAATCAACCAAAATGTATAGGTATATACAGTGGCGGACCTAGGGGGTCCTAGGGGTCACGTGACCCCCTACTCATCCGACAAATTATCTAGATGTATTCTCCTCGTCGATAGCTTCGTTTTGATATATAATACGCCCTAATCCGACATCTGAGTAAAAAGTTATGAATGTTTGAAAATTACAGCAGTATTAATCACTTTAGTTTTATTTCAATATACTATAATACTTTAATATTTTACTTAAATTGACATTCACATATTATAATTCATCTCGAGAGCTTCGAAACCATAGGTTATATTACTTATTTTGAGAATATGGTAAGAAGTTAAGCAAGTTTAAATTTTTTTATATCTAGTTATATATTATTACATGTTAATAATGCAATGTTTATTTATTGCGTTTTATATCTTTATTTTTCATTTTTTATCCTTATTTTCGTATTATATATTCGTAGTATTTTCGAAACCATAGGTTGACACTAGTTTGTACTATCGATCACGTTGTGTTTTGCGATTTTTTTTTCGATCTTATTGTCGACTACTATGGTGACCCCCCGCTAAAAACTTTCTGGGTCCGCCACTGGGTATATAGATATATAGATAGAAGATAGATACAGTACTTATCAACCAATTGGTCAAATATTAATATACATTACAGTATGTGGTACATAATAAAATCATAATTCATAAATGCATTATGTACATAATTTCCCCTCTTCTTGATCGTTTATAAATACGGAGTATAATTTATAGACACCCGTCGGGTCGAACCAGACCGACCACCCGGCCCTTAACATTCGTGCAGTTGGCTAGAGCCGTTTTACCATGGTAGGTCAGGTTAACATTTTGGAACTTCATTCCGGTGCACGGATATAATTCGTTGCATTCTAGTTGCACCGCTACTTCTGTCGCCGACGTTCCCCTTATTCCTTGGTATGTCACCTTATCGATCTTTATTCCCGACACCTATACATACATATATGCATACATGTGCACATCATGCACGGAGTTACTCTATCGACTTTATTGTGAATTAACTCTGATCAAATCGATTGTACAAAGATTTGACAATGTACCTTGTTAGGGCAATCGACATTGCCGGGACAATAATCTTGGTCGATGATGATTGGGAACTGAACCCGTCGCATTACGACATTCTCATAACGAATATCTTGCACAAAACCGTTACTGGGCCGAGCCCATGATTTGATCCGTAGCCCGTTTGTGGTGCCCGTGAGCACCACCTTCCTTATTGTCACGTTTTGTACTCCTTCCTCGTCTTTCTCTTTCGCCAAGCTTCCAATGCTTTTACAAAGGAGGGGGGAAAAAAAAAAAGTTCAGTGAGATTTTATCATAAAACCAATTAATAAACTATTAGGTCAAACAGAACCATACCTGATCCCATGGCCAGGGCCGCAAGCGACGCTTTCGATGAGCATGTTCTGGGTGCCGGGGCCAATGGAGATGCAATCGTCGCCAGTTTTCATGGTGGAGTTTAAGATGGCGACGCCCTTGGAGAACTGAACGTGGATGCCGTCGGTGTTGGGGCTGTTGCCGGGGGCAATCACCTTAACGCCCTCAATGTGAACGTCCCTACATTGGTTTACAACAATGTGGAACAAGTGGCTGTTTAGAGTTGTTAATCCCTTTATCGCTATGTTGCTTGATGCCGAAAACCCCAACGTCTAATCCAAACAAAACAAAACAAAATTAATACTCCGTATAATTCCATGTCACTGTCAATAAATATGAAATTTTAAATACAGTTCACTACCACTCAACAAACAAACTAACCCAATCCTTTTTTTTCTTTTCTTTTTTCTCGAAATTTATGATCCCAAAACACATTTTTATTTTATTTTTACTAATTCGACTAAAAAAAGCGAAAACTAAATACACTGCTAATCATGGTTAGGACACCACGTCGATACGAACGTGGTAAAAAAAACTTGATTTTGCCTTCAATTTCTAGTGTCCGCCTGCACGTCATAAGGACGTGACACCACGTCAATAACAACGTGCATTTACTAATCTAGATTTGCAGCGTATCTAACAACACCAACTAAAAATTATCAATCGGGCATTCTTACAATGCACTCAACCTTCCGCACTGATAATATAACTAATTCAAGTCTTGCATATAAGTCGGTTAGCTACTCCTTTTAATTTCAATTGATTTTAAGATTGAACCTCAATGGTCTTGTGTATTTGACTAGGTTAACACAGGGTGTGCTTGGACGTGTGATCCCCAACGTTTATGACCCACCGGAATCCAATATGGTATCACAGCGGTGCGGTCTAGCCCTTCGGATTCCTGGTCTAATAGGCTAGCCGACTTTTAAGGTATTAAGTCATCAAGTCAAGTGTAACTGGCAAATATATGTGTGGAAGATATGAAATGAACATCTCACATGACAATATATCAAAAAAATTGAAAAAATCAAAACCTTACTTGTAAGTCACTAAGTTACTTCTAGTAACGTACGTGAATTGGTTTTAAGCTGATCTTGTGTAAAATATAGGAATGAAAATGTACGTACAGTAGCGCCATCAGGGCAATCAGTGCGATTAGAGTCGTCCTTGCAAGCCCACGAGGTTGAGCCTCTCGCATCCATATACCCTCCTTTAACGGTAACCCCCTTTACTTCCCTAAAGCTAATCCACGTGTGTGCATTCCCCATCACCCGGTAATCCAGGGGCGCCACCAGCGACCCGACCACCCGAAACGTTATATCCGGGTTGCTGCAGCTCCCACCCGACCCGGAGAACACAACCGGGTGGATCAGGTACCTCCCCTTGCGCACGTGGATGATGGCCGGATCCCGAGACCCGCACGCTGCTTCCCACGCCTTGAGGAAGGCACGGGAGGTGTCGGTGATGCCGTCGGGCCGGGCGCCGAAGTCGGTGACGACGTTGAGTATGGTGGTGGCCGCGGCGGAGGAGGGCTGTGGGTGGTGGAGGAGGGATAATGTGAGGAGGAGGATCAAAGTTGGTAGTAGGGTTGATGGGTGTTTGGCCATTCTGAATTTTGATTCATTAAACACTTTAATTACTTGTGGGATTAATTGAGAGATTAAGTGGAGTTATTATATAAATGGGTTGAGAATTGAGATCAGCTGGTGTGAAGATTAATTAATGAGTTGAATTACTCCTTTTGGAAGGGATGAAGACGGCTTAATTGATCATTTTTTGAAGTTATACTACCTTTTCAAAGGCCCAATTTTTTTTCTTTTTTGTTTTTTTGTGCAGATTTAGGGTTTGTTTCACAATGCAGGTAGTTTTTCCAAACTTTTGGTTTTGATATTTTATAGAATTAAATAAGTTCAATATAATATTTTAGTTTAATTAGCTTTTGAAATTGGATTTTCAACGACTTTTCACCTCAAGCTTTCCAGAATTCTATTAATTTTCTCCTATCTCATCAGCTAATTTGTATAAGTTACTCTATCAGCTGAGTTACCAAACACATTATTAGCTTATGAATTCTAAAAAGTTTTGAATGAGTAATTGTTGAAAATCCAATTTCAGAAGCTAATTAAATTAAAATCTTATATTTAACTTATTTAAAATTATAAAATATTAAAATCAAAAACTGCGAAAAACTACCTGCATTGTCAAACGGACCTTAACTTCAGCTATCCTATCAGCTCTGTGTTAACAAACTGACCCTTAATACGCATTAGTTAAAATTGAACTAACTAGTTACGCTAATGACGTATGGTATGTGAGGCAAGCTAACAAAATCACTCGAGAGAGTTCAAATTTCAAACTCGGGGTTTTGACTTTTGAGTGCTCTAATTAAAGTGACAATTTTACTTGGCACACAATTTAATACTTTTAATTTGTTTGGATAATACTCAAAATGGTTTGATTGAATGCTTACTGTCTACTAAAGTAACAAGTCTAAAGGACGTATTGTATGATTAACGGATCGAGTTAATGTTATTAGAATCTGGTTCCCCATTATTTATAATAGGAAAATTATCGATTCATCATTTTATATTACAAGTTTCATCTTTTTGATATTATAAGTAAAACTTAATCATTTTGATATAACCAAAAAATAAAATGTCACTCTATTTTTCTTTAATCAAAAATAATTTGGTCAAATGATCGAGAAGGACCTCACAAGCTAAGAGCAACCAGGCAGATGAAGTCATTAAGCACATAGTCGTCAGGGGGAGAATGGCTAGAGAAGGCGAAGCCAATGTGCGAAAGGCGGTCAGCAACTCAATTAGCTTCTCTATAGACGTGACGAATCTGAATGTAGCGAAAAAATCTCAAGGAGAATAGATGCTGATTTACCATTAGGTTTTCCTATTTTAAGTGAGATTTCCACTAATTCAGATGCTGTTAAGAACTCATGGTTCAAACATAGAAACTTTTTAGGTCTAAGACCTCATGGTTCATCTGAATCGTAATTGAATAATGAGTAGCAACCTATTGACCCGCGATGCTACTGTTCACTGGCGTTTTCAACTTATTGGAAGTAGTTTTGCTTAGGTTGCCTTGTTGTATGGTTTTTCACTGCGTGTTTCGTTGCGCATGTTTTCTGTTTGTACCGTATGTTTAGGTGATTTTCGCCTACCGACTCTCGAGAATTAGGCTTGACTGATATCTTTACTTAATAAAAAAAGAATGTGGAATATCAACTTAAAAAACAAGATATCAGACCGACTTAATTAAGCATGTGGCTTTGTATGAAAACACGATATTGAAATTATCAGGGATTTACGACTGATTGTTAGCTTGCATATTGAAATCCAATTAAAGGAGTTTAGAGATTTACCACTGATTGTTAGCTTGCATGTTGAAATCAAGTTAAAGGAGGTAAGAGTACCCTCCCTTTATATAGAGAGTTTTCTCACATCATCCGCAGGGATGATCACGGATGATTTTTATGTGTAAAGACATCCTAAGTTAAAGGAGTTAAGAGATTAACACATCAAAATGATATATTAGCAGCCAAATCAAACCTTCCTAACCATCATTCAGACTCAAACCTTTAATTAAACCTTCAGCGTTTGACCATCACCCATACTATACACCTCATAAAAACCTAAAATTAAGTCATATATTGACAGTTACTTACAATCCATACATTCAATAATCCCTTAAAACAATTTATTGAAAAAACAAACACAAATGAATCACGCAAAGAAGTTGAGATTCCACATTTTCGCTTTGAAGTACCAAATACCGTTGTGTTGACACTTCAACGGGACAGCCAAATTGGAGGCACCCCAAGCATCACCAGCTGATGGCTCTGTTCGCTTCAACACCACAACTCCTTCCATACTCACCAAATCTAAGCAATCGCAATGATTCAGCTCCTCTCTCGGATTCTCCATCTTCGCCGTCCAATAACCCCAACCTGTCCTGGGTTGTTCTTCAAGCAGTGCGGACGAGTTGATTTGGGGCAAGCCTACAAGGACCCTGTGACAAGATGTATACGTCTTTTGGTAGGAAATCAAATGGCACAATCTGTCAGATTTTGTGATCCTTTAATCTGCCATGTAAGAAATTAAACAACAAATGCTTGGCTGATCCTTCAGGTATCTTGTTCCACATAAAGGGATAAGATAACATGTCAACATGAGACAATGCTGTATATAATTCGGACACGATATTTGATATAAATGTTTCGACTTTGAACACAAAGATCCCCTCCTATGGTACTAGTCATTGCAAACAGGATGCGAAATGGAAAGCATCAACTAGGACGAGACCCAGGCACGAAGAAAAAAACATGCTTCTCTACCTCCACATGTGTATACACTTGTTAGTTGCAGAAATAACATGTGCGGCCCAACAGGTATTTACAGAAGATGCAAAAGGAGGCAATCAACCAGGCAAGGCAACTAAAACAACCGTACCTGTCACGGTCCATGACATCAATCAGATTCAGGAGTCACTTCAAGGCGTATGGAGATCCAATAGCTGATCAAAGACGTCGAGTGAGGTGCTCATATTCTGGAAGTCAGATCGATGCAGGAGGTTTGCTTTGACTTTTCCTGAGCCGTCAAGCTTCGGACCCACATCATAATTCTTTATGGAGGAGGGACAGTGACGTACACGGATGCGATGACAGGTTTTCTCTGTTGTGCAACCGCCACGAATTTCAATCACCAGCAATACCTCTTTGTCCTTTGTGTCCTCACACCAACTGTTCTGTTGAACCCCATCCACGTACTCTTCTTGTGTTTGGAACTCTTCATGATGAACTGAAACCTCAACTGTTTGATCTGGTTTGATTATGCCCGTTGCACGACACACCTGGTTTTAAAGCAAATTGTATATTCTTAGGTGGTGCACAATCTAACTAAAGCACTGCACTGTACTCTTCAAACCTGAATTCTCAACTGCAATTCAATCTTTCCTTATTTGTTGTTACTTTTTCTTGCAAGTGAGTACCATTCTACACTATTCAACTGATACTCATCCATCACAAAAAAGAACGCTCATGACCAAGTGACATTCAGACATAGCAATACAAATCCAACTTCCCAGACATAAAATGAATAGAGATCTAAGAAGTAATCAGAGACCAGCATCAAAATTCAAAAGTTAATATAACAGGATGGGGCGACTGCAACAAAACTAGGTTTATTCTGAACTAGTAAGTTGTAACCCAGACTCTCCTATAGTCCTATAGTAAACAACAAAATACACATGAATGCACATGATGTTGTAAGGCCTACTGTCCTGATCGAATTTCATGTCCCAATAACTAAATAGGCTATTTTTGAACCAGGTACAACATGACTACAATACATTCCACCATTTAAGGAAGCCAGAAAATCCCACTTGATAATGTGGAATGATTCGCGGAATAGTCAATGAAAAATGCAAACCATCAATGCAAGACGGTGAAAAACAGAAGAACCCAAAGCTCAATTAATAAAATTCAGAAGTAACTAGTAAGAATACAATGCAGGGAAAATATAAATACCTTGAGCCAACGCGGGAGGCCAAATAAGCCTCTAGGGTTGTGGTTCGATGCCTTCCCATCTTCATCAATAGTAGTCTCACCCTCACAGATTATTGTGAAGAGTGCTTTATCCCTTCCATTCTTGTTCGTGATCCGCAAGATTGATGTGTCATTGTTTTGAAGGATTATGTTATTTGTACTAACAATAGTTTCAGGAACTTTAGATAATTCTTTCCGAATAGAACGAATTTTTTCATTTGATTCCATAATCT
This sequence comes from Persicaria tinctoria, assembly GCA_037127255.1. Classification (NCBI taxonomy): domain Eukaryota; kingdom Viridiplantae; phylum Streptophyta; class Magnoliopsida; order Caryophyllales; family Polygonaceae; genus Persicaria; species Persicaria tinctoria. Next base: position 13,801,937 of record JBANSL010000012.1, read on the forward strand.
CTCCGAATTCTTGTCTCCTTATGGACTCATCTACACGGGCAACATCAACCTCAAATATACAGCGGACAGGCTTGTGATCGCTGTCAGTCACATCCATGCAAGCCTCATACCTACAGAAAGGATTGTCATCAACATTTCAAAGGAAAAGTGCGTACATGGTGAATTGCCAAAACAGATAATGTTTACTCTCCTATCAAAGAAACATTCAGAGACAGATCTGACAAATAACATATGAAAACGGAAACCAGGTCAAGCAATTTAGATCACCAGATATCTGTACTCAAGACCAAATAACATATTGACTGGGTAGAACGTTTAGATTATGCCCCATCAATTCTCTAGATGAATACATCTTATGTTCAACTTCCAACATGTCTCGTTCAAACTGAACAGGGAATAAATTTATTATAGGGAATGGAACTAATTAAGAACTTTGCTTCCCTGCACAGTACCTACATTTGAATTTGACCAAGCGCATTACTTGCGAAATTCATTCCTCTTTCATCTAACATAACATGAGATCTATGATCCAACAGGCATACAACTGATACAGGTCATCAGAGAGAACTTACTGCAATATTGAGCCTACAACCGGACAATCCAAACTGCATTCAGATGACGCTGACAAGCGATTATCCCGATATAGGATTCTATCGCACCATGCAGGTACACGCTTCTTTTCACCAGCATCATAACCTATTCACAGTCAAAATTGTTAAAATTCTTCTCATTTTATGCAAAAGCTAAAAATAAACTGCGGACACCAATGCAGTTATCTACATCTATCTGAGTGCTTGCATATCAAAAAATAAATGCTTATTTTAACATGAAAAATATTCATGGGATTCGGGAAGCAAGAAAAAGCCTAAAAAACCACCAAACTACATATGAACTACATGAGACAAAAGTAACTTTCTACTGGAAAATGGTGCTATTAGCAAATCCTTACCAAATTACATTACAGATTGAAATGTGCAAGGCAAGAAAAAAAGGTCAGAGAGCCACAAAGTTCTTATCTGTTTCCACAGATTTGTTTTCTTGGATCAGCAGCAGTATAAAAATACAGTTCCCAACCAAGGAGTTTATTGAATCTAGCAAACCAGGAAAATAAGGAATTTAACAAATCATTTCAGGTACCTGATAGACCAGGTTGGTGCCTTTCAAACTTGTATGTTGGAGGAAAACTGAATAAGCCTTCACGCATTCCTTGGAATACTCTACCAGCTTCCATTTCAGCCCGCAATTGATCTTTCTCTTTTAGCCAATCAAAGCATCGTTGGGAAATAAAATCCCTTGCTTCATCATATGAAATCCCATCGAGTCTATAATTAAAATCGCCTACAAATATCACCATATCTGCCTCAGATAACTCAGGTATTTCTTCACCGGAGCGGACACCCATAGCCTACAAGTGATTCAGCATGAAAGCTTAATGGAAAAAACTGACATCATTTCGTGCAGAGTTCAAATTCAGAGATATTATACAGTTACAGTATTTACTCACATTTGTTCCGCGAAGAATTTGAACAGCAGATGAGACACCAGCTGCAATAGAAAGGAGCAACGGGAAGGAAGAAGGATAAACAACAAATAATATATAGACGGAGCAGGCAAGTGAACAAGGAAGCAACAGATATGGCACTATACCAGCTGCATTATTTAATAGACCAGAAGGACGACTGAAAATCATATTTCTATAGACATGATCAAAATCTGAATTCCTCCGGTTGACTGCTTCTGCATGTGCCGCAAAGTGACAGTTCACAAAGCACATGACTCGATCAAACACCCTTATCCTTAAGCTAACTGCTCCCTGTTGGCATAAGTGCATAACCCTTGATCAGGTCAAACCCAAGAGATAGAATAGTTGCTTGATCCATTAATTTACATACAGTGAACTAATGCCGAGGTTCGCCGCAAAGAGGAAACCCCCTTTAACCACAAAAACCACACCACAAGCTGCCCCGGGGGCAGATGTAGGGTGCTACAGACTCATGCGCTTATTTAATACTCCCTCCGTCTCAAAATACATGTCTTTTTAGGACGGAACACGGGAATTAAGAAGTAGGTTAAGTGTAATAATTAGATGTAAAAAGTAAGTTAAGTGTAATGATTAGACTTTGGTATTAGAGTATTTGTTTCTTTTTTTTAAATTTTGAGGAGGAGAGTAGGGGTGATGTAAAAATTAGAGTAATGATTAGATGTAAAAGTAGGTTAAATATAATGATTGAATCTAAAAAGACATGTATTTTTGACAAAATTATATGAGCTAAAAAGACGTGCATTTTGAGACGGAGTAGACATGTGACCAATTATACATTTTTTTAATGGTCAAGTACTTGTTAAGATTTGCTTTATGAATTTTTTAAACATACTCCCTCCAATTTAAAATTCTTGATTGTTTAGACTTTAGAGGATAAATTTTGATCGACAATAGATGATATTTTAGATTTTTTGGGTAATGTATTGTATATGCACAGTGGGTGCTCGAAATATGATAGTGTTACTTTTCTTGTAAGTTGTGTTAGGGAGACTACAAGCATCCCCCTAGTCTACTTTTAGACATAATTATTATGTTTTCTAGGTATTAGATGCAATTATTCCTTGTACTTTCATATTGTAACCCTTAGACTTCCTTACTCTCTTTGTATTTATTCTGGGTTTCTCCCTTTGCAATGCACTCAGAGATATTCTCCCTTAGTAAAACTAAGAGTGGGTATTACAAAAATTAAAATTTATGAAAAAGTTAGTAGAATGATGTATATAGAAGTGAAATATTTTCTTAAATGTGTGTTACTTTTGTCCTTGCTATATTCTTGTCTTCTTCCTGCTTCGTTTCCGATTCTGTTTCCCTTCTTTGAGTCCTGCTTTCTTGTAGTTCTGGTATCCTATTGTCCTGTTATCCTATTGTTCTGGGTCTATCAGAAACATTCTCTCGACTTGTTCGGGGAAAGAGTGTGTACATCTTGACCCCCAGACCCAACTTTTGCGGGATATACTAGGTTGGTGATGTTGTTTTGTGTCATTTCCCAAACAATCAAGTATTTTAGATCAAATGGAGAAATGAATAACTTCTAGATAACACTTTTGTTTAGTTAAGTCAAATGGATACATGTATGTGGAAATGGTAAATTGGTAATAAGGCGGCACGTGAAGAGGCTAAAACATGGGAGGTTGGTTTGAGGGTTTGGATCACGTACATCCCACCTCGTGTTTGTAGAGAGTTTGGAAGTGATTTGATAAATTAACAGATTAGTGCCTAGGCACTCTGCCAACAATTAAGTTTGGGGGGTGGGGACAACAAGAACACGTCCAATTCCCCAAGACAACCACCCTTTATCCTAACCTGCACTAAAACTGGGCATCTATAGGGTGCTACGGTTTTGTGTGCTTATTTAATGAAACAATGAGCATTTATAGAATGTTTTTTTAAAGATTGATTGCTTTTTAACAGGTAGGAGAAAAAAGTAGCCACACCTTGTTACCAATAGCACGTCCAAAGCCACAGGGTACAGCAGCTGCATCAATGTCGCCAACATGAGTACTTAACTTCTTTCTCACCCTGAAAAATAATTAAACCATTTTAAGAAACAAAAAAAAAGGGAGGATAGAAAGATTATCTTTATTATTTAACAAAAAAAAACCTAGCTAGTACCAGCTCAGACTACTCATAGTATAACAATGGGCGACCCTCCCTAATCTTTATATTACGTCAAAAAAAATTAGTATAACAATGGGTCACCAAACCATCTGATTGTTACGATACAACAGTGAATAAAAATACATTTCATAACAAATAAAATAAAATAAAATGTAGAAAAAACTGGCAAAGGATAAGTGACATCTGCAACTTTATACCCTTTCCTTATGCCACCAATTTAAAAAAGAAAAAGAAAAAAAAAAGCAATATCAGAGTTCCTACACCTTGAACTAAATCAGTTCAACCCCTAGAGCTAACAAAAAAAAAGAATTATCTGACCATCCTCAATTACTTCCAAAGGACGGAATAAGAACTGATGATTTAAGGTGTAGAGTTTAGTGATCAAAAAGGAAAAGAGTCATATGGACATTTTAACCTTGAGATCATCAAGTTCAGTAAATCCAACATCAGCAAGTGATTAAAAAGTGGGCATTTTAACCTTGAGAACAACAAGCTTAAGTCATTTGAGGGCAAAATGAATATGAAATTATGAATCCTATTAGTGAGTTTCTCATGAATAGCTGGGGTGCAAAAGATGAAAACTGACCACAATGAAATAAGCATTCCTGCTAGTTGCCTAAAACCAACACGATCAAAAGTGGACCCTTCATCCAAGATATTCCCAATCATTTCCAGCCACAACTGTCCAACTGAAGTGCCTTCCATTTCTAGGCCAACCTGCAAATAGGAATTGAACAAAAATAATTAGTTAATTATTATAAAAAGAATGACGTCTGATAAACTTTTTACCATCGTAGCAATGCTGCTCAGTGATGCAAAATTTTCTTCATGCTTTGGAGGAAGATATCATGATCCCAATGAATGACAGACAAAATAAACTGATAGACGAAAGAGAAATCAGAAGTTTACTAAGATTCCACTGAAACTTACAGTTTCTCTCGCAGCAGACATAGCCAAGCTACCAGCACCCATTTCCAGTTCTTGTAACCCAACAACTACCATGTCAGCATCTGATGCAGCAGATCCCAACCAAGATATGAGTGAATCAGATGAAGCCCTTCCTTCGGCGACATTCCATGTACCAGCCAAAATTTTCAATTTTTCATGCCTAGTGTACAAAAATTCTTTGCTGCTTAATTCTGAGCGAATCACATTATCAAGAGGCCCAGGAGATGTTATGCTCCATCCACGTATTCCACCATGACTAGCCAGAGTGAACATGTAACCTGCTCCAACAACCATTTTTATAACAGGAGCACTGTGAGCTCTCCAGCCTCCAAGCAGCTTCCCATCAAGGTCCAGAACTTGGACAGTTCCACTGACATAACCAACCCAAATACGTGATCCAAATGTGCAGAAGCATTGTACAGCAAAAGGATGATGCTGAAATTCTTGCAAACGACTGCCATTTTCATCCCAACGCACAATGAGACCACTAGTGAATCCAGTCCAGGTCATCCTATCAACTGTCATAACCACTGCTTCAGTTCTCCGGCCATCTTCCCCACAAGCCCCTTTTACTGCAGCTCGACGGACAGCATCTGCTGCTCCTAGAATGGCGTTCCGTGATCTTTGCAAGAATCCAAAAGAGGCTGGAGGCTTCTCCTTCCTTAGAGCAGCCACAAACTTCAACTTCAACTCATCTTTTGTTGTTACATCCTCAACAGGTGGCATGTCCATAAAATTCTCAACCTGACCATCAGTATTGAAAACTTTAAGCAGTTCCCATGTCCTAGCATCCCTGTAAAACAATGATCGTCAAAGCCCACTTGCTCTTTCAGGACATACTAATATAACATAGAAATCTGGAAAGGCAGTGAAACAACACACAAAAGAGACTGTCAACTAGTAGCATGTGACCTATTTCACACATCAGTACTCTTCAAAGCCAATACCACACTCTAAATAGAAGCTATAAGTCTAGAATAACACACCAAAGCTAGCGAAAAGCAACTCCATGCACACCATAATCCTTGCACACAAAAGAAGATGTATTTCATTAATTTGTAGCAAAAAGCATCTTCCAGAAATACAAAAGTGTCTCTTCAACAACACATCATAATTTTTTCTTTTGAATTTAGGCAGTTTATTAAAATACCTCACCCTTAAATGTCATAAAACATAGGAATATAGGATGGTAGGAAGATAACTAAATACTACTCCCTCCGTCTCGAAATTTAGGTCGTTTTAGGTCTTTATTCTTGTATCAAAATAGATTTCATTTTAGGTTTTCTAGGTAGGGGATAGTAATGATTTGTATTGATTTGTGTATTGTTGACTTTTTTAAAGATTTTGATTTGGTTAAAAAACGTAGTGGGTATTAAAAAACCATAAAAAATATGAAAAAGTTAGTGGAATGATGATGTTGATTGAGGGGCGAGTGTTTTATTAAAACTTGTGCAAAATCCTAAAACGACTTAAATTTTGAGACGGAAGGAGTAACAAGTAACAAACTCTAACAAAAAAAAAATCTATTAGCACCCAGCAAAATTTCTGAGGCGAAACATATAAATTTATATTATGTATATATACCGCATATTCTGCATTGCAACTTTGATGTATCTACTTTTTTGTAATAATGCTATGAGAATGACTGCATGAACAATATCAAATAAAAGAGCAATACAATATGCTACGTAGGAATGGACAAGACCCTGTATAACACTGTCACTGCTTCATAAATTGCTATAGGCAATAGTCCCTCCTCTACTTATACTCGTATATACTTGCAATCATAATTCAACGGATCTTAGTATCTTACTACTCACAATTCCTACAGAACAGATGCTAATATTATAATTTAATCCTTTTTTTCAATATCTAAAGATTGAAAAGAGAATTATGTGGCCTTCATATTATCATGGTCGTAAAAGATATGTTACAGCACCCATCCACTTCCATGCTCAAACAATCAACGTCCATGATGCCACTAAGAGAATGAATTACTAATTTTACTAAGAAGTTTCATGGTCTCCAGCAGACAATGCATGATATGAAGACATACCACACTGCAAATGTAAAAGGCCCAGCGCTCCACACCTTTCCAGTAGAATTATCTGATGCCAACCACTTCACATCTGAAGCAAACATGTAACAAACACCATTTATTGTTACTTGGCTTTTCAGATCAACATATGCCCTCTCCAGTGTGATAGCAGCCATGTGCCTCTCCTCAGCTGTAAGAGAAAGTGATTTTGCAATGGCTTCCCATGGCCAGATCTTGATGACACCATTTTCAGTACCTGTCCAAAGATCACCTGCAGAAGGGAAAACACATAATAGGACACAAGAACTATAATAGGAAGGTCTCAGAATAATACTGTATATCAAGAAAATATACATACATTTTGCAAGTATCATTAACACATTCACACTCGCACATTCTTCATGCAGAAAAAGAAGTTGAACAGAGCTTCATGGTTGTGGTTCACCATATTCTTATATCGCTCAAGATATATCACATCAATAGAAAAAAGACTTGTTCTTGCAACTATCCAATTCCAAATATATTGATATCCGCAACTAAAACCGTATATTCGTTAAGATGATCATCCTAGCCAGCAAACTTGGGATAGACATTTATCCTCAAGATGGATGGAGGGAAAAGCCAAATTCATATCAGATTGTTTACTTTGGTCCTAGAACTTCATAGTTCATACATAAGGCATTCAATTCTCAACTTAGAATGATAATCAGTTCCATAAAACTGAATCTAATTCGTTACAGCAACATCCATTTTAGCTAATAGTTGGACTACAAACACCTCGGTGATGACTAAAGAAAAACTCACCATATGACGAGACTGTTATGGAGAGCACGGGCGCCCGGTGCGCCTGCCAAGACAAAAACTCCGTGAAGCCATCCCCATCCAACATCTGATCCATCCTCCAACATCTAATCTTCCCGTCGGAGTGCCCGCTCCAAACAACCCTTGCTCCTTGATCAGCTGCCATACACAGCACACCAGGCGTTGCCACAGACTCTCGAAACGGCGCAGACATCTCATCCCCAGCCCTCTCCGTATCAGTTTCAGGTGAATACAAACCGGAGAACTCCCAAAACCTCACCCCACTCTCACCCCCAGCCCACAATTGAGATTCACTGCAAACCAGAGTCCTCAAAAAGCATCCAACCTGTGTCTCCCTCAACGGATGGGGCCTCACTTCAAGGCTCGGAGGCCTACCGGGCTGAACAGCCGCCCTAACCGGCAACCTAAAAATCCCAGTACCGCCACCATTTCCGACAAACTCCGGCAAAGGACGGCTCTCATTGCCAGACGTAGTACCATCCTTGGACAATTTCCGGTCCAGGAACTGGATCATGTAATCGAGCTTCTTCCCAGCGGTCTTGACTACACCGTCCTGAGAGTAACTGGAATACGAAGCGCGAGAGAAGCCTCCGTCGTCGTCATCGGAGGACGAATCGTCGAATCGGTCGAATACTCTGGCAGTGCGGGGCTCCGATTGGTCGCTACCGGTAGGGTTTGGGGAATCGGAGAAGAGAGAGAATAGATCCGCTGCAGTGCCGCTGTTTCCATTTCCGTTGCTGTTGGTAGCGGTAGCCTGATGGTTGAAGAACCTGTTATCGGAGGGGAGTGAGGAGAGCAGGTCGTCGCCGTCGTCGAAGGGGCCGGCACCGGCGAAGGGGTCGGCCATTGGAGCAGAAATCGGGAGCGGAGCTGAAGACAGAGAGGAAGAAAGCGGGGGATTAGGGGAGCGTCTGGAAGGCGTAGCGGAGAAGGAAGAGGAAGGGATTCGGGGCTGCTGCTTGTGGAATTTGCGGACGCCGTCGGCGTCAAATACCGAACGGCTTTCTCATGGCCGGTTGAATTATTTTTTATTATTTCTATTTTAGTTACCTTATGTAACGATGTCATCAATCATCATACGTCGTTGCGTAGATATACAGCGATTAATTAAAATATTTCATTTCTGATATATTATTCATCTAAATTTGTTCATAATGATAAAAACTATTCAAAATATTATTTTTTATTTTTATAAACTCATTTTCAGACGAGGAACCCACCTTCGTTGGCAAGCCCCGAGCACGTGACCCAACCGGCAAGAGCCACGTACTAGGTACGAAGCTATTAAAAAAATTATTTAAAAAATAATAATATATGATATAGTTTTTATCATCTAACCAAACGTACTTGAATAGTAAAATATCAAATTTTAATTAACGGAGAGAGGGAGTATTATACATTTATACATGTATATATACCTTTTTTATTATAAAATTATCTATTTGTTCTTGTATACCATAAAGGGTTTATAATCTAGCTAACTTAAATTAAAAAAAAAACAACTCATTCTTTCTCCCTCCAATAGGGTTGATATTCGAGTCAAACGAGTCAAATTAAAAGTATAATTTCTTCTTTTTTTTGGTTAAATTAAAAGTATACTAAGGGATCATTTGGTTGAAGGCAAGAAGTACAATTCTAGGGAACTAACTTTCCATTAATTGAATTCCCGTGAAATATATTTCTCATTAATTGAAAAAAAACTGTTTGATTGAATTTTGGTTTTTAGATATATAAATAAGAAAATAAAGAAAATTATATTAAAAAATGATGAAAGTTGAACTTACATAGTTCCACTAACTAAGTGAACTTCCTAGAATTTAGAAGAATTGAAATTCTTGAAAAGTTTCTGCTAACCAAACACAAGAATATATCATACTACTTCATGATTTTTAAACTTTCTGAATTTTGAACTGACTAACCAAACGAGGCATAATTTATTTATAAATACACCTTCTTTTCCAAATTTTTTTAAAAAGCATATATTTTAACAAGTCAAAGATCGATCAGATCAGGTATACGTAGATAATACTATCTTGTTAGTTGTTACAACCTACAAATTAATTTATCGATCGAATAAGTTGACTAATTTTAATTTCGATTTGGTCAGCATTAATAAAATTAAATCGCTACTAGATAGTACGTGGTCAGTATTCTGTAGTGTTTTAAAAAAAATCAAGAATTTGATGACAGATGTTCCTTTTCGATGAGATGGGAAACATGATTCCCGATCTCGATTTATTAAGTAAATACTGTATTATACTATAAATATTTCTTTATTAAGTAAATATTATACTATAAAAATACTCACTCCGATCAAAAATATTTGATGTTTGAATTTTATGCATATAGTTTTATGAGCTAAAAAACTATATACAATCTTATTTATTTTGATTAATTTTTTTCATAGTTTAATATTTATTAGTAATAAATATTAAACTGTGAAAAATTAATATTTTATATAGTTTTTAACTTGTTAAAATACGTGTAGAAAGTTAAAAGATCAAATATTTTCAATCGGATGTAGTAACATATTTGATATTTGATTATGCATCCAAATTCCAAACGATAACGTGTATAATGAACTGGTTTTCTCTTCTTCTTCCGTTAGTTACGTTGCACCTTTGCACCCATATATCTCTCTCGATCTAAATATATAAAATCAATACATGTCATTCTATATAAAAGCATACGTTTGATTATAGTGAAAAACTTTTAGTCAATTTTTTTTTAAATAGTATATTATCATAATTTATAAAGTTACGTAGTATCACATATCACAATATATTTATATATATTTTAGTCAATTAATACAAATATAAATAAAAAATATTTCATAATCATACTTATAAACAATATTAATAGATAAATATTTAATAGGTGTTATTTTTATTTATATCTAGAATATTTTGTTGAAAATAATTATTAATATCAAAATTAACAATTTAATAATTTTTATTTTATTGATATTTATATTATTTATGGTAGAATGAATTATTTATACCTAAATTAATTTTTATTCTATATTTCTCATGCACTTTATCGTTATTAATTTAAGTATCATATTGTAATTCAAATTTATTATTTTTGACATATTTTTAATAGCTTTTTTATATAGATAATAGATATTATTTCATAATAGTGTGTTAATATATTTCCGTGTACAGGATGAGCCACTACATACTAGTATATTATAATATCTTAACATTTTGCAATTAAAAAAAAACATAAACAAAAGAACGAATTTAATTAATTAGGATTTTTTTAAAAATTGGTCAAAAAAATAATTAATTAGGCGCATTTTATCATGATGACCAACTTCCAACAATCTCACCTATCATCATAGACATATGGGCCAACTAATCACGTTCCTTAATTCGGTCACGTAGAGACGTAGAGTGGTAGGACACTGGACATACATATTCCCATCTATATTCTCCTCGTTATTATTTACCCCGATGTAGAACAATTCCCAGCCCCATCTTAAAAGGTTTACATTACTCCTGTCAGTGAGTCGAGCCAGTTGATGCAAACCGGTTTACTTGATATGTAGTTCCTGTCGGTTGGGGCTAATGATCAGGATTTACCATCAAAGATGGGTTTCTCGTCATATAACGCAAAAAAGTGTAAAAAATTATCCGTGTTGTTTTAACAATATATATTCTCAACAATCGATAGTACTCAATGGTGCAACTTCATTGAGCAAGACCAGGAAGGTAGATTTTGCTTTGCGACGAGGACTAAGATGACATATCTAATTTAAATGCATTAACTTTTAAAATCAATGTGTTGAAACTATGATTTTTTTTTTCTTTTTGGGTTTCTAATTTATAGAAACAACAATTGAACTTAAACTAAAATTCTGGGACGTTAAAATGGGACAAAGATCACCATCCAAGTGTGCAACACCCAAAAAATGCAATGCACCTTTTCTTTCTCCTCCTAAAATGGATCACGGGTCTAAATGCCACACTGTCTGAAATTCCCAATCTCCACCCGAAACCAATAACAAACTATTCCATCCAAGCAAAAAAGTAATAATTAAAAAAGAAAGAAGAGGACAACACATATAGTCATATAGGGAGTGGAGGAAGGGAACCACCAATCAGATACCTAACCTCCCCACTTTGTTATGAAACTGTTGAACCAGAACAAAAGACATCTCACTCCCAAATCCCCAAATCCAATATATTTCTCTTATTCAACGAATCGGCAAATCCCAATCTAGAAATTAATCCTTCCCCTCCTCCAATTTATATCAATTATTTTTTTCCAGATCCTGAAAGATGCACATTCACTAGCCATTACCCATTTACAAAAAAAAAAGGACTAGAGGGAGTGATTTGAGGGGCTGGGTTTAAACAATTTGAAGTTTCAGATTCCTTTTTTCTGGGTTGGAGGGGATGAGTTTGATGTCTCTTTATTGGGTGATTTTTGCTGTTTTCTTCTTGAATCATGAGGTTTTGATCTCTGCTTCAAACTCCGAGCAAGTGTACATATGGCCATTGCCTCAATATGTGAGAAATGGAGGCCAAACTCTCTATTTGAGCACTAATTTCCAGTTGAGAGCTTCTTCTGGGAGTAAGTATGGTGATGGGTCCGGGATTTTGAGAGATGGGTTTGCACGGACTGTTGGGCTCCTGCATCAGGACCATGTGCTTGATTCCAATTTCACCTCATCCCAGCAATCCAATTTGCTTAGTGGGATTGATGTTGTGATTTACTCTTCAAATGATGAGGTATAATTGTTCTTTCTGATTGCTATTCTCACAAAAGTCACTTGGGTTCTTTACTTTTTGTACTGTGATGATTTGGGTACTTTGAGAATTAGATTTTGATGGCTGTTTGATTGCTCTTGCTCTTTTCTTTTCCTTTTTGTGTGTGGGGTACCAAAGCTTTGTGGTTTTGAGATCCTATACTTGTATTGAGCTAATAAGATGCTTATCTGTGTAAATTTGTTACTGATAAAGTGATGATAAGGAGCTTAGAATGTATAAGCCTGAAAGTTCCTTTTGTTCTTCAGGCATATTTTGATGGGAAATGTAGAAAAAGGCCACATAGAAATGTTCTTTCTGTGTTTTTAGTTTTAAATTACCCGGTATACATATCCCTTTCATCCACTAGCAATTAAGCTAAATTGTACTGTATTGATTATAGAAATGATGTTATGTCTGTATCCTATATGCCTTTATCTCATTTTTTAAAATATTATATGAGAAACATTCTTATGTACTCCGTAATGATTAACAAGGAGGGATATTGACCTTCTAATGGTGATAGTCAACTAAGTCAACTGGCATCTCCATCTTGAAGATTTCTTTTAGTATCCAGATTTAATGTGGCAAATAGTTTTCTCCCTCATGGTCTTAATTGATATGGACATATGCTTGATAGATGAATTTTCAATTGTTGTTAATTCTCTTGAGTTGACAAAAAATCAACTTTATAAAAAGAAGTCACCTTCACAGGTTATTGATTCCACCACTTGCAATATAATAGGACCTACACTGCACATTCATGTGCCAGAAATTACGACCTGTGTATCGGCTTTGGTTATCTTTTTCCATAATCTTCAGCAATTTGCTGTGCTTGTTAGTCACATTGGCATTAAATATGCAGTTGCAGTATGGTATTGACGAGTCATACAACTTATCTGTCCTGACTCCTGGGAAATCTGCATATGCACGTATTGAGGTGAGATTGCGCTTTCATCTTTCATATATTAGCATTATCACAGCATTTACTGCAGTGTAGTATGCTTGCTTATTCAACTCTTGGGAACTTTGGTTGGTCTCTGTTGCAGGCAGCGACAGTATATGGAGCTCTACATGGACTAGAGGTTCATTACACAGACTTTTTACTTGGATTAGTTTGTTCAATAATACAATGACCAACATTTTCATTTTAAAATGTCTTCGTTTACTTGTAGACTTTCAGCCAACTGTGTCATTTTAACTTCAAAACTCGGGTTATTGAAGTTACTCTTGCCCCATGGACCATAATTGATCAGCCAAGATTCCCTTATCGAGGGCTACTGATTGGTGGGTTCTTCAATATCCTCTTGCTTGATTTTTGTTTACTTTTCTTCTCGGGATCTCATTATCCTTGACTCATAGTTTAAATATACTCTTTGATTGTTTACTTGTCTCTTTTTTCCCTTTTACATCTAATCCAATTATTGATATGGTATTGCAGATACATCGAGACACTATCTCCCACTGCCGGTTATCAAGAATGTCATTGACTCAATGACGTTCGCAAAGCTGGTATGGATGCAAAGTTTAATCCTCCATGTTTACATATTGTGTGCAGTCTGCAATTATGTTCTAAGAATCTAAACAACATAAAATTTAAAGATCTGAATCACTTCTTTATGCTGGCATGTTCAGCATGATGTCGCAAACCGTTCCATTGGTTTCAATTACTTGTTTTTGATACATAATATTCCACCTGCAAGCAGCATGTTTTCATATTTTGCCCCCTATAGCGCCACTTTGCGTGAAATGAGGATGCATTCTTGTTATCTTTGCCTTTCATTTCGTCGAAATGGCTACATATTATCCCACTGCAATTAAGTTAGCGATGTCATGCTTCTACTGCAGAATGTTTTGCATTGGCACATTGTAGACTCCCAGTCTTTCCCCTTGGAGATACCTTCATATCCAAGGCTTCGGTATGGTGCATACTCTGCATCAGAGCAATACACAATTTCTGATGCTGCTGAGATTGTAAGGCAAGTAAACTTTTATATCAGAAATGTATGCTTTGGTTTTTTCATGTTTCAGCACTTCCAGTGACAAAACTCTTATTTGTTTCAGTTATGCTCAAAAGCGAGGAGTGAATGTGTTAGCTGAAATCGATGTCCCTGGACATGCTAGCTCATGGTACGGAACAAATCAAATCGACTTCCTTGCTACATAACTTCAAAATTCAGAACAGTTGACTTGATGTCCTTATCCTCAATCTCTAAAAAAAAATTGGATTTTTAGTCAAGTGTGCTTTATCAACACAAACTTGTATCACCATTCATCTGTGAATTTTCTATGCTTAGGGGCGTTGGTTATCCAGCTCTGTGGCCATCCAAAGATTGCAAGGAACCACTTGACGTCAGCAATGAATTTACCTTCAAAGTAATAGATGGAATCCTCTCTGGTAAGGTTCCATGCTTTTCTGCTGATCTTTTTGGTCATTGCTGTACAAACAGTTTGAATGTGATTTGCCTGCTGTGCTTAAAACACTCCAGATTTCAGCAAAGTATTCAAATTTAAATTCGTCCATTTGGGAGGCGACGAAGTTGACACAAGTAACCTTTCCCTCCTTTTTCATTAGATTTGTCTTGCACTTGGATCCTCACTCTTTATAGCCATAGTTGATCTGCAAATTAATCATCTTCCTAATATCAGGTTGCTGGGATTCAACACCTCATGTAAAACAATGGTAAAACTATAAAGCTCACTACTACTACCCTATTTTAAATGTGATTTTGGGTATTTTTACTTGCTAGATAGTTCATGAAACTAGATAGATGAAGTCTCTGAATTGCATAGCAAATCAGTTCTTCATAGTAACCGAACTTTTGGAGGCCGTGCAGGCTGAAGAAGAACAAAATGAGTGCGCCTCAAGCTTATCAGTACTTTGTTTTGAGAGCGCAGAAACTAGCATTGTCACACGGATACGAAATCATAAACTGGTAAGATCTTCAAACCTCACAGATCTATGGTGGATCTGGAATCTGTACACATGAAAAACTTCTAATGCAAATGAATCTGATAGGGAAGAAACATTCACAAACTTTGGTGACAAGCTGAGCAAAAAGACAGTGGTGCACAATTGGTAATTTCCTTGAACATCATTTTCTTATTTGATTCGCCTTTTCATGAGGGTTCCATTTAGTTGATTACTTGGAATCTTGATTGACAGGTTTACAACCGGTCTTGCTCAAAGAGTAGTCGCAGCTGGATTAAGGTGCATTGTAAGCAACCAAGACAAGTGGTATTTGGACCACTTGGACGCCACGTGGGATGGCTTCTACTCAAACGAACCACTGGAGGGTATCAGCAAACCGGATCAGCAGAAGCTGGTCCTTGGAGGCGAGGTATGCATGTGGGGCGAACACATAGATGGGTCCGACATTGAACAAACCATATGGCCCCGAGCTGCAGCAGCTGCAGGTATGATATTTCACTTTCTCCCCCGGTGATCCATCCAAAAAAAATGAGTAATGACAACCGAAATGATGTGTTTAAGCTGCTGTGTTTGATTGTTGGAATATCTGGCAGAGCGACTATGGACGTCCTATGGTAATCTAGCCAAGGATCCGAGACAAGTTACGGGGAGATTGGCCCATTTCAGGTGCCTGCTGAATCTGAGAGGAGTTGCCGCGGCTCCCTTAGCTGGTCCCGGAAGGGTTGCCCCTGAGGACCCGGGCTCCTGCTACAAGCAATGATCAAACCAGCTAGGAGTTGGTTAGGACAGTAAGAGATTATTCTGTTATACACCAAAGAAACATTCAGAGGCCCATTTGGTTCAAATGATCTGTGGGGAATGAATGGAATAAACAGAAGCAAACAAACAGAATGAAATATCAAACATTCCATTGTTTTAAAGGCTCTGTTATGAGTAATGGATTAAGTTGATAACATATCAATCAACCAGTTATATAACGAGTTCCTGATTCTGAGTTCCAGAGGTTTGTAAAGGCGATCCAGTTGTTCGGAAGTGCGAGTCCTGACCCGTCTTAACGTTGATTGATGCAGCTCTGCCTTGTGTGCCGGAGCAAATGCGGGTAAATGGGGTAAGGTTTTGAATCAAAAACACCTTGACTGTGGAGTGGAGATGCCATCCACATTACAACTAATTATCTGTCTTATTTAGACATGCATTCGTTCATGGATACATAGTTGGTGGCCCAGTTGGGGAGTACAACTTAGCAGCTGGGATTTACATATACGTGATTTTATCCAAATGAGAAGTATGCCAGTGGGTAGTACCCAGTTCGAACCCCGGAATGGCTCACTGGAAAGGACTTATGGGTAGTATTCATAGGTCCCCAGTTCAAATTCCGGAATGGCCGCTCTTTATTTACCAATTCAAGAGAAGTATACTAGTGTAGGTCCCGTCCCGTGTACGGAGAGTACATTAATACAATATTATAAATAATTTAGATAGATTTCAATAAATAAATAAATAAAATATCAATATAAGTTATCAGGGCCAACCAATGGATTTCGGGAGCCCTGTGCAAAGCCTAGTTGAACGAGATGGTATTCGACGGAAATTTTAAATGAAATTTACATAACACTAAAGTAAGAAAATAATTTTTATTCAAAATAGCAACAAAATACTTAATTTATCAAATTATCAAATAGTTCTTAATCAAAATAACAAAACATTTACTATCAAATACAATAGTTCTTAATAAAAACAACTCCAACCTAATGCGCGCTTCATATTCTCAATCAATTCTTAGCAATCTAATATCAAAGCTAATCCATTGAGCCTCCTCAATATATTGTCTTTTACTACACAGTCCAAATTTACCAAGAAATACTTAAAGCATGTTGACCAAACCCCTACCCTTGAGTCGGGCGGACTAAATGTGAAGAAACAAATTTTGAAGCAATGAAGTCGCTGAACCAGTGAACCTCCCCAGGACCGAACCATCTTTTTGCAAAGCCTTGATAGATTCATTGAATCATCATTATTTTGGCTTAGATTTCAATAAACCTTGAAGAATGAAAGAGGATTGAAGAGTAGTCTCACAAGAATTAATTGGATTTGGAGAAGACGAAGAGGCGAGCCGCGTGCTTTTCTTTTTCTTCGCTTAATCTCCGCTTTCAATTTAGCCGGAGCGTGAACACATTTTTAAAAAAAAAAATATAAGTATACCTAATGGGCTGAAAAACTGGAGGCCCATGCGAATTTGAGGCCCAGAGCAAGTGCACTTGCTCAAGGTTAGCCCTGTAAATCATTTTTCCACCAAAAAATTAATATAGATATAAATAAAATTAATTCAATTGATTATAAAAAAATCTTAATATCGTTTATTTAGATTCTCTCAAAATAGAAATAAAATTCACATTTATAAGGTAATTTTTTTTTCCTAATCTACAATTAATTGAATATCATGTAATTTAATAGATAAATTGTTTTTTAATATTTTTTAATTAAATATATAGTATATATTTATTATGTTAGTTTACTAAAATATCTATCCACAGATTGGTTGTGGCTACGTAATCTTTTAATGAATTATTTTGGTCTCTAAAAATAATATAGATATAAATAAAATAACACTTATTAAATAATTAATTTTTATATAAATAATTTTTTCCACCAAAAAATAATCTAGATAGAAATAAAAGAGCACTTATCAAATACTACATCTCTATCTATTAATACTTTTTGTAAGTATGACTATGAAATATTTTTTATTTATAATTTTGTCAATTAACTACTAATATATATATTGTGCCTTATATAACTTTCTATAAACTATGATCACATACTATTTTATTATTTTTTCTAGAATCAACCACAACGTGTCACATATGATTTTTCCCCCTATATATAATCAACCATGTACAAGGCGCCAAATAGGACCTTATGCATCGGTTTTAGTATATATATTGAAGTTAAGAGTATCTCCTAAAATAGGATATAATTGTTTTTTGACCTATTGTCTCTCCTATCATAGGCCATTTTCTATTTTGGGCAAAAAAATTTATAGGCTAGTTCAAAATCAGTGGCTAAATTTGGCTTGAAATTTTGGAAAGTGAAATGTGTATTCCACTCATTTTATTTTTAGTTTTATTTAACATTTATATAATTCTATAAACATTACAATTGTATATATTAATTGTGATTATAATTAAAATAACAATTATATCATTATAAAATATTATCGAGTTTTTCAATACGATCACTATAATATTTAACATATTTGGATTATTTTGTATCAATAATATTTTAATTCACATTCATTTTTTTATTGTAACATCATCAAAATATACATTGGATTAAAATAAGTACTAATTTGTGACAATTCCTACATTTTAAAGTATAAAACCTAAGAAATAACAAGTATAAAATGAAACCACAAACTACCGAAACACATTAAAATTATCTAATATTTTGTAGATTCACATCACTCTTTTTATAACTATTCTTTGTTCCAAACACACCTCTTAGACCGACTTCAAGTACAGATTTATCATGGTTGTTCTAAATTTAGTAATCCATAGAGCTTATAATCCATTTTGGAATTTATTAACATTACATTCTTGATCACAATTGATGATAATGTGGCTAGAAACTCCCCTCTTCGTCTCAATTGAACACCATATTCTATATTTTATGGCGTTCGATCCGTTAGGACTCACGATTAGATTGTTATCAGCGTACGTACCTACAAATTAAAGTAGCAAATCTCAATGGATCAATTGTAGTAAATTAAAATAGAATGGATAACACATATGGGTAAGTGAGAAATGAGGTATATAATTAATTAATGGTAAAATGTACATGGATTTATAGAGAATTTTCATATTTTAGTCTAAAAATTTGGCTTACGGGGGAAACTATGATTTTCCACGACAAGCCATTTAAGAATATATATCCTATAAAATATTCTATTTTAGTAGACTATTTTCCTTAACTATTATAGCGTAAAGAGAAGATGCTCTTAGGTAGGGTGACTACCGACTACTTTATCAAATTCAAATTCCATAAAGGCGATTGAGCTAGCAAAACCCGTCTCACCCCTGATATTGTTGGAATATGAGTTGTCCGTCCATGCCAACATCGAAGATATTGAGATATTATAAACAACATATAAGTTGGACGGACTATTCTTCTCATTATCAATTGGTTTTGAAATGAGATGGAATCTGTTGGGTTTGTATATATATTATTCGTATCCCTCATGCTTATCTTAATCCTATCAGGTCCAACCGAGTTTAACCGATATGATAAAATCCATTTTTATTTTTATTTTAAAAAGAATATTAAGTTGTCTGTTAATTGGAATATTTAATTCTACCCGACCTGATTAATTATGTGACCCGAACCCGAAACTAACCGAAGAGAAAGATTACCAAACCCGACAGTAATCCGAATTGGTGTTGACCGGATTGAAACTAGACCCGATTGTCAACCCTAGGCTGGAAGGTGAGGCCAGATCCGGCGGAACCACGTGAAGCATTTCTGTTAACAAGATAAAAAGGTTGAAGAGAGAGAGAGAGGATGGGAATTACAGTACAGTACGTTGAGAGGTCATGTCAGTTTCTACACCTTGAGTAGACACACAAGCAAAGGGGAGGGAAGGAGATTAGATAGGCAGGGTGTTGGCACTGTCCTATTCAATGCTCCATCTGCAACTCCATCGATGCTTTTCAAAAGGGGATTTTGGGGGAAGCTGCGCAATTTTTAATTTCCTTCTGAAATTGCAATTGCATGGGGGTGTGGATTCGGGTGTGGCCTGATTGATGATGCTGATGAATGATGGATCATCGATCCCCTCTTCAATTCCAATTCTTCATTCTCCATCGATCTTTCCTTTCCCCCGAAATAAATGCAAAATTAGCTTTTTAGGGGTAGGGGAAGAAGAAGATGATAGGTAGAGGTGGGCCCTCTCCCCCTGTGAATGGGCCCCACCGGATAAGGAGCACTGAAACGCGTGCGCGCTGCTCACTTGGGGTGGTTGCTGTCCTGCCACCGCTGCCTCTGTGCACTACTAACGGGTCCTGTTCGGGTGGAGATATTTTTTTTTTCTTATAAAAAATCACATTAGTTTACGAGATTATTGACTAACAGTCTCATGTTAAGCACTTAATTATTTTAGGTATAGATTTGTAGTATTTTTTTTAAATGTATATTTACAATTTTTTTTTGGGTATAGGTGACACTCCTATTTTGTATGCTTTTCTTGAAAAAAAAAAAAAGAATAACAAACGAATCATGTGTTAAAAAAAAAAACCTTGTAAGTGACGAGGGTGATATGGGTTGACTTGTGGGTAACAAACAATATAGTATGGTATTTCGATCTTTTAAAAAAAAAATATATATATATAGTGGGGAGTAGGATATAAATGGATCTCCCTCACAATCAGTGTGTTATCAGCGGGACAAGCTAAGGAAAAAGTTAACCTGCACTGCACTCACCCCTTTAAAGCTTCCTTATATCTGTTCTTTTACCCTCAATCCCCCAACCTTTCCAAAACACACAATCCAAATTCAACAATTGCCCTACAGTAAATTAAATAAAATAAAGGGAGTAGATGGAGTTCCATTTTATATTTTTTATATTAATGTATACACTACAACAAATATAATGTCCAAACTAGGGCATCACTACACTAGCTAGCTAATTAGTTTGACAAAAATAAAATAATCAACAACAACAACAACAAAAAAAGGAGTAGAATTTTGAACAATTTAATAACTAATGCCACCCAAAGTCTGTTTTGGTGCATGGTTATTGATTATACGTAATTAGAAAAGTGTTAAATTTCCATGGGTCGTATGATGTATGACGTTCAAGCGAATCATGTGCTAATTAAATGGAGCACACCAGACTAGTGAAATTCTATCTTAAAACTAATTGGCTTAGGAGTAGTTTACTGGCTTATATCCCTCATTATATATTCAACAACTGTTATCATCCCAGTCCCAGGATTTGTTTCAATCCATTTTAGAAAGCTCTTCATGATGAGCTTCGTTCTGCATTCATTTCAAGTTTGGAGCTATTACCCCAAAGTATATATACCTATCATGCTTGATGTTATGCACGTAACTCGATCAACGTTATTTCATCGCTGGAGCAGTCCACTACACCCACCTAAAACATACGTAACTATATTAACTACTACTACGTATCAATTAGTTTTAGTTTGAGAGGTAACCTCATTAGACTTACGCGAAACTCGCATATACCACACGTGAGTTACTGGGCACGCCAATTTTATGTATCCCATTTGATACCTTCGTATTAGAGAATCAACAAATTCGACTCCGCACTGTTCACAAAATTTTGGTTCAAATTGACTCTGTATCAATGGAATCTCATCCTCCATATATAACGAATTAGTATATTCATTTCATAACATAGGAACAGTAAGAACTTGAGACTAGAACTCATAGGGAAGAAAATAGATAGAATCACATATGCAAATTGACTATTTCTTTCTCTGTTAGTGGTGTTCCAGAAATGTCTGCGATCGAGTAAATAGTTCTACAAACGAATAGATCGGATCGAATTGGAAAATGGAAAGATTTGTACAAGTTATACCTTTCGTTACCCCTTTGTGGAAAATCGTTAGGTATGAATATGTTAGATACATGTGACTCGATTGGTGAAATAGTATCTCTCTCAAAAAAGCATGTTTTTTTTTACCGACGCACAAAGAAATTTTTTTGTTGCGAATGAACAAGATATTGAGGAATTGTCTATATGTAAAATCATCATTCTTGATACGGGCCTTTTCCATATAAAAAGGGAATCTTTTGTTACAATAGAAGAAGAAGTGGTGTGGTTTATTCAAGAATCGAAGTCGATTTGCTTTATAAAAAGAAGATATCAATGAACTTCTATGAAATGCTTTTACGGGATTCAACCAATTTTCTTGATCGCAGGATATCGTTGAGAAATAGGAATCCGTGTTATCAAAGGATTTCCTGCGATTCTTTCTAGTATGGGAGTCAATCATCCACTTTCACTTTGGTATCTTATTGAACAAAAAGGGTGATATTGTTCCTCCATTGATCAATAATTGAGGTTTTTGGGAAGTATCATGATCATCCGCTTTCCATTTTTTCAAATGAACGATTGGAAGACCTAGTGATTTTAACAACGGATTACAGAGTTGATCATTCGGACCTTTCAATTCCACAATGTGGATCTCGGACCTATGAATGGGCATATTCCTTAAACTCACAAAGAAAAAAGGAAGTGAGTTAGACAAAAAGAGAATCAGCTTTGACAATGACTTAGCCACCATATTTATATCTGGTTTACTTGTAAGTTTTACTGGGTACGCCTTATATACCGCTTTTGGGCAACCCTGTTATATGCTCTCTTACTAGGGGTGTTATTCGAGCCGAACGAGCTGAGTTTTGCATGTTCAAGCTTGATTCATTTGTTAAACGAGTCGAGTTTGACATCTTCAAGCTTGATTTATTTGTTAAACGAGTTTGAGCCGAGCTGAGCCTAAATTTTAAACGAGCTTTCTTTTTTTGTTCAAGATCGGCTTGTTTTAGTAAATGAACAAGCTCGAGTCGAGCTTTAAGTAGTTTTACTTGGTAATAACATACTCTCTCCGTCCTAAAATACATTGCATTTTAGCATTTTGCACAAGTTTTTAATAAAACACCTTACTTTTAAAAAAACATAATCATTGCACTAACTTTTTCATAAATTTTACTCCCTCCGTCCAACAATACATGGACTTTTAGATGTAATTTTTTGTCCAACAATAGATGGTCTTTTAGGTTTTTTAGGTAAAAAGTTGTAATGATTTGTATTGGTTTGTGTGTTGTTAACTTTTTAAAATAATTTGATTGATTAAAATGTGTAGTGGGTGGTAAAAAATAATAAAATTTATGAAAAAGTTAGTGCAATGATGATGTTTTTTTAAAAGTAAGGTGTTTTATTAAAACTTGTGCAAAATGCTAAAAGGCAGTGTATTTTCTGACGGAGGGAGTATTATTTTTTAACACCCACTACACATTTTAACCAATCAAATTATTTTAAAAAGTCAACAACACACAAACAAATACAAATCATTACAATTTTTTACCTAGAAAATCTAAAAGTCCATCTATTGTTTGACAAAAAATTACATCTAAAAAGCTATGTATTGTTGGACGGAGGGAGTATTAATTTAAAGAAAATTTTAGAAATTTAATACATTTCGAGCTATTTGAGCCTAAATCGAACGAGCTAAGCTTAAAATCATATTCAAGCTCGGCGTGTTTAGTTAAGTGAACGAGCTCCAATCAAGTTTTTTTTAGCCGATTCCGAATTGCTCAGCTCATACCTCTTACCCACACGAACCATATGCACAGTAGCTACTAGCTAGGGAAACGCATGCTGCGAAACGAATTGAACGTCCCTCCTGACGATTGCAATAAATGGCAATATGCAAAACCCATCATTACACATAGTACGTAACGTCATCATTGCCCACATTCAATTACCCCACCACCCCCTTTTTTTTTTAAATAAAAATAAAAATTTACGTACTCAATTATCACTGTAACTGTAAAAAGTAAACCATTTTGACCGCGTTGTTCTAGATTGACCAGCGTCCTCAGATTAGATGTGTGGTGTGGCTGTACGTACGTACAATATATGGTTTCATGTTTGTGTAAATTTCAATTCAAACCCTTTTGTCCCCAATCTCCATCTCATCTGTTAAATATCCCATTTGTCTCTAACAACATTTAATTTCCATTTCCATGAAATTTCAGAGTTTGAATGGTGGGGGGTTTATTTATTGCCCTCTTCCATCTTTTCTGTGCAACCCACCTGTTTCTATATGCCTCTCTGCATCCCCTCCACCAAATGCAGCATTTACTATTCAATTATTCCTGTTTTATTTATTTATTACTCCGTATTAATTAACAAAAAAGACATACAGTATATCTCTCTCAGATGGGATTTTCATTTTCCCAATTTATTTGTCACCACCACCCACCTCTTATTTCTTACTGTGAAATTAACAGATCAGAAGATAGGGAAAACAAATAGTAAAAAGATTTGTCTTTTATCCTGCTTCAATCCCATTTGTCTCTTAAAGTTGTCATGTTTTTGTATTGCTGTTGAATTCAGTCTCGTACCCCTTTTGCACTTTAGTCCAAATCTTGAATTCACCCCAAAACCCCATTTTCTATTTTCTAACCCTACATTCATTTTCTTTGTCTTGTGCTTATTTGTTAAATTGATGCTAATTTATGTACCTGGGTTCAGATGTTGCATTTACATCTTACAAATTAAATGTCAACTTTCATCATATGCTTTTGTTTGTCTGTATACTTAATTTGGATGTTGAATTATGGGCAGTCAATTTCTTTTGAGCTAGGATACAAAGAGTTCCATTTCTTTATTTAGTTATAGAGTTTATTCGATTAATAAAAAAAATATGTATATAGTTAACTTCTTAATTTCTTTGATTTATAGCTACATAGTTTAGTACAGTACTAATGAGCATGTACATTTGATTGGTCAAAGGAACATTTGGTGTGTGCATGTGACTGATATGGGAAATTTGAATGTATTCAATTGAACGGTGAACATTAATTCCAGTACTACCTGCATGGATATGTGCCCTAATTGCACCCCGGCCGGTCAGGTTTCTGTATCTTGAAAGGTTTAATACGGAAAGTGATTTTTCAAGCACGACTACAAAAGACTAAAAATATAATTATTGATTTATGTAAGTCCAAATGGAGTGACTCAATGGTAAGGAGTAAGGGAGTAATAGGGATTCCCGGGTTCGATCCCTCCCTCCAATGATCACCTTGCTTCTTATCATTAGACCTAGCCGGTCAGCACATACCCTCGTTATAGAAAAATGATTTATATGTAGCTTAATTAATCAAGGAATGCTCTTAAAGTCTACAAACTAGGTTAAATTTTTGTATTAGAAAAACAAATCCGATTCAACCTTAAAATAATCATAAAAAAATGATCAAATTAAGCATAAAATTAGTGTGAGCCAAAACTTGACAAGTATGGGATCTTCATCCCTTTTAAGCTAATTAAGCAAGTCCAACCCTTAAATAAATTTTGATAAAAGAGTAATAAAAGATGTGGTAAAAATATCTTTTGTTATGAAATCTATATGGTTGTTCACCTCCTAACCTCTTTGCCTTCACACTCCCAAGCTTTTCACCTTCTATAACTCTCATACCATGATCCACTGCTAGAAACACGCGAGATTGCCACGAATCGATGGCCTCGAAATATTTCGAGGCTAAATTCGAGGTCCTTACCCTCGATTATACACTCGAATCTTTTTTTCGATGCAACATAGAATCGAAATATTCTCGAGACTATATTTTGAGGCTATTTGGCAACAAATACAAATTCAGGGCTAAATTTTGAGGCTATTTAGCAACAAATACAAATTCGAGGCTTTCTTTGAGCCCATATAGCAACAATAAATATCCAAAGCCATCTTCGAGGCCTAATTCGAGGGCGATTAGCCTCAATCGTAGTTTGAGGCTATTTTGGATGCTATGTTCGTGTGTGGTTTAACAACTAATTTCTTTTTCGAGGTTAAGTTCGATGTTAGCACGTGACCGTAGAATTCGAGGGTAAAGTCGTCACTATTTTGGAGGCAAAAATGCGGTGTCAATGTTTGAGAGAAAATACGAGGCTAATGTCGAGGCTATAGCACACCAACCTCATTTAATGTTACACTGTACTTTCTCATCCACATTTATTTTTCGCCATCCGCATTTACTCTTAAACATTCCAATCTATAACTTCATATGAGAAATATTATGTGATATGATTCAATTTTGAATTTTCAAAATAATATCTTTAATTAAAATTATGAAAAAAGAAGAAAACGAAATGGGTGGGAAATTTTTTGGTGAATAGCCCCAGAAGTAAGAACTTGATGGCAAATTCAAAGCTAGTAGCATCGAATATAGCCTCGAATTCGTTGTTTCGAGGGTATATGTTCTGGTTTAAGATGGGCATCGAGGGCAAATCTGAGAAAAAATTTGAGGGCAATGTTATTTTCTAACCTATAAACTTCGATCTTATAGCTATTTTTTAGGCCAAAATCAAGGCTTTTTAACCTTAAACCCTAGTGTAGGGTAATGTACTTTAAGGCTAATTTATTGTTATTTAATGCAAAACAATAACTTGAAATAAAATTATAAAAAAGGAAAGAAAAATGAAATGCATAAGAAAAAATTGGTTCATGGCCTCGAAAGTAAGAACTTGAGTGTATATTCGAAGCTAGTGGCATCGAATATAGCCTCAAGTTCTTTGTTTCGAGGCTATACAAGATTTGTAGAGCAATTTGAGATCAATTTTGAGGGACAATTCGACGAAAATATAATGATTTACAATATTTTTTCACAAGCCAAATGGAGAATCACAATTAGATGTACAATAAGCATCTATCACATGGGGGTGAGTGACTGAGTGGTCTTTAGAATTTCTTGACGGTGTTAAAAAAATCATCAAATTTGCGACTTCACAAGTGCATTTGATGGATGATGAGAAGATAAAATCCCTTGTATGAAATGTAAAAATGGAAATTTTGAGACGGAGGATAACATTCGTTGTAATCTATATCGAAAGGGTTTTGTTAACAACTATTATGAGTGGACTGCACAAGGAGAGACACCATTAGCCCAAGTAATGCATCGTTCAGATGAACCATCAAGCTCTACTGTTAATGGCTTGCACTTCCTTGGGATCAAAATGCATATGTTTGAACATTTGAATCCTCCTCGGATAATGGTTTTCGATGCAGCCAGACCGAGTTTTATTCCTCGTCACAAATCATTTGATTTTGCACTTTAATTGATCATAATGATCAAGTAAGTTGTCCCACTGAGGTGTTTAGGGGTCCTTTGGATCTTGGAGAAGAAATGACTAGTCCACAAGCAACAACATCTTTGGGTGATATTAATGAAGATATTTCCTTGCTAGCCATCTAATCGATTCTTCGATGTGTTGAGGGCAACAATAAGCTAGTATATCTAGGTTTTTTTTTTTTTTTGAAACGGAAAAAATTTGACCATAGGGCTAGGCCCTATCAGCCAAGAGCATCCTTGCGGATGAGACTACGCAATAGAGAATCATCAGGCATCATAGATCCATGTGAAGCAGCATTGATACGTGATAAACGATCAACCACTTGATTTGCTTCTCGGAAAACATGACGAATCTCAACAGAACCAAAGAAGCCCAGCGAGACTAGACTATCCGAGACAATCATTTCAGAGTCTCCAGTAGGCTTCACCATACCTTTCAGACTTTTTATTATTGTTAAGTTGTCTCCTTCAATGATAAGATTAGTTATTTCCAGTTCTTTCGCAGCCAGAAGTCCCTTCCAGAGACCCAAACCTTCACAGCCACAAACCGAACTGATTGGTGATGGTCCATTGCCAGTGAAAATTGGAGCACCTACAGAATCACGAATGATGAAGCCATAAGTGCCCAAACCATCAGCTGAGAGGGAACCATCAAAATTTAGTTTATGAGTTCCATTTGGTGAGGGTTCCCATTTGGTTCTCTTTCTCTTTGATATAGATCTTTGTTTGTCAACATTTGTGGATGTTTTTTTGTTGTTTACACAGCAGTCCGGGGAGTTCAAATGTGATGTCCTCCAGATAAACATTTGCTCCTTTATGAAGGATAAGATGCGTCTTATGTCCGGGTTAGTATATCTAGGTTGTTTGAATTGCAAAACAACAACTTGAATTAAAATTAAAAAAAAAACATATCTAGGTTGTTCGAATAGCAAAACAACAACTTGAAATAAAATTATTAAAAAACTGGAAGAAAAATGAAACGCGTGAGAAAAAAATGGTTAATAGCCTCGAAAGTAAGAACTTAAGGGTATATTTGAAGCTACTGACATCGAATATACCCTCAAGTTCTTTGTTTTGAGGCTATGCAAGATTTTTAGACTTAATTTGATGTCAAATTTGAGGGAAAATTCAAGGGCAATAACCACTATTACTATCAAAATACAATCCTAACTCTATGAGATTAGTCGTCTTGGTAAAATTTATTAACAATTTTAAAATTAACTATGTTTTCAACTGATAAAAATGTATAAACATAATTTTGGTTATATAAGATGTATAAACATAATTTTTGTTATATAAGATGTTTTCAACTACTCTTACCTTTTTGTTTGGGATGCAAAATAACAAATTTAATATATTAAGAAAAGTAATTTGATCACACAAAATATAATAAATAAATAGATTACAAAATAAACTGAGTAATAAAAGTTTTTGTCATAATAGTGTATAATTTATGTATATAAATAGATTGAAATGTCTTTTTTTTTTTTTTTAAATTGAGCACCGCTATTTATCAAGAAATCGAGTTATGTGTATATTTCCCGAAAAATATAATCTCTTAAAGACTTTATTTTATTTTACATTAATTTAAAAATGACTAACATAATAAAATATAATTTCTTACCAAAAATATAATCTCAGTCCCAGGCTCGATTTCTCCATTTCGTTTCTTCTATTCCCATAATCCATCCCCATCTACTAAAATCCATCATGTTGTCAAACACAATCTTAACCAAATTTTCAGCCATCTTTATTTTTAACAATATATATTGACATATGATTTTTGTTCTCTTTCAAATTTTAATAAAAATGTAATTAAAGAAAATAGATTTAAGAAATAAAAGGTATTAGTAAAAACTACTGTACTATTTACGGAGTACAAAGTAGAATATAAGGACGTTTTTAGGCGGGAATTCGAAAAGAATGAAAATTTTAGGAGGGAAGTCAAAATTAAAGTAAAAGAGAGAAAGGAGATATTTTTATAGGAGAGAAAGGAAATATTTTAGGCCTTCTTTCCCAGCACTGCCGCCTCTCTGCTCCCTCTCACCTCTCTCTACGTTTCTTCATCGGAGAACCAATAGCAGTAAACGAAGGTTGGAGGTCGCCGTTTATCACAAAAGCCCCTTCCATATGAGATTCGAACAAGCCCCTTGCTCGTCATCTGTCGGAGCTCTTCAATTCGTTTGCTCTTCGTCTCCTACCTCTCTCTTTCGCACTTTTCTGGATACGTGGCCGCTTGCATCAGAGATTCGAACAGAAGCCCCAAACTATGCTCGAATCACATAGGTAGGCATCCTTAATTTGTTGATTAATTTTATTGTTCAAAATCCCCTTTTTATGCTTCGTTTGCCCCGATTTAGGGATGATTTCGGAGTTGCTTTGTCAATTTGCTCCTTACCTTATTGTGGGTCAATTTTTATGTCACTTATTTGTTGATTCTGCTGGTTTGAGTGATTTCTAC
This sequence comes from Persicaria tinctoria, assembly GCA_037127255.1. Classification (NCBI taxonomy): domain Eukaryota; kingdom Viridiplantae; phylum Streptophyta; class Magnoliopsida; order Caryophyllales; family Polygonaceae; genus Persicaria; species Persicaria tinctoria. Next base: position 13,831,421 of record JBANSL010000012.1, read on the forward strand.
TCTTGACCTGTATAGTTTGTCGCGGATAGTGGAGATGGCGATATAGAGCTCGATCATCTTTCAAAAGGGGCGTCGTCGAAATCACCATTAGAGGGGATCTGGTTTGGACGAAGAGGCAGGACAGAGGTTTTGTGTTCCTCCGTATTGTATTATGGAGTACAAGATGTAGTGTATTATTGGATTACGGAGTATTAGGTTACTCATTATTCAAGAGTATTTTGTATATTATTGTATTCAAATATAGAGATTATGTACTTGAATTATTTTAATTAATGTACTCCGTATTATATTTATGTATTATATTTTGTGAATTAATAATTGCTTTAAATATATTCTTAATTCTTACTGTAATTCTTCATTTTATAGTATCAAATTAAACTGCTTACCAAAAATAAAAAATAGTATCAAATTAAACTTTCAAGATTTTGTGGGTAAAAATTCGAGGTCATTAAAAATTAAATAATTATTATGATAGTAAAATTTGAGGCTAATTCTTCATTTTTTTCCCATTAGTTGGAAGGCATCCTACCGTCAAATGTAACCTCAAAATTTTTGGATCCCAAAACTGGTCAAACATCTTGTATCGGACTTGGAATCGAAAAATATGCAAGGCTAGAATCGAGGCTATATAGTGTCGAAAAATAATTTCGAGGCTAATTTTCCGAGGCCAAAGTTAGCCTCGCGTTTTTTGGGTCGGATTTATTTTCGAGGTTAACTTCGAGGCCATATCCGAGGGTAACCGTTTTCGAGGTCACTTTTGATGTTATTTTAGTAACTAAATTCATGGCAATAGCGACGCTTTCTAGCAGTGATGATATCTATATTTATGTATTCCTTATCGTTAGACCTATATATATGGTCATGTAATCCTACATATGGTACAAGCCATAAAGATTTGACTTCTCTCTTTCTCTTCTCCTATTATGAAGTAAACAATAAAAATTTGACTACTCTCTTTTTCTTCTCCTATTATAAAGTAAACAATAAATTACTCTCTGAGCACGTGATCCAACTGGCAAGAGTCACGTACCATTCTCTCTTTCTCTGTATCTTCTCCTATTATAAAGTACACAATAAATTACTCTCTGAGCACGTGATCCAACTGGAAAGAGTCACGTACAAGGTAAATTGATTTACGCCGACCAACTCAGCCCACTGTAAGGAGCAAGGCAAACCCACGTACAAGGTAAAGATAAGTTGATCTCCCTACCTCCCCTTACTCCACACCACTAAGCCATCCTGATTGGGACAATTAATGATGTATTTTACTTCACAATAATTGACATCTTTAAATAATTTAACAAAGGGATTATATATGAAATACAATATATTATATATGTATACTTGTATAGCGATATATGTGTGTTATATATAACTCAATAATTAAATTAATTAAAGGGCACCTACTGAGTCGAACACAAGTTAATCAAGGCAAAATTTTCGACAAAAGGGTATATATGGTACGTAATATTCAATTAATTCAGGCATTATCGATCATACAGCCAGTAATTAATTAGATTAATCCAGAATTACCATAGTCGATTTAATCTTCTCTAGACGTACGTTCCTTCCACGTGCAGTGCTGGCATATATGGTTTCTTCATCGATCGACTTAATAAACCTGCAATTTACTGTAGTTTAATTTGTTACATATATATACGTTTAAATAAAATTAGTACGTATATGTAGATATGATTAAAAAAAATATCACTTGTGGAATTCGATCAAATATATCAAAAGATTCTTAATATATTGATTAGCTAATAGTGTTGGAATCCATAACATTTATTAAATAGATAATTAACTTCATATTGATGTAACATTTACGAATTAATACGTAGGTGTTTTTTTTCCAACGTGAATGAATTATTATAAGTTAAAAGGGAAAATTTTTTATAGTAGCTGGATTAATTAACAAATGCAAAGGAATGAATACAAAAAAAAGATCCGTACAATTAATTAATTTTCATCTATATATACTTTGGAAAATTCTATTACAATTCCACCTTTATATATGTTATTAAATTTGTTAACTTTTGGCCAAACATAACAGAGTTCAAATAAATGATAGATAACCGTATTACTAGCTAGTATATCCATAATTTCAATTATATATTCCATTAGTTAAGAAAAACATATCATTTTTATATAATTTCATAGTTATTATTAATAAGTATAATATTGTATAAAAAATTTAACTAAAATAATAATATTTTATAGATTTTTTAACTCATTGAAAAACGTGCACTAAAAGACGAAATACAATTATTTTGAAACAGAGGGAGCAGTTTTTAATAAACTCAAAAGGTAGAGTAATGGTATAAGTATATTTTTATTTGATTCCTTAAAAAATGTGCAAAATTTAAATAATGGAGAGAGTAGATTGATGTGACCCAAATTAAAACAATTCAATTAATTATATACTCTCTCTATATTCATCTGTATAATTGATCTTTTGACTAATTTTATATTTTTTTAAGAAAGTTAAAAATGAAAAGAAGAATGACTAAAATTTTAGCAAATAAATAATGTGAAAAAATGGATTAAAGAAAAAATATATACAAAAAGTTGAAATATTAAAAGAAAAAAAAATATATTAAAAGTTGAAATATTAATAGAGTATACAATTAATGAGATAATTTAACAAAATTGATTTTTTTTTTACCATTAATAGTGTTCAAAAGGATAAATATTTTGTTCAATTAAAAAGTGGGCAGACCAATTATACGGACAGGTAATATATATAGTACGAAACTTCCATACCCGTAAATGAGCAAATATAAGACATCAATTTGATAAAGAATATATAAGAAAAATAAAGTAAAAATTGATGAAGTATATTTTATTAATTATTCACAGAGTTTTATACCTTCGTTTCTGTACGTATAAATTTAATACGATAGTCAATCACTCATATATATGCCAAAAAGTGTTTATTACTGGTATCCATTAGTGTAAAACTTACGCTAATCAGAATTCAGAATTGGCGTTTATTTAAATTTTATTCAATTTCAGCTACTTAAAAAACCTAATCTCACTTTAATACTCCTTCTTTAATTTATTCATCTAATTTAATTTCAACTTAGTTATCGGTTATATTCCAAGTCATAATAATCCAAATATGTTGGATATATATGTACAGTCAATTTCTTGAAATACATAGATATTAATTTTCAAGTAAGAGATAAATGGATCACTTTAATAACAACCATAAAATATATGATTATTAATTATTGTATATATAAGTCATAAAAGTGAACAAATTAATAACGAAATTAAACAAGAAATTAAGCATTTTTGGATGAAAGTGATAATATACCAACCTAATTAGGGTTTTCGGCAGGGCCATGATTTGGGGAAAAGTCAAAGCCCTAAGATGGGTCAACGGTGGTCCACCGATCATCCCCCGCCGCCGCCCTGGGGTGCTGAATCTGCCCTCCGATCCCTCCCAACCCCGCCGCCGCCGACATATTCATCGCCAGCAGCCCCGCCCCCTCGCAGGATCCGTTAGCCGCAGCCGCCGCGGCGGCGTCGAAGCTCCTGATCAGCCCCAAATTCTGATGGCCGCCGCCGCCGCCGTGACCGCTGGGGAAGAACTGGTGGTGGAAGTGGTCTCCTCTGGCAGCACCCCCGGGAGTGGCAGCGGTGGCGCCGCCGAGGAGGTTGATGCCGAGATTCTGGTGGTGGTGGTGGGCGGCGGCGATGAATGCGTGGGCGCCGGAGAGGGCGGAGAGGTTGTGCTGGTACTTGGAGAGCTCGGACTTGGCGCAGGTGAGGTCCATCTGGAGCTGGCGGAGCTGGTGCTGGAGGAGGGAGATGACGCCGACGCAGCCGTAGACGGGGTCGCGGAGGCGCATGTCCGCCTCGTAGGCGAGGCTGTTGACGGCGTCCTCCCGCTGGTGCGGGAGCAGCTCGTTCAGGAGCTTCGTCACGTTGCTCGCCCCGAACACCTTGTGCACGTTCGCGAACTTCTGCGGCTGGTCCGGTGGGAAGTACGGCGCGAACACGCACTCCGGCTGGCACTTCCGCCGCAGGAACTTGCACGCCGCGCAGGGCGAGTTCGTCGATGAAGACGCCATCTTTGATCGATCTCTTTCGCTCGATCGCTACTTCGATGCCCTTTTTAGATTAGCTAGCTAGTGTGAAAGATGCAGTATAGATTTATGCATTAGCAAAAGGGAAATAAAAGGTAATTTATAAAAAAAATATATATATATATATAAATTGTGAGTATGTATGAAAATTGAAGTTATGGATTGATGCTAGCTGTAACAAGATGGGGTGCCTAAGAAGATCTAGCAAGCTAGAGAAAAGGTTTACAGGGAATAGCCAGGAAGTTAACTGAAATCCAGTACGTGGAATTAAACTCCCGGGGCAACAGGGTTGGAAATTTAATTAAAGTGGTGGGGGTAAAAAATTATATGAAAATTATATATATATAAATATATTTATATATATATATGTGAAACTAGCTAAACCCACCCTTTGAAGTTTGAAGGGATGAAGGGGATAATTGGAGAAGAAATCAGAATGGATTTGGTTTCCTTGTTTCTCTGCTGATTAAACTTCCTTTTCCTTGCTTTCAGCTCTGCCTTCCCAATACATAAACCTGTCAAACAAAAACTCCATCAACTTATATGCTTACTAATTAATTTATTTGAATATATTTTATTTTTCTACCTATAGTAATAAATAATTAGATTTTTTTTTTTTTTTTTTTGCTTTGTAGGGTTCGGATCTCGTGTAGGAATTACACTGTTTTCGAAGAGTAAATATTGGGAGTGAGGACTACGAGTGTCAAACCAGATCTTGAATATATTGCTTTTAATATTATGAAAGTCAATTCAACTGATTTCATCCACACCCAAAAAAAAAAAGGGGAATAAACTCGATCACCCTGTAATGATCTCTATTAATGGTACATCAGTATATAGCTACTGAAAAATAGATACTTTAAAATATGAAATTTGAACACTAGTAGCTAGGTTGGGTGTTGACCATATATGGAGGCAATTTACTATCATATCTTTCTTTTTCTTTTTTTGATAATTTGGGTGAGAGAGCAAAGAAAATAGAACAACTATATATTATTTATATGCATAAATTTATAATTAAGTAAACATACAGAAGAAGCGTGCAGGTGAAGCTTAAATTCACACAAAAACACACATCTAGATGCCCAACTGGTGAGCTCGGAACTTCGATCCCCACATGTAATTTTGACCTTTTTTATACCCTTAATAAATAAATAAATAGCACATTTTATATATTTTCTTAATCAAATACCACTGGCTGTAGATATATTTAGATAGGTTTTGAAAAGTAAAAAAAAAGAAAAAAAAAGTGGGGGAGGAGGTGGTAACAAGTAACAACTAATTACAACTCACAGTAAGTATATATAGTAACAGCAACAATGAAGACGATGGAGGCGAGCGAAGTTAGGCGAGAAACTCTGGAAGCACTCTCCACGGAAAGACAAACACCTTAAATTTTGGATTCCATTTCAAGAGAGTGAGTGTGTTTTTGGAGAGAGAAACAGAAAGAGGGAAAAACTCCCAAATGCAGAGGCTGAGGAGCCGCGGAGAAACCGATTTAAGCGTATATATTCACACTCCCCCCACTCCTATCTCCATCTCCATCTTATTTATTTGTTTTTTTTTTATTTTAAAAAAAATGTATTGTATTGAGTGTTTCAGAGATGGGTCTTTTAAGTTGGTTTGACCTTTGTCTCTTTCGCCTTCTACTGGACTCTCGTTTTCAGTAGATACAGGGAGTTACGTTATTTTTGCTGGTACGTGGTTAATTGCCTTGTGGGCGTTATTTTAAGTATATGATCAATGAACATTATCTTTAGATGTGTGTATTAATTAAAAAAAAATTGTGCTATATTGGTATTTAGAAAGACATCAATGGTTGGAATGTGATTGTCCCACGTCAGTTATATAGAGAATACTTAAACAAAATATAAGGTTGAAGGACTACTACTCTCTTTGTCAATTGGTTTTGAGATGGAACCTCATTCGAATTTATGTGTTGTTCGAGTCTCCCGTATGTAGACCCGCACACACGACCTTCCTCCAACTTGTCTTTGACCCCACCAAACCCAACCGACTTTAACATCAATAGACATATCTCCAACTTGTCTTTGACCCCACCAGACCCAACTGACTTTAACATCAATAGACATATTTGTCTAGCAGTTCAATTCTTATCTATTGCACCCAGATTACCGTTTTAGAATCAAAATCTATGAAAGTAAATCAAATTTTAAATCTCAAAATTGAATTTCCGAGAATTGTGAATCGTTTGAAATAAAAAATATATAAGAATGAAAAAATGCAGGTTTGTTTAATTATTACTTTTTCACGAGAAAAAAATTTGTTCAAAAATATATATACAACAACAACAACATCCCAGTAAATCGCGCAATTAAACAGGGTTTGAAGGGTCAGGATGTACGCACTTTTTTCCCGAGGAACCCGAGAGAGTGTTTCCGAAAGACCCAGAAGGCCAGAACGAAAGGATATAAGAACCATAAGAAAACAGAATCACTAATCAGGAAAAAGAGCCAAAAAGATGCAAAAGAGGATTAGAGCGAAAGCAAAAGCAAACAGACACATACAACACCCCCCAACTCTAAACGTCTTCAACACGAATGTGTCTCCTCCAATCGTCTATATCCAATGACATATCCTCTGAAAGGTGCAACAAATTGAGGTCCTGATGAATAACCCTCATCCAGCTCTTCTTCGGTTTGTCTCTCCCCCTACAAAAAAAGCTCCAAGAAACAAAATCTCGCACCTACGAACCGGGGCCAAACTAGGTCTTCTTTGAACGCGATCGAACCAACAAAGTATGGATTCCCGCAGCTTGTCAACGATACTAGCTAGCTCTCACAACTCCAATATGGCAATGGAGTTTGTTTTTTTCCATATCCATATATCTAAATGTGACCGTTTTAAATACAAATATGGTATTTTGGGATCCAATCAATTAATCATCATTTGAATTTTTTTACTCGTATTTTTAAAGAGTTATAGATCAGTACTTATTGAAAGGTTGAAGACAAAATAAAAATCTTATAAACTTGATTATAACACGGCATTAAAAAGCCTTTTGATTGCATAAAAAAAAGCCTTTTGAATTAATAGATGTATGTACTAGATATAGGTTTATAGTAGATATAGGGTTATAGGTTATAGTTGGTTCTGTTAAATAAATTTAATAAAATAGCTAGCCTTGTTTTTTTTTTTTTTTTTTTTGGTGCATATATTTTTTGGGGTTTTTGATTGTCAGGTTTTGTTGAATCATGATGATCAGGTTGGAACTGGAATAGGGCACGTACGCTACATACCCACAGGGCCCTCTTTTTGTTCCTGTCAAACTTATAAACACACAAAAATAAATAATATAATTTCCATATTTACAGAGTAATTGTTCTTACCCCCCACCAATATGTTGGTTCTGAAAAATAAAGAGGAAAGAACAACAGTGGAGTGTCGCTATCTCGGTTAAATGCCATCTCTGTAAATTGTAAATTACTACACAGTGGAGTATATTTTTCTTGCTCTTGGGGTAAAAAGGTGTTTTTTTTTATATATATATAAAAATAATAATTACTACGTAGTAAAACACATTACAATATTAAGCATTTAATTGATATTGTAATCATTAATGAGTAGTGTGTGTATATATAGTCACTTAATAGGCAGCTAGGTGAGATGCAAGTAAATGCAAAATTGGATATAGGAAGAGACCAAACGAGGACTTAATTGAATTGGTTAATTGCCACCGGAATTTGGAAATGTCATTAAAATGGAAAGCTAATTATAGATGCAACCCTTTAATAATGTGTGATTAAATGCCTCTCTAATCATGAGAATCCAAAATCCTGCAAGTACATATGCCCTGAATTAATGCTAGCTACAGAAGCAATCCGGCCAAAATCCTGCTAGCTAACTAGGGTTTCAGTTGATGAGTTTCTTGGGCGATATAGCTTGGGATCTATCAAACGTCATTATAATACCGAATTGTTGGTGGCATGGTTAATTTATCGCTATTGATACGGTGCCGATTACGGGTTCTCAAACTTTGAATAATTTGGTGGTCACGATTTCACAAACCGTCAAAATTATGATAGCCACGGTTTCAGAAACCGTGAGAAGGTTTATACTCTATGTAGGAAAGGCTCATAAAAATCATGAATTTGAGTAGCCACAGTTTCAGAAACCGTGAGACTATTTATAGCGACAGGTTTGAAAACCGTCGTCATAAATCCCCATTTGCATCACTTAGGCCGGCAGACTTTTCTCAAATCGTCAAAATCATAAAATCGGGCAACCACGGTTTCAGAAACCGCGAGAATTTTATGGCGATGGTTGTCAAACTATCGCTATAAGTTCCTAATGAAAAATGTGACTTGTACTATGTAAATGACGATATTTTCACCGTGTGGATTGGCTCACACTTATAATATGGGTCTAATGAATTCCGACGGGCCATTTTAATACCAATTGACAATAGAAAGAGTAATAATAAACCGACTTTATATATTAAGCTTGTATTATACTGTTTTCGATGTGCAATCATCAACAAACATATGAGTCATTTTGCTAAATAGATTAATAAGGAATAAATCTTTATATTCCATTTTGATATCTCAAGCTTAAAACTAGAGGTTAAGAGCATGTCCAATAGATTCTTTAAATTTTCTTCAAAATGGGAAATGAAAATCAATCTTCTCTAAAAAAATATTTGTCTCAATTTCAGGAGGACCAATGAAAATCAATCTTTATATTCTATTGTGGCAATTGTAGATGAAATTGTAGAAAGAGATAGGACCAATTTTTGAGAAGGTTGAAAGAAGTCCCATATTAGACTGCGATCCATAAAGAATTAGGTAAAGTCCTAAGCCTCTTACCCGGGAAGCAATGGAGTCAGAAGGCAGCCAGTGAGAGAGACAAAGGTCTTGATATTTTCCGGATCGACTCCCCTCCGCCAACCATTATTTGAAGGCTCGCTAAACATCGTCTGATGGCTTTTCAGCCACCACAGTGATGTCTGGTCGTCGCCGAAACTGTCACTGGAGAATAAGAGGCAAATCTCCGATGATGAACTTAGGTCTGATCCGGCTTATACACAATACTACTACTCAAATGTTAAAGTGAACACTAGGCGCCCACCGCTGCTGCTATTGAAGGAGGATTGGAGGTTGGTGCATAGGGAAAAAAAATGGCGATCCTTGAAAAAATAGGGAAGATGCCCTATTTTTCACACCCTATATATCTCTATTTTGGAAAATGAGTTAAAGAACCTGTTGGGTCAAATATAAGCCTAATATTATCCAAATTTGTAAAATTCTCCAAAAGGAAGCATCTGTTGGAAATGCTCTGATGCTTTCGGCCTACCCATGTCAAAAACGCTATAGACAACTTCATGGGAAGCTTGGCAGAGTGGATCTCGCAATTGTCAAGTACTTCTCAGATCCCTTTCGTCACTGATAAAAATATATATGGTATATATTTTACAAAATTTGCCTTGTGTTTTTTTATTTATTAAGTAAGTGTTGTATAAATCTGGCGATATTGCTAGATCTGTGTTCACTGATCCTTAGTGAACAAGCGTCGATCGAGTTTGGGCTCAAAAGAGATCAATTTTCTGTAGTCGTTGAATCATGGAGAGGATGATGTTCTAGGGTTAGCCATTGCTTAACCTTCATTCACTCCTACCCAAAAAACAGAAATACAAAGGCCTATATAGTGCCTACAAGGCTACAACTGATGCCAGCTAGCAAGTGGTCCACAAGGACACATTATTACAATAGGAAAGCATAGGGAGAAAACTGTAAATTATGAAATATAGAGACATAGGATATGAAATGGCAGGATTTCAATACCCCCTCATCAAGTTGGACTTGGGAGTGGATTGACAAGTCCCAACTTGCCAATGAAAAACTTCATCTGTTCTTCACCAATTGGTTTGGTCATCACATCTGCAATTTGGAGCCCAGTTCGAATGTGTGGCGTATGAATGAACCCTTCAAGGACCTTTTCTCTTATGAAGTGACAATCCACTTTGATGTGCTTTGTTCTCTCGTGGAAGACTGGATTAGCTGCTATATGTATAGCTGCTTTGCTATCACAATGCAAGGTGATGGGCAATGCCACATTCACTAATAGATCACTCAATAATCCTTCAATCCAAACCAGTTCACTAGCTGTTTTGGACATGCTTCTGTATTCGGATTTTGCAGACGATTTTAGCACGGTTTGTTGCTCCTTTGTCTTCCAAGATACAAGAGAATTCCCAAAATACACACAGTATCCAATGAGGGATCTAGCACTGTAAGCACAGGCTCCCCAATCAGCATCACAATATCCTGTGATATCAAAATAATTTTCCCTTGGCATGAGCAAACCAAGTCCAATAGATCCTGCTAGATATGTGATCACGTGCATTGCAGCTTCCATGTGAGGCTCCTTGGGACTACACATGAACTAGCTGAGATGTTGTATAGCATATGAAAGGTCTGGTCTTGTGAGATTCAAGAACAACAATCTCCCAGTCTTCTATACCTCTCTGGTTCAGCAAGAGGAGCTCCAATTTCAGGGGACAATTTCAGTCCCTTTGGGACAGGAAAGCCACTTGGCTTGCATCCTGTCATCCCACAATCAGCAATTATATCAAGTATATACTTCTTTTGGTGCAGAGAAATCCCCTTGTGGTTTCTTGTGATTTCCACTCCCGAAAAATATCTGGCAATTCCTAGATCTTTGATGGTGTATGCATTGTGTAAAGCCTCTTTGATAGACTTAATTTCCTCATGGTCATCTCCAGCCACCAGCAAGTCGTCAACATAAACCAGAGCCACTACCTGCCCCTTTGGAACTTGCTTAATGAACAATGAATAGTCATTTCTAGACTGCACATACCCATGGTTGATCATGAACTGAGACAACTCTGAATTCCATTGTCTGGATGCTTGTTTCAAACCATACAAGGACTTGATCAACTTGCAAACTTGCCCTGGTTTGACCTCATATCCTTCAGGAGGGACCATGTAAACATCCTCTTCCAAATTTCCATGTAGAAAAGCATTGTTGATGTCCAACTGGAAGACATCCCAATCCTTCTTAGTTGCCAATGAAAGGATTAATCTCATTGTAGCCAGCTTGGCGAATGGTGAGAAAGTATTCTTATAATCCTTTCCTTCAACCTGATTATACCCCTTTGCCACTAGCCTTGCTTTGTATCTCTCCACTGATCCATCTGGTCTATATTTCACCTTATAGACCCATTTTCAGCCTATTGCCTTCGGATTACTTGGCAACTCAGTCATGACCAGGGCCGTCCAATGTATTTTAGGGGCCCTGTTCAATACTACTTCCGTATTAAAATATTTAATTTATATATGGTTTTTTAATTAAGATAAAAAATATATAAAATATATGAAATTATTATAAATAATATTTTAAAAGCCAATATTTTATCGAGTTTTTTTTAAACCCTATGAAAAATTCAAATATAACTATTTTACTAGAAGGAGTATTTATTAAGATTTACTAATAAATCACAAACATGTAGGAGAGTAAACTAGTATTGAATAAATTTATATTTGAAAAATAAAAGAAGACCAAAATAAATTTAATGTAGAACTACCTTCTATTAGTTATTTAGTTTTTTTTACTGTTATGTTTATGTCAATATATATAACATGCGGTTGTGTTAAATTAACAAATAAAAATACTTAATACGAATGCCCCAAAAATAATTATAAATAGTTGATAAGAAGGCCCCAAAAATAATGTAACTTGAGGATGTATTAAAGTAACAAATAAAATTAGTTGAAGTAAAAAAAAAACAAAAAAAAATAGTTAATAAGAAGGTCAAAAATTTATTAAAAGTAGTTAATAAGAAAGTCAAATATAGTTTTCTATATATAAAAAAAATAAAAATATTAAAAACAAAAATTGGAGAGGGTTGAGATTCGAACCCACAATCCATGGGTAATTGGTTGAATTTGGTTAGGACACTAACCATTGAGACAACCTATCAATATGATTATTTAGGCAACAAATAATATAAGTACTAATAAATTTTTATAGGGGGCCCTAGAAAATTTGGGGCCCTGTTCCGTTGGGCTTTTTGAATATGTTATTGGACGGGCCTGATCATGACACAAGTTTGATTTTGTTCCAAGGCTGACAACTCCTTGTTCATGGCTTCCTGCCACAGGTTATCTCTCACTGCCTGCTTGAAGGTGCTTGGCTCACTCACACTTATCATGTTAGCAAATGACCTTACAAAGTCCTTAGAGTAACTTCCCAGATCTCCTAGCACATTGGCTAAGAAGGAGGCAGACTGTTGGCTAGAGTTGGATTGCAGTGTGGGACAAACAAAATCATTTAATCTTGATGGCCTGATTATGTTTCTGGATGTTCTCCTTAAGGGAGGAAAATCATTAGGATTTAGATAAGGTATTTGAGGTGTTTCTTGTGGTGATGGTGTCCTCCAAGGGGAGTAAATCACCAAGTTTTCATTGGTTTGTGACTGGTTAGGTTCAGGTTGATTTTGTGAGGTTGATGGGCTTTCTGTTATTGGAAGGTTTAGTTGGTTTTGTGGAGATAAAGATTCTGAATTTTGGTGGCTAGGTTGGTGCTCCCATTGCTCCCAGTCATCTGCAGGATTGACTAGAGTCTAGAGGCAGTGTAGGACCACTTTGACTGTCATTAGTGACCTTACAAGGTCCATCTTTAAAGGGAAATTTTCCTTCATGGAAGATAATGTCTCTGCTGACAATAATCTTCTTACTTTCCCAATCAAGAATTCTGTATGCCTTCTGCCCATGTGGGTAGCTTAGGAACACACATTTCCTTCCCCTTTTTGCAAATTTATCCTTTGTTGTAGGGTCAACTAGAGCAAAACACATGCATCCTACTACTCTCAATTCATCATAAGTTGGCTTCCTTTTGAAGAGCCTTTCATAAGGCGTTTTCCAACTGAGCACAGCAGTAGGAAGTTTATTGATCACATGAGTGGTTGCAAGGATGCATTAACTCCAATATTTCGCTGGCAAATTTGCATGAATCCTCATTGCTCTAGCTGTTTCAACAAGGTGCCTATGCTTCCTTTCCACCCTGCCATTCTGCTGTGGTGTGTAAGGAGCACTTCTCTAGTGAATCACCCCATTTGAAGCAAAAAACTCTCCACAGTCTCTATTAACAATCTCTGTTCCATCATTTGTCATGTGGTCACTAGCACCTGTATCAATGATCCACTATCTTCTGTTTTCTAGTCTATCTACAGAATTCACATTTGAGAGGATATACATACCTGCAAAGTTTGCAGTTGTGGACCCATTTGTTGGACCCTTTCCTTTCATCATTATGAAAACCTCGTGGCAAACAGCACTCACCAGTGCTCTTTCAACTGCTCCATCTGTAGGTTTCCCTTGAGATTTCTCATCATCTATGGGGCGCTCCTGTTCCTGCATCCTTGCATTGTTTGCTGAACCCTTTGAGGAGTCCTTGGGACTCTAGTACCACTCTAGGTATCCATGGATTTTGAAACATCCATCCACTAAATGTCCTTTCATGTGACAGAATGTGCACTTCAGCTTGGCCATTTCTGCTCTATCCATTTTGCCTTGATATCCTTTCTTCCTTGATACCCCCCCCCCCCAACATTTCCTTGTGCTCCTGAGCTAGCAAAGTTTTGAGTGTAGCTCTTGGTGGTAGGTTTGGTACCAGTATTGAAACTATGTCTGCTAGAGACCATATATGGCACTTGAATCTTGTCCAGCATTCATAGTTCCACCTCCATTTCTCTGACTCTCTGCTTGAGTAACCAAATAATAAGCTCTATGAATGTTAGGGATTGGATCAGTGGATAAGATCTGACTCCTAACCCCTTCATAGTACTCATTCAAACCCATCAAAAACTGCATTAGTCTGTTTCTTATTTCTGCATCATGCATTTTCTTCTGCAAATCACATTTGCATTGTGCAATTCCCCCACATGTGCACACTGGAATCGGCTCAAGCACCTGAAGCTAATCCCATATCTTCTTAAGCTTGTTGAAGTAATCTGCAATTGTCAAGCTCTCATGTGTTATCCCACTTATCTTCTTCTTCAATTGATATATTAAAGGTCCGTTTGATTGACCATATCTCTCTGAGATTTCGTCCCAGAGCTGCTTTGCAGATTCCACATAGATGAAGCTCTCCTTGATTGAGTTAGACATTGAATTGAGCAGCCAACACCTCACCATGAAGTCGGCTCTAACCCATCTCTGTGCTTCCACAGTCATCATGTCCGTAGGCTTCACCAGAGTTCCATCAATGAACCCAAGTTTGTTCTTGGCTCCTAAGGCCATCATCACCCCTCTCATCCATGGTAAGAAGTTTAGACCATCAAAGGTGCTCGTCACGAGCTGTGAGCCTGGATGATCAGAGTTTGCTAGAAATAAAGGATCAGCTGGATTACCTTGGTTCTCCATGTTAACCGATCTTCCATTTGTTGATTCGTTGTCACCCATGGATGCAATCCTTCAGATCTTCACCCAACGGATCTCGGGAATCAATCAGTGACCTGCAGCTCTGATACCATGTAGAAATCTAGCGATATTGCTAGATCTGTGTTCACTGATCCTTAGTGAACAAGCGTCAATCGAGTTTGGGCTCAAAAGAGATCAATTTTCTGTAGTCGTTGAATCATGAAGAGGATGATGCTCTAGGGTTAGCCATTGCTTAACCTTCATTCACTCTTACCCAAAAAACAGAAATACATTATTACAATAGGAAAGCATAGGGAGAAAAACTGTAAATTATGAAATATAGAGACATAGGATATGAAATGATAGGATTTCAATAAGTATTTTTTTTATTAAGTAATAATTCGAACTCAGACAAATTTGAAACTCGAGAGGTTGAAAAGTTGGCAAATGGGTGAACCGTTGAACATACAATAAATCTGAAAATATATGGAAAAAAAGGTGCGGTCACCACGTAACATTTGCCTTGTGTTCTTAATATTGTGTGTGTGTTTTTTTTGCCTTGTATAAAATCCACACACACACCGAACTGTGAAGTGATAAGCTAAATGCAATCAATTTTCCATCTTTCTTTCTTTCGGAATAAGCGGTCCAAACACTTCTTTGGGGTAAAAACACTTTCTTTATGTAACACCCCCTTTTGGATCTAAAAAGGGGGTGTTGCAGCGCCAGTGAATCCGCAGACTTTAATGTCTTTGAATTCACCTGAGGCTTATAGGGACATGCAACCATGCTCCCATAAACAAGATGATAATATAAATACAATAGAATATGCGGAAGTGAATAAAATTCATTAGTTTAAATATTTGATCACAATAAGATAAAAATTCCAAAACCATAAAGTATGCATAATTCCAAAATAACTTAAATTAAAGTAGCGATGCGGAAACTTTTAGAGGTTCAAAACTTGTAAAAATATTCAATAAATGACAGTCTGCTCTTCAACTCTCTCCTGCTCCGCTGCTTGCACTAGACCTGTGGAATATGGTCTGGTGTTTCGTGAAAACGAAGGACACCATCCATCCAATAAATAGGATGGTTAGTACAATAAAGACTAGCAAATGATAGGGAAAATGTTCAGACTTTAACCTTACAGTGACCATAAAACGATATGTCTCAGGTTAAGGGAATGACACGAATATTTATAGTAGAAACTGAATGAAAATGATAAAAATTCACACATGACTCGGATGATCATATCGATCGATTATAAGATAAGAAATGGAATTATACTTGAGGCAGATAAGTATAATAACTGAAATGATCACCTATTTAACAGTCGATAATAATGATAATGATAATAATAATAATACTACGTGGTATCGGTCGGGCCTTTAACAAGGACCACGACCTACATCAGATCGTCGTTTTATCACCCCGCAGAGAATGCATTCCGGGATGGTGTTTCATGAAACCTTTTGAGGCGGTGGCTTAACGAACCACAACCTGCAAGTCAGTCTACTGCATAACTTGCCAAAGGCATAAAGCCACTCGCATCACGTGGTGCGCATTTTAACATATCACAACTAAGCATCACATGGTGCCTATCTTATCATACATAAACAATTTATACTAGGTGATCATAATAACGACATTAAATCAAACAGGGACAAACATGGATAATTCAAAGGGTCTTACTATCACATGCCACTAGTTTGCATGAAAGAACAAACAGAATCTCATGCACTTTAGGAAGAAGAAAATGGGCAACCTTTACTTATCTCGAGTTATAAACAAACAATCATATTTAATACGCATATCACTATAATTTATTTAATAATTGCCCATTTATTTAACTCATGCCAATTTATGATTAAAAAGATAAATTACATCAAGCAGACGAGTATGCAATTTATCGAAATTGGCAAGGAAATTGGCCACAGGGCCGCATTCGACACAGAAGAATTTAAAAGGGCACGTCAAAAGAATCACGAAACACGCAAAGGGTGATGAACGAAATCACTTGCCTTGACTTTCGACGATCAGCTGATGACAACCAGACGAGATTTTAGCACCTATCGAATCCAACGGAAAAAGGAATATTAATATTGATATTTTATGAAATTAACTTTACTTAACTCAATTTGAAATTGAATTAATTCTATAAAGTTAAATATTATATACCAATATGAATTCCTTGGGGAGCGGGATCCGGCGTGGGTGCTTCGAGATTTCTTGGTGTCGCTGAAACGGGCAAGAATCGAATAGTTTATAAATACCGGCAGCTTAACTTAATAAATAATTAAGTTAGGGCATAAACGGAATTAGTATAAAAATGAGGGACATTTCTGTAATTTTGACAAAAGCTTATTAAAACCCGATTGATTTCCATGGAGTTTTGCACGTACAGGGACGAAGAGGCAGGGCGATGGGCGCAGCTCTCCTCCGGCGTCGGTGGCAGAGATCGGAGACGGAGGCTCGGCGGCGATTGACAGAGACAGGGCAGCGATCGGGGCGGCGCTCGAGCAGTGGTTGGCGGGGGCACAAC
Organism: Persicaria tinctoria; assembly: GCA_037127255.1. Classification (NCBI taxonomy): domain Eukaryota; kingdom Viridiplantae; phylum Streptophyta; class Magnoliopsida; order Caryophyllales; family Polygonaceae; genus Persicaria; species Persicaria tinctoria. Next base: position 13,848,460 of record JBANSL010000012.1, read on the forward strand.
AGTGGCAATTGAAGGCGGCTCGGCGCGAGCTCGACCTTCTGTTCTCTGGGCACGGCTGCACTGCAGGGTCGGTGTCAAGGGCTCGATTAGAGGCAGCTCGACCTGGGCGTTCTCCGGGCAGGGGCTGCGGCTCGGTTGCTGGCGGTGGGGGACTCCGGGAGTCCGGCACTGGCACAGCGGTGGGCGGAGGCGGTACTGCGCTCGGCTTGGACGAATTGGGAGAGGAGAGGAAGCCGCTTGCTTGAATGATGAAAACTACCGGGATCCTCCTCTATTTATAGGACTGAAATTGAAAGAGATAGGGAGGAAGAGGTTGATCCAAATCTCGGATTTGGCTGAGATTGGGGATAATTCCCTTTGGATTTATCTGAAAGTATGAGGAACAAAAAGGAAGAAAAAAAATAAAAAAAAATAAAATAATAATTCCATATTTCAAATTTGGGTTGAGAATGGGCCGTTCTATTGGGTTTTCTCTTAAAAAAATAAAAGAGGTATTTGACTATATATTATACATATGTTTGGAAACACATATATTATATATTAGCGGAAGGAAATTTAATTTAATTTAACTTTATAAATTAAATAAATTAAATGGCAAGAAGGTTTAGCGAATAAAGTTAGAATAATATAATTATTCTAATTTATATTATATATTTTGTGTGAGTTTATTGGTTTTCCCAAATTCACGTAGCATAATATAACATTATGTAAAGAAATATCCCAAAAATAATTTGGGGTATTTTACTTTAGCGCTCGAATTCGACAAAGAAGAGGGAAATTGTTAATTGTTCCTTATGTCCTATGAGTTTTGAACGAATCTAACTTGGATGCTATATGGTTTGAGATTTTTCTTTTGGGCCTTAGGCCCAAACGGTCCCAAAGTTGAACTTATTCAACGCAATTAAAATACATTATAAACTATAAACTGTATTATTATTATTATTATTATTATTATTATTATTATTATAAACTTAACTTAATGGATGCTTTTGCGTTAATAACCCGGCCAGTACATAAGTCGAGTGGAGTTCTATACTTAAAACACATTGATAATATGAAGAGTAACCCAACAACTTATATACTAAGACTTGTTTATTTATATTTTCAATGTAGGACTTTTTGGTCTCTTCACATCACTCAACATAGACACATTGTAAATGAATTAATCAAACACTATTCAAGTGTTTATATTTATATTTATAATTACATTATAATGTAATTGATTGACTAAATTTATAAATTGTTTTATTTTAAATTTATTTTATTTTAAACACATTGTAAATAAATTAATCGAATACTATTCAAGTGTTTATATTTATAATTGTATTATAGTTATAATTATTTAGAATCCAAATACATCATAATAATATTGTGTGCTAATTTTAGTACAATTAATATTTAGGGGAGGGAAATGGTTGCTTTTCTTGAATTATAATGTGATGGTTATTGAAGATAGTTCATAGTTGTACCTTTAATTTTCTTTTTGATTTTGAAATTATCATTTTTAACGATTTTTATAAACATACTTCGGTAAGAAAGAAAAACCTAAACGAAAGTAAATGAAATCATAGAAAAAAAAATATTTAAAAATTGGTTAAAATAGCAACTCTAATGAAATCTCTCCTAAATTGATATACTTAAACCATTCCGGAATGGCTCACCGAAAAGGACTTGTGGCTAGTACTCATAGGTCCCCGGTTTGAACCCCGGAATGACCGCTCTTTATTTACCAATTCAATACATACTTAACCTATACTCTCAAGATATATGTTAAAAATCTGATATTTTTCCTCCCTTTTATTTTTGTTAGATACAGATAGCTCTAAAAATGTTTTAATAAAACTCCATTTTTCCCCTAGACTATGAAATCCACAGGAAAAAACAAGATTTTATTGTTTCTAATTTTAAACATTGAAATTAAGGCTAATCCAAGAACTTGCTAATCATCCCAACGGTCAACAAAATTTCCAACATCCAACGACAAAATTCCCCAAGAATTAGCAGTCACGCACAAATTATGCTTTCCATTTTGCCATCAAAGAATCAAATGTATCAGTTTCAGCAAAATTTTCTTTGCCAAATTTAGTGTTTTTTCTTTAGAAAAAAAATGTTCCAGGGGTTAATTTGGCGGCAAACAAAGACACCAAAAATGGAAGAAAGTGGGAGGAAGGACGCAATTTGAGGATCTCTATTGCAAAAACAAAATCCTCTATAAGAAACTCATCTTCAAAATTCATCTTATTCCTCATCATACAAAGAAGCCTCTATGTAGGCATATCATCAAATCCTCCATTTTCATTTTTTTTTAATAAAAAAAAACCATAAAAAAAACTGTAAAAAGAGGTTAAAATCAAGATTAAAGAGAGGTTATCAATCCTCTTCATTTATCATCCCACAAAAAAATCCAAAAAAACATGGGTACAATGACACTCTGTAGGACCTCATTGTTGCATTGGATGGTCCTATCCATGGCGGTGATGCTCGCTCAAGCCGAGGATCCTTACCTATTCTACGAATGGAAGGTTACGTATGGCACCCAGTCGCCCCTAGGCGTACCTGAACAGGTGATCCTGATCAATGACCAGTTCCCTGGTCCAGCCCTAAACACAACCACCAACAACAACGTCGTCATCAACGTCTTCAACCAATTGGATGAACCATTACTGTTTCATTGGTATGCAAATATATATACACATTGTGATATAGACAGATAGGTATGATTGATTGTGGTTGTTTCGGTTTTGATCCAGGGCGGGGATGAAGCAGTTCAAGAACTCGTGGCAAGAAGGAACACCAGGGACAATGTGCCCGATACAGCCCGGTACAAACTACACCTACCACTTCCAGGTGAAGGACCAGGTAGGTAGCTACTACTACTATCCATCCATGAATCTGCAGCAAGCCTCGGGTGGGTATGGCTCGCTGAAAATTCACCACCGCGTGGGGATCCTCAACCTCTCGTACGCTATCCCAGAGGCAGAGTTTGAAGTGATGGTCGGGGACTGGTTCAGCCAAGGCCACGCTGCACTGAGAAAGATCCTCGATGGAGGCAAGTCTTTGGGGAAGCCTGATGGCTTGCTCATCAATGGGAAGAAAGGTCAGTTGGGGGACGACAAGGAGCCGCCTATGTTCGTGATGAAGCCGGGGAAGACATACTTGTACAGGATCTGTAATGCTGGGATGAGGAACTCAGTGAATTGGAGGATGCAGAACCACAAGATGAAGCTGGCAGATTACATGGGATCCCGACCGGTTCAAAACACGTACGAGTCGCTTGATATTCACCTAGGGCAATGCTTGTCAGTCCTTGTGACCGCGGACCAGGAGCCCAAGGACTACTACATGGTAGTGTCGTCGAGGTTCACCAAGTACCACCTCCAAGCTACAGCCAAGTTCGGCTACGAGGGAGGCAAGGGACCGGCCTCTAGCGAGCTCCCTAAGGCTCCCGATGGGTGGGCTTGGTCGCTGAACCAGTTCCGCTCCATCAGGTGGAACTTGACTGCAAGTGCAGCCAGGCCTAACCCTCAAGGATCCTACCGTTACGGAAGCATCAACATCACTCGCACCATCAGGCTTGCCAACACTGCAGGCACTGTCGATGGGAAGCTGAGGTATGCCATCAACGGCCGCTCCCACGTTGATACCGAGACTCCATTGAAGCTTGCCGAGTACTATGGTATCGCAGACAAGGTGTTCAAGTATGATACTATACCTACTGATCCCCCGGCTAACCTTGACAGTGGCCGCTCAAACATTGAGCTCGGCCCAATCGTTATGAACACCACTTGGAAGGAGTTTCTTGAGATCATCATTGAGAACCATGAGGTTGGCATCCAGTACTGGCAAATGAGTGGATACGCCTTCTTTCCCGTTGCGTATGTCTTATCTCGCCTTCATCAAAATCCTCCGATATCTGATATCTAGTGTTTGGTATATGTAGATATCGATATCACAATCTGATATCTGTGTTTGATATGCAGGATTGAGGTGGGGCAATGGAGTCCGGAGAAGAGGGATCTCTACAACATGCTGGATGCACCGAGCGTCTATGCAGTCCAAGTATACCCGAAATCATGGGTAGCGATGCTGATTACACTTGACAATGCAGGAATGTGGAATCTGAGATCGGCCAATGTAGAAAAGAGCTACCTCGGCCAGCAGATGTACTTCAGTGTATTGTCACCGGAGAAATCAAACAGGGATGAATACAACATGCTTAATACAACCATGGTCTGTGGCCTCGTCAAGGACCTGCCGATGCCACCGGATCAATACCACTGATCAAGGAACTGCGGATTTTTTTCCTTTTTTCGGAGGAATTAAACTCCTTTGTTCTCTTCACCAACATTTTTACTTAATTGTTTTTTCTAACTTTTGAATATAAACTGTAATTTTCAAGTAGGCACGAATCACATGTAGTTCAAATGATCCAAAAAAGAAGTGGAGGAAGATCACAACACATATATACACTGATCGATATTGGGAGCAGCAGTGGTGTATTCGGTGATCACAAGAGGGTTGTAGGAACTGAAAGCAAAAATAAAAGAGCTAGAAGAGAGGGTGTCACAATATATTCATTCTATTAAAGTTTGTTATATACTACGGTAATACTTTTTATCATTGTGTTTGATCAATCAACTTTCTCTACTAACAACAATAACAACCCAGTATATCCTGTATTGATTAAGATGTATGGACCATTGTCACTAACTAGTTGAAAAGGGAGGTATAAAGAGCAAAGGGAGAAAATTAACCGGCGGTAAAACAGAGTAGGAAAGACACAAAAATAGGCACACCCGGATTATTCACTCAAGAGTTTTATCCTCGTATTGTTTACTCACGAAACAACAAACACAACCACAACCAAATGATATACCAAAACAAAGTTACATATTCTTTATAGTTTATACTGTACTATTTAGATGAGTAAAAACAAAACAATAAGCAGGAAAAAAAAAAAGAGCTCTAGTTGCTGGAATAGATTTTGCTCAAGTGATTGATGTGGCAAATGCAAATCGTTAACTACTCAATTACATAATAAGTTGAACTGTAATATAAGAAAAACTCACCAAATTAAGCCGAATGACATTGAAAATTTTTCTAAGTAGGGAAATGTCAAGGGAGGGTAGACATTGAGAAAGAGTTTCACTAGTTTTGACTGTTGATGATACTGAGTCAAATTTCAATTTATATAATTTTTCATTATCCTAGAGACTTACCCAACATGTGATGTACGGGTTGAACCAACTCGATCTAAAAATTTGTGGATTCAACGAGTTCAATGTTAGGGATTGATATAATAGGGGTAATAATTGTAATTAGTAGGAAAGAGGGTTTTGGAATATAATAAATACCTAACTCAGGTATTGTACGGGATCTATCCATGAATGAATGAATTGAGAACAGTTCCATCTCTTATTATTCTTACCCAAAATTAATGAGCTTATACCTCCAGGGTCAAAAATGAATGAGCTTACCCATTTGTTATCGTTGTAGCATTTTACCTTAATTAAGCTTTGAGGACAAAGCTTTATAAGAGGGAAGTAATGTTAGGAATTGAATATATAGGGTTGATTATGTAAATATTAGAAAGAAGGATTTTGTGGTATAAATATCTATAGATTGCAAGGGCGGAGACTCATCAATGAATGAATCAGTTACAGTTCATATATTCTTCATCTATCGATCTCTCTCTCTCTCCAAACTCTCTTCCTCCTCCTTCCTCATACCAAACCTCCATTGAAGCATGTTCTTTTCCCATCCGACCTTCGGGTCCTAACAATCGGATCATTTTGGGTTTCGGACCGAAATATTTGCGTCAATACCCACTTTTTACCAGTCGGATTCTCGAGTCAGGTTGCATTTTGACAGGTCTAGACAGGGGCGGAGGGAGGGGGGCATGCGGTGGCTCGAGCCCCCTGAAATTTTTTTTAAAAAAAATTATATATATGTGTGAGTATATATGTATTAAAAGAGGTATTTATTACACAAAAGTACATTACAACACAATTGGTAGGAGGTTTGTATAGGGAAACTAGAGATCTTGGGTTCGATTCCCCCTTCAGCCCTCTTTAATTAATTTTTTTAAGCCAATTTAGCAACCTCATAACCATGGCTCCAACATGAACTCGTTAAAATTTTTTTCGAGCCCTGGACTGAGCCCTGGCTCCGCCCGTGGGTCTAGATACAACTCATACATGCACCAAAATGATCATACTTGATCAAATGGGCGGAGCCTTTAGGGTGTGTTTGGATTCCCAATGTATTATGCTTATAAGCATAAACACTTGTAAAGTGTTTGGTTAAAAAAGATTATAAGATATTTAAAAGAACGTAATTTTAAAATAAAATACCTTATAAATTGTGTAAATTAAATATATTAAGGTAATTATAAACTTAACACAATATTGAGTATTTGATTTATACAAATATACGCACTATTTTAGTTTAAATTCACATTATTTGAAATACATAAAAATTTAGCTAAACAAATATTTTCAAAGTGTTTATGTTTATAAGTTCGTTATAAACATAAACACTTTGGAATCCAAACACACCCTAAGCAAATGGGTGGTTTGCTACTTGGGCGTGGATGGCGGATGCTCTTGTATTGTACGGAGTATAGTATTACCCAAGTGGAAAAATACAGTGAAGGCCGGAAGCTAATCATGTTTAAAATTTTAAATTTCCCAATTCGTTTACACTGGCGGCAAAGTATCCACGTCACCAATCCTGGATGCGCAATCCGCGTTACACCCTTCCAAACAACTCTCCACCGTCGATGGCCTTCAATCATCAACGGCCCAGATTTCGTCATCATATAACCTCTGCAAAAACCACTCTCTTTCCCCGCCTCTCCCGAGGCCCCCACTTTTAAATACCGATCTTCACTCCCCCAAACTCCATCACCACAATTTACAAGCTGTTTTCTCCTGCCAAATCCCTAATTCTGCAATTTCAATCTCCCTCTCTCTCCCCATTGCAATGGCCCGTACCAAGCAGACAGCAAGGAAGTCCACCGGAGGAAAGGCTCCGAGGAAGCAGCTCGCCACCAAGGCCGCCAGGAAGTCCGCCCCGGCCACCGGCGGAGTGAAGAAGCCCCATCGCTTCCGCCCTGGAACGGTGGCGCTGAGGGAGATCAGGAAGTACCAGAAGAGTACTGAGCTTCTTATTCGCAAGCTCCCCTTCCAGAGGCTGGTCCGTGAGATTGCTCAGGATTTCAAGACCGATCTCAGATTCCAGAGCTCCGCCGTGTCCGCGCTCCAGGAGGCCGCAGAGGCTTACCTTGTTGGTCTCTTCGAGGACACCAATCTCTGTGCCATCCATGCTAAGCGTGTGACCATTATGCCTAAGGATATTCAGCTTGCTAGGAGGATTAGGGGCGAGAGGGCCTGATTCTTGATTTCTGGTTTGTTTGAATGGCTTAGGGTTTCTGTTTTTGTTGCTTTTAGTTTATGTTTTAGGTTTTTTGTAATTAAGTGGTGTTTAGTTCTGCTTGAACTTGGATCTGTAATCTTGATTGCTTGAAAGTTCAATGTTCTCCCACAATTCAAAACTCTGAGAAGCTTCTATTGAACTGAATCATTGTGCACTAATAAGTGAATTTCTTCCTAACAGTATATTGAATCTGCTAAGTGATAAAAAAGCATCCCAAAACGTTACAGTTCATGAAACAGATGTGCTTGTTTGGCTGTCAGAAATACATTCACGCCAAGCTTCATCTGTAATCAAGTGGATGTGGATAGGCAAAGTAGAAGAGGTTGTGATTGAAGTTACGGATCAAAAGGAGAAAAGATGTTGATGTTACCTGATTCGATTTTCAAAGAGGAACTGAACAATTGTTGGATTCTTTGAGCTTCTCTTTGCGGTGATCTCGATGATTGCACCATCTGCTAGCATTTGCTGTAACACTCTAGCTATGTTCTTTGAGTCATCTATCCCAAGGTGGTGACTTCCCATTTGCTTAATATTGAGCTGCTTTAACATCGTCATCATTCCAGTGGCCTGGTAAATGGCAATTGGGAAGAGAGGCAACAGAACACCCAAACTATGAGCACAAGCATTTCATCTGAGTTAAATGTGGATGTAGAGAAAGAAGCGATCTTACTGTTCTGTTGTAAAAATTGAGATAAATGTCTTTCAAATTGACCCATTCCATAAAATATGGTGGAAGCTTCATGCCAGACACCACACATTGCTGAGGGATTTTTGTTTTGATATCCCAATTGCCACTAGGATGAACAAAGGAGGAGATGTTTGTTATGGATACGAGTATACGACACATTAGATCGATCTGGTTCATTACCACTTTCAATTTCTTGTCACTAGCTAAAAGCACCTGAGAAAAATGGATATAACTCGATGCTCGCTGTATAATACTCACCAGGTCACAAATGCAGCTCGATTAAGGGGTCCACTAAGCTCTCTTGCCCACAAGTTTTGCTGAGTCATCCAATCCTCAAATTCTTCAATAACTTCCTTGAATGGGATTGCTGTCTCATGCCAAACACTGCAAACAATTACATTTATCGCATCAAGCTGCCATCACTGACATAAAAATTGATGCCATGCTCATTCAGTGATAATACTTTTTAAAGGTCTTCTTCATGTCCATGTTATCGTTATATGTTCTGCGTTCAGTTACATATACTACTACACAAGACGGATGAATTGTTTAACAAATAAAAATGGCAACCTTTTGGAAGATTTTCTTAAATGAGTTGACGGTAACTAACACAATTGATCTATACAGAAATAGAGGTAAACCAGAAATGGACCAGACCTGTCTATGCCAATTTTTCCATACTTCCCCTCAATATACTCATCTATTCTCTGCTCACTCATTTTTGTAGGTCTCACAAACCTGCATGGAAATAGGAACAAGTTACTGAAACAGTGGCGTCATAAATTAAGGACACTCACAAACAAACATAATCATAAAAGTATTTCTATTTTGCACAAACAAAAGTAAACTGAATGAATTTCTAACTGAATGTCTTGTAGAGAAATGGAAAACATAATCAAAATGGGCAGGTTGACTTGCAGTAAGTAATAAAACGAAACCTGTGGAAGAAATCCTTGATTTGCAGTGTTTTAGCGTCAACCACCAAGACTGGAAATTCAAGAATCTCAACCTTGCCTTCCAAATCAAGCACTAAAAGATAATCTAAGGGTTGTGGTCTTAAGTGATTGGCCTCTTCAATACTTGTTTGAAGCTCCTCACAGTTATGATTGAATTTCTCCATATGAAGATCATCATCCATCTGCAAGTCCAGATCCATAAAAGTTAAGTAAATCATTCAAGGCATCTGTGCGTAGGAACTGATTAAGGGGCTCAACCCTGTAAAGAAGACTTCGAATTACACATATGCAAAGGCTAAAGTAGCCATTACAAAGAAGTGAGGAGATGGCAGATAAGTTTCCAGTTTCCACAATGCTTTTATCCTTTTAAATCCAAATTTATTTCCGTCGCAGGAAAAGAAACGCCATATCTTTTGGAGTAAAATAAGCTTTCACTTCCGGCTTGACCATCACATTTATCCAAAACTACATAAGTGTTAACAAACTTAGTAAAAACTAAAAACAGTCCATTAAAAATTCTACAAATATAAATGCTGAGTAGTCATGGAATTAGCAACACATCTCTATTGCTATAATCCATCAACATTCCATAGGATAATAGGATTGCATTTATGCCTGAGGATTGTCCTCGCAAAAAGAATATTTCCGCTGTGGAAGTGCCATGGAAACTTTGTTAAGGCTAAAACATGCTTAAACATCACATATTTTAGAACTAACATATTAAATGCTACATTGATGTTGTAGGTGGCTAATGGGTCTCCATTAGAGTTTTATTAGGTGGCCCCTGAATCGGGAGCAAATGTTCATGACTTGGTATTTGGTAATGTCATGGCAGTATGTAGGCAGAAAATCAACATTAATTAGAAAAACAAGTTTATGCTATTTGGGAATAAAATTCCAAGAGTTGTGAAACAGATAAACATAACCCCACAGATCACTTTCAAGCTTTCAGCTATTAATACCTTAATTTTTTTGAAGATAAAACATGGAAGTAAGAAATAGTAGTCGGGACTTGGAAATCATCAAGGTCAAGCATTTCAAACAATTTGACTCTTCAACAGGAATTAGATACAGAATGCATTTCATCATGGCAATTCACAAAGCCAATGATACTCTTCATTCCTCCAAAACATTTCATTGGGTCATTTAATCAAACACATGGCGGGCACCCTGTAAGAGCATCCACAGCAAACATACAAGTGGCCTAATAATAAAAAAAAACCTTTAACCAATTCAAAGTACAGCGTTCATAGTTAACTCTTCAGCCCGGAATGGCAACAACACTCTCAGAAGAAAAAGTGGAGACTGGGTCAATTGAGAGAACATACCTTGGTACACTTACCCTGAGTGTAGTACAAGCACAGGGGTCTCCAGCGATTCATCTTCTTCAAGGGCAAAGACTCCACAGAGGAGCTTGAATTGTGCTCGGAGAGGGAAGCGGAGACAGTGAAGTAGCAGGTGTGTGTGAGCCGGTTAGACAAACTGAGCTTAAGCATGGAAAGTGGAGATGATGAAGATGGAGCGGAGAAATTGCAGAGGAAGAGCGATACCCTGGAGAGAAGTGCCCTCGAAAACGCCATTGCTGTCTCGGTGGGTGCCTTTCCGACGATTCACGATGTAAATCGGATGGTGATTCACTCGATCGCGCCGCGCGCCGCTTACAGTTGCATTCACAGCTCACATCTCATTTATTTTTTCTTTTAAATAAATTTTCACTTTATCAACCTCTTTACTTACCTTATTCTTCTCTTTTTCCCATTTATTTATACCCATTATATAATTTTCACCAATCATAATATTATTAGTTAAATAAAAAAATATAAAAATAAATAAATCACTATACTTTTGCACATGGTCCAAGACACTTCTTACCTCTCCATACCAAGGTAACTCATTTCATATTTTTACCTTAAGGTTATGGCTACAACCATGAAATTACTTTTTATCAACTTTAACCTTAAGGTGAGCAAAACCCAGGTGCTCAAGCAATCGCCCCACCTAATGGCTGATCCAACGGTGCATAATCAATCAACCAATTCCATTTTGTTGCTGACCGAGTTCCGGATTCGTTAGGAAATGAAGTCAATTTTATTTTGTTGGTATTCGGTTTCAATCAATCAAGAATTCAAGATGCATCAATTACGAGGATATTTAGTTGCGTTGATTAGGTAAAGAAGACAATTTTCACATTTACTCCGTATTTATTTATTTGAATGGGTTGTCTACTTGTCTATAAATGAATAATCCTACAGTGTATTTTCAATAAGATTAAAACTTAATTATATTAATATCACTACACAAACGTGTGATTGATAGATAATAAAGTCATTTAACCAAAAAAAAGAAAAGATAATAAAGTCAATTATATTGTATTGAAATTTATGACGACATGGATGTCATGATTTGGATGTGTTTGTCTAACATATGATTGAATTCGGATGAAATGTCATTAAATTAATACTCCCTCCGATCGGAAATATTTGATGTTTGACTTTTGTGCACGTAATTTTAGAAGCAAAAAACTATATAAAATCTTATTTATTTTAATTAATTTTTTAATAGTTTAATATTTATTAGTAATAAGTATTAAATTGTGAAAAAAACTAATAAAAAAATAAATATTTTATATAATTTTTAACTCCTTAAAATACGTGCAAAAAGTCAAAACATCAAATATTTCCGATCGGATGGAGTATCATAGTAACAGTTTCACAGAATGTGTTTGTCTAACATATGGTTTGAGTTTATAATCCCCTTATTTTAAAATTATTTTGACCAATATAAATAATAGGCTGATCAATTCCCCCATTATGTAAGAACAAGTCCATATAGTTTCACATTTTCACTTACAACAAATTGTTACCATTTACCAACCTAACTTCCATATCATTTCACCCTCCAAAAAATATCCTTAGCGACCATTTCATATATGAATGGTCAAAACTTTGTCAAATTGATGGAGGGCATCCGTTCCAACTGCCGATCGAGTCCACCAAAGACATGATCATCACTTCTTCCCATTTTTAAAGTAACTAGGTTAGGCGTCGCGCACATGCGCGCGGTCTATTCATATTTGGATTGTACATATTACCTTTTATACGTGTGTAAATATTCATATGTTGCAAATAGTTATAATTGAGTTGTTTTCCATATAAATTTCTATAGTAATAAAAACAATAATTTTTATTAAAGTAATAAGAATGATGTCTTTCAATTAAAAAATAAATATAGAAGGGTAGTCTTTTAAAAAATTTATTAATTAAAAGAAAAAAAAAATTCAAAACTCCAAAAATCCTGATCATTAATTACACATAAAAAAAATGTTTATTGTAATTATAATTATTATTTGAATAAAAATAAAAAGTCGGTTTGATTTGAGAAAATCTTAAAGTTACAACTTGGGTAGTTAAATTAAAAACACAAAGTATGGTTGAATTGAGAAAATCTTGTAATTATAACTTGGATAGTTTAATTAAAAACATAAAGTAGAGTTGATTTAAGAAAATTTTCAATTTGTAAATATTGGGTATTTTAAGAAAAAATATAAAGTTAGGTGAAATTCATGAAATATGACAATTTATAATTTTGAAAAGACATAAAAGGACTTTGAAATAAAAAAATTAATATTTTTAAATTCAAACTTTTAAGGCTAAAAAAGACATTTTATAAAAAGAGATAGAAATTACTTAAAAGGACATAGTTAATATTAAGATAAGAATATAATTTAGGTGGGCAAAATAGGTATTTCTACCATAAAAAAAACAATTTAAAATTATAAGTTGAAGTTACTATTCATTTGAGAGTTCATGCTATTATAAGGTGTATGATATATAAAATGTACTCTCACTTAAATTAATATAATTTAAAATTATAATCTTAATGAAATTTTATAAATATATTTAAATTTTAGCATTTAATTTGTTGATAATAGGAAACTCTTGTCTCGTAACAGTTTGTAATACTATTTTCTTGTAAATAATGAAAATATTTTCTGGAGCGAACTTAGTGTGAAATTCCGACGGGTCATATGTATTAAATTAAGGTGGGTCATCTGACGTGGGGGGTAACGCACGCCAAGCGCAAACGCGCTAATCAAGCCGAGCACACAAGCCGAGTGGGGTTCTATCCTAAAACCAATTGGTGTTAGGTGTGGTAGCCCACCGGCTTATATGCAAGGTTTGGATACAATTTCTAACCAATGTGGGACACTCCCACAATCATATTCTCCACAATATGACGTGGGGGTCACGCACATCTCAACGCACCATACGCTAACCAAGCCGAGCACATAAGCCGAGTGTGGTTCCATCCTAAAACTAATTGGTGTTAGGTGGGGTAGCCCACCGGCTTATATGCAAGGCCTGGATTCATCATTTAATCAATATAAAATTCATATTTCACATCTTTCCACCCTTTAATTCGTCGTCGACTAATTTGCCTCATTTGTTTTCTCGTTTTCTTTTGGTTATCCTGTCCTAATTAGGGTTGACTTGGCTAGAGTTGGCTTTGCTGTAACTGCAGCTAACCTTATATACACATAATAAGTTGTTGTTTTTTTGGTCAAGTGGAACCAAGTCGATCATATATACTGAGTATATATAACTAGGTAGCTTGATCAAATATCCAATATAGTCAAGGAGTAAATAAATTGACAAGAAAGGGAGATAAATCAATAAGCATTAAGATCGATATATAAGAGATGATTTCAGCTAATTGGTATTGCATCCACCCACAGACCCACCTTAGAGAGGCCGAGATCCGCCACGAGCCCTCCAAATGCGGCGCCTGCGACTGCCCCATCGCCGGCAAGATGTACAGCTGCACCGCCTGCAACTCCCACCTCCACCCCTTCTGCAAGAGCTGCCCGCCCACCCTTTCCTCCGCCCTCCACCCCCACTCCCTCACGCTCCTCAACCGCGACTTCACCCATGCCCTCCTCCGCCGCTGCGCTGTCTGCTCCGAGGACATCAACGGCGTCTCCTACGCCTGCTCCGCCTGCAGCTTCGACCTCCACCCCCAGTGCTCCCAGCTCCCCCTCCGCGCCCCCTGCGCCGCTCCCCAAGGAGACCGCCGCCACTCGCTGGAGCTCCAGGTGGCGGCCGGCTCCTGGGAGTCCGACTGCGGCGTCTGTGGCAACTGCTGCGGCCAGTGGTCGTACATGTGCTACGCTTGCTCCGTTAGCGTCCACTACTGGTGCCTCTCCGCGAAACTCGCGGCCGCGGCCAGTGATGATCTCCACCAGTCCCGGGGGCTTGTGGGGCCCACCGTAGCCGACCGAGGATTTTACGGTCACGGAGGTGCTGCAGAATCATCGCTGTGGGGACCGCAACCTTTTGGTCACGGTCATTTTGATCATTACCGTAACAATTACAATGCCCCGCAGCCTTACTATTATAACAATAGTAACGGTTTCCCTAACCATGGGAATAATAACTGTTATTCGGGTGGTGAGTCGAGTGACGGTGGATTGATGGGTCGAGTTGTGGGTAGGCTTGTGGGAAGCCTGGCGGTAAATTTTCTTTGCGATATGGCTACCGGTTTTTTCTTTTGATATCAACTAACTTACAATTGAGTAGCAAAAAAAAAATTCAAATATAACTAATTAATGATCGAATTCGATCTGAAGCCTGGAGGGTTAATGTTGCCGATATGTTAAATTTCGTGTGGTTTGGCATTAAGGGTGAATTATTTGGGATTTTGATTCTTTAATTTATCCGAAAGAGGTGTAATTTAGGAATTTATGCGAGCGACCTCCGCAAAAGTTGCAGGTCGTGAATTTTTTTTATGTAGAGTGTGATTTTATATTTCTAGCTATTTGATTGTTGAGATTTTTTGGAAATGAGAGAGAAGCGTTACATTATATTACCATTAGTGGTCGAGTGGTTGGTTTCGCTCTACGTCGACATCCGCAATTTATTGAAAGTAGTACTGTTTATGTCGTCTCTTTGTAGATCGAGTTGTTTCTGCTTCTTTTATTGCGTTTGCTTTCTATTTGTAAGGTATGTTTAGACGGTTTCCGTTCACCGATTCGTCGACCTCTCGAGAAATCAGACTTGCCTGATCTCGAATTTTTCCTTAAATCATAAAAAAAAAACAATTAGTGGTCGAGTCAAAGGGGTATGAGGGCATTGAGGGAGCACGTACCCTCTTCACCATCCAACGAACTATTTATGTGTATTTTTCTCATCGATAGTTTCATTTTAATATATAATACATCATAATATTCAACATCCATATAAAAAATATGAATATTTGAAAATTAGAGGTATTTTAATTTTATTTTAATAAACTGTTATACATTTATATTTTACTTAGATTGATATTCACATACTACTCTATCCGTTAATTAAAACTTGTCATTTTAGAAATCTATATACTTATTAAGAAAACAAATAAAAATACACTTATACCCATAATTATTACTCTACTTTTTTACTTTCTAAAAAACTACATCTAATAACTATCTAATCAATACAAGGGCAATTTCATAAAATGGATGACAAAATACCTAAAATGTCCAGTTTTTCTTAATAAAATTTACTTTCTAAAACGACATATTTTAATTAACGGAGGGAGTATAATTTATCTCGATAACTTCAAAACGAGAGGTTATATTACTCATTTCGACAATTTGGTAAGAAATTATGCAATTTTAAAATATTTGTATCTAGCCATACATTATTACAAGTTAAGAGTATAACAAGTAATATATCGACTCAATTTTTATTATATTATATTTTCTATCCTTATTTTGTTAATTAGTTTATTTTCTTCAACAAATATTTTTTAATATTCTTTAATGCAAAAAAGAATGATATTTTATCTTTAAACTGACGTTTTATCATAAAATAATACTCCACTTATTACAGCTATAGCTGCAATATTGATTACTTCTTTGGAAGGAATTGAATGAAGGATGAAGGCTGATTATTCTCTATTGGCTTTTAAAAATAGGAATAAAAAAGAAGTCAACTTCGTTGAAAAAATAGAGTCAATTTAATTGGGCAAATTGGGATGGCAATAACTAGGTTCCAACTTGTTTTAGAAGAAAAACAAGCTAGCTAGCTAACTCATTCTTGAAATTAAGAGTATTTATTTAACATTTTTTTTATACTAATAATGTTTCAAGAGAATGTGTTAATAGGTTTAATTGAAAGATTCCAAATTTAAATTATTTTATCCTTTAAAAATATTTTTTCAATAGAATATCAATACTTTATTTATCAGTAAATATTTTATAATTAAACTTCTTAGCAGGGCCGTTCCGTTATATTTTGAGGCCTTGTGCAACTTACCTATCGAGGCCTTTTTTTTTTTTTAACTAATTCATAGGGAAAACTTGAGAATAGCTCCTTATGTATCGACTCATTTGGTGGTAGGACTACAAACTTGCGAATAGCTCATTTTTTACTTTCAACCAATTTTCTATCTCTCTTTTCTTTTGCGCTTGGCATGACCACTTTCAAATCTTGTATGAGATATTCTATCTTTTTAAATCTCAACTTAGTGATTTATAAGGTAGAAAGATTCAAAACAATAACAAAAAAAAATTATGACCATCTAAGAAATTAAAAAGTAAAAACTAACAAAAGAATATAGTTAAAATTTGAGATTAATTACCTATCGAAATCCTTGAGCTATATTCTTTGTGAGTTTGTGATGGAAAAAAAAAACAAAGAAAACAAAAATCGAACAGGCTGCTACTGTAAGTTTTTAGGGAAAAAATCGGAATGGGCTGCTGCACAGCAATTATTGTTTTTAGAAAAAAAATCCGGGCTATCGGTTGCTATGGAGAATCGAACTCCTCCCCGATACGGTACAAGCTCTGACCTTTAACCAACTTCTCTATTGCGCCACTTTGATTTTCTTTGCAATTTATCTATACATATATATACATATATATTATAGTACATTTACGAGGCCCCAAAATTTTGAGGCCCTGTGCGATTGCACTATTCGCACACCCCACGGGCCGGCCCTGCTTCTTAGCATATGCGCCTTAAAAGATAAAGACAGTTTATTTAATTCCATTGAAAAATGTTAAGACAGTTTATTTAATTCCATTGAAAAATGTTTTTTTTTTATCCTGATTGAAAAATGTTTTCTAAAATTAGAGGAGTAAATGAAAACCTCACCCAATTTAGAGAGAGGCTCCGGCCTCTCTCTAAAAAACACTAAACCCCAATTCAGAAAACCACCACCATCTCGCATACCCACCACCACCTCGGCCCGATTTCATGTCGACCACCATCACCCTAACACTCACCTTCTTCAACTGTCTTCAACCATACAACCCTCGTCATTCCTGGATGCCCGTTGGTCGCTCCTCCGCCGCGGGTCTCTTCCCATCCCAAACCCTAATTTTGAATCCAATTTCTCCATAGCTTCATCCTCGTGCTTCGATTGGCTTGGTTTTATGCCATTTTTGGTTTCGAGCCTCCCGATCTCGTTGTGTCGACCTTCAGTTTGGGTCTCCGGTGCTTCCATGGCCTTCGCTTGCCTGC
The DNA here is from genome assembly GCA_037127255.1 of Persicaria tinctoria. Classification (NCBI taxonomy): domain Eukaryota; kingdom Viridiplantae; phylum Streptophyta; class Magnoliopsida; order Caryophyllales; family Polygonaceae; genus Persicaria; species Persicaria tinctoria. The sequence continues at coordinate 13,866,045 of JBANSL010000012.1, forward strand.
ACGGTTGAACCTCCCTCCCTTCGTCCTCGTTGCTCTCTGCTTGTGATGACCTACTGGGTGGGCCGTTGGTGCTTGTTCCCGGTTTGTTGCGGCTTTAGTTGCCGGTGGTTGCTGTCTGGATGGATGTAAAATCCATTGTACGTTTCTGGATTGGGGGTTTTTGCCCCCTTTTGGGGCTAGAACGAAGGAATAGAAAAAAAGGAAAAGGAAAAATTCATTTGGGGTTGCAAGACCTGAAAATCCCGAAAGGGTTGTAACCTTTCTTTGAGTATACCCCAAAAGGGTCTAAATCTCGTTAGGGTTTGAATAAATTCTCTTTCGTTTGAAAGGGATTCATGGTGCGTCTTCAAGGGTGGTTCTTGGTTGTGTTCCCTATTGTTCGTGGCGTTCCTCTTCCGTGTTGGAGCTCTGGCAACCGGTGTCGGAATTGGCTGGGGTGGTGGTGGTGTGTATCGAGGCGACTCTTCGTGTAGGAAATTCCTTGGAGGATCGTCTTCACTGCCCACAAGACCGGACTCCTAATATACCGCTGGCCAACGGTGTCGCCGCTTGGTGATGCTTGGCATCGGATCTTAGTCTACGTTGTCTCCAGCGTGTACGGGTTTGGCTCGCTTGCTCGTCCGGGTTTTACGCCTCCCACTTTGTTGTTGCACCTTTTTATATGTAGTGACGGTTTCACCGTCTGTCGACTTCGTCGGCTTCTCGAGTTGTCAGGTATACCTGACTCTCGAATTATTTCCTAATAAAAAAAAATTGTTTTCTAAAATTGGCAACAATCTCATATAGATTGGCAACATGACGGCCAGTTCAAGTGAGCAACCATGTCAAACAAGACTTTATGATCAACATAATAATATACCATTGAGCGCGTCATACTGTTCCAGTTAATCATAATATAATGCAATCACAATACTATTTAGCTAGTTACATCTTTAAAATATGTGTGATAAAATAAAAAGATAATTATTTTAACATGACAGAAATTGTTGGGACGTGAATGTGTCCCACATCGGAAATTGAACATATTAAGCCCTAGTATATGAGTCGGTGAATTACTCCTTTTATTGCCAATTGGTTTTAGAATGCCAATTGGTTTTAGAATGAAACCTCACTCGACTTGTGTGTTAGGCTACTAGCGCATGATATGATATCAGAGCCGGGGTTCGGCTGGATGCGGTGCGGTTTGACATCCTGGTCTAATGGGTTGGCCGACCTAGATGGTCACTGCACACGACCCCCAGTCATCGATTCGAGTCGGACTTTAATAGAAATAAGATCAATTTCCTTTATTTTTTTAAAGCGTGATCCAATCATATGGCATATGCCCTGTGTATATATGACGATTTGATATCGATTTACTTTTATAATCTACAGTATTTAGAATGCAACATCACACTCACACCTCACTTTCAATTTGATCAGCAAAGTTATGTTTCACTATCCCCTCTTAACTAATAAAGATCTAACACCAAATAAATAACAAGTAGAAATCGGGATTGATATGTACACGGTTAATTTTTCGCCTACTGCACGGTGCAGGTCGGATTACGAGTGTGATGATGGTGGGGCCCACGGACAGGCATCTGCACACTGCGCGGATGCGAACGTTAACTATACTCCTTCTCTAGACAACAAAGATGTGGTCGGGCCTCCTCTCCGGCGCAACCACCGCCCAACTACTCAACTCTGGGTTCTCGCCTCCGCCCTTCCAAGTTCTCCCACCGAGAGGCTCGACGGCGGCGAAGGAGATGAAGTTCTTGGAGGCGATGAGCTCAATCCCGCGACATTGGCGGCACGCACTTCTCCTTCTCGATGAGGTCTTGGATCTCCGGGTCGACTTGGACCAGCGAGGTGTTCCCCAGTTGGAGACGGAATCCAAAAAACTCGAGTCCAAATCAGTCATCAATTGAAAGCAGATCTAAAAACTCAAGACAAAATGAAATCGACCGGATACCCATCCCAAATTTATTGTCTTCCTCCCCTCTAGCCGATCATAATTAGAGGCCCTGCGTTTGAAGCATGAATTTCGCTGAAACGAAGAGAACAGCAAAGACGACGAAGCAGGTGTGACTACAAGTCCAGATTTAATATACAAAAATATCCACAACCGCACATTACGAACCGTGCAAACAACGAAAAATTTACCGTGTAAATAATACTTAAGTAACATAGAAATTGATTTCAATTAATAACGCTTTTAATTTGGCTAGCTACAGCCTACAGGCTACTTGATTAAGCAGAAACATTCAAACTGACCTTGGCTACTTGTACAGCAACATAGCAACATTTCAACCGTCGCACTTAAATTTGCTTTAAATGGGTCGATCTGCAAAACAAACTACGATAATGTAATTAACTTATCATTATATACATATCCATATATATACGATCCATCATGGCTACATTTAACAAGCTCACCTGTGTCCACCTAGAGACCGACCTAACCCTGACCCACTCAACCCCCCAAACTGCGGCGCTTGTGAGTGCCCTATCGCCGGCAAGATCTACCACTGCGCCGCCTGCAACTCCGATCTTCACCCCTTCTGCAAGAGCCGCCCACAAAACCTCTCCTGCCCCCTCCACCCCCACCCCCTCTCCCTCCTCAGCGACGCTCTCACTTCCAGGCGTCGCTGCGACGTGTGCGACGAGGACATCAAAGGCGTCTCCTAGGTGTGCTCCCCCTGCGAATTCGATCTCCACCCCGAGTGCTCCCGCCTCCCTCTCCGCGTCCCCTGCCTCGCTGCCACCCCCGAAAACCGACACCTCCTCCAACTCCAGGTTGGCTACGACTTTCCCTCCGGTGCCAACTGCAGCGTGTGTAGAGATCCGTGCGGCAGATGGTCCTATAGATGTGACGTTTGCACGGACGTCACCGTTCACTATTGGTGCCTCTCCAAGAGCCTTGCTGACTCCCTCGAGGCAGACCCCGTGGAGTGCCAGTCTCGAGGGTTGTTTAGTAGGAGGCACCGTTACAATAACAACAACGGTAACAATTACAACAACAATAATTATCATAGCGACGGTGGAAGAGCCGGTGGAGGATTCGGGCGTTTTATGGGAAGGATGACGGGGAGTGTAGCGGCGAGTTTTATTAGCGACGTTTTTGGGAATATGATGGATGACGGTGATTCCTTCATCGGTTGATCTACTTTAGGGTTCATTTTGTAATCCGTGGTGTGGTTTGGCTTATTATAATTCCATGGTTTGAGATATGATATGATTTCCATTTGGAAAAGATGTATTTTAAGATTTCAAGTGTGGATATTGATCAAAAAAAGATTTCAAGTGTGCGTGTATATAAAAAGAAAAGGAAAAGATTTCAAGTATTCGTCCTGCAGTATTAGTCAAGCACCCAATGGAGAATGGGCTACGGTATTGAAATTATAATTTTAATATTTACTAGTAGTACTTCAGATTATGATACGTTCATAGAAACACAATTTTGGATTTAACAATATAAAAATAGCATATTCATCGAGTGATACATAAATGAATTTTTTTTCTAAATAGTTAAAAATCGGAAAATTATTAGCGAAATAGTCAAGATCTAAAAGTTATTAGCAAAAGGGAGTTTGCAACAACGTTCGTTTTACTAAAGACATCTCGAAACCGAATTTCTCAATATATCACCATTGATTAAGCCATGACATTGTTCCCCCTCTATTATTTACCGATAAGTTATTTTTTTCTATCAAGACAATAAGGGTCTGTTTGAATTCCCAAGTGATTATGCATATAAGCATAATCACTTTAAACGTGTTTGGCTTATAAAATAAAATAATTATAATATAATTAATTGACATAATTTATAAGGTATTTTATTTTAAAATTTCATTATTTTAAATATCTTATTTTTTTAGCCAAACTATTTTAAAGTGATTATTCTTATAAGTATAATTACTTGGGAATCCAAACAGACCATAAATCCTGGTGTACATTTTCAATTCTTAATACACCATGTACTCCGTATTTTTTTTTTTTTGATTAGGTAATGATTCGAGTACCAGACAGACCTGACTCCTCGAGAGGCCGACAAAGTCGGAAGACGGCGAACCGTCTAACATACAACATAAAATAAAAAGGTGCAATACAAAAAGTGGCAGTCAAATCGTCCCAGTCAAAACAAATGATCAAAACCCAACCAAGCAGGAGACAACGTAGACTAGATCCGGAGCCAAGCGCTACCAAGCGATGACACCGCTGGCCAGCGGTACATCAGGAGTCCTTATGGGCGATGAAGACGAACCTCCAAGAAAATATCCGAAATACGGAGTCGCCTCGATGCACACCGCCACGACTCCAGCCAGACCCGACACTGGACGCCAGAGCCCCAACTCAGATTAAGATCGCCAAGAGCAACTGAGAACGCAGTCGAGAACCACCCTGTACAAACGCACCAAAATACCCTTTCGGGATTTTATCAAAACCCTCGCGGGATTTTCAGACACTTTCGGATGGATTGATTGAACCTATCCAGTTTTTATTTTTTTATTTTTAAATAAATTGTGCGGGCAGATTCAAGGAAACACCTCCGTATTTATGATGCCAGGAATAAGAACAATTCCCTTTAATTTTATTTAAAAGTGTGAACCAATCATATGGCATATGCCCTGTGTATATATGACGATTTGATATCGATTTATGTTTATAATTTATTTAGAATGCAACATCACACTCACATCTCAATTTCAATTTGATCAGCAAAGTTATGTTTCACTATCCCCAAATATTGAAATTGACTCTTAACTAATAAAGATCTAACACCAAGTAAATAACAAATAGAAATCGGGATTGATACGTACATCGTCAATTTTTCGCTCATTACACGGTGCAGGATTCCAATCGTAGAGTGTGATGACGGTGGGGCCCACCGACAGGCGCACTGCGCAGATGCTGACGTTCTTCTTCCTCATCCCAAATCCACTGTACTCTTCTATAGACAACAACGAAGTGGTCAGGCTTGCCCAACTCCCCACCAATGGGTTCTCCCTCTGCCCCTCCAAATTCTCCCACCGAGAGGCTCGATGACAGCGAATGAGATGAAGTTCTTGGAGGTGATGAGCTCAATCCCGCGGCATTTGCGGCGCGTGTCCTTCTTGATGAGGTCTTGGATCTCCGGGTCGACTTGGACTAGCGAGGTGTTCCCCTAATCGGAGGCAGAATCCAAAAAACTCGAGTCCAAATGAACCCAGATCCAAAAACTCGAGTCCAAATCAGTCTGTTAAGCTCTCTAGCTGTTGGCCTAACAGAATCAAGAACTGAAGTGTAACAATGTATGTATTGAATTCTGAATGGGAGAGTAGTTAGTTACACATAGGCTTATATAGCCTTCCTTCTCCTAACATCACTCCCTCCCTTACAAAAACCTTGCCCACAAGGTTCAATGTAAAGAAAAATTTGGAAACTGGCGGATTATATGCCCTGCTGGCTCCCATGTAGCCTCATCCGCAGAAAGGTTTGCCCACTTGATTAGCCATTCTGTCACTGGTTCTCCGCTGGCTAAGTACTGCACCCTTGTCTCTAAGATTGTCTCTGGAGCTACTATGACTGAGCCTGAGTCATCAGTGGATGGGAGCTCTGATTGTACTGTCATGGATGGTCCAATCCTCTTCTTTAATTGAGAGATGTGGAACACGGGGTGCAGTCTCGAAGTTGGAGGTAAGGCTAGCTTGTATGCTATTTCTCCTACTTTGCTGATCACCACAAATGGCCCATAGAATTTAGCACTCAGCTTCACACACCTGCGCATGGCTAGGGATGTCTGTCTGTATGGCTGCAGCTTAAGATAGACCATATCTCCTACTTGCAACACCCTTTCAGTACGTTTGGTGTCAGCAAAGTGTTTCATGTGTTCTCGAGCCATCCCTAATCCTTCCTTTAGTGTGCCCAATGCTCTATCTCTCTCCTGAAACCAGTCATCTATTGCAGCAGTAGTGATTGAACCCCCTGAATTGATGCCCAACTGAGGAGGCTGGTATCCATATAGAGCTTGAAAAGGCGACATTTTCAAGGTTGTGTGAAAGGTAGTGTTGTATCACCATTCAGCTAAGGCAAGCCACTTGACCCACTGTGTAGGCATAGCCGAAGTCACTCATCTCAAGTAAGATTCTAAACATTGATTCACCTTCTCAGTTTGGCCGTCTGTTTGTGGGTGGTCAGCTGTAGATAACTTGAGAGAGGTTCCAAAGTTGGTGAATAGCTCTTTCCAGAAGTGGCTTGTGAACACTTTATCTTTGTCTGAGATAATGTCAACTGGCAATCCATGGAGTTTGTACACATTTTCCATGAATACTTGGGCAACTTGGCTAGCAGAAAATGGGTGAGTGAGAGGCGGGAAGTGGCCATACTCTGTCAGTCTGTCCACCACCACTAGTATCACATCAAACCCTCTTGATCTTGGTAGACCTTCCACAAAATCCATGCCAATTGAGTACCAAGGCCTCTTTGGGATGGGTAATGGTTGCAGTAAGCCTGGGTATGCCACTGTCTCATGTTGTGTCTTTGACACACATCACATTCCTTGACCATACTCTCTACAAATTGCTTCAACTAGGGCTAGTAGAACAAGGCTTTGACTCTCTGATAGGTGGTTCTTGTCCCTGAGTGACCTCCCACTGCTTCTTCATGAAAGGCCAGAGTGATTTTCTTCCTCAATTCCTCCTTGTTGCCAATCACTATTCTGCCTTTGTATCTCAAAATATCTCCCTACCATTTGAATAGAAAAGAAGCATCAATGGCTGCTATTGAACTGACTTTATCAATTTCTGCATCCCCTTCACAGCTCCTAGTAACCTCCTGTATCCATCCTGGCTTGACTTGGATCAAGGTCTTGCAGGAACTCTCCACTGGCTGCTCTACTGACAGCCCTCTTCTTGACAAAGCATCTGCTGCAGAGTTGTTTTTCCCAAGCTTGTATTGAATGGAGTATGATAACCCAAGTAGCTTCCTGATTGCTTTCTTCTGAAGATGTGTAGTGACTTGCTGATCCAGAAGATGCCTCAGACTTTGGTGATCTATGATGACCACAAAACGGCAGGGTTCTAAGTAGTGTCTCCATTTATCTACAACATAGAGGATGGCTAAGAGTTCTTTCTCATATGTGGACATCAACAGATTCTGACCATGGAGTGCTTTGCTTATGAATGCTAGTGGTCTTCCCTGTTGCATAAGCACTGCCCCCACCCCTGTCTCACAAGAATCAGTTTCCACTTGGAACTGGACAGAGAAATCAGGTAATGCTAGCACAGGTGGGCAAGACAATAAATGTCTTACTTGTTGAAAAGCCTAGTGCTTTCCTCAGTCCACAGAAATGCTTCCTTTTTTAGTAAATCAGTCAAAGGTCTACAAATAACTCCAAAGTTCCTTATAAACCTCCTGTAATACCCAACCAGTCCTAGGAAGCTCCTTAGCTCTTTCTCATTCTTTGGTGTAGGCCAACTGGTGATAGCCTCAATCTTGGAGTGGTCAGTGGCTACACCTTCCTTAGAGGTCACATGCCCCAAGTATTTCACTTTAGGCACAGCAAAAATGCACTTGGACCTCTTAGTATATATCTGATGCTTTTTCATACACTCCAAAACCACTTCTAGGTGTTGGATATGCTCCACTAATCCCCCACTGTAAACTAAAATATCATTAAAAAACACTAGGACATATTTCCTCAACTGATCAGCAAACACCATGTTCATCAATGACTGAAAGGTGGCAGGTGCATTTGTCAATCCAAATGGCATCACATTAAATTCATAATGTCCATTATGGGTTTTAAAGGCCATTTTTGGAATATCATGCTCAGCCACACGCACCTGATGATACCCAGCTCTTAAATCAAGCTTTGAAAACACAGTTGCTCCGTGTAACTCATCTAGGAGTTCTTCTATGTTTGGAATAGGGAATTTGTCCTTGATAGTTGCCTCATTAAGTTTTCTGTAGTCCACACAAAACCTCCAGGATCCGTCCTTCTTCTTAACTAGTAGTGCAGGAGATGCAAAAGGACTCTGACTGTGCCTTATGAGCCCAGTGGACAACATTTGCCTTATTTGCTTCTCAATTTCATCCTTCTGGCTGTGTGGATATCTGTATGGTTTTGAGCAAATGGCTTATGTGTTTGGTTGTAATGGGATTGCATGTTCACATCCCCTCTCAGGAGGCAGGTGCTTGTAGACTTGTCAAAACACAACCCGACCCGGTGACCCGACCCGACCGACCCGAAAAATTTCCGACCCGAACCCGGGAATTTCGACCCGAACCCGAAAAACCCGAAATTTTTCGGGTAATCTGGGTTTCGACCCGGTGACCCGATTGACCCGATAATTTTGACCCGATTAACCCGGTTGATTTATAATTATATATAATTATTTTTTTATATATATAATTAAAATTTATCACAAAATTATTAAATCATGATTTTTTTAATTTAAAAAAGAAAAAATTGACAACCCCGAAATCGACCCGAAACCCGGTCAAACCCGAGTTCGAGTCAACCCGAAAAACCCGAAACCCGTTTTACCCGAAACCCGTGACCCGACCCGAACCCGACCCGAATGACCCGTTTGACAGGTCTAGGTGCTTGGGTTCTTCAAAAACCTCACTGAATTCGTCAAGCAGCTTCTGTACACTCCCAGGTATCTCCTCCTCCTTGGCATTTAGCTGGCATGCCTGAGCAATCTCAGTAGCGCTTTCCACTTCTTGCCCACTCACCAAGCTTTGTAACTCATTACAGGTTATGTGTCTGACCACAAGTTTCTTATTGTGCTCTACAATACCTTGGAGTTCCACTAGCTTCCCATCCTTAGTGAAAGCAATGGTTATCCTATTGTAATCAAACTGAACTGGGCTGTACCTCTTCATCCAATTCACTCCCAATAACAGCTCAAATTCACCAATCTTTGATTCTCGGATATCAAAAGTATAACTTCCCCCTTGCATTGTTGATAGCATGCATTTAGGTAGGCATATTAAGATGCATTTAGCATGATTTAGATGTGCATAATGCATAGTTTAAGCTAGATTTGCATTTATACTTGTGTTGTTGGTGGAATCGGAATCTACACGCTTTTATGGATTATTTCAGGTATATGTGGATCCGACTAGGAATGAGGAGGCTCATGGATGAAAGAAGAGTGAAGAGGAGGAGGAAAAGTGAAGAGCCCGGGAGCGGAATCGAAGTTAGAGAGCCTAAGTGAAGAACAAGTCAACAGAAGTTGTCGACAGACATGCTGAACTTGTTTCGCACTTTCTGGAGGCCTCGGTGATCCGATTGACTATTATGACCATGCGTTGGAAAACTCTTTTCGAGATCTAAAACTTTCATGTTGACATCGAGATCAAATTCGAGACGGAAAAATTACTGTGAACAGTAAAAGCAGCCCCGCGGCCAAGCTAGCCGCCCCGCGGCTCGAAGCTCTGTCGAATGATTTCGCTGATCGCCTGGCCGCCCCGCGGCCTTCACAGAAACGCCGATTCAAGACTGGACTTTACTTAGGGTTTTTATTAAGTTATTTGGCCGACTTTCTAAAGACTATTTAAGGTTTTTCTAGTTATTATTTTCATTGACCTTATGCACTTTATTCCATTGTTGAGAGCGCCGTTGAGCATGGGCAACTAAACTCTCAAGGTTTCGCATACAGTTTGGATCTTTGATTGGTGAATTGTGAGTTTCTTAATCTAGTTCTTATTCCTATTCCAATGTTTTGACTTCTTTGTGCTTAATTGCTTGAATGTGTTTTATTCTCTCTGGCCTGGCCGACTAGTTAGAGTAGATTCATTCAATTGCTAGGGTTTTGTAGATTCCTCGTAGCGAACCTTAACCCAAGTGGCAATCATATCCCTTTAGGACTCGTAGGACTAATTGGATGTGTAGGAAGTTGAATACATGTTGAATATTGACTCGTAGCTTGATATTATGTGTACCTTGGTTAATTCATAATCTTAATGCTATCTCTAGGTTGAATCTTAACCGTGTTAGGGTTATTTAGAGATAAGGGTTGCTAGGACTCGTAGGACTAGTAATTTACTTAAGATCTGGACAAGGACATTGATAAGAAAAGACAAGAACTAGAGGCTGAAACAAGGATCGAATTCATCAATCGAAGTGATAAATTGTAGGTGAACCTATTCCTCTCCACTGCATTCTACAACCAATTTCCTTTGTTTGTTTGCTTCCGCTTTGATAAAAGGCGGACCTTTTACACACTAAAAACCCCCTTTTCCTCTCTGAGCGATTAGAATTAGACTTGAATTTAATAGATTTCCCTGTGGATCGATCTCTTACTTATACACTATACTAGTTGTGAGTTTGAGTATTCTTTGGCAAGAACAACGACATGTTTTCCTCTTGTCAATTGTCCACTTGAACCCCTTGCACTCTTGCCTGCAGAACATCTTCCCTTTGTTCAGGCCTTCGACAATCATCAGGTTGGTATTGGACAATCTAAACCCAGTTTCCTTGGCTACCATTGGATCTACGAAGCTGTGGGTTGATCCACTATCAATCAAGACATTGATGAGCCTATCCCCTATGAATCCTTTGACCATAACCGAAGTATCAGATCCATTTCCTGTCAATGACCTCACGAACCGTTCCTGATTCCTCTCCTCTTCAGTCAATTCACATGGTGATTCCTCAAATAGTTCTTCCTCGTCCTCAAGATCCACATCCTGAGCTAACACATGCTTGACTGGCGACAGCTTACACCTGTGCCCGACGAAATATCTGTCACCACACCTGAAACACAAACCTGGACTTCTCCTGAACTTGCCTGGTCCCTTTGAGCTCTGAAATCCCTGCTTGCCCAATTCTTGATTCACTGAGACTGTTGGTTTCCATGGATTCTTGATTCGGACAATCGCCTGTACTGCATCCCATTGCAATCTTGCTAATTCCAGGCTCTCCGCGAGATCTCGAGGTCGTCCCAACTTCACCAATGGTTTAATTTCATTTTTCAAACCACTAATGTAGCTGGTTAGAGAATAATTCTCCGGAAGGTATGGGTTGTAAGACAGCATCCCGACTCGGAGTTCTTCAAATCTCTCGTTATACTCCTCTAGTTCCTCCGATTGACACAATTTGTTGAATTCTTCAACAATGTCTACTCCTCGCTTCTCGCTGAAACGAGTGCAAAGAGCTTCGCTCATCTCCTTCCAACGAATTCCCTTTCGCTGCATTAGGTACCCTTGGACCCATGTGTCTGCGCGATCCTGCATATACATTGCAGCGAGTTCTACCTTTTGGTGTTCTTGAATTCCGAAAAGAGAGAAATATTTCTCGCATTTGTGCACCCAGCTGCGCGGCTTTTTCCCGTCAAATTGTGGGAAATCCACCTTCGGAAAGCGATTTTGGTTTGCAAGAAAGCCTTCATTCCTCATCGGCGGTGGTCTGTACGCATTTGTCTCGTCCAGAATTTCCCGATTCCCCACTGGTGGCGTCTTCTCCTGCTGATCCCCTGCAGTTGCCTGTCCATCGGCTTTCTGGGACAGTACTCGCATCCATTCCCCGATCTGTGTCAGTGTGTGATCAGTGCGCACCTGCGATTCTTGCACCTCTGAGATCTTCTGTGATTGCTCTTGAAGAAGACGATGCGCGCTGATCTTCCTGTGTCTGTCTCGTCTCTAGCAGCTGCTCTTGGGTCGAAGCTGTTGCCTGATGGAGCTGCTGCAGTTGCTGTTCAACCTTCTCCGTCGATTTGAGTCGCGTGCCTTCCGCCATTGCCAAGGACCTTCAAGCCACTAATACCAATTGTTAAGCTCTCTAGCTGTTGGCCTAACAAAATTAAGAACTGAAGTGTAAGAATGTATGTATTGAATTCTGAATGGGAGAGTAATTAGTTACACACTAGTTTAATACTCGTGCCTTGAAGGCACGTGAGCCTGATCCATTTTAATTTGAACATCATTTTATATATCTATATAATACTATATTAATATATATACGTGTTTACAACAAAAATATGTATAAAGTATTTTTTTATAATTTATAAATTAGTTGGAAAGAGATACGATACAAATTTTGAAAATGATTTAATAAGATAAAGTAGTAATAATAATCAAACACACCACCTAATATAATTTGAAATAAATATATAATTATTATCATTAGCATAGATCTAAAAAGTAAAATATAAGCTCCCGTACAAATATTAAAAAATCATAAGCACATGATTGTGTGAATAATTTTGAAGTTATGTAGATGTACATAACTTATTCATTATTTTCATGAGAACGATGGTTAGAAAGAGAGAGAAATAAATAGTGAAAATAAAGGTACGTAAGATGGTAAAAAAAGATCCTTAAAGGTAGAAAAGTGACCTAAGAAGCCTCATCCAAGATGTAAAATAAGCATTAGTAATGCTTGTGAGTCTTAAAATATTATTTATTTTTCGATAGTCATTTAAGATGTCTAAAATAATTACATGTTCGTTGTATGTAGACATTGTGGGGAATATTACAATCGGTTAAATATGATAAATCAACAATTTCAATATCCAAGAATAAAATCAGCCAAGACTTGACGAATGTTCTATGTATGTAGACGATTAAAAGAGATCACAAATTGACATACAACATATCAAATTAAATAATATTTTAGTATAAAAATAGGAAACAAATATGTTTAAAATAGAAAACAGATATTTTAAAATTTCACCAATTATATTGACCAATAAGAAAATATATTTTGAATAAAAAATTCATGTTTAATTGTGAGTGTGACACATCAGCAAAATGATAGTAGAATTAATATTATTAATAGATTAATAGATTACCTATTATCGAAATTAATTTATAAAAAAATTGAAAAAATAATATTTTATATAATTTTTACCATCCTAACAAAGCGTGAATGAATATTAAACAACATATTTAGATAAACGAATAAAGAGTAGTAAATTTTAACATGATTGGGATAAATGTGATATAATAAATAAATATTTAAATGAATTCAATCCGTTAAGATAATGAATGCAGGCAATCCGAGTACATCTTTGTTTAATTTATTTGAAAATGAAATACTTGCATGGTTGGTGAGAAAATATGAACATATGTGAAAGTTAATTTATACTCCGTAGCATTTTATAAACTGACAATTGTATATGGGTCTATGTAGAGTATAAATTTCCAAAAATAAAATATATCAAGATTCAAATTTAAGTTCAATGTATGTAGACGAATTATGAGAATATTGCAATCGGAAAAAAAAATGGAAACATGTCTCAATATTTACGGCAATATAACCGAAATTAAAAAAAAGGAATGGATTCAAATCATATATTTAAAATAGGAAACAAATATTTTAAAGTTTCCATAATAATATTGACCAATAGGAAAATCTCATTTGAATAAAAAATTCAACTTTAATTGTGGGTGTGACACGTCAGCAAAATGCTAGCAGAATTAGTAATATATATAAAATAATATATAATATATAATATATAATATATAATATATAATATATATATTGCAATCGCAAAAAAAAAAATGAAAACATGTCTAAATATTTACGGCAATATAACCGAAAATACAAAAAAGGGAATGGATTCAAATCATATTTAAAATAGGAAATAAATATTTTAAAGTTTCCATAATAAAATTGACCAATAAGAAAATCTCATTTGAATAAAAAATTCAACTTTAATTGTGGGCGTGACACGTCAGCAAAATGCTAGCAGAATTAGTAATATTAATAGATATAAAATAATATATAATATATAATATATAATATATAATATATAATATATAATATATAATATATATATTGCAATCGCAAAAAAAAAAATGAAAACATGTCTAAATATTTACGGCAATATAACCGAAAATACAAAAAAGGGAATGGATTCAAATCATATTTAAAATAGGAAATAAATATTTTAAAGTTTTCATAATAAAATTGACCAATAAGAAAATCTCATTTGAATAAAAAATTCAACTTTAATTGTGGGCGTGACACGTCAGCAAAATGCTAGCAGAATTAGTAATATTAATAGATTAATAGATAGATAGGCTTATATAGCCTTCCTTCTCCTAACACAGTCATCAATTGAAAGCAGATAAAAAAACTCAAGACCAAATGAAATCGACCGAATACTCATCCCATATTTACCGTCTTCCTCGCCTCTAGCCGATCACCATTAGAGGCCCTACGTTTGAAGCACGAATTATGCGGAAACGAAGAGATCGAAGACGACAAAGCAGGTATGACTACAAGTCCAAATTTAATATTCCATTCGTCTCAAAATTTAAGTCGTTTTAAACTAATTTAGTTGTATCAAAATAGATGTCATTTTAGATTTTTTAGGTAGGGGATAGTAATGATTTGTGTGTTGTTGATTTTTTTAAAGATTTTAATTAGTTATAAAATGTAATAAATTAGTGGAATGACGATCTCGATTGATGGATGAGTGTTTTATTAAGACTTGTGAACAATACTAAAATCACTTAAATTTTGAGACGAGGGAGTATAAAAAACCCACATCCGCGCATTGTGAACCGTGTAAACGGCGAAAAATTCACAATGTAAATAGGAACCATAGAAATTGATTTCAATTAATTGCGCTTTTAATTTGGCTACAGGCTACTTGATTAATTAACGTTTCGGCTATATACACCGCAAATCCCCACGTCCTTAAGGACGTGCAAGTGGGGTGAGAGCCACCCAAACCTGGACGTGCTTGCACGTTTTTTTTTTTAATAACGTGCTTGCACGTCCTTAAGGACGTGTTGCACGTCCTTAAGGACGTGCAAGCCCGTCCCTTAAAGACGAAGAGGACGTGCCTCTTCGTCTTCATCGTCTTCTTCTTCGTTAGAAATCAAGTGAGAGAGAGCAGTGCCGGAGCGAGAGAGAGACCGAGAGAGAGAGAAACCCAGAGAGAGAGAGAGACCGAGAGAGATGGAGACAGAAAGAGAGAGAGAGAGCTCGAGGCGGAGGTGGCGGCCTTGGAGGCGGAGGCGACAACGATGGAGGTGGAGGGTGGTGGTGGGGGTGGAGCATCGGGGGAGGCGATGGCGGTGGAGCCGGTGGCTGAGGGTCTGGTGGTCCTGGCGGCTGTGGCGGCGGAGGAGGGTGGTGGTGGTGGGGCGGCGTCTGGCGCCGGCGACGGAGCCCGAACAGTGGCCGAGGAGGAGGGTGGTGGTGGTGGGGCGGCGTCTGGCGCCGGCGACGGAGGCCGAGCAGTGGTCGAGGAGGAGACGGAACCGCCGCGGAAGCATCGGTCCATTGAGGTGTCCCCGATCCCGACTCCACCGGTATGTTATTTGAATTACTTTTTGTTTGATTTATTTTTAGAGTTTGAAAATATAATTTGATAGATAATATAGTTTTATAATAGAAATTTATAGAATATATGATTGATAATATAATTGAATATAATTTGATTAATATAGTCTTATGATTGATAATATAGTTTTATAATATAGTTCTATGATTGATAATATAATTTGATTAATAGAATATAATTGAAAATAGATTTTTTGATTTATTTATATATTATAATGTTTTTTTATAGTATATAGTTTGATAGAAGAGAATATAATTGTAATTTGATAGAATATAATACATAGAAAAAAATTACAATTGAAAGACAATTAAAAACATTAAAATATATTATAATACTTCAAAAGTATTTAATTAACATTAAAATATATTTGAATATATTAAAATATATTCAAATACATAAAAATAAATTTATATTGAAAGATAATAAAAAACATATACATAAAAATATAATAAAATACATAGAAATAAATTTAAATTTAAAGAAAATAAAAACATTAAAATATAATAAATTATAATAAAATACATAAAAATAAATTGAAATTGAAAGAAAATAAAAACATTAAAATATAATAAATTATAATAAACTACATAGAAATAAATTTAAATTGAAATAAAATAAATACATTAAAATATAATAAATTATAATAAAATACATAAAAATACATTGAAATTGAAAGAAAATAAAAACATTAAAATATAATAAATTATAATAAAATACATAGAAATAAATTTAAATTGAAAGAAAATAAAAACATTAAAATATATTAAATTATATTAAATTATAATATAATAAAATACATTTCATAATAACAGGCAGGGAGACTCATGAGGGGGGACGGTACCCTCCGGCCTGTTACGTTCGCCGACCGGGCAGCGTTCAGCCAGATTCCAGAGAGGACGGTACCCGACAGTTCGACAGCCACAGTCGACGATCTGCTCGCGTCTGCAGAGCGGTACCAGCAGTCGATGGGGACCCCCTCGGCCGACGAGCACGACACCTTCTGGTCGGTTATGCGAGGTTGGGATCCTTCTGGCAATGCGATGATGGGGTTGCAGCCTTCTTTAGAGCCCCCTGAGGTTTTGAGTAGCTGCATCCCCGACGTAGTCGCTGGGCGACGGGCCGACATGGGTAGACCTGCTACTCGTGTTCCACCCACCATCCCGGAGGCATCTTCTTCAGCCGTTCCAGAGACTTCTGCTTCAGCCGTGCCGCCAGAGGCTTCTACTTCAGCCGTCCCAGAGGCTTCTACATCTGGCACACACGAGCCCGAGCCTTCGACATCCGTCACACCAGCGGCGATCTCCCTGGGCTCTGTAGATGATGTGATCCCTGGCGTCGTTGAGGAGGCTGACGACGGTCAGGAGGGGCAGGCTCAGGGCCAGGGGGCCCACAGGTAGAGCCCGAGCCCATCCCTACGTAGGCTGCCGCACCGGCTGTGCAGGTCGACCCATTGTTGCCGCCGGGAGAGCTGCTTGTGTCTTACAGGCATCACCGTGCGTACCAGGTGTGGAGAGATCTTACGGTGGAGCTGCCGTTGTTGAAGTTCCACCACCGGGCGACTCACCTGCAGCCTTTCGAGCCGTACATATTTGAGGGCCCGGGGACCTGGGTGCAGGATTTGCTCCCATCCGGCATCCCACAGCTGCGGTCCCTCCACTGGCAGTGTGTGGACGAGTTCACCTGCACGGGCTTCTTGGAGCATTGGCACCCGGAGACGAACTCCTTCCACTTTCCATGGGGCGAGATGACCATCACGCTCCACGATGTTGCGTGTCTGATGGGACTTCCGATTGATGGCCAGCCCTGCACGTCACATCTGCCCGCGGGCGGTTTGGTCCCCGTCATCGCGGAGTACTACCAGCTCACCCCTGCGACTCTGAATTCGTACAGACACGCTGGCGGCCCTCCGGTGACTGGGTTTACTGCCCTGTGGCAGCAGAGACACGGGCCGCTCATCGACCCCGCCCCCGAGGATGACCCAGAGGCCGCGGCTGATCCTGAGCAGATTCGGCTGCGCACGCATGTGGGAGGAGGGCAGCCCGATGATGACCCTGCACAACGCCTGTTTCTGCATAGGACCTACATGGCCATCGCTCTCGCCGCGACTTTGTTTGTGGACAAGTCGGAGAGCCGGATCCCATGGATGATATTCGGCCTCATTTGGGACATCCCACGGACGACCACCCTTGCATGGGCTGCAGGTGCCCTCGCATGTCTTTACAGGGGCCTAGGCGAGGCTACCCGCTCAGATGCGAAGGGCATAGACAGCTGCACGTCGATCCTACAGGTACGAGACCGTTGAATTAGAGTTTTAGTTTACAATTATTTAAATTATATGCTAACAACATATTTTTTTGTGTCAAGGCTTGGATATGGGCGTACTTCCCTCGCTTCCGAGGTGATTTCTCCAGCGACCCGGCTAGGAAGGATGACCCTCGCTTCTACGCGAAGTTCATCGGTCCGAAGCAGCCAACGCGCATGAAGGACGACGCGAAGCTGAAGAAGATGTGGGAGCTGCGGGACGAGGTGGACCGTCTTACCGTCGATGATGTATGTATTCGAAACTCTATCTATATCACTTATAATTCTTAGCTGTGAATTACATCTGATTTGTTTAATTGTAGGTCCGGTGGATGCCTTTTGGGCGTGATTTGTTTAATTCTTAGTTGTGAATCGTCCAGGCGGGGTTCTCCTTGCTTGCGAGCAGTTTGGGGAGTACCGACCACGCGGGAGGAAGCTCCGGAGCACACAGTCGAAGATAAGTGGTTGTCCATTCTCTCTACACGCACACGAAGCTCCGCCGGGTCAGTGGCGCATGACGGTAATCCATGGTGTTCATAACCACGGGCTTTCCACGAGTTTGAAGGGTCACGCCATCGCCGGACAGATGACAGAGGGGGAAAAGAAGATGGCGAGGTGGATGAAGGAAGTTGGCACTCCTCCAAAATCCATTGGGTACGGATTGAGGCAGTTGGATGAGACCAGCGTCACGTCAAGGAAGAGCCTTACCAACACGCTCGCCATGATGGTCGCCGAAGAAAGAGGTAATCGGACGATGACCCAGGATACCTTGCACCATCTGCGGGAAAGAAGGTACTACCTTGCACCTCTTCCTGGCGCATCCCGACGGGATACGCCTTCTCTGAAGGTTCCATTACGTCATCATAATGGAAAACACATACAAAACAAATGCGTAAGTTACTTAATTACGATTACATTATTGCACATATAGCCAATTATAAAGTATTTTATATGTAACATATTTACACTTGCAGATATGGGATTCCTTTGTGCGAGGTGGCCGGGTTCACACCCTCAAGCAATACTTACTGCATCGCCTATGCCTTCATGTCGCAAGAGACCGAAGACACATACGCCTGGGTGTTGCGATAGCTTCAGATCTTGCTTGGGACGGTTCAGCCTCAAGCTATCATGACTGATCGAGAGCTAGGTCTCTTGGCGGCTCTGAATGTTGTCTTCCCCGACGTCCAGCATCTCCTTTGTTGGTTACACGTGACGAGAAGATGCGAGGAAGCAGCTCTGAAGATCACGAAGAATTTAAACCACGCTGGCATCTTTAAGGGCAACTGTTGGGGGCTGTTCGAATCGAGGTCGGAGGAATCATTCAACCGACGTCGTCGGACGCTACGAGCTGCATGGCACCCATTCCCAGGTGTGGTGGCGTATTTGGAGTCGGTTTGGCTTCCATACAGCAGGAACATAGTACGGTGCTACGTAGATAATGTCTTCCATCTCGGCACCCGTACGACAAACAGGTACAACCTTACTTCATATCTCCCATTACAATATGATATAATATCGAATATTTAGTGGTATGCACTTCAATGTGTACAGAGTTGAGGGTCAACACAAGGTTCTGAAGGAGGCACTTCACTCATCGACTGGTGACTTCCGCATCGTGATCGATGCAATCCATACAGTCAACGATTGTCAACTGCATGAGCTGCAAACTGCTTTGGAGATCGACCGCTTCAAATGGCCAACAGCGGCGTATAAAGTCAACCTTTTCGATGAGGTAAAGACTTTAATCTCCAAAAAGTGCTTCGATAATCTGTACAAGATGTGGCAGGACGTCGTGAACCAAAAGGTTCCTCCGGTATGCACGAACCGACATTGGAGGGTTTGTTACGGGATCCCTTGTGTCCATGAGATTCAGGCATACGTCAACTCCGGTACTCCGATACCCGCCGAGGATATCCACCCGTTCTGGATGGATTTGACATGGACTGACCTCGACGACACCCCACTGCCGTATGAGCTGTCATCTTCATACACGGCTTCCAACGATGTATGCGAGGATGAGCTGCACCCACCCTCATCAGCAAGCGTCCGACGGAAGGGGAGGCCTCGGGGGTCGAGGAATGCCTGCAGAACCAACCCGTTGCCATACAAGGAGGTAAGGGAAAGGTTTGAGAGAGAAGAAGCGCGTGCTGCTCGAAATGCTGCTCGGCCTCGTCCACAAGCGACCTCATGCTCGGTCATATTCAGACGGTGAGGGACACTGTTGGAGATGGTCATTGTGGCTACCGTGCTTTGGCGGCTTTGACATCACCGATCGGCGAGACTGCTTTCCCGGAACTCAAAACGTTACTATGCAATCACTTGGAGGATCACGCTGTTCTGTACGCCGGTTGTTATACGGGAGAGTACCCATTCCAGCAGTTCGTCGACTACCAGAGATGGGCCGGAGCAACACATGGTGATAGGAGACGGTGGATAGAGCTACCCATCATGGGTTTAGTATTTGCGACGGTATATCAGATTCCTCTCGTCGTCCTAGCTTGGCATCATCCGTTCACATGTCTCCCCATGATCTCGCCGACATCTGCTAACAACCCTCCCCAATCAGCAACTCTTGGTGTAGCCTGCATCGGAAACCAAGACCATTTTGCCGCGATACGACTTCAAACGTCTTTTTTATTACCTATTCATGCTTTTCATACATATGTCAATACTCTAACTCTAAATTTTTGTTCTCATAGATCTGGTTGCGTCGTAACGCTCCTCTTCCGCCGCCTCTACTAGAATGGGTCGAACATCATCATCCGAGCGTCGAAGGATGAGATGCTCCTTTTCAAGCTCAGATTGAGAGATTTAGAGCCTTGCGTGCCGAGTCCGGCCGTCCTTTACTATTTTCCTAGATTGTATTCCACAACTTTATTAAAATTATGAATGTAAACCTTTTTTTCCGTTCCTTGTAACGTTATTCGCATATTATCCGAATGAAAACCTTAACAATTCTTGTGTTTTGTTTAATTTGACCCTAAATCCATCAAATCCACTAGCTAAACACAATTTTATCAATTAACATTACAAAACCGTCGGAAAACCTAAACCCTAACCCTAAACCCTAAACCCTGGAAAACCCTAACTAGGGTTTGCACGTCCTTAACAACGTGCAAGCATTGCACGTCACTACCAGAAACACAGCGAATAACAACGGTGATTTTCAATGGAAGCTCCAACGCGTTTTACCATGTTATTGGAATTTCCAACAAGAAACACCCGGTTGGAAAAAAGGGCGTTGGAATTCATTCCTACCGTTAATTATGATGGAATTTTCATCGTCATGTAGATGTTGGAAATTAACCACGACTAAAACTGTTGGAATACATAATTCAATTAAAGAAAAATAATTAGAATAAATAATTCAATTAAAGAAAAATAATATTATTAAAACCTGTTTAACCGGTTGCTTTTATCAAGTTCCAACAACTTAACCATCGGAATTTCCAACAATATTTACTGTTGGAAATTCTTTATTGGAATTTTCCAATATATGTAATGTTGGAATCAATTTTTTTTTTTTGCAAAAATATATTTTTTATTAATACATTCCATCAACAATTATGTGGCTATTTGTACGAAGAAATTAATCTACTGGAAATATAAAAACCATGATATATAGCTTTTATAAAGCAACAATATAAAAATTACAATACCACCAGTTTCATTTACACATCTTCAACCACTATACAAATCATATTCAAAGACGTTCAACAAAATGCAAAATGTCTACAACCAAAAAGTACCAAATGAAATTGTAAATGCATAAACTAATATAACCCGGCCGCCCCTAGACTATCACTACTGTCACCAAGTGTCCAAGTCCCACCACCACTGGAATGAACAGTTGAAATGAGGAAGGTGCAAGGGAAAGATACGATGGAATAGCTGGATTGAGATCTTGTGGCATTTCAATCTCCATCACTTTTGGATCTTGTCCTGGTAGACATGGACTTGATAATTGAGTGCTGTAGTTGTTGTTGATTCTTCTTGAAATCGAGTCTCCTTGGTTGCGTCATGCTATTATTTTATGCAATTGACACTGGGTCACATATGTAACCGTAAGTAGTGGAGAAGGATAATTAAGGAAGCAAAAAGAAGCACCACCAAAACTATCACAAGTGCTCAAAGATTTAACTTGATCAGGCTTAACTTATTCAACAATTGTTTGCTGCAAGCTATGTCTTTAGGCTTCTTCTTGATTGAATCTTCATTCTCAGACCAGATCAACTCAATGTGGGATGGATGCAACATGTAGGCTGCCAAGAGAATCATATATTAGAAAGATATGTGTGTATCTAATATAAATTAAATCAATTAATACTCAAAACCTGGTAAATAGAAAGATTTATAGGGTGGATCACTCCTTGAACACGCTAAGGACGACATACCTGGTTGACTTGAACATGTAATATGTAAACCACTTATTCATTCATAAGAATTCCGATGTTCATGATAGAGAGAATTCAAGATCGATCACTCTTCAATGAGAATTCACTGCACAACGGTTAATAGAAGAGAGATAGAAAACAGATTGAGATATATTGAAGGACTGAAGAAGGGAGCCAAGCACGGTTAATTAAACCGTTCATTCACCCCACTAAGGCACCCACTAATTAAGGATGTAATTGTTCAGTTCTGATGTACGTGATCCTTTCAAATGAATTACTTTTCTTTTTTTTTTAAAAAAAATTTATTTTTCCAATCTAACAGACTATGAAATCTCTCACATATTTTCTCAAAAAAAAAAAATCTCTCACATATATATGTTTCCTTACTATACGATGCAATTAATGATAAGTTAGATCCTTTCTATACGATGCAATTACTGATAAGTTAGATCGATCTATACCTAATGGTAAGTTAGTGATTCTCCTAATATTTTCAAGATCTAGATTTTTTTAAATTAAAAAAATAAGATTTTGTTCACTCCGATTGTTTGCATCGGAATTTGATGACGGTCAACACTTAATTGATATATATTGGCATAAATTTAGAAGCAATTAATTTTAACCGGACGATGCGAAAATTTAAGAAATAATTAATTTCTATTCATTTTTTAAATACCGTTTCCAACACCATTTAGTAATGGATGATAATTTATCTATATTTCCAACGATCCAAGTTATTGGAGTTTACATTGTTGTAATGGTTGGAATAATTTTGGAAAACTATTTCCAACAACTTCGATAGTTGGAAAATTCTGATTACTTCTTTCCAATAACATATATCGTTGGAATTGTTTTGTCCATTGTATTTCAGCGTTGGAATTTCATCCATTGAAAATTTTCGTTGGAACCCTACGGTTGGAATTCAATGTGTTTCCAGTAGTGCGTCCTTAAGGACGTGCTTGCACATTTTTAAGGACGTGCAAGACGTTTTTAGCGGACGTGCACCGTCTCAGACTTGCACGTCCTTAAGGACGTGCAAGTCC
Source organism: Persicaria tinctoria (assembly GCA_037127255.1). NCBI lineage: Eukaryota > Viridiplantae > Streptophyta > Magnoliopsida > Caryophyllales > Polygonaceae > Persicaria > Persicaria tinctoria. The sequence goes on from JBANSL010000012.1 coordinate 13,889,055, forward strand.
TTAATCCGGATTTGCGGTGTATATAGTGACACCCTTAATTAAGCAGAAACATTCAAACTGACCGTGGCTACTTGTACAGCAACATTTCAACCGTCGCACTAAAAATTTGCTTTAAATGGGTCCATCTGCAAACAAACTCCGATAATGTAACTTTTCATTATATACATAACATATATATACGATCGATCATGTCTACATTTAACAACTTAACCTGTGTCCACCAAGAGACTCACCTAACCCAAGTAGACAACCCAGACCCCCTCAACCCCCCAAACTGCGGCGCTTGTGAGTGCCCTATCGCCGGCAAGATCTACCACTGCGCCGCCTGCAACTCCGATCTCCACCCCTTCTGCAAGAGCCTCTCACAACACCTCTCCTGCCCCCTTCACCCCCACCCCCTCTCCCGCTATAGCAACGCTCTCACCTCCAGCCGTCGCTGCGACGTGTGCGACGTGGACATCAAAGGCGTCTCCTACGTGTGCTCCACCTGCCAATTCGATCTCCACCCCGAGTGCTCCCGCCTCCCTCTCCGCGTCCCCTGCCTCGCTGCCACCCCCGAAAACCGTCACCTCCTCCAACTCCAGGCTGGCTACGACTTTCACTCCGGCGCCCACTGCAGCGTGTGTGGAGATCAGTGCGGCAGATGGTCCTATAGATGTGACGTCTGTGCTGACGTCACCGTTCACTATTGGTGCCTCTCCAGGAGCCTCGCTGACTCCCTCGAGGCAGCAATAATTACAACAACAATAATTATTATAGCGACGGAAGTGGCAGCAGCTGTGGAAGAGTCGGTGGAGGGTTCGGGAGTTTTATGGGAAGGATGACGGGGAGTGTAGCGGCGAGTTTTATTAGCGACGTTTTTGGGAATATGATGGATGACGGTGATTTCTTCGGTTGATCTGGTTTGGCTTATTATAATTCCATGGTTTGACATATGATAAAACACTAACTTTGATTTCCATTTGGAAAATTTCCATTTGGAAAAGATGTATTTTAAGATTTCAAGTGTGCATATTGATCAAAACAAGATTTCAAGTGCGTGTAAATAAAAATAAAAGCAAAAGATTTCAAGTATTCGTCCTGCAGCATTAGTCAAGCTCGCTATGGTCGTATTGCATTTAATTTTAATATTTACTAGTAGTACTTCAGATTATGATACATTCATAGAAACACAATTTTGGATTTAACAAAAATATGAACGTACCGTTATAAAAATAGCAAATTCATCAAGTGATGAATAAATATATATTTACATAAATAAAAAATTTCCCCTTGGCCACCCGGTCAATTTGGGGGAGTGTTGATCCTCCATCACATTTTCTATGTTACACCATCCATCTTTAATGGATCTAAATTATAAATTGAATATTTAAAATTAAAACAATAGTGGATCTAAATATTATTTGGTGAAATGTGAAATATTATTCGGTGAAATTTGAAGCATTATTTAGTAAAATGTGAAACATTCTACCGAATACTGTTATGTTTTTTTTTTTCGTTCAGTTCAGATGAAAACGCTCCAATTCCACTGAATAATTTGAAACATTCTACCGAATAATGTTTAGTTTTTTTATTCATCCTTTTCAAATAAAAGACCCTCAATTCCCTAAGCTATACTTACAATTTATACGAAATGTTTCAAATTTCACCAAATAATGTTTCATATTCTCTTAAACAATACTCCCATTTTATCGAATAATGTTTCAAATTTCTCAGAATAATATTCTTATATTTCACCGAATAATATTTATGCACATTACAGTGCACAAATGATACCTACACTATTTTATCATACAACACTATACAAAAATATTGTCTAGAAAAACAAAGGGTCAAACGAAACCACTGATGGAATATTAATAGTCATGAATTAGCAAAGCATAATAAATACTCCGTATAAAAATAAAAAAGGATTACCAAAACCAAAAAGATTCCAATAAAACGAGATCGGTAGAATTAAAGTTTTGGAAAATCAAATAAAAATGGTAAATGTGGAGAGTATGGCAGAGACTAATAATTGACATGACGAGTTATTATAAATTTATAATGGGTCGTATCTACTGTTGATGATTTTTCAGTTTACTAGTTTGAAGCATTCCTTTTAAAGTTAGAACAATTCAACGCGCAAGTGGTTCCAAACTGCGCAACCTACACTTAGATTTGTATTTAAACACACGAAGTCCAACATCCAACACCAAGGCCTTCATGTACCTTGCCTTAAACTTAAATCTGTCTTCAAACACAACTGCAATACACAACGCCATCGATCTTCATACACACAGCTTCAATTTCCCAGCTAGCCATACCTTAATTTAGCTTAATTACCCCTAAAATGGCTTCATCTAATCATTTCTGTGTTCACCCGGAGCACTACTTAACCGAGGCACAACCCCAACATGGCTCCCTAGCCCTATCCACTAGCCCCAAATGCGGCGATTGCGACTGCCCTATCGTCGGCAAGGCGTTCCATTGCACCGCCTGCAACTCCGACCTCCACCCCTTCTGCAAGAGCTGCCCTCCCAACTTCACCAGCCGCCTCCACCCCTGCCCCCTCTCCCGTCTCACCGGCCGAGGCTTTGTCAGCCGCCGCTGCGCCGTTTGCGAAGAGGAAATTAGGGGCGGCGTGTCCTACACGTGCTCCGGCTGCAGATTCGACATCCACCCCCTCTGCTCCCAGCTCCCTCTTGTCGTCTCCTACGGCCAGCACTCTCTTCACCTCCAAGTGCGCAACAGCGACAACCGTGCTGCTAAATGTGATGGGTGTAGTCGTCAGTGCTTTAAGTGGGCTTACAGGTGTGAAGTGCCCTCCATTACCCTTCACTACTCTTGCCTGTCGGAGAAAATCGTCTTCGAAGCTGGTGATCGTCCTGCGGCGGACCACCGGTGTAGGGACCTTGTCCAGCCGTGGGGGTTCTGTCCTCCTTATAACCACGGTGGTGGTTATGGTTACGGCGCCGGAAGTTTGCCTAATTACAACTACGGCGGTGGCTTCCCCGGCCAGGGCTACGGCGCCGGTTTGCCTAATTACGGTCATTACGGAGTACCTCAGTATCACTACGGCGGTGGCTTCCCCGGCCAGGGCTACGGTGCCGGTTTGCCTAATTACGGTCATTACGGAGTACCTCAGTATCACTACAGCGGCAGCGGAGGGGGGTTCCAAAACCATTTCAGTAATAACGCCGGTACTGGGAGTGGCGGCGGCGCCGGAGGGTTCATGGGCGGTTTGATTGGTAGGATTGGTGGGAGTCTAGCGGTGGGTGTGCTTTGCAATCTATTTGCCAATCAGATTCAACATGGTATATTTGGCAACTAGACTCTATTTTCCATTCTATTTTATATTTTTTTTTATTAGACAATTCTATTTTATAATTCCTCTTAAAAAATTGTTATACTCTTTGATTTTGTGAATGTATGTTGGTGTCAATCGATCAAGATATTGTACGTTGGATTTGTGGCTTTATTTTTTGATTTTTCTTTTAATTAAGTGATGTTATTAAGGGGTCTCGCTTTACCCTATATATATATAGAATTTTTTTTAAACATTGGCAAAAAAACAAAAGAAATTTGGAGATTAGCCAAAATCGCAAAGTATTTTGCGATTTAGCCAAAGTAGGGTAAAATCGTCGTTTTAAACAGCGACTTTACCCCTTACTTTAAAGAAAAATACATATAATATCTAAGTCGCTGTTTCAAACAACAACCGCTTACTATTTTTTATTTCTTAAATGTCATTTTAAATTGAAAAGAAAGAAGAAAAAAAAATTATATGGGAGAGTCGTTGTTTCAAACAGCGACTCTCCTTTTATTATTTTTTTTTAACCTAGAAAAAGTGAGCGGAAGAGGAAGGGCACCAACAGCCCCGGCCCCCGACGGCGTTGTTGTCAAGGGGAAGAGGATGAAGCGCGGCACCGTCCTTACTGGCCGGCTACTCCGGCGCCTCTACCTTTGCTGCTGCCACCAACAAGCACAATTAACTAGTGTGGCACAATTAATTAGTTTTGCAGTTTCCACTGCTTTGGTGGTTTTAATTAATTTGGTGGAAGATCGGTCTCTACTCATCTACTCCCTTTATTTTTTGGAACAATCATTTTGCAAATCCCCATCTTTTTCCAGCATGTTCTTGTTCATAGAACCATCCAAACATGGAGGGCGGCGGCTCCGCCAGATCCGAATTCGGCTTCCTCGATTGCAAATTGGCGAAGTTCGTTGGCGGTGCTTGTGGTTCTGCGTCAGTGGCGGATCTACGGGGGGCTCGGGTGGCTGAAGCCCCGCTGGCCCGCTGTCCTAAAAAGAGGTATGTGTGTATTTTTATATATCTGTAATTTTGTAATATATATAATTAAAGTAGAGAAAGATACAAAAGGATGAATTGGCTCAGTGGTTAATACACGGGACGTGTGGAGAGGAATTTTTAACTTAAGTCACTAGTCCCAGGTTCGATTCCTATACACTTTCCCAAATCCCAATTTGTTAGAGGTTGAATTGAAAAGGGTAGTTTTTTTTTTAATCTTATAGATTATACTTTGACAATTTGTACCCTAAATTTCCCAATTCTCAAATCCAAATTTGTTGAAGGTTTAATTGAAAAGGTTAGTGTTTCTTATCTTATATTTGTCCCTAAATTTTAATTTGAGATCAATTTATAGGTAAGATTGAGAATTTTGGATTTTGATTTAGGAAAATAATTTTTTGAAATTAGGTTTGAGAATCAATTTCGTAAATTTGTAAATTGAATTTGGGGTTTATGAATTGAATTTATGATTTGGGTGATTATTTCTGAGTTTCGAGAACAAGTAAAAAATTGAAATGCAATTTGAAAATTCACCAAACAAATCAGGACAACCTCTTTACAAAATCTCAAACTTCTAAGTTTAAACCGTGAGCAATTTATGAAAACTTTAATCCCTTCGAACACTAACAAATGAATTTCAAAAGGCTTTAGAAACAATCAATATCATTTAATTGACCCTCAGCTTCTTCTCCTTAGATTGATTCAAGAATTTAGAGTTTTGGTTGTGATTATTTGAATAGGTATGGTATTTGATGAAACTTAATTGAAAAATATTCTAAATACAAAGTAATTTGACTTAACCTAAAAATAACGTTAATTGTAATTAAATTGAAATCGATCAGAAGTCCAACAAGCTAAGATGAGTATCTTGTTATTTATTTGCAAGTAAAAAAATGGCTATACTGAATTTGATTCTTGATGTTAACCTTGATCTCGCTTCACAATTTGCCATAAGTGTTTTTCAGCCCCCCCCCCCTTGACGAAAATCCTAGATCTGCCACTGTTTTGCGCTATGGCTTCCTCCTCCTGTTCGATCTCTCCAGTCTCCGCCTCCTCTCCGATCCGACTTCGGCTTCCTCCTACTCCTCCAAACATATCGCCGGTGTCCATGGTTTTGCAATTTCAACCGGTTTTGAAAAAATAAAATAAAAAAGGGAGAGTCGCTGTTTGAAACAGTGACTTCGGCTTCCTTCTACTCCTCCAAACATGTGGTTTATCTTTCTTTTTTTTTTTCGGAATTTTCGCCTGGTGCCCTTGAGGTAAGGCCAAATTCACCGGGTGCATGAAAGTTTTACATAATTCACAATATGTGTAATGGCCCAGAATTATGATTTCTGGGTTACGTTTCAAGGGATAAAACCCCTTGTTCGGATCTTGCAATCCAGGTACGGGTCGAGGTTTCAAACTCATTTAAAATTAGTAAAAAGAGGGATTTCAAACCCTAAAAACCTCGAAGGGCCATTGGGTACCCTTAACCTGTCCTAAGACTACGTCGTGAAATCCATTTCAAACGGAAGTAAAGCGGAAGCAAGGTAAAGATACAAGCGTCACGGCAGAGCCGGGTCAAAACCAAATCATAAGTGGGTGATTACCATTTATAACGAGTTATAGAATTAGCCAGGTTCCTCGATTCGCCAAAAGGAAACCCCGTCATATAGACATCGAGCACTCAAATCTGCAGAAATACCTTTAAAAGAAGAACGGGGAAAGGAGTCAGATCGAGCCACTCATGCAGGACCGGCAGTCCTCGCTGAGGCCACATAGTATGTGCTATACCTAATAAAGATGCTCTAATGCAGTACGAAAGTTAAACACACTAACATGCCCCTAGGTATAATAATGTGCAGAAATACTGTAAAGGGGCCCAAGACAATGCCAAGTGGCATATCCCTCTCCTACCTCCACCCCCTTCCGATAGGGCGGAGACTGGCCAGCTCGTGAATGCATTCCATCATAATCGGGCGGCACGCATGCCTAACCCGTTCCACAATAAAGCCCGCAGGCGTATCATAATATAAGGAAGTTCATGACTCGATTGACTCAGGGTACCCGATGAGGCTGGGCTACCCTATGACCCTAGTAAAAACTCTAGGATTATCACAGATAACGGCCGTTCTGTTTCAAACGCATAAAGTAAGTAGATGCTCATTCAATTAGTGCAACCTAACAGGATACTACATGGCATGCTTTTATGCATATGCAACACCTAACATAAAATGCAACAACAGGCATGAATGTCCAACCTGAGTAAGCCCCCTAGGGAACTTACCTGAAGATGCAGAACAGCAGGATAATACAAGCAAGGGCCCAATTGCAAGTCCAAAGCAATCCAAAAGCAATACACACCTATCATCAAGCCATTTCTATAAGCTACCGGACCAACATTCATACACACGGAACCCAAGTGCTCAACATCCTCAAAACCAATCGATAGTAAAACCATTTCCAAAACCTTTCCGATATGATCAACATCAACCCAAAATCATTTCATTTCCAATCAAACCCATCGATAAATCTCACCAACAATATTTCCAAACTCGTTTCCCGAAGTTTTCCAAATTCTTAAATATCAAGTTAAGTCAACTCATATTCAAAACATCTTCTTAAATCATAATTGGCCAAAACCCTTTTATAAACATTAAATCTTTAATCAACTTGTAAATTTATACCATCAAAATAATTCCAGCATTTAGTCACAAAATAATTATATTTTCACACCCATATTTATAAATAAAAACCCATATTTCCAAAACATCATAAATGCATAGTCCAAATAATATCATTTCTAAAACCAATTTATAATATACAATAATCTTTGGAATATATATCATAAATCTCATAATGTAATAAAATAATACATTAATAATAGTTAACTACTAATCATAGTATATGTGCGTAACATATCAACATATAGCATAATAGTGTAACAACAATTAAAACACAAGGAAACAATCCAACAAGCCCAAAACCGAAACCCAACCCGGAAGAACAGGCCCAGTCCCTTAACCCGATTTAAAGCCCAATCCGAATCCAAATCAAAAGGCCCAACCCGGATGTCCAAGATCTGGTTTAAATGAACCGGTCCAAGGAAGACTGAACCGGACCAGACAATAAGGAAAAAGAAAAGAAGGAACCGGGTTCCTTGGACCCGTCTTCCTCTTTGCGCCCACCGCTCGAACAGAGAAGGAGAAGGGGAGGCAGAGCTCCTCGCCGGCGTCCCGTCTCCGACCAAAACCTCTCCCAACCGACTGACAACCCAATTCCGACCCCAACACAACCCACAGAACTGAACCGCGCCCAAGGGAGGAGAAGAAAAAAAAAAAAGAAACTCACCGAGATCGGATTCTCGCCGGAGGACGTCGTCGGAGTCGCGCCGGGCTTCGTAGGAGGCGAGGCTGTGTCTTTCTCGGCCGGATCTCAAATCGGAATACATGGGAAGAGCGGCGGCGGCCTGATGCTGGTCGGACAGCCAACGGCGCAAGGCAGGGAGGATGAGAGGTTCACGCGGCTTCGATGGTGGCTCCTGGCGGCTATGCTTCGTCTTCGGACATCGGAGGAAGGACGAGCATTTGCTGGGCTGCTCAGTTGAGGGAGGAGGAATGCGGAGCTGCTGGCGGCTCGGTCTCGACTCCGGTGGGGCTCCTGGGCGCTGGCGGCTTGGCCTCCAACAGAGGTGAGACAGAGGTGGGAGGGCTTGGGTTGGTGTTCGAACACAAAGAAGAAGGGAGGGAGCTGTGGGTTGTGTTTGCTTAAGATGTTTGAAAATGAAATGTGGTGAGGATAGGTGTGTGTACAAGGTATTGTAGGGAATCAGATAAAGGGGTGGTCCTCTTCAATTGGAGCTGTGCCATAGCTGTCACAATTGGTCAAGGCTGCAGAGAGAAAGCTTTTGGCATTTTGCTTCAATTGTAGCACAAGGTAAGGGAGAGAAGGGATAAAAGGGGTGTGTGTATAGCTAATTCAGAACCTAGGAGGGAGCCATTTGATTTTCGAAAGGAGGAGGAGGAAGATGACAAAGATAGGGAAGGGGAATATAACTGGTACAACATAAATTAATACCCAGATAATAAATCCCAAACCCGCTTGCTCGACTTTAACCCGACTCAAAAGATATAAAGCTTACAACTTCAAATTTAAATCGAATTCTCGACTGAATCAAGTAATAAAATTATGTTATACTTTCAAATTTTAGCAAGCGAAAGCGAAAATAAATCTGAATGAAAGTCCATTTAAAATAATCATATGCCGGAATTTATTTCAAGAGATTTTAATTACCCCGATTTAAATTCATTTTAATTATTATTATTATTATTATTATTATTGAAAACTAGGATTTAAAAATCCGAGCCTTTACATCATCCACCTCTAAAAACAAGTCTCGTCCCCGAGACTAAAACCAAAATAAAGTAGGGGATGAAGTTTGAAATTGATGAGTCCTAGGACCATGTCTAAGAACCTCGTAATCATCTCGGTTGCGTCTTCCGGGATTCTCACAACATTCTAGTCACAGTCGTGACATCTCCAATTGGCCTTGACAAGTATGCGATAAGCGCCCCTATCACATACTCGCTTCGACTTTTCGGAAGTACCACAACTCTAAAAGTTCTACAATGTAATCACTAGGTCTTAGCAAGCACCCTACAAGCGCCCTCATAAAATGCTTGTATCCACTTCGTGAAGTATCATAGAGTTGCCCGGGTTTGACAATTGAAAAAGATTGGCCTCAAAATTGTTGAAACTCTCGGTAACTTTATTCCTTACAAATCAAATCTAATCCTTTTCAAAATCGTTCAACTCTTCAAATCCAACGTTTAATCACGTAACTTTACACCAAAACCAGTCAAATCATTTCAAATCAAGATTCCGTCACAATCTTCCAACAACCCAATCAGTTTCCCGCATAACAATCAATCAAATTCAGAAGCTCGGAGGTGGAATCATCCACCTCTAAGGGCTAATCCCATATTCTCTTCCTAGTTTCCAGATCATGAAACATCATTCACAACTCAACAAGTACCATAACCATAAGTCTCATCAACTCTTACACAAGCACAATACCATAAGCCATCTCACACATGGCAAGTCCCACTTCATATCATAGTCACAAATCATCACATAACCGTCTAATTAACGCAAACATAACATGCTAACAAGTCTCAAGTACCAAAGAAACAACAAACCTCAACATACTATAAATCATAAGGTATAACTACATCACACTGAAGGCATCACAAGTGCATAATCGAATGTTCATCACTCGTCACGTAAGCACACATGTCCAGAAATCAACGGGTTGGATGTTATGGGGTTAGTATGTCAGTACACATCAAATCTCACTACCGCATCTCGATATTGCAACACAAGTAGAGCAGATTCATCACGTTAACATATCAACACAACAAAGTCATGCTATTTAGATTCAGAAAAGGGGAGATCAAGCAGTATATAAATCACCAAAATGTCAGCATGCTCTGAAAGACATCACCCTAACTCATCACAATATCGAATGACAATCATTTAGAAATCATACACCATTATCTCATATATACTAATCATGATCATACTTCAAGTCATATTCATCATTTACATAACCAATAATCATGCTTGTCAACCATATAGTACATATCATGCTTACTACCACATAATATAACATCATGCTTTCACATAATAACACATTATGATCTCATATATCATATCGCAACACATCCTAACATGCTTCTAGACAACATAACAGGATGGCAAAGCATCAATATATCATGATAACACTAGTCACTCCCAACCAGATTTGAACATTACGTTTCAACAGGGAATGTTATTCCATATCAGGTTTTATCACGGTCACTATCTAACATCATGCCAGTAGATATAAATAAATCACATAATCAAGAAAATCCTCACATCATACCAGTCAAAATAAAGCACAATCTCCACTCGCCCATTTCCACTCTTAAACCAAGACAAATCCTCTTCTAGATCCGCCAACCTCATCTTAGACAAAGTTTCCCAAAGAAATCCCAATTCATCCCGATGCTCAAATCTCGCCCTCACTCCACCAAACTCTCACACACACCGTCCACCTCTAAGAATCCAACTCTTATCTCTAACTCCACACCCGAGTACCCTCTCATACTATATCCTCACTTCACTTAAGGTCATTGCTTACACTTCCCATGATATCACCAGCATCATGCCTTGTAAGATTCCTAAAGCTCACTCAGTCTTACCTAAACCAACATCTCTCTCTTGCGACTTATCTCATACATCCCCGATCATCCTAACCACTCAAGCTCTTTCACCACTCTTCTACCACGCTACCAACGACCTCACCCACAGGTTTAAGGAAGAAGCAATAATTAAAATCATCAAACACAAGGTCTACATCATGTCAACTAGCATTCATAAACATAACATCATGGGTTCAACAAGTCCCAATTTATCATCATGCTCAATAATCACTGCAAACATCATATATGAACATACCGAAGTCAAGCTAACATGTTGCACTATAACCTTATCAGATACAACTCAGTTCTCTTAGCATATGTAGCTCACATCTTACAGGCAAAGGAATTCAAATCATGCTTAGTAACTTAGAGTAGCAACACGTCACGACATCATGGTACATTAGATCCATAAGGCATCACATCATATCATCATAGACGACAGGCAATCAGGCAATAGTCATCATTAAGTCGGCACATCAACACATAAACGTCACCATCAAAGCATTGCAACATGATTATCAACATATTCAGAAAAGTTAGCAATTCAAACGGAGGACACTCCCGCCTGCAAGTCATCTCGTACTCGATAGTCGGAATCCTCAAAACATACTTGTCCCACCAACACCGTCGATCATGAGGCTTGTGGGTCATGGGCCCACGCTTCCGCCACACAGCTCTATCGTTATGCAACTTCCCTTCTCTTCCAAGCAGTCGCTCACCAAATATCGCAGAGGAGTCTAAGTTAGCAGAGATAGGGGAGTGACAAGGACGGGCAACCCAATGTTCACTTCGGAATCAAGCATAGACCAAGGCTAAAGGACGACAAGACTAGAGACAAGACTTTGACCCGAGAATGACAACGATGCCCCTATGAAAATCTATGAGGTTACAATTTGTGACAAGCAGCAAGGGTTCGTCTTAAGCAATCACCCATATCAACCTACACTAACATGTACCTATCTCGAAGATCAACGACATACATATGCATTCAAAAGACACATTTGAGTTCTACCTTGAGGTGCATGCGAGACAAGCTAACAGTCTATCGATTCATGAAGCCATAACGCCTAGTAGTCTTAAGCGAGATATACGGGATTTACCAAACAGAGCGAATATCACAATATGAGCAATGCACTAGCGAGATATATATATATCAACAATCAAGGTCAATGCATCATGATGAGCTTATCATAACAATCTGACATAATGTTATACGAGAACACATAAGAGCAGCATGGTATCTATCACATCCGGCAACAATGATCATATAATAAGTCAAGAATAGCATGCAATCAGACGAATGGTCACATTTAGAAAGTATAGGTCCTACATGATGCTAGCGATACACGATGAGGCATGACATAGTTAAGAGTGGCCTAAGGAATCTCAGCATAAGTTTCATGAAGCATGTTTACGCAATGCAGCAAGTACGAAAGGTTACCATCTAGGGAGCCATATCGAAATTCATAAACCCTATAAGATACTACTAGCACATATCGAACATGAATACATCAAGGTACTTCGACTAGACCCACCTTAACAGTCCGATGTCATGTATATGCGGAAACATGATATAGCGTGGTGTGTGATCATGCGAAGTGTCAAGTCATATGTTCAGGTAAGCATGCAAGGGCATCAGTAACGGTCATGCGGGGTTTAACGAGGATGGCAAGTATCATGTATATGAACAATGAACGAGTATGCTATACACATAAACAAATGAGATCAAATATAGCATGACGAGGTACATCATAACAACCAGACTAAGTGTCATACGAGAATACATAAGGGCGGCAGGGTAACTATCACATCTGACAAGAATAATCATACAACAGGTTAAGAATGACATATAATCATACGACGGGATACACTCAGAAGGCATATCTCCTACATGATACTAGCGATACATGATAAGGCATGGGCATAGTCAAGAGTCATTTAAGGGAGTTCAACATAATATCCACGAAACATGAGGCATCATCAAAAGTACAAGAAGGACATCATAGGCGATATATTATAGTCATGCCAAAACGAACCATCATGGAGTACATATGTGGTACAATAGTCATCACATCATAGAGCAATTACAACACGTGATCATTTAGCGAGTCATATTGGGAAGCATAAGCCCTACATAACATGGCAATATAAGTAGGATACGGGAGCATGTGTTCCAATTTAATAACACTAAATGAGACACGCATATATCAAGATATTACTTCGATAGCATGGTCACAGATGGAACTACTAATTTAATCAAGCAAGGCCAAGGGCAACACTAACTAAAATGCCGAGGAGATCATCTTACGGGGTATTCGTACAAAGAGGAGCTTACCACACTATCATGGGCCTAATTCACGGAAAGCAACATTCATATAAACCCATATCATGCCCTTCATGTTTCTAACCAATCAGTAGTACGATCATTACAACAGGTCAATTAGACACGCGAAACCAAACATAATCATGACAGAAAGTGAGATGCAACACGAGACCTAAACAATGTGACTAGCATGGATACGAAATGTTATACAATCACGAATTTCCATTAAGGATCATCACAATACATGTACTGGAAATTACGTATCATATAAGGCATGGTGACATCAAGTTGTAGCACGTATCCATTAAGGAACTTGCTTCATCAGGGTATCAAAATTTAACGATCACACTATCATGAACCTAGTAGAGTAAAATCATGCAGAGTCATTTCATGCAGCTCACACATCCATTCAATCCTACGGTCAATAGGCCAAGTAAACATGCTATGACAACATATAATCATGGTAGAAGCCAAGACATAACACAAGACCTAAGCAAGGTAACCAATCATAGATGCAACAACATGAGTAGCTTTTTACCAATGGGCATTCACAGGGTACATGCCAAAGGTTACAAAATTATGTCATGCAATTCAGAGAGAGTCACAATTACAACCGGACAGAGATCCCTAAGGGCAACCATTGACCTTTCCCAACTGACTCATCACCCCTCTTTCCCGTGGGACTTTGGTAAGACTCTTCATGGCATGAAGACACTAGTTGATTATAATAAGAATAAGGAAATACCGCCCCATAAACACCCTACTTCTAACTCAAGTGACATCAAGAACTTCCAACACTCACTCAGACAACTTAACATCCAACCATAATTCCCGACACAATGTGTTTACCAACCCAATTCCCCGTGGAAGACACTAGCATCCAAGAAAAAAGTTAGATAGACCCGTCAATGGGTTAACAAACATAGTGGAGGCGGCTGTTTTACACAAGCTGGGTTTGACAATGTAGAAATAAAGACACTCCAGCTATCTCGTTTGCACAGGTTAGTCAATACACAACTCATGGTTAGGCATACCAAATCAGATCTCTAGCATAGCAAGCACTCAGCACAAAATCAGTTAATAACACTCATAATGATCTCATTTGAGTCTCCCAACCCATCTGTAAACAACAAGCTGATATTTCGCCTACCGTTCTCAACTACACCCAATAGGGGTGGTCTATCGCCTTTACTACCCACTCGTGTCCCCGTTTGGTCGGTTTTTCTCTTTTATTACAAGTCGAGTTCATTACTTAGTCCAATTTCGATTAGACATCTTAAGTTCATTTTGCCCTTTTTAAAATCCTTTCAAATCCTTTGAAATTCATGGGCGGTTTTTCAAAACATACACTCGACCCTTTTGTACCCGAATTGCACAACCTGGCTCTGATACCATCTTTGTAACGGCCCAAAATTATGATTTCTGGGTTACGTTTCAAGGGATAAAACCCCTTGTTCGGATCTTGCAATCAAGGTACGGGTCGAGGTTTCAAACTCATTTAAAATTAGTAAAAAGAGGGATTTCAAACCCTAAAAACCTCGAAGGGCCATTGGGTACCCTTAACCTGTCATAAGACTACGTCGTGAAATCCATTTCAAACGGAAGTAAAGCGGAAGCAAGGCAAAGATACAAGCGCCACGGCAGAGCCGGGTCAAAACCAAATCATAAGTGGGTGATTACCATTTATAACGAGTTATAGAATTCGCCAGGTTCCTCGATTCGCCAAAAGGAAACCCCGTCATATAGACATCGAGCACTCAAATCTGCAGAAATACCTTTAAAAGAAGAACGGGGAAAGGAGTCAGATCGAGCCACTCATGCGGGACCGGCAGTCCTCGCTGAGGCCACATAGTATGTGCTATACCTAATAAAGATGCTCTAATGCAGTACGAAAGTTAAACACACTAGCATGCCCCTAGGTATAATAATGTGCAGAAATACTGTAAAGGGGCCCAAGACAATGCCAAGTGGCATATCTCTCTCCTACCTCCACCCCCTTCCGATAGGGCGGAGACTGGCCAGCTCGTGAATGCATTCCATCATAATCGGGCGGCACGCATGCCTAACCCGTTCCACAATAAAGCCCGCAGGCATATCATAATATAAGGAAGTTCATGACTCGATTGACTCAGGGTACCCGATGAGGCTGGGCTACCCTATGACCCTAGCAAAAACTCTAGGATTATCACAGATAACGGCCGTTCTGTTTCAAACGCATAAAGTAAGCAGATGCTCATTCAATTAGTGCAACCTAACAGGATACTACATGGCATGCTTTTATGCATATGCAACACCTAACATAAAATGCAACAACAGGCATGAATGTCCAACCTGAGTAAGCCCCCTAGGGAACTTACTTGAAGATGCAGAACAGCAGGATAATACAAGCAAGGGCCCAATTGCAAGTCCAAAGCAATCCAAAAGCAATACACACCTATCATCAAGCCATTTCTATAAGCTACCGGACCAACATTCATACACACGAAACCCAAGTGCTCAACATCCTCAAAACCAATCGATAGTAAAACCATTTCCAAAACCTTTCCGATATGATCAACATCAACCCAAAATCATTTCATTTCCAATCAAACCCATCGATAAATCTCACCAACAATATTTCCAAACTCGTTTCCCGAAGTTTTCCAAATTCTTAAATATCAAGTTAAGTCAACTCATATTCAAAACATCTTCTTAAATCATAATTGGCCAAAACCCTTTTATAAACATTAAATCTTTAATCAACTTGTAAATTTATACCATCAAAATAATTCCAGCATTTAGTCACAAAATAATTATATTTTCACACCCATATTTATAAATCAAAACCCATATTTCCAAAACATCATAAATGCATAGTCCAAATAATATCATTTCTAAAACCAATTTATAATATACAATAATCTTTGGAATATATATCATAAATCTCATAATGTAATAAAATAATACATTAATAATAGTTAACTACTAATCATAGTATATGTGCGTAACATATCAACATATAGCATAATAGTGTAACAACAATTAAAACACAAGGAAACAATCCAACAAGCCCAAAACCGAAACCCAACCCGGAAGAACAGGCCCAGTCCCTTAACCCGATTTAAAGCCCAATCCGAATCCAAATCAAAAGGCCCAACCCGGATGTCCAAGATCTGGTTTAAATGAACCGGTCTAAGGAAGACTGAACCGGACCAGACAATAAGGAAAAAGAAAAGAAGGAACCGGGTTCCTTGGACCCGTCTTCCTCTTTGCGCCCACCGCTCGAACAGAGAAGGAGAAGGGGAGGCAGAGCTCCTCGCCGGCGTCCCGTCTCCGACCAAAACCTCTCCCAACCGACTGACAACCCAATTCCGACCCCAACACAACCCACAGAACTGAACCGCGCCCAAGGGAGGAGAAGAAAAAAAAAAAAGAAACTCACCGAGATCGGATTCTCGCCGGAGGACGTCGTCGGAGTCGCGTCGGGCTTCGTAGGAGGCGAGGCTGTGTCTTTCTCGGCCGGATCTCAAATCGGAATACATGGGAAGAGCGGCGGCGGCCTGATGCTGGTCGGACAGCCAACGGCGCAAGGCAGGGAGGATGAGAGGTTCACGCGGCTTCGATAGTGGCTCCTGGCGGCTATGCTTCGTCTTCGGACATCGGAGGAAGGACGAGCATTTGCTGGGCTGCTCAGTTGAGGGAGGAGGAATGCGGAGCTGCTGGCGGCTCGGTCTCGACTCCGGTGGGGCTCCTGGGCGCTGGCGGCTTGGCCTCCAACAGAGGTGAGACAGAGGTGGGAGGGCTTGGGTTGGTGTTCGAACACAAAGAAGAAGGGAGGGAGCTGTGGGTTGTGTTTGCTTAAGATGTTTGAAAATGAAATGTGGTGAGGATAGGTGTGTGTACAAGGTATTGTAGGGAATCAGATAAAGGGGTGGTCCTCTTCAATTGGAGCTGTGCCATAGCTGTCACAATTGGTCAAGGCTGCAGAGAGAAAGCTTTTGGCATTTTGCTTCAATTGTAGCACAAGGTAAGGGAGAGAAGGGATAAAAGGGGTGTGTGTATAGCTAATTCAGAACCTAGGAGGGAGCCATTTGATTTTCGAAAGGAGGAGGAGGAAGATGACAAAGATAGGGAAGGGGAATATAACTGGTACAACATAAATTAATACCCGGATAATAAATCCCAAAACCCGCTTGCTCGACTTTAACCCGACTCAAAAGATAT
This sequence comes from Persicaria tinctoria, assembly GCA_037127255.1. Taxonomy (NCBI): domain Eukaryota; kingdom Viridiplantae; phylum Streptophyta; class Magnoliopsida; order Caryophyllales; family Polygonaceae; genus Persicaria; species Persicaria tinctoria. The sequence continues at coordinate 13,906,096 of JBANSL010000012.1, forward strand.
AAAGCTTACAACTTCAAATTTAAATCGAATTCTCGACTGAATCAAGTAATAAAATTATGTTATACTTTCAAATTTTAGCAAGCGAAAGCGAAAATAAATCTGAATGAAAGTCCATTTAAAATAATCATATGCCGGAATTTATTTCAAGAGATTTTAATTACCCCGATTTAAATTCATTTTAATTATTATTATTATTATTATTATTATTGAAAACTAGGATTTAAAAATCCGAGCCTTTACAATATGCCCCTGAGGTTTGCAATTTTTTCGCCATATACCCCTCCGTCTAATCTGTTTGCAAAATAATAAAAATAAAATAAAAATTATCTTCCATCCCCTTCGATACCCTCCAATCTCCATCTACAACTGGAGCGAGAGAGAGGGGCATGGAGAGAGGAGGCTGCTTGAAGATTTGAAGCTGGTGGAGGGACATACACGAGGAGGAAGGAGGCGCACTGACGAATGCCCGATCGAAGACCCTTGTCGGATGAGGCAGAGATAGGAGGTCGGCCGCTTGAAGATCTCAACGTTGGTGGAGGGACAGACACGAGGAGAGATGAGGTCGACGCCGACGACTGCCTAGGTATGTCTCCATTCTTTCGGCTTTCAGAATTTGGGATTTAGGGATTTTTCTATTTGGAGATTTTTGGGTTGGATTCTAGTTTTATGGTCTTCGAATTGAGGTTTGGGGGTAGGATCCATGAAAATTTATGTGAATTTGTGAGACCTAATGCTCTTGAAGGTGATTACAGTGGAAAATTTATCGTCTCTTGTTTCATGGATGAATCATTCTTATTCTTGGCATTACCAGTACATATTCAATGTGGATAAACTAGGGATTGTTTATGATGGGGTAATATGGATTGACCATAATTTGTGCAGAAAGATGTGATATGATCTGAGCAGACAAAATTAAACTCACTATATAAGAGAAGATGGATGGCAAGACCCTTAATTGATTGTCTCTTGTTTCATGGATGAATCATTCTTATTCTTGACATTACTAGTACATATTCAATGTGAATAAACTAGGGATTGTTTATGACTCGTTCGTTGGGATTTAGAGATGGTAGATTATAAAACCATTCATATTTAGAGATTTAGGTGTTTCGGGTTAGACTTGTATGGTTTTGTTTTGGCCTTTGGAGTTTAGTTTTGAAATGAATTCTGATTTGTAGCTCATGAATCTTATCATGTTGGCGATTTTTCTTACTGAAATAGTTAAAGATGAGATGGACTTTGAATCTTTCCATTTTATTCTTATATTGTAGCATTAATTAATGATGCTTGTAAACCTCATGAATCCTATAATTGATTAATGGGTAGCTTGCCATTCATATGCCGGCCTACTATAATTCTATAGTCAAAGCCAAGGTAAAGCAATGTCTTTTGTCATGGTAATTGATAAACCGTGGAGATTGACTAAAAAAAATGTTGGTTCTTTAGCAATTTTTTTTTGTTCATGCATATGCTTGAATTCATAGAAGAGTAAGAGCAAAACTTCTTGCTTTGTTGTGTAGCTAATTTTCTAGCCTATTAGCTCAATTGATAGAGCTATGTGTTTAGACATAAAGATGTGGGTTCAAATCCCACGTAGACTATCTTGATATTAATGTTGGACAGATGAGAATCACACGTTTTTCTAGTTTTGCTAGTAGTTGTCATAAAAACGCAGAAGAGAATGCTATCATACATGGATCTGATTTTTTTTTTGATGTCATACACATAGCAACATCAGTAAAAACAGCAAAAAAAGAACTAAAAGATTACCAAAATCATGGATCTGATTTATTTGCCAACATCATGGATTCCAGAGAGTGTTTGTCTGTCATCATGATGCCGTAAATCAGTATTAGTATTTAGTTGTAGCTTTAAACTATTCTTCTAATGCCTTAAGTTGAGCATATTACCAAAATCATGGATCTGAAATTTTTTACAGCTTATTGTGGTTGATGTCAATGTTTTCAATGTGTTTTTACAACTTATTTTGCTTCTGAATGTCATAAAACAGCCAGCACAACATGCTGATTTTTTGCTTCCATAAAAGCAACAATAACAACAATAGAAACATGAATATTTTTTGCAATACAAGGATCTGATTTTTTTGCTGTCATACACGCAGCAACAGCAATAGAAACATGCATATTCCCATTCCTTCTTTATATAATTTGTAAGTTGATGTGGTTCAATTCCCATTTGCAAGTTGTTGTAAAGGTGAGTTAGTTCATTCTCATTGTTGTTGGTCATTATTTATTCGGTTATTCTTGTTTTTACTCAATTTTATTACAATAATATTGTCACTTTTTTGCTCTCAGTTCATAATAGATTTAATTATAGCTATAGCTTTTCACGTTCTCGGTCTGTTATTAGAAATTAGTTACTCCTGTTTAATCAGAAAAATAACAGGTTGCTGAAGCATGGAAGGTGAAGTATTTTTATTTCCAAATTGTGTATCTAAATTTGCGTTTGGATTAGTTCTATTTGCTTATGAATGTGTGGTCTTGTTGATGAAAAGGCGAATTTGTACTAGATGATTCATTGTTCTGTTATACATTATTTTTTACTTCTTTAACTAGAAGGCATGATATATATGGTGATCTTACGCCCATACGGGATCGAAATGCTTGTGGCCTATGTAGGATTTGAACCCACATTTGTGCGTATTGAACACATCGCTCTACCATTTGAGCTAATAGGCTAAAAAGGCTAATGGTAAGATGAATTGAGACAGGTAAGCAATTCATATAGGCAAAATTACAGAAAACCACCCTTTAAATATGAGTGTTTTCGCTTAACCACCCCTTAAATTCAAAATTACATAAAACCACCCTTTAAATGGTATTTGTTTACAACTCACCACCCATTCAACTATTTTCGTTACTTTATCATTAAATATATTATATTTTAATATTTTTAAACTCAAATTTGATTGTAAATATATTCAAAATTTGAATTTAAGGGGTTGATCATATTTTAGGGATTATTTTATTTAATTTAAAAAATAAAATAAATATAGCCTAGAATTATTATCTTAATTTATGGTTGAAAATGTTTATAGAATTTTAAAATATTATGGAAATTACTCTTATTTATTTATATTTTAAATAAGAGTAATTTACATAATGTTTTAAACATTTATAAACATTTTCAAACATAAATTAAGATAATAATTCTAGGCTTTATTGATTATTATTTTTAAAAATAAATGCAATGATCCCTAAAATATAATTGGGCCCTTAAATTCAAAATTTGAATATATTTACAATCAAATTTGAGTTTAAAAATATTAAAATATAATATATTTAATGATAAAGTAACAAAAATAGTTGAATGGGTGGTGAGTTGTAAACAAATACCATTTAAAGGGTGATTTTATGTAATTTTGAATTTAAGGGGTGGTTAAGTGAAAATACACATATTTAAAGGGTGGTTTTCTGTAATTTTTCCATTCATATATAGTGGCAAGCAGTGTTCTAAAATTCGGCCTTGACGGCCGCCAAGACGGCGCCAAGACGGTTGGCGGCTACCTCCCGCTACGAAAAGAGCCTTGGCGGGTTCTTGGCGGAAGCAGTCCTTGGTGGTCGGAACGGGAGACCTTGGCGGTCCTGGCGGGCACGGGACCGGTCTTGGCGGGCTTGGCGGGGCGGGGCGGGACGGGCATGGCTTTCTGGACGGATTAAAAAAAATTAAATCTTTCTTCTTCGTTCAATTTGTTCATGCTGATCGCCTCTTCAACTTCTTCGGTCGCTTCCAGTCTTTCGTCTCTGCAATCTGCTCTAGTTCTTGACCTTATGTTCGACTCGAGTCCTGACTTCTTTGGTGGCGGTGCGGTGGATCGCGGCTGGCGGCGCACACTCGGTCTGGTGGTTGACGCCGACGGTATGCCTCTCTCTCTCTCTCTCTGAGGGACTGTCTCGCTGAGTTGCCGTTGCTGAATAATATTCTCTATTTCTGAATTTTGAGTGAACGAACAATCTCTATTTCAGAATTTGTTTGTGAATCTGAGACTGGGTAAACGAAGAGGAAGTGTCAGAAACCATCTATATTTCTGAATTTTGAGTAAACATAGTCCACACATGCTGAGCAATTGTGATTGCGATTCGTATAATTGTAATTTGTATGTGAATAGGTTTCTGCATTTTTCTTGTCTAATTGTATATTTGTATGTGAATTGAATTGTGTTTTTTATTGTTCAATTGTGATCAGTCGACACTACACTTACAGTACAGCAGTACCTCACTGGCTTAGAGTTTGGACTTTGAATTGTGATAATTTGTTTGGAGTTTGGACTTTGAATTGGAGTATATATTTAATCCAACAGTAACTTACTTTGTTCAATTGTGTAATATATTGACAAGTTAAGTAATTAATGGTGTTGTTTATTTTTTGTTTATTTGTGTAGATTTCGTGAAACTATTTTGTCAATGACTTCTAACGTTGAATCTATGAATGGTGCTTCGAAATTGAAGCGATCTGGAAATGAAGAGATGGAAGCTTAGATGATATGCATTTCGTTTTTTAAATATATATGTTTATGTCGCTTTTTGTTTGTTTTGAGTTGAATAACGTTAAAATGGTTAATGACTTAATCACTTAACTTTCATTTGCATTATGTTTTGTTAATGCAGTGTTGGTAAAAACTTTAGAAATGAATATTTATTATATCATATGTATTCTAGTCCTAATATAAGGGGTAAAAATAATAAAATATTAAGAAAATATTTTGACCGCCAAGAATCCGTCAATAAGGCCGCCGAACCGTCTTGGCGCTTGGCGGTACCTCACCGTCGAGCATCCACCGAGCGTTTTTTAGAACATTGGTGGCAAGACAGGGGAGGATTGAACACATCGCTGAACAATAAACAACACCTCCAAACATACTGACATTCTCCAAGGCAGATAAGCAATTCATATATAATGGCAAGACATGGTGAGGATTGAAGCAAATGGAAAGATAAATTGAGACAGGTAACCCTAATTAACCGATCAAATTGCACCAATCCAAGCAAATGGCAAGACAACTTGGAGACTAGCATAAAGAAATAAGACAAATCAATGGAAAGATTTACCTGCAATACCGGCCAAATCCTTGCAAATGGTGAAGATTGAAGATGGAAGAAGATGAGAAAACACCTTCATGAATGATTAATCAACTTTGATTTAGACCTGGATGTTTCATGGGAGCTAAAAATGGAGATAATGCAGTTTAATATGGAAATGACCAAATGTGTAATAGCTAAAGCAATCAAAACCACAACAAAACCAATTGAAAACCCAAAACTTGGGAATTATAGATCTATGACAACCGCAAAGCCTGATAGATCTGAGGTGTGAGAAGCGAAGCGAAATCCAAATATCTACTCAGAACCGAATCAAAACCCTAAGAAAAGAGAAATTCGACGAAAAGCGACGGCAAGATCAACAAAAGAAAGATAGAAATTCCCTCCGATTGAAAGAAAATCAGAAAATGAAAGAGCGGCTAAGCAAAATCAGAAATCGGAGACAAGTACCTAGAGATGTGTATTGCGATTTCTAAATTTGCAATCTCAATCTCTATGGCGAGTATCTGCCTCGCTTGTTTCAGAGCCGAGTAGGGGGATCCCAAATCTCAATTTCTAGATTTGGGATTTATGGCTTTCGATTTGGGGAAGGATTTGGGATCTCTGTGCAAGGCGGTCGGCTCTTTCCTTCTTTCTTTTTTCAACTTAACGGAGTTATAACATCTTTTCTTAAGAAGCCAACCGAGGGTATTTGGTGAAAAAATTGCAAATCTCAGGGGCATATCACGAATTATGTAAAACTTTCGTACACCAGGCGAATTTGACCTTACCTCAAGGGCACCACGCGGAAATTCCGTTTTTTTTTTCTTTCTAACAAAGGGCTTTAACTTTCATGTGGGTAGTATAGATTTTCAATTCAATTACGGGTGTATATACTGTTTGCAATTTTTACAAGGTCAATGCTGGTTTAAATACAAGTCCAAATATCCAACACCAAGTGGGCTCGTAAGGTCCCAAACTAGTCCAATAAGATACAGCACCGATATGAAGTAAGAATCGGTCAAATACCATCCAATTCAAATCGACTTGAGAAATTGATAAGTACCCGTACGCGGTACGCGCTCATTGTAGTTGTAACTTGTAAGGGAACTCGGCTTCCTGAGTTGGTGAAGATTTTGACCTGATTCCGCGTGTGATCTCTCACAAAGCGACTGGTTACTGACTATTGTAAGCCTGCCGACTCCGGAAGTCGGTGACGGAACCGTACGAATGGCGAAAAAGCCACGGTACATATAAGAGCCCCAAAAGGTAACCCTTTATAAAATAAGACCTAATTAATTAAACAATATTGAGATATCTTGAACAATATATAAATTTGACGAACTAATCTTCTTATTATCAATTTGAAATGTTGCCTCGTTGAGTTTAAATGTTTTTCATAGATCCACACATGACTTTCGTCCAATATCCTAACCCCGCCAAATAAAATCTAGTCGAGTCTAACACTCATCTTAATCTCAGCCTCAAGGAGCTCGATCGATTTGATCTTTAAATACAATTGAAGTCCAATATTCGATCACTGATATTGTTCGTCGTGAATTACTCCCGAGCTATAGCTCATCGATCGATCAGCGTACGTGCTATATACTGAAATTTACTTGAGATTCCATGAAGTTATTAAAATAACTCAATGTAAAGTTAGTTAAATCTTAATAACTCGATTTTAAATAAATAATTTAGATTTAAATTAGTTTGTCCATTTTTTAATATATTTTTTTAAGATCGATAAATTTTTATAGGGTAATCTTTTGAAATCCATGGAGTTCAACTTCACGGAATCCTTACCGACCTACATTAGGAAATGTAAGTTGCAATTAATACTCGATCGAGTTTCAATTATGTAATTAGGCCAAGTCAATGAACGTGTAAAACGACCTTCACTCTCAAAGGTTACCCACTTGCGATTCAATTAATTAGGACAGTCAGCTACTCCATCAAGAATTAGGGTTTATTAATTTGGATTCCAAGTAATTATATTTAGGCGAAATCGGGTATATGCCCATGGAAACTTTACTAATTGGGTATATACCCATCAAAACTTCAAAATTGTTTATATACTCATCAAATCATTTATATTTTGTTTAATTGTCCATCATATATTTAATTTATACTATTAAATGTAAAAATTATTAAAATTTAATTATTTAAATATCAAAATTAGTTAACTTTCAAATAATTATTAAAATGAGACATTAATTTCAATTTATCTCAAACCAAGTAATTTTTTTTTAATTTTATGTGATTTTACATTAAAAAATATGTATTTTATTTCTTTACTATGGTTTATGGTTATTTTGAACTTATACATGAAACTTGATATTCAAAATAAAATCATTGGATAAAAATATAATTATAATTACGTTGAAGTTTAACTTTTATATTAAAATTTTAATTATATTTTCTATCCAATAATTGCAAAGTGATAAATTTTCTAATTATTTAATTTTAGTATATAATTAAATTTTAATCTAATTTTCACTCAATAACATTAGATCAAATATATTATGGATAGACCTGTCAAAACACAACCCGACCCGAACGCCCCGAAAATTTCCGACCCGAACCCGGAAATTTTGACCCAGAATTTTTTTTCGATCCGAACCCGAAACCCCGGAAATTTTTTTGGGTAATCTGGGTTTCGACCCGGTGACCCGGTAATTTTGACCCGATTTACCCGATTGACCTGGTTGATTTCTAATTATATATAATTAATTTTTTTTATATATAATTAAAATTTATTGCAAAACTATCAAATCATGATTTTTTTAATTTAAAAAAGAAAAAATTGACAAATCCGAAATCGACCCGAAACCCAGTCAAACCCGGGTTCGAGTCAACCCGAAAACACCTAGAACCGGTTTTACCCGTGACCCGTTTTACTCGAGACCCGAAGTGACCCGCCCGAATGACCCGTTTGACAGGTCGAAGTATGGACAATCAAACAAAATTTAAATGATTTGATAGGTATATAAACAATTTTAAAGTTTTGATGGGTATATACCCAATTAATAAAGTTTACATGGGTATATAACCGATTTCGCCTTATATTTATAATGAATTATAAATATAAACACCTTAAATTAAAGTGTTTGTTTAACATTATCTATATTGTATTAATAATAGATTAATTGAATCTAAAATTAAATACCATATAAATTGTGTTAACTCAATTTAAACTTGGTAAAGTTTATAATTGTATTTTAAGCTAAATAACACAAACCCGGCCTTAACCTTTTAACAATTAACCTTGCAATATATATACACACTGATACACACAATGTATAAGATCGAGTATCCGCAACGGTGATACTCAACCAAGATATTAAAAAAAAAGATAAAATATAGTATTAAATATATACGTAAACTGTCGAAGAAGAGTGTCTTATTGACACAAAAATTTCTTTTGCGGAAAACTTTCACTTACAACCAACACACTCCGGCCCCTACATTTGTCTGACACTTTTTTTTTTTTTACATATTTTGCTGACAGACACCGGATGTCATTGTGGTGCTCTAACTAATTTAACTTAATAAGTATTATACCTTACAATATACATACATACTGTAACTAATTTAACCTTACAGGTAGGGTTGTTATCTGAGCTGAACAGCTCGAGCTCGGCTCGTTCATAGAGATAAAACAAGCCAAGCTTGAACAGTTTTTTAAGCTCGAACCGAGCCCGAGCCGAGCCCAAAAGCTCGTCATGTCTTAATTTATGAAATTACCCCTAGGGTAATATAAGGGATTAGGTAGGAGGATTGGGGATTAGGGCTTTGTCTCCGCCGACTGCATCTCGCTTCGCTTCTCCCTCGTTCTCCTGCTTGGCTGCTTCGTTCAATTGTTTCTTCAGGTTCGTATTCCTCTCTCTCACATGGCTCTTTCTCCCTCTTTCTCCAGGTTCGTCTTCCTCTCTCTCACCGCGTCTCGCTTCGCTTCTCCCTCTTTCTCCAGGTCCGTCTTCCTCCTCGCAGATCTGAGAAGGGGCCAAGGGTTGCTGGCTTGCCTCAATCCTCACCTGGCTTGTACACAAGCAATGCTCAGAGATACACAAACAATGCTCAGATCTCTCTCTCTCTCTCTCTCTCTCTCTCTCTCTCTCTCTCTCTCTCTCTCTCTCTCTCTCTCTCTCTCTCTCTCTCTCTCTCGTCTCGATTAGGTATGGAACTTTCACTCTCTGTCTCTCTCCCTCTCCTAGATCTCTCTCTTGAGTATCGGCTAAAGAATCTAGCCTCACTCTTCGCTGCTTCCATCTAACCGAATCTCATGTTTTTCCACAGGAGAAGCTCGAATCTCATGTTTTTCATAGGAGAAGCGGAATCTCAAGTTTGCAGGTTTGCCTCTTTATGCAAAAACTAATCGATATTGTCATTGTTTTGCAAGCTTCATCCGTGTGAGTTATCAAATGATTTGTGATGTCTGAAATCAATAAATCGCATATGATCTTAACAATACCAAGAAATTGCTGCTGTGACGAACTTGAATCAAAATGGGAATGAGTACTTTGAGAGATTTCATGGTCATTTTTTTACTTTGAATAACCTTTGATATGTCATGAGTTCACTAGTTGCTTGTATCTCCTTCCAAATTTCAATTCCTCCAAGCGCCTAAACCATCATCAAGACCACACAAGTGAGAGTGCTTACCTCTGATTTCATGGGTATGTGCTTATTGACAACAAGGTTAGGACTTCTTTGATGTAAGTATATACTGTCCTTTTGCATCAAAGCCTACTTGTTATACATATGTTTAGTGATGATTCTCTTGATTTCTATGGATTTATTATATGTATTGTATTCACCATTGTTTCGATCACTCTTCTTGCAATTTAGTTGATATAATATAACAAATGAAGATTCAATGAGCTCTAGATTTCTAAAAATTGAAATTAACTATGTTTATGTTTCTAGCTCAATTGTAGAGATACATGTCAGTACTCCTTTGTTGTCTCTAGGTCTAGATTCAATGAGCTCTAGATTGTATTGTATTCACCATTGTTTATGTTTCTAGCTCAATTGTAGATTATGTCAATACTCCTTTGTTGTTGCATCCAGCGTTTTGTGTGTTTTAGTAGGTAGATAAATTGTAATTGTATGCTAATTCCAATTCCATGTGCATATATGTAGGAGCTCAATGTTGAAGCCTAAACTCCCTAGAGTACATTTGACAAGGATCCTCGTTTTGAATTATTAGTGTTTTATTTCGAATTTATTCGATTTCATGTATTTTTGAACTTTTGGTTATACCGTAAAAAAAATCTATATTTTAAACTTATGTGTTGTACTTTTATTATAACGCAAAGTTGCTTTTATTATGTGGTGTTATTAGTATTGCTCAAGTTAATTTGGTAAACAAACAGTTGAAATGAGTTGAACGAACAGAAACGAGCCGAACGAACAACTCAAACGAGCCAAACAAACGAGCTTGGACAAGGTTGTTCGTTCAGTTCGACCGAGCTTATCAAGTCGAGCTCGAGCATGTGTTTGGGCTCGCGAGCCGAGCTTGAGCATAAAAAAATCTCGTATAAAATTTAGGTTCGAGCTCGGCTCGGCTTGTTTCACCATCGAGCCAAGCTTGAACATGTCAAGCTCGGCTCGTTCGGCTCGTATATCACCCTTATAATATTAGGTCAACGTCAACGGATCGATGAGCTTGCATATAGCAGTCCATCGATCACTATCACTGTATGGAGGTTGGAACTGGCGCCCATATTATCTTAATTTTTTTTTTTTTTTTGATTAGGTAAAAATTCGATGGCCAGACAGGCCTGGCTCATCGAGAGGCCGACAGAGTCGGCAGACGGCGAACCGTCGAACATACAATCTAAGATAAACGGTGCAATACAAAAGCGACAACTAAACAACCCCCAGACGAACAGACGAACCTAACCAAAAAGAGCTGAGAACAACACGGATAAACCCCGGAGCCAAGCGCCACCAAGCGATGACACCGCTGGCTAGCGGTACATCAGGAGTCCCTCCTGTGGGCGATGAAGACGAACCTCCAAGGAAATTTCCGGAATACGGAGTCGCCTCGATGCACACCGCCACGACCCCAGCCAGACCCGACACCGGACACCAGAGTCCCAATACAGACTAGGACCGCCAAGAACAACCGGAAACGTCGTCGAGAGCCACCCTGTATATAACGCACCAAACAACCCTTACGGGAGATTGTCAAGACCCTTACGGGTGGGTTACTCAGACCCTAACGAGATTTTTCTCTTCTTTTTTTTTTTTTTTTTTTGGCAAAGCCACATCCTTGGGCCCGAAGGACCCGAAGCTTGGGCCCTAAGGACCCGAAGCTTGGGCCCTAAGGACCCGAAGCTTGGGCCCTAAGGACCCGAAACTTGGGCCCTAAGGACCAAGGATGACGAGACCCGCCAGAGGAGATTGACAACGAGCCTCTACACCCACACCGGAGTACCAAGGGATGTAGACTCCGGAAGCGGCGACTAGGGGGAACCACGGCCGGCCGAGCGAAGCCGGCAACGGCGGCGCAAGGCGAGGACGCATCCAACAGATGCGATTGAGAGGCAAGGAGGATGCGATTTGAGAAATTGGTTTAATTTGGGGATGGTGGCAATAAATTGGGTAGAGATTAGGGGTTGTGGAAAGAGATTTGGACTGAAAAACTTTGGCAAATCAAGATAGAATCCAGAATTGAGACAAGGGAAGAGGCGAGGGACGAAGAAGGAGGGCACCGGAGAGTGGAGACCATGGCGGCCAACGAGGAACCCCGCCTTGAAGTTGAAGCCACAACGGGATTTGGGATCGAAGAAATGATATTTTAGAGATTGATATGGCCAAGGATGGAAATCATGGAAAGATTTGGAATTTGATTTGGGTGATTCCAACAGAAGATTTCACAAATTGGATTTCTCAAATTGAATTTCACAAAAATGGGGTTTCACAAAAGAGAGTTTTTCTCTCTTAAGGGAGAGAAACCTCACGTTTCCGTATACAACACCTTAGCCCCCCATCTATATCTATATAAACTCTTAATTTAGAAGAGTTTAGGCTGACGTGTCACACTTAGAGTGATTTTAGGAATTTTGACCAATCCTATTTTTCTCTTTAATTTTAATTTTCATTTAATTTAATTATCATTTTTTCTTCTTTTTCCTTTAATTCTATTTTTACTTTAACTCTCTTATTTTTAACTAATCATTTTTTCTCCCCCCTTTTAATTCTTCCAATTGATTTTCATCTTTAAAATAATCAATGGGTTTAATTCAAAACATAAATTAATATAAATCCGTGTCTATTTGCAAATATTCGATACTATCACAATGGAGTCAATCTTGATTGAGCTTATTATATCTTACTTTTGTGAGTTTGTTTTTATATGTTTACTTCAAAATATTTAAATAATATTTTATTAAATGGTATAATATCAATTTATTTTTTAAAAATCGCGCCATGGCGCGGGAACTATACTAGTAAACTCTTAATTTAGAAGAGTTCAAGCTGATGTGTCGACCTTAGAGGGCTTTTAGACATTCTGACCAATCATAATTTTTCATTTTCTCTTTATTTTCCTTTAATTCCCATTTCATATCTTTTTACTTTAATTTCTCTTCATTTTTTCTTTAATTTTTTTTTTCTGTAGTGGCCTCTCAACGGGATCTTAGGGTTGTTCGTTTGGCCGTTTCTTCTCCGCCTGGCCATCTCGATCATTCACCTTCCTCCGCCTGGCCGATTCGATCACCTTCCTCCGCCTAGCCATCTCCGTCCCCTTCTCCGCCTCCTCCTATGGATTCATTATGTACTTTCCTGTTCCTGATCTCCCACGATCGACATTCGCTCTTTCTCTCCCTCCTTCTCCAATGCCCATCTCCTTCTCCAATTTTCTGCAGCTTCATGGAATTCGTCCCATCTTTCTTATCCTTCCTTTTCAATCTCCTTATTCGAATTCGTCCCATCTCTCTGAAGAGCCCGACATCTCCTTCTCCAATGCACATACCTTCACCGAATTCTTCCCATCTCTTTCTCCAATCCTCTTGGGAGGAGTATGCCGAAATTGAAGGGCTTTCGAAGAGTGGTTGGTGGGGCTTGTGTTTGGCATCAACCCTAAGCAAAGATCTCGGTCTTTAACTACTTCTCTTTCATCGTCCTCTTGATCTTCCCTCTCCCACCGACCGGCGATTCTGGAACTGCACTGGTATGCTTGCTCTTTAATTACCTACTCAATTGATTGATCTTCATTCTTTTTTTTTTTCATTTTCCTTTTTAATTCTTAGGATTTGGATATGCGATTATGGATCTGTGATTTTAGATCTGCACTGGTATGCTTGCTCTTTTCCTACTCTTAATAATTTTTCATGTTATGCATTTTACATATATATAAACTCTTCATATTTTCATTTTCTGTAAATTACTTCTATATATTACTCCTTTATAAGAACCTGCTTTTGAATTTTCCAATCAACAAATAATAATTCAAATTAAAATATTAGTATGTGGACTGCAGAATTCAGTTTTGTTGTTTATTTTAGATTGTTCATGAATTCCTGTTCTGCAAATTTAAATATATCGAGCTGAGTCTATACCAAATAGAGCTAGATATGGATTGATTTTGTATTGCATATAGATGTAGATAAGAACTGATAATTTTTTTAGGTTTGTTAAATTTTGTAATTATTCCTATTTTCTGTGATTGAATTGGATTTGTTTTTATCCATGATTACGGAGGTTGTTAGTATTTTAGTTTTCCTTCATTTTTTCTCACACAATATTCTTAGATTCTGATTCGAGATTATCCATTTTTTCATTACTCCTATTTTCTGTAATTGGGTTGTATTTTAGGTTGATTTGAGATTATCCCATTTTTTTCATTACTACTACTGCCACTTTTCGAGTTCTGAAACAACAAACATGCATGTACTCTCTTTGCTTCTTTTTTTGGACATAAATGTTGCTGAGGAGTGGCAGCTCTTAACATATTGTTGGACTAGCATTTTATGGTTGAAAGCACAACCCAATTTCAGTTGGTTTACCAACTTTGCCCCTTAATTTTGTCTTTCTTTGCATTTGGTAGATGAATAAAATATCTGTGTAGTTTAATTTGCTGATAAAATCAACTTTTTACTTTCGAATTTATGCAGCTTGCATTGCTTAGTTTTAGTTTGCTGTTTATCCAGGATTACAGTGTTCTTGATTACGTGGAGAAAATGGTTGATGGCTTCTCATGATGTCTATGCAATTTTAGTGGAACGAACAAGTCAAGGCAAGATGCCATCTCTTGCAGATCTTGAAACAAATCCAGGTGATTTAGGTTATAAGGTTGTTATAGTTTACATAACAATTGACCCTATGCTTCTAGAGTTGGAACAAGTTTCCCATTGTATTGCAATAGATTGTTCTCCCTCCAACATCAATATTTTTGCTCAGAGACTTGCTCAATTGGTTACGGTCACATGGGTGGTGCAGAGAAAGATGCAAATATTATTTTGGATAGGTGGGTGGATCGAAGCGCAAAGTTAAGGATGTGTTTGCACACAAGTGTATTTTCTATAGGTTCCTTAAAACTTGGCATTACACAGCACCCGACTTTGCTCTTTAAGGATTGAGTTATTTATTTATTTGCCTAATTTTCTGTGTTTACATAACTGATGGGTTCCTTGGAACATCTTCATGTACTAAGTTTATTCATGATCCGTAATTTGTTGTTTGCTTCAAAATGGAGATTCTTTTGATTTCATGGAACTTTTTATTTTATAAGTTTCTTTGTGATTCAAAGTCTTCTCTTAGCTTTGGCATAGAGAAGCTTGTGTCATTTGATTCTGCATTCTTTTACTTGGAGTGGTGTTTATTGAAAAGTTGAATTTAAGGTGCTACCACAATGGTTCTTAAAGCCTTACACGTACTTATACATTATCATACAAATGATGTTGCAGCTTCATAGTAGGTGCTTTAAATCCTCTACCAAAGACTGATGTTTAAGATAGGGAAGTTATGAAAGGTGTTGTCGGGGGATTTTGGGTTTAACGTGGTGCATTTTCTTCCTATATCGTTCGTATATGTTTTTTCTTTCTCGCTATTGGTAAGAGGCTTTAGTACTTACCGGGGTAGTCCTCAATTCATATTCTTATAATTCTTATAATAATATTTGTAGTTATCATTATAACTATAATATATACTTATAATATACAATATAATATAATGTATCTACTAATATATAATTTTGCTTTTCTTATTTCTTTCTTTTTTAATGTAAATGCGCCATGGCGCGGGGATATGACTAGTATTATCTTAATTTGAAACATCGAAGAACCAACTCCACATATATATTACTAATTTATTAACCTCTTGACGCCTCAAATAGTAAGTGATACGGTAATTACAAAAGGTTTAAAGTTAATTAAAGTAATGAATCCTAGCTAGTAGCTACCCAACAGGCCAACATATTATTGTCAGAGCATCTTCAAGGGATTCGATTTCCACTTTGATAATTTTAAAACATTTTTTTTAATTTAGTTTTCCTCTCACTTTCAAAAATAGGAATTCAGTATAAAATATAACAAAACTTCTCAAAAAAACAACATTTTCTAAAACTAAATAATTCGAAATAAAGTAACTATTAAAAAAATATTTAAATTTGTTATTTAAATAGTTATCTTTAATAAAAAAATTATCAAAATAAAAGAGAATTTTTTATATGTCTATGTAAAAAAATATTTTTGTTTAAATATATTATAGAGAGATGTTCATTTTGTTATTTAATTGAGCATTTTTAGTAGTGAAAAAAAACTAAAAAAATAAAAACTATGAAAAAAGTGATGGGACATAAAATCATGACCTCAAGGTAGACCTGTCAAACGGGTCATTCGGGTCGGGTCACTTCGGATCTCGGGTAAAACGGGTTTTGGGTATTTTCGGGTTGACTAGAACCCGGGTTTGACCGGGTTTCGGGTCATTTCGGGTCGATTTCGGGTTTGTCAAAATTTTCTTTTTTAAATTAAAAAAAATCATGATTTGATAATTTTGCGATAAATTTTAATTATATATAAAAAAATTAATTATATTTAATTATAAATCAAACGGATCAATCTGGTCACCAGGTCAATCGGGTTACCGGGTCGAAACCCAGATTACCCGGAAAATTTCCGATTTTTCGGGTTCGGGTCGAAAAAAAATTTCGGGTCAAAATATTTGGGTCTTCACCCAAAAAATTCCGGACGGTCGAGTAGGGTTATGTTTTGACAGGTGTATTTCAAGGTAATAACTATACTAACTTATTAACTAAGCTAATTTGGTTTTTAACTAAGGCCATCTCCAACAGTTTCTTTAAAAAATTTCAAAATGAGAAACAAAATACATATTCTTCAAATTATTTTTTGCTTTAACTCCAAACGCTTTTCCATTTCAAAGATTTGAAGAATCATTTAGTTTGGATAATGCTGCAGATTTGAATAATCCTCTTTATTTTTTCCGGTAGTTCTTTATTTTGAATAATGTGATTGAGAATCCGTCGAATAAAAAAAATACCTTAAAATTATCCAATAACTCCAATATCCCCGAACGAAATGCTCTCACCCCTCTTCGTCCGCCAATGGCGGGAAAGATTAATTTCGTGGAAGGTGCTTGTGAAGCTGTGATGATTGTGATCGTTCGTACCCGAAGTATTAACAAAATTTAAATATATAAAATATAAATATACCGGTGGTGGTAAGGTCGTTGACTCAGTCGTCGGCCTACAGCGATAATACATTAAAATCGATTCCTCTATAAAAACCAAAGTATAGTCACAAGCCGATCCACCCACCGATAAAAAAAAAAAAACTCGCCTCTAAATCGAGAAACCCAATTCAAATTTATTATCGATCGGTCCTATCATAATTAGCATTAATCGATCGATCATGGTGACGATGAGTACCAAGAACGCGAATTCCTTCTGCGGCCACGACGCGACTCAATTCGTGGAGGTAGCCAACCACCAGCACAACACCTTCCCCTGCGGCGCCTGCAAGACCCCCATCGTCGGAAAGAGGTTCATCTGCAAGACTTGCGGGTACACCCTCCATCCGTTCTGCAAAACATGTCCGGCGAGCCTCTCCTTGAAGACCCTCCACCCGCAGCACGAGCTCGCCCTCCTGTCCACCCCTTCCGGCGCTCCTCCGTCGCGCCAGTGCGACGTCTGCCAGGAGCCCATCGAGGGGACGTTCTATTCCTGCCACGCCAGCCAACAGTGCGACTTCGACGTCCACCCTGTGTGCTCCCAGATGCCCTCCCGGGTGCCCCACGTCCTCGACACCACACACGGCCTCCAGCTCCAGCACCAGCCCAAGGGCACGAGGTTCTGCGACGTGTGCCGCGACGAGTGCGGTGGGTGGGCCTACAGGAGCGCGGTCTTCGACGTCCATTTCGGGTGCCTCTTGACACCTACCGATACCGCTAAAGCGACGGCACCGGGAGTGCCGGTCAAGCTGCAGGGTGCAACGACGACGACTCGATCAATCATTCAGGCGAATCAGGGTCCGGGTCCAGCTCAGGGTCAGGGTCAGCCGGCACCGAATCCTTATGGGATGGGTTGGGGGCCGCAACCGCAGCAGCAGCCCTTCTATTTTGGGTCGTGTCACTTCCAGTACCCACCGTATATGGGATATGGATATGCGATGCCGCAGCAGTTAGGACCATATGGGTGGCCACATCCAGGAGGTGCCTATCCTTATGGTAACGGGACGGTTAACGCTGCAACTCAATCAAGCCGGGGGAGCTCAGTATCGTCCAGGTTAATGAAAGGTGTGGGGATGAATGTGCTTGCCGGCATAGTTGTTGCTATGATGGGTTTTTAATTTCTTAGAGGTGAATATGGAAATTCATATATTGTGCCTTTTTCTTAAAGTCTGCATATATGTTTTGACGGTTTTTCGTCTATTAACCTGTCGGCTTATCGTCAAATTTCTTAATTTTCCATAGATTAAACCCATTTTCTCCCAAATCTCTTAATTTCTATTCCTCCAGTGTACAGTAACACATAAGCATGATATTCGGTGTTATGTAAAATTATTTCAATTCATAATAATTGATAATCTTTTTAATGATTATAATTACGGTGTATGTAATTGATAATTTTTACACATCTACAAACAAATATTTTTTTCAAAAAATTATGCTTTAGAAAACAATTTTGATAAAAATATTATTAATTTGTTATTTTAATTAACTCATATTTGTTTTTTTACAAAAATATTTTCATGATTTTTCAAAATATTATTTCCATACGTGTATGATTCATCGATCAGTTATATATAACATTGTTATAGTTTTTAAAAAAAATTATTACAATTTTGACCTAAAATAATTTTATGTAACACCTTTTTACATAAAATGAAATAGCTGGTCTTCACCAGTGAAGACTATTAATTTGTGTGACTCAGACCGATGACTGGGGGTCGTGTGTACAGACGCTGGTAGCTTAGCACACAAGCCGAGTGAGGTTTCATTATAAAACCAATTGACAATAGAAGGAGTAGCCCACTGACTCATATATTAGGGCTTGTTATGTTCAACTTTCCAATGTGGGACACTTTTTGATCTCATTCACATCTCTAACACAAATAGAGCCCCCCAAGGTCACCTTCATGTCCAAGCGATGAGCCAAAACCGTCACCCAAATTGGATTCAAGTGACGGATTTACTCCAGTAGGTCGCCTAGGATCTCTAGTACAAAGGACGGTTCAAGCGACGACCTCCCGTCGCCTGAGTGACAAAGGCGACCATAATCATGTTAAGGCGATGGATTAATTCCATGGCCTAAATGTAAAACTGGCGTAGTGAATTTCAACATATTTCCTGTAGAGTATAGTCTTATATTCACGTATACATTTCATACAAATGCATTTTATACCATAAGTAACAAGCTGCAGGTAAGAGTGAAGGTAGGGGTATTTTAGTCTTTTCATGTCTTTTCATGTCCTGTTCTAATTGCTGTTAAGAGGTTGTTAGTTGTGTTGTAAGGACATAACAAACTTTCGGCAAATTGAGTTTGAGAGGTTTTCCGAGATTCCTCCATTGAAGCTCATGAATAGAGCTTGATTGAGTTTCTGTTCGATTCGATCTTTCATTGTTTAGTTTCCAAACCCGATATGTAAATGAGTAAATCCCCATCCCCTCATTGTTATACTTGGGCACGTAACAAAAAAAAAAAAAGTATTCCGCTAATTTTACAGCATATTCGTTAAGAATACTTGATATTTTAACTATTTTTTTTATCAACTTATTAAAATTATCATTTTAATGATTAGAGATATTAATTAGTTGTGATTTTCAATAAAATAAAAGGATATATAGTGAATAATTAGAGGTATAATTTTATTTTTATTTTTTTCTTAAAAAAATTGTAAAATAATATTTTTTAATTAATGGAGTGAGTATTTACAAGTAGAAAGCGTTTTTTTTTTAGAAATTTGAAATAATATTCTTATACCTATCAGCAATTTTTTCCATTCCTCTTCCAATAATGTTAGAATATGTAAAGGATTGGTGTACCTTCCAACACAAATCCATCGATTCTCAAGGAGATATAGAGCAATAGCAATACAATGAGTTTAATCTGATGAGAAGATTTACGTGGAGAGATGAGGGAGAGATGGAGTGTTTTACCCCGACTAACTTTGACTTATTCAAACCCTAAATAATAGAAATAATTAAACTAGTTATTAAATCCTTTTGACCAAAAAAAAAATTAAACTAATTAAATCCTAAATAATAGTGGATTTATTATATTACTTAACAGAATATACTCCGTATAGGCCAAATTACATCCAAACTGACAACTTAATTCACGATTTGGCGTTCATGTCAAGTGGTCATTTGGTCCCAAACTATACGTCTACACGATAAGGATTCCGTGGAGCTAAACTTTATGGATTTCAAATGATTACCCTATAGACATTTATCAATGTTAAAAAATAAATTAAAAAATAACCAAATTAATTTGAATCTAAATCATTTATTTAAAATTGAGTGGTTAAAATTTAATCAATTTTTTTTTTGGTCCTGAAAATATAATCCATCCCATCAAAATGCATGAAAATAAATTAAAGATCGCAAGACATTTTATATGCAACTAATTTAACCATACTATAAGAAAAAACTTATTTACCAAATGACACAAATTAAAGCTCACAAGGACAAATATTGTAACTAAGTTAACCTTGCAATATGTATATATACTGTAACTAATAAAGCAAACGTTCACCCGATTAGAGTGTCAAACACTAGTAGAAAAAGTCGGTTTTACCTCGGTTCCGTGTGCAAGCTTTACCACGGTTCTGAACCGAGGTAAAAGTGGCTATAGTAAATTTGTTTACCACGTGAGCAGAACCGTGGTAAAATCGCTCACCCGTGGTAAATCTGTCCGTAGTTTTATGCATTGTGAACCGTGGTAAATGTACCAACCGTGGTAAATAGGTCATGTGGTAATTATTTTGATCCGTGGTAAATTGTTGAACCGAAGTAAATATGTATGTGGTAATTGTGTTTTGAACCGTGGTAAATACATATTGTGGTAATTGCTACCATTATTATAATAGCCTATGCGGGATTTGAACCCACATCTTTGTGTATAAAGACATCACTCTACCATTTGAGCTAATAGGCTTCCAACTATATTAAAAGAAACTTATAAAAAAATGTAAACAATTAAGTATCTCCATGTAATTTACTAATTAAGGAGTGCGTTCAGGGCCTCCATGTGAAAGAAGTAAACTATTAAGTAACTAAACAATTGCACTATTCAATTCCTAATCATGCAGCTAAGAGACTCACTGAAAGAAAAAATCAAATCATAAATGCATCACTTTATCCTGGTTTCAATGCAATTACATAACAGGAACACACATCACATTTCTGCAATGTCCTTTAACAATCTCAATTATAAAATTATTGACTAGATTTGATTGTAAATGAGAACTCCAAATCAAACCCAGAGAATAATAAACAAGGAAACTATGAACAAATGCTTGAATAAGGACTTCATTATTCAATAAACAAAATTGACAGGTTTGCAATCCCTTGCCTACAAGCATGAACTAGGTTGAGGATTCATTTTAAGCAAATCAACCTGACTTTCAGTAGTACAAAACACAAAAGAAGTTTTATTGATTTGCAACCCAATCATAAAGTTTCTCACATTTGGCAACAAGAAATATCTTCACCAGTAGAACAATTCTAAATTACAATGAAGGAGTTGACTATGAATACAAGCAAATAAAACCTAGTCCAGAGCCAGCAGCAGAAGAACGCATTTTGATTTACATGTTGAACATGAAAATACCACTATGCAGATAATCATGCAAGGTGGGAACTGCATTTACTAAAACAAGAAACCAAAAAATCAATACCTGCTTTTCATTGTCTTATTGATCCAGGTGTGAGATAACAAGGCTAAAGGGGGCTCACGCCGATGGGGAGATCCAGACCAGTTAGGGTCTGAGAGCGTTAATAAGAAGTCTTTAACTGAGAATGAACCTGCACATTGAACATTTGAACCATTAAGCAGACTCTTTTAGACCTTTCAAACCAGCACTCTAAGCAACAAAGACAACATATTTGGAAGCAGATAGCAGAAATACATTCAATCTGAGTCCATTATCATTATCAGTTCAAGCTGGTATACATCTTGTAGTTAATTTTACTCTATGAAGGCCGAAACTCGAATGCGTTTGTTTTACATAACCTGTTTCGCTCAAAATAATTATAGTATAGTTACTTGATGCGCTCTTGGCCGACGACTGCAAGGCATTTGCATCCATGTGCTCCAAGATCCGGCGTGCCTCTTCCTCTCTAGCAGGAACCACTTTCCTGACCCTGAAGCCAATCCGAATTTGCTTTGATATCGGGCAAATGGTGACTGTGAAGTAAAATGTGTTTGAGACCTATACAGTTTTTGTAAACCATCGGAAACTCAGATATTGCTCATTCATGGAAAATAAGTTGATACATCTAATGAATTTCTATCTCTTGGTTCAATTCATTTAATAAATCACTAACATTTGTTCTCTTAAGCAAACTCTATGAGCATACCTCACTTGACCGGAATTCAGCTCTTGTAACGTGAGCGATGACTTCAAGTCTTCAAAGTTGATAACAGGCTGTTCTGAGTCTTGTAGTTCAGTGTAAAGAACGTAGGACTTTAACCACAAAAAATCACCAACACCCATCTGCATCATCAATAAAAAAAATGTGAATTTTGCAGTATAAGAATCAATCAAGAGACCTGAAATCCAGTCACTTTCATTAGGCTATGATCTTACCCGGCGCAAGAAATCAACATGTTATAGGACATTTCGCAAAAGATTCGCCCCTCAGTCAATAAACTTTCCAAAGTTCCAACCTATCAACTTCCTGACTTTTATGCGCCCTTTTCTCTTGCCATCTTTTTGCTTTTCTTATTTTGCTTCTCAGTTCCGCTTCTTCAAACAGTAGTTTCTCTTTTTCAGTTTCTGGCGAGATTCGGTTTACTTCAACTACTTTCCCTGTGTGGGAGCCGTGAGCCACAAAGATGAAGTTGGCTATGAGTGCAATCACATCTGAAGGAGATGAATTTTGTGCAAATTGAAAAGATTGTGATGTCAATATAACAATGCACTATTAGGACAGCAACATATGGTTTTCATCATATGTATCAATTCAGCAAAAGAAGTCCTCTCTCACTCACAATGAAAGCTAAGAGCATGCCCAAAAAGGGGGATTTCACCTCTTTTTGTTGAATTGAATCAATTGATAAAGGTTCTTAAAGATAATTATTATCCACACCCACAAGTTAATCTCCAAACACCAAACACTAATCCTTATTTAGACAGAGAACTCAGAAAACAATAGAACCCATAAGAAAAATGGTGCAAAACAGAAACATCCATTCAAAAAGTGAAAAAAAAAAAAAACTAGATGGTATTTGGTTGCGAGAAATGGGATGTATTATGAATGGATTTGAGACCCCATGTCTAGTGTCAGTTTTGCGCTTTCGAATTTTAAACCCAGTTCCTTAAACAACCAACTTTCCCGTATCCCACCATGGATGCTTGTCTCTAATTGCATTCCAACATGATTCCTCAATCTAACCAAACATCTAAAATAATCTATCAAGTCCCAAATTCCCATTCCATTTCTTCATTCCAATATCATACCTAAACTTCAACCAAATGCCACAACAAGCTAAACCTCTCCATGTCCATGCCAGAAAAGCAAATAAAAAAACCAAAGTTCTAAAATACTAAAATCAGTCAGAATTTAAATCTAAAGCAGCGTAGGTCAGAATTTTTTACCATTATCGGATAAGCTGATTCCAAGTGAAAATTCTCGGAGCCCTCAGAAATGTTCAAAAATTCGCCTGAAGAAAAATTGAAACAACAAAAAAAGAAGGTATTGATATTTTGGTTTCCCATTTTCGCAAAATCAAACCCTAATCTCGCTCTTCCCAATTCCCTATTTCCCCAAATCAAACCCTAACCAAACACTATCAAGCTCCTGAATTGAAGAGAAAGGGGCTCGAGGTTACCTCAAAATAAAGTTGGAGAGAACACCGGAGATCTGAGGAAGAGAGAGAGAGAGAGAGCGGTCCCTATTCTCGAGCGCGAACCAGCAGCACAAGAAGGCATCCACGTTGAGTTGAGACGCATTCAGGCGGAATCAAGGCAAGCTCCTCACGACAAGCTCCGACACAGGCGGAATCGAAGGTCGATGGCGATGGAGAGAAGTCGGGGGAAGATATCAAGAACAAGGGCGATGGCGATGGACGGAGCTGCGGTGGTTGATTGATTAACGACGAGGAGATTCGTTGGCGGGGGAGCTCACCACAACCGGCGTCGGGCGCGACAAAGGAGGAGAGGAGGAGGAAGTGGAGGATGGAGAGAGAAGGAGCCATGGAGAGAGCTCGGGAGGAGATTTGGGAGGCGATGGAGAAGAACATCTAGGGGCAGGAGAAGGTCGGTTAAGGGTTTTATTTTTATTGCTTAACATTGAAATTTACCACGAAAAAAAAAAAGAACCGTGGTAAATATGGTGTTAATTTACTTCGGTTCTTGGAGAACCGTGGTGAAGTTGTTGACTTTGAAAATTTACCACGAAATTACACGGAACCGCGGTAAATTTGGGTAAATTAACTGTGGTCAAAGGCCATTTTTCTACTAGTGAAAGTGGAAAAAAAACCCTTCTGGGATGAAATCAACGCGCTGGGCCGATGTCCACGCACCCCCAATCTGGTGCTCTCACCTTGCTTCCCCATATCTCAGCAGTAATCCCACCGTCTCCGGCCGGCCAGTTCGTCACCATCGCCACCACATCGCGGTTGTTCCGAAAACCTCTCTTCGGAGAGCCCCAAATCTCTCTTCGGAGAGCCCCATTCCCCTCCTTGGAGAGTGCTCGGAACCACAAACCCCTCCACCTCTGCTTTGCCTGTCATCGATGGCATGTCTTCAGCGGGCTGGTGTGGCGCTGTTTGGCTTCTCCACCACTTCCGTCTTGTCTGACTCCCCCTCTGTTGCTCGTGCGGTCGGAGTCAGATACCCCATCCCCTCTTGGGTTGTCGAGTCTCCGGTCAATCGATGAATCCTACGAATCGGTTTCGATTCGCCAAACCGATTCGCCCCAAATCATGGGTTCCCTCACGCCCCCAAATCGTTGGGGTTCCTCTCGATTTATCCTCCAAATCGCCCTTCGGTGTGGTTCTCGCCTTCATTCTCGGCGATCCATTTTCCGTCCTTCGATTTGCTATCGACCGCCTTCCTTCTCCTCATCCATGGCGCGCTTTCTCCGCTGCCGCCCCTCCCTCGTCTGTCTAACTGGATCTTTTCGGTCGGCGCCTCCCTCGCTGCTATGGCCTCTTTTTCCGGCGACTTGGTCCCGCCTTTGGTGGGATCTGGTTTCGCCGGCCAATCCCCCTCCTCTGGGCTCTTGGTCTGGTGTTGTTGGCCTCGTCGTGCGTCGCCGGCTGCTGGCGTTGGGAGGCTTTCTGCATCAACTGCTTCCGGTGGTCAATACCGTCGATACGGCTTTCCTCCTCAAGCCCATTTGTTGTCCTTTGGGCCCAACCTATTTACCTTGGGCCCAAAGTTGGCCCTAAAGATTTAGAAAAAATTAAAAAAATAAAAAACAAAAATTAATAAATATTATTATTATAACTAATAATAAATAATCCCGATTATCCGAAAGGGTTGAAACCAAATTCCGAAATGACTTGATTAAAGCCCGAAAGGGCCTCTTGGTGCGTTTTACGAGGGTGGTTCTCGGCTGCAAGTCTGGTTGTTCTTGGCGTTCCTTTCCCGAGTTGGGGCTCTGGCGTTTCGGTGTCGGGTCTGGCTGGGGTCGAGGCGATGTGTATCGAGGCGACTCCGCATTACGGAAATTTTCTTGGAGGTTTGTCTTCATCGCCCACAGGACTCCTGATGTATCGCCGGTCAGCGGTGTCACTGTTTGGTGGTGCTTGGCGTCGTCTCTTAGTCTATGTTGTCCCTAGCTTAGTCGGGTTAGGTTTGCTTGTTCGACCATATTTGTTTGCTTCCCACTTTTGTACTGCACCTTTTCTTCTGTTTATTATGTTCTTGTATTGACGGTTCGCCGTCTGCCGACGTTGTCGGCCTCTCGAGGTGTCGGGTATGTCCGTCCCTCGAATTATTTCCTTATCAAAAAAATAATAAAAAAATCCTGTAACTAATTTAATTAACCTTCCTAGCGGCTTCTTATAATTTAGGTCAACGTCAACGGATCGACGACTTACTAGCTCGTGTAGCAATCTGTCGATGCATGTTATCTTTGAAACATCGAGGAACCACACATTTAACCTATTGAAACCTTTTCAAGCTAGGTTTAAAGTTAATTAAAGCAATGAATCCTAGCTACCGAACGTATCCCACCCTTATACTTATAAAATTAGAAGCAGAGTCTTTGTAAAAAATTGCACCACGTGTCCTTTCCTGAGCAAAACTAAAAAACCCTAATTTGCAGTCTCTCTCCCACGTTCTCTCCTCCAACTGCTGAAAAAAATTTAACTTCTTCCTTGCCCACGTTCCCTACTTCTCTAATTCTATTCTCTTCCCTTTCAATTATTTCATTCTTTCCGGTCTCTCAAAAGGTTGCTATACAAAGAAGAGTTCGGTGATTGTGGCGCTCGATGGTGAAGGGACATGAGACCAACAAAGTCGGCGGAGTCGATAAGGAGTACGGTGAATCCGACAATGGCATGAAGGCGGCGTTGGTCAAAGGCATCTAGCAAAATAATTTGGGTAACTTAGGCCAAAATTGAGTAGTTATCTTTCTCTTGAAATTGAATCCATGTTCTACTTATCTTAAAATTAAATTGTTGTTATGCAATTCAGGATAGAAGTAATTAGCTATTCTATCTTTGTCGTCCATGAATAGTACCATGGCCACAGTCGACGGGCTGTCGGAGAACAAAAATTGGAAGTTTTCAAATATGTGAAGAAAAAAGAGAAGAAGAGACCATTCTTTCAAGGAATAACATATTAAGTTGGAAAGGTAACATCCATGGAAAGATTGGAGATCTCTAATTTCAGGAATGCTTGCCCAAAAAATCGCTTCTTTTTTCCATCTATATGTTTAATTTCTGAATTTATGTGTTTGATTTCTCATGATCAGTTGAATCCTGAACTACTTAAATTGGATACACATTATTGAAATTAGCCCTGTTCTTCCCAATTTAAGATCCAAAACTGATTAACAATTTGTATGTTTTCAAGGCATGCTCATCCAACAAAGTTGCTTTTTTAAAATCTATTTTTATACTCAACTTCTGAATTTTTGTACTTGATTTCTCATGGGTTGACTTCGAAACTGCTATTTCATTTGAATAGGCACTTTTCTTTTTAATTTAAGATCGAAAATAGATTTAGGAATTAATTGATTTTGTTGTGTGAATGGTCAAGTTTTGATTTAATTAAATTTGGATGTTGCCTTTGTTTTTCGATAAAATAAAATAAGTTTTAGATGTAAATGATAAATACTAATTTTATTTAGATTTGTTAGGTGCCTTTGTAATGTTTGGGTATTTTGATTCGAGGAATTGCCTGCTGAAACGATGGTTTAGGCATCACGGACTTCACTTAGAAACTATGGTCTAGGCATCATATATTGACTTGAATTTTGTTATTTGGTGTTGTCTTATCAGCCAAAGATCCGAATTTCTGGTAGTAGTGCTTATCCTTGGGAGTTTGATTGCTCAAGATTAAGACAAACTTAAGACAAACTCCGGGTAAATGTGGTGTAATTTTGATTTGTGCCATGTCCCAAATCGGTGGATTGATTGCAGCAAAAGTTAGTGCATTTCCAAACCTTCTAAATTATTGGTATCTTTTGCTTGTGACCGATTCAATTTCATTAGTTGCATACGTATTTGATTACCTTAGCATCATGAGTTCTTATGTTCCGATGCTTATGAAAGTCAATAGTTTAGACTAATCTCTAATTAAGATAGTGATCTATTTTTACAAGGGTGTGACATTTACTTAAGCCTCTCTCAATTAAACAAAAACTATTAACACATTGCACAACACATAAAAATATAAAATCCTTTTCAATAGGAACTTGAGAATTTGTTTTCTGATTTCTTTCATCACATTCTTGAGAAGAACATGATGAACGAAATCGTCTATGGTAGATTAATTTGAAATAATTGGACTCTCATGATAACACACACGACCTTAAATTGAGTACAATCATAAATCAATTATTTTCTTCAACCCAATTCACGGGTATAGTGTGAAATCTATTATTGCGATAAACCTCGGGTTTTAATATTAAATGCAATAATAATAATAAAAGCCAAAAAGGTAAAAACATCTAAAAATAAATCATCTATTATAGGTCAATTTGAAATAATCAATTCCCATAAAAATACACGTACACAACCTTAAAACGAGTAAAAACATAAATCATTAATTTTATTCAGTCTGATTCATATGTATGGTGTGAAATAAATCATGACGATGAAAATCAAGTTTCAATATTAAATAAAATAGGAATAATAAATATCATTTATCTAAATATCATTTATTGTGTAGGTATTACTATTCATCCATTAGTATTATTTTTAAACATCTTTCCTTTATTATTAAGAGCTTGAGATTTATTCTTACTTGGTTAGTTTGTTATTTACTTTCTTTTGTTTTTTTTTCTATATAGCCTTAAAATACAACCCACGTTCTTGATGTCATCGTATCTCCAGGTTCTTTTGTTTAACACTCCACATTCTTTGTGTATCTCCATAGCCGTAACAGTCCTTGATACAATTAGCGATGGCCCTAAGCAAATCGTGCACATCAAGCTTGCCCAATTACCTTGCTTGCTAACAGAGAAGAGGAATCATCCTAATTGAAGAATTGCAAGGATTCATGCATGGTCTGATCGAGAGAGGATTCCAGAGACACCAAAATCAACGATTTTTACATGTTTTTGTCAATTCATCAGGAGATTGGAAGGCTTGATGTCATAGTGGAAGTCACTTGCGTCGGATATGTAGTCTCTCCTGGAGTTATGTTCGTCGAGCGGGTTTTTTCATTCAGAAGCTCGATCCTTGGGTCAATTTTTCATCCTTAATCCTTTGAAAACCCTAATTTTTCCCAAATCCCCAAACTGAATGTGTTTATCGTTAGAATAGTGGACGTGAATGTTGAATTTGCATCTATTGACTATCAATTTGTCAAGTTGGGATGATGTTCAAAGTTTGAACCTTTTTACCATTAATCATTGAAGGATTACAATAGGAAAGTTTGATTATATGTTGATTTGTGTTTTCTATGTCTTGATTTGGATTAACACCATATCTAATGCACTTTGTTTTAGCAAGATGAAGAAATAGTGTAAATTATAGTTAGTTATTTTTCATAGAAGCTTTATGGTTTCAACATTCATTGGTAACTATTCTATTTTCCATGAATTTATCAATTTTTATTAATGTTCCATGATCATACTATGAAAATAAGCATGACCATGACCATAATTAGATCAAACCACACTTAAAAAAGGGTTGTAGATAATTTAACTAGGGTGTCATTCAATACAATATATATGATTGTGAAGAAAGTGAAATAAAAATATGGTCATTTGAAAGTGATATATGATTAGACTCCAATGAAAATAAACATGGTCTTAAAACAACTCATAACACGCAAAATTGATATTATTTAGTCTGCTTTATAGGCTAGCCATTAAAAAAATATGATGATGAAATGAAGGGTTCACCATGAAATGCAATAAGATTAATAAAAATTCTTATATATAAGAGGTTTCAGCCAAATCCTTTATACAAGAGTTTTAACATCAATTAGTGTTATCAGGCGCAATTCTTTAATTAATCTTCCAATCCTCTAACTAATTTTTTTCATTCACAACACATTTGAAGATTGCTCATGGTTAATCTTTCATCAAGTTGTTATTTCTCCAAATGTACTTACCTCTTGCATCTGTCATGATTAGTTTATCTATATTATTCATCAACATCTTTAAAGATTTTAATATTTTAGCTCCATTGAGTTTATAAATTTAAACATATGGTATCTTTTTCATAAATAATTTAGACTGATTTCAAAGGTGTAACATGTTGTTCAATATATATAGAAAGTGTCATAAAGGATTAGTCTTGGTTTTCTTAGGCCAAGAACTACAATGTCAAGAGAAGTGTGGAAGCGGTCGATCTACTTTTTTTTAAAATCAAATTATAAGTATCGATTGTCTTGAGCAAAAGGCTTTATCATGACAACAAAAGATTTCAAACAACGGCATGGTGAGGAGAATGGGCAAAAAGGTATGAAGGTGAAAAACTGATAGTTGTCAAGTATTTTGTATGGTGCATGAAACTCGACCGAAAAATATTATGAAAACCGAACATGGTTCGGGAAAAGCACTAGTTACGTACTATTACAACATCTTCAACGGATTATCCGTTTTGAGAATATTTTAGTTTTTTTTTTTTTGAGAATTTCAAAACATTTATTTTATTTTATTTTATTTTATTTTATAGATATTTCATCTCATTATCCAAAATAGGAAATCAGTATAAAATATAAAGAGGCTTCTTCAAATCCAACTTTTTCTAAAACTAAATAATCTTATCCACATCTTCGAAATGGAGAAACTATTGGAGTTGAAGCCAAAATAATTTAAAATAGAAAAAATTTGCAAAACAGGCACTTTATTTGGACGTATTTGCAAAATAGCCACGGGTTTGGACAATTTAGCAAAATGGCTCATATATATACTTATTCTCGGATTGTACGGACATTTTTTCCGTTTCACAAATTTTTTCTTACCCTCTCGATCCGTTCTCTCTCTCGACGCCGGATCCAGCTCCGATGGAGGCGAGTCTCCTCCTTTTCGCCGGACCTCCATCTTCCTCCTCTCCTCCGGTTCGCCGCCGTCGCCATTCTCCATGTCTCAGATCTCTCTCGATGGTGATCGATTTGGCCTTCTCCCTGCAGTTCGCCCTCTCATTGTTCATCCTTTGATGGTTGCTCTCTGGTTTGACAAGGAGGCAAATCTGAAGTTGATGGAGTAGGCGCCTATGAGTATGGGGTTGGAGAAGAGTTTGGACGGGATCTCCGTTTCCAGATTTCCATGGCTGCTCCCTCCCTCTACGTTTTCCAGATTTCCATCAGATCCGTGGCGATGCGGGATGGAGCATCTTCAATCGCCGGAATTGAAGGCCGAGGTAGGGCGAAGCGGGATGAGAAAATCGTCCATACATTGAGATCTGCTCCAGTTCGGCTTTCTTTGATCGATATCTGCTCGAGGTCTCCAACTCCACATGTATTCTCTCCTTTTCTCTTGCTCTGGATTTATTTATTTTCTATTAACCACTCATTTCAAATTCATTCATGATTTAGAAACTGTAGAGTCGATCAATTATGCTTGATGATCATACATTCATGATTTAGAAACTGTAGAATTGCAACTATTGTCCCTTTTAATAGGACTTAGCTTCAACGGAAATGATATGAACATTGAACTTCTCTTTTATATCAGGACTGCCTTTGTAAGCTTTTTGTTTTATTGTCTGCTGAATTTTGTGAAGAAACTGTGTCTTGGTGAGTAGAAGAATGCATTTTTTTGGTTAGCTTTTTCTCTGGTGAAATTGATGACCTTTTCCACTTGTCAAATCCAGTTTTATAAATTTGTTTATGAGTTAAGTAGATCCTGTTAATTTCTTTTGAGTTTAGGTATCAAAGGCTGATTTTGTTCAGGATAACACAATATCTTGACTATTTGCCCTTGAAACAAATCTATCTGACATGCTGATGGGAATACAAGTGCAGTTGAAACCGAAGCCTTGGTCTACATACCATGATTACTGTCGGTACATGGAAATTTTATAGTCACTTTTAAT
Source organism: Persicaria tinctoria (assembly GCA_037127255.1). NCBI lineage: Eukaryota > Viridiplantae > Streptophyta > Magnoliopsida > Caryophyllales > Polygonaceae > Persicaria > Persicaria tinctoria. The sequence continues at coordinate 13,937,494 of JBANSL010000012.1, forward strand.
CCAGATTAATCTGTTTTCCTATAAGTTTCTGCTCCTAAAATCACCAATATGCTTCTCTCTCTTTATGAAGGTGTTTTTACTTTTATGTTAGTTGTGCAACTCTTACGACGGAGTTGTGCAACTTCTAAGACGGAGTTGTGCAACTCTTACGACGGAGTTGTGCAACTCTTACGACGGAGTTGTGCAACTTCTAAGACTGAGTCGTGCAACTTCTAAGACTGATCGCACTACAACAGAAATATTTATTAGCGACCAAAATTTTAGCGACGAATTATATTTCCTCGGTAAATGTGAGCTTTAGCGACAAAAATATCCAATCCACGTAAAAGGACGCATGAACTTCAGTTAGAAACTTATATTCCCCGCTAAAAGTGACATTCAACGACAATTTTTTTTATTCATCGCTAATTATTATCATAATGTGGTCGCCTAAAAGATAAGGAAAATAGCGACGAATTTGAAACTTTTAATGAGAAATATTTTCCTCACTAAAAGTATAATTATCGAGGAATTTTAAATTTTGTCGTTATATGTTTGATGTGAAATATTTAAAACCCACCAAATTTTTTGGCGACAAATATTGGAATTTATCACTAAAAGTATATCTTTATCGACGAAATTTTTTGTCGCTAATTATATAATTAACAATGAAATTCCATTTTCATCCCTAATAAGTTGGGTGAAAATAGATAAAATTATTAAAATTCATTAGCGAGAAAACTTTAAGTTATTTGCCAAATTTTTTAGTCACAAAGATTTTAATTTCTTCATAAATATATTTTTCAAGGAAAAAGTTTATTAATAAATATATTAATCAACAAAGTAAAAAAATCCCAAGGCAGACGTAGGTTACATTTGTTCTTCTTCTTTGCCCTCTATACCAGTCCGAGCGCCTCCCTTCTCTTCCAATCTCAGCAGTCGGTGCATCCACCATCTCTCTCGCTCGTCGCGCCGTCCCCAAACCCTAAATCATCACCTTCCCAAGTCGCCGCCCCCTTCGTTTCCTCTTCGCCTCTTCACCACCGTCCATTCGAAGCCACCGCCGGAACCCTAACGATCGACCATGGTCATCTCCTTCGACCACCGCAGTCTCGCTCTCCACCGTCACCGTTGCTTCTCCCGGATGGTTGCGGTTCCTCCGTCTCTTGATCTCTTTCTCTGTTTCGCACCACCGACCTTCTCCGTGTCGCCATCACCGACATCCTTTACCCCCTGCGAGATCCTTGCTTCTTGATCGGGATTTTATTCAATTCACCCTTCGAAAGTTTCAACTTCCAACCAGATCTTGCCTTGGGTAAGTGCAGGTTCGTCTCTCCAATGCTTCAATTTTTAGCGTTGAATTAAACATCTAATAATGCTGAATTTGTGACTTTTTTGTGTCTCGGATGATCGAGTGATGATTCCATTTGGTAGTGTTGGGCTGAATTTGTGCTTAATTGAGGCCGAACTGATTGAATCATGGATTACTTTGCTTGCCTGATTACTACAATTTGTGTTGTTGTTTTTTTCCTTATGTGATGTTATGGTCGTGCGATCGATGTTGCTTCCCGGATGCTGATTTTGCTCAATTGGAATTGGAAAGGTTGTAACTTGAAATTGCTTGTGATTGTCGATCATTGGCGGATAAATTATGTTTTCTAAAGATTTAGAAGTGGATTTAGAATTGTCCTCTCTGCTGAAAATGTTATAAACTATCGCAAGGACAATTCGTTGATAGTTGCACACTTGCACATGCTCTATTACTAGCTTGCTTCCACTTTTTGTTGGTGTTTTTGGTTTTGTCGTTGTGGCTTAGCTATGGTGATGTTTGTGGCATTGCTTGTTCCTGAGTTTGCCTTGCTTGATTGGAATTTGCTAGATGTAGTTACTAGGGGTGGTCGATTTATTGACCTATTGCTATTGAATTGGTCGCATTTATGGACCTTAAATGAGATGCCAGATAATATAACTCTGGTGTTGTATTATAAGTTTATTATACTGACTTTTATATCTACTATATATTTTTGGATGTGAGATCCATTTTCTGAATGCTTTGGTGCCGATCACTTATTTTACTTGTTAGAGCAACTAAGAGTTGTTAGTGAAAAAAAAGATATGAAAATTCATGCCCTACCATATCTGACTATTTTGTGGTTGTTGTGTCCTTATTAGAATGAGTAATGTTTTATGTATGCCTTACCAAAACATTTTGTTTAATGCTATAGGTTGCACTTACAGGTGAGGTGCTAGGTGTAATTGAACGGTTTAAGAAAGCTGGGATTTGGGAGCCAAACAAAACCGGGTATGTCATTGGTTACTGTTTGTATTAAAGGATTTTGTACAATGTATCAACAAGAGCATATGAATTGATTCTGTTTGAAGTTGGCTATAAAAAACAAAGAAACCTCAAAACCTTTGAAATGAGATCCATTTGTATGTAATATTCTTGCTGATTTCTGTTAGCTTTTTACTACAATATTCTTGCTGATTTCTGTTAGTTGTTTACTGCAATATTCTTGTTGGTGGTTGTTTTCTAATGTCTTTATATTCTTGCAGTATGAAATATGGTGATGATGCGTACAGAGACAACCCAAGAAGATGGATCAAACTCGCACTATGACTGTTTACTAAATCTGCAATCATGTCTTTAGAGCAAAATCGGGCTATAGTTATGATGTCGAACGTCGATCTACACCAACTAACCCTTCTTAGTCTGAATTACATTAAATGATTGAGAAGAACAAAGGCTTGGATGAGGAGCTCGAGGAGACTCAACAACGTACTATACAAGCTCAAAATGTCATGCTCAATGCATTAGAATGGAGGAAGTTTAGTTTCTAATAGACAGGTGCAAATAATTGCTAAACACTCTAGCTCATTTTTAGTTTGGAATGTAGATTACATTAATCCAATCATTAGGTCGATCGGTAAACGTGTAATATATATTTTGTTATTTATGATCAAATGGTAACATTTTTTTAAATACTTTATTATTATTATTTTTGAGTTATAATATGCATTTCCTCGCTCCTTTGTAGGACTTACCATATTTCCTTGCAATCAATAAACATTTATAACGACGAAACTATAGTTTCCACTTTGATCCGTGTATTTTGCCTGAACAAGTTTTCTCGCTAAAATGAGATATGTTCATCAATAACGAGGAAATAAAAACATTAGCGATGAAATTTATTTTATCGACAAATACATTCAACGACCATTTTCTAATCCTTGAACTTATTTGGCAACGAAATTGTATGACTTTTGGCGAGGAAAATAATTGTTGCTAAATTACAATAGCGACACATTATTCCCATCGTTAAAAGGCCTCCGCAAGGAAATTATTTTTTCCTCGTTAATACTTTCCTTGACGAGCTTTCCTCGACGAACTCGCGAGGAAAAAAAATTCCTCGCCGAACACTTGTAGTGACGAAATCTTCATTTTCTGTGAGGAAAAAATTCCTCGCAAATAACCAGTTTTGTTGTAGTGTGAGTCGTGTAACTTCTAAGACTGAGTCGTGCAACTCTTAAGACTGAGTCGTGCAACTCTTAAGTCTGAGTTGTGCAACTCTAAGACTGAGTTGTGCAAATTGTACCTGATAACAATTTGGTACCCATACCAAGTCATCACAAACATAAAGTATGTGTTTCTAATACCTAAGAGGCTAAGACCCATACCGATACTTTTGTACGAAATGATCCCCTTGTATACGAGATAAAGCATAACAGGTGGCTTGTGTTTGCTTTGTAGGTTGCTGAAGCAATTGGGTTCAACTCCTGTATTCAATCATGCTTGGACTACCTGGAGGCTGTACCATGGGTTGGGGAAGAGGAAGAAGAGGATGTGGTATTCAATCATGCTTGGACTACCTATATTCTGTTCCCCTGCCTTCTCTTTACGGGTTTTGTTTAACTCGCATTTAAATGCTTGATTTAGCTATTTGATTTTGTTTGAAAAATCTATAAAATCTATATGAATCTAAATGACAACATTTAAATGACAGCATTTGATTCATCTAAAAAAAGGTGTGGTTTTGCCTACTCCTTTAATCGTGAGTAGGATTTATGCTTGTGTAACTATAAGCTAGACAAGTTACTTTCATTTCTTAATGTTTTTAATGATAATTGGTGAAAGATTCTTATAGAGTTGATCCTCATTCCTATAATTAATTAACTGATGTAAATCATTATGCATTATGAACTGTAAATTACTTCCTACATCTTGATGGCATCACATGTACACAAAATGCTTCACCAGGCTTATTTTTTGTTTTGTTTGAATATTATTTTTTGATCCTAACAAGTCATGAATATGAGTTAAAAATTTTGAGCTCCACATGTTATCTTGGTACTCATTAAGCCGTACTGATTGTTGCTTGTCCTTTTTCTTTCTAGAGCTACTAGGTTTCATATTTGAAGTGCATCCTTTCCTGCACTGGTTTTAATTTGCTTTTGTTGCAATGCTCCTCGTTATTTTATTGGAATATCTGACAGAGTACAGAGGAGACTGAGAAAGAGGACAACACAGCTAAGCCAAGTACAGAGACTGAGATTAATGTCTGTGCTGCTGAACTTGCCAATGGGTAATAAAATTGAGAGCATTGAGCTGATCTGTATGATAGCAGGTGAACTGAAGGTATGAGTGCTTATCAAATTCTTTTTTCATGATACAACTATACTACAGATTTATATTCGACACACTTCATTTATAGATTTTTCATCTCATTATAAAAATTAGGAAATCAGTATAAAATATAAAGAGGCTTCTTCAAATTCAATATTTTTAAAAGGGAAAACTAATTAAAATACCCCCACCTTTGGGGGTATGGTAAAAATATATCCTCAACTTTCAAATGTAATTAAAATATCCCGACCTTTGAGGGTAGTGGTAACATATTACCACGAGTTTTCTCATGGATGAAAAATGCTGAAAATGCAGCCTACGTTGATTTTGTTTTTGACAAGGCATCCTGCGTAGAAGCCTTTTTACAAATTAGTACTAAAATCGGGTTTTCTTAAATGGTCTCCTTAGGGAAAAAAAATGCACCGACAGCAAAATTAAACCCGAAAAAATGAAATTGATTCAACAAAGCAACTAATCCGGTCAAAATTGCCTCAAATTAACACAACACGACTATTCCTAACACTAAACTGACAACTACAAAACTAAACCGAAAACAAAAGCAACAACAAAGAGGGAAAAAAAACTTATTCAGCTAAGTTTGTGAACGAATCAAAGAGGAAGAAGATGTGAGAGAGACAGCTCAAGATAGCCGACCATGTGGGAGGGAGACTTTCATTGAAGATGAACTATGAGTTGCCTGGAAGACCGGAAGACAGCTCAAGAGGTGATCACGAAAGAAGATAGGAGAGAGGAAAAGACGTGGTGTATGAACCCGGTCCAACCCTTTATTTTTTCCCAAGGAAACCGTTAAAAGAAATTCTTGTAAAAAATCAACGTAGGATGTCTTGTCAGCATTTTTTGACTAGTGAGAAAAATCGTGGTAATATATTACCACTACTATCAAAGGTCGGGATATTTTTATTACTTTTTAAAGTTGAGGATATATTTTTACCATATCCCCAAAGGTGGAAGTATTTTAATTAGTTTTCCCTTTTTAAACCTAAATAATTCTCCACATTTTCGAAATTGAGAAACTGTAGCCAAAATAATTTAAAGAAGATATATTTTTCTATCCGTATACCTTAGAGAAGTAATATGGCCTTCTGTAATTCACTACCTGGGGGATTGATTAATTTCTTGGAAGATGCATATGTGATTGTTTGAATATATAAAATATAAATATAGGGTGTGGTGGTAATTGGCAGATGACTCAGTCGGCCTGCGACGATAATACATTTAGAACCGATCCCTCTATAAAAACCAAAGTAGGTTACAAGCTGATCCACGTACGCATCGATTTTAAAAAAATAAAAAATCGTGTCTAAATCGATAAACCATGAGTTCGATCAAGAATCGGAATTCCTTATGCGGCCACGATACGACTCAATTCGTGGAGGTAGACGACAAACAGCACAACACCTTCCCCAGGTGCGGCGGTTGCAGGACCGCCATCGTCGGAAAGAGGTTCAGCTGCAAGTCTTGCGGCTTCAACCTCCACCCGTTCTGCAAAACACGTCCGGCGTCCCTCTCGTTGACGACTCTCCACCCGCAGCACGAGCTCGCACTCCAGTCCACCCCTTCCGGGGCTCCTCCGGCACGCAAGTGCGACGTCTGCCAGGATCCCATAGAGGGGACGTTCTACTCCTGCCACGTCGGCAAGCAGTGCGACTTCGACGTCCACCCGGTGTGCTCCCAGGAGCCCCCCGCGTGCCCCACGTCCTCGACCCCAACCACTCCCTCCAGCTCCAGCACCAGCCGCACGGCAAAAGGTACTGCGACGTCGTGTGCCTCGACGAGTGCGGTGGTTGGGCCTACAGGTGCGGCGAGTGCTCCGTCGACGTCCATTTCGGGTGCCTCTTGACACCTACCGCTAAAGCCGCAGCCCCTGCAGCAACGACAACGACAACTCGATCGATCATTCAGACGGGTCAGGGTCAGGGTCAGGGTCAAATGCATCCTTATGGGATGGGTTGTGGGCTGCAAACTCAGCAGCAGCCCTTCTATTTTGGTTCGTGTCAATACCCACCGTATATGCATATGGGAGCGGCTTTAGTGCAGCCATATGGGTGGCCACATCCAGCAGGAGCAGGTTATAACTATCCATATGGTAACGGGACGGTTAATGCGGGATCTCAACATCACACACCGGTGCCTTTTTTGGAAGTTTAGGGCTCAACGTGCTTGCCAACGTAATTGCTAGTATGATACATGTCAGCTTTTTTTAGATCGAGGTGAAAAGGAAATAAATATTGTGTTACCATCAATCTTACCATTTTTTGAGCAATCTATCTATCAATCTTACTAAAGTGTGAATCTTACTAATTACAGTGCGAATGTATTGCAGTTATATATGGGTAAATTCTCTTAATTATATTTGACGTAATTATATTTGACGAGACCGTACAAGAAAAAGTACGTGGCCCCCCACGTCCCCATGGGAGGATGCTTTGGATTTCCTTTTATAGAAATTGGGTAACACGGACTTACCTGAAGCCCTTTACCCCTTGTTCGACCACCCGATCGGGGCGACAAAACAGGGGGAAAAAGACCTTTACCTGAGCCGCTTACCTTAAAGGAAATAAGGACGGTCTTACCCACTACCTGGGATCCCCACAGGTTATGGGGGTCCCACGGCCGGAGCCGCCGAGTCTTTCTGGAAGACTCGCATCTTTACTTGTCCGGGTTCATCAAATGACCCAATGGTAAAGGAGATACGCTCGTCAAATACAGTAGAAGTTGAGGGTGAAATAAATCCATGATGCTCCCTGGCCCCTTGGACCGACGTCCGACTACCTGTCCTGGTTCTTTATGTTGGTCTTCTCTCTTAAGGCGTCCGCGGACGTGTGCTCAGGATGTGAGTCAAGGTGGGAAGCTCGGCGTGGCTGTTTCCCTCTCAACCCCTCTGGAACTAGCGTCTCCTCCCTTGTTTTCCCAAAAAATTCCTTTTCTTTTTCTTCCTTTCTCCCTTTTATAGTACATCTCCTCGTTTATCAAACAGGGGAGATGTTCCCCTCCTTTCGGCCATTTGTCGATGTCGCATCGCCATGTGTCTAGGGGAGGAGGTGCACTTGGATGGGGGGCATGAGCGCCACCTGTCCATTCGTGCGCCACCTGTCCCATTAGTGCATGTGTTCTTCGTCCGTGGATCATAGGCTGTTATATTTGTTCTTTGGAGTCTATTTCCACTAACCTTTTGAGCCCTCTTTAATTGTTTATTTAATTACGTTATCTTTTGGGCGTCATCACAGCTCCTCGGGCCGTGGGGGAACCTGATAGGTTTTACCGCGGTTCGAAAACCTCCTTCACAATTTGTAGTTCTTTTAGGGCGAAAAGATAAGGAAGATAGGAACGTTGGGCTTCTGAGGGCCCAAATGGGTTTTTATGGGCCGGTAATTTTCGGCCCATTCGTTCGATTGATGGGGGCCATGCTTTTGACACGTGTCTTGAGATAGGAGGTGAAAAGTCCTGGATCATGGTGCCTATAAATAGGGGTTCTGATTCCTCTTTTATTTTTAGCGTTCTCCGTTTTTACAGCCCTTCAATGCAACTTGGACATCTTCGAGGTAAATCTTGACTTTATTTTCTTTTCTTTCCGCGTCTTAGTTTCTGTTTTGATTCTAGTATTCTTTTCTCCCTCTTTCCTCTCTCGGGACGCGGTTAGTGCGCGGGCAATCGTCTGGGTTTACATTGGCTGTTGCTGGTCCTTAGGCCTCTTTCTCCTTTGTTACTTCTCTCTCACCCGGCTCGACTATCCTCATTATGTCAACTTCTCCAAGTAGTTCGGGGAGTGTGCAAGCTTTGGTCAGACCTCCGTCTTCCCGACGTCCTGGGGGAAAGCTCCTGATGGGTGAGATAGAGGTTCCCGAGAACGTCACTTTCCGGCAACCCAAAGATCTCGAGGATCCCTCTTTTTATGCTTCCCCGGGGCGCGAACGTGATGAAGACTCTTCCCCGGTTGACTCTGCGTCTTCGCGGTCTGGTGTCGGGGCTTCGTCATCGGGGTCTGACTCAATACTGGAGTCGCCTGAGTCTCAGCACTCTTACAAAGAGTGGGATTCTCGTACTGATTTGCCCTCTGGCCCGGTTTTCATGCCAAAAGAACGCCGTTCGTCGTCTGTGTTGGGGGATTTTCGTCCGATTCTGTATAACGAGAAAGTACTAGTAACTTGTCCTTTCAGCGGGGATTTTCAGCCTTCCGCCGCGGGCCCGATACCCGTAGTTTTACCTCAGCGGATGATTCTTATAGCTCCGCCGAACGCCCAGAGCCGCGGTGGGGGAACATTCACGACCTTAGAGGATTTGAACGTAATCGCCCGCGTCTTTCCCTGACCAGAGGGGGTTGCGCTGTGTCTGCCGGCCAAGGGGGGAGGAAGCCTGGATGCCTACCCTGGTTGTCTAGGGGTGTATATTGAGAGCTTGGTCCAAGGATTTCGGCTCCCTTTGCCCAATCTGTTTAAACGTTATCTGAAAGCCTGTGCCTTGAGCCTTGCCCAACTGGTCCCGAATAGCTGGCTTTTCTTGACTTCATTTGTGATGCGTTGTCTGGATATCGGGGTCCAGCCTTCTCTTGGACTTCTGAGCAATATGCTTACCTTGGGCCATGGGGGTATCCACAAAAACCTTTACCAGGCTAAGCTCAGCGTCCCTATTGTGGATCGAAACACCAGCAAGCCGGAATGGCGGCATAAGTGGTTTTTGGTCCGAGATCCCTCGCGTCGGATTTTAAATTTTCATACGGAGCCGCGTTTGTATACGCGGATGAAAAGGAAAGTTGTTTCTGACCTTAAGGAGATCGAGCAGAAGTTTGCCGTGGAGACAAAACCGTCATGGAAAGATATGGTTTCCCCCTTGCGGCTGGAGATGGTTGGCTTAAGTCTTCCTCATCCGCGCATAGGTTGTAGCTCATCTCGGGGGGGGGGGGGGTGCCCTTGCTTTTGTCTTATCCATAGTATTTTTTCGATTCGGATTTTAATCGTCTTTGATTTTTGTGGTTTTTCCTAGGTGCTGCGGAGCTAAAAACCACGGTGGACGCGGCTAAGATGTCTTCGCCCCCCCCCCCCCCCCCCTTCTTATACCAAGAGGAAAATTCCAACTGACGTGACGAGGGCCTTAAAACGCCCCAAAACATCAGCCTCAAAAACCAAAGGAAATGCGTTGGTGAAAGAGAAAGCTGTTGTTGTGACTTCTTCTTCTCCGGTTGCTCCGGTGGAACCTGAGCCCTCTATCATACTGATTGATTCTTCCCCGGTCGCTGAGGCCAAGTCCCTACCTCTCGTCTCTCCTACAGAGCGTCGAGTTGTCCCCCCTGGTGAGGCGGGAACTTCCAAACCGTCGCCGAAGAAAAAGAAACCACGTTCATACCCAGCGTGGGAAGGTGTGAGCTGGGAGGTACCAGTTTTTCTCGTGGACGCCAATGGTCGGCCCGCGTACCGGATGCCCGGTTTCTACTCTGAAACTCTCGAACAGTTGGCCTTTCCCCCCGAACTCGGGAAAGCGGAGTTACGGTACCTGGATCATCTTACTGACGAGCAATTCACACCAGAACAAGAGCGCTGGTGCAACTGGGTAAGTGAGTCGTGTATTATACCTCTTATCCATTTGATTCTTTGATGTGTTCTCGATCCTCATAATGCTTTCTGCGGCTAGGGTCATGTTTTCACTCATAGCGGCTGGGGTCGATATCTTCTCTTGGGCCAACATGCTCATGAACTAGAAGAGAAACTGGAGCAGTTGGAAGGGAAACTCTCGGAAGCTGAGATACCGAGGAAGGAGGTTGAGTCTCTTCGTTCGCGGGTGAAGGAAAAAGATGAGATTATATCCGCCGAGAAGGCAAAAAGTAGCAAGCTAGCAGATGATGTGGAGACGCTACGCGCTCAACTTGAGTCTTCTCAACAGGCGATGGTTACCCTGCAAACTGACTCCGAGGCCCAGAAGAAGGAGTTTGAGGCCCAGAAGCAGGAGTTTGAGGCCCGGAAAAAGGAGTTTGAGGAACAGCTGCTGACAGCGAACGAGGCGAGGAGTAAGGCGGTCGTGGAAGCCAACCGTCGTACGATTGAGTTGGAACGATATCAATGTCGTACGGACGGTGATATCGTTCTGTCTTGGTTGGACGTTCCGCACAATCGTACCAAGTTAGTGGACGATTGGTTGAAGACTCCGACTGGTTTGGAATTCATGAAAAGCGCGGTTCCTGAGTGGTTGAACGAAGAGGCTGGGCAAGAGTTCATCCAAGACCGGTACAGGGATTGCTTCTACATAGGGATGAAGGTCGGGATACATCAAAGCGTGAAGAAATCTGCGGAAAGGCCGGGTGTTCCTCTTCAGCCATTCTCCCCTAGTGAGGATCGGGAAGATTGGGGTCTGGTGGATGACGACAACGTGGATTTCTCTGGTGATGGATTGTAGACATTCGTTCCCACCATCTCGGGCGGTTCTTTATTTTAAACAACCTTTGATACTTTGTTAGGTGTTTATTTTCGGATTATGTATGTTTTTGTTTTTTGCGGAAGGTCAGCGCTGGGAAACTCGGTCCGCGGTTTTTTTTGAATTGGGTTTTGCCCCATGTTTCGCGGATGGTCCGCGACAGGGAACTCAGTTCGCGGCGCTTATTAATAGTATTTCCTTTAGTATCTTTTTGGGTGACAAAAAGATTCGGAAACCTCGCCACCCGGGCGTTTGACATTTTTCATTCAATATTTTTATTTATACAGGCTTCCTTTTTCGACAACCTAAGCATTCAGTAAGAAGCACTCCTTCCTTAGGCAGTGTCATCACTACCTTCACCTTCAGAGGTGTTTTCTCCTGAAGGTACATAGCTGGCTTTGAAACGTGAGTCGCCCAGATACTTGAATATGACGACCCCTCCCACGTGGACATTCCTTGATCTGGTGAATGCACCCCATCCTTGGGTGAGCCAGAGCACCCCTGCTTCGTCTCTCTCCACTAGGACGCGTATGCCCCTCCTTCCAGGCCCATTGGTTAGGATTATTCTTTCAACACCGGGTAGCCCGTACTCCTCTTCGAAGAACTCTGGCAGAGGCTATGGTGGTTTGGGGGAAAAGATTAATCGTGAGTAGGAAACTAGAAAGTTTAACGGGAGAGGTTTAAAGGGGCATTACCGTTCTTTGCAAGAGAGAAGCATTCTGGATCCATCGGAGGAAATCCCTTGAGCGGCCTCCACCTGCTGCCATGTTATCTCTGGAATTTTTTTGGTTTATATTTGTCTGATAGAAAGTGTTTCACGGGGACTTTCTGGTCCTTGCCTTTTATAGAGAAATCGTTGGCCATTGTTCCCTTACTTGCTTGATCCTTTTATTTAATATTCGCATTGTTTGAATATCTTTCCGAATCGTTCTTTCCCCAGGTCTCTAGGGAAGGAAAATTGGTCAGTAAAGGAGAAACAACTTTATTGATTTTTTCTTTTAACCGAGAAAAAGAAAAGGGAAAACTTTTATTCATTCTCAAGTACATCGGGACTCGTGGGCTCACTCTTTACGTTTTGGCGCCTTAACACTCTTAGGGGCTCTTGGGGGCTTCTGGTGGGCCTTGGATTTGGGCGAGCCCGTGCTTGTCGGGCCGAACTTCTTTTGGCGATCGAGGGTCGGATCTGGGTAGGACACATGTACCTCAAAGTGGGACTCCCCTTCATAGACAAAGAGGAGCGAGCATCCCAGGACTACTCGATTAGAGAAAACGAAGTCCAGCCATCCTTCGGTAAACCAGTAGGCCCCGTCCGCGTCCTTCTCAACATCGACTTCGAAATCCTGACAAGTGGTTGACCAAAGGTAGACGAGCTGGTGTGTTTCATCTCCGAGTTGCTCGTACATTTGGGGCAACTGTAACGTCTGCAAGTGTACCTCCTTGGTGATGAACCGGTAGAATGCTCGAGTGTTTTCGGAGCTCATGTCGGAGTTCCTCTGAAGGGGGTATTTTCAATCTTTAAGAGTTCTGGTTTCTCCATTTTCTTTCTCCTCTATTTATGATGCTTTACTCGTTAGGACTGTCTGCGGCCAAGTGATTTCTGGGGTTGGTGGCCCTTATCATACGTGGGAGTTCCTAGCAACCCACGTTCTCTTCTTTTAGTAGAAAGGGATCCACGTGTTCAGGAGGGACTTAGAACATACTTCCCGTGTTTTTGAAAGAGAAGAGACCGCTACATGTGGGGCGCAGAAAAACGTTGCCTTTGCTCGTGATTGGGAATGATTTTTGATGTGACTAGGAGTGGTAATGAAGGAGGAGTGCTTCTCTTAGAACAGACAAGGGAGGATCCTTTCTCAAATTGTTGAAGGTAAGCGAAGAGTGATCTTCGTAGCATGGGCCTTTTGATCGACCACGGAAACCTCGTATAGAACTGTTCATTTTACTTTGGTGGTTCAGAGGGTGGCTTTGGGCCGCCCGTGGTTACTTCAATAGTTATGAGCTGCAGGGGTTTACGGCTGTTTTTGGGTATGCGATCATGTTTTCGTGACTTCCATCCGTACCAAGAAACAAGGATCTTTTATTATTCATCGGAGGTAACAGGAACAACGATTTTTCAAAGACTCGATTCCCTCGAGCCCGGAATATTTAAACTTAGAGAGGGTACATGTTATAGGGGACACAGATTTAGAAATTTCTCATCTCTACATTCCTCCGCTGTCGGGATTGATCACGTCGACTTCGAAGATGGAGTCCCCCATGTAGGCGAAAATCAGGGTCGACCCTATAGTAACTCGGTTTGCCTGTACGAAGTGGTGCCACCCCTGGGTTAACCAAAAAAGGCTATCGCTGTCCTTTTCCACTTTCACCTCATGTTCTTGATTGGAGTAGGACCAAAGCCTGGCTTGGGATTGCGTGTCCTCGTCTATCAGGACATACACGAGCGGGAGTCGGAGCGTTTGAAGCTGTTTCTCCCTCATGATGACTCGATAGAACGTCTTGGGTGGTGCCCCTAGATTCATCTCGTCGATAAGGGGTGTTTGATTCCCTGAGTCACCGAGGCTTATTTTATACTTAAGGGGTCGAGCCTTAACCTCGATCTCACCGCCCCACCACGAGAGAAAAGTTAGGTTTTTCTCTTCTCATTTTTCATTTTTATTTGAATTTCGATAGTTTAAAAGAGGTTCACGGGCCTTTTTCTCTCTTTTCTTTCGTCCCTTCTTTTCACGGTAGCAGGCTTTGATTTGCACGAAGCGTCCCTTTCTGATGTCTATCTGTCCGTCATGCTTAGCCTGGGGCAGTGGTATCCTGACCGTTCTCGGGTTTCGCCCGGGTCTCTTTTCAGTGTTTCAGGTTATCGAGGCGGAGCCTGTGCAGCCCGTGACCCTTGAGGATCCCCTTTTAAAATCGGGGTTCCCTGAACTTTTTATTTTTGCAAAGAGGATCTATCTAAAATGTCGTCCTCAAACAAGACGACCTGGGCCTTTTTCCGTTCTCTGGATTTCCCGGAGCAGATGTATCGCTTGGTACGTCGTAATCGTGGTTTTAATGTTTTTGTTGATTTTTCTTGAGCGAGCTTATCTTTATTTGTTTAGTTGGTGTATCTGAACAGCGGCTGCCTGCCCGTTTTGAAATTGAATACGGCCCGAATCTCCCCGGGCGCGTTCTGCAATGGTCGAGGATCCTCCGGGACTTCCCCGTGACGGTGTACCGGGGTGATTATCGGGCGCCTTTCTCTGGACAGGGGTGGAATCACTTCGCTTGTACGCATGGCGTCGATATACGGTCCGCCATCACCTTTCTGCACAAGGGGATTGCACGATTCGAGGTTCATATTTTGTCCGCGGATGGCAACGAGGTCGATGCTGAGTGGCAAGAGCCTCATCATGAGGGTCCTCCGCCCAATGGAACTCGTCTATGTGCTGACCGGACTCGTTTGGTTTCGGATCGTCCCCGGGACACTCCTTGAGTTGATCTTGTGTTTCTTTGAACTACCTTGTCTATCTTGCTTGGTTTAGCCTTTTTAGACCTTCTGCGTGTTTTTTTTTTAATCATCTCGGGGATACCCCTCTTTGAATTTCAATAATTCTTCTTTTGGTGATGTTTTGCGGTTTGGTCGGGTCCAAGGTTTGGGTCCCTGGACCCAATGCATCCATCAGGTTACCGAAGTGCATCAGGCTCCAATGTTATGGGATTAATCATTAATCTAGGAGCCCAATGCGTCCTCCAGATGTCCGACGCGGAGCAAGCTCCCGCTTCATAGGACTAAGCATTAATCTGGGAGCCCTAATGCGTCCGCCAGATGTCCGACGCGGAGCAAGCTCCAGCGTCATAGGACTAAGCGTTGATCTGGGAGCCCTAATGCGTCCGCCAGATGTCCGACTCGGAGCAAGCTCCAGCGTCATAGGACTAAGCGTTAATCTGGGAGCCCTAATGCGTCCACCAGGTGTCCGACGCGGAGCAAGCTCCCGCATCATAGGACTAAGCGTTAATCTGGGAGCGCCCTAATGCGTCCGCTAGATGTCCGACGCGGAGCAAGCTCCAGCGTCATAGGACTAAGCGTTGATCTGGGAGCCCTAATGCGTCCGCCAGATGTCCGACTCGGAGCAAGCTCCAACGTCATAGGACTAAGCGTTAATCTGGGAGCCCTAATGCGTCCACCAGGTGTCCGACGCGGAGCATGCTCCCGCGTCATAGGACTAAGTGTTTATCTGGGAGCCCAAATGCGTCCACCAGATGTCCGACGCGGAGCAAGCTCTAGCGTCATAGGACTAAGTGTTAATCTGGGAGCCCAAATGCGTCCACCAGATGTTCGACGCGGAGCAAGCTCCAGCGTCATAGGACTAAGTGTTAATCTGGGAGCCCAATGCGTCCACCAGATGTCCGACGCGGAGCTAGCTCCAGCGTCATAGGACTAAGTGTTAATCTGGGAGCCCAATGCGTCCACCAGATGTCCGACGCGGAGCAAGCTCCAGCGTCATAGGACTAAGTGTTTATCTGGGAGCTCAAATGCGTCCACCCAATGTCCGACGCAGAGCAAGCTCCAGCGTCATAGGACTAAGTGTTTATTTGGGAGCCCAAATGCGTCCTCCAGATGTCCGACGCGGAGCAAGCTCCAGCGTCATAGGACTAAGTGTTAATCTGGGAGCTCAATGCGTCCACCAGATGTCCGACGCGGACCAAGCTCCAGCGTCATAGGACTAAGTGTTTATCTGGAAGCCCAAATGCGTCTACCAGATGTCCGACGCGTAGCAAGCTCCAGCGTCATAGGACTAGGGGTTAATCTGGGAGCCCTAATACGTCCACCAGATGTCCGACGTGGAGCAAGCTCCAGCGTCATATGACTAAGTGTTAATCTGTGAGCTCAATGCGTCCACCAGATGTCCGACGCGGAGCAAGCTCCAGCGTCCTAGGACTAAGTGTTTATCTGGGAGCCCAAATGCGTCCACCAGATGTCCGACGCGGAGCAAGCTCCAGCGTCATAGGATTAGGGGTTAATCTGGGAGCCCTAATGCGTCCACCAGATGTCCTACGCGGAGCAAGCTCTAACGTAATAGGACTAAGTGTTAATCTGGGAGCTCAATGCGTCCACCAGATGTCCGATGCGGAGCAAGCTCCCGCGTCATAGGACTAAGCGTTAATCTGGGAGCCCTAATGCGTCCGCCAGATGTCCGACGCGGAGCAAGCTCCAGCGTCATAGGACTAAGCATTGATCTTGGAGCTCTAATGCGTCCGCCGGATGTCCGACTCGGAGCAAGCTCCAGCGTCATAGGACTAAGCGTTAATCTGGGAGCACTAATGCGTCCACCAGGTGTCCGACGCGGAGCAAGCTCCCGCATCATAGGACTAAGCGTCAATCTGGAAGCCCGAATGCGTCCGCCAGATGTCCGACGCGGAGCAAGCTCCAGCGTCATAGGACTAAGCGTTGATCTGGGAGCCCTAATGCATCCGCCAGATGTCCGACTCGGAGCAAGCTCCAGCGTCATAGGACTAAGCGTTAATCTGGGAGCCCTAATACGTCCGCCAGATGTCCGACTGGGAGCAAGCTCCAGCGTCATAGGACTAAGCGTTAATCTGGGAGCCCTAATGCGTCCACCAGGTGTCCGACGCGGAGCATGCTCCCGCGTCATAGGACTAAGTGTTTATCTGGGAGCCCAAATGCGTCCACCAGATGTCCGACGCGGAGCAAGCTCTAGCGTCATAGGACTAAGTGTTAATCTGGGAGCCCAAATGCGTCCACCAGATGTCCGACGCGGAGCAAGCTCCAGCGTCATAGGACTAAGTGTTAATCTGGGAGCCCAATGCGTCCACCAGATGTCCGACGCGGAGCAAGTTCCAGCGTCATAGGACTAAGCGTCAATCTGGAAGCCCGAATGCGTCCGCCAGATGTCCGACGCGGAGCAAGCTCCAGCGTCATAGGACTAAGCGTTGATCTGGGAGCCCTAATGCATCCGCTAGATGTCCGACTCGGAGCAAGCTCCAGCGTCATAGGACTAAGCGTTAATCTGGGAGCCCTAATGCGTCCGCCAGATGTCCGACTCGGAGCAAGCTCCAGCGTCATAGGACTAAGCGTTAATCTGGGAGCCCTAATGCGTCCACCAGGTGTCCGACGCGGAGCATGCTCCCGCGTCATAGGACTAAGTGTTTATCTAGGAGCCCAAATGCGTCCACCAGATGTCCGACGCGGAGCAAGCTCTAGCGTCATAGGACTAAGTGTTAATCTGGGAGCCCAAATGCGTCCACCAGATGTCCGACGCGGAGCAAGCTCCAGCGTCATAGGACTAAGTGTTAATCTGGGAGCCCAATGCGTCCACCAGATGTCCGACGCGGAGCAAGCTCCAGCGTCATAGGACTAAGTGTTAATCTGGGAGCCCAATGCGTCCACCAGATGTCCGACGCGGAGCAAGCTCCAGCGTCATAGGACTAAGTGTTTATCTGGGAGCTCAAATGCGTCCACCCAATGTCCGACGCAGAGCAAGCTCCAGCGTCATAGGACTAAGTGTTTATTTGGGAGCCCAAATGCGTCCTCCAGATGTCCGACGCGGAGCAAGCTCCAGCGTCATAGGACTAAGTGTTAATCTGGGAGCTCAATGCGTCCACCAGATGTCCGACGCGGGGCAAGCTCCAGCGTCATAGGACTAAGTGTTTATCTGGAAGCCCAAATGCGTCTACCAGATGTCCGACGCGTAGCAAGCTCCAGCGTCATAGGACTAGGGGTTAATCTGGGAGCCCTAATACGTCCACCAGATGTCCGACGTGGAGCAAGCTCCAGCGTCATATGACTAAGTGTTAATCTGTGAGCTCAATGCGTCCACCAGATGTCCGACGCGGAGCAAGCTCCAGCGTCCTAGGACTAAGTGTTTATCTGGGAGCCCAAATGCGTCCACCAGATGTCCGACGCGGAGCAAGCTCCAGCGTCATAGGATTAGGGGTTAATCTGGGAGCCCTAATGCGTCCACCAGATGTCCTACGCGGAGCAAGCTCTAACGTAATAGGACTAAGTGTTAATCTGGGAGCTCAATGCGTCCACCAGATGTCCGACGCGGAGCAAGCTCCAGCGTCCTAGGACTAAGTGTTTATCTGGGAGCCCAAATGCGTCCACCAGATGTCCAACGCGGAGCAAGCTCTAGCGTCATAGGACTAGGGGTTAATCTTGGAGCCCTAATTTTTCCACCAGATGTCTGATGCGGAGCAAGCTCCAGCGTCATAGGACTAAGTGTTAATCTGGGAGCTCAATGCGTCCACCAGATGTCCGACGCGGAGCAATCTCCAGCGTCAAAGGACTAAGTGTTTATCTGGGAGCCCAAATGCGTCCACCAGATGTCCGACGCGGAGCAAGCTCTAGCATCATAGGAATAAGTGTTAATCTGGGAGCACATTGCGTCCACCAGATGTCCGACGCGGAGCAAGCTCCAGCGTCATAGGACTAAGTGTTAATTTGGGAGCCCCATGCGTCCACCAGATGTCCGACGCGGAGCAAGCTCCAGCGTCATAGGGCTGAAAGTTGTAGAAGAATACATAAGTACCCACTAACCGCTTTGATTTATTTACTGATAGCGGGGGTGACTGGATAAACTTCGAAAAAACTTAGAGATTACACATAGTATTTCTTCAGGTGTTCTGCATTCCACGTCTTCCGAAGAACAACACCTTCGGGGGTTTGTAACTTGTATGCTCCGACGTGAATGCATTCAACAACTACATAGGACCCTTCCCATTTGGCGTCCAGCTTTCCTCCCACTAGGGACAGACGGAGGACTAGGTCTCCCTTTTCAAATCGTCGCTCTTGGAGATGCTGGTCCCTGTGCCTTTGTGTTTTTCTTTTGTACTCCCGAGCCTTAATTTCTGCGACCATCCGCCTTTCTTCTCGAAGGTGCATCTCGACTTCCAGAGCCTCATTATTGGCCTTGGATTCGTAAGCCAAGACCCGTGCGGAAGGGATCAGCCGTTCGACTGGGATGACTGCGTCCGTCCCAAATACCAAGGAAAATGGCGATTCCCTGGTTGGAGTTTTTGGTGAGGTCCGGTATGACCAGAGCACTAGTGGGAGGAGCTCCGCCCATCGGCCTTTGGAGGTTTTTCCTAACTTCTTCTCGATACCTTCCAAGATTTGGCGATTCGTAGTCTCTGCTTGTCCGTTCGTTTGTGGGTGAGCCACTGACGAGAATTTCAATTTTATTCTGAGACCCTCACAGAAATCTCTGATGTTTTCACAGTCGAACTGAGTTCCATGGTCCGTGATGATGGCTTCAGGGACTCCGAACCGGCACACTAGGTTTTTCCACAAGAACCTTCTAACCTTCTCCGGGGTGATCAAGCCCATTGCCTCCGCTTCCACCCATTTGGTGAAATAGTCCACCAAGACCAGGACGTATTTTAGCTGTCCGGGGGTCGTGGGAAAGGGACCCAGAATGTCCATTCCCCACAAGGTGAAAGGGCAGGCCCCATAGATGCTTTGAAGCGGTTCGACGGGCACATTCTTCATGTTTCCGTGCTTTTGACATGCTTCGCAACTGCGCACAAAACTCTGCACATCTGCTCTGATAGTGGGCCAGTAGTACCCCAACCTCAAAACTTTGGAAGACAGGGCCCTCCATCCTTGGTGATGAGCACAGATTCCCGTATGCAATTCTTTTGCAATGACATGTCCTTCCCGGTTGGAAGACAGGGCCCTCCATCCTTGGGAAGTTGAAACCTTTCTTATATAGTCTTCCTTCGCGGATTACAAATCGGGCTGCTCTGCTTGTCAACTTCTTAGCCTCCATTCTCTCTGGCGGAAGGATCCCCTTGCCCAGATATTCAGTGATTGGTGTCCGACAGTCTTCGAGTCCGTCGGTCTGAACAAAGTATACCTCTTGCAAAAGTCTTCGTCGATTCTTCCTTTCGAAATCAAATTTCTCCTCCACGTTTGACGGCATGGCGGCCCCCACTCGGGCCAACAAATCGGCATGTTCATTATCTTCTCTAGGGATGGATTCTATGGTGAAGTGCAAAAAGGCCTTTCTCAGAGCGTTTACCTTTCGCAGGTAATCTGGCAACAATCCCGTCATGGCCTCATACTCTCCTTCTGTCTGCCTAGCGACAATCTCGGAATCAGTGTATACGGTGACGGCACGCGCCCCGCGGGTCAGGGCTAACTCCAGCCCTGCTATCAAAGCTTCATACTCCGCCTCGTTGTTGGTGGCTTGGAAATTCAGCTGGTGAGCAAAACAGAATTGGTCCCCCCCAAGGGTGGTTAGTACAATTCCTGCTCCGCATCCATCTGCGTTGACAGCCCCGTCGACTTTTATTGACCAGCCTTTCTGTGAGTCGCTGTCTTCGTCTTCAAAACTGGTTTCGCAGATGAAATCGGCTAAAACTTGAGCTAACACCGCTTTACGCGGGATGTATGCTATCTCGAACTCTGAAAGTTCAATGGACCATTTCGTCATTCGTCCTGAGAGGCCTGGGGAGTGAAGAATCTGCCTCAATGGTAAATCTGTCAAGACTTCAATTCGATGATCCTGGAAATACGGACGAAGCCTCCTGGCCGCGAATATCAAACTAAGGATTACCTTCTCAACCGGCTCATATCTAGTTTCGGCGTCCTGTAATACCCTGCTCACATAATAAACCGGGTATCTTCCTTCTCTGGTGAGAACTGCGCTGATGGTGGTTGCCTTTACTGCGAGGTATATCTGTAAGTTTTCAGACTTTTGTGGATGCTGGAGACTCGGCACGTACTGCAGAAAAACTTTCAATTCATCGAAAGCTTGCTGGAGTTCAGGCGTCCACTGTATCGGTCCCTTTTTCTTTAATAATGCGAAGAAAGGCAAAGACCTATCTGCCAAACAGGAACAGAAACGTCCTAGGTAGTTGACCGCACCGTTTAAAGACTGCACCTCTTTGATAGTCCGTGGAGGACGTAGTTCCTGTATTGCTGCTATCTTTGTCGGGTTCACATCTATTCCTCTCTGGCTGACCATGAAACCCAGAAATTTTCCGGAATCGACCCCGAAGATGCACTTCTCGGCGTTCAAATTCAGTCCTCCCCGCCTCAGCGAATTGAAAGTCTCCCGTAGGTCTGCTGCATGATTTTCTGCCTTCTTGCTTCTAACTACAATGTCGTCCACATAGATGGACACATTCCTGGGCAGCTGGTCGCGGAATATTTTGTCTACAGTCCTCTGGAATGTGGCTCCAACATTCCTTAAACCAAAAGGCATGACTTTGTAACGGAAAATCCCCTGATTGGTGATGAAAGTGGTGGCTCTTTGGTCCAGTGGGTCCAGTTTGATCTGATTATACCCGGAGTACGCATCTAGGAAACTCAGAGCTTCGTTTCCGGCAGTGATGTCCACCAACTCATCTATCGAGGGCAGCGGGTAACTATCTTTAGGGCAATCCTTGTTTAAATCCGAGAAGTCGACACACATTCTCCATTTTCCGTTAGCTTTCTTGACCAGAACCACATTCGAAAGCCAATCCGAATCTTCTGCTTCTTCAATGAACCCGGCCTCAAGCAACTTTTCTATTTCTTCTTTCGCCTCTGGGGACTTCTTTGGGGCCATCTTTCTCTTCTTTTGGGCCACCGGCCGCGCATCATGACAGATTCTGAGGGTATGGATCGCAATGGAGGTGGGGACACCCAAGAGATCTTTTGGGGACCATGCGAACACGTCCCGCGAATTCCGGATAATTTCTAGGACCCGTTCCTTTTTCTCCGTTCCGAGGGCTTGGCCCATGTAAATTCTTTCCTCAACATTGGAAAACAGCTGGTGGACGGTTATCAAATATGCGGTTGGAACCTCCCTCTCGGATGGCCAGACCTCGAGTTCGGCTTCTGATGCAATCCCATCTGTTACACTTGCTGCTTCATTCTCTGGTGAAGGGTTTCCCTCGGCGTTCTTGGCCTCGCTTTGAGCGGTATCCTTGAGACACATGACCTCCTTCCTTTTCTTCAGGGAAGTCACATAACAACTCTGGCTTTCCGGTTGTTGGCCGCACACCTCCCCCGTTTCACCCCTGGGGACCTGGAACTTTGCTTTGAAATGATAGATCGACACAACCATCTGAAATTTGTAGAGTGAAACCCTCCCCAGGAGTGCGTTGTAAGTGGTCGGAATTCGGACCACCGTGAAGGTGATGTTTTCCATTCTTCGGCGAGGGGAGGTGCCCAGAACCACCGTGAGCTCGATGGTGCCCGCCACCTGCACCTCATCCCTTGAAAAGGTGATCAACGTGCCATGATAAGGCCTTAAAGTTGTTGCTGACACACCTAACTGGGAGAAAGCTTCCCATGAAAGTATGTCCACTGATGACCCTATGTCTATGAAAACCCTCTTCACCGTTTTTGTGGCGATCTGTGCGTGAATCACCAGCGGATCCGCGTGGGGCATGCGGACCTCATTCGCGTCGGTCGAGGTGAAAATTATCTCTGGATGTGGTTGTAAGACGATCTTTTGGCTTGTAGTTGATGGAGGCTGCCTTGCCTCCCTCTCATAATTCTTTCTCTCTTGCCGACTGATTCCGGAGATCGATGGTCCCCCCGCTAGAGTGTCAATGAAACCTTCTGGTTCCGGGATTCGGTTAACCCGCGATCCTTCTGGGCGATCTTCGTGGCGTGGTGCCTGATTGACCGACACTTGTGCAAGCTGACCCTGCCCTCTTCGACCACCCCTCCACCAACGTCCCCTCCCCCTGCCCCTGTTTACTGGGGGGTAACGTTATTGCTCATCCCTCCCCCGAGGGTTTTCGAATCGTGAAGCCCGGCAGTGACTTCCTCTATCATCCGCGTGCCCCCTATCGTTGTGATTCTGAGCCTGCTGGTGACGTTAGGGGTTGTCGCGATGCTCATTCTTCCTTGCCGGAGAGGCTGGCTCCCTCTTATGGCGTATTTCTTGGTTATAGCCTTGATACTTGGCGTCTGGATTCTCTCTCTCATGGTTGAAGCGGACCTCGTCCTGTCGGGACGCGTGTACTTCGCCCGCGGAGTAATTCCTCCTTGGTTTCGCCGCTCCTTTGTCCTTCCGAAACTTTCCCGCTATCTTCCCCAGGAAACCTCGTGGGCCCTCATTAGCCCTTGAGCTAGAGGTCGCGGCTTCCTGTTGTAAGGAGGAAATCGAGTATGAAATATAACAAAATAAATCAAACCAGATTCTGCCCACGCAAATAATTACAAGACCTCCTCCTGATGTAGCAGCGGGAAGTCAGGATCGATCCACGAGGAAGCGTGTCAGCGGATCCTAGGCAGCGGAGAAATCTCACGATCAGAAGTCGACAACAGGGTCCTCGATCTCGACTAGGGTAGTCGACAGAAGATCGGACAGTCGAACACAGCGTAGCAGCAAGCACCGGGTGTAGTCGATATCGACTAGAGGCTACTCGATATCGAGTAGAGTCCTCGTCGACTTCGGCTTGTCTTGTCGAGTACCTGCACACAGAAGCTACAGCGATGCTAGATCGAAGATCAGTAACTCGAGGTCGACCAAGCTTGGTCGAGATCGAGTAAGGGCAGAAAACGAAACGAAAGAAAATAAAGACAAGTGCTTTGGGATTTCGAACTAAACTTAATGTAAAAGACTTCCAGGATTGGGGTTTGCAACAACGATAACCAAGCATGGATAAGGCAGAGATAAACAGATAATCATGTAAATTGCATCAAAGGACAAGCTTTCGCCTTTTCCAACAATTAGACAACTCTTTCAAGAAACCCTAATTGTCTCTACCGATTTTATGTTTACAATCCAAGTTGTTAGCATGGATCTCCATTAGATGGGTAATAAACACATAAACAAGTAGTAGATGCTCAAAACATGATAAAAGTCAGATCTTTACCTCAAACATGCAGGGCTATCGTCGGGCTCGCCCCAACCCTAGAAGTGGGTGGACTACTCGCGCTTCATCGCAACCTCAGACATCATTGATTGGAAAGAAATAACAACTTGCATTAAACTAAATTCAAAGACTTTACAATCCCGACGATCCAACTCTCGTTGAACGCCAAAACCCTAAAACCTCTGAACTCCCTAAACTGTCTCTGTGAACTACTTCTCTAACTGGAATTGAATGAATAAAAATCAGCCCCATGGGCTTTATTTATAGGCTTCTAAACCCTGCTACTCAAGGATAGAAATCTTTATCTATATCTAAAACTATATCTAAAAGCATTAAAGATAAATAAAAGCAATAACATAATTAAATCTAAATAAGGGAAATATATCTAAAGTCTTCAAGTGGATAAATCTTCTCCTTCCATGATGTAACTTGATAGAATCGGATAGAATTCGGTCTCGAAAATATCACCATTGGCTTCGGGATAGAACCTTAACAAGACTCGGATTAGCTCGACGTCGGTCACTGGGGTTTCCTCGACATCGAGCAGTTTCCTCGATGTAGACCAACACTTTTTCCTCGACGTATACCAACTTCCTCGACGTAGAGCAACTTCCTCGACGTAGACCAACATTTGTCTTCATCTCGTGCTCGATCTTGTCCTCTGGAGCAAATGTCGAGCAAGGTTTGGTCGATGTCGACCAATGTGGTCGATCTCGAGCAACTCTGTCGCTTTCAGCATTCTGCTATGTTCATAAAACGCACTTTCCCGATTCCTCGTTTGTCGGATTGATGCATATGACTATGCGTTGAAAAGCTCTTTGCGAGGGCTACAACTCTCATGAAGACATCAAAGCTTGATTCAGAACGAAGAATGGTGAAAAATGACCTTTTCTCCAGCTGCACCATTCTTAGCTTCTCCATGAGTTTCCTTTAAGCTCCAAAGTGCGTCCGATTTCTGCCAAATATAACAAAAACTTGTGTAGACCTCCATATATTGCAAATAAACATAACTTACACAGATTTTGTATTATTTTAGCCCAAATGCATGAAATGCATGCAGAAATCGATATAACAGTAGATATAAAACATGGCATAAAACATGGACATCACTTCCTCTGCCTCAATTTGGGCCGACACCAAGTTCTTTAACGTGTCATAGTCTTTTGGCTTTTTTCTGAAAAGTCGAGTCTTGAAACCGCCTTCCGCTATGTTCCCCATCAGGATTATAACCGCAAACTCGTGATTAAAGTTGGGAATTTGAACTACCACAGAGGTAAAACGGGCGAAGAATTACCCCAGAGTCTCGTTCTGTCCTTGCTTGATCGAGTTGAGGTCCAACATGGTCTTTTTCCTAGACCGCGAGCTTCCAAAATGGGACTTGAAGACCTGGGAAAGTTGGATGAAACTAGAGATCGAGTTCTGCGGTAGGTTGGTGAACCAAGTTAGGGCGATGCCGGTCAGAGTTGATGGGAACGTTCGGCACAATATTGCATCGTTATACTCATTGATCCCCATTGCGGTCGTGAAATAGCACATGTGATCATCAAGGTCAGTGGTGCCATCATATTTCATCATATTAGTGTCTCTCCATCGCTTGGGTACCGGTGCCAGGCAGACCTCGGGGGTGAACACTGAATGAACAAAATCCACCTTCCTCTCGTTCTCACGGGGAGAACCTGTCCGGGTGGATGTGGATATATCAGATGAATGCTCGCCCATGTGATGCTTGGGTGCACGTCTGTCTTCGCTCCGACGGTGTGTACCAAAATCATCAGAGAATCTGGGTTGATGATGATCTTGATAAGTACCCCCATATATATTTTGGGTAAAAACGTTGTACGGGTTCCCCTGCTGGAATGGATGGTAACCGTCATACCCGTAGAAGAAGCCTTGTCCCGGGTTCGGAGGAGGGATGTAATGTTCCTCTTGCATGAAATAGCCTTGAGCCATTTGGGGGGGGGGGGGGTCATACGGCGAGAAAACCGGAACTTCCGGCGCGCTGTTCTAACCCGGAGAGTTTACATGCAACTCGGACTCCTAGTGTCCTCCGTGGTCATGACTCATCGTCCCGTGAGAGGTCCCTCCCATGCTTTCACTCATTTTTCACCTGTCCATACAAAAGGTATTAGTTAACGACAATGTCTTAAATCATATTTTGATACTGAAAATCGGGAACCCCTCAGGGTGAGAGGTTCCCACAAACGGCGCCAATGACGAGACCGTACAAGAAAAAGTATGTGGCCCCCCACGTCCCCATGGGGGGGGGGGGATGCTTTGGATTTCCTTTTATGGAAATTGGGTAACACGGACTTACCTGAAGCCCTTTCCCCCCGGTCAACCACCCGATAGGGGCGACAAAACAGGGGGAAAAAGACCTTTACCTGAGCCGCTTACCTTAAAGGAAATAAGGACGGTCTTACCCACTACCTGGGATCCCCACAGGTTATGGGGGTCCCACGGCCGGAGCCGCCGAGTCTTTCTGGAAGACTCACATCTTTACTTGTCCGGGTTCATCAAATGACCCAATGGTAAAGGAGATACGCTCGTCAAATACAGTAGAAGTTGAGGGTGAAATAAATCCATGATGCTCCCTGGCCCCTTGGACCGACGTCCGACTACCTGTCCTGGTTCTTTATGTTTGTCTTCTCTCTTAAGGCATCCGCGGACGTGTGGTCAGGATGTGAGTCAAGGTGGGAACCTCGGCGTGGCTGTTTCCCTCTCAACCCCTCTGGAACTAGCGTCTCCTCCCTTGTTTTCCCAAAAAAAGTCCTTTTCTTTTTCTTCCTTTCTCCCTTTTATAGTACATCTCCTCGTTTATCAAACAGGGGAGATGTTCCCCTCCTTTCGGCCATTTGTCGATGTCGCATCGCCATGTGTCTAGGGGAGGAGGTGCACTTGGATGGGGGGCATGAGCGCCACCTGTCCATTCGTGCGCCACCTATCCCATTAGTGCATGCGTTCTTCGTCCGAGGATTATAAGCTGTTATATTTGTTCTTTGGAGTCTATTTCCACTAACCTTTTGAGCCCTCTTTAATTGTTTATTTAATTACGTTATCTTTTGGACGTCATCAATATTAAACCAATTTTCTCCCAAGTCCCAAATCTCTTTCTCTCCCTCCCTTGAAATTTCACTTGGTATAATATTCGATGTTATATCACTTGGTATAATATTCGATGTTATATATATATATATATAATTATTTTAACTCAAAATCAATGATAATTTTTTTTAATAATTATAAATATGTTATAGTTGATAATTTTTACACATTTGGAAAGATATATTTTGAAAGATTATACTTTAAATAATAATTTTAATCAAAGTATTATTATTCTGCTATTTCTACTCATATTTGTTTGTTAGAAAAACATTTTCATGATTTATAAAAAAATATTTTTAATATTTTTTCCATATGTTTATAAATCATCAATTATAACATTTTATGTTACATAAAATGTAATAGCTTATTTTCAGTACTCCTATTTCAATATATTTTCCATGTTATACCTTTTAATTAAAAGATACTCACATCTCCTCTTGAAATTATGGAGTCACTCCTTTATGAATGGGAGGCTCAACTCCATAACAATATACTACTTCCGTATGATAATACATGGATTTGTAGAAACTTGCACCAATTTTAATAAAACACTTCACTTTTAAAAAAAACATCATCATTGCACTAACTTTTTCATAAATTTTATTACTCGTATTTTTTAACACCTATTACACATTTTAATCAATCAAATTCTTTTAAAAAATCAACAACACACAAATGAGTACAAATCATAACAATCTCTCATCTAAAAAACATAAAAATGCATGTATTATCGGACGAAAACTCACCTCTAAAAACATATATATGGAGTATATATATTATTGGACGGAGGGAGTAATACCTAATTAACCTTGGTGTTTTGTTGACCGAACCCTTAATTAATATTTAACATGGGCTTCTGTAAATCCCATCCCTTCATTGTTTGAGTAGAAATTATACTTGGGTAAAAAAAAAAGGTTTTGTATACTAATTTTATACACCATTCTTTAAAAAAATGTCATTTTTATAAGAAAATCTTGTTAAAAAAGATGTAATTTTAGGTATTTTTGTTTCCACTTTTTAAAATTGTCATTTTAAAGATTAAGAAGATATATATTGATTGTAATTTTCAATAAATTAAGTAAAAAGATAGAGTAATAACATAATGATTATTTACAAAGTACTCCGTATGAAACATTCTTCTTTTCTTTTTTTTGTTTCTTTATTTTTTTCAAGGAAATTTGAAAGATTCTTATAACTATATTCGGAATTTTGTCCAATAGCATCCAAACTGACTAGCTACTTAATTCAGGAGTAGGCTGCCTGTAATGTCATGTGAAGTGGGCGGGTGCATGTACGCGTACTGGTGTGTGGGCTTAATTGGGATGCCAATTCAAACACGTACTGACTTCAATTTGTCTTGATCACAAGTCAATCCAACATCCAGCATCAAGTGGTCATCTGTGGTCCCAATTAATCAGTTCGGGCTCGGAGATGTAGTTAACTAATTAATGAGACGTGAGAGATAATTATATCACATCGCTTGGAAATTAATTATAAGTGTAAGATTGTACCATTGATGCAAAGTCAACGAGATTGAGAGTTTCCATTTATTGATAAATATATATATAGGTTACAAAGGTATTGAGTCTTAACGGGCTTTTAGCCCATTATATATGAGGAGACCTATGTAATCTATCAAACTCCCGCACAAGCACCTGCTCTGCAAAACACGTCCGGCGTCCCTCTCCTTGACGACTCTCCACCCGCTCGCACTCCAGTCTACCCCTTCCGGCGCTCCTCCGGAACGCAAGTGCGACGTCTGCCAGGATCCCATAGAGGGGACCTGAAGAAACGAGTACTTAAAGTAATTAATAGTAAGAGACAAATACTCTAGAAGGGGGGTTGAATAAAGTATAGACGTTTTTCGCAAAGTTGTGTAGAGCAAGCAACTTCAAGGGCTGGATAATGGGTTTCAAGGCCTTGAACTCAGTTTCAAGATCTTGAACAAATTTTTCGTGCCTTGATAGTTCTGCAATGTAATCAGGCGTTAAAAACAAACAGAACAGATAAACGTAAGTGCGGAAATCAAATAGATGAACACGAGAATTGTTAACGAGGTTCGTCTCTAAACCAGCCTACGTCCCCGCCTAGGGTTATCCAACCCGTAGGATTCAACAACTTTTATTCCTCTTTCCTTATGGATCCTAATAGCTCACCGAGAAGCCTCTCTCATATACAATTGCAATCTAGTCAACTCAGATCCCTTAGAGTCCTAGACCAGTCTAGAAGAGCCCCACCTCTCTCAGCTATCTAATACACCCAAAATACAGAGAAATAAAGTCCCCTTCGTCACACCGAAGTGTGATACGTTTGAGTATATGATACTCTTAGTATAACAGGGATTGAATTTAAACTATGAAGCTCAAGACTTCCTAACTCTTAAAGATAATAAATCAAATACAGAATAGAGAGAGAAAGGAAGCAAATAAAATCAACAATGGCGTCTGTAGACTCGAGAGCTCTTTGATGCGCAAAGACGGCTTGGCAGAAGGTGTATTTTTATCGCTCTTTGCCTTCTCTTCTTTATAGCCGAGAGCTGCTGAGGGTTTGCTGATTTTTATCTCCCCAAATCTTGTTTAATTGTAACAATAATTTGAACGTTGAATTTCTGGAGAGATATCCGAGATTGGTGCTAGTGAAATCTTCTGGCCGCTCCAAGCTCTTCTTCAATTTAAATTTACGTTCTTCTTCAATTTAAATTACTGTCGTTGAAACATTTGCTTAGAACTCCTTATTCCTGGGTGAGATATGGATTTGCTGAGATATCTTTCTTCCAAATTAAGTTTGACAAAAACCTGTACAAATTAATTCTAGAACCACAAATATACATCCGGCCAATATATTCTTAACCGAAAATCCAATAAAAGATGTGAGAAAAAATTAAACCAATTTAAATTAATTCCATCCGAAAATACTAGAAAACATATTGATAGAATTTAAACCAATAAGCATATCTCACGTAAATATATTAAACCAAATAAATCTCACGTAACAAAACCAAATCAAAAGCTTAATCAATGTTCCAAACTTTGACCAAATCTCACGTAAAAAACAAAATCAAAAGCAATTTATTTTTTCAAATTAATATTTGTTAAAACAAATCTTCCAAATCTTTCATAAAGCACGTGAGAAATTCCGAACATTGAAATAACAAAATAATTGATCTTCTAGAACATTAAAATATATACCGAGAATAATAAATAAAACAACCACAAGATATAATTGATATTTGCATAAAATATTACCTTATTTGTCTTCCATCATCCCTACAAAAATATATCACATATTATCATCAAGGTGAAGTCAACAATCTCTCCCTTGATGGAAGACAAAACAACACAAAATAAATATCAATTATGCAAATAAATATAGCATATGTGGAACATCATATAACAAGTATAAGCAAGTATAGGCATAAGCATCATATATAACATTTCTCCCCCTTTTTGTCTTCCAACAAGCAACGGAATAAATCTCTTACAGTCAAGATCTTGAAACTGATCTCAAGGCCTTGAGATGTTTGGAGATAGTATTATAAGAATTTCAATTCAGCAGTCATTGCTCCCCCTACGATAATGCTTCCCTGTTCAACATATCAAGCTCCAAAGAGAAATACTAAGCAAAGATAATCATTAGTAGCATATAATAAATAAAAAAAATTATATATCACCAAGAGCGATTTTTCAATCCATTTATGCTCTTTGATCTTGGTGACATCCTGCAAAACAATCAAAAATTCAACCTTTCCGGCTAGAGCAAGCTACAAACTTAGATTCATAATCGGGATGGACCATGTTTGGTGGTCTAGTCCCTTTAGGAACCCAAATTTGTTTTACCTGTCCTTTTAAACATAATGGAAAAGTATTAGGAATTATATAAGGATCATTTCTACGATAAGGGCAAGTAGTCTTCACATGACCCTTCTTACAACAAAAATAACATATGGGTGTGCGCCAATTCCCTTTAGCTTTTACAAAAGTAGTAGGGGCTTTCTTTGGAAAATTCTTGTTGTATCCAATACCACTTTTGTTGAGGGATGATTAACATCCTATCGAGATTGGCCTTAGAATGGGTAAAACGAACAAGTGATGTCTGCTGGTCTCTACACTTCTCAGTCAACGAGATCTTTTCTTTCTCTAATTCCTTGGTGTAAAGACTTAGAGAAGAAAGATCTTGCTTCAAGACAGAATTTTCTGTCTCCAAGGCCTTGACTTTAATGTCAATGGCTGACCGAGAGGCTTTGAGATTTTTCATTTCCAGCGACAAATTACTCATGCGTTTCTCCTGTTCCAATAGCTTCTCTTCATTTATAATCATGTTTTGCAAAAATTCAGACAACACAACAGTATGACTAGAAATCAAATTTCTTACGATAGTTCCAAGATGCTTCTTTAGAGTTTTCTCATGATCTGCCATCAAGCAAAGATTTGCTGGATCATTTTCTGCGTCCGATTCACTAGAGGAATCTGAATCATTCTTTCGGTGTTTGTTCTTCTTCTTTTGAGGGCACTCATTTGCAAAGTGACCTGTTTCACCACATTCAAAGCAAGTTAGAATCTTTGATTTCTTACGAGGGTTAGAAGACTTACCTCGATGCTTTGAAGATTCGGAATATTCTCGATTTGAGAATTTCTTCTTCATCTTGAGTAGTTGTGCTAGCCCTCTTGTGATGAGTTCAAAGGGATCTTCTTCACCGTCACTTTCTTCATCATCCGAGGGAGCTTCTTCCTTCTTCGCTCTTAGGGCCATGTTCTTTACATTAGAGGCTACTTCTCCATCTTCTTCACCAAGAACCATCTCATGAGTAATCAACTTTTCTATTAATCTTACTAAAGTGTGCATGTATTACAATTATATATATGGGCAAATTCTCTTATATTAAACCCATTTTTCTTCCAAATCTCT
Organism: Persicaria tinctoria; assembly: GCA_037127255.1. Taxonomy (NCBI): domain Eukaryota; kingdom Viridiplantae; phylum Streptophyta; class Magnoliopsida; order Caryophyllales; family Polygonaceae; genus Persicaria; species Persicaria tinctoria. Next base: position 13,969,337 of record JBANSL010000012.1, read on the forward strand.
TTCTCTCTCCCTTGAAATCTCACTCGGTTTAATACACCAATTTTGATACGGCATCATTTCCGACCAAAATTCCGGCCTAAGTGCTGATTTGGAAGTTGAGAATAAACTTTGGGCTTAAAATGTAATTAACATAAATATCAGGGGGAAATGTTTAAAGGAGTTCCAATTCTCTTCTCCTTGTTCACGCTTCTATGTTGCAGCTGTTGTTCAACATTTTTTAAAGAAAGTGAACTGTAAACTCAGGAAAAAAAAATCACAGATCATGGATATATAACACAGTCATAAACATTCTTCACAAAGGCTTAAAAAAAAAAGAACTAGAGATCGAGCGGTAACAAAATCCAATTGAAAACACAATCAAAGAGTTACAGGTTTGAAATCAAGAGATAGAGATGGAGCACACGTAAAAGAAGCACATGAATTAAGCATCGGTTCGAACACAAATCATCAAATTTTCATAGGGGTTTTATAGATTTAAATCATGTTATGTTTATACACATAATTAGCAGCAACAATTTCAACCAAATAAATTTAATTTTATGGATTTCGACCTTTGAACTCACGAACCCTAACTTTTTAGAAGGTGAAATTGAAATCGATTTCTCCCGAATGATCGACGAAAACATTAACCACAACACTTCTAGCAAATCGTCATTAAAATGGTGGTAAGTGAAGCTCCAGAGGGCTTTTGAACAGTAGGAACAATGGAGAAGAGCATGAGAGGAGGCGGTCAAGCGGGCACCTGCAATGAGAGAGGAGGCAAGGTTGCTTCCATGGTTGACTCCATTCCCGGCGTCGGTTCCAATTCAATAAAAGGTCAAAAGACTAGAGATCTATATTTCCAATAATCCATCGAGAGAGGTCGAGAGCGAGGGAGGAACCGAGGAAGAAGGTGAAAATTTTCATTAAACGTTTTCCCCTAAATTTTAGTTTAATTAGATTTTAAGCCTAAAGTTTATCCATGACTTCCAAATCAGCACTTAGACCGGAATTTTGGTCGAAAATGATGGACGTATCAAAATTGGTTTATTAGATCATAGTTTGTATTCAAATCCGCAATTTTTAAAGTTTGTATTATTCTTAGTTCACAAATGATAATTTGTATTATTTTTGGTCATTTTTCCTTTAAATAAAAGATACGCACATCTCCTCTAGATATTAATCATGGAGTCACTCCTTTATGAATGGGAGGCTCAACCCCATAACCATATACCCTAATCTTGGTGTTTTATACACCATTTTTTTTTAAATGACATTTTATAAAGATAATGTTGTTATAAAAAATGTTATTTTAGGTATTTTTGTTTCCACTTTTCAAAATTGTCATTTTAAAGATTAAGAAGATACTACCTTCGATCCATAAAGAATGTCGTTTGACTTCTTAACACGTATTTTAAGGAGGTAAAACTATATAAAATATCAACTTTTTTTAAATTATTTTGTTACAACTTAATATTTGTTGGTAATAAGTATTAGATTATAAAAAAATAATAATAAAAAAGTTAATATATTATATAGTTTTTAGCTCCTTAAAATACGTGTTAAAAAGTCAAACGATATCCTTTGTGGATCGAATTGAGTAAAAAAGATAGAGTAATAAATGTATTTTTATTTCCTTTCTTTAAATTTCTAAAATAACATATTTTAACATAATCATTATTTACAAAGTATGAAACATACTTCTTTTCTTTTCTTTTTTAAAGGAAATTTGAAAGATTCATATATAACTATTCGCAATTTTGTCCATTCCTGCAAATAATGTTAGAAGGAGTATAAGCCAACTGCATCCAGAGTCCAAACTGACTACTTAATTCACTTGTACGCTGTGATGTCATGTGAAGTGGTTCATCTACGCGTACTGGTGTCATGGTGTACGTTGGCCGGCTTAATCGGGATGCCAATTCAAACACATTGACTTCAATTTGTCTTTGTACAAGTCAATCCAATTAATCCAACATCAAGTGGTAATGATCTGGTCCCAAACTGTACGTCCACCTTAATCCCTAGTTTACACAGAGCTAATTAATTACTAAGAGCTTCAGTATACAAGTTTAATTCAGCTCGCACCTAATTACTCCTAAATGGCTTCATTTAATCAGTTCGGACTCGGAGATGCAGTTAAGCTAATGAGAAAGAGAAACCATTCAATTCAACGAGCTATTCAATCCTTTTATTTTCAACTGGTTTTGGGTATGGATCTTCACTTGCCACTTGTTAGGGATAGGCGTGGCCACGGGTTACGGGTCAACCCGTGACCTGCCGGGTCGTACGGTTAGCCCAGTAGCTTGCTTTCGATCATAATTAAACTAGCTTAAAAGTGAAGGAATTGTGTCCTTTAATTTAATGTGCAATGACTAATTATGGAATAGGACAATTGATAGAGATATTCAATCCGATTATTTTAGGAGTCGTAATGCTTTGCTAGAAGCCAACTACGATTAATGGGCTTAAACGGGTTAAACCCATGACTATTATAAACGGGTCCTATGCGGTCACACACTTAGAGTTGACGGGCTTGATCAAAAGATAGATGATTTTATTATTAGTGTATATTAGATATATATTAATAATAATGGGATAAGATTTATTTGTGAAATAAATAATTAATCAAGTAAGGTATAAATATAAGCTTATAAAGATGGGCTTATTGACACTTGACCTAATTAACAATTTTCCCAAAGAGAGGAACGTGGAGTTGGTCGCACCTTTTGGTTTGTGACGTACGGCTGAATTCCACCATCATCAATCAAGAGCAATTTGATTGTTCACCTTTCGATCTTCGTCCTAGCAGTCGAAGGCAAAGGAGATCTAGACCGGGCACTTGTGGACCAAGTAGAGGAGCAACACGTGGGGCTCTAGTTCTCTTCCGAATCTTCTCCGTTTAGATCCGGTTCACGCATCAAGAGGTATCTCCTATGAACAATGATTTGATCTATCGATTTTATGCATGAAGATCCTTGCGATTAGATGATAGAAAATAGTTTCTAAAACTTCCGCTGCGCATCTAATTTTCCAACAGTGGTATCAGAGCATCTTGCATAAATTGATATGATCGATTGATTTTCTTGTTGGTTTTGATTCAATTTAGCAATATATTTGATATATGGAATATTTTGTATGAATTTGATTTCGATTATACGCCGTCAATTTTGATTGATGCTAGTTCGTGATATTTGGAATCAACACTGATTTTGTGAATCGTCCCAAATTTTACCGGTGGGCAATAACTTGATTGAAGCCAGCCTACTAATCTCATCATGTATCTTGATTGGAATTGCAGTAGGTATGCTTCAATTTGTGAAATTGAAAAAGGCATCAATTTTTGCTTTCGAAAAAGATTGTTTTTTCCCCCTAATTTTATGATCGGAATGAGATTTAGTACAGCAAATTGTTCGATCGGAATGAGATTTCGATTGGGTTTTTTGCACACGTTCGATCGGAATTTAATTTCGATAACCACCGTCAACCAACCTTGTTCTAATTAATTAGTAATCAACCATACATATGCTAATTTGATTAAACATCTACACGACTACACCTGTATAGACGTATAGTGGATCAACCATACATATCACTATGCCATATTGCACCTCAGGCGACGGACCCTGGAGCTTCCGTCGCCTAAGTTCAGTTCCGGCGACCAACTTATAAGTGTTCGTCGCCTGAATATCCCAATACCTAAACCCATCTCAGATTAGATTTAGGCGACGAATTAGTTTCAAAGTTCGTCGCTTGAACATATTTTAGACGACGAACTTATTTCAAGCGACGAACATTTATATAAATACGGTCGCCTAAATATAAGCCCCAATTATGGTTGTCAGAAATAACCCTTTTAGGCGACGAACATATAAATTTCGTCGCTTGAATGATATTTCAGGGGACGAACATATAAGTTCTGTCGCTTGAATGATATTTCAGGTGACGAACATAGATTTCCGTCGCTATAATGATTTTTCAGGCGCCAAGATTTTTCGCCTAAATTTTTGTGAAATTTTAAAATACATTCAGCCAACCAATATTTATTTCTAAGTCCTTCACTTGAGAACTTATAATCTTATTATATTTATAATTTTATTATATTTATTATATTTTAATACAACCATATTCATTAGGTAATATTCATAATATTTCTATAAAACAATACTAAAGTATTTGTTAATATTTATCATGTTTTTATATGAGTTCATGTATTTGTTAATATTATATTCATATATGTATGAATATAATATGAGTTATTTGTAATAACTCATAAAACATTCAAATATATCATGTTATAATCAATAAATTTGTAATGTTATATTCATATTGTTATAAAATCATAACTTATAATGTCATGAATTATAAATTAATTATGTAATATTTTTATAAAGTTAAAACCATAGTATAACATTAATTAGGTATTTTTTATATATATAAAACCATACTAACTAGCGTTATATTTGTAAAAATAATTTGTAATGTTATAATCTATATAGATGTAAATTAAATTTCCAAATGATCATTTATTCTTGATTTTTATTTTTCTCTTAGCTCCTAAAATGTTAATTATTTTTAAGAAGTCTAAAATAAATGGAAATTTAAAAAGCCTACTTTTTTTTAAACTAATCTAATGAATTTTGATAAACTAAAAAATCTTATAAATATACCATAGAAAAGTTTTGAAATTTTGAATCCATTATACTAAGAATGATATTAAGAGTTTTAAAATTTTAAATCCATTGTGATGGATGTCATATGTGAATTTCTAATTCCCGTTAGAGTTTAAGAGTACGAATAATATTGAGAGTTTGGTTATTAATATATTTTATAATAGATATCACATAAATTTTCAATTTCCGTTTGAGATTGAGATCAATATCGAAATTGAGATCAATATCAAGATTGAGACTAAGATTGGGATTTTGGTTGATTAATATAGATTTTGTGATAGATGTTATATATGAATTTCTATTTTTTATTTGAGTTTGAAATTGATGTTAAGATTGATATTGAGAGTTTGGTTGTTATATATAGATTTTATGATAGATGCTACATATAAATTTTCAATTTTCATACGAGTCTGAGATTGAGATCAATATCGAGATTGCTATTGAGATTGACGTTGTGATTGATATTGTAATTGAGATCAAGATTGAGATTTTGGTTGATAAATATAGATTTTGTCATAGATGTTATATATAAATTTATAATGTCCGTTTGAAATTGAGATTTTAACTAAAACATTTTGATAGAAACATTATTAATCTTTTATTGAAATTGAGATTGAGATTTTGGTTATTATATATAAATATTGTGATAGATATTATATATGAATCTCCAATCGATCATTTTCTTTATAAATTCATAAAACAAGAATTGAAGGCCCTAAGATGTTAAATTTTATAATAATGACTTATAGGATGTATAAAATCAATATAGATGTAAAATTTTCAATTGATAATTATTTTTACCTTTAAGAAGTCGAAAATGTTGATTCCCAATTGATCATTTATTTTAGTTTCGCACATAATTTGTTCTCAAAATTTAAATCTCGTTCAGGCGATCGACGAGGAATGTATTTATTGATTCTTTTCATGTTATAAATAATTATAAGATTATAGTTAACATTTAATCCCCTTATTTTATTATTATTAATAACGTAGTATTGGGTTCATAATATGAATATATCATAATATTATTTACTTATTTGATTGTTAGATATATAGCCTATTTGTAAAAACATGTAATTTTACAATTTTATAGAAAATATATTATTGAGTATATAATTGAATGAGTTAGATCGATTCCGGAATGGCTCACCGGAAAGGACTTGTGGGTAGTACCCATAGGTCTCCAGTTCGAATCTCGAATATAGCCGCTCTTTATTTACCAAATTCAAAATTCTTATAAAAGAATAAAATTAGTCACCTGCTATAAGAAATATGGTATATTTGAAGAAACCCGCCTTTTAAATTTTTTTTATAGACAATATATTATTGAGTATATAATTGAATAAGTTGGATAGATTTTCAGAAAAGAAGTCTATAATAATAAGTCTAGAACCTATTCTAATAAGAATAAATAATATATAATGTTCCAATTAAAGCTTCAACCATGTAAGAGTAGAAAAAACATTGTTTATGTATTTATATAATAATAAGTATAGATCATATCCTAATAAGAATAAATAATAATATAAACAATAAAACAATTATATCATATAAATTTTCTTAAACATCATCATTTTTTATTTAAAAAATCAATATCTTAAATTGTAAGAATAAACGTATAAAAGAGATTTTTTTGCCCAATAAAAGCCTCCTTAATAATTAGAATTAATTTTTAAAATAAAAATAATAACAATGTACTCCGTATCTAGTAAGATTAACCATTTTAAAATTAATATTTCATTAAAATTTACATAAAAGTTATTTTTTATATAATTCTTCAAGAATAGGAAAAAAAACATGGAAAATTGAAAATTAAATACACTGAAGTGGGCCGATTTTAATTAGGGTTTCTAAAACCTAGATCCAATATCTCATCACTACCGCCCCCCTCTATTATTTTCCTCTCTCGGTGCTCTAACTACACTACCGCCTCTCTGCAATCTTCAATCCTCCCTTTTGTTCTTCCTTCCTCTGTTCTTTCTCTCTCACTTGTTCTCCACATCTCTCTCGCTCTCGATCTGGATCACTCCCTCGACCCTGCGTGCTATCATGGAGATGGAGAACAAAGGGGAAGGTCGAGCCTCGTTCCCGTCCACCAGTCGCCGTCAACTGTCCACCGGACCGTCTGCTCCACAGATCTGGCACCACCGTCGACAAGGGGAAGGTCGAGCCTCGTTCATGTCCACTAGTCGCCGCCATTTCCCGTGCATCAGTCTCCGATAACAAGGTAAATATCATCTCATCCTCCGTTCAGATCTGAGAACCCGCCCCCCACTTCTCTATCTCCCCTCATCTGAGAACCTGCCCCCATTGTAACCCCTCTTCTCTATCTCCATTCAAATCTGTTCATTCTGGTTGTAGTGGGGCTTCATTTGATTTGGTTCACTTGTATTGGGTTTTGATTTGGTGAGTTGCTTTTATTTTTTCATGATTTTGCTTGTGTATTTGTTCTTTACAGTTGTACTAGGTATTGATTGATGAGATGTGTATTTGTTTTAATTTGCAGGTTTGGGCTCATCGGTTGGATTTGGCCTTAGGGATTGAAGATGAATGGAAGATTAATAAAAAGCTGTGTATTAGGGTCTGTGTATTAGGATAGCGCCGTGGTAGCTAGTTTTTTTAACTCAATTTTGTACTTCATTAAGGTTGAATTAGTGTTGATGTGTTATTAGTATTTGAAAAATCACTTTGTAAAAAATATAATTTATTGTGTAATATATCACATTTTATTTATATATATGCATATTTTAATTTAATTATTATATATTTTTTTTATATATATATATGTAGATTTTAATTATAAATTGTCAATCAAAATATTATAAAAAATAGCCACTTTAATCGCAAAAAAAAAAATCAAACTTTATTCAAGAATTCAGGAGACGAACATATTTCGTCGCTTGTGCTAGTGGGCGGGCTTGGATGGGTTTGGAAAGCCCTTTGAGGTTTGACAATGTTTTCAGGTGACGAACCATTTTTCGGTCGCCTAAGACTCATCAGGCGACGAGAATCTTTATTACCGTCGCCTGAATACTCCAGGGATGACAGTCAACGGACGGTGGTTCAAGAGACGGACTTTCGTCGCCTGAATCTTCTAGCGACGAAAACCCCTTTTCAAGCGACGATTTGGATCCGTCGCCTGAGGTGCAATCTGGCATAGTGTATGCTAATTAATTAGTAATCAACCTTGTTCTAATTAAGGGTATAGACGTATGTATGGTGGATCATGGATGATCGATCGGCTCGGTTTTATTTACTATGGAGTATTTATTTAGTTTTGGAATATGATTCCGACTGAAAAGCCGTCAGCCTTATTATTTTCTCGATCTTTAATCAATTGGCATAATTTATACAAGACAATATGATTTCTTTTATAAATAATGAAATAGATGATTTCATGTTGAAATTAATTTTGAATTTTAGAAATTCAGAATTTTATAATTTTGATCCCTAAAATTGATATGAATCTGATTCATGTTTTAATTTATCAAAATTTATCATCTTAAAAGTTTGTAATTGTTACAAAATTTAAGTGGGAGTTGATGGAGGTGGAATTAGGGTTATGGAAGATATTTATGATTTTAGTGTAAAATCTTAAATTACCTTAATTAGATATGGTAGATATCTTATCCCTAATAAAAAATTTATATCCAATTATACAAGGTAATAGTTACCATAAAATTAATTCCATATATATTATTGCTAGTTTTTGAATTAATATATCAAGAATGTTCATGGATTTATTATGCTTGTTTTATATTATGATATATTGCTTGCATACATAAGGTGACTAGTATGGCCCATAAATACGATCTGTGTATCGTTATGTTTTTTTGTACACGATCTGCGTATCGTTATGTATTTTTGTAATTTATTTTCAGTAATTAGATTATTAGAAAATATTGTAATTAATACAAGAAGACAAGAAGACAAAAGAAGTTCAAGGATGGAGATTCATGAAGGGCGCAAGGGTGGAGACCCATGAAGATTAGATCTTTATTTTAGGCACCGTAGGGGCCATACTAGGATCACAATTTCATTACATTTTGAATGCCTTATTTTAAGTTTTATGTTGTTTTTATTTATGATATTTTTCACTTATAAATAAAGACAAATAAAAGACTTAAGTTCCTAAGGTAAATTGGGGCAATGCCTTTTCATAATCATAACCCATTAAGTTCCGGATTTTTGGTTGGATGGGCTTCACAAAAGTGAGGGTGTCTTTCCATAATCTTGGGCTAATGAGGGTGAATCTATACAAGGGGTTCATAAGCTTTGATATGGTTGTACCCAACGAGAGACCAAAAGGCAAAGTTTTGGATCTTGAGGCATAGGATGATTTTACATTGGATGTGGATCATCAACCAAGAATTATAAGGAGTTATAATTAGTAATTGTTACTTACCTTGATCATACAAGACTCAAGGCAGTGCAAAAGTACGTTGGGTCTTGTGTGTAATGGGATCTTGGAATCATTTTATTCACCAGGAACAATAACAATTTGAATAAATGCGCATTTACTTATTTTAAAGGTGTTTAATCCTAAGTAATTTGCATTTCGAATATAAACTGATTTGTATGTCATTTCCTTTTTATATAGGCATTATGTCGAACGATAACTTGAAATTCACCCTGCGCTCAATAGTTGAGAAAAACAAATTGAATGGAACGAATTTTCTCGATTGGGAAAGGAATCTGAGAATCGTCCTCAGGTCTGAAGGGCGTGAAGATGTCCTATCAACCCCTATCCCTGTCATTACTGATACCTCATCAGATGAGGAGAAGGCTAATGAAGAAAAGCTTAGGAGTGAGTCTTTGCCTGTCACTTGTCTGATGTTAGCAGGCATGGAACCTGATCTTCAAAAGAGGTTTGAACATCAGGATGCTTACACAATCATCACCAACCTGAAAGTGTTGTTTCAGGAACAGGCAAGGATTGAACGATATGAAACTCACAAGGCTATACTGGATAGCAAGCTTGTGAAGGGGGAGCCAGTAGGTCCTCATGTGTTTAACATGATTGGGCTTTTTAGTCGTATGGAGACGCTAGGCACCCCATATGACCAAGAGTTGGCTACAGATATCGTGTTCCACTCGTTGCATGATGGATTTGCCTCGTTCAGGATGAACTATCATATGCATGGTCTCAAGAAGAACCTGAACGAACTCCATGGTATGCTCAAAGCTGCTTAGCAGAATACTTCTACTAACAACAAGAAAGAAGTTCTTAATGTCAATAAAGGGAAAGGGTTTAAGAAGGTAGCCAATAATAGGAACAATCCCCAAGAGAAAGGCAAAAAGGTTGCAAAACCTAAGGGGGGTGAGAAGCCAAGAGTGGCTGTAGACCATGATTGTTTCCATTGCAAGGCGAAGGGACACTGGAAGAGAAATTGTCCCAAGTACCTGGAAGACAAGAAGAATGGGACTTTGAGTTCCAACACTTCAGGTATTTATGTTATTGAATTACTGTCAACCAATGTTTGCACATTAGATAATGGTCCTACTTGGGTATTAGATACCGCATGTGGTGCTCACATTATTTCAACTGTGCAGGGACTAATAAATAGGAGACAAGTGAAGAAAGGGGAGATAGAGCTATGCGTTGGAAATGGAGCAAGCGTTGCTGCACTTGTCGTAGGAGATTTTAGTTTATCTCTTCCTTCTGGTTTAATCTTAGAACTGAATAATTGTTATTTTGTTCCTAGCATTACAAAGAACCTTGTTTCGGATGCAGTAATTTATTCTGAAGGTTAATTTTAATTTTAGCACTACAGATGAAGGTATAATTATTCACAAGAATGATATCTTCTATGCTCGTGCTCAAGATATTAATGGAATATTTGTATTCGGCCTTACAACAGAATCATATAACATAAATACAAAAAGGCAAAAATCAAGTAAGTTGAGTGAAGCCTACCTATGGCATTGTCGTTTGGGTCACATCAGTTTAGACCGCATGAAGAAGCTCCATAAAGATGGACTTCTAAAAGACGAGATTGTGAATCCATTGATACATGTGAGTCATGTTTGATGAGCAAGATGACAAGGTCACCTTTCAAAGGAACAAATGAAAGGGCTACTGAGCTATTGGGCATTATACATACTGATGTATGTGGGCCAATGAGTACAGAAGCTAGAGGTGGTTATAAATACTTCATCACATTTACTGATGATATGAGTAGATATGGATATATTTACCTTATGCCACATAAATCGGAATCCTTTGAAAAGTTCAAGGAATTTCCAAATGAGGTAGAGACTCAAACTGGCAAGAAAATAAAAGCACTTCGATCAGATCGTGGTGGTGAGTACTTGAGCCATGAATTTGATCATTATTTGAAAAATTGTGGGATAGTAACACAGTTGTCTACTCCAAGAACACCACAGCTTAACGGTGTATCTGAAAGGAGAAACAGGACCCTGTTAGACATGTTCCGATCTATGATGAGTTTTGCTGACCTTCCGATATCCTTCTGGGGATATGCCCTCACAACTGCCGTACTTACACTAAACATAACTCCGTCTAGAGCTGTAGACAAAACTCCATATGAGATATGGACTGGAAAGGTTCCAAAATTGTCTTTTATGAAGATATGGGGATGTGAAGCTTATGTAAAGCGTTTACAAACGGATAAGCTTGCCCCTAAATCAGATAAATGCTATTTTATAGGGTATCCAAAAGGTAGTTTTGGATATTACTTCTATAATCCCGCTGAACAAAAGTTGTTTATTGCAAGGGATAGTGTCTTTTTGGAAAGAGAGTTCATTTCCAATAAGTCAAGTGGGAGAAATATTCATCTTGAACCAGTTCATGATGAATAGCAACAAACTCAACAACGAGATGGCATAGATGATGTCGAGGACGAGTTGATGGTTTTGGAAGGCCAAGGGCCCCAAATCATCCAAGAACCGGAACAAGAGGATCCACAAATAGTTGTGGAAACTGTTCCAGCTCCAGTTGTTGAACCAGTTGAACCCACCCGTAGATCAGATAGGCCAAGGGTACAACCAAGATGTTATGATGATTTCATCTTGAATGTAAACCTTGATGTTCTTCTGCTAGAACATGATGAGCCTAATACCTATAAGCAAACAACGACGGGTCCAGACTCCAAGAAATGGCTTGAGGCCATGAGATCCGAAATGGATTCGATGTTTGAAAATCAAGTATGGGACTTGATAGATTTGTAAGATGGGGTAAAACCCATAGGGAGCAAATGGGTTTTCAAACTTAAGACAGATAAGGATGGAAAGGTATCTGTATAGAAGGCAAGATTAGTTGCCAAAGGTTTTAAACAGACTCATGGTATAGACTATGAAGAGACCTTTTCACCAGTTGTCATGATAAGATCCATTAGGATAATCCTCGCCATTGCCGCTTATATATTATGATTATGAGATTTGGCAAATTGACGTCAAAACCGCCTTCTTGAATGGAGATTTGGAAGAGGATGTGTACATGACACAACCCGATGGTTTTGAAGATCCAAGCAATGCTAAGAAGGTATGCAAGCTTAAGATGTCTATATATATGGACTTAAGCAAGCATCTAGGAGTTGGAACTTTCGGTTTGATGAAAAGATCAAAGAGTTTGATTTCATCAGAAGCGAAGAAGACCCTTGTGTATCCAAGAAGTTTAATGGGAGTAAAGTGTTCTTCCTAGTCTTGTATGTGGATGACATACTACTTATTGGGAACGACATTCCGATGTTAGAGTCCATTAAGAAATGATTAAAGAAATGTTTCTCAATGAAAGACTTTGGGATAAATAGAGATAGATCTAAGAGATTGCTTAGATTGAATCAAGGAACTTATATATAGATAAGATTCTTAACAGATTCAATATGCAAGATTCCAAGAAAGGGTTTTACATATGTCATGGTGTGTACACGACCTGATGTTGCATTTGCTTTGAGTAGGTGTAGCAAATACCAATCGATTCCATGAAAGGCACACTAGTGTGCATCTAAAAACATCCCGAAGTTCTTGAGAAGAACCAAGGATGATTTCTTAAAGATGATGACAAGTTGATCGTACATCTTATGAGGAAGTATCACCTTATTTGACATTAAGATGTGTAAGGTGTGTACATATGATAATATTGCAAATCCATTGATGAAGCTTATGCCTAGCCCAAGCATGATGATCACACTAGGGCTGAGGGTCTCAAACACATTGGAGAATGGCTTTGAGATTGCTTTCTGTTACATTTTATGTTGAGAGTGTTACACACTAAGTTTATATTCGATTGGATGATTTTATGATATATGATATTTCATCTTTATTTATATATTGTGTTGAACGATAATAAATAAAATGTCCAAATAGTTCGTAGTTCGCAAATGGGCTTATCTTAAGTGTTCTGGTAAATGAAACCCCATTAAGTGAAATGCAGTTACGAATTATCACAAGTCCGTAGTCTGAAATCGTCAAATTGGACATAGGTGATTTTATTAAATGACTATATTGTAAGTTGACTGATAGCGCCAGGTTTCATGGGCTATAGGGACATGGAGATGTCTAGTCAATTACATATATATGTATGGATGATACATATAGGACAGACCCACCTTAAGACTCTACAAAAGGGATTGCGGAGTTTTAAGTTAAACCATGATTAGTAGATTCTTCATACATGAGTGTGTTATGGTCTCTCTTGATGATTGATATTTCTTTGACACGGCTAAACGCTTTCCATAACAGGGAGTTATAAAGGTCGTAGTTGGGATTGCCAAAAGTTGAGTGGGAGCCATAGTCATACAAGACTGTAGATGTCCTCCTTCTTCATGCATACTGTGATGCATTGAAAAGGAATGGTATCTAGGCCACTTGAAGAGCAAGAACTGAAAATGCATGGCCATGCTCGGATGGATTATTTATAATCATCCGTTTAATTGACAGTTCGAACTCGGAGTTCAAGGAATATATTTGATCATAGATATGAATGTCACCATATCATCAAATATGACATTAAGAGACACGGGTATCTGAAATTGCACACTTGTTTAAGGACAAGTGGGAGATTGAAGGAATTGTGTCCTTTAATTTAATGTGCAATGACTAATTATGGAATAGGACAATTGATAGAGATATTCAATCCGATTATTTTAGGAGTCGTAATGCTTTGCTAGAAGCCAACTACGATTAATGGGCTTAAACGGGTTAAACCCATGACTATTATAAACGGGTCCTATGCGGTCACACACTTAGAGTTGACGGGCTTGATCAAAAGATAGATGATTTTATTATTAGTGTATATTAGATATATATTAATAATAATGGGATAAGATTTATTTGTGAAATAAATAATTAATCAAGTAAGGTATAAATATAAGCTTATAAAGATGGGCTTATTGGCACTTGACCTAATTAACAATTTTCCCAAAGAAAGGAACGTGGAGTTGGTCGCACCTTTTGGTTTGTGATGTACGGCTGAATTCCACCATCATCAATCAAGAGCAATTTGATTGTTCACCTTTCGATCTTCGTCCTAGCAGTCGAAGGCAAAGGAGATCTAGACCGGGCTCTTGTGGACCAAGTAGAGGAGCAACACGTGGGGCTCTAGTTCTCTTCCGAATCCTCTCCGTTTAGATCCGGTTCACGCATCAAGAGGTATCTCCTATGAACAATGATTTGATCTATCGATTTTATGCATGAAGATCCTTACGATTAGATGATAGAAAATAGTTTCTAAAACTTCCGCTGTGCATCTAACTTTCCAACAAAAAGATGATCGTAATTGCACTTATAAGGGCGTTAATTATGTGAAGATCGAGACTAAAAGAGTCTTATCAAAAGTTTAACATTAAAAACTTAGGCTGTGTTTTTCAACCGATGGGGGTTAAAGGGGTGGAGATTATTTTTAAGGGGTGGAAAATGTGGAGATATATTTATGATGTGTTTGGCTAGGGAAAAATTTTTAGGAGGTGGAGATACTTTTTGGGTGGATGAGGTGGATGTACTTTTTGAAAAATAAGCTCCTGCGTGTTTGGTTGGATATGGATGGTTTTTTTTATTGTATAGAGTAAAAAGACACAAATGTCCTCACACCCTCCTCCTTCCCAGTTCCCACCCCATTCATATCAAACGATTTAACATCTCCAATTGCTCATAAAAAATCTGATAGATTACATAGATCTCCTCTTGTATAGTGGGCTAAAAGCCCGTTAAGGCCCAATACCTTTGTAACCTATATATATGTTTATCAATTAATGGAAACCCTCAATGAGGACTTTACATCAATTCTATCATTCTACATGGTATCACAGCCTTTTCTTCCTCACGGAACCGTAATTTGATCCTCCCGCCCACCCCTCATCTTCCGTCGTCGGCGTCGTCCCCTCGCCATCGATCTCTCTCTCACTCTCCTAACTCCTCCTCTCTCGAATCGATCGGGAGCCACCACCGCACTTGCCTCCACCGGAAACGTGCTGCGGCTAAGGTCGAGCTCTCGCTTCCCTCGCTGCGGTCCCGTCGTGCCATCACCCTCCAACATCCATCGGAGCTCTCGTCTTCGATTGTCGTCGTTGAGCCACTGCAGCCTATCGCCACCAACGAGCCCAGCCCGAGCCGCCGCCGATTGGAGCCTTCGCCACCGCAGAACCTCCATTGACGCTTAATTGAAGGTTTTCCAATTTATTTCATAGAAATTACAAAACGTCTCGTATGTCTATTCTAATTTCGTTTCTGGCCTTAAGTTAGTTACTTATTAAGTTACGCGGCCAATAGTTCTTAAAAAAAAAAAATGTCGCCCGATATCATCTGCTGCGGCATCGCCCCTGCAGCGCCCGCAGCTCTACGTGGCGGTCGCCCCATACGAGGCCTCGCGGCCCTCCTCCTTCAACCGTCGCCCCTCGATGGTCCCCGGTGCCTCGCTTCAACTCTCCTTGTATTCACTCCAGCTCTCTTGCCATGAGACATGCCGGTCCTCATGCCTATCTGACATCGTCAGATCAAGGCTATGTTCCGTCAGCTCTGCATCATGCCTTCTCCTCTACGCGGCCGACATCTTCAGACTCTTCTTGGTACATGGACACTGGTGCCACCTCCTACATGACGAACTCCTCAGGTAACCTCTCATCTAGTTCTTTTAAAGGTCCTGCACACTCTATTATCATCGGAAATGGTGGTCGTCTTGCTACTTCGGGGATTGGCCACGCCACTTTACAGACCCCAACCCACCCACTACACCTTAACAATGTCCTCATTGCCCCAAAGATTGTCAAAAACCTTATCTTTGTCCGTCGGTTCACTACTGACAACAACGTTTACCTTACGTTTGATCCATATGGTTTCTCTGTGAACGATCTTACTACGGGGGTTACTCGAATGAGATGTAACAGCACCGGGGAGCTCTACCCTGTCACACCACCTCCCGCATCCAGTCAGTCGTGCCCGGTCGCCCTCTCGGCATCGTCGTCCAGCCTATGACATGCACGCTTGGACCATCCCAGTGTTGTCGTTCTAGATGTCCTCCGTTCCCAGAGTCTTGTCACCTGTACTAAAGACCCACGCTCTGGTTTATGCTCTTCATGCCAACTATGCAAACATGCTAAACTGTCATTCCAACGGTCTTTGATCTCTACCCTTCCTCCCTTTGATATCATTCATAGTGACATTTGGACCTCTCCTGTGCCTAGCAAGGAGGGTCAAAAGTACTACCTCTTGTTTCTTGATGATTACACTCATTACTTATGGGTCTTCCCGTTGCATTTCAAGTCCCAAGTGTTTCCTGTCTTTGCTAGATTCCATAGCTACATCAAAACACAGTTTCACATATCCATAAAATGTTTCCAATGTGATAATGGCCTAGAATTTGACAACAAAGACTTTCACTCTTTCTTTGCCGCAAACGGGATCTTCTATCGTTTGTCTTGCCCCTATACTTCTCAGCAGAATGGCAAGGCTGAACGAATCATCAAAACCATTAGAAACATGATGCGCTCTCTCCTCTTCCACGCATCTATTCCCCTTCCCTATTGGCCTCACGCCTTATCCACCACATGTTATCTCCTAAACATTCTCCCTTCCACTACCCTACATCATCGCTCACCAGCTCAGGCACTTTATTACGTCATGCCTAGGTATGATCACCTTCGCACCTTCAGGTGCTTGTGTTTCCCAAACCAGTCCTCCACAGCCACACACAAGCTTCACCCGCGCTCCACTCCATGTGTCTTCCTAGGCTATCCGTCTGATCATCGCGATTACCTTTGCCTCGATATCAAGACCCATAAGCTTATTGTGTCGCGTCATGTCACGTTTGATGAGTCTCGCTTTCCCTTTTCTCCTCCTCCTCTCCCCTCTTCCACACCTCCTGTGTCTCAGTCAGAGTCAGAGTCACCTTTCCCGCACTTCCTTTTTCCCCAGAGCTCTCCCGGTGCTCCTGCCTCTCCCCCTCCCCCACCCCCACCACCCCCTACCCCCAGACCACACACCTGTAGTGTCTCCGATGTCTTCCGACCCCGTCAGATCGTCTTGATGACCACCGCACATCACCCCGCCGCTCAACACCATGCCTACACCCCTCCGTCAGATCGCCATGCTGCAATGCTGCGCCCGCTGCAAGACGCTGCGCCCGCAGCCAATCAATGAAACCATCCCCACCCTCCATCCCACACACTGGCGGCACCCACAACATCCCTTGCGGTGGTCGCAGCATGCCTTGCGGCGCACGCATCCAATCAACAAAGCTCCGCCCCCTTTCCCCCGTCCCTCCCGACTCCCAATCAACCCTTTCCTCCACCTCGACCTCCCTGTCCCCCATCCCCACCTCCCACAAAACAACCCTCCTCGACCCGAATTGACAGGCGGCTATGCTCGACGAATACAGGTCCCTTACAAAGAATGATACTTGGGTTCTTGTCCCTCGCCCTCCAACGGCGAACGTCGTTCGCTGTATGTGGATCTTCCGTCACAAGTTCCGCTCTGATGGGACGTTGGAGTGCTACAAAGCACGTCTTGTGGTCAACGGTCGATCTCAGCAGATAGGTATTGATTGTGATGAGACCTTCAGCCCCGTGGTCAAGCCTGCCACTATCCGAGTGGTGTTGAGCTTAGCTCTGCCGCGCAACTGGGCCATTCATTAGTTGGATGTCAAGAACGCTTTTCTGCATGGTCATCTGAATGAGACAGTCTACATGTTTCAGCCACCGGGGTTTGCTGATGCTGATTGTCCCAAGCACGTCTGTCTCCTGAAGCGCTCTCTGTATGGTCTGAAACAGGCTCCGTGAGCTTGGTTCCAGCGCTTTGCTTCTCATCTGCTCCGCTTGGGTTTTATTGGCAGCCGCTCGGATTCGTCCCTGTTCATCTATCGCAGAGGCTCCGACATGACATTTATGTTACTGTATGTTGACGAAATCATTATCACCGCCTCTTCTAATGCTCTTCGGACGTCGATTATTTCACAGCTGAGTGCTGAGTTCGCCATGTCAGATTTGGGTCAGTTGTCTTACTTCTTGGGAGTTGTTGTTCAGCGGCATGCGTCTGGGCTATTTCTCTCACGGAGTAAGTATGCTGCTGAGATTGTTGCTCGGGCTAAGATGAGTAAATGCAATCCTGTCGCCACCCCTATCGATACATCCAACAAGCTCAGCGCTCATTCTGGTCCTTTGGTTGATGATCCGACTTTGTACAGGAGCCTTGCTGGTGCTCTTCAGTATCTCACCTTCACCGGACCTGATATCAGTTACGCCGTTCAGCAGATCTGCTTGTTCATGCATGCACCCAGGGAACCCCACTTTCATGCCTTAAAGCGGATCTTTCGGTACATCAGCGGCACACTCGAGCTCGGCACCACGATCACTCCTTCCTCTAAGCTTGACCTTGTTGCTTATACTGATGCGGATTGGGGTGGTTGTCTTGACACACGTCGCTCCACGTCTGGTTACTGTGTCTTCCTCAACGACACCCTTGTGTGGTGGTCGGCCAAGCGTCAGTCTGTCGTGTCTCGCTCCAGCGCTGAGGCCGAATACATGGGTGTTGCCAACGTTGTCTCCAAGTGCTCTTGGCTCCGCAATCTCTTTCTTGAGCTCTGTTGCCCTCTTCAGAAGGCCACTCTGGTCTACATTGACAACGTCTCCGCCGTCTAACTGGCTAGCAACCCAGTCCAGCATCAACGCACGAGTAAAATACCCAAAGTACCCTTAGTTTTCTTCTTCATGTGCTATTACTGCCCAACCAACAAACCGAATATAAAAGATACACATCTCTACTTCAAGCATGGAGGCGAACTTTCCAATTTTTTCGGACTTTGTAATTTTGCTCCCGTAGCAAGTTCTTAGTTCTGATTTTCATTTGCTGAATCTATATGAATGCCCAAGTTTATTTTTTGAATCATTCACTTTATAAAACAAATATGACAGATGCAGTAACACTAATCTTTAAAGATTCAGGTACTTCATGAATGTCAACCAATTGTTCATGTACATATGTAACTTGTGGCTGCCAAGAAATTGAATCTGATGCACTAGTTTCATTACATTTTGTTGTGCAAAATTGTAATTGCAGAGACAAATTGGCAAGGTAAGCTAATGAATGTCAGTTGAAGGATGACAATAGGTTTGTCAATGGTTGAAATCAAACCCTTGCCGGCGCTACAGTGACATACAATCACCGACGACCAAGTTGTCTACCGGACTTCCCGTCCCCGACAACAATTGCTACAACCCCATCCCATTCATCCGCCATTAATTAACCCCTATTTCAATCTCAGCAATCCCGTCCCCGACAACGTACGACTGCTACAACATCGTCAGAATGAAGTTTGGAGGGAGTAGATGCAAATTCCTTTCGCCGGAGTGCAAGTGTTGCTGATGGTGCCGGATCTGCAGTTCTTCACCTTCGCAATCGCCTTCCTCCTCAAGACCACAGGTTTTGTGTGGCGTGAGCTTGTCAGGGGCAATTTTTGGGTTTTATCTCCATCCCCACCCCTTCCATCTTACCCCCCAAGATAGGCGAGCCACCCCGTTCCACCCCCTAATTGCCTCCCACCCCCACCTCCTCCATCGCCAGCCAAACGGTGCTGAGCTCTCCCACCCCCACCTCATCCACCCCTTCCACCCCATTAGTAAAGACAGGAAAACACAGCCTTAATTAGCATATAAGCCAGAAATGGTCTATAAGGCCACTGGGTGCCGAGTTATTATAATCATTTTTTTTAACCTACCAAGAGTATATGACTATATGTTCAAAACTCTTTTTTCATTAGGTAAATATCTGAATGGAGTAGGCCCTTACCTTCGCAACCAGAGCCGAGCTATGTCCATATAAGGGATTCCACCACAAGCAATCACCCTGACCAAGATGATCAAAGATAATGAAACCTACAACAAAAAAGTCATTCGTACATTTGGTTACATCAAAATTCATTTTAAATGTGCCATGTGGCAATTTCTATCCTATTAAAGAGTGATTTAGCTAATTGCACCTTTATGAAAATCCAATTAGCTAATTAGCCTCTTCAAAAAAAATTAAGTGGAGAAGTACCTTTCCCATAGAGTATTAATGGTCAATGGTCATATGTTTGACCATTGACCGACAGTTGACCGTTGACCAACTTTTTCGAATTTTTTTATAATGACTTTTTTGTGATACCATTTTTTACCGTTGACCACTGATTCCACTTTTTTTATGTTATTTTTTTGGCATCACGTTTTTTTTTAAAAAAAATTTGACTTTTTTGTGATGCCTCTTTTTACCGTTAACCACTGATACCACTTTTTTTATCTCATTTTTTGGGCATCACGTAGTGTTTTGATGCTATTTGTCAATGACATTTTTTTTTCTTTAATGTGATGCTACTTTTTTAAAGTAGTGTTTTGATGCCATTTTTTTAATTTAATTATTTGATGCCACTTTTTTAATCAAATCGTTTGATGCAACTTTTTTAATTAATCAATTGCAAATCGATATATTTCCATTTGATTCTACTTTTATTCACCGATGACACATTTGTGATTACACTTTATTGATGCAAAAATGCAATGATTTGTGGTGACATTTCTATTATATTTTTATATAATTGATGACACAAGAGCATAAAATATGATTAAACAAATGAGCAAAAAATTTTGAGTAAACTTCATTGGTGACACATTTGTGATGACATTTAATAATCTAATAGCATGAAATACCACATAACATGTCTCCCCTCCTCCTTTTTCCCGGGCTTGGGATTGATTGTGTACCAAAACACAAGCGAAGTGAAAAACATGTTACCCAAAACACAAGCGGAATTAAAAACATGGTATCTGAAACACAACAGGTCCTATCTCAACTAGCTCCAAAATATCCTTACCGAATACAATACACTTTTGTCAAATTGTCATCTACTGTTTAATCCATTTTGATTTGGCTACTTATTGGACCTTTTTTAAGCCAAAACGGAAGTTCATCCATGTCATTCAATCTCAATCTCTACTTTTTGTTTATTCACCATCTCATCTTACTAAGATCATCAACATTTCATGACAGTAGTTTCACAAATCAACATTTCACGTACGACAGCATACTGATTACTGATTTAGATACCAAGCTTCATTTCCAGTTGAAAAAATGTATAGTTGCATTGCACGCTGAAGCATTACCACAAGAGTATTATCAAAAGCATAGGTCTACTTTCACCCAAACCTTACACCCAAAATTTCAACCTGTTGTACAGTACAAATCATCTCAAAACATGCTTAGAGGAAAAAAAAAAATAGTCAGCATATGATCGAGTATCAGCAAACCAAACAGTTGTAATCTCAGGTTATCAATATGCTCCAATGATCATCGACTGCGTTGTTCCATCTAAAGGACAAGCCTAGTAGGCACAATGATGATCAATTGTTTCATTGATAACCAATATAGGTAATCAATTCAAGTATCAGAACACAAACTTCCCAAACACATTCATAAACTTCAAGCCAGATCAATGTGATACAACACAAAATCAGATTCATTTCTCATCAAGTATGAGTCAGGTGAGTCTATAACCGTACGACCACTTCAAGTAAAAGCAAAAAAACAAAATCCGACAAATCATATGCAATTGCAATAAAGAAGAATAGTTCAGATGGAATCAATTGCAATAAAGAAGAAAAATTCAATGGATTTGAGAAACAATGCAGAACACCAAATTAGGGCGAAATAGGCAGATAAAAGGCAAACAAATACTCTAGCAAGGGGAGAAGAATAAAGTATGCAAACTTTTCGCAAATGCTGAAACTGGTAAGACCTTACCACCTGCTGTAAGGCCTTATCTGAAATGCAGAAACAAGTTAATAAAAAACGTGGTGAACAATATGTAAAGCAAAGACAAGCACGAATGTAAAGAGCGGAAAGTAAAGCACACGATACTTGTTAACGAGGTTCGGCACAACCGCCTACGTCGTCACCTAGGGTTATCCAAACCGTAGGATTCAACAACTTTATTTCACTTTATCTTATGAGCCCTAGATACAACCTCTAGAAGACTTACCCACTTCTAGACTACTTTCTATCTAGCAACCCAAGCACACCAGTGAAACAAAGTCCTACCGATACCGAAGTATCTATACGTTTGGGCAGAGATGTACCCTTAGTATAACCCTAAATGAATTGTACGATAAAGCTCAATGTAAACCTCACAAACTCTCAAAGAAATAAAACAATTAAACCAATGGAGAGATGCGAGATCCGATTGTGTTGAAGAAGATGAGCTTTGCAAGAGTACATTAGAGCGTTGTGTGTTCCCTCTTCTGCAATCTTCTTCTACTTTAAATAGGTCGGCACATTTAATTTCAAAAATCAAACGCCTGAATCTTCTCCCGTTTAGTTAGTAGACGTTGCGCCATATCTTCCGAGAGAGATCTTCGGCCTGTTTGAACTGTCGTTCCAGAACCTTCATCTTTGGATCTGTTCAGATCTTTGCCTAGGACCTGAGTCTTTGAAATACTGACGTTTAAAATACTGCGCATTAGCTCCTGCAAAATCTCAACAAACTGGCTAATAGATATATATTAGGAATGAGATAGAATTTAACAATTCTATCACAACATAATCCGAAGTTGCATTTTAGGCCCAATATTATGCTTAGGCCCATTATTAGAAAATTGTAGGCTTAGTAAAAAATTAGGCCCAATTATAAATTAGGCACAATAACCAATGCCCATTCAACAAATAGGACCATTTAACAAATAGGTCCATTCAAATAGATCCAAGCCCGAGCCTCTTTGTGTAACATTTTGAGCCACTGTTGGTAAGACCTTATCTCTGGCAGTAAGGTCTTAAAACGTCTTGGTATTGATGGTTTGTTTTTAAAACGTTGAAAGCAACTTGGAGATTTGGTTCAACCAAATCTCTTGTAGATCTCAACAAACCAACAACCTTTTGAACTTGAAGATTGTTTCACAAAATCCTCAAAGAGGCTTTTAGAAAGTAAACCCCAAATCTTCAATAACCAAATCAAATCCTGCACAAAATCTCCAATAACTAATTAAATATAAATCCCAATAAATAATCTAATTGATATTTGCATAAAATAAATACTATCTTTCTTTGTCTTCCATCATACATATAATATAACATCAAGATAAACTCAACATTAGGGATCAAGGAAAACATGTAACCAATTCCAAATGGTGTTGCTCCAAGGTTTCTTTACAACACGTGTTCTCACTCCTTCATAGGATGAGGACAACTTGAGTTTCCCATTGAGAGACCAATTTTTCATCAACTACAAGTGCATCAGTTGAAAGCTTAGAATCATTCTGAGCATTAGCCCGTAGCCGAAGACGAATCCAAACTAGACCACAAGACACAACTCATAGGCGCATCAATAGAGGGAGCAAGAAATCGTCGGGGCAGGTAGGACGAAGACGAACAACGGAACGGAAAGGAGAGAGTAAGAGGAAGAGATAATATGTGAACCTGGAGAAGGAAGTCGAAGCCCTGCTCATCGGGGCCGGAAGGAAGAAGAAGACCTTGATTGGAGAGCAGGATGAGCAAATCTTCTTTGTCGGCGACGCAATAAGCCGGAGGGAACCGAGTGAATGAGATATATGAGATCTCCTTTCTCTACAATCTTCTTCTTCAGAGATTGACGCAGAGTGCGCAGTTGACAAGCGGAGCATGGGACCAGATCGCCGGAGATGACAACAGAGAAGAGATGATGGTATGTGCGCGGCTCGAGGGAATCCCGGGGTCGGGTGGCCGTCGAGAGAGAACGAGGGAGGAGAACAGAGATAGGGTAAAAGCGGCCAATTTTGTTTTGATAGAGAACAATGCGGCCAATTTTTTAACACGTATTTTAAGGAGCTAAAAACTATATAATATGTTAATTTTTTTTAATAATATAATACTTATTATCAACAAATAATAAGTTGTAAAAAAATGATTTAAAAAAATTGATATTTTATATAGTTTTTAGGTCCATAAAATACGTGTTAAAAAGTCACACGACATCTTTTTTGGATCAGAGGGAGTATATATTTTAGAAAATTTTCTCCATATTAATTAAGTTCCTTTGTTTTTCCTTTGATCCAATATTTTGATTTTTTGTTTTCTGTACGTTTCTTCGTCAAATATTTTTGTGGTCTTCTACTTTTTTAATATTTGTTTTGTAAAATATTCCATATTCCATATTTTGTATTGTTGTATTGATATAATAAAAAAACTTAAAATATTTTTCTTAAAATATATGTTTTCTATGGTAGAAAATATTTCCCAATAAGACCGTATTTATATATATCAGATTTTCTATCCTATGCCCAAGATTCTCATTGTAATAAAAAATATATCCTTAATTAAATTATATTAGTTAAATTTTAAATTAGATTTATATGGTTGCTTATTTTTGGTAGAGTATTTTTCTCAATTAAGATCTTATCTTATGCCCTAAGTGCATGAGATAGAAAGACCGTTTATATATATACTACTCTCTCCGTCCCACAATGGTTGTCTTTAACTATTCATGCACGTTTTCTTAAGAAGCTACAAACTATATAAAATATCAACATTTTATTAAATATTTTTAAATAATATCATACATATTACTAATAAGTATAGAATTATTTTAAAAAATTAATTAAAAAAAATGGATATTTGATATAATTTTTAACTCTTTAAAAAGCGTGTATAAATAGTCCAAAGACAATCATCGTGGGACGGAGGGGTACGTGTATAATAACGATAACAACGGCGCCGGAGTGTTGATGATCGAGCGGTTTGATTGGGTATAGGATTTTGACTTATTTGGGGCAAAAACAGTGGAACAGCTTATAATAAGCCCAGGCCAACGGACATGTCATCTGTAGACGTACAGCCGTCACTCTCAAACGCCGGCCGGCCACTTGCAATTCAAATAGCAACTGAACCCGGCCCATGTTGTATGTTCCTTCTTGACTGCGGAATTAACGAGTTCTTGACCCCTCAAACAAATGTTTGATTTTGATTACCGCGGTACGTACGTACTTTCCTCTATCTAATCAAACCCAGGTAAAATAATAAGTAAAATAAAAAAACAGATAACTTGTGACTTAATTAATACCTAATTTAACCTCCTCCCATTAAGGTCAGTTATAACTTATATTGTGTCCGTGTGTTTAATTTGGCTCTCAAAATCGACAAACGTAATATATATTCAATGTATAATAAAAGTAATTTTGGGATAAATTAAATATCAAAATAGGTTGAACCTCGATTTCTCTAATTTAAATTGCTGTGACAAAAAAACGTACCCGACTAATTTATAATATGAAAAGCAAACAAACTCAATACTCTATTCAATAATATGACTCACTTTTACTATATTTAACCGGATGTGATTATTTTAATTGAGATAAAATTCAACCCTCTCATTTACTTGAGTACACAACTACACAAGTCCAAGAAGGAAAAAGTCCAAGAAGCCAAAAGGAAGTCGACGGAAAATACTTTTCTTCTCTTTAAAATTAAATTAATTTAATTAACAATATTATGAAAGGATGATTTTGGACATATATGCAACTAGCAGATAAATAAGCCGACCTGCTATTGAGACGACATAATATCACCATATACACGATTTCTTTCTCGATTTCCGGTGTCGACAATGGTCTAACTGACTCCGGGAGTCGGCACCGGCAAAGCTTGAATGAATAATTTGCAATCCTGATTGATTTGCACTGTGCTAATTAGTAACTAATTTTATTTTTTTTTTGATCGAGGCGAAAGTTTGGGAGTGGTCAACCTCGGTTAAACCACTGCCCAATGGTGTCTTTACGGACTAAATCTTCAATCTCGACTAGATACCGCTCAATACCGCTGTGTGTGGGAGAAATCGATGGCCTCGAAGGATTTGTAGAGGCCAAGAACATCGATAGTCCACGGGCAGGTACAGATCCCATGCAGGGCGTTGAAAACGGTCAAACAGTGTCCCTCCACCACGAGGCGTGAGAAGCCCATCCTAACAGCGGAAAGAAGGCCGACGTGAAGACCAAGATATTCAACTTGTATTAAAGAGCGCTCACAAGATCATGGTCGGGCACCGCAGGACACCACTCTACCACGGCAATCGCGGATAACAAACCCAGCAGCAGCTTGCCCAGAAGCGACCTTGGCTCCATCAAAATTTAGTTTCATGAATCCCTCAGGCGATTTCTTCCTTTTAACTTTTTTCTGGCGTCTCGATCTGTTTTGAGGTTTGTGATGTATAGATGTAGCCTCATCGTTCTCTTGATCATATTCTAGAGCTTTTTTCCAAGATAACCTATATTGTGTAATGATTTTTATCCATTGTTCCATATTTCTGCCATCATGATTTTCGAAAAGAATTTTGTTTCTCATAGACCAAATCCCCCATAAGGAGAACGCTAGTATCGATTTCTGAGTAGCTAATAGTTGGGAGAAGATTTCAATACTCATCATCTTTTAGGTATTGTTAGTTTTGTCAATGTACTAATTAGTAACTACTGACTCCTTATGGCGGAGTCGAAAGTTCTTGATTAATTAATGTTGCTCCAATTTGATCAAACATTTGTAGGCACTATCAAATCAATTTGCAAAATATGAAGAATAAGCTATTGTTTCTCTTGCATTATATTTACTATGTTTACATCTTCCTTTCTTTGTTGTATGTTGCTTCCTAGCTTCGTGTCATTCATGTAATTTTCTTGCTACATTCCGGGCAATACTGTAATAAGCCTCCAAGGCTTGACTTGCACGTACATGATCAGTGAGCTCTAGGTACTATATAAACCTGAGTTGTCACCTGATGGAATGTAGGGTTTTGGGATCATCAAAGGCAACTTTATGGCTCTGCTGTTTTTGGTATTTTGCTTCCTTTGAGTTCATTGAATGGCAGGGTATTGAAGAGAGCATTTATTTTGCTCTAAGACCAGTTGTATTGAGCAACATTACAAAGGGAACTTGGGATCTTCATATGGTATCAGAGCGACGGGTGCAGATCTGATGATTTCCGCTGCTACAAAGAAAGGATAGAAGATGTCTCATAAAGGAAACAACTCATGGAACTCTGGGACTGAGACAATCAATCAAGGTAACCTCAGTGACCCTCTTTACTTATCTCATTCAGATCATCCGGGTGCACAGTTGGTAGGAATACCATTTGATGGGACTAATTACATGATCTGGAGTAGAGGAGTCACAATGGCTTCGGGTGCCAAGTGCAAACTGGGGTTCATTACTAGGAAATGTATGAAACCAGATGATGATCATGTTGATTTGTAGAGATGGATAAGAGTGGCCTTTATGGTCAAATGCTGGATTTTGAATTCCATGAACAAGTATATTGCAGAGGGATTCATGTGTATTGATTCAACAAAGCAATTATGGGATGAGATTGTGGAAAGGTATGGGTAGACAAATGCTCCCTTGATTTTCCAGATCAGGAGAAAGAGGAAGAATATACATCAGGGTAGCATGAGATTAGGAGAGGTGTATAATGCTCTCAAGAAGCTATGGGATGAGTTACAAGTGCTGGAAAGAATCCCTGAGTGTTCTTGTGGAGCAATGAAACAATAATGTACATGTGATATGAAGAGGAAGGTGGCTGAGATTGAGTCTAGGACCAAGGCTATGCAACTATTGGCAAGTCTTAATGAGAATTATGAAGGGGCAAGGAATCATATATTAGCTATGAATCCTCTCCCAACTATAAACAAAGCTTACTTCATTTTATAGCAGGTGGAGAGAGGATCAGATGCAGCTGAAGTTACTCAGGGGAACACCATGGATGCCAGTGCCTTTGCACCATCCAAAAACAAATACATGACTCAATCAACTTCTTCTTCAAGTTCTTCAGGCATTCAGTCTCAGAAGAAGGAGTGGAAGGAGTTAAAAAGGCTTAAGTATGAGCAGAAATGTACACATTGAAATTATATGGGGCATACTGCAGATCAATGCTTCAAATTGCACGGGGTACCAGACTCGTTTAAGGCATTGAAGGACATTAGAAAGAAACTACAAGTGGGAGAAGCTCAGCAAATGCTGCAGGATCTGTTGGGAATTACATGATGGGAACTCCTCTTGATGATCTTGAGGGAAATGACATAAATGAGGCTGATGGACAAATGGATAACGCCATGGTCAATGCAGTCTTTCAAGAAGTCATGAACAGGATGAAGGGCAAAGTTTCCAGTCAGAATGCATATGCCAACTCAGAAGGTAAAGTTTCTACTTCTCTTAATGATTTAAGTAGCAATAAAGAATCAGAGTTAGAGTGGATAGTTGACACAGGAGCAAGTGACCACATGATGTCTTGTGATTACAATTTGTTTGATAAGATCATACTTGATAAGCCGGTTTTGATAGGGCTACCTGATGGATCAGTGAAAACAGTCAATGAAATGGGAAAACTGCAGTTATCAGAAGCTATTTGTCTAAATGGGGTGCTTTTGATACCATGATTTAAACATAATTTGCTCTCAGTTGGGAAGTTGCTAGATGATAATGAAAATTTGATAGCAATATTTACACACTCTTCATGTTGCATCCAGGACCCTAGAACTAGAAGAGTGTTGCTGTCAGGGAGAAGAAAGCAGGGACTGTACAAAGTCTTGTCAGATGAGCAAGCTAAGGACTGGAGAGGATGGGCAAAGAAGAGTCAAGATCAAAGTAGATGTTTGTTTCCTGCAGTGTTTTGTAATAAATCTAGTAGTACTTTGAGCATTACACATGCTAGACTTGGTCACAACTCCATTTAAAAAATGATGTGAATATTTTGAATGAGACAGATATGAATAGTTTTCAATGTGAGACTTGTGCTTTATGCAAGCACCACAGATTGCCCTTTGAAAGAAGTTTAAATATGGCAGAAAAGCCTTTTGATTTCATACATATGGATTTATGGGGCCCTTATAGGACTCCAACTTACAACGGGTTCAGTTACTACTTGATAGTGCTTGATGATTGCACAAGAGTAACATGGACATTCTTGCTTAAGAATAAATTGCAGGTGTACAAAACCATTATAGATTTTGTAGTGTATGATGAGAATTAGTTTTGTGCTTCAATTAGGTGTATAAGGACTGACAATGGAACTGAATTCACATCAAGACAGTGTGAAGAATACTTTGTCGGGAAAGGCATTTTGCACCACAGATTAGTTCCTTACACTCCACAACAGAATTAATGGAACAGTGGAAAGGAAGCATAGGCACCTGGTTGAGACTGCAATATCTATGAGAATTCATGCATCTTTGCTTGTAAGATTTTAGGGTGAGTGTATTGTGACAGTAACTCATGTCATAAACAAGTTGCCTACAGAGATTTTGGGTTGGAAAACACCATTTGAGAAGTTGTTCGGTAACGAAACATCCTATATGATGAGCTAAGAGTCATAGGATGCGTATGTTATGCCCTGGTGGGTCATTCAGATAAAGATAAGATGGGAGTCAAAGCTAGAAAATGTGTTTTGCTTAGTTACCCACATGGCCAAAAAGCCTACAGATTGTGGGATATTGATGGGAAAACATCATTTGTTAGTCGTGACGTTACATTCAATGAGAATTTGTTTCCTTTTAAGGAATCTGTGACAGAAAAAGAAAGTTGTAGAAATAAAGTAGCCCATGAATTGCCCCTTGTAAATCCTGCATACGATAAGGACAATTTTATGCAACCAATGGTATCAAGATCACAAAGTGAAACACCTCAAACTGGGAGTATGTAAGGAGGAAATGAGGATATTCATGTTGACAGTAATGAATATGTGGATGATTCTTTCTCAGGGAGTCAGTCTAGTAGAATCCATGGGATATCTCAAGAAAGGTTAGATGATCATGAGGAGTTTCCTCCTTTAAGAAGATCTTCAAGGCATAGTATGCAACCTAGAAGACTGAAGGATTTTGTTATTCATGGTCAGAGAAGGAATAATTCAGTGTCACAATCATTTTTAGCTGCTTGCTTAGATCCTATACTGAATTTTGAGCTAGGATATGTGAACTCATTTGTCTGTATGGCAAATGTTTATGAACCTTCACATTATGGTCAAGCTGTCAAGCATGATCATTGGATTGAGGCAATGAAGCAGGAGATAAAGGCCTTAGAAGAAAACAAAACCTGGGAAATGACAGAGCTTCCACTAGGAAAGAAGGCAATTGGGAGTAAATGGGTGTACAAAGTAAAGTATAAGCCAAATGGAACAGTTGAAAGTTTCAAGGGTAGATTGGTGGCAAAGGGTTATAACCAGATTAAATGGAAGGATTACAAGCATATACCTTTTCTCCAGTAGCAAAGTTCAGTATTGTGAGAATTTTATTTGCCATTGCTACTGCAAAACAATGGCCTTTACATCAATTGGATGTAAACAATGCATTCTTGCATGATTATCTAGAGGAAGAAGTGTACATGAAACCTCCAGAAGGGTATGACAGAGGAGAATCAAATAAGGTATGCAAACTGAACAAATCCATTTATGGATTAAAGCAGACATCTAGGCAATGAAATCTTGAATTGTGTAAATTCTTTATTAGTATGGGATATGAGCAAAGCATAGAATAGAAGACTACTCACTGTTTGTGAGGCATGTGAGTGGTGGCATTGTAATTGCCCTAGTATATGTAGATGATGTTTTGCTTATTGGGGATGATGATCAGGTGATTGATGAAACTAACAAAGCCCTCCATGCTAAATTTACTATCAAATATCTGGGAATGGCAAGATATTTTTTGGGGCTTGAAATTCTGAGAGATGCATCAGGAACTCATTTGCATCAGAGTAAATATGTCTTAGACATTATAACTAATTGTAACATGTATGAATATAAAGCTGCCCCTTTTCCAATGCAAAAGGGATTAAAGTTATCCACTGACACAGGAAGATTGCTTGATGATGCTGGGGTATACAGAAGGCTTGTTGGGAGATTGTTGTTTCTGAACCTCACTAGGCCTGATATATCATATGCAGTGCAGCATTTGAGTCAGTTTATGTCAGAGCCAAGACAACCTCATTATGAAGATGCACTTCATGTTGTGAGGTACTTAAAAGTGGGGCTGAGTAAAAATTACCATGAAAACCAAACCAACATATACCAACTAAACCAACATAATTGGTTTGGTATGCCTAACCAAGTTCCAAAACTTGGTACGGTAACGGTAATGAGAATGGAAAAGTTGGTATTACCATTACCAACCAATTTCAAATTGGTTGGTGCGGTAATACCAACCAATTCCTACCAAACTAGTTACTTATAGTTTTATTTTTATTTTTTAAATTTATTTTGTAATTGTTTTAAGTTTTTAAATTTTGTTTTTAATTTTTTAACTTTTTTTCTTCAGAAAATGTTTTCAATCAAGGGAGGAATACTAACTCGACCTCGATTACGACGAAAACTTATAGCGTTAGTCGGAATAATATCTTCCTACTACTATGTTGCTTTTGCTTTAGTGTTTAAACACTTTGTAATAACTTTAAAGTTTTATGTTGCTTTCGTCCTCAAATATAGTCGGTTCGGACGAAAACCTAAGCATTGGAATAATTTATACGTTTTAATTAAGTTATATTATATTTGCATGTTTTTTTTCTCAACACTCGAAAGTTGGTAAATTACCATCACCTACACACATACCAACCGACTTAATTGGTAACCAATTAAGTTGGTACAACCCCTTCGGTGGTTGGTAATGGTAGGGGTTTTACGATTACCAATTCAAGTTGGTTGGTACATGGTAAACGAAAAAATGAATTGATAATGTACCAATTCCACCCCTACTTAAAAGGGACCATTGGTGTTGGTCTTTATTATCCTGTTCATTCAAATCTAGCCATCTCTGCTTATTGTGATGCAGACTGGGGATCATGGCAATTCAGTGCCAAGTCCTTGACGGGATATTGTGCATTTGTGGGTAATTCATTGGTATCTTAGAAGACTAAGAAACAGACTACAATTTCAAAGTCTTATGCAGAAGCAGAATACAGAAGTATGTCAGCCACTACAACTGAGTTGATCTGGATGGAAGGAGTGCTTAGTACATTGAATATTACAGTTCCATTGCCTATACCTCTTTACTGTGATAACAAAGCAGCAATTCATATTGCTGAGAACCCGGTGTTTCATGAGAGAACTAAACACCTTAAGATGGACTGCCACTTCATCATACAATATCTATTGGCTGGATTTGTACATCCTCAACATGTGCGAACAAGAATTCAATTGGCAGACATCTTTACAAAGCCTCTTGGAGAGAAACCTCACCTTTTCTTCTCTTGCAAGTTGGGACTTGTTGGCTTTGACACACGTCCAACTTGAAGAGGGGATATGAAGAATAAGCTATTGTTTTAAGCTATTATTTCTCTTGTATTGTATTTACTATGTCAACAGCTTCCTTTCTTTGCTTTATGTTGCTTCTTAGCTTGGTGTCATTCATGTAATTTTCTTGCTACATTCCGGACAATACTGGAATAAGCCTCCAAGGCATGACTTGCACGTGATCAGTGAGCTCTAGGTACTATATAAACCTCAGCTGTCACCTAATGGAATGTAGGGTTTTGGGATCATCAAGTGCAGCTTTATGGCTCTGCTGTTTTTGGTATTTTGCTTGCTTTGAGTTCATTGAATGGCAGGGTATTGAAAAGAGCATTTATTTTTCTCTAAGATCAGCTGTATTGAGCAGCATTACAAAGGGAACTTGGGATCTTCATACAAAATTAATTATTGTAGTTTGTAAAACCTAAAAGTCTAAAATCATTCAACAGGCACTAGTAATTGTCATCTGATCGACTTTGCAAGAGGAAAAATCTAATTAATTATTGTAACAATTACCGATCCCTAATGTCGAAGACTCGAAGCCGACAAAATGGAAGGAGTCTGCCGACACAGTAAGACAGCGTCGTCTGCATGCTTGGCTTTTGGCTTCATCTTCATCGATGCCGATACAAAAATCCGTTGGCGATTCTGTACTAATGGCGAGATAACGACCGTGCGTATAACAACCCCTAAATAAGCTAGTGAGGATATTTATATACAAATAAAATAATTGCATACTCTTACGATCTGTTTGGCTTGGAAAAGATTAGTGTTGCTTAAAATTATAATCTAGCTTAAAATTATAATTTAGCTTAAAATTAAAATCAAGATAAAAATATTTGATGAAAGTTTAGAGATATATTATAGATTAAAAGAGAAAATTCTTATTTAACATGACAAATTATATAGAATTATGTAAAACTATTTATTTGAAAATCACGGAAATTTTTACCAACCGCCTTGAAAAGTTAAAATAAGTTTGTGCCAACCTTAATCTAGGGTGTGTATGGCTGCCTTTTTAACGGTTAAAATTATTACCTTTTAAGCTATTAAAAAAATAATTTGGTTTAAATGGTGTATGGTCACCAAAATAAGCCACAAATCGATTTAAAAAAAAGCTGGAGAGTGCAGCTTTTTTTCGAGCTTTTTTTCCTTAATTATTGTTTTACACCTTCTCTTTTATCTTATTTGGTTTGAAAGTACCACAATACCCCTAATAAAAACCAAATAAACTTCACTTTTTATAAATAAACTGTTTTTCGCTCCATACGGAGTTTATATTTTTTCATAAATTTTTAACTATTTTTACCAACTGTTTATAAATTTTACCCTATTTATAATTTTAGTCAGTTTATGGACTCCGTCCCATACGAACCCCTAATGTTCTCAATTTAAAAAAACTTACAAAATCTACAAAAAGGTTAAAAAAAAACAAAAAATGAAGCTACCTTGCATCTTCTTCAGCCCAAGGAGACCAACTTTTAGACGACCATCACCCTCAGACAAAAATTGAAAAAATATATATATATGTATGCATGAAATTAGATCAATCATCATCCATTGAGATACATTGATCTAGCTAGCGATGTCTATGAGTTCAATGAACCCAAGTTTGGTGTGTTATCATGATTTCATAGAGGTCGACGATAAGAAGAGCCTCTTCCAGTGCGGCGCTTGCAAGACCGCCATCGCCGGGAAGAGGTTCAGCTGCACCTCTTGCAGCTTCTCCCTCCACCCCTTCTGCAAAGCCTCGCCTCCGTCCGTCCGCTCCTCGGCTCTCCTTCCGGAGCACACGCTCGCACTCGTGGCCGCCCCTGCCGGCTACCGCAACTGCGACGTCTGCTTCGACCCCATCGAAGGAGCCCACTACACCTGCCACGTCGACAGCAGCCGCGACCTCTACGCCCACCCGCTATGCACCCAGGTCTGCGCCAGGGTCCGCCACGTGCTCGACCAGCACCACTCCCTGGAGCTGCAGCACCGGCCCCTGCTCACCACGCGCTGCAACGTGTGCCACGAGGACTGCCACGGGTGGGGCTACCGGTGCGGGGATTGCTCCATTGACATCCATTATTGGTGCCTCTTGAAGCCTTCTTCCGGGCCACCACCAGGGGTAGCAACACGCTCAGTCCGTGGACCGGATCGGGTTCCGTCTCATCCCGCGTGTTTTGGGACGGTTAACTATGAGAATTTTGGGTTCGACATGTCGTGCTTGAGGCCGTCGGGGAGCTATTCTGATGGCACGATGACTACCACCCGTGGGTCGACTTTCAATTGGGTGATGCGTTTCGCAGGCAGCCTAGCCATGAATTTGCTGGTCGGCTTTATTACTGGTGGTACCGGTTTAGGTCTGAATTTCGAGAATTTTTTTTAGAAATAGCCAAGAACACAAAAATAATTTACAAAATAGCCAAGAACACAGACTATTTTAAAAAATAGTCAAAACAGGGGTAAGTCGATGTTATAAACACCGACTCTACTCCAAATTTTAAAAAAATTATTAAAATATTAGAGTCGTTTTTTGTAACAGCGACTTAGGTATTTTTTTTTTAATTTTTTAATTTTATATAGGTTTATTTAGCTGAAAAAAAAACAAAAATAAAATAAACAGTTTCGTGGACTGGCCCGCCACCCCTCAACCCTTTCTCACTCTCTTCTCACACTCACTCCCTCTCTCTTACTTGTGGCCCCCACCCCCTTTTCTCCCAATCGTGGCATCCCTTCCTTGCTCTCTCTTTCTATCTATCTAATGACCTTTTTTAAATAAAATTAAAAAGGAGAGTCTCTCCATAAATATTT
Organism: Persicaria tinctoria; assembly: GCA_037127255.1. Taxonomy (NCBI): domain Eukaryota; kingdom Viridiplantae; phylum Streptophyta; class Magnoliopsida; order Caryophyllales; family Polygonaceae; genus Persicaria; species Persicaria tinctoria. The sequence goes on from JBANSL010000012.1 coordinate 14,004,491, forward strand.
TGTTTTTACAATTTTAAAATAAATAAAATATTTTAAAAATATTTTTTTTTTACAAAAACACTTAAGTCGTTACAAACATCGACTCTAATATTTTAATAATTTTTTTAAATTTTGGGGTAGAATCGATGTTTGTAACAACGATTTACCCCTATTTTGACTATTTTTCAAAATAGTTTGTGTTTTTGGCTATTTCTAAAAGAATTCGAATTTCGATTTCAATTAATCCCAAATTCTTGAGCATATATATATATTTAATTTCTGGTTTTCCCCTTTTATATTATGAATAAGAGTGAAGTTGTTTTATGTACTTTTTTTCGGTCCTTCGGTGTGATGTCTGAATATGTACTTTATTATTATTATTATTATTACTATTATTATTATTATTATTATTACTACTACGGAGTATTATTTATAGAACTCCAACTAGTATAGAAAACAAACAATCAAATGTTTACAAGAAGTTAGCCGACAACCGAGAAACAAGCTGCGCACCAACCCCTTTAGCAATGGAAAAACAAACTCTGGTAAAAATATGAGCAGCTAGACGAGAACTAGAATCTAAGGCTAAAGAAAAAGAGCGGATCCGTCCCAACAGCGCAACAACATCCACTCCCTTAGCAATAACAAAACTAAGTCTAGTAAAAATATAAGCTGCATTACGAGCTCTCGAATCCTGAGATATCGAGAATTTCTGAATCCGCTTATTATTATTATTATTATTATTATTATTTATTTTTAATAATAATAATAATAATAATAATAATAATAATAATAATAATAATAATAATAATAATAGTTTACAAAGAATTAGTGGGGAGCCGAGAGACAATCTGGCCGCCCACTCCTTTAGCAATAGAAAACCCCACCCTAGTGAAAATATGAGCTGCGTTATGAGCCCCTATATCGTGAGTCTGGGCAAATTTCTGGATCCTCTTTAGAAGGCCTATAGCGTCTGCCTCCAGTTCACCCAATGCAGAAAAAGAAAAGGGTAAGAACCCATAACCAATGGCTTTACACTTATCATGATACTTGACCCGCTTTCGACGACCCGCTTTATTATTATTATTATTATTATTATTATTATTATTATTATTATTATTATTATTATCACTTTTATTTAATAACAATTTACAAGAAATTAGTGGGTAGCCGAGATACTATCTGGGCACCCACTTTCTTAGCGATAACAAAGCTTAGTCTCGTAAAAATATAAGTGGCAGCTCGAGCCTCAGCATCCTGAGATACCGAAAATTTCTGAATCCGCTTCAGCAAAGCTACATCATCCGTATCTAACTCCCCCAACGAAGAGAAGGAGAAGGGTAGGAAACCATACCCAGTTGTCGTGCACAACTCACGATACTTGACACACTTACGTCGGGCAGCATTAACAACAACACGGCCAGGCACAAAGTCAGACACTGCAGACCGAGTCAAGGGGGAGGATCCCGTCAAATCAACACACACATCCCGCCCCCTATCCCATGAATAAAGGAGCAAATCTGCCGGACGAAGGGGCTTATCATGCCCATCAATCAAACCGATATCAACCTCCTTACCAGCAGAAATCCCAGCTCTATAGCAGATATCTAATAAAGTGCCGCGAACAAGGTTGTGTCGATGTTTAATGCCCACAGTACCAGCACATGACACAACATGATCGCCATAAACATCACCCTCAAAGACACGAGAACAAGCCGGTCAGGGCCTAGACATTGTGACCAATGGAACACCCAGTCCATAGCTAAGCACACTACGATATGTCCTTCCATTCATAACCTGCCCCAGCCCAGAAATAGGTACTGCACGCAGCCAATCAGATGAGTGAGCATTCTGCTGAGACTTCCATAATGCCACCTGCCGCGGAGTCAAAGAGAAAGCAGATTCCGATGTAGCAGCAACCTTCGCGAAATATATATCTGCCAATTTCTTCATAAGTTTAGGGGCATCGATTTCACTAGGATTGCGTAGAAAGTCAGAACCCGTGATCTCATTAAAAGAATGCCAAGCGTCATCAAAAGTAGAGCCAGCATCAGTGATAGCAGAAGGATGTAAGAGCTTAGCCTGTAATTCAGCAGATTGCAAACGAGACGCCACAAATGCATAATGTTGGACATCCCCAGCAGCATACACTCCAAGCCCACCAAACTGAAAAGGGAAGGTGGCAAGGCGCCACTTCCAATCCCCAAACCCAGGCCCAGACGCAGAGACAATACGCTCCAAGCTAGAACGGAGTGCCATATCAAAAGAAAGATGGGTCGATCGAAAGATATGCGGAGAACAAGTACGCAAAGCAAAGTAGAGTTTAGAAATACCCGTACAAGCCCGAAGCAAAAGCAACTCACACTGAGGGTCATCAATCCTCGCGACAGAATCCATAAGCTCTAGGGTCCTAGTCACTCTCGTTGCCACAAGGTCGCTGCTGAAAACAGGACATACGCTGACAGGCCCACCCAGAACATGGACACTGCGCGATGATCGAACAATAGAGGGGGGGGAAACACCAGGGAGCCGACTCCTAGGGTCTTCTGTAGGACAAAAAACCTCAGTCTTATCCACATTAAGATGAAAGCCAAAGCGGGGACCATCCTCCATAATCAAATCTAAGACCTTCCCCACCACTAAAGTGTCCTCAATAATAGTGCCATCATCCAAGTACCAAGCCTACAGACTCAGGTCAAAGGAGTCTCTGGTCTTGCATACCAAAGGATGCAACACTAAGGCAAAAAGCAGAGGGCCTAGAGGATCTCCTTGCTGAACCCCTCGACAAGACCATAAGATATGCTCCCCATAATACAGCCGGGCAGGGCTAGAGTAACAAAACTCCACCCATCGGGATAGAACCGGGCAGTAATGACGGACTTCCTGTAACATGGTCACCCGATCAACTAAGTTAAAAGCATTCTGGAAGTCAACCATCAACATGGAAAGACCCTCCTCACCACCACGAACCTCAACAAACCGATTCAAAGCATGCAGAATAGTCTCCCCTCCACCAGATACCCCGACATCAAACTGAAGGCCTGCAAAATAACCAGACAATGAAGGACCGGTCAAACAAGCACCAACCTTAGAGACAAGGCGTCTCCAAATGGTGCCAACAGCAATAGGGCGTATACCACCACCCGGTTTAACAAGAGGCGTGAGAGGAGCACTGTCAATGTACTCACCCAGAGCTTGCGGGCAACGACCCGCGAGAAAAAGATTGACCACTTGAGTAATAGAGACGATCAAATCATCCGAAATAGCAACAGCAGCTCCGCCCAAACAATCCAAAAGATGCTGAGCACGGAACCCATCCCTCCCACATGACGTGCCACGCGGGAAACTCCGAATCATATCCAAAACAACGGCCGAAGAGGCAAGAAGAGGATGGTGATCCACAAGCAAAGGCGGCAAGTTGGGAGACGGTGCAATGGGGTGCTTATCCCGCAGAGCCGCAAAAGTGGCATCAGAATAAGGAGCAATACCCGATGAAGAAAGCACCCGAACAGCGGCAGTGTAGTGACCATCACAAATCTTCCTCTGACATTGCCAGAGGTTAAGCTCACTCAAATCAAGGTCCTTCTCCACACTAAAAGAAGGAGGGACCTCAGCTAAGGTCTCCTGTATAAGCTGCAAACTGCCTCCAGGCACACTCCAAGTACGAATAGCATTGGCAACACTCTCCTCCTGACGTTGACGCTTGACAGGAGTCCTACACTCAAAATTACTCCTTGGGGAAAATGTCTTAAGGATACAAAGAGGAATCACAAGCAAGCGAATTCAATAAGAAAGGTCACCAGGAGAGTCAGCCACATCGTCTAATTCCCCTTTTAAGACCCGGGCAAAACCTAAGCGACACTTAGGAGGGACGGATCTCACGGTGCGTAACCCCATAGAGAACAAATAATCAAGCGAAGATGTAGACAAACCAACAGGCACAACCTCAACATCAACATCAGACAACGGAACCGACAAAGACGGAGCTAGAGGTTTGGGAATATTGTAAATAATAAAACGAACAAGGCCATCCCCACAGTCTGGGGGCTCCACAGAATCATCCTGACTATGCCGACACCGAGCACGAAAGGTATGAGTTTTAAGACATACCCCACATAACCAAACCCACATACGCTTTAAAGTTATCTCAGCAGCAGAATAAATAGTCAAACTTTCAGAAAGAGTTTGACGAGTAAGTTCCTGAGCATCATCACTACAATGTCGATCACGAAGGTGTCTAAGCATGGAGGTTTTAACAAGACCCCTACCACCACCGTCAAGGCACCCACAAATGGACAATGATAACGAATAAGGTCGGGCATAACAAAATGAAAAGCGAAACAAAGTTGTTTCTATCAAACCCAAGAGCTTCCACATATAACAACCGATTGGAATTAAAGAATGCAGCACCCAACGACAAACAACAACAAGGAGCGCACAACAACCGAACAGCAATCCCACACTACCGAACAGCACGCACAACAGCCACAAAATCACCACGTACAGCACAACACACCAGCCCCAAACAGTACAACAATAAGGATAATCCACCTACGGTGGTAAACCTGAACACCTAATCCAGCCGGCGAGAATTATGCGTCAGGTAAACTAGTTTGTGACCATCTACTTTCTCTAGTCCGTGGAACTTAATTTAATAGGGCTCAGCAAGTCGATGTAACTATGTAAGTAGCTAAAGAATTGAAATGGGCATTGAAGCCTATACAGCTGAGAAGTGGGCACCGTCTTCAGCCCAATAGTAACATGGGCTTCAACGTGATATTGGGCCAATACCATAAAACAACACTATACTACCTTTTAGGTTAATCTTAATTAGCTGGTTTCAAATGTGCACAGTAAACTTTTTATGTATGGTTATATGATACTCCGTACTAGCTTTTGGTGTCGATAGACGTTTTTAGCTGAAAATTGTATATTGACACCAATTTTTAAAGAAAATAGACATTTTGTTGACCTAAAAAACTGGTATCAACAGGTTATTTTGATATATAAGATGAGATTTGATGAAAAATGATAGTTGAGATAATATGGAATGAACAAGATGATATAATATGAGATAAGATCATGTGGGTTGATGATGAAATTGAGTTCTTTTAATTTTTGATTAATTTCTGTGTAGCGGTAAATGGGTCCCTTTATACATTAGACTTATAATTGTTGCTTATTAAATTGTTAGGTGATATGTGATGTGTTTGGCTTGCTTATTGCTGGTTGTTGCTTTTGTTGTTCTGAGATTTCAGAGTGTCAGTCTGAAATCCCGGAACAACAAAAGATAAAATGCATTAAATATGTAAAGTATTCGGAGAAGAGTGTCAGTCTTACAGACACAAAAATTTCTTTTGCGGGAAACTTTCACTCACACCCAACACACTCCCCTACATTACGTGGTGCTCTAACTAATTTAACTTAACAATACCTTACAATATATATACATACTGTATCTAATTTAACCTTCGCTATATACACCACAAACCCTGCACGTTAACTCCGACGTGCAGGGTTAAAGTGGGTGAATTAATTTTTTTAAAGTGCTAATTAGTGATGGTGGCTTCCAAGTCAAAAGCAACGTGCATTTTTAAATGTGGATTTGTGGTGTATTTGAAAACACCCTTTAGCCTTACAGGTGGATTGTTACTCTCTTCGATAAAAAATAAGTGTCGTTTTAACTCTTGACACAATTTTTAAGTAAAATATTACTCCATCCAATCCAAAATATATGTCGTTTGACTTTTCAACACGTATTTTAAGAAGCTAAAAACTATATAAAATATCAACTTTTTAAAATTATTTTTTTACAACTTAATATTTGTTGGTAGACCTGTCAAACGGGTCATTCGGGTCGGGTTCGGGTCGGGTCACTTCGGGTTTCGGGTAAAACGGGTTTCGGGTTTTTTGGGTTGACTCGAACTCGGGTTTGACCGGGTTTCGGGTCGATTTCGGGTTTGTCAATTTTTTCTTTTTTTAAATTAAAAAAATCATGATTTGATAATTTTGTGATAAATTTTAATTATATATAAAAAAATTTAATTATATATAATTATAAATCAACTGGGTCAATCGGGTCACCGGGTAAATCGGGTCAAAATTACCGGGTCAATCGGGTCACCGGGTCGAAACCCAGATTACCCGGAAAATTTCGGGTTTTTCGGGTCGGGAAAAAAAAAATCGGGTCGAAATTTCTGGGTTCGGGTCGGAAAATTTTCGGGTCGGCCGGGTCGGGTTGTGTTTTGACAGGTCCATTTGTTGGTAATAAGTATTAAATTGTAAAAAAAAAAGAAAAGAAGCTAATATATTATATAGTTTTTAGCTCCTTAAAATACGTGTTAAAAGTCAAACGACATATATTTTGGATCGGATGTAGTAATTATCATTGGTTTTATAAATTTCTCTAAATCTTATCATTTATTAAATGTTTACCAACTTTTTCAACCAACAAGTGAAGAGTTTGAAGTCAACAAATAAAATTTTCAATAACAATTTTCATTAATCAAATGCATAAAAAATATAAAGCATACTTATTTTTAAAAGATTTTGATTGGTTAAAAAAATATAATGGGTATTTAAAAACAATAAAAATTAATGAAAAAAGTTAGTGGAATGATGATGTTTACTGATGGGTGAGTGTTTTTATTAAAACTGCATAATGCTAAAACGACTTAAATTTTGAGACAGAGGGAGTATCAAAATAGATGCTATTTTAGGTTTTATAGGTAAGGGATAATAATAATTTGTATTGATTTGTATGTTGTTGATTTTTTAAAAGATTTTGATTGGTTAAAAAATGTAGTGGGTAATAAAGTTTTATGAAAAAATGAGTTGAATGATGATGATGATTGATGGATAAGTGTTTTATTAAAACTTATATAAAATCCTAAAACGACTTAAATTTTAAGACGGATAGAGTACTTGTTTTGTTTTTATCGGAGGTAGTATAATTTAGGTAAACGTCAACGGATCGATGTGCTTGCATCAGTCTATTGATCATATCACTGTATGGAGGTCGGAACTGGCGCCCATGTTATCTTAATTTGAAACATCGAGGAACCAACTACTGAGCTCCACATTAATTAAATTAACCTCTTGACGCCTCAAAATGCATTATAATTAATGTATTTTTTTTACCTCGGTTTATGTGCATATTTGGTTGCAAAATTAAAAAAGTCGTAAAAATCGAGGTAAAATACGTGATTTAACCAAAAATATATGCACTTAAACTGAAGTAAAAATAATGCATTATAACTAACGCATTTTGGAATCCAAACACACCCTAAGTGATACGGTCAATCACAAAAGGTTTAAAGTTTTTTTTTATTACGAAAGAGTTCGGGCGAGCATGCTCTACCCGGCAGCATTCTTGAGGATGAGGTCTAAGAGACCTAAATTCGTTTGAATATCGACTCCCCGAGCAGAGTGGCAAAGATGTGCAACCTTATCAGCCACTTTATATCAGACAAGATTAGTTCGATTTCCCATGGGCATAAAGTATTTTTGTTGAAGTAATTTATGATGATCGATGAATCACCCTCAATGTGGATTTTCTCAATACGGAGGTGAATTACTTGTTGCATGCCTAATTTTAAGGCAAGAGCTTCAGCTTTGATCGGGCTTTACAAGCCAAGTTTTTGGTAACTTATGTTTATTGGTCGACCCTCCCAGTCACGGATGATGGAACCAGCTGTGCTGATCTTGTTAGATAGTGAGGAGCCATCGAAGTTTAGTTTGAAGGTACCCTAGGGTGGTTTTCGCCATTAGTATATTTTCCATTTTTCCTTTGGCTTTGTTGTGCATGATTTCTGGTTAGATGAAATGAATCCCCGTCATAATTCCCTTCTGATTTAGAGGCGTATTTCCAATTGTATATTTGGTTGTTGATGATCAGTATTGTAGCGGCCCGTTGTGGGATAGGGATTTGTCTAAATACGAATTGGTTACGTGTGTACCAAGTATTTGACCACGCAAAGACAAGCTTCATTTTTGACTCCGAACAGAGCGATTGCCCTAGAACAGAGATAATTGGTTTTATATCCCTATCCCGGCCTATAGATCATATTAGCTATGTCGGAATCAATTCGTTGCGGAAGCTGATAAAGCGATCGAGCAAACAGGCATTCCAAAAAGAGATGGGCCACATCCTCAGCCGCACCATTGCATAAGTTACAAGTAGAGGGCACTGCCACACCCCTCGAGGCAAGCCTCGAAGCCGTGGGTAGACCATCTTGACATATCTTCCATAGAAAGTTTTTTTTATCTTTGGGGGTGCATCAATTGACCAGATCCAAGCATTTTCATCCTTACGCCACGATGCTGGCAAAGTGATCATTTTGTATGCACTTGATGTTGTGAACCAACCCTTTTTGTCAGGCCACCAGTATAAGCGATCTTCAAAGTTAGAAACGGGGAGTGGGATGTCGAGGATTTCTTTGACGATGCTGGAGGGTAAGACACGATGAAGTTTCTCCGACCACCATTTGCCACCCAGAATATAGTCGCTAACCAATTCCTCCCTGTTGTTTATTTGGGGACAGTCTTCCCTGGACTGAAGAGAAGATGTAGTGATCCAATTATCATTACAGAATTTAATGGTTCTCCCATTTCCAACCGACCAAATAAGACCTGATTTAAAGTTAACCACTAGCGGAATAAGTTTAGCTCATTGCCAGGACATATCCCCATGTTTTTTATATTCGAAAATTGAAGTAGATCATAAATACTTATGCTTAATAAGAGAAACCCACACATTATTCGGTTCAGCTAGAATTTTCCATAGTAACTTCATTTGGAGGGCTTCATTCATCTCTTTAGCTTTTCGAATGCAAGTCCTCCAAAGTGTTTTGGTTTACATATTCTGTCCCAGCTGATAAGAGATCTAAATTGTAGGTCTTTATTTCGGAAAAATTGCCTATTGATCTGACCTAGTTCTTTTTGTACTGAATTCGGAAGCATAAAATTTTGCATAACATACATGGGTTTCGTTGTAAGGTTGGAACGAATGAGTACCACTCGACCTTGCCGGGATAAGGCATTCGCTCGCCACTTACTCAGTTGCTCTTTGGACTTGCATACAATATCTTCAAATGCTTGTTTATTAACTCTGCCGTTAATAATAGGGCAGCCGAGATATTTTTCCAGTGAGTGCTCACTAGAGATGTTCAGGCAGTTTCGAAGCTCGGCAATTCTAGTGTTGGAAATTCGTTTTTTAGGCTGAAAATTGGATTTCTGATAATTAAATTTTTGCCTAGAGACTTTGCAGTATGCATCGATTATAGATCTTACTTTCTAGGTTGTTTCCACACTGCCTTAGAGAAAACAATAATGTCATCTGCAAATGACAAGAAAGGAATACGGGGCCCATCTCTACCAAAAGAGAAGCCAATATGGTTGTTGATAGAAATTGATTCAGCGGACAGTCACATAGCCAAGACCTCGACACCTAGAATGAATAAGAAGGGGGAGAGAGGGTCCCCTTTCCTAAGGCCACGACTTGGAACAAACAGGTCGGTGGGATCGTTGTTAACAAGGACTGAGAAAGATACAGTCGTGATACATTCCATTACCCAAGAAATGAAAGTGTGATGGAAACCAAATCTTTCTAACACCTTTTTACTAAATTTCCAATCGACTCTATCGTATGCTTTTTCCATATCTAGTTTTATTGCCAGCCATCCAAGACGTCCCTTACGGGATCTGAAAGAGTGGAAGATTTCGTGTGCTACTAGCACGTTATCTTGAATTGACCTATCGGACAAAAATGCTCCTTGGAGAGGGTGAATAACCTTACCAGTCACCGATTTGAGTCTGTCAGTAAGGATTTTTGATATAACTTTATATATAGAAGAGCATAGGCTAATTGGGCGATAGTGACTTGCAATGTTCCAAAAAACGCTTGGCGGATGCTCAACGGCTAGATGGGGTCAAGGGTCTAGACGGATTGTGCATGGTCTAGGCGGATTTACTATTTTGAGATGTATTTTTAATCATAGGTCATATTCAATATGTATGTAAAATAATAAAGTTTAATTCATGACATATATAAACAAATAAACTTTAATTAATAGTCTAGGCATTAACAACGGGAGTTAGGTCGCGAGTTAGAGGACTATGGGAGTGAGGGATCATGAGTAAGAGAGAGTATAGAAATTGAGAACTAAGAGAGAGATCGACATGTGGGAGTTTTAGGAGTTAAAACCTCAAAATGGTTTTTTTTCCCTAACTCGCAAAACCCGCAAGGTCGCCAAGACCTTGCGGGTGACCTTCAATGGTCTAGGCGGCTAAACTCAAAGGTGGGGGACCTTCAAGGGTCTAGGCGGAGGCCCAGACCTTTTTTTGGAACAGTGGTGACTTGTGCTGGTGGGATTGTCTCGCTTTGAAATAAGGGAGATAAACGTATGATTTATTTGTCTCAGAAGTTTGCCTGAATGAAAGAAACCCTTTACTGCTCTAACGACATATGTTCCTACAATGTCCCAATATGTCTTGTAGAATTCTATCGTGAAACCGTCTGGGCTTGGTGATTTATTGTTTCCGAGTTTGAATGTAGCCGCTTTAATTTCGGCGTTAGATGGGGTGCGAATCAAAAATTCATTTCTCTACTAGTCATGGAACGGAAATTGTCCCTGTCATGGTTAGATTGTATTTGAATAAGATCATTATCCACCTCATGTAATTGACGAAAAGTATTTCCAAATGTATGTTTATTCCACTCCTTTGCTTTTTTCTTAAGAATTTTTTGTTTGAATATAAGTTGGAACATAAACGAGCATGGGCAGGTCGCGCGCTAAGACTGTTTAACTATATTCCTGAAATCCTTTATCTGAATCCAAGCATTCTCGAATTTGAATGGGGGGCTTTAAATATCGAACCACAATCAAGGGATATATATATATATATATATATATATATATATATATATATATATATATATATATATATATATATATATATATATATATATATATATATATATATATATATGACAAAGATTCTTTCGTTAAAGCCAGGCATTCTCAAACTTGAAAGGATGAGCTTTAAAGACTGAGCCGCTCTCGAGAGTTATTGATATAGGATAGTGATCGGATGAGGAAAAGACCCCGTTGTTAGTAATTAGGTTGGGGAATCTCTGAATAATCTGGTGATTAACTAGCACACGATCTAGTTTTTCGCGGATGTTGTTTTCATCGTCAGGGTTCTTTCTCCAGGTGAAGGGGTTCCCGAATGTAGGAAGATCCAAAAGAGAGCAATCATTTTTAAATTGTAATAATCTAGTAAACCGAGAAGAGCGAGGATTAACGCCTCCCAACATGTCTTCACTGCATAAAATTTCATTTAAGTCTCCTATCACAATATAAGGAATAATCAAATCACTCACAATAGACGATAGAATTTCCCAAAACGATTTTTTTTCTTGAGGACCCGGAGGCAGGGCATACCCGAAGTATCAATTAAATATAAATATATACTACCTAAAATATAAATATACCGGTGGTGGTAAGGTAGTTGACTCAGTCGGCCTGCAGCGATAACACATTAAAATCGATTCCTCTATAAAAACCAAAGTATAGTTACAAGGCTAGCCGATCCACGCACCAATTAAAAAAAAAAAAAACTCGCTTCTAAATCGAAAAACTCAATTCATAATTAGCATTAATCGATCGATCATGGTCACCACGAGTACCAAGAATGCGAATTCCTTGTGCGGCCACGACACGACTCAATTCATCGAGGTAGCCAACGACCAGCACAACACCTTCCCCTGCGGCGCCTGCAAGACCCCCATCGTCGGAAAGAGGTTCATCTGCAAGACTTGCGGCTTCACCCTCCATCCGTTCTGCAAAACATGTCCGGCGAGCCTCTCCTTGAAGCCTCTCCACCCGCAGCACGAGCTCGCCCTCCTGGTCACCCCTTCCGGCGCTCCTCCGTCGCGCCAGTGCGACGCCTGCCATGAGCCCATCGAGGGGACGTTCTACTCCTGCCACGTCAGCCAAAAGTGCGACTTCGACGTCCACCCTGTGTGCTCCCAGATGCCCCCCCGAGTGCCCCACGTCCTCGACACCACACACGGCCTCCAGCTCCAGCACCAGCCCAAGGGCACAAGGTGCTGCGACGTGTGCGGTGACGAGTGCGGTGGGTGGGCCTACAGGTGTGGAGTGTGCTCCGTCGACGTCCATTTCGGGTGCCTCTTGACACCTACCGGTACCAATAAAGCCGCGGCACCAGGAGTGCCGGTCAAGATGCAGGGTGCAACAACGACAACTCGATCGATCATTCAGATGGGTCAGGGTCAGCGGAACCCTTATGGGATGGGTTTGGGGGCGCAGACTCAGCAGCAGCCCTTCTATTTTGGGTCGTGTCACTGCCCACCGTATATGGGATATGGATACGCCATGCCGCAGTTAGTACCAAATGGGTTGCCACATCCAGGAGGTGCGTATCCTTATGGTAACGGGACGGTTAACGCTGCAACCCAATCAGGCCGGGGGGGCTCAACATCGTCCAGGTTAATGAAAGGTTTAGGGATGAATGTGCTTGCCAATATAGTTGTTTGTATGATGGGTTTTTAATTTCTTTAGATCCAGGTGAAATGGAAATTAATTATGGTGGTCGAAACAAATATTGCCACTTTTACTAAAGTGGATAGTTATGTTTCAACGGTTTTTCATCTACCAACTTGTCTTTTATTAAGAATCAGATTTGTTTGATCTCGAATGTGTTGATTTCTCGTACATTAAACCCATTTTCTCTCAAATCTCTTGATTTGGTCCCTCCATATTGTAAAGTAACTCATAAGCATGATATTCGGTGCTATGCAAAATTATTTTAATTCATAACCATTGATAATCTTTTTAGTAATTATAACTACGGTATGTAATTGATAATTTTTACACACATCTACAAAGAAATGTTTTAAAAAAAAATTATACTTTAGAAAATAATTTTGATACAAATATTATTAATTAGTTATTTTAATTAACTCATTTGTTTTTTTTTTCAAAAATATTTTCATGATTTTATTAAATATTTTTTCCATACGTACGTATATGATTCATCAGTTTACATTGTTATAGTTTTTTAAAATTTTTATTACAATTTTGACCTAACATAATTTTATGTAAACAACTTTTACATAAAATGAAATAGCCGGGGTCTTCACCAGTGAAGACGCTTGAGACACCAAATAGAGCCCCCCAACCCAAGGCAACCTTCGTGTACAAGCGACGAGCCAAAACCGTCACCTCAATTGGATTTAAGCGATGGATCGGATTTACTTCCGTGGTCGCCTGGGATCTCTAGGGATGGTGTGCAGGGGACGGTAGTTCAGGCGACGGCCTAGCCTGAGTAACAAGGCGACCATAATCATTTCCGTGGCCTAGCATAAATGTAAAATCGGCGTAGTGACGCTTATGAGTGGAATTGGTACATTACCAGTTAATTTTCGTCGTTACCACCAACCAATTATAATTGGTAACGATAAATCTCATACCATTACCAACCATATATCACTATGCCAAATTACATTTCAGGCGACGGACACAGTTCGTCGCCTGAGAGGGGCTTTTCGTCGCCTGACCACTCAGGCGACGAATATCCGTCGCCTGACCCGTGGTCGCCTTGACACCATCCCCTGAGTATTCAGGCGACGGGCGTCATGTTGCCCGTCGCCTGAGTAACCTAAGGCAACCAAAAACATGTTTGTTGCCTGAATACATTGTCAGACCCCCGGGCTCTTCAAGCCCGCCCATTGGTATTCAGGTGACGGAAAAAGTTCCTCGCTCTAATGTGGTTGGAGAAATTAGAAACAATATTTAATGGACTCAGGCGACGATCATATATAAATAATGTCGTCGCCTGAATGAGGTTGGTAATTAGGAAAATAAATCAAGCGAGGGTTATTTTTAATATGTCCGTCGCCTGAGTCCTTTCAGGTATATTTTTTTTATTATTCAAGCAACCAGCTTGTTTATTATGTTCGTCGTCTGAGTGATTTTTTAATTGTAAAAAATAAATTGGCATGAGCTTATACCCTGTACGTTTTATACCTATAATATGCACATTATTTGTACACCAAACCTGTCTCAAACAACAATTTCAATTCAAAGGACACTCTCAGGTGCCAACCAACACATCAAACAAACACAATCATCACATATATGCAAACTGCAGAAAACCAATCTTGTACAGTCCAAACACACACATAGATTAAATCATTCAATTCTAATTGAGTTAATATATGCATCCTGCATTAATAATCCAATTCTAACAACACATGCACAAAAGTACTTGATCTAGCTTCCAAAAATTGCCTAATAGAAATTTGGATTGAGATAATATGGAGATAATATGCAAAAGGGGTGAGACTTGAGAGGATCCGATACCATCTACTGCTGCAAGGACGGCTGAAAGGACACGAGAGGAGCATCGGTATTAGATTGAATAGCCTGGAGCGATGCCGAGGTGACCGAAGGCTGGGAGCTCGTCGATGCGCTCATGAATTCCAAGATCTTCTTGTCCATTTCTGCCATGTAAGCCCTCATCTCTTCTGCCATGCGAGCCCTGATCTCTTCATTCTCGACTCTAACTTCCCTCACTTCCTTCCTTAATTCTTCGGCCTCTTCCTGTGCCCGTTGCGCTTGAAGCTTTGCTTCTTCCACCACCTTTTGACTCTCCTCGGCCCAAGCAGTCCTAGGTCCCCCCCTTTTCTTCAAAGGTCGCTCACCAGCTACTCCCATACCTTGAAAAACAGTAGTATCATTCATTTATTCATTCATATACATGCACATCTAATAAAGTATAATAATTTATACTCATTATTTAGACATTCATATATATTCATGACTTGGCCATATATATTCATTTATGTACAAAATAAAGTATAATTATTTAGCCAGATAAATTCATTTATTCATTCATATACATGCACATCTAATAAAGTATTATCATTAATAAAGTATAATTATTTATGTACAGAAACTTTCTGAAACTTATTTAGACAGTCAAATATATTCATTATTTAGCCATATATATTCAGATGTATATATGAATATACACCATTTATATTCATTATTTAGACATTCATACATATATTCATTATTTAGAGATAAGTTTCTGAAACTTAGCTCATTATTTAGACATTCATATATGAATGTACATAAACTTATATGAATGTACAGAAATTTAGCCCATTATTTAGATATTCATTATTTAGACATTCATATATTCATTATTCGGAAACTTAGCTCATTCAAATATAATGAAACTTAGCTCAATCAAATATAATAAATATATATGCTAAATATATGTGATTGACCACACTTGTATGAATGTTCAGAAATATGAGCTCAGTTGATTAGACTTTGATATGAATTTATAAATATGAGATAAGTTTTTTTTTTTTCTGCAATATAAGCTAAGTTTCAGCAGTTTTCAGAATATCTAACACAGACCACATGAGCTAAGTTTCTTTTGTTTTCAGAAAATCTAATACAGAGAATGCTGTCATTTTTTTTAGATAACGAGGATATAAAACATAAACTTAAAAGTATGAGCTACCTTCGATTATGAGCTATTCTAATCTAATACAGAAACTTAGATTAGATATACCTCGCACTTGTCTTCCTCGTCGTTCTCCAAAGCATTCCAAGATGATGGATGTCTGTTGTTCAAGGGGCATTGGTTCCAGTTGGCTAGGGTCAGAGACATCTCCTTGAGTTTGGAGGAACTCCTGAACACGGCTCTTCAATTTCTCCTGTCAAACGAGGTAATGTTTTAATTCAAAGAAAAATCAGAAAGGATGTAATGAGGCAAATAAACATTTGGGCAATAAGTATATTATATTTAGGAAACAAAATAATTGAAGGAAAATGAAATGTCAAACATAGTACAACTTTAGGAAACAGATTAATTGTTTAGGAAACAAAACTAAGGCTTATGTCTTACCACTTGGTCCGTTGCATTTGGGCACTTCTCGTACATGTTAATGGTTGCCTGTGCCACTCCTGCAGGGTCTTTTCCCTTTATGAGCTTTTCTGCTCGGAAGCTCATGGGTATAGGGCCACTGTGGTGGTTGATGGTGTTAGGGTTCTTGTTCCTGTTATCCTTGTTTCTCTTGCAGATGGCCTGGTTATTGCAAGCACGGTTCAAATTGAGTCTCAAAAGGAGAGAAAAAGAATAAAAACTGTCGTCCTTGTTTGTTTTATCTTCCTGTTTTCCTACCACTGTCATTCAATTGTTTGGCACTAGATACTTATTCATTATCAAATGTTTAGCCCTACCCCTTATGTGAAACTATAGACATATCAAAAGGATGCTTGAACCAGCCCTGACATACAAGTCAAAGTGATCATTTTACAACATTGGGGAATAGAAAAAAAAAACTATCCATATAAGAATATGCAAAACAAATAAATTTATAATTATTTGTTCTGATTTTCAAACCATAATCTTTATTTAAGCTCTTCAATCAAAAGAAGAACATGTTAACTATGTATTGTACAAGTAGATAACAGCAGAACACGTTAACAACTTGGAAAAAAAGAAAATACGACTAAGAGTACCATGGTCAATGATTGTACAAGTAGATATTACCTGTTTGCTCTCAATATAGTGAGTAAAATGATTTGCCATGATAAAATTAGAGAAGTTATTACCTGTTTTACTTCGTTCATAAACTCCTCCTCGACTAAGTATCGCCATTGCTCAGGATGCATCTCAAACTCCAATGGAAGCTCATCTCCTCCATACTCCTTGAAGTGCGCATGACATTCATGCTTCCAAGCCGAGTAGGCTTTGCTTGATTTAATTTTTATGAATCCGTCTTCTATCTCTTTGGGGATGTTATAATACAGCTAGAAGCAAAGAACCAGTTATAATATTGTATATAAATGATGTCATCTGTAATCAATGTGTGAGTTTTATTTCATATTTTATGGACAGGTTTGCTGACCAGTGACCAAATAATGGATATTGCAAGTGTCAAACAAGCATTCATTCATCACTCAACAGATGGATTGATAAAAAATGCCTCTAATGCAACACACAACAGATGGTTTCTTCAATCATAAACATATCTAGTTCTTTCTAGGATGTTGTTATTGGAATTCTTATATGCTTTCATCATATGCCTCAAGAGATGTATGGTTGGACTAGAAGTTGAATCATCTTTCTCTCTATCTTTCTAGTGGATAAATTATGAATTTGAAAGGATCCGTTTTTGTTTAGAATTGTTAAAGTTTTATTTGACATGACAGTAGGGTATGAATGAGCAAAGTGGGCATTTTTAGTACCTTCAAGTAATCCATGACAGGGGCTTGTTGCGCCTCGGTGAGTGTGAGAAAGGACGTTGCAAGCATTGGGACTAAATCCCTCACCGCACATCCCAGGTCGCGGATGAAGGTGTCATATCTTTCCTTCTCGTCGGGCCCATTGTGGAACTTGGAGAACACGACATCTAGGGGCTTCCCCCCATTGTTTCTAACTAGTTGCTCTGTCTTCTGGCTAGAAATTGTGCGCAGGTTATCCGGCGGTGTACCTGCAAAAAGAAAACATATCAAGGCTGATCACAAAAAAAAAGAGGGGAATATAAGGAATTCTGCATAGAGAGATGATAGAATTTGTTTTTAAAAAAAAAGTACAATTACCTAAAAAAAAGTACAAGTCAAATGATAAAATTTGAAAGGGTATACTCTACCCGTCAATGCTAAGAGTGGTTCCGATGATGTTATCGAATACGTTCTTCTCAATATGCATAACATCCAATGCATGTCTCACTTGAGTATATCGCCAATACGGAAATCTCCAAAAAGCGCATTTGTGAGTCCAGCAGACCCTGTTAGTCGCACTGTATGGGGCCTTCAAAGCAGGGTGTGAGCTGAGGACAGGAAAGTTGATCCTATTGTAACAGATACGAGAGTAGTATAATGAGATGGATAGTGTATAATTTGCATGGAAAGCGAAGAAGGAAGAGTGTATGTATAAGAATCCCTTACCGATCGATTTGTGATAGAATTTGCTCCCCGTTCCAAGAATAAGGTCGCCTTCTTTCCTCGCATTGCCCGTTGAATGCCATAGCGGCGGATCTCCAAGGGTGGTTCGGCGAAATCCATCTTCGGTGCCCATCATAAACCATTCTTCCCTGTTCATGCGTTGCAGCCGTGTTGTCCAAGCAAGTAGGGCACGCTTTATACCCCTTTGTTGTCGTTCCTGCCAACATCCCTAGACCAGGAAAGTCACTGATAGTCCACAGAACTGCTGCTTTCATGGTGAAAGTTGACATCAAGTGCCGATCAACTATACACACTCCAGTTTCCCATAAGTGTATAAGCTCATCGATCAATGGCTCCATGTATACACTAAGACACTTTCCGGGAGACTTCGGTCCCGGAATCAGCAAAGTCAGCATGTTGAATTCCCGCTTCATACACATCGATGGAGGCAAATTGTAGGGCATGACAATCACAGGCCAGGTGCTATGGAGACTTGATTGTTGCCCAAACGGATTGAACCCATCAGTGGCAAGTGCAAGCCTGACATTCCTCACATCATCAGAAAAATGCGGATATGTTCTGTCGAATTGTTTCCATGCCTCACCATCTGCAGGGTGTTTCAACCATTCTGAATCTCTCACCCGCTCACCATGCCATCGCATTTTCTTCGCAATGTTTGGCTCCATGAAGAGTCTCTTCAATCTCGGGGTCAAGGGAAAGTATCGGAGGACCTTTCTAGGAACCCTTCGACCTCTGCTGGCCTCTTCAGTCTCCCATCTCGAAGTGTTGCACTTAGGACAAGATTCTAGCTCTGCGTACTGCTTGTAAAACAATACACAGTTGTACTCACAAGCATCGATCAACTCATACCGAAATACAAGGTCCTTAATCACACTTTTCAACTTCTTCGAACCAACTGGATATTGGTTTTCTTCTGGCAAAAACTTTGACATGTGTTTGCAATTTAGATCCATGCTCATATATGTCCACCCACACCTTGACTTCAACGTCATGGAATCTAGACAAGCCTCCAAAACAGTGTACTTGTTGCGGGGAAACAATGGTGTTTGAGCCGCCTCTAGAAGCCTTTGATATTTCAGATAGTCATCATCGACGACATATTCGAATGCGGGTTCTTCAGTAGCCTCGTCAGCATCCATGTGTACATCGTACCCAGCATGATAAGGAAAGGCATCATGTAGAATGTCCATAACAGGACCATGATCAGAGGAAGATGCCCCGTCATCCAACATCTGCTTTTGTCTCTGGTCATTTCTCGTATCAGCTGGTGCCTCTCCATGTTTGTCCCAAACTGTATATCTAGCCCACATCCCAAAACGGGCCAAATCCGAGTGCATCTCCTCTACAGTAACCCATTCTTTGTTGCGATACTTTCTACACGGACAAAGGAAATGGGTTGTCCCACTCCTAATCGCATACGCTCTGATAGTTTGCAAAAAATTAAAGATTCCCCATTGATAGTCCGAGTGAGCGTGAGGGAGTTGCATCCAAATTTTATCGCCCATTATCGTACTGTCAACATCAATTTCAACATATAAAACATATTCTCAATCCACATTCTAAAACACATACTCAATCCGAGTTGCATCCAACATATGTCACTTTCAATCTCATTCTCCATCTCAACTTAAAAAACATTCTCAATCGAAAATACATTCTCATTCTTATCATCAATTTCAATCCCCATTCTAAATCTAGAACATACTCTCGATCCATATTTTCAATCTAAAACACATTCTCATCATCAATTTCAAACCCGAACATCAAATATACGTAATCAACAAAAAAAAAACGACATAAATAATCCATATTCCCATTATCTATCTTAAGTAAAACCACATTCTCATTATCACCTCATTCTCATCATCAATTTCAATTACCAACCTAATTTATACACATATATTCAACAAATCAATACAAATCTTAAGATATTTGAACATACCTTAATTAAAAATGGCGGAACGAAGTTGATAAATGCCAAAGACTTGCTTAGAAGGTTATTGGGGTAGAAAAATGGCGAAGAGATGGACAGGGAAGAGATAAGTGGAGAAATGGTGAGGTTCTATAAATCGGATTCAAAAAGAACATTCAGGCGACGAACATAGCCTATATTCGTCGCCTGAATGAACAGTATTAAATATGCTACAACTGCCTTACTTTTTTTTTACCTATCTCAGGCAACGAACATAGGGTTATGGGCGTTGCCTGAATGATTAGCATTGAAGTTAGTATTAAATGAGTCAAACCGACTTACTTTTTCCTATCTCAGGCAACGAACATAGGGTTATGTGGTCACCTGAATAATGAGCATTAAGGATTAAAAAACTACCACACACTCAGGCGACGGACTAAGTCGTATACCCGTCGCTTGAATGTATATATTAAATTCGACGGGTGGATTGTGCTTTTGTCACTATATCAAGCGACGGACATAGCCCTATGCTCGTCGCTTGAATGCTTATTCTGACAGAAGTATATGGGTCCTATGCTCAAGCAACCATCCTCCTTCCTTTGTTCGTTGCCTGGATATGTTCGTCGCCTGAACCGACATTCAGGCGACGGACTTTGATGATATTGGTCGCCCAAATATTGATTGGGATGGGTTCAAAGGCTTCGTTCGTCAGGCGACCAACATAGCAATGTCCGTCGCCTGAGTGTGATTTCAGGCGACGGACTCGTGAATGTCCGTCGCCTGAGATGTAGAATGGCATAGTGTATCTTTTATAAGTTGTTGGTAACGATAAATCTCGTACCTTTACTATAAGAAAAAACTTATTTACCAAATGATGACACACATTAATTAATGGGAAATTCCGTTTAGTACCCCTGAGTTTTTGACAATTTCGATTGGTGTTCCACACTTTTTTTTGTCCGAATGGCACCCCTGAGTTTTGTCAAAAGTTCGGCTCATGCCCAAAACTCATAGTTTCTTCTTTTTAATGAATAAAACTACCCTTTATTTTTATTTTTTCATAAATATGCCCATTTACTTTTAACATTAAACAAACCTACTTATTATTTAATAAAATTCAACACAAAAGTGACAAAATCAACTTTATTTTTTTAAATTTTAGAAAATCACATATTATTTCCAAATTTTTTTATTGCAAAATCACTCTTGTTTAAAAAAAATAGAACAAAATCACTATGATTTTTAAAATTGTACAAAAGATCTATTATTGTTCTATACTTTGCAAAAAAGGAAATCACTCATTATTTTCAAAAACAATATTTAACACCTATTATTTTTCAAAATAATATTTAACTTATATCTCACTAACTTTAAACATTTCTAAATGTGATTGATCAATTTAACCTAATGCTCGATTATAATTTTTTCTAAAAAGAAAAGTAAAATTTATTTATTTTATTTTCTTCTTGTAAAAGAAAAATATAATAAAATATTAATCATTCTTATCTTATTAGGTTTTATGTATTCCAACCAAAAGAAATGAATAACACCTTCTATTACACAAGAAGTGGTTTTGTGCATTTTTTTTTAAGTATAAAGGGTGGTTTTACACAAAGTATGGTTTTATGAATTTTGTTTTTTAATAATTTATAGGTTAACTATTTTTTTTCACATAATAAGATAGTGGATTTGTGCAAAATTTTGTAAATAATGGGTGATTATCTACATGCAATGTTTGACAAATAATGAGATTTATTTTTTAGAAAATATGAAAAATATATAACGGATCTTTTGTGTAATGTTAAAAACTATGGTTGATTTTCTTCAAAAAAAATTTGGAAAGAATGTGTATTTTTTGCTAAAACTTTGGCAATAATGTGTGATTTTGTTAATTTTAAAAAATAAAGGTGGTTTTGACAATTTTTTTAATTTAGTTAAATAATAAGTAGTCTTGTTCAATGTTAAAAGTAAATGGGCATATTTAGGAAAAAATAAAAATAATTGGTGGTTTTATTCATAAAAAGGAAGAAACTATGAGTTTTGGGCATGGACCGGACTTTTGACAAAACTCAGGGGTACCATCCGGACAAAAAAAAAGTATTGGACACCAACCGGAATTGTCAAAAACTCAGGGGTACCAAACTAAATTTCCCTTAATTAATTAAAGCTCGCAAAGACATATTGTAAGTTGTAACTAATTTAACCTTACTAGACAAAAATCAAACCAAGTTAACCTTGCAATCAAAGGTTTTGTATACTAATTTTATACGCCATTCTTTAAAAAAAATGTCATTTTATAAAGATAATTTTGTTAAAAAAAAATGTCATTTTAAGTATTTTTGTTTTTACTTTTCAAAATTGTCATTTTAAGGATTAAGAAGATATGGAGTATTGTAATTTTCAATAAATATTAATTAAGTAAAAAGGTAGAGTAACAATTAATGTATTTTTATTTCCTTTCTTTAAATTTCTATAGTACTGCATGTATTTTAACATAATGATTACTTACAAAGTACTGTATGAAACATTGTTCTTTGATTATTTTTTTTTATGTTTTTTTTAAGGAAATTTGAAAGATTCTTATAACTAATCGCAATTTTGTCCATTCCTCTGGAAATAATGTTAGAATATACTATAGGCCAACTGCATCCAAACTGACAACTTAATTCACGAGTACGGTGTCATGTGAAGTAGGAGGCGGGTGCATGTACGCGTACTGGTGTGGCCATGCCAATTCAAGCATTGACTTCAATTTGTGTTGATTTACAAGTCAATCCAACCTCCAACATCAATTGTTCATCTGGTCCCAATTAATCACTTCGGACTCGGTCACTCCGAGATGTAATTAACTAATTAATGAGACGTCACAGATAATGATATCCCATCGCTTGGGATTGGAAATTACAAGTCTACTCGTCGTTTTACTTTTTTGATACGTTTTTAAGAGTTAAAAAACTTTATAAAATATTAATTTTTTTCATAATTTTATAGATAGTTGTATTAACACTAGTACAAATCTACTAATTAAGAGCGGTTTTTTATAGGGAAGGACAACGCTTATTGGAGTGATGTTAACTAAAGCGTTGTGAGCATTTGTAAGAGCGGAAATAAAAAAACGTTGTTGAAAGGACACAGACATCGGTTATTTGTAAAAACCGTTGTCTTGCTTTTTTTACAAAAGACAGCACTTTTTGTTAAATGTATACGGACATCAGTTTTTACATAACAAGCGTTGTCTATTGTTTTTTTTTTTTAAATTGAAATCACAGCGCTGCCATTCAATCCATCCCTCCTCTGCATGTATATAGAATCATAGAAGGGCATCAAAATTTTATTTTATGAGGAAGAAAACAAGCAGACCACAGCTGAGTACAGAAACAACTTTCTAGGACACCAGTTATCGATCACCTTGACACAAAAGCTTTGAGAAACTATTAGAACTTTAGAAATATAGGCTTGAGTGAAAAAAACGAGATGTAACAGAAAGAATTAAGTAATATCATTACACGAGTCCAACTTCTAACCCTGTAGAAGGGTGAAAGGAATATACAAGGGCAGAGTATGATGTGTTTAATAGGTAAAGAACTCTCTTCTGACATGTACATCTTTATACAGTATATTATCATTTTTATTTTTCCAAAAAGGAGCATCTTAAATAGGCTCAAGTGATCATGCAAGAACACATAAAGAAGAGACACACAAGAACCAGCAAACTTAAAAGAAAAAAATACACAGAATTGAGAGCGAACAAGTGACACTTCTCACCATCAGAGTCTCTTCAAGTCTCTTAGTTTCAGCAAGTAATTTCCGCTCATTAATGAACGGCAACTTGGCAATACCCTGATATCAAGAAAAATGAATGAAAACTAGAAAGTTGAGTTGTGGGATTGACTAAGAAAGAGAAGGCATAGTATTTAATTTGATGGACTTTTACCTTTCATGCGAACCGCTTTCCATTCATGTCGATTTCAAAATCTGTAGAAACATATATAATTGCATGAGAGAAAAAAACATCAAGCTTAATTACATTAAAATTCCACATTAGTTATCATTACCAGCAGGGTAAAACTCAAGAATGGGGGAAGATGTCAGTCATCAGCTTCCTGTACATCTTTGGCAAAGCATTTGAGCTATAACATGTAAAACCATGTTTCTAGTCAGGGAAGGGTATGGTCAAAGATTACCACATACCACAAATGGCGAGTTAATGAAATTCAAGACAAGATGTAGTATAATTGAAAAACCTTGCTGCTGGTAGAACTCCCATAAGTTGATCAAAAGGTTTAAATGGCTCCCCAAGGAAGAACGTAATTTCCAATTCATCCAGATCTTTTAGATCAGATGCAAAAGGCGAATAATGATATGGGTAAAACCTAGGAAGAGAAATCACAGTGAACTAGCCAGAATAATGAGAATTCCTGAGGAAAAAAAATATATAAATATCATAATCAATGTAGAATTTTAGATGCTTAAGGCCAATGGAATAATTGTAATAGAAATCTTAATATTCTTATGAAACTATAGCTCTAGAAGCAAGAAAAAGTGAGGCGTATAAATGCTTTTATCAACAACAAAGTATAGATCTCACCATTGCCATGAAGAAACACCTTGATAGTAATAGCGGCACACCCAGCACAATCCTTCTACATACTTCAAAACCTGTGAATATGATATGAAGTCCCAAAGCTTTATTGATATATACATTAAGATAATATTTAGGCACCAACTATACCTAACTTTGCACAGCAGAAATGTTAGTTTGAAAAGGTT
This sequence comes from Persicaria tinctoria, assembly GCA_037127255.1. Lineage (NCBI taxonomy): Eukaryota > Viridiplantae > Streptophyta > Magnoliopsida > Caryophyllales > Polygonaceae > Persicaria > Persicaria tinctoria. The sequence continues at coordinate 14,029,166 of JBANSL010000012.1, forward strand.
AAAGCATGGAAGATCATAGTTTTGTCCGTAGAAGCTTGAAGGTTCTCAAACTTCAATATTGAATTGAAGGGAAAAAAATCATTCACCAAACTCTCAAAAGAAAGCCCTATATTGTTTGTTGGTATATACAACTCTTAGAATGCAAAAGAATGGAGAACGAAAGAGAAAACCATGGAAGAGAATCTGTGTTTGTTTATTGATCAACTGAACTTGTTGTTACAGGTGAGCTACAACCTCCTATTTATACACCTTAGATTGTAACTGCCGAAGTGATCTCACCCATACACGTGTCCATCAGTTTCCCGCATAAATCACCTAGCTAGCTAGGCCTAAGTGCAGTGTTGAAGTGTTGTGTAGCGCCTAGAGTTCCCATACCCCCCCCCCCCCCAAGTGGGACTAGGAGTAGATTCGACGAGTCCCAGCTTGAAGGAAAGGCTACGATGTTGTGCTTCTCCAAGTGGTTTCGTGAGGATATCCGCAATTTGAAGCTGAGACTGGACGTGAGATGTTTTGATCAACCCTTCTTCAACCCGTTCACGCACATAGTGACAGTCAATATTCAGGTGTTTCGTGCGTTCATGGAAAACTAGGTGAGCAGCGATGTGCTGAGCGGCCTTGTTGTCGCAATGAAGTGTAATGGGGAGCTGTACAGGAATAGAGAGATCACGAAGAACACTAGTAACCCACACAATTTCACATGCAGCAGTGGACATACCACTACAAAGAAAAACATATTAGCCACGGACAGTAGCAACGACAGTGATTTACCGTGGCTATTGGTTTGTTTTTTGCCATGGCAATGTCATTCCCGTTGCTAATTTTGCTACAACTGGGCAACGGCCTTGCGAATTGATATTTTAGTTGCTCGGGTATAAAAGTCAAAAGATAACCCTAGCCCCTTTTCTCTCTCTCACTTCCGCCCGGTAGTCGGTTCTATACTTCTATGCCTCTCTCAAATCTCTGCTCACCCCCAGACTTTGTAAATTCGATCTACAACCCTGGCAAGCGTAATCTCTCAGATCTACCGATTCGTGAATTCCTTCTCCTCTGCCCCCATTTTGGTCTCAAATGTTTTCTTCCACCGTCGACGTTGGTTCGCCCTGGCGGGTTCCCTGATGCACAGCCACACCTCCGTTCCTCCTCTATTTCGCTTCTTCCATCGTTGCTTGGCCTCGACTTATCTCCTTCCTTGGTGTCGAGCTCTTCTTTCGCCCTAAGGTTTGCCTCTCTCTTCATTCCTGTAGTTCCTCTTTGTGAGTTTGTTTTGCTTTTTCTTCTTTCTGCTGTTTTGATTTGGATTTGCTGGTTTGAGTGGTCTCGATTTGCTTTTAGAAAATGCCTAGTGTTGTGATTTCTTGTGTTTTTTGGGGCTTCTGCTTGTGCTATCTGATCTAGGTTTACTTTTTGGAATTAAATTGTAACCATTCATAACTTGCAAGCAATTAGCGCTGGAAATTGGGGTGATGATAAGGCATTTTCTCTAGTTGGAAATGATTTATCGCATTTGATTACAAAAAATGTAGTTTGTCCTTCAATGTCTGTTGAGATTTGGTTCTCGCATCTTTGATCGTGTTGCTGATGCTAGCTATTTATGTGCAATTAAGTACCTGTATTTACCTTTTTCCTTTTCTTGAGAGTGTTTCATTTTAGTTTAACATATAAAGCTGTAAAACTCAGTCATATATATGTATCTAAAAGATTCATATCATCTACAATTTTAGTTTAATGGACTCATCACCCGAAATGGATTAAAAAAAGAAAGATTTATACAATCTACAAGTTTAGTTTAACATATAAGCCGTAAAACTTAGTCATGTACTAGGGTAATCTTTACCTAGTCGTAGTTATAGTCAAGAGAGAAGATGCTGAGATACATTGAGCTTTTATCTTTATTAGGGTTATCTTTGGTTTATTTTCCCCTCTAGGTATATGGTTTTGTTTATTCTACCCTATTGATCAGAGAGTCCATCTCTTTGTTGGAGTTTCTCATAACTTCTTTCAAATGCTAACCACTTGCATTGTGTATTGATTCAATCTCTCACATCTGTCACAGATTTCTCTCCACAATGCATAATTCTATAGTGTACTTCACACTGATATCACCGCGACCGCAATTGTCGTTTAAATTTATTAGGGGAATCTTTGATGCTTATCTTTATTACGGCAATGTTCTTAATGTGTAAGAATATATGAGATATAAATCTTTGATGTTTATCTTTATTAGTTTAATCTTTTTAATCTTCTCACGTCTTTCTTCTAATTGGTTTTGGTAATGTGTAAGCATATATGAGATAAAGACGACTCTTCTAATATATATATATATAGGGATGCGCTCCAGTGAAAACCAACATATATATTTGAATTATTTTTGTTTCAGCATTTGGCTTTTGCTCTTATCTGCCACTCTCCTTCCTCCTTCTGGTAACTTCATTTCTTTTGTCTTATCCCTTCCTTCAATATGTGTACAGTGGACTAGCTAGCCACAACTTGGAAATAAAGCTATGATCTTTGCTTGGATCATGCATGTAGAGCTTCTTCTTTTAAAGCCTGTCGCATTTTTAAATGAGTTGCAGCTTTCTTTTGGAGTAAATGATTTTTTAGTAAGTCTCTTTGGTAACTTTTCATTTGCATGAGGGACAGTATTCACTAGAAGATTTAAGGGAGATTCTATTGGCAGTTTGGGGCCTCTGAAGCTCATGCATTTGGAAGGGTTATATGAGTTGTTTGTATCTAAACCCGTATCGACTCTAAAATACTCAAAACTTATTAGTATATTATAATAGTAGTTTTTAACAAAAATGACCCCATACCGTTGCATTGTAAAACCAATCTTCTGCAGCTTGTGGCCCAAACATTTTAGGGGTTGACGTACTCGTATCATTAAAAGGTACTATAAGTCTCTAATTCCGCCCCTATGTTGTCATTTCATTTTGCAATCTTAGTGTCTTGTTTGTGGAATTGCGGTGGATCGTGTAATCATCCTTTATTATTTTGGAATTTCATTCGTTTTTTCTGTTATATATAGTGTATTTTCTTCCTTACTAGAAAAAAAACCAAACCTTCAATGCCAACAGTTAGTGTTCTCATCGATGAGCTTGCATCTTAGGTACCAAGACTCAAACTAGAATGCAACGTTTTCAGTCATACCTCTTATCAATGAGCTTATTATTTTGGGCACTAGATTAGTGATTGCACTAGAAAAAGAATCAAAGTCTCATTCGATCTAGAAAATAAATGTTTCTTTGGGAAATTAGCTTATTGTGGCTTTTCCCCTTCCTTGCAATTAATTGAGCCTTGTACTGATAACATGCTTTATAATCTGAAGGAATTTGACGGCCAAGATTGTTTGGAATTTCTGCAGAAACAAGGAAGTGAAAGCTGGAAAGCTTAATCTTCAGCACTTGAAAGACCAGTGGTATATATTTTTTTCTAGTAGTATATGAATGTTTTAGTAATCATGCTTTTACATGAGACGCTTCAGAGCTTGGTGAAAATCTGTGATTGTTTGCAGCTCAAGTATACATTTGGTGAAAATTTGTGATTGTTTGCAGCTAAAGTATACATTTGGTTTGTTGGTTCTAAATCATATCCTTTATTTTGATAGGCCTGATATTTGTCTGTTAAGTTCCACATGATGGTTTATTTATGTATATATTTTTGGTGTTTAAGACATCTTCACTACAAAGAACTCTGGTTACCTATTCTTGTAACATGAAAAAACCTGGTTACCTATTCTTATTTCTCTAAAGTGGAGAATCTGCAGATAATGACGGATTGCTAAACGATTCATTCACTTCATTTTGTGCCTTTTCTTATGTTTATGAAAAACTCTGGTTACCTATTCTTGTAACATGAAAAAGACTGTCTAGCTTGTATGCCCTGGGCATCAGCTAATCTCAAGTGCCAAAGGAAGAGATTCCCTTGTGCAGACCTGATGTTGCATGTCTTATGATCCTTTTTCAGCTGTAACCTGAAGAATTTAGCAAGCTTTTCTTGCTTCAAAAGCTAATTTTAATTGCCTGCAAGAGGTTTTGACATAGATGTGAGAAGAGTTGAATGATTCAGTTTCCAAACTCTGTGAAAGGAACAACTCTTTCAATTTGTTCCTTTCTCAGAGATGATCCTTAAAAAGATTGCCTGCTCCATTTCTTACTTTTTGCTAATTTGGCTGGTGAAGGTGTTGACCATCTTGACATGATCAAGGGAATCCCTTAGAAGCTACTGGCTTTTGAGAAGTTTCTTGAGGAAAATGTAGATTGGCGAGATAAAGTGGTACTTGTACAAATTGCAATTCCAACTACGACTGACGTTCCTAAATGGTATGATCTGATTTTCATTGCCCTGCATTATGTGCTGTCTTATGTTATTTTAGTTGAATTTCATCTAGGTAACTTGCAAGATAAAGACGTTAAATACTTCATCATGAACACTGTATCTTGTACTTGCTGGTACATACTTTTTTTTTGTTTCTTATTCATATATAACCATGGAGAGGAAATAGGGGTTTATTGATGGGAATGACTTGGCCTTTGGGTGAATGATAGTTTAATGGAATGTGTTGGTACATTTTTTGAATTTGCCCACCTTCACTTCTCTACCCACCTTCAATTGCTTGAGCCAAGATGCAAAGTTTAACCCATATAATTCCTTTTGATATGCTAATTTATATGTTCCCTTTCATGAACTTGACCATGAGATACATTTTGTACATAATATGTTCAATTCAAGATTCTTCTTTATGATCAACAAACTAAAGCTTGATGTCTCTCAATGTTATGCAGTCACCGAAGAATGAAGATCCTATAAATGGGTTACTTGTTGTGACCCTTAAGTGTATGCAAGCATTGGTTCGAGTTCAAGCCAGAGTTTGAGCCCATCGAGTGAGGATGTCCCTCGAAGGTCTAGTAGATGCTCAACGAAAGATGCCAGAAGGATGATCTCTTGGAGCATTATGAGATATAACGGGTAAATCAGGACTTCGGCCTTGAAGTTTCGTGAGTATTAGGGTCCACCTAGTTTAGCTAATGGATTAATGTATTTGACATAGTTTCGGGAGGGAGGATGCGACAGTAAAGGAACATTAGTTGTCATTTAATATCAGATTTTGTTCTGTATTAATATTATATCAACGTGTGATTTTTTTTTAAAAAAAAATATGAGACTTTTTAGCCCGGGCCTGAAGAATCCGGGCTAAAAGGTAGTGTTTTTTTTTTTATTTCCCAGAAAAAGGTTAGCAACGGCAGCTTGCCGTGGCTAGCACTTTAGCCATGGTTGTAGCCGTTGCTAGACTCTTTTGCCACCGAAGGTTTCCCCACGGCTGGTTTCCCGTGGCTATAGTCGTCGCTACTACCCTTTTGCCACAGCAAATGGGCTTTTAGCCACGGTAAACAGCCGTTACTAAAATGTTTTTTTTTTGTAGTGTACAACGATATTCGGACTCAGCCGAGGACTTCGAGACTGTCTTTTGCTTCTTCGTCTTCCAAGAGACTAAGGAACCACCCAGAAATACGCAATAGCCTGAAACAGACCGAGCAGAGAATCGGCAAGCGCCCCAATCCGCGTCACTAAAGGCCGTGACTGAGAGATCATCTGATGCTGGGAAAAATATCCCCAGTTAATGGTTGATTTGAGATACCTTACGACATGAATTGCCGCTTGGAAATGAGGGAGGCGAGGGGAGCTGATGAACTGGCTGAGATGCTGAATGGCGTACGAAATGTCTGGGCGCGTCAAATTGAGATACAGCAGGCGACCAATTAGGCGCCTGTACTCCTCTGGATCTCGAAGTAATTCCCCTTCATCAGTGGAGAGGTGGAGAACCCTTGGCAGGGGAAAGGATGCGGGCTTGCAATTAACCATCTCAGTGTCTAGCAAAATATCAGATATTTATTTCCGTTGATTGAGGATAGTGCCTTGCTGAGATCTGGCTACCTTAATCCCCAGGAAATAGCGCACAAACCCAAGGTCTTTGATGGTGAAAGTATCATGGAGCTGCTGCTTCGTGAAGAGAATGTACTGCTCGTTTGAACCCGTGATAAGCAGTTCATCGACGTAGACAACAGCAATAGTCTGGCCTTGATCAGCATCTCCAATAAACAGAGAGTAGTCCAATTTGGATTGCCTGAATCCTAACTGTACAAGAAAGCGAGACAACTCCAAATTCCATTGGTGGGAAGCCTGTTTGAGGCCATATAAGTTGGGCTGTAACTTGCAAACTTGGCCTGGAGCACCTTTAAAGAAACCATCTGGGGTTTTCATAAACACTTCCTCATCGAGGAACCCATGAAGAAAAGCGTTGTTGATGTCCAGTTGATGAACATTCCATGCCTTTGAAGTGGCAAGAGCTAGAACTAAGCGCACAGTGGTAAGCTTGGCAACTGGAGAGAACGTGAGCTTGTAATCCTTGTCTTTAATTTGGGTGAAACCCTTTGCTACAAGCCTCGCCTTGAACCTTTCTACAGATCCGTCTGGCTTGAATTTGATCTTAAAAATCCATTTAGACCCAATTGCCTTTTTATCAGGTGGAAGATTTGTGATGACCCAGGTTCCATTTTGTTCCAAGGCATCCACTTCCTTTTGCATAGCATCAACCCAGCATGGGTCCTTCATTGCTTCTCTGAAGGAAGATGGTTCCTTGATGGACAGAACATTGTGCAATGAGGCTACATATTCAGTAGAATATTCAGATAGATCAAGGAGAGATGTGACCATAAATGAGGCAGATTGGCTTGAAGTGGAGAGAGTGGGGAAATGGAAATCAGCAAGACCATGAGGAGCCTGCCTTACTCTGGTGGACCATCTAGAGGGGACCACATGAGCCTGTGGAACATCAATAGATTCAGAACTGGCACTAGAGGGGCCCACACTAGGAGAGCTATGTTCATTGGAGGAAGCAATGGTGTCGTCTGCTATCAACTGGTCCCCGATACTGGTGCCAGGTGATGCAGCGAGAGATATAGGGACCACAATGTCATCAAAACAGGGATTCACCAGAGGGAATTGCTGGGAGATAGAAGGTGAAGATGAGGCGATTTGCTGTTGAACATCCTCAGAGAAAGGGAATATCAATTCCCTAAACACTACATCCCTGCTAAACACAATCTAATTTGTGCCTAATACCATCAACTTGTAACCTTTCATGTGATTGGGGTAACCCAAAAAAAACACATTTCTTAGACTGGGCAGCAAACTTGTCACGATGCTGCTCCCTGACCTTGGCAAAACATAGGCATCCTAGTACCCTCAGGCTTCCATAATCTGCAACTTGATGAAACAGTTCTTCAAAAGGGATCTTCCAGTCTAACATAGAGCTAGGTAAGAGGTTGATAATCTTTGTAGCAGCAGCAATGCAATCACCCCAGAATCGAATGGGAAGATTGGCATGAATTCTCATAGCCCGTGCAGTCTCTAACGGATGACGATGTTTCCTTTCAACCCGGCCGTTTTGTTGAGGAGTTCCAGGAACACTCCTTTGATGGATAATCCCTTTCTCAGCAAACAACTTCTGACATAGTTGTTGAATAAATTTTGTGCCTTTATCACTCCTGAAGGCTTTAACAACTACACCAAACTGAGTACTCACATATGCAATGAAATTCTTGATGATATCAAAAACTTGAAGTTTACTGGCAAACAGATATGTCCAAACATATCGACTATGATCATCCATTACAGTGAGAAAGTATTTAGCACCTTCAAGAGAAGGTTTCTTATAGGGACCCCACACATCAAGGTGAACAAGATCAAATACACTAGAAGCAATGGAAGTACTTCGATCAAACTGAAGTCCATGCTATTTAGCCAGAACACAACTGTCACAAGTAAAATCAGAAGTGTCTAAATGCTTAAAACTGTCAAGATGTCTAAGCTTAGACATGGAGCTATGGCCAAGCCTGGCATGAACAAGGCCTAGGTTATTTGAAATCTCACTACTTATTTGAGTGCCTTTGAATGCACTTCTTGTACTAATGTTGGACTTCACTCCTACTGTGGATTGAACTGCAGCTGTGTGCACTATGTACAGTCCATTGGTCCGTTGCCCTCTTCCCACGATCCTCTTAGTGGAAAGGTCCTGAAATGAGCACTGATTAGCAGTGAACAAGGACATCAAGCCACTATCCTCAAGCAATCTCCCTACTGATAGTAAATTGTGCTTAAAAGTGGGCACAAACAGCACATTGCTCAACACAAGATTGTCATCAAATTGCACTGACCCCACTGTGTCAACCATAACTACTGAGTCATCAGGTAAGGCAATACGAATAGGATATGACAGGGTTTTCTTATGATTAAGCAAATCAATATCATAAAGCATATGATCTGTTGCACCCGTGTCAACTATCCATAAATCCTTCCCAATAGCCTTTTCTATCATCAGTGCTTTTGAAGGATTAAAATTACCTGAGAAGTTTGCAGCAGCTAGGTAGGCCTCACTGTCCCTTTGTGGTTGTTTGCCCTTAAACATCTTCATCATCTCCCTGCATACAGCACTGACCAAGGCAGAGTCACATTTAGCATCATCAATGGGACTGTCACTGGGGCTTCCTTGGTTCTCAGCTGCATTAGCAGAGGCCTTCCTTTGCTGTTTCCATTTGGCCTCTTTTCCCTTCTCAGGATATCCATGGAGTTTGTAGCAAAACTCCTTGACATGGCCCTTCTTACCACAATAGTCACACACAGGTAATCCGTGTAACTTGTAACAAGTATCCTTCACGTGACCTTTATTTCCACAAAAGTCACATTTCTTGAATTCCTCTTTTGGCCTTTTTGTTTCCATTTCCCTTTTCCATGAAGGAGCTCCTTGCATGCCAGCATTCAATGCAGTGCTGTCGTCACCTTTCTTTGAATCTGTATTTCCTTTTCCTCTACCACATTGTTCCACTTGCTGAACAATATAGAAGGCTCTATTCATAGTAGGCATATTGTCCATGGCTAAGATCTGATTAACAACAGCATCATAATCATCATTTAGCCCCATTAAGAATTGCATAATCTTGTTGCTATTATCCATCTCAATAACCTTCTTGATAACATGACAAGTGCATTTGTCCATAATGCCACATTTGCACTCTGGAGCCCCTTCAATACTCAAGATTTCATCCCACACCTTCTTGAGTCTATTGAAGTAAATCCCTACTGAATCGGAGCCTTGTTCCATGTTGCTAAGAGATTTCCTCAACTGATATAATAGAGGTGCATTGGATTGCCCGTACCTCTCTGTAATTTCACACCACAGTTGGCGTGCAGATCCAGCATATGCAAATGATTCCGAAACTGAACTCTCAATCGAGTTCAGAAGCCAGCATCGGACCATATAGTCGGCCCTAATCCAACGCTGATGTGCAGGCGATTCAATCGGAGGAGCGAGGCATGATCCATCGATCAGGCCAAACTTGAATTTGGCTCCCAAAGCCATCTTCACATTCCTACTCCAACTCAAGAAGTTCCGGCTATTAAACACATTGGCAACAAGTTGCGCACCTGGACTATCAGAGTTTGTGAGTGCCAAGAGATAAATTTTTTTAACCTAGCTATTAAGGGTATAGGACTATACGTTCAAAAGTCTTTTTTTAATTTTATTGGGTAAAGATTTAAATGTATTATTATGCTCTTACCTTCGCAACTAGAGCTGAGCTATGTCCATATAAGGGATTCCACCACAAGCAATCACTTGGCCAAGATGAATAGATAATCAAGGTCACGGACTCACGGGTAATGAAACCTACAATAAAGGAGTCATTGGTACATTTTAATTCCAATTGTAATGATTAAACTTTGGTAAGGAAAATAGTAAGGGTGATGTAAAAATCAGAGTAATAATTAGATATAAAAAATAGATTAAATATAATAATTAAATCTAAAAAGATACGTATAATTGACCACGTTAGATGAGCTAATACTCCGTATTAACATCTGTTTGCAACTTGAACCCATGTTGCACGTTCCTTCTTGACTGTGGAATTAATTTCTTGACCCTCCCAACAAATGTTTGATTTTTATCACCGCGGTACTTTCCTCTCTATATCAAAAAACAGGATAACTTGTGACCTAATACCTAAATTAACCTCCTCCCATTAAGCTCAGTTATAATGAGTCCGTTTGTTTGGCTCTCAAAATTGACAAACGTACTATTCAATGTAACATCTAAAAAAATAGAGTTGAAATAATAATAATAAAAGTAATTTTGGGATAAATTAAATATCAAAATAGGATGAACCTCCATTTCTCTAATTTTAATTGCTGTGTCAAAAAACGTACCCGACTAATTTATAATATAAAAATCAAACAAACTCAAATATGACTCACTTTTACTTATATTTATCCGGATGTGATTAGTTTAAGAGAAAATTTGCCCAGCAGGCTACATTTTGGGCTCAAATTTAACAAATGTCCGCAGATATCGACATATTAGGTTAAAGGCCACTCCTTTTTTCTGTGCCCCCTCCATCGATCTCCCTTATCTGTCGCTCCCTCAATCGTCCTTCCTCAATCTCTCGACCCCCCTTATCTGTCGCTCTCTTTCTCACCCTGCCGGCTCTCGATCTCCCTCAATCTCTTCCTCCATCTCCTTCCTCGTCCTCCCATGCCGCCGCATTAGCGTTGCCATGACGTCGGTGACATCGGTGTCGGCGTAGGTGATGACGTCGGCTTGCTGCAGAAGGCCGACTGGCGGGAGGCGGAAGCGACGGGGTTGTAGGAGGCGGAGATCGACGACGCCGGCGGGGTTGAGTTCCATGGCCGTTTCCGCATCTCTCTCCAGATCTTTCCAGATCGCTCCTGCTCCGGATAATTTCCATGGCCGTTTCCTTCCGCATATCTCTGCAGATTGTTCTCGCTCCTTCTCCGGATCGCTTCAATCGGCACCTCTCTTCGTAAGCACTTCAACCGAATCTGGTGAAATTGGATCGGAGAAGCAATCGATTCCGTTCGGCTGAGGATCACGAAATCGGACTGCACGGAGCTCGGCTGGGCCGAATCAGTTCTGTTCTGGTTCAATTAGCCGATCGGGACGCCGGTCTGCTGAGTCGGAATTACACGGCGAACTACCTGAAGAGGAAATCGGACTACGTGATGACGCCGATCCCAAAGGCGGGGCTGGAGCAGCTGTGGAAGAAGATGGCGGAGCCGCAGAAGCGGGGCTGGTGTTCAACTCGTACGGAGGGGTGATGAACCAGATCGCCTCCGATGCGACGCCGTTTCCGCACAGGGTGGGGAACCTGTACAAGATACCGTACGTACTCGATGAATTGGAACCAGACAGGGGCGGCGCTGGAGAGCCAGCACATTGGGGAGATTAAGGCGCTGGAGAAGCAATCGGCACTGCTGCTGTTGAAGTTCCTCATTTTCAGCATTTTAATTGTTAATTAATCATCAAATTAATCGATCCATATGTGCGCATAGGATTTTGCAAGGTGAGTTCCTCATTTTCAGCATTTTCGTTGTTAGCAAATTAATATTACAAATTATATTAAAATTATAATTTGTTTTAAGCATTTTTATTGGTAATGAATAGTGAATTTGTGGTTAGTTTGCTTTGTGATTGAGTTTGTTTTGTTAGAGTTTGGATATTGGCAATTTCAGCCAGTTTTTTTGTGGGATCTGAAATGCTGAAATTAATTTTTATTAATAAAATTCGTTATGCTGAAATGCTGAAATTAATTTTTATTAGCAAAATTCATTATGCTGAAATGCTAAAATTAATTCTTATAAAATTGTATAGGCTACTATATCTTACACACAAGCATATTTTTCAGCATTTCAACATTTTTAGGAAATTTTTTTTTTTTAGCATTTCAGCATTCTTTGAAAAAAAAATCTGATTTCAGCAACTTTGGAAATGGTTACGCGAAAAAAAAAAAAAAAACTCCAGTTTCAGCAGTTCGGTTTCAGCAACTCCGACGTTGAAGTGGTGACGCAAAAAAAAAGAAAAAAAAAAAAGAAACTCCAGTTTCAGCAACACGGTTTCAGCGAATCCGGCATCGAAGTGGTGATGCGGAAAAAAAAACAAGGGCTGTTGAAAACAAGGGTTTCAGCAACGGGAAAAAAAAAAGTAAAAACAAGGGTTGCTGAAAATGAATGTGCTGAAACCCCTGTTTCAGCAACGCGGTAAAATTTTAAAAAAAAACTAAAACAGGGGTTGTTGAAACCGAATGTGCTGAAATCGGAGTTTCAGCAATTCCGTTTCAGCAACGCGGAAAAAAAAAAAATTCTGAAACCGGAGGGGGCACATGGGACGCGCGTGGGGAACACAGGGGGCGGTGGACATTTTGCTAATTTGAAGCACTTGAGAGACATTTTCCTAATATTAATTGAGATAAAATTCAACCCTCTCGTTCACTTAAGTACATATGTCCAAAAGGAAAAAGTCCAAGAAGCCAAAAGGAAGTGGACGGAAAATACCTTTCTTCTCTTTTAAAATTAATTTAATTTAATTATAACAATATTATGAATGGACGGGTGTAAATCCTCGGTTCCCATTCTCGTCCCCCTCTCCTGTCTCCTCTCACATAAATCTCATTTTTTTTATTCTTTTAATTCTTTCATTAATTTAATTTATTTTTTATTTTTCTTTTAAATTGGGGTTTGTGAGGGGATAGGAAGGGGAGACAAAGTTGATGACAGTAGATTTGGCACCATATGCACTAATTAGTAACTACCGACTCCTAGTGGCAGTTGATGACAAAGTTGATGACATAGACTTATGGTGGCATAGATGAGGATGCTCAGATGAATGAATGGTTATACTAGACTGGACAGGATCAGAAATGAGGTTATCCGCGAAAGGTTAAGGGTAAGCAGTATCCGAGATAAGTTACGAGAGGCAAGGCTCCGTTGGTTTGGTCATGTGTAGAGGAGAGATGTGAGTGCGCCAGTTCGTAGGTGTGACAATTTGGATATTTACAGAGTAAGACGGAGTAGAGGGAGACCAAAGAAAAATTGGAGAGAGTTGATCAGACAAGATTTGGCCTTTTTGAATCTTGACGAGAACATGATTAGGGATAGGGCGCAGTGGAGGAGCACCATCCAGGTCAAAGAGGGTTGAGCTGACACTTAGCGGAGTGGCAAAAATCTTATCCTTTCACCTGTTTCTCGCACCATACCTTCCCTATATTTGTTTGTTATACTTTTATCTTTGGTTGTGCTATGAGTTTACGCAGGTGTTTGGACCACTAGGAAACACTCTCTCGACTTGGTCGGGAAAAGAGTGCGTACAACTTTCCCCCCATACCCTGCTTAGGCGGGATAAACTGGAAATGTTGTTGTAGTAACTACCGACTCTTGATGACAGAGTCAGAAGTTATTGATTAATTAATGTTGCTCCAATTTGATTAACCATTGTAGGCACTATCAACTCAATTTGCAGGCACTGTCAAATCATTTTGCAAAATTATTTACTGTGGCTCTTGCCGGTTTACCTGGTGTGTGGCTCTTGCCGGCTGGGTCATGTGCCCGGGGTTTACCACTAAAGGTGGGTTCCTCGTCATAAAAAAAAGTCTAAAATCATTCAACAACCACTAGGCATATATATTGTCATCTAACTTTGCAGGAGGGAAAATCTAATTAATTACTGTAACAATTACTGATCCTTGATGTCGAAGCCGGCAAAATGGAAGGAGTCTGCCGCCACAGGAAGACGGCACCATCTGCATGCTTGGCTTTTGGCGTCATCTTCATCGGTGTCGATACAAAAGGCCGTTGGCGGTGCTGTGTTGATGGCGAGATAATGATCGTGCATATAGCAGTCTCCTAGATAAGTGAGGATATTTAGCTACAAATAAAAGAATTGCATACTCTTACGGTCTGTTTGGCTCACAAAAGATTAATGTTGCTTAAAATTATAATTTAGCTTAAAACTAAAATCAAGATAAATTTTTTGATGAAAGTTTAGAGATATATTATAGATTAAAAGAGAAAATTATTGCTTGGCATGACAAATTATATAGAGGTGTAAAGCTATTTCTTTTAAAATCACGAAAAATTTTACCACACCGCTTTGAGAAGAAAACTTTAACAACTACTGTTGAAGATGCTAATTTGTAAAATAAAAATAAAAATTGAGGGTGGAGTTAGAAGGGTGCTTATGGAATGCCATTTTAATATCGATGATAATAGCATTTTGCATTTGGTTGGCTAACGCAAGCAAGGACATGTGGCAGTGTGGCACCATTTCAATGGTAGATGGGATGAGTGGCTGATTGAGATCGGTTAGATTTAACGTTTGAGATTTAACCTAATACATTTTTAATTACATTTAAATAATATTATTTTCGCTATTTAAAATGTAAAAAAAAATATTTTAAAATTATCATAATATTAGATTCATTTTTATCTACACATAGACATCAATTTTGAATGCATTTCGACTTATTTTGAAAAAAATGATTTCTTTCGATATAATTATATTGTAATTTTCCTTGAAAAATTGGATCTTGGGCGTTCGATGCCCGATTGCTTATTATACTTTTACTTCTTCATTTTATAAATGATCTAAATTTTATAATTAAATTTTAGTAATTAAATATGAATATAATATTACAAGTATATTATAAACATGTTGTAAATAATTGTTATAGAGGGGTATATCCGTAAACTGAATTGATAAAAAAATATGAGAGGTGGGATGCTAAGGATGATATTGTTAAAGTGAAAAAAAAAATTAAGAAAGAGATGTTATATATGTTGACGTGGCGGAGAGAGATGAATTAAAAAAAATTTAGTATGTGCCACTCTTAAAAGCTAAAATAAGTCTGTGCCACTCTTAATCTAATTTTCTCAATTTAAAAAACCTTACAAAATCTACAAAAAGGTTATAAAAAAAATTGAAGCTACCTTGCATCTTCTTTAGACCAAGTCAACCGACTTTTAGACGACCATCACCCTCAGAAACAAAAAATTGAAAATATATATATGTATGCAGGGAATTAGATCAATCATCACCCATTGAGATACATTGATCTACCTAGTAATGTCTATGAGTTCAATGAACATGAGCACAAGTTTGGTGTGTCACCATGATTTCATAGAGGTCGACGAAAAGAAGATCCTCTTCCAGTGCGGCGCTTGCAAGACCGCCATCGCCGGGAAGAGGTTCAGCTGCACCTCTTGCAGCTTCTCCCTCCACCCCTTCTGCAAAGCCTCCCCTCCGTCCATCCGCTCCTCGGCTCTCCTTCCGGAGCACATACTCACCCTCGTGACCGCCCCTGCAGCCAACCGCACCTGCGACGTCTGCTTCGACCCCATCGAAGGAACCCACTACACCTGCCACGACCTCTACGTCCACCCGATCTGCACCCAGCTCAGCCCCCGGGTCTGCCACGTGCTCGACCAGCACCACTCCCTGGAGCTGCAGCACCGGCCCCCTCTCACCGCGCGCTGCAACGTGTGCCACGAGGACTGCCACGGGTGGGGCTACCGGTGCGGGGATTGCTCCATTGACATCCATTATTGGTGCCTCTTGAAGCCTTCTTCCGGACCACCACAAGCGGTAGCAACACGCTCAGTCTGTGGACCGGATCGGGTTCCGTCTCATCCCGCGTGTTTTGGGACGGTTAACTATGAGAATTTCGGGTTCGACTTGTCGGGTTTGAGGCCGTCGGGGAGGTATTCCGATGGCACGATGACTACCACCCGTGGGCCGGCTTTGAATTGGGTGATGCGTTACGTAGGAAGCCTAGCCATGAATTTGCTCATCGGCTTTATTACTGGTGGTACCGGTATAGATGTGGGTGATTTCTTTCTCAATTAATCCCAGATTCATGATCACAAACCTTCACGTTTAATTTCTGTTGTTTTTCCCATTAAAATTGTATTGGCTTGCATTCACAGGAGTGTTGTTATGTTATGAATATATAAGAGTGAAGTTGTTTAATGTGTTTCTTTTTTCGGCGTGATGTCCCGAGGGTAACCCAACTATGCAAATAACTCAATCGACAAAAGTTATATGTCAAGTAAATCGATTTGCGCCAACCAGTTCACGACGATTCTACTTCCTCCCGGCCGTGGAACTTTAATAGGGCTCAATTAAAAAAGTGGGTAAAAAAAAAGATGGGGTCACCAAATCTCTGTTTTACTCTTCTGTATTTTGGTAATAATCAACAGAATTAGCAAGTGGATGTAAGTAGCTACAGAATTGAAAGGGGGCATTGAAGCCTATACAGCTAAGAAGTGGGCTTCAACGACATATTGGGCCAACACCATGAAACAAGTGGAGTAATATCTTTTCAACCGTTATTTTGAGACAAAAAGCGTCTATCAGCTCTATGTGCACAATGTAGTTAGGGGTGTTATTTGAGCCGAACGAGCCGAGCTTGACATGTTCAAGCTTGTTAAACGAGCTCGAGCCGAGTCGAACCTAATTTTTAAACGAGCTTTTAATTTTGTTCAAGATCGGCTTGTTTTGGAAATGAACGAGCTCGAACCGAGTTTTTTTTCACGTAATTTTGATATTTATATATTATTACATTTTATTAAAAATTACGAGAAATAATAAAAATAAAATATTGTAGATCAGATATAGTACATAATTACAAGCACTATGATTTATGAACAACGTCTTTAATCGTAAAATTTTAAAATTATCCAAAATTATCAAATCGTGATTTTTTTTTAATTTAAAAAAGAAAAAATTGACAAACCCAAAATCGACCCAAAATGACCCAAAACTCGGTCAAACCCGAGTTCGAGACAACCTGAATGTACCCGGAACCCGTTTTACTCGGAATCCGAAGTGACCCGACCCGAATGACCCATTTGACAGGCCTAATTGTAATACCTGAAAAATCAAGCAACAAAGAGAAGTATAATTGTCTTTTTACTAAAAATGAAACATTAAATAATAGGGGTATAATTGTCTTTTCATATTAAATTAAGTGAGGTTTAACAAAAAAAGGGGTATGAGTGGTTAGTTGCAAACAACATATATTTAATGGGTGGTTATTTGACAATTTTTTAATAAGGGGTGGTTATTTACAAACAACAATGAATAATGAGTGGTTATTTGACAATTTTTTAATAAGGGGTGGTTATTTACGGATCAGGATCCTCTCCTAATATCTTTTACCTAATATCTTCCTAATACAACAATCTCAACCATCCAAATAATTTAATGGCTAAGATCCTCTCTACCAAACTTAATAATCTTATCTTAATTATCCTTAATCTTCTCAATCTCCGTCTTTCTTTCCTGTCGTCGTCCACCCCATAAGGGACCTCCTCTTCAACCCTTGCCGTCCAACCCATCGGAGACCCACTGCCTTGCATCCTCCTGCGGCAGTGAAGAGGACACGAACTGTGATCACTATGTATCCATGTATGTGTCAAGGGCTCGTTTAGCCTATAACCACCAAATTGAGCATGCTAATCCGATTGCCTTGGGTGTATCAAACTCCAATTTCCTTTCCCCCAACTGAAAGTCTGCGTGTTGAGATTTCGAATTGAATTTGATTGGATGCATCAAACTCAAAATCAAAATGAAGTAGTGGATGGCTTTCCAACTCAACAAGAACACTATCTCACTTATTTGCAGGCTTCCGTACATGATTAATTCCTTCTCGCAACTCATAAAAATCGAATGGTGATGTAGGTTAGATTTATGATGATATATTGATCATTTAATTAATTCCAACCTAACACAGAGAATAAGATCATGCTTTTTATGAGTTTAATTGATTGTATATTTGGACTCCAATTTGAGAATGAACGCCTAAATTCAAAGAATCAAATTACTACTACGAGAGGACGACGGTAGCGGTCCTCCTATCAGCGTGACATTGAGGGTCCAAGAAGAGGTCCACGAGAATTCTAACGGAGAAGGATCAGCCAGTATGTTATCGTTGTTTGAAGAAAGACTAAGAATAAGAGGATTAATTAGGAGAATCACAGCCATTGTAGGAATTGAAGTTCTCCAGATAAATCCGGAGAATCCCGGCGGCGTGAGCGGCGGCATGGCCAGAGGCGGTTCGCCGGGAGCACGAAATTCTAGGATTTCGGGTGGTGAGGGGGTGGTGTACCGGGGAGGGCGGTGCACCAAGGAGGTGGACCGGGGAGAGGCGGGGAGGGCGGTTTAGCAGGTGGACCGGGAGCGGCGGCGACGGCAATGGTGGTGGACGGTTGGCTGGGAATCCCTGGATAGGGGATGAAGATGGTGGGATATAGGTTTTTTTTTTAATTTAAGAGAGGTTTAATCTTGACCATTAAAATCTTTGGAGGGTGGAGATTAATTTATTAGGCTACTAATACAAGGAGAGAATCCGGATCCGTTATTTACAAACACATTGAATGGTGGGTGGTTTTATGCATTTTTACGTTAATAATATTTTAGTCGTGGCTAGTTAGTAGGATTAACCATACATAACATTCTCACGTTACCAGTGTCACCTACTTATCAACATTGTTGGGAATTCGGATCTCCTAGCCACCACCCAATATTTGTAAGTGAGGTTGCGATTTTCCGTTAAAGAACCTCTCATTTTGCGGCAAAGGTTAGATTTGAGAAAATTTAGGCAAGTTCAACCGTCTAAAAAGTATTCTTTCCGTTCAAAAATATAAGTCTTTTTAAACTTAGATTTTTGTTCGAAAATATAAGTTATTTTAAGTTTTTTAGGTATTGGGATATGAGATTGGTTGATAAATGTTGTGGATAATTAACGAGGAGTATAAATGAAATAAGTTTATGATTTCCTTAATTTATGTGCAGATATCTAAAATGACTTATTTTTTTAACGGAGCTGGTAGTAACTAATAGTTAGATTTACATCCCTTATTATAATGTCGGCTTCACCTACTAACACTGAACGGGATCTACTGTCTCAAATGAGACAGGCCCTTGAATTGGCCTCCCCCACCCCTCAATAAGAAAAAAAAGAAAAAATAATTAAAAGAAAAAAGACAAAAGAAAAATAATAAAGGGTGGGTTTTGTGTGAGGAGGGACAGCGAGACAGGGAGTTGAAGGTGACAGGGGATCCTCACCCTTCTAACACAAAAACTTAAGTCATTGTGTAGAGTTTCTCATGTTTTTCATCTATTTTTCAATGTGGGACTCTACCCACAAACCCCAAAGCCGCAACAACGGCGGATCCATTAGCGAGGAACAACAACTTCGTCGTCCGAACGACTACCGCCACAAATCCCTACTGGGACATCTTGATCGGGAGGAGGAAAGGCGCCACACCTCCGAGTTTCAGTGCTCGCGATCATAGTCATCCCATCCCATCACAATCATGAAGATCTTGTGCATCTGTATAGGAATCATTCAAGTAAAAGGGATTAAAGCAATCCAATTGAGTGAAAGAGCGAGCACGTGGACGATCATATAAAACAAATATGGGAGATCAAGAAATTTAAAACTTCCCTTTTGCACTATTGGTTGGCATATGCTAATGAAAACAATAGCAATTCAAGGAGATCGAAGGAAGTTGATCTTCAACTGTATTTGGTTTAATTGGTCAAGAAGAGACAAAAATAGTGGGAGGGTATAGATCCAAAGGAGCGGTCTGAATTTTTTTCTTCAAGTCAAGTCTTGAATCGATCGTGTTGATAACGTTTAATAATACAAGGGATATCAAACGAGAGTAATCTTTCTTTTATTGCTATAATACAAGGGATATCAAACAAGATAGAGTAGAGGGAGATTTCTTATTAGGTGTGTCCTCTCAAATGAGGCTACAAACCTCTATATAGTCAAAATAGATAGGAGCTATAGAAACTGAAACATCCCCCAATAGTGATTTCATTACGAATCTAAAATGGTTTAAATTTCAAGACGGAGAGACTAAGATAGAGGGAGTAACATTTTTCAATTCAAAAGCGCGTCGAGTATTAAATCTACTGCTATGCTCTTCACAATGCCCGCAACCACAACACCGAGGAACCCAAATACTGGCGCGTAGCGTGGCCCATCCGGAGGGGGACGACCATCGGAAATCCCTCGGGTGGTGGTGGTGGTGGGATCTGCGTCGTGGCACGCGCCCTGTAGGCACCAGAAATGGAGGTTAACGGAGCAGTCGAAGCAGCGGTAGGCCCACCTACCACTAGGGTGGCCACACGCAGTGCAGCCAGCGATGTGGGAATCGTCCCCCATCTGGAGCACGAGCGCATGGCCGGTCTCCGGCCCGTGGGGGAGGGTGGGAGGGAGCTGGGAGCACTGGGGGTGGACGTCGAACTGGCAGGGAGGGCACGTGTAGTGCGCGCCCGTTATATCCTCGCTGCAAACCGCGCATTGGCGGTGGATCGGGTTGTGGGGGTCGAGGGAGATGAGCCGGAGGGGGTGGTCGGCGGCGGGGTGGAGGGGGGAGGAGAGGTGTTGGGGTAAGCTCTTGCAGAAGGGGTGGAGGTCGGAGTTGCAGGCGGCGCAGTGGTAGACACTGCCGGCGATTCGGCAGTGGCAGGCGCCGCAGGGGATGGGATCGAGTAGGGGGTTATCGCCATGGCGCTCCGACGCTTTGAGGCGGGTCTCTGACTCTGGGTGGACGCAGAAATGGTTAGCTGAAGTCATGATGATAAATGGTAATGGATATGACTATATGAGCGACTTAAGACTTAAGAGTAGTACGTAACTGGGTAGCTGTATATATAATGCTCCGTGTAATTATTAATTAGAATTTGGCTTTCACCAAAAAAAAAAAAAAAAAAAGGTTAGAATTAGTTTGTAAGATCGAGGAAAGAGTCAAAACAGCTAGTTGAGGGATGAGAGGGACGTGCTCACTGCTCAGCGATCAAGTAGTCGATTAAATTCATTCCGTTGAATGTCATTTTTTATGTATGGGAAGACTATCTAGGTGCAGTCAACCTAAAGTTTTGAATGTTTTATTTTCTTTACATGGCTTGGTTAAAACGACGTCGTATTTGAAAAGAGTGAATATATATAACCCTACTCAATAGGCGTCGATAGTGATAGAAACATGTAACTATCTATGTTAGATGTAAATGCAAAACATCTATGGAGAAGTCGTGGATAGGTAGACTAACAAAATAGATGGAGATTATTTAGTGGAGTTAGGAGGGAAGTTGAGAGTAGGAGAACTAGAGTAGTCGAGATTGTCGCGACCCCCTTTTGTTTTGTTATGGGCGCGACGATGCTTTTGTAGGTCTTGGACATGGAATTTTTTTTTTATCAGGTAATAATTCGATGGTCAGACAGACCGGGCTCATTGAGAGGCCGACTCTCTCGATGATCAAAGTAAATGAGCAAGTGTTCATCAGGTAATGCTACAAGGCCGATCCTTTAGGCCAAGATTATTTATGGGCCTTTTCATTGAGCCATAATATGTCATCTTGGATCGGACCACATTAAAATGTATAGTCATATGTCTCCTAACTTATACTATGTGGAAGATATTCTTTCAATTGTATTTTAGGAGAATGAAGGAAGTCATATATGGGCAAAGGGCAATCACGACTCCAATCAAATCTTCCAAAGAGTATATGCTGATCATGGAGAATATTGCAAGCGTGAATTTGGAAGAAACGAATACGGAAGGAATTCGAAATTGCTTGAAAATAATGTAAAATTCAAACGGTTCTCTCTTCCCCTCATCTTCGGAGAACGACTATATATACGGTTGCAAGAAGATGATCAAAGTAAATGAGCAAGTGTTCATCAAAAAGCGATCAAGTCTTCTTTGAGCATTTATCATTCCAGTTTCTCTCTTGTGATCTCATAGAGTCTAGTGTGTTGCATTTTTTGAGAGTTGAGGAAAATACAAGTGCTTATTGTACAAGTCATTTATTTTACATTAAGAGTATCATATACTCGATCTAAGGCACACTCCGGTGTGTGTTGAGAACTTTTGTTTCACTTGTAAGGTTGAGTGTTAGAATAGAAGCGGTGAGACTTTGTATAGAAGAAGGGTAGTTATTCTAGGAAGTTCTAGGCTCAAGGAAGTGAAATAAGAAGTGTTGAATCCTATGGGTTGGATAACCCTAGGCGGGTCCGTAGGCCAAGTTCGTGCCGAACCTCGTTAACAATTCGTGTGTTCATCTTTTATATTCCGCATTTACTTTATATTGCTCGTTTTTACTTCGTCAAGTTTTGATAGCAATATCAAGGCCTTGACAAGTTATTTTGGAAATTCTCTAAAAGTTTTGTTTTGCAAAAATCGAGCATACTCTATTCATCGCCTTATAGACTCTTCAACTGAGTAGTAATTAACCCTAAAACTTCCTAAACATTTAGGTTTGAAAGAAAGATTGAGCGGCTTTTAGAGGGTTAGAGGCACAAAGAGGGTAGATGGCTCTCAGCATATATCGGAAGATTCGGAACTTGACTTCGCTCGGCGGAGGAACTCAATGGCGCTCTGCGAAGGAACTCGATAGCGCTAAGTGGTTCAGTGGATGTCATCGTGGAAAGATTAATGGCTCTAAATGGAGGAACGGGTAAAGCTCATATCCCTTAATGCGTTGGAATAGGGATTGTCCACATTCAAAAGATTCAGACACTAAGAAAAACATATAATCTTGGCGTCAGGGACAGATCGAGGGGTTGGGCTGAGGTCCGCTCCAACCCACCCTATTTCTACAAAAATAAAATAATAGGTAAGAAAATTAATTAAAAAGTATTCATTTATTTATTAAATCAAGGGTTTTGTTAATAAAAAATGGGTGATTTAGGTAAGTAGGCTATTTAGAACCTTTAATTGGCTAATTAGACAATAAACTTATTTAATTAGGCTAGGTAGTCCATTGCCCAAATGGGGTATTAAAGTCAATGGTCAACTGTTTGACCATCGGCTGGTCAAGCAGTTAACCGTTGACCGGCCAACGTTAACCAACTCATGTGGATTTTTTATTTATTTATTATTTATTTTATTTTATTTAGGGATGACATTTTTGTGATGCCATTTTTTACCATTTTGATTCCATTTTTTATTACATTTTATTTTCGCTTTGATGTCACTTTTTTAATGACATTTTTTTCAAACATTGGTGACATTTTTTTGTACAGTGATGCCACGTTGACCATTGATGCCAATTTTTTTTTTTACTGTTGACTACTGATGACACTTTTTTAAAGTCAAATTTTTTTATGATATTTTTTTTACCGTGATGCCATTTTTTTTCAAAGTAGTGTTTTGATGACATTTTTTCTTTAAGGTGATGCAACTTTTTCAAATTAGTGTTTTGATGCCATTTTTCTAATGTAATTATTTGATGTCATCTTTTTAATCAAATCGTTTGATATCACTTTTTTTTAATTTAATCAATTGCATGTCGATAAATTTTCATCGATTTTACTTTTATTCACTGATGACACGTTTTTTATTACATTTCATTGATGCAATCACTCGTGGTGACATATATGTTTATTACATTTTTATTCATTGATGACATTTGTTATTACACTTTATTGATCTCAATCATTTGTGATGACATTGTTGGTTGATGACATTTTTATTGATAATATTTTTATACAATTGATAACGTATGAGCATAAAATTTTATTACATTTCATTGGTGACATTTTTATTAGTGACACATTTGAAATGACCCTGACTTTTATTTATTGATGACAAATTTGTGATTACATACACTTCATTGATTCAATCATTGGTGATAATATTTTTTGTTGATGACATTTTTATTATATTTTTATATAACTAATGACATAGGACCATAAAATGTGATTAAACTTCATTGTTGACTTTTATTCACTTATGATGTATTTATGATTACATTTCATTGATCTCAATTATTTGGGATGACAATTTTATACAATTGATGCAATGAAACATCAATGGGAGAACAAAATGTGTCACTTTAATTTTTATGTTAAGATGAGTCCAGTACTTCATACCACATTCTTATTTTTTATGCTAAGATTAGCTTATGCGGAATTTGAACTCGCATTTTTGTGCATTAGCACATCGATCTACCATTTGAGCTAATAGGCTCCAAGCTTATTATAGTTTAATACTACCTCCGTTCAGCAATATATGGCGTTTGACTTTTTAACACGTTTTTTAAGGAGTTAAAAACTACATAAAATATTAAATTTTAAGTAAATTTTTAATATAATATAAATACTTATTAATAATAAATGTCATATTATTAAAAAAAATTGTTTAAAAAATTAATATTTCGTATAGTTTTTAACTCATTGAAAAACGTGCCAAAAAGTCAAACGACATCTATTTATGAACGGATGTAGTATAACATAAATGTAGACTATATACATTTTCACTAGCAGCAAAAAAAAAAGGAATCAGAAGAGGAACAAACAAGGTCATCCTCCAACTAATCCCATCTATAATCTTACAATAGAAATGGTGGAAGAAGGCTACTATAAACGCAACCTCAAACAGCTCCCCAAAAGCAAGAGACCCAACCATTAAACACAGGCCAAACAATCAACCTTACAAAGTTTTTATATGCCTTGGGAAATTAGCAATATTTTCTCATCTCCCTTGTTTCAGAGCAGCCTTTAGTTACCAGTAAAACACCTAATAATAACCCATAAACAACCCCAAACTGCAACAGTAGCAACAACCCCAAAATAGTCACAAAACAGCATGAAAATAGAAGCAGCAACAGCCTAAAAAACAGCCCCATCACAGCTCAAAAACAGCTCACAAACCATGATAAAAAGCACCATAATCCGGAAAAAAAAAACAAGCATCACAACCCCTAAAAATCGAACACAATTCCAGTAGAAACAATCTTTGATTCCAATAGACACATGCAAAACTAATAGGGGTGGGCGCGGGACGGGACGGGACGGGATATGGGTCGTTCCGCGTCCCGACCCGCGTAAATCTTGCGGGATGGGACCGGGACAAGATTCTCTATTTTTTTTCCAATCCCGCACGGGCTCTATCCCTCACGGGACGGGACGGGACGGGCCTTGTCCCTCAAATAAAAAAATATTTTAAATTCTCTAATATTTTTCAATTTTTAGAAGACATAACACCTATAGATTTATAATATTTTTATAGTTTATAGTTTCTCATACAATGTATATATACACTGAGTGTACAAACAGAGTGTGTGTACATACTTGTTCACCAAAAAAAAAAAAAAGTGTGTGTACATACACATTGCATAGATATACTACTCTGTAAAAAAGCACTTTAGTAATACGCTATGTCCTCTCTCTAGATTTCTAGAGAGAGGGAGCAACCAAAACAATTCCATTCTCCTAAACGGTAAGTGATAGACTGATAGTAGAACACAAATTAGAGAGATGGAGTCATTGGAAACACTCATCGGAGGCCGGTGTCCCTCTTATCGGAGGCTCATAACCCTTCTCGGAGGCCATCAAATCCTCTTCGGATGCCCTTAACCCCTCTTCGGAGGCCATCAAACCCTTTGCAGAGGCTATTAACCCCTCTTCGGAGGCCATCAAACCCTCTTCGAAGGCTATTAACCCCTCTTCGGAGGTAATCAATCTTTCTTTGTAGGTGCTTCGGTGGTCGGATCTCCCTCTTCGACTGAGGTTCACCCCGTCGGCGACTCGTAATCCCCTCTTTGGAGGTCGGTTCATGCCCTGATGACTGGCTTCTGTAGTTCTTCCCCGGTCCATCTGTTTCGATGTCTGGGGCTGCTCTCCGGGAGCCACAATCAGCCTCTCAGCGTGAATAATCTAGGCCTCGGTCATTGCTACCCCAATGCGCCTCCTTCTTGCTCCAATCCGGCTGCATTGGACGCGATGGTCCACACTCCAACCCGCCAGTGTTGTCCTCCGTCCGGGTCGGTAGTTGGCCCTGGCTTAGTAAGTCGATTCGTCGTTCGTCCTTTCGATTTGGTGCTTTTTGATTTCATGCCCTAAATCGACTTACTTCTGTAGATCGGCTTCTTCTTCTCTTTCGAAGCCCCGATCTATCTGCCCCGACTTCGGTTGCGGTGGTGCTGCCGCCGCCAACTAGTTCCCCTTCGTCGCTCGCTTGCTAGATTCGAGCTGCGCCTCTGAACCATCTGATATTCCCTCTTCGTCCGGCCTGCGCCTCGCAGTTATTGGCCTTGGCGGCGCCGGCCGGTTCTGTGCATCGTCGGCTCGTGCGGTGGCGCCCCCGGCGTGTCGGCCCCTTTCCTTCGGCGTCTCTTCTGCCGTGGGTTCTGCTGCGTCGCTGCTGATAGGGTTTCCCCCTTGGCTGCGGTAGTGTATTTTGTGTGTAATCCCCACTCCCCTGGGCCGAGTCAACCCGGTTCCGTGTGCTTTGGGCCCAAGGCTTTTGCCTTGGGCCCAAAGCTGGCCCGTATTAAGGAAAATCGAAATAATAATAATAATAATAATAATAATAATAATAATAATAATAATAATTAGAATTTAAATTCTTTATTTATATATAAATGATAAAAATCGTCGATTTTTATTTATATATAAATAAAGGGGTTATGTCTTGCGTAAATAATTTCCGGAATTTCTTGCGCTCTTCGTCCTCTCGCGGTCGTGCTTCACTTTCTCGGGTTGGTTGGAGTTCTGTCTGTTGGATTCGTGGTTAGTTTCGGTTGAGGAGCAGTTATGCGGCCCTGGTTGATCGAAGTGATCGTGTTGGTGGTGTTCGTGGTCTCCGAAGATCCTTCATCTAGGTGGAGGGAACGTCGTGTGATCCACACTTCCCCAGGAGTCGTCTTTGCCCTTCGTGGATTTTTGCTTTCCGTCTTTCCGGCGGCGAGACATCGTGTCAGCTATGCTGTCCCATGCGCTCGCTATCCACTTCTCCATGCCGGGTCTCCTTCTTCTCGCTGTTGTGTCCGCTTGTGCGCTTAGGGTCTGGGGTTTTCCGGGTTTTTTTGCGTAGTTCTTTTGTTGTACTAGGTGACTGTATTTTGTTTCCTTGTTGTATTTTCTTTGCTATGTTGTATGTTTAGACGGCTTGCCGTCTGCCGACTTTGTCGGCCTCTCGAGGTCCGGGCCTGTCCGGTCTCGAATTATTTCCTAATAAATAAAAAATAAAAAAAATATACTACTCCGTAATATATATTGACAGAAGGACAGTGTATGTACATACACAATGTGTATATATACATATTAACACTGCTTAGAATAAATTGACATATATGACATATACTTATTTATACTGTATTTATGTATATAATGTATAATATATTAATATAAAAAACTATATAATATATATGCGGGATGGGACGGGATTTGCGGGATGAAGAATATCCGTCCCGCGTCCCGTCCCGCGCAATTTTTGCAGGACGGGACCGGGACGGGATTCACTATTTTTTTTTCAAATCCCACCGGAATCGGGACGGGCCCGGGATTTGGGGGATTTGTGCCCACCTCTAAAAACTAATATTGATTTACACATGAGTAATGCATTTCTAAATCTATTAATATTACTAATTCTGCTAGCATTTTGCTGACGTGTCAAATCCACAATTAAAGTTGAATTTTTTATTCAAATGGTATTTTTTTATTGGTCAATATTATGACTGAAATTATTTGTTTCCTATTTGACATATATTTGTTTCCTATTTTTCATACGAAGATTATTTAAATTGATATGCTTATATCAATTTGTGAACTATTTTAAATATACTTTTTCATTTTTTCATAGAAAAGATTATGTACATTGATACATCGGACCACAATTTTGGATATTATCCTTCCGTGTGGTCTTTTATATCATTATTTCATTAATATCATGACGTTCTTTATACATTTCTTTCATATCAACAATATTATATATATATTTATTAGGACCATTGTTTTGGATACTATCATTCCGAATGTCGGGTCGGTTGAGAGTCAGATCGGGTTTGGTTCGGATCGAGTTTGTTTGTGTTTAGATCTACACATTCTACATGACATCTATATTATTTTTTAACAAAAGATTTTTTAGAGATAAATTACATTTATTTTAAACTTCTTAAATGAATATTTGGAATACAAAAAATAACATTTTAAAATCTACAAACAAAAATTGAAGAATTTTGTGGAGAAAAAAAATGTGAAATTTGCATATATTATCATTTAAAAATAAATAAATAAATATTCTTTTATGCACAATTTTGGATTCTATCGTTCTAAATGTCGGGTTGGTTGAGAGTCGGATCGGGTTTGGGTCGGGTCGGTTTTGTTTGTAATCGGGTTTGTACATTCTACATGACATCTATATAAATTTTTAACAAAAAATTTTTAGAGATAAATTAAATTTATTTTAAACATCTTAAATAACTATTTGGAATTAAAAAATATCATTTTAAGATCTACAAACAAAAATTGAAGAATTTTGAGAAAAGAAAATGTGCATATATTATCATTTAAAAATAAATAAATAAACACGATTTTATGATTAATTTTGGGTGGTTGGCTTCAAATATCGAAGAAAAAAAATATTTATCCCCAAAATGAATATTTTACATCTATATTTATTTTATACACCCTTGATGTCCTTTATTATAATTTCAATATTTTAAGACCTGCAATTTTTTTTTATAAAGTTAGTAAAAATAATTAGTATTTGAATATTAGATTTCAGTTAATTGTAAAAATCAATTAGAGCCAATTTTTTTTTTTTACAACTTACTTATTTTAAAAGTTCATTAAGACTTACAAGCATTACTTATTTTACATCTTAGATGAGGCGTCTTAGATCACTTTTTTTTTTCCATCCTACCTTTATTTTCTCTATTTATTTATCCTTCTTTCTAGCCATATTTTTCATGAAAATAATGAATAAGTTATATATATCTACATAACTTCAAAAGTATTCGCACAATCATATGCTTATGATTATTTTAATCATTATATGATAGTTTATATTTTTCTTTTTAGTTTTATCATAATGATAATAATTATATATGTATTTCAAATTATAATAGGTGGTGTGTTTGAGTTTTATTACTACTTAATCATTTAAAAAATTATATTGTATCTCTTTCCAACTAATTTATTAATTAAAAAATACTTTATACGTATTATTTTTTGTTGTAAACATACATATTAATAATTTAATATAGTATTATATAGATATATAGAATGATATTCAATTTGAAACGAATCGAAATCCCGTGCCTTCAAAGCACGGGTATTACACTAGTAAAAACAAAAATCTAGTAACAAGAAACAAGTTTAACAAACAATTACAGAAGAACGGTACCTTAGGCATCAACTCATGAAGTTGGCTTCTTAAAAGATTTAGATATACATAGACACATAGTACAAACTATTTCAGGTGACGGAGTTTGTGTGTAGGTGGTCGCCCTAGTCGAAAATAAGAATTCCCTCTCAATTTCACTGAAATTTCGAAATTTCCCTCGTAATTTACATTCAACCGACGGACTTAGTGATTGTGGTTGTCGGGATAATTCAGGCGATGAACTTGGTCAAAATCCGTTGCCTGAATGGGGCGTAGTATATAAGGCCCCGTTTGGTACGAATGTAGTAATCGGAATGGGAATGGAAATCGGAATCGGAATAAAAAATGGGAATGAGTGATTTCCTAGACATGTTGTTTGGTATAATATCGGAATGAAAATTTCACAAATCCAAATTAAACATCCAAAAATTCAAAGTAACAAATTCAAAGGCAAATCAATTCTATCTTTCAAATTAACAATAAAAATACACAAAATCAACATATAATTTCAGAAATTCAATACAAAAATCAACAAAATTTAACAAATTTAAAGCGTGGAACTTGGATGGTGGGTGAGAGAAACCCTAACCGAAGGCTGGAGGACGGAGGCCGGAGGCCGATCTGGACGGAGGATGGAGGAAGGAAGCCGATCTGGACGAAGGACAGATGAAGGAGGCCGATCTGGATGAAGGTCGACGGAGGAAGGAGGCCGATCTGGATTCGACGGAGGAGCGCAGACGTGGATTCGATGCGGGGGGAGAGAGAGAGGTGGGGAGAGGAGAACCAGATCTGGATTCGACGACGGTGATGGCGGCGGCGGCTTCAGATCTGGACGGTGGTGGTAGCATCGGCGACAACGGCGGGTTCGGATCTGGACGGCGGCGCTAGCGACGAGCTTGGACGTTGGTGGTGGCAGCGGCGACGGCGGGGGGGGGGGGGGGGGTCGGACCTGGACGGTGGCACTAAAGGTGGAGTTCTAGGGAGGAGAGGGTGAAGATGGGGAGTTTTGTGGGAAATTGGTAATGAGCCATTACCTGGGTATTCCATTGGAATGAAAGAAGATTGACATCACCTTAATCTTGTTCACCAGGCAACCGAAAGAGAGCACAGAAAGGAGATTAATCTTCAAAATAAATAATAAACTACCGATGGGATGAAAATCAACAGTATATATTTACATCAAGTTGACTTTTAAAGAATTGGTTAGGATATCAACTAAATTGGATAAGCTTTAATTTAACAAACAAATTAAAGCTACACCGGATTAATCTTCAACTCGAAATTAAAATAAACAAATTAATCTTAAAAAAAAAAAGCTACACCGGATTTAGTGGATCCAAATCATGAATCATATATACCAAGATCTCAACTAAATTACTTAAGCTTTAATTTAATAAACAATTCAAACAAATAGATTAAAAATTAACAAAAAATAAATAAATAAAGTAATCTTTAAAATAAAAACAAACCTACGCCGGATGAGAGATTTTAGGGGATCCAAATCATCAATCATAACAACCAACATGTCAACTAAATTAGATAAGTTTTAATTTAACAAACAATTAAAAAAAAATTAAAACAAACCGATAAAAAATATTAAAATAAATCGATTAATAAAAAAAAGGGCTACATTAAAGGAGAAGTCGCCACATGTCGTAGGCGACTTCTCCTTTAGTATTATAATATAGATTATATATGTAAGTATATATGTATGCATGAGTCCTTAAAAATTGGTTTATTTTCTTAGTGCTGACATCATTTTATACGTATTTTTTTAGTGCTGACATTGTTTTTATGCATATTTTTGTGTAGGTATATATTTGCTGACATCGTTTTTGCAATATAAGAGATGGATGAGGAAAGAGGTCAGCATCTTCGGCATCGAAAAATTCTTTGTTTCTCACTACAAAAAAAATAAAATATTCGTTTTTTTTTTTTGAAACATTCCTTTGTCTCTTTGTTCTCTCCCTTTTATATTTTATATAAAAATATATTGATCTTTGATGTCATCACCGTCAGCGTCAGCATTCTCGTAGAGGGCGTCTGCAATGCTGACGTCAGCATTCCCGACGTCATCGTCGGCTGCGTAGCATCCTCGTAGACGGCGTCAGCATTCCCGACGTCGGTGTTAACATCCCTCAAATGGTGTCAGCATCGTCGACATCCCCGGTATTAGTATCGTCGACGTCCTCCGCGTCAGCGTTGTCGGAGTCTGCGGTGTCAGCAATGCGGACGTCAACATTCTCGACGTTCGCGTCTGCACCGACGCGCGGGAAAAAAGAAAAAAAAAGTTGGCGTCAGCATTGCTGACGTCAGCATTCCCGACGATGACGTCAGCACTAACGCGCGCAAAAAAAAAACTTCCTTGTAAACGGTGTCAGCATTGCTGATGTCAGCATTCCCGACGATGACGTCAGCACTGACGCACGGGGAAAAAAACACTGCTGACGTGGAGGGGGCACAGGGGGGCACGTTGGAGGGGGAGGGGGGCACATAGGAGGGGCAAGGGTTGTGTATAGTTTTGCAAAATTCCCACAACTTTGTGTAGTTTGCTAATTTGGCCTTTGTATTTCTATACTTTGCAAATTGACCCTTTTGTATTTCCTATTTAATCAACATAATGAAAGTCGGGGAGACACGTCTTGATTTTATAGAAAAACAACATGAAACTCAAATGTAGGTTAAACTAGTACGATCCCCGCGCCATGGCGCGATTTTTTTATAAATAATATTTAGATATAGATAAATCATAGACATTAGATTTAATTCAATATTTTTAATTAAACCCATTGATTATAATAGAAAAAAATACACTTGGGTTAAAGAGTTAAAGAGAAAAATAAATAATAAATAGTGAAAGATAAAAGTTTTGAATTAATCCCATTGGTTAAAAAATGTAACATCAATAAATATTGGGTAAATAATATTAGAATATTTAAAAAAAAAATATTAGAAAATATAGTTACCATAATAAAATGATATTATGTAAATAATATTTTCACAAATAACTTTGAACATGGAGAGGACATGTGACATAAATTAATATAGTATGTAGATATAGATAGTTAGTAAATGAATTTGAGCTAAGCTCAATAGTTATATTATATTGAATTCAATGTTTTGAATTAAGTCCTATAGTTAGTAAGATTAAAAGAAAAAAAGAGAATTAAAAGAAAAAGAAGAAAAAATGAGAATTAAAAAAAAGATTAAAGAGAAAAATTAAAATTAAAATTGGTCAAAACCCCTAAAATCTCTCTAATGTTGACACCTCATCATAAACTCTTCTAAATTAAGAGTTTATATAGATTGATATTTCTAGAAAAAACACCCTTTGAACGTAAATATATCAATCCCTTAAATTGATATTTACAAAAAACAAAACACTCTTTAAATGACTTTATTCATCAGTCAACCACCCCCGAATATACTTTGTCCAAATATAGGTTAAATTTGATAAATCACAAATTTACCACTCCTTTTATATAATATTCTAATAGAATTTTAATAATTAAAAAAAGAAAAGTGTAAATAAGTAAGTATGAAATTGGGAGGAAACTATTAACATTATTTTCTCTTTTTAAATAACCGATAAAAGGTGTCGACTTTTACAAAATTGCTCTCCCTCTAATTGAGTCTTCCGCTTTCCCCTTCCAAATTACTTTCTAATTCTCCATTAGCTTCTACACACTAACTAGTACGATCCTCGCGTCATGGCACGATTTTTTTATAAATAATATTTAGATATATATATAAATCATAGACATTAGATTTAATTCAATATTTTTAAATTAAACCCATTGATTAGTAAATGTGTTAAAAATAATAGAAAAAAAATACACTTGGGTTAAAGAGAAAAATAAATAATAAATAGTGAAAGATAAAAGTTTTGAATTAATCCCATTGGTTAAAAAATGTAACATCAAATAATATCGGGTAGTTACTATTAGAATATTTTTCAAAAAAAATATTAGAAAATATAGTTACCATAATAAAATGATATTATCTAAATAATATTTTCACAAATAACTTTGAACATGGAGATGACATGTGACATAAATTAATATAGTATATAGATATAGATAGTTAGTAAATGAATTTGAGTTAAGCTAAATAGTTATATTAGATTGAATTCAATATTTTGAATTAAGCTCAATAGTTAGTAAGATTAAAGAAAAGAAAAAAGTGAATTAAAAGAAAAAAGAAGAAAAAATGAGAATTAAAAAAAAAGATTAAAGAGAAAAAAGAAAATTATAATTGGTCGAAATCCCTAAAATCTCTATAATGTTGACACCTCAACATAAACTCTTATAAATTAAGAGTTTATATAGATAATTAGATTGGTTAAAAAATGTAACATCAAATAATATTGAGTAATTAATATTAGAATATTTTTCAAAAAAATATATTAGAAAATATAGTTACCATAATAAAATGATATTATGTAAATAATATTTTCACAAATAACTTTGAATATGGAGAGGACATGTGACATAAATTAATATAGTATATAGATATAGATAGTTAGTAAATGAATTTGAGTTAAGCCCAATAAGTATATTAGATTGAATTCAATATTTTGAATTTAGCCCACTAATTAGTAAGATTAAAGAAAAAAAAGAGAATTAAAAGAAAAAAGAAGAAAAAAGGAGAGATAAAAAAAGGATTAAAGAAAAAAAAAAGAAAATTATAATTAGTCAAAACCCCTAAAATCTTTCTAATGTTGACACCCCTAAAATCTCTCAAGTTTGATCTTCTCTCTCCTTCAAAAAAAATTTTAACTTTGTTTTTAATATTTTTGGAAATTAAAATTAAAAATGAGGTGTCAAGTAATTCAAAATTGAGTGGTGAGGTGGAAAAAAAATCATGACACATGTAATTCCGGCGTCCACGTTGCAAAAATGGTCGGAAAATTCACCGGAAATTACCGGGGTATTATTTTTGGTTAATAGAGTGATAGTTTGTACATAAAATCGTCATTTTAAAGTTCATATTATTTTTGGTTGAAGGTCGATACTTTGTATTATTTTCGATTATTTTTTCTTTTTTTTTTTTAATTAAATTTTTATATAAATTCACGCATATTATCAAAAAATATGAAACTATTAAAAAAGGAACAAGCTCTTTATTGATCACAATCATATTGATGAATTAAGTACAGTTGTTACTTGTTTCTGACCCAGCAAAAAAGAAGTAAAGTTTAATACTTTATTCGTTTAAAATAGGTCACTTTAACTTCTATCACAAATGAGCAAATATATACCATTGCACTATTTTTTTTTTACTTTCTCAAAAATTATAAATTAAAATGTATTACATCACTACAAAAGCATTTTTCACAAAGTAGTTACGAAAATACATACAATGATTATTTTCTTGAATTTTTTTTAATAATATGTTTTGTCCAATGGAATAAGTACAATTATCAAAATCAGGCACGCTGATTCAGTCGAATGAGAAACCATTCCAAATGAGAAACCATCTGTATTTTGGTAATAATAAAAATATCTCTCGTATATTTGAGGTGAGAAGCTGAGTGAGTACGTTAGCATAAGAATTTAAAACAAATTTGTAACTCTTGAAGCGCGCGTAAACATATGACTCGTGAGTTGTGACTCCTAAAATAAGCTAGATTTGAATCACATGTCTGCACTTTATGTGTCATAGAGCAACAATTCCAAAGACGCACACATAATTAAAACAAAAAATGAATTGGTAGTCCCGGTCAGGGTGATCTAGTGGTGTGGAACAAGGGGTGGCAAGGAGGTCCCGGGTTTGATTTCTGCCTCCGCCCTTTTTTTGGTGAAAATCCAATGTTTGACTTGCTTTTACAAGTGAGTCAAGCCGGTCGGTGCAAACCGATTTACATGGTACATAACTCTTTCTGTCTAGGTCACGTGTTCGGGGTTTACTATGGTTACTCGTTATAAAGAAAAAAAATGAATTTGTATTGTGTAAACTTTGTATTGTGTAAACTTTGGTGAGATGGGGCACCGTCTTCAGCCCAATAGCAATATGGGCTTAACGTAATATTGGCCCAACATCATAAAACAACATTATAATAGCTTGTAGGTATACATAATTCTTAAACCATGGGTGCAGTTACTATCAATATGATCAGAGGCTTAATTAGTTTAGAGAAAATGGTACTACATACCTCTCATTTTGCAGCGAAGGTAAGACTTGAGATGCTCATGTGCATGCACGGAATCAGGAATAAAATTCAAGATGGGCTAAAATCACCTTATATATATTTTTTTGAGGAGTTATTGATATCATGGATATAACACATGTATTTTTTTTATATAAGTATTAATATCACATAATTTTTATTTTTAAAAGAGTGATTAATATGAAATATAATTTGTTTCAAAAAAATATGACATATAAATACCTAATTAATACAATATGTGTTGTAAAGAGAAAAGTGGAAAAAAAAGGCTATTATGAAATCGAACCAGGGATGGGTTTATCATGCCCAAAAGGATTCACCAACTTAGCTAAATAACTTTATGTCTATTTACTTCTTCATATTAATTATATTCTATATTTTTAGGGTGGGCTGCAGCAAAGCCAGCACATCCCTTGGTCCGTGCCTGCTCATGGGTGTGTTTTGTAAGGATGATGATATATTCACCGCTAATTTTTACTATTTCCATCGCTAATCACCGCATAGATATGCGGTGAGTTTAATGACAGTCAATGATCACACCGCATAGGTATACGGTGGGTCAACGCAATACTTTACGGTGGGTCCAGAAGTACACATGCTAAAAACCGTCGCCATAACGATTCAAAATCGTCGCAATAACTCACCGCATAGGTATACAGTGGATTTGAACTGTCGCCATACAGTCTAAAACCGTCGCCATAACAGTCCAAAACCGTCGCCATAACTCACCACATAGGTATACAGTGAGTTATGGCGACGGTTTTGGATAACTTCTACGTATACGGTGATTATCGGTGGAAATAGTAAAAATTAGCGGTGGAGATATCGTTTCCGGTTTTGTAAATTTGTAGACCTCAACGTACGTACAAGAGTTACTTACCACTGCAACCCAAAATGTTGAAATATAATATACTTCTTTCTTTTTTTCCTTGTGTACTACCAGTAATATTTTTTATTGGAAACCATAAAATAACCAAATGGCGTCCTCCTAAACATGTTCTTTATTGATCAAACTCATAAACGAACGAGCTCTTTATTGACCACATTGATGAATTAAGTACAGTTGTTTGTGACCTAACAAAAAGAAGTAAAGTTTATAATACAGTTGTATCAAAATGAGAAACCATTTTGAAGCAGATTTGCAGCCAGGTTTGAAAGCAGACTCACAGCTAAGCTCCCCGTGATATTCATCGCCCCCATACTCGATCCGATCCCAGATCCACCACCACTGTTATGGTAACCGTGGTTATTCCCCGGCAACCAAGGAGGCATATTGCCGCCCCCGTATCCATTATAGTTTGAATACCCGAAATAAAACGGCTGCTGCGATGGTGGAGGTGCCCCGGAAAACCCATAGTGACGTGGAGGATAGTCAGGATGAACACTCCTTGTTGTCGTCGTTGTCCCTCCAGCGGCAACTGCAGGCTTCCAGAGGCACCAGTAATGGACATCAATGGAGCAAGCCCCGCACCTATAACCCCAGCCACCGCAGTCGCCCCCACACACGTTGCAGAGCGTTGTGCGGGGGCGACGGTGCTTCAGCTCAAGGCAGTGGCGGGGGTCGAGGGCATGACGGACCCAGGGAGAGAGCTGGGAGCACTGCGGGTGCACGTCAAAGTCGCAGCGACGGTGGTGGCAGGTGTAGAACAGGCCCCGGACGGGCTCAAAGCACACGTCGCACACACGGGCAGAGGTCGAAGATGCAGCGCTTACGAGAGAGAGGGCGTGCTTCGGGTGGAGGCACGAGGAGAGCGTGGCTGGGCGGGTTTTACAAAACGGGTGGAGGTTGAAGCTGCAATGGGAGCAGCTGAACCGCTTTCCGACAATGGCGGTCAGGCAAGCGCCGCAGGGAAAGGTGTTCCGGTGGTCGTCATCGGATACCTCTCGGAAGCAGCTCTTGTCATGGCCGCATGAAACTAAAAATGAGTTCGTCGGACTCATCTCTCCCGAAATATTTAACTCTATTGATGATGATGGAATGAGCTGATCGTTTGATCTTGCTTCGGAATAATTTCAGGTGGGGAGATGTTTTATAGGCAAATAAGGGACGTACAGAGTGATCGACTAAGCATGCAAGTTAATACAGTATATATAAAATATAGAGATGGGGTCGTGCTAACAACCCCCTAACAATAACATATAACATGCATCAGTACAGTAAGTGTTAATGTTTTGCACAGTACCTTGCTAGCTTTAATTTAAATCGTCCTCGTTCGTTGAACTTGAACTGCCAATACTTTTGGCAATGTTTTTAAACTATCTCCCGGATTCATTTCAATTTGCTTTTCTTCCTCCAACAGAGCCAATGTGTTTAAAAATTTGGGAGGTGTCCGATCCGACAGACCCATCACCCAATGACACCTTTTCGAACAAGGGAAACGCCAACTTGTTTGCCACTTATTTCACTTTGCAGAAAATGTGCTTGCAAGTCGACCACTCAAATAACCGGAGGAGATGGATGACATCATGATTATCTTCCACAAGCATTTCCACTCGCTAATGATCAAATTGATGATTGTAAGGCGGTCACCCTCAATATCGATGCGTTGGAGGCCGAGCTCCCGCACAGTTTTTATTTCTCGGGGATTTAAACCAAACAAAATATTTATTTGTAGTTTTTTTTTTTTTTTTTTTTTTGATTAGGTAAAAATTCGAAGGTTTTATTTGTAGTTTATGTTTTTATGTAGGAATAATTTTAATGTTTATAATTTACTTTAAATTTCATTCATATAACATCTTAGTTCTAGACTCTAAATTTATTTATTACAGTATGTTTTCGTGTTGATTATTAACACTCACTTTCATTAAATTGTGATAAGATAAAAAAAAAATTAAGGTTGTCGAGTATATTCTTTTTAAAATAACTCTCGCTTCAATTAACTTTGTCGCTTCAAGTAACTAGTAGGAATGATTATAGCAAAAAAAAAATAGATGAAAAGGAAAACAATTACTTTATTAAAAGTACAATAGGCTAAAATATACGTAATTAAGTACAGCATGTTTTAAACATACTTTCAAATAATGAAAAAAAAGTAATTTATCTCGTCCTTGGTATTTAGTTATATATATATATATATATATATATATATATATATATATATATATATATATATATATATATATATATATAAATGGAGCCTTTCTTTTTTCTCAAAAGGCAATTCCTTTCATTAACATCAAAACTTATGAAACTTTTAGTGACCTTTCAGAAGGGAAAAAAAAATAGTTTGATGCATGCTAACTTATCAATTAAATATTTAGGTGAAACATTTGCTTCTTCCGGTATATTTTATTATTTCTAAATATATAAATCCTTTTTCTGTTCTAAAGGAGGGCTATGCCCTAAAAAATAACCCTTACGTTACAATCATTTATTATAATTAGGGGTGTGCATGATTCGGTTCAAACCGAATTTTTGGGCCGAACCAACACAAACCGAATCTAACCGAACCGAACCGAACCGAAGTTTTTCGGTTCGAGAATTTTCATTTTTCGGTTTCGGTTCGGTTTGTGTTTAACCGAATTTTTTATACACTACATAAATATATTGTATTTATGTTTTTGTATATTTTATATATACACACATACTGTATTTACTATGGTTGCAATTGCATACTGTGTATACATACATTGTATAAATACATTGTATATAAATGCACATATATACCGTGTATGTATAATTATATATGTATATATACTGTATTTGTTAAATTTTTAAAATTTGTATACTTTAAAGTATTTTGGAATATATACACATATTTTGGAATGTGTATATATGTGTGTATATATACTATATTATATATATATATATATATATATATATATATATATATATATATATATATATATATATATATATATTTGTATACTTAAAATTTTTTATAGGAAAATTCGGTTCAATTATGTTAAAACCAAACCGGCAAATAACCGAACCGAACCTAATGATTTCGGTTTGAAATTTTGAGATTTTCGGTTCGGTTTGGCCCGATTCGGTTAGGTTTTACACCGATGCACAACCCTAATTATAATATTGTGCAAGCACAAGTTCAATTACAGTAATATTCCTTAATTACAAACTAAATAGTGAGTTTGCCAAAAAAAAAATGTGAAAATTGTATACTAATTAAACTAAAGTTTCTTTTTAGTAAAATTTAATTTTCAACTAACCAATAATAACATTTCTAGAAAATTCTTAAGATATGATATGTCAGATGATCACCACTGCCCTGCCCCTGCCTGAAACAAGCCATGTTTGTAACGGATGATAACGCGGGTAAAAGCTAAGGCCTCCCCCATTACCATCCTATATTGATGATGAAATTAATTGTTTGTTAAATTTTAAGGGAAATAATATAAAGGGGTTGAAGCCATTAATTGAACGTGTTTGTGGCAAGGTAGGTGGTGGCTTTTTGTATCTTAATTCTTAACCACACACTAACACCAGAATCTTATTAAAAGTTATTTTGTGATGAGGAAAAACACACGTTACACACACTTCTACATAATAATATTTTGTTAAATAGTGGACATGAAAATAAGGTCATGTAACTACGATACAAACTTGTTAACTAAAATAACTTTTTGTTCATCTAATCATTAAACTATCCAGTTTGTTTTTAATAGGAAAAAGTAATGGTTAAGACTTAAGAGAATAAATCTAGCATATGTTTAAGTTTATATTCATCTATCAACACTTTTAACCATTATCGTTTTTCTCTCCTTTTTCCAACAAAATTTATTTAACTTCTCTCATTTCATTCCATAGTATATCCTTCATTATACTTTAATCATTTCTCTCATTTCTTTACTCCATTCACCAGTCTTCAAATAAACATGCCCTAAATGGGAAGATTATAGAGTACAACTTTAGTTAGATTTGAAAAGAGAGATGAGTACAGTTAATAGATTTATATTGATTGTTAATATAGGATTAATTGGATATATCTGATCAGAAGGAACGCACTAACGGTTGGCATTGAAGGTTTGGTTTTTTTTTTCCTAGTTAGGGAGAAAATGGATTATGTATCAGCAAAAACAAACGAAATTTCAAAATATATAGTAAAAGAGGATTACGTGATCCACCACAATTCCACAAACCAAGAAGACACTAAGTTTGCGAAAGGAAATAATAAAACAGGGGCAGAATTAGAGAGTTACAGTACCTTTTAATGATACGGTACGTCAACCCCCAAAATGTTTGGGCCACAAGCTGCAGAAGATTGGTTGATCAGAAAGACTGCAATTACAATGCAATGGGGTCATTTTTGTTAAAAACGGCTCTTATAATATACTAATAAGATTTGAGTATTTTAGAGTCGATACCTATAGAGTATTGGTTCTTCCTTCTCCCTTTTAGCCACTTGTTGTTGTTGCTTTGTGTGGTTATGACAATAAACGCAGATGCTAATTATACAAACCTCCCAAAACTCCACACATTTAACTGGTCACTGGAAAAAATACGAAAAAGACATATTGCCATTTTTAATTCAGCAATGAAACTACAACAATGGAAAGTGTATTACCCTCAAGAGCTGTTCATCTTCAGAAAGTTCAGTGAAATCCTCTACAAACATGGTCATAGTTGTTCTAGACAAAGCTCGATGATGCTCCTCTATGTCAACGAGCAACAGTGGGTTAGATACCAATCTATCTGTCCTCGGTATTCCACGAAAACCTGACAAAGCAAGAACAACAGAACCACAACGAAATTTCAATCAGAGGAATAGATATTTTCTTGTTTTGATCCAGAGTAGCAATGAAATTGAGAACATATGCAAATGCAAGTCATGTACCCATTTGAACACTTACAGGTTGATGCATTGCTTGATCTCATATGGTGTGCAACCGGTTAGGACACTGACAGGTTGATGCATTGCTTGATCTCATATGGTGTGCAATAGCCTGCTTTTCATACACTTGTTTGCAGTCCATACTGTCAACATTTTATGAAATTGACAATTATAAACAACGTTATATTTCAGCCCTAAGCTCAATGCAGAAAATGAAGGAGACTACTAGGCCAAAATGCATCTCAAGAGGATAAGTGCTAAAATCTAGACTTTGAACAAAATCCAGTCCGGGTTTCAGAGTAAAATAAAAAATTCGTGAAAGGAAAAAAAAGCATGAGATGCCCCATTAGATTGATAAAACTTCCCAAACTCAGGATACCATGTCCATACCTGGAAAACTATAAGAATAATGAAGCGCTATTCGATTATACTTTAAACAATTCTCCTAATCTTTATCATCAAGCATGGAACTAAATAAGTGCAAACATAAAACAATTTTTGAGAATTAGTTTAAATAGTATTGTACTATTGTGAACTGGTTGTGCTAAACTGCTAATTCAGTGACTGGCTTTTCACTCACCGAGCATTTGGTATTCAAAAGCACACTGCGCATGTTAGTCATAGCATGTTCCTGTTCTTCTCCAGGCATTGGCTGACCAGGATGGTGAACACTCTACACAGCAAACTGATGATGATTCAATGAACTAATTATGCACTAGATGGCACCTATATATATTCCATACAATAGCTTCCACTAAGGCAGGTTTCGATCTATGGGATTATAGAGAACCTGCAACAAACTGGAGGAATTTAAGATTCAAGTCTCACTCCTCACTTGAGATATTGATGCAAAGTTTAAATTTTCTTTATCCATTGAGCATTGCTGCAGAAGTGCACAAACCACAATGCATATGCATAATATTTCTGCACATTTAAGCAGCACAAGAAGCTAGGCAGTACTCAAAATGTTTACAAGATGTAATTCACTAAATACCCCAAGGGATACTAGATTACTGATGGATTAAATGCCAAATGAGAAACACATACCCAAACAAATATTTTAGTTTCCGTTTATCTGAAGAATTGCCAATCTTTAACTTTGCAAGCTCATTCATTAACAGCTGATGAAAATTAGTTAACTACATTTCAAAAGAGAAGGAGCAGTTATGTCGAGTAAGCAATACTAGTACATAGCTCATACAAAAACAGAAACTTCCAAATTAATAAACTATATCCAAAGGAGTGATGCACCACCTCTGGTGCAACCTCATATATACTTCTAACGGCATGCATTATAGTGGAAAAGAGTGTGCAGTCTTCATAAGCAACCAGCAATTCAATAACAGCATCTTCAAGATCCTTTACCTAATATGATAGCCAGACAACCAGCCATCAGCCCAGTGAAGTCGATGTAAAGAATAGGTGCTAAAGGGCTCACAAAGACCACTAGGAATGAACTTCGATTAATCATCTCTAAACCTCAATAGTCAATAGTCTGCAATGTTTTTGCTCGAATGGAAACTAGCACTAACAATCCGTTGAAGATCAATCCAGCAGAGCACATTACATATACATCTAGCATTATATTTCTCCTAATTTTACACTAGATTTTTTGGTCCCAGATCATACAATGTAGCAATTCATCTATGCTCTGTCATGTTCTATATATGATAC
Source organism: Persicaria tinctoria (assembly GCA_037127255.1). Taxonomy (NCBI): domain Eukaryota; kingdom Viridiplantae; phylum Streptophyta; class Magnoliopsida; order Caryophyllales; family Polygonaceae; genus Persicaria; species Persicaria tinctoria. The sequence goes on from JBANSL010000012.1 coordinate 14,071,823, forward strand.
ATCATGAACAGAGAACAACACAACAAAAATGAAATCAAAAAACACTCGTTCCGCCTTGTGTGTGCTCTAGAACACTCGATTTTTACATCCAATGTAGTCAATTCAAAATTACCAAGATCCAAATAAACTAAAAGAGAGAAAACGCACTCAAAAGAATTCATATACTACAGGTTTGAACAGTCAATTAGAATTCAACCAACAAAATCCCGTGATGTAATAATAATTTCTGCATAAAAGTACCAAATCGGTTTTACTCTCCTTCTCCAAGGCAACAGCAATTTCCTTCATCGTAACAGTAGTCCTTCTAAACTCCTGCAATTGAACCACCGCCGAAAAAATAACGCACAAAAGATGCTCAGGACATCCGCAATGGTAAGAGAGATTCAAAATTAGGGTTTCACAGTGTCGAGAGATCTTAACAGAGATAAGGGAGTGATTGTCCGACACTCCGACGCAAATGTAGCGGCTGCAGTTCCGATTTGCCGTACAATAGCTTCAAAGCCGCGAGAAGCAAAAGCGCCATTTTCGGGATGCGGAGATCAATCCCTCGAGCGATTTGAGGAGTTCGGATTTTCTTCAGTCAGGTTTGGAGGGAAGGGGGTTGAAGGACAAGGAAATGGAATTATAATCGGCGCGCTCGATTTGATTCGTGTCAGATGCTGCGGTTAGTGGGCCGTTTAGCCCATTAAGTACATAATGTACTGCCCACTGGATCTTGACCTATGACATATACTTCAGGCCCATTATCCAAATGACATTGATAGGGCCGGAAATAACCCGTGGGTATCCACTCCACCCGCTTTACCCGCATTAATTTTGCGGGTGAAAACCCGCAAAAAAAGTGGGTGGAGGGTGGAGCGGGTGCGGGTGAAGCGGGTGATGGATGAATTATGGGTGAAGATTTTTCACCCATAACCCGCCCGTTAACCCGTCCCGCACACCCGCATAAAACCCTAAAATATATAATATGTGTATGTAATTTTACTATTTTAACCTTTTTAAGTTTAACTTCTACAAACCATAATCCTTGATTAGTGCGTTGCCGACCAAATTTCAATTAGAATGGATATGGTTTTCGGCTTGCTCTTCCACTTTTAAATTTCAATTAGCTCGTGATTTCAGTGTTTTGCCGACCAAAAATATAAATACATAAACCCACCCAGGGGCGGAGCCAGGGGGCATGCGGTGGCTCGAGCCCTCCATGGAAAAATATAAAAATAAAATAAAATTTTATTTTTTATATTATATAGAAAAGAGGTGTGCTTTTAAGACATGATTGTGCTATAGCCCAATTGGTGGAGGTGTGTATGAGGAGAATGTAGGTGGGCAGTTCGAATCCCCTTTGGTCCTTGTTTTTAATTTTTTTTACCTCCTTTACTCCCTCTGTTGAAACATGAACCTGCAAAAAAAAAAATTTTGAGCCCCCGCTAAACATGATCCTGGCTCCGTCCCTAAACCCACCCCTTCGTAATTTTGAGTTAGAATTAAACTCTCATCCATACCTTAGCAGATGAGATATACTAGGGCCCTTGCTTTGCATATACATATTATTTATATAAACAAGTATGTCAAACAGATCTTTTGGTGCATATTTATCACTAGCTACGAATTTCCACATTTTTAATGGTTTTCGTGTTGTGATTAAATGTAAGATGGCTTTAATGATACTTATTTGAAGATTATGAATGATATCAAAAGGAGCGAGTCACATTGTTAGGTTTGTTCTTGTTAATCCCTCTTTAGTGTTATGTCATGTTGTTAAAGACTTTCTTTGCACTAGTATGCTAGATTAATTTTTTTTATTCTTTTATTTCGGAACGAGCAATGTAATATCTGTAACCCAAACCTTTTTTTTTTTGGTAAACTCCAAACCATATTTTATAGACAGAGTTCCAGAACACTAACACTCTGTTTGGCTTATGGGATTTTTAGGGGAAGGAAGGGGTGAGAAATTGAAAGGGAAGAAAGTGAGTGAAGGGAAGGAGGGGAATTTAACTTTCTCACCAAATTCCACCATTTTGGTGGGTTGTGAAATCCCACAAATTGAGCAGTTACTCAATTTTGAGATCCCTTCCCTTCCTTTAAATTATTCATCCAAACACATGATTTATCTTTCCTTCAATTCCCTTCCTTAAAATCCCATCAAATCTCAGCATCCAAACAGGGTGTAATAGGGTTGGTTTGTGAAACGTGCATGGCTAGAAATTTCAACTCATATTACTTTGTTTTCTGCTAGGTTTCATGAATTTTCTTATTCCTAACCAAAGGCATCTTCTAAAGATGCAATCTGTACAAGAACTGCTCACTTTTGGATGGCTAAATAGCATCAGGTGGAGGGGATGGAATATATCATTATTCTAGATAAGAGAATGATGAAAGATGCTTGCACCTTTCTGGGTTGTTGTGTTCATTAAGAAATAGGTCAGTTCCTCTAATGTGTACAATAAATATAGAGAGTATCTCTGAACTTTAGCAACTACATATGTAGCCTTTCTTGTATGATTTGATATCGATGTGGAAAGTGTTAGAGCCTTAGATGTTGGAGTATGGTATCTTACTATGAGCTATGTAGTTAGTAAGTGGCTTATTTGCAGCTTGTAGATTCCCTTTATCATGTTTTCTTGTCTTTTTAAAATTCAGGATAAAATATAAATTCATGCTTCGAGGATGTTTTATTGTTTTTATGTAATTCTTGCCATTTTCAATTCCCCACCGTCGAAAAGGAAATCCTTCGCCTTTTAGGTGTTATCCAAGATAAACATGCTTCTTTTTAGGATTATCTTGGATTATTATTATTATTATATATATGTATATTAAGGTTTAGTTTGACCTCGACTAATTCCACATTACTAGAGAGTAGAGACTATTGAGCAAGCCCTTGGATAAACCACCCAGAACGCAAGACTCAAATTGGAAACCTTGAGAGAAGGGTTGCTCTTTCGAGCTCAAACAAGCTGTTTTCATTTTTAATTCTTGATGTAATATTTATCTTATAATCATCATAATAATATTTATCGGTTAAGAAGAAAAGAGCAAATTGATCCTTCAAAAATCAATAATCACATATATTAAAATAATATAATAGTAAATGGATTCTCTCATAATCAAATCTTCCTAATATCTATCTAATAGGTTAATCTCAACCATTAATCTAAATCAATGGTCAGGATTACATCTCATATTATTAATTAAACCCATTTTAATTAATTAATTAATTATTCTTCACCTTCCATCTTTTCTCCTTCCACTTCAACCGGATAAAGATAAACCACAAAACCCCTAATCGCATATTTTAGAGTCCCTAACCAAATCGGATTTCAAATACATATTGATTTAGGAAGGAAACTTCAAAGTTAATCCTGCAATGGAAATTCAATCAACTAGCCGAACACTTTCTTAATTACTACTGTAGCAACCTTGATTGGATACATTGAACACTGGTCTCAGTTAAAATCCAACACAAATTACCACTGATTGCCCCTTCGTGGGGACTTCATGAAGTGTTTGCAATCACATACTATAAAACTTCCACCAAGCAATTCAAAAAATTCATTTTGTTCCACAATCCCTAACCAAATCGGATTTCTCCAATTTCGCATAATAGGTCGGTAATCGTTGGCTGGATTTTGTCAATTTTGATTGATTTCTTCAAGCAAACATAGCACATGGGAATCCGCGGCAAAAGGAGAAGGAAGTTGTTGGAGCGATACCTCGCCCACCACCATTTTTTAGGGTTTCATGGTTTATCAGTTTGAAACGGAAGGGGGAAACGATGGAAGGGGAAGCAGAGAAGGGTAGTTGATTAATTAAAGTGGATTTAATGACATGGGGTGTAATCATGGTCATTGATTTAGATTAATGGTTGAGATTAACCTATTAGGTAAATGTTACTTCTTTCGATTCAAAATACAGGTCGTTTGACTTTTGACTCCTTAACACGTATTTTAAGAAGTTAAAAACTATATAATACATTAACAATTTTTATTATTTTTTACAATTGAATACTTATTATCAAAAAATATTAAGTTGTAAAAAAATAATTTAAAAATAGTTGATATTTTATATGGTTTTTAACTTTTTAAAATACATATTAAAGAGTCAAACGACATATATTTTGAATCGGAGGTAAACGATACTGTATATATTTTGGATAGGAAATTTTGATAATGAGAGGATCCTTTTCGATAGTGGAATGAAATGATTATTTACGGAGTACATTACTTAATTATTTTTATTTTTTTGGACAGTCGCTAATTAAGCCTACAGTTTTCCATCGGCATTTATAAACGTGCACTCAATTTCAATAGTCCATCCAACTCTCTCATTTCCCTTCGAGTCTCAACTCTCAACGTGATGAAGAACCCTAAGCTTTTGAAACTATGGTCTAAGCGCAATCTGCCTGACGATCTCTGGCCCCAAATCCTCTCCTGGCTCCCCGTCAGAACCCTCCTCCTTTTCCGATCCGTCTCCAAGTCATGGATGTCCTTGATCGACGATCCACACTTCGCCCGCTTACACCTCGCTCACTTCAACCACCACCACCACAACCGTGAAACCTATCTGCTATTACTCGGAAGCTCAGTCGGTAATTGCCCCTTGGAGTACGCTCTCAGGCACACTAAAACTTTCAAAATCGCCACCAAGCTCTGCCTTTCCCCAACCGGCCTCCCATCAATCAGGCATTGGCCCACGATTGCCGCCTCGGTGGATGGCCTGTTCATCCTAGAGTGCTGTATTTACCACCTGCCACGGCGCTATGAGTATCTGTTGTGGAATCCTTCCATTAGGAAAACCCTAATCCTCCCCCCTTCCCCTGGAATTTCGGAATCTCTCCACTTTGGCCTAGGGTTTGATCCCCTAACCAAGGGTTACAAATATGTCCGAGTGCTGAGCATCGATGCAGGCGCCTCACTATCTGTTGCAGTTTACTCTGTTGCGACCAATTCATGGAAGACGATCGGTTTTCAAGCCGATGATGGATGCCCCACCAAATGGCGCCAAAGGTTTCTCTATAATCTTAATTATCGCTTGAGATCTGATAAGTATGATCATCTAGAAGCCTTATGCTTAGGGGGCGTTCTGTTTTCTATTGCAAAATTTGGGGATTCAGCCTCCCGAGAATTGGTATCATTTGATTTGAGCAGCGAGGTGTTTTCTTCCAATATGTTGCCTGTGGAAGTTGAATCAGATGATGATGCATCATCGATGTTTGTTCCGTTGCTAGCAAAATCAATGGATGATACTGGATCTTCTCTTCTACTGATCAATATTTCGAGTAAAGGAACAGGATCCATATGGGTGCTGGAAGGCGTAGGAGCTGATGCAAAGTCGCGGAGTTGGTCTAAACGTCACACCTTTGCATCAATGATCCCTGAATATGATACTCTTGCTGGTAGCTGCAGGTTCTTTTATCTCAGGCAGAATGGCGAAATGTTGTTCAGGTGGAACAAAATGGTGACTTCTTACAACCTTGAAACCCGCAAGGAGAAGATTATTGTGCGGCAGAAATTTTCTAAGAGGAAGGCGTTTCCCTACATGGAGAGCTTAGTATTCAGTACTCCATAAGTAAGTTAACTAGTGATGCTTTATCTATTGCAGACTCTTTTTTTTTCTGTTTATGCATTGAATAGCAGTCATGTTTACTTGAACTTATGTTGGTTGACTTCAAATTTTTTGATTGATGTTCTTCTGGTTTTATACATCAGAAATTGAAAATTTGCTCAAGAAATTTATTTCTTATGTTTTTGTTACTTGATCTACTATTGAGTATTGATTCATTTGATTTTAAGATTGTATTTGACGAGGAATTGGATTTCTCTATAACACATTTTCATTTGATTGCTCAAAAAATTTGGTTCTTAGGTATTTTAGATAGTGTGGATTTGAAGGGAGATTAAACCCTTCTGGTGAACTCTGTCAAAATGAGCTGCATAGCTAAAAAAAATAGTTGTAGTTGATAAATAGATGCTGTGTTGGTACCTTACGGGTTTCTTATATATTATAGCAGAGGGAATGAAAATATAGACTCCCAACAAACTTGACAATGAGAGTTTCTTATATATGAAAGCAAGTTACTTTGCTTTAAGTTGCAGAGTCTACAGATTTGGAAGCAACCCAATAATTCAGAGTAGAAAAATCAAGACATAGATTTGGAAGCAACTAGTAGAGCAAAGGAATCAGATGATAATTTGATTCATTTCATTTAATGTCCACTTTCACTGCTCGTTTGTATATATACAAGGACTAGGAGGCTAAACTTCTATGTCAAATGGTAGCAACTCCCATCCTTATACATCTGGGTCACTCTCCTCTATGGTGTCATTGGGCTGAGGCCCATTTTGTACATTAGGACTATATATGTCTATGTGTAGCAACCCAACAATTCAGAGTAGGAAAATCAAGATATAGATTTGGAAGCAACCCAGTGTAGCAACTTTAGATACAACAACAACATCTCAGTATTTCTCGCAATTAAGCGGGATCTGGGGGTCAAGATGTCTTTCCCCGACCTAGTCGAGAGTGTGTTTCCGAAAGACCTAAAAATAATAGAATAACATGCTAAATAGGCAAAAAGGTAAAAGATAGAGCAGTAAAGAAATAAATAGCCAAAAAAGCAGCAAAGAAGCATAGCAACAATAGACCCCACACAAGACAAAAGTGTAGCAACTTTAGATAATGTTCGAAATAATAACTAATGTAATGGATGATCGAATTGCTAAGCCAGAAAAGGGGAAAAAGGAAACAAACCAAATAAAGAATGTACTAAACTACTTATATGCATAAACATATCTAACATTCAACCTGCAAGTTTAAAACCATCTCTAATGCAGCATCACAAATTTTAGAAGCTGCTAGGGAGTGGAATCATCAAGAGCTCGTAATTCCTGACATCAAGATATTCAAACCCTAATTTAAATAACCATATTTAGCATCTATACTTTGTATCATCTGAACCCAAAACTCAAATGGCAGACAAACCGAATTAAAAACTCAAAGAATCCAATCAAATCTCAAGTGAATTAATGGAGAACACATTCAACACTAGCAATATCAAACAATCATCCAAACCTAAAACCCCAATTCGAAGATTTTAAATCTATAAACCCTAACCCCAATTCGAAAAACAAACATTACCTTCAGAGTACTTGAGAGCTTGCATTTGCCAGCCTCCTCCCTCCTCACATATGTGGTATTATTTCAGGGTACCACACTAAAAGTTACTTATTGATCTTTCCAAAAAGGTAAAGAAATTAAATAACTTCCTCGCTAACATTGAGAAAAATATATTCATGTAGATCGATGCCATTCTTCGTGCAGCCAGTGGATTCAAAAGACGGCAAGAACGTCGGATGGTTTAGTTGACTCACGAGCATGCCTCTGGTAGAACACTTTGACTCGTCTCATGGCTTCCTCCATCGCCAATGGTTCCACAGCAAATGTGATTCTTAGCCAGTTCTTAAGTCCAACCACGATTCCTGCATTGGCCGTTCAAGATTCTATATTGCGTTGATTCAACTGTACAAATTAGGTTCTCTGTCTTAGTTGAATGATCACGATTTTCTTACCTGGTAGGAGGATCACGGATTCTTCTTTGGCCAACTTGAAACAGAAGTCAATATCATCTATTATGTCGCTTACGAGAGAGATATTTAGCTTCACCTGCAATTTTTACAATGTGAGACATTTCGCATTGGTATACAAATTGCTCGAGTTTCAAGCCCTTTCCATAACAGTCATGGAACCTTGTGGTTTACGTGAACACGAGAGACAAGGTATTTCCTTGATCGTCTCAAAGCATATATCCGATGACCGTTTTAGTAGCCTCAGGGTTTCCTCGAAGAACTTCTTGTCGGTTTCCTCGAGGATTCGGGGTACTGCCGCCTGGTTAACAATGCCAAATAAACACCTTATAAGTTAAGCCCCCAAAAATGCTTCAAAAATTGATATACATACGTACCTGAAGGAATGTAGGTGGACCACCGTAAGTGTCAAATTTCTTCTTCAGGAACTCAATCATCTTTGGGCCTTTAAAGATGGCATTGAGATTAGGGCTGATATACGAGCTCGAGTAGTGGGTGTTCAAACTCGGCTCGTTTATAGCCGAGCTCGAGCTCGAGCCTCATTTTCTCGAGCCGAGCCGAGTCGAGCTCAAGCTACTCACAAAATGTAGATCTGTGACTCAAAGTGAATGGAGTCCAAAAGGCAAAGCGGCAGACAGACTCTTTAGAAGAAGAGGTTAAATAAAACCTAAGGACAGAACTGTAATTTCACCTACGAAACGAGATATACGCCCTGGGTTAAATAAAACCTATTTACACGAGGTTAAATAAAACATAGGAGGAGAACAATAATTTCACCCATAAAATGAGCTATACGAGCTACTCGAGCCGAGCTCGAGCTCAGAATTCTACTCAAGCTTGACTCATATTTAATTCGAGCGAGCCCGAGTCGAGTTTTTTCCGAGCCGAGCCTGAGCTACTCGGCTCAAGTAACAGCCCTAATTGGAATCAGTGAAAACAAACCAACCAAGCCTCCATCCCGGAACTAACCATCTCTTCAACAAGGATCCGATTGTTAGAACGGGCGCAATCGACCCGAATACCCCCATTGGGATAAACGGGTTGCCGCCAAATGTAAGATGCCCGTACACTTCATCTGCTATAACCAGTATCCCCAACTTCTTTGCAACCTCTGCAATCTAAAACAAACGTCATTGTGTCACATTAATATATTGGCAAAATTGCAGAAAACTACCCTTATTTTAAGGTATTTTACGGATAACTAGCCTATAAAAATAAAATTGCAGAAAACACCCGTTAAAACTATTTTCTTAGTAAAGTCACACCCATCACCCAATTTTTGTTAATTTAATGTTAAAGTGTGTGAAAAGTCAATTATACCCCTCGTTTTTATTATTAGTTTACTCCTCAAATTGGTATTAGTATATATGTAACTTTTTGACATGTTTTTTAAAAGTAAAAAATTCTATAAAATATCAAAAATATTATTTATTTTAAAAATAATTTCATACTTATAAAAAATCTATAAAAACTTGATGTATAATTTATGTTTTATATGTTTAAAAAATTGTGTATTACTCAAGGGATACTTGAAAAAATTAAAAATTAAAAAAATAATGTTTCCTATGGTTTTTTTATTATTTTAAAAATGTGTGTGGAATAGTGAACATATTTTTAGTATAATAAAAACTATATGAAATATTATTTTTAAAAATTTTATTTTCTTCAAGTAGCCCTTTAGTAATATACAATTTTTTTTTGATAAGTTTTGATAGTAATATACACTTTTTAAAATATATAAAACATCAATTATATAAAATAGAATGTTTTTACTTTTCAAAAACATGCTAAAAAGTTAAAAATTAATTAATAATGATTAAATTAAATAGAGTAAAATAATAACAAAAACAGGATATATAGTAAAATAATAACAAAAACAAGGGATATAATTGACTTAGGTTTTATGCAATTCTAGTTTTAAGGGCTGATTTTCGCAAAACACCATAGTTAAAGGTGGTTTTCTACAATTTTGCCTAATAGAGAATATGATTACGAAGGAATAGAAATATGAAAGCTTTACCTTGTTAAGGTGATGATACGAATACACATTCCCACACGGATTGCCGGGGTTGATGATCACAATGGCGACGGTTTTATCGTCGGCCAAAGACTCAACGGCGTCGAGATCGACCTCCCATCCCCTGTCCGGGAGAAGCTCAAAGTGCCTCGTTTCGAGGTTTCGAAGCGAGGCAATGAGCTCGTAGATCGGAAAGCCGGGCCTAGGAAGCAAGATATTAGCACCGGGGCGACGGGCCAGCGTGGACAACGCCACGTCGATTGCTTGCGTGCCGCCGGACGTCACGAACACGTCATCCGCCGATAATCTGTACGGAAGATCCCCCGACAGATATTCCGCAATCGCCCTTCATTCCCGCCCAAATATCAACAAGGATCAGTTAATTCAACGGCTTAGCGCATAAAAATGAATTTATAATTTGAAAATTAAAACAAAGTCGTAATACCGGCGAGTCTGAGGGAGGCCGTTGGTGGGAGCGTAGCCGTTGAATTGTTCCGACGAGAGGGCGTCGGAGACGGCGTGGGTGGCGACGGGAGTGGTGGTGAAGCAAGGAGAGGCGGTGGGGTCGCCGATGCCGAGTGAAATCGGCTTCTTGGGATTGCGGTCGTCGAGGTGCGAAGCTATCAAGCTGACGATGCCTTTGATGGTGATCTGCTGTGTTACATCCGTCACCATCGCCACCTCTTTCGATCTGCTTTTGCTTACATTTCAACCTATTTATAATAATTAATTAATGCGTCAACCAAAAAAAAAAACCTAAAAAACCAAATCTTGAAGATAACAAACTTCAATGATATCTAACAGTATTTAGACTAATATTCGGTCTAATTTATCCTAACAATATTAGGCAGCGAGATTCGGCACATGTGTGTGTGGAAGAGGAATCCAGATTAAGACAACCACAAAATTTTATTGTTCATGTTAGGGGTGAGCGTGGGATGAAACGGGACGGGAAAGAAGTCGTCCTGCATCCCGTCCCGCACGTAATTTTTACGAGACGAGATCGGGACATGATTCACTACTTTTTTTTTTCAATTTCGAGCAGACTTTGTCCCTTACGAGACGACACGGGGACGTGCCTTATCCCTTAAATAAAAAACAATACTCCCTCCGTTCGGTATTAAACGATGTTTTAGGAGTAAAAATTTGATCGGAATTATTTGATGTTTTGGGATTAAAAAATTATAATTTCAAACACCCCTTTTTTGGCTCCAAGAAGTTACAGAGTTGGCTTCATTTTTTTTAAAAAAATCATCACTTGTAAATTTAAATGCACCTATTAATTGTACCCACTTGGACAAAAAAAATGAATTTTTATTAATCTTATTAGGTTCCTTAATTTGCGCGTAAAAGTGTAAAACATCGTTTAATAACGAACGGAGGGAGTATAAAAAAATTCTAAAATTCCTATCTATTTTACGGTTTTCAAAGACGTACATATATAAATTTATAATATTTTGTATGTTTTTATGAAGCTCAGATGAGCTTGGATCCAGTTAGAGAAACCGAAAAGAGAGAGAGTTTGTTTGGGGAATTTTCTGTATATTCATTCATCATCATCATCATGTACAAAGTATCCTATATATATACAATTTCACTTCATTACTAACTCTAGTAAGTCATCCGATCTATTCCTAACCAAGGTTGTAACAACCTTTCGTATTAGACACACAAATGTCTAACTAACCATCCTCCATATTCCCCCCTCAAGGTGGACGCGTATGGTGAAATACGAGACCAAGCTTGCAAGCTAACACAAAATGTTGCTGGGCGCCCAAAGGTTTAGTAAACAGATCAGCCAACTGCAAATGTGATGGCACAAAGACAGTAGAGATCAAACCTTCCTGTACCAAGTCTCTAATGAAGTGACAATCAAGTCTGAGATGTTTGGTTCGTTCATGATATACTGGGTTGGCAGCTAGTTGTAAAGCTGCCTTGTTAACCCCACATAAAGGAACTGGACGGGAGAAATCAATCAAGAGATCACCCAAAACACCAGCAATCCAAACCACCTCACTGCCAGAATGGGACATTGCTCTGTATTCGCTTTCAGCTGAGGATCGAGAAACCATTTTCTGCTTTTTCGTCTTCCATGACACCAGACAATCGCCCAAGAAGATGCAATAGCCTGCCAATGATCTACTGGTGTCTCTGCAGGAACCCCAATCTGCATCTAAATATGCTCGGATGTTCAGACTGCTGTTGCTTGGATAGAACAGGGAACAACTGATTGTTCCTTTAAGGTATCTGAGAAGAAACAAAGCTGCACGAAGATGGGGTTTCCTAGGGGAAGCCATGAACTGTGTAAACTGCTGCACAGTGTAGGCTATATCAGGGCGTGTCAAGGTAAGATAGAGCAACTTACCAACTAACCGGTGATAACACTCAGGATCATCCAACAAATCACCCTCATGCATACTTAAATGCAGGTTGCGTTGCATAGGGAACTTGGCAGGTTTGCAATTGATCATTGCAACATTAGAAAGCATATCCATGACATATTTCCTCTGATTGAGCAAAATGCCAGTTGATGAACGAGAGACTTCCATGCCTAGAAAATACCGAGCATGTCCCAAATCCTTGATTGTGAAGGCCTGATGAAGAAATTGTTTGAGATGCTTAATAATTTCTTCATCATTTCCGGTTACAAGCATGTCGTCGACATAGACCAATGCAACTGTAAAGCTAGAGCCAGAAGCATACACGAACAATGAGTAATCATGACGAGACTGAGTAAAGCCAAACTGAATGAGGTGTTTGGTCAATTCAACATTCCATTGACGACTTGCTTGCTTGAGCCCATAAATGGAACGATTCAGCCTGCAAACTTCTCCAGTTTTAGCTTTCTCATAGCCTGGTGGTGGCAATATATACATCTCCTCATCAAGATATCCATGAAGTAAAGCGTTATTTACATCGAGTTGATGTAAATTCCACTTTTTAACTGAAGCAATGGCCAGTAAAATCCGAACTGTGGCCAGTTTAGCAACCGGAGAAAAGGTTTCCTTGTAGTCTCTATCCTTGACTTGATTGAAACCCTTGGCCACTAATCGAGCTTTATATCTCTCAACCTCTCCATCAACTCTGAATTTAACTTTAAACACCCACTTGCAGCCTATTGCTTGTTTCCCAACATGAAGTGCGGTGACAGTCCAAGTGCTATTGCTCTCAAGAGCAGCAATCTCCTTATTCATGGCATCCCTCCATTCTTCACTTTTGTTGTCTTGAGCAAATGAAGTAGGCTCAGTGATTTGTAAAACATTGAACAAGGAATGTACATATCCCTCTGAATAGTCAAGTAAATCTGCTGGTTGAATAACATAAAACACTGGAGACATGGACTCTTCATGCTCATGATCATTCCCCCTAGAAGGTAACTTGGCACATTGAAAATCTTGAAATCTGGCAAGTCTAACAATCCTTCTAGTTGGACGTTGGACAGGCAACCTGTCAGGAGAAGGATTAGGAATTGGCAACTCAGAAGATTGGGTATTAGGAGTGGAGTTTGACACTATGTTTGGTGTAGAAGAAGAAGCATCATTTTGATCAACTGGACTTGGCCTGTTAGGAGTGTGATCAAGGTGACCCCCTTGCTATAAAACATCAGTATGAAGAGTGGTTGGAGAGCTATGGGAAATAGGAAAATCAACACAGTCATCTCCAAACATTACTCTAGGAAGAAGCAACTGTGAATGATCAGAATCAAGGTTACTGTGATCTTTGAAGGGAAATCTGTTCTCCCTGAACACTACATCCCTACTTACAAATACTTTATGAGTCTCCAAATCATAAAGTTTGTAAGCCTTTTGGCCAGGAGGGTAACCCAGTAAAACACATCTCCTGCCTGCAGCTTCCATCTTTGATCTATGGATCCTAGGAATGTGAGCAAAGCAGAGGCATCCTACAACTCTTAGAAAAGAGTAATCTGGTGGCTTGTGGAATAGCACCTCATGAGGTGTTTTCCAATTCAAAATGGAGGAAGGAATCATATTGATAATGTGTGTTGCACTGAGTACACATTCTCCCCAGAACTTTAGTGGAAAGCCAGCACTGATTCTAATAGCTCTAGCAGTCTCAACAATGCGCCTATGCTTCCTTTCAACCCTCCCATTTTGCTCATGTACATAGGGAACTGATTTCTGGTGGCTAATACCCTTAGAAGCCAAGAAAGACTGAACATACTCATTAACAAATTATGTACCATTGTCAGTTCTTAAGCATTTGACACTGGTGTCAAATTGCTTCTCAACATGCACAACAAACTTGGTGATCACACCACCTACTTGACCTTTGTCTCTCAGCAAAAAGGTCCAAGTAGCTCGTGAGTGGTCATCCACCACGGTTAGAAAATACTTGGCTCCACACAATGAGTGAACCTTATACGGCCCCCACACATCCAAATGTAACAAATCAAAACATTTAGCAGCAAGAGATTTACTCCTGGGAAATGGAAGTTTGTGCATCTTAGCCAGATGACACACATCACAATCAAATAAACCATTGTCATGGCCCTTGGCCCAATCAAACATACACATCTTAGACATAGAGGCATGACCTAGACGACCATGATTCAAAACAAAAGATTTGGATGTCTCAGACAAAGCTGCAAAACCACTCACAGATTTATTTAACACATCAGTAGAAATCCTTTTGATGCCCGAATGATGTCTTGGAATGCAATTGAATCCTGAGAATTTGTAAATTCCTCCATCTCTGATCCCCACAGCAATCACTTCATCAGTTAAAAGGCCCTGCATCCAACAATTTTGTTTGGAAAACACAAACAGACAATCCTCATCATCCAACATCTTTGAAACAGACAACAATTTGTACTTGAAGTGAGGCATGAACATCACATCTTTGAGAAGAACCTTCTTGCTCAATTCAATGTTGCCTGGGTACCTTACTACTTGTGTGATCCCATCAGGAAATCCAATCACAACAGGCCTAGCAAGAAGATGCAAATCCACAAATATCTCCCTGCTGCAGGCTATGTGATCTGAAGCTCCGGAATCAACAATCCAGGTTATAGGCAATGATGTGTTTGAGAGTTTGAAATCATACCTGCAAAGTTCATGTAACTGTCACCATGACCACCTCCAGGTGAGGGATCTGCAGGTGCTTTCCCTTTGAATGCTCGGATGACTTCAGCAACAACTGCATTCACCAGCTTCCAGTCTGGACTTGATGCAGCTCCTTTGTTCAGACTCAGAGGTGTCTCTTCTTCCATCATGTCTTGGACATGTGCAACAATCTTGTCATCCTGAGGTTTCTTAGAGCCATTGTACCACTCCGGGAATTCCACTAGCTTGAAATAGGTGTCCTTCACATGCCCACGCTCCTTGCAATAGTTGCATATGAGCTCCATTTTTGCCTTTTTGTACTCCTTCTTCATCTCTTCTTTAGACTTCCAGGTGCCAGATCCAGGACCTGAGCTTCCAGATCCTCCAGCACCTGATGCAGATCCATAACCTGATGATGGAAAAGATCTAGCAGCCAGAACCTCATGATTTTGTCCAAGACCTCCCGTAATTCCTTTCCGTCGTTCAATCTGTATCACCATGTGAAAACCACGATTGATTGACGGAAGAGGATCCATGGCAAGGATATTGCTCCGAATTCCTTCGTAGGCGTCAGACAATCCCATAAGGAACTGCATTAGTTTGTTGACTGTTTCTCTTCGTAGGCGTCAGACAATCCCATAATTGCACACGAACAGTTCTTCAATCTTCCACATCTACAGATCGGCATAGGCTCCAGCTCCAGAAGCTCATCCCATGCCTTCTTCCTCTTGCTGTAGTACTCCGCGACGCTCGAATTGCCTTGTTTAATCTCGCTTATCTCCTTCTTGAGCTGGTAGATCAAAGGAGCATTGGATTTAGCAAATCTCTCCTGGATCTCATCCCAGAGCTCCTTCGCTGAGTGCACAAACATGAAATTCTCAGCCAGATCTGGCTTCATTGAGTTGATTATCCAGCTAGTGACCATATAGTCACAACGCAACCACCGATCATAGTCTTCATCAACCTCACATGGCCTTTCATACAGTCCGTTGATGAAACCGAGCTTCATCTTTGCTCCCAGTGCCATACGAACAGCGCGGCACCAGCTGTGAAAATTTCGGCCATTGAGTTGCACCGAGACCAACACCATCCCTGGATGGTCAGAGTTGGACAGATAGAGCGGATCAGCTTGATTCGCTTATAAGTTTTGAGTTCCATTTCCATTGGATGAGCTCCCTGGAATCCGACCGCCATTGCCAGCATCCGGAATTCCATCAATGTTCTCAGCATGAACACCGTCTCCTTCTTCAATTGCCATGATTCCGATGCGACTAAGCTCGGATTACAGTGATGACGACGATCAAACGAAGCCTTGAAGGCTCTGATACCATATGAAGCTCAGATGAGCTTGGATCCAGTTAGAGAAACCGAAAAGAGAGAGAGTTTGTTTGGGGAATTTTCTGTATATTCATTCATCATCATCATCATCATGTACAAAGTATCCTATATATATACAATTTCACTTCATTACTAACTCTAGTTAGCCATCCGATCTATTCCTAACCAAGGTTGTAACAACCTTTCGTATTAGACACACAAATGTCTAACTAACCATCCTCCATAGTTTTACGATTTTCCATATATATATATATATATATATATATATATATATATATATATATATATATTTTATATTTAATTATATTGTAAACAAAGTTATACAGTATATATACATTCGTATATAGAATTATTTTTTTTCAAAATATTCACCAAAAAATAAATATTTAACAAATTATTCACACTTTCAAACTATTTACAAAAATAATGCCCGAATAAACCCGATCAGACCCGAATCGTCATCACACTCGATATCAACCCGAGTCCGATATTACCCAAAACCGAATAACCCGACACGACTCGCCCGATTGCCACCTCTAGATGTGGGCCCGGATGAGATTCCGGTTGAAGTTTGGAAATGTTTAGGTGTTAGGGGAATGGAGTGGCTCACTCACATTTTCAACGTTATCCTTAGAACAACGAAGATGCCAGAGGATTGGAGACGCATCAAGTTGATCCCTTTGTTCAAGAACAAGGGAGATGTTCAACAATGTGACAATTACAGAGGTATTAAATTGCTTAGTCACACTATGAAAATTTGGGAACGAGTAATCGAAGCTCGGCTAAGGAGGTTAGTTAATGTTTTTGTAAATCAGTTTGGCTTCATGCCAGGGAGGTCGACTACGGAGGTTGTTCATTTGATGAGGTGCTTAGTTGAGAAATACAGAGATCATAAGAGGAATCTGCATATGGTATTCATTGATTTGAAAAAGGCCTATGATAGAGTGCCGAGGGAGCTTATTTGGAAGTGTTTGGGAGACAAGGGGGTGTCCGATACTTACGTAAGGATTGTTCAAGACATGTACGACAGGGCTCAGACTTGTGTCTCCACACCAAGTGGGGATTCCAAGTACTTTGCGGTTAGGGTCGGGTTGCACCAGGGCTCGACTTTGAGCCCATTCCTCTTTACAGTTGTGATGGATGTAGTGTCGGGGAGTATTCAAGGGGAGGTTCCGTGGTGCATGTTGTTTGCGGATGATGTTGTTTTGGTGGACGAGATGAGGGAAGAGGTCAGTAGAAAGTTGGAACTCTGGAGGGACAAGCTTGAGGAGCAGGGTTTCATATTAAGCAGGACGAAGATGGAATATGTGGAATTCAGTCTGGGTGCAGAGGGAGAGGGGGACGAGGATGTGTTGCTTGGAGGGGACATCGTCACGAAGAGCAAAAGTTTAAGGTATTTAGGGCCAGTGATGCAGAGTGATGGAGGAGTGGACTTGGATGTCAAACATCGAATTCAAGTTGGTTGACAGAAATGGAGGGCTGCGTCAGGGGTTCTTTGTGACAAGAATGTGTCACTCAAACTAAAGGGTAAGTTTTACATAATGGTGGTAAGGCTGGCTATATTGTATGGGGCGGAGTGTTGGGCGACACAAAAGGCGCATGTACAGAAACTCATGGTGGCCAAGATGAGGATGCTTAGATGGATGTGCGGACTTACCTTACGCGATAAAATCATAAACGAGTCCATCGGAGAATGAGTTGGGGTGTTGAGTATTCAGGAGAAGTTGTGGGAATCAAGACTCCGATGGTTTGGTCACGTGCAGAGGAGGGACCCAAGTGCGCATGTGCGCAGATGTGATCACAACCTGGTTATTGACGACGAAATGCATTTCCTCGCCAAATCTCTTTAGTGAGAAAAAATCAGTTTTCAACGACGAAGAATTTCCACGCTAATAGGCATTTTTGTTGTAGTAACTTTTGAGCACGTTTTTTAAGAAAATAAAAATTATGTAAAATATTATTTTGTTTACATAATTTTATTGATAATTATAAAATTATGTAAAAAGATAATATTATATGTAATTTTTAGCTACTTAAACATATATGCTAAAAAATCAACCACCATTTATTGTCGAACGGGAGAGAGGATCTGCTGTGCCAATTTGACTGTCCTCTCCCTGTCTCTCTCTCATAATCTCTTCAATTTTTTTCTTTTTAATTTATTATTTTAATTTTAATTATTTTTCCTTTTTTTTTTTAAATTGGGGGGTGTGGAGGTACAGGCAGGGTGTTTGGTGACAGTTGAACCCATTTGGTCGAACGGAGGTAATATCTATGTATTATAGGGCCTCTGCTGTATCTGTATCCCACTAGACAGTCAATTAGAGACTGACGAAACCAAGAAAAGAATATAAACAATACTGCAATGGCTCAAGTGAACCTGTGCGCAAAGTTTAAAGGATTAAGCAGCCAAATGAGCGTAGTAATCTGATTTCACTACACACATCTTCTACTTTCTATTGTGATTTTCAGACTTGAGCATACATGACAGAAGTCGAATCTCACGTGGATGTTCCAAATAATATATACTCGCAACTGTCCAAGAAACTGTCGTTTCATGGCAAAAACCAGCAACACTCAAAATACTCCCACAGTGTCTCATGTTTTGTTTGATTGACAATTCAGTATATACCCTATTAGTCCATGTGCGGATCAATAATACCATATATGAAGCCCGATATGTGTGGTAAAAGAACTACAAAATTTTCCCAAAAGGTCTTAGCTCCTTGGGTATCTCCTCAAAGTTTCCTGAGTTCACATCAGATTGCAGCATGGGTCTCGCTCCATTCTTCCAGTGTGCACCCTCTGCTAGGTGCTCCTTGCTTGGAGTCAGCATGATGTAGTTTGGATCAGCCCTCTGGTAACTGCATTAATAAGATTTGTTCATCACTGTCTGTTTTGCTCAATACACTAGAAGTCATATGATGAACCCAGCAACTAGAGTTCGGTATAATGAAAAGGTGAACCATAATAAATGTATCTACCCAATTCAGTTGATATGATTAATACCTGGCTTCCCTAAGATTATCGATGCAAATGCCAAATCCGAAGGATGTATCGTCATCTTTTCGATCATGAGTAACTGCATCAAAGAGGTTATCATTTTCAGTATCAATATGTGTACATATGTGTACAAGTCAATAAAATACAAAAACGTAGTTGTTGAATAATATGCCTAAAAGTGAACAACTAATTTTTAGCAGGATTAGCATTAATCTGGGATAAGGCTGATAATTTCATAACTACGTAGGTGTAACACAACTAACTTCCCAAAGAAACGAGGTGGAGGTGCTTCCACTTGTAATTGGGTTTAAGCCCTTAAGGGTCAGTTTGGTAACACGGAGTTGATGGGGTAGCTGAAGCTGATGGATTAAGTGTGTTAAATATATGTTAAATTAGAGTTTTCATAAGCTAGTAAGGTGTTTGGTAACCCAGTCGATAGAGTAGCTAATACAACCTAGCTGATCAGATAGGGAAAAATGAATGGAATTCTGAAAAGCTTCCGGTTAGTAGCCGCTGAAAATCTAATTTCAAAAGCTAATTAAATTAAAATCTTATATTTAACTTATTTAAAACTATAAATTATTAAAATCAAAAGCTCCGAAAAGCTACATGCATTGGCAAACGGACCCTGAACGGTACGTTGGTTACAATAAAAACCAAAAAAGTTTCTAAACCAAATGCTCGGAATAGCTAGTGCTCCAACCTTTTTTTTCTTTTTATCCAGCATAGAGTTTTCTTTTTACTTGCCTTTCTTCTCAGTTAAATCAACTTCTGCACCATTAAAAATGCATTCCAACCTCTGATGTCCAATAATTTCTCTTTCTAACTCCATATTTCCTACCACAACACTGCTTTCTAACTCCAATCTTTTTTCTTTTTTCTTATTTTAAAATTCTTTTTCAATTCATAACAACACTCTATCATTCTAAGCCATGCCCCTTTCATGTTTACAATCTCCAAATCCTTACAAATCCCTCTTACTATTGAATCTAGACAACAATTACAATGTCTAACCCAAAATTCTCCTTTTATATAGTTATCCCAAAAATGAGATTTTTTTGTATAAGATAGGATGCATTGCAAAATTCATTGGTAAAAAGTACCTGAAAGACTACACGTGAATGATGGTTTCCACCATGACTTGAATGCCAAGGATAAAGTTGAACTAGCAGGTCCGACCTTTCCCTGTAGAAAAGCAAACATATTATGATAGTTAATCTAATCTAAATATAAATGAATAAAAAAATATGTAGAAAGGAAAAGACAAAACTACCTTCAATAAGATGTTTTTGTTAGCCTGCCAAGATGCACCTATTTGAAAAGTAGAATCAGAAATAGAAGAATTTGATGTCTTCACATCGTCGTCCACCCTAGAGAAAGACAAAATGGAGTTCAAATCCTTAAATATAGCTCGTGAGAATCATCACTTCATTTCTTTCAGGGGGAAGGGAAAGGAATCATCTCTTACAAGTTCAAATCATACAAGTTACCTTGTCTGAAGTTCAAATCCGAAGTCAATATAATTAGTTATTCCAACAATTTCATTTTCTTCAAGCGGGTTCTTCACCTGGTTATCAATAAATTAAAAATAGAAAGAATTAGCAGAAACTGATGAAAGTAACTACGGGAAATGTAAGCAGTTATAACTCAAAAGTGGAGTAAGGAGGGTACCCTTCTTTGGACGACAAAATGCTGATAGAATGAGGCAATGAGCTGCAATAAATTTAATAAAAAGAGCAAGGATTAAATAGTCCATTGTTGGCCATTGAAGGGTGATAATATCTTGAATACAGAAATTGCTGGTTGGTTAACAAATAAACAAATATCAAGGCATTGTAGGCTTGCATCATGCTATTTTTCTGTCTCCAACACACATCATCAATAATGACAACAAAGATCTGGATTATAGAAATATAGATTGAATACAACAAAAGTTGGCAGCTAACCCTCATATGTTAATATGGTTGATATACCAAATCTAGATCATACTAGATGATCAGAGAACACAGATTGGGTTGGCAGATTGTTTTCCGCAGAATAACTAAGTAATAAAAAAGAGTATGGACCATGGAAATTTCTTAAGCCATGCAAATCCACAAGTTCCTTGTTATACAGGGAAGAATTATGTTTTGTAGCAACAATATTGACAAACCTGAGAACCCCTGGCAAGTTCAAGACCAAAGTTAAAAGACGGGCTCAAAGGGCTGTTTGATCCTAGACCATAGCTGATTGCGCAACTCCAATTCCTCAAATCTTTCATCCTTAAGTCATCATCGTTATCATCTGACATAATTCATATCGTGAGCAAAAGTACATAAAATTTTACTAAAACAGATCAAAAGTTGGTTTTACACCACATAAAGCATACGATAGATACAAAGAATGATTTTCCCTAAGTGGAATCTAATATCAACTGCCAATACGAAAATCCAACAACTAAATGAAAACAAATTTTAATGGAGATATAGGACCACAAACAAAATGAAAACAAGTATTCCAGGGTATATTTAATCACAATGTTTCATAATTCATATATATTTATAGAGATAGAGTAACTGATCAGCTTTGCCAATAGTTCATGTGAGAATTAGAATCAGCATGAATCTGTCCAAGTGTACCAGCTTTTAAGAGCATAAAAAAATAAACTCCATATTCCACCCATCCCCCCCCCCCCCCCCCCCCCCCAGAAAAACAACCGCAAGAAAAGAATAGGATTTTTTGGGTGGCGAGTGGGACGCCACTGAGAAATATGAAGTAAAAAAAGAAATATAATGGAAATGAAGAAATTACGTGATAAGGCAACTTCTTTTTCACATAAGAGATGCTGAGAACAGGTAGATAACTGGCATTTTCTGAGTGAAAAGTGAGAATATATTTGGAGACAGAACATGATGTAAATATGAGAGGAAACTAGAAATCTTATGAGAACATAAACAATCTATCAATATCATAGACCTGATCATCCGAGCAACAGTGGAAACATATAACATAGATATTGTTGTTATATACGGTACTAAGCATAAATAGCCAACAAACTAGGAAAGCACATATCCTGTGTTAAAAATAGAAGTCAAACACTCAGTAGTTGAAGTACAGGACTCCTGAGACAAATCTAGAAAAACAAATTTCTTCTTTTTAAGTAAAAAGAACAGCAATAAGCAAGTATCCCAATAAGAAAGATCAAGCACTTCAGAAAATATTAAATCAGTACTGTGCCAGTAATTCTTACAGTGTGGATCATATTGCACACCAGCAGTAAGTCTGCCTTGCTTGGTGGCTATCCAAACACTCTTAAGGAAATCGTAAGATCCTGGGAAATAAAATGATTATCATAGTGAGACTTTGATCACTTTTAAGTACCTTCGTGTTACATTGGGAAAAACATAAATGATTTATCAACAATATTAAATCACATACTAGGGAAAGGGGTAACACTGACACCAACTGAAAGGGCCTCAGAACCATATCTCAACCCCATGACAAAATCTTCAGGAGATAGCCTATAATAAAAATTGATCCATTTAGTAAAACCAGAGAAGTGTTTATCTTTTCAATCTCTGGAATCAACAACAGCACCCCAGTGCATCCCACAACAGCAGGGTATCGGGGATATACCTTTTCTTTAATTTCAATGGGAAAATGCCAAACGCCCCAATTCCATACTTGGGATGATAAGCACATGACCTCATCCGCAAGATCCTAAATATATACAGTATCATAGCACCCAAAAAATCTACATATCAGAATTTTTTGTGATGCAAAGAAAACAAAGAACCAAGAGATCATTATAGAGCTTCAAATGTACATAGTAAAATACTACTTACGGGTCATTGTTTGAAACAAATAAGTCCATGAATGTGTGTGGATCATAAACATCACTGCTTAGAAAAAATACCATTAAAATTAAATTTGTTAAATCAATCAGCTAATGACATAATTGTGAAATATTGGAATCAATATGAGGAGCAGGAAGTGATAACGCACCTTTGCCAGCGAAATTGTGCATTCCCTAAGATGTCTTCTCCTGGTTTTTGAGCGAGTGGTCCTAAAACCTATGGAAGGTTAAGGGAAAAAAAAATAGAATGCATCCTGTTCCTGGGAAGCAAACTACTGCTTTTGCAGTAAAAGGAAGACAGAAAACCACCCCCCTTCATTTGAAGACTTAAGAAATAACATAATAAAAGCAATATTAAATGTTTGTAGAACTCTAAGTTGATATAGTTGGATACAGTAGCAACCAAATCGACATTAGGGTCATCTATTGGCTTTAGCATGACCCTGGTAGAAAAATGGTTGGCTTGATCAAAGTAGTCCTCGAAAAGGCATTTCAGAGCAAGCTTTCCAAACAGCAAATCATATGAAGATTCCAGCATCCTGCAAAGACAGATGTGAATAAAGATTTCAGGTACAAGTTTCAGACAGCAACCTACGTAATTCCATAGCCCTTTAGGCACTCAAACTCAACAGGTATATCTATCATGAAAGCAAATCCACACGGAGTCCAACATAATCTATAATGAAATCGTAAACAACTGTTTTATTAGCATCATCAACAAAATCAAAATACTAACGACCGTAACTTCAATCACTGAGTTTAACAATGTAAAACATGAAAGATTAGTATAGCTAGAATGCATATGCGTGAGGTTGAAGTGACAATGATGCCTGCATGGTTGAATAAAAAGTCATGTTAATTCAATGACACAAGAATCGAATTTCGATTAATGAAAACAATAGGTTATCTCGACATGTAAAATCGAAAGTAGGAACGCAAATTGGAAGCAAACAGAGAGGGAGAAGTGAGAAACCTAGTTCGAAAGGCGAGCGGAGGGTAATCGAAAAGAGGCGGCACTAAAACCATAGGAGGAGGGGGTTCCTTGCTCTGCAAAATCCCCATGTCTGTTCAGATCGAGATCTGGTTAGGGCGAAATCGGAGAGATTGGATAGGAAGATTGCAGCAGCGGAGATGGGGTATCCGCGGAGGAAGAGAGGGAGTGAGAGCGGAGGGAACAATTTCTTCCTCTTTTTTTAATTTTCTTATAAAGTTTTTCTTCTTGGGAAACAAACAAATCGTGAAATTTCCGAGCAACCTTCCGAAATGCTATAGTCGCTGCACTCACTTCAACCTCACGCCTCTGAGTGGAAGGTGCCGACACCTTGAGTGTTTCAGAAGCACAATGGGACCTTCGTTTTCAAATTCCAATCAAGGGAGGATTGTTGATGGATCAAGACCACTTATTTTTGAAGAACTGGTCATCTGGAATCTCCTGGAGCTCCTTTGAACGAATTCCGGTGTGGGTCTGCCTACCTGACCTCGATCCCATATATCTCAGTCGAAATGCCTTGGGAAGGATTGGGTGTGCAATTGGAGATCCAGTTTGTATTGATGATAGAACTGCGAACGGTGATTGCATTTCGTATGCCCGATTGCTGGTGGAAGTCTCAGGATAGGAGGCACTTCAAAGGAGTATTGAAATTGTGGATGTGGAAGGCAATCCGAGCTCTCAGAGTGTGGTGTTTGAATGGCTCCCGAAAATTTGCAAACTGTGCTGCAGATTTGGGCACGAACAGGCCCGCTGTCTGAATGTAAAATAGGCTGCTCAGTCGATTCCTATTCAGAGATTAACTTGGGTTCCAAAGGGGAAGGAGCAGACTCCCTTAATGCCCAATCCTGTAAGTGCAGCTGGTAAGGTTAAGGTTAAGGCATTACTGCCATGTCGGGGTTGGATGTGGATTACCTGGAATCCGGCCCTTCTGACAGTTAGGGTGCTAGAGAGACAGAGGCAATTTATGCACTGTGTGGTTGACTCGAATGATGGCAAATATCAATTTGCTGCAATGTTTGTTTATGCTGAGAACTACAAGAGAGACAGAGTGGTGCTTTGGGCTGATATGAACAGATTTGCTGGACAAATTGACCTCCCTTGGGTTGTCTTGGGCGACTTCAATTGCATTTTGGAGGTTGATGACAAATGGCCCACAGCTGCTGCTGACCACGACGATTTTGAGGAGATGGAAAATCTGATGACTCAATGTGGCCTTGTAGATATGGAGTACATTGGTGCTTGGCACACATGGCATAATCGAAAAAGAGGTGAAGACCGAATTGAAAGAAAGATTGACAGGGTGCTTGTGAATGATATATGGAGGATGAATATGTGAATGTTAAAACCTTGTTTGATGTCCCGGGCTGCTCAGATCACTCACCTTCCATTGTTACAATGAGGGGTGACATGGGGGTACAATTTCTGGTGTGGAAGAGGCCTTTAAGCCGCTGGTTCTAAGTGCTTGGCAGGAGGAAGTGGTTGGCTCAAAGCAATTCATACTGGCCAGAAAACTTCGCAATGTAAAGGAAGTCTTAAGAGCGTGGGATAGAGCTATCTTCCCTGATCTGCAGAATCGAATAAAGCTGAACGAAGACTGTCTCCGTGAGTTACAGATTCGGTTGATCAAAGATAAAGGGAATGCCAATCTAATTAAAAGAGTCGCAAATGCTGAACGGGAGTTAAGAGAGAATGTGGGAAGACTTGCGAGTCTTACAGCACAAAAAGCCAAGATTCACTAGATCACGATGGGTGAGGAAACCTCATCCATGTTTTACAGAAGTGTTAAAGCCAGAAGGGCGGTAAATGCTATAACTGTAATGCGTGATGACAATGATGAGCTATTGGAGGATGAATATCTGATTCGAAAACACATTGTCAGATTTTATGAGGGGCTGTTTGCTACTGAATCCGAAGTCTTCCCATTTCCAGAACTCAGAAAAGGTGCTGCTGTAAGCACAGAACAGGTGGAACGATTAGTTGCCATTCCAACGGAGGAAGAAATTAAATCCGCTCTTTGGTCAATTGGAGTAAACAAATTTCCGGATTCGGGAGCCAGGTCTTTAGGAAGTGTTGGGGCATGGTGGGCCGTGATTTCCAAAGAGTAGTGGTGGAGGTGTTTGATCAGTGTAGCGTTCTCAAACAGCTCAACACTACATTTGTTTCACTCGTCCCTAAGTAAAAAACCCCACCTATGTGAAAGACCTCCGCCCGATCTCCTGCTGCAATACTTTCATGAAAGTGGACAGCAAGGTGCTAGTGGGACGCATCAAGCCTTTGTTGGCTTACTTGATAGGAGACAATCAAGGGGCTTTTATCCCGGGAAGGTCGCTTGCGCATAATTGCGTCGTAGCCTTAGAGATTGTTAATGGCTATGGAACCCCGAGAATCTCTCCCCGATGTACGATGAAAGTTGATCTTCACAAAGCATATGATTATGTCAGATGGGATTTTGTGCATTTTGCTTTGGAGCAACTGGAATTCCCGAGAAAGCTCATTGATATCATTATGTGTTGTGTCTCTTCCATGTCATTCTCTATTCTTATTAATGGCACCCCCGAGGGTTTCTTCTGTGGGAAGAGGGGGCTCCGTCAGGGAGACCCAATCTCGCCCTACTTGTTTGTGATCTGCATAGAGATGCTGAACAGGATGATTCTGGAAACAGTTGAGAACCCGGATTTCAACTTTCATCCCAAATGCGAGCGGCTGCAAATTACTAATCTGGCTTTTGCAGATGACCTGCTCCTCTTTTGTTGGGCAGACGCAGGGTCTGTGTGTATATTACAGAATTGCCTAGACAGATTCTTTGAGGCGTCATGGCTTCGGATAAATGTTGCAAAGAGTACTTTGTTTGTTGGGAGGCTGCCTCCGGTTGATGCTAATGCTCAGTCTGCCCAGCTGGGATTTCAACGAGGGGAGTTTCCTGTCACCTATCTGGGTACCCCTCTGCACTCGAGGCGTATCCGTGTTGATGAATACAGAAGGTTGTTTGAGAGAGTGGAAAGTAGGTTGAATGTCTGGGTTACAAAGCATATATCTTACGCGGGGATGTTGCAACTGATTAAGTCAATTACCCAAAGGTATCTTTGCGTTTTTGGGGCCAAACTGTGATCCTCCCAAAGGCAATTACCCATGAGCTGACTAGTTTGTGCCGACGCTTCTTGTGGAATGGCAATTTAGGAGGGACCAGATGTGTAGTGGCTTGGGATTCTGTGACAAATCCTTTTGCAGAGGGTGGTTTGGGTATCAAATAGATTGACGGGCTTAACAAGAGCAGATTTGTTAGCCTATATATGTGGGGATATCATCCTAAGCAAAGAAAGCATATGGACGAGATGGATGACGGACGTCCATCTGACACATGAAGATATTTGGGAGGTGCAGCAGAAGGTGCATGACTCCTGGCTCTGGAAAGAAGTGCTTGATACTAAAGATGAAATGTGCAATGCCCGGGTATTGGGCCAGGGATTAGATCTGCAGCAGTTTCTAAATGGGAGGGGAGGTATGGATTGTTGCAAGGTTTATGATGCTATTCGAAGGAGATGTCCACTCGTAGATTGGGGGGAGATGCTATGGAAAGGTGCTGACTCGAGGAAATGGTCCTTTGTGGTTTGGGTTGGGTGCACAATCGGATGTAGATTGGGCCCATAGTAAAACATTGGAAGGGTCCGGATGTCGATCTCTGCCCACTCTGTAAGCAAGCTGAAGAGTCAGAGAAGCATCTGTGGTTCGAGTGTTCTAAGATCCTGGATACCCGTGACAGAGTGTGGGATTGGATTGGCCTACCAAGAAGATCTGGAGGGATAGAGGATTGGCTTCTTTGGTTTGCTCAGGAGATCCCCACAGTTCATAAATCGCCAGTGTTTCGTGCAAAGTTGCTTGTCTTTTGCGCCTTCGTTTACCACACTTGGGTTGGGAGAAATGAAGTTGTTTTTCTAGGTGAGGCTTGTAATCCCATTGTTTGGGCTCATCGAATTATCACTACTTGTAAATTACGAATAGCCTTGAGATGCAAGTGCAAGTCATCCAAGGATAGAAGATGGGTGAATAGAATCACAACATAGACTAGATTTGGAGGAAGTTCTGAGCGAGATAGGGGTATTGAGAGATATACTTTTGGAGTTGGTATGGGGTATACTTTTGGGAGGTTTCACACCGGGTAGTTAGGGGATTTCCGTACTTAGGTGTGGGTGGTGAGAACCACTTTGACAAGAGTTGCTTTCTTGCCTTTTTGTAATTACGTATGAATTTCTATAGATTAACCACTTTAAAAAAAAAAAAAAACTACAAGGACACTCCAAAAGCGTCAACATTACGGGAAAATAGAATATATCATCATATCAATACAATGTAAGAGCATGTGCATTGGAAGTTCCTTAACCAAAAAATGTAAAAACCTATTATTATTATTATATTACATTTGTAAAAAGTAGTATAAGGAATGATTTGATAGGTTCTTAGTAATAAACCTTTAAACACCCTAGTTGATGGGGTATGCATAGATAGAGAGCCAATGAAATTGTATGTGTGGGCCCAAAGAAAAGGGAAGGGTAGAGAAAGATAGAGGTTTGATGGGGTTCATTTTATTTTAAATGAATTAATTTGGTAGTAAATTGGATGGTATGGATGTTGGTATAAATTTGAGTTGGGTTTTTAAAGAATGGAATAAAAAAAAAGTTGGGTTAAGGAACTTCAGTGGGTTCAAGGGATGCAATGCTCTAATAAAAACAAAAACTTTTTATTATATGTTTTTTTTTATTACTAGGTACGTGGGCGTGTGCACGCCTCGAAGTCAAATGTGAGAACTAAGGGGACAAACCTAACCCATGTATGCTATTCAAGCAAGCTCATGTCTTGGCGTTTTGATACTTTGGGAGGAATCGGTTCAGCAATTGAGAAGAGAAATTACAAGGTTCACAAATGTGTTCCTGTAGGCCTCCAACTTGTGCTTGTGCCCTCCATCCAAGGTCCTGTATAGCTCAAGACAAACAAGCCCCATGGCCATAGCAGTTGCTGTAGCAATTGTTGGTATGATTCTTTCAGCAATGAATTAAGCTTTCAACTTATCGACTTCGGGTATGCCATAGTTCTTAGTCATCGTATTGGCAAGCCCAGCTATTATATCCATGTGATAGTTGCATTCGGATGTACTGTTGGCTTATGGCCGAAGTATCTCCTGCATACAAAGACGGAGATGCTCATGCGGAAATTCAGGAGATTTGCAATATGTAAACTGAATTGTCCAAACATACCTTCTTCCTGCAAGGATCCTAGCCATGTTGCCATTGTTATTGGTGACAAAGACGTCGCTTTCATCACAGATGATGATATCTCTAGTGCAGCCATGCGCGCTGAGTATTGCGCAAATGGGGCCAGCTCTTCCATGGTTGCAATAGTATCTTTAGAATGAGAATTTGGAATTAATGCTTTAAGAGGTGTCAATCTCTCTTCTCCGCGGTACACTTCACCTGAGGCAACATATATATGAACGACACTCCCGTACCCCAGTGCTCTCAGCATTAATCCAACATGCTCTGGAGTGAGAGGGCACATTACTTGCCTCATTTGCTTCTCCGGCTTAGGTTTCTGCTTGCAATTTGAGTATAAATATTTCAGGATCTTCTCATGCTTAATTCAGATCAAACAAGGTGGTCTTGAATTGATTAACTTACATGTAAGTTTTTCCAACGCTTTTTGAGAGCCCCGAGCTCAGTTCTTTCCTGCTATCCTCCACCATAATAGCATCCAGAGAATGCTAGCATGTCGGGCTCAAACCTGTGACCTTTGATCCAATACATAAATTTGTAACTGCAGGGTTCAGCAAGTATGATATGTATTCGGCTTAATCTAAGGATTATTGTGCTTTCTCACCACAAATGTAAAGCATACTCATTCTGTCAACCAACATCCTTCCCATCTCAAGAATCGGATCAGTGAACTGTAATGCGTGATGGTTAACTCTACACCTCAACTTCTGCAGTTAAGGGGTCAAATTGTTCTATAGTCGAATTTCGTAAGCTGGACAGCCTGCACCATGAAGAAATGGATTTAGTGCAACTAAAATTGATTCAAGATCATATATAAGCAAAGCTACTGCATTTGTTCAGTCAGACATCTGAAATACAGTTCCTTCAGAACTTCAATGAAAAAAAATATAGCAGAAGAAATACACAGTTGTTCCAAAGCATAATATTCATTGATTTTGTTACAACTTTTGCTATTTGATCAATCAAAGGTATCTGTTTGAAATCCTTCGAAAGGAACGATATAAACCAATCAACATCAAAGATATCATCTGCATGAAAAATGGTCATTTAGTTAAATCCTGAATACCATCCTTTTCATCTTGGATATGATGTGAATTTTAGTAGCTTAGAAAGTCGGAAACAAACCTGGCGTCCTTCCAGTAAGAATTCTGGTCCAACATGGGGACGATAAGAGTGGCATTCAAATTATAAGCTGCAACAACAACATCTATTATCTGTTGCCATCATCATCAACAGAAAACACTCTAATAAGTCTATGAGCGAAGAATAAACTAAATACTGTATAACATGAGATATAAGACTATATCTATGAAGATTCATCAAGTCCATCATCATGGTTTCCTTCTATAGGATATTTGATCATCATCCTAGATTTCATCATACATTTTCAAGATGTTTCTAAATTTGTCACTGCCCATAATCATATTAAATGCTATAACACTAACATCAGCAATAGGAATATAGGATGTCTAGATGATCAGGGAGGAGTGCAGAAGCAACATCACTCTTCATCTGACACATTTGACACCTTCAATTGGTATTAATAGTTAAGAAGGATTGGAACAACATAGGCTATGAAAGGAAAAAAATCCATCACAAACCCATACATATTGAAGTTGTTGCATCATTGAAGAATATTGGAGAAACTCATAGTCTCCTAATCAAGCAAGTTCACATAAATTTAACTCACCCATGTTCTCTGTTGATTCAATCCTCCACTGGTCGAAATCAACAAGTATCGATCCGGACGAGTCTTAACATCAGCAGCTATCAATTCAAAACAGAACACAAGAAATCAAAATCCTCAAATCAAGCAAAACTGCAACGCCATGTTTACAATGTAATTAAAACAAAAACAGAAGTTATACCAGATTCCATGTGAGTGCCCTATATAGTAAAATAGAAACCTTTCTCTTTGAGCAATATAGCCCATCCAGCCCCCCAAAACTAACTGTTAGCAACACATTTGGAAGAGAGTCAAAAGACAAACCATTTCGAACTGCAAAGGACTCATACTGTACCTTGAGGCAGTTTCTTGTGATAGTCCTCTAACCTAGCTATCAGCTGCTCAATCACAGCAGCATCGTCTATAGATGTAGTTGAAAGCTAGGCTTGTGTCTTTTTCATCAGTTACAATCTTAGCATCATTCTTTGGTACAATGTTGGGAACTGTCACTTTATTATTAGCAACAACCAACTTTTGAGGAGACTTTATCCAATCTGGTTTGGGAATACCAAAGGTCTCTACCCATAATATTGCACCGGCCAATACAAACTGAAGATGGCTTGAATCATCAACTGAGAACTGCAGTGGTGTGGGAAACGTTTTGGAGCAGACCACAATGGTGGCCCACTACTGGTCATAGCATCCTCTAGAAAGGTATACGTCAGCTTCTTCACACGGTAAGCCAAGTAATCTTCAAACCTGCATGCATTATGTCATATCATCATAAGCATCGATGACAATTTGAAGATCAAACCTAATATACAAACTCATAATGGCAGACGATTAACAAAAGGATGAAAAGAGGAAGGAAGTGGATATATTTTAATGAAAACCTCATTCATTTACCTAGATGGCTAGATTCAGTGGATTCATATCCCTAAATTGTACTTGAATTGAAACAATCCTAGGATAAACTGCCAACTGTTGTCATAAGAGTTCCCCTTGAAAACGTACGAGAGAGGACAATAGGCCAGAACTTTGAAAAAACAAATTGATGTACCACTGTGATCATAGTATCAATCAAACTTACCGTGTAAATCAATTTAATTTTGACGAAAAAGTTTAAACCAAATTGTTTTGGATAAAGAATGTTGATAACATTATGATTGACCAAGATATATATCATCCATCAAAGTTGCCATACTAGTTTTCCATTATCTTAAATATCTACCTGAAAAAGGTTATAATGAAACAAAGGAAATAATTTAGAGGATACCTTGTCAACAAGCCCTTGAATCACCAAACTTGCTTTCTCATCTTTAGGAGTTGGCTGCAAGGAGAAAAAGTCATTTTAGGCATTACTTGTTTGAGAAAGAAATCAAGGCAAAGCAGCATGGAATCCATGAATCAACATAAACAAAGACTTGTCTGATCATAGAAACTAATGAAAACATTACAATACAATATTATACTTCTCCTAAAGCAGGTTTTTTACATCCCGTACACAGGCTGTGTGTGCACACGTGCGTGCTGACAAAGTTATGGTACTAAAAATCCTCCTCCAAGTCTTTCATCTCAAAATATTAAATAGATCAATACTTATATTGGTAGATTAGATTGCTGGTCATAGGAAAACTTATATGTGGTGATAATTCAAGTTCTAGAGGTATTATAGGCCATCAAGAAAACACTATACACGAACTAATACTTTCTAACCAATTTAGGCAGTGATGAGTTCCCGTTTTTATCACTGATTCACACAACTGAAATTACACTATATATGACAACCTTCCCTCCATTACGAATAGCTTTCAAAGGGAGATCACAAGGAGAACACAAAGAGAAAGAGATATTTGGTGAATTGGAGCTTCAGCTCTCTCTCTCTCTGTTGCAACTAACTGAACAAAATCGAAGTCTGTTACAAGAGCAGTTGCTCTATTTATACATGAAGAGATCACGTGATGGGCACATGTGAACTAAAGCTGAAATGGGAGGACGTAGCTTGGACGACGTCGTTCTGAAGCGCGGGATTCTCTTCTTCTTCCTCCAAACCCCCCCCCCCTCAAGATGATGGTGGTGAAGCCAACGGAAGCTTGCCGAGAAGCTCTGAATGGCGAGGGCCTGAGAGGGTTTTGGTGAAGATGTCGGCCAATTGCTCACGAGTGTGGAGATAAGACAGAGATATCAGCCCTTCACAGAGCTTGTGACGAACGAAGTGGCAGTCCAGATCAACGTGCTTAGTTCGCTCATGGAAGACGGGGTTCTTGGCGATGTGGATTGTGGCTTGGCTATCACAACGAACAGGGATTGGAGTGATTCCTTCCACTCCCAATTCCACAAATAACCTTGATAACCAAGCTAATTCCGCAGTGAGTCGACGCAAGGAGCGATATTCAGCTTCAGCGGAAGATAGAGTAACCACTGATTGTTTCTTTGCTTTCCATGAAATTGGGCATCCTCCAAATGTGACGAAGTACCCACTAACAGATTTACAGGTGTGAGAGCACGCAGCCCAGTCGTTGTCACCATACCCAATCAATTTGCTGTTACCGGAGGAATTGAGAAGAATTCCTAAATCTGGTTTTCCTTTCAAGTATCGAAGGGTATGCAAGGCAGCTTTCATGGTGTTGATTGTAGGATGTTGCATAAATTGGCTCAGGAACTGCACAGAGAAGGCAATGTCAGGGCGGGTATTACTCAAGAAATTGAGTTTTCCCACAAGGCGCATGTAGAGCATAGGATCATCCAAAGAGGGGCTATTTGAGTCGTGCAACTTCAATCCCACTTCAAGAGGAGCAGAAACTGGAGTAGAAGAATCACAATCGAATTCATGGATCATTTCCGAGAGGAACTTCTTCTGACTCGTGATCAATCCTTGAGGAATTTTGATGAATTCAATTCCCAGAAAATAGTGCAGCTCTCCCAGGTCTTTAATCTTGAAAGTGTTATCCAGAAAACACTTAAGCTCTTTAATTGCAACCAAATCATTCCCAGTAAGCAATATGTCATCGACATAAATTGCAAGGTAAACCACTGAGGAACCAACTCGTCTAGTAAAAAGAGAGTGATCATTCTGAGAATGAACATAACCCTGGGAGTGAAGTGAAACTGAGAGCTTCTCATACCATTGTCTCAAGAGGCTTGATGAAGACCATACAATGATTTGTTGAGTTTACAAACCAAGGTGGGATCAGAAACACTGAGACCTTGTGGAAGGCGCATGTAAACATCCTCATGAAGGTCACCGTGGAGAAACGCGTTGTTGACATCAAGTTGAAAGACAGGCCAATGTTGTTTGAGAGCCATAGAAACTAAGGCACGAATTGTAGTCATCTTGATGACTGGAGAAAAGGTTTCAGTAAAGTCAATTCCTTCCTTCTGTGTGCAACTTCTGATGACTAATCGAGCTTTGTGGCGATCTAGGGTAACATCAGCCTTGAGTTTGAT
This sequence comes from Persicaria tinctoria, assembly GCA_037127255.1. Lineage (NCBI taxonomy): Eukaryota > Viridiplantae > Streptophyta > Magnoliopsida > Caryophyllales > Polygonaceae > Persicaria > Persicaria tinctoria. The sequence goes on from JBANSL010000012.1 coordinate 14,106,027, forward strand.
TTTAAAAACCCATTTGCAACTGATGGGTTTCTTTCCAAGAGGAAGGGGAACCAAATCCCATGTTCTGTTTAAATCCAAAGCAATAAACTCTTTTTCCATTGCCTCTTGCCAAACCTGATAGTTGGCTGCTTCTGCATAGGAAGTAGGCTCTCTCATAGTGCTCAAAGTTGAAAGAAAACGATGTTCATCCTGGGATAAAACACTGGCACAAATGGAAAAAGGGGAGTGGCAATCAGAAGTGATAGTGTTTGAGCAAACAAAATCAGACAAGTATGAAAGAGGAGCATGCACTCTAGTGGAACGTCTGACAGGAACAGGTGTGACAATGGGAACTTGAGGTGTGGGTGTAGCAATAGGTGTGGGAGAATTTGGTATGGTAGGGACTGGTGCAGGTGATGGATGAGTAATATCAGGGATAGCCAAAGGAAAAGTGGCATCATGAATCTCAAGAACTGAATGAAAGGGGAAAACCTGCTCATAGAAAACAACATTTCCGGAGATGATGACTTCTCTAGAATGAATGGTTAAGAGTTTGTAAGCTTTCTTTGCAAAAGGGAAACCCAAGAAAATACAGGCTTGAGACCTTGGCTGAAATTTGTCCCTCCCTTTGACATTTGTGGTGGCATAACACAAACAACCAAAAGGTTTCAACTGATCATAAAGAGGTGGTTTCAAAAACAATCTCTCATAGGGTGTGGTATTGTTCAATAGTTTGGATGGAAATCTGTTAATGAGATAAGTGGCCATAAAAACACATTCACCCTAGTATTTGATGGGTAATTTGGACTGAAAAAGCAAGGCTCTGGAAGTCTCAAGAAGGTGTTTGTGTTTCCTCTCAACCACCCCATTTTGTTGAGGTGTATGGGCACAATTTGTTTGGTGAACAATGCCAAGGGAAGCAAAGAAAGATAAGGCTTGATTGCTTGAGCCAAGTTCAAAGGCATTGTCTGTTCTGATGATTTTAGGGACAACATCAAATTGAGTTTTGACCATGTGAACAAAACTCTCAATAAAGGAGAAAGCAATAGATTTTGTAGGTAACAAATGCGTCCAAGTACTCCTAGAGAAGTCATCAACAATTGTAAGAAAGTATTTGTGGCCATTGTATGTGAAGGTGTGGTAAGGTCCCCAAAGATCAATGTGCACCAAGTCAAAAGGTTTGCTTGTTTTGATGCTACTGTTAGGGAAAGGTAGACGATGCTGGCGACATTTATGACAGATATCACAAGCAATGGGTTTGGAAACATCAAAATCATCACAACAATTCAACAATTTGAGTTTGTCAAAAGGAATATGGCCAAGTCTCAAATGCCAAAGCATAGACAAATCAGAAGAACAGGTAAAAGTTTTACATTTATTCTCACTAGAATGCATGATAGAAGGTATAAGTGTTTGTGACTTGCTGTAAAGGAGATAAAGGCCTCCATGTTGTCTACCAAGAGCCACTAGCCTCTTCAGTGAAGGGGCCTGCAACAGGCATTCAGTGGGTGAGAAAGATGCATTGCCATCAATTTGATAGGTAAGTTTGCTTATAGACAACAAATTGAATTTGAACTCAGGGACAAAGAAAACATGGTGAATGATCAAATCAGGCAATAAATGCACAGATCCATAATATTTGACAATGATGAAAGTAGCATTAGGTAAGGTTATTTTGTAAGGTTGAGGAAGAGGAGATAGTTGGATAAAAGAGGATTCAACAAAACACATATGGTCTGTTGCACCAGTGTCTAAGATCCAGGAATCACAGCATTTCTTTGAGTCAATTTGAGCACTTAAAGCCATGTATTTGAAATAGTTGGTGAGATGGTGAGTACCTGCCATTGAGCATCCTGCCAGATCAACATTGTGTTGCTGTGAATGAGAGCCACCACCCTTAGTCAACATGCTCATAAGCTGTGCACACTGCTCGACTGTGAAACCTGGAATTGCAGACATCTGAGCAGCACCATCAGACTCTCTAGAAGCTTGAGCTACAACTGCCTTATCCTTAGGAGCCTTGGAATAAGAGGGATAGCCAATGAGTTTGTCAGTTTGTAACAAAACTCAACTTTGTGCCCAGTTTTCTTGCAATGAGTGCAGACATAAGGAGCACGTTTGACAGGCACAGTTCCTTCCTGCTTGCTTGATTTCTGATTCTGAGATTGACTGGAACCTTGCGCATGAGAGGACGACTTCTGTCGCTGAGAGTACATCGCAGAGGAATCCCCAACAAACTGAGTAATTGACTTGAAATCTCGTTGCTTCTCCTCATGGCTCAACAAGGAATAAGCTTCTGCAATTGAAGGACTCGGTTTCATCATCAAGATTTGTCCCCTAACGGAACTGTAACAATCATTGAGTCCCATCATGAGCTCAAGAAGCTTCTGATCATCCTCATTTTTGCAAAATTCTTGACGAGCTCCGCAAGAACAACACGAAACTGTCTGCAAGGCTTTATGCTCGTCCCACAGCTTCTTAATCTTCGTGTAATATGTTGCAAAATCATCGATTCCTTGCGAGATCACACACAATTTCTTTCTAATTGCAAATCGCTGAATCAAATTCGATTGTTCAAACCTTTGAACAAGATCAATCCAGATTTCAGAGACAGAATCACTATGAATAATACTTTCAGCAATTTCTTTATTCACAGCGTTCACCATCCAAGATGCTACCATATCGTTACATCTCTGCCAATTTCTCAAATCATCACCAGCAACATCAGGTTTCACAATTGATCCATCCACGAATCCGGTTTTATTCTTAGCAGATAACGCAATCAACATGGATTTCTTCCAAGTTGCAAATCCAGTTCCATCAAAAACTCTCGAAACGAGAACCATACCTGGATTATCGGACGGATGCAGATACAAAGGATCATTCAGATCCATCCTTGGATCCATCCGATTCACCGCCTCCAAACGTTCTTCGATGTTCTCCATGAATCCGATGAACTCGACGAAGAGAAATGCGGAAGACGACAGAGATCAAGATCTAGAAATTGATCTTGTGCTCTGATACCATGTGGAAATTGAGAAATCGAATTGGGGAAAACAAGAACACAAAGAGAAAGAGAGATTTGGTGAATTGGAGCTTCAGCTCTCTCTCTCTCTGTTGCAACTAACTGAACAAAATCGAAGTCTGTTACAAGCAGTGGCGGACCCAGAAACTTTTGAGGGGGGGGGGGTCACCAGGGTGGGTGCGGCGGCGGGTTGCTGGGTGGGTCGAGGGCTTGACTCGGACTTCTCTTTCATAGTCGGCGTAAATGTAAATGGGAGTTTTTGAATTTAACCTATAAAAATATTTTTTTTAAAAATAGAGGTAAAAAATTAAAGTTTGATGAGTCGAACCTGGGTCTCCTGACTCTGAAAGAGCTCACCTACATCTTTTGCCAATTGAGCCAACGCTGTTTAGTGATTCTTTACTCTCTTTACTTAATTATATCCAAAACGAGTTTTTTTTTTTTTTTAAGTACATATTTCCGGAGCCGATGGGGGGTCACGTGACCCCCCAGGACCCCCCTTGGGTCCGCCACTGGTTACAAGAGCAGTTGCTCTATTTATACATGAAGAGATCACGTGATGGGCACGTGTGAACTAAAGCTGAAATGGGAGGACGTAGCTTAGACAACGTCGTTCTGAAGCGCGGGATTCTCTTCTTCCTCCAACAGTTATTTGTAAGCTACAGGATTTGCATAACTATTCATTAACCATGTATGCACAAAGATTCCCGTGAAAGTTACATGATGCATGGTAACGGCTTAATATGGTAATATACATCTATGATCAAAAAATTCTCATGAAAGTTACAAACGAGTTTCTGGATTTTTTCTTGATCTACTGAAAGTCTAAAATTCCTAAACTTTGGAGTAAGTAACAAGTGGATCCTTGGTTAATTAAAGTCCATTAACTATGGAATTCATTTCATGGAATTCTTTTTTATATTTCATTCATGGAATTTTAAGGAGTCTTTGTAACTTACTTCAAAGTTCAGAGAATTTAATCGAACAAAAATATATACTCCATCCGTTCAACAAAACTTGTCGTTTATTATTTATACACGCTTTTTTAGAATGATAAAAACTGTATAAAATATTTATTTTTTTATAATTTTTTTAACAAGTTTGTACTTATTAATAATAACTACGAAATTGTTAAAAAAAATTATTTAAAAAGTCGATATTTTATATAGTTTTTAGCTCCTAAAAAAGCGTGCATGAATAGTAAAACGTCAGGTTTTGTTGAACGGAGGGAGTATTATTCATCCGATTAGACATGTCAAAGAAGCAAATATTGCTTCGGAAATCAACTATCGAATGACAAAACCCAAAGTAAGCTTCAAGCAAATCTTACTTAGTCATTTCATCGAGCAACTTGAGTGCGTCACAAAAATTTTAACAATTTGTAATCGTCAAACCTTAAACCTAAATCAATACACCCCAACTACAAAAAGGAGAGGACGACTTACATTCAATTTGCCCAACCAGAGTCAGAGTCAGAGTCATCTTCATCGGTTGATATCTAAAGCGTGGATATGAAAAGATGGAGATGAATAGACGGCATCGTAAACAGTTCAAATTCCAACTCTTGCAAAGGGAATTGGATCAATTGGTCGACTGCAAACGATATCGCCAAATTTCGCAATCGTCAAATTACGGAATCGGCATCCAACCGAAGAACCTTTTCACCTCTTGAAGCGCGCATCCGAGCCATAATTTTTTCCTTGCATCTGTACGAGGGCAAAGTTTCATTAACAAGGGTGAAAATACTTTCGTCATTCTCAATTTTATAATAGAATTTTAGCTACAGCATTCGTTCAACCAATAGAAAAGTTGTACCAAGTGGATTAACCAAACACATCAATGATTAAATGGATAACAAATACACTGTGAAATCGGCCCAAGCATCAAGTGAGCAATGACTCTCTTGTACTTGTCATGCAAACCTCTTCGATCTCCAATTGTATATAAAAGCTAAGCTGCATCAATCAAATGCAAGTAGCAAATTACATAATATTTTTACAAGAACATGTATAACCAACACAAGTTTTAAACATTAATCCAGATCAGTTCACATATACAGAAAGCTTAAATCTCAATTCTTACAAATCCAATTCTTACCAAGGACCACCCTGTCTCCTTTTGGGCTGCGGAAAAAAAAAAGTCTACTTTACTATCACTGAAATCACTATCCTGACAGCAAATTGAAGTATACACCACCAATTCGTACCAATCCAAGTTGAATCAAGGACGCAAGACGGCAAGAGGAATTGAATTCTGCTGAGTTGAAAATGGAGCAGCTAAAATCCCTCTAATTTGAAATCAAAATCTGATCAATCGCTGAAAAGATAACTAATCCATGTCGCATCAAGCACGCAAGAGGAATCGATTTCTCGCAAAAAGAAGTTAAAATCCCATAATTCAAAATCTGAGAACTCGAAGAAAGCTTGAGCACAACAATGGCGGAACCGAGAGAAATGGAGGGAAGGAGAGTATGTGTATTTGTGTGAATGAATCAGAGTTCGGTTACAAAGTATTTATATCGAACAACGATAAGATTGGGTCTAACTATGAGATTGGGCCGAAGGCCCAACTCTCGGTCCAACCATTCTCTTGAATGGAGCTGGAGCTTCCCTCCCCGTCAACACCCCCTTCAAGCTCAGAGCAGGTTCCTCAATCCGCACTCCGAGCTTGTCCAAAATGGTAGGGAAGCTCGAACCAAGAAGGGGTTTAGTAAGAGCATTTGACAATTGATCAAGAGCAGCAACGTGCTTCAAAGCAATCACGCCATCAAGGACTTTCTCACGAACGAAGTGACAGTTAAGTCCGATATGCTTCGTTCGCTTATGGAAAACCGGGTTCCGGGCAATGTGAATCGCAGCTTGATTGTCGCACCGGACGGGAATGGGAGTGATATTGGGCACGCCTAGCTCAGCAAGCAACAGAGTGACCCAAGCAAGCTCAGTGCACACTCGTCGAATAGAGCGGTACTCCACTTCGGCCGAAGATAAAGACAGCGTAGCCTGCTTCTTCGACTTCCACGATATAAGACTACCACAGAGGAAGATGACATAACCATTGACCGATCAACGGGTTAGAGGACACGAAGCCCATTTGGCATCACAATAGGCTTGTAGATCAAACCCTGATGCCCGCGAAAGAAAAAGGGAGCGATGCTGAGTACCTTTGAGATAATGCAGGGCTCGAATCCCGGTTTCAAAGTGCTTGACACGAGGAGCCTTGAGAAATTGACTTAAAAGCTGAACCGCAAAGTTGATGTCCGGCCGAGTATCTGTAAGAAAGTTCAATTTCCCAATGAGCTTCCTGTATACAAATGGATCTGGAAGAACCCCCCCCCCCCCCCCCCCCCCCTCAAATAACTACTTTGGTGTCCAAGACAAGCGGACTGATTGCAGGAGTGGCATCCAAACAACCAAACTCCTTAAGAATATCATGAATGAATCGTTCCTGGCTCATGAAGATGCCATCATTGTGATGCAAAAACTGCATGCCTAAAAACAGACTCAAGGGACCCAAATCCTTGATTCTAAATTCGACATCCAAGAAGGCCTTGATGGAGCTTATTTCACTGTCATCATTACCAGAAAGCAAGATATCGTCAACATAAACGGCTAGATATATATATGTGACAGCATCACCACAATGTTTGATGAAGAGGGAGTAATTGTTCATGGATTGAACGTATCCTTTGAATTGCAAGGCAATGAGACAACTTAGCATACCATTGTCGGGATGCGTGTTTGAGCCCGTACAATGATTTACGGAGTCTACAAACATGGCCTGTTGGAGCACTCAAATCAGGGGAATACGCATGTAAACAACCTCGTGCAAGTCTCCGTGCAAAAAAGTGTTGTTGACGTTGCAACAAAGGCCCATTGTTCTTGGCACCAACTATCATAAGTGCACGAACCGTTGTCATATTGACCACTGAAGAGAACGTCTCGGTGTAGTCAATTCCTTCACGTTGTGTATACCCTTTAACCACTAATCGGGCCTTGTAGCGCTCTATCGAACCGTCGGCCCTATGCTTCACCTTGTATACCCAACGACACCCAATTGGTCTAGCACCCCGGGGCAGAGGAATGAGATCCCATGTGTTGTTGAGGTAGAGAGCTTTGAACTCATCTAATATGACATCAATCCAAACTTTGTAGCGGCAAGCATCATCATAGCTATCAGGATCCAGAGACGAACGAATCTCAGAGGGATTTGTAACCCCTAAAGTCGCAGTTGAAGTGAGTGTGTGACAGCAAAGACAATCACGTCTCTCAACAAGACTGTAGACATAGTCTTCTAAATAACTGGGAGGAGCTGGCACTCGTGATGATCGTCTAGGCGCACTCGACACTGGAATTGGTTGCTGAACAAGGGAAATAGAATCATCTGAAGGGATGTGTTCATCATCATCCCATGAAGGTGTTTGTGCAGGAAAGAGAGGCAAATGGCCATCTCTACCTCTGTATGGAAACAACAATTCATGGAAGACCACGTCTCTGGAAACCTCAACCTTGAAGGTGTCCAAATTGAGAACTTTGTAGCCCTTTGTGCCAGGAGGGTATCCGATCGAGAAAGACGCTCGGGCATGCTCTAGGCATGAATTTTTTACGCCCCCCTTTAAGGGTTGAAGTGTAGAACATGAAACCAAAGCTCCTCATCTGAGCATAGTCTGGTGCCGTGTTGTGCAAAACCTCAAATGGGCTCTTGCCTTTCAACAATGAGCTTGGAAAGCGATTGATGGCATACACTGCTGTCAAAACTGATTCTCCCCAATATTTCAAGGGCAGTTTGGATTGAAAAAGCATAGCTCTAGCTACCTCTAGGATGTGACGATGATTGGGTTCAACAACACCGTTCTGTTGCGGTGTTGCTACACAAGAAGTTTAGTGAGCAATCCCTTTGCTCCTAAAGAAATCAGAAGTGGCATGACTAAGGCCTAGCTCCTGAGCATTGTCGGTTCTTATTATTTCAACCCGACAACCGAACTGTGTTTCCACCATTGCCACAAAGGCTTGAAGCATAGTAGCAGCATTTATTTTACACCCCAATAGGTGAACCCAGGTATGCATGCTGAAATCATCAACAATCGTGATGAAGTACCTGTAAGTCTGTAACCATTGTATGTATGCACCTGAAAAGGCCCCCAAACATTGACATGTATGAGCTGAAAAGGCTTCTTAGTAGTAATGAAACTTCTGGGAAATGACAAACTTCGTTGCCTAGCCCTTGTACACACCTCACAAGGTGGTAAAACATCTAAATCACACTATTAGAAAAACGCAATTAGACATCTGTTATGAACCGATGTCTTTTAAAAAAAATACCGATCTCTTTGTGCGTGTAGTAAAAGATCAACTTTTTCACATCAGTTTTAAGCCGATGTCTTTTCTTAATTAAAACATTTGTTATATTTTGAATATAGATGTAACTCAACTCTTCAAATTTATTTTTGACATGTTCACTTGTTGATAAATATCCATGATTTTTCATTCATAAGATTTTGAAGATGTTAACACTAAGCCTAAATTTTACATTTACATCACTATTTTTAAAATAACCAATGTATTAAAACCAAATAGACATCTTTTTTGTCATATTGATTGAGTGTATAACAATTCCATATATATAATTTGTGATTTTTTTTATTGTTTTAAAATAATCTATCGCATGAAATATGCACATAACTGATGTATTAGTATGATATATACTTCAGTTTTGATTTTTATAACGGTATTATTGTTATTAATATACATCAGTTTATGGTAGCATTTTAATGTAAAAATATGTGTGACACATTGATTTAGTTTAATAGGACGATGTCCGTAATGATATCAACATCAGTTTTTATATAATAATATGATTTCAAAGGTATGAAATCACTCCATTTTTCATTTGTAATCCGATGTTTTTTAGTTTGATACGTAACACCATTTGCTCGATATAAAACATAAATTTTCTTATGGAAATGAAAGGATCGGTACTTTAATTAACTTATAAATATACAATATACGTACATTTAACAACCTAGCTACAAAGGCCAATTAGAAAGTTAAAGTCATCATGAGCCTTGACACACACTTGAGTTACGCCTTGTCTCATAAGAGGCTTCTTTCCTCGTTCCAGACTCTCACATACCGTTCGTACCCAAGTTACGCCTTGTCCACATTGCTGAACTCAAATTCTACATTCCTTTGTTATCTACAAAAATGAATATCTCAGTCCAAGATTTTGGATTCACCTACAGAAAAGAGTAGGGTATTCACCAATTTCAGCATACTGTAGGACTCTATTAATACATGCCCAGCTAGTGGTAACACTTGAAAAGGTATCACCTTCCACCAGCTTTAATACATCATATCAATATCAAAAAAGGGCAGGTTTTGTTTACCTGGACAATGCTTCTAGAGTCTGCATCTTCAAAAATATACGTATTCCTCAAATCAGATGTCCACCAACCTGAGCCGAATCTGAAATTTCCCCAATTATAGAAAAGATTGGTGTTACATTTGGTATAAAGTTCCAAAGTGAAAATTTTAGGAAAAATGGGTCATCAAGATTTTCATTATAGCTAGCTTTTAAATCACTAGCTACAATTGAACATATGATTATTAAATGAAATAGGTGAAAGTAAAGCTTAAAATAACAAGTAAACGGATAGAGAAGATGAGCTTTACCCTACAGTCCAGAACATATGGCCATCAAGTTGCCAAGACTGGATCTTCATTATTTTGGAAGATCCTTTCAATGAAGTCATGAAGGGTGATCCAGAAATAAGCTTCAAGGTGGCCTGGTCTGAAATTTTCCTTCATGCAACACCAAGCAAGCGAGCCATGATTGTTAAAAAAAAAAGTACAAGAAAAGGTTTCAAAGCTTGAAATGGAATTTACCAGGACATACTCATTAAAAGTAGATGCAATTGAAGAGTCCAAATAAATTTCAATCACAAACCTAACTGAAATATATATATCTAGTGATAGGAGGGATCACACAGCTGGAACTAACCAATCATAGATGATGCGCATGATTAGTATCAAGGCAGAGTGAGGCTTGAAGGAGAAAATAGTGATTACCTGAATACCAACATAGAGAACCAGAGAGTTGATCAAAGGTACATTGTACCTAGTCCTTGTTCGGATAGCCTCATTTTGTGAAAGAAGTTTCTGCTTCAGTTCAATCAGGAAATGTATCTTCACAGAACCAGCAGCACTCCTCTATGTAGAAAATGTATCATCACATAATAAACATGGTAAAGTCAGTAGAATGATGTACAAACAGAAATGTATAAGTTAATCTAGAGTTGGAAAGTCAAAGACAAACCGCTTGTCCCAATTTAGCATTTCTCAAGAATGGATCCATGAACTGAAACAAGTCAACCAATAACCGGTGCAAGATAAGGCCAACCCTTTTGAGAGTTTCTTGTAAGTAATTTAGGCATGAAGATTCTATGACTAACTAGTTCAAGCCATGCAAAGCTGAAATTAAACCATCCAATAAAAATGTCAAAACTTAACAATACTCCAAAAGATTAAGCATATATAAGAGAAGAGTGCACTAGAGAAAGAGGGCAAATAGAATTATTTCGATCTTTCATTAAGAACATAAACAACAGTGACAACCCGTCATACAAAGGACAGTCAATGCAAACTAAACAAACTAGGAGAGGAAAGGGAAAAACAAACAAACAAGAAATAACATACAAATTGTTCTTCCATCATTGACACAACTGAAACAAAAAAGTGGCCACTTTTACATATCAACAAGTCGTAATCTTACAGCAACTCGAACTATTCTAGGAACTAAACAACCTACAGAAGGCTCATGAAGGGACAAAAACAAATAAGAAAGAGATGGCAAAGTAAATGATCTATTCAAATACCAAACTATCAATCAGGTGATTCAGGTCCTATTTTTTTAGCAGTAAAATAAAAATCTCTACTTCAGCCCATGTTCTCTCATGTGACAATAAGAAGGCATAGTAAAGGTGATTGATATTGACCAAGCAGAAGCACTAAAATGATATACTCGATATCCTATCAAATAGAAGTGATACCAGCTAGCTATCGAGCTAAAAAGGGATAAAGCAGCCCAAAAATGAAAGAGAGATGGCAAGAACCAAAGCAATTTGGGTACAGGTTAGATTCAAAACATACTCGCAAGAATCCCATCAGAAAGTAATTGCATATTTGCATATAACATATGAAATCAAAACAACGTGGATCACCTAAAACATTGCATATTTATGAACCATATCTACACATGCATTATACAGAGATGATTAAACTTTGTTTTAATGTTTCAATATCTTATTTTATACATTGAACCATTTTGGAATTTTATTGTAAACAAATCAAATATATGAGATGACAATCATCAAAAACGTGCATTAACAGTTCGTAAGAGTGCTCTTTATAGCTTTATAACACCAAAAAAAAGCCTTAATTAGTCAAAACTAATTAACCACAATGGTTCTTTGGCTGCATTCATAAAACTCGATCACATTTTAACCACTATCATATTTATGTGAGCATTTTTTACCTTCAAATGTCATGGAAGGTGGCATGAGAAATTTAGAGAAAAGGTCCTCATTTAGGCTGCCGTGAGATTTACGAAGAGTAAGATTTCAGCAACAAATTTGAGGTAAGGTGAAGGTTTTAACCCCTTGAACAGAAAGATTTCAGCAACAAAGTCATGTAACTTGAACTTCCATTCAAATTTATAAGAAGAAAACTTAAAAGAGAAACAATACCTCATCGTTCTTTGAAATATCAACAACAGCAAATGGCCCAGGGTAAGTTCCTGCATCTGTAAATGATACCCTAAGTTAAAACCCTAAATCACTAAAAGAATTGAAGGAGGCAAATCATGGTCAGCATATATTTCAGCATATTGAATCTACATTACCAGAGGCTTATCATGATAAACAAAGACTGGAATTGGCATTCCATGTGTTTTGAATTTCCAAACAAACACCAGATATCATCGGTAAAAGCAGATTAGGAAGGCAGTACCTTATAGGAAGCTGGTTGCTTTCTATCGAGACTCGAGAGTGCCTCCAACTCCTTCAATTGTTGGCTTATCTTCTCCCAAGACTCCAGGATTTCTCTTCTCACTCGGTTCTCACTTATTTCGCCAGTGATTTGCAGCATGTGTTGAATGCTAGGTAAGATCTTGCTCCCAATGCCCTGTATTAATGAACACAAACTTGGTGGAATCTCAAAGAAAAAGTCTAGCTACAAAGAAACCCTAAATTGAAACCCTAATCTCAATTGAAACCCTAATCTCAATCATCCAAGAACAAGTCCAGATCTAAAAATGACAACCCCAAACAAGTGGAAATCAACGAACTACCTAGGACAACTAAGAAGCATAGAACTCACAAATTCGAACAAATCGAACCAGTAAAAAAAATCAATGAAGTTGAACAAAGTAATAGGAGAAGGAGAGTAGCGTCCTACCATAAAGGCAGTCGGTGATGAAGTGGTGGTCCTGATGGCGGTCGGTGATACGCCCGTTGTTTGGGAGGTTGCGCCGCAGAGAGAGATCGAGTGAGAGAGAGTAAGAGAGGAAATTGAGGAAGATCGAGAGAGGGAAAGAAAGAAAGAGGGGCGAGAGAGAGAGAGATCTCAGATCTGTGGAGAGAGGAGGAGAAGCCAAGGATGAAAGCTGGAAGAAAGAGGAGAGATGGCGGCGGCGACGGTGTTGGTGGCGACGGCGGCGGCAACAGCGAGGATGGTAGCGGCGAGTAAGAGAGGAAATAGAGGAAGATCGAGAGAGAGAGGGAGAGAAAGAAAGAGGGGCGAGAGAGATAGATATCAGATCTGTAGAGAGAGGAGGAGAAGCCGAGGATGAAAGCTGGAAGAAAGAGGAGAGATGGAGGTGGCGGCAGTGTTGGTGGCGACGGAGGAGGAAACGGCGAGGATGGTAGCGGCGGTAGTGGTGGTGGTGGTGACATCCAGGCTATGGTGAGACAAAGAGTTGGGAGCCTGGGAGAAAGGAGAGTAGGAGACGTTTGGTGACTTTGGTGGACTTCAATCTGTTCACACAAGTTTGAGGGAGAGCTTTTGTTTTGACCAAGTATGGGCGGGTGTTTGAAAAAAATTCCAAGTATGGGCGGGCGTTCAAACATTTACAAAATTTTATCGGATGCGCGTTTCAATCGTTTTTAAAATTAAATATTTAACATCTGTCAAAAAATTCAACTGTTCTCTTAAGTTTTTTTAACATCACAAATTTATTATTTGATGTAATAGATTAATTTAACATCGGTTGCTTTATTGACAGACTTAAATTACATGATGTCTAATTGCAGTATTCTAGTAGTGTCATGAATTGAAGGAAAGAGTTCGCTAAGTTTGTAAACATGCAAATGCCCAAGTCGCATGTGCCATGTCCTAGCACTTATTATAGTAGCAAAAATTGCAACAGAATTACCCTTCACCAGCGGGATGCCACCTTCAAAGATTCTGACATTCTTCTATAGGAAGTAGAGACCTCTACTGCATCTTCCAAGAAGAAGAGGCTTCTTCATAAGCGCAGCCTGCATAAGACACAACTGAGGAGTAAACAAAACTGATCAGTTCCTATCCTTGATCAGTTTCCCCACCGAGAGAAGCTTGCACTTGAAATAAGGTTCGTACAACACCCCTTTCAGCTTCAACCCCTTCATCAATTCAACATATCCCATGGTGTCCACAATCAACGAAGATCCAGTGGGCAACACCACAAAGAAAGGTCGCTTCAAGGGTACTTGATCAACAAGGATTGATTTATCATTGCACATATGATTATTCGCTCCTGTATCAAGTATCCAGGTGCATTTTTGTGAATCATAGTTATGAGGAGTACCTGCGAAGTCGGCAAAATCCTGGCTATTATACCGGTCATTGCATCTCTTTTTTTTTAGTCCCTGACGTTCAGTAAATCAAGAAGCTGTGCGTATTGAGAAGTTGTCAGCTCATGCACACTGACTCGTGACTCGGTTTCTTCAACCTGTGCAGCGAATTTCTTGTTTTTGTTGTTTTTGTTGGGAAATCCATGGATGAAATATCACTTTTCCACCATATGATTATCTTTCTTGCAGTGAGTGCAAAATAAGTTGGATTTTTTGCCTTGTCCCTGCACATCGGCTTTCTTGTTTTGGCCCTGTAGATCTCCCTTCTTAGTGTCAACATTAAAGGAAGAAGCCAAATCAGGATTCATATTAGACTTGTTTCTCAGCTCTTGTTGATCCTCTTCTAGAGAAATCATGGAATAAGCCACGCTAACACTCGGCAATGGCTGATTCATCAGTATAGAACCTCTCGCAGAGATGAAATTCTCATTAAAACCCATTAGAAACTACATAAGTTTTCGTTCATCTGTAAAACGAAATATATCTTTCGCAGATCCACATGTACAAGCAGGCAGACGTCTAGAACTATCAAGTTCATCCCACAGAGATTTGAGCTTAGTAAAATAAGCAGAAATAGACATCAAATATTGATACATCTGAGCTAACTCCTGCTGAAGAACGAACACTTGTGTTCCACTTGTTCGACCAAATCTAGTCTCGAGCTCATCCCATATTTCTTTGGTCGTCTATGCGTAGATCACGCTACTCTTGATCTCAGCAATGACACCGTTCAGAAGCCATGCCATGACCATGTCATTGCATCGCTCCCAAACCTGAGCCCTCTGAGCATCATCAACAGGTTTGGGAAAGCTTCAGCTCACAAATTTGTACTTGTTCTTTGCGCTGAGTGCAATCTTTGCCGATCTCTTCCACTGTCCATAGTTTATGCCATCGAAGTTGCCAGTGACCAGTACCAAGCCTGGATGGTCATGCGAGTGCGGTTACAAAGGGTATGTGGGATCAATTGTGAGATTGACTCCAGTTTCCAACCCCATTACAGATGTTGAGCTTCGATCCTTCTCCAATGAGCAAGAAAATGCATATCCTGGCTCTCAGAGTCGAACGCAGTACTGCGATCAACTCAGAGTAGAAACGACTACTCTGATACCATGAAAAATCGAAGAAAGCTTGAGCACAACAATGGCGGAACCGAGAGAAATGGAGGGAAAAAGAGTATGTGTATTTGTGTGAATGAATCAGAGTTCGGTTACAAAGTATATATATCGAACAACAATAAGATTGGGCCTAACTATGAGATTGGGCTGAAGGCCCAACTCTCGGTGTAACCATTCTCTTGAATGGAGCTGGAGCTTCCCTCTCCGTCAAAAAAATTAAATTTTCATCAATAGTTTAAAATCCAAAATCTAAATTAACAAGAGGAATCCTATAAGATTCAAATTTCAATCAAAAAATTGAAAATACAGAATCTAAACAAAGAAAAAGTAAGAGGAAAACCTAGCTACAGAATCGAATCTAAACGGGATTATTCCGAATTCAAAGCGGGATTCACGCAACATGAACAAAGTAAGATGGTTCAATGTTTAAAGTTGGATTCTAGTGAATATCCCAAGTTGCATTGAGTTGTAAGTTTATTTGCACGATTGCCTAAAATGCACCCAAAATACTTCATCGCCAAGTAAAAACTGAGTAAAATTCGTTTAATAAGGCCAAATTGCAAAAACCACCGCTCAACTAAATTCCCTTCGTTAAGAAAAACTTGTAGTTTTAGATATTTTCACATTTTTTAAGAAATCAAACGAAAATACACTTATATCCCTAATTATTACTCAACTTTTTCACTTTTTCGAAAACTACAACTAACATCTCCTTAATTATGACAATGACAACTTTGTAGAGTGAATACCAATTACCTAAAATAACATGTTTTTTAACAAGATTTCATCTCTAAAACGACAAGTTTTGATTAACGGAGAGAGTACTAATTTGTTATGCAACTTCCCTTAAATTAATATTTTTCAGTAAACCACTCTTTAAATAACGTTTGTCACCAATCAACAACCTCCGAGATTATTCCATCCAAATTTTGGTTAAACTTGTTCAATTACAATTTTATCCCTCTTGTTTAGTTATATGATAATTGAAATTTAACAATTAAAAAAAGAAAAACGTAAATAAGTAAGAGTTAAATTGAGATGATATAATTGACGTTATTTTTGCTTCCAAATTGAAAGTGTGTAAAATCTAATGGAGAATTAAAAAGTGATAAAGCGAGCGATTCAATTAGAGAGAGAGAGAGAGAGAGAGAGAGATTTTGTAGAAGCCGGCACCATTTTATCAGTTATTTGAAAAAAAATAACATCAACAGTTTTCTCACAATTTCATATTTATTTAAATTATTGTTATTGTGAAAATTCTATTAGAATATTGCATAAAAGGAGTGGTAAAATTATAATTTATCAAAATTTACCTATCTTTGGACATAATATATTTGGGGTGGTTAATTGATGAAAAAAGTCATTTAAAGAGTAATTTTCTTAAAATATTAATTTAAGAGGTGATTTATATCAAATGGGTGCATTTAAAGGTTGGTTTTTTGCAATTTGACTCTCTAATAATGTTGGAGAAATGGGCCGAATGTGATGGGCAAGGAAAGTAAAATGGCAGCCCATTAATCGTGCTAATTTGAAAGAGGAGTGTGGATTTGTGGCTTGGATTATTAGAGTTGTGCAGAAAAATACGACACCGTCAAAAGATATGAAACTCTAATAAAACGATATGAAAAACACGAAACGATATACATATGATATAAAAAGGTAAAACACGACAATAATCGTGTCATGTTCGGATTAACATATTTCATTCGTCGAGTATCCGACACGACACGGTAATTATTATTTTTAATATTAGTTATTCTATGATAGGAGAAATAAGATAAATGTCTTTATGTATCATAAAACTCAGTTAGCACAGTTGGTATAGCATGGGAGCACGCGTGTCTGGGTGAGCAGTAGGTTGTGAGTTCACACCTCGGGTAAGGGTTGCTTTTTTTTTCTTCTGACTTTACTTTTTTTTTTACTATCTTCTATCGACTTTCTAATTCCATGACAGAGTTTGTCTTCTTCATTTCACACCCTTGTCTCTCACAGTCTCACAGCTCGCTCTCCTCTACTCTCCTCAGTCTCGGCTCACCCTCGATCTCGCCTCTCCCCTCCTCAGTGTTGCGGCTCACCCTCGGTATCGCCTCTCCCCTCCTCAATCTCGTGGTTCTCCCTCGGTCTCGCCTCTCCTCACTCCCATTGCTATTCGTTTTAGTTTTCGTTTTGATTGTGAGTGGGTTATGTGTTTGATTTAGATATGGTGATTTTGGATTTGTGGGTTATGGGATTCGATTCAGATCTAGTGATTTTGGGTTTGTGGGTTATGGGATTCGATTCAAATCTGGTGATTTTGGATTTTGAGTGGGTTCGGGGCGGCTCTAGTGTGATTTAGGGTAGGGCAACAAATTCAGGTGAAAAAAAAAAAAACATTTTTTTTCCATAAATGGTTCGTGTTGTGTTACACGGGTATCTTATACGGAACCGTTTCATGTTTTCGTGTCGGATACCCGGTACTTATCGTGTCGTATTCAGATCGGTCTTTTTAGTGTTATCGGTTTCGTGTATCCGACATACTGTTTCTTGTCATGTTGGATACCCGATTATGCACAACCCAACGGATATTATAGCAGCCTCTTTGGAGCCGAAGAGGGCTGATAGTCGAGGATTATATCTGTTTATGTTTGATTATATATTACTGAATGGTCATTCAGAGATATAATTTTGACTTAATCGAGAAAAGGGTATATCTAATACATTTTTACAAACCCTGTTTTAATAGAAACATATCGGCTTTATTGTTATTGTTTATATTAATCAGTCGAAATTAGGGATGGTAATGAGTCGAGTGGTGGGTGGATGATCTACTTCCGTCACCCGACCCACCACCCATAACCCTTCACCCTACCCGACCCATCACCCACCAATTCTTTCACTTGTCCCGTCCACCCATCACTCACCGGTGTATTGGGTGATAATTCAGGTGAAATACACTTCATCAAATTCAACAACAAAAAAATATAGAAAAACATACGTCGAACACTTTGATGAATAAACATCTACCAAGTATAATCAAATACATCTAAAGATCCACGCAACTATCAACACTTCAAGCTAGAAGAATGTTTTATAGCTTTGTTTAATTACGAGTTAGGGTATATAGGTAATTTCGTATACATAATGTTATTATAAATATAAGTCGGGTGACGGGTCAGATGATGGGTTGGGTGACGGGTGGAAAATCACCTTCACCGATCACTCATTTAATATCTGCTTTATATTGGATTTTCACCCGCTTTTACGGGTCGGGTGAGACGAATATTCATTGAGCGCGGGTAAAATTGTCATCCCTAGTGGAAATGAGGTTGTTGATGCAAAAGGTACACTTAGGCTGAATTGATACCTCTTATAATTTGCTTGATTATCGACATATTTTTAAAAAATTATCAAGATTTTTATAGGGATTATTCGTTTATATGGACCAATGAGTCAATGACCAAAGTGGGGCAAGTATTAGCATATTTGAAAGTTGAGCACAAAAAAAAAAGTTAAATTTGAAGGTTAATTAATCCCACGTGTAAACCCATCGACACGCAACACGCTTCCCTTTCTCTAATTCTGTGCCCTTTTTTCTTTTTCTTTTTTTCTTTTTTCTTTTGAAGGATGCATCCCTTTCTGTAATACGTTACGCTGTGTTGACGGTCAAGAGAACGGATGCCGTTAATAATTCATACGGCCAGTGTCAACCAAAGACAAAGTAATCGCTGATTTGCATTGCAGGGATCTACCGGAACGGCGCATGTCGTTTGTGTTCTGAGCAACCAATTCGATGCAAATTAGTGTTGTATTATGGCCTCCATTTTCGATTTATATAAAAACACACTGTTAATAGGCAACACCTCCACCACCTAAGGACGAAGACCCGCTGCCGCTGGTGGTTACTTTGACCAAAAAAGGTCCTTGGGTTGAAAGGCAAACGGAGAGAGTTCCGACCCTTAAATAGTTGTGTAACAGGATGGCCAACATTATATTCCCTTCATCATCGCCGAGTTCGATCTCAATTAACAACAAACTCTTCGAACTTAATTGAATCGACATATCTAAACATTCAAAGGGTCATCACTTTAACTATCTACGTACACGACTCTACTTAAGCATTTCCTACCTTTATATCGAGTGTCAACCAATATATAACCGAACACGAGATCGTGTCTCACTAGTTTAACACAAATCTGTTAATAGGAGGCGGTTGATGAGGTCCGGCCAAGTCTTAAGTGGACTTGAGCCGATTATAGAGCATCTTAAATTAAACAATTCAAGACTCCGTATTATTCTACTTGTTACTATACGTCTATACCATTTTCCAAGTTCGTCAACACTTATTTTTTAGGGGAAAGAAAGAACACAGAAGCTTATCATTATTTTATCAGACGAAGAAATGTTTTTTATTTTAATAAAGGTGTCAATCAAAAGGATAAAAAGTTATCAGATATTACAAAACCAAAATAAAAATAATCACACTACAAACTCGACCGATCATCCTTTGGACAAACAGCAACAATAACATTCAGGCAAATAAAGTGGTAAATACTTATTAATTATTTTATCAAATTGTTTATTTAATATTTTAGACTCGATATCCATTGACAAGTCTTTAATTACTATGAATAACACGTGATGGGTCGTAGCGCTACCCTAAAAAAAAAATATTAACATATAGAACTTAAGTTAATTAGTTGATACTATAACGAATAAAAAACGGAAATTACTAATTAGGTGAAATGGTATTATGTGTAATTATCCACCGATATTATGTCCGATTACTTCTAACATTTATTAAAACTTCCCAAAATCAAAAATCTATATTATAATACTAAAGGAGAAGTTGTCTACGACATGTGGCGGCTTCTCCTTTAAAGTAGGATTTGTTAGTTATTTTTTTTTAGATTTTTTAATTAGTAGGATTTGTTAGTTTTTTTTTTTAAATTTAAGATTAATAATAAAAAAGAATTAGATTTAAAAATTAAATTACTAATTAACCTAATTGATATGCCATATCTAAAATAACTAACTAACCAAAACGTAATCTTATTGTTTGCATGACGATATATGTAAATCCAGAATCTAGAAACTTTCGCAGATCTTATCACTTTTAGTTAATCACCAATCTTATCACTTTGTAATGCAATCTCTTACCGGATCTATTGCAATCTTATCACTAAAATAATTTTAAAAAAATCAGATTAGTTCATTCCAAGTTTCAGATTGTTATTAATTAGATTAGTCAATTTTTATTTTTATTTACAATTATTTATTAATTCAAAGTAGATATCTAAAATCAATGATCTCTGATTTGGTTAAAATTTTGAATTTTGAAATCAGTTTTTGTTTTTCCAATTCTTTAGATCAACTAATCTGATTTGGTTACAATTTTGAATTTTGAAATTTAAAAAAAAGGTATTCACATCACCAAAATCGTAGTACTACACTACTCCTGTTATAAATACTACCCTAACTCTTCCTGATTCAATTGTTCACATTTTTACGGAGTATATTCATTTGCTTTTGTGCTGCTGTGTTGCTTTTATATCTTAATCTAACATAATCATATTTGCATATGCAGGTTATTGATTCTACCCTAATTTACTTGATTTTAATCCCACCCCAACTTCCCTCTCTTATTGTCCTTCTCAGTTTATCCGATTAATTACGATTCCATTGATTCTACTTGGAATTATGTCCAGTTGTGCTTAACTACTCGGAAAATTGATGTGAAATCGATCGACTTTGTGTTGCTGCGTGGAATCCTTAGTCAAGATGTACGTGAAATCATTCAACGTAACACTAAATACTTCCAATTCGATTTGATTTGAAGTTATCTAATTAATCTTTTGGTTTCATCTTATAAATATAGGGGCAAGCTAATGCGGATTTCATTTATTTTATTTATGGTTTTAGTTAGCTGCATTCGTTCAAACATACTCCGTATATTCTCATGGTTATATAATTAAATTTATGGAAGATTTTGCTAATTAATCTTTTAAACCACTTTTTAATCAATAAATTTTAGATTTTCAATTATAATTTAGTCATGGTTATATAATTAAATTTATGGAAGATTTTTCTAAACAAATCACTTAGGATATGATTTGTTTGTTAGTTTAGATATTCACTGGATAAGATCAAACAAAATCATATTTATCTCAAAAAATCAAATTTGATTACATTATAACTTGCCATTTGTTCAAGAAAATATTTGATTCTATTTTTTTGTTATATTTTTTATTCCACAAATTACTAAAGAATATTTCGGTTTTAGTTTTAATTTCTAATTTTTTAGATAAATAACTCAAAATTGATTCATTCATTTAATTTTGAACCATATGTATGTTAATTAAAAGATAAAACCAAATCTCATAGGTTCTATTGTTTAGGCAATGTATCTTTAATTATTTTTATTTATTTCTTCTTCTTATCAGTTTGTTAGAGAAAATACATCTGTGACTTTTTTTTATACGGATGTTTTCCACCACATGCTATATACAAGAATTCAAATCCCTATTTATTTTTGTATGCAAGATTATTATCTCCATATGTATGTTGGATGGTTACAAGTAATGCTTACAAGTTTTGACATCGATAAAAAAAATGATAAATGAAATTATATAAACACATATTTTTAAAAAAGATCCGTGCAATGCACGGGGTATTAAGCTAGTCTTATCCTATAAATTAATCACAAATTTACAATCAACCGTATAATACATTGAGGCTAGACCAATTTTTTGGCCTATGAATACATTCTTCCATTCACACCGGCAAATTTCGTTTTCCTTTTTTTATTTCCCAGAAAACTAACATCCCAAGGGCTCAAACCATCCCGATCGTCCATCTACCGCATCGTATGCCACGTGGAAAGATCTGAACGAGCGCAGAGATATCCCAGCAATGCCCATGTCAACACGCCCGCAGAGGATTCCCCCTCCCTTGGGTATAAATAACCACCAACTTCCCCACCCTTCACCTCATCTAGCACCATCAACTTCTACTTCATCCTCCCTGTTTTCCATTTTGAGATCTCTCTCCCTAAAACGAATCGATGGCTCCCAGAGATCTGACACAGCCCGCTGATGGCGGAACCGTCGCAGGAGGCGGCAGAAACGCCACGGAAATGCGGTACAGAGGCGTGAGGAAGAGGCCGTGGGGCCGCTACGCCGCCGAGATCCGTGACCCGAACAAGAAGGCGCGCGTCTGGCTCGGCACCTTCGACACAGCCGAGGACGCCGCTCGTGCCTACGACACCGCCGCCCGCGGCTTCCGCGGCTGCAAGGCTAAGACAAACTTCGCCTATCCGCCGCCCTCCGCCGCCGCCGATCTGGTTCTCTCGGCCTCACCTTACCAGGTCACGATCGCCGCTACCGCGCCGGTGGATACGCCGAACAGCGACTCGGCCGGCTCGTCGGCGGTGGTAGATAACGAGTCTAGCGAGGGAAGTCATGATGTTAACCGGCCGAGAATTTTCTTGGATCTGGATTTGAACCTTCCGGCGCCGGAGGAGGAGTGATGGTACGGACCGTTTAGTCGGGCCGCCACCGACGCCGCCGCGGAACCGTGAAGAGCTGAGCGCCTGGACCCGGTTTGATTATTGAAGATTAACAATTAGTTAATTATCGGCTTTGATTGGGTTGTAATTTGTAATTAGGTAGATTAAATCATTTTTAAAAAAGAAAAAGCGGATCTAAACAGGAAGAAAACCACAAGAAAAAAAATTTCTGTATTGGTTTTTTGAATTAGATTATCTTCCTATGTATGTAAAGAATCTAAATTAGTGTAGTCATTCAAAATGAGATGAACAAGATTTTTCATCTACAATTTCTTCCCTTACACATTTAAACAACACACATCGATTTTCTTTCAAACTATTTGTTCAAATAAATAAATAAAAAATTTAGTCAAATGTAAAATTTGATATTCTCTTCTAAAAAAATGAAAACTCATCCCAATTTTTTTTGTTTTTGTTTTTTATTATGTAAATGTATGGTGGTTGATGCAGTGGACTAGTGAAGTGTGAGATTCCGAGTTAGAAACTCTGATCGGGTCATATAAAAAGGGAGGTGTGTGAAATTTATTATGTTTTTTATTTTAAAGTCGAGATCTAACTTTCTAAAATAGAAATTTAAACTCTTTATAAAGACTTAGGACATGTTTGACACGACCTTATTTGTGCGATTTTTAAAAAAATAATTTTATTAAAAATTTATATAATTTATCATGTCAAACAAAAATTACTTTTTAATCTATCTATAAAACCTAAAATTGAATTAAAATTTTCATTCAAATTTTAATTTTAACCTAAATTGTAATTTTGAGCTACATTAGGCCGACAATTAGTCCTGACCTTTATATTGTATACAGTAAATATGAAATAGGCAGTTTATTTTGTCCAACACGGAGGCTTTCAGGTATTGGGCGAGACTGTATGGTGTTGGTAACTTTGATGTGAGCGAATCACAAGGTGGAGATTGAGGGAGTTTTATATAAGGGGGTTGATCCAACGGCTAAAACAAGTGGAGGAGTAAAATACAGTATATAGGAGGAGGGCACGTTAGTTGGGTATTTGAAAAGAGGGGCGGCCACCGACGGCGTATCACTCTGACTGGAGATTGGAGAAGGTGTAGGTTGGAGGTGTGGGGCCCACAAACGAGTAAAGAAATCGGGTGGTGGTGCTGGTGGTGTTGACCAGGTCCCCCGTACATCACCGTCCTCCTAAGCTGCCACCTGGATTTCTCTTCCTCCTGACATTTCGCTCCGTCGCCAGCCCCCTCCTTTTTCATTTACGGAGTATCTTCTACCGAGTGTTTTTTTTTACTGCTTTATTTCATAGTACTATTAAAATTCATTTGGATTGTATTGTATGTTTTTTTAGTAAATTAAAAGTACTAATACTATAATCCCCGCACTATGGTGCGGTTTTTTTAAACTAAAATTTTAGCAATATAAAAAAATATATTATGAAATATTAATAAAACCTAAAATAAAAATCATTACCACAAATGTATTTTATAATTCTCTGAAAAAAATATTTTTAAAAAATCTCATGCAATGTATAATACATAAATATAGATTGAATCACTCAGTAATAATAATAATATCATTATAACTTTGTTTAAATGTGATGTGTCATAACCAATAGTTATATTCAATGCTTTGAATTAAGCCCAATAGTTACATTTTTTCTTTAATGTTTTAAATTAAGCCCAATTGTTAGTAAATGGTTACATTTTTTTTCTTTAATGTTTTAAATTAAGCCCAATTGTTAGTAAATATGTTAAGAATAAAAGAAAAAAATGTGATTAGTTTAAAGAGATAAAAAAAGAATAAAAATAATAATTAAAGAAAATAAATAATTAAAAAAAGGGACAAAAAAACTTCATTGGTGGAAAAGAGAGGATTAAGGAGAAGTTGACACATAAGCCTAAAGTGTTCTAGATTAAGAGTATATATATGTAGATGTAGATTGTTAGTAAATGGTTACATTTTTTTTCTTTAATGTTTTAAATTAAGTCCAATTGTTAGTACATATGTTAAGAATAAAAGAAAAAAATGTGATTAGTTTAAAGAGATAAAAAAAAAGAATAAAAATAATAATTAAAGAAAATAAATAATTAAAAAAGGGACAATAATGAATTGCCATAGACAATAATGAATTGTTAGTACTAACATAGTTACCCGCCTGAACTTGATGAAATGCTAGAGTGCGGAGGAACTTATTTGCCTCTAATGTGATGATGTTTGGTAGTTAGTGTAAGTATGAATTGCTTATTTGATTGATATGATGTGCAGCTTTTGTGATATGACGAATACTGCTATGTGCGACACTATGCTAGATCTGTTATTGTATATGACTAGACCTGTCAAAACACAACCCGACCCGGTGACCCGACCCGACCGACCCGAAAATTTTCCGACCCGAACCCGAAAATTTTGACCCGAAATTTTTTTTCGACCCGAACCCGAAAAACCCAAAATTTTTCGGGTAATCTGGGTTTCGACCCGTTGACCCGATTGACCCGGTAATTTTGACCCGATTTACCCAATTGACCCGATGACCCGGTTGATTTATAATTATATATAATTATTTTTTATATATATAATTAAAATTTATCACAAAATTATCAAATAATGATTTTTTTAATTTAAAAAAGAAAAATTTGACAAACCCGAAATCGACCCGAACCCGACCCGAAACCCGATCAAACCCGAGTTCGAGTCAACCCGAAAAACCCGAAACCCGTTTTACCCGAGACCCGTTTTACCCGAAACCCGAAGTGACCGGACCCGAACCCGACCCGAATGACCCGTTTGACAGGTCTATATATGACTATCCTTGACATGAATATGATCTGTTTATGAATGTGTGATACGATTACTATGTTGTATAATTGTTACGTTATATGATTCATTGGATTGGAATTACTAGGATGCTAGAACTAGATTGATGAAATTTGATTCTGACTTGGAACTTAGGAAGGACATATGGGATTAGCCCTTAGAGGTGGATGATTTCGCCTTCTGAATTTGAAACTTGCTTGACTAACATCGGGTTTAAGGGATCTTGAATAATGTTTAAAAAGGACTAACTTGGATTTTGAGAGACCGAGCGCGATCGGAAATTTCCATGATTTGAAGGCCAATCTTTTTCAATTGCGGAATCTGCTTGAACTTTTCAAACCCGGGCAACTCTATAATACTTCACGAAGTGGATACAGGCATTTATGAGGGCGCATGCTAACACCTAGTGATGATATTGTAGAACTTTTAGAGTTGTGGTACTTCCGAAAAGTCGAAGCGGGGATGTGATAGGGGCGCTTATTGCATACTTGTCAAGGCCGATCGGAGATGTCACGACCGTGACTAGGGTGTTGTGAGAATCCCGGAAGACGCAACCGAGATGATTACAAGATCATTGGACATGGTCCTTAGACTCATCAATTTAAAACTTCATCCCCTACTTTGTTTTGGTTTTAGTCTCGGGGACGAGACTTGTTTTTAGAGGTGGATGATGTAAAGGCTCGAATTTTTAAATCTTAGTTTTTTTTGGAAAAAGGAAAAACAAAATGAATTTAAAAGCGGAATTGAACGGAAAACTCACTAATTTGGATTTTAGAACTCTCAAAGAGGATTTTTTACCTAAATAAAATTTTGAGAACTAACATGGCAATCTCGATTCTCAGATTTTAAATTCTAATTTCACAAAGGAAAGAGCGGGATTTGGGAAACTAACATCGGGATCTAGCGTCGGAAATTCAAACTATAGCTTTCGGGACCACATCTTGTCTCATTCTCCCATGGGGATCCAAAATCTCAGCCCTATAATGGTCTCCATGGAGCCAATTTGAAATACAAAGGAAGCTTCCTTCTTACCCAAAGAAGCCAAACACCCCCATTTTGCTTTTCCATCTCCCATCTTTGACCATACCCAAAGTAGCCAAGGAGACAAGCTCCATGTCTCTCTCTTAGCCCCATCCGTTTTAGCCCTCTCCCATGCTTCCTTTTTCTCTTCAAAAATCAGATTTGGCTCAACCAACACACCACACAAAAATCAAACACAAGCCTTATCCAAAAAGCTCTCAAGGAACCTTATCCTTTCTCCTTCTTTCTTTCTCCTTTTTCCTCCTCCATTGCTGAGAATTCCAGAAGCCCTAACACACCATTTCGTGCTCAAATCCTCCCCACAACATTCCTACTTCATCATCCCCTTCAACCCCCTTCTCCATTACATGCCAAAAGAGCTCCATTCCACCTCTTGAGCTCAAAGCAAGCCAAAGCAAGCTCCTTTTCTCTTCCTCCCTCCATGAGCAGCAACAACATCTCCCTTAGCCTCCCTATGAGGTCCTCAAAGTGGAAGAAGAAGCCCCAACAGCCCGGAGAAGTCGGAGAAGCCCGGAGAAGCCCTAGGAGACTCAAACTCGCTATTTTCGGATTCAAGAAGGTAACAGCTCGTTTTTCCCTCCTTCCACCTCATACTAACTCAAAGTTCACACCTTTAACACCATTTAACAATCCTAGGCACCCTCGCGCAAGAACGAGTCCAATCGGAGCCCGGATGAAGCTTCACGAGCAAACCGAAGGAAAAGAAGGAACTTGGGTGAGAAATCCGTTCAAACCTAGATTTTTATGTTCAATCTTTGTTCTAACATATTCCTAGAAGTCTTAAGAAAAATTGGGAAATGGGGGATTTGGTTGGGGTTTAAGAAAATGAGAGCTCGGTTTGGTAATTAATAGAATAAGGAGGGTCGATTTTGGATTTTATAAATAAAGGGGTCGGTTTTGTCAATTTCAAAGGGGCTGATTTTATGAGATAAAAATGGTTGGGATTTTTAAGGGATTTGGAAATATTTTATGAGAGTGTTTAAAAGAAAATGGTATTTAAAATATTATATAATAATATTATTATTGAGACTTGGAGATTTAAAAGTATATTCTTGGGATTAAATTGGAATAGGAATTTGATGAGCGTTTTCAAGGATCGGAATTTCTAACTAGTTAATTCGGATTTTGAAATGGTTTCGGGACTAACTCGGAAATTATGTGATCGGTGACTAACTAGCATGATTGATGTGGATGGTTAACTAATATCATGATTGGTGTGTACTAATGACATGATTGATTGACTAATGGCATGGTGAAGTGTTAGAGTTGTGTAGCGTTAATTTATGATTTCGAGATATGATGAATATGATGAACTTGATATATGTGATATGCGGATTATTGATATATTATGACAAATACATGAATGTGGCTGAATGGAATGATGAGCATGATATGGTCTTGTGGAAGGTGGCAATATGATGAATGGTTGAACTTGATGGAACGATGATTGTGATATGGTTGTTATTCTCGTCGAATGATATACTTGAGTGCTTGGATGATTAGACGTAGACTTATATATGTGTTCTGATATGTATCTAGGTGATCTTTAATCTATTATAATGCTTGCCTTGCTGTTCTGCACCGCCAGGTAAGTCTCTTCGGAGCTTACTCAGATTGAATAGAGCTATTCCCTGCTTTAGGTGCATGATATACTAGGTGCTTGCATTCATGATCAGCATGCCATGTAGTACCATGCTAGGTTGCATCGACTGTTGAGCATTCTATTTCTTTATGTGTATGTAAACCGAACGGCCGTTATCTGTGAAGTAACTAGAGTCATTGCTAGGGTTATAGGACGACCTAGTCTCATCGGGTCCCGTCCTGAGTCAATCGAGTCATGAACTTCCTTATATTATGAGATGTCTGCGGGCTTTATTGTGGAGCGGGTTAGGCATGCGTGCCGCCCGATTATGATGGAATGCATTCACGAGCTGGCCAGTCTCCGCCCTATCGGAAGGGGGTGGAGGTAGGAGAGGGACATACCACTTGGTATTCTGTGCTAAGGCCTTATTATTATTATGCACTTGATCTTAGGAGCATGTTAGTGTGTTAATATTCCGCCATGCATCTAGAAGCATCTTTATTAGGTATAGTGTATATGTGTGCTTAGGGTTGGGATGCAGAGCTAAAGAGGGCATCGATCTGATCCCGCCCCATATCAAATTTTTTAGGTATCCGTTATGCTTACTACTGTTGATGCTGATTTGAGTCCATGACCGCTGGGTCTAACATGGCGGAAAGAGAGAGTTGAGATCCCAACTTCACCAATTTAATTAAGGCTCGAATTTGAATGGTTGATCATATTTTGACCCGGCTCTGCCGTGGCACCCCTTTGTATTATGCTTTACTTCCGCTATTTGTGTGACCTTTGGTTTTCCACGCTTAGACTTATGACAGGTACAGGGGACTTCCCCGGGGATTCCAACGATCCCTTCAAATTTTGGGTATGAAATCCCACTTTAAAATGTTAGGATAGAATTTCAAACCTTCAACCTGTACTCGGGGCGCAAGATCCTAACGAGGGGTTTCATCCCTCGAAACGTAACCCGAGAATCATAATCCCGGGCCGTTACAGGGGCTACCTCGCCGATTCTATGGGAGGCCGGTTCGGAGACAGACGGGGCTACCTCGCCGATTCAGAGGATGACGGAGACGATTCGGAGATCCTGCTGAAATCGAGAAGAGCTAGCGAGATCCATGGACAGCGAAGGCTTGTGCGGAGATCGGGGACGCCTTTGAAACGCACTGATTTTGCCCCCCTCTCCGTCCGAGCAACAAACCACGATACCAGGCGTCGGATAGGAGCCACCATGGACAGCGAAGGCTTTTGCGGTTCCTCTCCCTTGTCGGCGATGAGAGCGATGAAGTAGGTTTCAGGAAGAGCAGGAGGAAGAGCGACGGAGTAGTTTCAGCGAAGGCGCGGATCGATTTCAGGGAGAGGAAGAGGAGAGAGAGGAGATTTGAGATTTGGGAGGCGATGCTGCAACGCTAATTTAGGTTAAGATTTCAGGGGCAATTTTGTCCAAAAAATTAGAGGTGGACAAAAACCTAGTTTGCTGTACTTGGAAGACACTCCCTCAATAAAGCCCAAAAAAAAGGCCCGTTGGACAAATTTTCTCATTATATAATCAATTAATTTGATAAAATAATTATAAAATCAAAAAGTTTAACTTATATACACTTAAAGAGTACAGTATGAATTAGGAAATGTAATTAATTTTATTGACTGTGAATGACTTTAATGCAATAATACGTTTTGGAATAAAACCAGGCAAGATATATATGGAGGAGCACTAACATTTAGGTACATACTCCCAAACTAAGCAACTGCTACCTTATCTTATATTCTTAATTATAAAATGCAATAGTATATTATATTACTGTATTAATTATACTATAGGGAGTACCGACAAACTTACCGAATGCATGCCTCCCACTGCCGCTCATGAATTATATATATATATACCGCGCTCTTTTTGTTCTTTCAAAATTCAAACTAAGATTTTACGTTATCCACCTTGAATTGTTTTTTTTTTCAAGATATATATGGTGGCATGGCAATAGTAACTATAAATGGTTATTTAGATTTACGTGGAATTTTGAATTTAAAAAAAAAACATAACTACAGTAACTTATAATTTATTTTTATTCTCGTATTCTCAATATTTATTGTTCTCTATTACGTAATTGAGTATTTTATTGGTTCATTTATGTGGAATTTTCTTCAAAACATATAAATTGCTTAATCATTGTATAATTATAGAGTATGTAACAATGACATTAATCTAGAAAAGTGCTATTTTGTTTTTAAAAAATGATATTGCCATGAATTTAGACAATACAATATGCTTATGTTTTTTAAAAATTGGAAATTTCGCAATCCATATTTAATTTTGTAACGGGAAATGGATACGTGTGGACATGATTATCATGAATTTATTATTCATGACCAATATAAGAAATTCGACTGTTTTCTGTAATACGAATCCAACCTGTTGCTATTTTTTTTTTCCCGAAATCCAACAAGTTAATCTAATCTATCTTAACTAGTTCAGTACCCACACCTTGTGCAGACTTTTTTAGTTTAAAACGTATAATAACACTATATATATATATATATATATATATATATATATATATATAGAGAGAGAGAGAGAGAGAGAGAGAGAGAGAGAGAGAGAGAGAGAGAGAGAGAGAGAGAGAGAGAGAGAGAGAGAGAGATATCTAATGAGAAGTAACATTTAAATGAGAAGATGAGAAGTAAACCTTATACCTCTTAGATTAAAATAATTTTTTTTATATGGATATATAGGACATATCTAATGAGAAATATATCAATGTTTTTTTTAAAAAATTATTTTTTACGCTATTTATCTAGAGGGTGATTTAAGGTTCATTTTAGGGTTTTTATGCTAATTTAAATTAGCTTTTTCATTCATCATCTAAAAAACTAGCATAAAAATTAATTTAAAAAAAACATTGATATATTTATCATTAGATATGTCCCCTATATCCATATAAAAAAAATTATTTTAATCTAAAGGGTATAAGGCTTACTTCTCATCTTCTCATTTAAATGTTACTTCTCATTAGATATCTCCCCATATATATATATGTGTGTGTGTGTGTGTGTGTGTGTGTGTGTGTGTGTGTGTGTGGTTATATACACTACAAATCCAAAGGCTGGAAATGCACGTCCTTAAGGACGTGCAAGTCTTGTGACTAATTAATTAACATTTTAAAAAAATAATTAACCCCTTTTAACCATGCACGTCTTTAAGGACGTGCATGATTTGGGGTTATATACACTACAAATCCAAAGGCTGGAAATGCACGTCCTTAAGGACGTGCAAGTCTTGTGACTAATTAATTAACATTTAAAAAAAATAATTAACCCCTTTTAACCATGCACGTCTTTAAGGACGTGC
The DNA here is from genome assembly GCA_037127255.1 of Persicaria tinctoria. NCBI lineage: Eukaryota > Viridiplantae > Streptophyta > Magnoliopsida > Caryophyllales > Polygonaceae > Persicaria > Persicaria tinctoria. The sequence continues at coordinate 14,137,332 of JBANSL010000012.1, forward strand.
ATGATTTGGGGTGTATACAACCAACACGTATATATATGTGTGTGTGTGTATCATGCTTATTTAGATTATTACTATCATTATTATTGACAAAAAAAGATTATTAATTCATAATGTAGTGTTAATTGGACAATGTTCGAGAGAGTGTTATCTCGAAGCTTTTAACTTGTAGCGTGGTTTCAGAATAAACTGTCCGAGAGTCTTGTCTCTCGTTTCACCAAAAAAACATGTAGTGCTAAGTATGTATTGATAAGATCTTGTGTTTCTAACCAAAATGTAAAAACGTACATCTTTTATTTTAAAAAATTTTAAGGAATTTTTGTTTTTAAATTTGGATTCTAAGTTATAAAAAGAGTCCTAAAAGATTAAAAAAAATCAAAATTTAAAACAAAATTGTGTAAATTAAATATACCACATAAAAATTATAAAACATAATTGAATTAAATATTTACCCTATGATTTATCAATTAACAACTAACAATTCTTATCAATTAATAACAAATAAATCCTTGCATATATTCTTCTTCTTTTTTTTAGCAACTAACCACCACAAATCCTATGCCATATTTTTTTTTGTTTTTAGGAAGCAATTAATTTAATTTGTATTTTATCTTTATTATTTTTATTATTAATCTAATTAATTTATAGCAAATCCTATATATATAAAAAATCTACTTTAAAGGATAAGTTGCCACATGGGCTAGGCGACTTCTTCTTTAATATTATTAATAATTGATTGTAAGATTGTGCTATATGCACATGAGACAGGTGTTATATTCACTCCAACAGACGGATCTTTGATCCGTTTCACACCATGAGTACGATACTTGTCCAGTAATCATTGTAAAAAAAAATATCTGTTTCACCATGAGTACGATACTCCAACAGACGGATCTTTGATCCGTTCGAAGTTCGAATCCCCGTGGAAACATGGGAATGCTTGTGAGTGGGAGGGTCAACCCCTTAAATGAGCCTACAATAACTCGATCAAGATGTAGAGTGGGCTAAGCCCACTTGAACTGGAAAGGATAAAAAAAAAGCGAAAAGATCCTAAATCCGTCAATTGTAAAAAAATAAAAAATAATATATATGACAGATCAAGGAAAAAAAAGAAGTAGCAACAAGGGCAGATCTGTAAATTTATATATACAAAAAAGACAAAAAAAAAAAAAGGACGAATCCATGTTCTATTCTATATAACCCAAAACTACGGACGGATTTTAAATCTGTGTATATTTTTTTTTAATAACTTGTAAGGATTAATGAACAAATATCATTCCATGCTAGAAATGGATCCTAAATCCATCCTTGTGAAGTCTATATAGCATTTGTAACGGGTGCCCGTAGTTGTAACAAGAAACAAAGGCACGACGCCATCAAAGTCGCAACTTTACAAACCATCCAGGGACACGTGGCGTATTGGATGGACGGGGTGGGGCCGGGCGACGGTGACAGGCGAAGACTCGTGGCTGCAGGTGGTCCTAGGAAAAAAAAAAATAAAAAAAAAAGAAGAAAAGTTAAGAAAGGACCCACTAGATGATGTAAGCAACGCGGTTTTTGGCCACGTGGGAAACCTACCGCCAATGGCAAGGGCAGATTGGGGATTTCGTTATTTATTGGTGGCGGCTGCTGTACGGGCGGGGGAGGCGGAGCCTTCCGACGGTGACGGCGCCCACAACACGACCGCCGTTTGCTTGAGCGCTGAACGTTTTTCCAACAGTTGCCCTGCCAACTAACACTCAAACAGGCCGAGTTACATTACTCCAGTAATTTACTATTCTACCAAAAAGTAATTGAATTTGGCAACTGTGAAATATCCGACGGGCCGTTAACGGAGGCAAACAAGTGTCGGGTTACATTGATTTATTATTATTATTTTTGCGGTTATAAGGTCGGGATCCACCAACCTAACACAAAAGCTTAAGCTATTGTGTAGAGTTTCACCTTTCCTTATAACCCATCATTTTTACTCTTTTATAATCAATGTGGAAGGGACACTCCCATACCAAACCTCTCAACACGCCCCCCTCAAGTGTGACTCGCACTTGACAACGAACCCATGCCGGATCTAGCTGAACCCGGCTCTGATACCATGTGAAATATTCGACGGGCCGTTAACGGGGGGCAAACATGTGAAATATCCCACGTCAAATTTTCGTCAAATGTATAAACATTTATCGATTTTTGATGTCAATAAACATTTATTGCGACAAAAATAAAATATCGACAGTTGAAATTTGGGTCGATAAAATGATGAACTCACTATGTATTTGACGAAACGAAATCGTGTAGAATGATAAAAAAAAAACGAAATCGTGTAGATAGCAAGTCGATAAAAGGATCCCCTTACATTATATATATATATATATATATATATATATATATATATATATATATAGAGAGAGAGAGAGAGAGAGAGAGAGAGAGAGAGAGAGAGAGAGAGAGAGAGAGAGAGAGAGAGAGAGAGAGAGAGAGAGAGAGAGAGAGAGAGAGAGAGAGAGAGAGAGAGAGAGAGAGAGAGAGAGAGAGAGAGAGAGAATGGGTAACTTGTGCACACACTACTAGAAAACGCTCTTATACTCTCGAAATTAACCTTGAACATAGCCTCGACATTAACCTCGAAAACATGTTACTCTCGAAAATACCCTCGAATTCGACCACAAGACAAATTTCGAGGCGTAGAGGAGGGAGGTTAAATGTGGCCTCGAATATTAACCTCGAATTTATTTTTTCGAGAGTAAGATAGCCTTCAAATAATTTCGAGGGTAATTTCGAGATCATTAGTATCGAACTATTTCGAAGCTAAATTTAGTGCTATTAACCTTAAAATTGCCTTCAAATGAAAGTGGTAGGTATTTTCGAGGGTACAAACTTCGAGGCTAAATAGTATCGATTCATAACCTCAAAATAATTGAAGTGCAAAAACGAGAGTAAAATAACATCCAATTTAACCACGAAAATAACCACCAAAATATTTGAAGGCTATCATACCCTCGAAAAAGTATTCTCAGGTTAATATTCGATGCCACATTTAACCTCCCTCCTCAACGCCTCAAAATGCGTTTTGGGGTTAAATTCTAGGGTATTTTCAAGGGTACTGTGTTTTCGAGGGCATTTTATTAACTCATTTTATAGTCAATTTAGTGGTTAAATTTAATATTTTAGTTTATAAACTTTATAAATTTTGTAGCCAAATTTGAGGTTAAATTCATTAACATCAAATTCTTTTTTATTCTTTAATTTATGGATACATAAAACATAGATTTTACTTTACATAACACAATAAACAAATACAAACATCAAATGTTTGAGAAACATAAATTTTATTATTAAATCATGCACAAAATACTAGTTCAACCATAACCACAAACATAAACATGTCCTCATACCACTAAAGGTACTAAACCTCTAAGTTATTCCCACCAAACCATCTAAACAGGTCCAAAATATTTGCATACCAAAGTTTTACATTATATATCCAACACACCCATGCTACCTACAAATTAAGGGTTAGAGTTTGGAAGACCGGAAGGAGACGATGAAGCTTGACCTACTTGAAGGAGACGAATAATGGTGGACTCGAATTCTTGTTGGTTCTTTACAAGTTCAACAATGGTACTTCGTAGCTCTTGTATCTCATCTCGCTATCCTTTTCCACAAGGCAGCATAATGTTCCTACAAACATGTAAGTGTGAGGCATAATGTTCCTAAAAACAAAAGCATACACAAGTACAGAAGCATACATACAAAAACAAACTTAAATTCACACCAAATTAAACTGACATGAAGAAAAAAACACAAAAGATAAAAGAAGTAACACAACTACAACTGAAATACATGAGTACAGGAGCACAATGAGGCACAATTACAGCTAAATCCTAACTAAAATTGAATCCTAACTAATTTAGATAATATATTTAAAAGGAACAAATGAATCTTAACTAAAATTCAGATTAAGCAAACATGAAGAAAAAACACACCAGATAAAATTAGTGACACAATTATAGATAAATACAGCTGAAATACACGAGTATAGAAGCACAATTACACAAACAGAAACAACAATTGCACACAAACGGTTAGACAATCATAATACTACTTTGCTAGATAGGTCAAGCAAACCAACAGAAAAGTTCTCAAAAATTGAAATCAACCAAAATCCAAATACAAAGAGAAGAGGAAAAGATTGGAGAGAACCTTACAAAGCTGAAATAATTATTTGAGTGGGAAAAAATTTAGTACAAGGAAAAAAATGTTACTACTAAGAATTAATCTATAGAAGAAAGAAATAAATAAAACAACAGCCAAATCAAAAAGAAATAAGGAAATAAAACAGCTCCCAAATAGCTCTCATTAATTAGACTAAAGAAGAAAGAAAGAAATACAATAGATCCCAAATCAAAAAGAAAGAAATATAACAGCTCCCAAACAAATCTTTACTTGGACTCCATATCCAAAAATTTAAAACAAAAAAACAAACCTTAACAAATAAAACACAAGACCATATTCAGGCTACGAACTACTATTGGATTAAGCAACAAACACCTTCCATTTAAACAATTCCTATCTACAAGCCAAGTTCAACAAAGCTCAAGATCATCTATCTTTTACTTATTAATTAGCCAGTAACTATCCCCAAACAAGAAAAATCACACGAAACCAAACATTAAATCTACCATTCAAGCCAGTGAAGGGAAAGTAAAAATAAAACAACTCCCAATAGCAAGAATCCACATCATAATTCCAACAAAGATAACTTAAGCTTAAATTCTTTGGACATCTTTTTCAAAGGCTAAATATACCATTCTAGCCAAGGGGTAAATAAAAAAAATAGTTGAGCATTGTTGCTCCATATCATAATTCCAACAAAGATAACTTAAGCTTCAATTTTTAGGAGATCCATTCAATGAGCTAAAAGATGAATAATTTTAGGAAGCACCTTTGACAGAACTTAAAGATGAAGGGGGGTGATTAATTTCTTTGATGCATATGTTTACCTTTGGTAGATAGAGGAATATCAGAATATGTCCTCATTGTATCCTTCATTTTTTTCTAATTTCTGAATTTATTATTTTATTTTACTAAAAGATCAGTGATCGACTTCTTATGTTACTCTTAGTTAATTTCACGATTTACTTGGATTGTCACTTCTCTTAAGCAATTGCTATAGTTGTGTATCAAACCTATGAAACAAAAAGAGAAATAGATACCCAAAAACTGAAATAGGATAGTTCATTTTTTTGGCATTTGTTTATTTTCATTTAAACAAATCACCTTCCCACAGAAGGACACAACACAGGCCTACATAGTTCCTTTACCTTCCAACAGTAATTCAAAGCAGAAATTAAAACTGGAAATAAATTAGAACATAAAATCAAAATAAATAAATAAAATACCTTGTTTGAGGGTAATGGAAATCCAGTTGGGAGAAGTTCTCAAAGCTCCAATTTGCCTTCCAACCATAAACCTTGTTTCCATGGCTACGAGTGACAACAATGCCGTGAATTGCGGGGAGATAGGAGATGAAGGAAGGATGTAAACAACACAACATAATTGCGGGGAGATAAGAGATGAGATTGCGTACCATATCGGAACAGGAGAGGGATCTCGGATTCATTGTAGGGGATAAATCTCTGAAGAGGAGATCGATCGGGTTCTCATCTTCAAGAGCCATTCGAGAACAGGGAGCCGCTGAGAGGGAGAATCTAGGAGCTATAGAGGAGAGAGGGAGCAGCTGTTGTAGAGGCGAGAGGGAGAAGCAATTGTAGAGGCCGTAGAGACGACAGGGAGAGGATGTAGAAGGTTGTAGAGGCGACTGGCGAGAGGCTAAGAGCAGCAGCTGAGAGGGAGAAGCGGCTGAGTGATCTAGGGTTAGAAAAAGTGAGCAGATGCCTTTTATACCACCACCTAAATTATCAGAAATTGGGGGAACTATGCCCCTTAAGTAAAAAATCAAAATTTTACATTCCCTCCTAAATTTTAATAACCGGAAAAGTATAAATTTAACTCTTAGTCTAAAATTTTACATTCCCTCCTAAATTTTGATTACCGGGAAAGTATAAATTTAACTCTTAGTCTAAATTTATAGAAATAAATTTCGACCAAAAATTTATAGAAATAAATTTTGACCAAAATGTTTTTCGAAATAAATAATCTAGGTATACTATTTGTCATTTCTAAAAGTGAAAATATATGTAAATTAATAATACCTTAACAAAATTGACTTACTTTAATCGAATGTATCATCATCATTATCAAATCCGTGAATGTCATCCACATACTCTACTTCTGTATCAGACTCGGTAGGAAAATCTTCTTCTTCCTCATTTTCAAGCTCAAAATTATCATTCTCGTGAAATGCCCAAAATTATTTTTTGGTATTTCTATTTTAAGTTAAGTAAATGAATATATGGATACAATTTTGAAATAAAATAATTTAAAAGATTATTATTATTATTATTATTATTATTATTATTATTATTATATACTCCCTTCGTTAATTAAAACTTGACGATTTACTATTCACGCACGCGTTTTTAGGCGTTAAAAACTATATAATATATTAACTTTTTTAAAAAAATTTACATAATTTCATACTTATAACAATTAAATATAAATTTATAAAAACAAATTTAAAAAAATATTATTGTAATATTTTATATAGTTTTCAAAATTTTAAAAAAGCGTGCATGAATAGTAAACGTCAAGTTTTAATTAACAGATGGAGTATCTTATTATTTGATTCTTATTATTCAGAACATAAAATTTGGTTTGACATTATTATTTTTAGAGTGGAACCGAATACTATTCATATTTTGAATAAACAATTTGTCGAATATATCGGGATTAACGATAAATTACAATAAAAGTTCAATTCATCTCTCAGCAAATGTGAAACATAATCTTGCTAAAGATATATCTCAACATATGAAAAATCCTATATCTAAAACAATGGAAAAGTATTTATGAATTCCATTAGTAAATGGAAGAATAAAGAACTGTGTTTTTTAACTCCATTAGTATTTATGAATTCCATTAGTAAATGGAAGAACAGAGACCGCCTAGGCATAAAAATTTCTAGGTGCCTTGCCGCCTGGGCACCGCCTAGCTAGCTCCTACTCCTAGGCGATGTCCAGGCGGCGCTGAGGCGCGATTTTTAAAACAGTGAGAATAGCATAAATGAACTCATATTCAAGAAGAAAAATCTGCCACAGATTTCGAACCTAGTCCAAAATTTGGCGATTGATATTCAGAATTGGAAAACAGGTGAATGAAAATCTCTACCTAGCAAATCAAATAGAAAGAGAAACAAGGCTAGGTGGATTAAACCAGAAGAGGCTGTCTACAAAATTAATGTAGATGGCTCAGTGAAACCGTGTTTGCCAAGTGGGGAAGTCATCAGAGAAACATCTGCGACAATAAGGACATGTGTGGTATGCTGTCTTTTAGAAATATCTGTGACAACCAAGCCATGAAACCTTTCGTCCATATTCTAGTTGAAAGGCTTGTATGAGTTCCATACAATAAGGGCATGCAAATTTTATAGCAGTACCACCCGACAACATCTCATATGCTGGAAAGTCAATCAATTCACTGCCCATAAAAGAACTACATGCATCCTAAACTTTTCCTTTGCATAGGCATCATATGTATGACGCCTTTATTCCACAACAATAGGAGCTCATCAATAGGGCTGGGAAAAATTTCCCACGAAAACCATACCAATACGTGCCAACCGAACCAATTAAATTGGTAACCAATTATATTGGTAACCAATTCAATTGGTTCGGTATACCGAACCAATTGCCAGAAGTCGGTACGGTAATGCTAATCGAAACGGAAAAGTTTGGATTACCATTACCAACCGATTTGCAATTGGTTGGTATGGTAATTACCAACCAACTACTACCAATATAAATTTAGGTTTTTTTATAATTATATTTTAATTGTTTTAATATTACATTAAGTTGGAGTATTTTTTTTGGGGTTCTAAGACTTGTTGTTTGTTATTCAAGTTAATAAGTACTCCGTATTACCTATTTCTTTTTTATTTTTTATTTTGCTTTTGATACTAGTATTACTTATTAACTTGATTTCTTTTTATATTTGTTATTTTTATAAATTGGTTTTAATCAAGGGAGGAATACTAGCTCGGCTTTGGTTCATACTAATACCTAAACTTTATTCGGAAGTTAGTGAACATGTTATTTTTACTATTATCGGGACTATTTAAGTCTTCATATTGTTTTTGTGCTTAAATGTATCTGTATTTATGTTGTTGCTACTTATAAATTTTAAATTTTATTTAAGTTGTATTGTCTTTGATTATTTTTATGCTTTTTTCATCAACACCCAAAACATGGTAAAATATCATTACCAACACATACCAACCAACTTAATTGGTAACCAATTAAGTTGGTACAACCCCTTCGGTGGTTGGTAATAGTTTGGATTTTAGGATTACCAATTATAATTGGTTGGTAAGTGGTAATGACAAAAACTAATTGGTATTGTACCAATTCCACCCCTACTCATCAATCAAAGGGTTGCAAGCAAATATCTATTAGCCTTTTCGGATTTTTCGGGCCTCGAAAGGATAATTTGGAGGTTATATGTAGCATCAAATTTGCCCTCGAAATCATAATATTGTTGCTATTGAGGACGAGTTCATGTACTCGATTACCCTCGAAAATAATAATCCGAGAGTACTGAAGAGGGTAATCGAACATAATAGTTTAACCTCGAACTTATGAACTTGAGGGCATGTCCGGGGTTAATATTTGCATACTATATGACTACATTTTCAGCTATCTCTCTCACATTTTCTAAATCATATAGATTTTCTTGTGTTTCCCACCATGTAACTTGTATAAAAATAAGAAAATAAGTATCAAAAGGATCATACTTACAAAGAAATGAAAATCAAATACTACAAAACTCTTGATCGAATCTAAGAAAGCACAAAGGTAGGTAGAGATATTTGAAAGTTGTGCATGAGAGAAAGAAAAGTGTACGAGAGTGAAAATTGATGAACCCCGTACATTTTAGTTGATAAAGCAAAATAAGTAGTTGAAGTATTTAATGCATTAAGTATGGGAAACAGCTTTGTTCTCGATCTTGCCCTCGAAGAAAATTCAATCGTTTCGAGGTTATATGCCAACAAATATACCCTCAGATATATAATTTGAGGTTATTTAGCCACATTGTTAGCCCCCAAAAAAATCGTAACTATTTAGGATCAAACTTACCCTCAAAATTAGCCTCGTAATATATATTAAGTTGTTACACCCTCAACTCTACCCTCCGAAAAATATTCGATCCTATATGCCCTCAAAATTAGCCTCGAGTGTACCCTCTAACAACTTCATGAGTAACACCGCTTGGCAATAGCTTCAAAAAAGTGCCCTCGAATTTTATTCCGAGGCTAATGTACCCTCGACGGAGCCCTCGAAATATACATTTGTGGTTATATAGCATGGAAAAATAGCCTTGATTTTATTTCAATGGTATTTAGGCTCCAAATATTTTTTCGAGCCCAAATTCGAGGGTATTGGCTACGATGATACCCTCGAAAAAATTGGTAGCCAAACACTTCGAGGCTATATAGCGTTTTTCTAGTAGTGACACCTCTTAGGGTGTACTTTGTGCACAAATTCCGACCATTGATCTATATGGAATGAGCGTCCAGGATTATGCCAAGTCAATGGGCTTTTAAAAAAAAAATTGTGTTAAATGAGGCCCAATTGCACTGGTAAGGTATGACAAGCGCGTGTAACTTAAACTAATAAAACCCTAGATTGTGAAGCGTCAGTCCTCTACCTCCTTCAATTCTCCAGAGTAGCAATTGGTGGCGGGGAAGGCAGAGGTGCGGTTGAGGCCGAAGACGAGGGAGATGGCGGCGACGCCAGATCTGGGCGGTGGCGAAAGGGAAGGCAGAGGTGCGGTTGAGGCCGAAGACGAGGGAGATGGCGGCGACGCCAGATCTGGGCGGTGGCGAAGGGGAAGGCAGAAGTGCGGTTGAGGCCGAAGACGAGGGAGATGGCGGCGACGCCAGATCTGGGCGGTGGCGAACTCCTTCATCCGCCCCCTTCTCCGACCCTCTCCCTCGCCGGAATCCTTTAGCACGAGCGCTGACTGGATGCAGCTATGGTGGCGGCGAAGGGAGGATGGCGGCCAACTGCCCAGATCTGAATCTGTGGAAGCAATTGGTGACGAAGACGAGGACTCGACTGGTTCGCATTCGAAATTGGAGTGTTTGTGTCTGAATCATCGCCAATGGTCTTCGTCTCCTCCATCGGAGAAGGATCTCGTCCAGTCCAGTTGAAGGTCTCGACGACGATTTGAAGCGACGATTTCGCCGGCTTCAACGCATGGAGGTGTGGCTGGTCTGACTCCCCTATTCATACTCTCTTTCATTCAATTCGAATCCGAGCACGACAGTAGATCTGGTCGATGGAGACGATGGGGCTAGGTCGGTGGTGGCGATGGAGGCGGTGCGATGGAGGCGGTGGGGCTTGCAGTGAAGATGGTAGCATTTTTTTTAATGAATTTGGGATTATTCGGTGGGATATAGAATATTATTCGGTGATATTGAATAATTATTCATAGAAATGTTTTTTTTTAATGAATTTGGGGTTTATGAAATATGAAACATTATTCGGTGAATTTTGAAGCATTATTCTAATTTTATTCGGAAAAAAAAATATTATGAAATATTATTCGCAAAAAAAAAACATTATTCGGTAGTATGAGTCTAATTATTCAGTGGAATTGGTGAATTTTCATATAAGATGGATTGAAAAAGATTAAAAAAAAAAAACATTACGGAGTATTATTCACAAAAAAAAAACATTATTCGGTAGATTGTAAAATATTATTCGGTTGAATTGACGGATTTTTAAGGTAAACGAATTTAAGGCTGTTTAAAAAAAATATATATATGTTGGGTGAATGAATTGTGTAAAAAAAAAGAGAGAGAATGGGGATAGGTGAGAATGTTAAATGCACGTGAGAAAGTGAGAGTGAGAGAAAGTGAGAGAGAGTGGGAGAGATTGAGTTTTTTTTGGTAAGGTGGCCCACAAATTAAAAAGCAAAAAAAAAAAAATCACTTTTAATCATGGCCCTCCGTCCCCTTTTCATCAATGGTCTAGAATTGTGCACTAAATACACTATAAGGGACGTGCACAAGGGAACCACTCCATATATATATATATATATATATAGCGTAGGATTCAAAATCTACTCCCTCATTTCGAACAAAAATATATCATTTTATTAAGAGTAAAATATTATTATTGTATATTTTATTTTTATTTTACATAAATACTTGTAAATATTACTCCGTAATAGATTGTTTGTTTTAATTTGGATAAGTACAAAAATAGTGTGATTTAATAAATGATGGTATAATAATATATTTTATTTTCTTAAAAATTGTGCAATAATCTAAAATAAAATAGTAAATAGATAATATATAATATATAACACTCCATCCATTAAAAAAATACAAGGTGTTTTTATCATTTACACGTTTTAAAAAGGTTATAAAATCTAATAATTAGCTTTTAAAAAAAAACTAATTTTATAAATTATTACTAATAAACATATTTTTTAAAAAAAAAATGATAATATTCCGTTATATTTTATCTTAAAAAAAACATACAAATTCTAAAAAGACATAGGAGGAGTATATATTCATAATGTACAATATATGGTCAAACATGTTATGAATTATGATGGCATTTTGTATTAGAATCTTATGGTATGAATATTTTGCGTTAAACAATAAACCAGAAATAATAGCAGTGTTGAATGAACTTGAGATCGATCTACACGTATATATAAAGGTTGTATATCAGTCTTCAACATCAATGTATTTGGTGAAGGGTCATTTTCCCTTTCACTATCATAAAAATATGGACGCGTTGTTTTTATATTTAATGGGTTAATGTCGTTATTGGAAGAGTCAAAATTTCCTATTTCCGTTTTAATTAACCATTTAATGTTTTAATTTTCAAATGTATAGAATATAGATTGATTTGGATGAGTATACGTAGAAATTAACGATTCATATGTCTCTTTCTTTTCTTTCTATTCACCTAGCTACGATTAATTCATACGATTTTATTTTATGAAACCAAATTCTCATTAAGTTCTACAAATGAGAAAATTTTCGGATACCGTCTGGGTTAATGTAGTTACTCGCTGTATTGAGAAGATAGATCGACTCAAGAGGTTCTTTCAGTCTATTGAATTTAACCACTCTTATAGAGAAGCAAACAAAGCCGCGGATTATATTGCTAAGTTTAGGGGTATTTGTAGTATGTCCAAACTCCCTTTTAGAAGAGATCTTTTTAACGTCATCTTTCGGTATGATTAAGGGGGTGTATCGTCCGATCACTTCGAATATGTGGTCGAATTGGATATGCAGAAGAACTCGAATCTCATGAATTCTCCTTTGGATTGATGAGATCTCAATCTACTTGAATCTCACAAGCAAATCAATCACTCAACCCCACACGGTTGAAAGCTTCTCGCTCTCTGTTTGGTTTCTAATGAAACATTTTTTCCTCAAATTCAAGACCTCCCTTACTTGTTTTCATTAACTTGCTTAAATAGATATTACAAAATAGAGATAAATCCTAATTAAAATAAAATACTAAAATTCTAATAATTATCTAAAGCTAAAAATCATAATAGTTATCTCAAGCTAAAAATCCTATATAATTTATCCCCTTAATTTATGACTATTAAAATAGATAAAAATAAAAGAAAATAACATAATGTTTGATACATTTTATTCAAAACTAAAGACTCAAAATCCTGAGATTCAATGAACTACAAGTGTTATGAACCCGAGTCTTTCATGACTTTCAACTCATATCAGTATTAAAACGGGGTGGCTATATGCACCCCTGACAGGTGCTATATGCACTCCATAGAACGGATCATAGATCCGTCTCATATAAATTTTTAAAAAAATATACGAACGGATCTAAAAAATATAAAAAATTTAGATAGGACTGATCAAAGACCCAAAAGCTGCAGCACAACAACTTTTTTTTTTTAACTTAAAAAACTCAAGGGCGGATCTATTGTAATGTCTCTCTTTTTTTTTTTTTTTTGCTTTTTACTACGTATTTGTTTACATAGGACTGATCCGTCCTATGTAATTTTATAATTTTTTTTATAACGGAAGGATCTAACATCCGTCCGTATTTTTTTTTTTTAAAAATTACATTATAATCCGTCATATAGAGTGCATAATAGTACCATCTCATTAAAATTATATTTATAAAATGTCGCATCATGATGCGTGAGCTGTACTAGTTTATATAATTTGCAATTTATTGAAAAAACCTGTGATTTAGGAGGTAACAGTGGGCCGCCCAAATAAAATTGAAAGAGTTGTGGGCTGCAGTGTTTGTGGTTGGGAGTTTACTTTGCATCAACCCAACCAACTTTCAATTAGGCCTAAACAAGATAACAAAGGCAAATGGAGAAACCTATCAGGCGAAACCGGTTATATAATTTTATAGCCAATAAACAAAAACAGATATACAATCCATAGTTCAGATAGATTAAAAACTTGGCATATGATAAATGGCAGTAATAATATTGCTAGACAAGCATTAAAAACATGACCCTAAGTTGTTTGTAGTTGGGAAAAACCACTTCAAAAAATCAAAATAACCATTAAAGGAAAGTTGGAGGCAGCAATGATCTACGGCGCCTATTTTGCTGGTGTGTATATAAAGAAGCCGCGGCCAAAATATTGACTGTAGGATAAATGTGAAAGATAGCAAAATGAAGGGGGTCGGAAGATTCCCCTGACGCACTCGACATCTATGGTGCCTCAGCCGTTCCTGCAGCTGACTTTTCCTCGAGAAGCTTGCTAAGTGCAGCATCAATCTGTGCAAATACGTCCTCCATGGAAACATCTCCATTAACCTGCACAAGGGACAGCAAGCGTCCTTTATGCTTCAAGCAAGGGGTGAAGAGGGAGCCGTGCAGAGGAAAATGAGGGAAGAAAACATGCCTTGACTGTTATGTCCTCATACATGGAAAGTACTGCCTCGACATTTTGATGATGAGTAGCCAACCGCAACTTCACCTACATAAAGCAGAGAACATGGATAAGGTAAGTTACATGGATAATGATTATCGCACAGTAACATCTAGACGATAGATCAAAAGGTCTAGTATGAAAAGCAGGATTTTATTAGTTACATGCCTTCTCTTCAGTATCATCAAAGCGCTGGGTCAATCTCGCAGCAATTTCTTCACTTTCTGGTGGAGAGTACTTCAAATGATATATCTTTCCGGTAACAGGATCTAGCCTCCGTCCAACGACCCTTTCAACAAGCATGTCTTCAGAAACCTGAAGAAAAAGCACAAATTCCTTACAGAAGAATAGCAAATAAATGCAAAGGTCTCTTTACTTGGCTTGGCAGACTCTTCCTAAATTTTTATTGTTTCAGCTTCATAATGTAACTAAGCTTGATAAAAGTCTAGTGTTATGTTGTTGTTTTTTGGTGGTGGGGGTGTTGGTGTTAGCAAGTGATAAAGGCTTCATCAGCCATTGTTAATATTAACAAAACAAAAGCAAAGAGGGAAACGAAGCATACTTCTAAGAGAATAAAGAGGTCAGGATGGAAGCCAAGGTCCTTCAAAGCATTTGCTTGAGATGAACTCCTAGGATATCCATCCAAAAGCCAACCTTTTTCTATCGAATCTGGTTGCGAGAGCCTACCTTTTACCATCTAGAAACATATCAATCCTCAAGTCAAGCAACACTAGTAGAAAATTCAGGCATCAACAAGGGAAGCTACCATGACAACTATTTCATCAGGGACCAGCTGACCCCTCTCCATGTATTCTTTGGCCAGCACTCCATTTTCACTCTTAGAAGCAATTTCTGCCCTTAGAAGATCTCCGGCAGCAATATGCACCAAACCATACTGCATACATCACACAACCTTATTCAATCTGTTTTCTTCCAGGGGAAATCCTCATTAATGAGGAGTTTATGCATTATAATAAAACTTGCACCACAACTATATGCTTCTATTACCAGGGGAAAAAAAGAATAAACACTCTGGAGCAGATGCTTAAAATTCTCAGGAATGATCAATCCATATATAATAACTTACAAAATTCCAGGGTCAAAATAGCTAAAAGGTGGAGCAAAATACTCTGGCATATAGTCTCCTAAGACCAAGGCGTGCATATCAATGGCCTCGCCATGATCCTTATTTTGGTAATTCAAATTGTCAGTGTGGGTGCCTAGTGATGGCACATCTATTTGGAGTTTTCGACGTTGATGAGACAAATAGCAAATATCATCATCAAGTGTGAGCATTCACATGTTTCAGTATAAAATTCGTTATTACGCAGGCATAGTAGCTCCAACAAGAAACCTATGAAACTAGTGGGAAAAAAGGGAAGAACTAAAAACTCAAGCTCTATCCCACAAGAAAAATGCAAAATAGTCAAGCAAGGAAAAGGTCATACTTTCTGGGTTATGAGCTCACACTGTGTTCCTTTACCAGAAGCAGGAGCACCTGAAATCATCACCTTTAATGGGGTTTGAATTTCTGCAGATGCCATGACCTGCTCAACAAATGACATTAGAAACCAATACAGAGTGGATATTGCAAAAGCAAATCATTATACCACATTTCACTTTGGCAGACAACATATACGAGAATCAATCCCAAAAAACAACACATAATAGTCAAATATTGCAATCATCTTTTCTGGAGAGCTGCAAAATATTGGAGGCAGATGTATCGATTAGAAAAAAAGGTCACATCATTGGTTTACATCTATGGTAGCTTAAACATGTATGAGTTGGGAAAGAACCAACAATAGAATCAAGTTTGCCTATCACTGTAACATTTCAATGCTGGTTATCCCAATTCAGATCTTGCATATCATCACAGCACCAGGCATCCAGCAGAAAACGTCAAATTCATAAAGAATCGAACTGTAAAGTAGAGTAAATGCATTCTCCCTTTTTTTTCCATAGCTAGGACAGATAACAAGGAGGCAAAGGCCCCTGGAAGGAACATGCTTTATACTTGTGGTTTTCTATTTGATAATTCTGTCACAAACAACATATAATTACATTTCTCAATTAAAAAGTTGAATTGAACTATAATCACCACATAGTTCTTTTCCCCCCCTCATCTGTGAGAAGCTAGCAAAGAAATTTGGTACTTTTAAACATCAAGAAACATGCAGTAAAAACGACGTGTTCACAGCAGATAATTTAGACATCTTATAATCACCAAAAGTCACAAAGTGTAGTAGTTTGATCCTGTTAGGCTACCACATACCACCCAGATTATTCCATCATTTTGAGATTTCTAACACCTACAAGAAGATAATGCAGCACCTAGTAGTCTAGTACATAGAATATGATAATATAGCATAAAACACCATTTGGGTTATTCTAGCTATTGAAGAAACCCTTAATATATTTAAAAGACAATGAAAAATCAGTGTAGCATACAAAGTAAATCTTATTTTTTACAGAGGAATATAGGATTTCATGCTGTAGCAGCCGGTAGGAGAAAAGGGAATCCCTTATGATTTAAGAAAGCTAATGAAATTTTCTTTTTTGCATAATAATCCTGTTTTGGACTTTTCTAATTTATTTTACTTCTATCAACTCAGATCTAACACTTTTTTCATGTTCCAGTAGGTATGAGTGTTGATCAATTCAAACAAGTGACAATAACAGGAAGAAATTATGAGTAGTGCAATAAAAAGTTTTATCACTTTTCTCCTTATACCAAGGCACTAAGAGCCGATCCCTTGATTTCTTAAGGAATGCAGAAGACAACAAATGAAGAGAACTAAAGTAAAAAAGAATGTGAACCATTCATTTTAAACCATGATTCATTTTTTATGGTCCAAACAGTCGGTTTTGTACTAAAATGACCTACTTATGGAGAGTGAATTTCAACCACAGATCTGGCAATCTTAACCAAGAAAATTTAGTGAAATTGAAAAATAATTCCAAGACTGATTTCATACACAAACACTGTTGATTGATCTTTGCAATAAATTAATTAAGACAATGAGCGAAATCAAGCTCCAAGTTTTTCTAAATAATCATCTGCCACAGAATTCGGAATTCTGATTGATCCACCAATTTCAATGTCAAAATAAGGCTCTCAAATCGTTCTTTCCGTACCACAACGATGAGTAGAAGCTGAATTCGAAACAAGATAAGTTCCACAAGCATTCCCAGCATTCAGATGGTAAACACAATGCAGAATGTGATTCGTGTGATTACAATTTTAGGAAAATTAAATCGAAGTGGACAAATATTAAGAGTGCATGTTATAAGAAGCAGAATTAGGTCAAATAATAAAAAATAAAAGAGAGAAAAAACACTTACAGAGAAAGTGGATGAATTGTGGGAATAGGGCTTGGGAGGAAGCCGCCGGCAATGGGAATGATGGGACCGGAGAGACAATTTGAAAGTAGATACGTGGGCGGAGGAGAAGGATTTATGCCGATGATAAACATATTTAGGAGAAGAGAGAAAGTAGGAATCGTCGGAGGATGAATTTCCTAAAACGGGGAAATTACACGCCCAAGAAGTAGCCATTGCCATCTCTTACCCCAACCCTCTGTTTGAGAGAGATTGTATGTAGGTTCCTCCAAGAAGCGAACCTGGATTAAAATGAAAGACAGATAAACACGTACGGAGAAAGCGGATGAATTGTGAGAAGTAGGTTTGTCAGGGCCAAAACCCTAAAACCGATCCGAACCGAACCGAAGGGAGAAAATAAAATACTCCCTCTGTTCCTTTATATTGGACGTTTTCAAAATCGGCACGTTTTTTTAGAAAGGTGAAAACTATATAAATATTATTATTTTTTTCAATTTTTTTTAATGATATTAAACTTATTATTATGAGATTATTAAAAAAAATTATTAAAAAAATAAATATTTCATATAGCTCTTATCACCTTAAAAAACGTGCCTAAATAGTAAAAAGTCAAATAAAAAATAACTATATATATTCAAATCCTCAAATTCACATCATTATGTCGAGCTTGGGAGAATACTGGGCATCAACCAATCGCACTCGGTGGAAAAATATCTGGGTTGCCCCATCATTAACGGAAGAGTGAATAAGGATACTTTCAGGGAAATAGTGACAAAAACTAAAGATCAGCTGAGCAAATGGAGAGCGGATTCCTTGTCTCAACAAGGGCGTGCTGTTCTCATCGGTTCGAACCTTGCCGCAAAGCCATTGTACATTATGCAAAACTTCATGCTCCCGACCACAATGCACAGTGAGCTAGACACAATCAACAGAAGATTCTTTTGGAACAAGGATGCTCAACACAGACCACTTATAGGATGGGACAAGATATGTAAATTCAAGAAGGCTGGCGGTTTGGGGATCAGGAAATCCAAGGAAATGAACGAAGCACTTCAGCTAAAACTTCTGTGGAAGGTGTTAGCAGAACCGAGTAGCACATGGGTTAAGGTAATCACGCACAAATACTTAAAAGAAAAACATATCCTGAATTACGAAAAAACGGGTAACATGTCTTGGCAATGGGCAAAACTAACAAACCTACTGCAAAAATTCAAACAGGGCATTATCTGGTCTATTGGAAACGGCAACTCCGTAAAATTCTGGACTGACAACTGGTTATCAGAAAAGCCACTGGAGGGAAGGTCGGAGTGCCCGACTCAGATTGACAGAAATGATAAGGTTAGTGAATACATTGAGAATGACCGGTGGAAGGAGTATAAACTCATCAAGGTCCTCCCCAGGGCTTTGGTGAATGACATTCTTGAGATCCAATTGCCTGTAGCCCCGCTAGAGGATAGGCTGCACTGGTGGCCGGATAAACATGGATGGTTTAATACATCCTCCGCCTATAATATGCTCACAAATGCGGCGGGAACTAACGCTACAGATTGTGAATGGATTTGGAGACTTGATATCCCGCCAAAAATAAAGAATTTTATATGGAAATTAGCTAACTCTGGCCTACCAACTAAAGCCCGACTTGCCTCACGAGGGGTCTCTGTCCCCTCTTCTTGCAATCGATGCATCGATTGCGAGGAGGACGATATGCATCTACTTATTGAGTGTTTTCCTGAACTAACCCTCCAAACATTAAATCAATTAGAACACCAGAGGCTACGACAAACGGCAGCCTGTACCAGAGATACTAAAGCAATCATCCGCTGGCTACGCAGCCTCCCCAAACATAAAATCCAAGCGATTTCCACCAACTGGTGGAGCATTTGGTACTTCAGGAACATGGTCACATTCAGAAACCATCAACCACCAACAATAGCCAACATCGATGCCTTTTCTAGACATCAGCTTGACTGCTGGAAGAGTGCAAGCCTGATGGATGATAAGGATCAGACAAAAAACCAAAAAAGATACTCCGCAAAGGAAATACAAAAACCACGAACAATGGAAACAAAACAGACAACATGGAAAAGGCCACCACACGGCACGTTTAAAATTAATTTCGACGGCTCTTCATTACTTCATGGGGCCGGAGCAGCTGGTATGATCATTAGAGACTAGAATGCCAATCCAATTCACATCTCATTCCTGAAAACTGGTCGTTCCTCCCCCATCAGGGCTGAAGCTATTGCCCTTCGGTTGGGTGTGCCGGAGGCTAGGAAACTTCACATCCAAAACATGATCATTGAAGGAGATTCCAAAATTATTATCAACCACTTCAGACATAATACCCAATGCCCTTGGGAAGTAGAAATGATTCTATCAGACGTTAAAATAATGATAAGAAACGTGAGTGAAGTTTCCTTTTCTCACATTCCCCGTGGTGGAAATAGAGTGGCTGATAAGGTTATACACCTTTGCCATTCTGTTTCTAGGGAGCAATTAACAACTAACAAAAATCTCCAGGATCTCATCCGTTTGGATGCTCTTGGGTAGCACGCTACCCAAAATTTTACCTAATCAAAAAAAAAAATAAAAAAAAATCCTCAAATTCACAAACTCAAAAAACCCCAATGCCAAAACTATCGAAATCAAAATCCCCAATTCCGAAACCCTCAAAACACAATAGATGTTTTGAGTAGATAATCCAAAACCTAAAACCCTAATTTCGGAGAAGACTTGCCTTCATCGCCCATCGTCGTCGGAATCGAAGGAGTCAACGTCGAAACCCTAATTTCGGAGAGGAGGGATGAGAGGAGAGGGCCGGCGACGGACTGCAGATGAGAATTGAAGGAGTCAACGTCGGAGAGGAGGGATCGGAGGTCAACAACGACAAATTGTTCCGGCGGATTGGCGGCGCCCCCCACCCCTTCCGGCACCTCCGGCGGGTCCTGCAGCTGCCTTTCTTGTTCTCGTCCCTATTTTAACAGAGAAACCAAACGGAAGTTAATGGGCTGTTAGTTTTAACTTTTAACTGAGCAAGGGACGGGGCGAAATTGGTATACAACCTAGGGGCACCGGGCGAAATTAGTGCGAAATTGGTATCTGGAGAAATTTCCGTATACATTGACATGTTTTAAATCAACTGTTGATGCAACTCCGTCAGGACATTGTTGATTACTGCACTTGACAAGAAGGTGCGTAGCTGGAGTTGATCACTTGTTTTAATTTGATGAATGGTTATTTCTTTGCATTTTTTGTGAGGGAAGCTTGATACATCAGATGTTCAATAAAGAGTTTTGTAACTACTGAATGACTAGATTTGACTAAATTACTTGCTACAGCATTGATGTATTAATTGCAAGGATGTCTGCTTGATGAATATGATCTTAGATTGCTTGTGTTATGAAGGAACTTGTAATATTTCTCCTCTTGAGGCTAGCTGCTAGTAGCTACCTGCTGCTCTTGTTTGGTCTGGCTTCTCATGCTACAGCACTCCTCAATAAGCAAACATCAAATCTGTGGAATCAATCAAATGTAAACCAATAACACAAAGCAGTTTTGAAATTCTCTATTACTCTGTCACATTGGAATTCTGGAAATCATTCTTAATTAAGTTAGCTTGACTCTACCCACGCTTTGTAACTTATATACTACTCATTGTATCTTATCTCCCCTGCTCTATTATTGGATTCAACACATGTCTTTAAATTTTAATCCTTCATATATATTGGCCTAACACTTGTCTGTTGTTAATAATCACATATGTGAATCTATCAAAGCCTCTTTATCTTTGTTTTTCACAGGGTTCACAAACCTTAACAGCTCACCAAACTGTGTGCTTCACTCGGCCCTGGCCTACTTGGCCTATCAAGCATTCTATTCGACGAGACCACTATTTGCTTGAAGCTAGCGACCTACTGCACTTATCTGCTACAGCTTCTGATGCTAGAGCTCTGCCTAATAAAAGCTAAGATCAACTCTTGTTGTGAGATGCTTGTCTCATTCTACCTCCTAATGTGACACTAAATGTAATCAAATACTAGCAAACAGCACTCTTGAACATCTTTTTATATTCTGTCCAATTTGAGTTTTGGAAAACAAATAAGTCACTAAACACATTGCAACCAAGTATTATTAAGGTGCTATTTGCCTGGCTTGTTACCCGGTTTACTATGTTTGTAGCCTTGGTCTTAGAACACCCTCTCTTGCGAAAGCAATACCCATTGACACCCCTTATTCAAGCACTTGATATATTATGAAAATAAGCTTGTGAAATATTCGGGGTCTTGCTCGGAAAAACATAGAACCCAACCCTGGGAAATCCAGAAAGCGCACAACAAAATTGATTAAGCCAAGAAATAACTGGCATAAATTAAATTTTGATGGAGCTTTTTCCTCTAACAATATAAGCTCTTATAGATTTCTTATTAGGGATTGCCTGGGTCATACTCAGTACGCTGAATGTGGTTCATCCCCACTTCCTTCTACTATTGGATAAGAATGCTTTGGTCTGTGGAAAGGAGTGCGTAAAGCAGTAGAACTAAAAATTCTGTGTATTTGCATTGAAGACGATAATCTTAGTATTATTAAAAGCCTTAAGGAGGTGCGTCTTGCTCCGGCGAGATAGAGATGCTTGTATCCGGCACACTGTTCGCCCTGAGCATGTTTTCTGAATTTGAGATCTCTCATGTCTTTAGCGATAGTAATCGAGCTAGCTGCTGACCGTCTATCTCACCTTGGGATTTATTTCTCCGGCTTGACCTACCCCTTAGATGTAGTTTTAAGTAGCATCATCCATAAGGATGCTCTTGGCTAGTTGGTTTTGCCAACAACCAAATTCTTTCTTGTTAAAAAAAAAGGAGTTGCAAAAGGCGCTTCATAGGTACTATGAGCAGCTCCAACAGTTGATTTAAACACATGTTAAAAATTCGGGTTTTCCCAGTTTAACCGAACACAAACCGAACCGAAAACCGAAATTGAAAATTTCTAAATCGAAAACCTAAACCGAAACACCTTGGTTTGGTTTGGTTCCGGTTTCATCGGTTCTGTTCGGTTTAAAAATTCAGTTTGAACCGAATTCTGAACAACCCTAGTGAGAACAACCCCTCCCTTGCACAAAGGCAAACGCTTGCCCCATTTGGTATTGATATCTACATATCAGATGTCGGATATCAACCCCCGATATCTGATATCTAGTATTTGATATGGCTAAATATCATTATCACTTATCGATATCTGATGTCTAGTGTTTAGTATCTCTAATATTTGCGTTTGGTATCGCCAGATATCGATATAATTCTTGATATCTAGCTATCAAAATTAGGCTAATTTGATATACTAATTATTTGGGAGGTATCACTTGATATCGATATCACCCGATATCGATATCTTGATAACAAGATATCAATCGATATTGATACCAACTGAAACGAGGCTCAACATCCACAACAGTGATCCAGATGCTTCTCGTTCAATCGATCAGAGGTTGGTACACGTCAAACCATCCACTGCTCTCAAAACACTCCATGATCGGCTCAAACATACAATTTAACAATTTTTCTTTAACGGCTAAAGTATGGTTTATTCTTATCTGTATGCTTCTAATTATCTTTACCTCATGGTTACTATTTCACTCTAAACATAGAAATAATCATATTAGATGTTTCTTGTTTATCTACATTAATCTGTCGATTAACGACTGTACACTAACAATTGGCCGTGTGACTCTCGTCTCCGAGCTATCACTCTGCTGATTACTGTCTCAGGTTTTGGACAACTGACACTCTCTAACATAGATGTTGCATGTTTGTCTACTCTTTTGCATGTCAAGCAAGAAATAAACCCAACAGAAACGATCTTACAAATTCCAAACGCAATTGTATTCACACTGTAAAACTTTGAATGATATGATGAATGCGTTTCTTGCTTTTTCCATTGATTGAATGATATACTTATACATATGTTTTCCTTGCTCTCCAAGGATTGATATCAAAAAAGATAGACTTTACAAAGATATGGTAAGATTGAATAAGGAAAGGATAAATTCTATCTAAAAATATAATTCTATCCTAATACCCCCCGCAAGCTCATGGAGGGTTCCGAACATGAAGCTTGGAATGAAGTGTCTGAAACCTGGCAGTGCCAACTGCTTTGGTGAAGATGTCTGCAATTTGATCTTGAGAACGAACATGTCGAACAACGAGTGAACCATCTTCGACTTGCTCACGGACAAAGTAGTAATCAATCTTGATATGCTTGGAACGTTGATGGAAGACAGGGTTAGCAGACATGTATGTAGCACTGAGGTTGTCGCAAAGCAAGATGGGAGGCCGAATAAGAGGAGCTCTGAGCTCGAGCAGTAGCTGCTGAAGCCAGATCAACTCGGTAGCGGTGAAAGCAATGGCGCGATACTCGTCCTCAGAGATAGACTTTGCAATGACATTCTGCTTCTTGGAGGCCCAGCTGACAAGGTTGCCACCATAATAAACTGCGAAGCCATGCTGTGAACGACAATCATCGCCATCAGAAGCCCAACCAGCGTCACAGAAGGCAACAAGTCGATGATCTAGAGCAGGGCGAAGAGTCAAGCCTGACGAGAGAGATCCCTTCAGATAGCGGAGAGTCCGTTTAACAACCGACCAATGAGTGTTCGTGGGTGACTGCATGAACTGACAAACTCTGTTGACGACATAAGAGATCTCTGGGCGAGTGATGGTGACATTCTGGAGAGCCCCCATAATACTTTTGTATAGGAACGGATCAGGAAACGGATCGCCGACCTTGGTGAGACGAGAGGCCGGTTCTGCTGGAGAAGAGATAGGGCGGGCATCTTGCATCTTGATGCGCAGAAGAAGATCCCGAATATACTTCTGCTGAGACAGGAGGATAGTGTCCTTAGTGCGTGTCATCTCTATGCCAAGGAAGTAGTGAAGATCTCCAAGGTCACGGAGAGAGAATGCGCGATTGAGGAGGAGCACAAACTTGTCGATCTCAGCTGATACAGAGCTAGAGATAATGAGATCATCAACATATAACAAAATATAGAGAACATAATGACCCTGGCGTCTGACAAACAGAGAAGTGTCGGACTTGCAGGCACATAAACCATTCTGAAGGAGAAAGTGACGGAGTTTGGTGAACCAAGCGCGGGGGGCTTGCTTTAAGCCATACAAAGCCTTGCGTAAGAGACATACATCAGAGGGGTGAGAAGCATCAACATAACCCGGGGGTTGAGCCATGAAGACCTGTTTTGATAGGTCACCATTCAAGAAGGCGTTGTTGATGTCGACCCGACGAAGTGACCAAGCACTGATGAGAGCAAGGGAAAGAACAATCTTGATGGTGGCAGGCTTGACCACCAGACTGAAGGTGTCAAAGTAGTCAACACCCTCTTCTTGATGAAATCCCTTGGCCACAAGGCGAGCCTTGTTGCGTTCAATGGAACCGTCGGCCCTGGGCTTTATCCTGTAGACCCACTTACAACCAACAATGTTAGCTTGATTAGGACGAGGTACTAATGTCCAAGTCTCATTACGCAAAAGGGCATCATATTCAACTTGCATGGCATGTTGCCACTCGGGTGATTTGGAGGCCTGAAGAAATGTTTTGGGTTCATCATAAAGGTCATTTGTAGAGGGCAAGGGATGTTAATTTTGTGGTGGTAAAGGCCTTGGGTTTGAGATCATTTGTCCTAGCTCGAGTGGTCATAGTATGACGTGAATCAGCAGCTGGACGAAAATATGATGGAATAATGGGCTGTGGAGAAGGAGAAGGGGAAGACATACCTGTGTCTGACATGGACGAAGCCGAGGGAGCCTCCTCTAAAGGCGCTGAGACAGAGCCAGGGGAAGGGTGAGAGGCCGAAGAGCCATGTGTGGTAAGGGGAGTTGAGGGTTCAGGGGAAGCCACAGAAGGGGTTGGTGTCGCCATGGGTGAGACGGTGGCGGATGGGCTCGGCATTGGTGGTGTGGTGACGAAAGGAGGCGGTGTTTGGTCATCGGTCGATGTGGGCAGCGAGGGCGGCCAAGTGGATGCCGCTTGCTGGAATAGGGATAGGGTCGGCATGGGGGTGTTATGGAGGGAGTCAGGAGGAGCCTTGGCATAATGTGGATATGGGAACATGGTTTCATCAAATATGACATGGCGAGCAATGTAGACTCGATTTGTAAGAACATGAAGACATATGTAGCCTTTTTGGCGAGAACTGTACCCAATGAATATGCATGGAAATGAACGGAATCCGAGTTTTTTGGAGTTGTATGGGTGGAGGAAGGGGTAACATAGGCAACCAAAGGTCTTGAAGAATTTATAATCTGGGATCTTGCCGTATAAAGCCTCAAAGGGGGATTTGTGATGCAAAATAGGGGTGAGGGTGCGGTTATGTAGGTAGACGGAGGTATGAAAGGCATGTTCCCAGAACTGGGAAGGGAGTTTGGCATGGGAGAGGATGGCAAGACCCTTTTCAACGATGGTTCGATGACGGCGTTCAGCGACACCATTTTGGGATTGTGTATGAGGACAAGAGACACGATGAATGATGCCTTGGGATTGAAGAAAGGTAGACACATTTCTATACTCACCCCCCCCCCCCCAATCTGATTGAAATTGTTTGATTTTGGCAGAAAATTGAGTCTCAATCATCTTGTGAAATTGTTGAAAGTAGGCAAAAACTTGAGACTTTTGTATGAGGAAATAGATCCAGACAAATTTCGTACAATCATCCACAAAGATCAAGAAATATGCATTACCATTAAATGAGGGAACAGGGGCAGGACCCCAAACATCTGAATAAACTAAATCAAAGGGAAACTGACTAGACTCATGCGGACTGTTGAGAGAGAGTCGATGACTCTTCCCAAGCTGACAGGACTCACAAACACTTTTAAGATCATTTTTGGAAACTGGTAATTGAAATCTAGAAACAAGACGCCTGAAAACTGACTCATGAGGATGACCGAAGTGCTCATGCCATATTTGAAGAGTGGTCTTTTCTCCAAGGTAAACACGAGGTGGTGGAATGGTGGGCGATGATGGTTGTAGTTGGTAGAGGCCGTTCTCAACGATTCCTTTGAGGAGGGTGCGTCCCTGCTTGTCCTTGACAAAACAACAAGTGGGAAAGAAAAGCATGTAATCATCATTACCTCGAGTTAATTGAGAAAGACTAATGAGGTCTTTCTTGATATTGGGAACAAACAGAATATTATGTAATTGAACCGGTCGAGGGTAGGCAGGCAACGATGATGAACCCAAATGCATAATAGGAAGAGACATACCATTGCCTACTTGCAAACCTTCATTGCCGGTGTAATCAGAGTGAACACATAAATTGCCAAAGTCAGCGGTAACATGGTTGGTTGTGCCAGAGTCGAAGTACCAATTAGGATCAACCAAAGTGGAGGGAGGATGACCTAATTGATACGCCTGACGATGCTGAGGAGCCGACTGCAGTTGCTGCGGGAAGCCGCGGCCTTCACCTCTGCCGGGGTCAGTTTGGCCACCACGGCGGTCGGAACCGTTATTGGTGGGTGGGAATTCGCTGGTGTTGAGGCGATTCCAGCAGTTGACCGCTTCATGGCCTTTCCGGCTGCAGATCTGACAGGTAGGGTGAGGGCGAGACGAATCTGAGGACGTGGTGTCTGAGCGAGAGAATTGCGATGACTGCGACGACTTGGTTCCACGATTGGTGACGTTGGTAGAGAGGGAAGCGTCGGTGGCAGGAGCAAGAGAAGCGGTGATGCGCTCCTCCTCTCGCATAAGAAGTCTGAGAAGCTGATCGGATGTGATCGGCTCTGTTTGCATATTGTAAGTAGTGAGAAAAGCCGCATAAGAGTTGTCCAGGCCATTGAGGACGCATTCGACGAAATCGAAGTCAGGCACGATGTAGGAGCATTCGGCCAATGCATCCGAGAAACACCGTTTCTTCTCAACATAATCAAGGATGCTTAAAGTTCCTTTCTTGAGATTCTACAGCTGCTGCTTGAGGTGCATTAGGCGCAACATAATCAAGCATTTGACCGCTTCATGGCCTTGCCGACTGCATATCTGACCGGTAGGGCGAGGGCGAGACGAATCTGAGGACGTGGTGTCTGAGTGAGAGAACTGCGACGAGTGCGACGACTTGGTTCCACGATTGGCGACGTTGGTAGAGAGGGAAGCGTTGGTGGCAGGAGCAAGAGAAGCGGTGATGCGCTCCTCCTCTCGCATAAGAAGTCCGAGAAGCTGATCGGATGTGATCGGCTCTGTCTGCATATTGTAAGCAGTGAGAAATCCCTAATGTTGTTTATATCTTACCTAAGTTTAAATAGTTTTTCTTTTATTTTTAAACTTTTATCTTATAATTTACATTTATGAGATATTATATGTAATATTTATATTATATTTTTTACATAACTTTAATAATATCTTATATTTTTCTATTAATTGGGGGAAAACCATGGGTTTTAAACGGGGACCCCGACGGGGAAACCCGCGGGGAATGCAAACGGGGAAAATTAAGCGGGGACGGGGATTCCCCGATAGGGACGGGGACCCGACGGGGATGGGGACGGGGGGTATTTTTGATCCCCGAGCGGGGACGGGGACGGAGACAGGGAGACATTTTTCAAACGGGGACGGGGACGGGGAGGGTACTCCCCGCCCCGAACCCGCCCCGTTGCCATCCCTACTATGACCCTCTTACCCATTCATTTATTAGAGGAGAACTGTCACCACATTTATTTTGGCTTCTCACTAGCCCCTATAGTGTTTGTGCTTAACTTATCATATGATTTCCCTTTGATTATAGTGTCTATGACCATGTTTTTATAGTGGTGACAGTATCTATGACTTTTTTTTTTATAGTGGTTACAATAGTAGTTACGTTTTTATTTTTTTTTATTGTGGTGACACTATTTTAAAAAAAATCTAAAAAACTAGAAATTAGAAATTAGAGAAGAATTGTCACCACATGTATTTTGGCTTCTCATTAGCCACTATAGGGTTTGTGCTTCCCTTTTCCCAAGGTTTTCCTTTGATTACAGTGTCTATGAACCTTTTTTCATAGTGGAGACAATGTCTATAAAGTTGTTTTTATTTTGGTTACAACGTCTATATGGTTTTCCTTTTGATTACATTGTCTATGACCCTGTTTTTATAGTGGTTACAGTGTATATGATCCTATTTTTATTTTGCTTACAACATCTATGACCCTCTTAACCATTCATATGTTATAGGAGAACTGTCACCACTTGTATTTTTGTTTCTTATTAGCCCCTATAAGGTTTATACTTCCCTCGTCCTAGGGCTTTTCTTTGGTTACAGTGTTTATGATCCTATTTTTATTTTGCTTATAGCGTTTATGACCCTCTTACTCATTCATATATTAGAGAAGAACCGTCACCATATTTATGTTGACTTCTCATTAGCCCCTATAGGGGTTGTGCTTCCTTTATCATATGATTTCCCTTTGATTACAGTGTCTATAACCACGTTTTTATAGTGGTGACAATATCTATGACTTTATTTTTATTATGGTGACAATATTAGTTACATTTTTAATTTTTTAACGGAGATTACGCGAGTTAGAACAACTTCTAAAATTGCGGGATAATTTCTAAAATTTTAGAAACTAACACAAGGGCATATTTTATAAAAACAGAAATTCTGGGAGGTTTGGCGTAATTACTCTTCTTCCCCCATCTCGACAACAACTCACGCAGCTCCAACAGTGATTTTCGGCGATCTTCCGACGGCTCATTCTCCTTACACAGAGCTCCGTTTGAAGCGTATGACCTATCAAACTGACGAGTGCAATCTCTACTTCAGCATCGTTATGTTGATTTTGTCGAAGAATGATCTGACACACCGAGACGAGTGCTTGAACAGTGGCTGATAAGCGGATATTTCACGAAGCTCCAAGGTGTCTAACAATGGCGGTTAGCGATTTTGTATAAATTTGAGAGGGGTTTTTGCACGAAAACCATTCTTGATAGATGTAGAACGTGATTGAGCAGGTAGAAGGCTTGGATTTAGGGTCGAACGGAGAGGAGGTCAAGCGACGGGGGTGATTCTCCTTCGTCCTCGAGACGTTCCCCACCTGCAATGGCCGCCAGTACGACTAGATCTTTAGCGTATGGCTCACCGGAAAGAACTTGTGGGTAGTACTCATAGGTCCCCGTTCGAACCCCGAAATGACCGCTCTTTATTTATCAATTCAAGAAAAAAGTAATTTTTAAAAACGTGTAATAAAATCAATCGACTTAAATTTTAGAATGGACGGAGTATAAAAATGAGTCACGAGCCTCACCTCCACAACAAGCTGTACTTTATTTGTACATCTTGGTTCACACTTCACACAACTACACGTATACGGTATATTTCGAGTCAAGTCAAAAGAATTGACAGTTGATTCGGTAAAATGAACATTAAATTAAATGATAAATTCAATCGATCTTATCAAATAAAATTCTACTCCGTATTATAGACACGTGCAATAATCCATCCGTTAATTAAAATATGTCATTTTTCTATAAAAAAAATAAAATAAAATATGTCATTTTAGAGATTTTATCATACACTTTATAAAATTGTCCTTATAATGATTAAATAGATGTTACCCCGTAGTTTTAGATTTTAAAAAAAAGTAGAGTAATTATTAGGAATATAACTTTACTTTTATTTATTTTCTTAAAAAATGTGCAAAACTCTAAAATGATATGTTTTAATTAACGAAGAGAGTATGTTATACAGAGTATATATAAAACATTTTTTTCCCATCCGGACTAGAAGAATTCCATACACCCCAACCCTTAACAAGCTACCCTAACAAACACACCCTCTTAGGTTAGAGACTTAGAGCTTCCCTTGCATTCTGATTCTCGACGTTTTAACTCTTGACATTTCAGATAACCAACCTATTAGGCCGGTTAGGAACACTCAAACGTTATATATGCATGAACCCTATTATATATTTCAAACGTGATCAATTTATAAGTCTTTTTTACAAGATAAAGATTTGAAATATTAGACATCACCGGTATTGGGTAATTCAAGAAGCAAAAATGGAATGACAGACAAACTACCATCATGAAACAATCAGAAAACAAACAAACACAACACCAAACAAATTAAAAAAAGAAAAAAGAAAAAACTCATACACAGATGATTCCAACCAAACCAAACCAACAAAGTGAAAGTCGAGAAAAACCAAGGTAAGACCGCAAATACTGAGAAAATAAGAGATTTAAATATAATGACTGACGCGATGTCTCGATGTCAAAGAGACAAAATGCAGGAACCTAATTAGTCTGAATGCATAATACTCATTTTTTTTAAAAAAAAACTACGAAGAATACCAAAATCAATTCATAAGTTCTCTTTTTTTTTTTAAAAAAAAGAACTGAATGCATAATACTCATTTTTAATATAAAAAAAAAAAACTAGTTTGAGCCAACAAATTATTATTATTAGTTGTATCGCCCGCGAGCTTCGCGACTTTTTTATATGACTATTATTATTCATACAAAAATTATGTAAGATCGCAAAAATTATATAAAATATTATTTTTTAAACCTTTTAATTTGCTACTTATTTTCAATTTATTATCAATGATAATTTTTTTGAATGACTATCTTTAATCGCTAAAATATTATAAAATACATATTTTCTCTTAATCAACTTCGTATGCATATATATATATATATATATATATATATATATATATATATATATATATATATATATATATATATATATATATATATATATATATGATGTAATTTCATTATTCTTTTCCTAATTTTTTTTCCATAAAAAAAATTATTTTATTGCTATACAAAGCACTATGTATAATAGATCTAATTGTATGTGATCATTTGAATAACCAATAGATTATAGTTTACTAAAATTGCTATCAGTTGAAAAAAATGCGGAGAGTTAGATTTGATGAAACAATATATTAGATGCAATTGGTCTATAAATGATTATTATAAATTTGCAAAGTTACGTAAAACAATTAATATATAAATGTCTATTATGGATTAAAATATAATTGAAAATATCAATAATTTAGTGTTGAGTAAGTTAATACATATTTTTAAGAAAGGTGATTGGATTAGTACATATATATCATATATTTATATATGATTGCATAATTGCGTATGAACAAGCATGCAAATTTTGGCTTTTAAAAACTGATTCTCTATATAATTTAATCAATTTTTGTTAGTGATAAAACTAATCTAATATTTTTTTCATATAAATTAATCTAATCTAGATTTTTTCTAGATAAAATACTTATAAAATAAGGTAATATGATAAGATTTGTAACCACTTAAGATATGATATTTATACTAAAAATTAATTTAATCGTTAATTAAAATGAACACATAGGATGACACATTTATAAAGAGATGGGGTTATCGTCTAACGTGGCTTCAATTTATTGGATCATCATTAATAGACATGGTACAAAATCGGGCCCAGATTGCACCACAGAGCGACACGTAAGCGAATCGCACCAGAACTCGCCACATAGGATTTCCATGTCTCTGTTTTAGTATTATACTAGCACAGTACCCGTGCGTAACGCACGGGATTTGTAAAATATATTATATATTTAAGAAGATATTATCATAGTTTATTATAATATATGTTATAATATTATGATAATATTATGATAATATGAAAAGCCTAGCGAAATACTATTAAACCCAAACATCCAAATAATCTTAAAAATAAATCAAATTCTAACATCCAAATGATAAATCTAATAAATTTGTTCCGCTCACTCGATTCACATATTCGATCGATAATTAAAAGGGTGCTATATAGATCATGATTCACGAAAATTTCATTAATCCATAATGTTGGAGAATTCAAGGCGTCATTTTCACAATTTTGGTGAAGATTGAAATGAAGAAATCATGTAAATTGATCTTTCGTTTAATATATCATTGAATTTCCACTGAAGATTCTCTTTAACCCTGACCTCTATTTTAATACCCTGAAATGCAAACGATCGAAAGTTAAGCCGTAGTCACTTGTAAGTATGTTATTTAATAGAGGAAAAATATAAGTTGAAAGAAAATAACGTTGTGTACTTATTCAGAAAGTGAATAGCATGCTCATTCAATAAGTACATGAAAATATAACAACCTTAAAAAATGATGGTAACATGGCACAATCGAATAATACGAAATAGAATGTGAGAATTATATACTCTCGCTTCGTTGATTTGTCCAAAAGTGTTATAAATAATAGATATTATAAGAAATAAAAGATAAAATACAGTAACCATGCAATAAAAAAATCACGTTATAAATTGGTCGAGCTATACTATAGTAATTGTGCAAAGCAAGTGTGGATACGGTATATTAGATCTTCATTAACTAAATTAGCAATAAAATAAGAAGTAAGGGGAGAGATAGAGAGGTCTGGGATTCGATCCCTGTCTCCGCCGATCTTTCCTTGGGTGAAAATCCAAGGTTTACCTTGCTCCCTACCATTGGGTCGAGCCGATCGGCGCAAGTCGGTTTACCTAGTATGTGACTCTTATCGGCTGGGTCACGTGCTCCGGGTTTACCACCTCATCATCATAAAAAAATAGCAATAAAATAAGAAGTCATGTTAATATATATGAGTTGAAATTATCATATATAAGGACACAATGAATTTTTTAACTTTAATTTCATATTAAGTGTTAGTTACAGGAATCAAGACATGTAAGTCAATAGATATATCATTAGCATATGAATGATGAATAAAAAAAATATAAATTTAAAATAGGGAAATTTACAGAAAACCACCCGTTAAATGTACCCTTTTACACTTAACCACCCATTAAATACACAATTACATAAAACCACCCATTAAATGGGTTTTGTTTTCAAATCACCACCCAGTTGTCTATTTCTATTAGGGTTTTGTCAAATATATATGATACTACACTATTTTAAGCTTTATATTTAAATTAAAATCTCAAATAGATTTAAACATATATTTGACTAAATTTTTGTAAAATATTTTTTTAAAACCTGATGTATATATGAACAAATTTGTTCCATTTTATTCCAAAAAATGGTTATTAATTTTAATAGACTTCTTTTTAATCAAAATTAAAATAAGTTTATAAGTCATTAGCATTGTTTAAATTTAATAATATTTTTATAATAATAATTAATATCTCATTTTCTTTCATATTTGTAAACACCTACACTATATACGAAAAATAAAATAAAAAATCTAGACTTAAAAGTATTTTTATTAAAAGTGTTTTTTTAAATGTATCTTTATTAATGTTTGTTTGAATTTTTAAATAAAATTAAATAGTATTTTCCACATTTAGAACCTTTACCCTCCAAAGAATTTTAAATTTTAAATTTTTCTACATGCTTTTTGCCCATAATATATTATTAATATAATTTTTTTATCTCTACCATAAATATAATTTAAATATATTCAAGTTGAAATTTTAAATTTTAAGTATAAAATATTAAAATATATTATATTTAATGGAATTCTAATGGATATATGAGGTGGGTGGTGATTTGAAAACAAAACCCATTTAATGGGTGGTTTTCTGTAATTTTGTATTTAACGGGTGGTTAAGTGTAAACATGTATATTTAACGGGTGGTTTTCTGTAAATTTCCCTTTAAAATATACAAAATCATAATATATTTGTACCTCGCTAACATTTGTTAATTCTGCCCGTTCTTTTTGTATATTGATTAGGTTTTTTTTAATGAAAATAGAATGAGAACACAATAATAATAATAATAATAATTATTATTACTATTATTAGTAGTAGTAGTAGTGCCTCGTAGTAAATATCTACCACGGTACAGTTGATTGATAAGTATAAGGTTGTTTGGATTCATTTCGTTTTGCTATCTATGACGATAGAAGCTTTTATTTTATTATTTTTTTAAGGAAAAAGTTGATCATAATCCAATAGGTTTTACTTGATTAAAACGATATACGTCATTTGTATAGGCGTGCCATTAAAATATAACGTTTGATAAATACCTATTAAAATCTATCAGATTTGGTCAAATATATCTGTAAATAATTATATATCTATTAGATTGATTCAAGTGTATTCATAAATCGATATGATTGTAATACACTAAAAAGAAAGATAGACTTTATAAAAAAATATTAAATTATAATATCAACATTAATTTAAATTATAATATCAAAATAAATATTATTACACCAAAAATAAATATTATTACAATATTAAAATATTATGAAAATCAAATTATAGTAATAATATGTCAAAATATTTTAAGTATACTTATTTATTTTATTATTATATTATTTCGGTCGACGTTTTAACAATATTAAAATATTACTAAAATTAAAAGATATTATCAATATGTTGAATTAAATAAAATAATAATAATAATAATAATATGATTAATTTATATATATTATTAAAAATTTAACATATTTATACAAATAAGTGATTTTTTTTGTTCGTATGCAAATAGGTCTTATAATTATACTATGATTAAAAAATATATAAGGTACCCACCAAAAAAAAAGTATATAAGTTCATTTAATATTTTAATTTTTATAGTTACAAATTGAAGACAAAAAAAAAAGTCTGCAAAACCCGGTTTTGCAAAATTAAAAAAAAAAAGAAAGAAAGAAAATGGAGAAACATATATAAGCCATAAGGCCAGGGTGAACAACGACCTACTTCCAGATACCGGCCTCCTTTCTCCATTCATCCTCTTCGTTTCAATTTCGATCTGAGAACCCCAAAGAGACCCTTCCTCAAGTGCGATTTGAAATCAATCTATCTAGTATGTCAATCTGAAGAATCAAAGAGATACATCTCCTTTCCCCCCAGCCCCAATTGAGTCATCCTCCTCCTTCGAAACCCTAAAATCAAATTCCATGGTCTGTCCCCCAAAGCTTTGATAAAATCCATAGATTCGACATTATTCTTACAATTAGCATTTTTCAATTTTGAGTTGAAAAAGATTCTTCCTGAAGTTCGATCTAAAAAATGAAAGAGAGACGAAAGTTGTTGCGACCTAAACAACCACCAGGTTTGCCCTCTTTCTTTTCCCTTAATTTTCCCTTAATTTTGGGTTGATTTTGACGAATCGAGATCCAAAAATTTAACAAAGGCGGGATTTCAACTTTATGCAATCTGTGCTGATGTGTTCGTTTTAAACTTTGGGTGATAATTCATGTGTTTTTGACAGATTGAGAGGAGACTGAGAAGAGGCCGAAAAGGAATTGAAGACGGGGACCCAAGAGCTTCAACAAATTGAAAAACAGTCAGGTTTGCCCCTTTTTCCCCTCAAATTTGCCCTCACTTTGATCTGATTTGAGTGAATTGGGATTTGGGAAAACACAGGGCTGATTTTTTTTAGGAATGTTCCGTTTAGGCGTGACTTTGCCCTCTTCATTGCTACTGCTGATGTCTGAGTTTTTTTCTTTAGGTGATATATAGCTTAAACGCTAGATTTTGATTTCTTAGGTTGAATTCACACTTTTGTGTAAACTGTAAAGAACCAATATGGTGGAATTTTTCCAGTGTGTTGCCCCAACTTTGATGTTGGTTTCGCTTCTTGCTCAGTAGCTCAGAATGCTAAACATGAAAAGATAAAATGAAGAAATTATGAAGGATAAACACCTTTTCATTAACACAGATTAGGTCCTTTTCAAATCAGCTCTAATCGTTTGTGAAAATTGATGTTGTCAAACATGCACACAAACTCAGATATTGCCTTTGATGTTTGTTGGATAAAGCTCGTCAACGTATATGCCATTCTTCATTATTTTCATTATTGCCTATCTAAAATAGCAAAGACAAAATAGATCAAAAGCATGCAATGTAAAATGTTTAAACATTAATAGTGTTTGGAAAAAAAAAACATTAAAAGATGAATAGATGGTCGACAGAGAAGGTAAAAATAGATAGGAAACGATGGAAGAGGAAGGCATAGAAGCGAGTTCTTTGTTATATTCCATTCTGAATATATATAGAATAGTGTTGTTGATGAGGTTAGGGTGCATAGTCTATTTTTTAAGTTAATGTTTTCAAACATGCACACAATACGGACTCGGATGCTCCCTTTGATATTGGTGGGACTAAACTCGTCGACATATATGATCTTTGTCATTCGTACCTAAAATAACATTAGAAAACCGAATCAATACTAACACATGAAGAAAGTGATTTTTTTTTGAGAAAAGACTAAATGGTGTAAGATTAATACATAAGGTAAGGGTTTTGATTAGACAGGGAAGGTGATACCGAGAGGGTGTAAGAAGAGGAAAGCAATGGAGATTGCCATCGATCCTGAAACACAAATGTAAAACAGTAAGTAAAAATGGATCGAGAATAAGGGGAAAGCAATGGAGATTGGCAACCTGAAATACATAAATGTAAAACATTAATAAGCAAAAGTGGGTTGAGAAGAAGTAGAAAATGAATTGAAGCATGAATAATCAGAATGTAACCCCTGTAGATGGATGAAAATAGGTGATTTAATTGTCATCTTTTCAATATATAGAGATGAATAAATTCGAATAATCCAGCAGTAAAAAATCCCAAAAAATATTAGATAAATATTGGATTTTAACCAATTTTCTAAATTCAGAGTGAATGTGAAATGTGAATAATTCGATAACTGGGAATAATCCAGCAGTAAAAAATCTCATAGATGAATAAATGTGAATAATTGGATTTTAACCAATTATCTAAATCCCAGAAAATATTCGATAAATGTGAATAATCCAGTAATAA
Organism: Persicaria tinctoria; assembly: GCA_037127255.1. NCBI lineage: Eukaryota > Viridiplantae > Streptophyta > Magnoliopsida > Caryophyllales > Polygonaceae > Persicaria > Persicaria tinctoria. The sequence continues at coordinate 14,174,479 of JBANSL010000012.1, forward strand.
TTATTTGGTTTTAATCAATAAATTATTGGGTTTTAACCAATAAATACAACAGATAATTAATGAGGAATAGATAAACATTAGATTTTAAGAGATAAACAATCCAACTCACGGGTAAAATCAATTCTGTTTGTTGTAGATTGCAATCTTTTTAATTTTAAAATTTCTCAGCAATTCCCCCTCAAAAAGGTTAGCAACCGAATTTCTGATTTAATGATTTTTCTGGATTATTCAATGGATAAGCATATGAATTTCTGATTTTTTTTTCCCAGTTTATTTTAATGAGTTAGATTCGGATTTACTTAAGATTGATTTTTTTATTGAATAATTATTTGTTTAATTAAATATAGGATATCCAATTTGTGATTGTTAAGCCCATCTAGATTTTTAATTAGATATAGGCATGACCATCTGCGTTGAGTACATCAAACATTGCTTGCCCTTCTAAATCTCAAGCTTCATCTTCATCTGCGTTGTTCTGTTTCAGTTCTTCAGCATAATTTTCTTCTGTTAATGGTGTTTTATAAGGGGGTGGAATGACACTATGGATCACCCAATATGGAAGCCTAGACATGTTTTATGTGATTTGATTCCAGCAGTTCCCATCTACTTGCTCTAAACATTTATTCCAGAAGTTCCCATTTTATTATCAGCAATTAGATTCATAAGATAAACATCCAGCAATTCCCATCGATTGGTCCTGTGAATCTGTGACTTGATCTCAGATTTTTGGTGCAGGTAATGGTAAAAAATTTAAAGCAAGTAGTGCTTATGGTGTTGCGTTCCTTCCAAGATCCTCATCCAAGATCGAGATGGTCAGCTATAAATGCAATTGGGCTATCTGCTGACTTGGGAGCAAGAAGAATTCATACGAAATATTAAGAAATTGCTTTAGCACCATGGACTAATCTTGGCTAGGAGAAAGGGTGCAATAGATGGCTAACAAAAGTGGCTGACAGAAGAAAGGGTGCAAGAAGAATTTCTGGCATTTAAGAAGCTTACTGAGATTATTATTTGTAATTTATATGAAATATTTAAGTAAATGATTTTGTTTTAATGAAAAATAATTATTATATTTGATTCTTTGTATAATGAAATGAAAAATGGTAAAATAAAATTATGGATCATTTGAATGGTTAAGTAAATGGGGATGTGGCCTAAGTATTATATCGACATGTGGCATATTAAACGTGAGGGCGCCACGTGGCAGAAGTTACATCTACTTTAGTATTATATTAGATATTGATTATAGAATAATAATAATTACATATTACGCACAAGAAATTAGTAGGTAATCGAGATACTATCTGGGCACCACTCCCTTAGCGATAACAAAGCTAAGACTAATAAAAATAGGCAAAACTAATAAAAATAACCCAACCTTTAGAGGGGTGTTAAAGAAAATACCCCTACCTTTCAACAGTAAGAAAAATAACCCAATCTTTCGGAGATGTGGTAACAAAGTATCCTGATTTTTTTTACAACTATAAATATGGGCAAAAATGATGACACAATTGACAAAATTAAAATTTTGGTGAATTTTAAATGATATTGACATATATAATTGACTTGTTTTAATGAGAATGAGATCATTTAACCAATTTTATGTCATTGTTTTGGCCTAATTTATGGTTGAAAAAATGCTTCGGGATATTTTGTTACAATCTACCCCAAAGGTCGAGTTATTTTTTTTACAGTTGAAAGGTGATGATATTTTTTTAACACCCCTCCAAAGGTTATTTAATTAGTTTCACCATAAAAATATAAGCTGCAGCACGAGCCCCGACATCCTTAGAAGACAACAACGTCTGTATCCAGCTCCCCCAACGAAGAGAATGAGAAGGGTAGAAAACCATAACCAGCTGCTGCGCACAAATGACAGTACTTGACACACTTACATTGAGCAGCATCAACAACAACACGACCGAGGACAACGTCAGACACCCCCGACTAGGTCAAAGGAGAGGATCCCGTCAGATCAACACAAAACATCTCGCCCCTGTCCCATGAATAAAGAAGCAAATCCTCCGAACGAAGAGGTTTATCGTGCCCATCCATATCAACCTTCTTACCGGCAGAATTCTTAGCTCTGTAAATAATATCAAATAAGGTGTCACGTTAAAGGTTATGTTGATGTTTAATACCTAAGGTACCACCAGCGTAGGACACAACATAATCTCCATAAACATCACCATTAAAGACCCGAGAACAAGTCTAACAGGGCCTAAACACCGTGAACAAAGGAACACCTAGTCGATAGTTAGCAAAGCACACTACGATAGGCCTTTTTCTTCATAGTCTGCCCCAACCCATAAATATCTATTATTATTATTATTATTATTATTATTATTTTTTTTTTATAAAAAAGATTCGAAAAGAAAAATTATTATTGTTATTATTATTATTATTATCCAATTACTATTTACAAGAAATTAGTGGGTAGTCGAGATAGGCACCCAAGAAATTATTATTATTATTATTATTTTGGTCTAATGAGCCTACAAATGTTGATTATAAGATCTTTTCCAGTCCGTTATTTTTTTTTTGAAAATATTTTCCAGTCTGTTATTGAATGTACATAAATAGGGATTGTTATTCTTATATATATAAAACAAGTAGGGATTATTATTGTTATTTAATTTCATTACTCCGTATAAGGAATTAAGGATTAGGGCGACTTTACGGCAGATGATGGCTAATACGTACGCATTATCATATATATATATATATGAGAAAATTTGCGCCGAAGGCGCAAAATTTCGGCCAAATTAGCCAAATATACACGTTTCTGTAAAAATTGCAAAAATATACAAATTTAATTTTAACCCTAATCAGATTCAATCCACTCCAAATCTCAGATCCAAAAATCCTCTTCTCTCGCTCCTCCTCCTCGGCTTCCATGGATGCGCTTCCTCGTTCGTTTGCAGATTTCCTCCTCCTCCTTTTCGGACTGACGACGCCGGATCTGGAGGCGGAGCTTTGTTGACTCCGGTCATCGTCATCCTCGAGGCGCTCCAGATCCGATCTTGTATCTTCCTCGACCACTCCGTTTCTTCCATGGTCCTCCTTTTCTGATTTAATTAAGCATCGGTGAAGACGACGCCCTAGAAGATCGAGTAGCAGATGGATCTGAGCGCCTTCTCCGATCTGTTCCTGTCGATTTGATGATGACGGTGGAATTTGACTGTGCGGCGGTGAGATCCAGTCGAAGTTGTTGTCGGCGACGATGATGACGGCCGAATCTGATAGTGCAGCGACGAGGAAGATCGGTAGGGATTCAGAGGACGGAGATGAACGCCGCACTGTCAGATTGAAGGAAGAGCCCTTCAACGCGAGCGACGAGGCCCCGAATTGAATGCGAGCGGACGAGCCCTTGCTGCTGCTGCTGAGATCTTTGATCTGTGAATCAAAATGTCAGAACTATTCAAATCCTCGTTGTTGTTCTCCGATCACCGGCATCTGCTACGCCGATATCCTCCCTCCAACTCAGGTACGGGCGAGAATCGAAGTGGTGAACCGTCAGCGCTGACAACCGAACGAGTGCAATCTTCCAAGGTGACAAAAACTTGAACGAACGATTCCAATCATCCAGTCATGGCTGCTGATGCAGAGCCTCTTGAGATCCTCCTCCACCTTCCATTGCTTGTTGAAGACAAGTTACTTGTTTACTGGTGTTGCTGTTGTTGTTTCTTTGCTGATGCTTTTAATTGCTTAGTACTGGAGTCTAGTATTTTGTTGATACATGCTTTAAGTGGAACTGATTGTGATAAAGGAAATCAATTTACTGTGGGATGAGCATAAAATTCATGTCCTGTGATGTATCTTTAACAAGATTACAATACCCTATATTGTGGAAAAAAGGATTGGAAAAAAGGATTGTTAATGGGACTATGGGAGGGTGTTGACAGTGTGAATGGTGTTGCTTTGCAGTTTGCTGAAGTGCAGTGTAAATTGAGGCTGACACCTGCACCAATCCATTGGATTATAGTATTTGTTTTAATGCTTTTTAGTGTAAATTGGTGAAGTCCAGTGTAAATTGGCACCAATCCATTTGATTATAGTATTTGTTTTAATGCTTTTTAGTGTAAATTGGTGAAGTCCAGTGTAAATTGGCCTCATTGTTGTCCACATGAACCTCATTGTTGTCCAGTGTAAATAATTCAACAAGATTAGATATCCCCGTAGTTTACCCCTTGGTTACTTTGTAATGTAAACATTGCACGTTTACTATATCTTTGTAATTTTAGCATGTTTTGTAAGGTAAAAAAATGCTTTTTGAACATTCGATATTCCCGTCACCACCGCCGGTGTTTCGGACGTCAGCGTTAGCACCATCGGCTTCTCGGATGTCGCCGTCAGCACCATCAGCGTCAACATCGTTAATTTTATTATATCACTATCAGCATCCCCGAAGTCGGCGTCAGCAATGGAATCTTCATTTTCGACGTTTTATTATATCACTGTCAGCATCGTTAATTTTATTATATATTTTTTCTTTGAAAGTTTCTTGTCAGCAATTGTTTTCTCCGACACTAACGTTAGCAATGGTGATGTCAGCATTTTCGACGTTTGCGTCAGCATCCTTGTAGACAGCGTCAACAATGCTGATGTCAGCATTTTCGACGTTGACGCCAACATCCATGTAAACGGTGTCAGCACTGCTGACGTCAGCATTCCCGACCTCGGCGTCAGCACTGGCGCGTGAAAAAAAAAATCCGACATTAACGTCAGCATCCCTGTAAACGGCGTCAGCAATGCTGACGTCGGCGACATCATTGACGCGCGAAAAGAAATACATTTCATGCGCGACGGGAAAGTATTGACGGGAAATTCGATGTAGTTGGTGTTGGTGTCAGCAATGCTGACGCGCGAAAAAATACAAGTATTGATGAAAAAAAAAAGCTGCTTACATAAAATTAATATATGCATAAATTGATGTATATACCACATTCAATGGGGTTTGTCCACTGATATCCACATACATCATATAAAATTAATATATGCAATTTGGAAGATGTGATATCCACATACATGCAATTTGAATACTCGAACCCAAATTTCGCTCAACTTGTATACATGGCAGTAACTTCATCTTTATATGCTAATTCCATCTCTCCTCAACACCATCTTCACCCCCCACGCTGACACTGTTTTTGAAGGTATACAAATGCAATCACATGATATATTCTGGAATCAATCAACAAATGTAACCTATCACATGATTTTGATAACAAAAAGATTATGAATCAAGAGAAACAAAAAGGATTATGAATCAGCCTCTCCCCAAAGCGGTCGGTTGTCAGCGCTGACGGTGATGAATTCAATGGGATCCACAACACTGAGCAGAAGGCAGGGATCCCTTTACCAAATCTGAGCTTCATAGTTGCTCCTTAATTTGTCTCTCTCGCAGATCTAGACCATCTCTCTCGCGGATCTGGACCAAATCTGAGCTTCATAGTTGCTCCTTAATTCAACGGGATCCACAATACTCAGTCACAAAACCTCGAGATAGTAAAGCTCCCAGCGAGAATAAAAGAGATTGGAAGAGGAGTTGTCAGCGCTGACGGAGATCCAATAACATCCCCAAGGCGAAAGAGATTGTAGTACCCACACCAGGTACGAGAAATGTCCACAGCATAAGAATCAGAATTTCAAATACTATGAACAAATCAGAATGAAGAGATAAAAGTTAGACATGAAAATGAGAAAAAAAAATTACAGTATTTGATTAGAATTAAAACTTGCAGTACCCACACATAAATCATTTTGTCCATTTAACGAAGCTAGACATCTACTTGCATACCAATTTCAAATTTCAGGTACTACGTAGACTACGTACTTAGCAAATAGCTTGTGGGTTCTATGAGGACTTTTGTCGAACAGTTGGTGTGCGTGGACTTTCACTAAAAAACAAATCAATAATTCATATTTCGTAATGAATAAAACTTGAATAGAACAACTGAAATTTACCTTTGAATCTTCGCTCAGGCCGCAATTGGAACTAAAGGCCGCTGCTGGCGCACCGGCGGAGCCTTGGAGCCGAATAGGAGTCAGGAGTGCACTCCGGCGGTCGGCGGCCAGTATCGGTGGAGAGGCGGACTGTGAGGAGGAGCCGAGGCTGCACTGTCAGAAATGGAGGCCTGAGCCTCCGCCTCCGCCTCAAATTAAGATACGTCGGAGCCTCCACCTCCGCCTCACCGCTGCACTGTCAGCAATGGAGGTCGTCGATTGTGTCGACAACTACGTCGTGGCCAAATTCGATGTTGCATCCGGATTGATTTGTGCTTCGCCATGATCTGTGCTTGGCCTAGGCAACAAAAGCTTCGTCGTCAGCCCTCTTCTTCGACGGAAATCTGGAAACAGAAATCTGGAAGCATAGGAGATAGATCGAGATGGACGGAAATTTGGAAAGGGAGAGAGATATTGAAACGGAGAAGATCGAGAGCAGCAATGGGAGAGCAACATCTGGAAATCTGCGGACGGAAATCTGAAACGGAGGAGAGCGGCAAGGGGAGAGATCGAGAGGGGCACAAATCTGAGAAATTGGGGGTGGTTTTGATTTCAGATTAGGGTTAAAATAAAGGAAATCTAGAATTGTGTATATTTTTGCAAATTTTCCAAAATCGTGTATATTTGGCTAATATGGACTTCGTATTTGTATATTTGGCAAATCATCTATATATATATATATATATATAGATATTAGATCAGCTCTTAACGTGTATCATGTGAACACATCTGGGCCATTGAATTAAGAAGATCAACGGATGAGATTAAAAGTAATTTCTGATTATTCGATGGTATTGGGAGATTATTCGGTGGTATTGGACGATTATTCGATAAAATAAAATTTACCTTTTTTACACTCTTTTTAGTTTTTACAGATGAATAATTATGTAAAAGCAGTTGAATAATCATGAACAAATAGACGAATAATTTCTGAGTACATGATACACGATAAGAGATGTGTACACCGGAACTAACCCCTCTCTCTATATATATATATATATATATATATATTGGATTATAAAAAATCACGTGTTGAAATTTATTTATTTTTTGAGCAAAACGTGTTGAATTGAAGGCGGAGATTGAGGCTATAAATATAAGTCCACAAGATCATTCAATTCAACCATCCACAACAACTCATTACAACTCTATCGAATCTTGCAAGCTCCAACTCAGTACGATCGATGACTTCGATTTACGGCAAAAACTCAACCCTTATTGCAGTTTCATGGCTCGCTCTCCTCCTTGTGATCGCCCTTTCATTTCAACCATTGCACGCTGCAGATCCTGAATGCCCAACTGGTTAGTTTTCCATCATCCATCGATCTTATTTATTTTGAACCTCACCCTTTTGAACTCGCATTATTTTAGAAAGCACATATATCCACGTGGTATTTATGAGAACAAAATATATATGGGTGCAGGTAAAACACAATGGCCGGAGCTGGTGGGAGTTTCAGGTTGTCAAGCCGCGGCCACAATAAAAGCAGAAAATCCGAGTTATGATCCGATAGTGATACCACATGATACGATAACAACACTGGAGTTTGACTGCACTCGCCTCTTTGTTCGAATCGCTGGATTCAAGGGACTTGTCTCTGACATTCCTCAAGCTGGTTAATTGAACTCGCATAATACATATATACATACATACAAATAGATGTGTATCAACCATCTAAATCTATATGTCCATTATATAATTTATATGTCAATTTCATGCATGATTGTAATAATGTGTCGCTGTCAATTTCTAAATATGAAATAAATGATATGATGTTGATTATGGTAATAAAATATGTATTCTGACTTTAATCAAATAAGTAGGCTTTGCTTCATTTTCTTTCTTTCATGTTATCATGATTGCACCTGGTCAAGAAGAGCCAAAATCTCTCACATTTTATTGGGAGTTTATAACATCATCTCATTAAAGTAGAAGAAAACAAGCTTCTTTATGATGTCTACTAGCAATATGCATGAAATCATTTGTCCATGACCTCATCACACAAGACAATACACCAGCAAAATCAGTACATAACCCAATGAATGTTGAGAAAATTTGCGCCTTCGGCGCAAATTTTCGGATAAATTAGAAAACTATACATGTTTTGGTAAAAATTAGCAAACTATCCATCACATCCTAATACTCACCCCCGCTTTTCCCTGGTTCCTTCCATCCTCTGCGTCACTTCTGATGAAATCCCCAATCTCCGTCTCTCTCAAAGCCCCGCCTCCATGTCTCATTTCAGCATCTCTCATCCATCCTATTCGCTCGCTGCCTCCGCCGCCGAGTCTGGATCTCGCCTCCGCTTCACTCTCTTCCAAGGTCGACGCCAGATGTCTTGGTGGAGGAGCCTTCATCTTCCTCCTCCTCCTCCTCTGTCAGCGCCCGATGAGTCAGAACTGCACGATTTCGGCCACCGGATCTCTTCCTCCTCCCATGCTCATCTTTCGCGATCTCCTGCTCCATTGCTGACAACTTATGGAAGGACCTGAATTGAGGAGAATCGACGGTGGCTTTGAAGCCATGTCTACCGGAGCCGAGAGCGGTGTTGCGTTCCCCCCCGTTTGAATCCGCCAAGCAAAAGAAGAATGGCATTGGACATGCGTTGGAAAAAGGTTTCTTTTCATCAGACGACCCGATTCTCCTACCTCCCGACGCTATGCAGTCCGAAGAGGGATCCGCTTTCCGTGAATGGCGTCGGTGAGTTTTGTTAGTAAAAACCATCAATTGATTTCTAAAATTGATCAAACTCATTGAAAATCAAAGTAGAAAACTCATCTGAAAACATGAATTGCTGTGGCGTGGTATATATCCGAACCCATGACCTTAGAAGCGATTTCGCCCCGACCACGGTGCAAGTCGGCTTCAGGCAACACCCCCCAAGGTTACACAACAAGTTTTCTCCATTTCCTAACTATCACTGTTAGATCAGTAAGAATCGGGAGCACAAAAGTGATCCGAGCTTCAACCTTCCATCAATGGAGGTTTTTGGTTTAGAGTTTGTTATGGAGAGAGAGAATTTCTTGAATGTGTTTGTATTGCTGTATATGTGTTAGTTACAATTAGAAGGAGCGACTCCTATTTATACATTGCAATTTCATTTAACACATTTGGTTAACCACTAACCAATAAACCGGATATCAAACATCCTATATGGCTAATATCCCCTCCTCAAGCTTGACCACTGGTGCACACAAGGCCAAGCTTGGAAGCTAGAGTCCGGTGCTGATCTTCTCCTAAGTGTTTGGTGAGGATGTCAGCCACTTGGTACTGTGAACGAACAAATGTGGGAACAAGAAACCCCTCTTGTAGTCTCTCCCTCACATAATGGCAATCTAAGCGCAAGTGCTTAGTCCTTTCATGGAAGATAGGATTTTCGGCAATGTGTATAGTTGATCTGTTGCCACAGTGCAGTGGATTGGTTTAGGAATGGCACAAAACAACCCAATGAGGATAGAGTCTAACCAAACCAATTCACCTGAAGCTTTGGATATACATCTATATTCGGCTTCAGTGGAAGACTTAGAAATTGTAGGTTGCTTCTTGGTCTTCCAGAAGATCAAGACACTGCCTAAGAAAACAAAAAATCCAGATACAGATCGCCCTGAGAATAAGCAATTTCCCCAGTCTGCATCACAATAAGCAACCAGATTCAATTGATTGTGACTTGGATACAACAAACCCAAGTTGAAAGTATCCTTGAGATATCGAACTATACGGAGTGCAGCTTGCCAATGTGGAGTCCTTGGGGAGCTCATGAATTGGCTAAGGTGCCGGACTGAGTAAGAAATGTCGGGCCTTATAATGTTTAAGTAGATCAACCTGCCTATCAATCGTCTGTACTTTTCAGGGTCCTCAGTCAACTCACCAACATCAGTGCTTAGTTTCAGACCACGAGGTAAAGGAAAAGGGGATGGCTTGTAGTCTTGCATCCTAGTATCTTGCAAAATATCCAAAACATACTTCCTTTGATTAAGGAGAGTACCTTTCTCAGTCTTAGAGACCTCTAAGCCAAGAAAGTATCGAACCTCTCCCAAATCTTTAATGGTAAAGGCAGTATGTAATGCAGATTTGATACTCTGAATCTCAACAATGTCATCTCCAATTATCAACAAATCATCAACATAGACTAGGATGACAATCATACCACATGGTATCTTCTTGATGAATAAGGAGAAATCAAACATTGACTTCTCATAACCCTGTGCAATTAGGAACTTAGACAACTCAATGTTCCATTACCTAGAGGCTTGCTTAAGGCCATATAATGACCTCTTCAGTTTGCAAACTTGCCCGGGAGCTGCCCAAAGATAACTAGGAGGAGCATCCTTATAAACCTCCTCATCCAAAAACCCATGCAAAAATGCATTATTTATATCAAGTTGATGAACACACCAGTTTCTCATAGTAGCTAAAGTAATCAGCAACCTCACTGTTGTGAACTTAGCAACCGGAGAAAAAGTGTGCTTGAAGTCCTTTCCTTTAACCTGATTATACCCTTTAGCCACCAAACGAGCTTTGTATCTTTCAACTGAACCATCCGCTCTAAACTTGATCTTATATACCCATCTACATCTAATAGCAACCTTTCCAGGAGGTAGAGAAGTAAGAATCCAGGTATGATTAGCATCCAAAGCCTGTATTTCTTTCTGCATTGCTTCAATCCATAAAAGGGTAATTTTTAGCCTGTTTGTAGGATGAAGGCTCATGTAGGGACAATACATTAGCCAGAGATGCCACATACTCAGGTGGATAAAAGACTTGGTTGTCTAGTGAAGAAACCATAAAGGAACTAGACATGGAAGAGGATAGGGTTGGACAGTAAAAATCCTTGAGGTGAGCTGGGATATGTGTATGTCTAGTGGGTCTTTGGTGGGGAATAGGCTCAGGATGAGGAAGAGGATTATTTTGAGTATCATTTGGGGAATCAACATGTCTTGAAGAAGACACAAATTCTGAGGTAGGATTAGATGGGGTTAGACCATCTTGTGGGAAGGCTTGAGAAGGAGAAGAAGATAAGGATGTGTCTGGTACATTTGGTGATGGAATAGGTGAAGAGACTGGTGGACAAAAGGCTGGATTAACCAGGGGAAGTGTAGGTGCAGATGGGGTGATAAAGGTGCTATTTTTGGTAAAGGGAAATTGGTCTTCAAAGAAAAGGGCATCTCTACTAAGCATTACCTTTTGATCAACCAAGTCAAAAACCTTATAGGCCTTGTGATATGCAGGATAGCCTATAAACACACATTTCTTTGCTTTAGCTCCAAACTTGTCAAAACTAGGACCCTTCTTTAATGTGTAACATAAGCATCCCACAACTCTCAAATGACTGTAGTATGGACCATGACCATACAACTTTTCAAATGGTGTAGACCAGTTGAGCACAGAAGATGGCATGTGATTGATCAAGTGGGTAGCAGATAAAATACATTCACCCCAAAACCTTAGAGGCAAAGAAGCATGAAATCTAATAGCTCGGACAGTCTCCAACAAATGTCTATGTTTCCTCTCAACATGACCATTTTGTTGAGAAACATATGGAACAGATTGTTGATGAATAATCCCTTTGGATTTCATGAATTGTTTGCACCTAGAGAACTCAATCCCATGATCTGTACGAACCACTCTAACCTTTGCCTGAAACTGTGCTTCAACCAGCAAAATAAACTCAATAACAATTGAGGAAACCTGTGATTTGTCTGCAGTCAAGTGAGTCCATACAGCTCTACTGAAGTCATCTACTATGGTGACAAAATATCTAGCATCATTGATAGCCTGGACTTTATAAGGCCCTCATAGATCAATATGCAGCAAAGCAAATTTCTCATTAGCAGCAGACTTGCTCAAATCAAAAGGCAAAGAATAATGTTTAGCAAACACACAAGGTTCACAGAACCTGCTTGACTCATGTAACAAATTGCAACCTTTAACATATTGCAAGGTGGAGAAAGACAAATGACCCAGCCTATTATGAAACAAATGGCTCGAAATGGCCTTATTAGACAAATGTTTATCTACTATAGCTCCTGCAATGTGTCTTCTTTCATTTCTACTGAGATCTTCTATCTCTAGTTGAGCCTTGAAGAGTTGCCTTGAAAGTCTAGCAGCTGTTAGGATCACCTTTCCATTCTTAGGGTCCTGAAAGAGGCACATAGACCTCTTAAAAATCACATCTAAATATGTATTATCAACCACTTTCCCAACTGATAAGAGGTTGATCTTGAATTCAGAAATAAAAAAAAAATCATGTAATACTAATCCACAAGCCAATCTGATTTCTCCAACTTCTCTAACCTATCTAACATACCTATCAAGTAGACATACATTGATAGGACGATGAAGAAATCTCTTATTCTTAAGAAAGCTAGAATTGTATGTCATGTGGTCTGTAGCACCCAAATCAATAATCCATGAACTCGAATTTTCAAGGTTGTACTTAGAAGAGTTCAAGGCAAATATAATACCTGCAAAACTGGTGGAGGCCATGACCTCCTTTCCCTTCATAGCTTTCAAAACTTCCTGGCATACAGCATTGACAAATGACATGTCCAACTGTTTCTCTGATCTAGCATCTTCCTCTAGTGGTGAATCAAGAATCCCAGCAGCTGTGGCAACAGTCCTTGATTCACTCTTCCCTTTAGGATTCTTGAACCAATCATGATAGCCTATGATCTTGAAGCATCCTTCAACTGAATGCCCCTTCATACCACAATGACTACATTTCCTGTCAGATTTCTCAGATTTGTCCTTCTTAGAAGGCTTCTTGTCCTTAGAAGCTTAGCTCACAGATAAGGCACTAGCATCGGACGATTGTCCCTTTCCACTACCTTTTACCCCAGTAGCAACTTGTTGTATCAGGTAATAAGCTTTCATTACATTAGGCAGAGGTTCAGAAGCAAGAATCTGATATCTAGCACTATCATAGTAGTCATCAAGCCCCATCAGAAATTGAAGTAGTTTGTTAAGATTGTCAGGTTTTGTAACTTTCTTTTTCATCTCACAAGTGAGGCGATTGAAGGCTCCACAAGTGCATTTTGGAACCCCCTGAAGACTCAAAATCTCATTCCTCAGTTTCTTTATCTTTCCATAGTAATCGGTAACAAAAAGACTCCCTTGGACTGTGTTGGACAAAGATTTCTTCAATTGATATAGCAAAGGTCCGTTAGATTGAGCGTACCTCTCAATGATCTCCAACCAAAGCTCTCTTGACGACTCTACATATATGAATCCCTTCGCTAGATTCGGCGCTATCGAATTGGTGATCCAGCATTGCACCATGAAGTCACATCTCTTCCAACACTGTTGATCACCTTCCGGAACCTCCTCCTGCAAATACATGCCGTCTATGAATTCGATCTTGCACTTAGTTCCGAGCGCCATCTGGATTCCTCTACTCCAGCTGAAGTTCGTGCCATTGAAGACGCTCGCTACGAGCTAAGCACCTAGATGATCTAAATTTGGCAGCCACAACGAACCATTCATATTGCTGCTTCCAGAATCTCCAGGAACTTGACTTTGATTGCTCATTTCTCTGATCGAAAACAACACACCAGTGGATGTCAGCGGCGGACCGTCCCTCGGATCTCTGATACCATAAGAAACGGGAGCACATAAGTGATCCGAGCTTCAACCTTCCATCAATGGAGGTTGTTAGTTTAGAGTTTGTTATGGAGAGAGAGAGAGTTTCTTGAATGTGTTTGTATTGCTATATATGTGTTAGTTACAATTACAAGGAGCAACTCCTATTTATACATTGCAATTTCATCTAACACATTTGGTTAACCACTAACCAATAAGCCGGATATCAAACATCCTATATGGATAATAATTGGAATTAGGTTCGATTTATGTATCATCAATGGAGATGATTAGGACTGAAATTTTGTAGACTCGTTTCTATAACAGTGGATCAGCTCTCGATTTAGCATGAAAATTCAATTATGGTAGTTGATCTTGCCAAATTTGTTCATAATTTACTCTCATTGTGTTTCCTATTACTGTGAATTTTACCTAACCATTCGTTCAAATCATTTTTAGCATTTGATACAACAAATTGATTTATGATGATCTTCATTAGTTTTGCATCTTGAATGTTCTGATAGAGGATCGTACCACTGTTTTATTAGCTCTAAAATTGTTGATAAGTTATACTTTGACTTGTTCAGGCAAAATGCCATTCATCTCGAAGAAAAGGAGAAAAAGGTATTCAATACTTTCTATCACTAGAGGAAGAGGTAGGTGGAAATAATGAATCTTTCATTAATAATGAACTGTTCATTTCTTCTGTGGAAATATTGGTAAGCATGGACATGACAATGTTACTCAAATCTTAAGGAGGAAGTAGATGTAGGTAAATGATTTGTCAAAAAAAAAAACCAGTAAGTAGATGTAGTAGGTGGATATGTGGAAAAAGTGGATATGCACATCAATAGTAAAATCAAGGTGAATAATGACCTATTTCTTCCACGCTGACATCGTTTTTATGCGTATTTTTTAGTGCTGACATCGCTTTTAGTTGGATATTATATATGTAGGTATATATGTATGCTTGACTCCTTAAAAATTGGTCTATTTTTTGGTGTTGACATCGTTTTTATGTGTATTTTTATGTGCTGATATCGTTTTTATGCGTATTTTTTAGTGCTGACATAGTTTTTAGTTGGATATTATATATGTAGGTATATATGTATGCTTGAGTCCTTAAAATTGATTTATTTTTTAGTGCTGACATCGTCTTCCTCCACGTAAGCAACGATCAGTGGCTTATTCATGCTTATTGCGTACATAGTCAAGTGCATATTCAAGTTCATAAGTTATGTTTTTAATTTAATGTTTTCAGCTACTTATTTTTTTAGGTGGTTTTTTTTTAGTAATTCAATTTGTTTCCAATTTACTTTAGTGCTGACATCGTTTTTAGTTGGATATTATATATGTAGGTATATATGTATGTTTGATTCCTTAAAGATTGTTTTGTTTTTTAGTGCTAACTTTGTTTTTATGCATATTTTTATGCGCTGACATCGTTTTTATGCGTATTTTTTAGTGCTGACATCGTTTTTATGAGTATTTTTTAGCGCTGACATCGTTCTTATACGTATTTTTTTAGCACTGACATCGTTTTTATGTGTATTTTTTGGTGCTTACATCATTTTTATGCGTATTTTTTAGTGCTGGCATTGTTTTAATGCGTATTTTTAGTGCTGGCATCATTTTATGCGTATTTTTTATGAAGGTATATATATGCTGATATCTTTTTGCAATATAAGAGATGAAGAAGGTAGGATGTACAATGATTTTGAGCTATTCGGTGGCATCGACGGACGTCAGTAGAGGAGCCTCCACTTTTCCAATGTCACGGTCGGTGGAACTAGGAGGGAGATGTACAGTGATTTTGAAATTTTATTTAATAACACTTTTGCCTAACTTCTTTATTTATTAAACATTTGTGTTTATATTTGTGGTTTCTATTATGTTAAATTGTGTTTGTGAAATTAAATATTTCAGTGTCAGCAAACGTTATAAAAATTCAGTATCAGCAAACGTTATTGTTAATATTCCCGTCAGCAATTATTTTCTCCGACACCGACGTCGGCATAGTTGGCGTCAACATCGTCGACGTCCCCCGCGTCGGCGTTGTCGGAGTCTCTGGTGTCAGCAAATTCGATGTACTTGGTGTTGGTGTCAGCATTTCTGATGTTAGCGCCAACATTGTTGATGCGCAAAAAAAAAAAAACTCATGACGCAGAGGGAGGGGGGACACAGGGGGGCACGTATGAGAGGAGGGGGGCACACAGGAGGGGCACAAGGGATGTATAGTTTTCTAAATTTTACCAAAACGTGTATATTTTCCTAATTTGACCAGCTAATTTGTATAGTTTTCAAACTGTCCTATGAATGTTCCCCTCTAAAAATCAATTGACAAAATGTTATATACTAGCCTCAAACACTTTCAACTTCCGGTTACATGAGACGTCACTAGCTTTTCTGTTTGTGGGTTTCTACTACCGTCTCTCCGGCGACGAGACGTCGTGGTGACTTATTGCTTCCTCGTGTTCTCACTATTCACAGTTTATCTAGCTCTCATTCTTCCTCGACTTCTTTTTGGACCGGTCTGATTATGGCTATGTTCTGCTGGACTCGGATCTTTTGACCGTTCCTTTTTGTACGCTTGTTTTTCTTTTCGTTTTCATGATAATCCATCTGTCGGTATTTGACCTCTCAATTTAACAGATACTGGTGTTGTCTGCTATTTTAGATCCTTGCCTCTTAAAAAAAAATTCAGCACATTAGAGTTTTAATCCTTTACAGATATTAGACAAGCTTAATCACTACATATGTTCTTGCACTTTACCAAAACAAGATCAAACTTGAAGTTCTTAACTTGTAAGGCATATTCATAACCAGTAACCATATCTTTTAGACTTTTACTAATCAATAAAGCACCCACAAATCCAAGAAACCTCAGGAGATCCATAATCCATTTCAAGATTCAAAGCCAATCAAACACGCAAAAAAAAAGAAGTTCATTTCAGGTCCACAAAGGAGTCCAGATGATGATCATCTTCAACAATTGTACCTTCCTCCATAGCATGACATGCTTTACAAGTCTTCACAAAAGACCTCAACATCCTCTCACAAAAGCCCCTCCTCTCTCATCACTCTCCTTTTATCATCTTGTTAGGGCTCAACTTCCATCCGAATTCCCCGCAAGATCTCGCCCCCTCCCCCTCCTCCTCCTCCTCCTCGAGCCACTCGGATCCAAAACCGGTGCAGGCCTAACATTAATGAACAACTACCACTTCAGAAATATTAACCCATAACTACCTTTTTGCTTATGATTACTTCCCTAGTTTTACAATCTTCCCTGTTTATTTCTTCAGTGTTCATCAGTAATGGACTTCGTAGGTACCAAATATAGTTACTTGAGATCGTAGGGATAACAAGCACGAAAAAGACATTTACAATTGCTTATGATTACTTCCCTAGTTTTACAAGCACGTATCCAAATAACAAATTACCTTAATATTTAACCAAATAACATTAAAATTTTAATTTCTTCATACTTCTCAGCAACTAACATTTTCATTTCTTAAAATTTGATTTCAACTAATCACAAATATCATATCGACGTCTATCTAAATAACAAATTGTGTACCTTAATACTCCGTATTTAACCAAATAGCATTAAAAATTCAATTTCTTCATACTTCTTAACAACCAACATTGTCATTTCTTAAAATTTGATTTCAACTAATCACAAATATCAACGCCTATCCAAATAACAAATTACCTTAGTATTTAACCAATTAATAACACTAATTGTTCAATTTCTTCATACGTCTTAACAACTAACATTTTCATTTCTTAAAATTTGATTTCAACTAATAATTCTGACATTGCATATAAAATTTAAACATCAGTCCTTTCCTGAACACAAGAGTCGTCGACTATTCTCCGTGACTCGCTATCTCCGGATCCACCTCGCAGGTGCAAGAGCTCTTTCAATATGTCTTTTACGTCGTCGTAGAATATAGGGATTATGAAGGCCTGTCGGAAGCAGGAGAAAAAACTGATGTTGTACGTGACGGTTTTCAGTTATGAAGTAGAGAGGTATTTATATTTGGATCTAGGGCTTCATGATTTTAGAGACCGTGGTCACCCGAGCTTTGACTGGGAATCTTCCGGTTTCCACAAGGCTAGGACAGAGCTAGGGTGGGCAGGCTATTTCTGGGGAAGGATCGACAACTCTCACGGTTTTAGAAATCGTGATTGCCAGATGTTGACCGGGAATCTTACAGACGTAGAGGGGGCATGACTAGGGAGTAGGGAGGCAGGCTATCGGGAAGGAACAAAGCCTCTCGCATTTTTTAAAATCATGACCGGCAGAGTGAAATCCGGTTTGCAAGCTTGAGCGCGGTGCTAGGGGGCAGGCTAGAGTTGGGATAAGTGACAGGTCACCGTAACCGACAGCTCTTTCACAGTTTTAAACTCCGTAATCAGTCTAGGTTCTATGATTTTGTAAACTAAAACTCTAATTTTCTAACATTTTTTAAAACTGAAAATGAAATCGTGTAAATAGCGATATTTTCACCGTGTGAATTCACTCCACAACTTTTAAATAAGGTACGAATATCGTTGGGTAACTATGAATATCTGGTCAATTAAGCATTCGGAAATGGGAATATAAAAATGAGTCTAGTCTTCACCCCACAACAAGCTGTACTTTATTTGTACATCTTGGTTCACCCAACTATATTTCGAGTCAAGTCAAAAGAATGGACAGTTGATTCAATAAAATGAACATTAAATTCAATTATAATTACTCACCGATCTTATCAAATAAAATTGTACTAGTATAGACACGTGCAGCCATGGCTTAAGATAATTAATGTGTTATATATATAATACTCCGTATAAAATATTTTTGACCATTTACCCGTCGTCGAGTTCTTCGACCTATCGACCTTCAGACCTGTCCTGAAGTCGAATTCTTGCTTCATCAAAAAAAAAACAAAAAAAAAAAGAAGAAGAAGAAGGTTTCAGACACCCAAACCTTTTAGATCTACCTCTAATACCAAATCGTGTTAAATTACTGACCAATGTCATTTTTATAGATAAGAGCTAACAGCTGACAAACACACCCTAACAAGCTACCCTTGCATTCTAATTCTCGCAATCCAAATCCTCTACAACACTCTCTATAACACTCTCTACCTCAGTAAATTATTTTCACATTTATTTAATACTAAAAAATATAAAAATTACATACATATATTTTAAACCTTCATTTTAATAGGTTATTAAGTTTTTATTTTGAAAAAACATGTTTTCAAAATTTTAAAAATTTAAAAGGTATTATTTTATAAAATATAATTATAAAAAAATTTAAAATATAATTTTTCAAAAATAAAATTTATAAACGTATAAAAATAGATGTTCAGAATATGTATATAATATTTATATTTTTTTAAGATTAAATAAATGTGAAAATAATTTAGTGATGTAGGAAGTGATGTAGGGGGTGTTGTAGATGATTTGCATTGTAATTCTCGACGTTTTAACTCTCAACATTTCAGAAACTGACCACCAACTTATTAGGTTAGTAACAGTCAACATTATATATACATGGAGCCTATTATATATTTCAAACGTGATCAATTCATAAGTTTTTTTTCCAAGATAATTAAGATAAGAAATATCAGACATCACCAATATTGGATAAATCAAGAAGCAATAATGGAACAACAGATGGACTAACCACCCTGAAACAATTAGGAAACAAACAAAACCACCGCCAAGCAAAAAAGAAAAATCTCAAACACAAATGATTCCAACCAAACCTGATCAACAAAGTGAAAGTCGAGAAAAACCAAGGCAAGACTGCAAATGCCGATAATATAAGAGAATCAAATGACTAACGCGATGTCTCGACGTCAAGATAAATGCAATAACCTAACAACAAAAATAGCTAGCTAGACATCTCCAGCTGAAGTTTAGATCAACAACATTTTCCTCACCAAGACGAGCGATCTTAAAAAGCCACAAATAATATCACAATCAATTCATAAGTTATCTTCTTCTTTAATTTTGTTAAAAAAAAAGAACTGAATGCACAATCTTCAATTTTTAATATAAATAAAAACTAGTCCGAGCCAACAAATGTTTATTATTATTATTATTATTATTATTATTATTATTATTATTATTATTATTATTATTTATTATTATTATTATTATTATTATTATTATTATTATTATTATTATTATTATTATTATCAAAAGTTTTTACATGAAATTGGGTGGGAGCCGGCTAACAAGCTGAGCTCCAAAACCCTTCTGAATACTAAAAGCAACTCTAATCAAAGTGTGACAAGTATCCCTACTATATCCAGGTATCCCCTTAGCCACACCACAAATCCGCTGGAGAAGTCCCATGGCATCATCTTCTAAGTCACCAATAGTAGAGAAGGAAAACGGGGTAAAATGATATCCTTTTTCTCTGCAAAAATCCTCATATTTTTTCCTCTTGTTTTCAGCAGCTACCCTAACCGCTCTACCTGGAATGAAACCTGAAAGACCAGAAGAGCTAAAGATAGAAGTACCCGTAATGTCAACACAAGTGTCCTTGCTCTGGAACCAGTTATAAAACAGAATATCAGCTGGACGTAGCTCACCTCCCTTGCCATCAACCATACCGGTAGATGCCTCTTTACGAACCGAAATTCCAGACTTCAAGCACTCATCATATAAAACATCACGCACCATATTATGTCGGTGCTTAACACCAATATCAGCAGCACAAGCCAGGGCGTGATCTCCCCACGGATCGAAAATGCCTTTCTCACAAGCAGGACATTTGGCTCCTGCCCGAAACAACTCAATCTCAAGACGATACTTAATAATGGACTGAAAAGTAGCGGGGTTCATAACCTGACCAAGGTCGGGTATAGGTGCAACTTTTAGCCATTGTTGGGCCATAGAGAGCTTCAGGTTTGCAATTAGAGCTTCTTGCCTACTAGTAAGATAAAACTCCATCTTGAGATGCTTGTCAACATGATTGTAATAACAGCTAGCCAATTTCTTCGTTAGATAAGGGGTCGGCTGTAATGTACTGATCATGTCCAATTCATCCTTACCAATGACCTTACTCCAACTAGAAGCCGCTGATCCAAAAGCATCCCCATCACCAACTATCCCTGCTATTTTCAGGTATTCCCTTATTATTATTATTATTATTATTTTTTATTATTTTATTATTTTGGTCAAATGAGCCAACAAATGTTGATTATAAGATCTTTTCCCGTCTGTTATTGAATGCTCATAAATAGGGATGATTATTCTTATATAAAAAAAAGTAGGGATTATTATTGTTATTTAATTTAATTACTCCGTACAAGGATTAGGACGACTTTAGGCGAGATGATGGCTTATACGCATTATAATATATATATATATATATATATATATATATATATATATATATATATATATATATATATATATATATATATATATATATATATATGGATATTTTAAACTTGACGTGTAAAATTGAAGGTGGAGTTTGGGGCTATAAATATAACTCCAAATGATCATTCAATTCAACCATATCCACAACAACCAATTACAACTCTATCGAATCTAATATATAAGCTCTAACATATATAAATCAGCCTCGCATATATACATTGTCATCAGTACGATCGATGGCTTCGATTCACAGGAAAAACTCAACCCTTTGCGCGGTTTCATGGCTCGGTCTCCTCCTCGTCATCGCCCTTTCCTTTCAACCATTGCAAGCTGCGTGCCCAACTGGTTAGTTTTCCATCATCCTTCTCTTATATTTATTTTGAACCTCACCCTTTTAACTTGCATTATAATACGTTAAGAAGCACACACATGTATCCACGCGGTATTTATGAAACCAAAATATATACGCTTGCAGGAAAAACACGATGGCCGGAGCTGGTTGGAGTTTCAGGTTGTCTAGCCGCGGCCACAATAAAAGCAGAAAACGCGGTTTATAAGCCAATAGTGATACCACAGAATGCGGGGACACCAGAGAATCTTGACTGCACTCGTGTCTTTGTTCGAATTGCTGGAGCCAAGGGACTTGTCTCTGACATTCCTCAAGCTGGTTAATTGAACATATATAGATGCGCATCAACCATCTAAATCTATATTTCAATTATATAATTTATATGTCACTTTCATGTATGTGTGTGCTCATGTTTCTAATAATGTTTACGTCGTTGTCAATTTCTAAATTACGTATTTTGACTTGAATCAAATAAGTTCAATAAAATTGTAAAATGATAAGTAGGCTACGTTTGATAAAAAGCGGTTGATGGCCATTAGAGCAAACCTCTGAGGGACAACCTATACTAAATAGAAATACGAAAGTCAGTGAGTTCATAATGAATGGCCAATGGGACAGAGATAAACTCTCGGAGGTCATCAACAAAGAACTAGTACAACAAATAACGGAAACCCCGTTACCAACAAAATCCATGCCTGATAGGCTCTACTGGTGGCCAGACAATTCGGGCTGGTTTACAACGTCTAGTGCTGTGAAATTAATATCGAATACTGATTTGTTTATGGACGACCTTAATAGATGGATTTGGAAGGTGGATACGCTGCCAAAAATTAAAAACTTTCTGTGGAAAATAGCTCAGAATGGGTTACCAATTAAGGACATATTGGGTAAAAGAGGAACTCCAATTCCTACTCAATGTGTATTATGCGATGCTAGTGTAGAGGATGAACAACATCTTTTGATAGAATGCCCATTTGCTCAAAACTCTGGGTTAGCACTACCAAGACAAATCAAATTCTCTAGTCAAAGTAATGATCATAGATGGAGTGGAAACTCAATTATGAATTTCATAGGATCTAATACGTGAAAAGATGAAAAGACAGATATAGCCATTAGATGGTGGACGTTGTGGTTCTTTAGGAACCAAGTAGTATTTGAAAGGGACAAAAAACCAGTTCTCCGGGAAATCCAGCAGTTCGTGCATAAAATAAAAGACCAATGGAAGAAGGCGAGCTTGGAAGACGATGATCCAACCGCCACAACAACTACACACAGACTAAACCAGAATAAGAAAATAAGTAGGACGAATGTCAGATGGCGTAAGCCAGATCCTGGGTTTCTAAAGATGAATTTCGATGGAGCAACCGATGGATCAGGGCAATCCATAGCAGGTTACATAATCATGGACCATGAAGGAAAAATGATAACGGTAGGTGCAAGGAAGCTAGGAGGTCTATCCCCTCTATTGGCAGAAACTATGGCTTTGCAAATAGGCTTTAACGCAGTCAGACAGATTCAGGGCACAAATATAATCATAGAAGGTGATTCTAAAACAGTTATAGATTGCCTGAAGTTCAATAAACCATGCCCCTGGGAAATTGAATTAATTATGGGTGATATTAAGAGACAACTATCAGAAGTCGAACATGTGTCTTTCTCGCACGTGCCCCGTGAGGGTAACAGGTCGGCTGACAAGGTTGCACACCTTAGCCGTCTTGTTAATGGGGCGGCCTTGTCATTACACACTGATCTTATTGATCTCATCCGTCGGGATGCAATCGGTTAGGAGCTTCCAACCGAATTCTTACCTATTCAAAAAAAAAAAAGCGGTTGATGGGATGGTTGAAGCTAATAAATTATTTGTCTTTATGAAGATTATGTGCTAGTTAAGTTAGTTATGTCCTTTGATCAAGGATTAGCCAACCATTTCATGTTATTTCCTTAGTCATTTTCGGACCTCTTTCTTTTCCCTTTATTATGTTTGTCTTGTAGTGTGTAATGAAGAGCTTTGTCCTCTTCTAGACTCCATCATGTGCTTGGCACATGACCCTTGTTTGGACACATATAAAAGCTTACATCCCATACCTTATGAGGTAGGGTTTTGGGGATTGCTGCTGCCTATGATGAAGCTTCCAGGTTGCCTTTGTTGCTGCTATTACTGCTCTTGAATGCTGATGAATGTCATCTCTGATTTGCTCATATTTCTGCTCTAAGATCAGCTTGTAGTGGCTGATCTTTGCTTAGTTTCTCATGGTATCAGAGCTAGAGGTTAAATCCGAGCTTTAGATTGGTATTATTCTCTCTTCTATTTGTTGAGTAGCTTATGTTCACGATTATTAAATCTAAGGACAGACAATCAGCGGATATGACACAACAAGGTAATCCTGGAGACCCTTTATTCTTGTCTAATTCTGACCACTCGGGTGCACAACTAGTAGTTATTTCTTTTGATGGTACAAATTACATGACATGGAGTCGTGGTGTGACTATGGCTCTTGGGGCTAAGTGTAAGCTTGGGTTCATTAATGGTTCTTGTGTTAAACCTGCTGTTGGACATGCTGATTTTGAAAAGTGGATGAGAGCAGATTATATGGTGAGATATTAGCTCTTGAATTCTATGACTAAGACAGTTGCAGAGGGATTTGTATTTATAGATTCATCCAAGGCTTTGTGGGATGAGATCATAGAAAGGTTTAGCCAAACTAATGCTCCCCTTATTTATCAAATCAAGAAGAAGCTTGGAAACATTGTACAAGGAAGTATGTCTATTGCTGACTTGTATAATGATTTCAAGAGACATTGGGACGAATTACAGGTTTTAGAGAGCATGCCAGAGTGTGTGTGCTGCTTCAGGGAGCTGTACTTGTGATCTCAAGAAGAAATATGCAGAGATTGTGTCCAGGAATAGATTGATGCAGTTATTGATGAGTTTGAATGACAAGTATGAAGCTGCTAAGAATTCTATATTATCCACTGATCCACTACCAAGTCTTAACAAGGCTTATTATATCCTACAACAAGTGGAAAGAGGTAGTGAAGCTGCTAATGATTCGAGTACCCAAGGCATGAATGCTGACTCTAGTGCCATGGCTGCTAATAGAAATGTTAATTCCTATCAGTACAGACCCTCAGGGACTAGCAATGTACCTTTCAAAAAGGAAGTGAGAGACTGGAAAGAGCTTAAGAGGATTAAGCTTAACTCAACTTGCTCCCACTGCAACATGAAGGGGCATTTATCTGAGCAATGCTTCAAGTTGCATGGAATTCCTGATTGGTTCAAGGAACTAAAAGAGAAGAAGAGGAGCAGTGGTAATGTGCCTGGAAATAGCAATAGTATCCCTGGAAGAAAGTTTGCTAATGCTTCAGGTTCTATGAATACTCAAATTCAGAACTCTCATTTAGAAGATGAGATGGAAGGAAGTGTTGATTCAACAATGGTCAATGCTGTTTACCAAGAGATCCTTAAGAAGATGAAGGGGAAGAACCAGGGTGAAGCTGGCAATAGCTCTTCAGCTAATTTTGCAGGTATGATTCCCCTTAATATAGCTAACACTGTGTTGAAAGAACAGTCACAACTTGAATTGATAATTGACACTGGAGGTACAGATCACATGGTGGCTGATTCTCATGTCTTATCTCATAAGAAAAGACTCAGTAGACCTGTTCAGATTGGATTGCCAGATGGCTCTATTAAATCTGTAACTGAACACGGAGAGTTGAATTTGACATACTCAATTAACCTAAATGATGTATTACTTGTGCTTGATTTCAAGCACAAATTGATGTCAGTTGGAAAAAATTTAGATGATACTGATCTCATAGCCATCTTTACAAGATCTTGTTGTTATTTCCAGGACCCTGGATCTAAGGAGGTGCATCTATCAGGGATCAGAGAAAATGACTTATACAAGATACAATCTAAGGGGGTCAACACAGAAGAAAGCAAGGAGCACTTGATGAGAAGTTGTAATAAAGCTAGTACAAGCATTGATGTTGTTCATGCTAGACTGGGTCATAGTTCAGTTAGTAAACTGAAACATTTGGGAATGTTTAATTCCTCAGTTTTGGATAATTTCCATTGTGAGTCATGTTCACTTTCTAAGCATCACAAACTTTCTTTTCAGAGAAGTGTGAATATTGCCAATAGGCCTTTTGAGTTATTGCATATGGATTTATGGGGTCCATATAAATGTCTCACTTATGATGGTTATTCATATTTTCTTACTATTGTTGATGATTGTACTCGAGTTACCTGGACTCTGTTGCTTAAAAACAAAACACAGGTCTATCCCCTCTATTGGCAGAAACTATGGCTTTGCAGATAGGCTTTAACGCAGTCAGACAGATTCAGGGCACAAATATAATCATAGAAGGTGATTCTAAAACAGTTATAGATTGCCTGAAGTTCAATAAACCATGCCCCTGGGAAATTGAATTAATTATGGGTGATATTAAGAGACAACTATCAGAAGTCGAACATGTGTCTTTCTCGCACGTGCCCCGTGAGGGTAACAGGTCGGCCGACAAGGTTGCCCACCTTAGCCGTCTTGTTAATGGGGCGGCCTTGTCACTACACATTGATCTTATTGATCTCATCCGTCGGGATGCAATCGGTTAGGAGCTTCCAACCGAATTCTTACCTATTAAAAAAAAAAGCGGTTGATGGGATGGTTGAAGCTAATAAATTATTTGTCTTTATGAAGATTATGTGCTAGTTAAGTTAGTTATGTCATTTGATCAAGGATTAGCTAACCATTTCATGTTATTTCCTTAGTCATTTCTGGACCTCTTTCTTTTCCCTTTATTATGTTTGACTTGTAGTGTGTAATGAAGAGCTTTGTCCTCTTCTAGACTCTATCATGTGCTTGGCACACGACCCTTGTTTGGACACATATAAAAGCACGCTTACATCCCATACCTTATGAGGTAGGGTTTTGGGGATTGATGCCGCCTATGATGAAGCTTCCAGGTTGCCTTTGTTGCTGCTATTACTGCTCTTGAATGCTGATGAATGTCATCTCTGATTTGCTCATATTTCTGCTCTAAGATCAGCTTACAATTGCTGATCTTTGCTTAGTTTCTCAGGCTTAAATATATGATAAGAATTAAGTTAGTATAAATGTTTGGTAAATCGGGCTATTAGGGTAGATGATGCAAACTTGTGAATAGAAATTCAAAAGTTTCGAAAAGCTTGGATGAATGGTTGTTGAAAAGCTTCGATTCCAAAAGTTAATTAAACTAAAATCTTATATCCGTCTTATTTAAAACTATATAATATCAAAAACAAAAATTCAAAAATTTAGTCAATGGTGCAGTTTGGTGCCAAACAAACCCGTAGTTTGACAGCCTTTGTGAATAAGCATGGCCCATACTGAGTAGGCCAAGCTCAATTACGAATTCATGATGAGTTTTATCCTAACATATATGAATAATAAAAGATGCAATAAGTCTAACATTTCCACTAACTAAGCACAGAAACATACTCAAAAGCACTTCCAGAAATCATCCGATAAGGTAAAACACTCAAAACGCGAGAAAACATCTGAAACCCAAGATATCCAAAAGGTTAACCTTCTTCTTCCTCTATGTCCTAGTTCTAATTCGCCGCGGCGATATACAAACTTTTTGGCTTGCTTTTGCCTTGAATCCAGCACATTCTTTCCCAAATCAATCCTAGACTCAAGTACAACCCTCCCTGACCTCAAACAACATCAAAGGACACAAACGCATACCAAATGGGGAGAGCGAAAGATGGATTACCAAAGGTTCTTTGAAAAAGTCTTCAAGAGCTTTAATGGTGGTTCTCCGAGCTTCAAAGTCGATGAGAGAGCTTGAGCAGGGCCTATATAGGAAGGTCGATCGGAAAATGAATAAAAGAGCTCTTTTATGTGATTTGGAACTGAAAACGAGTGAGAAAAGGTGAAATCGACCTTCGGAACAAAACAGGGGAAGAGATGGAGAAGAGGCTCAATCTTGCTTCTTTTGGGGTTGGATCCAGTTCCTTTCAAATTTGATGAACACATATATAGATTAACCATCGGTAACACATATTTAAACATATAAACCTAACATGCATGTACATATAATCTTCAAATTTCACTCCATATATCCACCTCACGGTTTCAGAGAACGTGATCGCCCGAGCTTTGACTGGAAATCTTCCAGTTTCCACAAGGCTAGGACGGGGCTTGGGTGGGCAGGCTATTCCTTGGGAATATCTTCCAGCTTTGACTGGGAATCTTCTAGTTTCCGCAAATATTCTTCTTTCTTAAACGCACGTCAATTTCAACGTGCAGTCATTTTTAATTAATTAGCACGTTTTTTTAATTAATTAATCCACTGCAAAACCTGTACGTCCATTCCGACGTGCGGATTTGTGGCCGAAACGAGTTTAGTCTTCACCCCCACAACAAGCTGTACTTTATTTGTACATCTTGCTTCACCCAACTACGAAGTATATTTCGAGTCAAGTCAAAAGAATCGACAGTTGATTCGGTAAAATGAACATTAAATTCAATATAAACTCATCGATCTTATCAAATGAAATTGTACTGGTATAAACACGCGCAGCCATGGTTTAAGATAATCAATGTGTTATATATACCACTATAAAACATTTCTTTCCATCTAGACCAGAAGGTTTCACACACCCAGACCTTTTAGATCTACCTCTAATATCAAATCGATCGTACGTGTTAAATTACTAACCAATGACATTTTTATAGATAAGAGTTAACAGTTGACAAACACACCCTAACTCTCGACATTTCAGAAACCACCAACATATTAGATATACATGGACCGTACCCTATTATATATATTTCAAACGTGATCAATTCGTACATATTCTTTTTCCCAAGATAAAGATTAAAAAAATATTAGACATCACCAATATTGGATAAATTAAGAAGTAAAAATAGAACAACAGATGGATAAGCCATCCTGAAACAATCAGGAAACAAACAACACCACCACCAAGCAAAAAAAAAAACTCAAACACAAATGATTCCAGCCAAACTTGACCAACAAAGTGAAAGTCGAGAAAAATCATGGTAAGCCTGCAAATGCCAAGAATATAAGAGAATCAAATGACTGACGCGATGTCTCGACGTCAAAGAGATAAATGCAATAGCCTAACAACAAAAATAGCTAGACATCTCCTGAGGAAGTTTAGATCAACAACATTTTCCTTACCAAGACGAGGGATCTTAAAAAACCACAAATAATACCACAATCAATTCATAAGTTATCTTCTTCTTTAATTTAGTTAAAAAAAAAGGACTGAATGCATAATCTTCAGTTTTTAATATAAATAAAAACTAGTATGAGCCAATAAATGTTTATTATTATTATTACGGATTACATGCTATAAGAAATTAGTGGGTAGCCGAGATACTATCTGGACATTAACAAATGTTGATTTAAGTTCTTTTCCGGTCTGTTATTGAATGCACATAAATAGGATGATTATTCTTATATACTAAAAAAGTAGGGATTATTATTGTTATTTAATTTAATTACTCTGTACAAGGATTAGGACGACTTTAGGCGATCGAGATGATGGCTTATACGCATTATTATTTATTTATATATATATTTTTGGATTTTTTAAACTTCACGTGTTAAATTGAAGGCAGAGATTTGGGGCTATAAATATAACTTCAAATGATCATTCAATTCAATTACCATCCACAACAACCAATTACAATTCTATCAAATCTAGCAAGCTCCAACTCAGTACGATATATCAATGGCTTCGATTCACGGCAAAAACTCAACCCTTATTGCAGTTTCATGGCTCGCTCTCCTCCTCGTCATCGCCCTTTCGTTTCAACCATTGCAAGCTGCATGCCCAACTGGTTAGTTTTCCATCATCTTTCTCTTATTTATTTTGAACCTCACCCTTTTAAACTTGCATTATAATACGTACGTTAAGAAGCACACACATATATCCGCGAGGTATTTATGAAACCAAAATATTTACACTTGTAGGAAAAACACGATGGCCGAAGCTGGTGGGAGTTCCAGGATGTCAAGCCGCGGCCATAATAAAAGCAAAAAATGCGCTTTACAATCCGATAGTGATACCACATGATGCAGGGACACCAAGGAATTTTGACTGCACTCGCGTATTTGTTCGAATCGAAGGAGCCGAGGGACTCGTCTCTGACATTCCTCATGCTGGTTAATTGAACTCGCATAATACATATATACATACATCTATATGTATAATTAATGCCACCAAATAAAACATAGATGCGCATCAACCATCTAAATCTATATTTCAACTATATAATTTATATATCAATTTCATGTGATCAGTATGTTAGGGGGGTGTACGGATGTGATCCTTGATGCCTCTATTGCTCATGTTTGTAATAATGTGTCGTTGTCAATTTCTAAATATTAAATAAATGATGTTGATTATGGTCATAAAATATATATGTTTTCTCCTACTGTAATAATGGGTTATTTAATGTTTCATTTTTTTCTTTCTTTCTTTCATATGTTATCATGATTGCGCCTAGTCAAGAAGTGCCAAAATCTCTCACATTTTATTGGGAGTTTATAACATCATCTCATTAAAGTAGAAGAAAACAAGCTTCTTTATGATGTTTTACTAGCTATATGAAATCATTTCAAGTCCATGACCTCATCACACAAGACATTACTACACCAGCAAAATCAGTACATAACCCAATGAATGTTTCCCTCTAAAAATCAATTGACAAAGTTATATCGCCTCAAACACTTTCAACTTCCGGCACATGATACGTCGCTTTTCTGTGTTTGTAGGTTTCTGCTACCCTCTCTCCGGCAACGAGACGCCGTAGCGGCTTATTGCTTCCTCGTGTTCTCACTATTTATAGAGGATATGTAAGCAAGGGTAGTTTGGTAATACAACAAAGTAAAAATAGGGACAATTTATTCCACACAGGCATATGGGCCATGGGCTATATAATGTGTAATTGGGTGGATTTGTTAATCAAGAAATCCAGTTCAACAAATTCGGTTACTCTCTCTCCCTCTCCGTTCCATTTCTGTTTCTTCATTTCTGAGCTTGCATGACATTTTAATCGAAGATTCTTGATCATTCAAGGTTCTTTACATGGTATCAGAGCGGTGCGGTTTGGGACCCTAGTCGATCTATCTACTGGGCTAGCCGACCTTAAGGCTCAAGACATCAAGTGCAACTGACATATATTGCGAGGCCAGACAGTTGCACTTAAGGGCTTCACGGTTTTATATTTGGATCTAGGGCTTCACGGTTTTAGAGACCGTGATCGGCCGAGCTTTGACTGGGAATCTTCCGATTTCTACAAGGCTAGGACAAGGCTAGGGTGGGCAGGCTATTCCTCGGGAAGGATCGACAACTCTCACGACTTTAGAAACCGTGATCGCTAGAGGTTGACCAGAAATCTTACAGGCTTAGAGGGGGGCATGGCTAGCTAGGGAGGCAGGCTACGCATCGAGAGGGAATAAAGCCTCTCGAAGTTTTTAAAATCATGACCGATTGGGTGAAATCTAGTTTGCAGGCTTGAGCGCAGCACTAGGGGGCAGGTTAGAGTTGGGATAAAGGATAGGCCACCATAATCGACATTTCTTTCACGGATTTGAACTTCGTGATCAGTCTAGATTT
Source organism: Persicaria tinctoria (assembly GCA_037127255.1). Lineage (NCBI taxonomy): Eukaryota > Viridiplantae > Streptophyta > Magnoliopsida > Caryophyllales > Polygonaceae > Persicaria > Persicaria tinctoria. Next base: position 14,205,445 of record JBANSL010000012.1, read on the forward strand.
TACTTCTTTGTAAACTAAAACTCTAATTTTCTCTCGTTTTTTAAAACTGAAAAACGAGATCGTGTAACTTTAAAACTGAAAGCGAGATTTTCACCATGTGGATTGAGTCCACAACTTTCAAATGAGTAATAGGAAAATACAAGGCGCGAATATGGCGGATCACATTTCACACCTAAAAAGACAAGTTAGGTAAATATGAATTTCTGGTCAATTAAGCATTGGGAAATGGGAATATAAAAATGAATCTAGTCTTCGCCTGGTGCAAATCTTCTGCCCCATAACCTCGTCTCAAAATCCCGTCCCATAAAATTATTTTACTATTAAATTAATGTTAAAAAAAAATTAAAAATATATTTAGTTGCTACATACTTATTATAAAATATTTGAAAAAAAATCTTAAAAAATCAACTTAATAATTCATAAGAAATAGATATATTTTTTGAAGTTTTAAAAAGATATATATAGCCCGGCCCTGGCTATATAGGCCTAATAGGCACATGCCTAGGGGCTCCAATTCCTATAGGGCCCAACTTTTTTTAAAGACCCGTGTGTGTGTGTATATATATATATATATATATATATATATATATATATATATATATATATATATATATATATATATATATATATATATATATATATATATATATATATATATAAATATATCAAAAAAAAATTAAAAGGGAAAATATGCAGATTCGAGACGCAATTGTCATTCGCCCGTTTGATTAATCGTCCAGGGTTAAATTTGTCTGTTACCAGTTCAGAGAAAGAAGAAAAGGCTTTCATCAATTTTGTTTTGACGGTCTTGTTCGAAGCTTTGAACGCTCTCCTTTACAAGGTAAATTCTCTTTTTTCTTCTGCTTTTTGCTTTTTTCTTCTTCCTTTAGATTTTAACTGGTGCATGCAAATTGCAATCGGCTGATCAGTGTTGTAAGGAGGAAATCGAGTATGAAATATAACAAAATAGATCAAACTAGATTTAGGCCCACGCAAATAATTACAAGACTCCTCCAATGTAGTAAGAGAAAGTCAGGATCGAATCCACGAGGAAGCATGTCAGCGGATCCTAGGCAGCTGTAAATCTCACAGAAAAGCAAACAGAAGACAGAAACAAAGAAACAAAGAAAGAAAGACAGAAATAACAAACGAAAGCAAGAAACAAAAGCAAACACAGCAACTGACTCGATCTCGACTAGCACAATACTCGAGATCGACTAACAGCAACAGAAACAGAAATTCAAAATCCAACGACAGTAACTCGATCAAGACAACACCCAACTCGATCTCGACAAGATGCAACTCGAGATCGAGTAGACACTTCTCTAGATCGACTAAAACGACATAAAACTGTAAACTTGCAGATTCGAACACAGAACTCAGAATTCGACAGAAATAAATCAATTTATGAAAAACTTCGAAAGCCAGGGTATCAAGACCACAACGATAACCATGCAAAGTAACACATAAGGGCATAAAAGATTATGCTTTTCATCAAAATAACTTTCGTTACTAACAAATAGGCATATAGAGGCTTTCGCATAAACCCTAATTGTTACTAACTCTTTTCACACAATTAACCCAAGTTGCATTAAGATCACTTTCGCTTCAATAATACCAACAAGGATCACCTTCAACTCTCGCAAAAGAATCATGCTCATAGGGATAGAAGACGAATTGCATAAAAAGCTTGTACCTTCACCGCATCACCTTACATGGCTACCGTCGGGCTCACCCCAGCCCCAGAAGTGGGTGGACTACTCGCTCTTCATCATCAAGAAAGACATTAAATAACAAAAGAAACTAACTTGCATTGAATTAAATAAAGAAAGCTTACAACCAACAAGACAAATCCGCTTTCGCCTTTCCACCTTGCTCGCCACAAACTCTCTCTCTAACTACTCCTACTTACTTGAATGGAATTGAATGTGTGATTGAATTAATGAAAAACTAGCCCCTAAGGCTTTATTTATAGCCTTCTCACTAGTACAAATATAGGGGGTGGAGCACGGTAAGTTGGGTACGGTTTTTGACAAGCGTGCTTATTTTTTTTATTTTAAGCACGGTTTTATATTAAAAGTGTGTTCCCAACCCCAAATTCAACTAAAAGCAACACGCTTTTCCATAAAACCGTTCTCGTTTATTTCTAAAAAAATATTTAGACCGGTTTTCGTGTAAAGCGTGCTTAAAAAAACTTAAAACAAACACGGTTTAATTTTCAAAGTGTGTTCCCAAAACAAGATTTGACTAAAACAAACACGCTTTGCTGTAAAACCGTTCTCGTTTATTTGTAAAAAAATATTTAACCCGATTTTCATGTAAAGCGTGCTTAAAAAAATTACAACGAACACGGTTTAATTCTCAAAGTGTGTTCCCACAATCAAATTTAACTAAAACGAACACGCTTTTCTATAAAACCGTTCTCATTTATTTCTGAAAACTATTAAGCTCGGTTTTCGTGTGAAGCGTCCTTAAAAATAAATTAAAACGAGCACGGTTTCATTTTACAAGTGTGTTCCCAAAGCCAACTTTAACGAAAATCAACACGCTTTTCTATAGAACCGTTCTCGTTTGTTTCTAAAGGAATAATTAGCTCGGTTTTCATGTAAAGCGTGCTTAAAAAAATTAAAACGAACACGATTTTATAAGAAAAGTGTCTTCCCAAAACCAAATTTAACTAAAGGGAACACTTTTTTCTTTTAAAGTGTCCTCATTTATTTTTATAAATCGTTCTCGAATTTTTTTATATATATATATTTAGAGTTTTTTTAGTAATTAGATTAAGTAAATGCACAAAGTTACAACAAAATTCCGTAGCTCGGGTGGCAGGAGTGTAAAGTGGACGAATTCAGTATGAGGGTGCAAGAGGTCTTGGGTTCGACTCTTGGTTCGAGTGCGCAAGAGGTCTTGTAAGAAATATGAAAGAGCACACCTTTTTATTTAAAGCGTGCTTACATAAATATGAAAGAGCACACTTTTCATTTAAAGCGTTCTTATTATTAAGCACGGTTTGGAAAAAAGTGTGCTAAAACCTTTTTTAGCACACTTCAATTGAAGTGTTCTTATAATTGGTCGTATGACAATTTTAAGAACGCTTCAACACAAAAGAGTGCTTAAAATATGGGATCACGGTTAAATAGTAAGTGTGCTTGTTTGGGAGCGCACTCACTATAAGCACAGTACCAGAAGTGTGCTCCCATGCATTAAAAAAGCGTTCTCTGGTCCCCCTTTTTGTACTAGTGTCTATTCCTTGCTATTCAAGAATAGAATATATCTATCTATATCTAAAAAGCTTAAAAGATAAATAAAAGCACTTTAGGAATTAAATCTATAAAGGGGAAATTAAATCTAAATAGGTAACTCTTCTCATCTTGATCGATCTTGTCTTCCATAGATATAACTTGATGGATTTCGGATAGATCTCGGCTTCCTTCGGCTCCAAGGATTCCCAGCTCGACACGGATAACCAAGCGCGTAACGCGGTTTCGGGACGCGGTTCGTCGATCTCGACAAGGGCTCCTCGAGATCGAGTAGGATTCGTCGTCCATGGCTGGTTGGGCTTGGTCGAGCAACTGGTGCTCGTCATGGCTCGGATGTGGCTCCTGGGTCCTCGATCTCGACAAAACAACTCGAGATCGAGTAGATCTGGCGTCGAGGATGGCTAACTTGTGATGTCGGGCAACTTCTTCCTCGACAGGCTTGGACGGACGCGGTGCTGGTCCTCGATCTCGACAAGGCTTCTCGAGGTCGAGTAAGGTTAGCTCGGTGTCTCCGTCTTCGGCTTCTCGACTTGTCACAACTCGTCGACTCCGGACATGGTGCTCCTGGTGTTGTCGATCTCGACAAGGGATACTCGAGATCGAGTAGGGTTCTGGGAGTCGGGTTGTCTCTGACTCAGTTTCTCGATCAGTGTTCAGTCGACAAGGCCTGTGCTCGGACACCTTCGTCGAGATCGAGTAAGCTTACTCTAGATCGAGTAAAGCTGGGCTTCAAGCTTGATTCGACTGGTTCCGCTGCTTCTTGACCTTGGACTTCTGTAGTTGATTTCCGAGCTTTTTCGACCTTTCTCAGAACTGCTGTAATTTGCCTCGAATTCTGCGAAATTAAACAAAAACTGGTGTAGATTCCATAATTTGGCAAATAAACATAAACTACATAGATTCTGTACTATCTTAGCCCAAATGCATGAAATGTATGCGGAAAACGATATAAAAGTTATTGTAAAACATGGCAGATTTAGCTTACAACAATCAACAATTGGAATATTCTAATTGTAACTTGTAAGTGATCAATCCTATGTTGAAAGAGGCTGGAATCATTGAATTTTGGGAATAATTGAATTCAATTATATGTTTTCTTGTTATAGTGGTCAAATCTTAAAAAAATTGAATTTGTTAATACTTTCTCAGATTATCCATTGTTAACATACATGGCTCCAGGATGTAGGAAGTATCCTTCTGGTGCACAAAAGAGAAAACTAAAACAAAGGAGAGATGCGTTAACCAAACAAATCAGTCCACTTACCAATTTCTACGACAAAAAAGGTACTCCTGCACAAACTTCGGTTGTCTAAGCACATAGGATTGTGCTTCACACAACACTGATGCTCGGCTTTGCACATCTAAAATAACAGGGGCATTTTCGTCTTTTCACACGAGTAACAAACTTTCCTACTTGCTGTTAGAGTATATTAGGCGGGAGAATCTGTTTTGCTTCTCAATTCATTTTGTAACAAAATTACAGAACTGTGATTGAAATTTGTTTAGAGAGTTTTCTCTCAACTTCCATTTTTCAATTGATCAATTTCTCACTTTTCCAAATGGTATCAGAGCAGTTTATTTTCGATCCTTGACTTGTGAGACTTGAGTGATCTTCGTTCTTTAATTGAAGCCGTGGAGCTTCGGTTTTCTTCCAGATCCATTTTTCTATGAGTTGCGAGTTGAGAGCTCGGTTTGTCGCTATGGTTGGACGAGGAAATCCGAATTTGCAGAGCCAGGGATCTGGAATTGGAGATCCAAATGGGAATGGACAAGGCAGAGGGATTGTTGTTACTCCACCAGCGCCCGGTGCAGGTGTTGGAAGAGGATGGAATTTTCCAAATTTTCCAAACACAAGCATACAATTCGGGGAGATGATGCAAGGTATGAACGCTTCTCATGTCAATCCTCTTTTCTTGTCGAACTCTGACCATCCAGGGATGGTTTTAGTGTCTACTCCCTTTAATGGCATGAACTTTACTAGCTGGAGACGTAGCATTAGAATGGCTCTAGGAGCCAAAGTAAAGCTCAGTTTTATTACTGGAAGATATGTGAGACCAGAGGAAGGGAGTGAGGATTATGAGAAGTGGATGCGAGCGGATTCTATGGTTAGGTGTTGGATAATAAACTCGATGATAAGCGAAATTGCAGAAGGATTTGTGTATGTGGAAAGTGCAAAAGAGCTTTGGGATGATATCAAAGAAAGATTTTATGAATCTAATGATCCATTAGTGTACCAGTTGAGACGTGATCTAGAAACTATAAAACAAGAAAATTTGTCTGTTGAAGCTTATTTTGGTAAACCGAAAAAGATATGGGATGAACTGCAGTTCTTATATTCAGTGCCTGTGTGCAATTGTGGTGGATTCAATCAGTGTGGTTGTGGTTTATTGAAGAGGATATTAGAAAGGGAAGAAAAGGCAAAGGTAATGCAGTTTCTGATGGGACTTAATGATGTATATGAAAATATGAGAAGTAATGTTCTTTCAAAAGATCCTATGCCTGGACTTAACAAAGCATTTCAGATGGCTACACAGATTGAGAGATCTAAAGGTGTTACATGCACCAGTCATGCTGATGTTGGGGCTTTAGCTGTGTCCAGGTTTAATCAACAGATTGAGATAGAGGCTAATGCAGTGAACAGGTTTAGAGCTGAGCAATCAAAGAAGTTTGATCAAGCTAGGAGGGATTACAAGAAAGCTAAACTGGACATGCTTTGTGACCATTTTGGGGAAAGAGGTCATACAAAGGATTTTTGATTTAAGCTGATTGGATATCCTGAATGGTTCAAGGGGCCTAAGGATGAAGATAAGCCTAAGCCTCATGGCAAGTTTGCTGCACAACTAGAGTGTGGTTCTCAGGATACTCCTTTTGATGAGTTTGTCAATAGTCAGGCCAGTGCCAAGCCTGATTAGGCCATGGTGCATGATGTTTTTCAAGAGGTCATGAAGATGATGAAAGGCAAAGCACCTATGGAGAGTGTTGACAGCTCTTCCAATCAGGCTATGATACACTTTGCAGGTACACTAAGTACTTCATTTCTTATTGGCATTAATAAAGCTCACAATAATGTCTGGATAGTAGATTCAGGAGCAACTGACCATATAGCCTTTGATGTTGATATATTCTCTGAAATTTATGTTTTGAACCCTCCTATTAAGTTGGGATTGCCTGATGGAAACTGCATATCTGTCAAACAACATGGTACAATGACATTAAGCAGTGATTTGGTTTTGAGAAATGTATTACTTGTACCTCAGTTTAGGCACAACATGTTATCTGTGTCAAAAAGTTTGATTGATCACTAGTTAAGGTTTAGTTTTGATGCTCAGTATTGTTGGTTACATGACCTTACAACTAGAGTGGTCCTTGATAAAGGAACTGAAGATAGAGGATTATATGTACTCAAGACTCAGGAAGTTGGAAAGAGGAGTCTGTTGCGTTCTCAGTCTTTTAATAGTAGTTGCTTCAGTTGTAATAACATGCCTCTCATGCATGCCAGACTTGGACATATGTCCTTTTCTAAGTTTCAGTATATCCCTGGTTGTAAGGGAAGTGATGTAAAGGAGTTGAATTGTGATACTTGTGATTTGACAAAGTTTCACAAATTACAATTTGACAGATGTGCTACTATTGCTTCTTCTCCTTTTGATCTTATTCATGTGGATGTTTGGGGCCCTTACAGAGTTCAATCTAGATGTGGTGCCAGATATTTTTTGACAATTCTAGACGATCATACTAGAACTACTTGGATTTTACTTGATGCAAGACAAGGTGCAAGTCCTTAGACTAATCACTGTGCTTCTGGAAATGGTTGAGACTCAGTGTCAAGTCTCAGTTAAGACTATTAGAACTGATAATGGAACTGAATTTACTTAAAAAGGGTGTATGGATCTATTTGCCTTTAGAGGTATTGTTCATCAAAGATCTGCCCCAGGGGTTCATGAGCAAAATGGTCTTGTGGAAAGGAAACACAGACATCTTTTAGAGACTGCTAGAACAATTAGGTTACATGCTGGCTTGCCTCTAAAATTTTGGGGAGATTGTGTATTAAGTGCCACTCACATTATCAACAAAATGCCTTCCTCGGTTTTGGGTTGGAAGTCACCTTTTGAAATGATTTATAAGGTACCACTTCAGTATGATCAGTTGAAGGTTATAGGGTGTCTTTGCTATGCCTTGCAACCAAATGATCACAGGGATAAGCTGGGAACCATTGCTAGAAGATGTGTCTTCTTGAAGTATCCTCCGGGTCAGAAAGCATACAAGCTGTATGACATGGATAGACACACTGTCATTATCAGCAGACATGTCAAATTCATTGAACATGTTTTTCCATTCAAATCACCTAAGCCAGCTTCCGTGCCTCTCCATTCACATGAGTTGGTTGATGACATGGACACCCCTGATTTCTCCATTAGTGTCCCTTTTGCTCCTGACACACCATCTCCTGCTTCTAATGATTATTCATCTTCAGTGCCTAATTTCAATCATATTGCAGATTCTCCATCACCTGCCAGTTCCCCATCTATTTCTCCTCCAAGTGTTAATCTTGTTGCTCCTATTCTTCCAGTTGGCCATCAAATGTCTCGTAGAAGGGATGTACACAGACCTGCCAGATTACATGATTTTATTTGCTCAGGTTTTCCTATAAGAGGTCAATCTATCTAATCTTCATTAGATTCTTTTGCTGTATTCAATATACAAAACCTCTCTTATCTATCTTCATCCTATGTCCAATCTCTGACAAATGTGTGTGTTGTATTTGAACCCAACTCTTATACACAAAGCTAAGGGCATCACTGAATGAGAAATTACCATGAAAGCATAACTGGATGCCTTGACTACCAATCACATCTGGAATATTACCCCATTACCTGGTGGCAATAAGGCCATTGGTTTGAAGTGGATTTTTAAGATCAAGCACAGGCCTGATGGTTCCATCGAAAGATACAAAGCAACGCTCGTGGCTAAAGGATACAACAAGGTTAAGGATAGAGATTAGAAGCAAACATTTTCTCCAGTGGCAAAACTGTCGATAGTTAGGGTGATCTTAGCACTTTCAGCTTGTAAAGGGTGGGTGTTTCGTCAACTGGATGTTAATAATGCTTTCCTACATGGTTATCTTGATGAAGAGGTGTACATGACACCTCCTCCAGGCTTTAAAGTACCTTCTGGTCATGTTTGCAAACTGCAAAGATCTTTGTATGGGCTGAAGCAAGCTAGCAGGCAGTGGAATTTTGAACTTACTAAGTTCCTCAACAGACTTGGTTATGTTCAATCTAGTCATGATTTTTCTAGTTGAAAGAGGTCCTAAAAGAGTGAATGATTTGGTCTTTCCAGTAGATGACTTAGGGAGACATATATTTCAGTTCTAGACACTACTTTCGTCTCTATCCTAACGGTGAAAAGAATGATCGAAGGTGGCTGGTTTACTTAGTTTCTCTTAATAAGGTGTTCTGTTTTTGCTGTAAATTGTTCAAGCAAGACAACAACAAGGCTTTACTGGGGCAATTAGCTGATGGAGGATTGAATGATTGGAAGAATTTGAGTGCAAGGATCCAAAGCCATGAAAAAAATATTCATCACATCAGTTGCTTCACTCTTTGGGTTGAATTAGAAACAAGATTGAAATAGAAGGCGATAATTGATCAGGCTTTGGAAGAACAAATAAAGAAGGAAAAAGAGCATTGGAATCATGTGCTCTTCAAAATCTTAGCTATTGTGAAAATGCTTGCAAAAAATAACTTAGCATTTCGTGGAGATAATGAGAAGTTATGAGGAGAGAAATGGCATTTTCTTACAAGTAGTGGAGATTATTGCTAAATTTGATCCAGTGATGCAATTATGCAAACACATGTTCGACGGAGTTTGAAAAAAGAAACTCACTATCATTATTTGAGCCACAAGATCCAGAATGAGTTGATTCAGCTACTAACACACGATGTAAAGGCTTCGATTATTGCTACAATTAAAGACGCAAAGTATTTTTCAATGATGCTTGATTGCGCTCCAGATGCGAGCCATGAGGAACAAATGTCTCTTATAGTTCGTTGTGTTGATGTTACATCAAATCTGATTGTTGTAAAAGAGTTCTTTTTGGGATTTCTAAAGGTGGATGATACCTCTGGGCTTGGATTGTTTAATGAGCTTACGAAGGCACTGGATTCTCTTACACTCGATATTGATGACATACGAGGACAGGGATATGATAACGGGGAAAATATGAGAGGTAAACACAAAGGTGTGCAGAAGAGACTTCTCGAGGTAAATCCTAGAGCTTTTTACACGCCTTGTGGTTGTCATAGACTAAATCTTGCAATTTGTGACATGGATAATTGTACCCCTAAAGCTGATTATTTTTTTTGGAGCGGTACAACGAATATATTCATTTTTATCATCTTCTACAAAGAGATGGCAAGTCTTTAGGGATCATGTAGATGGTCTAACTCTTAAACCATTGTCTGAAACACGATGGGAAAGTCGTGTAGAAAGTGTGAATGCATTTAGATTCCAAGCTCCAAAAATAGGAGATGCATTAGCTTACTTGGCAAAGCATGGTGATGATTCCAAAACAAGGAGTGACGCAGATTGTGTTGTAGGAGGAAATCGAGACTTGCAATAAAATATAAATAAAGTACAGCAAACCAGATTCCGTCCCTTGCAAATGATTACAAGACCTCCTCCTGATGTAGCAGCGGGAAGTCAGGATCGATCCACGAGGAAACGTGTCAGCGGATCCTAGGCAGCGGAGAAATCTCACGGAAAGAAGTCGACCACAGGTTGTCGATCTCGACTAGGGTTAGTCGACAGAAGATCGGACAAGTCGAGCACAACGCAGTAGCAGTCACAGGTTCTGGTCGAGATCGAGTAAGGCTTACTCGAGATCGAGTAGAGTTGGTGACGTCGAGTTGGCTTGGTCGATAACCTGAACACATAAGCTACGGCGATTCTGGAATCGAGGATCAGTAACTCGAGATCGACCACAGTTGGTCGAGATCGAGTAAGACAGAAAACTAAAACGAAATAAAGTAAAGACAAATGCTTTGGGATTCGAAAATAAACTTTATGTAAAAGACTTCCAAGATTGGGGTTTGCGACAACGATAACCAAGCATGCATAAGGCAAGAATAAAACAGATAATCATATAACTTGCATCGAAGGACTAAGGTTTCGCCTTTTCCAACAATTAGACAACTCTTTCAAGAAACCCTAATTGGATCTACTGATTTTATGTTTATAATCCAAGTTGTTAGCATGGACCTCCATTAGATGGGTAATAAACACATAACAAGTAGTAGATGCTCAAAACATGATAAAAGTTGGATTTTTACCTCAAACGCGCATGGCTATCGTCGGGCTCGCCCCAACCCTAGAAGTGGGTGGACTACTCGCGCTTCATTGCAACCTCAGACATTGATGTATGAAAAGAAACTTGCATTAAACTAAATTCAAAGCCTTTACAGTCCCGGCAATCCAACTTTCGTTGAATGCCAAAACCCTAAAACCTTTGAACTCCTAAATTCTATGTGGAACTACTTCTCTGAAATTGAATTGAATGATCCCTAAAATCAGCCCCATGGGCTTTATTTATAGCCTTCTACTCCTTGCTATTCAAGGATAGAATATCTCTATCTATATCTAAATCTATATCTAAAGCATTAAAGATAAATAAATGGAACAACATAATTAAATCTAAAAAGGGAAAAAAAAAATCTTCAAGTGGATAAATCTTCTCCTCCATGATAGATCTTGATAAAATTGGATAGACTCAGCAATCTTCGGCTCCAAGGAATCCCAATCCGAGTAGGACAGCTCAAAACGCATTACGCGGCTTCTGGAAGATTTCCTCGATCTCGAGTAAAACGGCGTCGTCGACTTCAGTGGCTCGGCATCTCGGGTAGCTGGTCCTCGGCATGGCTCGGACTCTGGCTCCTGGGTTTAGTCGATCTCGAGCAAATAACTCGATCTCGAGTAAAGGTGGCTCATCGACTAGGTTGCTTGGTGGTGTCGGGTAGCCTCTGCTCGATGTTGCTCGGACTGGCGCTCTAGATGTTGTCGATATCGAGGACCTTCCTCGATATCGAGTACGGGTGATGCTTGGTGTCCGGGTTGTCTGGTCATGTCGGGTAGTTTCTCCTTGGCATCCTCGGGTAGGCTCTCCTCGACTCCGGGTGGTCTTCGGGGCCTTGTCGATCTCGAGTTGACTAGTCGATCTCGAGGAACCTCCTGGAGTCGGGTTGGCTCGTCTTCAGCTTTTCGACATGGTGCTCTCGGTCAATGCTATGCCCGGACATTTCTTGTCGATATCGAGTACAACTCATCGATATCGAGTAGACTTAAGCCTCCGTCCTTGCTTCTTGGTTTTCTCCCAAAATGGCTCCATATTCTGCAATATTAAACAGAAACTTATGTAGATCTCCATTTCTGACAAATAAGCATATACTACATAAATTCGACATATTCCCAACCCGAAATATGCAAAGTGTATAGAATATGAAACGAAATTGTGCATAAAAACATGGCTACTTTAGAGACATCAAATCACCCCATACTTAGACTTGCTTGTCCTCAAGCAATAACCAAACAATAACCAAGACCTACAACACATCCTTCAAGTCTTTGCCTTTTGTCAAAAAGTAAAATCTCAAGTAGTAGCAATGTAAGACAAGTGAATTTAACGTCATCACACATTATGAGCGATCCATGGGCATAGGCAATATAAATCCAACCTCACAGGAATAATGTGTTTACACTCAGCTCTCAATGTGTTTAGGCTATGAAGATCAACTCTCAACTCAATTCCATATATAATCTCATAAACATTGCAATTTAAATATAAATCCACTTCGCAACCAATTATGTAAATGCAATAAGATTTATCAGAAAGACTTCGCTCAATAGAAGTCTTCAAAGAAGATTCCATTCGGCGGGGTTGTAATGGGGCTTGGTAAGAAAATAAAAGGTATGGAATTATTTGGCTATGTGGTGCTTAATATAATTCGGGAATCAAGACTCCTAAATCTCCAACACAACTCAACCAAACCATAACTCTCAATCATATGAATCAACCAAACTCTCCAACTTATCTCAATGAATTATGTAACCTTTCAAACTTCCTTAACCTCTCCAAAGTATAAATCTTGTGAAAATGAAAGAAATAAGGTAAATTTGGCTCATGCACTTTATTCACAAAAATCCTTTCAAACTTTCTTTCTCTCTTTCTCTTTTTTTTTTAAACGAAAATAACTAGTGCATTTATAGGGTGAGCCAAAAATCCTTTTACATAATATCCATAGCAAGATAAAAATATAAAACCAACCCATATCTCAATAAGTTCAAAAATCCTTCCTGAAATGAAACATAAGCCCTACACAATGGCTTAAGCTTTTTTGTAAAGTGGTGGATCCCGACCTTATAACTAAAAACAAAATAAACCCGACACGACTCTCGATTTGATACGACCCGTTCGGGATTCTCGGATTCTCACATGGTATCAGAGCAGGTCCGAGTCGGGTCGGTTTTTCTAGCTTCGGGGTAGGCAATTCAGATGCCGAAACCCGTCGTAAAAACCAAAAAACCGGGCGAGCTATAAAGAGATTGAGAGTCTTGACCCGGGAGAGAAAAAAAAATGTTCAAGTGTCAACCCGATCCAGGCGGGTTGCACTTGAGGGGGCGTGTTGGGGTTGTGGGAGTCCCACATTGAAAAATAAGGGGAAAACCAAACCAAAATATAAGGAAGGGGGAAGTCCTACACAATGGCTTAATCTTTTGTGTAAAGTGATGGATCCCGACCTTATAACTAAAAACAAAATAAACCCGACACGACTCTCGATTTGATACGACCCGTTCAGGATTCTCGGATTCTCACAATTAGGGCTGTTATATGAACTGAACAGCTCGAGCTCGACTGGGGATCGGCTCGAAAAAGCTCGACTCGAGCTCGCTCACTTATTTAAATAAGCCGAGCTTGAACAAAATTTTAAGCTCGGTTGAAAGCTAGACTCGTTCAAATAAAGCTCGAATAGCTCGAAATCTATGGAATTTCTAAGATTTCCTTTAAGTTAACATGTTATAACAAAGTAAAACTATTTAAAACTCGAAAAAAGCTCGGCTCGAGCTCGTTTATTTCCTAAACAAGCCGATCTTGAACAAAATAAAAAGCTCATTTAAAAATTAGGCTCGGCTCGGCTCGAGCTCGTTTAACAAACGAACAAGCTTGAACATACCAAGTTCGACTCGTTCGGCTCGAATAACACCCCTACTCACAATCTTCACCCCACAACAAGCTGTAATTTATTTGTACATGTTGGTCTTGGTTCACACAACTACACGTATATTTCGAGTCAAGTCAAAAGAATTGACGGTTGATTCGGTAAAATGAACATTAAATTCAATTATAAATTCAATCGATCCTATCAAATAAAATTGTACACCACTAGTATAAACACGTGCAGCCATGGCTTAAGATAATTAATGTTATACAAATCCAATTTTCTATCCTAGTACTATTTTTTAAATTTTAATTAGTTTAGATTATTTTTAAATTGGATTTTTATGATCACTTGTCTTTTTTTATAGAGAATCTTTTTTAATTTAGAGTATTATCATATGTTCTTAAGACATAATAAAAATCCGTATATAAATATATACTCCGTATATAACATTTCTTTCCATCTAAGACCAGAAGGTTTCAGACACCCAAACCTGTTAGATGTACCTCTAATATCAAATGATTCAAATCGTGTTAAATTACTAAACAATGACATTTTTATAGATAAGAGCTAACTATTGGAAATTAGCATATCTTAGTTGTTATAGATAGATAGATTTATATCTTTCTTTTTATCTTATTTACTAAGATAGAATATTCATTGTAATTGGGTTATTTAAACACACCTCAATCAATCAAAGAAATCAGATTTCAGTCTTAAATAATTCTTTATGGTATCAGGCTTTTTTTCGATCCTCTAAAATAACCCTAGTCGTCGGCTCTTCTTCACCGCCGCCGCCTCCTACAATGGCCTCTCCCACCGCCTCTACCAGCTCTACCCAAACCCTATTGCCGCCGCTGCCATGACTACTCCGGCGGATCTCACCCCTGCCTCTCCCTACTATCTTCATTCTTCCGATCACCCTGGTCTCTCTATTTGCCCGGTGGTTCTCAAAGGAGACAACTATCAAGAATGGACCGTCGCCATGAAAAACGCTTTCTCTGCGAAGCGTAAAGACGGATTCATTGATGGCTCTATTACTCAGCCGACAGCCACCTCCACCGATTCCCAGTACTGGCGTCCTGTCAATGCCATGCTGATCGGTTGGATTACCCAATCGATTGAGCCTTCTCTTCGCTCCACCGTTACCTATTTCTCTACTGTCAAGGAACTCTGGGACGATCTGTCTCAGCGGTTCTCCATTAGTAGTGGTCCTCGCATCCTTCAACTGCGATCTGAGATTGCTCGATGTCATCAAGACGGTCAGTCCGTCGCCGCCTACTTCGGCCGTCTCACGAAGCTCTGGAACGAGCTTGACAGCCATCTTACACCCCGCGCCTGCACCTGCGGCAATCACGCCAAGGAGCGTGAGGAGGAGCGCACTCATCAATTCCTGATGGAGCTTGATGACCTCGGCTATGGGACTCTGCGTTCCACCATCGTCGCTCAGGATACCTTACCGACTCTCAACAAGGTACACTCTCTCGCTGTCCAGGAGGAGTGGATGCTCTCTATGCGCACTACTCCTCAATCGGTCACGGATGCACTTGCCTTCGCTGCTCAGCGCCGACAGCCTCCTCGCTCATCTTCAGGTACTGTTGATAAGAAATCTCTTTTCTGTGTCCATTGCAACAAGAGAGGACATGACAGTGCCGCCTGCTTCAAAATTATCGGTTATCCGGAATGGTGGAACAACGGGAGAGGGGTTGCTGATCCCGTCACTGGTGCACCGCCGCCTCGGAACAAACAGCCTCTCGCTCCACCTTCGTTTGATTCCGGCGCCGGCAGAGGTTGTGGCAAAGCTGCTGCCGTGAACTCCGTCGTCACCAACAGTCCTGCTGCGTCTGGCTCTCAGTCGATCACTGCTGCTGATCGTCCGGGCATCACCATCTCTAACGAGCAGTGGGATCACATGCTTGATATGTTTCAGAAATTTAATTCTAAATCCAGGACCGATACTCTAGCAGGTATTTCTTCTACTCCTTGGATTCTTGATAGTGGTGCATCGATCCACATGACAGGGGACTACAATTTGCTTCGGAATGTTCATTCAGTTGATGATTGGCACATCAAATACCCGGATGGCTCTGTTGTTTCGGCTAATCAGGCTGGCTCAATCTCTATATGTGATTCTTTTGATATCACTGCATTGTTTGTCCCTGGGCTTTCCTGTCATTTAATCTCTCTTGGTTGCTTGACTGCGGATCTACGATGTGTTGTTACCTTGACTGATAAGCTCTGTGTGATACAGGACCGCACTTCGAGGATGCTGATTGGAGCGGGTGAAGCTTGGAATAGGATCTATTGGTTATGCTCGGCGCCTCCTGTCACCACCACCGTCACCTCTGCTTGCCACACCACCCAGGCCGAGTCCCCCCTTCTTTGGCATCAACGTCTCGGGCAGCCATCATATTCTCTGCTTTCTTCATTTTGCAAAACTTCTAGTCCAGTTTTACCACATAATAATGTTCCTTGTGATGTATGCTACAAGGCCAAACAAACACGTCTGTCTTTTCCTGTTAGTCTGTCAAATGCTTCAACACCTTTTGATTTGATTCATTGTGATATTTGGGGACCCTATCATGTTCCGTCCTCGTCTGGGGCTTCTTATTTTCTAACCATTGTTGATGACTTCCCTCGTGCCACCTGGGTCTATCTTATGGTCCACAAATCTGAAGTCTCTCGACTCCTACAACAATTCTGTGCTCTTACTGTCACTCAGTTTCACAAAACAATTAAGTGTATTCGCAGCGATAATGGTTCCGAATTTCTTGCTCTGCGATCATTCTTTGCAGATCATGGCATTCTCTTTGAATCTTCTTGCGTTGCTACACCTCAACATAATGGTAGGGTTGAGCGTAAACATCGGCATATTTCCAATGTTGCTCGAGCCTTGCTGTTCCAAGCCAACCTTCCGGTTAAGTTATGGGGTGAGTGCACTCTTACAGCTTGTTTTCTCATCAATCTCACCCCCTCCTCTGTTCTTAAAGGTAAAACCCCTTATGAATGTCTATTCAATAAGCCCCCTGATTACACAAATATTAGAGTCTTTGGCTGCATTTGCTATGCGTCTGTCATTCCTCGCTCCACAAACAAATTTTCCCCTCGCAGCCGGAGATGCTTATTTGTTGGGTATCCCTTCGGTCAGAAAGGTTGGCGTCTCTATGACCTTGTAACACACCAGTTCTTTGTCTCTCGTGATGTTGTCTTTCATGAGGATGTCTTCCCTTTTCCTCTATCAATGTCACCCTCTCATGAGTCTCCCACATACCCTAACCCCATCACCTATGACGCCCAGACGACCCTCAGCCGGCTGCTCAGCCACCGCCGCCGCCCCCACCTCCACCCCCTCGCCGATCTACTCGCACACATACCCTTTCGGTCCTTCTCAAGGACTATCTGTGTCCTTCTCATGGATTATGTTGACACACATGCTTACACTCCTGTGCATTCTAGCTTCTTGGCTGCCATCGGTGCCAATCCGGAACCCATGTCGTTTCGCGAGGCCTTTCGCCATCAGCATTGGCGAGATGCTATGCGGTCTGAAATTGATGCTCTCCATCGCAATGGTACTTGGGAGGTCACGACCTTACCTCCTCACAAAAAGGCTATCGGGTGCAAGTGGGTTTTTCGAGTGAAGTACAACTCTGACGGCAGCATTGAACGGCATAAAGCACGCCTTGTTGCTCTCGGCAATCGGCAAGTTCAGGGCACGGATTATTCTGCAACATTTGCTCCAGTTGCTAAGCTAGTCTCCGTCAAAGTCTTCCTTGCAGTTGCTTCTATCCGAAATTGGGAACTTCATCAGATGGATGTGCACAATGCTTTCTTACATGGTGACCTTGAGGAAGAAGTGTACATGTCTTTACCTCCTGGCTTCTCCACGGATGATAGTCACAGGGTCTGCAGACTTCGGAAGTCTCTCTATGGTCTCCGTCAGGCTCCCCGCAATTGGTTCTCGAAACTAGCATATGCTCTTCGACATGTTGGGTTCAGTCAGTCCTATGCCGACTACTCTCTGTTCTCTTTTGTTCGTTCCGATCTGGTTCTGCATGTGCTTGTTTATGTTGATGATCTGATTATAGCGGGGAACAATTCTGAATCTATTGCTCGCTTCAAGGCCTATCTCCACTCCTGTTTTCACATGAAGGACCTCGGCCATCTAAAATACTTTCTGGGCATTGAGGTCTCACGAACCTCTTCTGGCATCACTCTGTCTCAGCGCAAGTACACTCTGGATATTCTCGGCGAAGTGGGTCTTCTTGGTGCCAAGCCTGCCGATTTTCCTATGGAGCAGAATCACAAGCTTGCTCTAGGCACTAGTGCTCTTCTTTCGCAGCCAGATAGGTATCGCCGCATTGTCGGTCGTCTCATTTATTTGACGATCACCAGACCGGATTTGTGCTACTCAGTTCACGTCCTTGCTCAATTCATGCAGCAGACTCGCCAGACTCACTTGGATGCGGCATTTCGGGTTCTGCGTTATCTCAAGGGACGTCCTACTCAAGGTGTTTTTCTCTCCTGTCATAGTGATCTACGCCTCGTGGCCTATTGTGATTCTGACTATGCAGCTTGTCCTCTGACTCGTCTTTCCTTAACCGGTTACATCGTCAAAGTGGGTGAGTCTCCGGTCTCTTGGAAAACAAAGAAGCAGACAACGGTCTCCCGCTCTTCTGCTGAGGCCGAATACAGGGCAATGGCTACGACTTCCTGCGAGCTAGTTTGGCTCAAGTCGCTTCTGCGCTCGTTGGGCGTCTCTCATCATGGTTCTATGCGGCTCTGGTGTGACAACCAATCGGCAATTCATATTGCCAACAATCCCGTCTTCCATGAGCGCACAAAACACATTGAAGTTGATTGTCATCTTGTTCGTGATCATGTTCAGTCTGGAAATATTGCTCTATTTCATGTTCGCTCTTCACAACAACTCGCGGACATCTTCACCAAGGCTCTTGGGCATCAACAATTTCATTTCCTCTTGGACAAGTTGGGCATTCATTCCACCCATGCTCCAACTTGAGGAGGAGTATTGGAAATTAGCATATCTTAGTTGTTATAGATAGATAGATTTATATCTTTCCTTTTATCTTATTTACTAAGATAGAATATTCATTGTAATTGGGTTATTTAAACACACCTCAATCAATCAAAGAAATCAGATTTCAGTCTTAAACAATTCTTTACTAACGGCTGACAAACACAAATAGGGATGATTATTCTTATATAAAAAAGTAGGGATTATTATTGTTATTTAATTAAATGCTCCGTACAAGGATTAGTACGACTTTAGGCCATTCTTATTTACTTTATAGTATATATTTTTGGATTTTTAAACATCACGTGTAAAATTGAAGGCGGAGTTTGGGGCTATAAATATAACTCCAAATGATCATTCAATTCAACCATCCACAACAACGAATTACAATTCTATCGAATCTTATAGTAAGCTCCAACTCAGTACGATCGATATGGCTTCGATTCACGCCAAAAACTCAACCCTTATTGCTGTTTCATGGCTCGCTCTCCTTCTCGTCATCGCCCTTTCCTTTCAACCATTGCAAGCTGCCTGCCCAACTGGTTAGTTTTCCATCACCCATCTCTCTTATTTATTTTGAACCTCACCCTTTTAAACTTGCATTATAATACGTTAAGAAGCACACACATATATATATCCTCGTGGTATTTATGAAACCAAATTACATACGCGTGTAGGAAAAACACGATGGCCGGAGCTGGTGGGAGTTTCAGGATGTCAAGCCGCGGCCACAATAAAAGCAGAAAACCCCAGTGTTGATCCGATAGTGATATCACATGATACGATAACACTACAGATTTTTAACTGCACTAACGTCTTTGTTCGAATCGATGGAGCCGTCGTCTCTGACATTCCTCATGTTGGTTAATTGAACTCGCATAATACATATATACATACATATATATACATATAATTTATGCCACCAAATAAAACATAGATGCGCATCAATCATCTAAATCTATATTTCAACTATATAATTTATTTGTCAATTTCATGTGAGTATGTTAGGGGGGTGTACGGATGTGATCCTTGATGCCTCTATTGCTCATGTTTGTAATAATGTGTCGTTGTCAATTTCTAAATATTAAATAAATGATGTTTGATTATGGTAATAAAATATGTATTCTGACTTTAATCAAATAAGTAGGCTATGTTTCTTTTTTCTTTCTTTCTTTCATGTTAACATGATTGCGCCTGGTCAAGAAGAGCCAAAATCTCTCGCATTTTATTGGGAGTTCATAACTACATCTCATTAAAGTAGAAGAAAACAAGCTTCTTTGTCACAAGTTCACAATCTTATATGAGAAAAAACCTCAAACTCAACAAAATGAACGCGTCCGAAAGGAACTCCCACGCGCCCCCAAATTTTAACCCCCCACATCAATTGCTTCAGCAATCTCTTGCCCAGATCCTCTTCTTCTCTTGAAATTCCTATACCAAATTCAATTATTGAAGAGATTCTACTCATATCAATCTCAGAAATCTTTGAACGTGTGTTATTCGATCGAGTTTCCTTCGATCGTGTCCACAAACCCTAGCTTTTCTTCATGGTGTTCTTCGTTCGTGTGCGCTCTTCGACGGACATACTGGCTAAATCCGCTTCCTACTCTCCAATCTAAAGCCCACTGGTACTGGATCTGGAGCTCTTCTTTGATTTTCGATTTGAGTTGGCTTCCCCTTTGGCGCTTTGGTTGACGTCTTGGGTTTGGGTTCGTGCTGTTCGTTTCAACCATTACTTGAGATCGTAGGGATAACAAGCAAGAAGAAGACATTTGCAATTGTGTTCGTATTCATGGCAAGGGAGAATGCGCGGACCCTGCGCTTTGAAGTTCCGTACCCTTTCTCTTTGGGAAACTGTCTGTCTCAATGCCTATATTATGAATGTGCAAGTTCATATAAACTAACCGCCTTCAAATTTAATGAACACATATATAGATTAACTACCGGTAACACATATTTAAACATATAAACCTAACATGTACGTATAATTGAAATTATTCAAATTCTTCAAATTCCCTCCATTTCCAAACAAAGAACATCTTAAATAACAATTGAAATAAATAATAGTTTAATCTAATCGACTTCAAATTTATTCAACACACAGATAAACCTATCCACATAACAATTTACCTTCAAATTTAACCAAATAACCAAATGTCCAAATAACAATAATAGTTCAATTTCCGCACATATAATTTGATCAATTATTCGAATTTCACTCAATATCTAAACAAAAACAGTTTCAATCATCAATCCACTAAAAATCTAATCCACTTCAAATTAAGAGGAAATGGTAGTAACTAGACCAAAAAAGGGGTCTATTTGCACAACTAGACCACAAGGTTAAAAAATGAGTAAAAATAACCCCTCTACCCCAAGCAAATAAATTGTCCGGTTTTTGGGCACTATTTGTGACCGGGTGTAACAGGTGAATGGGCACAAGGGAGATCCGAGAGGAGAGGAAGGAGATCCTGCGATGCTTCCGCGGCGACGGGAGGGTGACGATCTCCGGCCGACCCTTCCCAAACCCACCGGTTCGCCTCTCCGGCCGACCCTTCCCAAACCCACCGGTTCGCCTCTCCGGCCGGTCCTCTTCCAGATTAGGGTTCAGACCTTCTCTCTCCCTCTCTCCCTGCTCCAAAACGCACTGCCGAGCGCCACCACCTGCATCACCGATTTCGCCCCAAAAGACCTAGAATCGCGACACCGGCCCAGTGGTACCACGTCTCGTGCGCCGGCTGTTTCGAAGACCGGCCGAGCTCGACGGCGTAGACTCCGAGGTCGAGCGCTAGGAGGAAGATCGTGATCAGATGAGCCGCAGTTGAGTCCAACAGATCCGGCAGGTTCGCTCTCCACGGCGGCGTTGCGCCGTCCTGAAGGCTCCTCTGTCTTCTAGGTTTGTAAAACTCCGTCCATCTCTGCCTCCTGTGGAAGGTTCTGGTAAGATGTTGGATCGAAGATTTGACGGCTTCGATCGAAATGGAACTGGAATTGGACTCTGGAGGTAAGGGATTCATGGTATTATTCGTTTGTTTGAAATCAAATTGGGATGTTTTCATGGTGTTTTTAAGCATTGAGAGTCAGGGAGGTGCTTAAGGGGCAAGATTTGGGGGTTTGTTTTAGCTGTGAATGGGTTTGAGTTACGATGATGCTTAACTCAATCATCCCTTACCAAGCAATCATCATAATGCAGAACTTCCACAAATCAATTGATTAAACTCTTGAATCTTCATGATGCCATCAACTGTTTTCTTTGATTCGAAACTGGGGTTATGCGATGAAATTTTCTCCAACTGTCGTACGCTTTGTAATATATTCTAGTAGTACATTTCAGGTCCGAGTTGTTCGTCGTGAAAATTCTGAGAAGGTAGATATACCTATGACCGATTTGGTTGACCATGTGAAGGAAATTCTAGATAAGATTCAACAGAATCTCTTAGATGTCGCAAGAACGAAGAGAGATGCATGTGTCCAGAAGGTGAAGACTTGGGATGAGTTTGCTGAAGCAATGGCACAGAAGAAAATGATCTTGGCGCCTTGGTGTGATGAGGAGGTGAATCATTCACTTCCCTTTGATTTAACATTCTACCTTTCTTCATCTATCTTTTTGTTTCTTGGAATAAGAATGCTTAGCAGCTCGAGTTGCAATATGATAGATTGATACAAGTTTTAACTGCTCAGTCTTCCCCAAGCTGATAAAATCATCATTAAGCACTTCTTTTTGATATTCTAGCTTGTAGCTTGTAGCTGCTCAGTCTTCTTTTTGATATTCTTTTTGATATTCTAGTTTTAACTGCTCATGTACAGGTTTCTAATTAAAGGGATTTGAGGCTAATGAAAGTGAATCATATCATGATTATGGAGAGCCCTGCAGAAGATATTGGATTATTGACCATGTGACTAGGGGTAGTTATTTTTATGGTTGCTTTATGGGCATTGGGTTGTGCGTGGCCACGAGTTCTTGGGACTAAATTCAGAATTTTTTTCCCCAGGAAATACTTCTCCAGCAGTGGCTCACAAGTGCTTGTGATTTGTACAATGTTAGATGATCACCTTTAGATAAAACAATGTTAGCTGATCAAAACAAATTTGATAAACAATCAGCTTAAAGCTTAGTGATTTGTACGATTGAACATGGTAGGAAATAGCCTATTAGCTCAATTGGTAGAGCATTGTGTATACACACAAAGATGTGAGTTCGACTCTTACATAGGCTAATGCGAAGTATGTGTTCATATCTCTATGGACTTATACGATTTAACATGGTATGAAATATATACACTAATGGCAGGACAACTTTATGAATCTGGTACGACAAATTTATGAATTATGAATATCTCTGAACTTGTAAAATTATGAACTTGGTAGGAAATATATAGACTAGTGGTAGGACAAATTT
Organism: Persicaria tinctoria; assembly: GCA_037127255.1. Taxonomy (NCBI): domain Eukaryota; kingdom Viridiplantae; phylum Streptophyta; class Magnoliopsida; order Caryophyllales; family Polygonaceae; genus Persicaria; species Persicaria tinctoria. The sequence continues at coordinate 14,228,350 of JBANSL010000012.1, forward strand.
GTGAATCTGGTAGGATAAATATACGATATTGGTATGATAAAAATGTAATCACCGAAATTCCTAAGTGTATAACTTGACACTAATGGTATGATAGATGTACACGAATGGTAAGATATATTTGTACTATTGGCAAAGAAGTAGAATTAATATTGACCAATCCAAAAATCCCAGACTAGTAATCATTGAGGCGTGAATTGACCATAATCTCAATCTCAATTACCAATCCATAAATCTCAATCTCAACCCAATAAATTACGAACTTTTTGCAACTGGTCTCATGAAACCGTCACCTTGGGGTAGTTCTGTTATAAGAAAAAGGAACAACTACAAAGGATAGGTACAAGATCACTTACCCATCGCTGTCACTGCCACCAACAAGCTTGTTGCACTTTTCCTGGAATGGAAAGACAGTTGAACACTATTGGCAGGCCAGAACTGTACTATTGGTAGGATGACAACTGTATCCTTTCCTCGGATGCACGTGTGTCTTTTCCCCCGTCCTTTCCGCCTCTCTCCTGCTCTGCCTCACTTTTTGCAGAGCATGTTGGGGTGTTTGAGAACCTCACCACAAGCTTATATATATGCTTGGGGAACACCCATCAATGCAATGATTGCATTTTCCCCTCATAAATGCTCCCCCCTTCCCCCCAATGAAGAACTCTGTTTTGGCGCCAAAATTACACTGACAACCCGCCAAAACAGCTACGGTCAATCCGTTCCAAATTTCTCCAAAATTTTCAGGTATGGTAAGACATGTTAACCCTATTGGTAGGATAACTATATGCTATTGGTAAGATAAATGTACTATATTGGTCAGACAGATGCTCTCTCTCTTCCCCCAATGAAGAACCCTGTTTTGGCGCCAAAATGACACGGACATCCCGCCAAAACCGCTACGGACAATCCCCTCCATATTATCTCCAAAATTTCCATGTATGGTAGGACATGTTTGGCCTATTGGTAAGACGAATGTTTTCTATTGGTAAGACTAATGTTTTCTATTGGTAAGCCAAACGTGTCCAGTTCCCAGAAATGAAGGTGATGCTTTGCCCTCACCTTTCCACTCGTCTCCTATGTTGGCTCTCTTTTTAGCAGATCATTTAATAAGGAATGACACCCATCAATCAAGATTTTATAAGGGTTGATTGACACCCTTAATTCTAATCATTGAAATTTCCCCTCATAAATGCCCCTCCTACTTTATTGGAGCCACACCCCATGTCCAGCACCTCCCCCTCATGATTTCTCTTGGCCAAAAGATGGAGCTACAATGCTCAACTCACCTTCACCTCCTACCTCCTCTCCCGGTGGTATTTTTTCATTTGCAAAAATATACCACTTTCTATCCCTAACCAATTTTTTGGGTACATGTCTAGTTTAGCAAAAGGGCCCATTTTTTGGTCTAGTTTAGCAAAATGGCCTCAAATTAATCACAAATATTGGCATGTATCCAAATAACGAATTACCTTAATATTGAACCAAATAGCATTAAAATTTCAATTTCTTCATACTTCTCGGCAACTAACATTTTCATTTCTTAAAATTTAATATCAACTATAATCACAAATATCGACGCCTATCCACATAAAAAATTACCTTAATACTTCAACCAAATAGCATTAAAAATTCAATTTCTTCGTACTTCTTAACAACCAACATTTCCAATTCTTAAAATTTGATTTCAACTAATCACAAATATCGAGGCCTATCCAAATAACAAATTACCTTAGTATTTAACAAAATAACACTAATAGTTCAATTCTTCTTAACAACTAATATTTTCATTTTTTAAAATTTGATTTCTACTAATAATTCTGACATTGCATATAAAATTTAAACATCGGTCCTTTCCTGAACACGAGAGTTGATTGTTCTCCGTGACTCGCTATCTCCAAATCCACCTTGCAGGTGCAAGAGCTATTTCCATGCTTTTTACGTCATCGTAGAATATAGGGATTATAACCATTCCGGAATGGCTCACCGGAAAGAACTTGTGGGTAGTACCCATAGGTTCTCGGTTCGAATCCCGGAATGACCGCTCTTTATTTACCAAATTCAAGAATAGAGGGATTATGAAGGCTTATCGGAAGCAGGAGAAAAAACTAAAGTCGTGATAGTTTTCGGATATGGAGTAGTGAGGTATTTATATTTGGATCTAGGGCTTCACGGTTTTAGAGACCGTGATTAATTGCCCGAGCTTTGGTTGGGAATATTCCGGTTTCCACAAGGCTTGGACGGGGCTAGGGTGGGCAAGCTATTCCTTGGGAAGGATCGACAGCTCTCACGGTTTTAGAAACCGTGATCGCCAGAGGTTGACCGGGAATCTCAATGGCTTAGAGGGGGCAGGGCTAGGGAGGCTGGCTACGCATCAGGAGGGAACAAAATCCTCTCGTTGTTCTTAAAATATTATTGTGACCGACTGAGTGAAATCCAGTTTGCAGGCTAGAGTGTGGATAAAGGATAGGCCACCGTAACCGACAGCTTTTTCACGATTTTGAACTCCGTGACCATATAACTGGGGGTCCACACGTCAGAACGCATTATGCGCATCCAAGCCGAGCACACAAGACCAACGGGGTTCCATTCTAAAACCAATTTCCAATAAAAGGAGTGGCTCATTGACATATATGCAAGGTCCGGAATTCCTTGTTTTTCGATGTGGGACGAATCATCCACACATCCCAACACTACACAACTTTTAAATGAGTAATAATACGAGGCACGAATATGGCAGATCACATTTCACACCTAAAAAGACAAGTTGGGTACGTAACTATGAATTTCTGGTCAATTAAGCAATGGGAAATGGGAATATAAAAATGAGTTTAATTAGTCTTCACCCCCCCAACAAGCTGTACTTTTATTTGTACATCTTGGTTCATCCAACTATATTTCGAGTCAAGTCAAAAAAATTGACAGTTGATTCGGTAGAATGAACATTAAATTCAATTATAAACTCACCGACCTTATCAAATAATTGTACTAGTATAGACACGTGCAGCCATGGCTTAAGATAATTACTAACCAATGACATTTTTTTCCATGTAGACCACAGAAGGTTTCAGACACCCAAACCTGTTAGATGTACCTCTAATATCAAATCGTACGTGTTAAATTACTAACCAATGACATTTTGATAGATAAGAGCTAACAGCTGACAAACACACCCTAACAAGCTACCCTTGCATTCTATTTTTTACCACATCAACCCGTACATCGGTTATAAACCAGTGTATATCAGCTTTTATACCCGATGTAAAACGCTCTTTTTGGCTAGTGATTATATATATGACCCCTATTAAATATTTCAAACGTGATCAATTCTTAAGATTTTTTTCCAAGATAATTAAGATAAGAAATATCATACACCACCAATATTGGATAAATCAAGAAGCAAATATGGAACAACAGATAGACTAACCATCCTGAAACAATAAGGAAACAAACAACACCACCACCAAGCAAAAAAAAAAAAAAAAAACTCAAACACATGATTCCAACCAAACCTAATCAACAAAGTGAAAGTTGTTGAGAAAATATGATTGGGATAATGATCCCACATTGATTAAAAATTGAATCCAAATCTTGCATATAAGTCGGTGGGCTACCCCACCTAACACCAATTGGTTTTAGGATGAAACCTCACTCGGCTTGTGTGCTCGGCTTGGTTGGTGCGCGTATTGCGCTTGGGCGTGTGTGGCCCCCCATGTCGTATATGACCCACCGTTATTTAACAAAAGTTGAGATAAAAAAACAAGGTAAGACTGCAAATGCCGAGATCGAATATAAGATAATCAAATGACTGACACAATGTATCGACGTCAAAGAGAAAAATTCAATAACCTAACAACAAAAATAGCTAGACATCTCTTGAGGAAGTTTAGATCAACAATATTTCCCTCACTAAGATAAGTGATCTTTAAAAACCACAAATAATACCACAATCAATTCATAAGACATCTCCTGGTAAGAGTGAGGTGCTTCCTTGTGCCTCACTACCATGAAGTCAACGAATCAAATCCCACTAGGAGCAATTTGTGCTTGAGTAGGGGTACTCGTGCCTTGGTTTGCCTTGGCATGGGTTAGCCTGTCTTGCGGCTTGCCGCTTGGCTTACCCGGCTCGAGTGCTTTGCAGGCTAGTGTTCGGCTCGTGGAGGACTAGTCGATAACCTCGGAACCTCCACGTCATAAAAAAAAATCATAAGTTATCTTCTTCTTTAATTTAGTTAAAAAAAAAAAGAAATGAATGCATAATCTTCAATTTTTAATATAAATAAAAACTAGTCCGAGCCACCAAATGTTTATTATTATTATTATTATTATGAAGTGTTATCAGGATTACAGACTAGAAAAAATTATTGGTTAGCCGAGATACTATATGAACATTAACAAAGGTTGATTATAAGATTTTTTCGGTCTATTATTGAATACACATAAATGGGGATGATTATTCTTCGACCAACTGCCCTCGTAAGGCAAAAAACCCCAATACCCCATTTATACCCTATAATTCACTCCCACCATACCTCATATCCCATATCCCAAAAAAAAAAGTACCATTTGTTTTTTGTTTTTTGAATGTGCTATATATACCATGTAGAGTGACTTGCTATATTGCTTTCATTTTTATTGTTTTCCTATTTTCTTCCATTTTTACCCTTTTACATTCTTCTTATTTGTACTATATTCTCTATTAATTTTATTGACAATTTAGTTTTACTCTTTAATTCGATTATATTAATGTTTGATAATAATAAAATTTATACCTTTATATTAATCTTAAGAAGCTCTTTCATATAAGCCTAATATTGAATGGAAGGAAATAACAAAGCGATACAAAATATATAATGGAAGGAAATAACAAAGCGATACAAAAATATAATAAAACCATAAGATATTTAGTATTCCGGGAAGACATCATCATTTATGCTATGTTCTTCCAATCAACCATACCCAACGGAGTCGGAGTCAATGAATTAAAAAAAATTATACCGTACGTTACAAAAATCATAACAAGCTTGTTAACTTAAGCCTAATATTGAAATATAACCGAGCCAAATTAATTTAATCCGTAATCATTATTTAAGGTTTCTTAATTAAAATAACATATATTATACATTATAATTTTGTAATGTATAATACTTCTATAGCTGGTATTTAATTTTGTAAACTAGTTGTGGTACACAATTTTAAATGTATAACCTACCATTTTATACACTACGGTGGAAGGAGTAAAAAAATCTGTATAGCTATTTTAGAAATTAGCCTTTTCCATATCCTATAACAAAGGATATGACCTACCAAATTTAAGGTATGGTGGCAGATGCTCTTATATAAATAAAAAAAGTAGGGATTATTATTGTTATTTAATTTAATTACTCCGTACAAGGATTAGGACGACTTTAGGCCAGATGATGGCTGATACGCATTAATTATTATTATTATTATTATTATTATTATTATTATTATTATTATTATATATATATATATATATATATATATATAGAGAGAGAGAGAGAGAGAGAGAGAGAGAGAGAGAGAGAGATTGGTTCTAGTGTACTCATTCCTTAACGTGTATCATGAGAACAATCTGGGTCGTTGATTGGGTGAAATGGATGGCTGAGATTAAAAGACAATTTTAGCCTTTTTTTTTAATTAAAAATCAGTGGGACCCACGTTTTTTCATGCCCACTTGCTGAATTGGGGGCGTGTGTGATGCACTCTCTTGAAATTATTCAATGGTATATTTAGATTATTCGATCGTATCGACAGATTATGCGATAGTATCGATGGATTATTCTGATAGACTATATACCACCTTGAAAACGTCCTGAACTTTTAACTAATAATTATTCGATGATATCGCTTGATTATTTTATGGTATAGCTTGATTATTCGATAGTATAGCTTAATTATTCGATTACTTATGTCAATATTATTCGATGGTATCGCTGGATTATTCGATGGTATCACATAATTATTCGATAGTATAAATGCATTTTTCCTTCATATGACCACCAACCTTTGAAAAAAAAACTCATCTCCTTAAACACAAAATCGGTTCATACACGTGAATAATTTGGTTCATGCACCTAAATAATTCGACTTTTCTCCCGAATACCTCTGAGATTGAATAATGAACAAACAATTTAGTAAATTGCAGACAATAATGAAATTGCAGATCTGGGCATCAAACCGCCGATGCCGCCATGGGATACTCCGACCGACGTTGTTGCAATGGGCATCCAATAATCCGATCGCCGCTTCTGCCATGGGAGCCAGAAGGAGAGGAACCTAGATCTAAGGAGAGGAACCCAGATCTGGGCATCGAACCGTCGCTGCCGCCATGGGATACTCCGACCGACGCTGCCGCCATGGGCATCGAATAATCTAATCGCCGCTTCCGCCATGGGAGCTAGAAGGAGGAGTCGCCTCTGACCGCCGCCTTCGCACTCGCCATCCAGATCCGGAATTTCGGCCTCAATCATTTACGAACAGCCAACAATTATCCACATATAACCACTCGGAATGAAATTATCCGTTAGAGAGGGTGATCTGAGAAGATGAATGAAATTGAAAGGAAAAATAGTAGATAGAAAATGGAAACGCACATATAACCAATCGGAATGAAATTATCCATTAGAGAGGGCGATCTGAGAAGATGAATGAAAAGTCGATGCCGCCATGGGAGCCAGAAGGAGGAGTCTCCATCGCCATCGGAATCATCGGGGAGGGCCATCGCCATCGCCATCGACAACATAATCTCCGATGCCGCCGCCTCCTTCGCATTCGCTGCACCTTCGCAATCGATGCCGCCTTCTCAATGGAAGTGCCATCGCCGCCTTCACAGTCATCGCCCGCCTTCACAGCACCTCACGTCTCCTCCTTCGAATGCCGGTAAGAGACAGGTCGCCGGAGTCTCAATCGCTTATCCAGCCACGATCGTATCCCCTTTTCTCTCTATTCTCTAGGGTTGAAATTGAAAATGGTAGATTGTGGGTACTGGGTATGTTGCACGCGCTTTTATTGAAATGGGATGTATGATGTTCCTATTTTTATTTTCAATTAATAAAATTGACGAATTAATCTCAGCCATCCAATTTCCCTAAATCAATGGATGAGATTTGTTCTCATGATACATTTTAAGGGATGTTCTCATATGATCTATCCTATATATATATATATATATATATATATATATATATATAGAGAGAGAGAGAGAGAGAGAGAGAGAGAGAGAGAGAATGGGTAACTTGTGCACAAGGCTTAGGATGTGCATTGTGCACAAAATATTATTCGGTGAAATGTGAAACATTATTCAGTGAAATTTGAAGCATTATTCGGTGAAATGTGAGTATTGTTTAGGGGAACGTGAAACATTATTTGGTGAAATTTGAAGCATTCCATATAAATTGTAACTATTGTTTAGGGAATTGAGGTTTCTTTTATTTGAAATGGATAAATAAAAAAACTAAACATTATTCGGTAGAATGTTATAAATTATTCAGTGGAATTGGGACGTTTTCATCTGAACTGAAGGGAAAAAAAACATAACAATGTTCGGTAGAATGTTTCACATTTTACCGAATAATGCTTAAAATTTCACCGAATAATGTTTCACATTTCACCGAATAATATTTGTGCACAATGCACACCCTAAGGGGTGTGCACCACATTTTCATTTCGTAAAATTTGATTTCAGTAATCACAAATATCGACGCCTATCCAAATAACAAATTACCTTAGTATTTAACCATATAACACTAATAGTTCAATTCTTCTTAACAACTAATATTTTCATTTCTTAAAATTTGATTTCTACTAATAATTCTGACATTGGATATAAAATTTAAACATCGGTCCTTTCCTGAACACGAGAGTCGATTGTTCTCCGTGACTCGCTATCTCCGGATCCACCTTGCAGGTGCAAGAGCTCTTTCCATGCCTTTTACGTCATCGTAGAATATAGGGATTATGAAGGCTTATCGGAAGCAGGAGAAAAAACTGAAGTTGTGACGGTTTTCGGATATGGAGTAGTGAGGTATTTATATTTGGATCTAGGACTTCACGGTTTTAGAGACCGTGATTGCCCGAGCTTTAGTTGGGAATATTCCGGTTTCCACAAGGCTAGGACGGGGCTAGGGTCGGCATGCTATTCCTTGGGAAGGATCGACAACTCTCACGGTTTTAGAAACCGTGATCGCCATAGGTTGACCGGGAATCTCACAGGCTTAGAGGGGGCAGGGCTAGGGAGGCCGGCTACGCATCGGGAGGGAACAAAATCCTCTCGCTGTTCTTAAAAAATTGTGATCGACTGAGTGAAATCCAGTTTGCAGGCTTAACTCTAATTTTCTCCCTAGCGAGATTTTCACCGTGTGGATTTACTACATGATGAATTCCGGTGGACCATATAACAGTGGGGGTCCACACGTCAGAGCGCATTATGCGCACTCAAGCCGAGCACACAAAACCAACGGGGTTTCATTCTGAAACCAATTGACAATAAAAAGAGTGACTCACTGACTTATATCTAAGGCCCATGATTCCGTATTTTTCGTGGGACAGATCATCCACACATCACAACACTACACAACTTTTAAATGAGTAATAATACGAGGCACGAATATGGCAGATCACATTTCACACCTAAAAAGACAGGTTGGGTACGTAACTATGAATTTCTGGTCAATTAAGCATTAGGAAATGGGAAGATAATTACTAACCAATGACATTTTTTTCCATGTAGACCACAGAAGGTTTCAGACACCCAAACCTGTTAGATGTACCTCTAATATCAAATCGTACGTGTTAAATTACTGACCAATGTCATTTTTATAGATAAGAGCTAACAGCTGACAAACACACCCTAACAAGCTACCTTGCATTCTAATTCTCCACGTTTTAACATTATATATACATGGACCATATTATATATTTCAAAAGTTATCAATCCATAAGTTTTTTTTCCAAGATAATTAAGATATGAAATATCAGACATCACCAATATTGGATAAATCAAGAAGCAAAAATATAACAACGGATCGATAGATCGATTAACCATCTTGAAACAATCAGAAAACAAACAACACCACCACCGAGCAAAAAAGGAAAAACTCACACAAATGATTCCAACCAAACCTGATCAACAAAGTGAATGTCGAGAAAAATCAAGGTAAGACTGCAAATGCTGAGAATATAAGAGAATCAAATGACTGACGCGATGTCTCGGCGGCAAAGAGATAAATGCAACAACTTAACATTAAAAATAACTAGACATCTCCCGAGAAAGTTTAGATCAGTAACATTTTCCTCACCAAGACGAGGGATCTTAAAAAAGCACAAATAATACCACAATCAATTCATAAGTTATCTTCTTCTTTAATTTAGTTTTAAAAAAAAAAAAGAACTGAATGCATAATCTTCAATTTTTATAATATAAATAAAAACTAGTCCGAGCCAACAAATGTTTTATTATTATTATTATTATTATTATTATTATTATTATTAATTATCGGGATTACATACTATACTATAAGAAATTAGTGAGAAGCCGGATATACTATCTAGGCATTAACAAATTTTGATTACATACTATGAGAAATTATAGGGATAATTATTATATAAAAAAAGTAGGGATTATTATTGTTCATTTAATTTAATTACTCCGTACAAGGATTAGGACGACTTTAGGCTATATGATGGCTAGCTAATACGACTTTAGGCCATATTATTATTATTATTATTTTTAAACATCACATGTTAAATTGAAGGCGGAGTTTGGGGCTATAAATATAACTCCAAATGATCATTCAATTCAACCTTCCACAACAACTCATTACAACTCTATCGAATCTTATAGTAAGCTCCAACTCAGTACGATCGATGGCTTCTATTCACGCCAAAAACTCAGCCCTTATTGCTGCTTCTTGGCTCGCTCTCCTCCTCGTGATCGCCCTTTCGCTGCAACCATTGCAAGCTGCAGATCCCGAATGCCCAACTGGTTAGTTTTCCCTCATCCATCTCTTATTTTGAACCTCACCCTTTTAAACTTACATTATATATATATTTATATATGTTAAGAAGCACATGCATATATCCGTGTGGTATTTATGAAACCAAAATATATATGCGTGCAGGAAAAACACAATGGCCGGAGCTGGTGGGAGTTTCAGGATGTCAAGCCGCGGCTACAATAAAAGCAGAAAACGCGAGTTATAATCCGATAGTGATACCACATGATGCGGGGACACCAAGGAATTTTGACTGCACTCGCGTCTTTGTTCGGATCGAAGGAGCCCAGGGACTTGTCTCTGACATTCCTTCCGCTGGTTAATTGAACTCGTATAGTACAGACATACAAACATTTATGCCACCAAATAAAACATAGATGCATATAAACCATCTCAATCTTTATGTCAATTATATTATTTATATGTCAATTTCATATGAGTATGTTAGGGGGGGTGTACGGATGTGCTCCTTGATGCCTCTATTGCTCACGTTTGTAATAATGTGTCGTTGTCAACTTCTACATATGAAATAAATGATGTTGATTATGTTAATAAAATATGTATTCTGACTTTAATCAAATAAGTCCAATAAAATGGTAAAATGATAAGTAGGCTATATTTAATAAAAGAACGGTTGATGAGATAGCTGAAGCTAATAAATTATTTGTTTTAAATGTATGATAAGAAGCTAGTATCATATTTGGTAAACCTATGCTATAAGGTAGCTGATGGAAACTTGTGAATAAAAAATTAAAAATTTTGAAAAGCTTGGGTGGATTGGTGTTGAAAAGCTCCGATTCCAAAAGTTAATTAAACTAAAATCTTATATCCGTTTTATTTAAAACTATATAATATCAAAACCTAAATGTTCCAAAAATTAGTTGTCCCGCAGTTTGACAGCCTTTGTGAATAAGCAATGGCCCATACTGAGCTGGCCCAGCCCAATTACAAATCCATTCTTACAAAGTTCTTTGTGAGGTAATTAACCGAGTCCACTTTAGATAAATAATAAAAAGAAATCAGAAAACCCTATTAATCTTACTTAAAATAGTTTATTATACTTTGTGCTTAATTGTTAAATCTTATTGGCATAAATTAAACAAACCCTAAATTGAAATTGATCAACCCTAAAAAAAAATTGACTAAATTAATAAATACAGTATAAAATTAAAAAAAAAATCAACACAACCCCTTATAAAATAGGTTAGAAAAACTAATATCATTATTAGTAGGGTCGACATTTTCCATGTTTTGGGTAGATCCGCATTATTATATCTTAGCATTCCTATTTTTATTAGTCAAAGACAATCCAAATCTCAAATTCACATTTGTTCCTATTTCTTTCTTTTTTCTTTCTTTCTTTCCTTCATGTTATCATGATTGCGCCTGGTCAAGAAGAGCCAAAATCTCTCATATTTTATATATTGAGAGTCTATAACTTCATCTAAGTAAAGCAGATGAAAACAAGCTTCTTTATGATGTTTTACTAGCAATATCAAATCATTTGAAGTCCATGGCCTTCATCACACAAGACACTACACCAGCAAAATCAGTACATGACCCAATAAATGTTTCCGTCTAAAAATCAATTTGACAAAATGTCGTATAATAGGCTCAAGCACTTTCAACTTCCGGCATATGAGATGTGACTTTTCCGTTTGTGGATTTTTGCTACCGTCTCTCCAACGGCGAGACGTCTCCTCGTGTTCTCGCTATTAACAATTCATCTCTGGGTCTTTATTGACTTCTTATTAAACCGATCTGATTATGGTTTATGGCTATGTCCGGTTGGGTTTGGATCTTTTGACCCTTTCTTTTTGTACGCTTGTTTTTCTTTCGTTTTCATGATAATTCATCTGGCGGTTTTTTCCGACCTCTCAATTTAACGGACATTGGTATTGTTTGTTATTTCGAATCCTTGCCTCTTAAAAAAACAAATTCCGGCACATTAGAGTTTTAATCCTTTTACAGATATTAATCAAGCTTAATCACTACATCTGTTCTTGCATTTTACCAAAACAAGATCAAACCTTGAAATTCTTACTCAACTTGTAAGGCATATTCATAACCAGTAACCATATCTTTTTACTAATCAATAAAGCACTCACAATCAATAAAGCACCTGAGATCCACAAATCCAAGAAAGAGTTCATTTCAGGTCCACAAAGGAGTCCAGATGATGATCATCTTCAACAGTTGCACCTTCCTCCATAGCATGACATGCTTTACAATTCTTCACAAAAGACCTCAATACCCTCTCACAAAACCCCCTCCTCTCTTCATCACTCTCCTTTATCATCATCTTGTTAGGGCTCAACTTCCATCCGAATTCCCCGCAAGATCTCGCCCTCCTCCTCCTCCTCGAGCCACTCGGATCCAAAACCGGTGCAGGCCTAACATTAATGAACAACTGCCACTTCTGAAATGTTATCCCATAACTACCCTTTTGCTTATAATTACTTCCCTGGTTTGACAATCTTTCTTGAGCCTGAATTTTCCTCTGAAATGCCTTCCTGTCGGCGGCATCACTCGAGCTCGTCCTAGCGCTGCCACAGGATGGCGTGCTGCTGCTGCTACTGGTGCTGCTGCTCCTCGACGACACTAGTGACAGTGAGTCCCTGCTGCTGCTCGACGAGGCCCTCCTCGCCGAGATCCTCGCTTGGACTGGGAAGGAGTGTGGCAGAAGGCGGCCATTGTGGAAGAACTCATCAGCTGGGGAGACCGCTCTTTTTGGATCACAAGTTGGGGATGTTGGCCTGGTGCAACCGAACTCGAACTCATTCGGATCAGATGAAGATGGAGATGATAGTTTCTCCATTTGGATAGATTTGTGTAGTGAGGACTGAGGAGTTGGGTGTACCATACTTGTATATAGATGAATATATAAGCGAAAGTGATACAGTACTCGATTCAGATGCGGAGGCTGATACGAAAATGAAGAATATATAAGCAATGTGAAGGTCTGGTATGTACTACTGTAAGGTGGGAGACCCACCTTCTTGAGAGTAAAGCACAAGACTTCCATCACTTTCTTTCCCAACATTTTCCCTGTGTTGTGGAAGCAAAGGCAAAATGCAATCATTTGAATCAACTTTCAAATACAATTTAACCCAATTAGGAATCAGGAAAATGACTGAATGAAATCAAAGTTGGTGACAAACCGCGGTCTCTCCAAATTCTTTGTCTCCCATTCAACGATTCATGTGGGGCTTCTCACACTTTGTTGATTGTGGCGGTGGATTTGAGATTTTGAAAGCGGGAAGAGTGACGATTTCAGAAACCAGTGGATATGATCACATGAGGATCTAAATTGAGAAATTGGAGGGGTTTTACGGTTCGCATCATCCGAATTTGGTGGCAATTTCATGGGGAGAGTAATTTATCCTAATTTTTAGGGTTCATAAGAGAAAATTGTCCTGCTTTCGTCGATGGATGTCTTCGCTACACGCGAGGATTGAATCAATGAGGAATTCAATTCGGTTTGTAGTTCTCCCATAGTCAAATAACCGCCAACGATTGATTTGGGGGATGAAAATCGGATAAGGACGAGACAATTGGAAACACAAACCCTAGAAAGAGAAGGAGAGAAAGGGCAAGTGGCGGGAAATCGATGGGGCAGCAGAAAAGGTGGGAGACCGTCTTAATAGTTGGCAAACACTTGGCTCCTTCCAGCAATGGCGTGTCATCACTTGAATGCCTCTCTCTCTCTCGGTGTTATTTCTACATTTTCATCTTCTCGGGCACTGTGTTTCAGAAAAATCCAAAATTCGTGACCATTTTAGATCCCAGCTTCAATGGAGAGATCCAAGTCAGGAAAAGAAATGCTAACCAAAGTGAAGGTAAGCCGTAAGCCGTTCGATTTCTCGGTGTCTGAATTTCTAGGTCTTCCTTTTTACACTTTGTTTCGTGTCTTCTTCTACATCTCGTTATTCTCATCTGTAATTAATCCGCTGATAACGCGAATTCGATTCCGCCTTGAATCCAGAGATTGCAGATACTAGTTAGATCCATTTTCATTGCCTGATTGTGCTGTTGCAGGAAAAGGTAGGGTTAGGTTCCTCTCTACCTTCAACGGAAACTGGCAAAGGGAAAAGCAAGATTTCGAAGAATGTCACACATGGCTACCTTTGTGTTAAGGGCAAAGCACATCATCCCATGGAGGATTACGCCTTTGCACAGTTCAAGGAAGTTGATGATAACGAGCTCGGCCTCTTTGCCATTTTCGACGGTCATCTGAGCAATGATGTTCCTGACTATCTCAAGTCTAATTTGTTCCAAAATATCCTCAATCAGGCAAGCTCTCCATTCCAAATTCCTTGTTGCTGTTCAATCTAGTTTTTGTAATTATTGAATTCAGTGAAATTCTTCATTGATCAGAAGATGTCAAGAGATGAATTGCAGTGGATTGAAGTTTAACATACCAAATTCCTGAACATTGACTGTGTAATGTGCTGTATTATAGGGATTGGATGTTGGATCACTGTTTTTGTGCACTTCTGTAGAACATTTTGTGCATATTTCAGTGTCAATTTGGCAGGGCAGCTTGAATCGTTTATCTTTATACCATCTAGTTTGTTAATGTTGCGAGGAGCAGCAGAATTTTTTGACAGACACCGAGAGTGCAATCAGGAGGGCATACCTAGACACTGATGCCTACATCATTGAGAAGTCTGGCATGGGAAAAGGCGGTTCTACGGCCGTGACAGCAATACTGATGAACTGCCAGAAACTGGTGGTGGCGAATGTGGGCGATTCCAGGGCTGTCATTTGTCGAAATGGCAAGGCCGAACAGCTGTCTATTGATCATGAGCCCCAAAGTGAGAGGGATGACATTGAAGAGAGGGGCGGGTTTGTGACACAGTTTCCGGGTAATTGATACAGATGGCCTGGTTGAATTGTTTATGATGCAGCATTGCAGTGTGTGTTCATTCATCTAAATTTCCATTTGGATTCAGGGGATGTCCCCCGCGTTGATGGACAGTTGGCTGTCGCGAGGGCGTTTGGCGACAAGAGCATAAAGCAGCATCTGAGCTCAGACCCACATGTAGTAACTGAGATCATAGATGATAACACAGAGTTTGCTATTCTAGCAAGTGATGGAATTTGGCATGTCAGTACCGCGTTCTTCTTCGCTGCTAGCTGTTTTCGAACTTAAGACATCCTTAATGTTTTCTGTCATATGACTTTCGGATTCTACAGGTAATGTCAAACCAAGAAGCAGTGGATGGCATCAAGAACATGAAGGACGCCAAGTCAGCGGCCAAGAGTCTCATAGAGTTCGCGCTCTCAAGGAACAGCACAGACGACATCTCTGTAATTGTTGTAAAATTCCAGTGATCGATCTGATCCTCCTCCTTCCCTTGCCATGTTTCCAGGTTCAGATTTTGTCTCATGTTTTAGCCTTCCTTTTCCGCTTTTCGTGTTGAAAGACATGACCATGTTGCATCATTATATATAGATAAAACGTGAAAACCTTTCCCCTTGTATTGCGCTGTCCTGTTTGCTTCGCCGTCTTAGGTTATCTAACGTCGTTTGAGTCCTTCACAGAGAATTAGGTGGAACACACAATAACTATGTTTGAGGTCTATGCAGCAAATAGACAGACATGTATATAAATTAGAGGAGAGTACATAGCACTGGCATACATATATAGCATAACATGACATAGATTATGAACTAGCAAACATTAATCCGCTGATTAATCGAAAACCTAGTAGTTGTAGTGATGGAATGACAGAAGAGAGGGAGCGTGTTTCATGCGATCTGGAATTGCTTGTAAGCTGCATCAGGTGCCTGTGGTTCCGATGAAGACCCCTTCCGGCGCCTCTCGTTGTGGCCCGCCAACCGCCTCCGGCAGCTCCGCTTGGCCTCGTCGAATTCCGACAGCTCGTGGAACCTGGGAGTTCAATTCCACACAGTTGTCAGCATATACATCATAAAGTTCTATCTCAATACTTGGGACATAGATTAGATTATATGACCTGCTGCATTGTTGGCAAAACCTCTGTCGGACACCGGAGACTACAACCACCGCGGCCTTGGCGTGGAACTCGCAAACCTTATGGCGGCGATGGTAGCGCTTGGCTTCCGTGAGGACAGCCGGGCAGCCGTCCACCTGGCAGGAGGGCGGCGCAGCCCCACCTGCACCCCTCTTACTGCAGGAAGCAGAAGAGGGCCTTCTCTTGCGATCGTCGGAGGGATCGTCGGAGTCCAAATTGAAACCGGTTTTGGCGAGGGATCCCATGGGAATGAATGAAGGTGTAAGGAAGAGCAAGTGAGGGGAAGGTGGGAGGTTCAAATATGTAGGGGGGGTTTGAGAACGTGAAGGGAGAGGAGGACAGATAGGACCACACAAGGAGTGCACAGCACAGCACCATTGTCATTCATTTTTAGCACCAGTTGGAAGTGTGTGTGGGGGAGAAACAATTCAAGACTATACACTAAACATGGTATCTCAAATGTGACCATCCATTTTTACGTTTCTTTACTTAATTGGCTGTTTTTGCTACTCACTTTCCCTTGCACGTTACATTTTTGCACTTTTGCATGAAAAATTATCAAAGTTACAAATAAAAATTGGAGAAATTTTGGGAAATCATGGTAGCTTTTATTTTAGATAAGGAGAATGTTGTTCATCTTCAATTTTTTTCAAGAGATGTTTTTCTTTTGGTGAGTTAATTTTTGTTTTTCATCTCCTTGGTTGTTGATTCTTCATGTTAATCGCTCGACTCTCTCGTGTTCTCTACATTCAACAACAACAACAACAACTCAGTATATCCCACGATAAAGCAGGGTCTGGGGGGTCGGGATGTACGCACTCTTTTCCCGAACTAGTCGAGAGAGTGTTTCCAAAAGACCCAGAACAATAGAGCAAAGGAAACACAACGTCCCAGGTCACCTAGTAGGAGATGAGGCAAAAGACAACAGATAGATAGAGAGCAGATAGCTAGATAACCGATAGATTGCAGATAGAAAGCAGAAAGGAAGGCAGCAAAGAAGCGAAAATGAAATGTACCAACACTCATCCTTGGGATTTTAAACATCCGAAGCCCGAATACATCTCCTCTAGTGGTCCCTATCCGAAGTCATATCCTCCGAAAGGTCAGCGCATTGATATCCTGTCGAATAACCTCCATCCAGCTCTTCTTCGGTCTACATCTCCCTCTGCACACATCTCCAAGCTCCAAGCTCTCACACATTCGAACGGGCGCTGATATTTGCCTCCTACGAACGTGCCCAAACCAACGCAATCTGGACTCCCGTAGTTTGTCAACGATACTCACAACTCCAACCTTGCTCCTAATGTCCACATTTCTGATTTTGTCCAGCCTCGTGTGCTCACTCATCCATCTCAGCATTCTCATCTCAGCCACCGCCAACTTCTACGTCGGCCAGCCAAGTTTTATTTGTTTTTTTTATTTGTATCATGATGATTAATATTTAATCCGATTATTTGTAAAACTTTTAATCTCTCAATTTATCAAACAAAGATAATGTTTGATATTTTTAATATTTCCTTAATAAAAATAACTTCTCATTGTGTTTAAAAGTTTTGTTTTTTTACTTCAACATCTTATGCAAGTTACGCGTAGTAGACGGTTTGCGAAGAGTCGAAGATTAGGGATACCATAAAAATGAAAATTCCTTTGAGATCAACCCTCAAGATTTCTACAAGAAACTTTTCAAACTCATTAAGATACGGGCTTAAAATTTAAGTAGTGTCAGACCCTATTGATTTACCAGTCAATCATCTTTTAGTTTATTAGTCGCGCACAGTGGCGGATTCAAACGGGGGCATGTGGAGTCACATGCCCCCACGTACCGTCATCTTTTAGTCTATGTATTCTCCTCGTCGATAGTTTCGTTTTGATATATAATACGCATTAATCCGGTATCTGAGTAAAAAGTTATGCATGTTTTAAAATTGTAGGTATATTAATCACTTTAAATCTTATTTAAATAACCCACACTCTACTTTTATATTTTAAAGTACTGATGTTTCTAATTAAAAAGATGATCGAGGTAAGAATTCACAAAGCTTTCAATTTGGTATATCGTCTCATCGTGTTACCACTTGCTATCAAAGTCCGACTTGGACCGATGACTGGGGGTCGTGTGTGTACAGGCGCATATGCGCTAGTAGCCTAGCACACAAGCCGAGTGAGGTTCCATTCTAAAACCAATTGGCAATAGAAGGAGTAGTCCGCCGACTCATATACTATGTAACCCAGACCAGGATCGAAAGACGGGCCCGTTAGGCTAACCGCTCTGATACCATATCAAAGTCCGACTTGGAACGATGACTAGGGGTCGTGTGTGCACAGGCACATATGCGCTAGTAGCCTAGCACACAAGCCGAGTGAGGTTCTATTCTAAAACCAATTGGCAATAGAAGGAGTAGCCCACCGACTCATATACTAGAGCTTGTTATATTCAACTTTTCGATGTGGGACACTTTTGGTCTCATTCACATCTCTAACAGTTGCAGAAACTGTAGTGGAAAGAGTTTTCTCTACTATGAGTATTATCAAGCCATATTTGCGCAACAAGATAAGAGAAGATTTTCGATCTCTCTGAGAAGTTTTGTCTGCTAGGTTAAAAATGATATTTTTCAAGCGCAGTGATAATGAGGTTATCGTTCAACATTTATAGGGTATGAAAATCCATAAATGGATTTGCCCTGTCAAGTTGAACTATTTCATTAATTATAAACCTCTAATTAGCAATGACGAATTTTTGTGTACTAGTGAACTCTTTATTTTTTTATTGCTATTTTATAATGTTGAAGACGTTGGTGTATTGGACGAGTTCGTGTTATTCATTGTCGTATATAATCGTTGTGCCCCACCCTCTTCGGGTTCTGGCTCCGCCACTAGTCGCGCACATCCATCGGACTTTGACTTGACATGAATGATCAGCAATCTATCCACGCAAAAAGGAGAGAAAGAAAGTGAAGAAAGCGTGGATATGCATAGGATTCTTGGACGTACGAATCTAGTCTGGAACACATAAACAACATTCAACACTTACTTGCTTGTCTCCATCATGTACTTATTAAGTCATCATCGGAATATATATAGAGTGAGTGAAGGAGATGATAGATCCGGTGTAAGCACCTCTTACAGTATAAAATGTGTGAACAAATAGTTTATTTGTATATAACAACAAAATTATTTGTACACCATAATATAATTATTCATATATGTTAATTGTATTTTCATATGAAAATTATTCGTTTGTATCAAAATAATTATTCATACAAGTCATGTACGAATAATCATATTGTTACAAATGAATAATTTTGTTGTCCGAAGTTTTCTGTAAATCTCAATCAGTAATCTTTTTAATATAATATTTTAGATTTATTCACAATTTACACCAAATTAATGTACTCGCTATATATAAGGTTAAATTTGGTGAATATCCATTTTAGATGTCAAAATTAAGTAAATGTCCATTTTTTTCAATAATTAAGTAAATGTCCATTTTTTCCAAAAATACCCCTCATTCCCCCTCCCTACCCCTAACTCCTTCCCCTTTGACAATTTTCAATTTTAACATTGACCAGTCAAACATTGACCATTTTGGTCAACTCTGCATTTGATGACAATATTTTCGGTGACAGTTGAGTATATTTTTCTGATGACAGTTGTTTGTGACAATTATTTCGGTGACAATTGACTTTTTTGCGACATTTTATTTTTTTCGGTGGTAGTTAGGGGAAATATTTTTTGGTGGTGACAATTTGTGGTGGAATTTTTTCTTGTGGAACAATGTCACCATATTATTTTTTCGAATGTATTGTCACCAACTACAAAAACAATGTCACCACTTTATTGTCATCAACCTCTTGAAGTAATATATTGTCACCAACGACATAACAATGTCACCGACCTATTGTCACCAACTACAAAAACAATGCCATCACCCTTTTGTCATCAACCTCTTGTAAGTAATATATTGTCAGTTGTCACCAACAAAATAACAATTTCATCGACCTATTGTCACCAACTACAAAAACAATGTCACCACTCTATTGTCATCAACCTCTTGTAAGTAATATATTGTCGACAATGACATAACAGTGTCACCAACCTATCGTCACCAACTATAGTACATTGTCACCACTCTATTGTCACTAACTACAAAACAGCGTCACCATATTCTTTCCTCAAACGTATTGTCACCAACAAAACATTGTCATCACCCTATATATTGTCACTAATCTCTTGTCAGTAATCTATTGTCACCAACGACAAAATATTAGACCCTAGAGATGTTAAAGTTAAGCAAAGAGTAATCTATTGTCACCAAAAACATAACATTGTCACCAAATTATTTTCACATACCTATTGTCATAAACTACAAAACAATATCACCGACCATCTATTGTCATCGAAAGGATCTCACTGATTTTCATCAAATATTGTCATCAAAATACTTTCACCAACAATTATTATCAAATAATGTCAGCACTCAAATATTATTTGCAAAACATGTATAAATAAGATATCACAAAATAAAAATGACAGTGAACACAAACTGTCAGCTACTATTGTCACCAAACACAATTGTTATCAAATGAATCTACAAAATCATGATTGTCACCAAACAAACTTCATTTGAAGATCATTTTAGACAAATAATAAGTGAATTAATACAGCTGTCACCAAACACAATATGTGGAAGGCATTGGTATGTAATCTGCCCGGAGCAAACAAAATTACAATTCAGTTTCTGATAGCTTTGATTCTGGAAAAAAAGGAGTGGATAGATGAATAAACAATCAAATACCGATATAAACTGCACCAAGACAAATCCCACCATCAATAAGAACTAGGCAGCAAAATACCGCAATGATAAATTCATGAGCCTTTGCAACGCTCCATCATCGATCATGATCATCAATCTTAACGAGTGCATAACTCGAGTTGCAATACGACAACACAGAGACACCGTTCGTCTCTGCCACGGAGGTCAACCGTCCACGACTAACCTCTTCATCAACTAGCGATTGTCGACTCTGTCGCCACCTCGTTCACCACTCTCCGTTGAGTGCTCCGAAGCTCAACCAACGAAGTCAATTCCACATCTCCTACTTAATCACAAATCAAAGCCCCTTCAATTCCATAGAAAACCATACACATCACCAAATATAACATTAGAAACATATTGCCCAATTTCAAGCAGGAACACTAAAACATATTATCCAATTTCACTAAAATAGATCTATCACTTCCAACAATTGATGAAGCAACATTAAACATACCTTCTGAATCTACTCGGTCTCCATCCGAATTGCCTATTTTTGGCGATTTCTTCATCCTCAAACTCGGACTGAACATGGTCGCATCTCCATTTTCGGCGGCAAAGGAAACAAATTCCGACAACTAATCGATCGTTCTAGGTTAGATTTAATCAATCGGTTCCGACGAAAATGATCGATCGATAGGCGGAGAGGGTTAGGAGAGGGACGATGAAGTCATGGCGCTTGAGAGACGGGGAAGAAGAGACGTGAGCGACGGTGGCCAAAGAATGAGGGTTTAAATTACAACGAGGGTATGGAAGGGGGGAAGGGGTAAAATATAACAAGGGTATTGTGGGTATTATGAAAATATTTTGGACACTTTCTTAATTACTAAATAAAAATGGATATTTACTTAATTAAATATTATAAATGGATATTTTACCAAATTTTTCCTATATATAACGAGGCAAAAAGGTTGATAAAAAAAAAAGTATCGCCCCTTTCTTTTGTTTTAAGAGGCAAGTAAAAAACCGTCCAAGATCAGAATCCTAGAAATAGACTTTGATAGTTTGGCTTTTAATATGACCGAATCTTTCTTTATTAATATATCTTTCTTCTTCCTTTTTCCGAGTTTTGAAACTTTATGTTGCATGTTACATGGTGAGGAATGCTCCATTTGGTCCAACACTTGCATACTACATATAGATACTTTGTAACCCATTTAATTATCACATATAATAATATAATTATTTGTATATACAAATAAGCATAATTATTCATACTTTAATAATATAATTATTCATATCTATTTTAGGCTTTTCAGCAATATTTATAAATATTTTCACTTAAAAAAAATTACTTTTAATCTTAATTGTTTGCTCGTCTTAATCTTACGTTTCATATTTGCACACAAATTACGTACACAGTAAGACATGTTTATATACGATTCTAGCCTCATTAAAAACTAAAGCGAGAAATTTTAATACCTATACGATATTTGGCCTATAGTGACCGTTATCATTTGTAAAAATTCCACATTTTTAATCGTTCAGTTTCGTGAGTTAACAAAAATATGTAACCCTAGAAATAGTATCATATATACTCAAACAAGAATACAAGACGATTGGACTAAAGTTGTTAGATTTATTTAACCTAATGTAAGAAGAAGTAATTTGGTCCAAAGGCCGAAGCCTTCGGCCTTTGGACCAATTATTAAGTGTCCTAAAGTCTTTTCTTTACTAGTAAATGGCCAAAAATCTTTCATAATACCAACACTACCCGTTTTAATTAAAATAAAAACTCTCGCTGTTTCTTCTTCCGCAGTCCAGGCTTTAATCTCTTCGACGCGTCCACCGCCTCCGTTTGACCTAGCCATTGGAGGCCACGCTTGAACCTCTTCGACACCTTCTCCGCCTTCAGTCGGCCACTCGGCCTAGCCTCGCCGGAGCCACCTTCCCGCATCCTTCATTGTGGCGATTTGGGGCGATTTTGTGGATCTGCGGTATCGCTTTGACTGGTCGACGCCATGGGAATGAAGAAGAGATCGATGGTGAAATCGATGAGATCGAGAACGCCGGGAACCGCACCGAATTCGATGGTGAAGGTGGAAGCGCTTGGTTGCTTCAATGGTGATTGATGATGGAGATCGATCGAGTTTGGTTTGATTGAATTCGATGGTGAAGGTGTCGGGTGATGTGCAGTGCTTGGCGATCGATGATGTCGGATTGAAGTTGGCTGATCGGGAGACGCTGGTGGTGGCGATCGGAGGGAAGCAGATGGAGGAAAATCTGGGTGAGTTTGAATTGGTGGCTTCAAAGGTTGCGATCTCACATATTGTGAAAGGAATGGATACCTTCTTGTTCAGTAGCTTACAATTGAAATTAATCACAATTGAAATTGATCGTCAGTAGCTTACAAATGAAATTATTTCGAAGTGCTACAATTGAAATTAATCACAAATGAAATTGATAAAATTTAGTAGCTTACAATTGAAATTAATCACCATTGAAATTGATAAAATCCAGTAGCTTGTAATTTCATATAATAAAACTACGTATCTTTGAATAATAGTCTACTAGTGTCGACAGTGTATATAACTCTTTTGGTTACAGTATCTACTACCCTGTTTTTATAGTGGTGACAATGTCTATGACCCTTTTTTTATTTTGTTTACAGCGTCTGAGTCTGTTTTTATTTTGGTTACAGCGTCTACGACCCTCTTACTCATTCATATATTGGAGGAGAATTGTCACTACATGTATTTTGGCTTCTCATTAGCCCCTATAGGGTTTGTGCTTCCCTTGTCCTAGGGTTTTTCTTTGGTTACAGTGTCTATGACCTTGTTTTTATAGTGTTGACAGTGCCTATGACTCTATTTTTATTTTGGTTACAGCGCCTATAAGGTTTTCCTTTGATTACAATGTCTATGACCCCTTTTTTAATAGTGGTGTCAGTGTGTATGACCCTGTTTTTACAGTGGTGACAGCGTCTATGACCCTCTTACTCATTCATATATTGGATGAGATTTCATTTGGTTACAGTGTCTATTACTCTTTTTTTATAGTGGTGAGCATGACAATGTTTATGACCCTATTTTTATAATGGTTACAGTGTTCATAACCTTGTTTTTATTTTGATTACAACGTCTATGATCCTCTTACCCATTCATTTATTAGAAGAGAACTTTCACCACATGTATTTTGGCTTCTCATTAGCCCCTATAGAGTTTGTGTCTCCCTTCTCGTAGAGTTTTCCTTTTATTACAGTGTCTTTGACCCTTTTTTCATAGTGGTGACAGTGTCTATAACCCTGTTTTTATTTTTGTTACAACGTCTAAAGGATTTCCTTTGATTACAGTGTCTATTACCTTTTTTTCATAGTGGTGACAATATCTATGCCCCGGTTTTTATAGTGGTGACAGTGTCTATTATCCTGTTTTCATAGTGGTGACAATGTCTATGACTCTCTTATCCATTCATATATTGAAGGAGAACTGTCCACCTAATGTCTTTTGGCTTCTCATTAGCCCCTTTAGGGTTTGTGCTTACCTTGTCCTAGGGTTTTCCATTTGGTGACAACAATCATCTCTTAACGACGTACTATACTAAACATTTTAGGGTTTAGGGTTTAGGGCCCTGTACATCACATGTTCTTTTAGCTTCTCATTAGCCCATTTAGGGTTTATGCTTCCCTTTTCCTAGGATTTTTCTTTGATTACAGTGTCTATGAACCTTTTTTCATAGTAGTGACAATGTCTATAAAATTGTTTTTATTTTGGTTACAGCGTCTATAGGGTTTTCCTTTTGATTACAGTGTCTATGACTTTGTTTTTATAGTGGTGACAGTGGCTATGACATTGTTTTTATTTTGATTACAGTGTCTATGACCCTCTTACCCATTCATGTATTAGAGGAGAATTGTCATCACATTTATTTTGGCTTCTCATTAGTCCCTATAGGGCTTGTTCTTCCTTTATGATATGATTTTCCTTTGATTACAGTGTCTATGGCCATGTTTTTATAGTGGTGACAGTATCTATGACTTTATTTTTTTATAGTGGTTACAATAGTAGTTACATTTTTAATTTTTGTTATTGTGGTGACACTAATTTAAAAAAATGTAAAAAACTAGAAATTAGAAATTAGATAACAACTATCACTAGATGTATTTTGGCTTCTCATTAACCCCTTTAGTGTTTATGCTTCCCTTTTCCTAGGGTTTTCCTTTGATTACAGTGTCTATGAACCTTTTTTCATAGTGGTGACAGTGTCTATAAAGCTGTTTTTATTTTAGTTACATCGTCTATAGGGTTTTCCTTTTGATTACAGTGTATTTGACCGTGTTTTTATAGTGGTTACAGTGTCTATGATCCTATTTTTATTTTGCTTACAACATCTATGACCCTCTTAACCATTCATATGTTATAGGAGAACTGTCACCACATGTATTTTGGTTTCTCATTAGCCCCTATAGGGTTTGTGCTTCCGTTGTCCTATGGCTTTTCTTTTGATTACAGTGTCTATGACTTGGTTTTTATAGTGGTGACAGTGGATATGACATTGTTTTTTTATAGTGGTTACAATAGTAGTTACATTTTTATTTATTTTTATTTTGGTGACACTAATTTAAAAAAATCTAAAAAACTAGAAATTAGAAATTAGAGAACAACTGTCACCACATGTATTTTGGCTTCTCATTAGCCCTTATAGGGTTTGTGCTTCCCTTTTTCTAGGATTTTCTTTTGATTACAGTGTTTATGAACCTTTTTTTTATAGTGGAGACAATGTCTATAAAGCTGTTTTTATTTTGGTTACATCGTCTATAGGGTTTTCCTTTTGATTACAGTGTATTTGACCGTGTTTTTATAGTGGTTACAGTGTCTATGATCCTATTTTTATTTTGCTTACAACATCTATGACCCTCTTAACCATTCATATGTTATAGAAGAACTGTCGCCACATGTATTTTGGTTTCTCATTAGCCCCTATAGGTTTTGTGCTTCCGTTGTCCTATGGTTTTTCTTTTGATTACAGTGTCTATGACTTGGTTTTTATAGTGGTGACAGTGGCTATGACACTGTTTTTTTATAGTGGTTACAATAGTAGTTACATTTTTATTTATTTTTATTTTGGTGACACTAATTTAAAAAAATCTAAAAAACTAGAGATTAGAAATTAAAGAACAACTGTCACCACATGTATTTTGGCTTCTCATTAGCCCTTATAGGGTTTGTGCTTCCCTTTTCCTATGATTTTCTTTTGATTACAGTGTTTATGAACCTTTTTTCATAGTGGAGATAATGTCTATAAAGCTGTTTTTATTTTGGTTACATCGTCTATAGGGTTTTCCTTTTTATTACAGTGTATTTGACCGTGTTTTTATAGTGGTTACAGTGTCTATGATCCTATTTTTATTTTGCTTACAGCATCTATGACCCTCTTAACCATTCATATGTTATAGGAGAACTGTCACCACATGCATTTTGGTGACAGTATCTATGACTTTGTTTTTATCATGGTGACAATAATAGTTACATTTTTAATTTTTTAACGGAGATTATGCGAGTTAGAAGAACTTCTATAAGTGCGGGGTAATTTCTGAAATTTTAGAAATTAACACAGGGGCATATTTTATAAAAACATAAATTCTGGGAGGTTTTGTGTAATTAGTCTTCTTCTTCCCCCATTTCGAGCAGCTTCAACAGTGGTTTTCGCTGATCTTCCGACGGATCGTTCTCCTTACACAGAGCTTCGTTTGACGCGTATAACCTATCAAACTAACGAGTGCAATCTCTACTTCAGCATCGTTGTGTTTATTTTGTCGAAGAATGATCTGAAACACCGAGACGAGTGCTTGAACAGGGGCTGCTAAGCGGTTCTCATGGCCAGATCTCGCTTCGAGCATCCATGGCCAGATCTCGCTTCAAGCATCCATGGACAGATCTCGCTTCAAGCATCCATGTCCAGATCTCGATTCGACGTTTTTCCCTTTGAATTCCTCCACCGACGTCGCAGCCATGGCTGCCACCGACGTCGAGTATTATCAATGTAGTTGGAGACGGGCAGGAGGGGGTTTGAGGGGTCGGATTTGGCTGCAGTGGAAGAGCTCGTCGGCGGCGGAGAGAGAGGA
This sequence comes from Persicaria tinctoria, assembly GCA_037127255.1. NCBI lineage: Eukaryota > Viridiplantae > Streptophyta > Magnoliopsida > Caryophyllales > Polygonaceae > Persicaria > Persicaria tinctoria. The sequence continues at coordinate 14,255,236 of JBANSL010000012.1, forward strand.
GCGGTCGACGGAGGTGTGCAGCGAGGAGGCGGAAGGCCGGAGCTGGGAGACGGCAAAGGCCGAGCGCTCCAAATTTTGTTCTGTTTTAATTTGGGGGAGAAGGGGATGAATTAAGGGTAGGGGTAAAATTGGAAAAAGTGGACATTTACCTAATATTGTCCCCTTGTGTCCTATGACTTAAAATTTGGTTCCAAAATGGGGCATTAGAAAAAAAACCCATGTAAGAACTAGCTAGCAAAGTATTAAGCATAAATTTTGGTTGAATTCCAAAGCTTTCAAAGATTCTTCCCAACAAGCCCTCTTAAAATGGGCCGAATTAATGTCACCCTTCAGTCACATTTGGGCCCCATATAATTTGGACCATGGGCCCATTGGCCCAAACAGTCTTTAAAAACGTTAATGATTTTTTGTTCAGCATAACGAAGAGATAAGGTTGGTTAAAATGATAGTGCATCCCAAGACAAAATCTTACCTCATATGATCACGTAATAAGCACAACAAACTCTCAAATCTTGTTCCCATTGAGCAACCTCATCTCACAACTATCACCTATAAATACCCTAAAACGCCAATCCTAGAATCCATCAACTTTTAACTACTACAAAAGGGATATAATCCATGGCGATTCCTAAGATCAATGGCATCGTCTTCGTGCTTGTGGTACTTGCCATGGCTAACATGGCAAGGCAAGGCAAAGCAGCGGTTCAATGCACACAGGTCCAAGGAGCTCTGGATCCCTGCTCAGCCTACCTATTGAAAGGCGGGGAGCCGGGAGAGGTGTGTTGTACTGGGCTGAAGAACCTGAAGGGCTCGTTGACCACTACTGAGGATCGTCGAGCTGCTTGTGCCTGTATCAAGACTGCTGCCTCCAAGTTCCCTCCCTCCATAGATGGGAACGCCGCCTCACTCCCTGAGAAATGCGACGCCCCCATCAGTTTCCCCATCTCCCGTACCTTCGATTGCAACAGGTACATACATACATACATACATACATACATACATAGCGTTTTAACATATGCTAGCTAAGACCTTCTTGGTTCGTGCGGCTTATATATATATTGTGAGTTGATTTTGCTTTACATTCGTGCAGTGTTAACTAAAAACATGGATCGGAGTTTAGTATCGAAGTTGATGGCGTGAAGACGAATAAGCCAATGGTCGATGGATTGATATATCGTTTACAAATATTTTCGGTTTGTACTACCTAGTGTTAAGTTTGGGACGAATGAAGGTTATATGTGCGTTGTACTACTGTATTAGTTTTCGATCTAAAAATACATGTTTTGGGACGTTATATATATGATATATATTTTGATTAAACTCGTCGTGATCGTATGTCATGCCGTAATGCGGTTTTACACAGAAATTCAAACACCTAAAAATTAATGTCATTTTATAAAGATCGCGATCTCAAATTCCGAATTCATGTATGTCCCTTATTTAAGTGAAGAAGAACATAAACTATCAAAACGATAAATTGTTATAATCGTTGCCACGTTTCGAATAATTGTTTGTTTTAAATGTTTAGAAAAAAGTCAATATCTTTAATTAATAACATGAGGCGATTTAATGATTTTCAATATTAAAAAAATAATCAATATGTTTAATACAAAGTAAAATATGGCGAGTCAATGAGGTCTTCACCTGTGACTCATTTAAAGGGGTTGACCCTCCCACTCACAACCAACTCTATGTTTCTAACTTCGAACCTCTTGGCATAGGATGTAATGTCACAACCACTGCATCAACTTGTGATTGGTTTTTGAATTAATTTCATAACGTCCAAAAAAATATATACATAAAGTAAAATACATTTATAGTTTTAAAATTTAGGAATTTCTTCAATGGGTTATATCTTATTTATTCATTTAACTTTAGAAAAAATTACAAATGGAACTTGATTTTTCCCCCAATAAAAATCTTTTTTTTTTAAATTACAATCGGTGATGTAAAATTTGGACAAACTATCTGGGGGCTATTTGTTGTATTCTTTAAACTTCAAGCTACTTTGTGCAACACTTGCCAATAGTTGGGTTATTTTTCTGCAATTTTCAATATTTATCTCATCAAACGTCAATACCCGCCGCTCTTCCTCCCCCGACTTGCCGTCATCTTCCGCCTTCCCCGGCCGGAAATCCGAGCGTCTCTGTCATCCTCTCCTTGCGAAAATGGCATTAACCAATTTCATACTCACAGTCGCCGGCGTCGGAGCCCTTATTCTCCTCACCAGAAAAGACGTCAAGCAATCCGCTTCAATGCTCAAGAACAACGTTCGTCAAATTCGTAAATGGCTCGAGGAGGAATCCGTCGCCGCCTCCAAGTAATCACTTCTCCTCTAACCCTCCCGTTTCATGCTCTATTCGACCGAGATTACAGATCATCTTCACGTTTCATCTTTCCGGCAGTAAAAAGAGAGAGACAAAAAAAACAATTGATTTTCCTTCTTCAATCAACTTCAGATCGATTCTTCGGTGCTATTCCACTGTACAGGTTCTGTTTTAGGTTTTCTAGGGCTAAATTATCTCAGAATCATGTTTCCCTTACCGATTCAGCCGCCCTCTTACTCCTATTTTTCTAGGGTTTTATAAAAAACCCTTTCAATTTTTCTGTGTGTGCACTTTCTTGATTTGAAGTTCATCATATGGCTTAATTGCGTTTTGTGTCTCACATCTCAATTATCTGCTCAATTTTGCTTGAAGAGGAAATATATATGCTGCATCTGTTTGCAACAAATCGGACCTTGAGTAGATTCTACAGCCGGCATAATCTGTTGTGATTTATAGGTTAGGCATATTTGTGTTAGTACTGAAGAACACCAAATATATGGATACAATCTTGATTAAGTTGCCTCAAAGAGGTGTGCTAAAAACTCTGGCTTTCATGTTTAAATAGATTAGTTTGAGCTAATGTGTTAAAATTCATCCATTTTCAATGTGCTGCCTTAAAATGAGATTGATCACAATCTGTATATAAGCTCCTTTCTAATGTTCTCATATTTTCTTACAGATCAGTGGAGAAAGGGAAGCCGAAAGAGCTGGAGACACCCCTGAACAAGAAAGATCATGTAAAAGAAGACAAGAATTAGGTTTTTAACAGGTTTATTTTCTTTGCCCTGATGATGCTTCATGGATGTTGGATCTTCAATAAATAAAACAAAATGAACATGAACATGAACTTCAGGCCTTGGAATTTTTGTGTTCAGCTGATTGTTTCTGAAAGAGTTAGATATACACGTATATCCCCGTTTGCTGCAAGTAGCACTCCCATGGGTTATCACTATCGTTTTATTGTAAAAATCTTGGATTGCATCAGATGAAAATTTGCCTCTGGATGCTTCTGCTGTAGGATGAATTTCAGTTTGAGGCTTCCTGAAAACCTAGTCTGTATAGGTTTCTGATTTCTTCTCATATCAGAATATCAGATGGTTATGATCATCAGTTTACCATGCTTATTTATATGCCCAAACTTTCAATGCACTGTATTGAGCATCTCTTCATGTAGGCATGCTATGCTATTTCATAGTATGATATGAGCCCAGCTGCTGATTTAGTGATTTATTAGTTAGTTATCTTTCAATTTTGCTGTATTTGATAATCAGTTTCTTTAATCTTCCATCCCACTTTCCTAGTTTTCAGGCACATCTCTCACTTCTCCCATGCTGTTTTCCTTTTCCTGCATTTTAATTAATTAGTTTTAGGAGTTAGTTATTTAGTTTTTCTATTATAAAAGGAGGAGAACTGCATGGCAGACTGGATTATGATGAATTGAACAAAAATTTGGAGATTCCCCACCAATATCCTGGTGCAAGATACTTACAATTAGTGGTTCCTAGGAGCGACCCTAGTGGTTTCTATCATAGTATTCTCGCAGTGAAATCTCTGCCTTTTATGTAACTTTGTTTCCTTGATAATTTTAAAGGTGTTCAGTAGCTATGTATAAGATCACAGGTAGGATAAGCATGATACAGAACGGCCTGCCTTACAATTTTCATGTATTACAGTATTAGGTTTTGCACTATCCACCAACCACCAACTAATTTATTACACTTCTTTCTTCTTCCCCATTAATAGATGTCCTCCTGTGTGTATAACTGTAAAGAATACATATCATGAACTTGTTAAGCTGTACAACTGTACAAGGTTTTTCCCATCTAATTCATGATTTGATTGCGTTCTTTCGCACTCAACCCTTTAAATTGGGCGAAAGAATTGACAATTAAATCCGAAATTTTCCTTTCTTTTCGTATCTGTAATAGTGCGAAAAAGAAGGCCCAGCTCCAAGTTGTTCAAGAATTACCTCCAACCATGTCCTTCAGTGTGAACATTCAACTGGGTCCCCTTCCAATTTAAGGCCTCAACCCTCCCCTCCATTCCAATCCCAATTTCCTTCCATTACAATGGCTTCCATAAGTATCAATCTTACAAGAAACCAGTCAACACCAATCCTTTAATTTTCTTCTGGGGTCCAACGTTGTCTAAGTCAAATACACAAACCAAGTGAAAGCTCCTGTGCACCTACCTCTCCCCTTCCTCCTCCTCCTCCTCCTACTCAGAAACTCCATAGAAATCACCCACTTGGCCACTTATCCCCTCTGCCTCTGCGATGAAGGCGACAGATAGAAACCTCTTCCCTCACCACCCACCATTGAAACCTCTCCCTGACCCGTGCACTTCCTTCTGTAACCCATCCTTGAACTTCTTCCGTGCCTGCCCCCCTCACTGCGTGCCGCTCTGCCCTGCCTTCTGCCAACCCTTACCCGACCTCCTCCACTCTCCCGAACCACCATCCCCGCCCTCCATCCACACAGCTGCAATCGACCACCACCACCATCACCACCACCATGACTTATTCTCCCCTGTTTTCGGCGCCATGGTAGTCCTCCTTGCATCCGCTTTTACCCTCGTCGTCTCCTACTTGATCTACTCCGCCTTCTCCTCCGCCCTGCGGTGGCTGCGGCAGCGACAACGCAGCAGTCCTGTCCCGGAAGAATTCGGTCACTCCTCGGATATGTTGAACTTCCACCCGGTGTGGTACATCGCCACGGTTGGGCTGCAGCGATCAACTGTTGAGTCAATAGGCGTGTGTGAGTACAAGAAGAGCGACGGCCTCGTGCAGGGAACAGCCTGCGTCGTTTGCCTAGCGGAGTTCCAGGACGGGGACGCGCTCCGGCTGCTGCCCAAGTGCTGCCACGCCTTCCACGTCCCCTGCATCGACACGTGGTTCGCCTCCCACACCACCTGCCCCGTGTGCCACACCCCAGTTCTTCAAGGCAGCAACATCGACCTCCGACCACCTAGGGTCGAAGTTCATCTTGTTGAGATCGTTGATGACCCTAGTCCAAGTGGGGAAGCGGCCAGTGCGATTGCTGGGGAGGCCGACGAAGGAGGAGGAGAGGGGGAGGCATGGCGGCCGACGAGGAGGAGAGCGGCTTCGATGGATAGCTTGGGCGTGGAAGTAGGTGAGAAGATGAACACTTGTGCTAGTGGCAGTAACTCGTTAGGAGAACGGTCGCTCTCATGTACCGGTAAGCTCTTGTCATCCAGCCGACATGGATTGCGGTGAGACGTCGGTTTTCTTCAGTCATTGAATCGAGGTCAGATCAATCAAGGCGACGGTGCTTCGTGTACATAGATAGATCGAATCGGAAACCAGATGGGAACAAATCGAGAGGCCGAAAACAGCGGCAATCGGACGATGCCGGTAAAGCAAACAGGTTGGCCGGAATAGTTCGATCATAGGCCGGAACAGTGACAATCTTTCGTCTTCTCATTATTTTGGAATAATTAAATGAAACGTGATCACTGTGCCAATGATTTGTTCCAAGTTGTGCCAAATTAGAGATGGACATCAACTGTTGTGTATCGAAATTTTGAGTATGTTCTTTCTTACACTAATGTTCCAAGTTGCACAAAAAGTAGATGAATCAAATGAAATTAGGGGTAAAAAAAAGTAGGTCATACTGGTGTTTTAGATTCGAGATCCGAAATCGGTCCGAACTCAAATGATTCGAGAATTTTAGGGTCGGAGCTCTTCTTCTTCTCTCTTGAATCGGATCCCCATCTTTGGGGTCGGGGGGAGTATTTATAGGGAGGCCAAGCGAGCAGCTTGCTGCTGGCGACCTCGTGGTTTAACAAGGGATACGTGTAACGAATGCCCTCACGCTAGGGAACTAGGCAATACACGTGGCACTGTTAGAAGAGAGGTGCTTGATCAAGCAAACTGCTTGTATAGGGCCTTGAAGAGCCACGAGGTATTTGTGGGACCTGCCCTTGCTCCCACGCATAGGGCTGTGCATAACCGGGTATCCGAAACGACACGACACGACAAAAACACGAAACCGATAAGGGGAAAAATGCCGATCCGAACACGACACGATAAGTACCGGGTATCCGACACGAAAACACGACATGGTTTCGTGTCGGATACCCGTATAACACGACACGACACGATTAGTACAAAAACCTTTTTTTTTTTTTCTGAAAATGCGAGGGAGGGCGAGCGAGAGAGGGCTCCTGGCCGGAGAGGAGGGCTCCTAGCCGGAGAGGAGGGCGAGCGAGAGAGGGCTCCTAGCCGGAGAGGAGGGCAAGCGAGAGAGGGCTCCTGGCCGGAGAGGAGGGCAAGCGAGAGAGGGCTCACTGGAGACGAGCCGGAGAAGAGGGTGAGCGAGAGAGCTCCTGGCGGCAGGGGAGGGCGAGCGAGAGAGGGCTCCTGGCCGGAGAGGAGGGCGAGGCGGCGAGCGAGAGAGGGCTCCTGGCCGGAGAGGAGGGCAAGCGAGAGAGAGAGAGAGGGAGAATAGGGTGAGCGAGAGAGCTCCTGGCGGCGGGGGAGGGCGAGTGAGAGAGAGCTCCTGGCTGGAGAGGAGGGCGAGGCAGCGAGCGAGAGGGGGCTCCTGGCCGGAAAGGAGGGCAAGCGAGAGAGAGCTCTTGGCAGCAACTCGAGACGAGCGGGAGAAGAAGGTGAGCGAGAGAGCTCCTGGCGGCGGATCTGGGAGATTGAGAACGAATGGAAGGGGTAAAGAGTAAAGTGAAATAAAACCTAGACAGTAGAAAAAAGGTTGAGGAAAAAAAATTAAAAGTTAAGATTCAGGATTCGAACTCGAGACCACAAGGGCTTACCGCACGCGAGCAGCAACTCCTCACCAACTGGGCAAACTTTTTTGTATGATGCATAGAGACATTTATTTTATATGTAATATTATTACAGAACACTAATATTAAAAAAAAAAAAATTATCGTGTCGTGTCGGATACCCGATAAGGGAAATATGTCGATCCGAACACAACACGATTATTGTCGTGTTTTACCGTTTCGTGTCATAATCGTGTCGTATCTTTATCGTTTTGTGTTTTTTCGTATCATTTTGTTGCGGTTTCGTGTCGTGTCAACCGTGTCGTATTTTTCTGCACAGCCCTACCCACGCATGCATATGCTAAGATCTTAGACTCGATAACCCATTGGGTCAATATGGACTCTATGTAGATGCCCACGGGCACCACAAACCCCACATAGATCTGTCATGCAATTATGGTCGTTAAGATCACTTATAAGTTAAATAACATATATATTTTTAATATTCTTTAAAAAATCTGTAAAAAGTTCAAGTTTTTTGATCCGTTAGATTGACTCAAAACCGGGATAAATCTAGTTTGGTTCGACCCAAAACGACTGGCAACTCGATTGATCTAACATGAACCTGAATTATCCGAACTCGATCTGAATGACCCGGTTCATAGGTCGAGGTGAGAGGGATAAAAAAGGGCAAAATTAAGATTAGTGGTAATGGGTGTGGACGGTGATGACATATATATGCAGTTGGAGCACCGAATAGGACACGTTGGGAAAGGTTGGATGACACATTAGTTTTGTAAGTTTGATACGTGTTCCTCATTTATAACTGTGTTCGTGCGTGTGCATCTATCATGGGTTATGACTTATGAGTACTGTAACATCTTCAAAGCTATCCTTTTTTTGGATGAGGGCAAACAATGTTATTACGTAGCAAGATACACATATGTTGACGAAGCAGTGTCCACGATAAGAAGCCATTCTCAAACACGTACAACCTTCTGGAGTATGCACTTTCCATATCTATCTATATATCACAACATAATCGGTCGAAATACCTATAACAAAGAAAGGTCACTTATAGATGATAGAATCAATCCTTAAATAAAGAAAGGTCGCACTTAGAGACATAGACATACTCGTATTTAGGTAAGAAAAGGATCATAATTGTAACATAACCCTCCCATTCTCTAACATTTAGTGATAAATTCCGAAATCCCGATGGGCCATATAACGTGGGGTTATCTAAATCCATTGTAAAAAAAAATGTGCATGTCTGATAAAAGTTGTTATCTGCTCCAATAATGAATCGTTGATTTGACTGAATAACTTAAAAAAGACCCTATAGGGATAATACACATTCTAGTTGACCGAATTGTTTTGTTCTAAAGCAAGGGTATCCACGGGGTCGTTCGTCCTATTCTTTCGGATAGGCCCCGAAAGGGTATATTCTTGAATTCACCCGCCCGATAGTACCTCTAACATTTAGTGATAAATCCCGAAATCCCGATGGGCCATATAACGTGGGGGGTCCACGCGTCCGAGCGCATTATGCGCACTCAGGCCGAGCACACAAGACCAGCGGGGTTCCATCCTAAAATCAATTGGCAATAGGAGGAGTGGCCCACTGACTTATATGCAAGGCTCGGGTTTTCGTGTTTTTCGATGTGGGACAAAGGCTCCAACACATCACAACATTTAGTAACAAGCTCCGATCAACTTAGAATTTAGAAAGAAGAGAAACATTAGATGCCAACCGTCTAGAGTTGGACACTTCAAAATAAATTTCTCTGGTTCTATAGGCTCCAATCGAGGTTTGCAATGGTTGCTTTCATCATTAGGGGTGCCAATGGCTCTATCATGGCCTTCGATCGGTAGTTTCCATTGCGGAGATACTTCCCCCTTGATGGCTGAGGCTTTGGCACTCCGGTCCAGCTTGGCAGTAGCATTGTAGCATGAGACCTCGGTTTCCAGCATATTGATCGAGAGAAACAACTTTACAGTCATAAACTTTGTTTTTGGGAAGTGGAAGAGTCATTGGGAGATAGAGATGATCGTCACGGACATCCAGTAGCTTCTCCTACACTTTGATTGGTCCTCCTGCACTTATGTTTTCCATGAGATCGATATGGTGGTTGATAAAGTGGTGTTTTTTAAGCATACTCTGGACCACAATGTTATTATGTTGTACTCAGATGTTATCTCCCATATCAAAAGAGGTACAATTAGGTGGTGAGTTAGTATTATCTAACATCACCCAAATCCTTACCTTTTATTTTTTTTTAAAAAAAGTAACAAACTGAAAATAAAAGTTTGCATAAAAGTTGGATTGAAAAAAAGTTTGAATAAAGATGATTTTTTTTAAGTATAAGAATCTTTCCATTCGTTCAAAGTTTAACACCTTTCAAAATTAAAGAGTCTCATGCTAACTAATCTCGCCCTCGAATTACCAGACCTATGTATCCTTCATAAGACCAAACAAGTGTAAGTGTTTGGATAACTGAGTCCTTACGGATCTCAGAGGTCAATGAGTGGTTCTTCTATCTACCACCTGGATCTATTTCTACTTGGGCTGAGATGAAGAGAGTCTTCTTAGAGATGTACTTCCCTGCAACAAAGCTCAATGATATGAAAAGGTCAATCAGCAGCATTGAGCAGTATGCGACGGAGTCTATACATGAGTATTTTGAGCGCTTCAAAAAACTCTGTGCTAGCTGCCCTTGCCATGGGTACTCTCAGAAGGATCTGGTTCTCTTCCTATTCAATGGGCTTACTGATATAGAGCGCAAAACAGTGAACTCTGCTTGTGGAGGAAACATGCTGAATAAGACGCCTGCCGCATCTTGGGATGTGTTTAAGGAGCTATCTGAGGGCTCTAGACAGTTCAACAAGAGCGCTCGTGCTAGGGGTGTACTTTCTATTAATGCTCCTATGGCTGCACTTCAGACCGACATGGCAGAGGTGAATGAGATGATCAAACAGTTGGTAACTGATAGAACTCTCCAACAGCTGAAAGCATGTGGACTTTGCAATCAATTCACTCATCATATGGACATGTGCCCGCTTCTGCAAGATCCTAACGTTGAGTTGAATGTCATTGGGAATTTCGCTCCACAAGGGCCTAATTGGAAATCCTGAGTACTTCAACAACAACAACTATAACAGAGGCTATCAGCAGGGCTATGAGAACTATCAAGCCTCTTTCAATCAGCAAGGGGGGCAACAGGCAAGGCCCCACCAACAATTTGAACCTCGATAGGGAGGCCAACCACAATCCAATGAGGCCATGGAGGATCCAATACAAGTGTGTAGGGTTGGGTCACTTGGGTGGAGGGTAAGGCTGTTATATGAGCTGAACAGCTCGAGCTCGGCTCGGGATCGGTTCGAAAAAAGCTCGACTCAAGCTCGTTCACTTACCTAAACAAGCCGAGCTTGAATATGATTTTAAGCTCGGTTGAAAGGGTTGTTATCCTCGACGGTAGATATCAAGAAAAGGTAGGAGATGGCGGCGGAAGAGAGAGGATGGGAACAAGGGGGGCGGCGGCAGCGGCAGGGGATCGTAGATGTGAAACAAAAAATTTGGGTTTCACACTAAAGCTTGATACCATGTAAGTGTTTGGATAACTGAGTCCTTACGGATCTCAGAGGTCTACTCCTGTATATATATCAATAAGTTGAAAACCCTGAGGGTACAATGGTAACTGTACATATAAATAATACTATATGCTAACAACAAGCATCCCAAGTTTAGATTTTTGCTTTAGTCAACACTACAAGTACAAGGTCTCATTTGTTATCGACATTTTAATATCTAAATATCAACTATCGATAGCAAGATATTCGATATATCTTGATATCTAAATATCGATGTCGAATTTTTATTTTATTTTTGGTAAACACTGTACACTTGTTTTGTTGACATCTTGTAAGTTGTAACCAAAACTTTTCATTGATTTGAAAGGCTTATTGACCGTTTGAATTTGCTGCATTGACCACAAACACCGCATCAGAAATCAATTTAGGGCGAGAAGTTACAAAATGGTACACTCAAACTCATATTAGTAATTACACTAATTACTTCTTCACCCGAGCAGTTCTTGTAGCATTAATTAAACCCCCCCACGGCCCCCTTTTCCCTCCCTCCCACTGACGTCCAATCTCTATCTCCATACCCTCATTTTCCTTTTGACTGGCACTCTTTCCCAACAAATTTCACTTGAACTGAATTTCCCTCAGCTACAAACATACACGCATTGTGAATCCCTCTGCCAAATTTCACTCTTCACCTACCATGGATTCATCCAGGGCGATGAAGCTGGTGTTCTTGGCTGCAATTTCCCACTGTTTGCTCTCATCCGACGGGTTCAGATTCGACGTTGGCGGGAGAGATGGGTGGGTTCTTCACCCCTCCGAGGGTTACTCAAATTGGGCTCACAGAAACAGATTCGTTGTCAATGACACCCTCTGTGAGTGCTCTGTTTTTGTTTTCTGGGATGCTCTGTTTTTCTTTTTTTTTTTGTTGAATTTCAATTTCAATTTTGCAGATTTCAAGTACAAGAAAGGGGGAGACTCTGTTTTGGAGGTGACCAAAGATGCCTACTACAACTGCAACACTTCAAATCCGCTGTTGAAGATGAAGAACGGGTCATCTGAATTCAACCTGACCCGATCCGGCCCGTTTTTCTTCATCAGCGGATTCAAAGATCATTGCGAGAGAGGTCAGAAGCTGTTGCTCGTCGTAATTTCCGAAAGACCCCGCCATTCGGTGTCCCCGGCCGTTTCGCCGCTCGCCCCATCACCCGCCGCCGACACATATTCTCCGGCGCCAGCGCCGGCACCGCTATCTTCGCCGCCGACAGTATTGCCTGCTTCGGCTGAGGCACCGTCGTCCTCTCCGGAGCAGCAGTCAGCAACGGCCCCTGGTCCATCAAGCTCGGCTCCGGTGCCGGAGATTCCGGCTGCAGAAGCTCCTCCGGCGCCGGCAGCACCTCATAAGGCGGCGGCCTCAGCCATGACAGTTTCATTCGGATTGATAGTCGGATCAAGTCTGTTTCTTGGGGTTCTCTAATCAATCAAATAATAACAGATTAAACCCTAATTTAAGCGCTGAATTAGGATCATGTTTATGAAGCACCTATATGTTCAAAATATTGAATATATCGACCGATATTTGAAGACTTGAGAGCATAAAAACCAAGCAACGGCGATATTTGGTATATTTTGAAATGTAATCAGATACTTAAACTATGGACTACCATGTATTTAGGTTCCATTTGGGAAAGTGCTAACTGATAGGGTAGCAGAAGAGGATGGGGTAGTTGAAATTGATATACTGTTTTTAGTCTGTTTGTGTTAAATATCGGGACGGATATTTGCACCGTTAATTTTTACTATTTTCACCGCTAATCACCGCATAGGTATGCGGTGGGTTTAATGACAGTCAACGATCCCACCGCATGCCTATTCGGTGGGTCGAGGAGTATACAGGCCTAAAACTGTCACCATAATGGTCCAAAACCGTCGTCATAACACACCGCATAGGTATACGATGGGTTTGAACTGTTGACATAACAGTCCAAAACCGTCACCATAACGGTCCAAAATCATCGCCATAATCCACCGCATAAGTATGCGGTGGGTTATGACGACGGTTTTGGATCACTTCTACAAACCATTTTCAATTGCCCAAAAACTGACCGGATGTATACGGTCGCCATAACCCACCGCATACCTATGTGGTGGGTTTGTATACGGTCAACGGACCCACCGCATGTATATGCGGTGGGTCTGGGAAAAAGTGGATTAAGATCACCGCATAGAGCAGTGGAAATAGTAAAAATTAGCGGTGAATTTATCATACCCCGTTAAATATATGTTAATAAGTATGATGTTTGGTAAACCTAACGGCTGGAATTAGGGGTGGGCATGAAACGGGACAGGATTAGGGTAATCCCGCATCCCATCCCACGTATATTCTATCGGACGGGATCGGAACGACATTGAATAATTTTTTTTCAAATCTATCCGGTCTTGATACGGGGTTAGCCGTAGGATGGCCCGATCTTCGACAATCAAACTAGAAATAACAAGAACGGAAGCAAACGACTCAAGAACAAGACAAAACGCAGCAAGACTCGAACAAAGAAATAATAAAGACTCGACCGATAAGGACTGATTCGAACTAAAATAGAACGAGATAAAGACCTCATGCCTCCTAAAAGGGTAGGAACCAAATATCAACGACTATAAAGCCCGCCTCTACAACCTTACACAACCAAGCGGACTACTTGGAGGCACAAGGAGGGGACTTGTGATTATCAGGATCACCAAGCTCTCGCGAGGTTGATGAACTCAAAGCAAACCAAGCAAGATCTAGAACCAATTGTGCAATCGATGAGCAACGCTACGAATCGATTGACTTGCACTCTTGTGTTTCACACAAAAAGAGAGAAATTTCAATAAAATTGTACGTGAAGTTCTACAATGAAGGGTCGGCCGACTATTTAACCTAACAAGACTGAATTTCGGCCTAAATTAATTAAAATAATAACTTAAAGAATTAATTAAAATAAACCTAAAAGAAATACTAAAAATAAGATAAATTCGTCTAAAAACAGTGATAGCTCAAAGAATGTGATTTTCGGCCAAGCTCTAGGTCGAATCTGGAAAAACCTTCAACAGAAAAGTCATAGATCTCTTCGTCCTCGTTCCGACAAGGTATGGCACACCTCAATCCGATTAATATTGACTCCGTACGACTCAATTTACTGAGACGTCAAAAAGCTATCAAATGTTGAACGAATCTAAAACGTCAAGCTTCCACCTTTGGTTCTTCTCCCATGGTGGAGCCTTCTTCTTCCTCTTGAGGATGACAACATTCTCGTGAGCTCGAATCATAGGTCCATCCCCAAGTATAGGTGTGTCCGAAGGTGTCTTGGATGGTCCCGCATCATTCCCCCTTTCTTGAAAAGGATTCAACCTCGAATCCAAGGTCGCATAAGATTCCGCAAATGCATCCACACGAGCTGCTGGATCGAATACCTCATGCCAATGGAAACTCCTCTCGAGGCCGATTGTTGCAGGGGTGGACCACGTCTGGATGACTTTGATCTTGGCGTCGCCATCTTGGAGACCATTAGAGCTTTCTACAAAACCAAGAAATGAAACTTGATTAGTGCACAATTCATATTGCATTTCTAATTGAAGATGCACTTTAGCTTGTTCATTTATCTCTAGGTTTTCATCCAATGCTAGCAAGTGTTCTTCCTTTTTCAAGGTTGGAATTTCAATCAGTTCAAGGCTAGCAATATTAGAACAATTTCCTTTATCAATGATCATATTACGAACTATGCCTTTTTCTATGCATTTAGTATGACACAACTCTTCTCGTTGATTATCAACGCAAGGAACATGTTGAACACTTAAATCAATCAAAGAATCATCATGCTCATATTCAATGCAATCATTATCATCACATGCAAGTAAATTAAAATCTTGATCATTATTAACATGCTCTTTAAGTTTATCAACAAACTGATTATGTACACTAGAAGGAACATGATGTTGATGAGCATCTGTGAAACACATCTGTGAGAAAGTCAATCGATTCGTAGCGTTGCTCATCGATTGCAAATTGATTATAGATCTTGCTTGGTTTGCTTTGAGTTCATCAACCTCGTGAGAGCTTGGTGATCCTGGTAATCACAAGTCCCCTCCTTGTATCTCCAAGTTGTCCGCTTGGTTGTGTAAGGTTGTAGAGGCGGGCTTTATAGTCGTTGGTATTTGGTTCCTACCCTCTTAGGAGGTCTGGAGTCTTTGCCTCGTTCTATTTTAGTTCGATTCCGTCCTTATCGGTCGAGTCTTGTTTTCAATTTCGAGTCTTTATTCTTGTTCATCGAGCCTTTGCTTCCGTTATTTAAGTTTACCGTTTGATTGTCGAAGATCGGGCCATCCTACGGCTAACCCCGGATCAGGTCTTATCCCTCACGGGACGGGATGGGACGGAATTTGTCCCTCATAAAAAAAAAGTTAAAAAATTATCCAATTAACTAAAAAAAAGGCAAATAAAAAGGTGTAAATTGAAGTATTACATAATAATCCCTTTAAGTGCAGTAGCAAGTTCCTCCCAATTCAAGCACCAACGGTAACTAAAAAAAGACCAACAGCAAGTAGAAAGGTACTTTTTATATATATATATATATATATATATATATATATATATATATATATATATATATTTCTTATACTGTATGTTTTAATGTTTTATTATTATTTTAGATTTTAAATTTTGGGTTTTAATAAATGTTAAGGTATAATATAAATATATTCTTATATGTTTTTATTAATTTTAATTATATATATGTGTGTGTGTGTGGGACGGGACTTGCGGGACACGAACTCTCCGTCCCGCGTAATTTTGGCGGGACGGGATTGAATTTTTTTTTTCAAACCCCACCGGAATCAGGACGGGATTTGTGCCCACCCCTAGTTGGAATAGCCGATGGAAACTTGTGAATAGAAAATCACAAGCTCTGAAAAGCTTAGTGAGTACTGTTAAAATACTCTAATTTCAAAAGTTAATTAAACTAAAATCTTATATTTATTTCATTTACAACTATATAATATCAAAATCGAAATGTCCAATAAACTAGTTAATGAGTTTTTATTTTGCCAAACGGAGCTTGGTCCCACTTTTTTCAAAACCTAGTATTAGAAATGAGAAATGTCTTTTATACCTTTAAATTTTATTGAACAAAAGATCTTCATTTGGTTTATTTGAAGTCCTAAATTTACAAAATGTTGGATTCAGAAATGTACGGAAAACAACTCAAACAAGAACCTAAAAAACAAACGAAAGAAAAACCGAGAAAAAAGGGAAACAACCCACAATCCATCTTTCAAAACACCATAAAAAAGAGATGAACTTGTTGTATCCAATTGCCTTCCTAACCCTCACAGCATCCCCAATCCTTGCTAGCAATGGCTCCCAAGCTTTTGCTAGCCGTCGTGCTCCTATCCGTCGTCGCAATGGGTGCATTCGCATCGTCGCCACGCATGGTCAGCCTGGACGACGAAAACCTGGTTCTCGAGCAGGCGTGCAGCGAGTCAGGGAGCCTGGGCGACTGTGTCAACCCTGCGCAAGAGTTGCTGGTGGATTCCGAGGCTGCCCATCGAAGCCTGGTGTGGATCAACGGCCACAAGTACATCAGCTACGAGGCGATGAGGAAGAACAGCATCCCTTGCTCGAGACGTGGCACGTCGTACTATAACTGTAATCGCAGCCAATCTGTTAACCCGTACCGCCGGGGCTGCAGCGCCATCACCAGATGCGCTAGGTTCTGGTAGAGTTACCGGACCATGGACTGACGAATGAGTCGTGCAATGCTGAGGATGATTATGTAATGTCGAGGCAATCTACATGTATGTATATGAATGAATTTTTTTCTAAAAATGTCATGGGTTCTTACGAGTTTCTTCTTCGATTCGTCTGTGAAGGAGACACAGCATAGTTTATACATAAACAAGGAATGTATTGAAAACTGATTACCATGATACTTGGTGTACAAAAAGTATATGATTAAACGAGCTATAATAACGAAAATGAAGAGCGCAAAACGGTGGATGATTACATAACTCATCAGAAAACTCAAATTGACCTGTGGAATCAACAGGGTCTGAAACTGCATTGTTCTTCAGAACAACCACCATCGTCGTTGAGGCTTCTTCTGCGCAAAAAACATTAGATAACGAGCAATAAGTGGCAATCCAATATTTTTTTGCAAGGTTAAGCAATTGCTAAAATTATAGTAAGATTTATTTGGGGTAAAATAAGAAACCTCTACGTTCTGTGGGGTACGAATGACGATAGGCTCAGACAGACTGCTACTCTCGACACTCTGAATGTAAGGCTGCACTTTCTCTTCTAAAATCTGGTTCACCTGAATTACAAAACCAAATTTGAACATCTCTACCTTTTCCAATTTCTTATCTTTAACGTTGTTTTTCAACGTTCATATATAAGACATGTACATCTGAGAGCAATTTATCTATCTTAACAATCCATGGAGGCATGGATACATTAAGGTAGACTGAGTCATAATTTAGCTCATTGTAATTTGTATTGAAATCAAATAAATATTTAGGCATCACAAACCTGTTCCTCACGCCACTTTGCCTCCCACTGAGCATCCAGGAATTTACCCGCCATTTCCTTCTGCGCATTCAGGAGTACTCTCATCTCATCCAACTTCTTCGGGTCTTTGAGATCTTCTGCACTCCAGCAAGACTCGTCCAAGGGAAGGTTCATGTCCTGCAAAACTAGCAACATTAGTACAACTTTGCATTGGTGAATTTTTAACTTTGTAGACGGTCTCCAATCCACTTCAAAAATGAATTATTCAGAATCTCAAGAAGATAAACAAATACCCAAGATTTTGGAGACCCAATCATACAATAAATGTCAAGCACTGTTAACATTTGTAAACTGATATCAGATTAGCTTGAAACAGAAGCTGCAAACAGATAAATGAGCATCGTATACTTACACCCCAGTTTTGTGGTCTTGGAGGAGGTTCTAGCTTCATAACTTCTGCCTCTACAGTCTTCTTTGCCTGGTAGAAAGGTATGTTTTTCACTATAACAGGATCATCTCTAGCACGAGCCGGATCAAGTGTGACCAAGGCCTATAAACAAAAGATTGTTAGAGATTGAGTTTAACAGGATATGTAAAACTTTGACCGAAGATAATTGAAGTAATGATATGTGAGCTAAAATTATTAGTCTTGCCTCTTGTAGATTCTCCCAACCAGGCCCTCGTTCAGCTACTGTATCTCTGACACGATCATAACGCATAGACTCCTACAGCATAAATGCGAAAAAAGGGGCAAAGGATAAAAGAAGAAAATCTTGTGAGTAATTTGTGTACTCAGAACAACAATTTTCTAAGACCATTAATATTCAACCCAACCAAGACAGTATAGTGCTAAGGGAAAAAATATATAATCCGTAAAATTTATCTTAGTAGATGACATAAGAGTGTATCAGAGACCATGTACTGCCACCAAATTTTCTGCTTGATTTCTTCATCAAAGTTGAATCCTCCTACAATCTGTGGCATTGATATCAACCAAAATGCAGCAATGCTGGGATCCTTCATGCTGTGAGCAATGTGCTGCAAAAGGACATTGTCAACATCATAATATATTTGCAGTTCCACGATAAAGAGACACTGTCCCTCTAATTAGCTAAAACAAAAGTGTGGCCCAAAGAAAATGAAAAAATAATAGACCATAATGGAGACAGTGATATGCTGGGATACTAACCTCATAAGGATAATGCATCTTGCTTAAGATGTTATAGGCTTTCCATGGAGGCTCGACAATCTGTCAAAACACACATCAAGTAAATAATCAATCTCATTCAAACATTCCTGTTTAGTGAGCTGAAGCAATATCGACTTCTGATAAAGTGACAATGTGAATTGCTAAAAGAATGGTGTATGAAAAAAACATTATCTGGGTAGAACTTTTAGTCACAAATTCAAGCAACAGTATGTATAATTTGAATAGGAAAGAACCTACATCATCGGTGGAGAATGTTAGTGGGAACTTATCCTTGCATGTAGGGCATCGCATAGCACCCTGCAACAACGAAAAACTAATAATTTATTATCAACATTTAGCACCTCTTTAGAAACAGAAATGACGAACATGAAGCAAAACAATGACAAGCAGGAAGCCATCAAAACCCGAAGTACACATTAATAGAACTACAAGCAGCTACATAGGCATCCCGAAAATAGTCCCACCTCACAGGCTATGGAAGAACATAATGGCAAAACAACATAACGAAATAGGAGGCATTGATGTAATACAAGTAAAAAGGTAATCAAGTTACAACTATGTTTGTTTGCTGATATAACAACAGAGTACATGCCCTTGACATTTGCAGAGTTAAATCTTACTGTTCCCTCACAAGTAGGGCAGTCTTTTGTAGGCAATGGCACGTGTAAATCAACAGCCGAAGGTAGGTGCACAAGTTCTGCTCGATTTTCAACAATTGCATCAGCAACCCGCTCAGCCGTAGCCTTTTCTCCACTGCCAGAGGAGTCAGCAGGATGTTAAAAGAGATAAAGAAGCTTACTTGAGTGCATAAACAAAAGTGATTCTCTACTAGTCTATGGTCATTATTCAAGCTTAATTCAGTGCTCAATTCAAGACCATTGAAAAAAAAAAATCTTCAAACCAAATCTTTATCAAAATTTGGATACTACTCTGCATCATTGCCACAACAAAGGATCAAAGATCATATCTACCTCTTGGAGGTGTAATATTTTACTTGATAGTGCACCTTCCCTGTCCCTTTGCACATTGTACACTGAAGTGCTTTCCATCCAAGACAAGTCCGACAGTTCCTACGAAGGTAAAAAGGAATATATAAATTAGCCAGAGCAGAATGTAAGCAGAGTAAATACCAAGTCTGCGGCAATTTGATACACTCAACAGTCAACATCCATCTTTTAATTTGTGATAAAAGAACACTAGACAAACCTTCAATCATTTTGCAAACTAGAAGAAGGAAACCAAACAGTATCAAGTTTCCACACTAATGATACATGTAGGAAAGGGGAACAAAAAATGTCCATTAGCAAGTAATAGAACAAATAATTTAAAAATTAACATCACAGTATCAACACAAGCTAACAGCAACCCATTCCTTGTCCACCACTCTTTCAGGTTGCTAATAAAGCAAAATAGGAAAACTAGCCAGGAAAAATATGAGCAAATTCAATTTGTAATTCCCTTGGGATAAGAGGAGAGGCATCATATATTAGAGCAAATTGTAAGAACCTTGGACGCGTAACCTTTCTCCCAATATCCAGTGCTATATCATAGGCGCCAAGAGTAGCAACCGTCTGCCAGAAAAGAAAAAACAATCAATCAATACGTTTTCTTCATTTGCCTAAGCAATTATCACAAAGTAGAACACAACATCCAAATTGCAAAAAAAAACATATATAATTGTGTATCATCATAGCAAGTGTTGACTTCTAAAGGTTTCCAGTTTCCCTCTACCCTACATCTCACCCCCAAATGCCATTCACTGTCAATGGGAACCAAAGTACTATCAGATACACACAAAGCAACACCAGCCCACAATCACTTGCAATCAATTATGGGCAATTCACAAATTTGAAGACCAGGAGCCACAACCCACAAGAGGGCGATTACATCAAACTCAGAATCGGGAACTGAAATGAGCAGCTATAGTGCTGATTTCAATGAACAAGATAAACAAAATAGGCATATCCAAAATCTCCACAACAGAAAACATAGCCAAAAGGGCATAAATGAATGAGCCCTACAGGTGAATTTCAAACCCAAACCTCAAATTTCCAAATTTCCAATTAGTGAAAACTGAAAAGGAGTAAACTTACGTAGACACTGCCTAATCATTTCAATTTGTACAAATTCCGAATGAGCCAAACTAAAATCGACAAGCGGAAACATCAAAACGCAACGCTGGAATTGAAAATCACTTACAAACACAGAGGCGGCAGAGACTTTGGAGATGAGCTCAGGGACACCAAACCCACGGTGGGCGGAACCGGCAATGTCGAAGGCGAGGGTGAAGGGAAAGAGAACGATTTTAATGGGCAACTCGAAGAATTCGATAACATCTTGGCCGTGGTTGGCGGTGAAGTTGCGATAATGAGTGTTGAGAAGCTTGAGGAACTTGCCCTTTCTTCGCCTCCCCATGGCTCAGCTTCTGGCAAAGCGAAGCGAGAGGGATAGTCGATAGATAACGTTGGGTTACCGCCTTATGCTTGACGGGTTTATTTGTGGGTGTGAGACTCGTCGTATTCGTTAAGGCCTCAACTCCGAGTCTCTTTTTTTTTTGATCCGTCTCAACTCTGATTCTCTGAGGGATGGCTTTATGGCAATTTGATTTTGCACCCAAATGCATATATTTTCGGTTTTCAAGCCGAGCTTTGACATGTTTAAGTGTGATTCGTTTGTTAAACGAACTCGAGTCGAGCCTAATTTTTAAACGAGTTTTCTTTTTTTTATCAAGTTTAATTTGTTTATGTAAAATGCAATTAGATAAACTGATAATTAAGAAAGAGAAAAAAGTGACGCTCTATCTCGTAAGTATCTTTTAACTCTCATTCAAATCTAGGTTTTCTTCAATTTCTGGCAGCCACCCCTCGTCGAATTCGAGTTCATCTTCATCTCATTCATTCGTAGAGTGTAAGTGTCTTTTTTTTATTAGGAAATAATTCGAGATCAGATATACCTGAATCTCGATGGCCGACAAGTCAGCAGACGGAAATCCGTCAATACATACCGTAGAGTGTAAGTATCAATCCTTCATCCACGGCCTCATCTTCTTCCTTCGTAGTATTTGCTCATCTCATTGCCTCGTCTAATCGTCTCCTTTAGTACGCCTTTATAGCCTCGTCTTCACATCAATATCTTAATCTCAGTCGATAGTATTCCCATTCCACAACCTCATACTTAAATATTGTCGGTTCAAATGAAAACCTAAGCGTTCAAATAACTTATATTATATGTTTTTAGTCATCTCCCAACATGATTCATGGAGATTAAGGAGAAAGATAGAGAGATTAGGAAAGAAATGAGTTTAGGGTTAAAGAGAGTAAAGTGTGAGAGAGTAAGGCTTTGAGAGAAAGAGTAGAGCATTTTTAACCATGGTACTCAACATGAGTACCATAACTTGCTTTTTGACATTTCTCTCACATCCACCTCATTTTAATATTTGGTACTCCACAACCATGATACTTGACATGAGTATGTTTTTTTTTTTAAACGGAAAAAATTTGACCATAGAGCTGAGCTCTATCAGCCAAGAGCATCATTGCGGATGAGACTATGCAACAAAGAGTCATCAGGAGTCCAGATACCGTAGAAGGCAAGAGTGATACGGGACAAGCGATCAGCTACCAAATTTGCCTCACGGAAGACATGACGAATCTCAACAGAACCAAAAAAGTCCAGCGAGACTAGACTGTCCGAGACAATCATTTCAGAGTCTCCAATAGGCTTCCCCATACCTTTCATACTTTTTATTATTGTTGAGTTGTCTCCTTCAATGATAAGGTTTGTTATTTTCAGTTCTGTCGCTGCCCGAAGACCCATCCAGAGACCCAAACTTTCGCAGCCACAGACAGAACTGATTGGTGATGGTCCATTACCAGAGAAAATCGGGGTTCCTACAGAATCGCGAATGATGAACCCATAAGAGCCCAAACCATCCGCGGAGAACGAACCATCGAAATTTAGCTTCTGAGTGCCAATTGGTGGGGGTTCCCATTTGGTTCGCTTTCTCTTTGATATGGATCTTTGCTTGGCAGCCTTTGTGAGTTTATTTTTGTTGTTTTCACAGTAGTCCGGGCAGTTTAAATTCGATGTCTTCCAGACATATATTTGATCCTTTATAAAGGATAATATACGTCGTATGTCTGGGTTTATGTTTTCAAAGAGTGTTTTGTTTCTGAAGTACCAAATACCCCCACCAAGCAAAGGCGAGATCTTCAAAGCATTTTGTTCCGATTGTATTTTTTATTTCCCATAGCGTGTTGTTCAAGTGCTCGTCTTTGCTGAAACAACCATTCATTTTCCGAAATGTTCCCGGATTATTTGCAATTAGGGTCTCTCTCGTAACAGGGCAGTTCCATAATAAATGGTTTAGGTCTTCAAAGCAGGAGTCGCAGTGGGGGCAGTTAGTCGGAATCCCCATGTGTCTAGAAGCTAGTCGGACAGAAGTGGGCACTCCGTTTTTAAGGATTTTCCACAGGAAAGATTTTATTTTCGGGGGGATATCTAGTCCCCAGACCCAATTTATGTCTGATGTTTCATGTTTCTTGTGGTTGTATATCATATCCATAGCAGACTTAGTGCTGAACCGGCCATTTTTGCTCTATTTCCAATAAAGTCTGTCAACTTGAATGTGTTGTGGTATTGGTATTGTCTTGATGGTTTCAATTAGGTTGTTCGGAATTATGTTTTGTAACTCTGCGTATAGTTTATCGTGGTTCCATGTTTTGTTGTCTTTGAGAAAGTGTTTTATGTTGATTGTATCGTCTATATGTTGAGTTCCTATGATAGATGAATTTATAGTTGTTTGGCCTAACCACTGGTCTTGCCAAAACCTGATAGAGGCGTCGTCTCCAATAGACCAATTAAAGCCTTGTTTAAAAAGCGGGATTAGTTTTATTAACTGGGTCCATTGCCAAGAAGAGGTACCCTTCCTCTCGTAAGTGAGTATGTTTTGGTTTTTAAGATATTTTTCTTTAATTAGTTTGACCCATGAGCTAGTTGGTTTCGCTAAAAGTTTCCAGAGTAATTTCATCTGAAGAGCTGTATTCATATCCTCCGAGCTACGCAGCCCCAGCCCTCCATTTTCCTTGGTTTTGCAAACCTCATACCAACCGATAAGAGGCTTATGGTTGGGTCCTTTGTTCCAGAGGAAGTTCCGGTTGATCTTATCAAGTTCCGTATGGACTGATTTTGGTAGCATAAAGCATTGCATGATGTGTAAAGGTTTGGCTGCGAGCGTTGTTCTGATTAGAGTGCAACGACCAGCTTGTGAGAGGCAATTAGCCTTCCATCTGTGGAGTTGTGATTTAGTGTTTGTTAGTAGTTCTGTGAATTCTTCCTTTGTCATTCTTCCTTCTATAAGGGGGCATCCCAAATAGGTACCCATTCTAGGGGTGTGCGCTATTTGAAGCTCGTTTCTGATTAGATTTTTCTGGGTTGTTGTGATGTTTTTGGATGTTTGGAATTGGGATTTGTGCCTATTTACCTTTTGTCCTGAAATAGCTGTGTATTCTGTCAGAATTTTGTTAATTTGGTCGCAGCCGGTTTTGGTTGCAGATGCAAAAATGACAATATCATCCGCGAAGGCTAGGAAAGGAATTTTTGTTCCCCCCCCCCCCCCCCGCGTCAGTTTGACTCCTAGGTGGCTTTGTGGTTTTTCCGATTCATGTTGTAACCCACGTGCCAGAATTTCCGAAATTATTAAGAAAAGATATGGTGAAAGCGGGCATCCTTGGCGTATTCCCCTCTCGGGAAAGAAGATTTCAGTGGGTTCGTTGTTTACTAGCATAGAGTAAGTGACTGTGGTTATGCATTCTTTGATCCAAAGAGTGAATTTGGGTGAGAACCCAAATTTTGACATAACTGAGAGTAAGAAATTCCAGTCAACCATATCGAATGCTTTTTCCATATCAAGCTTTACATCCATCCAGCCTGATTTTCCATTTTTCTTTGAGAAGGAGTGGAAGATTTCGTTTGCAATTAAGATGTTATCTTGTATCGATCTGCCTGAAGAGAAGGCGCTTTGTAGTGGGTTAGTTACTTTAGGGATTACCCTTTTGATATGTTGTTGAGCAGAGACTAATAGGCCTATAGTGAGATGTTGTGGTTGGGTTGTCTATCTTTGGTATTAATGCTATGAACATATGATTTGTTTGCTTCAGGATCCTTCCGCTAAGAAAGAAATTTTTAATTGCTTTGATGACTGATGGTTGAACAATATGCCAGTACTTTTTGAAGAAACCAGCTGGAAAACCATCAGGTCCTGGTGATTTGTCATTTGCAAGACTGAAGACCGCATTTTTAATTTCAGAGTTCGTGACTTGGCGAGTTAGCCATTCATTGTCTTCGTTAGAGATTTCATTCCCTATATGGTGAAGTAGGTTGTTTCGCGTTTCTTGCCTACCATGTTGCGTAAATCTTTGGCTGAAATTGTGTTTGATTAGGTTTCTAATTTCTTCCTCGTTGTTAATTGTTATACCCGCCGTGGTTTGGAGGTGTTTTATTATGTTTCTATTCCGCCTTCCTGTTGCTATTTTATGAAAGTATTTAGTGTTGGCGTCTATGGATTTTATGTGCATTCTTTTCGCCCTTTGCCCCCAATATTTCTGCTGGAAGGAAAGGAGGGAGGAGTGCTTTGAAGTGAGCCTTTTGATTTTGTTATCCAGGTTATGGTTGTAGGCATTGCAAAGATTCTTTTGTGATTATAGTAGATCTGTTTCTACTTGTTTAATTTGGCGGAAAGCATTTCCAAAGGTTACTTTGCTCCAAAGCTTGCTTTTTCTTTTAACTTCTTGTAGTTTTTTTTGTTAGTTTGAACATTTTGGAGCCAGGGGTGTCTAGCCTCCATGTTGATCGCACAACTGTTTCATAGTCTGGTTTCGTTGTCCATGCCATTTCAAATTTGAAGGGCTGCAATTTTGGTTTGCGGTTATCCATGAGGTCCAAAGTGATCTGGGCGTGATCTGACTTGAGAAAAGCATGGTTTTTCGTACTAAGGTTCGGGAATTATTTTAGGATAGGGTGGCTAACCAAAGCACGGTCTAGTTTTTCAAATATATTATCGGTACCATGTTCACGTTTTCTCCAAGTGTAATCGTTTCCACTAGTTGGGGAATCTACCAGGTTGAAAGTTCTAATAGTGTCTTGTAGTCTTGCAAATCTATTCACATAAGGGATCCTGCCCCCTAATTTGTCGGTCGGTTCTAAAATTTCGTTAAGGTCTCCAAGAATAGTCAGCGAGCCCTTAGCATTGTGAATATAGTCTGAGAGTGAGGCCCAAAAGTTGCTTTTTTCCTTTGCATAAGGGGTTGCATAAACGAATAAGATTTCGGCATCAATGTTAAGGGTTGTGTTTATGTAGTCTGCCTCAATGATACGGTCCGTCAAGTTTCTAATTGTGAAGGTTTCATTATGGAATTGGGATTCTTTCCAAAAAAGGCAAAGCCCCCCCGCTAGACCATTGGAAGGAATGAAATGCATTCTGTCAAATCCTGGTTTTCTCCAGCATTTATCTGGCGGAGGGTTTGTTAATTTGGTTTCTGCTAGCATTAGGATTTTTATGTGTTCTGCTTTAGTTGTAGCTTCAATGTGGGTCCAAACATTCTTTCTGCTAAGGCCTCTTATATTCTAAAAGCTAAACTTCATTAAAACCTTTTGAGGGGGAGATGGTAGTTTTTTGGTTTAGAACCTTGTTTATAGGAGTAGAGATCCTCCAATTAGTCGGGGTTTTGGTTTGTTCGTGGTTTGTGTTGTTTGTTTCATCTATCATTGTGAGTATATGTGTTGAATTTTGCTGGAGGATTACCAATAGAAAAGATACTGTTTTTTGGATATAAATTAAACTATTTTGGTTTAAAGATGTGTTATTAGTATAGAAATTGATATATACCTTAAGGGGAGTGGAGCCGAGGTTTGTAGTGATAGTTTGAGTCTCAGAATAACATGAGTCAAAACAGTGGTTTAATGTCAAGCT
Organism: Persicaria tinctoria; assembly: GCA_037127255.1. Taxonomy (NCBI): domain Eukaryota; kingdom Viridiplantae; phylum Streptophyta; class Magnoliopsida; order Caryophyllales; family Polygonaceae; genus Persicaria; species Persicaria tinctoria. The sequence continues at coordinate 14,281,611 of JBANSL010000012.1, forward strand.
ATAGTTGTTTAAAAGCCAATCAAACATAGCTAGAATGGGATAAATAGCCATGTTCATTGAACTGTATGACCTGCTGTAAGGTTTATAGAGTCCATATTTTAAAATGAGGATACAAGAATTTGTTGATGAGTAAATATACATCAGATTGGATACTAAGTAATAGGAGCATTGACCATAATAAATGAGGTTTGCTTTATGAAACAGAGGTTGATAACATAGAATAGTTGAAACGCTCCAAGAACAGCTTAAGTGAGAGAACAAGGCTACGTACACAAGAGAGCTCAGTTAGGCTGAAATGAGGTTTGGTGTAGCTGTCTTCCTGTTTGATAGTGTGGATCCATATTGGTAGTGCTGGGTGCTTAAGTGTGGGTCTTTCCTGAGCTTGAACCCAAAACCCTTCATAGCAGAAACCATGAAGCCAAATCCGAGCCACAAGCTGCAAGGTATACAAATAAGTGTGTTGCTCAAGGGAATGACTCCCTCGAGCAAGATTAGTAGTGTATATCATAATAAAATCATCTTTATAGCTAGTCAGATAGGTTTGTTTAATACTGACAGGTAAAGGGCATTGATGTAGGTGCAAGTGGTGTGGTAATATGGTAATGCAGCTATCTAGCAGAAGATAAGTATAGTTAAACTGAGAGAGGGATTCTAGACAGATGAAGTAAGAAGCCAGAAGCCAATTAGCTGAATATTTCAGTGAGGATTCATCATGATCAATACCAAGGCACATTATCAAGTAGTGGGTAGTGTTAAATTTATATATAGATATGCAGTTATGGTTGAGGCTAACAGTGGAGTTAATTTGTGGCCAACTTGCTGGAAACAAGAAATAGGTATGTTCAAAAGTAAGCAATAAAGTACAGTTGAGGTAATACTCTAGTTCATAACATGTAATTTGATTTATGATTTGAGAAAGATTACAAGCATTTGATGGATCAAGGTGAGTATGATTGGGGAAAGCTCCAGTAACCCAAACCCAATAGTAGTCAAAGCACAAGTATTTGTGATCAACCAAGTTACCAGTTATTATGGATTTTTTATGATTCAAATCAAGATTTTGCCAGCCTATAGAAAATAAGACTTTCCCAATTATTACAGGATTGGTGGTGTAATTTATAGATTCTCCTTTTGATGTTTCTTGATTGAATCTGCATAGTGTATCATGGTTGGTTCTAATAGAAGTTAGACAGTAATGAAAAGATTCAAAATTAAAGTCAGATAAAAGGGTTTGGTTAATTCTAGCAGGTATAGGATAGTGATGCAGGTAGAGGTTATGAGGTAGCATGTCAATACAAAATTTCAGTAGCTGATAGGTATATTTGGACTGAGATTTGGATCCCAAACTATACAGGCAAGAGGTAAGATAACTAGCCACAAAGTAATAAGGAGAGAGGACATCAAGCCCAATACCAAAGCATATTATCAAGTAGCAAGTGAGGTTGAGATTAATTATAGCTCTATAGTTATGGTTGGAGATAGCAGTAGAGTGATTATTGGCCTTTGACATATAAACAAGTAGCCATTTGTAGGTGAGATTATTCAGAAAAAAAAATCATGCTCAAGTAATACCTTAGTTTATAATAAGGATTTTGATATATGGATATAGATAATATGTAAGCATTTGGAGAGACTAGGGTAGCAGGATAGAGGCTAGTACTAGAACCCCGAAGCCAACAGCAAGTAAAGCATAAGAAAATAACACTAGCCAGATAGGATATTACTGTATTATGATATCTCAAATAAGGATCCATGGAACTGGACTTTAATCAAGAAACAGTTGGATTTGTATGGTGTTTAAAAAAAGGTTTTTGTTTTGAATAGGATAGGTGATTTAGGTTGGTTGTTAAAGAATCAAGACAGTTGTGGAGTTCCAGGTTATATGACAGAATAAATAAAGGATTCAGCATTAATTTCCTATGGCTAATCTGAGAATAGGGTTTAGGACAACTAAGGTGGGATTCCAGAAAATCAACAGCTACAGAATTTAGGAATGGTTGTTCATAGTAAAGGCAGTAGCATGCATTCATAGAAGGAATATGGTTAGAAATATAGCTAGCTGCATGATGAAGGTAAGATACAAAAGAAGGTTTATAATGATCTTGTAACAAATTTTTAATAAACAAAGTTGAGTTCTGGTTTATCAAATACCATAAGAACAAGTTCAGACAGTTTAATAATTCATAATAATATAAGCTGGGTGAGTGCATGGATGAGTATTCATGTGCCATAGATAAGTAAAACCATTCCTCAAGGTGAAAAGCCCCTCGAGCAGTGTTAGGAACACTTATAGCTAGACCTTTCAAAACACAACCCGACCCGGTGACCCGACCCGACCGACCGAAAATTTTTGGGTCAAGACCCGGAAATTTTTTTCGACCCGAACCCGAAAACCCGGAAATTTTCCGGGTAATCTGGGTTTCGACCCGGTGACCCGATTTACCCGATTGACCCGGTGACCCGGTTGACCCGGTTGATTTATAATTAAATATAATTAATTTTTTTTATATTTAATTAAAATTTATCACAAAATTATCAAATTATGATTTTTTTAATTTAAAAAAGAAAAAATTGACAAACCCGAAATCGACCCGAACCCGCCGGAAACCCGGTCAAACCCGGGTTATAGTCAACCCGAAAAACCCGGAACCCGTTTTACCCGAGACCCGGAGTGACCCGATCCGAACCCGACCGGAATGCCCCGTTTGACAAGTCTACTTATAGCTGAATTATAATGGAACTGATATGAGTAGACAACTAAATATATGTGTAAAATCGAAAAATGTATTGGCCTAAACTTAGTTATGGTGAGAAGGGGGTTACATGTAGATAAATCACTTATCTTATAATTATGTTTTACATGTTTCAAATAGCACATGGTATAAATCGGTCTGGGTGTCAAAAAACAGAAGATAATCCGATGTGCATAGAGAATATAGTGAAGGTAGATATATATACTTTCATAATGGAACCAGAATTTGAGCTTGAATTTTTGGATTTGGTTGTAGGATGTGTCTGTGAGGGAAAAAATTAACATGCAAAACCATAGAGAGACCTCACAGACAGACAAACTTGAAGTTCTAGTCTTGGTAAAACTAGTGCAGAGAAGGTATACTTTTTCCCAACAGTGGCCAATTCGCAATATAGTTTGTTTTTAAAAAATTCGTTGTAAATTTACATGTGCAATTTCTTCATGATATGACGCAGTTTTGTCATGTGCTTTAGTGTCACCTGTGTTTTGCCGAGCTTGAACCAAGAAGGGAGCAAAGCAAGATGGGTATGTGATACATTGATTGGTCCTATGCATTAGTACATAAGTGGTCTGGAGTCTGATTGAGTCGGCTGGGCAGCAGACGGCAATCCATCTAGAAAAACCCACCCACTGAAGCATCTGTTCAACAGATTGAGATTTAGAGAGCTCAAGAGAGAAACCCTCTTGAGAATAACTTGTATGAAGATAGTTGCAAGTAGCAGATTTCCAAGAGTAGTATATTAGTTCATGACAGATATATTTCAAACGGTTAAGGTGCTCAAGAGCAACTAAACCATTTTGAGTAAAATGAAGTAGAAGAGTGATAACAAGTAGTAAAGCATGATTTTGTGGACTTGGTTTATTTTTGATAGTTATATAGTCTTTATGTTTTTTATCCACGTTAATAATGGAATAAGAACAAGGTAAAGTAGAATGGAATAAGTCCAATTTAGTCATAGAGCAATAAATCAAAGATGTATTCAGAGTGTTTGGATAATTATGGGAACAAATAGAGCTAGTAAATGTGAATGATAAATCGATACTAAACGGGTCAAATTGGTTAGATAGTTCTATCAACATGCAGTAGCAATTGATGATATTGTGAAGAGTTACTGATAAATTTGTTGGATGTTTAGTGGACAAATACAAACATGGAGAAGACAACATATCAGCACAATCCAATAAAATTAAATTCTTATAAGTGTATAGGTTATTTTTATGGTTACTTACTAGTTGTGATGGAGGAAGCAGCAGCCACCAGAGTGTTGTTGAAGCAGCAGTTTTTGTGGATGGTAGGTTGTAGATAATATGATGCTTTGTGAGTGAGTTGTGTTTTTTTAGCAAAATTTGTAAACTTGGGATCTCTGCTGGATGTCTGTACTTGGTAGGTAAGTAACAAAGGTTCGAAAGAGCAACACCCTCGAGGACAATCAACACAGCCACTGTAAAGATTGAGAAAGCACATTCTTTGGATCATTTTAACGCAGTAAATGCAATGGTAATGAGTGATGTCGTGATTTTTGTTCAAAGTTCCTTTGCCTTTGGTGTCAAAGCAACACTGTAGGTGGTATTGGTGCAATTGATCAAAGAAAGAGGAAAGAACAAGCTTTCCTTCTCCTTTGACACTCTTGTGTGGTTTGGGAGGGATTGGGGGGTTTGTGGGTGTCGCCCAAGGGCTTCCCTTTAGATTGGGTATTTATGGGTGTCGGTGGAGCCCCATTGAGGCTCCCCTTCCCTTTAGTAGGTTGTTTGTTTGCCATTAGAGCAACACAGTGAAAATAGAGGGTAGGAATGATCCAAATTTGTAAAGCATCCGGATTTTGGGACTATTAGTTGGAGTAGGAGATACATACATGTTGTAGCAATGGGAGGCGCCCAGCAGACGCAGAGCGGAGCAGAAGCAACGAAGAAGCAGCAGACCACTGAACACAGACACCCAAAGAGAGCACCAGAAGGAGGAGGCCTCGTTTGAACGTCCAAACCGGCCGATGACGAGAAAGTAAAGGTGGAAACCTTTGATTGATGCAATGTTTGCCGCTGAAATTCTCCATAGCGGCGATTTGAGAGAACGAGGAGAACAAAACCCTAGAAAAAGATTTACGCCCCAAACCCTGCTCAGAATTCAGAATTTATGCCAAATCCAGTACTAGTATCGCTTTAGATTGATTAGACAATACCGATTGAAGCTTTGGGGAGGGATTTGAGTAGGATTAGCAGTAGGGCTCTTTGCATTTTCATATTGGATTTGGGGTTTTGGTGTGGAGGACGATGGTTTGTGGGTAAAGAGAGCGCGTGATCAAGCGCGTTCTTTAGGTGAGTTTTAGGTTTTTTGGGTGTCATTTCCTAAAAGAAATACGGCCTAGTTAATTTTGACATGAGTATGTTAATTCACCTTTTTGCATCAAAATTGATTTTTGCAATTTTTTTTTGAAGTAAAAATCAATTGGGATTCACTATTGATTTTTGATTGGGTGATATTCTATGGTACTATTGTGTAAGAATGAGTATCATACACATGATACTTGAACTCACTTTTCTTCATGGGTTCTTTAAAAAATCTTACTTTTTCTTACATTTTTTAATTGTTATGGTACTTGGAGTATCACCACTAAAGATGCTCTGAAGGGGTAATTGATTTGATTATTGATTGGATGATCATTACAAAGGTCTTAAGAGTGTATTTATACCCTAACTGCTATATGGGTCATTACATTTCTCTCTCAATCCAAGAAAGCTGGTAAATTACCATTACCAATCTGTATCAATCAATAATTGATAAGTAATTAAGTTGGTACAACTTTCGACGATTAGTTGGTACACGACGGGAAAATGAATTGATAATGAAATAATTCCACCTACTTGTATTAAGCAAAAGCATCACGGATCCTCGAAAACAATCGAGTTTGATTGGGGGATGCACTCATAAGTCGAATCTTTAAAATCTTTACCAAAGAATATTTATCTGATGGATCAAGGCAGCGTGAAGTGAGCCTGTGTGCCTGTGCGTTTCTCCACTCTCCAGTCCCCTCCAAGTCCCACCAATTATAATAGCAAAAAACATGGCCACTGGAGCACTAAACGGCGTGAAAATGGCGACTACTTCTCCGGCCTACCTGGAGAGCAAGCCCGTTCAGGAAACCAAGCATCTTATCACCGACCTCTGCCGCCAATTTTACACTCTCGGTTGGGTCGCCGGCACCGGCGGCAGTATCGCTATGAGGGTTCATGATGATTCCATCCCTAAGCCCCAGCAGATCGTCGTCATGTCCCCTTCTGGTAACTCCCTCTTCTTCTATTTCCACTATCCGATTGCTTTATTCATCCAATATTGAGCTTTTTATCGATCAAGCTGTCAACTTTTATTCATCTCTGGTTGATTTGTGTGCTTGATGGGAGTTGCTGGTGGGTTTTGCTCGTTTTTCCCCTTTTGAGTATTGTTTATTAAATTTGATTTTAGTTTCTAGACTTCAAATTTGTATGTGCACTAGGTTTTGAACCTTTTGTACTTCACTGTGATGGATATGGATGATTGTTCTCGCACATTTTGGCTGATTGGGCACTTTTCATTTATAAATCCTCTTCAATCAATGGAGTTATTTTGAGTTTCATACTCCTAATTTATGGGTTATTTGGTTTTGGTGATGGAAGGTTTTTGGTATCTTTAGTTTAAGCTAACCTTGGTGGTTACCAGGTGTTCAGAAGGAGAGGATGGAGCCAGAGGACATGTATGTGCTCTCACCAGAAGGAGCTGTAATTTACACCCCGACTCCGAAACCATACCCCAATAAGCCTCCCAAGTGTTCTGATTCTGCTCCTCCCTTCATGAAGGTCAAACTTCATCACCTTAATTGATTTATCTTTCGGTATCTTTGCTTACCAAGAACACGATATTGGGAGTAAAGAAAGTCAGCTCACCCTGCTTCCCACTGGAGTGTTAATGGATTGGATATAAGTCTTTGTGTTTCAATTGTAAATCAACTTGGTACAATACTTAAAGGCTATTTTGCATAAGTGTTATTGAGTTTGTATAAGAGAAGGCTTTCATTTTTTTTAATTGACACGGGCAATCCATGCTCCTTACTTCTGTCAACGCTTGAAACCTGTCAAAACTTGAGAGCATGTGACTTGAGAAATGAAGTCTGCAGGAAAGAACAAAATCTTAAATGTCAATGAAACTCACTATATTTTCTTTTCAGTGGTTTGCTAGAACAAATTCTCTTTAGAATTCGATATCCTAAAGTTTTATCTTCATGGTGAATTGAATGGATTTTTTTTTTCCAGCTAGTGTAACACATACCAAAAGTTATAATACATTTTCTTTAATTTCCAGGTGTTCGAGTTGCGTAATGCTGGAGCTATCATACACAGCCATGGGATGGAGACTTGCATTGTGACAATGATCAACCCAGGAGCTAAAGAGTTCAGAGTAAAAGCGTGAAACCTTGACATGCAGTTCTTTTCTCATTTTCCTTTCCAAGTCATACAGTTTTTCTGGGTTGCACGGAGTAGTTCTTATATTTTGTATTTGATTTTCCACTTATATTTGCTGCTTGTTCAAATTCTTTGGAGTGCAGATCAGTAATATGGAAATGATCAAAGGAATTCCGGGGCATGGATATTATGATGAACTTGTGGTCCCCATCATAGATAATACTGCTCATGAACGGGAACTCACAGATTCTATGGCTGCAGCGGTAAGACTTCTCAGCTTTCTGATAGCTTATCATATTGGCACTAGTTCTTTGTAGCTGTGATGCATAACTGAGACTGTTAAGGTTTTTGTTTTTGGAGCTCGTCCCCTTCAATCCTTAAGATATCTGCTCCTCGTTTTGAATCAGAACTGACTCTTGAATCCTCACTGTGCATTAGTTGCAGCTTTTAGCAGAAGTCACTCTCTTGATATTAAGTGTTTCCTTATTTAAAGAAAGAATCATTAGACTTCAAAATTCAAATACACGATTTCTTTTTGCCAAATTTGTGGAATGGATGCGATTTTGTTACATCTTAAAGCTGATGATTATGGGCCCTTATTATCCATTAGCACTTCTGTAAACTTACAAACATCTAAGATTCAAATGTGCTTTGTGCTTAAGACATTCCATTCATTATTTTCTGTGTCTCAGATTGAAGCATACCCCAAGTCAACTGCTGTTCTTGTTCGGAACCATGGCATTTATGTCTGGGGAGACTCTTGGATCAGTGCTAAGACCCAGGTTCTTCTTTGAGTACTCACCTTATTTTAGTATGAAATATAGTAACTGTAGTTCGTGCGAAGTGTTGATTTCTCATTTATGATTCTCATGAAGTCATTGTTTTTTCCCCCTCTCCTGGGGAGGGTTGTTGTTATTGTTGTTGTGTGAAGAAAGGAATGTATTGGTACATATAATGGATAAATGTTATACCCTAAGTGTCCCTAACCCATGCAAGAGATCATGGTTTATTTAATTATTTTAGTTTGCTTAGTTGCATGATTCCTTCATATCTCTTTATTATTTATCTTTCTCATTCTTGACTTGCTCAGGCTGAATGCTATCACTATCTCTTTGATGCTGCTATCAAACTTTGTCAATTGGGCCTTGATTGGTCAAGTCCCTCACATGGCCCTTTCAAGACTGTTAATAACCAACATGTAGCAGCATGTACAAGTACAGTCTGTGGTATGGAGCCACAAAGAGTAAGTTCATATATTCTTTCAATATATCAAGATACTTAATGGACAATCACTTTATTGATTTCAACTTCAGAATATGTTATTTTTTAGATTGATTCCCTTGATACTACAGATCACTTCTCATTTTTTAGATTGATTCCCGTAAAGTACGTTTCAATAAGTTTAATTTGTTACGAGTAAAAAGGGATTATGTTTTATTGTGTTGGACAAACGTCAAACACAAGGCCATCTATCTATTTTCAATTGCTTTTGTGATTTAGATTAGAATATGCATGCAAATTTATATGGTTTATCTGATTTGCAGAGTTGCATCCTTCTTGACATTGAAGGGACTACTACACCTATATCTTTCGTCACCGACGTTCTCTTTCCATATGCTCGTGATAATGTCGGGCGACATTTGAGTATAACCTATGATACTCCTGAAACTCAAAGTGACATTAAGCTGTTGCGAGCACAAGTGAGTCATTCCAGATCTGATGGTGTCATTCTGAAATTTTCACATATTATGCTTCTAAACTTTCATCTCTATACTATGAATGTTCCCTTCAAGTAGCTCCTTTTTTATGATTTACTTTACATTTTGAGTTATACCCTCAGCTTTGCTCTATCAATCTTCACTACTGTCAACATTGTCCTATTTCTATAAGACAGATATCCTCACAAGCTGTAGATAAAAAATAAACCAGGATATTCATGGTCATTAAAGTTGATTCTAAAGTGAACTACCAATTAATATGATTTGTCACATTCCCATAACATTATTTTTGTAAGTGGGTACTCCTGCTTTAACGCTTTTGTTGGGGGATACGAATAAGTATGACGTCATATGATATAATGTTGATGATTTAGTAGCTATCCGAGCAAATGTGACCTGTCTCCTTATGTATTAGTTTCCTTCCTGGTATACATTTGATATAGAACATAGTAGCGATCGAGGATTAGCATGTAGGCCTATCTAAGCAAAATGCATTTGTTGTAAGACATTGTTATCATATCCAGTGAAAAATTGTTTCCACAGATTGAGGATGATTTGACAAAAGGGGTAGCTGGTGCTGTTCCAATTCCTCCTGACAATGAGGGAAAAGAGGAGGTCATTGCTGCCTTGGTTGCTAATGTAGATGCCATGATAAAAGCTGACAGAAAAATCACTGCTTTGAAAGAGCTGCAAGTAAGCTGATGCAAAAATGATTGAAATAGTTGTGCTTGTTTGTGAAAGCAATTGTTGCCCATCTGCATATTAAAATCTTGTGCAGGGCCACATATGGAAAACCGGGTATCAGAGGGGAGAACTTAAAGGAGTAGTGTTTGAAGATGTTCCAGATGCTCTGGAGAGGTGGCATGCCTCTGGCACTAAGGTTTGCTTTTCTTTCTTCCTTCACTTTGCACTCTTCCTCTCTGTAAAACAAAGGATAAAAAGGATGGAGATTCACCTATCGATGAACCAAGTTATATGATCGGTAATCCTATGGTTGCTGCCAAAGGTCAAAAGTTACTCTTTGCTCTTTGTGAATTAAGAGCTTCCCTCTTTTTGTAGGTGTACATATATTCCAGTGGCAGCAGGCTGGCACAGAGACTAATTTTTGGTTACACTAATTTCGGAGACTTGAGAAAATGGCTATCCGGATTCTTTGATACAACAGTTGGGTAAGTTTAGTCATTCTTTTTCGTAATTAATTCGGAAAGACCTTCTTGATTTGCTCGGGGGTAAGGGTGTGTACATCTCAACCCTCAGTCCTTCCTTTAAGCGATACTACACTTGGTTGATAAGTAAGTAGTTGTGGCCAATGGAATGCTAGCGAATTCTGGTCAACAATGTGTAATTTACCTGCAACCATCTTCTTGTTTATCTTTGTACAGCAATAAGAGGGAGACACGCAGTTATGCTGAAATCTCCGAGTCGCTTGGGGTGGATTCTCCCTCGGACATTCTATTTGTGACTGATGTCTATCAAGAAGCTACAGCTGCTAAGGCGGCAGGTAATAAAAATCTCATTCTGGTAATGATTTGAAAGCTTCAAAATAAGGGCTCATCTTATTTTCAACTTGAGGCATCAACCTGTGGATTTCATACACTTCTCTGAACATTTCACGCTCGATTTCTCTCCATCATCGTGAGTCTGCTGACATTTTCAAGCTTCTGTTGCATCTTCCATACTCATCTTGGACTTGTCATATCAGGTTTGGACGTCGTCATCTCTGTCCGACCAGGAAATGGACCACTTCCAGAGAACCATGGATTCAAGACTGTTACATCCTTCTCTGAAATCTGAGACTCCTCCGAATCCAATAATAAGGTTGCCTTGATCCAAATTCCTTCATCCGAACGCCAACCATTGAACTTGTAATATGCAATGTGCATCTCAATCTAGTCATGCTTTGTTTCTATCTAGATCAGCTCACAAGTCACAACCACCAAGTTCACTTTAAGCTCTCAACCTTGAACCAACTCATAGTGGTCCAAACACATTGCTTGCTCATACATTTACCCAGCATCATTCTTGTTTGTTGCAACAACTATTCAGCGGATTGTGATTATCCGGTCCTCTCGGATTTCGGCCTCCCCTCGCCGAAGGGCCCGCCTCGATAAGGAGCACAAAAAATCCCCTTGCAGATACTGATATTTTGGTCTAGGGCTCACCCTTTGTTTGGTAGTGTTATAATACCCTCTTTCCCTCCCAAACAGCATCATTATACATCCAAAGTCCCATTCATTCCCCATCCCTTTTTGTCATCCATAATGATGCAGTTTGCCTCTTTTGGCCCATCAGGGGCTTATGGTCAACAAATTTGAAAAAGAGCAAGAAAACAGAAGGTGGTATGCATATGCATATGCATATGCATATGGTGTGGTCACCTCATTTTGGGGTGTTGTTAATTTTCTGCACCATTAGCATTTTTAATCATGCTTTACCAACTTTTGTTGGCATTTGTTCTTCTTTAACCCTCCCAAAAATAAAGCTTGCAGGTAATATATATGGGAATAGAATAGGACTCTCCCATAGTCCTACCCACCTATCTTCCAACTTTTGCCCTTGTTTTATCTCAACTTATTAAATTATACACTTTAAGACTTGACTAAAAACCATACCTGTTTTTTGCACTTGGCCACTTGGGTTCTACCAACTATGTTCTTTTCTCTTTTTACCTCAACTTTTTTCAAAACAAAATTTAGAGTACAATACACAACCCGAAAATAAAACGAACTATCAATTACTCCCTTTGTTTACGAAAACATGTCATTTTAGAATTTAGAGGTTTGATTTTGTTCATAAAAACATGTCATTGTATGTATTTTAGCTTTTATTTTACGAAAATGCCCTTGACATGATTGATGGGTTGTGAGTTGTAGTTTTCGATAAAGTAAAAAAAATAGACTAATAAATGAGGATAAATTAGTAAAAAAATATATATTATTGGCTTTCTTAAAAATTGTGCAAATAGTTAAAATGACATTTTTTCGCAAACGGATAGAATATAAAACAATATTAATATTGATTTTAACCAATTTTAAGGAAAATTTTTGTTGTAACAATTGGATATTTGAATTTTTAATGATGTGACACCACATCATTCAATACTTAAATATATTTTTTATAAAAAATAGTTTTAAGTGGATTTTATAATTAATTTAATCCTCTGATGTATACTCACTCTTGAAAAAGAAGTCTAAGTCTATTACAAAATTGATATGGAGTAGTTTGTATTCTCTTTGTTCGCCAAAATATGTCATTTTAATCACATACACAAATTTAAAGAAAATCAACAAAGACATTATTTTACTCTCATTTATTCCATTACTTTTTTACTTTATTGAAAATTACAACTAACAATCCATTAATAACTATTATAAGGAGTTCTCAAAAAAATAATATTATAAGGACATTTTCGTAAAATAAAGTCCAAAATACCAAAAATAACATAACATGTTTTTATAAAAAAAAAAGTTTATTTTCATTAATTTTCCTATACATTATACTCCGTAGTACGCAATATATACTAGTCGACAAAATATACTCCCTCCCTTAAAAAAATATTGTATAAGTTTTTTTAGGTTTAAATTTTGTTTGAAAATATAAATCTTTTTAAGTTTTATAGGCATTGGGATACAAGAATTGTTACTTTTTTGTACTTTTTTCTCAAATTTTATTGGTTAATGAGGGTTATGCATGGATAATTAATTAGGGATATAAAGGTAATAAATTTATAGTTTCCTTAATTTGTGTGCAAATGTCTAAATGACATAGTAGAGCATCTACATCCCTGAAATCCAGTCGGGTTTCTTAACTCAACTTTTTATATTTCTCTTTCCTTAAACAACTCAATATAAATTTTCACCCACATCTCTACAACCCTTAAAAACCCTATTTATTTATTTTATTGGGACTCACCTATATCTTTTTCTTTCACATTCTCTCTCCCGGATAGTCCACTCCCTTCTATTTTTTTTCTCTCTCCCGGTTTTTAAGAGTTGCTTGCTTAGCAACCCATCAAATCATTCTTTAAGTTTTTTTTTATCTCTCTCCTATTATTTTATTATTAGGTTTCTTAAATTATAAAGAACCCCAATGCATATGCTCTTATACCGTTGAACGGATGTAGTACTGTACTCCCTTCGTTCCTTTTTATTTGTCTTTTTACTGTTCATGCACGTTTTTTGAGGTGATAAAATATTTATTTTTTTAATAATCTCATACTTATTAGTATTAAGTTTAATATTATTAAAAATAATTGAAGAAAAAAATAATATTTATATAGTTTTTACCTTTCTAAACAAACGTGTCCACTTTAAAAGTGTCAAATATTAAGGAACGGATGGAGTATTATTTACTTTCAAAATTATTTAAAATTTTGGCATATTTACCATCCTATCCTAAAATACATAAATGAATAGTAATGCAGGGATAATATATTTAGGCTGACGTGGAAAAACAGAAACTCAGATTGGTCTAGTCCACAGTGATTGCAAGTTTCAAAGCACAGAGAGAGAGGGGCCCATTTGGCTGCACCCTTTGATGCCCCAAATTCCAGGGAAAGTCACCCCTTCTTTTATTGGCAACCAGTGTTGTGCAGATTGTGCAGTCCCATTTTTACACGATTATTCTTTTTTTTTTTACAGGATTTATTCATTTATTCCTAATACAATAGTAAATAAATAAAAAGTACTGTACAGTTCTACTAGAAAAATTGAATTGCAATTATTTTTCAAAAAAAATTAGGTAAAAAGTGGGAAAAGGGTTAACCCAACTGATCACTACTCTTTCTTTCACTGGCAAAAATATACATTTGGCCACATCTAGTTTGCAACTTTGCAAGTGTCAGCCACAGCCCACAGGTGTAAATAAAATAGTTTGAGCTTGTTAAGTATTTAGTCTCAATTTGCATCACTTTCATTTGTTTATTTTCCCCAAATTTTCAATTGGAATTCATGAATTGTGTGTGAAATAGGATTGAAGAAATGGATTTAAATAATTAGGCATTTGAATATATTATCTTCCCTTACTCAAATTGTCAAGTTCCAAACATTTCTACAAAGTCAAGATACAATTATAAGAAGACGACCTTAGAACTGTTCCAATCTTGAGAAAATGGACTAATTCAGGAAGAAGACGGGATCAAGTTGTACAATGGGGAACGCACATTGCAATTGCATTACTAATTTGAGAAAAAGATTCAAAATTTCCATCTAATCGGACACTAATACATCCAACATGAACAAGCAACGCACTTAATTTACCGAATTTCGGGGGCATTGTTACGAATTCCGCGAAGAAGAGGGGTCGGAAACCCTAGGCGAGGTCACCGGGAACAATGGCAGAAGCTGCGGGGGCTCGGAGTCTCTGGGAGTGGACATAGGCGAGGGGTGCAAGTAAAACCCCTTCTCAGCGATGGCCCGCTCCTCCTCCGCCGACGAGTGCGACGACTTATCGAACTGGTCGTCCTCGCCGGCGGCGGAGAGCGGCGTGACGGGGCTCAAAGTCAACGACGGGAAGTCGAGGACGCTCGGCGAGAGAATCTCCGGATGCTTCCTGGGAGACGGAAATTGGTGGCCGGCGCCGCCGCCGGCGGGGTTAATCATGAGGAGGCGGTGCTTGTGGCTGTTGCGGCGGTCGTAGAGCTTGAACCCTTGCTGCTGCTGCTTCTTGTTGGGGGCGGTTTTAACTGGGGGGATGACGAATTGGCTTCTGGAGGAAGATGGGGTGGGAGACGGAACGGCGCCGTTTTGGGCGGGGGTGGGCGTGGTTGGGGGAGTAGGGTTTCTGGGGGAGCCGGTGAGCATCTGAACCACCTGCTTGAAAGACGAGGCGTCGGCGGTGACGAATGTGGTGGGGAAAGGGTTGTTGGGGTCGGATCTGGAGATGGGGAGTGGGGCGGAGGAGGAGGAGGAGGTGCAGCTGAAGCTGCAGCTGTTGGAGCTGATATCCATTGATGGGAGGGTAGGTGTAGGTGAAGGTGAAGGTGGGTTTTCTTTATCTGTGTGATTTGATGAGTGTGAGGGAGAAGAAGGAGATGAATTGATGAGAGGAGTGAAAAGCAAGCCTCAATTCAATGGAGGGTTTTGTTTGGTTGTGAATTGTGATGATTTATCTCTCTCTGAGAGTTGGGTTGGGGGTTTGGAAGTTTGGGGGTAGCTTCTCTGTCTCTTTACCTTTTAATGGCAACTGTGAGTTGAACCATTCCGGAATGGCTTACTGAAAAGGACTTGTGGTTAGTACCCAAAGGTCCCCAGTTTGAACCCCGGATATGGCCGCTTAAGGCAACTGTGCAGTTCGAACCCTGGATATGGCCGCTCAAGGCAACTGTGAGTTGGGTTGATTGCCCTTTGAAAAATTAACGTACAGCTTGTATTATTATTTGTCGGAAAAATGGACAAAAATAATACCAAGTATCAACTTTTGACCAAAAATAATACGAACTTTGAAATTGACCGTTTCATATACGAACTATCACCATATTAACCGAAAATAATACATATGTGTATTCCGGTGAACTTTCCGACCAAATATGCCACGTGGACGCCGGAAAACACACCTGGCATAAATTTTTGCCATGTCATAAATTTATTTTTCATTTTAAAAAAAAAAAAAAATTAAACAAATAAGCAAATAGCTACAGTACATTTCGAAACCATGGAATCAAGGGTGGGCCTCTTCACTTTCTTCTCAATGTTATCTGCTCGTTCTCTCCTCCATTGTTTCGAAATGTACTGTAGCTATTTGCCTATTTGTTTAATTTTTCTTTTTAAAAAAAAATGAAAAATAAATTTATTACATGGCATAACTTACAAGTTTGGTGACGTGACAATAATTTATGTCATATGTGTTTTCCGGCGTCCACGTGGCGTATTTGGTTGGAAAATTCACCGGAATACAAATATGTATTATTTTCGGTTAATAGAGCGATAGTTCATATATGAAACGGTCAATTTCAAAGTTCGTATTATTTTTGGCCAAAAGTTGATACTTGGTATTATTTTTGACCATTTTTCTTTATTTGTCCATTAGAGGAGGTGTAGTGTGAAACAATTAAGAAAAATAAGACCCTGGTGTGACTATGAGAGAGGTAGTATCAATTTTTTTTAAAGGGTTACTCCGTAATGCGTCGGTAATGAGCGTTGTTCAACGTTGGATTAGATGTTGTTGATTGTAGAATTTGTTGACGTTGCTAGATGGCAAGCCAGAGGATCGGGTTGGACCGAGCTAGCAATGTCAGATCAGACGTTGCTATAATAGTATTATTTTAACACAAAGACACCCAAAAAAAGTCCCTTTCGACGTTGCCCGCACACTTTTCATTTTTAATTTATGTTTTGTGTCTTATTTGGTCCGTAGTAGCAACGTCCGATCCAGTGGCGGATCCAGAATTTTTATTAGGGGGGTGAGGGGCTAAATTTTTTTCAAGAAAAGAGATTTTACACAAGTACACAACTCATAATTAAGAATGCATAATTTCATAGGAAAAGAGATTAAAATTTTTTGTTATGGTACGAGTTGTATCTCGTCGAGGGTCTGGATAACTCTGCTTTCATGAGGTATTTCCTTATTATTATGTATTTTCACTTCTCATAAAATATCGCGTCCTATTGTATTTGACGGTTCATAGTACTACTTTAGAGCATGAGCAATGGTGAGACTCAAGCTCGGACCCTTAACTTACTTTTATTATGCCACATCAGCTTAATAACCTCATTCTAACTTTTTTATTTTTTCACTCTCATTCGTGAAGTCTTGGGCACTTAATTAAATTACTTTTTTTTACTCAATTCTTTTAATAATAAAAATAATAATAAAATATTAAGTAATAAGTTTATAATAACATGTCATAATTTTTTTTAATGTTTTAAAAAGAAAATATGACTATTATTAAAATGATTTTTTTTCCACAAACATAAGCAAGAGGGGTCCTTATCTATTCAAAGTATGGAGAATTTTCAAGGAAAGCTAAAATGGATTTTGTAGAAGAAGTTGGTGATGATTTTTTTGACTATTTGATCGAGCCTATTTTTTCCCAAACTCGAGAAGGCCCTCATTACAATGTGAAAAGTGTAGGGCGGTTTTTCACATGTTGAGGGGTGGAGCATTTGCTGCCTTTTCCGGTGTGGATTCTGAATGTGTCTTTACTTCTCCTGCCACTGATTCTAATGATTTGAAGTCCCTTTGGTAGTTCCGTTGGTGCGATCTAGTATGAAACGAAAGGTTGAGGAGGGGAAAAAGAGGCAAAAGAGTAAGCCACTTTAGGATTTCATTTTGAGGATGGGGTTCTCTAAAAGGGCAGAGAGGCTGCTATTAGGAAGATTAGGGATGATTTTAAGAATGCTGACAAAAAGAAGGGCACTGACAAAGGGTGTAATGGCTGATAAATGGGATAAGAGAGTTGACACCGAGGAGATGCCTAAATGGGCGAATGAGTTGTGTATGAAGTGAGAGAACATGTTTGAGATGGTTACAAGTAAGATTGTGAGGGAAAATGGGGAAGCTGACATTCGCACGGGAGGAGAGGATGGGAGATTGCTGAGCAGGATAGGGGTGTCGGGAGGGCACGAGTTGGTTTACAATTAGTTAATAATTTTTGGATTGTGGACATTTAATTAATTTGATCTTATTATATGGTCAATTAGTTTTTTATCCCATAATTTTATTTGACTTAACATCACATGCATGATTTCAAGTTTGGAAACAAATTATAAAATGTATTACTCCGTATTACAAAAAAAATGATCAATTTTACATATTAATAATATTTTTTTACAAAAATAAATATAGAAATTGTTAAATTAAGAAAAATGGATAGAGTAATAAACAAATTAAGAAGAAGAATATAACAAAAAAAATGTAGTCTCGTGGCATTTTACAAATACATATAAATTATGAATGACTAATGAGTGGTTCAAGTTTGTCAAAGTCAATCATCTAGCATTCAATTCAAACTCGGTTTTTTTTTAGTTAGTCTCCAATATACATCTTTTTAAACAAATAGATGAACAATAAATTAATTGTGATGAAAATGACATTGTATGAAGCATTCGACAAAGACTAGTATGCACATGTATAAAAATGACGAAACTATAATTTTCTTGACATTGAAATCACATTATTTATGAAGAATTTAACTTAAGTTTTTAGATTAAATATCTCTATAAATACAGAATCATGCTCTTCAGTAATTTACCAAATCTAATTCAAACATTTTTCATATAATATCAGTGTTCGAATTAAGAGATGAAACATCTCATTCATGTATTACATCAACTCTGAATTTTGGTAGTAGGTAGCAATGACATTAAACCATAAATAAATGTTGTTATTTGCCTTAAATAGTATTTATTAAATTTAAGGGCTCGATAAAAAGGTTCTTTTTTTTTCTGAAAAAAAAAATTGTTTGAAAGAGAATCATAGAAAAGGGAAATAAGTCCAAGATGCAATAAATATTAAATATTAAAGAAAGCCCACAAAGGTTGACCCGTTATCCAAGCCGACGTGCTCCCCTCCCATCTTATCTCTAAACGCTGCGTTTTCTCCTCCTCCTCGGCTCTTCATACAATCATACACTAAAATTTGTAGAGGGGAAACAAACGAGTCCTTATCTGAAAGTATCAAATGTTGAAATTTAACATCTAACACAAAGGAGTGCGACTGTGTGAGCCGACCGTTGCCCTTTCTCGACTGCCAATATACAATGATGAAATGAAAGAGTAAAAGGGTCTTTAATTCGAACCGTAAAAATCACATCTTTTTAATATTTTTATTTGAATGCCGTTGTTATAGGTAACCTTACAGGTATACTAAACACAACACAAATCGATCTTTGTTGAAGATTTGAACTTTCTAAAGATTTTAACTCCAAATTACGTGCATACGATGTTCCAAAAAATGTTTGGCGAGTGCTCAACGGCTAGATAGGGTCAAGGGTCTAGACGGACTGTGCGGGGTCGAGGTGAATTTACTATTTTGAGATGTATTTTTAATCCTAGGCCATATTCAATACGTATATAAAATAATAAAGTTTAATTCATAATATATATATAAATAAATAAACTTTAATTAATAGTCTAGGCATTAACCACATACGGGAGTTAGGTCGCGAGTTAGAGGACTATGAGAGTGAGGGATCAAGAGTAGGAGAGAGTATAGAGGTTCAGAACTAAGAGAGATCGACATGTAGGGGTTTTAGGAGTTAAAATCTCAAAATGGTTTTTTTCACTAACTTACCAAACTCGCAAGGTCGTCAAGACCTTGCGGGTGACCTTCAAGAGCCTAGGCGGCTAAACTCAAAGGTGGGGGACCTTCAATGATCTAGGCGGAGACCCATGTCTTTTTTTGGAACAATGTGTGCATATGTATTTCACTACTCTACTACTCTACTTACCAGCTCAATTTAATATATACAATACTACCTCCGTTTCAAAATATAAGTCGTTTTATTTTTTGATAGGTTTTTTAAAAACTAAAAAACTAATATGTTATATAATTTTTAGTTTCTTAACAAACGGGTTAAAAAGTAAACTGATCATTTTTAGGATTTTGGACTGTGCTAATAATTTAGGGCAAAATTGGAAATAACTAATCAGGCTAATATTTAGGCTTGGTAGAATAAGAAAAGCCCAATTGATGTTCAGTGTAGTTCATTATCCAACCAAAGTTAATGGGCTCATTGATGCCGTTATGGTGTAGCCCAAAATTTATATGCAATGTGTTGAAACCAACAAGTATAAATATTGTTTGAAGTGAAACAAAGCAAAATCTATAGGTCCTCCAACAACCACAACAATATTACTACAACGACGGCCTAGTATATCTCACGATTAAACAGTCTAAAGAGTCAGGATTTACGCACTATTTATCCAAACAAGTCGAGAGAGTATTTTCGATAGACCCAAAACAACACGACAAACGAAACAATCAGCCAACGGAGGACGCACACAGAGAATTCTGGGGATACTAGCGGACATCTCAGATTACGGACTATGAAGAGCCATTAGATATCGATCGCAATTCCACGACGTCTTCAGATACAACAAATCAAACATTGTTCACATGAGGTCTGCATCACAACAAGAACATCACACCATGTCGCAAATCCAAACCTAATCCAAATCATTGCTCAATAACAACCCCCAACCCGTCTCAAAACCTCAAGGAAGATAACAACATAGTAGGAGACTACTAGGTAGTGAAAATAGATACGACTGAGATGGACAAAACAAAGAAATTGAAACAATAATCAAAGGCAAAGGGGAAGAAGAACGGAATGGAAAGGAGAACCCATAAAAAGGCGTTGTTACAAAGCAAGAAACAAGGGAGGCGAGAGCAGAGCCGCAGATGGTTGATGATGCGGGGGCCTAGAGGGCTGAGTGCGGAGCTTGCCAGGGAAACATCTGTGCTAGGGCGGAGTTGCGGCAGAAGGTCGCAGGCAATTGCGAGGGAGGCGGGAGCGGAGTCGATTGGGTTTGGGTGAAGCCCCTGTAGACAAGGGAAGAAGAAGGCGTCCGAGGCCGTAGAGTGGTGATGGAGCCGATTGGGCGTTGATGGAGCTCGATGGTGAACCGAGGGTCGCTGGCGGTAGCCAAGCTGTTGGTGGCAGCGACGGAAGCCGAGCACAACTAGGTCGAGAGGAGGGAGCTAGGCGGCGAGCCAATATGATTTGTAACTCAAAATTTTATGACGTATATTAATATTTTAGGTATAGGTTAAGTATCTTTTTTTTTTGAAGCAAGATAAGAATTCGGTTCTCTAGACAAGCCTAGAGAAATCGAGAGACCGAACAAGCCGGTAGATGGACTAACAATCATATACAACCAAATCAAATAACAGAAGCAAATAACATAAATGAAATAACACGAAACAAATAGCAGAAATGAAAATGCAAAAACAAACGTGCTAGTTAGCCTACACCGTAAAACAAAACCAACAAAACAAACGAATCAATCCGCCAACGAATGACGCACACAGAGAACTCTGGGGACACTGGCGGATATCTCAGATTATGGACTCTGAAAAGCCATCAGATATCGATCGTAAATCCACGACGTCTTCGAATACAGAAAATCAAACACGGTTCATATGAGGCCTGCATCACAACAAGAACAACACAACATACCAGACCGCAAATCCAATCCCAAGCTAAACCATTGCTCAATAAAAATCTCAAACCCGTCTCAAACCCTCAAGGACGATAACGAGATCGTAAGAGACTATTAGGTAGTCAAAGACTCAAAATAGAGGCGACAGAGACGGATAGAGAAAAGAAATTGAACATCAATCAAACACAAAGGAAAAATGACGGAATGGATAGAAGCTCATTGGACCTTGGGTTAGCATTGGCTCCAAACCCTTACGTCAAGGGCACGAAGAGGAGGAGAACCAAGAACGATTGGCGGAACCGAGGGCGGGGATTAAGGCAGTGATGGAGGTCGGTGCGAGAAGGAGGTGAACCAAGAGCGATTGGCGGAACCGAGGGCGATGGCGGCGCTGTAGGGAGACGGCGAAGAGCCAAGGCGGTGAAGCACAGGAGTTTAGAAACGGTTGACGACGGATGGAGTCGGTGGTTGATAGGTGAAGCAGTCATCGGAGGGAGGGATAGAAGAGGCGGTGGAAAGGTGCAAGGTAGGCATGGTGGCGGCTCGGCCAAAAGAGGTGAAGAGGGCGGCGCCCAATCGCTCTGTAAAGAGAGCGTTTATTAGGTTACGGATGGTCTATAGGTTAAGTATCTAACAATAGATATTATATATATATATACCTTTTTGTTATCTGCATGACGGCATATCGCCATCGGCACGTTGCCGGTGGCGACCTCCCAAGTCGGCAGCATCTATGCAGGTGCCGGACTCCCAGCTCGGCAGATTCAATGGAGGTGTCGAGCTCCCAAATCGGCATCCAATGCCCGAGGTAAGTTCGAAAGCCTATATAAAGAAGCGATGCTCGAGTTAAACTACAATGTTTTTGATTCAAAATCGAAATTCTTACATCGGAGGAAATGGTGTTACCGTACGAAGATGGCGGAGGCGGTTTACCGTTCGACATTTTTAGCTATAGTGATCCGGAGGAGCTCGTAAAGAATCTCGAGGTAAGTTAATATTGTTACAGCGGATCGTTTATATATAGCAGAACCTTTATATAATTATGTTTGAATAGAATCATATTATAGCGAAACGCTTATATAGAGGGAACCTTTAATCTATTATGTTTGAATGGATATGTTGTTTGAATCGAAACATAATAAAACATAGTTTTGTAAAACGAAACCATCATATAATATAGCATTTTTTATAATATTTTGTAAAATATCATGTAGTGAGATTGTGTGCGAAAAAGTTCTTAGTATATAAGTGACATTATGAAGGAACAAAACCAACCTCTAGATGTGGGTACAAAATATGGTTCGATGTTTACAGTTGATGGTTATTGGGCTGATCAAGTAAACATGAAGACATGGGCTAGATACGTAGGGAAGATTAAGAACATGGTACTTATGATCACTCGGTCATGGAAGAACAAAATGAGTGGATTGGGTACCTTTCGTCTAGTGTGTGATAAGTACGGAGGGGGTAGAGATATTCCAGATGTCGACTTGGATTTTCCTCCCGCAGTGAGTAGGCGAGGGAGAACGACGAAGCTCGGATGCTTGTTTGAGCTGGAGGGTCGTCAAAATGATGCTGACAATTGGACCATGAAGATTATATGCGGTGTGCATAACCACAAGCTAAACGATGTGATGTTAGGACATCCTTATGCCGGTAGATTAACCCCAGATCAACATCGGCAGGTTCGCCGTGATACAGTGATTGGGATAAAACCGAGGGATATGCTGCGCGAGATGAAGTATGATGATCATGACTGTGTGACGGACATTCGTCAAGTGTACAATGCACGAGCCCAGTTGCGGAGAACCGCTGCAGAAGGACGGAGGGACCTGCCTCAAGCGCTTCACAAACTCAAACAAAAGGGATACTTTATCGCCACACGGAATTCCTCTAAAGTAGGAGTAGACGAGGTTACTGATGTGTTTTTGTCCCATCCGAACTTCCGACATCTTCTTATGTTGTTTCCGTATGTTATCGTGATGGACTCGACCTACAAGACGAACGAGTAGGAGGAATCACATTAATGTCGACTACTTTTATATCTGTCATACGTTGTAGCAATTTGTTTGACTAATTAATGTTCATGTGGTAGGTACGAAATGTCGTTGCTAGAGATCGTTGGGATTACTAGCACGAAGAACACATTTGCAATTGCGTTCGTATTCATGGCAGGCGAGAGCGGAGATCACTATAGTTGGGCACTACGGCGACTACGCCATTTGTGCGGTCAACGACTCCCATAAGTAATTCTTACAGACAGAGAGTTGGGTCTTATCAAGGCTCTTCGGGAGGAGTTTTCCACGGTAAAGCATATGTTGTGCTCTTATCATATTATGAGCAACATTGAAATGAAGGGTAGGATCACGAAATCTACCGACAAGCGAACCGCCTTCTACATTTTATCATTATTTCATTTTAATTTTGACTAATAAAAACATAAAATTAACATAAAATCTCTACTTACCTCGGCGGCGGCTTGCGCTCTAGGATCATTCGGCGGGGGTTGTGGTGAAGGCTCACGCTCATCACTCGGCGGGGTAAGAGGTGAAGAGGATCGCAAACCTCGCCTAAACCGCTCTAACAATCCGAACAACTTCGACATTTCTCCTTAGAAGGGATTCCCAGCTACCGATTTTGGGGTAAGAGGTGGGTGAGTGGTGTGTGTGTAGTGCACAAACTGAGGGCGGGGCTCCCTCCTTTTATAATAAGTTGCCACCACCCATGCCGATTCGGGAGCTCGGCAGCGGCACTGTAAGGGATTGGACCTAAAGCTGCAGATTCCCTACAGCTTTGCAGACGATGCGGTTGATTTGACCTTGCCGGATTCGGAGCTCGGCATCAGTGTCAGGGACCCGACATGATGTGACTCGGCGTCAGTTGAGGTGACAAGGCGTGCCTGCAAAAGCTGCAGATTCCCTGTTCTCTGCCGACCTGGGAGTCTGGCACCAGCAACAGCTTCTGTCGAGTTGGGAGTCCGGCACCGGCACATTGCCGATGGCGAAAATTTGGCCGTGCAAATATCAGGCCCGTTTTAAAATTTCAATCATTTATTTGAGAATGGGATAACCATATTTTATATACTTCTCTGATTATTACCTATTTGCTTATTTTTCATTTAAAAAATCTCTATATTTGTGTTTATGTATATTATAAAAAAAAGATTCAATTAGTGAGATGGATCTAAGTCCATTTTCATTCGATAGCATCTTTTCGGATGAGGTTAAGCAGACCGAGGTGTTTCAGAATGACATTTATTTTGATATTGCTAACAAAGATATTGTGCTATCTTATCTACTAGTACTGAATTTCCTTCCCTGGAGATATGTTGAAAGAATACACTTGAAAAAACGATTTGAGGAAAAGAGTGTAAAAAAGGACCATCTCAATTTTCCACCGACATAGCCATTAACCTGTGAAATTGCTAATAACAGTTAGTGAGTCCCCTTCAATTTCGGCGTGGCTAATATCTATTTCCGTTGCCTTTTTTTTACCCCTTTAGTATTTCGGTTTATCTATCATATTCCCCAAGACATAATTAGTTTATCTTTTCTTTTAATTAGATTCCTAGGACCGATTATTTTTTTGGTAGGAAATCTTTTCCAGTTTAGGATCTTATCCTACGCCCTTAGAACATAGAACAGAAAAAATATTAATATTTTACGAAGTATCTCTTTTTTGGTTATGGGAGATATAGAAACTATAGAGCATACATCACATTGGATGCTCTACAACACTTAAGGTGCAATTGATAGCTTAGGTTGTTAGAAGGGCAAATTGGTAAATTCACCTGATCTATAACAAACCCGGTTGAGCTACAGATAGGGGTTTTGGGCGCCAATTGCAATTGTGGTTTTGATAAATATAACCAACACTCTCTTTGTTGAATAATGGGAGAAATGGAGATCTTGGATGATTTTCCACTCAATTGAGTTTCTAAATGGTATCAGAGCCAAGCAGATCTGGTGTTCGGATTTCGTAGCTACTCCAGATCTGAAGTTCTTGTGTTCTGTTTCAGCTGCGTGGGAATCGGTTTGAGCAATCCGCATTTGTTCGTTTCTGGATCAATCACTTTTCTGAATGGCTGGAAGAGGATCGACGCCTCAGCAGGGGCAAAGCTTTGCAGATGTCGTTAATGTAGGAGGACGAGGAACGTTCATTAGTGTTACTCCAATCGCGCCAGGAAGAGGTGCACAAGGGAACTTTAATGGCGGCGGAATTCCTGTTGTAGATCCTGCTCAAGGTATGAATGCTATCCACTACAATCCTTTGTTTTTGTCGAATTCAGGCCACCCCGGTATACAATTAGTGAACACACTATTCAACGGTTCCAACTTTGTAAGCTGAAATCGTGGTGTGCGAATGGCGTTGGGAGCTAAAGTGAAATTAGGCTTTATTACGGGGAGCTCTGTGAAACCTCCTATGGATACTGAGGACGATGTTAGATGGGAGAGAGCGGATTACATGGTGAGATGTTGGATTCTCAATTCAATGACTGCTGATGTTGCTGAATCTTTGATGTACGTAGAATTTGCTAGTGAACTGTGGTCGGAAATTAGGGAGAGATTCCATGAATCAAACGATCCACTAGTATACCAGTTAAGAAGGGACTTGTCTAATGTCCGTCTAGAGAATTTATCAGTGGGAGCTTACTATGGGAAACTGAAGAAATATTGGGATGAATTACAGCTTCTAGATGATGTACCTGGCTGTAATTGTGGAGGCATCAGTGCATGCAGTTGTGGCCTCCTGAAACACATCATTGAGAGGGAAGAGAAGACCAAGGTAATGCAATTCCTCATGGGGCTCAATGATGTATATGAACCCCTTAGAGGAAATGTTTTGTCTAAAGACCCAATGCCTGGACTGTCAAAGGCATTTCAGATGGCAGTTCAGTTGGAAAGGTCAAAGGGGGTGACCTCCCTGCATGGAGTTGATGTTGCTGCCTTGAATGTGAATAGATCTTTGCAATCTGAAGTTGAAGCTAATGATGTTAACAGGTTTGGGACTGGACCTAGTAAACAGCTTGATAGATTTGAACAGATTAAAAAAGAATACAAGAAGGCTAAACTTTACAGATTGTGCTCTTATTGTGGAGAAAGAGGGCATACCAAAGATTACTGCTTCAAGCTAGTGGAATATCCTGAGTGGTTTAAGGGACCTAAGGACGAAGATAAAGGCAAGCAGACTGGTAAGTTGGTAGCTCGGTTTGAGACACCACAGGTTGACAATCCTTTTCACCATGCTGAGCTTAGTGACAGACCTGATCCAGCCATGGTGAATGCTATCTACAATGAAGTCATGAAGATGATGAAAGGGAAGAGTGTTGTTGATCCTTCTGAAAGTTCATTCAACCAAGCCATAATGCACTTTGCAGGTACACTCAGTGTCTCATTCCTTATTGGTACTAATAAAGCAAACAAGTTTGATTGGATTGTGGATTCTGGTGCTACTGATCATATTGGCTTTGACAAAGATATTTTCACTGATATGTATCCATTACACAATGCTATATCACTGGGGTTACCTGATGGATCTCATATAAATGTGAAGTTCCATGGCACTGTGATGTTGTTTCCTAACTTGGTGTTGCACAATGTGCTTTATGTGCCACAATTTAGGCATAACTTGTAATCTGTTTCTCAAGTTCTGAAAAGACATAAACTGGAGTTCAGGTTTCATGAGGTTTCTTGTTGGTTACAGGACCCTATAATTGATAGGGTATTGGTTACTGGAAGAGAAGAAGGAGGCATATACAAGATTTCTGCTAAGAGAAGGGTCATGTTCCAGTTTCAGGTGTGAGTAACTCCTTTAAGGTGCCATGTAACAATGTTGATACTCTTTTATTGCTGCATAATAGGCTTGGTCATATGCCTATGTCCATGTTGAAGCACCTGTCCATTTCAAAGATTTTGTTGGCTGTGAATTGAATTGTGAAACATGCTCTTTGGTTAAGCTGCACAAACTCAGTTTTGATAGGAGTGAGTCCTTAGCTCCTGCCCCTTTCCATTTGATTCACATGGATTTATGGGGCCCTTATAGAACTCCATCTGTGTGTGGGGCTAATTATTTTCTTACAATACTTGATGATCATTCTAGAACTACATGGGTGTATTTGTTACAGGACAAGCTGCAAGTGTTAAGATGTGTCACCAATTTTTTAAAATTGGTTGAAACCCAGTTTGAAGTGTCTATCAGGTGTGTTAGAACTGATAATGGTATTGAGTTTACTCAGAGAGGTTGTTTGGAGTTGTTTGCTACTCATGGGGGGATTCAACAGAGAACTGCTCCTGGTGTTCATGAGCAAAATGGTAGGGTTGAATGAAAGCATAGACACTTAATTGAAACAGCTAGGGCAATTAGAGTTCATGCTGGTTTGCCTATTAAGTTTTGGAGAGATTGTATTTTCAGTGCCACACACTTGATCATCAAGATGCCTACTTCTGTTTTGAAATGGAAGTCCCCTTTTGAGGTTCTCTTCCACACTTCTTCTTCCTATGATCAGTTGAGAAACATTGGTTGTTTATGTTTTGCTTTACATCCAAATGATCCTCGTGATAAACTTGGTATTGTGGCTAGACGTTGTGTCTTATTGGGTTATCCTCCAGGACAAAAAGCATACAAATTATATGATTTGGAAAGGAAAACTGTGATTATTAGCAGACATGTCAAGTTCAATGAATCTGTATTTCCTTTCAAAGCCATGTTCAATCCATCCTCTTCATCCGCTTCTCCCAATGGCATGGTTACATTGGCAGATGATGATGATCTAGTTATGCTCAGTGTTCCCCCTACTCCATGTTCAGATAATTCTCCTCATTCATCTGTTGGTCAGGGTAGCTTACCTGTGGTTGTTGCACATGACTCTCTTATTCTATCTTCTCCCAATCTTAGTGGCTCTCAAGGATCCATATCTTCTGCTCCTACTACAGTGATAAGTTCCGTTCCTATTTCTCTTCCAAAGAGACAGGTTAAACCTCCAAGTCATCTGAGAGATTACATCTATTTTGGCTTACCTTCAAGAGCCAATCACTCCCACTCAGACTCTGAGTCTCAATCTTTTGTTGTGTTCTCCCTTCAAAATTTAGCACATCTATCTCCTGCTTACATTGAATCATTTGTCAATGTGTGTGCAATTTTTGAACCCAATAGCTATAATCAAGCCAAAGGTATTCATGAGTGGGAGCAAGCCATGAAGAAGGAACTGCTGGCACTGGAGCAAAATCACACTTGGACTGTTACACCTCTTCCTGCTGGCAAAAAGGCCATTGGATCCAAGTGGATTTTCAAGATAAAGTACATGCCAGATGGATCTATTGAGAGGTATAAGGCTAGGTTGGTGGCTAAGGGCTATAATCAAGTGAAGGACAAGGATTATAAGCAAACATTTTCCCCATTTGCCAAGCTATCAACTGTCAGAGTTATATTGGCTTTAGCTGCTTGCAAGGGCTGGGTTCTTCATCAGTTAGACGTGAACAATGCTTTCTTGCATGTATATTTGGAAGAAGAAGTATGCATGACTCCTCCTCAGGGATATTTTGTCACTGATGGTCATGTGTGCAAATTGAATAGATCTCTGTATGGTCTTAAGCAAGCCAGCAGACAGTGGAACTATGAGCTTACTAAATTTCTGGTAAGTCTGGGATTATCTCAATCAAAGCATGATTATTCATTGTTTGTGAAATCTAGAGGCTCTAGCATGACTGTGGCATTGGTTTATGTTGATGATATGTTGCTGTTTGGTAACTCATCAACTGAGATTGCTCACACCAAACAGGCCTTGCATTCTACTTTCACTATTAAGGACCTTGGTGTTGCTCGATATTTGTTGGCTATGGAAATCTCAAGATCATCTGCATGCATCCTCATCAACCAAAGAAAATACATTCTGGAGATTCTCAATGATGCTAACATGGAAGGTTGCAAGGTCACTTCATTCTCAATGCAACATGGCACCAAACTGTCCACTAGTGATGGTGATCCTATTCAAAATCCCGAGGCATATACAAGGATTATTGGGCGTCTGCTATACCTCACTCTATCTAGACCTGATATTTCCTACACAGTCCAGCAGCTCAGTCGATTCCCCCAACATCCTCTTCAGCCACATTGGAATGCTGCTATGTATTTACTGAGATACCTCAAAGGAAGCTTCAACTTGGCATTATCATATCCTGCTTCCTCTTCCTTCAATCTCAGTGCCTACAATGATGCTGACTGGGGCAATTGTCGTGATACTGGCCGCTCTTTAACTAGCTATTGTGTGTTTCTTGGTTCCTCTCTTATTTCATGGAAAACCAAGAAGTAGCGTGTGGTTTCACAGTCGTCAACAGAGAGTGAATACAGAGCCATGTCCACAGCAGCTAGTGAGCTTGTTTGGCTTCATGGTCTGTTAGCAGATTTACACATTCATATCCCTCTTCCTATCACATTGCATTGTGATAATAAGCCTGCTCAAGAACTTGTTGCTAACCCCATTTTCCATGAGAGAACCAAACATGTTCGACTTGATAGTCATTTCATTCGAGAAATGGTTCAAGATGGCTTCATATGCACCTCTCATGTGGCTTCATCTCTTCAATTTGCTGATGTCCTAACCAAGGCTTTAGGGGTAGCTCAACACAGTTTTCTCATTGCCAAGCTTGGTCTCGTCCTTCCTAGCTCTTGTCCAGCTTGAGGGGGGTATATGGGAGATATAGAAACTATAGAGCATACATCACATTGGATGCTCTACAACACTTAAGGTGCAATTGATAGCTTAGGTTGTTAGAAGGGCAAATTGGTAAATTCACCTAATCTGTAACTAACCCGGTTGAGCTACAGATAGGGGTTTTGGGCGCCAATTGCAGTTGTGCTTTTGATAAATGTAACAAACACTCTCTTTGTTGAATAATGGGAGAAATGGAGATCTTGGATGATTTTCCACTCAATTGAGTTTCTAAATTGGTCGAATTTTACGGAGTGTGAATAAAAGTTATGGTTCGTATAAAAACCCCCTCTATTTAACACAATTTATCAGCCAAAACCTGCTTCTTTTGTCCTTTCTGTATTTCCCCGGGTGTCGTCCTTTTATATGGTGGGTTACTGACTCACTGCTCTCCGTTTTCTTGACGTCGAGACCCAGTGTGAGCCTTCGCACTCTCCCGTGTTCTCGACATTCATAGTTCCGCCTTGGGTTGTCCTCGACTTCTACGCTTTTATTTATGGGGGGTTGGGCTTTTTCTTTCATCTATGGTGATTTGTATTTTATTGTGTGTTGTATATTGACGGTAGTCCATCTCCTGATTCATCGGCCTATTAAGTTAACAGACAATTATCTTATATCTCAAATTTTTAGCTGATAAAAATATATATATATATATATATAAACAGTTAACACCCACTGTTTCCCCTGGCTTGGTATAAGGTCAAAAGGACCGACCACTGATTTAGTGATTTTGATTTCGTCAGTTTTTATTGCACCCACTGTTTTATTCCATGAAGAAATATTCTCATATCCACACCCCTTAGTTTTAGTGGAAACCATGTCCATAATTCACAGATCAATCACGCACACTATACAACCATTCCACAATTCCCCATTTGAAGCACAGGATACAACAGCTTCATACATGAACCAGATCAACACCAACATGGCATTCCCTCTCCGAAGCCTCGCAATCGTCCTCGCCGCATTCCTCCTCGCATTCGGCCCTGAAGGCGCCAATGCCGCCTTCTTCCGAAGGCGGCACCACCCAACCGGTATGGCCAACCTCGACCACTACTACTTCACCATCGACCCTTCCGAGCCCAACCCCATGTCGCCCACCGTTATAAGGAAGATCAAGAAGGGCGCTCGTTGCGCGATGCAGACAAGCATATGCGACGGGCTGGTGGCGAACAACAGCACCGCCTTCATACGTTGCTGCCAGAGGCATTGCGTGGACGTGCTCGGTGACAGGTTCAACTGTGGGCAATGTGGGAGGAGGTGTGGCCGCGGCATGCTTTGTCGCCGAGGAACTTGCACTGATTATGCAACTAGTTAATGGGACCATTTCATGTCGGGTAGACCCAATACGAGGGTATCGTATCGCCTCGTCGTTCCGATGATGTAACTTGACTTGGGCTTTCCTTGAATATAAACAATACTATAGTCTACAAATTTTACACCATGTACCCAATTTATCTTCCTTGATTTTGCTAAATATAGAGCAGTCATATCTGGGAATCGAACCGGGGACCATCGGGTATCCTTTCCGGCTCAACCACCCCGACCTGGTTATGTACCCAATTTATCTTCCATTCCTGGTTAATTTGGGCCTCTGTGATCTATATCCAAAATTGTTTGGTCTGATCACCGGTCCATCCATCTTACAAAGACATACGAGTGTTCTTCCCCGGACCCGAAGACCGGACAAATCTAATTTCACAAATGTTGGGGATCAAAAGAGCAAGTACCTGCATTGGGGGTGTTTCCGAAAACTATACCATTTCAAGGATCTTGATGTCTCCGGTGGAGTTGGCGGCCACCAACGTAGACGAGTGGCCCCGCCAGCACACCGACGAAATGAATTGTGCAGGGTCATCCAACTCATGGCCGGAGTGTGACTCAACACCATTGAATTTGTAGGAGAGCGCCGGCATTGGGAAAGCTTTGTGGTAGATAAACACCTACAATGACAGATAATTCAGCACTCGTTCGGTGTAAAACTGGGCAATCATAACAAGTGCTTGAGCTTACCTCGTTTGTTTCGGATCCCGTGGCAATGTAGCCATTTGATACAGATAATCCAACAAAGTTCTGAAAAAAGAAGGTTGCCCAAGCAAGAATGATCAAGAAATCGACGACTTATATCCACAGGCATAGACAATATTCAGAACAAATGAAGGTGCACTGAAGAAGTTGAAAAACAAAAATCAACAATGCTCAAGTGATATAGCAAAGCAATGTACCTTCGTATTTGCATGCCCCGTAAATGAATGTAGAGGGCTAGAAGTGCACATTGACAAATCCCAAATCTTGAGTGTGTTGTCTGTTGATGCAGAAACAAGATTTGTTGAATCCACAAACTTCACATAGCTCACAGTCTTATTGTGCCCGGTCAATGTGAAAAGTGGCGATCTGAGGCTCCGAAGATCGTAGTAGTATATTTTATGATCAGCCGAGCCAAAGGCAAGAGAACGACCAGAATCCAAAGGGAACTGAACACAGCAGACATTGGCTTTGTTTTTTATGTTACCGATGCTCGTGGCCTGCAATGCAATATCAAAAACAAAAACACATTATCACCCATCCACTCTAAAATCCGCTTGCTGACAATAATTCGATTACAACAGTACGTTTAGTTTCAAAGCTGACATCCACCAAGTGCAAAAATAGAATTGCCTGATTGATACTCCAGAGCTTAACGGATCCGTCATCACTCCCGCTGGCTAAGATTGTTGGATCGGTTAATGAGAAGTCGATAGACCACACTCGCTTTTCATGCTCTCTAAGCTCCATAAACACTTGATTCCGTGTGACGTCCCATACCTGAAATTTTATTTTTGTCGTGTTACTAGTTAATATATACACCAAGATAATGCCAAAGATAGATAGGGGTAGGATAATATTACCTGTACTACGCCTTCGAAGTTGCTTGATGCAAGCTGGCTTTTGATGTAACCATTCCAACAAACACTACTGAGTTTCGCCCTGCTAGTCATCTCAACAATGGGATAGTGGATATCTCGGTCTTCATTAAGGATGGCATCACATTCGAATACCTTGATCTTCTTATTTACACCAGCCGCGGCAAAAAACTCCCCATCACGGTCAAAGCTCAAAGAGCATATCAGATTGGAAGAATTTAACAGATCTCCTTGCTTCAAGTCGGCCTTGACCCTTAACTTAGAAAACGACAAATACTTGCATAAACCTTCAAGGAAGGGGCTAATCCAGCCACTTGCTTCATCTTGATTTGAACCTCCTTTTAGAGATGAATTACTTACACTCCTTTCAGTCAAAACAACAGACCCTCTACTATTGCTGCTTATCGGAGACTGTATTGGCAGCACCTTGCCAGAGGGCTTGCTAGGCCTGCTCCTGGTCAAAAGATAAGCCAATTCGAGTTTCTTGAAGTTTTTCATCAAACGAGAATGCTCTGGAAGAAGGGTCACTTGATTTTCTATGCCCATCTCTAGTGCACGACTGTCACTAGTATGGGAATCAATCTCGTGAATATTTAGTCCCGGCCTAACTCGTTTTCTTGGGCCCGCTCTAGCTTCTTCCTCAGGTTCAAGCATATTTAACAAAGGGAGGTATGATGTTGACAAACGAGCTTCAGACTCCTGTTCTGATGAAATTCCACACTTCTGCTTAAGATCTCTTTGCTTGCTTGTAACTTCTTCAATATCAGAAGACAAAAGTGAAATGACATTGTGCAACTTCGTTGCGGTTTCCTGCTTATTATGACGCACGAGCAACAAGAACTCTAGCAAAAATTCCTGATCTTCTATCTTCTCTTTGAGCTCTATTGCTGCTTGACGTTCTTCTATATCATCTTTTGGCTCGTTAAGGAAATCACTTTGCAGCAACTCCCTATCACGGCGAGTGGAGAAAAAGGTTTTATAGAAAATCTTCCAAAGATGGAAAATTAAAACGAGTAAGGACTAAGGATGATAACTTCCAAAAAAGAATTGGTAAGGCATATCACATAACTCTATTTATCAACAGCAAGCTACAAGGACGTAAGAGTGGTCCATTTGCTATTTCACAGCACAACCTATACACACCTAACTTGAAATCAACCACATTTGATAAGCACAATTTTGCACGTGAAAATGACCATATATTCGACCGAGTGACGTGACCAAAGCTATGAACTAGAAATAAACATAAAGATTGAACATATGAGTGAACAAGAAAACAAAACTAATCTCAACATAGAGAAGGAGATGTCTAAAGAGGATGAAATTACCCCATTTTTGGTCGACTTAATGGATCTGGATGCAGCAACCACAGGCAAAATGAAGCTTCTTTTGGCCACTTAAGCAATAGATGTGGGGGGAGAACTCGATGCCGAAGACTTGACATTGTGCTGCTCTTTTCTTCAGCTGAGTTAAATGTACAGTACAACTGTCCGCAAATAAGATAAGAAAACTGGACATAGTTAAAATAGAAGTGTTTATTCTTCAAAGATAGAAAAGCAACAATAACAAACCATCCCCTAATTTTATAATTATAGAATGTCAGCATCTTGCTTACAAACCTCAAATAGAAGAACACCTAAACGATAAATATCCGAAGCACAGGAACTTGGAGCACCTGCAATCTCCTCCGGACTAGTGTACCAACTCATCTCCATTAACAATAATTTTTTCATGGGAAAAGGCTGTTTTCTTTCTTCTGCCTTTTCAAAGTTCACACTATCTTTGGTCTCTGCTTCCGTCTCCTCGCTAAATGGTAGACAACCTTGGTTTGAGGTGGACTGCAAGCAACTGGAGCTCGAGATAGGCTGGGAAGTGTTTTCTGTTAATAAATCAGGCTGACTTCCTTCAGCTGGCTTGTCTCTCTCTTCAGAAAAATCTATTGGAATGAGAGAGAATGAATGTTTAACTTCTCTACTTTGGTTGTTAGATCCATCTTCCAGAGAATCGGATCCAGAATCTGAACAAGAAGCAGACTCAATGAAGGACACGCGGTTAAAAGAGGACATAACAAAGCAAGAAGGTCGGACATTGTTGACCACGATTCCCTGAGAATGTGCAGTACTAACAATCTCGACTATCTGCCTAAAAATGTGCAAACATTCACTGGCATCAACCAGGCGTTTCGGATTATCCAGCCACTGCCTCAAGCTAACATCACCCCATTCTACACTGCAAAGATAGGGATCAACAGCAACTTCTCCCTCCGTTGTACCTGATGAAAGGAGTCTTCTTCTAAGATGTTCACTAGGAGCTAGCCCAGATTGATCTCTCAACCATCTACCAGTTTCGTACAAAGAATCACGCGATGCATTAGCTGATAAACTTGTTCTGCTAGCATGAAACCGCGACAGGTTCCTGTCTGAGTATGCAGAAATATCCAATCCTCTAGAATTATCAGACTTCCTCCAGCCTGTTTCAGAGGAACCTTCCATTATCATCCACACATTAGTAAACTGAGACAGGAACTCACACTGCTAAGGAGAGACTCTTTCTCCATCTCCAACATTTCAGTGTCTTTCTCCGAGCGAAAAAAGCTTACAATGTGTGTAATCTGACTGAATCTCTCATTGAAAATTGTGTTGCTTGATCTTCTTTCAAGAATACTGCACCAGCAAGGCCAAAAAAGGACTACTGAGTTGAGCATGAACAGTCCCAAAGAGCAACATTTACAGTAAAGTATAGACAGCACAAAGAGACAAAAATTACCAAACTTCACAGACAAAACAACCAACCAAATAACAAGCAGCACAGCCAAAAAGACATGAAAGCTTGGGAGGTGAAGGTCTTCAAATAGAAATTAAACATGTAGCATCTAGCTCATCTCCACAATGGAAAGAGGAACCAAATAAATCCAGGTGCCATTAATTAACATAAATGTGTTTTTCTGGTGGATTTTCAACATCTATGAGCTTTTTAAATGCTCAAACTCTCAGAGAGTCAAATAAAACACCAATCAATTGGGATTAAAGAAGCCATAAAATTACATCAAACAGTTTCCAACAAAGACCTTTGATCCTGAGCTTGCATGCATCCATTAATGAGCTCTGAACATGCAAGCACAGTCACAGACTGAATTTTAGAAAACACCCAGAAACCTAAGAAACAACCTATTTATGCATCCATCTCCAACTCAAAACCACCATCAAGTCATCAACCCACCTAATGTTGAAGAAAATCATCCAAGAAGAAGCAAGTAGAGAGATCACAATGAGGTTGGGAAGAGAGAGAAAGAGAGACTCACCCACCATGAAAGGAGCTCTAGTTTGGCTTAATCTGCACAGTGTCTCCCTGAAGAGCCAAAAATCAAGCTCAACTAGAACCATTCAAATGTCAATCAGCTTTTTTTTTTAAAATCAAGAGAATAACAGCCTCATAAAACCCTCTCAAGTCCCAGCCCATTTCTCAGAACACTTGTCCAAAGAGAAAAATCCTCCCCCTCAAAAACAAGCATGAACCTTTAGTTTGTAGACCCACCCCATCAAAAGCTATTTTATTTATTTATTTATTTTATAAATGACCAAGGAAAATATAATAATATTACCTTCAGACTGAACTCTGCACTTGACATATTATTTTATTATTTTAAAAATAAAAAAAATTCAGTCCTAACAAGGAAAGGACCATTTTCACCTCATCTTCGTTATCCTCATCCTACTTTATTCCATGAGAGGTACGTGGCTTGATTACATCCTCAGCCTATGGCAACAACCAAACGTGACCCAATACAGCACTAATTCAAGCTTCATACGACTCCCCGCGTGAGGGCCTGAGGGGCCAAACAGGGCTTCCGAATTCCAAACATTAATCATCTCTTTTAAACTCTTTTTTTTTTTTTGATTCGACATCTCTTTTAAACTCTAATTTGACGGTAATACAAACATCGAGGCCAAGTGCGGAAACTATTGCTCGAGATAAGATGAGGAATTATTTTTAAAAAATAGGGTACGAGCACGATCCAGTTTTAAAATTGAGATCGTGATTAACAAGAAAAATTGGGAATTGGAGAGAGGGGGTGATTACCTAAATGGATTTGCTCAATCGCCGCCTACAACCCTAGAATCTGCTAAAACTCCCACAAGGATGGATGAGAGTGGGTCCAAACTCGTAAATTTTAGCACTAGCGGAGGGATTGAGCTGATTATTTAACTCGGAAAATTATAGTGCTGGTAATGATTATGAAACCCTAAAATAATTCCGACAAAGGAGTAAGCAAGACAGGGAGGAAGATTACGCACTTGGGTAGAAACGGAACGATGAACAGCTCTACCTGAGCAGGAATTGAGACTCTGAGCTGATGTAGTGCATGTGATGATGCGTTTTGCGAAGATGAATTCCAATCGGGGAAGAAGATACAGAAGAGATTAAGATTACGGGTTTAGGGTACTAAATATCCAATAATTACTCATTATGATAGCTTATTAGGGTAATTAGGATTTAGGCTCCACACACCCTTAAATTGGTAAATAAAGAACGGCCATTTTCGGGATTCGAACCGAAGACCTATGAGTACTACTCACAAGTCCCCTTTCCGGTGAGCCATTTCGGAACACCCAGCTAACACAGATTATACAGAGAGAACTTCGATTCGATTAAAAGTAAGGTTTGGCAATATCACCCCATAATTAAGATATTTACACAAAATAACCCCTTATTCTGAAAATTACATTTTACCACAAATTTATCTATATTTTATCACAATGTCTAACCTCCCTATTTCCTGAGCCTTTAGGTATTAAACAATTATTCAATCAATATATTATGACTAGTTTTATATAATTGTACTTGTACACCATTATTGAAGTTAGTCTAACATAATAGAGGCTTTTTAAGTAATGAGGTAGTACGTCCATTATTAGGCTTTTTAAGTAATGGTGGATTTGCCCCTTTGGTTTGGTGATCTCGCTCCAGGCAACCTTGTGGATTCGCCGCCTTTCATGTGTCGAACCCCAAATGAAGTTCCTACATATCTTCTCCATTTTGTTACATGTACTCGTCGGTAAGAGCATAGCAGACATGTTATAGGAAGGGAGGGCGCCCAACACGGATTTAGTAAGAGTCACACGGCCAGCAAAACTTAGGAGGCTAGACTTCCAGCCCGCTAACTTAACGCTGAATTTTTCAATAATCGGTGCAAAGGTGGATGGGGACACCCTCTTGTGCAAGATGGGCATACCCAAATAGTCCCCAAGGTCAGAGAAGGTCTCAATGCCGCTGGCTCTCTTTATACGCAGAGCCGTTTCATCCTTAACATTTCTCGACAAGAAAATTCTGGACTTAGCCGTGCTGACCTTCTCGCCCGAGCTGCTGCAGAATCTCTCAACGCACGTCTTGATTATCCGGACCTGGGCCGTGGTAGCCTCAGCAAACAAGAGGATGTCGTCAGCGAAGAACAAATGTGAGAGCTTAGGACCACCCCTCGCGATCGAAATGGGTTTCCAAGAGCCCTCCTCAACCGCCTCCAAAATAGTGTGACTCAACCTTTCCATACATAGGATAAACAAGTATGGAGAGATCGGGTCGCCTTGTCGGAGGCCGCGGGAAGGGGTGAACTGTTCAGAAACCTCCCCATTCCAGAGAACCTGCATCCTGGGAGATCTCACACACTCCATAACCCACTTAATCCAGATGGCCGGAAAGTTAGCAAGAGTCATGGTTTCCTCAATGAAGTCCCAGCTGAGCCTGTCGTAATCTTTTTCAAGGTCCAGTTTGATGCACATCCACCCCTTGGCACCTTGTTTTCTCCTCATAGAGTGAACAACCTCTTGAGCAATAATAATATTGTCCGTGATTAGTCTTCCCGGGATGAAACTGCCTCGCAAAGGCCCCACAAGGTCGTTCATATGCGGTTGCAGGCGAGATGTGATCACTTTGGATATAGCCTTATACACGATGTTACATAAACTGATGGGGCGGAACCGTTGGATCCTCTCCGGCTTTCCAACCTTAGGGAGGAGGACAATAAGCGTATCATTAACTCCTTCGGGGATGTGCGCCGTACAGAAAAACTCACGAACGAACTCCACCACCAAGGCGCCAATCGAATCCCAACATTTCTGAAAAAACACCGGTTGGAAACCATCCAACCCAGGGGCTTTGTAGGCGCTCATGTTTTTAAAAGCAGCAACTATCTCATCCTCGGCGATCGGCCGGCTAATCAGATCCCACGTAGTACCCGGCAAGGCAGGGAATAATGCAGGGAGGGGGGGATTAGTAGTCGGAACCGTCGGAGCTCTGTAGAGATCAGTGAAGTACCTCACCGCCGTCCTTTCCATATCCTCATTGGATTCCGACCAGGTCTCATCGTCCAATCTCAGTCCCTCAATACGGTTTCTTTTCCTGCGAACAATGGTTGAAGCATGGAAGAACTGGGTGTTTCTGTCCCCCTAGGCTAGCCATTTTTCACGGGATTTCTGGAACCACAGGATTTCCTCCTGTTCAAGCGTGTCCTCCAGGCTTTTCCGTATATGCGCCTCCCACTCCTCGCTACCCTGGGAAGGGCAAGCCGCAAGCTTTCGTTGGGCAGAGTCCAAGGCATTAAGCAACATTTTCTTCCTAGTCTGAATCTTCCCAAAAACCTCTTTGTTCCACTTTGTTAGGTCGACGCTGAGTTTTTGGAGAGCAATCGGAGCGTCCCAATCCCTCCTCCACTTGGCCTTGACGAACGCCGGGAACTCTTCATGACTCAACCAAGCAGCCTCGAAGCGGAAGGGCCGACGTTTCCTGTTCATAACAATCTTTGGGCAAATTTCAAACAAGAGGGGACAGTGATCAGAGCAATACCTGGGAATATGTCGGACCCTGGCGTCCGGCCACAAAAGATGACCCTCCACATTCATAAGCACCCTATCCAGGCGCTTAGAGATAGTGGCCCCTCCTATAGAAGCGTGGCTTCATGTGAAGTCCTGGCCGGAAAAACCAAGGTCAATAAGAGAGTGATTGCTTATAAGGTTCCTGAAGACCTGGGCATCGAAGTGAGTTCGCCCGGACCCTCCCTGGGTCTCAGCGGAGTCCACAATGCAGTTAAAATCTCCGCCCACGAAGAGTGGTCCAGACACACCCTCCAGACAAGTATTGAGACTTTCCCAGAAGGGGACCCGTTTAGCCACCGAGGGAGGTCCATACACCGCAATAATGTGAGCTCTCTTACTTACGACAGGCCAAGAAGCGTGGATGAAAAATCTGTCTTCCTCATGTATGGTGAGGTCACATTTTTTAGTATCCCAAAGGAGCCACACGCCCCCCCGCGAAGCCTTCAGCTTCGATGCGGACGCATCCCGGAAAGTTGAGAGCTTTGCAGACTTTCTCCGCACTATCCCCGGAAATCCGAGTCTCAAACAGAGCTAATATGTCGATGGTGTTGCATCCCCTGATATGCCGAATCGCCCTCCTAAAGCTCTTCTTACCTGCCCCAAAGCAATTCCAAAAAAGAATGTTAAGAGAGTTGTCTGTCATCGAGATTAATCTGTGAAAAGAAAGGAGAGGCAAGAAGATTAGGACTCCTGATTAGAAAAAACTCCCTCTTTCGAACTCGCACTCGGCTTGTGCTTCGTTTCGACGCTCTCGGCCATGGGTTTATCAGGACTGTCGTTGGTCGCCCAGAATTTGCCCATGATACGCCCATCGCCGGATCGGCCTTCCTTGTTAGCCCATTCCTCAATCGTGATCGGAATACCCTTTCGGTGCGGGATGAAAGTCAAAGGGGGGTCGACGGGGGTGCTCGACCGAGCTCTTTTCCTTGGACCATTCGGCGGAACAGAGGTCTCCGGGATCTCACCTGTCTTCCCTTTTCCTTTGGCCAATTTGCTAAGTTTTTTGTGGGCCTTCATCTTCCCAGCATTAGACGTCTGGGCTTTCGAGGCTTCACTGGGCCCTTTCGTCCCAGTTTGAATATGGGCTTTCTGGGAAGCCTTATCCGGCCCACTCTTCTCAGCCCTGTTCAGGATCATGACATGGGCCCCTTTGTTAGGATTTAGGGCGTTAGCATTCTTGGAATGAGTAATCACTTTCTGGGGACCCCTCGCCGCCGCCTGCCCATCCACATTGGGATTGCTATTATTCTTCTCCGAGGTACTGTATTGATTGCCACTTTGGTTACTCAACTTCTTCTGGCCTCTACCATTCATGGTCCGTGCTGGTTGTTGACGGCTTCGTTTTCGACCACAGCCGGTGGCGGCGACGTAACAAGCACATCCTTAGCCTGTACCGCCACAGGAGCAGCAGGAAGGACTCCCTCCTCCATCAACTGGTTTTCACTCCTTCTGATCGTATGCGGGCATAGGCCTTGCTGCTGCCCCACCCTCCCACAGCCAAAACAGATCGAGGGTATTCCCTCATACTCGAGGAGGAAACGTTCACCGTTAATGGTGATAGACCCTTTCAACGGCTCCTCTAGGTTAACCTCGACGCAAACCCGCGCAAAGTTCCCGCGGTTTGCAAGGATAGTACGCTGATCCACCCTGATTGGTCTCCCAAGCCCTTCGGATATTCTTAATAGCACGTTTTCCTGGTAAATGACCATCGGCAAGTCCTTAATACGGATCCACGCCGGGACCGATTTGATAGCCTCGAAGGGTTTGAAGTCCGGTGTCCATAACCTGATGACTAGACATTTACCAAACACAGCCCATGGCCCTCCGGTTAAGACCCTCAAGCACTCCTCCCTACACTCAAACCTGGCAAGGAAGTTCCCGTTGGGCAAGTCAATGATCTGAACTTTACCAGAGCTTTTCCACAATTCCTTCAACTTGTCTTCCATGACGTGCAGCGGCACCTTCGAACCCAGCCAGCGGATAACCAGGGAGTTACTCCAAGCACCTGATAAAGAGTCGATGATCGTTTGATCGATGCTAACCACAGGATCTCCTTTCAACCCTTGAGGAAAGGAGACAACAATCCTCTCCTTGATAGAGGCGTCACCTAGCTCCGGCTTTTTGTGTCCCTGTCCGCCGCCCACCACCATGTCTTTCCAGGAGGGCCCCCCCGGAGGCGCAGTCTTCGCATTCACTCCTGGTGCACATTCAGGTCTGGGCGCGGTCAGTGGGGTAGTCACCGCGTCGTCATCCACTTGCATATCATCCTTCTGGTTAACCTCAGGAGGAGGCCCCTTTGGGATATTCTGCGTGGCAGTCTCGTGAGTCTTCGGCCCCGTACCTGTATTCGAGACCTCCGGGGGAGACGTCGCCTGACCTGTGTCTAGTTGCATCTCATCCTTCTGGCCTTCCTCGGGTGGGGCGGCTTCCAAAGGTTTTCCTTTCAGAGCATTTTCCATACTCCGGGGGAGACGTGGATATGATTTAAAATGGTGGGAACTGGGAAGTGAGGGTTAATTCTTTATGAAGTTTACTCTCAATTTGGTATATTAATTTTTTTTTTTGTTGTAATACTACTGATGGATTGTCCACCTCCCAAACCCTTCACATCCAAAACTCCCACCATGATGACACATATTTATGTTTTTCTTATACATTGCCTATATAAGGCTTGTAAGCTCTCTTGAGAATGAACACAGATAATCGATCTCTTCTTTCTCTGCCTATTTCTCTGGTCACTTTATCCTTCGTATTATAACACGTTATCTGCACGATCGTTCCAAAAGTAAACTCGACACCACCGCCTCCTTCTAATCCCCTAATTCCCGGCCTTCTTCTAATCTCTTTTTTGGTGAACAAAACTGAGGACAAAAGGTCCCCCCCAAAGGGTTATTACAAGAGAAAAGGGATCCCTAAGCAGGACAAAGGCGTGGCCATGTCGAGCCACGAGCATCCTCCTATAGGAAAACCTCAATGTTCGAAGGGGGAGAAGCCAAACGCTCCACCCCGGACGGAAAATTAAAAGCAAAACGAGCCAGCCAATCAGCAGGGGCATTGGCTTCACGGAACACATGTCGGATCTGGACCTCCCAGTTCCTACTAAGGGAGCCTTGACAGCGGTGAGCAAGGCTAGCACACGGGTGCGATGACTTAACATTCTTCTCAATCAGCGCGACAGCATCAGTCGAATCAGATTCACAGATAATCCTCCTATAACCAAGGTCCCAAGCGAGATCAAGGCCCCCCAAGACACCCCAAATCTCGGCTGCAACCACCGGGCAAACGCCGATGTTGTGGACGAAACCGCCTAGCCAGTTCCCCTCATGGTCCCTGAGCACTCCTCCAGCCGCAGCTCTTTCCCCTTTCGTCACAGCTCCGTCCGTGTTTATCGTAACCCACCCAACATCCGGGCGCCCCCAGCCCACCTCCTTGACGATCCTGTCCGTCTTCGGTCGGGACATAGCAAGCGAGATGGAGGCGCTCTTATACTCTCCAGCTTTCTTGATGCACCAGTCCCTTGTCACCTCCGCTCCAGCCCCCCTTCCAAACACAGCATCGTTCCTCCTCGTCCAAAGCATCCACAGCGTTGTTGCGAAGAAAGCATTCTACTTGATACTTCCTTCTTCCATCATCCTTTCGGTGATGTTCTGACGCAACCAGGTTGCGAAGGGGAGCTCAAAGAACTCCCCCCACCC
This sequence comes from Persicaria tinctoria, assembly GCA_037127255.1. Classification (NCBI taxonomy): domain Eukaryota; kingdom Viridiplantae; phylum Streptophyta; class Magnoliopsida; order Caryophyllales; family Polygonaceae; genus Persicaria; species Persicaria tinctoria. The sequence continues at coordinate 14,324,784 of JBANSL010000012.1, forward strand.
CCTGACCGCGTTAACCTGCATCCAGAATAGCCTTGCATTAGAGCAATCTCTAAATAAGTGTTCGAGAGACTCACTAGCAAGCTTACAAATAGGGCAGGAATCGTCCGAACCTATATGCCTTCGCGTCCGCTCAATGTTGGTCAGAATCCCCCCTTTGCTAGCAGACCACATAAAGTGTCTAATTCTTTCATTGGTGTCGATTTTCCAGAGTCTCACGAAGAAATCAGTGTCGACCGACTGAGTAGACGAGAACCCCGTAATGGCATCGTACCCAGTCCCCACCGAATACTCCCCATTGCTAGTACCGGACTAGCAGAGGGAATCCTCGGCGCTTGACACCGTGGTAGCAGCCAACTCTAGCAACACCGTCGTAAGCATGTCATTACCGATTCTATCCCAATCCCAACCGCGCCCTTCCAGCCAGAACTCCGCCACCACATGCCTCTCCCTGTCTTCAGCACTATTTTGCTGGGTTCTAACGCAGTCCAGCTCCACTGGCAACAGCCATTTGTCCTCCCAGAAAAGGACCTCTTCCCCATTACCGATGTTCCATCTCGAGTTTGGGCGCACAACCTCAAGGAGCCCCCTCATGATACCCTTCCATATGTGGGACGCAGCCGGCGATTTACCGAGTGCAGTTCCAATATATTTGCTATCCAGCACCTCTTTCCACATACCATCCCCTGTTTGGAACAGCCTCCACCCAATTTTAGCGACCAAGGCGAGATTAGCATCTGCCATGGTTCTAATTCCAAGCCCTCCGAGCCTCTTGGGTTTAGTAATCTCGCTCCAAGCAACCTTATGAATACGCCTCCTTTCCTGCGTCGAACCCCATAAGAAATTCCTGCAGATCTTGTCCATCTCCTTGCAAACACTCGACGGCAAGATTATGACCGACATGCTATAGGAAGGGAGAGCACTCAACACGGATTTGGTAAGCGTTATGCGGCTAGCAAAACTCATGAGGTTAGCCTTCCAACCAGCCAATCTGTTATTAAATTTTTCGATGATCGGAGCGAACGTAGCTTGCGACGCCCTCTTGTGCAATAAAGGCATACCCAGGTAGTCGCCAAGATTCGTAGTCGTGGCCAAACCACTCTCTCTCTTAATGCGCAACGCCATTTCCTCCTTGACGTTTCTAGACAGGAAGATCTTTGATTTGGTCGAGCTAACCTTCCCTCCAGAGCACTGACAGAACTTTTCTACGCATTCTCTAACAACCCGGACTTGATCAACAGAGGCCTCAGCGAACCGAAGGATGTCGTCGGCGAAGAAAAGGTGCGAGAGCTTTAGCCCTCCTCTAGCAATCACTATAGACTTCCAGGAGCCCTCCTTCACAGCATCCAGAATAGCGTGGCTTAACCTCTCCATACATAAGATGAATAAGTATGGGGAGAGCGAATCCCCCTGGCGCAGACCGCGAGAGGGAGTAAACTGATCCGAGACCTCTCCGTTCCAAAGGACCTGCATCCTAGGAGATCTGACGCATTCCATAATCCATCTAATCCAGACCGGCGGAAACTTCGCCAGGGTCAACGTTTCCTCGATGAAATCCCAGCTGAGCCTGTCATATGCTTTCTCAAGGTCCAGTTTCACGCACATCCATCCCTTAGCTCCTTGTCTCCTCCTCATAGAGTGCACCACCTCTTGCGCAATAATAATATTGTCCGAAATCAGTCGACCCGGAATGAAACTCCCTTGAAAGGGACCCACAAGTTTGCTCATATGAGGCTGGAGGCGGGTAACGATCACTTTGGAGATAGCTTTATACACAACATTGCACAAGCTGATGTGTCTGAATTGCTGGATCCTCTCGGGCTTTCCAACCTTCGGGAGTAAGACAATGAGAGTATCATTCACTCCCTCGGGTAAGTGCGCCGAGTAAAAGAATGCTCTCACGAACTCAACCACAGAGCTCCTGACCGAACTCCAACACTTCTGAAAGAATATAGGCTGAAAACCGTCCAAGCCAGACGATTTGTAGGCCCTCATACCTTTGAACGCAGCGGAAATTTCCTGATCTGAAACCGACCGACTGATTTGATCCCACAACTCGTACAGTAAGGTAGGAAAAGCAGCAGGGAGAGTCGGATTCTCAGCTAAGGTGCTTTGTACAGATCAGAGAAATACTTCACAGCCATTCTTTCCATGTCCACATTTGAATCCGACCAAGTGTCATCCTCCATTAACAGCCCCTCTATCCGGTTTCTTTTCCTGCGAACAATAGTGGAGGCATGGAAGAACCGGGTGTTCCTATCTCCAAACGTAAGCCATTTTTCGTGGGACTTCTGAAACCATAAGATTTCTTCTTGTTCGAGAGTGTCCTCTAAACTCTTCCGGATGTGCGCTTCCCACACCTCGTTGTCCGGACACGGGCAGGCCGCAAGCTTGCGTTGAGCGGAGTCCAGCGCATCACACAATATCTTTTTTCTCGTCTGAATCTTTCCTAAAACCTCTCTATTCCATTTGGTGAGGTCGACGCTAAGTTTAGAGAGGGCAGCCGGAGTATCACAGTCCCTACTCCACTTAGCCTCAACAAACCCCGTGAACTTCTCATGAGTGAGCCAAGCAGCCTCAAAGCAGAAAGGTCGTCGTTTCTTGTTCATCGCAATTTTAGGGCAGAATTCGAGGAGGAGAGGACAGTGATCAGAAGCATACCTGGGGAGGTGGCGGACTCTCGCATCCGGCCAGAGCAGGCGGCCTTCCACATTGGTCAGCACCCTATCCAGACGTTTAGATATAGTAGCATTACCCAGAGACGAGTAGCTCCAGGTGAAATCTTGTCCGGAGAAACCAAGATCGAGGAGGGAGTGATTACTAATCAGCCTTCTGAACACATGGGCATCAAGGTGAGTGCGTCCGGAGCCTCCCTGAGTTTCGTAGCTCTCCACAATGCAGTTGAAACCCTCGTCCAAAATAAGAGGTCCCGAGATCCCCTCAAGACAAGTATGCAGCTCTTCCCAGAACGGGACGCGCATGGCTACCGTGGGGGGACCGTAAGCTGCTATAAGATGACCTCTCGTCGTACCAACCAGCCAGGAAGCGTGAATGAAGAATCTTTCCTTCTCATGTATAGTGATGGCACATTTCAGTGTCTCCCAAAGGAGCCACACACCTCCCGCAAAACCTTCCGCTTCAATGCGAATAAACCCAGGGAAGTTTAGAGACTTGCAAATTTTATCCGCCTTCTCCCCAGATATGCGAGTCTCAAATAACGCCAAAATATCGATGGCATTACTCCCTCTGATATGACGAATCGCCCTTCTGAAGCTCTTCTTGCCTGCACCACAACAGTTCCAAAACAGCAAGTTAAAAGGATTGTCTGCCATCAAAACAAAAAGAAAATAAAGCGGAGACAAAGAGTAGTAAGAGAAATCCGATCGCGCTCAGTGCTTCTGCTCGATCACAACTCCCTCCTTTGAACCCCTGCTAGGGCTGCTTTCCGATTCGTTACCCCCCTCCTTGTCATTGGCGGCCGGATCCTTCGATGCCCAGAATTTCCCCATGATAGGTCCACTCCCGGCACCGCTAATTTCCCGGACCCAATCCTCAATCTGAACCAGAATCCCATCACGGTGTGGGATAAACGTGATTGGGGGCTCTGCTGTCCCGGTCTGCCTTGCCCTTTTCCTCTGGCCACTCGAGGATCCCGAGTTACCATCCATACCGCCTGATTTGCCTTTCCCTTTAGCCTGCTTGCTTTGTTTTCTTTGGGCTTTTAATTTCCCCACCTGGCGGGCCTGGGTTTTCGAGAGATTAACATTACTATTATCCTCTGTATGAGCTTGGGCTTCTCCAAGATGGGCTTTACTCGGCCCACCAGTACCCTGGTGTCCAAGTTCGTGGCCCCCCTTCATGTTGGAGCTCGTGTGTATTACTAGGTTTCCTCTGCTGTATATTCTTTTTCAGAGTCCCACTCTGCGCCGCCTTCCTATCCTTCTTGGGATTATCGTTTGTCTTTTCCACAAAGCATTGATTGTTCCCCTGGGGAATCGACTTCGGATTAACGTTCGTGTGGCGCTTCGTCTCTCCCCCAGCCTTTGGGTTAGCCGTTTGCATTCGACCGTTGTGGAGTCCCGGCGTGCCTCCCTGGTATCTCTCCGGCATCTTCATCGGCTTCTTCTTTCTAGACACCACCATCCAGGGTCCGTGGTGCCCTTCACCCATCTCCGTTGCTTCCTCCTTACCCGACGGCGGTGCCGCAGGGGCATCCCTAGCCGTGGTAGAAACTGCGGGGGCAACCGGACAATTCTCCCCTACCACCTGCTTGTCCACAATTCTGATGGAGAAAGGACAAAGGGCTTGTTGGTGCCCCACTCTCCCACAGCCAAAACAGATAGACGGAATGCCCTCATATTCGATGAGAAAGCGTTCTCCATTGATGGTGATAGACCCTTTCAGCGGCTCTTCCAGGTTGACCTCGACACAAACCCTAGCGAAATTACCCCGATTCGCAAGAACAGTGCGTTGGTCCACCCTAATGGGCCTTCCCAGACCTTCAGCAATTTTGATCAGCACACTCTCCTGATATAGAACCATAGGCAAATCCTTGATGCGAATCCATTCCGGCACCGATTTGATCGCTTCGAAGGGTTTGAAGTCCGGGGTCCATAGCCTGATTACAAGACACTTCCCAAAAACCGCCCAAGGACCACCAGTTAGAACCCTCAGACATTCCTCTCTACACTCAAAACGAGCAAGAAAGTTCCCATTAGGCAAATCTATAATCTGGACCTTGCCCGGACACTTCCATAACTCCCTCAGCCTGCTATCCATGATGTGTAGCGGCACTCTAGTCCCCAGCCAGCGTATGACCAAGGAATTGCTCCAAGCTCCTGCCAGCGATTCGATGACCGTCTGGTCTATGCAAACCACGGGATCTCCTTTCGGCCCTTGAGGGAAAGAAACCATAACCTTTTCCTTAATGATCTCGTCGCTAATCACTGGGCTCTTCTGGCTAGCACCCCCATTCACCACCATCTCTTTCCAGGAAGGGCTCCCACCCTCCTGTCTGGGCTTCTCCTTCGACATCGGCGGAACCTCCTGGCCAAGGGGAAACCCCAGCACACTATCCGTAGAGCCGGAGTCCACTATCATTCCATCACCTTTGTTCTCCTCCGTTGAGAGGGGCTTCTCTGGCCCCGAGTCCCCCGGGTGGGATGTCGCCTGGCCTGTGTCCAGTTGCATTTCATCGCTTTGGCGAGTCTCCGGTGACCCAGCGTTCAGAGCGTTTTTTTTTCCATCTCGGCTATTGTAAACCACGTGAAGTCTTCTTCTAATCTCTTAGCAAAGGAGAAATCTGCAATCATCCTAAACCTAGATCCCACAATTTTCCCATACGGCTCAGGTAGAACCCCGCCCAATTAAACACCATAAAACAGCCCCATGAGGATCTCGTAGCCAAGGGCGAGGAAGATTTGTGGGTGGTCTCAATGGAGGATCACGACATGGGTCGCCGAGACTAGGCCCGAGAAGCCCATTGCGAGGAAGATGGAGGCCCTGAGGGATCGAAAGCAAAAGGATGAGAGGGAAGGGGCGAGGCGGGTGGTGATGAGGAGGTCACCGGTGATGGAGATGGCGGTGAGGTAGAGGATCCGCCAGCGGATTTAATTGGCAGTAGGACGAGACGATCATGAGGGAGATGCCGGAGTAGTCGAGGCGCCTCAGCGCCTGAAGAAGAGGTTGAAGGGTCGGGAGTGGCGCAACGGGCAAGCCGGATACTCCCTGCGTTCTCCTCCGGCTCGTCGGCGCCTCCGGCCACGTCTTCGCCTCCGCGCGGCACCCAGGCGCTCCCTCGGCGCCGTCGACTCTGCCATCCGCCGCTCCTGTACGTAAAATCTAGAATGATGAAGAAGCCGAATCAATTTATTTAAGATTTGGTTTAATTTCAAATCCAGCCCAGGAATTCTTAAAAATCGCATAGCAGCCTACACTTTTCTGATATTACAGAAAAGACCCAAACTTTAAGGGTTGTACATTTTGCCCCCTGAAGTATATGTACACTTCTGAAGTAGTGTTATCCCTTGTAGTGGATATAAGCTAATCTTATGTAATTATATTCCCTGAAGTGAATAAATTAATTACTAATCTCATCCTCCGAAGTGGATAAAAGTGAAGAATTGATATTATAAATCACTCGATGTGATTAATAAATCTCATCCCCGCAGAGATGATTGAGCCGATAAATTTCATCCCCGTAGTGATGAAATTCTATTGATTATTTATGTTTATTTAATTCATTTGTATGTTATGTTATTTTATTTGTTTTCCCTCATCTCTCGAAATAGATGAATGAAATCATCGCATCTCCCGAAGTAAATGAATGGGTACATCTCTCGAAAGAGATTGACGTTCTCATCTCCCGAAGTAGGTGAATGAACAAGTCGTATCTTTGAGATAGACCGAATAATTTCATCCCTTAAGCGATGAACCAAATATTTTCATCCCAGTAGTGATGCATCAATTATTAGCCTTTTATTTTATTTTATTTTATTTACTTGTATTTTGTATATTATATTTTTTATTCTTCATCTCTCGAAGTAGATGAATAGACATATCTCCCGAAGTAGATGAATGATAAATCGCACCCTCATAGGGATGAACCGGTAAACATCATCCTTGTAGTGATGATTCGTATATCCAGAGAAACAAATCAACTCTGATCCTTAATGTTTCTCCATCAGTTTCCCGTAGTACCATCAGTTTCCCGTAGTAAACGATAAAATTGCATATAAGAATACTGCCTTCTGACGTAGGTGATAAAAGGTCTCGAAGATCTATGTTAAACTTTCTTGTCACTCGAAGTTGGCATGAATTTTATTTACTTATTTAAGATTATTGTTGTTGATATTCATGTTTCTTAATAGTAGTATGCTTTACTATTTTAGTATTGTCTTTTACATAGTTTTGTTATTATTATTATTACCTTAATGCACCATATTGTGAATTTTCATCAAAGCATGCATAAGAGCTTGAAGACTCTAATTTCATATTCTTATAAACTCTAGAAGAGTATAAGATCTTATTTTAAACATTTGTACTCTTGAAGAAGTACATGGAATATGGGTTATGACATATTCAGAACTATTTTTATTTGGTTAGTACAACCAATATAAATAACCACAAAACATGATCCAGTTTACAAGGCCACTTCCTGACAATCCTCTAAGCATTGCCCGAAGCATGCCCCTCTTGTAGAGGGTGTAAAAGAGGTAATGGTTAAGCGCGCAACCAAAGTTATTGTTGTGGCTTATAACTAGGTCATCATTGTACGGTTAATTCTAATGTCCCGAATAACATTATGAATAAGGATAAAGTGTATCTAATAAATACATGTAGTTGGTCATTAGTCTCATACATGTAGTATGAAACCAATGAAAGTTCTGAAAATACCCAGTTAACAGCATCTAATTAAATAAATGGATCACCATGTACAAAGTTCAATGGTTAGAATGTTTTACCATTGAAACTTATGATATCACTAACTAGAAGTTAGTTGATGATAAAATCTTATTCTTTGTGGCATTTGGTCGCTTAAGAAAAACAATGATTTGCAAGATCGTTGAAATTCACATGAATACCCACCAAAAGGACTAGAAGATCCTAGGATCGGAAGATCCTCAATAAGGGTGACCATGCATGTACGACTTGTTCTCTTGGCAAAATAATAACAAGACCGTCTATAGTAAAAAGTAAATGCAAAGTCTCTTATGTCTTTTGATCGAGTTCAATGAGACAACTACGAACATAAAACATCGGCATATGGACCAATGTTATTCCAATATAGATGTCTTAACACATTGGTCATATGAAAAGGTAGAGAATGTTTGAGGAGCATATAGTAGCTCACAACGACCTAGAAGAGTCGTTAGTCAAATGGGCCCATGCAGTTTGCATTTCGAATTTGACACAATAACTTCTCCCAAAGTATCTCCAGAAGAGAGTATATGTTCCGAAGCCTCCTCCACAATTAACTAAAATGAGACCACAAAGAAATTGGACGATACATGGGGTTTGAGTCCCTAATGATATCAAATACCTCGAGATCTATAAAGGTGATCAAAATGCTCGGTATTTAGGGGGAGAGGAAATGAGACTATATTAAAGTAAGAGATTGCATGGAAGCAACTTCTCTATCATTTGGGATCCGCGGATAAATGAAAGTGAACCAGAAGTTCAACACTTATGTACACCAAATGATAATTACATGGTTTAGCATAAAGCCATCAAATGCATTTACTAAGGCCAAGAAAGTGACTAAGTCACATAGATTGACTAGCTAGCTAGCTCATTTGGAGGTTCCAGCAGTAACTCTGAAAACCAACAAAATCAAGTGAGTCTCAAATACACCAGAAGTGTTGAAGATCACTAGGCTCTCACTTTAAGGTTCCCCGGAAGTAGAAAGAGCTCATGGAAATCCGATGATCATCAATCAAATAATGGATGTCAACATCGAAATGATGGTAAAAGAGATAGAAAAAAAGGAATTCATGAAAAGATGTATTCTTCAAGCATGATGCTATTGGACCCGTAGTTCCAACATCGGAAAGTATAACATCATTTGTTTTAAGTGGGTGTTTATACAAAACCGCAATAAGAAAAATGAAGCTGTAAGATATATAGCAAGATAGATTGCATAAAAGTTTTATAGTGGATGATATGAAAACATATTCACTAGTAGTGGATATAATATTTGGTTGTCGATAAACCGACTATAACCGTAATTGACAGGCATATTAGTTGTATACTCAAATTGATCATTCATAAAAGAATATAAGTGAAAATGATCGATTAATTTGAAATGCCTGAAGCATCAATATGAAAGCCTCGTCATTTGTACATGATTAAGCCAAAGGGTGCTTATAGTACTTGGAGTATTGTGTAAGTGGTGACATAGTGTATTGAGTCCTGAAGTACTATACACAACGTTGTACTCTTTTCCTTAATCTTGGTTTTTATCCCACTGGGTTTTTCCAAGGTAAGGTTTTTAATGAGGCAACTTATACACCATCTATACATCAGATCCCCTGTATCAAACAATGAAAAGCACACTAGGTCTTGAGGTACCTTATATTTGTGCATTGAAAGTAGCTCATCACCAAAGACGAGGAGGTCTATTGCATCAAAGCCGAGTGTGATACATGAAGACATTTTAACTTTCACACATCGATGACAACTTTCAGACTCGACCATACAACTCATGAAGTCGGCATTATCAAGAAGTTTGAAGTGCTTATCAGAATGAGAAAGCTATTTGAGGGGGAGAATATACGCACTGCACTCTTTTTCCCTTTGATCAGGTTTTGTCCCATTGAGTTTTCCTGACAAGGTTTTTAACGAGGCACTATCACCATAGCGTATCAAACGACATCTGTACTTTTTTTCCTTAGTCCTAGTTTTTGTCCCATTGGGTTTTCTAGGCGAGGTTTTTAACGAGACAGTTTGTAATGTAAGAGGTGTACATCCAAGGGGGAGTGTTGTAATACTACTGGTGGATTGTCCACCTCCCAAACCCTTCACATCCAAAACTCCCACCATGATGACACATATTTATGTTTTTCTCATACCTTGCCTATATAAGGCTTGTAAGCTCTCTTGAGAATGAACACAGATAATCGATCTCTTCTTTCTCTGCCTATTTCTCTGGTCACTTTATCCTTCGTATTATAACATTTTTGTTAAATTCATGTTTGGATTACATTAAAAAAAATTAATCAGGAATTGAAATAACACCGAAAGTAGATTTCAATACATGTGTTTGGATTAAAATTTTCTTTTTAAAAAACACATAATTCCTGAAAATTTCAATTCTACCAAAATGAGTGGGTAAGTTGAAATCCACCCTTTTTTATTTATTTCAAAAATCTTTTCTTTTTGTTTTTAAATTGCAAATTACATATTTGCCCATAATTTAAATAAATAGTTTTTATTAATTAGGGTTGCAAAAGTAATTTTATACAAATTCTCATGAAATTTTATATTCAACCAAACAAAATGCTGGATTTTAATTTACATGAAGTTAAACTTATCTAAATATGTTTTCTTAAATCATAGGAAGTTCAATTCCCAAAAACTTAATTTCCCATAACTTGGATTCCTATGAAGTGTAATTCCCAACTTTATCCAAACGATCACATGGATAATTAGAAAAATGTTTATCCTAGGAAGTGCCCCCAGGGCATAACTCACAGGTTGAAAGGTCACCCTACGCTGGGCCTAGAAGCTTGTCGATGAGGAGCTGGAGACTTGGGTCCACGACTAGTCTAAGTGTAAGCTTGGGATACCTGGATATATATATAAAAAGATCAACTAAATCTGAAGAAAATTTGGCCCACTAGCACAAAAAAAAAAGGAAATTTTGCCTAACTCCGTGGAATGATACATTTCCGTTTCAATGTTGTTTTGATTTTTTTTAGCATATTTTTAAAAAATAAAAAACTTTATTAAATATTAATTTTTAATTATTTTTTAAAAATAATTTCATACTCATAATAATTATGAATAATTTATATTAATTTTTAATTATTTTTTGATAGAGTCAATAGTTTTTTAAAAATGTATCAAAAAGTTAAATAATTTATATTTTAAAACGAAGAGAGTAAAATTTTAAACTAAAATATAAAGATGAACCTAAACACCAAACACAAGAAAATAAAACTAGAAGACAGGTGCAATGTATATACATAAATGAGTTCAAAAACAATGAAACATTCAAGGGAAAACTAATTAAAATACCCCCACCTTTAGGGGTATGGTAAAAATATATCCTCAACTTTCAAACGTAATAAAAATATTTCGACATTTATGGGTGGTAGTAATATATTACCCTGTGTTTTCTCACGGGTCAAAAATGCTGACAAGACAGCCTAAATGGATTTTTTTTTTGACAAGATAACATACGTGGAAGCTTTTTTTACAAATTAGCACTAAAATTGGGTTTTCTAAGGAAATTGTTCAAGAAAACCCTTGTAAAAAATGCGTGTAGGCTGCCTTGTCAGCATTATTGACTCATGAAAAAACTTGTGGTAATATATTACAACTACCCGCAAAGGTCGGAATATTTTTATTACATTTGAAAGTTGAGAATATATTTTTACCATACCCCAAAGGTGGGGGTATTTTAATTAGTTTTCCCAACATTCAATGAATAAAATTATAAAACTCAACAACTTAGTTATGGGCATAACTAGCACCTCAATTAGGAGTCCATCTCACATCGAATAAAACCCAATAAAAGAGTTAAAATGTATTTATTTATGAGAAGATACATTCATACAACTCATATCAATTATATTATATTATTATATTATATTATATTATTATATATAATAAAGGAGAAGTCGTCTAAGACACATGTCGTCTTTTCCTTAATCGTAGTCGTATGAACCAATCATAATTTTTTAAGGAAATAATTAATATATGTACAATATAAAATTAAATATTTATATTCAATCAATCAATATATCTATATATGCATAAGATAGATTTGTATTCTAACTCTATTTAATCAATATATCTAGAAAAGAGATTAGAAAGGACTATAAACAATTCGTAGTCCATCCTAAGACGTCCTTTTAGATGATAATTTGCAATTCTAAATCCGTGTTAGGGTTGGTGATAGTGGTTGAATGACCTAGAAGGGTCAGCCTGTTGACTCTGTTCGCTACACTATTAATTTTCCTAAATACATGACGAATGTGTACTGTCTGAAACCGGCAAAGGTCTATCAGGGAATCAGAAATGATCATTTTGACTTTCCAATGGCATTTCCAAATACCTTTAAGTGCATTGATTATGCAAAGGTTATCACATTTTATTTCGATGTTTTAAATACTAAGTTTTAATGTTTTATGGATTCCCTCCCTCAAAGTTGTAGCATCAGCTTTGATAACCAAACACGACGGAATGTTGGCACCCTTCATCGAGACCCAATTGGCTAGGTGATCCAAGATTACAAATCCAATTGCAAAGTTCCATTTATCCTAGAAGGACCCGCCAAAATTTAGCTTGAAACTTGAACCTTTTGGCTTTTCTCGTTTAATACCTTTTTTCCTTCTGTTTTCACAACTAGTTGAGATGTTAGGATGAACACATGTAGGCATTACATTTGTCTCTTCCTCGTCAATTTTAGATGTGTTTCAATTAAGGATTTGTTGTTTGATAAATTTGATAAATTTGTTGGCAGTACTAGCCTCGCTTTTTAAAAACTACTCCCTCCGTTCAACAAAACTTGTCGTTTACTATTCACGCACGCTTTTTTAGAATGATAAAAACTATATAAAATATTCATTTTTTTTTAAAAAAAATTTAACAAGTTTGTACTTATTAATAATAACTGCGAAATTGTTAAAAAAAATTATTTAAAAAGTCGATATTTTATATAGTTTTTAGCTCCTAAAAAAGCGTGCATGAATAGTAAAACGTCAAGTTTTGTTGAACGGAGGGAGTATTTGATTTCTGGATTACCAGGTACTCCACCAGATGGGTGTCATTATACCTATTCTCTTCGTGTCGAATGTTTGTTTCAATGTTTTTTATAATGGAGTATTCGTCTCTCACATTTGTATTCCATTTATCGATAACTATAAAAAATTTAGCATCTACTTTTTGGATAATGCTTTTGACGAAATTGCAATCCATAAATAGATGGAAGAAATCTTTTCTACATATATTTTTACTGAACGATTGTATTTATAGTAATTTTTTTAACAATTTGGTCGTATTGTTAACAAGGAAGATTATTTGATCTCAAATTATTATTTTATCAAAAAAAAAAGTCGGGTGCTAGTTTAGCCGGTAAGAATGACATGTAGTAATCAATAGATCACGAGTTCGAATCCCTTTTCTAGATTATAAGACCATCCGCATCAATGCGGGTTTCTTGAGTTTCATACCACTTTATCACTTTCTCTCTCCTTAAAAACCCCAACTTACTTTTTCGTCCACATCCATATGAGTTTCTAGAGTTTCTTAATTTACTTTTCACCAATTATTATCTATTATATATTTAAATATACATAATAATAATATGTTATACATTATCTATATATATGTATTATATTTTGCGTTAATTAATATAATAATAGTATATAATAATTTTTTTTTTAAAATATCCAAAACGTAAAAATAGATAATAAAATTTAATGCAAACAACTTCATTGGAACAAAACAAACACCGAAATACAAGAACAATAAAAATAAAATATAAAGAGTACTCTCCATCATACATGAATGTGTGGAAGAAGAGAAGGAGATGGACATATTTATAGGGAAATAGATTATTTAATTTTATATTTCATAAATTCATCTTTAATTAACAATTTCGGTGGAAAAAAAAATACTTCACATCTTTGTACCATCTTTAACAATTTTATTTAATTTGATGTTAGTGTCTATGAATAGATAATTTTTTTTTTAATAATATCTAAAATAATTTTAAATTTTTTTATAATAGAATATGCATAAAAATATTATGTTGTACATTATTTAATTTATTTATGTATGTATTATATTTTTTTCAACATATACAATATTGGTGTTTATTAATAGCTTAAAATAAATTATGAATTTTAATAAAAAGATTATTTTTTATTTTTTATATTTAATGACTAAAAACTAGCTAAAATTATATAAAAATTATATAAAATTATTGTCTCTCACTTGAATGCCAACAATATAGATAGAAGGGCTCATGTAAAAAAAAAATGCAAAAATCACTCATATATATACATGAGACCCACTTTATGGGGTTTTAGTAGAGTTTGAAAGTTGGAAACCCATGCGTGGGTTTTTAACTCAACCCCTCCCTCTCTGAGTCTCTGTTCCTTTCCCTGACCCAACCCCACTAAAAACCCCGATGCTCATGCTCTAATGGACAAAGTGTCTACCTATAAATAAATAAAAATATTTTCAGGGAAAGAAGGCAAAAAAAAAACAGTAACGTTGTCGGGCTAAATGCGGTGAATTTTGATAGTCTACTACTTTACTCTACTTCATACGGAGTATATGTAAACTTTAAACGTATAAAAAGTTATCTTACTAGACTTTATGGTTTTATTTATTTTATTTAAAAGTTTCTCTGCACTTTAATTCTTTATACCGCCACTTGACTTAGTTAATACTAGCCATTACCCCGTGCGCGAACGCACGGGATTTTTAAAAATCATTTGAAAAGCACCAATAATATTTATCGGATGTTATAATACTTTGTATTATGTATGACGCATGGAATTTATACATTATTGTTAAACTACATAAACTCATCTTTCCATAGAAACACCGTAATCTTATTTTTCAGATGTTATTACATTAATCAATGTGTTTTAAATGATGTATAAAACATAGTACTCGTCATAATATTTCCCGGTCGAGTATTAAAATCCGATAAACTTTTAGACAACAACAAAGTAGCGTTACCACCGTCAACGCACCTCATCTTATTGCTTTTTGTTTGATCTTAATTTGCAGAGGAAAAAAACAATGACTTCATTTCATAAGAAACCGAAAAGAACCGTGTTGCAAGCATCTAAACAACCTGAAGAAAATCAATCTAACTTCAAAACTTATGGTAGCGACGGAAAATATAGACGACATACATATAATAGAACACGGAACTTTCAATTTCAAAGGAATAGCACTTTTGAATCGGACAATAATCACTCAAAGTAACTTAAAAGTAATGCCACTTCCACATTAGAACGTATATCTCATAACCAGATATCTTAGCCAAACTTTGAACACACGGGATTTTAAGTTTCATTATGAGTGTGCTTATGAACATCCCTCACTATTCTCAAACTTCACAAAAGTGTCAGTAAATTGACCTCTTTCATTTTCACAATAATTGCAAGTACCATAATTGCAAGTTTTTTCATGACATATATACTAAAGGCGTACATACTATCATTGTGACAATGCACTGTTTCAGCAAATACACTAGGATACAAGTCATATCAAATGAAAGAGGTTTGTGAGCCTCCAGAATTGGGTGTTTTAGCATTCTTTGTAGGGTGAGGAGTAGCAACGTGGCCACCGACACTCTTCTTGCCGTCTAAGGTACATACATATCAAATCAAATGATCAGAAGATTGAAAATAATCATCGGCGCAGGTACAAGACTAATATTAAGACAAAAAAAAAATTACCTGTTTTTTTGGGGTAACTATTTTTGCTTTCTTAGCCTCATGAGCTTT
This sequence comes from Persicaria tinctoria, assembly GCA_037127255.1. Classification (NCBI taxonomy): domain Eukaryota; kingdom Viridiplantae; phylum Streptophyta; class Magnoliopsida; order Caryophyllales; family Polygonaceae; genus Persicaria; species Persicaria tinctoria. Next base: position 14,339,975 of record JBANSL010000012.1, read on the forward strand.
AGTGGCAGCATCAGGTCTCTTCTTGCTTCTAGTCTACATTATCATAAATCATAAACAATCATACATAAACTCTAAAAAGATCTTCTACAAAAAGAAAGGAGATAAAAAGGCCATTTGATGCGAGTTTTAAGTTACAGATTTGATTGGTGTTTCTTCCTCATCATTGGAGGAGTCATCTTCAGAACCATCATCTTCATCACTATCAGTCATTGCCTGCACAACCACGCATAAGAAGAAAAAGAATCAATGAAAAAAGCATAATAAATATGTTTGACATCACTAAGAACTAATAACATACCAAACATAACCTTTTTCTGGAGGCTCTCAAACTGGTCAGATCCATTGAGCAAGAATGACTCCTCCTAAAGAAGCCATATCTCCCAAAAAATGCCTACTCATTCATGCTTGCGTATCTCAAAGAAGAAGCTTCAAACTAACTTCACTTCTTTGAATTCGTTTTTGAGGAAGTACTTACTTTCAAAGGCACTGCTTCACATGCATGACACCGCTCTTACTTGTGCTCTAATTCGAACCTCTAATTCAAAACGAATCTCAAAAAACAAAAAAGGCAAGAAACGAACCTCTAATTCGAACAGCATCCGTCAAACTCTTCATTCCTCTCATTGCCTCCGCTGGACCCTCCTTCAATTCCAACTGCACACCATTCGTTACTTCAGGAAAATCCAAGCATAAAAATAGATTATAAACGAAAAAAGGACACTGATTTGTCTATATTGCAAGAGTGAACAACCAACTAAGCAAATAAACTAACTCAGAAACTGCCTATAAAACTACCAAAGAAGTGGAGGAGTGGGTAAGCTCAGGTAGTTATCTATGGACTATCTAAGCTTGTTGTTTAAAAAAAAAGACATAAGTACATAACCATAACATACTAATTATCTAGATCCAAACTCGGAACGGGCAAACCGCAGACATCAACACCCTAGCCAGCAAGAAAGAAAGCACCAAGGTCTAATATCGCTCTGAAAGATACTAATATCTAGATCCACCCAGGCTCCACCACAAGAGTAAACTTACTAGATTACTCTTATATATTCATTTTCTGGATTTTCATATTTAACTATTTTAGATTTGTAAATAGACTTCATTATTAGATTTTCATATTGGGATCGATGGCAGCAAAAGAAACAAGTAGACTTAATGAGAACATTTTTTCCATGGACTTCTAAAAAGGGATGATCCCTCAACATACAAAATAAACCATACATGACAAAGTAGACAACACATAATTCCATAATGACTGCAATTAATCTTGATGGTAAGAATCCTCAACCTCAAACACCATTCCCAACCACCATAAAAACACCATTCATTAAGCTACTTGAAGCATTAAAGTACTCACAATTCCATGGATTTTACTGTCCAAATATAACAAAAAAAACTACTTATAAAATCTGAAAACCGTGAATGAGAAAAAAGAAAACCGTGAATGACAAAAGGGAAACTTTATTTCTCTATTGATTGTGGTGGCAGGGTGAGCAAATAATCAAAAACCTTAAAACCAAAGACTTCAGGGCAAGTAAACATTCATTGCCCCATTCCTTTCTTGTTGGTTGCAAAAACAAATGTCATAATCCAAAACGCTCAAGGTCAAAACAGACGTCAATGGCTGGTAAATCCATCAAATTGAGTTAGAATTCGTGAAATTGAAAGAAGCAAATGGTAACTTTTGACAAAAATAAAAACTGAAAATGGAACACAAAGAAGGCGAATACCTCTTTTGATGAATTTTCCAGGTCTTTCAGAATCCTAGATCAAAGACAAAAAAGAGGGCGGTAAGGGTGCATAACCGCTGTGATTTTCACTCGCCTCGATCCGCCTCAAAAGCAATCCAGAGCCTAAGGTAAGAGGTACAAGCAATATTGCTAAAACTCATCAGCAAAAAAATTCAACAAAAGGCTGTGGCTTAAAATGCAATCCATAGTAGAGTATACAAACATGTAATTAAGATAGATGCAGTTAACCAAAAAAAGATGTGAAGTGCACCTTCTTCTTGCGGATGAATTGTCCATTAACAAAAAAGGCGTAACTATGAGCTGACTTCCAAACAGTCTTCATTGTGACATACTTTCTTTGATAGTTAAAATGTAACAGCTAGTAGCCTAGAAGACATTCTAGTCTACACTATCCACTATTTAAACATTGGAATTTCCATCCCTTAGCTGCACAGCATGTTGTTTACCGTAGTATTTAACCACAAGGCAACAATCATTCAAAATTAAAAAGAAAAAGAAAAACAATTACTCTAGGAAAATGGGCAAACCTCCCAATTGAATAATTTCGCAGCAGCCTTTTGTTCACGCTTTCGATGTTGCTCAATGTTTTTCCCAGGATCCTTGTGTGTTAGCTCTGCTAAACTGTTTAAGAAATTCTTAGTATGCAAAAGATCATGGACATCTCCATGAAGAATCTCGAAGTATTTGCTGCATCTAAAAAATGAGACCAAGCAAACATTTATGAATGTACACTCTCAAAAGTTCTCAAGTGAATCGCCACTGACAAGTTAAGGAACTCACGGATTATTAGAGTCTTCAACTGCTCCATTCTCGGCAAATCTAGGTGATCCAGAATGAATTACAAGCTCATTTTGAGCATGAGCATACCATTTAGGTATACTAAGATCGCTGCCAGATATTCGCTGAAGCTGAAAGCCAATAACTATAGGATCACGTAACCTCCTAGCTCCACTTAACTGTGATTTAAAGAAAAAAGAACATACGCATATAAGAAATTAGTGAAAGGTAGCAAAGGCAAAATATTTAATTTTATATATAAGAAAATAATGATGAGAAGAGGGTTAAGTGGAGACCATATGCATATCTTTTTTGTGTCGATGGAATTCCATATTCCTACATACTAGTGTAGTGGAATAGCAATTAGATACAGACGTTATTGAATTGTACTGATTTTTAAAATTTAACATCTTCACAAAATCAATCTCCCCTAAGTTGTGTATAAGCTTCTACCTATGGATTCTTAAAGATATGCATAAGCTTCCAAACGGAATTCCATATTCCTACATAAAAACAACCCCTTTGTCACAAAAAATCAGTACACTTCATTGAATTGGAAGAGATAGACAGAAAAGCAATAGATTGACGAACTGATAGCTTTGTAACATTAGGAAAGAGGGGAGATGATTTGACCTGATAGAGGATGATGACGATGACCCTTCTAGACGAAGATCCTTCTAGTCCTAATCTTGTCCTCATCCTGCAACTTGTGAATCTCCGTTTGCAACTATGCAATACACAACTCAGGGAAGATTGATTTGGCCGGAGAAGACTAAATTAGGCTATGGATAAAAATCACTCATTTCCTTCACCTTTCTTTTCCAGAGAAGACTATAGTCTCAATCTCAATTTCAATATCGATAGCCTCAATCTCAATTTAAATTTCCTGATTCCCTTCTAGAGGAGAAGGTTAACAATAAGTTACTGCTTACATCACAAAATCATCCATCTACAACCAATATCAATCATTCAATCTCAATTCTCAACCAGCCAGATTAGAGTGAAGATCATACCTTTCGATAATCTCAATTTCAGTTTTCTTCCGGATTCCCTTCTATCCCATCCATTTGCAACAGCCACCTCTGCATCTTTCCTACAAAAAAAAATATTCAATACAAGCTACAATCCCAAAATTGAAACCCTAGATTATAAAGAAAAGCAAAAATTACAACTAACCACAAGGGGTTTGGGTGGTCGGGAAGCACAGCATCCATGGCTTCGAGCATGAGTCATCAGCGCTCTCCCCGTGCGTAATCACCAGGCATTACTACTTCCGGATCCCATCGAGGTCAATGAACACGGGCTCCTCGGCCGACGCTTTCAGAACCCTAATACTCGACAACAGGTGGTAGAATCTGCTGTCCTTAACCCTTATTTAATTTGTCATATGGCCTGCTGTCATAGTGATATTGTCATCCACTTCTTTTCTCTAATTGTGAAGCCAGAGTTGCCCTCCTCGTTCCTAACATTGCAAAGAGAAATTCAGATAAACCCTTACAATAAAACTTTTACCAAAAAATCAAGACAAGATCAGAGTCTGCACATGCCTTTCCTCATCCAAAACTCGAGTGCAGTGATCACACATCTGGTACAGTTTCCCAAGATTTAACCTAAGCTGTGCTTATTAGATTGTGAAAAATCAACAACATTGTGTTTTGTCAGTAATGTGTACATTTTCCTCCATGATTGCAACCATGTTCTATGAAATTAATGGAAATGAATCAAGGTTTTTTCACAAGAAGTGAAGAACTCAATCATCATATGACAGATCAATTCAAGTCAAAAATCCAAATGTACAATAGTAGCACCAACCAAGCCCTAACCCTAACAGCAGAACAACATTGAAACCGGAAGAAAAACGCTCACCAGAACATGAACTCCGGAAGGCGACGGACGAAAGGCTGAAACTCGTCCGAGCTATGAGTAGGGAGTGTGGGCCCTCAGCGTCTTTGGGATCCTCATGAGGAGAGAGAAAGACAATGAGGAGGTTGAGGATGTAGATGTCGAGAGCGTAGGGGACGATGTAGAAGCCCTGGAGGATGAGAACGCGGAGGACGTTCCCTCTGTTCGCTCACCGTCGCTGCATCCTCACCGCACAACCTCTTCACCTCTCCGTCCTTCTCTATTCGCCGGACCTTCCCTCTAGCCCTGCTGGTTTCCACCGCCCTCATCACCTCCCCTCTTTCCCCTCCACCAGATCCTCTCTCGCGCTCGCCCTCCTACCTAGCACTCCCGCTCTCTCCCGCACCCGCGCACCGGCTCCACCCTACCTCCTCGTGCTCGCCTTGAATCGTTCTTCCTCGGTCTTCTCCTCCTGTTGCTTCCTTTTGAATGAGAGGGAGTTGGAAAGCAGTTTGTGGGGAGAACGTGGGGCTAAGCAGGAAGGAGAGAAAAGCACGAAACCGCTTCAACAAATGCGGAAAAAAAAAAATCAGTGAAACTCCTTTTCGGAAAAAAAAAAAAAAAAAAAAAAACTCACCAAAAATTGCTAGCCTTGACACGTGGCAAATTCTTTTCTAAAGAACTTGCTTTTGCTATTATATTGTAGGGATTATTGGTGGCTTGGAACAACGTCATGAACCAATGGGTTGTTTTGTTTTATTGAAAATGGAATACTTGTGTCAACTGAAACCCGGATTTTAATCTTTGTCAATAGGGCCAGTTACGTGGTCCCAATTATCCAATGGGCTACTCATGGGCCTGTGGCTAAGCCCAGCCCAGTTCATCTTGCACTCTTTTCATTTGACCCGATTGTATGAACAAAGATCTCCCCAAGTTTTTCCGTTGATTGTTCTTGTTCACGCTGAGATTGTGTGTTTGGTGCTGGTATAATATCCATGTTTCGATTTAATATATAATAAGTTGCAATTAGATACTCGAGCAAAAAATTATAAACGTTTTAAGATTGAACAGATGCAAACTATTTTACACGCCGTTTAATAAACCAAGATCGAGATGTTTCTAATTTTTTCTAAAACTCACATCTTCCAACTTAGGATTTCGCTAGAACTCTTTGTCTCGATCAACTCGAATCGGATCATTCAAAATACGGTTTTGAGCAACTTGAGCTGATTTTGAAGGGCTTCCAATGGCTTCATCTCGTTTCACTCTATTCGACCATAGCAGTTTCAACTTTCATTCAAAGAGGCTTGTATATATAAGCACCTCTTAAAACCTTAGCATCTCAATCTCTTTTTAGCCGTATTGCAATCGTATTATGTCTCATTGACTCGGCTACTGGCTACTCTTATATAGAACTTTGTAAAAGCAAAAGTCATTCCTTCTTAAGTTTTTTTTTTCCCTGTTGGGTCCATTCTATGTTGCACTGAAAAGATCCTTATCTTTCATATCTTGGTATTGGATTCTTCATCTTTTCTGTCCATTAATCGCCTCGGCGTTTCGTAGCCTTGAAAGAAGGGATTGCAAACAGTGGAGAGATGCTATCAAGGCGAACGAGGGTTAGACTAGGCTAAACGAGATAGTATCCTTTTTTTTACGAGCTCTACTTCTCTATTCCTTCTACTAGTGTGTCTATGTGTGGTATTTTCATGCTTTGTCTGGTTTAGTCACTTTCAGAGGTGCGGGTCATTCGGAAACTCTCTCTCAACCTAGTCGGGGAAAGAGAGTGTACAATGGGACCTCTCAGACCTTGCTCTAAGCGGGATATACTGGGTTTGCTGTTGTTGTTGTTGTTTACTTAATGAGTAAAATTTGTATTCAGTTATTGATTCATGCTATCACTTTGTGGACAAAAAATGAAGAACAGGAAGGAGATATAGTATCAATTAATACAACTGCTATCCATTAAATTATGTGAACATAAACATGGAGAAGGGGAGAGGGGAAGCCATGGCTTCTTTCGACGAAACGAAAACGAAAAAGAAACACAAACACAAAGGGTGACACCACCTTCTTATTCAGCAAATACCTATCTTAGGGTTAACCCTCCCCTCCTCTTTTGTTCACATACTCGGAAGCTAAGGGGGGCTGGCTGCTCAGTGAGCACCACAGCCGCAGTTGGTGCAGCTGCAGCTGCTGCCGCACTTGCACTTCCCGTCGTTCTCGGTGGCTGCCACGTCCATCACAACGGTTTCGACAACGCTGCATCACACACACACAAAAAAAATACATGAACTTTAGATTTGTAATTGGATATAAAAAAACACGAGTAAGAGCTTGTGTATAGATAGATTTTATATACGTACGTGGTTTCGATGATCTCTTCGGTTCCCTTCTTCCTGCAGTACATACGTACAACAATTAGGTAAATGTCATAAGATGGCCGGCTATGTATAGTTAGTTAACATGAGTGTGGTGTGTGGTGAGGAGACACTTACACGCACTGGTTCTTGTCAGCACAGTCGCAGTTTCCGCAAGTGTTAGACATGGTCGATGAGCTAGCTTAGGGTGTGTTGACAAGAGGTGGTTGTATATATGTAACAAATTGCTTTTGGTTTGCTAGCTGTGCCTTTGAGTGAGCTGTTAGGGATGGTATTTATAGATGAATTTGGCCTTCAACTTGACCCAATCAAGGGTATAAGTGGACGGAAGGAATCGGTGGTGGTGGTGGTGGGGTGGGGTGTTTGATTGATGGTGATGGCCATGGCTTTTTCTTCCTCTCGTGTCATCTTCAACCGTCTCCCTTTCTTGGAGAGCGAAACATCCAAAGTCCCAATTACCAACGCCACACCAATATGGGTGTGGCGTTGGTCCCATTCACATCTCTCAATAACGTGGTTATACCATTCGGATTTCAGAGAAGAAAAACTTAGGTCACACACAATATTTGGCCATACTCTGTGAAACCCGACGATGTTCGGACTTGCAATTCCCAACACTGCAGCAATTTTGGTTTCTGATTTCTGCATAATTATACAGCCATCTTCAATCTTGTTTCGAAGCATTTCGAATCTTTTCATGTTGAAATCGAACTTTTGCATAGTTTTCTAGTTCGTTGAGTATTGAAATGAGTAAACATTCTTAAGTGAAAAGGGAAGGCCCAAATGAAAAGGTTGGGAGAATATTTTGTGGCCAGATTTTAGTAGAACTGAAGAAGCACTTGAGAATACCTCTTTTTATCTGGAATATATTTTCAATTCAAGTCACATTCAGCATATCTTCCTCCCAGTCCCACCTTCTAATCCTAACAAATTCTATATCAAAACTCTTTTTTTTTTTTAGTTCACATCAAAGAGTTTCCTGCTTCAATCAAATTCTTACCTAATTCAAAAAAAAAGAAGACATTGTTCATCAAAATAAGCATGCACCGGGCATCGTTTGATTTCATTCATCATTGAGTTTATTACAAATTTGAACAGAAGGATCCAGGTGACACAAATGGAACCTCTTTATGATATAAAATCAAAACTGTACAGGAAAGGTGGGGAGGAACAAGAGACAAGTAACCATGTCGAGGTGGTTGAGCCGAAAAGGATCTCAGGGTAGTACCCGATGGTCCCCGGTTTGACTCTTGGATATGACCGCTCTCTATTTAGCAAAATCAAGGAACAAGAGACAAGTAAAGATGGCCTGATGCAGTGGAACTCATGGATGCCCACACAAATACAAGAGAGCATCTTCAATCTTCAATGGTTTAGCTTCAAAGCCTGAGAGGTTACATCATTCCCAACCTTCCATTTCGGAGCCCTTATCAACTCATTTGATGGCAACTAATTTCTATCATCCTACTTTTTTTCTTTGTAATTTTTGGGTAAAGATGAATCTTTTTTAAAGCTGTCACTCATGAAGAATAAAAGAAAAATGGGGGAAAAGGAGTTCATCTGAACTTTATCACCGAATCTATAAGACATTGAAGCTAAGAATTGGCATCATTGAACAATATAAGAAAACGTTGCAAATATTATCATGACAAAGAATCAATTTGCTACCCAAAATGAATATGACATGACTGCTAGTTATTGTAAGAGAGGTAACGTAAAGATAGGGCACAAAACAGCAGGTACAGGTGCATGTTGTGAGCCTGGAACCACCCGCAACACCACCATCTCAACCACAATCATCTCATAGACAGCTACCCAACTCCGGTAACGCAAATACAAATAAGAGTACGATACGGGCATGGATACACAGGAATTTTCTAAAGAATATGAAAAAGGGAGTAGGTGCAGATGAACAAGGAGCGTAAAACCAAATTGTAACAAGCAAAACAACCAGAAGAGTGGAAGGGGATTCAGGTATACAAAACCGGCAAATTGATTTAAAATCTGAGATATATGATCTTTGAATGAAAGCAGAAGGCTGGATGGTGCAAACAATTTCTAAATTGACAAAAGTGCATCCCCAATCATTCCATCAAGATGGAGGTGTATGGGTATGTATTTCATTTCAATAAGAAATTTCAATGTCGTTTAGGGTTTCATGCTCGGGGGTATTTGAATGCAAACAAAATGATGCTAGGATAAAGGGTGATAAAGCAGCTGATTTTGAAGGACATCTCTCACAGATGAGATGGGTATGAGAACTTTGTAGGTGCAAGACATTGTAATTTAACTATACAAGCCAATTCTTCCAGTTGAAACAAGAATAGGAAATTCAATCAATGATGCAAAGTATCTCACTGCTGCTCCCATTAAAAAGGATAATAACACAGCAAGTTAAATCCTCAGTTCTGACGGCCATGCACGGTCAGTATTTGATCAAAGATAAGCCATATTAACAAGCAAAATCATGGCATTCTAATGCATACCAACAGCTGTATGTAGCGGGAACAAAAAATCATGGCTGAAATTCTTCTAAGCAAACAAAAAGATGAGGAAAGATCAAATACTTGGAAAGGCGGAGAAAAACCCACAAAGCAATTCCACAATGTCAACTCTCGGATGCAGCCAGTGACTAGCACACTCCAAGAGGTCAGTATCTGACGACATCCTGAAGGCAGTCATAGAAATGAGATATGCTGACCTTCTCCCTACCAGCGTATATGGCCTCAGCTTTGCCACCGTATTCTCCTTGTGCAGCCATTTCAATTAGCATGTATAATTTCTTGATTGGCATCTGTAAACCGAAAATTAACAGTGAGTATGAAGCTTCTTTTGTTATGTCATCTAGATTTTCCTTGCATTTACCAGCTTTAACATGAAATAATAAGCTGTAATCTACTCCCCAGAAAATTAAATATAACTCACATCATTCAAAGCCTCAGCAGCAGAATCAATGTCATCTTCGGCGAAAACGCTAAGCTGTGTCAACACCTGAACAAGAGGCCATAAAAAAAGGAGAGATTACAAATCCAAACATGTGTATATACAAAAGAATAATTTCTTTTCTTCTGTTTTCTTACTAGAAAATGACTGCAAAACCAAGTTACAATTACCCACCAAACCTACGATGTAAGATTACACATTTCTGCTCCTTATGAAGATAAACAATCTTTTGAAAAAGAAAATGAAGAAAACTAGATTATGTGAAGCATAATGGAGGCTAACCACTCAACTCAGAAGCAACATCCCTAACTGTACAAAAATCATTACAGAAATTGAGGGTTTAAGTTGAGTGTAGACATCATCAGAACGGTGTTTAAAACAAAAGGAGAAACCCGGTTATTATCATAACATGGCCATTCCTATTCTCATCACTACTATGAAACACATGACTCTCCCCATGTTCACAACGTTGCTCTCACATATCATGCCACACAAATCTTTCCAACGGCAATTGAAATGTAACTATATATATACTTTAAGTATTCCAGTTAAAAAAAGGATGAAATGAGATACATGTACTAGGCACAAATATCAATTAAATAGATGATCCAGGTTGGGGTTGCAATCCTTGCAAAGGAAGCACTTACCTTTTTGGCATCTTCAGTTCTCAATGTAGGAACATGATAAGTGACTGAAAAGGCACCACAGACACCAACAGAATCCAAGAAACTTACTTCACTTGTAGTCCCTATAACAAGAAGATTCTTCCCCTGTAATGAAAAGAAAAGATTCACTTGGTTGAAAAATGTCAAAAAAACACATTATTTTCATCACAGGGAGAGAATTCCCACTGCTCTATTCATTCTTGAAAGATCATGCAACATAACCGTGTTGCATAGAGGGTTGATCTGTTGCATCCTAGATCTTTAGCAACTAGAAGACCCAAACATAATTGTTCTTACATCAATATCGTTGTTTGTAATAATCAAGGACTTAAGGTTGTTGCGCGATCTAGCAGTACATCTCAGGCAGGTTATTTTCTTCAGCCATTTCACTAGAAACTATCAGTGTAATTAGAAATCTACACACAGGAGTAGGTGATGTAGTCATGTACACCTTGACTACCTTTTTAAGTAGAACCACTGGAAATTGCAGTACACGATTGTAAATCATATCAGACTAAAGGGCTCTATCAAAGGATCATCATATTGACAGCCTATATCACTACATCTTTATATTGATTCAATGGAATAAAAAATGAGATGGGTATCATGGGTTGATGGAAAAATACCTGTGGAGGGAGCCTTTTCAAAAGGACCAGCAAGGTTTGAGCAATTACATTTGAAAAGCGTGGACCAATAGCAACATACTCTAGAAGCCTACATATCATGCAATTAAGGAAATGAAGGTAAGAAAAGAAAATAGCAAACAATGGAAAGAGTGAAAGTGGAAGTAAGAAAGAGTTGAAAGGTTTTAGTCACGGGTTACCTCTCAATGTCATCAAGGATGATTACACTCAAAGGTGACCTGTAGGCATCCTCAAAGACCTACAAGCAAATATTTAAATTACACTACCATCTGAAGTTTGTAACCAACAATGGGTAAGGTCCCAGTTAGTTAGTTAAATTTAGATGTAAAAGAGGGTTGTGAGCACTCATTCTTTTACCACAAGCAGATATATCATAACACGTCAAAAAATTCAATCTAAAAGATAAGTAGTTTAGAACCTTGACAATTCGTGCACATTTAGTGGCTTCACTCAAACCAATCATGGATTCTGCTGAGACCTGTTTTATTGGGCAAGCAAACATTTTTATAATAAAAGAGCATATCAGTTAGTAAGTAATCAGATGTGCATAAACATATAATTTCAAAACTCAAGGAACGCTCTTGAAACGACACGATCACGAGAAGAGGGGACTTACAATCTTCACATACGGGAAATCACTATCAATACCAACTGTAGCGGCCAGTGCAGTTTTTCCACTACATAATTCAAAAGATAAGAAAAAAGGGGGGATTAGTCAGACACATGAGGGAAAGGCAAGGAAGGCAAGGGAAAACACTGCTTACCTGCCACTTGCGCCTTCTAGAAGACAAGTCATTAGTGGACTTCCTTTGCTCGATCTTACTTGATCTGCTAGTAGCATAGCTCTTTGTTTGATATGCTCATGGCGGGAACCACAATCCACCATGCCATTAAGCCTGCATCGGTCATCAAACAGATCAAGTATAAGATAAATATGGACCAACAGACAACGTAGGTTACTGGTCATCCAGCCCATTGTCAAAATCAGTACCTTAGTCAAAATGAAACCTTCCAACGTTTCAAAAGACATTCCAAATAAACAATAATATATCTTAGGCCATTGAATATAAGTGCAAAAGAGGAAAGACAAACATGCATAATAAGATCTGGAGCATAACAGAAAAGTTAGTCACTAGGTATTAATAACTATTTGGGTGCCATAATCAATCCAAGACGTGATCAACTTCAAGAGATTATATGCCACCTCGAAAGAGTGGGTTTGTTTGCTAAGAGGCAAAATAGTATAACATATTGCACCCGTAAATGAAAATAAACATTCTTCTCATGGAATAGTAGGCTAAGGGGCAACATACCTGCAACGTTCGAGGTCATCTGTGGAGGCTCCAAATGCAGGTTTAACTTCATACACAGCATTCAAGAAGTCCTCCATTGTTACTTTAATATTATCTTCATCAACCTGTTGAGTCAGATTATCCATGCTTACTTGACGGTTCAAAGCGTAAGAGACTGCACTTTTCACTACACCTTCAAGCTCAGCTCCACTGTAGTTCTTTGTTCTAGCAGCAAGTTCTTTTAAGTTAACATCTGTAGCAAGAAACGAATTTTCTTTCATTTTTTTTGTATGAATTTCTAGAATCTGAAAACGACCCTCCTCACTAGGTAGTCCAATCTCAACTTGAACTTCCAGACGTCCAGGCCTAAGGAGTGCTTCATCAAGCAAATCCTTTCTGTTGGTCATACCAATAAGCAAAACATTATTAAGTGCCTCCACTCCATCAATCTTTGTGAGTAGCTGATTGACAATGCTATCATGAACTCCAGTGCCATCCCTAGTTGAACCTCTTGCCTTACAAATTGCATCAATTTCATCAAAAATAATAACATGGAGATCACTCTGATCCCCCCTAGTCTTTTGATCTTGCTCAGCATCAGCAAATAAATCCCTCACATTCTTTTCAGTCTCACCAACAAACTTGCTCAAGACTTCAGGCCCATTCACAATTTTTGGTTCCCGCCCATCCAGCATTTTCCCAATTTGCCGAGCAACCAGGGTTTTTCCAGTGCCAGGAGGACCATACAGAAGCATACCTTTGACATGTTTTATGCCCAGTTTACTAGTCACATGTGCAGGGAAAACTCTCGAGGCAAAGGCTCTTCTAAAGATGTCTGCAAACTCTGCACTTAAACCACCGATACCAAGTGACTGCAGATTAAACTCTTTGTGCTTAAAGATGTTGCTGCCAGCTGCTTCACGCTGGTTAACAATCTTTATTCCACTTGAGTTCGACGCTTGAAAAACAATGTACGTCTCTGGTGATATCATACCCCTCTCAATTTTATGTTTTTGCTTTCCTTCAATCTCAGCCTGGCTGACTGTGTAAACGAAGGTATTCCCAAGATACTCAAATGTCACCGTTTGGCCTACAGTCATGACCTGCACAATGTAGTAAAGGCCCACGAAGGTTCAGTGATCCATTACCGAGAACAACAAACCAAGTCCAGGTATTGACATTTTTCCTCGTCTATCAACATCACCTGTAAGAAGCAATCCTTTTTGGACAACAAAATAAATCGCTAAAATATCATCGCTCAAAACAATAGCAAGGTGGCACCCAATTTGTATACACGATAAGATCGCTAACCACATCCCGCCTCCAGAATCGACGAACTTTCATTAGGATATGTTATAATTCGTTTAGAGATTTCAACCCTAAATCAACAAATTACAAACAAAATTCGCTAGCACAAGATATAAGTAGCAACTAAGAAGCAACGATTGAAACAATAAAGAAACTAGCAAACAGAAGATCTTGCCTGGTTAGCAAACCTCCCCTTGATCTGTTCACACAAGCGAATAGCATCAACATGCTCCTCTCTAGTCCCCTTCTTGTGAAACTCCAGCTCCAACGTGAGCAACGCGAGACTGAAGTTCTCCGGCGGCACAAATCTGGTCAACGGAACGAAATCCCCGGACGAGACTCTGAAGTAACGACGTTGAATGGCATTCAAGCCGATTTCGCCACCGGCGATCGCGTTGTGAGGTACGACGGAGAGGACGCCAGCATCGTTGGGGAAAGCGGCTAAGCAGAGGTTCGATCCAGGGACAGCGAATAACCGGACGTCCGCCGGCGAGCAGTAGGCGAGGTTGGTGAATGCAAGATCTTTCCCGGGTGAAGAGGTGATTTTCATTTTGACGGATTCGCTAGATCCGAACCCCATTGTTAGCAGATCGATCGAGTTGAGGAACAAAATCAGTGGAATAGGAAGTTAAAGCACAAGTTTCCAGGGTTTTGGGGCAATCGGTGGAGGGAGATGGTAAGGAATTTTGGGGATTTATCAGTTCGGAGAACGTAAGCGCTAAGGAATGAAGTGGGAGAAGGAAATTGACTTCAACAAGGAAGGGGCTCGTTGAAGGTGGACCGCGGACACGCCGGAGGAGAGCCTCTGAAAAGAAAAGAAAAGAAAAAATGAAGTTTTTTTTTTTTTTTTTTAGGAAAAATGGACAAAAATAATACTATCGAGTATCAATTTTTGGCCAAAAATAATACGAAATTTGAAATTGACAGTTTCATATACGAACTATCACCTTATTAACCAAAAATAATATATATGTGTATTCCAATGAACTTTTTGACCAAATACGCCACGTGGACACCGGAAAACACACATGATATAAATTTTTGCCACATCACCAAATTTGTAAGTTTTGTCATGTTATAAATTTAATTTTTCATTTTTTTTAAAAAGAAAAATTAAACAAATAGGCAAATAGCTACATTACGTACCTTTCGATGCTTATAAATCGTCTACATCCATCGCAACTTCTTTAAATATTTCCATGCTCGGAAAGCGCAATCGTCTATAAGCATCGAAAGGTACGTACAATAGTTATTTGCCTATTTGTTTAATTTCACTTTTTCAAAAAAAAATAAAAAAAAATTTATGGCATGGCAAAACATACAATTTTGGTAAGGTGACAAAAATTTATATCATGTGTATTTTCCGGCGTCCACGTGGCGTATTTGGTCGGAAAGTTCACCGGAATACACATATGTATTGTTTTCGGTTAATAGGGCGATAGTTTGTATATGAAACTGTCAATTTCAAAGTTCGTATTATTTTTGGCCAAAAGTTGATACTTGGTATTATTGTTGTCCATTTTTCCTTTTTTTTTTTATGTTGATAATTCCACTGCTAATTTTTACTATTTTCACCGCTAATCACCGTAGTCTATGACGGTAGTTCTATTGACGGATATCAGAATCTACCGTTGCATGGTGCGGTGGGTGGGACGTATGAGTTAAAAGTCCACCGCAGTAACGTAACTTAAGAATTTTTTTTTTAACATTACACTTTTTTTAAAAAAAATTAGACTATGGCCCGACTGTGGTGAAACCTTTAAAAATAAAAAGAAGGTTGCTGCACGGAAAATGCAGACTTTTGCTTTTCCAGGCATTTGACTAATTAGATGTGGAGCTTACTTCAGCAATTCAATTTGAAGACCCCTTGCTTTGAAATGGGCACTTCGTTATTTCCTTTTCCCGTTTAATTTGGCGAGCCTTGCTCTTAATTTTGTCTGTCGGGCCTTAGGTCCGACAGGTGTTTTTTTTTTTACCAAATTTTTTAAAAAAATTAGATTAATGAAGGCCATCGTTAAGTTGCGGTGACTTCTTTTCCATTTTTTTCTCAAAATTAAATTAAATTTTATTTACAATTTTTTTTGTATTTTTTAGGCCACCGTAAACATTGACAGTGACTTGAAACAATTCGCATACTGGATCATATTCAGGTGTACACTGCGGCGGCCAGTGAGATACGTCATTAAGGTCACCGTCAATGTCTACGATGATTAGCGGTGGATATAGTAAAAATTAGCGGTGAAGATATCCGCGCCGATTTTTTGATACAAAAATTTGAAATAACAGATAAATATTTTTTTAATAAAATGCGAGGGCGAAAGATAGCTGGATGGAATATTATGATATAACAAAAAAAAACTAATCTAAAACCCCGCAGTCTAAGGAAAATGACATTATGCTTGAAGTGGAAGGCCCTCGAACGATAGTGAATAATGAGATTATGGGATAGCGGAAGCTAAAACAACGTCTCACCGTCGGAAGACAGCGAACAGAAATCCACGACAATGAAAAAGATGACTCCTAGATAATTATGGACCACACGACATTCATCTCACTTAGATGAGGGATCTTTAGTGACCCCAAACACCGCCATGAGTCCACGACCTTCGTGATCAACAGGGTTGTTTGAGTGCCCCTTCTTCCGAAACTAAAAACGAACCACACGAAAAAAGCAAAATAAAAAACTCTACATGCCTAGACAAGGTCCGGTGTACCACAATCTGGAGATTTTCAATCTTTCAAATCTTAGTCTTGTCCAAAAAATTTGAGATTGCATCGCAAGTCTGGTTTTTAATGTTTCCTTTGCAAGTTTCAAATTATGTCCTTGCTCCGCAAACACAAAGTCTTCATGTGAAAGCTTCGAGATTTGCTTTCGAAGCAAGCAAACCTTAACGCCTTTATTTTATTTAAGTAAAAATTTGAGATCAAACAAGGCTGATTCTCGAGAGGCCGATGGATCGACAGGCGAAAACCGCCTAAACATACAATGTAAATAGAAAACATGCATAGCGAAGCAAATAGAACCCTACAACAAGAAAAATTAAGAAGAACTACTCCCAAAAAGTTGAGGACGCCGGCAAAAAAACGAAGTCAAACACCACCAAACAGTGGCACCGCGGGCCAGCGATACTGCAAGAATCTATCTTCCGTGGGTAGTGCAGACGAAACTGCAAAGGTAGGGAAGCTCATTCCCGTATATGGAGATGCCCTGAACGTAGTACCACGACCCTAACTAGTCCCGACTTCGAGCTTCACGACCTTGACGCCTTTTTTTTTGTTCAATCTTCATTGTTCCTCCAAATATAATTTATGTTTTTTTTCCTTTCTTTCAATTTTCATTTTGCCTTTTCATGCTTGCCAAACAAGTTACACGTGTTTCAAATTTTCGTTTATTACAGTATTGTTTTCCGGAATAAGATCATCTACAACCTATAGTGTAACCTTATGTGTAACACAAAAATATTTATACTATAAATATTTAATAAAAAAAAATTTAAAAATATATTTATGTTTCAAACAAATGCTAGTATATACTTGTGAAAAAAATTGATGAAAATACATGTTTATATTTTTTATAAAATCATATTCTAAAATAATCTATCTTTCATTTATTAAAAATTGTAAAAAAATGTATTTTCATCAATTTTTTTTATAAACATATACTAGAAATTGTTTAAAACATAAATATATATATTTTTAATTTTTTTATTATAAATTTATAGCATAAATATTTTTGTGTCACACACAAGGTCACATACAGTGTTGTAGGTGATCTTCACTCTTGTTTTCCGATCTTTAAACTTTCATACTTGTGAAGGGCTGGTCATAATTCGATTTGAACCGATTTTTTGAGCCGAACCGAAAAAACTGGAACCGAGCTGAGGTATTTCGGTTTAGGTTTTCGGTTCAAGAAAATTTCGGTTTTCGGTTTGGTTTGTACTCGGTTCGGTTAAACCGGGGAAAAAACCGAATTTTTTTACTAATGGATAATTACTGAAAGGCCGAACTCTGAAATTGGGTTATTTTCATATTCGGCTCGCACAGTCGCACTCGCAGCCTCGCAAATCACCAGCTTGCCTTCAGCCCTTCACCAACATCTTTACCAGTTCGTCCTCTCCGGTGTCGACCGTGTCCAGATTCGTGCTCCAGCCGCCGGTGAGGTGGTCGGCCACCCGCCCACCGGCTCCGCTCGTCAGGTGAGGTGTGACACTCGGCTCTCCTTCTCACTCAGTTCTCGCTCGGCTTATCGCCTTCTCGTCTCTCCTTCAGGCTTCAACTTCTCGCTCGACTTCTCAGAGTATGATACTGTAATCATCCGCCTTCTCTTCGACTTCGTAGCCCCTCAATACTCGACTTCCTCAACAGATTCAAGTTCAACATCATCACTATCAGATGTGAAAATCCCAAATCTGAAATAAACTGTCATATTAGATGATTAGGGTTTGGTTTTCTAATTGAATATGAAAATTCGAAATAATGTTTTTTAGATCAGTAGATGAATTATTGAAGTTTCAAATTGAATCCGAAATCAGATTGGGGGAGTATTGGTTGATAATGTTGATTCAATGATTTCGAAATTAGTAGATCTATACATCGATTCATTTAGGTTCAAAATCGAACCTAAACCAAACCGGTTAAAAATCGAGCCAAACCTATTAGTTTTGGTTCGGTTTACATTTTTTGGGATTTCGGCTTTCAGTTCGGTTCGTCCAGGTTCGGCTCGGTTTTAGACCGATGAACAGCCCTACTTGTGATGCAAGCACAGGCGAAGAGGCTTCCAGAGGAATTCAACTTCATACTTGCGACCGCGACCCTGCCACCACCCTCGGCAGCCTAAAAAGATGCATCCAACATATTTCTTTCAGACCTGAGTGGTATTGTTCACCACCTAAATCCTAGTCCTCCAAATCGAGGTGTTATTCGAGTCAAACGAGTCGAGTACTTAAATGCTTATACTTTACTCGTTTTTTAATCGAGTCGAGTTCGAACCGAGCCTGATTTTTGTTTCGAGCTAAGAATTCTTCTCATATTCAGATCACGAGTATTTAACTAAGCTCGAGCTCGTTTTTCAAAAGATCGTTTTAGGCTCGTTTTGAGCTCGTTTTATATAAACTCATTTAAACATGCACTAATGCAATCTATAAACTCGTTTTGAGTTCAAGCTTGTTTTGAGCTTGTATAAAGCTCGAGTTCGACTCGAGCTTGTGACGAGCTTGAGCCGAAGCTCCGAACAAGCTGCTGTAACGGAAGCTCGGCTGAGCTGCGAAGCTCATTTTGAGGGAGTATTGGTTTTCATTGTGCTATTAACGGAAGCCCAAAGGGCTTGAGCTTGTGAGGATGCTTGCAAGGTTTTGGTGACTTCGATTTGTCTTGCGCTTGTGTGCTCGCCTCATTTTCTATTGCTCAATTTTCTCCGATGCATGTTCTGAGGGCTCGCCGTCTACCGTTTATCGGCCTCTCGAGGAGACAGGTTTGTCTAACTCTCGAATCTTTGCCTTATCAAAAAAAATTGTAAAAATGTCATTTCTAACTTAAAATAATAATTTTAAAATCAATCCAAAATCTAACAAAACCCCAAAAGTGTCGCTAACGACCCTCTCCTGATTTTGGTAAATGGAAAGCGGCCATCCGGAGTTCTAACCCGACCTTTGAAAATCATTCACAAGTCCTTTTCGATTGAACTATTCCGAAATGGTTGCTACCCACCCTCCTCTCTTTGCCCCCTTGCAGATTAAATATGCCCATTGAATTTGGTTGAGCTAGTTAAATATGCTTGGTGATCTAGATTGTCAATGCAGTACAATACTATATATTTCTTCTTCTTCCTGCATTCGTTAATTGCCCTTTTGTCCCTTGCATATCAATTTAGTTTTCATTGGCTCGTTTTCTTGTAGAGTGCGTTTCTATTTGTTATATTGCTCCGCTTTTCATTTTTGTTTTCGTTTGTATGTATTGATGAGTTTCCGTCCGCAGACTTGTCGACCATAGAGATTCGGGTATATGTGATATCTAATTATTTCCTAATTAAAAAAAAAAAGAGTTATAGACAAGATGTTAAAATAACTATTAGCCAGACATATTTTATTAAATTGCCTACCAAGTCCTTTCGACCTTGTTGACAAGGCCTCTAGTTTCCTCTTCTTCCGACCTCTTTCACTTCAATCTCCTTCTTCGACCCGTTCATCTCCTCCGACTTCTACTCCATCCTCGCCACCTCGCTCTCATAAGCCTCTATTGGCAAGCTATTCGCCTCCACTCCCACCATCATCGTCGTTGACCCAACCCCCCGTGCCATCGCTACTAGTATCTCCATCATCACTCAGAACTCCTCCCAGTCGATCCATCTATTCCCGTCCACATCAAACTTGTCAAAAAACATATAGTCAATATCCTCGCCCGTCTGTTTCGAAAAAGGTTCTTTACCGAGAGCAGTCTAAAGCTTAAAAATATAAGATAATAGGGATGAACTCATTTAGAGTTTTTTATTCCTCGGTCCGATTCGTAAATATTTTTTTAGATTGAAAATGGGTTATGTACAATTTAATCAAAATTATCCTGTTTCTATCTTGTCTATAGCCTCACTATCCTAAACAATACTAAAGCAGAACCTGTTTCTGCCACGTGTCAAATTTTGGTGAAGTAACTGCCACGTGTCAAATTTTGGTGAAGTTTTTTCCCGCCAAAAATTTATCCACTTATTTTCTACCATGTGTCAATTATCATGCCACATCTTTTTTCTAAATTTTTATTGTTATTATAAAACAAAACTATATATATTGTATCGACTCATTGTTAATTTAGGACAAAAGAAGATTTGGACGGATATTTCTTAAGCTAAAAATGTCTTTTCTACACTTTTCTATTTTATAAATATTTCGTATAATCACTTTCATTTAATATTTGTTTTCTTAGAATTTTGTTATTATATTCCAACAATTCAAATTAAAGCACATATTTTATATTATCCGTGAATACAATATATAGTCGTTAGGAAGTACAAATATATTTTCTAAACTTCATTTACAGTAAGTTTTTATTTTATTTTATGTCTTTGATTCTTTCTTACATAAGTAGTTGATAATAACTTACCAAATCAAATCACGTCAAGGGAGTGTTGTTTCAAGGTTAATCATTTTTGCTTCAACTTAATGATATTTTTTTAAATGTTTTTTCCCTTTAAATTAGCTTTTAACGTCTTTACTTTCGCTACTTTACATTCTAGCTATATGTCTAAAAAATTATGATATTTTCATGTTCATTCGTTTAGTGATGATGTATTTTACTGTTTTTCTCTTTAAATTATCTTTTCACATATTTATATTCTTTCCTTTACATTCTATATGTCTACACAATTGTGATATTTTCATGTTCATTTGTTTAGTGATGGTGTAATTACATATAACATATTGTAAAGCTACATATCTAACTAGATTTCATTAACCAGGTTTGCATCTAAGTGATGGTCAAATCAAGGATTATGCACCGGCGGAGATTGAAAAGTTGTTGCAGCGCAATAGAAGTACTCTTAGACGTTATCCTGACATGCCTTTACCAGATGAAATTTCCATATTAGACGAGAATAACAAACTAATCCAGGAGGAACTTCGTTATAACAGATCGTTGCAACATGATGAGCATATTAGGCTCATCTCAGGTTTCACGGAAGAACAAAGATCTGTTTATAACAAAATTATGCATGCAGTTGATAGCGGTGCAAGAGGTGTATTCTTTGTTTATGGATATGGGGGCACTGGAAACACGTTCATATGGAGATCGCTATGTGCTGCACTACGTTCTAAAGGTGAAATTGTTCTTGCAGTTGCTTAGAGCGGTATCGCTTCACTTTTACTACCCGGTGGCAGGACAACACATTCTCGATTTGCAATACCAAGAATTATCGATGAGACTTCAACATATGCAATAAAACAAGGTGACTACTAAGATAATTATATATTGCTATTTTTCTTACTTAGATGTCGTAATCCAATAACCAATGCATGTATAAATTTACTTATATTATTTTTGTGGGTGCATTTACTTATATTATTAAATGTGTTTCCTCTACCAGATTGTCACTGAATTTTTTTTCATCAAACATGTATCGTTACCCAACTTTCTATATCCATGTGTTTATGTTTCATTCTTGTGCTCATTTCTATATTAGTAACATTTTTTCTACCCATTGTATCTTTTTGATATTATCCTATCATTTTAATAATAGGACATACTAACAAATGTATTTCTCTCTTTACAGGTAGTTAATTGGCTGAACTTATTGCACAAGCGAAGCTTATAATTTGGGATGAAGCACCAATGGTTAGTAAATATTGCTTTGAAGCACTTGATAACACCCTCCTAGATATTCACAGATTCCATAACGGTCAAAGCCTGGACCAACCATTTGGGGGAAAGGTAGTTGTATTTGGTGGTAATTTCCGCCAAATTTTGCTAGTGATTACTGGAGGGAGCAGAGAAGATATTGTCTATTCATCCATAAATTCTTCTTATTTGTGGAATTCTTGCAAAGTCTTGACCTTGACAAAAAACATGAGACTTCATCATGGTAGTTCATCTATTGCTCAGGAGCAACTAAGGACCTTTGCAGAATGGATATTGAGCGTTGGAGATGGTACCGCAGGTATTCCTAATGACGGACAAGTATCAATTGAAATTCCACCTGATCTGCTTATATCAAATGTCACTGATCCTATTATATCGATTGTGGAATCTACTTACCCTTCACTCATGCTGAATTTGTCGAGTGATGAATACTTCCAAGAATGTGTTATTCTTGCCCCCACTCATGATATTGTTGACCAGGTGAATGACTATTTGTTATCTATCATACCGGGTGATCAAAAGGAGTATCTTAGCTCAGATTCTATTTGCAAATCTGATGCAAGTCTACATGGCGATGGTTATCCCCCCGATTACTTAAATAGTACTACCTCCGTTCAAAAATATATTGCCTTTACTATTCACGCACGCTTTTTTAAGAAGGTAAAAACTATATAAAATATTAACTTTTTTATTATTTTTTTTAATAATTACAAACTTACTGATAATAAGTTTGTAATTATTAAAAAAATTTAATAAAAAAGTTAATATTTTATATAATTTTTAGCTCCTAAAAAAACGTGCATAAATAGTAAAAGTCCATGTATTTTTGGACGGAGGGAGTATCAAATGTTCTGGTCTCCCAAATCACAGTTTGAAGCTTAAGGTCGGTGTTCCCATCATGTTGCTTAGAAATATTGATCACTCGGATGGTTTGTGTAATGGTACTAGGTTTATAACCACCCGGCTCGGAAAGCACATTATTCAGGCCAAGATCATTTCAGGTAGCAGTATTGGTCGATTGGTTTTTATTCCTCGCATGGTACTTACTCTTTCAAACACTCATTTGCCTTTCAAGCTTAAAAGAAGGCAATTTCCGGTTCTTGTGTGCTTTGCCATGACAATCAACAAGAGCCAAGGGCAATCACTTTCGTATGTCGGATTATATCTTCCGCGCCCTGTTTTTACTCATGGTCAACTCTATGTTGCAATATCTAGAGTGACATCAAGAAAGGGGTCGAAGATTTTAATTTGTGACAAAGATGGGCAATCCATGAACACAACAACTAATGTTGTCTACAAAGAAGTTTTTCATAATTTACACTAAGCTGGTAGTTCTTTTCTTCATTTATCTTCATCTTTCTATATTATTAATTGTTATTTGTTTGTTATATCTAATCTGTTATTGTTGTTTTTTTAGCAGGGTTTTTCATTGTTGGATTTTTTCATGAGTGGACTCATATCATTGCATTCAAGACTCATTCTACAAGTTTAATTCTTTTACAATTTTTTTATTCTGAATTTTACATAACAATGTAACTTTATGACTTTATTTATTTTTCCTTTTAGTCCATTGTAATATTAACGGTTAATTTTGTTTATATTTTATGGTTCCACATTTTATTTTACTGAATTGTTAATTCCAATCTTTTAACTTATCCCGTGCAATGCACGGGTTATGAACTAGTATATTGTCTAAAGCATTCTCCAAATTTTTATAGTAGATAACTACACAAATAACTCATAAATTGTAAATTTTACACAAAATTACCCGGTTTGAATCGGTTTATTGTTTGCAAAAATTAGTGGTTCAACATGTCAAGATTATGGCTTAATATGTCCTCCCATAATAGGTATCCACAAAAACAAGCAAATGAACGTATCAACTAGTCACTAGTTTATGTGGACTCGATCCTTCAATCGAGAAATAACAATGAGTTTAACAAGTTAGTTAGAAGATATTCATACAGATTTAACATGAGTTTTTAACTATACATATAGATTGAAATTAACATATAACCTGAATCATAAGCATGATCAATTATACCCCGAAGGAGGAGCAAATAACTCATCAGACAACCCTGAAATGTTAAAATGAACCTCATCAATTTTCCAAGTCTCCTCTACCTCCCTCTGGTGGTTTGCCCCCTCTCCGTACCGGATAACCCGCATCGACGTGCGCCCACCGTGTGCGATGTTGATCCCGTCGACGATCCGGTAGTCCTCTATCATCGACTCCGTCCTCGTCTCCCAGAACACCCCTCCCCCATCGTCGTCCTCCGGGTTCGCCGGCTTCATCCGGAGCATCCTCGAGTCCTCGAACTGCAACATCAGCCCTGACCGCTGGCTGAAGTACCCCCACAACGTGTGGTGGATGATCGCGTACCGCGGCCCGCTCTGCGCGTCCATCGTTGCTTGGTTCGTCTCCAGCTTCAAGATGAAGCAGTCCTCGTTGTTTACCACCTAGGTACCAAACATGTTTTTTGCAGTGATTGTTTTGTTGGTAATCCCACATCGGAAGTGAATATATATAATTTTATATTATATATACCTTCTCGCCTATGCAGACGGCCTCGATGAAGAGATTTGCGGTGGCCCAAGGGTCGAGCCCCTGTAGGAGGCGTCGAAGAGGCCGTGCAGGGCCGATTGTGGCGGCGTTGCTTTGGTTGGAGGATTGCCTCCAGCACACCTTGCCGTTGCAGCCGGAGGTGACCTTGCAACCGGAGACTAAGAACTCGAGGCACCAGAGGTCCGGCACCTTCTGCCAAAGCACGAAGCCACCGGCCTCCTCGGTGGTCTTCGTCTTCACCACTTGGCCCTCCAAATGGAACGCTGTGGCCCCTAACTTAGCCTGCCCGATCACACACATGCTCTTTACCCAACTCAGTGCCGGTTGCCCTCCCATCGACGCCAAGTACTGCGTCACTATGTACTTGGCCGTTGATGCTTGCTGCGCGAATGATCAGTTTTGAGGCACATATGTGCAATGAGTTCGGGATACACATTCTATATTATGAATTAGTTAGATCGTTATTAGAAGAGGACGTACAATGGAAGTGTTGCGAATGGGGCGGGTAACGTTGTCCAGGTGAACCTGGAGAGGGATAAGAGTGGATCCGACATGGTGGAGGAGGAAACGAAGCTCGTTGATCCGACCCAAGATGACGGGAGTCGAAAATTTATCGGAAGTTTGGGCCTTCATCCAACTTTGCATGTTTTGGCAACGAAGAACGACATTCGTGCCCATTCCGGCGAACATCTCCTCCGGAATGGGCACCTCTAGGATTGTCTCCAACCCATCTTCTTTGTCCAAATTCGGACACAATATCCTCATCTAGATCGAGCCACTAACGAGCAATATTATTGATTGATTGACTGACAGATTGATATTGATTCTAAAATTGATCAATGTATGTGAGAATTGAAAAACAAGATTGTTATGGTTAGAGATGAAAATGACATAACTAGTTTGATTGCTAAAAGAGGAATGAGAAAGGAAGATTGGTCATATAAATAGTTTTTATTATTATTAATCTCATCCATTGAAAATTTAGAATTTGAACCTGTGGTTTACCACACACGAAAAATATTTGTTCCTACATAACTGCAAGACTTTTCATGTGTGGTTAATTCAATCTATTATTTTCCTTCTTGATTTTTTAAAATGGATTTTTCAAATAAATTTGAGGGTTATCGGCTAGTAATTAATTACCAATGCAATTTGGCAGTTCAGGTCTTCTCCTTCCCTCGGTGCTCCCTTTGGTCCATCACAAAATTATTTTGATTATAAATAAACATTAAAATTATTAAAAATTATATATCATCCCATAAGCGATGAATTTTATCTCTTAAAGCAGATAAAATAATTAATTTATATATCATTCTAAAAGTGATAAAATTAATCTCTTGAAGTATATGAAAATATAAAATTTATAATCATTCTTATAGTGATAATTCGTATAGCTAGAGAAGCAAATCAAATGATTATTGTTTCTCTATCAGTCTCTTGAAGTAGACGGTAAAATTACACATAAGAATGGCATCTCCTATCATAGGTGATAAAAAAGTTTTGAAGATTTATGTCCAATTTTCTTGTTAACCGAAGTTGACATTGATTTTCTTTTTATTTAAGATAATTGTTTTGTTTATTTTTTTAAAATATATTTAATTTACTATTTAGCATTATATTTTATATGGTTTTACTATGTTGTTCATACAACAAAATGAATTGTATAGTCATCACTTGAAGAGGATAGGCTTATAAACATAAATCGTTCTTGAAGTGGCGACAATCATCCCTCAAAGAGGATGTATATTAAGAGATTCATAAAATGTTAGTCTCATGAAATGAGTGATAAGATTGTAAATAAAGATGAAAATCATGTTTTGAAGTGTGCATGAATTTTGGTGTAAAGTTACACAATATAACCCTTGAATGGTGTATTTTTACACATCAATGGATCAAATCAATGGTGTGTAAAAATGCACATTTTATCAATGGAGCAAATCACTAAAAAGTAATGTGTATTTTTACACATCTTGTACAAATATATACATTTTAACCAAAACCATTATAGATAGTCTAAGACTCTAAGGGTTATGTGCAATATACCTATTTTAAGGGGTGGTTCTATCTCCAATCAGCTTATGCAACACCATCTATAAAATCATAACAAAGATCATAGCCAACATGCTCAAACAAATCCTAGATAAATTAATCAATCTCTTTTAAGGTGCTTTTCTTGAAGGAAGATCCATCCAAGATAACACTCTTATAGCTTACGAAATTTTTCATAACTTTCATAAACAAAAAGGGAAAAGAGGCTGGATGGGTCTTAAATTAGATATGGAAAAGACTTACGACAAAATAAATTGGGATTATATAAGAGCTACACTCTCCAAATTTGGTTTCGCCCCCCAATGGATTAACTGGGTGATGAACTGTATCACTACGACTACCTTCTCAGTTTTAGTCAACAATCGTCTTGGAACCCAATTCAAACCAGGCAAAGGAATAAGACAAGGGGACCCTCTTGCACCATACATATTTATCTTGGTCATGGAAAACTTAGCGAGAGAACTAATCGAGGAAGCGACCTATGAGGATGCACTCGTTGGAATCAAGTTAACAAAAAATGGCTCCCTAATCCCCTTTCTTACCTTTGCTGACGACATAATTATTTTCTCTAGAGCCTCTCACAAAAGCCTCCACACGATTAAAAATATTCGCAATAACTTCTCAAACCTCTCAGGCTTAACCATAAATTATAACAAAAGCTCCCTTCAAGTTTAAGAGAATATTAGTCCGAATCTGGCTAATTCTCTAGCTCGTGATATGAACATTCCCATATCTAAAACTCTTCAGAAATATCTTGGTATACCACCAGTCAGGGGAAGGGTTAAAAATGAGATCTTTAACAAGGCCATTCAAAGCCTTAAAAAACAATTATCCAAATGGAAGACCTCCTCTCTTAGCGAGGCAGGTCGTGCGACCTTAATCCAGATTCCAAGATAATTTAAGCTTCAAAACTAACTACTTGATGCAAAACTTTCTCCTTCCAAGAGGAATTATAAATCAAATTGACCAAATACAAAAAAAAAAACTTTTTTTGGAACAAGTTGCACTCTGAAAAATACACCCCTTTGATTAGCTAGGACAAGATTTGTAAACCTGAAGAGCAAGAAGGACTTGAACTAAAACTGGCCGAATAAATGAATATAAGCCTCCAAGTGAAACTACTTTGGAAAATATATCATGAGCCTACTAACATTTGGGTAAAAGTGGTAAAAGAAAAATACCTTCACCAAGAAGGACTAATGGAAAGATCCCCGCAAAATACCTCCTAACAATTCGGCAGACTCCTTCACCTACGAGAAAGATTCACTCAGGGGTTACTCTGGATAGTAGGGAACAGAGAATCTATAAATGTCTGGAAAGACCCCTGGGGTACTTGAACAAAATTTATCGAACTTCCAAGAGCACTTGGATCCTGATCTTAAAGTAAGCCAATTAATCAACTCTAACAAACAATGGAATGTCCCCCTCCTCCATGAGATCTTCCCTAGCAACATTGTCCTAAATATCACTAAAATTATAATCCCACATTGGAATGTTCCAAACAAACTAATTTGGAAATATAATTCTGACGGTCAATTTACGACCAAGTTTGTGAGACAAATGCCTACCTATAACAACAACTACACAGAGAATTATAAGTGGATTTGAAAACTAAACCTCCCTCCTATAATTAAAAATCTCCTCTGGAAGATAACTTCTGACAGCCTTGCTACAAAAGATAGATTGAACAGATACTTCAATAGAGTACCATCTAACTGTTGCTTCTGCAACAACAACAACGAAGCTAATGACCATCTCTTTCTTCTATGTCCTTTTACAAGAGCTACCATTGCTGCCTATGAGCACTTGGTAGGCAAAAACAACCCACTAATACCTAGCAACTGTAACAACATTAATGATCTCTTAACCACGAATCACAACAAGAGAGATGCTGAAGAACTATGTTTTATATGGCAAAAAAATTTGGGAATCCATAAACGATTTGATTTTTCAGAAACAAAAAACCAAGGACATCATACCACTGTACGATTCGAATTATGGCAGACTTTGCTGAATGGCAAACTGCAAACAAAACAACATCTCATCATGCAACACAGAGTGTAAAAAGGAAACGCAATTCTAAATGGATCAAACCACCTAGGGCTATCTACAAAGTCAACGTAGATGGCTCACTAAAACCCACGGGCGATTGCCTGGTGGGGGTTATTATTAGGGACTATAAAGGTTGAGTGATTGATATTCATCAATCTGAAACGGCAGCCTCATCTGCTATCCAAACAGAAGCTCCTGCATTTTGTGCAGGTGTAAATTTAGCCATATCCAGAGGTGTACAAAGAGTCATAGTGGAAGGAAGCTGCTTGGAAGTTATCAAGACTATTAATGATAAAAGTCATGTTAGATGAGAAATCTTGAGGGAAGTGGAACTTATCAAGAATCTTAGCGCAAGCTTTGACAGCATCAAATTCATAAAAATGCTATAGAGAAGCAAACAAGGCAGATGATTTTTATAGATAGATCTAGGGATAATTGTACTCTCTTTAATCTCCCTAATATTAAATATCTATGTAACATCATCCGAATCATGGTGGCACCTTACTTCTATAAGGTACACCTAATTCTTGCCTACTGAAAAAAAAAGGGTGGTTCTATGTAGTTTACCACTCCTAATTTAGCTTTTTGGAACAAGGTAAAATTACCTTTAGAGCGTGACAAAAATAGCCCTTCAATTAAATAAAATTACCTCACCACCCCACCCCACCCCATCATCTCTTTCCCTTCTCTTTGATTTCCACTTGGGGTTTCTGAGCGCAGTGCCATGGATGTGCTCAAATGCACCTCCAAAACTACATTGTACACAATTGACAACATCTTCCTAATTGGAAATTGGACCATCAAAGGGG
Source organism: Persicaria tinctoria (assembly GCA_037127255.1). Lineage (NCBI taxonomy): Eukaryota > Viridiplantae > Streptophyta > Magnoliopsida > Caryophyllales > Polygonaceae > Persicaria > Persicaria tinctoria. The sequence goes on from JBANSL010000012.1 coordinate 14,369,397, forward strand.
CTTTATCCAAAGAAATCATGGATTCCCTTGTCGGTGAAGACAACGCCGAACCAACGATGACACCGAGAAAATGCCAATAGTCCCCAACACCTTCTAGAAATCCGGCAACTCAATCTTCTGTCAAACTCATTCAATTGTACAATAAATCTAGTGATATCGATCAGTTCGTCTTCCCAAACCTCAAAACCCCTAAAAATCAAATCTAACTAATTCACCAAAATCAAAAGCCGAATCAATCGAGATCAAACCTAACACCGCCAAAAAAAAATTCAAGCGGTAATTGGGGGATAAGGAAATCACAGGGAATGGGCTTATACAGTTGTGTAAATTTGTCTGCTAACCCAGGAAATCGCAGGCACCTAGGAAATCGCAGGCAATCGGCTTCCCATCGTTCTTAATTTGCCTGCTTGCAAATGGTCGGTGCGAGCACCTTGTAAACTGGTCGTTGCGCCCATGTGTATGTTTTTTAAAAAAAAAGTGGTCGCAACGACTAAATGTCAATGGGTCGTTGCAACCACCTGGTCATGCGCTAAACGGAAATTTTACATGTGCTAAATAAAAATCGTGAAAAAAAAAAGCAAAACTTTTCCGCCCTCTCTTCCATCCTCCTATGTCTCCCTCGTTTGCCTCGCCAGGATGAAATTTCTGCAGAGCGACCATTAGCGATAACTCCGATAAGTACCTCCCCCCCTTCTCGAAAGTTGTCGTCGTAGGCTAGCCTAGAGAAATCCGGGTAACTATGAAGTCGTTGCTTTGACCAACTCTTATCTTCATCCCATCCAGTTTCGTCACCCCTTTAATAGTTAGGCATCAAGATCCAGGCGGTGGTTGAGATCACCTCGCCGGCATCCGGTGTCACCATTCACCTCTCTTTTTCTTTGTTACTTTCCCCCTATTTAGATTTTTGGTGTAAAACCCCAATTCTATTCATCAAAATCGTAACCCTAATTTCTTTGAATGAAATTAGTTTAGTTGCAACTCATGAAATTGAACCTTGAATTATGTAATTGAAAAAGGAGATGATGGGGTGAAGTAGAGGTTGTAGATCTAGCTAGGAAGCAAACATTGATTCAACTCATTTAGACCTGGGCAAACGCGGACGCGGGCCGGGCTTGAGACGGGCTTTGGCCGAAAATTTGTCCCGTTGATGCGGGCGCGGGCCGGGCTAAGCCCGCTTAACGGGTTGAAAACCTTGTCCGATCCCGTCCGCTATTGCGGTTGCGGGCAGCCCGCGGATACCCGCTTAATTTCCTGCTGTAAGTGATTCAATTTCTTTATGTATGTTGTAAAACATACATATCTTATAATAATAATAATAATAATAATAATAATAATAATAATAATAATAATAATAATGGAGAAAACAAAATATTTCATTTATACTTGATTTTGTGGAAGTGTTCTTATTATGGTACGTGTTTTTGTGATGCACAAAATAGCTAGATTTGATGGGAACTGATGTGGAAATATACAGGCTAGCTAGGGTTTGGTGTAGTTTTTGAATTAGTTTGTACTTATGAAAAGCAGTTGACGTAAGCGGAAGGTTTTGTAGCCACTTGAAGGGTAAAGTAAACATAGCGGGTACCCGTTGATGTAGGCATTAAGGGTAAAGTAAACATAGATTTTTTTAAAAAAATTAATAATATATATATATTTAATAATATATATATATATGTATTAAAAAATAGTGGGTACCCGTTGCGGGCCGCTAGGCCCGCAATGGGTAGATTGGCTTACCCAATCCCGTTCCCGCTGCGGGCACGGGTCGGACCTAGCGGCCCGCATGAGCTTTTCTCCCTACCCAAGCCTGTCCAATTTCACGGGCGGGCGGGCCGGCCCACGTTTGCCCAGGTCTAACCTCATTCAAGGGTGGGAGGAGAGTGGCAGTGGACATACATGAGCAGATGATGAAGTTGAAGCGCCGGTTATAAGGAAGTGAGATGGGGTGCGCTCCGGTGAAAACCAAAATTAGGGTAAAAACCGTGAGGAGTATTTTAATTGGAGGACAAAAACACATACACCACACGCGCATGGTTGTACGGACCCAAAACAACGCGCGCATCCACTGTAGCCTGCCCCGTAGGTAACAAAAAAAAAATTAAAAAAAAAAGGAGAGGGATAGAAAAAGCTGCTTTTGCAGCTTTTTCTTTTGGGTTTTTGGGTTCAAGGGCGGATCTCCCATCCGCCCTTGTTTTTTTTTTTTAATTTTTTTTTGCTGCTGCATTTGCAGCTTTTTGTTTGATTTTTATCCTTTTTTTGTTTGGCTTTTATTTGATAAGATCCGTCCTTTGTAATTTTTTTTATATAAAAACGGACGGATCCTAGATCCGTCCGTGTATTTTTAAAAAAACTTGTAATAATTATTGGACAGGTGTCGTGTTGTAGATGCAACGGAACCATGATCCGTCCTCGTAGTGCATATAGAACCTGTCTTCGGTGTATATAGCACAATGCTTGGCTAAGAAAAGTAAACTCACCCCCAATAGGTTATGAAATCAATATTCGAGGATTCGACATGAGGCCAAAACATCAATTTCTTCTATTCGACTATAACACAAGATACTTCTACCAGCAACAAACAACAATCAATTAAAAAGCCGACCAATTTCAATCTCATTTTCGAAAACCCTAAAATCCTCAATTTCAATCATATATATCTAAATCAAAACCAATTTAAATGTTAAATCGTTCCTGCAATTGATACATAACTGAAAACCTGCACAAATTCATCAAAATAAATTTAAATTGCTTTAATTTTAGGGAAATTTACAGAAAATCACCCGTTAAATGTACCATCTTACACTTAACCACCCGTTAAATACAAAATTACATAAAACCACCCATTAAATGGTTTTTGTTTTCAAATCACCACCCACTTGTCTATTTCTATTAGGGTTTTGTAAAATATATATGATACTACACTATTTTATGTTTTATATTTAAATTAAAATCTCAAATAGATTTAAACATATATTTGACTAATTTTTAAAAAAATATTTTTTCTTACAACTTGAAGTATATATGAACAAATTTGTTCCATTTTATTCTAAAAAATGGTTATAAATTTTATAGACTTCTTTTTAATCAAAATTAAAATAAGTTTATAAGTCATTAGCATTGTTTAAATTTAAAAATATTTTTATAATAATAATTAATATATCATTTTCTTTCATATTTGTAAACACCTACACTATATACTAAAAATATTAAAAAAAATTATAGACTTAAAATTATTTTTATTAAAAGTGTTTTTTAAATGTATCTTTATTAATGTTCGTTTGTATTTTTAAATTAAATTAAATAATATTTTTCACATTTAGAACCTCTGCCCTCCACAAAATTTTAAATTTTTCTACACACTTTTTGCCCCTAATATAATATTAATATAATTTTTTTTATCTCTACCATAAATATACTTTAAATATATTCAATTTTAAATTTTAAGTATAAAATATTAAAATGTATTATATTTAATGGAATTCTAATGGAAATATGAAGTGGGTGGTGATTTGAAAACAAAACCCATTTAATGGGTGGTTTTCTGTAATTTTGTATTTAACGGGTGGTTAAGTGTAAACAGGTGTATTTAACGGGTGGTTTTCTGTAAATTTCCCTTAATTTTATAGATGAACTGGGGCTCCACAGTCCACAAGGATGAACGAGGGAGGAGAGGACAAGATGGACGGGAAGGACTTATTGTGCAATTTGGTAGATTTTATCTTGTCAATAGCCATTTTGACGTCTTGTCACTGGCCCTTATGAAATCTTTCAAGCGGTGAAGAAAAGTTAAATTGAGAAATCAAACTGATTTAATATTACTTTAAACAAAGTATCACGTTTCTAATTAAATTAAAAAAAACTGAGTTACATTTCATATTGGTTTATTAAGTAGGTTCAAGTTTTTATTATGTATTGCCTCCATTTAAAGTAGGTTCAAGATTTTTAAATGTTGAACCCATAGTTATATATAGAGCTAAAGTGACATTGTTAGGAACTAGAAATATAGGGGTAATAAGTGTAATTGCAAAGAAATTAGGAATAGGGTTATAAATGCCCACAAAGAGTCATTGTACAGATTATCCATGGATATACATTATTCCTATCTTCTTCTTCCTCCTCTCAATCTCTCTTCTTCTCTTCTTCAATCCTCCTTTTCCCTATCTCAAATCCTCTACCCGGCCTTAGGGTCATGACAATTGGTATCAGAGCTCTGATCCCGGCCATGGCAGACGACACAAGTCCGGCGAAAGAAGAGAGCACCAGATTGGCGGTGATGGAAGAACATTGGCGCACAATGGATGACAAGGTACAAGATCTTCAACAATTCGTTGTATGGACTCAACAAGCCCTTCAAGATTCAGTCAAGCGCCGAGTAGATTCAGTCGAGCGCCAAGAGGGGATTAATCGCAAGCTGGACGCGTTGATTGAATGAGTTACGAACGCCCAGACAGGAGCCGAGCTATTCCGATCGGAAACCGATTCACGATCAAGGCAAGATTCTGAAGCCTTGGTTGTTGACGAGACTCATATAGGAGTTTCAGTCGTAGACGAGCCCTTCTTAATCGTCGAAGAGGAGCGACAAAGCGACCGAGAAGTGACCGAGAAGTGACCGCCGACTCAAGCCAAGAAATCGTCGAGATCGTCGAGTGGCTTCCTGAGAGTGTTATTGATGGAGAATCAAAATTGGCTTGGGTTGAAGAAATCGCAGACAAGAACCAAGAAATCAATGAGTCTCCGGAAGATATTCTAGTCCAATATGTGTCTCCGGGGGTGAACGAGTTGAAGATTAAAGAAATTCAAACCCACTGCAATCGTTTCAAGGTAAATTTCGAGCCCTCTAAGTTGATCATTTATGGTGGTGCAACCAAGGAGTTGGTTGAATTGGTTGTGCTCTTGATTGAGTTGTTGGAGATTAAGGTGACCAATTCTAGACGGGATAACAATACAAGCTTTCGGTTGAATCAATTTTGTTGTTTCCTTAGTGCATCCAATGTGTTTGTGGAAATGTCTTGGCAGATGAAGTCATCTTTTGTTGTTGATGCATCTATAGTTGATCGTAGGGTGCAAGAGGGAAATTTAGTTTTTGACCATGGAATTGCTTAATGGTGCATTGTGTTGTGTGAGTTCGGGTTCTTGAAATCTCATGCTTCTATGACATTAGAGAAAGGTAGGGCTACACAAAGGCTCAGGGTTGATGGGTTAGGAACAAGAAATGGTTCCGAATTTGTATTTGATCCGGGCATAATTGGAGGGATGAGTTACTGATGGAAAAGAAAGTACAAGAAGCTAAATTCCTGGAATTGGTTGAAATATAGTATTTTGCTTGTTGCATAATTTGCAATTCTTGGACAGCAATTCAAGCTAAAAGCTTTGGCATCCTTAGTGTTTCGTTGGGGTAGCTGTGGGGGTTCATTTGTCTTCTTCCAAGGGTGCTGCAACCCTGGGGAACAATTGTTTTGATAATACAAAGTGCATGTAGGGGTACACCTGTATCACACATGTAAAAGGCTTTTACTGTCATAGATGCCAGTAAATCGGCAGTGATGAGTGGGAAGCAGGACAAGCGTGTATGGTATAGGATGGGGCGCTATTATTGATTCGTGGCAATCAAATGGGCTGAGAGGATTGGTGCTGCACATTTTGAAGAGTTGATACCTTAAAAGAAAAGCTTTGGCCATGAATTTACCAGGAATCAATTGCCGTTGAAGCTTTGAAGGGCTTCTTTTTGTACCGGTGGGTAATGTTAGGAACTAGAAATATAGGGGTAATAAGTGTAATTGCAAAGAAATTAGGAATATGGTTATAAATACCCACAAAGAGTCATTGTACAGATTATCCATGAATATACAGAATTCCTATCTTCTTCTTCCTCCTCCCAATCTCTCTTCTTCTCTTCTTCAATCCTCCCTTTTCCCTATCTTAAATCCTCTACCCGACCTTAGGTTCATGACAGACATCTTGTTGTCTTGCGTTTCAGGTCGGTTTATTAAGTAGGTTCATGTTTTTGTTATAATGTATTACCTCCATTTAAAGTAGGTTCAAGATTTATAAATCTTGAACCATAGTTATATATAGCGCTAAAGGAATATCTTGTTATCTTATATTTCATGTCGATTTATTAAGTAGGTCCAAATTTTTATTACAATGTATTACCTTCTTTTAATGTAGGTTCAAGATTTTTTAAATCTTGAACCCATATTTATATATAGCCCTACAATGACATTTTGTTGTCTTACGTTTCATGTCGGTTTATGGAGCAGGTTCAAGTTATTATTATAATGTATTGCCTCAATTTAAAATAGGTTCAAGATTTTTAAATCTTGAACACGTTGTTATAAAATCATGACTTACCGTTACAAAATTTTTGAATCTACAGTTAAAAAATCTTAAACTTATAATTATAAAATATTGAACTTACCATTATATATAATAAATATGTTGATACTATAATAAACAATTTGTAAATATTTTGATATTATAATAAACTTATATTGACATATTTACCAACTAACAATTTGATAGCTAGGTAAGAAGATAATATAAAAAATCTTGAACCCACAATTACAATAAACATTTTTGAAATATTTTGATATTAATTATAAGTAGGTTCAAATTTTTAAAATTTTGAACCCATAATTTTAAAATAATATGTTTAATTTTTCATTATATAGCTTCAAGTTTTTTTTTATAATAATGATAGTTATAACTATAAGTTTAAATTATTAATTTTTTAAGGAAAACTTAAATATTGAAGAATCTCTTATGAATTCTTGAAACTTGGCTGAAAAAAGTTTTGGGGATGATTTACATTTTACATAAAATTTAAAACTAAAACAAGGGCATAATTTCAACAAACTGAAAAATATCGGAGGAGAAACATAATTTCTCCTTCTTCTCCGTTAATCCGTCAGCCTCCATAGCCCAACCCTCCACTGGTGAGCTCCGACAAATTCCGCCGAGTTACTGAGCACCGAAGGCAGCACGGAAACGAAAGGTAAGGGTAGATACACGTCCAGGAGATGGAGACGATTCCGCTGGTGGCTTCGAGCGACGATGCCAATGGAGGAAAGCGGTGGTTGACGGTGGCAATGATAAAGGTAAATCCAAAATTGGGGCTTTTTGATTTATTATGTTTTTGTGAGAAATTTTTGAATAGGATTGTTCCTAGATGTCTTTAGAATGTGTTGGAGTAGGTCTCAAGCTCGGGTATTGGGTGTAATGGGGTTATGAACTCCGATAAATTTTATTTTGCTCTCCGTCGACCATCCTCTTACCACCATCTCCGCTAGCGCCTAAAACCACTCTCGGCCTCACCGGACCATCTTGAAGTTGTATCCATCGTCTCCTGCTACGCCGCCATCGGAAAGCTCGCAATCGCTGTTGAAGAGAATCGATTCCTCTGTTTAGAGGCGGGAGGTAGGGGATGAAGTGATGAACAGACAGACAGGGAAAAAGACGTATTTACCCCTGAAATATTAATCCGTACACGCGTCCTCGTTCTCCTCACAGTTTTCACCATAAAAATTGGTTTTCACCGGAGCCCCATGCGTATAATCCAAAACTTCTCTCTGCTACAATGGCGGCCCTCTCTCCTCACTGCTCACTACGACCGGACATGTCTTCGCTTTTCTGGCAACTTATTAACTCAATAACCTGTCGATCGTCGGAGAATCCCTTGCCCAGGCCGTGTCCACTACTTCACCTGCCTCTTCGAATGCCAAGAAAGGTTCGGATGTTCTCTTGGTTTCATAGATTGCAAAAATCTTCCCTCATTTTCTGTTTTTTTTTTCTGTTCTGCTTAGAAGTTAGGGTTTTTGATGTTAGAGTGACTATTATCTATAGTTGACAGTTGACACCAAATCTGAAAGTTATTGGCATGAGTGCGTTATTTAACTTTAATTGATTCAGTTTCTTATTAGTAATTGACCTCCACTTACCCGATTTTAAGTTGAATTTCGAAAATAGATGTTGTTGATGCCTGATTGGTCTTGTCTCCATTAGAGCAATTGCTCTGATTCCCAATTGATTTGGTTTTTCTGGATGAATAAAGTTATAACTGGAGATGAAATGAGTTTCCATCTCTAATTATGCGGCAACTTCTGTGCTTCTGCTTCTGCCTGACATTTTTGTTGGAATTTACAGTCTTGATCTGAATTTTTGTTGAATTTAATAATTGTGTTTACCTGTTTAGGATCTGACTCCCTTTTCTGATGGTGTTTATCGGCTGAGGATCTGAGGCAGGAAATCTCCTTTTCCGGGTGGTCTTTTTTAATTGACATTGTAAAGTTTCTTGGTGGGGAGAATTTTGGGATTTGCAATTAGGATTACAATTATGACATGGGCTGGATAGTAATTGAGTTTTTAGCTTGAATTCTAAAAGATTTTGTAAAGAATTTCAGATTCTTCATCATTATCCATGTGTTTACAGTAGCCACCGTTGATTGATATAGTTTGTTATTTGTAGAAGCTAACGCTATGTAGATTAGCAATTTATGAGCCCCCATTGGGGTTCATATTTGCCAGTAGCCACCGTTGATTGATATAGTTTGTTATTTGTAGAAGCTAACGCTATGTAGATTAGCATTTTATGAGCCCCCATTGGGGTTCATATTTGCCCTTCACTTGCTCCCAAACGGGCATTTTGCGCTTGCTGTACTCGCGTGACGTGGATTTAGAAATTCATTGGTTGATATTGGTTGGTTTGGCATGCAGATGGTACAGACTCCCCTTCATGTTTCAGCTGGTTACAATAAGGTTGAGATTGTCAAGTTTCTCCTGGATTGGCCAGGACCTGAAATGGTTGAGTTGGGAGCAGAGACTATGGTAAGTTATACATTGTAGCTCGCTCAATTATGCTGCTTGCAATGTTGAAGTGTTATCTGATTTACTGAAATGGGGTCTCTGAGAAGTTTAAACCTGGTGGCCTGTAAGAGTCTCTGCTTTGATTAGGCAAATTAATCTGTGGATTTTGAATGCAGTACAGGGAAACCCTGTTGCACATGGCAGCAAAGAATGGCTATAATGAGGCCACTAAGTAGGACTAAACGATTTGAGTTCATTGCATGTGTAGAGCAATCATTTACCTTTAAACGGTCATTTTCAGATTCATGGAGGACTATAATACAACTTCGTTTTATTTCAGTTTTAAAACATAGGAAGGTTCAATTTTAAAGGTTCAAACGTAGGAAGCTCTAATGATGTCCCCATTTTAGTAAGCCTGTGTACTCATTTATTCATTTCCAAAGTTTCAAACATTGGAAGCTCATTTGATACAAAGTTTGCATGTGCCTATTGATCTATATGATGTGATGCTATCCCATTTTAGTTGGTTCTAGTTTTAAAAGTTGTCGCTATCCTTCATGAGTATGTATTTGACCTGTGGTTATCACAAACACTTAGCATTGGTTCTACCATTTTGTACACAGGCATTATAATTTATAACCTTGATGCTTATCAAAAAAGGAAAAATGCACAAGGAAATGGAAAAGATCTTCAAGGAAGTAGTGGAAACGAGATATATGTGTTTAACGGCCAAGATGAATGCAGGTTTGTTATGCACTTATGCAATTGCTTCAACTATTTTTGGGCCTTTTTGATCTATAAACTAATTTCCTTTTTGTTGATAAGGTTACTTTATCAAGCTTGTGCTCCACACTCTTAACATATTTGCCATGTTTTTGTCCTTTGTTTTTTACTGGTCTCTTCTCCATCTCTGAATGTTTTGGGAGCCAAAAAATGCTTGGGTCTTTAATAGCATAGTCCCTTATTATAAAGTAGGTATGATATATTGATATCTACATTCCCTGCATTAACTATAGGTCATACATTTCTTTTCTATATAATGCCAAGTAATTCCCTTCACATGTAGTTGTATCATCTTTGGCTGAGATGTTGGTTGTCTTAAATGCAATCATTACCTGTGGGGTTTTGTTGTCTTAACTAAATGATTAGTGTTTTTAGCTGAGATTCCAAGCATTTATATGGAGTCCTAAGCAATACTTTGATTGCGTTAGTGTGCTATTGCTAGAATTTCTGCACAAACTTTGTCTCATGTTATTTAGCAACCTGCGCCTGCACAAGGCTACAATCTTGGTTCCATGCAACATGGTCCACTAAATGTGCTTGACGAGTGCCTTATTGGTAGTATGATCATTTGTCAATGTGGAACCTTGCGGAATGAGTTTTATCTAGATGTCTAAAAGTGACTTCCTTTGTGATTTAGCTTTATTTTGCAGCAGCTTTTTAAAATTTCAATACAGTATCTTTTAAACAGCATTTATTGGTTGCATGATATTTTTTTACTAGTGGTGTTGGGAAAGAGTTTTCTAATAGGATGGTTTTGAATTAGATTGTGAGAAAATAACGGTGAAATAATAACAAACAACAAACATCCGAGTGCTAATCGCAATTTAGAAGGGTATGGGTCATGATGTACGCACCCTTAACTTGAACTAGTTCGAGTGTTTTTGATAGACCCATATACAAAATAAGCATACAAATTGGCATACAAAGACTTAGGAGAACCTAAGTGAATGAGACCGGGCAAAACAAGAAAAGTAATAAAACAAACAAAGGAGAAAAGGTGGAAACAAAGACAGTTGACACCAAAGGCTAAACATCCACTACCCGAATACGACTCCTCCAATGTTTTTTGTCATGGTCATTTGTGCAGCAAGGGCCAGCAAAGCAAGGTCTCGGTAGATGACCCCATCCAACTTTTCTTCGGGTAACTCCTAGGTCCAAACTATCGCACTAGCTAACAGGCGCAGATGGACGTCTTCTTTGAACATGGCCAAACCAAAAGAGTTTATAATTAATAAAAAATATCACATAGCACGTTAACACCACACTAATTCAGTTGGGGCATAATTAGATATAACTAAAATGGTGGTTGATAAGGTGGACTTTATGTTGGGTTCTTTTGTAGTAATTTTATTTTTGGCCGGAATGTTTTTTTTTATTCATAAATTTTTAAAATAACTAATTACATATTTCTAATAGTTATAGTATGCATTCTTCTAGACTTTGACAATAAAGAAAATTTGACGGACTAATGTTTACTTTTTCTTTTGATTAGTGATATTTAAATTCCAAATGTTTAAATTATCTTGGAGTATTGTGTTGGAAAGCAGTGTGTTTCATTTATGATATTAGTCGTTTTGATGACTCTAATGAATCAAGCTCCAAGACTGAACGTTCTAATAATCTATTGAAATTAAAATAAAGAAATTGAACAATATCTAAGCATGAATGGTTCATTGTCATTTAGTTTTGAGATTGAACCTCAATGAGCTTATATCTATGCCACATGCACTCATCTAAAAATCGCGCCTAGGTGCCGCCTGGGCACTGCCTAGGCGCTAGGCGGCAAGGCACCTAGGAATTTGTACGCCTAGGCGGTCTCTAGGCAGTTTTCCGCCTAAGCGCCGCCTAATCCCGTCTACGTGTCATATAGTCCCCGCTTAATCCCGCCTACGTGCCGTATAGTCCCCGCCTAATCCCGCTTGGGTGGGTGACTATTTAGATTTAGTTTCTAGGAGAGTGATTAGTCAACTTATAGTTTTTTTTATCTTCCAAGTCGGGATGCATTTACTTTTTATTCAAGCCTATGGTTTCGGATTTTAGGAGGTTTAAAGTTAACAGTCGGATAGGCGCTTTTACATTTATTGACTTCACCAAATTTGGGTTTATGAGTGATATTATAGATATTACTACATTATATAAATTATTGACATGTTATATCCATTGAAATATAGAGAAATAATGAAGTTTAGTCTAAGTCCGCCTAGGCGCCCGCCTAACCGCCTATGCGCTAGGCGACCACCTACCGCCTAGCGGCCGCCTAGTGCCTTTTAGAACACTGGCCACATGACCCCCATTTTATTGTGCCACCAGACTTTGACATGGTATATGGTGCCCAATTATTAGGTTAGGTGGGAAACCCGATGTATCATGGACATAACCGTCCGAGGATTGAAGGGATTACAGTGAAATCCAGCTAGTTTTTTCAATTCATGGATATTTTTTCTTCTTTTTCAATGCACAAGAAAAAGGTAAATTAGAAAGGAATATACCATATTGGTAATGTCATCATAGGCGAGCAATGAATGCTTCCATTTCACCTCCCCCTCTAGACTATAAATACTGCAAATGTAATGGGTTTTTACTCATTCATTGAATACTAAAATACTCTATTTTCCCAATTTTTGCTTTTTTTGCAGGGGTACATCGTGTTTTACTAGGGTTTGGGGGTTCAATCGCAAAGAAGAGTTTACCGGGGCAGGCGCGTCAGATTTCCCTACATGAAGGTAGAATTAAGTCCTTAGTAAGAGTGATTTGTGTATTCGGTGTTTTTCTTAGATATCTGTTCTTCTATTAAAGAGTAGCAACGTTGTGTTTTTCTGAGTTTTACCATTGAGTTCACGAAGAAGATCTTACCAGGTTGGCTTGTCAGATTTCTTTACTCGCTGATAGAATTAATTCCTTAATAAGAGCAGTCTTTGTAATTATTGTGTTTTGCTTAAAGATCCGTGAATCTGATTCATAGACTGAGATGACCGGCTTTGAATTTTTATTTTATAGATGTTCGAAGTTGGTATGCTATTGTTATTTGGGGAAATTTCCGCTGGTTGGAGTTTTTCAAAAGTGAAAGTGTGCTACTGAACTTTTACTTAGTCCATCTAATATCCTATTTTCTGAGTTATGGTAGATCTCTTTCTTAAGTGATAATAGGTCTTCATATTTAGCACTAATAGCTTTGGTCACAGTGGAGAAACCACAAAACAAACTAAACAAGTGTTTAGCAAAAAGGGTAAGCTAGGGAACACCATCCACAAAATATTGAGCTTTCACAAAGCCACTTTGTGAAAATGAATATGACATAAAACCTCCTGCAAAATTGGAGTTTTCATAAAATCACTCGCGTTTTGTGAAAACAAGTGATTTTGAGTAACTACACTAGCAGTAGGAATAAAACTTTTATAAGTATGATGAGAATCAATTTTTGGAGTTTTTTTGGTACTAATATCCGTTTGATCATAAAATAAGATTCTAAGTGAATTTGGAAAAAAGTTGTGGGATGGAAGGGCTTTAGGTAAATTTTATTTGACTGATTGCCCATTTGCCCCTCTTTTGTCTTGCACATTTGGAAAACTTTAAATAATCCCATTGATGTAGGATTTTATTGCTGCGTAGTTTTTTTTTTGTGTGTGTGTGTGTGTATGTGGATGTGATGGTCCCCTTGTGGATGAAATGTAATGAGTAGAAGTGCATAAGGTAATTTTATTTGAATGATCGCCCTCTTTTGGCTTGCACATTTGGAAAACATTAAATAGTCACTATGGCTGTAAATAAGATGATTAGTTGCATTATTTTAGCTGCTTCATAATTGAATACATTTGAACAAGGGCCACTGATTTCGGTATCTTGTGTAAGCATAAGTTTAATGTCACTTTGCCAAATCATCATTCTTCCTTTTAAATCTTCTTTCAATTAGGCATTCTGTCATTGCACTACAAACTAAAAACTTGTATGAATGAAGTTGAGTTGAATATATAGTTACAGCTTTATATTTTATGTTCCATTGTTAATGCTTATGCCCAGCCCCCCCCCCCCCCCCCCCTTTTTTTTGCTGTTGATTCTGATTCTGTTTTAATAATACTCTTGAATCAGATGGAGGGAGGAAATGTAATGATGAATGCAATTTCAGAGAGCCGTAAATGTTTGAAAACATCAATGACATTGGAACCTCAGTGCAATGGGCATGACTTCATATCCCAGCTGCCTGATGACATACTTGTACTTATTTTAGACAAGCTTCCAATGGAGGACGCATGGCCAACCTGCATTCTGGCCAAAAGGTTGAAACATGTTTGGAGGCTAAAAAAAGTTATTGTTTTTGACTGCAATTTGGGTAAGGCAACAGGCAATATTGTTTTTAAGGCTGCCCAACATTTTCTTCAAGGTCATTTGGCGGAAACGATTCATCAGCTATCTGTGTCCTTCAGATATAATACTTATATGAGCCATACTATTAACAACTGGATAGAGTGTGCATGTAATAAGAAGGTTGAAGAGATATGTATTGACCTGAATGGTCTTGAAAAGAAAACAAAGAGGAGGATCCATCCTGACTTCCATCTTCTACCTGATTGTGAAATTCAATGCTCTAGTCTTGTCAAGTTGACGCTCAAATTTATGGAGCTTCCAATGCTTCCAACCTGTATTACTGCTCTTAAGGAACTCTATCTTGAAGAAGTGGAACTTGCAGCTGGTGCAGTGGAAAAGATCACTGAGAACTGCCCATCATTAGTATTACTGTCACTATGCAACTGCAATGTGAAGTCTGACCTGCATATCCGAATCTCACCCAAGTGTCATCTTCTCAAACTGATTATCAATGAAGTACTAGGGAAGGTGGACAAGAATAAGGAGTTGTATGTCCATGCCCCAAGTATAACAACGATAGAGTTTGCATCTGCTCCCCTGAGGGAAAAGTATCATGTTGAAGGCATGCCTTTCATTGATGAAGTAAAGTTCAGTCTTGATCAGATGCGTCATAGTCGCCGAGCAGTAAAAGTTGGTCTTGGTGGTCTTCTTGGAAGACAGTTCAAGTGCCGTTTCATTGAGTTATTTTGTGCTTTTCAGACAGCAATCATGCTTTCTTTGAGTAGTTGGTGCATACAGGTATGTGCTTCACCTTATATTTGGGTTTCATTTGGTGGACGGTGAGGGGAACAGGTAGGAATCTTAAGGGATGCCTCACAAGGAGAACATAAGTTCCCAGGGAGATGGTTCAGCCAAAATCTAAATAGACCATTTGGAAATCTAGTTATTTTAAAAATTGTGCTATTTTTGGCTATGCATCTGTTGACTTGCTTTGCCCCAGAAAAAAGTTGTTCTTAGCATGCACTTTTTTATTCTATTTCTTGATAACACTTCTTGTTTTGAATCAATGTATTTCTTGTTTACACTTTTTAGTTTCGATCAAATACAGGTACTTGGTTTGCAAATTATGTTCCAAGATAAACTCTATCCCTCTATGGCAACAAACGTGGTCCTGGAAATGGGTCTCAGAAGGATGGAATTGATTGGACTAGTTTACATGCTGAGAGCTTGCAGGGGACTGAAGAGACTTACAATAATGATCACTGAGCCTGAAGAGTTAGATGTAAGTTCAATGTTGTATATGACTGTTATAAACTGACATTGTTTCTTTTCCTTTCACTGTTGTTCTGTCGGGTATTAAAGCATGCTAATTTGATTGTCAGTTCCATGATGGTCTCAAGAGCACATACTACAACGGTTCAAGGTATCCTATACTTGATTTTGAGGGTAACAGGTCTTACACTGATGTTGAAGACTTGCCGAATCTGGAGGTAGTTGAATTCAAAAATTACTCCACAGGTTTGGGGCGTGATATGTGTGCACATGGCACATTTTTCTTTGATGAGGCTAGGTTCTTCAGGGGAACCGAATGTGGGCTCATGGCTCTATCACTTATCAAGGCAAAAGCACAGAACCTCAAAAAATTAGTCTTTCAATCAAGGGAGCGCCGATATGAAATCAATCCGCTTACATATCAAATTTTTTCGTCAGATTCCTCCTGAAATGCTTCTGCTACTGTGTGCTATGAATGATATCTCAAGTTCCTCAGCTATTTAGGTTTTGCATTGTTTGCTTGTTGACCCTTGAACTCCTGTTTTGTGTTCCCAATCCCATTGTTTGTCTGGTGTCTGCTGATGTTGAATGTGCTGCAAATTTTAGTATTGATACTAATGAGACATTGTTTTCAATTTTAATAAGAAAGTTTCAACTATAGATTCTCTGAGTCGCCCTTCAATTTCTGTTGCCTTCGACTCTTTGCAGGTTTTTGTTTGGGTTAGTGTTTTCACCTTGGGCTGTTTGCTGCTACTTAGGAATGCTATGTACTCCGTATGTAGCATATACCAATTGGCTGATGCTGAACAGTGAGTCTGCTACTGCTTTTCCTGTAGAGGCAGCTCGTGTCTGTAGTCGAAACCCCCCATTTCGACTGCAGACTCGCCGCAGTCTCCATAAATTACGGAGACCGTTTCACCTTGGTAACGATTTTATGGAGAATCGAAACACGATTGGGTTTTCAGACTTCTGAAAATCATCGGTTATGGATGCCGGCCAGGTAGGAATATCAAATACGGAGTAGAAAAGAGACCATCAACAAAAACATGGAGAGTGAACTAATCTTTCTCTTCAAAGCATCACAATTCAGATAAAATGAAATTTTTGTTTAAATACTCCTTGCTCTCTAATCCAAGAGTAAAAATCATTAACAAAAAATTGCTCGCGGAAACTAAATACATCGAAAATCAGGATTTAGGACATCGCGTTCATATCTATGTCAACGTAAACGCAGTGCACATTGATATGAACGTGGTGCCATAAATCATGATTTACCTTCGATTTCCAGTGTCTACTTTCACTTCGATTAAAGTTGGCACCACATCTTGAACGTGCACTAGCGTAATCCGAATTTGCGGTGTATCTAACCATCCTAAACTTGCTTTTTCAAAATTTGCCGCTCTTGCCATCACTAACCACTCAGTGACCCACTCAGGATTGCATCACAAAATCACCAGTCAAACCCATGTTTCAAAAATTGACAGAGAGAAAATGTTTGGACTCGCCTTTTCAAGATTTTTTTCCTTTAAAAAAAAAAGTTTGGCCCACCTGAGATTGGCAGGATAAAATCAAATTTCCTCTGTCTTTGTCACTTGTCAGCCTAAAAATATGGGGGAGAAAACGAAAATCAAATTTAGAATACCATGATTAAAGTAAGATAATGGAGGAGGGAAACACAATTAGAAAATCTGTGGCTGTGTCTTAAATCCAAAGTGAAACTTTATAGTAACCCATTGCCTTAACAAAAGAATCTATGAATGTGAAGCCTATTTCAGACACCTTTCCCTTTCTTCGCCTTGTTCTACTCATCACTTCCCCACTCAATAAAAAACCCTTCTTTATCACCACCAACCTCCATCCTGGCTTTAGCAGCTGCCACCATCTCCTAGCCCCTTTAAAAACCCTTCCTTTCTCCCTCCCAGCTCCTTTCTTTGGGTTTGTTTGGGGCATCAATGAGGGGTCCTTTGGGGGCAGTGATTGGGAGATATCCATCAAGTGATGGGAGCCAAAATGGAGGAATCATAAAGCGGAACAGGAAATGCAGAGATATTATATTTCTTGTCATCTTCATTGCCTTCTGGGTTGCTATGATTGTTAACTCTAGCTTAGGGTTCAACAAAGGAGACCCACGCAGGTAATACTGAACCCCCAAATCTCTCTCATTTTTGTGTGATGGGTTTCCTTTTTGGGGGGATTTTGTGGAGGAGTGGTCACTTTGGATGCTATTGTTTGAAGATCTCCAAAAATGGGTTCTTTTTTAGTACAGTAGCAACTGCAAAATACTGTTGTTCTGTAACGTGTGGAGGTTCTGCAAGTTGTTAGGTTGAAATTGGGTCCTTTAAGCATTCCTGTTCTTTTTTTTTCAATGTCCTTTTTACTGGTCTATCTATGTTAGCTCAATTTTACTTCTGCTGGCATCTAGGAGGAAGAAGAAAGTGAATGCATCAAAGATTAAAGGGATGTTGAGTGTTGAAAGCATGTAGCTTTTACTTACCTGGAGGTCATTGAAGGAACCTTTTCCTGTGTTTATTTACAAGGACATTTAAGATTTTGATTTTCATATATCTTATTAGCTTGCAGTTTGAGATTTTGGAGTTTTTTTAGTGTCTGTGCATCCTATCCTGTGTGATTGTGTATGATTTACTGATTCAAGTTCTCGTGCCTTTTCCTAGGTTAACCTATGGATTGGACTACAAAGGGAACATATGTGGTGAGAAGCACGCTAATCCGAACCTCCATCAACTGGAGTTGAGATACTGGATGAATCCCAATCAGGTCTATGAAAGTGGGCAAAAGGACAGCTTAGTCACTCTGGCTGATTCCCGGAGCATATGCTTGTTGGATTGCCCATATCCATCTGAAGATTCATTAAACTGGGTCTGTGATTATCCTGATGGAGATATCCATCTCACAATGGACGAATGGATTGATCGCACTTATGATTATTTTGAGTTCCTCACGCCTGATATGAGGAACACCTCACTACAACTTCTAGGTCCATGTTACCCCGTCATATACCCCAGTGTAAATGGTGAGTTCTATATTCATTTCTGTTATCAAGAATGTGCATTTAATGATGCAAGTTTAGCATATTTAATTGCATCTTTGTTTGGATGGTTAGTTAGGATTTCAAAAGTATGGTTTTTATATTAGCAATGTAAATCATGTTTTGTACAGCACCCACTAAATTCTCCTTTACCTTCGGTTACAGTTCTTTGGAACTGCCAGTTTATAGCTCGGGCATCAAACACGTCTCTAAAGCATTGGCAACAGATGGGTGGAGTAAACATCAATGAGGGGCTTGAACTCGATAAGACTATCCACGAAACTGTCAATTCTCAGTCTGTTGTCATAAAGGTTGATCACTATTCTCTCTTCTAATGGATTCATCTGTATCTATTACTCCTTTGTTATACATTTACCTTTCAGTCTATTTCCAATTTGAACAAAGACCTTATCTTTTGCACTTCTTCCAGTAGATGACCTTGATATGGTAAATGCCTATTTAGGAATTCAGCTCTCATTACATAAAATGATTTGTTCTTTCTTTTTCCTGGGCAGAGATACATGGCTGATATTGGCAAGGCATGGCCAGTTTTGATCGTCTGTGGAGGAATCTTACCTCTATTTTTGTCAATTATTTGGTTGCTTATGATCCGACATTTTGTTCCTGCAATGCCATGGATCACAGTCGCGGTCTTCAATATTCTCACAATATCAGTCACAATGCTTATCTACTCAAAAGGTTAGCAGTATGTCCTGCACTTTTGGTTGCAATTTTTTGTAAATTAAATTTTTGGTTTTCTTTCTGTATCCACATCTTTTTGGATACAGTCAGCATTGGGTAATTAGTATAGAGGAACAAGTTTTTCATGTTTCAATTGATCTCACCGTGCACTATCTTACATCTAATGCAATCTAATTTTTCCCTCACTATTAGCCGGTTGGATTGGAAATGATGCTGTTACCCCTATCATCGGAGAGCACGATCCATACATTCATGTATATGGAAGGGTATGATGTGCAAGTTGTTGAGTTTTTGATGGTTTATGTTTCAGAGATGTTTTTGACTCAGACTAACAATTGTACATCCACCAGGAGTTGACTCATCTCCGTATTGCGGCTATTTTGATGACTGTAGTTATGATTTTTGCCATCCTGGCATCAATTGCAATTATTAGACGAATCCTTATGGCAACTTCAGTTCTTAAGGTACGTGAAACGTTTGTTATTGTCTGAATCATCTTCACGTTTGCTATTTGAAGTCAAGATATAACTTGACTTGATAACAATGTAGTCTGTGATCTCAGTTTTCAAACCAGCTCGTTTTTGGATCATACCTGCAGGTTGCAGCTAAAGTCATTGGAGAAGTTCAAGCCCTGATGATTTTTCCAATCATACCCTATGCAGTCCTCGCGGTATTTTACATGTTTTGGTTGTCTGCTGCACTCCACCTGTTCAGTTCTGGCGAGATTCGCCAAAATTATTGCAGCAACAACTGCTGTGCTTATGATCTCAGCTTGAAGCGCGTGAGCTGTGAACGATGTTGTGGCTATAGCATCGATTATACACCTCACGTAGGAATGGCGATCCTATTTCATTTGTTCGTATGTTACTGGGCTACGCATTTCTGCGTAGCATTCTCTGCTACCGCCATTGCAGGTTCTGTTGCTTCTTATTATTGGGCTGGTGGTGACACTTCGGTAAGAACCATCTTCACTATGTGAAAGTCACTTGTTATTTGTAATCTAATTTCTCTCCCATATTGCTTACATAAACTCAATAAAAATTTCAAAATGCAGCCAGAGATTCCATTTCTACCGGTTTTTGAATCAATGAGAAGGTTGCTGAGATACAACCTTGGTTCTGTTGCTCTTGGCTCTTTGGTCCTATCGTTCACCGAGTCCATCCGCTTTATTCTTGAGTCAATCCGTCGCAAGCTTAAAGTGACATATACAAGCCCTGAAGGTCGGTTTGGAAAGGTGGCCTATCACTCCTCTCGAGGTTCACTCAAGTGTATTGAATGGACTCTCAAGTCAATAAACCGAAATGCCTATATACTGGTAACAAAGCCAGACTGTTGTCTTCTTTTTATCCATTTTTCCCAGGTCTTCACTGTATGACGCAGCTCGCAAATTGCAGATTGCTATAACTGGGAAAGGCTTCTTCAAGTCATCTGCTATGGCCACAGAGTTGATCATGAATAACATCCTGAGGATTGGGAAAGTGAATGTCATCGGAGACGTTATTCTGTCCCTCGGAAAATCGTGTGTTAGCTTATCGAGCGCCCTGTTTGCGTTGCTGATGCTGGACACTCACAAATACGAATCTTCACATAACAAGATCTCGTCTCCGCTGTTCCCTGTACTGGTATGTTCCACAGTGATTTCGACAAGGCATTCAGATGAAGAGTCCAACAACTATGATTGTTGTCTTGCTTTTCTCCCTATGGTTGCTTTTATTGTTTACCTATTTATCTGAATGCTGTCACAGGTGTGTTGGGGACTTGGTTATGTGGTAGCAACCCTCTTTTTTGGGGTGGTGGAGATGTCGATTGACACCATCATTCTCTCATACTGCCAGGACTCCGAGGAACACGAGGGAACAGCTCAATATGCTCCACCTCTCCTCATTGAGACCCTCAACGACAGCGATACACAACGCCTTGCACACTGAGAACACATCTTTATACAAGATACACAGCCAGTTTAACCTTCCTCCTGCTCCTCAAGGAAAGCTTTGATCTTAATCAGGGTTCGGGATCTCCTGAGCTTCAAATGGTTCAGGCGCGTCGCTTAGGTTGTTTAGCATGTGCTTTTATAACCATAAACGTCCCTCAACTTGTATATATTAGCAACTTCCTATCATCAAAGGGTGTGGATCTTAGATGGTCACAGGCCTGTGTAAGGAAGGCATTGTTTTATATTGAATTCTCCAGTTATCACTTGTCAGCAAGTAACATTTTAATTCATGGCATGTTGGAGTGATGCATCTTCTTTAGACTGGAACTCAGTGCCTCTAAGCAAGGGCACAGATCCTCGTTTAAGGCCATGTTTATCAAAGAATGGGCGAAAATCAAGGACATAGCAGTTCTGGTATAGCTTATATGCAAGCGCTAAACACATAAGTAAACACCGAGTGGAGAATGCCAGAGATATCAGTGAAAAATCACATCCTAGTTTAGATCAAGCAGCTGACAAGCAGCGAAGGAGCTAGAACTGAAATCAAAAGTCAAATTTTCCAGGTAGCCCTTGTGAGTTCTGAGCATGGAGTCGATGTATGGAAGGGGTTAAAGTGTCTAATCTATCCAAGAACTTGTTAGCAAATGCTTCTGTTCTCTTGTTTATGAAGGTGCATCCGCAGGCTTCTTGCTGGAATCTTGACCATCAGATGGTTCAGACATCAGCCGGAACTTCAAAATTTTGTGAAGAGAGGTGACAGGCTTCACTTCCTTCCCGAGTGGTTGATTTGGGTCGACTATGCCTATTCCCTTGAAAAGGTTTTCTTCAGATGCTCCTGTTTCCTCGTGCACCAAAGGCGCTCTTTCTGCAAAGTGAATTGAGAAAATTCTTTTATTTATCAACTCAAGTTTGGACATACATGAATATATTCATTCTCACACTGAAGCATGGTTATGACTCACCAGTCTCTGAAAAGATCAAGCATGTCCCAACAGTTTCTTCGTATTCACCAATCTGCAAATAAGCGATAGGAGAAGATCATTTTTAAATCGAACTGTACTCCTCCAATGCTGCCACCTAAATTCCATCCCTTGTTACAGAAACGATAAAAAAGAACAGAAACAGCAGGCTATCATTATATTCCAACGGGGATAACCAAAGAAGAACACAAGTAATAGACTCATCAGTACATAGTGACCGAATGATGTATCAGTACTAGACATGAAAGAATGGATCCACATGACAAGCAAACTTAACCAAGGGAAACCGAATATGTACATATTCGTGCATACGAGAACATCACAGCTAACAAAAAATCACTCAATAATTATGCTATTCAGTCACCTTAACCAACCTACACAAACAGATCAGCACTCACTCACCAGCTTCCATTTGTTATCTATAGTCAATATTGGGTTCATCGTGTCCAGGCCCTGCATTTTGATTCACATAACCGGATGTTAAGATAATTTATGCAGCACAAAGTTGATTAAATTCACCCCTTAGAACTAATAAAACAAGTAGCTCTTCAAGAGAAGTACTAGGACATTGCAAGTGCAAAATAAGCAGTAGTGGGAACTGGGCAGCTGGGTGAAAGAGGAAATCTAACATACAGAGAACACACAAGGAGTACCGGGGCGGATATCAACTTTGCCTCTAACATCACCAAGGTCGATCAGCACATGCTCATCTTCTTCACTTTCATGCTGGACATTCATTTTATCTGTCTCCATATCCTGCAGATGAACACATCATTGCCAAAATTTTGAAAGAAGTGGGAAATTTCCAATTCAATCTGTCTATAACAGTAACTATACCCTACCGGACTTCCAAAACCTAATATGCATATTAGACCTAGGGTTTGGATTGGGGAGCAGATTGAATTACATCATCTTATCTCAGATCAATATTACTGCTGGAAATTGGCCCAACTTTAGTACGAAGATTTGCTACAAAATCCAATCATCTAAAGATGGAGAAGTAAAGCTTCCCTATTTTCAGAGACTGATCAAACTCAACCCAATAGAGATTGGAAATTGTAACACAACCAATGGTATAGGAAAAAAGCTTGGACAAATTGGTCTCTAGGGCATTTAAACAAACACCTTATGAGCATTCCAATTTCGCTTCCGCCAAAGCTTTACCGGCTCCAAAAAGATGCAATCTTTTTTCACAATCATCACGCTCCGCTCACACACTAACTAAACAGAGTCTTAGATGAAATTGAAACTGAGAAGTAGAGATACCTTTAATGAAACTTCTTCTGAAAGACGTCAAATTTGGCGAGGTCGAGGGAGTAAAGAGAGGGATTTAAGAGTAGGGGCTAGCAAACCAAGTGAATTAAAGAGATCACTGATACTTGGAAGTTGGAAGTGGTAGGAATGAAAAACCACTCAAACAGTCATTACAATTGAAGCAAAATTCTTATAAATACACTAATTTATACTCCGTATTTTGGTTTCTCCTGTATCAAGATGATTTATCCATCAGCCTGTGTTTCAACCTTTTGAGATAAATCCGGATTATGATAGTCCTCGATCTGAATTGACGTGGTGACACGTCCGAATCGAGTGGAAGTAAACACTGGGAATCGAAGACAGATTAGGATTTAGGACACCACGTTTATATCGACGTATAACATATTCATATCTACGTGGTGTTCTAAACCCTGATTTGCGGTGGAATATTTAGTTTTTGTGTATATAAAAGTTTTTTAAAAAATAACGATAAAATTTAAAAGGAAAACTAATACGATTCATGAGACATATCGTGTTTTTTTAATAAAATAGTGAATTAATAGAGATTTTGATTTTTTTTAATAAAAAAGACTAAACAAAAAAAAGATGTTTTGATTTTGTTTAAGATTCAAAAAAATGAAAATTATTCAAACCAAGGTGCATATAATTTATAAACCTTATATTGTATTTTGTAAAATAAAAAATATTAACTTAGAATTGGGGCACATTTTATATCGATCAATTAAATAATACCATATACTAAAGATATAAATTATTAACATTATTATTTGAACGTTGGAAATATTGAATTTTTTTTACAAGTGGGTGACATATATAATAAATTAATGGGGTATTTGCAAAACTAATCCAAATACCCGGTTAGATTGCGTGGCTTAACCCCAAAAAAAAAAATTGCAAAGTAACCTTCCTTTACCCGGTTTCTCAAGGGCTGCAGCCGGTTGGAGAGAGAAAAGCGCGCAACAGTGAGAGAGGAAGGGAAGAGAGAAGACGGAGGCATCTCCCAGACCACCGAGCACTGTGGGCTCGAGGCGAGACGAGATGTAGGCGAGATACCGTCGGTTCCTCACAGCTCGAGGCGAGACGAGATGTAGGCGAGATACCGTCGGTTCCTCACAGCTCGAGGCGAGACGCAGGCGGAGACATCTCCCAGACCACCGAGCACCGTCGACACTTCACCATTTGTCTCTGGCCCTCTCACTTCCACTTGAGGTAATTCTACACCACTCTCCACCGGTACTCTCCCTTTCTTCCCTCAACTGATCATCATCACTCCCTGGATCCACTCTTCTCCTCTCTCGCACTCCCTTTGTTTTCATTCAATTTAGGGTTTTCAATTTCCAGTTCGTATCCTTTTTGACGATGTCCTACTCCTCGGTATTCCTAGGGTTTTCAAATTTCGAATTCGTTTCTTTCGTTATTTGATTGTGTTGATTTCTTTGCCAATTTTGATATTTACTAGGAGAATGAGCACTGATTGTTCTGCACAACATCTATACTACCACCGAATTTACAGAATGTTTGATCTTTGCCAATTTTGATCTGTTATTAATATAAGATGAATGCTTAAAAGGGAGAAAACAAGAACACGAAATTTACAGATGAATGCCTAAAACAAGCATATTGAATCGAGCACTGATGTACCAAAGCTATGTTAATATAAGTTCATGTCATGTATGCAGGATTTCCTTTGATCGATCTGATGTACCAAAGCCATGTTTTGATGTATACAAACTATGCTGCGTTTTATTGTAATGGCTGTCAATTAGTGCCCTTGACCCTTGATATAGATAACATCTTTTGGTGGATCAATCAGTGTATTCTTGAGCATTGTAACATTGCTAGTTTGCTGATGTTGTCAATGTTGTGCACAGTTGTTGTTGTCAATGATGCTGCTGTTACACTAGACAAGGGGTGGGGATGATATCTCGCACAAAGCATGCACGTAGCATAGGGTCGAGGCAAGATCATGGAGTTGCTAGCAAGACACAACATCGAATGAACAAGGGGGGTTGCAATGTGACTAATGAAGCTGCTGTTTATGCTAGCGCTGCAATGATTTGCAATGCGTTTTCTGCTGTTGGTGTAGCCGTTTAGCCATGATTGATTGTTTTTATCTTGTTTTCATATTCTATATGTGTGCTGCGTCACACTTGATCCCATCTTTAGTAACAACTTTTGTCGGCTAGTATAAAAAGGCAATTGCTCATTGTAATAAACACAATTGATGATCAATCAAAAATCACTCTTCTATCTCCTTCGTCTTGCTCTCTCTTTCTCCGCTTCTTCCATGGTTGCACTAATTTCAGTGCTTCGTTTCTTGATCTGATTGATCGGTGATTTATCTATTTGCCTTCTTTATCTATTCCAGTTATTCCTTTTTTATCCTATAGCTTTATCTATTTGCCTTATATATATAATCTTCATTTTAAAAAAAATATTGATTGTGACAAGCTTGCCTTAATGAAAGAAAATAACATGACAGGTGATGCTATTAACATGACATGTTATACTATTTAACATGACAGGTAATGCGAATAACATGACTGTGAAGCTAAAGTGGCCTTCCAACAGCTTTATTAATTTCAACAATAAGAAGAGCAAGTATCTGTGGGAGTTAGAAAGCTTCTCTGGATTCAGTCACAATTAGCTTTTTAGATTGAATTGCATATTTAGATTGAATTGCTGCAACTTTGTTGTCTGTCATGTCTGAATAAATAGGTGACATGTTGAAACGTGTTGTTGTCATGTAGAAATGGAAAATTAAGGGTTGAATATGTAGAACTTTACAAAAGAGCTTCGTTTGATGTTTTATTAATAACTAACTCACTTCTGCGTTGTGAGTTCCTCAAACAAAGAAACATGTCACCCATAACCCATACTGAATTTAATTACATGTCACCCATACCGGATTTACATGACATATAATGTGTTTTACTTGACATATGAATTTTTTTTACTTGACACCTGAATTTGGTGATGTAGTAAGCTTGACTTGTTCTAAACATAAGTTGATAGTCGACGTTGATTAATGAATAATAAGCCTATGTGGGAATTGAACCCACATCTTTATGTATGACCACAATGCTCTCCCACTGAGCTAATAGGCTACATGCGAAGAATATTTATGTTAAAACATGCCTAAATGATTCAATCTTGTGCAAGGTGATCTTTCTCAAAAAATAAATGCAATTGTTGTCCACCTATTCCCTTGCAATATTCCACACCAAAAAGTCAATTGTTGTCCACCTGTGCAAGGTGATCTTTCCCAAAATTAATTCAGTCAAGAGAGAAAAATTCAATATCTAAGTCATTATGGCTCATCTACCTGTTCTCTTGCAATCCCTTCAATAGATCACAAAGAAAGATTTACCCTATTTGTTACGCCCATGTCAATAGTAAATATTAACTGTCCACCCTATGGTTTCCTACTGGACACGTTTGTCCCTGAGATCCAAGAATTTCTCTTCTTTTGCTTTCCCTTACTCCACTTCTACAGAACCAAATAAACAATATTAACACACTGCTAATCACTAATCTTGTCCTATAAATTGAGGATTCAAACAATTTGCAAGCATAACAAGCAAATCCAATCTGAATTTCGGCCCCAACCTGAAACCCTAACCGTAAAAAGTCCAAATCTTGGCTCTAACGGTCATTTGAACACCAATCCAGTGAATACAGGCTTGGAAGATAGAGCAGTGAAGAAGAAGGGTGAAAGATTGTACCTGGAATCGCGGAATCGAAGCCAGTTTGTGGAGATTCTCCCTGGTGAGGCTCGAAATCGCCTGAAGAAAGAGAGAGGAATGAGCTGCGTGAGGGAGGAAGGGCATTAGGGTTGGCACTGACGGCCGAGAGGTCCTTCTCCCTCCTTTCTCGCCCGCCTCCGATCCCCTTCTAGTTGCCTGCGCCTCGCCTCGAGAGAGATGCCTCCACCGTCTCCGATCCCCTTCCTTCTCTCTTCCCTTTCTCTCCTTTGCAACGGGCTACCGGGTACACAGGTAACCGAATCTGCAATTTTTTTCCGGATCGAGTTAACCTTGCAATATTTCCGGGTTTTCGGGTTAGTATGTGCAATTCCCTCTAAATTAATTAACTTAATTGGGAAGTGTGATTAGATTAGGGTGAAATAAGCAAAAGATTAAGTTAAGACATATATATAATATAAAAGTAATAAAAGAAAAAAATATTAACAATTTCTCTAATCAAAATATAATGAAGGAATATATTAATAAAAAAAGATGAAAAAATAAAAATTAATGATTAGTTAAAATTCATAAAAATAAGGTCAAATCCGGAATAATTTACAAAACCACTCTTTATTTTACATTCATATCTTATATAGTTATATAAATTCTTAAAACAAAATAGTTTTTTTTGCTTATATATCATTCTGACGGAGACCAAATCGGCACTTACCTTGTACACTTATGTGGCAAATCTTAACTTGGCACCAAATAATTAGCATTATGGGAACAAAATCTACGGCAAAATCAGAGACTAGTAAGTGATCAATCCTGAGAGAGAGATCTTTCATCTTTACACGTTTAAGTTGATCCTCCCACGTCCACTTCATCTCCATCACTGCACGACTTGATCCCAAATAAACACCAATTTCCCACAAACCCAAATTTCAAATCTTTGCTCTTACATAAGTTACATTTTAATGTCTTCAAACTTCAAACTCTGATTCAATTATAGGACTCGACGCCATGAAGCGGGGTTCGTATCTTTCCTGTGTTACATGCTATCCGTCATCGCCCACCTTTAAGGACTCTTACAAATGGTGATTTTTTTATAGCTAAATATCAATCCTTGTTCTTGTTTTTAAGTTTTCAACACATATTAAGCTGTGTTAGTGCAACCCTTTTTTTGGATCAGTGAGAGGCTGATTGAGAAAGCTCGGCATCGTATAGCGAATCTAAGTGCAAGAACAAGATCAGTGATTAGCTTGTCATGTGAAGACATTGCTCGGCTCCTTCAGCTCGGTCTGCGCAACAAAGCTCTTCTTAGGGTATGATCTTGATCCTCTTCAGATCATGTGTTACACTCAACTTAACCTGAAATAAGACTCTTTGAATGCAGGTTGAACAACTGTATGAAGACCAGCTCAGATTATCTGCATATGCAGAGATTGATGGTCTTTGTGCAGCATTGCTCACAGATTTCGACACCATTGCCAAACAGAGGTGTGCATTGGTTGCTATTTGCTAACATCTTTTCCATGGTGATGCAGCAATGATAAGTTGATTTGCTGTTTATGGTGCAGAGATTTGCCAGCGGAGCTAAATGCTGTGGTCTGCACCCTGATCTTTGCAGCTTCAAGATACGGCGAGCTGCTAGAACTCAACAAGATCAGGAATATATTCGGTGGATGGTGGGGCGATGAGCTTGTATCGGCGAGTGTTAATTTACTGCCAGGGAATCGTGTGAACCCGCGGATTAAGGAAGCCCTGACAATCAATGCAATGCCTGATGACGCGAAGAAGCTTGAGCTCATCAGCGAAATCGCTAGAAATCACAACATTGTTCTGGGCTTCCAAAGGAATGAAGAATTTTTCAAATCACAGGGTGAAGAGGTAATCAGACTTGACAAACAGAATAGATCTTTGATACTGTTAGAATCTTTCTTTTGATCAGCTGTTTAACTCCTCTTCAGAACAAGCATGGTTCGGAGGAGCAGGTGATGGAAGGTCATGATTTATATTCGGCAATGCAAGACACTACTGACACGAACAGCCCCTACCCGTATGAGAACGTGCAGATGAAGATGGAGAGCTACGAAGAGTTGTCATCAAGGACATCATCTGAGGGTTCAAACCATAGCCAAGATGACGAGATTGTGTATCCAGTCAACATGAAACTAAAGTCACCCCCACCACCTTATCAGCACCATTCTAAAAGGTGAAAGGCTCAAGCAGCAAGATGACTCTATCTGCTGCTAGTTGTAGCAGCTAGTAACAAGGGTACGACGATTGCATAACCCCGATTAGAGGAAATCAAGATAGGGCTTGTACTGAGATCCAACCCATTCAGTATGATATAATGGAACAGGGATAGAAGCATATCTAACTATGTCAAATTGCAGCTTGGTCTTTATTATGACATTGTTGATTTAATTTACCATTAGTTTCATAACATCTAGCAGCTAAAAGATGCACAAAAGGGTTCAAAATCCAGTAGCTACAAATGAACTCAAGAGGATTCAACCAGACAAAATACGATAGATCATGTAAAAATACATACAGATCAAACTCAGTAGTATCGAATTATTACAAATGATCACACTCAGAACAGCAGAACAATTAATCACAAAACAATATAATGGCAGATTGTCTAGCTGATCACAGTAAAAGCTCAGTTCTCACGGTTAAATTACAGATATTTTGAAAATTCACAACCAACACAGGGCAGTAACATATAAAGGATTAAAGGGTAATTACAGGAGGGTACCTGGATGATTATCAGACTCAATAGAGAATCAACGAATTCAGGAACGACGATTTCACACTGTCTACTTGCAAAGCTTCTGTGGGATCAACCTCAAGCGTATTGGATTCTTCTTCGCCCGAACATGAGCAGCTTCCTAAAGCCTTTAGCAGCTTTAGGGGAATCTTCAGTTGTGATCCATTTCTTCCTGGAAATGACTGGATCTGCACTAAGTTCACGAGCTGGAGGAGTTGACTCTTCTATCTCGGAAATCTCACGGTAGCTTGGAGTAATGCTATTTGTGCCACCATTTTGCTCAGTGGTCACCGTAGAGTTCAACGGTGAAGCTGGCAGTTCTGGCAAAGGATCAGCATGTGGTTTTGCAAGAGGTGGGCATATTTCCACCAGCGGTTCATCCTCAACTTCACAGTGGGGTGTTTCAAGATCTACAGCAGGCTTAGGTAAGTCTGCGACAACTGAATGCCT
This sequence comes from Persicaria tinctoria, assembly GCA_037127255.1. Lineage (NCBI taxonomy): Eukaryota > Viridiplantae > Streptophyta > Magnoliopsida > Caryophyllales > Polygonaceae > Persicaria > Persicaria tinctoria. Next base: position 14,399,407 of record JBANSL010000012.1, read on the forward strand.
GTTGAAGTCGTTTTCACTGACCGTGTTTGTTTCTAATGTGGGAATCTCTTCGTATTTATCCACTGAAGAAGCAATGTGCAACTCTTTTATGTCTTCGGAAACAGTAGCGGTATCAGGGACACGGATATCCTCTGTAGTGATTACCTCAGTAGGAGATTCCACAGGAGTATCTTTCACCTGGTCGACATCAGAGACGGATCTATGAACCCCATTCATATTTACTGATCCGGATGTTTCATCAGAAGGTTTCACCTTGTTAGGACTTGGTTTCTTCTTATCTGCAGGTGTAGATTTCTGAGATAAATTGCTAGCCTTTCCAACATTAACTTTTGAAGCTTCCTTTTTCGGCTGGCTTGGTTTAGCTGAAGTAGCTGGCTCCTTTTGCACTGTTTTTGCAGCCGCTAAGCGATCAATGGTTGAACTCCTTAGAACTGGCTTCCGAGCTTGTTCTGACTTTTCATTTGGTGAAGGAACTTTGGGATTTTCAGAAGAGGAAGCTGACTTAGTTCTGGCCAAAGTGGAGGTCTTCTTTGAGGAATTAGTAGCACTTTTCTCGGCAATGCGCTTTTGTCGCTGAATCAGAAGCTCTTCCATTCTTTTCCTAGACTCTTCTTCCTGTTTAAAATGATAACGGGAGAAAGAAATAAAGAAATAAGCAATATAAAATCAACAAAGTAATGAAATGACTGCAAAAAAATGTAAAAAAACTGACGATGATGATAATTTTAATAATAGTTATATGAAACTGTGACAGTATAATATGTTTTGGAGATGCTGAAAGACAATAAGCCATTGCTGTGTAATCTGCCAAGTACAGTTAAAAAGGATTCGCCAAATTTGGTATACCAGGATAATAGAGTTGCTTCTCTAAGTTTCAACAGAGTAACATTCATAACCAAGTTCAGTACCTTCTGTAGCTTGCTCTTGTTGGCAGCTGCTCTACTTCCCCAAGGTGGCCTACTGTTCTTTGCTGGCAGCTCAGGTTTGTTCCTTCCAGGAGCTCCGTTCAATGTCCTTGACTTTGCATCTCTTGTTGAAGCTGGACGACGCTTTTTATTGTCATCCTTGCCATTAGAGGTAAAGACTGTGTCAACACAAGCATCCACATCAGCCTGCCTTTTGCTAGCTTCGTTCGAAGCGATGTTATTTTCAAAATCCATCTCAGGCGTCCAAGATGCCTTTGGGTAATCCACTGACGTATCCCGATCAAGTACCATGAACAACTCCTCTGGCTCATTAATGCAATTTGCCTCAGACTTGCCATGTTGTTCCTGTGGTGCCAGTGAGGCTTTACCAACAGTGTCAGAAACCATATCTATGTCAAATCTCATGTGAGTGTCAAAGTTTTCATCCATTGGCCGTGCTTGAATCATCAGAGAATCATCAATGATATCCTTCTTCAATTGACCATCAATCAACCCAAAGTCAATGCTTGAATTATAGGTAGTTTCTGCAGATATTTTACTTGTGATCCAATCATCCCCACCCCGGCCTTTGACAGAGGAGGCAGCAGCAGCAAATTCAGATGGTGTTACCCGAGAAGAATAATCTTCTTCACTTTTTTGACACATTATGAATTCTTCAGGGGCGTGACCCTTTCTAGATAAGACCCTGGTGCTTTCACTGGCTTCAAAGTTTTGAATAGAGCCTTTACCTAAGATACTCTCATCGCCCATGTCCCTCTTTGAGACTAGAAATGCATCAGAAGTATATGACATTTGCTTTCTTGTCTTATCTGTTGCGTTCCCAGAATTTTTTGTTGTACGATAGCCTTCCTCAACCTGGATCTGCCGTGATTCATTGGAATCTGAGTCTTCCCTCAACAAGAGCTGCTGAAAAGCATCCCAGTTCTCACCCCCTCTTTTACCTTTACCATTTTTCAAAAGCTCATTCTCATTATCAGAAGAACCATTTATCCCACCATTGTGCTTGATTCCATTTTTTCTTCTATGATGATGAGCTTTATGGTGTTTCTCCAAGGACCCAACAGCTTCCTCCACCTGTTGCTTGATAGCATCCCCATTCAGGTAATCTTCATCACTTGAACTTTCCTCGGAAGAACCATCCTTCTCTCCATTTTTTGAAGTAATGTAATTAATATTGCGTATAACAACTTTTCTTGAGGACTTCTTCCCGTGCTTCTTCGTGTGTCGCTGTTCTGTAGCGGAATCGCTGGTAGTGCTGGATTCGCTGAGCTCACTATCTCCACTCGGCTGTACATTATCAGGCCTTTTTCTGTTCTTCTTCTTGGATGAGGACTTGCGAATTTGATGATCGTCTGGCTCTCCTTGATCACTCCCCAGAGCAGTATCTTTTGCATTTGGAGGCCACTGCATGTTATTTGGATAATATGGAGCAGGAATCTGCATCCCAGGGAAGGCATATCCTTGATATGGAGGCATGGATTGATAACCTTGAAAGTTGTGCATGTAATGAAGTTGATTAGCCCATGGAAATGGAATTTGAGCTTTACCATCAGCTGACGCCATCTGATCTGCAATAACATTGACAAAATATTGGTGTCAATGTGTGAAACTAATAACACTCAATAAGCTTTGCATTCCATATATGTAGGATACAAGTATCAGAAAAACTGTATTGCAATTTGCACCAGAAAAAGTGAACACAACCTTGTTTATATTTTGACCTGTTACTTTTTTATTCAAATTATTGATCCTACTTATTTTATACTCCTTGTCCAGATTTACATATTCCTTGAATATTCCTATCACAAACAGAATCTATCTTGCATTCCTGCATTTACAGCTCATCTTCAAAAAGAAATCTAAGCAGCAGACAATAGGCAACTTGAGGTAGTGAGGTATTTCATCAGTTGAATGGAAATTACGAGTACCATGGTCAAAGTTTGCCTTCTAATCAATTTGATCGAAAGTGCATAAAAGGAGAACTATTTGATGGTTGTGTTTTGTATAAGCTAACAATATAATATCATTGATATGGAATGTACAAGATATCCCGATTCATAATACTTGATCATCTGCTTGGAGAAACCAAAAACTACCTGCATTAATATCTGAACTTCCCCTGCTAACACCTGAGTCAGATGCTGAACTATTCCCTCCTTGAATATTATCTTCACCAGCAAGAACAATTCCAGAGGTTCCGAAGTATGACAACTCTGGCTGAGGTAGAGATTGCATTGCTGCAATTTCATCTATCCAAAGCCTATCTTCATTCTTTTTCTTGCATAGATCGATAAAGTTCATGCAAGCATCCCTATGGATCAAAAGAAGACCTTAAACCTCGATTAAGTTATAGATTATAGTATATATCTATATCAATGTGATGCTCTATATATTACTTGTATAAGTTTAGTTTGACAAAATTCTCAAAAAGCATGTGCTTCAGATTTCTTCATAACACCAAGATGCTTGCAAAAGATATCATATATAAATACCTTAAACGAGAAGCTCCAAAAGTATCAGCAAATGACAAAAGGTCATCTAAATTGCCCATTTCATATCCTGCAGCCAAAGCACGAGCATATGCCATAGCTTGCTCTTTGCGAAGGACAGCTTTTCGAGTATCTAAAACACGCTGAAGACGGACCCTGTTAATCATAAAACAGAACTGATTAACTGCAAGCAGATTCTTATTGTTCAGAAAGAGGTACTGTATATGACTTTACTTGGAATTTTCTTGCTGTGGGCCATCTATGTTTCCATTAGATTCACCTTTGTGCTGAAATGCAATACTTGAATAATTACTTTGAAATTGAATTAAAAGAATCCAAGTAAGTATGGGCTCATATCAATACATACCTTAAAAGAAACAGCTGACTTCAAATTATCATCAAGACCTGGTAAGTTTCATGAAACTTCTCAATCAGTAATCAAGTTAACTATTCATAAATCTTATTCTTCTTTTAAGGCAAACATGCCAATCATGTATGAACATGCATATGTTTCCAGTTACTATTTACTGCTGACCATTACACAGAAGGTACATTCATTAACAGCTTTAGGGACCATGCATTAACCAGAAATGAAGAAAAACATATCGCCACAGGTACCCAAAAAAAAAAAAAAAAAAAACTCCCCATACATAAGTTTGTGTTTTACTTCACTTACACAAGGTTATCAGTTACAATTTAGTAAGTACCAAGCAATAAAAACAGATAAATATGGCATACAAACATGAAAATAAAACCGATCCAGGAAAGGAAGGGTCGAAGGGAGAAAAAAAAACTCAGCAGATTAACTTTCAGCTTCAAACTATGAAAAGAGTGAATTTTGGTTGACAGGTATAGATGCACATGCCTCAAATAAGGTACAGAAGCTGCAGAAAAGAGGCTAGAAATAGGAGGTAAAAAAATCACAGTTGTCAACATGTGTGCCAACAGAAGCTATTGTACAGCTTAGAAGAGCTCAAGGTGTTTCCATTCATTACCCAACAATGTAGCAATTCATTGATAAAGAAGCTACATGCTACGAGTACGGAGTATTTTTTAACATAATGAAGGACAAAAATTAAAAGGCCTAAATCTCAGAGTAAGAAGTCCTCAAGATTACCATCTGTTTCCGCTGGATTGGAAGGGTCATATGATTGCATTGAATTCTCGATCTGCTGAATTTCCCTCTCAATAGTGACAACTCGCTCGAGAACCTCCGGTGTGCTGATAAATCTCACAAATCTAATAACAAAATTGGAAAGAAGATTGTCACATCTACTCCTACCAACTCAGCAACTCTCAATATCGATAAATCAAAACTATCAATTACGAAAAAATATTAATACGCGCGAACATTGGAACAAGTAAAACCTGCAATATAACAAATCACCTTTGCAAAGTGCCTTTGGTGAACCAAGAAGCACTGCCGGCAGCCGGTGGCGGCCTAAGCGTGAGCGAATAACCGCCTTTAGCAATTTGATCCTTGGCCGATCGGAGATGCGAAACGAAAGGCTCAAGGAGTCCATAAGCCAACTTCTCGTTCAATTTTCCGGCGAAGATGACCAGATCACACCTGTTACCACATAGGAACAAACGTAAGCGGTGAACACCGACATGAGCGAAGTGACGGTGAATTAGAAGCAAAATTCACCAAAATCTGACCTGGTTCTGGTAGGAGTGAGTTGGAATAGAACGTAATCTAGGCGAGTAGTGGACTCCATTGCAGCGCGAGCAAGGAGACAATCTAGATTCTAGAGAGAGAAAACCGCCAAATCTCAGAACTAGCTCATACACACCTCTGCGATTCTTCGAAGCGTGAAGACAGAGAAAAAGTCAGTTGAATCAGTTACAAGCATTCAGTGCCAAAAACAAAAATCTAAAAGAAATCGAGGTTGGCCAAATTTTATCCAAGATGAAATGAAACGCGAAGGGAGAGAGAAAGCACATACATACTGGAAAAGTGAAAGCGTCTTCAACAGGTGGCGTAATCCATGTCCAACGTCCTTTTTGTGTGAATCTTGGGGGAGGAGAGAGGAGAGATTTCGGGGATGGTTGGGGGGCGACAGCTGGAAGAAGTGCGGTGCAGTGTGGTGTGAGCTAGGAGAGGAGCAGTGCACATGGAAAGAGTGAAATTTTGATGAACGGGAAGGGGTGGGCCCCACTTACCCCCGATTTTAATGCCGACACGCTCTGGCTTAAGCCTCGCTATTACGGACGGAGCACTCTAATTTTTTCGAGATCCCAAGAGGGCAGAGTTTGGGTGAAGTTTGGCAAAAAAAAATTCTACCATAGAGTTTGGAGATTTCAAGAGAATGTATTTTAAAATCAGTGTTAAAAATCTCCCCCCTCCTTTTCCTCTCCCACCACCATCCTCAATTTTTTTTTACTCCGATTAAAAAAAAAAAAAAAAAAATTCAATGCGTATTTTAAAATTATATAAAATATTGGGGACTATATTAGTTTCATTCCAATGGAGCATTGTATATCTTTTAATGGTTAATAATACAGTAATCCGTAATAAAAAGAAGATATTATTAGTAATTTAGTACGTGATATTTGAGAATTGAAGCAAGGGAGAAAGTGAGAAGTGGGCCCAGTGGACTCCACAACAGTGTATGATGGAGCCCATCCCGTCGTTTGTTGAGCGGGTCCTTTCGATCCATCCTTTCATGCCTCTTACTTGATCAACATCAGTTACTGTGTAATTAAACTCTTTATATGAACGTTGTCAAATTTAAATCCTCTCCTATGTACTGTATGATACTCCCAAGTATTTTGTACATTATAAGTTATACTGTAATTAACTATCATGTTTATATTATGTATTATATAAAATGATTGAATTGAATTGAACTAGCAAGATTATTAAAAAAAAAACTCTTATATCATATGCTTGGACGAATTACGTAGATTAAGACCTATATAGTAAGTGAGTTTACTCAACATGGATTAGTATAATTATAAAGGTAAGGCGATATTATAAAGCATAAAGCATGATCAACCAAGCTAGTTTTCCCGGGGACAGATATTTTTTTAAAAAAATATTACAATATATAGTCCTATTAGAGATAGAAGTTAACAAATGGATTGAGATATTAATTAGGTTTCGTAGTCACTAATTAAAGTGATCAATTATATCACTAGAGAGATAAGTACCAAAATAAAATAGGAGGAGCATATAGGCATATACCACCAACCATGTTGATAGTAGGATTTAAAATAATGACAATTTGATAGTCCATTATGTAGATTAGGGTGATTTATGACCCAACACCCTCCTTTCTCTGAGGTGGAGACTACATTGCATCTCCTAATCCATTTTTAGTGGTGGTTGTGTCTTTCTAAGATATACATTTGTTTTTATAGACTATAGAGAGTGTGAAGGCATATATGTGTAGGGAAGGCGTGCTCATCCAATTAGCACCAAAGCTAGGGATGATATTTGACCTGAACCTACAAATTGATTAGTGGTTAATCATATTTGTCTAAATTTGTACTCAACTTTTAAAATATGTTCATATCCCACTCTTTAGTATAAGTGTGAGTTTGAACAAAACTCTTGGCCGGCCCATGAGCATGGGTAACAGGGGCATGGGCCTAAGGTCCACGATTTCTAATGGCTCGTAATATTTGTTTAGGTATATATATCGTATAAAACTCATTAATTTAAACATTTAAACCTATAAACCCAACTAAAAACTTTACGGAATGGATGGGGAGGGCCCAATAAATAAATAAATAAATAACCATTGTTAATTTGGCTTTTTGTTAAGCACATTTCGGTGTTCTTCTTCCTTGTTCTCCGTTTATCCATCGATTTTTGAAGAAATGTCACGGGCAACAGATTAGCTTCATTAATAGGGGCCCTTGGTATAATTTTGCTCCGGAGTCTCTACCATTATAAGAACAACCCTGACTAAACTTTATTCTACTCACTCATATCATATATAGTAATTAAGTAAAAAAATGCATATACTCAACTCGTTTAGCAAATGAGTGTGCACGAGCCACTCAATTCATATAACAACCGAAATCTCAATTTCGGGGGAAATATATGGTATTTTGTAAAAGAATCATGAGAAAATTTGCGTCGCATACCCTTTTGTTGGACCAAATTAAAAAATTGTCCACGGATTTATTTTTCTTGTTAAAAGTCCATCTAAAAAACCCCGGCCCCCCTACCATAACCCTAAATTAGATCTCGTGGTGGTGTCTTGCCGTCCGAGGAAGAAAACCAAATTGAAGCTCGCTCTCACGACAATGGCGATTCCGAGGAAGAAGACGAAGGTCAGGCTGGCGGAGCCGCTCGCGGTGGTGCCTTGCCGCTCCGACGAACCACCTTGAAGCCAGATCTGTCCGACACTGTCTCCCTCTATCTCGATTTCTCAGATCTGTGGCGCGGCGACGATCTCGGTGGCGCATGCACCAGATCTGTGCGCTCTGTCTCCCTCTCTCGAAGCCTCCGCTCCCCGCCGGTGTTTCAGCAAGGTCTGTTCTAGTTCAATTAGCCGTCGATCTCGGCTCCTCCTGAGTTCAACGAAGGCGTCTCTGAATCGGTCTCTCGCCCTCTCTCGAAGCCTCCGCTCCCGATCTCAGATCTGAAATTGCGGAACTCCGGGAGACGCGCGTCGATTGCTGAACATTTCGATCTCAGATCTGAAAACGCCGACGTTGCGGAATTGGTCCGGCGAGTACTCGATGGCCATGAATTCGTTGCTTGAAGACAGTGGTCGAGATGTTGCGGGCGGCGCTGGTGCTGAAATCGCTGAGCCCTGGTGCTTGAAGATACAGGTCGAGACGTTCCGGACGGCGCTGGTGCTGAAATTGCTTCCTCCGTTGCGGCGCCGGCGACGTTGCTTGAAGATACAGTCCGAGACTGTTTTTGTCATTGGACTAGTTTGTTAAAGGTGAGTAACGCTTGTATTGTTCAGCTTTTCTTGATGGATCAAAATACTTGCTTCTTCTTTATGGTAGTGGACTAGTTCATCAGATACACTCATCTCCCTCCACCATTCAATCTTCTTTTCTTCCAACGAGAGCTTTGCTGTCATAGACTCATAGGTGTGGTGCAGGTTGCTGCGTTTGCCAAGCTTGGAGCAATAGCTTTGTTTGTACTGTACTATTGTGTTGGGATTTTTAATTAGCATTTGCATTGATTCATACTTGTTTTGGGATTTTTAATCTAGATTACATTTGCATTGATTTCAGCATTTTTGAGAATTTGAATTTGTTAATAATTAGCATTTTTAATCTATACATGAAGGCCTTGTGTGGGAAGAAATGTTAGTAGTTGATAAAGATGAGGTTTTAATTAGATATAGTTCCAAGGTAACGAGTCTTTTGTCGATGATCTGTTTTGTGTGGGGAGAAATGTTAGTAGTTGATATGTTATTTGTGAATTTGTGGTTAATTTGGTATTGCGATTGAGTTTGCTTTGTTGAAAGTTTAAATATTGGCAATTTCAGCAATTTTTTTTGTCTTGCTGAAACTTTTTCTTATGCTGAAATGTTGAAATTAATTCTTATAAAATTATACGAGCTACAATATATTACACACAAACATATATTTCAACATTTCAGCATTTTTTGTGATCTGAAATGCTGAAATTAATTCATTGTTGGGGTCAAAGTCGAATATCAAATGTTGTTTATGCAATTTCAGCATATTTTTTCCCCATCGAAAACAGGGGTTGCTGAAACCCAATGTGCTAGCAACTCCGTTTCAGCCAGCAACACGGTAAAAAAAATATTGAAATAGGGGTTGCTGAAATCGTATGTGCTGAAACCCCTGTTTCAGCTGTTTAAGCAATTTCATTTCAGCAAGTCTGGAAACGCGAAAAAAAAACCTGGACAAAAAAAACAGGGAAAAAAAATTGAAACAGAGATTGCTGAAACCGTATGTGCTGAAACTGTATGTGTTGAAACAAGAGTTTCATCAATTCCGTTTTAGCAACACGAAAAAAAAAACTGGAAAAAAACTAAAAACAATGGTTGCTGAAACCGTATGTGCTGAAATAAGAGTTTCAGCAATTCCGTTACAACAACACGGAAAAAAAACTGGACAAAAAAACTAGTCCAAAAATTGAAACAGGGATTGCTGAAACCGTATGTGTTGAAAAAGAAGTTTCAGCAACTTTGGAAACACGGAAAAAAAAAAAAAAAAAAAAAAAAAAGAGGCGGGAGGGGGGGCACGGGAGGAGGGGCTAAAGGGGGCGGTGGACAAATCCCAAATATGGAGAGGGTGAGAGACGGATTCCTAATATAGCCTAATTTCGTAGCCTGTATGGAAATTGCCCCATGAATCATTCCTTTTTAAGATTTCATAATGTAGTTTGAACGTTCTGTTAAAATATTATGGGTCTGGGAAATTGTTAATTTTCCCATTGCTTAAAGCGACGGATATGCTTAGCAATCGAGTGCCATCGAAATGGAATTATATTCCCTGAGTATCGGTACGTTTGACAATTGACATTGCTTCAACGTACTCACCCTCTCCAAAACACATTCACAGTCTTTATATTTGCTCCCAAAACAATTATCTCCAATAGTTCAATTTCTAAATAAAGACGAATTAAATATTATAGACGCCCAAATTCAAAATATCAAGTTAATTGTTAACTTTACGAAATAATCGACTGTCGAACTAACTATATACTCCCTCCGATCGAAAATAAACGATGTTTGACTCTTTTACACGTAGTTTTATGAGCTAAAAACTATATATAAATAAATCTTATTTATTTTAATTAGTTTTTTCACAATTTAATACTACTTATTACTAATAAATATTAAATTATTTAAAATAAATAAGATTTTATCTAGTTTTTATTTAGCTCCTAAAATTACGTGCACAAAAGTCAAGCATCGTTTATTTCCGACCGGATAGGGTACGATGATACAATAAAGGAAACATGAAACTAAGGAAGAAGACTCAGACACAAATACTCCCAGCAAAACAGATCGATTGAATGGAAGGCGAGAAAGACCAGGAATAGACCACGAATGTTGTGAACATGAGGGAATATAGAGACTGATGCGACGCCTTGACGTCGAGAGGATAGAAGCACCGGAGCAGAAAGCCGGAACCCCCCTTAAAAAGTGTAGATCAATGAGAGAGATTTTCGTGTTTATTGCATATGAATAACAGAATAACCATTCAGCTCGTTTGATCTTCATCCTTTTTCTTTCACCATTTGCTCTTTATGAATGGAGTATATATTATGATGATGATGATGATGTCGATGTAAATTTAGGGGGAAAATGAACTGACATGAGAATGTAGAAGGTGAGACATTTGTGACAGAACAGAGCTTAACTAATAAGTAAATATCAAATGTGGCATGTGAGAGAGTTCAGCTTTATATAAATACAGTTTTGTTTTGTCATAATATGTAAATAGAGTTTAAACTAGAAACAAAACTTATAATTAATTCATCTATCTTGTCATCAACATTCAACCACTTCCAAAATTATTATTCTTTGCTGCTATCATTATTTCTTTGCTCACCTACTATTTATTACCCAACCTCTTGTTGAAGAGTATACATTCAAATTTCTTTGATATATACCAAACACACCACCGAGAAGAAGTGAAGGTAATCGGCTTTGTCGAATCCATCCCTTTGGTGTTCTTAATTAGTTAACCGCAAGCCAAACATTCCTCGAATCCGAGAAAAAAATTCAATAGTAAAAACCATATTAATCCAGAGCTTCAAAGCAAAAAATAAAGTAACATAGAAGAATTAGTTTCAAACCTTTTTTTCATATGATTGAAAATAAACAAAAAAAAAATATGATTGTTTTCATAAATGAATACGTAGTAACTTAATGTAATTCCAAAATCAAAAATTAAATTGTTCGTATGTGACAGGTCTAGATAGGGTAGCTGAAACATAAATGGTAGCTAAAGTTGATGAATTATATGTGTTTGCAATGTGTAAAGTAAATTGTTTGTAACCTATTATGATATTTGAAAAACCTTTGTTAGGGTGCTAATAAATACATACTAGTCAACCAGATATAAGAAAAAATAATAGATTTGTGAATAGAAAAAAAAAGTTATAAAAAGTTTGGGATAGATAGTTGTTGAAAATTTAATTTCAAAAACTAATTAAAATAAAATCTTATTTTTATTTCATTTTAAAATATATAATATTAAAATCAAAAGATTCAAAAGTCTACTTGCATTAACAAGTGGAGCCCAAAATAATTTTTTTTCGGGTGAAATAATTAAAATAACTTAACCTCTAAAGGAGTTTAAAAAAAAGATTTTCATCTTTCAATTGTAAAAAAAATAGCTTAAACTTTAGGAGAGTTGGTAACAAAGTATCTCATCGTTTTTTTTCTGACCATAAATTCTACCAAAAAAACATATAATCATCGAAATTAAGGTCATATTGTGCTTTAAAAGAAAGATCATATTGTATTTTAGATGATACTATTGACTTGTTTTAATTAGAATGATACAATTTAACCAATTTCATATCAATATTTTTTGTTCGATATATTAAAAAAAAATTAAAATACTTTATTACCGCCTCTCAAAGGTTGGATTTTTTTTTTTTTTTTTTTTTTTATAAGGAAATAATTCGAGGTCGAACAGGCCCGGACCTCGAGAGTCCGACAAAGTCGGCAGACGGCAAGCCGTCTAAACAAAAAACATAGTAAAAGAATTACAGCAGAAAACAAACACCTAATACAACAAAAGAACTACCCAAAACAAACCCGGAAAACCCCAAACCCTAAGCAAACAAGCGGACACAGCAATGAGAAGATGGAGACCCGACGTGGTGAAGTGTATAGCGAGCGCATGAGACAACACAACTGACACGATGTCTCGCCGCCGGAAAGACGGAAAGCAGCAATCCACGTAGGGCAAAGACGACTCCTAGGGAAGTGTGGATCACACGACGTTCCCTCCACTTAGATGAAGGATCTTCGGAGACTACGAACACCACCAACACGATCACTTCGATCAACCTTGTTTTCTTGTATTTGGAAGATGAAGTCTAATATTAGAATATTTTAATTTAATTAGTTACCTTCCCAAGTCCCAACCCTCCCCCCGGCCCCGGCACAAAAGGGTCTGGGCATCTCATTTATAGATGTAGGCCAGGCCCAAAGGCTGCATATATTGGACTTATCTTATAATTCTTTAAGCCCATATTACCATTCAGGCCCAAATCTAATTTTGATATCAATCAATCAATATCAATATCAATATATTATATAATACTAAAACAGAGGCGTGGAAATCCTATGTGGCGGGCTCTGGTGCGATTCGCTCACGTGTCGTTCTGTGGTGCAATATGGCCCGAGTGTTTTGACACGTCAATTAATGATGGTCCAATAAATTTTAGCCATGTTAGACGATAACCTCATATATTTATACACATGTCATCCTAATTAATTTAATTTTTATTATAAATATTCAACCTCATATCTTGCAAATCTCATCATTTTACCTTAAGTTATTTTATAAATATTTTATCTAGAAAAAAAATCTAGATTAGATTAATTTATATGAAAAAAGGTAAGATTTATTTTATCACTACGAAAAGATAAATGCTATTCGATTACACAAATTAATTTAATATTTTGTGTATTTCCATTATTCCAATGACTATTGAAATAAGCTCAAGATCTATATACATTGTAGCTAGGTACGTACTACTAATATCATTAATTGATAAAATTTCTACTCCGTATCTATTTTATCATACACCATTAAACTAAAATAATAATTACCACATTCCATGCTCAAAAAAAATTACCTCATGCCGTTGAATTGGCAAAGTTAATTATATCCACTGGTATGTTATTGTTTACCATATTTTTAATTAATGTTTTCAATTCACTTTTTTTTAAAAGCATATCTTTGTAGCTTTGTATTATGTAGAAAATTAAAAAAAATGATTGTAAAATAATTTTATTTTTATTAATTTATATCATGAATCAAAGTAACTATGCATTAATTGTATAAAATGAGTATGAGAAAAATCTTCTCATTTTTTTAAGAACATAAAAGGCCAAAGACTACCCAAAAAATCCGGCTAAACATTTCATCATGATATATTTTTTTTAAAAATCAAATTGTTAAATATCTTCATCATAATATTTTTTTAATAAGGCGGTATGTTAAAAGATTTGATATAAATCTTTAAGATAAATATTAATAGATATGGATAACTATATTTTTACTGGTGCATTCTGACCGAGTTTTTTTGACACGTCAATTAATGAGTGTCCAATCAATTTAATCAATGCCATACAACTGTCTAATCTATTTATATATCTACGTGTAATTTCAATCAATTTTATATATGTTTTGTTAAAAAGATCTTCAATTTAAGTGATTTTGCAGTAGGTTATATTAAAATTAGTTTAAAGATAGATTTTGCAGTAATCGAACCATATTATGTCAAATATATCGATCAATGCCGAATTGATTAGTTAAATAACCCATATGGATATGGGGAACTGATATTTGAGGCTATAGCCTATAGGTTATTTAGTTAAAGATAGATCAATTCAAATTGGTGTAAACTGATATAATTTATATTAGGACTTTTAGATCAAATAATCTTATAGATTTTACTTGAATTAATTACAAAACTTATATTGGAACTTCCGATCTCTTTTGCAAGCTTATGAATTTAGGTGGTTTGCTGGAACTCCGAATGGAACTTCATCAAGGCCGTGAAAATTAACATCTTCATATTTATCTCATATCTTAAATTGTTACAAAACCTATTATCGATAGAATAATTTATATTAAGTTATTTTGTATAATCTTTTTATACTACGGTGTATTAAAATATCCAATTTTTTTTTGAGCTCCTAAAAAGATTTCAACAAAACTATTATAACCTTCAAATTTTAAAAAGAAGATATAAATTAAATATTATTTTGTTTATTAAGAAGCCGCACAACGGACGGGTAAAGTAAAACTAGTTAATAAAAAAAAACAGAAGTCGTTTATAAAATCCTCAATTTATTTTATACTAAAAATATTACTAACGACCTTAAGCCTTGCATTGTTTAGAAAACAAATTGTTTGTCGAAGTATTTGCTACAAAACTGTTTTCGAGATTTGTGTATCCTAACAAAAAAATTGATTCACATTCTAGAAGGCTCTTATTATTATTATTATTATTTTATTATTATTATTATTATTATTATTATTATTATTATTATTATTATTATGCTTATAATAGCTTACCAGAAATTAGTGGGCAGCCGAGATACTATCTGGGCCCCCACTCCCTTGGCAATAGCAAAGCTAATTCTAGTAAAAATATAAGCTACAGCACGAGCCTCGGCATCCTGAGATACAGAAAATTTCTGAATCCGCTTCAGCAAGGCAACAACATCCGTATCCAGCTCCCCCAACGAAGAGAAAGAGAAGGGTAGGAAACCATAACCAGCTGTCGTGCACAAATCACGGTACTTGACACACTTCCGTTTAGCAGCATCAACAACAACACGACCGGGGACAAAGTCAGACATCCCCGACTGGGTCAAAGGAGAGGATCCCGTCAGATCAACACAAACATCACGCCCCCTGTCCCATGAATAAAGAAGCAAATCTGCCGGACGAAGAGGCCTATCATGCCCATCCACCAAACCGATATCAACCTCCCTACTGGCAGAAATCCCAGCCCTGTAACAGATATCATATAAGGTGTCGCGCACAAGGTTATGCCGATACTTAATGCCCACGGTACCAGCACAGGACACAGCGTGATCTCCATAAATATCACCATCAAAGACCCCGAGAACAAGCCGGACAGGGCCTAGACACCGTGAACAACGGAACACCAAGCCGATAACTAAGCACACTGCGATAGGTCCTTCCATTCATAGTCTGTCCAAGCCCAGAAATAGGAACTGCACGCAACCAATCAGAGGAGTGAGCACCCTGCTGAGACTTCCATAATGCCACCTGACGCGGAGTCAAAGAGAAAACAGAGTCCGATGTAGCAGTAACCTTCGTGAAATATATATCTGTCAATTTCTTCATAATTTGTAATGTTATTATTATTATTATTATTACTAATTTGATTCATAATTTGTAATGTTGTTGACGATGCCAAAAAAGGTCGGAAATCCAATTTGTAAAAAAAGGGTTGAAGAACAAAAATTTCCTTTTGGGAATGTTCATCCTTGTTGTACAATTGGTAGTGCCGTACACTTCTCTCATGCGTTGGGTAGCAAAACTCATTTACTTCTTCACTAGTAAACCATTAAGAAGCAAGTAAGTTCCCAATGACGCTGCAAAATGTTTTACTATTTCCCAAATTAACTTGGGCTTTGTTTGGTTTGCTTTCATCAAGGTTCATAAATACTCAAAAATTAACTTCTTTTTTTTTAAATTTAAATTTAATTAATTTACTTACAACTCACGTACAAAATCTCACTGCTTCTAGAAGCTAAAAATTTAATTTTGTTTTAATTAAAAGGGTTAATTAATACACAAAAATTACCCTTTTTTAAAAAATAAATAAATTTGAAATTAAAATATTTTACTTACAACTCACGTACAAAATCCCACTGCTTCTAGTTCTAGAAGCTAAATATAATTTTGTTAAAATTACTATTAATTATTTTCTTTGAGAAAAAAAACACACACGTGATAGAATATAAACAAATATCTGTAACAAGATGGAGATAAAAGTGGTAGTAAAAAAATAATCAACTTATAAAAAAAGAGGGAAAAAATTAAAATTAAAACGAGTATAAGTAAAGGCGTAGAGTAAGGGAGAAAGAAGGCAAGATTCAGTGTCAAACTGAAATCCCTTGAAGATCTCCGGGTTTTGGTTTCAGACTCGTTTCCCACTCATCTCGCGTGTGTATTTTCCCACACTTGTTATCGTTTCGTCCTCTCCTTCCACCCATCTTCGTCTTCAATTCGTCATCTACAACTGATTTTTAAGCAATCGGATCTTCAATTCATCATCCATCGACAAAGATTAACAACAACAAACACCAATGCGAACCTCCGATTCGAAGCCGCGGGAGGTGGATGCCATGATCGACGTCGATAAGATCGAATCGCAGGTCTCACACACCAGGCAAATCTTCGATAAACCTTCCCGCCAGATTGCCTTGAAGGTATTCAATTGAATTGAATTGAATTGCATTCCGTCTTTTATTAAAGATCAAATCTTGATTGATGTGAAAACTTGATTAGTTTATATATTCTTGAAAATTGTTTAATTTGTGTGGATTTAAGTTTTTTTTTTTTTTGGTTTTTTTTAGGTCGGGTAACTCCGTTGCTCGTTTGTTATGATCTCGGTATGTCCGGCTGATCAACTCTTTCATGATGTTAAAATTGAAATCAAATTCAAAAGTTTGAATTGATGTTAATTTCATTGGGGGTTTCAGTTTTCAATCTTAATCAGTAGCTGTAAATTAATTGTCCTGGATATGGCCTTCAATTTCATACTCCATATAGCATCTGTTTTACACACTCAAGCCAAACCCTAATTTAGGTCTTGATGACTTGTGATTAGTAGTTTCTGTTTCTTCCTTCAATAAGACTATATTAAATGAAAAATCATCTCATCAAGCAAAACCCTAATTTAGGTTATGATAAAGAGTAATCATACATTACTCAATTTGGGATTGATTTTGCAGTTTGAGGATGTGGTGTACAAGATTAAGGTAACAACAACACAAGGGAGCTGCTTCAACAAGAAGTCGAAGACGATCGAGAGGCCGATCCTTAGAGGGATCTCGGGTGTGGTGAAGCCCGGTGAGATGCTCGCGATGTTGGGGCCATCCGGCAGTGGCAAAACCACACTCTTGACCGCCCTAGGTGGCAGACTAGGCGGTCGTCTAGCCGGCAATGTGACCTACAATGGCAAGCCCTACTCGAACCACCTCAAGCGGAGCATCGGATTCGTCACCCAAGATGATGTCCTATATGCTCACCTCACCGTCACTGAAACCCTAGTTTACACCGCCTTGTTGCGGCTTCCGAACACGTTGTCGAAGGAGGATAAGACGAGGCAAGCGGAGGCGATAATAGCGCAGCTGAACCTAACTAGGTGCAAGAATAGTATCATTGGTGGCCCGTTTTTGAGGGGCGTTTCGGGTGGCGAAAGGAAGAGGGTTAGCATTGGCCAAGAGATGCTTATTAACCCGAGTGTGTTGTTCCTCGATGAGCCTACTTCCGGCCTTGATTCGACCACAGCTCAGACGATCGTCAAGACGCTTTCTGAGCTCGCCAAGGGCGGTAGGACTGTCTTGATGACCATCCACCAGCCTTCTAGCAAGCTGTTTTATATGTTCAATAAGGTGTTGTTGTTGTCCGATGGTCACCCTTTGTATTTCGGTAAAGGTGATGCCGTTATGGACTACTTCAAGAGCGTCGGTTTCGCTCCCTTAGTCGCCATGAACCCTGCCGATTTCTTGCTAGACCTTGCCAATGGTAATGCCCTAACTCACTTTTTGTAAATCTTTCTATCAAATTGAATTGGTTTTTGTTAATACATTGTTGTGTTTGTTTTGTATCCAGGCATATCTCCAGATGACTCGGTAGACGATCCAGCAATCGTTAAGGCGACACTCGTTAATGCTTACAAGGATCATCTCCATAGCCAAGTGAAACAAGAATGCGATGAGTGTAACTGCGAAAACATGAACGATCATCGCCCGAGAGACAAGGAAGAGAGCAAATGGGCAACCACATGGTGGCAACAGTTCTCGGTGTTGCTCCGAAGAGGCCTTAAAGAACGGAAACACGAGTCGTTTAGTAAAATTAGGATCATTCAAGTCTTCACCCTCGCAATCCTCTCAGGCTTACTCTGGTGGCAATCCAATGACATACCTGACCAGGTACGATATCATACAAAATCTGTTTTAAGCTTTTGTGTTAGAAAAGTGGATACTGACCTGACCTCTGACCTGGTCATAAAACTGTACACAGGTTGGGCTATTGTTCTTCTACACAGGCTTCTGGGGCTTCTTCCCATTGTTCCAAGCCATCTTCACGTTCCCACCGGAGCGACAAATGCTCGCTAAGGAGCGATTCTCGGGCATGTACAGGCTCTCATCCTACTTCACAGCACGAATGGCGAGCGATCTACCGATGGAGCTAGTCCTCCCCACAGCCTACACCACCATAGTCTACTTCATGGCAGGCCTAAAATCGACACCGACAGCCTTCTTCTACAACCTCTTCGCCCTCCTCTTCAGCGTCCTAGTCTCGCAGGGACTAGGGCTCGCCCTAGGCGCCATCTTCTTGAACCAGAGGAACGCGACCATCCTTGGGTCGGTCATGATGCTCGGGTTCCAGCTGGCCGGAGGCTACTACGTCCAGCACGTCCCCGTCTTCATCAACTGGATCAAGTACCTCTCGGTGATGCAATACACGTTCAAGCTGCTGCTTTGCTCGCAGTACCGAAAGGACGACACTTATCACTGTGCAACCGGCACTTGCTTGGTCAAGGATCTCCCTACGATCAAGACGGTTAGGCTCGGTGAGCCCCTCTTCGCGGCGCTCATGTTGCTGGTCATGCTCGTCTTCTACCGCATCATTGCGTACATTGCGCTCATGCGGATCGGAGCTCCTCCTAAGTAGGTTTGCAAGTCAAGTTGTTTGATTACATATATGTCTTATGGTAGAGTATGTTCTATGGTAGAGGGTACTATATAATTCCTAATAATTTGCTTCTTTAGGTAGCTATTTTCAGCTGGATATATAGTATATACTTGCTGAATTTTCTGGTTCGGTTGCCAATTTCGGGATTTTCATTGGACTGATTATGGACATATTTTGGAGTTTTATTCATGTTTTTGCTATTGGGCCCCTCCTTAAAGGGCTGACAAAGGCCCAAAAATAACGGTTTATCATTAAAGCCCATAAGGCTTAGTGGGCTGATTATAGACAGCAGGCCATATGAATGGCAAAATCCAATCCAAGAGAGCTAGTTATAAAATAGTGTTTTTTGCCATCTTAATCACACGAAGCGGAAAAAGCCGATTTTTTCCAACATTTGCATAGTATAATTGATAAATTTGGGGATATGGTAGCTATAAGAGCTTCAATAATGAATATGAATTAACTATGTCAAACAATGCAATCTCATGTTGATGTTAGTACAAACTTTTAAAAGGCCTTCTGGATTTAAATATCAATCAATGTATTCAGTTGAAGGAAGAACTGAATGAATCTTAGCTTGATACAAACCGGTACGGTTGAAATAGCAGAAGATGATCCCTAAATGAAGCAGGTTTCTGGGATAAACAGAAACAAAGATGATGAGGGAAGAAGAGCATGCATTGTACATGACTGCAAGCATAACAGACTGTTAAAAATGCTATGCATTCGAATAATTTGTTATTTGTTTATACAGTAAAATTTATGGTGGTGTTTAACAAGAGAATGTGTATAACAAGATTAATTAGTACCAATCCCCTTAAATGAGTGGATGTATTAACAAGGGATCGATAAGATTGAAGATTCCGAAAGCACTTGCAGCTGCGCCCATAGGTTCGTATGTCGTTGGAGTTCCCGTTCTATTCTTTGGTAAGAGATCCAACTATTCTAGTTATAGGTAGGTAGTCTATACAAGACTCGACCTAAGCCACTTTTACGCCCAAAAGTATCACCTCTTCTATCTTATAGTTGCACCATTGCATGATGGTAAGGCCCCAATGCAATGCGATATACTACTCTAATGACAAAGAGTTTCGAGTTATCACATGCGAGTGGTAAGGTAAATAACTGCGAAAAGCCATTGCGAATTCAACAGTTCTTTGGACAATAAGAATAACAAGATCGAGACATAAAAATTCAGCGGCTGTTTAAATTAACTATAGAACAATAATTCATCATATTTGATCAAATCTTAATAATAAAGTATTGTATGAATGTTGAAAGTAAAATATTCAGAGAATGTGTTTTCTAAATAGTTGGGTGGAACTCTGGAAGTAGTGTGTAGGGGGGTTTTTGGTTCAACAGAAATTTGGGGAAAAAATAGCAGGAAAAAGGTTCTACCGAGAATTGAACTCGGGTTACTGGATTCAGAGTCCAATGTCCTAACCGCTAGACCATAGAACCATTGTTGAAATGTGTATTATATTATAATAAATATACTTGACCAGAATAAATGCTAGACCAAAAAATGAACGGAAGCCACTCTTTTTATCAGAGCGAGGTTTCGATCCTCGGACCTATGGGTTATGGGCCCACCACGCTTCCGCTGCGCCACTCTGATTTGTTGATATGTATTTCAGCTGTATTAAATTTATTTTAAACTAGTTTGCTCATACTTTGCATTTAACATTAAAAATAAAAACCACCCCCGTTTCCTCTGATTTTCAAATCAGCCCCTAGATCTTAATAGTCACATGTATTTTTAATTTTTATTAAATCAAGTTCAATTAATTAAGGGTTAAGAACTTAAGGTTTTATTTTTTGTAAAAAGATATTAGAGGGAGGGATCCTTTGTAAAAATAAGTAGAAAATATGGGTATTTTTTTTGAAAAAAATTCCATAAATTTCATTCAAATCCATTTGTACCTTTGTACATTTTCTGCTGGGATCTTAAAAAAAAAAGTGTGAATACAAAGAAAAAGAACCAACTACTTTGCTTTTTTTACCTTCCTTTTGAATCAATCTGATGATAAAGGGAGGATTCATTACCTCTTTTCCTCCTATTATTTAGGTTTCAAAAAAAATAGTGAATCTTGGCTTTATCATCACCACATTCCCCTTCAACCTTTCGTTAATCCAATCAATTTATTTAACCATTCAAAAGAAAAAGAAAAAGAAAAGCTCTTCATGTAGCCAACAGTGCACCATCATTGCCAAACTGTACACACACTTTACACACAGTCAAACCATTCACTCATGCTTCATAATTCACTGTTCTACACACCAACATGTATGCATAATCTCAATCATTTGAAGTTTAATCCCTTAAGGAAAGATGTAAAGTAATTTGTAAGATGAATGCCTTATTAAACCAGAATTCAAAAGTTTAAGCCTGAATTAATTGTATATACATAACATTATCTTCCCTTATATATAAGATAGAGGTGAGTAAAAAAATAACACAAAACAGAAACATGTACGATTTGTTAGCTACATCTACATCCAAGGGGCAGAGTTATCAAATGCGAGATGCAGAAAGACTTCTGCTTTGCAAGTTGAGGCTCTAGGCTTACATCATGGGATGTTGGAAACTCAAAGGATAGAGATTACTCATCTCGAGGTGGGAGGTGACTGTCTGACAACTATTAACACCTTAAAGGGGTGTGTAGTGTCAGTGGGAGATCGAGATGACAGTGTTGGATGCTCTTGCTATCGGTCTATCCCTAGTTCGTGTTTCTTTCTCCCATACATTTAGAGAAGGTAGTCGGATTGCAGACCTTCTCACTCAACTTGAATTGGCTTCAAATCCCATTGATAGGAGATCTGATGCTATGATCGACGATTTTGCTCGTAATGACGATTTTGCTCGTAAGGACGCACTTGATTGACAACTCTTAAATTTTCGCCTTGTATCAAAAAATAAAATAAAAAATCATACAAGGTAATCATTTAGTCACTCTATTGGTACGAGATGATAACTAATTTTCATCACCACATTCAAACATTAACTATTATATGAGCCAACTCAATGCGAAATCAACTATGAATAGACCAATTCAAAAATCACAAAACCTCAAACTGATCATACATAGAACAAACATCAACTATAACTTGAACCCAACAATTAAACTGAAGGGCCTCAAGGTCCATGGGTGTTTATGCTCTGATATGAGTCCTAATATGAAGAATAGATATGGTGCATGACGTCATTGGGTGACCATGCCCAAATGACAGCTTTTATTTCCATTATCTTAATCCAAAAAAGCAGATTATCTCATCAAAAGTGGTTTTGTGTATGCCATTATTTATCATCTGATGCATTGTCTTAATCTCCCTTTTTTATGTCCATCCCTTTTTACATCTTTCCTACAATTTAATTTGAAGCTTTTTTAAATTTCTTCTCAACTAATTTTCAGCCTCTCCATTTAGGGATTTTGGATTGAATTGAATCTTCTATACTCTCCCCAATTTTGGTCTTCTTGTAGATCATAGAAAACGACACTTGTATTAAAACTAGTGCAACTTAAAGTATATAATAAAAATGGTAACAAGTGAGGATATATGTGATATAGTTTTTTATTTGGCATTACACATGAAACTAATGAAGAGATTCTCTCTGCAAACTTGGTAATAATACAGGGATCCTCCGGAGAGGGGAACCATTCCACATGTTTTGGATCAATTGGTGTATTCAACCCATTAATATTCATTCAATTTGTCATATATATGCATTGTATTTAATTTGTGTCATAATTCGTAATGGATGAGTTTCTTTAAAGGTGGAAATTTGGGCTTATTTGGGGACTTTGTTAGCTAGTGATTGGCTATTTATGCTGCTTCATTAAGAAACATTTTGTAATTTAATTTATTCTTTTAGTTAATATGTATTGAATCTATTCCATGATCGATCGGTAACTATCAGGGGTTTGAAAATAGTTTAGATGAGGACTTCCTTTTATATAGATATCTAGGGGAGTTATTCGAGCCCAACGAGCTGGAGTCAAGTCGAGCCCAATTTTTAAATGAATTTTTTTATTTTGTTCAAGCTTGACTTGTTTAGAAAATGAACGAGCTCGAGCCGAGTTTTTTTCGAGCTATTATGTAGTTCTACTTAATTGGTTATAACATATTAACTTAAAGAAAATATTAGAAATTTCATAAAATTCGAGCTATTCGAGCTTTAATCGAATGAGCCGGGCTTTCAACCGAGCTTAAACTTTTGTTCAAGCTTGACTTGTTTAACTAAGTGAATGAGCTCGAGCCGAGCTCGAGCTGTTCAGTTCATATAACAGCCCTACACGTATCTCCCATCACTCACGAAAGAAAAATAAGCATGGTAAAATTACGTGGCGTAAACCCCCGAAGGGGACTCTCAAGTTAAATTTTTACAGATCCACAATTGTGAACAATGACAACTCAACTAGAGCCATTATCTAGGACTAGGAAGGACATTCGATACATATATCGACAAAATCTACATTGAAAGTGATTCCATTGTAATCATAAATCACCTAAACAAAACATCTAAATGTCCTTAAGAAATTGAACTGATTTTGTCAGATGTTAAACTCTTATTATCGACGAAAGAAGTATCCTTCTTTCATGTTCCCCGGTTAGACAATAGAGTGGCTGATAAGGTTGCACACATTTACCACTTTGTCTGGGGTGTCGATACTTAGAACAATTTTGATCTTTTTTACTTCATTTGTAGAGATGTCGTCGAGTAGAGCTCGCCCGAATTCTTTCCTATTAAAAAAAAATCATAATTTTAAAGAGTGGCAACATTTCAAGAATCATAATTATATCATTATCTTTTTTTATTTTTGTGGCCCCGAATAACCTTTTTGTTATTTGCACGGCGGTTTCTCGCCAACCGCACGGTGCCGGTGCCGGCTTCTCAATCCGGCAGTCAGGCTTGCCGATCTCGGACTCCCAAACCGGCATCAGATATGCCCTTGCCGGACTCCTAAACCGGCATCCAATGCCCGAGGTAAGTTCGAGCCTATATATAAAGAAGCGATGCCCTGGTTCTCAAGTATGTGTTCGATTCGAAATCCATATTCTAACATCGGAGGAAATGTCGTTACCGGAAGAAGATGGCGGAGGCGGATTACCGTTCGACATTTTTGCCTATAGCGATCCGGAGGAGCTCGTGAAGAATCTCGGGGTAAGTTAATATTGTTACAGCGGATCGTTTATATATAGCGGAACCTTTATATAATTATGTTTGAGTAGAATCATATTATAGCGGAATGTTTAAATAGAGGATATGTAGTTTGAATCGAAACATTATATAATTGAATGGATATGTAGTTTGAATCGAAACATTATAAATAATACAGTTTTGTAAAATGAAACCATCATATAATATAGTATTTTAGATATTTATTTGGCGAAAAAGTTCTTAGTACAGAAGTGACATTATGCAGGAACAAAACCAACCTCTAAATGTGGGTACAGAATATAGCTCGATGTTTACAGTCGATGGTTATTGGGCTGATGAAATAAACATGAAGGCATGGGCTAGATACATAGGGAAGATTAAGAACATGGTACTTGTGATCACTCGGTCATGGAAGAACCAAATGAGTGGTTTGGGTACCTTTCGTCTAGTGTGTGATAAGTACGGAGGGGGTAAAGATATTCCAGATGTCGACAAGGATTTTCCGCCTGCAGTGAGTAGGCGCGGGAAAATGACAAAGATCGGATGCATGTTTGAGCTGGAGGGTCGTCAAAATGATGCTGACAATTGGACCATGAAGGTTATATGCGGTGTGCATAACCACAAGCTAAACGATGTGATGTTAGGACATCCCTATGCCGGTAGATTAAC
Organism: Persicaria tinctoria; assembly: GCA_037127255.1. NCBI lineage: Eukaryota > Viridiplantae > Streptophyta > Magnoliopsida > Caryophyllales > Polygonaceae > Persicaria > Persicaria tinctoria. The sequence goes on from JBANSL010000012.1 coordinate 14,424,255, forward strand.
TCCAGATCAACATCGGCAGGTTCGACGTGATATGGTGATTGGGATAAAACCGGGGGTTATGCTGCGTGGGATGAAGTATGATGATCATGACTGCGTGACGGACATTCGTCAAGTCTACAATGCACGATCTCATCGAGAATGTTGATCTGCAAGACCCAGCTCCTTGTTTACATCGTCATCAAAACTGGATGGAGGCACCTATGGTCCCCCTTGCTGTAGCGACTTTGTACAACAAGGTCGTTGCTGTCCTAAGTGTCGACAATCCTCACACCTGCTTTCCTATTGTCGCGAATGGGTCGAACCAAACTCCACCAACTGAGGTGATTACAGTTGCCTGGCTAGCAAGAGTCCATTGGACCCCCGTGTGGCTTAAGCAAGGGTCACCACTTCCACCTACTGCACCTGAATGGTCTCACTTCCACCACCCAAGTGTGAACGGATGGGATACCCCATTCAACGACCGCATTCAACAATACTTGAACTACCGTCTAGTTGAAAGGGCAACTCAGTAGTTGTGATGCTATTATTTTCTGGGATCGCACTTATTGTATTTGAAATGATCCAGCTACGGATTTTGTAATGTCATTCAATATCATAGGTGTAGCAATGTTGAAGACCCACAATGTGTTTTCAGATTTCATCAATCAATACCAAAACACAGTACATGATTCGCAATTACAACTATCATAGGTCGACGCATAGACAACAACGACCCCTAAACCAGCTAACAGTTCCATGCCATTCATCAGGCGTTTGGCATAAAATGGAAAAACTGCGATGCGGATGAGGATGCCCCCTCGTCGCGGATGGGCTGCTCAGTCATGCCCGCCCAGTTCGGCCACAGGCCAGATCCACCCACGGTCGAATGAATGGGGGGGGGGGTCTGGTTGATTTGTGGTTCCCACGCAGTGGAATGATGCATGAAACCGGTGTCGACGTCCTCGGCTGACGTATACATGGGGGACTGGGGGATGTCTGGGACGTAAGGGGTTGCCGGCAATTGTGAAGTGTCGACCTCGTCGACGGTGTAATCACCCAAGAAATCCTTGTCGTCCCGCCCGAGAAACGACGTGCTTGCCCTTGCGGGCTCCTGGATCGGTCTCTCTATTGATGGTTCTCTAACCGCCGATGTGCTGGCTCTCGTCGGCTCTATCGGCCTATCACCTCTCCTCAGAGAGGCCGTTGGCCTAACCCGTTCCCGTTGGGATACGGCCCTCCTCATCATCTGCATTATAAAATTCCATATCTATTAGGTACACATAAATTCCATATCTATATTCCATCTGCATCTATTTCCATTTATATTCCATAAATCTACATTATCTAATTTCATTTTTGCCCATGAATCATATTTAGTGACATGTTAACATAAATTCATGTACTTTCATAATTTAATTACAAATTCCCTATCTGTTTTTCATGAAATAAAAATTCTATATCTCAATTTCATGCATTATTATATCTATATCTAATTTTATGCATTACTAATTCCCTAGCTATTTTTCATGAAATAAAAATTCTATATCTCTTTTTCATGCATAATTATATCTATATCTAATTTCATGCATTACTAATTCCATATCTATTTTTCATGAAATAAAAATCAATACAATTATATATCTCATTTTCATAAACTAATTCTATATCTCATTTTCATGCATTACTAATTCCATCACTAATTCCATATCTAATTTTATCAATATTCCATACCTAATAATAACATAAACTTAACATGTACTAAACATACAATCAATACTTACCTCCGCCGCAGCTTGCGCTCTAGGATCGTTCGGTGCGGGTTGTGAAATCGCACGCTCATCGGGAGGTGGAGTCGCTGGTGAAGGGGATCTTGAACCCCGAAAAAATCGATCTATCAGGTTCGAGTACTTCGGCATTTCTCCTAAGACGGTATTTCGGGCTTGTGGAGCTCTCTAGATAAAACCTCCGGGTAAGAGAGTAAGAGGTGGGAGCTTGGAGTGGAAGGTGTGGTGCACCAAGTGAGCCAGAGATCCTTCCTTTTATACTACATCGGCACCCCCTTTGCCGGACTCGGAACCCGACACCGACACCACCCTGCAGACATGACGCAAGCGTCAGGAATCTCCAACTTTTCTGACGATGTGATTGATGTGACCGTGCCGAACCCGGAATCCGGCACCGGCCTGCAGGTTGGTTCAGCTTTGGTTAGCTTTTCAGTCGATTTGACTGATTGGACGAAAGCTGGAGATTCCCTCGAACCACGTTTGCTGGTTTGGGAGTCCGGCATCGGCATCTGGGTCTGCCGGTTCAGCAAGCCAGCACCGGCATCGTACGCCTGGCGATATGAAAGCCGTGCAATTAGCAGGACCGCATAATAATTAGAGTTTTAAGAGTTTATACAAACTATTGAAACCCCTCTATTTTGTAATGATTTGAAACCCTATTCTTGCCTTTTAGTAAAATCAGTTATCTTTTTTTGTCGTGGATTAGTCAACACATAGGTGAACCACATTTGTTCTCAAATATTTCATATATGTTTTATAATATTTTTTTTAAAGATAAGAATTTGAAATCTCAAAACACTAAAATTGAAAGAAAAGTGAGATCCCAAAAAACCTCAAACTTCAGGTTTAAGTCGAAGAAAGGTGAAAATTAAAACTCGCCAATATACTTTTTTAATTAAGTTATAGACCGATCAAAACAATGTGATCCTTTGGTGAGGTTTTCAAATTTTGTCTATTATCATTAGTTTTCTCTATTGTGTGCCCTAATAACATATGATAAGGATATTTTATTGAAAATAAAATCCTAAAAGGAAACGGGTGAATCATGTATTCTAATTTAAAAATGGCTAAACCGAGTGTATCTAAGCAAAATATTGCCCAATTTGACCTCTTATATATCCTATGCCATTGGGGCATAGAACAAGGGCATAGGATAGAAAATCTGTTAAAGAATTGGCAGTTGAAATTATAGGGTGTCATTTTTTTTTACGCAGAATAAAGATTAGGTTGGGTCGGTCGCAGTAGATGCCCTTCCTAGTGCATCCTTGTGGACGAGAACACGCAGTTCTGGATCATCACCGCAACAGACGTCGATAGGGGATGCATGGGCACTAATCTATGAGCTAGATAGTCAGCCACGACATTTGATTTCCTGAAAATATGACAAATAACTACATAAGAGAAGGACAAAATATCAATCAGAATATTCGATTGTAGCGGCTCGATGTCCCAGGGGCATTTCCAATCCCCCAACAGAGCATTTATAACCAATAGATTATCTACCTCGATCAGAAGGTTATGAATGTGCATTTGTTTTGCACGTCAAATACTCATTTTGAGGCAAAGGTTTTCAGCATATGCCACTGAGATATTGTTGCAAGTACCCCATCCCAAAGCTAGAACCACTCCCAGGGAGTCCGGAAAGATAAACCCATAAGACACAGAAGAACCAGGTCGAACCGATCCGTCAAAATTCAGCTTGTAGCAATCGGGTGGAGGCCTGTCCCAACGGTCAAAACGATGACGTGACACCCTCGAAAGAAAACCAGACGAATTGTGGCGATTGAATTTGCCAAAATGGTTTCCTTTAGGTTTAGGACCCTCTGCAACTGACGGCCCATCGTTTACCAATTTTGTTTGTCTCCGGTAGTGTGTAAAGGATGTATAGAGCGACTGAAGGTGGAAGATGGATGCGTAACACCTTGTGTAGGCCAATAGCCATTGGGCACTCGATAAACATATGAGTAGTTGATTCATTAGTGTTACCACAAAAAACACAACCGGAACAACCATATGAGACTTTTGTAATCTGTCAATGGTAGGAAGTCCATCACGAGAAATTTTCCAAAGGAAATGACAAACTTTTGGCGGGACATCCAACTCCCAAATCCATCCACAATTAAAATTTGGTAATCCATTATATTTTGATAGCAAAGAATTATAGGGTGTCATGCCATTGCCAATTAATTGATGAAATGATTAGATTAATAGATTATTTTGTTTATGTTGTTGGGAAGTAAGGAAAGAGATTAATTTAATGAAGAAAAAGAGAGATCTGTGAGTCATATAGTACGTTTGTATTTTGTATAGAATCGTATATATATATATGTGATCACTGATGAATATGATGGAGAAGCCAAAATGAAGTCCCACTCTCACATGCTCCTACTTTAAAAATGGGGACACCCACACCCATTTGATGGTTATGGCTACTGTTGATTAATCAATGCTCTGAATTTTGCAATCACTTATATATTACATGATGAGTTTTTATAGCCAAACAGATATTTGAGATGCAAGATCCATGTTAATTTAAACGTTTGTTTGGTAACAAAGTCATACTCAAATGATAACTAATAATGCTTGATAAAAATAATTGATATAGTTGTGATAATGCAAGTAGAAGGTTAGATACCTATGTCTTATAATAGAAATGCATCTTTACCTAATTTATTATATACTTGATCGAGGTAAAACAATTATATTAGTATACTTACTGATCCGTTTGACAAAATTAAGTAGTGGACGTGGTTACTTGAATCGTCTATTTCACCATAGTGATTTTTCAAGTATAATGTTAGACTCAAATTTTGCAGATTTTCATCTAAAAGACTCTACCAAGTGAAAATATCTAACAAAGTCTGACTCGACTTAAACTCTTATTTTATGGAAAAAAAAAAGATCTTCTCAACGTTATCATAAACATGTTTGTATAGTTTGGTCTTTTGCACCTTTTCTGTATTTATTATATATTTTGATGGCCTGTCATTCGTCGACTTGTCGGCCTCTCGAACATCAAACTCTTTTGAGCATCAGAAGAGAGAATCTTTAAACAGAATTGAAAGATGAGAGACTAAAGTGGAGGTAGTTTTTTTTTTTTTTGATTAGGTAAGAATTCTAGTTGAGACATACCGGAAACTCGATGGCCGAACAAGTCAGCAGACGGAAAACCGTCAATACAAACATAACACAATAACACAAATCAACGGAGAAGAAAGAAAAACTAAATCAATCCATATAAGAAGTCAACCAGCAGAGAAGTTGATGAAGACTCAAGGCACGCCACGAGTGCAAGGAAAGCGGGAGAATGCAAAGACTCACAACAGTACTATAATCTGAAAAGACGACTCCTGAAAAAGCGTAAATTGCCGACGTTATCCCCACCTAAATAAAGGATTTTCGAACACTACGAACACAACCACTAGCAAAAGTGGAGGTAGTTATAAATGAGGATGGATCAGCCCATAATCCACTATCTTAAATTCTTAATCATTCAGCCATCAATCCCCCTCCGTTTTCAGCAAAAAAAAAAAAAAAAACGTCACTAAAATTAGGCGTTTATTTCTCACAGGCTCGACTCTTTTCAAATAATGGACATGTTTTAATTGACATGTTCACAATAAGCTGCCATCAATTTGTCTATAAACCGCACTAATTTGTGCTTAACAAGACAAAATTAAACTATTGACTTGGATACCTCTATTGTATTTGTATATCATCCTCTTTGTTTCTACGGTGATTTATAGGTAAATATATTTATCAAACAAAGATCTCATTCATCTCATCCGAAAAGATGTTATCGGCTAGATCAATTCAGCGGAAACCATACTCTATCAATAAAAAAAAAAAAACCTGAAACTCGTCGTATCGCATTTTGCAACTGCATATATCCATATATACTGTACAAGTTGATTAAGGAGAGAAATTTGTTGGGGACATTAAATGCATAACCAACCAGCAATCTAATTTCCCCGATTTCAAAGCAAGTGAAGTGACGGTGAAATCTTCGGCACCACCCATCCCTCCCACCACTCTTTCTTCATTGGGATCCCATTTTTTTTGTAAAATCAGTCAAGTCTTTATACCCATAGAATATAGATAATGTCAAATTTTCATTCGGATCCAATCTTTGTTATTTGGAATGAGATCTAACCACATCTTATGCAATTAAATTTTAACAATCTGTTCATCTCATTTATTCGTCTACCGATATATCAACCGCTAAGGTTCTGATCTCGAATTTGTATCTATTAAAAATAAAACTCTGTTGTAGTTCATAATCTGAGATGTCCACGAGTTTATTAATATTCCCTCCGTCTCACAAAACAAGTCGTTTTAGCATTTTACACTAGTTTTAATAAAACACTCACCAATCAATCAACAACATCATTCCACTAACTTTTTTTATTAATTTTATTATTTTTAAATACCCATTATATTTTTTAACCAATCAAACTCTTTTAAAAAATCAACAACACAAAAACCAATACAAATCATTACTATCTCCTAAATAGAAAACCTAAAACGATATGTATTTTGATACAACTCAACTAGTCTAAAACGATTTATTTTTCGAGACGGATGGAGTATATCATTTGTTCGGTGTAAAAATAAAGTATGGCCTTACCTACAAGAATTACAACTGAATAGACGCCATAATTTAAGGAGTGGCCCCACTGCTTTTCCCCGGTCCCTTCCCTTTCACACCTACTATAGTTCTATCCTTTTCCTACTCCGATTTCATATGTTCATTTCCTATTTCCTCTTCATCCTTTGAACAAACAAGTTCCATCTGTTTTTTTAAATCCCTATTATGGACTTCAAATTCAAATATAATCATCACATTTAAATTCTACTTTCATTTCCTATAATCTTTTAGACCTTGTATCCAAGCAATATGCCCATTAATCGATTCATAATAACATTACTTAACAAAATATACATACACAAATGAACCAATTCCTTCATTCATCCTACCTACCAATTTGACATATATATTGACCAAAACCATTTTATATAGTTCATACGTCCGTAATAATTACAACCAGATTGACAACAAACTTGACGTCGAGTTTAGGGTAAACTCTAAACTAATGACATTCCAAGCAAGGACCGTCATCTAACAACCACAAGATACAGTTATGGTTTGGCTTCGCCTCCCCATATACCAATATCATTATTCCTTAAACCCCACCCTAATGACTACTAATAATACTGTAGCAATTCAAGTATGAAGGTTTTTTGAAAATTTACTGTTTCCTCCCTAATTGACCACCGTAAATCCCAGTTTACCCCTGGCTCCGGTAAATTTAGCAGAGGTTGTGAGATCTCCAGTCGAGGCGGACCTCGGCGGGAAACACATCGAGATGACGTGGCTTACGAAACGACACGATATGGCTACTCATAAGGAAAGCGGTTACCCGCTCCGAAACCCTTATCTCCTCCATCCGGAGCTCCTGCAGCTTCCTCACGTACTCTGGCACGTGCTGTAGGTCCCACACCACCCCCACCCCGCCCGGCTTCAGCACCCGCGCCACCTCCCCCAGCACCCTCACCCTCTCCGCCGACGCCGCCGCCGTCGTCCGCCCGAACTCCTTGCCCACCCTGTGCAGGAACACGGCCGACACCACCACGTCGAAGTAGTTGTCGCTGAACGGCAGCTGCCTAACGTCCCCCTCCCGACAAGTCACGTATTCCTGTAGTTTGTATAAAAGACGAATTATATACATCGTTTTCTTGACAGAGTGATTTTGAAATTCAAACAAAATTAAATAAAATTGAGATTTGATTTAGATACTAAACAGAGGAAATTGATAGCAGCGTGTAGTGAAGCAGACCTGGACCCCTTCGATTCCGGCGGTGCGGAGAGTGGACATGGTGACGGACTTATGGAGGTCGAGTCCGACGACGCGGCCGGAGCTGCCTTCCTTCTTAAGCTGTTTAGCGACAGAGTTGAGGAGGATGCCGCGGCCGCAGCCGACGTCGAGAGCGGTGCGGACGTTGGACCAGTCGGAGACAGCGCCGACGATGCGCTGGGACATCTCCCAGCGGAGAGGGCCGGAGGAGTAGAAGAGGTTAGCGGCGGCGAAGAAGAGGCAAACCGCGATTAGAGCGGTGACGGAGCCGAGGAATCCGGCGGCGAAGCGAGCGGAGCCTGCAGGGAGGACGGCGGAGGAGAAGAGGGAGAGGGAGGCGAGGAAGGAGCAGATCGGGGAGAAGTACAAGAGGAAGAGAACGGAGAGGAGCGAGAACACGGAGGCGTGGATGAGGAGGAAGGCGAGCGTCTGCCACTCGTCCATGCCGTAGATTGCGTAGATCTGAGTCCATTCTCTACTCGCTTTCCCCATTCTTCCCCGAGCACGGCAATTTCTCAAACTCTAGCCCGATCTGACCGCGATCCGGCTTGATTGATGACGGTGAAGTAGAATCGGAGCAAGAAATGCAGATTTTTTCCTTTACCAGCAATAGATCAGTTGTGTGTTGCAGTGGAAGTGACGACAAGTGCCAGCTTTGGATCGATCTCTAACAACCAACTGTACTGGACAAGGAGGAAACCGATCGGCCAATCGAAAAAGGGATAAGGTACAACGTCAGAAAACGCGTACTGGTACGGGGCCGGATGGTTGGATCGATCTTGAGGGATTGGGGGATAGGGAATGGGGCAAATGGGAAGGAGGAAGAAGAAGAAGAGAATGAAGGAGGAGAGTTGGGGAGTAAACAAGGACGATAAATGCAATCCGCTTTTATTACTGAGAATTCTTGACTCTTACAGAGAGATTGGCGTTACGGTTGTTTATTCAAGGGGCTATTATTTATGCTAGTATCCAACGGGCTAGTCTTTTGGGCTATTGTTAGGACATCGATTTAGTGTCGTTTAAGTTGGAGTCGTTCTTCTATATAGTTGAGCGATTGTTTAGGATGTGACCATTTTTTTTAATCGCGTTAATTGTGGTTGCTTTCTTTATTTTTTTTATTAAATAGGTGAATAGGTTAATCGGTTTTTCTATTTTATATCTCAATAACATACGATAAGAAGCTCAATTAGAAAAGATTTAATTGAAATATAGGGTTGTCGTGCGTTGAAAAGATTGAGATATTATGAACACCACGTAAGTTTGGCGGACTACTTCTCTTATTGTCAATTTGTTTTGAGATGAAACTCCGTTAGGTTCATGTGTTGTTCGTGTTTCATGTACGTGTAACCAAACACGATTTTCTTCCACCTTGTCTAGCTTGACTCTCCGGCCCAGCCGAATTTAACATATTTTCCCTAGATACATCCGATTTAGTTATTTTTTAAATTAGATTATGGGGTTCACTCATATTATTTTAGGGTTTTCTTTCCGAATATAGTATTCTTATCCTATATCCTTAGGAAACACAATTGACAAACCGTATGTTGATTCATATTATTATGTGTCTTTTGATGGTATGTCGATTTCTGAGATGTATTTGCTTTCTTCTATGGGTTGATTGTATCTCTTTTGATTGAGATGATTCTTGTTTTCTTTGGTTTTCTTTTATTTATTTCTGATAGTTTATTATGTCGATTTTCAACATATTTAAGTAGATCGTATTACTTTCGTTTAACAAAAAAAATTCTAATCAAGAATTTTTTTTTATATAAAAAAAACCTTTATCCATAACAAACACTTAACACTATGCATTTTATGCCAATTGAAAATGGTTGCGTCCAAAAAGGAAAGTTGTGAATAGAGATATCAATATATATAATCTTGAATTTAAAAAAAAAAAAACAAAGTTGTACTTAAATATTATCGAGACAAGTAAATAATGTTATTTTGATTTTAAAAATGTTTCAGATATTTTAAGTACTAATAATTTAAATTCTCAATTGGTGAAAGTTTTTATGAGATATTTGTTGAATATAAAATACTAACTTTCATGTTTTGAATATAAGTAAATTATAGATTATAGATGCCTCTTGGTTTGATATGGTGAGTAGCTACCAGAAAAAAAAAAGGTTTTTAGTGGAAAAGCCACTGTGGTTTATGACTTTAGGGTGTTTGGTTTTAGACTTGAGTTAAAAAAAATCATAAGTCTTGCGGCCTCCATCCATCTAAAATTTTCGTATCTAATAAATTTAATTATTAACTTTATATTAGAAGATTTCATTCAATAGGTAGGAAATAAAAAATTTGACAACCTATAAATTAAAAAATCTAAATTTGTTGACTCAGTGGTAGGCTTAATAAGAGTTTCATGTTCAATCCCTACCTCCGTCATTTTTCCTAGGTGGAAAATTAAGGTTTATTTTACTTCTTATCATTAGGTCTAGCCGATAGATGCAAGTTGATTTACCTGATATGTGACTCTTTTCGGTGGAATCACGTGCCCTAAATTTTTACACCGAAATCCGCATTATAAAAACGGAAATTTCGCGTGGTACCCCTGAGGTAAGGGGTATTTCGTGTCCTCCCTCCTCGCACATGTGGCTCCACGGACGTCGAGATCTTCAGCTTCGTCGATCTCCTTCGCTCTTCCCTCTACGCCTCTCTTTCTCGCGCGCGCGTATGTCGAAAACTCACCTTCTCGCGTAGAGAGCTCGGTGTCGTCTGCCTTCTCCCTCCTCGCTTCTATCCCTCCGTCTCCACCAGCGCCGGGAACGGCAGGCTGCCAACCTCTCTACTGTGAGTTTTGTCCCTCCTCCGTCGTCTCTCTCGGATAAGAACAGAAGGAACACCGTCTTTTTCTTTATGTTTTTTTTTATTTAAAAAAGCTAACGATTTAGTTTAAAATCTAACGGAAGGCAACGGAGGGGCACGACACGAAATTTTTCAAAACCTCAGGGGTACCACGCGAATTATGTTAAACTTTGGTACACAATGTGAAATACCCCTTACCTCAGGGGTACCACGCGAAATTTCCGTACTTGGTAGAGTTTTCCTTGAACTCCACTGTCCACTGAAACAGGATCCTAAAAAAATAAAAAAATAAAAATTGACAAAGGAGAACGGTGTCGAGTGTAACGGAAAAATGGGGTTTATGAATCTAACGATGACCGGCACCATAATTTATGGGAGGGGATTTTGATTCTCTTATTAAACATGTTCCTTTTCTAAAGGGTGGAATCAGTTTGGCTTCTTGTTTCTTATTATTATTATTATTAAATAATGAAATGGCACTGACTCAAAAATTAAGAAAACAAAAAATAAATTAAGGCGTGAAATTCAAGTTTATGTACTTTGGTCATTTAACTTGATTAGGAATTAGGAATAGGAATAAAAAGAAGGATGACAAATCTAAGGTAGATCTCTCCGTAAAAATTGCCGACAATGGTAACTTTATTTATCTTATAATTGACCATTTACAAATTAATAAATAACGCTCTCTTGTAAAGCGACTACTAACTATTACTAGTGTTTTTTTTTATGACAAGGAACCCACTTTAATAGCTAACTCCGGACATGTGACCCAGTCAGTAAGAGTCACGCACCAATTTTTAATCCAAAGAAAGGAACGGAGGTAGGAATCGAACCCGAGACCTCCTGACATCCCCTCATACTCCCCACCAGTGAGTCACCCCGTATGGAGCCGTTACTAATGTATTTTTCTAGCAACAAATAACATGCTTTTGAAAGTGACTTAACAAAAAACATGTTATCGTTATTATGAAAAAAAAAAAAAAAAAGAAATTGTTATCAAGTAATTGCCCTGATTTTTCAATCCCTAAAACGGTTTTTTTACCCTGTGGCTTCCAAAGATGTTACTCGTATAATTGTACACTTAGCAAAAAAAAAAAATTGACATATTAAACCGTATAATTTTTTACAAATATATACCACGATTGAAAATTAATTATATAATTTATGGTTAGAAATTTGTGACCAAAGTAAACGTAGACAAGTGTCCACTTATTTCTTTTGTCATAAATCTAATCTTGAGACCGGACATTTCTCTAACTAAACAGGACTTTGCTTCATACGGGGTGTATTTATTTTGACCGCTTTCACCGTGTGGGCCACATGGGCCCCAATAGGTCATTGGCCCATTGGACCCTTGCTTTAAATCCCCATACCATATTACCATCTAATCCGAATTGACGTATTTGCCCCTCTGGCTCTTCCCAATTGACTTTTACCCTCACCTCACTCCAACCCTAGTTGTAGGTCAGAAATACCCCAGTCTATTCGGTTCACCCGCATTAATTTTATAGATTAAAAATCTCCTCAATTAATCTTGAATATCGTCTCCCTCCATCTTGATTTTACTATTTAGCCTTCACATTTTACAATTTTAAACCCTAATCTTGAATATCGTCTCCCTCCATCTTTATATTCACTCGACAATCTCCACATTTCAATTTTCATTGTAATTTTATTTTACTCATTGATTACTTACTCCACTCGCATCAACTATACAGATCGAACGAGAGTTCGTATATTTACGAATGATGATTAACGGATGATAAAATGACTTCATCCTTGCCTACCCGACTAAGCTGTCTCCGACTTCCAATACGTTTTGTCCCACACGTTAACGGCATTAGACAATTCTACCCCCTGCAAGTTGCAATATTGCTTATCCACACACTGCACACACCGACCCTCTGAATCCGTTGAACACTTTGAACTTCCACTCCTTGTAAATTGTCCTTTTTCATTTACTTCATTTCATGATTGATTCGAATCTCTCTGCTCTTAGGATTTTACTTCTCTTCTTTCAACCATCATCTTAATTTCAAGTACGAACAATAATTAATATTATATATGGATAGGGCTCAACAAGGAGGATAAATCAAGTCTACTATATTTAGAGGAGTTATGTGAACACGATTACACGAGTAGTTTGAATTTGACTAGTAATCACTCGATAAAAACTCGGTTTGAGCTCGTTTATTTTCTAAACCAGCTGAGTATAAGCACATTTGTAAATTCGGTCCAAAACTCGGCTCATTCGAATTAATCTCGAATTTTATATAATTTCTAAAAAAATTTTAAATTAGTGTATAGTGAGTGAGTAGAACTGCTTAATCCTTGAAAAAACTCAGTTCGAGCTCGTTTATTTCCTAAACGAGCCAGATATGAGCACATTTTTAAACTCGAGTCAAAATTTAGTCGAGCTCATTCTTATTTTAAATAAATTGTTTATACAGCTCGTTTGACTCGAATAACAACCCTAACCATCTCAGATTTGAATTAACCTATTGATAACTGGTAAGTGAAAAGTGAGACGCACACAAGTTAATAAATGGTGAGATTGTCTATTATTATGCATCCAAACTATCCTTTAATTGTCTGTAACTTTAGATGTACATTGGTCATGATTTTGTTCTTCCTCAAATAGCAAAATAAAATTAAAGGGTTTATTTTTTTATTATTTTTTTTGGCTTTGAAATTGGTAAAAATATGTACGGTTTGTCTAAGTAAGAACCGTGCTTTATTATGTGAAGTAATCTACAAGTAATTCCACCGTTCAAATCTTATAAAGTTGAGTGCATGTTATTTAACCGACACCTAATACACATAATATTACGCCAAATTTCGAATTCAAGTTAAAGCTGACCAAATTTGTTATGATTATGTTTGTCATCTTGTGATTTCCAAGTCGAGGTGATTAGGTGAAGTTGACCCCTGATTTTTACTACCTCGTTCGGAAAAACTTGTCGCTTTACTATTCACGCACGCTTTTTTAGTAGATAAAAACTATATAAAATATCTAGCTTTTTAAATAATTTTTTAACAATTTCGTAGTTATTATTAATAAGTACAAACTTGTTAAAAAAAATTTATAAAAAAAATGATTATTTTATATAGTTTTTATCATTCTAAAAAAACGTGTGTGAACAGTAAACGACAAGTTTTGCCGAACGGAGGGAGTATTATTCTAATTTTTGTCTACTTTTAACAAATACTGTACGAAGTAAAAGAGATTTGATCACTAGGGTTAAATTAGAGGAAACCATCCCCTAAATATTACTGTAAGTGCATAAATTTGCACCTCCTTCCTTTTCGGCATCGATCGATCACCTGCATGGAATGAGGGGAAGAGGTGGGGCTCGCTCCTCGAAGGAGCCTCCGACGCTCAAGTCAGAGAGTGTGTCGACTGTGTGTGAAGCCCCCTAAACCCTAGTAGAAAACTCGAATATATAACGAGGATTAGGGTTTACCTGGTAAAAGACGATTATGCCCCTGGACATCTTATGTAATTACTTTTACTCTGTCAATTACTCTATGTCATTTTACTATTTATGTACGCTTTTTTAGGGGATAAAAAATATCTATTTTTCTATAATTTTTTTAACAGCTTCATAATTACTATTAATAAGTACGAGCTGGTTAGCCTTTGGGTCATTTACAATTTGTCCCACCCTTTTGTCTTTCCTAGTATTTGTCCAAAAAAAATTTCATATTCCTTCTTTTGCCCCTGCCTTATACCCCCGTCTCCCACCCTTTCGCTCACCTTCCTCCTCTTCGCCCAGATCTGCACCGTCCTCTATCACCTTTCTCCTCTGCGCATCGCCTTCACCATCCTCGCTCCCCGCCTATCGAAATCGATTGTCACCTGTACCTTATCCGGGCATCACCGCTCCCACATTTGGTTCTGCGTCCAAATTGATGCCTCTTCTCCAAGCCTTCCCTCCCCCTCGAGCTCGCCATCTGGTTCTACGTCCAAATTGACGACTCTCCTCCAAATTGGCCACCGAATCCGCTCAATTGCACGTCGCCATCTCTTTCGAGATCCCTGATTATACGTCCAACGTTGTGGCGACTAGGGCACTCAGCCTGTTGGAGGCCGTCAGATCTCACATCTCCGCGAAGACGCCACCGGTGGGATGCATGTGAGGTATTATCAGACCGGTTCGTTGGAGAAGTTTGGATCAACGCTGCCGCCACATTCGAAGAGAACACCGTTCCATCCTAGGTCTCCCTATGTCGTCTCCAAGTGCGTTCCGCACTGCTACATCGTTAATTATCAAGAGGCATACATTAATCATTCTTGTTTCCTATTTTCGATTCATTTCAAATTGATCTGGAATTAGTTTTGAGTTTTTTTTTTCATATTTCAAATTCATCTAGAACTGTCACCACCTGTATTTTGATTACAACGTCTTTGACCCTCTTACCCATTCATATATTAGAGGAGAACTGTCACCACTTGTATTTGGCTTCTCATTAGCCCCTATAAGGTTTGTGCTTCCATAGCCATAGGGTTTTCCTTTGGTGACAACATTTATGTCACTGTTTTCATTTTGGTTACAATGTCTATGACCCTGTTTTTATTTTGGTTACAATGTCTAGCTATGACCCTCTTACCCGAATATATATTAGATGAGAACTATCACCACATGTATTTTGGCTTCTCATTAGCCCCTATAGGGTTTATGCCTTCCCTTGTCCTAGGGTTTTCCTTTGGTTACATTGTCCATGACCCTGTTTTTATAGTGGTAACAATGTCTATGACCCTGTTTTTATTTTGATTACAACGTGTGAAGATCAAGCCCTCCTGCTGCACTGTACACCCAGATCAACAAAGCTCCAAATCAAAATCCAGAAATCAAAATAACTTCCTTTACTGTTCCATTGGAAAAGGAAAGCAAAATGCTCAGTCGTCACATACTAAAGCTACCATTTGATAATCCCAAAACCCCTAATAAATGCTAGAGTGTGTTACATCAGCTTATATAGTTGTACGGACACGTGAAAGTCAGGTGCTCAAAGAGCTTATTACAAAGGACAAAAAGAGAGGGAGCATAACAGTAATGCCATTGGCAATAAGACAAGATGCAAAATAAGGTGTAAGAAATGTAAGAAATATGATATATGTAGCAATGCATCATATTTCCACACAACGCCTATAGGGCTTTCCTTTGATTACAGTGCCTACGCCCATTTTTTTCATAGTGGTGACAATATCTATGACCTTGTTTTAATAGTAGTGACAATGTCTATAACTCTTTTACTCATTCATATATTGAAGGAGAACTGTCCACCTAATGTCTTTTGGCTTCTCTATAGCCCTTTTAGGGTTTGTGTTTACCTTGTCTTAGGGTTTTCCATTTGGTGACAACAATAATCTCTTAACGACGTACTGTACTTAACATTTTAGGGTTTAGGGTTTAGGACCTTGACCCTAAACCCTAAACCTTAAATCATATTGTAAATCACATGTTATTTTGGCTTCTCATTAGCCTCTTTAGGGTTTGTGCTTCCCTAATTTTACCCCTCTTTTGTTCTAGAGCTTAATTTTTGCACAAATTATGGACAATCACAAAAAAAAAAAAAATCTAGTTTATATCACCTTAAAGAAGTGTGCATGCGTGAATAGTAAGTAACATGTTTTGGCGAATGCAGGTAATATTTTTTTTCACTTAATTATCCGCTAAATTTGAAATTAAACAAATCACTTGTTAAATAAGATTTATCAACAAATCACCACCTAAGCAAAAACATTTATTAAAAGATCAATATAATGATTAATTTTTTTATATTTATTGAAACACCTCAAACTTGTAATTAAGCGGGAAAAAAAAATTATTCCACCATCATAAATCATAATTCATACACAATAAGACTTTATTTTTGCAAAATTGCAGTAAATATGCATCTCGTATGTATAAATGCAAATGTTTTATCACTAAGAAAAGGTTTATTGTTCATTTATAATATTTTTTCAAAAAATATTGACATAATTTATCTCTATTTTTAGTTGTTGCACGTCTACTTTATCTCTCCCTTTCTCTGACTCTTCAATTTTTTCTCGTTCTCTTGAGTCTTTTAGAAACACTCTCTCGACTAGTTCGGAGAAAGAAGACGTACGTTCTGACTCCCTCGACCCTGCTAATTGATTGCGGAAAATACTGAATTGAATTGTTGTTGTTGATGTAAAAAACAATGAAATCTAAGAGATTCCTTGGACAGGTGGGAAAATTCAAAATTGAAAATCAGTAGTGCTATTTGTTCCAAAATTGAAATTAATAACAGCAATTGACTAATGCGTAGGTGGATTAAAATAAGGTTGGTGTGTTGACATTGATGTACGTAGAAATATGAAGCCCACCGGCAGGAAAAAAGGGCGAGTAAAGCCAAAAATCCAACACCCATCTGGTAGGCACTTTGCTCACCTCAGTCTACGGATTGATCAAGTTGCAAAATTACCAGTTTCGGGGCCAAACGCACTCATTTTGATGCATCATTTGGTGGATGATGTACAAATTAAATTTGGCTAAGGTAGGCTGATACTTGGTACGTTTATACTTGGCTACCAGTGTTTTTCACTTTTGAATAAATCCAGTGTTGCTGAAGCGATGATGGATCAGGGTGCTGAGTCGACCCACAGTTGATCAACACAATCAGTCAAAATTACCATACTCTCTTACATAATCAACTTTGCATTATTTTTGATAAATTATCATTTATAATATTTTATATTTACATTAAGACATGTATTAAGAACTATAAGGGCTAGGACATGTCGGCCTCTCGAGTATCAGGTTTGTCCGAGCTCGAATTTTTTCCTAATAAAAATAAAAATAAAATAAGGGTTAGGACATAGGTTGAATGATGTTACATATATCCTAAAGTCAATTGATAATAAGAAGCTCCCGGAAGGACGTTAGTGGAGGTAGGCCGAACTTAGTTTCTGTGAAGGCTAGGGCTGCAGTGAAGCGTGGTATAGGAGTCACTGAATGAGAAACGTATTTGTCCCCGACAGTAGAATTTCACCGGCTTCTCTCACAGTTGCACTCGAGGGAGAGAAGTTGGAACTTTGGAACAGACGCTCAGAACGGAAAAAGGGTAGGAGAAAACAAGAGAGGGAGAGAGCCGATTGTGTTCGCTGTCTATTGAAAAGCGAAGCCCTCGTCCTCCTTATATAGGCTCTGAAATCCTCCTTAAGCCGCAAACAAATGAGAGATTCGAGTCTATCATCAAAAAATTTGGGCTCATTCAAAACCGTTTGAAAGGATAAATTCTCGAAAATAAGTCCAGTGAAAAATCAGATATTCGCAGAAAAACACAAACAGTTCTATCCGTAAAAATTTAACTTCCGAGCCCGACAGCGGCGGCGGGCGCGCGTGTGGGTGCCCCATCTCCTCATCAACCTCTCAATGTAGGTAGTGAAAGAGTATCCTTAAAAACCCTTTAGAGTACCCTTTAACTTTCCATGTAGAATGTAAAAAGTCCAAAGGGCATCTTTCTTAAAATCACCTTCTAAATGCATTATCTCCAACAACTTATATATAAGACTTGTTTAATCTATACTATCGACGTGTGACATTATGCAAGCATCAATGACTTATCTAGTTGACACTTGGACAATTGATAATCCAAATCATAATCGAAAGACGTACGGGCTGTAAGGCTAATTCTTATATTAATATCATATCAAAGTCCGATTTAAATTGATGACTATGAGTGTGTGCATAGGCGTACATATATGCGTTAGTAACATAACGTACAAATCGAATGAGATTCCATTATAAAATAAATTGACAATAGAAAAAATAACATGACACTTGTTCTAGATCGGGACAAGATCTAGCTGATAGAGATCAAAACATTGGCAATTATAAATTTTAGAGTGTTTTCGTAAATGGATTTAGACGAGTGTTTTAGTTCGTACGTGAAGCCAACTCATTAGTTAATTTGAGAATTTTGATTATCAATAGTGTTATTTATAATTACATTTTTTTAACCAATAAAAACGAGTAATTATAAAGTACATGTGGAGGTGTTAAATGTAGGGGATTGTTAAATACACCGCTAATTTTTACTGGATACACTGCTAATCTCCGCAACTCCTTGCGGAGTTAATTTCGCACCCTGTTGCGGAATACTTTTGACGTTGTGCCAAACAGCCTTTACGTCGACTTAATTACGCAACTCCTTGCGGAGTTAAGTCGACACTCGGTTGCGACTCTGTGTCCGATTCTCCTTCCAATGAGCAAATTCAAGGAGCAAAATAATAATAATAATAATAATAATATACTGCGCAGGGAGCTGCGGAAATCTTTGAGAAACTTTTTTTTTTAAAAACATATAGGTTAGGGAACTCCGCATCCTAATGCGGACCTCTCTCCGCAACGTCTTGCGGACCTTTTGTTTTGTCGATGGACTTTTAGGGCGTGTTTGGCACGATGTCTGGGGAGATCCGCAGGGGGTTGCGGAGATTAGCGGTGTATCCATTAAAAATTAGCGGTGTATTTAGAAAACCCGTAAATGTATTGTATTTGACAAATTATAGAACAGTCGAGCAAAATGTAAAACTACGTAGTCACAAAATGTACAAGTGTTTGTACAAAGGTCCATGTGGACATATATCTATGATTTGGCAGTCTTCTAATGGCGTTTAGTGTCGGGTCTGACTGAGGTCGAGACTGTGTGTATCGAGTTGACTCCGTGGTTCGGAAATTTTGTTGGTTGATTGTTTTTGTTGTCCACATGAATTCCTGATGTACACTGTTTGGTGGCATTTGACGTCGTTTCTTAGTATATGTTATCCTCAATGTGTTAGGATTATGTTTGCTTGTTTGCCTGAAATTGTGTGTTTGACAGTATAAATCCATCCATCTGCGTTGGTTACGTGTAACAGTGTTGGGGTGATTCAGCCGGAAAGAAGGGTAGTAGTCAATGACCCTCAATTCGACTCTCAGATATGACCGTTATCTATTTACCTTGATTTTGGTAAATATAGAGCGACTATATCTGGGAATCGAATCGGGGACTATCGAGTACTACCTTGAGCAGTGACGGATCTAGTGTACAAAACTTAGGTGAGCGAAAAAGTATCAATCCTAGTAGAGAAATAATCCTAAACAATCAAATTATCAAGCAATTCAAAGCCCTAACTTTGAAATTTAATAATTATATACAAACACTAAGAATAAAGTCTAAAAACATACCTAATTTGTGATAATGATAGGTTATAGAAGGGGTGTTGTTAGATACACCACAAATTCAAATTACGCTAGTATACATCTGAATCGATGTGGTGCCACATCCGAATCGACGTGTGAGTAGCACTGAAAATCGAAGGCAAATTAGGGTTTCAAGTACCACGTCTTGCGGACCTTGCGGTGTATTTAGTTTTCGCGCTTTATAGAAGTGACAATAGAGTTTGGAATTAGTTTGGTTTGATAAGATTATAAAATTTCAATCATAAGATAAGATTTTGTATAGTGTGTAAAAGCTAAAAGTTAGGAAAGTTAAAGAAGAGTAAAGTATCCCAGTTTCAATTTTCATGAATTAGCTATATAGGTTAATTCAATATTGGGCTCAACAAACAAGTCACCTAGCAAAAAAAAAAAAAAAAAACCTACTTTAAAAAAAATTTCGCCCAACAACCGTTGGAACAACTCCATCAGCGATCTACCTCTGACCTTGAGATCCTTTTCAGCTCAACCAGCCTGATATGGTTTTGAGATGAACTCTATTTACCAAAATGAAGTAAGCGACATATGGTGAAATCCACACTTGAATTGCAAGTCCGACAAAAAAAAGAAGATGATTGATTCACTGATTTGCAATGGTCCATGTACTATGGGCCGAGGCCCATTGTTTTTGGCCCGCTGTAGTGAACGCTGGAAGCAGTACACAACCAACAACTACACACTACACAGTTTATTCGAATTGAAATAAATGGTTTGACAGATGAATCCTCACATGTGAATCATGAATGTAAATGAATTTATGTATTGAAATTTACATATTTCCACTTGAAATTTGAATGCACTTGAACTGACTACATGCAAATTATATACTGTAGTTTCCTTATTTGCAAATGTAAAGGCACTCAACAATACAGACGGCCCAGGAAACTCTATCCTAAACAGTAGTCTCAATAATGGCTCCAATTTAAGTGTTCCTTTTTTCACGTTCCATGTTGTTAATTCATTAACTCACACCGACTTGGATTCAGAGAGATCAACCAAACTCGTTTCTGATATTTCTTCAATTTCGTTGCTTTCTTTGTTTCTCATTTAACACGAGTTCTACTTAACTACCATCCAAATTATTATTTTATTTTATAAAACAAATATGACTTAATCCTAAAATGCCTAACTTTTTTTGGATAAACTACAAATTTGAGATCAAACATATTTGAAATTTGAGGGGTTGCCTAATCGAAAGACGACTTACAGTTAAAAAACACAGCAGAAATATAGAAAAAGATGCAAAAGACTAGACAACACACAATGAAGGAAAGATGAATAAAAGCAAACCTACAACTAGCAGGATGGGATGTAAGATTACGAATGAAGCTAAACACCATCGCGAAATAACACCACTAGTCAGCGATACCTCATGAGTCTTTGTAGGAAGTGAAGGCGAACCTCCAAGAAAATTTTCCGTAGGCGGAGTCGCCTTGTATATATTCTACCACAATCTCACCAATTCGACTCCAAATGTCAAAACCTCAACAAAGAAATAGATCGCCGTACAACGCTCAACAACCTTAACAAAATGAATAAACTGAATTTGATAGGTTTAATTTAAACTGACCTTATATCTACGAAAATAGTTAAATAGAAACATGTACTATAATTTTTTTAATTGAATTTGATTGTTGAAAAGATTTAAGTCCTCCAAATCCATTTATTAAGTATTTGTTTTTTGTTCCCCTTGGAACAAGAATAAAAAGTAAAAACAATACGGAGTAGTATTAAATATCGGGGATGCGACAAAAGGAATGTACGTTGAAGTCCACAAGTAAGGACTCTGCACACTTTCATCACTTCAACAGAGCAAATTAGGAGAGAGAGTAAATGGCGTGTTATTGCTTCTTGGTGGATGAAAGACGGCGCGTGATAAGGACGAGGCCGGTGGCAGGGCTGTGCTCGCGGTGCGGGGGTGCGGCCAAGGTGGCGGACGGGAAGACGTACACCAGGTTCTGCTTCGTCCCCTTGTACTCCAAATCTTGGAAGGCCATATTTTGTGTTCTCTGCGGAGCTACCCTTAAAATCTATTCTACTTAGAACTCCTCTTTAATTTCTTCACTTTTACTCGTGTGTACATATTATCATATTTCATCTTTTATGCACAAATTTTAATCAAATATGACACTTTGATGCATGTATATGTTTTTTTTTTTTTTTTTGGTCAACACTTGGTATATATATGTTAATGTAAAAGATATAGTGATAAGGCAGGTGTGTTTTTTCTTTTTTTGGATCGAAGCGAAAGCCTCTAAAGTTTTATTGAGAAGAAGAAATTAAGGTTCGTGCAGTTGATAAGCTTGCCATGATGGTAAGAAGGGAGGCCCCAAGGTACTATTCTTGATGGAAACCAAGAATTTTGGATAAGGTGGAAGAGGTTAGGAGAATTTTGGGTTTTGAAAATTGCTTTGTAGTTGATGGGGTGGGGAAATCAGGAGGTTTGACGCTACGGTGGAGAGGGGAGGTTCAACTAGGAGTGAGGTCATACACAAGCTAGGCATCATATTGATGCAGAAATACGGGAGGGGACAGAAAGCTGGAGGTTCATCGGAATGTATGGGTGGCCGGAGGAGAGGGAGAAGCACCTGGCCTTGGGGTTACAACGAAGGTTGGGAGACGATTCTCATGGAGCATGGATATGCATGGGGGATTTTAATCTATATACCTCGCTAAGGGACAAAAAGGGAGGAAATGTGCCAAGGTTTGGCCGGATGGTGGAGTTTAGGGAAGCGACTGAGGCCTGCGAGCTGATAGAATTACCGTTTACAGGGAGACGATAGGCGCTATTCCAGTGTCCGATTCGAACAGATTACTGAAGTAATTCATAGCTATCTTTGTCATCCCATCCACATTATTTGATTCTCCTCCCTCCTCATCCACCAACCTATTCACTCGATTCCGTTTTTGCCGCCCATAAGCTTTCTTATGAAAAAACCTCATGTTCGTATCTCCGCAATGGAACTCATTGGCACGCACCCTCTGAAACCACATAACCTCCTCTCTCCCCATGAGCTCCATTTCTTCCTTTTGTAATCTCCTTTGCTCATGCACAAGGGCCCCCGTCATCCTCTGCCCCATTTCGTTTAGTCTCTTTCTCACCTGGGCTAGTCGGTGTTTCACACTCCCAAAGTCATACTTGTCCCACTCTTGTAGATCTCCTGCACGCCTAGCCACCTTTCCACCTATCCCACCCTCGGCATGAGTCGAGCTCGGATTGCACCAGCCATTTTCTATGACCTCCATACACCTTTCATCATCCAACCACACGGTTTCAAACCTGAAAGGCTTCCGTCGCCTCTCCCTTGCCGACGCCGACCCATCCAAACCCACCATGATGGGAGTATGATCCAAACAACACCTCTCTAGATGTGCAAGTTGCACCTTTGGAAACATCTCAAACATCTTTTGATTACAAAAGGCAAAGTCCAATCTTTCCTGGATGAAATCCTCCTCTCTCCCATTATCCGGCCTCTCAAGGAATCAAGCAACTCGTGACAGACGAGGATAACAAAGAGTTCTTAAGGCCTTTTACTGCAGATGAGGTAAGATCAGCTCTTTTTTCTATGCATCTCACTAAGGCATCTGGTCCTGACGGTATGCCGACGCTATTCTATCAAAAGGCGTGGCACATTGTGGGGGCCGATGTCACAAAATGTGTGCTAGATATTTTAAATTGGCAGCCCCTCCCTGAGGGACTGAACCATACATTCATTTCTCTTATCCCTAAGGTCAATAATCCTTGCCAGATGAAGGATTTGCGACTTATTAGCTCGTGTAATGTGTTATATAAAGTTGTTTCGAAGGTCCTGACAAGCAGGTTGAAGTCCATTCTGGGTAAGGTGGTTGCGAAGAGTCAAAGCGCCTTTGTTCCAGTGCGACTGATTACAGACAATGTGCTTGCCGCTTTTGAGATTTTCCATTTCATGAAGACGCGGGGGAGGCAGAAGAAAGGTTATATGGCGCTGAAGCTGGATATGGCAAAGGAGTATGATCGGGTGGAATGGAATTTCCTGGAGCATTGTATGCAGAGGATGAGGTTTGAGGGGAGATGGATCGAGCTTGTTATGCAGTGTGTGCGTACAGTGTCTTTCTCAGTGCTTATGGATGGGGAACCATCCCCTACTTTCCTGTCAAAGAGGGGACTCAAGCAAGGAGACTCACTATCACCTTATCTATTTTTGCTTTGCGCGGAGGGTCTTTCAGGCATGATACGAGAAAGTGAGGCTGGGGGAGAACACAGGGGATTCGAATTGCAACTTCGGCACCGTCTGTGTCACAACTCTTTTTTGCTGATGATTGCGTCTTGTTTTTTAGAGCGACCTGTCAACAAAGTAGCGAGATTGTTGATATCCTTCATACTTATGGAGTCGCATCGGGTCAACAGGTAAACCTCTCAAAATCGGAGCTTTCTTTCAGTAGCAATGCGGATGAGACGCGGAGGAGGGATATTGCTGGGATTCTGATTATTAGGGAGGTTGATAAGCATGAGCGCTATCTAGGTCTTCCAACTATGATTGGGAGGTCCAAAGAGGTGATTTTCTAGCAGGTGAAGGAGAGAGTCTGGAAGAAGATCAAGGGGTGGAAAGAAAAGACCTTGTCGAGGGCGGGGAAGGAAATCCTCATCAAGGCAATTGCACAAGCTATTCCTACGTACACAATGTCTTGCTTTAAGCTACCGGGGGGCTTGTGTGAGGAGATAGAGCAACTTCTTCGTAAGTTTTGGTGGGGAGATGGAGAAGGGGGCAATAAGGTGCACTGGATGAGTTGGAAATGGATGAGCCGGCCGAAGAGTCGAGGGGGTATGGGTTTCAGAGACCTTGAGTTGTTCAATCTTGCACTTCTGTCAAGGCAAGGATGGCGCCTAATTCAAAACACGGGGTCGCTGCTCGCTCGTCTTTTGAAAGCAAGATACTATCCTGGATCCTCTTTCCTGTAAGCCACAATGGGGTATCAGCCTAGTTATACATGGATGAGCATAATGGGGGGAGGGGGGAGGGGGGAGGGGGGGCATGAGGTGCTGAAAAAAGGGCTGATATGGGTTATAGGAAATGGAGAGGATGTGAGGGTGTGGGAGGATAAATGGATACCTAGACCAGGATCTTTCAAGGTGGTGGGGAATGTGTATGGGGGACCGATTGAGCTGAGAGTGAGAGATCTTATCGACTAGGAGAGGGGTGGTTGGGACACAGGTCAAGTGCGCAGGTGGCTCGTCCCGTGCGACGCAGAGCTTGTGCTACGAATGAGACTGGGCGATCTTCTTGTTCAGGATGACATGGTGTGGCAGCCATGCAAAAATGGACTCTTTACGGTTCGATCGTCATACAACCTTCTGGTGGAGGAAATGAGTACTGATGAGGAGGAGCCTAGCAACATGAGACAGGGTAACCATGGGAAAGGATGGAAAGAGTTATGGAAATTGAAAGTCATGCCAAAGGCAAAGGCTTTCATGTGGCGAGCGGCTCGAGAGATTTTGCCATGTAAAAGTAATCTAGCTAAGAGGAAGGTAGTTCAAAATGATATATGCAATGTGTGTGGAAGGAAAGAGGACGGATACCACGCGCTGTTTGACTATGTAAAAGCGAGACAAGAATGGAAAAAGGTCCCAGATTTGGCGAGGTTTGGCAGGGCAGGTAGGACTGTGCACACTAACTTCATGGACATATTTACAAGGGGTTCGAAGAGGGACCAACAGAGATGGGTCTTGCTAACTTGGAAGATTTGGATGACGCGGAACAGGAGAATCTTCGAGGGGTTAGAGACGGAGCCTCATCAACTTTTGGAGGAGGTTGACGATCTGTTGGGGGAACTTGGAAGAGCAGGGGAATATGTGGAACGGGTGCAGGAGGGTGCTCAGACGGGAGGGGTGAAATGGAAGAGGTCGTAAGTGGGTTTCGATAAGCTCAATTGTGATGTTGCGTTGTCGGAAGAGAGGGCCTCATGCGTTGGGTTTGTGTGCAGGAATGCTGATGGAGAGCTTCGGTTCGCTGGGCAGCGCCAGATTGCTTTTACATGCGATGCTGAAGTGGGGGAGACAAAGGCGATGTACTGGGCAGTCCTGACTGTAGCTGAACGAGGGATGAAGAAGATACAGGTGGAATCCGACAATTCAGCACTAATTGGGAAGCTTCGACATGGGTATAAAGGTAAAGGGGAGCTATATAAAATATTAACTTTTTTATTAATTTTTTTAAGGAGGTAAAAACTACATGGCCTTTACTATTCACGCACGTTTTTTTAAGGAGGTAAAAATTATATAAAATATTAACTTTTTTATTAATTTTTTTAAATAATTACAAACTTATTGATTATAAGTTTGTAATTATTTAAAAAAATTAATAAAAAAGTTAATATTTTATATAGTTTTTAGCTCCTAAAAAAGCGTGCATAAATAGTAAAAGTCCATATATTTTTGGACGGAGGGAGTACCATTTTGCACAAAAATCACCTGTTAAATTGAAAATTCCAAGAAACGACCCATTAAAAGCTAGATGTTTGCAATAGACCATCCATCCCACCGTTTATGATAAGTTTCATGTTAAAAGTGCAAAATTACTATTTTGGCCCTTTATCACCAATATCATAATTCATCCCTTGACAATTCTCAAGCGTTCATCCTTGAATCTCGATCCTCTCCTCAAATGAAAAATAAAAGTTGTTGAATGACGATAACCCTTTTCCCCTTCAAACATATTAAAATTACAAAGCCAAAATGGTAATTTTACAAATTTAATATCAATCTTAACAAACAATGTGAGACGAGTGGTTTTTTTTTCCAACCATTGTTTCCTAGACTTATCAATTTAAGAGATGACTAGTACGATCCCCGCGCTATGGCGCGATTTTTTTATAAATAATATTTAGATATAGATAAATCATAGACATAAGATTTACTTCAATATTTTTAACTAAACCCATTGATTAGTAAATGTGTTGAAAATAATAGAAAAAAATACACATGGGTTAAAGAGAAAAATAAATAATAAATAGTGAAATACAAAAGTTTTGAATTAATCCCATTGGTTAAAAAATGTAACATCAAATAATATTGGGTAATTAATATTAGAATATTTTTCAAAAAAAATAATATGAGAAAATATAGTTGCCATAATAAAATGATATTATGTAAATAATATTTTCACAAATAAATTTAAACAAGGAGAGGCCATGTGACATAAATGTTTTAGTTAAGCCCAATAGTATATAGATATAGATAGTTAGTAAATGAATTTGAGTTAAGCCCAATAGTTATATTAAATTGAATTCAATGTTTTGAATTAAGCTCAATAGTTAGTAAGATTAAAGAAAAAATAGAGAATTAAAAGAAAAAGAAAAAAAAGGAGAATTAAAAAAAAGAAGAGGATTAAAGGGAAAAAAGATAATTATAATTGGTCAAAAGCCCTAAAATTTCTCTAATATTGACACCTCAGTATAAACTCTTCTAAATTAAGATTGTATGCAAATGGTGGTGTATTTAAAAGTGTTTTTCTGGAATTTGGCCTTTATTATTTGAAATCTACATAAAACAACCTTAGGCTTGGCCTGTCAGATATTTGGGCTGGGTCCAGTTCGGAGTTTGGGTTTGTCCTTCAATGTTAGTAACCAGCCCAATCTCTGTGTCTCTACTCCGATTTTTTAAGAATCTGAACCCCACAAATTATTTATGAGGTTGAGTTAATGAGTTGATGAAAAATCAAGCATAAGACATGTATAATAAAGAACTCATTTCAATGTGCCCAGAAAAGATGACAGGGTGGTCCGACACTTGTAGGACTGGGATTTGAACATGTAAACGCCGTGAAATTTAATCCCAACTTCCATCTTAATTTCAAACTTCAAAGTCTCCCCTCACCTTCTTTTTATTTAGTCTTCTTACATACTTATAAGTTATAACCACCACACCAGCTATCCCTATTAGAAATCATTCATTACGTCAATGTATGTGGATCGTCTTTACACACAATTTGAAATAATCATCTTACATTGATAATACAAAGAATTAAGTCTTGTATATAAGTCGGTGAACTGGGTAGTTATATGTTCGGCTTAGGGCTGTTACTTGAGTCGAGTAGTTCGAGCTCGGCTCGAAAAAAGTTCGACTCGGGCTCGCTCGAATTAAATATGAGCCAAGTTTGAGCAGAATTCTGAGCTCGAGCTCGGCTCGAGTAGCTCGTATAGCTCATTTTATGGGTGAAATTACAGTTCTCCCCTATGTTTTATTTAACCCCATGTAAATAAGTTTTATTTAACCCCTTGTAAATAAGGCGTATATCTCGTTTCGTAGGTGAAATTACAGTTCTGTCCCTAGATTTTATTTAACCTCTTCTTCTAAAGAGTCTGTCAGCCGTTTTGCCTTTTGGACTCCATTCACTTTGAATCACAAATCTACATTTTGTGAGTAGCTCGAGCTCGACTCGGGTTGGCTCGAGAAAATGAGGCTCGAGCTCGGCTCGTTTGTAAACGAGCCGAGCTTGAACACCCACTACTCGAGCTCGTTAGCTCGTATATCACCCCTAGTTCGGCTTAATTAGTATATGATGCGCTCGAACGTGTCACCCTCCATGTTTGTGCCAAAGTTAAAGCCAGATGCAATGGTGTGTGATAGGGTACAGGCCCTCCGATGCTTTCCTGTACGACAACGCACAACGCGCTACATATCATTCATCAACCTCCTATTTATCAAATATATATATATTCTTTATTCTTACCTTGCTGATTATGCTATCTTACATTATTATACTAACAATATATTCATTGGGGGTTGAAACTCATTATTTTATCCTGTAATTAAATCAGTGAAAAATCATTGTTAATGGCGGTGGCCTGGTACGAGTCTTTTGAGTAACAAATGATTGCTATCTATTTTTTTAATTAAAAATAATATATATGTTAGTATGTTATAACTAGACCTGGGCAAACGCGGGTCGGCCCGTCCGCTCCGTCCCGCTAATATGATCGAGCAGGTATGGACAGGGGAAAAAGCCCACGCGGGCTGCTAAGTCTGGCCCGCGTCCGCAGCGGGTACGGGATTGGGAAGACCTAGCGGCCCGGAACGGATACCCGCTATTTTTTATTAAAATAATAAAATATATATTATATATATACTTTTTTTTTGAAATTACATTGTATATAAATATATTACTGTGTATTTTTATCAGTATTTATACATATATATATACTACGTATATTACAGGGTAAATATACCCATATTACTTTGTATACAAATATTACTGTGTATTTTTTATCATTATGTATACATACTACGTATATTACAGGGTATATATACCTATATGACTTTGTATACAAATATTACTGTGCTAAAAAAAATATTACTTTGTAATTGTATACAAATATATATAGATAGGGTATACAGACATAGACATATATATATAGTATACCCAATGATTTAAAAATACATATTACAATGTGTATATTTGTATACATGAGAGATTATTTAAGTGATTTTGAATTTTAAAAAATATCTATTACATGGTAAAAGACATATATTAATGTGTATACACACACACATAAACATATTACTGTATATATATCACAGTGTATATATACATATGTTACTGCGGGTACCCGCGGGTAGCCCACGCCCGCAATCCCGGACGAGCTTGGACATGACATTTATCCCGTTAAGCGGGTTTAGTCCGGCCCGCGCCCGCGACACCGAGATAAAATCTTGGGTAAAACCCGTCCCAAGCCCGGCCCGTACCCACATTTGCCCGGGTCTAGTTATAACCCCCAAAATTTTGTAATAATACTGTTCACTAATTGATAGGATACATGCTGATGTCTTTTTCATCGAAAAACATACTATTATAATAATAATAATAATTTGATTTGGGATTAAAAACCAAAATAGATGAAGTCGTCGTAAATGGCCATGTGCACAAGACGGCGGTATCTTGAAAGTGATATTACCATACAAATTGGCAATTAGTTGTATATGGTTTGATGCAATGCCTCCAACCTTTTTATGGTTGAAACTTGTATTTATATGATGCATTTTTTTTTCTTCCTTTATGAAAAATTCTCAATAGTTATTCAAAGAGTGGATATATATGTCAAGCATTATTAACTAACTTTAGTTAGTAAAAATGACATATAATGATTAGTAAGTCATGAGTTCAAACAATGGATTTATTGTATATATATATATATAAAGAGTAGATATATATTTATTTCTTTCAACTTGTTTTTAGTGCTAATTTATTTATTTCTTTCAACTAAAAAGCATATGCGTGTCATAGATATTTTTAGAACCCTTTATCTAGTCTACCATCCAAGGATATTATTGATTGAGAATTGGAATTATAAAATTTTGTTTTAAATACAATTTTATAAATCTTATTAAAATAAAAAACGGGTGTTGATAGATATACCGCAAATCCAAAGGTAAAAAATGCACGTCCTTAACGATGTGCAACCCCTCTGACTAATTAGCATTTAAAAAAAATTAATTAACCCTTTTTAACCATACACGTCCTATGATTTGGGGTGTATATAGCCAACACGATAAAAAAAACTATACTCTCAATCTGTTTTTTACAAGGGTGTACGTATAATCTATCATAGGTAAAAGAAAGAATATTGTATCAAAAAATAAGTGTTTTTTTGTTTATATACATTTATGAGTTATGTCCATTATAATATGAGGAAGGGGAAGTCGAACTCGTGTCCTATTTATCATTACAAGTCATCCTTATCTGCTAATCAATAAACCTTGATAAAAAGAGTGTGTATCTTATGTTTTACATCCAATAAACAATTATTCTGGGTTTATTTCAATTCTCCTTACTATATTTAGAATGCAATAATTAACGTCAATACTTTTTAAGGGTTTGTTTAACATAATTCACAATATGTTAAAAATGACATAAATTTAAAATAAATTACTTGGGGTATGTTTGGCGTGGCAGAGATTAATCTAGCTTAAGATTAAAATCTAGATAGATTATAATGCAATTATTTTTATCTTAATTTATGTGATTATTTGATTAAATTATTGTTTTACCACGATTTTTATTTGTATAACCAAATGCTCATATAAAACGAGATAAAATAATTACATTATAATTAAAATACAATAGAATCCAAACACGCCCTAAATTGAAGGGATGAAATCATGAAAGTAGTGAAACCCTAAATACTAGTTTCCCTTAAAAAAAAACACTAGTTAAAAGTCCCACCTAGAACTGTCAAAACACAACTCGACCCGGTGACTCGACTCGAACGGCCCGAAAAATTTCCTACCCGAACCCGGAAATTTTGACCCGATTTTTTTTTACCCGAACCCGAAAAACCCGAAATTTTTCGGGTAATCTGGGTTTCGACCCGGTGACCCGGTAATTTTGACCCGATTTACCCTATTGACCCGGTGACCCGATTGACCCGGTTGATTTTTAATTATATATAATTAATTTTTTTTATATATATAATTAAAATTTATCACAAAATTATCAAATCATGATTTTTTAAATTTAAAAAAGAAAAAATTGACAAACCCGAAATCGACCCGAAACCCGGTCAAACCCGAGTTCGAGTCAACCTGGAACCCGTTTTACGCGAAACCCGTTTTACCCGAAATCCGAAGTGACTCGATCCGAACCCGACCCGAATGACCCGTTTGATAGGTCTAGTCCCACCCCAAATAAAAAAAAATGAAATAGATCTATAATTTTTATAGTATAAAATAAATAAAAAATCCCAGACACCCGATACAAATATGCTATCAAAAACTTGGTATACAAAGTCCCCTAAAAGCCGAAGCTCTTGCTCTAAAACTGGGAATCCAACACGCTACTCGACTTTATATCGATAAAATCCACATAGAAGGTGATTCAAGTATAATTATAAACCATCTCAACCAAAACCTCTAAATGTCCCTGGGAAATTGAATTAATCATGTCTGATGTTAAACTCCTTTTATCGACTTTGAAAGAAGTTTCCTTCTTTCATGTTCCCCGTTTAGGCAACAGAGTGGCTGATAAGGTTGCACACCTTTGCCACTCTGCCTGGGGTGTCGATATTCACAACGATATAGGTCTTTTAGACCTCATCCGAAAGGATGCTGTCGGGTAGAGCTCGCTCGCCCAAATTCTTTCCTAATCAAATAAAAAAAATAAAAAAAATAAAAAATAAAAAATAAAAAATCCCACCCCAAATTTTATTGTTTGGATTTAGGGAAGGGAACCCGAAGTTAAGTGGCCCAAATCGTCAACTAAACGCCGTGACTTGCGGTTTCCGTATCACAAAGCCGCGTTCGAATGGGGCCCACCCCCGGCCCCACTCCAACCATCAGTAACAGATCACTGCGGCCACCGCAATTCCCCCAAACCTCCGATGCCCCGTTCATCATCTCCTCCACCACTCCTGTGCAACTGCAATCACTCACCTTCATCATCAATCAATATACTACCGTAGTATAATTTACTACCATAAATCCAGAATTATAAAATTAAAAAAATCCATGATCTTTCACTATCACAGCTGTTTCTACAATGTTGGTCATTTCTGGGCTTGTTTAATCTCACAACCCTCTCTCCCTTTTTTTGAGGGGTTTAAAATGTGGGGTCCTTCATCTCTGATCCAACAATCTCCCCCTCTCCCTCTCTCCTCCCCCACTCCCTGAAATTGACAGCCTCATCACCAGCCTGGAAAGGGGTTGTGCTCAGCTTTGCTCTATTTTTGCTCTCCTTTTGGGTTTTGGGCGTGTGGGCGCATCTCACATTCATTCATACACAACTTGGAGCTTTGGGGTGTTCGTTCCTTGCTTGTTCAATTGCCATTTCCATTTGCCATCATTACTCAAAGAGGTGTGATTTTGATTTGCAGGATAAGGTTTTGGGTTGTAATTTGTCTTTCTTAAGCTTGTCTGTGTACTCATTTGTCTCTCATTTGTCTTAATTTCAGCGTTGCTTTTTTGGTTCGATTTGGATCTGCCAAGTGTTCGATGAAATGCTTCAATGAAGTTTTCAAGGCGTGCAGGGAGCAGGACTAGGCTGGGTTTGATGCTATTCAGCCGCTGAGTGTTGCTTTGTGGGTCATTTTGGGTATTAGTGAAAAACTGAAAATGAAGTTGGGGAATCGGGCGCCTTTGATTCTCATTGTTGTTGTTCTGATTGAGCTGTTTGGTTGTGGTTATGGTGCCTTGCAGTTTGCTCCTCCTGACCACTATCTGCTTGCCTGTGGGTCTTCAAAGAATGTGACTTTCCAAGGTCAGACTTATGTTCCTGATTTAGACCAATCCTCTTTTGAATTTACCAGTGACAATAAATCTACCGTTGCTACTGCTAGTTTCAGTGTCAGTGTCCCATCCCCAATTTATGATTCTGCTAGAGTTTTCACCACTACTGCTTCTTACCAATTCATTATCCATCAACAAGGGCGGCATTGGGTTCGCCTTTATTTCTACCCCATTTCTAATTCTGGGCATGACCTGAAATCTGCCACAATCACTGTGGTCACTGAAGATTTTGTCCTCCTTAACAATTTCACATTTAAGAGCTACAAGGGTTCTTATTTGTCCAAGGAGTTTGCAATCAATGTTACCTCAGATTCTTTGACCATCACCCTCATTCCTTCCAACAACTCAGTTGCATTTATCAATGCAATTGAAGTTATCTCCATTCCTGATCCGTTATTCCCTGATCAGGCACTTAGAGTGCCTTCATCCCCATTTGCTGGGCTTTCTATTCACGCTTTGGAAACCGTTTACCGGCTGAATATGGGGGGTCCATCGCTCACTGCTTATAATGATACCCTTGGTAGAACTTGGGAGAATGATATGAAGTATCTCCATGTCAACAGCTCTGCTCAAAACTTCTCTATTAATCCAGGAGCAATACATTACACACAAACTGTTACTCCTGCTGTTGCCCCAATTTTGGTTTATGCTTCTGCTGAAGCCATGGGAGACTCAAATGTTTCCGAAGAAAATTTCAACATGACTTGGGTCTTTGAAGTTGATCCAGACTTTAGCTACTTTGTGAGAGCTCATTTCTGTGACATTGTCAGCAAGACTATGAACAATCTAGTGTTCAATGTGTACATAAATTCAGATACTGCTTGGCAGAGCCTAGACCCTTCTAGTTTTACTAATGGTCTTGCTGTGCCCTTTTACAAAGATTTTGTCGCCAACTCTTCTGATGGCTCAGGAATTTTGACTGTCAGTGTTGGTCCTGATGTAGTGAGTGATGTCACCGGTGCCATTTTGAACGGCTTGGAGATCATGAAAATAAGCAATCAAGCCAGGAGCCTGGATGGTGCTGCCCCTGTGGAACACCTCCTCCCAGCATCATCTTCACAAAGGAACCTTCCCATGATTATTGCTTGTTCAGTTGCAGTTGGTGCTGTGGCAGTTCTAGTGGTTCTGGGCCTGGTTTGCTGCTGCTTGAGCAGGCGCCAAAAGGAGACAGATAATCAGGGACATTCATGGTTGCCTTTGCCATTATATGGGAACTCTCTTACCATGACAAAGAGGTCCACCGTTTCTCAAAAGAGTGGAACAGCTAGCTGCATTTCATTGCCATCTTCCAACGATCGTTTCTTCACATTCCAAGAAATCATGGACGCAACCAATAAATTTGACGAGGGCTTACTTCTTGGAGTTGGTGGTTTTGGAAGAGTTTACAAAGGAACCCTTGAAGATGGCATGAAAGTGGCAGTCAAGAGAGGCAATCCAAGGTCTGAGCAAGGTGTGGCTGAATTCCGAACTGAGATTGAAATGCTGTCCAAGCTTCGCCATCGTCACCTGGTGTCTCTTATTGGTTACTGTGATGAGCGCTCAGAGATGATATTGGTTTATGAGTACATGGCCAATGGCCCTCTTAGGAGCCATCTTTATGGTACAAGTCTGCCGCCATTATCTTGGAAGCAGCGGCTTGAGATCTGCATTGGTGCTGCTAAAGGACTTCATTATCTCCACACAGGCGCAGCACAGAGCATCATACATAGAGATGTTAAGACGACAAACATCTTGTTGGATGATAATTTTGTTGCTAAAGTTGCAGATTTCGGTCTATCAAAGACGGGTCCTGCACTAGATCAAACACATGTTAGTACTGCTGTGAAGGGTAGTTTTGGTTACCTTGATCCCGAGTACTTTAGAAGGCAACAGTTAACAGAAAAATCTGATGTATATTCTTTCGGGGTGGTTCTGATGGAGGTTCTATGCAGCAGGCCAGCATTGAATCCTGTGCTTCCACGCGAACAAGTAAATATCGCAGAATGGGCAATGACCTGGCAAAAGAAGGGCATGCTAGATCAAATCATGGATCCAAATCTCACCGGGAAGATCAACACTGCTTCACTTAAGAAATTTGGGGAGACAGCAGAGAAATGCCTGGCGGAATATGGGGCGGATAGGCCTTCAATGGGAGATGTCTTGTGGAATCTTGAATATGCTCTTCAGCTGGAGGAGACCTCATCAGCTCTAGCTGAACCCGAAGATAACAGCACAAACCATATCCGAGGGATAGAGTTGACCCCAACTGGGCAGTTTGACAACAGCGTGAGCATGATTGATGGTGCTACCTCTGGCACTGATGATGATGCTGAGGACGCTGCAACAAGTGCCGTCTTCTCACAGCTAGTAAATCCCCGTGGAAGATGAGAAGCATTCAACATTGCACCTTCGCTACTTCAGTTTTGGCTGCCCTGCTGCTTTGCTTGGATATCCTCACAAGTTAATCGAAGAAGGTTCATACAGTACTTGCCTGTTTATTTTGTTGGCTGTTATGCTTTATTCACACGCTATCATTTGTAATATAGTGAGTAGATGGGTCTGATAAATCCATCTGATGATTCTGATACCGCCCTGAACTTTCCTTAGGGATTCTAATACCTTGTTTTCTTCATTTAAACCAAGTTGTTTACACGTTACTGGATATTCATATATGTGCTAAATGTTTCTTCTGAGATCCCACGTTACAGAAATAAAAGGATAGATTTTGATGTTACTGTTCGGCGTCTTCAGTGTTCAATATTGTCTCTTGCACCTTAGCATCTTGTTTCAGTTCTTCATTACTCTGGAGTCCATACAAACAAGTAAGCAAACTCTACTTTATTCAAACTTCTGGCTTATGTAATGTGATATTTTTTATGTTGCATGTTCAAATTCTAGTGGATCCTGAACAATCAGCTGTGTTGAAGGGTTTCCATTGGTCTCTAATCTTCTTTTGTATTTCATTTTGATCTCTAATCTTTTTTTCTTGCATTTTATTTTGGTCCATAACCTTTAACTTGTGTTTCATTTGTTATATTGTAAAAAAAAAACAAGAAGAAATGGGAAAGGTTATGGACAATTTTGAAACAATTTAAAGGTTAGGGACCCAAAAATGAATTTACCCAAATATAGTCTTTAGCTACATAGGATTATATGACATCACATTTTTTGAGGATTGTGTTGTGGCGGTAAAGATGACTTTCATTTACAAACAAATGCTTGAATTCTTACTGTAAGATAGTACAATTTTGTGTCTAATGACACTTCAAAGTTCAAACAAAGATTAAAATGAAACTTGAATGAATGATCAAATTCAGTAAATTGAACCACATGGTTCACACTTCACACTGCAGCTGTTTTTGAAGGAAACTTATTCAAAGTAATGTATCAATGTATCATACTGACTTTGCACTTGATTGCTGGGAACTCATTTCCTGCAAACTATTCCATTCCCACTACTAGCCCTGTTGGTGCAGTCTAATGTGGCGTATTCCATCACCGACAAGTTATCTTGCTGTAGAGCGCCATCAGGAGAGAAGACGCAAGACCTGCAGTCTGCAGACACCAGCGACGAAGTCTTGTATCTGTCTTCACCACCGACTACTGGCATTGCAACGCCTGGCTTTGCTGGGTTCTCGAAATCTGGCTGGTAAGTTCTTCCTAGAACCCCTTCAACTCTCGGGGAGAGTCCATAGAACCGGAACTGCACTTCCAAGTGTGCAAAACAGTCATCAGAAGGTATTTGGTAGTTGTGTATCCTGTCATCTTCCTTGGTAATAGGCACTACATTAACCGAGATCTCTGCTATTTCAGGAAGTGTGACGACGACACTATTCTTGCTTAATATTCTCTCTACTTTCAGGTCTTCCATTGGGGATGACCA
Source organism: Persicaria tinctoria (assembly GCA_037127255.1). Lineage (NCBI taxonomy): Eukaryota > Viridiplantae > Streptophyta > Magnoliopsida > Caryophyllales > Polygonaceae > Persicaria > Persicaria tinctoria. Next base: position 14,461,028 of record JBANSL010000012.1, read on the forward strand.
GCTAGACGGATACCCTTCTGGTATGACTATCTCTTTTCCGTCATAGGTGAACCTCAAGTGATCAACTCCATCATCCCACGCTGCTGCCGGAGTTGCCTCCAGAGAGAAGCTGTGGGAGCCAAAGAGAAATCCCAAGGCTTGGATCCATGTGTTGTCACGCGTTCTACCAGCTGGGCGCAGGCCAATGAAACGGGCATTGATTTGGAGGTTAGGATCCGAAACCAAGCTGAAGTGCTCATTCTTCTTGCCATGGAAATAGAACACAATGCCATCTCCTCCAATGAAGCGCGGATCCAAGCAAGCTGCTCCTTTGCCATGGCAATTCGGTATACGATCTAACATCAACAGAAACACAGAACATGTAAGTGAAACATTTAAAGATATATGCACTGCAAATTGCTGTATGATAAAAGAAACAGGATCCTTACTTCTGCATACTGCCTGGCATACAGGCGAATCACAGTCTATGTAGCAAGCTTTCTCTTTCGGGTTTTTAGGATTCGCTGTTGGGCATTGTTTTGGGCAGGTTATACGCTTGAGAAAGCAGCTGCTTCTGCGACTAGTGCATGTCCTCGTCTCGGGGCTACTACTCGTTGCTGCTTCAATCAGCCCTGCAACCGAAATCAGCAGAACAATCAACAAACACCAGCTGACATTCCAGTTCTTCATGGCTGTCCTCCAAGATTTCGATGCCCCTAGGTTCTTCCTTCTAATGCACCTTTTATAGTTGAAGACACCAGCTAAACTAAGGCACATACCATGTGATTGGCTGCACCTAGATCAATCTTGAAAGTCAATGTCAATGCATTGGTGTCTGTGATCACATTTGTTTCATATTAGATTACTGTCATAAATACAAGTACAAGGAAGTGGTTTGCTTAGAACAGAAATAAGGTTTTAGATCTAGAGGTGGGTTTCTGCCTAATTTTTTTTTTTTTTTGTCAATGCAGTACTCTTTTATGCTGGCTTTGGTTTTATTTAGGGTTTGTGCTTCCTGGTCAATGTTTCATGCTTAGTATGCAATTCTCTTCATCTGCATTCACACTACATGCTTTTTTGCTTGATTTTGTGGCTAGTTAGAAGAACTCACCTCCGGAGCGTGATCTAGAATAGAGCATCTTTGTGTATGAGAATATTAAGATCTAGGTATTAAAAGCGAAATTAAATGATCAATGTTAGCAAATTTAGTTTGAATCAATTTTAGTGTGGCTAACATTTGCTCTTTTTTTTTTTAAACAATTGAATGAAGATGACTTGTTTGATACAGCTTGTGTCTAATGTGGACAAAAGTTGGGTGAGATTGCAATATTGGAGATGCCTAGAGAGTACATGTGAAAATCAAATTATTTTGCTTGATATACGGAGTTTACTAGACCAAAACCAGCAAAAAATAAAAAATAAAATAAAAAATAAAGCAAGAAAAGCATTTCCCTTGTTACAAGCTTGATCCATGTGAAATCCATCTTATAGATGACCAGAAAATGTCAAAATTAAGCAAGAAAAGCATTTACCTTTTTACAAGCTTGATCCATGTGAAATCCATCTATAAGATGACCAAAAAATGTCAAAATGTTGATTGTGGTATAACAACACAAACTATAAGGAAGATAAATCATTACACAATGAATTAAGCTGGATCCTAACCTTATAAGAAAAAATAAAATAAACTCGACACGACTTTGTATAACAACACAAGATATAAGGGAGGAGAATTTGTGTTAGAAGTGTGGATCTTGACCTTATAACTAAATACAAAATAAATCCGACACGGCTCTCGTTTTCATACGACCCGATCGGAGTTTCTCAACATTTTGTAACCCAAAAGTTTAAGCCAAATTTTATAACATAAAAGTTGAAGTCATTGTGTAGAGACTTTCCTTTGTTATATTTTGTGTTTGGCTTCATCCCACTAATTATATTATTTAAAAATGAAATTGATTCAAGAGGTCGAAACCACATTAACCATCATGCAACACGAAATCAATAAATGATTAAAAAAAATATCTTCATCAAAGATGAAATAGTCGGGTAAAAATAGAAGGTGAGAAAGTCAAGGTGTTTTTACTTTTTGCCGTCCGAAGGTAGAATCACATACTTTTTTTCCAAAAAAAATTCAATTATCTAAATAAATCTAGAGAAATAAGAAAACTGAACAAACTGATAGACAGATTTATGATAATGTACCCCATAAACAAATAACAAAAAGAAATTACACAAAGTAAATGACATAAACAGGTCACGAACAACGACGGTCAACAAATAATAAACTTTTAAACTTATTTATTTATTTTCACTTCGGCCAATCCGGAGCAACAACTTCAAAAACTAACTCATCTAAATATGGAAATGTTTTGGGCTTGGGCCCAAAAATGAAGGCCCACCGGCCCACCTACCATTCAAGTTCCCTCCAACTTAAATTACAACGAAGCCACAGTTCCACCTGCACGCGCTCCAAGGCCACTTGCACTATGCAACCGGGAGGCAACAAATAAGCCCTAAGGCTAAAATCCAATTTTCTCCTGTACGGTTTTCCTCCAATTTCGAATTCACTCCTTACAAATTCGGATCTATTTCTCTGCTAAATTGGTACGTATTTTTCATCTCTTCTCGATTCATCTGAAATTTCCGCGTTGCTTTTCTTCAGACTCCATTTAAATGGATTTTGCTTAGGGTTTGCATTTTCATTGTATGTTCGGCCCTGTTTTTTTATGAACTATAATCCGTTAGGTTGAATTTGTGGCGGTAGTACGGTTCTTCCGTGGTTTTCTTCAGTTTGTCAACTGGAGCTGGAGTTTCTGGTTTCAATTTATCGATCGAAATAGTGTGAAATATGAATGGAGTTAGTTAAAATGCTGATTTATATTTGCTTTTTTTAATTTTTCCTGTGCTAGGATTCCTGGAAAGCGCATTTTCCTGGATTGCGATTAAAATCTGCTGCTACATGGGGAGCAAGATCGTGATTCTTCGTAAGTGAGATCGTTATGGTTGGACGGGGTGAGTTTAGCATATCGCTAGTTGGTGAGCTCCGTTGTATATGTAGTTAGGCCAAATGCGGTGTAGTAATCTGGTGTTGGGAAAAAAATCGTTCTAGAGTTTGTCTGTTGTTGTGTTTTTGTAATGAAGATTTAGGTCTTCAAACTTGTGTGTAATCAAGTGTTCATGGTTCGTGGACTGACTCAAGATAGTGAGATGGAGGAACCAGGTTCAGGTGGGTCAGTTTCAAAGAGGTCGCTCAGGAGGAAAGTCAGTTTGAAGAATTACAGTGAAAGTTTGATGGATGACCTCATAGAGAAGCATTTAGGAGGTCCATTAAAGAAAAGGAACAGGACGAGGGAGGATTTGGAAAAGGAGACCGAAACCGAGGCTATGATAGCTTTATCACTTGGCTTTACCATTGATAGATTGCTTGAGGAGGAAATTAAGGCTGGGGTTGTGCAGGAATTAGGTGGGAAGGAGCAGAATGATTATATAGTTGTTAGAAATCATATTCTTGCGAAATGGAGGAGTAATGTTCATGTATGGATATCAAAGGCACAGATGAGGGAAACGTTGAGTGGGGATTATGAGTATTTGATTTCTGCAGCATATGATTTTCTCTTGTACAATGGGTATATAAATTTTGGTGTTTCATCAGCGTTCACATCTCATATTCCAGACGAAGCAACCGAGGGGTCTGTGATTATAGTCGGTGCAGGGCTTGCAGGATTGGCTGCTGCTAGACAGCTACTATCGTTTGGCTTTAAAGTTCTTGTTCTGGAAGGTAGGACCCGTCCAGGTGGAAGAGTCTATACACAGAAGATGTTGGGTAAGGGCCAGTGTGCTGCAGTTGACCTAGGTGGGAGTGTTATAACTGGCATCCATGCGAATCCCCTGGGGGTTTTAGCTAGACAATTGTCAATACCACTTCACAAGGTTAGAGATAGTTGCCCATTATATAGACCTGATGGTTCTCTAGTTGATAAGGACATTGATTCAAGGGTTGAATTTATCTTCAATAAGTTGCTTGACAAGGTGACTGAGCTAAGGAAAATGATGAGTGGTTTCGGAAGTGATATTTCTCTAGGATCTGTTTTAGAGACACTAAAAGAGATTTATTCTGTGGCGAAGAGGGAGGAGGAAAGTCAACTACTCGATTGGCATCTAGCCAACTTGGAATATGCAAATGCTGGATGTTTATCAGAACTCTCTGCTGCCTACTGGGATCAGGACGACCCTTATGAAATGGGTGGTGACCACTGCTTTCTTGCTGGAGGCAATTGGAGATTGATCAAAGCCTTGTGTGAAGGAATTCCTATACTATACGGGAAGAAGGTTGATACTATTAGATATGGAGACATGGGTGTTGAAGTCATTGTTGGAGACCAAGTGTTTAAGGCAGATAAGATCTTATGCACTGTGCCTCTAGGGGTGCTGAAGCAGAAAGCAATTAGATTTGAACCTGAGCTACCTAAAAGAAAGGTTGGTGCAATTGAAAGGTTGGGTTTTGGCTTGCTTAACAAAGTAGCCATGGTTTTCCCCCACAACTTTTGGGGGGATGATCTGGATACATTTGGTTGTCTTAGTGACCAAAGAAATAGACGAGGGGAATTTTTTTTATTCTACAGTTACCATACTGTCTCTGGTGGTTCAGTACTTATAGCACTAGTGGCTGGAGAAGCTGCTGGGGAGTTTGAACATACGGACCCGGCTATTCTACTCAATCGCGTTTTAGATGTTCTTAGAGGTACTTGTTATGTTGTTAATTGACCTGTCTTAATTTTCGACTTGCATTTTCGGGAGTTATATATTGTTAAAAAAAGCATTGCCAACACATGTTAATCCTTATTGATTGTATAAGCACTGGTTTGTGGCTTTCACAGGTATCTATAATCCAAAGGGAATTAATGTTCCTAATCCTGAACAGGCAGCATGTACAAAGTGGGGCAGTGATCCCTTTTCTTATGGTTCATACTCTCATGTTCGTGTGCTCTCCTCTGGAACTGACTATGATATAATGGCTGAGAGTGTTGGAGACCGTCTCTTCTTTGCTGGCGAAGCCACCATCAAGCAACATCCGGCCACTATGCATGGTGCCTTTCTAAGTGGCCTGAGGGAAGCTGCATGCATTCTCCGCACCACTAAAGGTCAGCAAAAATACCCTGACAAGTCTAAACAAAAGAATGTTGGACCAAGTAGTGATGCACTACAAGAATTGTTCAAGAAGCCTGACCTAGAAGTAGGGAAGTTCCTAATTGTTCTACACCCATCTCCAGAAGCCATAAATCCGATGGGGCTTTTGAGGGTGACGTTCGATGAGTTCAACAGTGAATGTAATGGTGATTGCCTTAAACAGATTGAAAGGGACTGTAGATGCCCACATCATGATATATTACCTTTGCATCTTTATACACCCATATCCAAAGAACAAGCACAAAAGCTGCAGCTAGTATCCGGAGGAGATGAAGCCAGACTGTCATATTTGTTCAGCAATCTAGGGTTGGAGCTCATGGGGCCGTCTGCTTTGGGTGCCATTGGAAACACCTTGACCACAAGCATTTCTAGTGCCCGAAAAGGCAGAGGCAGAAGCAGGGCCCGAATACACACGCAAAACTTGGGGACATAGACTGGCATCATATTCTGCTGTCAGCAAGACATTGTAGCATCTCGACTTGGATATCGTATTTCAGTAGCCAGATCAGAGGTTGGTTGTCTCTTTTGACTTGCAGAGAACCGACCATTTTGAGTAGGTTTAGAGATTATCCACTTTAGCTTCTTATTGGGTACCAGCTGATAGATGTGCTTCCCCTCCCTTGTGGAAGTTCTTACAGTTGTTATTTGATTCTACAGGTCTATAGTTCTACTGTAATGTTGGGGGTAAAAGCTTTGCACTTGTAAATTTTTGTACCAAACAAGCTCAAACCATTTTGGGTTGGGTGCTAGCACTCCCATTTACTATCGATATCTCATTCATATTCAAAGTTCGACTGTTTTTTTTTTTTTTGCTTCTTATTGGACTGTTATCTCGACTTTTCTTTGTTATTTTTTTTGCCTGGATGCAAGATTTGAGAGAATTTTGGCAGCAAGATACCCGTTGAGTAGGGCTCTTATTCGAGTCGAGTATTGCTTGTCCATATTCAGCTTATTTAGAAACGAGTCGCGCTTGAGCCGACAAGCTGAGCCTAAATTTGGACTCGAGTTTAAAAATGTACCCTCGTTTAAGAAATAAACGAGTTCGAGCCAAACTTTTTTCGAACATTAAGCGACTCTATTTGCTCAAACCATAGTAAGGATATTTTTGAAATTTCACAAAATTCAAAGTTAAATCGAGCGAGTCGAAATTTGAACCGAGCTTCAAAATGTGCTCATACTTAACTTGTTTAGAAAATAAATGAGCTCGAGCTGAGCTTTTATCAAGTCGAGCTAGAGCTTAACTTGTGCGCTTACTATCCATTCCTTCCTCCCAAAAAAAAAAATGCTGTGAGAAAACCCAAAAAAGGAGCTTAAATTGATCTCAACTTTCTTAAGTTGAGACTTGAACACAAGCCACAAGGAGCTTAAATTTCTGAACTCAAATCCAAAAGAGTTCTTATTCAAAAAAATTGATCTCAACTTTCTTAAGAGTCTAGGAGAGCATACCTATTTGAATGCCAAAACATGCAACTTTTAGATGTATGATTAATGATTAATTCTCCTTTGCGATCCTCTGGACACCAGCATTCTTGATGAAGTCTACACAGGAGCGGCAGTCGCAATCTTCAAACCGACACATGGTGCATCCAAAGCACACGCAGAATCGGCAGCCTCTGCATACAGGGTTCACAGGGCAGCCTCTGAGCATCTTCTTGGGTAGGCGTTCGTCGTCATCCTCACAACTTAGTCTAGAAGGACCGGACGAAAAAAAATGAGGATTCAACATTCCAAGGGAGGAATCATGAATATGGATCTTAAAGTCCTCTTTTAGGTACTAAATGCCGGAAATAAACGACAATTCAAGTACACTTACTGTTGATTAGGGAAATCAGCACAAGTCCAGTTCTCACTAAGGGAAGCATCATGGTAGATTCTGCATTCTTGCCTGGTTCTGAGAAGGAAGCGTTGGTGCTTGTCGCATTTGGTGCACATGACAAACTCATTTCGGTGAACAGTTCGTCGACGACGAGGCCTTAGCTGAGCCCAGGAGTCGTTTGGCGACCCTTTGTAGTATTTGAGCAGCGTTGTCTTATGCAGGGGGATTCTGTCGCCGCCCTTGGTGAAAGCCCATACAAAACCCCTCTTCCATTTGCCTTGTCCTTCTGGTGGTTTAGTGTGTTCCTCAAACTCGGAGAGAGTCATGTTATCTTCTCCCAAGCGTCACGACAATCAACATTTGACAATTAGAGAACTTCAGTTTCAGCAATAGCTATAAAGTATTACTTACTCGGATATAATTAAAATATGTACGAAGAGGAACAATGCAAGGATTAAGTTACCAGCAGTGCAGCCATCAAAGCATTCGCAGGTTATCTGAAGTCTACCATCACGCCAAATCTTAATCCTCCCAACATAATCACCATACCTACGACTAGTGATCCCACATCTGACGTCAACAAAGTCAAGCCCTTTCGCCAATACATCAAACTGACCCAGTTCTTTCCTAGTGAACAAAAGAGTAACTCTTGCCCAAGAAACCAGAAGAGGAGCTCTTTTTATTGGTCGAGTAACTATCTTAGCAGCAACTTTGTTTCTTGATGGAGCACCCATCTTTCTTCTCCCTGAGATCATGAAAATTGCCATACATATAGAACATTTAAGAACACGTTGAACATAACACAGATAACATTATCTAAAGTGAACCATGGGAGCTGATGACGACAGCCTATTATTGGCATTTGGCAGTAGACGAAGCATGGTTTAGAAGTTGTCAAAATCCAATCGGTTAAATAAATAATATGCCCAGAGACAAACAGCCGATCCCTCTTTTGAACAAATGGACTTAAATTAGACAAAAAAAATATCGCACACTAGAAAACGCTAGGGAATGCAGTAGCAGCCACAAATAGGAGTGTTTCCAAGCATTACACTTGCTACATCAGATCAAGACTGAGCCAGGAACAATCCCTATGTCAAATTTCTGTCTTATGGTCTCCGAATTGTACATGACAAATTTACACTTGCTGTATTCTTTCTCATTCGTAAATTAAAACCAGGTCCTTGCTTCACAAATAAGCATGATGTTTGGCTATCCTACAAAATGGTAAAATGCATTTAAATGTGGGATGAAAGGAAGGATTCCTTGAGATTTTGAATCATAAAGGGTTCACTAAAATACGCACAATTATCTCCGGCTGCCAGAAATCAAGAGCCGAAATGCCATAAAAGGGATCGAAAGAATGATAATTTATACCTCTGATAAGACAAGCCATAATACTTACGAAGCATGAACCAATCTCTACTACATTATCCAAAGCAGTATAAGGAGACGAACCTGAACTCATGACGAACTAGTGAATAAGCCTCAAAAGAAGTCAGTCTTCAATTGTGATGTGCAGATGTGCTGCGCGGCCCGCGCCTTGACCCTTATACGAAAAAATGCGCAATTTGAATTCTGAAAAAAACACGCAAAGTGCGGGAAAAACCTTCAATTTGTAATAATTGATTGTTTCCATACACATTAATATTCCTTTGAAGACCATGTTAAACCCGAATAAAACAATTTGATTGACAAAACAATTTTGACAAAATTTCCACCTTAGGATATATAGTAAATGTATACCTACGGTTACTTTCTGTACTTGTATTATTACAAAATTCAAGGGAATAAATTGATAACCTTTTTTCCAGAAACATTGAATCGGGATACAGACACAACAACAACAACCTAGTATATCCCGTGATTATGCAGGGTCCGAGGGGTTAGGATGTACACACTCTTTTCCTGACCAAGTTGAGCGAGTGTTTCCGATAACTTACCCAATTGATTTAGTTTTTACTCAGCGATTATACACAATGAAAGATTCCACTAACACAGGAAAATTTCTTCCACAACCCTAATCAACGAGCCGCAATGTTTTTTTAGTGAATCAAGTAGCCATGTAGTCAATGGGCGCTTTTGGAGAGAGAATTTTCATTTAATATCCAGATCACAAAATCTAGGAAGTGGCTACTGGCTTGAAACTGCAAATACTAAGATACTGTGCATTTTCCTAGAAGCATTTTCAAATTGATCAAGGAACTTTTTGTTTTTCTTTGAACACCCATATATATTCATTGCATCTGAAATTCACACACATTTTTAAGTTATATTAATGGTTAAAAAAAAAAGAACCGCTGATCATCATTGTGTTATGGATCATATATATATTGAGTACTTGTGCTTATTGCTTTTCATCATCCAACGCTATTATTTTAACAATGGCCTGATTCTCTTTGTAGCATTACTATCTAACCATAAATACTTTTTTACCATATGATTTCTATATTTCCTCATCCATATTACTGCTTCTTCTAAAATTCACTAACCGTCAAAGACTCATTCTTATGTTTCGTTGTGTTACTTTTAGCAACTAAGGAATTGAGTAAATGAGGTTAAAATGTTAACTTGAAATGACAAAGAGAAGGATGATGAGCATTTAAAGTTTAAACTATCATCATTATTTTAACTTCAAGATTGTGGATAGTCCATATTGAGTAGAGGCTACTTACAGAAGAGTCCAGCTCGGTTTCCAGATCCATGCTCCCTTGCATGACAAGAATAGAGCCGTAACTTGTAAATATAATTCCGAAAATATCACCAGCAACTGCAAGCATAACCCAAGAATCAAGTAAAAGTTCAACAGCCTCATTGAATCGAAAGATATGGAAAACTACTATTGCGTATGGGAAGAAATCCATCTACTCAGCTCAAAATGTTGGCAAGATATACACACTCCGACAGTCTTTTTGGAATACGAATAGAAGCTAATGTTTGTTTAGATAAAACTATGCGACAGCAAACCATCCACCCAACTCCACAGTATCAATCAATTCATCAAATCATGCTTCTAAGCTTCTTGGCATTATATAATAGCTCAGTTGATTCACCCTAATCATTCATATCAACCTGATTAAGAGATTGAAGATTACAGCTCAAACATGAAAATTGGTGAAGAAGCCTGAAATTAAGAGCAGGAAAGATCATTACCTGTACTTTCACACCGGTTTTCACCCAAGGACGCGATGAAGTGATGAACTTCCCTCTGCAAACGGCATAAAATACCTCCATGTTCTACTAAAAGCATCATGATCATCTAAAAAAGAAGCTCTCAGCTCCATTTTAGAATTAATAAACCACCTAGTTCCCACCAGAACAATTAGGGTTTCATTGGCCATATTAATTGGATCTTCTTGCATCTTCCGATGGCTGAAATGATACTTAGGAAACATTGTAATAGAGAAGCATGAAGTGCAATGCAAAACTTAATTCTTCCCTTTCGCTCCCAGACTGACAATTTCAGCAGACATCAAACAAGCCCCCAATACAATTAGGGTTTAACCACAAAATCCGAAGCTCACAGGGCTGTACAATAGCGACTCAGACTCAAGTAACAGCAGTGCTACATAATACAGAGATGGACCAACTTTGATCACCCTGAACAACCGAATGACCCATCACGCAGACGATTGCTGGTTAGGTCCGAACCCAATTTAACCACCATGGTTTGGCTTCAACCAGAGCACAAAGCATGTTTTCCATCGAAAGAATCGAATAACTAGTTTTTGGTCAAATTCAATTGGGGTTTTAGGTTTAGCGCTGGCGGTGGTGGTGGGGAAGATGATGGGGTTACAGTGGAATCTTTCCATTTTTTTTATTTTTGTTTAGCAAGATAAGAATTCAACTCTAGAGAAACCGATGGTCCGAACAAGCCGGTCGGTAGACAGACTGACCATCCTATATAACCAAATCAAATAACAAAAGCAAATGACATAAATGAAAATGCGAAAATAAAATAAACGGTACTCTGTATCTTTCAATTGCCGACCCTTGAATTTGGGTAAATAAAGAGCGGCAATCTGGGTTCGAAACGGAAATCTATTGATACTACCCACAAATCCTTTCCATTTGAGTCATTCCGGAATTGTTTTTCAATTACCGAGCAATCATCCGGAGTTCGAACCGGGGACTTATGGATACTACCCATAAGTTCTTTTCGATTGAACCATTCTATAATGGTTTTTCAACTGACCCAATTGTTGGTCATATGAAAAATCTAACCGATCGGGTTTCAATTGCCGACCCGATGACCCGATCGGTTAGATTTTTCATATGACCAGCAATTGGGTCAGTTGAGTTGGGTTCGAGTCAATACCAACTATGAGTACATCAAATCGGAGTAGGAATAATTTAACTCAATAAACTCTATTCTCCAGTTTAGGTTTAGGGCCCGTTTGGTTGGCTTAAATTAGGCCCATCAAACGGAATATTAGAGCCCAGTCCATTTAATTGTGTTTGGTTAACTTCCTCAAACGATTGATTGTGTTTGATGGTTCAAACTGATCGGCCTATTTGTTTACCTGCATAAAACAACATCAATCGCTTTTCACTTATGTGAATCTGTGCCTCTCTCTCTCCTCTCTCATCAATCTTCTCCCGACTCCCGTTGTCGTTGCTCCTTCCTCCTTCCTCCTTCATCCTCTCAATCTGACCCGACCTTAAGTTCTCTCTCGATAGATCTCCATCTCTGAATCCCTTCCCTTTCTCTTGTATCTCTAAGCTGCTCGTCCTTGCTCATGCCGATATCAACTGCGCACCATACCAGAGATCTGTTGACGTCCAACGCTGGGAGCCTTCATCGGCGACAGGAACTAGTCCTCATTCCTAGCGAATGCTGAATGTATGTCACGCGAAGCCTCGATGTCGGATCTGTTGAGCCCTTGCTTTCGCCAACACCGGCCTTTGTCACCTTGTCCATGACTTGGTGCCGAGTCCGCCTTGGTGCATCCATCTTCTTCCTCTTATATACTCTCCAACTCTACTGGATAGAAAACCCTAATTTATGAAATTGATGAATCATCCATCTGCTTTCAAACTCTACTGGATTGAAAAACTAATTTGTGAAATTGGGAACCAAAATCCCTAATTTGTGAAATTAGTAGGTGATCTGAAATGCTTATGGAAATCAATTTGAGAACTTGGTAGAAAATTGAAAACCCTAAAATTTGAGGAAATTGGGAAAGTTTTTTAATCCTTTTCATTGTTCTTAATCCAAACAAAATGAGGCTGTAACGGGAAGTGTTTACTTTCCCTTCAATTTTTCAATCCGTTTACGTTTCCAATTTTAACTCTCAACCAAACGAGCCCTAATTTGAATCAGGTTCATTCTGGGTTCATGTTATTATTGAATCGGGTTAGGTTCGAGTCATTTCGACTTCAAGTCACCATTAGAAGACATTATAGAGCTTGGACTCTTGATTTCTGAAGAATTTCAATATAGAGTTAATCCCCTCCGAGTTCTATACAAGTGCACACAAAGACAATCAAATCAAAGATGAAACCAAAAATGAAAATGAGATCACTTAACAACTGACACCAGGAAGGAAGAAGATACATTTGTATTACTTTGGCTAGAAAATATTTATACTAACAGTCAACACAAGAAAAGCCTATATCATATGCAGAAAGGCTACTACTGGTATAAAACATACATGTACTACTGCTAAATCCATACAAGTGCTAGTAGTACATTTTAGCCATTTTCCACCCATCATAGCAAGTGGACCGTAAAATGGACTACAAAGATGCACCGGATGATCTTCGCCAATGTACCACTGCTAAATCCATTTTCAACCAATCATAGCAAGTGGACCGTAAAATGGACTACAAAGATGGACTGGATCACTGGACCAGATGATCTTCGCCGATGTACTGCTAAATCCATACAAGTGTTAGTAGTACAGTTTGGCCATTTTTCCACCAATCATAGCAAGTGGACCGTGAAATGGACTATAAAGATGGATTAGATGATCTTCGCCGGAATGTTCAATTTTGGCCAGAGCGCTCCACAGAAAAAATCGATATCCTAGTCCATAGCTATCCGAAACATACGAGTAGTAGGTTAGGTAGTATTGCGTTTGTTGCCAGAAACGCCTTTAGACATTACTAGTACTGTCTGAACGTGAGATTGAGCCGTCCAGGGAGAAGATTAGTCTTCTTGAGCAAGAAACTAGGGGTAGTGCGTGGGATGATGGATTGAACACCGTGAAAAATATGTCTGGCCGGACCGCCAAATATGAGAACGTCACCTGATTCAAGAACCACCTTTGTCGCCTTGTCTATATCCCTGACATCCCCATAGAAAAACTCAGCGGAGTTTCCCAATGAAAATGACACAATTGGCATTCCTTTTGCAAGAGAGGCTCGACTCTCATCACGGTCCTGTATTTTTATACAGAAGCGTCACTCTCATACACATGAAACAAACACAATCATATCATTGCAAGCATGATCTTTCTAGAACAAAGACATACCTGATGAAGACCAAGTCGGCCTTGTGCAGTGTAGAAGTTGACTATACAAATATCAGGTGACAGCATAGGAAGAACATCTTTCACATTCCTTCCTCGGTGTTTTCTCTCCGTAAGAGCTTGACCAGCATTCACTGCTCTCTTAACCATGGCAAGGAACTCATGAGGAATATCAGGTACCAGAGCTTGATCAAATCGTCTCCTTTTATTATACTTCCTCGTATGAGGATCCCAATCCAAACCTAGGCACATCAATATCAGGCGCATACGTGGCCAGTAGAAACCCCCCGGTCCAAGGCCTAGGCTTCTACAATCACTCACGATTGAGACCTGGAAAATATCTTAATCCTGTTACTTGAGATGAAAAACAAGTGCTACTAAATTGCGTTACTTCAATCATACAGCACCTTTATATGGAGACATGGCAACAAACCATAGTAGACCAGAAACAAACAAAAACAATAGGCAAAATGCGACAACAAAACAAACTGTTACAAAGCTAATGGCAAGTGCAAAGCAACCTAGCAAGTAGCAGCTCCTAAGTTGGCGTCTAGGCAGTGGTATAATTGGGTCTATGCAAGACCTGAGCACCAACTTCAATCACAAAGTCAATGAAAACACAACCAAGTAGGTGTTCAATGCTGAACACAAACATGAGCTACCATTACCTTAAGCATGAAGAGCGGCCTATGAATAAAATCAATCAAAACACATTCTGATGGTTATGGATGGCAGCATAAACAGAAGCTGATTGTGAAAAAATGCCGAAAAGCAGACCTGTTCATCTTGTGTAAGGTATTGCTTTAATAACACCATTCCTGGCCTCAGGAGCCTTATTAAACCACCAGGCTGATACGTTGCAGAGCCTTTTACTTCTTCCGACGTAGTCAAAATGTTTGGTCCTTGGCAAATGTCAAATGGCAGTGGAGGAGATGACTTGAGGTCCCAATCTGAGAAGCTTTTACTCCAAGCAGCGTCATCCTTGTGAAGAGGAGACGAGGAAAGACTCCGAAAACCGCAAAATCTGATGCTGGAACAACAATCTGACACAGGCAACCACAAAGATTGAACTTTTACAGAGACGGTCTTAAAATAAAATCGAACTCGCAGACTAAAACAAGAAGGTGAATCATACAATTCAAAGATGGAAGGATAGCGAGACGAAACTGATCGATTCGCACAAAAGGCAAACCCTAAAACATGGAAGCAAGTAGAAGTAGAGAGACAGTCGGGAGAAAGGAAGGAGAGAGATAATACTGGAGATAGAGGTCTTCCGGAGAAGGAGCAAGTGACTTGAGGACCTCTGAGGACCATGAAAGCTCCACTTTGCAGACAGCTTTGCAACGAGCGGCATCCGAGATTGGACATTCACCACCATTTTCATAGGGTTGTGCTGTGGCTGATGAATCGATTCAGTTCTTACCTAGAGAGAGTGAAAGTGCAGAGGCGGGGAACTGAATGAGGGAAAGGAGAGGATTGAGGAAGACGGCTTGGGCGCGGAAGCAATTTTGCTGGCGGCACGGGAGAATTGCGCACCGTTTGATAGCTCGAATTAAATAAATAACGGATTGGAAGAACCTGCTTAATTCAATTGAGCTTACAAAATTCCACAAAGGGTTGAACTTTGAAGGATATGATCCATACGGTGATCATCTCATGCTAGATATTCCCACCAGTCTCTTTCTACTCAGATCTTTTGAAGAGAAGGTGGAGCTGATAGCACCCCATTTCCAAGCACACCAAGAGCAAGAGGCAGCTTCTTCAATTCTCGGCAGTTGACCACTACCTTCAATCACAAAGTCAAGAAAGTCGGTGACAAGTGCAAAGCAAACTGCTACTGAGCTGATGACAAGTGCAAAGCAACCTGAGCACCAACTTCAATCACACAGTCAAATGAAAAACACAAGCAATGAACACAAGAAAGTAGGTGTTCAATGCTGAATACAAACACGAGTAGCCCTTATCTTAAGCATACAGCGCACCCTATGAATCAAGGCATTCAAATCACATTCTGATGGTTATGGATGGCAGCATAAACAGAAGCCCGTTGTGAAAAATTGTCGAAAAACAGACCTGTTCATCTTGTGTAAGGTGTTGCTTTAATAACACCATTGCTGGCCTCAGTAGCCTTAAACCACCAGGCTCATATGCTGCAGAGCCTTTTACTTCTTCCTCCTGCTCCTCCTCTTTTTCAGATGGAATTGGAGGAGATGGCATGAGATCCCAATCAGAGAAGCGTTTAATCCACGCAAAATCATCCTTTTGAAGAGGAGACGAGGACAGACTCCGAAAACTGCAAAATCTGATACTGGAACAACAATCTGATAGAGGCAAAGATTAAACCAAAGACAATCTCAAAATAAGATCAAACTCGTATTTTTGGAAGGTAAGAACTAAGAAATGAAAACTTGAGTAGGCACAGATCAGAAATGAAAACTTGAGTAGGTTGGGAACGCTAAATTTTTCTTATACAGAACCCTTAATCTAATTGACAAGAGCACGGTGGTTTCACCGGCTTTCGGTAGGCTGGTGTCAACTCAGAAAGCCGGTGAATAGCCGTGTGTTTGACGAAAAATTGGTCGAACGTATAGCAGCCCATGAATAAATTATCAAGAAAGTGATTCCATTTCACATGAGCAACTTTTTTTTTAATCAATTAAATCCCATCCAACATGCATGTCAAAGATCGGAGAGAGCATTATTATGATATGCAATTAGGAAACCATTCAGGTTAAGGATACCTTTGAAGCTGAAGCTAGTTCTTCAAAAGATAAGGGGATCTCGAATCTGGTAAATCTGATCCACGTTGAATGCTTCTTATGGCCAATCGAGTTCAAAAGATTATTTACCAACAATGGATTGGTTCGGTTCGGTTGATGACCAATCGAGTTCAAAAGGAGGGTGATGGCCAGTCTTTGTTGAATGTCAACTACAACAGTCATGCTTCTGAAACGTGCACACTTGAAACTTCCCCACTAAATCGGACAAATGGTTGAAGGGTATGCTTGATAAGGGGATTGTCCCATGTTAAAGATTCCCACCAGTTTCTTTCAACTAGTATCTGTTGCAGACAGGGAGGAGCTGATGGCACCCCATCTTGAAGCACTTGAAGAGCAAGAGGCAATTTCTTCATTTTCGGGCAGTTAATCACTGTAATTTTCTCAATAGTTTTGCAGCAAAACAGCCCTATCTTGCAAATGCTTGTCAGTTTCGAAAGGAAAATTAAAGATAAGACCCTCAGTTTAGGAAGCTCCGCCACAATCACATGGTTCACCTCTCCAATCTCCTCATGGGCATCGGCATCCAATTCAGACCCTGCAAATATCTCCTCTAATCCAATACATACTTGGATTTCAATCACTTGGAGGTTCTGGAGCTGACCCTTTAACAAACAGGGGGTGAATAGCCTCTCTATTGTGGAGCAATATTCCACCTTCAATATCTACAATGTCCCCGGTGGAAGCTCAACTCTTCCTTTCGCTTTCACCAGAGCTCTGAAGCTCCTCAAGGTTTTCGAGTGCTGGTTTTGCACAAGATGACTCTGACCATATAGATTCTATCCCTTCACACAGAATAATGTCAATCCTTCTCAAACCAGTCAATGACGGAAGAGCAGCATCCAGGCTTCTCACTTGAAAATCACAAGATAGAATCTGCAACTCCTGAATGCTATCGGGTAGCTGAGCAGGTTTTGATCCTGCTCCACCCTCGAGCTTGAGACGATACATTATTATACTCGCTTCGTAGAAACAACTACGAGAGCATACACATCCACCTTGTCCAAGGATAAGTTCATATGAAGTCAGCTGATGAAAATGCTGTGATTTGAGGTATCTGTTGAAGTTGTCTGTGTCATGTATATGGAAACCAGCCAACCTCTCCAAGCACCCTAGTTTCTGCATATCTCTAATTTGTGTATCTTTGACACCACAACTGAGTTCAACACACTGAATATTGGAGATTTTAGTAATGAGCTCACCAAATGACACAATCCAGCTATCACTTCGTCGTAAGAAAAGGCACTCCAACTTGACTAGCTTTTCCATCCCTTGGGGTAAATTAGAGAGCATATCGCAATTGTCCAAGTCCAGGTGCCTCAATTTTGCAAGCTTTGCAAGTGAAGGGATGTAAACCAATTTGGAGCAACTAGAAAGCTTAAGAGAAGTGAGGTTCTCCAAATAAGAAATGCAATCTGGCACCCTCTCTATCTCAGTCCGGGTAAGATTAAGAAACTTGAGACCGTTCAAGAACTGGAAAAATGAATCTGGGATGGCCATCAATGGGTTGCCTTCAAGCAACAAGCTTGAAAGATTTGGACACCTTGGTGTTATGCCTGATGGAATTTCTCTAATGAGACCTTGGTCAACTCTTCTGTCCATTCTTGCAAATGAGGTACTTCTTGCAGCTGCATACCAGCTTTTATCATGACATGTTGCCTTTGACTTGAAATCCTGATGGCCATATCTCTGATCAAGTCATGCATCTTTACATAGTTTCTTGTCGAATCTCTCTCATCTAGTAAGCACGCAGCTATAAGTTTATTAAACATCGAGTGTGCCATGTCCATTTGCTTGTGCCTACTTTGGATCTCTTCTAGGTGCCCTTCCATGATCCAAAGATTTACCAACATGTCTCTTCTCAACAAGTGGTGATCTTCAGGATATAATGCACAGCTAAGAAAACAATTCTGCAACATCACATTATTCAGCCGAGAATAACTCAGCTGCAGTGAAGGGAAAACCTCGTTTTCCATTTCTTCATGGATCCTTGTGGGATTTTTCAGTTCCTCCAATGTGTTATTCCACTCATAAACATCAAAGATTCCCCTCATGCTTGCCGCAACAACTATGATGCCGAGAGGTAAACCGTCACATTCTCTAGCAACTAACTTTGCTATGCCTTTAGCTTCCAATGGCAGATCATCGTAGTTTCCCAGCTTTTCAGTAAACAAGCTCCAAGATTCCTCCTCAGAAAGAGTTTCCACTTTAACTAATTTCTTACATTCCATCCTCCGACATACATCCAATGAGCGAGAAGTTAGAAGCAACTTGCACCCATTTTCGCCCGTAAGAAGCCCAACTTCCTCCACAGGGAAGGGGTTCCACACGTCATCTAGAATAACAACCACATGGTCCACATCGTCTCTCTTCTTTTTTAACGCTTCTGATAGTATTGCTGGCCTCCTCATCTTATCCGCATCTTCCAAAACACGATCAGGTAGATTGAGTTCTTTCGCAATCCTACATTGTAGCTCCAATATTGTACACTTTTGTGATACAGTCACCCAACAGACAGTTGCAGATTTACCCTGAACACGGAGAAGCTCATTGTGAATGTGGGTTGCTAAGGTTGTTTTCCCAACTCCTCCTATACCGTAAACCCCTAACTTGTAAGCCTCGTCATTCAGCAACCAGGACAATATCATTATCAAATTGTTCTCAAACTGTTGACCCTTCATGTCTGTAGTCAGCAAAGGCATATTAGAGCTTGCAAGGTCATGAATTGTGAGGCCATTTTGAAAGGCAGCATGTTTTAGTAGCTCTTCTATCTCTTCTGTGATCTTTAAGATCTGATCTCTCAGTCTCTTAATGTTAAACAATCCAACTTGACCTTGTTCAACTTCTTCTTCAATACGATCCATTCTGATCTTTAGCTCGTGTGCGTTTTGCATCCAGTTGTGAACTTCTCTTTTACGTTTCTTCCATCTCCATACGCCATTCTCCCTTGTCTTCAATCTCTGCTCGTGATTTTGTGTTACAATATTGTGATATATATGCCTCTTATTTATCTATTTTGCAATGTCTTTTCCTATAGAGAGCCAATCTGAGACAGTTAGCACTCCTATCGCATCAAACGATCCTTCAAACTCGCAAGTTGAAGTCGCTGAAAAGGGCAAACCACGAACCTATTCTAATGTGTGGAACCATATGAATAACCCGATTGGCCCGGTGGGCAGCCCGACCCATCAACAAGGGCGGGTTTGGGCAAGGTAGTAGGCCCAAAAACCGGGCCTATTCCAGTCTCGGCCCGATACAATGGGCTGAGAAAAGGTCGGAGGCCCGACCCAAGCCTGCCCGGTCCGGCCCATGCTCAAGTCTATACACCACCCTCTTGAGTCACTCATCACAGTATGTGATTTATATTTTATACTATCACTCAAAAGGTCCGTATGTAATACTCTGCTCCTTAGCCACATATACTATTTTTTTTTACTAGATAAATATTCGAGTCCATGCAAATCTGGACCTCGAAGACCGACATGTCAGCAGACGGACAACCATCATAAACAAACAGTAAAACAAAGATGGTGCAAAATACAGGCAAAGACACTCTACAAAGCGAAACTAGACAAAACTAAACCAAAAGAGATGAAGACGTAGACGACGAGCGAAGCCAAACACTATCCAGAAGCAGCACCGCAGATCAGTGGTACATCAGGAGTCACATGTGGGCAGTGAAGATAAACCTCTAAGGAAATAACCTTCTGGAAAAAGGAGATGCCTTGATAAACACTACTACGACCCCAGCCTGTCCCAATTCCGAACAGCCAGAAGTAGGCCTAGAACCCCATCTACCGGAGAAGAAAGTCCAATCACGCCATACGTAAAGCCCCACACCGCCTGAACTGAAGCACCAGAAACTCTAGCGGGAAATAAGCAAGCCCAACCAGGATTTATTTAATTTAAAATTATATAAATATAAATATTATATTTTTTCCAATTGTAATGGCCTGCTTTGCCTATGGACCTATGTCTATAGGTCAAAACGGGGTAGAGGAGCTCGCTTGGAACTAGCAGAACAAGGAGATAGAGCTAGGCAATCGACGACGACACCCACCATCGCCCGGAA
This sequence comes from Persicaria tinctoria, assembly GCA_037127255.1. Taxonomy (NCBI): domain Eukaryota; kingdom Viridiplantae; phylum Streptophyta; class Magnoliopsida; order Caryophyllales; family Polygonaceae; genus Persicaria; species Persicaria tinctoria. The sequence goes on from JBANSL010000012.1 coordinate 14,481,335, forward strand.
AGAGAAGAGGAGACAAACCACCGACAACAGAAGGTGCACAAAAGTCACCAGAACCGGACCATCCGGCGGCTAAGCAAGCGTCACCCCGATAACGACTTTCGGACCACGAAGAGCACGAGGAAGAAGAAGCCATGAATCGGGGCAATTTGTTCGAATTGGTTAGGATCGAAGGGAGAACTGAGCTTCAACACCAAGGATCAGTCAAAGCCCCAAAAAATTGGGCAAATTACTCAATTTCGAAAGAAGGGGTCAAAGACATTTACGGTTTCCAATCGAAGGTTTACACGAGGAAGAAGAAGCCATGAATTGGGGCAATTTATTCGAATTGGGTGGGATCGAAAGGAGAACAGAGATTCACCACCAAGGGGATCCATCAAAGCTCCAAAAAATTGGGCGAATTGCTCAATTTCAAAGGAAACGGGCGAAGAAACTATCGTTTTTCAGTCGAAGGATTACATGACGGAGGCCGGAGCCGAGAAGGGAGTCCAGCGGGAGGCTGGAGCCGAGGAGGAAGGTCGGGCACAGAATGCGGCGTATCAAATCCGGAATTCGTGCTAAAAAACACCGTCATGCATGGTCGTGCAGGGGGAGCGCACGCCCGTGCAGTTGGCTTTTGTTGGCCACTCAACTCGACATCTTGGGGTGCACGCCCGTGAAGAGCCCATTGGCTCGAGTCTTCTTTAACTAATAAGGTCACTAACTCGAGATCCCTCGCCTCTAACTCAGCCTTCGACATCCAAGGTGAGGTAGCATAGGTGGTAATGTGCCTTAGAATGGAGTAGAGCGCACTCGACATCTTCTTAGCCTTAGCCCTCGTGATAGGACCATCTTCATAAAGTGTGATGTCGAACTGAAGCTCCTTAGATCGATTATGGTTCACATCTCCGCCTAAACATACCGTACAAACAGAAAACAGGCGCAGTGAAACAAGCATAAACAAACTATACAAAAAGATCGACGATCTAAGTAGAACAACTCCTAATAAGGTGAGGAGGCCGACGAAGAAACGAAGTCAAACACCACTGATTAGTAGAATCGTGTGCTAACGGGACTGCAAGAATATATCCCATGTGGATAGTGCATATGAAACCTGACAATAGGAAAACCTGTCGTGGTTCTTGCCAAAGAATACTTAAACTCGCAACTAGTATAGTGTGTAAGCAAGAGGTCGATCCACAGGGAAATCTATTCAATTCGAGTGTCAATTCTAATCGCTAGTAAGAATATGGGGGGTTTTTGGTGTGAAAAATCCGCCTTTTATCAAAGCGGAAGGAAGAAAACAAAGTAAATTGGTTGTAAAATGCAATGGAGAGAAATAGGTTCACCTACAATTTATCACTTCGATTGATGAATTCGATCCTTGTTTCAGCCTCTAGTTCTTGCCTTTTCCTATTAATGTCCTTGTCCAGATCTTAGATAAATTACTAGTCCTACGAGCCCTAGCAACCCTTTCTCTAAATAACCCTAACACGGTTAAGATTTAACCTAGAGATAGCATTAAGAATATGAATTAACCAAGGTACATGCAATATCAAGCTACGAGTCGATATTTAACATATATTCAACTTCCTACACATCCAATTAGTCCTACGAGTCCTAAAGGGATATGATTGCCACTTGGGATAAGGTTCGCTACGAGGAATCTGCAAAACCCTAACAATTGAATGAATCTACTCTAACTGGTTTATCAGGCGAGAGAGAATAAAACACATTCAAGCAATTAAGCACAAAGAAGTCAAAACATTGGAATAGGAATAAGAACTAGATTAAGAAACTCACAATTCAACAATCAAAGATCCAAACTGTAGGCGAAACCTTGAGAGTTTAGTTGCTCATGCTCAACGGCGCTCTCAACAATGGAATAATGTGCATAAGGTGAATGGTAGAATAAACTAGAAAAGTCTTAAATAGTATTTAGAAAGTCGGCCAAATAAATAAACTAAAACCCTAATTAAAGTTCAACACTGAACGACGCGTTTCTGTGAAGACCACAGGGCGGCTTTTACTGTTCACAACGATTTTTCTGTTTCGAATTTGGTCTTGATGTCAACACGAAAGTTGTAGATCTCGAAGAGAGCTTTCCAACACATGATTATAATAGTCAATCGGACCACCGAGGCCTCCAGAAAGTGTGAAACAAGTTCAGCATGTCTGGCGACAACTTTTGCTGACTTGTTATTCACTTAGGCTCTCGAAATTCGACTCCGCTCCCGTGCTCTTTACTTTTCTTCCTCAACTTGAATCTTCCTTCATCCAAGAGTCTCCTCATTCCTCGTCGGATCCACATTTACCCAAAATTAACCATAAAATTGCATAGATTCCGACTCTTCCAATACCACAGGTAAACATGTAATTGTAACTAAAATATGCACTATTCACAACTAAACTATGCTAAATGTAATCTATAATGCAATACTAATCATGCTCTATCAAATTCGCCCACACTTGAACCTTTGCTTGTCCTCAAGCAATAGAAAACTCAACTCTGCAGCCCCACAGAATAGCAATTTATGTATCCACACCTCAATAATCTTTAAGCGCATGAAAAACTAGCAAACACAATAGATTAACAACATCATAGCACATAATTGCAATAATCAATGAAATCAGGTAACCATATCCATTCTAGACCTCACAGGGAATATGTGTTTCACTCTAGCTCAAGTGTTTAGGGTTAAATGTTTACGCTCAAAACTCAATCTTCAAAAACTTAGCTACAATAGTCTTGCACCAGTGTTCTAGCTCTCCACCGCTAGTGATTCTACACACAACAAAAATCATGAGGTCTTTCAATTGGGTTGTAATGGTGCCAAGGTAGAAAATATAAGGGATGGAACAATTTAGGCCATGTGGTGCTCATAATCCGGGAATTAAGGAAGCAACCAAATCATAAAACCACTCATAAACTCATCATACCATAGCTCTACAATGTCATACAACACCAATCTCAAGCATAAAACTTTACAAACCATACTCAACTCATTTCTTTTTTCTTTTTCTTTTTTTTTTCTTTTTTTTTTCCATCCATGCTATATCAAATGATTTTCCTTGACTTTTGCCCCTAAGTGAATTTTATCCTCCTTAGGTCCCAAGTAATGAATATGCTAGCGAGAATCAAACATCTCATAAATGCACCTCAAACATACAATCCACCACTAAAAATCATCATCCACACTTTAGGTATTCACCAACTATTCATAAATTCCCGGATGGGGTCAGACTATCATTGGCTATGGAAACATTTTGTGGAGCTACAAAAGAATAGGCAATTATGCTCAAACTGGCTTCAAGCAGAGGATAATATGTAAGGGGGGAATATAGTCAAATAGGGATAATAAAGATGCCTCAATTATGTTTAAGTCATGTGCAGAAATCATAATATGCAGCCTTGAAAAAGATATCTAAATGCAAGTCAAAGAGGAAGCAATTAAAGAGAGTACACTCAACAAGCAAGAGGACTAAATCAAGCGCAGTCCTGAATAGGCCAAAATAAGCTCATCAGGTCATGTCTAGAAGTTCAATATCACCCATAATTCCAAGATCTTATGTGCTCAATCATTAATCAATCATGCTCACCAAATAATATAGAAAATATATATCGAAGATTTCAACAATCCAAGCACATCATGGGGCATAAATCTCAATAGATAGAATAGAGAACAAACGACATCCATATGGGGAAATAAGACCTAATCCTAACAATGCAATATATAAATAACTAATTTTTATTTTATTTTTTGGGAATTTTATTAAAGACTAACATGCTAATATGCAATATAAATGAAAAACAAAAATAAAAGTAACATGCTGATATGCAATATAAACGAAAAACAAAAATAAAAGTGGAAACTAAAAATAAACATGCAATCCTATCATACCATGTGATTCTCCCCCCCACACTTAAATCAGGCATTGTCCTCAATGACATAAAAGACAACAAAAGATAAAAATATGAAGGAAAGAAAGAAAAACTAACTTGTTCACTGCGGTGGTGGAAAGTGAGGAAAGGGAACATTTCAGTCCTGTCAGAGGCCACCACACAACCTAGCCGCGCGGCGGCCTGGGAAATTTAGCTCTTCAACACCTTTTCTCCATGCGGTGTTAGCTTCCTACAATCGAACAGAACCAAAACTAGTTTGATAAAACAAAAGACACAATGGAAAATATAAAACTTACCTTGGGTTGCCTCCCAAGTAGCGCCTTTGTTTACTGTCATTGGCTCGACAGTTTATTCATCCACTCATTCAAGACTCAAGCAGACATCGTCAGCGCCCTCAAAAGAAAATCAAACTCTCGTGCCCAACCGATATTCGAATGCACACTAAATATGAAACATTTATAGCAATGAGAACCATTACCATCTTACCCTTCATTCGAGCTTGATTCTCCCTCGAGGGTATGTAGGGCCACCAACATAGTTCTGCTGGTGGTTTGTTGAAGTAGTGGCTCCATGGATCGACATATTCACCAAAATCTCCCAATTTGCAAAAAGTACCAGTTTCTTGTTTGGGAACCGCATAAATTGGTTCCGGACTTGGTTCCTTGATAGGCGAGTTGGGGATGATTTCTAATAATGAAGGGAGCATCGAAATATACTCAATCTCTAGGGACGTCTTCTGAGATTTCGTGTCGATAACCACTAGATGCTCTTCTTCATTATCGGAGAATTCATCGTTGCTGGCATCTTGGCTTTCATCAATTTGAGGAATGGAACGTTGCTTAACTGCCAACTCCTTCAATGTTTGAGAAAGTTGGATAATTGCTTCCCCATTTTGATTCACTATCTCACGTAATTGCCCTATTTGCTCCATCAAGACAATGGTTGAATCCACAATGGTTGAATCCTCCATGGACGGGTCGGAGTACTCCATTGGTTGAAACGTCGAAGTGTAGGATTCTTTCTCCACCGATTGGTCACCCATGTAGCAGAGAAGATCCCATAATCCCGACACTCCTAAACCAGCAAAGCTTTCATTATTTATGGACCTGGCAAGTTCTCGGGTCTCATGAGCCATGCCCTCAAAAACGCAAAGCACCACATCTTGCAAACTATCTCGGAAACCCTGTGAATAACGGATGTCAAATAAATTTTGCACTCTTGTGAGGTAATTGTGAAAATACTCTCCTTGAAACTGCCATAACTTCAACATCTAGAAATATTAGCAATAAGGTGTCGTGAACCGTAAGATAGGTCCACGACGGGGTTAGATGTAAATATATACAAAAGTTAGCGATAAAAAAAACACAAGAAATTGATAAGAATTCCTCGGCAACGGCGTCAAATTTTACAGGAGGAAAACCTGTCGTTGTTCTTGCCAAAGAATACTCAAACTCACAACTAGTATAGTTTGTAAGCAAGAGGTCGATCCACAGGGAAATTTATTCAATTCGAGTGTCAATTCTAATCGCTAGTAAGAACATGGGGGGTTTTTGGTGTGAAAAAGATCTGCCTTTTATCAAAGCGGAAGCAAGCAAACAAAGTAAATTGGTTGTAAAATGCAATGGAGAGAAATAGGTTCACCTACAATTTATCACTTCGATTGATGAATTCGATCCTTGTTTCAGCCTCTAGTTCTTGCCTTTTCCTATCAATGTCCTTGTCCAGATCTTGGGTAAGTTACTAGTCCTACTAGCCCTAGCAACCCTTATCTCTAAATAACCCTAACACGGTTAAGATTTAACCTAGAGATAGCATTGAGAATATGAATTAACCAAGGTACATGCAATATCAAGCTACGAGTCGATATTTAACGTATATTCAACTTCCTACACATCCAATTAGTCCTACGAGTCCTAAAGGGATATGATTGCCACTTGGGTTAAGGTTCGCTACGAGGAATCTGCAAAACCCTAACAATTGAATGAATCTACTCTAACTAGTTGATCAGGCCAGAGAGAATAAAACACATTCAAGTAATTAAGCACAAAGAAGTCAAAACATTGGAATAGGAATTAGAACGTACTAGATTAAGAAACTCACAATTCAACAATCAAAGATCCAAACTGTAGGCGAAACCTTGAGAGTTTATTTGCTCATGCTCAACGGCGCTCTCAACAATGGAATAATGTGCATAAGGTGAATGGTAGAATAAACTAGAAAAGTCTTAAATAGTATTTAGAAAGTCAGCCAAATAAATAAACTAAAACCCTAATTAAAGTCCAACACTGAACGACGCGTTTCTGCGAGGGTCGTGGGGCGGCTTTTACTGTTCACAACGATTTTTCTGTTTCGAATTTGGTCTTGATGTCAACACAAAAGTTGTAGATCTCGAAGAGAGCTTTCCAACGCATGGTTATAGTCAATCGGACCACCGAGGCCTCGAGAAAGTGTGAAACAAGTTCAGCATGTCTGGTGACAACTTTTGCTGACTTGTTATTCACTTAGGCTCTCGAAATTCGACTCCGCTCCCGTGCTCTTCACTTTTCTTCCTCAACTTGAATCTTCCTTCATCCAAGAGTCTCTTCATTCCTCGTCGGATCCACATTTACCTGAAATTAACCATAAAATTGCATAGATTCCGTCTCTTCCAACACCACAGGTAAACATGTAATTGTAACTAAAATATGCACTATTCACAACTAAACTACGCTAAATGTAATCTATAATGCAATACTAATCATGCTCTATCAAAACCCCAAGGAAGCTCCTTCCCGAAAACGTAGTCGCCCTAAAAGCACCACCTCAACCCCAGCCGCAGCCAGTCCTGACTTCGGGCTCCATGACCCAACCAAGCAGAAGAACTCCTAGAGACGTTGGATGCAGAGCCTCACATTGCTCGTTCAAAAACGTCAATAAAATTATTTTCTGGGCCCTTTCGGGCTTTTTTCTACCCTTTCGGGAATTTAGATCAAACCATTTCGGGATTTTGCTCAAACCCTTTCTTTAGGATTTTGTACAAGACCTTATAAAGGCCATAATTTATTCTATTATTCTATTTATATAATTATGTAAAATGATATAGATAGAAAGATATATAGATATAAAATAATACATAAAAGATATATATATAGAGAGAGGATGTATCAAATGTTAACAAGCGTTATGTTATTAAATGTTAATAAATCTGGGTCCTTGATTAGGGATGGAAATCACATGTGGCCCGTGGGTGACCGATTCACCCGACCCACCCGGCCCGATTATACGGATGAAAACCCAAAAAAAAAAACGGGTAATGGATGGGTGAAACGAGTGATGGGTGATATGTTTTTCACCCATTACCCGATCCGCTTAACCACCCGTTAACTCACCCGATTATTTAAAAAAAATCCCAGTTTATAAAAAAAATAGCCTGACATAACTACATATTTCTCCTTTTTCTAATTCTAGCTTCTCTAGTCTGTAATTGTGTTTTTACAAAAAAAAACTTAAAATAATATAAAATTATTTTATTTAACCCTACATCACATATTTTTTTAAAATAAATATTTTATTTGTTTTGCATACACTAATTAGAGTGTTAGCAATTTCGGTCGTTTCAGCGACTTGGTTAACATTTAGTGTGTTAAGGCATGATTTAGTCAAATTATTTTTTTCTTTTTTTTTAACTATAAATCTAGAAACGGACTAAAATTCATCTCATTTGATTTAATATTAAACTTTTAATACTAACATGTTAAGATGAGGATAGTGATATAATGTGTGAATAAATCTTTTATACATTTAATAAGATTTTCACGTTGACGTGATTTGTAAAATTATCGAATATGATCGATTTCTAAGTATGTATTGTGACTCATTTTTTTTTAATTAATTTACTTCACCCGATTACCCACCCGATTCACCTGACGGATCGGGTGATGGGTGAAACATTAGACGGACAAGTGATAGGTCGAGTGATTTTTTTTTGTGACTGGTCGGGTGGAAAAATGGCTCCACCCACCCATCACCCGACCCATTTCCACCCCTACCCTTGATTGTAGAAATAGGAAGAGAAATTTTGTTAGAATATCACCTTTTGAACTTTTGATTAAGTCTTTATCACCTTTAAATTTTTTATTGGCCTTACTACCATCCCTTTAAAATTAATTAGGTACGTAGCTTCCTCCTCCCTTTCAGACTCATCCATGGCGATTGAATCCTTCAATCCCGCGCTCACGCTTGCCGTCGGACGCCTCCATCACCGTCTCCTCACCCGGCCGCCTCCATCACCGGACGTCCTCCTTTGCCGACTCCTCTTCCATCTCCTCCTTTAGCTCTTTTGTACCCCTTCCGTCAATCTCAAACCCTAGACTCCAAAATCCAATCCTTTCAATCCTAATCCCATGAAACCCCATCTGTCCTCGACAACCGCGGGCCTCCCTCCCTGATTGGATCGTCTCCCTCTCCGACGAGATCGAGGTCCGGAAGTAAGCCACCCTCTCCGAATTCGAAAATCCGGCGCCTGAGGCGGTAGATCTCGTCAATTTACGAAAGTGTTCGTCTAGGTTTTTGTGGAAATTTTCGTTTCTTAGATCTGTATCAAGAGCAGCCAGGCTTTGAAAAGGTTTTCCTTGCTTTCCTTCTTCCAATTTGATTCCAATTTGAATTTGGTTTGGTAGGTTCCTTGATTTGTATCTTCCAATTTGCTTTCTCCTACTGTCAGGACTGAGTATAACGAATTGAGCGGCTTCAGGCATCAGAACAATCAATCTGCCAAGACATGGGATACCAATCGTGCTCCTGGCGTTCTTGGTATGTTTCTTTAATCCTGTCTTTTCATTTCTTTAATCTCGTCGTGACTAAAATGTGTGTTTGTAACGATTGAAGTCGCATTTTTTGGGTGATTTCATGTTTCTCTGCGATCCTTACTGACTTTTGATGATAAACAGAGTTATTTATTCTTTGTGCCTTGTTATATTGTCTCGATGAATCATTCCCATGATTTTATGGGCATATGAATTCAAGACCTCTTGCTGTGAATTTTTGGATTCTTTTTTTGTTGTTGTTGTTGCATTCTCGTCCTGAAATTCCTTCAGGCTTCGAATAGGGTTATATATATTCAGGAATCAAGAATATTGGGCAAATGGCCTATCTTAGTCTGGATGAGGTGCCATGAGATGCCAATTTTCTTCAGAAATTTTTTACCGATGCAATATCAGGAATCAAGAATATTGGGCAAATGTATGATGATTGAGTTTTTCAGTAGTTTGTATGTGGAGCTTGAAATTGGTGTGTGAGATTGAAGCTTCCGTGGTGGTGTAATGGGTTAGTTTCACTTTCACTGTTTTGCCCATTTTCAGTGGCTTCTATTAAGATGATGTTGGGTGATTTTTTGTTAAGGGGCTCTGGGAATCTTCTGACTTTCTCGGTGAATTTGTTTTCTAATCTCTAGTTGTTGGAGTCTTATTGTTGATTTGTGGCCCATTTGGAATCTTTTGACTGTATATGTGCTTGTGTTTGTGTTTGTATTTGTGTTTGTGTTTGTGTGATGTGGTGTTTGAGTTTAGTATTTTGGCCAATTTTTTTATTTGGATTTGGTTTTTGGTTTGTTGCTTATTCTCAAAGATTAGATCTTTGACCGTGTGTTATTAATTGCAAACCCAGTTTCTAAGGGTCTCTTTTTTTTTTTCTTTTAATTTTGCAATTTCCTTTTTTTATCTTAATCTATTTTCTCTCCAATTGATCCAGAAAGTAGCCATTTTTCCCCAATTATTAAGTTTCTCAATTTTCATTGAGGCTCACTAAGCAATACTTGACATTTTTATTGTGTTTGATTTATGAAATCTTTGACCAAAACTATAAATTATGGTTGTGCTATTTATGAATTGAACTGCTATTAGCTACTTGGTTCAAAATCAGTTACAGCTCATCGAATTAACGATTGTCTTGTTGTTGGTGCTTATAGTGTGCTTGGATGGAACCTTGCCCAACTATCATTGGCACCGCTCTCTCTGTCGCTAATGAGATGGCGGATGCGCTCAACTTGCTCAACTTGCTCAATGAGGACGCAATTCTAATAGCTGGGTTGATGGATGACTTGATCAAGATGCTTGCTGGTGATCGCAAATGCTCTTCTTGTGATTCCAGGATGTGAGGCTGAGGCAGAATCCCTGGTTGTTTCTCAGTGCTCGAAAGATGACCTTGGTGCTCGAGAATCATTCACTTCAGAGATTACAACTGGACATGCTTGCTCTAATTCCTTTAGATTGTTGAGCACTTGTCCAACTCCAACTTTACCAAAGAACGACAACTGTGATGATGAGCTGAAGACAGAGCTCGCTACCATTGATTCCCATTACTAGAAGCTTTTTGGCAAGCTCCTGAAGATGAAGGCATCTGCAGTTGAAGATGCAAAAAGAAAATGGATTTCAAGGAAGATCCCAAATGGTGCTTGACGGGTACTCGGGTAGCTCATGAGGATGAATCAAGTTCTCTCTGTCTTAATTTTTTTTCGCAAAATATAGCATTTTTTTACTAGTTAGTTCCCTTTTTGGTACTGAAAGGTTAGTGATATTCATTGAAATGTGCATACCAATGGACACAATCTATCAATTTGACATGTATATATAGCTACAAAAATACCTTTTTTTTACTAGTTAGTTCCCTTTTTACTAATGTTGAATATCATTATATGAATCATCGAATAGTAAGTAACCGAATTGAGTGGGCATCTCTACTGATGTTCGAATCTCCTGGAGATGTAAGTTGTCTTCTAATGAATTTGATGTTTACAACACTATTTGTGGTGTTACTTTTTACGTATACCACCAATATAAATGTTGTAGTTTAAAAAACCTTGTGTTTTTATATGTGCAATGAGGTGATAATATTTTGATTGCACGTTTTAAGCTCCTATGTCATCAATTATATAAAATTGTCACCATAAACTGTTGCGATTAATGAACTGTAATCACAAGATTCACAACTGTCTTCAATGAATAAAAATATAATAAACATGTCATCACAAGTGATTGCATCAATGAAGTGTAATCACAAACATGTCATCGGTGAATAAAAGTATAATCGATGAAAATATATCGATATACAATTGATTAAATTATATAAAAAAAAGTGGCATCAAACGATTTTATTAAAAAAGTGGCATCTAACATCAAAACACTACTTTGAAAAAGTTGCATCACATTGAAGAAAAAAAATGTCATAAAAAAAATGGCATCAATAGTCAACGTGAACAAAAAATGTCATCACGGTAAAAATATCATCAATTAATGGTCAACGTGACATCACTACTTTGAAAATATATGGCATCACGGTAAAAAAAAATCATCAAACATTTGACATAAAAAAAATGTCATCAATAGTCAACAGTAAAAAAAAAAAAAGGCATCAATGGTCAACGTGACATCACATTAAACAAAAAATGTCATCAAAGTTTGAAAAAAGTGGCATTTAAAAAGTGTCATCAAACCATTTCATTATAAAAGTGGCATTAAAGCGAAAATAAAATGTAATAAAAAAGTGACATCAAAACGGCAAAAAATGGCATCACAAAATATGTCACCATTAAAAAAAATAAAAATAAAAATAAAAAAATATGAAGGAGTTGGTCAACGTTGACCAGTCAATGGTCAAACAGTTGACCATTGATCATTATTACTCCATTTGAGAAGGGTGCTAGCTTACCTAATTAAATTAGTTTGGGTGCTAATCACCTAATGAAATGTTCAAAATAGGCTAGTTAGCAAAAACACCCAAATATGAAGGGCCAAGATTATTCCAATATATTAAATTAATTATAAATTAAACGGAAAATAAAAACACCCACCTCTTCCTAATAGCACGTGTATTGCCTATTAATGAAACCCTCATTAACCCAACGTTGTTGAGGAAGAGCGAGGAGAGGAACGACGCCAAGAAATTGGTGATGGCAGATCTCTCTCTTTTCTCATCTCTAGCAAATCCTTCTCGATCATGGATGGCAATGGCGACAGATGCTTCATGGATGGTGATGGCGGTAGATGCTTCGATCATGGATGGCGATGATGATGGCACCAGATCCTTCTCAATTATGGATGGAGATGGCTGTCGGCGAAGGCGGAGCCGTGAGATGCGACGAAGGCGGAGGTGTAGGGCCGTGCGGATACTTTTGGGGGCCCTGTATGAAAAAATAGTTAGACCCTATTCATATATTGTGTTAATGATTTTATCTTTTTTTATAAGTTGCATTATGTAAATTGTTTTGCTATTATAAAAATATATAATTATGTTTTTAAAAAATCAACAATGACCCTATTTATATTTACAAAACTAGCTTAGTACCCCGTGCATTGCACGAATCTTTTTTAAAAATATGTGTTTATATAATTTCATTTATCATTTCTTCATCGATATCAAAACTTGTAAGCATTACTTGTAACCATCCAACATACATATGTAGATAATAATCTTACATACAAAAATGAATAGGGATTTGAATTCTTGTATATAACATGTGGTGGAAAACATCCGTATAAAAAAGAGTCACATATGTATTTTCTCTAGCAAACTGATAAGAAGAAGAAATAAATAAAAATAAATAAAGATACATTACCTAAACAATAGAACCTATGAGATTTGGTTTTATCTTTTAATTAACATACATATGGTTCAAAATTAAATGAATGAATCAATTTTGAGTTATTTATCTAAAAAAATAGAAATTAAAACTAAAACCGAAATATTCTATAGTAATTTGTGGAATAAAAAATATAACAAAAAAAATAGAATCAAATATTTTCTTGAACAAATGGCAAGTTATAATGTAATCAAATTTGATTTTTTTGAGATAAATATGATTTTATTTGATCTTATCCAGTGAATATCTAAACTAACAAACAAATCATATCTTAAGTGATTTGTTTAGCAAAATCTTCCATAAATTTAATTTTATAATCATGACTAAATTATAATTGAAAATATAAAATTTATTGATTAAAAAGTGGTTCAAAAGATTAATTAGCAAAATCTTCCATAAATTTAATTATATAACCATGAGAATATACGGTGTATGTTTGAACGAATGCAGCTAATTAACTAAAACCATAAATAAAATAAATGAAATCCGCATTAGCTTGCCCCTATATTTATAAGATGAAACCAAAAGATTAATTAGATAACTTCAAATCAAATCGAATTGGAAGTATTTAGTGTTACGTTGAATGATTTCACGTACATCTTGACTAAGGATTCCACGCAGCAACACAAAGTCGATCGATTTCACATCAATTTTCCGAGTAGTTAAGCACAACTGGACATAATTCCAAGTAGAATCAATGGAATCGTAATTAATCGGATAAACTGAGAAGGACAATAAGAGAAGGAAGTAGGGCTGTGATTAAAATCAAGTAAATTAGGGTACAATCAATAACCCGCATCTGCAAATATGATTATGTTAGATTAAGATATAAAAGCAACACAGCAACACAAAAGCAAATGAATATACTCCATAAAAATGTGAACAATTGAATCAGGAAGAGTTAGGGTAGTATTTATAACAGTAGTAGTGTAGTACTACGATTTTGGAGATCTGAATACTTTTTTTTTTAAATTTCAAAATTCAAAATTGTAACCAAATCAGATTAGTTGATCTAAAGAATTGGAAAAACAAAAACTGATTTCAAAATTCAAAATTTTAACCAAATCATAGATCATTGATTTTAGATATCTACTTTGAATTAATAAATAATTGTAAATAAAAATAAAAATTGAATAATCTGATTAATAACCATCTGAAACTTGGAATGGACTAATCTGATTTTTAAAAAAAAAAATTATTTTAGTGATAAGATTGCAATAGATACAGTAAGAGATTACATTACAAAGTGATAAGATTGGTGATTAAAAAAAAAGTGATAAGATCTGCGTAAGTTTCTAGATTCTGGATTTGCATATATCATAATGCAAACAATAAGATTACGTTTTGGTTAGTTAGTTATTTTAGATATGGCATATCAATTAGGTTAATTAGTAATTTAATTTTTAAATCTAATTCTTTTTTATTATTAATCTTAAATAAATAAAAAAGCTAACAAATAATAATTTAGGTAAGGTAGTTAATTAATAATATTCATAATATTTTCTAAGGAGTTAAGATTTGATTTTATCCTCAAAATTAGATTAATAATATTTTCTAATTAGTTAAGATTTTATTTTATCCTTTAAATTAGATAAGATTTGTTAACCAATTAATCTCCTTTAAAGCTACATAAATTAATTAATCTAATTAAAAAAACCTACATTAAAGGAGAAGCCGCCACATGTCGTAGGCGACTTCTCCTTTAGTATTATAACTAGCACAGTACCCGTGCGTGACGCACGGGATTTGTAAAATATATTATGTTGTTCTAAAAGATATTATCATAATTTATCTACATTATATATAATAATAATAATATTATGATAATATGAAAACGATATAGAAAAATAATATTAAATCCAAACATCAAAATGATAAATATACTAAACCGGTCTTGCTCACTCGATTCACATATTCGATCAATAATTAAAAGTCTTCTATATAGATCACGATAACTTCATTAATCCACAATGTTGGAGAATTCATAGCGTCGTTGCACAGTTTTGGTTTTGGAGGTATTGTCGAGTTTAAGAAACCTGTAAAATAAATACAGTTCATATTAAGATGGTATATTAAGTAATAATAGATACAACAAATAAGTAAAATAAGACGCGCATTACCTTCTTTGATATGCATTAGTGTCGGAAAAAAATCGGATTTATATACAACTTTGTCACATCGGCTAAATTAAAGTTGACAATATTCTCTCATCTACACACAACAAAAGCTAAACATATAAAAGTAAAGAATGCATGTTCACGAGGTAAAATAAAAGAAATTATAATTATTGGTAATATTGAGAAATAAGGTCATTAGAAATTATAATTATTGGTAATATTGAGAAATAAGGTCAATTAATATAGTTAAATAAGAAATGTGATTTGAAACTTATGTCCAACATCTTTTACAATAAGAAATTGAAATATATCAATGATATATCTATTCAGCTCAATATTGATGGGTATATATATAGTTGTTTAAAAAATTTCAAACCAACATGTCACTTCAGGATACGATTCTTGTGAAAGAATTCAATATTAAAGGTGGTAAAACAAATAACTAATAACAAAATATACAAATCAATGCATATAAAAATGAACTTGCCTATCATTCTTCACGATAAGATCAACTCTACCAAGTGTGAGTAGAGATATATGATGAACTTCTTTTATATGTAAATGGATAAATATTGGATTTTAGCAAATTACTGTATAAATAATTTAGCAATAAAAATACCACCAAAATTTTGAGATAGCAGAAATCCTACCAAATACGGGTAAAATGAGATTGTAATTTTTTTTTGTTTGTAATTAGATAAACATTGTATTTGAACAAATCATTGTATAAATAATTCAGCAATAAAAATCCCACCAAAATTTTTTTGTTTGTAATGAGATTGCGATATTTTTTATTTGTAAATAGAAAAAAATTAGATTTAAAAAATCATTTTATAAATAATTTAGTAGAAAAAATCCCACCAAATTTTCGAGATAAGTAGAAATCTTACCAAAAACGGGTAAAATGAGATTACAATCGTTTTTTGTTTGTAAATAGAAAAAACATTGATTTTAACAACTGCTATATTTGAATCAAATAGTAAAACCCACATAATTCAACAATCATTGATGTTTGGGAGATTAGCTGTGATGTGAAGAACACCAATTCAATGTTCCTACATATGCATCAAGATAGAGCTCCAATTCAACCCGGGCAATGATCGACTACAATGCTGGATCGACATATGCATCGAGAGAAGTCACTGCAGCAATAGATGTGCATCAAGAAGCAAGATTCCATCAATGGATAACTTATTGTCATCACCCAGCAACAAATCTAACTTAGCATCTGAAAAGTGGTTAATTACAATGTTGGATCCCTGTTTCTTGAGCACTTTGTTTTCGAAGCGTGCCTTCGTCTCGAACACGTCAAGCTTCCTCCAATTCAACTTGGGCAATGATCTTCTAAATAACAAATATATTAAGTTTTAACACAAAATAAATGAGAAAAAATAAATAAAATTTACAATAGAAAGTAATTAATTGGTTAATTTAATTAAAAAATTTTAAATATCTTTAATTCAAACGGGTAAATTTTTTTTGGGAGAAATTAATATTCTAGTAAATTTGTTAAATTATCATTAAATTTATTTTAATTAATAATTGATTACATTCTGTTAGTTATATAGGTGGGGCTGCCAGGTGTATCTTTCAATTTTTTTGATATGTTTTTTAAGAAGCTAAAAACTCTATCAAATATTATATTTTTATTAGTTTTATTTCAGCATGTTATATGATTTGCAATGTCTAAATATAAACTTTATTATTATATATTAGGCCAAAGCATAGATAGTTAGCTTAGTGTCATAAAACATATGACAAATAAAAAAAATGAATGAAAATCTTTTGGATCTCAAGCTTGTACTTTCAATTCATTTGTAAAAAACGAAGAGGAAGAAGTGGAGGAAAAACCATTAAACAAAATGGGGATTGGGAATCGAGCTCATAACCTATTGATAATGAAAATTTTGAACTTGGATTCAAATTTTAATTCTCGTGTCTTGAAGGGACGGTATATATGTTAAAACTTAATTAGATTAATATTTTATTATAATATCTTAAAGTACTAAAAAATTGTTTTTATCTTTAGCTTTGAATTAATTCGGTATTTATATTTGAACTTTTTTAAGGATCTACTGCCATGTGACATCTACAACAACTATTTTGGTATTATATTAGATATTACATATTACATATTACATACTCCGTATTACATATTAGATAGATAAATTATAGATATCAATCTCTTACCTCTGTGGGAAGTTTCACATGAGACATAGAAAGAGACTAAAAAATATGCTTATCAAATTTGTAGAGAATATGATTAAAAAATAGATGAGCAAAAACTATCTAATAAATAGAGGTTTTAAAAAAAAGTAAGCTAAATAATCGGTTTCAAGAAAGAAGGAAATGATCGTATTTTAACTTATTTTCATTCGTTAAGATCATATCTAAAAATTAATCTAAAACTTAATAAGAATAAAAAAATCAAGACTCAAAGTGTCATGATAAAAATAAAATTCAATAATCCATGTAACCTCTTGGATAAAACGAATTTTCTAGATGTTGTCTTTTATTTATGTATTTATTTATTTATATATTTGGTTACAAATATACTTTGTAGCCTAATTAAAATGAGGGTTCGAGGATTAAAAGCGCGCTCCACTAACCACTTTTATAGCCTAACATAACATTTTTTTAAATGCAAAAAAAAAAAGCAAATCAAAGTGTTTGTAAAGGTTTGATAACATGGTTTAAGTAGTTTTATAATACCTATTAGATAAGATTTCAAACCTAATCATGTGAAAACAAATTATAGTATAAATAAACGTTTGGAAAATGGATCTTATCTTAGTAATATGATAATAACTGAAGTAATTAATGTCAGTTACTATAAAAAAACATTTGGCTTTATTTATATTTTATTAAGAAAATGGGTAAAAATACTAATATGATTTAGGTGGATATCTATATTGGATGAACCAACATAAATTTTTTACATATCAAACAATTTATTCACCAAATTATTTTAAATAAGTTGTAGTTTTTCAAAAAAAAAATCAAATGAAATAGCAATAAATTAGAGTAATCAACAATTTAAGGTGTTATCATAATTTATCTTCAAACAATTAAATATTTAAGCATATTATATTACTCATATTAGGATATTTTTAAATTAATCTTGTAGTAAATCAATCTTGACTTGACAACCGAAAAAATATCAACCAAAATTTTGATTTTCAAATACCTCCTTCTTGGATTGCCTCATCCACGTTTTACGGGATTTTTAACCGGATTTTAAAACCATATTATTTTTTGGTTAATAGGAGAATAATTTGCATACGAATTTAACATTTTTAAAATTTATATTTTTTCAGGGGCTATACTTTTTAAACAATAAAGTCATTTTCCTAATAAATGTGTAGTACCTTCGTGTTATAAAATAAAACATATATAATATCGTCCAAAAAAATATAAAGTATATACAATATAATTGATTATTTTGTTTTGGAAGGTAGCATTATTTATAAAGACTAAAAAATAATCATCGTTGTATACAATTTTTTTTTGTCTGTGCGCGTTGGGTTGAAAGTTACCTAATAAATTGGATGAATATAAGACAAATCATACGTTTATACAACAAATATAATAAGTGGGATCATGTATTAGACGACGGATATCGTTATTCTCATGGTGAAGTACATGCAATTAATAATTTATTTGATTTGTTAGATTGATTTAATAACTAATTAGATTTTTTAAATCAATAATTTATTAAATTGAATTAATTTTTAGATGGTTTCATGTTTATCCATAAAAATAAAGCGGGGCCACAATGAAGGATACGCTGCCACATAAGCCTCGTTTAAGGAGATGGCGACATGTGGCATCTTTAGCATGTGGTTTAGTATTATATTAGATATAGATGCATAAAAAGAGAATAATTTGAAACCTTTGAACATTCTTTTATAAACGTAAAATGGTTGTGAATGATTTTTTTAAAACGATAAATATGATTTTTTTTTTAAAAATAATTTGATTTGACTTTCGTAATAAGTTCACTAATTTTTTAAGTATTTTGGGGAAAAGTCCATTAATTTCTCTAAGCAATGGGCTTTGTATGTTTTTTTTAAAGAAGAAGAGAATAATTTTTTTTAATGATTAAAAAATAAATTGAAAGATGGAAATTTCTTGAAAAAAAGGCCCTTTAATAAGTTTAAAATGAAAAAATAAATAAATAAATAAATATATATATATATACATTTAATATAAGATTATTGTTTATGATTTTATGAAAGAAAATATTATTGTTTATGATTTTATGAAAGAAAAAGAATAGCAAATTATACAGCAACAACAAGAGAAAAAAAAATTAAAATCATGTAGTTGCTGGGATTCGAAAGCTGGAGGGTTGGGAAATGTTGGAAATGGTTGGAGCGCAGCTTACCAGTAGAGCACGACAACAATGTGCTTCGTTTTCAGACTTTTTTTAATTTAACCTAAACTTAAACGTTATTGGGCCTCTTAAAATTTTGGGGTCCTGTTCAGTCGAACCACCTGAACCACCCATTAGCACGGGCTTGCGGAGGTGCAGTGGAGGCATTCCAACGGACAAAGGCGATATGTGTGATGGAAGCGACCTTTATCCTCTCTTGAAGATGCCTATGAGAGGTAGACCGGATCGTTGTCGATGCTTCTCCCGACCCCAACTCCGATCGACAATAGTTGATGTATACCCCTAATTGAAGGGTGTTGATATATACACCGCAAATGACGATTAAGGATTTGCACGTCCTTAAGGACGTGCAAGTCTGGGACTGTGCACGTCCACTAGCAAACACTTGCACGTCCTTAACAAGGTGCATGCACGTTCTTAAGGACGTGCAATATTTGCACGTTGTTAAGGACGTGCAAACCCTAGTTAGGGTTTTGCGTTTAGGGTTTAGGGTTTAGGGTTTAGGGTTTAGGGTATAGGGTTTATGGTTTCCGAGGGTTTTGTAATGTTAATTGAAAAAATTGAAGTGTTTAGGTTGTGGAGTTGAAGGATTTAGGGTCTAATTAAATGGAAAGTAATAATTGTTAAGTTTTCATTCGGATAATATGCGAATAATGTTACAAGGAACGAAAAAAAAGGTTTACATCCATAATTTTAATAAACTGGTGGAATAAAATCTAGGAAAATAGTAAAGGGCGACCGGACTCGACATGTAAGGCTCGAAATCTCTCAAACTGAGCTTGAAACAGAGCATCCCATCATTCGACGCTCGGTTGATGATGTGCGACCCATTCTGGCGGAGGCGGCGGAATAGGAGTGTTATAGACGCAACCAGATCTATGAGAACGGAAAATTAGAGTTAGAGTATTGACATATATATGAAAAGCAAGAATAGGTAATAAAAAAAGACGTTTGAAGTCGTACCGCGGCAAAATGGTCTTGATTTCCGATGCAGGCTACACCAAGGGTTGCTGATTGAGGGTTGTTAGCAGGTGTCGGCGAGGTCATGGGGAGACATGTGAACGGATGATGCCAAGCTAGGACAACGAGAGGAATCTGATATACCGTTGCAAATACTAAACCCATGATGGGTAGCTCTATCCACCGTCTCCTATCACCATGCACAGGTCCCGTCCATCTCTGGTAGTCGACGAACTGCTGGAATGGGTACTCCGGTGCCACCATCTCCGCCTCCATTGCCGATGTCTCCGCCTCCGCCTCCACCTCTCTCTCCGGCTCCATCTCCCTCTGTCTCTCTCTCCCTCTCCAACAATCTCTCTCTCTCTCGATTTCTGTCTCTCTGGTGAAGACGAAGACGAAGAGGGAATGGATGGAAGACGAAGAGGCACGTCCGCTTCGTCTTTTAGTAGACGGGCTTGTACGTCCGGGCTCGGGTGGTTGTAAACTCACTTGCACGTCCTTAAGGACGTGCATGCACGTCTTTAAGGACGTGCATGGACGTCTTTAAGGACGTGTGGATTTGCGGTGTATATAGTCGAAACGCTAATTGAATCAGCCTCTATCACGCTATGAGTAGGTGTGTTTAGTAATTATTGTACATGGTCCTGGCTTCATTGCAATCGTTTCAGAGCATACACGGAACCAGGATTTTAATATTGGGTAGGGTGGATTTGCATATGTTTTTTCTCCTATCTATCACTATATTTATTAAGTTAAAAATTAGAGATTTTTTTATCTATATTTAAATATACAATAATAGAGTTAATTACTATATCAAATATTCTTCAAGTTTAATTATATATATGTATATATATGTATTAAATACCCATTAAATGATGAAATTAATCCATGTTTTTTTTTTGTTATCTATTATCACTAATCACTAATTTAAATAAATGAGTGATAAAAAAATTAATGGCCAAGTGATTTCTTTAAGTATCAGATGGATACAATTCGGAGAGACTGGCAGTGGGCCACCACCAAATTGAGCGCACAGGAAAAAATGGGAAAAAGTGAAGTTTGAGGGATTCGAACCTCGGCTACACGCGTACAACGTCCACGGTTTCTTTCAAGTCTTAACCAATTGAGCTATTCAAACATTATGATATAGATAGACCTATATTATATGTATTACTAGTTTAATGGGGTGGGCTGCAACATACACCAGCCCACCCCTAGTTCCATCCCTGTTTCAGAGCATACCTTTCCTTAATAAAAGTATTCATGAATCCTATTGTTGGCATTTGAAATGATGGAAGTAAATCGTAAATAAACTCCACACACATCAGTATCTCAAACTACTAAAGTAATAGTCCTTAATAAAAGTATTCATGAATCCTATTGTTGACATTTGAAATGATGGAAGTAAATCGTAAATAAACTCCACACACATCAGTATCTCAAACTACTCAAGTAATAGTCAATCTATTGGGTTAATTTGTATATTGTTTGAATAAATTGACATATATTTAGGGTTTGGATTGATTATGTGAACGGGGGATGTATTTTTTTTTATATATATTGTTCATGAATTTATCGAATATTCGGCAAATTCGGAGTCATTATTCGTTGATAATTAGAAATTGTTCATATATACGGGGCAATTAGACGTAGGTTTCTTGTAATTCAAACTCATGAATTTATCGACTATTCAACAACTTCAAAGGAACTATTCGTTGATGATTAGAAATTATTATGCATTTAGATGTAGGTTTGTGGAAATTCAAACTCTGTCTAAATTATTGTTTATGAATTTGTTGACTATTCGGCAAGTTCAGATGTACTATTCGTTGATAATAAGAAATTATTCATATGTATGTGGTTAATTAGATGTGGGAAATCAAGAATTACATTTACCTACTCTTTCAACCTAACGAATAATTACTATCAACTTAGCGAATAATTAAAATCAACCTAGCGAATAGTTGCAAAATTGACCAACCCTTTTGGCTTTTGCTATTATCTAAATGATAACTTCTCTACGAATAATAACAATCAATTTGGCGATTAATTACCATTAACCTAGTGAATAGTTGCAAAATTGACCAACCCTGCTATTATTTAAACGATAACTCCTATTTACACATGAATAAATGAATAATAATTATAAGTTAGCGAATAATTAATATCACCTTATCGAATAGTTCAAACAGTGCACCACAAAAAAAAAACAACGTTATCCCACCAAAAAAACGTTACACCACAAAAAAAAAAAAAAGAGTACAACACACGTGCACGTAATTCAGCAAGTGGGCAAGGAAAAGGAAAGTGAAAGTGGTGGATCACATTGATTTTTAATTAAAGAAAAAATCCAAATTTGTCAAATAATCTCAGCCACCCATTTTATTCAATCAGTGACCTATATTTATTAACACAAAACACAATACGAGATGGTTACACATGACACACCCTCTGTATATATATATATATATAGAGAGAGAGAGAGAGAAAAAGAGAAATTATGGATCAAATGTTAACAGGTTTTACGGTGTTAAACGTTAACAAATATGAGTCATTGATCGAATGTAAACGGATGGCTAATATTAAATCTGGATTTTCCTTTTTTTTTATTTAAAAAACCATTGGGTCCCACATTCCCACCAGATTTTACCCCCACCCCACCCACATTAATTAGCTAAAAAATCAAAATTCTAAAACTATTTAGAGAAGTAGCCAAACTTTGAAACTATTTAGGGAAATAGCCGAAAAGAAATGTCACATAACAATAAATCAATAATTGAGTAAACGCTCTCTCCAAAAACCCTAAGATGCTCAAACGCCGCCACCAAATCAGCTCCACCCTACAAACCAGATCCAACCTTACCTCTCAAATCCACTTCAATTTGAAAACCAGCAGTCCTCTTCTATCAAAGATCTTAAGCTGCTACCCCAAAATCAACTGTACCAAGAACCGAAAAAACACAAAAAGAGGAAAGAAACTTTTCCCAACCCTACCTCTCAAATCCGAAATCGAACCTTCATCGGCTAATCTCCATGCCGAATCGAATCTTTCTCCTCTCAACCCTTTTGATTCAAACTTCGTTGAGGTTGAATTAAAGGTTTCGCTTGATCTTGAGTTCCTTGATAGACCCTCTGGGGCGCAGGCGAAGCTTCATCTGTGTACTGAGTTGTTCGGAGGTCGAAAAAGGGTTGTGTCGGTGACGGTGTGGATCCCCCTTGCTCCTGTCAAAAAGAATTTCAAAAAGAGAAAGAAAATACTTGAGAATGGGAGGTGGAGACGCAGATCGGGTGAGGGCTGGAAGTTGCGTTCGTTATGTCGGAAGAGACGGTGGCGACTTGATTGGGTTTCACGTCGAAGACGTCTGTGGTGGTGGTCAGTACTCTGGTATCTTTTCTACCCCTCCTTTGTTCAAAACTGGATCTGTGCAAAAAAACACACCCTTTGGGTGCACAAAACCATAGAGGGGCCATGTGTCCTTCTACCGCCTACATCCCGAAAGGGCCCTCAAAATCTTGTGGTGATTCCTTCACCTGATGGGATTTTGTTCCCCTCGTCTGGTGTCGGAATCTCCCTAAAAACAACAGCTGATCTATGCAGCTTGAACAAAACCGTGTTAGGGGAACTTGCCCCTTCACCCTCCATATCCCGAAAGGGTTCTCAAGACAGGTTGAAGATCAAGTTTGTTTGTGTATCATTGTTAGCTAACATGTCTTTTTGCTCTCATCTTTTGCTAAATTCTTTGAGGGGAAACACGCCGAGTAAATACTTTTGCAGATCTGTGATGGAGGTGTATGCCTCGTCACCCTTTTCCTCCCCAAAGAATCCTGACCATTCTATGATTTTGGTGGTCTCCCTGTCAACCTTTCTTGTTTCATGGAGCTCTGTGTGGGATTCTGCCTCCCAGGTAACATTATGTTTGCTGGCTATAGCCTATTTCTTGAAGATCCTATTCGAGAAACTGATACCCTATTCGGGTTTGAATGATCATTTCTTTGTAAAACTGCCTCTAGCTATTTGGAATTACTTAGGGATTCTCATCTCCCCTCACAACCCTCATGATGTTAAATTGGGTTTGTACGCCTCGGATTCGCCTAAAGCGTTTTATAACCTGGATGCTGAAGAAACTGCTCTTGGTGTAGACTCGGTGTTCACTAAGTCTCCCAATTAGAGGAAAAGCTACCTTGCCCCCTTTGCTGCTCCTTGTTCGTTACCTTCGGGTTTCTGTAAGTTTGAGCAGCAGGTGGTAGGGTTACTGTCAAAAACCGAATCAAGCAACCGTTCTGAAATCTTTGATGAATCCTGGACGTCGCCCAATCTGATGGGTTTCAATCCTAATTATTTTTGGGGAGATCGATGGGTGCCTCTTGTCAAACTTTTATGTGTACTCTTTGTACCTGTACAGATTTGGTCTGAATACACACATCTGGTGAACAACAATCAATCTCAACATTGCACTTTGAAAGAAAAATGGGTTATCTTTGCCTGTGATTATTGGTTTGTTAGATGTCTGCCTATCAAAACCTTGTTGTCATATCATGGATACCTATGTTGTTATATAACACATTTAGGTAGGAATTATATAGTTATGATGTATGAGAGGTGGTGTAAGAGATTATATGTTTGTGTACAAATGCTTTTCATGTTTTGCATCTATGATTGGACCAGTTCCCAAGCTAAATTTTTCTGTGTATTATTGAGAGCTAACACGCCTTTCTGCTCTCATCTTGATGTTGATTTTGTGTTCACTGAGTCTGTCAAACAATTGAGAAGCTTCCTTGCCCCCTTTGTTGCTCCTTGCACTTTACATTTGGGTGGGTGTAAGTGTAAGTATGAGCAGCAGGTGGCGGGGATGTTATTCAAAATTGAATCAAGCAACCTTTTTGAAAACTTTGGCAAATCCAACGAGGCTTTGTCCAATCAGATGGGTTTGAATCCTGATTTCTGCTGGAGGGGTCGTTTTGTGCTCTTTGTCAAACTCTTTTGTATAATTTATGTGTCTAAGCTGATATGGTTTATTGAGAGCAGCAATCAATCTCAGCATTGCATGATGAAGGAAAAATGGTTGTCTCTTTCTTGGGAATATTGGTTAGCTAGATGTCTGGTGCTCACAATCTCATTATCATCTATTGGGTACTTATGTTGTTATGTAACACTCTTTAAAGAGATTTAGGTGTGGCTTATTCAGTTGATTAATATGTTACCCTTGCTTGGGAATCAGCTCCGCTTTGAATCAAATAGTGACTTGAATTGTCGATCTAAAGGGGATTTCCTAAATATGAGAATAAATATTGAGGAACTATTAAAGCGGGAAACAAAGCCTCTTTTCTATAGGCTTGCTGGGTGTTATAACAACACCAAACGAATTAACAACTACCTAATGCAAAATCTCAATAAGAAAACGCAAGGAAAAGTTGGGACAACCAAACGAATTAACAACTACCTAATGCAAAATCTCAATAAGAAAACACAAGGAAAAGATGGGATAAACAAATGCAACCACCAAAGTATAGGATCTCAACCACCAAGAACAACACATATTATTATCCATCGTTTACCAGGAGAAAAGTTCTTACATGGAATTGATCACCGTTTTCTTTTCCATGTTCTCCACTGGTGGACATGATTATTCGTTTCTGGAACTGTAGAGGTATTGGAAAAACAACCTTATGGACAAATATAAGTGCATGGAACAAGGTGGAACACATTCAAATGGTTATATTGGCTGAAACCAAAACTGAGAAAGAACCAAGCGACTCGTTGTGGAAAAATGCAGGATACACTAACGCTTGCTGGTCTTCGGCTGAAGGGAGGTTCGGGGGAATTGGTCTTATTTGGAATGAAAACTCTTTAAATAACAAAACAATCTCAATCATAACTCATCTACCGAGAATAATCGGAGTGCAATACTCAAATCTGAGAACAAATTTTGAGTGCAGAATGTTCTTTGTGTATGCTCCCCCTAATCCTAGTGATAAGGAGGCGTTCTGGTCTGAATTCTCGGAGCTCATTAACCAACAAAGCATACCCTGCTTAATCATGGGTGACCTGAACGAAATAGCACAACCGTCAGACAAGAGTGGCGGGGCGGAAACCCTTCCAAGTAGATTTCAGCGGCTTTCGGATTTAAAAAATGCATGCTCACTAATTGACATCCCATCATTTGGCAACCCATTCACTTGGAGGAAAAAAGCTTCAGGACCAGATAATATTCATGAAAAAATTGATAGAGTATTAGTCCATCATGATAATATCCAAGCTTACCCGGATCTCGCAACCAAGAATGGTGCATTCTCCTCCTCGGACCACTGTCCAATCACGATCTGTCTCTCACAAAATTCTAGTTTCAAATCCCCACCCTTTAAGTTTGAAAATATTTGGCTTCAAAGGAAGGATTTTAGAAATATTGTTAAGCAATCCTGGAGAACATTGTGTGTCGGGTCAGCCATGTTTCGGTTGGTTCAGAAAACAAAAACCCTTAAGAAAAAAGAGAAAATATGGAACAAAAAAACATTTGGAAATATCTTTCGTCAACTACAAGAAGTTGAAGACGCTCTTCTTGAAATTCAATCAGCAAATATCTACCCCCAAAATGACAGAGAAAGGATTAAAGAACAAAACTTGATAAAAAAGAAAGAACACTTGCTCTTGTTCCACAAAACTTTTTGGTTGCAGCGAGCGAAATCAAAACACCTTAAACTAGCAGACACCAATTCGTCCTACTTTCATAGAGTAGCATCAAGTAGAAGGAATCGAAAAATTATTCGATCAATCACGTCAGCAGAAGGAACACAAATCATCGGTGAAGAAAATGTTAAAGAAGAAATTAAAAAGGACTTTGAAAGAAGATTCTCTAGAGAGCAAACTTACTCAAACAACAGATTAGAAGAGTATATCTCCCTAATAAACCCAGCAATAACAGAAGAAGAAAATAAAATGCAAATACAACAACCATCAAACAGTGAAATTAAGTCTGCAGTCTTTAGTTTGGGAAGTAACAAGTCCCCGGGCCCGGACGGAATGACAACAGAATTCTATAAAGAATATTGGGAGATAATTGGAAAAGATATCATACGAGTCATCAAAGCTTTCTTCCATACTGGAAAACTTCTCAAACAAATAAACCATACATTCATCTCACTAATCCCAAAAAATGACAATCCTTCTACAACAGCCCATTATAGACCAATCAGCCTATGTTCGACCATCTACAAAATAATCTCAAAAATAATCACTGAACGTCTGAAAACCATCATGGGAAAACTAATTCATCCGCTTCAAGGGGCTTTTGTTTCTGATAGAGCAATTCAAGACAACATACTTATAGCGCATGGAATCTTCCACTCCTTTCGAAACCGTAAGGGCGTCCAGGGGTGGATTGCAATGAAGCTTGACATGGAAAAAGCTTACGACAGAGTAGACTGGAACTACACAAGACACATACTCCAAAAATGTGGCTTCCACCCCCATTTAGTAAACATGATTATGGAATGTGTGACTACTGTCTCCTTCTCTATCTTAGTAAACAATGGCCCTTCAGAGCCGTTCATACCCTCCAGAGGGCTACGTCAAGGAGACCCTCTTTCCCCATTATCCAATATAAATACCTAAAAAATGAACACATTCTTAACTACAAGAAAAAAGGAAACGCCTCTTGGCAATGGACCAAACTATGCTCCTTAACGAAAAAATTCAAATCTGGGCTTGTTTGGTCTGTAGGCAACGGAAAATCTATAAGGTTTTGGAAAGACAACTGGATAACAACCAACTCCATCAACAACATAATGAATACCCAAAACTCTGAAAATGAAACTGTTAGTGAGTATATTTTGGGTGGTCAGTGGTGGAAAGAAAAATTGGAATCGGTCTTACCAGAAAACATCGTTGAGGATATTATTAAGATTCCACTCCCGATTAACACATTCGAGGACAAACTCTATTGGTGGCCAGATAACAAGGGATGGTTCTCAATGAGTAGCGCCTACAATTTAGTCTCAAATTCAACAAACATAACTTCGACAGACTATGATTGGATATGGAAAATTGACGCTCCTCCGAAAATTAAAAATTTCCTATGGAAGATTAAGCAAAATGGGCTCCCGACGGCTTTGCGACTGGCTCAATAATTTCCAAGCACAATTTCCTCAAAATATTGCTCGAACAATTGACACGTTTATATCCCAAAACAGAGATATGGACCAACTCATGTGCTTTCTTAGTACCAATCTTTCCAAGAAAAACAAGCAAAATCTAGCCTTCAGGTGGTGGACTATATGGCATATGAGAAATGAAGCTATCTTTAGAAATGCTCCAATTCCGTCCGCATAAAGTATTAAAAAACTCATCTTAGGAAACATAGAAAATTGGAAGAGAGTTGATAAACTACATCCACCCGAAAAGAATACAAACGTGCCACAGGAAAAAACAACAACTAAACAGTTGAGATCCCGGGGAAATTTTAACTTATGGAAAAAACCACCCATTGGCTGACTTAAATTAAACTTTGATGGGTCATCCAACTCGACCACAAAAAGCTCGACAGGATTCATATTTCGCGACAATCTTGGGAGCCCTGTCTGCATAGGAGGAAAAATGATGGGCGGTCATACGCCACTAATGGCAGAAGCAATCGCGCTAAGGCAAGGGATCGAAAAGGCTAAGGAACTCAACTTAAACAATTTAATCATTGATGGTGATTCTAAGATAATTACGGATGCCTTACGAACAAATAGCAAATGTCCTTGGGAAATTGAGCTTGTATTGGCTGACATTCGAACCCTTCTTATGGAATTAGAGAACGTACGAATTTCTCACATTCCCCGTATTGGTAACCGAGTGGCGGATAAGGTTGCACATCCTAGCTACTCTACCAGGGGAGCTAATTTCTATACCGATTCAGGTCTTTTTGACCTCATCCGGCAGGATGATTTCGGGTAGAGGGTCCCGTACCCCATCCGAATTTTCACCTAATCAAAAAAAAAAAAATTTTTTTTAGGGAAATAGCCAAAGTGTTGATTTTTTTGACTTTTTAATTATAGAAAGCTATCTCTATTTATGTTAAATTACGAATATTATCCGAAATTTCTTAGACTTTAAAATATTACTATACGGACTCAATACTAATTGCTTATAAAAATGACTTTTGGTGGTACTAACTACCATAATCTACTAACTATATTATGAATAATAAGTTTTTTTTATGGTTTTAAGCCCACCACGCTCTGCAACTAAAACTTCAAGCTCAAGAGGTTTGACCCATACCTGAACGTAGTTACTCTGGACCACCGACGTTCCTTAGCTTCTGGCTTTCTAGTAGAGGTGGCTAACCTTCAACCAGGCCTCCCTTAGTTCAGACTGAGCACATATCTGTTTCGTTTTCTACCTCAGACCGTAGTCTCTAGCTTTTGGTTTTGATTTTGAGAGAGTGAAGGGATTAGAATCAAGAAAACAGAATATTCAAAACATAGTGTTCAATTAAGTAGCTTTCCCTTTCTTAAAAACAAACTTTATTTAATCTGGGAAATATTACAACACACAAGCACTCATAACTTAGAACTTAAACACACTTAACACTCATATCAGAAGATCCATTGAAAGGTTTTGAACTTTAGAGTGATGGAAACACCAATCTACTCAAATTCAAAACATTTCTACTTCTCTTTCTGATTTACAAACTCTCTTTTCTGAGCATATCTTTTTCTCTCTCTCTCTGGAATTCGGTGTCCCTGAACTCCGAATTTGGTGTCCCTGAACTCCGAATGGATGCCTCTCCAACAGCTAAAATAAATGGCCTACAGGCTGGCCTGATAAAGCAAACAGTAAAAGACACATCACACCCATTATTTTACAGGTTCACGTGGTAAAAGAAAAAACAAATAAGAAAGTACAATAATTGTGTTGGTGGATGATGATGGCTTTCAATCGTCGAGGTTCTGGACCCCTTCTTCTCCCATATTGGCTTCCAGGTCATCATCATTGTAATCTTGTACTAAGTCTAGAGTATTATCAAACTCTAGATCTTGATCGTTGTCTAAATCGAGAGCAAGCATTAATCATTCAGTGTATTCTCGATCCCATGCAATCAACAAATCAATCATTCTCTCGTGACCTCTTTTATCTAAAAAGTGTCCGACTTCTATTTGTGCTAAATAGAGCTCGATGGATTCGGATATGTCTATGGCTTGCTGCATTAATGGCTCGAGTTGTGAGGTTACTGTGAAGGTTGTATTTCCAACTTTGAATATCCCACAGTCAGTGTGTCGATACTTGGTGATGTGGTAGTAGATGTAAAAGAATCCTTTTGCTCTTGCCTCCCATGAATGCCTTACTACGTCGATTCTTCTCTCCACTACTAAATCTATCACGTACCAGTATTCTTCACTAAATACCAGGAAGATTAAGTAATGTGGTAACCAGATTTTTCCCTGGTTAACATCCATGCAGGCACTGATAACACGACAACCATTTATTTCCTCTATCTTCTCAAATTTTGTGGCTCTAAGGAAGACCGGCCTCCTTCTGGAATTTAGTAAAGTACTTGTACAAGATGCTCTGCTTCTCATCTTTTGGCCATGGTTGCTTGTAATTGTAGAGTCCATTACACATTCCATATTTCCATGATTTTAAGTAATTTGCATCTTCAGCTAGCACGATGGGTAATGATAATCCTCCCAATCCGGCGCCATTGTTTACACAAAAATGGTTACACCATTCTCTCATCCTTGCTGGAGTATTGTGATCCCTCAAGGTTACCATCCAGTAGAAGTTTTCGAAATCTCTCATTCTCCATCTTCTGCAGATGTCTTCCTGGAGTTCAATAGGTAGCTGGAGAACTTTTATTATTATCTCCAGGGTTAACATTCGTATAACCGCTCCGTGTCTCGTTTGTAAGAGTCCACAACGGAATCTATTTTCAGTAAACCTTCCAAAATCAACAGAAATATAAAAAGTTGGAAAGGAAACCCATCCTTGGTATCCTCGTATTTCTCCTAAGAGATCAATATCGTATGAGTGGAATACCCACTACGGATTTTCCCATCGAGTTTGATTTCTCTTATCCATCAGTTAACTCTCTCATTAAGCTGTCAGCTAGAGAATTTTTCGATCCCTGCACATGTCCAATGGTAAAAGTCAATTGATTAAGGGCTAATTGCCAACGGAGGAGTCTCCTATGCACTTTCATATTATCAAGATTATTATTTATGAAGCCCAATATTCCTTTACAATCTGTTCTGACTGTAAAAGGTTTAGGAGCTAAGAAGATTATTGACGGAGGGAAAACCTGTCGTTGATCCGCCAAAGAAAACTCAACCTATAGCTAGTATAGTAAAAAGCAAGAGGTCGATCCAGAGGGAAATTTGTAATTCAAGTATGATTCAAGTGTCAATTAAAGTACCCAATTTGGGGGTTTTTGTTTGTGAAAGTTCCGCCTTTTATCAAAGCGGAGTAAAGAAAGCAAAGTAAATGAATTTGTTTAAACAATTTGGAGAAGCAATTATACCTACAACTTTCCACTTTATTGGATAAAAGCGATCCTTGTAAGTTCTTCTCGTCCTATTAAGTTTCATATTAATGCCCTTGTCCCGACCTAATATAGTTACTAATCCAATCAGTCCTAGAAACCCTTATCAATCGAACAGTCCCTAAAGAAGGATTTAACCCAATTGATAGCTTTAAGTTCAGAGATTAGCCAAGGTATTTGCAGTCCCTAAAGAGGGATTTAACAACACATCCAACTTTCTACTTATTCAATTAGTTCAATCAGCCCTAAAGGAACAAGTTTGCCACTTAGGTTAAGGTTCACAATCAGGAATCTACAAAACCTTAGTAATTGAATTGATTCTAACTAGTTGCGCGGGCTAGATAGAATAAAATAATAGACAATCAAGCACAAAGAAGTTGAAGCATTCAAATATAGGAAAAAAGGAACGAGAATTAGAAACTCACAATCAATCCAAATAAAGCTTCAAATTGCAGGCAGAATAGATGAGTTTAGTTCCTCGTGGAAGACATCGCTCAAAATCTCTAAAGTGTCTGATCAAAGAATAGAATAGAAGTTCTGGAAAACAACCAAATTTGGCCTTATATATGATCCCAAGCCGGCCATGAAACAATAAATAAGATCTAGGGTTTTTATTATTTAAAACGCAGCGCACAGCGCTGACGCCCAAATGTTACGGGCACAACATATATGTTGCGGGCGTAGCATATGCAATTTTCCTTCTCCCGCTGCGACGGTACTGGCGGCGGCCGCGGCATACATGCTGCGGCCGCTGCATCGGTCTTTCCCGGAAAATCCGTCTCGAATTTGCTCTTCTTCTCAACAGGAAAGTTGTAGCTCTCTAAAAGAGTTTTCCATCGCATGGTCATAATAGTCAATCGGATAACCAAGGTCTCCAGAAATTGCAAAACAAGTTCAGCATGTCTGGCGACAACTTCTGCAGACTTGTTCTTCGTTTAGGCTCGCTTCTTCTTCTCAGGACCTCTTGAAATCTTCATGTAAGCTTCTTTGATCAACTAGACATTCTCATCCAATGCGTTATCAACTCATGTCTCCTCCTCGGATCCACCATTACCTGAAATAATCAATAAAAGCGTGTAGATTCCGACTCCGACAACTTAGAGAACTAATATGCAAATCGTGCTTAATCCATCAATGAAATGCATCTTAACTAAGCTAAATGCAACCTATTATGCCTACCTAAATGCATGCTATCAATTATAAACTTCTGGATTCCACGAGAAATTGCAAGAATCTCCTTTTCCATGACAGTGTAATTGTATTCAGATTTGTTGAAGCTGCCACTGCTATACCTGCAAAGCTTATCATCTTTCTTTAGTTTCAAAACAGCTCCCAAATGATAATCACTAGCGTCTGTTTCGAGAACTAACTCATCTAGGTAAAGTCAATATTGGAAGTTTTTCACATCTTCTTTTCAGCTCTTGGACTATTTTAGTATCTAAGTGAGTCCAAGTCCAAACTTGATCTTTCTTTAATTTAACCTGTAGAGTTGTTCTTAACTTTGCTAGATCTTTAATAAAATCAGAAGCATAAGTAAGACAACCTAGAAATCTTTCTAGTTGTTTCCTATCCTTGATTTCATCAGGAAATTTTTCTACCTTTTCCAGAATATGTTCTTGCAAGACAATTTGACCTGCTTTAATCTTTAATCCTAGGAACTCAATTTCAGGTTCAGCATAGATGCATTTCTTTTGTCCTAGAATTATTCCATGGTCGATGCATTTTTGGGTTATAGCCTTCAAGTCATGCTTTTGTTGCTCTATAGTTTTAGAGAAGATTAAGATATCATCAATGTAAACAAAACAATAATGTTTAAATTCTTTGAAAACATTATCCATTTTTCTCTGAAATATTTGTGGTGCATTTTTCAAACCAAAAGGCATGACTACTCATTCATAGTGTCCTTGTGGGGCACTAAATGCAGTAAGTGGAATGCTTTCATCATCCATTCTTACATGCCAATAACCACGTTTGCAATCCATTTTAGAGAATCAAGTGGCTCCCTGTATTCTATTAAATAAAATTGTCTTATTAGGGATATAACATCCATCAAAAACAGTATTATCATTAAGCTTTTTATAGTTGATAACCATTCTAGCTTTTCCTCTTTTTTCTTCAAAGGCATGACTAGAATGAGGACTTTTACTTTCTCGAATTAAACCTTTCTTTAAGAGTTCATCAATTTGTTCTTTAAATTCTTGTTGATCCTTATAAGTGGAAACCATTTATTTTACCCTAATGACGACTTTTGGATCTATTAATTATATGGTAGCAAATGATTTATCTTTTTCCCAAAATTTTAAAGGATTTTCAGAATATAACTCCTTACACATTTTTTCTTGCTACTTAAGGATTTTTTCTTTTAATGTTACTTCACATATAGAGAGTGCAAATTATCTTTGTGTAGGAAGAATATATTCCTCAACACGCTTAGTGCGCGTAAACTCTATTGCTTGATGTGTCTAGGCTTGCTTAATCTTTTTCACCCAAGCATCTTCTCCATGAATGTTGAAGACCATCATATCTAGGTGCTGACTGCTAAGTGACCGGAACATGGAGTCTTTGGAAGTTATTTCTAATTAACATATCATGAGATGGTTGGTTAGTATCCCAGAGTGCAGGAATTACACATTGGACTCCTTCTATCATGATAGGTAAATCAGAAGCCAATTCTGAATGAACCATGATACTATCATCAGCTATTCTGACTTGAATTGGTCTACGAGATTTCTGCCAGATAAACTCAGGAAATAATGCTTTCTTACCAAAGCATATTGAACATCCGCTGTCTACAAAGGCACATAACTCATATTTATTGAATCCCTCTAAGCAAATACCTATCGGGATATAAATGCTATTGGGGTTGGTAATCCTATAATTTTTCTTTAGCGATTCTTTGCTGACATGTTCAAGGCTTTCCTCTACTCTCATATTATCTCCATAGAGATGTCTGAGGTCTATTACTTCCATCCTCATACCTATTTCATCTTCAAACAATGAATATGTGAGAGACTCTTTGAGATCATCAGCTCTTGGATCATTTTCATAGATAGGTTCACTATAAGTCTTAGTGGTATATCCTATTATCTTTCTTTTTTCTAATTTTTTTTAACGCTGCTACCATGCTTGCTATGTCTTCATCTACCACAAATGATTTTTCTTTCCTGATTGTGCTAGTTCCCTGATTCCTCGGGGTAATACTAAGATTAGGATTAAACCTAAAACTAGTGTTTCTGGATATACTTGGACATCTAGAGAGACTGATTAGTGGTTTAGCATTCGTATGGATTCTACCTTCTTCATCTATGGTTAAAACCTTATTACTTCTAGTACCTATAGAATTTTCAAATGCATTTATCCAAATTGTTTTGAGTCTTATCTGATCAGGTCTTAGCTTAACAGGCACAACCTCTTTACTTGGATCTACAACCTCGTGTTTCTCAGCTTCCACTATATGACATTTTTGGAGAGGATTTGTAGTATTATCAAGTTTATAAACTACCTTCCACTTTAATTGCAAAAGACAAGTTCCCTTATGCATACTGATACCTTATGTTAACAATTTTATAGCTAGGAATTTAGATGCATAATGATCTTCTAGACTAACATAATAGTTAGGCCTACATATCCAAGAAACCGCTCCTTTACTCAAATTACAGACTATACCACTGATGCATTGATCACTAAACTTTTTATGCCTAATGTCACAAACAAAATTAATGCATTGCACATCTTTACCATAGTCTTGTAATGAAGTTATTATTACTTGGATGCCACATATGAAAATATATTTAATTTTTTTTTATCTTTGTTATGTTTTTGAATGTTTTCCCAATTGATTAAGTTTACTTCAGTCGCTTGATTTTCATTATTCTTGACATTTACATCTTTAGACATTTCTTCGCAAACATACTTAGCATATTTAGAGAACAATGATTTTTTAACAAACTGTTCTTTAGCGATGATCGGGAAATCAACCCCTGATCCAGTCATTTCTTCAACTTGTTCCTCATCAATAGAGGTTTCAGCTTGCTGAAGTTGGGCTAGGGTGGTCATTTCATATTCATCAGAGAACTCACCAGGAGATTCTTCTTCCATCATTTCATTAATTTCTTCACCTTCTAATGACTCATTTTCAAATTCTATATCTTCTTCAAGCTTTTCTTCTATTATTTCTACTATTCCTTTGTTATTTCTTAGGGCTAGATCTACTCCTTCATCTTCAGATAGCTCGATATAATCCAAACTACCTAGGGCTTCTGCTAATCTATTATTTTTCTTGTTTTTGCATTCATTAGCATAATGACCAGATTCTCCACATGCCCAACATTTGCAGTTTTTCTTTTTTCTCAGGACAAAACAAGGCTTTCTGGAAAAACCTTCTGTTTTTAGAGAATGGTTTTTTATAATACTTCTTATAATATTTTTCACCTCTTTGTTTATTGAAACTTTTTCTCTTATAGTTTCTTTTTCCTTGGTAGTCTCTGTTGTTACATCCCCATTCTGTTGGCGTCTCCCAACAAGTTAAGAATTGTTTCTTCATTCTTTGAGTGCTTCTCACATCTCGACATTTTTTTCTCAACCCATTTTCTAAGATAGGAAATTCTGTTACCAAGAGAATCTTTACTTCCATTTTTTAGTAATTCTCGATATTCTTCACTTATTTGTTCATTAATTGGGGCAGGAAGTTTATCAAAGAACATTTGTAAATTAGTGCTGTTTTCTCCTATCTTGTAGTAACATTTCTCAATTTATGTTATGTAATTATCAACATATTTCATATTACAAATTTCAAGGTTGTTTAAGATTCTTTTCCATTTTAAAGCTTCTTTATCTTCTTCTTCTTTTTTCTCCAATGAATTCGTCTTCTATTAATTCACATATTAGTGTGAACATAGTCACTGGATTTGCTAAATCCCTAAGTTCTTGTTTTACTTCATCTCCAATAGCTCCATACCAATCGGCAATACATCCATAGAAACTATGCTCTATATAATTAAGGAATTGAGAAGAGTTCCATTATACATTCATGTTTAATACACTCATTATACTTTTCTTCCAGAAATCTACGATCTCATGCCTATTCCTTGCTCCGTCTAGGTTTAATTTATAACATGTTTCACTTATGGGTTCTAGATTAATTTCTCTTTGATTTGGTCTATGGTTTGGCATAATGCTAACTCCAAATCTTTCTTTCTTTTCTAGAAACTCTTTAGGCTTTAACCTAGGTCTGTAATTACTGGTTGATCCATGTTCATAGCGTCTGTAATATCTTCTAACTTCGTTATGCTCTACTTTTTCATTCTCCCTCAGCCTTCTTTTTCTTAAAATTTCTTTTAATCTTTGTTGGACTTTAGATATGGGAATGTTTTCCATGTCTTTTAGGTTAATTAGTCCCATTTTTTGATACATATCCTCTTCATCTGAGTTCTTTGCAGACTCTTCGTCGCTCATAACTTCTTGGTTCATAAAGTTGGTTTCAATGGTTTTAAGTATCTGTAATTTCATCTTCCATTCTGGGTCATCTAACTTAGTGCTAAATCTCTTTATTTGTCGAATTGGATGTTGATTCATTTTTAGGATTTTGATTTTTGTCTTGGTCTTCTTCTTCTACAGTCGCTTTTTTCATTATATTATCTAATTTAGTAGAAAACTTCTTTTTGGAATTTTTAAATGGATAACTGTATTTAAAAGGATCTCCTTTCTTGATTTCACCACCTGATGTTAGGCTTATCTGATGGCTAATTTCGTTAATGGCTTTTAGATTTGTTGAATGATCCCCTTCAACTGTTTCTTTTACAATCTTAAATATTTTACTATTTATCTCGATATATAATTGTTCTAGTTTTTTAACTTCGAGTTTTAGATCTATAAGTTGGTCTTAAATGACATTCAAAATTGCTCCAAAATGTTTATCACTTACATCTAAATGTAAAGCAGGAGGATAAGTCTTATGTGGGCAATTAGTAGACACCTCCAGATTGTCTTGTAGATAAATATCGGTTGTTTTTATTTAACTTGACTCTTATACCAAATTGCAGGATCACACTTAAAATCACACTTAAAACATAAAAGTACTAATAATGTTAAAGCGGAAATTAAAAAGACAATAACACAAACTAAGGATATAACATAAACTTATTAAAAGGTAGGGTTTATTTTTATAAATTTTTAGTCTTTATAGGGAAAAGTTTACAATTGCATAAAATTGAATAGTGACTTTTGGCTATTCTCCAAAATACTTTGGAGATTTGGTTATTGTCCAAATATCTTTGGAATTTTTGGCTAAATTCCAAGATTACTCCATTCCCTGAGCGTGTAACTACATTCCTGATTTTCCTAGATTTTCCTAGATTTTCCTAAATGTTAACAAGCCTTATACTTCACGTCGGAGGGTGATACACATACACTAGGTGTATGTTCTTACTTCTACACCACCAATTAAAATTTAAGAGGATTTTTTTTTAAAAAAAAATTACAACTTTCAAAAACTGTTTTTTTTAATGCAAAAAAAAAATTGTTTTTAACCGTTTGAAATTTCTAATTAAGTAAATCAAATTTCAATTGTTATTTTTACAACCATATTAGTGAAATAAATTTTATTGATTTTTCATATAATATTCAACCATAAGATATAGTTACTTTCATTTAGCATTTTAAATTGTTTACATTTTATAAATGTAAATAAAATTGTCAATATATTATAATTAAGAATTTATATAACTTATATATATTGAAAATATAAGTTATTTGATATAAATTTTATTTATTAAGTATTAATGAAATTAAATATATCAAGTATGCTTTGATAAAGTTGAAAATATTTAAAAAACATACAGCTAGTGGAAAAAAAATTGTAATGAATTTTAAAATTTGAACTTTAACCCCCAAAACAATGAGAAAATTTGCCCAACGAACCCATTTTTGGGCCTCTATTTGAAGAGTGTCTTCCACCCTTGTAAAATTAGGGTTTTGTCCACCTAAAATTTTTTGGACAAAATTACCCCCTAATCTCACATATCCATTGCCGTTTCAGCACCACAGATCCATGGATGAAATATCTCTCGTTTCAGATCTCGCTCTCTTCGTCGGCCCCTCCCTCGCTCTTCCTCTCCCTCCTCCTCCTCCGGTCACCAGCCTCGCCTCTTCGTACCCTCACCGCCGGAATCCGAAACTCCCCCCATCGGCTCTCCCTCGCCTCGCCGCCGCCGGTCACCAGCCTCGCCGTCGTGTGCTCCTTCAACGTCGACGTCCTGTATCCGGTTATCCTCCTCGATTCCACCGATCTGCGATTCAAATCTGCGATTTCAGATCTTAAAGCTTTGCCGATTCCACTGCCTCCGCTCCTCCACGATTCCGCCGCCTCCGCTCCTTCACGATTCCGCCGCCTCCGCTCCACCAGTTCTAAGCACGAGAGGATCCGATTTCAGCACTCTTTAGCCATTTCCGCCGATTTCAGCACTGTTCCTCCTCCCCGACCCGTACGAGTTCCTCCTCCTGCCTCCCCGGCCTGGATGAGCTCCTGTTGATTCAGATCTGGAGCTCCAGATCTCGCTCGGCTGAGCGCTCTCGCAACCACCTCCCTCCCCGACCCGTACGAGTTCTTCCTCCTCAGCGCCGCCGCCACCACCACCACGCCCTTCCTGTGCCGGCACGCCCGCTCCTTTTTCGCTCCGCTCGATCTGGAAAGAGATGGCAGGAATGTAGAGGTGAGGAAACAACTTCCATTTGTCTTGATTTTTGCTTTTCAACAGTGATTTGTTGATGATCTGAAACAACTTCCATTTGTTGATTTTTGCTTGTATTCCCTAATTGCTCCTCTTCGTTTGATGAATTTCAGCATTTCAGTATTTTCGCAATTGTTGAAATGCTTTGCAATTTCAATTTTTTTTCTCTTTCATGGATTAATATATATATATATATATATATATAAAGTTAAGATGAATTTAGGTTTTTTGGGGGGTAAATTACCTTTCACCAATGTTCCATTTACATGATTTGAGTTCGGATATTGACAATCTCAACAATTGCTGAAATGCGAACGGTAGGTTCAACAATTTCTAAAATGCGGAACTACTGAAATGAAAATACAAATTGTTTTAAACATTTTTATTGGTAATGAAAAGTGAATTTGTGGTTACTTTGCTATGTGATTGAGTTTGCTTTGTTAGAGTTTGGATATTGGCAATTTCAGCAATTTTTTTGTGGGATCTGAAATGCTGAAATTAATTTTTATTAGAATTTGCTGAAATTGTTGTTGTTGAACTTGCTTTAAATCTCCTTTAAAAGCCTCTTATCTCAATGGTAGAGCGATGTGCTATGCGCAAATACGTGGGTTCAAATCCCGCATAGGCTAAATTTTATATCCCGTAACATGGTTTCAGCAACAATTTCAGCATCAACAACGTTGTTGAAATCGGGGTTTCAGCATCAACAACGTTGCTGAAATCGGGGTTTCAGAATCAACAACGTTGCTGAAACTGTGGGCTTAGCATCAACAACGTTGCTGAAACCGGGGTTTCAGCATCAACAACAGTGCTGAAATCGGGATTTCGGCATCAACAACAGTGCTGAAATCGGGGTTTCAGCAACTCCGGTTTCGACAACGTGAAAAAAAAACAGTAACGCGAAAAAAAAAACTGCTGAAACAGAGGGTGGCACAGGGGTTTCAGCAACTCTGGAAACGTGGAAAAAAAAAGCGAAAAAAAAACTGCTGAAACAGAGGGTGGCACAGGGGTTTCAGCAATTCTAGAAATGCGGGAAAAAAAACGAAAAAAAAAGCGAAAAAAAAAACTGTTGAAACAGAGGTTAGCACAGGAGTTTCAGCAACTTTATTTTAGGGTGGACATTTTGCTAATACGGAGAGGGTGGTGGACATTTTCCTAATAAAGTCCAAAATTATGAACATCGAGGTAATCACCCAAAACAATTCCTAAACGTTTTACAGAGTTCCAATTTTAAAAAAAATCTTTAAAATACACATGGAACTTTCTTATTGGTGGTGTATAAATCCTCCACATACATCAAGGGTATATGTAGGTTTGTCCCTTCACGCCGACTCCTCCCTCATTCTTTTCAGATCTGAACAAGTGCTTCATGGATGCTTCTCCCTTGACCTCGCAGCCCTCCATCTCCCTCGCAACCCTCTGACCTCGCAGGTCATACCGATATCAACCGCCGGATCTCTCTAATTCCTTACCGCTAGGGTTTTGATCGTTGATCGCCGCTTCGTCTTCTTCGGTCTTTGGCGTCTCTTCTCCAAGTCCTCCGTCTGCTCGAACGCTTGATTCTCTGGTGGTGGTGGATCACGGTTGGCGGTGCATTGGGTCTAGTGCCTAGTCAGTGGCGGAGCCAGGATTTATGTTCGGGGGTGCTAAAAAAATTTCAAAAAATTTCGTGATTTTTTTTTGGTGTATACTTATTAAGAAGAGTTTTTCTAAGAAAATATTGAAAAAATATTAAAATTGTGATATTTTTAATTTAAATATAAATATGACATTTTTTAATAAAATAGTTGATAGAAACAAAAAATATATATAGAGAGAGAAATCAAGAAGAATTAATAATATAGTAAAACATAAATATGACATTTTTTAATAAAATAGTTGATAGAAATAACAAAATATAGATAGAAATCAAGAAGAATTAAATGAAATAGTAAAAAAAAAAAGTGAAGCATTTAGTATTTAAACCCAAGACCTTTTGATTCTCCTACCTTCCCTTCTTCCTTCCTTTACCACTTGAGCTAGGCAATCCTTTTATTTCAAATATCATTTAAAGATATATATTACCTTAAAAATACTAAATATATGCAAAAAAAAATATTATTTTTTGTATTTTTTTTACGAGTCGGGGTGCTCGAGCACCCCCAAGCACCCCTGGCTCCGCCCCTGTGCCTAGTGGTGCTCGACTGTTCACGGTATCCCCCCCCCCCCCCCCCCCCCCCCCCCCCCGGGGCGCTCTTGCAAGTTCGCAATTGTAGAACGATTGAAAGAAACAAGTTGCATACTTGCAATTGCAGAACGATTGAGTTAACGAGAACAAAAATTGTGAATATGTGAATGGTTAATCACAAATACTTTATTACTAACAGCATGGATGTTGATGTGTTTGTGAATTTTGAACGAACATGCTGAAAAACAATCAACAGAACAATGAACAGGACTGGTGCAGTGGTGCCTGGTGCAGTGGTTTCGCCGCCGGTGAATCTGTGAACAGCAGGAACAATTGATCGCCGCCGGTGAACAATCAACTGTGGTTTGTTTCGAAGGTAAAGGTTTAGGCCATGTTTGGTAGGAGCGTTTAAAAGAGTTGGATAAAGCGTTCGATAAAGCGTTTTCATAACGCTCTGGATATCCAGGTTTGGCAGGGTACCGGCATTTTCAAAACGCTTTCCATTCATCTCCTCCGACAGCTTCGCAAGCGTTTATTCGGCATCTCCCTGGAGCAAGCGTTGGATGAAAGCGAAAAGCGTTTTGTAATTGAAACGGACAATTCATCATCGCCATCACCAATTTCCATCTCAGTCGTCGCTTTCTCCTTCCATGAGAGGTGCAGGATGACAAACTCGATGAGGTCTCTAATCGGTAAAATCGATTTCTCAATAAGGTTTTGAAATCACTGATTTTGCCGGTTTGCAGGGGCTCTTCGCAGGTTCCAATTCGCCTTCTCCACCAAACCCTTTCACTTTCACGCTCTTCGGGTAATAGCCCCAATTTCGATTTGCAACAACCCTATTATCGTCAATTTCGCATTTAATTGTTTGGGTTTTTTTATTTTGGCCGATTTTAGGGTTCTATGAAAACGGCCCAATTTCTCCTTTGTGTTCTTGTGTAAGTCATCTGTGAATGGCTTCGTGTAATTGCTTGTTTGAGTCCGAGGAATGGTCTGAACAACTTTTTAATTATATTTTGTTTGCGATTTGTTGAATTACTCAGTTTCTCATCTCTGCCTTCAGCCTTTGATATAGCACAAGTTCGATAATCGTAGATTGGAGAAGCAGATAAGCGGAAGGGAAGAGAAACTCAAAGCAAGAACACAACAGTTTTACGAGGTTCGGTCAAAATGACCTACGTCCTCGGGGCCTCCAGATCAGGCCTAAATCCACTAACTCAAGGTGTTCACAGGCTTACAGAGAAACAACAAACAGAGATAAACACGAAGAACATGCAAACACAAGAAACCACAAAAGACTGAAGAAGAAACGAGAGCACGACGAAGAAGATCTTCGTCGAAGGTAGATCTGTAGAGGAGCAACAGATCGGCCACCAGAGATCAACACCAAAGAAGACCACCGGAACCAGGAAGAAGCGACGCTCCCGGAAAGGGATGCGGCGGCGCTAGGGTTTCCTGGATCTCTCTCTTTCTCTCTTTCTTTGGAGCTTACCAAACGGCGGAGTGGCTTCAACAATGACAAGCAGATAGGAGGTAAGGAGTATATATAGACGACCTCTTGAGAGAACCCTAGAATCCAAGCTCAGCTTCCACAAGGAAAGGTTGGGCTGGGTTGGGCTCAACGGGTTTGGACGGCCCAGCTACAGGTTGCCAGTCCAAAGGCTAACTCCCAAACCTGAGCTTTAGCCAAAGCCCAATTCCACCCTTCTTATCATAGCCCACATAATGCATACATATACAACCATACAATATTACATGTAAATAACATACATAACCTAAGTGCATAATGAAATATCTCTACAATATGCCCATGTATTTCTTTAAGCCGTTTATCATGGATTTG
This sequence comes from Persicaria tinctoria, assembly GCA_037127255.1. Taxonomy (NCBI): domain Eukaryota; kingdom Viridiplantae; phylum Streptophyta; class Magnoliopsida; order Caryophyllales; family Polygonaceae; genus Persicaria; species Persicaria tinctoria. Next base: position 14,524,558 of record JBANSL010000012.1, read on the forward strand.
CAGCGAGTTAGAGCTTCATAGCCAACTGGATTTAGGTGTACTGATCCTTCTCAAGCCCATCATACCTTGTAACACCAGCTAAGTGGGATCCTCAACATGGAGGAAATTCCTGCAGAATACAAATTTGTCAGATGTAACAATTTTTGTCCCAAAATCTGCAGGGTTCTTATCACCACTTATTTTAACAACTTTTATAATATTTTTATCAACCTTTTCTCTGATAAAATGATATCTCACATCTATATGCTTTGTTCTTTCATGATACATAGGGTCACGACAAAGATATAAAGCAGATTGAGAATCAATATTCATAGTTAAAGTGCAAGGTTTTCCAGAAATCTCCCTGTTTAGGCCTTGAAGCCATATTGCTTCCTTTGCAGCTTCAGTTGCTGCTATATATTCTGCCTCAGTTGATGAGAGAGCAACAATAGGCTGTAACTGTGACTTTCAAGAGATACAGTTTCCTGCCCATGTAAACATATAAGAAGTAGTAGACTTCCTATTGTCTTTGTTGCTTGCATAATCTGCATCCACATAGCCTTGAAGGCTCATAGCTGAGTGCCTGCCATAAATTAAGCCTACATTTTTTGTGCCACACAAATATCTCAAAAGAAATTTCATAGCAACCCAATGCTTCTCACTGGGGTTAGACATAAACCTACTTAAGACACTGATTGCAAAGGCTAAATCAGGTCTGGAACAGATCATTGCATACATAACTGAACCCACAGCAGCATCATAAGGAACTTTCTTCATATAGGCAGCTTCATTATTAGAAAGAGGAACAACAGTTTTGGTTAGATCAAGATGAGCACCAAGAGGCATAGGAGATGTCTTAGCACATATAACACTGAATCTGTTCAAAACTTTATGAATATAATCAGATTGAGATAAAATAATCTGATTCTTCTTTCTATCTCTAATAATGTCAATTCCAAGAATTCTTTTAGTTGCACCAAGATCCTTCATGTCAAAGTTGGACTTAAGACCATTTTTCAGATCTTTAATCTTAGTCATATTTTTACACACCAGCAGCAGATCATCAACAAATAACAGAACATATATAGGTTCAGCAATTCTTACACCTTTCATATACAAGCAAGTGTCATACTTAGATCTATAATAACCCAATTTAAGCATGCATGTATGAAATTTAATATTCCATTGCCTGGGAGATTGTTTCAGGCCATATATAGACTTTCTAAGTAAACACACATAATCAGGATTCTTTTCATCCACAAATCCCTTAGGTTGCTTCATATAAATTGTTTCATACAGATCACCATGCAAGAAAGCTGTCTTAACATCCATTTGTTCAATATGAAAATCATAAACAGCAGCAATGGCAAGTAAGAAACGAAGAGTTTTATACTTAACAACAGGGGCAAATATCTCATTATAATCTTCACCCTTCTTTTGGGTAAAGCCTTTGGCCACAAGCCTGGCCTTATACCTAAGATGATCATCAGCAGTAGAACCAGATTTAATCCTATAAACCCATCTACAATCAATAATCCTTTTATCTTTAGTTTTCTTAACTAAGGTCCAGGTTTTATTAGCATGCATAGATTCAATTTCATCTTTCATAGCAGCAAGCCAAAGATTAGAATGAGAACATTTAACAGCTTGTTCATAAAGATCAGGGGTGTAAGAATTTATAACTTCAGAAACCATAAGAGCAAATTCAACCACATTAGACTCAGTATACTTAGGATTTGGCTTCTTAGTTCTGGGTTCCCTATCTCTAGTCAACTGGTAATCAGCCAAGGGCTGACCATCCAAGTTGACTGAGATGGCATCCTCAGCATCATCAGGAGCCAAATCCCCAGTATTAGAATCAGAATCAGAAGAGCTAGAAGAAGAGGAGGTTGAAGAAGAAGATGAAGCTTCAGTTTCACCACCATCATTAGCTCCTACATTTACCTAACCCCCGTGGGGTTGAACTTGATCATTGTCAGAACCATCCTCCAAGGGGGGAGTCTGAGCTTCAGGCACATAGAAGGGGGTGCCAGGAGCAGCTCCAGAAGCCTCCACTGAGTTGTCAGGCTGAGCTGCAGGGGTAAGCTTAGACTTGAAGTAGTATTCAGTCTCTTTAAACATAACATTCCTGCTCACAATCACTTTATAAGCACCAGGTTGAATCAATAAGATTTTATACCCTTTAACTCCCTCAGGATACCCCAAGAAAACACCCTTTTCAGATCTAGCATTTAGTTTTCCATCAGACTTATGAGAAAACACAGTGCACCCAAAAGGTCTCAAGTAACTCAAGTTAGGTTTTCTTTTATGCAACAGTTCATAAGGGGTTTTAAAGCCAACATCAGAAGAGGGAGATCTATTGATTAAGTGAGCAGCAGTCATGATAGCATCACCCCAAACAGAATGTTTAATGCCAGAAGAAATAAGCATGCATCTAGTTTTTTCAAGCAGAGTTCTATTCATCCTCTCAGCAATGCCATTTTGCTGGGGAGGTCCAGGAACAGTCAAGTGTCTCTTAATACCATGTTCTTTACAATATGCATCAAAGTCAGAGTTGCAAAATTCAAGCCCATTATCAGTTCTTAAACACTTAACCATATAGCCAAATTCTTTTTCAACACTGGTTTTCCAGTTCTTAAAGGTAATGAAAGCATCACTTTTAACCTTCAGCAAATAAATCCACATATATCTACTGTGGTGATCAATAAGAGACATAAAATACTTCATGCCAGAAAAAGAATCAACCTGGGCAGGGCCCTAGAGATCAGAGTGAATATATTGTAAAGGATGCTCAGCAATGAAACTAGACTTATCAAATTTAGATCTAGTATGCTTACCAAGCAGGCAATTATCACACATATCCAATTCAGCAGGTTTAAGCTTAAGAATATCAGTTTTATAAAGTTGTAATAGGCCAATGTTTCCAATATGTCCTAATCTCTTATGCCATAAAGCAGTTTCAGCATTAGACATAGAAACAGAAGCAACATAAGCATGATGTCTCAATGCAGATTTAGCAATAACATGGTAAAGACCCTTCTTTTTCACAGTTTGAAGCAAAACTTTTCCATTTTTAGAAACTCTCTTATTTCCCAGATAGGTGTTAATATGACACCTCATATCATCAAACACACTTTCAGACAACAAATTTCTTCTCAAATCAGGCACATATCTAACATTCTGAATGATCCTAATTTGGTTATCAAACATGAGGAAAGACACAGAACCCACCCCTTTAATAGAAACAGCATGATGATCACCCAACAAAACATCCCCTTCATCAATTAAAGTAAGATGATCAGACCATTTCTTATCAGGTGTAGCATGCATAGTGCAACCAGAATCAAGGATCCAGACATCATCACATGCAGAATCATTACAAATAGGCAACAATTCATGCTTAGAACAAGAACCAGCTTCAAATAATGCAGAAACACCAGACTTTTCTTTCTTAGCCTCATCCTTCTTTTTCTTATAACAATCTTTTTCATAATGTCCAGTTTTGTCACAGTAATAACATTTCACATTTTTCTTAGGATTGTTATCCTGCACATTTTCAGACACCTTTTCTTTACCTTTATTGTTATTAGAAGGAGACTTGTCAGTTTTAGCATTATCATCATTTTTCTTAAAGTTCTTGTTTCTTTCCTTTCTAAAATTAGCCCTAGCCATTAAAGCCTCAGACTTAGCTTCCTGTTTAGAATTGAAAACCTTCATGACATCATTTTTCTGAGTAATAGACTCTATAATTTCCTTCTTATTCAAGTCCTTACGACTGAATTGAATGACATCTTTAAAAGTATCAAACTGAGAAGGTAAAAAATTTAACAACAACACAGATTGATGCAGATCAGAAATATCATCACCACATCTAGTTAAATCCTGAGTCATACCCAAGAATTTGTCAAGGTTATCATTCAAAGAAGCATGCACATCCATTTTGAAATTGAACAACTTACACAGCAGATTAATTCGACTAGGGAGAGATTTTACCAGATACAGCCCCTCAAGAGCTTCCCACAGCTCTTTGGCTGTTTTCTTACTCATTACCTGTCGAGCTACCTCATCAGAAAGACGTATCATAATCTCACTGTGTGCTATAAGGTCCAACTCCTTCTTTTTCTCATCATCAACAGTAGCAGGGTATACTGCATTGATAGGTAACCAGCATTTCTCCTTAATGACAACTGCTTTCATCTTTAACTGCCACATTGCAAAGTCAGAGATCCCATCATAGGGCTTAATCCTAATAGAGGACTCAGCCATGGTTTATCCTGACAACAAAAGGCAAGAAAACAACTTAGCTTTTAAAATAACTAAGAAGACCTTAGCTAAAGCAAGCAAAACAACTGCAGAGAATATCTCAGCACACAAGTAATCTCAAAAGATTACTCAAGAGCTTACAGATCTTCAAGAAACCCTAGATCCAAACAGTTAAGTCCAGATCTGAAAGTTTCGAGACCAAAAAACTCAAGAATAATCAAGATCTAAAGATTCCAAACACAGAATAACAAACAGCAAAGCTATAAGTGTAGAAACCCTCAAGCATGCAAAAAACACACAAGATTTCACACAACAAGAACAGGATCTGATGCGTCGTACAAGGGGGAATGGCACCAGGCGATACACCCTATCTAGGCCCACCCACTTCTTGCACCAATTTCCGTTCCCTGAGATCTATAAAGATTCAGAGAGTTTGGAAAGCGGACACTCAAGCTCTAGCATCAAAACACATGCTCTGATACCAATTTGATATAGCACAAGTTCGATAAACGTAGATTGGAGAAGCAGATAAGCGGAAGGGAAGAGAAACTCAAAGCAAGAACACAACAGTTTTACGAGGTTCGGTCAAAATGACCTACGTCCTCGGGGCCTCCAGATCAGGCCTAAATCCACTAACTCAAGGTGTTCACAGGCTTACAGAGAAACAACAAACAGAGATAAACACGAAGAACATGCAAACACAAGAAACCACAAAAGACTGAAGAAGAAACGAGAGCACGACGAAGAAGATCTTCGTCGAAGGTAGATCTGTAGAGGAGCAACAGATCGGCCACCAGAGATCAACACCGAAGAAGACCACCGGAACCAGGAAGAAGCGACGCTCCCGGAAAGGGATGCGGCGGCGCTAGGGTTTCCTGGATCTCTCTCTTTCTCTCTTTCTTTGGAGCTTACCAAACGGCGGAGTGGCTTCAACAATGACAAGCAGATAGGAGGTAAGGAGTATATATAGACGACCTCTTGAGAGAACCCTAGAATCCAAGCTCAGCTTCCACAAGGAAAGGTTGGGCTGGGTTGGGCTCAACGGGTTTGGACGGCCCAGCTACAGGTTGGCAGCCCAAAGGCTAACTCCCAAACCTGAGCTTTAGCCAAAGCCCAATTCCACCCTTCTTATCATAGCCCACATAATACATACATATACAACCATACAATATTACATATAAATAACATACATAACCTAAGTGCTTAATGAAATATCTCTAAAGCCTTGATGCTCTTTGATTGCTCTTGCTCCACTCTGATTCAATTTCAAGGATTGAAGTTTGAAAGTTATAATCTATATAATTTTCGATATTGTGGTACTTTGCTTCTCCTAACCTATTTTCATTGGAGGTGCTATTGTAATGACTAATGAACGCACCTGTTAAGTGAAACAAACATAAACTAAATGTGTATTTCAGTGAGCTTAAAGTGTTGGATGTCAAATTGGACTGGGGATTTGCTTTAAAATTATGCAGTTTTGTGTATCCATTCATTGTGGCACTTTACTCAGTAAAACTTCTTCTTAAGCGCATGGGGTTTTGCTTTTTGTGCTTTAAAATTATACAGCTAGCACTAGAGTTGCTATTGTAATGACTAATGAATGCTAATCCAGGAAGAGATCACTGAAATCAGGACTTCTATTCAAAAGTAAACATGATTTACTGATCCATCCTCTTGAAGAATCATTAAACAATAAACGTTATTTCTCAATAGAAGCCGGAGGAAATTATAAAGCTAGCATTGGAGTTGCTATGGTTTTTCTTATGGTATTAGAACCTAGCAATAAAGAATTGAAGTTTGTGGCTGAAAATCAGTTTTATACACTTAGATGTTTATTGTACAGCCTTTTGTTTGATTCTTAGACTCTCTTCCATCAAAGAATTAGTAACATGATTTTTAATTGTGGTTGTTTATCGTCTGTCCAGAGCTAAGAAACAGAAAGCAGGAGAGAATCCAAGTAAAGGTTGGTGCATTTTCTCTTATGGCTTTATGTTGCTCAGTTTACTGGTCTTAGATTTTAACATTGATTTGCTAACAGGGTTGAACTATGAATGAGACATGCTAGCTCTTAAAGCGTGTGATCACCCTATGAAATCTCAAGTAGAATTTCTTGGGCACGACACTGATATGAAACTTCAAAACTTGACAATTTGCTTGCCTGCGTTTAACGGCATTTAACTTAACTTGAGTGATGCTGTTAGTTTCATTTGAGTGCAGCTTGCATATCAATTCATAGGTTTCCAGGGATTATCTCGTGTCCAGTGACTTTTGGAATATTAACCTAGACACCTGGTGCTGTTGATATCAAATGTGCTTCTGCCATTTGAATTAAATGGGACATGGGACAAGATGTTCATGAATCAATGGTAATTTCACTAAGCACTCTGCAATTTAGTACCATTTTTGTTACTCTACAGGCACATAAATCTACCACCTTTAAGTGCATTTAACACTTGGAGATGGTAATTTCACTAAGCACTCTGCAATTTAGTTACACTTTTGTTACTCTGCAATTTAGTTACACTTTTTTAATCCAAAAATGAGAGATTCTTTGGTCATTACATGGGGTGGTTTCCAGACATACTCTATTGCTTGTTGTCTCAATGCTCGATCTATTGCATGTGTTGCTTGTTGTCTCACTGTCATACTTGTGCTGTTGCTGTCATACTTGTGCTATTCAGCTGTTGTATGCAGTAAACTCATTTACATGCAGCAAAATGAGAGATGGTAATCATACATTGCCAGTGGGTGTATTAGTGTATGTGTATACAAAGAAATTTATAAATTATACTCCCCCAGCCGAGGAATCATTATTATACATAAAGTGTACTTTTGCATTTAACTCTATTTATATAGACTTTCTGTAATATATATATATATATATATATATATATATATATATATATATATATATATATATATATATATATATATATACCAATTAATTTATGTAATATTTTTTCTTTAATATATATATATAATATATGTATCTATAATTTGTTACTGTATCAATCTTTTCTAGCAACATAAGTAGATGGATGCAAGTTCCAAAGAGTCCAATTTTATTTGAACTAAAGCAAATATGAAAGATCTTAATTGATGTTTGTCTCCAAGACAAAAATATGGGCGTAATCAAAAGTTTCAATGGCCGCATTTTCTAAAAGATTTTGAAAAAAATTATGGGAAAAAACTCAATCACAAAAATAAGGCTGTGTTATCAAAGATGAAGGAAGGGAATAACTTGGCTTGTTATTGAATGTGTTATTTAGCTCGTGTTTTGTTTAAACTTTTTGAGTTTTGTTTTAACTTTTCATTTTGAGATTATGTACTTTTGAGTTCTAAATGTATTTTTTCATGTAATTCCTAATATAAAGATATATGGGTTAAAAACGAAGATCAAAATGAGTAAAATTGACAAAATGAGCCTAACAAGAAAAAACGAGCAAACGAGCTCGAGCTTGTCTAATTACTCGCGAGCTAAATATGATCACAAAACCAAGCTCGATAAAAGACATATCACCCCTATTGACAATGTATGATTTTGGCTTCATAGTCCAGTCTTATTGCTATATAGGCTATAAAGTCATGTATTTTTTCTCTTTTATAAAGGAACTTTATAGCCCGGGCCAAATATGACCGGACTATAAAGTCATGCATCAAGTAAAATAGACCCATTTTGGTAATTTTACCATTTAATCTCCAAAAAGCTTGGATAATCAATAGTCATGCCAAACAAGATGATCAATTTTAAGCTAGATTAATATTTTTATCTAGATTATAATCTTAAGCTAGATTATAATCTTAAGCTAGATTAAAAAATGTACATGCCAAACATGCCCTTAATGAACCGACCAGTAGATTGAAGGCATGGGTAAGATTGTATTTTGATTCTCGGTTTTTTTTTTTTTTTTGAACCGATAAGAATTTGGCTGTTGAGAAGACAACTAGCCAAGGGCATCCCGGAGGATGATGCTGCTAAGGGCAGCACCGAGAGGGAGAGAGGGGCTGGAATAATAAGAGTGAAAATGAGATAGATGATCAGCAGCACCATTCCCTTCACGGAAAACATGAGATATCTCGAATTCGGAGAAAAGGTGGAGAGAAAGAAGGCAGTCTGATAAAATCATTTCAATCTCCCCAGAACAGGAGCATCCAGTTTTTAAACTGTTGATGATGCTTAGATTATCACCCTCAATAATTATTTTGTTCAATTTTAGATCTAAGGATTTCAGGATTCCTCTCCAAAGACCAAAACATTCGGCCCCAAGCACAGAAGGAAAAGCAGAGAATCCAGCCTCGGAAAAGAGGACAAATCCATCGTCGTTACGAATGATGAACCCATATTTGGAGGAAGAAGTGTTGTTGGAGAACGCTCCATCAAAGTTAATTTTGTGTCATCCAGTTGGTGGCTTTCGCCACTTGCAACGGGTGCGAGTGTGATTATGTTTTGTTACTATATTTTGAGGTTGGTAGCTTGAAGGTAGTTCACTTTCTTGTTCTTTTGCGCAATTCCAGTTGTAAATGTGTTCAGAGATAAACGAAAGGATTGCATTTGGGTTGGGGTTTATGTTTTCAAAGGCTTTTTTGTTTCGGAAGAACCATAGGCTCCACCAGGCCACATCAAGTGTTGAAAAATGTTGATTCCCGAGAATATTCCTGAGTTGTAATAAAGTGTCTCCTATTGTTGTTGTTGTGTTGTACACATTGTCGATTGTTTCCGAGATTTGTGGAGATAGTAGATGCAAAGTTGTTTGTGTTATATTGCAATTAAACAGTAGGTGGTCTATGTCCTCGTGGTTCAAGTCGCAAAAAGGGCAGTCTGTTGGAAGTCCTACGAGAGGCCAATTTGACCTTGGTTGGTAATCCATCCTTGGTAATCCTCCATATAAATTCTTTGATTTTGGGTGAACAGTCAAGTTTCCAGATCTAATGAAAGTCTGATTTTGTATGTTGTTTAGTATTGTGCAACATTTAAATTGCTGAAGACGTGGAAAACCAACCATTACGGCTCCAGCTCCAGTAAAGTCTATCTTGCGAAATATGCCTCGGGATCGGAGTTTGGATTATGTTGTTGATTATTGTATTTGGGAGATGAGGAAGTAGAACCTCCTGTAGTTTAGTGACATTCCATTCTTTTGTCCTTGTTATGAATTCTCCTACTTTTGTATTGCCGTTGATGGTTGCTGCATTGTTTGCTATTGTCCATAGGGGGGCAGAGCCAACCCAAAGGTCAAACCAGAAATTGATAGAGGAACCATCACCCACACCCCAGCGAAGACCCTTTTTGAAAATATCTAGTAGTTTAGTAAGTTTGTTCCATTGCCAAGATGTATTGCCCTTTCTGGTATACTGGAAGATATGTTCGGATTTTAGGTATTTATCGGTAACCAACCGGACCCAAGGGTTAGATGGCTCGGCAAGAATCTTCCAAAGAAGTTTTAGTTGGAGAGCTTTGTTCATGTCCTCAGAGGATCGAAGGCCAAGAACTCCATTACGGCGAGACTTGCAGACTTCAAACCAGCTGATAAGAGGGCGGTGTTTAGGGCCCTTATTCCACAGAAAGAGTCGGTTCATTTTGTCGAGTTCTTTGTGAATTGCTGAGGGTAGCATAAAACACTGCATTATATGGAGTGGTTTAGCATCTAAGTTAGATTTAGGGTGTTGCTATATACACCGCAAATCACAAGGTTAATATTGCACGTCCTTAAGGACATGCAAGCCTTGTGTCTAATATTGCACGTCCTTAAGGACGTGCAAGCCTTTTAATCATGCACGTCCTTAAGGACGTGCATGATTTGCGGTGTATATAGCCTGAGAGAGATTACTAGCCGTCCATTTAGTAAGTTGATTTTTTGTTGATGAAATTAGACATTCAAATGTTGAGTTCGTTACTTTTTTGGATATAATCGGGCAACCTAGATAACTTCCTAAGTTTGAGGTGTTAGTTATTTTAAGCTCGTGTTTGAGCATAAGTTTTGTGTGGTTTGGAATATTGTATGTTGTTTGAAAGGATGATTTATTAAGGTTAATCTTTTGACCAGAGAATGTACTAAAGCAGTTGGTTATTTTGCTAATTTGGTCACAAGCCGTCTTAGTAGCATTAGCGAATATAATAATGTCGTCTGCGAAGGCTAGAAATGGGATCTTTTGACAGGTACGGGTGGGAGAGACACCGAGATGGCTCCGAGGTTGGACAGATTCATAGTGTAGTCCACGAGCAAGAACCTCAGAGACTAAGAGGAATAGATAAGGTGAAAGAGGATCACCCTGTCTAAGACCTTTAAATGGGTAGAAAATATCAGTTTTCATTGTTTACCAGGACGGAGTAGGAGACAGTGGTGATGCATTCATGGATCCAAGAAATATTTTTTTGTGAAAAACCAAAGCGAAGCATCACATGAAGAAGAAAGTCCCAATTGACCATGTCAAATGCCTTTTCCATATCCAGTTTTACAGCCATCCAGCCAGAGTGACCCCTTTTTTGTTGGAATGAGTGAAATATTTCGTTGGCAATTAAAATATTATCCTGTATTGCACGCTTGGTGATGAAGGCGCTCTGAAAAGGGTGAATAAGGTGAGTCATTGTTTGTTTTAGTCTTGTGGCCATGATCTTTGATATAATTTTGTATAGAGTTGTGCATAAGCTAATAGGTCTGTAGTGTGATGTAGAATTCGGAGATTCACATTTGGGTATTAATGTGATGAAAGTATGATTGATCTGTCGCAGAATTTTGCCGCTGATAAAGAAACCTTTAACCTCTTTAATGACTGATGGACCCACTATATGCCAGTAACGTTTGAAAAAACCCGTGGGAAAACCATCAGGACCCGGGGATTTATCATTGGCGAGGCTGAAAACTGCCTTTTTTATTTCAGCATTGGTAATGGGACTAGTTAGTTTCTCATTTTGGTCGACCGTGATTTCAGGTGTGATGTGATCCAGTAGAGGGCATTGTTGTTGAGTTGTTTGGGGTGCTGAAAAACGCTTAGAAAATGCAGATTTAATTTTCGTACGAATATCAGATTCATTGGTCAAATGTATTCCACGTTCTGTTTTAAGAGATTTTATTATGTTGCGATTAAGTCTACCAGTAGCAACCCGATGAAAATACCTGGAGTTGGTATCTACGGCTTTCAGGTGCAAACGCTTAGCTCTTTGAGCCCAATAGGTAGTTTGGAAATTTATCATCTTTGAATGTTTCTGTAGTAATCGCTTATGTTTCCTGTCAATCGCTGGGTCGTAGTTTTGTATTATGAGGCTTTGGAGCCATTGTAGTTCTTGTTCTGTACTAGTGACCTGTGAGAGTATGTTTCCTGCTGTTTTTTTGCACCAAATTTTGCTCTTATGTTTGAGGTTCTGTAATTTTTTTACTATTTTGAACATGGCAGAACCAACTGGGTTAACTCGCCAAGCCTGACGGACAACTTGTTCATAGTCTTTTTGTTTGCACCAGGCTAGCTCAAATCTGAAAGGTTGCATGGGAGGGCGACAATTTTGTGAGAGTTCTAGTGTAATCTGGAAATGATCTGATGTTATGAATGGGTGATTTTTGGTTGTTAGATATGGTAGGTTGCAGAATATATCTTTGTGGACTAAGATCCTGTCTAATTTTTCGTAGGTATTGTCAGGACCCGAAACTCTTTTACGCCAGGTATATTGATTTCCATATGTTGGAATGTCAATCATATCATGCTGTAATATAAAGTTTGTGAGTCTATTAAGACGATGCAAAGGTATTTGGGAACCCCCAAGTTTATCAGAGGAGGAGACGATATCATTTAGGTCCCCAATAATAATGAAAGGGTCATGGGGTAAAGAGACGTAAAGATATAACCTGATGGCTTTCCGGGAGCCGTAAAGAGACGACAACAGCAAATTTACCGTCGCCGAAAGCCCAAGGCAAAGCCGAAGGACACCAGAGGAAGTCGGGGAGCCCCCGAACAGCCGGAGGAGAGTCATAAAAACGGAGAGCAGACATCTATGGCTAGCGAACAGAGGACGGGAGGGACCCCAGTGTCGAAGGAAGACCGTACCTTCGCCGAATTTCATCTTCTTTTTTCGATGTTTGTAGCCTCGCCGATTCAACCAGTCAGCCCCGAGACTGGACGACAAGGACCAATAGAAGGGGAGCGCCAAGGTACTAATTGAAGGCCACCGAAACCGGTGCTTGAAATCATCCTTATGGAGGTGGGATCTCCAATCTCGTAGATAAATCAGAGGATTTTTTAAAACTGTTTCAGGAGAGAGTGTGCTGGGATCAAGGAGAAGATTAGAAATTCTTGATATTAGATGTTGATATGAGTAGAATCTCTTCATTAGGGGAAAGAATTGAAATTGTTGCAAAGATCTCATGAGGAAGATGAAGATCTGGGTTAGGGTTTGTAGAGATGATCGGTGTGAGGGGTCCCAATTTGGGGGCGCGTGATGTTTTTGGGTAGGCGCGTACATTTTTTAGTTTTGGGTTTTTTTTTTCAAGTCTTTTCGCGGTGGGATGCCATCTCTATCGACTATTACCATACTACTCCCTCCGTTCCACAATACATGTCCTTTTAGTTTTGGGCACGTTTTTTAATGAGCGAAAAACTCTATAAAATATCATTTTTTTAATTATTATTTTTATATAATTTGATACTTATTACTAATAAGTATCACATTATATAAAAAAATTAATTAAAAAAATAATATTTTATAGAGTTTTTCGCTCATAAAAAAACGTGCCCAAAACTAAAAGGACATGTATTGTGAAACGGAGGGAGTATTGATTCTCGTATTTGTAATGTATAATTGGGTCATTGATTGCAACTAGCATTGCAAGTTTTTTTTTTTTTTTTTTGGTGTGCACTATGTAAGTATTGGATTTTGTAGTTACGATATACTCCCTCCGTTCCAAAATACATGGGTTTTTAGTTTTCGGCACGTTTTTTAAGGAGCGAAAAACTATATGAAATATTATTTTTTTAATTAAATTTTTTATATAATTTGATACTTATTAGTAATAAGTATCAAATGATATAAAAAATTTGATTAAAAAAATAATATTTCATAGAGTTTTTCGCTCCTTAAAAAACGTGTCAAAAAGGAAAAGCCCATGTATTATGGAACGGAGGTAGTAGTTGATAATAAGGAATAATGCGACGAGAAATCAAGAATTACATTTACATACTTTTTCAAGATAGTGAATAATTACTATCAACTTAACGAATAATTATTAGCGAATAGTCGTAAAATTGACCAAATCTTTTGTTATTATCTAAACAATAACTCCTCTTTAGACACGAATAATAACCATCAATTTAGCGAATAATTACCATTAATCTAGTGAATAGTTGCAAAATTGATAAATCCTTTTGCTATTATCGACTATTTGTCAAGTTTAAAGCCAATATTCGTTGATAATAAAGAATTATTCACATGTATGTGGGTAATTAAATGTGGAAAGCCAAGAATTACATTTACATACTATTTCAACATAGCGAATAATTACTATCAACTTAATGAATAATTACTATCAATCTAGCGAATAGTTGTAAAATTGACCAACCCTTTTGCTATTATCTAAACAGTAACTCATCTTTACAGATGAATAATAACAATCAATTTAGCGAATAATTACTGGCAAAAAATCTCTAACAAGGTATTACGGTTAAAAAAAAAAAAATTGCAACGCACGCACTTATAAATTGCAACGCACAGTTAAACAACAATTTAGCAATGGGGCCCACGCCTTTTTTAAATAAATAAAAAAGAAAAAATTGGATTAATCTCAACTCTCCATTTCATCACAATAAAAGTTCATATGAGAGAGAGAGAGAGGGGTCATGTGTAACCACTCTTATCGTGTTTTGTGTTAACAAATATAGGTCTTTAATTAAAAATCAATGGGATCACCTCTTTCTTTGTCCACTTGTTGAATTGCGTGCGTGTGTGTTGTACTTTTTTTTGTGGCGTAACGTTTTTTTTTGTGGGGTAACATTGTTTTTTTTTGTGGTGCACTGTTTGAACTATTCGATAAGGTGATATTAATTATTCGCTAACTTATAGTTATTATTCGTGTGTAAAGAGAGTTATCGTTTAAATAATAGCAAAAGGGTTGGTCAATTTTGCAACTATTCGATAGGTTAATAGTAATTATTCACTAAATTGATCGTTATTATTCGCCTGTAAAGAGGAGTTATCATTTAGATAATAGCAAAAAGGGTTTGTCAATTTTTCAACTATCCGCTGGGTTGATAGTAATTATTCGTCGGTTGAAATAGTATTTAAATGTAATTCTTGATTTCCCACATCTATTTAACCACATAATATGAATAATTCCTTATTATCAACTAATAAAAACTCTAAACTTGCCGAATAGTAACTCTAAACGTGAAATTAATAGAAAAAAACTAGAAAAATATAGATCTGAACACAATTTGCATTTGCAACAAAGATTTGACATTGACAATAGCGATCAAATAGAAAAAAATAATTGAACAAAAACATAAAATTTATGAGAAAAAAAATAAAAACTTCGAAAGAAATGCGAAAACTTAGATCTAGCGCCGACCTTTTGAATCTGGACCTAAAGTGGAGGCGGCCATGGATTCGGACGGGTAGGAAGAATGACAAAGGAAGTGGGTGTCGGTGGCATCCCGAACCGTCTCACCTCGTCCCTGGCCTCCAAATCCCGAACCACCATCGCCAATCGCCTCCGCCTCCACCTGGGCTTGAAATGTTCTTCGTCCCTGGCCTCCGTAATCGCCTCCGACATCCCGAACCGTCCCTCGTCACCGGGCTCGAGATGTTCTTCCTCTGCAATCACCTCCAACTCCACCTCCGCAAATCGCCATCGCCAATCGCCGCAACCACAAATTGCCATCGCCGCCAATCGCCATCGCCATCGCAGTTCTTTCCTTGAATTTGTAAATAGAGAGCGGCCATTTCCGGGGTTCGAACTGGGGACCTTTGGGTACTACCCGCAAGTCCTTTTCAGTGAGCCATTCCGGAATGGTTATCGCAGTTCTTCCTCTGGAACGGAAAGAACATCTCGAGCCTAGCGATGCAGAGCGGCGGAGAGGAAGCCTCCATTTGAACATGGTCGACAAAAGGGAGCTTTGGATTAGGGTTATGAGGAGATGGTGACTCAAGCGTGGTGAAGGCCACCTGCGAGATAGGGCATCGGCGGTTAAAGTGTTTTCCTATTCTTGTTATGGTGCATGTCTCATGCATGTGGAGGATGACTTGATTTTCCACGCTTGGATATGTCGTGGTAATATGATTGTCACTTGATGCCTCTTGAAATTTATAATCTGAGGTGTCCACTAGTGATCCCTAGAGTTCTTTGTGTACATTTTCTTGTGGTTGATCGATTCGTGTATTCTGTTGATTTGTGTTTTAGTGTAGGATGACATGTACTTTTCTTTTTGCAATTTCCTTTTCATCACTTACTTCATGTAATTTCATTTTTGTCATTTGATTCTATCATTTGCTTCTCGTTGTACATGATGGTTAGTCCATATACCGGCTTGTTCGGACTCTCGATTTTTCTATGCTTGTATAGAGAACCAAATTTCTTTCATGAAATTTTTTTTTTTTTGAATCAATAGTTTAAAGTTGGGAAATGATACAAATCACACACAAAATAAGGGTTTTAAAATATTATCAATAAATTTGAAAATTATGTAAAATTATTCAAATTTGGGCTTTTCGTTTAAGAAACCACCCATGACTCTTTTATCCTTTTTTTTTTTGGGTGGGACTCTTTTATCCTTATGAAAATGATACCTTTGCAACTCTAATCCTAAAAAGATTGAAGATTTTTTTAAAGGAAAACACAAGTTTAGATAGTTTTGTATAATTTGTGTGGATTATAGGTAACTTTGGTGTAAATTCTATAATTTAAGGGTAGTTTTGTAGAGTTTGCCCGTAAAAGTTGATCAGTGTGAAAATAAGACCTTAAGGCCGAAGGAAACGCGGCTGAGTCGCTGCTGACTTGACACGCAGGTAAACGCACTGAAACGACGGCGTTTCAGGCGGCCCCTTTCTCCCGAATGCATCACCCTGAAGCCTCTACTAATATCATCTTCGTCTTCTGTATTCCTCTTTTCTTTCTGGTTGTAACTGAAACCTGCATTCAATCTCTAAACCCTAAGAAATCCTCTCTTTTTCCCCTTCTTTTTCGATCCGGGTTTCTAATTCAAGTAAAAAAAGCAATTTTTTTCTCAATCAGTTCAAATTTGTTGCCCTTTTAGTTCATCCAGTGGTGCGGTAATCGGGCAGTACTTGAGTTGCTTTATAGTCCATTATCCAGCCAAATTTTGGGCTCCGGGATCTGGTTTTGTGGTTTCTGAAGGTAATTTGCTTGATGATTTCCTGCATTTTACGCAATTTCTTTTTTCTGCTTGTGATTAGGATGAGTTTTGGTTACTGATTATTCAATTGGTTGCTTGAATTTTGACTGCCGATTGGTCAATGGCCAGAAAGCGTCGTTGTGAGTCTTGTAAAGCCGCTTGTGTTCTGGCGATCATGATGTTTTCAGCTCCTAAGAAGGTAGATTTCTGAGAATCTTTTCCCTTTTCTGGTTTTGGTGATGGAGGTGGATGACATCCAAGGCCCAAGGGATTCTAGTATTGCATGTTTAGATGTGGTTCCTGGTATAGCTTTGGTAGATGAAATCATGTGTCAATTGTTTTGCATTCTCTGATTCGAGGAAACATATATTTTTGATGAATTGGAACCATATATTGATATTGGTTGAATGGATATAGATTGTACATTTCAAAGCTGCATATAATCAAGAGTAGTGTTCTAATTGTGAAAATCAAGAGTAGTGTTCTAATTGTGAAGAAAGAATAACCTGGATTAGGGCTTTTGGCAAATTTGGCTAATATGTTGTCACTTGTTAGTTGTTACCGAAAAAGACAACCACGATGTCGAATCATCAGCTGGTTTGAATTCATTATTGCGGGATTCGCCTGTTTCTGATTGTTGACTTAATTCAGGCATCTTTGACTTTGAGTTAGCTTTCTTATATTGAACCAAATATGGGAACTTGCTGTTGGTCCGAATCAATGGAGTGTATAAGTCCATCTAATACGATTTTTGTTTAGTTTGATCTTGTAGTTGTTGAATTTCAATGTTAGTTAACAACAAGAAGAAAAAGCATTAAAGCCTTTTCACCTATGTTAGATTTTGATTAACCATTCCTCAAGGTGCACTCACTGCTTTGTTTCCTTTAATGTATGCGGACGTGCTTCATGTGCATATCGTTTTCTTTTTCCTTTTTTGTGTCGTTTGCATATGTAGCAAGTGTTTTTTTAGAAGATACAGTGTACTTGTGGGCATCCGTTGAGATTTCTGTTAGTGCATCTAAAGGGCATGTTATCATAATGAGGATTGGTCCTCCTTTGTGGGCACTGGTAGCCAAATCTTGTCCTTGCCCGGTTGCTCCACTGAGGCACCTCTCATGATTTACATCTCCACGAGGCCTCAGGCGCCAGGTGGTTTTGGGGCCCTTATGACAAGGACTTTAATCCTACATGATGAGGATTGGATTTCTTTTGGTGTTTATCCGAAATGGACATTGACATTCTTTTAATAGAACTATTCAGTATCCTTCGTATAAGTCGGGCATTTGGATTGCATAAGTTGAAAGTAAAATTTCTAATTTGGTGTTTATGGCTTCTAGGCTATTATCAGGGTGTCATTTACCCCATTTTTTAACAAAGGCTAACGTTCTTTTCTTCTTCTTTTTCCGTCTTTTGAGCAGTTACTTTGTAGTCAGCCTGAAGTAAATGGTGGCCAAACTCAACTTGCAGATCGGATAAGTGAATTGCCAGATGAAGTGCTAATCTCCATTCTATCTCACCTTTCAATCAAGGAAGCTGCAAGAACAATCATTCTCTCCCGCAGATGGAAAAAACTCTGGAAGCTAATGGTGTTTTGGACCTTATCACTTCACAGTACTGGTAGAGAATGAACTGAGGTGCAGTCATGGATCACATATTCACAGTTGATTAGGGTGAAGTTATAAGGTAATAAATTTTAAGTTTGGAGTATATGTCATCTCATTGAGCTTTCCATGTGCTGTTAATTTGTCTGGTGAACAAGTTAGATGCTAGGGAAGTAGAAAGCACTGACTGACGA
Source organism: Persicaria tinctoria (assembly GCA_037127255.1). Lineage (NCBI taxonomy): Eukaryota > Viridiplantae > Streptophyta > Magnoliopsida > Caryophyllales > Polygonaceae > Persicaria > Persicaria tinctoria. The sequence goes on from JBANSL010000012.1 coordinate 14,542,925, forward strand.
ATGTCCCTACACTCGATCTGTATATAGTTAAATCAGAAGAGGTTGTTTATAGTTCCGTTCTGGGTTGTAGTATTCGTAGAGGAAAGTGTTGCGCGATGACTTGTATAGTTGTATGACTGCACTCAAACCTATTTGTGGTGTTATCTTAATGCCATTATTGTTGTAGTGACTAGTGATGAATGTGTCGAGTCTCTTGTTCGTGAGATGCATAAAATCCTTGGGGCAACTAAACCTTCTTGCTTGTGTTATTCCTCCGATCTTTTTGATAAGATGCACGCTGTCATCTTCCTTGCTCTAGCTTCATCAACTCCTTTGCTAGGTCCTTGCTGAATCAAGCTCCCATCTACAAACTTTGCTCAGGGTGAGTCATGAGAGCTCGTTCTTCTTGTTCCAGTTTTTTAGGCCAATCAGAGACCTGATTGGGCCGGCTGAACTTTCACTTCTCTAGGCCCATTTTTTTTTTATGAATAGGCCCATTTCTTATTGCCTTTGCAATTTGAAAATTTATGGGTTTGTTTGATCGAAGGCTTAGTTTGTCCCTATAAATTTTGATTACTTACCGAAATTTTTCGGAGTTTTTTATTTCAGATTTACAAGTTTCCATCAACTATCTTAATAGCTGAATTTATTAAACATCATATTAACTTATTAACATATATTTAATACAAAATAATCCATCAGTTTCGGATACTTTATTTACTACTGTTTTACCAAACATAGCCTTAAAATAAGTAATCCACTAACATTAACAAGGCATAAATTGATTAAGCTCGAATTTACAGGAGATCAATCCCAATTAGCAATTATACACTACATATTGGGAGGCACTTTCACACTCCCCCTACCTTTTTTTTCTTCTTGTACTGTACCTTTTAAGTTCTATAGGGACTTGAGAGGTATACATCATAGGAATAGAAGCTATGAAGATGAAGTAAAGTATCTTCCTCTTCTTTTTTCTTCTTTTCTTGCCTTTTCTATTCAACTCTCTTCTGTGTATACTCTTCTTCCAGTTGGTTATATGTTGTTGGATTTTGCAATTATTTCATCTACATGTTCACAAACGCCAACCGAAACATGTGTTTTATTTCATCTTCATACTATATCTAAGATGAATAAATATCGTTTCGAAATGATACCAAGTCACTCTTGTATAACTAATTGGATTTGTACCCATGATAGCGATTTACTACCTCACTCTATTATACATTATGATATTGTTTAGGAAATGAACGAGCTCGAACCGATCTTTTTTTCGAACTTTAAGTAGTTTTACTTGGTTATAACATATTAACATAAATGAAATTTTAGAACTTTCAAAAAAATCGAGCTTTAATTGAACGAGTCGAGCTTTCAACCAAGCTTAAAATCTCATTTTGCGAATGAACAACTTTTTTATTTAGAAGGATATATGCAACTTTGAAAAATGAATTGCATATACTGAATAAAATTAGAGAGAAGCCAACAAAATATACGATACCAAAAAAAAATTAAAAAAAATTGAAGGTTTAGCGGTGCCACTTTATAAGCACAAAGTATAGGGGACCCACCAGTATAATGTCGGGTTCAATTATCTGAAAAGAAGCAGGATTCAGATAAGTGCAGATATACATACATGCTTTTGATCAAAAAAAGATATACATACATGCTATCTATATATAAAGATTTTAATTGAATTTGTGGGCCAATATAAAGTTGCAATATACTGTATAATTCATAAAGATATCTATAGAAGATTTATATGCGAAAGACAATGGTGCAATCTAGAGTCTAGGCATAATTTTTATTCAATTCAAATGGAATATTTGTCGATTTTTGCACAGCACAAAGTACTATTTATTTGCAGCTAAAATTAGGGACCACGGCATGTTCATTAATTAATATTTTATTATACCACCTTTTATTTTAACTTTAATTTTTGTTTTTTAATACCAGTTCATATAAATTGCGTTATGTATTACTCTTTCCGTTCATTTTTAATCTCCATTTTTTGTGTAGAGAAAGATAATGATTACCTTATAAATATAGTCCATATTTAAATTAAGATTCACACAAAATTTGTTACCTTTTCCAATGTGAACTTGTTTTGTTTATGATACTATAACGTAATCATGGTAATAAATAAATACAGATTTAATGTAAATTAATCATAATGGAATCACCAATGTTACAGATTAAATTATAATGTAAAATAATTATTTCATTTCGATTTATACAAATATTTGATCAAAGGGATAAAAATCTTGCATAACAGGGTATATAAAAAACAATACAACTAGATAATCATAAAATGGTACTAAAATAAATAATAAATAAATCTAAATCCACATTTATCAACATGTCCCACTCTCTCGATCACTTTGACGCATATATACTATTTATTTATTTACAATATTCCTTGTCAATCCTTCAACGGCCAAATTTGTGTATTTAATTTATTTTTGCGAAAGTCCATTTGACCTCTTGAAAATGGACTCTTAGTACGTATACAAATCTTAAATTTTTGAGGGAAAAAAAAAACATATACTATTGAGTAGAGGAGGTTTTTCTTATTACATCTTTTGAAGCATTATATTTTGGAAGTTTTTATTTACCATTTCTTTTAATCGAAATAGATCAATATTGATTTATAGAGATACTTATAGATCAAGATAAATCAATACTTCATATCGATTTTGAAAAATATGTCATTTACGTACTATTAATATATGATTTTGTAAGATGATTAAAACTATATAAAATAACAATTTTTAATAGTTTTTAAAACTATTTCATACTTATTAATTGTAACTGCGAAATTGTTAAAAATAATTATTGAAAAATGGATATTTTATATAGTTTTTTTTTATCATAATAAAAACATGTATAAATATTAAATAATATGTTTTGCCAACCGGATGAAATTATTGTACTTTTTTTATAGACAATAAACCAATAATCAAAAGTGATGATATGACATCGGCTATGTATATAAACTTGATTAATGATAATTATTATCACATAAATATAAGCTCATATGCCCAATTGTAATTAGGTCATTATGTAAACCTCCTATATATATTCTAATGATAGCGAAGGCAACACCAACGGGGATTATTCACTCTGACATGGTATCAAGCTTTCTCTAGGGTTTTTCAAATTTTTGCCCTAGCCTACCATCGATCATTTCATCATTCTTCCTCCCTTTATGCCGTAGGCCATCATCTCCCTATCGTCGACCCTCCCTCCTCCCTCCGTTGGCTTTTCCGTCCTTAACGATCTATCAACTACCCAAATTCCACACCTATCTTCTTCCTTCTCTCTATCAATCCCCTCCACCCTCTCTGTCGCCGGCCACCCTCCTTCGTCCTCTATATGCCGCTCCATCTCCTAGCAGTACTCCAGCCTCCACCTCTCTCAACAATCGCATCTTTTTCTGTTTCCCCTCTCTCAATTACTCTCCCTTTTTCCGCCAAACCCTAATTCGGCGGATCTGACATTGTGTCCTGTCACCTTTGGCACTGTGTCCTGTCACTCTTTCCTTTGTGTCCTATCACCCTCTTTCTGACGGCGATCTACCTCGCACCAGCAGATCGACAACGATTATGGCTTTCTACAATCAACAACAACCTCCCGTCGTAGTTACCGCCCCTGCAAGCCATTTACAGATGAGGTATTCCCCCATTGGAGCCTATCCCCAGGCTACACGGCCTATGCCTTTCCACCTTCCCCATACACCTCTCCAACGAGGCCATACCCGAGCCAACAGGGACTTCTCGGGCCCTCTTCGCACCATCTGGATCAGGCCTTCGCAGCGGGATCATCGCCATCATCCCGACACTGGCGACCAGCCACCGTGACATCTATGGGCGTGTCAACTGACAATCCGAATTGGTACATGGATAGCGGAGCCACTGCGCACATGTCACACAACCCAGGTATAATTTTTGTCCCTACTTCTAAGAGCCTTTCTACATCCATTATTGTCAGCAATAGTGAACGCATTCCTACATTGGGTCTTGGGAAAACTACATTACCAACCCCTACCACCGAAATAAGCCTTAACAACATCCTCTTATCCCCCGACTTAATAAAGAACCTAGTGTCCTTTCATCACCTCACCACAGACAATAATATCTCCATTGAGTTTGAGCGCTTTGGGTTTGCTATCAAAGATTTCACAACTGGGGGCCTGGGGCCCCGCTCATGAGATGTAATAGCGTTGAAAACCTTTATCCTGTCACCTCAAATATATATCATGTCACCAATTACATACATCCTGTCACCTCCCATGCAGCAACCAATCTATCAGCGATTGCTCGTTCCGCATCTCTCTAGCACGATCGTCTTGGTCATCCAAGCTCTCCGTCTTTTAAGTCTCTCAGGTTCAGACTTATTTCCTGCAATAAAGCCCCTCCCTCCAGTACTAGTTGCCCGGCATGCTAGCTTAGCAAACACACTAACTAGATTGCCTTTTGCCATGTCTTATACTCAGGTGCACGCTCCATTTGACATCATTCATGGTGATCTATGGACCTCTCCCATTATTAGTCATGATGGTTTCCGCTATGCACTTGTGTTAGTTAATGCATTCTCTCATTATTTTTGGGTGTTTCCCCTAAAGTACAAATCTGAAGTTGTTACTCACCTTATGACCTTCCATAGCCTTGTCCGCACCTAATTCAACCTTCCCGTTAAATCCTTTCAATGTGACATGGCCGATGAGTTTAACAACAATGCCCTTCAATCATTCTTCTCTACTCATGGCATTCAGTTTCACCTCTCTTTTCCCCACACCTCCTCCCAGAATGGGAAAGCCAAACGGAGCATTCACACCCTTACCACTTACATGAGGACTCTCCTTATCCATGAGCATGTCCCCCTGCAGTATTGGCCATATGCTATTGAATCAACATGCTATCTTATCAACAACACTCCTTCCACAACCATCCAGAATTGGTGCCCTGTTGAGATCTTATTCTGAGTCACTCCTAAATACGACCACCTCCGTGTGTTTGGCTGCCGGTGTTACCCCAACCAAGCATCTGTTGCCCCTCATAAACTTGCTCCTCGATCCACACCTTGTGTTTTCCTCGGCTACCCCTCCAATCATAGAGGGTATAACCGTATAGGTGTTTTGATCTCATTACCAAACGTGTCATATTCTCTCGCCATGTCACATTCGATGAGACCACATTCCCATTATCTAGCCCCCGGCCTACATCCCCAAACATCTCGCCCCCTTCTGATGACTACCCTACACCTCGCCTCCTTCATCAACTATATCCCTCTTCCTCTCCGAATGCTATTACATCTCCGGCCCGGGCACCCAACCCTCCCTTATCGCAACCTGCAGCACATATCCTGTCCTGCCACATGCAGCACCTATCCGACCTACCACCTCCTACCCCCGTCCCGTCACCTCAAGCCTCTGTCCCGGCAGCTGCAACCCTTGCTCTTCCACCTAACCCCACACAACCGGTCAACCAGATCCAAACTCGGAGCATGAGTGTCATCTTTCGTCCTAGACAGATTTTTTACCTCTCCGTTTCTCACATATCACCCATCCCTACCTCCCACAAAACAACCGCCTTAGACCTGAATTGGAATGCTTCCATGATCGATGAGGACAAGACTCTTATTAGCAACAACACTTGGGTCTTGGTTCCTCGGCCTCCTAGGGCCAACATTGTGCAGTGCATGTGGCTCTTTCGGCACAAGTTTTGCTCTGACGAATCTCTTGAGCGCTATAAGGTGCGACTGGTCGCCAATGGGAACTCTCAGCAGGTGGGGGTCGATTGTGATGAAACTTTTAGTCCGGTTGTTAAACCGGCTGCCATCAGTACCGTCTTGCATCTCGCTATCTCCAGGGATTGACTTATTCATCAGCTCGATGTCAAGAATGCATTTCTTCATGATCATCTGAATGAGACAATGTACATGTTCCAGCCGCATGGTTTTGCTGACAAGACCAAACTAGGCCATCTTTGTCTCTTGAAGAAGTCTTTGTATGGCCTTAAACAGGCTGTCAAACTGGCTGCCATCCGTACCATCTTGCATCTCGTTGTCTCCAGGAATTGACCTATTCATCAGCTCGATGTCAAGAATGCATTTCTTCATGATCATTTGAATGAGACAATGTACATGTTTCAGCCGCATGGTTTTGCTGACAAGACCAAACCAGGCCATGTTTGTCTCTTGAAGAAGTCTCTGTATGGCCTTAAACAGGCACCTCAGGTGTGGTGTCTTTGCTTTGCTACTTAACTACACATGCTTGGTTTCGTCAATAGCAAGAGCGACTCCTCTTTGTTTGTCTTTCGCCGAGGTAATCAAATTGCTTATTTTTTGTTATATGTCGATGATATCATCCTTACTGCATCTTCAGAGACTCTTCGGGTTGCAATTATTACTCAACTTAGCAAGGAGTTTGCTATGTCTCATCTCGAGCCTCTTAGCTTCTTTTTGGGAGTCTCTGCCTCTCGATCTGCATCTGGTTTGTTTCTCTCCCAGGAAAAATATGCCAAGGAGATTATTGCCAAGGCTAACATGGCTAACTGTAAGTCTGCAACGCCTGTTGAGACCACTGTCAAACTGGCCCAAGATGCGGGTCAGTCTGTGTCTTATCCGACTTTGTACCGTAGCCTTGCTGGTGCTTTACAGTACTTGACATTTACTCGTCCTGATATTAGCTATTCTGTTCAACAAGTCTGTCTATTTATGCATGACCCCAGAGAGTCTCACTTTGCTGCTCTTAAGCTCATTATCAGGTATGTTCAGGGTACTACTTCTCTTGGCATCACTATTACTCCATCAACTTCACTTCTCTCCATGATTGCTTACACAGATGTTGACTTGGCTGGTTATCCGGACACCAGACGGTCTACGTTAGGATATTGTGTGTTCCTCAACGACTCTCTTGTTTCTTGGTCATCCAAGAGACGACATGTTGTTTCCCGCTCTAGTGCTGAAGCGGAGTATCGTGGTGTTGCTAACGTTGTCGCTAAGTGCTCCTGGCTTCATAACTTATTGCTTGAGCTCCACTGACCGATTGGTCAAGCGTCTGTTGTGTATACAGACAATGTCAGCGCTACTTACCTTGCTCACAACCCGGTTCACCATCAGAGAACCAAGTATGTTGAGATTGACATCCACTTCGTCCATGAGAAGGTTGTCATGGGTCATGTGCGTGTCTTACATGTCCCGTCCCCTTTTTAGTACGCTGACATCTTCACCAAGGGTTTGCCTCGCCAACTATTTCTTAATTTTAGATCTAGTCTCACTATCCGTTGCCCTCCTGTTTCGACTGAGGGGTATGTTAGATATAATATAAGTTCATATGCCCAATTGTAATTAGGTCATGATATAAACCTCTTTTATATATATATATATATATATATATATATTCTAATGATAGCGAAGACAATTCCAACGTGGATTATTCACTCTTACAATATTTGCATATTCAAAATAGGAGTATTATTTATTGAGGTGTGATGTTCTTTTCAAATTGGCTATATAAGATTCAAAGTCTAATATTACTATTTTTTATTGGCGAAAATAATTAAAAGAACCCAACCTTCAAGAGGGTGTTAAAAATATATCCCCACCTTTCAAATGTAAGATAAATATCCCGATCTTTATAAGTGATGGTAATATAATATCCTAATGATTTCTCTCCAATAAAATTCTTATTTTTTGTATTGTATTACTCATAAATTTTCAATTCAAATAAAACATATAAAATTAAATTAAATGAGTTTAAAATTTTATTTAATTAATAAACTTTTGTAGTTTTAGATTTAATTTGTACCTAACTTTTTATATCTTTTTTTAAATCAATAATATCTATAACAAGCCAAATAAATAAAAAAATGTAAAGCAAAATAACATATTTTCAATTAGTAAATGATTAGCTAGTGATTTAACTTATCAAAACTGAAGAATATTTTGTCAATTATAAAATTTATGTTAATACAAAATTGAAATGAAAATTTAATTCTTTAGATTATTCAATGGTGTTCATATATATATGAGAAGTAAATTATTATTATTAAAAAAACTATAAAAGAATGTAAATTGTTTATTTTTTCTTAAATCCAAAATAAATAAAAATTAAGATAAACTTAAAAACCAATCTAATTTAATCTAATAAACTTGAATGATATTTTACACAATCAAGATATTGAAAATTATATTTTAAATATTTACTTCTTTTATTTTTGTTTTGATTAAATTTAATTATAATCAATACATATTAAATTGAATAATTTAAATTCAATACGTATTAAATTGAATGTTTAGGGGCGAAACTAATAATTTTTGTGGGGGAGAAAATTTTGGGATATTATATTACCATCACTTATAAAGGTCGGGATATTTATCTTACTTTTGAAAGGTCGGGATATATTTTTAACACCCTATTAAAGGTTGAGTTATTTTAATATATATATATATATATATATATATATATATTCTAATGATAGCGAAGACAATTCCAACGTGGATTATTCACTCTTACAATATTTGCATATTCAAAATAGGAGTATTATTTATTGAGGTGTGATGTTCTTTTCAAATTGGCTATATAAGATTCAAAGTCTAATATTACTATTTTTTATTGGCGAAAATAATTAAAATAACCCAACCTTCAAGAGGGTGTTAAAAATATATCCCCACCTTTCAAATGTAAGATAAATATCCCGATCTTTATAAGTGATGGTAATATAATATCCTAATGATTTCTCTCCAATAAAATTCTTATTTTTTGTATTGTATTACTCATAAATTTTCAATTCAAATAAAACATATAAAATTAAATTAAATGAGTTTAAAATTTTATTTAATTAATAAACTTTTGTAGTTTTAGATTTAATTTGTACCTAACTTTTTATATCTTTTTTTAAATCAATAATATCTATAACAAGCCAAATAAATAAAAAAATGTAAAGCAAAATAACATATTTTCAATTAGTAAATGATTAGCTAGTGATTTAACTTATCAAAACTGAAGAATATTTTGTCAATTATAAAATTTATGTTAATACAAAATTGAAATGAAAATTTAATTCTTTAGATTATTCAATGGTGTTCATATATATATGAGAAGTAAATTATTATTATTAAAAAAACTATAAAAGAATGTAAATTGTTTATTTTTTCTTAAATCCAAAATAAATAAAAATTAAGATAAACTTAAAAACCAATCTAATTTAATCTAATAAACTTGAATGATATTTTACACAATCAAGATATTGAAAATTATATTTTAAATATTTACTTCTTTTATTTTTGTTTTGATTAAATTTAATTATAATCAATACATATTAAATTGAATAATTTAAATTCAATACGTATTAAATTGAATGTTTAGGGGCGAAACTAATAATTTTTGTGGGGGAGAAAATTTTGGGATATTATATTACCATCACTTATAAAGGTCGGGATATTTATCTTACTTTTGAAAGGTCGGGATATATTTTTAACACCCTATTAAAGGTTGAGTTATTTTAATATATATATATTTTTATCTTACTTTTGAAAGGTCGGGATATATTTATCTTACTCGTACATCTTGTTATGTTCAGGACCCTGGAACTAAGGAAGTGATGTTGTCTGGTGAGAGGAAACATGGGCTATACAAAGTGCTGTCAGTTGATCAAGCAAGAAGCTGGGGAATCAAGAAGCAGTGTCATGTTTTGCCTTCAAAATCTTGGAATAAAGCTAGCTGTGATTTAGATGTAACACATGCTAGACTTGGACATAGCTCAGTTTCAAAGATGAGACATTTGCAGTTTATGAATCAGGCAGACTTGAATGATTTTCATTGTGACACTTGTGCATTGTGTAAGCATCACAGACTTCCCTTTGAGAGTAATTTAAGCAAGGCTGATAAGCCTTTTGATTTGATCCATATGGATTTATGGGGACCATATAAAAGTGTTACTTATAATGGTTTTCAATATTTCCTTACTGTCCTAGATGATTGTTCTCGGATTACTTGGACCTTCTTGCTCAAAAATAAAATGCAGGTGTACAGAACTGTGACAGATTTTCTAGCATATGTAAGCAATCAATTTGAATGCTGTGTGAAATGCATAAGAACTGACAATGACACTGAATTCACATCAAGGCAGTGTCAAGAATTGTTTGCTGAGAAAGGAATTGTTCATGAGAAGACAGTACCTTATACTCCCCAACAGAATGGGAGAGTAGAGAGAAAACATAGACACCTTGTGGAGACTGCTAGAAGTATGAGATTACATGGAGGATTGCCAATCAAGTTTTGGGGAGAGTGCATTTTATCTGCAACTTATGTGATCAACAAGTTGCCCACTGAGATTTTGAAATGGAAATCACCTTATGAGGTGTTGTTTGGAAAGCCTGCTTCATATGATGAGTTGAAGGTACCTGGTTGCTTGTGTTATGCCTCAGTAAATCAACCAGGGAAAGATAAAATGTCTGCTAAAGCAAGGAGATGTATATTCCTTAGCTACCCTCATGGCCAGAAGGCCTATAAGGTGTGAGATTTGGATTCTAAAGTCACATTCATCAGCAGAGATGTGACATTTCAAGAAAAAAGGTTTCCTTTTAAGGAACTAGAGAAGCCAATGCAAATGGCTCCAAGCCAAGAGCATCATACTTTACCTCTTGTGAACCCTGCCACAGATACTGAACCCCAAACACAATACCATACTGTTGTGAGGAGGAAATCAAGTATGAAATATAATGAAATAACTCAAACCAGATTTGTTCCCCAGCAAATAATTACAAGACTCCTCCAATGCAGTAAGAGAAAGTCAGGATCGAATCCACGAGGAAGCGTGTCAGCGGATCCTAGGCAGCTGTAAATCTCACAGAAAAACAAACAGAAGACAGAAACAAAGAAGGAAGGACAAACGAAGACAAGAAATAGCAAACGAAAGCAAAGACAAACGTACTCGATCTCGACTACAACAACTCCTCTAGATCGACAGAAACTCAGAAAGTTGTAGATTGCAAATTCGAACACAGAATTCAGATTTTTGACAGAAATAAACTCAATATATCAAAGAACTTACAAAGCCAGGGTATCAACACCACAACGATAACCATGCAAAGTAACATATAAAGGCATAAAAGATCATGCTTTCCATCAAAATAACTTTCGTTACTAACAAATAGGCATATAGAGGCTTTCGCATAAACCCTAATTGTTACTAACCCTTTTCACATAATTAACCCAAGTTGCATTAAGATCATTTTCGTTTCAATAACACAAACAAGGATCACCTTCAACTCTCGCAAAAGAATCATGCTCATAGGGATAGAAGACGAATTGCATAACAAGATCTGACCTTTACCGCATCACCTTACATGGCCACCGTCGGGCTCACCCCAGCCCCAGAAGTGGGTAGACTACTCACTCTTCATCATCAAGAAAGATATTAAATAACAAAAGAAACTAACTTGCATTTAATTAAATAAAGAAAGCTTACAACCAACAAGACAAATCCGCTTTCGCCTTTCCAACTTCTCTCGCCACAAACTTTCTCTCTCTACTCCTACTTACTTGAATGGAATTGAATGTGAAATTGAATTTGAATGAATGAAAAACTAGCTCCTAAGGCTTTATTTATAGCCTTCTATTCCTTGCTAATCAAGGATAGAAATATCTATCTTTATCTAAATCTATATCTAAAGGCTTAAAAGATAAATAAAAGAAATTTAGGAATTAAATCAAAAAAGGGAAATTCTATCTAAAGAGCAAAATCTTCCATGTGTTGATAGGTGTGGATAGATGTTGATAGATCTCGGATATCTCGGACTCCTTCGGCCCCAAGGAAAGCCAAACCGCGTCGGACAGCAAACCGCGTAACGCGGCTTCGGACACGGCGCTCGTCGATCTCGAGTAGGACTGGCGTCGACTTGGGCTGGCTGGCTTGGTCGGGTAGCTCTGCTTGACAAGGCTCGGACTGGTACTCCTTGGCTCCTCGATCTCGACTAGCTGTACTCGAGATCGAGTAGAGTTGGCTCGGCTTCTCCGTCCTCGGCTTCTCGGCTTGTCTCAACTTGTCGACTCCGGACATGGTGTCTAGGCGTGGTCGATCTCGACAAGAGTTACTCGAGATCGAGTTGGGTTCCGGGATCGGGTTGTCTCTGACTCAGTGTCCTCGATCAGTTCTGCTCGACCAGGTGTGCTCGGACAGCCTTTGTCGAGATCGAGTAAGTGTACTCGAGATCGAGTAAAGTTCTTTCAGCTTTCTGCTCTGTTCTTGACACGCACTTTCCCGAGTCCTCGTTTGTCGGATTGACGCATATGACCATGCGTTGGAAAGCTCTTTCCGAGGGCTACAACTCTCATGAAGACATCAAAGCTTGATTCAGAACGAAGAATGGTGAAAAATGGCGTTTTCTCCAGCTACACCATTTTTAGCCTCTCCATGAGTTTCCTTTAAGCTCCAAAGTACGTCCGATTTCTGCGAAATATAACCAAAACTTGTGTAGACCTCCATATATTGCAAATAAGTGTAAACTACACAGATTCTGTATTATTCTAACCCAAATGCATGCAATGTATGCAGAAATCGATATAAAAGTAAGTGTAAAACATGGCAAATTAGGCTCACAACACATACCCCTCTTAATACACATACTACTAATCCTATACTCAGTTTCAATGATGAAGTGGTGCCTAATACTTCTTCCTCTTCTTCCTCCCATAGCCCCCCTTCCCAAACACATGTCCATAACCCCATACAAACACAACCCAATGTCAATTTCTTAGATGATCACACTGAGTTTCCACCCTTGAGAAGATCATCTAGAGTCATTAATCCACCAAGGCACCTACAAGACTTTGTCCATCAAAACAGAAGAAGTAATTCTTCCCAATCCCAAAGTTTTCTTGTCACTTGTCTTGACAAAACCCATGATAAAGATCTTGCATTCATTCCATCCTTTGCCCTTATGGCAAGCTTACACGAACCTGTGCATTACAGACATGTTGTAACAGAAGATCATTGGGTGAAAGCAATGAATACTGAAATTGAGGCTCTTGAAGCAAATAGAACATGGGAGATGGTGGATTTGCCTCCTGGAAAGAAAGCTATAGGAAGCAAATGGGTATATAAAATAAAGTACAGGCCTGATGGATCTATAGAAAGATTCAAAGCCAAGTTGGTTGCAAAAGGATACAATCAAATAAAGGGAAAGGATTATAAACATACATTTCCCCAGTTGCAAAGTTTAGCACAGTTAGATTGCTGTTGGCACTGGCAACAGTAAAAAATTGGCCATTGCATAAACTTGATGTGAATAATGCCTTCTTACACGGGCATTTAGAAGAAGAAGTATTCATGCAGCCACCTGAAGGATATGCTTTATCTAAGCCTAATCAGGTTTGTAAACTTAGGAAATCTATTTATGGGCTCAAACAAGCTTCTAGGCAATGGAATGCTGAGCTTTGTAGATTTCTTATGAGTTTGGGATATGAACAATGCCTTGGGGATTATTCCTTATTTGTGAAGAAAGTGAGAGCTGGAATTGTAACAGCTCTTGTATATGTTGATGATCTCCTTCTGACTGGTGATGATGAGGACTGCATACCACAAACTAAATTGGCCCTACATCATGAATTCACTATCAAGGATCTGGGATATGCCAGATATTTCTTAGGCTTGGAGATCTCCAGAAATGGTTCAGGCACTCACCTTCATCAAAGGAAGTATGTGGTTGACATATTATCTGACTGCAACATGCTTGATTGCAAACATGCTTCTTTTCCTCTTCCCATGGGATTGAAACTATCCACTGATGTAGGAGAAATATTATCAGATCCTGAGATCTACAGAAGATTGATAGGGAGATTGTTGTTTCTCAATCTCACTAGACCTGATATTACTTATGTTGTTCAGCATCTTAGTCAATTTATGACTGAACCAAGACATCCTCACTATGAAGCTGCTCTGCATGTAGTAAGGTACTTGAAAGGCACTCTGGCTGTAGGCCGTTATTATCCTACATCCTCTCCTACATCTCTTGCAGCCTATTGTGATGCAGATTGGGGCACTTGTCAATTTAGTGCCAAGTCTTTGACTGGATATTGTGTGTTCTTGGGCAATTGCCTTGTTTCATGGAAAACAAAGATGCAAAGCACTGTCTCCAAGTCCTCTGCTGAGGCTGAATACAGAAGCATGTCAACCACCACAAGCGAGTTAATTTGGGTAGAAGGCATATTGCAAGCATTGTCTGTTCTTGTGCCACAACCTATACCTCTATACTGTGATAGCAGATCTGCAATCCATATAGTTGAGAATCCTGTTTTCCATGAAAGAACCAAGTATTTGAAGATAGATTGTCACTTCATACGCCAGTATCTCATCACTGGTTTTATTCATCCACAACATGTAAAGACATGAGTTCAACTTGCAGACATTCTAACTAAACCTTTGGGTGAAAAGCAACACTTATTCTTTTCTCTCAAGTTGGGTCTTGTATGATTCTCAACAACCCCAACTTGAGGGGGGGGGGGTATGAAGTTGATATACATGTTATATGCTTTCATTATGCATATAACATATGCTGTCCTAGCTCACTATCAACTCACTTTGCTGAGCTCATCTTTCTTCATTTACATTTCATTCCAGCTGCATTTCAATTTGGTTGTAATAAGAGACAGCTTGCACTATTTTGTTTGCTTGTGATCATCCAATCATAGGTGAGGATTCCATGCTATATATGCTGGCCTCTCTCTATGTTTTCGAGTAGGGTTTTGGGTAATTGTGAGAGCTGCAAGGTCATCTGGCCGCCTCTGCACACTTGCCATTTGCATATCAATGAAACAGTGACTGAGGTTCACTGGTTTTAGATATTTCTTCCTTTTATTTTGCCTTGATCACTGCTAATGCTGTATATATTGATCATCTGATCATATTATTCACAGTATTACATCATATTTACATTTAAACGATTGATAATACGCACTCTTATTACCACTTTATTTAATTCAGACGACGATATTCTTCAATGAAAAAACATAGAGAAATTATAATATACCCAAATTATTACCCGATCAAAAATAAAATAAAATAAAGAAATTATAATATTTCTCATTAATCATTACCCTATTTGAAAAAAAAAATCAACATAATTACAACAGCTATAAGCTTTTGGTGATTGCTCCCTCAAACCTTCAGAATTTCACGTGACAATATGCTTTTAGTGCCTTGTATATTGGGTAAGTTAATAAAATAAAATGGGTACAAAAAGTAATTATTTAATTTATTCAACCTCAATCGATCATTTCACAACTTTTACACTTTATAGCAAAATAGTATTTCATATACTATCAAACATTAATTTGTCTTTGCTGCAAAAATTAATCCAAGTATACAAAAAAATGATTATATATGTGTGTGTGTGTAGTGTTGCAAATCTCAAAATTTCGTATTGTTAAATTTATAAAGTTTTAAAAACGGGAAAACAGAGACGTTGTAAACAGTCTAATGGCTCTCGACAGAACCACGTTCACATCATCAAAATCACAATCACAAATTTAAATTATTAAAAAAAAAAAACAATCACAAATTTTAAAATTGTTGGTAACGGTAAATATTTTACCTTCCCTAGAAAACAAAATAAGTTGGTGTGTGTATTTTATTTATCAATAAGGAAAATAATTTGCTTAGCTGTCAAAAACTATTCCAATAAATAAATTCGGTTGTTTGCATAGAAAACCTGAAAACATGGCAATTCCGGAAATTAAACGTTGCAATGACTGAAAATATCATGTAACGCTTGAAATGACATTTTTACCCTCCAATTTTCGTAAATTTACACCCTCCAACCCATCTCTTCTTCATCATCTTCTTCGTCTTCACCCCCTTTCGGCCTTTCCCCCCTTTTGTGTGTGCTGTTCTTCAATCTACACTGCTTTTATTAATTCACCTCTGTTTCCCACTCCCCTTTAATTTAATCTCTCTCTCTCTCTCTCTCATGCTCGTGCTGGCAAGTTAGCCGCCTTGATGTTCACAAAAACCCTTTCCAAGTATAAACCCCTTCTCTTTCATCGCAAGTTTCAATTACTAGTTGAGATTTGCTCAAATTTTGTTTTCCGGTCGTCTGAGATTTAGGTTTTTGCTTGGTTGCTAACCGGCAATGCCGGTTGAGGTTATTAGAGTCAAAGAGTAGGTTATCGATTCCCGCTTTTGCAAGGGGAGCTCTCTATTCGGCGAATTTGCTGAAGATTTACAGACTTTAGGTTTGTGTTTGAACAATCTCTCTGGAAATGTTGTCTAAATCGCCGACGACGTTGGCTCGAAGCTCGTTGGAAGTGATGCTGGAGAACCTCCGGTGTCAGGATGAGAAGCCCAGGGACTTACCACCGGCGTTGCCATCTCGTCCGACGTCTAAAGCTCGTTTGCCCTCTGCTCGGCGGTCGTTGCCGGTAAACTTCAAGGTCAACGAGAAGCAAACAGTCGCTGAAGTCAAGGAGGTGAAGAGAAAGTCCGATTTTGGGAGAGAAACGAAGATCAATACTTTTGGGAGGAAAAAAATCAAATCTGATCAGTTCAACGAGAACTCTCCTTACCGTAGCCGGATTCCGCAAGAGGCGGCTGCCGGTGGGAGGGCCGGTGCTGTCCCAGCGGTTGCATCCACTTCTCCGCGGACAGTTGACTGCGACGACAATATTGGGTATTTTATCAAAAAGGTAAGGAATAGAAGGAAATCGAATCTACATGGAATGCTATGTTTTGGATTAATTGTAAGCGTTGAATTTTGCTCACAGTGTCATGATTTTCATAATTGTTGTTATTGGCTTCCTGATTTTCTGTTTGTCCAGTTAGGTAAAAATGACTTAAGGCTCATTATTGATCTAGATTTCAAGGTCAAAGGTTGTAGTTCTCTGCCTTAAATGAGAAGATTTGGTAAATTGTGGGAAGGGGCATTCACTTTCGGTGATCATGTAATTATGTTTAGGATCAGTTAGAACTTAGAATGAAGATTTGTTTTTCATGGATTCAAAAAAAGTTCCTTTTACAGCTCAATGCATTGTCCTGTTGTGCTGCTTGTCTTGATTTAGTGTTCTTTGTTTTCTTAGATCGGGAATTTATTTGTATTTTTCTGTTAAAACTTTTCTTTCAAGCTGTTGATTTTTATTACCTATGCTCTATGTGACACAGTGCCTGGGCCATATGAAACTAACTGTGTAAGCTAATTCTGTAAGATTAACTGTGCAAGCAAATCCTTTCTACATCCACCCACTAACTGTTATCATAATTACTCAAATATTTGGTTTATTTTTATAGTTGTCTCATCATTGAGCAATTTAACTTTAAGAAGATCTGTTTGATTTGCTCAGGTGCAATATTTGGTTTAAAATTACTCCTCGGGGAGCCTTTTTATGTAAAGATTATCACAGCCCACATTATTTGCAGAACTAGCACTCTAGCAGTTCACAGCATCAAATATTCAAAGTTGGTTTATCCTCGATGTATATATGTGCCTGCTCTTTTTTGTTCGTTTTTTCCTCTTTTAGTATTGACATTCATCCCCATCCCCAACCCAAAAGTTCAAATAAATAAATAAATGCGGGTAATCCTTCAGGTGAGGATTAGGACTTTTTCATTATCCTTTTGCTGCTACAGTTAAGGACCTGCAATTTCATCATTGCCTTTGAAATAATCTCTTTAAACATGTATCACAAAATCAGTAAGGATTCATGGAAAGGCTTCACCCTAAAAACTTTTCATCTCAGAAACTCCGTGTTTGGTGTTGGCAACCTTCCCAAAAGTGGGAGTCTGGCATCATTCAATCAGTATCAGGCGATGAAGCTTCTGTACGGCTCTCAGCTGGAAATGTGAGTTCAGTAGATTGTTTTTGGATTTTATTGATACAATTCATGGCTCATTTAGTTCATATGATGATAATTGTTGTTTTAAATAGGTCGTAAAAGCGTCCACAGGATATCTCTTACCCGCAAACCCCGATGTTCTAGACAGTGTACATGATCTTATACAGCTTAGTTATTTGAATGAACCCTCAGTTCTTCACAATCTACAGCACAGATACCAAAGCAATATGATTTATGTAAGTTATACAGATTCATTTATTCATCATAGTCTATGTCTGTGTTAAGAGTTTTTGAGTGTCATCTTTATTTTTATTATATTTTTCGAGTTTTGTTGTTTAGAGTAAGGCAGGGCCTGTCCTGATTGCTGTCAACCCCTTCAAAGATTTGCAAATATATGGAAGCAACTTCATCAGTTCTTACAGGGAGAAACTTGCAAATTGTCCTCATGTTTATGCTGTAGCTGATGCTGCTTATGATGAGATGATGAAAGGTATATTAGCATGTTGCTATTTATTCTATAATTTTCTATTGCTGTACACTTACATTTTTAGATTTGTTGTCTGCTTGACCATTTAATGCTCTTTTCTTTGTTCATTTCCCGCAGTTGGTGTGAACCAATCTATCATTATAAGGTCAGTTCATTTTCATTTCCTGGTTGCAGTTTAGTTCAATTAGAAATTCCTTAATGAACGTTCATTGTAAAATGTATCTTCCCCCATGATGGTCTAAAACTTTTCTTTTGAATTTGCAGTGGTGAAAGTGGTGCTGGGAAAACTGAAACAGCAAAGTTTGCAATCCAGTACTTGGCTTCTCTTGGTGGAGGTGGTGAAATTGAAAAAAAAATTCACCAAACAAGTTGTATACTGGAAGCATTTGCCAATGCAAAAACATCCAGGAATAATAATTCCAGTAGATTTGTAAGTCCATTCAAATGCAAATAACCTGACCTTGATATGTGCTTTGTTCTCAGTTTTTCCTTTCCCTCTGCTTTTTTGGTTGCTGATTCATTTATTTTGTAGAACGGATGTGGTTTTCAAAAGAGTCCCCCCCCCCTCCCCCAACATTTGCTTATAAAATATGCTATTAACTCTTAGCAATTTCCTACTGTTAGGGGAAGTTGTTTGAGATTCATTTTAGCACGGCGGGGACAATGTGTGGTGCTGTAATTCAAACTTGTAAGCACATTTATCAGACATAATGTACTGAAGGTCATTTTCTAATTAATAAATTATTTACTCACTTGGTTATTTGATCTCGTTTGCATTTGTTGATTTGGCAATTGGCAGTCCTACTTGAAAAGGTTAGTTTCTATTTTGTCAAGGCTAAATTGCATCTTAAAGAGATAAAGTGCAATAGCAGGCTCAAATTTGACGGTTGTACTGTTTGTGCAGTCAAGAGTAGTTCAGCTTGCCAAGGGGGAAAGATCTTTCCATGTATTTTATCAACTCTGTGCTGGGGCCTCTTCTGCTCTCAGAGGTTGTGTTTATTATCAGTTGAATGAGTTTGTACTCTTTAATGTGCATTTGCTAGTTATGCATTTATTTAAAAATCAGTTCAACTGCTTATTTTTTTTATCCTCATCAAAATTTCTTGTTTGTCCATCAGATAAACTGAACATAAAGACTGCTAGTGATTACTATTATCTCAGCCAAAGTGATTGCCTCCAAATTGGGGGTGTTGATGATGCTGATAGACATCGTAAACTAATGGTAATTTCATCCATAGTTGTTGGTCCTCAAAGAAATCTTGCTACGTCAGTTGCATAGTGAAATTCTGGTTGATCTTTTCCATACAATGTATACAGGAAGCATTGGATATTGTCCAGATCAACAAGAAAGATCAGGAGAGCATGCTTTCAATTCTTGTGGCTATATTGTGGTTGGGAAACATAAAGTTTGAAGTAATTGACAATGAAGATCATGTACAAGTGGTGATTGATGAAGGTAACCAACTACGTTGCCTTCTAGAATGGGGGAATTGTGAGATTAAGAGCTATTAACTAGGGTTGGTTCTTAGGTCTTGAAAGGCTGTTGATAGTCTAAACAAGCTTATAAAGGGTTAATAAATAGTTAAAGAAACAGATGCTAGGTATTTTGTCTTTCATTTTTTCTGATTAGACTAGTATAAGCAGTTTGTTAGTCTAATGTAATTTCTGGAAAGATGGATGTTTTTCCTTCTTAAGTTGCTTTCAGTTTTGGAGGATGAAATAAAAAAAGACAAATGTTTGAATGATAATATGAATAGCTTAGTCACAATCCCAAAATTACAGCAATCCCCATGGAATCTAGCATCCAGTTAGTCTCTGTGGTAAAGTGTTTTCTGGTCTTTTCTGAATTAAGTGGAGAACATATTTCATCTCTATATGTTCTGTTGTTCTTACTGTGTTTGTTTGTGTTACTTGGATCTGAAAGTGGCTCACTGAGCTTAGTCTGGTTTGTTATTTGCAGCTGTTGCCAGTGCTGCCAAGTTAATGGGTTGCAGTACCAAGGATTTGACACAAGTTTTATCTACTGATAACATCAAGGCTGGAAAGGATAGGGTTGCCAAAAACTTGACCTTGCAGCAAGTATGCTCTTCCTCTGTCTTCTCCACATATAAACATGGCAACATTAGGTTTTATTTGATGTTGATTATTTAGTTTATCTATTTTGTAGGCTATGGATGCCCGGGATGCATTGGCAAAATTTATTTATTCAAGATTATTTGATTGGCTTGTCGATCAAATAAATAAGTCGCTTGCATTTGATAAATGCGGCTCTGAAAGAGCAATTAACATACTAGACATTTATGGGTTTGAATCATTTCAGGTGTGTGTGTTTATCTCTTGAACTGACTGAGAGATTTGAAAGGTTTTATACTCTATATATCTCATTCCTGGCTTATAATGTCATTTTCAGAGGAACTGTTTTGAGCAGTTCTGTATCAATTATGCAAATGAGAGACTGCAGCAACATTTCTATCACCATCTATTTAAGCTTGAGCAAGAGGTTAGATTTTGCTTGGTATTTTCTTGATAATATCACAATATCATGCTCATCATTCTTCCGGGTCAATTTTATGTTAGGAGCTCACAAATAATCTAAGACACTGTTTTGAGGAGTTATGAAAATGCTTTTAGGAAAACCCAACTGATCCTTGTAGATCTTGTAGACACTACATAATGAGTTCTTAGAAGCAGCTTGAAGTTTTATTGATGAGATGATATGTAGACTGTATTCAACCTTAAGACAGGCTTCCGTTGCATCAAATTATTGCTGATAGATTGCATTTGTACCACAGATTCGAATGAAATGATTTAATAGAACAGTTAAATTATCTGGATTTGGAATGACCAGTTGATTGTTTTGACTTTTGAGTATAGTTCCATGCACGTAATTTTCGTTAACTGCTCTAGTATTTTCTTCATGTGCGACCTTCAAATCTTCCTAGGTTGGTTATGCTTATGACTTATGAGGCTTTATTCTTTCCTTTTCAGGAGTATGAAGCAGATGGGATTGATTGGACAAAAGTTGATTTTGAAGACAATCAAGACTGCCTTGATCTCTTTGAAAAGGTACTTTTATATCAACCTTACTATGCTGAGAGTGTGTTATATCTTCTGATACAGCATTTTATGAACAATGAATTCTGGTATGTCCATTTAATGGGTCTTGGAATCTGCTAGAATGTCAATGATGTAGATATTGTTAGTGTTTACTTTGCAATGTTTATTCTCTTGTGGGCTGTCATGCTGTTGAATTATTTGAAATTGCTTATTAATGGAGAATCTTTCTTATTCTGTAGCATTCAGTGACAGACTTTGCTTTAACATTAATTTTATATGTTTTATATGACACAGAAACCACTTGGATTGTTATCTTTACTGGATGAAGAGTCAAATTTCCCCACTGCCACAGAGTTGACGCTTGCAGACAAGGTTAAGCAGCGGCTGAGTTCTAATCCCCATTTTAAAGGGGGTGATGATGGGAGGTTCAACATTCGTCATTATGCAGGAGAGGTTAGTTTATATTTGAAGAAGCTTTATATGAGCTATTATAAAAATAAATAAATAAATTCCAGGTCCCAGTTTCTTCTGAAAGTGATATGCACCTGTTGGTTATTATTGATCGTTAAACTTGATTCAATTTCTTGTTAAAAAATACCTTTACAAACACTCGGTAATATAAAAATAAGGCAGGAAAGGGAGGAAATAGGTTTTGATGATCTGGAACTGTGTATTTGTCTGTCCTTTATATATTTATCTGAGAATTACTCATAACTACTCCATATTATGCAAGTGTCCCTTTATTATATCAACTTTTACAAGTTTTGCAGCATTAAATTATGTTTATCTTTTTTTCCTTCACTAAATAGAACTAGAGTCTACAGCAGTAAATCTTTTAGCTTTATGTAATAATGAACTGAATCAAATGGGTCACTGAACTCCCCTCTTCTTTTTTGTTCTTCTATGAAGTAGTTGGTCAGCAAATGTTTTTCAACTTCACACTTCTCAAGAGAAGACACTCCGTCACTGCAACGGCAGATTTGCAGGAGGGCTGTGTAAACTATAAGGGTAAATTGCAACTAATATCCCAATCTTTAGGGATAGTTGCTTTCAATACCCTAACCTTGTAAAATTTCACAAAATATCTTAACCTATACTATTAGTTGCACTTAACACCCTGGATGAGATTCTTAAATTTAAAAAATTACCCACATAATACAAAAATTACAAAAATCGCCCATATTCATAAAATGTTTTCAATAAACTCCTAATAAATTTTAAAATTTGAAATTAAAAAAATCTCTTACAATTTAAGCCAACCCAACCCACCATCCAAAAATAATTATAACAGGTATATAAAATCTACTCCTTCAAAATATAATATAATTACTTTAGCATCTACTCATTTAAAATTTTAATATAATCAAACAAAATAATTAATTATTTATCTAAAAAACAAACATTATAATTAAAATCTAAATTTATATAAGTCTGTCTCGATACATGCCGATTTGTACATCTATATATTCCATATATATTATTTGATACAATATATACTGTCTTTTTGGTTAATATTATGTTATATATACTAAAACTAATACATAACATCTTATAATGTATCACACATAAATTCCATGGTATTAAAAAAAATGATTCTATAAGAAATGTTTAACATAATAGTTTTACAAAAATAAAATAAAGTAGATTTAAAAAATAAATGGTAAAAGATATGATAACCATTTGCAATCAATAATTATATAATAAATATATACTAAAAATAATATGGTAAAAAATAATAATTTTACCATATTATTTTTAATATATCTTTATCATGTAACTCTTTATATATTACAAACGGTTATCATATCTCATAGCATTTATTTATTAAAATCTACATTATTTTATTTTTGTAAAAGTATTATGTTTAAGATAAATAAATAACTATTTCGAGTAATTATATTAAGATATTAAATGAGTAAATGCTAAAATAATTATATTATATTTTTAAAGGAGTAGATTTTATATACTTGTTATAATTATTTTTGGATGGTGGGTTGGGTGAGCTTAAATTGTAAGAGATTTTTTTAATTTCAAATTTTAAAATTTATTAGGAGTTTATTGAAAACATTTTATAAATATGGGCGATTTTTGTAATTTTTGTATGATGTGGGTAATTTTTAAATTTAAGAATCTCATCTAGGGTGTTAAGTGCAACTAATAGTATAGGTTAGGATATTTTGTAAAATTTTACAAGGTTAGAGTATTGAAAGCAACTATCCCTAAAGGTTGGGATATTAGTTGCAATTTACCCAAACTATAATGATGAATGTCTAAAAAATAATGTAGAGAAAATGAGACAAAAAATGGAGAAACTTCCGTATTGCTTTTTGGATATTGTTTTGCTTGGTTGAACTATGCTTTAATGAGATAATTCTATATTATGTAGTCCAGTATAAAATTTATTCTCATCATTGCATGTTGAATGTTCTTTGCAAATATGCTTGCCATCTTTTCCGTTGCTGATTAGGAAAAATGTGGGGAATACAGATATAAGGGAAACATTTTCTCCGTAAGGGTTTTGATAATATTTGCTGTAATGTTCGTCAACGGGTTAGAATATGACAACTTTTTATCCAACCTGCTGTGTGTCCATCAGGTTCTGTATGATACTACTGGCTTCTTGGAAAAGAATAGAGATCCTCAGCCCTCTGAGTCCATGCTTATGCTCATGTCATGCAGTGCTCCACTTCTTCAGTTGTTTACCTCCGGCAATCTCGACCAATCCAATTTGTCTATGGATGCTGCTCAGTATGGGATGTTGGATGTCCCAAAACAAAGTGTTGGGACAAAGTTCAAGGTATGAAACCTGTAAGAATGAAGTTAGTATATCCTTCAGCAATCATATAGCATTGTCATGAATTACTTAGCTATTAGGATCTTAGAAGATACAGTTTATAAACAGAAGACGGAAACCATGGAAATAATCAGAGATAGTAAACTATTTGTTAATTGGTAAAGACAAACTACTACTTGTAATTGTGTGATACATTTTAGGTTAGTCCACTCCTTTGGGCACACTTTTCTGCTTAAGATTCCTAAGGATTTCTCCTGACAAGACTGTTCACATTTTGTATGCTACATATGAAGGGCCAAATGTACAGATTGATGCAGCACTTGGAAAATACGACACCACATTTTATATGCTGCATGAAACCAAATCATAAGCAACTTCCTGGTGTATATCAGACAGATCTTGTTGCTGAACAGCTCAAATCTTGTGGAATTCTGGAAGTTGTTAGGACTGCAAGATCTAACTACCCTTCTAGGATTACACATCAAGATTTTGCACAGAGGTAGATCATCAAGCCTTTCTGGGGTGTTGGGGGGGGGGGGGGGGGGGGGGGGTTATAATGTATAATACATTCATGGAGGTTTCATAAAAGATTCACTCTTTGTGCATACACAGGTTCGGATTCCTACTTTTGGACAAAAGTGTGCCTCAGGATCCCTTAAATATATCAGTTGCTGTTCTCCACCAATACAACATCCTGCCTGAAATGTACCAAGTTGGCTACACAAAATTTTATTTCCGTACAGCACAGGTGACCTTTCGAACTAATTCCTTTCTTTCTTTTTACCGAAGATTGGCGCTATTTCTAGTTTTATTGGAAACAGGATGAAGATGTTTCAGTGATCTGCAAATATTTATCCTTTGTAAATGCTCAACTTAAGAGGACTACTTCACCAGGTTGTTATCTAGAAAACTACAGCACCAGATTTTTCATTAACAGCATCATGTTCCATATTTACTCAGATGCAAAGTTGAATATGTATACAATGACAGCTGCATATGAACAAAGTTGAACTGTTCAATGTTCTTGTGCATAGTTCCTTCTTTAGAAAAGCTTATTTTCATTTGACGATAAGCATGTGAGTGCTGCTATCTTTTCATTGATCCGGTCTCAGTTATAGTGGAATAAAATTGAATAGTGCAACAGTAGTGCTTGATCATTGACAATAAATATCTGGCTAATGTGTCAAGGAAGGAGATTATTTATGTATGGATGTATAAATAAAAGTATATTCTGAAAAGGCATTGATTTTTGGTAGGGATTTTCATCTCCTAATATTTCATATTGTTGCCTTTTGCAGTTTGGGGGACTGGAGAATACGAGGAAACGTGTCCTGCAGTCTGTTGTTGGGGTTCAAAAGCGCTTCCGTGGCTACATTGCTCGTTGTCAATATCATGAATTTAAAAGAAGAGTGGCCACTCTGCAATCCTGTAATACACTCATTTCCCTTGTTTATCCATGTTAAATTGTCAGTTCTGTGTCCCTTGGTTCTTGCTTGCACATTTTTCACACCATTGCAAACAGTTAGATGATATCATATTGCTTTCTGATAATCCCTTCATTTTCTGGGTTTGTGCTATGATCATTGGGCTATTTTATATGCATCTTAGTATCCAATTTACTTTTATGCTTAGTTTTTCATTATGTAAACTTTCTTATGCTTTGTCCTCAAAATGCAGTCATACGTGGTCAAACCACTAGAAGAGAGTACACTTTGTCCAAAAATCATAAAGCTAGTGCTAACTTACAAAATCATAAGCATAAGCACAGTGTTCCAAAGGCTAACGAGCAGCAAAAAGCAGCTGTGGAATTACAATCTGGTATATTTATTTGTAGTTTTATATACTTGTAAGTGGTTTGTCAAGCAAGTTCAATGTCCTCATTTTCGTATAATTTGATGCAGCAATACGGGGCGCCTTAGCCCAGAGACAATTGAATAACATGCAGAGCCTGGGATGTTCAAATCTTCAAGGCCCAGATGCTGATGAGAAATCGGAAAATAATGCGACGGAAGCAAAGGTGACGTAGCTTTTGTTCACTGGTTGATGAAATCCGTCAAACTATCAATTTATATTCAAGCATTCAAGTAAAATCTATTGAATCTGCTTGAAAGAGCAAAACACCCTGGTCTGTTTGTCACTTTTCATCCTTCAAATCAATTTATATTCCTCTCTTGTCTTCCACAAAATTTTGCTCAGGTTCCTTCCTCAGTAGTGGCGGAGCTTCAGAGACAGCTGGTAAAGGCAGAATCAAAAGCCGAAGCTACTTTGGGGGAAAATGAAGAAGGGCATTCTGATTCAACACAAAAAGATAATCACGAACTGCATTCAGCTCTGGATGAACTTAAGAGACGGCTTGAAAAGACAGAAGCAACTTTGGAGCAGAAGGAAGTGGAAAATGCTGCACTGAAGGTACAAATGCAAAAATATGAAAATCAATGGTCCGAGTATGAAGGTAAAATGAGATCAATGGAGGAGATGTGGCAGAAGCAAATGAAATCTTTGCAAGTAAGATTCCATTTAAAACATCTCTCCTCTTATGACTTAGTCTAGCATGTAGCATTTTGCTGGAATGTTTAATCTGTGTTATTTTGGTTCATCCAGGCAAGTTTAACAACTGCCAAAAACTCTCTTGCTGCTGAGAACGGTTCAGATCAACCGGGAAGGCCCGAGTCTTCCCTGTCCCCATCTCCATCCCCTTGCTATTTCGATTCAGATGATAACTTTTCACCACTAGATAGAACCCCTGGCGCTAGTACACCTATAATATCATCTGAGGCTGGCACTGGAGAAAGGGAGGCTAATGGTACCTCAAATCCGGTGAATCACTTGGCCAAGGAGTTTGAGCAAAAAAGAAATGGATTTGATGAAGATGCAAAGGCCATTCTTGACGTCAACAAAACAGGTTCCCATCCTGTGGATGAACTTAAAAGGTTGAAGATGAGATTTGCAGTATGGAAGAAAGAGTACAAGAGCCGCTTACGCGAGACAAAGGGCATGCTGCAGAAGCAAGGTAATGCAGACCCCGAAAGGAAAGGCCGGAAATGGTGGGGTAAAAAGAGAGACAAAGGGCATCCTGCAGAGGCAAGGTAATGCAGAACGCCCGAACAGAAAGGCCAGAAATGGTGAAAGTAAGAAGAGCCAAAAGTGAGCATAAATTTTGGAAGGCCATTCGAAATTTTATATATAAAAGCCTATAGAAGATATGCTCAGTTACCTGCCCATCTGGAGCATGCAATGAAGCTCATAGCGTGGAGGCGGGTGCTTTTTGTTTGCTGTTTATATCAACCATGTATGTATCTGCTGGGGATTGGTATCAAATTGCCCATCCATGGAATGAAATGATTACCCTGTTGTCAGCCTCAGTAATGTAATTTTTGGACATCATAGTTGGTAGTTTTCTGATATATAGAGACAGATGTTCTATAGTTTGTAGGATAGTCAGACCATCAAAACTGTATGTATTTTCATAGTGCAATGCATGTTTTGGAAAACCCCCCTTTCATCTTTTGATTATGTTGTTCAAACTTCAAACTTTTGTGGGTGAAATCATCAGATCTCTCATCAAATGAAGGTTCACAAGCATCAAGGATTCAACAGACAACGACACTAAAACACTGCCTTCCAGATCAAATTCTGATCATACATTCATTTCAAGTTCACAGAAAAGTATATTCACAAGATCCTCAAAATCGATTCGTCTATGATCCAGGGACGAACTTGGTAGCGTAAACCCAAGCGTTGTTGGCGACAGGGTTGTCCAAGTGGTCCAACAGGTTCTCCAGGGGGCCCTTGCCGGTAACAATGGCTTGGACAAAGAAGCCAAACATGGAGAACATGGCGAGCCTGCCATTCTTGATCTCCTTCACCTTGAGCTCAGCAAAGGTAACTGGGTCATCCGCGAGCCCAAGTGGGTCGAAGTACTGACCACCCGGGTACAGGTTGTTGCCCTCTCCAACGCCGTCCAGACCATTGATTCTGAACCCTTCAACAAGCCCCATGAGGATCACTTGGAAACCCAAGACAGCCAAGATGCTCTGGGCGTGAACCAGGTTCGGGTTTCCCAGGTAGTCAAGGCCTCCCTCCGAGAAGATCTGGGCTCCAGCCTTGAACCAAACTGGCTCCTTGAACTCCACTTTCACCCACTTCTGTAGCACTTCTGGGGTTATGCACCCCAAGGCTCCAAGCATTGCCCACCTCCCATGGATAACCTGAATGCCACCCAATACAAATCAATTCACATGGATTCATATAGACCTCCATGTCACCAAAATGTACAAAAATAATGACTACTTTAACTTTCAGAGATAGTTGCGACGTATGCACAAACTTTAATAAAGTAACTCGAGTTTGTGTGTTACATACTTACATGTAAAGTTCTTATAAAACGACTAACCAAAGTTTGTGTTATTTAGCGCAATTTGCTCAAAGATTTTTTATTTTTTATTTTTAAAAAAAAACACAATTTGATTGTATATGAATACCTCAAGGGCCCTGTTCTTAGCAAAGGCCTCAGGGTCAGCAGAGAGGCCAGCAGTGTCC
The DNA here is from genome assembly GCA_037127255.1 of Persicaria tinctoria. Lineage (NCBI taxonomy): Eukaryota > Viridiplantae > Streptophyta > Magnoliopsida > Caryophyllales > Polygonaceae > Persicaria > Persicaria tinctoria. Next base: position 14,571,608 of record JBANSL010000012.1, read on the forward strand.
CAGCCATAGTCACCGGGGAACTCTCCGGTCAGGTATGAAGGGATCTGAGCAGAGAAAGGTCCCAACCACTTGACTCTGTCTGGTCCATACCACATTTCATTTGCCTACAAACACCAAAAAATTACATAAGCAAATTTAAAAAAATCAGCAAAATTCAAACAAAGCCATAAAAATTTCAATACAAAGTGGAAAAAGAAAGAGAACCATGGTGAATTTGGGAGTGCCCATGGGAACATCTCTAAGGGCATTGGGCTGACCGCCGCGGGTTTGGCCGCTGAGGAATGGGGTTGGTCTAAGGAGAGTGCCTGAGCTAAACATGGATGCCATTGAATATTTGTGGTTGGAAAACCAAGTGTGAACTATGAAGTGCTTTTAGTGTTGCAAGGAAGTGAGGTTTGTGAGATTGGTAGAAGGGGCTAGAATCTAAGGGAAGTTTTATATGGGTGTGAAGGGGAGGTAACAAGTGGCCATGGATGGTGGAGAGTGGAGAGTGTGGTGGGGATGGAATTGGAGGGAAGCAAGCAATTTCCAACCAATGAGATGTCAAGGAAAGATATTACAATCTCCACCATCATATCCTTCTATCCACATATTCATCCTTGATTCCTTGCTTTGTTTGATATTTTTTTATTTTGGGCCGGTTCAGGGGAGTGGGCCGATCGGACCAATATGATTCTGGCCCAAATTTAGAAGGCTGGCCCAACCCATTAAGATGTTAGGGAAACAAACGAATTGAGAATTGGGGCCACTTCAATATAATCCCGCATTAAAAGTGGTGTAAGTTTCAAGCCCTGCATATAAGTAGGACAAGCTGGAGGTTATTCCACACTGTCAATTGATTTTGGGTACAACCCTTTGCTATGAAATTTTAATGTTGCACTAAACAAAATGTGGTAATTGGGCTAAATGGGCTCTTGCAATTTAGTTTCAACTAAACACATTTTCATATCGATTTTACCCCTTATATAGTTTCCTAGAAAGTATAATTCCTACATTTAACCAAACGAGACCTTATATATTCCTAAGGATAGATGTGTTCCTCTCCCCAACTTGTGGAATCGTTTTGTTTTGAGATAACTCTATTGTAAGGTTTGGAGAGCCCTTTTGAACTTATGTTCGGTTTACTATTGATCGAACCCCAAAGATGAATTGGATGGAGGCTTTGTCCTCCCCCTCTTTCTACGAAGACAAGTACTTGAGTTTGACGCCTTGGATCAATCGGGCATCCATTTGGTGCCTTAGACCACTCGGCCATCGAAGGAACTAAAGAAGACTAGAGAATTTGAAGAACTTGAAAGAACGTTGAAAAACTTGAGTTTGACACCTTAGACCACTCGGTTATCCTAATTGTTTCATGTATATAAAATTACATAATTCACTATGAAGCATCATGAATTATAATAGAGTTGGGCATTGTCAATTTAGCAAAAATTACACCCTCGCTTCCCATTATGTAACCTACATAACTATCTTTCTTTATACTTATACTAAAACTGATATGTAATATTTTATATATTTCCTCTGATCGGAAATAAACGATGTTTTAGATTAAGAAATGTCACTTCCACCTTTAAATACCTCATCACAGAACTTTTACTCCCCCATCACATTTGTTATACACAAATGTGATTTGTTAAACCAAAAAAAAGTACAAATTATATTTTTTTAGTATAAAAGTAAAAAAGAGTGTAATCATTACTTCTAAAACATCAAATATTGTCGATCAAATGTCACCTCCTAAAACATCAAATATTTCCGATCGGATGGAATATTATTTTGTCTTTGGTTCTTTTTCAACAAGGTAATAATTCAAAATCCTAGACAATACCCCTGTTAGAGAAATCGAGAGACCGAAAGAAAACGGTTGACGAACCAACCGTAATGACTCATGATACAACAAAAAAGTCAAACAAATACAAAAAAACAAATAAATAAAACGGAAATTTCGCGAGGTACCCATGTGGTATCGCAATTTTCACGAGGTATACAACTCTTTTGCATATTTCGCGTGGTACCCCTGAAGTTTTGAATTTTTTCGCCTCATGCCCTTCCTGGTTAAATCTAACGGATCTTGGTAATGTTCCGTTAGTTTTCAATTTTGAAATTAAAAAGAAAAAAGAAAAAAGAATGAACGGGCATAGAGAGAAGCGAAGAGAGAGATAGACCAGATCTGGCGGTGGCGGTTGCGGTGGTGGTGGAGGAGTCGTGTTGGGGTATTTCGACAGTCACACACTCACACAGATCTCGTCAACAAGGGAGTTGTTCCGATGAGCAGAATCGATGATGCGGCGTGGAGGATTCTTACACTGTGTTTGGCACATGGGTTTTTTAGGGGAAGGAAGGGGTGAGAAATTGGGAAAGAGAAAGGAAGGGGAGGAATTTCACTTTCCCATCAAATTCCACCGTATTGATGGGGTGTGAAATCCCACCAAATTGATCAGTTATCTACCTTTGTAATCCCTTCCCTTCCTCTTGATTGTTCACCCAAACACCAATTTTATTTTTCCCTCACTTCCCTTCCTAAAATTCCCACCAAATCCCATCTTCCAAACAGGATGTTAGGGTAAAGTTCACCATGGAAGCCAGAGTATAATCTACATACGAAACTGAAATGAACTGAATTTCACTATTGAATAGCTCATGAATTGGTCAATTGCAACAAGAACACAAAGATTTGGCGAGGGAAGCAGTGAGAAATTGCTGGTGTTGCTCAAGAACGGACACACCGCGCTGTTGCCGCTCCCGAAGAAAGCCGGCAAGATTCTCGTCGCTGGCACCCATGCGAACAACCTCGAATGGTCCTTGGAATTGCAGGGCATCAGCGACAGCAACCACAATCGCACTGATTTCTACTGATTCGCCTCAAAATTCTGAAACCCTAACTCTGCAAAATCGAATTTTTAGGAACGACGAACCTGTCGCTGGTAGATGAGGAGACAGAGGGGCAGGGAGTCGCCGGCATCCTCCTCCTCGGCAAACCTGTCGCTACACACCGTCATCGTCTTTACCCCTCTCCTCGTCGCCCTCGCCGACACCGCCTTCTTCCACCGGCCCTCCCCTTCCCGGCTCACCTTTGGTCTCTGTCTTCGCTTCTCGTCGGGGCCAGATCTGGTCTCTTCGCTTCTCGCCGGAGAGGGTCATGGGTTGGTCGGGGAGAGAGAAAAGCTGAGAGGTTCCATGTCCGTTCCTTTTTTCTTTTCCTTTTCTTTTTCTTTTTTTTTTATTGAAAATTAACGGAATCCGTTAGATTTAACCAGGGAGGGCATGAGGCGAAAAAATTCAAAATCTCAGGGGTACCACGCGAAATATACAAAAGAGTTGTATACCTCGCAAAAATTGCGATACCACAAGGGTATCTCGCGAAATTTCCGTAAATAAAAAGACCCAAATATAAGACCAACAGAGTGAAAATCATTAAAGGTGAAGGAAAGATTATAAACACCAAATAAAATATTATGCAAAATAAATTGCAAGTTTGTAAAAGGACGAAGGTAGAATAAAAAACACATAACAAGATAATATAAATAATTATTTAAAAAATAAAATACGTTGACGCATAAAAAGTTTCCCCACTAAAAATAACTTTTGATAAAAGAAGGAGCTAAGAAATATATTTTATAAAAAAAAATATTTGCTAGAACTTGGGATCGCGGAGCTAGGATTTGATTCAGGGGTGCTAAAAAAATTTCGTATTTTTTTTTATTTGTGTATACTTATTAAGAAGATTTTTTTAAAAAAAAATTCAAAAAACATTGAATTTGGGTTTTTTTAATGATTTTTTTGTGTTTAAATAGTTGAGAGTAACCAAAAAATAGAAGAGAAACAAAAAATATAGAAAAAAATCACGAAAAATTACTTTTAAAACAATATTGAAAGAAAAGATTAAATGTATAATTTAAATATAAATATGACATTTTTAAATGAAATAGTTGATAGAAACAAAAAACATAGAGAGAAATCAAGAAGAATTAAGGATATAGTAAAACAAATAAAAAGTTAAGGAATTGAGATTTGAACCCGAATTAAGGATATAGTAAAACAAATAAAAAGTTAAAAAAAATTGAGATTTGAACCCAAAAACCTTTGATTCTGCTTCTCTCTTTCCTTACCACTTGAGCTAAGTAACCCACTTGTTCCAAATATCATTTAAAGATATTATATTATCTTAAAAATACTAAATATATGGAAAAAAAAAAAAATTTGTATTTTTTTTTCCGCTAGGGGTGCTAGCTCTGCCCCTGACTAAAACCACCCGCCGCTCCAAGTCTCCAACCTCTTCCCTCCCCAACCAGCAGTGCCCGCTCTCGTTGCTACCACCTCCATGACCACTGCACCCACCGGTGCTCGTGCTCGTCCTCGCATCACTATCACCGCCTCCAAGAACACCGCACCCGACCATTAGCCCACTGAATTAAAAAGTTTAAAAGAGGACGCCAAGTGAGACCTAAGCATCTATATCTATATCTATATAAAATACTAACACAGAGACAGTTGGAGCGACCTCGCTGCCACGGAATTTTCTGGATTAAACGGGATTATTTTCGCTTGCGTGTCATTTTCTGGATTAAAGCGGTATTATATTTCTGGGCCACATCAATTAATAAACGAATATAGTTAGGTAAAGATATTAAATTTAACAATTGAAATAAATAATATGGTATCCATATATTAGTTGTTATACATATCTTTAAACATAAAATAAATCCATTGGTTTATTTGGGGTGAGGTAAAGATTAGAGTAATGATTAGATGTAAACAAATATGTTAAGTGTAACGATTAAATCTAAAAAGACATGTATTATTGAAAAAAATAGATTGGCTAAAAAGACATGTATTTTGAGACGGAGGGAATACTAAAGCAGATGCCTGAAACGGGCTTTGGTGCGATTTCGCATCTATGGAATTTTCAGGATTAAAACGGAATTATTTTTTCATACGTGTCATATTTTTGAATTAAAATGGTATTATCTTTTTGGTCTACATCAATTAATAAGTCAATATAGTTAGACAAAAAACTTATCTTTTTCGATCAATAATCTGTCTAATATAACCTTATATCTTAATTAGTTTTTTTTTTAAATATTCAGCCTTATATCTTAATTAGGTAGAAAAATTATCGTTTTAGATAAATCTATATAATATATACATGTGCTTCATACCGACAATTATTTTAGATAAATCTATCTGATAAGGTTTAACCAACTTATAAAAATATCATGTAGATAATTAAATTTTTTTAAAGTAACGTGTAAACCTATAAATCTATTTGGATAATGAATTGCATGATTTAGTCAATTAAATATAATTATAAATATAATTTTGTTAAAAGTAACGTATGTATATGTTAAGTGGTTAGTTTAGATCAAATTAAATAAATCATATAAAAAACACTAAAATTATATAATATTTAGTCAATTATTTTACCTTTTAGATCAAATTGAATATAATATATTTATATATGATTTTATTTTCGTGAGCCACGTCAGTTAATAATCTAAGATAACATTTTAATATAATTAATATAATAAAATATAATTTATTAATAAGACGCGCAACCGCGCGGGTACCGAATACTAGTAAAATACTAAAACAGAGACCGCTGAAGCGACCTCGCTGTCACGGAATTTTCTGGATTAAACGGGATTATTTTTGCTTACGTGACATTTTCTGAATTAAAGTTGTATTGTATTTCTGGGCCCACCAATTAATAAGCCAATATAAATAGTAAAAAAATCAATAATATATTCAATATAACCAATCTTTGTCAAATATTCTATCTTTTTAGATAAAATTGAATATATGTGTATAAAAAAATATTCAACCTTATATCATACTTAGTTGAAAATTTTATCTTTTTATATGAAATTGAATATATTTGTATGGATATATATCTCATCAGATTTTGTGTTGAATAGATAAATAATTAACGGTTTAAGATATAATATTTTAGTTGCTATATATATATATTCTAATCTTTGAGTCATCACCAAACACGAAACCTTCAATATCATTAGCAGGATCATTAGCTCTACAGTCTACACACAGATTTGAGGTGGATGATGGATTTAATTAGGAGCCTGCCGAGTATAGTTTGCTTGCAGTCTACGCACAAACTAGGAGCCGACGCTCTACAGTATACACACAAATTATATCATGTAGATCCACTTTTTAATTAGTCAATTAGTTTTGGACGTTATCTTCTTTTTGTAATGTTACATTAAATAAAACTTGAAAGTATTTAACCAAAGTTACCAAATCCCCAAAATAATAAAAACAATAATTAAAAAAAATAAACTCATTTATCAACATAGCATATAGTAATACGTACTTATTGTCTAATTTTTATCCGAGGCATATGTTAAGATTTCTTGAAAAAAAATTCTTAAAAGTATAGCATAATCATTCAATATCTATAAACATCTATATATCTATCTATACATTAATTTAAAATACTAAAATACGTGGCATTTTCTGAATTAATTAAAATGGTGTTATTTTTACATGCGTGTCATATTCTGGATTTAAATGATATTTTTTTAGCCACATCAATTAATAAGCCAATATAGTTAGATAATTTTTTTTCTTTTTAGATCAACTAATCTATTTAATATAACCTTATATCTTAATTAAGTATATAAATATTCATTAGCAAGCAACAACCTTTCTATTAAATCTATCATAACTTAATTCATCTTATCTTAATCATATATACTATATGTTTAACCGATACAATTTATAAATATAGATTTTAAATTTTTATTTTTTAATAAAGACAACCACCCTCAATAAGAGTTGTGCGTGCAATATTTTTTTATATAAAAAAAAATTTTGAATTATTTTCATTTACTGTTTGCTTACATTAAATATATTCTGTAAAATATTTTTCATGTTTGAAAATCATCTTAAATACCATCAAAGCATTTACAACGTTGTTTTGTAGCATCTATAAAATAATTTTATTAATCAAGATATAATATCAAAGTGATTAATCTTAAAAATAAATGAGGATTTAAATACATGTATATGAATAATCACCCTAGCTTTTATGTCAAAATTATTAAAAAAAAATTTCTTTATGAGTATTTTAAATTATTTTTAACATGTTAATATATAATATTGTGGGGCAACAATTTCGAATGGTCTAATATTCCACCCCTTAATAAAAAATATGTCATTTTGGTTTTTTAATTTTTTTAAAAAAATATATAATTTTTTTTATAATTTTATGCTTTTTATAAATAACTATGATAATAAAATATATAATAAAATAACATCAATTAATAAGCCAATATAATAGTCTCATTTATTCTTATAAATATTCAACCTTATATCTTAATTAGTTAGAAAACTTATCTTTTTATACTTCATATCTAAGAAATAATCTTTTCAATATAATAAATTAAATTTTTATAATTTTATCTACATATTAATTTGAAAGATTTAGTTTAAGTAAAAATGCATCTTTGTTAAATCGTAAAAATATGATATAAACATTTAAACAACGTACAATATCAAGTAGAAATCACACGTTTGGTAAAATCAAGCAGAAATCAAACACTACTTCTTTTTTACTAAACATACAATATCATTACTAAAATATTAAAAATATAATACTAACTTAAAGTCTTTTTAATAATACAAAAAAAATACAAAATATCATTACTAATTAACTTAAAATATAATGCAAACACCATACAAAAGTTTTTTTAAATTAGGGAAATATTTTACATGAATTTGATTTATTTTATGACTAACTTAAAGTCTTATTAAAAAAAATTTAAGCATAAAGTTTAGTAAAAATATTTCAAACAAATTAAAAGAATAAAAATATAATTTATTAACACAACGCGCGAGAGCGCGGGTACCAAATACTAGTAAAATATTAAAATAAAGACCCAGACGACGCCGTTTCATCTTATATAAGCAAGTCCCACTAAGATTTCCGTGAATCCCCAAATTCCAATCTTCCCTATACGCTCTCTTATCTTGAGTCTTGACTTCCTCCATAACAAGATCAATAACCTTTGGGAAGAGGGAGACGGAGGCGTAGACATGGCTGCAATTACAGGTTCAGGAGGGGTTACATTGGCTTCCTCGAAGCTCTCTCAGAGATCGGCTTTTCTCAATTCAAGGCGGGTATCATCTCGTCCTCCTCACAAGACCAAATTTGTAGTTCAGATGGCCGTCTCAGTGGATGAGAAGAGGAAAGCTTACACTCTTCAGAAATCCGAAGAAGCTTTCAGCAAAGCTAAGGTATACCCACCTTCAATTTCTCCCTCAATTTTGTTTTCTGCTGACTGTCTGGGGATTCACTGTGATAGGTTTTTTCAAATTTATCCAAAGTTATTCATGGGTTTTGAATTTTTGATTGATATGCTTGTACAACGGGTACATTGATCTGGGTTTGTTTGATTTCTGCCTTATCTAGTGATTTTCTGTGCCGCTGACCTTTTCCCTAAAGCTTGAGGATTTATTCTGGGTTTTGATTGAAATTCTTGTATACAATGGATACACTGATCTGGGTTTGTTTAATTTCTGCTTCTTTCTTGATTTCAGGCCTTTAGGGTTTACCTGATTGACGCTAATGCTTATGCTTGATAGGAGGACTATGTGACCTTAGTTTATGTAGGGACTGCTAACTGCAATTGGGGGTCTTTTTTCATGTAAATTTCTTTAGTCTCCAAGATCCTTGTCCTTGGAACAACTGTTTTTTGCAAATATACAGTAAACTAGACTAAATGATGTTGAGAGGAAAAACATCTGGCCACTTGTAAACGCAGTCTGCCAAAAATAAATAAAAATTGGCCATTTTGTGATGGCTGACATGCCATTTTGTTGAGAGTTGCAGTCTTGGCCTGTGTTTGCAAATGAGAGATTTTAAGTCAGCCTATTTGTCGCAGATGCCTCAATAGGAAGTTTCCGTAAGTTTCACTAGTATTCCATTTAGTGCTATTAACCTTTTCTTATTGAATAGTTTGGGTGGTGGATGGAGAGCAATGAAGGCTAAATCTCTGAATTCTGTTTGTCTTTTTCCCGAGGAGAATTTTGTCTAGCTCTATGATTTGCTTGTGAGCAATGTGAAAAATATTTAGCCTTTTCAATGCTCTTTACTGGGTGCCGAATTCTTAGTTCTTAGTTTTTATGTTGCTTCTGCGATTGCTTGGCATTTTCAAATGTGTTGATGATTACACATCATGAATTTGTAGGAATTGATGCCCGGAGGTGTAAATTCCCCAGTTCGCGCCTTCAAATCTGTCGGTGGCCAACCTATTTTGATAGATTCTGTCAAGGGCTCTCACATGTGGGATATTGATGGCAACGAGTACATTGACTATGTTGGATCTTGGGGTCCAGCTATTATTGGCCATGCAGATGATGAGGTTTAACTTTAATCCTTTTGCTCTTGCTTTGAACAGTTATTAAGGAATGTATGATATACGTAGTATATTTATTCGTTTATCTTAATGTTTTAGGTTAATTGTTCTTTATTTTTTTTTGGATAATTGGTTTTTTCATCCTTGAGGAACTTTCTTATGTTGAACTATTTATTTGGTGCATCAATGTATCTTTCAAATCCTTTGTTAAGTTTGTAGTATCTCATTTATGCATCTTCTCCTAGCTTGAAAAACACAGCATAGTGATTGGGACATCCGTATTGTTAATGTCAATATCTTATGCGAGATGTTGCATTCACACCACTGATTTTTTTTTTTTTTAAAAAAATCCTTAGGTACTTGCAGCCCTGGGAGAGACGATGAAGAAAGGGACGAGCTTTGGTGCTCCTTGTCTCCTTGAGAACACTCTGGCTGAGATGGTCATCGCTGCTGTTCCAAGCATAGAAATGGTTCGATTTGTGAACTCTGGCACAGAAGCTTGCATGGGGATGTTGCGTCTGGCCCGTGCATACTCTGGCAGGGAAAAAGTAATCAAGTTTGAGGGCTGCTATCATGGGCATGCTGATCCGTTTCTTGTGAAAGCAGGCAGTGGTGTCGCCACTCTTGGACTACCCGACTCCCCTGGCGTCCCCAAGGCAGCCACCTTTGAGACCCTCACATCCCCCTATAATGACCTGGAAACTGTGAAAAACCTCTTCAGTGCCAATAAAGGAGAGATAGCTGCAGTCATCCTTGAACCAGTCGTTGGAAACTCGGGCTTTATTGCCCCGGCACCCGGCTTCCTTGAAGCCCTTCGTGAGATCACGAAGGAGGAAGGGGCCCTCCTGGTCTTTGATGAGGTCATGACTGGGTTCCGTTTGGCATATGGCGGTGCACAGGAATACTTTGGTGTAACCCCTGACATAACCACACTCGGGAAGATCATCGGTGGCGGCCTGCCAGTTGGCGCATATGGTGCAAGTCGGGAGATGATGGAGATGGTGGCCCCTGCAGGGCCGATGTACCAGGCAGGTACCTTGAGCGGGAATCCATTGGCAATGACAGCTGGCATTCACACGCTTAAACGGTTGCAGCAGCCAGGAAGCTATGAGTACTTGGACAAGATTACAGGAGAGCTCACCCAAGGTATTGTTGATGCTGGCAAGAGAGCGGGCCATGCCATATGCGGCGCATACATCAGAGGCATGTTCGGGTTCTTCTTCACTGAAGGGCCGGTATACAACTTCGACGACGCAAAGAAGAGTGATACCGAAAAGTTTGGCAGGTTCTTCAGGGGGATGCTAAGGGAAGGTGTTTACCTTGCGCCTTCACAGTTTGAAGCCGGATTTACAGGCCTGGCTCACACCTCCGAGGACATCCAGAGGACCACAGCAGCTGCTGAGAAGGTTTTCCGAGAGATTTAGGACTGTTTACTCCATTTTTGTAGGTTCGAGACTTTGCTTTAGTTCCTTGGCCTTTTGCATCTTGACACTGTTATAGTTGTATCCTGTTATTTGATGTTGAAATTTGTATTGTTGTATCCTTGTTTGTGAGTTCCTGGGTGTGTAAATTGCGCAAACATAGCACTTGTGAAATATATATATTGAAACAGACAGTCCTATTCGGTTTTTAGGTACATGAAGTGGTCTTTCAACGCCGGTATGTAGTCCCTCTGGTATCATTCTTTTCTGGGCAAGCAAATGGCAAAATCAGGAAAACAGGAACAGGTAGTTTGATACACAAGCTTACATTTAGTCTTCAAATTTCAGATTCCCAAGGCATTAAAACCTCGCTCAAATAAAAGCTTCCTGTTACAGGTAGGTACACAATCAAATGTTTGTCACAAGATATGAAAAGCAGAAACCAAAAGATCCTTTTCTACATAATGCTGAACAAGTGAATTTCTTTGAATCTTCAATCTTCTTTGCTGTTCAAGATAGTAAAACACTTGATGTTAGCTGAGCATTGACAACCCCGCGCTTGCGTTTAAACTTTAAAATCACGGACAGATGTGGTACATGAGCATCAGGCACATTTTCATTTATGTATTCTCAAGGTCAGCTGGAATGCCATCTGATTGTACAGTTATACTGCACTGCAGTAGCTCATTTAACCTTCACCTTCTTCTTTGTGTTTTTATCCATGTAATGTAATATATCATCACTTGGGAAAAAGGATGACGATGTCAAGAGTGAAACAGAGAAACTATATATGCGAAAGATTTCTGTATTTTGCAGCTGGTTGTGTATATATTATTTAGCAATGGATAAACTACAACAAATAAAATGAGCAAGTAAATGAAAGTAGATTTTCTATAATAACATTCAAGTCCCAGCCAGATCCTTTTCCAAGTCTATCAATACATCTTTTTTAATTGTCGCATGAGATCCTTCCTAAACACCTAGCTAGGTGACAAAGATAGTGAATTATCTTGATCCATGGGCATAAAATACAATTTACATGACAGAATCAGCTGGCATTCTCTACAGGAGTAACAGCACAAGCAAGGCAAATACAAGATTTGTGCTGAATTTTAATGCTATGAAGAGCATGAAGATCCATAATATTGTAGTGGTTTTTGCTTGAGACGGCTGTACAACAACATGCATGACCATAACCCCTGCAGCAACTTCGTCAATAGGGGCTTTCATTGACCAACAGTCATGTTGTTTTCCAAAATCTTACCAAAACTTATAAGCTTCGGACCAACAGTTTGACCTGAGGTAATTTAATTAGAATACACAATTGTAAAAAGGTTTCGAACTAGGGCTGGAGGTTAAGAAAATAGTTAGAACCCTTTACACTTAGGTCTTGTTTGGTTAGGTCTCTACTTTCCAAAAAAAGACAAAATCTCATCAAGTAGATAGCAATATGTGCTTAGGATCCTTTTTGTAAATGAAAAAACCCTGGAATTCTAATTTCCACGAATTGCTATGAAATTTTAATGTTCCACTAAAGAAAATGTGGTAATTGAGTTCTTGAGAATTTAGTTTTAATTAAACACATTTTCATACTTCCAAGGAGGTAAAATTCATCGATTTTACACCTTATAAGAAATAACTTCCTAGAAGCTAGGTATAATTCTTACATTTAACCAAATGAGGCCTTATATATTACTAAGAATAGATGTGCTCCCATCCCCAACTTGTGGAATCGTTTTGTAGAGATAACTCTATTGTATGGTTCGGAGAGGCTTTTTGAAGTTATATTCGGTTTACTATTGATCGAACCCCAAAGATGAATTGGATGGATTCTCTCTCCTCCCTTCTTCCTATGAAGACAAGAACTTGAATTTGGCGCCTTAGACCACTCGGGCATCCAAAAAACTAAACTCGACTAGAAAATTTAAAGAACTTGAAAGAACGTTGAAAAACTTGAGTTTAATTGACACCTTACTAATTGTTTCCTGTATATAAAATTACATAATTCACTATGAAGCCTCATGAATTTTAATAGAGTGGGGCATTGTCAATTTAGCAAATATTACAACCCTTACTCCCCATTATGTGACATACATAACTATCTTTCTTTATACTTATACTAAAACTGATATTATTTTGTCTTTGGCTTTTCTATAATCAAGATAATAATTCGAAATCATAGATATATAACACCCTTGTTTGAGAAATCGAGAGGTCGAAGAAAAATGGTTGGCGGACCAACTGTCATGATACAACCAAAAAGTCAAGTAAATACAAAAAACAAACAAAAAAAAACCCCAAATACAAGACCAACAGAGTGAAAATCGATGAAGACCAAGGAAAGACTATGAATACCAAATAGAATATTATGCAAAAAAAATTGCAAGTTTGAAAATGTAGAATAAAAAAAAAAACATAACAAGATAATATAAATAATTATTTAATAAATAAAATACATTGACGCATAAAATTCTATGTGTCATCCTATGGTCGAGTCTTAAAAAATTTCCCCACTTGATAAAAGAAGAAGGTAAGAAATATATTTTATAAAAAAATATTTGCTAGATTATATATGTTATAAGTAAAAATAGGGTTACAAACTAATATAAATAATTATTTGAAAATCTTATCTTATATATGTATACATATACTAAAACCAATGCATAGCGTTCTATGTGACATTTTGTGCTTGATTTTAGGAAAATTTTCTCCCGCCAAAAAACTTACGAAAATAATATATTGCTATAATTTATAGAAAGTTATCACAAGTTACAATATATCTATATATTTTTTAGTTAATTGATAAAAATATAAATCAAGACTATTTGTTTGTCACACTTACCAAAAATATGAATAGATAAATATTTCATAGGTGTTATTTTATTTATATCGAGATTATTTTTTGGTATATATATATTAAGTATTTGATAGCTACTATTTTATTTATATCTTTATTTTTTTTTGGTGGAATGAATTATTTATACGTAGATTGATTTTTATTGAAATATATCTATGCGTAAATTGATTTACTTATGTTGTAACTGATATTAATTTAAAACTCTATTAAAATAAATTTCGTCACTATTATATTATTCAAATAAAAAAATCACTGCATAACAAAAAAATACACCTTTTTTAAGACTGAGGGTACTTTTTTTTTGATAAAGTAAGACTGAGGGTACTTGTTAATATTTTAAAATTTATGGGTCAATTTGTTCAAAAAGTTAAAATATTAATAAAAATGATTGAGCGAGGCTATTGGCAAGGCGCCTCAACGACTATTGACAAGATAATTTATGCAGCAAAACTGTACAACATGTCCTTTTCTATTTTATAAAATACTTATAAATTTGACTGCGATTGAAGTCATTTGGAATGATAGTATTTTTGTTTTTTCCCATCAATAAAAGGTCCGGATGATTTATTATCATAAAAGACGACCTTCTTGCAATGTTATTAAAGTTAGTATTTTGGGAAATTCTGTTTGGTGACCCTGAGATTTTGACAATTCCGCTTGGTATCCTAAGGTTTTATTTTATCGGGGATGATGCCCCTGAGTTTTGTCAAAAGTCCGCCTCATGCCCAAAACTCATATTTTCCCTTCTTTAAATGAAAAAACGACCCATCATTTTTCTTTATTTCACAAGACCCTCTTTATTTGTAACAATGAATAAAATTACCTATTATTTAACTAAATCCAACATAAAAAGTGAAAAAAAAAACACCTTATATATTTTTTCAATAAAATCACACATAATTTCCAAAATTTTAGCAAAAACTCACCCATTGTTACAAAAATTTTTAGAAGAAAATCAACCTTTATTTTTAACATTACACAAAAGATTCATTATTTTTAATATTTTGCAAAAAGTATCTCATTATTTGTCAAAAATTGTACATACATAACATACCACCCATTATTTATAAAAACATTGCATCAATCCACCCTTGCGTTTTTTGAAAAAAAAAAAACTGACCTATAAATTACAAAAAGAAAAAAAAAATCATAAAACCATACTTTGGATAAAAAAATCTCCTTCATTCTAATTGAGTATTGGGTAAAAAAAAATTCACCCTCATATTCATCAAGCCACCCTTTATTTTTTACATTACTTTTTCTTTTTCAATAAATTTATAATCGAGTATTGGATTAGATTGGTCAATTAGGATGGTTCATGTTGGGCCAACTCGATCCGATCCGACATTTTCAGGTCAGGTCAAACCCGAAAACTGATTTTAAAAGAACGGATATTTCGCCAGGTACCCTTGAGGTATTGCAATTTTCGCCGGGTGTACAGAAGTTTGACATATTTCGCGTGGTACCCCTGTGTTTTTGTTTTATTTCGTGTCATGCCCCTTCCCGTTAAATGTAACGTCGAGCGTCAAGTGTTCTTAAAAAAATACAAAAAATAAATTCAATAAATCAAAACAAAAGAACTTGCGCGTAGGCTTTGTGGATGGAGACGGAGAAGAGAACTGTGCGACTCCGCGACTAGAGGCAAGCGTGTCGACCGATGGGTGGAGTTCCATGATCATAGACAGGTATGGATGGCTTTCTCTCGAGAAATATAGGGTTTTTTTCATCCGACTTTCGGGGTTTTTGTTCTTGGGGCTGAATTTGGGGCCGAAATTAGGGGTTTTTTAAAGTCACAATTTCGATTGTTCATATTCCCCATTTGATTTCTGGATTTTTTTTTAGGTAGGAATTACTGGAATTTGATGAAGATTCATTACATTCATACACTATGCTGTCAGGAGTTTGATTGCCTATGCCTTAGCTATGAATTCAAAATTTTCACGGGAGAAATGAACAAAACCTTTGAGTTTTGTGAATTTGCAATTGAGATCATTTGCTATTCAAGGGTCATTAAGCCATGACATTCAAACAAATCAAAGTTAAATCATTGAGATATGAATTCCTTTTAAGATTTTGGTGGTTCTTGAGTTCTAGCTCCTATATCTTAGAATGGGTGGGTATTACTGTTAATTGATGTATTTTGTTTGTCTAGGTACGATTTATTTCATATAGTTTGATGGGATAAAATTTTGAGCATTTATGAATGGAGTATATATATGAATCAACAAAAATCTCAGATGTATTTAGGTTTGACACACAAACATGTTTGCAGTAAGGGGTATATCAACCGGTAGTTTAGCTGTTTTGACATACAAACATGATTGCAGTAATGGGTATATCAAGAAAAATCTCATATCCTTGTTATTGTGTTATAGACTTCTAGTTTAGCTGTTTTGAAAATTTTAGCCTATTAGCTCAACTGGTAGAGCAATGTGGTAAGTCACAAAAATGTGGGTTCGAATCCCACATAGGCTATCTAGATATTGAGATACATGTTCAATTGCAAGCTGATCTAAACCCAAAAGTTGCATTCCAGTTTGCTATTTAGGCTGTCAATTTGTTAGGTTTGCAAGCATGGGACATTCTTACATGTGTATATATTCTTGCTTATGTTTGTGGCCTATGTGGGATTCGAACCCACATTTTGTGCCTAAGCACAATGCTCTACCAATTGAACTAATAGGCCAAAAATTTAAAAACAATATATATAGGCTAAAATTTTAAAAACAATAAGGGTTAGTTGCTTCTGTGGCAGGTGATAGAATTATAAAGAAGAACAAAACGATAGAGATTAGTTGTGCTTTTGATGTCATCAATTACTTTTATAAAAAAAAATGATAGCAAGTGTAAAGCCAATCAACCTACACATCTCATGAAGCTTGACCAGTATAGGAATTTCATTAATAATCTCAATCAGTTCCAATCAAATTCCATGATTAACCATTTTGTGTATTGTAAACAAGTGCAACATGAAGTTCAAGAGGGAGAAGGCTATCTGATGCACCCATTAGAAGGATCAATGGAAGAGGAATATCCGGAGGAAAAGGGAGAGCATAAGCCAACTGATTTATATGAATCAAGAAATAAAAACAGTGGCATATCTTTTAGCTGTCATGCTAATTATTGTTGTCATTGACTCCTTTTAAACTTGCTGCCATGGTTTTTTTTGGTAAAAATGATTAATGGCATGCTGCTACAACTAATGCAACTAACCCGCAGGCTTTATTTAACCAATTTGATTGTAGGGGGTGTTCATTTAATCAATCTGATTACAGGAGGGTCAAATGTCATGATGTGGAAATGAACTGCTGTCATATTTGTTTGCCACTGGCTACTATTATCATAAATAGGGGAAATTGATTAACATTTGGCTAAAATAGAGTGCTACTGTCATGGAAAAGCTTCAAGGTCTTATTTAAGACCAGTCATGACCACGGGCCCTTCACACCTAACCGAAAGATCGACCGAAAGATCGTCATATCTGTTACAAACATCTTAATGATCGTCAGTTCTAATAGCAACAAACAAATCTTTGAAGCTCACAGTTCCTAAATCTCATGGTGATCTATTCAATCAACTCTAGCCAGCAAACTCAATTTCAATTACATTAAGTCTCAGAAGAAATATGCTAGCCCTTGTATTTGCTAACATGTACAATCGGAAATCATAATGCGCTTTTGTAGAATATTGAGTATTAAGAAAAAAAGATGCAATGCAATCCAAACTTGAATCAAATGCTTTATTATCTTTATCCTGTCGTATTTACAACAGATGATATACAACAGATGATATGCAAATGCTCACTATATAGACAACGAAGGCAATGCTATAATGTAAACCTATAACTCAAGTGGTAATCACCCAAACAAAAGCTTTGTGGACGATTCGACACCAATTACTAACCCCTAAATCCCCAAGAGTTCGAATCATCCCGTCAATTTCAACAATTCGAATCCTCACCCCTAACCCCTAAATCCCCAAACCCTAGATTAAAGGGAAAGATACTCACCTGTCTCGCCGCCGCCCTCAGTCACCGTCGCGCCCTCTAGCTGCTTCTCTGGTCTTCGTCTTCCTTTCTCTCACCGTTCTCGCCGGCGGCCACTTCGAATGTCTGCCTTCGTCTCCTTCACAGTTCGAACGAACCTGTCGTGCGTCTGTGTGTTCTTTCTTTTTCTGGGATTTTTCTTTTTTTTTTTTCTTTTTTTTAATCGACATCTAACGGAGCCCAAACTATTTCCGTTAGTTTTAACCCATGAGGGCACGAGACAAAATCAACCCAAAACACAGGGGTACCACGCGAAATATGTCAAACTTCTGTACACCCAACGAAAATTGCAATACCACGAGGGTACCTCGCGAAATTTCCGTTAAAAGAAAATGATAATTATAATGTATTTCTTTATTATACAATGAACTATTGTGGATAAATATTAAATTGAAAAATAATAATTCTGGGTTTACGGATCGACTCGAAAAAAAAATATACTACCAAAATATTGAGTCACTATATGATCAACCGCATTTACAATTGTTAAAATTTAGTGAATTATATGTTAAATATTATTTTGGAAAATAATAGGTGTTAAATATTGTTTTGAAAAATAACGAGTGTTTTTATTTTAATTTTTTCAAAGTATGGAAACTAATATATCTTTTGTATAATTTTAAAAACCGTAATGTTTTTGTTTTAAATTTTTTTGAAGAAGGGTGATTTGTGATAAAAGTTTTGGAAATAATATGGGATTTTGTTAAATTTTAGAAATAAAGGGGTTTTTTCAATTTTATCTTGAATTTAGTTAAATAATAGGTCATTTTATTCATTATTAAAAGTACAAGAGGTTTTGTGAAATAAGGAAAAATAATGGGCCATTTTATTCATTTAAAAAAGTGTTAATATGAGTTTTGGGCATGAGACAGACTTTTGACGAAATTCAGGGGCACCATCCGGACAAAAAAAAAAAACCTTGGGACACCAAGTGAAATTGCCAAATCTCAGGGACACCAAGCGGAATTTCCCTAGTATTTTTTTATAATTTTTTTTAAATAAAGTGTTGGAAACCTGATAATTATAATTATAATTATAAATTTAAAATTTCAATAAAATAAAAAATATTGAAAATGTAGTTATCTAAAACATATACATCATTTAGGTTGATTAATTTAAATAATTTTATAATATATAAATTAAATACTCCATCCGTTAATTAAAATTTTTCGTTTTAGGAAGTAAATTTTGTTAAGAAAAACTTGTCATTTTAAATATGTTGTCATCTATTTTACGAAATTGCCCTTTTAATTATTAGATAGTTGTTAGTTATAATTTTTAAAAAAGTAAAAATAGTAGAGTAATAACTAGGTATATACTCCTTATCGTATCATATAAGTGTATTTTTATTTGTTTTTTTAATAATTGTGTAAATTTCTAAAAAATAAACTCTATTGGTAAAGTTGCCTTAAAACTCCACTGGATACCTCAACAACAACTCAAGTCACCTGCACTTTCCCACTCAAATTTCAATTTTGGTGGTGTGTTAACGTTAGGGTTTAGACTTGCCAGCCTCCACCGCTATCTACATTTCCAATATCCATTGTTCCTTCTCAAAATCCTTTCATCTATCCAATCTTCCATAGAATTTGTCGATGGAGTCCGCTGAGCAATCGCCGAGCACGGTTATTCCCTCGATTTCAGCATCTTTGGTTTTGAATGATGAAGATTTATTCTCGGAGATCCTCAAGAGATTACCGGTCAAAAGTCTGTGCCGATTCCGATGTGTTTGCAAGTACTGGAAATCTCTAATCTCATCCGCTTCCTTCATCAGCCTTCGTTACTCCTCCACTTCCTCCGCCATACCTGCTAGCCTCAAACCCTACCTCCGCCTGCGCCAAGCGGCGGCTTATCGAGACCCCTGCGGTGCCTACGCTCTTTGTCGTCCTCAGGAGGGACATATCAGACACCATTTGCACTTTCCGTTTCGATTTCGGTATACTGCTGATCGCTCTCATACGTTCGATTTTGTAGATTTGATCAGGGGCCTAGTCCGTATATCCTATTCGTTGACCTGCTATGATCATTACATGATTCTATGGAACCCGGCGATTCACAAGTATCTCCCCCTCCCTAGGCAACATTTTGCCGCTCCAGAGATACTTGAGTTGGATGACGAGTGCACGGCTCACTTTTATGATTATGCTATAGGTTTCGGTTATGACAGTTCTAAGGATGATTTCAAGGCAGTGCGAATTTGGATCCCTAGTTATCCTTGCGATGAATGTGAATGCAAATCACTTCTACCGGTCTGTGATGTATACTCAGCTCGAGAAGGTGTCTGGAGGGTCTCAATTGCTGAGGACATAAACAAATTTCAAATCAATAGTAATCAAGGTTGTTTTGTAAATGGGGCTGTTCATTGGGTCGTTGCAGACCATGGTTTTTCCAAATATTTTGTGTTGATGTTTGATTGTGAGCGCGAAGAGTTCAGTTCAGTGGAGCTCCCACTAGAAGACCTCCAGATTGATTGGTTTGAAAGGATGGAGCTGTTGGAGTATAGTGGCATGCTGTCACTATTGGCAAAAATGGATGATTGTGTTGGGCAGTGGGTGATGGAGGAATATGGTGTGGCTACCACATGGAAGAAACTTTATGAGATTTCGGGAGATACTGAATTGAACTGGACTATTGATATATCACAATCTTCATATCAGAAACTAGCTCCTTATGGGCCTAACGAATGTATCAATTTTCGTTGGAATGAAGAGTTGTTTGATGACATATTATCTAATAATGTTTATGAGGAAAGCATGTTGCTGATGAATTATACCAATGCCATATCTTACACAAAGGAGGAGATTGTTCGTATCGATAATTCAGATTCATATCAACGCATCGTAAGTCCAGATTCATATTATTTCTGACACGAGTTTCAGGCTCATCCAAAGGTAAATTTCTCAGCCTGCTTGCATTTGCACATTGTTATTCTTATGAATTGCAGTTTTGCTTGCATTGTGATTCTATTTCATGCACCCATTGATATATGTATGATTACTCATTATGCAGGCTTCAATATATAGGTAAAGCCCTTCTTTTTTTAGACAATAAAAATAAAAAGAAGTGAGCAAAGCACGTAGTTAAAACAGAGGAATACATGAGATTTCAACAGCATTTGTTTATTCAACATCCTCATGCAAGTTTCTGTTTAGATTCAGCAGGAACGTATAAAATCAATAGTTTGGCATTCAGCACGAACCTATAAAACTCATTTGCTTTTCAATTTTTTTTCTTCGGTTTTCCAATTATAGTTTGTTTAGCACCGTGACATGTGCAGGTATCACTAAGCAGAATATTTTGATGACTAAAGCTTTGGCCTTTGGAGGGGCTTCATCCTTATTGGCTTCTTCTTCCTCACCACCTTCATGGTTATAAGGTGTGATAAACCTTGGAGGCTTATTCAGGACGAGACTTGTTTTCTGCTAAAATATAATCTTTCTGCAGTTCAAATCAGAAGTGTATTAGTATGATCAGGTTTCCCCCATATTCAATTTAGGGGCTGTGGGGATTGTTTTTGTTGATGGTCAAGTTGGATTGCGTCATTTTTTATTTTGTTTTCATTCTAATCAGAAGTGTATTAGTATGTTCTTTTTTGTGATGAGATTTGGGTACTATTGGAGGATTTGGTCTTGATTCTCTTGAATTTGAAGTACAAGTACTCTCTCGAGTTATTTTAATACATTATTTGGTTCTTTGTTCTTTCGCCATGGTAATGGTGAGATGGAAATTACCACACATGCAAAATGTGGGAGCGTTAATAAATTAGGGTTTCAATTGGAGAGAAGCAGCAACAATGAGACGGCGTAATTGAAATTACAGAGGATCAAGATGAGAAATCAATCTGTTGATCTTGGAATTGAGTGAAATTCTTCGTATGAGCAACTACAGGTTCAACAATCGAGCAGCTACTATGCTTCAAGGGTTGCTTGGCGTGATATTTTGAAACTGATTTTGCCCAATTTAAACAGCTTTTACGAAAATTCAGTGTGTGGAATCAAGCAGCCGTTGTTCAGATTGAGTTGCAGAAGCTTCCCTGGCTTGGCACAAATGTGGGCAGCAGGCAGGAGTTCAGCTGTTGCTCCAATGGGTTGAGCAACTATTACAGAGTTAGCTTCTGTTTTCCTTCTTGTTTCTTTTACTTAATGCATTTTATAATTCTCCCTTCTTTGTTTTCTGTTCTTTAGTGATTGAAGTTGTTAGCTTCTGTTTTCCTTCTTGTTTCTTTTCTGTTCTAACTAATTTTTTGAATTTGTTTGGTCCACTATTTTGCTAACCTTGAACCATGATTTGTAAAGAGGAGGTTGTCATAGGATAAATGCTAACCTTGAAAGATGTAGCAAGTAGCAAGCTTACACTTATTGTTGAGAGTATGGTAAATAGAAAGCTCTGACAGTAGAGCTAACAAAGTTTTGTTGTTTGAGGCTATAATTTATTTAGAAGATTTTACTATAATACATTGAACTAATTAAAGACTAAGGTAATAAACATCCAATTGTCCAGAAAGATCAGATAAATTTTTATTAAAAAAAAAGGATGGTAACCCTTTGATCAAGCCCTTCATCTGTTTGTACAGCTAACAGCTTGTATTGGCTGGAGAGGAGATCCTGTTTGTGTGAGAGGGTGAACCTGAATCAATGGTTTTTATTGGTTAACTCTGTCTTGTTGACGAGTCGGTGAAGCAAATGTCACTCTTCTGATCATCGACTAAGTCGTTGCATCCAATCATGTGCTAAACAACAATTTCACCCATGTGTTAAATGGAATTTTCGTATAAATATCTTATATATTTAAGAAGATTTATTAATTTCTTCTCTTGGTTATTATAACCAAATATTTATTTAAGAGTTTGTTTGATCACAAGATCTTTTATTAAACTTTTCAATCAACAAGCACCAAATAATTTATTTAACTAGCCAAGGCATACCCGTGCGTAGCACGGGATGTAAATATAAGTTTTGCTATTTTATAAGCCTATTTAAGAGCTTATTTTATATCATCTCATTGACTAATTTAAACAGTATATGTGTACGTACACATAGTAAATCTTGGTTAATTTTATATACTTGATAATTTGGTTTAAGTTATTTATTAAATTTTTATATTTTTATGGGTTTTTTCTTCAAGAAGACACCTTGTAAAATATTTTTTTTTAATAAAAAAACACCTTATATAATATAAGGTATTCGATCAATTGAAGCACCAACTTTTATTTTACAACTAAAATTTCAAGTTTTCAATGATATTTTTTAATCTATAATCGAAATGCCCTTATTTAACTGACATTTTTTTAAGGAATTGTATATAATAAGTTTTTCTTAACAACTCGTCTTAATTTGTAGTTTTTTTTAAAGGAGTTGGATTATATTATATAAAATATTTTTATTAATTAAATAATCAATTTGAAATTGTTTTGTTTAATAAAGTTATTTTATATGGTGTTTTTTTTAAAAAAATTAGTTAAATAAAAACATTTTGGTTATAGTCTTACGACATAAATGATATATGGTGATAATCATAATATATATTGGTACCAAAAGTAAAATATTTTTTTAATTAATCTTCACCATGTTTTAATTAGGAGATTAGAAATACAGAGTATAAAAAAGTGACATCAGAAAGTAATAAATTATTATCCATGCTAAATTTGGATTAACTTATATGTTTTATTACTTATATAATTACATTTTAGATATTGTTAGGCGAGTGACAATTAGTCTTTATTATGTATAATTCGATCATTTGTCAATTACTCGAATTTGACAACTTACTATATTTTTGTATCAAGTATATGCGAGTGAAATTGAACATTTAAATGAATAACTGTTAATAAAAAAATTACCTATTAATTTAATCACAAATATGAAATGAATAAATGTTAAATGAAATTGAAATATATATGAATAATTGTTATCAATAATAAGAAAGTAAGAATCTTCATGGAATAATTTCAAGCCTCCTACCTTTTGTTGGCTAAAATGGTCATTAATTTGATATTCTCCATTGTTCAATGACTTATAATTGCCTTTGAATTGAAAAAATACATTAAATATTCAGGAAAACAATTTCATTCAATTTGGCCGATCGTTTCGTTCTTCTTTTGGCTTGTGTTTCGCAGTGTAGGATGACTTGTACGTTCCTTAGTTTTTTATTTTATGTCATTTACTTTTGTAATTTTATTTTTGTCATTTGCTTCGGTTATTTGCTTCCAGTTGTACATGATGATTAGTCCATCCACCGGCTTGTCCGGTCTCTCGGTTTCTCTAGGCTTGTCTAGAGAACTGAATTTCTTATCTTGCTTCAAAAAAAAAAACAATTTCATTCAATATCACCCGCATGAGAATTACATTTACATATTCCATCATATCCTATGAAACTTAACCATTTCTTATAAGCTCTTATCTTGTTTCTTTTCTTATTTATTAATTATTTTGTTTCTTATTTCAAAAAAGTATAATATATAGAGAGATAGATGGATAGGTAGTTAATATTTATAGATTAAATAGTATTAGTTGTAAAATGTTACAAAAACTGAAGCGGCTATCAATAGTAAATGATACGTACTATTGTAATAAAGGTAAATTCCAATGTCCATTCATCATTTGCCATAACTTAAATTTGTACGTGGTTTCGATCTATTTTTGCCAAGATACCCTTAGTTATCTACACATCAAAGATGTAAATTGTGGCTGACCATGTTTCAGTCTCTAATCTACATTTTATAGCGTATATTTGAAGGAATGAAAATAAATAATAATGATTTTAACCCTTTAACTACTATACTCAAAATACATGTTCAATATAAAAGATCTAAAATAATACGATCAGTAAAACTTACAAAATGGAACAAATCACTTTTGTATTAAGCTTACACAGCTAATGTAAGTACCTTAAGATGTTGCTAGCCCGGGAAACATCCGTTCACCCTAATGGTATGATTGGAGCTGAAGCCATCCAAACTGTTGATGAACAAAAAAAAATGTTGTAAGAAAAAGAGACAATTTATATCCTTTAATTGATATTTTGTCTTCTAAAGATAATATCATATAGAATGATTTAGAATATAAGAAAATGATAATAAAGTTATTAAAAAAAATTATAATAATCAATTGTATCCAAATTAATTTGGATACAATTTTAATAGTAAAATACGAGTATAGAAAAACCTAGATGGAATATATATACTTATGGACTATTTGAAGAAAGAAGACAATATATGACTACACGTACCATTAAGACAATTGATGAATATATGTGTTTCTTCAAAGGTACATCAATCATTTGGATTGATTTTGTAGCAATGGATGTCTAAATATCTCATATACAAACTTTTAGAAGACAGAAAACACAAACTCCATGCCCCCACCATAAATATATGAAATAACAAATATGTATATATAATGTATGGAAAGAAGTTGAAAAGGCTGTTAAAAATTAACATTTTTATTAGTGCACTAATTAATTAGCTTTTAAAGTACAGAATAGAAGAAGATTTGGAGTTACAAA
The DNA here is from genome assembly GCA_037127255.1 of Persicaria tinctoria. Classification (NCBI taxonomy): domain Eukaryota; kingdom Viridiplantae; phylum Streptophyta; class Magnoliopsida; order Caryophyllales; family Polygonaceae; genus Persicaria; species Persicaria tinctoria. The sequence goes on from JBANSL010000012.1 coordinate 14,596,808, forward strand.
TCCCTAAACTGTTCATCTTCTAATGCTTAAATGTAGGCAACGGGTTGTAGGTAACGGTTTGAATATTCATTTTCTAGTGCTTGAATGTAGGTAATTGTTTTTAATTGCACGGTAAGGACAAATAGCTTGAATGTAAACGTAATTATTTTTACATTAAGTAAAAATAGTTTGATTTGGTGTTTTCTAATGGATTTAAATCGACAACTTATTTTTACAATTAAAATAACTTGATTAATTTATTAGCCAATTTATATGATTAATCGTAACTTAAAATTAAATAATTATGTAACTTTCATAATTTTGAAGGACGTGTATTGTACATTGATATTAACCTAATCTAATATAGTATAATGTACAAATAATAATATTTGTAGAATAGGAAATGTTATAAGACAAAGAGCTAGAAGAGTAGAGGGTGCCCTTTATTAATCTTAAATCAATTTTTATATTTATTTATTAAGATGCATTAATTTGGTATCATATTTATAGATATATACCACTTGAAGAGTCTAAAATTAAATAAAATCAAGGAAACCATATATTAGTATCATATTTTCTAGTATTTACAAAATTAAATAAAATCAAGAAAAACTAAAAGCCATTGAAGTGATTTAATTTGGCGGGAGAATTATTAGGGGTAGGGTCATTAAGGTGGCTAGGAACACAATTTTTATAGATATAGCATTAATTTGGTATCATATTTGTATATATATACCACTTGAAGTGTCTAAAATTAAATAAAATCAAGGAAACCATATATTAATATCGTATTTTCTAGTATTTACAAAATTAAATAAAATCAAGGAAAACTAAAAGCCATTGAAGTGATTTAATTTGGTGGGAGAATTATTAGAGGGAGGGTCATTAAGGTGGCTAGGAACGCAATTTTTATAGATAATAAAAAATTTAAAAACCAATTGGGTCAAAAACTCTCTTTTAAGGAGTACGTAAAAGATACAATACTGTACAGTATATTATAACCATTAATAAATTTGTACGATTTGTGTTAATCATACTATGTAATTATAATGCAGAAAAAAAAAAGAGTAAATGAATTGGTCAAAGACTCAAATATAATGATAAAATGATAAAATGTTTCCAGAAGGACAGGAGGAATTTTGATTATTTATTGCTCATCAGTCATCACCCCCAAGAAAATTCTTAATTAAAGATGTTAAATTCTTCGTTTACATTTTTTCTATAAATATAATTCAACGATATTCCTAACTCCTAAGAGCAACACCACATGAAATTTCAAACTTGGAATAATAGATTACCAGTGAATAGATGGGACATACACTATAGTCATATATATACACATTCGCACAATACATATATCATATCACCAAGTTAAACGCAAAAAAGAAGGTTAAAAATAGGCATGGTAGGAAGCACAACAGCTCCATTGATCAAACTAAGCATCCTATCTCTAATGCTACTGAGTCCTTACAGCCACACTGCCTATGGAGGTGACACAATCACAGCATCCAAGCCCCTCTCTTGGGACCAAACCATTGTTTCCTCTGGTGGTAACTTCGAACTCGGCTACTTCCAGCCAGGTAATCGATCAAACTCTTCGAATATGTGTATCAAGGCGGCCACATGGGCGCAGAAAATAAAAAAATGTGATAAAAAACAAGTATAAGTAATGCAAGATGACATGAGTTCAAACCTCAATGTTCATTTTTTTATAAGATTTTTTTACTCTTACCAAATTTTTCCTATTATAAATGTCATATTTAAATCAAATTTCATAGTTTTCTTTTATTATTATTACATTTCATTCATTTATTGTAGGGGTGGGCATGGGACGGGACGGGACGGGATTGAGGTAATCCCGCGTCCCGTCCCGCGTATTTTTTACGGGACGGGATTGAAATATTTTTTTTTGAATCCCACCGGGTCTTATCCCTCGCGAGACGGGACGGGACGGGACTTGTCCCTCGTAAAAAAATCTAAAATAATCCAATAAAAAGAGCTTTTATCTTTTTAGAAACCACATTTATTAAACAAGTAATATATATAGGATGATATATGCTAAAGAGTATATATAAGATATATGCTTCTGAGTATATGGTAGAGAGTATATATAAGATATTTGCTACTGAGCATATATTTTTGTTTTGAGAAGCTACTGAGCATGTAGTTATTTTTTTTTTTGAGAAGTTACTGAGCATATATTGTACTGAGTACACACATATATATTAAACATATAGGTTTTATTCATAAATATAACATATATATACATATGTAATGGGTAAAGCTTATTAAAACCGACATTATGTATATTTTTTTATATAAAATATATATAGTTTTATATATATGCGGGACGGGACGGGATTTGTGGGATGAGAACTTTCCGTCCCGCGTCCCGTCCCTCGTATTTTTTGCGGGACGGGATCGGGACGGGATTGACTTTTTTTTTTCGAAATCCCACCGGGATCGGGACGAGATTTGCGGGATTTGTGCCCACCCCTAATTTATTGTATGAATTTTTGTAAAAAAAAAAATATCATATTTATAGCACAATTTATGATTTTCTTTCGGTATTTCTTTTAAAAATTTCTTCAGAAAAACAAATTTCCAAAACAAAAATTTCGCACCCCTCTAGATAATCCTGTTTTTGCCATTGACTCTGAAAAGATTGAACACTAACCTAGATCCATGATCATACACCACAGGTAACTCGACCTATTACTATGTCTGCATTTGGTATAAAAAAATCTCCGTGAAAACACCGGTGTGGGTTGCAAACAGAGACATGCCCATATCCAACAAGAGCTCAGCACAGCTCCAGATCAGCAATGGCAACCTGGTTTTAACCAATGGGTCCAGTTCAACAATTTGGTCCACCAATTTGAGCATGCCCACCTCAAGATCCGTGCTCGCGATGCTACGAGATGATGGCAACCTTGTACTGGCTGAGGATTCAGATTCATCAAAGGCTGGTCAGTATCTGTGGCAGAGCTTTGATCACCCGACCGACACATGGTTGCCAGGGGCCAAGCTTGGGAGGCATAAGAAGACCAAAAGAAACCAAAATCTAACATCATGGAAGAACATACAAGACCCTGCTATGGGCCGGTTTTCTCTTGAGCTTGACCCTGATGGAACCAACCAATATGTTCTCTTGTCGAATAAGACCGAGCTTTACTGGAGAACTGGCTTATGGGATGAGCAACACAAGGTCTATGAGTTTGTCCCAGAGTTGACACTCCACAACAATTTTGGCTTCACCTTTATTGACAATGAGAATGAGAGCTACTTCACCTATTGGGTCCAAGACAAGTCGATTATAACCAGGCAGGTGATTGACGTCTCAGGCCAGATCAAGCAACAAATCTGGATCGAAAACTCCCAGCAATGGGACCAGTTCTGGACGAAGCCGGAGCAGCAGTGCGAGGTGTATGGCTTTTGTGGTGCTTTTGGGACTTGCAGCAACAACCAAAACTCCTTTTCTTCCTGCAATTGCTTGCAAGGATTTGAGGCCAAGTCGAAGGAGGACTGGGACTTGAATGATTACACTGGAGGCTGTGTTAGGAAGACCCAACTGAACTGTAGTAGAGACAAGTTCTTGGCATACCCCAACATTGAGTTGCCACGACTTTCCGAATCTGTCAATGCTTCGTCAATGGATGGATGCCAGTCATTCTGCTTGAGGAACTGCTCTTGCATTGCTTATGCTTATCATAGTCAAGGGTGTTTGGTTTGGACTGGGAGTCTCGTGAATACGACTCAGTTATCCGATGGAGATGCAAATGGGGACACCTTGTACCTCCGGCTTGCTGCTTCTGAATTCACAAGCAAAAACAACAAAAAGTTGATAGTTGGAGTCATTGCAGGAACAGTAGCAGGTATATTAGCTCTCCTTTTGCTAGGTGGTTTCCTTGTTTACTGGAAGAAGAAAAGAACATCAGTTAAAGCAGATGAAGCAATGGAGGGTTCCTTGGTGGCATTTGCTTATAGGGATTTGCAATCTGCCACAAAGAATTTCTCCGAGAAGCTAGGCAGAGGAGGTTTCGGGTCTGTTTTCAAAGGCGTATTGTCCGATTCGTCAGAGGTGGCTGTGAAGAAGCTGGAGAGTGTAACTCAGGGAGAAAAGCAGTTCAGGGCAGAAGTCAGCACCATTGGCAAAATCCAACATATTAACCTTGTTCGCCTTCGCGGATTCTGCTCACATGGTACTAGGAAGCTCTTGGTGTATGACTACATGCCCAATGGCTCTCTGGATGCCCTTCTTTTCCAGGGGAAGGGCAAGCTCTTGGATTGGAAAACAAGGTACGGAATCGCCCTTGGGATTGCACGGGGGCTGGCTTATCTACACGACGAGTGTAGAGACTGCATTATCCATTGTGACATTAAACCTGAAAACATTCTACTAGATACTGACCTGTGTCCAAAAGTTGCGGATTTTGGGCTGGCGAAGCTAGTGGGGAGGGATTTCAGCAGGGTGCTCACCACCATGAGAGGGACTAGAGGTTACCTCGCACCAGAGTGGATCTCAGGGCTAGCAATTACAGCAAAAGCCGATGTGTACAGCTACGGGATGTTGATCTTTGAGCTGGTGTGGGGGCAGAGAAATGCTGAGCAATCTGAAGATGAAGATGATGACACAGCCAGATTCTTCCCAGCTCGGGCAGCAAGGATGTTAATTGAAGGAAAAGATATATTACGCATAGTAGACCCCAGATTGGAGAGGAATGCTGATATAGAACAGGTGACGAATGTATGTAAACTTGGTTGCTGGTGCATTCAAGATGATGAGAAGCATAGGCCTTCAATGGGGCAGGTAGTTCAAATTCTTGAAGGATTTGTGGATGTAAGAATGCCTCCGATTCCTCGGTCCATCCAAATGTTTGTCGATGATCAGGAGAGTGATATTTGCTTCACCGACTCATCAACACGACAGAGTTAACCAATAAAGACCATGGATTCAGCTTCACCCTCCCATACAAACAGGCTCTCCTCTCCAGGGAATACAAATGGATAAGGGCTTGATCAAAGGGTTACCATTAGACATCTTCAATTTGTGCAATGTATTATAGTAACATCTTCTAAATAAACTTTGTTAGTTATACTGTCAAAGGTTCCATACTCCCAACAATATATGTGGAAGCTTGCTGCTTGCTACATGATTCAAGGTTAGCATTTATCCTATGACAACCTCCTCTTTACAAATCATGGTTCAAGGTTAGCAAGTAGTGGACCAAACAACTTCAAAAAATTAGTTAGAAAGGTAGCTTGATAGGTTAAATCCCCCTTTATCCTCACACACATGGACACACCTCATCAGATCTCTAATCTTATATTTGATCAATCTATGGACGAATGCATTTCAAATCTCAATCACTAAAGAACAGAAAAGAAAGAAGCGAGAATTATAAAAAGCATAATAGAAGTAAAAGAAACAAGAAGGAAAACAGAAGCAAACTCTGTAATAGTTGCTCAACCCATTGGAGCAATGGTTGAACTCCAGCCTGCTAGCCCACATTTGTGCCAAGCCAGGGAAGGGAAGTTTCTGCAACTCAATCTGAACGACGTTTGCTTGATTCCAAACACTGAATTTCGTAACAGCTGTTTAACTTGGCAAAATCAATTTCAGAGTATCGCACCAAGAAACACTTAGCTGCCCGATTGTTGAACCTGTAGTTGCTCATACGAAGAATTTCACTCAATTCCATGATCAACAGATTTATTTCTCATCATGATCCTCTGTAATTTCAATTACTCCGTCTCCTTGTCGCTGCTTCTCTCCAATCGAAACCCTAATTTATTATGCTCCCACATTTTGGATGTGTGGTAATTTCCATCTCACCATTACCATGGTGAAAGAACAAAGAACCAAATAATGTATTAAAATAACTCGATAGAGTACTTGTACTTCAAATTCAAGAGAATCAAGACCAAATCCTCCAATAGTACCCGAATCTCGTCACAAAAACAGAACAGTGTGTTAAAGATAGAATTAGAATGAAAAAAAAATGACGCAATAAAACTTGACAATCAACAAAAACAATCCCGACAGCCCCTAAACTGAATTTAGGGGAAACCTGATAATACTCATACACTTCTGATTTGAACTGCAGAAAGATTATATTTTAGCAGAGAGCAAGTCTTGTCCTGAAGAAGGTGGTGAGGAAGAAGAAGGCAATAAGGTTGAAACCCCTCCAAAGGCGAAAGCTTTAGTCCTCGAAATATTCTGCTTAGTGATACCTGCACATGTCACGGTGCTAAACAAACTATAATGGGAAAACCGAAGAAAAAAAATTGAAAAGCAAATGAGTTTTATAGGTTCATGATGAATGCCAAACTATTGATTTTATATGTTCCTGCTGAATCTAATCAGAAACCTGCATGAGGATGTTGAATAAACGAATGCTGTTGAAATCTCATGTAATCCTCTGTTTCAAACTACGTGCTTTCCTCACTTCTTTTTAATTTTTATTGGCTAAATAAAACAAGGGCTTTACCTATATATTGAAGCCTACAGAATGAGTAACCATACATATATCAATGGGTGCATGAAGTAGAATCATAATGCAAGAAAAACTGCAATTGATAAGAATAACAATGCACAAATGCAAGCAGGCTGAGAAATTTACCTTTGGATGAGCCTGAAACTCATGTCAGAAATAATATGAATCTGAACTTACGACGCGTTCATATGGATCGGAATTATCGATACGAACAATCTCCTCCTTTGTGTAAGATATGGCATTGGTGTCATTCATCAGCAACATGCTCTCCTCATAAACAATATTACACGATATGTCATCAAACCCCTCTTCGTTCCTACGAAACTTGATGCATTCATTAGGCCCGTAAGGAGCTAGTTTCTGATACGAAGATTGGGATGTATCAATAGCCCAGTTCAACTCAGTATCGTCCAAAATCTCATAAAGTTTCTTCCAAGTGGTAGCCACACCATGCTCCTCCATCACCCACAACCCAACATAATCATCCCTTTTTGCCAATAGTGACAGCATGCCACTATACTCGAACAGCTCCATCCTTTCAAACCAATCAATCTGTTGGTCTTCTTGTGGGAGCTCCACTGAACTGAACTCTTCACGCTCACAATCAAACATCAACACAAAGTATTTGGAAAAACCATGGTTTGCAACGACCCAATGAACAGCCCCATTTACAAAACAACCTTGATTACTATAGATTTGAAATTTGTTTATGTCCTCAGCAATTGAGACCCTCCAGACACCTTCTCGAGCTGAGTATACATCACAGGTTGGTAGAAGTGATTTGCATTCACATCCATCGCAAGGATAATTAGGGATCCAAATTCGCACTGCCTTGAAATCATCCTTAGAACTGTCATAACCGAAACCTAGAGCATAATCATAAAAGTGAGCCGTGCACTCGTCATCCAACTCAAGTATCTCTGAAGTGGGATAATCTTTAGGGAGGGGGAGATACTTGTGAATCGCCGGGTTCCAGAGAATCATGTAATGATGATAGTGGGTCAACGAGTAGGATATACAGATAAGGCCCCTGATCAAATCAACAAAATTGAACGTATGGAAGCCATTACCAGTATGCCGAAATCGAAACGGAAAGTGCAAATGGTGTCTGATATGTTCCTCCTGAGGACGACAAAGAGCGTAGTCGCCGCAGGGGTCTTGAAAAGCCGCCGCTTGGCGCAGGTGGAGGTAGGGTTTGAGGGCAGGCATGGCCGAGGAAGTGGAAGAGTAGTGAAGGCTGATGAAGGAAGCAGATGAGATTAGGGATTTCCAGTACTTGCAAACACATCGGAATCGGCATAGGCTTTTGGCCGGTAATCTCTTGAGGATCTCCAGGAATAAATCTTCATCAATCCAAACAAAAGATGCTGAAATCGCAGGAATAACCGTGCTCGGCGATTGCTCAGCGAACTCCATCGACAAATTCAATGGAAGATGGAAGGATTTTGAGATGGAACGATGGATATTGGAAATGTAGATGGCGGTGGAGTCTGGAAAGTGTAACCCTAACGTTATTTCACACCGCCAAAATTGAAATTTGTGTGGGAAGGTGCCAGTGACTCATTGAGGTTTTTTTTTTTTTTTTTTGTGTGCGTGGGTAAGCTGCAGAAAACCACCCTTAAATACACCATATTGCTCAAAACCACCCCTTACATGATTAATTACCGAAAACCACCCTTTAAAAACCTTCCGTTAGCAATCAACCACCCCTTTGAAGTTTCCATCCAAAACTCTGTTAAAAATGTAAAATGACAAAAATACCCCTATTTTTAAATATATTTTAATGTAATTGAGTGGATTAATCGTTTCTTCTTCCTTTGTACGTCATTTGTCTGCTTCTTACAACTTTTCAATTTCTTTTAGATTTGTCAAAGCCCTAACCTAAGCACTAGTTGTCCTCATGTCCACCACCGAGAAACCTTCAGCACGGTAGTCCGCCATGGCAAGCGAGTTGAACACCAAACCTCCCTGGCCCGAAACGAGAATCAATAAATTCCCCTATTTTGGGAAACGATTCAGCAAAGAAACTTAGGGTAATTGAAAATTGGTAAATCATTCCTAAACCCACTCAAATACAATCAAAGACTCACAACATAGAAGAATATGTTGTCTCCTTAAACAAATTTCTTCATTGCGATTCAAACCAAAATCGCTTTGCAAAAAGCTTCAATTTTGTCAATCCCTCGTTCCCCTTTCAAAATCACAAAACCAAAATGATTTCTCAAATTTCCCACTTCCTATTAAAGAAGACGGAAGATCTTCTCAGATTTGGGTCTTTATTTTCTTTCTTATTTTATTTTTGGCTGAATTAATTTAATATATTAAAACTAATTATAAAGTTAAAATATATTTTTAAAAAATATATAAGTAACGATGATTCAAACGGAGTTAGTGAATGGGTGGTTGATTGCTAACCTAAGGTATATAAGGGGTGGTTTTCGGTAATTAGATATGTAAGGGGTGGTTTTGAGCAATATATTGTATTTAAGGGGTGATTTTCTTCAGTTTACCCTTTTTTTTCCCTATCGGTAGGAAAGTTGGAGAATGCCTTGACAAAGTAAGGTTCATTCTACCAATGACGGAACAAAGCTCCTTATTAAGAGGGATAGTGAAGATTATTAAGAGGGATAGTGAAGATATTATAAGTAAACATAGTCCTAGCTATATAATCACTAGCATAGTTTAATTCTCGATAACAATGTTGAAAGTGTAGGTTGCTTAAATGATCTTCAAGACAATGGATCTTTTCAATTACTCTTGCAATTTTTCAGGGGTATTGACGTCTTTCTTTATTGCATTGATGATACCTACTCCTTCAATGATAATATTTCGAAGGCCCTTCTCCTGGCATAATTATAAACTTGCACAAATAGCTTGAGTTCGGTTTGCAGCACAGATCCTTGTTGGGTCATAGAATGAAAAATATCAATAACTTGACCGTCACTATTCCGGATAATGTCACCAATACAGCATTCTTCGGAAAGCTTTATAGAGGCATCTACATTTAATTTGTAGAAGCAGTTTTCGCAGCTTGGTTTTTGTTGGGTGTTCCTTTTGTTGTGCATTGTTCCAATTTGATATGTCGGTTAATATTTGAGTGGTAATTGCTGGTATATGATCCATTTTCCCGTTGTTGAAAATTTTGTTATTCCTAGCTAATGCCCCATATGGCATGCTATATGAAGCAAAGGCCTTCAAAATGCAGGTTGTCATTTTATATTGTCCATATATCTTCTGAAATTGTATTGCTTGATCTTGAATTAATGAAGCATCTTTTTGTCATTTGCATATTGTTGGTTATAATCGACCTAGTAATTGGACAATTTAGAAATAAATGTCAAGTATCCTCGTTATCATTTTCACACAAGCAACATAGATCGATCAGGTACTCGGTTGAAGTATCTATTTAGTTTTTCCTTTGTTGGGATTCCATCTATTGCTAATTTCCATATGAAGTTCAAAATCTTTGGGGCTAGTTTGAGTCTCCAAATCCATTTGTAATCAGCGTTATTGTCTCTACTTGTAACGCTTACGAATTTTTTGGGTTGATTTTGTGGAGAAGACACCATTTGGGTTTAGCTTCCAGATCAGTTTATCCGGTGTGTCTCAGTCCAGGACTAGAATTGTGTGAATAGTCCATACTATTTGTGGTGGGAAGAGTTGATGCAGCAAATTCACATTCCAATTATTATGGGAGCCTAGTAGATCAGCAACTTTAAGATTCAGATCATGTTGTCCCCTAAAAGGTTCCAAAGAGAGATTATTTCTCTAGGGATTCGTCCAGACATTTATTATTTTCCTATTACCAATAATCCAAAAAGTCATTTGTTGAATCTGTCTCTAGGACTAAGAAGTCGTCCAAATTGTCAGGATGTATTGTAATTTGTTTTATTCAAGATTGTCCCGGTTCGTATGTATTTTTCTTTGATTACTTTGGGTCTGTTTGGATTCCACATAGATTATGTTTATAAACACTTGTTTTCGCTTATAATACAATTAAAATTTAAACACCATTTGGATATCAAAACGTTTTACAGTAAATTCTTTATTTTGACTCCTTGGCTTCCTCCCTCCTACAACCAGACGATTCCAATTCAAAACCCTAAAATCTGCAATTGAAATTTAACCTCTATCTAATTGCACATGGATCTGGACAAGAACCATGGGGAAGTAACCCTCGTCGTCACCGGATTCAACATAGGAACCGGAATTGAGGATTAGATTAGTTTCCTTGATCTAATGCAGAAACAACCCAAACCTTGATGAAGGAGCAAAACAGCACCAGAGACGACACTAGCACTGCCTTGATGAATGAGCGGAAATAGGCCTTCGCCCTCCTGCTGCCTCGGCTGCCGCTATGCCTAATGCTCGAGTCATTGTCGTCGGAGTTGGTGTGGTCAGCCTTCACGCGGCGTTTGACGGCTGACTGGGACGGAAGCGAGGGAGGACAATTCAAGGAACCGGAAGCACTGCAAAAATTGCAGAGAACCAGATACAATCGGCAGTTGCAGCAAGGAGGTCCGGCGAGGGAGAAGGAGCAGAGAGAGAGAGAGAAGCCATGGGAGAAACTTTTTCTCTCCAGATCTGTTTTCAGGAGGAGGAAGGGGTGGAAGATGATCTAGCGTTTCAATTTTGCATTTTTTATTATTTTAATAATTAAATCACAGTGTTTATCCTTATAAGCTACTTATCCATTTAATACATGTATTTTACTTATAATCATAATACATCGGGAATCCAAACAGACCCTTTAACACATAGAATGTCCTGCTCTGTGTAGATTTTCTATAATAATTTCATTTGTAGGCTGATATTTATTTCCTCTACTTTTCTGAAGCCAAGGCCACCGAATTCCTTAAGAGTACATAATTTCTCCCAGCTAATTAGTGGAGTATATATTTGCGATTATAGTTTATTCCAAAAGAAATCATTATTTATTTTATCAATTTTCTCTAGAATTCCCTTAGGGAGTAAAAATTTTTGCATAAGGTAATTCGTCTTTGAACTTAGATTATCTCGAATTAGAAAAGACCTTCAAGCGGACAAGGAGAAATCTTTCCATTTTGATAGTTGCTTTGATAGACTTTGGATTGCCTCGTCAAAGACACTATTTTTAACTCTACCATTGATAATTGGGATTTCAAGATATTTTTCCATTGTTTTAGAGACAGGAATATTCATCTGTTGTGCCAGTTTCTTGCTATTTGTTGGCTAATACAGAGTATTTTTTTTAGACTTGCAATGAGCTTTTGCTATAGTTTATATAGTTAGCCCTGAGAGATTGAAAAAATTATTTAACATATTTTGAATTGTGTGAAGACTTTTGAGTTGTTGTTACTGTTGTTTTATACGGAGTATAGATATAAGTTAGACTTGTCAAAACACGACTCGACCCGGTTGATCCGATTCGAACGCCTGAAAAAATCTGGATCAAGACCTAGAAATTTTTGTCGACCTGAATCCGAAAATCCGGTAATTTTTCGGGTCATTTGGGTTTAGTCCCGGTAACCCGATTGACCTCATAATTTTGAACCGATTGACCCAGTGACCCGATTGATTTATAATTATATATCATTAATTTTTTTTATGGAGATTCCAATTTATTACATTTAATAATTACAATCACTTGATCTTTCATTTTCAAATCAACTTTTATATTTATTTGTATTGTGTAATACTCCATCCGATCGATAGTATTTGATTTTGCTTTTTCATCACATTTTTTAAGAAGATAAAAACTCTAAAAAATATTAAAATATTAAAAACAATTCTATCCTTGTTACTAATTGCATGGAATTATTTTTAAAAAAATATTTTAAATTTTTTTATTTTATATATTTTAAAATTTTATTAAAAAATACGAGAAATAATAATAATCAAATATTTTATATCAGATATCGTATATAATTACAAACACTATAACTTATGAACCACCTCTTTAGTTTTAGCATTTTAAAATTATCGAAAAATTACCAAATCATGATTTTTTTTAATTTTTAAAAAAATGACAAACCTGAAGTCGACCTGATTTGACCTGAAACCGGGTCAAACCCGAATTCAAGTCAACCCGGATCTACCCGAAACACAAAATGACCCGACCCGAACCTTGCCCGAATGACCCGATTGACAGGTCTAATAGAAGTAGCCTTATTGTCCGCATTGTTACGCGGTTATTTTAAATTAAGATTGTTTCCTTGTATATTTTTTTTTTATCAAAGTTTTAAGGGTAATTTGCAAAATTAATTTGGGGGAGGTGTTAGTGCTATAAAGTTTTTCGGGTAGGATGCTAGTTAGTGCAATTCCCTCTAAATTTAATAGAGTGAGGACAAGATGCCAAAGCGACTATTAACAAGATAAACTTTACATCAACTTTTCATCTCCTTCGCATCCACATCTCCTTTCTCCATCCGAACTCGCCTCCTCCGCCAGCCACGCCTCCTGCTCCTGCGAGACGGTGTTCTATAGGAGTCTGCACCACCTGACTCCGCGAGAAGCTCTCCCTTCTCTGCTCCGATTGCACGACCCTCCGCCCATGTACTTGTACTTCAACCGTCTCCCGCTTCCTCTTCTTCCTCGTTGCACTCATCCGTGTCCTTTCCAGACGACACCGCCGTCGGATGAACGAATGAATTAGATCGTCTTCTACCTATAACATGAACATCTTTTAAATGTTTACAGACTAGGGTATAAAAAAAAAAATTTGTAGTTTGCACTTGTGATTTTCTGATTTTTAAAATGCTTCAATTCTAATATCAATCCAACAAATAATTCAACGTACGATCGAATCCCAATTAATGAATCAAAATCCAGTATAACTAATTAATTCACCATTTCTTGCAATCAATATCTCTTCATCGATGACAAAACATCAACGCTAAATACGATCGAGATGATATCGATCGAAGTTAGTAATCCAAAACATGATCCCTCTTCGTCAACGATAAAACAACATAATCAAATGGAAAGTCTTCATCAAATTAACCCCTTGGTTCGATAGGACTGGCAGCGTCGATTGCCTCCTTAACACTTCACAGCAGCAAAAGCCCTAACATCGGCGTTAAATATGCGGCGATTTCAACACTAGTGGCGAGGCAAAGGGAACACCTTCGTAGCATCGATGGGACTGGCAGCGTCGGGTGGGGGTGCCCAACTTTATCAGCGGCGAGCCTTCGTTCACGCGCTCAAGATCTACTGCGTTTCCATCGGCGGTGCGGCGGTGCCTCGACCGGCAGCGACGAGGCTATGGAGTTGCCTCGGCCATCAGCAACGAGGCTATAGAGTCGTCTCGGCCAGCAGCGACGAGGCTATAGATCGAGCCGCCTCGGCCAGTGGCGACGAGGCTATGGAGTCGCCTTGGCCAGCACTCAGCAGCGACGAGGCTATGGAGCCGCCTCGCCCAGCCGCATCGATGCTCAAGTCTCTCGGCTCCTCGTCAAGACGCATCGAGCCTTCTTTGTCCCTCGGCACCACCATTCGAGCAACTCCACCCGACAAAACAACCCCAATTGAGTTTGAACACCCCAAATCGAAAACAACTAGCAATTGAGTACTTCACATGCTTCTTCAATGTGGATCTATTTCATTTGAACGAGAGTCTTGTTCTTCTTGTTCTGAGGGATGAAATGGTTTGTGTTCAATCAGGGAACGAAATGAGAGAGCTATTGGGTCTATTTGCAATTTCCTAGCAAAAATGGAAAGGATTAATGTCAATTTAGTTGATAGTCGTTTTGAGATCTTGTCAGTAGCCCTTATGAATTTAATATGATAAAATTTAATAAAATATTTAAAAACTTTAATAAAAAAATATAAAAGGTGATTGAAATAGGTAATGTTTGTTTCAAAGTTCAACCTACTATGAACACGGATGAATGGATGATCTCAATGAATAAAAAAGTGTCGCTTAAGCGAGCGCTTCACACTTAAGCGTTGAAGCGCCACTTAAAACGCTTCAGCATGCCTGAAGCGAGCGGTGTCCATGAAGCGAGCGCTTTGTGGACAAAAGCGTATTTTTAGCATTGTTTGATATTATTTAGAGTAATTTTTCAAATAAAAATATTTGTTGACTAAATAAAGAGAAGAGGCTAATGTGGGAATTGATATGAAGTTGCAAGCTAATAGTGGTGATAGTGCTTTGCATGATTAGGGTGAGGACATCAGCTCAACATCTATATAAGTTTTTCATATAATATGATGATATGTATTAATTTTGTATTATAAATCATTACTAGTTTATGTTAAAGCATGAGTGTATATTCTGAAAACACATTTTATAGTAATGGGCACTTCGTCCATGAAGCGGGCGCTTTGTGTCGCTCGCTTCACGCTTAAGCGATAGGTACCCTATTGCTTTTTCCCGCTTCACGGATTTTTTTTATCACTGTCATGATCTAATAGTGAAGGGATTCGGTCATTCTTCTTGTAAATTTTACAATATTTTATCAAAATTTCTTATTAATTATGTTTTGGGTCCAAATTATTTGTAGTAACATCTTCTAAATAAATTATACCCTCAAACAACAAAACTTTATGTCAGTTCTACTGTCAAAGCTTCCATACTCTCAACAATATATGTGTAAGCTTGCTGCTTGCTACATGATTCAAGGTTAGCATTTATCCTATGACAACCTCCTCTTTACAAATCATGGTTCAAGGTTAGCAAGTAGTGGACCAAACAACTTCAAAAAATTAGTTCGAAAGGTAGCTTGATGGGTTAAATCCCCCTTTATCCTTACACCTATGGACATACCTTCTCATCGGATCTCTAATCTTATATTTGATCAATCTATGGACAAATGCAATTCAAATCTCAATCACTAAAGAACAGAAAAGAAAGAAGCGAGAATAAAAAAGCATCATATACAGAAGTAAAAGAAACAAGAAGGAAAACAGAAGCTAACTCTGTAATAGTTGCTCAACCCATTGGAGCAACAATTGAACTCCAGCCTGCTAGCCCACGTTTGTGCCAAGCCAGGGAAGTTTCTGCAACTCAATCTGAACAACGTTTGCTTGATTCCAAACACTGAATTTCATAACAGCTGTTTAACTTGGCAAAATCAATTTCAGAATATCGCGCCAAGCAACAGTTAGCTGCCCGATTGTTGAACCTGTAGTTGCTCATACGAAGAATTTCACTCAATTCCATGATCAACAGATTGATTTCTCATCTTGATCCTCTGTAATTTCAAATTCTCAGCCTCCTTGTTGCTGCTTCTCTCCAATTGAAACCCTTATTTATTAATCTCCCACATTTTGCATGTGTGGTAATTTCCATCTCACCATTACCATGGCAAAACAACAAAGAACCAAATAATGTATTAAAATAACTCGATAGATTACTTGTACTTCAAATTCAAGAGAATCAAGACCAAATCCTCCAATAGTTCTCAAATCTCATCACAAAAAAGAACACTGTTAAATATAGAATTAGAATGAAAAAAAATGACACAATAAAACTTGACAATTAACAAAAACAATCCCCATACTGCCATACACTTCTGATTTGAACTGCAGAAAGATTATATTATAGCAGAGAACAAGTCTTGTCCTGAATAAGCCTCCAAGGTTTATCACACCTTATAACCAAGAAGGCGGTGAGGAAGAAGAAGCCAATAAGACTGAAGCCCCTCCAAAGGCCAAAGCTTTAGTCCTCAAAATATTGCGCTTAGTGATACCTGCACATGTCAAGGTGCAAAACAAACTATAATTGGAAAACCGATGAAAATAATTCAAAAGCAAATGAGTTTTATAGGGTCATGCTGAATGCCAAACTATTGAGTTTATATGTTCCTGTTGAATCTAATCAGAAACCTGCATGATCAGGATGTTGAATAAACGAATGCTGTTGAAATCTCATGCAATCCTCTGTTTCAAACTACGTGCTTTACTCACTTCTTTTTATTTTATTGTCTAAATAAAAGAAGGGCTGTACCTATATATTGAAGCCTGTAAAATGAGTAACCATACATATATCAATGGGTGCATGAAGTAGAATCATAATGCAAGCAAGCAAAACTGCAATTCATAAGAATAATAATGTACAAATGCAAGTAGGCTGAGAAATTTACCTTTAGATGAGCCTGAAACCCGTGTCAGAAATAATATGAATAATTTGAATATGGACTTTCGACGCGTTGATGTGGATCTGAATTATCGATACGAACAATCTCCTCCTTTTTGTAAGATATGGCATTGGTATCATTCATGAGCAACATGCTCTCCTCATAAACATTATTTGACAATATGTCATCAAACAACTCTTCGTTCCAACGAAACTTTATACATTCGTTAGGCCCATAAGGAGCTAGTTTCTGATATGAAGATTGGGATATATCAATAGTCCAGTTCAACTCAGTAACTCCTGAAATCTCATAAAGTTTCTTCCATGTGGTAGCCACACCATGCTCCTCCATCACCCACAGCCCAACATAATCATCCCTTTTTGCCAATAGTGACAGCATGCCACTATACTCAAACAGCTCCATCCTTTCAAGCCAATCAATCTGTTTGTCTTCTTGTGGGAGCTCCACTGAACTGAACTCTTCACGCTCACAGTCAAACATCAACACAAAATATTTGGAATAATCATGGTCTGCAACGACCCAATGAACAGCCCCATTTACAAAACACCCTACACGACTATAGATTTGAAATTTGTTTATGTCCTCGGCAATTGAGAACCTCCAAACACCCTCTCGAGCTGAGTATACATCACAGGTCGGTAGAATTGATTTGCATTCACATCCATCGCAAGGATAGCTAGGGATCCAAATTCCCACTGCCTTGAAATCATCCTTAGAACTGTCATAACCGAAACCTAGAGCATAGTCATAAGAGTGAGCCGTGCACTCGCCATCCAACTCAAGTATCTCTGGAACGGCATAATGCTGGCTAGGGAGGGGGAGATACTTGTGAATTGCCGGGTTCCAGAGAATCATGTAATGATCACCGCAGTTCAACGAGTAGGATATACAGATAAGGCCCCTGATCAAATCAACAAAATTGAACGTATGGAAGCGATTAGCAGTATACCGAAATCGAAACGGAAAGTGCAAATGGTGTCTGATATGTTCCTCCTGAGGACGACAAAGAGCGTAGTCACCGTATGGGTCTCGATAAGGCGCCGCTCGGCGCAGGCGGAGGTAGGGTTTGAGACTAGCAGGCATGGCGGGGGAAGTGGAGGAGTAATGAAGGCTGATGAAGGAAGCAGATGAGATTAGGGATTTCCAGTACTTGCAAACACATCGGAATCGGCAGAGGCTTTTGACCGGCAATCTCTTGAGGATCTCCGGGAATAAATCTTCATCAATCCAAACCAAAGATGCTGAAATCGCAGGAATAACCGAGCTCGGGGATTGATAAGCGGACTCCATCGACAAATTCGATCTATGGAAGATGGAAGGATTTTGAGAAGGAACAGTGGATATTGGAAATGTAGATAGCGGTGGAGGCTGGAAGGTGTAACCCTAACGTTACTTCAGTCTTCACACCACCAAAATTGAAATTTGAGTGGGAAAGTGCCACTGTGCCAGTGACTCAGTGAGTTGTTGTTTTAAACGGAGTATAGATAAAAGTCATATAACAGTGACATGCCAAAACACAATCCGACCCGGTTTACTCGATTCGATGGTTCAAAATTTTTTGGGTCTAGACATGGAAATTTTGACCCATAAATTTTATCGATCCGAATCCGAAAACCCGGTAATTTTTTGGGTCATTTGGGTTTAGACTCGATGACCCTATTGACCTATTGATCCGATTGACCTGATTAATTTATAATTATATATAATTATATTTTTTATGGAGATTCAAATTTATTTCATTTTATAATTACAATCACTTGATCTTTTATTTTCAAATTAATTTTTATATTTATTTGTATTGTGTAATACTCCATCCGATCAATAGTTTTTGCTTTTTCATCACATTTTTTAAGAAGATAAAAACTCTAAAAAATTATTAAAATATTTCAATTATATGCTTATTACTAATTGCATGAAATTATTTTTAAAAAATTATTTGAAAATTTGATATTTTATATATTTTAAAATTTTATTAAAAAATACGAGAAATAATAAAAATCAAGTATTTTAGATCAGATATAGTATATAATTACAAGCACTAGAACTTATGAACCATGTCTTTAATTTTAAAATGTTAAAATTAACGCAAAATTACCAAATCATGAATTTTTTTTTTTAAAAAAAATAAAAATTTGACAAACCTGAAATTGACCCGATTTGACCCGAAATCGGGTCAAATCAAACCTGAGTTCAGGTCATCCCGGATCTACCCGGAACCCGTTTTACCCGAAATCCGAAATAATCCAACTCGGATGACCCAATTGACAAGTCTAATAGAAGTAGTCTTATTGTCCGCGTTGTTACGCGGTTATTTTAAATTAAGATTGTTTCCTTGTATATTTTTTTAATCAAAGTTTTAATGGTAATTTGCAAAATTAATTTGGGGGAGGTATTAGTGATGTAAAGCTTTTCGGATAGAGTGCTAGTTAGTGCAATTCCCTCTAAAATTAATATGATAAAATTTAATAAAATATTTAAAAACTTCAATAAAAATATAAAAGGTGATTGAAATAAGTAATGCTCGTTTCAAAGTTCAAACTTCACCACTGCAAGGCCTAATACTAAGAGAGGCCAGACTTTCAGATCGGAGATTTGGAAAAAGCCACCTTTAGGTTACTACAAACTCAATTTCGATGGATCGTATTGCCAGCCGGGGATCGGAACCTGCAGTTTTGTGATTCGGGATCATTTAGGAGAAGTGATGTCCTTAGGAGTGGGGCAATGTAATAATGGCTCCGCTGTTTTTGCCGTGGCTATGGGTCTTCGCATGGGGTCTCCAAGGCCAAATTAATGGGTTTTAATAAACTTCTGATCGAAGGGGACTGCTTGGTCGTCATAAAGGCTCTGCTAGGGGACTGGTTTAGCCCCTGGGAGATCGAGCTGCTGATGGCTGATGTAAATGTCGATTTATATTCTTTCTCTCATGTTGCTATTCGTCATATTTTCAGGGATTCTAATGTTGTGGCCGACAGGATTCCACGTCTGGCCTACTCCATCCCTGTCGATGGTAGCTTCACTGATGATCCAGAACTTCGAGTTCTCGTCCGCTCGAATGCGTTAGGAAAGATGCCGGATCGTTGGCGTGTTTCCTAATTCTTATCGGCTTCCAAAAAAAAAAAGTTCAGACTTCAAACTACTCTGATGATCTAATAGTGGAGGGATTCGGTCATCCTTCTTGTAAATTTTACAATATTTTATCAAAATTTCTTATTAGTTATGTTTTGGGTCCAAATTATTTTTAGTTTACAAATTCTATCGAATGTATATTAATATTGGTTTAATATTATGTAGTTTGCATACAAATTTATAATTTTTAAAGTTCGTATTATTTTTTGTTCATCTCCGAAGAAAGTCTTTGTGGAATTTGTGATTGAACTTGAAGCGTTTTAGTTGGGTATCGAGTTTTTTACATATCCGACAAAGCGGACTCAAATCTTATGTAGTTCTTTGTTATAAAAATTTTAAATTGGAAAATTTTAAGGGTGTTTTTGCTAAATAGCTTATTTTGAACTTTTAATTAAATAATTAGCACCCAAATTAATTTTATTAGGTAGGCTAGCACCCTTCCCAATTGGTCAACGTTGACCGTTGACTTTTTCGGTTTTTTTTTTTTTAAAAAATAAACAAATATTTATAACCAATTGATGCCACTTTTTTGATGCCATTTTTCATAGTGCTTTGATGCCAAATTTATAATTATATTTTTTTTCTTTAATGTGATGCCACTTTTTAAAGTAGCGTTTTTGATGTTATGTGATGCCACTTTTTTCAAACTTTGATGACACTTTTTTATGTCAATGTTTTGATGATATGTTTTTTTTACCATGATGCCATATTTTTTCAAAGTGGTATTTTGATGACATTTTTTTCTTTTAATGTGATGCAAGTTTTTCAAATTAGTGTTTTGATACCATTTTTCTAATGTAATTATTTTATCTCACTTTTTTTAATCAAATCGTTTGATGCCATATTTTTTTTCAAGGTACTGATTTCGTGATGCCATATTTTTTCAAGGTAATGTTTAGATGACATTTTTTTATTTAATGTGATGCAAATTTTTCAAATCAGTGTTTTGATGCCATTTTTCTAGTGTAATTATTTGATGATATTTTTTTAATCAAATCGTTTGATTTTATAATAAAATGGATTGATGACACTTTTTTAATGCCACTTTTTTCAAATCTTGCTGATATTTTTTTGTTTACTGTGATGCCACATTGACCATTGATGCCATTTTTTTTACCGTTGACTACTGATGACACTTTTTTGATATCAATTTTTTGATGATATTTTTTTTTCGTGATGCCATATTTTTTCAATGTAATGTTTTCGTGATGCCATATTTTTTCAAGGTAACGTTTTGATGACAATTTTTTCTTTAATGTAATGAAACTTTTTCAATGTAATGCAATGTTTTTTCTTTAATGTAATGCAATTTTTTCTTTAATGTAATGCAACTTTTTCATATTTATGGGTTAATTTTTGTAATTTTACAAAATTGCTATTTATGGGTTAATTTTTGTAATTTTGTAAAAAATGCTTCTTCAACCACTGATTGCTCCTCGACAGCTCCTGCGCCGGCCGCCGCTCGTCAATCCTCGCTCCGGCCGCCGCTCCTGGAACCCTCGCTCCGGCCGATCGACCTCGCTCGCTCCGGACGCTCCACCGCTCGTTCCCTCCCTTGCTCGCTCGTCACCGCCTCCTTCCCTCGCTCAGATCTGGACTCGCTCGCTCCGCCTCGCTCGTCCTCGGCTCAGATCCGGCGCCTCCACACCATATCCGACGCTCCCTCACCAGATCCGCCCTCCTTGGCCACCAATTTCAGCCATCCCGAGCCCAAATCCCGCCGATCCGACACCCAGCCCCCACCGACGAAGCCTCGCAAACTCCCTCCCGTCCTTGCACCGGCCCCGAAGCTTCGCTGAAGATCTCTGACCACCCATTCCGGCCACCTCTCACCAGATCCGAGTCGGATCCACCGCCCTCGCACATCGCCGAGCCGGATTCCTCATCGACCAGTGGTTGGAGGAGAAGTCCAGATTTAGCGTGAGAGAGAGCTAATAGTTGGAGTGTTATGAGGCTAATTTTTTTTAATAAGGTGTTATAAAGGCCAATTTATTTTATTAGGGTGCTAATAACCTAATTGAATTAGCAAAAGGTGATATTCTAGCAAATTTTCTCAAATTTTAATTTGATGTTTTTACTCCATTTTTATTTAGAAGTCAATTTTGATATCGACCCAACAGAATAAACCGTAAATGAATATTTTTTGTAAGTTCAACTTTAAAAGTAATTTTTTTTTGTCAAACCTAATTTTCAATTTGTGCTAATTATAATTTTTATATTTTAGTGAGTCGATTTTGTAATTCAATTGAATTTAGGCCCATTTAGGACCCGTTTGGTACTGATATACGTATATCAGATGTGTGTATGGGTAGTTGGGTATCACTCATACCATACCTAGTGTTTGGTGAATAGGTATATGGATATCAAACTGATATACTCATATTTCCCTTTCTTTGTAATTCCCCCCAATTCCATATACCCATTCAATCAGGGATATCAAAATAGAACCCGTGCTTCTTTTCTCCAACGCTTCACTGCCCCTCCCTCTTGCTCCGCTCTCAATATCACTACCACTAGTCTCAACCCGTCTCGGCCTTCGATTTCACTGCCTCCCTCCGCTCCAAAATTGACCCAGAACAACTTGTTCACACCTTTGATGTCCGGTGCTAGGGAAACTGGGGCGAGGCTAGGGTTGAGGTCGATTGGGTAGTTTTCTGGGTAGGCAATTGCAAAGGGTGGGAGGTGGGGGTAATTGGGGTCGGGCTAGCCGATCGAGCGGTGTAGGTGTGGGGCTCGGGAGTTCGATCAAGCAAGGGTCGAGCGGTTTAGGTGGGGGCTCGGCATAGTTGGGTGTCACTGGAGGTTCAAGCGGGGTTAGGCTGGTGCGAGTTTGGTCGTTGGGGAGGGAGCGTTGGTAGAAAGTTTGATATCTAATACCCATATCTAAAACATTCCAAACAAAATATCGGATATCAGATATCAGATTTGATACCCATATCCATGATATCGATATCTCATACCTATATCCGATATCTGAAATACGTATATGAATATCAAACGGGCCCTTAACCCTGATAAGAGCCCACTGTATCAACTTAACCCAAATTGAAAGACTATCCCATTTTTAGTCAATGTTCATTCGGCATTCCACTAAGCCATCATTGTTGTTCCACACTTCATTAAAAATCTTCAACACGAACACAGGGAGCGAGCGACGGTGTCTCGAGCGCCTAGAGGTCGCCGGTAAATTCGTTAGTTCCAGCCTGAGCAATTTGGTAGAGGAGGCGGACGCAATCAGGCTCCGAAGTGCCCTAGCTATTTCAACTCAAGGTGGCGAGTACCACTTCGGTTGCTTCCATTAGGTACGGTACGACTCCTCAATCAACCTTAATTTTTTTTGTCTGCTCCTTCTTTGTTTTTTCAATTGGGGCTATTGTTCGAAACAAACAAGAGAGAGAAACACTGAATTTTTTTTTTGCACTGTTTTTTCTCTCTCTGCAATTGGTGAACTTTGGGGCTGCACATTTTGTGCTCTTGTTTGAGACAGCCGAAGGAGAGAAATGCAGGTTGTATATGTTCTGTGCTTTTGTTTGAAATAGTAGAGAGGGAGAGAGATGACACATGCTCTGTTTGTTTTTTTTTACTGGAATTTAGTTTGTGCAATCCGTGATTGGTGATTTACAAGCTCTCACTCAACTTCCTGGATTTTGTTATTTGGATGTTTGGCCGCTTAGAAATGCTCTTGTTTAAGCGGGCTGATTTTACTTCTTGTTATAACTTGGTTTGGATAAATTTGGGCTGCATTTCGACTTGATTGTAGGATAAATTTGTTGTGTTTCCCTCCTATATGGGGAAGAGTCCAATGGACTATTTACCATATGGTTTTTACCATGTGAAGTTTTACCCTACCTCCTTTATAAAAGGGGATGCCTTTTCCATTTGGGAAAGTAAGAGAGAGAAAACAAAGAGTGAGAAAGGGAGAAAAGAGAGAGCTTGGAGAGGAATCCCGTATGCCCTTGTTCAGCCCATTTTGAAGTGCCCCGATCGACGACCAAACGACCTCCGATTGGGACGATTTTCTGGTATGTTGTTCACCTCATCATAGGCTTCATTTTGTACGGTTGGATCGTCGTTTTGAGCCTCCAATCTCAGATCCCCTTTGCTTGTGTTCTTTCTTGGGTTGTTGTTGATTTCCACCAATTGGGTGATGAAATTGGAGATTTGTCCAAGCTTGTTGATGCTTGATGATGTTGTATGCCTCTAGCTTTGTCTAGGGAAGATTGTACCCACTTGTTATTGTTGATAGTGGAAGTTTCTGTCTCCCGTGGTTTTTTCCCCGTTTTGGGGTTTTCACGTAAATCTGGTGTTCTTTGTGCTTGGTTATTTTATATTCTGATTGTTGGTTTGAGTTGCTTGAGTTTGGCTCTCTGGTTTACAGTTCTTGTCCATCCCGATTCGTGTGTGTTAAAGGGGTGTGTCTGACGTCCCTTGCTTCCCGGCACAACAAAATTTAAGGCAGCTGTAACCTTGGCGCCATCGTAAAACCCCCAATTCAGGCTTCCCGATTTCTCCCACCTCCCTCTGCTCGCCGTAACTCGAAGAGCAATGGAGGAGGTGATTTTCGCTTCTTCGTCAATCGACGGCGGCGTTGCCTGCTGGGATCTACAAACCGGCAACCCGATCCTCCGCTACAAGAACTGCTCCTCCCCTCCCCACGGCCTTGTCTCTGTTGGCCGCCGCTTCCTCGCCTCCTCTCAACTCCATGAATCCTCCTCCTCTTCCGGCTCCGTCCATTATTGGTCCTATTACAAGGTTTGCTGTCTCTATTGACTTGTGACTTGACTGCGAATTCACACAGCTCTTGGTAACTTGTTATTATGCTCTTATGCGTGCAGCCTCAGGTGGAGCTGAGGAGTTTCCCTGCGAAGCAGATTAAGCCGCTTGTTTCTGACAGCAGGGGTACTTATCTGTTTGGTGGCTGTGTCTCTGGCGATATTTATTGTTGGGAGGTAAAGTTAGTTTCTCTGAAAAATTGGATTTCGTAATTTTGAGATTTTGTTTATTTCCCTGTGATATTTTGCGTTTGAATGATCAATTGATGCTTTTTGCCATGCTAATTAGGTTTCAACTGGGAGATTACTTACGAAATGGCATGCACACTACAGAGGTGTTTCCTGCTTGGTGTTGTGTGACGATCAATCACTGTTGGTGTCAGGATCTGAGGATGGCACTGTTAGGGTTTTTTCACTTGTCACGTAATAATCTTCAAAATTCTGCACCTTTTTATAAAATCCTTAAACAGGTTGATAGAATTTGGTTATCCCCTTTTTCTATAGTTAATTTCTTCCTTGTTTTGTCTCTTTGAATAGGGTATTTGATAAGGATGCAAGAGACAAAGGTGATCATCTTTACGTGCATAGCTTCTTGGAGCACACCTTACCCCTGACTGATCTTGTAGTAGGGTTTGGTGGAGCAAATGCAATAATAGTTTCTGCTTCTGAGGACAGAACTTGTAAGGTTGAGTACACTTCTTTCCCCATCCTTCAGTATTTTATCTCCATCTGTTTGTGGTTCTTCCTCTAATTTTATGTACATCAATCAATATGATTATACGAATGTCAATTGATGTCAACTTTTCGGATTATTAATTCTTGCTTGATTTAGTCAGGTGTGGCGCTTGTCTTCTGGGAAATTGTTGAGGAGCATTATATTTCCTTCAGTGATTGATGCCATTGCCTTGGATCCTGGAGAATTATTTTGTTATGCAGGTGGAAGAGATGGAAAAATATATATTGTAGCTGTTGGTGCTGAAAGTCCCTCTAATAGCATTTTTGGGATGCATATTCTTGGTGCATTATCAGAACAGAGGTATCATACTTTATGTGATATGCAATGACTTCGTTATTTAGTTGTTATCTAATCTGATTTTACGGGTTTCCATGTAATCATTTGACTGTTTTGGAGCAGTCAGGCAGTTACTTGCCTAGCATTCTGTGCCGATGGAGTTTCACTGGTGTCTGGATCTGCGGATGGATTTATTCGTATTTGGGATACAAGAAGTCGTAACATTGTTCGAATGTTTGGACATGCCAAAGGTATCCATTCTCAAATGCATGAGCTATTATAATCTGGATTTTATCACATTCTTTACTTTTGTCACTTCCTGTTATCCTTGACATGGGACCTTGTCTGCTGGACAGTTTGCATTCTGTTAGTACTCATTAGGCCATTAGTCTTTTCTCTTTTTTTTTTAAAGAAAAAAAATTGTTCTTGGAATTTTTAAATACTAAATATATTGACAGAACCATGTGAATATTGAAATAGTTACAAAAGACCTAATCTTGAGAACAAAAGATCACCAAGACATAAAAAATAGCTCATAGAGGAGCTCATCCTAGTCTCATCATGAATCAAGATAACCAACAAGGCCCAATCACCTCAATCCTAAGGCTTCTTCATCATTTCTTTCCATCAAGTTACTTGAAGTTACATTTAGCTAGCAAGAAGTCTATTACTTGTTTATAATTCCATGAAATATTCAGAATATTTGTAAGGGTAGCACTTCAACTTTCTATCACTTCAATTCTTGTATTCCAATGTTACACTACTCAGCTGGTATGAATCATTGGTATTCATAGTTCAGTATATCAAATCCATTTTTTTGGCCAAAATACCAAATTGGTATATAAAATTGGTAGCCTTGGAATTATGAGTATTTAAAAAAACTTCGGTGTCATATTGGTATTTAAAAAATCACCGGTGGACATATATAGTTTTTTTTTTGCCGAAAGTTCTGTTATGTTGATAATTCATTAAAAAAAATACTGTACTCATTAATATATCTAAATAATGTATAAAAAAGATAAAAGTATAGTCACTTTTTTTAATTGATTCTTACATATTGGTATTTTTATTAGTTGGAAGTTCGATTCTCACATAGCAATATTTAAAAAAAAAACCTAATTTTTTCTCAAATAAAACTTCACAAGGTAATTACCATCATTAAACCATATATATTTAAAAAACCTAATTCCAACCAATAAAATATGCATGGTTTAATACTTTAATGAGTTAAATTACCTTGTTCAATTTTATTTGTGAAAAAAATTAGGTTCTTTAAAATACTAATATGTGAGAATCTAACTTCCTGCCAATAAAAATACCAATGTGTGAGAACCAATTAAAAAAAGTATGGCTTTAATTTTATCATTATATATATAGATATATTAATGAGTTTTTTTTTCAATAAATTATGAACAAAACCTATTCAAACTCAATAAACTTTGATCTTTTTTTTAATACGGAGTATATTTTTTAGATATCTTAATGAATATTTTTGATGGAGTTATCAACAAAACCGATTCAAGCTTACTAAATCGGGTTCAATACAAGATTAGGATGAAAACTGAACTTCCGGCCAAAAAAAATACCTATATGTCCACCGATGGTTTTTTAAATACCAATATGGCACCGGAGTTTTTTTAAATACCCATATGTTCAAGGCTGCCCATTTTAAAAACCAATTTGGTAGTTTGACCCATTTTTTTTCAGTATCATCTCAGCTATTTTTTTTTCTTTGACGTTGTTGTTGAAACTCGATAATTGAGTTTAGCTTTAGAGTGGAACTCTCTAGTTGAATTATGTTTCCATATTAGTGCATTGTTAGTGTGGGAGAAGTTGTGTAAAGCTTCTAAATTTACATAGGTGTCTGTGATACTAAAGTTTGCTATAATGCTTTTTGATCTCTCCGTGACAAGTTGGTTGCTAAGTTGCACACCGTCAATTTCTATTGTGTGAAAGTCCATGGATCAACAGGATCACGGAAGTTTATATCTATCACTAGTACCAGGTTGAAACGAAACATATTCTTTAATAGAGTCCTGAACCATCATAAATATTTGCGCAGTAGTACATAGAGGTTGGCTCTAAAAGTAGATGCTTCTTTTCCAGTATGTAGTTCTTTCATGACAGATATTCCTCTTCCACAGGTCCTGTGAACAACATTCTTGCTGTCACACTTCCAGAGGCCCTTTTGAAGCCCCAGGTTTCTGCAGGGAAAAAGCATTCCTTGTCGTTGCCAAAACCTCTTGAAAAATATTTAAGTTCTAAACTTCCTGAGATTGTTGAAACAAAAGTTTTTCTTGGTGGCCAGGCCAGTTATGCCCTTCCTATTAGTGCCTCTTATGTGTCAGAGGATGTGATGAATGAGCAAATCAGTGAAATGCAGGTAAGTTTTTTCAGTCATGTATCACTGGAAATTGGTGTTCTGCCTTTCTTTACTTTTTTTCCCCTTTCTGTTTAGACATTTATTCGAACCTATTTTTCATTAGTGCATAAGTTCGTGCTGATATTCTTAAGAACTTTTTTTTTTTAAAAAAATAATCCTAAAATGACTTAAAATATTGGGGTTTCAAATTACAGCAACAAGGATCTTATGCGGCTGCTAAAATGGAGATTGAACAACTGAAGGACGATTGCAAGAGAGCAATGCAGATGGTACAAACATGGAAGAAAGCTCACGAGAACTTGCATCAGTTCTGTATTGAAGAGATTCTGGATGGGGATAAATTGGGTAAGCCCAGTACGGGTTCCACTTGAGTTATGTGAGTTGGTGCATCAACTCCAAGATTTTGGTAGGTATGACAAATCATCAGTTTGACATAGTGCTGTAACTTTGGATCAATTTTGAATCACATTTTATTTATGAAATATGTTCTGTTTCTTGTTTTGTATTTATCAATGCAATATGTGTTTCTTTTGGATTTTTGTTACTTTGGTTATGCATTGAATTTTTTATATTTCACTTATCCGTTGCTTTTTGCTTCTGTATTAAGTTAAAATTGGCTGTGATAAGATTGAGTTATTAGATTTTACCTTGTTTATCTTGTTCAAAATGTCCATAACTGTATTTGGAGTAATTTCATAGAATCTAATATTCTGTAGTAATTCTCCTTGGGGGTTTGGACATAGGGATTCGCCTTTTCGGGATTGAGAGAACTATAGCAGATTATGACAGCAATATCTGCTGTATGGCTTGGCTGAGCTCAACCCAGCTTAACGTTTATTTTTATTTTTATTTTTTTTTAATTTTATTATTATTTACTTGTAAGAATTGTTTTGATACTCCAACATAGTAGGAAACTTGTTTATGACTTCCTGTTTGCTCAACTACATGTCATCTCTCCTTTTGTTGCGTCAAATGGCTTCCTGGATTTGTTGTTTCGTAGGAGTAGATTATATTGCATCCAAACTCCACCAAGACTAAGAACAGTGGTGTTTGGATGCAAACTCATGACGTTGTGCGCGGTTGTCTACTGCATACGGGTTAAGGTAGTAGATGGCTTTCTAGCCTAGGGGTGTAATTTCCTAGTTGTGCCCCTTTTGTGTTGGTTTGGGTTTGATGATATTGGTGGTGTTTTGGGGCTTTTTTTTTTTTTTGAACAAGAAAGAATTTGGCAGTTGGCAAAGCAAACTAGCCAAGAGCATCCTTACGGATGATACTTCGTAAAACTGCATCTGAGGGACAAGTCAAGTCGGAGAAAGTGATCCCAAGGTGAGATATACGGTCAGCAGCTTGATTACCGTTCCTATAGACATGAGAGATCTCATATTCTGAAAACATGTTTAAAGCGCAGAGAGAGTCGGATACTAGCATCTCGATCTCGCCAGAGCAAGACGTACCTGACTTGAGACTTTTGATAATACTGAGATTATCGCCTTCAATGCAGATACGCGGAATTTTTAGTTCTACTGCTTTAAGTACTCCATTCCACAGACCAAAACATTCTGATCCAATAACAGAGAGAAGAGGGGAAGGGCCGCATTCTGCATAATGAGTACTACCCATACTATCCCTGATGATAAATCCATATGAGCCAATGTTGTTGGAGGATAAAGCTCCGTCAAAGTTAAGTTTATACCAGTTTTGTCTCGGTTTAGTCCATTTAGTTATGCGTTTTCTGTTGTTCCCGATATTTGGGTTTTTGTTGTGAATGCTCTGTTCTGTACTTATGTCATCAGTTTTTGCCTTTTCCCAATTAGTTATTTGGTTTGTTATGAATGATGCTATTGTTTTAGGGTTAGGAGTAACCTTGTCAAAGAGGGCTTTGTTCCTGAAAAACCAAAAGCACCACCAAGTTGTAGCAAGTGATGAAAATTCTGTTTTATTTAGTGATGTGTAAAGGGCACATAGTGTTTCATTTGTGTCGGAAGTGGAATCGTAAGCACGACGAATTTTGTTACAGATTTTTTGAGAGAGGTGTTGTATTGTTTGCGTTATTATTGGGCAGTGGAATAGAAGGTGGTCAGTGTCCTCAAAGTTCGATCCACATAGGGGACAGTCTGTGGGAATGCCTACTCAACGGGATGCAAGTTTGTCAGAAGTCAGCAATCCATTTTTTGAGACTCGCCACAGGAAGTCCTTGATTTTGGGAGCTACATCTAGTTTCCATATCCAATGCAATTGAGCCATAGAGTGATTTTTTGCTTTATTGATGAGATCAATGGCTGAAGCGGTTGAGAACCACCCATTTTTACTAGGGGTCCAGTATAGTCTATCTTGATGGATGTGCTTTGGGATTGGTGTTTGAGTAATCTTTTCCAGAGTTTCCCTGCTTACGAGGTTGCCTAATTCGTTATATAATTTATTGGTGTCCCAGATATGGTCTTCAGATATAAACCTGGCAACCATTAGGTTGTTATCTAATAGATTTGGGTTTGGTACTTGAGCTACCAATGGGTCATCCCCGATCCAAATATCATGCCAGAAGTTTATTGATTTGCCATTCCCGATGCCCCATCGAAGGCCACGTTTGAAGAGAGAGATAAGAGAAGTCAGTTTTGACCACTGCCAAGATACATTTCTTTTTTTCTCATAATTGAGGATATGCCTATCTTTTAAATATTTTTGAGTTACTAATTTAACCCATGGGTTATTCGGTTCTGCTAGAATTTTCCAGAGAAGTTTAAGTTGAAGGGCTTTGTTCATGTCCTCTGATAAGCGCAGGCCCAGACCTCCATTAGAACGTGATTTGCACACCTCGAACCAATTGATTAGGGGTTTGTGTTTAGGTCCCTTGTTCCATAGAAAGTTTATGTTGATATTATCTAGCTCTTTATGAATATAAGTCGGTAGTAAGAAGCATTGCATGATGTGCAATGGTTTTGCAGCCAAGTTAGATTTGATTAGTGTGCACCTTCCAACATGTGATAAGTTGTTTGATGTCCATTTTGTTAGTTGTGTTTTACTCGAATTTGTAATGTCTTCGAAGGTGGAGTTGGATACTTTACTAGTAATAACAGGACATCCTAAATATTTCCCTAAATTGGTTGTGATTGTGAATGGTATTTGAAGTTCGCTTTTAATGATGTTTATCATGGTGTTGGTAGTATTTTATGTGGTATAAAATACTGATTTGTGAAAATTGACACGCTGACCCGAGTATTGGCAGAAGTTATGGGTGATTGCATTGATTTGGTCACATGCTTTTTTTTAGGCAGAGGCGAAGATGATAATATCATCTGCAAAAGCCAAAAAAGGAACTTTGTAGCAAGCTCGTTTGATTGCGATGCCGAGATGGCTGCCCTGTAATGTTGACTCAGCTTGGAGTCCTCTAGCGAGGACCTCAGAGACGAGTAGGAAGAGGTATGGAGATAGAGGGTCTCCTTGTGTCAGCCCCTTTGTAGGGGTGAACAAGTCTGTTGGTTCATTGTTAACTAGAACATAGTATGTTGGTGTTTTGGGGCTTTGTTTGGGGGTTTCTACCCAATTTGGGAGCGCTCTCGTGCACTTTATAATTATATATGATTAAATTTTTTTTTATTGAGATTCCAATTTATTACTCCCTCCGTTAATTAAAACTTGACGTTTTCCTATTCACGTACGCTTTTTAAGGGGTTAAAAACTATATAAAATATTGACTTTTTTAACAATTTTTTTTAATAAGTTCATACTTATTACAATTAAGTATAAATTTATAAAAACAAATGTAAAAAAATATTAATATTTTATATAGTTTTTATCATTCTAAAAAAGCGTGCATGAATATAATAAACAACCGGTTTTAATTAACAGAGGGAGTACATTTTATAATTACAATCACTTGATCTTTCATTTTCAAATCAATTTTTATATTTATTTGTACTGGGTAATACTCTTTCCAATCGATAGTATTTGATTTTTGCTTTTATTATCACAATTTTTTAAGAAGATAAAAACTTTAAAAAATATAAAATATTAAAAAAATTCTATGTTTATTACTAATTGCATGCAATTATTTTTAAAAAAATTATTTAAAAATTTGATATTTTATATATTTTAAAATTTTATTAAAAATTACGAGAAATAACAATAATCAAATATTTTAGATAAGATATAGTATATAATTGCAAGCACTAGAACTTATGAACCACGTCTTTAATTTTAGCATTTTAAAATTATCGCAAAATTACCCAATCATGATTTTTTTAATTTAAAAAAGAAAAAATTGGTAAATCCGAAATCGACCTGATTTGACCCGAAATCGGGTCAAATTCGAGTTCAAGTCAACCTGGATCTACCTGGAACCCGTTTTACCCGAAATCCAACATGACCCGACCCGAATGACCCGATTGACAGGTCTAATAGAAGTAGTCCTATTGTCCGCATTGTTACGCGTTTTTTTTAAATTAAGATTGTTTCCTTGTATATTTTTTTTCATAAGAGCTACAGGCAAGAGGTCAAAAGGCCTATTGACAAGAGATTTTTTACACAATTGCACACAAGGGCTTATGCTTGAAATGTTGTCTACATTTCCACGGTTCTCCTCTTCTTGCTCGATTGAAGAGATGTTCAGGGAGATGAAATCTGAATTTCAATCGGAGGGTAATAGAGGGAGATGAGATCTGAATTTCAATCGGGGGTGATTGGGGTTTATCGTTTGAGTTTATCCCCCTCCCACCCAAGTCCAATTGGGCAGCAAATTCATTGCTTGGATCATGCCAATATTGGAGTTATCTAATTACAATGAACTTCCGAATGCTAAATTGATTGTTTATTTCTTCAAATCGTTCACTGTCAAAGTGACGAGAAATGAAAGATGATTTTTACTTGTTTGATTACATATAAAATCTTTCTCTTTTTTTTTCAACCTTAAAATCATATTTCAATCGGGTAATGGGGGGTTTGCGGTGGCGTATCAACTCTTCCGCCGCCGCCTCCTCTTCTTCTACATTATCCTGTTGCAGACCGTTGCAAAATCATATTTCAATCGGGTAATGGGGGGGGGGGGGGGGGGGTTGATTGACATCTTCTACATTATCTGCCCGTTCCTCCTCCAAAGACGTTGACGGAATTCCAGACGACGATGCCGGAGGGAGATCATTGCTGGCCACGGCGGTGGTGGTGGTTTAGTTTCCTCGTCCATTCTTGGAGAGAGAGAGAGAGAGCAACTGCGGATTGTGTGGGAGATTTGAGGGAGAGAGTGGGAGATTTGGGAGAAAGGATAGATTGGATGAATAGTAAAATGATTTATTGTGTAATCTAGTAAAAATTATCTTGTCAATAATCATTTTATCGTCTTGTCTCTAGCCTCACTCATTTTTTGAAGGGAAATTTACAGAAAACCACCTCTTAAATATGAGTGTTTTCACTTAACCACCCCTTAAATTCAAAATTACAAAAATCCACCCTTCAAATGGTTTTTACTTACAACTATTCACCACCCCTTCATCTATTTTCATTAATTTATCATTAAATATATTATATTTTAATATTTTTAAACTTAAATTTGATTATAAATATATTAAAAAATTTAATTTAAGGGCTCGATTATATTTTAGGGATAATTTTATTTATTTTTAAAAAACAATAATAAATATAGCCTACAATTATTATCTTAATAATTATATTTAAGTTATATGATTAATTGATAACCTTTTTTTTTAAAAAAAATTAGGTCAATTTAAAGCAAAAAAGTTGCATATAATTATATAACAAATAAAATGGATCAAACTCATATTTTAAGTTTAAAATTATTAACTATTTATTATTATTTTTTAAAAATAAATAAAAATGATCACTAAAATATAATTGAACCCTTAAATTCAAATTTTGAATATATTTATAATCAAATTTGAGTTTAAAGATATTAAAATATAATATATCTAATGATAAATTAATAAAAATAGATGAAGGGGTGGTGAGTTGTAAGTAAAAACCATTTAAAGGGTGTTTTTCTGTAATTTTGAATTTAAAGGGTGGTTAAATGAAAACACCCATATTTAAGGGGTGGTTTTCTGTAAATTCCCCCCCCCCCCCCAATGAATTTAGGGGAGGTGTTAGTGCTGTAAAGTTTTTCGGGTAGGGTGCTAGTTAGTGCAATTCCCTCTAAAATTAATACGATAAAATTTAATAAAATATTAAAAACTTCAATAAAAAAATGTAAAAGGTGATTGAAATAGGTAATGCTTGTTTCAAACTACTATGAACACTGATGATCGGCATTCGGTCATTCTTCTTGTAAATTTTACAATATTTTATCAAAATTTCTTATCAATTATGTTTTGAGTCCAAATTATTTTTAGTCTACAAATTACATCGATTGTATTAATATTGGTTTAATATGATATAGTTTGTATACAAATTTATAATTTTTAAAGTACATATTATTTTTGGCCGATCTCAGAAGAAAGTCTTTGTGGAATTTGTGATTGAACTCGAAGCGTTTTAGTTGGGTATCGAATTTCTTACATATCCGACAAAGTGGAATCAAATCTTATGTAATTCTTTTTGATAAAAAATTTAATTTGAGGTTTTGACCCCCTTTTTGCTTAGAATTCAATGTTGAGATCGGCCCAATGAATTTTTTTTGTAAGTTCAACTTTATAATTTATATATTGTTTTTGTCAAACCTAATTTCCAATTTGTGTTAATTATAATTCTTATATTTTAGCGGGTCGATTTTGTAACTGAACATATTCATTTGAGACATATTGAAACATGCATTAGATATGTAATTTGAAAATATCTACTACTCTATCTGTTAATTAAAACTTGTCGTTTTAGAAAGTAAATCTTATTAAGAAAAACTTGTCATTTTAGGTATTTTATTATCCACTTTACGAAATTGTCCTTGTAATGATTAGATAGTTGTTAGTTGTAGTTTTTGAAAAAGGTAAAAAAGGTAGAGCAATAATTAGGGGTATAAGCGTATTTTTGTTTGTTTTCTTAATAAGTGTTTAGATTTCTAAAATGACAAGTTTTAATTAACAGATGAAGTATTATACATGTATATGTATATGGCGTTGTCTATATTAATATGCCAAATTGCAGAAAATCACCCCTTAAATAGCACAATTTACTCAAAACCCCCATTTAAACACATAATTGCTATGGGTGGGCGTGGGACGAGATGGGCCGGGACAGGACCGGGACGAGGCCCGTCCCGCTTAATTTTTCCGGGACGGGATTCACTCTTTTTTTTGAATCCCACACGAGCCTTATCTTGCAAGGGACGGGACGGGACCGGGACGGGACGGGCCTTGTCCCTCAAATAAAAATAAAAATATTACAAAAACTTGAAAAAAAAAATACTTTTATAGTTCCAAATTTCAATACAAAAAATTTGAGAAGTATATAATGCAAGTCTCTACAGTAACAAAAAACTATAGGTAATGCACCCAACAGACACCTCCAAAATCATGCAAATTAAACTAACAAATAAAAAAGAACTTGACCTAATTAACAATAGAATATACAACCCACATAGTATGCTAAGCGAAAGTAATCAAGGCCAAGAGAGAAAATAATTAGTTTAACCATCAAGAATCAATTTCAAGAATTGGAATTGAAATACTCATAAATTGGATCTTAAACTCATAAAGAAAGCATGATATAGCATACAAAATGAAAGGTGGAAAAGTGCCTGGCAGCAGGCTAGCATTTAGCCTTACAGTATGATTATAGGTAAGTTATGTTTAAAATAACTAAATATATACTTATAAATCACTAAATTACTACTATAAATATAAATATAATTTATATTTATATATGCAGGACGGGACCGGGATTTGCGGGATCCCATAGTCTTGTCCCGCATCCCGTCCCGCATAATTTTTGCGGGACGGGATGACACATGCTCTCCCCCAGCTTCCTGAATTTTTTTATTTGGATGCTTGAACGCTTAGAAATGCTCCTGTGTAAGTGGGCTGATTTCCACCCCTTGTTAGGACTAGGTTTGGATAAATTTCGGCTGCATTTCGACTTGATTTTTAGGATCATGCGATGACTCCAAAACCCGGGCCCTTGCTAAAGTTAGACGCAGGAAACAAAGGTGCAGCATTTTTCTTTTCCTCTATGTCTTAGCACTTGATTTTTTTTATGCTCTTGACTTTGTTTTTAAAATCTGTATTTGATGTTAATGAAATAGGGGGACCGACTTGCCCGAGTGAGCACCACTCAGATGAAGAGGATTGCTATGAAACTGATCAAGATCTCACCTTTGATATTGGCGGAGCCACCTCTACCGATTTGGAGATCTCAGATCCAGTGACAACCCAAGCTGATGATATGCTCATTGTTGGGTCACAACAGCAACCTCATGAGGCGATACAGGATTTGCAGGACTCTGCATCCCTTGAGAATGCGCTAGATTCTTTAGACAGTCTATTTCCTGACTCGGTGATGCCCTACCTCCGTGTGGCAGTTACGGAAGGTATTCAAAGCCATTTTTGAAATTATTTCAGCTTCTCAATTTGATTTGACCTTGCAGTCTACTCGAGATGAGGTTTTGGAACATTTGGAGGCATTGATACATTGTGCCAAAGCTGCCAAAGTGGATAATGTGATTCTCCCTTGGATAATTTCCCAAGCCCACAATCTTTTTAAGAACAAGGATGTTATCGCTGTATTAGTGTTGAGAATGAAATGTGAAGAGACAAAAATGTCCCACATTGAAAGTGTGAAACATAAAGCCTTAGCATATAACCTAGTGGGCAACCCCACCTAAGGCCAATTGGTTTTAGGATGGAACCCCGCTCGGCTTATGTGCTAGGCTATATGCGCAAGGGCGCACGTGTGCACACGACCCCCGATCCCGAGTCCCAACGGACTTCAGTATGGTATCAGAGCGGAAAAGCCAAACGGCCCGACTCTCGATCCTGGGCTAGCTAAAAAGAGAATGAGATGCTAGACCCGATGTCCAAGTGTCAACTAGAGGCGAAAGACGACCCTAGTTGCACTTGCGGGGGCGTGTTGAGAATGAAATGTGAAGAGACAAAAATGTCCCACATTGAAAGTGTGAAACATAAAGCCTTAGCATATAACCTAGTGGGCAACCCCACCTAAGGCCAATTGGTTTTAGGATGGAACCCCGCTCGGCTTATGTGCTAGGCTATATGCGCAAGGGCGCACGTGTGCACACGACCCCCGATCCCGAGTCCCAACGGACTTCAGTAATTAGGGAGCACACTGTATTCTACGGCGTTGAATGTGGATCTTGCTTATGAAGAGAAGAAATTAGCCGAGTTGAAGGAAAAGTCTCTTGCCATGAAAGAGCGAGAAAGGGAGATTGCGATTTTTAAAGAGAAGCTCCGAACAATGGAAGAAAGCTTGGCTAGGGACCGAGAGGCACTAGCGAAGAGAACGGCTGAGATTAAACATAGTATCCAGCTCGCCACGCAGAGAAAACGAGACCTAGAGAAAATGGAGCAGGAAGGCAAGGCCAAGCTGGAGGATCTCAATTTGAAGAAGGCTCGCCTCCAAACTCTTATTACAACTTTTACTTCATTTGCCTCCTCTATTAATCAGTAAGCTTTTCCTTTTACCATTTTTGTCTTCTTTTAATACAAGAGCTCTCCAGAAATTGACATTGGTAAGAATTGTGATGAAAGACAATAAATCAACGTCATTCATTGCCTTTATATTTATATGTCAAATTTTACTCTTGCTTCTTGGATAGGACAAGTATATATGTTGCATGCACTCAAAACAATTTATCTCCCTATGCTCTTTTATCGATCACTCACGTCCAACTAAGAAAACCAGTGATCCAACTAAGAAAACTTGGGTTTACACACTCATACAAGGAATGATAGCGCTCAGAAGTGGGATTTCGCAACAACAGTTGCTTGATTCCACAAACTGAATTTCGTAACGGCTGCTCAACTTGGTAAAATCGATTTCAGAATATCACGTCAAGCAACACTTGAAGCATAGTCGCTGCCTCTGTAATTTTCAATTTCTCCGCCTCCTTGTCGCTGCTTCTCTTCATCCATGCTCCACCAACGAAAAATGGAAAAAAAAAAAAAAGGGAATTTTGGAGACCAAATAATGTACTTGAAAGAGTACTTGTACTTCAAGTTCAAGCGAATCAATAACAAACCTTCCAATAATACCCAAATCTCATCACAAAAAAGAACATAGTGTTACAGATTGAATTAGAAGGGAAAAAAACATTAAAAATGAGGCAATAAAACTTGACAGCCAACAAAAACAATCCCCACAACCCCGAAATTGAATTCAGGGGAGACCTGATCATACCAATACACTTCTGATTTGAACTGCAGAAGCACAGAACAAGTCTTGTCCTGAATAAGCCTCCAAAGTTTATCACTCCTTGTAACCAAGAAGGTGGTGAGAAAGAAGTCAATAAGGCTGAAGCACCTCCAAAGGCCAAAGCCTTAATCCTTGAAATACTCTGCTTAGTGATACCTGCACATGTCACGGTGCAAAACAAACTATAATTGGAAAACCGAAGAAAAAAATTGAAAAGCAAATGAGTTTTGTAAGTTCCTGTTGAATGCCAAACTATTGATTTTATATGTTCCTACTGAATCTAATCAGAAACTGCATAAGAATGTTGAATAAACGAATGCTGTTGAAATCTCGTGTAATCCACTGTTTCAAACTATGTGCTTTGCTCACTTCTTTTTATTTTTATTGTCTAAAAAAAGGGCTTTACATACGAATTGAAGCCTACAGAATGAGTACTCATGTATGTATCAATGGGTGCAGGAAGTAGAATCGTAGTGCAAGCAAAACTGCAATTCATAAGAATAACAATGTGCAAATGCAGGTAGGCAAAGAAATTTACCTTTGGATGAGGCTGACACTCACTTCAGAAATAATATGAATCTGAACTTTCGACGTGTGGACATGGATCTGTATTATCGATACGAACAATCTCCTCCTTTGTGTAAGATATGGCATTGGTATCATTCATCAGCAACATGCTCTCCTCATAAACATTATTAGACAATACGTCATCAAACAACTCTTCATTCCAACGAAACTTGATCCATTCGTTAGGCCCATAAGGAGCTAGTTTCTTATACAAAGATTGGGATATATCAATAGTCTAGTTCAACTCGGTATCTTTCGGAATCTGATAAATTTTCTTCCATGTGGTAGCCACACCATACTCCTCCATCACCCACAGCTCAACATGACCATCCCTTTCTGCCAATAGTGACAGCATGCCACTGTACTCCAACAGCTCCGTCCTTTCAAGCCGAACAATCTGGTGGTCTCCTTGTGGGAACTCCACCGAACTGAACTCTTCACGCTCACAATCAAACATTAACACAAAATATTTGGAACAAAAATGGTCTCCAGCGACCCAATGAACAGCCCCATTAACAAAACAACCAACCTGACTACCGATTATAAAAAAATTTATGTCCTCAGCAATTGAGACCCTCCAGACACCATCTCGAGCTGAGTACACATCACAGGCCGGTAGAAGTGATTTGCATTCACAATCATAGCAAGGATAATCAGGGATCCAAATTCGCACTACCTTGAAATCATCCTTAGAAATGTCATAACCAAAACCTATAGCATAATCATAAGAGTGAGCCGTGCACCCGTAATTCAAATCAAGCATCTCTGGAGCGGCAAAATGTTGCCTGGGGAGGGGGAGATACTTGTGAATTGCGGGGTTCCAGAGAATCATGTAATGATGATAGCGGGTAAACGAGTAGGAGATACAGATAAGGCCCCTGATCAAATCAACAAAATTGAACGTATGTGAGCGATTAGCAGTATACCGAAATCGAAACGGAAAGTGAAAATGGTGTCTGATATGTTCCTCCTGAGGACGACAAAGAGCGTAGGCACCGCAGGGGTCTCGATAAGCCTCCGCTTGGCGCAGGCGGAGGTAGGGTTTGAGGATAGCAGGCATGGCAGAGGAAGTGGAGGAGTAATGAAGGGCGATGAAGGAGGCGGATGAGATTAGGGATTTCCAGTACTTGCAAACACATCGGAATCGGCACAGGCTTTTGACCGGTAATCTCTTGAGGATCTCCGGGAATAAATCTTCATCTATCCAAACCAAAGATGCTGAAATCGCAGGAATAACCGAGCTTGGAAGATGGAAGGATTTTGAGAAGGAACAATGGATATTGGTAAAGTAGATAGCGATGGAGGCTGGAAAGTGTAACCCTACCGTAGTAAATGTTATTTCTCACCCCCAAAATTGAAATTTGAGCGGGAAAAAAAGTTTTTTTTTTTTTTACAAGGTAAACATTTGAGTGGTGTTAAACTCTGTTCATTCGTCGTCATCCAAGAGAGTCATTTAGGACGAGAGTCTGAAGCTAATAACAATGCAAGGATGTGTCATGATGGAGTAGATGTCGCAATTCGCAGATGGGCACCTTATCTATTATCTGATTGACCTCTTTGAACACATGCGAATACAAGAATCATTGAAAATTCTAGAGAAGTCTTATAGAATTAGCAATTATCATTTTGATATCACAGAGACTACTCCAGACATCATTGATGGTGTTGATAACTGCAAGATAATCATCTTCAACTTCAATCATAGAAATATGATTTGGTGAGCTACAACAAGCTCATAAAAGAGGACAAGAGCTTTGGCCTTCACATCCGACATCTCACCTCACAAAGAAACTTTGCAGAAAACAACCGTGTCATGGTGATCTCAAATAACTACACTCTCATCGAAGCCTCATCGGAAGAAAGCACATAAGCATCAAAATTCAACTTGAAGCCTCCCAATCTCCGACCACAGGCTTTTGCCATTTTAAAATTTTCCTTATCCTTTGAGTAGGTTGTGTAACATTTTTTTTGGGTTCGTATCTTCCCAAAATTGTTCTTGGATTCTAGCCATTGTATTTATTGATATTTTACATATTGTTCCTATTTTTGTCTTTTTGCAAACCCTTCATCATAAAAACAAGCTTATTTCCAATATTGCTCACAAGCTCCGCTAGATAATGGAATCTTTTGTCTTTAATAGCTAAGCAAAGATCTCTGTTGTGATTTCTTGCATATATTGGCCCCTTGTTGGGGTACTTTGTACTATCCTTCCAATTTTTTGGTTTGTTTTCCGAATGAGTTTCATTGATCATTTACCGCCTGTGAAAATGTGTTCAAAGTCTCGTCAGAGAGATTACATACACTGCAAGAAAGGGAACTATCACTCCTTTCCCAAGAACTTTTTTCTTGGTGGGGGTTCCATTACTTCCATCTATGACAAGCTTCCAAAGGAAGTTATTGACTTTTGGGAAATAATCAATGTTCCATTCCAAATCCATTGTTCCTGTTGGTCTAGTGTTGTTCAGGTTCTTGTAAAAAAAAAAAATAATACTTGTAGATAACATATGAAACTTATAAAATGCTTTATACAAAAAAAATATTATTATAATATATATATAAATTTTTATTTTGATATTAAAATATATAAAAATAATCTATATATAATATATTAAAACAGAGACATGATGTCTTCTTTGGTACAATTCATTTATATGTCATTTTCTGGTACAATATGACTTGCGTTTTTTTTTTTGAAACATTAATTAATAATGATCTAATATATTTCAGTCACATTGGAAAATGACCTCATCAATTTTATCTACTTGCCATCCTATGTGTCCATCTCATATCTTAAGTTGGTACAAAATTTATCATTCATTTTACCAACGATTATTTTATAAATATTATATCTTGAATTATTTTATCTTTAGTCATTAAGATGGATTATTTCAGTTCATTGTATTTGATGATAAAATTTCAGTATTAATTAATTATATATTGAACAATAAAATCTGATCATCAAAATATTTATATTAATTTTCAATCTTATATCTTAAGTCGTTACAAAACCTATTATTTGTAAGATTGCTTAAAAAATTAATTAAAAATTTTCAAATAAACTATTTTAATTTTCACATTAAATTCAATAAAAGGATAATTTTAATATAACTAATATAATAAAATATAATTTATTAACAAAACGTGTAAAAAAAAGGGGGCTATGAATTGACCTCGGTATTCCCCTATCTTTTAGTTTCCCAGTGACTATGTAATCAACTTCAAATTGTAATTTACATGGGTAGTGTTTTGTTACCAATTATATGGGGAGTATAGGTTAGTCAGGACATGAATTATAAGGGATCAGCTTCCCTTGTATTGATAAATAATGACTAAAGAGCTGTTATTCGGGGTTCGAACCGGGGACCGTTAGGTACTACCCGCAAATCCTTTTCGGTTGAGCCATTTTGGAATGGTTAGGGATCAGCTTCCCACTTTGTAACAAATTGAACATTTTTACGCAATCAAATCAAGTTTTTAGTTTTTCTTCTTGCTTCCGCTTTCGTTTTACATCAACATGGTATCAAAGCACACCTAATCCATCGACTGGATAATGGTGATAATTTCGATCTTCAAGCCTCATGTGATGCAGACTGGGCTTCTTGTCCTACTAAAAAGAGAGCAGTTAGTCGTTTTTACATCACCTTAGGAGCTTCTCCCATCTCATGGAAATCCAAAACACAAGCTACAATCTCCCTATCTTCTGTCGAGGCAGAGTACAAATCCATGCGCCGGGTTACTACTAAGCTTGCTTGTTTAAGTCGCCTCTTTTTTGAGCTTGGAGTGCCTCGTATTCAACCTATTCCTCTCAAATGTTCTAGTCAAGCAGCTATCTACATTGCAAAGAAACCAATTTAACACAAAAAGACTAAACATATCGAGCTGGATTGTCATTATGTCCGATCTCAATTACTGGCTGGCCTCACATCACTTCAGCATGTACCAACTCGTGTGCCCGGTTAGCAGACATTTTTACTAAGTCCTTACAAGGTCCATTGCACAACTCCGTTCATCCCAAATTGGGTCCGATTCACTCTTCTCCAGGTTGAATCATGTTACGTCCCTAATGTATCATAGCCTAGAACAAGGGAAATTGGTAGGAAAATGAGAGGTTTAGAGAATAAGATGTTCAATTAGGGATAGAGAGTTTAGGGTTTAGATGAGTTAGAGAGGGAACAGGAAAGGGAAAGAGATTAGACCATGTGCAACCATGAGTTTTACTTACCTTATAGGTCTTAAAAAGTAAACTCATGGTTGCAAGTCAAACCTTAATGGAAGAGGTTAGAAGGGGTTACCCCTTCCCACTAAGGTAACCTCTTCCCTTTTATTTTTACTTTCTCTTTAATTTTTTAAACACACAAGTGTCCCACTACATGTTATTTATATTTTTTTAAACACACAAGTGGGGAACAAGGTAACCCCATGGTTGCAAGGGGAACCTCTAAAGAAGAGGTAGAAAAAGTAAGAAATAATT
The DNA here is from genome assembly GCA_037127255.1 of Persicaria tinctoria. Classification (NCBI taxonomy): domain Eukaryota; kingdom Viridiplantae; phylum Streptophyta; class Magnoliopsida; order Caryophyllales; family Polygonaceae; genus Persicaria; species Persicaria tinctoria. The sequence goes on from JBANSL010000012.1 coordinate 14,639,999, forward strand.
TAGTGAAAAAAATATATGAAGTGACAAATTATAATAAGGGGATGAAAATTAAAAAGGGGAAGAGGTAACCTCATGGTTGCACACGCTCTTAGGGATAGAGAGGAAGAGAGAGTAAAGAGTTAGGGAAAAAAGGGTAATTGACATTTAATTATTTTCCATGATAAGTCCATTATAACTAAAAGGGTATTTATCCATGATAAGTCCATTACAACTAAAAGGGTATTTATACTAATACCTTAGCTCATACATATATACATGACAAATCACCTCCAACTTGCGGCGCCGGGGGATTGAACATTTTTACACTGTGTAAAATCAAATTTTCAGTTTCTTCTTCTTGCTTCCGCTTTCGTTTTACATCAACAGTACATCTACATCCCTAAAGTTTATAACCGAATTCTTTCGTCTAATATTAAACAAATTTTCATTTAGAACAACTCATTTTAATCTTATTTTAACTCGCATTTGTCATATTGAAAAATAGTACAGTTACATACCGTTTGCATCTGCACTTCAAAATTCAACAAGGAAATACACAACTCTTTTACATGTTTTACAACATTATATTATGCTGATCTTTTTCACCTTGGCTAAATATTGAACTTGAGTCTTCGGCAGTAAAATTTTAAACTTCAGGTAATTATGAACTGAATCAAATGGATTACTGAACTCCTCACTCCCATGAAGTAGCTGGTTAACACATGTTTTTCAACTTGACAGCTCTCAGGAGAAGCCACTCTCTGCAACTGCAATTACAGATTCAATGTAGGGTTGTGTAAATCATCATCTTAGAGCCCAAATTAAGGAGTTCTCCTGACATAAAATGAAACAAAATTATGTCAGAAGTAGGACTTCGTAACAGCTGCCCAGCTTGGCAAAATCGATTTCGGAATACCGCGTCAAGCAACACTTGAAGCATAGTTTTAGTAGCTGCCCTTGTTGAACCTGCAGTTGCTCATATGAATAATTTCACTCAATTCCATGATCAACATATTGATTTCTCATCTTGATCCTCTGCAATTTCAATTTCTCTGCCTCCTTGTGGCTGTTTCTTTCTAATTAAACCCAAATTTATTAAAACTCCCACAGTTTGCATGTGTGGTAATTTCCATCTCACCATTACCATGCATATCATCTTCTTCCATGATCTACCAACGAAAAATGACAAAATAAAAAAAAAAAAGAAAAAAAAAAAAGAAAGGGAATTTCGGAGACCAAATAATGTACTTGAGAGTAATTGTACTTCAAGTTCAAGCGAATCAAGAACAAACTTTCCAATCATACCCAAATCTCATCACAAAAAGAAACATAGAGTTAAAGATTGAATTAGAAGACAAATAAACATTAAAAATGATGCAATAAAACTTGACAGCCAACAAAAACAATCCCCACAACGCCGAAATTGAATTCAGGGGAGACCTGATCATACCAATACACTTCTGATTTGAACTGCAGAAGCACAGAACAAGTCTTGTCCTGAATAAGCCTCCAAAGTTTATCACTCCTTGTAACCAAGAAGGTGGTGAGAAAGAAGTCAATAAGGCTGAAGCACCTCCAAAGGCCAAAGCCTTAGTCCTCGGAATATTCTGCTTAGTGATACCTGCACATGTCACGGTGCTAAACAGACTATAATTGGAAAACCGAAGAAAAAGGATTGAAAAGCAAATGAGTTTTATAGGTTCATGCTGAATGCCAAACTATAGATTTTATATGTTCCTGCTGAATCTAATCAATAACCTGCATGAGTATGTTGAATAAACGAATGCTGTTGAAAGCTCGTGTAATCCTCTGTTTCAAACTACATGGTGACTCACTTTATTTAATGTTTACTGTCTAAACAAAAGAAGGGCTTTTCGTATGAATTGAAGCCTACACAATGAGTACTCATACATATATCCGACAATGGGTGCAGGAAGTCGAATCGTAATGCAAGCAAAACTGCAATTCATAAGAATAACAATGTGCAAATGCAAGCAGGCAAAGAAATTTACCTTTGGATGAGCCTGACACTCACGTCAGAAATAATATGAATCTGAACTTTCGACGCGTGGACATAGAATTGAAGGATCGATACGGACAATCTCCGCCTCTGTGTAAGATATGGCATTGGAATTGTTCATCAGAAACATGCTCTCCTCATAAACATTATTAGACAATACATCATCAAACAACTCTTCGTTCCAACGATACTGGATACAATTGCTAGGCCCATAAGGAGCTAGTTTCTGATACAAATTAGACTGGGATATATCAACAGTCCAGTTCAACTCAGTATCTTCCGAAATCTCATAAAGTTTCTTCCATGTGGTAGGCACACCATGCTCCTCCATCAGCCACAGCTCAACACGACCATCCCTTTCTGCCAATAGTGACACCATGCCACAATACTCCAACAGCTCCATCCTTTCAAACTGATCAATCTGGTGGTTTTCTAGTGCGAGCTCCACTGAACTGAACTCTTCACGCTCGCAATCAAAAATCAACACAAAATATTTGGAAAAAAAATGGTCTACAACGATCCAATGAACAGCCCCATTAACAAAACAACCTACCTGACTATAATAAATTAGAAACTTTTTTATGTCCTCAGCAATTGAGACCCTCCAGACACCTTCTCGAACTGAGTATACATCACAGGCCGGTAGAAGTGATTTGCATTCACATTCATAGGAAGGATAATCAGGCATCCAAATTCGCACTACCTTGAAATCATCCTGAGAACTATCATAACCAACACCTGTAGCATAATTATAAGGGTGACCCGTGCACCTGTAAAGTATCTTTGGAGCGGAAAAATTTTGCTTGGGGAGGGGGAGATACCTGTGAATTGCCGGGTTCCAGAGAATCACGTAATGATCATAGCTGGTGAACGCGTAGGATATACAGACTAGGCCCCTGATCAAATCAACAAAATCGAACACAGAACCACCATCCCGACATCGAAACGGAAAGTGCAATTGGTATCTGATATGTTGCTCCTGTGGACGACAAAGATCGTAGTCACGGCGGCGGTCTCGAAAATCCGCCGCTCGGCGCAGGCGGAGGTAGGGTTTGAGGCTAGCAGGCATGGCGGAGGAAGTGGATGAGTAATGAAGGCTGATGAAGAAAGTGGAGGAGATTAGGGATTTCCAGTATTTGCAAACACATCGGAGTCGGCACAGGCTTTTGACCGGTAATCTCTTGAGGATCTCCGAGAATAAATCTTCATCCATCCAAACCAAAGATGCTGAAATCGCAGGAATAACCGACCTCTGCGATTGATCAGCGTACTCCATCGACAAATTCTATGGAAGATGGAAGGATTTTGAGATGGAACAACCGAACAATAGATACTGGAAATGTAGATAGCGGTGGAGACTGTAAGTGTCTGTGTAACCCTAACGTAGTAAGATGTATGTATATCTATATAACTCTTAATTTAGAAGAGTTTAGGATGATTTGTAAGTTTAGAGGAATTTTAGGTGTCTTTGACCAATCATTTTTTTGTCATTTTTCTTTGATTTTCTTTAATTCTAATTTTCTTCTTCTTTTTTCTTTAATTCTCTTTTTGATTTAATTTTATTAACTATCTATATAAACTCTTAATTTAGAAGAGTTTAGGATGATGTGTCAAGCTTAGAGGAATTTTAGGTGTCTTTGACCAATCATCTTTTTTGCCATTTTTCTTTGATTTTCTTTAATTCTAATTTTCTTCTTCTTTTTTCTTTAATTCTCTTTTTGATTTAATTTTATTAACTATTGAGTTTAATTCAAAACATTGATATTAATCTAAATTATAATTTTAGTTGTTTTTTTCTAAAAAACAACGGGATTAATTCAAAACATAAAATTAATATTAGTAATCTATATATATATATATATATATATATATTACTTTAATCGTTTTCTCAACTCATGAGTTTAATTCAAAATATTTAATTATCTGAACTTTTACAATTATTTTATAATATTAATTTAATATATTAGTAAGATTTTACTTATAAAAAATCGCGCAATGGCGCGGGGATCATACTAGTTATGTTTATAATGCAAAATAATAAGGTTGTGTTTGTTTAACACGTTTTTAAAGTTGTTTAAATTATGGTATTTTTGGATTTCACGATATACTCCGTATTAATTATAATACAATTATTTTATCTCTTTTATGTGATTATTTGGTTAAATTACGGTTTTATCTCGATTTTTACGAGATTTTTATTTTTACAACCAAACGTTCACATAAAACGAGGTAAAATAATTATCTATATATACTCTTAATTTAGAACACTTTAGGCTTATGTGTCAACTCCTCCTTAATCCTCTCTTTTCCACCAATCATGTTTTTTTTTCCCTTTTTTAATTATTTATTTTCTTTAATTATTATTTTTATTCTTTTTTTTATCTCTTTAAACTAATCACATTTTTTTTCTTTTATTCTTAACATATTTACTAACAATCTATCTATATATACTCTTAATTTAGAACACTTTAAGCTTATGTGTCAACTCCTCCTTAATCCTCTCTTTTCCACCAATCATGTTTTTTTCCCCCTTTTTTAATTATTTATTTTCTTTAATTATTATTTTTATTCTTTTTTTTTTCTTTTATTCTTAACATATTTACTAACAATCTATATATACTCTTAATTTAGAACACTTTAGGCTTATGTGTCAACTCCTCCTTAATCCTCTCTTTTCCACCAATCATGTTTTTTTTTCCCTTTTTTAATTATTTATTTTCTTTAATTATTATTTTTATTCTTTTTTTTTTATCTCTTTAAACTAATCACATTTTTTTTCTTTTATTCTTAACATATTTACTAACAATCTATATATACTCTTAATTTAGAACACTTTAGGCTTATGTGTCAACTCCTCCTTAATCCTCTCTTTTCCACCAATCATGTTTTTTCCCCCTTTTTTAATTATTTATTTTCTTTAATTATTATTTTTATTCTTTTTTTTCTTTTATTCTTAACATATTTACTAACAATCTATATATCTATATATACTCTTAATTTAGAACACTTTAGGCTTATGTGTCAATTCCTCCTTAATCCTCTCTTTTTCCACCAATCATGTTTTTTTTCCCTTTTTTAATTATTTATTTTCTTTAATTATTTTTTTTATTTTTTTTTTATCTCTTTAAACTAATCACATTTTTTTTCTTTTATTCTTAACATATTTACTAACAATTGGGCTTAATTTAAAACATTAAAGAAAAAAATGTAACCATCTATATATACTCTTAATTTAGAACACTTTAGGCTTATGTGTCAACTTTCCTTAATCCTCTCTTTTCCACCAATCATGTTTTTTTTCCCTTTTTTAATTATTTATTTTCTTTAATTATTATTTTTATTCTTTTTTTTATCTCTTTAAACTAATCACATTTTTTTTCTTTTATTCTTAACATATTTACTAACAATTGGGCTTAATTTAAAACATTAAAGAAAAAAAATGTAACCATTGGGCTTAATTCAAAGCATTAAATATAACTATTGGTTATTACTAGGGTGGCAGACCCGTGCTACGCACGGGCCATTGTTTATATCAAATCTGATTGAATTGAGCCTATAAATAGGTGAAGAAATAAAATGTGAGCTTTAAAGTATTTATAATTATAGATGATGGAAAAAACCCACCTGACAATAAAGTAGCTACTAACGAAATATGAAATTAGCACAAATTATCTTATAGTATACATTTTCGTCACCATCGATATATATAGAACAAATTATTTAATCCATTGGATATACTTGTAGCAACACATTTAGTTTGGAGTTCATCCAATTCCATGTTGATTTTCCATAAGACTAACTCCAATGGTATGATGCAAATGCTTAAATATGCATATTTTGATATAAATTGTGCTCCAATGGTTACTTTTGAGTGTTTAAAATGTGCACATTTGCACACTAAGTGCTCAAATATAAGCACATCACCTCCCCATGTGCAAAAACTTTTTATCACTTTTTAATAAAGTAAAGTCATTTCTATTGGTAGTTTTTAAGTTTTTTCTTTTCCTTTTTAATTTAATCATATTTACTTAGAGATAGGTGTGTATAAAATGCACATTTAACCAATAGAGTAAAACATCAAAAAGTGATGTGCATTTTTAAACACCTTGTGCAAATATGTACATTTGCACACTTAACCATTGGAGTTAGTCTAACATGTGTTAACAGTCAACACTTGACATCCTTCCAATCTTCTATGGAGGGTAAAACTGGAGTAAAAATTCATAATATACTTAGTAATGCAATATCGATAACCAAAAATTGATAAAAAAAAAAAATTAGAGTTCAATGAGGAAATTGTATGCATTAAACTCTTGCATATATCAAGAAAACATGTGTGGAATATAGACCGACAATAAAAACGGATTATAGTAAAACTACATAAATTGATCTTTTTAGGATTTGAACTTGTGACCAAGTAAAACGTACTTAACAATCTATATTGAGCAAAAGAAATCATTTTGAAATTAAATGGATGAAAAAATAAATAAAAAAGAGGTAGATGAATATATAAAGGCAAATGAGCATAAATTATAGATTATGAGGCTCCCAAAAATATATAACTCACAAACGGGAGAAATTAAATGGATGAAAAAAATAAAAAAGAGATAGATGAAGATATAAAGGCAAGTGAGCAAAAATTATAGATTATGGGGCTCCCGAAAATATAACTCATGAGTGGGATGAAAAAATAAAAAAGAGATAGATGAAGATATAAAGGCAAATGAGCAAAAAATATAGATTATGAGGCTCCCAAAAATATAACTCACAAAGTGGATGAAAAAATAAAAGGAATATGTAGATGATGGGATTTGAACTTGAGATCATTGAGGTCTCAACAACATTGATAACCACTAAGCTAATATGTTTTTATGATACAAAATGAATAGATAAGATAAAATAGTGAAAACTTTAAAGGAGTAAATGATGGCAATAAATTGCCTATGAACACAACTTTTAAGGTTTATATATTTATATATATATAGATGACACATCACATTTAAACAAAGTTATAATGATTTTTTTTTTTATAAACGATATTATTATTATTATTATTATTACTGAGTGATTCAATCTATATTTATGTATTATACTTTGGATGAGATTTTATAAAAAAAAAATTCCAGAGAATTATAAAATACATTTGTGGTAATGATTTTTATTTTATATTTTATTAATATTTCATAATATATTTTTTATATTGCTAAAATTTTAGTTTGAAAAAATATATTGCTAAAATTTTAGTTTGAAAAAATCGCACCATGGTGCGAGGATTATACTAGTATTATAATTAAAATACAATGGAATCCAAACACACCCGTTATTTCTCACCCCCAAAATTGAAATGTGAGTGGGAAAGTCCCAGTGAGTTACTGAGTTGTTGTTGTTTCATTAATATGTATATAAAAAAGTTTAATTTTTTTTATACAAGGTAAAAATATAGGCAATGTTATACTGTGTTGATTCACCATTCAAGATCGTCCTATTGAACAAAGTCTGAAGCTCATAATAAATGCAAGGACGTGTCATGGTCGAGTAGATGTCGAAGATGGACCATCTTGTATGTGATCCCATTGATCTCTCTGAACCCATGCAAACACAAGAACCACTTTAAATTCTAGAGAAGTCTTCTAGAATCAACAACTATCATTTTGATCTCTCGGAAACTACTCCAGACATCATTGATGGTATTGATTGTTGGAATATTTAGCCAGAAAATTAAAAGAGATGTAAAAGGAAAATTGGGATTGCAGAGCCGTAGATGAATCATGAATCTACTGCACTTGAGCGCAAAACCGCCTAGACATCGGTGCATATAATACAAGACGGCTCACTCCAGGGTTAACTTTGCCCTCAATCGATAGGTGCACTCCCATCAATCAAGATGGAACTCTAGGTCTTTTCATGTGTTTGAAACCAGGAAGAAGAAGCAGAAACCGTGTTATCTCCTCTCTTCTCCAAAACCCAATAACCACTAATAAATATGATTAAAAAACCACCACAGAGAAACTTGGGGATGAGTATCAAATAGTTGAGAAATTTTAGTTAAATAATAAATAAATAATTTTAAAACATTTTTTCCAACATTGATAACTGCAAGCCAATCGTCTTCAACTTTGATCCTAGAAATACCATTTTGTGAGCTACAACTAGATCCAGGCAAACGTGGACATGGGCCAGGTTTGGGACTGGCTTTTCCCCCAAATTTAATCCCGATGTTGCGGGTGCGGGCCGGGCTAAGCCCGCTTCATGGGCTAGAATTCATGTCCAAGCCCGCCCGGTGTTGCGGCCGCGGGCGGCCGGAGGGCACCCACAACATAATACAGTAATACTTATGGGTGGATACAAATTTCGGCCCCATCCCGATTCCGAAGGAATTTGAAAAGTATTAAATCTCGTCCCGCAAAAATTATACATGACGAGGATTCCTTATCCCGCAAATTTATATGGTACGTATACACTTAATCGGTCCATGTAATGCACCTTGCCTCTATGTATATACACACAAACCATCATTGATAAACATTGTAAATCAGTGTAAATGTATATTGCATTGCCTCATTGTAAATCAATGTGTACATATATATATATATATATATATATATATATATATATATATATATATATATATATATATATATATATATATATAGTGTGTAAATATATATACTAAGGGAAATCTTGTAAAATATAAAAAAAAACTGTTATAAATCTATGTGTTATGTCTTTGAAAACCGCAATATATATGAATTTTAGATGTATATATATACTACTATATAATAATTTGTATAAGGGGAGGGTCATGAGTTATATTGTACAATAATTTTCAAACTTGTACTTAGACTAACTTATTAATACACGGAGTAGTACATATTATATATATATATAATATAATTATTTATCATTTATTATATATTTATTTTTAAAAATATAGTGGGTACTCGGTGCGGGCTCCTAATCTATGTTCCCGCTCCTAATCCCATTGGGAGTACGGGCCAAACTTAGCGACCTGTTTGGGCTTCACGTGGTGTCCATACCCTTGAATATGTAAATAATAAGCGGCCATTCCGGGGACCGAACCGGGGACCTATGGGTACTACCCACAAGCCCTTTCCGGTGAACCATTCCAGAATGGTTGTGGTGTCCATACCCGCCCATGCGGGTGGGGCAGGCCGGACAAGCTAGCCCGAGTTTGACTAGATCTAGCTACAACAATCCCATAATGGAGGGCAAGAGTTTCATGGTGATCTTAAATAACTACTCTCGTCGAAATCTCACATGAAGAAAGCACATAAGCATAAAAATTCAACTTGAAGCCTCCGACCACATGCTTTTGCCATCTTAAATTCTTCCTTCTCATTTGATTACGTGTGTGCCATTTTTTTTTTCCAGTTCCTATCTTCCCCATATTGTTTCTTGGATTCTTGTCTATTTGCAAACCCATGATCATAAAAACGATCTTATTTCTAATATTGTCCACAAGCTCCACTAAATAATGACAAGTCTTGTCTTTTGCATTGCAAATAGCTAAGCAAAATGACCTGTAGTGATTTCTTTCATATTTTGGTCCCTTGTTGCGAACTTTGTACTATCCTTCTAATTTTTTAGTCTGTTTTGCGAATGAGTTTCATTGAGCTTTGACAATTTATGAAAATGTGTATAGAGTCTTAGTCAGAGGGATTACATGTATTGCAATAAAGGGGAACCGTCACTCCTTTCTCAATAAGGTTTTCCTTGGTGAGGGTTCCATCCATGACAAGCTTTCAAAGGAAGTTCTTGACTTTTGGAAAATAATCAATGTTCCATTCCAAATCTAATGTGTCTCGTGTTGTTCAGGTTCTTGTAAAAAAACATTATAATACTTGTAGATAACATATAAAACTCATAAAATATTTTATACTAAAAATTCTATTATTATATTTTTTTTAATAATAAAATAATATATATAATATATTAAAACAGAGATTTGAAGTCTCCTTTTGGTATAATTTGTATATATGCCATTTTCTATTGCAACATGACTTGAGTTTTTGGAGACGTCAATTAATAATGATCTAATATATTTAAGTCACATTTGACAATGACTTCATCGATTTTATCCACGTGTCATCATAAGTGTCCATCTCATATCTTAAGTTTGGTACAAAATTTATCATTTACCAAGAGTTATTTTATAAACATTATATCTTGAATTATTTTATCTTTACTCATTAAGATGGATCATTTCAGTTCATTATATCTGATTCGGTATTCCCCTATCTTGTAGTTTACCAGTGACTATGTAATCAACTTCAAATTGTAATTTATATGTTTGATGTTTTGTTACCAATTATATGGGAAGTATATCTACGTCCCTTACGTTTATAACCGAATTCCTTTCGTCTAATATTAAACAAATTTTCATTTAGAACAACTCATTTTAATCTTATTTTAACTCGTATTTGTCACATTGAAAAATAGTACAATTACATACCGTTTGCATATGCACTTCAAAATCCGACAAGGAAATATTAAGTACATAACTCTTTTACATGTTTTCCAACATTATATTATCCTGATCTTATTCACCTTGGCTAAATTAAACTTGAGTCTTCAACTTTAGGTAATTATGAACTGAATCAAATGGATTTCTGAACTCCCCGCTACCATGGAGTAGCTGGTTAACACATGTTTTTCAACTTGACAGCTCTCAGGAGAAGCCACTCTGTAACTTCAATTACAGATTCAATGGAGGGCTGTGTAAATCATCATCTTAAAGCCCAAATTAAGGAGTTCTCGTGATCAAATTGTGCACATACGAGACCGCATTTTTTATGCTGGAAGAAACCCAAGTAAAGTTGGATAAATAAAGAGGTTGTAAAATGAAACAAAAATAATTGTCAGAAGTGGGATTTGAACCCACGCCCTCTTACGAAGACCAGAACTTGAGTCTGGCGCCTTAGACCACTCGGCCATCCTGACTGTTGTATATTTCTTCTAAAATTTTATTATCAATAGTGACAACGTTGCAGTGCTAATTAGTACGAGTAATACATTAATACTCCCTTTGTCTCAAAATATAGGCTATTTAACTTTTTAACATATTTTTTAAGAGCTAAAAACTATACTATAAAATATTAGTTTTTTAAAATAATTTTATACTCATTAATTTTTATTTTTTTAATTAAATTTTCAAATTTTTGTATTATTTTAAGTCAAAATTTTATGATTTGTATTATTTTTGGTTGATTTTAAAGTTCATATTAATTTTTCTCTATAGGTGGATAGTTTGTACTTTGTACTCCATCCGTCTCAAAATATAATAATAAGTATAATATTATTTTAAAAATTTATATAAAAAAAAATATTTTATATAATTTTTAGCTCATTAAATAACGTGTAAAAAAGTCATAACGATTTGTCTGTTGCCGATCTATAGATGGATAGTGTCATATTTCGCTCTCTAGCTTGTTTCTCGGTGTAGTATTATTTGATGCTTTATTTTCCCTTTTTTTTTTATTCTTATTCATAACGGTATGCCCGTTGCCGATCTTTTCAGCCTCTCAATCCACCGGGTATGTCTGGTGCATCGAATTCCTTTTCTATTAAAAAAACAATACTCCGTAATAATGTTGAAAATTGAGTGATAGTTGTGTTTTGTTGATGGCTTCTTATTTTGGGTATTGCAGTCAAATGAAATGATGCGGGACCATCTAAGACACCTTCGGACACACCTATACTTGAGGATGACCCTATGATTCAAGCTCGTGAGAAAGATGTCATAATCAAGAGGAAGAATAAGGCTCCACCTTGGGTCGTTCATTTTTGGGTTCGTCATGCACAATTGACAGCTTTTTGACGTCTCAGTAAAATGAGTCGTACGGATTCAATATTAATCGGATTAGATCGTGCCATACCTTGTCGGAACGAGGACGAAGAGATCTACAACTTTGCCGTTAAAGGTTTTTCCATATTCGACCTAGAGCTTGGCCGAAAATCACATTCTTTGAGCTATCACTGTTTTTAGACGAATTTATCTTATTTTTAGTATTTCTTTTAGGTTTATTTTAATTAATTCTTTAAGTTATTATTTTAATTAATTTAGACCGAAATTCAGTCTTGTTAGGTTAAATAGTCGGCCGACCCTTCATTGTAGAACTTCACGTACAATTTTATGAGAAATTCATCCTTTGTGTGAAACACAAGTGTGAGAAAGTCAATCGATTCGTATCTATGGACCAGCTTGGCTCAAGCTTGTGAAGGTCTGGTCAAGCCAAAACAAGCTCAGGCAAAGGTGGTTCAAGGTGAGCTAGTGGCCTAGTGGATGAGTGACACGTGTGTGGTGAGGATGGCTTTGGCGGTTGTAAGTTTGGGAGCCTATATAAGGCACTTCCCGCTTCTGTAACAGACAATCAAGTAGAATGAAATCCCAATTGCAGCAAACCAATCTTTGTCTCCAATTTCTCTCTATCTCGTTCGAGTTCTAAGCTGGTGATTACCAGTTCATATGGTATCAGAGCGAAGATCGATCGATCTAGGAAATTGATTGTGATTGTTGATTGAAGACGATGGCAGCCACCTACGCTTCAATCCTTCGAAACCAGAACGGAGATCAGCATCTTCGGAATTAGATTGGAGATCAACAGGTCCAGATGGCGTCGAATGATCCACTTGCACTGGCGAATGGAGATCATCCTGGCGCGCAATTGGTCGCTGCTGTGTTCAATGGATCGAATTTCCTCAGTTGGATGAGGAACGTCAAGATGGCGCTTGGAGCTAAGCTAAAGCTCGGATTCATAGACGGTAGAGTGGTGAAGCCAGCGGCAGATTCTCCCAACAATCCGAGATGGATGAGAGCCGACTACATGGTGAGGTGTTGGCTCTTCAATTCCATGGAGCAAAGGATTGCAGAATCGCTCATGTATGCGACTTCAGCGCAGGAGCTATGGGGAAAGATTCTTGAGAGGTATGGACAGTCCAATATTCCTTTACTTTATCGATTGAGGAAGGAAATGAACTCCATGGTTCAAGGATCAGATTCTGTTGGAGATTACTTCGGGAAATTGAAGAGAATTTGGAATGACATAGCGAGTCTTGAAGGTGTTCCACAGTGTAGTTGTGGAATCTTGGAGAAATGCACTTGTCAAGTGCTACGAAAGATAATTCAGAAGGAAGAGAGAAACAAGTTAATGCAATTTCTAATGGGATTAAACGATGAATATGAGTCTGCTAGAAATCAGGTCATGGCAATTGATCCCTTGCCTAACCTGAATCGTGCTTTTTACATTGTAAATCAAGTTGAGCAATGTGGAAGCACTCCAAAGGGAGAATCTGGATCTCAGACTAAGCGTGGTGAAGATGTTGTTGCCTTGAATGCAGGAAGAAACCAATCTGGCAATTGGAAAAGAGAAGGAGAGAAAAAGCAACATGAAGAGTTCAAGAAGTGTGACTTCTGTGGTAACAAGGGACACATAAGAGAAACTTGTTACAAGCTTCATGGATTCCCAAAGTGTGACTACTGTGGGAACAAGGGACACCAGAGGGATGCTTGCTACAAGCTGCATGGATATCCAGACAAGGAGAAAGGTGCAAAGGGAAAGCAAGGTGCTAGGACATCTGCTAACTCAGTGGATGTGCAGGGATCCAGTGAGTCACCCTTGGACATGGGGAAAGAAAGCCAGTTTGACAATGGCCTTGTGAATGCTGTTTGCAGAGAGGTCATACGGATGATGAAAGGGAAACAAGTGCAGATGGAAAATGAGGACTGCTTTGCTGCAGCAAACTTTTCAGGTAACTATAATTACTCTAAAGCATTGATGATTGAGAAAATTGCTGGGAAGGAATTCTGGATTGTAGATACAGGGGCTACAAATCACATGTTATATGATATTAATGTGCTCAAGAATAGACACAGACTTGCTAAAGTCATACAGATAGCATTGCCAGATGATTCTGTTATAAAAGTTGATACAGTGGGATGTGTCACTTTCAGCTCAAGTCTTGAGCTTAAGAATGTATTGTATGTTCCTAGTTTCAAGCACAACCTGTTGTCAGTGGGTAGACTAGTTGAAGAAACAAGTTTGATAGCCATATTCATGGCTGACAAGTGCTTATTTCAGGACCCTACCACTAACAGGATTGTGGGAAGAGGACACATGATCAGTGGATTGTACATCATCAAGACTGAGGATGTTGATGCTATGCTTGGTGTGCCACTTGGTGGTTTTTCAGATTCAATAAAGGCCTGTAGTCATTCCATAAAGGTCAAGGATTGTCATGAATTAGATATTGTTCATGCAAGACTTGGCCATAGCTCCATATCCAAGCTTATGCACTTGGAACAGTTTAAGCATTTGAATTGTAAAGATTTGTTTTGTGATAGATGTGTATTAGCTAAACATCACAGATCTCCTTTTAATAGAAGTGAATCTTTGGCCCTTGCTCCATTCCATCTTGTTCATTTTGATGTATGGGGACCATATAGGGTGACTGCTCATGATGGTGCTCGATTCTTCTTGACCATCTTGGATGACCACAGCAGATACACTTGGACCTACTTGTTAGCTTCAAAGGTACAAGTGTTTACTGCTATTAAAGGGTTCCTAGCTTATGTCAGAAACCAGTTTGACTGCACAGTTAAGGTGATCAGAAGTGATAATGGATCTGAATTCATCCAAAGAAGTTGTCAGGGTTTATTTGCTGATTTGGGAATTGTTCACCAGAAAAGCATACCTGGGGTTCCTCAGCAAAATGGCCGCATTGAGCGCAAGCATAGGCACTTGATAGAGACAGCCCGAGCAATTAGGCTTCATGCCAGCCTTCCAATCAGGTTTTGGAGTGACTGTTTCACTGCAGCCACTCACATCATTAACCTCCTCCCTAGCTCAGTCTTAGATTGGAAGGTGCCATTTGAGATCTTACATAGTAAGCCTGCAGTGTATCAGTCCTTAAGAGTTGTTGGTTGCCTGTGCTTTGGCAAAAAGAGGACTGAGTACAAAGATAAGCTTGGCCATCAAGCAATAAGAAGTGTTTTTTTGGGATATCCAGGGAGCATTAAGGGTTATAAGCTCCTTGATTTAGCTACAAATACCATCTTCTTCAGTAGAGATGTGGTGTTTAGAGAGACTGAATTTCCCTTCTTAGAGAAATGCTCACAAAAAGGCTCAAATGCTAAACCCAGTCTTCCTAGAGTGACACCATTTGATGATGGTGTGGTCCAAGTCAGCTCAGTCCCAGATCCTCCCAATGCATTTAGTGGTCCGTCCTCTCATGATGACAACTCTGGTGGACATCCTAATGGCATTGATGTAGCAGTTGATCCAACAATTAGTGGTGAGCAAGTAGCTGACAGTTCAGAGGTAGTTCAGGAAGTGGTCCAGCCACTAAGAAGGTCTGGAAGGCAAAGACACACCCCTGCAACACTGACTGACTTTGTGTGTCCCACATTACCCGCATCTCCTTCCCAGTCAGCTTCCTTCATGCTAAGACAGTTGTTTGATCTCAATGATTTCTCACCAGATTATGTAGCCTCCTTTCATGCCATGCTCAATGTCAGAGAACCCACCTCTTTCAAAGAAGCAGCTAAGGATCCCAGATGGATGGAAGCCATGAAAAAGGAGATTGATGCTCTCCAATTGAACAACACATGGCTTATTACAGATTTGCCCAAGGATAAGAGGGCAATTGGTTGTAAGTGGATATTCAAAGTTAAGTACAAACCTGATGGCTCAGTTGAAAGGTTCAGAGCCAGATTAGTAGCTAAGGGATTTACACAAGTGAAGGACAAAGATTACAAGCTCACTTTCTCTCCAGTAGCAAAACTCACCACTGTCAGGCTTGTCCTTGCCTTGGCTACTGCTAGAAGTTGGAATGTACACCAACTTGACATTTTACATGGATTCCTTGATGAAGATGTGTACATGAAACCTCCAGAAGGTTTTTTCAATGGATCTCCAGGCCAGGTGTGCAAACTTCAAAGATCTTTGTATGGCTTAAAGCAGGCCTCCCGACAATGGAATCTAGAACTCTCAAAGTTCTTGTGTTCTCTGGATTTTGTTCAGTCAAAACATGATTACTCACTATTTGTAAGGGAAAAATCTGGCCTTCAAACCATTGCAGTTGTCTATGTGGATGATCTCTTGATCACAGGCTCTGATTCAGGCTTTATCACCCACACCAAGGCCTTGTTACACAAGGCTTTTACAATCAAGGACCTCGGGTTAGTGAGGTATTTTTTGGGCATTGAAGTGGCCAGATCAGCTAATGGTATGCTTCTCAACCAAAGGAAGTACATAGCTGATATCATCACTGATACACATATGGTTGATTACAAGCCTGCAATCTTCCCATTGCCAAGAGGTTTAAAACTCTCTATTGATGATGGTGAATTGCTGCCTGATCCAGAAACATATAGGAGGTTAATTGGACGATTATTATACTTAAATCTTACCAGGCCGGATCTATCCTACTCCATACAGCATCTCAGTCAGTTCTTGGGGTCTCCGCGCCTCCCACATATGCAAGCTGCCTTGCACATTGTTAGATATCTTAAACATACCATCAATTGGGGTCTGTTCTATCCCAGTGATTGCTCTATCTCTCTGGCTGCTTACAGTGACGCTGACTGGGGAGCTTGTCAGTTCTCAGCACGGTCATTATCAGGATATTGTGTGTTCTTTGGTTCATCATTGATCTCTTGGAAGACCAAGAAACAAAAGACAGTCTCTAAGTCGAGTGCTGAGTCAGAATACAGATGTATGTCCACTGCTGCAGGTGAAGTGGTGTGGTTAACTGGTGTTCTCCAGGATTTGTTCATCCCCGTTCCTATGCCAATCACCTTGTTTTGTGACAACAAAGCTGCCCAGCACATAGCTGCTCATCCCGTCTACCACGAGCGCACTAAACACCTCAACATTGACTATCATTACATCAGAGAACGCATTGATGATGGGGTAATCAAGACGGCTCATGTTCAATCCTCTGCTCAGCTCGCAGACATACTCACCAAGCCTTTGGGTGAGGTTCAACATCGACATTTATCATTCAAGTTGGGCTTGGTAGATACTCCCCCAAGTCCAACTTGAGGGGGGGGGGGTATGGACCAGCTTGGCTCAAGCTTGTGAAGGTCTGGTCAAGCTGAAACAAGCTCAGGCAAAGGTGGTTCAAGGTGAGCTAGTGGCCTAGTGGATGAGTGACACGTGTGTGGTGAGGATGGCTTTGGCGGTTGTAAGTTTGGGAGCCTATATAAGGCACTTCCCGCTTCTGTAACAGACAATCAAGTAGAATGAAATCCCAATTACAGCAAACCAATCTTTGTCTCCAATTTCTCTCTATCTCGTTCGAGTTCTAAGCTGGTGATTACCAGTTCATAGTATCGTTGCTCATCGATTGCACAATTGGTTATTGATCCTGCTTGGTTTGCTTTGAGTTCGTCAACCTCGCGAAAGCTTGGTAATCCAGTTAATCACAAGTCCCCTCCTTGTGCCTCCAAGTTGTCCGTTTGGTTGTGTAAGGTTGTAGAGGCGAGCTTTATAGTCGTTGGTATTTAGTTCCTACCCTCTTAGAAGGTCTGGGGTCTTTGCCTCGTTCTATTTTAGTTCGAATCACCCATCTATCAATCTTTAATTCATTATTTTGTGAGTCTAAGTTGCTGCGTTTGTTTGTCTTTGTGTCGATATCGAGTCTTAGTTTGGAGTTCTTGAGTCTTTTGCTTTCGTTCTTGTCTTTGAGTCTTGATTGTCGAAGATCGGGTCATCTTATGGCTAACCCCGTATCATGAAACTTGATGAAACCCTAACTTGAAGCTGAACTCGAACTCAAGAGAGCTATGAGTTGACGGGTTTATATGACTAGACGAGTCGGCAGATTGACCCATCGAGTCATGCAACTAGGCAAAATTGATCGGATCAACCCGCCAGGCAGTGGCGGAGCCAAGGGGGTGCTTGGGGTGCTCGAGCACCCCCTGGCGGAAAAAAAAATACAATTTTTTTTTTGCATATATTTAGTATTTTTAAGGTAATATAAGATATTTAAATGGTATTTGAGACAAGAGTGCTAACTAGCTTAAGTGATAAAGGAAGGAAGGAAGGAAGAAAACATAATCTTAAAAGGTCTTGGGTTCAAATCTCAACTATTTCACTTTTTATTTATTTTACCATATCATTAATTTTTCTTAATTTCTCTATATTTTTTGTTTCTACCAACTATTTCATTAAAAGAATGTCATATTTATGTTTAAATTATGCATTTAACCTTTTCTTTCAATATTGTTTTAAAAATAATTTTTCGTGATTTTTTCCTATATTTTTTATTTCTCTTTTATTTTATTTTTGGTTATTGCTCTCAACTATGTAAATACAAAGAAAACTTTTAAAAAATCAAAATTTTAGTAATTTTTGAATGTTTTCTTTCAAAAAATATTCTTAATAAGTATACACCAAAAAAAAAAATCACGAATTTTTTTAGCACCCCCCCAGCCGAGAATCCTGATTCCACCACTGCCGCCAGGTCATCCATTTTTTTAACATTGCAACTATCCGTTGAAGAAGGCCGATCCGACAAGTCGACGGGTTTCAGAGAATTCAACCCTAACCCGAACCCTTCGAACCGCCGAACCGTCTACCCAGACCCAAAGGGTCATCGACCCATGCCGACCCGATCACGGGTTACCCGTGCTGATCTGGCGGCACGGAGCATAATAATTTGTGGATAGTTTTGTAAAAAGACTATTTTAAGGGTGATTTTACGTAATTTACCCTATTAGTTTATCCGTGTGAAACACACCGCTTGATTCTGAATGAGCGATGGGCCAATGAACCCTAAATAACCATCGAGGGCGCCGTCCCATCTTTCTATATAAACTCTCCAAAACGTTGAATTGATACGCCTCTCCCCTCTCCCCTCTCTGGTCCAGTCGATCTTCGTTTTCTGGGTTTTGCTACCCCGTCGTCAATGTCTGCAATTTTAGGGTTTTATTTGTGTTGAAGCTTCTTTCTTTTTATTTCTAAATCCGATGGGTGAAGAATGATGAAATTCTCTCTTCAAGCACGGAAGCACCCTGAATTGGGGGTGCGATGAGCGTCGCTTTAGTATTTCCACACGAGATTTCTGACTTCTCTCCGATTTCATTCTTGCTCTTCTGTTTTCCGAAGATGTGGATTTCTAGGGTTTTTATTTTCGGCGTCTCCAAAAGGCTGGATCTTGAATCAAAATTATTTTACAATACTTTCCAGGGATTCGCATGTGCGCAGATTGAGATGTTTGTTTTCGAATCCTATGAACTGGTTCGTCTTCTCCACCTCAAGCATTAATCCCCTTTTCTATCAAAATCAAATTTCCCTAATCGAACTTACGATTTGATATGTGCTCATCGTCATTCAATTTCATCTGTACATCAAAGAGGGGTAAAATGTAAGATACAGTAGCCGCTCTCCTCTGCAGAGCTTCTTGTAGATTGATTGAGGTAGTTAGCATAACCTGATGAACTATTCATATCTAGAAAATGATTTAGTAAGCTATGAAAATTGAAAACAAATCAAATTGGAACCAAAACCATACTAGCTCAACAAATTAAGCCAGTAAAAATGGCATCAGATATTCAGATCTGGCACAAACTGGCATTTGGTTAAACTTCCAAGTAAATTTGCCCTTACTGTCAAAATTTTAGTTAAAAATTCCCTTGTATTAACAGGAAGAACATAAAGCAAGTAGTTGTCAATACTACTGCTGACACAAATTACAGAATGTAGCTCCAAGTTGTTCACAAAAGGTATAAAGCCAATTAGCCAAAACATAAGTCCTGACATGCCCAAAAACCAAACTATATAGAAATGAAACAAAAAATATATATAATTATGATGCCAACTAGTTGTACTAAGAAAACCCAACAACAATACATATGACAAGGCCCCTTATTCAAAGCAAAGAGGGGGGGTATCATAACTTATGAATACACAGCTAGGAGCCCTTTTCTTGCTCCAGCATTACACAAGACATCAACCTCTAAAACCCCATCAAAACATGTATAAAATGAAAGCAAAAGAATGAATAGAACCACCTTTTTTTTTACGCAAAACGAATTTCATGGGTCGCCCTTCAACTCGTCGTTGCCCCCAGTATCTACACAAACTCCTAACATTCGGGTTTTATCTTCCTCCAGTCTCTTACACCAGCGAACCAAGCAACCAACCGCCTCTTGTCCGACTGTGGATCGTTCATCTGCGTTTGGGATGATCTCTAAACTCCGCCCTCCTTCTCTAGTCACAATTCAAGCCACACACCTCGAGCACAATACCGCCTTTGGCTGTGAATGGGTTGATTCTCACCCACAAGAGCGAAAAGATGGAGGCAAGCAGAATTGACCAGACGATGATGATGGTGGGGAGCCGGTCTTGCCTTCCCATCATACCCTTGAGGAATGGATAAAGGTGCATGATCACCCACAAAGCGAAGAACAGCCTGCCGAATAGAGGACCCCATGATTCGTACCCATTGTTGATGGCATCCGAGACTCCGACAATGACCCCAATGATGTTTATGATGAGCAAAGTCATCGGAGCGACCAAAAGGGAGGTCCACTTGAACAAGTAGAGCTCGGAAAATTCTCCGTCATCAGCAGCCTTGGATGTGACAGTGAAGTTGGTGTTGACTCCAGCCAGAACCTTGAGGAGACC
Organism: Persicaria tinctoria; assembly: GCA_037127255.1. Lineage (NCBI taxonomy): Eukaryota > Viridiplantae > Streptophyta > Magnoliopsida > Caryophyllales > Polygonaceae > Persicaria > Persicaria tinctoria. The sequence continues at coordinate 14,660,648 of JBANSL010000012.1, forward strand.
TTGGAAGAGCGCAAAGAGATGAGCCGACACACCACCGATGACCCAAAACTGCTCATTTCTCCACAACTCATCTATGGCCACTTTCCCCCATTGCATTTCTAGGATACTCGTCGCTGCAATCGAAATGAAGAGGCCCATAAAGAGGATACTTGCATAGCTGCTAATCTGTAAACCAAACCATCTTTATGTCAGAGGTGCTGCAATTACAAGCTAAGAAACATTAGTTAGAACAAGAACAGAGAGATTACCTCCGGAACAATGAACTTGCCCGTTAGCAGACAAACAGCGGGGAGAGTACAGTAGACGAGCAAGGGAATTGATGTCAATGGGTAGACAACAGAGTTGATGTATGAAAATCGCTCCAATGGCTTAAGACCACCGTTGTATCCGTACCATATAGGGCAATGTTTGCTCAGAAGAATCTCAACGGATCCCAAAGCCCACCGAAGCACTTGGTGGAGACGATCTGAAAGATTGATAGGAGCAGACCCTTTAAATGCAGGCCTTTTCGGCATACAGTACACTGATCTCCAGCCATGGCAATGCATCTTGAAACCAGTCAAGATATCTTCTGTAACGGAACCATAGATCCACCCGACCTGCCATGTCATCACAAATAGCGTGTTAGCGGAACATGTACATGATGAAACGAGATGGTGCTCGTAACAGATCAAGAAATGGCAGCAAACCTCTTTTCCCCATTCTGTTTTGTCCTCGTAACCGCAAGAAATGACATGGATGGCTTCCTTCAAGAGTGACGCCGAACTTGCACCCTGAGGAACTCCACCCTCTTCTAAAAGTGCAGAAGCAATGAAAACCGGAGACTGTCCGAATTTCTTCTCGAATTTTACTTGTGGCATAAGGGCCGACTTCTCGCTGTCTATTCCTGCAACAAAAAGAGGATCGTCAGCACTTAGCTCAGAGATGCTGAGGAATTCACAGCTAAAATGCCTCGTTTACACCAAAGACTTACCTTCAATTCCCTCTTCAATATTTTCAAGAGCATGAATTTGTTTGGTTGATATCTCCTTGGTCTTAGGCTTCTTAGCTTCCTTTGTCTTCGACTTCTTGCTCTTCTTGCTTGACCCGAAGCAGCAGCAACAGAAGCACCATTTCGGCCAGCAGTTGCAGGTCTTGCCAGGAGGTTTCTTCTGTTTCGGGGCATCATATCCGTAAAGTGCCTGCCTACGAAAGACACAACCAGTACCCACATATATCGGACCTTGAATCCCATCTAGCCCTTTCATGTTTATCTGTTTCACCAATGAAGGAAAATTAGTACTTACTCGCATCAAAATGTATCCGTAAGTTAAAATACATGAATCATATGTAGACCAACTTACGTCAAAGAACACAACATTGCGGTTAGAGTATCGATCATGCCTATCAATACCGTCAAACCTCTGGGGAAACTGGACATAACAGATCTTCTTGCCAGATATCGGGTCCATCATGAAGCACATAGATTCGCGTAGTGCCTTGCTATTGTTTATGTAGTGATCACAGTCGACATTTAAAAGGTATGCAGCATTTGACAGAATTGCAGAGACTCGTATCTGTCAAGATAAAAATAAGCACTTAGGATTGCTCTCAATCCATCATTGCCGATGTAGATTACGTCAAATGATACAAAGAGAGTGGATAACTACCAGAGAATTCATGGCTCCGGCCTTCTTGTGATGATCAAATCCTGGCCTCTTTTCACGAGAAACATAAACAAGACGTGGCAGCTCATTGCCCTCTACATCACGAACACCATTCTGTCCTAGAAAAACCTATTGGAAAATGGAATAAACAATACAAATTACAAACTTGCCTATGTTGCAAACAAGCACAAAACTAAACTGTAGCCGACCTTTAATGCGTTAAAAGCCTAAAACGTTAAGCGTTACCTGGATCATTCCTGGATGGTCCCTGACATTGTTGCCGGGCCATGGAGTCCCGTCTTGCATCGTCCAACCTTCTTCAGGAACCTTCTGTGCCATTGCAACCAGTCCGTTTATCCGGATTTTGAACTCTTCATATTCTCTCTGAAGAGAGGAACAGCACCAAGATTAAGTCAGATGGAAAAGTCAATAGCAAAATCTTCCTAATGTAAGAACGGAAGCACTACAAGCTACACGGAAGAACAACAAACCTTCATGGCGCGGCGTTCCCTGACAAACGTAGGATTCACTTTGTCTCTCAGATAATCAACCTTCTGAGAGAAGTACCACTCCGGAGCACGAGGCTCGATGCAGAACCTTTTGCAGAATGGGACCCACTTCCTTGCAAACTCGGATGTCTCTGACAGTGCTTCAAAAGTAAGCATTGCAGCACCATCATCAGAGACATAGCACGAGACTTTGTCCACAGGATAATCCACAGCAAGGATGGAGAGAACCGTATTTGCAGTAATAAGTGGGGGCTCCTTCATAGGATCGACAGTACTCACAAATACATCGATCGGAGCCAATTCAGATGGTTTCCCTTCCTTCTCGTATCTGAAGTGAAATCGGCACAAGATAAGCAAAACTATCCAAGAACTAGAAGGATTGATAATGAACGTGCATAAATGTAGAGGGAAGATGGATACACCTTAGTGATAGTCTATCCAGGTATGTTTCTCTCTGAATCGGATGCCATTTCGGAAACTGATCAAGTATCCAAGAAACAGCAAACCAAATCTCACAAATGACTGATATAAGCCACAATGCAAACGCATCCTTCACCGGATGGAGAATTCTATAATGAAAGAAGAGAGCAACGATCACAAGACGGAGAATGACAACAATCCGGTAAGGATTTATCTTGCTCGATGGAATTGGTAATTTCCTTGACAATGGCTGCCTCCCTTCATCCGTCCTTAAAATAGTAAAAACAAGAAAACATCGAATTAAACTTTTGCAATAAATAATCTCTTTGCAATGATGGTGTGAAAAAAGACTTCACACATCCGAGACTTTAAACATCGCACTTCATAATATTTTGCTTTAGCCATTGCAATTTTGATACATACTATCAACTATATCTCCCCAAACGATTAGTTAATAAAAGAAACCTTGAAAGGTTCAACAAATGAAATAGCTTTGAGTAAACAGATCAAACAAAGAACATCAATTGGACATATCCTTGTCTGCATTATATTCATTTATCAGGCCATCTTCCAATTCACAAAACTTACAAAAAAAAAAATATTAAGAACAGATCATGATAAGACCGTCAAATAATTTCTCACATGCATATGAATAGTTTCTTCTTGTGAATCTGAATGTAATAGAATGGTTATTAAAAAAAAAAGACGCATAATTCGACAAATCATCTCCAGCTATCTCTAAACTGTTGAATATTCTCAAAATAAAGGTTAGGAGATCAATCACTTTCATAAACAGATGTCTTCCTACTTTTTTCCTAAAAATTGTCAAAGGAACCACATAATCATTGAAGAAAAGCATTAAAAGTTGTGGCTTCCAGTCAGAGTGAGAAAGTTAATTCACGGGCGAGAAATAGAAGAAAATGAACTTACTTAGGCAAATCAGGATCGTCACCACCCCCTTCGTGCTTAACCATTTGAAGCCTGTCGTTCTGTCGTTTCTTCCACTCCTCCATTCTATCCTTCCAAGCAACACTTCCATATCCATACACGGCTAAGTCCTTCTTAGGGTCCATTGGTCTCGGTGGCACTGAAATTCGATTCCAAACAATTAGACCTTGTTTAAACCACAAAAGAAACACTCGCTCAAGTTAATGAAGAACCTAACAAACTTACATGACATGGTAGAATCAGGATACGGCATGGGGTGAACTCTCTTGCCATGGTTCATAAACGGAGGAACAATAAGAGCGTGCTTATCGGGAGATACCCCAGCATCCTTCATCAAGAAACAAGCAAGTCATACTTAGTAAACCGATCCTCATAACACGAAAAAAAAAATATATAACATGGATAGATATGTTAGTCATCATAGCTGAAATTCTACCTCCTGCCCATAGGTCAAGAGTGGGATCTCGGGACCAAGTGCAGATGAATCAAACTCAGCTGGTGTTGAGATGCCAGAGGCAATGGATGTACCGCGGCCAAAGTTAAGGCGAGCAGAAAGCATTGCCTCGGTAATGTGGTGAGGATCTCTCCCGTTGTTAGCATAATCGAGCTCATTCTCAATATCATCAATATCGTCCTCGTCCTCATCGCCTTCGACTCTTGGAGTTCCTAATATCCGAAAAAAAATGCCAGTCAGCTCAAGTATGAGGATTCATACATGAAAATCAAGAGAAACTCACAAGAAAATTCAAACCTTTGATTCGCTTGTATCGGGTTTTGCACTGAGGGCAAGCTTGATTCCCTTCTCTTCTTTCATACTCATAGCAAGGCCTACAAACCGGGAAAGCACACTCATTGCAAGCAACAAATGACTCCCCATCCACTGAAATCTCAATTTCATCACCACAAATCTTGCAAATTTGCCCACTCAGCTCCTTCACAGATGTCACCTACAAAACCCCAAACATCTTGAAAACTCGGTAAAGCCGTCTAAAAGCAGATCTGAACCCCAATTTCATGCGCTCAAAGGTCAAAAATCTTCCAAACATATCCCTCTCAAGTCAAAACCAAACCATTACTCAATTTACCAACTGAAGCTGTGAAAATCCAAATCAATCAATTATAAAAATAAAAAAGATTGGAACTTTATGAAGAACTCACCCTTCCAATATCATTAGGATTGATGAGAACAAACTGATTTATGTTGTGGGAGCCAGCAACCAATCTTCCCTTGGTGTCCATCTTGAGCGAATCCGAAGCACCCAGAGAAGATTAAAACCCTAGAAATCTGAGAAACCAGGACTGAAATCAAAGGGGGATGAGAGAGCCCATCAAATCCCTGAATCTTACTTGCTCTCTGTACCGACCACTCACTCTTCCCACAAATGAGAAAGGGAAATGGCAAATGAAATGCTAATATAAGAGAGAACCGGGTGTAAGTGGAAGAACTAAATCAATCAAGGGTTATGGAAATGGTGGGTATTCGCTAATTTTAAAATAACAAAAAATGAATAAATTAGGACGGATTATTGAAAAGGACAGCAAAATGTTGATTCTTTCCTTTCAATGGGGCCTCTCCCTCGCTTTCCCCTTTCCCTTTCTCTCTGTAAAATTGGAAATTGGAGTTAAAAAAAATCTCAGAAACAGGGGAAGAACAAGATGGGATTCAGCGCGAGAGAGAAACAGCGATTGTGTGTGAGTGAAGAGAGAGAATCTCAAATCAAAGTCCCTTTTTTTTAAATGTATATATTTAATGAATTAAACGCGTAAGCCAGAAGGACAAGGAAGGAGGAGACGAAGGGACCGACAGACAGAGGAGAGAGAAACACAGATCTACGAATTTCTCTCACGAACCCAAAATCTCCCATGGGAGGTGAGGTGAGGGGAGGTTGGGTGGGGCCCAGCTAGTGTTTAAAGGGGGTGGGCGGCGGGGGTGAAAATGTTACAGTAAATAAGATCCGGGGGTAATTTGGTCAATTCAGATTGGCTTTGGAGTTTTGTTCTTTTACTGTACCGTTAATTGTTTTTTAACCACCTGGAATTTACCGCGTTTTACTATTGGCTCCCGCTTGGATTCTACTTCCACGGGGTCTGTGCCGTGTGGTCAAAGGAGTGAGAAATTTAGGGTTAAAATTGGGATTAAATGACATTGGAAAGATGATCTATTTATGCTATAATCCCTCCTGTTTTCGCTCATCTTTCAGCGCATATATATAATTAGTCAGAAAATCAATTTTTTTTTTTTTTTTTTGGTGTGAAAACGTGAGAGGCTGCTCTCAACAATAAAGAAAATAGAATCCATGGGAGTCAGAAAATCAATAAACCTTGTTTTTAGGGTCGTCTTTTACCCTTTAGTGGGGAAATCTTTTTTGTTTTTTTTCCACCTTTTTAGAAGTACAAAATCTGGTTTAGTATTTCGTGTTGGTATTACAATTTGTTAAACCTAAATCACATTTTCTCTTACTTATAATCATCTTTCAATAACTACAATTTGCTCTAAATATGGGTCCTTGCAATCAGATTAATTTATAATATTGACCAAAATATATATCAGTGTCTTCGGAGACATCTGATAAAAATAAAATAGATTTATTTATCAAAATATACTGATAAAAAATTATCTATATTTTTTATTAGGTAAAAATTCGATATTAGACAAACTTTGAGACTCGAGAGATCGACAAATCATCCAATAGACTAACCGTTAACATACCAAAAAGGCAAAAAGTATCCATTGATTCCATTCTATTCAATATATCTAAATTGAATGATTTATCAATTACTTGAGTATTATAAGTACTTATTTATTGGAGGTTAATTGATTTTAGTTGGTGGAGTAAAAAAGGAGGTTAATTCTCGTGCTACTGGTTTCGTACAGGCGCGCCCACGGGGGTGTGGGGAAAAGATGTCCCCTTTAGAAAATGACCAAATTGCCCCTTTATGAACGCTTCCCGCGGGTAAAAAAACCTGTTAACTGAGGTCAATTACGCCGTAACGGGTTATATATACGAGTACTCCGTATTGGGGAAATGATCGAGTGTGGCAGGTCTCTCAGCTTGCAAGTTTTCTCAACATTTTTGTACGGTACGTTGATGGAGACAACGGTGGGCAACTGCCCAAAACTTAAATTTAATTAATTGAATGCGAAATTGGGGCTGGAGCCACTCATTCAATAATGAGTAAATATAAAAATCAGGTATTTAATTGTAGTAGGAACTAGGATATGAAAATTAAATAAATATATTGCAGGTAGATGGTCCCTGTTGGTGGGATAACTGGACGACTTCACATGCCTATCTATCTATATACGCATACCATACATATTTAACTACTGTATTTACTTTCCGTTATAAATCTTTTGTTATATGTATTTTCATAGAATTTCTTTAAACACACGAAATATTAATATTTACAAGTAAATTAATTTTGAGGAGATGGGAAAAGACCGAAAGTACGTAGAGGGCTTTATTTGTATATTACTCAAAGTCAGGACTGAGTATATACTTGTGTATTGTCTGGTAGTAGGAATGAGTGTACAAAATGGTATGGTGATGTCTGATGACTTCAATCTGAAGGGTACAAAATGATATGTTGGGGTGAAAATTAATTAATTTTTGCAATTTTGGGGGATTTCAATGGATTGTCCAGATTTGTAAAATGTCTGGGCTAATGCCAACAGGTTAGGTTACCTTGTAATCAGTCTGTTTGATATCATCTACATGGATGTATTGCAAACCCACAAATTGGAGGTTGAAAAGAAGGTAGATTTTGGGTATGAATTTGAGGCCCCTTTTGTGTTTTGGTGTTGATTACAACAATAGGAATTAGTATCTGTTTGGTAACGGTTTTGTGATTTAGGGTGGTGTACTTGAATTGAGTTTTTTTTGCAATTTGGTTGCAGATTGCAGGATAGACCCCATTCGATCGCCAAATGTAGATAGATGTGGGCACACAAATGATTCATATACTCTGCCATAAACGACTTAATCTTATTCATTTTGTGTACAAGTTGATGATTTTTTTTTGCATACAATTCATGTTGTAGGACATCTAACTGACTTTGAAAATAGCATTGGGGAAAAAACGCTCTTAGTGTTTGTTTATAAAAATAAACACTTTTAAAGCGATTGATTAACACAATTTTTAACATATTTAAAATAACGTTTACAATAAAATACTTTACTAACTTGTATTGTTTAGTTATATTAAGCTTAATTAAAATGTAATTATAAACTTAATGCGCACAATTGTCCAAATTGGGTTAACACAATTATATGGTATTTAATTTTAAATTCAAACTATTTTAAAAATCAATATAAATAATGTTAAACAAACACTTTCAAATTGTAATGCATTCTAAACATAATCAACTAGAACTCAAACACACCCTTAAGCTTTTTTATTTAAATAATATTTATAATGAGTTTAAAAATACATATTAATATACCTCAAAATAACTTTTGAATACAAAGTTAATCAGTATTTTTACATTGACTTAAACTTCACCTACTCAATATTTAACATTAATACAAATTGAGAGTATATTTTTCTTCAATGATTCTTTTTTCACATATAAGGATTTTTTTAAATATTTGTTGTTGCCAAGAGTGGCTTGAACAAATCATACACCTTATAATAGCATGAACTCTCAAATGAATAGTAACTTCAACTTATAATTTTAAATTGTTTTTTTTATGGTAGAAATACCTATTTTTCCCACCTAAATTATATTCTTATCTTAATATTAGCTATGTCCTTTTAAGTAATTTCTATCTCTTTTTATAAAATGTCTTTTTTAGCCTTAAAAGTTTGAATTTAAAAATATTAATTTTTTTATTTCAAAGTCCTTTTATGTCTTTTCAAAATTATAAATTGTCATATTTCATGAATTTCACCTAACTTTATATTTTTTCTTAAAATACCCAATATTTACAAATTGAAAGTTTTCTTAAATCAACTCTACTTTATGTTTTTAATTAAACTATCCAAGTTATAATTACAAGATTTTCTCAATTCAACCATACTTTGTGTTTTTAATTTAACTACCCAAGTTGTAACTTTAAGATTTTCTCAAATCAAACCGACTTTTTATTTTTATTCAAATAATAATTATAATTACAATAAACATTTTTTTTATGTGTAATTAATGATCAGGATTTTTGGAGTTTTGAATTTTTTTTCTTTTAATTAATAAATTTTTTAAAAGACTACCCTTCTATATTTATTTTTTAATTGAAAGACATCATTCTTATTACTTTAATGAAAATTATTGTTTTTATTACTATAGAAATTTATATGGAAAACAACTCAATTATAACTATTTGCAACATATGAATATTTACACACATATAAAAGGTAATATGTACAATCCAAATATGAATAGACCGCGCGCGTGCGCGCGGCGCCTAACCTAGTTACCAAAAAAAAAAAGAGTGGCTTGAACAAGATCCCATTTAAAAGTATATCATTTTAAAAATGCAAATGGACAAAAAAAAAATGAAAACATACCATTTTTAAAAAAAATTTACATATAAAAATGGTAATGGAAGGTTTTTTGAAAGAAAAATAAATTTATGTGTGATTTTTTATTATAAACTTTTATTTTACGGATAGTTTGGTAAGAACTCGCTTATTTTTAAGGGTGGTTTTATATAATTTAGCCTTTTAGTTTTCCTTTTTTTTACTAGGTAAAATTTCAAGTAGACCGAAACTACCCGGTAGCATCATTTCGGACGAGGTCTAACAGACCTGGATCATCGAAAACCTCTCGCATGAGAAGTTCGATCTCCCATGGGGGACGAGAATTATCTCGCATGTGTTTGATTATTATTAAAGATGTGAGATTCCAAGAATCCCGGTCGGGTCGTATGAAAACGGGAGTCGTGTCGGGTTTTAATTTTTGTTTATAAGGTCGGGATCCCGATCCACCACTTTACACAAAAGCTTAAGACATTGTGTAAGGGCTTCCTCCTTCCATATATTTTGGTTTGGTTTTCACCTTGTTTTTCAATGTGGGACTCTACACACAACCCCAACACTCCCCCTCAAGAGTGTAACCCGCCTGGATCGGGTTGACACTTGAACAATTTATTTTTTCTCTTCTCCCGAGTCGAGACTCTCAATCTCTTTATAGCTCGCTCGGTTTTTTTCGTTTTTACGACGGGTTCCGACGTCTCAATCTCTTTTAGCCTTACCCAAAGCCAGGAAAACTGACCGACTCGAACCTCCTATGATACCTGGTGAGATTTCGAGAATCCCGTTCGGTTCGTATGAAAATAGAAGTCGTGTCGGATTTTAATTTTTGTTTATAATTAAGGTCGGGATCCACTACTAAGCTTTTGTGTAGGGGCTTCCCCCTTCTTTATATTTTGGTTTGGTTTTCACCTTGTTTTTCAATGTGGGACTCTACTCACAACCCTAACAAAAGAGTCTCCTTCAATCTGGAGATTTGAAATATGCTTGACTTTCTGCACGTACCCCTTTGCAATAACGCAAGAGCTTCAGCCTTGATATGATTCTTTTGGACACATTCTGGCACCCCATAGCTAATGGGTGCCCAACCCAATCCTTGATGATGTATCCACAAGAACTGTCCTGGTTGGATAACTGGACCCATCGAAGTTTAGTTTGACGGAGCCAACCGCGCGGTGGTTTCTTTCATATTTTTTTGTCATTTTGTTATTATGTTTTCTATTCCGTGCTCGTAACGAGCAACGGTTTTGGAAGCTGGAATCCATGTCGTCATTGAATTTACATGCTTAAGACTAATTGTCGACATATGATATATTGAACCATCCTTTTGAAATCTGAATCGGTTGGGATTGTTCCGTTTGAGAAGGTGATTTTGTTCCTAAATAAACCAAGTAGTCCACCATCTTATCACCAGGAGGCTTTTATTTTTACTACGTATTATTAATAAGCTTTTATTTTTATTATTTCCTTTTGATAGAGCTAGTGATATGATATTCGGAATCATACTGTAAATTTATTTAGTTATATTTCCATTTAACTAGTTTGCTGAAGGTATCAACCTATACTTAGGGTAGCAAAATAAATCATCAAAGTTATTTAGAGAGATTTTAATTAAACGAAATTATTATAGGGGAAACAATTATATATATGATCGATCTGTATATGTTACGTCGGGGCCAAACAAATAAAAGATGGAGAATACAGTTAGGCAGTCATGATCGGAACTGCAATCAATCAAGCTAATAAGATTCACGATCTACTTATTAAATTTTGAATTACAAACTTGAAGTTTATAATTAATTTTATCTTGGAGTGTAACCGATTTGATTTATAAATAAAAGTTGATATAGAACAATAGAAGATGTAGGTGTGGAATGGAATGAAACAGGCATGTGCCACGTTCCTATATTTACTGCATTTTTTCCATACTAAGTCAACAACTCATTACAGATCTCAAATCCCAATTAACGGTTAACTAAAACATTTACAATTCAATTGACTATATAAAAAAAGTTATGATCACTATTTAAATCTTATAATTGGGATCGGAAACTCATGAATGATTAAAAATGAAAGATGGGGGCTTTCAAAACGTACTGCATCTCGTAATATCAATTCAATTCTCAAAAGCATATATAGAAATTAGAATGACTAAATTTCACTAATTTCCTCTCAACTTTAATTAGTTGGTTCATCTTAATTTTTACTTATCCGTATGAGGATAGATCAACATTGAGGTCATCAAACGATGATTTGGTGTTTAGATGAATAAAAATGAAGCATCATGTATTGGCTGACTTGGTTACTTTGGTGAATCAGTATGACTTTTCCTATGGAACATGATAGATTACATAGATATCATATTATATAGTGGGTCCATAGGCTCAATATCTTATAACTTTTATATATATATATATATATATATATATGTGTGTGTGTGTGTGATTGTCTAATGAATGAAATCCTCAAGGAGGACTTTACATCAATCTCATGATCTTATATGATATTAGAGCCTAAACCCTAATTTCTTTTTCTCCACGCCGTTGGCCCTCTCTCTAACTGCCGACTGCCCTCTCTCTCTCTCTCTCCGCTAGTCATCCTTGAGAGTTTCATTCATTAGGCAATCATATACGGAGTATATATGTTACAAGATATTGAGTCTTTAGGCCCACTATACAATATGACATCTATGTAATCTATCAGAACAAATAATCCCTAAATTGTGTAAGCTGAAGTGGTCAAATATGAGGACACATACAATATTTATTAACAATCAATACACACTCTCAATCCACTTTGCATTTAACACTTTTGGTTTTGTTGGTATAAAAAAATAGTCATCCCACGTTAATTATGGATGATATAACATACAAAATATAAGAAAGAGATAAGCGTGTTCCTACACAATGACTTAAGCTTTTGTGTTAAAAGGGTAGATTCCGATCTTATAACCCAAAAAACAATATAAAAATTCGATACGAGTCCCGTTTTCATACGACACAACCGGAGTTTCTCGAAATTTCACAGGTTTTGTAGTTATATACAACTTCTATAAAGATTACAGTCCAATGGCTTTTGCATCCTAACTACTACGTCTTTAATTAAGAATTATGAACAATAGGTTTATATATATATGGTTGTTATTTTTTAGAAGAGTTGATTTTGGTAACTAACGAGCTAGGCTAGCGACCTAATAATAATTCTAGTATTTCTCAACGTAAATAATTATTTCTATTTTATTGGGGGGGGGGAAATTGATAGTACAACTTAGAAGAGTAAGTAAGTAGTATAAACTTTGTCCATAAATGGGTGTCGGCGTATGGTAGGTAGGCCATTACACATTTACACTACGAAATTAAGTTGTTATATGGCTGATGACAAGTTCCTTTCAACATTTTTTTTTAATTTAAGTATTTTCCAATTTAGGGGATTAAAGAGAAGATTCCACTTTTTAAAAATCTTTATAATTAACTTTGTATTTTAATACACATTAATACCGTGCTTGAAATTGAAAAAGCACTTAAATACATCTTTAAAATCATGACAAATTTGGAGAGATAACAACTGGCGAAAAGACACAACCGAAGAGACTAAACTACATCTAATTGGTGGAATGAAAACAAAAAATAACATCAACATCATAAATTAATTTATCTATATATATAGATAGAAATGATAAATTTAGTAAATGAAATAAAATCCATGGATTTTGATATAATTATCTAACATAATATGGAAATATATATCCTAAATATAATTTACTATATTTATATATTGGCAATTTTTGGCACGCATATTTCACGTGAAAATAAAGAACAACTTACTTTAATTTTTTAATGAAAAAGGTGGATCATATATATGTATATGAGTTAAGATGGACATGAGAATATAATGCATAATTGTCAAAATATAGCCCCAAGCCACCGACGATGCACTTTCTAGTTTCTAGGATACTTGGGTCACATAAGGAATGATGTATAAATGAATAAAACTAGTTTTTTTTTCCCAAACCTTGTTCGGGTTTTTTATAATATTTTCGAGCAAGTTTGATGTATTAAATAAAATATTCAACACATCAATTTTCTACTAACATATTGCACATGCTTTTTGTTATGTTATTCTTTGAAATTTTATTTTCTTGATATGATTGATACTTCAAATTTGACAAAAAATGGTAAATCAACCGCTTTCACGCTTCTCCTAACATCCATCCTAATTGAAGGCAAAGAAAAGAAACTTTATAGTTCTTGGCTTAAGAAAATTGAGTTTGGATCCTCTGTGATACTTTATCTATTACACATCATGCTACCCCTTTGAATTTGGTCTAAATTATAAATTGATTTGATAGGTTGAGCATTGAATATTTTTGGTTTTTTTCCCATTGTATTTAATATTGAAAATCAATTTTCATAACCATTATAGATTTCACACCATGCTTGTGAAACGGGCTGCAGAAAATGAATGATTTATGTTTTTACTCATTTTAAGGGCTTGTGTATTTTAATTGGAGCCCAATTAATCCATTTTTCCCTCTAATAGACCATTCTTTTTAGATTTTTTTAAACTTTTGATACTTGTCATTCCTAGCTAATGTCTTTAATATTGAAATCTAATTTTCATTCCCATAATATATTTCACACCAAGCATTTGAATCAGGCTGAATAAAATGTATGTTCAATCAAGTCATACAACACAATAGCAAGCATAATATATAATACCGCATCCTGTCAGTTTCACTTTAGAGCCTTAGACTATCAATAGAAATATCCTAAAATCAAATTCCAGAGTAGAAATCTTTTTTATATTACTTAGCAAACATCAAACAAAAGTTGTTCACACCTTGAACCACGAATAAAATTCCATGAGTAGACAATTACCATGTATTCATGTTCTAGGTTGAACTTGTAGTCATAGGAGAATGTACGCATTAGATACAAAGTGATTATCCTTACCAAACATAATTGGTTCATAGATCACAAATGTAGTTGAAGTACATACTTCAAACAACCAATACAACTATTAAGACATGAACTCAAACAACTGCAAAATAACTGTACATGTCATCCTGCAAGTCTTATCTAAGAAGTTAGCTAAATCGCCCTATAAGAGGTTGCATCATATGACAGAAAAATCAACAACACTTTATGTAGAAACATCACCAAAAAATAGACAATTCTAAGACCAGAACATTCCTAAATCAGCCTTTTCCGTGAGGTGAAAATGCTGAAAATGGCAACAACATGTTCTCCATTCACAACCCTAAAGAACCAACAACAATCTGCATCAAAAGGTTCAACAACATGAGTCGGAAATTGCCACCTTCCAAACATTCAATAAACAACACAAACCCAAAGAAATCAACCCAAAATAGCCCTCAAATCACCAATACAACAACCCAAAAACAACCATTAAGACATCAACCAAACAACTACCCAAACTAAAAATATTTAGCAGCTCAAATAACTCCTAAACAATATGCAAAAAACCTATAAATCATCATTCGAAGTAAAAATCCATCTTTCTTAACTGAGATGGTTGAAAATAATGAAGAAGAACCATAAATTGAAGGATTGTGAACAACTTTGATAAGTTTGGATGGAAGAAGAGACTCCTTTCTATATTTCAGTTGAGACGGTTGATATTGACGAACCCCTAAGGATTTATATATAAGGTTATAGACCGAATAGCATTTTAGTTTGTTGAAATAGTTTTGGGTGTTGACAATATGATCTAAAATAGTTTTCATACTCACATTCGATCAGGAAGGAAGGTGGGAGATGATCCGAAAATACATATCAAATTGACCATAAATGCTAAAAAGCTACAAAAAAAAATGTTAATCAGGCGTAACTTAGTCTAGAATATTTCAGCTCTAATTCTCTAAGTAGAAAACATCACAACCTAAGTTATACCCGATTAACATGTCTTTTACTTGATAGAGAAACCAAAGAGTTTTTACTTGAGATATATCAAAGATAGATATTAGTCTTATATATCCTCTCCTTCATTGAGCATAAAAGGGTAAAATATCTAAGCACACCTTCCACACATTCCTCAATGAAGGTGAAAGTTCGAGTCTTGTAACCTGTCTACCCACATCTCAAAGACTCAAACTTATCAGTTGAAGTAAGAACTTTCCTACAAAATGCAGCAAGTGCCTTCCCCCTACCACCTATCAATAACACTCGCATATAGTTTAACATCAATTCAATAATGTAATAAAAATGTGAAGAAAATTTTGATAGTATGATGAATTGAGTTAGAATATCTACCTTTCCATAATATACCAAAGATATCATAAATGTTGTGGAAGTGGAACCTTCCAATTTAGCATTGAACTCCAAAATCCTTGGTGTAGTGCTTGCAAAGATCTTCAGTATCAAATTTCTACAATCCATATGCGTATTGAGGCTAAAAGGAATGAACAAATAGAAAAGAAAAATGATCCAAAGGCTAAAAGACCAAATTAGTAGATAGAGACACTTCAAACCTTTGCGGGCATGGGATCGAATTCATGAAGGTTCACATTGGGAGACTCTGATTGCTAGAATTCAAGGTAAATGTAAGCACTTGATGCATAAAAGAGCCTGCAACCATTAAAACAGTTTCAAGTTCCAAGATTCGAGATTTGGGCATGATCTTTGAATGTTTTCAGATAAATGATCACTGGCTGAAATATCTTTGATAAAGAAGAAGGGGAAGATGTGCAAAGATGAAAGGCATACCTTGGCAGTCCCAAATCTAGTCCAATTCGCAACCAAAGGCAGCAGTGACAACGAAAACCACTCCCAATTGATCGGCAAGGACGGAGGTGGTTCTGAATTCGAGTCAGGACAATCTGCGTGAGAAAACCATTAATGCCCAATTTCTTTCAATAACACGAACAACCCTAAATCGATTCAAAATCGAAACAGTTTCTCATAATCGAAAAAAAAAACACTAAATCGATTTAAAATCGAAATAGTTTCTCAGAATAAAAAACAACACTAAATTGATTCAACCCTAAATCGACCAACTTCTCAGAATAACATGAAACAAACAATCTGCGCGAGAAAACCATAAATGACCAATTTCTTAGAATAACATGAACAACCCTAAATCGATTCAAAATCGAAACAGTTTCTCATAATCGAAATCAACACTAAATCGATTCAAAATTGAAACAGTTTCTTAGAATCGAAAACAAAACTAAACCGATTCAATCCTAAATCGACCAAATTCTCATAATAACATGAAACAACCCTAAATCGATTCAAAATCGGAACAAAGGCATACCTTGGCTGCCCCAAATCGGAACAAAGGGCAGCAGCAGAGGCTAGGAATTCCAGGTGCTGGCGGATGCTCTAAATTCCAGCCCTGAAACACGACGGTGGATAAAAAAGCCAGGCTCCGAAATCCAACTTATTTGGGAATTCCATTGAAGAACGCTTTTTGATAGGAAAGGGAGGAAGAACGACGGTTGAAGAGAACGTGGGCTGAGAGGAATTCTTAGGTTGTTCAGGGTTTGACACGTGGTTCAATTTTTAACAAAAAGATTGCTTTTGATTTTTTTATAAGTATAAGGGGTGAATTAATCAGCTTTAAATATTTATATTTATTATTTCATTATAGCTAGTGCATTGATAAATTGATAAAACTACTGCATTTAGAACGATTAATTGATTAATTAATTAATTGATTCTTCTTTTGCTATTTTGAGCAAAATTGTTTGTAACATTCTACGTAGCTGGGATTATTTTAACTAATCGATAATTTTTAATTAAATTATTTATAATAAAAAAAAAACTTATATTTAACTCAAAATTTAATCGCTTAATTATGAAAGTAATGTTTTAATTCATCGAGTGAGTGATGCGTGGTAGGACCGGTGATTTGAAACACAGTGGACCCGTTGGAGTTTATGTATAAAGCCGACGAGAGTCATCGGATTCCGACCGCCTTGGAATAGTTGGTCCAAATGCCGACACTAAGTGGCTCAAAATCCAAATATTGCATTCATATATTAACTAATAAATTTACCATTTTAAGACAAAGAAAAAACCTTTTTGAAAAAAACTACATCTGAAAACACACATTTATTTTAGCTCATTCATGGAATACCTGCTACGGAGTACCCACCTAAGGAGTATTTTTTTCACAATTTTTT
Organism: Persicaria tinctoria; assembly: GCA_037127255.1. Classification (NCBI taxonomy): domain Eukaryota; kingdom Viridiplantae; phylum Streptophyta; class Magnoliopsida; order Caryophyllales; family Polygonaceae; genus Persicaria; species Persicaria tinctoria. The sequence continues at coordinate 14,677,786 of JBANSL010000012.1, forward strand.
TTTTTAAAAAAATCACCCATCCATCTTTTTTTTTTAATTAGAAAAGAATTCGGGCAAGAGGCTCTATTTGATAACATCTTTACAAATGAATCACCCATCCATCTGAAAACATACATTTTTATGTCTTTTTCGGTTTTTCCAATATTTTTTTTAATTAAAATTGTATGAAAGTAGGACTGTGAGTCTGTGATACAGAGACAAGAGATAGAAAAGCAATAATTTATGAGGACTATAGTACACCAAATCACCAATATTCAACATCATATTGTTAATTTGAGAATAATTCAGATTAATTATTGAAATTAAGTAAATTGTGCAGAGGGGATAAATCCCCGCCTAAATAAAAATCAAGAGACTGGATAATGCAAACAATATAGTATATATAGTATGAGCTTGACTTGAAATTAATTAATAATTTTGGTTGTTATTCAGTCGTTATTGGGTTCAGTTAATATTAATGAATCAACGATCCTAATTTGGTTAGTTAAGCCGTCTACACACTCATCGGTCAATGCTTAACTTCATTCATATATCAATGCATTGCATTTCCTTATAAAATAAAATGCGTCTGTGTCTGTACTTAATTTGGCAGTGGTTATGCAATGTTTTATCCTCTATTTATATATGAATTCACAACAGTGTGTTCAACTTAATTCCTAATTAATTAATTAATGACCATGATTTCTCCACGTCTTCTCATTACTATATTCTCTCTATCTCTCTCGATCTTCTTCTTTTTTTTTCTTTTTTTTTTTTGATACAAGGAAAGGATTTGAGCGATGTCAGACCCTGCTGATCCACCACCCAAGAGCGGTGTCATCGAGTTAATGTCGAAGATGCGCCACCTTGTCCACGTCCTGGTTGAGCTCTCTGAAAACATGCAGACATGAGGAACATTGGAAGTTCTGGAGAAGACGCTTTGAATTAGCAATAATCATTTCAATCTCCCAATGACAACTCCAGACATCATTAATGGCGTTAATAACCGCAAGACAATCAATCTCGATCTTCATCTTAAATAGAGACAAGTATTTTGAAAGGGGAAAAATGGTAAACGGAGGATTAACCATCTTATAGGAGCATAATGATCGAGTTGGTTTAAACCGATGTTAACCAAATATCCGAAATTCAAAACATGAAAATGAATCATCTTTAAAACATGTGAGGAAAACACCTAAAATTCTTCTTTGAAAGATTTGTTCAAGATCTGAGACAAAGCTTTGCAACTGCAAAGCTTGAAAACGAAGATGGAGGGAAAAACCAGAGAAAAATGAGAGTTTTTCCTTCTCCTCTGTATATTGATATGTATGTGTGTTATTGAATACATTGGGTTACATGAATGTATACAAGAGGTTTGGGCCTAATACATGAGTGGGCCTCGGGCCAACTGTACTGTGAAATGTAAGGCCAGAATTAGACGTCTTCCTCTTCCTTCAGATGTCCAACACCCCTCTTCAAGCTTGAGGGAGCTCAGCTACACCAAGCTTGTCCAGCAGGTGAGGGAAACAAAAACCTGGCAATGCTTTGATTAATACATCTGAAAGCTGATCTTTGGATGCCAAATATCGAAGTGCAATCAATCCTTCAAGTACTTTCTCACGTACGTAGTGACAATCCAATTCAACATGCTTCGTCCTCTCGTGGAATACGTGGTTCTTAGAAATAGGGATCACTGCTTGATTATCATAACCAACCGGAATGGGAGTGATATTGGACACACCTAGTTCTGACAGTAATCGTGTCAACCATGTTGCCTCTGCACAAACTCTTCTGATTGACCTGTATTCCGCTTCGGCCGAGGAAAGGGAAACCGAAGCTTGTTTCTTTGACTTCCAAGAGATGAGGCTTCCACCTAGGAGCACAACATAGCCACTGACCGATCTCCGAGTTAATGGACACGACGCCCAGTCTGCATCACGTACAATAGGCCTCCAACTCAAAAGATTCTGATATTGAACGGAAGAGAGACCGATGATGTGTGCCTTTGAGATACCTCAATGTTCTAATAGCTGCATCAAAGTGCTTCTGTCGAGGAGCTTTCATAAATTGGTTAAGGAATTGCACGGCAAAACACACATCTGGCCGAGTATGTGTTAAGAAGTTTAATTTCCCTACCAATTTTCTGTAATCAGTTGGATTTCCCATCAAATTCCCACCATCAACAATCATTTTGGTGTCACTGGACATAGGACTGGCAGCTATTGAGGATGACTCACAGTTGAACTCTTCAAGAGTCTCCTGTATAAATCGTTTCTGACTTATGTACACACCTTCCTCTGTGTGAACAAATTCCATTCCCAAAAACAAGTGCAACTGCCCTAGATCTTTGATTTTAAACTATGAATCTAAAAAGGCATGTATGCTCTTAATTTATTCTGTGTCATTCCCTGTCATCAAGATGTCATCTACATACACTGCAATGTATGTAACATACCATTGTCTATAAAGCAAGTGCAACTCCCGAATGCTTACTGAAGAGGGAATAATCATTCAAGGATTGGGAGTATCCTTTGTACTATAAAGCATATGAGAGTTTAGCATACCATTGTCTCGAGGCTTGTTTAAGCCCATACAATGATTTCTTGAGGCGACATACATGTCCTGAAGGTGCAGTCATGCCTGGAGGAATGTTCATAAACACTCTTTCGTGCAAATCCCCGTGTATAAACGCATTGTTAACATCGAGCTGCACCATCTGCCATCGATGCTTTGCCGCCACTGCAACCAATGTTCTTAGGTTGTCATCTTTATTACCGGAGAGAAGGTATCTGTGTAGTCCACTCCCTCCCTCTGGGTGAACCCTCGGACAACCAACCGAGCTTTATATCGCTCTATCGTGCCATCTGCCTTCCTCTTAACTTTGTAGACCCATCGACAGCCGATGGGACGAGCCCCTCTTGGCAAGGGAACCACCTCTCATGTATCATTCAAAGATAAGGCTTTGAATTCGTCTTGCATTGCTGTGCCCCAAACAGCAATTGTGGTTGCTTCCTCATAGCTTCGAGGTTCTGATTCAGGCTTGACATCGGACAAGTGAGAAGTCCCTAACTGCAGCGTTGTGGTAATCGTGTGACAGCAAAGGCTCTCATGTGCCTCTACATGTGAACACACATAATCTTGGAGATGAATGGGAGGATGAATAGATCTAGTGGATCTTCTGAGCACACTACTAGGCACTTCTGGGATGTGTGGACCTGGAGACAATTCATCTAGAGAAGGCACAACTGATGCAAGATCAGAGGAAGCATAAGTCGATGGAGAAGAGAGTATGATGGGGCTATCATCATCAGAACTGTGGGGAATGGAAGATGAATGGGGCACATGATGATCAGATGATGAGATATCTTTGTATGGAAACCGAGTTTCAAAGAAAATAATATCCCTTGAAATCTGAACTATATGATTATCCAGATTTAGGACTCTAACTCCTTGGTTCCCACTGGATACCCAAGGAACACGCAAGGAGCACCTCTAGGCATAAATTTATGCCTGCCATGTTTGAGAGTGGAGCAGTAACATAAGCAACCAAAACTTCTGAGATTCTCATAGCAAGGCTGCTTACCTCTCAGCACCTCAAAAGGAGATTTTCCCTTAAGAAATTTGCTGGGAAGATGATTGATGATGTGCACAGCTGCTAGAACAGCCTCTCCCCAATACTTCAAGGGAAGCTTTGATTGGAACATCAAAGCCCGAGCAACCTCCAAAAGGTGCTTATGTTTACGCTCAACAACACCGTTTTGTTGAGGAGTTGCTACACATGATGTGTGATGTAAAATGCTCTTGCTCTGGAAGAACATGGAGGATTCTTGGCTCAAGCCTAACTCCTGGGCATTGTCTGTACGAATGACCTGAATTCTGCATTCGTACCGAGTCTCTACCATCTCAACAAACATTTTAATAACAGACAGAGAGCTACTCTTATAGCCTATCAAATGAATCCAGGTAGATCGACTGAAATCATCAACAATTGTCACAAAATACCGATTACCATTATATGTCTGCACATGAAACGGTCCCCACACGTCAATGTGCAACATCTGAAATGGCCTGGTAGTAGTAATGACACTTCTAGGAAACGACAAATGTTGTTGCTTTGCTCTAGCACACACCTCACAGGGTGTGATGGAATTAACATCAATACTTGAAAACAAACTATGCAGTTTTTGTGAAGGCAAATGGCCCAGTCTATTGTGCCATGTATTGACACTTATTGCAGTAGCTGCTACCATAGGACGATCAACAGACACCAGCGAATCAGCCACTCTCTTTTCCAGGAAGTAGAGACCCCTGCTACATCTGCCAAGCATAAGAGGTTTCTGCCCTGGAGGCCCCTGCAATAGACATACTTGTGGGGTGAACAATACTGCTCGTTTCGTGTATGTCACAAGCTTCCCTATGGAGAGGAGATTGCATTTGAAATAGGGTACAAACAAAGCATCTTTCAATAGCAATCCATCTGTAAGCCTAACACTTCCCACTGTGTCCACTTTCAAAGAAAAACCAGTGGGTAACACAATGGAGAAGAGCCGACGAAGAGGAGCTTGTGCAACAAATGGGGAACTATCTGTACACATGTGGCTATTGGCTCCTGAATCCAATATCCAATTGTGTTTTGATGAATTATGATCTAGATTTGTACCTGCAAATCCAGCAAACTTCGAGCCTGATCCGAAGAGAGCATCTTTACTCTTCTGGCTGGTGACACTCAGCATATCCAGCAACTGAGAGTACTGAGCTGTTGTAAGCTCAAGAAGACTCACAGTGTCTCCATCGTTGGCATTATGTGCAGCCACCTTCTTGTTCTTGCCATTCTTCTTTGGAAAACCATGAATGAATTGAAGTAGCACCTATCAATTTCACGGTTAGTCTTTTTGCAATTAGTGAAAAATAGTGCAGGTTTGTTTGTCTTCTTTTGATATGGTTTATTGACTTCAACGTTGAATGAAGAAGTCAGATCTAAACTCGGAGCAACGGAATTCTTGAACTCACGATGAGTCTCCTCTTGTGTGATCATCGAGTAAGCATCACTGATGTCTGGCAAGGGCTTTTGCATCAGTATAGTGCCCCTTGCTGCAGTGTAGCTTCCGTCTAATCCCAAAAGGAACTGCATCAGCTTCAATTCCTCAAGGAATTTCCCATTATCCGGATGCAACTTCTTCAGATTATCAAATTCTTCCCATTATGCTTTCAATTTGTTAAAGTAAGTTGCAACTGTGGAGGTACCTTGAACAAACGTAGCCAATTCCTTATGTAAAGCAAACATTCGAGCTCCACTAACCTGGCCATAGCGCGACTCCAGCTCCTCCCAGATTTCCTTCGCAGTCTCGGCATAAATTACGCTGCTCTGGATCTCTGGAGCTAAGCTATTGTGGAGCCAGGAAATGACCATGTCATTACACCTATCCCAGATCTCAGCCCACGGATCATTATCGTCTGGTCTCGGAAGCTTTCTGTTGACAAAACGAAGCTTGTTTTTTGCGATGAGAGCGATCTTCGCCGATCTCTTCCATTTCCCAAAATTCGTTCCATTGAAGGTTCTTGGAACAATTGCGAGTCCAGGATGATCATTGGAGTGAAGAAACAAAGGATCTGTTGTCTCTATCACCAGCTTGTTGACTTGATTGTCTGCCATCAGTACTGAGAACGTCGAACGATTTTAGAGAGAGGCATAGAACAATGAATCTATGAACGGATCTGTGAGCATAACCGCAACAATGATCTAAAGATCTGATACCATGAAAGATTTGTTCAAGATCTGAGATGAAGCTTTGCAACTGCAAAGCTTGAAGACGAATATGGAGGGAAAAACCAGAGAAAAATGAGAGTTTTTCCTTCTCCTCTGTATATTGATATGTATGTGTGTTATTGAATAAATTGGGTTATATGAATGTATACAAGAGGTTTGGGCCTAATACATGAGTGGGCCTCGGCCAAACTGTACTGTGAAATGTAAGGCCAGAATTAGACATCTTCCTCTTCCTTCAGATATCCAACATTCTTCTTCTTAACTGAGCTTCAATACGAAGGATTATGCTGCTTACTGTCTTTGACTTAAACATGTGAGGAAAACCGATGTTAATTAAGCACGTCTTTTGTCTATGAGCTTCTTCTTCTTTAGATGATGAGAAAACGCGTCTTTTGGTGGCAAACCCCAAGCACGTGATCCAGTCGGCAAGACCCACGTACAAGGTAAATTGGCTTGCGCCGACCGGCTCGACTCACTAGTAAGAAGCAAGACAAACCTTGGATTTTCACCCAATAAAAGTGACGGAGGCATGAATCGAATTCGGGACCTCCTTACCAGCCCCTTTGCTCCACACAACTAGGTGAGTCACCCCGACTGGGGCCACTATGGTAAATTTCTCTTTTTAATTTAAACATTTTAAAAATAAAACTAACAAAACCATGACAAACCAAGAACACTTAGAACATTATACCAAGTTCAAATTCTCGGCCGCATAGTGCTTCGTCGGAGTTCTGTGAATCGCCGGCAGGGAGAACGAGAAGTGAACAAGGCATTGAACGACGAAGAAGTCAGGACAGAAAAACATGACAAACCAAGAACACTTAGAACATTAGACCAAGTTCAATCAACACAAAAGTGGGAGTAAAAGACCAAATATTTTCCAAATCTGAGCGAAAAGAAAAGAGAGATGAGCAGAGGTGGGGGCACACAAAGCTCAGGCTAGTGGCGGAAACTGATCATTCAAAAGACACGGACAATTCAGGAAGACAATGAACAGTTCCAAGATCCAATTTGGGCACGAGAATTTTAGAACAGACACAAAGGGGTAGGCCGAATAAGAACACCGTACCCATTCGAACTTCAAATCAAACAACTGAATGAAAACAAAAATAAGCGGTTGGATCTGAACAACAAAACAAGAAGAGAGGGGGGGGGGGGGAGAGGAGAGTGCAGGACTGAGTCTGGATCTAAAGTTTGAACAAGGGAGGGAGGATTGAGGAGAGCAAGAGAGGATAGGAGAGAAGAGGGATGGGTCTGGCGGAGAGAAAAAAAAAACAAAGAAGAGCCCGGGATTCAAAATCGAGATGCCCCCATACCCACCCGCGAGCTGCAAAACACCCCACCATCTGGCCAACTTGAGCTATATGATATTCAAAGACATTTACTTTATACTTCCTCTGTTAATCAAAACATGTCGTTTACTATTAATGTGCACTTTTGATAAGGAATTTGGGGTGTATCTAACAACACAAAAAATAAATAAATAAATAAAGCGGGCTGTAATGATTCGTCAATCTAAAGACTTAAGGTGATTTGCATATGGCAGATTGGCAGTTCGATCATTCCTTTATCTCGTAGTATAGTTGTTGCCAACTTTCTAGGTTACTACAATACTACTGCATAGTAAATAATGAACAAACAATGGCTTTGTAAGGACCACTGCCCACAATTTATTACACTCCTACTGTACTTAACAAATGAACAACTCAAAATTATAAATAAATAAATAGATGTATCTGATTGTTTTTAATGTATAAAAAACCTAAAAATATGATTTAATTTTATGAGAGTTTCTATTCTTAAAAAATGCAAAAAGTTCTGTACATTTTCAATTTGTTCTTCCATGTTTTTGTCTAGAGATCAAAATTCATTTAAAAAAAAAATTGTTTTTCAATTCTAAAAAATTAATTCATTTCTAAAATAAAAAAAAAGAATTATTAGGGTAAATCGTTGATCTCAACTGGGGGTCCCACCAATGGGGATCTTATAAGAATACAGGTTGTTGACAGCCTAAGCCCACCACACACTATTGGCGTCGGTGGAAATGGGATTGGGGCCAACCCAAATCATCAATCAGCAACCCCTCCTCAATCAGTCAATCCTCATCTTCATCTTCAACTAAACCGGGCCTTAACTAATCACTTCTCAAAATATGCAACAACTTATAATATGACTATATGAGTGACCTATCTATCTACCTCTTTTATTTGTTGTTTAATTTTAAGATAAAAACATCATTACGCTATTGAGATTTGAAGTTTTGTATATAAGAATTTGTTATTATCAATTGATTTTATGATAAATTTTCATGTGGTAACTCATTAACGTATGTGCATCGTATACACATCTGTCCTCAAATCATATATGCCCACACACAAATTTTCGTCCAAGTTCCCCTTTCCTGCCAGATTTGTATCTATTTTTGTAAAATTATACAATTTTTTTGTTATATTTTAAAATGAAAACGATTTGACTTATAAATAACCTAGGATTTTAAAAAAAATCAAATAAATAAATACTCCGTATAGGTGTATATATATATATATATAGTTAAAATGGACATAAATGTTGAACACGAGTGTAATTGATATTAATTAATTTGCCTAATACTCTAGCTAGATAGAGTATGTTAGGTTAACTTTGTGGGTGATTTTAATAGAATGAATAAATATTTATTGGGTAAATTACACATAACCACCCATAAAATTATAAATTACATAAAACCACCCATAAACTATATTTGTTTTCAAAAGACCACCCATTTGTTAAATGTCCATTTGTAAAAAGGAAAATACCCCCATATCTTAGTTTTTAAAAGTAACAATTTGGAGTTTTCTAATTATTCCCTCCGTTCGACAAAAAATATTCATGCACGCTTGTTTAGGAAGATAAAAACTGCATAAAATATTCATCTTTTTAATAATTTCATAGTTACAGTAAATAAGTACGAAATTGTTATTTTTTTTATATAAAAAATGGATATTTAATACTCCCTCCGTTTTCAAATAAGTGACTTTTTAAAGTTAAACACGTATTTCTATGAGGGTAAGAACTATATAAAATATTAAAATTTTAATTAATTTTTTTAATAATATTATACTTATTACTAATAAGTATGAGTTTATAAAAAAAATATTAATATTTTATATTATTTTTATCACCTTAAAATGCATGCATGAATATTGAATAGTAAAAACTCACTTGTTTAGAAACGGAGGGATTATAATTTTATTATCCTAAAACGTGTGTAAATATTAAACAATGTATTTTTCCAAACCGATGAAGTAATAATTTGAGTTTATTTTAGAGCCTATTTACATATTCAACATTTGAAGAAGATGAGACCAACAAGAGCCATTACAAATCTCTACTCTTCACATTAAAAATTTGATGCATATATATTGATTCGGGCATTTATATATGTTTTACAATGTTTAAATTCTTTTTTTTTGAAAGTGAAATGACAAATTAAATAGGAAAATACTTACAATGACTTTCATTTCAAAAGAAATAAGCTTGAACTAGGGGTATTTTAGTCTTTCCAAACAAAACAAATGGAGATTTAATGGGTGGGTGGTCTTTTGAAAATAAATCTAATTTATGGGTGGTTATGTGTAATTTACTCATATTTATTTGTTGGCATATATTTAAAGTAGGATGGTTAAGTAGTTTGTAAATTAACTATCAATCGCTGTTGATACAATTACTCCAACTACAAGTGGATGGATATATGCTTGTGTTGTGGCCTTATATATACTCACTAGTCACTAGTCAATACTAAGTAAGGGGTACATCGAGCGTCGCAGTCCGTGGGGCTAAATGGAACCGTGGAAGTAGGCGCGCAGTGTAGCGTTTTACCGACGAGGTACACTCTGTATGTGTGTCGAATGAGACGACGTTTGGATCACGCGTCGCATACGACTTTTCGACACATCACCTGTCGCCTTCAACTTTCTCTTATTAACCATTTTTCGTAACATACTTATTTACAAACAATCGATCATCGTCGTATATTCTTATCAATCGTTGTTTTTTCTTCGTCGAATTTAGCTATTTAGGTAGCAGCTGTAGTTATATTTTTCATATGTCAGTCATAACATAATCTAAAATTTTGAGATTGTTATGAGAAAAACTAATATAATAAATTAAGTGTATTTCCATTAAAATTGAGTAGATATTTAAATAAATAAATAAGACCGACACATAATTCATTATGATTCCTCAAATTGGTTTTATCCACACTAACAGATTTCATTCGATCAGGAGTTTTCAGAAATTAGTCGAGAATTATTAGATGTATCACCCGCGTCGACCGATAAGCGATAAATCTATGAAACGAAAAATATAAAATATTGTTTCTGAACCACTACTAGCTCCTTAGACCCTGTCCCTGATGGTCAGGGCTTCACCTACGAACCTCTTAGACCCCTGTTGGTCAAGAGCCCACCTCCGAACTCCGGATAATTATCGGTCACTGAATTAAGATTCAAGTTAAATTGAATCGAATACTTCTAGGGTTTTTGAAAATAAAAACATTGGGTAACGTATTACTGTATGAATCTTCAAAACTTTTTTTTTTGAAGCAAGATAAGAATTCGGTTCACTAGACAAGCCTAGAGAAATTGAGAGACCAGACAAGCCGGTAGATAGACTAATCATCCTGTACAACTGAGAGAAAATTACATAAGCAAAATGCTAAAGCAAATGACAGAAATGAAATTACAGAAGCAAATAACATAAGTAAAATAAAAAAATAAACGTACAAGCCATCCTACACCGAAATCACAAGCCAGAGGCAAACGAAACGATCGGTCAAAGGGACAACGCACACAGAGAACTCTGGGAACACCAGCGGAAACCTCAAATTATGGACTCAAAGAAGCCATCAGATGTCAACGCACGTCCACGACGTCATCGAACATGACAAATCAAACACTGCCAAAAGAACCCTGCAACACAACAAGAACAACACTGCACTCCAATCCGTAAACCCGACTCAAGGCCAAACCATTGTCCATTAAAACCCCGAAACCCATTCCAAATCCTCAAAGACGATAACAAGATCGTGAGCGACTACTAGGTAGTCAAAATAGAGGCGGATGAAAATGGTCGAAAGAGAGAAAATGAACAACAATAAAAAGACAAAGAGGCGAAAGAACGGATTGAGATTGGATTGAACAACAGAAATAGATTGGAAACGAAGGTCGACCGGCAGAGGCCATGAGAGCACCTAAAGACGGTGTAGTAGGCGCCGACAACAGCCTGAGATGGAGGTTCGTTGAGAGGCGGTGGACAACCTGGATTGGAGTTGTTGGTGGTGGCGACAACCGAGCACTGAGCGGCAGCGGGCAACCGATGGAGAAGACAGAAGTGAGCCAGGAGCAGGGCGATTATGACACCAAAGGCGGCACCACCACAACTCCACAAGTGTACTTAATTATGTGTAAATAAATGGAATTTGTGTATAGACATAGTTGAGGTTGATGGGTGTGTTTGGATTCCAAAATGCATTAATTATAATGCATTTTTTTTACCTCGGTTTATGTGCGTGTTTGTTGTATAATTGAAAAAGTTGCAAAAATCGAGGTAAATATGTGATGTAAACAAACATGCACATAAACCGAGGTAAAAATAATGCATTATAATTAATGCATTTTGGAATCCAAACACACCCGATATATGGAGTATTAGGTTGATGTTTCCAAATTCCAAGAACCAACCTAAATTTGCTTTGCTGGCCCCCGTTTTGTTGTCTTTCGCTTTTAATGTCAGACTACCTTTTTAATAAGGCGAAATTGCAGGAAACCACCCTTTAAATAGGGTAGTTTGCAGGAAACCACCCTTTAAATTTATTTTTGCAGCAAACCACCCTTTAAATATTGTAGTTTGCGGCAAACCACCCTTTAAAATACATTCATTTAAAAAACACCACCCATCATCACTTTTCATTAAAAATTTATCAAGTAAATCAAAATTACCTTTTTACCCCTTAATATATATATATATATATATATATATATATTCTTTTAAGGATGTTAGAAAGAAAATTTTGTTATAGAAAGAAAATTTTGTTATATTTTTGCGTTATCAATATAGCGATTGTAACCTTATTTAAAATATTTAACTAAATATAATTTTATATCAATCCAAGGAGAGAATAAACATTAAAAAATGTTTTCACTTAAGTCACTTAATATAATTCAATGTATTGAATTAAACTAATTGGTTTAAAAAATGTAGAATATCTTAAGGATTTTAAAAAAATATAATTGTAATTGAAGCTTATTGATTAAAATACCTAAAAATAAGTTGGTTACGGGATTCTAAAAAAAGTGAGTTATGTCAAATCATCATAAAGACTTATATATTAATATATAGTAGATCTAGATGACACGTCGTCTTAATTAAATTCTTATAAATTAATATTATATATAGATTTAATATAATAAATAAAGATTTAAATATAGATTCCAATGATTTCAAACATAATGTTTGAGAAAAGAAAAGAAGAGATTTCAAATGTAATGCCATTCATTAAATTGCAATTAAAAGCATACAAATACAATTTATTTTCTTTCTAATAACCTTGAAATATAATATATATTTTTTTTGGGGGGGGGGGAGGTAAAAGAGTAATTTTGGTTTAATTAATAGATTTTTAATTAAAAGTGTTGATGGATGGTTTTTTTAAATAAATGTATTTTAAAGGGTGGTTTGTTGCAAACTACTATATTTAGAGGGTGGTTTGCTGCAAAAATAAATTTAAAGGGTGATTTCCTGCAAACAACCCTATTTAAAGGGTGGTTTGATGCAATTTCGCCTTTTAATTACACTCCAAAAAATTGAGTGTTCCCTCTCCTTTTGGCGCTTTTATTTTTCCCGCTCTCTTTTAAATAAATTAGTCAACATTTATTTTTGGGGAAAACAACCAATAATTGAACTAAAATTAATTGAATTACTTTCTTCGCTTTATAAATCCTTACTTATAATATTTCCTGAACAAGAAATATACGAAATTTTGGGAAATCATACCACTTTATATTACAAATAAATTAATTAATGAAAAAATCTCGATTATTTAAAACACTTTATATTACAAATTAAATATTAGTCCCTGTATAAAGATATTAGGAGAGGTAACTACTACCAAATAATTAGGGAGGACTATCCAACACGTGAGTTGGGTATCTTATACAGTACATTACACGTAGTATTTTTTATTTTTTTTGGAATGAAGCCCCCAAAACAATGAATTCTTCCAATTGGGCCTTTTTTCTCTGAGTAGACCATTTTGTTTGTAGCAGATCGATTAGGCCCATTATGAAGTGGGCCGTGTAAAACGTTGGCAGATGATGAACGATGACTTGTGCTCTTCCCGTGGCTGTGGGTGGATCATGTTTTACTTCTCTGTATCGTTTCTATTTTATCAGATGTCTCCGAAGAAACTCCGAGAAGTTGCCTAAGAGTAACTCCAACAACATCTCTATAATAGAGAAAAGTGGAGAATTTGAAGAAAAATGAGTGATTTTTGCTCCAACAGCTTTGGTATATCCATATGCAAAATAGAGAAATTTGGAGAGAGGCTACATTTTTCTCTATATTTGCAGCAAAACAAACTCACTCTAAATATTAATTGCTTTGGGAGTGAGAGAGAGAAAAATTTAATGATCCACCATATCTTTTTTTGTAGGATCTACCATATTTGGGAGAGAGATGAGAAAACATTAATTGTTTTGGTAGAGAGATGGGAAAACATTAATTTCTTTAGAAGAGGGAAAAATTTTGTATTTAAATATATTTTATAGTTAATGTAGAAATCTGTATAATAGATAATTTGTTGGAGTGTGAGAGTAAGTTTTTTAAAGATTTCGATATTTTGATCTCTATTTTAAGAATTCTTTATAAAAGTTATTGGACTTGCTCTAAGAGATATACATATTTATGATAGATAATATGTTATGTCATGTTATATCATTGGTTAAAAGGGGGTTTATATGCAATTAACAAGTAAAGTTGAGGAAAAGAATGAGATTGGCTTATCCATTTATATGCGGATGATGGATAGATCGAAATATCGAATATTTATATGAGTGAAAAAGTTAGTGGATAATCAACCGACCGAGTGAGGCGAAATATCAATCACCTATTCTTAACCCAATCAATTTCTATCCCTATTCCTTACTATTTCAACCATAATAATCCCACATTGATATTTCCGCCTACAAGTTCTTTTTTCGTTCTTCCCTATTTGTAGTAGTTCAATTTGTCCTTATCAGAGTTTCTATGTGCACAATAATATCCATGCAAATCAAATGAGTTAGGTTTCATATTTCACAACTAATTAAATCCTACAAAGACAACAATTATGCTGAAATAAAAAAGTTAAAAAGACATCCGTAGAGAAAAACGGGGTGTATGCATCCGATCCAGGTGCAATATGCACTATATACGGATGGATACTGAATCTGTTTCACCCACCGACCCACAATTTGACACATGTTCAATAATCATTGCAAGTTGTAAAAAAAATACACAGACGGATCATAAATCCGTCCTTGTTTTGAAGTCTTATAGGACAGATCATAGATCCATCCTATAATATACATCTTTTTTTTTTTAATTTACATATCAAGGGTGGATCCATGATTCACCCTTGTTTTTTTTTTCGCCTCTATTATTATTTTTAAAAAAAACGGACAGATCTAGGATCCGCATGTATATTTTTTTCACAAATTGCAATGCTAGATGGATACGTGTCATATTGTAGTTGAAACGAATCTTAATCCATTCGTTGGAGTGCATATAACACCTCTGGCCGCATAATCCTTTAGAAACGGAGAGAGTATTTATGAATTTGTTAGCATTTTGTCTTATTATCACTTGCATCACTGCAATATCGATTAGGGTGGCTCATCCGGGTCGACCCGACCCGGTCGACCCGGACATTCCGGGTGGGGGTCAACCCGAAGGCCCGGGATTTTTAAAAAACGACCCGCCACCCGACCCGAACCCGAGATTTGTAATTCCGGGTTTTCCGGGTCGGGTGTCGGGTTCACCCGAAAACCCGAGTTTTAAAATTCCGATATATTTTACGGTTTTCAAAGGTGTAATATATATAGATTTATAATATTTTTTATATTTTATTATTTTCATTATATATACTATACAGTATATATATCAGTATACATACATATGCACACACACTATATACGTACATGCAGTGTATATCAGTATACATACATATGCACACACACTGTATACGTACATGCACACACACTGTATACATAAATATGCACACACACATTTCATACATAAAAAAATTCAGTGTATATCAGTATAAGTACAGTATACATATTAACATATATATACAAAATATACATGGTATATACAATGGTGTATACATATACCATATGTATATTTTTTTTAAAAAAAAAATCCGGGTCACTGGGTCAAACCCCGAGACCCGCCGGGTCTGACCCCGACCCGCCCATTGACCCGGGATTTTCTAAAATTCGACCCGAGACCCGACCCCTAGGGGTCTCGGGTCAACCCCTACCCCGTATTTTCCGGGTCGGATGGAGTCGGGTTTCCGGGTCGGGTCCATTTTGAGCCACCCTAATATCGATATTGCATTTTATTTTGTTGTAGTATAGTTTATTATGCAACTTTGAGAATGAGACGATATCAAGTTATTGAGAAGAATCAGAACATTATAAGGGAATATGTCATTGAATATTCTTACACCCTTTTAATGACAAAACCATGCTTCCAAAATCAATTCCAATTTGATTATTGTATACCAATTGGGAGTTTTCAAAACCATGCCGGCAAATATGGATCTACTCCCTCCGTTTCAAAATACATGGGTTTTTAGTTTTCGGCACGCTTTTTAAGGAGCGAAAAACTCTATGAAATATTATTTTTTTAATCAAATTTTTTATATCATTTGATACTTATTAGTAACAAGTATCAAATGATATAAAAAATTTGATTAAAAAAATAATATTTCATAGAGTTTTTTGCTCCTTAAAAAACGTGTCAAAAAGAAAAAGCCCATGTATTATGGAACGGAGGTAGTATATTATATAATTCAGGCATGATATATGTCTTGATTTTCAATTGAATATCATATTCGATTTATGAAAAATTCCATACAAATGCCCCGTGGCTATTGTAGTGAATAGAAGAGGTAATTCACAAGATATAAATGACAGCGACGTGAATTCAACTATAATCGCTTGTCATAAGTGGCGGAGTCAGAACCCAATAAAGGTGGAGGCACATCGATGACAAACGATAACAAATAACAAGAACTTGTTATAAACATTATAAAATGGTGATAAAAATTAAAAGAGTTCACTATTACAAAGAGTTCTTCTTTGCTAATTAGAATAATATACTGAAATAGTTCAACTCGATGATAAAGGCGGAAAATCTATTTTACGGGTTTTCATACCCTGAATTATTACAGGATAACCTCATTATCAATGCGTTTGAAAATATATTTTTTCGACTAAAATATTACAAGATAATCCAAACTCTTAGAGAGAAAGTCATCTCGATCTCATCTTGTTGCGCAAATTAAATATGGCTTGATAATATCCATATCAAATAAAGTTGTTTCCGATGTAGCTTTTGCAATTAATAACATTAAAACCAACTCAATGATACGATACAACAAGTTAAAAGTTTTGTGAGTTCCTACATCGACCATCTTTTTTATCAACGTACATCATCAATATCTCACAAAGTAGAAAATATGACATTTCTCCTTATTTAAATTTCCATAACTTCTCACCTGATTGTCGAAAAGAGTAATATATATAACCTCTTATTTCAAAGCTATTGAGTTAAATTATAGTATACGAATATCAATCTAAATAAAATATAAAAACATTGTAGGTTATTAAAATAAGATTAAAGTGATTAATTAAAATACCTTCAATTTTCAAACATTCATAACTTTTTGCTCGAATATCGGATTAAGACATATTATATATCAAAACGAAGCTATCAACGATGAGAATATATATAGAAGGTTTCGTCGGATGGGGCACGTTCCTTCACATGCCCCTTGGATCTGCCTCTGCTTGTTATACAAACACCTTTTTATTGCAACGTGTTAACCGGCAATTATTTTTATTTTTTTAGAAATGATGTTCATACATAGAATCTATATAACTACTTAATTTCGTATACTTTTCGCTGACGTGGCATGCTCTCCTTATTCCACTCTCTTTTAACCAATCACGTTTTTTTCTTTTAATTTTCATTTTTTTACCCATTTACTAACTACTGGGTTTAATTCAAAATATCTATCGATATAATATCTTAATATATGGTTTTGTGTCTTTGGTGAAATTCTACTATTATAAGACTATCTTAGGTTTTTACTTCTCCTGGTACTTTGATTTGTGATTTGTGCCTTTTCAACTTTGGCCATATGCATCTGTCTTCTGTTTGTTTAGCTTTTTGTTGTATTATGGCAGATTGCGGGATTGATTACTACTTAGGTATCATTTCCTGCTTCAATATGAGTTGACCAAGCAATTTAAGTACAGGTACAGCTGCAACTTGCAAGTTCAGTCTTTTATGGCAATGATTTGTTTTTATCACATTTGAAAATCATGTTGTTAAGGTTTCTTCTGTGACAATGATTTGTTTTTATCACATTACCCATTTGTTATTTTGTAAATTTCTTCCTGTTTTCTGAAAAAATCACTTCTGATTTGGTTTTATCCATTTCCCCTCTTTTATAAATACTAATCCCTTATTAACCCACTCCCCATCATCCCATCAATTCATATCGCATGAACAACCTTTTATAATGTCTTCTATGGGGATCAATTAAACCTAAATCCAGTACGACGCTGGAGTGAATGATCCGTGCATGTTGAATCAAGTATGTGCTCCTTTAGCTTTCACAATTCAATCCTAAATCAGGCTTCTTTGATTTCTCAACTCTGATTTTTGTCTTCCAGATTCCATCAACTCTGATTTTTGTCTAGATAATTCAGTTTCAATTGAGTTCCCCCTAAATCAGGTTATTTATTGCTTTTGTACACATTTCGTATCCTAAATCGATCAAGTTATTACTTTCTTTGAATTTTTTTGTATATTCTTAGACAATATTGATATGATGAAAATTTTATCTTGAAAATTTGGAATTTCAGGTGCACAAAGGGATATACTGTATGGCTTGCACAATCGCCCGGAACAAATTAAGGAGCCTATATATCCTTATTTGATTTTAATATATGTAACTTGAAGAAAAGAAGTTTGGAAGAGGTAATGTGGTACTGTTGAACCAACTTATTTTTGCTTACACTTTTAATGTTGCTTTTTTACAATGTTTGTGTTACAATGCCTCCCCTAGAAAATGTGTTCAAACGTGGAAATTTAATAGACATGCCCTGGTTTTTCTTTTATTGGAGATGTCTAATGTCTAATTATATACTGATACTATTTATCTCTTTAATCCACTTTGTTTGTTCTTATGAATATAAAACGAATCTGTTTTTTTTTTTTGTGTTTTGCAGGCTCACTTTGGAAGAACATAAGCAGCATCTCTATTAATTTTGTTTCTACCTAGGTTGTATGAGTATCGGAACAAAATGCCAGGATTTATATTTTTATGGATTGTTGTTGTATTTTACATATATGTTACCTTTTGTCACTAAAAAAACATAATATAACTATTACTTATCACTTCTGATCTGTTCTGGATTTATTTTGTTATACAATTCAACCTAACTAATTCAGTTTCATTGATTCTTTTCCATCGCAACCGCGCCATGACGCGGGTATTACACTAGTATATCTTATTTCATACTCCGTATTAGAATGTGAAATTACGGTGCCGACCAAACAAAAAAAAAGGAATTACAAATTAAGGTTGCAAGTGAAATTTGAACTTAGATTTACGTTATTTTCCTACTTGGGTTTATTGCAGATCGAAAAGTAGGAAGCGATCATTGCATATGAAAATGTTGAAACACTAATTGAGCAAAGGAGATTCGTCATACATGGGTTCAATTATTTCATCTATATATAATATTATAATCTAATTATTAATTAATGACCGGCCACAAATTACTTTGCTTAGTTTGATCAATCAAGGACTTGGTACATGCCACGACATCCGCATATCATCTATATGTATTTATATATATACTTACATATGAGCTAGAGACAAGACGGTGAAACGACTATTGACAAGATATATTTTATTAAACTGCACAACGCAAGTCCTTTCTATTTGTAAAAAATATGAATCGGGCTGAGACTAAAAAACCAAGACCAAGAAGAACCAGACGAGAGTTAGCCGGAGTCAAAACCGTCGGAGGATTCATCATGATGAAGAAATCCGTGGTGATTTTCGACTTTGATCGGACAATCATCGACGACAATAGAAACAATTGGGTTGTCACCCAAATAGGCCTCACCCTTGTTCTATCAATTCGTTAGATCAGTAATTTCATCAAACAAACATACACATTTAATTTCCTCCGGAGAAAAAATCAATATATTTTGTTCAATTTTCGACATTTGCAGTTGATATGTTTGCTTGTTTTGTCGCCAATTTCATCAATTTTGTTATCGCCTTCTTCCATACCACCTCTCCCTCCTCCTTCCTCCACCGGCGCTGGTACTACGAGGCATACCATTTGGCGGCGCGGCTATCTTGTTAGCAAGGCCCACCCACACAGCCCGAGCGGGACCATGAGCCTCAGCCCGCACTCCATCTACTCGATCCGGTCGATTTGGGTTCCCTAGGGTTACTCTAGACGCGACGGTTTAAATACAAATCCACCGACGAAGAAGGCGGTCGGTTTGGTTGGGTGAAGTTGACAAAGAAGGGGTCTCAGGGCGGCGATGGCAACACCAGTCGGGGTGGAGGATCTGGATCGAAGACGATGGCGGCGGTGAGTAGAAATGATATGGTACAACCATACAACTGATGGTGGATTAAATTGATTAAACGAAGTGTATATCCACAATATTAATGGTGGATTAAGTTGATATATAAAATTGATGGTTGATTAAATCCACATCGATTAACTTGAAGGGTGATTTTATGCATGATGAAATAGAATTGAGAGATGGAGATTGTATGTGTTGCGGCGTTGCGAGGGTTGTAGGAAGACTTGGTGTTGCCATCTTGTGAGAGGAAGGATTTGTGTGTAATTTAGTGAAATTAATCTTGTCAATAGTCATTTTGTGATCTTGTCAGTAGCCTCACTCATATACTTATTGATCTAAAATTATCTTTTCTTAAAATTTTAAGAGCAAATTGCAAAAAATATCACGAACTTTAAGGGTTGTTGCGTTAGGTAATTTCCATAATAATCACGAACTTTGAAGGATGGTTGTGGTTAGTAACACAATCATTTTATTTTAGAAGTGCGCCCCTTATTAACATTTTGTTTACAAAAAATCACATTTTTCCATTGTTTTTTAAACCCACCCACAAATTTTTATTTAAAAAAAAAAACAATTTTCATGTTTATAAACTCAATTTCAACTTTTCAAAAAACATCATTTTTAAAAAAAAATATAATTGTGATATTAATTGGTATCTTTTTAAGACACACATTTTTCATTTTAAAGACATTACTTATTATTTAATTTTTGAAAAAAATAAAATTAGTTCTTTTTTTAACCGGATATAAATAATGAGTGTATTCTTTTAATAAAAAGGGGGAAAAGTAGTGTTTTATAAAATGAATTATATTTTTTTAAATTAAAAATGAAAATGAATTATTTTTAAAAATGAAATATGGGCGTCTTTTTTTAAAATTGAAAATTGGATGATTTTTTTCTACAAAGAATGTTAATAAGAGGTGATATTTAAAAAAAACAATAGATATGCCATTTATTGCAACCAGAACCAAAATTGGTGATTATTTATGAAAATTTGAAAGTTCATGTCATTACACTCAACTATCCCTAAAGTAATGCTATTTTTCACAATTTGTCCAAATTTTAATATGTTTTTTAAA
Source organism: Persicaria tinctoria (assembly GCA_037127255.1). NCBI lineage: Eukaryota > Viridiplantae > Streptophyta > Magnoliopsida > Caryophyllales > Polygonaceae > Persicaria > Persicaria tinctoria. Next base: position 14,698,534 of record JBANSL010000012.1, read on the forward strand.
GTTAAAAACACTATAATATTAATTTATCAATTCATTTTTAAAAATAGTATCATATTCATTATTAATAATTAGTATGAATATATTTTAAACGACGTATATTTTGAGACGAAGAAGGACATTATATGTAATATAAAAGGGAAAACTAATTAAAATACCCCCACCTTTGGGGGTATGGTAAAAATATATCCTTAACTTTAAAAAGTAATAAATATATCTCGACATTTGAAGGTAGTGGTAATATATTACCACGAGCTTTCTCACGAGTCAAAAATGCTAACAAGGCAACCTACATGGATTTTTTTACAAGACAACCTATATGGAAGCTTTTTTTTTTACAAATTAGCACTAAAATTGAGTTTTCTTGAGCGATTTTCTTAAGAAAAAAATAAACCGATAATAAAAATAAACCAAAAAAACGAAATTGATTCAACCAAACAACTAATCGGTCAAAAAAACGGATGACAATACTAAACCGACAACAACAACAACAACGAAGAGGGGAAAAACAAAACTTACTTAGCCAAATCCGTGAACGAATCAAAGAGGAAGAAGATGTGAGAGAAATAGCTCAAGATAGGCGACCACGAGGAAGGAAGACTGTCATTGAAGAGGAATTAACTATGAGCTTCCTAAAAGATCTAGAAGGCAGTTCAATAGTCGACCACGAAATAAGATAGGAGGGAGGAAAAGACGTTGAGTATTAACCCGGTCCAACTCTTTATTTTTTCACTAAAGAAACCATTCAAGAAAATACTTGTTCAAAAAAAATCACGCAGGCTTCCTTATTAGCATTTTTGACCCATGAGAAAATCTGTGGTAATATATTACCATTACCTTTAAAGGTCTGGATATTTTTATTACATTTGAAAGTTGATAATATATTTTTACCATACCCACGAAGGTGAAGGTATTTTAATTAGTTTTTCCAATATAAAATTACATACTCCCTCCGTTCAACAAAACTTGACGTTTTACTATTCATGCACGCTTTTTTAGGAGCTAAAAACTATATAAAATATCGACTTTTTAAATAATTTTTTTTAACAATTTCGTAGTTATTATTAATAAGTACAAACTTGTTAAATTTTTTTTTAAAAAAAAATGAATATTTTATATAGTTTTTATCATTCTAAAAAAGCGTGCGTGAATAGTAAACGACAAGTTTTGTTGAACGGAGGGAGTATTATTTAAAGAAACTAATAAAAAAAAAGGGATTATTATTATTATTCGTAAGTAAATAGTTGGCCAAAATGATGAAAAAATATACTCCCTCCGTTCCAAAATACATGGGCTTTTGATTTTCGACACGTTTTTTAAGAAGCGGAAAACTCTATAAAATATTATTTTTTTAATTATATTTTTTATATAATATGATACTTATTAGTAATAAGTATCATATTATATAAAAAATGAAATGAAATTAATAATATTTTATAAAGTTTTCCGCTCCTTAAAAAACGTGTCACAAAGCAAAAACCCATGTATTTTGGAACGGAGGTAGTATTTGTATTCGAAAACACTATACTCCCTCCGTTCGACAAAACTTGTCATTTTAACTCTCCATACAACTTTTAATAAAGCTAATAATTACACTCTTTTTTTACTAATTTACCCTTATTTATTACTCTACTTTTTCCTTTATCAAAAACTACAACTTACAACACATCAATCAAATCAAGGGCATTTTAGTAAAGTAGAAGCAAAAATACCTAAAATGACAAGTTTTTCCGAACAAAAACAAAACTTTAAAACGACGAGTTTTGCCGAACGGAAGGAGTATATAGTAAGTGGTAAAATATTTTCCCTTCCCTGATTTTGAATTCGGAAAAAAAAACTATTTTTTTAATTAAATCTAATAGAAGTGGATTAGCACTAAAGAAAACGGAGAATGTTTAGTATACCAGGGAGGTAGTCTACCCCCCTACCTTTTTAATTAATGTAAAGTAAAAAGTAAAACACTACAATAAAACTCCTATGGTGGTATTTAGAAAGTTAATTATGTTTGTTTTTTTAGAACAATAAAATTTATTCAAATCCCATAAATTGAATGTATAGTACGTACACCTACACTGTACAACACTTTCTTTTCTTCCCCCCCCCCCTAATTTACCGTATTGTGTAGTAGTATAAGTGCTTGTTTGGTTGGCAATCAAAAGACCCGGGAAGTTAAAAAATCTCATATAGTAGAGTTAATATATGTATTTGGTTGATTTATTTTTATCTCGCAAAAATCCAAGAAATTGAATTCATGGAAATTTAAATTCCCCCATTTTGGAGAAAGTTTACTTACTTAATCTCTCTAGGTAACTTCCGCATCCACCCTTTTCAATTGAAAACTTCTAATTCCCTCATTTTAATTCTTATATTCCAAAATCAAACCAAACACATTTTCTCAATTCCTATGATTTACTTAATTTATGAGAATTGAGTTCTGAGGATGTTAAATTCTCAGGAATTATACTTCCCCTATTTAACCAAACGAGCGCTATGTGTATTTTATACTACGTACTTATTACACTTAATGAAATTAATTAAATTTTAAAAATGTAAAAACAAATGAAGAAAAAATTGTGTATGTATTCTTAAGAACCACCCAAATCCTCTTTGAGTAAAAAAGCGTTTAAAAATATCGGTAATGGTTCCCTTGTCCCGAATTATTTCTTAATAAAAACAAAGTGTTTAAAAATAGATAAGGACTATCTTATCTAAATTTTTTTGATAAACTTAATCGAAAATTTGATAAATATAGCAATATTTTAATTTAATAGATATAATATAACAAATTAAAATGAGGGAGAACCAATAAAGTGGGTATCATACTATGATACTTATCTCAAATAAATTTCTTGGGTTAATAAAAAATCTGACATTTTTTTGTGTTTTTTTTTAAAAATTATCTATGGTACCTAGAGTATCATGGATAAATATAGTCTAATTCATATAACCAAATGGGTATATTCAATTCAAAAAATACTTTAGTAAATACAGTACATACAACTATACAAGTTAGGGGTGAGCACAAATCTCGCAAATCCCGATCCCATCTCGGTCCCGTTCCGATCCCAGTGGAATTTCGAAAAAAAATAGTAAATTCCTTCCCGATCATGTCCCGCAAAAATTATGCCTGGCGGGACGCGGGACGACCTATCTCAATTCCGCAAATCCCGTCCCGTCCCGCATATATCTATATATAATATATTATAATATTATATTATACAATATATTATATATTATATATAATAGATATATAGTGTACATATATATTTGATTCATATGTACAGTGTGTACATATGTATAGCCATATAGGTATACAAAGTGTATACTTTGATCAACTATACATTTTTAGTAATTAACGTACATAACTATACTCCGTAATTATTTCAAAAAAAAAAAACTATACTCTGTAATTAATAATTGTAGTGAGAGTGGTGGAATACCTCCCTGGTATACTAAACATCCTCCAAAGAAAACACCTAATTTCCAAATTCCAATGGACATGTATGTATCTGATCTATATACAGTTATAAGTTCAACAGTGGCCAATCCAAATAATTTCATTACCCCATAACTTGTGGATCGATCTTCTAATAGGTCATAATATATTATTTTCCAGATATCACTGAGTGCCATCTCATAGGTGTTATCCTAATATTTAAACAAATAATCAATAAAGTCCTCTTCTTGAATTGGATCACAATCATGTTGAAGATCAATCTTTCGGGTTGTATTCAATCAATCTATTAAATTAACTAATCACTTGAATATTTCAATCCAATTAACTTAGCCTTACAAAAAAAAAAACAGGCTCATCTAGACAGGATTTATATTAAAAATATCAACTAATAAACTTTCTTCAAAAATAAATGAAAATGGATTATACATATGGTGGCTAATTGACTATATATAGCCAAAGAATTTGATCAAACTATTCATCTCCTACAATCTTCTTGCTCTTCACTATCATCATACACAATACACATAATTCATTTTGAGAATATTTTTTGGTGTTTGAGTTTGGTTAAGAATGGCCGAAGAAGAGCACAAACACCACCTTTTCCACCACGACAAGGAGGAAGGGCCGGTCGATCACAAGAAGGAGGAGAAGCACCACCACCACCTCGAGCTCCTTGGTGAGGCCGGTGCTGTCGCTGCTGGTGCCTATGCTCTGGTAATTTTTCATTGTCTTACGTTTAATTGATTTCGTTGATTAAATTTATCAAAACACAGATTATAAGTGTGTACTATATATAGTCTATGAATAAGACGTTATGCATTGCTTACCATAAAACATATCACCTGATGCATTTGTTTGGTATCAAAATTTGATCTAATGAGAACTGACTGATATGAAACAGCACGAGAAGCACGAGGCAAAGAAGGACCCGGAGCATGCTCACCAGCACAAGCTAAAAGAGGAGTTGGCAGCAGCAGCTACAGTCGGGGCTGGTGGCTTCGCATTCCACGAGCACCACGAGAAAAAGGAGGAGAAGCATGAACTCAAAGAAGAAGAAGGGGGGCACCACCACCACCACCTCCACCTCGGCGGGCAATCTTAAGCCTGTTCGATATTAAACGATGCGTAAATCATTCCCTCACTGTATGCTTTGTTTTTAGAATAAAGGGTTCAAACCCTTGAAAATTTGCTTGTGATCTTGAGGCTTGAGAGCATTGGGGAGTTGTGTTGTTTGCTTTTCTTGTTTGGTGTGGTTTCAATTTGTATCCTCTTATTGTGTTTCGAATTGAAGTTGATCAAAATTTGTTATGTTACATTATGGGTTTTCCCTCTCTCTGCATTTGCAATTACTCAGTATTATTTGAGAAGGAAAAACAACGATGGGGTCTATACCTAAATACGAGTTCAATTATAAAGTTACCTTCCTAGCATAATTAGCCGCAGATGAATTTTGTCCATAGCAAACACCAGACAAGTAACATCCATATATCAGACAATGAAAACCCAGTAATAATGTATTCGTCCTTACGGACCTTACCTCATCGGTGAGTCCATGTCCGCCATTTTCGTTGCTCTTTCCCTTGGTCCCTGGAGTTGGCTGGGTGGGAAATTTCCATACATTTAAAGTCCTCAGAGATTCAAGCCAGCTGAAATCGACTGGATCTTCAATTTCTGCTAGGTAGCAGCAATCTTGAACCAAGAATCTCCAAATCTTTGGAGTAATGCGTTTCATGCATTGGAGGAAGTGTTGAGATACCTTGCTCAACTCTTCGTATCCGGCTACATAACAAGAAGAGGTAGCTTTGAACTTGTCCATTAGTATGCAGGTGTCACAGAAAAGACTTGCAAGCGACAAAGAATTGGGCGATGACTGATTCACAGAAGGCCAAAATGAGCTTTGAGCAAGATTGATCAGAGATTCCCCAGCATTAGTCCAGAAATTTGCAGCACAGGCAATAAAAGAAGTCTCGGAGACGAAATGATGGTGGGTTGCTCCGGCAAGCAAGAAACTGTAAGCAGTACTAATCCGATTCACAGTAAAAGCATCTGCAGCATTTTCCACAAGGCTTGACTGGATTTTATAAGCTGAAAATAAGGCTGTGTAGGCACTCAAGGACAAATGATGGATTGGTGACAGCCGAAAATCCCTAGTTAAGGGTTTTTTAAGATTTAAATCTCCATTTAGAAGGCCCCCGAAGAGCAAGTTATGAATCTTCTCACAACATGATCTAGGATTATCAGCTGACATATACTCCGATATTATGCTGTCAAAATAATCCCTCATCTCTTCTACAAACCTGTCTCTGCTGACTGAGCTCGTGGTAAGATGTATATCAGAATGAAAAGTTTCCTATACAAAACAAAAACAGAGTTAATCTCTTCAGTAAAACCTCAAAGCAAAAGCCCTAAAACTGTAGATGTAGTTTATTCATATAGGCCACTTTCTCACTTCAGGCACATATTGCAAGCTTATATCAATTATCAAATTGAGAACAAATGAATTGGGACTAATACAGAAATTTGCAACACTACTTAACAGCTTGGAATGTTTAATTTTCCCTTGTTTAATTTTCACTATTTAACAGCTTGGCAGTAATATCACAAGTTCACAACAAACACTAGTTTTCTTTCTTTTTAACAAACATAACACTTACTTGCAAAGAATGATCCACATATGGCAAGGGAACCACATTGCATCGTATACAACTACATAGGAATTGGTACTTGAACCATAAATCTGACTGCCTCAGCATCTGCAGAACGTCAATAAATCGATTCAACAAACCAGAAGAAGAAACCAACTGAATATGCTAACAAAAACGGAGTAAAGGGATAGGCTTCTCTCAAGTTACCAGAACACATATCATGAACTAGGTAGATCAATCATGTGCCATGCATAGGATCAATGCATTCTCCTTTGAGGTATGCTAAAGCTACACTATCTGTTTCCATCTTTTAGTTGTTAAATGGCCACTTGATCAGAAGCTTGCAAGTTACAGTAAATGGACACACTGCACAATTCACATTTATATTGTGCAAAGGAACTTGCAAGGATGACAACACAAGAGCCAGGACAGTATATATCTGATAAATCAGGGCATCATAAGGGATTTGCCTGTTCTATTTCAACTTCCATCTCTAAGGACGCAAAAATCAACAGCATTCTAGCAGGTAAACAAAATTAATACAGTATAGAACAATTTACCCTTGGCTGCATCAAGTCTGTGTAGGTAACTGTCACTTGATCTCCTCTTTTCATCATTTTAATGCTCCTCACTACCAACCTAGGTCCACGAATACTGCATCCTAAGTTAAAGAAACAAGTTAGTGAAAACATACTACACTTGCAATGAGTTCAATTTCAAACACAGAAACAAGAACAGCATGAAGAAAACAACACAATCAGTCAATCACCTTGTCCTAATTCACAAAGGCGATAGAAACCGTCATCATCGGTCTTTGCCTTCAAACATAGCAAGTAGTCAAGTTTAACAGTACAGACTTTCAAATCAGTAGGTAAAGAGATTATCGCAGAAGTTGATTCATACTTGCATTCCTTGAGTAGCAGGTCCTATTCGCAAACTCGCAGAGTCAGAACTCTCCGAATCCTCCGAGCACAAAGCGAATCGATAGCAAGCATTCGGAGAGCAACTGTGGTTAATCCAAGAGAAACGTCCGTCATAAACCGCAATCCCTAGCGCCCTTTCTCCGCCAACCTGCACCTCCACAGCGTTAGTTAGCACAATACACATCACAGCCTCCTCCAGCTCACAATCACCATCAAACTCCACACCATCTCTCATTGCCCTAGCCATGGCCATCGCTCTAGCTCCATCCTTAATCCTCTCCAAATTATCATCGCCAAACGTCAACCTCTCGCGATTAGTCATGAGACCGGCGAATCGGCCAGGGAGAGGAAGAGGAGCAGCCGGGAGGAGGTGGAGGAGTTCGAGGCGGCGGAGGAGGCGGAGGGAGGCGCGGAGGTCGGTGGAGCCTTCGTGGGGCCAGTTTGAGAGGCGGTGGAAGAGGTGGTGCTCGGCGCTGGAGAAATGGAGCGAAGAGTCAGCGGAAGCGCATCTGGCGGAGCAGTAGACTAAGAAGGGAGCGGTCGCGGCGGTGGTAGGGCGAGCGGCAGAGGAAGGCACGGCGGAGAAGCAGGCGGAGCAACGGGAGAGGAGGAGGAAATCGTGAAGAGCGAACGAGAGAGGGGAAAGAGGGGGAGTGATGTCCTCGCCTATGCCGATGTCTTCCCTCGCTCTCATCTCTAACTCATCCATGGCGCTAAATCCGCCAAGGACATGAATTTCTTGTTAAGTTTATGTTTATGCAATCTTGATAAACTTTTTATTTCAAGTTTAAAGCATATTGTAATTGTAATTGTAATGTGTAAAATAACTATTATGAAAAACCGGTTTGTTATATGCACGGTTTTGTATCGTCAAACATACAGTGTGGTTACTGAGTTCCACTGTCGACAAGCATTTTTTACCTAGAAAAAGCTTGCTGATACGGAAGCCGGTGTCGATAAAATGATTGCTAATTTTGCGGACACCGACTTCTCATGTCGGCAAGCTTTTTCCAGGCCAAAAATATTTACTGACGCTGGAATCCGGTGAATGACCGTGCATTTGACGATAATTTGACCGTGTGTATAACAGACCCTGTGAAAAACGTTGTGGGAGAGAATCTATATAAACTCTTAATTTAGAAGAGTTTATTCTAAGGTGTCAACATTATAGAGATTTTAGGGGTTTTGACCAATTATAACTTTCTTTTTTCTCTTTAATCCTTTTTCTTAGTCCTCCTTTTTTTCTTCTTTTTCTTTTAATTCTCTTTTTTTTCTTTAATCTTACTAACTATTGGGCTTAATTCAAAACATTGAATTCAATATAATATAACTATTGGACTTAACTCAAATTCATTTACTAACTATCTATATCTATATACTATATTAAGTAATGTCACATGTCCTCTCCATGTTCAAAATTATTTGTGGAAATATTATTTACATAATATCATTTTATTATGGTAACTATATTTTCTAATATTATTTATTTTGAAAAATATTCTAATATTAATTACCCAATATTATTTAATGTTACATTTTTTAACCAATGAGATTAATTCAAAACTTTTATCTTTCACTATTTATTATTTATTTTTCTCTTTATCTCTTTAACCCAAGTGTATTTTTTTCTATTATTTTTAACACATTTACTAATCAATGGGTTTAATTAAGAATATTGAATTAAATCTAATGTATATGATTTATCTATATCTAAATATTATTTATAAAAAAATCGCGCCATGGTGCGGGGATCGTACTAGTACATTAATAATTTAATACTCCATCCGTTCACTTTTAATTGTCATTTTACTATTTATGCATATTTTTTAAACTAATAAAAACTATATAAAATATTTATTTTTTTAATAATTTTTTTAACAATATCATACTTATTAATAAAAAGTACGGAGTATGAGATTGTTAAAAAAAATTTAATTAAAAATTTTAATATTTTATACTTCGTATAATTTTTATCATCATAAAAAAATACGCGTAAATATTAAACGACAAATAAAAGTTTTTTTTTTATTAGGTAAAGATTCGGTTGAGTGGATACTCTAGTCGAAAGCATCCTTGCGGATGAGGTCGAGCAGACCTAAATCGTTGTGGAAATTTGCTCCCCTGGTAGAGTAGCTAAGGTGTGCAACCTTATCCGCTATGTTGCTCCTAAACCTTGACAGGCAGTCTGTTTGCTCAGATGGTCAATGACTATCTTAGAGTCTCCTTCAATGAAGAGGTTGTTGATATTTAATTCTCTAGCCTTTTGTATTCCTAGTCTAAGACTCTAAGGGCCAGAGCTTCCGCCATTAGTGGAGATTGGCCACCAACCTTTTTTCCTCCTATACTTACTGGGTTGCCCGTCCAATCTCGTATAATGTAGTCTAGTGATCATATTTTAGGTGAGACAAAGGATCCGTCGAAATTTAACTTGTATTTTTCTCACGGGTTTTTTTTCTATTGGGTGGTTTTCTGGTTGTTATTTCTTATCTTGCTTTTCCCTTTGTTAGGGGAAGGAGGCTCGTCCTCACCTAATATTGTCGTGTCCAAAACGCTTGCTCTTTTCCAGTTATCGATATTGTCCTTTATTAATTTCTTTAAGCCTTCCATTGACGGCGTTTTTGCATTTCTGAAAATTACTTGGTTTCTGATAAACCATAGGGTCCATCATCTAAATATTATGTGTTGTTTGTTTTCCCTTGAAAGAGATGTCCCAAGAATTTGTAGTATTTGGTTCATGCATCTATTTTGGGTTATTATCGTGTTAATCTTGTCGGAAATGTTCGTCGTGAATTGTTGCTGGAAATTGTTGATGGGGCATTCTAGGAATAGGTGGATGTCGTCTTCCGAATGGTGATTGCAGAAAACGCATGATGTGGGTACCGCCATGTAACGGCCCAGAATTATGATTTCCGGGTTACGTTTTAAGGGATAAAACCCCTTGTTCGGATCTTGCAATCCAGGTACGGGTCGAGGTTTCAAACTCATTTTTATGATCAGTAATAAAGAGGGATTTCGAACCCTGAAAATATCGTAGGGCCGTTGGGTACCCTTAACCTGTCCTAGGGACTAACTCGCGAAATTCATTTCAAACGGAAGCAAGATTAAGATAAAAAGCGCCACGGCAGAGCCGGGTCAAAACCAAAGCATAAGTGGATTATTACCATTTTACCAAGTTATAATATTAGTTAGGTTCTTCGATTCGCAAAAGGGTTTCCCGTCACAGAAGCAAGGAGCAAACAAGATCTGCAGAAAATACCTAAAAAAAAGAACGGGGAAAGGAGTCAGATCGAGCCACTCATGCGGGACCGGCAGTCCTCGCTGAGGCCACATAGTATGTGCTATACCTAATAAAGATGCTCTAATGCAGTACGAAAGTCAAACACACTAACATGCTCCTGGTTCATAATAATGTGCAGAAATACTGTAAAGGGCCCAAGACAATGCCAAATGGCATATCCCTCTCCTACCTCCACCCCCTTCCGATAGGGCGGAGACTGGCCAGCTCGTGAATGCATTCCATCATAATCGGGCGGCACGCATGCCTAACCCGCTCCACAATAAAGCCCGTAGGCATATCATAACATAAGGAAGTTCATGACTCGATTGACGCAGGGTACCCGATGAGGCTGGGCTACCCTATGACCCTAGCAAAGACTCTAGGACTATCACAGATAACGGCCGTTCTGTTTCAAACGCAATAAGTAAGCAGATGCTCATTCAATTAGTGCAACCTAAACAGGATACTACATGGCATGCTTTTATGCATATGCAACACCTAACATAAAATGCAACAACAGGCATGAATGTCCAACCTGAGTAAGCCCCCTAGGGAACTTACCTGAAGATGCAGAACAGCAGGATAATATAAGCAAGGGCCCAAATGCAAGTCCAAAGCAATCCAAAAGCAATACGCACCTATCATCAATTCCTTTACATAAGCTACTGAACCAACATTCACACACACACGAACCTCAAGTTCTCAACATGTTCAAAACCAACCGATAGTAAAACCATTTCTAAGACCCTTCCGATACGATCGAAATCAACCAAAACCATTTACTTCCAATCAACCCCATCGATAAAAGCATACCAACTATATTTTCCAAACTTCCTTCTCAAAACCAACATCATCAGATCAGGACAAAGAACCCCGACATTAAATATTTAAACCTTAAATGCAATACCTCAAAATCATATTATAGAAGTAATTCCGACATTTTGGTTTCACCACATCAAATCCTTTAAGAAGCATTTTCGGATGACTTAAAACCCTTTTCTAAATAATTTAACAATAATGTTTATCTAAAATAAACATTAAAATAAATCCATCTTTATAGTCCCCATTTATAAAACATATTAAATAAATTACTTTATCAATTAACCTCAATAAATCACTTTAAAATTCCGAATCACATATTGAAACATCCTAGAAATACATATTCCAAATACTATTACTTTAAAAATAATTTCATAATATATACGAATTTTCAAAAAGTATATAATCACAAATATCACAATATAATGATGCTAACAATAATAAGCGATTCAAATAACAAATATAAAATAACAAAATAACATCATATTATTTACATAACTTATAACGAAATAATACCCACATATATAATATAACCCATTTATTAAAACAAGATCAATACCCAACTCAACAAACACAAGTGACAACCCAACAAGCCCAAAATAACACCCGGAAGGAAGGCCAGACCCGAAAAGAATAGGCCCAAAACTCCAACCCAGATGTAGAAGGCCCGACCCGACATGAAAGAAAGAAGGAAGGAAGACCCGCCCCAACCATAATCTAAAGAAGAAGAAGGGAATCCGGATGGGGGATCCGAATCCGGGAAATATTAGGCCCATACCCGGCTCGTCTTCTTCAAACAAGGAAAAAGAGGAGATCCTGAAAAGCGACGATGGAAACAGACAGAGAAGAAGGGAGGACAGGGCCTCGCCGGCGGCTCCCTTTCCAGCGTGAATCTCCCACCCCGACCGACACCACAATCCGAACTCAACCGACCCACAAGGACAGAAACGATAACGAAGAGGAAGGAGGAAGAAGAAATCTCACCGAGGGCTAGAAGGTTCGCCGGAAATCTTCGTCGGAGGCTCGATTCGGACTTCGCCGGTGTCGGAATCGAATGAGGTTGCCGGTTGTGTGGGACGGAAACAGGGGGAAGAGGAGGAGAAGGGCTCGGCGGCTGCTCTAGTGGCGCTCCGGGCTCGGCCTTTGCCTCGGTCGTCGAAGGAGGCCGGAGGATCTGCTGTTTGTGAGGAAGATGGAGGTTGTGATGGAGATGCTCGGGGAAGGAGGAGAGAGATGCAGTTGTTGCTCTCGGACCCTCGAAAACAGAGGAGATAGGGGTGGCTCCTGCTGCGTTGCTGCTCTCGGCGTCGCTCAGGGGTGTTCGGGAGGTGCTGGTGTCCGGCGGCAATCCGAGAGAAAGGGGACAGTTTTGGGGTCTGTTTGGATAAGGCCGAGAGCAGGACAGAGGGAGTGGGTTTGTGTTTTCAATTGAAAAAAAAGGAGGAAGTCTGTTGCATTTTCAGAGAATCAAGGGAGGCTGTTTTTGGAGCTTAACATGAAAGGAGGGATGTTGCAGAGCCGGAAATTGAGGTTGGGGGAAGGCAGTTGTGCTTTTGAAGGAAAGTTAGCGAGGTGTAGTGGGTGAAATCAGACCAAAAGAGCGGGGAAAGAGTAGGGTTCTGAAGGCAAAAGAAATGAGGGGAGACTGATTGCTGATCTATCAGATAAGAACAAGAGGAAGAGGACAAAATCACAAAAGGGCCAGCTGCATCTTGTTGGTCACAAGGTAGCAAGAGGGAGTTTTGTTGGCTACAAATCCTAGTGGGAGGGAGGTAAGAACAAACACCCAAGGGGTCTCGAAAATCAAATTTCAAATACCCGAAAAAGAAATAGAATAGAATAAAATAAATCATGAAACCCGCTTACTCGACTTTAACCCGACTCAAAAGATATAAAGCTTAAAACTTCAAATTCAAATCGAATTCTCGAACCGAATCAAATAATAAAATTATATTATACTTTCAAATTTTAGCAAGCGAAAGCGAAAATAAATCTAATGAAAGTCCATTTAGAATAATTATATGCCGGAATTCATTTTAAGAGATTTTAGTTAACCCGATTTAAATTCATATATAATTTATTTTTACGAGAATTAGGATTTAAAAATCCGGGCCTTTACACGCCACACCCTTAAGGGCTAAGCGTGCAGCAGTGGGTAGCCCATGATGTTTGATTTTCCACACAAAATTTTTAACTTTGGGTGGGACGTCTAGTTTCCATATCCAGTTGTAGTCCTCAGAGTGGTGCGCGCGGTTGTCTATTAGTGATTAGATTGTAGGCACTCGATGTTGTAAACCATCCCTTTTTATCCGGCCACTAGTATAATCTATCTGTGATAGGTGTGATTGGAAGGGGTATTTTAATAATGTACTCTATTACGTTTTCCGGGAGTCTTGTTAAGAGCTTCTCTTTCCACCATTGACCCCCCATTATGTATTCACTTACGGACTCATTTGCGTTAATGCTATGTTGGAGACCCAACCTGTCCTCCAAGGATGTCGTGTATACCCAGTTGTCTTTCCAGAAGTTGATAGAGTATCCATTCCCCACTGACCATATGATCCCCGATTTAAAATTCGGGAGTAGCGCTCTAAGTTTCGACCATTGCCATGATGTGTTGCCTTTGTTGTTATAAGTGAGGATATGGTTTTCTTTTAGATATTTGTGTTGTATGATTCTGACCCAATAGTTTTGCGGTTCTGCGAGAATTTTCCAGAGAAGTTTTAACTGTAGAGCTTCATTCATGTTTCTTGATTTGCGTATTCCCAGTCCCCCGGCTGCTTTTGATCTACAGATTTTGTCCCAGCTAATAAGTGGGTTATGTTGTGCGTCCTTGTTCCAAAAAAACTTTCTGTTTATTTGGTCGAGTTGGTTGTGAATTGAGGCCGGAAGCATGAAACTTTGCATAGCATATAGGGGTTTTGATGATAGATTAGTTGATATTAGGGATATGAAAGTATGGTTTATCTGTTTTAGAATTCTACCAGTGTGGAATAAAGCTTTGATAGCTTTTGTGAGTCCCATACATACCTACAATGTCCAAATATTTTTTAAAGAATTCTGCAGTGAAGCCGTCAGGGCCAAGGGATTTATTGCTACCCATTGCGAAGACGGCCTTTTTGATCTCGCTATTCGATGGTTGTTTGGTCATATAGTTATTTTCCTCATCTGTGATGACAGGGTTTATTACATAAAGATATTGCTCAAGCTGATGAGTCGAGTAGGTTTGTTCTCTACAAAATCTTTTTTCAAAATCTTTTAGGATTTCTTTTTTGATATTTTCATCCCCTACAATCTGGGTTCCTTCTGCCGTTCCAGTTGATCTAATGATTTTTCGGTTTCTCCTGCCCGTAGCTACTCTATGGAAATACGAAGAGTTTGTGTCTGCTAGTTTTAAATGTTTAGATTTCGCTCTTTGACTCCAATAAGTTTTATGGAATTGAAGCAGTTTATCTTTTTTTCTGGAGCAGATTTTGTTTTTTAATGGTCGCACTTGGTTCGGGGTTTGTAGCATAAGTTGTTTGTAGCTGGAGGAGGGATTCCTCAACCTGCTGTAGCTGTCGGAAAATGTTACCAAAGTGTTTCCTATTCCATTTAGGATTTTTAATTTATGCATAACTTGAAACATGGCAGAGCACGAGCAAGGCGCCCTCCATGCTTGCTTCACAATATTTCGAAAGTCTTTTCTCTGTAGCCAGACGTTCTCGAATTTAAACGGTGGTGGTTTGAAAGTGGAGTTCTTGGTTAGGTTAATTGTGATGGGGCAGTGGTCAGACCCGGAAAAGGATCCATTGTAAGTTGCAAGGTCCGGGAAAGAGTTGACTATTTCATGGTGGACTAGTACCCTATCATTTTTTTCTAAGATATTGTCTGGCCCTTTCTACTTTTTCCGCCAGGTAAACGGGTTACCGAACGAACGGATGTCCATCAAAGAACACATGTCCTTAAAGTCTGCTAGTCGTTGGAATCTGCCTAGAAGAGATTCTGCTTCTCCACACTTGTCCGATGGTTGACTAATTTCGTTCAGGTCTCCCATGACTAGACATGGATCAACACTTTGCGTAACTATTTGAGTTAAAGTTAACCAGAACTCTTCTTTGTCCGAGTAATTCGGGGGGGGGGGGGGTTATACAAAAAGTAGTAAACATTTGGAAGCCCTCTTCTGTGTTATAGTATCTTATTCCAATGATTCTAGGGAGATGTATTATTACTGTCAAGATTTCGTCTTTGAGCGAGTTTTCGTTCCAGAGTACTGCTAAGCCCCCGACCCGTCCAGAAGCCGGGGACCAACAGATGTTGGTGAAGCCAATGGTTTTCCATAAATTTTCCGTAGGCTGATTTTCAGTTTTTGTTTCCGCTAAGACTACTAGTTGTATATGATCAGATATTCGTCATGCTTGGATATTAGTCCAAAACGATGTCTTTCCTATCCCTCTGCAACTCCAGTATCTTATTAACATGTCCACGTTGTGTTGGTATAGAGCAAAAGGTGAGTATACTTTTCACTTTTGACCTATTTTCTCTCCTATAATAATAAGCTATTTTATATGGGGATACATTGAAATAATTTAAATTATGATTTCTAGCCTATAATATTTTACTCATTTGACATCTCATTTTGATAGGCTTTTTTTTAGGTAATCATGTATGTGCTTAGGAAGATGCTCTAACAATAGAAACAATTCATTGTGTTTTTTTTTAACAAGAAAGATTTTGGCTGTTAGCAAAGCAAACTAGACAAGAGCATCCTTTCGAATGATACTACAAAGAATTACATCCGTAGGGAAAGAAAGCCAAAGAAAACGATCCCGAGGTGAGATAGCCGGTCAGCGACTCGGTTGTCATCCCTAAAGATATGAGAGATCTCAAATTCAGAAAACTGCCTCAGGGCGCACAGAGAGTCGGATATGAGCATCTCTATCCGACTCTGAATTCAACCTACTACGGGTAATTTTCAAATCATTTGAAAAACATTAAAAAAAATAGACTTATGGAATAATAGCATCAAACAAAGCTGATATTCTGCACCTAATGTAGGCTTCTACCACTGGTTCCTTCACAAAATCACATCCAAACATTAACAACAATGATTGCTATTCATACGCCATCTTTGGGACAGACAAGGTTTAGGAGCAACATGTAGTTTCCAGATTCACTTCTCCAGTTGGTCTAACACTATGTTTGCATTTTTTTGTGCGACAACATAGGTTCCATTGGTGCGAGCCTGAAGAAAGCTGGGTGAAGAATGAAGATACAAGGCCAAGGTTTATGATAAATGGACCAAAACGCGCAGCTGATGATGCTATTGCTTGACTTTCAGTGACTCTTCAATCCGCTGGATCATCTTGTCAGCAGTCAATGCACCCTCCTGGCAGGTGGCAACATCAATCAATAAAATGATGTAAAAAGTCTTATCCGAAAGATTAAAACATTCAAGCTGTTAAGGTAAAATGTAACGTGAATAACCTTCGTCTAACCAAAAAAATTGAACTGCTGTAGGCGTAGGAGCATTGAACTTTAGATGGTAGGAAAAAAACTATTTGAATGCAATAAAATATGACAATGTTGAATCTGATGTTTAAATGCATGAGAGGGCAAGGATTTAATTCTACTTACAAAGCGATCACAAGGGTTCCCATCCTTGAATATGATGAAAGTAGGCAACGCCTCGATTCTATACTTATCAGCGATGGCTGGGTACTTCTCAGTGTCAATCTTCACTACTTGGATCTTGTCTTTCAGAGCAGCACTAACTTTATCCAGGATAGGGACCATAAATTGGCAAGGACCGCACCTGTAACACAAAATTCCTACGTTTGTTTCAGCTGATTGATGAATTCAACGACTATAGGCATGAAGTTATGGGAAACATCATAGCCCTCAAATAAACCAAACTGAAAATATTACACCAGCGTGATTAAATTAGTGAAACAGTTGAAGTTTTGATTTTGAAAAATCAAAGGAGCGAGTGATCAACCATCAAGATCCTCACCATGAGGTTGGAGAGATTCCACATATCAAACTGTGGAACATGGTTTTCGTTTATGTTCAAGCATTTACGTTTTACTCATTACTGGAGACCATCTCTCTATATAAATGAGGACTGAAGACAAGTAGTAAAACACTAAAACTACAAAGATGCAGAATGTGCTGTAACGGGAAACATGCTCAATGGCCTTAATGCGACTGCAGGAAGATGAAAATGGGAAATCACAAGACAATATTTTCCCAAGAAACTTACCAGGTAGCGTAGAAGTCAACAAGGATTGGTTTGTCTGTACCCGCTAGCAATTCATCAAGGGAAGAAAAAGTTTGCTGTTTGGCTTGAACCTATTACATGTAAGAACAGACGCATCATACCCGTTTCCAGACACATTCTACATTTCACAGTAATCATCACTTCAAAAGCATTACAGTAACAGGTATCTGAATCCAATCTCATCACCCCGTGACAATTACCAAACAGGCAAACACATATCTTCTGTACAGCAATTCAACAAATTCTAGACTCAGCAAGCATTTCTTCCCGGGAACAAGACAAGATAATCCAACAGAAATTCGTGTAATGAGATTTATTTTAGCAATAGTTTTTCGCTCTTGTACAGAATCAGATTAAATTGTGATTCTCATGTCACCACTGAAACCATCTATTATAGTCCAGATAGCTTCTCTTATACTGATTTCAACTATACAGAAGTCCTTCGTGGTCGATTATAGTTTTTGTTGATTACGAATCGGATTGAATTTGCTCCCAATCTACAAAACCTAGAATTTACAATAAATTCAATCCAATTCGTAATCAACAAACACTTGAGCAAAAAATCCTCAAAATAACCTAGAGCAATAACTGCCAAACAACTGCATATGCAATTACAAAATCGCACTTCCAGCAACGAAGTGTCTCCGAATAATTACAAAAACCTATCCATAAGCTAATCAAATAATCATCGTAAAGAACCAATCAAATATAAAACAAAATCTACTTTCGTTACCACTGGAAAAAATCTGGTCCGGGAGGAAGAGATGGAATTGCCTTTTCCCACTCCAAAGCTAGGGTTCATATTCTTCAAAAATTGTTGGGAAGACAAGGAAGAAAACCTGGAAATTGAGCTGGAAGGGGTTAAACGGCTCCTGTGCAGCGAATTCAATGGCCTAATGGCCGCCGCCGGCACCGAAGTCGCCATCGAAACACGAGAAGGGGAAGGGGGAACTGCTTAGTGCTTTGTGATATCTGAAATCTGAATGAATGGGGAGAGTACGTGGAGAGAATTTCAGAGAGACGACGATTTTTTTTTACTTCTTCAACTTTTTACAACCAGTGT
This sequence comes from Persicaria tinctoria, assembly GCA_037127255.1. Classification (NCBI taxonomy): domain Eukaryota; kingdom Viridiplantae; phylum Streptophyta; class Magnoliopsida; order Caryophyllales; family Polygonaceae; genus Persicaria; species Persicaria tinctoria. Next base: position 14,716,974 of record JBANSL010000012.1, read on the forward strand.
ATTAAAAAAAAATAAAAAATTAATAAGTCAAGATTTTTTTTTTTTCGGACCACGGTAAAATATCGCCACCTGCATAGTGCCGTTGTCAACTGTCTGGATCGGTAAGCTGTCTGGATCGGTAAGCTGAGAGATGGTAATGCGCTTCCTGAGTCGGTGTTACGATTGCAGTCACAACTTCCTAGGTCGGTGAGTCGATGTCATGAGTGTCGACACAGACTTCTCAAGTCAGCGGGATTGATTGTGTGCAGTCCGACCAGAAATCTCGCAGGCGAATCTTGCAGCGTCCACCTATGATCCATAATGCCGACTTAGTAAGTCGGTATCGACTCTTTTATTGTCATCTCCGGCCAACTATGTCGTTGAATTGGAATGCGACTTCGAAAGTCGGCGATGGTACCGTGCTGATGGTGAGAAAATGTTCGTGTACATAACAACCCTTTTTTTTGTCAAGGAGAGAATTCAACTGATGGGGAGTCTGGCCGATATAATCCTCACAGATATGTCTAGGAGACCTTTGTGTTGTTGGAGTGTGTGCTCATCTACCCATAGAATGACAAACATGATGCTATTGAAAATTCTTGTAACAACGGTTTAATATCTTCTAAGATAAGTTCTATTTTTCATAGTCATTTCTCTCCCAAGACTTTGGTGATGCGACTGTTTGGTTGACCGCTCAGAACTTTATACTATTTATAATGGTTTTAGATAAAATATAGACATTAAACATAATGTTTTGATATTAGATTACACATTGTCACACGCTAAGAAAATAAAAAGTTACCTATTGACTCTTTGGTTTCAAATGTGTCTTTTAGACAAAACTATTTCTTATGAACTAAAAAGACATCGTTTTGTTCGTTTAAAAATATATATACAACAACAAGTGATGTGACTATGTTTAGGAGCTTAAATGCGAACATTTTGATCCATCAAAATAAAGAAAAAAAATATAACAAAACAATGGGTGATTGAACAACATAAAATTATACCCTTTTCATTAAAATTCCAACTTTGTGGAGGTTGTTTTTGTGCATGGCATTTGTTTTCACTTACTCCTATTTTCACCTTTACCTATACCCCACTACATATTTTCCATCAATCATAATATAATTTATTTTAAAAAAAACGATTTTTTTTTACACATTGCAGTCCTAATAATCCCTTTCCTTCCTTTAACTTAGGTTTAATCCACAACTTGGTAATGGATGCTCTTTAATGTGGAACGAAAATACCAATTTGTGTGATAAAAACTAAAACGAATCGTAACTACTCCATCTAGGTCAGCTCAACTAATAGGATGCAACACTCCCTTATACGAACTGGAATAAAAACACGAGATCTCAAACACCAAAGCATAAAATTTCATGTAGATCAGCAATCAGCAACACACTCAACTAACAATATAGGCAACAAAGTAGCACCAAAAGGTTCTACTGCTACAAACAAGTGAACCTATCCGTCGCTGGTAAATACAAGGGCTAGAAGAACCAGGGTGAGAGTCGAAAAGATTGTAACGCAAGGGAACAACCAATTATACTTTCCGGTAGCTTGGTTCTCCTGCTGGCTTCCCAACTCAACCTCTTTCAAGATCTCTCTCACCTCCTCCATGTCACAGTCCTTCGCAGCTCGGACCAACCTGCCTTGCAACCTCTCGAGATTTGATTGACGTCTCTGCTTGGCTTGCCACAGAAACCCTGTCATCTTCCATAGGAGAATCCCCACATATATTGCGACAATGCAGTCAACGCTGTAGTGATGGCGCTCTCTTATTTCTCTCTGGGCGCTGTGCACCACCAGGGCCCATATTATGGCCGCGCTATAACCTCCATATGCTTCCTGTAAATAAATAAACAGGGTAAATGAAACTTTGTAGAATGAGATGATGAATATTCAGGACTTCTTTTCTTTTATTAATTTTTTTAACATGTTTTGTTTACCGTCCAAGCCATAGCTGTGAGCACAGCAACAAGCATGTGGCCACTGTAGATTAGGTCATTACAGCCACCTCCAGCTTTCTTCAGTAGTTGATACCATGCAGCCCCTTCGGATGGTGTAGGCCTCAAGAAATCAACCAGGAAGCTCATGCGACCCCAATCTGGACGATAATCACTAGGGTACGTCCCAACATCAGCTGCAAAATAAACAGGTTTAATTTTCAAGCAACCAAGTTAAATGGGAAACTAGAAGAGCAACCAATTCAGCAGCATACCATAAGCAACATCCTGATGTAATAGTTCGCGAATGGCACTAGCATCTGAAGCGTATGGAACATAATATTTCTGCGCCCAACTCTGAGGATATTCTGGGACGCTATAACGAGCAGAAGCACACCAGGGCCGGGCAGATGGAAGAATTGTTGACACGAAAGTTATAGCACGCAGAAGGCGCCCAATCGCCATGGTGAATATGTACCGTGCACCTAGTCCCAGGCCAGGTGCCTTTACTGAATTGAAAAGTACAGAGAAGCCCAACATAATAAATAACATCAAGTAATGGTGTAGTCCAATAACACGTGCTCTCAACACATCAACTACAATCTGAGGAAGCTTTTCATTTAGATCCAGAAGCAGCCACTGCCCGGTATCTGGGAGAGGAGCAGCAGTTCTGATATGCCATACAAAGTAACTTGTCAATTAACTGCTAACGGTAGGCAGGATGTATACAGCGAAGAAGTAATACAAGCAAATGCGGGCAAATAAAAGAATATCAACAAAGTACAAGGAGCAACAAACAAGAAGTGGTGGCACCAATAATTTTAGCCACCTGTACATGCGCTTGTTCAGCCTACCTAGAGACTGCCTGAAGTACTATATCTATATGCATGTATAAACCCTCGGGAATGATCAATACTGTAAATACTAGAATAAAATTCACTCGCAACAGACATGGATAAATTCAGTTGATTCCTCATAAATTACAAAATAGCAACTTCATCCAAGATTGTAAAAGCACTTCTCGAGTTCCTTTAACATCTTTATATAAATCTAAAAGTAACATAGATGATAGTCAATATGTTAAAAGTTGAAAGAAACAGCCTGAAAAATTCATTTCACCGAACTATACCAGGTTTTCATATATTTTGTAGCAAGTTGCATGCCAATCAGCCAATCACCCTTTGTATGGAGCAAGTTACAATAATTACCTTGAATCAAGAACATGAACAACCTATATGGAAACAAATACAGTATAAAATAACCTTCCTATTTTATCACATTCCTTTCCCCAGATGGAATCATGAACAAGCACAAAGACCATATATCCATATCATCATGAAATTTCTACAGTCTAATGACCAATTAATGCAATTAAAATTCCATTATAATAACTTCAAGATATCTGAAACAAATCAAGTAGGGATCCATGCTAATACAGTAATGCTGAAAGGACATTAATAGAATCAATCAATGATAACTAGCACAGTTTCTTCCATAGATACTGACAGAGCTGGGTACAATAACTCCAATCAAAGATTCGCTACCAGCTCAATTTGGCAACTTAAATTGGAGACAGATAAATTCAGCTCCGATAAAGTGGTGACTTTGAAAGCATTTGGGGCAATTAAAGCACGAAACCGTTCACAGAATTCATCCTTCAATGTCAGAAATGTACAATTTGGCAGCCTAGCTACAGAACGCACAGCTTACTACTACAAAAATGACGCACAAACACATAACTAACTCCAAACAAAACCGCACAGTAAATCACTATCGAAACCCACATAAATCCAGATCACACTCAAATTAGCTCTCGGCCACAAAAAAATCAGATCTGAAACCACAAATTGAGATTCAAAAGGTGGAAACGGTACCGGTGCCAATCTAGGCCGAGGACGGAGGTCACAAATCGGACGGAGAGAGCTTCGAAAAGGAGAGCCGAGAGGAGGAAGAAGACGGAGAGGACGAAAGGAACCGCAGAACGGAACTCGGCGGACCAGTGCTTGTAGGAAGGAACACGGGAGATGGCAATGAGCGAGAGAAGCGACAAGAGCACCGGTTGGAGACGAGCGTGCCAGGTCGGAGAGATCTCTCTCAGATAATCCACGGCTATGTATGTGATGGCGGCCAGCCCTAGTCCGCCGCCATCACCGCCGCTCCTCTTGGCCGGCGACCACCACATGGAGGCGGTGGAGACCGGTAAGAGGGGAGGTGGAATTTGATAAAAACACAGGAAGGTCGAAATTGGGGGGCCGAGAAGTTTGGGTATTTTCAAACGTTTTTATTTTTATTACACTGCACTTTTGAGTTGTTTCACTGTTTTTTCTGTTGTACTGTAATAATTTTTGTAAGTGCTATTTTTGTTTTACAGTTTCAAATAGATAATCTTTTGTTCATTTAATGTTTTGTTGATTGACTTATAAATTGAACAAATTGGTAACTCAGTTTATCGTGGATTATTTATTTATTTTCGTTTTTTCTAATGTGTCCTTATATTATAATATAAGTTGAGAGTGATACAAATATTATAAGATTTCACCCTATTGTGATTTATTGATTTATTTTCATTAAATAAACAAAATATTTAAATATATAAATTTAACCTCATTTAACTTGACAATGGATCATTTGTAAATACTTCTTACGGGGTAATTTATGAACAAATCTGGAGTGTTGAATTAGAAAGATCAACGGTTGAGATTTGATGGAGATTTTGAAGGGCAAAATTATTCGTCTGAAACAACATGATTATTCATACATAACTTATACGAATAATTATGTTGCAACAGACGAATAATTTTCATATGAAAAAACTATTCACACTTACGAATAATTAATTTACGTTAAACGAATAATTATAGTGATACCTATGAATAATCAGTTTGTTTACAGTTTACACCATAAGAGGTGTTTACACCGAATCCAACCTCCATTTAACTTAATATCATTGAAGAGAACGAGTCCAGATCCGGGATAACGGACCCCGAATTAGCAAAAGCCCCAAGAGAGAAGGACAATCCGGGGAGGAGGAGGCCCGATACGACCACGGTGAGATGGACAATCGGGGCTGGCAAAGGAAGGAGACCGAGAACAACGTTCGTGGTGGGAGGGATATTAGATCCGGGTTGGTCGGCCGGCGAGGGGGGTTTTCGACCTTCGAAAAGGGTGGTTTGCGGCCTCCAAAGAGGTGATTTTCAACCTCCGAAGAGGGGATATTCGTGGGTCAGGCGAAGGTCATATGGTATTCGACGGACGGTGAACTGAAGAGTATTCCGGCTCTCTCTAGATTTTAGAGAGAAGGGAGAGTTTTTTTTATCACTAGTTAATATCTTATACTCAGTAAAACTTACAATAAACGAATCTTTGTTAAATTATATAAACGGATAGTAATATAAACGGTTCATGTCTTAAATGCATTAATTAATAAGTTAGATTGAGAAATTGTGGTATAATTTATTTTTAAGATAATCAAACTGAATGAATTTAAAAACCTGAGGGTTTCATGTGTTCATCGGCCTTTCTCTAAAACTTTGTTTGTTCAATCAATTTTGGCTCCTCCTCTATCAACTTTTCTATGGATCATCCTCCTCAATCAATCTTTTCTGGTGGTCCTTGTGAAATCTGTCTTTCCTAATCTTAAATTTCTGTTTCAATCTCTTCCGACCCATCCTTCCTTTGATCGGTGGCCGGCTCCTCTGGGTGTGTTCGGCTTGTGTCCCTCCTGGCCTCCGCCGCCAGCGTTCCCTGTGCCTCCGTTGGCGTCGTGGCTGTCTAGCCTCTCCCCCTGTCTCGATTTCGGCTCCTCCTTGTTGTCGGCTTTGGGACTTGTTTGGGTTTTCATCAATCTCTAGTCAAATTTCTGGTGCGATTGTGGTTCTCTCACACCGATTAGCACCGCCTTGTGTCTTTCCGGTCACCGACGTTCCTGTCCAGTCTTCCTCCCTTGCTTCGGGTCCTTGGGGCCCAAGTTTCGGGTCCTTCGGGCCCAAGGTTGAGGATCGTCAATTTTTTTAAAAACAAAAAAAACTAAATTGTTATCCCGAAAGGGTTTGAGTAAATCCACCCGAAAGGGACTGAGTAGATCACTCGTAAGGGTCCTGACAATCTCCCGTAAGGGTTTTTTGGTGCGTTATATACAGGGTGGCTCTCGGCGACGGATCCGGGTGTTCTTGGCGGCCCAAGTCTGAGTTGGGACTCTGGTGTCTGGTGTCGGGTCTGGTTGGGGTTGTGGCGGTGTGCATCGAGGGGACTCCATATTCCGGAAATTTCCTTGGAGGTTCGTCTTCATCGCCCACAGGAGGGACTCCTGATGTACCGCTGGCCAGCGGTGTCATCGCTTGGTGGCGCTTGGCTCCGGGGTTTATCCATGTTGTTCTCAGCTCTTTTTGGTTAGGTTCGGCCTCTCGATGAGTCAGGCCTGTCTGGTCATCGAATTTTTACCTAATAAAAAAAAAAAAAAAAGAGAGAAAATATTTCTCAAATCAAAAGGTTTATTTACTCCCACAGCAGTCCGCCTGGACCGCCTCCAGCCATCCTTCCTTCTCCAGTTCTCCCGAGTCTCAATCTCCCGTGAAAGACAGCATCCCGCCTCGCCGTCGCCGACCGGAACTGTCGCCCATCGCCGGCATCTCCATTCTCGAGCAGTCGAACCCGCGGGACCGCCACGCAGAGGCGGAGTCCGTTTGTCCCGGCGAGCTCCATCTCGATCCCCGTCTCCATTCTCCAGACTCCAGCGGACCAGGGTTGCGCCCATTTCCGGCCGGCCGTCGTCCGTACCCCGTCCCCGTGACGCCTCTGCTGCAGCCCAGCCTGTCCCTCCCGAAAGCCGAGCGAGCCCCATCTCTCATTTCATCTGTCAACAGCACTCCAAAGCTCGATCCTGATCTCATTCCCCGCCATCACTGAAAAGGTAATCATCTGATTCATCTTTGTTGTTCGAATTGATTCTTATCTTCTCCAATCATCTAATTCCTCTCTGCTGCTTTTGTTCGATCCTGATTTAGTGATTTCAACTCTTTTATTGAAAGCTTTTGTTAGAGATGATGTCTAATCTGATTTTCGAATTGAGAAGGGCAAGGTATTGAAATAAAATTATTGAGATTATTGCTTGAGAATTGAGATTATTGCTTGAGGCGATTGGTTTCAACTGTCATGGAATAAAATTATTGAAATTATTGCTTGAGAATTGAGATTGATGTTGAATTGTAACCTGATTTTCGGTTTGAGATTAATATTGAATTGCAATCTGATTTTCCAATTGAATTGAGATTTGATAATTTACGTACTATTTAATTAATCAAATATCTCTCCGGTGGGATTTGGTGTAAAACAAATCTGATTTCAACTGTAGAAGTAGAATGATTCAAACAATTTTTTACATATGGAGGCATAGTGTGAGCCATTGTTTATGGGAAGAAGTTGGTAACACTTGAAAGTACTGATCTGCGTCCATTTCTATTTGAGAAAGTATGGCCTTCACCTTTGAGGTTGTGTGGGCTTAAAGGGGGTAATTTTCTTTTGAACTTCCCCTACTACTCCAATGGCACATTTAGCTGTCATTGTGTTATTGATATCAGTCAGTTTGGTTGAAATTATTTACCTATCATTGATCATTCTGATTGTTTGGTTGAAGTTATTTAGCTATCGTTTGACACTAGTTGGTACTACCGAACACGTTGTGTGTTTTACAACTTTTTTTCTCGATCTGAATGTCTACTACGATGGTGACCCCCCCTCAAAACTTTATGGCTCCGTCCTCCGTACTCTATCTCTTTAATGGAATTAGATGTAGGCCTCTGTTCGTTTGTACCACATGTCCTTTGCTCAATTGGAATTTCTATTTCACCTTTTTTTTTCTGGGGTGTGATTGTAACTTGTGAGGTTTAAACTGCCACTGCATATGATTACTACATTCCGTAATTGCTGATACTGGAAAGCAATGGAACGATTACGTATCGTTAGGGTTAAATTGACATTAATGAAGTATGGAAAACTGGAAATATCTTTCTGTTCCAAATGGCCTTGTCACCAGTTCATAAGTTTAGAATTTTCGCCTAGCTGCTGTCTTGGTGATGTATTTATTTGCAACGCAATGAAAAGTTCAGCACATGAACTCTTCAGGAGGTATTCTGGGTTCTAAGCTTCCTTTCTCCCAAAACACCTTGTTATTGCAAATCACTTCCTGGCAATTGACAATGGAAATGTTTGTGGGCATAACCAGCTTTTAAATGTCCTGGGATGATCTTAGTGTTAGTTTCAACCATGGGCAAATGTATACTTCAAAGAATATAGAGTAACCGAAGCTAGACAAGCAAAGTGCAGGCAAAAAAAAAATCACTTTCTGCTAAAAAAATTCTCTCTCTTATGTGTATAGCATTTACCCGATGCTGATCAGATAAGAGCTTTCCCAAAATTTTGCAGGCCAGCTGACAACTGATTGGATTTGCAAGGATTTGTTGATGTTTATCTTCTGGATCCTAAGTGGGTGGAAATTTTGTGCAGGTGGCTACAAGAACACGGAGTTGAAGCTTGCTTGAGAACAAGGGCGCCAATAAGTTTGCTTGAGAGTTGAGACCTATATAACCCGTATGATTGCCGGATTCGTTTCAAGCTGGAACAATGAGACAACGGCAGGCAGCTACTAGTATATCCTTCAGGAATAAAATAGAATTTGATAGCTCCAATGAGGAAAGAGAAAGCAAAGGTCCAGGTGTTGATCCATCGAAGAAAATATTTATACTTTGCTTGGCCATGAGAGCAATCAACTCTTTACTCGTGCAAACCTATTTCAACCCGGATGAACATTGGCAGGGCCCTGAGGTTGCACATCGATTGGTTTTTGGGTTAGTTATTTTTATCACGATTTTTTATTTCCCTCCCCCCCCCCCCCCAATTTGAATAAAATCTCACTTCCATTGGCAAATAACAGATATGGGCATCTCACATGGGAATGGAGAAAAGGGATTCGGAGTTACTTGCATCCCTTGTTGTTTGCCCTCCTTTATAAAGTGCTATCCTTCTTTCATCTTGATACTCCTTGGGCAATGGTAATTGCTTGCATCCTTTGTTGTTTTCCCTCATTTATAATTTCTTTTTATCCTTCTTTCATCTTGATACTTGCATCCCTTGTTGTTTCCCCTCTATAATGTATCCAATGTCATTTGTGACACTTTTCCTTTTGTCAACTGGTTCAGATGAAGGCTCCACGCCTTCTACAATCCATAATTGCTGCTGTTGGTGATCTTTACTTGTACAAGTTGGCAGATGCCACCTTCAGCAGTGATGTTGCATGGTGGACTGTATCCTTTTTGGCTTCTTGCTGTGGTTAATTTGGATATTCCTTTCCTTTTTGTCAATTAACAGTTAAAAGAGTAATTTGTCTGCTACTGAATGCTCTATTTTCACAACAAATGGTACTTTTTGGATGCCTTGAAAATAAAATCAGAATGTTGATGAAGATTTACTTAACTCTGTTTCAGCTATTTTCTCAACTGGTCAACTGGTTTATGTTTTACTGCATTACTCGAACGCTGTCAAATAGTTTGGAGACTGTTCTCACAGTAGTGAGTCTTTATTACTGGCCTTGTATGAAAAATAGTTCCGAAAAGGTATCTTCCTCAAGAAAAATGGCTTTGTTTATAGCTGCAGTATCCTGTGCAATTCGTCCAACAAGTGCCATTACATGGCTGTATGTTGGCCTTCTTGAGCTACTGAGGGCACCAGATAGAATAAAATTCATCTTGGCTGAAGTGTTTCCCATCGGGTATGCCTTTATTTATCTCCCCTTTTATCTGTTGAAGATGGTTGCTGTAATGGGTTTATTATATGCTCCTCCTGTATTCATGGTTAGGTGTGCTGGCTGTAAGGCTGAACTTGGTCAGCTTATGACATACACTAATGATTCCTTCTACCATTTCCCCCCCTTTCTGTGTTTCCCTTTTGTTTAGTCAGCTAACGTTTACAACTTTTATAGTGCTTTAGCTTTTATCATTTTTCTTCTTGGCCAATGGTCCACGGGTTAATAGACAAATCAATACTGCATGGGTGGAAATATTGTCATCCAAAATACTTAAAATAACAATGGCAGCTCGTGAGAGTTTTTATGCTGCATAAAACAATGTACTCCCTGACTTTTATTCTTTACTTCACCTTTTGCACGGAAGGAAACTTGATTTCTACTGCTGCATGGATGAATTAGATGCATGGGTTTCTATCACATTTCTACATTTAGCCAAGTATTTAAGTTTACTTGAAACTTTATTTTACCTAATTTTTCTTTCCCGGTCCATTTCTGTTTCAGGGCGCTTGTTTTTGGAGTGACATGTATGCTGGACCATGCTATTTATGGTTCATGGATTCTAGTTCCTCTTAATTTTCTGAAGTTCAACTTCCTTTCCTCTGGTGGAGACTATTATGGAACACACAAATGGCATTGGTACCTCAGTCAGGGTTTTACAGTTATGCTCTTCTCTTTCTTGCCATTTTCTGCTGCTGGCATTGTATGCTCTAAGAAGTGGAAGATTGCTGGCCTTATTGGGTGGGTTTTAGGAATTTACAGCCTATTGGGTCACAAGGAATTTAGGTACATCCTTTTCTGTCATTCTTTCTTCTCCTCCCCCTTTTCGGCTGCATGATTACTTTCTTGGTTGGCATACAGGTTTGTCCTCCCTGTACTTCCAATAGCCTTGATGTTCAGTGGGTACTCATTGGCTGCAATGAGAACACCATATTTACCAATCGGTAAAAGCAAACGGGGTCTAAAGATTCAGACCAAATGGCCTCCTAAAACGTGTGTAGCTATCCTTTTCCTGGTAGTCACCAACGTCCCTATGGCTCTTTATATGAGCATGGTTCATCAGGTAACTTCTATATATTCAAATCACTTTAGACAATTTTTCTTCTGGGTTTCCATGTCCTTTTTAACACGTAATGATGCTTAGTCAGAGAGGAACCGAGGATGTGATGAGCTATCTAGCTCAGGAAGCCTCACATGGAGAAGTGAGACATATACTTTTCCTAATGCCTTGCCATGCCACACCTTACTACTCAGCTCTCCATCACAATGTGTCCATGCGTTTCTTGGACTGTACACCAAGGTTTGATTTTTTAGCCTTTGTGAACCTTTTTCCATTCCATAGTTCAGATCACCCATTTTCCTTTAGTAACCTTTGCTTTCGGCATTTCATTTGATCAGTGAAGAAAGGGGAACACCGGATGAATCTGACCGTTTTATGATGGACCCACCTGGCTTTGTGTTAGAATTATCCAAGAACTGGACCTTACCCAGCCATATTGTTTTATTTGATTCAGAAGAGAAGCCGTTGAAAGGCTTTCTAGCTTCCCGTTCCTTTGAAGAGGTGAAATTCTACTCTTAAATAGTGTATGAATTTCGGTATCTGAAATTATACAATCCTTACCTGGAATTGCTTCACCTATTAGGTAAAGCGCTTCTTCCACGCACATTTCAAGGTTGACCGTGATCTCCAGGGTTCCGTTGTTGTATATGCTTTCATGGGATGGTAACAAGGATATATTTCGTCTTCAGTAACCATCACTTATCAGTTCACTTGATTCTATTTTGCTCTTTGAGAGCAGATCCTCAGTTACAGAGCATCAGGTTAGTAGGAACTCGGCAAAGTAACCAGTTTTGTGTCACGCAGCTGAATCATAAATGTATTAGCTCAAATAGATGTTCAGTTATGTAAGTTGGCCAGTTATTCTACTTGATCTTGAAATTAAAGCTGCAATTTTTTTTACCCGCTTTGATCCAATGGGTAAAGACTAAAGAGCCAGATTGGATTATCAACCATTATGATTTATAAAGATCCAATTTTCTCTCAAATTTTGCTTATTATTTGATGGTTTGTGCTTGATTCCTTACTTCTTTCTTGTCTTTGTGTATGGCTCTCCGTGGTCACTCGGAACACCTTTTCAAAGCGGGATATACAAAGTTTGTTATATTGCTATTGATTGCAATGGTGCATTATAATAAAAGAACATTGTGCATTATAAATCATAATGTTAAATGATTCAAGTATACCTTAAGGGCCTATTTGGTATCCATATTAAGATATCACATATTGATACCAATATTGATATTAAGATACGAGGTTGATATACCCCAATTTATTAATACATAAGTGTAGGACTATTATTCGAGCCGAGTATTACTACTTCATATACAGCTCGTTTAGAAACAAGTTGAGTTCGAGCTGAGCCTAAATTTGAACTCGAGTTTAAAAATGTGCCCATACTCGTTTCGTTTAGGAAATGAACGAGCTCGAGCATTAAGCAACCATATTTGCTAAAAACATAGTAATTTAAAGAAAATTTTAGAAATTTAATAAAATTCAAGCAATTTGAACTTAAATCGAGCGAGTCGAGCTTTGAACCGAGCTTAAAAATGTGTTCATATTCGGTTTGTTTAGAAAATAAACGAGCTCGAACCGAGCTTTTATCGAGTTGAACCTGAGCCGAGTTCAAGCTACTCGGCTCATGTAACACCCCTACATAAGTGAGCTTAAATATAAATGATACTCCCTCCGTCCAAAAATACATGGATTTTTACTATTCATGCACGCATTTTTAGAAGTTAAAAACTAATTATTAAAAAAATTAATAAAAAAGTTAATATTTTATATAGTTTTTACCTTATTAAAAAAAACGTGCGTTAATAGTAAAGACAATGTATTTTTGGACGGAGGTAGTATAAAATTAATATTTATACTCACTTAGTATCAATTCAGTGACAATACAACCAATTAAGCGTAGCCTTTTACCTTTACAGTTTACACCCATTGACAGACAAATATGCATATAATGTAATTAAAGTAGCTTTAATCAGTCCTCATTTGGGTGTAAATTAATCTCTACAGATCTCTCTCTTTTCCTAATCCAGCATTATAGTAATAATCATTTTATTTTTTATTAATAATATACGAGTATAAGAAGTAACACGTGTTACGTGTACGAGCAAACTACTAATCTTTGTTTAGTTAATTAATTAGAACTTAATCAAATTTAACGAAACGTCAACCTGCAACTGTCCGTTCCTTGTTGTTTTTCCGTTTAGAGCACTCCCCTTCCAGTTTGTGTGAGTTTCAGATTCCTCCCACGTTAACCCACTCTCCGGGTAACCCGTTCCCTTCCCGGTTTCAGGTTTCTTCCTCCTCTCTCTCTCTCTCTCCCCCTCCCTCCGTCTTCACTTTCAAAACCTTCCTGTGGAAGATCCACTTCCATGTCCGCATCTTATAGTAAGCAAGCCTCTGTTATTGTTACAACAAAACCCTAAATCAATCGGAGGACCGAGAGATTATCGCCGACACAGAGAATTTCCCGACGGGGAGATCGCCGGAAGGGGGGAGAGAAAATGGCGTCGTCCAAGGTCATGCCCTCTTCTAACTCTGGAAATTCGGATCTCGCAATGCGTCCCTCGTCAAAACCCTCTCCTGTGATCCCTAATTACGCCGCCAACCCTAATCCTCCAGTGAGCGGCGTAATCGCCGGCGCTTCGAATGTTAAAGCCGCCTCCTTGATGACTCTCGACGGCTTTCTGCGGAACGTTTATGGCGAGAATCCCGAAGGTGCGACGGGGAGCGATCTCCTCGAAGCTGAGATTCCTCTAATTGACGCCGCAGGCGCAATCACCGCTGTCGGCGACGGCGCCGAGCCGTCAATTCGCCGACAGAGCAGCTACGGAGGTGGTGCTCAGAAGACAGTTGATGATGTGTGGAGGGAGATTGTGGCGGGAAAGAGTGAGAGGAAGGAGTGTAAGGAGGAGATGATGACACTGGAGGATTTTCTGGCAAAGGCTGGGGCGGTGGAGGAGGAGGATGTGAAGGTTTCGGCTATGGCTTCGGTGCATGTTCCGGGAATGGAGAAGCTGAGCAGTGGCACATGCTCATTTGAACCAGTGGTGCTAAGCCCATACCTGCCACCAGCAATGGTGGAGAGGGCTGTGATTGGAGCAGTGGGAAGGAGGGGGAAGAGGAGAGGGAGTGCCATCATGGAGGCCATGGATAAGGCGACGCAGCAGAGACAGAAGAGAATGATCAAGAACAGGGAATCTGCTGCTAGGTCTAGGGAAAGGAAGCAGGTTGGATTTTAGTGTTTGGAATTTTGGTTGTGCTTAGTTGTTGCTTGATCATTGTGTTGGAATTTGGTTTGTGTAATCATTGCATTTGAACATGGTTTTCAGGCATATCAGATCGAGCTGGAATCATTGGCGGGTAAGTTGGAGGAGGAAAATGAGCAACTGCAGAGAGAAAAGGTATTACTAAGCTCCAAGTGTTAGTTTCATGCTGAATTCGCTTTGGTGCCTATTTCAGTGATAAACCAAGCCAATTGATTATTGCTGTTGTGGATGGAAATTATACACATAGTTGAGAAGAGATTTGTCAAGAGTTTTAGTTCCTTTTGTATCAACTGAATAACTTCTGTTGTCAGTTGGAGTCAATCTGGCCTTAAATAGTAGATGCAATGCAAGAGGATGACATTACATAACCAAATTCAAGATTCATGGCAACTTTTCATTACATTCATAGTGTGTGAGCTTTTGTTCAATACATTAAGCTCCCTAGAATATCTTGGACCCTTGGTAAAGAAAAGCATATGAAGTTGATGCATCTAGAAACACTATGGTTATAAAACAAGATATCTCATTCTGCTACAATGTCTTTCTAAAAGTAAAGCAACAAGATGATTCAAATGATCGATGGACTTCTTTGGTGTACCCTAGACAGAAGTCAGCACATGTGCTTAGGTGGTATCCTTTTTATTTAGTGTCTCAAGTTTAAATAGTCTTTTGTCGTTTTTCTTAATGGTTTCTGTATTCAACCATCTTTAGACGCTTTGCACTTATTCAGCTTAATTTTTATAATTCTTGATGACTTCTTTTGTTGGAATCATAGTTACGTACTCACATGATATTTTTTTCAAATTTTTTGCTTGAAAACACTTCTACACAACTACACAAACAGCAACTGAACCAAATTGGCTAGTGGTCAATTTATGATACAGTAACTTCAGTTCATATTGGTTGGTGGCTTCTGCAACCAGTTTATGTACTTGGTAATGAGCATGAAAGTATGAAACTATGCGTGAGTTTTTTTAGTAGTATTTGGAAGTAATTTTATGATTTTATGAAAGTACTATGCTTGAAATAAAATAGAGAAGTGTGTGCCGTAATAAGGGATAATTATGGTGTGCATTAAACTGATGACTGATGATGCTTGAAGTTGTATGATGTGGACAATGTAGTAGCAGTGGATTGGTATAATGCTTTCTGCTTGGGTTGAAAAATGCCTAAATGGAGGCAATCGATGATTATGTTGAAGTTTATTGTCTAGCTGTGGATAATTGTCTTATTCTGTAAGACAGCTTCAAAAGCTTTTTGGGACCTGACAGAAAAAATTACTTTGATGCCAGGTTGAATGGACAAGGGAGAGGTATAATCAGGTAATAACTCACGCTCAACGTTCTCCTTCTCTTTTGTCAAAAATTCAGACCTTGGAAATCGAATATCCAAGAGAACCTCTTTCATGGCAATTTTTTTTAGTCAATGGTATTTTATTTATATCACTAGATTTAAGGATAGAATGGGTCTTTCACTTGTGCTGAATTTAAGCATAGCTACTTGAACAAGTTCTTGTATGTTGCTTTTCTAATGTTGAGTTTGTTAGCTGTTTGCGAGTTTCTGCTCAAGTTCTATGTAGTCGGGGAACAGTAAATGTGCACATTGAACAAATTAAACTAATAATGGACTCAAACACAGAAAGGTTTTCAACTACTTATGAAACTGACTGGGAATCTTGACTTGATTATGGGTCAGTTGCCTATAGCCTGCATTGTCTTTCTAATTGATGCAAAAACAATCAAGTAAAACTTCTAATTGATCTTAAAACAACCCAAACAGGCCAAACATATGAAACTGACTTCACTTCAAATATTTTCCCTGCAGCTGATGGAGAAAGTCGTACCTGTAGTTGAGAAGAAGAAACCACCACGTCCTCTCAGAAGAGTTCATTCTATGCAATGGTAAGGCGTGTAGACAGTGAGGAACAGATCCCTGCCATTTAATAGACAGGGACACTCTTCCCCGGCAAAAGGAAACGAGCTGTAGTTAGTGTAGAAGATGGGAGAAGTGTTGAAACTTCCCGTCGCTAGGGCGTGTAATTAGGAAACAGGATCTACCCTTTTAGAGTAAAGAGACCCATGTAATTCTGTACTTATAATCTTATACTTCAATGCTGCGTTTCTCGATTTCAATGCAAAACTAAATGATTCGGTGGTTCGCTACCCTCCACTCCAGTTTCCTTGTTCATTTCCTGGTAAAAAAAAATATTCAGGACTTGGACTGAATTTGGTATACACCGGAAAGTGGGTTGTAAAACCAATAGCAGAACAAGCACAAGAAGGTTCAAAATCAAAGATACAAAACAAATCATCCATTTGGCTGTTGGTGCTTGTTCTGTCCCTATGGCTGAGATTTGGGGGATTCTTGATAGCCTGAGCTGGCCTGGAATTTGGGCCTTCACAGAGTCATTGTTGAGACAGATTCGAGTATGGTGTTTAAATGTATATACAGAAGGGGGTCGAGTATGGTGAAGCTTTGTCATGGCTTCTTTGAGAGAGACTGGGAGACCCGGTTTCAACTTGTCTACAGGGAAGAGAACTTCGTCGCCGATTCCCTCGCTAAACTCGCTTTGTCTTTTCCGCTGGGTAATCAGGTGATTGTCGAGCCTCCCTTGGAGGTGGTGTCAATGTTAGAGGAGGACTTGAGGGGGAGGGCTACCCCCGTCTAATTGTTGTGTTGTGTTGTGTAGCCCAGTCGGATTTTCAAGTATCTTGCTTTCTGTTTTTGTTCACCAAAAAAAAAATTATCGATTGTTTTCATCATTGCTTGTTAATCGTTTTTGTGTTACATTTTCGCTACTTATGTCTTAGTTTCTAGTTACTGGGCATCTCGGTTTCTAAAATGAGTCACAATGTCATAATGCACAAATATAAGGAAAAATAAAACCTCAAATGTAGCCTGTTTATAGTCTTGTTTAAAAAAACTATACTACATGTAATTCACTACTCATTTTCCAACAACTGATTCTAAAACATAACACCACTTCCAAATGATAAGGCAAAATTGTATGATACTAATATGTGACAAGAAGAAAGCCCTCCTACGGAGTGAAAATGCAAATTTAAAAGGGCATCCAGTCCATCTAATACCCATATAATCTTATGCAGCGACAACGTTTGCGACGAAGATGCTACCAGAGTCGCACCAGCCACCGATAACATCCCTATCACAACACTGAGAAAAATTCATGTGGTAAGTTGAATTATATCATGGGAGTGCAATGCAACAGACAATTGAGGCAAATGAGAGAGATGCTGGTTTATCGGGGCTTTGGAGAGTCTAGCATGATAAAATTGAAAAACTACTAAACCTCGTGGTTGACACAAATACAAATAATGTCATCAATACCTGACTTAAGATGAACCCACAGATGGCCATGGTTTGTTCTAGAAACCCGGTGGTTTTTTATGTTGAATAATCAAAAGGAAAATAGTGAAGTACCTTTTTGAATCCAAGCCAGCTTGAGTCTCCCCTGAATGAAAATAGCTTCTTGTCTTCCAACCATTGTTTGCAAAAGACCTGAATAAGATTAAGATTTCAGAGGAAACTCTGATATTATATATTTTTCTTCATGTTCCTCTTTTTTTGGTCACTTGTAACGCAACAGTGCGGTTGATCTGTTTGAGCAAGCTCGTTATCACCACACTTGGGTAAAAGTTGAAGGTTAGTAATTCATAAGCATTGTCTAACAAGATGGGGACTTTACTACTCTAGAGAGACATTACTTTAAAACAAACAGATTTGTACATGGAGTGTAGAATGAAACCTTGAGAAGAAAAAAAACCTATCTCTTGATTCCTTTCCATGTCAATGTATAAAATATAACAAAACATGAGAAATTACTCGTATTCCAGAAGTTTGATGAGTAATTACCTCATAGTCTAGACCCTGAATGTAGACGTAATTGGGATCTATAGATGAGAAAGCAAGTCCAGTGATCTACAATTAAAAAAAAAATACGAGGAGAAAAGCAGGGCCACTAATAATCAGCAGTAGTTCATTCATGAATAGTGCAAAATCCAAGGTCACTTGGTTTAATTATGGGAAAAGTACAATGACTTTCGGCTCAGGTAAGCAAAAACTAATCACGAAAAATACATCAATTGATGAATCGTATAAAGAGACATAAAGCCAAATCATACAGAGATCATGTTCATGTGCCATGTATTCTGTTCATAAAATAGGCTCTTGGAAGCATGCTCATGTGCTATGTATCTCTCAAACACTTTCTTCGTAAATAAGTTCAACTTTGCCTTTGGATCAGGGATGAGAGTTCCTAAATTCAATCAAATATATCTTCATTTGATTGAAGACTGGAAAACCAGGTAAGGCTTCCTAACTGAAGAAACACTTCATGGAAAAAATATTCCAGCCATTCTATGACTCTATCAACATGGCATCACATGCACGCAAATATGAACTTAATGCACCTAAATTTCTATAACAGGGCAATACGTGTAATAAAGCTTTAGAAGAGGTCAGATGAACTTACCTCATACTTGGAGCAATTCACTAGTCTTGATATTGCTGACCACCTGCTTACATGACATAAGTCGCAATCAGTCAAGCACTTCCTTCTTTTACCCTAGTCTTTAACAAATAGGAAGCACAATGAGAATTACAAGATATCCAAGAGTTTGAGTTAATATTGTGGAATCTCCAATGAAATTTCCATTTGTTAGATACATACACCTAGGACCAAATGCAAAGAAAAGAAAGTAGAATCCTCTGCATTTAGCATGAATAATAACTAAAGTCAAACTTCCTCAAATATTTTAATCATACACTTATAATCACATTTATGAGAACACATCTAGACATAATAGCTGTTAAACATAATAAACCGCTATCCTAATAACTTTCATCTTTATACTGTATGTTTCATGTAAAACGGTATCGAATACTGATCTCTCATTCCTAGATGCTTCCTTTGGTATCTCTCACACTAAAGAGCCATATTTCACCACAAGAACTTCATAGTTAAAGATCATTACCTCTCTCCCGATTCAAAAGAAGTACATAATTCTTTTCTTACATATGTGATTTCAGGAACAGTACCATTTTAATATGGGTAACCAAGGGATCAATTTATTTAAGAGAATTTCAGCAAGTGCCAGCCCTACAAATGAAAATCTAATAATCAAACCATAAAAGATCATGAAACATCTACTAGCAAATCTATAGGGAGTGGAAATGAAAATGCCTAGTAACCTAACAAGATAAAGTTTTTACTCAGAAGAGTTTCACGGGAATGGACCTGCGAGGATCATATATTGTCACAGTTCGATCGGCTCCACCAACAGCAATGTTGCCTGTTGAAGAAGTTGCAGTGGCATAGAGAGTATGGCCAGGAGAACCACAAATTCGTTGAAGACATCCGCCATTTTCTTTCATTCTCATGTCCCACAAGGTTAGCTGTCATGGTTCCAGAAGAAGCACGTCAATGCATGCAGCCACTAGTAAATACACATAAGCAAAGGGTTTGAAAGAGGACCTGGCAACCTTCAGTTGTGGCCAGTATAGGACCTGTGCTGTAAATTTGGTTCTGTACAAAGGTCAATGAAGATGGGTACCATAACCTGCAAAGTGCAAAGAAACAATATTCATGTGCAACCAGATAGATGCATCCAAATTTATTTATTTTTCACTAAAACCGTTCGATCAATAGAGATTTAAAATAGCTGAATCCATGAGACAAAAAAGGATGTTTTGGGTTCTTTAATTGTCCATTCAATCATTAATTGATGCAGCCTTTTCCGCAATAAGCACAACTTAGCAGAAAATGCAAGAACTAAGAGATAAGAAACATGAAAGAAAGAAGCAACAAGGAGAGAATTTAGACAAACGAAGGAAATAGAAAATAGCACCACTTACGTGTACAAACTTCGGAGATGAATATCTTGTTCATAAATATCAATTGTCTTGCAGAAACTACGGGCCACAGCCACCTGAAGAGGAAATTATTCATTTGAAACAGTAAGAGGAAGCTCCACAGAAGACTAGCAGTTGAAACATTATTCGCCACATAAAAGGGGAGAGAAACAGATGAATAACAAGCAATCTTTGAAGTACTGTAACAACCACACAAAGTGTATAAACAATCTAAATGGCTTAAAGAAATTAGGGCAATGAGCAGTTGAGCACCCAAGTGATGGCATTAGTCAAAATCAAGCAAAAATATTAACTGAACGCAAGCATTATATAACACTTTAACTTGCAGGAAGAAACAAAATACAGCAAGGCCAAACGTATCAGTTCATACGAAAGAAAATACCATTGAGCATTGGCTAGGATTGAAGCTGAGACCTGCCCAACTTCCTTCTCCAACCCCAAAATCTAGAGGAGAAGCTGTATAGGTAAGCATGTCCTCTTCTGCAAAAAAAGGCCAAACACTGACTGAGATCATTCTACGAGTAATCAATTTCTCCTACAAATCCATATTCATCTAAACATGTATATCCACAGTACCCAAGATCCAAACAGCAGTAAAAATCATTTGCATAAAGTTGGCATACAGTTAATTTCAAAAAACAATCTGGGTTGTTGTTGTTGTTTATGCCAAAGATGCCATGTCTCATGCTGTTTCAATCTGTCCAGATCTATTATCATCCTCATTTACAGACACCTTCAAACAATCTGATAACAAATGTCAAGGTAGAAGATCTGAAACCTCACCATTACCATTGTTATCCAGCCTTGAGACGATGAGGTGACCATATGAATCAACACTTCCCAAAAATGAATCTCCGGTGCCTGTGCCTGCACAAGAAGCACACAAATTTTCTATGAATCGCATTGCTAAAGCAGATAAACTCGAGGGACATCAAGCATTGATCATTCAACAGAAACCTCATAATCAAGTAAGTGGTACCAGTATCTACAAGTTCTATACTCTGAATTTCTGATCGATTGGGGCAGCGATTGGCTGCGGAAGATTCTATAACCTTGACAAAAAACAGCGAAAACTGGAATCAGAAATCAGAATCCAAATACGAGCAACAAAAACTTCAAAGCAGTTCAACAATGAAGAGCATACCTCGGTTTTCACAGGTATAAGAAGACTCTCCTTGCCTCGGTTCAAGCCAGCGTCTTGCATCGATATCTACTCCGGCAATGATTAACAACGGAAACATGAATACAACGACTGGCATATTCAAACTCTCGATATCCGAGTTCAAAATCCTCGGCGAATTCACCAAATTGGAAGACGAAAAACTAAAATTGTAAGAGACCTGGATTCTGTAAACGCGGGAACCGGAAGCAATGTAAGCGGAGCAAGAAGAAGATTGGCCATCCCTAACCTGCAAGAAAGAAGTCGAATGGGAGCGATCAGGACTTGAATGAGATGAAACGGAAGTTGAAATTAGGGCTGGAGAGAGAGAGAGGGGGGAACATGGAGAGCAAGACGAGATGGTTGGATGCTGCCAGGGGAGGGGTGGAGGAGGAGGGAGGGAGGCACAGTGGCTCTGCGCAAGCTTTTCGCCTCCAACATTTTCTCTCTCCTCACGGCGGGAAGATGGCGGCAGCTTCAATTTGCTGTTAACATACTTTGGAGGCTGGAGTTTTATGTGCCGGCCGCCTCCTGGGGTAGAGAATGTCTCCGGGAAAAAACACAGTCTTTTTTTTAAAAACGGAAAGAGCTCGACTCATTGGACAACGGACAAACCATTATGAAAATAACCGAAAATTACAAGATAAATCAACAAAGATTAAAACACCACGAACAAACTAGAGAACGAAGGTCAACACTAACGAATGTGAACGATGTTGGAACCGGAACAATTTGAATTACTTACATGTAAATTCCATTTTTTAAAACTACTCTTTTTACATCCTCCGTATGATTTAAGAATGTTTTATAATGTTAAATTATTAGTTTATCACACTATCATTTAATTATGATATCAACCCTTTTGATTTTGAGATTGATCAGTTTAATATCACCACAAATTATGAGCAATAAAACAAAAAGACAAAAGGAAAATATACAAAATGGCGGAAAACTCCATGGGGTACTTTCAAACTAAACTTTGACGGTTCCTCTCTACCAAATAGGAATAGTACAACCGGTTTCGTTATCCGTGATTGGAAGGATCATAAGTTATCAAAAGCTTGGTTTGCAAAGCTCAATCAAAACGGAAGCACTTGCTTTAAAATTAGGTATTCAACCAGCAATCCAACTTCACATTAAGAAACTCCACATTGTGGGGATTCCTTGATTATCATAAATTACTTCAACAAAAATATTTCATGTCCATGAGAAATCGAGTTGATCTTGTCTGATATTAAAACTTTACTATCGACTATGGAAGTATTGAGATTGGGCATGTTCTATTGTGGGCTTTGTGTTTAGTTGATTGTGGGCTGGCTCATGTTTTGTGTATAAATGGTACTGTATAACCGATTCTTACACATTGAATGAAATGTTGAGATCTTTCCATCCTCTTCCTCTCGCTCTCTTTTCTTCCTAATCAATCCTGAGTGTTCTTCGTTGTTTTTCTGTTACAACCTCCCAATCCTTCACGGTATCTGAGCAAAGGTTCTGATTCTTGATTTCTTTTCCGAATCGTGTTCGTCTACTTTCATCCTGCTTTCGTCTTCCTTGATTTTTGTTCGCTTTGTGTTTCCGCGTTGCAATGGCGAACGAAATTGATTCCAATGATCCACTCTACCTTCACCCCAGTGACAATCCGGGAACGGTGCTCGTGACGCCGGCGTTTGATGGCCGGAACTTTGGGGAATGGAGACGGCCGATTCTGATTGCATTATCTACGAAAAATAAGCTTGGTTTCTTGAACGGGGATGTTGTGAGACCGGATCCAGGTTCTCCGAGGTTCCAGATCGGGAAGAGATGCAATGATATGGTCATTGCGTGGATTTTGAACAGCTTGAGTGCAGAGATCAAGAGGAGTGTCATTTACAATGAGTCTGCGCAAGGGATCTGGCGTGCGTTAGTGTCCAGATATGGAAAGCTTGGAGCGACGCAGTTGTTTTCCATCAAACGCGAGATCAGTCGTGCTGATCAAGGTGCGATTTCTTTTCCTTCTTACTTCACTAAGATCAAATCGCTCTGGGATGAATTAGATAGTGCAAGAAGCTTACCTGTTTGTACTTGTGGTGCTGCAAATGAGATGATGAAATTTGTGGAAAATGAAAGGATAATTGAGTTGCTCGTGGGGCTCAATGAGTCTTTCTTGAGTGCTAGAGGATCTGTGCTTATGATGGATCCCTTACCTAGCATAGATCGAGTTTATTCGCTTATGTTGGAGGAGGAAAATCAGCGAGATGTTAAGCGATCTGGAGATCTAGCTGAGGGCTTGTCTTCACATACCAATGCGCAAGCTCCTCCAGCTTCCTCCAAATCTAAATCTACTGGAGATGTCATGTCGATGTATGCTAAAACTCAGGGATCTCAAAATTCTTTTTCGAAGGGTAGTCAGTCTGGGAATTCCTCCGGTTCATCTGGTAATCCTACAGTTGGACGGGGAAACTCAGAACGTCGACCTCTATTTTGCACCAATTGCAGAAAAAACCAACCATACGGTGGACAGATGTTTCTTCTTGATTGGGTTTCCCACTGGGTATGGCAAGGACAAAGAGAAGAAGCATGCAGGAGATGCCAAATTTGCAGGCACTGTGACACAGAATGGCAATTCAGACTTCTCTCCATCTCAATTAGCTCAGATCATGAGTTTACTCCAGTTTGCCGGGGTTGGTACTCAAGACAAACAACCATTTGCTGATGATTTTGCTGGGTTTTCAGGTAGTTCTCTTACCTCTCAGGTGCTTAATGGAATGAATTGGATTGTGGACAGTGGGGCGAGTGGCCACATGTGTGGTGATATTACCATGTTCACAAACCTATATCACCTTACTAAGCCTTTTGTCGTGACCCTTCCCACTGCTGAAACGACGATTGTTACTCAAGCAGGGATAGTTGTGGTCATGAAGGATTTGAAACTGGATAATGTGCTCTACATTCCCAGCTTCAAATGCAACCTGATTTCAGTGGGGAGGATGATTCATGATTTGCAGTGCTTTGTTTTGTTCACAGCCAAAGGTTGCTTTATGTAGGGTCCTTCAATGAGGATGCCTGTGAAGATCGGTGATTGCGCCAAAGATCTATTTCTCCTTCAACATTCAGGTGTTCAAGGTCCGGTTTCCATACCCTCTTTCAATAAGTATGCTGCTGCAGTGGATGCTGATTTGTGGCATAAGTCGTGACCCTTCCGACTGCTGAAACGACGACTGTTACTCAAGCAGGGACAGTTGTGGTCATGAAGGATTTGAAACTGGATAATGTGCTCTACATTCCCAGCTTCAAATGCAACCTGATTTCAGTGGGGAGGATGATTCATGATTTGCAGTGCTTTGTTTTGTTCACAGCCAAAGGTTGCTTTATGTAGGGTCCTTCAATGAGGATGCCTGTGAAGATTGGTGATTGCGTCAAAGATCTATTTCTCCTTCAACATTCAGGTGTTCAAGGTCCAATTTCCATACCCTCTTTCAATAAGTATGCTGCTGCAGTGGATGCTGATTTGTGGCATAAGTGGTTGGGGCACTTACCTACCTATAAACTTCGTTCATTTCCTTTTGTCTCCATGAATGATGAATGTAATAAGCAACTTCAAGCATGTGATGTTTTTGCTAAGGCAAGACATGTCAGGCTCCCATTTCCTGACAACTCTATTTCGACTACTTCTTGCTTTGAATTGATTCATTGTGATGTTTGGGGCCCGTATCGGATTCCTGCTCGAGATGACAATCAATTTTTCATCACAATAGTGGATGATTACACTAGGCATACATGGGTTAAGTTGTTACCCACTAAAGGATATGAGTTTACTGTCATTAAACAGTTCTTGTGCTTTGTTGAAAGGCAATTTAGCAGCAAAATTCGTATTATCCACACTGATAATGCGTATGAGCTTGGGTGCTCCCCAGAATATGCTCAATGGTTTTTAGATAGAGGTATTGTGCATCAAACCTCTTGTGTGGCGACACCCCAACAGAACGGAGTGGTCGAGCGCAAACATAGGCATATTCTAGAGGCGGCAAGGGGCTTAATGTTTGAGTCCAATTTGCCTAAAAAATACTGGGGGGATAGCATTTTGATGGCAGTGCATCTGATCATCAGGCTGCCAAGCAGGGTTCTGCATATGAAAACCCCTTTTGAATTGCTGTTTTCTACAGCCCCAAACTATGACAACATCAGATGTTTTGGTAGTTTGTGCTTCGCTTCCACACTGCGTCATGGTCGAGACAAATTCTCTCCAAGAGCTTTGCCTTGTGTGTTCTTGGGTTACCCAATGGGTAAGAAAGGTTTTACCTTGCTCAATCTGGAAAATATTCATGTCTTTGTCTCAAGAGATGTGCAGTTCCAGGAGCAAATTTTTCCCTACCAAAGCCTGCGTTCTGAACAGATCAGTCATAATCCTCCATTCTTTTCCATCAATGGAGATTCTGGTGTGGTTCATGATGATGCTCCTTCACAATCCCATCCCTTTCCACCCGTCACCACACCTGCTGTTCCAATTGATTCTCGCCGCTCTTCCAGAATTTCTCGACCGCCATCCTATTTGTCTGATTACATATGTGGGCATGCCTGTGCCAATATGGTTCCCTGCTGCCATACCATCACCTCCACCGTTCAATTTCCTTCAGTAGATCTGCCTTCAGTAACACTTCCTGAGTCTGAACCCATCTCTTATAATGATGCCTGCAAATTTCAAGTATGGCAAGACACCATGGATGCTGAATTCAAAGCACTTGATGCAAATCACACTTGGTCCATTGTTGTGCCTCTGCCGAAAGGGAAAAAGGCTATTGGATGTCGATGGGTATACAAAGTGAAGAGGCGTGCTGATGGAACCTTAGAACGCTACAAAGCTCGCTTAGTGGTTAAAGGTTACACTCAAAAGGAAGGTGTTGACTACACCGAAACCTTTTCTCCTGTTGTCAAGATGACAACTGTGCAGGCTCTGATTGCTGTTGCTCTCAAGAAGAACTGGAGGATTCTCCAACTAGACGTGAATAATGCCTTTTTGCACAGGCAATTAGACGAAGAAGTATATATGAAATTGCCGCCTGGCTTGATAGTAGCAGGAGGTACCAATATGGCTTGTCGCTTACAACGCTCGTTGTATGGTTTGAAACAAGCTTCCCGGCAATGGCACGCCCGACTTTCTGTGTCTCTAAAAGCAAGAGGTTACACTCAATCAAAAAACGATTACTCCCTATTCTATAGACGTCAATCTTCTGGGGATGTCTTCATTGGGGTATATGTTGACGATCTCTTATTAACTGGCAGTGATTTTTCTGAGATGTTAGCTATCAAGGAATTTCTTAACAACGAATTCCGGATCAAGGACCTGGGTGATTTGAACTTCTTCCTTGGTATTGAATTTCTTCGGACAGATAGTGGCCTTGTGCTTACCCAACGTCGATTCATTGATGAATTGTTGCGTGAATTTCCCTGCTCTGGAGCACCAGTCGTTAGTCCCCTTGATCCTCAACTCCGATTGTCACCAACTGATGGTAGTTTGATTGATGATCCTACTGTCTACAGGCGATTGGTCGAAAAGTTGAATTTTTTGGTTCATACGAGGCCTTATTTAGCCTTCTCTGTTCAGCTGCTCAGTCAATTTTTGCAAGCACCCAGGGATACCCATTTAGCAGCTGCTACACATGTCCTTAGATATTTGAAAGGGACATGCTCTAAAGGTCTCCTCTTCACAGCATCTCTCGATTTCAGACTACATGCCTTTTGCGGCGCCGATTGGGCGAGTTTTCCGTTCTCACGACGATCGATTAGTGGGTATTTGGTCTTTCTGGGTTCCAGTCTGTTGTCCTGGAAATCGAAGAAACAGGTGTCTGTTTCTTTGTCTTCGGGTGAGGCCGAGTATCGGTCCATACGTCGTGTTTGTACTGAGATTGCCTGGCTTTCCTGATTACCGGCAGAGCTTGGGGTTCCACACATTGCTTCGATTCCGGTCTGCTGCGACAATCAGGCCGCCATTTATATCACTCGGAACCCCGTTTTTCAAGAGCGTACGAAACATATCGAATTAGATTGTCACTTTGCTCGTGAAAAATTTCTGGAGGGCTTAATTTCTTTATCACATATCTCTACTCGATCTCAACTGGCGGATTTCCTCACGAAAAATGTTGCAGGCATCCGGTTAGCTCCTCTTCTTCACAAGATCCGTCTGGTAAATTCCCCAGCTCGATCTTGAGGGATGATATTGAGATTGGGCATGTTCTATTGTGGGCTTTGTGTTTAGTTGATTGTGGGCTGGCCCATGTTTTGTGTATAAATGGTACTGTATAACCGATTCTTACACATTGAATGAAATGTTGAGATCTTTCCCTCCTCTTTCTCTCGCTCTCCTTTCTTCCTAATCAATCCAGAGTGTTCTTCGTTGTTTTTCTGTTACAACCTCCCAATCCTTCAGGAAGAAGTTTTCTTCATTCATGTGCCCCGTTTGGGCAATAAAGTGTCTGATAAGATTGCACACCTTTGCCACTTTGCCCGGGAAGTTGTTGGCTTATTTGTTCTTTTCTTAACGAATGATTATCCATTGACTATTTACCAAATTATAAAAATTATAAAATAAAATTTATAATATAAATTAACAATTTGAGAATTAAATGAATCATTGAATTTTTTTTCCAAAGAATTATAAATGTTTCTCCCAAAAATACAATACAAGCCTTTCATATTCATCCTTAAAAGACGCACCCTCCTCTCTTTTCCCTCTTGGGTGAGAGCCTCAACCCCGATTTCGACCGCCGTAACTCGGCTTCGGCCCTCTTAACCCGACTCCGGCCACTCCCTTGCCGGTGTAGTTCCGCCATACTCGTTCTCCGATGGCGGTTATTTATCGCGAAACCCTTAATTCGTGACTCCTTGTTCGGATTGTAATCGAATGCCTAAATTGTGTTGGGGTTTTGTTTGATTTTGGGTTTGTCTCCCCGAATTTGACTTTGCTCTGCCCAATTTGGTGTATCACCCCTCAATTGTGAATCCGGGTGCGTTGGTCTCACGGGGATGCTTGTCGTTCGTGGCCCGCTACCCGCCGGCTTGGCTGACTTGTACTCACCTCGGAGGATTGGGTGGCTGCACCTGCTCCTCGGTCTCTCTCCGGCCGGTTGTTCATTGTGGTGGCACATGGAAGCTATCTTCTCCTCCGCTTGCAACTCCTTCTATCGTGAAGTTATCTTCTCCTCGACTTCTGCGTTGACGTCGCCGGCGTTCCAGCCGGCTCTAACGACCCTATGAACCCCACCTCTCTCCGGTGCCCTACCCTCTCACCTCCCTCCGAGTGGTGGTCGTCGGCCAGCGGTGTCATTGCTTGGTTGCACTTGACTTCGGGTCTTAGCCTACGTTGCCCTCTGCTGTTTAGGGTTAGGCTCGTTTGTTCATCTGTGTCTGTTTGCTTTTCACTTTGGTTTTGCACCGTTTTCATTTTATATTGTATGTTTACGGTTTACCGTCTGCCGATTTGATTGACCTCCCATCGAATTATTTCCTAAAAAAAATAAACAGAAATAGCTTCCTCGGGTGTTTTAGGAAAAGTACCAAAAGTAATTTTACCCTTTCATTTAACCACTACCTTATTATATGCCATTACTTAAATCGCCGCATAGTTTAAGCATTTATACGGAAAGAATGGGGAGTTATTTATCTCTAAACCGCACTTTAGCTTCAAACATAAAATAGCCTCTCTTCATACAAGGAGTAATTTTATGTAAATTACTCAAATTACATGTATAACAGAAAACAAAACTTCATTTTATGCTTGTTCGCATTTGACGACCCTTTCCTTTGCTTTGATCTTGAATCCGCTGATAAACATATGTTTAAATGTAAACATATTTGAGACGGACCACAATTCCTCCGACATTTGAAAACATACAGATATGGTATCTCCATTGCAATGGATAGAAGAAACTCTGGGGCTGTTCTGGATTTGCTTGTAAACCCTGAGAAGTTCCTAATTCTCACAAAGCAAGATTGCTTTAGAGTACAGTGAAAACCAGCAAATGAGAATATCAAGGGCAGCAAAGATAAGATGTCTGTGAAACTGCGCAAGATCAACAATCAAACCTACAGTTCCTTGAGTTTGCCAAATTGATGCTTCAGGATTCCACGCATTATCCATGCTCTTCCATACTCAGCACCACGATTGTTTAAATGCAGGTTCAGTGTATTTCCAAATGCACTGAAATAGAAAAGGTGACAACATTGACAACAGAAAGAATCTGCAGTTCTGCTAATTGTTCATGTTCTTCAATACTCCGTTCAATGCATGTTTAAGTTTACACACCTTTGGGTGTGCTTTCAAAAGCAAAAACCGAAAAGACAAAAACCAAAATAGCCTTGAAAGATGTCAAGAACAGTTGAAGTAATTGAGAGGTGGAAGGCCCTCAGAACCCATAAAATAGAGCTGCAGCTCCTTACACTTCTCCGTTAAAGCCAGTCCCCAATTACAAAAGCTATCACTTGCAGCACCAGTGATGATAAATATATACTCCTGAGAAAGAAAGAAAGAAATGAAACATAATCTGATGCTAAAACCAATTGGCATTAGTAGGAGGAAGAGGAAGAGGATGAGGATGACGATGACGACTGCGCTTATAAATGAAAGCGCTAGCTGTGCTGCAAATGCTAGCAATGAATTACAGGGAGGCTTATTACGGAGATAAAATTCTGCAGCTGATGTAATTACATGAGTCTGCATCATAGGGCAATATCTCAAGACTTCCATTCTGTAACCAATACAAACTCAAGCATGCAAAACCCACTTCATATAAGATATTTCGAAGAAAACGCCCAATTTGACAAAATGCAAAGATGAAAATGTCAACATCACAGCATCAGATAGAAGAATAGGTTTTATTACCAGGTAAATTCATCAATTTACAAAGAGAAAATGTCTCGAATTGGTTCCCAACAAAAAAGATTGCAAACAATTAAAGAAACAGGAAACTAGGACCATCAATTACACTATCAACAAAAAAAGGTTTGCAACTGCCCATTGCTACTGTAGAAAAATAACCTGTTACACCAAAAGAAAGGCCCTCATAAGCCAACAATAAGATATGCAGGCAGATAATCTTTACATGTTTCCATTAAAACCAATCCCAATCATTGAAGCAGTACAGCACCATCAACAATTAATGATTGGATCCTTTAACTAAAGTAGTTTGGAGTTTGGAGTGATAACACAGAGTAGTTGGAAAATGGAGAAAAGCAAAGACAAAGATGTCAATAAACATGTGGGAGATGTTTGCTGATAGTTGACGATGCTTGAACGGCTGCAAATGATATTCATGAAGGGGAGGCTTATTATGGACATCAAAATCTGCTGCTAAACTATTCATCATAGGGCATTTTGACAGCATTTCACACTATTCTGTATTCATCAAGATATGAAATTGAGAAACAATCAGATGATCAAGGAACATGGATTAAATGAAAATCAGGTAGGAAATGACATCATGCACAAAAACACTTTATCCTTCGGCTTTGAAATATCTAGTGTACATGGCCAATGCCAAGTTTGACTGCAACTAGATCATTAAATGGTGAAATCAGGTAGGAAAATGACATCATGGACCAAATAATCATTTGATTCACATAATATCAAACATGCAAATGAGTCATGTACTTGGATTGAGAAAAAATCAGATGATTAAGTAACATGGATCAAGCGCACGCATGATGTATCAAATCCTAGCATACCAAATAACTCAGGGTTCTTACAACATTATCACAATGTGAAAACAGAAAAGGCAAATAAAAAATGCAGCTTAATCATGCAAACTTTCTTTAACTCAATCTTTCTTCATTGTTTAAGACTGCCGAAATTCAGATTTTAAGCTATTTGGCATTTTAAAATCGGCAAGAGAACTAAACAAAACTTTAGGTCAAAGATCAAGGAACGCAAGGAATCAAGAGGAAGTGAGGAACAGAAGAAAAAAGGATGAAGCCCTCAGATCTCATAGCTTTAGATAAGATCATGTTCGGATAAAGAGCATGCAACAGTTTCCGCAAACCAAAATCCTCCAAACGCCGCCAGCCGTCTATTGAAACCAGGTATAGGGTTTCAATCGCCAATGCCGCTAATAATAATAATACGGAGTATATATATATAGATAGATAGATCATAGATGGATGGATAGATAGATGCATAGAACAAGGTGAGGTGATAATGATGGCGTTGGCAGCGGCGGAGGCGGAGGCGGAGACGGCGGCAACGATTGAAGCATGGTGGCGAATGAGAACTGCATACAACCGCTCAAGTTGTTGAATTTTCCTTCATCGGGCAAAAACAAAGAAGCGAGAGAAAGAGAGAGACTGAGAGCAACTGAGTTGATCACCGCCGGTGAGTACGGAACTGTTGGCGATGTCCGCTTTGCCGCTCTTGCCTCACACTCCTCAGGCAGGGTTAGGGTTTAAATATGATACAATACAACAATGAAAATTGGGCCTTTGTCTGAATAAACGGCCCAATAGCTTTGGGTTTATCTTAATAGGCCTTAAAATGACATAATTCGATGGCAGCTCGCCAACTCCTCGAGATCGGTTACGGTGTGATAAATAACCAGAAATCTGTTGTGATTGTGAGTAGAGCCGAGTTTAGGCATTGTTTGTTTGAGTAGGAAGGAATAGAAGGTAAAGAAATTAAATTTTATGCGTAATTTTTTTTATGATCATCACCTTTTTTTTATGCTCAAATTAGGTAATTTTAAATACGGGAAAGGAAATAAATTTTGTATGAAAAAAATAAGAGGAGGAGGATAATGGCTAAAAGTGTACTAGATTCGAAAGATTAATCATTAATAAAACAAACATGCCCAAGATGGGGGTGAGGGGGTGGGGGGTTCGAGTTGAGCTCTAGCAACTTAGTTTATAAAACAAACGTATGCTCGTAACATAATAATCTTGAATAAATTCTGTAAATTTCACAAAATGAATAGAGGTGGTAGATTGTTGTTGGCTGTCAACTGCATAGAGGTGGCAATCGGACGAGCCGGGTCGAGCTCGGGTCGGTTTATTGGTTTCGGGTCATATCAAAATCGGCTTGATATCGGATGTTAGGGGTGTTATTCGAGCCGAACGAGCCGCGCTTGACATGTTCATTTGTTAAACGAGTTCGAGCCGAGCCCAAATTTTAAACGAGTTTTCTTTTTTTGTTCAAGCTCGGCTTGTTTTAGTAAATGAACGAGCTCGAACCGAGCTTTTTTCGAGCTTGAAATAGTTTTACTTGGTCATAACATATTAACTTAGAGAAAATTTTAGAAATTACATAGAATTTGAGCTATTCGAACCTAAATCGAACAAGCCGAGGTTTCAACCGAGCTTAAAATCATGTTCAAGCTCGGCTTGTTTAGGTAAGTGAACGAGCTCGAGTCGAGCTTTTTTCGAGCCGATCCCAACTGTTGAGCTCATATAACAACCCTATCGGATGTAATGACAATTTGGGTTTGATCGGGGTTCGGATCAATCAGATCGGTTTTCTCAGGTCGGATCGAGTGTAATGGACGATTAGAAGTAACAAATGCCCTCTCAATATCAAGGGACCCGAAAAATTACAGGAGAAATGGCAACATCGTGTCTACGACAACACATTCACGTTTCTAAGCCTTCGCCTTCAGTGAATTAAGCTGGGATCAAGGAGAGGCGCAGACAGAGAAATAATTAACAGAGCTACTGTTACTAAGTACAACAAACAAAGAACACAACACTACATGATTAAGGCATGGCAAGCTAAAATGCCCTAAAATTTCTTTTTCTGTGTGTGCCCAGGCCTCATTTCTTCTACTATTCACAAGCCAATTTGGTGTCGAAGCTGCTCAGACAGATGGCAAACGCCTGATAAGCCGAGAGAGGGTACCGATAATCCATGGTAAACATGTCCTTGCCTACTTTCCCAAACTGCAGGATGACCTTGTCATGATCAGACTGAGACGAAGACTGAGTGGCCGGAGGGGCCCCAACAGTGGATGGTTGCGGCTGAGTGGAAGCGACCAGCTGAAAGTTCTTGACCGATGCGACGGTCACCCTTCCCTTGAAGTTGAGGCACCAACACTGCAACTGCTCGTGCCACCTTGGAGCCTTGTTTCTGAGGACCAAGGGCTTGTCCTTTGCCTCACCGTCATCTTCCTGATCACGGATTCCTAAGATGTCAGAGAACCGGGAGCTGCTGAACTCAGTAGAGTTGTCTATGGATTTGGAGAATGACATGCTTCTGAATGAGTCCTCCAATGACCGAGGAAGAAGCTCAGGCTGTCCTGGGACGTTACCTCCCGGCTCAAGCGATGAGACGGGGATTGAGTGCATGATAACATGCATTTTGCGAGGTCCCCGGGTGCCAAGTACGTTCAGCTCATAGGCGACATGGGCTATGTTGTAGCTACCACTGGGGACTTTAGGAGAGACTTTCTTTGAGTTGAACCTTCGGCTACGCCCAGGTGGAGATGACTGGGATACGTTGTATGGAGGCTGTGTGTCAAAGATAATGAACTTTGTACCCAAGAAGTTTGACCTGAAACATAAGGCAAGGCATTAGAACTTAGAAGGCAAGTCTGAGGGTGTGTACCAACTATGCAACTAATGCCATTTTGAATCGGGACCATGGCATGTGGATAATTGTCCGTTATAGTTGGTAACTAGGGACAAATAATGGATAAAAGTGGTCCCAAATATGAACAAAATAATTGTACCACAAAAAAGGTCGGTATTTACAAGGCTTGTGATAGAACTGGTGGAGATAGAAATTAAGTTCTGATCCAACAATAAATAGAGTAGAAAGTTTGGTATACTTGTATGAACCAGAATTATTATCCATGTATCATTTCTTTGAAACATAAATGATCCAACTATGATGTATGATCCTAAAAACAAGAAAATTAAAACGAATTTAAAAATAAAAAATAAAGATAAAAAAAACACATTTTCTTACCTCAGTTTCCCAATGTATGTGCTGCTGGACCTAGATATGTGGTCTGCATCCATGCTGATCACATATTCTGTACATGTGGTTCTCCTTGTTCGCTTTGCAGAGAGAAGAAATTTCCCGTTTTCGACAAGTAATGCTGGAAGCATTAAAATACAAGATAGAATCACTAAAAAGGAATAAACATAAGGTATTATTCAGATCCCTACAAATAACAATAATGCAGGAAAATAAACTCCATGCACATCACAAGCATTAACATATGAAATCATTGCAGATTCACGTTAGAATATCTCAAATTTATGCCTGTAGAGTGTAGAGCATGCCAACACATTCATCTAAAGTGTAGTATATGACAAAATGTTCATCATTATTAATAAATTTATATTTAACCACCCCAAATGAACTCCACAAACTGAGACTAGGATGATACAAAATGATCACTGGTGGAGCCATGTCTGAGGCAAAGATATCTGTTCAGACCCCATTCAGTATTGTGTCAGAGAACAGAATAATACATTCAAAGGAAGGAAAAGCGTATATTGTATATTTTATCATTAGCCCGAAAGCCTTTCTACAGCAGAAAGTCATTGGCGTGTGTATTTCAGCCTCCAAATGTGAGAGGGAAAGTTTGAAACTTTAAGAGTTTCCACATGGTGATGTATTCATGAATAGAGAATTTTCAAACAGGAAGCAATTATGCAGCTATGATGAAAGTAGCATCTTACCGGGGCTAAGGCAAAGGAAAAGATGGTAAGTTAAGTTAGATTTATCTCTCTTGATGAAACATTGAATCATTCCATCTCGGGGACCAGGCTGTAACAGATAAAACAAGGAGCGGTCAACTGTCAATTGTGGCCGTTTGATAAGAAAGGCCTCTATCTAAGCATATCTACTTGAAATGATACAGCAGTTGCATATAGAAAACAAGGTTACAGAAGAAGTTTATGCACAAATCATGCATTATATCTCAAAATTGCAGCAAATTATACAAAAAGGAAATAAACAGTTCTGGTAAGCATACCTGCTTCAGGGAAACTGGGAACGTGAGCTTTCCACAAACCTCGGGGCACCTAACAATTTCTGTACACATTTCCCTCCATGATCTACAAACAGCGGCACAGGCAACAACATGCTTCCGTGCAGGCCATGTGCTCTCACTTTCTTCTAACCTCTTTATAACATCTCGCAGTAACTCATGTGGGAGATTAGCCCAACGACCATTCAGAACTACTATTGGTGGCTCATGCATTTCGTGCACAGATCCATGAGATTTTCCCCTATAGTGACCAGGAAGCCTGACTTCAAAGCTTCGTCTTGATAAGCTGCCAAAACTATCCCTAACATCGCGAACTATGCTGCGGAACGACATTGACTCCAACAGGACCAACACAAGGGTACGCTAAATGTATAATGGAGGATTTCGTTGCATAAAGCTCCTTGTTATCATCCAGATCCACAGCGGATCCAGTACCTGGGAAATCACCAAAACAAATTCTGAGATCCTGTCATGAAACTTATCAATCAAAAAAAAAAGAGAAGACACAAAAGACAGGCAGGCAAATGAGCAGAGCAAGAAAAGAAGATTCCAGCAGAAAAGCAAAGGCACCTCACATGATCCTTTTTCCTTAATTCTGGACTTGAGAGGGAGTATAAAAGCAAAGGCCTCACAGAAAAGCAAAGACCTCACATCAGGGAAATAACATTGTAAGTTTTTCCCCTCATTCTAATACATACAAGTTCAATTCAATTTATCCCTCCAGACCCTAACCCTGGAATTTTATAGTTCAAATCAACCTTCCATAAATATTCATTACTTGTGCGATACTAATTTCAACACCAAATTGACCAAAAGATATATCAAGTTTTGGTTTTCCAGATCGGCAATTTTGTATGAAATACATGGTTTTTACAAGGAAGTGATGACCTTGGAGCTAGATGCTCATGACAACTGTCATGATTTCCATCACACAAAAAAAAAAAAAAAAAAAGGTGTCGTGATTTGGATACGGAGTCAAAAATAGTAACCAACACGATAAATGCTTAATTCAGCCTTCGAAACGGAATCTCGTCGCAAGTACCTGCAAATCGAGAGAGTTCACACTACAGAAAACGCTCTAAAAGTACCAAAAATCTAGAGTACAACAGTTCTCCCAAAACATAAATTCAGTTCACAAAAACTAAAATTTACTATAGAAAAAACGAAATCATCGCTAGAAATCAAAGAATCGATGGAAATCAACAACCACACCCTCGAATGAAGAGAGAGAACGAACAGATCTAGACAGAAACGTATAGCAAGGAAAAAAACTGAAGAAAATGAAATACATACCACAAACAAGAAGCCTCGTTTTGGTTCTGTCCTGATCCGATTTGCAGATCCCTTCGCTTAGCCACACGATTTCCCTCTCTGACCTTCTACCCCTCTCTCTGTGTATCTATCTCTCTATGTAGCTCGCATAAGCAAGGTGTTTCTCTCTCTAGATAAAAAAGTTCGCTTTATCATGTTCTTCAACCCGACAAACCGGAACCCAATGCCTTATTAAATCCTACTCACGAGACTTTTTTTTTATAAATTTCACAAAACTACCCTTGAAATATAAATGTTTCAGGAAATCGCCCAAATTAACGGCTTTTTTTTCAATGTGAGCTCGTGGACACGAATTATTAAAAAAATAAAAATTAAAGTTTAAAAATGGGTTATTTTGGCAACTAACACATTATAAATATCTAATTAGCTAACTAGCACCCAAACAAAATTAATTAACTAACCTAACACCCTTTCCAATTTAACTATCAAGGTCAACGCCGGTCAACAGTTTTTTTTTTTTATACCAATGATGCCATTTTTTGTCGTTTTGATGCCATTTTTTTTACATTTTATTTTCGCTTTAATGTCACTTTTCTAATAAAATGGTTTTATGACACTTTTTTAATATCACTTTTTTCAAATCTTGTTGATATTTTTTTGTTTACTGTGATGCCACATTGACCATTGATGCCATTTTTTTTACCGTTGACTACTGATGACACTTTTTTGATATCAATTTTTTGATGATATTTTTTTTTCATGATGCCATATTTTTTTAAGGTAATGTTTTCGTGATGCCATATTTTTTCAAGGTAATGTTTTGATGACAATTTTTTTCTTTAATGTGATGCAACTTTTTCAAATCAGTGTTTTGATGCCATTTTTCTACTGCAATTATTTGATGCCATTTTTTTAATCAAATCGTTTGATGCCATTTTTTTTTAATTTAATCAATTATATATCGATATATTTTCATCGATTCTACTTTTTATTTACTGATGATGCCATATTTTTTGAAGGTAATGTTTTCGTGATGCCATATTTTTTCAAGGTAATGTTTTGATAGCAATTTTTTCTTTAATGTGATGCAACTTTTTCAAAATCAGTGTTTTGATGCCATTTTTCTAATGTAATTATTTGATGCCATTTTTGTAATCAAATCGTTTGATGCCACTTTTTTTTTTAATTTAATCAATTATATATCGATATATTTTCATCGATTCTACTTTTTATGTACTGATGACACGTTTGTGATTATACTTCATTGATGACATTTGTATCCAATAACTCAGTCAGCTCTTAAAACAAGAGTCGTGCAACTCTTACCACAGAGGCGTGCAACTCTTACATCGTATGTTGTGCAAAATATAATTTTTTTCCGTTTTTTTTTTCATTTCAGAACTTTTTGTTTTGCAAAAATAACTTTACGTTGTGCACATATATGGACTGATCGAGTCGCACATCCAGATCGCATATAAAAATATAGAAGAAGTGAATCATATAATAAAATACAGATAGTTTTTTTCATTCTTATATTTATGGGTTAATTTTTGTAATTTTACAAAAATTGCTATTTATGGGTTAATTTTTGTAATTTTGTAAAATATGCTTCTTCAACCTCTTGCCTCTGTACGCTCCTCGATAGGTCCTGCCGCCGGTCGCCGCTCGTCAATCCTTGCTCCGGCCGCCGCTCCTGGATCCCTCGCTCCGGCGGATCGACCTCGCTCCCCCGCTCGCTCGTCACCGCCTCCTTCCCTCGCTCAGATCTGGACTCGCTCGCTCCGTCTCGCTCGTCCTCGGCTCAGATCCGGCGCCTCCACACCAGATCCAGCGCTCCCTCACCAAATCCGCCCTCCTTGGCCGCCAGTTCCGGCCATCCCGAGCCCAAATCCCACCGATCCGACAGCCAGCCCCCACCGACGAAGCCTCGCAAACTCCCTCCCGTCCTTGCACCGGCTCAGAAGCTTCGCCGAAGATCTCTGACCACCCATTCCGGCCACCTCTCACCAGATCCGAGTCGGATCCACCGCCCTCGCACATCGCCGAGCCGGATTCCTCACCGACCAGTGGTTGGAGAAGAAGTCCAGAATTAGCGTGAGAGAGCTAATAGGTGGAGTGTTAGGAGACTAATTTTTTTTAATAAGGTGTTATAAATGCCAATTTATTTTATTAGGGTGCTAATAACCTAATTGAATTAGCAAAAGGTGATATTCCAACAAATTTTCTCTTTAAAAATGCACCAAAAAATTAAAAAATATTACTCTTTCTGTCTTATAATTTATGTCATTTAACTTTTTAACACTTTTTAAAGCTAAAAATTCAATAAATATCGATTTCTTAATTAATTTCATATAATTAATAGAAATAATTATTATTTTCATTTTTAAATAAATGTTTAGAATAGTGAATGATTTCAATTTTGAGACAAGTGGAATATAATATTAAAATTTTCATATAATACCCCTTCTTTACCGCAAAATCACCAGAAGCCATCCTAAAACATACAGTTTTCCTTTGTTCAAAAAAAATTGTATTTCATGTCATTTTTTTTTCAAGACGATTTTACATTATTTTTTTATATAAATTATTTAGGGTGATAATATTTACACCAACAAATTTTACTATATATACCACATACGTCTCTTGAATCACACCTCTACTCCTCTCAAGAGGCGAAGTAAAATACCATGCGCCTCTTGAGGGGTAGGTGTGTGACTCAAAGAGAGCAGGGTGTATTTTTAAAAAATATAAATATAAAGTGGGATATGTGGTGTAAATAGTAAGTTTTATGATGTAAATAAAATTGGCTAGTAGGTAATGCCAACTATCCATTCCAAATTGAAGAGTAGACACTTCATAAATTTGACAATGCTTTATAGGTAAGAACGCACTGTATTATTGTTAAATTATACAAACACTTTTTATTAGCACAACACAAGAGGCCGGGAAATGAATGAATGAATGAATATTATAGGAAAAGCAATAAATAATAATAATAATAATAATAGAGATGAGCATAAATTAGAGGAAATAGCTATATATATATATAGGTAGGGATGGTTGGAACTGCTCCGATAGTGTATAATGTGAATGAATGATGGTGTATATGAAATTATGCGGTGAACTGTGGAGGTGCATAGCATGCCATGTGACATTTGCACCCTAAGTCCACCCAACACCCCATTAAAGTCTCCTACCTTGACTTTTCGGCCACCTTCACCCCCTTTACTTTAATCCCCATATTCACCGCGTTCAAATGAGGAACCATTTATTTTAAATCTTCTCTCGGGTTAAGGGGATTATCATTGACTGAGCCATAAATTTATTGAAAGAGGGACGAAGTTTTATACAAATTGTTGATTCACTACGTTTAGTGAACCAATATTATGATATTTTAAATTAAACGATAATATTTTAGTTTAAACAACTTTTTTTTTTAGTTCAAAACACAATGGTTTTTTGTTCAAAATGGCGATATTTTAATTTAAAATTGTGTTGGTAGTTATTATATATTTTTTTCTATTTAAACGAAAAAATAATGTCGTTTTAATCGATAATAACATTTTTTGTCGTGTAAAAAATATATCGTTTGAAACCTACAAAGTTAATATGCAACTTGTTGTTCTATTAGAATGCAATAACGTGTAACAACATATACAAACTTTAAACTTGCATAATTTTTTATATAATTATCGAATTTAGTAATTAATATAACCTCTTGTTTCGAAGCTCTTTGGTTGAATTATATTGCCGAAATATCAAATTAAGTAACTTTTTCAATTGGACATAACTTTTGAAATAATTAGTAAAAGAATTAGTAAAAGAATCATGTTTACATTTGAAATAATTAATCTGTGTTTAATTTTCAAATGGATATAACTTTTTACTCGTTTATCGGATTCAGGCTTATAATATGTCAAAACGAAGCTATCGACGCGTAGAATAAATATATGGGATTCGCCGGATAAAAGGGAGGCGTATGCTCCCGCTTACCCCCGCCTAGATCTGTTTATAGGGATTACCGATGACTGGACATCGTGAATAGATATTAATCTTAATGATACGAAAATATCATCGGCCCAAGTTGGCCTAATGAATTCGTTTTCGCAATAAGCTTAAGAATTAGCTTAGGAATCCTTAATGTATAAGGTGTGAGAAAAGTCGTCTATAAATTTTGTTCTGCTGACTAAATTCTAAAATATTGAGTTGAAGCTCAATTATTAGCGGAGCACGTAACGGTAATATGCGTCATTTTTGTGAGTATTTTAATTCATTTGGGTGTGGGCGTATTTTGTAATGTAGTGTGGTATCAAGTACACAAAACATAGACGCAAAGGCCCAAAACGAATAAGTAAAAGAAGCTTCAGAATTGCTGCTGTTTGGGTCAAGCCCAAAAATAAAGAGGCCCAAAACAGGTCCACATAAGTCTTGAAAGGGCATTTGGAGCAATTCCGTCACGCATTCCGTGAACTTAGTTTAGCCACAACTAGTTAAATAAATGAGAGGTCTCGGGTTCGAATCTCACTTGGTGCATTTAGGTTATATTAATTCTCACAAGCGTGTACGGTCAATCGGTGTATACTAATCCGTAGGGCCAAGCCGAAGTGGTGAAATGGTCTACCTGCAGGTAGGTGAGGTTACGATCGTTGATCGCACTTTGTGTAAGTGGTACTGAGCCTCCTAAAAAAAACCCCGCAAGGGGTTTCTGGGGTATGGGGCCGCGAAGCGGTGGGGCTATTCACTATAAAAAGTTTACCCTACCAAAGTTTTAACCATTCTGGAATGGCTCACCGGAAAGGACTTGTGGGTAGTACCCATAGGTTCCCGGTTCGAACCCCGGAATTGCCGTTCTATATTTACCAATTCAAACAAATAGTCAAATAGGATTGTGAGATTTCTCCATTCAACGTCTTTACATAATTTGCTCGTCGACTCTGTTTTGTTTCATGTGTTCACATTCGTAAGGATGTTTTGGGGTAGTGGTTCATATCTTAAATTTCTTCTCTACAAACAATGAAACCACCGAAATTGGAACTCCACAATTTATTCATATAACATATAAAACTAACATTTAAATTTCAACTAGTAAATAATTAACGTCATGTGCAAGTGCAATAGAAACAGAAGTAATGGTTTATTGCTACCCTTTGAGAATTGAGGAGTATATTATAGCTCAAAACTAATGATTGTTGGACGTCTCTTTCGTTGAACATTTCTGATAATATATATGTTTGGGAAATGCTGACCATTCGATCTAATGGTATGTGATTTTCTAGCTGATTAAAGCATACACATATCACATATGGACATATGCACGTAATTAATGTTTACCCCCACCCCCATCCAATTTATTAATTTCACCAACTGACTCCCATTAACAAAATCAGCTCAAAACTCTATCATTTCTCGGCTTTTCAATTTGTTTTTGATTAAATGATCAAAAACAAAATTATCACTTTATTCGTTTGGCTTTGCTGTTATAAACTGTGCACTAAAAAAGTTTAATTTTATTAAATTTATTTACGTTAAAAATGATCAAATTATGAAAATTTCGTCGGAAATCTATAAGTGTAATTAATTTGAATGTGAGGATATATTAAAGCAGAAATGAATGATGGAATTAGGCCTAAGGAAAACCAAAGACATGAATATCGCCTTACAATTAAAGTTATTATGGAAAATCATGGCAAAATCGGATAATATATGGGTCAAAATTATCACTGTCAAATATTTAAGGGACACCCATATTCTAAATTACCAGAATAATGGAAATGCATCATGGCAATGGTCACTGTTAAGGAAATTAATCGTCCCATTCCGGAAAGGTTTATGTTGGTCTGTAGGCAATGGAAAATCTATTAAGTTCTGGGAGGATAATTGGGGCCCACC
This sequence comes from Persicaria tinctoria, assembly GCA_037127255.1. Taxonomy (NCBI): domain Eukaryota; kingdom Viridiplantae; phylum Streptophyta; class Magnoliopsida; order Caryophyllales; family Polygonaceae; genus Persicaria; species Persicaria tinctoria. Next base: position 14,759,205 of record JBANSL010000012.1, read on the forward strand.
TAATCCGTTAAAAGAACATTGTACAGACATAGATAATATTGACCTAAACAGCAAAGTGGACGAATTTATAGCCAACAACTTTTGGAGCATACAGAAACTTAAACAGGTTCTACCAGATGCATTAGTACAACAGATATGTGCAATCCCTCTACCCGTCTGCCCCATTGAGGATAGGTTATATTGGTGGCCGGACAAGAAAGGCTGGTTCACAACATCTAGCGCCTACAAATTAGTTACGAATGCTATTGAACCAGTAAAGGATGATAACGCGTGGACAGGGCCGGCCCTAGGATTTTTAGGGCCCGAGGCGATGTAAATGTTTTTTTGATAAATAAATACATTCATAATTTTTTTAGAAAAATTATCAAACAATGCAATTTTTATTTATTTATTTAACTATTATAAATTTTAGATTTTCTTTTTATTACTAAAAGGAAAATTTATGGACTTTTAGTAGTATACAATCTCTCGGTATAACACAACAAAATACTACAATTTTTAGATTTACCAACATACTTATTTACTATTTTTTTTATTATATTTCCTTACGAGTCCTATTAAAAAAACATGAATTTTTTTAGTGAGAAATAAAAGTAATTTTTTTTTAATATTCTATTTTTTTCCCAGTAATGTAAAACAATATGGTTAAACAGTTTAAAACATATTATTACTTTGCAAATTTATCCAAACAAAATATTATAATCACTTAAATAAATTTATTAAAATAGCATAAGTTGTTACTTAAAAACTACTCGTTTATGCATTTATAACAAAAATTGAAAGACGGAGACCTTCTTACACTCTTTATCATTGACTCAAAATATTTAAAGTCGCATCACAAATCAGTTTTTATGACGTATAAATTTTCATCAATATTTTATTACGTGTAAATATAATAATAAATAATACTTTAATATTATATATATATATATATATATATATATATATATATATATATATATATATATATATATATATATATATATATATATATATAACATAAAAAAAATTCCGGGGCCCTACTCGGTATGGGGCCCTAGGCGACCGCCTCTTGGGCCGACCCCTAGGGCCGGCCCTGCGCGTGGATTTGGAAAATAGATGCCCCGCCCAAGATAAAAAATTTCTTATGGAAAGTATGCAACGACGGTCTACCCATTGCTAGGAAATTGGCAAATAGAGGACTATCAATCCCACCATATTGCGAAATGTGCAACCATCACCACGAAGATGTTGTTCATTTGTTCTTCGAATGTAAGTTCTCTTCAATAGTTCAAAGTCTAGATAATGCAGTGAAAACTATAATTGAAAATGAGATTAAATCATCCAGAAATATCAAAATTATAATGGGAAAGATTGGGCAAATATTAACCAAGGAGGAGAAACAAAGATGGCTTTCAATTGGTGGACAATATGGTTAACCAGAAATCTTCTGATCTTCCAGCAGGAGAAACTGCCTACACAAATAGGTTTCCATCAAAAAGTGGAAGTGCACCGATAAAATTGGATTAAAGCAAACATGGTTCACCAGGAAAAGCACTATGAGAGCGGGCAAGAAAATAATTTAAAGGATAAGAGAAAGATAAAGAATAGAGTAAGATGGAAAAAGCCGCCACCAAGCTGGATGAAACTTAATTTCGACGGATCCTCAACTCACAATCATCAAAGTTCCATTGGTTTTGTCATACGAAATGAAAACGGTACAGTGATGGCAGTTGAAGGAGATAAAATTGGAAAACAAACACCCCTTATGGCAGAAGCGCTCGCTCTAAGAAAAGGAATTGTGTGTGCAAAACAATTAAATATTAGCAAACTCATTATTGAAGGTGATTCCCTCATTATCATAGACTACTTCAAAAAGGTATAAAATGTCCTTGGGAAATCGAACTAGTCTTATCTGACATTAGTTCCCTTCTAATTGGGATTAACGAAGTCTTGTTTACACATGTTCTTCGTTCTGGTAATTGCGTGGCTGATCGGGTTGCACACCTTGCCCATGCAATTAATAATTCCAACCTTCATAGCGATTCTGATCTTTATGATCTCATCCAACAGGATGCTATCGGGTGATGACTTTGTCACACCCGAATTTTTACCGAATAAAAAAAAAAGAAAAAAAGAAAGAAATGAATGATGGAAACCGACCACGTGGGCGATAAATTGCAACGTACCTAAGTACACTTAATAATAATATGCTGATTATAAGGGATGATAATTAAAAAGAAGGAATATTAATTAATTGTATTGAGTTTTTCTTTCAGTTTATTAATTATGTAACCATGTGATATATCATCTCCAAACCGGCCAGCATTAAAATATTGTTACTAGGAAAGTACATTACATTTATAATACTCGAAACTCGACACGGCCTTAAATTATGTTGAATCGGTATATATGATAATTTTGCATTGTATCTCATCACTTATACTCGATCCGTAATAAATATAGTTACTTAAGATCGATATTTACGCCCTTAAAAGCTTAATTAACAAATATTTTCTACCAAATATATTATTGATCTTAAGAAAACAATTTTATAAAAATTAAAATAATTTAATTTTGAATTTTTGTTTTCGAAATTAAGCTTTTAAAAACCAAATTAAGATATATCAATCTCATATCGATTCCACTACTAATCCGTAGTCCAAGCCGGTACTAGTCGAATCTCGTTCTGATACCATGTTAAATTCGATTGGTTCGGGTTCAAGACAAACATATTGATTCCACTACTAATTCGAAGTCCAAACCGGTACTAGTCGAATCTCGCTCTAATACGATGTTAAATTCGACTGGGTTGGGTTCAAGACAAATGGGAAGGAGGTCATGTGCGGGCTCACATACGAAAGACATGAATAATACGTAGTCCAATGAGGTTTCATCTCAAAATCAATTGACAATAAAATAAATAGTCTGCAAAGCTTATATATACGGTGTAAATTGTTAAGCAATTGACTCAATTCGGATTGATGGAACACAGATTCACCATGAAAGCTTGAGAGGAAGAGAAAAGGGGAAACCAAGCTGGAAGAGAGAATGAATTGTGTTTGTTGATTGTTTTGTTACAACACTTGTGTTCTTATACATGTGAACAGAGAATTGGCGGGAAATCAGTTACAAGAGTTACATTGGATATGATCCTCTACATCGAATGTGTAATGTCTCCTATGAAGCTTCACTTGCTGTTGTCTGATCTTAGACCAACATGATGCTCAACACCCCCCTCAAACTTGGGGTGGTGACAACCCAAACTTGCCTAGTAACTCATTTTGCTGGTGCGATGGAAGCACCTTTGTCAAGACGCCTGCAAGTTGTGAAGCTGTAGGAATGTGACACAAATCAAGGAGACCTTCGATCACCTTATCACGAGTGAAATGACAGTCGACCTCTATATGTTTTGATCGCTCGTGAAAAATCGGATTCTTCGCCAATTGTAATGCGGACTGGTTATCACAGTACAAGGTCACAAGCTTGATTGGGGCCATGCCTAACTCTTCAAGGAGACGAACGAGCCAAGTAACCACTATTGCAGTTTGAGCCATGGCTCGGTATTCCGCTTCTGTGGAGCTACGAGAAACAACTCCTTGCTTTTTGGACTTCCAATTAATTGGAGAATCACCCAAAAGAATAACAAAACCAGTCACATACCGCCTAGTGTATGAGCAAGAGGCCCAGTCAGAGTTAGTGTATGCAGCAATCCTTGGAGTATTAAAGCCTTTAAGAACAATTCCATGATGCAGTGTCCCACTCAGGTACCTGATGGTGTGATGAAGGGCCACCAAATGGGAAGTGCGAGGTGTTTGAAGAAACTGACTCAATGACTGAGTTGCAAAGCATAGATCAGGGCGAGTATGAGTAAGAAAATTCAATTTTCCAACCATCTTTCGAAAATAAGTGGGATCCTGTAAGATATGACCATGAAGAGGATCCAATTTGAGGTTCTGATGAAGGGGAGTACACACTGGACGAAGATAATTGAGACCAGATTCACGAAGAATATCCTAAATGAACTTGTGTTGGGATAAATGTACTCCATCAGAACTATAAGAAACCTACAGACCCAAGAAATAATGGAGAATCCCCAGATCCTTGATGCCGAACTGATCATCCAGGTATGCCTTAAGGTGAGAAATTGCTAGAGGATCAGACCCAGTAACCAACAAATCATCCACATATACAACTACTATTGTAAGGTGACCATTAGATCTCTTTGTGAACAAAGAATAATCCAACTTTGATTGCACAAATTGAAGAGAGAGCAAGGCAGTGGTGAGTTTATGAAACCACTGTCGACTGGCCTGCTTAAATCCATAGAGAGACTTTTGAAGTTTGCAAACAAGGTTGGAATCGGTAGAAAACCCCTCTGGGAGCTTCATGTATACCTCTTCATATAAATCACAATGTAAGAATGTTTTATTAACATCCATTTGATGGAGTGACGAGTGATGAGCAGCTGCAAGAGCAATAACAGTCCTAATGGTTGTCATCTTGACAACAGGGGAAAATGTCTCATGATAGTCGATGCCCTCAGTCTGTGTGAATCCCTTCGCAACTAGACGAGCTTTATGGCACTCTAGACTTCCATCGGCTTTGAGCTTTACTTTGGAAACCCGCTTGCAGCCTATTGGTTTCTTTCCTGCATGCAATGGAACAAGAATCCAAGTATGGTTGGTAGTCAAAGCATCTATCTTTTTTTTCATAGCTAAAACCCAATCATGATCTTTGGAAGCTTCTTTGTAAGAGGTAGGCTCAACATAAGAGGTTAATTTGGAGATCATGGAGAAAGAATGAGATGGTAAGGCTGAGGCAAAGTAAGCTTTGGGAAAGTGGTAAAAAGTGGAAGGAGAAGAAGTAGAGCACACATTGCACACATAGTCATTGAAATGAGCAGGAAACTGATGGTTTCTGGAAGACCATTGAGAGTTGGGACAATGGGTTGACTGTCAATAGGTTGGGCTAAAGGAAACTCAGTATGATGAGAATCCTCATTGGAAGAGGAGGTATCAGTATGTGGGCTTCGGGAAATAAAGTCATAATGAAGAGGTATATTTGTGGGAGAGTGAGAATCAACAGAAGGTAAGGAAGTGGAAATTGGTAAGAAAATGGTGGAGGAAAAGGTTGTAGCAGGTGGTGAGAGAGGTATATCATGGGAAGTGGGAGAAATTGTATGAAAAGGGAAATGAGTTTCATGAAAAACCACATCTCGAGAGTGAAAGACAGTCTGATTTTTTATTTCAAGGACAATGTAAGAACATTTGCCATAGCTATAACCCAGAAAGACACATGGAATGGCTCGTGATTGGAACTTGTCCCTTCATCTCTTTAGTGTACTGGCAAAGCACATGGAAGAACTACCACCTGAAGTAGGGGAAGTGTTTGGATAACCATGAAGTTTCCAACACTTCTCCATGGTGTGTCCTCCTACTTTACAATGATCACAGAAAGAACCTGAAGCACCTGAATTCGATGGATACCCATGGATCTTCCAGCACTTATCCATGGCGTGTCCAGTCACTTTACAGTGATCACAATAAAGAGATTTCTTGGATCCAGAAAAATTTCCTTTTGATTGGGAAGCAAGGGCTAAAGCATCTCCTAGAGAAGATGAGCTCTTGTTGCCACCTCTTTCCTGCTCATCTTGCATCATAAATCGGTAAGTATCATCAATTCCAGGAGTCATCATCATCATCAATATGTTTCCACGAACACTGCTATATCCCTCGTTTAATCCCAAGAAGAAGAAGATCGCCTGCTGATCTTGAATCATCCTTGTCATAGCAAGGGTAGAGCCACAATCACAGGACCCACATTCGATCAAAGACATGTATTCATCCCAAAACCTCTTGAACTTAGTAAAGTAATCCTGAATACTAAGATTTCCTTGATTAACAACAATAATGTCTTTCTGGATCTGGTATAATCGTGTTCGATTGATTGCACCAAATCAATTCTCCAAATTCTTCCAGATTTGTGAAGCAGTATGACAGTACACTACAGATTCAACAATATCTTTATCAACAGAATGTAAGAGCCAAGAGAGTACCATATTGTTGCATATGTCCCAGTGTTGTTGAAGAACATCGTCGATGGCCGGTTGCTTGCAAGTTCCGGTAACAAAGCCGAGTTTGTTCTTCGCCATGAGAGACACCTCCACTGACCGCTTCCAGTGGCTGTAATTTCGGGCATCCAGGAGCCGTGTGGAGAGGATAGAGTTGGGATGATCAGAGTGATGCATGTACAGCTCATCCATTGGATCAATTCCACCAATTCTACCATCGTCGGTGCGACGCTCGCCGGATTCCTCACTGCACTCTGATACCATGTCAATTATTAAGCAATTTACTCAATTCAGATTGATGGAATACAGATTCACCATGAAAGCTTGAGAGGAAGAGAAAAGGGGAAACCAAGCCGGAAGAGAGAATGAATTGTGTTTGTTGATTGTTCTGTTACAACACTTGTGTTCTTATATATGTGAACAGAGAATTGGCGGGAAATCAGTTACAAGAGTTACATTGGATATGATCCTCTACATCGAATGTGTAATGTCTCCTATGGAGCTTCACTTGATGTCGTCTGATCTTAGACCAACATGATGCTCAACATATGGTATTCATAATCTCTAAATCTTTTCGACGTGGGACAATCCCATATTCCAACAACCACAAGTTAATTAACACTCTTGCAGTTGTTATGTTATCTCGGTTCAGTTTTTATAGTATTTCATTTGTGCAATCAAATCAGATGTTGATATTTGGAATGAGCTTCCCTTGCCTGTAAGGAGTGATGATTTCTTTGCTGAATCTTATCTTGGTTGGATCAAGGGAAATTTAATATCAAGGAAGAACGCCGAGGAAGAGCTGGAATGGGCTTGCATATTCGTCAATGCGCTGTGGTGGATCTAGCGATGGAGGAACGACCGCGTCTTCAACAAGGAGGTGCAGCTGGAGAGCCAACCACGCTTCATCATCAAAAAAACCAAGGACTGCTTAGCGGTTTGGTATGACAGAACGGGGCAACAAGGACAGAGACAAATGACTGAGACTCTCGTTAGGTGGGAGAAACCTCCGATTGGGTGGGTGAAGGTGAACTCTGACAGTTTGGTGAACGAATCAAGCATATCAACTATTGGCGGCCGCGATCAAGGTGAATGGATCGGTGGTTTTGTTCAATTGATTAAGAGGGGGCCTATTATAATGGCGGAAACATGGGGCAGCCTGGAAAGCCTAAGGGTGGCTTGGGACCTCGACTTTCGGAAGGACATCATAGAATTTGATTCTCATAGTGCACTCCAACTTATTCAAGAAATGATCAACCATTATCACCCGTTATCTAGCCCGGTTCGTCGGTGTCATGGCTTTCATCAATCGTAGTTGGGAAATCCGACTTCGACACGTTTTTAGGGAAGCAAATCAAGTCGCAGATTCCCTTGCTAATGCGGCTAGACATTTTCCGTTAGGTGTTCATATTATTGCGGAGCCACCGTTTGACTCTATTATGCTTATTGATGAGGATATTAGCTAGGGGAAGGGCTACTTCCTGTTTTATTTTTGTGTGGCCCGAGTACGGTTTAATTTTATCTATCGAGGGCTTGGCTCTCATTTTGTCGACCAAAAAAAAATCCAATCACATAACAATCGAGACAAAATAATTATATCAGCACATACACATTAACTAGCACTCCTTCTATTCGATAAAATAAGTCGTTTTTCAATTCACGTACGCTTTTTTAGGGATAAAAAATATACTGTATAAAATATATATTTTTTTTGTAATTTTTTCAAAAAGAATTTCTTAGTCGAACTTGTTAAAAAATTTATAAAAAGATGGATATTTTATATAGTTTTTATCATCCTAAAAAGAAGCGTGTGTAAATAATAAACGAGATGTTTAAAATTTTTAGCAATTTTTTATAAAGCTTGAATAACCAATATTTTTTTAGAACAAAAACTTGTTAATTCAGTGTAAAAGAAGCTAAAAAAACTATAGTTTACTGCATACATAGAACCAGAAAATAAATTTTGGGTGGACCGAACATGCTAAAATTTTCATTTATTTATCAATTTTATTAACAAAACTTTTTTCCATATTTTTTTACCTACTTTTTATTTTTTTTAAAAAAATAGGACTTGATGCGGAGCAGACGTCAGCCCGTCCCTACTTACATCCCCGATCTACTGTATTCAAAAAGTGGAAATTAAAAACAAAATCTCCAATCGATCTAAAATTATTATTTAAAAAAAATCAGCACTTATTTAAGAATCACTTCGTTGAGTGATTCAGTATAATATATCGTTTATTATTCACATGTCGTACATTGTTCTAAGATGACAAAACTATTTTAAATATCATTTTTTATGAATTTCTTTTAACAATTTTGTAGTTACTATTAATAAGTACGAAATTAATTGTTAAAGGAAATTTATATAAAAAAGGGATATTTAAAATATTTTTTGTCGAATGTTAAAAAAGCGTACGTGTATTTTATATAGTTTTTGTAATCTTAAAAAATGTGCGTGAATAATAAACGACATGTTTTTTTTAACACGGAGAGTGATATATTTTTCATATCAGAGAGCATAAAATATTACTCATTTCTCTTATTAAAATACGTCACTTTAGAAATTTACACATTTTTATTAAACCAAACAAAAATACAATTATATACCTAATTATTTCTTTATTTTTTCAATTTCTAAAAAACTTCAACTAAAATTTCTCTAATCATTATAAGGACAATTTTGTAAAATGGATATCAAAGTATCTAAAATGATATTTTTTCATTAACAAGATTATCCCCTAAAACGACACATTTTTCTTAATGGTTAAAATATTTTTTTTAAAGAAATTAATACTGAGTAGAATTGTACTAGTAGGAGAGTATGAAATTATTTTAAAAATCCAATTTAAAAAATCAATATTTTTTCTAATTTTTCTTGTTTTAAAAAATCATTCTAAGATAATAAAAATCATTTAAAAAATAAAGGAGTAGGTTTAAAATCTAAAGTTGTTTCTATATGCACTAAGCAAATCCTAAATACACTCATGTGCAGATTTAGGATCCGTTTGATCTAAGGGTTGACACGTGTCCGACAGTTATTACGAAAATTTTACAAAATAACCCAAATGAGTCATAAATCCATTCAATTTTAAAAAACAACACAAACAGATCATGAATCTATTCATGTTAAAATTAAAAATAAAAAGATGAAACTTAAAAAAAAGTGAACAATGAATCATAAATCCGTTACACATATGGAACGAATCCAAAAGATTCGTTACATTTATTTTCTTGAACATAATAATTACGAAAGAGATGTAATTCAACAGGTGAAATTGATTTAAAATCCGCAGTTGAGTGCATATAGCACTACTTTCAGTGTCTATATCCTTCCCTACATCTAACTACAAACGGAAAGGTTATATACACCGAGTACAAGTACTATATATATACACACTCAACACGAATAGATTCTAAATTTAATTGACCCTTAGTTGATGTGTCCTGCACTCCTACATTAAATACTTCTAATATTAAAAAGATAAGAAACGTATCAAAAATCCGTTCATTATAACTAATGGATCATAGATCGGTGATTTTTTTTTTTAAAGTTAACAAGGATGGATCAAAGATCCCTTCAATATATTAAAGATCTATTCATTATATTTTTAACGCCGTATAATACTTATTTAATGTTGAACATATATCAAAAAGAAATATACTATTCGTTTGTATTTAATTCATGTATATAACAACCTTTTTTTGGTTTTAATTCAACAAATGAATGAATTGACAACTTTAAATGTTTATTGGGATGAGAGAGAGGCTCTGTCCTCTCTCTTGAATTCGGCCCCAAACCCCCATCGCTACACCCATCACACCACTGCCACCCCAACACCGCACCACCACACCACCGCCACCACCCCATCACAGCACCACCGCACCACCCCACCACCCTCTTCCTAAAAAACCCTAACCTAAAAATCCCTTAATCCCTCCACCCTGCCTACCCAACGCCACCGCCGCCACTTCTCAGGCCACCACCGTCAACCGCGCCATCCCCCCTTTCTTAACCCAATCGGCTTGATCCTCGGGCGTTTCGGACCACCCTTCCTCCGTTTCGGCCGGTTAGGGTGTTTTTCCCCTCGGCGACCCGAGGCCGCCGCTGCCTCTTTCGCCCGACGTTGCCTCCCCTTCGACCTCCGATGGTTGGGCCGTGGTGTGTGTCGGCCGGTGCTTGGATGTCGGCGGTGGTCCGACTGTCCTCTCCGGTGTCGACGCGGCCGCCCCTCCTCCGGCGATGACGAGATCCCCATGCTCCTCCTTGGTCCTTGGGGCCCAAGCTTCGGGTCCTTGGGGCCCAAGTTTGGTTCCTCCGGGCCCAAGCTTCGGGTCCTTCGGGCCCAAGACTTTGGATAAAAAAAAAGAAAAAAAGAAAAAAAAAAAGAAAAAAACCCGAAAGGGTCGGATCCTTCCCGAAAGGGCTTGAAAATCCCGTTAGGGTTGAATAAATTCTCTTTCTTCTGAAAGGGAGTAAAGGTGCGCGTCTTCAAGGTTGGTTCTGGGTTGACATCCCTGTTGCTTGGCGGTCCTCTTCCGTGCTGGAGCTCTGGCAACCGGTGTGGTTGGCTGGGGTCGTGGTGGTGTGTATCGAGGCGACTCCGCGTCAGGCTATTCCTTGGAGGATCGTCTTCATTGCCCACAGGACTGGCTCTTGATTTACCGCTGGCCAACGGTATCGCCGCCTGGGGATGCTTGGCACCAGATTTTAGTCTACGTTGTCTCCAGCGTGTATGGGTTTGGCTCGCTTGTTCGTCCGGGATTATGCCTCCCACTTTGTAGTTGTTGCACCTTGTTATACATGTATAGACGGTTTCACCGTCTGCCGACTTAGTCGGCCTCTCGAGTAGTCAAGGTATGCCTGACTCTCGAATTATTTCCTAATAAAAAAAAAAAAAGGAGTATATAACAATTAACAACCTCCATTTTCAAAAAAAAAAAAAAAGTTGCAAAATTAGCTGACCGTAAAAGTGAAAGTATAGTCCAACAGTAGCAGCTAGCACAGAACAGAAATACCTCCCCCACTCGTGTACTGCAACTTACATTTACCGATTCGGTAAAAGAATTTATCTCCATCTCCATCTGCAGCACATGAATTACCGGAAAATGTGCCCCGGGCAGCCCCACACCCCCACCACCGCCCTGCCGACCATCCACGCACCCCACTTGTCCTCTCCCCCGCTTATCCTCCCCCTGTACTGCCCACCACGTACTCATCGGACGCTGACACTGACGCTGACTCACCTCCCCCCAAAATATTCCCTCATCTTTTCCTAAATCTCATCTTGATCCCAAATCCCAAATTTTCTTCAATTCAATTATCTCTCCATTGCCGCCGTGGCGTTACTAACAGTGATCTCATATCCTCCCGCTTCATCCTCATCTTCGTGAGGCTCCGCCGTGAACGCCGCCGGTGAGACGGCGGTGGACTTGGTGGCGTAGAGGGACTCGAGCTGGTAGTAGTAGGGGCAGGTCTTGGAATCCACCCGGGGCTTCTTGTTGCTCTCCTTCACCTTCCTGAAGTACTTGTTTATGTTCTCCCATTTCTCCTTGCACCTCTTCGCGCTCCGATTGTAACCGATCCTCTTCATCTCCGCCGAGATCTCCTCCCACAGCGGCCCTTTCGCCCCTCCCTCATGCTGGTACTTCTCCTCCATCGTCGTTCTCAGGTTTATCAGCGCCTCTATCTCCTCCTTCGGCCACCGCGACGAGCTCCCCCCGCTCTGATCTGATTCGCCGCGCTTCCTCGGCGGCGGCGTAGTTTCTGCTAGATTAATGTCGGCATTGATCGGTATTTGTTGCGGTTGCGAGATCGGAAGTGCTGCTGGAAGTGGAATTGGTGTTTGAGGTTGGAGGATTGCTGGAGGGAGAGGGATCTGCTGGTGATCGGAGAGTTGCTGGAGGAAGGAGGTGAGCGCGGCGTCTTTAGCGGAGGCCATAGATCGCTCGTGGACTAGGATTTCGCACTCGCGTTGAAGCCTTGCCAGTTCCTGAGCCTTCCAGGCTTCATCTCTTACCTTCCGATCGCTCTCTTTCTTCTCCATGACGTCTAGAAACTTCCTCTGAAGCTCGTCTTGCTTCGCAATCACGTCTTTCGTTAGCTTCACGAAGAAGTCCTTCCACTTCCGCTTCCTCCTCGATCTCCTCATCCCCGTTATCTCCTCATCGGACGACGTCGAAGATGAGGACGGTGTCCCCGACGGCGATCTTCCAGGGAAGCTTATCGGTTGATTATAGTTCTGCACCGGCGTTGCGGCTGGGATCGGGTGGATCTGCGGTGTTGTCGGCGTCGGATGAAGGAGTTGTGGTGTGGTTGATGGAACAGTGAATGTCGGTTGAGGTGGACGAGGCGGTGGCATTGCCATGGCGATCGGAACGGCTGATTCAATAGCAGGAAGGAAGGATTGCAGTTGGTCGAAGAATCGATAGGTTTTGCCGGCGCCTTTTCCGGCGCGGCTCTCCTTGGTGCGCTTGTGGTACTTGTAAACGTTCTCGAATTTCTCCCTGCATTTCTTGTCGCTCCGGCGATATCCTAACTCCGCCATTTTCCTGATTCACCAAGCAAAATTTAGCAACTGTGATTTTTTTTTTTTAAATATTATAATCGGAGACATGAAATCATACAGGGAATGGAAATTGAGGTTGTTAAAAGAGAACTATATATGAATTGAAGGCCAAGGTGCGGTTCACGTACATCATATAGAAGATCAGGAAGAGCAAATCTGTCATTTCAATGAAACAAGATAGATTGAGCTAATGTATACAGGAGTTAATTTCTGCAACTTGCAAGTGAGAAATTAAACACAACAAAGAAGGATACGGTCAATGGAAATGATCATCTTTAACGTGCATTTGCACTGCAAAATCGATTATAGTGAACTGAATCTGGAAGCAAATCGATCTATGAATCGAGATCCATTAATTAAAATTAAAGTTAGATTTAAAATTCAATTGACAAATTATACAAGTAGAATCAATATGGAAATTACCTAATCTGCTTTTTCAAAGGATCGGAAGATTAAATTGAAGAGTGAAAACGAAAGTAAATCATGGAATCACCTTGATACTTGTTCCCAAAGAGGTCCTTTGTGACTGGAATCGCGGAACACCGCATCCATATCCGACCTTATCTGCAAAAGCGCCAGCGTCTCCTGCTTGGGCCACCGATTCCCACCGCTTCCGCCGCTCCCTAATTCCTCGCTTCCTCCGGCCGCCATATCTATGCTGGCTCCAGCTCCGCCTTCTTGGTGACGAGCTCCGTTGGTACCGGCGGGAGAGGCGCTGGCTCCGGCGCCGGTTTCTGCTTCTGGTTGCAGCATGAAGATCGATATGACAATTTACAGCTGAAAAAAGATTAAAATTATTTTGATAATAATCTGAAAATTTCTACAACAACAATAAATAAAAAGATTGGGTGAAGTGTATTTATACAGGAGAAAAGAGGAGGGGATTTGTGTAATGTGGAGCGAAGCGGTGAAATATTTTTAAAGAAATAAAAATAAAAATAATTTATGGGTTGTAATTATGTATGTATCTTTGTATTCATGTGTTCATGTATGTGGTTGCTTGGAGTTGGGGATCTGGCTGTCGATTTCCACCTTGACCCCTCAATTTATATATTATATATATAGATATTTATTAAAATTAATTTCTATCTTTTAGCCGGGGAATCTTTTGCTCTTTTAATAAAGTATTATTTCAATCTCTTTCTGTTTTTTGTTTTTGTTTTTTTTTTTGAGCAAGATAAAATTCAGTTCTCTAGACAAGTCTAGAGAAACCGAGAGACCGGACAAGTCGGTGGATGGACTAACCATTATGTACAACCAAATGAAATAACAGAAGCAAATGGCAGAAAGAAAATAACACGAAGCAAATGACGGAATTAAAAATGCAAAACTAAAAAAAACCGTGCTAGCTATCCTAAACCGTAAAACAAAACCAACACGACAAATGAACCAATCCGCCAACGGAAGACACACACAGAGAACCCTGGGGACACCAGCGGACATCTCAGATTATGGACTCTGAAGAGCCATAAGATATCGATCGCAAATCCACGACGTCTTCGGATACAGCAAATCAAACATCGTTCACATGAGGCCTGCATCACAACAAGAACAGCATAACACACCATGCCGTAAATCCAAACCTAAGCCAAACTATTGCTCAATAAAAACCCCAACCCGTCTCAAAACCTCAAGGACGATAACAAGATCGTAGGAGACTACTAGGTAGTCAAAATAGAGACGATAGAGACGGGACAGAGCAAAGAAATTGAACAACAATCCAAAGGCATAGGCAAAGAAAGACGGAATGGAAGGGAGAACCCCTGAAATGGCGTTGTTACAAAGCAAGAACCAAGAGCGTTGAGCCACAACCCACACACGAAGGTGGGCCGCGGCGAAATTAGGTTGGTGAGGGAGGCTGGATGGCAGAGCCGGAGGTGTCATAGTGGAGGCCGGAAACCCGGGCCGAGCCGAGGTAGGCGGGAGCAGAGTCGCGGAAGGCTAAGGACGCGGGGGCCTAGGTTGCTGAGTGCTGCAGGACGAGAGCATGTCGGGGAAGTTTCAGCGCGAGGGCGGAGCCGCGGCTGAAGGTTGTAGGCGAGGGCGATGGAGGCGGGGGCGAAGCTGATTGAGTTTTGGTGAAGCCCCTGTAGACAAGGGAAGGAGGCGTCGGAGCCTATTGGGCGGTGATGGATCCGATTGGGCGGTGATGGAGCTCGGTGGTGAACCGAAGGTGGCCAGCAGAAGCCAGGTTGATGGTGGTGGCGACGGTAGCCGAGCACAAACGCGCGCGATGCGAGCGGCGGTGCCCAACTAGGTCGAGGAGGATGGTGGCGGCGGGCCAAACCCCTGACATCGGGAGACGAAGATTGGCTGGTGAGGCTTGGAAGAGAGAGGCCGGGCTGAGGAGGTCGACCAGGTGGTGGCCGGTGAGCCTGGGGAGGCGATGGAGTTGTTGAAGAGCAGAGGCGGCTGTCAAGCCTGAAAACGCTCAAAGAGAGCGTTTTAGGTTAAATTTTTTAACAATCTCTTTCTGTTTAGTTTCTCCCCTCATAGATAATACTGTAATATTGTAATGAAATGTTATATGTTTGTGAATTTAAAATTTAAAAATTATAACAATTTCTGTTTCCTCTCAACAAATAATAATTTAAAGTTTCAACTACTCATCCACCTGGGATGTTATAATAATAATAATAATAATAATAATAATAATAATAATAATAATAATAATAATAATAATAATAATTTAAAGTTTCAACTAGTCATCCACCTGCTACAAGTCTGGGATTTCTGCTAGTAAGGAGGTTGATATCGGTTTGGTTGATTGGCATGATAAGCCTCTTCGTCCGGCGGATTTGCTACTTTATTATTGGGAGAGAGGGCGGGATGTTTGTGTCGATCTGACGGGATCCTCCCCTTTGACCCAGTCTGGGATGTCTGACTTTGTGCATGGTCGTGCTGTTGTTGATGTTGCTCGGCGTAAGTGTGTCAAGTATTGAGATTTGTGCACGGCAGCTGGTTATGGTTTCCTACCCTTCTCCTTCTCTTCGTTGGGGGAGTTAGATACGGATGCGGTTGCCTTGCTGAAGCGGATGCAGAAATTCTCCGTATCTCAGGATGCCGGGGCTCGTGTTGTTGCTTATATTTTTACTAGACTCAGTTTTATTATCGATAAGGGAGTGAGTGCCCAGATAGTATCTCAGCTACCCACTAATTTCTTGTAAATAGTAATTGGTTAATAATAATAAAATAATAATAAATAATAATAATAATAATAAATAATATAAATTCAATGCTTACTCTCGTCGGACCCAGACAAGTAGAGGCACCCCTACAGGAAAGCCTAGAGGTAGTTGGGAGACCATCATGAGAAACCTTCCAAAGAAAATTTTTAACTTTTGGCGGAATGTTCATTTTCCATATCTAGACGTTGTTGTCTAAGTGTAAGGATGATTGAGCTGTTATTAATTTATATGCGCTATTAGTGGTAAACCACCAAGCTCTATCGGGCCACCAGTAAAGCCGATTCTCAAAATGAGAAGTGGGTAGCGGAATTTCTAGAATTTCATTTACTAAGCAATTAGGTAACGCATTTTGTAACTTCTCTGTCCACCATCTACTCCCCATAGTATAGTCACTAACAGATTCCTCCATGTTATTGATTTGTGGGCAATCATCTCTAGGCATCAGAGAAGAGGTTGTAATCCAATTATCGGTTCAGAACTTGATTGATTTCCCATTTCCAACTGACCAAATAAGCCCCGACTTAAATTTGTCGATTAGAGTTGTCAGCTTTGCCCACTTCCAGGAGACGGCCCCACTTTTCGTGTAATCAAAAATGTTGGTGGAGCGAAGATATTTGTGTCTAATTAAAGTAATCCAGACATTATTTGGTTCTGCCAAAATCTTCCATAAGAGTTTCATTTGAAGGGCTTCATTCATCTCTTTTGATTTCCGAATCCCTAATCCCCCACACTGTTTTGTTCTGCAAATCCTATCCCAGCTTATAAGCGGCCAATGTTGAAGATCCTTATTCCAAAAGAAGGTACGATTAATCTGATCAAGTTCTTTGTGCATTGCGGCGGGGAGCATGAAATTTTGCATAACATACAGTGGCTTTGCTGATAAATTGGAGTTGATTAAAATTGCACGCCCTTGTTGTGATAGAGCGTTTGCACGCCATTTACTTAATTTTTCTTTATATTTACAGATGATATCTTCGAACATGTGTTTGTTTACTCTTCCATTGATAATCGGACAACCCATATATTTTTCCAAAGAATTTTCATTTGTAATATCTAGGCAGTTACAAAGCTCTAGGATCCTATGGTTCGAGATACCTTTTGTGCCTTGGAAACTTGATTTATGATAATTAACTTTTTGTCCAGAAATTTTGCAGTATGAATCAATTATTGATCTCACTTTAAGTGTGGCATCCACGCTACCTTTTGAGAAAATAATAACGCCGTCAGCAAAGGAGAGGAACGGAATTCAAGGGCCACTTCTACCACAAGGAAAGCCAATGGAGGTTATATCATATCCAAGTTTGCTTCAGCTGAGAGTTTCAGTGCCAGGATTTCGGCCCTTAGAATAAATAGGAAAGGGGATATTGGGTCCCCCTGTCGGAGACCTTTGGTTGGAAGGAACAAGTCTGTAGGTCCGTTGTTTACTAACACTGAGAAGGAAACCGTAGTTACACATTCCATAACCCATGATACGAAAGTATCGTGGAACCTAAATTTTTCTAGTACCTTTTTTGTGAAATTCCAATCAACTCTATCATATGCTTTCTCCATATCTAATTTTATCGCCAGCCAACCCTCACGACCCTTACGAGATCGGAAAGAGTGAAAGATTTCATGAGCTATTAGAACATAATCTTGAACAACTATGTCTGACACAAATGCACCCTGAAGAGGGTGAATAAGTTTACCAATAATTGATTTGATTCTAGCTTTCAAGATTTTAGATATAATTTTATATAAATTTGAACACAGACTGATTGGGCGGTAGTGACTAGTAGTTGTCGGGTTGTCTCATTTCGTAATAAGGGAAATAAACGTGTGATTTATTTGTTTAAGCAATTTTCCATAATGGAAAAAACCTTTAACAACTCTAATTACTGACTATATCCCAATATTTTTTATAGAATTCGGCTGTAAATCCATCAGGACCTAGGGATTTATTTTTGCCCAAATTGAAGACAATCGATTTTATTTCCATGTTTGATGGATGTCGAATATGAAAATCATTTTCCTCAAAAGTTATTGATGGATGAATTAAACCCAACATTTCATTTAGAAGTCCGTCATCAATAGACTCTTGTCTGAATCTCTTTTCGAAATCACCCTTGATTTAATTTCTGACATTTTCCTCACCCACAATCAATGTTCCTTCAGGAGTAGTAATGTTACGAATCTGTTTCCTATGTCTCCTATCTGACGCAACGCGGTGGAAATACGATGTGTTGGAGTTCGAAAGCTTGAGATGTTTGGATTTGGCTCTTTGCTTCCAAAAAGATTTTTGGAAAAGCAGGAGCTTTTCCTTCTTTCTAATAAGACACTTTTTCTTACTGAGGTTTGTTTGTACATTATTTACTAATAGTGAGGATTGAATTGTGAAGCAACTCAATCTCCACGTCTTTTAATTGACGAAATATATATTCCCAAAGGTTGTCTTATTCCAATCTTTTGATTTTTTCTTAAGAATTTTTTGTTTAAACATAAGTTGAAACATAGCAGAGCCAGAACAATTAGCTCGCCAGGATTGTTTGACTATGTTGCGGAAATCCTTCCGTTGCAGCCAAGCATTCTCAAACTTAAACGGAGGAGCTTTGAAGGTAGAATTGTTCTCAAGAGATATTGATATGGGGCGGTGATCAGATGAAGAAAATGCCCCATTATTTGTAATTAGGTTAGGAAATTTCTCAATAATCTGCTGATGAACAAGCACCCGGTCTATTTTTTCAAGAATATTAAAATCTTCGTCGGGATTTTTCCTCCAGGTGAATGGATTCCCGAAAGTGTGGAGATCCGTGAGTGAACATTCATTTTTGAATGTTAGGAGTCGAGTAAACCGGGAAGGGTGGGTGGTAGCTCCACCTAATTTATCTGCACTACATAGTATTTCATTTAAATCTCCTAATACAATGCATGGATGAGCGAGTCATTCACTATTGAAGTTAGGGTTTCCCAGAACGAGACTTTCTCATTGGGGGCATGAGGGGCATAAACAAATAGGGCTAGGATAGTGAACCCATCAATATAACTTTCGAGGCGGAGACCATTAATAATCCCGAGTAAGTGAAATACGACAGAAATGGACACATTTGATAATTGATGAGTTTTCCATAATAAACCAATTCCGCCCGATCGCCCATTAGTAGGCGACCAGATAGCTTCATCGAAGCCAGCACTTTTCCAGAATTTATCTTCGGGAATAGACTCCGATTTAGTTTCTGCTAATGCCATTATTTGAATATGCTCATTTTTGCACAATGTATTAATCTCATTCCAAAAGTAAAAATATATAAAATAGATATACCTTTTTTTTGGTGTAATATAAAATCACAACCATTACTCTAGTTGTGAAAATCCCTTTTTTTTGGTGTAATAGAAAATCCTTATTTAGGTTGAATAGTACCTATACCGGTTGAATGAATCCTTGAATGTTTTTTTTTTTTATTAAATAAAATAGAACAAGTGTACCTTTCGATTAATTTATTTACATTGCAAGTGAAATTACTGGAGTTTAAACTAAACACTTGGTTTCGAAGAGCTGTTTACTGAAAACTAAATTGAAGATAATTAATTAAGTTACATTAGATTAAAGACGATACACTTAAACCAAATACTCATATTGAGTGGAGTTATCATAAATTGAAATGCATGTTCAGGACAAATAAGTGGAGTGAGTTGGATCATACCATCAAAAGACAATATATACTGATTGAATTAAACATGGGATGTGCCCATCTGCATCATTTTGTACGTGATTGATCGAATGGTACAACACTAATTAAATGTGTGTGGCACGATTTTTTTTTAAAATATAAAAGAAAATTATAAAAAAATTAAACAATTTACCATTTGTAAATGAAAAAAAGGGTTAAATTGAGTGAATATCCATTTTTCATGTTAAAATTAAGTAAATGTCCACTTTTTTACATAATTAAGTCAATGCCCATTTTTTCCAAAAATACCCCTAATTCTCCATCCCTCACCCTTCCCTCTTTCCCATTTGACCATTTTTAATTTTAACATTGACTAATCAACATTGACCATTCCGGTCAACGTCTGCATTTGGTAACAATTTTTTGGTGACAGTTGAGTATATTTTTCTGGTGACAGTTAATTGTGACAATTATTTTGGTGACAATTAATTTTTTAATTTTAACATTGACTAGTCAACATTGACCATTCCGCTTGCTCGTTCTGGAATCGTCTTCATCTTAAATTTCGCTGACGCAGTGGAACCTGGAATCGCCTTCATCATTTTCTTCATCTTCAATCTCAGATCTTCAACCGCAGATCCATGCCATCTTCGAGGCGCTCCAGATCTTCAATCCCGGATCCATGCCATACATGCCATCTCCTCCTCATATCTTCACCTTCAATCTCAGATCTTCAATCGGCTTCATCAATGTCTTCCTTCAATCGGAGCCCCGGAGTTTGCCGGCCTTGCTTCAAATCGAGACACCGAAGCTTCCCAGATGCGTCGGCCTTGCTTCAGATCCGGTCAGGCGGCTAGGCGAGCACGCAATCGGCTAGAGAGGGATTCGTCCTTGCTTTATATCTGAGGAGAAGAGGTGAGCGAGCGAGGGATCAGGATCGGTGAGAGATTGAGATCTGAGCGATAGAGGTGAGCGAGCGAGCGAGAGATCTGATCCACTTAATTGGATTAGGGTTATATAGTGGACAGTTTTCCAATTTGTCCAAAAAGTTGGACAATTCACCAATTTGTCAAAAAAAAAGTGTCTGTTTGGCAAAAAAAATTCAAAAAAAGTTTTTGGCATAGATGACTTTTTGCACCACGAGTTGAAACCTCATTGCTTGTCTAGATAAGCAATGAGGTTTCAACTCATGACCTCTTACAATACTTTTGTTTCCCTTTCTCTCTTTATTAGCTAAGCTACACAACTTTTAAGTTCTTTTTCACATTTTTTAATATTTTTTTTACCTTTTTAAAAAAAAAATTAAAAAAAATATTGCGAATTTCCGTCGCCGAAGAGGGGCACCATCCCTGTGACCGCCATTGGTTTCAAGGGGAAAGGGAAAAGATTTGGGGAAGATAGAGAGATTAGAGAAGAAGATGAGTTTAGGGATAAGAGAGAGTAAATGCAGATAGAGATAGTAAGAGTGTAAGGAGAAAGAGTAAATTGTTTGTTTGATTGTTGATTGAATGATTCCCCCAATTACAATTAAGGGTATATATGCTAATACCCTTATCATATACTTACTCTTATATATACCTGACATATGAATTTATTTAAAAAAATTTAATTAAAAAAAATATTTTATAGAGTTTTTATCTCCTTAAAATGTGTGTCGAAAATAAATTACGTTCATTATAAAAATAGAGGGAGTATGTTTTTATTAGAAGTAAATTCGGTTATAGTATATTATGATGAAAATCAATGATCGGTCGACTTTAATGTTTAAAAAGTTAGGTATACTCGTAAAAAAATGTATAATATATCAGTTGATGTTTTGAAAATAAAATTCATTGAAAGGAACATAATGATTGTGAAAAATAATTTATAATATACATCCTTTATTATTATTATTTTAAAATGCTCTAAATGTATATGATTTGCCCAAGAAGATAACCGTGGTGTGTATAAATATACTTACAAATATCAATACCAAATGAATAATTTTTCTTGAGCAAATAGATAATTTTAAGTAATTTTATCTTATATTTTTTGAAAAAAAAAAAGGATGGATTGAAGCGGATTTTAACCTGCTTTTAATTTCAAGCCTAATGATGTACTGCAGGTTTTAAAGAGAAAATTCAAATACTTGACATGTGGTGTACCCCGAAACAAACTCTCACTCAAATTCTCACAACAATAAATAATACATACTACACGAAACATGATCAGACCAAAAACCCCACTAATTGGAGAATCTCTACTACTAAAAACATGATTCTCACTGAGAAAACGACCATATTCCGCTAAAAAGGTTTTAATGAAGTTTAGCTTTTGGAATATAAGAGGCCTCAGCAGAAGGAATGTTTGGACCCACATTGAATCTACTACTAGAACAGAACACATAAAAATCATAATGCTAGCTGAAACCAAAATAACAAACCCTCCGCCGGACAAGTGCTGGAGAAAGCCAGGATTTGACAAAATGCATTTCATCCCCTCTAATGGACTTGCGGGAGGCCTTTGCCTCCTTTGGAAAGAATCACAATTCCATAATGAAACATTCACAATAAGAAGCTCGACGGACCGTATCATCCAAGCAGACTACATTAACACGGATCTTAACATTGATGTCGAAATCTTATTCGTTTATGCAACCCCGTACGCAAAGGAAAAAAACAATTTCTGGGCCTCTCTCTCAGGCTATATTCACAATGCTAAAGAATCACTGATTATTATTGGAGACCTAAACGAAATTTTGGAACCGGCCGACAAATTAGGGGGCAGAACCCCTTCTGCAAATAGATTCGCAAGACTCCAAGACACTATCAGAACCTTCAACCTGGTTGACTCCCCTACTAATGGGAACGATTACACTTGGAGAAAACGTGAACATGGCACCGATAACATATTTGAAAAATTAGACCGAGCTATGGTCAGCCACCCTATCCTAAAGCAATTTCCGAATCTAAGTACTAAAATCCATGCGTTTCTAAAATCGGACCATGCCCAGATCACTTTGGATCTCATGGATAACCGCAAACCAAAATTACAGCCCTTCAATTTTGAGATGGCTTGGACAGCGAAACCTGACTATGAAACTGTTGTGCGATCAGCATGGAGGTTAGACACCCCCGGTTCTAAAATGTACAAACAAACTAAAAAACTACAAGAAGTCAAAAGAAAGAGCAAGGTCTGGAGCAAAGTAACTTTTGGAAATGTTTTTCGGCAAATCAAACAAGTAGAGACAGACCTTCTACAATCACAAAAAAATCTTTGCCATGCCTACAACCATAACCTGGATAACAAAATCAAAAGGCTCACTTCTAAGCACTCCTCCCTCCTTTCCTTCCAGCAAAAATACTGGGGACAGAGGGCGAAAAGAATGCACATAAGATCCATAGACGCCAACACCAAATACTTCCATAAAATA
Source organism: Persicaria tinctoria (assembly GCA_037127255.1). Classification (NCBI taxonomy): domain Eukaryota; kingdom Viridiplantae; phylum Streptophyta; class Magnoliopsida; order Caryophyllales; family Polygonaceae; genus Persicaria; species Persicaria tinctoria. Next base: position 14,782,073 of record JBANSL010000012.1, read on the forward strand.
GCAACAGGAAGGAGGAATAGAAACATAATAAGACATTTACAAACTACGGGAGGGATAACAATCAATAAAGAAGAAGAAATAAGAAACTTAATCAAGCACGATTTTAGCCAAAGATTCAAGCAACATACTAGACAACAAACACGAAATAACCTCCTTCAACATATAGAGAATGAAATCTCAAACGAAGACAATGAATGGCTTACTAGACAAGTCACGAACTCGGAAATAAAAAATGCGGTCTTCAGTCTTGCAAATGAAAAATCTCCTGGGCCTGATGGTTTTCCTGCTGGTTTCTTCAAAAAATACTGGCATATAGTTGAACCATCGGTAATCAAAGCAGTTAAGAGTTTCTTTCTTAGCGGAAGGATCCTAAAGCAAACAAACCATACGTTCATAGCACTAATAGCAAAAATAGATAACCCAACCACAACTTCTCATTATAGGCCTATTAGTCTATGCTCAACAACATACAAAATTATTTCCAAAATTCTAGCTTCAAGACTAAAAAGGATAATCCCTAAAATAACTAATCCACTACAAAGTGCCTTCTCATCAGGCAGATCAATACAAGATAACATCTTAATAGCAAATGAAATCTTCCACTCCTTCTCAAAGAAAAATGGAAAATCAGGCTGGATGGCTGTAAAGCTCGACATGGAAAAAGCATTTGATATGGTCGACTGGAATGTCTTACTATCAATTATGTCAAAATTTGGTTTCTCTCCCAAATTCACTCTTTGGATCAAAGAATGCATAACCACAGTCACATACTCGGTATTAGTAAACAACGAACCCACTGACATCTTCTTTCCTGAAAGAGGAATACGCCAAGGATGCCCACTCTCACCATATCTCTTCTTAATAATTTCTGAAATCCTAGCACGTGGGTTGCAACACGAATCGGAAAAACCACAAAGTCACCTAGGAGTCAAACTGACGCAAGGAGGAACAAAAATTCCTTTCCTAGCATTCGCGGATGATATTGTAATCTTTGCTTATACAACCAAAACAGGTTGTGAACAAATAAACAAAATCCTGACAGATTATTCGTCTATTTCAGGACAAAAGGTAAATAGACATAAATCTCAATTTCAAACATCCAAAAACATCACTAACACCCAGAAAAATCTAATCAGAAACGAGCTAGAAATAGCACACACCCCAAAAATGGGTGCCTATTTGGGTTGCCCCCTAATAGAAGGAAGAATGACAAAAGATGAATTCACAGAGCTTCTAACTAACACCAAATCACATCTTCAAAGATGGAAAGCTAATTGCCTTTCTCAAGCTGGGCGTTGCACTCTAATCAAAACAACGCTCGCCGCAAAACCATTACACATAATGCAATGCTTCATACTACCCAAATCGGTCCATACAGAACTAGATAGGATTAATCGAAACTTTCTCTGGAACAAAGGACCAAACCATAAACCCCTCATAGGTTGGTATGAGGTGTGCAAAACCAAGGAAAATGGAGGACTGGGGCTTCGAAGCTCGGAGGACATGAATAGAGCTCTCCAAATGAAATTGCTCTGGAAAATTTTAGCAGAACCGACTAGTCCATGGGTCAAACTAATTAAAGAAAAATATCTTAAGAACCAAAACATTCTCACATATCAAAAGCGAGGTACGTCCTCATGGCAATGGACCCAGTTAATGAAACTTGTCCCGACTTTTAAACAAGGCCTTAATTGGTCTATAGGAGATGGCGCCTTTATCAATTTTTGGCATGATCATTGGTTAGGCAATACATCCTTAATCTCTTCTATTTTAGCAACCCAACAGGTAGACGACACAATCAACATAAAACATTTCATCAATAACAACAAAACTTGGAATCAAGATAAATTACAGGCTGAATTACAAAACCTAATTCCTAACAACCTTATTGAAACTATCAAGACAATACCAATACCACAACACATTCAAGTAGACAGGCTCTACTGGAAATGGAGCAAAAATGGATGGTTCAGCACCAAATCAGCTATTGATATGATATACAACCACAAAAAACACGAAACATCAGACATAAATTGGATATGGGAACTTGATATCCCCCCAAAGATAAAGTCTTTCTTATGGAAATTTCTTAAAAACGGAGTTCCCACTTCAGCCAGACTAGCTTCACGGCGCCTGAGAATTCCAACAACTGTCCCCACTGCGACTGTTGCTATGAGGACCTATACCACTTATTATGGAACTGCCCCGTTACAAGGGAAACTCTGATTGCAAATAACCCTGGAACATTTCGGAAAATAAACGGTTGTTTCAGCATAGATGACCAATTAAACAACACACTATGGGAAATTAAAAATACGATTGGGAAAAAATGTTTCGAAGATCTCTGCTTTGCTTGGTGGGGTATATGGTACTTCAGAAACAAAACGCTATTTGAGAACATAACACCAGACATAAGACGCATATTATCCTTTATAAAGGAACAAACATTTGTCTGGAAGACATCAAACTTAAGATGCCCGGACTACTGTAAAAACACCAAAAACGTATCCACAAATATGGACAAACAAAGAATTATTTCAAAGAGGAAAAGAACTAAATGGGAGCCCCCGCCAATCGGAACTCATAAGCTAAACTTTGACGGTTCATTTTCTGCGGATGGTTTGGCCTCTTATGGATTCATTATACGTGATCTTGTAGGTTTCCCAATCTTCGCCGGAAATGGGCCCTCCCCAATCAATTCTGTTTGTGGCTGCGAAAGTTTAGGTCTCTAGAGAGGACTTAAGGCCGCAACGGAACTGAAGTTAACGAATCTTATCATTGAGGGAGACAACTTAACAATAATAAAAAATATGAAAGGTATAGGAAAGCCTACTGGGGACTCTGAAATGATTGTCTCGGACAGTCTAGTCTCGCTGGGCTTTTTTGGTTCTGTTGAGATTCGTCATATATTCCGTGAGGCAAATTCGGTAGCTGATCGCTTATCACGTATCACTACAGCCAACTACGGTATTTGGACTCCTGATGACTCTCTGTTGCATAGTCTCATCCGCAAGAATGCTCTTGGCTGATAGAGCTTGCCCTATGGTCAAATTTTTTTCGTTTCAAAAAAAAAAAAAAAAAAAAAAAAAAAAATACTTGACATGTGACGATTTCAACTTTTAACATTATGTAAAGTATCCCTTCTTAATTAAATTCACTTACATTTGTTTTGCTTGTAAAGGAGATCACATGCAATTAATTAACTTTTTTTTTTAGTAGGACTACCACTAAACATGCACCTCCTATTTGTATATTGTAAATCCAAATAAGGCATTTTAGGACAATGTGGTGTTTACCTTAATTGTCCACATGATTGGAGAAGGAATCATATACTTTCCTTTTAATTACATTTTACATTATTGTATATATTTGCTCCTATTTTTTGAAAGCAACTAATTTGAAAAATTAATGATAATTTTACTTTTAAAAGTTAACTGCAACGTGCATAGTCCTTTATATCACCTTCTCACTTTGGGCTCCCATAATATTCCCATTATCAAACCAATTACATATATACTTTATGTTCAACAAAAAAAAACATACATACTTTATACCCCACCCATTTTATAAAATCGACATTTTCCCAACCAATTAAAAGTAGATAAAAATATCTTTCACTTTACTCTCCAATTACATCTTTTCAATTCAAACCCCTAAAAATATTTAATATATATATCTTCAATTTTTTTATAAGGTAAATATTTGGATAGACCACCTTCAAAGAGCATTCTTTCGAATGAGGATACACAACTCGCGATCTTTCAGGAGAGGGGGTCGAGAAAGCGGGTCAGTCAGTGCCAAACGGGCTATCCTATCTGACACCGTGTTGATCTCGACGGGAAAGCATGTGAGACAGAAACCGAGTCGAACAATTGTAACAAGAACAGACCGTCCATGATGACGATCTCGATCTCCCACGAACAACTCCAACATCCCTTGACCACATGTACAATTGTCAGATTGTCGCCCTCCACCAAGATATTGTGAACTCCGAGCTCCCTTCCTACTGAGAATTTATCGTCATTTTTAAAATAAAGGTAAATAATCTATTAAGGGTCCGTTTTTATGATATTATACAAGGTAAATGGAATGAAAACAAATTTTGCACAAGAAAATATATTATAGAGAAGTTTTGTGAGTATGATATAAGAATGCTCATTTTTATATGAAAAATAAGATCGGGGGTAATGATTAGAAGAGTGTTATGGTTATCCCTTGTTCAGAACAAGTGATTAAAAAGATAGAAATAAAACAAATTTTGTATGAAAAAATGGAAGATGAGAGTAATGTTTATAACAATGTATATTGAATTAAAAATATATTTTTATTTATCTCGTTTATCTTGTTTGGTTTAACACGGAAATAACAATTTTCGGGAAGTAACTTCTCGAGAATTGAATTCCCACAAGTTTCACTTTTCATGAATTTAAAAAGTATGTTTTGTTACGTTTTAGATGGTAAGAATTAAGGCCTCGTTTGGTTACACTTTTACTTCTCGGAAAGTACAAATTCTCAGGAATTTACAATACATGTGTTTGGTATAATTTTTTTAAACTAAAAAACCCAGGAATTAGAATTCCCGAGAATTGGAATTTCTACAAAATGTGGGAATTAAACTTACCATGAGGGGGATGGGTAAGATCTACTTCCCCCTTATCTTCCCCAAATCTTTTATTTATATTTTTATAAAGAAAATCTCTAATTTTTCCATATTAATAAGATGAATTTATTTATATATAAAGGTTATAAAAGTAATTTAAAATCAATTGTTATCAAATCCGTGTTCAACCAAACAAAATGCAGTAATTGGGCTCATGAGAATTTATTTGTAAACAAACATATTTTCATACTTTCCGATAAGTAAAATTCATGGGGATTCGAGACATGAAATGTAACCCCATAAATGACTCCATGTTTTAAAGGTTGACCCTCCCACTAAAAATCTCGTCGATGGTCGAGGGGGCGAAAAATTGATCTCTAATTTGTTTTCAAAAAAAATCATCAATATTTAAAGTTTTCGGGTTTAATCATAGTATTAAGTTATGAAATTTAACAAACGATGAGTATGATAGAAGTGTATTAATTTGGTAAATGATGTGAAAAATAATTTATATCGCTTAAGTCTTGAAACGTTTATAACTTTTTACTCAGTTATCGGATTTGAACTTATAATATATCAAATCGAAGTTATCGACGAGACCAGTATATATATATATTAAATTTCATTTTTCATTGGATGAGGGGGGCAACTGCCACCCCGATCCTTTAAAGGATTCGCCCCTGATTGCACCAACTTGTGATTTGTGATTGGTGATAATGTACAATTTTAAATGCCCATGTTTGTAGACAAGTAAAAAGAGAAGGGGAGCGGCGCCCGGGGACATGAAAGAAATGTACATAAATGTTAAATAGAAAGCATATGTGTATCATCGATCACATGTGATGTGGCCGGCGTAAGTAAACCTTTATTTTAAGACAACGTACCTTCGATGTATTGATCGAACCTACCTTGGCATGCTACATTGTTCCTTGTTGCTGTTATTATTATTATCGATTTTTTTTATCCTATACCCTAATAATACTAATTTGAATTTTTTTTTTAATTTTAATTAGTTTAAATTTTTTAATTAGATTCCTACTGTTGTTTTTTTTTAGAAAATATTTTTCAATTTAGGATCTTATAGGGCATAGGTCAACAATCTCAATTGGAAAAGATTTCCCAAATTTAAATTATTTTTGTCTTTCTTAAAATTGTTTTCCTATGATCGCTTCTCTATTTGCAGGTAGAGAATATTTCCCGATTAAAATTGTTAACGAAATATCGTTATTATATATTATATATTACGAACAAGCGTTGTGGGCTCTAAGAGCATCTTCCCCCGTATGCCATAATGGCTAAGGGAAATAGCCTACCAAAAGAGAATATTCTCTGAAATATTCTCTTTTGGCCTATTGTGCAGTTTGGTTGTTCCCACCGTATGCCAATTTTGACAGGCTAATTTTCTATAAATACTCCTACAATTTAGAACATTCACATCTCATTTTCATCACTCGATTCTATCGTTATCATTTCGATTTGAAAAGAATAATGCGGATCTACCAGAATATTAAATGTGACTATGATTCAATAGTTTGTTGTTGCATTTTATATTTGTTTTTTCTTCTTTAGTACTTTAAGCAACTTAATATTTATTTTTTATTATAATTTTGATGAATCTATAATAGAAAAGATTAATTTCATTTTCTAAAAATATTATATGTGCAATAATAATTCAAATATATAAAATATTATAGTCATATCGAAGAACTTTTGAATATCTTAACAATACTACACATTTTATTTTTAATTGAAAATCATAACTATATAATATATAGATTTATAATTGTATTTTTGTAAATTTACATAAATATTAAACACTTCAAAAATAAATAAATAAATAAATAGGATTTGGCCTTCCAAAAGTGGAAGCCAAATTTGGGCTTTGTTTTGGAATTAGGTCAAATACAAAAGGCTAAAATGAGATTTGACCTAAGATAGGAGCAAAATTTGGCAAAAACCCATTTTTGACTTACCATGGGAGATGCCCGAAGGGGGGCCGAATATCGTTGTCTACTTTTTCGTCATTAACTCATTTCCTCTCCCATTGCCAAATTTCAGGCCATTTTCGATAATGCAATAACAAGTGGAGAAAAACATAAAATCAATTCTGTACAAAAAGAGGAAATTTGATGAACTTTCAAAATTCTAAGGTGTAAATTAAATCTCTTGGGTTGGAGCCACAACCCATCTGACTTGCAAAGTATTCGATGTGTGGCTGGCTTGAAATTGAAACAGTTGTTAGATGGAGAATTAGTTTTCAAATCACAGTCGAGTATAGATTAGAAATACTGATATAATAAATATTCTTTTACGAAAAAAAGTGACCCAGTATCACCAAATCTATTTATCGGGTGATAATATTTTCACCGCTAATTTTTACTATTTCCATCGCTAATCACCGTATAATTTTGCGGTGGTTTTAATGACCGTCAACGAGGCCACCGCATAGGTTGACGGTGGCCACCACCATACTTTGCGGTGGGTTGCGGAGTATACATGTCCAAAATCGTCGCCATAACGGTCCTAAACCGTCGCCATGACCCACTGCATATGTATACGATGGGTTTAAACCGTCGCCATAACGGCCCAAAACTGTCGTCATAACGGTCCAAAATCCACCGTATACCCATGCGGTGAGTTATGACGACGGTTTTGGATAACTTCTACAAACAGTTTTCAATTGCCCAAAAACCCACCGCATGTATACGGTGAGTTCGTATACAGTCAACGGATCCACCGCATGTTTATGCAGTGGGTTTGGGAAAAAGTGGATTAAGACCACCGCATACCTATGCGGTGATTAGCGGTGGAAATAGTAAAAATTAGCGGTGAAAATATCTGCCCCGCTATTTATCATTGAAGTAGAATTATTGGGAAGAAAACTTCACCAATAGAGTGATGAGGACAACAACAAAATTGTGGGGTTTATACCATGCAAAAATGGAAGTTATATTCCATTTATTTCATTTGCAAATGATATCATGATCTTTGCAAAAGCAAACCAGCAAGCTTGCACCAACGTAAAAGAAATCTAGATAAATATTGCACCATATTGAGACAAAAAGTAAATTTCCTCAAATATGTCTTTTAGGTAACAAAAGAAGTAACAAGCCAACAGAAACAAACTATACAAAGCACACTCACACATACTAAACATCACCACATTAGATAAATAATTGGGTTGCTCAATTAATAATAGAAAAACAAATAAGAATATGTTATAGGAAACGATTGGAAGTACTAAAGATCAACTGGCAAAATGGAAGGCAAATGCACTTTCCCATCAATGTATCCTCATTAAATCAAATTTGATGACAAAACCAAACTACATTATGCAGAGCTTTATGATTCCAGCATATGTGCATAAAGAACTAGATCAACTCAATAAAAGCTTCTTTTGAAACAAGGATACGACGTGTCGGCGTGTGAACCGCTCATAGGACGGGATAAGACTTGTATGTCAAAGAGATTGGGATATCTTTGTATCAATAAAACAAATGACATGAACAATGTACTACAAACAGTGTTCTAAAAATCGCGCCTAGGCGCTAGGCGGCACGGGACCTAGGAATTTTTAAGCCTAGGCGGACCTCTAGGCGGAAATTCGTCCAGAAACCGCCTAGTCCCGCCTGGTCCCGCCTAGGCGCCGCCTGGGTCCGCCTAGGCACCACCTAATCCAACGATTATTCAATTTGAGCTTCTAAGCATATGATTAGTTGACTTAGGATTTTTTTATTCCCCATGACGGGATGCATTTGCTTTTCAGTCGAACTTATAGTTTTGGATTTTAGGAGGTTTAGAGTTGTTAGTCAGACATGTACTTTTGCGTTTATTTACTTTAGTGTTAGTTAACTACTACAAATTTGGGTTTATGAGTGATATTGTGGATTATTATTATTACATTATATGAATTATTGACAAGTGTTATTCGTCAAAATATAAGGAAATAATCAAGTTTGTTCTAAGTCCGCCTAGGCGCCGCCTAGACACCCGCCTAGCCGCTTAGGCGCTAGGCGGTCACCCGCCGCCTAGCGGCCGCCTAGCGCCTTTTAGAACATTGACTACAAATGAAACTAATTTGAAAAATATTACCTGAACCACACAATTTATGGATTAGAATTATTCAGGAAAAATATATGAAAGAGGAAACCATATGAGACTAGAAAAAAGAAGATGAACGGGTCATGACAATAGACAAAGGTAACTCTTGGAAATTAAAGATGAATTCTGTATAGGATTGGTGTGGCAGGTTAGAAATGGGAAAAACAATCAGATTTTGGAATGATAATTGGATGGGTAAGAAACCTCTCAAAGGTAGAGCGATGCCAAATTGCATAATAGATGATGATGAGGTAGAAAAATGTCTCAACATGGATGAAACGTGGATAGTGGAAGACTTGAAGCGAACCCTCTCAAACAATATGGTGGAACATATTACAACACTCAACATCACAATCTCGAACATAAAGGGATAGACTATACTGGAAGACAAGCATAAGTGGATGGTTTACCACAATAAGTGCACTAGACTTGATCACGAATAAAAATCAACATAAGACAAAAGAAGAGGCATCGATTTGGAACCTAGATTGCCCACCAAAAGTAAAAAGTTTTATTTGAAAACTAATGAATAATGAAATCTCAACGAAGTGCAAACTTGCAACAAAAGGTATCCATGTTCCCTATTTTTTACATGTGAACAATTTCTATCTCTAAAAATGAATATAAGTATTGACATTGAGAAAAATATTAGGAATATCAGCACCTCAAACAAAGAGATGAAACAACTTATAATGGAAATCAGGGAAAAATTACAAAGGAACAAAAAACCGTATTACTGATAAATCGGTGGTGTTGGTGGACAATTACTCAATTAGAAACAAGAAAATCTTTGAGAAATTAGAAACAAGAAAGTCTTTGAGGAAACATACGACGAGAACCACCAAAACTAAAAAGAAATTGTTAAACAACACATCTATAACTAAAGAATGACTAAGGATGAAGAAATAAGGCCACTAACATCAACTACACAAAGAGCATGCACACCACAATGAAAGAAGAAAAATCTTAGATGGAAGAAACCTCTGAACGGTTGGCTCAAGTTAAATTTTGACGGATCCTATCCCTCTTTCGGGTTGACTATGGCAGGTTGGATTATTAGAGATCATAACAGGCACTTGGTATCTCGTGGTGCTTATCTTTGCAACGCCAACACCCTTATCCAGCCAGAGACTCTCGATCTTCTACTCGATAACATTAAGGCCAAGGTGATTGGGGCTACATGTTGGTAGTTAAAGAGGATTGATTAACGATTATTAACTCATTGAAAAAAATTTGGACGTGTCATTGGGAGGTGGAAATGTTGGTCACAGATGTGCTCCTCCTTGTGCAATCATTTGATTGTGTTGAGCACGCTCCCATGTTTATAGAGAAGTCAACCTTGTTGTGTATTTGGTGAAATTGTAGTGGATGAAAAAAGTGATATAGAGAATAAAATATTCTCACATTTTTCTTCCACTTCATATTGAAATGAAGTGGATGATAAAAAGTGGTATAATGATAAAATTTTGCCACCTTTTTCTCCCACGTTAAAATGAAGTGGATGATGAGAAACAATGTGAAGATATATAATCTTCTAACATTTTTTTCCCACACCTAAATGAAGTGGATGAATAAAGTGATATGAAAATATATAAACTTCTAGTATCATTTTTTTACTAAACGTGATCCCAACGTGATCCGATGGGTCGGAACCGTCGATCCAATCTTGTTTTTTACTAAACGAACCGAGTATGAGCACATTTTAAGCTCGATTCAAATCTCGGCTTCAAGCTCGAATAACTCGAATTTATAGAATTTACACAATTCCATTTAAGTTACTATCTCATTAGTCATGACCAAGTAAAGTTGCTTAATACTAAAAAAAAAAAAGTTTAGTTCAAGCTCGTTTATTTACCAAACAAGTCGAATATTAATACATTTTTAAGCTTGAGTCAAAATTTGGGCACGGTTTGAACTTTGTTCATTTCTAAATGAACTGAATATGAATCAACCATACTCTGCTCGTTCGAGTTAAATAACAACTTATACGACGCCCTATTGTTTGCGTTATAATTTTGGGATATTTTTTTCAAATTAAAAAAATATTTCAAATGATTTATTTATCTTTTGTTTTGGGAAACTTTTTTTTTTATATACATGCAAGGATTTGGGTGGGGCTAGTCGCTGCTAGACCACCACCCAAGAGGGTGTTTATCTAACTGAGCATCTAGAGAGTTATCTGGTTGGAAGAGATGACAGATGTGGTCGATGCAACTGTTAATCTCTCGAAAGCAATGTGAGAGGTTAACATGCTCAAAGGACTAGAGGAACAGGAGAATGTCCTTCGTGAGCATCTTGACTTCCTATTAGCAAGACCAGCATCCCTTATTTGCGCTGATCACAGTTAGGCTATAATAACTCGACTTGTGATTTTTTTAACCTATAAAGATTACGGTGTAAGTTATTTTAACGGAATTTTCACCTCGTACGGTGGTACCCCTGAGGTAAGGGCAAATTCGTCGGGTGTATAAAAGTTTGGGATAATTCGCCAAATGCCCCTGAAGTTTCATTTTTTTTCGCCTGGTGCCCCTTGGTTAAATCTGTTAGCATTTTCATTTGAAAAATAAAAGGAAAGACGAGAACAACGAAGAAAAAATTGAGAGACGAGAGAAGAGTGAAGAAGCGAGAGAGAGAGAGAGAGAGAGAGAGAGAGAGAGAGAGAGAGAGAGAGAGGCGAGGAAGCCAGTGCAATCTAGGTTGTTCATCCATGGTGGATGATTCACAAGGATCTTGCAACAGTGGCAATCCAACAGTGGCAATCCAACAGTGGCAATTCTAGTTTAAGATTATGTGAATGTGGAGTTGAGTGTCAATATTTCACATCCATGACAGATGGAAATCTAGGAAGGAGATTTTTAAGATGTAAGAATTGGAAGGTATGCAAGAAATTCATGTTTATTAATGTTTCATTGTTGATTTTTTGGCTTCTATGACATATAGTTGAGTTGTTGTTTTGACTTGAATTTTTGCTCATTGCAATACAGTCGGGAGATTGTCGAGTGTGGGAATGGTTTGACCCTCCATTATGTGCCCCGACAAAGCAATTAATCCCAATGTTAAGAGATGAGATCATTCAATTGAAGGATGCATTAGATGTGAAAGAGGATGCCATCCGAGCAGCTAGGAGTGAGATCTGAAGGCTTCAAGATGAGAAAGAGAGTGGATTGAGAGTGACATTCATAAATGGAGGATTATATTTGGTGTTGTGGCACTTGTATTTGCATTGAAATTTCTCTATTTTTAGTTGAGACTGATTTAAAGAAAGTTCTCATGTGTAATCATCATATTTGAATTGAAGTAAATGAAAGTTGTGATTCAACAACACTCTTTTTTGTGATTGCCATATTTTTACAGTTTATTGTGGTGGTTGTTAGTATTTTCAATGTGTTTTTACAATTTATTTTGGTTATGAAAGTCAAAAAAACAGCCAGCACAAAACACAACAAGGAATGCTGTCATAAAAACAGCATTAACAACAATAGAAACATGTTGTCCTAAAAACGCAGAAGGGAATGCTCATGGATCTAATTTTTTCCCCAAAAATCATGGATTCCAGAATCTGATTTTTTGCCAAAAGCTTGGATTTGTTTGTATGCTTTAAACTATTCTTGTGATGCCTTGTGTTGAGGTAAGGTCGTAAGGGTAAATGTTGTCCTAAAAACGCATAAGGGAATACTCATGGATCTGATTTTTGTTTTGGTGTCATACACACAAAAACAATTGTAAAAACAGCAAAAACAGAGCTGAAAGATTACCAAAATCATGAATCTGATTTTTTTTTGACAAAAATCATGGATTTCAGAATCTGATTTTTTTTTGCCAAAATCTAATTCCAGAACTGCTAAATCTTTATAGCACAACTAAAACTAATACTAATTTGAAGAGTAAAGGAAAATCAGAATACATTAAATCATCAGTAAATGACAAAATCAATGACTTTGAACAACACCAAACTTGATAGCAAGCCTTAATAAAAGTTACCAAGTGCAGAATTTGCCCAATGTTCACTCATACTTATGTTAGGTACTAAAGCATCCATGATATAGGAACTAAAACTTGCAGTGGTTCACTCATACTTCTGTTAGGTAAACATATTCTTCTTCGTATTTTGGCTTTCAAGCTAGGATTACAAACTAAAGAAGGAAGAGAAGTTGAAAATTCAATTGAGCTACGATAGCCTATGCGGGATTTGAACCTACATCGATGTGCATGAGCACATCGCTCTACCATTTGAGCTAATAGGCTTAAATTTTATCATGTGGAATAAGAACCAAAAAAATATCATAATATTAGGGTGATGCAAAATCTGTTGCTTTAGATCTGTTGCTTCATATCTTAAAGCATGCATTCAAACACAACTATAAATCCACGGATCCTCAGACAACACACGAATACTTGAATAAATGGAAAATTGATTGTAGTTCACTTTGCAAAACAATGCAATCATCTACGAAAAACAAAAACAATCATTCCAGATCCAAATCTGATCGAACTTGTATCATTTCTCGTCGTGTCTATCAACAAACTAATAAGCATATCATATGTCAAAACGTACTTCAAGATCGATCAATTGCATAAAATATATACATCATAACATAAAATGAATGATCTACAGGTGTTGTAAGCAGATATACAGAGAAGGTGAGAGAGGGCTTACGAGAAGGTGGAGCGCTAGAACTTAGGATCAGCAACCGACTTCGGATGGCCGGGTAGATTTGGGAAATTATTGGTTCACGGTTAAACAATGAAGTTTTAGGTTCGTGTTTCTGAATGGTCCGAAGAATCACTTGAACTAGCAATTGAAACACTTGAAGTTGCAATTAACCTAAAGACTTGAATAAGCAATTGAAGCTCTAGAACAACGTTGCCCCCAATCTCCTAATCCCATACCCTAGATTAATTGGGAAACAATTACCTCCACCCTTATCATCGAGTTGCCTCCACCGATGTCAGCCTCTTCGGCGTTGGTCGGCCGCTTCCTCGCCTCTCTCGCGAGCGATCTCTCTCTCGATCTCTCAATCACTTCTTCACTCTTCTCTCAATTTTTTCTTCGCTGTTCTCGTCTTTCCTTTTATTTTTCAAATGAAAATGCTAACAGATTTAACCGAGGGGCACCAGGCAAAAAAAAAAAATGAAACCTCAGGGGCACCAGGCGAAAATTCCGTTATTTTAATTACGTATTTTTAATTTTTTTTTTTATATATATATTTAACTCTGTCATCGGGTTCACGGTTGAAGTCGAATTTAAACCGGAAAGGCTAAAACCCCGCGGTGTTGCTCTTCGTTCACGAGTTGGTGTGGCCATGGCGACGGAAGAGGACAGCGCAGTTAAGGAGCCGCTCGACCTCATTCGACTCAGTCTCGACGAGCGTATCTACGTCAAGCTTCGCTCCGACCGTGAACTCCGTGGCAAGCTTCACGTATGCTTCCTCTCCCGCTTTTTTCCCTTTCCACCTCCTCCTTATTTAGGGTTTTCTTTTTTTGATTTTAAATCTTCAATTTCATGGCCAATTAGTTTATTGAATTCTAGGTTTGCATAGGCTCACCTCTGCAATGCTATTTTGTTTGATCAAAGGGAGAGTGAATTTGTCTGTTTTGAGTGGTATAGCCGCTCAGCGGCTCAGACATGATTTTCGCGCAGGTTTGCATTGCTTGTTGAAATTAGGGTTAAGAAGTAAATCCGGATTGGACAAACGATTTATATTTTCAGAGATGTATGATTTTCAATCTGCAATTGGGGATTACTACCGGCTTTCTGAAGAACCCTAGTACCGGGGTCAATGAGAATCAACTCCTTAGGCTGGGTCACCTTTCGATTACTCAAAACGCATTGTTGGATATTTAGGGAAATTTTGTTAAATGAGGACTGTTAGCTTGTACCTGACTTGTAATTGAGTTAAACCTTCTGAAATTCGAAATTCTAAATCGGGTTAATTATGATAAGTTTCATGGAAGCTGTGATTTATTTATTTTTCAATCTGTGGTTCCTTTTCCCTGGTTCTTTTTATGTTGAGTTCTATGTGGGCTTTTTTCATTGAGTTAACTGCAAATTCAGGTTTATAACTCGTCTGTTCTAAACTTTCATACTGTATAGGGATTAAACTAAGCTTGTGGATGTGTTGGTTTTGCAGGCATATGATCAGCATTTGAATATGATTCTTGGTGATGTTGAAGAGGTAGTTACAACTGTAGAAATTGATGACGAGACTTATGAAGAGATTGTTCGGGTATGCAATACTTAACCTGTTTTTTTTGTTGTTGTTATCCTCGCCGAGGATTGATGATACATGGTGTTGAATGCAACATAATGCCAGATAACATTTTCTGGTGGTTGATTGCAAAATGACAAATGTGCCAGTGGCGTGAAAGCTTGGTAATCGTTTGGCGGATTATCTGAATTCTTTACTAATGATTCTCTTCGTACAACAACATATCCATTTTTCTTGTGACAATGTCTACTGCAATCATTTCCATGCTAAACTTATACATGTTGATTGGCTTGAGTTCCCACCTCTTGAACAAACTTATACAAACAAGGCTTCATTCATATTCATCATTCCTTTAGATGATTGTTTGGCCTGTTGATATGTTGACTTCTTTCCCTTATTTTTTTGTCTAGACAACGAGGCGTGTTGTGCCATTTCTGTTTGTTAGAGGAGATGGCGTTATATTGGTGTCCCCTCCACTGCGGACTGCTTGAAGAAACCGGCACTGGTTAAACTTTTAACTGCAGACTTGAGCAAGGAAGGTGTCCTTTTGCAACGGTATTGCCTTTAATGGGTTATCCTTGATATTAGAGTTGAAGGGGGTATTAGAGGTAAAGTAGTTGAAGAACGGATGATTAGAAAACTTCGGTTGGCAGTTCAACACTGTCAACTTGTTAAGTGGTTTATACTTTATATATTATCTTCTTGTACAATGGCTATCTTATTTCATTATGTTCTCGCAGTTCCTTGTTGTTCGGTGAATCAGCATACTTCTATGCATCATCAACAATTGAATGTTTGTGTCCGAAGATTCAAAACAGATGCTTTTTCGACTTAGTCCCCTAGTATTTGAGCAATGCCCCAAAACCAACATCAATGGTGGATGAAGAGCATGTTATAATGTCCGGTGTCGAGTTCCAGCAATTGCATTGATCAAGCAGTAAATGTCTGAGTAGACCTTGATAACCTCCAACGCAAACCCACGTGGAAAAACCGTCAAGAAAGCAATGCTTGCAGACTTGGATGTCTCCTCATCCAGGTCATAAACACGCGACTCCTTGGGCAACTTTGTTTGCAAGGAGTTGTATCCTCCTCTGATTTCTCGCATCTCCTTCAATGTCAAAGCCTTTCCTCTTACCAGAACATGTATTGAATGTTGATTCATTTATGCATTGAAACTCGATAAACAAAGAAATAAGCACATGAACTATAAAAAAAAAATCATAGACCAAACAAAGAAATATCAAACCATTGGCACTCTTAGTGAACACTGTGAACTTGTTAGGATCAATGGACTTGAAGTCATCCGAGCCTCTGCGTGGTGTTCTTCTTGCCTTCTCCATGGAAGAAGGACCAGTACTCGTCGCCAGTTGACGCCATTTTCCGATTGCTAGAATGGTCTCAACTAGTAAGACAATCACTTGAAGGGAGCTCCAGCCACCGGAAGACTGTTTAAGACTTTTAGTCTAGAGGGCAACCAAGGAAGCCGCTCAACTCAACTTGGTTGAATTTTTGGGTTTTTTTTGGGCCAACGTTTATGGGCCTATCTAAGATAACCGGCCCAATTGATCTAAACCGACTGGAAAGAGAGTTCGATCATCCCTTCCGACTCGCAATATCATCCGTTCTCTCACCGTCTCCAAATCTCAATCCCAGAAGCTCCTTGCTTGCTGTCGCCCTAATTTCAAAGCGTTCCCAAATCCCAATCCATGAAGAGACCTTTCGATGAAATCGCCGGGGCTGCCGCCGCAACCTCCACCAGCACTGGCAACCCTGGCGCCTTGAAGCCGAAGTTCTTGACCAAGGCCGAAAGGGAGCAGCTTGCTCTCCAGCGCCGCCAGCAAGAAGTCGAGGAGCGTAATCGCCGCTCCGACGTTCTCCTCCAGCAAACTCGCTCCTCCGCCGATGGAGACGCTGGAAATTCGAAATCATCCGCCGACCATCACCGATCTTCTAGGGATAGGGAGAGAGACCGTGACCGTGACAGGGACCGTGACCGTGACCGTGACCGAGATCGCGAGAGAGACCGCGACCGTGATCGCGAACGAGAGAGGGAACGAGATAGGGAGAGAGATAGGGCTTGGGAGTCGGAGAGGAGGAATCGAGATAGGGATCGCGACGAGGATGCGAAGGCGAGGGAGCGTGGTAGGCAGGAGAAATTGGCGGAGAGGGAAAGGGAGAAGGAGTTGGATGCCATCAAGGAGCAGTACTTGGGCTCCAAGAAGCCGAAGAAGAGGGTTATCAAGCCGAGCGAGAAGTTTAGGTTTTCGTTCGATTGGGAGAACACAGAGGACACCTCTCGGGACATGAATACCCTCTACCAGAACCCTCACGAGGCTCGATTGCTGTTCGGGCGAGGGTTTAGGGCCGGAATAGATCGCCGGGAGCAGAAGAAACTGGCGGTGAAGAACGACGTTGAGGTTCGGGAGGAGGTTAGGAAGAAGGACGGAATGGAGGAGGACCCGGAGGAGACTGCTGCCTATCGTCGCCGGGAACAAGCAGCGGAGCTGTACGACACTTTTGATATGAAGGTCGACAGGCATTGGTCTGATAAAAAACTCGAGGAGATGACAGAGAGAGATTGGAGGATCTTCAGGGAGGATTTCAGCATTTCCTACAAGGGATCAAAGATTCCGAAGCCAATGAGGAATTGGCCTGAGAGTAAGCTGAGTGGGGAGCTGTTGAAGGCTGTGGAGAGAGCTGGCTACAAGAAACCTTCACCCATTCAGATGGCAGCCATACCACTTGGTTTGCAACAACGAGATGTCATTGGTATTGCTGAGACCGGTTCAGGTAAAACTGCTGCCTTTGTGCTTCCTATGTTGGCTTACATAACTAGACTGCCTCCCATTTGTGAGGATAATGAGGCTGAGGGCCCTTATGCGGTTGTCATGGCTCCGACCCGTGAGCTTGCTCAACAAATTGAGGATGAGACGGTTAAGTTTGCACATTACCTAGGAATTAAGGTTGTTTCTATTGTTGGTGGACAATCTATCGAGGAACAAGGGTTTAAGATTAGGCAGGGGTGTGAGGTTGTCATTGCCACCCCGGGTCGTCTTCTGGATTGTCTGGAAAGGCGATACTGTGTTCTGAATCAATGTAATTACGTTGTCCTTGATGAAGCTGATCGGATGATAGATATGGGTTTTGAGCCCCAAGTTGTGGGAGTGCTGGATGCCATGCCTTCGAGCAATATGAAACCTGAGAATGAGGATGAGGAGCTCGATGAAAAGAGAATTTACCGTACCACTTATATGTTTAGTGCTACGATGCCAACTGCTGTGGAGCGGCTTGCCAGGAAGTATTTGAGGAACCCTGTGGTGGTGAACATTGGCACAGCTGGGAAGGCAACTGAGCTCATCACTCAACATGTGATAATGGTGAAGGAATCTGAGAAGATGTTTAGGCTGCAGAGATTGCTTGATGAGTTGGGTGATAAGACAGCAATTGTGTTTGTTAATACCAAAAAGACTGCTGATATGCTTTTCAAGTCCCTGGATAAGAATGGGTATCGTGCTACTACTCTGCACGGTGGGAAGTCGCAGGATCAGAGAGAAATCAGCCTGGAAGGTTTCAGGACAAAGAGATACAACGTCCTGGTTGCTACAGATGTGGCAGGACGTGGTATCGATATACCTGATGTTGCTCATGTAATTAACTATGATATGCCTAATAACATTGAGACATACACTCATCGCATTGGTAGAACTGGTCGAGCTGGTAAATCAGGAATAGCCACAACCTTCCTGACTCTAAGTGATTCTGAGGTGTTCTATGATCTGAAGCAGATGCTTATTCAAAGTAATAGCCCAGTTCCTCCCGAACTTGCAAGACATGAAGCTTCAAAGTTTAAGCCTGGATCGATTCCTGACAGACCTCCAAGACGCAACGACACTGTTTTTGCTCACTGAATAGAGGTTTGTTGCTTTTACTGATCTAGATTGGACTCAATTCTGCTGTTTTGTTTTAGATATCGTCATGCCCGGGTTAACCCTGTAATTTATCTTCATTTTATAGCGCTGTTGAACTGAATTCATGTTTTACTGTAATGACTAGCAAAGTGTGTTAACATTGCACAACTGTTGACATTTTTATGTTTGTGTTGGTGTTAATCTTGTGCCCTTGTTCAGATGGAAATTGATATATTCTTGTCTTGGTGGGGGTTGTGGAGGTTTATGTGTGTCATTTTACCATGTCGTACATGTCTTAGCAAAATACAGTAAATACATTGAAATTTGGGGAGTTAAGATGCTGGACATTTTGAGGATCATTCATTTGCTAGCTTGATTTATTGGTGAAAGCTGTGATTTGAGCAATTTTGTTAAATGAGGACTGTTAGCTTGAACCTGACTTGTAATTGAGAGCTCCTGTGTTGAGTTAAACCTTTTGAAATTCGAAATTCTAAATCGGGTCAATGATGATAAGTTTTATGGAAGCTGTGATTTTATTTAATTTTCAATCCGTGGTTCCTTTTCCCTATCAAGCTCTTGGTTTGGGGAAATTGCATCAACCTGGTTCGGTTTTTGCTGAGTTCTATGTTGGTTGTAGAATTTCACTGTATAGGGATCAAACTAAGCCTGTGGATATGTTGGTTTTGCAGGCATTTGATACAGCATTTGAATATGATTCTCGCTGATGTTGAAGAGGTGGTACAACCTGTAGAAATTGATGACGAGACTTATGAAGAGATTGTTAGGGTGTGCAATACTTAAACCTTTTGTTGTTGTTGTTATCCTCGTCGAGGATTGATGATACATGGTGTTGACTTTTTCCCCCTTTTTTTTCTAGACAACGAAGCTGTGAAGCGTGTTGTGCCATTTCTGTTTGTTAGAGGAGACGGCGTTATATTTTTGTCCTCCCCACTGCGGACTTCTTGAAGAAACCAGCACTGGTAAAACTTTTTAAATGCATACTTGAGCAAGGAAGGTGTCCTTTTGTAACAGTATTGCCTTGATGTGTTATCCTTGGGGGGGTATTAGAGTTAAAGTAGTTGAAGAACGGATGATTAGAAAAATCTGGTTGGCAATTTCACCATTGTTAACTTGTTAAGTGGTTTATATATTGATTTTCTTGTACAATGGCTATCTTATTTCATTATGTTCTCGTAGTTCCTTGTTTTTCCGTATACTCCTATAGTCCTATGCATCATCAACAATTGAATGTTTGTGTCCGAAGATGCAAAACAGATGTTTCTTCGACGCAGTCCCCTAGTATTTGAGCAATGGCCCAAAACCGACATCAATGGTGGATGAAGAGCATGTTATAATGTCCGGGGTAGAGTTCCAGCAATTGCATCGAGCAATCTGTACTGTGTACATGTCTGAACTTGTTTATCTTCTTTCACTGCACCGACGAAAACTAAAGACAAAAAACACAACATTAAAGCTTAATAAATCTACAAAAGGGGGGAAAAAACGTAGCTGAAAGCATCTGCAACGTGCACCTTTTATTTTTTCAAAATATTACCAAGTTTTTTTATTCTACTCGTAACAACTAACGATAAATTTTACAAAACTATATGGAAAAGCAATTATTACAGTAGTTTTGATCTCTCTCGTAGTTTGGTCATATACTTTTAATTGCTGTTTTGGTGGGATTCCTGAACCAATTTTGCGGATCTTGATCCTTCTATCTTGAGCGCTCTCCGTGATTTCAATTTTCAAGTTTGTTGTGTTGTGTCACAATTTTGTTTGGCAACCATTGATAAGGTTAGCCTTTTGATCTCGTAAAATGCAGGAATCAAACTGTTTGCATATTGGGCCATTTGGATGAATAGTTCTCTCTCATTCTCATCTCATATAACTTGTCTCTTGCTTAATTTATGATAGCCCTTGTTTCCTGTTTGTGAGGATTTTAACGGTAAATTCACTACATTGTGAAGAAGGTAAATCGTCAACGACAAGAGTCGAACCCATCAAGAATCCCGCTTTGTGGTGTAGGGGAATGGATGAATGAGCAGCTTGTAGTTTACAAGTTCTAGTTGTGTGATTGTTTCACTCCTTTCATCCTTCCAGTTTTTAATGTATGATCAAGTTGTACTGTAACAGATAAATCAGCAGCAGTAAAACTTCAACCTTTCGTATTTCCGAGGGAGGAAGGAGGCAAACCCCAGCTGTGTCGCCCAAAACAAGGTATGTGTATGTGCAATGCTATCTCTCTGAAATATAGCAATAGAAGTTGTCTGGAAAACTTGGTTATTAAAACACTTCAATCTTCAGCT
Organism: Persicaria tinctoria; assembly: GCA_037127255.1. Classification (NCBI taxonomy): domain Eukaryota; kingdom Viridiplantae; phylum Streptophyta; class Magnoliopsida; order Caryophyllales; family Polygonaceae; genus Persicaria; species Persicaria tinctoria. The sequence continues at coordinate 14,803,200 of JBANSL010000012.1, forward strand.
CTCTAAAACGAACATTCAGTAATCACTTCCTTCAAACCATGCCAAACTGTCAATATGATAGTTTTCATCTACATACCTCCATTATACATCGTAGTATTTGGGTTTTTAAGTTATAATTAGTAAGAAGTTGAATCTCACAGCAAGTCTGTACGACAATGAACGAAAACTTGAAACTATTAACAAAGTTTACAAATACAAGAATTGGGAGAGTTGTGATTAAATATGGAGGGCTGAAATACAACAAATACACAAGACAAAAGGGTAAGGAAAATCCTGCAAGGGTTGAAGAAACAGACCAGTAGAACATCAAATGCCGGGGAGATGACTATCTACGCCGGTGACGGGACATGCTGGGTGAATTAAATCCTTGGCTGGATCGGTAGTTCCTGCTAGGAGAATCTAAAGGGCTCTTCTTCAACACAGAATATGCAGATTTTGCCGGCTCTGGATTTGGGTCCAGTGCAATGGCGTCTCCAAAACATGCGGTGTTTAAACGTGTCCGGTCGAATTCTGCCTGTAGGAGCTCCGCACTGAACTGCTGAGCGAGGACCTGAACATGTAGCAAGTATGCAGTAATAATCAAACCAACAGACGAATAAAGAAGCTCAAGATGGACTGAGAAATAATACACATGACTTGTAGTTGTTCGAGGAGCACTAAAGTTAGAATATTGTGTACATGCACTCTCGTAAGCATTTGTGGTTATAGTTGTATACTAAAGTTAGAATTGCTTACAATGAAGTCATCAGGTGACACAGACACTCCTTGCTGTCTCTCTTCCAGAAACTCATCACTACCACGGGTAGGTCGGCGGGTATGACCTCGCTCTTCAACAAATTCTGTCACACTTTCGGTTGCTTTCTCCAGCAACAAACTTTGCAGGGACTTCAGGGATTCTTTTGCACTATCAGTTAAGTGTAGTAATAATACAGTCTCAAAGTATTCAAGCTGTTTGAAGGGAAACAAGTGGAATATATCATATAACAATTTAATGACGTTACAAAATAGTAGAAAAACTCAAACTCAACATTCTTGGTTATTTGAAAGCCAATCATTAATTATCAAAAGAATGATGATCTTTCAACCATATTTTTGTTGTCCCAGTTAATTGATGGGACAGTTGTACCTAACATCTAAATTCATGTGTATGGAGCAGGAGATTCAACTATAAACGCCTCACACTGAATTGATTGTACCATTTTTCCTTTGTACTTGTGAATATCTCTACCCTTATAAACTGGCAAAGTTGAGCCTAAAGGGACTTTTAAATGAGCTTCAACTTTTAAAGCTAAACAAATTCCAAATTAAAATTTAAACACTTAAAGTCAAACAACCACTTCCCCATTCCCACATACCAAGGTGCGAAAAAGAAAGTTAAGATGTCTGTGCAAAAAAGATAGGACTGTGTGTAGAAAATAAAATAAAACTCAAGCAACTAGAAGAAAGGTCAATAGATGGCATCATTCTATATTATTGGCTTTTGCTCAGAAAACGCAAGGCTGCATGTTTCTTACAAGAGAAAGCAAACAATATAATATTCAAATAATTTACTTAAAGAATGTGGACAAAAATGTTTCGTCACTCACCTCAAGCATAAGCTGGCAGAAACCATTTGCATCAAGCACTCTCAGATCATTGTCTTGATTTTCATCAAAGAGACTAAGTAGAGTATCAACCAGGCCTTCCACAAGAATACCAAGTATCTTGCCTAAAAGGGGTTTGGCACCAGCAAAAACCTGCATCAAGGAAATTATGTTAAGAAACCTTTAGTGCATATGAATCGCTAGGAAAGTCTGGGAGACATTAGGATGCAATCTTGTTCAAGCCAAATGCAATGTTGTGCATATGATGAGGGTTTCACCTGCAGTATGCATGCCTTTAACAAAGAGTAAAGATTAAGGGAGGCGAATTTCACCCCATGCTGGTTTATGTATACATTATGGATTATGAGAATGATGTTCATGCTTTGCTTGAATTTTCTCATGAATAGGAATGCCCAACTGAAGTAATCCAGGAGGAAAAGGGTGTTTATAGGGCCTCAAATCAATAGGTGTTAATAGTGTGACTAGGGATAGCTCCTATTACCCTTTCAAAAGGTTTTACATTCTTTGAAGCTGTTTAATTAATTATTCAAATCATTGGATACCAACACAAGGGCGGACTGAAGGAACCATGGAAGGCGGGCACTCCTGGGAATCTGGGATCCCAAATCAAAGATGTGAACTGTGACTAGTGAAACAAAAAGGAGATGAAGCATTCAGGGCAAGTATGTTTCCAAAAGAACAATATGCCCGATCAGAAATATACCTCTGCATGCACAGCAACTAGAGTATGCAGTAAATCAACTGCTGCATCGCGTACACCCTGTGTGTAAATATTATTACGTTAGGCAAGTTTCCAAAGTCATTTCCAAGGATGCAAACTAATTCAAATAGATTAGGCCATCAAATACCTGGACTGGAGGTGCTGCGCCCCATTGAACTCCAGAATCCAGTAAATAACTCCTAGCAGCTGTTCTGGTCAAGTTTGCCTGGTAGCAACATGAAGAAGTACAAGGTTTAGAACTTAAGATGCCCCAATAATTAAAGGCCTTAGCATGGTAGGGTTAAAATCCGTCTTTAGTTCTAGTAAAATTGGTGTAACAAAAAAAGAAAGATAATTCATTATTTCTCCCAGCCTTACAAATTTTGAGTTACTTACAAATTGAAAAGAGTACCATTTGGTAACTTGAATTAATTTCTAGGGGACCATTATTACAATATTAGTTGAACATAGATGTGCAATCTTATGTTTAGAAATGACATCTTGTTTGTCTCTTGTTGTCTAGAACAGATATAGAAGGATTAGTTTTAATTTCAGACACCTCAATTCCTAGTATAACTTCTTCTAGGTCTTTGATTCTCTCTGTAGAATGAAATTACATACATATCCATATAGGCAAGAAGATTATGAGCAACAAGATAAAACTGTATAATCGTTCAGGGGAATGATAGTAAAAGTAGTTCTTTTACCTTTGCAAAAGTATATTGCTCAAGAATTTTCTCTTCCAGAGCAGAGAAGGCTGCCACAAGGTCAATTTTGTCACGATCTTCCTCATCTCTATTCCTGCAAGAAAAGTTGAAATATCAGATACCAGCATAGCACTCCACCAGCAAATTAAGGATTGGCTTCATGGTATGGCCTTTGTAAGACAATCCCCATTACTTTATCTAGTGAACATTAAAAAGCGACTTCTTCTTATATCAGATAAAGTGACTTGAAATAATAGAAACCACAAGCACAAACATGTCAGCAACAGTGAAAGAAAGGAGAACCTTAGAAGATTGTCAAGCAGAACAGAAAACAAATGATAGGCGTCAATAGAAAATGATAACCAAGAATAAGAGATCATTTTCAACGAGAAGAGAACCATATATTATTTGGAAACAAGAGTGGCAACTGCCAGTGTAATACGGAGTAACATCTTGAGCAATGACGTGATGCTGGGAAATTTAAAATCTACAAGCCAAGGATAGTAGAGCTTTATTTTGTCTTATGTAACTAAGTATCTATAGAAAAAAGTCATTCTTTCTACTTAGATTGTAAAGACTTTGAAAATAATAGGCAACCATATGGTCCTCAACAATATAACATGAGACATGATACATTATCCTTTCTCCACCCCCATCCTCACACTATGTCTTTTACTAATCTCCTTTACTATATCGTTTGTTATACTTGTCTCTTTGGTTTGCTGTGTGTTCCTATCTATGCTTGGGTCACTCGGGAACACTCTCTCGACGTAGCCGGAGAAAGAGTGCGAACAATTTGACCGCCTAGGCAATGTTGTTGTTGTACATGGTACATTATTTTATCAAGAACCCTGGTCCTGTCTAACACAAAAAATCATGTTTCTATTCCAGAACAAAGCAAAAACGGAATAAAAAAAAAAAGTGAAACGCCTAATTCAACAAACATGGGGCATCCCTCTCTTATTAGGGTGTCTGGACATATAAGCAGCAATTTAGGATGGAATCCTTCAGTGAGTTAGCATCAGTTGCTCACATATGAAACCAGTATATCATGTTCATAATTTTTCCCCCTTCTGCAAGATTGACAAGTACAGAATTCAACAAATACAAACATGTTGGATATAGAAGCTACTCACTGAGAATGTCCCCAAAGCCGTTTATATTTGTTGTATAACTCATAAGATAGTTCATCTTTGCAATATCCAACATTACTCAAGACCATCAATAGTTGTTGATGTGGATCAACAACACTTCCAGGCAGAAGATCTTGTGCTTCAGAAGAATAACCATTAGGCGATTGCAGGCTTCCATTGGTTGGTCTGGTTTGTGTGAGTCCATTTGCAATATGCTCAAGATGACCTAATGACATGAAAGACAAAGTATCAAAATAAATAGGTATTCGGAAAATAATAATACGAAGGTGATGGCTAGTTGAAGCAAGAATGTTATCACTAGTCCAAGTACCAGAGAAGTCCAGGAAACAGTTCAGAAATGCAATTCTAACAGATTGCTGAATTTCTTGAAATTGAGCAAATGTCTCTTCTGTCTTCACCTCACTCTTCAATGTCTCAAGCATCCTGGATATAATATTTCATAATATTAAACAACAAGCAACAGACCACAGCAACAACAGAACACAGATTCGGTTTCCTACAGCATACAACATAGCCAAATGCAGCATGGGATCAAAAAGATTTCTCCCATACAGGGGGAAAAAAGAAGATGTAAAGCCCCTTCTATATAAATCTAAAACCGCATATATCATATGTAGGACTCTTTAGCAAATCTATGTTCTGTATGCGTTCTCACTTCTTACCAAAAGTACTCTCCCTATTCAGAACTCTGAGTCAATTACAATACCACAATTGAGAAGGCACCTACTAACATTAACATACGACCTTGATAGTTTCCAAGTTTTTGTTAAACTACCTCTGCCCAGTGAGTTATGGCCAGTTACAAAGTCCTAATTCACTAGTGTAGTTATTTTGGACCATTGGTCAAAACTTTGGGAGGCGGGTGAACCCTTAAGCATACCAAATTGAAAGTAGTACAGGAAAACTCAATTTTCAAACAAAATATAATTTTCTTTATCTGCATACAGTATAATGAAATGATGTAAATATGCCCCACCAACAAACAGATACCAAAACTAGTCAAATCATAAATAATACGGAGCATATATAAAAGTTGTAAACATAAAAACTTACAAGTTTACTTGATCCATTGCAGAGACTATAACTGAACGGAATGCGAGAGGCATGTAAGAAATCGTAAAAGGAGATCTGTTCCTTTCAATGATAGACACTGGGACCCAGGTCTCATCTTTGGACACTTCTTCCGTAGATGTTCTTAACCAAGCACAGAGTCTCAATATGTATGTCTTTGACACATCTGAATGTATTGCTCTAAGGGCCCCAACTGTCAAAACACAAGGTAAAAAGGTTGTTCCACAGAGTTTAGGTTGCACAATAAGAATCAATCTTCACTTACCAGCAAGAGGAGGTGCAGACTCTTTAGCTTCCAATGATTGACATGCTCTCGATATATCCTTTATGGCATTACTCATATAAGGTCGAAGAATATTTGACTCTTCAAAATCTTGAAACGTGTTAAGGACCTGAGGCACAGGGAGTAGTTTAAAAGACTGCACTGGCACTACTCAACCTTTTAATAAAGAGCCTACTTTCCAGAAGAAACCTTCCAATAACAAAGTATCCCACAAAGACTCAGAAGACATCAAGGAAACTATAACCTTATTCTCAACGAGAGAATTTTGAACATTGATAAGGAGACTTGTAAGGCACCTAGAAACTAAAATATGATTTTTCATTTTCAAAATGGAGTCGGACTTAATTTTAACTAATTAAATATAGGTAGAATTAAGGTATGTTATCATACTTCTCACAAGGCCAATTTCACAATTAGTTATACATAATGATAACCCGCTGCTCTAGAATAACTCTCTAAATTCGATAGTTACCACTAAGGGCAGCAAGTAAAAACACTCCTCGTGATGTTGGCCAAAAGAAAATTGTTGGATTTCAAGAGCTCTCAAGCTGGATCTTTACAAACTCAGCTTGAGAGGGAGTGTTGGATTATCTAAGTTGTCATAAATGTATTTTGTGTGTTTAGGTTGTCCTAACTAGTTTTAGGCTTTATTATCATGCTATAGATTCTAGCCTTTGACTTTATTAGACAGCTTCTCTTGTAAGCTACTAAGGTCAACTCTTGGTTTTAAATAGTTTTTCCCTTTGAGTAATAAGATAAGACAATATGAAGAAGATATTAAACTTCTCTTTGTTCTTCCTCAAGATCCTCCCAAGATTTGTTGTTTCCGCTGCTATGATTTCAATTTAGAAATCTAACTAAAAATTGTATAAATATCTTAAGATAAATCCATGGAACTAGAAGATGTAGGCTGCTTTCTGATGGAATTAAAATATATAGATGTATCTAAAGACAAAAGGAAGAAGAAAAAATAAATAACAGGAAACTAATGTTGGTTCCAACTATAAGTACAGTCGTACAGATATGGATCTCAACCTTAAGGTTAGGCACAAAGCAACATTTCTACCATTCTTTCAGTTTCTCTAAGAGCCACATCCAAGTTCCATATGCTTATTTTCCAGTTCGTAAGTTGGGAAAAACAATTATGATTCTCCAATGCAAGAATAATACTCTAAATTAGATAATTAAACAGGGCAGGCAGCAAACATACGAAGGACAAAAAAAAAGGAATCTAACGTTAGTTCCAACTCCAATTACATATGTGGATGTAAACCTCAAGGTCAGGCAGAAAGCAACATTTCTACTATTCATTTGGTTGCTCTAAAAGCCACAGCCAAGCCCCATCTGCTTAATTTTCCAGTTCTTAAGGCGAAAAAAATTATGATTCCCCAATGGCAGACAGGTTCCCATCTTCCAAGAAAGTCTCTAAGAGGATGTTTCCTACTAATTTAATATCTCAATTCATGATAAGATTCCGTTGTTCCTAAAATCAGAATTACCAAAGTACTACTGTTAGTTTGCAAACCAAGCAAGCTAATGGGGGCCAAATGATGCCACCAAGCAATAATATTCTGTTGAAAAAACTTCAGCTTTAACATGCAAAACTATAATATACAAAGAATGGAGATGTGAGAGAGGGGAAAACTATATTAGGAAGTCTACTTCAGTAGTTGAAGTTACCTTATCTTCATAAAGAGATATTGTACTGCGCATCATCCCAGCAACTTCATCTAGAGAGTGACCTAAATATTTTCCTTCGGCACCTTTTTCCTCAATTTTACTCAAAGATGTATTCACATTTGAATCAGCCGAAACCTATGAAAACACAGTTCTAGAAAAAGTTAAGGAGTGACCAGAAGTAGTAGTGCAAAACATGCCATTAGAAAAGTCACTTTTTTGTTGAGAGATATATCTGGTGGTTTAGCAGCACAAAACTCAAAAATAACAAGAACAATGACGAGGTAACTGAGTTAAAATCCACAAGATTTTCTAGTGGTGGAAGCTCAACACATTTACACCAAAAACAAGATATAAAAGGTTGGAAAGAAAAGAGCATGATATAAAATTCAGTTCTTTTAGCATATAAGCATCTAGCTCATCAACTGCATAAACACGACAACTATAAAACAAGGTATTCTGTGCACACCAAAAGTGGCAATTTCAATAAGTAGTTAACCACATCCCCATAGATAACAAAACAAATAACAACCAGTGCACCTTGGCAAATTTCCCACTGGATACAGAAAGTGCTACTTTCCAAAATGCAGGAATATGCTGGATAAGAACAGCCGTCAGCCTCTGGATATATTTTCCTCGTAGAGCATCAACTTCATCACCAATTAAATCTACAGAAAGATGAGTATCGCCATTTGCATTTGGCTGATAAGAATGGAAGATGAAGGAGAAACTTTGGTGAGTTTTAAACCAATTTACAGCTTTCATGCAGTTGCAACAATACAAGGAGACATTCAACTTACATATTGATTAACATTCTGATGCATCTGTGTCCACTTGACACCAGACAAAGCTTTATCATCGATCTTGTTGCGCAAAATTTCCATTCTTGCCTCATGGTCAGAAGTGCACTTCTCAAATAAACCTCGAATTCTTTGATTCTAGATAAAAAATACACAAAGAGTTAAAAAATTGAAATTGCTCCGAAAGCATTATTATTCTGATGGCAAAGTTAAGACATTTCTGACCTGCACGTTTAAATAATGCCATACAGGATCTGACTCAGGTTCCAGCTCCAAAAGCAGCCTCACAGTGTTCTCAAGCTAAATGAAGAAATGAAATGCATCAAATAGGGAGGAGACAACTTACTTTCATGAGCATTAAAATCTTGAATGAAATGCATGATTACAATAAAATACTATCTATTAGCATTAACAAATTAACTGCAAATGTGTAATAAAGATAAATCTCATTAACATGAAGCATATAGTGGGCAATCAACATATAAACTGAAAGTCTGAAACTAACACAATTATGCTAATTAGATGAATAAAAGAGAACTGTAAACAGAGATAATCCCCGTTAGAAATTTCATTTAAAACACTCAAGCATTGGTAAGGAATGAAAAGAATGCCTTAACAGTATGCAACTATTGTGCACTCACTTCTGTTAACTCTATTTGAGGGTCTTCCAGTGACTTGTAAAGTCTGCCTTTAAAATCATGCATCACCTTTTCAACCTCCTCAAGCACACGTTTTAATATCCCAACCTGGTAAACCAAAACATGAATATCCATATTAAAGAGGTTTTAGTTAGTATCTATCTTCACATGTTTAACACAGTAAAAAAGGGCTTGATAGATATACATGGGAAGGAAGAACTATTGACTTTGCTTTCCGGTACTCTCTAACCACAAAGTCAAATTCACCCTTGCTGATACTAGTTCGAATCGTACTTGGCAAGTTGAACAGTGTCCGGAATCTCTGAAGCATTCCTTGGACAGATCTAATCTTCTCAGCTTGGGCCTAACATATCCATAAAAAGGCAACATTTATATATGTCTATGCAGAAAAGTGAACCAAAAACACGAGCTTCATATATTACATTTAGATCTTATTCACCTGTCTCTCAAAAAGTGGTTCAAAAGCACGATTAGCCAATTTACTAACACCTTGAATGCAATTATACAAATGAGTAGTCCCTACTCCTTCAGGATCTTCTTCAATCCGTTTTAGTTTTGACTCGATGTCTACACAAGACATAATTTCCGCATCAATATAAAATGTTCAAACCCAGAGCACTGTGCATGCATTATCCACTATCAACACATAGCGAACCTACATAAACATTAGTAGATATATACAAGAATAACAGAGTAAATTTAAAAAGTATACCATCAATTGTAGTCTTGCATGAGACAAAGCAATCAAAATTTTCCTTGACTAAGTTTTTCCTTTGCTGTGTCCGTCCTTTCAGATCAGTCTTTAACAAAAGTGCACCAGCCTCCAGATCTGCTGCGGGTGTATCTTGGTGTATTCTTGACAAAAATAACTTAGCATCAAATTTCTCAGAGAAAAATGCCAGCTTTTCTGCAAGAGTTTAAATGAACATGTCAGTCAACAACTTAACCACATAAAGCTTTTCTGCAAGAGTTAAAATGAACATTGCACGCAACAATTTAACCACATACTTCCTCTCCAGTCAACTTTAGAAGCCCATTAGAAAAACTAAAAACACCATTTCAAGAAAACAGGTTATAATTCAAGTCCAAATAGAGTCAATTGTTCACAGTTATCTATGTATCGTAGAGTATCTTACCCTTTTACCTAGATGCTCAATCCTTCCAATAAATAAGAAACTAATACAATAATAAAATAAATGTTCTGGAGGGTAAATATTAATCAAAGAGTTTCATACAAGAGCAATCATCCAGGAAAAAAGGGGTAGAATCGATCAACCAAAATGTTAATAATAGCTAGCTGGGCTGAATACTTGATGAAAATTAGACACTTTTAAGATGGACAATTATAATAATGAAGGTGAAAACGAATCTACAAGTCAGCTATTTAAAAGAATTGCTTATTCTATAGAGTTAAAAAAAAATACAAAGAACTAAAAAGAAAAAGTACCACGAAGCTTATCATCCACTCTATCTCGGTCAGAATGGGCTGTCGAACTTTCTAAAGTGTCACTGATTAACCTCAATGATTTATTGTCTATTATCCTGTCAGAAAACAGCAACTTTGGATTAATATAGAAGAGATAGCAATAACATTTATGTTGTGAGTAGAGAAACTGGAAAATGACTTCATCGCCTATCACGAAAAACAATGTCCTTATTCTCTATGGATTCAACATACAAAAAGTAATTGCATCCCACCCCTATTTTTCATTTACAGAAAACAGAGAAAAATTGCAAACATGATTGTAGTATTGGGCATTTTCTCCCACCTTGTGAGTTCTTTACAAGCATCTAAATTTTGATACTTTGCTCATGTAACAAAGAAATTCAATAGAACATCAAATTTGCACCCGCAATAAAGGATAGTTTTGAAGGCATAAGAGCCCTGTAAATTTGTAGATAAGAAGATTTTACCCCACTCCCAGTGGATCAATACATTCCACTCCACGAGGAAACGACTGCAAATTATTGAGCGCTTTTTTGTCCAATGCTGAAGGCTTTTTTTCAAACTTAGTCACTGGAGTTGCTCTTGTCTCTCGCATTTCTCGAACCCTACGAGCAAGCTGTCAAAAACATGATTTTAATCAATGACTACACAACTGAGGGGTGATTTTTGCAGAAGTAAACAATACATACTCAGAAGAAGAGAATGAAGTAATGAGCATATCACGTGACCAGTTGATGATGCAAGACAAAAAAAAAATACAACTCCTTGTCATCTTTCATTGACTTGCAATCTCAGGCAGCTGAGAATGATGAGTGAATTTCGTACAGCACAATACTAAATACAAGAAGGTTGAAATGCACAATGGGCAACATATTAGTTACTACTGAGAGTGAAATAGTGAGCTCATCCTTGCTCTACTATATTTAAGAGAGGAGATCTTCAGGTAGAAAAGAAAAAGATATCAGAACATTAGGACCTTTTTTCCAAAGTCCTAAGAATTTTTCCAAAGTCCTAAGAATGAATACTCTTTTAAGTTTCTAACCGAGCTGCACAGTGTATTAGTTACTGCCGAGTGCAATCTCACCCTTGGTTTACTACATCTCCAGGTAGAAAAGAAAAGGATATCAGAACATTAGAAACCCTTTTCCAACGTCCTGAAAAGGGTACTCTACTACTCTTTAGGTTTCAAACTGAGCAATACAACTTGTTTCCAAGGTCCTTCAAATCTGAACTTAGTGTTCCTTTTGTTTTGTAAGAACTAAAAAGCATGTTGCACTTTGGCATGGTCACCTTTACAAGCACAAAAGTAGGCAACAAAACTTCAAACGTCACAAGTCATCTCACTGTCACACTATATGCAGAATAAATACACCGTATACACCGCTTGGCACAATGTATTGATTGCTAATAAGGACTGATAATGAAGTTATAATGCATAATATGTGCTGATAAGGAGCTGATAGTGTATAATGTTCCAAACACCAGGGTCTGATTGCAAGGGAGATCTATTCAACCCAATCCTCTGATTTCACTCCATAAAATTCAAGCTATTCAGCAACATCATCTTGATCACAACTATTTATCAGGAAATCAGTTATCATTTTATGAATGAAATGCACGCAAGTAGTGCTGTGCATCAATGTGCATAGTAACTGAGCATAATTGAGTAATTCCCAGAAAAACAACTAGTATGTCTTCACAAAAGTGGTATTTCACTGATATCTTGGTATCCGTTATCCTCAACAGAAACAAACATATTCAACTTTCACTCGAATTTGGGTTTCATATCCAGTTAAAGCACTCAGTATTCAGTAACGTTGTAAAGGTTGAAGTGTGATCACACTAAAGTGCAGCTTTACCTGTAATCATCATCATCCACTAGGACCACTCCTGTTTTGAAGTGCCAAACTAACTTCCATTGAGTTTCATGCACTATGATTTCAAGGAGGCATCATAGATATAGTAACGGATTCAAATTCTAGCATAGAAACCAAGCTGTTGTGGGATAAAGTAGGAGTTTCAAATGCAAAGAGTGGAGGGACAGCACACAGCAAATCAACAGAAACAAAGATGGAGAAAAGAAAATAAAGTAGCTGAGACCAATGCATTAGCTAAAGAATTCCCAAGTACTCCATTCCAATTTTGGCACTTAATCGCCAACAACAGATAGGTTAAAGAAGACACTATGGTAATTGCTAATTATGATCGCTTTCCCATTCAATTGCCTAATTTGGGAACTGGAATTTCCCCAGCACCATAACATGTCATTCAATTGGATACATCAGCACACCTAAACCAAGCAGAACAAAGCATTCGAAAGATGAAGAGAGAAAGAATACCTCCGCCTCGTCAACGCGCTTCCAATTATCAGGCTCCTGGCCATCCCAATCCTTATCTCCATCGTCCTTCCTAGCTGCCGCCCTAGCCCTCCCTCTCCCGGCATTGGAGGCCTTGGAGGAGTCCTCGTCACCGGACGAGATGCTCAACAGCTCGACCTCCGAATCGTCCTCTTCGTCAACGGACTTGCTGTTCCGAGCCTTGGCAGGCGGCATCGCGGAGTTCGCAGCAACCAAAGAGCTAGGGTTTCTGGATTCGGCGGCGGACGGCGGGGGGCGGTTGCGGTGAGACGGCGGCGGCGGCTGGACGTAGTTGGCGACGGGCTTGGAAGGCCGGGAAGAGGAAGGGGGGCGGTGGTAGTTGAGATCTCGCTCGGACTGCTCTTTCAAGGCGATCTGGAGGAGCTCGTCTTCGTCTTCGCTGTCGTTTGACATGGTCTGCTTTACTCGGATTTAGGGAGGTTGAAGATGGCGGTCGCTAGTCGCTACGATTCCGGAGCGCCTTTGTTCAGATCCTGGACTGGTTTCCTTTTCGTTTCTTTTCTTTTCTGTTTTTATACGAAGGTATTAAAAAATACAGTATGTTAGGAAAAGATGTACCGTCACTAATAACTTGATGATATGGAATTTTATTGTTGACAAGTTAGCACCAAAACAAAAAAAGTTAGTCTAAAAGTTATTTTAATATTATGAACAAAAAAAGTTATTATAAGGTTAAATTTGGTGAATATCCATTTTTTATGTCAAAATTAAGTAAATGTTCAATTTTTTTCATAATTAAGTAAATGTCCAATTTTTCCAAAAATACCCCTCCTTCCCCATCCCTAACCATTCCTCATTCCCTTTGACCATTTTTAATTTTAACATTGACTAGTCAACATTGAGACAGTTAAGTATATTTTTTTGGTGACAGTTAATTGTGACGATTATTTTGGTGACAATTGATTTTTTGTAATATTTTATTTTTTCCGGTGACAGTTAGGGAAAAATCTTTTCTAGTGACAATTGATTTTCTTTTTTTCTTGTGATAATTGTTGGTGACAAAAAAAATTGGGTGACAATTAATTTTCTCCAATGACAGTTGCGGGTAACACTTTTCCTCGGTGACAAATGGAGTTTTTCTGCTAATAGATGATTTTCATGATGACAATTGTTGGTGACAACTATTAATGACGAAGTTGATGACAATATAGTGTCACCATGATATTGTAACCTTAAAAAAATTGTCGTCATAACATTATACATCACCAAGACATTGTCACCAATTACAGAACACTGTTTCATATTGTTTAATCAACCGTATTGTCACCAACTTATAAAAAACATTGTCACTAACCTCTTTTCAATAATCTATTGACACCAACAATAAAAAGTGTAACCAACCTATTTTCATCAAGCTTTGGTCAATAATCTATTGTCACCAATTACAAAACTTTGCCACCAATCTAATGTCAACCGCCTATTTTTCGAATTTAATTGTCACCAACGACAAAACAATGTCCCTAACCAATTGTCACCAACTACAAAGCACTTTCATCAAACTAAAATGTTTACAATACTAATGTTATCACATTTGTCATCTAATATTATTATATTAACACATTTTTGTTACAAAACTGAAACCCTAGAACAAGGGGATCATAGACCCAAGAAGGGCTAAACCTGAGCAAACGAAAATTTGATGTACAATATAGTTTAGAGTTTATGGTTTAGTTTGGCCCTAAACCCTAAATCCTTAACCCTAAAATGTGTGTACAATACCAATGTTATCAGATTTGTCATATAATATTAACGCATTTTTGTTACGAAACTGAAACCCTAGAACTAGGGGAGCATAGACCCTAAGGGGCTAAACTTGAGCAAACGAATAATTCGATGTACAATACTATAATGGCATCACATTTTTCATCTAATATTAACGCATTTTTGTTACAATAATAATCCTAAGTAGATGAAATTTGATGTAAAGTTTAACTTTGTAATACTTAATTGTCAGACTACATCAACTTGCAAAAATATCAAAACAAAGGGGAACAATTGAGACATTCATACTTAACATCCAAAATAGCAAGACCCTCTATAGCCATCCTCTCTCTGTACGCATCCATATACTTGTCTGAAATAGCTTCAATATCACCATGGAATGCAAGACCCTCGATATATTTGATGGTATACATACCACAACTTCCACTACAATTGAACAGAAGGATAATGCAAATTACATTATAGGTAAATGAGATATAAATTCCATTTGTCACCAAAACAGAATATATAACTCTATCAATTGTCACCAATCTAAAAAAACAACAAAATAACAACATAAATTCCATTTGTCACCAAAACAGAATATATAACTTTACCAATTATCACCAATCTAAAAAAAACAACAAAATAACAACATAAATTCCATTTGTCACTAAAACAGAATATATATAACTCTACCAATTGTCACCAATCTAAAAATAACAACAAAACAACAACATAAATTTCATTTGTCACCAAAACAGAATATATTACTCTACCAATTGTCACCAATCTAAAAATAACAACATAAATTTCATTTGTCACCAAAACAGAATATATAACTCTACCAATTGTCAACAATCTAAAAATAACAACATAAATTCCATTTGTCACCAAAATAGAATATATAAATCTACCAATTGTCAGCAATCTAAAAATAATAACAACATAAATTTCATTTGTCATCAAAACATAGTATATAACTCTACGTTTGGAGTACCATCGCGCAGAAAACCCTTTTGTGGGCAGAAAAGTACGCGCCTGGGCTTATGCCCACGCGCCCCCAAATCACTTTTGAAACACCCCGGCACCGCTATTCAGTTCAGTTGCTCCTCCAAATCCAGCTATCGTCTCTTGGCGTCGTTGTTCGAACCATCTTCCGATCCACGCCCTCCTCGGTCTGGGTTAGTCTCCCCCTCTTCTCTTTGATTCAGTATGAGTTGGAGAAATTAACCCCCAATTTATTACCCCAAACCCAACTGTCACATCTACTACCCCAAACATAAATCTGACCACCTTCCTCTCGGATGCCATAGCCACCTTCATCATAATGCAGCTCCGATATCCCTACCTCCACGGTCACCTTTCGTGACCCGATTATGTCGATTGGGTGTGTTTCGGCGTCCATCCACCACATCTCTCTTCCACCTCCATGGCCCTCTCGGTTCGACCGGTTCCGTTTGGAATCGGTTCGTTTCGAGTCGTCCATCCACCGCTTCTCTCTCCCACCTCCGTGCTCCCCCGATTGGTAAACCCCTCGGCGCTGTCTCCGCCGGCCACCTGGCCGCTGCTACACACCTTGCCCACGCTTTTGTGTGTCAGGCGGCCTCCTTGGCGTGCAAGGATCACTGTTTGCCTTGCAGGCCAAGGCCATTCTATTATTATTTTTAAAAAAAATTCAGTTAAATATTGATATTTATATATGACTTATATTTGTTATATTTTCATATTGATATTTATCTGATTGATTTTAAATTAATCTCGATAGGGGTTGAGTAAATCCACCCGAAAGGGTTTGAGTAAATCCATCCGAAAGGGTTTCATTAAATCCCGTAAGGGCTTGATGATATTCCAATAGAAGAAATCTTGTTGGCGTTTTGGTCGAGCAGCCTGCGGCTCTACTTCCGATGCTTCTAGGAGATCTTCTGCTTGGTTGGGGGCGTGGAGTTTGGAGTCGGGACTGGCTGGGGTCGAGGTGGTGCGCTCAGGGCGACTCCGTATCCGGGATCGAGTTTCCTTGGAGTTCGTCTGCACTACCCACAGGAGATAGAGTCTTGATGTACCGCTGGCCCGCGGTGCCACTGTTCGGTGGTGCTTGGCTTCGTTCTTCGGCGGCTTCCTCAACCTTCTTGGAGTTGTTCTTCTTGGGTCGTCTTGTTGTAGATCTTATTTTTGCTTGTATCATTTCGCTTATTATCTATATTTATGTATTTATATGTTTGACGGTTCGCCGTCTGCCGACTTTGTCGGCCTCTCGATGAGTCAAGCATGTCTGACCTTCGAATTTTTACCTAATCAAAAAATATATATATATATATAGGTGAATGTTCTAGTGAAACGAATTTTAGAATGAAACATGTAACGCAATTATAGACGTTGGATTCAAAAGTAATCAATGGACCATATTAGTTTAAAATGTGTATCATAGTAATTGTAGTGGTGGAGTTGTATAGTATTACAATTTGAATAGCAATAATTATTCATATTTAATGGTCAATCCCTCTAAATTAGCTCCATCCTCAAATGGGGAGAAGTAATTAGAGGTTGGGGGGGGGGGGGGGGATGAAGTTGATTAATTATATTTAATTTGTAAGAAAGTGGACATTTATTAAAAATAAATATATAGGTTTATCAACAAAAAAAATACAATGTGCCCAGAATAATTTTTTTATCCTTCAAAGATGAAAATTAGATATAATAATGATACATATTTTATTATTTTGCATTTTGAGTTCATCATACGTGAATTGAATATTTAGTTATTCATATATGAATATTTAGTTATTCATATATGAATAATTACTTAATATACATACATATTTTACAGCCAACTTTAATTATTTCTAAATTTATTGCGTCAGTGTGCAAGTCGAATATTTAGTTAATTAAATATGAATATTTAGTTAATTATAGATGAATATTTAATTAATTAAATCTGAATATTTTAAAAATTGAATATTCATATATATAGCTAATATGAATAATATACTACGTATTAAGATAGATAGATAGAATAATTAAGAACCAAAATGATGAACATTATATATTAATAATGCAATGGAACTACGTATAATAACACAAATCACTAGTTATTCATATCTAAGCCACTATATATTCTCCATTAAAAAAAACACTATCTATTCCTGAGTATATTAATGTTTGGAAAAAAACTGTTTATGCAATTTGATAGAGCGATGGATAATCAGAGAATAATGCAATGGGCGTGGACGCGCGTATACCATATCGATTGAAATGAGAAATGACCATGATTTTAGCATTTAGATTTA
Organism: Persicaria tinctoria; assembly: GCA_037127255.1. Lineage (NCBI taxonomy): Eukaryota > Viridiplantae > Streptophyta > Magnoliopsida > Caryophyllales > Polygonaceae > Persicaria > Persicaria tinctoria. The sequence continues at coordinate 14,820,668 of JBANSL010000012.1, forward strand.
ATGTATTTATTATGACCTTTTAATTTTCTAATTAATCTGATACAACTATACCACTATAATTATGATGAAGCATATTTCAAATGAATATGGACCATTGATTAGTTTTGAATCCAACGCTTATTATCATGTTACACGTTACACCCTATCAATCGTTTTACTGGAACCTCACCTATATATATATATATATATATATATATATAACTCTACCAATTGTCACCAATCTAGAAAAAACAACAAAATAACAATGTCATTACCCTATTGTCATCAATCTCTTGTAAGTAATATATTGTCACCAAAACCATGCAATCACAAAAATACTATCATAATCAATGGAATCTTTCGTTTCGGCCTCAATGGAGTCTTTCGCTTCGGCCTCAATGGAGTCTTTCCATGTCTATTTCTCAATTTCAAAACGAAATTCTATCCGAACTTCATAATCAATGGAGTCTTTCATCTCGGCCTCAATGTCAAATCCTATCCAATTTGTCATTCAATCAGACCAAATTTAAATGGCCAAACAAGCAAGCGAATCCATCTCAAATTTGAAGCAAGCACATCATCACAAAAAGAAATCAGGAAGCCAAAAACATTCATATTCATAGCTCTGATTCGGAGATCGATTAATCCACATCCGTAAACAAACAACAAAATCGTATAAACATAAATTCCGAGGGAGATGGAGAGAGAGGACTTGTCACATATCTGTTGCTGATCGACCATGGAGGCCATAGGGGAATCAACCTTAACTGTGTAGCCTCTGAGCATAAGCTTTCGAACGACGATCTGACCGATTTGGCTGGTGGCTCCGACGACAAGCACGGTGGTGTTTTGAGCGCCGGGGATGACGAATTCGCACATGGGATGGAGTGCCTTCCCCTTGCCTGATGAGGAGCGTGAGGAAGGAGAAACGGAGAGCGACCTCCAAATAGGTGACAGAGATGTGAGAATTAGTAGATTAAATTAAAAGAGGGGTAGTTCGGGTATTAAGATAAAATTATGGGCACTTACTTAATTGGAAAATAAAAATGGACATTAACTTAATTACAAATCCTAAATGGATATTCTACAAAATTTTTCCTTATTATAATATTATGAACAAAAAAAGCATATTATAGATATGGAATTTTGTTGAAGATGAGTTAGTAATTAATATGTCTATTTTAATATGGTAAAGTTATGTGTTAGGTTAGATACAATTTTAATGTGAAACATTTTCAGTGTTATTTAAGTTGAATAGTCAAAATAAAAGGAGGAGTAAGTTATAAAGATGTCCGGATTTTAGTACAATATATCTCTCCGCCATCGCCTCTTCCACTTGTCCGATCTCTCTTTTTTTCTTCTACGACCCTTCTAATCCTTCTCTTCATATCCAACCCAATTTGTCTTAGTTGTCGGATCCTCTTTCTCCTCTCATGGTTGCGGCCAAAGCCTCACAATTTGAGTATGGGGATCCATATATATATATATATATACACTTTTCACTGTTGTCCTTGCTGATTCGGGAAAAAAATTTAATAAAAAAAATAGCTTGAGTCGACGATAAAGAAGTTGTTGTGTACGTAGTCTTCAAGCCTTTCATTTTAAATCGGATATCCATCTACCATTTCCAAACAACATATATAAGATATGGGATATAATCTCATACTCGTATTTAATATCCATATTTTGATAGCTATATTTCATACCCTTATCTCACATCTTATCCGGTGAACAGGGTATATAGACCATATTCATTAACTGTAGAGGTAAATAGACCCCTCTGTTACTTTTATTGTACGTAATTTAGACTTTTTTAATTTGTAATAACATAAATACCCTTAGTTTTGATATCCATTACAAAATTAATTTTGAAAAAAAAAAGATATTGGAAGATGCCAACAACTTCCATGTCTTTTGTAACTGGAAACTGTCCGGAGGAGCCGTATGATATCTCAACAACTTCCATATGAGTGCATACATAAATACAAAGGGCAAGACCAAAATAAGGTGAGTTCCAAAATTAACATTTTATATTGATTTTAGCACTGAGGAGGTATGTGAGAGGGGAGCTGAGAGAGGGGTAGGGGCGATGATAGGTCCTTGTAATAAGTGTAAAATTTAGTGTAATGAAAAAAGAAGTTTTATAGTAACATGTTATTGTAATATCGTATTGTGTTACAAGAAATATTATATTGTGATGTCATATTATAGTGTAATGGATAAGATAGTGTAATTGTTAATGTGTTACAATAAATAGTATTTATAGGAAACATAATGGAAAACTAGTTATTGTGAGCATGTAGATCAATAGTGAAAAAATTGAGTATAGTGATAATTAACATATAAAATTAACGTTTATAGTTTCGTAAATATAATTATCGTTAAACGTTTATTGTAACAATTTTCTTATTTATTATTAATTCCAATATCCTTTTCTTTAATAAAATCAGTTAAGGACAACTAGGTAAAAACAACAATAAAAAGGTCTACTTGCTTAAAATATTAACCATGAAGTCTATCTATTAATATTACTAATTCTGCTAGCATTTTGCTGACGTGTCACGCCCACAATTAAAGTTGATTTTTTTATTCAAATGAGATTTTCTTATTGGTCAATATTATTATGGAAACTTTAAAATATTTGTTTCCTATTTTAAATATGATTTGAATCCATTCCTTTTTTTTTTCGGTTATATTGCCGTAAATATTGAGACATGTTTCCATTTTTTTTTTCCGATTGCAATATATCTATTATATATCTATCTATTATCTATTAATATCTATTAATATTACTAATTCTGCTAGCATTTTGCTGACGTGTCACGCCCACAATTAAAGTTGAATTTTTTATTCAAATGAGATTTTCTTATTGGTCAATATTATTATGGAAACTTTAAAATATTTGTTTCCTATTTTAAATATGATTTAAATCCATTCCCTTTTTTTTTATTTTCGGTTATATTGTCGTAAATATTGAGACATGTTTCCATTTTTTTCCCGATTGCAATCTCTTTTCGGTTATATTGCTGATGTGTCACGCTCACAATTAAACTTGAATTTTTTTATTCAAATGGTATTTTCTTATTGGTCAATATTATTGCTGAAATTTTAGATTTTTTTTTCAAAATATTCAAGGAAAAATAAAAAATTACAAAAAAAATCATAACTTGAAAATATTTACAAAAATATTCAAAATTTGCAGGGATGTCAGAAAAACGCGGTCTGAGACCGCGTTTTATTCACAAGGTGAAAAACTGAAAATTGAAGAAAAATGTGGAAAAAAAAATACAAAAGAAACGCGGTTTCAAACCGCGTTTCTATGGTTAATTTTATTTGGGAATAATTTACGTCATTTTGTTTTATTTTTTACACCTCTTGGTTTTTTTTTTTTTTTTAAATGAAAATTGGAAGAGGAGGCCGGAGTTTGTTGGGAGGAGGAGAGGGGAGGGCCGAGAGGACTGGGAGGCAAAGGGCCGGGAGCTCGTAAACTACTAAATTTATTGAAGGGGTCTTAATCATCCAATTTCCTCTATCTTATATCTATATACCCTTTCCAAACGGACCCTAAGTGATTTGAATAGCGTTTGCGATTGTATAACTTATAAGGGTAAATTGCATAAAATCACCCTCTTCTTCTTCCCCAATTTATTGAAGATGTCCGGATTTTTGTACAATCCATCTCTCTCCGCCATCGCCTCCTCCACCAGCCCGATCTCTCCCCTTCTTCTTCCCTAACTCAGTCTGACTCCCAGATTCACCACAACCATCTCAATCCTCCTCTTCATGTCCAACCCAATTTGTCTTAATCGTCGGATCTGCCTTCTTCTCCCATGGTTGCGGCCAAAGCCCCACAGTTTGAGTATTGGGATGAGGACCAGTTCAAAGGCCTCCGAGTTCGATCGATTCGACCCTAGAGCTCATCGAAACAACAGATATATATACTTTTTTCATTGCTGGCCCTGTTGATTCGTGAAAAAGAAAAGAAGAAGAAGCTTGAATCGACGAGAAAGAGATTGTTGTGTAGTCCTTCAACTCTTTCATTTAAATCGGATATCTGGATATAGTTTCCAAACATCTTACTCCCTCTATTAATTAAAAAATGTCGTTTATTATTCATGTATGTTTTTTAGAATGATAAAACTATATAAAATATTAACTTTTTTATATCCGTCGTTATAAATTCATACTTGATAGCAATAAGTATGAAATTATTCAAAAAAAGTTACTATTTTATATAATTTTTAACACATAAAAAAGCGTTATTGAATAGTAAAACATCAAATTTAATTAACGAATGGAGTATATAAGATATAGGATACCAAACTCATACTCAAATCCAATATTTATAGCTTTTGCGGTTGTATGAGGCTAAATTGCATAAAATCACCCCTAAATAGTCCATTTATCAATTAAGTATTAACCATCTACTATAATCAAAATTAAATAAAACCACCCATTAAAGACATTTCATTTACAAAACATCGTCCTAGTCAACTATGTTCTTTGAAAATGTTATCAAAAGACCAAGTTACCCTTACTTATTGATCTAATGTATCCCCAATTGCCATATTGATTTTTTTTCAATCTTAATAACTTCTATTATAGGCTACTATTTGATTTTAAAACCCAAAAATCTCATGTAATAATGGTTCAACATAAAAAAAACTCTACAACATTTAATGCTTTGAGTTCCTATCCTCTTTAGTGTATACACGCTTTGAGTTCCTTAGACTATCCACAATGGTTTTGTCTATAATGTATACATTTGCACAATATGTGTAAAAATATACTTTACTTTTTGGTATTTTGCTCAAATGGTCAAATGTGTAATTTTTACACACTATTCAAATACAATTAATTTAAAACAAAAAAGAAAACAAAAATTATAAAAGATACACCAATAAAATTCTCTTGCCTTTTGAAAAAGTTTTTGCACATGGGGGAGGTGATGTGCTCAAATTTGCACATTAGACTAACTCAAATGGTATGGTGCAAATGCTTAAATATGCACATTTTGATGCAAATTGTGCTCCAATGGTTACTTTTGAATGGTGAATGTTTAGCATACCACCCTGGTGGTTTCCCATCCTGAGGTGGCATCCTAGTTGGCAATTAGGTGGGCCACAAAATAATAACTCATTTTCATAAAGAAAAAAAATAATAATCATTTTAATTATTACGTACTCATGTGTGAGTTCCAATAACACCAATTTCAAAATTATTTTATTAATATACTATTTTTTTTAATATATGTGGTTAGGTCATGCTTGGAATGCAATATGAAAATGAAGATTTTAAACAAATACGGAGTAATCTATATCACATTAAATTAGGGCCCATTCTCACCGAAAAAAACAAAACAAAACTAGGACTCATCAAATAAGTTTTCCAGAAAGTTCAATGATTTCAAAACTTTAGATTAGAAGGGAGAAGCAATATACTACTGTATTTTATTTTGATTTATATTTATAATTCTATTATAAATGCATGTTATTTTGATTCTGCTGCTTTTACTTAAGATGTTTTTGCAACATCAAATGGTTGGGATGCGTTGCATATCAACCTTCTGCTCTGATGGCTCCGTTTCCGTATCTGAATTCGGTGACGGGCTAACAGCGATCATCGGCGCCCCTTGAGAGCCTATTCGTGTTGGAAGTTCCCTTCTGAGACCACTTGGATGCTGGCGGTGGAGGATTCAAAGTGGAGCCGGATCGGTGGTCAGCAATTACACCGCATGTGTGACGGTCGACGGAGGGTTTGGTGAAAGTGTAAGGTTGAATGTCGGTTAGTCTTCTATGGATATCATTAAAAAAAAATATGGAGGATGAACATACAGAGAATGAGAAAGACGGTGATAGGAGGGCAGAGAAGAAGATGAGTAGGGTTTCCATGGAACAGGTCTTTCTTCACTTCAACCATATATGGGCCCAAATAGAAAGTTTGGCCCAACGAAATAGTTTTGCAATATTAGCTTTAAGCTCCCAACATTTATCCATTGTTAATGAATCATCACCCTACATGACTAAAAGCACCCAAAATTTTTATGTTTTGATGAAATTGGCACCCTATATGTTCAATATAAAAAAATAATTTATAAAATATATATAACTGAACCAAATTTAATATTATATGAACTCATAATCATAAATTTTGATGTTATCAATTCCCAAGTCTTACTCGTATAATCTATATCTCATAAAATCAAATTCCTACGATCAAACCTCATTCAATTCAATAAATGTTAATCAAATAAAAACTCATATAAATGAACTTATATTATCAAGCCAACCCCAATTTGTTGACACCCTCCTATATAAAATTATTAGTGATAGTTATATTCTAAACTTTTCAAATCAACTCAAATTCGATATAACTTAATTTTCATATTTACGTAGTTTATCATATAAAGCGATGTTATGTTTTGTTTCCTTACCTACATTTATTTATTTTTCTATATGATACATTTTTTTTTATTATTATTATTAGTATGTATATGTGTGTATCTATATACAATTACACACACATATATACTCCATAGGTATATGATGCTTATGTTAAAGTTTTGTTTTATTCTTACATTGACTATATGTTTTGTTTCCTAGACCCTCTATATCCAACTTTTTGTGCTCTACTTTTAGCCAATAAATATTGATGTACTATATTTAAAATTAGTTATTTCTATAGTTTAGTCAAAAATAACTTTCAGATTGGTACCGGAAAACCTCATTTATAAAATTTAAGTAATTTAACTTTCAGATTGGTTCAGTTATTGTTAAATCTTTATAAAATTAGTTATTTTCATAGTTTAGCCAAAAATAACTTTCAGATTCGTTTATTATTCCTAACATTTATCGTATCCAATGGGACAATACATAATATCTAAAAAATCTTATTTCGATTCTCAGTATGAATGAGTTGATATACGTATAGTAAAATATAAACAATCATTTACTATTCTTATTTTGGGTCAAATTTTTAAGTATATAAAATTCCAATAAACCTTTAATAAGAGAATTTATTTTTATAATTGCTTATTTGTCTTATTCATTTTACTTGATTTAATTTATTTTTATAATTGCTTATTTGTCTTATTTGTTTTACTTGATTTTATATTTAATTTTTTTTAAACAACTTTAAATTATTAAAAAATATCAAATAATCTTGTCAGATTTTAAAAGAGGATCTCAAGTCTCAACTATTTATTTATTTTGATAATTATATTTTATTTCCTGGATATATATTTATGTTTTGCAGGTTCGCAATACATATAACAATATTAATTTCAAATGGTTTTGATAAGTTGTTTTCATGATTTTGTGATCACTCTTATCCAACGGTTGAAATAGCTAATCCATGTGTTCTTCTTTCAGCCAATAAAAATAATCACAATACTACTCCTCTCTCAAGTCTCACCCGTAATGTTTTATTTGTGGGCTCCCAAACGTGTTTTATAAACCATATTCAAATAAGTAAAACTACATCTAAAATGAACCCAAAATTTTCTACCCAAAAAAAAATTAACCCAAATTATCATTGCTTGTTTTTTACTGTTAACCAAACGACGCGAAGGGGTGTACTCCGTATTTTTTACTGTATTGTTAACCATAACACGGGGACTAGGATAGAATTAATTAGGGCGGCCTATTCAATGTAAAAGTGAAAAGTAATAATTCAACTTGACATAAGTACTTATTTTACCTTTTCTAATTACTGACTCATTTAAAATATTTTTTTTAATGATGTGGCAAGGGTGGTAGTCCACCACCCTGGTATGCCTAACATTCTCCCTTTTAAATGTTTAAAATGTGCACATTTGCACACAAAGTGTTCAAATATAAGCACATCACCTCCCTCATGTGCAAAAACTTTTTATCACTTTTCAATAAAGTAAAGTCATTTCTATTGGTTGTTTTTAAGTTTTTTCTTTTGCTTTTTAATTTAATCATATTTAACCAATGGAGTAAAATGCACATTTAACCAATGGAGTAAAACATCAAAAAGTGATGTGCATTTTTAAACACCTTGTGCAAATATGTACATTTGCACACTTAACCATTGGAGTTAGTCTTAGACTAACTCCAATGGTTGTGTGTAAATGTCTGAATGTGTATTTTTTAAACATATTTGAGCTCCATTGGTTGCTTTTGGGGTGTGCAAATGTGCACATTTGAGCATGTAATGTGCAAATTTGAGCACATCACCTCCCCCATATGCAAAAACTTTTTCAAAAAGCAAGACAATTTTAGTGGTGTATTTTTTATGATTTTTGTTTTCTTTTTTCTTTTAAATTAATTGTATTTGAATGGTGGGTAAAAAATACACATTTGACCATTAGAGCAAAATACCAAAAAGTAAGGTGTATTTTTACACACCTTGTGCAAATGTATACATTATAGACAAAACCATTGTGGATAGTCTTACATGCTCAAATGTGCACATTTGCACACCCCAAAAGCAACCAATGGAGCTAAAAAATGTCTATAAAATACACATATATACATTTACACACAACCATTGGAGTTAGTCTTATGGTTTCCTTCTTCAAATCCCAAGTTCAATTCCTTGGACACATATGCCCCCTGATATCTCATGCTCCTAACTGACTAGCTATCATAATTTCTCTTTGACTTGTCTCAATCTTTGCAATTAGCAGCAACAATTAGCTGGACATTAGGGCTTAGACAACTTTCTTGTTGTTTCATTTGATTCAATTTGTAAAGTTGCTCTAACCCATTAACTAAGTTAGAACTTGTATAAAGATTTGAAACTTCCTTTTCCAATTTACCCAAATTTGAATATCCTATTATGTTAGGTGTTGAAAGTTTTCAACTTTCTTTTCAATTTTTTAGGACGCTGGGAATTATGGGCTATCAGTGAACTCCTAAATAGTGACATGCCCAGTTTGAGATTCTTATGTCAATACAGCAACACATCATATCGGTATGTACACCCATACTTGGATTATTTCCATGGCTATAATGTGTATAATATGCATTTATGGATGTATTCTTTTCCCTATATGCACGAAAATTTACCAGAGGATCCTTCACAAGATCGGAGAGAGAAAGAAACTACAGTCCTTGCGCTTCTGTGCAAATATCTTATGAGGGATACGTTTGATTTACTATGTAGCAAGAGACCATTTTGTGTAACACCCCTTCCCATATCGGATATCATAAGGATGTTGAGAGTGGTTTATAAGTGATTTAAGTCCTACCTATGTCAAAGAGCTCATCCTTTTCAGGCTCCAAGTGTTTGAAAAAGTATATGTCAAATTGAGAAAAATATGGTGAGGCAAGGAATAAGGGTGCACGGTTTGTGTTCTAGCTAGCTAATCAAGTACATCAAATTTCAATAAAAAAAATTCAGCAAAAAAAATCAATAAAAATGTAATTTACAATTCTCCAAAATGGAGAAATTGTTGGAGTTGGCACAAATTTATTTTACGAAAGATGAAGTTTGATTCTCCATTTTGAAGAAAATTTGTGGATGCTCTTATACGCCATTAGGGTAGATTTTGAGGCGATTTTTCAGCGAAATATTTCTCCATGGGATGATATCCAATGATGCTTGGAAGCCGCGAGATATGCGGCTAGGCCGATAGAGCATGTGATCAACAAATATGCTGAGATCCAAGCGTTAATACAAAGTGGAGAATGGGCTCCTGAGGTGAGTTATTATTTATGGTTAAATTAGGAATGCAATTAGGGTTGAAGGTTCCATGAATTCTTATTCTTCGAGTTGGATGCTAGCATAACCGTGGTGTAGTGGTACTGCAACCATTCAAATGGGCCAATGAAACTCTAAAAGAGAAATGCAAATTAGTGCATCAAACATCACCTCTAAATGAGGGCGATTTTTTTCATGAACTTCAAGGTGGAGGTAGAGCTACATCCACTCACAGTTAGGACTTATAGTTATAATTTAAACTTCAATTGCAGGAAAAAAAAAGGCAGTAGATGGAGTTAGGTGGATATATGTAACACCCCCATCCCACATTGGATATAATAAGGATGTTGAGAGTAATTTATAAGTCTCATCCTATATTGGATATAATAAGGATGTTCGGAGTGATTTATAAGTGATTTAAGTCCTACCTATATGACAAGTTTTTTTTTGCTAATTATGTCTTTCTAAATTTTGTTTTTTTAGTTAACTGCTAATATCATTCCTTCGTCACTTGCCTTCATGCAATTGAGCTGCTATTTATTGTCTGCACTTATACTTACAACTCGTACAACCAACATATTATTGGATTAAGTAAATATTTACTTGTACTTGTTTTTGCTAAAAAAAATGTCATATAGAACTTGACAACTCTATATAGTAAGAATGCGGGAGCCTAAATGGAAGGTGGAAATCTCACCATATACATGGTGTCAAGTTACAATATTCTATTTCTCACTCTTGAAATTTTCTCTACTCCGTCAACTCCTTCCATTGCTCTCACGGGTCAAGCTCATCCGTGGACCAAAAACGAGATGTCTTTGCTTTGTATGATCCAAAGTGATTAAATATTCGTTTTCAAGCAAAACGAAGTATATCGCGGTAACAACACCTTGTCGGCTCTCAGAAGATCTATCATTACCCCAACGTCGTCGCAGACTCTGTGATAGCGGTAGCAACATTGGCGCCATGTGCGTATAGAGTTAATCCTGTGTAATCTCCTGAAAAATTAAAGTGAAATGAAGAGGTTATATGTAAGTGCATAGCAGGAAATATAATTTGTATTGATGTGAATGTAAATATAGAGATTACAAGTATATATATTCACATAGAGACACCCACTACTGCTATACATACGCAAGGAGTTGTTCCACAAAATCAGGTGAAAAATCTAAACTAAGTTGACTTATTCTTGAGAGTGTTAAGTGCATTATCACTATCTAAATAGAAAATTAACAAAAATAAGAAAATCATTTCAAAGCTTACCTTGCAATCTCAGTCCAAAATAGTTTCTTACTTCCTTGCAACTTAAACGTATTCTTCAGAAGATACTTGCATAAAAGCACCAGGATTGAAGTTTCTTTCTCGGTCCAATCTTGTGGATGGTGGATCTGTATCCTCTAGTAAATTTCCCTGCATATAGGGAAAAAATACATACATAAATTCATACACATCGATTTATTCGCAAACCATGTAGTTAATACAATAAAGGAAGGGCAATGATGTAGTAGCTTTGACTACACCTCATCGTCAGATAAAAAGCAATAGTGTTAACAAACAATCAGTGATGCCACTCCGGCACTCCATAAACAACAATACTTAACAAACAATGAATATTGGTAATGTGTTGTTGCCGCTGCTGGAGAATCTCAAATTGCACCCGACACTCATCAGAAGTTCGTTGATATCCCATCATCCACAGGGTCCCAAAAAAATTGAAAGGAAATTAGGTTGAAATATTTAACCGATCGATTGACCTTTCAACACGTAACATAACAGAATTTTGGTAGATAGGAAAAGCAAAGTCCAACTTTACAAAATCAGATAGTTGAAGCTTAGTTATATCAATGTGATTGAATCAAACCCTAAGGTCTAATGCTAGTCGTGACAACAACTAGCTAAGTTATATCAATGTTACTTAATCAAACCCTAAGTTCTACTACTAGTCGCATAGAATGTGATAACAAGAGAATGAGAGAGATAAGAGAAACTAACTGGAATCAAATTGAGAAGTAGAAAAACAGAAGGAACTCAAGCTTCCTAAAGCTTCCTCCTTTACCGTTTTTTGTTGAGAGTAGTTTACCTTGCAACGTCCCCCACGTGGGAGAGAGTCCAGCCTTCTCGAAACTAAATGAATAGTCATCTCGGATAATACAAAGCAAGTTGCTCTCATTTTGGGTCCAAGGACGTGCTTCACTTGCCATAGCCATATGAGGAATGGAAGGGGCAGAGGAGGGAGAAACCAAAGACGGTAATGACGGAATTGGGAAACAAAAGTTGTGTTGTACGTATTGGAGGGGAATGTAAAAGGTCAACGAATTGGCTTGACTGACCCGTTGTAATTAGACAAAAAATAAATAAATGTAATACAAACAAGTCATCACAAAACTTATTTAAATAAACGTAATATCTCAACTATTTTTTTCTGATAAAAAATCCAACCAAAAACTCTAACATATAATCATTGAAATTAAGATCTTGTTGTATTTTGGATGATATTGAGTTATTCTAATAAGAATGATACTATATTTAACCAATTCTTTGTCAACATTTTAAACCCAATTTATTGACGGAACAAAATAGTTTAATACTTTGCTATCACTTCCTCATATGTCGGGTTATTTTATTTATTTTTACCGTTGAAAGGTAGTGATATTTGTTTAACATCTCTCTAAATGATGAATTATTTTAATTAGTTTTGTCTTTAACATGCCATTGTCATCATCAAAATCAGGTTATATTTTTTAACATCTCTCTAAAACTTCCATGTGAATTTTATCTTCTCCTTCAACTCATTTCAGGACCCTGATAGGTCAAGCCCGTTTGTGGACTGGAAATGAGATGATCTTGCTTTGTATAATCCGGAGTGATTATGTATTCTCTTTGGAGCAGAATAGACACTCTCCGTGGGTGACGTTGCTAGGTAAATCTCCTCAACAAAAATCTAGTATAGGTCATTTGTATGATCCGGAGTGATTACATATTATGTACATCCAAAAATGTCCATTTGAAAAAGTATAGGTCAAATTGAGAAAAATATGGTGAGGAAAGGAAGAAGGATGCACGGTTTGTGTTCTAGTTAGCTAATCAACACTACTAGAAAAAGCGGTCATTCTCCACGTTTTTCTCTCGACGATACTCAACTCTGTCATGAGAGAAATGAGGCGCGCGTTTCTTAGTGACATAACTTTCGACGTTTTTTTTGTCAGTAATTGTAGACATATAAAATAGTGGAAGAGTCTTAAAAAAATGTAGACAAATGAGGAGGGAGACTTAAAGACGGAAATCCCAAAATTTTGATTATAATTTTGAATTAAAATTTTTAATTAAATAAGGAAATAACAAAATCACAATCCCAATTCCCAACTCCCAGTACGTTTGACGTTTTCACCCAAAAACCTACCGCCGAGGCGCCGATCGAAAACCCTTGCTTTTTTCCCTTGAAATTTCAAACCCTCAATCGCCTAGTTCGACAAGCGCCAAACCTAAATCAGCTATGTGAGTTGCAAATTCAGTTCTTTGAGTTGCGATTTTAGTTCTTCGGAGTTGGATTGTTGAAGACGGTTTCTTGGTGGTGGTTCTGTTCGTAAGAGATTAAGAGGTCACTGATTACTCGTGCTATGAGTTGCGAATTCAGCGTTTTGAGTTGCGATTTCAGTTCTTCAGAGTTAGTTTGTTGAAGACAATTGCTTGGGTGTGGTTCTTGAAGCCGAGGTTCGCAAAAGATCACTGATTACTGGTACAAAATTCTGGCCAGGTCGTTACTGCGGGTATATTTCATTTCAAACCCTTCTCAATTTTGGTTCAGAAATTGCTATTAGGCTTTTGGAGAATCATAAATTTGGTTTCTTTGAAAGTCTAAACCATCAATTTTACCCGAATTTGAACAAAAAATAGTGTTTGGGTAATTTGTTTTGATGAAGTATTTTAAGATTCGAAACTTTAGGCATTTCTTTTTTTGGAGTGTACAGATATACCCTTAATTTTGAGCAAGACCCACAACGAATTGCTAAAATTTCTTCCATTGGACGCTCAAGGAAAGAAGGTACTTATTTTTTTAATCTTTGTCATAGTTTATAAGTTTATTGGTAACTCAGTATTTAGATTCTTTAGTTATAACTCTCTGTTATAATTTGGAGTCTACACATTCTGTTATAATTTAGAGTGTGCAGTTTATTGGTAACTCTCTGTTATATTTAGAGTCTACACGTTCTGAATTTTTTTGTTAATTAAGTTAGCAAGTGCTTTTGATCTTTTCTTCTATTTTTTATTCTTATTGTCATATATTTGTTTTATTGTTTAATATATCATGTGAAGGTTTGCTTTCAACTGAATTTGATTGGGCAATTCATTTCTTTGAAAAGAATGTTTATAGAATGAGGAGGCTGACCTATACTTGTATATGTACGTAGGTAGTTGGACTATATATGTTATTAATTTATAACATGTGTATGTATTTCTTGGGTGGTAGTTGGACTAGATCATAATATTCATATATATATGAACGTAGGTATGGATACAAGTTGGATTGAACTACCAAATGATCATGATGATTATTTGAATGGAGTTGTCAAGTTCATAGAATTGGCTAAGGAAAATCTTGTAGAAGGTAGAACTCGATGTCCTTGCAAAAAATGTAAGGTGGGTAAGTGGTTGGTTGTAGAAGAAGTAGAGAATCTTTTGTTCAAAGGGTTTTACTCGTCTTATAAGAATTGGATTCATCACGGGAAAGTGAAAGATATATATGAGTTATCTTATTATGGCGAATATAAAGTTGTGGTCTTTCGGTGTGAATGAGTTGATATAAATAGAGGCTTGAGGATATATGGCAATGGAAGGGTTTGTGTTAACTTTGCAAAGTTGATACATACGGGTAGATTATTGGAAGATGACCCATTCATTTTGTCATCTCAAGCTAAGCTAGTGTTCTATGTTGAAGATGAGTTAAAAAAAAGGATGGTTTCATGTCATTCACACAAAGCCTAGAGACTTGTTTGATTTAGGCAATGCGTAGAGATATGTTTGATTTAGGCAATGTTATTCCTAAGTTATTTTTATTGTTTTGGACATTGTTATTTGTTTCTATTTTAATTCTTTTTACCTAACTAAAGAAATGATTCTATTAGCGATAATGTGCTTATTTATATTAATATGTTCTTAGTGAAATCAAGTAAAAATCACAGGTAATTTCTATTTTGTAATCCCGAACTTTTTACTTTTTTACATTCTGATTTTTACTTGAATCTCAACTGTCATTACCTTCTGATTTTTACTTAAAAAAATCTAATTTGCGTTCTGTATAGGAATCTAACCATTACCTTCTGATTTTTACTTGATGTCACTAGTATGTTCTTAGTAATATGTCACTGATAAAATCAAGTAAAAATGATCAGAAGGTAAGTTGTGTTCTGTACATGAATTCTGATACTTGGTATCCTAATCTGTATAATTAATGTTTTGTACAGGAACTCTACAAAGATGAGTCACAATCGCAAGAGGGATAGGAAAACATCACATGGTGATCAATTACTAAGGATGTGCCTCATGGACACGCACTTGATAGTTGGATGCGTTTGGTTGAGTATTGGTTTTCGGAAAAGGGCAAGGTTAGTTCTTATATTAAAGATATTAAACTTTTAAAATACAAATTCAAGCTTGATTGTCTCTTATATATTATTTAATGACATTTATCAACTATTGCAGAAGAGGTCTCAATGTGGTAAAAAGGCACGGGCAGTCCAAACAGATGTGCATACTACTGGTTCCACAAGTTATGCTAATAAGCGAGCTGATTATGTATAATTTCTTCTTTTTTGACTCGTTCTAAATTGACTCATTCTAAAGTCGGTGGGGGGTTTGTTGAAAACACAAAATCTGCAGAATTATTGGTATATAGTAATTTCTCTATGCATGCATGCCTTACCTTCATTTTTATTCTCTTTGTTCAGTATGTTATTAAAAAAATGCACTGGTGATAATTTTTTCCTTTGAAACCAGGAAAAAGCCCATCTCAATGTTGAAGAACTAGTCCAAAATTCCTCACCTTCAAAGTCTCGCACCGAGATTGAGAATGAAGTATTTGATAAGCTGATTTATACGGATGAGCATCCTAAAAGACCAGTCGGCTTTGGGTTTGGAGTCAAGCAAAGTGTTGTTTTTGGAGTGCAAGGTATGTTGAGGAAAATAGGATGTGACTCTACAACTATACCCAATCGTTCGATAGAATTGGAAAAAATGAAAGCAAATATGGCAAATATGGAGAAGGAAAACCAAAAGCTGCATGCAAGGGCGGGTCAGAGTAATCAAATTTTGTTAAAAGCACTTGATGCACTTCGTTCTGGGAAGGTTTCAGATGAGTTCTTTACTGCTGCTCAATCTGCTTTACACGGGGATAACTCCAAGGTAAGTCTGAATTGACCATTACATTTGATTAAATAATTCTATTGATTTTTTTAAATAAATGTGGTGGATTACTCTATCTTGGAGGTGTGAGCTTGCTTGTTTAGATGAATTGTTGGAGGTTGAAGCTTGCTTGTTTAAACACTTACTTTCTTGGTTGTTTACCATTTGGATCACCCTTTTTGGAGGTTGAAGCTTGCTTGTTTACATGAATTATTTCACTCCCTTGATGTGAATTACATCACTATTATTGGTTCTTTTATTCACCTTTACGGACTGATTATGTACTAACTGGAGATATATCCCGAGATGGCCTCCATGTCTTGAATTTCTTTTCTTTCTCATAAGAAGCAGTCAGTTTCAGTTCTATATCTGATGCTTTTGGAGGTGAGTTGTTGCCTATGTCTTTTTTAGTCCAAGTTCTATTTAACAATATCAAACTCAATGTAGTGAGTTGGGAAATGATTTGATCCTTGAAAGTTATGGCCAACCCCTATTGTTTACTGGTTTCAAAGATGAATCTTTGCTCTTGCTAATGTAAACTTTTTGGCCTTTTATTTGTTTAGGTTGCTTCTGCATCGACCGGTGATAGCGTTCGTAATGGAATGGACAATTTCCACATCTCAAGCTCGCCCAACTAGATGGATTGTAACTAGTTCATTTTGATTTTGTGAGAAATCAAATCGTACAAGCTTAGTTTAATGTTTTTGGATGAATTGGTGTATACACCATAACACCAGTTAGCAATATTGTGAATTATGTTGACCTACTTTTAGTATGGTTATTAGATATTCTCTAGTACATTTGTGTTTTGATTTAAATACACAATATTGAGAATCGTGCTTGTTTTTTACTTTGTTGGTTTGAATGAATGAAAAACATGTTTTATATTCTATCCTGCTTGTAGGCAACATCACTATTGTTGTGTTTTTTTTACTGAGTGGTATTGTTAGAAAAGGCTAATCTATCTTGACGTTTTTATACGTCTTAACTTTTTGAAATTTGGCGGCAACGATAATATTTTCGACGATTTTAAATGTCAAGACATATTCTCGACGTTTTAATATGTCACTAAAAGTTGTATGAGCTGGCGGAAAACAAAACATTCTCGACGTTTTAATAAGTCATAAAAATTTCATTTTTGTCGCTAAATTAATTTCCGACGTTTTTATACGTCAAGAAAAAGGCGGGAGGTAATGGTTAAAGAGCGGGGGAGGTGAAAAAGGAAAATGTCGCCAACCTAATCATTGACGTTTTATAACGTCGAAGATTTCGACGTTTAGAAACGTCGGCCATTTGTGGCTTTGACATTAGCGACGTTTTTTGGAAACGTCGGGAGAGTTTTTGTTGACTGTTTAAAATGTCGAAAATGGTCATAGAAACCGTAAAAAATGGCCGCTTTTTCTAGTAGTGCAAGTATATCAAATTTCAATAAAAAAATTAGCAAAAAAAATCAATAAAAATGTAATTTACAATTCTCCAAAATGGAGAAATTATTGGAGTTGGCACAAAATTTTTGTAGGGAAGATGAAATTTGATTCTCTATTTTAAAGAAAATTTAGGGATGCTCTTATACGCCATTAGGGTAGATTTTGAGGCGATTTTCAGCGAAATGTTTCTCCATAAGCTGATGATATCCAACGATGCTTGGAAGCTGTGGGATATGCGGCTAGACTAGTAGAGCATCTGATCAACAAATATGCTAAGATCCAAGCGTTAATACAAAGTGGAGAATGAACTCCTGAGGTGAGTTATTACTTACAGTTAAATTAAGAATGCAATTAGGGTTGAAGCTTCCATGAATTCCTATTCTTCAAGTTGGATGTTAGCATGGCCGTGGTGCAGTGGTATTGCTACCATTCAAAGGGGCCAATGAAACTCTAAAAGAGAAATGCAAATTAGTGTATCAAACATCACCCCCAACAGAGAGGACGATTTTTTCATACAACTGAGTTGTAGTTTAATCTTGTGCCTTTTTGCTTTATTCTTTCATTATTACATGCAGCATCGTAGAAATGCTGAGAATTCTTTTCTGCTCAATTTCTTTCTAATGTATAGAGAACTCTAGTAAGGAAATTCATTTCCCCACTTTGCAACTTTTAATTTTGCAGGAGTTCAATTATTAAAGGGTAATAAATAATCAAGAGGACTTGACCTCTTAGACCTTCACACTTCAAGCAAGCTACACTGAAAGGACACAAATACCAAAACAAAAGTTGGCATTTTTAGGTTTATTTCTTCATATAAGGTCAAGGGATGAGATATGGAGAAATAGAATGAACAAAAAATGAATACATATGAAATAAAATGGGTTATCAGTTTCAATATGTCATATCAATGTGTAATCAAGTCTTCTCAAGATATTAGTTTTTTACAAGGATGAGTGTGAGTATAGGCAGCAGAGCTTCATAACAGTAATTTACTTATTTACAAAAAAAAAACATAAACACATATGATATAAATTGAAGAGCTATAAGACTGAGCCTGAGAGACAACAAGGATCTAAGTTGAGTTCTAAATAACAACATGCTTCATGCACATTGACAAAACATGCCTTCCACATACTTATTAAGGAAAATGATTGATATAATCCTCATCAATGACATATATGCATCTAATCTTGTTTCATCCGCAGATCATTATAACACATATGGTTGGTTCAACACTCCCTCAAAAGGTTCAGGTTAATGGATGGACGTTAACCAGAACAGCTGCAGTTTATTACATATGTCAGGAGTTTTTACCCTCCACAATACGAGATTGGCCTGATCAACAACAACAACGAGCCCTTTGGGAGCTGGTTGGTGGGTAAGTCGAATTACAACTGTGAAGGTGATTTATTCTGCATAAACTGTCTCTCTAATTGTTTATACAATTTCCTTCCTTGTTTATGTTTAGGAGATTGGTAAGATTGGGCGTTTTGAAGCCATAGTATATCATCCAACAAAGGTATCAGTGGCTGCAAAACGCCATCGATTTCACACTTGTGGAGCTCGTAGAACAAGAGACTAGGACAATCCTCATGTTTTGCCTATTGAGAAAGCATTACTAGCTGTTGGTTTCAATCTGAATATGTAGTTGCCACCGAATATGCAGTTGTCAACGAATCTACAGTTGCTACCGATTTTGCAAGTTCCACCAAATCAACATGTTCCACCAAATCAGTAGGTTCCAGAAATGACTCAGCAGCTAGGGGCAAGCATACAAACTGATATTGATCCAATGGAAGTAGTGGATGCCTCCAATTCCATCACTTTGAAATTTGATGTCACTTTTCCTTCAAGGATAAGTGATTTCAATCTCAAAGTGCAGCTGCCCCCCAACCGAAAGTGGATCCATTTGCTGCATCATCATCCTTTGGTCCATTATCACCAAACTACAACTTGGAGTTCAAGTTTATGCAGCAATAGGTTTAAACACATGCTAATGTTTTGTCAAATCTTAAACCACCTACTATCTTTTCTTCTGTGAATAATAGCTACTCCGTATATTGTAGGGTTTCTAAAAAATACTATATTATGCTAAGAATTTTGTGCTAGGAATTTTGAGGTGATGTTTATGGTTGATGACACTTTGGGGTTTTTGAAAACACTCAACCTATCTAGGGGGGGGGGGAGAGTTTGTGGTTAACCCCTCTAACTTTTTAGCTACAACGGATCTGAATGTTTGGATGGTTTCCTTCAAGCAAGTGGTGATCATTAGAGCATTATCACTCTCTTATTTCTCTTGGTGTGTCTTCTTTGTCGTTTTTATTTTGTCCTGTGATTTTTTCATGCAAGGATCCTAACAATATTTATCTTAACAACGTCCCTTTGGACTTTTTTTTTTAGTTGTCTGTTTGTTTTTGTGCTTTTTTAATCAATATTTATCTTAATGATGTCTGATCCGATGTTGCTAGCTCAGTCCAACCTGATCCTTTGGCTTTCCATATAGCAACGTCGACAACTTCTATACTCAACAACATTCAATCCAACGTTGAACAACGTCCATTTCAACGTTAATTAGAGACATATTACGGAGTGAATGTGCGATGTATATAGGGTCAATATCATTCCTTCATCATTTTTCTATCTTAAGCCTCAAGTGATGCGAGATCTAGTGCATTTTGCCTTTGATGGGTAATTTTCTTGATTTAGTTGAACTGCTATTTATTGTATGCCCTTATATTTACAGCTCGTGCAACCAATATATTATTAGATTAAATAAATGTTTACCTGTTTCTCCTGGAAAACTGCATTTGGAACTTGACAACTCCATATGGTAAGAATGTAGGGAGCTTAAATGCAAGACAGAAATATCTCCATATGCACGATGTTATTTATGGTTTTGAAATATATTCAACAACGGTTTCTAAAATCGTGAATATGGCCGCTAATTACAACACATATAGATACATATAGAGAGATAACTAGTATAGGTCATGTCCTGTGCACGAAGAATACGTTAATACATATTATAAATAATGTAGATATATTCCAATAAATAATAAAATAATAATCTAATATAAATAATTTTTTCCAACAAAAAACAATATAAATGTAAATAAAATTAGTTCGATAGATTATAGACAATATAAATATCATTTATTTAGATTCTATAAAAACATAAATAAAATTCACATTTAAAAGTGTTTTTTTCTTCTAATATATCGTTAATTAAATCTCATATAATTTAATAGATAGTTGATTTTGAAAAATATTTTAATATTCTTTTTTATTAAATATTTATTATATATTTATCATGTCAGTTTACTAAAATATCTATGCACGAATGAATTGTGGCTACATGATATTTTAATAATTTATTTTAGCCTAAAAATAATATAGATATAAATAAAATAATAATTATTAAATAATTAATTTTGATATAAAAAATTCTTTCCACCAAAAAATAATCTAGATATAAATAAAATAGCACATATCCAATACTATATATTTATCTATTAATATTTTTGGTAAGTATGACTATGAAATATTATTTATTTATATTTTTGTCAATTAACTAAAATATATATAGATAGATTGTGGGTAACTTTCAATAAATTATGACAACATATTATTGATTTTTTTTCCTAGAATCAACCACAACGGGTCACATAGGACGTTATGCATCGATTTTAGTATATGTAGATAAATTTTTTTTATACAGGGCGATAATTTAGGAAGGGTCAACCTCGATTGTACCACCACCCAAAGTGTTCTTTCAAACGAGATCGTCAATCACGGAAGATCTCTAATTTGGGTTGTCCGAAGCCAACCGAAAATAAGCAATACAATCCGTGACTTGGTTGCGTGTTCTTTCAAACGAGATCGTCAATCACGGAAGATCTCTAATTTGGGTTGTCCGAAGCCAACCGAAAATAAGCAATACAATCCGTGACTTGGTTGCCTTATCTAAACGTATGGACAGTATATATGTATATAGATGATTCATATGTGAACATGGCTTATTGTGTAAAATGTCGGTAATTTCTAGCTATTAGATATTTTTCAATTGATAGGTGAGATCAAGTTATCAACAATTTAATTAAAATATACTCCATCCGTTAGAAATATACTCCCTCAGTTTCAAAATAAAAGTCTTTTGTTTTTTTCTGCACGCTTTTAAAATATTATTTTTTTATCAATTTTTTTTAATAATTTCATACTTAGTAGTCATAAGTATAAACTTATCGAAAAAAATTCGTTAAAAAATAATATTTTATATATTTTTTACCTCATAAAAAATGTGTGTAAAAAAGTCAAACGACTTTTATTTTGAAACGGAGGAAGTAAGTCTTTTTAAGCTTCAAATTTTGTTTAGAAATATAAGTCATTTTAGGTTTTTAGACATTGGATAAAAGATAAGTACCTTTTTGGCTTGTTTTATGAAATGCTATTTGTTGTTAGTGGTTGTGGATAATTATTTTTTTGATCTTAGTCCAGTTCGATCGACTCAGTCGCTCTACATCTGGATCGGGTACTGTATGGCCCATTTAAGGGGTTGACCCTCCCACTCACAAGCGACTCCATGTTTACAAGGGGATTCGAAGGGCTCTATATCTGGATCGGGTACTGTATGGCCCATTTAAGGGTTGACCCTCCCACTCACAAGCGACTCCATGTTTCCAAGGGGATTCGAACTTCGAACCTCTTGGCATGAGATGTAGCCCCACAACCACTACACCAACTTGTGATTGGTGTTGTGGATAATTATTGAGGGGTATAAAAGTAACACTTTTGTGTTTTTTCTTAATATGTGTGCAAACACCTAAAATAACTTATAATTTTGAACAGGGGGAGTATTAAAAGGAGATGGGCCCACCATGAATTAAAATTCAGATCATGTTTTTATTAAGGGATCAACAATTTAATTAAAATATATTTTTACTTCCTCTTCCTCTCCAATCCAAACAAAGGTATAATCTCATACTCATATCTTAATATCGATATTAATTTCATTTCATAAACATATCTTAATATCAAATATCGATATGTGATATCTTAATATGGATAACAAAGAGGCCCTTAAGGTATACTTGAATCACTACACATTAGTATGATTTATAATGAACAATGTTCTTGTATTATAATGCAACATAGCAAAGAACAGGTTGAACAACAATAATAACAAACCTAGATATCCCGCTTCAAAAGGGTGTTTTCGAGTGACCATGGAGAACCGTACACAAAAACCATTCCAGAATGTTTCAACCGAAAAGGACTTGCGGGTAGACTGGATAGTACCCAAAGATCCCCGGTTCGAACCCCAGATGACCGCTCTTTATTTACTAAATTCAAGGAGAGCCATACACAGACAAGAAAGAAGAAAGAAAACAAACACAAACAATCAAATAATAAGCAAAACTTGAGAGAAAATTGCATCTTTATAAATCATAATGCATTAATGCGTGATAATCCAATCAAGCTCTTTAGTCTTTACCCATTGGATCAAAGAGGGTAAAAAAAAATCGCCGCTGTTATTTCAAGATCAAGTAGAATAACTGGCCAACTTACATAACTGAAAATCTATTTGAGCTAATACATTTATGGTTCAGCTGCGTGTCACAAATTCACAAAACTGGTTATTTGCCGAGTTCCTGCTAATCTGATGCTCTGGAAAGAGGATCAATGCTCTCAAAGAGCAAAATAGAATCAAGTGAACTGATAAGTGATGGTTACTGAAGACGAAATATGTCCTTGTTACCATCCCATGAAAGCATATACAACAACGGAACCCTGGAGATCACTGTCAACCTTGAAATGTGTGTGGAAGAAGCGCTTTACCTAACAGGCAGAGCAATTGCAGGTAAGGATGGTGTAATTTCAGATACAGAAATTCGTATACGTAAGGGAATTTCACCTCTTCAAAAGAATGGGAAGCTAGAAAGCCTTTCAATGGCTTCTCTTCTGAATCAAACAAAACAATATGGCTGGGTAAGGTCCAGTTCTTCGATAATTCTAACACAAAGCCAGATGGGTCCATCATAAAACGGTCAGATTCATCCGGTGTTCCCCTTTCTTCACTGATTAAATGAAATGCCGAAAGCAAAGGTTACTTTGTGAAAAGAAAATGGGTGGTCCTAAAAATGGAATGGTAAGAGGTTCACAAAGGCTCAAAAATCAAACCTTGGTGTACAGTCCAAGAAATGCATGGACACGTTGTGATGGAGAGCTGAGTAGTAAGGTGTGGCGTGGCAAGGCATTAGGAAAAGTATATGTCTCACTTCTCCATGTGAGGCTTCCTGAGCTAGATAGCTCATTACATCCTCGGTTCCTCTCTGGCTAAGCATCATTATGCGTTAAAAAGGAGATGGAAACCCAGAAGGTAAATTGTCTAAAGAGATTAGAATGGAAGTTACCTGATGAACCATGCTCATATAGAGAGCCATAGGGACATTGGTGGCTACCAGGAAAAGGATAGCAACACACATTTTAGGAGGCCATTTGGTCTGAATCCTTAGGCCCCTTTTGCTTTTACCGATTGGTAAATATGGTGTTCTCATTGCAGCTAATGAGTAACCACTGAACATCAAGGCTATTGGAAGTCAGGGAGGACAAATCTGTAGGCCAACCAAGAAATTTATCATGCAACCGAAAAGAAGGAGAAGAAAGAATGAAAGATAAGGACGTACCTAAATTCCTTGTGGCCCAATAGGCTGTAGATTCCTAAAACCCACCCAATCAGGCCAGCAATCTTCCACTGCTTAGAATATATGATGCCTGTAGCAGAAAACGGCAAGAAAGAGAAGAGCATAACAGTCAAACCCTGACTAAGGTACCAATGCCATTTGTGTGTTCCATAATAGTCTCCACCAGAGGAAAGGAAGTTGAACTTTAGAAAATTGAGAGGAACTAGAATCCATGAGCCATAGATAGAACGGTCCAGCATACATGTCACTCCAAAGACAAGCGCCCTGGAAGAGAAATGGACAAGGAAGGAGAAATTAGGTAAAATAAAGTTTTGAGTAAACTTAAATGCTTAGCTAAATGTAAAAGAAATGTGATAGAAACCCATGCATCTAATTCATTCACGCAGCATGAAAATTCATGTTTCCTTCCTTCAGGGCAGAAGGTGAAGTAAATAAAAAAAAAAGTTAGGGAGTAATTTTTTTATGTGACTTGAAAAAATTTGTGAGCTGTTATCGTTATTTTAAGTATTTTGGATGACAACATTTCTACCCATACAATATTGATTTGTCTATTAAGAAGTGGAACATTGGCCTAGACGGAACAATTACAAAAGCTAAAACACTACATAAGCTGATTAACAAAGGGAAACGGAGAAAAGGGTAGAAGGAATCGTTATTGTTTGTCATAAGCTGACCAGTTCAGTCTTAAAGCCAGCACAGCCTAACCAGGAATACAGGAGGAACATATAAACCCATTTCAGCAAACATCTTCAACAAATAAAGGGGAGTAGATGAATAAACACATACCCGATGGGAAACACTTCCGCTAAGACGAATTTTATTCTATCTGGTGCCCTCAGTAGCTCAAGAAGGCCAACATACAACCATGTAATGGCACTTGTTGGACGAATTGCACAAGATACTGCAGCTACAAACAAAGCCAATTTTCTTGAAGAAGATACCTTTCCAAAACTATTTCTCATACAAGGCCAGTAATAAAGGCTCACTACTGTAAGAACAGTCTCCAAACTATTCGACAGCGTTCTAGTGATGCAGAAAAACATAAACCAATTGGCCAGTTGAGAAAATACCTGAGAAAGAGTTAAGTAAATATTTCACCAGTATTCTGATTGTATTTTTAAAGCATCCAAAGAATGCCATTTGTTATGTAAATAAGTGCTTGGAGCAGTAAGTAGCGGACATATTACTCTTAACTATTGATTGAAGAAAAGGAAATGAATATCCAAATTAATTTCAGCAAGAAGGATACAGCCCACCATGCAACTTGACTGCCGAAGGTTGCATCTGCAAACTTATACAGGTAAAGATCGCCAACAGCAGCAATTATGGATTGTAGAATGCGTGGAGCCTTCATCTGAAACAGTTGACAAAGGAAAAGTGTCAAAATGGCATTAGATCCATTATTTTTGTGGGGGGTGGGGGGGTGGGGGGTGGGGGGCAAACAACAAGGGATGCAAGTGATTACCATTGCCCAAGGAGTATCAAGATGAATGAAGGATAAAAACTTATAAAGGACGGCAAACAACAAGGGATGCAAGTAACTCCGAATCCCCTTTCTCCATTCCCATGTGAGATGCCCATATCTGTTATTTGCCAATGGAAGTGAGATTTTATTCAAATGGGTATACAGAGAGAGTAAAGGGATTGATAAAAATAACTAACCCAAAAACCAATCGATGCGCAACCTCAGGGCCCTGCCAATGTTCATCTGGGTTGAAATATGTTTGTACGAGTAAGGAGTTGATTGCTCTCATGGCCAAACAAAGTATAAATATTTTCTTCCATGGATCGACACCTGGAGCTTTGCTTTCTCTTTCCTCATTGGAGCTATCTAATTCTATTTTATTCCTAAAGGATAAACCAGTAGCAGTCTGCCGTTGTCTCATTGTTTGATCAGGAATCCGATCAAGCAATCATACAGGTTATATAGGTCTCAAGCAAGCTTATTGTCTTATTGACCCCTTTGTTCTCAAGCAAGCTTCAACTTTGTAATCTTGTAGCCAGTTGCACAGAATTTCCACCCACTTAGGACCCAGAAGGAAACTCCAATCAATTAGGTCGGCTGGCCTACAAAATTTAGGAAAAGCTCAGCTCTTATCTCATCAGCATCGGCTAATGGCTATACACAGAAGACAGTTTTTTTATTATTAACAGAAGCGATTTTTTTGCCTACACTCTGCTTATCTTGTTCAGTTATTCTGTTGTTTAAAACATGCATTGCCCATGGTTGAAACTAACAGCCTACACTAAGATCATCCCAGGACATTTAAAAGCTGGCTACACCCACAAACATTTGCATATAAAATATCATGTGACAATTGCCAGGAAATGATTTACAGTAAAAAGTTGTTGGGGGAGATGGAAGCTGAGAACCCAGAATACCTCCTGAAGTGTTCCTGTGCTTAACTTTTTATTGCATTGCAAATAAAGACATCACCAAGACAACAACTAGGTGAAAATTCTAAACTTATGAATTGATAACAAGGCCATTTGGAACAGAAAGATATTTCCAGTTTTCCACGCTTCATAATTCATTAATGATAATATAACCCTAATGATATATAAATAATACTCCCTCCGTCTCAAAATACATGTCCTTTTAGGACGGAGCATGGGAATTAAGAAGTATGTTAAGTGTAATGATTAGGTGTAAAAAGTAGGTTAAGTGTAATGATTAGACTTGTATTTGTTTCTTTTTTTTTTAATTTGTGAGGAGGAGAGTAGGGGGTGATGTAAAAATTAGAGTAATGATTAGATGTAAAAATAGGTTAGCGTAATGATTAAATCTAAAAAGACATGTATTTTTGTCAAAATTTTATGGGCTAAAAAGACATGTATTTTGAGACGGAGGGAGTATAATGGTTCCATTGCCTTCCAATATCAGCAATTACATGGTTTAGTAATTATATGCATTTTAACCCTCTAACTCCACCCGAACAAGATCCATTTTATACTCATCCCTAATTCACAAATTGATCTACATTAAATATTAATTCCGACCCTACAGCCCAGGATGATGAGGGAGGAGGTATATACTGCAATGAACTTACAGGTAGGAATTGGATTCTCAGATGGCGGAGGTGACGAGAGGATAGGACTAGAATGAAAGTGGACACCGGACTGACGAGGAAGGAGTGGAGAATCCCGAAGGCCTTGGCGGTGCACCTCCAGCATTGGATTCGTGCTCTTTCCTTCCTCCTTTCGAACTCGCCCCCTCTCTGGTTTATGGGAATTGAGTGAATGGATGGGACTTGGCAACGACAATGCACCACTGGCCACCAGCATCAGAATTGCCCTCTCTCATCCCACCCCTCTCCCATTCGAATCTGCCTCTTTCTGATTTATGAGATTCAACTAATTAGGATCGAAGGAGAAGGAAGGATCTGGGATGATGATTAATTAATTTTTTCATTGAGTAATTATCTAATCTTCTATCTATCTAATAGTAAAAGAAGTTTTTGTAAGCTATTTATTGATTAGAAAAGGGAAACTGAAGTTGGTGCCGCTGAGGTTTTGGCAATTTCGGATGGTGTCCCACCGCTTTTTATTTTCTGGATTGTGTCCCTGAGTTTTGCAAAAGTTTGTTTGGTGCCCAAAATCAATGTTTTCACTTTTTTCATATACGAGGCTCATTCCAATAGTTTTATTCCATATACAAGGTTCATTCCAAATGCTCCAACATGGCCTGCAAACCGATAATCAAAGTGGAGTATGATAATCCTACGTTTCTCCCTTTCAATTTGTTGCAGCATAATATCCAGATCCGGAAGGTCCATCAGTAGTAGGATTATTTCTGCCATATCCTTAATGATGTCAAAAAATAAACATGGTAAATGAACAGGCCGAATTAAATGGAATTAGTTAAACTATCACTTTCTCATGAAGACTAACAACAACAACAACATGAAAACTTATGTGCCAATCCTAACTCTGCATTATTTCTGGGCACCACAATAGTTGGCTAAAATTCCGTGTGATATAGTATCATATTTGCCATTTGCTTCTTTCAGGGCAAATTTGTTCTACAACTAACGGTTAAACCAGGGGCTGCTATAGAATTTTCTTTTGATAAATACATTTGCAAAATGTTCCATCAAGAGACTGTAAATCCACTCATAATATCCCAGTTCCATTTACTCCATTAGGAGGGTAACCGCAGAAAAAGGGAGAGTTTGGTGAAAGAAATGAGACCATACATGATATATGCAGCAATCAATCATGTAATCAACTCTTGGAAAACACCGAAACAACACTCACTCGATTCAAGATGTTTTCACGAAAATGGTAAGAAAGCTTATCAAAACTCCGCCATTCAAAGTAAAACCACAGCCAATTCCCCGCAACTAGTTTTAATCAGAAAGCCCCAATTTCGAACTCCAATTAACAGAGCGACAACAACCAAACCCCTAAAACCGCAAGCTTTGTTCATCCGAGCAAAATACATATCCTATCCATATCCCTATTCATAAACAAATAACAAACAAACAAAATGAACAAAAACCCTCAATTCATATTTCAAACCTCAAATCTCAAGTGTAACAAATCCATTTCAATTCTCCAAATCAAGTCAACATTTCAACAAAATCTCAATTCATTAAAGTGTAGAACAAACAAGAACCTTGAATTGATTGAGGGAATGCAAACAAAATCAGATCGAATTACGGGAACTTACAACCGCTGCAGCTCGATTTGCGATTGTCTCGCCTCGCAGAGTCGCACCATTGGGCAGCACCGCAGCACCCAGGCTCCCAGCAACAGCAGCGCCGGCCCTCTCCCCGTCTCCCGGAGCCGCCCTCGCAAAATCGCACGTCGACCAGGTCGCCCGCCTTTAGCCCTCGCCTGCTGCTGCTCCTTCTCGGCTTCTCAGTTCGTCACTCAATTCGTCTGTTGTTCGTTCGTTCGTTTCGTCCAAATCAAATCTCATTCAGTTTGTATGAATCTGAAATAAGCAAAACGACGTCGTCTTGCAAATTAAGGCCTGTTTCGTTGCTTTCTCGATCTCGTTAATGCAGGTTAATAAAATTTACAAGTTGGAAGGATTTGACCATTTTGCCTATCTGTATACGCGCCGATACAGGTCTCAATCTCATTGTCTCATAAAGGGTAACGTGACGGGCTGCCGGTGGCTTTTATTTTCTCTCTCCCCCCAAAGTGTCCAATTACTTGTCCCTCCGTCCTTCCCCCACCGCCGCTGCCTCCACCATGAACCCTGAGTTTTCGGCCCCGTTTAGCCCCGCCGACCTAAGCCAGTTGCCCCCAGCCCCTCAGCGCGGCCCCCACCACCGCCGGGCTCATTCCGAAACCCTCTCCCGCTTCCCTGATGACTTCCTCTTCGACGCCGACTTCTCCGCTCTCGACTTCCCCACCGTCACCGCCGCTAACACCAGTGGCTTTGACGCTCCGATGACCGTCGATTCGTACAGGTCGGACGAATCCAGCGGCGACAACAGTTGCCCCAAGGCTCCGCCTCCGATTAATCATCTCCGCAGCTTGTCTGTGGACGCTGATTTCTTCGAGGGCCTGTCTTTCGCGGCGCCGGCGTTTGACGCTGGAGGCAAGCCAACTGATTTTCCGGCGCCGATCGGAGGAGGGAGGAGAGGAGGGTTGCACCGGCGTAATAGCTCGATGGATGGTTCGTCTTCGTCGTTCGAGGGGGATTCGCTCATGGATGGGGTTAAGAAGGCCCTACCGCCTGAAAAGCTCGCTGAGCTTGCTCTGATTGATCCGAGGAGAGCCAAGAGGTGAGATTCTGAAAAAGGATAATTTTACTCAATAGTCTCAATTTGTGATTTCTCTAGTTTGATTGATTTGAATGAGGAACTAGCGGTTCTACTTAACTCTTATAAGTATGACGATGATTGGTGTGATTATTGGGAGTTATTCCTTCCAGATTTCTGCTTTTGCTAGCTGAGCTATTGTGAGATTTGATTATAAACTGAAATCTAATCGAGTTGTATGATAAACCTAAGCCGAGAGCACATGGGATGAAGCCATCCATGATACATATTGCAGCTCAATGTAACTTGATGATTTTGAATATGTCTTCATATTTGGTTTGAGAAACTAGTCTTGTATTCGACCATAGAATTCATAGGATCAGCAGTCCTTGTAATTCATTCGCTATTGAACTATGATTGCTTTGACACTGCTCTCCTCTAATTCTACTTGTGTGTGCTCAAGTCTCTCTACTTGTGTTATTCCGAGTGTATGCTTGTGTAGAACGTGGAGATAAGAGTTGAATTCACATTCTAGATGTTAGCTTCTTTTGATATAGTTATGTTGGTGCAATCCAATCCACAAAGAGTGATGACCTTATTTAAGCATTTTGCTATTGGAGCACAGGATTCTTGCAAACCGGCAATCTGCTGCACGTTCCAAGGATAGGAAAATACGCTACACTAGCGAGCTGGAGAGGAAGGTGCAGACTCTGCAGACGGAAGCAACAACCTTGTCCGCCCAGGTCACAATGCTCCAGGTAAGGAGTTGGACAGGATTGAGCACAACACAATAGCCGCAGAACTGTTTCTGCTGACAGATTTTGTGGCTCTATTATGTGTGATATTCAGCTTCTCGCCTGTTTAAATGAATTCAGCACAGTCTTGCTTATCTAATGAAATGTCTATGGGTGGATTTTAAATGGTTTTGGCAGATCCCTCTTTCCCATCTTAATTGGCAATTCTAATAATTAAACTATCACGGTCTCTTCGTGCTTCTTCTGTCGTGTACGGTAAGATAGTTGTAGTTTCAGGCATGTGATATGGAAGAAATTGACCTTGTATATTTGTAACTTCTCTTGGTGCAGAGAGATGCAAATGGGCTGACTACTGAGAATAGGGAGCTGAAATTGAGATTGCAGGCTATTGAGCAACAAGCACAGCTAAGAGATGGTATGTAGGCTAAAGATTTAAAGTTTTTTTTTAATACATTTTCCGTTGTTCAAACATTCAATATAATAAATCCTTTTCAACTCACAAGATATAAAATTTTATTCTGTCTCCATTGTGTTCAGCTTTGAATGAAGCTTTGAGGGATGAAGTTCAAAGGTTGAGGATAGCAACTGGCCAAGTTCCACCCACCAACAGAGGCTCGAACGCCTTTGGTGTGCAGCAAACTCAGCAGCCGCAGTTTCACTCACCTCAGCCACCCAGAAACAACCAGAACTCTGTTAATCAGCTTCAAACCGGCCTCTTTGACTTCAATCACAGGGTTTAGACACTCACAAAGCAAAAGACGATTCCCTCAGCAACACCGGTAACATGGTAAAGGAAGGATGTAGCCTTTGCTGTACATACCGTCATGTAAATGTTCATCATAGTTCGTCGTGGAGGAGGTAGCATGAAGTCAGTCAGGTTCTTGGATTAGTTGAACTACACTGGTTATTATTGTAGGGATTGGTTATTTTTCTTCAAGCCTTGTGAAGCAGAAACCCTGTTATGACTAGAGTAGTGTTTTTCGAAGCCTTCAGGTGTATGGGTATGATTGAGCTTTTGTAGTATGTTATTTGTCAAGTCTTTCAACTTTTGCAATTAAACTGCAAACCCAATATGAGTGTACAAATATTGTTTTATGTTTATTCATCCACTGTTGTTTAAGGATGTTATTAGAGCTGAATGGGCAAATGAGCCGAGTTTTGTATGTTCAAGTTTGGTTTGTTTGTTAAACGAGTCGAGTTGAGCCTAATTTTAATACTTGAAAAATGCTTTTAAATGTTATATACTGGTGGTTTTTATTTGGAATAAAAATCTAATTTGTGGTTGGATACTTGGATGTGTGTCGATTTTAATTTACGGTTCGTTTTGTGAAAATTGCCCTAATTTAAGGGTGTTCTGTGAAATTTACCCTTGAATATATTCATCTGAAAGCAAACGGAGCGCCATCATCTGATCGGAGACATTTCGTCGAACGCTTGGCGAGCAACCCTATTCTCCCATCAAGTGTCTGAGTCGAACGCCCACCACTATCTTCCTCACGACTACACTTGTTCTCCGATCAGCTCGCCTACGCCGTTAAATCTCGCCATCTCCGTCCACTACAGTCAATAATTCCGCAACATATTTGATCAATATAGAGCTTCCCGTTGGCGAATTTGAAGCCAAAGCCACCAATCAATTGAGTAAATCTATGTCGCGTTGCTATTCATCTCTTCGATTACTGCTATCCAAAGCTAAAAGGAACGATCCGATCCGAGATGTTGCCCTTCGCTTCACCTACACGAGGTCTTTCTCTTCCCAGCCACAAACGCCCCTTGAGAACGCAGGCATCATGGCTTCCAGGCTCAAATCGAGGTCCGTAATCTGCTTCCGGGGCCCCGACTCCGTGAGATTCCTGCAAGGTTTGTTAACGAACGATCTGCGGAGGTTCGATGCGAATTCGACCTCCGGCATTCCCACTACAAATACTCCGACGGAGTCGTACCCGCCGATTTACGCGGCGATGTTGACTCCTCAGGGGCGGTTCCTGTACGATTTCTTCCTGTATAGACCGTCCAGGCCCGACACGAAGCTTGACGAGACCGGGTCAGGCCCGGGCGGGAAACTGGAGGAGTTGGCGGTGTTTGCGGACGTTGATGGGACCGTGGTGGATGAGCTGTTGCAGACTCTGAACAGGTAAATTTCTACTATTTCTTTTGCTTCTTACCGCTTTTTGTTTGTGTAATTTGCTTCTGGATTGGATTGGATGGTTTAAGCAATTGGCTTGCTGTCAAGGAATTGATTGCTTGTTCAAGAGCTTCAGGAATGTGAACTGAACTTCTGTTTTTGTGTTGTGCTATAGCTTTTAGATCCAAATTGTGTCATTACAATGTGAAATGAACACTGTATTTTTTTGGTGAAATTGCAATGTTCTTGTTTGTGTTATAAAGAGATTATAATGTGCATAAGCATTGCCCCAAAACGAAGCCTTGCGTTTTCATAGAACTCTTAGTGCATATCGATTCATCAGGAGCCGTACTGCTTTGAATATCTTGGATTAATTGGATTATCATACTTATTTAGGACAGGGATTTGATCTTACTTGGAGTGATATTGCTTTGGTTTTCTTGTTTATAGGGTAATGTGTGTGCTTACTTCCTGCAAGTTGCAACCTTCAATCGTTGTGAACCGTCTCTGTGTCAATTGCATAGGTACCGGTTAAGGTCTAAGGTAGACATTGAGAATGTGGGTGAAGAATATCATTGTTGGCAGCGTTATGGTGGGAATTTGTCCGGTAATTCCTTGTCCGCTGATGAAGAACCGGGGGCTGCTAACGTTGGTTGGGGTGGCAGCGTTGATTGTGCTGCAGCTTCATCTGCTGTTGGAAATGATGATGGATGGCAATGGTACAGGGATCCCAGATTATTTTGCCTTGGCTTCAGGGGCATATTTCCATCTAACTCGGCGCGTAAGCTATATTAGAACCTGTTTCTGCTTTCTAGATATCATATGATCACAGACAACACAGGTGAACTTATAAAGCTGGTTCGTCTGAAAATGATTTGATTTGGTCATTGCAGCTCCTTTGGTTGGAGCTAAAGAGGAAACTGATGAGGGAAATTACCTTCTTTGGCGACTAGAAAAAGGAGTTGCTGAAGGTTCAACCGAGATTCCAAAAGGTTTCCTCCGCTTATAATTTTTGATAAACTTACCATTTTTTTTTTGTCTTGGTAAAGCTAGCAGTCTAACACACTTGTACTGATCAGGTGAGGCAATCCCACTCGAGTACAATCTTGTCGGTCTAAATGCTATCAGCTTCGACAAGGGGTGCTACGTGGGCCAAGAACTAGTCGCTCGCACACACCATCGTGGGGTCATACGCAAACGCCTCCTTCCTTTGAAGTTCGTCAATGACAGCAGCGAAGGTTGGCCTCACCATGAAACTTCTGAATTGCATTGTCTTGCTTTGCTCTAAAGCTTCGCTTTTCTCATACATACAGAAATGGAACAGAGAGTTGCCCCAGGATCACAAGTAACCAGTCAATCTGGCAAGAAGGTTGGGACAGTAACAACTGCTCTTGGGTCTCGTGGGCTCGGTCTTTTGCGGCTCGAGGAAGCCTTCAAGGGATCAGGCTCCCTTGCTGTTGAAGGCTGCAATGATGTCAAGGTTGAAGTCATTAGACCTGATTGGTGGCCTGCAGAGTGGTTCCTTGGCCATTAACAGAAAAGTTCACCTCCTCAATTCAAAAGGGCTTTTAATATGTGAATCTAATTCATGTAGACTTGTATTATGATTTATTTTTCGTTCTTTGTACAATTCTTTTATATCGCCCCATGGCCATCATAGCTGCACCAAACACTTTTTTATTATTCCAGTATCCGAAAGAGCTTCTTCACAGTATCAAGTGATCACATTACCAAAAAAAAAAAAACAGTATCAAGTGATCTCTTCAAATTCAGATTCGACACGAGCTCAAGGTCTTTTAGACCTCATCTGTCAGGATATAATCGGCTAGGTTTCGACCAGCCTTATCAAAAAAAAAAAAAAAAAAAAAGAGATTCGACTCGAGCTCGACTCGTGTGCATAGCAATCATTTTTCGGCTTGTTCTACTGAACTTTGTTGAGATGTAAAGATGAGCAGTGAGCTTTTGATTTAAATAGAGCTCAAGTCTAAATAAAATTTGGGTTTGGGCCTGGCCCAATCCACTAAAAAGGTCGGTGACCACATTTTGAATTTCATTTTGAGTTTCATGATGAAAATGGAATAGCGAATTTTTAGGAAGAATCTAAAATTATGGTTAATGAATACTACATCTATATCTAATATAATACTAAAACACTTGCAATTTAGGACACGTGTCACCCAACCCTTAAAATTAAGCTTACGTGGAAGGTTTTTATCAATCATGGCCCCACCTTTTTAATTAATTTATTTTTACTAATTAAATTATTTAATTAATGCCAAAATATTTGAATTTAAGTGGGCCCGTTTTTAATTTGATAAGTCTACTTTTATTATAAAAAATAAATGAATCATGTTTGCTATGCGAGATTTCAACTCTCCAAACAAATTATGCAAATCCTAAGTATATTATCTAACCAATTAATTCATCATTTTCTTTACTTATCCAATTTACCTTTTATTTTACTTTATAATAAATCTAAACTAATTATATTTCTTAAACTATATCATTTTCTTAAATCTTAGTGGATCAATTGTTTTCCTCTCTTAAAATTTGAATTCATAAAAATCTATACTCCCTCCGATCATTATTAGTGGATGTTTTTTTTATATTGGCACAATAATTAAAGAAAAATATATCTCATATCATTAATTAGATTGTAGACTCCTTATATGTCTCTCGATCATCTTTTTTTTTTTAACTTACTGGACAAGATTTTCATTCAATTAATTACCAAAATTTAACCTAATCTAAATTTAGATTTGACCTTTCAAATTTTAAAAATGTGACTGGAGTAAAATTTAATTACCCTTTTCTTGGTAGTTTTTATGTATATGCTTATGAAGTTTTTTCTGTGTATGAACGTTGCTTCATTTATTAATGTTTACCAAAGTTTATCAAATGATCGTGTGCAAGCATGATCGAACGTTGGTGTTCTCCTTGCTAAAAAAACACCCCCAATAAAGATTCATATATCACTAGCTTATCGGGTATTGCATTTAATTCATTCTCTTTGGTGTCTCTATCTTACTCTTTTTTTTTTCAAATTTATACTTACATTTGAAATCCAAAAACAATATATATGATAACAACGGATTAATTAAGTTCAACATCGTTCATGTAGGAAATCCATCCTAAGACATTTCTATGTACATGCAAAAAATTAAACTTTATATTTTCTTTTTACCCATATCATTGTAGAAACATTAAACTTTATATTTTCTTCTTCGTACAATAATATAGCTAAATCTAACATTAAAATAAATATACTTAAAATCATTTTTATTAATTGAAATATTGAACTTTTTGACCAAATCATAACAACTTCTCCAAATTTGCAGATTATTTTTCACCCAATATTTTTTAAAGCCAGAAAATAATAAATCAATATATTACTAATAAATAAATTTTGAATGATTGTTACGTGAAATTCATTTTGGCAATTAATTTATATTTAATCTTTATATTAAAAATAGTTGATTTAGTTACAATTAATTACTAATAAAATTAAAATGCTTTGATTTTGGCTTTGTAGATTGTCTACTTTAAATAATTATTTCACCTTAATTATTTATTAAATTAAAGTAATTGTATCTTATGTATTTTTAATTTAATAAATCTAATTAATTTATTTATAATATTTTTTAGAATAATTTAGTTATAAGCTAAATACCAAGTAATACGTGTAAAACAATCTAATTAATTTATTTCTTAAATTAGTAAATTTAATTAATTTATCTATAATATTTTTTGAATAATTTATTTACAAGCTAACTCCCATGCACTCACTCACACATATTCAGGAAAATATTGACTCAATTGTTTAGAATTTCTTTATAAAATCTATTAATTTTCCTTAAAAATTATCTTAAGTTGTTTTTAATTAATTAAGGAATTGTTTAAACTTTATCTGAATTTAATGACTTGATATAAATTTTCGTTTCTTTTTGTTATAAAATCTTAACAAAATAGGAAATTTTTTAATTTTCGTTTCTCCAATTCAAACTATAGCCGCACTTTTAAACTTTTCCAATTTCAATATCTTTTTAATTACAAAACTAATTCCATGAAAAACTATATAATCTAGAAGAGTATGTATGTTTTCTTTAACCTAAAATAATTTAAAATTTAAAATTTCGTATTTAAATGAAATATTAAATGGTTATTGTTGATTTTAGGCCAATGAAATACTCTTTTGAAATATAAAATTTGAATCCAAGTTCAAGAATTTCATTATCAATAGGTTATGAGCTCAATTCTCAATCCCCATTTTGTTTAATGATTTTTCCTCATCTTCTTCTTCTTCTTCGTTTTTTTTTACAAATGAATTGGAAGTACAAGCTTGAGATCCAAAAGATTTTCATTCATTTTTTTTATTTGTCATATGTTTTATGACACTAATTAAGGAGAAGTCGCCTACGGCATGTGACGGCTTCTCCTTTAATGTAGGTTTTTTTTAATTAGATTAATTGATTTATGTAGCTTTAAAGGAGATTAATTGGTTAACAAACCTTATCTAATTTAAAGGATAAAATCAAATCTTAACTAATTAGAAAATATTATTAATCTAAATTTGAGGATAAAATCAAATCTTAACTCCATAGAAAATATTATTAATATTATTAATTAACTACCTTACCTAAATTATTATTTATTATCAAATCTGATATATATATTGATATTGATTAGGTGGTATCCCTCATCCGACTGTGAACAAGACTAAATTAGATAAGGTGAGAACTGACGTTCAATGCTTTACTTATCAATTATGTTTTTCGTGCTTTAACGAAATAAAAAAAGAGTTGAACAGATGCATTTCGACATTGTATAGCTCGGCTTGATATCTGATGTGTTCAGATTTGTAGATATCAGTTGTTTGAACAAACGCCGAATTCTCATATATTGTGCAGTATGATTTTTCATCGGTTCGTAGTATTTTTATTTTTATTTTTATTTTTTACAGTGTGATTTTGGTAGAATGTGTGAAATTATTGAAGTTTCAGTGAAGTGGAATTATTGAATTTCTTTGTACCAAAGTGCGACTTTATGTCGATTTCTACTTTTGAGGCATTTTGTCTTTACCGCCTTAATAGAAATTTAAAAAGAGTAGAGGTTCGATGGTGAGCACTGGTGAACAGATCTAGGCTGCTTTATTTATCAATTATGCTTCCTTTCCGTGCTTTATTCTGATTGTGTATTCTTTGATCTAATTGTCGCTATTTGCAGACAATCAATGGCTATCGTGTTAAAGTTAAGATCACATTCAACGCGATGTAAAAAAACAAAGCCAAGATGCCCATAGAGAACAACAGTAATGTGAAAGAGAGGTATGCTAGATATTTAGTTTATAGGGACAATTGGTTATATCTATCTCTCTAATCTTGTATGGTTAAGTATTTAATTTATTAACATTGCAATCATCTTCTTCACTTCATTGATTCTTCATTATAAAACTTATTTTTTCAGACGATGGACAATTTCATTACCTGTATGAGTTACTACCACAACAACAAAACACCTCAAGAATCCGCTACAATGATCCTGGAACAGTACATGCGATTGACGTGATTTTTTTAGATGAAAATGTATTTGTGTTTAGATATTGATTAGTTTGTTTACATTTATATGCACCCATGAGCATTTACATTTACAATTTATGTGCAGGGTTCGAAGATACAAACGACTGTTACAAAGAAATATTTAACCATGATCGAGCACATGGTAGAAGGGCTTACGTATTCCATCAAGGATTTTGGAGTCTACGACCATACCGTTAAAGTACGATGCAGTCCATTCAAACATCGTATTTTACTATTCAGTAATACTTCTATCATTCAGATTGAGCAACCGTCTATTCCGATGCATGGATTTCAATTTGTCGAGTTCGATGTGATTTCGAGTCGAAATGTCGATTATAGTCGTATGGTTGATACATGATTTAATTAAATAACTATATATACATATATATTAATTTAGTTCTTCATATTTTCTAATATCAATAACATTTTATTAGATGTCATTGGGGTGCTAAGGATGGTTGGACAGACAACTGAGTCTCCTGGTTATGGAGGCGGTATGCATACAAGAAGAAATATTTATAGGTATGATGTATTAAAATGAACTTTGTTGGATTCATATGCGGAACAATTTACTCTTACTAAAATGTCTCTATAAATGATAAAGAGAAGTCAAAATAACGAGGTTTCAAAACTTTTGTCCACCGATTCAAATCTAAGATTTTGGGTTTGTTAAAAAAATAGCAAATATAAAATTCTATCAAATCTAAGATTTATATCCACCGAGTCAAATATTTTGTTAATCAATATTATAATAATTCTAATAGAGAAGTCGCCTAAGCCATGTGGCGCCTTTTCCTTTAGTATAGGAATAATTAGGTATTTTTCTATATTTAAATAATTTATTATTTATTATAAATCAAATTACTTATTTAAATACATAATTAATTCATTCATTCATTTTTTCCCTAAATCTTAACCAATTGATTTTAAAAAAAAATTATTTCTATTAATTTCATTAAAATTATTTTTAATTGGATAAAATTGCAATTCTGAATTTGAATAACACTTCGGATAAACTTAAATAACTAACAAAATCTACATCGGATCTCTTCAATTATTATTTATTATAAATCAAATTACTTATTTAAATATATAATTAATTAGTTAATTAATTAATTTTTTTTCCCTAAATCTTAACCAATTGATTTTATTTTTAAATTTCTTTTTATTAATTTCATTAAAATTATTTTGAATGAGATATGATTGCAATTTTGAATTTGAATAAAATTTTGGATAAATTCAAATAGCTAACAAAATCTACATTGGATCTCTTCAATAAGATTCTTATACAAATTAAAATACCCCTTGTGTCTTCAATTGTATAAATTCTACCATCTCTCCATCAACGTTGTCTTCCTCACTGTAAGTTTTTTTAATTGATCATTCTAATCATCATTATTATTATAATATTATTATAATACTAAAGGAGAAGTCGCTTACGACATGTAGCGGCTTCTCCTTTAAGTTAACTTTTATTGAATTAGGAGATTAATTGATTAATTGATTTATCTTAAAATTGATTTATCATTGTTAAAATCTAAACAAACTTATTTTTTAAATGTTAATTGATTTATCTTAAAATAGGATTTGTTTTAAACAAGCTTATCTTCAATTCACTCAAAGGATCGAGACTAGGATTTGCAAATCTAAATAAAATTGATTTATTTTAATTTCACGTATCCTAATTCTCACTCTCTTCTCTCAGATCCTCTCTCGCACTCCTCTCGCTAGAACATTTCGGCAGTTCTCCGTTACCGAGTTCATGTCGCTGATGACTTACCGTCCTCCCGCAGGGTTCAAAGTAGGTGGTCGAATCACAATGCAGTTGTCCCTTGTGCTAGTTCTCTCATGCTCCATAGTGCTTCCTCTCTACGTAATGAAACATAGCGATGTCCTCCATCTTTGCCAACCCATTGTCGTAAGTCGTCGTCCTTTGCTGTTGTCATCCCCCGCATTGATCGCCTGTTTTTATCTATCTTCAAGGTTTGTTCATCATCAGTACACTAATTATGTGTAAGGTAGGATTTAGGATTTGGGAATTAGGTTTAGTATAGTTCCAGAATTGAAATGTGCGACTTACGAGTAAATTAAGTTCCATTCTAATCATTAGATATTTTATTAGAGCATCCGCATTCGTGAAACCCACTCGGGTTCCTTAACTCCACTTTTTATATTTCTCTCTCCTTAAAAAACCCAATACAATTTTTTACCCAAATCCCTAAAACCTTTTAAAACCCAATTTTATTTTTTTTATCGGGACCCACCTCTTTTTTTTTCCTTTCACTCTCTCTCCTTTTTCTTTCTCTCTCTCTCTCGTTTTTTAAAGGTTTCTTAGTAACAAACATGTTAAATCGTTCCTAAACCCCTCCCCCATCTTTTACAATTTTTTATTAATTGGTTCCTTGTTTTAGGCTTAAGACACCCCCATTGTGGGTGCTCTTAGCTTCTTCATGGACAATGGACATTTAATTAAGCCAACCCTATCGATTGAAATTCATCCTCATTTTCCTCTGATGTTATTTCCCTTTCTTTATGCTAATGCATTAAGCAATCCGGTTTACTATCAAATTGATGCTTGTGTATAAATTGTATAGTTATGTGTGTTTATCGGTCTTCTTATATTAGACAGTCTAAAAATAAAATGAGCATGGATACTCTCTTTTATTTTGTATAATGAATTAATGATGACTGTTCTTAACATCAGTCTGATAAAATATTCTTAGGACAATACACAAATCCATTGGTTGGGGAAGACAGAGTCAAGTCAAAAGGAGGAGACGATCTGGTTGAGGAACCGAGACGTGAGAATTGAGAGGATGTTTTTTTTTTAATTATGTGAGATATAATCTTATCCGTTAATTTATTTCAATGGCTGAGATTTAATTATAAGGCAAATATAAGGCATTTTGACTAAGGAGAGAATCTATATCTATCTATCCTTTAATGTAGGGATTTTTAGTTAGAGTTTAATTAAATTATTTAGCATAATCTAATTAAAAATTAAGTCAATATCTATCTATCTATTAATTAATCTTTATTAGTATTATAATAATTAATAATACTAATTGATTTTGATATCTGATATTATGGTTAGTTCGTTTAGATATTCAAATGATCCTATTCTTGATAATTATCGATCTTTACCAATAATTTTAATTATCTTATTTAGTTTAAAACATTTTCCATTTCTATTTAATCCATTCCATACCCTTAACCATCATTATACGTTTGACGATAATCGGTGAGTCACCTTTTCATTTCTTAAAAACCTCTACTATAATCATTCTATTGCCTTTCTATCAAATTCTAACCATATTTTTGGATATTTCAATTTTTGTAAGTATTCAAATCCATTGATAAAATATTGCTAACGATTTGAATTTTAATCTTTAACATTTTTTATTGCTTTATAATCGATTCTGAAATTTTTTTCCTCAGGTCGAATATGAAGAAGTACGGTTTAACTTTATTGGATGATCTAAAGGCAAAAGGAAACTACAAAATTCGAGTTCGTGTTATTCACATTTGGAAAAGAAAAAGATCAAAGAGTGGATAAGAAGTTGAGTTCATGTTTTTATTAGTCCCGTGTTATATATCTTCCTTGCTAATTTCAGTTCTACGTGGTGCCATATTATTTCACCAATTCTTCATTTTAAATTGTGGTATTTTCGGACTTTGTTTTCTTTAAATAAATAAATAATTACTCCATAATATTTAAGTGGTATGTTCTGTAATCCTATCTGGTTGTTACAACAAATATTTACCATAATCTGGTACAAATTGAAATCCTTATCTTCAACTAGCATTAGTTTAATAAATATTTATTTTATTGGATTATTTTGAAATTTAAATAACAATATATTTCTTGGATTGTTTTACAATTTAGGATAAGAATTAAATCAAGAGGTAGACAAATTTTCCAATTATATAAATAATTTATTTTACCCACGTATTTATGCAGTTTATTAATAAATTATGTTATATTACTACTCCATATATATTATTTATATTTAAATTATTTTTATTAAAATGTGAATATTTTTTATTTT
Source organism: Persicaria tinctoria (assembly GCA_037127255.1). NCBI lineage: Eukaryota > Viridiplantae > Streptophyta > Magnoliopsida > Caryophyllales > Polygonaceae > Persicaria > Persicaria tinctoria. The sequence continues at coordinate 14,863,065 of JBANSL010000012.1, forward strand.
AGTTTTTCTTTGTTAAAAATAAATCAAGGAATAATCAACTAAATGTGTAAGACATGCTAATGAATTATAAATTTAGTTCACAATTTTAATTTTATTGATACTATCTCATTGTCATCATAAAATGTATATAATATAAAGAGAGTTCATTTTTAAAAGACTTATATTTGATTTGTCACATTCTTTCTTTAATACAATGGAATTGAAGGAAACTTCATATGATATCGATCTCTACCATCTATATAAGATCGATAAAAAAAAAAAGTCAAATAATTCCAACAGTTTCATGCAGTGTGTCATTGCATCTCTAAAATGAAAAGTTATGTGAAATTAATGTATAATATTGTACATAATTAGATTTTAAAAAAAGACCGTGCCCTGGGCACGGGAACTAAACTAGTTTGAAAGAAGAGACAACATTCGATGCTTTTGTCTTGATCCAGGAGTTAGTTGAGATCTTTTGCAATTATGCCTTATGTGAAGTCAATTAGGTGAAGATCGAACAAAATTGTACATCTTTGATTCTTGATAGACGGTGCTACTCTCGGGCTCTCGTCGATGCGACTTGAGTTCTATACTCCCATTCGAAATAACATTACTGGTTGGTGAGTTAGCAGAGTATAACACTAGCCATTTTTGTAAAAGAAAGAAAGAGATACAATTTTTTTTTTATTGTTTTCCTTACTCATGAGTCATGGTCATGGGTATTTTGTATAAAATAGACCCAAAAAGAAAGTAAAACACTATTCAGGAATTTTAAATGTGTTTAATTTTCAAAACTCGGATCTATGGTTAAAGAATACAATCGGAAAGTGTCAACTAATTAGGGTGCTACTAAATAAATGTCATGAGGGCTATAGACAAGATGGAAAAATGACTATTGACAAGATTATTCTCACGAAATACACACAAGTCCTTTCCATTCTAAAATATAATTACAGCAAACCGAGAGAAGAAGAAAAAAACCACGCCATTCATCCATACACTCCTAACGAGCCAAACTGTGAAGAGAAGTCACCCACTCACCCATACCTTGTTCATTATGAAATCTATCAAATTTAAGGCAATAAATTCCATTTACAATTAATTGATTTTGATGGGTTTTTTGAGAAGAAATTGTGGGTTTTAGGGTTTGAAATTAGAACTGAAATTGATGAAATTGGTTGTTGTTGATTTTGTGTTATTTGAGTTGAATTATGAGTAGAAATTGTCACGGAAACAAAAGAAATTGCTCATTTTGTTGTGATTTGGGTTGGTTTGTTTGACGATTTTTGCTGGTTTACTGTCAGGCATAGGGTCGTGTGGATTTAGCGAGCTGCCGCTTTAGCCTCCGCTACCATGGACGAGGTGACGTAATAGACTTGGCTGAAATTGCTGTAACCTCGTTAGATTATGCCGAAGTCAATTGTCTCAGTAAACTTCCTTCCCTTCTCTTTGGCGTCATTAGTAATACCGGTGATTGCTTCTCTCACAGCCTCACTTTGAAGCATACTGTTTTCAATATATCAAACAAGTTAACTCCACATCGGCGGAGGAACATGAGAATTGGCGAAATCCCTGTGTCAATAATTACATACCAATTACAATTTAGAATATCCAGTGCTAAATAAAAATGTTATTAGGTGGATCCTGATACTTGGAATTCAAAGTCTCCCCACGTAATCAAAATTTTAAGATCTACCATCATACCAAAACTCCACAGTCCATGAAGATGATGACTTGTATCAAACAGATTAGATTATCTTTCTTTCCATATCTTCCAAAAAAATGGATAGAATTCTAATTGTACTTTCAGTTTAGGGATTACGTAGAAGAAAATCAAGGATCAGCTATGACGTAATAATTATAAAATGATTGGAAGAAAAATATATATGAATGTCAATAGGGTTTCTGATTTTCTCTCGGTCAAATTCATGAATAGTTTCGAAAGTAGATAAGGACTAGTCATGCAATTGAGTGGTAACGATCTTGTCAATAGTCATTCCGACGTCTTGCCTATAGCCTCACTCAATAAATGTAAGGTAAAATTGTAGAAAACCACCCATTAAATGGATATTTTGCAGAAAACTTCCCCTTAAAACTAAAATTGCAAAAAATCACCCGTAAAAATCATTTTCTTAGCAAAGTCACCCTTATCACCTAATTTTCATTAATTGAATGTTAAAGTGTGTGAAAAGTCAATTATACCCCTTGTTTTATTTTTTAGTTCACTCCATTCAATTAGTCGGTATTTAATTAACTTTTTGACATGTTTTTCAAAAGGTTAAAAAATACTCTAAAATGTGTGTGGGATAGTGAGCATATTTTTAGAATAATAAAAAATATATGAAATATCATTTTTTTTCTTTTCTTTAAGTAGCCCTTTAGTAATATACACTTTTTAAAATATATAAAACATCTATTATGGGTATGTTTGGATTCCATTGCATTTTAATTATAATGAACTTATTTTACTTCGTTTTATGTGAGCATTTGGTTGTAAAAATAAAAATCTCGTAAAAACCGAGGTAAAACCGTAATTCAACCAAATAATCACATAAATCGAGATAAAATAATTGTATTATAATTAATACATCGCAGAATCCAAAAAGACAATAATTTAAACACCTTGGAAATCGTGTTAACCAAACACCACCTTGTCGTTTTGCATTATAAACATAATGCATTTGAAATCCAAACACACCCGATATCTACTTTTACAGAGTGTTTTTTACTAATAAGTATGATATTATAAAAAAAATTATATTTTATAGAGTTTTTTTTCTTTTGAAAAACATGTTAAAAACTAATTAACACCGACTGGATGGGGTAAAATAATAATAAAAACAAGTGAAGTAATTGATTTTTCACGTACTTTATTAATGGAAACTAGTACAATTCCCGCGCCATGGCGCGTTTTTTAAAACTAAATATTAATAATATATATAAATATATAATAAAATACTAATAAAAGTTAACATAAATTTTTTTATACCATAAATGTATCTTTTAATTCTGAAATATTTTTTTTTATATCTCGTCTAAAGTATAATACATAAATGTAGATATTTTAAATCACCCAGTAATAATAATATCAATATCATTGTAGCTTTTTTAGAAATTTTGAAATCTGAATCATGCATTTAAATGTGATGTGTCACAACTAATAATTATATTCAATGTTTTGAATTAAGCTCAATAGTTAGTACATAATGTGAGTTAAGCCTAATGGTTATATTAGATTGAATTCAATGTTTTGAATTAAGCCCAATTGTTAGTAAATATGTTAAGAATAAAAGATAATGGAGGATTCAAAAAAATCAAGGAAAAAAACATAATCGTTCAATACTCTAAGATTGACACGTAAGCAAAGTCTTCTAAAATAAGGTTATATTATATATAGAAGTTAGTACATAATGTGAGTTAAGCCTAATGATTATATTAGATTGAATTCAATGTTTAGAATTAAGCCCAATTGTTAGTAAATATGTTAAGAATAAAAGAGAATGGAGGATTGAAAAAAATTAATGGAAAAAAAGAGAAAAGGAGAAATAAAAAAATCAAGGAAAAAAACATAATTGGTCAATATTCCTAAAACTCCTCTAAGATTGACACGTAAGCAGAGTCTTCAAAATTAAGGTTATATATAGATTGTTAGTAAATATGTTAAGAATAAAAGATAATGGAGGATTCAAAAAAATTAATGGAAAAAAAAGAGAAAAGGAGAAAAAAAAAATGGTCAATATTCCTAAAACTACTATAAGATTGACACGTAAGAAAAATCTTCTAAAATAAGGTTATATTATATATAGAAGTTTGAGAAAATTTGCGCCGAAGGCGCAATTTTCCCCCCAATTTAGCTATTGTCCCCCAACTCCGTCAAATTGGGCTTTTGTACACGTAAATTTTTTTGGACAAAATTGCCCTCCCATATATAAGGGTTTATGCTGGAAACCGCTCTCTCTCTCCTCACTCTGTTTGTCTCTTCGCTTCCGTCGTACGAGTCGCTCTCTTTTCTCCATCCTCTTCGAAGCGACTTTTGCGGTTGAAACCGATGATTCTTCTTCGATTCTGCTCCAATGTCAGAGAACAAAGTCGCCAGCGACCTCGAGGGACCTGCTGTTGGTGCAATCGAGGATAAACATTCAAGAGATCCTTCAAATGGCGGTGTGTTATCTGTGTTTTTAATTTTATACTTGTTTTGAAGTTGAAACCGACATTTCTTTTCAATTTTTGTCGATTTTTAGAGAACAAGGACTCCGATGAGAGGGAAGCAGTTGATGTTGCCGCGGTTGACAGTAAAACTAGAAGCGATTCGGCATATGACGGTTTGTATTCTGTGTTTATGTCGTTTATGCATGTTTGTCGTTTTTCCCCCTTATTACTGTGTTTGATATTGAATGTATCTGATTTGCAGTGAAGAAAAGCTCTTCTGAGAAGGTTCCTTCAGTTGAAGGTAGCAGTTCATCCGATCCTTCAAGCAGAGGTGTGTCGTTATTGTTCTAAAGTTTTGTATTTATGCTTTTCCAGGCCTTTGTTGTGTTTTGGTATGAAATGTATACATGCATGTGGTACTTTTTCTTTGATTTTAGCATAAATGCATATTTCAGCATAATCTATAAAAGACCTATTTCAACAGTTGTTCCTATTCATGCTGAAACGGTTGTTGTGTATTCTTTGTGTGTGTTTTTTAGATGTTAATGCCTCTGTAAGTGATCTTCAAGAATATAAATGTCAATTCGATGTGAGTATATTTTTTTTCCCATACCTTATCCCCCTTTGTGTGTGTTTTTATGTTTATTCATGTTTATGAATGTGTGTTTTTAACAGAGATTGCAGTATTGCATTCCTGTAAAGGATAGATTTTGTGCAAAATCCAATGTTTACTGCGCCCCAGATGTCTGTAATGTTATAGAGGAACATCTGTCCAAATCTGATTTTGAGTTGCTGAGGAGAAGCTGCTTTGGATGGGTTTTTGTTCAAAGAGATAAGATGAAACTTAATTTTCAGTTGATTTATCAAATGACGCTACGTTTGATTAAGAGTGATAAGCTGCATGAATTGTGGTTCAAGGTTGATGGTCTAGTTGCTCGGTTCTCTCTGGTAGAGTTTCATGCAATTACAGGGCTTCCTGTCATTGATACTAAAGTTAAACCGCCCGCGAAATTTGCATGGTCTCATTTTCTGGGGCAGAAGCAGTCAAAGTGTACGTATGATGAGTTGTTGGAGGCATTTAAAACATGTAGAAAATCGTCTACAAAGAAGCTTCAGATGGCAAAGTTGTTGATTATTGAGAAGATGTTATTGTTCAAGCGTTCTAAAAGTGTTAAGAAAGATCATGCTGCTCTTGTATGCAATCCAGCGAAATGTGAACTGTATCCATGGGGGAGGTTGTCTTATTCTTTGGTTGTGAAGTATTTAAAGAAGGTTCTGGTTTGTGATCAATCTGATCCGAGACCATCATATGAATTGTTTAGATATATTTATGCTTTTCAGGTAATTTAACTTCATGCATATATGTTTCAGCATCTGTTTGTTTCAGCATTTATGTTTCAGCAATGTTTGTGTTTCAGCATCTGTATGTTTCAGCATCTGCTTGTTTGGTTATATTTGTAGGCTTGGATACTGGAGGCTTTCCCGGTGATTTCTGATAAGTTTCTTTGCGATTTCAAAGTTCGTGTGGGTGATCCATATTCTCTTCGGTGGGAGTGTAAGTTACGACATACTTACATTGAAGCGCAAGAGTTGTTTGATGGCGATGTGGTATTATTCTTGTCTCAGATCTATCTTCATACAATCTTCATTTTTTATTAATTTCATTTTTATAATTTCAGTGGTCTTATTGTGTGTTAATATTGTTGGTTGTTTAGGCACCCATGTTCCCAACCTTTAGGGAGTTTGCAAGGTCCCCAGGGATGGTATTTGAAGATGAAGTTGCTCACCCCATTCTTGATCACATGACTGAACCTGTATTTTCCCAACCTGAGGCAGATAAGCTGTATGATTGTTAGAGACTTAGGACAAGAGCATACTGGAGACGGTTCAATTGCTATGCAGATGGTGATTTATCATTGGATATACCTTCTGCTGAAACCCAAGGCGAAGAACAACAAGAAGTCAATGAAGAGTCGGGTGGCAATGAAAGTGGAGGTGCTGCAGGTTCGAAGAAGCGAAAGACTACGAGTAAAGCGCCACCATTGGTGAAGAAAAAAAAGATTGAAACAAGCAAACCTACCCCAACGCGAAGAGGTCGGTCTGCTGGTTTAGTTTCAGCAAAACAAGTTGATGAAATTGGTTCTACTAGAAAAAAGAAGACAAGGGGTAAGAAAATGTCAGCTGCAAAGAAACCACCAACTGTTGAAGATGCAATTGTGAAACCTAGGTTTGTATTTCGTAAGAGAGGTAAATCTGTTTCTGAAGATTCCAGTGATTTGTTTATGCCATTGAAGTTGCATGTCCATTCTTTCATCGAGTTGTTGAAACTGCATTGAGGTCGGCCATCGAAGCTGCACCTGCAAAGGATCCTTTGTTATTTAAGGATGGGAATGATGATGCTAATGATAGAGTAGCAGAGGGTCCCCAGGGGGGTGTGGCTCAAGGAGGGGATGATGCAATGAATGTTGAAACTGATGAATACATAAACAGTGAAGGCACTGAGAACGTTGCCAGAGATGATCACTTGGAAGGAGCGGGGAAGAATGTGGGTGGTGCTCAGGCTGATGATTTCAGCAAACAAGGGGGACATCCTAGCTGGTTGAAAGAAATACAGATGAGGTTAGATAAGCTTGAAGAGTTGCCTCAAAGAGTCTCTGATTTATCTGCGAGGGTGGAGATGCTTGAGGAACGTTTGTCAGGATGTTTAAAGTTGGTGAATGTTGTTGATAATCTGCTGAAGAAGGTAGATTCCTTAGAAAATAAGTTAACAATGCAAGAGTCAATGCAGTTTAAGACCCAGCCATCCAATGTTGCAACTTGTGATCCAGCAATTTCAAAGGCTGTGAATGAGGTGTTGGATGAAATTCGGGAAGAGGTACCTACTGAGATTCTAGGTCAACCAATTGGTACAAATGTTTCAGCATCTGTGAATGAGATCATACATGTTACCCTTGTTGAAGGGCAGAAGTCATTAGACTCATCTTCAGGGCATGTATATGTTGTTGACTTAGGGTGTGACTCTGATTTTGAATTGAAGGGTGGGGAACAGTGCTTAGATGATGGAGTTTCTGTTGGGTTGAGGAAGGTGGTGGGTGGTCCTGAAGTCAAGGCTGCTGGAACTGAAGTTGTTGAAACAAAGGTTGCTGAAACGAAGGTTGCTGAAAATGAAGTTGCTGAAACCAAGGTTAATGCAACAAAAAATGCTGAACCCAAACCTGATGGAATAGAAGATGCTGAAATGGTTGATGCTGAAGCTACATCACCTCATGGCCAACTAGACAAAGATGCTGAAGCAAAAAAAGATGCTGCAAGCAAAGATGCTACTGGTGACTTAATGACCCCACCCCCTGGAAAAACAATTCATTTAAGTGATGGTGAAAGTGACGATGAAGACTTGGTGAAGAAGCCATGAACTCAGTGGGATACAATTTCCAAAGATCCTAAATGTGTTGAAGAAATTGAAAACTTCAGGTGTTCAAAGCGTCTTCCAAAAGCAAGTAGTTTTCTGGTGAGCCCGTTTGTTGCTAAAAAAATAAGGATCCCGAAACATGTTGAAAAAAAATCATTGCTCAGCAAGGTTGACCATGACTTCATGTATCAATGTGTTAAAAGCTCAAGGTATGTCCATCTTAAATTTTCATGTGTGTTTTCGAGTGCTCTAGCAATATATATATATATTTCGAGTGCTTTGACCCGATTTTTAAATCTTGTAATAATATGTGCATGGATTTTTCAGTACTTTTAATGGGATCCAGAAAAGAGATCGAAGTCATTTTTTAAGAACATTGTTAGGAAGGATGGTTGGCTTGATATAGATGTAAGTATGCTGAAACTGTTTTTCTTTTCAGCATCTTTTCGAGTAAATGTAACTATGTATGTATTTCTGTTTATATGAATTTCAGCACCTTACACTGTTTACTGTTTCAGCACCTTGAAGCTGGACTGGTTCACATGAGGAAGAGAGTCAGTGAAGATCCTAGCAGATTTGAAGGCATTGTCGTGATGGATCCTATTTTTCATCAGAAATATCTTCCAGAATGCACGTCATCTTACGAAGAAACAACACATGTTGAACAATTCACTGCTAGCTACTTCCTGTGCTTATATCCTAGTGATTATCCCAAGAGTTGGGAGTCTGAAAAAATGGTCTACACCCCTTTCAACATAAACATATTGATAACAAGCACAACAGAAACAACACCTGTTGTGCTTGTTATCAATATGTTTTGTTTTATTTTTTGCAGCGCATCTTGTGAGGTCTTTGTATTGAAAGCAATCGAGGCGCTGGTGTTTGGGGGAGATGTCAGGAAGTTTACCAATGAAAGAATCTTTCGATACCGAGAACTTATGGTCTCAGACTTGATTCAAGAGAAATGGAGCTTTAAATTCTAGTTAATAGCATCTTGTGTGTAACACCGTCTATCAGATTTAGGGATTTCAAGACATTCTAACGTAGCTGTTGTTTAGATGTATTTCCGTGGGATATTCTGGACAACTGTTGGTCTTTTGTATCATTTTGGATGCGTTTTCAGTGGCACTCTTTGAAGCCATTGGAATTGACATTTTATCTAATGTTTTAATGTAAATTGTGTGTGCATTTCTGGTTCAGCGTTGTTTTCTGCTAGTTTGTTTCAGCAAATGTTCCAACAAGTATTTCAGCAAAATACTTCACCATATCTGTTTGCTGAAACAGTTTATAAGTCAACCAAAAATCAAAATCATCATTATTTGTCTGTATCTATCTGGTGTTGAGCTTATTAAATAGACATTTAGTTAAGGGTATAATGTAAATTGTTCAATTTTCCTGTTTCAGCATATTGTTTCAACAAGTTATGTTTTCAAGTCGACACCAACATACAATGTTAAGTTGCCATATTTTAGAGAAACACAGAAATATAATCTCCAAAGAGGGTACTTATTGCGTCTGTCAAGGTGCCATAGTTGTTCAAGTTATGTTTTCAGCATTTTCCACCAAGACATTTGTTTTCAGCACATTTTTCATGCTGAAAACAGAGAGGATTGCCTAGAACAAAGCTTAAGCATAGCAATAAATGGTAAACATAATGAACTAAAAACAATATGATATAGCAAAGCAATGACACAGAGTACAACTGATTAAAAAAAAAACACAAAGCATCTCGTAAAATTCATATCAAATTGCTGAAACAGTGTAAAACTGAACTAAAAATTAAAATCAGCACATTTTTCTGTAGCCAGCTTCATTGGTGTTGAGCTTTTGAATTCTTCCCGTGCTCCCTTTGAAGCCATTCCTTACTGTATTTTGCTCTTCTCACAAACTCTCCCTTGGAAAGTTTCCTTTTCTGAAGAGGTCGACCACATCTCTTCCTTACATTGGGGGGGGGGGGGGGGGGTAACACTTAATCTGTTTAATATATTCAGGAAGGTTTATTTCATTATCATGGAGGATTGGATATATGGTTTCAGCATGTGCTAAAATCCAAGCTTCATTTGTGTAGAAACCAGCAACAAAATCTGAAACATCAAGCCTTTTAGACACTATCGCCGACAGAGCATGTATGCATGGGATTTTTTGAATGTCAAACACCCTACAAGTGCATTGTTTTGCTGAAAGATCAACAACAGTCCGCGTACCTTCTCCATTAACCTCAAAGACAGACTCATTCAAGTGCTTTACAGTGTATGCACCGACATCCTTTTGCAATTCCTGGATCATTTTCATTATTGCAGGGGCGACTCTCTGTGTATTCAGTGCTGTAGACTTCCTTTTATCTTGAGACCACTTTGTGAACTTATCTCTAAAAAACTCCAACAGTGCAACAATGGGCAAAAATTTTTTACCACTCAAAACAGAGTTTAAGCTTTCAGCGTTGTTGGATGTCATCATGTTATACCGATTACCCTTTGCATGTGCTCTTGCCCACCTCTCCAGCCCCGCGGATATCAAATATGTTGCTAGGCTTGGACATTCTTCTTTTATACGGTCAAATTGGTGTGCAAAATCACCAACATTGTAGGTTTCAGCAGCCTGTTGGAACATGTCTGCAAGATGCCTTTTCTTGAAAGTTGCTTAGATGTTCTACTTCAAATGCCACATGCATACGCAATGGGTAGCATTAGGGTATATCTTTTTGATAGCCTTAGAAATGTTGGAATGCCTATCAGAAACAAACACCAAATCATCTGTAGGTTGTATAACTTTACTGAGTTGCTGGAAAAACCACTCCCAAGATGCATTATTTTCTGTGTCAACAATCCCAATAGCAAGCGGGTATAATTTCATATTTGCATCTTGGGTAACTGCTCCAAGCAATGTACCCTTATATTCCCCTGTTAAGAATGTGCCATCTACTACAACAACCTACAAATAAGACGGGAACAATTTAAATACTGAAATCACCATAATTTTGCTAAATTATAAATGATTATGTACATATACATACCTTTTTTAAGATGGGGAATGCTCTAATGGATTGTCCATAAGACAAGAATAAGTATTCGAACCTTTCAGCACTGTCTGTTTTAATGAGAGCTACTGTTCCTGGATTTTTCTCCATAAGAATGTGACAATATGACGGCAAGGCAGCAAAATTTGATTCCGGTGACCCTTTTTCTCTCACTTGAGCTATTCGTGCTGACTTCCATGCCTTCCAATAAGTAATTGAGATCTTGTGGTCTGTTCTCATCTTATCAATAATTTGTTTTGGGGTGTATCCACTGTTGAAAACACAGAAATTAGTAACAATAAATATAGTGCTGAAATGAAAGCTGAAACTAAAATGCTGAAACTAACTGCTGAAACAGTATACACCTTGACTGTATGAGGCTGGCAATAACATTGGATGGTGCATGCCTGGAGTGTCTTGTTCTTGTATCCCATGTGCATGTGTGTATATCTCTATACAATATCACCTCATGAAAAATAGATGAAATTCTCTTTGTATGCAATTTCCAATCACAATTTCTGTCTATGCATGCTGCTCTATAATATTTTGGTGTTGATTTTTTAACCTCAAATCCAAATATGTCTGTCATAGACATAATATATAGAGCATCCTTTACTGCCTGTCTAGATTGAAATGTTTTTCCAACATACATAACCCTTGGGCATTGAGTGACACGGTTGACAATACTGTCCTTGATAGAGCTTCCAGCACCCCTTTCATCAACTGTGTTCTCTTTTCTTTTCATCATTTCATAGCGTTCATTCCAATACCCATCATTGGAGTTATCTGAAAATGATTCACTGTTTTCAGCATTAGAGGAATATGAAAATCTTTCAGCATCCATATCGTCTTGTGGCACATCCTGAATCTCATAAAAAATAGAGACATTTTCTATTATATCCATATTGCTGCTATATCTTTCATCAGTTTCAGGAAGCTCAACAGTTTCAACAGTAAATTGAAACTCATGGACAACAATATCCAATGGCAAGGTGTTTGTGACATACAACTCTACAGAAAAATTCACTCCATCCAGCTTACTCAACAACAAGAATTCTTTTAAATCAGCATCAGAATCTACCTTAAGCGGTGCTTTCAATGTCTTGAAGGGGTGCAAATGGCTGAATTCCAATTCAACTGATTCATCAACATTGAATCTGCTGCAAACCTTGTCCCTCAAGGTTAATAAAGTGATTGTATCCTCTAGCACAAAAGCCTTTGAAGTAGTGTTTCCATCGAACAGTAATCCTGTTTCAGCAACTCTCCACTTTCCCCCATACACAACAGTTACAATGTTTGATGACATTTCTACCCCTGCAATTGATTGTTTGACAGTATTAAAGTACTTGAAATATAATTGGAATGCATTTCCGCAAAAACGAACATATACCTGTAGAAACACTAAAAAACAGAGCTGTTGGAAACAACTAAAAAACAGATAACTGCAATCCACATGAGATCAATATTCCACAGTTTCAGCAATCGAAAACGATAGTTTCATTCCACATGCTAATGTTATATAGAAAATCGAAACATATACCTGCAGAAACACTTTTAGTAGCAATTAAAAAAAAAGGAATTCTGTTAGTTTCAGCAGATCTCGCAGAAACTTTGCGCCTTCACAACAGATCACAACAGAAAGTATTGAACTATAATAAATTGATAGAAAGTATTGATCTATAAGAGATCACAACATAAACAATATAAACGATCATAACAGATCTGTTGGAACGTTACTTGTAGCAGAAAAATCGAAAATCCGTGTTTCAGCAAACCAAAAATCTGTTAGTTTCGATCACATCAGACCAGATCTGTAATGAATTAATAGCATAATCAAAATTTCGAAGAACATTGCTGAAGAATAGTCCAAAATTACAGGAAAAAACGAGCGATAACGCTTACTTTCTGTTGTGATCGCTTACTTTGTCGATATGCTTACGTAGTAGAAGCAATTAAGCAATTTACAGCAGCAATTCAACGTTACTTTGTCGATCGATGAATTTACAGCAGCAAGGATGAAGAGGAGAATGCGTGTGTGGCAAGGTTTTCTGTGTGTTTCGGTTTCAGCATGATGAAAAATTCGGTGGATAAATCCCAAATATGGAGAGGGTGGGAGACGTATTCCTAATATAGCCCAAAATCGTGGCCTATATGGTAAATGCCCCTAGAAGTTAGTACATAATGTGAGTTAAGCCTAATGGTTATATTAGATTGAATTCAATGTTTTGAATTAAGCCCAATTGTTAGTAAATATATTAAGAATAAAAGAGAATGGAAGATTAAAAAAAATTAATGGAAAAAAAGAGAAAAGGAGAAATAAAAAAATAAAGGAAAAAAACATAATTGGTCAATATTGCTAAAACTCCTCTAAGATTGACACGTAAGAAAAGTCTTCTAAATTAAGGTTATATATAGATTGTTAGTAAATATATTAAGAATAAAAGAGAATGGAAGATTAAAAAAAATTAATGGAAAAAAAGAGAAAAGGAGAAATAAAAAAATAAAGGAAAAAAACATAATTGGTCAATATTGCTAAAACTCCTCTAAGATTGACACGTAAGCAAAGTCTTCTAAATTAAGGTTATATATAGATTGTTAGTAAATATATTAAGAATAAAAGAGAATGGAAGATTAAAAAAAATTAATGGAAAAAAAGAGAAAAGGAGAAATAAAAAAATAAAGGAAAAAAATATAATTGGTCAATATTGCTAAAACTCCTCTAAGATTGACACGTAAGCAAAGTCTTCTAAATTAAGGTTATATATCGATTTGGTGATAAGCGTGACTTTGCTAGGAAAATGGTTTTAACAAGTGATTTAATGCAGTTTTAGTTTTAACGGGTGATTTTCCGTAAAACGCCTTATTTCAAGAGTAGTTTTATGCAATCTTCTATTAATATTGCTAATTCTGCTAGCATTTTGCTGACGTGTCACGTCCACAATTAAATTTGATTTTTTTTATTCAAATGATATTTTCTTATTGGTCAATATTATTGTTGAAATTATTTGTTTCCTATTTGAGATATATTTGTTTCCTATTTTTCATACGAAGATTATTTAAATTGATATGCTAATTATATCAATTTTTTTTATCTTTTTTAAATATATTTATTTTCTTTTTTCATAGAAAAGATTATGTATATTGATACGTCGGAGCATAATTTTGGATATTATCATTCTGTGTGGTCTTTTATATCATTATTTCATTAATATCGTGACTTTCTTTATACATTTCATTCATCAATAGTATTATATATTTCTTCTTAAAATTTACATTTATTATACATTATAGACATCTTAAATTTTTATTGAATTTTTTAAAAATATTTTTGGAGATAGAAGCAAAACATCATTAATTTTAAGAAGAAATTATTTTTGCACCTTTTAACCTTCAAAAATTGAGAAAAATAATTATTCAAAATTAATATTTTAAAGTCATACTTACTCTACACATTCTACATGACAGATTGACATCTATATAAAGTTGTAACAAAAGATTTTTATAGAGATAAACTACATTTATTTTAAACATCTTAAATGACTATTTGGAATACAAAGAATAACATTTAAAGATCTACAAAAAAAAAATTGAAGAATTTTGAGAAAAGAAAATGTGAAATTTGCATATATTAATAATATTATCATTTAAAAATAAACAAATAAACACTCTTTTATGATTAATTTTGGGTGTGTGGCTTCAAATATCAAAGAAAAAAATATTTATCCCCAAAATGAATATTTTACATCTATATTTATTTTATACACCCTAGATGTACATTATTATAATTTCAATAATTTAAGACTTGCAATTTTTTTTGTAAAGTTAGTAAAAATAATTAATTTGTGAATATTCGATTTCAAACGTTAATTATAAAAATCAATTAGAGCCAAAAAAGTTTTTTTTTACAATTTAAATATTTTAAAAGTTAATTAAAACTTACAAGCATTACTTATTTTACATCTTAGATGACATGCCTTAGATCACTTTTTTTTACCATCTTACCTTTATTTTCTCTATTTATTTCTCCCTCTTTCTAGCCATCTTTCTCATGAAAATAATGAATAAGTTATGTATATCTACATAACTTCAAAAGTATTCGCACAATCATGTGCTTATGATTTTTTTAATCATTATATGACATCTTATATTTTCCTTTTTAGTTTTATCCTAATGATAATAATTATGTATGTATTTCAATTTTTTTTTTGATTGGGTAAAAATTCGAAGGTCAGACAAACCTGACTCATCGAGAGGCCGACCGAAGTCGGCAGACGACGAACCGTCTAACAGAGCAATCTAAACCAGAAATACAAATAACATGCGTAATGAACCAAACAGAAATAAAATCTACAACAAACGCTCCAAGAAAACCAAACACCCGAATAGCTGAGGAAGCCACCGAAGAACGCAGCCAAGCACCATCGAACGGTAGCACCGCGGGCCAGTAGTACAGCAGGACACTAACTCCTGTGGGTAGTGCAGACGAGCTCCAAGGAAAACTCTATCCTGAATATGGAGTCGCCTTGAACGCACCACCTCGACTCCAGCCAGACCCGACTACAGACTCCATGCCCCCCAACCAAGCAGAAGATCTTCTAGAAACATCGGAAGCAGAGCTGCAAACTGCTCGAACAAAACGCCAACAAGCTTTCACCTGCAAAAGTATCAACAAGCCCTTGCGAGATTTACTCAAACCCTTTCGGGTGGGTATACTTAAAACCCTATCGGGACAATATCAAGAACCCGAATCGAGTTCTTGATAAAACCCAAAAGGATAGTTTCTCAATAATTTTAATTCTTCAAAATAGCAACTCGTCATCCTTGGGCCCGAAGGAACCGAAACTTGGACCCAAAACTTGGGCCCAAAGCAATGAGCCCAAGCCATTAGACTTGGGCCCGAAGCACCAAACTAGCCCATTTCCCACAAAAGAGGGCCACCTTCGGGCCCAAGGAGCCCAAAGAGACCCGACAGTAGGAGGCTGACTCCACACCCCCAACCGGCCACCGGAGCAGTGCACCGGCGAGAGGGATGGAGGCAGCAAGGTGCACAAGGAGGCCACCGAGACTCAAAAGAGACCCGGCACCGAGAGAACTCAAGAGATGGGGGACAAGCAGCGACGCCGAGGGAGGCCGGAGGAGGAGACGAAGATGAGGAAGGCGAGATCAGCGCCATCAAGCCGGATGGCCCTGAACGCCCAAATTAGGCGATTTTCCGGCGAGAAACCGGACACAAGAACCCAGGGAAATCAATAGAAGGGGATGGATCTACAAAATAATTTTTGGAAGGCTGAATTGACCATTAAAGGGTTGATTGTGGAGGATGATCCATTGAGAGATTGAAAGAGGAGGAGCCGAATTGATTGAAAGACAAACCAATTGGAGACAAGCCGATTGACTCAAAAATAGAAATCCCCAAATGGGTTTTCACAAGGGGTATTATCTAGAGAGAGGGGCTCTCCCCTCTCTCTAGAACCTTATATGTATTTCAAATTATAATAGGTGGTGTGTTTGAGTTTTATTACGACGATTTTACCTTATTAAATCATTTAAAAAAATATATTGTATTGCTTTTCAACTAATTTATAAGTTAAAAAATACTTTATACATATTATTTTTGTTGTAAACAAGTATATATTAATATAGTATTATATATAGATATATAGAACAATATTCAATTTGAAATGAATCAAAATCCCGTATCTTGAAGGCACGGGTATTACACTAGTTTTGCCTAAATGAAATCCATACATGCATACTAATAATTAAGCAGGCCAATTTGCCGGTCATTTAATCTCAACTAAACCAGTACTTGATATTGGGATCGATCTAGATATTATAAACCCAACTTGAATTAAAAAAGAAAGAGAAGATATTATAAGTTATAACCCCAACTAAGAATAAGATAGGAGATTGAATCTTGAAAAGGTAAGATACTGGGTGGATACAAATCATCCTCATATAGTCACATAGGTATCCCTTCATTTAAAAGCATGTCTTAAGTTGCGAATTGAAGGTAGCAATTAACATCCACAACCAAATTCTATTGTTGACTCATATGATGGAGATACACCCTATCGATCCATCTACAACCTACAATTAGTCAAATATTGTACTATCTAGCTAGCTACAAGATTCAGTTATATATGCGATTTGTTTTTGATCTGCCCAAAAAATGGTTCAGAATTAAACGTTATTATTTTGCACAAAAAAGGAGATGTTAAAATGGGATACTCCGTATATGGGTTAGTAATAAGTTTCTTTATATTCTAAGCAATTAATTAATCTCCACGATATTTAGGGCGCTATACAATACTCCCCTCCATTTTCAAAATCATATCAGTTTATTATTCATATACGAAATCTATATAAAAAATATTTTTTTTAATAATTTCATAATTATTACTAATAAATATAAAAAAAAAATTGATATTTTATATAGTTTTTTTATTATAATATTACAAAAAATGCCTAAATATTAAATGATATATATTTTTAGAATAGGCGTAGTATAATATGAGCAATATCAGCTTGAAATAAAAATGGACTAAAATTTGCATGTTTCTAATGAAAGTGAATATATATGACAATTGATCAATACCCCATCCGTTTGTCAAAAATATGTCATTCTAGTTTTTTGCCCATATTTTAAGTAAATCAATAAATATATACATACTTTGCTAATTAAACACACACACACATATACTACATAGTATTATACACTAATTTATTGACTACTTTTTTACTTTCTCAAAAACTATAACCAGTTAACTTACTAATCATTACAAGAGTATTTTAGTAAAGTAGAGACCAAAATAACTACAATTACATATTTTTTTGAAACAAAATTAACACTATAAAATGACATATGTATTTTACCGAATAGATGAAGTATTTAAATTTGGTATGGGAGAATTTCTCCTATATTATATTGGAAAGAAAAAGAGTAAAAATGATGCTTTATAAGAGTAAGATGAAATTCTATATATTAAATGAAACTTTAATTAGTATTATAATGTGATTCCCAACTTTTTACAAACTAGAAAAAATAATTTAAAATTTTAAAAATTATTTTTATATATTAACCAACTATTAATGTAGGTTTATAATTTATTTTTTATGAAAATCATGTTTTATTTTTTTTTTAAATTATATTGTACAATATTCGATCTTTAATTTATATAAAAATATAAACCATGATTTTTAATTTATTTTTTTACAAACATAGTTGTTTAAAACTCAAAAATAATTTTTATAATTTTCTTAATATGAATTTATAACATAAATAATTAAGCATAACACAGTGTTACTACGTATAGGGTTGTCCGGATCCTCTCGTTATATTAGGCCTCCTAATAAATCAATCTCCACTATTTAAAAATTTTAATGGTCAAGATTATCCCATCTCTTTGTTTTTTTTTTAAAAAAAATATCCCCTTTGTTTTCTCCTCCCCTCCACTCCTACCGGCATTCTCTTCCTCGCCCCGCCTGCAGATTCCCATCCAACAACCACCATTGCTGCCGTCGCCGCCTACAATCCACCGCCCGCTCTCCACTCCGCACCTACAACCCTCCATCCTCTTCCTCGTCCGGGTGTAGATTTTGAAAGCGTTTCGATGAGAACAACGTCACAGTCCATAGCCCACGGCCCGACGCATCACTGCCTTCTTCACCGACGCATCAATATCAAAGAAATTAGAAATAATGAATTATGGTTTAACACCTCTGACGAATTCCTTGACATCGGAGGAACGGAGGGATGGGACGTCAATGGGGCGTCGACAAATTGGGAGCGTTTGGAACTTTGGATGATGATTCATGATTGAGGATTGGATGATGGAGGTACAAATTGTGAGGTTTGGATGATGATTGGACAATTTGGTGGATTTCAGGCGGCGGCGAAGGAGGTGGACGAGACAGCGGCAACGACGATAATTGTGGTTGTTGGCCAGAAATTGCAGGCGAGGGGAAGAAGATTGTGGGTTGTGCCTGTAGGTGGATTTAGGGTTTTTAAAAATAAAATAAAATCAAAGAGATATAGTCTTGGCCGTTATTTTTGTTGGAAGGTGGAGATTAATTTATTAGGAGGCCTAATATAAGGAGAGGATCCGGATCCTTAGGCTCAACTCCAACACATAATTGCCCCAATAACAACCCATTGAATACCTAGTGGTAAGGGAGAGGAGGCCCTTGCAAGAGGTCAAGGGTTCAAATCTCACTTCTTACACAATTTGTGTAATTAGTAGGTGTTCAACCCTTCATTGGCTTGGGTGAGCCTGCTTGGTGGCTTGCCACCTGAATTAACCGATTCACGTCATTTGCAAGCTAGGGCTCGAACCCGTGGGGGACTAGTAGATAACCTCGGACCCCCCACGGGTCACGTCACAAAAAAAAACCATTGAATAACCGGAGAGAAAAAAGAAAGATAGGCAGGGGGCATAAAATGACATATTTTGTAATGTTATTTCCATGAGATTATATATATGAATTAATATTGGCACTTTACTTTTTAATAATTTGATTTTTTTTACATATATTTAGTTTATTTAAGGTAATATAAGATTTTTAACTGATAATTGCATTAGAATTGTTATCTAGCTCAATTGGGAAAGGGAAAGGAAGGGAACCAAATGGTCTTGAGTTCAAAACTCAATCTTTTTACTTTTTATTTGTTTCATTATATCATTATTACACATAATATTTAGGGATTTCTTTATGTATTATTAGTTTATCTAAACTATTTCAATTAAAAAATATCATATTTAAATTTAATGTTTTCCTTCAATATTGTTTTAAAAGTAATTCTTCTTGATTTTTTTTTCTATATTTTTTTGTTTCTCTCAACTATTTAAATAAAAATATCATAAATAAATCACAATTTTAGTATTTTTTCAATATATAAAAAAATATTCTTAATAGGTATAAAAAAAATTATAAATTTTTTTAGCACCCCACTGGATTTCATCCCGACTCCGTCACTGGAGTATAGCGTGTATGATGTGTAAAATGGAAGTAAATAGCGTTCCGATATGTTGATATATCTTTTTCTCTTTTTTAATATAATAAATCGTTTTAATTAAAGGAAAATTTTGTTCAAATATCCATCTAGGATATGTAATTAAGTAAATGTCCATTTATTTTTTCCAATTAAGTAAATGTCCATAATTATTTTGTAAACCCCAAACTACCCTTGTTTTATTTTTATAAACCCCACTTCGATCTTCCTAGGTTAAGTAATTCTCCTCCTTCTCCCTTTCTTTCTGCCTCACCTCCTGCTGGCGCAATCATCCAGGATAGCCAAAGACGCCGTCTCCCTGTTCGAAAACGTCCAGTCAAAATCATCGGTTGCCTCTGTTGCGAGATCTGTGAATTTCTCGTCTATCAAGTTTTGATTGTTGTCGTTATTGTTGTTATTGTTGGGGATCGCGGCCTGGGTGATCTCGATCAGGAGAGGAGGCTCTTCAATCTGAATTCCGGTAGGGTAGCGGTGGAAGCAGAAGCGGCGTTGGGGTGGTTGTGGGAGACGAGGAAGGAGTGGTTGTGGTCGTAGGAGTAAGTGGCAAGGAGGAGGGTGGGATTAGAGCGGCTATGCATCCTTGTTGCTTTTGAATGTTTTGTGATTTGTGGTCCAATTTTCTTCAATTTTTATGGAATTTGGTTTAGATGAATTTCGTGCATTTTGTTTGTTTGATCAATAGGGTGATGACATTGTTATTTTGTTGTTTTTTTTAGATTAGTGATAATTGGTAGAGTTATATATTATGTTTTGATGACAAATGAAATTTATGTTGTTATTTTTAGATTGGTGACAATTGGTAGAGTTATATATTATATTTTGGTGACAAATGAAATTTATGTTGTTATTTTTAGATTGGTGACAATTGGTAGAGTTATATATTCTGTTTTGGTGACAAATGGAATTTATGTTGTTATTTTTAGATTGTTGACAATTGGTAGAGTTATATATTCTGTTTTTGTGACAAATGGAATTGATGTTGTTATTTTTAGATTGATGACAATTGGTAGAGTTATATATTCTATTTTGGTGATAAATGGAATTTATGTTGTTTTTTGTTTTTTTTTAGATTGATGACAATTGGTAAAGTTATATATTATGTTTTGGTGACAAATGGAATTTATATCTCATTTAGCTATAATGTAATTTTCATTATCCTTCTGTTTAATTGTAGTGAAAGTTGTGGTATGTATATCATCAAATATATCGAGGGTCTTGCATTTCATGGTGGTATTGAAGCTATTTCAGACAAGTATATGGATGCGTATAGAGATAGAGGATGACTATAAAGGGTCTTGCTATTTTGGATGTTAAGTATGAATGTCTCAACTGTTCCCCTTTGTTTTGATATTTTTGCAAGTTGATGTAGTCTGACAATTAAGTATTGCAAAGTTAAACTGTACATAAAATTTCATATACTTAGGGTTATTATTGTAACAAAAATACGTTAATATTAGATGACAAATGTGAATCCATTATAGTATTGTACATCGAATTATTCGTTTTCTCAAGTTTAGCCCCTCTAGGGTCTATGCCCCCCTAGTTCTAGGGTTTCAGTTTCGTAACAAAAATGTGTTAATATTAGATGACAAATCTGATAACATTGGTACTGTACACACATTTTAGGGTTTAGGATTTAGGGTTTAGGGCCTTGGCCCTAAACCCTAAACTATATTGTACATCAAATTTTTGTCTGCTCAAGTTTAGCCCCTCTTGGGTCTATGATCACCTTGCTCTAGGGTTTCAGTTTTGTAACAAAAATGTGTTAATATTAGATGACAAATGTGATAAAATTAGCACTGTAAACATTTTATTTTGATGAAAGCCTTTGTAGTTGGTGACAATTGGTTAGAGACACTGTTTTGTCATTGGTGACAATTAATTTCTAAAAATAGGCGGTTGACACTAGATTGGTGACAAAGTTTTGTAATTGGTGACAATAGATTATTGACCAAAGCTTGATGAAAATAGGTTGGTTACATTGTTTTATTGTTGGTGTCAATAGATTATTGAAAATAGCTAGGTTGGTGACAATGTTTTTTATAAGTTGGTGACAATATGGTTGATTAAACAATATGAAAACAGTGTTTTGTAGTTGGTGACAATGTCTTGGTGATGTATATTGTTATGGTGACAATTTTTTAAGGTTACAATATCATGGTGACAATATATTTTCATCAACCTCGTCATTAATAGTTGTCACCAACAATTGTCATCGGGAAAATCATCTATTAGCAGAAAAATCCAATTTGTCACCGAGGAAAAGTGTTACTGGCAACTGTCACTGGAAGAAAATCAATTGTCACCCAAATTTTTTTGTCACCAACAATTATCACAAGAAAAAAAGAAAATCAATTGTGACTAGAAAAGATTTTCCCCTAACGGTCACCGGAAAAAATAAAATGTTACAAAAAATCAATTGTCACCAAAATAATTGTCACAATTAACTGTCACCAGAAAAATATACTCAAGTACTGTCACCAAATGCAAGCGTTGACCGGAATGGTTAATGTTGACTAGTCAATGTTAAAATTAAAAATGATCAAAGGGGGAAGGAGAAAGGGTTAGAGATGGGGAATGAGGGGTATTTTTGGAAAAAATGGACATTTACTTAATTATGTAAAAAAGTGAATATTTACTTAATTTTGACATGAAAAATGGATATTCACCAAATTTAACCTTAATCAAAACACTAAAAAGTATTAAAATTTGTTATTGTTATTTGTTAGCATATGCATCAATTAGTAATACCGTTCACAAATACTCTCTCCGTCTTAAAATACATGTTTTTTTTAGGACGGAGCGCGAGAATTAAGGAGTAAGTTAGGTGTAATGCTTAGATGTAAAAAGTAGGTTAAGTGTAATGATTAAACTTTGATATTAGAGTATTTATTTATTTTTTAAAAAAATTTGTGAGGATGACAGTAAGAGTGATGTAAAAATTAGAGTAATGTTAAATGTAAAAGTAGGTTAAGTGTAATGATTAAATCTAAAAAAATATGTATTTTTGACAAAATTATATGGGCTAAAAAGACATGTATTTTGAGACGGAGGGACTATAACGTTAACATCTTTCGGGAATTCAAATCGATCGATCATAATTACGTTATTCTTTTTGTTATTAGCAATTTTAGTGGACGTGCATATATATGAATTGAAGTTGAAAGCATGTGCCTCATGTTCGCCTCTAAATTCTAATTACCTTTCATTAAGCATCTCTCATTAAGAATCTCGATCTTCCTACCAAAAACTCAAAAATAAAATAAAATAAAATTAATGACAAAATTTCGTTGACTTTTAGTAGGGCCAATATTAAGAAAAAATAAATAGAGGCGAGGTCCGAATCTCCATAAATGATTAAATAAATATATTTGATCATGTTAATTAGCTAAAACAATGTACTTTTTGCAGGATTTTCTGGCTGGCTTTTAAGAGCTAGAAGTTAGGTCAAAATTACAAGAATCTATTCCCAACCGGTTTGGACCTTAGGTTCACTTGAAATATTTGTCATTAATGTTGTTTAAAGGGGTAAATATTTTGTTACATAAAGAAGTGGCTAAGAAAAGTCAATTATTTCATTACGGATGAAGTATATTGTAAAAGCACAATACAAGGTTAAAGACCAAATATTAACTAATTATATTGTATCCGACATTCTTTTATGAATCATGATAGTGAAAATAATATCACTTGAAATCTCAATTATCGGTGTCTACAATTTCCACAATTTGAGTTTAAGAGCTTGCCATTTTAGCTTAAGAGTTCGACATTCTGATCTGTGCATAATATAATAAAAAGTGTATACAAAATTTGTGATTGCTACTTAGCATCGGTAATAGGTTTGAAAAAACATCTAAAAATATAAAAGGGAGAAAGTGTTGTTTAGTCACAAATTCAACTTAATTAGGTGCAATAAAATTTAAGAAATCTCACTTAGATACAATTTAATTAAATTAAATTAAATTTATTCTTGATTTGGACCATTAATTAATATTTATAGATACAACAAATTAAAAAAAGATAAATTTTGACTTTGACCACTACACATGACGTAGGCGATCAATGTGGGGCCCACCCGCCAAAAATAAAATAGGGCTAGCTAGCTGGGAGAATATGACGGAGAGTCAAAGCCTGCAGGTTCCTAAGCTAGCTAGGTAGCCAGCCTGCCAGGTGCGTACTTATTACAGTAATGTTTTCAGTTTCACCTTCAAACTTTAATTAAATTAATTAACTAATCCAATTAGGGCAAGATTAATCCCCCAACTAATTAACTAATACGTGCAAGTGTGCAACACCCACAGTGATGATACACCGATTATATATGCAACTAGTAACCTAACTTTGTTTGGTTGATACGGCATTTTTCAGTTGAGACGTTCATATGGGAGTTAATTATTTTGAACAATACGGACCTCGATCAATACCAAATTGCAAATTAATATACAAGATGGCAAATGGCATGGCAAAGGTGACGTTAATAGGGTTAATTTGTTGCTACGTTTGTGACGTTGGGTTTAATTAATTTGTTGGTAATTAGTGATCAGAGGCTGAAGCCGGACAACGAGCCCTAGTGTGATTATTAGAACATATATATCCTCTCTGCTGTTAAATATAAGTCTTTTTAGGTTAAGTTTTTTATTTTAAAATATAATTACTTTTAAGTTTTTTAGGTATCGAGATAAGTGAATGGTTATTTTTTTATTTTTTTTCTCAAATATATATATGTTATATGTTATAGGGGAGGGTTCAAGTGAGAAGTTATCGGTCCGGTGAGAAGATAAGAAGTAATTTCATTGGCTGACACATAGAAAGAGGCTTTCCTTCCCTACCGCCCCTCTGCCTCGGATCTGAACGTCTTTTCTCCCTTCTTCCTCCATGGCTTTTCTCCCTCCTTCCTCCAAGCCGGTCTCCTTCCCTCCTGACCTCAAGGCCGTCCTCCAAGCCAGCCTCCCCGCCGGCCCAGGCTCCCCCGATTGGCGCTCCTCCGGCGCAAGGCACCACCTCCGCGCCCTCCTCGGCTTCCTCATCGCCTCCATCTCCTTCCAGGTCGCCAAGACGAACCTCCTCTAGCCCAAGTCTTAGGTCGCCAAGACGAACCGCTGCCAAGGCCGATTTCGAATGGGAATGGGATGGTGATGTTGCCGCTGACCACTACCGCCGCCACTAGCAACTCTTCAAGTTCTTATAGATTTGTGTTATGTTGCGATTCAGCATCGAAGTGCGATTCAATTAGAATTTTCGTTGCCGGCACCGCCATCGACGACCGCTCTTCACCGCTGCTGCGATCACTTGAAGCCACCAGGGGGAACGCCTCTGCCTCATGGAGATGTAGCCACCGTTCTGTTATGTCGCCGCGCTGCCTTAGAGGCTCACCAAGTCGTCAGAACTCTATCGGAGCTCACTAGAGAGGGTTTTGGCAAAGCACTGTCGGGTTGGGTAAGAAGGAGGACAAAATATGTTTCTACTCCCATACTTTTGGCTTCTTACCATTTATGCCCATGTTTTAGTTTCCCAAATCAACTCTGTATTTGTTCAATTTTGGATTGAATTTTTGCTCTTAATTTTGAAGCCCCCCTTTCGTTTTTTGCTTACTGGATCAAATAGAGGTTGGTTCAGTGATTAAATAGAAGTTGGTTCAGTGTGTAAATAGAGGTTGGTTCAGTGACTAAATAGAGGTTGGTTCAGTGAATAGAGGTTGGTTCGGTGACTAAATAGAGGCTGGTTAATTGAGTAAATAGGTTGGTTCAGTGACTAAATAGAGGGGGGTTCAGTGAGTAAATAGGTTGGTTAAGTGACTAAATAGAGGTTGGTTCAATAAGTAAATAGGTTGGTTCAGTGACTTAATATCGAGTTGTTCAGCGTTTTAATAACAAGTGATTCTTGGTTATTAATACCAAGTAGTTCATGGTTTTTATACCAAGTGGTTCAACGTTTTAATACAAAGTGGTTCAGAATTTTTATTCCAAGTGGTTCAAGGTTTTAATACCAAGTGGTTCATCAAATAAATAATATTGGTTCATGAAAATAAAGAGTAGTGGTTCATCAAATAAAAATTGTTGAACCACTGTGAATAAAATTGCTGAACCACTGTGAATAAAATTGTTGAACCAATGTGAATAAAATTGCTGAACCACCGTGAATAAAATTGCTGAACCAAGGTGAATAAAATTGCTGAACCACTGTGAATAAAATTGCTGAACCAATGTGAATAAAATTGCTGAACCACCTCTTGTCAATTTTTTTTCCAACAAAACATATATAAAGTGGGTGTCTATGTGTAGATAAAATTAAATTACACCCAAATATATATATATATTTTTATATTTTTTTAACAAGTAAAAATGCCAAAAAATGATTTTTAAAAGTTCATGTAAACACTTTTACATGTCTCCTTAGCTTTTCTAATTGGCGCGTGCAATGAATTAGTGTGTATATGTGAGAGTGAGGGTGTTACTAATTAATTTGGGTGCTTGTTACTAATTAATTGGGCAGTAGCGCGTGTCTCATAATTTTAATTCACTTTTGGACACGTGGACCAATCAAATTGCTTCTTTCCTTCTCACTATTAGAGTTGTGTGTACCCGAACCCAACCCATATGTTATATATGTATGCTTACCGAGAAGGGAGCTCGGCCCAACACTGAGGCCCATACCTAAGCCCAGCTCCTTTAGTCATCTGGCTTCTTGGCTTGTGAGATCTGGTAGCTGGAACGTACGCTGCGTTTCACTTAAGGGCTTGCTCTATATAAGCCTAAAGCTAGGGTTTGGGAGCTCATTCGGCACAGCGCTCTGAAGGTAATCCAAAAAGAGAAAGAGAGAGAAGAAAGAGAAGCTCTGCTAGGGTTTGCGATCTCCGAGCTCTAGCGAAGCTCCGACGGCCGATCTCGAGTGAATCTCCCTTGGGGACTCCAGATCCGGCCTCTAGGAAGAAGAAGAAGGTGTCTGTCCACCGTTCTGGCGAAGATCTTCTTCTCTGGTTCAGTACTCCGACGACGATCTGACTCTGGTCTTCAGATCTAGGGTGTTTTCTTCCTTTGTCTGCTTCGTTATCTCTTCTTTACACTCGCATGTCTCTTGTTCTCTGTGTTTGCTTGTATTTGCTGTAGTCTTGAGTTAGGGCAACTTGTTCTGTAAACCTACTTACCGATTAGTGGATTTGTGCTCTCAAGCCGTTCGGCTAAGGCTCCGGCCGAACCACGTAAAATCTTGTGTTTGATCTTTAAGTTGCGTTTTCTGGTTTAATTTGTTCTAGTTCGAATCCCCGTTCTTGGTTCCCGATCTGAGGAATCTAGAACGCATATAGGATTACAATAAGGGTTATGGATAATTAATGAGGGGTATAAATGTAATAAGTTTATGATTTTCTTAATTTTTGTGTAAATGCCTAAAATGACTTATATGTTTGAACAGAGGTATTATATAAAAATCTCTATAATTTTTTATGTTTTGTCTATTGTGTGTTCAATGACATAGGATAAGAATACTTTATTGAGAAATAAAACCCTAAAAGGAAATAAGTAAACCCCATGATTTACTTTACAAATTGCTAAACCGGATATATATATATCTAGGGAAAATATTTCCCAATTTGACCTCTTATCTCTTGGGGCATATGATAGAAAATCCGATTTTTTTATAGTTCAACTCCAACAACTTCTCTATTTTACATATTTTAACATTTACTACATAATATAAAAACTTTATACGGAGTATTTATTACTTATGGAAAATAGTGGAGGATAAATTTTGGGTTCACTATTATGTACGTCATAATCTTGAGTATATAGTATTAACTGTATTATATATGATGAAATCCTTTTGAGAATGTTATTTTATTTCCTCGAATATCGAGATCTAGTCGGGGTGGTCTAGTGGTGTTGGAACAAGGGGTGGTAAGGAGGTTTCAGATTCGATATCGGCCTGCCTTCACCCCTTTTATTGGATGAAAATCCAATATTTGCTTTACTCTTTATCAGTGGACTAGTCAAACTGGTTAAAGAGATGCTTTTATCTGCCGCGAATTGATAACCTAGGTGTCTGTTTAGGAGGTGGTATACTGTTTGCATACCAACTTCTCGAGTATCTGACGACTTGTTGACCTCTCGAATATCAGGTGTGTCTAATAAAAGGCACCGCTTGTTAAAAAGAAGTGGCCCCTCCTTAGCTAACCAATATTGATACTTAATTAATTATTACGCTAGAAATATGCACATCACAAATAATAAACACCTTGTACACATAATTAGGTTTGGTATATATATTCAGATCATCAGATGGGCGTACTATATACTCCATCCGTTCAAAATTATAAGTCCTTTTAGACTTTTGCACACATATTAAGAAAAGTCTAAAAATATTACTTTTATATCCCTCATTAATTATCCACTACCATTATCAACCAATAACATTTCACAAAACAAAAGTTACACTTCTCTTATCCCAATGCCTCGAAAGCCTAAAAGGACTTATATTTCTAAACAAAATTCCAAACCTAAAAAGACCTATATTTTTAAACGGAGGGAGTATTTAGCTATCATGATTCATGACTCGTTTTAATAAAGGCTAGGCAATGAATCACGATGACTTAATTAAGTAACCGGTTTATAGGACCAATAATTCAGCTTAAGCCTAGGGATCCAAAAATAGTGCATGTGTTGATACAAGGAATATGGAAAGATGATCGACCACCATGATTAATGATGAGCGCGCCCACCCTCACATCATCATCCTATCCTAACTAGCCCCTCCGGCACGTGTCCTTTATTTAGAGGAACTGGGAGAGTGAACTCGAAGCACAAACCAAATCATCCCTGCACTTACTCAAATTAACGCAACCAACCTTTACGCCTCACGAGAGTGAGTGCGCTATTGATTTCACACGGCCCCGCACACGATCCTCCTCTTCCTTGTCGCTCACGCCCAACCGCCCACGTTCGGACGTTCCCTCTCGCCCTTTTTATATATACCCCCACCCCCGCTCCCCATCTAGAGCCACCCCTCTCCATCTCTCCATCTCGATCTTCTTGATCTTCATCTTTCGACTACTATGTTTACAGGCGGCGAACAAGTTCAAGTTCAAGTTCAGCCGGTGCTTGCACCGAGCTGCCCTCGGTGCGCCTCCGCCAACACCAAGTTCTGCTACTACAACAACTACAGCCTGACGCAGCCCCGGTACTTCTGCAAGGCCTGCAGGAGGTACTGGACCAAGGGCGGCTCCCTGAGGAATGTCCCCGTAGGCGGCGGCTGTCGCAAGACCCGACGGTCCCGATCCCGTGCCCACGCCACCCACCGCACCTCCGCCGATCAGATCGGGTACAGTGGAGGCGATTCCGCCACGGACTCGTCCTCCTCGTCCGGGGCGGAGATTGACATGGCCGCTGTCTTCGCCAGGTACGTCAGCCAGACACCGCCGGACGGCAAAGGCGAAGGCGAAGGCCTGCAGTTATCTGCAGTTGATCAAGAAGCTCAGCTAGATGATCTCGAATCTTTCGATTACGAGATGCTGCTTGCAGATGATGTGTTCTGGTCTACTGCTAATTCAGAGGACGGTTCAAGCCTGTCATCAAATGTCACCGGCTGGGAGCCAATGGCGGCGCTGCAAGAGCTCGATTCCACGCCAATTGCATTCGCGCCTGTAATGGATGACCAATTCGGCAGTCCTTCTGGTAATTTATTGATCGACAACAACTGGAGTTGCGTCGATCTGTCAGGATATGGCGATTTCTATAGATCTTGATTGAGAATTAGCATATATATACATTATACATTACACACCTACAAATTAAATACACATTTTGCTGTAATTTATGATCCATCATCTACTATCGAGAATGAGATCCTTCCACTTCATTCTGATCGATTTTATATTAAATCAAGGAGCTGTACAATCTTATTAACGTTTAATGATGATGAGTGAAAAAAAACAAGTTGATCGAAGATAATTAACAGCACAGCACAGCAATGCATAATGATTAATGAGTTTGATCAGTTGCTGATTAGATTTTGAATCTCTGACTACCTGAGGATGTGTTGCTAAGGAATTGGACGATCTGACGAAGAGCGGAGCTTGGTGTATAGATGATTGCGAAGAATAATTGCTATTTGCTTAAAGAGCACTCGATCAGAATAACGATACACGTTCATCCAATGACTGTAAGTAGCTTCAAAATCTAATAGATATGCAGTAATTGCACACAAACATCACATAGGGGATACATTTCGAGTCGAGATGCAACGCTAATTAAACTAAATCCACCGTATGTGTATTCAAAATCAAACTTCACAAGTAAATCGGACGGTAACTACCTAGGTTTTACTACTTGTAAGCGGGATAATTCTCCGAAATGCAGCGCCATCAATGGAATCAATCCTCTACTTCACTTCCTACTCCATCATTTTTAATTTTTTTTTTTAAAAATAGATTCATATTCTATATATCTATTTTTATGTGTTTATAAGTTTGTATCTTGAAAAATAATGTATTAAAAAACTTTACAAGTTAAAAGGGAATATTTTACAAAATATAATTATAAAGAATTTTAAAACATGAATTTTCAAAATAAAATTTTATAAATATATAAAAACAGATATTAGAAATATAAATATAGTTTTTTAAAATTTTATGAATGTTAAATTAATTTAGTGTGAAGTAGATGATGTTAATTGCCATCAATGGTGTGAGAGAAAGCAAATCTGATTAATTTAGCAACTAAATTCCACATTTTGAAGATTAAAAAACTCGGCTCGTGTTATTTCATTTACTAATTTTTTTTTTTTTGATCTTAGCCTAGTTCGATCGACTCGGTCGCTCTACATCTGGATCGGATACTGTATGACCCATTAAGGGGTTGACCCTCCCACTTACAAGTGACTCCATGTTTCCAAGGGGATTTGAACTTCGAACCTCTTGGCATGGGATGTAGCCCCATAACCACTACACCAACTTGTGATTGGTTCATTTAGTATTAATTGTGACGAGGAAGTAAAGTTGTTTTATGAATTGAGTAGCTCGAAGTTACAATTATCAAAATTAGTTCATACGAGCCACGAATAGTGCGTTTACTATCTATCTATTAATATTACTAATTCTGCTAGCATTTTGCTGACGTGTCACGCCCACAATTAAAGTTGAATTTTTTATTCAAATGAGATTTTCTTATTGGTCAGTATTATTATGGAAATTTCAAAATATTTGTTTCCTATTTTAAATATGGTTTGAATACATTCCTTTTTTTTTTAATTTTCGGTTCTATTGTCGTAAATATTGAGACATGTTTCCATTTTTTTTTTCCCGATTGTAATATTCTAATAATTCGTCTACATACATTGAACTTAAATCTGAATCCTGGTATATTTTATTTTTTGAAATTTATGTTGTACATAGACCCATATCCAATTGTCAGTTTATAAAATGTTATGGAGTATAATTAAATTAACTTTCACATATGTTCATATTTTCTCACCAATCATGCAAGTTTTCATTTTCAAATAAATTAATCAACTATGTACTTAGATTGCCTGCATTCATTATCTTAACGGATTGAATTCATTTAAATATTTGTTTATTATATCACATTTATCCCAATCATGTTAAAATTTACCACTCTCTATTCGTTTAGCTAAATATGTTGTTTAATATTCATTTGCGCTTTGTTAGGATGGTAAAAATTATATAAATTTTATTTTTCAATTTTTTTATAAATTAATTTTGATAATAGGTAATCTATTAATAATATTAATTCTACTATCATTTTGCTGATGTGTCACGACCACAATTAAACTTGAATTTCTTATTCAAATGGTATTATCTTATTGATCAATATTATTGCTGAAATTTTAAAATATCTGTTTCATATTTTAAACATATTTGTTTCCTATTTTTGTACTAAAATATTATTTAACTTGATATGTTGTATGTCAATTTGTGATCTATTTTAATCGTCTACTTACATTGAACATTCGTCAAGTCTTGGATGATTTTATTCTTGGATATTGAAATTATTGATTTATCATATTTAACCGATTGCAATAGTCCCCACAATGTCTACATACAACGAACATGTAATAATCAATTTGTAAATATTCGATTTCAAAAAATAATTATAACAATCAATTAGAGCCAAAAAAGTTTTTTTTATATAATTTAATTATTTTAGACATCTTAAATGACTATCGAAAAAAAAATAATATTTTAAGACTCACAAGCATTACTATTAACTAATGTTTATTTTACATCTTGGATGAGGCTTCTTAGATCACTTTTCTACCTTTAAGGTTTTTTTTTACCATCTTACCTTTATTTTCACTATTTATTTCCCTCTCTTTCTAACCATCTTTCTCATGAAAACAATGAATAAGTTATGTATATCTACATAACTTCAAAATTATTCACACAATCATGTGCTTATGATTTTTTTTTTTAATATTTGTAATTTACAAATATTAAAAAAAATCATATTAGGTGGTGTGTTTGAGTATTATTACTACTTTACCTTATTAAATCGTTTTTAAAATTTGTATTGTATCTCTTTCCAACTAATTTATAAATTATAAAAAAATACTTTATACGTATTTTTGTTGTAAACACGTATATATATTAATATAATATTATATAGATATATAAAATGATGTTCAAATTAAAATAATGGATCAAGCTCCCGTGCCTTCAAGGCACGGGTATTACACTAGTATACACCATACATCACCACGCTGGTTTGGTTTGAACGTGAATTAATTATCCTGCTAAAGATGATTAAAAGTACGATTAATTAAAAATTCTACCACGTCTAGTTGAAGCTGGATTACATTGCTTTGATCGTCCATTTAGCAAGGTGATTACTCTCACTCAGAAGTAGGCTGGTCTATTAATGGGCCGGTTTTGGCCCAAAATGTAAAAAGATGACTTTGTCAGACCCATTGGTAAATTCCTTTTCTTTATCAAAAAAAATAAAATCGAAAATATCGAAGTAAACGGAGGAGTGGAAAATGGTTCATTCCATTGTTGCCGACGATCGCAGAGGTCAACGTATATCGATCTGGATTCGCCCTGCGAACGTTAAGTAGAGGCTACATCCCAACCTTTTCACTACTAATTTCTCTCTTTATTTTCCATTTACTGATTCTGTCAAATCAATCGCGGTTTTTTAATGCCGGATAAAGATCGTGTTCTTACTAGAAAGAACGAATCGTTCCGGTTTCACAGAATCTAGGGCATGAATTGCTCTTTTGTTCGTCAATTCATGAGCTAACCCCCTGTTTCTGATTGCAAATTACCGTCTGGTAAGCTGATCTGGTAATTCAACCTCACATTCGTACTTCAATTGAGCCTCATCTTTTCCCTCTTTTGATTCGATTTAATTTACGTCTTGTGATTTTTTGGCTTTATCATATTAAATTTTTAGAGCTTTCACATTTTCGGTTGAAATTTGTGATCCTGTAGATTATTATTCTAGTGTACATTTGGTAATTTAGCATCACATGATAATTTCTGACTTAGTAGGATGAATGTACTTCCGATCGGATCCAATAGTCCCAGGTCTTTTAACGCTTACCCTAGGGGAGAATTTGATCTAGAATCTCTGAATTTCAGAAATCCACGAAGGACCAAAAGTTCTGAATTTAAACCAGCCAGAATGATCAAATCCTTTGCCAGTTACATCAAGTACTATTACAAATTCCACCCGTTGATAGTCTTCTTCTTAGCATTGTCGTTCGGACTTGCGATTCTTATCCTTCTTTCGTTGTATGAGAGCCGGATCCAAACAATGAGTGTATACAGAAGATCTGATGTTGCTTCTGATTCACACCCCTTCTATAAGTTGAAGAACCTTGTAATGGTTGCCGGCCATTCGATTTATACGAGTAGTGGTTGTGGGAAGTTTGATAACGAAGACTCGTGGTTTTTGGAGCCCTACCAAAAGCACCCTGGCCAAGCTGGTACCTTTGTAGACCATATAAAGGAGGGTGTTGGAGCTGCCGGAAAGGACGATGCATCTTTGCTGTTGTTTAGTGGTGGAGAGACTAGAAAGGATGCTGGACCTCGCAGTGAGGCACAAAGTTATTGGCTTGTTGCTGATTCAATGGGTTGGTTTGGTGAGTCCATTGCCTAACTTCATTAATTTAAATTGGTCAATTCAGTATCTTTTTGTTTGGTGCAGATCTGATACTAAAGCTGTAGCATGCTCAAATATTGTTTGCTCAGGCATTACATTACCAAGCTGGAGTCATTTTCATTAGAAATTCAAAATGGATCTCCTTATCTTGATGAATATTTGCCAATTTCAATATAGTGTTTTGAAACTGGCTATCTTGTAGAGCCACTGGGCGATTGTGAAGTTAGCTCTTACTCTTCTTAGTCATAGCAATTGGCTAGGCATTTGTTTTTGTGAACTAGCTCTTATGTTGTCTTGGAATGTGTAGGGGAGAAAGAAAGTGTGAGATGGCGAGCACTAACAGAAGAGCATGCAAGGGACAGCTTTGAGAACCTACTCTTTAGCGTCTGTCGTTTTCGTGAGCTGACCGGCGCATACCCTCAGAATATAACTGTAAGTTCATAGCAATGCAGCTGGTGTGACACATTTTCTGGTTAAATGTTTTAGAGGTTTGTCCACCCATTTTTAGTTCTTTTCTATATTCAACGAAATCTCGGACTTATTTCAAGCCTCAAGGGCAAATGCAGCCACCAAATATAGGGAGGATTTTATGTTTATAGCACTGAATTGCGATATGCTTATCATCCCTTGAGTGCATTTGTAAATGTGCGATCAGTGGAATTTGTAATAGTTGAGTTGGGCATTGCATTGATCAAAAGTACACTATGCCAAGTAGAAGCTTGATATTGATTGCTTTGACCCTCCATTTAATCGCCTAATCATTCGTCATACTGATGATCAGGTTGTCAGTTACGACTTTAAAGCAGAGAGATTCGCTGGTTTGCACCGGTCTGCCATTCGTTTCCCGGGATCAAACTTCTTCTACATAGGAACACCTGCTTCTGCAACAGCTCGAGAATCTGCACAGAAAGGAGAAGCGCTGGTCAGAGCCCAGTTCAAGCAAGACCCATACGGATGCAAGGGATCTCTCCACCAGAAGAAGCTAGGGCGTGATCCTTTCCACAGGTCAATTCCTTACCCTAATGGATGTCCTGAAATCAGGAGCCTATTTAGATACTGTGGCACATCTCCTTACATTGGCGCTCTGCCATGGGCTTAGTATACAATACCACTCCATAAGGGGCTATTGTTCTTAATCATTCGGTTTAGCTAGTAAATACAAACTTACATACAACCCTTCACATTGCATTATCTACAAATGTAAAACTTTTGTCAAGATAAAGTTTGGCAAGTGCTCAGTATGTGTAGTTGGAGGTTATGAGCTTGAATTTGTTGTCTTGTGAAATATACAGATTCTATTATCAATGAATATATAATAAACTTACAGATTTCTGCCATTAGAAGAGCTTCTGTATTTATGTGATTAATATTAGGTAGTTAAGGTAGGATTAAATATACTTTCTTCTGAAAGTAAGACTTGAAATTCGTTAGTGTTGAGTCAAAGAAAGAGATTAGGTGAAACAATATGAACAAAAAAGATTTGCAGATATGGTATTGAAACTTCAACTAAAACTGCATATAAAAAATTACATATAAAACATTAAAACTAAAGCATGAATGAAGCACAGTTATTAAAGATGGACTATATACAATGTTCTATCTTAACTGGTAGTCTGGTAGTAGGTAATACATGGGAAAACAAAATCCAACACCAGTTATACACAACATAAAACAAGATCAGATTGAATCTGAAAGAGACACAGATTGATGATTCATGTATTGCACTTCCGAGATCTGAAGTAGAACTTCTATCCTGTTCTGCCCATAACCGGACAGCTTGACAGCAACTCCTTTGAACTACTCGAATCGTCTAGCTTTGCTCCCATGGTTAGTCCAGCAAGCAGTTCTCCGCGATCAAAAAAGAATTCCGCCTTCACCACTTTCATGTTTTCATCCATCTGCTCACACAGAAAAACATCAGTAAACAGAACAAATCCTGATCAAGTTGTTTATCATGACAGAGTATCACTATAGTAACCTCATAAGCCGCCATCCCGAAAAACTCAACTAGGCCCCCTGTAGGGGCATGGCCCTCAAAGATACAAATCATAGTAGATTAAGAAAGCACACTTCATATTGAAGATAGAACATAAACTTAATTCAATCCATCGTAACTTAGGTCATTACAATAGCAAAGAGTGGATTCGAACCCTTGCTTATTTATCACTAAATGTCATCCTTACCAACTAAGCTAATAAGAATTGACTGATTACATCGTACCGAATAACATAGACACTCACAACATAAAACAAGATCAGATCGAATCCGAAAGAGACCCATCTAATGGCAAAGAGCGAACAACGCTAAATTGTTCTTGTATTTCATATTCGAGGTCTCATAACAGGGCAGCTTGACAGCATCTCCTCCAAATCACCATGACTGTCTATCTTCGCGCCCTTAATGAGAGAACCGAGTAGTTCTCCGCGATCAAAGAAGAACTCCACCTTCACCAATCTCATCTCTTCGTCGACCTGATCACACAAAACATCGCAAACAACAAATCCCAATCAAATTGTCATGATAATATACCAAGCAAGTTGGTGATCACTATATACAACAAGTACCTCATAAACCGCCATTCCGTAAAACTCAACAAGATCTCCAGTAGGGGCATGGCCCTTGAAAGGTCCTTCCATATAAGCCCAATGCCGAAACTTGAAGGCTATGCGTGGAGGCCCCGAGTAGACCTCGAGAACCTCCAACGCAAACCCACGAGGAAAAGCCTTCATGAAAGCAGTGTTCGAAGACTCGGGTGTCTCCTCATCCGGGTCATAAACTCGCAACTCCTTAGGCAACTTTGTTTGCAGGAAGGAGTTGTATCCTCCTCCGATTTCTCGCATCTCCTTCAATGTCAAAGCCTTTCCTCCTACCACAACAATTAACATGTATTGATTCATTTTTATGCATCGAAACTCGATCAACAAAGAAATTAATAAGCACATGACCAAATTAACAAGGAAGCATCAAACCGTTGACACTCATAGTGAACTTGGTAGGATCAATGGACTTGTAGTCATGAGGGGAGGACTTGTGGAAGAGCTCCATCTCGAGGGTCTTGACGATGTTTTGGACCTTGTGTTCGAGTGAGCCGGGAGGCCAAATCTTGGTCCGGCCTTCCTCGAAGAGCTTGTTGACGACATCATAGCTAGGAGGAGCTCCGAGCCTCCATGTGGTGTTCTTCTCGCCTTCGCCATGGAGGAAGGACCGGTACTTGTCGCCCTTGTCGTCGCCAGCTGACGCCATTTTCCGATGGCTAGAATAATGGTGTCAACTAAGTAAGACAATTAAGCAGTTGAGAGGAGAACCAGCCACCGGTAGGCTGCTATAGACTTGTAGCCCAGAGGGCAAGGATGATTTGATGTTAATAAGAAAACATTGATAGTGATGAATAATGGTGTCACATCTCATCCACCAAACCTGTTATTTATGTAAGTTTGATACTTAAAACGTTACGTTTGCAATGACGATAAAAGGTGAATAGAAAGGCGACAGTTCTAAGTTCAGAAGTAATTTTTTTTTTCTTTCAAAATGGTAAAAAAAAAAGCAAACAAGTGAAAGTAGTTAGATACCGTGCAAATCCTCTGCCCCAAAATCCCTCCGCATAAAATTATTTTACATCTAAATTAATATTAAAAAATTTTTAAAAATATATTTAGCTTCTACATACTTATTATAACATATTTGGAAAAAAAAATCTTAGAAAATCAACTTATAAAAATTATAATAATTCATAAGAAATAGAAAGATTTTTTTAGGTTTTTAAAAGATGTGAGTTTACTATATATATTTTTTTTAAATAATAATTTGATTTTTTAAGATTTTTTTAAATATGTTATTATAAATATGTAAAAGCTAAATATATATTTTTTAATTTTTTAATTTTTTAATATTAATTTAGATGTAAAATAATTTTATGGGGCGGGATTTTGAGTAGAGGATTTGCACCGGTTAGATAGGGTAAGTCGTTGTTTGTAACCGCGATCCTAATCCAAATTTTAAAAAAATTAATAAAATATTCAAGTAACAGCCACTTAGGAACTTAGGAGTGTTTTTTTATTTGAATATTTGAGTATTTATTTAGTCAGAAGAGTACAAAATGGGGAAAAAAAACGAAAGAGACTTTGCTTTTTTTCTTTTTTCTCTCTCTCTCTCTCTATATATATATGCTTTCTTTTTCACCCGCTCCTCTATCTCTCTTCCTCCCTGGATGGGATCCCCTGTCTTAAAAACCCTGCCCCTGCCCTCTCCTCCTCACCGCCGGAATATAAAAGAAAAAAACAAAAATCATTTAAAAAAAAACGGATAAAAGGTGGAATATAAAAGAAAAAAAACAAAAATCATTTTAAAAAAAGGGATAAGAGGTGGGTAGATTGTGAGAGGGAATAGAATTTTTTTTTTTTATTAGGAAATAATTCGAGACCGGACAGGCCCGGACCTCGAAAGGCCGACAAAGTCGGCAAACGGCAAGCCGTCTAAACATACAATTTAGAAAAAAAATACAACATGGAAACAGAATACAGTTACCTAATACAACAAAAGAACTACACAAAATAAACCCGGAAAACCCCAAACCCTAAGCACACCAGCGGACACAGCAGCGAGAAGAGGGAGACCCGGCATGGAGAAGTGGATCGCGAGCGCATGGGACAACATAGCTGACACGATGTCTCACCGCCGGAAAGACGGAAAGCAGAAATCCACGAAGGGCAAAGACGACTCCTGGGGAAGTGTGGATCACACGACGTTCCCTCCACCTAGATGAAGGATCTTCGGAGACCACGAACACCACCAACACGATCACTTCGATCAACCAGGGCCGCAAGACTGCTCCTCAACCGAAACTCCTGGGGAAGTGAGATGGAATAGTTATGGTTCCAAATCACATGTCCTCCCCCTCCTATCCCCCAACCCTACCCCCTCATAAGCCTTAACTTTTTTTTTTTTTTGATAAGGTAAAGATTTGGATGGGGTCAGGCCCTGCTAGACCACCATCCAAGAGCATCCTTGCGGATGAGGACGCGCAAAGCAGAATCAGCGAGGAGGTCCTGCGTAGGCGTAGTGTGGATGAGTCGCGCGATTCTGTCTGCGACCGAGTTAACCTCCCGGAAAACGTGGCCAAAATGCACCCTTGTGAAATGCTAAAGAAGACATAGGGTGTCGGAGATCAGCATCTCGATCTCCCACAGACAGCGCCACAAACCACGCAAACAGTTGATGACAGACAGATTGTCGCCTTCGATCATGATGTTGGCTATTTGAAGCTCCTTTGCCTTGGCGATGCCAGCTTTGATCGCTAGAGCCTCAGAAGCCAGAGCTGAGATGTGCCCACATTTGACGCCGCCACAGTCGATGATTGCCCCGTTGTGGTCTCTGATGATGAAACCTGCAGAAGCTTCTCTTGAAAGCAGTTTGGATCCGCCAAAATTAATTTTGAAAAAACCCTCCTCGGGTTTGCTCCATCTCAGATTTCTTTTTCTTCGTGGCTCGATTGTTCGAGTTTTCTGATGGTGGTATGTGGGCTCCTCTTCAAAGGTCAATTTAGAGGCAGCCCAGTTCTGTAGTTGTTGTTTGGTATAGTTCTCCATAGTGTGGATGGGTGTTGTATTGATGTTTTCAAATACTTTCCGATTTCGGCTTGTCCATAAGCTCCACCATGTCGTCGCAAGCCTTCCTTTTTGCTCAGGGTTGAGCTTATTAAAAAATTCGCATACAATCTCATTGATCGATTTGTTTCTAGTGTCGATGTCTCGAATCAGTTTTTCAATGTTTGAGTATTTTTTTGGATCAGTTGTAGGGTGAGGGGGCATTCGGTAAAGAGATGGATTGGGCTTTCATCCATCTGATCACACAGAGCGCAAGTTAGTGGAACATGTATACCTTTGTTTGCTAGCCTGGTCTTCGTCGGGATTCCATCTAGTGCAAGTTTCCAAATGAAGTTTTTAACTTTTGGAAATGTGTCTAAGGTCAATATCCATGTCATGTCACTGGTTTCTGCTGTGTTTTGCCTTGTGATGTGTGTTAGGGCACTCTCCGTGCTGAACCAACCATTTTTACTTGGTTTCCAGTATAGTCTGTCTTCTATGTTGTGTTCTGGTATGTAGATGTTCTCGATCTTATTGATCACTTCCATTGGAAGGATGTTGGATAGTTCATTAATATTCCATTTCTTGTTAATGTCGATGCATTTTTCCGCCTTGTCATTTTCATTGATTGTGATGTTGGGATGTTGTCGACTCTGTAGTGGTTCTCCGTCTAGCCAGATATCCTTCCAGAAATTGATAGTCTTTCCATTTCCTATTTGTCATATTAGCCCTTTGCAAAATTCTTCTTTTAGTTCAATTAGCTTGGCCCATTGCCAAGAAGCACTACCTTTTCGGTGGTATTCAAAGAGGGGAGTTTCTTTCAAATACTTTTCTTTGATTACTTGGACCCATGGGTTACATGGCTCTGCTAAGATTTTCCAAAATAATTTCATTTGTAGTGCTTGATTCATATCTTTTGTTTTATGTATTCCTGCACCTCACAATCGTTTTTGCTTGCAAACCTTGTCCCAACCAATAAGGGGAGAGAAGGTTTGATCTTTGTTCCAGAAGAAGCATCGATTTATCTGGTCAAGTTCTTTATGGATTTTTGTTGGGAGCATAAAGTTTTGCATGATATAATTTGGCTTAGTTGCCAGGTTTGATCTTATAAGGGTCGCCCTTCCTTCTTGTGAGAGGGAGTTGGCTTTCCATTTCGTGAGTTGTTGCCTGGTTTTGCTTACTGTTTCTTCAAATGTGTTTCGGTTGACACGACCATTGATAATGGGACAACCGAGGTATTTATCAAGTGCTATCTGATTTGTTATATGGATCGTACTTTGGATCAATTGTTTTGCACTGTTCGGGACTTTTGGGGTGGTTTGAAAGGCCGATTTGTAGAAAGGAAAAGAAAAAAGAAAATATAAATAAAACATAGATTAAAAAATAGATGGGTTTTGTGAGAGGGGACAGGAGAGGGGGACAAGGTTGGGAACGTAAGATTCGGACCCGGTAGGTTATGGAAAACTCATCTTCTTCCCTTTCTCCCTCCTTCCCCCCTCCCTCTCTCTCATTTCTTCTCTCCACTCTCCGTGTCACCCTTTTTTTTAAATATTATTGTCAAACAATGTGACAGCCTTGCTGTGATAAATGCAATCAAGGGATGCTGGTCTTGCCTATGGAAAATTCGAGATGCTCATTGATTGAGGGAAAACTTGTCGTTGATCCGCTAAAGAAACTCAAACCTATAGCGAGTATAACAATAAACAAGAGGTCGATTCACAGGAAAAGTTATAATTCAAGTTTGATTCAAGTGTCAATCAAAGTAACCAAATTGGGGGTTTTTATGTGTGAAAGTTCTGCCTTTTTATCAAAGTGGATTGAAGAAAGTAAGAGTAAATGATTGTAATTCAGACAATTAGGAGAAGCAATTCTACCTACAATTTTCCACTTTATTTGATTGAAACGATCCTTATAACTTCTTCTCGTCCTATTAAATTTCATATGAATATCCTTGTCCCGACCTAATATAGTTACTAGTCCAACCAGTCCTAGCAACCCTTATCAATCGAACAACCCCTAAAGAAGGATTTAATCCAATTGATAGCTTTAAGTTCAGAGATTAGCCAAGGTATTTGCAGTCCCTAAAGAGGGATTTAACAACACATTCAACTTCCTACTCATTCAATTAGTTCAACCAGCCCTAAAGGAACAAGTTTGCCACTTAGGTTAAGGTTCACAACCAGGAATCTACAAAACCTTAGCGATTGAATTGATCTAACAAGTTGGCCAGACAAGATAGAACAAAACAATAAACATTCAAGCACAAAGAAGTTGAAGCATTCAAATATAGGAAACAAGGAACGAGAATTAGAAATTCACAATCAATCCAAATAAAGTTTCAAATTATAGGCAGAACAGATGAGTTTAGTTCCTCATGGAAGACATCGCTCAAATCTCTAAAGTGTCTGATGAACGTAAGAATAGAATAGAAGTCTAGTAAAAATTAACATAAATCGGCCTATAAGGAGTTTAAGTCGGCCATAAAACCAAAAAACATAAAAATAGGGTTTCATTTATCGAAACGACATCGCGCAAACGAACAATGCTGCGGCCGCGACTTCTTCCAAACCCTGCAGCACAATTGATTGGCCGCGACATACCTGTTGCGGCCGCTGCATTGGCCTTTCACGGAAAATCTATCCCGAATTTTCTCTTCTTATCAACAGGAAAGTTGTAGTTCTCTGAAAGAGCTTTCCAACGCATGATCATAATAGTTAATCGAACAACCGAGGCCTCCAGAAAGTGCAAAACAAGTTCATCATGTCTGGCGACAACTTCTGCAGACTTGGTCTTCGTTTAGGTTCGCTTCTTCTTCTAAGGACCTCTTGAGATCTACATGTAAGCTTCTTTGATCAACTAGACATTCTCATCTAATGCGTTATCAACCCATGTCTCATCATCGGATCCACGATTACCTGAAATAATCAATAAAAGTGTGTAGATTCCGACTCCACCAACATAGAGAGGAAATATGCAAATTGTACTTAATCCATGCATGAAATGCATCTTAACTAAGCTAAATGCAACCTATTATGTCTACCTAAATGCATGCTATCAAACTCCCCCACACTTAACCTTTGTTTGTCCTCAAGCAATGATAGAATAAACATGAATTAACGCATCCCACAGGAAATCCCTTCAAGTTTCAACCTCATCAAAAAACAACATCATAGCAAGTGAAAACATAAGCCAAGCAAACAAACGTCATAGCATGTATTCCAGTGATCAAAGCTTAGAGGTAGACATCTGTAATGACCCGTGGTTCACCTCCTTGATCGAGCTCGGATTGGTGTGATCGTCGGTTGTCGATGTCGAGTTGGGTTGTTCGATAGAGATGAGAAAGAGAGAGATAGAGAGAGATAAGAGGGTAATTTGGTTATTTCCTGGATAAACCTTCCAATTACAATCTCTAAGGGTATTTATACCCTAAACCCCTAATAATAGGGATATAACAATGCATTCCCCTTACAAAAGCTTTGTCCCAAAGCTTATTACAATGTAAAAACTACTAATAGCTAAATGAAAGAAAGCAACTTGTACATCAAGAGTGGAGTAGCCGTTGTTGCTCCCATGCCATAGATGATGTCCTTGGTATTTGTAC
This sequence comes from Persicaria tinctoria, assembly GCA_037127255.1. Classification (NCBI taxonomy): domain Eukaryota; kingdom Viridiplantae; phylum Streptophyta; class Magnoliopsida; order Caryophyllales; family Polygonaceae; genus Persicaria; species Persicaria tinctoria. The sequence continues at coordinate 14,905,928 of JBANSL010000012.1, forward strand.
TTGTATCCTCAAAGAGTAGCTCCTCATTGTAATTGCATATACGAACTGCCTATAGACTCTTCATCCTTATGCATTAAAGCTTGCAATAGGCATCCCTATCTACACAGCAAAATCACTAACAATAGCTAGCAAAAAAAACCCAGCAAAATCATGCTCTCTACTCCTCAATTCTTCAATCAGTTCATGAGATAAGAACACCAGCAGCCCAAAAACTGACACCACCCCTCACTGATATATCCCAGCAGCCACACCAAAGGAAGCAAATATTTATGACAGAATGCGATTGTGGGCACAATGACAGCCATAAAATGTTCTCAGGACAACCACTTTCCTCGAGAAAATTTCAAGCTCAATCTTCAACCAATCCCCCCTGGCACGCAGCAACAACTTCTCAATTTAATTAATCACTGGCAATCGTAATCGGACATGACTTGTTGATATCAATACCCCTGCACTTGCCAACAGCAGCACACATTACATGTTACTTGCTTTCCCATATCACAATACACAACTGCACTTGTAGCCAACTCCACCTGGATCAAAAACCATAATCAAACTCTTGCCTATATACAAGGCCACACCCACTCCTCCTAGACCAATGAGGATCACCTCAACCCTTCCTCTATCAAAAGGCATCTCAATCAACCGATCTTTGATGCATTAGAGGCTGAAAAGAGCATCAATAGACATGTGGTACCCAACATGACCAATCGAAACCATGTCGATTACTTTCCCTTCACCATTCTCACCATAGAGACAATCAAAACTACCCCAGTCAAGGTTTCGATCTAAACTTGATTTCCCAACACCCATTTTGGATTCAAACAACACAAATTTTTTCCCTGCCATTATAGCAAACACCTTGCAAGCACTAAGGTTGCTCAAACTATCAATTGAATTCATTCTAAAATTTTCCAGCCTAATTTCCCACAGTTCAATCAAGAGGTTCACCAAATCACTCAATTCACTGATTGCACTCTCACCGACGATAAACTCAGATGGATCGAGATTTACCTTGAGATCAGTGTGTTGGGTGAAAACCTCTTCGATGTCGTCGTCATTCTCTGGCTTCATCAAGTTGTCCGTCCTTAGAAACTTGTACAGTTCGGTGTCTTGGTTCGTGTATACACTCGCGGTTTCAGTTTGATTGGCGTTTGCAACCAAGACGTCACCCTCTTCCCGGCCGTCTTGAAATGGCTGGGTTTCCTGGCTCAATTCTTTGCTCGAACATGTAATCTTTTCGACCTGAATCGGATCTGTTGATTCCTCTGCTGTGAAATTATCGGTCGGAGATCCCCCATTGTTTTCTAGACTCAAGATGTTATCCATCGAGGCTATCAACCGGTCTGCACTGGCTATCATCTTGTGATAAGCATCGATCATGGCTTTAGAGGAATCTTGGAGCCTAAGTTCCGACGCCTTGTATGATGAAACTTCGACCGGCTCTGGATGTTTCTTGAGTTCTTGAACCTGGGATTCCAATCGGAGTGGGTTGTTCTTCGCCGGCGTCAATCGTGATTCTTCCGCCTTGGACATAGTCATCACCGCAGACCCTGGAATCTCTTCCTGAATTCCTTCCACGGAATCTCCCATGTCTTCTAACACGGATCTTCTTCCATTGCCATCTGCGATTTTCGGTGCCCATGAATACCACGAATTGGAGGAAGAGAGCTTTGCTGCGTTTTCGGCGACCTCTTGATCCTGTGCTTCCAGCCGTCGGTTCCCTTCGTCGAAAGTATCTCGTCGATCGTTCTTCGCCATGGCTGAAATTTGATGATTGTTCTCAAAATATGGAACTTGGTCCTTGAATCTGGAATTGGAAGATGCGGAATTTAGAACCGGTTGGCTCTGATACCAAATTGTAATGACCTGTGGTTCAGCTCCTTGATCGAGCTCGGATTGGTGTGATCGTCGGTTGTCGATGTCGAGTTGGGTTGTTCAATAGAGATGAGAAAGAGAGAGATAAGAGGGTAATTTGGTTATTTCCTAGATAAACCTTCCAATTACAATCTCTAAGGGTATTTATACCCTAAACCCCTAATAATAGGGATATAACAACATCATCCAACCTCACCAGAAATATGTGTTTCACTCATGTGTTTAGGCTTTAAGGTACAACTCTCAACTCAATCCAAAATGCACTAAGCTCATAGACATTGACCAAAATATCACCAAATCTCCACTGAAATGCCATTATTTGCGGGACACAATAAAGAAAATAAACAAAATGTGACATTTTTTTTCTTTTGTTTTTTTTTCTTTCTATTTATTTTCTTGTCTTGGTGCTTTCCTTACGCGAGGCGCAAACATGGGTGTCATGAATGACCCCGGTCTATCAACACCTCAACCTACTAATATGAAGTCCACTTGAACATCTTTTGACGCAAGTTGCAAACATGGGTGTCATGAATGAACCTGGTTACTCAATGATCAAGCTTTCTTTCCCAGTGGATAGTTTTTAACACCTTTTTGCGCAAGTCATACCCATGGGTGTCATGCGTAGACCTGGTTACTAAGTGCATCAAACATTGCCACCTTATTTCACTAATTATGCACAAATTCAAACAAAAGACTCAAAATATAAACATAAACTCCGCAAGCAACAAACATGTGAGCCGGTCTTGAAATAGATATTGCAGTCAATGCCAAGAGGTAGCAACACAAGGAGAGTAATTCACACAATTGAGCAAAAGATTTCAAATAAGGCCAAACATTCTCACAAGGTCATGTTTTGAGGACTTCAATCATACTTTAGCTCAATCATACATGCTCAATTATATTTGCTAGCTCATGTCCCACAAAAATCAAATAAAGACAAAGTCAAAACATCCAGAACTCCATGGGATTTATATGAACATGCTTGAAATTTAAATTAGAGGACAAACTAAGCTAGATGGGTATTTGAATAACACACATGTATGCAAAGCATGATTATTTTTGGATTTTTTGAATTTTTTTTAAATACGAAAATAAACAAAAATTAATAAAAATGATTACAGAAATTAAACATGATGCAGAAATTTAAATATGATCTCCTATAAGCACTATATATACAGAATTCCTCTCCCCCACACTTAAAGTTTTCATTGTCCTCAATGAAACAATAAAGACAACAAAAGTAAATCAAATATAATCAGGGTGAAGGAAAAGAAAAAGGAAAAAGAAAGAAAAACTTACCTCGGGTTGCCTCCCAAGAAGCGCCTTTGTTTCAAGTCGTTGGTTCAACGTAATGTTGAAGCTCAAGACACTAATCAGACATAGTCAAAACCCTCATTAACCTGTCAAACTCTTGTGCACAACTAACAAACAAACATGCACTACATACAAATAAATTGAAACTAAATATTAATACATTTAAGAACCACCGTTTCAACTTATTGTATTCATGAGCTTGACAACCCAGATAAGGTACATAATACCACCAATTTAGTTCTATTGGTGGCTTGTCAAAGTAGCAGTCAAATGGATCAACGTATCCCCCAATATTCTCTCTAGTGCAGGAGACAACCTTTACTTGCTCTATAGCCTCAGCAGTAGGCTCTAGATCAGATTCATCAATGGGGGAGATAGGGATGATCTCGTCAGATGGAGTGTGGTCTTCCTCTACCTTCTTAATGTGATTTTCCACCATGACCTCAAGAGGTGCAACAGAGGTCTCAACGATTTGAGATACTAGAGGAAGTAACTCGTTCTGCGCACAATGATGATCCATGTAGCATAAAAATTCCCACATCTCCGAGAGTCCCATATCTAATAAACCTCCATCACTCATGCGCTCAGCATGACTCCGTGTCTCGGAAGTCATGCCATCAAATATGCATAGAAGTACTTCCCTTCTACTAGCTTGATATCCCCATGAATAAACATCGTTAATGTACTCCTGCAGTCTGATGAAGTATTGATGAAAACTCTCTCCATCTAACTGCAATAACCTCACCTTCAACATATGTTAGTAGCACGAGTGCGGACCATGTAAGTGGTCCACACCAAAAATCAGCACCAAAAACACACAAGAATCAATAAATTTCCCCGGCAACGGTGCCAAATTTGACGGAGGGAAAACCTGTCGTTGATCCGCCAAAGAAACTCAAACCTATAGCGAGTATAGCAATAAGCAAGAGGTCGATCCACAGGGAAAGTTATAATTCAAGTTTGATTCAAGTGTCAATCAATGTAACCAAATTGGGGGGTTTTATGTGTGAAAGTTCCGCCTTTTATCAATGCAGATTGAAGAAAGTAAGAGTAAATGATTGTAATTCAGACAATTAGGAGAAGCAATTCTACGGGCCAATGTTCTAAATATCGGATATATCGGCGATATATAGAATCCGCTACGATATCGGCTTATTGGGTGAATTTATCGGTCAACGTGATATATCGGGTCAATATCGGCGAGATATCGGGTCAACGCCAATATATCGGGTCAATATCGGGGATATATCGGGGATATTTAGAATTGCCAACTTTTATAAGGCAATTTTAGCCTTTGTGACCCGATATATCAGGTCAATATCGGTGATATACCGGGGATATTTATAATTGTCAACTTTGATAAAGTAACTTTAGCCATTATGAATGAAGTTGTTTTTATTTTATTAAGTTTATTTGATAATTTTATAATTTAAATATTAATTTTTCATGTGTGTTTTTACATTTTGAAGTATAAATATAATATTTATAACTAAAAATTAGCAAAAATGATAAATCCGATATATCCCGATATATCTCCGATATATCCCCGATATATCATTTTTACTCATAACCGATACGACCCCGATACGCGATATTTAGAATCTTGATTCTACCTACAATTTTCCACTTTATTTGATTGAAGCGATCCTTGTAACTTCTTCTCGTCCTATTAAGTTTCCTATGAATGCCCTTGTCCCGACCTAATATAGTTACTAGTCCAACCAGTCCTAGCAACCCTTATCAATCGAACAGTCCCTAAAGAAGGATTTAACTCAATTGATAGCTTTAAGTTCAGAGATTAGCCAAGGTATTTGCAGTCCCTAAAGAGGGATTTAACAACACATTCAACTTTCTACTCATTCAATTAGTTCAACCAGCCCTAAAGGAACAAGTTTGCCACTTAGGTTAAGGTTCACAACCAGAAATCTACAAAACCTTAGCGATTGAATTGATCTAACAAGTTGACCAGACAAGATAGAACAAAACAATAAACATTCAAGCACAAAGAAGTTGAAGCATTCAAATATAGGAAACAAGGAACGAGAATTAGAAACTCACAATCAATCCAAATAAAGCTTCAAATTGTAGGCAGAACAGATGAGTTTAGTTCCTCATGGAAGACATCGCTCAAATCTCTAAAGTGTCTGATGAACGTAAGAATAGAATAGAAGTCTAGTAGGAATTAACATAAATCGGCTTATAAGGAGTTTAAGTCGGCCATAAAACCAAACAACATAAAACTAGGGTTTCATTTATCGAAACGACGTCGCGCAAACGAACAATGCTGCGGCCGCGGCTTCTTCCAAACCCCGCAACACAATTGATTGGCCGCGGCATACCTGCTGCGGCTGCTGCATTGGCCTTTCACGGAAAATCTATCCCGAATGTGCTCTTCTTGTCAACAGGAAAGTTGTAGTTCTCTGAAAGAGTTTTCCAACGCATGTTCATAATAGTTAATCGGACAACCGGACAACGCATGGTAATAATAGTTAATCAAGTACATCGTAGTCTACATCGGTAGATATGATCCGGTATGTGAACCGATTAAAATCCATTGCAACATGGTATGGTGGAATAAATTTCCAATATTTCCAACATTTTCCAACATTACATGCAATGGAATAACAAATTGTTTATTTTTTAATATATATTTAACAATATTTCCAACGCTAACTACTATTGGAATAATTTTCCAATAGTATAGACCCTTGGAAATTTTCATGAAAATACCCCAACGGTCTTGACCCTTGGAATAGTTTTCCAACACTTTTCATCCTTGGAAAATATTCGAACATATTCCACTTTGGAAGATGACTGTTGGAATTTTTCTAGTAATGACATGACCTCGATTTGTCGATGACCCACAAGCACCAAAAGGCCATAACAACTTGATGCGGTGGCCTGGATCAGGTCCGATTCATTTCACAGCACCATAGAACAGTGGGTTTGGTTATCCATAATTAACTCACCGCACCGTATTGGGTGGTTAGCGGTGGAGATAGTAAAAATTAGCAGTGTAGATATCCGGCCCGAAGGAATATCCATCTTTTTGCTAAATAAGATGTATTGAACTCATAATTATTAGATCCTTTTGATGAATTTCAATTAAGTATTGTAAATAAATTGCTCGCGCGTGTTCACACATTTGATAACCATAGTCACTCTTTACTAAACTATCAATATGAATCAAACTCCATATAATTTGATCAATCCCCTTTTTATGGCCTTTAGGGTGGAGAAATAAAACAAGTAGACTCTCTCTTCGTCCAAAAACCAATCACATGTCTTGATCCAATATTCTATTTCATTGTGTGTGAAACCTTTGTACTTTTCTTATTCACGAATAGATCTTCTTACTTGTATAACTTAAATATCTCATATTTCTAAAAAAAAAAAAAGTGATTCAATTAATGAGTTTTGGTATGATACTAAATTAGTAACCCTATAAGTGGGAACACCATCAAATAGCGTAAAACCTATGATTTTTGCTAGAAAATCCTTTAATTGTTCATGAGCAACTTGAAAGAGAACAATAAGAGTGAATTGGGAAAATGGAGTAAGAATGGTTGGTTCTCGACTTCCTCGGCCGTTGACATGATACACCACTCAAAGAATCACACCAGATCCGATATGAACTGGATTTGGCACCTAGACGCGCCACCCAAAATTAAGTCATTCCTTTTGCGTATTACCAAAAATGGTGTCCCAACATCTACAAACCTGGCTTCTCATGGGATTGGCATCCCTAGCTACCAACTGCCCTCTCTGTGGTTCATGTTATGAAGACATTCCACATATTCTTTGGTCCTGTCCAACTACTTTAGCTACGGTAAATATGATTGATCCAAAAATAGCTTTGGCGCTTAACTCAAACCAAATCAATGGCCAAAACACCAACGCCACTCTACTAAATATCAAAAACAAAATTAGAATTTCTCGGTTCACTAAACTTATTACTGTGTGGTGGAGTATTTGGTACTTTCATAACAAAGTAATTTTTGACAAAGTCGAGTTGGATTTGCGAGTATTGTAGATAGACTGCGGGAGTTCAGATTGCGCTGGTTTGGGCACGTTCATAGGAGACCTAGATCGGCATCAGTTTGGAGATGTGAGAGCGATATTGGATCTTGAAGCTATATCCGTAGGGAGGAGAGGTAGACCGAAGAAGAGCTGGATGGAGGTTATCCGACATTACCTCAATCTGCTGAACATTTCAGAGGATATGTCATTGGATAAAGACCACTAGAAGAGATGCATTCGGACTGCTGATGTTTAGAGTTAGGGGATGTGATGTTGTGTCCTTTTCTCTATGCTTCTTTTCTAACCTTTGTTATGCATCTTTACTGGCTCATTTTCCTCTTGTGTGTCTCGTTTCTATGTAGTTCTTATCTTCTTTTGTTTTGGGTCATTCAAAAACACTCTCTCGACTCACTCGGAGAAATAGTGCGTACATCCTGACCCCTCATACTCTGCTTAATCGCGGGATCTACTGGGTTGTTATTGTTGTTGAAATTTGAACTCATTATCCTTTGGTGGCATCACTTATGCTTCATTTGTATTCCTTTTTCCATTTTAAAATATTTTACCTTTATTTTATGTAAGGCGGCTGACAAGCAGTTGAGCAAAAGTAACGTTACCCATAGGTAGGAAGCTGCCTTAAACATTGTTTCTCTGTGCTCCATGGAATCCAAAGTGTTATTTGTGGGATGCCATTAACCATTGATGGAATATCTTGAAATCCAAAGACAAAAGCATTTTTAATTACCAGTTTTAGGGCAACTTGAACTCATAGTAGATTGAAGAAAGCACACTTGATATTCAAGATAGATCATAAACTTAATTCCATTGTAACTTAGTTCATTACAATAGGGAAGAGTGGATTCAAACTCATGACTTATTTATCATTAAATGTCATCATTACCAATTAAGCTAGTAAGACTTGACTGATTCCATCATACACGCAACATAAAACAAGATCAGATCGAATTCGAAAGAGATCCATCTAATGGCAAAGAATAAACAACTCTAAATTGTTCTTGTATTTCATGTTTGAGCTCTCATAACAGGGCAGCTTGACATCATCTCCTCCAAATCACCATGATTGTCTATCTTCGCGCCCTTAATGAGAGAACCGAGTAGTTCTCCGCGATCAAAGAAGAACTCCACCTTCACCAATCTCATCTCTTCGTCGACCTGATCACACAAAACATCGCAAACAACAAATACCAATCAAATTGTCATGATAATATACCAAGCAAGTTGGTGATCACTATATACAACAAGTACCTCATAAACCGCCATTCCGTAAAACTCAACAAGATCTCCAGTAGGGGCATGGCCCTTGAAAGGTCCTTCCATATAAGCCCAATGCCGAAACTTGAAGGCTATGCGTGGAGGCCCCGAGTAGACCTCGAGAACCTCCAACGCAAACCCACGAGGAAAAGCCTTCATGAAGGCAGTGTTCGAAGACTCGGGTGTCTCCTCATCCGGGTCATAAACTCGCAACTCCTTAGGCAACTTTGTTTGCAGGAAGGAGTTGTATCCTCCTCCGATTTCTCGCATCTCCTTCAATGTCAAAGCCTTTCCTCCTACCACAACAATTAACATGTATTGATTCATTTTTATGCATCGAAACTCGATCAACAAAGAAATTAATAAGCACATGACCAAATTAACAAGGAAGCATCAAACCGTTGACACTCATAGTGAACTTGGTAGGATCAATGGACTTGTAGTCATGAGGGGAGGACTTGTGGAAGAGCTCCATCTCGAGGGTCTTGACGATGTTTTGGACCTTGTGTTCGAGTGAGCCGGGAGGCCAAATCTTGGTCCGGCCTTCCTCGAAGAGCTTGTTGACGACATCATAGCTAGGAGGAGCTCCGAGCCTCCATGTGGTGTTCTTCTCGCCTTCGCCATGGAGGAAGGACCGGTACTCGTCGCCCGCTGACGCCATATTCCGATTGCTAGAATGGTGTCAACTAGTAAGACAAGCAGTTGAGACTTGAGAGGAACAGCAGCCACAAGAAGACTGCTAAAGACTAATTGTAGTCCAGAGGGCAAGGATATTATGTTAATAAGTAAATATTGATGGTGATGAATGGTCCCAAATCCTATCTACCGAACCAGTGATTTATTTAAGTTTGATACTTACAACGTTACGTTTTCAATGATTGTCCTAGACTCCTAGTAAACCAATCTTAGCCCTTAAATCAAGTTAACGGTTAAGATTAATAATTAGAATTAATAAGTAATTAAATCTTATTTCAAGTCAATCTTCTTCCTTAAATCAAATCTCATCGGTGGATCAAATCACTGCCAATTCAAATTAATCAAACCATTAATCCATTTCTTCTTCTTTTTTTTCTACTCATATCATAACCATAAATCATATGCCGCTTATATTAAATCACGGTGGGTCATCCGACGTCAAGTGCACTCGCGCCAACAAAGCCGAGCACACAAGTCGGGTGGAATTTCATCTTAAAATCAATTGGTGTACTTATATGCAAGAAGGCTTTGATTCACTTTCTAATGGATAATCCCAAATCATATTCTCCACAACTTTTAAGTTGAAGGATTCTCAAAACCCCAATCAATGGAGCCCTGTTCCACACCATTGGGATCCCTCTCCTTCCAGCGTCCTCGAAGGCGCACATGCCATCTTCTTCGTGGAGAGCACCAGTAACACCGCCCACTAGTCACACCTTTTATTTCTTTGGTTTGGTCTGCCTGAACACTTAATCGATCACTTTATTATTTGAATCATCTAGTTTGGATCACTAATTTGACTATTCGATTGATTATTCAATTGTTAATTACTTGAGAGCCCTTATGACAAATACTTTGATGGAGACGAGTCGGAACACTCCGAATACGAACAGTGGGATTGCTGCAATTTGGGATCCTCAGGCACCGATCGAGGCATCTTGGGAGGACAGAGCACTCCAATTTGATGGTTCTAGGAAGTGGAGAGCTCTAAGCAGCATTTGCAATCACTGTAGGAGGATGACGATAAATCAATAAAGTAGGAGCAGCCATCAACGGCACAACGAAGAAGTATGTGGGGAGAAGGTCTTGGAAACTTGAACGGAGGGAGAGATTTGAGTATAGCGGAAAGGAAAGGTAGAGGTAGTTTGAGTGTACATTGAGAATTTAATCGGGTTTAATTATGAAAAATAAATTTTAGCCATTGATTTAAATTGGATGGTTAAGATGAGCTTATTAGGTAAATACGTAGTATTAGGTAATTATATAGTGGATATCTTACCACCTTTCCTACTCCCCTACCTATATCACAAAAATATTTTAATATTTAATTAATTTTTTTTAAAAAAATAAATTTTATATTGTTAACATCTATTTCTATATATTTATATAATTTTATTTTAAAAAATCATGTTTTACAATTTTTAAAAATTTAAAAAGAAATAATTTACAACATACAATTATTAAAAATTTAAAAAATGATTTTTCAAAACAAAATTTTATAAACATATAAAAATATATACTAGGGATATAAATATAATTTTTTTTTAAATTAAAAAAAATATGAAAATAAAATAGTGGAGTAGGGAGGAGAGAAAAAATAACACCATTTTAATTTAATTCTTACTTATTTACCTTTTTTCTTTTTTATTGTTAGATTTTCATTATATAATTTAACAAGATGAGTAAAATTGTAGTTTAACAAGTTTAAGAAAAATTTGTACAAAATAATATCGAGGGTGGTTGATTGATAACAAAAGGTATTTAAAGGGTGATTTATGGAAATATCAATTTAAAGGGTTATTTATGACAAATGAGTGTATTTAAAGGATGATTTTTTATTTATTTTTTTGCAATTTGGCCTAGAATTCAAACCTGAATATTTGTGCATTGCGCATATTATGAGATTTCGAAAGAATTGTGATTTGGGCCGGAGTTTGAATGGGCTATTTTTATTTGCACCTTTCCTGGTCCAATTAAAATGCTGAATTCCGAAAGAATTGTTATAATTTTTAAACCCATCCGAAAGGGTAGACTAAATCCCGAAAAAGTTCGATAAAAATTCCGAAAGGGTCTTTGATAAAATCTCGAAAGGGCCTGCAGGTGTGTTCTCTGCGAGGGTGGTTTTCGGCGGTGTTTCTGGTTGTTTTTAGCGGTCCTGATCTGAGTTGGGGCTCTTGTGTTCGGTGTCGGGTCTGACTGGGGGCGTGGCGGTGTGTATCGAGACGGCTCCGTGTTCCAGAAATTTTCTTGGAGTTTCGTTTCATTGCTCACAGGGACTTCTGATGTACCGCTAGCCAGCGATGTTATTTCTTGATGACGATTGGCTCCGTTCTGCCTTCCATGTCCACGACCGTTTTTTATTAGGCTCGTCTGTTTTTCTAGGGGCCGTTTGTTTGTCACATTTGACTCTGTTGGCGAGCCAGGTCTGTCTGGTCTTCGAATTATTACCTTATCAAAAAAAAAATTACAGTGTTAATTTGTAATTATTAATTTTTTGAAGGAAAAATATATACTATAGTATTTTTTATGTGCTTTGAAATGGTCAAAGATAATGAGCTTGACTAAGCACGGATTGTAACATTTGACCAAACACTTAACAACTAATCCCATGATTCAAACCCCTCATCTCCCTTAAATCCATTTCCCTCCATACAACGACATTAGATGCACCAATTAGGGATTTTTTTTATAAAAAAATTATTTTTATATCCTATCTTTTAAAGCATCTTAAGTTCTCAACATACCCCTTTTTTCTATTGTTTGTTTTTAATGTAGTTCCATCTATCCATGTGATAAATGATAATGTGGTACAAGTTTCGCAATAAATGCTTATAGCTGACATGACAATAAATCACATTAGATGTTTACTATTCCATGTTACATTACCGAATCACTCGGTTTTTGCTATTTGATCCTTTAAATAAATTGGCGTTTTTTGATTTGGAACTAAACTTCAACCATATCAATTTCTAACATGTATTCGTGCGTGCGATGATATCTAAGTTCAATTTCAATTATCTTATCTGTCGATCGGTTATAACAATTCTGGATTATAAAAAATCAATCAACAACTTATAATACACCCACCAAGGTTTTATATAATTTAAAACCCCTCAATTATTCAAAATAATAATACTACCTACTGGCTACTACTAACACTAATCAAAGAATTAATTTAATCTGATGCCTATCCTTACTACTCCATTTTTTTTAATAATATAATAATGCCTTATTTCTAAGTTGACTTAATATAAAACCACAAGTCTAGTTAGGGATTTCAATTATTTTTCACCATGATTTACCAACTTAAAACTTTTTGTTTTTGTTTTATTTTTAAAAATAGAGTAACTTGTAAGATCCATCAATGTTAATTATATATTTTCAATGAAGGTTGTGGTAACTTGTAAGATCCACATTCATAGAGCATGAAAATATTTTGTTGGAGTAGTACATTTGTAGAAATTTGTGTTCATTATACCCCCTTTTTTTTTATTACATTGATAATAAACAATAATTAGTCATAGTTTATACATAAAACAAGCCTAGAAAATTTCAGTTAATCACCACCATTGTCAGAAAATATAATAATGAGCACCACATTAAAATTTCATAAACTATAATTATTCATTGATTAGTAAATTGGTAGCACTGATTAACTGCACGTTATTGCCATTGTTGTTTTGATTTCCAACTTACCGGCGAACCTTCTCCTCTGCTACTCCTGCTTTGATCTTCTACTTGCTCTCTCTTTCTCTCTCTTCATTCCTTCAATCTTCCTCTGCAATCACAGCGTGTTCACATGGTAACTCGAAGCTTCGTTTGCTCGAATTGTTGTTTGGCTTTGGTTTTTCGTGCTTAATTCATGTTCATTTAACGCGATCGCGTTTGCTTTCTTTGTTACAGAGGAGAATTTGAATCGAATTTTGTGAATTTCGGTTCGGAAGCGAACTTAGGGTTTTGCTGTCGTTTGATTAGCTTTTTTATGAGTCAGATGATGCTCATTGTGGTCGCTTGACTCTTCGAAGGAGAAGATGAGAGGATTGATTAGTTCGTCGTCGTCGTTTAACCCTTTCGAGGCCAGACATCGTCTTTCTACTTCCAAGTTAGTCGCTCTATTTCTCCGTTGCTTGTTGTTTGGTGCTGAATGTCGAATTGTCTATCGCGAATTCTGATTTCAGTTCTGTAACGCTCTATCAGTTCCTTTTTTTAAAGTTTAATCCAATGCTCACACACATATTCTGGAAATTACTGGCGAGATTGTATTTTGTTGAGGAAAAATTGTATGGTATATGGTGTCAGTTGGAGAATTACATTTACAATGCTGAATACCGAATCAGTTGGATATATGATAAGGTGACATACTTGAGAGCAACCAACAATTTATTTAGGCTAGAGTCTGAGAACTTCTCCTATATGGCCATTAGGGTTATGTAGATCTCTTTGATGTTTTCAGGGGATTGTCCTCTTGGTTCTTTGACTGCTATATATTGTTGGATTGTTTTCATTTTTGCCTTGGTTGCCATTTTAATGCAAGCATGGATTTTCCTGTTGTTTACTTCCAGTTTAATGTGCTTTTGGGACTGACGAATTGATTATGTACTTTGACTCAGTGAGGATTCAAATAAAAGAAGACATCAAAAGAATAAGGATTTGGATTTGAAGGATGTAGAGAAGGGTTCACATCCCTCTTTGCTTGATAGAAGCAAAAACTGCAAGATATCTCCATTGAAAGTCATTCTTGTTGCTTTCATCATTGGAATAGTTTGGACTCTCCTTCATTCGCCAACTGCAAATAAAAATAATAGCTTAGCAAGTACTCAATCTCAGTAAGTCCCTTTTTTGCTTCTTTTGGTTTTATTTGATTCCCTCTAATTCTAGAGAGGCTGTTAAGTGCCCGTATTTCTACCATTTTGGCTTTGGTTGGAAATACTTCACATGAGCAATGCCATTCAACATTTTGATTCTCTAGACTTTACTCGGCTAAATATACAAGAGTACAATTTGCTTTAACAATTTTAGATCAATTTTACTATTTGCAGGAAGAATTTTGTTGAGAGATGGATGAGAGAAAGGTCATTTCTGGATCAACGTTATGTATCATCTTTAGATATAAACTGGCATCACATCTTCAGAGTTACAGAAGAACTTTCTGACATGAAAGAGTACAAGGCAGTAGGTCTGCTGAATTTCAATGACAGTGAACATGATTCCTGGCAGGAGTTAATACCTTCTGCAGAGCACATTAGGTTGCATCTGGATCACCTCCCAAGCAATGTAACATGGGAATCCTTATATCCTGAATGGATAGACGAGGAAGAAGAGTTTGAAGTGCCTGTATGCCCTACATTGCCAAGCATTGAGGCTTCAAGGAATGCCCGGCTGGATTTGATTGCTGTGAAGCTTCCTTGCGACAGATCTAGCAAATGGTCAAGAGATGTCGCTCGATTGCACTTACAGCTAGCGGCTGCAAGACTTGCAAGTTCTCTCAAAGGGATTCATGATGTGCATGTACTGTTAGTAACTGACTGCTTTCCCATCCCAAATCTTTTTACTGGCAAGGAACTTGTTTCTCATGAAGGAACTGCATGGCTTTACAAACCTGATCGAAATACACTGAGAGAAAAGGTCCAGCTTCCTGTTGGATCTTGTGAACTTGCAGTTCCTCTTACTCCAAAAGGTTAGTTAAAGATTATTCCATATGGTTAATTTGATCCTATCCGTTTCCTACTGGAAATCAAAGTCGTGCCTTGTATTGAACTGGTGCTAAATTACTAAATACTTGACCAATTGATGATCTTTCTGGTCCTGTTATTTTCTTATATTATAAATTCTTCTAGATATGCATCCAAACTTTTCTATTTAGAAACACTTCAACTGGTACGATAAGCTGATGCTAACACCGAGTTTTGACTTAACAAGCAGGTTATGTATCAACAACTGGAAATAAAGATAGAGAAGCCTATGCAACAATCCTCCACTCGGCTCATGTGTACGTATGTGGGGCCATAGCAGCAGCGCAAAGCATTCGCATGTCAGGATCAACCAGAGATCTTGTGATACTAGTTGATGAAACAATTACTGAGTATCACAGGGAAGGCCTAGCAGCTGCGGGGTGGAAAATTCACACGATCAAAAGAATACGAAACCCAAAAGCTGAACCAGAAGCATATAATGAGTGGAACTACAGCAAATTCCGCCTTTGGCAGCTTACAGACTACGACAAGATCATTTTCATTGATGCAGACATGCTTATACTCCGAAATATTGATTTTCTGTTTAAGATGCCAGAAATATCTGCTACAGGGAACAATGCTACTCTGTTCAATTCCGGGGTGATGGTGATCGAGCCATCTAACTCCACATTCCAGCTGCTAATGGACCACATCAACGAGATCGTATCCTACAATGGCGGGGACCAAGGATATCTGAACGAGGTATTCACATGGTGGCATCGGCTCCCAAAACGCATGAATTTCTTGAAGCACTACTGGGTCGGAGATGAGCCCGAGATTAAGCAGATGAAGACCCGTATGTTCGGAGCAGACCCTCCTGAGCTTTACGTCCTCCATTACCTGGGGTTGAAGCCATGGCTTTGTTTCCGTGACTACGACTGCAACTGGAACGTCGACATATTGCACGAGTTTGCAAGCGATGTCGCCCACAGGACGTGGTGGAAGGTGCATGATGCAATGCCAGAGAACCTGCACAAGTATTGTTATCTGAGGTCAAAGCAGAAAGCCGGACTGGAATGGGACCGGAGGCAGGCGGAGAAAGGCAACTACACGGATGGCCATTGGAAGAGGAAGATACGAGACCCACGACTCAAAATCTGCTTCGAGAAGTTCTGCTTCTGGGAGAGCATGTTATGGCACTGGGGTGAGAAGAACTGGACAGACAATGCAACAACAGCAACAGCAACAGCAGCAGTTGGTAAAGCATCTCTTCCTTCATTGTAACTTCTGACCCTTCTCTTCATGTTCTTCCTTTTGAGGTATACCAAACACAGGTTCTTCAGTAGATAAGTAAAAGATTCAAAAACAGAAATCACATCTCTAGATTGAAACTACAGGATTTGTTGCACACTAGAAATCAATATACAAATAACAAATTCTTGTTTTGTGGGGAAATGGTATGTTGTTAGTACATGGGCTATAATTTTAGTAACGGTTGTTTCTCCATCTTGTTTAACGTTTACATATTTTTGTTATGATCTGTTATTCTTTGTGATCAAATGCAAAAGAAGTGGACACAGTCACAGACGGCCCATTTAGCAAATGGGCAACTCATTTTGCTCAAGTAGTAGTACTCTATTTTTCTTTTTCTTTTTCTTTTTCTTTTTATTTTATGAAAACCTCAATATGGGTTCGGGTCGGGTAAGGTGCATGGTAAATTGGGAATGGATGTTGATTCAGTAGAGCTGCAGTTTTTTCACCTGAAGGGCAGAGGCAGACAATTGAAATCTGATGAGTGATGGTTCATCTTTTGCGTTTGTCGTATTGAAAACCCACATCTACAGTATCTGATGGTTCACCTTTTAGGCTTTTATACAGTATTGCTTTTCACTTTGGTCAAGGTTAAGATGTTATTGACAGCTTCAAAGTACAAATTTTTTTTGTAGGTTAGATTATTTAATTTTTAGGTGGTTGGGACTTATAAGCTGAAACACAATATAAATATTTTACACGGGTGAGCATTGAGCAACGTTCTACATGCCCTAAAATAGATAATAGAATAGGTGTGCTTCATAAGGTCATTAAAAGAGGGTGTTTGGTAAGGAGGCAATGGGAAATCCAATAAACTTGCCCTTGATGGGGTGGCCCACTGATATAAAGTAAGGGGAAGTTAGAAGGTACTGAGTTCGATCGCTGCCTCCGCCTCTTTTATTGAGTGAAAATTCAATGTTTGCCTTAGAACATGCTCATTCGTGAGCCCGAACTCGGGTTCTTAACATACTTTTCATCCGCTACATCAGATTAAGGGTTTCATTTCAACTTTTTATTATTTGTACCATCGTTCGTGAGCTCTCGGGCCCTTAACTTATTTTTTACTATTTATCTTTTACAATTACTCTATTATTATTATTTTTATTATTATTATTATTATTATTATTATCGATAAAATATTTTTACAAGAAATTAGTAGGTAGCCGAGATACTATCTGGGCACCCACTCCCTTAGCGATAACGAAACTAAGTCTAGTAAAAATATAAGCTGCAGCACGAGCCCCGGCATCCTGAGATATCGAGAATTTCTGAATCCGCTTCAGCAAGGCAACAACATCTGTATCCAGCTCTCCCAACGAAGAGAAAGAGAAGGGTAGGAAACCATAACCCGCTGTCATGCACAAATCACGATACTTGACACGCTTACGTTGAGCAGCAGGAACAACAACACGACCAGGGACAAAGTCAGACACGCTTATTATTATTATTTTATTATTATTATTATTATTATTATTATTATTATTATTATTATTATTATTATTTATAAGAAATTAGTGGGTAGCCGAGATACTATCTGGGCACCCACTCCCTTAGCGATAATAAAATTGAGTCTAGTAAAAATATAAGCAGCAGCACGAGCCCCGACATCCTGAGATACAGAGAATTTCTGAATCCACTTCAGCAAGGCAACCGCATCCGTATCTAACTCCCCCAACGAAGAGAAGGAGGAGGGTAGGGTATTATTATTATTATTATTATTATTATTATTATTATAGCCTACAAGAAATTATTATTATTATTATTATTTATCGGCAAAATGGGTTAAAAATTGTTTTTTATTTGGTACAAATAATAATATACAGGAATTGTTGGCATAATTTTTTTTATTAAAAATCTTATGCAAAATGGGTATCTATGAGTATATAAAATTAATTCACATTTGAATATAATTTTTTTTTAATTTATAAAAAATACCAGAAAAACACTTTAAAATGTTTAATTTCAACGTTGCCTCGTTTCTGCGGCTATGAACCTCCACCCAAAGTCCCCAAAGTCACTTGCAGGCTGGACTCATTCACCAGACCCTTGACATTTTTTACTTTCTTTTTTTAATTATTGCTGATGTGGCATGCTTAAGGGCTCAAAGGCCCAGCATTGTGCATGCCCTTAGAGCATGTGCAATGGTGAGCCTTGAGACTCTTATAGTTGCCACATAGGAAAAAAATGGTGAAAAATAAAAATTTAATGTAAGGGTCCATTGTTTGGGGCTCTTATATGTGAGACCCAAAAAGTATGGCTCATAACTGTCACATAACAGAGCTTATGTTTTATTTACTTTTAAATGATTTTTCGTTGTTTTTCATTTGTTTAAAAAAAATAAAAAAATTATTTTTGAATTTAATTTATTTTTATCTACACATAGACACCCCTCTTGCATATGTTTGTTGGAAAAAAAACTATTTGAATAATACCCATATTTTCCTTTCTAAACATTAAAAAAATATTTTTGTATGTTATGTTATTATAAATTAATTACTTAATAATTTTATTATTAATAAAAATAAAAAGAATTGAGTAAATAAAAAGGAAAAATAATAAAAGGTAATTTAAGGGCCCAAGACTCGGGCTTACGAATGAAGGTGAAAATTTTAAAAGTTAGAATGAGACCCTTAAGCTGATGTGGCATAAGAAAAGTAAGTTAAGGGCCCAAGGTTGGGGCTCACCATTGCACATGCTCTTACTCCTTTATAGTGAGTCGAGTCGGTCGACGCAAGCTGATTTACTTGACGCATATAAAGTAAAGGGAAGTTAGGAGGTATTGAGTTCGATCGTTGCCTTCGTCTCTTTTATTGAGTGAAAATTCAATGTTTGCTTTACTCCTTTATATTGAGTCGAGTCGATCGACACAAGCTAGTTTACTTGACGCGTGACTCTTGCTGATTGGATCACGTGTCCGGAGTTTGCCACCAAATTATGGGTTTTCTCATTAAAAAAAATCCGCAAACCTCATTTGCACACCATTGCCATCAAGTAAACACATAATCCAACTCATTAATAATCCAAATCCATTCGAAATGATGCACTCTAAATACGAAAGAAACAAATTGAACTATGTTTTCAAATTCTTTTCAAATAATAATAATAAACCATAGTACAAGATTATGGAGTTTTCATTCTCCCATCCCTTCAATATGAGTGGTTATAACCGTTCAAAATTAAATATCTGAACATTAAAATGTTTCAAGGAGTCAAGTTTTTTAAAAAAGGAGTCAATGAGTCAAGTTTTAAATTAAACAAAAATAAAAATAAAAAAAAGGAGTCTAGTTTTAAATTCGATCATATACGTTCCTAATTTGATTCTTTGTCAAATAAATATTTGTCATTAAAGCCTACATAGTTTAAGATTTTTTATGTAAACTTTATCATTTCACTAGGCCAAGTGAGATTTTAAAGTCAATCCATTACCACTTTATGATTATTTTATCTAAGTGATCAATTTTTAAACATATGTGTCACTACTCACTAGCTAAAATAACACTTATCTATTTATTTGATGGTGGATGTAAATTTGTACCAAACGTGACTTAAGGAGTAGATGCAAGTGGTAGTACTCGTTGAGGTAGAGATGCAGACTATGCAGTGCAAAGTGGGGCTCGAGGAAAGTAGCAAGTAGATAACCATCAACTCTACTGCCCCTCTTGAGCCTCTTCATTACTGTATTAATTATGGTTTCAGCCTACACTTATTTTTATACGTTTCGGCTATATACACCGCAAATCCCTACGTACTTAAAGACGTGCTTGTACATCCTTAGAGACGTGCTTGCACGTCCTGAAGGAAATGCAAGGTAAAAATCTCTCACCCGAAGCCGGACGTGCAAGCACGTTTTTTTTTTTTTAAAACGTGCTTGCACGTCCCTAAGAACGTGCAACTCTGCACGTGGTTAAGCACGTGCAGGCTGTGCAGCACGTCCTTAAGGACGTACAAGCTCGTGCTCTAAAAGGCGAAGAGGACGTGCCTCTTCATCTTCATTCCGTCTTCGTCAGAGAAATCGATAGCGAGAGAGAGGTCGCCGGAGAGAAATCGAGAGCGAGAGAGAGATTGCCGGAGAGGGAAATCAAGAGAGAGAGAGAGAGAGAGAGGTCGCCGGAGAGAGAGAAAGAGAAAGAGATCGAGACAGAGAGATGGAGCCATAGAGAAAGGAGGTGGTGGAACCGACGGCGGCGCTGGTGGCTGAGGAGGTTGGTGGTGGGGGTGGAGCCCTGGGGGAGGGGGTGGCGGTGGAGCAGGTGGCCGGGAGTGGTGGTGGGGCGGCGCCCATGGAGGTCGAGGAGGGTGGTGGTGGTGACGGTGGTGGCGGTGCTGACGGTGGTGACGGTGGTGGCGGTGGTGGTGATGGCGGCGCAGTGGCGGAGGCGGAACCGCCGCGGAAGCGGCGGACTATTGAGGTTTCGCCGGTCCCGACCCCACCGGTATGTTTTTTGATTTATTCATTTTGTTTGAGTTATTTTTATAGTTTTATATTATAGTTTAGATTTTAATATATAATATAATTTGAAAGATTATAATTAGTTTAGTATATAGTTTGATAGATAATATATAATTTGATAGATTATATAGTTTTAGTATATAGTTTGAAAGATAGTATATAGTTTATATATTTTCATAGTTTTAATGGAAAAACAAAAAAAAAACGATTAATATATATTACAAGATATTAAAACTTATTACAATATATTAAAAGACATTAAAATAAATGAAAAAAACATATTAAAATTTAATAAAATAAATTAAAATAAATTCTAATTGAAAGACAATAAAAACATTAAAATATAATAAAATACATAAAAATAAATTTAAATTTAAAGAAAATAAAAACATTAAAATATAATAAATTATAATAAAATACATAAAAATAAATTTAAATTTAAAGAAAATAAAAACATTAAAATATAATAACTTATAATAAAATAAATTGAAATTGAAAGAAAATAAAAACATTAAAATATAATAAAATACATAGAAATAAATTTAAATTTAAAGAAAATAAAAACATTAAAATATAATAAATTATAATAAAATACATAAAAATAAATTGAAATCGAAAGAAAATAAAAACATTAAAATATAATAAATTATAATAAAATACATAGAAATAAATTTAAATTGAAAGAAAATAAAATCATTAAAATATATTAAATTATATTAAATTATAATATAATAAATTATAATAAAATACATTTCATAATAACAGGCAGGGAGGCTCATGAGGGGGAACAGTACCCTCCGGCCTGTTACGTTCGCCGACCGGGCAGCGGTCAGCCAGATTCCAGAGAGTACGGTACCCGACAGTTCGACAGCCACAGTCGACGATCTGCTCGTGTCTGCAGAGCGGTACCAGCAGTCGATGGGGACCCCCCCGGCCGACGAGCACGACACCTTCTGGTCGGGTATGCCACCTTGGGATCCTTCTGGCGATGCGATGATGGGGTTGCAACCTTCTTTAGAGCCCCCTGAGGTTTTGAGTAGCTGCATCATCGACGTAGTCGTTGGGCGACGGGCCGACATGGGTTTAGTTACGGCCTTGCCAGTATCCCATCCTTCGACGCATCGCGAGTCCTGCACCTGGCAAGGCCGTAACTAACCCCCCCCCCCCCCCCCCCCTCTCCCGAATGGAACAACACATAAACATCGCGATTAATATCCCATCACTTACCACATACCGCCAGAGCAATTGGGGCTCGCATGCCTCTTATCCCATCAGACAAATGCAAGCAGCTCGCTGGCTAAGCACCTCTCCGCTAACACAACCACGTGTAAATACTCAAACCTCTGGCATGAGAGCATGCGTTACACGTGTCCCCTATTCGCTCACGAAGTCGCCAGCTAGCTGGTCGCTAAGCCTCCCTCTAAATACCCCACTTGAGCCTTCAAGGAGGGGATCCGATTGGAGAGAGAGAAAGACACTTAAAACCCTCAGAGTTGAGTTCTTGAGGTGTTCGATCAGAGAAGAACGCGTCTGGAGTAGGAACATCATCTGAAGAACTTCCTCTAAAGACGACGATTGAACAGTGATTACCTTGTCGCGAGTCAAAGGCCAACAAGGATTACTTGGACCCATAACACGCGAACTAATCCTCACCCGTCTCAATTGAGCTTACAGGTAATTGAGGACATCTGTCGTCACATTGAAGTAATAAGTATAGGTTAAATTATATTCTAGGATCGCGTCATTAGCGATCGCCAGTGTCTCATACGCGATGGATAGGGGTGTGCAGAAAAACCCGAAACTGAAAACACGACACGAAAAAACCCGAAACCGAAAAAACACGACACGATAATGACACGAACCGAGAAAACACGGCTCTAAACGGTTCGTGTTCGGGTCGGGCAAATCGCCTTGTCGGGTACCCGACACGAACCTGTTACAAGCTGAGTTTAAGAGGAAATGAGAGGAAAATGAAATCTGTGTTTATTGAAATTGAAGAAGTGATTACAATGTATGCATTGTACTCTATTTATAGACAACCATTACTCATCTATTGATCCACATACAAGTGGTATAACAATCAACCAATCTGTAACAGAAATTCTAACTGAATCTTGAACCAAAGCTGAATTTGGCGCCAACTCAAGCTGTCTTCTTCTTCTTGTGTTTCTCAATAGGAGGTGTATCCAACAGGCCCCCGCAAGCTGGAGGGTGAAACAATCCGAGCTTGGAAAATAGCTCATTCTGTTGGACTGAAGGCAGGATCTTGGTGAAAACATCTGCAAGTTGAGCAGTAGTGGGAATATAGGACAATTCCAGAAGGCCCTCCATGATCTTATCCCTAGTGAAGTGACAATCGACTTCAATGTGCTTCGTCCTTTCATGGAAAACTGGGTTCTTGGCAATTTGGAGAGCAGAACTGTTGTCACAATGGAGAGTGACAGGATTGAGAGATTGAATGCCCATGTCTGAAAGCAAACGGACTAGCCAAGTGGTCTCTGCAGCTACCTGAGCCATTGCTCTATATTCAGCCTCAACAGAGCTTCTGGAGACGACTGATTGCTTCTTTGACTTCCAGTTGATGGGAGAAGCACCCAACATAAGAATGTAGTCTGTGACTGAGCGCCTGGTGAAAGGGCAAGATGCCCAATCTGAATCTGAATAGGCACTGAGCTTGGGATGGTTAGAGCCATTTAGAAGGATGCCATTGCCTGCAGTGCCTTGGACATATCGAAGAGTGTGGAGAAGAGCATCATAATGTGACTGGCAAGGAGAAGCCATGAACTGACTGAGAGATTGTACAGCAAAGCTCAAGTCTGGACGAGTATGTGTGAGAAAATTAAGCTTACCCACTAGTTTTCTGTAAATGGTTGGATCTGCTAGATGAGCATCCATCCCTGGCGAGAGCTTGCAATGAAGAGGAAGAGGTGTGCATACAAGTTTGAGGCCTGAGAGATCAACATCTTTGATGAGATCCTGAGTAAACTTCTTGAAGGTTCGATAATATAAAACAATGTAAACTAGAAATACTCTAGAAGGGGGGTTGAATAGAGTATGCCCGTTTTTCGCAGAAAGTCTCAAGACTTTTGGAGCTTGTACCAAAACCTTTGAGATTAAACCTGAATCATAAAGTTAGACAATCGAACCAAGTGCGGAAATAAGGTAAAGCAATAAGTAAAGAACACGAGTAATTGCTTACGAGGTTCAGCACGAACTTGGCCTACGTCCCCGCCTAGGGTTCTTCCACAACCCTAGGATTCAAAAGGCTTTATTGATTCGCTTAGCTTAGGATCCTAATAGCTCACCGAGAAGCCTCTCTCCTATACAATTGCAATCTAGTCAACTCACGTTCCCTTGGAGTCCTAGACCAATCTAGAAGAGCCCCATCTCTCTCAGTTATCTAGTACAATCCTCTTACTCTCACAAATCAATAGCCTAGTGCAACTTCCCGAGTTACAAACTCTCGAGTAACACTTTAAATGAATATATCCTATAAGCTCACAGTGACTCTCAAAGGCTTTGAAATAAACAACAAACTCTTGAGCGCTTAGCAGAGAGACACTTGGAAGACAGATCTTGCTTGAATGAATGAAAGCTCGTGTAGCACTTCTGTGTTCTGTCTTCTTCTTCCTTTCCTTCATAGAAGTAATGTGGAGCGTGAGGTTCTTCAACACCAGATCTTCAACAACGGCTAGTAAAGATCATGGCGCGCCCGGATCTTCTATTTTTGGACACTTTGAAGACATGATCTTCTTTGAATTGGATCACCTCAATATGCACCATAAGGAAAGATATAATCTCGAAATACTTCCTGAAAGATTAGTCATATATATATATAATATAAAGGAAGTATATAATAAGATTAAATAATATTCGAACTTATAAAACAAGTTTTGTATTTCATCAACTGCTAATGCTCCAAGACCTTTGACACAAATATCCTGTCAAGGCCTTTGAAACATTTATTCCGATTTTCATCAAGGGAGGGAGTTATCAATCTCCCCCTTGATGAAAGACAAAACCTGTGCATCCCTGCAACTTAGTCAAGCATAGATAATAAAATAGAAATCGGACTAAGTACCTGCAAGGGTTAGACAAATGTTGGATCAAATTTTTAAAGCTTGCAAAAACCATCCAACCGAAAACCACAAATCAAAAACCAAGGTCTTCCAAGACCTTTAAGCAGAGAGGTTTTCAAAGTCTAAACAACACCATAGATCATCTCCCTCTTTTTGTCTTTCAACAAAGGGAGGAGGTAAAACAGTCACCAAAATAGTCACCAAAAGTTTTGAAAACGTCTCCAAAAACCAGCAATGTATCAAGTGGGTGGGATAGGGTAGGGTAGGGTTTAAGCTTCGTCATCCGGAGCATCATCAGTGAGCCTCGTCCACAGTCCTTGTAGTATTTTGGAAATCCCGCTCATCTCCGTCATAAACTCCTTTTGCAGCTCCTTGATATCCAGGCGAACTTCCTCCAAGCCCAACTCTAGGTTGTCCATGCGTTCATCGAAAGCTGGAGCAGTGGGAAAGGCTTTTGAAGGAGTGGCAAGACTCAAGGTCCCTTGGGGAGATCGAGTGATGCCAATCTTTTCAAGGCCCTTAGAGTCGAACTTACCCATATGACGCAACTGTTCTTCATTTTTTACATCAATTCCAGAAGCTTTGAAGAGAGGGGTCAAAAGGGTGGCAAAGGGGAGGGGAGAGCCTTTTCTAGCTTTTCTGGCATGAGCCATGGTTCCAAGGATAGTGTTGGCCAGGTCAGGATCAAGGCCATTTAAGATGCGGTAGAGCAGGACCATGGCATTGTCAGTAAGGAGTGAGCCAGAGTTAAGACGGGGTAAGAGGCATCGAACAATGATGTTGAAAATAATTTTTGCCTCAAGGGTTAGGGATGAGTGGGTGAGTTGCTTTGAGGTGCTGTTGGATGCTTCGGGTAGGAGGTACTTGGCTCGGGCAAGGATGATGCAATTCTCTTTTGAGGGGTGTATTTCAGAGGGTGGAACTGGGGTAGGTAAGCCAAGGAAATCTGCAAAATCATTGGAGTTGAGAGAGATTCTAACCCCTTTGACAACAGACTCCAAAGACCAACCATTGGTGTCGTTTTTGGCTTTTAGGTTAATGTAAAACAGACGGGTAAGCTGGGGGTAGTAGACAGTTTCAAGGTTAAGAAGGGTCCAGGCTGGGGATTTTTTGAGAAGATCAATGCATGGTAACTTCAAAGCTTCGAAAAACTCAAAATCCAAAAAATCAAAACAGCTAATCTTACGAGTTCGAAACTCATCTACCCACTTACCAGCAGTCTCAGCATCTTGAAACCAAGAGGAGGGCAAGGATTGATTTGCCTGGAAATAGGTCGGGGGGTCGACATTCTTTCTGCGAGCAACTGTTGGAGCAGCTCTCTTGACAGGCGCTACAAGACTCTTGACAGTGCCCTTCCTGGTGCGCTTGGGAGATGGAGGCTTGACAGCAGCAGGGGCTTTCCGCTTCTTTGGAGACGGGGGAGGAGGAGAAGGAGAGGGAGATTCTTCCTCCTCTTCCTCAGACCCCGAGTCCTCACCGGACCCCGCTACATCTCCTTCAGCTTTCTCGTCATCTCTAGATCCCTCTTTCTCTTCTTCTTCTTCCTCAGGCTCCTCCTCGGATGGAACCTCCTCGGCTTCGGCTTCCTTCCGAATCCGCTCAGCTTCCTCCTCGGCCAGTTTCCTAGCGAGCTCGGCCTCCTCATCGGCTTTTTTCTTCTTCAAGGCTTCCGCCTCGACTTCCTTGGCAGCATCTCTCTCCAGGATGGCATCTAGGTCATCTTCCTCCTCTTCTTCGTCCACTTCCTCAGCCAAAATCTTCCTCTTCCCTTTCTATTTGGCACTGAGAGGCTTCTTAGCAGAGCGCTTTTGAGTGCCCTTGCTAGCAGTGGCCGTGCTCTCATCGATGGTGCTCTGGACAACAGTTGGGACAATGGCTTGAGGATTGGGTTCAGGTGTGGAAGAGGTGGCAGTGGTCTGACGTCCATTGGGGGTGGCGCCAAGTCATTTGGGTGTGACAGCTTTCTTTGTTTTGGGTGCCATGGAGGGAATCGGCTAGGGTTTCTTTTAGAAAAGGTTGAGAGGTTGAAGAAGGAGAAAGCGAAAGGGTTTGGATCAGTTTGAGAGTGTGAAAAAATCGGGTACAGAGGTGGGTATAAGTAGAGAGAAGTGATGGAGTGATGGGACGGGTTTAAAGTTCCAAGGGAGGGTAATGATATCATTGCACGATTTGAAGAGTTTCCAATTCAAAATTCAAATGTTTCCATTAAAATCGGACTAAAAATAAAGTGATTTAGTTCCAAAATTAAAATATCTTAACGGTTAAGAAAATCACTAAAATGGGCAATTTTGAAATCCGACAAAAAAATATAATTGATAAATATCTAAAAAGATATTAACCAAAAATATATGATCCAATATATGTAATCCACCATTTAGTTCACACACCTTGACATAGTTCTCAAGGGTCTTGACACTAAGTAGAATTTATCTTTCGTAAAGGGAATGCCCCCCCTACGAAAGTGCATCCTTGTTAAGCATCCCAATCTCTCGTCTTATGAAGGTGAACCTGTCCTCTGCCAAAGGCTTAGTGAAAATGTCAGTCCATTGATAATCAGTTGAAATAAACGAAATAGACACATCACCTTTTTCAATATGTTTGGTCCTTGAATGCTGAACAGGATTCTTAGTGATGGAGATGGCACTTGTATTGTCACACTTAATTGGAATACCTTTGAGGTTGATGCCAAGATCTCGCATTTGTTGAGCTATCCAAAGGATTTGGGAGCAGCAGGCTCCAGCTGCAATGTATTCGGTTTCTGCTGTGGATAGAGCAACTGAGTTTTGCTTCTTTGAGTGCCAACTGATCAAATATGCTCCTAAGAATTGGCAACATCCTGATGTACTCTTCCTATCCACCTTATAGCCTGCAAAATCTGCATCAGAATATCCAATTAAAGTGTATTCCTTTTGCTTTGGGTACCATAGTCCAAGCTCCTTAGTGCCATTGAGATATCGAAAGATCCTCTTCACAGCCACGAGGTGAGATACTTTAGGATCAGATTGAAACCTAGCACACATGCAAACACTAAACATGATGTCAGGTCTACTAGCCGTGAGATATAATAAAGATCCAATCATTCCTCGATACTCCTTTTGATTGACACTGATTCCAGTCTTGTCTTGATCTAGAGACAATGTTGAGTTCATGGGAGTCTTGGCTGCCTTGGATTGATCCATCTTGAACTTCTTCAAGAGATCCTTAGTGTACTTGCTTTGGTTGACAAAGATCCCTTTCTTGGATTGATGAACTTGTAATCCCAAAAAGAAGTTGAGTTCACCCATCAAGCTCATCTCAAATTCACTGCACGTGATGTCAGAGAATTCCTTGCACAAAGATGTGTTAGTAGCACCCAATAATATATCATCAACATAAATTTGAATAACCAAAATGTGCTAGTAAAATGTGAATAGCTTCAAGCCTGGCTACGGGAGCACAAAGTCTCCTCGTAGTCAATACCTTCTTCTTGATTGTAGCCTTGAGCAACAAGCCTTGCCTTGTTCCTTACAATCTTACCATTCTCATCTAGCTTGTTTCGAAATACCCATCGTGTGCCAATGACTGATTGATGCTTTGGCCTAGGCTTCAAGGTCCAGACTTTGTTCCTTTCAAATTCATTAAGCTCACTTTGCATAGCAATGATCCAGTCTGGCTCCTGAAGTGCCTCATCTATCTTCTTTGGCTCAATAAGAGAAACAAACGCGTGAAAAGCACAAAGATCTTTAAGTTTAGAACGAGTTTGAACACTAGAAGTAGGGTCATAAATAATATCCTTTAATGAGTGTGATGAGGAGTATTTGAATTTCCTTTTGCTCGTCTCAGCTCCTTGATTCGTCACACCAGTAGGATTGACTTGTAGTAGATCTGACTCCGTGGTCCTGTTAGGTTCAGTTACAACAGTTTCTGACGTCTCAACATTATTGGATTGGACACCAAGGGCTTTGGACGAATCTTCAACACCTTGGGCCAATTCTTCAGTGTTAAGAATCAGTTCCTGCATGTTCCTTTTCTCTGTGTTCTTGGTAGCAGCATCATCACCTTCCTCGTTCCCTTCATGGATGTTAAGATCTATATAACCTTTTTGGGTTTGAACGAGCTACGTGTTTGTTTACCTCGTGTGCATGCGTTGCACATGTCAATACCTTTGAAGTCCATTTCAGGAAACCCTCTTACAAGCCCTTTGGACACAAGCTTCTGTAGTGTATGTGGACTCACATGACCGAGTCTCCTGTGCCAGAGCTTTGGATCGTCCGTCAAAGCCTTTAGACAGGTTAAGCTTCCTTGTGCCACTTGATCAGCATTTACGGCGTATATATTGTTGTAACGGTATGCAGTCAATATAACTTCACCTGTATCTTCTCTGCACACTATACATCTTTTCTTGTCAAATCTGACATTGTTATCACTATCACATAATTGAGAGACACTAAGCAGATTATACTTCAAACCATTAACAAGATAGACATTTTTAATACTATGGCTGGAATCGCTTCCAACACTACCAATACCAACGATGTCGCATTTCCCTTTGTCACCAAGAGTGATTGTTCCCGTGGATTGCTCCTTTAGATCATGAAAGAGAGAACTCTTCCTACTCATATGCCTCGAGCATCCACTATCAATAATCCATTTGTGTTCTTTTACCTTGGTGATCTCCTGGCCTTTACAAAAATGGTAATGTGTTGCTTCTTTAAAAACTTTGGATTGTAACCAATACCACTTTTGTTTAGAGAGCTTTGTTGCTCACCCAACATCCTATCGAGAGTACCTTTGGATTTGGTAAAACTTATGAGGGTTGTCTGTTGGTCTTGAATCTTATTATTCAAGGAGATCTTCTCGTTCTCTAAGTCATGATGCTCATTTCTTAGAGAGGAGAGATCTTGCTTGAGTTCAGATTTCTCCGAGTCAAGCGTCTTGACTTTAATGTCAAGACCTAAATAAGAAGCTTCAAGACCTTTGACCCTCATAGACAGATCCTCAATAGTTTTTTCCTGGTCCCCAGTTCTCTTAATAAGAATTTTAGTTTGGGCAATAAGCTTCTCTTCATTGGCAATCATATTGGAAAGGAATTCCGATAATACCTCTTTTGGACTTTCCATAAGTTCTCTTACAGTAGCTTCAAGCTTTTCATCGTGGGATTCATCTTCTGAGGCCATAAGACAAATGTTGGCCTTCTCATCGTCGGAGTCAGAGTCGGAATCACTCCAAGTTGCCACCATGGCTTTCTTCTTCCATTTGTCACCTTTTTTGGGCTGACTCTTTGTCTTTTGAGGGCAGTCCTTCACAAGATGATCTGTTTCACCACATTCAAAACAAGACAACAGTTTAGTCTTCTTTTCATACTTGTTGTATTGAGGCTTACCTCGAAATTTTGAAGACTCTGATCCATCCTTGTTGTTGAACTGCTTCTTCATTTTGAGAATTCTAGCAAGGCCTCTTGTGATAAGAGCAAAAGGATCATCCTCATCGTCATCCTCATCTTCGGAATCAGATCCATCCTTGGGCTCATCCTTCTTAGACTTGAGTGCCAAGTTCTTAGTGTTAGCTGGAAGTTCTCCATCGTCTTCATTAATAATCATCTCATGCGTGATCAGCTTCCCAAGAAGGTCATCAAGGGGTAGAGTGGTGAGGTCCTGGGCTTCCTCTATAGCTGTTACTTTTGGACCCCATTTCTCCTTTGGAAGGCACCTCAGTATCTTCCTCACTTTCTCGACATTGGTAAAGCTCTTGCCGAGAGAGTCAAGGTTGTTGGTGATTTCTGTGAATCGTGTGAACATGGCCTTGATTGACTCATTAGACTTCATCTTGAAGAGCTCATACTTTCTAAGAAAGATGCTGATCTTGGTGTCTTTTACTTGGCTCGTTCCTTCATAGGTGACGACCAATTTGTCCCAAATCTCTTTAGCTGACCTACAAGATGAAATATGGTTAAACTCATCAGTGCTAAGACCACAATAAAGTAAGTTAATAGCCCTGTAGTTTTTGGAGATGGTTTCAAGATCTGCTTGGTTGTATTCAGACTCCTTCTTTGCAACTTTGGTATCATTTGGTCCTTCTTTCTCTGGAATCTTCGGACCATTCTCTATAATGTTCCAAAGCTCTAGATCTTGGTCTATGATGAACATCTTCATCAAAGATCTCCAGTGGACAAAGTTGTTTCCTACAAAGAGTGGCGGTCTACTTGTGGACCTTCCCTGTGCAAATCCTCCGCTTCCTTCACCAGACATGATCGAAAACTCACAAGATTGTTAGATCAAAAATAGTGAGTAAAGCTCTGATACCAATTGAAGGTTCGATAATATAAAACAATGTAAACTAGAAATACTCTAGAAGGGGGGTTGAATAGAGTATGCCCGTTTTTCGCAGAAAGTCTCAAGACTTTTGGAGCTTGTACCAAAACCTTTGAGATTAAACCTGAATCACAAAGTTAGACAATCGAACCAAGTGCGGAAATAAGGTAAAGCAATAAGTAAAGAACACGAGTAATTGTTTACGAGGTTCAGCACAAACTTGGCCTACGTCCCCGCCTGGGGTTCTTCCACAACCCTAGGATTCAAAAGGCTTTATTGATTCGCTTAGCTTAGGATCCTAATAGCTCACCGAGAAGCCTCTCTCCTATACAATTGCAATCTAGTCAACTCACGTTCCCTTGGAGTCCTAGACCAATCTAGAAGAGCCCCACCTCTCTCAGCTATCTAGTACAATCCTCTTACTCTCACAAATCAATAGCCTAGTGCAACTTCCCGAGTTACAAACTCTCGAGTAACACTTTAAATGAATATATCCTATAAGCTCACAGTGACTCTCAAAGGCTTTGAAATAAACAACAAACTCTTGAGCGCTTAGAAGAGAGACACTTGGAAGACAGATCTTGCTTGAATGAATGAAAGCTCGTGTAGCACTTGTGTGTTCTGTCTTCTTCTTCCTTTCCTTTATAGAAGTAATGTGGAGCGTGAGGTTCTTCAACACCAGATCTTCAACAACGGCTAGTAAAGATCATGGCGCGCCCGGATCTTCTATTTTTGGACACTTTGAAGACATGATCTTCTTTGAATTGGATCACCTCAATATGCACCATAAGGAAAGATATAATCTCGAAATACTTCATGAAAGATTAGTCATATATATATAATATAAAGGAAGTATATAATAAGATTAAATAATATTCGAACTTATAAAACAGGTTTTGTATTTCATCAACTGCTAATGCTCCAAGACCTTTGACACAAATATGCTGTCAAGGCCTTTGAAACATTTATTCCGATTTTCATCAAGGGAGGGAGTTATCACTTCTGTTGAGTGAGAGCAGTGTCATTAGGAAGGTATGAGGCTTCCAAACCCAAGAAGTAGTGGAGCAAGCCAAGATCCTTAATGCTGAATTCACTATCAAGGAAGGTCTTTAGCTGAGAAATATCATCATGATCTGAGCCTGTAATCAAGAGATCATCAACATAAATGGCAATGAGAGTGAGGTGGCCACCAGAAGACTTTGTGAAAAGAGAGTAGTCATTCTTTGACTGGACAAATCCCAGGGATTCAAGAGCAATAGTGAGTCTCTGAAACCACTGGTGTGAGGCCTGCTTTAAGCCATAGAGGTATTTCCTTAGCTTGCATACAAGGTTGTCTGGATTGGGAATGCCTTTAGGCATCCTCATGTATACATCTTCATGAAGGAATACATGCAAAAAAGCATTGTTCACATCAAGTTGGTGGATGGACCATTTTCTGGAAGCAGCAACAGAAATCAGGCTTCTCACAGTTGTCGTTTTTACCACTGGAGAGAAGGTCTCATGGTAGTCAATACCATGCTTTTGAGTGAATCCTTTAGCCACTAGTCTAGCTTTGTATCTCTCCAAAGAACCATCAGATTTGAGCTTGACTTAGTAGACCCATTTGCATCCAATGGGTTTCTTTCCTGGTGGAAGAGCAACTAAATCCCAAGTGCCATTAGAAAGTAAAGCATCTATCTCTTTTTTCATTGCAAAAATCCAGTTTGAATCAGAAGAAGCTTGGGAATAAGAGCTAGGTTCTTTATAAGAATAGATAGTGGAGAGAAAAGCAAAATGAGAAGAAGGTAGAGTAGAGGAAGTTACCAAGTTGACTGATGCAGAAGACGAGGGCATGTATGTGCAAGAGTAGTCACCAAGGTAAGGAGGTGGTTTATGAAGCCTGTTGGATCTTCTTTGTGGAATAGCAGGTGCAGGAGGTATGATGAGAGGGACTGAAGGGAAGAGTGCAGTATTGTCAAGGTTGCTGTCATGACTTGAAGGGGTGGCTGGTGGTGTAAGAAGCTGGGAGGAGCTTCAGGTAGAGGAGTGGTGATAGGGCAAAAAATGTGATCAGGGTAATCATTAATGAGAACTGGTAGGGTATTGTTGTTGGCATTGTGTTTTATGTAATGAAAAGGGAAGTGTTACTCATGAAAAACCATGTCTCTGGAATGGAACACTTTCTTTGATTGAAGATCCAAGGCCATGTAGGATTTCTTGCCATGAGAGTAGCCTATGAACACACAAGGACTGGCACGAGGTTGTAGCTTGTCTCTTGATCTTTTAAGTGTACAGGCAAATGCTAAGTAGCCAAAGGCTTTGAGAAAGGAGTAATCTGGTTGTTTGTGGAAGAGTAATTCAAAGGGAGTTTTATTTTGTAGAGATGGTAAGGGAGTTCTATTGATCAAATATGTGGTTGTAAGGACACAATGACCCCAGTATTCAGGATGTAAATTTGACTGAAAGAGCAAGGAACGAGCAACCTCTAAGAGGTGTTTGTGTTTTCTCTCAACCCTTCCATTTTGCCGTGGGGAATCCACACAAGATGTTTGATGGGAAATGCCATGAGTTGTATAGAAATGCTGTGCAGAGGCATCAGCAAATTCAAGAGCATTATCAGATCGAATAGATTTGATGGAAGTATTGAACTGTGTAAGAACAGAAGCATGAAAGGATTTTATTATGCTCAAAGCATTACTTTTGTGAGCCATGAGAAAAAGCCAAGTACATCGAGTGAAATCATCAACAATGGTTAGAAAGTATCTAAAACCATTATAAGTGGTGGTCTTATATGGACCCCAAGTGTCAATGTGCACAAGCTCAAAAGGGGATGAAGCAATACTGTTTGATCTAAAAAAGGGATTTCTATGCTGCTTAGCCAAAGGACAAACTTTACAAATGTATTGAGACTTGGAAGGAAAAGATAAAGCTGGAATGTGCCTGAGTTGTTCATAGGCTACATGGCCAAGCCTGCAGTGCCAGAGATCATGGTTGGTGGAGAAGGAAGTAAGGGCAGTAGAAGATCCAACAGTTGAAGGAGAGGTGGTCATGACAGACTTGTCAAGTACATACAGTCCTCTGTTCTCTTTACCAATCAAAATTGGCTTCTTCCTCAAAGGGTCCTGCAAGTAGCAAGCAGTAGGTGTGAAGAGAACATTTGACTGTAATTCTTTGTTGAGTTTGGATATAGAAAGAAAATTGAAACAAAATTCAGGGACATGAAGAACATTTGTGATAGAAAATTTATTAGTAAAAGATATGTCACCAGTGTTGGACACTGAAGCTTTGTGACCATTAGGCATAGTAATATTTACAGATTTAGAAATGGGATGAGAGGTAGTCAAAGAGGAAAGGTGAGGTGTGATGTGATCTGTTGCTCCACTGTCGATGATCCAAGAAGGAGAATTGCAAGAAGAAAGAAGACAAGATGCTCTACTTGCTAGGAAGGCACAGGAATCAGAGGCATCAGGCGATTTCTTACCAAGGAGAGTCATCAACTGACAGTACTGATCAGTTGTAAGGGAGAAAGGTGCATAGGAGGGAGCTCCTTGTGTGGCATCTGATGGTGAGGATGAGACATTGGCAGCGGAAGAACCTCCTCGAGATTGCTGTGAAGGAGGGTAGCCATGGAGCTTCCAACACCGGTCAATGGTGTGGTTTGTCTGTTTGCAGTGATCGCAGAAAAGCTGATTTCTCTTCCCAGAGCCCTTGTTTGTGGCAGGTTTGTCAGGATTCTTGGATCCAGTGTTTGGAGAAGGCTTTGAACCTGAATTCTTGGATGAATTTGCAGCCAAAGCAGTAGAGTTAGAGGTGAGGGATCCTGGATTTGATCGAATTGATCGTTGATCCTCATCTTGCAAAACCATCTGAAAAACCTCATCCAGAGATGGAGGTGGAATTACGAGCAAGATGTTTCCACGAACAGTTGAGTAAGACTCGTTTAGTCCCATCAAGAACTGAACAACCTATTGATCAGTCAAGATTTTCGTGGCAAGAGCAGAAGAACCACAAGCACAAACCTGATCTTCGACAAGCATCAAGTATTCATCCCAAAGAGCATTCATACGAGTAAAATAGTCGGTAATTGACATGGAACCTTGAGAAAGAGAGGTTAGATCTCGTTGAAACTGAAAGATGCGTGTGCGATTGGGCTTGCCAAACCGAGCTATGAGCTCGCTCCAGATCTGCGAGGCTGATCGGCAGTAAATGATCGATTCAGCAATGGTTTTATTGACGGAGTGGATGAGCCAGGACATCACCATGTTGTTGCATCTCTCCCACTGCATCAATAGAAGCTGATTGTCTGCAGGAGGACGGCAAGAACCAGTGACGAACCCCATTTTGTTCTTCGCTCACAAAGAAACTTCAACCGATCGTCGCCAATGGTGAAAATTGCGACCATCAAGCAAATTCGTTGAGAGAATATAGCTTGGATGATCAGAATTGTTGAGGAAGAGTTCACTGAGAGGATCGATTGGATTGGGAGGAGGAAATCGAGGATCTGGAGCTGGCTCAAATGGCGGAGGATCGGCCATGGAAGAAGATTTGTGTGGGAAGAGAAATCAAAAATTCCCGGCTGATACCATGTTACAAGCTGAGTTTGAGAGGAAATGAGAGCAAAATGAAATCTGTGTTTATTGAAATTGAAGAAGTGATTATAATGTATGCATTGTACTCTATTTATAGACAACCATTACTCATCTATTGATCCACATACAAGTGGTATAACAATCAACCAATCTGTAACCAATCTGTAACAGAAATTCGAACTGAATCTTGAACCAAAACTGAATTTGGCGCCAACTGAAGTTGTCTTCTTCAACTTGTTTCTCAATAGGAGGTGTATCCAACAGAACTGTTTGATTTTTAAAAAAAAATTTTAGGTTGGGAAGTATAATACTAGTATAAATAAAATCCTTTAGAAAACAATAAACTCCACTAGCTTAGTTGGTCTTAGCCCAAGCGCGCATTGAATGCCTTTCAATACAACCCAGGTTCGAATCCTGGATCTTTTTTAATTTTTTCAACTCTTTATACTTCATTCTTTACTTTTAGTACGGAGTATATAAAGACCTCCCCAAAAAAACCCTAGGCAGTGCCACACTAGGCAATTCACAGCCTTCACTCTCTCTTTCAATGTTCTCAAATTAGTGCCGCTTCACCCACTCTCTCAATGTCTCACTGTGCCGCTTCACCACCGCAGGCCACTCAGATCTGGCTTCCCCGCGTTGGGCCGTTAGCAGAGAGCCACCATCGCGCTCAACCACCGCAGGCCACCAGGGATAGGGAAGAGAGGGGGGGAAACCGCCACCCGCCCACTCAGATCTGGCTTCCATTATAGTCACTTTGAAGTATCGTTCTTGAGCAATTCCTTTTGGATTGGTTCGGACGACCAGGCGTCGTGATGCTGCAGTTCTTTTTTTGGCCGGATCTGAGGTCTCCAGGCGGCGCCAGCGGAGGCTACGACGAGCAGGGTTAGGGTTTTCAGATTTTTGGGGGTTTTCTCTCTATCGCATTCTCTCTCATCTGTCTGTAGCACACGAACAGAGACAAAAAAAAAACTTGGTTCGTGTCGGGTACCCGGGTATCCGACACGGAACCGAATACTTTAACCGTGTCGGGTACCCGGGTTAAGACGGTTCGGATACGGTTTGACTATTTTGACCTTAACGGTTTCGGGTACCCGACACGATTATCCGGTTCGTGTCGGGTAACCGGATATGCA
The DNA here is from genome assembly GCA_037127255.1 of Persicaria tinctoria. Lineage (NCBI taxonomy): Eukaryota > Viridiplantae > Streptophyta > Magnoliopsida > Caryophyllales > Polygonaceae > Persicaria > Persicaria tinctoria. The sequence goes on from JBANSL010000012.1 coordinate 14,942,614, forward strand.
CACCCCTAGCGATGGAGACATTATTAAGATTGAAAGCAATCTCCAACGTCGCAAACGAGAAGGAGATTGATCAATATTTATAAAAGTAATCTCTTTTGCGTTTACGACGCTGGAGATTGCTTTCAATTTTGAGAATATCTCCATCGTGTACGAGACATGGAGATTACTTTTATAAATATTGATCAATCTTCTTCGCGTTTGCGACATTGGAGATTGCTTTCAATCTTAATAATGTCTCCATCGCATATGAGACGCTAGAGATTACTCAATCTCCTTTGCGTTTACGACGCTGGAGATTGCTTTCAATTGTGAGAATATCTCCATCGCGTACGAGACGCTAGAGATAATTACTTTTATAAATATTGATCAATCTCCTTCGCGTTTGCGACGCTGAAGATTGCTTTCAATCTTAATAATATCTCCATCGCGTATAAAACGCTGGAGATTACTCAATATCCTTTGCGTTTGCAACGTTGGAGATTGCTTTCAATTTTGAGAATATCTCCATCACTTATGAGATGCTGGAGATTACTTTTATAAATATTGATCAATCTCCTTCGTGTCTGCGACACTGGAGATTGCTTTCAATCTTAATAATGTCTCCATCGCGAATGAGACGTTGGAGATTACTCAATCTCCTTTGCGTTTGTGACGTTGAAGATTGCTTTCAATTTTGAGAATATCTCCATCGCGTACGAGACGATGGGATTACTTTTATAAATATTGATCAATCTCCTTTGCGTTTGCAAAGGAGGAGATTGATTTCAATCTTAATAATATCTCCATCGCGTATGAGATTACTTTTATAATAATGTCTCCATGCAAAGGAGGAGATTGCTCTGCAATTCTCCCTAACTTAAAACCCTCAGAGTTGAGTTCTTGAGCTTTTTGATCGAAAAGAACGTCTGATGTAGGAACGTCATCTGAAGAACTTCCTCTAAAGATGACGAGTGAACAGTGATTACCTGGTCGCGAGCCAAAGGCATCGTAAGGATTAGATGGACCCATAACACGCGAACTAATCCTCACCCGTCTCAATTGAGCTTATAGGTAACTGAGGAAATTTGTCGTCACCTTGAGGTAATAAGTATAGGTGAAATTTCATGATCGCGTCACTACCTATTTATCATCTGTATGGAGATGTTGAGTCAAATGATTAAGATGGATGTGGAGAACTCGGACTTCAACTTCCACCCGTGATGCAAGAAACTTGGGATTACTCATCTGGCGTTTGCTTATGACCTGCTTCTTTTTTGTAGAGCGGATGAGAGATCAATGCAAATTATAAGGGACTGCTTAGATCACTTTGTTATTGTCCAGGGTTGCGTTTGAGCATTCTGAAAAGTGCGCACTTTGTTTGCTGCTGGAGCTGCAGAGGATATTGCCACAACCTTGAAGGGTCAGATCGGGTTCAAAAAAGGGGTACTACTAGTGAAATACCTTGGAATATATGCCACTTCACTCGAGAAGGATAGTTTTAGGTGGGTGCTCAAAGCTGTTGTAAAAGGTCACAAACTATGTAAGGAGCTGGGCAACACGAAAACTCTCCTACACAAGTAGGCTTCAACTCCTAAAATATGTGCTCCATTGTATTTTTACTTATTTGGGTAGCCTGGTGCTATTCCCAAATGGTGTGGTACACCAGCTCTTTTCCATATGCCGGAATTTCTTGTGGAATGGGGCTGAAACTGGAAAAAAAAAAGGGTATTATGACGGGGAAAGATGTTACTAAGCCACATGACGAGGGTGGGTTAGTTGTATGAGACATCATAGCTTGGAATAAAAGCACACTATCTAAGCTGATGAGTGAACTAGTGCAACATCGGCCTAGTTTGTGGTCTGGATGGGCTAAGACGAACTATCTAAGGGGACAGAGTATATGGGAGGTGCATCCCAAAGTATATGATTCGTGGTTCTGAAAGATCATATTGAACATTAGGGATGAGGTACTTGACAGGCTACGTAATTATGGGGAAGCAAATTAGGAGGCCATAGATCATCGGGTGTGTAAACTGTCGAGAAGAGATGTGTACCATATGATGAGACATCGTAGCTCTCAAGTTACTTGGGACCGATCCTATGGAAAGGAAGCCAGTGCATAAAGTGGTCTTTTATTTTATGGGCGCAGCAAAGATCAAGAAGACTCCAAATGGGGAGAATTGTGAAACACTAGAAGGGGGGTGATGTTGTTGTCTGTCAGCTATGTCACATGGAAGAGGAATCATAGGAGCACCTATGGTTTAAATGACCAAATATCTGTGAGGTGAAAAAAAGTATGGAGATGAGTCGAGCTTCCTACATGGGATGAAGACATTGTACGTTGCCTGGATTGGTTCGCAACAAAAAGTGACTCAACAAAGAAGAGGCTTATCTTCCAATCCAAGTTGTTACTCTTTATTGCTTTTATTTACTTTACATTGGTAGGACATGATGAGATTGTATTTAACCGAGAAATGTGTACTACCTGGGCGGCTTGTGTAATGGATGCTTGTAAATTACAACTCTCTCTTAAGTGTAAAGGCAAAACACGACAAGAGAAACAATTAATAGGTAGGCTTTTGCGATAGAGTGGAATGTTGGGGGTAAGGCTAGAGAGAGTAGAGATGAAATAGCGTTACAACTTTTGTATATAGGGGTTTTTGGGCATGTGGCATTCGAGCCATCCACTAGATCAGACCTTGAGGCCGATCTTCTTTTGTATTTTTTTTATAAAGTAAAAACTTGAGGTTAGATATGCCTGATTTTCGACGGAAACACTGTCACTGGCAAATACAACCTATAATACATGAAACAAATACAAAAAAGCTCGTCGAGCAGGCTAAAAAAAATTGGCCTCTTGACCATTTTTTCTTGTAGCAAAATATTTGTCCCTTTGAACCTAATTAATGACAAAAATTTCTAATTTTATCAATTTAGCTCATTAATTGTATTTGATTTCCAAGATATTCTATTAATACTCCAACTTCCCATACTATTCTTTTTTTCATTGGTCAATTTTTTTTCTACATTATTTATTTGCTAAATTTTTAAATATTCTACTTTCTAATTATAGGTTCCTTAAGAAGTGTGAAAACCTCTAAAAAGACAATTATTTTGTTACGGAGGGAGTAATAAGTATGTAGAAACTACCTACAAAATAATTTTAAATATTTTTAATATTAATTTAATGTAATAAAATAATTTGTGGAACGGAGATTTGGGGGTAAAGGTTAAGGTTTTGGGCAGATGATTTGCACCGGTGAAAGAGACCACTTAAATGCTTAATCCATGTACCGAACCTATCAAAATTAGTCAAACCTATGCATTGATGATTACGGAGTACTTGATTAAGGAGTACTGAAGTAATTACCACTAATTAACTAGTGGTGCCCGTGCGCCTTTTCCAATCACGCTCCAAAAAAAAATAAGACTGAAAGTGCTCATTTCAGCCGCCTCTCACCCTCAGCCCGATAGAGATTGTGAGAAAAAAGTAAATTATGTTGACTAAACCAGTAACAAGAATTTTGAAACCAATGCTCACTGTGTACAAGGAGCCTCTTAATTTGAGAGGTTGCTTCCACACTGGCGCTGGTAAGATTCAATCCTTGGTCCATACACCAAATGTCACTAATGTGACTGGTAGAGCTAAGCTCATGCAAACCCTATTCTAATCACTACTAGTGGTCCTAGAGAGGGAAAAAAAGGACGAGGAGAGGGGGTTATCCCTCTTATTTTTTATAGCATAAAATCTACTCCATCCGATTGGAAATATAAGACATTTGACTTTTGTGCACGTAGTTTAAGGAGCTAAAACCTATATGAAATATTGATTTTTTTAATTAAATTTTTTTACATCATAATAATAAATAGAGATCAAAATTATAAAGTTTTTTTATGTAATTGATACATGTGTCATTTTCTGATACAATCTAACCTAGATTCTTTTACATATCATTTAATAATGATCAAATGACACAAGGACTAAACTAAGTACGGAGTATTAAAAAATCATGCAATGACGTGGGAACTGAACTAAGTATATATTATACTAATTTCAATGTATAATTCTTACCGGACTGCTATCTGCATTATTTAGTTTTGCTAGACAAATAGTGGATTCACCGACTTCAAGTGTCGACAAGTGTTTTTAGCCTGAAAAAAACTTGTCGACACTAAAAGCCGGTGAATAATCGTGCATTTGGCAAAATGTTAACCGTGCTTACAAAAAATGATCTTATTAGTATTTTTTATTAAGTGAAGATTAGAGATACGGCAAACTTGATTCTCTAGAGGTTGACGAGTCGTCAGACAAAAACCACCTAAACATATGGTACAAATAGAAAACAAGCGCAACGAAACAAACAGAGCCAAACTCTATAAAAAGACGACCTAAGCAAAAGTACTCCCAAAAGGTTGAGGATGTCAGTGAACACCGAAGTCAAGCACCATCGAACAGTAGCACCGTGGGGGTAGCGGTACTGCACAAACCTATCTATCGTTTTACGGAGTCACCTTGAAGCACCACCTCGACCCTAGCCAATCCCGACTCCGGACTCCCACGACCCCAACCAAGCAGAAAAACGCATATAGACGCCGAATGTAGAGGCACACACCGCTCGTTCAAAATCACCACTGAAATTAATTTTTAGGCCTTTCGGGATTTGTACAACCCTTTCGGAAATTTAGATCAAACCCTTTCTGGATTTTAGTCAACTCCCTCCGTTCGGCAAAACTTGTCGTTTTAGAGTTTTGTTTTTGTTCAGAAAAACTTGTCATTTTAGGTATTTTTGCTTCTATTTTACTAAAATGTCCTTGATTTGATTGATGTGTTATGAGTTGTAGTTTTTGATAAAGTAAAAAGTGGAGTAATAAATGAGGGTAAATTAGTAAAAAAGGAGTGTAATTATTAACTTTATTAAAAGTTGTGTGGAGAGTTAAAATGACAAGTTTTGCCGAACGGAGGGAGTATATAATAGTTTTATCCACCCCGTTTTTTTCCCGGGATAGTGTTGAGCCAAAGCCAAAACCGTGGGCCTTAAGAACACCCCATGGCCCAAACTACGGGCCTTCTTCGGGCCCAAAGAAAACCCAAGGGCCACGGAAAGCAAGAGGACGCCAAATCTGTACCAGCACCGACCACGGCGGCTGAGGAGAGTGTCGTCGGCTGTCCAAGCAGCGACAAGGGACAAAGGGGCTAGATAAACAGGGTCCGCTAGGAAAGGCAATGAAGAGAGTGAGGGAGGGCCGGAGGTGAAGGCGACGCACCAGGGACGACCCTTTGGGACATCAACCAGCCGCCTAGTGGACGATCCAAGAGAGGAAGAGGAGGACCAGCATGAGCCACCCGAACTAGGAGGCAGACCAGAAATCCACCACATGACCACACCCACGATGTCAACAACCACCCTAGAGATCGGACAAACGACGACCAACCAGAGGGAGACCCGAACCAGGGCAACGACACTAGGATAGCAACTGGACGCCCCAAAACAAATCCATCAAATGACGATTATTGCAGAGGCACAAAGCTAGGGTTACACACCTACCTCAAATCAACTCCGAAACACACCAAGGGCAAGTCCACCGCATAGGGTTGTGCATAATCGGGTATCCGACACGACACGATATGTCAGATACATGAAACAGATAACACTAAAAAATTCGTCCGAACATGACACGATAATTACCGAGTATCCGACACGAAAACACGACACGGTTTTGTGCCAGATACTCGTGTAACACGGTATGAACCATTTCTGATAGGAGGAAAAAAAGCCACACTAAAAAAAAGCCACAAACAATGCCACAGTGACAAAAAAAATGATCCACCAAATCTCAACTACGGTACCTCAAACCCATGTTTGAGTCAAGGAATTAAAACTGAACCGAACTTGCAATTTAGAATTACACAGTACTCCCCCCCCCCCCCCCCCCCCCCCGAAGCGGCTCTGACCAACAGAGGTTGAAAGCTTACACGGAAAATGCAATTTGCAGATACTTCATCTTTAATTTCTTCGTATACAAGAACCATAAGCCAAGACTCAACCAAAGAAATGACTTTGTTTCAATTGTGGAGAGGATTGTGGCGATATATTATAGAGGAGAGGCGAGCAAGAGGAGACTTAAGAGAGGGCGAGTCTGTCAGTGAGCAATGAGAGGATTGAATGTCGGTCAGTTTTTCTATCCATACTTCAAGAGCACAGTATAAGATTTCCGTTTTAGAAAAAAAAAACATATTCTTAATTAAAATGTATTAGCTAAATTTTAAATTAGATTCTTAATGCCGTTTATTTTTACCAAGGTATCTTTTCCAGTTACGATATTATCCCATACTCTTAGAAAATGTGAGCTTTCCAGTTACGATATTACCTAAGAGCATCTTTAATGGTGGTACTTCAAGTACCATAACAATTAAAATAAAAGAAAATGTAAGATTTTTGAAAGAACCCAAAAATAAAAGTGAGCTCAAGTATCATGTGTATGATACTCATTCTTACACAATACCATAGAGTATTACCCAATCAAAAATTAATAGTGGGTCCTATTTGATTTTTACTTCAAAAAAATATTGCCAAAAACAATTTTGATGCAAAAAAAAATGAATTAAGATACTCATGTCAAGTATCATGATTGTGGAGTACCAAAGATTAAAATGAGGTGGATGGAAGAAAAATGGTAAAAAGCAAGTTATGATACTCAACATGAGTACCATGGTTAAAGATGTTTTAATGTAATCTTATTGGTATGGAAGGACCGCAAATTAGTGGGAATTAGTGTAGTATGTAATCTTATTGGTAATGTAAAGACACTTAAGTGTAGACTTTTCTAAAAAATTAAGGAGTACTCCTATTAAAAAATAAAAATTAGCGGTGACTATAATATAATGTGATGTCCGGAGAGACACCGAGAAAGCTGAAACGAAAGGGTCCAAAACGCATCTTTCATGATTGGAGAGTGCACTTACATCTTTCCAATTGGGCCTCCCTCTTTCCGCTGCAGCTTCTGCTGGACCCTCGGCCTCACCCAGTCACCCTCTTCCATCTTTCATCATAACCCCCTTGTTTCCTTTTCCTTCCCAAAGAGACCGTTACTGGGTCCACACCTTTCCGTTCTTGTGGAATCGGATTAACGTTACATTTCTAGGGCACCAATTGATCATCATATGGGGAAATGACAGGTTGTCACCTGCTTCTTTTGCACTTCAAACGGCTCCAAATCATTTAAATTTCCCCAATTTTAAGCTGGTCAAACTGGATCTTTACACTCCATCCATCCACTCTACCCAGTTGGTGTGACCCGCCCTTCACAATTACTGGAAATTGGCAAACCAGCGGTTGAAACTTCAGTGGCCATTTAATGTGGGGGGGTGTAATTTTACTTTTAAATTCTTCATCTACTGCAGATTTGAAGGAAACCCCTCTTTTTGCTTTGGCGTAGAAGCTACCCACTATTCACGTGCCTCTCAACAGATTACAAAGAGGGTATGTGCCTATGCATCACCACTGCAGATTAAAAGGATAAAGATTCCAACTTTTTTTTCCTTTTTCTTTTTTTTTTTGCACAATTTCCCTTCCCAGTTTTCAAATCAGAAAAAGATGGAATTTTTGACCTATCACTTTCTTGGGGTGTCTCCATTCATTTATTAATTCAAGGAATTACTTTGAGCTGAGCTGTAGTAGACTCTGTAGAGGTGGGGCATTTAATGATGTAGTATAAGGACTCAAATTTCTCAGTTCTAAGTTATCAGTTCTCACCCACCTCCAGAAGCTCAAGTGTGAGTGTGAGAGAGATGAAAATGGTGGGCAGGAATTGGTGTTCTTGGTTGGTGTTTGTGGTGGTGGTTTGTTTGCTTGTGGGTGTAAATGGCTGGCCAATGGAAGACCTTGTGGTGAGCTTGCCAGGTCAGCCCAAGGTTGGTTTCAGGCAGTTTGCAGGCTATGTTGATGTGGATGTTAAGGCTGGGAGGAGCTTGTTTTACTACTTTGTTGAAGCAGATAAAGATCCTCACTTGAAACCCCTAAGTCTCTGGCTCAATGGAGGTAACTTCAATTCCTACTTTCATATTTTGAATTCTAAGTTTTGACTGCTGGAGTATGTTATTTAACTGAGTGAACTTAGTTGATACAGTACTAGATTAAGTACAGAACTCAAGGAATATCTAAATGCCCAATTGCATACGTCTTTGTGTTTTTTCCCTCCTTTTCATGCTGTTTTGTCTCCAGCTTGTTTTTCTGAATGAGTCCTAAAAAGATTGTGAAAGAAAAAGGTCCATGGGCAATGTTTAAGGTTCTATGGGGGCTACCCAAGTTTGATTCTCCATGTAGGAAGGGACATGGATCTAAAAAGAATGAGACAAAAAGAATTAAAAAAAAAATGGTGTATTGATTCATGTTTGATTTGGTATTCAGGCCCAGGTTGCTCTTCTCTTGGTGGTGGCGCCTTTACGGAGTTGGGACCTTTCTTCCCTAGGGGCGATGGGCGCGGTCTTATAAAGAATTCGAAATCATGGAACAAAGGTCCAAAAATCTTTGATTATTAGGCACTTGATTTGAGCTGAATTTTATTAGATGTTGCACTCATACTGTGATCTCAATCTGAACAGCCTCCAATTTGCTCTTTATTGAATCACCTGCCGGAGTTGGATGGTCTTACTCTAATACCTCATCTGACTATAACACTGGGGATGCTAAAACTGGTAGACCCAATTCCTTCAAAACTTCCAAGCTGATTTTTATTCTGCAACACTTGATTATTATGTTAGTTAAAGATGCTTTGGATTCTCCTTGACAGCCGATGATATGCGCATTTTTATGCTTAAATGGTACGAGAAATTCCCAGAGCTCCAATCACGCGCTCTCTTCCTCACCGGGGAGAGCTATGCAGGTGCCTTCCAACTTCCAATTCCTGTTTGAATCTGTCATTTTACATAAAGAGTTTTTAGTGATCCAAAAAACTCCAAGGCATACTCAAAATACTGATCTGGTGCTGTTTTGGAGAATGAGTTCAATCTCTTGTGTGCAATTCTTAATCTCTGTTGTTTACTTACAGGGCATTACATACCACAATTAGCTGTTGCAATGTTGGATTACAATGCTAAGTCAGCTGGATTCAAGTTCAATATAAAAGGATTAGCTGTAAGAGAATTGCCTATTTTGAACTGACTGCCATTCTATACTAAAAATTAACCAATATTTTCTTCTTTACTGAAATCAGATAGGAAACCCACTTCTCAAACTCGACAGAGATGTTCCTGCAACGTACGAGTACTACTGGTCACATGGAATGATCTCAGACGAAATCGGTCTAAGCATCATGAATGATTGTGAATTCGAAGACTATACATTTGGAAGCCCTCACAATGTATCAGCAGCTTGCAATGATGCCATAACCGTGGCAAGCCGGATTGTTGGTGACTATGTTAACAACTACGACGTGATCCTTGATGTCTGTTATCCGTCTATAGTGGAGCAAGAGCTGAGGTTAAAGAAAACGGTAATTTCCCCTAAAAAAACAAAGGAAACATGAGAATCAATGCTTTGAGATGAGATCAGAACTTTTAAATGAACTGTTGTGCTTTCTTGTTCAGATTACCAAAATGAGCCTTGGAGTTGATGTTTGCATGACCGAAGAAAGGCGCTTCTACTTCAATCTTCCGGAGGTCCAGAAGGCTCTCCATGCCAATCGCACCGGTTTGCCATATACATGGTCTATGTGCAGTAGGTAATGGTCATCTCTATAATACACTAAGATACATCTTCTAGTTATGTGTTGCATTTTGTGCTATCTTTTAGTTCCCTAACTTTAACTTCTGCTTTTGGTTTTTCGGTTTGTCAGTTTCCTCAATTACACTGATTCTGATGGCAACATAAACATCCTTCCCTTGCTCGAAAGGATAATCCATAATCGCATACCCATCTGGGTTTTCAGGTAATCCATAAGCGAAATTTGCAACATCTGTTTATTCCGTCTATGCGCAATACATTCCCTAAGATAACTACAATGCTAAAAACAGCGGCGATCAAGACTCTGTGGTGCCATTACTGGGTTCACGAACACTAATGCGCGAGCTTGCCCATGACCTCAAGTTAGGCACAACAGTTCCTTATGGAGCTTGGTTTCACCAAGGCCAGGTAGGAGGTTGGGCTGTGGAGTATGGGAATATTCTCACATTCGCGACAGTAAGAGGAGCTGCACATATGGTACCTTACGCGCAGCCATCAAGAGCATTGCACCTCTTCAGCGACTTTGTCCAAGGGCGAAGATTGCCTAACACAACGCGTAATTCTGCTGAATGATTGATGGAGTTATAATAGTGAAATCTTGAATGGCAATTGGGGTTTTGGGTTTCTACTATAGTTGAAATTTTGCTCAAAGGAGCCTTATTTCAAGTACTGTTGCTTGATTAATATCTATGTATGAACTACAATGTGTCATTGTCAATGAGATTGAAGTGGATTAAACAGAGAAGAAATATTGTTTTGTTATGGATGATTTATGGAACTTTACAAAACAAGTGCTACTAAGAAAATGGTTACATTCCAACTACAAAAACAAACTAATGGTAGTACATGATCTACTGTATCAATTGTTTTTGTCATGGATTTGTTTTTGTTATAAAGATGGAAATCTGCAAAGGTGGGATTTGGAAGGTTAGCTTCCAAGAGATGATAAAAAAGCATAAATATTTATGCCAAATGCTCATGAAAAGGGAGGATTAAACATGAAGTCTTCAAGGTTTATATATTTTTTGGATGCAATATATTTGCCCAAATTGGAGTCTTAGAATGGGAGGGAAGTCACCAAAGCTTCAAAGCATTGTTTTTGTTGTAGCAAAAAAAAAAGGTGGCAAAAATTCAAACTCCCACTACAAAAACCTCAGCTCAGCTCATTGATTCATTCATCCTTTCAAACACAAACAACACAATTAACACAAGTGAACAAACAAAACATGGCCTTTCAGCAGAAATATTACTACCCCTTTCCCCCTTACAGTCCCCATTTCTCCCCTCCCCCTCCTTTCTGGCCTCACCCACTTTCTCCTCCTCCCCCTTCCCACCTTCCTCCGCCTTCATCGCCGCCTCCTCCGCCACCTAGAGAACACCCCGTTCCCCCACCGCCACCATCCCCAAAGCCTCACCCCATTGCTCCACCGCCACCATTCCCAAAGCCTCACCCTATTGCTCCACCGCCTCCCCACCACCTCCCACCTCCTTCGCCACTGCCACCGCCACCCCACCACCACTCGACAGTTATAGTGATAGTCGTCGTCTCATTCGGGAGCCTGTTGCTCCTCGGAGCCTTCTTGTTCGCCTGCTGCTGCGCTATGAAGAGGCGGAAGAAGATGGTTCGGAAGACTGAAGACATCGACGTTGAAGGGCACTTGAAGGTTCATGAGATCGTTGTCCCGGGCCCCCACGGCCCCAGGATCGAGATGCTGGACGTCGAGGGTGACGTCAAGGTGCAGGATCACATCAGGAAGAGCGAAATCCAAATGGGCAAGGGCTTGCATTCTGATCAGTCTACACCTGCAGAGGCTGCTTCTACTTCATCTGACATTGTTGAAGAGCGAAATTCTGGTGGTGCTCTTCAAGCAGGAGCTGCTTCTACTTCCTCTGACATTGTTGCTCATGATAAACATCACGGTGATCATGTTTAACAAGAGGTTTCAAGAACAACTCCTCCAAGTAAATAATCATCAATTGATTGATATTTATTGCTAATATGCAATATATTCATTGTGTATTTGTGTTCTTCAGTAATTTGTGATTGTGTACAAATTTTCTTAACTGCAAGTGTGAATGTCTTGTCTTTCTTGCTTTTGTGTTACCACAGTTTTCAGTTGGATCATCAACAAGTCTAGCAATTCCAAGAATAACAAAATTTTATTCCTTCACATGCTGAATGACAATTTTATTCTAATTCATCAATCTCCAGTCCACCAGATAGTGACTATAAAAACACAAAGATCTCAAGTACTAGATATGCAAAACACACAAAGAACTCAAGAACTAGATATAAACAGCAGCCATAAACGTTGTGGGTTCACAAACTAAGATCTGGTTGTTCAGTGTTCCATTTTGATGATGCAGCGAATACTCTCTCCGGAGAGCATCATATCGAATGCCTTGTTGATCTCCGGGAAGGTCACTTCATGGGTGATGAACTTCTCCACCTCCAGCTCCTGCATTTTGCAAATCATTATGAATGGTGATGATTCCTCCATGACTATAAAAGTCCAGCAAGTATTATTCATAAGACAGATTGATTTACCTTGTTCAGGTACTGCTCTACGACTTTGGGAATGTCGGTGCAGGGCTTGTAGTTGCCGTAGAAGGTACCCTTCAGCGTCCTCTCGTTCAAGAAGTTCACAGGGTGCGTTTTGAATGCGTCGTCTTTGCTTGGAACACCAACCAGCACACACACTCCCCAGCCCTGGGACACAAATTAGACTGTTAAGACGATTCAAAGTGTTTGAGTTCTTGGTTAAGAGGGTGAAAAGGAATCATGTTATTTACATCGTGAACACATTCAAATGCAGATATCATGGCCTGGATGCTTCCAGTACACTCCACACTCCGATCCACACCTCCATCTGTCATCTCAGCTATGACCTCTTGAACTGGTTTGTTATAATCTTTTGGGTTAACAAACTCGGTGCATCCAAATTTCCTCGCTGCAACGAACAAAATAGAGGCCACATTAATAACAAAGTACCAAAATTCATACCCACGTCAAAAGTAAATGCCGAGCTCCTACCTGTTTCAAATCTGTTTGGATTCAGATCAACACCAATGATCCTTGAAGCACCAGAAAAACGAGCACCTTCTGCAGCCTGATCAGATAACAAGAACCAATTTCAATGACATCTCCAAAAACAGGAAGGAAACCATCAGAACCTAAATTCACAATGGATTACTCACAGCAAGTCCTACAGCTCCCAATCCGAATATCGCCACAGTTGAACCCTTCTTGGGCTTTGCAACATTGACTGTAGCACCAAAACCTTCAATCCAGCCAAGAAAATCAGTCACATAGGCCAAACTGACAAAGCAATTACGCAGTTCATATAGATTTTCACAGTGTCCTCACCGGTAGCAAATCCGCAGCTGATGATGCAGACTTTGTCGAGGGGAGCAGCGGGGTTGATCTTAGCAAGACAGCCTTTGTGGACAACAGTGTACTCGCTGAAAGTCGAGGTGCCAAGGAAGTGGTGGATGGGCTGCCCCTTGATCGAAAATCTCGACTTCCCGTCATTGAGCATAGTCACCCGGTCTGTGTTGATCCTGAGAAGATCACACATGTTGCTCTCTTCGGATTTGCAATGGCGACACTCCCCACATTCCCCGGTGAACACAGGTAGGACATGATCTCCTGGCTTCACCTCCGTCACCCCTTCGCCTACACTCTCAACAATTCTACGCAAACAAAGAACACCATACGATCAACAAACAAAGAACATCATCAAACCCTAGCTCATCAAAATCAAATTTATGCTGGTTTTATTATAGATCGAAGTGACATACCCTGCACCTTCATGACCAAAAATCCTAGGGAAAAGTGGTGTTTGCCCCTGCAAATCCACATCTAATACTTCAGATTCAATACATACTTAGCAAATGCAAACAAATTTCTGATGAAATTGATTTAATGACCTTGGCTTCCCAGAAGTAAACATCAGTGTGGCACAAGGAAGTAAAAAGGATCTTCACACGGACTTCATCTTTCTGAGGCGTTGCCACTTCTACCTCCTCGATCACCAGTGGCTTCCCAGCTTCCCATGAAACCGCCGCTGCGAAACAAACCGACACTCATCCAATCATCAATCGGCAAACGGCGTGGATAATTCGTTAAACAAGAAACTGTAAATTGAACCGTAAACTAGAGCGAACGACAAAATAAAGATCAAGCCAAAAAGATGAACCCTAGAACAAAATACGAGCTCGGATTCAATCAATCAATCAAACTGCGTGAAAGAAGAGAGGAAATCGATCACATACCTTTGCACTTGATGACTTGACCGACTGTATCAGACATGGTTGCTTTGCTGATTCTTGTATTTCTTGGTTCTGCTTGAACTCGAAGGTTGGAATGCAGTATATTGGTAAAGGTGTCATGGAGGATCCAATTTATAAGAACAGCGAATGGAAACGTCTAGAGAGAGTCTGTGGATGGATTTCAAAACTACGAGGAAGGAACCAGGCGGAATTGTAAAACCGCCTACTGGTTTACAAGAGTTGGGTTTTTCGGTGGTATTCATCTCAGACAAAACCCACCTTTGAAGTCCAAACCCACCGAAATTCATCCCATTTTATTTTTTCTTTATTTTTCTAATTATTAAAACTTACCAAAAATAATCATATACAGAGACCAATTTAAACTCAATAAAAAAAAATCCAAACTTTATTAACTATATTAAAAACAATATTTATTGATAAAATAAATAAGAAGAAATCAATTTGCATTTAACCTCCTTTCCACTTAAAAAAAATACAAAATAAGTGTTATTTGGATATTTAATATATTTTCAATAGGTAAAACCTATATAAAACATCAACATTTTATCATTTTTTTATTTAATACTCCAAAAAAATGTTGTTTGTAGTTTTTGATAAACTAAAAAAGTAATGTGATAAATAAGAGTGAAGATGTACAAATTTATAAAATAATATGTTTTAATTAAAAAATACTTATAATAATGAGTATATTAATAAATTATTTTAATAATTTGATATTTAAATTAATTTTTAAATTATTAAAAATGTGTCAAAATGTCATACCACAATTATTTTCAAGCAAAGAGGGTGTTGCTAGATACACCACAAATTATAAGGTTAAAATTACAGAACGTGCAAGTCTTGTATCTAATTAATATTTAAAAAAAAAATTAACCTCTTTTAATCATGCACGTCCTTAAATAAATATCCTACGGCTACGGGCCTACCCCAACTACGCCCGCCCGGATGACAGATGCACTAAACGCACCAAGTATTTTTATTAGAGGTTCTTCTTGTACATTTTATGGAGACGGAATTCGATTTCGACTCTCGACCAAAAAAAAAAAGGACACTGAATTCGTAGGTATCAATTTAAACCAAATCGGAACGAAATCGCCTGCATCCATCTGTAATAAAAAAGTTGTGGAATTGAATCCAATATCTTGAAAGAAACCATCCAAATTGGAAACAAAACGAGTTCATGCGATCGAAATAGTTATCGGGAATAAACCAGACAACAATCGATTCCAACATCAACCTTCAATTCAGTTTAAAGCCCCCAGACCCTCACAATTTCCCAACTGATTCGCATATACCGACAAGAACATATCTCAATTTCATCTGATTACGAACAAAAAGTAAAAGAGGGATTTCGTTGGAGGTAGATACCAGGGCCAGGGCCACCGGGAGAGGAGCTGCTATTGCACTGAATTCTGACCCTTGAAAACGGCAACGGCGACGGAGACGGCGATCGAAGAGGTTGTAGGTGCGGAGAAACTCTAATGACAGATAAGGGAGATGGGAGGGAAGGGCGAGGAGGAAAGGTAGAGAGAAGGGATTGGGGAGGAAGCTTTTGTGGGGGAACAGTAACACCGACCATCTTCATCCTCTTCTTCGCTCGATCTCACACACACACTGTCTATTTTCTTACGGTAAAAATTTGTAGAATTGCTTCAGATGCATTGTTTTCGCCATAACTGTCACATCTGTGATTTGGTTAATTGACCAAAAATAAAAATATTTGAAGAATTTCAACAGTGAATAAAAAAATCCCCAAATATGTACAATTTGTTAGATCCATGATGTTAGAGGAGTCAACAATGTTGAAAATTGAAATGGTATTCTAATATATCACGTCCTAAATGCATAGATTATATAAGCTATATTTAGGAATGGAAATGGGTCGGGTGGTGGATGATGGGTCGGGTGGTGAATGGAAAAAATCTCACCCCACCCGACCCACCATCCATATCCACTTTTCATCCGTTTTTTTTTTTTGGGTTTTCACCTATTTTTTTGAGTCGGGTGGTTCGGATTCGAGTCGAATGCAAGTGAAATTGTCATCCCTAGCTATATTGAAGAAAAAAACATTCCTAGCCGGCAAGTAATTAAAAATATACCCTAATTCAAATGAGTTATGTTTCTTATTTTAACCTTTGTTGGTAAACTATAAGCATATTATTTTGTCGGCAAGTACCATGTATTAGGTCATCCGAATTTGGACTTCCCATTAACCTACTCACTTTTTAAAATAAAGATTAAATTATGTTAATTAATTTATCTATTTTAATTGATTCTATCTGTTTACAACGGTAAAGATTATTATTTTTTATGTTAAAACACGACCAATCTGAATTTATGGGACAAATACGAAGCTATGAAAAATTAAAATATATGCAAATTGAGAGTGATATGTCTTTATCTGGATCCCATTTGGTTAGCAGGTATTTGTAATTTGATATTTAGCGTATGGGTGGATTCGTAGTTTGCAGCTGGGCCCGGCCTCTAGCTCCGGTTAAAGTCAAATTCAGAAAAGCAAAATTCAAATGAATTGGATGAAGATGGAACCTTCGAATTGGCTACTTCCTTCCTCCATAGTCCATCCCCTCCCCTGTGCTCTCTCTCTCTGCCTGTGGCTGGCTGCTTTATTATTAGGGACGGTGGAAAACTGGGAATCCCGAAACCGTTGGCACATATTTTACCGCTTTAGTTTCAGCTTTTCAACTTTATGGAATTTGATTCCGTTGAAAGTGGGAACTGAATAAATTCTATCTGTTTTCATCTGGGCTGGACCTAACCTGGTGTATTTGGGCCTGCAATTGGACCTTTTTTGGGCCTTGTTTGAGATTTTTAAACTTCACTATTTATCAGAGTTGTTATTCGCATTGCTTGTGTATATTCAGGTCGTTTAGAAACGAGTAGAGCTCGAGTCGAGTCTAAATTTGAACTCAAGCTTAAAAATGTGTTCATACTCGGCTCGGCTCGTTTAGGAAATGAACGAGCTTAAGCGAGCCTAAATTTGAACTCTAGCTTAAAAATGTGCCCATACTTGGCTGGTTTAGGAAGTGAACGAACTCGAGCCGAACTTTTTTCGAACATTAAGCAATTCTATTTGATCATAACATAATAATTTATAGTAAATCTTAGGAATTTCACAAAACTCAAGCTATTCAAGCCTAAATTGAACGAATCGAGCTTAAAACTATATGCTCATACATGACTTATTTAAAAAATGAACGAACTCGAGTCGAGCTTTTATCGAATCAAGCCCAAGCCGAACTCGAACTGAACATCCCTAGCCTCCTTTTTACATATTAACTTACCATTTTCACAACCGAAAGAGAGAGGGAGGACACGTACGTTTATCGTCAAAATTGTAGTGCATAGACCAACATGTATTACGATTATAATTTATTGGTAGTCTAGCCATATACTATACCTTATAACGCACAATGTTATATTATAATATAATATGGAATGCAATGCTTTTATTTTGAAGCCAAATAATTAATCGATTCCATTTCATTCCATCGTGGACTAATTGGGTACGGTACGTGCTGCAATTAAATTATTAAACATATACTGTATCTGTGCCATGGATGGGGTCGGTTTCAAGGTATGGAGACGTTCTGAAAGCTGCAATATGGAAAAGGAGATTTTGGAGATTGGGTGACCACCCCTCCTTTTTTATATATACAATCCAAATCGACCATCGTCTCCTGTAGGTGGAGTAGCTTTCACAATCACATCCGATACCCCTTTTATAGAATATGGAACTCTCAAACCCTTATAGATCACGCCACGTTCGACCCTGCTCCAACGCCGATACAAATCAATTTTAACTTGTTGAGTCGGGTTTTAGTCTAATGAACGAAAAACATAAAAAATAAATCAAATCGCTTTTGTTGTCTCCAGAGCCGTCTAAATTCTAACGTAGACAGTAGGTAGACAAGGGGCACATCCCTGATCGCCACCATCAACATCATCAATCAACGATTCCACTTTATTTAAAGTTGAAGTCGGAGGAGAAACTTGTCAGCAATCAACGATTTCGATAGATGGGTCGGTTGATGGATCAAGTTTGGCCCTAATTAAATAGCAGTAACGTACTCTCACTTTAATTAACAATATGCATTATAATTAATGATTGAATTGATGATGATATTCGTACCCTATAATTTTACTATCTCGGATATCTTGGTATACACTACACTGATCAAATACAAGCAGCTGCGTGTATATAATTCAATTCAATTAATATTCACAGAATCGTGTATATCTCCCTCACCCTCTTTTATCCATATCCTTGATTTATTAATGTGGATAGATATAAAGGTCTTATTTTATTAATTAATACATACATACGGAGAGTATATTTTAATTTATTTACCTTATCTCAGAACTTGCCGAATAAGAAATTTACAACATTGTGTACGTATGCATATGGTCTATGATGCCGGGATTTGAACTATCTATTAGGAGGAGTTAGAACAAAATGTTTGAATTTTTTTTAGGTCTTTTATTTTGGTAATCAAAGTTATTTTTTATGTCAAATTCACAATAATTTTTTTTAAAAATTATTTCCAAGGTAAAATATAAGCCCTCTTAACTTTTAGATTAAAATATTAATCATTTAGCATTTAAGCTACGGAAATTAATTATCGAAACATCTTTTTACTTTTAAATATATATATATATATATATATATATATATATATATATATTATAAAAAAAAAAATTACATATAACATTTTCTTTTTTCCACCCGTCTTAGAGAATAGAGAGGTTGTGCCACTGATGGTCTAGATTGGGTTCTGATCAATCCTTGATTGCCATCGCATTTGGACTTATCCACAAGTCGATATATCTTGAATTAAATTTGTAGTTCGAATCGATCCAAATGTTTGTATTGCCGTTGGAGGTGGCATGGCAACCAGATCTACAACTGATCTGTGATCACTGCGTTTGGATAATATTGTGTGTCGATTATTTTACTGATTGATTATTGATCGCATTCCTCTAGGGGTGTAATCATGTGAATACGAGTAACTCGAATTCGACTCGTACTCTCTCGATAAAAAGAGCTTGTTTATTTTCTAAACGAGCCGAGTATAAACACATTTTTAAGCTCGGCTCGTTCGAATTAAACTTGAACGTCTCGAATTTTATGGAATTTCTAAAATTTCATTTAAGTTACTGTATAATGAGCAAGTAGAATTGTCTAAAGCTCGAAAAAAACTCAGTTCGATCTCGCTCATTTCCTAAACGAGCCGAATATGAGCACATTTTTAAGCTTGAGTCCAAATTTAGGCTTGGCTCGAGCTCGTTCATATTGTAAATGAACTGAATATGAACAAGCAATGATCGGCTCGAATAACAGAGCTCTAATTACTCCGGTTGTTACTGGAAACCTTTGATAATTTGACATCGGTTATTATTGCCTATTGGATTGAGGCTATTTCTGATACCTCAAAAAAATATGGGTGACTCTTTTGATGATATGTATGTTCTAGTGAATTAGGATCACTTGGAGAAAGGGGTCAAATGTGAACACGT
Organism: Persicaria tinctoria; assembly: GCA_037127255.1. NCBI lineage: Eukaryota > Viridiplantae > Streptophyta > Magnoliopsida > Caryophyllales > Polygonaceae > Persicaria > Persicaria tinctoria. The sequence goes on from JBANSL010000012.1 coordinate 14,962,143, forward strand.
ACACCGTGGAGATTGGCAAAGTGAAAGTGTGTGTGCACGTGCGTGCGTTATATCTCAACAAGTATAAAAAATTAGAGCCAAACTCGTGTACTAGTATTCATTAGTACATAATCATATATATAATGATAGCTAGTTGCAGTTGGATTTGGCACACAAAGTTTCAGGTTTAGCTAGATTTAGGTGGTGATTTTGACAAATCCCAGTTTAGGCCTACTCGGTTTTTCAGAATGATGATGATTTCCATGGGGTTTGAATTGGGTCTCGTGTTATACGCGTTTACTTACGTGTATGTATCACAATTTAGGAATATGGATTTATATATATTATATATATCCAAACAAGTAAGAAATTACAGATTGTTGAGGAAGGAGGAGATAAATGTCATGTGGGTGACGGAAAGAGGTCCAAATATAAATGGGCTACCCGCAGAAGCTGCAGCCTGCCTGCATTAAAAAACAATCTGCATTTTATCTTCCCGATAATTGCATAATATTACCCTTTAAGACCCCCTATTTGCCCAAAACCAATTGTTATGTTCAGTAGTATCAAAAAATTGCACACTCATATGTTAGACTTGTGTACATTCAGGAGGCACAATTGCCACAAGTGGATTAATTTCATGAAAATTGAACTGAATTCGGTTATTGAAATTGCGTGATCGGATCGAGGGACGAGTGTGTTAAAGTTCGTTAGAGCTCATGATCAAGGGTTGGACATGCGGTATAAGTCCAACACCTATGCATAAAATAAATTGACAATAGGAGGAGGAGTTCAACTACTTATATACTAGGCTTGTATTATACAAATTTTCGACAGAGTAAATTTTTTTTTTTTTGAATAATTTTCAACAGAGTAATATATTTATCGGTAATCAATATATGTGTTTTCACAGGATAGCATTGAAGCATGGATCAAGGATCGAGTCTTACCAGCGGCGGTAGTATGAGAGCAATTTCTAAAATAAAGGGACTCCTTGTGCGCATTGAGCGCTGGTCTCAGGTCCTTGTTACCGGTTGAGCGATTTCACCTTTGGAGCATGTGTTTTCGAATGGTTTATTGAGAATTTTTCTATGAAAATTTAAAGTCATTTTACTATACATCATATTCTGATTATTAATTAATGTCTTGCCCTCAACGAAGTTTAGCAACTTTTGACAGATTTTCAATTCTGCAGTTATATGGGTGTATTTTTTGTATTTTACAGTTTAATGGTGCAATTTTTTGGTTTCTTTGTTTGGAAGTTTAACGGAAATGGACTAAGGAGTAAGGAGCCATGAATGTGAGTTAAAGGATGATGACACGCACCGCCACTCTGACTTGAATTTGCTCAGCTGTTCCCGAGGACCACTACCATTCTCTTTCTATTCGATATGCATTGTTTCGATTTCGATCAATATGGGATTTTCCCCTTTTTTTTATAAAAAAAAAATTCAAGAGCTAAGGCGTAATTCACACGGTATACAATTATTTGATATATTTTACGCGGTACTTCCGAAGCTTTGTTTTTTTTTTTTGTCAAATACTCTTCCATCTCAATTCGAAAATTTTAAAATCACTTTTCGAGCAGCTTACTTACGAGGTCGATAACTCCTAACTCGGAACTCCGTTTGCTACGTTCGACCTGTAAAACTAATTAACGAGGAGATTGTGTGCAACAACTTTGCATAGACGACGTGGTCGGAGGAAGCAAGGTGCAGGACGTGGTGTTGAAAAAGAGTTGCAAGTACATAGTAGAACAATTTCAAAGTCGAAAAAAAATACAAAATCTTCAATCGGATTAAATTGTCAATTGATTAAGCTTCCAACAAGTTGGGATGACATATACGAAGAGAAATAAGGGTTCGAGACTTACCCAGATCGGTTGCCCATGCAGGTTGATTTTTTTGGCGTCGGGTGAGCGCAATTGGGTTGATTGTGTTAAATTACAGTGGGTAATATACGACGTGGGGGGGGGGGGCCACGCACGCCCAAGCGCATCTCGCGCACCAACCAAGCTGAGCACACAAGCCGACTGGGGTTCCATCATAAAACCAATTGGTGTTAGGTAGGTAGCCCACCGACTTATATGCAAGGCTTGTCTGGCCACGTATTATTGCCAGTTGCACTTAAGACTTAAGCCTTAAGGTCGGCCAACCAATTAACACCAGGAATCCAAACCACACCGCACTTAGCCGAACCTCAGCTCTGATACCATGTTAAATTAAGGTGGGTAATATACGACGTGGGGAGTCACGCACGCCCAAACGCATCACGCGCACCAACCAAGCCAAATGAGATTCCATCATAAAACCAATTGATGTTAGGTGAGGTAACCTACCAACTTATATACAAGACTTGAATTCAATTTTTAATCAATACAACTCAACTTATATTCTCAAATTGCAGTGAGTTGGCTCGAACTAGCGGGTCACCGCTATAAGTTTGGACTTTGGATTTGTTTGGACACACACCATTTGCCCAATGCAAGTGGGTCACCCTCACTAGTTTTTTTTTTTTTATCTTAGTCCAGTTCGATCGACTCAGTCGCTCTACATCTGGATTGGCTACTGTATGGCCCATTTAAGGGGTTGACCCTCTCACTCACAAGCGACTCCATGTTTTCAAGGGGATTCGAACTTCGAACCTCTTGGCATGGGATGTAGCCCCACAACCACTACATCAACTTGTGATTGGTACCCTCACTAGTTTTTACCCATCCACATTCACAATGATTTTAGATACACACCATTTTTTAATATTTTGATCATCTATTTAAAAGTTCAAAATTATAAGTCTTTTTAGATGTTTGCACACATATTAAGAAAACTATAAAAGTATTACTTTTATACCCCTCATTAATTATCCACAACCACTAACAACCAATAACATTTCATAAAATAAATTAAAAAGTTACCTTTCTCTTAACCCAATGCCTAAAAACCTAAAAGGACTTATATTTCTAAACAAATTTTTAAGCCTAAAAAGACTTATATTTTTTAACGGAGGGAGTATTTAAATGTGTGTTTTTTGATATATCTTTTAAATTAAATCATTAAAAAAAATATGAAAAATAAACTAATGATATTATCTTTAATTTTATGAAAATTTATACTCTTCTATACTCAAATTTGCACCTCTCGTGTTTAAATGTAAACACGATAAAATCAACCAATAACGACCGAAAATGTTTTAAAAAAAAATACAAATTTGGATAATCTTACTGTACAAGTTAGTATTTCGTGATTTTTTTCTTCAAATTTTAGGATTGAATAGGTTCTATTAAAAATTTATCATGATAAAATATTTTATCAAATTATTCATCAAAATTTCAACTGGATTATAAATTTAAACTATTCAAAATTGGTGCTATTTTCGTAAGTATACGGGCATTTAATTTAATCATTTTTTTTCTCAATACATTTTCAACGCTAAAAATATTAAAAACGGGAAGGGAGCTCAAAAAACATACCTTTCCGGGCAGGATGAACGCGCGGCTCTTCTCGCCCACGCACCCCCAATTCCGAGATGTAAAACCCCTAATCCCTAAAGCAATTGTGAAAGTTGGCGAGTCTCAGTTTGATTCAAGCCACAAAACCCACCTCGATATAGTATCGAGCCTCAATCTCGGCGTCCTCACGCCTCAGAAACCACAATCATCCTCATCCACTCTCGTTCACCGGGAGATATACTTGATCTTTGCGAGCGGTGGTCAGGAAATCGGTAGTCGGAGTGTCGAAAAGGTGGGGAAAAATTACAGAAAAAGGAAAAAAGTGACTCGCCGGAAAGGGGGTTGGCACTGTGCTATGCGGTTGAGTGCGCAGTGGGGGCCCGTCGATGGCGGGGCTTCGCGTCTGCCGGGATGGAGGTATGTTGCGTATACATCTCCCAATCTTCTTCATTCTTTCTTCTTTTTTCGGTCTGGTTTAAGGGTTTGGTTGGATGGGTTGAGAACTCGCTCTTCTCATCCATTCCCCTCCTTATCCCTTCTTGTCTCCTTCAACAAATCTAATTACAAAGTGTTCTGTTTTTGGTCTGAGATGCTGTCGGTCGGAGAAGACGAAGGAAAAAAAACCTATGGACTCTGCGTTCATCGCGAATCCATTGAATACCCCCCGTTTATCGGGCCACAAATCCCGCTTTGGCGGAGTTCACTCCTCTGAGGAGGGTTTACTCCCCAAAGATGAGGTTGTTCCTTCTCACCTGAGCAAGGTTGGCTGCAAATTCAGGCGAAAATCCACAGTCAAGGCAAAACTCATCTCCCTCCTAGGTAAGGTCCAGGTTAACACAATTGATTTCAGTCTCTTTTGGATCTTCTGGTGCCTTGGAAATACTATCTTCGTTGGTTCTATCATGATATTTGGTTGGAGAAATTGCATTGTTAATAAAAGTCGATTACGTAGCCCCTCTCCTCTGGCCTCGTTTGATTTCTGGAGCGTAAAAACCAGGGATTTGGGTGTGCAGCATGGAGTAGGACTTTCATCAACCTCCATAATTCATGGTAACACCAAAACCAGGGAGGTTCGTTATGCACCCTTCTTTTCTAACTCCCGAAAGGGCCCAAATCCTCCTAGCGAGGCTAAACAACCGATTCAGGGCCCCTTCCCTGATGAAGTATACAGTCGTCAGAAACAAAAGTTTAAACTGTTATTGTTTGAGCTTATCTTGGATTGTTTTGTAAGTTCTATGGATGGTTTTCAAGAAACTTTCGATATTCTGGCACTCACCTCTTTGCTCGGTCTTCAATCCGATTTGATTTTATTGTTATCGACTGCCTTATCTCTTCAGTGTAACTGCTTTTATTTGATTTGTGCTGTTATGGGTGCCAGGCTTGGCGACATCTCATGCTGTCGTTGCCTCTCATTTCTGTCATTTGCACCCTTTCTTATAAGGTTTCAAGTTTACAGTAAACAAAATTCAGAAGAAATCAAATACAAGTCCTCTCTGTTAAGGGATGCTCTCATTTTGTTGTTCCGTGTTATCATTAAGAATGTTATGAAACACGCTTGTTTTTCTCATCTGATCACCCTCTCGTTTGCTGAATGTGCTTATGCCAGCGTTGCTTGTGCAGTGCGGGTCATGCAGTCTTTGGTGTCCAGGCTTGCGCCTAGGCACTTGGTGTCTGTGGTTGTGAAGCTACTACATGTCCAGCTGTTGGTTTTCAGCTTTGGAGTTGTCCGGTGGATCTTCTTCGGCTGTGTTGATTGCTGGCTTTTAGGTTCGTGCTTCATTGTACAGTCTCAAATCGAATTCCATCTTACATCTTTTATAAACTACTTCAGTCAAGATTCTTTTATGTTGTCTTGGAGTCCTATTTTTAATTGGGACGAGAACCCCGTTCTCTCCCCATCCAACCCCCGAAAGGGCCCTAAATCTCTCAATGAGAGTCAAAAATTTGCAGGGAAGTCTTACTATTGTACAGACATGATGGTTATCTGGTCCCAGGTTCATCATCGGGCTCTCCTTTGTATTATAAGTATATGTATGTTAATGGATTCGATCATCTACTGGATCCGAGTTTGCTCCCAAAAAACTTGCTTGGTTGTTCATGTAAGTATACTGCACAGGTGCACGGTAAAAAAGGATCCAAAATTATCTACTATGATACACTTAGCTGGATTGGGCGTTTGGCCTCTTGTTCCCTTGCAGTATTTTAATGAAAATTCAATTGATGATCTATATGAGTGGAAATTTTTGAAGATTAAGAACTTGTGGATTAAAAACTTGCTTGGCTATTCATTTAAGTCTACTTTACGTTTCTTGTCTATCCTCTCATTGGGGTCTAGCCTCTCCATCACAATATTACATAGTAATCCTAATTTGGTATTGAAATCTACGTTCTGCTGCACACTAAAATACCGAAATAACTTGTGGTGGTGCAGTGCCTGTCCCGGGTGGTGTGGCCCTTCGCGCTGTGGCGCCGGGGTGGATGGTGTTCAGTTGCCTTCCTGGTTTGTTCTGGTTTGGCCTCTCATAAAATGGGGCGGTGAGTCCCTCTTCCCTCCTCACAATCAACTCTTATTACCTTATATTTTCACAATATCTAATCAAAGATCAATCTTTCAAAATCATTCTGGCATTTCAGTGTTGTGGAATGACAAAGGAAAAATGGTGGTGATGGATAATGTCCTCCTACTCCCCAAATCCCGCAAGGGCCCATCGAATCCTTTTGCGGCTTCTCTCTCGAAGGAGATTTATTTCTTCTTTGAGGAAAAGTTCTGCATACTTGGATTCACCTTAAAGAATTGTCTTTCTCTAACTGTTAATTTCCTTCTTGAGGAGTCCGGCACCACAATTGTTGCGGATTATCAATGGCATTCTTCTGCCTGTTGTACATCATCTTCCTCTGTGTATTGGCTTTTCAGATGGAGGGCGTCTTTGATGCACCACAAACACGGGTATCACCTAAAGCTACACCTTGACTCAACCTTTAACGGAAAAAACAGTGCTTCTCGCAGCTTGCTGTCAGAGAAGAAATCCTTATGGTTTGCTGATCCAGGCTTTGGGAAATTTGATATTCATTCATCCAGTTCATCTAAAACAAGGACTTCAAGTCACACTCACATCCCTCTTAAGGGGGGCAATAAACTGCAGCTGATGAGCATTCCTGCACATCTGATGTGTCGTAACAACCTTGTATGGAGATGGTGTAGAGCTACCTGTTTGAGTATGGTTTTCATGCTTATTGAACGAGCTAAATGCCACGTACCTGATCTTGGTAACACTGCCTTTAGGGTAGGTAAAACAACTATAAATTCCCACTGTCATATCTACTTCTTTGTATTAAATAATATGGTTAATTGTGTTAATGAACCAGATCAATCGTGTATGGATGGTTGCATTTGTCAAGTGATTATGTGGAATGAAGAGTATATTGTATATATGTGCTATTCGAAACATACTATCAACGCATATCAGTGGAGTATTTGCTCTTTTAAGAAAATTTTCGATTGCTATGATTACTTGGTGTGTATTAATGTCTCACCTAAGGGTGTGAAACATGAATTACGACCCCGATTAATGGGTATAATGAAGATGCAATGTAGTAGAAACATAGAAGTATATGGTATATGGAGCATGTGGGGGATTGAAACAAAATATAGTATATGCACCGTTTATTCCCTTAATGGGCACAGAATGGTTTTTGATCCCAATTTACACTCATCTAAATGGCTTCCTAAGCTGGACAAGAAAAAGAAAAAATCGACTTCGTTGCTCTTGAAATATTTATTCCATTTTTTCTGCTTGAGTAGCTTGCCAAATCGACTTCGGTTGCGGTCTGTATTATTGTTACTATTGTTGTTACTATGGGGTTTCTCCATCTTCTTTGTGATGTATGGCGGTTTAATAGTTAAATTAATGTTAATAGGGTTAAACCATGTAGTTAAAAACTTGTTGTTAACTAAAAGAATATATAATAATATGAGATTAACTTCTTGTCTACTTCACATTAAATGGCCAGTAGGGATCTGTTGGGCCAGGTGGTTCTCTGCCTCGGCTGGGTCTCATCACAAGAGTTGGGTTTCCTGGTCTAACATGGACTGGGTAACGGGCAGTTTTTGTGTCCTCAACATAAGGCTCCTTAGGAGTATTTACAAACTAGATTATCAAAACTGTGTCGATGAAAGGACTCCGCCTCCCTGTCCTTTCATCACCGATGATGTTTTATGAAGATATGCTTCTGGAACTGCCGTGGAATAGGAAAACGTACATTCTGGACGGAAATAGATTCACTATGTAAAAACGAACACATCCAAATCTTGTCGCTAGCAGAAACAAAAGCGGAAAATATTCCGGACGATAAGTTATGGAAAAATATTGGGTTTGATGAAGGGATTTGGTCGCCGTCCATTGGGAGATCGGGCGGCATTGGGGTCATTTGGAAGACTCACCAGATGCTTAATGTATCAATATCAGTGTCGGTGCACACCCCCCGCATTATTGGACTTAGACTAGAAAGTGTGCAGTGGGGTTTTCCGATTTTGGCGCTCTTCGTTTATGCTCCACCAAATCTAAATGATAAAGATGCCTTCTGGGAAACATTAATAACAATTGTAAACAACTCCCCTATTCCGTGCATGGTCTTAGGGGACCTGAACGAGATACTATGCAGTGCTGACAAAGTAGGCGGAGCCACTACCCGACCATCAAGATTTTCTCGGTTAATCTCCTTCAAAAACGATTGCAACTTGTTTGACCTACCCACGTTTGGAAACCAGTTCACATGGAGAAAGATTGTGGAGGGTAACTTCAACACCCACGAAAAAATCGATCGGGTATTAGTTCACCAACAGATTCTTACGTCTTTCCCAAATATGATAACCCATAACGGTGCATTCTCTTCCTCGGATCATTGTCCAATTTCTATATCAATCGACGACGGGTCTTCCTTCAAAGCCCCGCCTTTTAAATTTGAGAACGTTTGGCTTTTAAGGAAAGACTTTCGCAATATTGTAAAGCAATCCTGGCGGGCGTCCTGCCCTGGCTCGGCTATGTTTCAACTACTGTTTAAACATAAACTATTGAAAAAAAGGGCAAAAGAATGGAATAAAACCAATTTCGGTAATATCTTCCGCCAACTAAAGGAGTTAGACTCAGAACTCTTGCTCATCCAGTCCTCGGGATCATCGACAAACTCCCAAATATATCAAACAAAGGAAAAACGCCTAATTTCGAAGCGAGAAAAGCTAATTCTATTCCAGAAATCATATTGGAGCCAAAGGGCAAAAACGAAACACCTCAAACTCTCAGATTCGAACACGGCCTACTTCCACCGAGTGGCTTCGGGTCGGAGACACATGAAACAAATTCGAAACATAACCTCTTCAAGCGGAACACTGATTCTGGGCGAGGAGAACGTTAGAAATGAGATAAAAAAGGAATTTGAAAACAGATTTAAAAAAGAGTCTATTGATGATGGGCTTATGTCTAACTTCCTGGACCTAATTCATCCTTCCATCTCGGCAGATGAAAATAGTTTCCTTATTGCACTACCATCAAACCTAGAGATTAAGACGGCGGTGTTCAGCCTGGGCAAAAACAAGTCCCAAGGCCCGGATGGTTTTACAACTGAATTTTATACAAAATACTGGGACATAGTCGGGAAATCAGTGATCTGTGCGGTCAAGGGTTTTTTCCGCTCAGGGAGAATACTCCGTCAAATAAACCACACTTTTATCTCCCTGCTCCCAAAGAGGGACAACCCAACCTCCACCTGTCACTACAGGCCTATCAGCCTATGTTCTAATATATACAAAGTAATCTCCAAAATATTAACTGAAAGATTAAAAAGGGTAATCGGGAAACTCATACATCCTTTACAAGGAGCTTTTGTGTCGGACAGGGCGATACAGGACAATGTCCTAATTGCCCATGAAATTTTCCACTCATACAAAACCCGTAAGGGACGTGAAGGATGGCTGGCAATAAAATTAGACATGGAAAAAGCATACGATAGGGTAGACTGGCACTTCATCAAGAATGTGCTCCTCAGATTTGGATTTCACGACACTTTTACTTCATGGATTATGGAGTGTATAACAACCGTTTCTTTCTCTGTACTAGTTAACAACGGCCCTACAGAACTATTCTTTCCATCCCGTGGAATTCGCCAGGGGGACCCTCTGTCCCCTTTTCTATTCCTGTTGGGTGCTAAGGTACTAGCCCGTAAACTTGCAGCTGAAGCCAACCTGGATAGACCACAAATTGGCTTTCCGATTGGACAACACGGGCCGCGTATTCCGTTCCTGTCCTTCGCAGATGACATCATTATCTTTTCCAAAGGAAGCGTGGATGCGGGGTGCAAAGTAAGATCGATAATTGACGCGTATTGTCGGGTGTCGAGCCAGAAGGTCAATTACCATAAATCTAGTTTTCAAGCGTCGCCAGGGATTCCAAACCATAGAATCCTTGAATTATGTAACTGCCTCAACATTACAAACGAAAACTCTATAGAAAAGTATCTGGGCTGTCCTATTATTAATGGTAGAGTCACCAACAGTACATTTGAAGATATCGTCTGCAAATCGAAACAACAACTATCAAAGTGGAGGGCCAATGCGCTTTCCCAGCAGGGTCGTGCAACCCTTATCAATTCTAACCTTTCGGCTAAACCTCTGCATGTAATGCAGAATTTCATGCTCCCCGTAGCTATACATAAAGAACTGGACCAAATAAACCGTTCTTTCTTCTGGAACAAGGATTTACAATATCGGCCGTTAATTAGTTGGGATAGGATTTGCAAACCGAAGCAACATGGCGGGTTGGGAATTCGCAAATCTGGCGATATGAATGTTGCTCTTCAGATGAGACTTTTGTGGAAAATACTGGCTGAACCGAACAATATCTGGGTAACATTAATCAGACATAAATACCTACGTTCTGCTAATATTTTCGAGTACAAACGATCGGGAGCCAGCTCGTGGCAATGGGCTAAGCTTGCTAACTTAATTGACACTTTTAAAACAGGCCTTATTTGGTCGGTAGGAAACGGACGCTCAATAAAATTCTGGACCGATAATTGGATCTCTACCTACACCTTAGTGTCTCGGGTGGGTAATATCCAGGGATACGATCAGGATAAGACCGTTAGTGACTATATTATGGGGGGGAAATGGTGGTGTGAAAAGCTGCAGAAGGTACTACCAAACAACATTGTAAAAGAAATTTTAGACATTCCTATTCCAGAATCAAATCTACAAGACCGCCTATACTGGTGGCCAGATAGGGAAGGATGGTTTACTACAGCCAGCGCCTACAAACTGATAACAACACAATCCTCAGCTCCGACCGATACGAACGCTTGGATTTGGAAAACTGATGTTCCCCCTAAGGTGAAGAATTTCCTATGGAAGATTGCACAAAATGGACTGCCCACTGCTGTGCGCCTATCGTGCAGGGGGTCGGCTGTCCCAACTACTTGTTCACTATGCAATACGGGTCCCGAGGACGAGGCTCACCTGTTCCTAGAATGCCCTTTCATACGGAAAATATACCGACTTCCGAGTCAAGAACAAACAACAATTACAACAATGATCATCCAGTCCCGGGATTTCAGACCCATTCTATCTAGCCTTGGAACCAGCTTAACGACTGCCGCTCTGACCGATCTATCCTTCGCTTGGTGGACTACCTGGTACATCAGGAACCAAAACTTGTTTCAACAAGCACCAATCCCCCAGCACCAAACCGCCGTCCATCTGGTCAGATCACACATAGATAACTGGAAGAGAACATCCGCGATCGACGGTGAAGGTGATGACGATATGCATCCCTCCTCAAGAGTCTATCCAAGAAAGACCGACAAACAACGTCCAATTAAATGGCGCAATCCTCCGTTAGGGTGGTTCAAACTTAATTTTGATGGTTCGTCTTTAGCCTACGGTGACAGTACGGCAGGTATCATTATCAGGGACTGGAATGGCCACCCTGTCACCATCGAGCACAAATTACTAGGAAAACAGCAAGCCATCATGGCAGAAGCTCTCGCCCTCAAACTGGGAATCCAGAAGGTATTACAACTGCACATTGAAAGAATCCAGGTTGAAGGTGATTGCAAAATAATTATAGACTATCTAAACAAGACGGCTAAATGTCCGTGGGAGATTGAACTAATCCTCTCCGATATTCAAGTCATGTTGTCGACTGTAAAAGAAGTAGGTTACTTTCATGTACCTCGTATGAGCAATAGAGTGGCTGATAAGGTTGCACACCTTAGCCACTCTGCCCGGGGTAATGATATTCACAACAATCCAGGTCTTATTGACCTCATCCACAAGGATGCTGCCGGGTAGGGCTTGCCCACCCGAATCTTTTCCTAATAAAAAAAAAAAAAAAAAAATTAAAAACGGGAAGAAAAAAAATGATTAAAATTAATTATTACAGTGGGATTTTTTTTTTTTTTACCGTTCTCTCTCGGCGCCCTCCTTTTTTGTATATAAAAAGCACAACCCAGTTGCTCTCTCCCTCTCACTCGCAGTCCAAACCAACCATTTCATTTGAAATCCCAAACCCCCTCAAAAACTGCCCACTCTCTTTGTAACAGCCTAAGATTTAGAAGACGAACAAAATCCCTATTTCTTCTTTTTTTCCGTCAAGGATTTCTCTCCTCGATCTGTTTCTTGCTCCGTTCTCCATCAAGAACCATGAATGTCCTGCACTTCTTCTTTGGCGTTTGTGGTGAGTCTCTCTCCCCCTACTTCCTCTTTCTAGGTTTCTGTTTCTGTAACTGCTTTCTAATTTCATGCTCTTTGTGTGCAGGAAATGCAACTGCTCTGTTCCTCTTCTTGGCCCCTACGTACGCAATTTTGGTTCCTGTTCTTGATTTTTCTTCCATTTTCGGTTTTCATTATTGAAACGCTTTCCAGAGTTTGATCTCGTTTTTGCTGCTTCAACGGAAAATTGATCCAGGAATTGATCTATTTTTCTTCGAATTTCGGTTTCAACAAATTTATTGCGTATCGTATGGATTTGTTCATCACTACTTGCAGTTGAAGCAGTTTCCCCAAATTAATTGCTCAATTTGTTGAAGACGCTTACATACTCTGACACCGATTTTCAAAAAATATATGTTGGTTGGGAATTGCAGGGTGACATTTAAGAGGATAATAAAGAACAAATCGACAGAGCAGTTCTCAGGCTTCCCCTACGTCATGACCTTACTCAACTGCCTCTTATCCGCTTGGTACACTCTATCTCTCTCTTCGTTAGTTTCAGTTTGAATTTCAATTTCAATTTGGTAAGCAAACTCTAGGGATTTCACATACAACTAAATTAAATGGGAGATCGATTGATTGATTTCAGGTACGGCCTACCTTTCGTGTCCCCAAACAACATACTGGTATCCACAATCAATGGAACAGGAGCCGTGATCGAGATCGTCTACGTGTTCTTCTTCCTCTACTACGCTCCAAGGCGCGAGAAGATGAAGATCGGTGCCATCTTCGCCCTCGTCCTGACGGTGTTTGGTACGGTGGCGCTGGTCTCCCTCCTCGCTCTCCACGGCAAGCACCGGAAGCTCTTCTGCGGCCTCGCAGCCACCGTGTTCTCAATCATCATGTACGGCTCCCCTCTCTCCATCATGCGCGTCGTCATCCGGACCAAGAGCGTCGAGTACATGCCGTTCCTGCTCTCGCTCTTCGTCTTCCTCTGCGGCACCTCCTGGTTCGTCTATGGCTTGCTCGGCCGTGACCCCTTCGTCGCCGTAAGTAATTAACCTAATGCAACGTTTTTTTCCCCTAATCGACGCTTAAATTACAATTTACTGTAACTAACCAATCTAATCCGACGGTTTGCAGATACCGAACGGGTTCGGGTGCGGCCTAGGAGCGTTGCAGCTGATCCTGTACTTCATCTACCGCGACAAAAAGGAGGGCGGTGGTGGGCCCGAGAAGAAAGGACAGGTGGCGGAAGGCGACGTGGAGGCGCAGGAGATGAAGGAGAAGCTGCCCACTTCCACTAACGGCGACGCCGCGCTCAACGGCCACGTCTAGGGGGCACGTGTCACAAATCTGACGGGTCCGATTTGTGAGATGTAGCTAGTAGTACCGTACCGGTAGTGGCCCGAGTTTGGTATTTTCGTGACTCGTCCGTCGTACGTATGTGTGTTATAAAGTGTGGTGTGTATTCGCGATTTGATACGGATCCGATCGAAAGCGATCGGTGAGTGCTTCAAATATGAACAAGTAGAGGTTTGGTTTGCTTTTGCAACGATTGAGTCTGTAATGTGTGTCTCTCGTTCTCTTGTGTGCGATTGAGGTGGATCCATCGAACAATATTGATTGGAGATGGAGGGTGGATAAGGTGGCGTACCGAAATCCAACCGAGGCGGGAAACCAAGAAAACAAACCGGGACCATTTTTGGCATTTCAAAAACAAGGTGTAGAAAACGACTCGTGAGAATCAAACCCATTGTTGTCGCACTTGTTGTATACCCTCCAAAAATACTATATATTCACGTGAACCACGATCCACAAAAATGAGAGAATAAATATTTTTAAAAACATTCAATTCCTTGATTAAAAATGTTTGACAAGATTGTATTATATAATATTGATGAGATAAAAAAAAATGTTTGATAATATAATTCTTATTAAATTACATTGTTATTGTTAGGAATTAAGGCTGCACTCGTTCAAATGTCTGATTAGGTCCAAATGGTTTTTTAGTCCGGTTTAAACACAAAGGATCAAGAGCGATCCTAAATAGAAAACCGAAAGCAAGATAATATGGAAACAAACGATATGTCATCCAATATGCTATAAAGGCCAAACAAAAGAACAATACAAGGATCCTAAGAGGGCAACTAAGCAACATCAAATGAAGAAACTGAGAAGTATAAACGAGACATGTAATGAGTACAAATTTGAAGCAAGAAGGGAAGGGATGAAAACCCCCTTAAACCGAGAAGACGAACTCAGCATGGCTGTGATATCAGCTTGGCGCATCGGCGTCTTCGACCTCCTTGTTGGCTTCTCTACCTCATCTCGATCTTCATTGTTGTTGCAGGAAGGTTGACAAAGCATGCATTCTTCTTCCTCGGATCTCCTACTCTCTCTTTCTCTGCTTGAGTCTGGCTCACATGGAGATTGCTCAACAACGAGCCTCTCTCACTGATGAACCCCAACTCGAGCCCCTCTCTATCTTCTTACCTCTCTGCCTTAGATTCTTCGAACGGAGCCCGAATCCCTGGCCTTGACTCTCTCCTGATTTCAGCCATGGGAGATGAACTCCCAGGCTCCTTTTTTGGAGCGGCATCTACAGTGCCCGACTCACCTTAGGGTCTTGGGCCTAAAGGCCCAATTCAGACACCTATCAAAACTAACAATCCAACTAAACCCCTAATAAATCAAGTCCAAGTAAACTAGAGTTACAATTCTCATCCGATATAAAGTAATGTAAATCAATGGAGGTGAAGTTGGATTGAAGAAGAGGTTGGGTTCAAGGATCTGCCTTTGAAGAACTCCCTCCTTGCTCTTTCCTAATCTCTGTCGATTGTCGTTCACCCAACACCTAGTACAAATCAATGAGGCATTAATAAATGGAGTCATGTCTCTCCCTGGTTCTTGATAATTGATTTCTGCCACACTCTTGAGTCTTGATTGCTTGATTTGTGAGTTTCACTTTCAAATTAGGAGGAGACGAGAGGAGAGATGAGCAACGATTGAATCGCTACCACTGCACCAAATGCAACACTACTAACTCTCTCAAACTGATTGTGGCGTTCTCACGGCGAACGTTGCTCCTCTCTACCACAAATTCAACCACCTCCCTTTTTTTGAACAAAAAGTACATTTCAGTTTGCACCTTCAAAATCCATGTTTTGAGATTCAAGAACAAAATAGGGTTTGATTATTTTCTTGTAACGACAGTGAAATCCATGAAATCGATGATTGTTATTGGAGTTTTGGTTATTTTCGTGCAATTTCTTCATAATTATCTTGTTAATAGATATTTTAATATCTTATTAATAGACTTTATGTTTTTCAATAAGATTAATTAATGTTATTAATGAGCTTTTATGGACCAAACCCCTTAATATACCTTTGAAATCTAAACACACCAATTGTGAGTTGATTACTCTATTTTGATGTGGCTATTAGTCTATAGAAATACAATATATGGGCCTATGTGAATTACATTCTCCATCAGTTCATGTACACCACTAGTCGATTTGGCCCACTTTGCCTCTATATACTCCGTAGTATTTTTTTAACAATATTTTTAAAAAATGAGGTACATTTTAGACAAAATGGTGAAAATAAAATACTCCATTTATAAGAGCATCTACAATTATAGGAAACCAACCTTATCATTTTACTTTTTCATCGAATTTGAGTAACCTAACCTTTCTGGACAACCTACCCATGTATCTCAATATATTGATAACGGGTAACCTTCCCAAATTTGAAACCAAGCAAACAAGGGCATGTGTCCTTTTAATAAATTATTTTTCATTCTTTTTTATTTAGGGTAAGATAGAAGAAGTGATTTGAAGAACCGACTATTATAGGAAGTTAAAAATGAACTGGGAATGGTTACAAATAAAATTAGTGAAAAGGATATGAAAGAATGAGGAAATGTCCTAAAATGTGTATCATTTTTACATAGACATCCTTAGACAGGGATTTGAGTGGTTGACTTAAAAAAAAAACTTCTATACAAAAATTTAAACCCACGTTTTATATTACTTTTGCTAAAGCATTTGAAGTATATTTGGATATTTGTAATGAACTATTGTAAGGTGGCTGTGGAAAGATCAATCATGCATTACTTTTGAGTTAGTGGTTGATAATGGGAAAAGTAAATAAAAATATCAGCCATAGTGATGATGATATGTCATATGTGTATATGTCTAACTATGATTCTGGTTAGCTAGGGAGAAAGAATTTGGCAGTTGGCATCCTTACGGATGATGCTATTTAGAATTGCGTCTCAGGGGCAGGTCAAGTCGGTGAACTCAATCTCAAGGTGAGATAGACGGTCAGCAGTAAGATTGATTTTCCTAAAGACATGAGAGATATCAAATTCAGAGAACTTACACATGGCGCATAGAGTGTCGGATACAAACATCTCTATCTCGCCAAAGCAAGACGCATTGTATATATATGATTCCTTACACGTATTATATATATTATAAATATTTTAATTTTTTTAATAAGAAATTAGCTTAATAAAAATATATATGGTATTTTTTTTAATTTAAATTAGGGTATTGGACCACCGATTGCCCATAAAAGATCACCGTTTTAGTCTCAGTTACAATCTTCTCTCCTTTGCTTGATTTTGCCTTTTTCACAAGGTAATCACTTTTGTTTCTCGTCACTTTCTCCCTCTATTTAGCTTTACTGATTGTTTAATGTTACCGTTTACTGCTTTGTGGTCTGCCTTTCTTTTGATTTTTTTTTGGAGATGCTTTGAACAATTGCAATCGGTTGAAAAAAAAAATAGAAGAAAGTGGTTATTCATCATGTTGCTAATAGTTCTATGTTGTTTAAGCATTTTACTATATTTCATTCATGGAAGTAAAAAAATTACAACCATATTTTTTTGACAAAGATGCCCCATTGTTCTTCACGCCTTTAGCCCCGAAACACTCAGAGCCCTTGACTTCTTGTAAGAGTTACCTCTCCCTTACACTAGGACAATGAGTCATTGGTAGCCTAGTATCCCTACTTGTTTTTCCATTGATAAACATGCCCTTAGAAATATGATAGTTTATCTATTTAATTTATAAGACAAATACCAAAAAGTTACTAGTTCTTTTCACTTCTACAAGTAATTACAAATTTATCCAAAAGAAGAGAAACACTTAAATTGATTTCTAAGGTTAGGGTCTCACATTGATCGAGCACTAGATTGATACCCCATAATTAACCGCATTGATCGTGCTGTGATGTCTTGGGATCTTTGTCCCACATCGAAAAACACGAGAACCCGAGCCTTGCAT
Organism: Persicaria tinctoria; assembly: GCA_037127255.1. Taxonomy (NCBI): domain Eukaryota; kingdom Viridiplantae; phylum Streptophyta; class Magnoliopsida; order Caryophyllales; family Polygonaceae; genus Persicaria; species Persicaria tinctoria. The sequence goes on from JBANSL010000012.1 coordinate 14,979,565, forward strand.
ATAAGTCAGTGAGTCACTCCTCATATTGCCAATTGGTTTTAGGATGGAACTCTGCTGGTCTTGTGTGCTCGGCTTGGGTGCGCATGATGCGCTCGGACGTGTGGACCCCCACGTTATATGGCCCATCGGGATTTATCAGATCGGGCTATGAAGAAATAGAAGAATGAATTTGATTTGTCCTCGGTCACAATACTTACTTTTTGCCCTCCTTTTATTCCTTACCTTTTTGGTTATATTTTTCTTTTAATATTTTCATTAGATTATTCATTATGTTACCCATATATTTAAAATAATTCTTCTAATTTTTACTTCTATGAATTTTTTTTACTGTCAATATCATATTTAAACCACAATTTATGAGTTTTTTTTATCATACTTTTCAATCCTATCATTTTTTTTCATTTACCAATGACAAATTCGTTAAAAAATTTATAATTTTCTTTCAATAATTTTAAAAAAAATCTTAATCCTTCCCTACACACATATATATATATAAATTATTAAATTATTTTATGAATTTTTGTAATAAAATATCATATTTATACCATAATTTATGGTTTATTTTCAATATATTTTTTAAAAATTTCTTTATTATATATACCGAGGAAAAAAAAAATTCTCGACCAAAAATTCCGCCCCCCTCTAGAAAATCCTACGGCCGTCACTGGTCACAAGTGGAGACCTTACAAATCAATCATGGATCAAGTACTGCAAGTTAATTTCTTCAATTCATGGAGTGCTCATATTTGTAGAAGAATAAATTGCAAGCCAAAAAATATTAGTTGATGGAGACATCAAAAATTAATTTGCAGGTTGTCCCAATCTTGTTATAATCAACCCAACCATAAGATCTTCAATCGGTTTGAACTATGGATAGAATATTAGAAACCCAACTTCTCATAGTCTCCATGGTGGGTATCGCTCTTTGCATTGCACTATTTGGAAACATTTGATGGTCGCAGGCCTTGCAGAGTGTTGGATTATCTCGCAAAGCCTTGTGAGACGCAACTCTTATTATTACTACTGTATTATTCACGGTGTAACATTGTGAAAGGGGAGGCACTACGAGAGTACGAGGTTGGAGCCTTTGGCCATAGGCGTCGACGGTAAGAGGAGAGGTTGTTGTAAAACCTAAGATTCAAACTAGAAATCGGTTTTAGAAGCGGAAGTGAATACGATCAAGAACGATAAACGACAGATTGAATAGAAATCACATGCAAGAATACGAAAGACAACGATTTTACGTGGTTCGGCAAATTTGCCTACATCCACGGGGCCTCAAGAGTTGGCCGAATCCACTATAGAGAGTTTATACAAAGGATGATACAAGCAACAATAGCAAACAACCCTAGATCTAACATGCATGTGAATCAGAAGTACAAAGGAATGAGAGAAAGTCCCCATGTATAGGAAAACCGGAGATCGAAGAAGGATTCGATCTTCAAGAACCCTAGATCTCAGAAGGCACAGGAGAGCAACCACCCAGGAGGATGCCGGAGCTCGATCCACCTTCACATAGACGCCAACAACAACCTTTCTTCTCCGAGTGCTCTCAAGCCCACGTCAAGAGCTGGAAACACTCAAACCCTAGCAGAGCGTTTGTGAGGAGAAGGAATGAAGAAGGCTGAAGTGAAGAGCTCCAACGAAGGATATGAACTTATATAGCTAGGTCAAGCCCGAGCTCCCAAAACGCAGCACTTCACATAAATGCAAGGAAGGCTTCGGCGTCTCTCTACACGGGCTAACGAGCTCAATCCGGATGCTGAGATCATGGGCCGGATATTGGGCTAAGGCCCAATCCGTTAAATCCTCCTCCTTTAATATTCTTTATACATATGATGTATATAATATATGTTACACATATATGTTAGACCCCACTATTGAATCAATCCCGTTAGAGGATCAAGCTTACCAAGCTCAATACGACTTAGTCGAGATCGATTCTAATAGTGCATCATATATGTATACTATATACTATACATCACCTGTATAATCATCATACACACATATATGTCCATACACAAATAAAACAATATTACATGCCAAAGTAAAAGACTTAGGAAAGTAACACATAACATTACAGTTGTCGATGGCCATGGATGTCGACGACAATAGGGAATAGGTGTTGTCAACAATCATATATCCTCTTCTGCTTATGTTCTCCTCTCTCCCAAATGCTCTCTTTTATGAGCAAATTTGTAAAAGTAAAAAAGAATGAGAATGTAATTTTTAATGTTTATCTTACCATTTGATAAAATACAGTCTTGTCAAGTGATCAATGAAACTACCGTTCTACAAAAAAACGCTATCGATCTCCTCTCTCTAACTTTCTAGAGAGAGGGAATCTTCAATTGCTCTTGTCAGAGGCCGGTTTTCCGTTCTTAGGTGGCTCTTAACCCCTCTTCGGAGGCATTCAATATAATCCCTCTTCAGAGGCACTCAGCTCCTCTACGGAGGTTGGGTTTTCTTCTCGTTCGAAATTTGCCTCGTCGGAGGTCCCTAATCCCCTCTCCGGAGGCGATTTCCTTTTTCTGTTGGCCGATTGGATGGCTTTTGCTTCCTTCCTCTCGCCTTTGGGATGGGCGACGACTCACCCCCGTTGTCGGCCTAGGTTGTATACCCCCTGTTGTCGTTATGTGCAAGCCGGTATCAAATTTTGGGGTTGTTTGGCTTTTATTTCCGTTCAGCCTCCTAATTCCCCTTTTGAGTTTAATTTGTGTGTAACTGGAACCAATTCTGGTTGTCTCTTTTTTATCCTACCCGGGCTCGATTGTTCCTCCTTTGTCTGGCTCCACTTCCATCATGTCGTTGCTCGGTCGCCGGCTATCCTCTTGGTCTGCCGTCGGTGGCGCTCGGTGGTGTATTCTTGGTGGGTTTTGGCGCTGGTGGTCCGTCGGTGGTCGGTTTGGCATTCCCGCTTACACCTTTGCCGACCCCATCGGTCGTCCCTTTTAAATCCACTGTCTTCCCTCTTCGGCTGTTCTCTTCTCGCCGGTGGTTTATGCCTCAAAGACACTCCTTTGGCCTGCTTGCCCTCGTCGCGGCGTTGGGGATTCTCCCATGTTTCTGCCCCGGTTCCTCCCTCTTTCGGGCTTGACTTGAGCCCCAAGGGTGGCCCAGTTGTGCGAGCCCGGCCCGATTGGTGTTGTCTTTGAGCCCCTGGCCCAAGGCTGGCCCAATTTTGGTGTTACTAATATTCCTTAACTATGTCAATTTAATAAATAACTATGTATAAATAATCCCCGATCAGGTTTGTGTTTTTTCCCGTTTGGGTTTCCGATGCTTTCGATTCAAGCACTGTGGGGCTCTGCGTTTGGCGTGTCTATGCTCTCTTTCCAGGTGATGAGGTTATGGCAGTGGGAGTCAGGAAAGGCTGAGGTCGTGACAGTGTGTATCGAGGCGTCTCCTTTTTCCGGAAGACTGTTTCCTTGGAGGTTCATCTTCACTGCTCACAGGTATCGCCTGATGTGCCGCCGGCTGCGGTGCTACTTCCGGGTAGTGCTTGACTTCGACCGTAGTCTACATTCTCATCTCGTTTGGTCTGGTTGTTTCCAGTTTCGCTTTTGTAGATTGATTTGCTTGTATCTTGCATCATCCTTGTAGTTTGTGTTTGTCTAGACGATCTTTCTGTATGCCGACTTGTTGACCTTCGTGGTTTAGGTTTGTCTGACCTCGAATTTTTACCTTATAAAAAAAACAGTCTTGTCATTAATAGACTTTCCTTTGGAAACAGAAAGTTGGATTCCTATGTTTTTCTGCCAACCAAACACAAAAATTTATCATACTTCCTAAAAAAAGGTAAATAATTTTTAAGGGATGTAACATTGTTACAAAAGACGTAGACCATATCAAGGGTATGGTGTAAAACCAAAAAGTTGGTCACTCAGGACCGACACCGCCCAAAAGAGAAAACCTATACAAGGTCTCTAAGTTACCAATCCTCCCACTACTCAATATACGCCATACTTCTTACATACAAGCACTCGCCTACTTCCTAATTATATGTGCTTTCCACCACTTCTCATTTAGGGATTTGCACTTTATATTTAAATGAGTTTCGGCTTTTACATGCTTCCATGAATTGAATGGCACAAGTGACTAGATCGAAGTGTTCCTGATGAAACGCTTTCATGTTCCTAACCATCCAAGTGAAGTAAATATATGGTGCCGGTTAGAGCAAAAAGCCACCCTTGAAAGGGGTCTGATCTTCACATCAGGCTCCCAAGCAATACCAACCCATTTCCAAACTATCTTTAGAGTCTCATTTATTGGTTCACATCTGAAACTGTTAAATTACGGTGAGTAATTTACGACGTGGGGGGGCAACGCACGCCCAAGCGCAATACGCGCACCAACCAAGCCGAGCATACAAACCGAGTGGAGTTCCATCCTAAAACCAATTGGTGTTAGGTGAGATAGCCCACCGGCTTATATGCAAGGGTTGGATTCCATTTTTAATCAACGTGGGAGATCCCACAATTTTAACTATTTATATTCTCAACAGAAACATAAATGGTCTTCAATCTCGATTTCAGCCTTACACAGAGGACATCACGCTGCATCAGGTCCTCGCCAATGTTGCACTTTCTTGCCGATTTGGAGCCTCTTTCTCGCAGCAAGTCACACAATGAACGCCCATTTCTTAGCCGAATCAAGTCATAGACTTTTGATCATGAGATAAAAATTCCAATTAAATTGGTGGGTGATAGGAATTGAACCAAAAAATTTATCATACTTCACCAGATTTTTAAACTTCGCAACTTTTTAACTAATTAACCAAACGTTACCTAATACGGAGTACTTTGTTTATCTCTTAAAATAATGCATTTTAATTAAAAGAAATAACATAGGTTCAAATTTAGAGAATATTTTTCTCTGTCTCGTTTATTTCTAACTTCCTATGAGAGGGAATGAAAAGGAAATGAATTAAGGTTTACATATAAAATGTCACATGATCATCATTTTTTTTGTGAGTCTAGAGATTATGGGGAAAATATTAGAACATCTTAGAGGTAATAGTTACCTTCCTTAAAATCAGGGAGTAGAATGTGGAAAAATGTAACAAATTACTTATAAAAAAATGAGAGAAGAAGGATAATGATTAGAATAGTGATCAATAAATTTTAAATTAAATATGAACTATATTAATAAATGTAATCATTACCTTTCTCTATACTAAACAAACCAGGGGTTTAAGACTTATTTGGTATAAGTATAAAAGGTAAACGGAATGAAAACAAATTTTGTATAGTAAAATATATCTAGATAAGAGAATAATACTACGAACATTTTTTTTGTATGGAAAATAAGATAGGAGGGATAATGATTAGAGCAGTATATGAGATATGGTTACACTTGTTCAAACGAATGATTGAAATAAGAAGGAACAAAATCAATTATGTGGGAGAAGAGAGTATTGATTAATTTTTTTTAATAATATGTATTTTAAACTACAAATAACTATATTTATTTCCTTTTTTTTTGTGTTGATAGATACACCGCAAATGGTGATTAAGGATTTGCACGTCCACTAGCAAACCCTTTGCACGTTGTTAAGGACGTGCAAACCCTAGTTAGGGTTTCGCGTTTAGGGTTTAGGGGTAGGTTTAGGGTATAGGGTTTATGGTTTATGGTTTCCGAGGGTTTAATTGAAAAAATTGAAGTGTTTAGCTAGTGGAGTTGAAGGATTTAGGGTCTAATTAAATGGAAAGCAATAATTGTTAGGGTTTTCATTCGGATAATATGCGAATAATGTTACAAGGAATAGAAAAAAAGGTTTACATCCATAATTTTAATAAACTGGTGGAATAAAATCTAGGAAAATAGTAAAGGGCGACCGGACTCAACACGTAAGGCTCGAAATCTCTCAAACTGAGCTTGAAACGGAGCATCCCATCCTTCGACACTCGGTTGATGATGTGCGACCCATTCTGGCGAAGGCGGCGGAATATGAGCGTTAGGACGCAACCAGATCTATGAGAACGGAAAATTAGAGTTAGAGTATTGAGTATTGACATATATATGAAAAGCAAGAATAGGTAATAAAATAGGCGTTTGAAGTCGTACCGCGGCAAAATGGTATTGGTTTCCGATGCAGGCTACACCAAGGGTTGCTGATTGAGGGTTGTTAGAAGGTGTCGGCGAGGTCATGGGGAGACATGTGAACGGATGATGCCAAGCTAGGACAACGAGAGGAATCTGATATACCGTTGCAAATACTAAACTCATGATGGGTAGCTTTATCCACCGTCTCCTATCACCATGCACAGGTCCCGCCCATCTCTGGTAGTCGACGAACTGCTGGAATGGGTACTCTCCCGTATAACAATCAACGTAGAGATCGGCGTGATCCTCCAAGTGATTGCGTAATAACGTTTTGAGTTCCGGGAAAGCAGACTCGCCGATCGGAGATGTCAATGACGCCAAAGCACGGTAGCCACAATAACCATCTCCAATAGTGTCCCTCACACCCTCAATATGACCGAGCATGAAGGGATCAACGTTGTTTCGACCCTAGTTGAACCCTCCGAACACATCATCACGTCCACGTAGAGTTGAGGTCGCTTGTGGACGATGTCGAGCAGCATTTCTAGCAGCACGTGCTTCTCTCTCTCAAATCTTTCCCTTAACTCCTCGTATGGCAACGGATTGGTTCTGTAGGCATTCCTCGACCCCCGAGGCCTCCTTTCCTTCAGACGCTTGCAGATGAGGGTGGGTGGAGCTCATCGTCGCATACATCGTTGGAAGCCGTGTATGAAGATGACAGCTCATACGGCAGTGGGGTGTCGTCGATGTCAGTCCATGACAAATCCATCCAGAACGGGTGGATGTCGTCGATGCCCGGATATAGCCCTCTATCTCCCGCATCCGGGTCGCTACCTCCGGAGGGATGACTGGAGGCTCAGGGAGGTCCACCCATGGATCCAGGGATATCGGATGGACGGGCGCCGGAGGGTCTGAATGGGGTGGCGTGGTGGGCAGCACGTACGACCGGCTCTGCGACGCGTACCAAGCTAGTTAATCTGCAGTGACACTGGACTAACAATCCTCGCTGGTGCGTCTGTGCTCAGCCAGCCTGTAGAAGCGACCCTCGTCCTGCAAGTCCTGCCACTTGTCCTGGCCGCGGTCAAACACGACGACGTACTTCGTCTTCAAGCTGGTGTCGCGGGTGACCTGAGCTGGCTCCATGACAGGCAGCGGGATCCCCTGGACTCGTCCGAACTGCCAAAGGCACCTATCGGGCATATATGGCTCCTCCTCCCCACAGAATGTGATGGTGCCCCGATAGGTGGACTGGCGGTACTGGCTGTCAAAGTCCAGATCACGCCCAAAGGGCATCCACTCCACCTATAATTAAAAAAATCAGGCGTAATTCACAGTTAAGAAATATATGTCATATAGTTAGAGTCTTGAATACATACATTGGTGACTGTAAGACGGTCCACCTCGTCCCGCATCTTCTTCACCTTCTTCAGCTTCACCTCGTCCTTCATGCGCTGTGGCGCCTTCGGACCGATAAACTTCGCGTAGAAGCGAGGGTCTTCCTTCCTAGCCGGATCGCTGGAGAAATCACCTCGGAAGCGAGGGAAGTACAACCATATCCAATCCCTGGCACAAAATAGAATGTCGTTAGCATATAATATAAATATTTGTAAACTATAACTCTAATTCAGCGATCTCGTACCTATAGAATCGGCGTGCAACTATCTATACCCTTCGCACCGGCTCGGGTAGCCTCGCCTAGGCCCCTGTAGAGACATGTGAAGGTACCTGCAGCCCATACAAGGGTGGCCGTCCGCGGGATGTCCCAAATAAGGCCGAAGATCTTCCATGGGATCCGGCTCTACGACTTGTCCACAAACAGAGTCGCGGCGACAGCGATGGCTAGGTACCCTGTGTGGAGAAACCGACTCTGTGCAGGGTCATCCTAGGGCTGCCCCCCTCCCGTATGCATGCGCAGCTGTATCTGCTCAGGATTAACCGCGACCTCTAGGTCATCAGCGGGGTTGCGGGGGCGGGGTCGATGAGCGCTCCGTGTCTCGCGATCCACAGGGCAGTCAACCAAGTAACTGGAGGGCCGCCAGCATGTCTATATGATGTCAGGGCCTGTAGGGTGATCTGGTAGTACTGTGCGATGGTGGGGATCAACGCCCCCGGGGCCAGATGGGACACACACGGCACACCCTCCATCGGAAGCCCCATGAGGCAGGCAACGTCGTGCAGCGTGATGGTCATCTCGCCCCATGGAAAGTGGAAGGAGCCGGTCTCCGGGTGCCAATGCTCCAGGAAGGCGGTGCAAGTGAACTCATCCACACACTCCCAATGTAGGGACCTGAGCTGCGGGATGCCCGATGGGATAAGATCCTGCACCTAGGTCCCCGGGCCCTAAAAAATGTAGCGGTCGAACGGCAGCAGGTGAGTCACCCGGTGGTGGAACTTCTAAAGCGGTAGATCCACAGTAGGCTCACTCCGCACCCGGTACGCTCAGTGATGACTATAAGACACAAGCAGCTCTCCCGGCGGTAAGAAAGGGTCGACCTGCTGCCCCCTGCCCCTCTGGCTGCCCCTCATGCTGCCCCCTTGCCCCTCTAGCTGCCCCCCTGCCCCTCCTGTGGATGCCCCCCCCCTCATGGACCCCCTGCCCCTCCTGTGGCACGTCCTGCCCGTCGCCGACCTTCTCCGCGACGTCAGGGATGCTGTCATCCGCCGAAGCCAAAGAAATCGTCGGTGGTATCTGTGAGGATGTAGAAGCCTCGGCGTCGTGGGTGCCGGATGTAGAAGCCTCCGGAACGCCGGACGTAGATGCCTCGAGGATGGTGGGGGGTAGACGAGCAGGCGGTCTACCCATGTCGGCTCGTTGACCCGCAACTACATCCGTGACGCGGCTGCTGAGAGTAAACGCGTCCTCCAATGACGGTTGTTGCCCCTCCATCGCATCGCCAGAAGGATCGAAAGAAGGTAGATCCCCCCAGAAGATGTCATCCTCATCGGCGGGGGGGGGGGGGGGGGGTCCCATCGACTGATGGTAGCCCTTTGTAGACATAAGGAGATCATCTACTGTATGTGTCTCATCAACGACAAAGTGAGGTACCGTCTCCTCCTCCATCTGACTGGCCGCTGCCCGGTCGCCAAACCTAATAGGCCGTAGGGTACCATCCCCCCTCAACAGCCTCCCTGCCTGTTATTATGATCCAGTTGGCTATTAATGTCTTTTCAATATATGTTAATGTATTTTAATATATTTAAATATATTTTAATGTTTTTTATTTTAATGTATTTTAATGTTATTCTAATGTCTTTTGATGTATTTTAATATATTTTAATATGAGTTAACATATTTTAATATATTAATCGCTTTTAATGTTTTTTATTGTCTTTTAATTTTAATTTATTTCTATGTATTTTAATATATTTTAATGTTTTTTATTTTAATGTATTTGAATGTTATTCTAATGTCTTTTGATGTGTTTTAATATATTTTAATACGAGTTAACGTATTTTAATATACTAATCGCTTTTAATGTTTTTTATTGTCTTTCAATTTTAATTTATTTCTATGTATTTTAATATATTTTAATGTTTTTTATTTTAATGTATTTGAATGTTATTCTAATGTCTTTTGATGTATTTTAATATATTTTAATATGTTTTAACGTATTTTAATATATTTTAATATATATTAATCGCTTTTAATGCTTTTTATTGTCTTTCAATTTTAATTTATTTCTATGTATTTTAATGTATTTTATGTTTCAAATTATATTATAAACCATAAAAACTATATATTATCAAACCATACAAACTATATACTATCTATTATAATATATCAAACTATATTATAATACTATAATATTATCTATCAAACTATATACTATAAACATATAACAAATCGTAAAAATTATATACTATCAATTATAATCTATCAAATTATATTATAAAACTATATTATAATATAGCAAACTATATTATAAAACTATAAAACTAAATTAAATAAAATAAGTAATTCAAATAACATACCGGTGGGGTCGGGACCGGAGAAACCTCAATAGTCCGCCGCTTTCGCGGCGGTAATAGAGGATCCGCCACCACCTCCACCACCACCAGACGCCGTCGCAACCACTACTCTGCCACCACCACCACCACCACCAGACGCCTCCGCCGCTGCTGCTCCACCACCACCACCCTCCTCAACCTCCATGAGCGCCGCCTCCATTGACACCACCCTCCTCAGCCACCGACTCCACTACTACCGCCTCCCCCAATGCTCCACCCCCACCACCACCATCTGCCGTCTCCTCCATCGACACCACCACCACCGCCTCCAGCTCTCTCTCCGGCTCCATCTCTCTCTCTCTCCGGCAATTTCTCTCTCGACCGCTCTCGTTTTCTCTCTGGATTTGAATGGAATTGGGAACGACGAAGCACGTCGACTTCGATTTTAGAGGACGGGCTTGCAAGCACATTTAAAAATAAAAATAAAAACGTGTTTGCACGTTCGAGCTCGGGTGGCTGTAAACCTACATGCACGTCTTTCACGTCTCTAAGAACGTGTGAATTTGCGGTGCATATAACCGAAACCTTTTTTTTTTTTTTTACTGTAGCTTTCTAGTCTACACGGATTAACTTTGAAGTGATGTTGTTAAAACTGTTGTTTACAAAATCTAAAATGACACTGAGATCAAGTTATCTACTAGCATTAGCATCCATCAATCACATCACATACCATAATACCATACACATCACATACCATACATGATGCATCACATGCATACATGCGAGTGTGGGCCGGTTTGGGCGTGTACGTGGCACATGAATCATGATAAGTGCATTTTGGAAGACGAAGATTTGACTTCCCTCGAGGAGAGAGAGAGAGAGAGAAACTGATGACGTGATGAAAGAGAGAATGTTAAATAATGGAATGTAACACAAATTAAATCCAATTAAATGAACGCTTTGACGTCCGCCTGAAGACGCTTTCTCTCTCCTCTCCCCTCCCCACACCCCCAAAACACACACACACACACACAACACGAGTCTCCCTCCTCGCACAGATACAGCGAAGAACAGCGGAAAATACCTACACACACAAAATAAAAGGTAAAATAAAAAGAAAAGAATTTCTGATATGACTCTCTCTCTCTCTTTCTCTCTCCATCTCGCGTTTAGTTTGATTATCAATCACGACTTGTTTTCTTCCAAATTTTAGAAGATGCAAAATAAGTAAAAAAACAGATAAACCCTAGATTGAGTCCACTCAATCCCCCCCTCTTTAATGCCCTCCTCAATTCCAATTTCGGCAAACAAACAAATCCAGCAAGCTAATCAGCTTATCTCCCCCCCATTTGACAAGTATCAGTTCACTGTGAGTGCACTTTCGAAGACTTCGTTTTCTCCCGGGTCAAAGATTAGTCTCCCGGCCTCCATTTCGCGGTATTCAATCGTCTAATGGCGCAGCCTTTTTTTTAAATTTGGGAGTTCAATGTGAATTTTCAAGATGCTTTTGCAGTTGCGATTCGAATTTGTGTGTTTTGTCTGCTGCCTTTGGTGTTCTTTCAGGCAATTTTAATTATTTTTAATTTGTACTTTTTACTGTTTCCGAGCTTTGTTCAGGTTTATCGTGTGCTTTTTTCTCGGTGTTTTAATTATGTTTCTTGCGGTCTTAGTAGGATCCGAGTTGGAATTTGAAGCCTTGAAGTTGAAGAAAATTTCTGAGATTTGGATGTCCGTGAGGGATTTTGGCTGAGACTGTGAGCGATTCGGAAGATGTTCTGAGCTTTTCGGGATGTTCATTCATTGCCCGTTCTGTTGGTGTTTGTAGAATGACTGAAAGCTCACCCGATCCGAGGATTTCAGTGTTTATCAGAGCTTAGCTTCGGAGCTTTGCGGAGATTGTTCACTTCATCTTGCCATTGGCGAGTTATAGAATGTTAAGAACCACACCCTGTCTCCTGGTTAAGAATCTAAAGCGTCTAGGTTTTCTGTGCTGCGGAGGTCGGATTCATATGGTCAAACTGAAGAGTCGTTCTGATGCTCTCGCTTCCAGTGGGTATGTAAGAGGTTCATGTCTTGAATTTCAGCCCTTGTTGATTGATGAATTAGCTGAGACATCTGAGTTTCAACTATCAGTTGAGTGAGTGCAGCATTTGTGTTTTGTTAGATAGCTTTGTTACTTGATTAACTTCCTTTGCTTGAGATTTTGGGTATATGTTACCTTCGGGGCCTTCAACCCCCCTGGGAGGTGCGCAGCCTGTGCCTTCCTCGCTGTTAAGATCAAATTCAGGAATGTTGGGTGGACAAGGTGGTCCTATGCCTTCGCAGGGGGCTTACCCAACATTTATACCCCCTCGCCCTCACTACAATAATGTGAATATGCTTGGAAATGTCCCCAATGCACATTCTCTTTTGAACCAATCTTTCGGAAACGGAGTTGTGGATCCTGGGCTTCAGGGTCCTAATGGTCAAAATGCTCACCGTGGTGGTATGGATACAGGAGGTGCAGAACCCGACTCACTTTCGGGTGCTGGAATGGGGTACAATCCTTCTCAGTCTTCATCATTTGTACCCACAAACATGGTGAATGCTGTTTCAGTGAGTCGGGTTCAGGGCCAGCAGTTTTCCAACCAAGCTGGTAACCAGATGCTGGTAGATCAGCAGCCATCCAACTCACAGCAGCGTGAACCCCAAAATTTTCAGCATCCACAGCAGCCAATGCAACCTTTCTCTACTCCCTCGAGCAATCAGCTATCACAGCAGCAGCAGCAGCAGTTTCGATCAATTCGTGGTGGTTTGGCAGGTGTTGGTCCAGTGAAATTGGAAACACAGGTTAACAACGATCAGCATGGATTACAACAGCAGCAGTTACAATCCTTGAGAGGTTTGGGTCATGTGAAACTTGAACCGCAGCAACTGCAACCCATGAGGAGCCAGCCACATGTGAAAATGGAATCCCAAAATTCAGAGCAGTCAATGTTTATGCAACAGCAGCAGCAACAATTGCTTCTTTCCAGGCAGACTTCTCAAGCAGCAGCAGCTGCCCAGCTTAATTTATTGCAACAGCATAGATTGCTTCAGTTACAACAGCAGCAGCAACAACATCAACTGCTGAAGGCTCATCCTCAGCAGAGGCCTCAAATGCAGCAGCAGTTTCAGGCACAAAATTTGCCTTTAAGGTCTCCAGTAAAACCAGTGCATGAAGTTGGGGCCTGTGCTAGGCGCGTTACCCAGTACATATACCAGCAACGAAATAGGCCTCAGGTAAGAGCCTTTTGTGGAAAATATCTTATGATGTGTAGCTGGATGCTTTTGAAGTTGTAATTCGCTTATCCATGTTATTTTAGGATAACAACATTGAGTTTTGGAGGAAATTTGTGGCTGATTTTTTCGCTCCTAATTCAAAGAAGAAATGGTGTGTTTCAATGTACGGAAGTGGCCGCCAAACAACTGGGGTGTTTCCTCAGGCAAGTGTTTCTTCTGGACACCGTTTTGAGTTATTTCTGCAACCGGATGTCCCCCTCAAGTATAAAGCATATCTTTTAATGTACTTGTTCCTCACGTTCTGTTTTGGCACTGCATAGCTAAATATATCACATTTATGACTCATGAATCTTTCACTGAATCAGCATTCAAATATTTTGACATTTAAGCTTATCCTAAGAATAATTCTGTAAGATGAACAAGATTTATTTTGCTGTTTCCTTTTTGCTCCTATTTTATGCTAAAAATTTCCTAATTTTCTACTTATTTCTTCTTTCTTTTTTTGCTAGCATCTCCTTTTCTTTTTCCTTGTTTGTTTTTTTAACTGACTTTGCAAGTGTATGTGGAAGAAAAAGAGTGTGACCTCTTGATACTCATGAGTTCATTTGATTCTCAAGAGTCAGGACAAAAATGAGTGGACTAACTGATATGCTAATTTCTATACTTGCACTTACATCAGCTAGTTTAATTTCTCTCCTTGCCCATACATATATGTTGAATGCCATTTTTTTCTTTGCTTCAGGATGTGTGGCACTGTGAAATATGTAATCGCAAACCAGGCCGTGGTTTTGGTATGTCTTTTTCTTTGCTAGACATGATTATGATAGCTGAATGTTTGTGGAGTTTTTATACGGAATGAGGATATTATTTTGTTGATCATACTATCTCGACAATTTTCCCGTATCAAACTTTATTGATTAGTTTCTGGTGTTCATTATGGCATTTTCAGAGGCAACTTTTGAAGTTTTGCCAAGGCTTTTCAAGATTAAGTATGAAAGTGGCACCTTGGAAGAGCTTCTTTATGTTGATATGCCTCGCGAATATCATAATTCTTCCGGACAAATTGTTTTGGACTATGCAAAAGCAATTCAGGAGAGTGTTTTTGAGCAACTTCGCGTTGTGCGTGATGGACAACTTCGGATTGTGTTTTCTTCGGACCTGAAGGTTTTGAATCTATTCATTGCTTTTGTTGTCTGTGAGATTTCCCCCCCCTTGATGTCCTTTTGATAACTGACCCTTTTGTGTACATCCTACTGATAGATATGTTCCTGGGAGTTTTGTGCTAGACGTCATGAGGAGCTTATTCCTCGAAGGCTGTTGATACCGCAGGTTGTATGTCATACACTTTCCCCCTTGTAGCATGTTCTTGTTACTTCTGTATATCCCAGTGTCAAACAATTGCCATATTCATTCGATGTTTTTCATTTAGTGGAGGAATATTACTGTTCTGTTTTTGTAATGGTGCTTAAAAGGATAATATGATGCTTTCAAGCAAATCATGAATGTAATTTAACTATATATAGGAGTATAGCCAAGTTCTGGGTTGAGAGGAAACACTGAAGAGTTAAAAAGACAACATTTGTTCAAAAAAAAAAAAGCCAACATTTACACTTAACATCTTTGCATTTTTTCCCTTTGTTTCCTTACAGTTATCACTTAGATCTGCTGTATATTCACGAGACACTATACTTAAGAATGTCTTTTATACCTAAAATCTTGTTTGTTTCATTTCGTGTTCATGCTTTACTAGGGTCCTTGTTTCATTTCGTTCTGGGTCTTTCGGAAACACTCTCTCGGGCTCCCCGGGGTAAGAGTGCGTACATCCTGACCCCAAACCCTGCATAATTGCGGGATACACTGTGATGTTGTTGTTGTTGTTGTTGTTTCTTTTCTTGGGAATTGTTGTTGATAGGTTTATGCTTCCAGCTAAAAGACAATGAATAGTGAATACATGATCCCTACATCTGCAGTCTTTTTTTAAGGAAGCAAAGAGGACAATAAATCTTGTAATGATGTTTCTTTTAGTGAAAAGAAATTGATACTTTATCCGTGTTTTTTAAAACCTCCATCAGTTTGTTAAATAAAAGAACCTCTTATCAATTTCCTAATGTGCGGTACAACCCCATCCACAGTTAAGGGTTACAAGTAAACTGAGTATTGCATTTTTTCTACTTAAAATCAAAGAAGGTGGAAAGTACTAATATACCTACCATATTGTTTAATTTTTACTTTGCTGTAAGTATCTTGTTGGTTGCCTATTTAGCTATATTTTCAATTGGGAAGATCATTTAGAACTTACATATAGTAAGATTACATATAGTATCATCTTACTATATTTAAGTTATAAATGATCTGCCCAATAGAAAATATAGAGCTTTTCTTTGGAACATTATAAAAGTGTTTAAAAAATGACCTTAGAGGAAACGATGGATGATGTTTTGATGATGCATACAATGTTTATGTTTCTATGCCTATGATGCACAATGCTTGGGATGTAACAAAGCTGTGTAAAATCTTTATGGAGGCCAATAGATTTTTTATATTGTCCAAAATCATAAGTACTCCTTGGGGAGTTGCTTGTCAGAACTACTCGTTGGATTTACTTGTCAAAAGTTCTTTAAAGCTACCATTTTTATAGTTCAACATCGTGCTGTATTCATAAAGTGAATTTTCGAGTAGCTCGAAGCAACCAATGAGTTAAGGCAATCTTCCGTTTCATTCTATAGAATTAACCGCTTTCATGGTTCCATTATGGATACATTTATTTTCTTCCTCCGAACAATTTTCATACATAAAGGAGCAGGACCTTGTATCTTTCACTTTTTTTGAGGAGTTGGTTAAGAGTCTGAGTAAATGCAGGAGAGAAAACTATAGATTTAATGAATAAACCATTTGAACAACTTCCCTGCCTTTTCTTTTAATCATTCAGATTTAGTCGAGTCTGGTTGAGTCTGGTGGGTACTGCTTTGTATGGAAGTAAGAGCTTGATGATATAATGAATAAACCATTTGGGACTTTGGGATGGAGAAACTTGTTGAGACAGCTTGGCTGCTATTAGCACTTCATAATCTGTACTTGGCTTCTTCTTCTTTTTTCTTTTAGCTACGGTCAGTCTCCTAAAAATACTAGGAGTTGGATATGGCTTTCTGTTCAACCTTCCATTTTCGCTTGAATATTGATATGTTGTATACCTTTTGATACTATAAATTTGCATATATTTTTATTCTTTCTTTGGTTCCTTAAGCTTCACTCATTATTCAGGTGAGTCAACTTGGAGCTGCTACTCAGAAGTATCAAGCTGCCACTCAAAATGCCTCCTCAAACGCATCTGTTTCAGATTTACAGGGCAACTGTAACATGTAAGCAATCTTCTGATTTTGTAAAAGAATTTCGAATAGGGTATGGCATAACTAAACTTTTAAACCCTCATTTTAAGAACCAAAAGGGAATACATTGAGCTTTTATTGAGAAAGGTGGGAGCAAATGAGCAGGGGATACATTGAGCTTTTATTTAGAAAGGTGGGAGCATATGAACAGAAGGTGTTACCCTTGAATGTATATTGATGCAACTGAAGTTCAAGCTCTTGTATTTAAAGTGCATAGATGATTGCATATGCGTGTAATGGGTTCCTACATGATGTAGAAATTTGCTCATCTACAACCTTATTTATCTATGCTTGATCCACAAGTAGAAGCTTCTTAACAGGGCCAATAAATTTTCAGGTTTCTTGCATCTGCTAAACAATTAGCCAAAGCATTGGAAGTTCCATCAGTGAATGACCTGGGATATTCGAAGAGATATGTTCGATGCCTTCAGGTACTGCATTTAATTTCATGTACCTAGTTTCCTTCCACAATTTCTATTTCCAGATTGCAAATGTTGTATCTCTTGCTGTTTTTCTAGAGTTTGTACAAGGATACCATTTTAGGAGGAATCCTTTAGACCCAACCCCATTTTCCTGGCCTTGTTAAAGGTTCAGGCTTAGGCCTGGCAGCTTGACCTTGTGTTGTATTGATTATTGAATGAAGTTGTATTGCTATTGATAATGATGCTGCAAGACTGCAGCTTTTCTATTTTTTTTTTTTAACTAAGCAGCTTTTCTATTAATATCATAAACTTGACAAAAGAATTAATCTACTCAACCCCTATGGTCATTGGCTACCACAACTAAGCACTTAAGGTGTTTAACTATGCTCGTCTGCAAGAGGTCTTGCAACTAAACTTTTGACAATCTCGGCTGTTGGACTGAGTGGGACCTATGACTGCTGTGCTTTATGCTCATTTACATGTCAAATTTCTGTTGCTAACTTCACATAAATTCAAGAGAACTTTTCTTTTGGGCTCTGCAGCCATAAAGGTTTTTTTTAACCCACTTCAATTGCTGTGCAGATATCCGAAGTGGTCAACAGCATGAAAGATTTGATTGATTATAGCCGGGCTACAGGGACTGGACCAATTGGTAAGCTTAACACGATTCCTTGTTTCCACCTTTTGTTCTCTTACTTTGACTATATCGCAAAATGTTCAAATTCTTTGATCTTGTCTTCTAGGATCAGCATTTCAGTGTAAAGCAATATTTATAGATTTGAGTGTGCAACTCTTTTATGGTTTTAAAGTGCTAAAAAAGAGTAGCTGTTAGAGCTAATTGTGCATAACCCTGAAAGTAACTATTTCTGCTTTAATTCAAAGAAAATCTTTGTTTAGGATTCTGGTATTATTTATTCCAACTTAGGGCTTAGGCTTTATGGTGGATAATAACCCTGAGCAAAGTACTCGGGGGATCAATATCCTCAAAAATATTACGTTTGGTTGATCATCTAGGGTTTGAACTACAGAAACAGTTTCTTTATAGCCTTCTTTTTTGGATTTTAACTGAAAAGACAAGGTAGGCTGAACTTTTGCTTTTGTAAGACGAGGTATCTATGAACTCCAAAGAGATGAATTGAGATGATAAGAATACAACTTCCATTTTTAATTGAGAGGGCAATGATCTTATGCATCTGCTTGTGGATGTGAAACAATAAGTGAAGTTGCCTTGTGAGGCTGTATTATTCTCTCTGCTTTTGGCACTATACTTATTTTTCCAATTTTGTTCGATGCATTTGGTGGTTCTAAGCCATTTATGTTCATATATTACTTTGATTGTATCAATGCTCAAGGGCCTACTTGTATGGCATCACATCCACATCAAACTTCTGAGACAGTTAAAAGACATTTGTTGATCTTTGTTTTGGCCTTTTTGTTCCTTCCAGAAAGCTTGGTCAAGTTTCCACGAAGAAATGCTTCTTCTGGCTTCCAATCACAAAATCAACCATCCGAAGACCAGCAGCAGCAGCAATTGCAACAGCATCCGTCAAGCCAGAGCATACAGCAGCAGCAATTGCAACAGCATCCGTCAAGCCAGAGCATACAGCAGCAGAGCCAGATGATGCAACAAGAGCAAGCGAGGATGCAAAACTCGAACATTGAGCAGGCTTCCACGTCCCAGGGTGCTGGTATGCAGCTTGGCACAACCAACGGTCTGGCCAGTGTAAATAACCCCCTTAACACATCATCTGCCTCCACTCCTAATGTCACCGTCTCCGGCCATCAAAATTCAACGGTCTCCAGACCCCAGAATCCTATGAACTGTACTAACAGTCCTTATGCCACAGCTTCTATGCCCTCTCCGGTTTCCACTGGCACAATGCAACAATCGCCGTCTCATTCAAACCCTCCTTTCCGATCCCCAACACCACCCCCTTCGAATAATTCCTCACTGCAACCACCCTCGAATAATGCCTTGTCAAACACCAGCGCCCACATGAACTCTGCACCCTCGCCATCCAATGTTTCCATGCAGCAGCAGCAGCAGCAACAACAGTCTGCTCTTATGAATAATGGGGATCCTACCAATTCACAGAGTTCAGTCCAGAAGATTATCCAAGAAATGATGTCGTCTAACCAACTGAATGGCCCTGGCGGGATGAACATCAGCTCAATGAGAAATGACATGAAAAATGTCAACGGTATTCTTCCGTCGAACCACCCTATCCTCAATGGACCCAACTACCTAGTGGGCAACGGCCCGACAAACAGTAATCAGGGTCTGGTATTCAGTGGCATGGGCGGTGTAATGGGTCAAGCAGCCATGCTAAATGGAGTAAGAGCTGCAATGGGAGGTAATCTGATTGCGATGAATGGAAGAGTAGGAATGGGTGCAATGAGCAGAGAACAAGCCATCAGCCATAACCAACAGCAAGATTTGAGCAATCAGCTAAGTGGGTTTGGATCTGTTAATGGTTTCAATAATGTCCAGTTTGATTGGAAACCATCCCCATAATTTCATTCTAGACCCGTAAATTTGAGTAATCAGGGTTTGGATCTGTGTTTAGATCTGTTAAACTTGGTAAAATCTCGCTTTTTCCTAGTTTGGGTGGGGGAGTTTGGGAAATGATCTGCCTGTGTAGGAAAAGAAGACAACTGAGAGGCCCCTTTTTTGTAGTCACCTTAGGAAAAGCATAGCCAAGTGTTTTTTTCCCCCTTTACTTTTCACAATTGTTACATTGTTGCACCTTCTAAAATTATTTATACTTTATTTACACAGTACATAATATCTATGCCCTCGCCAGTTTCCCGAAGTGGTAAATCTATAGAAAGTAATGCGTAATTACAAAAGGAGCACGACAAAATAGCCTTATCAAAGGCGGCTTTCGCCATACACACCTAGCTACTCGGTGTGAAGCCTCTCATAAAAGATACAAAAGTGTGTCTCCTACGGTATACCCCCATAGTCCCATACCACTATATCACCACTGCACCCCTCTACTCCCTAAATTACTTAGCTATTTTGTGATTCTGTTCACCCATCTTTTATCTCTGGATGACTTGCACCTGCATCTCAAGGATATTCTGGACTTGCAATTTTTCATTACTCGATGAGCCCAAACAATCAGCAAACAAGCCTCTCCCCCAAACATTACTTCGTTTCTCCCCCCTCTCTAGTTTCTTATATTCACCGAGAGCATGAACACAAGTAATATATAGAAATATTCTCAAAAATTAATAAAGAGCAAAAAAAAAAAAAAAAAAAAAACTAGATTGACTATTATGTGGTGGAGCATATGGATAATAAGAAATAAACTCATTTTCGACAACTCGGAACAATGGAAAATCCAGAGCTGACTACAAAATTGGGAGGATACTAAAACATTATAATCAGAAGATTGGGAGCAGAAAGAAACTGCCAAACCTCAAAACTCGAGAAAAAGAACAAAATTTAAGATGGAAACCTCCCCAAAGAGGTAATTTTAAAATTAACTTTGATTGTTCCAGACTCCCTTCTGGTGAAGCTTCGACGAGTTTCGTCATCCAGGATCATAATAGGGAGGTGGTGGCTTGTGACGTGTCGCTCCGTTCGACGAGTTTTGTCATCCAGGATCATAATAGGGAGGTGGTGGCTTGTGACGTGTCGCTCCGTTCGACGGGTTTTGTCATCCAGGATCATAATAGGGAGGTGGTGGCTTGTGACGTGTCGCTCCGTTCGACGGGTTTTGTCATCCAGGATCATAATAGGGAGGTGGTGGCTTGTGACGTGTCGCTCCGTTCGACGGGTTTTGTCATCCAGGATCATAATAGGGAGGTGGTGGCTTGTGACGTGTCGCTCCGTGGGTCTGTCTCTCCGTTCATGACTGAAGCTCCGAGCCTATGTGATGATCTCTTGATTGTAAAATCCATTGGGTTGCATCACATTAAAATCGAAGGAGAGTCTTGTTGTCAACTCTATCAAAGGCCCAACGTATTGCGCAACATTGTGCATCACTTATGCTCCACTTTTTTTTTTTTTTTAATACAAGGCGATGATTTGGGGATGGTCAATCACGGTTTACCAATACGAACGATGTCGACAATTTCAGCAGGAACTCGCTCAGCAACAAACGACGAAGAGAAACCGATATCTGCCAGCCTATTAGCAACCTGGTTTCCCTTGCGGAAGGTGTACGAAAAAGTGACCCTCTCGAAAGCGTGGCAGAAGCCGAGAGCATTCGATACCGTCATCTCAATCTCCCAAGAATACCGCGAGTTACCCTAAGCTTAATGAGCTTCTTTTACTTTCATTTTTTAACAGCTTCGATAGCTAAGCTTGAGACCAGATTTAACTGCAATCTACTTTAGCATTTAGGTGTTGATGATACTTCAGATGGACTAGCCTCAAATGGACTTTGTCCATACTCATTGTCCCGAAATGGAGATGATGGTATCGAACTCAACCCCCACGATTGTGTAGTTTAGAGCTAACCGATTCTTTATAGCATATTGATAATTTTACCATTGAGGGTGTGTTTGGTATCCGAAACTGAATGGAAATATATTATAAATTAAATTGTTCATAAGATGTGTTTGAATCGTTTGATAATCTTGACTCGACTGATAGAGTAGTTAATAAAATTAACTGATAAAATAAAGAGTTATTTTGACAACTAACACATTATAAATATCTAATTAGCTAACTAGCACGCAAACAAAATTAATTAACTAACCTAGCACCCTTCCCAATTTGACTATCAAGGTTAACGGTCAACATATTTGACCGTTGACCGGTCAACATGTTTGACCGTTGACCGGTCAACGCTGATCAACAGATTTTTTTTCTTTTTTTTTTAAACCAATGATGCCATTTTTTGTCGTTTTGATGCTATTTTTTTTTACATTTTTTTTTCGCTTTAAGGTCACTTTTCTAATAAAATGAATTGATGACACTTTTTAATGCCACTTTTTTCAAATCTTGCTGATATTTTTTTGTTTACTGTGATGTCACATTGACCATTGATGCCGTTTTTTTTACCGTTGACTACTGATGACACTTTTTTGATATCAATTTTTTGATGATATTTTTTTTACCGTGATGCCATATTTTTTCAAGGTAATGTTTTCGTGATGCCATATTTTTTCAAGGTAATGTTTTGATGACAATTTTTTCTTTAATGTGATGCAACTTTTTCAAATCAGTGTTTTGATGCCATTTTTCTAATGTAATTATTTGATGCCATTTTTTTAATCAAATCGTTTGATGCCACTTTTTTTTTAAATCAATTGTATATCGATATATTTTCATCGATTCTACTTTTATTCACTGATGACACATTTGTGATTACACTTCATTGATCCAATCATTTGTGGTGACATGTTTATTACATTTTTATTCATTGATGACATTTGTGATTACACTTTATTGATATCAACCATTTGTGATGACATTGTTTGTTGATGACATTTTAGTTGATAACATTTTTTGTTTACCATGATGTCACTTTGCTAAGTGGTTTAATGTAGTCGATTATATATCAATATCATTTTTTTCTTAAAAATGTTTTGATGACATATTTAGAGTGGGTATGGGACGGGATGATATTGGGGTCATCCAGCGTCCCGTCCCACGTATTTTTAGTGAAACGGGATTTAATAAACTCATAGTCGGTGTAAACAAAAAACAAAACCTTGATTGAATGAATCATTATTTATCCATATAAAGTTAAACTAGTTGGCTTATGCATTGATCTCAAGCACTTGCACATGCTATTTGGTGGTTCATACTTCAATGTCTTTTGTAGTATCAAATAAAAACACACACTGTATAGAACAGTAAAAAAGAACATGATCAATAAATTCTTGATTGAACGATGCACCTTTCATTTTCTCTGCATTTTCTTCCTCTTTGATTCCTTTTTTTTTTCCAGTTATAACAAAACTTACATTTGGAAAGAGCAGGGCCAACCGCTCTTAAGCCAGTGAGACAATAAGCATCCATCGAATTAAAAGACGACATTCTTATAATAAGCCTAGAGGGAGGAGGAGACAACGCGGAAAAGGAAAAAAGACGTAAGAGACATCAATTTACACTCTTATGAAACAGGAGGAGTTCGTTGGGACCGGAACCTGTCTACAAGACCCTAAAAGAGTGAGATAAGTTGAGAGAGGTTAGCTTCTGTTCATTGGGGGCAAAAGCTATGTGTTTCTTTACATTGCCCAAACCGGTTGTCCATTCTTCCTTAACCCTTGCAGTTGCTGAATCAGTTGAGCCCTTAAGCTGTATTCCTCTACCTGCTGACAACATTAGAATCAGGATGCGAAAATCGCTGTCAGATTCCAGACAAACCCAATGTGTTATTTACCAACATGCATTCCCGCTGTTGAAGCCAGCGCAGCTTCACACTCATCGAGTATGACCCTCTCTTGTCCTGCAAGCTCAGCTAGTTCGGAAGCTAAGCTGTTCGTCCCTTCAACCTAAATAACATCACAAATAGATAAGCATATTTATTATAGGAAAAAAAACCATGAAAACCAAGATTTTGCATTACACTGTTTGGGCGCCTCCTCCGATCCCGCCGCTGGAATTAATCCGAGTCCAACAGCACGCTTTGACGCTGTAGATCCAGGCTTGATCCTCCGGAAACGACGACGTAGCGACCACCTTGTAGTCGCTGCTGGAGGGGTCGAATCCGAGGCCGAATTGCGTCGCGATTACTAACTCCGATGGGAGACACAGGCGACGGCGTTTCTTGATTGACGGATTCAGCAGCTCCGCGGCTACGTAGCCGGAACGGCCGTCGACACTGCCCCTCGACACGAAGAGCAGGACTCCGTCTAGAGAGGCGTTGAGACACCAATTGAGTGACGACATCGGCTCCTGCCGGTCGTATTCGCAGACCATCTTACCATTAGAATACGGCGGCGAGAATTCATACACCGCGCAGCTTCTGTTGACGGTGAGGAATCGAGATTTGCTGAGGTTGCCGGGGAAGCGGCGGAGGTGGGAGGTGACGAAGCTCCAGTCGTCGATGATGGAGAGGAACGATTTGCAGACTGCACGGAGGATGATGAGGGTTTCGACGGGAAGCAAGGTTAAGATATCTACCCTTACCAGATCTACCGGGAGACCATTAAACGTTCCTACATCTACATCTTGATTTTGCTGGATTCGTTCCTCCGCCATCGTGAATCCCTAATTATCAAACATCGATCTTCATCCTTTAATAATTTGATCTGCTATCCATGAAATTCCATCTCCTATCAAAGTGCAAAGATAGGGCGGAATCTTAACAAACCTACATACTATGTTGAATAGGATTTACTTGTAGTCAGCAAAAATTATCCTATACTCCGTATTTTAGTAGTCCAATAAGTAAATTCACCTTAGGAAAGTGGCGATCGACCCTATCTCGTTAGGTTTTGTTAACACATGAAAACCCCTCGAGAAAGATCGGGTTTTTTTTTTTTTTTTTTTTTTTTTTTTTTTTTTTTTTTGATTGGGAAAAAGTTCGGGTGGGGTATCCCTACCCGGCAGCATCCTTACGGATGAGGTCGAGAAGACCAGAATTATTTTGAATATCGACACCTCGGGCAGAGTAGCTAAGGTGTGCCACCTTATCAGCCACTCTATTGCCCATGCGAGGAATGTGAAAGAACGTTACTTCTCTCACCGTCGATAGCAGCGCTTGTGTATCCGAAAGGATTAGTTCGATTTCCCAAGGACATGTAGATAACCCATTTAAATGATCGATAATAATCTTACAGTCACCTTCAATTTGGATCTTCTGAATATTCAATTGCCGAACTTTTTGAGCCCCTAGTTGTAGAGCTAAAGCCTCCGCTTTAAGAGGACTCTGTTTTCCAAGCGGACGATGTATAAAGGATACAGGTCGTCCCGCCCAATCCCTAATAATTGCGCCCGCTGAACTATCACCATTAGAGAGTGCCGAACCATCAAAATTTAGTTTGTGCGTGCCCCTTGGCGGCTTTCGCCAATGAACCGAACGTTGCTTCGCACATTGTTTTACCGAGTGCTTCCGAAGCGGCCGAAGTTCTTCGTCAAATTCCATTTCGCGCACAGACGTTCTACTCCAGTTGTCTATATGGGTTTTTATCATTTGTATCACTTTATCTTTATGTGGAATAGGCGTCTGCTGGAACAGAAATTGGTTCCTAATATACCATGTTGACCACCAGGAGAAAGCTAGCCTTGTTAAAGCGGTGGATTGTAGCCTTTTCCCTAAGGCAGATAGAATGGGCCTAATGTCCCGAGAATGAGCAATCAAGCCAGCAACCAATGTTTGATCTTGGCTCGTCAGCTGGTGAATTGAAGTGATGAAGGGACACTCTAAGAACAAATGAACATCATCTTCAACCGCCAAGTTACATAGAGAACATGTGGAAGGAACCGCCGAACCCCTGCAGGACAGCCTAGAAGCTGTCGGGAGACCATTCTGAGCTAATTTCCAAAGGAAGTTCTTGACTTTCGGCGGTGAGTCGATCTTCCAAATCCAGTGATTATTGTCCGGGTTTTCCGATTCTTGAGATGTAATAAGTTTATATGCACTGGCCGTAGAAAACCATCCTTCCCTATCCGGCCACCAGTACAAGCGATCTTGTAGTTCTGACGCGGGGAGTGGAATGTCTAGTATCTCTTGTACGAGATTGTCTGGGAGGGCCCGAGCAAGTTTTTCAGCCCACCACTGACCCCCCATAATATAGTCACTAACCATTTCCTCCTGAACGTAATCTATAGGACAGTTCTCCCTAGCCAGGAGGGGTGAGGAAGAGATCCAATTATCGGTCCAGAATTTTATTGAGTGTCCATTACCAACTGACCAAATCAGGCCTGTTTTAAATTTGTCTATCAGTTCCGAAAGCTTGGACCATTGCCACGAGCACGAACCTGTTTTTCTGTACTCGAAAATACTTGTGTTACGTAGATATTTATGTCTAATCAGGGTAACCCACACATTGCTAGGTTCAGCTAGGATCTTCCACAAAAGCTTCATCTGTAGAGCAGCATTCATATTTCCTGTTTTACGAATACCTAGCCCCCCAAACTGTTTTGGTTTACATATCCTGTCCCAGCTAATTAACGGGCGGTATTGGAGGTCCTTATTCCAGAAGAAGGAGCGGTTTATCTGGTCAAGTTCTTTATGCATCGAGACAGGAAGCATGAAATTCTGCATTACATGAAGAGGCTTAGCCGAGAGGTTAGAATTTATTAGTGTAGCACGACCTTGCTGGGATAGGGTATTAGCCCTCCATTTTGTGAGTTGTTGTTTAGATTTACAAATGAGGTCTTCAAATGTACTAGTAGTGACTCGGCCATTTATAATCGGACATCCAAGATATTTTTCTATTGAATTTTCCTCCGTAATGTTGAGACAATTACGTAACTCGAGGATCCTGTGATTAGGGATCCCCCGAGTTGCTTGGAAGCATGATTTGTGGTAATTGACTTTCTGGCCAGACACTTTACAGTATGAATCAATGATCATTCTTACTTTGTTCCCTGCTTCCACGCTTCCTCTAGAGAAGATGATAATATCGTCGGCAAAAGAAAGGAATGGAACCCGTGGGCCGTTACGGCCAATCGGGAAGCCAAGCGGGGACCTATCCAAGCAAGCTTCTGCTGATAGCTTCCGAGCTAGTACCTCAGCTCCTAAAATGAATAGAAAGGGGGATAGCGGATCGCCCTGGCGAATCCCACGTGTCGGATAGAACAGGTCCGTAGGCCCATTGTTAACTAACACCGAGAAGGAAACCGTCGTAATACATTCCATAATCCACGCGACAAACCTTTCATGAAATCCGAATCTGAGTAATACACTTTTTAGGAAGCACCAATCCACTCTATCGTAGGCCTTTTCCATATCTAACTTTATAGCCAACCATCCTTCCCGACCCCTACGATTCTTGTAGGAGTGGAAAATTTCGTGCGCTATGAGGATATTGTCCTGAATAGCCCTATCTGAAACAAAAGCACCCTGCAGTGGATGTATGAGTTTACCAATGACTTTTTTCATTCGTTCTGTCAGAATTTTGGATATTATTTTGTATATATTTGAACACAGGCTGATGGGCCTGTAGTGACTTGTCGTTGTGGGAGCATCATTCTTTGGAAGCAGGGAGATGAAAGTGTGATTAATTTGTCGGAGCATTCTACCGGAATGGAAAAACCCTTTTACCGCACAGATTACCGATTTTCCGATTATATCCCAATATTTTGTATAGAATTCAGCTGTGAATCCGTCAGGTCCCGGGGACTTGTTTCGTCCTAAACTAAAAACCGATGTTTTAATTTCAGAGTTTGTCGGGATTGCTGTAAGAAAGCAGTTTTCATCCTGTGAAATGTCCGGTTGAATGAGTTCCAGGAGATTATTAAGAAGACCATCATCAGTTGGCCCTTTCTTAAACCTCTTTTCAAAATCCCTTTTTATCTCAGTCTTTACATTTTCTTCTCCAATGACAACCGTACCAGTGGAGGAAATGATGTTGCGTATCTGTTTTCTATGTCGTCGTCCTGAAGCTACTCGATGGAAATAGGCCGTGTTTGAATCAGAGAGTTTTAAATGCTTAGTTTTAGCCCTTTGGCTCCAGAAAGATTTCTGAAATAAAATGAGTTTATCCCTCTTTTCAAGTAGTTGCTTTTCTTTCATTCGATCTGCTGGAGAGATAAAGCCAGATCTCGTGGACTGAATACGAAGCAACTCGGAGTCAACGTTTTTTAGTTGGCGAAAGATGTTGCCAAAGCTAGTCTTATTCCATTCTTTTGCCTTGGCTTTTAGTATTTTTTGTTTAAACATTAATTGAAACATAGCCGATCCAGGGCATGTAGCCCTCCAGGCTTGCTTGACTATGTTACGGAAGTCTTTCCGCATTAGCCAGACGTTTTCGAACTTGAACGGTGGTGCCTTGAAGATATGGTTATCCTCCAAAGATATGGAAATTGGGCAGTGATCCGAGGTAGAGAAGGCACCATGATAGGTTAACATATTGGGGAATGATGCTTGGATCTGTTGATGAACAAGCACACGGTCAATTTTTTCGTGAATATTGAAATTGTCATCCGGGTTCTTCCTCCAAGTGAACGGGTTTCCGAATGTAGGCAAGTCCAGGAGAGAGCAGTTGTTTTTAAAAGACATTAGTCGTGAGAACCTGGATACCCGGGTAGGGCCCCCACCAATTTTATCAGAGCTGCACAATATTTCGTTTAGGTCCCCCATCACAATGCACGGAATAGTGGAATCATTTACAATTGTTGTTAGCGTTTCCCAAAATATATCTTTATCCGTTGGAGACGGAGGAGCATAAACAAACATAATTAGGATCGGAAAACCGTCCCGAGTGCTCTCAATTCGGAGTCCGATGATGCGAGGAGCATGGATAGCTATGGAAATAGAGTAATTTAGCAATTGATGGGATTTCCAGATGACTCCAATACCCCCAGATCTTCCAACAGCCGGCGACCATACTCCTTCGTCGAATCCAATATTTCTCCATAATTTATCGTCAGGAATATTTTCCGATTTTGTTTCCGCTAATGACATGATTTGAATGTGGTCGTTTTTGCATAAAGAATCAATTTCCGTCCAAAACGTTCTTTTTCCAATCCCACGACAGTTCCAAAAACATATCTTCATAGAAAACCTCTAAAGATTAAAGGACCGATGTACCGGGTCCTTAAATCGAGACATTGTAGCGAATGCGGTGATTTATTATTTTTGGTTAGCCTAAGTGTTTGGAAATAGCAACAACCCGGTTTCCGAACTTGTTTCAAGCTATATATATATATATATATATATATATATATATTACAATGGCAGAGTAATGGCCAGTGTAGTTGAGAAAATCTTTCAACTGAATTTGACCATTTCAAAGATAAATAACATTTAAAATAAAATACTAACTAAATACTCCCTCCGTCCAACAATACATTGCCTTTTAGCATTTTATACAAGTTTTAATAAAACACCTTACTTTTAAAAAAATATCATCATTGCACTAACTTTTTCATAAATTTTATTATTTTTTAACACCCACTACACATTTTAACCAATTAAATTATTTTAAAAAGTCAACAACACACAAACCAATACAAATCATTACAACTTTTTACCTAGAAAACCTAAAAGACCATCTATTGTTGGACAAAAATTTACATCTAAAAGTCCATGTATTGTTGGACGGAGGGAGTATATTTTATTTCCTAATACGCTCCCGCAAGATGGACTATGGTGAAACAAGGCCAATCTTGGACAGTAGAATTCTTTGCCGAGGCCGTAGGAGTGGCTTGGTTAGGCAATCGGCGAGTTGATCATCAGTGTGGACGTATGTCACACGAAAAGCACCAAGCTGCACCTGTTCGCGGATGAAATGGAATGCCAAGGCCACATGCTTCATTCGGGAGTGAAAGACTGGATTGGAGCTAAGACTAATCGCGCCCAAGTTGTCACAATACAGCACCGGTGGAGGAATGTTGGTGATGCTGAGCTCTCCCAAAAGCGACCGAATCCACAAGAGCTCAGACGCGGCATCTGCGAGTGCCTTGTACTCGGCCTCTGTCGATGAGCGAGACACCGTCTTTTGTTTCCGGGAGGACCACGAGATGGGTGTCTTTCCAATGAAGAAGATGTAACCAGTCGTAGAGGTGTAGTCGTCCTTGTTCCCCGCCCAGTCGGCGTCCGAGAAGGCATGGAGGACATGGTTGCCGGTCTTGTGGATAGTGATGCCTTGCTCAAGTGTCCCACGGAGATACCGAAGAACACGTTTAAGAGCAACCCAATGGTCATTATTTGGGGATTGCATAAATTGGGATAGTTTATTAACGGAAAAGCTGACGTCGGGACGAGTCAAGGAGAGGTATTGTAGGGTGCCAACAATCATTCTGTAGTCTGATGGATTGTCAATGAGGGAAGCAGAAGTTTTGGTGAGGGAGATTGAGGCGTCCATGGGGGTGGAGACGGGTTTGCAATTGAGCATGTTGGTTTTGGATAGAAGGTCATGGATATATTTTCTTTGGCTTAGGAAGAGACCATGGGGGTTGGGTATGACTTCGACGCCTAGAAAATAGGAGAGGGGACCAAGGTCTTTGAGAGAAAACCGAGTGGCGAGAGCTGTGATGAAGGACTCGAGATGAGTTGGATTGTTGCCGGTAACAATGATGTCATCGACGTAGACAAGAAGGTAGATGACGGTGCCCTGATGACGAAGGATGAAGAGGGAGGCATCAGAGGTGGAATTGATGAAGCCAGAGGAGAGAAGGAAGAGGCGGAGTTCGGTGTACCATGCTCTCGGGGCTTGCTTAAGGCCATAGATGGCCTTTCGGAGCTTACAAACTGCCGTGGGCTGGGATTTGTTGACAAACCCGGGTGGTTGTTCCATGTAGACATCTTCAGAAAGCGTACCTTGGAGGAATGCGTTGTTGACGTCGAGTTGGCGGATAAGCCACCCGGATTGCACCGATAAAGTAAGAACAGTGCGAACCGTGACCGGCTTGATGACAGGGCTAAAAGTTTCGGTGAAGTCGTATCCCGGACGCTGGTGAAACCCTTTAGCAACGAGTCGCGCTTTGTACCGATCTAAGGTGCCATCTGGGTTCGTCTTGACCCGAAAAACCCATTTGCAGCCGATCACATTGTGAGATGGAAGGCGGGGAACAAGGGACCAAGTGCAGTTGGATGATAAGGCATTGAACTCTTTAGACATGGCATCCCGCCAATCGGGATCTTTGAGGGCTTGAGTGATATTGTGTGGCTCGGTGTGAACGGGAAGTTGGACATTGAGGTTAAGTTTAGAGATGGGTTTAAATATGTTGTTTTTGGATCTGGTTATAACTTGGTGAGGTAGGGGTGTAAGGGGTGAAGGAGACGTCGGAATGGGGACAGAGTCGGAGGAGGATGGGATGGGAGTTACGGGTGTGGCCGGATTTGGTGGGGAAGGTGGGGCCGGATTTGGGGGCTGAGGTGGGGCCGGATTTGGTGGTGGGAGTGCGACTAGATTAATTGGATTTGGGAGGTGGGGCGTATCCGGTGATGGGGGGAATTAAATAAATAGGTAGGTGAGGATAATTGGTTAAGATTTTGGAGGGAGGTGGGGTCCGGCTGAGGTGGAAAGGAGATGGGCCCAAGGTGAGGAGGTGGGGTTGGGTGGGAAGGTTGATGCGTGTGTGGGGTTGGAAGATGGGTGAATGGGTAGTGTGACTCCACAAAAGTCACATGCCGAGTTGTGTATATGCGATAGGTCCGTGGGTCAAGGCAAAAATAAGCACTTTGAGTCAGCGAATAACCAACAAATACGCACGCGGCAGATCTCGGTTCCATTTTATTTTTAGTGTAAGGTCGTAACAGCGGAAAACATAGACAACCAAAACATCTTAATTTGTCATAGTTCGGTAATGTTCCAAAGAGAGTAAGAAAAGGGGACTTTTGATGAAGAGTAGGTGTGGGGAGACGATTGATAAGATAAACGGCGGTAGAGAAAGCAAGAGGCCAGAACTTGTGGGGCATTCCCGAGTGGGAGAGAAGAGATAGGCCAGTTTCGACGATGTGTCGATGACGGCGTTCAGCATAACCGTTGTGTTCGGGAGTATGGGGTGGAGAGGTGAAGTGAGAGATGCCTGAGGTGGCAAGAAGGGAGCGGAGGGCAACGAATTCTCCTCCATTATCTGAGTAGAGAGTTTTGATTTTTGTGTTGAACCTATTCTCAACAAGCGATTTAAATGTAGAGAAGGTACTTAACGTATCGGATTTATGTTTGAGGGGATAGAACCATATATATTTGGTGAAGTGGTCAACAAAAATTATATAGTATTTAAACCCATCGAAAGATAAAACCGGACATGTCCATACATCGGAAAACACAACCTCTAACGGGGAAGACGAAGTAATGGACGAACAATGAAAAGGGAGCTTGTGAGCTTTATTAATTGAACATGCATTGCAAAAATCCAAGACAGAGTTTAAAGATCCCATGCTAAACAAAGAGCTAAGAGTGCGAAAAACGGAAGCAGATGGATGGCCAAACCGGTGATGCCAAGCCGAGCCAAGGGAGATGTGATTGACGACTGCGGAGGGCTGTACGTTTGTGGAGGAAGGCCATGTGTAGACACCATCTTTGAGAGGGCCACTAAAAAGGGGGTTGCCCGAGAATAGATCCTTCACGACAAAACACGTGGGAAAGAATGTTATAGAAACTCGATTTTAGGCAGTAAATTTAGCAACAGATAGAATATTTTTGGCTATGGAAGGAACATGAAGAACATTATGCAAATTAAAACGATTAGAAGCATAGTGTAAAACTGTTTGACCAACATTCGAAATAGATAAACCGAGACCATTACCAACGTGTAAATTGTCGGGTCCATCGTACGGGTAATGCTGGGCAAGGTTGGAGATGTCGTTAGTGACGTGATGTGATGCACCACTGTCAACCAACCATGGCTGCGAAGGAGGGGTGGTGGCTGCTGTGTTGGCCTGTGGTGGGGATGGGCGGTAGCTTGCTGGGGGGCGAAGGGAGGGCGCAACTTGTTGAAATGCTGGACAGTAGGCTAGAACATGGCCCGTCAAACGGCACCATTGGCATTTACCAAGGAAGGGGCGGGCTGGAGGACGAATGGGTTCGACAGTAGGAGGCAGAGGTGGTTGGGGAGTCCACTGAGGCGGGCGATATGGCATAGAGGAGAAGGGAGCAGGTGGGGTGGGCTGTTTTTGTGATTTGGATTTAGGTGGACGGTAAGACATGGTCATGGCAGTAGCAGGGAGGTGAGATGCAGTAGAGGTTGGGTCTTTATAAAGGAGAAAAGTTTCACGGGAGAGGAGCTTTTCATGGAGATCGGGAAATTGGATAGGAGTGTCACGGGCTCGGATACCGTCAATGATAGCCTGATAAGAGGAGTCAAGGCCTTTGAGGACTGCATCAGTGATGTCTTTCGGATCTTGAGGTTTGCCCAATTGAGCAAGAAGATCGCAGATGCCAGAGACTTCGTGAAGGAAGTCGGTGATAGACTTGGAGCCCTTAGTGACAGAGTTTAGGCGTTCTTTGAGGAGAGCAATGTGCGCTCTAGGTGGTTTAGCATAAGTGGACTCAAGAATTGTCCAAACTTGGCGAGAGGTGGTAGCCCTAGTTACAAGAGATGCAACCGGTTGAGATAGGGTGCCAATGAGGCCACCTTTGAGAAGGTTATCTTGGCGGCGCCATGTTTGATGAGCCGGGTTAGGGGCGGCGGAGTCACCGGTGCCGGTGGTAGACGGAGGTTCTGTGGTTGTGCCATCGACATAAGATAGAAGATCGTGGCCAACAAGGAGGGATTTCACTTGATTGAGCCAAGTTATATAATTGGTAGGGGTAAGTTTAAGGCAATTGGAAAAATTGATAATCTGGAAGGGTTTGAGGGGTTCAAGGGGATTTGGGATTTGATGAGGTTGATTTGCCATTGTAGAGTTGAGGAGGGGATTTGATTGTGGGGATCGTTAATGCTCGGATACCATGTAGAACTAAGAAGGATTTGATCAATCAAACTTAACTTTTCATTAGCATAATCTGATATATATATATATTACTATGGCAGAGTAACGGCCAGTGTAGTTGAGAAAATCTCTCAACTGAATTTGACCATTTCAAAGATAAATAACATTTAAAATAAAATACTAACTAAATATATTTTATTTCCTAATAGGTGATACAATTCACTTTCTTGAAGACATATTGTCAGGCCTAGACCATCAAGTTCTTGTTGATTAAGCCTTGACATTGGCAAATCAGGCGGTGACATTTCGCTACACTCCCGCTGATAATCAACTTGGCCATCATGGATTCAGTTTTGACTACCACCTTCCGATGACCCATCTCCCATGCCATTTGAAGCCCACTAAGGATACCCCACAACTCCGCCAACACCACTGAACACGTACCTATATTTGGCAGCCAAACCCCCTAATCCACTTGCCACTGCCATATCTCAACACAACATCCCGTAACCATGATCCCTTCTCCACTGACCGGTATGTTAGTGTTCAATCAAAATCCTCTAGTTCACTTTCTACTCCACTCCATACATCATTTTTTTTTGCTTTAGTTTTCACAATTGTTAAATTGTTGCACCTTCTAAAATTATTTATACTTTATTTCATACCGTACATAATATCTATGCCCTCTCCAGTTTCTTATATTAACTGGGAGCATTAAACAAGTAATATCAGAAATATTCTCAAAAATTAATATAGAGCAAGAAAACTAGATTGGTCATTACGTGGTGGAGCATATAGATAATAAGAAATAAACTCATTTTCGACAACCCGAAATAATGGAAAGTCAAGAATTGAAAAGGGTATATATGACACAGAGTGCAAAATTGGGTGGAGACTAAAACATTATAGCCAGAAGATTGGGAACAGAAAGAACCTACAAAACCTCAAAACCAGAGAAAAAGAAAAAAAATTTAAGATGCAAACCACCCTGAAGAGGGAGTTTTAAAATTAACTTTGACGGTTCTAAACTCCCTTCTAGTAAAACTTCGACAGATTTTGTCATACAGGACCCCCATGCTAAGGAGACGGTGGCTTGTGATGTGTCACTTTATGGGTCTGTCTCTCCACTCATGGTTGAAGCTTCCGAGCTTTGTGATGGTCTCTTGGTTACAAAATCCCTTGGGTTGCATCACATTTAAATCGAAGAAGGCGAGAGTCTTGTTATTGTCAACGTACTCTGTCAAAGGCTCAACGTATTGCGCAAAATCGTGCATCACTCTCACCGAACTGTTTTTGAGTCCTCCTAAGCTTTATGAGCTTCAATCTTTTACTTACATTTTTTTAACAATTTCGATAGCTAAGCTTGAGACCGGATTGAAGTCTACTTTAGGTGTTGATGATCCTTCGGATGGACTACCCTCAAATGGACTTTGCGCATACTCATTACTAGCATCGAACTCAGCCTTCGCGAAAGTAACTAATTAATCATGCCTTCCATTTGTTTTATGATATTGTGTAGTTTAGAGAGATGCTAACTGATTCTTTATATATTGATACCCATTTTGATAATTTATAATTTATTGTGTAATTGAAGCTGAATAGTTAAGTTTATAAAATAGTACAATATATGTTAAAAACTGATAAAATGAATAGATTTTGTGTGTATAAAAAGAAAAAGTCTAAAAAATTTAGAGTATAGCCGTTGAAAATCCACCCCTTATACTTATAATTTTAGAAACAATGTCTTTGTAAAAATTTGATCCACGTGTCCTTATTTGAGGAAAGTTAAAAGAGAAAATTGGATGGAGTATACCATTTTCAAGTTTTTTTATACTAATTGTACTCCTTAAGTTTTCTTTTAGGTAATTGTACTTTTTTTTAAATGGAGATTACCTATATACCCTTACAATCAAATTTTATCATTTTAAAAAGGGGCAATTTCCATATAGGCCACGAAATTAGGCTATATTAGTAATTCGTCTCCCACCCTCTCCATATTTGGGATTTGTCCACCGAATTTTTCATCATGCTGAAATTTTTGTTTTCAGCAAAAAAAAAAATTTCCACAATTTTTTTTTTTTTTCGCGTTTCCAGAGTTGCTGAAACAGAATTGCTGAAACCCCTGTGCCACCATCTGTTTCAGCAGTGTTTTTTTTCGCTTTTTTTTTTCTTTTTTTTTTGCGTTTCCAGAATTGCTGAAAACCATGTGTCACCCTCTGTTTCAGCAGTTTTTTTTTCGCGTTTCCAGAGTTGCTGAAACCCCGATTTCAGCAACGTTGTTGATGCTGAAACCCCGATTTCAACAACGTTGTTGATGTTGAAGTGATTATTGTTGACACTGCTGAAAATGTTATACATACAAGCTACTGAAATGCTGAAATACTGAAAACAGAAAAGCTGAAATGTTGTCATATATGCTTGTAAGATATAGTAGCTCATAAAATTTTATAAGAATCAATTTCAACAAAAAAAATCTAGAAAAAGGCTCAATTTGATAACAAAGACTCAATATACACCAGACATTTGTATTCACAATAATTTATATATCTATAAATTAATCAATGAAAGAGAAAGAAATTGAAATGGTAAAGCATTTCAGCAATTGTTGAAATGCTGAAATTCATCAAACTACTAAAATGCACCTGGCGGACGATTGCTTCGTTTCTTTTTCTCCAAGAAGGGAATAACAAGGCAGTCACTCTCCAGCTCATGCTGAAACCGGGGTTCACCGTGCTCTCTTTGTTCTTCCTCGTTCTACCGACGTTGCTGAAATGCTGAAATCGGAATTCTTTGTGCTCTCTGTCCTTCCTAGCTTCCTCGCTCTACCCTCGCTCTCCTCCTCCTTAATCTCAGCATATCGTCAAAAATCAAACAAGGTTGAACGGGAGGAATGTAAAAATCAGACAAGTGCATGAGAGAGAATCTCATGGTAGTTAATGGTTTCGACAACAACAAATTAAGTTCTATCCTACAATTTCAGCAAGAAAGAGACTCACCAGACACTTATCAAAGGCTTAGATCGGAGAGTTGGCTGAAACCGAAGATGCTGAAACCGGAGAGGAAGGGGACAACGCCAGTACACTTATCAAATTAAGTGCTGAAAATTGCTTATATTGTACTGTATTAAACACAACACCTGTTTGTTTTCCAAAATCACGATTCAGGATGATCAAAGCACAAATGAAGAAGAAACACAACCATGCCGGTGCACCCCAACACCAACAGTCCCACCATCATCTTTCTTTATCTTCTCCCTCTCTCTGTGACTTCATATTGTATTAAACACAACACTTGTTTGTTTTCGAAGAGAGCAAGGTGCTGAAATTGCTTACCGGAGCAAGGTGCTGAAATCCGAAAAGAGGAAGGGGACATCGCCAGTACAGCACTGGTCGAAGAGGTTGAAGAGATCGGAGGGAGGCGGCGGTGTTGGAGGGAGGTGGCGGTAGCGGAGGGAGATCGGCCGGAGGGGGCAGCGAGGGTGCCGGAGTTGCTGGGCAAGAGCGTCAAACTTCCATGGCTTTCAGATCTGGAGGGATCTGGGCGATGAAGGAGGAAAACGACGCCGGATTTGGTGGATGGACAACGACGTCGGCTCCCGGAGATCGAGCGGATCTGGTGGATGGACAGCGACTCTAGATGCGCCGGATTTGTTGGTAGGGAATCGAAAAGGAGAAGGGGAGGGTTTGGAACCGGAAGCGACTCTAGATGCGGCGGCGCGAACAACGGATGATGAACGGAAGATCGATCTAGCGGCGACGAGAGAGGTGAACTGGAGATTGGTGAGCGGTGGCGGCGAGGCGAGGGAGAGGTGATGGGGGAGAGTTTCGGATTCCGGCGGTGAGGGTACGAAGAGGCGAGGCTGGTGACCGGAGGAGGAGGAGGAGAGAGAGGAAGAGCGAGGGAGGGGTCGACGAACGAGATCTGAAACGGGAGGATCTGTGACGCTGAAACGGTAATGGATACATGAGATTAGAGGGGTAATTTTGTCCAGAAAATTTTTGGTGGACAAAACCCTAGTTTTACGAGGGTGGGAGACACTCTCCAAATAGAGGCCCAAAAATGGGCCATTGGGCAAATTTTCTCTTTTAAAAATTAAACAGTTAAATTATTGTAAAAATTTTGACAAATGAAGATATTTTTCTCAACGTGAAATTGATTAGTTTTTAAGCAACTCTTGAATCTTCAAATTATTTGCTTAAAATCGTTTACTGACAGTTGTATTCTACAAATCTCAATTCATGTATGTAGTGGTTTTTTGTAAGACAATATCATTCTTGTATTACAATATTATTCATGTAATAGAATAGCGTTCTTGTTACAAAATCATTTAATACATCTCATTCTTATGTTACAATAACATTCCTGTAATACAATATTATTCTTGTAATACCTCGTTCCTGTATTGTCAATCATCAATCAACCATGTGTAATCAACTCACGCAATCCAAGATTTTGTGTACTGGGTGAATTATTGTAATGAGTGAAGTCTTGTACCTATTACTATACACCCACAGTTGAATTGCGGAGTTGAGTTACAAGAAATCACCTAAATGAATCGATTATTGTAACAATAGGTAGCGATTATTGTAACCTACAATTATTGTAGTCATAGATAACGATTATTGTAACCTAAAATTATTGTAACCAAATAAGCGCTTCATAAAATCACAGGAAGCGATTACTGTGAATCTATTCTTAAAATAAAATAAAATAAATCCTAGTTGAAGAAAGCGTTGCATCTAATTATGAATTACGACATAAATCACAAGAAACTTATCAATCTTGGTTGATCTCATAACCGATTCATTAAAGACATATTTGGTGAATTTTCAAATTATGATTTACATAACCTACCATGGAAGTTATAGTAGCAATCACTTGAACAAATAACACAAAAGCAACCTACCATGGTGAATCTATAGAGCGTCAATTAATTGAAGAAGCGTCAATAGAATGAGAATTAATTAGAGATTTGGATATTTGTTGTTACATTCAAATCATGGGCAAATATGTCATTATCAAAATAAAATCTTCAATGATATATTTACTAAAACAAATACTGAAAAAGGGATATTTATCCAATTACAAGCTGAAATTGGATTTCTGTTCCACGTTCTTCCTCATAATTATCTTCTTGCTCATAATTGATTGGGGGTTGCTGTTGTAGAGGGGGTGCACAATCGGTGAGCGGCCAGAGGGCGATTGGTGGGCGGTGACACAACCGGTGAGGGCTGGAGGCGGCAATCGGGTGGAGTAGTTGTGTAATTGGAGGTTAGTATTTGAATTCAATTGATTTTTGCTTTGTCAATTAGGGTTTTGTTGGTTAACTTTGGGGATTTCCATTTGAATAAACAATTTTACAATAATTAGGGTTTGATTGAGATAGCAAACACTCAAGAAGTAGATTTGGTATTCTCGAACTCTCATGTAAAGAAGCACATACGAAGGCGAGGTTTGGTTGAGATTGTTTTTTTCATTTAAAGGTGAGGAGTATCGATTGATGGATACGACAGTAATTGAGAAATCTCACAGATTTTTTTAAGGATTCCGTACAAATAATTTGAGGGAGATACAAAGTAACTGAGAACTGTCACATTGGAACTGTGAAATCTCCATGGTTGTGGTGAATTTCACATCAAATGGTGAATAAAGGTCATTGAATGAGCAATCTAAGTTGGGTCTAATGGGAGAAGAGAAAAACTCAAAAGGGGCTGGAGCCGATAATGTTATTAAAATCGAGATTCTAAATCGGATCGGTAAAAATGTGTAAGGATCGGATCGTAGAATCGAATCGTAGGATCGTAGAATCGAATCGTAGGATCGTAAGCTTCCACCGCATAAATGCATTTTTTTAAAATGAGGTTAATATGTCTAATATTAGATAAATATTATGTTAAATCGTAAAAATATACACATAAAGATTGTAAAATTTTAATAATAAACTAAATATAATATAGATAACCTAATACATTATAAATTTATTAGATTTAAAGGGTAAATATTAGAAATTTCTTATAACAGACATTTTATAGGATCGTTAGAATCGCAAAAACAAGATCGGGATCGTTTTATCATTTTTGGATCGTAGGATCGAATCGGGATTTTAACAACATTTGTTGGAGGGATAAGAGGGAGAGGAGGGAGTGGGATCATCATCCCATCAAATGTATCAAAAACCCAGCTGGTTGTGTAGAAATCACTCATTAGTTCGGTTTCATTTCACCATGGAGCTTTGCATGGAGAAGAAGAAGAAGAAGAGGAAGCTTGAAGGACAACCTTCCAAGAATCTAACGGTTGAGAGGAGGCGAAGGAAGAGGGTGAATGATTGCCTCTCGATGTTAAGATCGGTTGTTCCGAAGATTAGCAAGGTATTGGGATGTTATCTGCCCTTCTTTATCTTTTTCATATTTTTTTTATTCTACCTACTTTTAGTTATATGATTGATCTTTCTTTGGTTGAAAGAGCAAATGGATAGGACATTGATACTTGGAGATACAATAGATTACATGAAAGAATTGAAAGAAAGGATTAGCAATCTGCAAGAGGAAATTGATGCGAATTCAAGTGAGTTAAATGGAGGAAGCATCTTCAAAGACCTAAAAGAAAATGAGGTACTGGTGAGGACTTCACCAAAGGTGTGTAAACTGGTTTTTGATTTATGGACAAATTTGGGTCAATTTTTATTTTATGATCTTTGTTTTGAACTTGCTATGTGCAATTTGATGTAGAGAGGCGAAATGCAGATACCCGGATCGAGATCTGCTGCACAAGCAAACCAGGTATGCAGCTATCAACTATCACTACCTTAGAAGCACTGGGACTTGAAATTCAACAATGTGTAATCAGTTGCTTCAATGACTTCTCATTACAAGTTTCTTGCTTAGAGGTATTCATTGCTCAAATGTTTCAACTGAATTGAGAGTGCACTACATGTATAAAATAATAATAATAATCTAAATATAAATCATTTTTTGTCCTCGCAACTATTCAGTAGAAGTATCCATCTAGTTTCCATGGGATTGTAAGCTATCTCATTGAAAAGTGTACATGTCATTTGACTAATTAATAAAGATAGTTTTTTTTCTAAGATGCACTCAAGTATCCATTTATCCTGATCAGTTGTTCACATAAACAAATAGAGAATAAAGAAATGACAGAACAAGAATTGCTCATGAGAGGACCTGAAAATTCTCCATTAGAGAGGTTGTTTGGAAATTTTATGGGCATTTGCATAAGTGGGTGAAATTTGTACAGAAGAAGAGTAAAAAAATGATATTAGCAAGTGAAAGTGAGGATAGCGGATGTATTTCCACAGGCATGAGATTGTGAGTTGTAATGCTTTCCTTTTGTTGAAGATTTCCAACCTGGCAGCGTTGTTAGCTTACAAGGAAGATTAGTTTGTTTATTAGCCCTGATATGAGCGGGATGGGTTTCATTTCGTCAAATCACTCTTTGATCATGTACAACAACACGTTGATCAGCTTCAACATGCTCGAGGCCACCAGGATCAACGGTGAAAGGTTGATTGATTTTGTTTTCTAAACATTTCGCAAAGTTATGTATGTGGTTGCTTGATGTTATAACTTGAACCTGTTTTAATGGTTGTAGGAACTTGAAACTGTTTTAATGAATAATCGATACTTCAAGTTCGATTAAATGTTTCAAATTACACTTTCTTTAGATGGTTATTTTTAATGTTTATTCACCTAAAATATTCTACAGCCATTTTCATAGTCATGGTGTAAAGTAAATTATGACCATAAAAATCAGGTTTCAATATCAAATATATATATGAATAAAAAAACCCAAAAATCATACACATCTAAAAAGAAATCGTCTAATAGAGGTAAAATTAGAATAACCATACCTCAATTAAAAATACAAAAACAACCTTAAAACAAGTAAAAACAAAAAATTCTTCAGTCCGGTTCACAAGTATGGTGTGAAATATATCATGGCGAGTAAAATAAGGTTTCATATTGAATACAATAAGAATAATAAAACATCTTAAAACAAATCCTATATTATAGATCAATTTGGAATAATTGGATTACCATGAAAATACACGCAACCTTAAAACAAGCGAAAACATAAATCATTCATTTTATTCAGCCTAATTCACAAGCATGTTGTGAAATATATTATGCCGATGAAAATTAGGTTTCAATATTAAATACAATAAGAATAACAAATACCAAAATAAAATATCTAAAAAGAAATAGTCTATTAGAGGTCAAAGTGGAATAATTGGGATTCGATTAAATTACACACGACCTTAAAAATGAGTAAAAATATAAATCATTCATTCTTTGCAGCATGTTTCACAAGCATGATGTGAAGTCTATTATGGTTATGAAAATCAATTTGTGGATATTCCAATCAAATATGGAATTGAATTGAATTAGCTATACAGGGTTTATACTTATAAACATAAGGTATCTTTATCAAATTAGTTTATAACTTTAACCAATTTTAAGAGGTATAACATGATGAGTAATAGATAAAGTATCATAGAGGATCCGAACTTAGTTTTCTTAGGCCGGAAACCATATTGTTTCTTTTATTTGCCTTCAAGTATAGTAGATATCTGGAGAAGTGTGAAAGTGGTTGATTTACTATTCTTTGTTAAATTTGAAGTATTAATCATTTTGAGAAAAGATTTCACCATGATATCCAAACATTTCAAAAAATGACATGATAGAAAGCACGAGCAAAATGACATATTAGTAGAAAATTGATGTGTCGAGTAATTTGTTTAAGACGTCAAACTCGATTGAAAATATTATGAAAAAATTCGAACACGGTTCGAGAAAAGTACTAGTTCAATTTCAAAACGCTTGTTAAAATATAATCTTTATTTTATTTTATTTTTATTTAAAACTATATAATATTAAAACAAAATATTCTCTGAAACCCTTTAATCTAAAAAAAAAAACAAAAAACAAAAAAAAAACACACAATCGGTAGTCAAAGATTTTAACCTAGTCCGGCTCCGGCTAAAATAGGGGCTTAGTGAAGCAAAACCAAGCTCTCACGATAAACCCCAAGACTCTCATGTTGAAACCCTCTTATCATAGAGACATGAGCCGTGTTGATCCCCCTCCTCATCTCACCATCATGTAAAAAAACAGCCACAAATCCCCGGCCCCAACAGTTGTACTTGGACAACCCCAATTCCCCATCCTTGGATTTGGATTTGGAGTTGGAGGTTTCATC
This sequence comes from Persicaria tinctoria, assembly GCA_037127255.1. Lineage (NCBI taxonomy): Eukaryota > Viridiplantae > Streptophyta > Magnoliopsida > Caryophyllales > Polygonaceae > Persicaria > Persicaria tinctoria. The sequence continues at coordinate 15,022,297 of JBANSL010000012.1, forward strand.
AACCCTATAAAATCGATTTGTGACCACCATCCCGCCCGGACCAATCTTGTACCGTCTAGCCGACGCCAACGTGCCCGTTTCCGACACCCAGGCGGCTTCGTTCTCCACACCAAACGCCCAACGACGATCCCCCATCAAGCAGAAACCGAAAACAGCCGCTTTCGTCGTAGGGCATCTCCTCGGCATAGTGGAACCTCCCGGTTGCGAAATCGAACCGAACCAAGCGAGGGCGGTTGTTGACACTAGTGCTGAACTCAACCCAGGCCACCCCGCCGTTGAAAGCCATGGTGTCGGAGCAAACTGTTCGCAGGCCTCCTCCGACGATCCCGCCGCTGCAATTAATCTGAGTCCAACACCACGCTTTGACGCTGTAGATCCAGGCTTGATCCTCCGGAAACGACGTCGTCGCGACCACCTTGTAGTCACTGCTGGAGGGGTCGTATCCGAGGCCGAATTGCCTCACGAGTACTAACTCCGATGGGAGACACAGGCGACGGCGTTTCTTGATTGACGGATTCAGCAGCTCCGCGGCTACGTAGCCGATACGGCCGTCGACAGTGCCCCTCAACACGAAGAGGAGGACTCCGTCTAGAGAGGCGTTGAGAGACCAGTTGGGCGACATGTGCTGCTGCTGCGGGTATTCGTAGACCATCTTACTAGTAGAATTCGGCGGCGACAAATCCGAGAATTGATACACCGTGCTGTAGCTAATTCTGTCGACGGTGAGGAATCGAGATTGGCGGAGGTTGCCTGGGAAGCGGCGTAGGTGGTAGGTGACGAAGCTCCAGTCGTCGATGATGGAGAGGAAGGATTTGCAGACTGCGCGGAGGATGATGAGGGTTTCGACGGGGAGCAAGGTTAAGATATGGAACCTTAGCTCTACCGGGAGACCAATCAACTTTCCTACATCTCCATTTTCATTTTGCTTCATTCGTTTCTCCGCCATCGTTAATCCCTAATTATCAAACATCCATCTCCATCCTTTATTAATTTATCTGCTATCCATCAGATTCCATCTCCTATCAAAGTGCAAAGATAGGGTGGAATCTTAACAAACCTACGATATTGGGGATTTACTAGTACGTAGTCAGCAAAAGTTTCTCCTATATTTTAGTAGTCCATTAAATAACCCTCCTATATTTTAAGGGGATTTAGCAAAATAGCCACCAAAATGGGCTTATTTTGCAAAATGTCTGCGATTTGGGACAATTTTGTAAAATGTCCTAAATAAAAGCCTCCTCCCTCTTTCCCACGTGCCTTTCTCTCTCCTCGGGCTCTCCCTCTCCGCACGCTCTCTATTTCTTCCTCCCGAACTGCTCAACGGCGATTGTGAGCGAGGCCGAGATCTATGGCTTCGACGCTGGATCTGAAGCAATTCCGTCCATCTTCCTCCTTCCCTCCTTGTAGCTGTCGCAGCCGCTCCGCCTCGCGCCGCCTCGCACCCTCCCCCGACCAGATCTGAATTTGCCATCTATGTCCAATTGATTCTGAAGTCGAATTCCAATCGAATTGATTGTAGTCGAATTCCAGATCTGAATTCCAGTCGAATTCGACTAATTGATTCTGAAATTGAATTCCAGTCGAATTCTAGTTGCAATTGATTGACGGAGATCTAGAGGATTGACGGGAGTAGAGGCGTGAGCGTCGGCGACCGAGAGTGCTCGAGATGGAGATCGAGAGCGCCGGAGAGCGAGAATGCCGGAGCGAAGTCGAGCAACGGCCGAGCGAGGTCGAGCGAGCCGGAGGCCTGCGAACGCTGGATCTGGAGAGACGAAGGTTGAAGAAGGACTTAGCGAGCGAGGGAGGGAGGGAGGCGGTGGTGAGCGAGCGTTGGAGCGAGGGAGGGAGCGAGCGGCACCGGAGCGAAGGAGGCCGGATCGAGCGAGGCCGGAGCGAGCCGGCGGCGGTGGAGGCGAGTGCGGAACTAGATTCCTCTTCGCATCAATCGGAGGAAGAAGAAAGACTTGATGAAATTACAAAAATCACCCTACAAATATGCGAAATTAAAAAAACTATCTATATTTTATTATGTGATCCATAATCTATATTTTTTTTAATTTTTGCACAACAAATGTTATATTTGCACAACATACGATTATATTTGCACAATTTACGGTTATATTTGCACGACAAAATGTTAAAAAAAAATAAAACTAGACTTGCTTCAATTGATTCAGATTGATTCTGAATCGCTTACAGTTTATTGAGAAAGTATGAAATTATATTAAGATAAAATAAGATCATGTTAAGAATAAATTCACAAGCCTCGATTGTCGTGCAACTCTTAAAACAGAGTCGTGTAATTCTTACAACAGAGTCGTGCAACTCTTAAAACAAGAGTCGTACAACTCTTAAAACAGAGTCGTGCAACTCTTAAAACAGATGCGTGCAACTCTTACAAGAGAGTCGTGCAACTCTTAAAACAAGAGTCGTGCAACTCTTACAACAGAGTTGTGCAACTCTTACAACAGAGTCGTGCAACTATTAAAACAGAGTCGTGCAACTCTTAAAACAGAGTCGTGCAACTCTTGCAACATAGTCGTGCAACTCTTACAACAGAGTCGTGCAACTCTTAAAATAATATTGAGAGAAAATAAAATCATGTTGAGAACAATTTTACAAGTCTCGATTGTTGTGCAAAAAAAAACCTATTGTTGAGCAAAAATACGAGTAAGTTGTGCTAATATGACCCAAGTCTAGTTTTTTTTGTTTTTTTAAACATTTTGTCGTGCAAATATAAGAGTACGTTGTGCAAATTTAACCATAAGTTGTGCAAATATAAGATCATGTTGAGCAAATATAACTGTATGTTGTGCAAATATGACCAAAGTCTAGTTTTTTTTCAAACATTTTGTCGTGCAAATATAAGAGAGTATGTTGTGCAAATATAAGAGTACGCTGTGCAAATATAAACCTAAGTTGTGCAAATATGACCCAAGTCTAGTTTTATTTATTTATTTATTATTTATTTATTTTTTTTAACATTTTGTCGTACAAATATAAGAGTACGTTGTGCAAATTTAAGTTTATGTTGAGCAATTATAATATGAGAAAATCTGCGTCTATTGATGAGCAAAAATAAGAACATGTTGTGCAATTATTATCTATTGATGAGCAAAAATAAAAACATTTTGTGCAATAATCTATAAAAACGGTATAAAATTATATTTACAAAAAGTAAGATCATCTTGAGACACAATTTCACAAGTCTCAAATTTTGTGCAAAAATAAAGTATGGATGAGCAAAAAATAAGAAAATGTTGTGCAATAATTTATCGAGAGAGTCGAGATATCGAGAGAGAATTGGGGATCTGTTTGTTTTAATATGTATTGGGATCTAATTGAATTAGTATATATAGCGGACATTTTGCTAATTTGTCCAAAATGGTGGACATTTAACCAATTTGTCCCAAAAAGTGTCTGTTTGGCAAAAATTTTCTTTTTTTTAATAATATATAGATATGTTTTGTAATTCCCATATTTATGGGGTCAGTTTTGTAATTTAACCAAAATTTCATCTTCAACCTTATAAACACAGGCACACAGCGCCCGAGGACTCCGTCGATCCCTCGCTCCGGCAACTCGACCTCGCTCCGCTCGCTCGACCTCGCTTCGGATCTCGCTCTTTGCCTCCGCCACCGCCGCGGAAGCAAGGTCGACCAGATCCGGATCTGAGCACTAGATCCGTGCTTGCTCGCTCGCTTTGGCCTCGGCTCCAGCCTCGCTCCGGCCACTTGACCTCACTCCCTCGCTCGCTCGCTCGACCTCCGAGTTCGCTCCTCCTCCGTCCATGGCGGCTCTTCAATGGCAAAAGGAATAAAAACCCTAATTTGACAAATTGGGGAATAAAAAACCAACAAACTTTCCAATGATTTGACGGAACCGAGTTCAGATTCCATCATAATTCAACACAAATCACCCAATCAAGATCTCGGCGCTCGCTCGACCTCGCTCCGGCGGTCGCTTAACCAGATCCGGCCTCTCGCTCCAGATCTCGGACGGCCACATCCGGCGCTCGCTCCGACCTCCGCCGCTCGTTCCCTCGTTCGCTCCGCCGCTCACTCACCACTAGACAGCGGCTCTGGCGCCGGATCGAGAGCTCCATCGCCGGAGAGCGGAGAGAGAGATTGAAGAGACGATGGGATTGGGGGAAACGATCAGAAAAAAAAAATTGAGAATTAGTATATATAGTGGCTATTTTGCTAAATTGTTCAAATACGCGACCATTTTGCAAATACGTCCAAATAAAGTGCCTATTTTGCAAAAAAAATCATATTTTAATTCCCCGGATGATCGATGCAGACTCCTTTTAAGTCAATATGTTGTAACCACGTAAAACTACTTAAAGCTCGAAAAAAGTTCGAATCGAACTTGTTCATTTTCTAAACAAGTCAAGCTTGAACAAAATAAAAAGCTCGTTTAAAAGTTCGAGCACGTTTAACAAACGAACCAAGCTTGAACATGTCAAGCTCGACTCGTTCGACTCGAAGTTCGGCTCGAATAACCCCCTACCCGTTAGGAGGTTTCCTTAACACATGAAAACCACTCGAGAAAAATCAGGCTAAGCTAGGGAGGGAGTCAGTGACACAATTCACTGCCTTTAAGACATGTCAAACCTGGGCCATCCAGTTCCTCTTGAATAAGCCTTGACATTGGAAAATCAAACTGGTCAATAATTAATGGGTGACATACCGTCACACTCCTGCTGATCATCAACTTTGCCATCATAGATTCAGTTTCAACTACCACCTTCTGAGGACCCATCTTCCACGCCATCCGAAGCCCACTAAGAATACCCCACTAGGGATGACAATAGGTCGGGTGGTGGGTGGATGGACCCCCATTTCACCCGATCCACCATGGGTAACCCATTTTCCCACTCATCACCCCACCCATATCCACTTCACCCATATCCATCGGGTGATCGGGTAAAATGGGTGAAATGTGGGTAATTTTCCCTAAATGCATCTAATTGAATTCCAATCAATTTGATATAAAAAACAGTGTATAAAATATGACAATCTTACACATTTAAGTCTTAAATAAGTCTTAAAAACATACATAAGTCTTAAACAACACATGCCACAAGTTTTAAACACATATCATAAGTCTAAAACATAAGGAAAATAAGTTTGCTTCATTCGTTTCTCGGCCATCGTTAATCCCTAATTATCAAACATCCATCTCCATCCTTTAATAGTTTTTCTGCTATCCATGATCCCATCTCCTATATTTTAAAGTGCAAATAAGATAGGGTGGAATCTTAACAAATCTACGATATTGAATTGGATTTACTAGTACGTAGTCAGCAAAAATTCTCCTATATTTTAGTAGTCCATTATGTAAATCCACCTATATTTTAATTCCCCACTAGGAGTCCGCAAATTCGCAATAACGGTTTTTTTTGGGTAAGCTTACCTCTCCGAAAAGAAATAGTACACGGGCTACACAACAACAACAAGAAGGCGGAGACATACGTAGTTCTTTCCCTACGATAATAGTTTAACGTCAACCCTATCTCATTGGTAGGGTTGTTAAATGAACTGAGCAGTTCGAGCTCGACTTGAAAAGCTCAATTCGAGCTCGCTCACTTATTTAAATAAGTCAAGTTTGAACAAAATTTTAAGCTCGGTTGAAAGCTTGGCTCGTTCGAATACAACTCGAATAGCTCGAATTCTATGAAATTTCTCAAATTTTCTTTAAGTTAACATGTTATAACCAAGTAGAACTACTTAGAGCTTGAAAAAAACTCAGCTCAAGCTCGTTCATTTCCTAAACAACCCAAGCTTGAACAAAATAAAACGCTCGTTTAAAAATTAGGCTCGGTTTGGCTCGGCTCGAGCTCGTTTAACAAACGAACCAAGTTTGAACATGTCAAGCTCGGTTCGTTCAACTCGAATAACACTCCTACCCGTTGGGATGTTTCGTTAACACATGAAAATCCCTCAAGAAAAATCGGGCTAAGGTAGGGAGGGAGTCGGTGAGACAATTCGCTTCCTTTAAGACATGTCAGACCTGGGCCATCCAGTTCTTCTTGAATAAGCCTTGACATTGGCAAATCAAGCTGGTCAATAATGGGTGACATCCCGCCACACTTCTACTGATTATCAACTTGGCCATCATAGATTCAGTTTCGACTACCACCATTCGATGACCCATCTTCCACGCCATCCGAAGCCCACTAAGGATACCCCACAACTCCGCCATCACCACTGGACATGTACCTATCTGGTAGCCAAACCCCCAAATCCACTTGTCATTAGAATCTCTCAACACACCACCGGCCCACAATCGTGATCCATTAATCTCCACTAACACCGAAACGTTAGTGTTCACCTTGATCCATATTCCTCTCATGTGATGCTTGATAAAAATGCGCCTAGTCCAACTTAGGACCTCCATTGTTGAAGACCCGGTTGTTCCTCCAACGCCACAGCCACCAAACATCATTGGCAAAAATACACGCTCACTTCAGTCTCTCCGTCGTCTTCCTCTCCGTCATTAGATTCGACCTACGCCATTCTAGAAAAAGAAGCCACAAATAAAATCATTGTCATCCCTTGGACTAATCCAAGCTTTCCAAATAGTCGAGATTAAAGAGCAGTCCTTGAAGATGTGGAGCATCGTTTCCGGCTGATCATTGCACTCAGAATACCACCGCTCTGTAGGCTGTAGCCATGTGTCTTCTACACCTCTCTCATTGGTTAGAATGGCACCTCAAGTAACCAACCAAAGGAAAGTTCTATTTCATCCGGGACCTGTAGCTTCCAAACTTTGTTGAACACAATACTATCTACAAGAGTCAACATTAGTAATTCGATAATACGCAGACTTAATCGATTAATTACCGTCTAGTGACTCGCTCTAGCACAACCGGTTTGAGACCTCCCCACTCTCCACTACATCCACCATAGCGAGCTTCAGAAGGATACTCACTGGAAGCAGCCACGTCAACTCCTCCCAACCCCATCCTTCCCCTTCCCAAGTTTCGACCAGTAAGACTTCACACTCCTCAATCGATCCTCTTCCTCCAGATTCATAAACGCATACTCTTCAAGGCACTCCTACATCAACCACTTATCCCTCCAAAATCCGACAGAAGTTTCAAAACCATAAATAGCATCGTGCATATGGAGAGATTTTTGCTTTGCATTTAGGCTCCCCGCATTCTTGCTACAGGGAGTTGTCAAGTTTCAAATGCAGTTTTTCAGCAGAAATCGGTAAACATTTATTTAATCTAAGAATATGTAGGTTTAGGGTTGGCATGGTTCGGTAACCACCAAAAAATGGTGATTACCACGTACCAACCACAAACTGGTGGTACGTAAATTTCCATACCACGTACCAACCACAAGTCGTGGTTACCGCATATGTGGTAACCACGACTTGTGGTTACCATCGGTACATTACCATGGTTACCAAGCTGCGATTCTGTTTGTATTTTTTTGAAACCCCTTGGCTACCTTCCGGTAATCTTCAAAGTTATCGAATGAAAAAATATGATTACCAAAAATAATATGGTTACCACCTATTATAAGTTCAAATAAATCAGGTTCACGACCTAAAGTACAAACCAACCAAGTTCAAAGTCTTGAAACAAACCAAGTTCAATTGTTCAAACATTCAAAATGTTCGTGCAAGTTCAAACAAAACAAGGTCAAAGTCTTCAAACATTCAAAATGTTCATACTGTTTCTAGTAGAAAAAATAGAAAAGACCAATTTAGGTCAAAATCAAAACACAAAATATAAATTAAAAACTTAAAACTTAAAGGTAATAACAATAAAACATTAAATAAAAAATATAAATATATATACTTGATAACCATGGTAACCATGGTATTCAGATTTCATTACCATTACCGTACCATCTTAATATGGTTACCGCCAAGATGGTTACCACCATGTTGGTTACCACAAGTGTGGTTACCAACATAGTCGGTTTGTGGTTGGTACGTGGTTGGTATGGTAATTTCCGTACCATTTGCCAGCCCTATGTAGGTTGCACGAGCTGTAAATATAAGGGCATAAAATAAATAGCAGCTCAACTACATCAAGACAATTATCCATCAAAGGCAAAAGGCACTAGATCTCGCATCACTTGAGGCTTAATTAATGTAGAAAAATGATGAAGGAATGATATTGACCCTATATACACTGCAAATTCACTCCGTAATATGTCTCTTATTAACGTTGAAATAGAGTTGTTCAACGTTGGATTGAATGTTGTTGAGTGTAGAAGTTGTTGATGTTGCTGAAATTCCGATGAAGCGTTTTCGATTAGGTCGCAGTGTCGATTTGGTCCGATTTCAACCAGGTCGAGCTCGGATCTAGAACGATCCGAGTCATGCACAATCAACACGAGATTGGCCTCAAGAGAGACCCGGTGTGCACCGATTTATTTCTAGAAAGAGTACAAAGAAAGCAAATACAAAGTAAAACTAGACAGACAACAAGAAAAACCTCCCTATCGCTAAGCCATCGGTGAAGTTGACATCACCGATTTCCCGCTGCTGAACCTCGCAACCACAACCGCAAACCAGGGATTCTCCTTGCAGTCGTTCGTCTTCCCGATCCAATCGATCTTCTTTGTCGCTTCGAGTTCTTCACCGACTCGCCCCTTTGCTTTCGCTCTCGCGCTCTTTCTTTTCTCCTTTTCTGTTTCTCTCTGTACTGTAGCTTTAGAAGTTCTCGATATGGCACTCTGTTGCTCGACGCTCTTTTTGATACCCATTTATATATTGATAGTTTGATACCCATTTTGATAATTTTATCATTTTGAATAGATTTGTTTGTATAAAAAGAAAAACTCTAAAAAACTTGAGAGTATAGCTGTAAAAAATTCAATTTCAAAACGCTAATTAAAACTACATAATATTAAAACAAAACGTCCTGAAAAGCTATTGTCAAATGCACCCTTTAACCTCCAAAAAAAAAAACAATCACTGATCATGCCAAACAAGATTTTAACCTAGTCCGGCTCCGGCCAGAATCGGGGCTTAGTGAAGCAATACCAAGCTCTCGCGATAAACCCCAAGACACTGATGTTGAATCCCTCCTATAGAGACATTAGTCGTGTTGATCACCGTCCCCATCTTAACATCATATAAAACAACAGTCACATATCCCCGGCCCCAATAGCTGAACGTCGACAGCCCCAATTCCCCATCCTTGGATTTGGAGTTGGAGGTTTCATCAACCCTATAAACTCGATTTGTGACCACCATCCCGCCCGGACCAATCTTGTACCGTCTAGCCGTCGGCATTGTGCCGGTTTCCGACACCCAGGCGGCTTTGTTCTCCGCATCCTCCGCCCAAACGCCCACCGACGATCCCCCATCAAGCAGAAACCGAATCCAGCCGCTTTCGTCGTAGGGCATCTCCTCGGCGTAGCGGAACCTCCCGGTTGCGAAATCGAATCGAACCAAGCGATGGCGGTTGTTGACGGTAGAGCTGAACTCAACCCAGGCCACCCCGCCGTTGAAAGCTAGGGTTTCAGAGCAAACTGTTTGGGCGCCTCCTCCGATCCCGCCGCTGGAAATTATCTGAGTCCAACAGCACGCTTTGACGCTGTAGATCCAGGCTTGATCCTCCGGAAACGACGTCGTCGCGACCACCTTGTAGTCACTGCTGGAGGGGTCGTATCCGAGGCCGAATTGCGTCGCGAGTACTAACTCCGATGGGAGACACAGGCGGCGGCGTTTCTTGATTGACGGATTCAGCAGCTCCGCGGCTACGTAGCCGGAACGGCCGTCGACAGTGCCCCTCAGCACGAAGAGGAGGACTCCGTCTAGAGAGGCGTTGAGACACCAGTTGAGTGACATTGGCTGCTGCGGGTATTCGTAGACCATCTTACCAGTAGAATCCGGCGGCGAGAATTGATACACCGTGCTGCAGCTTCTGTCGACGGTGAGGAAGCGAGATTGGCGGAGGTTGCCGGGGAAGCGGCGGAGGTGGGAGGTGACGAAGCTCCAGTCGTCGATGATGGAGAGGAAGGATTTGCAGACTGCACGGAGGATGATGAGGGTTTCGACGGGGAGCAAGGTTAAGATATCGAACCTTAGCTCTACCGGGAGACCGATCAACTTTCCTCCATCTCCATTTTCATTTTGCTTGATTCGTTTCTCCGCCATCGTTAATCCCTAATTATCAAACATCCATCTCCATCCTTTAATAGTTTATCTGCTATCCATGAGATTCCGTCTCCTATCAAAGTGCAAAGATAGGGTGTAATCTTAGCAAAGCTACGATATTGGATTTACTAGTACGTAGCAAAAATTCTCCTATATTTTAGTAGTCCATTAAGTAAATCCTCCTATATTTTAATTCCCCCTTAGGAAAGGATGATCGATGCGGACTCCTTGCCTCGCAAATTCGCAATAACGGTTTTTTTCGGTACACGGGCTACACAACAACAAGCGGAGACATAGTCCTTTCCCTACAATACTCCTTGAATAGGTAAATAAAGAGTGGCCATTACGGGGTTCGAACCGGGGACCTATGGGTACTACCCACAAGTCCTTTCCGGTGAGCCATTTCGGAATGGTTAAAACTTTGGTAGGGTAAACTTTTTATAGTGACTGGTCTCACCGCTTCGCGACCCCATAGCCCAGAAACCCCTTGCGGGATTTTTTGAGGAGGCTCAGTACCACTTACGCAAAGTGCGATCAGCGGTCGTAACCTCACCTACCTGCACACGAACCACTTCACCACTTCCCTACAATACTCCGTATATAATAGTTTAACGTCGACCCTATCCCGTTGGTAGGGCTGTTACATGAACTGAACAGCTCGAGCTCGGATCGAGATCGGCTCGAAAAGATTCGACTCGAGCTCGTTTACTTATTTAAACAAGCCAAGTTTGAAAAAAATTAGAAGCTCGATTGAAAGCTCGGCTCGTTCGAATAAAGCTCGAATTCTATAGAATTTCTAAAATTTCTTTTAAGTTGACATGTTATAACTAAGTAGAACTATTTAGAGCTCGAAAATAGCTTAGCTCGAGCTCGTTCATTTCCTAAATAAGTCAAGCTTGAATTAAATAAAAAGTTCGTTTAAAAATTAGGATCGAGTCGGGTCGAGCTCGTTTAACAAACGAACAAAGCTTGAACATGTCAAGCTCGACTCGTTCGGCTCGAATAACACCCCTACCCGTTTGGAGGTTTCGTTAACACACGAAAACCCCTCGAGAAAAATCAGGCTAAGCTAGGGAGAGAGTCTCAATAATGGGTGACATCCTGCCACACTCCTGTTGATCATCAACTTGGCCATATAGATTCAGTTTCGACTACCACCTTTCAATGACTTATCTTCCACGCCATCCGAAGCCCACTAAGGATACCCCACAACTTTGCCATCACCACTGGACACATACCTATTGTTAGCAGACATTATTTAGGAGATTTATATTTGTGCATATCGATGTATAGTTACGATTGTACCCCTAGGGTTTTTACCCAGTGATATATATATATACAAGAGTATGCATCTGAGATCCGGTGAATACTCAATTATCTAAACATTTACATGGTATCAGAGCCTACTCCTGAGTCCTCACAAGATAACTGATATATGTAAATGCATACTCTTCAAGACACTTCTCCATCAATCACTTATCCCTCCAAATTCCAACAAAAGTACCATCCCTAACAAGCCACTTCAAGCCATCCCGCACACAACCACATTCAAGCTCCTCCTCCTACTAGTCCAAACAACTGAAAGCCCCCGACCGACACTGTCGTATCGGGACTTCTCACGTACTTGGCCTGCAAAACATTACACCAAATCCCAGGTGAATCTTCCGTTGGTTCTCACTATCTCCCCATATAAAGCTTGACAAGCTTTATCAATAGCATTGCACATAATTTTCGAGATTGACACGGTTGCCATCAAATACACCGGTATTGAAGACAATTTGGGCAAGTAAATTGAACAATTTGGGGGGAGAGAGAAAATAAAAGCCACCGACAGTCGGCCACGTTACCCTTTATGAGACAATGAGACCTGTATCGGCGCTTATAGAGATAGGCAAAATGGTCAAATCCTTCCAACTTGTAAATTTGGTTCATTTAACGGAAACCACCATATCTGGGGTGGATTAAGCTAAACACAGATGGTGCCTTGAGAGGCAATCAGGGTTTGGCAGGATGGGGTGTCTTCCGAGATGATGAGGGGAAGTTCAGAGGAGCTTTTGCTTTCAAATGTGGCCTCTGCACTGCAGACATAGCGGAGGCATGGGCGGTGCAGCAATGGCTGGAAATCGCTAGGGACATGGGCATCACAAGACTGGTGGTTGAGGGTGATAGTGCAACCACAATGCAGAGACTTGGGGAGGACGGAGGAGCCACCCACGCCGAGTGGCAGCTGCTGGAAAGATGCCGCCGACTTATTCGTGAAACATCCTTGGAGTTAGTGATTAATCAAGGGTGTCGACAAGCTAATGAGTTAGCGGATGCATTCGCAAACCTGGCTCTTAACATGTCCGGCACTTTCGCTACCTTCAATGAAATCCCAGATTCCTTCCAAAACATGATGTATCTAGACCCGGGTGCCCGGGACGTGAACTGATTTCCTTCGTTTTTAATAAGACAGGACACAGCCCACCTTTGCAACAAAAAAAAAAAATTATTAACGATTGATCACTACATTGCCTTTAGAAAAAATCTAAAATAATTTTTTTTTACATGTTTTAGTATAAGTTACATTTGTATACGCCTCGGAAATGTTGCACATCTTAGCCACTCTTATTCTTAGGGCTGGGGAAATTTTTCCATGAAAATCGTACCAACACGTACCAACCGAACCAATTAAATTGGTAACCAGTTATATTGGTAACCAATTTAATTGGTTCGGTATACCGAATCAATTGTCAGAAGTCGGTACGGTAATGGTAATCGAAACGGGAAAGTTGGGATTACCATTACCAACCGATTTGCAATTGGTTGGTACGGTAATTACCAACCATACCAATATACATTTAGGTATTTTTTAATTATATTTTAATTGTTTTAAGATTACATTAAGTTTATTGGGGTTAATTGTTGAGGTTATGCAACTTGGATTGCTTGGTTGTTATAACTGCCTAACGTGTGCAATAAGCTGAGAAAAGTGGTGTATAAATAGGCCCCTTTTGTTTGTAAATCATACTCAATACAATTCAATCAAACACAACACACATTTTGCTCTCTTCCCTTTGCTGTTACATGGTATCAGAGCAGGTCCGAGTCGGGTCGGTTTTCCTGGCTTCGGTATAGGCTAAAAGAGAATGAGATGCCGAATCCCGTTGTAAAAAACCGGGCGAGCTATAAAGAGATTGAGAGTCTCGGCCCAAAAGAAGAAGAAAAAAAAAATTGTTCAAGTGTCAACCCGATCCAGGCGGTTGCACTTGAAGGGGCGTGTTGGGATAAATAGTCATCCCACATCGATTGTGGGTGGTATAACAAACCAAAATATAAGGTTGGGAGAAGCCCCTACACATTGGCTTAAGCTTTTGTGTAAAGTGGTGGATCCCGACTTTATAACTGCCTAACGTGTGCAATAAGCTGAGAAAAGTGGTGTATAAATATGCCCCTTTTGTTTGTAAATCATACTCAATACAATTCAATCAAACACAACACACATTTTGCTCTCTTCCCTTTGCTGTTACAAAGTTGGAGTATTTTTTTTGGGTTATAAGACTTGTTGTTTGTTATTGTTGTTTATTATTCAAGTTAATAAGTACTTCGTATTTCCTATTTCTTTTTTATTTGTTATTTTATTTTTGGTACTAGTATTACCTATTAACTTGATTTCTTTTTATATTTGTTATTATTATATAAAAAAATTAATCAATGGAGGAATACTAGCTCGGCTTCGGATCAGACTAAAACCTAAATTTTATTCGGAAGCTAGTGGACATGTTATTTTGAATATTATCGGGACAATTTAAGTCTTTATATTGCTTTTGTGCTTCAATGTATGAACAATTTACATATTTATGTTGTTGCTACTTATAAATTTTAAATTTTATTTAAGTTGTATTGTCTTTGATTATTTGTGTGCTTTTTTCATCAACACCCAAAACATGGTAAAATATCATTACCAACACGTACCAACCAACTTAATTGGTAACCAATTAAGTTGGTACAACCCCTTCGTTGGTTGGTAATGGTTTGGATTTTAGGATTACCAATTACAATTGGTTGGTACGTGGTAACGACAAAAACTAATTGGTATTGTACCAATTCTACCCCTACTTATTCTGGGATTGCACTAGAATTAGACCTGTCAAAACACAACCCGACCCGGTCGACCGCCCGGAAAATTTTCGACCCGAACCCGAAAATTTTGACCCGGAAATTTTTTTCGACCCGAACCCGGAAATTTTCCGGGTCATCTGGGTTTCGACCCGGTGACCCGATTGACCCGGTAATTTTGACCCGATTGACCCGGTGACCCGGTTAACCCGGTTGATCTTTAATTAAATATAATTAATTTTATATATATATATAATTAAAATTTATTGCAAAATTGTCAAATCATGATTTTTTTTAATTTAAAATGGAAAAAATTGACAAACCCGAAATCGACCCGAAATGACCCGAAACCCGGTCAAACCCGGGTTCTAGTCAACCCGGAAATACCCGGAACCCGTTTTACCCGGGACCCGTTTTACCCGAGACTCGAAGTGACCCGACCCGAACCCGACCCGAATGACCCGTTTGACAAGTCTAACTAGAATCAAATAAAAATCTCATTGATCTCATCCGAAAAGAGCCTATCGGCAAGGTCCAACCAGCCGAATCCTTACTCTATATAAAAAAAAAAGTTACCTCTGTTAATTAAAACATGTTTTTTTTAGAAGTAAATTTTGTTAAGAAAAACTTGTCATTTTATTTATTTTGTTTTTCACTTACGAAATTGCCCTTGTAATGATTTGATAGTTGTTAGTTGTAGTTTTTGATAAACTAAAAAAAGGGGTATAAGTATTTTTTTTTTCTTAATAAGTGTGTGGATTATTAAAATGACAACTTTTAATTAACGAATGGAGTAAAAGATTTATAAAATTTTAATTATTTTATTTTTCTAAAATTTTTATATTTATTATATATTTTATATATTTCTTTGCACTAAAATCTAAATGACTTTTAATACGACTAGTGTGCAGTGTGCACTCGCGTGCTCTGCCTATGCACGCGAAAACCCGACTATGAAATTTAAATATGTCATTTGATAATTTATATGTATTTGTGTTATATTACATAAAAATTAATTTTGATTTTTTTTTAACATTTTAGAAGTACAATTCAGTATTTATTAATATCATTATAATATTCCACGATATTGTTCATTCTCCTTTGAAGTATTTAAAATGTAAAAGGCTTGTATTAGGAAAAAATGCAATAATTTAGTTTATTTAATATAGTAGTAATAATTTGTTTAATATAAAAGGCTTGTATTTTTATTGGTATTTAGTAGTAAAATATAATAGTTTATTAGCCTATCAAATGTAATAAGTTATTTTATTTAATATAGTAGTAATTACTGAAGATTTGATTTTTAAAAGTAAGTGAGTAGGAAAAAAAATGTGTTTAACTTCAAACAATTAATTCAATTTAATTATATATTACAAGATAAATAATTTAGTTACATGTCATTTTTGTTTAAATAGTTGTAATTGAACCAATTTGAAAGTTTCAGATATATATTTTTCCCTTTTTAGAAATAATTAATATCATCAATAAGAATTAATCAATAATAAGTAATCATTAATATAAATCAAAGAGGGAAATGCACAAAGTAACCAAAAAAACCGGTTTATTTACTCCGCGTCGGGCGTCCGGTCGTAGAGCTTGCCTCCCGGATTAGAGATTATATTAAGACCCAGGACGCGTGATCTTGCTCCGCGTCGGGCATCCGGTCGTAGCATGAGCCTCCCGGATCAGATATTTTATTAAGATCCATGATGCGTGATCTTCCTCCGCGTCGGGGATTCGGTCGTAGCATGAGCCTCCCGGATCGAATATTTTATAAATCCCAGGACACTGGAGCTTGCTCCGCGTCGGCGTCGGGCATCCGGTCGTAGAGCTTGCCTCCCGGATCGATGATTTTACTAAATCCCTCGACGATGGAGCTATCGCTCGCGAAGGGCCTCCGATCGTAGCTTAGGCCTCTCGGAGCACATTTGATAAGTCCCTTGACACTGGAGCTATGCTCATAGAGGGCCTCCTGCTCATAGCCGATAATCTCGCGGAGCTAAACTCTAAATGAGTATAAATTAAAACCCTTCAACGCAGGAACTCTCATCCGCGGAGGGCTTTCTGATTGAACTGCGAAAGGCTTGATTATCTTCCCAAAGAGATACGTAAGCAACCCACTAATAAGTTGGGTACAGCCCAGACCAAACAAACTTATTTAAAACATTACACCAAAACTCTGATATATGGAAGACAAAGTACAGATGCATATGTTGTCTCGTTTGAATCGAACCCTAGCTAAGACTCATCTTAACTAAAGTTCGAGGAGCTGTTACGAAACACCAAAAAATAAATATAATCATATGCATAAACGGGTTCCCGCTAAATAAATTAACCCGTATCACTTATAACAAAATGAGTCAAACAAAATAGTGGATTTTCCACCATCACCACATAAACCTATTATTTATACATATGCCCATCAAAGTGCCACCTATGGGACACTTGTCTCAAGCAAAATGACATTTGTCACCTACTTTGGTACACTTGTCGATAAGGGCTCATGAGGTTTCCTTATAAATATGGGTCGAGACCTTGAGACTGGTGGTCGGTTTTTGATGGCTTGAAGAGCCTTCCCGAGCGGGATTCGTCTCGATCAGCGGGAGCCGACATTTGATGGAGCCCTGGGAGGACAGTGGTCCGCAGATGGCTTGAGCTCGGATCGGCACAGGTTTGGGTACGCGGACGGTAGCCTCATCCCGCGTCTCAGGTAAACCCGATCGTCTGAGCTCGCCCGCGCCCCACTTGATCCCGGAACCCGCCGACACGGGATTCTTAAAAACTGGTTTCGTCAATCTCCTCAACATTCTACCATCTACTACCCTACACAATCGCTCGCCAACTCAGGCACTCTATTGCACCTTGCCTAGGTATGATCACATTCGTACCTTTGGGTGCTTGTACTTCCCAAACCAGTCCTCCACCACCCCACACAAGCTTCACTCGCGCTCCACTCCATGTGTCTTTCTAGGCTATCCGTCTAATCATCGCGGTTACCTTTGCCTCGATGTCAAGACCCATAAGCTTATTGTGTCACGTCATGTCACTTTTGATGAGTCTCACTTTCCCTTTTCTTCTCCTCCTCTCCCCTCTTCTACACCTCCTGTGTCTCAGTCTGAGTCAGAGTCTTCCTTCCCTCACTTTCTTCTTCCCCAGAGCTCTCCCGGTGCTCCTGCCTCTCCCCCTACACCACCCCCACCGCCACCCCCTCCTACTACCTCTAGACCGCACACTCGCAGTATCTCCGGTGTTTTTAGACCTCCTCAGATCGTCTCCATGAACGCCACACATAAACCCGCCGCCCCTTACCCTACATCCTCCCAGTTTCCCATCCCGCCAGACCTGATGTCGCGGCCGCAACACATCAACAGGCCGCGGGCATGCCGCGACCGCTGCCCCCCCCCCCCTCCCCCCACCCCCTCCCCCGCCGCCGCATCTTCTTCCGTCCTCACCGACTCCCAATCCCCCCTGCCTCAAACTCGACCTCCCTTTCCCCCATCCCCACTTCCCACAATACAACCCTCCTCGGCCCGAATTGGCAGGCAGCTATGCTCAACGAATACAGGGCCCTTACTAGGAATGGTACTTGGGTTTTGGTTCCTCGCCCTCCTGAGGCGAACGTCATTCGCTGCATGTGGCTCTTTCTCCACATGTTCCGCTCTGATGGGACGTTGGAGCGCTACAAAGCCCGTCTTGTGGTCAACGGCCGATCTCAGGAGGCAGGTATTGATTGTGATGAGACGTTCAACCCCGTGGTCAAGCCTGCCTTGTCACGCCACCGGGCTATTCATCAGCTGGATGTCAAGAACGCCTTTCTACATGGCCATCTGAATGAGAAAATTTACATGTTTCAGCCATCGGGGTTTGCTGATGCTGATCGTCCCAAGCACGTCTGCCTCCTGAAGCGCTCTCTGTATGATCTGAAAGAGGCTCCGCAGGCTTGGCTCCGCTTGGGCTTCGTTGGCAGCCGCTCAGACACGTCTCTGTTTATCTATCGCAGAGGCACAGACATGGCTTTTCTATTACTATATGTCGATGACATCATCCTCACCGCCTCTTTTGATGCTCTTCAGACGTCTATTATTTCCCATTTGAGTGCCGAGTTCGCCATGTCAGATCTGGGTCCGTTGTCTTACTTCTTGGGTGTCGTCGTACAGCGTCATGCGTCTGGGTTGTTTCTCTCTCAGAGAAAGTATGCTGCCGAGATTGTTGCTCGGTCCAAGATGAGTAACTGCAAACCTGTTGCCACCCATGTGGATACTTCCAACAAGCTCAGTGCTCACTCTGGACCTCTGTTTGATGATCCGACGTTGTACCGGAGCATCGTCGGTGCTTTGCAGTATCTTACGTTCACTAGGCCAGACATCAGTTACGCCGTTCAGTAGATCTGCATGTTCATGCATGCGCTCAGGGAACTGCACTTTCAGGCCTTGAAGCGGATCATCCGGTACATCAGCGGTACCCTCGAGTTGGGCACCACAATCACCCCTTTCTCTCGGCTTGACCTCGTCGCTTTCACTGATGCGGATTGGGGTGGTTGTCCTGGCTACTGTGTCTTCCTCAACGACACCCTTGTGTCGTGGTCCATGAAGGGACAGTCTGTGGTGTCTTGCTCTAGTGCCGAGGCAGAGTACAGAGGTGTTGCCAACGTTGTCTCCGAGTGCTCTTGGTTGTGCAATCTCCTTCTTGAGCTCCGCTGCCCTCAGAAGGTCACCTTGGTCTACACCGACAACGTCTCCGCCGTCTCTCTGGCCAGCAACCCAGTCCAGCATCAGCGAACGAAGCACATTGAGCTCAATCTCCACTTCGTTCGGGACAAGGTTGCTCTTGGACATGTTTGTGTTCTTCATGTACCGTCCTCCTATCAGTACGCTGATATCTTCACCAAGGGTTTACCTCGGCAGCTGTTCCTCGATTTTCGGTCCAGTCTCACAGTACGGGACCCTCCACTTTCGATTGCGGCGGTTTGATAGATTACATAGGTCTCATATTGTATAGTGGGCCCAAAGGCCCAATACCTTGTAACCTATATATATCTTTGTCTAATGAATGAAACCCTCACGGAGGACTTTACATCAATCTTGTGATCTCACAAATTTGTTTGTTATTAGTTCATGTAACAAGGTTATTACTGTTGGGTGATAGGGTTTATTTAGTTTGCCGAGGCTGCAAAAGCTGAGGGTGTGTGAGTCAAGAAGACTAGGAAGGCTCCAGGAGGTGATGGAGAAAACGATGTCGCCAGTGCGGACGCGATTCAACTGAGACTTGTATATGTGTCCGACAACGACGGTATACATGGCAGGAAGACGATGACTTAGCCCGGTGGATGGCATGGTTCCCCACATCTGTATTTGTCTCCAATTGTACAAACGATGTCATTAACCTAACATTGTCATCGTGGGTGTGTAGCGGGGATGGGGAGAAGTAGATGACATGCTACGACAAAGAGCTTATGAAGAAGTTATGATCTCCGTTGCCATCGGGGTGTACAAGCAATTGCTCGCTATTGCCATCTTTCATGGTAGACTGTAATAAACCACCGACAACTTTTTATCAGGGCGTACGTTTCATACCCCTAGGTTGTTATGAATTTTGTTGGGGTTGTATTTTCTGAACTTTATTGCTCAAAACTTGTAGGATGTTATGATCTCCGTTAGTCGGTAGGTGTAGTATTTTATGACATTGCTTGGTCAATACATGTTAGTCTTTTATGAACATTTTATGCACTTGGGGGTTTTCTTTACGAGCGTACTTGGTTTTGAAATGTTTGGGTGGAAAAGTAGACACGTTAAATCCTTCAAGTGACAGGGTCATACAAACAAGTGACATGGTTCATTTCGAAAAAAAAATTAAAGTGAAACCCCAAACTATGACACGTTAATTCCTTCAGGTGACACGAACATACAAACCGGTAACATGAGTTATTTTCTTAACCAATTGGCAGACAATAAGAAATGTAAAACGTCAAATCAAACAATTGACACGTTAAATCCTTCAAGTGACACGACCATACAAATAGATGATGGCCGGGGGTTATTTTCTTAAAAAATTGGTAAAGTTTGTCATATGTTATATAGGTTAATAGTTGTAGTGTTTAAAGGACACCTCACGAAGGACACTCCCACTTTCAACGGACTTGCCAATGCATTCATCGGGGTGTACATGCACATGCTTGTTGTTGCCATCTTCCATGGTAGATTGTAATAAACCACTGACCACTTTATATTAGGGTTTGGTTTTCCTTTCACTAGATGGTTATGAATGTTGTTGTGATTGTACTTTATGAACTTCGCTGCTCAAAGCTTGTAGGATGTTATGATATCCGTTGGTCAGTAGTTGTAGTATTTTATAACATTGGTTGGTTAGTAGATGCTAGTCTTCTATAAACATCATATGTAGTTGGGGTTTTCTTTATCCACGTACTTGTTTTTATAATGTTTGAGTGAAAATAATAGTGACATGTGAAACCAGTCATGGGACAAGGGCATACAAAGAGGTGACATGGGTGATTTTTTTATGAAAATGTCAGACACAGTTAGAAATGTAAATCAGTAAATTCAAACAGGTGACACGTGAAATATATCATGTGACACCATACAACTCCAAATCATCCTAGTGTTCTTCGAGCTTCACTTCAAAACCATCGTCCTCATCTGAGACCCCAAAGTCGATTGTGGGGGTTGAATCATCGTCATCCTACTCGCTACTAATGGATATCACCTCCAATCCCTGTCCCATGTCACCCATGTCACTTGAAGAGGTATCCGTGTCACCCAATTCAATCACATCCAAATCCTGTACCCTGTCACCTGAAAATATACCCGTGTCACTTGATTGTTTACCCGTGTTAGTATTGTCCATCGCAGCCAGCTCCTTGCTCTTCCCTAAGGTCACATCCACATCTCCCCCAGCATATAACACAACATCTAGAGACAATTATGATCAACTGACCCCCTTCTTTCGACTTCGGCACGTACGACAACGCCCACTCTGCATATGAGGCACTACCCCCCACCCTTCAACCTGATTAGATTTTTCAAAGAGTTGAAGTCGATGTCCTATTTTATCATGATATTCTTGAGCGCCTTTGCACCCACATACACCCATGTACCTCCCTCCACCACTCAAGAACCATGGAGGATGAGAGTGACGCATACCGAGGTGTTTCCACCTGAAAGACGAAACCAAAGTTGAGAAGACAGATTGATGGAGATTTTGATCACTGGCAGGGACACATATTGAAGCCGACAAGTGCTCTGCAACTGGAACTGCAAGTCGGGAGCTTGTCTTCAATGGTAGAACATTCTCCATCACTCTCTCCATCTGTTTCTACTGCAGAATTTGTGGGAGAAGTGAGAAAATGAAAAACCTCTCTTCTCATCCCCTTTTATACCATACAAAATGGCAAAATGAAGAACAACATCACATCACCCATCACCTCACCTCCTCTCTTCATTTTTGACGCCAAAACTCCACCCTTAATTTCTCCTCTCCCCTCCTCACGTGTTCCCTCTTTTTTTCCAAACCTCCTACCGGCTCTATAAGTCACTATATTTATTTGCACAAAAGTGCCCCTAGCACACTTTTACATTTTTTCAAAACATAATCTATCCATGCAAACCCTTTTTAAAAATGATCTATCTATGCAAAATGCCCATAATTTTTTGACCTTTTTAAAGATGGGTATTAATTTGAGATTTTTTTTGATGGGCCATTAATTAATTTGAGATTTGATATACGTAGTTGGATTTGGGTTCGAGGAGCACAATAAAAGTCATTGGAAAGACACCATAGAAGGACACCTAAGCTCATGAGTCATGACCAATGACCATACATAAAAAAAAGAAAAAGAAATTTATCAACCTGCATTAACGAGATCGAGAAAGTAACGAAACGCGACTTAGTGTCAATTTGGTAACACATAGCCGATGGGGTAGCTGAGGCCGATGAATTAAATATGTTAAATATATGTTAAATTGGAGTTTTCATAAACTAGTAGCTAATCAGATAGGAGAAAATGAATAGAATTATCAGAAGCTTGCGAAAATCCAATTTCAAAAGCTAATTAAATTAAAATTTTATATTTAACTTATTTAAAACTATAAATTATTAAAACCAAAAGCTCCGAAAAGCTACGTACATTGCCAAATGGACCCTTAATTTGCAAGACGACGTCGTTTTTCTTACAAACTGATTGAGATTTGATTTGGGCGAAACGAACGAACGACAGACGAATTGAGTGACAAACTGAAAAGCCGAGAAGGAGCAGCAGCAGGCGAGGGCTAAAGGCGGGCGACCTGGTCGACGTGCGACGGTGCGACGGTGCAAGGGCGGCTCCGGGAGACGGGGAGAGGGCCGGCGCTGCTGTTGCTGGGAGCCTGGGTGTTGCGGTGCTGCCCAATGGTGCGACTTTGCGAGGCGAGACAATCGCAAATCGAGCTGCAGCGGTTGTAAGTTCCCCTAATTTGGTCCTTTTTTTTGCATTCCCTCAAATCAATTCGAGATTCATGTTTTTTTATACCTTTTAATGAATTGATTTTGTTGAAATGTTGATTTGATTTGGACAACTGAAATGGATTGGTTAGATTAGCGTTTGAGATTTGAAATATGAATTGAGTGTTTTTGTTCTTTTTGTTTGTTTTATTATTTGTTTGTGATTAGGGATATGGATAGGATATGTATTTTGCTCGGATTAACAAAGCTTGTGGTTTTAGGGGTTTGGTTGTTGTCGCTTTGTTAATTGGAGTTCAAACTTGGGGTTTTCTGCTTAAAATTAGTTGTGGTTTTACTTTGAATGGCGGAGGCTTTCTTACCATTTTCCTGAAAACATCTTGAATTGTGTGAGTGTTGTTTCCGTGTTTTCCAAGAGTTCATTTCATGATTGATTGCTGCATGTATAGTGATGTATGGTCTCACTCTCATTTCTTTCACCAAACTCCCCCTTTTTCTGTGATTACTCTCCTAATGGAGTAAATGGAAACTAGGATATTATGAGTGGATTTATAGTCTCTTGATGGAACATTTTTGCAAATGTATTTATCAAAAGAAAACTCTATAGCAGCCCCTGGTTTAACTGTTAGTTGTAGAACAAATTTTCCCTGAAAGAAGCAAATGGCAAATATGATACTATATCACATGAAATTTTAGCCAACTGTTGTGGTGCCTGGAAATAAGGCAGAGTTAGGATTGACACATAAGCTTTCATGTTGTTGTTGTTAGTGTTCGAAAGTGATAGTTTATTCTTTGACATCATTAAAGATCTGACATAAATTATCCCTTGTAAGTGTCAGTTCTCCCCCCATCCCTCCAGAGATTGCTGAGGCTGCCACTGCCTTTCCCAAACGACAAGAATCCCTTCCCTCTTCTTTTCCTCCTACCGATGGACCTTCCGGATCTGGATATTATGCTGCAACAAATTGAAAGGGAGAAACGTATGATTATCATACTCTACCCTGATTATCGGTTCGTAGGCCATGTTGGAGCCTTTGGTATGAACCTTGTATATGGAAAAAGCTATTGGAATGAGCCTCATATATTAAAAAAGTGAAAACATTGATTTTGGGCACCAAACAAATTTTTGCAAAACTCAAGGCACCATCCAGAATTGTCAAAACCTTAGAGACAGAATTTTTTTTTAATCAATCAATAGCTCACAAAAACCATCTTCTACTAGTAGAAGATTAGATAATTACTCAATGAAAAATATAATTAATCATTATCCCAAATCCTTCCTTCTCCTTCAATTATGATCAGTTGAATCTTATAAATCAGAATTCAGAAAGAGGCAGATTCGAATGGGAGAGGGGTGAGATGAGAGAGGGCGATTCCGATGCCGGTGGCCAGTGGTGCATTGTCGTTGCCAAGTCCCATCCGTTCGCTCAATTGCCATAAACCAGAGAGGGGGCGAGTTCAAAAGGAGGAAGGAAAGAGTACAAATCCAAACGCTGGATGTGCATTGCCAAGGCCTTTGTGATTCTCCACTCCTTCCTCTCGTCACCTCCGCTATATGAGACTCCGATTCCGACCTGTAAGTTCATTGCAGTATATACCTCATCCCTCATCATCCTGGGCTGTAGGGTCAGAATTAGTATTTAATGTAGATCAATTTGTGAATTAGGGATGAGTTTAAAATGGATCTTGTTCAGGTGGATATAGAGGGTTAAAATGCATATAATTACCAAAGCCTGTAATTGCTGATATTTGAAGGCAATGGAACCATTATATATCATTAGGGTTAAATTAACATTACTGAATTATGAAGCGTGGAAAACTGAAAATATCCTTCTGTTCCAAATGGGCTTGTTATCAATTCATAAGTTTAGAATTTTCACCTAGTTGTTGTCTTGGTGACGTCTTTATTTGCGATGCAACAAAAAGTTCAGCTCAGGAACACTTCAGGAGGTATTCTGGGTTCTCAGCTTCCATCTCCCCCAACATCTTTTTACTGTAAATCATTTCCTGGCAATTGTCACATGATATTTAATTATATGGAAATGTTTGTGGGTGTAGCCCGCTTTTAAATGTCATGGGATGATCATAGTGTAGACTGTTAGTTTCAACCATGGGCAATGCATGTTTTAAACAACAGAGTAACTGAACTATTTTCATACGTAAAGGAGCATGACCTTATATCTTTCACATTTTAAGAGGAGTTGGTTAAGAGTATGAGGTAATGCAGCAGAGAAAACTATAGATTTAATGAATAAACCATTTCAACAACTTCCCTGCCTTTTCGCTTAATCATTCAGAGTTAGTTGAGGCTGGTGGGAACTGCTTTGTTTTGTAGTAAGAGTTTGGTGATTTAATGAATAAACCGTTTGGGACTTTGGGATGGAGAGACATGTTGAGACAGCTTGGCTGCTATTAGCACTTTATAATCTATACTTGCCTTCTTGTTCTTCTTTTTTCTTTTAGCTACGGTCAATGTCCTAAAAATACTAGGGGCTGGATATGGCTTTCTGTTGATCCTTCCATTTTTGCTTGAATATTGATATGTTGTATACCTTTTCATACTTTGAATTTGCTTCTATTTTTATTCTTTCTTTGTTTCCTTAAGCTTCCCTCATTATTCAGGTGAGTCAACTTGGAGCTGTTACTCAGAAGTATCAAGCTGCCACTCAAAATGCCTCCTCAAACGCATCTGTTTCAGATTTACAGGGCAACTCTAACATGTAAGCATTCTTCTGATTTTGTAAAGGAATTTTGAAAAGGGAATGGCATAACTAAAGCTTTAAACCGTCATTTTAAGAACCATGGGTTCCTACAAGGTGTTTCCCTTGAATGTATCTTGATACAACTAAAGTTCAAACTCTTGTATTTAAAGTGCATAGATGATTGTATATGCGTGCAATGGGTTCCTACATGGTGTAGAAATTTGCTCATTGTTTTGAGTTATTTCTGCAACAGGATATCCCCCTCAAGTTAGTATAAAGCATATCTTTTAATGTACCGGTTCCTCAAATTCTGTCTGAGGACTTCATAGCTAAATATATCAATTATGACTCATGAATCTTTCACCGAATCAGCATTCAAATGTTTTGACATTTAAGCTTATCCTAAGAATAATTCTGTAAGATAATAAGATTTATTTTGCTGTTTCCTTTTTCCTCCTATTTTATTCTAAAATTTTCCGAATTTTCTACTTATTTCTTCTTTCTTTTCTTGGTAGCATCCCTTTTTCTTTTTAGTTGTTTTGTTTTTTAACTGACTTTGCAAGCGTATGTGGAAGAAAAAGAATGTGACCTCTTGATACTCGTTGGTTCATTTGATTCTCAGGAGCCAGGACAAAAATGAGTGGACTAACTGTTATGCTAATTTCTATACTTGTACTTACGTCAGCTAGTTTAATTTCTCTCCTTGCCCATACATCTATGTTGAATGCCATTTTTTTTTCCTTGCAAACGTTTCAGGATGTGTGGCACTGTGAAATATGTAATCGCAAACGAGGCTGTGGTTTTGGTACGTCTTTTTCTTTGGTAGACATGATTATGATAGCTGAATGCCTTTGTGGAGCTGAATGCCTTTGTGGAGTCTTTATACGGAATCTGGATATTATTTTGTTGATCATACTACCTCAACAATTTCCCTGTATCAAACTTTCTTGATTAGTTTCTGGTGTTCATTGTGGCATTTTCAGAGGCAAGTTTTGAAGTTTTCCCAAGGCTTTTCAAGATTAAGTATGAAAGTGGTACCTTGGAAGAGCTTCTTTATGTTGATATGCCTCGCTAATATCATAATTCTTCCGGACAAATTGTTTTAGACTATGCAAAAGCAATTCAGGAGAGTGTCTTTGAGCAACTTTGCGCTGTGCGTGATGGACAACTTCGGATTGTGTTTTCTTCGGACCTGAAGGTTTTGAATCTATTCATTGCTTTGTTGTCTGTGAGATTTTTTCCCCTTGATGTCCTTTTGATAACTGGCCCTTTTGTGTCCATCCTACTGATAGATATGTTCCTGGGTGTTTTGTGCTAGACGTCATAAGGAGCTTATTCCTCGAAGGCTGTTAATACCACAGGTTGTATGTCATACACTTTCCCCCTTGGTAGCATGTTCTTGTTACTTCTGTATGTCCCAGTGTCAAAAGATTGCCATATTCATTCGATATTTTTCATTTAGTGGAGGAATATTACTGTTCTGTTTTTTTAATGGTGCTTAAAGAATGATATGATGCTTTCAAGCAAATCTTGAATGTAATTTAAAATTTAACTATATATAGGAGTATAGCCAAGTTCTGGGATGAGAGGAAACACTGAAGAGTTAAAAAGACAACATTTGTTCTTAAAAAAAAGACAACATTTACACTTCACATCTTTGCATTTTTACCCTTTGTTTCCTTACAGTTATCACTTAGATCTAATGTATGTTCACGAGAGACTATACTTAAGAATGTCTTTTATACCTTAAATCTTGCTTGTTTCTTTTCTTGGGAATTGTTGTTTATATGTTTATGCTTCCGGCTAAAAGACAATGAATAGTGAATACATGATCCCTACATCTGCAGTCTTTTTTTAAGGAAGCAAAGAGGACAATAAATCTTGTAATGATGTTTCTTTTAATGAAAAGAAATTGATACTTTATCCGTCTTTTTTAAAACCTCCATCAGTTTGTTAAATAAAAGAACCTCTTATCAATTTCCTAATGTGCGTACAACCCCATCCACAGTTAAGGATTACAAGTAAACTGAGTATTGCATTTTTTCTACTTAAAATCAAAGAAGGTGGAAAGGACTAGATATACCTACCATATTGTTTAATATTTACTCTGCTGTAAGTATCTTGTTGGCTGCCTATTTAGCTATATTTTCTATTGGGCAGATAATTTAGAACTCACATATAGTAAGATCATCTTACTATATTTAAGTTATAAATGATCTGCACAATAGAAAATATAGAGGAAACGATGGATGATGTTTTGATGATGCATACAATGTTTATGTTTCTAGGCCTCTGATGCACAATGCTTGGGTTTTAACAAAGCTGAGTAAAATCTTTATGGAGGCCAATATATTTTTATCACAAATACAGTTCACCAAACTTTATGGAGGCCAATATATTTTTAACAAAGCAAATTAGGATTTTTTTATCAGTTTGGTGAAAGCGTGGTTGAGGGAAATTCTCAGAGTTCAGTCCAGAAGATCATCCAAGAAATGATGTTGTCTAACCAACTGAATGGCACTGGCGGGATGAACATCAGCTCAATGAGAAATGACATGAAAAATGTCAACGGTATTCTTCCGTCAAACCACCTTAGCCTAAATGGACCCAACTACCTAGTGGGCAATGGCCCGACAAACAGTAATCAGGGTCTGGTATTCAGTGGCATGGGCGGTGTAATGGGTCAAGCAGCCATGCTAAATGGAGTAAGAGCTGCAATGGGAGGTAATCCGATTGCGATGAATGGAAGAGTGGGGATGGCTGCAATGGATATGTTAATGGTTTCAATAATGTCCAGTTTGATTGGAAACCATCCCCATAATTTCATCATAGACCCGTAAATTTGAGTACTCAGGGTTTGGATCTGTGTTTAGATCTGGTAAAATCTTGCTTTTTCTTAGTTTGGATGGGGGAGTTTGGGAAATGATCTGCCTGTGTAGGAAAGATGACAATTGAGAGGCCTTTTTTGTCGTCACCTTAGGAAAAGCAAGGTTATATATAGCCAAGTTTTTTTTGATTTACTTTTCACAATCATTACATTGTTACACCTTCATTTTAGTTTTGTTTGCAAAACAAAAGATGGGTTTATATCAATATGGTTCTGTAAAAAGGAAAAGAAAGGGGGTTTTAGTTTGGAGGAAAAAAATGACCTCTCAACGATTCGAACCAGGACCTCTAGAACTACAGAACATAAGCACCTTCATTTTATACTAGTATCGATACTGTATTATACTAGTATCCATATTTACTAAAACCCTAGCCTTTTATTTTACAACACTCCGTCTCCCCTATTCTCTCGACGACTCCGTGTTGACGATGGCTGATTTTTCAGCAAAATCTTGCTCCGTGGGATGATATCCACCGTTGCTTCCAAGCGGCGGGATATCCGGTTAGGTCGGCAGAACAACTGAGGAACAAATACGCCGAGTTGGAAGCTGCAATCCAAAATGGAGAATGGATTCCTGAGGTTAGCTATTATTTAGCATTAAAATATGAATGCAAAGATTATTTTAGGTCGAGTTGCTTTGGCTGAAATTTTCTCTCAATAACAATGGGTTAAATCTTTTTTGTGGGGGCCGAAGTGGAGGCTCGAACTCATTGTTAGCAGGATATCTCATTGTTAAGGAACTCATTGTTAAGGAAGTGTTAGGTAAATCTGAGTGTTTAAGATAATCATATTCACACATATTTTAGAGGCTCGAACTTGAAGGCAAGAACTCATTGTTAAGGAAGTGTTAGGTAAATCTGAGTGTTTAAGATAATCATATTCATCAAAATTTACCATTTGAAAGGATAGAATATGTGTGTATAAATTATAATCATGTAAGTGGAGTGGTCTGCTTTGAAAGAGAGGAAAGATAGAGATATGATTGTGTCTTTGTTGAAGATTGGTGGGTTGGGGCCATGAGAGCCACTTGTGGCTGTCTCTGTTGTTTCTTCATGTTGACATCATCTTCTCTTTATACTTTTTTCTTGATGTTGTTTAATGCCCCTCTTTCCAAAGGTGTTTTCCAACCACAAAATTTTATTTATCAAGTTAAAATTTCAAACTTTTGTTCAACCAAAGATGAATGGACAATAACCATGGGTTGTTGGTTGAGTTGTGGATAAGTGCAATATTTGGCCTTTCAAGAACTTCATCTGGTAGTAACATTCAGTTTTTTTTTTTAATTGGATTGTTGATGATTGTTTAGTTTATTAGTATTTTATTTTGGGTTTTTGAAGTTAAATTTTTAGGTGGATTAGGTATCTTGATTCAGCCTCTTTTGTATAGTACACACAAAAGGTTTGACTGTTTGTGCACTGCTTTTGTTTTGGCTCACGCCCCGAATGTGTGTTGATTGGTGAACCATCGCATGTTAGATATGCGAAGTTGGAGTGTGCAAACAACGTATTGCAGGTGTATATATCACCAACCTTTGCAGATCAAGACTGACCATTTCATCATCTCTATGAATTCCTATTCTTCGAGTTAATATGCATCTAATCTTGTTTCATCTGCAGATCGTTAGAGCACATTTGGCTGGTCGAGCGCTCCCCCGAAAGGTTGTTTCTAGTAATAAGGGATGGACACTTACTGGAGCGGCTGCAGTTCATTTCATATGTGCGGAGTTTTTACCCTCCACATTACGAGATTGGCCTAATGCTCAAGAGCGAGCCCTTTGGGAGCTGGTTGGTGGGTAAGTTGAATTACGACTTTAAAGGTGATTTCTTCTACATAAATTGTGTCTCTCTAATTGCTTATATAATTTTCTTCCCTGTCTATTTGTAGGAGATTGGCAAGGCTGGGTATTAGGAAGCCGTGGTATACCATCAAACGAAAGTATTTGGGGCTGGAGGCAGACCACCGTTATCATCCTATTGAGCTCACAGCACAACAAATTAGGACAATTCTACATGTTTTGCCGGTTCAGGAAGAATAATTAGCGGCTGGTTTCAATCTCAATTTGCAGTTCCCACTATTTCTGCGGTTGCCACAAAATCTGCAGCTCCCACCGAACATTCCGTTGCCACAGAATCTGGGGTTGATACCGAATCCGCAGGTTCCCCCACCACCAGCTCATCAGGTTCCACCACCACCAGCTCATCAGGTTCCACCACCACCGGATCATCAGCAACTAGGGGCAAGCATACAAAGTGATATTAATCCAATGGAAGCAGCCAATTCTATCAATTTGAGATTTGATGTCACTTTTCCTTCAAGGATAAGTGACTTCAATCTCAAAGTGCAGCTGCCCCCCCGACCGGAAGTAGATCCAACTGTAGCATCATCTTCTTCTGTTCCATTAGCTCCAAGCTACAACTTGGAGTTCAAGTTTATGCAACAGCAGGTTTAAACACATGCTAATGTGTTTAAACCTGCATATAGTAAGATGATTAAAGTATAGAGCTATGCATTTTAAGAGCTATACATTGAACTTTTATTTAGAAAGGTGGGAGCATATGAACAAAAGGTGTTTCCCTTGAATGTATCTTGATGCAACTGAAATGAAGGTGTTTCCCTTGAATGTATCTTGATGCAACTGAAGTGAAGGTGTTTCCCTTGAATGTATCTTGATGCAACTGAAGTTCAAACTCTTATATTTAAACTGCACAGATGATTGCATATGCGTGCAATGGGTTCCTACATTACGTAGAAGTTTGCTCATCTACAAACTTATTTATCTATGCTTGCTCCACAAGTAGAAGCTTCTTATCGGTGCCAATAAATTTTCAGGTTTCTTGCATCTGCTAAACCATTAGCCAAAGCATTGGAAGTTCCATTAGTGAATGACCTGGGATATTGGAAGAGATAAGTTCCATTAGCTGGATGCTTTTGAAGTTGTATTGTTGTAATTCTCTTATCCATGTTATTTTAGGATAACAAGATTGAGTTTTGGAGGAAATTCGTGGCTGATTTTATTGCTCCTAATTCAAAGAAGAAATGGTGTGTTCCAATGTACGGAAGTGGCCGCCAAACAACTGGGGTGTTTCCTCAGGCAAGTGTTTCTTTTGGACACGTTTTGAGTTATTTCTGCAACCGGATATCCCCCTCAAGTTAGTATAAAGCATATCTTTTAATGTACCTGTTCCTCAAGTTCTGTTTTGGGACTTCATAGTTAAATATATCACATTTATGACTCATGAATCTTTGACCGAATCAGCATTCAAATGTTTTGACATTTAAGCTTATCCAAAGAATAATTCTGTAAGATTAACAAGATTTATTTTGCTGTTTCCTTTTTCCTCCTATTTTATGCTAAAATTTTCCGAATTTTCTACTTATTTCTTCTTTCTTTTCTTGGTAGCATCTCTTTTTCTTTTTACTTGTTTTGTTTTTTAACTGACTTTGCAAGCGTATGTGGAAGAAAAAGAATGTTACCTCTTGATACTCGTTGGTTCATTTGATTCTCAGGAGTCAGGACAAAAATGAGTGGACTAACTGTTATGCTAATTTCTATACTTGTACTTACGTCAGCTAGTTTAATTTCTCTCCTTGCCCATACATCTATGTTGAATGCCATTTTTTTTCTTTGCAAACTTTTCAGGATGTGTAGCACTGTGCAATGTGTAATCTCAAACGAGGCTGTGGTTTTGGTACGTCTTTTTCTTTACTAGACATGATTACGATGGCTGAAAGCCTTTGTGGAGTCTTTATACGGAATATGGATATTATTTTGTTGATCATACTACCTCAAGAAATTTCCCTGTTTCAAACTTCCTTCGATTAGTTTCTGGTGTTCATTATGGCATTTTCAGAGGCAACTTTTGAAGTTTTGCCTAGGCTTTTCAAGATTATGTATGAAAGTGGCACCTTGGAAGAGCTTCTTTATGTTGATATACCTTGTGAATATCATAATTCTTCCGGACAAATTGTTTTGGACTATGCAAAAGCAATTCAGGTGTGTCTTTGAGCAACTTCGCGTTGTGCGTGATGTACAACTTTGGATTGTGTTTTCTTCGGACCTGAAGGTTTTGAATCTATTCATTGCTTTGTTGTCTATGAGATTTCCCCCCCTTGGTGTCCTTTTGATAACTGACCCCTTTGTGTACATCCTAGTGATAGATATGTTCCTGGGAGTTTTGTGCTAGACGTCATGAGGAGCTTATTCCTTTACGGCTGTTTTTTTTTGTGTGGGGAGGGGGGGGGATAAAGGTAAATTCGTATAAATAAGAAGGCACAAAGGCCAAAACAATCATCTAACATCCATAAGCATATTCAGGAATGCATGCAAACACCCCGAACTATGCAAATAATAAAAAATGAAACAGATCACACTACATGTCCATGTCCTCCACTACTCGTGTGGGAAATCGATCATAAAGAACCCTATAGATGTGTGAGAGTAGAAGACGAATCACAGCATACATAGGCATATAAGATCACCATCAAAGACCGCGACATTCTTGGCTCGCCATATGTAGTAGACCGTCGTGGAGAGAGCAACAACTCTCGCTCTATCCAAGCATCCACTAGTCAGTCCTAGACCGCCGCCGAAGCCATCTCAAAGCCCTTGATATAGAGTTCAGAGTGCTGGGAATGCGAAAGTGAGCTCTAACCTCCGACCAAATGGCTCCAGAATAACTGAATTCTAAGAACAAGTGGCTATGCGTCTCCATCTCCTCCACTGTACACAATGGACAAGCAGTATTAGCATGAAGGAACCACATACGGTTATAAGTAGAGAGCCTGCCCAGGACGGCCAGCCATAGGATAAATCCATGCTTAGGGGTACCTAAGCCCGACCAGACCTCCTTGTGCCAATGCACTCGGTCTCCATGCTCTCTCAAAGCCTCGTAAGCAGCAGACACCCGGAACTTGCCTCCCAAGCACCAACCGTCCAGGACCTCATCAAGCTCAACATTAGCTCCCTCGAGAGCAACTATATCATCACGAGTCCTAAAGGATGGCTTTCACACTTTCCCCCCTTGGTAGCATGTTCCTGTTACTTTTCTATATCCAAGTGTCTAAATATTGCTATATTCTTTTGATATTTTTCGTTTAGTGGAGAAATATCACTGTTCTGTTTTTGTAGCGGTGCTTAAAAGGATAATATGACGCTTTCAAGCAAATCTTGAATGTAATTTAACTATATTCAGGAGTATAGCCAAATTCTGGGTTGAGAGGAAACACTGAAGAGTTAAAAAGACGACATTTGTTCTAGAAAAAAACAAAAACAAAAAAGGACAACATTTAGACTTTTATACCTTTGCATTTTTACCCTTTGTTTCCTCAGTTATCACTTAGATCTGCTGTATATTCACGAGACAGTATACTTGAGAATGTCTTTTAAGGGCAAGGTTTGATTTCTTGAAGGTGACTTGATTGCTTGTCGTTGCATGATGTGATAATGTGATATCAGCTCCTAGAGCCAGCAATCTATCTAACAGAACATAGAAGGGTGATTGCTACAAAAGATTTGGAAGATAATGCTCTAAATTACAGGCTGCCTTCATCTCACCTTCTCAAACTGTTTGCTTATCTGGGTAATCGACGCTTCCTTGGCTTTAATAATCAGTGCCATTGTCATTCTGCCTTATACCTCTATTAAATATGACTTCCTGTTTCGCTTTCTTCCTCGAAGATGATTGAATGCATAACTCATTTGGGATACTAGTTTTGGGGCCGTGCATAGCAGTGATTTCTATGGTTTTAATTGTGGTGATCAACTCACTCTCGCCTACACAGCTACACTAAACCACTGCCATAAGAGTTCATTGCTTTGCTTCTGTGAAGTTTTGTAAGAATGAAAAACGCGACAAGAAGATGTGGAATGTCAAACAAAGATCTAAAAGAGAAGTGTGAAATCCTGTATCGAATGGAATTTTGAACGAGAACCGTCTCCAGCTCTCTCCTTTATATGGTGCTCATTGCGTCAACTATTATTCATTTTTTCATCTGGGCTCCTCCAACTAAGGAGACAACAGTTTACCAAAAAAAACCTGAGACATCAGTGTAGCAAATTGGGTAGGCCTGGGAAACACAGTTGTCAGTTGGGGCCTCAGGGGCTGGAGATTGAATAAACTTTTGGGCTATTCAACTATTCCAAAGCTGCTCTTATTTACCTTGTTGATGCTAAGCCATTTACTACCACAGCCACCATGATATTTGTGCTTACAAGGGAGGGTGAGCAGGCGATCTCCTCGTTTGTATTCCATCTGACAGATTACGGCATTACACACCTGCGTCATAAAGGAATGCATCAAGTAGCAAGAAAACTGCAGACATCCAAGTCAATTGCTCATTTTATTTCAATGAGGTAAATTGCTTAGTCTCTACTAAAGATAATTTGTTCAGGAGCTGGAGCACAAGGGGAGTCATCACGTGAATCAAGTTTTATCTATAGATATTATTAAGTTTTAGAGGATAATTTGTTCTGGGAGACAAATAAATGGTATGAGGTATATGCCTCTCCCGAGAAAAATAAAATGCAGAGAACTTTAGATCTTTCAATTCTCAACATCCAGAAAAAGCACTTGCCATTAAGTGGTTATCAGGGAAATACTCAACATGCCTGGGCCGAAATATAGCTTTCAAATTAAGTTCCGAAAACACAAGTTAGTTACCTCTCAGACTGGGATCTTTTCCTCCAGAGGAAACAGCATCTGAATTTTGAGACCGGAAGCAATGCAATTTGTTCTTGTGTCAGAGCTCGACTTTGAGTTCCAACTGCTTCACCTAACTTAAGTAATTCCTGTGCAAAAGAAGCAAGTTCTAAATTCAGCATAGGAAAATTTCTTCATTCCGAGTTCTATAACTGATAGCACAATTTTACTCATTGTGCTCAAAATATTTAGTTCTTTCCTCTTGCATATATTTATTTTATTTCTTTGCTGTTGCATATATTTTGTCTATTGAATACTTAAAAGCAAGTTAATTACCGATTAATCTCAAAGCAAGTTCTAAATGTCTGATCTCATTTGTGTAATCAAAGCATTAACGATAAGAAGACAAAATAAATTCAATGCAGTACAACATATTCAAGTTAGTTATCCTCATCCCAAGTGCTTTCTTTTTTCGTTAAAGAAAAAGGCATCCTCGGCACTCAGCAGGAACTAATAATACTTTGTGGATAGTATGGTGGCAAATTTAATTGAATTAACTACAGTTGATTCATGTCACCTCATAGGTCATGTCATCAGGGTCAATGTAATCTTGCCAAATAACCTGAATCCAAAAGGTCAACAGATAAGTAACCTTACAGCTTGAAGAAAAAAGAAAAGAAGAAGAGGAGGTAGAATATGATAATACAGGGGAAGAGAGAAGCCCAGGGAGTGAAAGCAATTGCAACAGAATGATAAATACATGTACGAATCAAATAGCTTATTCACAAGAGCTTTGGAAAAGAATGATTTTATCCACTTAGAAAGTAATCTTGATAAAGGCGTTATTTTCAAAATATATGAGGGAGACCATTAAGCCTTTCTCAAGTCAAACCAATATGAGGGAGACCACACAATAGGTTCTCTAAAGTCTAAACAAATGAATAGAACCTGATAATCGGACTCATCAAAATTCCCAGATTATCGAAATCAGGGAAAATTCCAACTGGTACAAAAAGCTACAAGTCCAGCTAGTAACTAATGAAATCATATAACCATGGATTGGGATCGCACCACTTATAAAAATGAAATACTTTGGCTAAACCAGAACAGAACAAAATTGAGCTTTTCTTATAAATCATACAGTTAATGTCAATGTTGGCAAGCCAACTAGCACGAATTGCGTACAAATTTGGAAACAATATTTCTCGTGTACCTGGCTTGGTGCCATGTCAAGTATATTAGAAGATTCATCAAAATGCAGCCAACAAAAATGGATCCCCGTTATACAATGCAGATATACATAACATGTCTTTCATATTATCAGTTATTATAAAGTGGGACCTAATGGTAACAGTAA
This sequence comes from Persicaria tinctoria, assembly GCA_037127255.1. Classification (NCBI taxonomy): domain Eukaryota; kingdom Viridiplantae; phylum Streptophyta; class Magnoliopsida; order Caryophyllales; family Polygonaceae; genus Persicaria; species Persicaria tinctoria. The sequence continues at coordinate 15,058,561 of JBANSL010000012.1, forward strand.
CAATTTTAAGTCAAGAAGATCACAACAATTTCCAGGAATGTGATCAGTTGCAAGCACCACAGACTCTCAGTCTCTAACACAGTTTTCTGCACCTGAATCGAATTATAGAGAGATCACAAATAAAACCAAATAATGCAACATGTCTCAATTTGAATAAAGAGCACTAAGTTCTTTGCTTCTCCAAAATTCCATGGTCATTAACTCTTTATCTAGATTATCAGATTCCAAACCAACACAATATGTTTGGAACTGAGCATATGAGAAAAAAAATCTGGAAGTAGAGAACTTACATTCTCTGTTTCTTGATTGAGCATTTGGATTTGATTCTCCTCCTGACTGCTGGTTTAATGTCATTGTTTGCTCATTAGTAAAGCTAGTGGAAAAATCACCAGACTCTCTCAATTCATTTGTAGCTGCTGCATGATCATAGGCCTCATATAGCTCTTCACCAAAATATTGAGTATTCCCTGGGTCCGACTGCCCAAATTTGCAATAACCCATACTTAGATGTGGATATGCACTCTCCTGCATCAACAGAAAAAGCAAGCACGCTCAGTTCAAGATAAACGTAACTGTTTAAGGACAATTTATAGTTGCTAGGACAATTAAGCCTAGGAATTCAATGAGACAAATCAAAAGAGCTAACAAATATCCTGGTAATCATCAAGTTCATATCAAATGTAAAGAAAGCAGATACAAGGGATGTAACACATTTATCCTCCAAAAAGAGTATTAACCAGAGAGAGATTCAGTCTGAAGCCTAAATGGATATAAGAAAATGGATAAGAAAATGAACGATAAATAACAGCATCAAAATGGACAAGAAAATAGCCTATATTTAACCATAGTAAAAAAGAGTCAGCCTGACAACTACAAGCACCAAATCAAAAATATATAGTGAAAGTAAACGGCAAATAACAATACAAATACAATTTATACTGACATAATTCGGTCTCAACCTAAATGGAATTCAGTGTCGAGAAGCAATGAAGAATTAAAAGAGGAGAAATAAAATGAAAACATCATCTCACCTTGAACATATTTTTCTTCACACCAAAACCAATTAGTTCAGTTATTTGTTCAATTTTGGATATAATCTCATCCACGGAGCATTTTTGGATGTAAACATTGTCTCCAGCTTAGCAAGTCCCTGATAAGAATAGGAACCCACCAAATTAATAATCAATGATAATGAGTACATCACATAATGTTAATCAATATGATGTGACAAGTTCACCAAATACCATTTGGGTTGCAAACAGTATGCCAAGGTTAAGACCCTGAGATGTAGGAGATGAGATCAAAAGCATTCATAGTAAGAGGTGACGCAGGCAAAGCAGGTTGTTCTTTGTCTACCAACAAAAGGTTCCCCAGATGACTGTTGAGAGAAGCAATTGAAAAAAAACCGTAAATCAATTATGGCAATAGATGATAAATTTGTTGTGCAGCATATACAAGAATCCAAAGATGATATCTGGAGTATATTCATGTAAACCCTTACTGTTGCTTGATTTATTAAAAAAAACAGCATCTACATCATCAAGGCAAATGACGTATTCTTTAAAAATAGGTGGTCTGTGTAACCTTTTTTAAAACACTCATTCTGAATCACCTTAGCAATCATAATGCATTGTTTCAGGTATCCTCAAGTCTACACCTCTTTTGCTAGGAATTTATATGAAATGAACCACCACATTCATCCACAATAAGAATAATAAGAATAAGAATGAACTCAAATATGGAATATCCAATTCTCCACTATAACAAGGAAGAGAGAGTCGTAAAAATTAGTGCCATGAAAGAATTGAACAAATAGGATATATAGGTCAAAGAGATGAAACAAAAACCTAAATCCAAATCAGAAAACAATTGAAACTGAAGCCAAAAACAAACCAGAAAGTAGGGGCAAATAAAAGTATAAGAATAAAAGGTACGTTGGCCTTTTTTTAGCATGAAAAAACAACACTGCTCAACAAAAGCTTTCTTCAAATATTTTTTTGATGGCTTTTCACAGGTGCACCGAAAAGCTATCAAATATCAGAATTGGGAACCTGTAAAACCATGGAAAATACGGAACCTATAAAAACCAGGGAAAAAAACAATATTGAAATCCCATAATACAAACCCAAAATAAAGATTCGATAGTATCACGGTATGGAGCTAAGAAAATTAAAAATTGACAAAATGCACATGACCAAATATGCAAGGGAGTGCAATCAGAAAACTCGAATCTGATCAATTAAAAAACGTTTAACAGATGAAAATATATCAGAAAAAAATAATAAATGAAATCTGATCAATGAAGAAAAGCTTTTAATGGATGGACATACATATGACAACATAGTTAGATATGCTACAGATGCAGATTACAGATCACTGGTTTTTCTTGAATTTGACTCTTCTAAGCTTTCTTAGTCTGCATTTTCTTTTCCAATTTCGAAAAGAACTGAGAAGACAAACGAATAATTTAATATCTGTATCAAACAACACCAAAAACAAAGCAATGGTGTAGTTTGATAATGAAGACTAATTACCCATGCAGATTTACCTTTTTCTTCTCGTCTCCTCTTGTTCGTCACTTTTGACACTGAAAGAAGTGGAGCTGATGCTGATATTTTCTGCTATTACACATAAAAAAAAAATAGGAATAGCAAAAGAAGAAAAGTGGGTGAGTTGTAAAGGTATATTACAGTAGGATAAGTTTGAATCCCTGCCCAACTATACTACAACATACCATTGGAATAACGTGTTTGTGCATCCATGAAGGCAGAATGTTTAGGCATTGAAAGTTGAAACTAATACTGCTCCTACAAACAAAAAAAAAGAAAAAGAAAAATCCCAGCCTTGGGCTGGTGGTGGAGCAGCAGGCACAAAACTGATGTCAGCAGCTGCCACTGGTGCCGGGGCCTCGTCCCATTCTGTTGCCACTGCGGGTGCTGCACCATCAAAAGGAAATAAGAAACATTGGTCAAGCCATGTAACAGAGGTCGGAAGTCGCGGAAACAATCATTCAAGGAAATGAGAATGCATTCCTTCAACTGGCCACAGAGGACATGAAAGTACCTTGCGCTTGCTGCCAATCAGTAGCTCGCACAGCAGCCACAAGAGGAGCTGCAGCAGCATCAGAAGTCCACTGAGCGTCAGCAGCTCCCCAATTATGAGTGGGAAGTGCACCACCAACTGCGTCATCGACTCCGTAATCAGCACCAACAATAGCTCCAAGTTCCTCATCATTCTCTGTGTTGGTCTCCTCTGGCTCCCTGTAGAAGAACAGGCCGACCTGCGTGCATTAAAACATACAACAAAGCACATACAGAAATTCGTATTAGAGCATTGTGTTCTGCCAAGGAAAATAAGAAACTCGCATCATTCTCTGTGTTGGTATTTGGTTACTACCTTCTAAGGAGGCCTGGGGTCTTTGCCTCGTTCTATTTTAGTTCGAATCACCCATCTATCGGTCTTTAATTCATTATTTTGTTGAGTCTAAGTTGCTGCGTTTTGTTACTTTCGTGTCGATATCGAGTCGTCGTTTGAGTTTCTTGAGTCGTTTGCTTCCGTTTATGTCTTTGAGTCTTGATTGTCGAAGATCGGGCCATCCTACGGCTAACCCCGTATCAGGTCGAGTATAAATGATTATGCACTTATATGAAGGATTATTCAGTCGTATGAGTCTGTTTAGTAGGTTAGTCATTTTGATTATTCGATGGTTTCACTATATTATTCGATTGTATTGACAGATTATGCGAGGCTATTGCTTTATTATTCAATGGTATAACTTAATTATTCGATGGTGTTACAATATTATTTGATCGTATTGACGGATTATGTGATGGTATCGATAGATTTTTCTAATAGCTAGCACCAAAAAAAAACGCCCCTAACTTTTACCTAAAAATTACCATCGCATAATCCGTCAATACGATCGAATAATGACTAACCTACAAAACAGACTCATACGACTGAATAATCCTTCATATACTAGTGCATAATCATTCATATTCGACCGAATAATCATCTATGCAGACAATCTACCACAAATGGGCTAATTAATCTCCACCCTCCATCTCAACTAATCAACGGCCCAGATTTGTGTAAATGATACACGTTAAGGGCTGAGTACATGTATATATATATATATGTATGTATGTAAATGACATGTAGTCATAAATCCCAAAATATTCTAACATTCACTTATTAAAATTTTTAGAAATTAATTAAATTACCATATGCAAATGCAAGTTTCTAGGATAGATCACACTAATAAATTATAGATTATCCTAAAAAAAAATATATGAAAAAAAACAAGTACAATAATTCATAGGTTATTTTCTTTGTTATTCTTTTTCCCTCTCGCAACATGTTTCTTCATATAAAAAGAAATGATAAGGTGATGTTTATGTGGAAATGATATAGTTATATTATATTGTATTCAATGTTTTGAATTAAGTCTAATAGTTAGTAAATATGCTAATTGTAATGGTCCGGGATTATGATTCTCAGGTTACGTTTCGAGGGATGAAACCCATTGTTAGAATCTTGCGCTTCGAGTACAGGTTGAAGGTTTGAAATTCAAGATTAGTGTTTTCAAGCGGGATTTCATACCCAAAACCGAAGGGATCGTTGGAATTCCCGGGAAAATCCCCTGTACTTGCCTTAGGTCTAAAGCGCGTATAAAACCAACCATCATGCAAACAACGAAAATATAGTGCAATACAAGTGCTTCACGGCAAAGTCGGGTAAAAACGGAGTATAAAACGTAAAATCCAAAATGATCATAAGTCTGGTGAAGTCAGCTGTCTCGGACACTCACTCCCCGCCATGCAAAACGACCCAAGCAGACAAGCAGCATCAATAGTAATGAACATAACAGATACCTAAAAAAAATTGATAGTGGGCGGGATCAGATAGATGCTCACTTTTGGTCTATCCCCGCAATATGTACACATATACGCTATGCCTAATAATCATGCTTCTAGATGCAAGACGAGAATCTTAACACACTATCATGCTTCTAGTTCACAAGTACATAATAATAATTAAGGCCTACGTTCACACTATCATGCTCCTATTTCGGGTATAAATTCATATAAAAAAAAATTAATAATTATATTTAAAATTCTCTGCTCTTGTACTAACATGTTTATAAAATTTAATTATGAAAAATTATGGATAATTAAAAGATTGATTATTTTAGAAAATATTTTTTTTATTTTTCTAAAATATATATTTTAACAATAAAAGTTTATAAACATATTAATATTTATATATTTTAATGTGAATTTATACTAAAATAATTAAGTGTAACTCGAGGGAGATCGAGTGTAACACAAATTGTTATAGGGATCCAAACTGTAATATCGTAGGACCTACGTTCTTATACACCGTGCTTGAGATCGAGAATCTCAACCACTGATTTGTTGAAAATCATCCACTTATTTTCCCCCACCCCACCCTCCTTAATTTTATTTTTGTTTTATTTTTTAAGAGGGGATGGAAACTCTATTTACTTAAATTCCACCGGATCCAAACCCGTTGTTATAGGGATTCAAACTGCAATATCGTAGGACTCGATCTCGTATGTTTGTTAAGATTTCACCCTATTTTAAGATAGGATCAAATGGATGGTAGATAAATTAAAGGAGGAGATCTATGTTCGATAATGAGGGATTAACGATGACGGAGAAACGTATCAAGCAAAATGAAAATAGAGATGTAGGCACGTTGAATGGTCTCCCGGTAGATCTGGTAAGGTTAGGTATCTTAACCTTGCTCCCCGTCGAAACCCTCATCATCCTCCGTTCAGTCTGCAAATCGTTCCTCTCCATCATCGACGACTGGAGCTTCGTCACCTCGCATCTCCGCCGCTTCCCCGGCAACCTCCGCCAATCTCGATTCCTGATTCTCGTCGAAAGAATCAGTAATCGTTCCTCTCCATCATCGACCATGGTGTATGAACTCTCGCCGCCGTATTCTACTTGGAAGATGGTCTACGATTACAAATACGACCCGCAGGAGCCGATGACACTCAACTGGGGTCTCAACGCCGCCTCTCTAGACGGAGTCCTCCTCTTCGTGTTGAGGGGCACTGTCGACGGCCGTTACGGCTACGTAGCCGCGAAGCTGCTGAATCTGTCAATCAAGAAACACCGTCGCCTGTGTCTCCCATCGGAGTTAGTACTCGCGACGCAATTCGGCCTCGGATACGACCCCGCCAGCAGTGACTACAAGGTGGTCGCGACGACATCGTTTCCGGAGGATCAAGCCTGGATATATAGCGTCAAAGCGGGGAGTTGGACTCGGATTTCCAACGGCGGATGGGTTCGCGCCGGGATATTCGGAGGCCGGCAATCATCGTGCTCTGGGGCCCTGGCTTTCAACGGCGGGGTGGCCTGGGTTGAGTTCAGCTCTACCATCAAGTGGGACTACAACCACCATCGCTTGGTTCGGTTCGATTTCGCAATCGGGAGGTTCCGCTACGCCGAGATGCCCTACGACCAAAGCGCCCCGTGGTTTCTATTCAGTGGAGGGCCCTTGTTTCTGCTGGACGGGGGGTCGACGGTGGGCGTTTGGGGGGTGGATGCCGATGAGAATAAAGCCGCCTGGGTGTGGGCGCTGGAAACCGGCACGATGGCGTGGACTAGACGGTACCAGATTGCTCCGGGCGGGATGCCGACGTCCATGGTGGCCACAGGAAATCGAGTAATTAGGGTTGATGAAACCTCCAAGGATGGGGAACTGGTGTGGACGTATCACAATTGGTGGCGGGGAACTGTGAATGTTCTTTCATATGATGTTAAGATGAAGACGGTCATCAACCGCATTCAAGTCTCTGTAGGGAGTCAAAATAGCTGTCTTGGGGTTTATCACGAGAGCTTGGTATTGCTTCGGTGAATAATTTATATAGTTTTTAATGAAATAAATAATTTATGGCAGTCATAATTGAGGGCGGGAAATTATTATTTTTTTATTAGGTAATAATTTGGGCGGAAGACCTACCCGATAGCATCCTTACGAATGCATTTGCACGTAACTGGCAAAGCGGCAAAACTCTTGTTGATGTTGAGACCCCTGGCAAAGCGGCATAACTCAAAAGTGTACAACCTTATCAGCCACTCTGTTCACGGGGATGGGAGAGAAGGGGATGGGAGAGAATGACACATCTCTCACTCTCAATTAAAGGGTTTTAATATGTTACATAGTCGATCCGATTTCCCAATGACATTTGGTTTGTGTTTTGAGGTGATTTATAATTACGAGGGAATCACCGTCAATATGTAGTTTGTTTATAGCCGACTGCAGTGATTGGATAATGTCTTGTCTTAGAGAAATGGCTTCTGCCCTTAGAGGGGTTTGGTTACTTATCATATATGTTGTAGCCAATATGAATGAGTCGGTCTTTCCCAGTCTCTAATAATAAAGTCAATCAAGTTGTTATTATTCGGAAGAGTTGATCAATCAAAATTAAGTTTGAACGTGGCTAGTGGACGTTTTTTCCAACTGATTGTTTTTCGTTTAGTATTTTTCTTAGCCCTCTGGTTGGTTGCTTTCACGTAATTCATGTCTATGTTGATATTTTATTCATAAGTAGCAGTTTTAAACTAGTTTGTCATGTGCATATTGGTTATTTGTTTGATCGTTTCTTGGGATGGTGGCGATTCCTGCCGAAATACCATTTGGTTTCTAACATATCATGTTGTCCACCATGTGAAAGCTAATTTTCCCTTTTCTGTTTTTGTTAATTAATTTGTTGCCCAGAAGCGCTAGGATAGACTTCATTTCTCTTGAGATATTGGGATCATGTTGTTTATGGTTTGGCGGATGTCCACATGTAATGTTGGTTGGATGCTATTGTCAGGGCCGGCCCGAGGCATGTGCGGAAAGTGCAATCGCACGGGGCCTCGAAAATTTAAGGGCCTCGTATAGATCTTATAATATATATATTTATATATGTATATATAAACTTGAGTAGGTAACAAGTTGCTGCGTTAGACGAACTGGTAAAGCGATGGGCGTGTACCCGTGGTGGACTGAGTTCGAATCTCCCTGGGTGCAGTTTGAATTTTTTTCCCAGAACAATTACAACAGTTGTGCCTTGTGGGCTTTAGGAGTCCGGATTTTTATGGGCTGGGGGAGTTCGGTTTATTTATTTTATTTTCCCTAAAAAATTACAGCAACATTTTTTTTCCTCACAACCATTCAACACAATTCATTCCACCTCCATAAAAAAAACCTAATGTAGGAAAATCAATTCAACTTATTCAACCATTGCAATTGTCCCTTCAACCTCAAGGTTTTTGATAGGTAATCTCAAATTCTAACTATATTCTTTTGTTAGTTTTCACCTTTTAATTTCTTATATGATCATAATTATTATTATTATTTTTTGTTATTCTTTTGTATCTTTCTATATATCTTAGAAATCACTAAGTTGGGATTTAGAAAGATAAAATGTCTCCTACAAGATTCGAAAGTGGTAATGTCAAGGGCAAAAGAAAAGAGAAAGCTAGAAAATTAGTTGAAAATAAAAAAGGAGCTATTAGAAATTTGTAGTTAAAAAAAAGCATCAACATATATGTTGCACATGGCCTCAAAATATAACGGAACGGCCCTGGCTATTGTACTAGCATTCAATGAAGAGGTGTGTATCGTCCTTAGTCTCATGGTTGCAAAGAATGCAAGTCGATGGGACAAAAACTCCTTTTTGGGAGAGTCAGATTGCTGTTGGGAGTCCTTGTTGACTTAGTTTCCAAAGGAAATATTTAACTTTAGGGGGGATATTGACTTTCCAAATCCAAGAATTCTCGTCATTTACCGTTCTGTTGTGAGACGTGATTAGTTTGTAGGCACTAGCCATTGTGAACCATCCTTCTTTGTCCGGCCATCAATACAGTCTATCCTCAAATTGATTTGTTGGTAATTGGATGTCCATGATATCTGTTACAATGCTTTGTGACAAGGTTGACCTTAGTTTTTCTTCCCACCATTTCCCTCCTATAATATATTCACTAACTGTTTCTTCTATTTCTGTTATAGCAGGGCAATCATCCCTACTCGTAATTGGTGATGTTGTTAACCAGTTTTCCATCAAAAAATTAATAGACTGGTCATTGCCTACCGACCATATTAAGCCAGTTTTGAATTTTTCGATAAGGGACGATAATTTTGACCATTGTCAGGATGCTCCACCCTTTATTTTATAATTTAAGATGTGAGAGGTTTTTATATATTTATACTATATTAGATTGACCAAAATATTATCTGGTTCTGCTAAAATCTTCCATAGAAGCTTCATTTGAAGCGCTTCGTCCACATCCTTTGTTTTCTTAATACCTAATCCTTCGTTCGCTTTTGGTCTACATATTTTGTCCCAGCTTATCAGAGGGCGGTGTTGGAGAACTTTGTTCCAAAAAAAATGTTCGATTAATCTGGTCAAGTTTTTTGTGTATCGTACATGGAAGCATAAAGTTTTGCATTGTGTAGAGTGGTTTGGCAGTGAGATTGGTTCCAATAAGAACTGCACAACTTTGTTGTGATAATGCATTTGCACGCCACTTACTCAATTGTTCTTTTGATTTGCAAATAATTTCCTCAAATGTACCGCTATTTACTCTCTCATTAATGATTGGACACCCCAAGTATTTTTCCAGAGATCTTTCATGTGAGATATGTAGACATCTTTCAAGTTTATCAATCCTTGAGCGTGGTATACCTTTAATAGTTTGGAAAGCAGATTTGTGAAAGTTGACTTTTTGTCCCGAGATTAATTTTACAGTAATCATCAATAATTGTTTTGACTTTTAGACATGCCGAAGAAGAACCCTTTGTGAATATAATGATATCATCCGCAAATGATAAAAGAGGAATTCGAGGGCCATCTCGACCAAATTTAAAGCCAATGTATCCTTCCATTATGTTTACTTCGTGAGAGAGTTTTCTCGCCAATATCTTCGCGCCCAGGATGAACAAGAACCCCAAGCACTGAAGTGAAAGGACAAGCTCAAGGAGATGAACAAGTAAAGAAGAGCACGTCTATAGGCAACATTTTGTACCCGTTACCTAACAATGTATGCTTGTATGACTTCCTGGAACACCATTGAACACGTCTACTATAGCTTATCATTGCATACAGGGTGCTCAAAGTGGTGTGATGTAACACCTTGATGCCCGAGCCGAAGGGGTGCTACATTATACTACTTTGAGCGTGCGTGTCCGACTTCCGATAGCCATGGCTTGAAGAGACAGGAACCGCACTAAGGCCTTGGCCGTTAAACCCTATCGACAAATTAGAGGATATGAGCCTCACTCATCACATAGATGTCTAAGGCTCCCATCCTTAGCATCTAATTGCCTTTTTGGAACTCCTGTAAATATTTAGTTCTTGTTTTAATATATTTACATTTAAAATCAAAAAAAAAAGGGAGAGAGTGGATCTCTTTGGCGAAGACCTCTCGAAGGACGTACGGAAAACCTCAGTAGGTCCAGTGTTAACAAGAACTGAGAACGAGGTAGTGGTAACACATTTCATGATCCAATCGACAAACCTAGGATGGAAACCAAATTTGTTCAAGATAGCCTTCGTGAATTGTCAGTCAACCCTATCATAGGCTTTTTCCATGTCGAGTTTTATAGTCATCCAACCTTCTTTCCCTTTTCGGTTTCTAAATGAGTAAAAAATTTCATGAGCTATTAGAACCTTCTTTGATACTACCTTCATTCAGTTCTTATAGATTAATAAAATATTAACTTTTTTACTATATTTTTTTTTTTTGAATACAAGGAAAGATTTAGAATGAGAGACCACAGACGGTCTAACCCAATCCTAGAGCGTCCTTACGGACGAGAACACACAGTTCTTCATTAGCCTCCAGAACTTCGTCGACAGGGATACAGTAAGCCAGATGCGCAATCCAATCTGCAGCCGTATTAGCTTCCCTGAAAATGTGACGAATGGAAATAAAATTAAAATTACACAATAGTAGCCTAATCTCTGTTACCAGGATGTCGATAATCCAAGGGCAACTCCATTCGCCCAAAAGAACTTTAACTATTGTGAGGTTATCCCCCTCTATAAGGATATTATCCAAACGCATAGAGTCAGCCCTTAGCAAGCCATTACGGAGGCCAAGAGCTTCAGCATAGATAGGAGGCATACCACCACATAACCCCCCACTAAGGGAGATGGCAGAAGCGTCCGTGTTGCGGATAACAAACCCAAAGGATGCCTTTCCACACTGCAAACTGGAACCATCGAAATTTAGTTTTACATAATTAAGGGGGGGTTTATCCCATATCACCTGTCTTTTCTGGTGTTTAGATTTATAATGAGTAGATCGTTTAGGAAGCGGAGGACTCCTCGTAGGGTTATCATCCCAATTTTTTTAATAATTTGATACTTATTACTTAATATTTTTTATCATTTTTTTCCTTAAAAAAATATGCAAAATCATACTATAAGCATATAGTTTTATATGGAGTTAAAGCAGCTCCAAGCCACCAGGATTAGCCAAGTGAGACACATTGCTGGCCGGGGAAACCAACGAATTCGGGTTGGGATTTTCCTCAACACCCACAAATTTATCCTCCACCATAATATCCTGCTGCACAATGCACTCCCATCTTTTGCTTATTTACTTGTCAAGCACAGTCCCCTTATCTGTCATATTGTTAGTCCCCTGCAAAGCTGGCAGAAATCGACTTTGCAACACCCACTTCCACGGCCTGTTGATCCACAACAAGTGCACTACTCCCCTCACCTGCTGTTTCCCGTTCGAGCCCTGAGTACACATGTTTGACAATTGACATGCCAATAACACCATCAGATCCGCTCGCAGCTCCCATATTTGTCATATTATCATGCATCTGCTGAGTGCTAGCCATAGCAATAGCATTGATCGCTAAATTTTCTGCATTACATGAAGGAGTTGGTGTCCTGTGTAAAATGCTAATGATATAACAGGATTGAAATGGAGATTTATAATCTGAATAATTTACGCAATTATAGTGTTTTGCTAGAAGTCAACTATAACTTATGAATTACATTGGTTTTAATCTATTTCTATTTTATTTGGGTCTTATTAGATCACACTCAGAAGTAAGAGGAATTGGATAAATGAAGTCAATACCCATTACAAAATTCGGATATTTCCAAAAGAATGCACTTGGTTGAAGTTCGATACTATGTTTGGGCAAATCAGCTAGTTATTCGAAACTTTTGGAATTGGAGCTTTTCAACAAGTACATATCAAGTTTTTCGGAGCTTTTGATTTTCTATTCATAAGTTCTCAACCGCTACCCTAACAACTAGTTTACCAAACACAATACTAACTTATTAACAAATATTTAACACAAATAATTCATTATAGCTATCCCAACATTTTTACCAAGGATAGCCTATTCTCTCCTCATTTACCTTGTATATTCATATTATTCTCGTGTGTGTTTCAACTTACTAGTAAAACAAGGAAGAAGCTTCATCAATCCGGTGACTAACACAAGGCAATTCAGCATCATTGTTTAATGAATCTCTCACTTCACCGTTCATTGATATTGTTGATGATCTCTGTTTAATGGTGCCGAAAAAACTGTAATCGCAAATTCGCAATGCAGCAGAGAACAAGGATGAATGAACAACACATCCAAGATTATGAATACTAATAACAAGACACATACTTTTTCTGAATCCTTTGAGCAATATCAAGTGTACTTTAAGAAGATTGAGTGCTGAAAACAAGTTCAAAGCTATACAAAGCCACAACTTGAGACCTCTGGATCGGACATCCTCGGCGAGAGCTCAATCATCCAAGTACTTCTCAAGGGTCGACTGCAAGGTGGACTTGGGCACCGCGCCTATCACGCTCTCCTTGCGCTCCCCGTTCTTGAAGAAGAGCACGGTTGGAATGCTCCGAATCCCATACTTTGTCGCGATGTTTGGGCTGTCATCCGTGTTGAGCTTGTAGCACGCCACCTTCCCGCCATACTCCTTCGCCAACTCGTCTATCACCGGCGCTATCATCCTGCACGGCCCACACCATGGCGCCCAGAAGTCCACTAGCACCGGCACGTTGCTCCCTATCACCAGGCTGTCCCAGGTCGACTCAGTCACCGCTGGGACTGCACGCAGTACGCATTGTTGAGAGACCAATATCGAAAGTTTGAACAAAACAAGCCTAAAGACGGGGATTTGTTACTTACTGTTGTCTATCGCTTCCTTGGCTTTGCAGACGAAGCTGGATTTTCGAAATCTGTTAGTCTGCGAGGGGGGCGAGGAGAACGACAAGCTCGATTTCTTCGCTCCTGTGAAGTTTGAGGGACTGCATTTCCCCCAGGATGGAGATATCATGCTGACATTCGGCTTCAGCGCGGCGGATGGAGCGCTGCTCATCAGCTGGAAGCAGTTCTCTAGAGCCATGTATCCGATTTGGTGCAATCCTCTGCCCAGTGGAAGTTCACAAGTGTTTGGGAACTTGATGATTGGGTATTACAGATTTTCTTCCTCTGAATTTTAGAGGGTTTTGTTTTGTTTGGATTTCCAGGGGAAGTGGATAAAATCTTGTGAGGTTATGTGGTGTTGAGGGACTTTGCAATATACATGTGGATGGTACACTTAAGATTGATGCTTACCGTCCACAAAATTACACAACAAAGAGCGTCCACACAAAAGTATATATATGCTGATGTTCCCTTTTGAAGCTGGGGTCCCCAATACACAGTTTATGGGCTTTTAATTTTTTATTTTTTTTTAAATATTTTGTTTAAAAATTCAAAGTTTTTCTTACCCGTTAGTTAAGGTGTTATATGAGCCGAGTAGCTCAAGCTCAGCTCGGACTCAACTCGATAAAAGCTCGGCTCGAACTCATTCAAATCGAGTATGAGTATATTTTTAAGCTTGGTTTAAAGTTCGGCTCATTCGATTTAAGCTCGAATTTTGTGAAATTTCTAAAATTTTCTTTAAATCATTGTGTTGTGAGCAAATAAGATTGTTTAATGCTTTAAAAAAAAATCAGCTTGAGCTCCTTCATTTCCTAAACGAGCCATTTTTGTATTCAGATGTCTAGAAACTCCAAATAAAATTTTAAGTATAAAAAGAACTATATTTTTTAACTTCTTTAATAAATGACAAAAATGTGACACTGTAAAACTCTTTCAATACACAAGCAAAGAATAAATAATGTTTAAAGTGACCTCCAAATTGTACACAAGTGAGTGTAAATAAGAAGCTAATTACAAGATAAGATTACAGATAAGTCTATGATGATACCTGTTTTAGGAGTACTCCAAATCTTCAAATCACAAATATACTGGCTTGCTTCCTGGAGAATCTATGGGGATCAACAGCACTCAAAATAACTGTTACAAGTAAAACCTAACTAAATTGATGATGGCATTGATGGAAGAGGTTACTGATTTCAAGCCAAAGAACAGAAAATTCACAAGAGTGATGATGAAGTTGTTCATGTAGCAGGTGATTCCAAAGCGAATTCACCTGTTGCTCAATTTTACAGAGATGCAAGTCTAAATCAAAAGAAAATCAGCAGGCAGGAAGGGTTCCAACAACTGGTTAATCATATCTTTACACAGCCTCAATTAGACAAGGGTTCAATCTGATGAGTCTCAACAGTGTATGACAAAAACCTGCAAACAGCAAACCACATGGTTCGCCGCGAGTCACCTCCATGCCGAAGCAATGATCAAGTTCTTGTCCTCCCACCCGAAGCAGATCGTGCCCATCTCCTCGTAGACCTTGTACCTGTCACAGTAGCCCTTGATCAGCTGTTGAACTGCATCACTCACGTTCCTGGTTATTGGACTCGAGGTGAACCCAGCCATTGCCATCCTCGCCCTCCACTTCCCGGCAACTTCGTACCTCTCGATTCTCTCCTCTCCTTCGCAGGCGATAATGTTCACAATGTCTCGGGCAAGGCACTGCTTCTCGACGTTCATCCGGTCCTGGCTTTCCCGAGGGAAAGCCACATCCAGGGCCTCGAAAATGGCGGAATAGTAGCTGTAGGCTTCCGAAAACCTCGGGAGGAATGGGGTGGTGTTTGTGTTGACGTCTTGCTCGACGACTGTCACCAGCTTGGGGTTCAAACTCTTGACCATTCGGAGCAGCTGGTCCCGCTCGTTGACCGTTGAGACGCTCTCATCGGGCATGTGATGCAGCTGGAAGGCGAAGTTCACTATGAGGGCTTCTCCGGGGCGGCATGCCAGCATCGACGGCACGATATCCGTGATATTTGCAGGTACAGCTTGGAACTCAAATGGGACGCCCAGAAACTCAGCCAGCTTTTCGAGCCTTTGCCCGATATTCCTCAGCCCTCCAATGGGCCGCTGAACCGACTCAGGATCGTCTATTCCTGTTAATCTAATGCGCGGCAGCTTTTGTCCTGATTGCTTGGCCACTGATTGTAGCAGAGTCATGTACTGGTTCCCTTGGCTGATGTCAAAGTCGACCACATGGACGCCTTTTTCGCCCCTCATTGCCTCCATGATTGCACCATTTGCAGTCATGAACCCGAACTTAAAACACGGGCATCCTTCAAAGAGAATCTGCATTGCTGCAAGCCGATCAGACGATGGTGGCTCTTTGCATCTGAGAGCCTTGTAGAGAAACTTGCCAGAGGATTCCAAGCGGGCAGCGAGACCTTCCACCATGTAAGCTGCAATCCTCTGAGACGGCTCCCCGTGTATCGAAACCATCTGCCGTAGCTCATTTATCATGTTTGATGCCTCATCGAAATTTCCTTTTGAGATAGTTGAAGCACATTCAAAGAGCAACTGCCTAGGATCATGGGCTGCGTTAATAGGAAGCGACACTTCTTTGTTGCAACTGATACTACTGACATTCGAATCTAAGGACGAGGACTCCTTTGGGGAATCGTGCACCATGCCATCCTGCACCGGGTTACCCCATTCTCCTTCAAGTTCCATGCTGTCCTGCACCGGGTTACCCCACTCTCCTTCAAGCTCCGCGCTGTTATCATACCCAAACCCAAAATCATCTTCATTCTCGTCGAACAGTACGTGCTCCAGCTCCTGAATCTTTGTTCTCAGCTTCTCTCTATCGTACTCAACCCTATCAGAGCTTTCACTTGCCATATAATCAGATTCAAAATTGATTCCGGCGATGCCAGAGGCTGATGAGTGCACAACTTCTTCAGATGGAGAATCAAGCAAGTACTCTGCTTCATAGCTCGACAGCTCAAACGACTCATCCATGTAAAACTTGTGCTTATCAGAACTGTATAGCTGATGAGCTGACAATCCAGGGCTGGTGTTTCCATAAGATTTGGTAGACATATCAGGAGGCCTAACTAAAGACATCTTTTTTTATTTTATCAACTAAAGATTCAGAAAAGCTTGCTGATATCACAGATGACGCTTCGAATCCGAATTATTGTACAAAGAAACTATCCTTTAAATGGATGCTTTCTAGAAGTTGACAAAGCAAGGGTTGCAATTAACATGCGGTTTATAGGGTTACCAGTACCTGGTCAAAAGAAGAAATTAAAAAGTCAGCATAATTATCAGGAAGTCAAATAAAATATTAAATGTAAATAAATTGCTAGCAATCTTTGTTGAATATGGCTTTGAACTTGTAAATTGCACTATTTTTCAATTCAGCAACACAGAATCATGTTCATGATACTTGAAAAAAGTTAATTCAAAGCACTTTTTAATGCCAGGAAGAAGCTCCTGATTCAAGAAACAGAAACCAAATAAACCACCTAAATGGCCTGCTAACACAATACAAATATGCCCTCATCTATTTAAAAAAGCTATGATTTGGTTTCAATCTCCAATTGATTTTCTATGGCATAACAAGACCCAAATCACATGATGCATAGAAGCAAGTATATGGTACATAACTGGGATAAATGTCAAGTACAGGAAAAACAAAGGGAGAACAAACTGAGCTCCCAAATTGCAAAATTCAGTTCTTCTTAACCCTAATTAGTAATTACAGAGGGGAGAGATTCTAATTCAGAATTCACTTATATAATTTTTCTCTGTAGACTGCAATTCAGGAACTCGGCAAAGGGAAAAGGGGCAAACAACTACTACATGATAGGCTTTAATAGCAATCCAATCAAACCAAATCTAGTCAGGCATGTTAAAAAAACAATAAATTGAGAAATGGAAAGAAGAAGATATCCATGGCGGCATACCAGATATAGATGATCCTCAGAACCCTAAGTGAAAGCAAGAAGAAGAGATTAGGTTTCCAAATTGACCCTCAAAATCTAACGGTAGTATCTCAGAAGCTAAATTCACATAAATTAGATGAGAAATTTCACCCGATCGGAGGACACAGAAAGGGGGATTGCTTGGTATAAGAAGGTGAGGTTAGGTGGACCGCAAAACTGAAAGTCAAGAAATCTAAAACGCAACGCGGAATTAAAAGTCGAGGAAACACGTATGATGTCGATACCCCACCCACAAACAAATCACAATCGCAAATCACTGTTCATTGTTCAAAAATCGCAATCTTAATAATCTAATTTGAACGCATGCGGGGAGAAAAGTTAGGGTTTTTTTTTAATCTGCTGAACCAGTTGAAGAAATCGGAAACCATGTTAATATTCCATTCACATCTCCATCTCAAAACCCACCCAATTTCTGAAAAAAAAATTCAAAGTTCTGGATGTTTTACCCGATTGAGTGTGAACGGGGCGGAAAATTTGGAACTCACTACTCAAAGACCCTGAATTTCGGTCCCTCGCAAAGCTGGGTAAAACCCCATCTGCGTATTTTTCCTGAGCTGTTTCGAGTCTGGGAGTGGGCGAAGTGGACAATCCAATACGCAACTTGTATGACTGTTGAAGTGTTGAGTGACGACGAAATGAGAGGAAGAAGCAATCGTGACCGTTGAAAATCGGAACCTCCAGTGCTCGGAAAGGGAAAGCTCTTAATCGTGACCGTTGAGAGTTGGAAGTTGTCACTTATCTTAAAATTGATTTGATCCCATCAAAATTTATCCGATAATCATAATTCAAACTTTTTAAAAAAATAACAGGATTTAATGCATATAAATTAAATTGATTGCAATAACAATTTATACTGGTTACAAAAATATATCCATTTTTTTAGAATAGTAAAAATAAGTTAGGTGGGTTATTTATGTTTTTGAGCTCAAAAAATTTGTGCTAATAAAAGAAAATAAAGGAAATTAAATATATATTTAAATAATGAATTTTTAAAATTATTTTTACAAAATAATAAATTCAATTAAAACTCTCGGAATATATTATTGCGGATTAAGTATGTAAATTAATTCGCCCTCAATTTTCGGTATTGACCGGAGTATAACAGTGTATATGGCTAGCATAAACCATATGAGAACAATACTCCCTCCGTCCTAAAATACATGGTCTTTTAGCATTTTACACGTGTTTTAATAAAATATTTTACTTTTAAAAAAACATCATTGCACTAACTTTTACATGCTACTTATTCAACAACCTACAAATAGCGAAGTAAAAAACGCGGTGTTTTCCCTAGGAAGTAACAAATCTCCTGGACCGGATGGCATGACGGCGGAGTTCTATAAAACATACTGGGGAATTGTGGGCGTTGACATTATCAGGGCTATAAAAGCTTTCTTCCACTCAGACAATTTGCTAAAACAAATTAATCACACCTTTATCTCCCTAATACCAAAGAATGACAACTCATCCATGACTACACATTATCGACCGATCAGTCTATGCTCCACATTATACAAAATTATTTCCAAAATTATCACGGATCGATTAAAAGGAATAATGGGAAAGCTTATCCATCCCCTACAAGGCGCGTTTGTCTCCGACAGAGCAATACAGGATAACATCCTAATAGCCCACGAAATATTTCACTCCTTTCGCACCAGAAAGGGTTCCAAGGGATAGACCGCAATAAAACTAGATATGGAAAAAGCATATGATAGAGTTGACTGACAATACACGGAAAGTGTACTCCGGAGATTTGGCTTCCATAAAAAATTCATTGAGATCATTATGGAGTGTGTAACTACAGTTTCATTCTCAGTACTGGTAAATAACGGACCAACTGATCTATTCAAGCCAACTAGAGGCCTGAGGCAAGGGGATCCCCTTTCCCCCTTTATCTTTCTTCTTGGTGCAGAAGTACTTGCTAGAAAACTAACGGAAGACGCTGAAACTACCCACAATAGTGTAGGTTTTAGATTTGGCCACTCAGGACCGTGTATTCCGTTTCTAGCTTTTGCAGACGACATAATAATCTTTTCTAAAGGAAGTAATGCAGCATGTACAAAAGTTAAAGGAATAATTGAAGATTACTGCAAATTTTCGGGTCAAAAAGTTAACTATCATAAATCTTCGTTTCAAACTACACCAGGAATCATGAGATCAAGAGCAAGGGATCTTAAAGGCATTCTGAATATACCCCTGGAACGAAATCTGGAAAAATACTTGGGTTGCCCGATTATAAATGGTAGAGTTACCAAGGAAACTTTTGGAGAAATAATATGTAAGTCTAAAGATCAGCTGAGCAAATGGCGGGCTAATACTTTATCACAACAGGGTAGAGCCACACTTATTGCTTCTAACCTGTCATCGAAACCCCTATACACAATGCAATGTTTCATGCTTCCAGTGGAGGTTCATAAACAATTAGATCAAGTTAACAGAACGTTCTTCTAGAACAAAGATGCACAACACAACCCTCTCATAAGCTGGGAGAAAATCTGTAAATCCAAAGCAACAGGAGGATTAGGAATTCGAAAAACTAGAGAAATGAATGAAGCACTCCAAATAAATTACTCCTATGGAAAATCCTGACAGAACCAGACAATTATTGGGTTAAAATTATACAATACAAATACCTAAAAGATTGTCACATCCTTTCCTATTCTAGGAAAGGTAGTGCCTCATGGCAATGGTCTAAATTAAGCCCTCTGATTCCGATATTTAAATCAGGTCTAATTTGGATGGTGGGGGATGGGAAATCAATCAAATTTTGGACAAATAATTGGATAACAACGACTCCACTTATCGATAGAATTGACGACCAGCTCAATATAAATCTAAACGACTCAGTTAGTGATTTCATCATAGGAAAACAATGGTGGCGGGAGAAACTAAGCTCTGTTCTTCCTTCCGCATTAGTAGAAGAAATAATGAAAATCCCTTTACCGATCAACACCCTCAGAGACAGATTGTATTGGTGGCCAGCCAAAAAATGTTGGTTCACCACCACAAGTGCCTACAACTTAATAACATCCACAACCCACAGAATAACAGACGAGTTTTCATGGATTTGGAAAATTGACGTTGCACCAAAGGTTAAAAATTTCCTATGGAAGATTAAACATAAAGGACTTCCCACAGCTTGTCGTTTAGCTCAAAAGGGGGTAGCGGTGCCAAACACTTGCACCTTTTGCAACCAGAGTGAGGAAGATGATATTCATCTGTTCATTGAATACCCAATCAACAATTTCGAAGAACAATTTCCCAGAGAAATATCGGCACAAGTTGATTCCCTCATAATGGAAAACAGAGATATGAATCAGATTATGCAAATCTTAAGCTCCTTTCTCCAGATGGACAAGAAGCAATATATAGCAATCAGATGGTGGACAATCTGGTTTATTAGAAACCAAGCAATATTCCGGAATGTCAATATACCCTCTACCGAAGGAATTAAGAAGATGATTAGAGATAATATTGAAAACTGGAAACGAGTAAACAAATGGAACCCAAATGATTCTGCAGAGTTACCAAAAAAGAAAGGAGATAAAGGCCTAACCACAAAACTCAAAAATACTTTCCGATGGAGGAAACCCCCGTTGGGCAAATACAATCTAAACTTTGACGGTTCATTTATATCAACTTCAAAGAGCTCCATGGGTTACATCATTAGAGACTGGCAAGGAAATCCACTGTGTCTGGGAGGTGACACTATTGGCGGACAATCCCCGCTTATGGCAGAAGCCCGAGCACTACGACTAGGAATAGAAAAAGCTAAGGCACTACAGATCATTGATTTAATAATCGAAGGGGATTCCAAAATCATAACGGATTACCTAACTAAAAAGACTGGGTGCCCATGGGAAATAGAAATGATCATGTCCGATATACAAGCACTTCTCAATGGAGTACCAAAAGTCAGTACATCCTACGTTCCCCGCACTGGTAACAGGGTAGCGGATAAGGTTGCACATCTTTGCTACTCGACCAAGGGGCCAGATTTATATTTTCATTCAGGTCTTCTTGACCTCATCCGACAGGATGTATTCGGATAGGTTCCCCTATCCGCTTTGCCCTGTTAGATGTTATCGGAGTGGGTTGGCCATCCAAATCTTTACCTAATAAAAAAAAACATAAATTTTACTATTTTTTAACACCCACTACACATTTTAACCAATCAAACTATTTTAAAAAGTCAACAACACACAAATCATTACTCCCTCCGTTTCCTTTTAATTGACATTTTACTATTCATATACATTTTTTAAGGTGTGAAAAATTATATGAAACAATAATTTTTTAAAATATTTTTTTCAATAATCTCATACTTATTGGTAATAAGTATAATATTGTTAAAAAAAATTTATTAAAATATTAATATTTAATATAATTTATAACGTTCTAAAACTACGTGCATGACATGAAAAAGTCACTTAAAAGGAAACGGAGGGAGTACAACTTTCTACATAGAAAACATAAAAGTCCATCTATTATTGAACAAAAATTTACCTCTAAAAACCCATGTATTATTGGACGGAGGGAGTATGAATTAAATAACGTTCATCTAATGATCATAAACCAGACCTAATTTCAAACAAATCCAACCTCCAATCATCCATTTAACTAGACGGATTATATCGATTTATTATTACTCTCTTCTTTTTAAATATACGTAGTATTATTTTTACCATTTATGTATGGTTTTTTAAAACGATAAAAATTACATAAAATATTAACTTAAAAAAATACATATAATTTTAGGAAATTAATTTTTTTTTTATTCTAAGAATATTGATCTACCATGTAGCACAGACATACTAAGATGACGGTGTCGAACACGCTTGTCATCGATCAATCATTTGTTAGTGTGTCGTAATCTCATACACTTAGACCATCCGTATTCATGAATCCCTTTTCAGACTCATAAATTACTTTTTTCACTGCCACATCATCTTAAAAACCTCAATTCAAATTATTATTTTTTCACTACTCATTCATGAATCCGACCTCGGACTCATAACTTACTTTTCTTTCTTTACTTTTTTTAATTAAATCAAATCTCTATATATTAAACTCATACTATAACTCATTCTCATTAAGTTTATTAATAATACTAATTAGTAAGTATTATTATTAAATATTAAATATTCTTAATAATTTTATTATTCATGGTTATTTATTATTATCATTCAATACGAGAATAATATATGGGTATGTTTTACAAAAAAATATATGCAAAATGAGTGTCTATGTGTAGATAAAATTAATTAATACTTGAAAATATTTTTTTTAAAAAAAATTATTTACATAAAATGCCTCAAAATTGGTTTAAAGGCTGGCCATTTTTTTCCCTTGCTTGGGCAGCCCATGAATCCCTCTTTGCGTGATGCTTGCAGATGAATCCCTCTTTACATAATAGCGGATTCATGAGATTTCATTTTCTTTCCCCACTTTTATTTCCAGCTATCTACTCTTTGAGTCCATAGGTTCACGGATGGCGATGCTCTCAGAGTGGACAACGGAATTGTTGATCAACTCGCTCACCTTAGTCTATTGTCGACTCTTTCCGATTGAGTTTCTAATGATGTAGCTGACGAGCTTGTTCGTAAGAACGCACTTGGGTGGTAGTTCAACCAACACCCCAATTTAAATTTTCGCATTGTTAAGATAGATAGAGAGAGAGAGAGTATGGAAGTGGTGTGGGAAATTGCGAGTGCATGACGAAGGGGGTGAGAGCATCAGATCAACATCGAAGGTTACTCCGAATTAGCTAGTGGGGCGGTGGAGGATTTGCATTATAATTATGATTAATTAGTTATTACTAATTAAAATGGTTTTTTTGACTCTTTCACAAGCTGTGAAATGAGTCTATCTTATCTCTCTCTCTCTTTCATTTTCATCACCAAAGCCGAGCACGTAAACATTTGAAAATTCTGCTACTTATTTGGATAAGATGAGCATAAGACTGTCATAATTCCTTATATGTAAATAAAACTAAAAATGACATTTTCCAAACAAAGGCATTTGATAGGTTAAAAAAACACTTATATATATATATATATTTTTCCATTTGAGGGTTTTTGTTTTTATACGAATTCAAAGTGTTATGGATTTGTAATTTTTTGCCTTTTATATATATGTACACAGCTTAATAATCAAACTTTCAGCGACTTACATATATATACATCAAAACTAATGTTTTCAGTTAATTGTCGTATGAGTTATGGACAAAATTGCTACTGTATTTATTTTCCAGGGGATTAAAATAAATTGGTGGCACATTGGATAAGTCCGATCGGATAACGCTCCTGGTTTCTACTTTCAAATGCACAAATCACAATGATGGTTTTTACGCTTGAAAGTTGAAAGTGATAGTGGGTCCCACCCCCACTCCCATTTACGTGGGCCCTACACACAAAGTCCAGACACGTGATATTGGGCCACGTTGTGGGCCGCCAAAACTCCTAAAGCAAAATGGTAGGAGCAGATCAATCGGGTGTTGGCCCAATGGCGAAATATCACATGTTGGCCCAAAAAACCTCATATTGGTGAAAATACTACATCAATGACATTCCCAGCTTATCCGCCTAAGTAAAATATAGGGGGCCAAATTATACACATTCTTTCCCCGATCGAGTCGAGATAGTGTTTCCTAGTAGTACAAACACCTACATAAACTCATCACACAACCAAAATAAAACTACAACAAACAAATACAAGAGATTAGGAAAAGGCATGGTGTGAGAACGGGGAGGAAGGATACGATTTTTGCCACTCCACTCATCTAATGCCCAACTTAACCCTCTCTAACATGGATGATGCGTGTCCTATCCTTAACCATGCATTCATTAAGATTCAGAAGGACAAAATCTTGTCTAATCACCTCTCTCCAACGTTTCTTTGGTCTTCCTCTGCTCTGTCATGCTCTATCAATTTTCAAATTATCACACCTACGTATGAGTGAAAATGAGATTATTGAGTGTCTAAATCTTCACCGGTATCTAGTCCTAATTAAAATCATCTACATCACTCCTTCCCTCACTTAAAATCTTGGTGAAATAATCAAGGTTCATCTTGCTTTATTACCATTGGGTTTAACCAGTCGGCGCAAGCCGATTTACCTGACGCGAGACTCTTGCTGACTGGGTCACGTGCCCGAGATTTACTACCAAAGGTGGGTTACTCTCATTAACAAAAAAAAATAATAATAATTGGGGTATAAACTATTGGAATATTATAGGAATAAAAAATGTAGAATTATATATTTTTATTGGATTAATGGATGATTAATGGACATATTATAAGTTAAAAATCATCACTTTTTACGAATGTTCACTCTTTTTAAATGGTGCGAGTGAAACGTCTAAAATGTTGGACCGGGATTGTTATGCACGAAGAGTAGGTG
Source organism: Persicaria tinctoria (assembly GCA_037127255.1). Classification (NCBI taxonomy): domain Eukaryota; kingdom Viridiplantae; phylum Streptophyta; class Magnoliopsida; order Caryophyllales; family Polygonaceae; genus Persicaria; species Persicaria tinctoria. Next base: position 15,083,170 of record JBANSL010000012.1, read on the forward strand.
TTATTTGTCTTATAATTTGACAAGTATCAAATAATTATTATGAATTTTTTTAAAAAATAGCATAAATAGATCATAAATCCGTTTAATTTTGAAAAATAAGACAAACGAACCCATTATCCATTCGTGTTATAATTTTAAAATACAATGTTTGAAACTTAATTAATAAAAAAAATGGATCATAAAACAAAACAAAAATAAAAAATTACACATGAATGGATATATGATCTATTATTTATAGAGTAAAGGAAAATTTGCAAGAATATACCATAAAAAATAAAACTTTGCAAAAATAGCAGTGCTATAGCCTAATTTGCACCAGGGGGAGAAATGACATTTTTGCAAATTTTTTTTCAACCAGTTGTACAGGTTGCAGGGCAAAAGCTCACAAAAAGAAAAGAAAAGAAAGAGGTGGTCAGATATTGTAGAGAAGAGAGGGAAGAAAGAGAGAGTAAATGCATTAAATGCAAAAGTTGAGAGGATGGAGAGAGAGAGGAACGAAATGGGGACATTAAATGCAAAGGAGATAGAGGGGCAGCTTTTTGCAGAGGAGATAGGGAAAAGTCGAACCATATAAAACACATAAGCTTTGAAGTTCATTGAACATGCAAAACATGACAAAATAATGTGCCAACCAATACATTTTTTGTGCCATCAACTAGTAAACGCATGCCATCAACGAGTAAACGCGTGCCATAACTGATTGTGATTCCTCATAAATGCGCCTAAGTCCAAACATACGTGCCATCAAATTTTACGTGCCAGATAAGATGTTTTACATGCCACCAACAAGTAAATTCGTGCCATTAAAATAAAATTTCATGCTAATGATGTTTTGACGCTTACGAATTGCAAAGAAATCCATGAAGTCTACGAGTCAAGCAAGCAAAGCTACGAGTCCTACTACCAACAAAAGTTGTACTACAAAGTCCTAAAACCAACACAAAAAGTCCATTTCTAAAAACAACAAAGCGAGCACCCAACTACTCCCCATCCTCTTGTTCGGTTATACAATGTATGATGGTGGCACGGTTTAGTATTCGGTTGACACGCAATATTAAATTGTTGGCACGTATTTCGTATTGGCTGACATGCAATCGATCCCTGGCTTGTTTGTGTTTTAGATTTTCCTTCAATTGCACCATTATCACAATCTAAAAAGTGTTCGGCCATAAGAGGGAGGGTTTGAACTTATTTAATTTCGTTGTGAGATGCAAGGGTCTTCTTCTTCTTCAAAATCGACAGGTGCTTTGACATGTGCTTCTGTAATTTCCCCATGCTCTTCTTCCTTCTCCAAACGCGGAATGGCGTCACCAGCTTTCCTCCCGACTTCGGCATCACCGGCTTCGGCGTCACCGACTTTGGCGTCTTCCTCATCACCGGATATGGCGTCCTCTCTCTACTGCCTTCTCAAACCGCTCCCTCCCCTGCTTTATTTCACCTGTTCAATTGGAAATGGGGGGTTTGAGAAAGGGCGGTTTACTCTTTACTGTTGATGTGATAGGGTATTAATTATCCTAACCTTCTACACCCCTTAACAAACCGTTTATTTTGTGCAATTTGTAAGGGGTATTTGCTACTTTTGCACTTTTTTAGGAGGGGGGGTTAATTTTGCAAATGGCTATAGATTTTGGTATATTGGGTGCAATTCTCTCTAGAGTAAATTGCATCCAATATACCAAAAAGCTTACCCATTTGCAAAAATAGCACCCCCCCTCAAAATTTTGCAAAAGTAACAATTGACTCTAAAAATTTGCAAAATAACAGGTTTCTCCAACTGCTCATTCAAGGTAACCATATGCCCTGTCAAATCAACTGCAAGGAAAACAAAACTCCCATTTGGAAATTCAGGCGGTTTCACAAAGGCAGAGCAAGCGTAGAGGAAGCGAAAACCGATGACGAAGAAGAAACTGAAGCCCCATCCTTCGAGCGTGGTAAGATTTGCACACACACACACACACACAAAGAGAGAGAGAGAGAGAGAGAGAGAATCCACGTTTGAAAAAGGAAGAAGAGGTCGAGGAATGGAAGAAAAACCTGAGGATTTTGAAGAAGAAGAAGAATAGCCCATCCACATCGAATTGGCAAGGGATATACCTTTGTACGTTGGCACAATAATTAATAGTATTGGCACAAAAAATGTCTAGAGTGGCACATATAAAATTGTCTTGCCACGGAATACATATGACACTGGTTTCTGTCCGAGTCGTATGACTTGGCATAGGATACACCTTTACTGGCATGACAAAAACCATTATTGGCACATAAAACGTTGTTACTGACACATAATAAATTATCATTACCTTCGGAGAAAGCAGTGACAGAACAAAGCTCTCTCTTCCTTCTTGGGTGAGAGAGCCCCGACCCCGGCTCTGACCACCATAATCTGGCTTCGACCGCCGTATCCTGGCTTCGGCCGCCTTAATTCGACTCCGACCTCTCCCTTGCCGCCGTAGTTCCGCCATACTCGTTCTCTGGTAAAGTTTGTTGATCGTTAAACCCTAAATCCATGACCCCTTGTTCGAATTGTAATCGAATGCCAAAATTGTGTTGGGGCTTTGTTTCATTTTGGGTTTATCTCCCTGAATCGGCCTTTGCTCTGCCCAATGTTGTGTACAACCTTCTCGTTTGTGAGTCCGAGTTTGGTGTCTTCACGGGGTTGTCGATCGTCGCCCTTTACCCGCCGACTTGGTTGGCTTCAATTGACTTGTACTCACGGCGGAGGACTCGGTGGCTACCCCTGCTCCCAAGTCTCTCTTCGACCGGTGGTGCCTGGTGGTGGCGACCGTAATCGTCTTCTCCTAGATCCATTGGCGTTTCCTGCTCCTCGGTCTCTCTTTGACAGGTGGTGGCGACTGTAGTCGTCTTCTCCTCCATTGGTGTTTCCTTTGGCGCTTTGCAGACCTACGCTGCTATCGCCGCCGTTCCGACCCGATCTAGCGCCCGATGAACCCCACCCCTCTCTAATTTTCCGACCGCTGGAGTGCTCTTCCTCTAAGCCTCTTGTGTTTTCTGTTTTTTTTTTCCATTCTTTTTTGACCTGCAACCGGTTAAGAGGGTTCCCACACAAATTGCAAAAATAGCAATTCTCTCCCCATGTAATTTTATCAATAACAGTGCTACTTTTGCAAGTTTGGTGACTTTTTGGTATATTTTTGCAAATTTTCCTTATCTATATTAAACGTATTTAAGATATGTTTATTACTTTTTTAATACCATATATATTTAATGTTCAATCCGTGTCAGACAAAGTTAATATAGATCTAAATCTATTCGTGCGAGTGTATATAACCAATTTAGATCCCTCAGAATTACTAAAATAACTTCATCATGTATATTTGTTAAATCATAACCACTCAATCCTAAATAAATGATTTAGATTTAAATTACTTTAACAATTTATTTATTTATTTTTGTAGGTTCAATAAATTTCTATCCACTTAGTTCAACTCGCTGCATAACGCATGTTCCACCGAACCGGTGAAACGGGTAAAATGAGGTAATCCGTCCCGCTCGCTAGACACTTGAATTGTCTTTTTATTTTTATTTTTACTCTTCACGGTTCCCGGGACCAGCGGAGCTCACCCCGCAGACTCCACCTCCTCCGGCGGCCGGCTCACAGTCTCCGTCGCTCTCTTCTCGCCTTGCGAGCAAATGCCAAGTCTCATGGCGGAGAAAGGAGCTACATACCTGTTGCAGTTTTCGAATTCAAATTCGTTCAGACTGAGCTCCCTGTCAGATTGCAAACGGCGACTACGGGCGGGAGATGAAGGCGAGTATACACCGATTGATTGAGGAGAAAGGGACTGTGTAATTGACTGGATGCTACGACTCCCTGTACGCTGCAATCATCCAACAAACCTGGATTCTCCTCCTGATTCATCTCCGGCCACGCCTCTCCACCTCTCTCCTCGGAAAACCTGACTTCGGATTGGTACGTGCGTTCTAATTTATCGTCTAGGGTTTCGAATTGACCGCATGGTGGGTGCTGCTGCCTATCAGAATAATCGGTAACCTAGTATCGTTGATGCTAGTAAAGTTTGGATGATTTTTCTTTATTTGGTTCTGTATTAGGAATAATCAGTAACCTAGTATCGTTGATGCTGATTGCAGATGGGGCCGCTGGTTGTTTTCTGGAGGTAATGAGATCCCTTTATTTTGTTTGTATGGAATGGAGCCAATCTATTGCTGTTTGAGTTGGTGATCTGAAGCAAGGAAGATATCATAGGTAATGCTGCATTGCTGCATAATAATTCCTGTATTACATGCCTGAAACTTGGGCAAGTCTCCATCTAGCTTGCAAATTGCAATTCTGGAAGAAGACATAATATCTGACAACACATGAGAGTTACTGTATGCCATTATCTAGTCTTTTTTAGGTACTCTAAACAAAATCACCTCTGTATAATCTAATAGTATATGTCACTTCACTCAAAACCATTCTCCATAAAGAACATATAATACTATAAAATCTATGGTTAATTAGCTACAATTTTACACACGACGTTCAGTTTGATGCAAAGTGACCTGTATATTGGGGATTGTTGTGTGATTCACTTTTTTATTTTAATATTATCTTATCACTGACTGGGTATAAAGAACATATAAAAAGTCTTGCCTTTACTATATTCTATAAGATAGGGGTGCAAACATACTAGGTACAGTACCAGTTTAATTACTATAAAATTGTTACTACCTAGTATGCTTGATCCTATTCGTGTATTTGGTTTTTGGATCCAGTAACTTGAAATCATGTAAACTTTGGGACTCTGAAATTTGCTCGTGAAGGTAACCCCCAAGAACCTCATCTTTCTTGGGTCAAAGGAATTTTCTTAGCCAGGGTAATTTTTCTAATACCAAACTGCTTCTGTTAAATAGTTTTCTTAGATAGCTTCAAAACTTACTGTGGCCCCCCACATGAGCTAGGCCATGAGGTAGGCCTCTATTAACAGTTCATTATATCATGCATTATGGCTTCACCCCCACCAACATCATAGAAAAGCTGTATTTGGGGAGAGCTTTTTTGATGGTAAGCACTACCATGGCCACCCAAGCTGGCAGTTAAAAATACTGTTTTATTGCTCTGGAAACAGAAAAGCATTTTGTGGAGCATTTCTTTATTGCCATGGAGAACTGGAAAGGCGAATTCAGCTCGTGACAATGGGCCTTCCTTCCCACATTTGCCTACTTTATTTTCTCTTCCCTTTCTGCAAGAATTCTTTGTAAGCTTCTCCTGATCTTTTCAAGAAAGCAGGATTGGTTTAGAGAACATGGAAATGGTGAAGGAAACAGAGTATTATGATGTTCTAGGTGTGAAACCTTTTGCTTCTGAGGAGGAGATCCGCAAGGCTTATTACCTTAAGGTGCACTTCATTTTTGTGATCATTATTATTAGTGATTTCATAAATCCTGCAGTTATTATTTGCAGAATTGCTTCAGGTGAATTGACTACATGAATTGATAATAAGTTAGTATCTCACTCCTACTCCCTTTTTGTAATCTTATAATCTTACAGGCAAGGCAAGTTCACCCGGATAAAAATCCTAATGATCCTCAGGCGGCTGCTAGATTTCAGGTTTAGTCTTTTATATGACATTTCTTTGCCGATGCACTGGAGCTTGTTGTCTTTTTCTTATGGAGTATGTGCTCTGATTCCTCTGAATAAGTCAATATTTTCGTCTTTTGTAAACTGGTGCGTTTTTTCCCTCAATTGATATCAGGTATTAGGTGAAGCTTATCAGGTTTTGAGCGATCCAGTGCATCGGGATGCATATGACCGAATTGGGAAGCACAGTGTATCTAGGTAACACCATTTCATTTGTCCAAGAATCTGTCAGAACATAGAAACATTTGTTACTGTTTATGTTAGACAAGAATCTGCTATCAGACAGATTTGTACTAACATGAGCACCGAATCACCGATATGATTTTGAATTAGCCCATTCATGAAATTTGCTAGGTTCACACTTCAGTCTCATGATCAGTTTATTTTTCTGGAATTTACATTTCCATTTGCAAAGTTTAGTCCAACTAGTTTTAGTGACGAATTTTACTGCCTTCAAGGGACTCTATGCTTGATCCAACCGCAGTTTTTGGCCTGTTATTCGGAAGTGAGCTTTTTGAAGATTACATAGGGCACCTAGCTGTGGCGTCAATGGCTTCTTCTGAGTTAGCCAGTGAAAGTGACAATCCAGAGAGGCTTCATGAAAGGCTGAAGGCAAGTTTGTTAAGCTCGTTATTTTGTTTTTCTTTTGTGTGGAGAATTACAATGATAACTTAAATCTTACACGTCTTGATGAACAACTTAATGCAGGCTGTCCAGAGGGAAAGGGAAGAGAGGCTAGCCAAATTCTTGAAGACTTTTCTTAATCAATATGTTCATGGTGACAAGGAAGGGTTCTTAAATTGTGCCGAGTCTGAAGCTAAACGGCTTTCTGATGCAGGTTAGTGATGCTTCTCCTATCAAATTGTCTCTTGACTTCTGAGTTTGATCTTCAATGATCATTTAACAGTTGTGATAATTTTATTATGCCTAAAAGTCCAAAACAAATCAAAATTTACATACTATCCTTGTGCATGAGAACAACTAGAAAGCAAGATTTGGTATCCTCAGAAAGGATATCTATAATTTCAAATCTCCTGGACATGGTTTTTAATTCATCTCACTGCACAACACAGAAGCTGCACTTTGTTTTCGTCACCCTAAAATGCTTTGTCTAGTTTTGGAGGTACAATTTTTTTATGTTACATTGGTTTCAGTGGGATTCGACGTTGGAACATCATTTGTTGAAGATATATTTTGATTAACTTGTCATCATCGGTATGCCAATGTATCATCTTTACTGTTACATACAGCTTTTGGCGTAGAAATGCTGTATACCATAGGCTATGTATACACAAGGCAATCCGCTCAGGAGCTCGGGAAGAAAACTATGTACCTAGGTGTGCCATTTGTAGCTGAGTGGGTGCGCAATAAAGGACATTTTTGGAAATCTCAGCTTACTGCAGCGAAGGGTATGTCATTAGACTTGAAGCTTCTGTTGATTGAAAGCCACTTTCATGCATTTCTACGATGTCCAAGCTAATGCGTGATATCCACCTTAGGAGCTTCTGAGTTGCTCCAACTTCAAGAAGATGCTCAAAGGCAGTTCAAAAAGGATGGAAGTGGCCCCACAAACGACGTTGAATCTCACATAAGGATAAACAAGGACACCCTTATGAACTCGTTATGGAAGTTGAATGTAGTGGACATTGAAATGACCCTCTTGCATGTATGCCAAATGGTAAATATCTTACACAATGGCTCTTCTTTTCAACTTCTAATCAGTTATATATCGGAGGATTTGCCTTCATAAAAATGAAGTCAATTGTACTAGCTTTTATAATGAATGTGCCAGTGTCATTGATTGGAAACTAAGTGCGTTGTTGAAAGAGGCTGCACTCATGGCACTGAACATTGAGGATGATTGAGTGCGCCAAACATTATGCTACTGCAAATGATGAGGAATGAGGGATATTATTTAACCTATTTCTTTTACTCTCTAAAGCACCAAGAACATGAAATTGAGGATGTTTCCGGTGACAACTTTTGAATTCAGTGACACTACGGACGTATAATCACACCATTGTATAGCTTGGAGAATATAACATCAATATGGTAGACATTGAAGTAACAGATTGAGTTGCATTTTTTGCCCACGTTGTTGGCGTGGTATTTCCTTTGGGATACCTTTAACAATCAATTTATCCACTTGCCTTTTGTGCTCAGTGTATATGGCATTCTGGATTTCCACTTGCAGGTACTTCAAGAGAGGAACGTTAGGAAAGAAGAACTGAAATCCCGTGCTTCAGCTCTGAAACTGCTTGGGAAGATCTTCCAGGTAAGACTAATAATAGTTTGTATGAAACTTGATATTCCATCAGAGTTGGAACTTCTGTTTTGATCCAATATACAAGACATTAGACAGTTCAAAAGAGATGGAGCTTCTAATGCGGGTGCTTGTTTGTTTTGATCCCAATGTCATTGCTCCAGAGGGTGAAGTTGTGTCAAGGTGCTGAATCATCAAAGGAGAAAACTATAGCAGACATCAATGATGATGACGATGACACTAGCTCAGATAGCAGCGAAGAGGAATCACCTCGGACAATCAACTATAAAACTCCACTGCTAAGTCAGGTATGTCACATATTCTGCAATTTTGACACCTTGTCCTTGATTTTCTTCATTGCCAACATCTAGTCATTCACAAGTTTTGTGTACTATTACAGGGAATCGGTAGACTATTTAGATGTCTGTGCAACCCAGCTTTCTATGTGGATGATGACGAGATTGTGTATAGGGGCAGATGATCATTCATTGAGCTGAAGCATACAAGTTTCATTTTGGTGAGCTGAACACCCTAAATCATGAAAATTGATCTTACACTTGTAATGTCTATACAAACAGGCACTTTTGGTGCCGGGCAAACAAGACTCTGCTTTCAGGTGTTGCTTTCCATTTCCTTGTTGTAGATCCCTGCCTATAGTGAACCGAAATTTCACAGGAATGTGTAATGTATTCTCCTTTCACTGATGACATTTTTGTTACTTCATTTTGGCATTGGGGAAACTCCAGATTGGAGCACCCTCAACTCCTCAAGCGCGTGCACGCGCGCACACAAATCACACTGACTAGATGCCCCTGTTGTTTTGTGTAAATCAGAGACACCTGACATTACCGAAATTTATGTTTCAATATTTCACATAGCCTCAAAGACAAGCTCAGTTACAGGACAAGGTCCATAAGTACAACACAACACATGAGATGCCTACAAGAAGCTCTTTGAATCGAAAAAGAGCCAAACTAAGTCCATAGCTTTGTCTGGTGAGCATGTTACAGTATGTATATCCCCTAGGAGGTGCAGCAATGCTGCAGTCTCTTGAAGGCCCCGTCTCCTGATCCTTGCTGGGCGATGCTCAGAACGGATCAGAAGCAATACTCAGTGAGCGGGTGTGCTGGTTGCACGGTGTGCTTGGACAGCACAGGCACAGTGAACAGATGTCAAGCTCAGGCATCCGCTTATAATGAGGGAGTGCCTTCCGGGACAGGTGTGGAGCGCTGGGAAAGAGTCGCATACAGCCTGAACTGCAGGAGGTGTCAAGGCAGTGCATTGGCTTATGTTTAGATTCATGAGCCCCTCCTCCTCACACTTGCTCTTCAATGCCGGCCATGAGGCTTCGTGCTTGTTCTTCACCCGACTCTGGGCCAACGAGTACATGGCTCTGTCGGTTATGTTCTGGCAGTAATATAGGCCTAGTGACCTCAGACGATGGCATCTGTTTGCCAGCTCAATCACGCTCTCATCTACAACCATAAGATTTAAGATTAACGATCATCAGCTTCAAGAATGACGACTTCAATTGTATCCGAAAAGAATGAAAGAAATTACCTGTTACAAGGACACAACCACACAAATCGAGAGCTCTGAGATCCGGACACCCATATGCTAGACTTATGACACCTAGGTCTTCGACTTTCTCACACCACCCGAGATTAAGAGACTGCAGCTGGCTGCAGTTATATGCAATGGCCTGATATTGATAGCCAACAGTTAGTCATTTAACAACCGGTAAATCAACCAATTGACACAAAGGAGCTAACAAAGTTCTAGCACCTGCAGGGCCCTGTCTGTTGCCGCTCTTACACAGCCACATAGATTTAGAGATTTCAACTTTGTGCAAAAGCCGGTTAGATATGCAAGGGCAGCATCGCTGAAAGCTGAGCAGCCGCTGATGTTCAGTTTCGTAAGATTCGGGCATCCATGAGCCAATGCATACAGAGAACGGTCCGTGAGCTTAAAGCTTTTACTAAGGTCCAGTTCCTGTAACTCATGGCAGAAACTTGATATGGTCTCAACTGTGTGATCCTCGAGCTGTGGCTTGTCTTGTCGCAATATCAGAGTGTGCAAATTGGTATATTTCGGTGCAAGCAAGAGGACCAAATCATTCATGTTGTTTTGACACCTGAAGACAAGAGCTTAAGCTGATCAAGACTAAATATGAAACAGTTTCACATCAATCAAACTGCAAATGTCGCAAATCATCCTGTAAAGGTATGTTTGGCATGTCAATGATTAATCCAACTTAAAGATTATAATCCAAATGAAAATCTATTGATAGATAGCCCTATTTGACATGCCAAAGATTAATCTAGATGAAATTTTTGATGAAATTATTGAGATATATCAAAATTTAGCCATAGTGAATAGATTAAAAAAGTAAATTCTTGTCTGGTATGACAAATTCCCAAGTGTTTTTTAGAAAATCACAAAAAGTTTTGTCACGCTGCTTTGAAAAACTTCAATAAGCTTATGTCAAACAAAACCTAAATGATGAAACTCCCAATTTTAGCAAAATATGTGTCATTGAAAGTCATGAAAAGCTTTCCCACGCCGCTTTGAAAAGCTCTATACAACCGTAGGCAAGAGAGGAGGTGGAAGAGGATACCATGAGAGACAAAGGCGGGTTAGCCCCAAACAAACGGCCTCCCTCCAACCGGTACACACTCCAGATGCCCTGATCACGGTCTGATCATCGACAAGCGATAAGATTCGCAACAACAGCTCCATCGGAACATCTTTCCACTCGCTAATTGCCCCGCCTTCCACACCACAACTATCAACTCCACCAAGGAACATAAGCTCCTTAAAGCAAGAGTCCAATTTCTCAGCTCTCACTGCTTCTTTGCTCACCATTTTTCACCAACTAATTGTAAGCCTTCCAAACTGGGCTCTTGCTTCTCAACCCCAACAGCTTATAGAGGAACAATGACATATAAAAACAAATAAAATCAGTCCTCCCCAATACCTAATTTTATTTATTTATTTTATAAGGTCACCATAAATACAGGTATGTAGCCATTAATAATCCCCAAATCACACATACCCTCCACCCAATTTTCAGGAAAAAAGGTGTTAAACAAGACCCATAATCTCAGCATATTGCAACAATTTTTTGCTCCCATGAGTGACTGATGATTCTATCTAATCATTAGGCTAAACAGTTCAGGTCTTATATAGACTTCAAATCAACCAAAAATCAAACATAAACGGTCCAATTAAAGATTAGATTATGGAAATGATCAAACCAGATGAACGAATTGAATTTCAGACCAAATCAAACCAAAAACAGAGTTAAAATACCTGAGGGAAAGAAAAGAGGATGAGATTTAAGGGTTTGCAGGTGCTGGAGTAGTTCTTGATCAGGGCCCTGCACTGCCCTGCACTCGAATTTTAAGGCATTACAAGAACACAGAAAGATTTTGGGGGTTTTGTTTGACTGAGGAGAAAGAGAGTAGGCGGGGAATGGGATGGTAATAAATAAATGAACGGGGTGGATGGAGCCACGTGGACGGATGAGATGAAATTCAACTGTGGGACCCACTGCCCCATACAACAAGCGATTTCAGGGGGCCTTTCATTGTCTTGATTTGAGTCGAGACGACGTCGTTTTTAAACATCGGCGATAACATTAAATTTAGAATTTCTTAGGGGATTTAAATCAGTAAATCAGTAAATCACTAAATCGTGCTTCAAAGAATCAAAGATGAATGTGTTGAAAGAGACGCGGTGTTTTTATAAAACCATTCGTCCAAATATTACAATTATATATATATATATATATATAGGGGTGCGCTCCGGTGAAAACCAAAATTGCGGTAAAAACCTATGAGAATCGACTTTTTAGCCCAGTTCACTTGCTTTATAGCCCGGTTATAAATAAAACCGATCTATAAAGTCACAAATTTTAGCCCGGTTCTGAATAAAACGAGCTATAAAGTCACTATGTAATTTTAAAACATGAGCTTTTTAACACGATTTTTCGGTTTGACCGAACTATAAAGTCTTATGTTATTTTAAAACTGGAGTTTTTAGCACCTTTTTTAGGTTGAACCGAGTTGTAAAATCACCGTGTGATTGAGGTTTTTAGTACTTGTTTCAAAAAATCAAGCTATAAAGTAGTCATCACAAATTTTTACCACAATTTAAGGTTTTCACCAAGTCAATCCCTATATATATATATACATTTCAGTCACTCATGGATCCTTCCATGATTTTATAGTGTTAAAACTTAAAATAGCTAATTAATTATGAAAATTTAGAAAATACTAAAAGTCGTCTAATCGTATTAAGTGAATGGTGGTGTCATATCATTTTCAACTATGTAAAAGTAAATTTCATGGAGAATGAATACACCTATCTCCCTATAAATTGGTATGACTTTGAAATTTTGAAAATGACTTGCTATTGACCCAATCTATTAATCTAGCATGGGTCATAACGTACCCCAAAAAATATCAAGATGAACTAGTAATTATTTTCTAAATTACATTTTCCAAATTTAGAAAATAAAAAAACTAAGTAGGTAATTACAAAAATAATAATGAATTGATTTTGGAATAATTCATTATAAATGAGGGCTCGAGTTGAAATTCACCATAAACTGAAGGGTAACGGGAGAACTGCCCTTGTCTCACCAATACCTAGTAAAAACTTTATATAAAAAACGAGTGATGGATGTATTATTCATTCCTCTTTATATATCACATGTATGACTGTTATATGAACTCAACAGTTCGAGTTCGGCTCGAAAAAGCTTAACTCGAGCTCGCTCACTCACTTATTCTTGAACAAAATTTTAACCTCGGTTGAAAATTCGACTCGTTCGAATAAAGCTCGAATTATATGGAATTTCAAAAAAAAAAATTAAGTTAACATGTTATATATAACTAAGTAAAACTACTTAAAGCTCGAAAAAAAGTTCAACTCGAGCTCTTTCATTTCCTAAACAAGCCAAACTTGAACAAAATAAAAAAACTCGTTTAAAAATTAGGCTTGACTCGACTTAGCTCGTTTAACAAACAAACCAAGCATGAACATGCCAAACTCGGCTCGTTCGGCTCGAATAACACCCCTAATCACAGATCAATTTAAGCAATAAATAATGATTTTAAGCAATAAAATATCTATAAATTAAGGGAGATAAGTGGTTCATATTGATAATGAAGGCATTATATAATACATTAATTTGTGGTCCATCCAAATTGCATGGGTGGAGGAGGGGCCATTCATAAATGATAAATCCCAAAGCATCAACATATACATAATGTATATGATATATGATATATATCTTTCACGCGTGGTGTGACCTCTCTTAACCCTATCTTAAAGTTTATTGTTAATTTTTTTTTTGTCGTTAGTGAGTCCTAAGCCAATCCACAATATATGTTGTCCCTTAAACCCTTTATGCCATGCATCTTGTTTTTTTTTTTTTTTTATGTTTTTGTCAATCCAAATTCGAAGTCGCTCTCAATTTCAATTTGAACCTTATAATTCATGAACAAATAATGTTGGATGGGGCTCCCTGGAATACCCTCCAACACTTAAATCAGTGAGTAATCCCTAAGATTAGGGTTTTGACTAGTGGATTACCTTGTAAATGACGGTAATACCCCTAGGCTTATTTTGCACCTTTATTTATTTATTCATTCATTTATTTATTAATTAATATCTATATAAACTCTTAATTTAGAAGAGTTTAATTAGGATGATGTGTCAAGCTTAGAAGAATTTTAGGAGTCTTGACCAATCTTTTTTTTTTTTGTCATTTTTCTTTGATTTTCTTTAATTCTAATTTCTTTTTTTTTTCTCTTTAATTCTCTTTTTGCTTTAGTTTTACTAACTATCTATATAAACTCTTAATTTAGAAGAGTTTAATTAGGATGATGTGTCAAGCTTAGAGGAATTTTAGGAGTCTTGACCAATCTTTTTTTTTTGGTCATTTTTCTTTGATTTTCTTTAATTCTAATTTCTTTTTTTTTTCTCTTTAATTCTCTTTTTGCTTTAGTTTTACTAACTATTGGGCTTAATTCAAAACATTGATCTTAGCCTAAATTATAATTTTAGTAGTTTTTTTTCCTCTAAAAAAACAATAGGATTAATTCAAAATATAAGCTTAATAATAAGAAAACATAAAATTAATATTAGTAGTCTATATCTATATATACTACTTTAATCGATTTCTCAACTCATGAGTTTAATTCAAAATATTTAATTATCTTAACTTTTACAATTATGTTATAATATTAATTTAATATATTAGTAAGATTTTATTTATAAAAAAGCGTGTCATGACGCGAGGATCATACTAGTTATTATTAAGACCAAAAGAATGTTGTTTTTATTATTACATCATTTCCACATAAACCATCACCTTATCATTTCTTTTTATGAAAAAACATGTTGCAGGGGAAAAAAATAATCTATGAATTATTGTCCTTGTTTTTTTATATGAATGTTTTTAGGATAATCTATAATTTATGTCTATCCTAGAAACTTGCATTTGCATATGGTAATTTAATTTATTAGGGTGGTCTATCCATGGGTAAGTACGGATGCATTTTTAGTAGGTAAAAAAGTAGTAAAATTAGGAGGTTTATATTTAACACGTGTATGGGATATCTATTTAGTGAGTTTGTTTGTAGTTAAAAATGGATGTAATGTCATCTTAATCATGGTTCTAGATCTTTAGGAGTTTTGAGTTAGACATGGGATAGATTAAGTACTTAAATATAGATTATACACACATATAGCATATTATATACTCTCCTACATATTATATGTCACACATTAGAATTGCAAGGTCTTAATCTTGTGATCATATGTAATGTGTAATATATAATATATGGTTGTAGAGTTAATAAAATGTGACATATGTGTGGGTATCCGATTTGGGCTTGAAAGGCCCATTACTCGGACTCGGCCCAATGATTGCACCTCAGCTTACCTCAACTTGGCCAGTGTTGAACGCTTCGTTTTAGCTAGTTGAAGCTCGCCTATATAAGCTGGTGTGGTCTCTAGGGTTCCACGTAGACTTCGCCAAACGCTTCAGGTAATCCACTAGAGAGAGACCAGAGCGGCGCTAGGGTTTCCACGGCGCTCCGAGCCCTTCCCCGACGTTCTTGCTCAGATCGGAGGCGCATCTCCTTAGGGGACCTCTGATCTGACCTCCGAAGATCAACACTGCAGTTGTGTGCTTCTTGTCCGACGTTGGTTGTCTTCTCCGACGACCTTCCCGGTGTAGATCTGGTCTCCGACACCAGATCCAGGGAGTTTCTTCGTCGCTTTACCACTTCTCCTCGATTCTTCTCTTGATACTTGTGATTTCCTGTTGTATATTCTGTATTGGCTTTAGATCTAGCCCGTCGACCTCGAAACCTTGTAAACCTGATTTGATATAGTGGATTGAGCTCGAGTCTCCTCTTCTGAGGCTCCGTGGACGTAGGGAAACCGAACCACGTAAAAATCGTTGTGTCCTTTCTTGTTTCTGTGTTTTCGTTCTCGCGCTTTCGAATCTGAATCAAGAGAGCTTCGATCTACAATGGAGTTAAAAAAAAATTAAAGCAACAAGCTTTTTTGAGTTTATTGGGTTTGAAATTATCATAACAACACTAATAACAACTAAATAAACTTAACTTTTTACAAATAAACTCTTTTTCGTCTCATAACGTGTTTATATTATTCTATAATCTTACAACCATTATGTTACACAATTTTTCAATTTCAACCGTTTTTAAATTTTAGTCACTTTTTTAACTCCGTCTCATAAATTTTGCAAGAAATCCCCAGAAAATTCACCTGACTTCAATTTCGAACCCAGATGTACAACATTATCTTTACAGTAAAAAACAACAACAAAAAAATCTTCTACTTTTATACACTTGAACAATGACACTGTTTCATCCCAAGGTAAAAAGAAAAAAAGAGAGGAGATTGCTAACTAGACTTTATCAAGCCAAGAACTTGTCAAATAGGCTCCCAAAGAAGAAGCTTCTCTTAGCCAAGCCAGAACCACCAGCCTCGGATGCCTGTTGCGATTTCCGGCTCGGTGCAGGGGCTTTCTTGACGCTCAGCATCATGGTTTGCCCGATCACCTCGCGCAGCGACTCGATCGTCTTCGAGTCCACCGGCTTCCCCAATGAGTCCGTTACGTAGAAGACGTTCATCGCCTGCTCGCCCACAGTCGACACCCCAGCCCTTGCCACCGATAACCCGTGCTCCCGTAGCACCCTTGTTAGCTCTGACAGTAGCCCTACCCTGTCCTTTGCACACAGCTCCAGGCTCAGACCCTGCAAAAAAAAAAACCCAATAATTTCCGGATTGTTTAGGTTTGAATTGTATCGGTCGGTGAGCTACTCTTTCTATTGCCAATTGGTCACAGTGCATATGTGGACGTGACACTGTTATTCTTGTGAGTCAGACTTTAATAGTTTAATTCAGCAAGTGTTTCAAAGCAAACATGTTTTCAGATGTGCATTTTGGTGTGTTGAATATGCAGGATTTGCGAGTGTACTAACCTCGCTTACTCTTCGTTTGATGGCGGCTTCAAGACATTTGACGACCCTTTCTTTCTCGCCTTCGGTGTCAAGTGTGCAACCATCCACACGACGAATGTAATACTCCTGAAAAGATGCATTGGATATGATTGAAAAGATGCATATTTGGTGAGGGAATGATTCAGTGTAGCCTAAAGATTCGGATGAGAAGATCTCACTTGAGAAGCCCGAGGGCCATCGGATGAGATGGCGGCATGAAACACCACATACTGCATGTCAGTCAGCGTGCAAACGATGTCGAACATGAGCTTAGGCCGGTCCTTGGTCTGCAGGTTCACGACCGAGTATCCCTTCTCCCTGCAATGCTCAACAGTGATCCTCGAAGGCAAGGGCTCAGCCTCAGTTGCTCCACCGCGTTCATAGTCCCTGTCAGCGAAGAACATCTGGTGGAGACGTCGGTCTACATGTGTGAATCCCATGGAGAAACAGGTCTGAGCTGAATTCTCGTCGCTACTGCCACATGCTCCTAGGGTGTTCTTGATCTGCTCTTCCATCATGGACAGCCTTTTGGGCTCATCCAAGGCGCACTTGGCATCGTCGTTGACATACACAACGCAGGCTATTCGTCTGTTGTGCGTCCATATTTCAGCAGCGACAACATTGAACCGAAGGTCAGCCATGATAGCAAAGATCTCAGACAGCAGACCGGGACGGTCCCTGCCAATGAGCTCTATAGCCATGTGGTCTCCAACCGAGTGCACTCCTACCCTTCTTCCTGGAAAACTCGCCACCCCATCCACACCCTGACGCTTAGGTCCAAGAGCCTGTCACCAAACATAAAACTTAGCCCAAGCAGATCCAATTGGAGTCATTTCACAAGACAGTACTTGAGATACAATTGTGTCAACAATATATAAAGAGATTGGTGATTGGAAGTGTTGGATGAGTCATTCGTAGGAAGGGAAGCGCGCACCTGCTCTATATATTCAATGGTCTTTCTGTCGGTAATTTGGTTGCCCTGGTGGTCAGTGACATGAAAAACTGTTTTTACAAGTAAAAATCAGCTCCATTAGCCACATAAGAAATTGATGAAATCGTCGTTCATGAAACAAAAATTTCTCACTGCATCTGTACTTGCCTTATCTTAAGTAGCTACTTTGACTAGAATTATATGATGTATGGATATAAGAATGTAAATCAAGCATACCATCCATGAACCATCCACCATCGGATGAAATGTAAGCTTTGCTGATGGTGAGATCAAGATCTGTTAGGATTTGCACTACCTCCAGAAGTATCCCTGGCTTGTTCATGCTGTCAACCTGAAACTCGGCAATGCAATATTCGAACATGTTAGCGACATAATACAATATAAAGCAGTGTTCCTGGATTTATCGGTACATTTAAGCACTTCAGGTGATATCTATTTCAGACTAAAGACTAAATTTACCTTAACCAATGTGCAGTCATTGCAAGTGGTGTTATCCACCGAAACCCTGTAACAATTGAATTGAAATTTAGACTAGATGAACAACCTGATTTCATCTATAAGCTTGGAACACAGCGAATGTATTAACAAATAACAACCTTGGAGGGTTAATCCTTATACTCAAGTTCTCGTACTCGGGATCGAAGTAAGGCCAATTCATTTCAGGCTTCATTTCACCCTCTTCAATCAACAAATCAGAAACAATGAGGACCTTATTCTGCAGATAGATTGAATCTATTAGCTCTGATTTAGACTATAAAACTGTTTCAATTGTTACCAAATGCAAGTTTCTGAATTACTCCTAATTTTATTTTTTGAGTCAAATGTTGAATCAATCTATCTACAATCAATAATTCAAGATTAATAATCATCCAAAACCTCTACTATAAACTGAAATTACAAGTAGGGAAAAAAAAGTGAGATTTTTTTTCGTCGTCCGTTGAATTACTTACCCTCAAAATTCGGCGCTGTATCAGGTGCTGATGTACAGGCGAGAAATCCCTACAGTGCAAAACCAGTAAAACGCAGCGCATTGATTAATCGCTGCAGAAAACGCAGCAAATTACAGAAACCATCATCAAAACATCAAATTAGGGGAGGGAAAAAAAACCTAGTTCAGAAATCCCTAGCTCCGTCGGTCTCTGACTCTGAGAAATTAAGCGAGATGGATGAGTGAGTGATGATATGTTGCTTTGTTTGTCTGTGCAACAACTACATCTCTGCAAAGGGATACACTTTGGTAGTTCTGAACAGATGGATAAGGAAGCAAAAGGAAGAGAGCGAGCTGTTACAGATTCAGAGATACACGCAGACGCATGGGATCGGTTTCGGAATCCAGCGTCTGTGAAATCAAAGCTTGGGGAATCGGAACTCCGAATAAGAACAAGGGATTTTGTTACTTGCGTACGTGCGAGAGGGCGGGGTAATGATTGATGACGCGGCGAGTGTAACCCCTTTGGGTTGTCTTGCTCCAAAAGCTGGTTTCCCTCCTCACGTTCTCCACCCTGTGAAGCTGTCACTGTTCCATTTCAATGGCTCCTGTTTTTCTTGCCTCTTTGAATTTTTAAATGTTTTATGCAAAAACGTTGGGTTTTTAAGGTAAGTTTACATCGAATCAGTCAATCAATTAAATTAATGGCAGGGGAGAGGGAGCGTAAGTTACATTTATATAAAGTATGATTATAAGTTTTCAACTCATTTTAAATCCGATTTGCTTTCTACACAGTTAAAATATCGTCAAATACACGATGATTTTTATCATTTTAATAATCGTGAGTATATCCGCTGCCACGGTTTTGAAAACCGTGATAAACTAATGTGGCTACGCTTTCAGAAACCGTATAAGAGAGATAAGAGGCACAAAAAAAAATGTCATGGTTTTGAAAGCTGTAGTAGTATTGGGAGTTTTGTTTTTTTTTTTTAAAAAAAAACCATTTTATTAGTTTTATTTAGATAATTTCCTACAAACCGTGATAGGCGTCGTATATTGTGCGAGATTTTCACCCTGTTAATTGTAACCCCTTTTTAATTGAATTTCTGATGATTTCTTTCACGTATACTACCTCCGTCCAATAAAAAAGGTCATTTATTATTTATACATATTTTTTATAATAATAATAATATAAAAAATCAATATAAAAAGAGTCATTTATGTAATTTCATACTTTTTACTAATAAGCATATGTCACGTTTTCTTATTGCTAGTAATAATGAAATTATTATTAAAAATCAATAAAAATGTTAATATTTTGTACAGTTTTTATTATTTTAAAAAAAATTGTATATTCATAGTAAATGAGATATTTTGTTGGATGAAGGTAGTATTAAGATTGAAAATTGATGAGCAAAGTCACCGCCTCCCAAGACAACAATGCCATATACTGCACCCTCGGCTTGCATGCAAGCCGATTAAGCCGCCGCCAGATCAGAACTAAAGGATCAAGAATTTTAATTATTTAGAATTTTTTTATGTTAACTTATGCTTATTTTTAAATGTTAGATTTAAATTTATGTAATTGTAACCTTAGATCTTTTTTTTACTGGCGACCCTCTACGTAGGGTATTTCAAGCCATCTTTTAATGGCTTCAAGATCGCTTTCGTCGATCTATTTATTGTCTACTGTAAAAAAACAAACAAAAAAAAAGAGATTGAAAATTGTCTAGGGAGCCTAATAGAGAGAGATATATGGGCATTTATTCTCTGATTGAAACTTTTGAAATCAATTAATTTTATGTTTTTATCCCCAAAAAAAAATGCATTAGGTTTATTTATACGCGTATACATTAGCTTAATGAGTGTAGAGTAATTGAGCAATCAAAATCAAACCCAACTTATAATTAACCAAAGTAGGCATTGAAGGTTCCAAATTTAAAAATAGATAGTGGGGGGCATTGATGGATTCTTTGTTTGTGCAATTTCACAATGTGGTTTACATGTGAGAGATGTTGACAAAGCGAGTTGCATTTCGGTAGTCGACAATTTTTCATTTGATTTGAGTTGTCTCCGTCACCCAATCCACCCTTTCCCATGTTCTGTAAATTTAAATTGTGTGTATACAATATGAAAGGGTTGCGCCCAGGGGCGGAGGGAGGGGGCATGAGGTGGCTCGAGCCCCCTGGGTCGGGGGAAAACGCAAAAAAAAATAAAAAAAATTGTATTTTTTTTGTAATTTTTGATAATTTAAGGGTTAAAAATAGTTAAAAAGAGGATTGAGTCAATAAGTCTGCTTAGCTTAGTTGATATGAGTTGAGGAATAGAATGATAAGGTCAAAAAAAAAAATCCCGAAAATTTAGTTCAGCCCTCCCTCGGATTTTTTCTGGCTCCGTCCCTGGTTGCGCCCCAGTCGGGGTGGCCTAGTGGTGAGGAGCAAGGGGGTGGGAAGGAGGTCTCGGGTTCGATCCCTACCTCCACCCCTTTCTTGCCGGCTGAGTCACGTGCTCGGGGTTTACCCCAAAAGATGGGTTCCTCGTCATAAAAAAAAAATAAAAAAAATGAAAGGGTTGCTGAATGCGTTTTTTAAAATTTTGGGTAGTTTTGTGTAATTTTAAATAATTGAACAGAGAGGGAGTATAAAATAGTTGATGATTTGACTTTTTCAAACCTTTGGTCATTAAGAAATACAATTTTAATGCATGATTTAGATTTTATTTATCTCAACAACAACAAAAAATACATCATTAGCAATTGCGAGAATGAGAGGGTATTTACCATTCAAATCAACTGACAGGTCAAGCATAACAATTCAATTATTTGAATTGAAGCTGTATAATATCATCACCAATCACCACTAATAAAAAGTCTAAGTGGCATGATGAATGATGGAAGCATCCATCACCATTCACCACTGTTGGATTTCTTAATTGTTCAGTTTCTTCCATGTTCTAATCACTCTCAAATCTTAGTAGAAATTCATAGCCAGGGAAACCAGTGCAACTGCAAATTTTCTCAAACACTTGACAACAACACCACAATCAATGAGTGATAATTAGACCCGTCAAACGGGTCGTTCAGGTCGGGTTACTCCGGGTCCCGGCTAATACGGGTTTCAGGTATTTTCGGGTTCCGGATAATATGAGTTTGACCGGATTTTCGGGTTAATTCGGGTTGGTTAATTTTTTTAAAAAAAATTTAAAAAAAAAATCATAATTTGATAATTTTACGATAAATTTAAAATTTTAAAGTTAAAGACGTTATTCATAAGTTCTGGTGCTTGTAATTATATACTATATTTGATCTAAAATATTTGATTTTTATTATTTCTTGTAATTTTTAATAAAATGTAATAATATATAAATATCAAAATTTTAAATAATTTTTTTAAAATAATTTTATTAAAAATTTGTTATTTTATATATTATTCAATTTTATTTAAAAACGTTTGATTTTCATTATTTCACATAATTTTTAATAAAATGTAATAATATATAAAATTTCAAATATTTTTTTTAAAAATAATCTCATGCAATTAGTAATAAGCATAGAATTGTTTTAATATTTTAATATTTTTTAGAATTTTTATCTTCTTAAAAAAGTCCGTTTAAAAATAAAAAATCAAATATTATCGATCGGACGGAGTATTACACAATACAAATAAATATAAAAGTTGATTTGAAAATGAAAGATCAAGTGATTGTAATTATAAAATGTAATAAATTGGAACCTCCATAAAACATTTAATCATATATAATTATAAATTAATCGGGTCACCGGGTCAAATGGGTAAATCGGATCAAAATTACCGGGTCAATCGGGTCACCGGGTCGAAACCCAGATTACCCAGAAAATTTTCGGGTTTTCGGGTTCGGGTCGAAAATTTTTCAGGCGTTCGGGTCGGGTTGTGTTTTGACAGTTTTAGTGATAATATAGAAACACACGGTCTTAATGAGATGACTAGGGCCATTATTCAGACCCCAGACCTACCTTCATCCCGGATCACCATCTTGCACTCATCAATCTCAGCAACCGACACACCCTCTGTGGCATCAAAATATGTTGAATGGGGGCCAACACTCTGTATGTGAGGGACTGTCAGTCATCCAACAACAACAACAACATTCCCACTATACCCACTCCGAATAGGGTATGGGGGTTGTTAGTACGCACTCTTCTCTCGACTTTGTCGAGCAGTCGAGAGGATGTTTCCAAAGTGACCCGGGTCACTTCTACGCCATTATTGGGCCCAATAATGGCGTAGAAGGAAGAAACACATATTATCACTCATACACAACCATGCAAAAAGGCAGTAAAATCAACGACAACGCAAGATGATTAATAAAGAGCTCGAGAACACAAACTAAGAGACAAAGCATGAATCATAAAATGATATGCCTCCAACCTCCTCTCCCTTGCTACGACTAACTCTCCTTAAACGAGATTGTGCTCCTCCAAACCGTCCTATCCCACACCATATTCTCCTGGAGGTTTAAAGAGATTAAGTCCTAGTTAATCACTTTTCCTCTCTTTTTAGGTCTACCTCTACTACATCGGACTTGACCAAACCATCCCAGTCATTTGTCATGGATGACCTCATTTCCGATCTTGTCGTGTCTAGTATGTCCGCACATCCATCTTATCATTCTCATCTTCGCCACCAAAAGCCTCTATTTTTGGGCTTTCGTTACTGCCCAACACTCTGCCCCATACAACAAAGCAAGCCTTACTACCATAGTACCATCCTATAAAATTTGCCCTTGAGCTTTGGAGGCATTTTTTTGTTGCTCAAAACTCGTGCTGCCCCCCTTTATTTTTGCCATCCCACCTGAATCTGGAACTTGATATTCTTGTCTACACCTCCGTCGCTCTACGTCACTTACCCTAAACACTTGAAATTGTCCTTGTACAACATCTTCACTTGCCTCACCAAGGTTGAATTTCGCATATTCCGTTTTCATCCTATTCGGTTTGAAACTCTTGCCTTCTAAGTTCTAACGTTTCTTCTAAAGCTCCAGCTTGCTGCTAACCTCGGCCTTCGTCTCGTCTATCAAAGCAGTATCATTTGCAAATAAAGAGGAAGGGAATCAGGGACGATCCTTGGTGTAAACCGACCCTCACTGGAAAGTAATCAATGTCTCCTCCCGCGTATAGACACATGTCAAAGCGCCTTCATGCATGTCCATGATGACTCTAGTGTAAGTTATGGGTACCTCCTTCCCTTATAGAGCTTCAGTAATCCATGAGTACATTGTATCAAGTGAATATAGCCCAGTCATTGAAAGAGCATAGAGGTGTTGTTGTGCCACACCAGCATTCGCAATGGGGGTCTGTTTCCTGCCAAAGGCATGAATTGGCCCCTTTGTGAGCACTCTCATATTTACTGCTCCAATGAGGCACATTATGTGATTTACATCTCCACTAGGCCGAAGTAATGAGTCGTGGGACCATTAGGTTGAGTCTCATAATCATCCTTTTTTTTTAAATCAAGTAAATATAGCTTCAGCAAAATGGGAAGAAAATTTTCTTACCTCAACTCAACCAGTATGAGCATCTCTCTGCTTACAAACTGTCATTTCTTGAGCTTTCTTCATCACATTATAGACAACAAAAGCGTAGTTCCTATCAACACTTATGTTAAGTTTTCCATAGGCGCGACTCTTGACCACAATATCAGCACCTGCATGCTAATAAAATTGCAAGATATTATGCTATGATATTCTCTTACAAAGATAATCACGGATCAAATTTGAACAAGAGAAAATGTGTTAGTACTTCAAAATTACTCAGATGTGGGAGTGCTAACAGCCCATCATCTTCACTTGCCTCACCGAGCTAGGTTGAATTCTATAGAGTTTATTTCATTAAGCACTTATGTTTTGTACATATTTTATGTAATGTATAACGGGTGTATATTATATGGGCTATGATTGAAGGATGGAATTGGGTTTGGCTAAATCTTGGTTTTGGGTGTTAGCTCATTGAGCTGCCAAACCAGGTATTGGGCCCCCAAATTTGTTGAGCCTAAAAGCCCACCTCTCCACTTGTGGCAGATGAGCTCGGATCCCTTTAAGTGGAACAATGCGTTTTGAGCTAGGTTCCCTCTCCGAGTTTGCCTGCTTCTTCACTGTTGAAGCTCTCCGTTTGGTAAGTCCAAGAGAAAGAGAGAGAAAGAGGAGCGAACGCCAGGAAACCCTAATGCCGCCGTATCCCTTGTCGGGAGCGTCGCTTCTTCCTGACTCCAGTGGTCTTTTCCGGTGCTTCCTTGGTGGCCTGATCTGCTGGTCTTCTGCAGATCTTCCTTTGACGAAGATCTTCTTCGTCTTGCTCTTGTTTCTTCTTCAGTGTTATATGTTTTCTTGTTGTTGCATGTTATTCTTGCTTTATGTGTTTGTATTACTCTTGTAAGCCCTTTGAACTTTTGAGTTAGTGGATTTAGAGGGTCCGATCTGGAGGTCCCGAGGACGTAGGTCATTTGACCGAACCTCGTAAAATCGTTGTGTCTCGTTCTTGTGTTGGCTTTGCGCTTTCGTTGCTTGATTGTCGAACTCGTATCTTGTTGAACCGATTGCGATTTCATATTCCACATATTCCGTCTTCGTCCTACCCAGTCTGAAATTCTCGCCTTTCCGTTTCCCTCCAAAGCTCCAGCTTGCTCTTAACCCCAGCTTTCGTCTCGTCTATCAAAACAATATCAACCGCAAATAACATACACCACTACATCAATTATTACAGTAAAGATAAAGGGACTCAAGGCCGATCCTTGGTGTAATTAATCGACCCTCACCGGGAAGTAATTGACGTCACCTCTAGGGTATAGACACTTGTCAAAGTGCCTTCATACATGTCCTTGATGACTCTAGTGTAAGTTCTGAGTACCTCCTTGACTCCTTCGCTTCTAGGAATCCCAAAGTAGCTCCATTGACACTCTATCGTATACTTTCTCTAGATCGATAAAAATCGTAAGCAAATTCTTCTTCTGTTCCCTGTACTTCTCAGACCTCCCTGGCATAAACCCAACTTGGTTCTCTGTCACCCAAACAATCCTTCACATCATTAATTATCTCAATAACCCTCTCCTAGGCCTTCGTTGCATGGCTAAGAAGTTTAATGCCTATGTAATTGTTATATTGCTGCACATCACTCTCTCCCCGACCTGCAGGCTGCAGTCATCCATGAGTACACTGTACATATTATCAAGTGAATATAGCTCAGTCATTGAAAGGGCGTAGGATGTTGTGGTGCCACACCAGCATTTGCAATGGGTATCTGTTTCCTGCCAAAGGCGTGAATTGACCCCTTTGTGAGCACACTCATGTCTACTGCTCCAAATAGGCATATCCTGTGATTTACCTTACCACTAGGCCCAAGAAACGGGTAATGGGGCCATTAGGTTGAGTCTCGTCCCTTTTTTCACCTACCAATGAAATTGCAAGTTATTATGCTCTCACATTCTCTCACAAAGATAATTGCAGATCAAAATTTGTTCAAATTTGAACAAGAGAAAATGTGTTACTGCTTCAAAATTAGTCAGATGTGGGAGTGCTGAAGGCCCATCCATTTTCCAACCACAACACCATCAACCACCAGTTTTCAAGATTCTTTTCTGAAGTTTGTTACTCCAGAGCAAATCAAGCAAACCTCACATAGGGGTTCCACTCTTCCTCCCATCATCAATGCCTTGGAGTATTTCGTGGGTAAACAACTCTCCCAAGTATTCACAAATCAGCAAGATGGTATTTTTCTTCTACCCTCCACCAGAAAATGAGTGGTTCATTCTTCTTCATTGATCAGTTGGTAAAAATCCCTTTTGGTAATGTCTATGGAAGTAATGTCTGTTGACTGTTTTGCTAAAAGAAAGAAGGCCTAGTAACATTTGTACATTTCGACTCATATGATTCTGTATTGATCGATCTATATCGGTCTTTTGGATTATGTTAGTTGATGCTATCTTGGAAATCAAGTCAGCCTATAACTCGTCGAAGAATAGGCAATTGCGTTCCACGGAATTATATGTGGGATGGTGTGAATTGCAGCTTCACAAATCCCAACCTAACTTATGTGAGGTTTAGAAACTCTATGCTTCAGCTCATGGTCTGGATCAATTTGAAACGGAGGTAAAGTTAGCCGAAAGTTAGTTATCAATTTGAAGAAATCATTTGATCTCCAAAAGTAGTTCACTATATTTGATAAGCAGATGCATATTATATATTTCTGTATTTGCAAACATCTTTGCTGATAGGTTGAGCTCCTAATGGCCTGTTACTTTTGATAATAATATATATTCGTTATGAACATTGAGCCTTTTGATTTCGAGTTACTTTTGATAATAATACATGATTTCTGAGATTTGAGTTATGAAATGTCTGGTCAGGATTTTTCTGGCAATGAGATCCCAGTCATGAAACTACTTGATGGTTGCTTGGGTTTTCCTGAAGGTTTCAAGTTCTCAACTGTTGTGCTTGTAGCTGTGGTCTGGTAAGAAACTGTAATTTCAGTAAAATCTCAAAGCTGGGTAACTTTTTCCTCAATGAACACAATGCCTATGAATCAATCCATTGTAAAAAATGTATGTAAACAGTACCAAAAATAAATGCTCAGATCTAGCTGATAACAAAAATTGGAAAATCAGGCATATTGTATTCCATTCCAAGACATTGCTCTTTAGAATCCGGTAAACAACTTCAAAACATTGAATCGTACAGTCTTCGACAATGGCCTGTCAAAAAAAGAGCATGGTATCAAGAACTGATTATACAGATTGTCTTGTTAGAAACCAGTCCACAGATGCAGAGAAGCTGTAGTTTTATGGAATTTACCTGCACTGGCCAATGACCACATGGTCTCCCTCCTTCACACAAAAGCATGGGGAGATATGAGCTAGCTGGAACGTTGGAATGCCTCTTCTCGTACCTGCAGATATCATGGAGAGATCAACCAACGAGAGAGTGAGAGCGGAATGGAAGAGATTACTACAGCCAAGTGTCACTGACCTTTGATACTTCTTCACAAAGTGTAGATAGTTACGCCGCAAAATGATAGTTCGCATCATCTTGGCACTACGGCATGTACCTGTAAGGATACGCCCCATGACAGAGACAGTGCCAGTGAATGGGCATTTCTTGTCAATGCAAGTACCTGCAAAAGTTAAGTGTTTACACAAGTTTATAAGATCAAGGGGAATATGTTAAAAACAGGCATTTATGAACACGGTAGATATATAATCTTATAGAGCACCACAATATACGCTGTTAGACTGTTAGTAGTTCACATAACAGAATTGGAATACCAGATTGGTAATAGTAAAATCTCTCGGACAAACGTAAGATTGCACTCAATCAAACCAGCATATAAAGATTTTCTCTAGTTTATGTTCACTGAAATTCAATGCAAAATTGCAAACAGATGGAATTTTAAGACTCAGATTAAGGAAAACAAAGATTGATCACAAAAAAGTGACACACCAAATCAATCCATCATATAGGAGCCAAAGCAAAAATACCAAGCCTCCATCTAATTCGACAAACAAAGAGTGGAACTACATTCTGCCTCCAATGAAACAAGTTCACGAAGACTCCAATAATGAATCATTCCAGCACATTGCTAAAGCCAAAATGGGTATTCATTGAAAAATTGAAACATCATATCAACAATGTATGCAGCATCACAACAAAGATTGAGAATTTGCTCAAATAAAAAGCAGCAATTAAACCTGTAAACCGCTAGGAAACAGATAATAGCCAACAGGAAGAAGTATAGAAAGATAAAATAAGGAACAAAAGGGACACCTTCAATGGCCTCCCTGAGAGTCTTGAAGCCAAGGCCAATGCTCTTCCCGAACCTGTTTCCTCCCTTCCAGAACCTGTTTCCTCCCTGGGAGTCTGGAAGTATAGAAAGATTGAGAATTTGTCATCAAGTGGGCTTGTAGACCAGTCCTTCGGGTGACATGAAGGGAACCAACCACTGATTTTCTGGTGGAGGGTAGAAGCAAGTGGGTAGCATCTTTCCGTGTGAATCCCCAAGAGAGGTTCCAGATTTTGGACAAGGATCACTTCCTTGAATGAGCTGGGGCCATGTTGGTGGTGTTGGGAGGGAATAGTTGAGCAGTTTAGTGTCCATGTCCATGTCCACTGATGTAAACGTTGCCTTGCTGTAGTACTGATGCCCAGGGAGTGAGTGCTTATTAGAGTTGCTGCTAAGAGGAGGATATAGATGCTTTCCAAGGGAATTTCCAGGAGCTATAGCCTTCATCAGAGAGAGTTCACTGGATTCAATAGGTGGTGATGGTGGTGGTGGTAGTGGTGGAGGTGATGACAGTGGATTGAAAGAAGTACCTTGTTTGTTGGTCATAACCATTGGTGAAGCCGTTGTTTTACCACAAAGTGACCCCCTTGCTGAATCATAGAAGAATGAAGGAAAAGGTATCTTTACCACTGAATTATCAGCTGCTATGGTCTTCGGGCACACATTCGGTTGGACCTGAGTTGGTAGAGGAGGTAGTGATGGTGGTTGTGGGGCATGAGTTATAGTCTGTGGTGGGAGAGGTGGTGAAGATGGAGGTGCTAAATCGTCTTTGTTGGACGAAAGGGTTAATTTCATACATAAAATGGGGGGAAGAACGAGCAAGAGATCTCTGCACCTGTTGAAGCAATCAAAATAAAAGGAACGAGCTCCAGTTTACCGAGATGATATAGTAAATCAATAAAGGTAAAGCATAATAAAAACAAAGGAAGAACACAACCACTCACCTGAACCAACCGGTACAACTCAAATACTTGAATAGATAAAATTCTTTGCTGACTGCGTATCATAACGCATGTAATGTAATCAATTCACACACTAAATTTCTTATTGCATAAGATGAGAATCAATCTTACTTTCTCTTCCTATAAAAGATGGGGAGCAGGAATATGCCATTGATTTATAAAAGTCAGCCTCATGCAACAACGCTTTGGAATCAACACAAGACAAGAAATGCAGCGTGCTGGAGCATAGAACAAATAGGAAAATCTTGCATACGTCAATAAATTTCAACTTTAAATTGAAATGGTAAAAGATAAAATCCAAAATATACCAAAAACATGTTAAGATGCCTAGTCATATATGCATAATGAAAACAAAAGAAGTAGTGGGTGATGCAAAATGTGCTTACTTGACAAGAATTTGCCTTGTCTTCCAGAAATTTTCCTGCCCAATCTTTAGCACAACATCATCAGGGGAAACGATGACACTCGTTATTGTCATCAATCAACAATCCAGAATAAGATTCTGTTCTCAACAAATGAAACACACCTAGTTTCTGAATCTTTGAGGTGACATTATTTTCTTCCACAGACACTGTTGGTCGTTCATCAATCTGGCTGCTCTGCTGACTAGAAAACGTGGATGCATTCTTTGAAGAGTTGGAAACTCCGTTACTCAGCAATGGCTTTGAGGACTCGTGTGATGGTTCTTTAGTTCCAATGGTAGAAATCAAAGCCATCTTTTTACTGGATCCCTGAGATTCTCGAGAAAAGATTTGGGCACTTTCAAGCCGCCATTTTCGTCTGATCTTCTGGATCTTGGTCGCATACACTGGCTCTCTTTAGCCAGTTTCCACCAGAAGTTTTTTGTGACTGTATTGACGTGTTCATGCCCGGTGAATTCATCTTTTCCTGATCAAGGCCACATTGCTTGGTATCTCTGGACCAGCTATCAATGAATTACCCATAATGCTAGAGGTGACATAGCCAAGAGGCTTAGCAGCTGATATTGTACTCAAGGTTTTATCAGATAGAGATGAAGGTACCATCCTTGAAGTCATATGAGTCGATGCACGAGAACCATATAAGGCAGATAATGTTCTTCTCTCAGGTCCACCAACCTATAGCCAAGTTATGAAGCATCATTTATTATAATCAGCCAGAAGAAAAATTGAACAATCATAATATTTGAAAGCGTCATATTATAGCACCAACCATGGCAAGTCTCCCATCGGCTGTCATGAAGTGGAGGGATTCTGTTCTGAAGCTAAATAGTGAAATGAATTGCCTACTATGCGATGGTGAAATTTAACCCATATAGAAAAACCCGATTTTGGTAAGAATAGCCTGCAGATTATGTGGTACTTGTAATAGCATGTACACCTATAACAATTTACTATCGCGAAGTGCATGTGTTGTACATTGGTTTGGGCCATTTGGTCACTTCCTATACGAAGAAAACAAAAATTCCTCCTTCAACATTCAACTTTTCACACTTAAAAGTTCTATTTCTGGTCCAAGGCCATAGATCAGAGTATCTATCAGATGCAGACTGATTATAGTCATTCCTTGTAGTTGTAAAGAAGGAAAAACAAATTGTATCATAATTTATGCAGGTACCTCGGAAGGGAAAAATAATGAGATGACACCATATAATATAAATTTATATATAAACATAAAAACAAAACAATAAAAAACAACTATCATAAACAAGGAATGCGATAAGCCTCAAAATTCCAGAAGCTAAAAGAGATTATTGTGAATGAAACTCGCCTTGCCTGAAGAACCCACATAACGGATCTGGCCAAATCTTTTCAGAAAAAGTGGAAGCACTGTTGTTGATTCATTGGTTAACCTACTAGATGGGGCGATAAGCTCATCATAGCTTGAGGTATACACCGCTCTTCACTGGACATTGCAGAGTTTATACATCCAGAAACGATGCTCATTTGATTGAGTTCCAAACTTGCAAGTATCCTTACACAGGTGTGCAAGTTTGCTCAAGCTCAGGATGTTCCTACATGCGTAGAGGACGTTTGCACATTCATCTTTCGTGACATTAAAACCCTCACAATTGGGGAAAAAAGAGACCTCAATCCTGAAAATGCTGCCTCAAACTTCTCAACAATTAAGCGGGTACGTGTTTTGTGCCACCAGTTTACGATGATGGCTTGAGGTGAGTCCACTTGAAAGCTCATGCAGTTCAGAAGGCATGGGCCTTCTCTCCTAACATCCATCTAATCTAGGTGCATCGGGAATGTTAAAAAGAAAAGGAACTGAAGGATTCAACTGATTCAATTTCTCAGCCACCGATTTCCCTAAACGTTCATGGCCAAACTCCTTGCAAGCATCAAACACCCTTGTCAACATGGGGATAGTAGGTTCAAATGGCAATGTCATCATAAATTCCTCGAGCTTATTCATGGCTCCATGACTGCTGTAGAGTTCAATCATAAATTGATAATGCTCTAGTCTAGCCATGACATAATACTCACTGCCCATTGAATCAAAATACTCCTCGCCAAGCTCAATGTTGCCGATGCAGATGCAAGCACGTAGAACTCCTTCAAAGGTCACATTATCCGGCTTAATATTTTTCTTCTTCATTGCCTGAAATAGCTCAAGTGCCTCAGAGCCCTTACCATGGTGACAACATCCAAAAATCATGGAATTCCAGAGGACCACATCACCAGGAGAAGCACACTTGAAGACCTTCAGTGCATAATCAAGCAGACGGCATTTTGAGTACATGTCAACCATGGATCCCAGAGCAACATCGTCTATTTCATAATAATTCTTAACCATAAATCCGTGTATCTCTTTCCCTTGCTTTAGTGCAAAGATATTAGCACAGCATGACAAGAGAGTTGCAAAGGTATACTCATTTGGAGATGCTTCTTGCTGCATTATCATAAAAAGTGTCATCACCACTTCACTCAAGTGATGGCGCGCATGGCTAGTCATCAGAGAGTTCCAGCATTTGCTGCTCCTCAAACCACTCAATTGAGAAAACCACGTCCTAGCAGCTCTCAAGCACCCACATTTTCCGTACATGTCAAGGAGGCCATTGCTAAGAACAGCGTTGTAAAACAATCCATGTCGATAGATATAACCATGAACTTGTTTCCCTAAATCAACATTGGAGAGTCCAGCACATATGTTCAGCATTAGAGTAAGAGTGACCTGATCTATGTCGTTTGTTTCTTGGCGCAAGAGGAAAATAAAGTTTAGGGCTTCCTCCCACTCGCCTGATCGTGTATATCCTCCTAGCATCGCATTCCAAGTGATGATACTCCGCTCAGGCATCCGATCAAAAATCTCCCTTGCGTCACTTAATCTCCCAATTGCTGCATATCCTGAAACCATTGATGTGAGTGAAAACAAATTCTTCGAATTTGGCTGTTCCAAAATCCTATATGCACTCTCCAAGTTCCCAGAATTGGCATACATGTCAAGCAAGGAGCTTGAAACCACCTCATCACCTTCATATCCAATTTTAACAGCCATACCATGTATTTGAACACCCTCTTCCAATGCAGCATTGCCCGAACAAGCAACAAGTGCAGTGGAAACTGTGAAGGTCAATGGTCTGGCTCCCTTTCGAATCATCTCAAAAAACATAAAAAGTGCCTCCAATTCATCCCCATCCTCGAGATACCTCCTAACAATAACATTCCATGAAACGGCATTAGGAATCTCAATCTCATCAAACATTCTCCTTGCATCACTCATGACACCACACTTTCCATAAACGTCAACAAGAGAGCTCTCCAGAATCACATTCCCGCAGAACCCATATTTCACGACGAGACCATGAACCTGCCTAGAAAGACCCAACTCCAACACAGTGCCACAGGAACCCAAAACGCTAGCCAGAGTAACCTCAGTGGGAGAAACCCCCAATTTATTCATCCCCACAAACAGCCCCAGCGCTTCATCCTGTCTCCCACCACGCACATAGGCGGCAATCATGGCATTCCAACTACCTCCATCTCTTTGCGGCATTTCGTCGAACAGCTCCCGTGCATCCCTTAGATCCCCACATTTACCATAAGTCTCAATCGCCCTGTTCAAGAGGAAAGGCGGAGGCGGGTCTGAGAAGGTAATGAGATGGAGTTCGACCTTGCGAGCCTCGACAATGGCGAGGCTGGAAGAACAGAGCTGGAAGAGGCGGGCGTATAGAGAGAATGGGAAGGGGAAAGGGGAGGAATTGAGGATGGATACGGCTTTGTGGAGGCGACCGGCATCGAGATGAGAGAGGACGTCGGCGGCGACAGCCTCCGCCTTTGTGGGGAGGCGATTGGTTGAGACAGTGTCGCGGAGGAGGCGTTTGAGCACGGAGGAAGCTGCGCCTTTGAAGGCGCCCATTGATGTCCAATTTTGGCGCCCAATTCAGTTAAAATTATACTCTCGTTTTTCTTCAAAATTAAGGATGATTCGTTTGTACTTGGTACTCTTCCGTTCGGAAAACACTCCCCTTTCCTATAATATGGAACTTCTGCAAACAAGCATGAATTCCCTTTCAATTTGAACTCACTAATTGAAGATGCAAAATAGCCACGAAATCTAATTGAAATTGGCGAAAAAAATGTAGGCTAGAGGGTTGAACTCGCTAATTGAAGATGCAAAAAAATCAAGAAAATCATGAAACAACAAATCAATTGAACAACTATGAACACCAAACAAAAAAATTGAACAACTATGAACTATGAATCTTAGAAAATCAGAACGAAAACCGACCTAGAGTCCTGACAGCAGCTCGGATGGATAACAGAAGGACGACGTGGCGACGACGCCTCTCGATGGACAACAGAAGGACGACGGCAAGCCCACAGGGACGTCGACGGCAAGCCACGGTTGAACGCTTGAACTCACAGGTGAACGATAGGACGAGACAACTGAGTGGAGAAAAGAGGAGATTTCAAAAAAAAAAAAAAAAAAAAACAATCGGGTTGACCCGAACCCGGACCTGTTTACCCGGAAAATGAGTGATATATAGAGTAATTTTTTGGGCGGTATTACTTGGTATCTCCATGCTCTTCTCTGGTCGCTCTCTGAACGCTCCTCTGTTCTGAACGCTCGCCCTTTGTTCGTACTCTGCGCTCAACAGGTACGCTCCTTCTTGCTTCATCTATGGCGGTTGGAATCTATGGGCAATCCGATTAGGGCTATGACTGTGCGATTTTAATTTGTTTGCTGCGATTTTAGATCTAGGGTTTCTTGTTTGCTG
The DNA here is from genome assembly GCA_037127255.1 of Persicaria tinctoria. NCBI lineage: Eukaryota > Viridiplantae > Streptophyta > Magnoliopsida > Caryophyllales > Polygonaceae > Persicaria > Persicaria tinctoria. The sequence continues at coordinate 15,117,431 of JBANSL010000012.1, forward strand.
CGATTTTTGGCTTGTAGGTTTAGGGGTTGTTGTTATTTGCATTTGACATTCGATTACCGGTGCCTTGGTGCTCATGTCTGCTGAAATTTGTGTGCCTTCCCTGGACAGTCTGAAATTCGTGCCTTGGTGCTCATACTGAGCTTGAATCGATAGGGCTGTTGTTCTTTGCATCTGTTGCTTTGTTTCTATTTCTATTGCCTTGATGCTCATACTGAGCTTGAATGGATAGGGCTTTGTTTCTATTTCTATTGCTTTGTTTCTATGTCTATTGCTTCAGTTGTTAATACCAAACGACCCCTAAAAGCGCTAGATAGCTGCAAATCTCTATCTTCTTCACCGGAAGCTCCCTCCTCAGGCCCCTCCGCTTCCTCTGCTAATCTCGCTCTTTTCTTCTTCAGCGGAAGCTTGAAGCTTCCTCCTCATTAAATGGAGAAGACAAATTACATGAGGTTAAAGGGGAGCCAAAACCTGAGGCTCCGTCTCCTTCTCTCAACTCTCTCTTCAAAGCCCATACTTATCGACGACATCCGATCGGAGGATACTTGGCCCGGCCTCCGCTCCCACGAGATCTCTCTCCTTCGCCTCTTTGAGAAGGTCACCGATGATTGCCTTGTTGAAATCAACGAGACAGGTAACCTCAGACCTTAATTTGGACCTAGGGTTTTCAGTGTTCTTTTTATGTTCTAGTTGTAGTTACGATGAGGTCTGTTTGAATTTGTTGTGCTTTGCAGGCACCAAGCTCAAGTACAAGCCAGGGGTTGTCATAGGAGGGAGGAATCTGGTTCATGATTGCGGTGTTAGTCGCTCAATTGGATATTTCTTGGAGCCCTTGTTGTTGCTCGCTCTCTTCGGGAAAAAACCCCTATCAATTAGGCTTAAAGGTACCTCCGTTGCCTTCATGTGTTGGGTTGTTTGCTTTTAATTGAAGTGATGAAGCAAGATTATTGATCATTTCCTTCTCTATGTGGACAAATCCTACTCCTATTTAGCATCCATAGAAGGACTGTTTCGTGTGGTTTTTCTTGAGTTATAATAGGTGACATTATTTTCCCCGGTAAGAACTATTTGTAAGTAACATCATGTAAAGGAAATTCATATTTTAGATTTATCAATTATATGGCTCTTTCTGGTGATTGTAAATTCAATTGAATGAAATTAGTGTCCTTGGTATATTTGTATTTGGATGAAAATTTGGGGCTGTATACATCAGTAGCGTGTGAGTGCTTTTGTTCTTAAAACAGATAGGTTGCAGTGCTACTTTTGCTAATAGAACTCAGCTATCAGCCTTTTTTTTTGTTTATATTGAACAGTTGTGTGCATTATTGCAACGGTTTTTGTGGTCACTACTAAACAATTTACAAGGATGTGCTGACTGCAGAAAGGGGCACTCATCTTGGTTGTTTAGAATCTAGAATGCTGCCATATTGTTTGATGGATGACATGTTAGTATTGGTCTTGAATATGATCAAAACCCTGTTATGTTCTGATTTTCGGAGCCCTTTCGCTGGCCAGTTGCAACGAAGGACTTACTAATCAATCTGTTTTTGTACACTGACTGCTTTTGTGAATTGCTAATGTGTTGTCCCTTTTTATTACTGCTCTCAGGAATAACAAATGATTCCAGGGATCCATCTATCGACACTTACCGGTCAACCACATTGAAAATTTTGAAGAAATTTGGGGTTCCATCAGAAGGATTAGATCTAAAAATTGAGAGTCGTGGAGTTCCTCCTGGAGGAGGTGGAGAAGTTTTTATGACAGTGCCCATAGTGCATAATACTTTAAGAGTGAGTTCCATCGAATCCAAAGAAGGGAAAAGATTGTAATAAATTTCCTAAGAGTGACTTTCCTCACTTATTCGATGAGAATGGTATTTTAATCTTTCATATCTTTGTGTACAGGCAGTAGATTGGACTGATGAGGGGATGGTCAAACGCATTAGGGGGGTTTCCTTCTCGACCAAAGTGTCTGTACAATTTGAAAATACAATGTTGCATGCTGCTCGTGGAGTTTTAAATCCCTTGCTTGCTGATGTCCACATATTTACCGATCATAAATCTGGTTCTCAAGCTGGCAAGTAAGTTGTCTGCTAGAACCGCTATAGAATGTTCCTTTTCTAGAGCTATATCCCAAGTTGAAACATCTCATTCCTTTTCTATTTACGACTAACCTGTTGTTTTTGACAGCTCCCCTGGTTATGGCATTTCTCTGGTCGCAGAAACTACCTCTGGTTGCTTCATTTCTGTTGATACTGCAGTTTCAAATCCACGTGCTGAAGATGCAGATCAAATGGAAGATTCAGAAAAGAAAGCTATGATGCCAGCTGATGAGGTTGGTGAGAAAATTGCTTCTATTCTTCTCGGGGAGATTGAGCAAGGAGGGGTAGTTGATTCAACACATCAGGTTTGTGCTTCCATTATGTGAATCTAAAAGAGCTTATTCGTGTCATAAAAGCTGCTTGTGTGGAGTGCGCTATATTGTTATATATTACTAAATAAACTTGATTGGATTAGAAGCAAAGACTAGATTGGATTCACACACAAACACAAGAAGAACAGGGATAAATCAGATACCTCTGGAGTTTACTCCTAGTCTCCTACCGGAAGAAAAAACTCTGACTGGCCCTTGAGGAAAACACGCAAATACAACAAAAGATGATCGATAATTTGATTCTACTTCTCTACCCTTATTTATGCTAGCACGTATCCTTAGGTCACCCCAGAGGCCCACACCTAGGACCTTAAGAACTTCCCTTTATAGGCATAACCAATTTGGTTGTACACTCTTCTTAACGCAACCTTGAACTAGCGAACCCTATGAATTCAACTGCACTGGTCCATGGGGGTGACAGAGCTGCTCATTTTAATAATATTAGGTCCTGATAGATTTTCCATGACATTTAAATGATATAGTCAGTAATCAATATAAATATTCTTCCATTTATCGTTACAATTCACAATAACTTAATTGGGCGAAGGTGTGATCAATGCATTTGTTTGCAAAATATTTGGTGGTTGATATGAGCCAAACTTTATTTGTTTCATTGCATCCAGTTGGCACCAGTTCATGTATGCTTTCTGGAAGGTGTAAAATCTGTCTCTAATCTTTGAACTTTTAATGCCAAATGACAGTTGCCAAAAAAACTAATTTTGTCCATCCAGTTTGATCAGAGCAAAGAATAGAAAATGAGTTTTCATTTACCCCCGTTTGTTTTGTAAGAGGGGAAGGTAATGATTACCCTTATGAATATAGTCCATATTTAAGTTAAGATTCATTAATCACTATTCTAATCATTCTCCTTCTTCTCCCATTTTTCATACAAATTTGTTATCCTTCTATTCCCTAATTTGAAGGAGGGTAACTAATACCTCTAGTATGAGCTAATAATCTCCCCATCCTCTCCTCCAAGCTCACAAAAAATGATGATCATATACATTTTATGTGTAAAATTTAATACCTTTCCATTCCCTAGTTATATAAACAAACGAGCCCTTAATCTATTGGTTTTTGCAGGAAAAAATAGAATTGTAACCAAGATGAAACTGATAATCTCTTTCCCTCTTTTTATGCAGGGTTTATTGTTTCTTCTTTGTGCACTGTGTCCCGAAGATGTTTCAAAAGTTAGGGTAGGAAAACTCTCACCCTATGGAATTCAAACTCTGAGGCTCATAAGAGATTTCCTGAACACCACATTTGCCATCAAGCCAGATCCATCCACTGGAACAGTCATTCTGAAATGCAAGGGAAGCGGAGTGAGGAATCTATCTAGAAAGGTTACTTGATTTATACCCTTCCAAGTTAATCATACAAACTTGATTTTCTTTTGAGAAAGAAGTTTTGGTAGCCAAGTTCCTTGTGAAGTTCGAGGAATGAAGTATTAAATTGAGTAATTTAGTATTCGGTCCCGAGAAAAATGAACGAGACATTTGAGTTGTGTTTCGGCTTTTATTTTGCACATACTTCATTTGTGCTTTTTTCTACTAAGACAACTTATTGTCTGCGGAGGTTCACCCGGAGCCCTCAATCGCCTTCCCAAGGACGTTTATTTAGCACACATGCTGGTTAGCATCGATTTTGTCATTTCATGGGTAGTGATTTGTTAGAAGACCAATTTTTATAGACTTGTTTTTCATTGACTGTATCTCCACATGATTTGTAAACCCGTAATTTCTTATTCTTGGTTAGTTCATTTATATAAGCATTAACACCCCTTTGCAAACATTAATGACATGTCATTATAAGCATTAACTAACTTTGGGAGTAGACCTAGGCAAACACGGGCTAGCCCGGTGCAAATCCTCTCTCTACCCCAAAACTCTGACCCAACTCTCTGCCTCACAAAATTATTTTACATCTAAATTAATATTAAAAAAATTAAAAAAAATATATTTAGCTTTTACATACTTGTGATAACATATTTGGAAAAAAAAAATCTTAAAAAATCAAATTATATATTTAAAAAAAAAAATATAGTAAACTCACATCTTTTTAAAACTTAAAAAAATCTTTCTATCTCTTATGAATTATTATAATTTTTGTAAGTTGATTTTTTAAGATTTTTTTTTTCAAATATTTTATCATAAGTATGTAGAAGCTAAATATATTTTTAAATTTTTTTTAATATTAATTTAGATGTAAAATAATTTTGTGGAACAGGGAGTTGGGGCGGGGTTTTGGGGTAGAGGATTTGCACCGGGGCTGGCCTGCCTGACCTGTCTCACCTGTCCACTTGGGATCAAAAATAATACGGACTATCAGTCATTAAAAATATGAACTTTGAAAATCATTAAAAGGTATACAAATTATTTCACATTAAATCAATTTTCGATACAATAAAAATTGAGAAAATTTGCCCAACGGACCCATTTTTGGGCCTCTATTTGGAGAGTGTCTCCCACCCTTGTAAAATTAGGGTTTTGTCCACTTAAAATTTTCTGGACAAAATTACCCCCTAATCTCACATATCCATTGCCGTTTCAGCACTCCCGTTTCAGATCTGGCTCTCTTCGCCGACCCCTCCCTCGCTCTTCCTCTCCCTCCTCCTCCTCCGGTCACCAGCCTCGCCTCTTCGTACCACCACCGCTGGATCTGGACGGAGGCGGTAAAATCGACGACGGAGGAAGAAGGAAACGACGGAGCCGGCGCCTTCCTCTCTTCCTCTCTTGCAATCGTCGCCGTCTTTGCTGTCCATGGTGGCTCGCTTCCTCTCTTGCCATCATCGCCGCCGTTCGCTGTCCATGGCGGCTCAGATCTGGCGCCTGGTCTCGCTGTCTTCCTCAGCCGGCTCCTCCATCTCAAGATCGGCTTCGCATGAGACGGCGGCGGGAACGGCCACCGCAAGATCCCGCATGCTCCCGGAAGTACTCGTCGCGGCAACGGAAGCAGCGATTGCCCTGACAGGAGACGACTCCACGGCGGCGAAGGGTGTGTCGATGTTGTCATCCTTCATTGCTGAGGCGTTCTGGCGGTTGTCGGCGGTTAACGACCATCATCTGGGCTGAGATACACTTGGATCTGATGCAGAACATCGGTAGCTTCGAAGGAATCGAATCTGATCGAATGATCAAGCGCTAGGCAGATCTCATATTTCCGCATCTCAGATTTCTGCATCATCAGATACCTATCAGATTCAAATCCACTGTTTCCGCATCTCAGATTTACGCATCTCACCGATGCAGAACGTTGGTGTTGGAGAGATCTGTGAAGTTGCCGGAGAAGTAATCTGATTCTCTTCCATAGTCTATTTCCGCATCTCACCGATCTCCGAACTCCAATCCGCATCTCATATCCAGGTACATATTAGGTTTTCAAATCTGAATTTGTGTTTCTCTTTTCGATTAGCAATCTGAATTTGCGTTGAATATCCTCCAATCTCACAATTTATTGAATGTTTGTCTGCAATTCATTTCAGCAAAATAATATATGTATGCTAATTGCCTATTGATTCAGGCTTATATGTATGCTAATTGCCTATTGATTCATTTCTGCAAAATAATATATGTATGCTAATTTCAGCAAAATAATATATGTTTGTTGGATTTAGGCTTATTGAGAGGAACGTGCATGATTAAAGATGTGTAAATAGCAATTTCTTTGAAAGAAATGCTAGTTTGAGATTTTATTTTTTTGTGTTACTTGGTTTTATCGTAACTACACTTAGGTTTATTGAATTGAGATGATTGATTATGATTCAACTCCGGTTTCAGCAGTTTTAGCAGGTAGAGACGATGTTTTTAATTAGCTAATGTAAAAGGCCGGTAGAGGTACTTCTTTTCGTTAACTTGGTTTAACCACCGCATCTATATATTTATTTTTTCAGACTAGAATTTGCTGAAATTATTGATGCTGAACTTGCTTTAAAACTAGAATTTGCTGAAATCGTTGTTGTTGAACTTGCTTTAAATCTCCTTTAAAAGTCTCTTAGCTCAATGGCAGAGCGATGTGCTATGCGCAAATACGTGGGTTCGAATCCCGCATATGCTAAATTTTATATCCCGTAACCGTAACATGGTTTCAACAACAATTTCAGCATCAACAACGTTGCGGGAATCGGAGTTTCAGCATCAACAACGTTGCTGAAATCGGGGTTTCAACATCAACAACGTTGCTGAAATCGGGGTTTCAGAATCAACAACGTTGTTGAAACCGTGGGCTTAGCATCAACAACGTTGCTGAAAACCGAGGTTTCGGCACCAACAACAGTGCTGAAATCGGGATTTCGGCATCAACAACAGTGCTGAAATCGGGGTTTCAACAACTCCGGTCTCAGCAACGTGAAAAAAAAAAACAATAACGCGAAAAAAAAAACAGTAACGCAAAAAAAAAAAATTGCTGAAACAGAGGGTGGCACAGGGGTTTCAACAACTCTGGAAACGCGGAAAAAAAAGCGAAAAAAAAAACTGCTGAAACAGAGGGTGGCACAGGGGTTTCAACAACTCTGGAAATGCGAAAAAAAAAACAAAAAAAAAAGCGAAAAAAAAAACTGCTGAAACAGAGGTTAGCACAAGAGTTTCAACAACTTTATTTTAGAGGTAGACATTTTGCTAATATGGAGAAAGCGGTGGACATTTTCTTAATAAAGCCCAAAATTATGGACATCGAGGTAATCACCCCATTAAAATTTTGAATTTTTTTTTTACATGACAATCGAAGGTTTGAAAATTAATTACACGGTGACACATCATTATGGCTTTTGTGGAAAAAAAATCAATTTGGGGGAAAAATTAAATGAGTAAATTAGTAACCTAAAATTCAATTTGTACTGTTTTTTTTTTTTTTTTCAAAACTTACATTTCGGCATTTAATAATGTGATGCTACATTATTAAAAATTTTAACATTTTGTTGCCACGTTGAAAATTTTAACAAAAAATTGGATTTATTTTTTCCCCATAAATCGAAATAGGTTTATTGTGGAATAGTTTGTATACCTTTTAGTGATTTTTAAAGTTCGTATTAATATTGGTTCATAACTGATAGTTCATATTATTTTTGGTCATTTTTCCTTTAAAAAAATTGGCAACATGCTATATAAGTTTTGTTGACACATGAAGTTAAAATCCGAAGGTGTATGATTAATATATATGTTTCGTCACGTGTTTTTATGATAAAACTTACATTCTTACGAAATGTTAGCTTATGCCACCATTACCATTTTAAAGAACCTCACAAGAAAGAGCTTTTGTGATCCAAAATCTGTCATATATTCGATGTGAAAGGGGGTGTTACACCATCAATTCTATCAAAGCCAATTTTGGGCTCAGAACTGACCCGACAATATACTTGAGTAGTCGAGTATAGTCCATCGGATGACACTCCCTTAGATATAACGGGTTCATTAGCTCTCGGGTTCATTATCTCTCAAAGTGTAGAACAATATTGTAAATCTCATCTTACATCGAGTATATGAAATCCCTTAGACATAACAGGTTCATTAGCTCTCTAAGTGTAGGACATTGTGACATCTCATCCCATGTCGAGTATATGAAAAATATTTAGAGTGATTTATAAGTGATTCGGGTCATATCATATCTATCAAAACCCTTTATTTTTAAGCTTTAAGTGATGATATTGGACTTGAAAGAGTTTGGTGTTATTAATTGGTGCTTCATAATTAAGAATAAAAAACTTAATTATTTTTTCCCTCTCTATGAGATTTTACAATCTCTCTGATATCAACCATTTTCATTGCCTCTCTCCTTTAGTAAAGTCCTTCGTATGAATGTGTGCTGTCCGTTCGCAATCAATTATTTGAGATACGTGTTCTTTCCATTGTCGAGATCTGGGAAGATTCTCCATGAAACAATCTCCTTCTCCTGCATCATCAAGAACATCTTGTTCGATGAAATTACCCTCTAATGATCATTGGTTATATCTGTTTTTGCAATCTTTTTTACATTAACCCTTCTAACTGCATCCCAATTAACAGAGTCCTTTGAAGAGAGATGTGCTTTCCATTCTTGAGGTCCAATTGAAACATCTATGAGATAAACTTTTTTCTCTTGCTTTATCAAGAACATCTCGTTCAATGAAATTGCCTAGGTTGATACTTGACTGCTTGCAATGACCAAATCTTTTTCGGGGTGTTTACTAGGCCATATTTTTCGTCGTTATTAGCATTTTGTCCACCAACATCTACATATTAGAAAAAAAATCCACCTCCCCTCTCCCCCCGTGTGCCCCATGTGCCCCCTTTTCTGTTTCAACAATTTTTTTTTTCGCGTCTGCACTTTTTTCGCAACGTGTTGCTGACGCCGACGTTGCTAAAACCGGAGTTTCCCATTCACTGAATTTTGAATTTTTGCCCAATTTTAGCAAGTACAACAACAATTTCATCAATTTCAGCCAAAAAGGTCACACCAATTTTAGCAATTACAACAACAATTTCAACAATTTGAGAAAAAGGCCACACCAATTTCAGCAATTACAACAACAATTTCAGCGAATTAAGAGATTTCAGCAACAACAATACCATATTTGGCAGTAATTACCTATTTCTCTCTTCGTAGTTCGTACCCCTTTTACACACTATAATGGCGGTTGTTTGCCATCCCCTCCCCCACACTAGTAAGCAACTTCAGTATCTATGCCAGGTGGAGCCGTTGATCTGGAAGGCATGCGTCGGAACCTCCATCCATCCAGATCCCGGAGGCACACTATAGGGTTTACTGCTTCCCGCAGGGTCACATGGAGCATTCTTCGCCACAACTTGCGATGTCGGCCTTCTCTCATCTTCCTCTGAGGCCCTTCGTCCTCTGTCAAGTCCTTCAGGTGCTCTACCTCGTCAATCCCGACACCGATGAGGTATATTCCAGGATCCACCTTGATCCCTGAAGGTTCGATAATGTATAACAAGTAATATAAAGATATTCTAGAAGGGGGGGGGGGGGTTGAATAGAGTATGCCGGATTTTCGCAGATAATCTCAAGACTTTTGAAGCTCTTGCAAAACCCTTTGAGATTAGACGTAATTCTTTCTTTAGGCAAACCTGAATCACCATAGAGTTATACAATACGAAGCAAGTGCGGAAATATGGTAAAGTAATAAGTAAAGGATGCAACGAGTTGTTAACGAGGTTCGACACGAACTTGGCCTACGTCCCCGCCTAGGGTTCTTCCACAACCCTAGGATTCAACCGGCTTTATTGATTCACAAGACTTAGGATCATAATAGCTCACCGAGGAGCCTCTCTCCTATACAATTGCAATCTAGTCAACTCACGTTCCCTTGGAGTCCTAGACCAATCTAGAAGAGCCCCACCTCTCTCAACTATCTAGTACAATCCTCTTACACTTAGTGAATCAATCGCCTAGTGTCCACTTCCTGAGTTACAAACACTTGAGTATAACACTCACTCAAAATATATCATATAAGCTCACTGTGTAACTCTCAAATGCTTTGAAACAAAATATAAGACTCTTAAGAACAAGCAGAGAGAATACGCTGAAGAGAGATCGTAAACTTGAGGACTGAGTGCAATGTAGAGCGTTGATATTTGTAAGTGTCCATCAGTCCTCTCTCTCTTCTTCATCTCCTTTTATACTTGATCAAATCGGTTCCAATTGAAGGAAGAATCTTCACCCAACGGCTATTAGAGATCATGGCAATCTTCACAATCTTCTATTTCGGGAAACTGCGAAGCCACAATCTCCGATTTGATTCTTCACGTCTTAAGCTTAAGGAAGGAGATTTCTTCAAGTATCTTCGTTGTATGGTTAGTGCAATATATATAGAATAATATTCGGACACCATACTTATATAATATAAGATAAAAATATATATACAATACAGGTTTTGAATTTCATCAACGCGGCATTAGCTTCAAGACCTTTGACACAAACTTTGTGTCAAAGCCTTTGAAACCATTTTCGATTTTCATCAAGGGAGTGGAGTTATCAATCCCGACTGAACGAGAACTACTTCCTTCCCCAGCGTCCTCCTCCTTCTTCTCCCTTGTCCGTTGCCGGATGTGCAGGGAAGGAGGAGGGGGGTGTAATTATCTCCTTCTCCAAGGTTCTGGTGCCTTTAGATGCCACAACGACGACGACTTCTTTGTGTTGAGGTTATGTGCGGACTCGATCTTCCCACCGCTCGATTACGAGGTGGATCCACTAGTTCAGGAGGTGTTCATCACCGCTCGATTAGGTTGAGGGAGGGAGGCGGAGCCAGTTGAGGAGGCACATGGAGGAAGGCGAACTGGTTTTCTTTCTTAAAAAAAAACGGTGGACATTTACCTTATTTGGATGGGTTGGTGGACACCTATTTAATTTGATCCTTCAAATAGTCATTTAGATGAAATTTATTCATCTTTTTCTCCCACTTTATTAAATTATTCAATGGAATTGGCCTATGTTGATCCTTGTATATATTAGGACCTTGAACTGTGAATGAGGGAGAGAGCCATTGAGAGCTGATGAGAGAGTTTAGAAGAGAATTATATTTGATTGATTAAAAATGAATCTCCACATGTACACAAGGGACCTCTTATATGCTATGTCCTAACATAACTCCCTCCCTTACAAAGACCTTGCCCCAAGGTCTAATTCAAAGAAAAATTGATACCAACTCCCAATTCTACCCATTGCTACCCACTCCCACTTATCAAATTGTATGACACGCAATCTGTATGCAATTTGTATGCATCTCTCACACCACATCTAAATTCCAACTTAATGGGAATTTGTAAAGTGTGACAGTAATCTTGGAAGTGTATTTCCTGTTTTGCACACTCACACCCATAACCGATCCTAGCAGCCACACCAGTAAAAAAAGAAAGGCCACTCTATCGTGATAAGTGAGTGAAGGCCTCTGCAACTGCTTCTCTTGCTTTACACACACTAAATCCTTCTGGCAAGATTGCAACCACACCAGTGAAATACTATAAATGCAATTGCTATCCCAATTCAGTCCAGCAGAACAATACCAAGTCATTACTAAGACAAAACACAATCGATAATAGCCTCCGGGATCGAAAAGTAAGGTCTTCTTCCGTAGCTTATGATTATGTGTAGCTTTACCCATACCAATTGATGATTTTTCCAAATGGCCCAAGCATTCGAGTATACCTGGATCAAATACTAAAAGGTCACCACTCGATATAAAGGTTGCAGAGTAACAACCCTTTGAAATGTCCAAACAACATAACATTGATATCTCCTTCCCTCTATCATAAGGCAAGGTGGTGAAATTTTGCTTCAGTTCATCACCAAAACCCGCATTTCTCAACTCGCAGTTATGATGATCTCCCAGGACCCACGATGAACAACCATACATTGCCTCCTTTCCTGATTTACAACCATACATTGCCTCTTTTCCTGATTTTCCCATATCGTAAGGCAAGTTGTTCCATTCGTGGCTCGATTCAATACCCAAACTAACACTTCTTATCCCAAAGCTAACAAATTTAGGCTCAAAGCTATCGAAATCAAAGCATCAATCAACCCTTATCATGCTAGGCATTTCTACGAACACCTTGCACGCGCTAAAATTTCCAAGACAACCAACTGGATTTGTGCTCGATTTAACCAACCTAATCTCTATCCATTCAATCAAAAGCACGACCAATTCCCTTAATTCCTTGGATGCAATTGTAACGACTACTTCTTCTAAAGGATCTGAATTTACCGTACATGATTCTTGTCGACGTTGTGGTTCTTTACTGATCTCGTTGATCGATGGGTCTGAAGGTTTCTTCCAGGGATCCTCCTTTGAAGACTCAAACTGAATTTGAAGATCCTTTGCCCGCTTATCACTTTCTCGACTCACGTCTGCAACCGGGGCTCCAGCCTTCTCCTAACGTTCTTGCAATTTGTTAACAATCTGAATATCTAGCGTATGCGTTCGTCGCTCATCCTTTTTGAAGGCCTAAAAAATTTTCTGATTTGGGGTTTCGATCCTGCTTACCCCGCCGTCGATTACTTCGCCTCCTGAGTCACCAAGAATGCTTTCCGAGGCCGCATTGAACTTCCTATCGATGATTCTTGGTGAATCCTTAACGACTTGAGCTTCGATATTTGCTGGTTGTCCTTCATGGCCGCTGCTCTTGGTGATTTGCTTCTTGTCCTGCAATTCTTGATTTGAGGCGTCGATCCCTTCCAATTCGCTTTGCCGTTCTCCATCATCGATTGAGAAGTGCTCGTCCACAATCGGAAATCCTATCTGATTCCTGTTGACAACACCAGAGCTCGCATCCATTCCCCATGGCCAACGGTTCCCCATGGCCAAGATCGGAGCTTCTCCGAAATTGAATCGCCGATCTACTTTCTGCGACAAGGCTCGCATCCATTCCTCAATTTGTGTCATCAAATGATCCATCCGAGTCTGCCATTCCTCCGACGACCTCTTCATGTCCAAAATCGTCCGTTTCCGTTCCTGGAGAAGTCTACCCTATTCATCTTGCTTCTGAATCATGTCCATCAATGCCTCGCGCGTCGTCGTTGCTAATTGCTGAAGTTGATGCAGTTGCGAATCCATCTTCTCCGTCACTTTGAATCTCGTTCCATCCTCTATTGCTGAAGATCTTCAAGATTGTTGATACCACTTGTTAGGACCTTGAACTGTGAATGAGGGAGAGAGGCAGAGAGCCATTGAGAGCTGATGAGAGAGTTTAGAAGAGAATTATATTTGATTGATTAAGAATGAATCTCCACATGTACACAAGGGACCTCTTTTATATATATATATATATATATATATATATATATATATATATATATATATATATATATATATATATATATATATATATATATATATATATATTGATTAAGTAAGAATTCGGATGTGACAAAATCACTATTCGATGGCATCCTTACGGATGAGGTCGAAAAGACCAGGATCACTTTGTATGTTGGGATTAACGGTAGCGTGGGCTAGGTGTGCAACCCGATCAGCCACGCAATTACCAGAATGAAGAATGTGTGAGAACGAGACTTCCTTAATCCCAGAGATTAGTGTACAGATGTCAGACAAAAGGAGTTCAATCTCCCAAGGGCATCTGATTCCTTTGTTAAAATAGTTGATGATAATGAAGGAATCCCCTTCGATGATGAGTTTTTTCACCTTTAATAGTTTGGCTAAGAACACCCATTTTGAGAGCAATCGCTTCTGCTAAGAGCGGACTCTGATCACCAATAGTTTTCCCATCTATTGCTACTGGCATTCCTTTATCATCCCGCAGTACATATCCTGATGAGCTTTGCCGTCCTGGTCTTGCAGACCCATCGAAATTAAGTTTCACCCATCCAACTGGTGGTTTTTTCCATTTCACACTTTTATTATTCCTACATGTTCCTCTTATCTTCTTATTTTTATTCAGTCCTAGTCGATCCTCCTCTTCATGATACATTTTTGCCCTAATCCAATTTTGCCTATGCATTTCAGCACTCTGTGTAAGCCCTGCTATTGTAGGGATTTTTTCCTGTTGAAAGACAAGGAGATTTCTTGCTAACCAGATTGTGCACCAATAAAAGGCCATTCTTTGTTTCTCTTCAGCGTTGAGTTTATTGCCAAGTATGGACATTATTACTTTAATATTTCTAGAAGAGTTGATTTCAGATTCTATTTCCTACTTTAGTTCCCTTTTGAGACCTTCAAAAAACGAGTTGTATTTACATTCAAAAAATAGGTGCACTGAGTCTTCCTGGTGGTGGTTACATAAGGCGCAGTACGGAGGAACAGATACACCTTTGCCCGCAAGACGCCCTGCAGTGGGTAGTCCATTCTGGCAAACTTTCCATAAAAAAATTCTTAATTTTAGGTGAAGTGTCGAGTTTCCAAATCCAAGCATTGTCGTCAGTCGTGGGTTTGGTGGAATTGGTATTCAGTTTATATGCACTTGAAGTTGTAAACCACCCTTTAGAGTCTGGCCACCAATATAATATATCCTCAATGTTACTAGAAGGGAGTGGAATATGACATATGTGCTCAACGATATCATAGGGGAAGACCTGACCTAGTTTTTCTCTGCACCAAGAGCCATTGGCAATGTACTCGCTAACTTTTGTATCTATGTTAACATTATTATTAAAACTATGCTTCCATAGCTGATGTGGTGGTCCCCAGTTGTTTTCCCAAAATTTAATATTCTTACCATTGCCTACTGACCAGATCAGACCTTCTTTGAAGGAAGGAATTAACTTCCTGAGTTGTGTCCACTGCCAGAACGCATTCCCTCGATTTTGATAGTTAAGTATATGAGTGTCCTTGAGGTACTTATGAGAGACAATTTTGACCCAAATATTATCTAGTTCTGCAAGAATTTTCCACAATAATTTCATTTGAAGAGCGATATTCATTTCTCTAGTTTTTTTTAGACCCATGCCCCCTGACCCCTCTGGCTTGCAGATTCTTTCCCAGCTAATTAGTGGTTTATATTGTCGATCTTTATTCCATAAAAAACTCATATTAATTTTATCAAGACTTGAATGTACTGAGACTGGCAACATAAAAGTTTGCATTGCATATAATGGCTTGGCAGCCAGGTTGGAATTGATTAGTACTACTCGTCCCTGTTGGGAAAAAGTGTTGGCTTTCATTTAGATAGTTGCGTTGTAGTCTTATTGATAATTTCCTCAAAAGTGGTTTTACTGACTCGTCCATTCACAATAGGACATCCTAGGTATTTATCTAGCTTCGTCTGGTTAGAGATATTTAGACATCCTTCAATGCTCGGGATTCTGTTGCTAGCAATCCCTTGAGAACATTGGAAGGCCGATTTTCCGTAATTGATTTTTTGACCAGAGATCTGGCTGTATTCTGTCATAATTGCGTTGACCTTCTCACATGACTCAAGATTTCCTTTTGAAAAAATAATTATGTCATCTGCAAATGCTAGAAAGGGAATTCGCTACTCAGATCGTCCGAACGAAAACGCTATTCCCGAGTTACTTAAGCTTGCCTCATAAGCAAGTCTCCTGGCAAGCACCTCATCCCCAAGAATAAATAAGAAAGGGGAAAGAGGATCGCCTTGTCTTAGTCCTCTCTGGGCTGGAATGATCTCAGTCGGACCATTATTAACAAGAACGGAAAAGGAGACCGTTGTTACACATTCCATTATCAGGATCTAGCTCTTGGAAGTGGTCCAAGTTGTCTGCTCTAATCAATAAGTTTAAAGTAGGGCTTATTTGGTCGGTTGGAGATGGGCGAGCTATTAAGTTTTGGACGGACAATTGGATTTCAACCTCGCCTCTATCAGACAGGAGAGAATGCCCTCAAAGTTACAATCAAGACGAAACTGTTAGTGATTATATTCTATGGGGTAAGTGGTGGACAGAAAAGCTTCAAGAGGCTCTCCCAATTGATATAGTGCATGAGATCCAAGATATCCCCCTACCTACCTCGACTATGCAAGATCGCTTATAAATTGATTACTACTGCCAATTGATACAGGGGGTAAGTGGCCGGACAGGGAAGGCTAGTTTACTACTGCCAGTACATATAAATTGATTACAACTCAGTCGACGCCACTTCCAGACCGCAATGCCTGGATTTGGAAGATTAACACACCGCCGAAAGTTAAAAACTTTCTTTGGAAGATCATTCAGGATGGCCTCCCAACCGCTTCCCGGCTGTCCAACAGGGGTGCTTCGGTCCCTACTACCTGCTCAATGTGTAATGCGGCACCTGAGGATGAGATCCATCTATTTCTGGAATGTCAATTCATCCAAGTGATACATCAGCTTCATCCTCAAGTTCGGTAACAAATTGCCTGCCTAATTGCACAATCCCAGGATATTAAGCCCATCCTATCTACCTTTGGGAAGAGCCTTCCTCCTTCCACTCTGACCAACCTCGCTTTCTCGTGGTGGACGACATGGTGTGTCAGGAACAAACATCTGTTTTAACAAGCTGCAAACCCGCAAAAAGAAATAGCTTCACGGCTGATCAAATCCCATATAGACAACTGGAATAAGACATTGGTTGCTGAGGCTGACTTCGAGGAAGACTTTCGCCCGCCTCGACAGTACCTTGTCAAAAAAACAAAGTAAGAATCAAAAAACAATTTCCTGGCGGAAGCCTCCTTTGGGCACTTACAAACTAAACTTCGACGGTTCAACACTTTCTAACGGCGAAAGCTCAGCAGGTGCCATTATTAGGGACTGGGTTGGTCACCCGATTTCAATACACCACCAACGCCTAGGCAAGCAAAATCCACTCAAAGCGGAAGCTTCAGCTCTTAAACTAGGGATCCAACAGGTGCGACAACTACATATAGGAAATATCCAGATTGAAGGCGATAGTAAGATTATCATCGACCACTTAAATAGGAAATCCAAATGCCACTGGGAGAGCGAACTAATATTTTCGGATGTTCAAGTCCTGCTATCGACTTTGGAAGAAGTAGTTTTCTTCTATGTTCCTCGCATGGGCAATAGAGTGGCGGATAAGGTTGCACACCTTAGCCACTCTGCCCGAGGAGTCGATATTAAAAACGATCCAGGTCTCATTGACCTCATCCGCAAGGATGCTGCCGGGTAGGGTCAGCCCACCCGAATTATTTCCTTATCAAAAAAAAAAACATTCCATTATCAGGCCAATATATTTCTTATGAAACCCAAATCTTTGGAGCACAAGGGAGGTAAATTCCCAATCCACCATATCGTATGCCTTTTCTATATCTAGTTTGATAGCTAGCCATCCGTCAGCGCGTTTTCGGGATTTGAAAGAATGGAAAATCTCATGTGCAATTAGCACATTATCTTGTATCGCCTT
The DNA here is from genome assembly GCA_037127255.1 of Persicaria tinctoria. Classification (NCBI taxonomy): domain Eukaryota; kingdom Viridiplantae; phylum Streptophyta; class Magnoliopsida; order Caryophyllales; family Polygonaceae; genus Persicaria; species Persicaria tinctoria. The sequence goes on from JBANSL010000012.1 coordinate 15,134,640, forward strand.
ATCTGAAACAAATGCACCTTGGAGTGGGTGGATAAGCTTTCCGATCACCGATTTCAATCGTTCTGTCAAAATTTTAGATATGACTTTGTAAATGGTGGAACACAAACTAATGGGCCTATAGTCCCCGGTTTTTGTAGGCTGGTCACATTTTGGTAATAGGGTTATAAACGTATGATTGATTTGTCGGAGAAGCTTGCCCGAATGGAAAAATGCTTTGACTGCACGGATTACATCTACTCCTACTATATCCCAATAAGCTTTGTAGAATTCTGCAGTCATTCCATCCGGTCCAGGCGATTTATTTTGTCCTAAAGCAAACACTGCACTTTTAATTTCCCCATTTGATGGTTGCTCAATAAGGCGCGCATTATCCTCATCGAAATGGATGTAGGAATCAGTTCCAGATATTTGTTGAGCAGGGTCTTATTGATGGGTTCTTTTGAAAATCGAGCCATGTAGTCATTTCTGATTTCATTTCAAATATTCTCTTCGCCAATAATCAGGGTTCCTTCTGATGTAGTTATTTGCCTTATAATTTTCCTATTTCTTCCTCCAGATGCTATCCTGTGGAAGTACGCAATATTACAATCTGTCATTTTAACATGTTTTGCTTTGGCTCTTTGTCCCTAGTATTCTTTCTGAAATTTTAGTAACATTTCTTTTTTCCGAATAAGTGTCCTCTCTTTGGCTTCAGTTACACTGGATTGATTGCATAAATTTGATGATTGGATAGTGATTAAATCTTTTTCCACATTCTGTATTTGCCTGAAAACATTTCCTAGGGTGTATTTATTCCATTCTTTGGCATTTTGCTTTACTAATTTTGTTTTAGTCATTAATCTAAACATAGCTGACCCGGGGCGGTTATCCCGCCAAGCTTGTTTGACAACGTTTCTGAAATCTTTGCATTTGATCCACATATTCTTAAATTTGAAAGGCGGTGGTTTAAATTCAGTTTGATTGTGCAGAGTCGTTGTTATGGGGCAATGACCAGATGTTGTGAAAGCACCATTGGTACTCATTAAGTCCGGGTAGGAGTCCAAAAATTGGTGTTGAACGAGCACTCTATCTAGTTTCTCCATTATATTACCACTTCCTTCTGCCTTTTTCCTCCATGTGAAAGTATTTCCCGAGCATGGTGTGTCAACTAGAGCACATTGGTTTTTAAAGTTATTAAGTCTTTGAAATCTGTTATGATTGTGTGTTATACCACCTAATTTCTCATAACTGTTACAAATTTCATTGAGGTCACCAATGACCATACACGGAAGTGGTTCGTTAAGAATAATATTTGTAAGTTGTTCCCAAAATGCTTCTTTGTCAATTGTTTGCGGGGGGCATAAACAAAAAAGATCATGCCAACAAAGTTGTTGCTTAAGTTGGAGTACTTGATACCAATAATTCTTGGCAGTATAATTTCGACAGATATTGTCTCATTTAGGAGGTAATTATCATTCCACATTAGTCCTAAACCTCCAGTTCTACCACTGCCGGCTGACCAAACAGCATTGTTGAAACCACTCCCAGACCAAGTTTTGTCATGTGGAATCTTATCTGTTCTAAATTCTGCAATCGCCATCAAACCTATATGTTCGTTTGTTCTCATTGCTCTAATATCAGTCCAAAGGTTCGGGGTACCTAAACCCCGAATGTTCCAAAAGCACATCTTCATTTGTCAACCGTTATTCGTATGAAGAGAGAGGGTGGCCTCTTCATACACACCACTTGTACACATTTAAATGTTTGCCGGAAAGTGTTAGCAATAGGCTTGATTACATACCTATAAAGACAATTCAACACTAATTGGTGCACCCAACTCAACACTAATTGGTGCACAGAGTGAGCTAGACAAGGAGTTCTCATGTTACGAGGACCACTAATAATATATGACTCAAGAATGAAATTGGCATTAAATGTTTCTATATTTAACATCATTACAAGTTTACACAGTATGTTATATTGAAGTGAATCACATTTACCTTTGCAATCGATGGAAATGGACAAAGAATGAGAAACAAATAGCTTCCCATGTACTGTATTATAGGACTTTACAATACTCTAATGTGCACTTTGAAAATTCATCATGATTTTTCCACCAGTAAACTGACATGGCCGTCCAAGTAACCTGACTTGAAGAGCTAGCATGAACTATTGGCAAAAAGAAAGGCCAGTAGCAGAGGATTAAGTAAGCTAAGGAAACACCAAGATAGTTGAAGATCACCAACACATTATAACACCCGATCATTAGATGATTAACCGTTATAAAATCGGCAAACGTTAACATCACACTTGACTTACTAGCACCCTGATTGCCAACAAATAGAGATGATTGATTCAATGCAGAGATATTCACCTGCACTTGCCCCTGAAGAGCCAGCAATTTCTCCCTATTGATAGACCTTCTCATGAAGCATTTTTCAGCCTTGGACTTCTGCTACAAGGGACCTCTTATATGCTATGTCCTAACCGTCTGCTTGCAACATTCAATTCATTGCAATGTTCTTTATTGTCACTTTGCTTCATCAGTTCATCGCTTAGCTTATTACTCACTTTTGCTTCCAATAACCATGATCTCATTGCTCATGGTTGCTTGCAGTTTCAATTTTCTTTTATTTACAAAACTTTGTATCGTTGCTTGATATTTTTGCATGATAGTGAGCAATCATCGACATAAAAGCATTGCTGACACAACAGATCATTAGAAATGGTGAATTCAATTTCCAATATGTTTTAAATGTAGAATCAAGTTAGAGTGGTTGGATTAACTTGTTTTTGAGAGGTGGTCTAAAACATTTTGAAGGAGGAAAATCCTAATGGTCAAGTTAATAATTGAATCTTTTCATGGTGAAACTAAATTGTATATTCTCTTTATATTTCTTTTCTTGATTAATATATAATCATAATTCTCAATGATTGAGAGGAAAGCTTCACGGAGAAAAAGATGTGTATAGAATTACATAGGATGATTGTAGAAGAGAAGCAAAGTTTTAGTATATATGTTATTAAGATGGAGCTAATTAAGAGATGAAAATGGGAGTATGTTGCATCATTATTTAATGCATTAAAAATGATTGTGTAATTAAACACTTTCTTAACTGAAGAGGAATCTTATCATTACAATTTAGAACAAGATCTAAATCAAGATTGAGTTTTTCAATCAATTATAACATCAACCTTCACTTTTAATCATGAGATGCTAGTTGCTACCAATCCAACAATAATAGCAATAATTAGTAATTACTAGTCTCTCCTTAAATGTATCGGCATTCTTCATATCATCCACGTAGAAGGTTTTTAATGCTACAAATAATATTTTATTTTTCACATCAAAGTATATCTTTGATGTTTCTTTCGTTTCAGCTAATAAACTGAAATGAGTGTTAGATTTTTGTAGGTCGAGTTTGATACAATACTTTGTTTTGGATTAGTAGAGTAAATCACAATTGTTAAATTATATATATACCGCCCGTACAATACAAGGTTCATAATCATAATTATAAAAATGAAATAAATATTTTCTTCAGTCAATTTGATTAGAACTTTCTATGCACAAAATATTACCTTAATTAAAATAGATATATCATTTTCAAAGATATATTATTTATTATATTTTTTTATAAAATTGAAAATCTTCACCACATACTTAAAATCAGAAAAATGGATATCATCCACCTTAGCAAGGCACAACAAAAGCCTATCCAGCATCCACCTTAGCAAGGCACAGAAATCAGATAGATGGAAAAAGCCCCCACCAGGGCACTATAAACTTAATTTTGACGGCTCCTACCTTCCTTTGGATAAAGGTGCTTTTGGTTTCGTTATCCGTGATCACAATGGAACGGTTGTGTCCGTTGGTTCTGGTCCTTGCAACAACACTTTCGCTGTCTTCTCAGAGGCTATGGGGCTGCACAAGGGTGTGGTTAAGGCCCTCAATCTGGGTCTCGATAATCTGTTGATCGAGGGCGACTGTTTAGCAATTGTAAAGGCTCTTCTGGGGGACTGGTCCTGCCCCTGGAATATTGAGCTGTTGTTGGCTGATACTTCTACTATTCTTCGCTCCTTTTCTAATGTTGCTATTCGTCATATTTTCAGGGATTCTAATGCTGTGGCTGACAGGATTGCTCGTCTTGCTCACAGTTACCCTGCCGAGGATAGCATCGCTGATGATTTAGAACTTTGTGTTCTCGCCCGCTCGGACGCGCTAGGAAAGAAGCCGGGTCGTCAGCGATTTTCCTAATCTTTATCCTGCTTCCAAAAAAAAAAAAAATGGATATCATTTTATCAAACCATGGAGTAAAAGAAAACAATGGACAACCTTAGTTTATTTTTTAAAAATAATAAATTAATTATTGGTATAAGAGTTTCCCGTTAAATAAATTTTTTTTTTTGCTTCAAATGTGGGGTATATCCCCTTTATTATAATAGAGGTAATAGTTTGGCTACAGTCATAGGAACAATATTGCAACTTAAGGAAATGCTACTGGGGATGGAGGAGTGCCCAGCAAAAGCATCCGTGAGAGTCAAAGACCAGTTGGCGAGGGCATCCGCTGCTTTGTTCAGATGGCGCCGGATGTTGAGGAAAGACACTTCCTAGTTAGGATCACGAGCTAGCAACCTGCAACAATGAATCAGATGGAATTCCGAAGTCGGATGAATGCTAACCGTCGTAAGCAAAGCTTTCAGATTTGATGAATCAGTCTCCACAATTAGCCGAGGAATACCCAGTCTCCTGGCCACTTCAAGCCCATAGACCGCCGCCCCATGCCTCGGCTGTTTGTGCTCGGCAATGGCCACACTTGAAAGTAAAAGCACAAAGGACTACACCCTTGTCATCCCGGATCAGACCCCCGCCACCGGCCAGACCCGGATTCCCTTTCGACACCCCATCGATGTTCAGCTTCGCCCAACCCACCGGGGGCGGACTCCAGTCGTGTGATCGGTCATCAGATGGAACTTGTGTGCGGCTTCTCAGGACATGGAGTGATGTCGCCCGCTGCGAAATGTCCGCAAAGGTTCTAACTTGCCGTACCACAGCAGTTGGAACTCCCTTGAGACAGTCTTTACCTTCAAAGATCAAGGTGTTCCTACACTTCCACAAGTGCCATGCCATATACGCAAAGGATGCGCTCCATCTATCTTCTTTCTTCACGTTGCTCAATGTCCATTGATTCACATCCAATTCGGTAAAGAACGAAGGCTCGAGAAAATTACCAGTTAGCTTTCGCCAAGCTTCCCTGACCGAAGGACAGTCCCTTAGCAGGTGCAACGTGGATTCTTCTAACCCGCATCTTGGATAGCCAGGCCAGTGAGAAAGATGGCGTCTAACCCGGACCTGGTTGCTTAGAATGCTATCGTGTGCTACCAAGAAAAGGAATGCCCGGACTCTCTGCTGCACAAGAGCTCTCCACACATGCCTCCAACCATCACCTTCTAAACCACCACTCCCGTTCTGAATCAAGGCTCTCGCCGACTGTGTCGTAAACTCGCCGGAGCTGGGCGCCCAATAGAACATGTCCGCAGCATCGGCATTCAAGCTAACTTGAATTGCTTGAAGCTTCAAAAGCGTATCCGTCGGTAGGAAAGATGAGAGGGTTTGCCAGTCCCAATTTCCGTTAACCCAGAGCTCACAAACCGTAGCCCCCAGCTGCTTTTCCGGAATTGGTAGCGTCGCCACATCCATCAAATATCGGTCTTCAAGCCAGCTATGCATCCAAAAAAACGTTGACATACCATTACCAATTGCCACCCGAAGTCCAGGGACAAGCAACTCAGCCCCATGATTGATTGCCTTCCAATTGCGGGACGCACCACTAACCATGCCGAACATATCTATATCTAGGCGCCCCTGACAGTGTTTACCTCGAGTAATTTGACTCCAGAGAGCCTCCGGATGCTGAATCATACGCCAACAGAGCTTGGCGAGCACCTCTTGATTCGTATCTCTCATGGCTCGTATCCCCATCCCACCCTTATCCACTGGTTTTTTCAAAGTGCCCCACGACATGAGGTGTATCCGCCGCTGCTGAGGGTTGCTGCCCCATATGAAGCCCCTCACCAGCTTGTCGATATCATCGCAGATTGTCCTTGGAATGAAGGTTGATTGCATGACGTAGAGAGGCAAACTTGTAAGCACCGACTATGCAAGGGCGACCCTTCCTGCGAACGAAAGTGTCTTAGCCTGCCACCCTCTTAGTCTAGCCGCCACTTTTTCCACCAAAAAGCGGTAGCGGTTGTTCGACATCCTACCACACGCCATCGGGACCCCGAGATAGTTTCCAAAGTCAGCCGAGACCGCCATGTCCATCTCCCCAGCGATTGTATGCCTTAGCTGGTCATCGACATCCCAACTAAAGAGCACCGAGCACTTGGAAAAATTAACTTTCTCACCCGATCTGTCACAATAGCGCTCCATTACCCTTTTCATCAACCGACCTTGTTGAACCGAGGCTTCACCAAATAGAATTAGATCGTCTTCGAAGAACAAGTGCGAGAGCTTGATGCCCCCCACGTCAACTGTCTTCCAGGATTGCTGGGTGACTTCATGATTTATCATGTGCGAAAGGAGTTCCGTGCACAAAATAAATAGGTAAGGTGATAGAGGGTCGCCTTGTCTAATCCCTCTCAAGGGCGTGAAGTGGTCGGCTTTCTCCCCATTCCACAACAAATCCGTTCTCCCTGATGTCTGTCCTGCCAGGATCACTTAAATGAACCTCTCTGGAAAGTGAGCTGCGCTCAACCTTTCTTTGAGGAAGTCCCAGCGCACCCGATCGTAAGCCTTCTCAAGGTCTAATTTAACCATCATCCACCGCTTCCTCTGCCTCCTCAACCCCATTGAGTGTAGAACCTCCTGGACAATAACCACATTATCAATAATCTGTCGGCCCGGTATGAAACTGGCTTGCATAGGGGAGATCAACACAGGCAACACCGGTTTGAGCCTATGGACAATCAGCTTGGAAGCGAGTTTGAAAACTACATTAAGTAGCGAGATAGGCCGAAGCTGCGAAGGCCGCTCCAGTGATTGCACTTTCGGTATAAGGACCAGCAGAGCATCAGTACAATTGGCGGGGAATCGACCTTGATTAACCATCCCAAGGACCGTTTCCGTGATCTGTTCACCCACCGTCTCCCATTCCTGCTGATAGAAAAACGCGGGGAAACCATCCGGATCGGGCGCTTTGTATGGCCCCATAGTCTTCAACATCTCCTGAACCTCCTCAGCTTTGAAGTTCGCACCCAACTGACGTGATTGCACCTCTGAGAGCAGCGGGAAGGCGAACATACATACTGGGTGAGCAAGTTGAGCATCGCCAGCAATCTCCGCCGTGTACAAGTTTCGAAAAGATTCAAGCACCATGTCACAGATCTCGTGGTTGTCATCCGTCCATGAAGCATCCGCTTTCTTCATTGCCGAAATACGATTGGACGACCTTCTCACCTTGGTAGCAATATGATAGTACCACGTATTCCGATCCCCTTCTAGAAGGAAGCTAGCACGAGACTTCTGAAACCAGTGAATTTGTTCCTGTTGGAGAACTATTTCTAGTTCTCTCAAGACCTCTTCTTCCAGATTCAAGTAATGTCGAGAGATCCTTGCAGCGAGTTTCTTCCTGATTCCCTCAAGCCGCCCCCATAAGTGCCTTTTCCTTCTAAACAAGTTTCCAAATACATCCCTATTCCATCGGTTCAGGGAAGTAGAGAGGGACTGAAGTGCTTCGGTTGCCTCCAGCTCTCCTTAATATGCTTAGAAAACTCCTCGTGAAGCAGCCAGCTCGCCTGGAATCGAAATGGTTGCACCCTGGAGTTGCTTGGCCGAAAATGCTCATCCAGACTGATTAATAAAGGCAGGTGATCCGAATATGGAGCAGACAAGTGACGAAGTAGAGCACTGGGAAACCGGTCTTGCCATTCCACGTTACATAGGCCCTTATCAAGCCTTGCCATCACCCTATTCTCCATACTTCTACCCCTCCACCAGGTATACGGGATGCAAGAGAAACCAATATCCAACAATTGCAAGTTATCAACCTCCCGTCGAAAGGTCTGCGAGGCTCTATTAGAGCTCACAGACGAGCTAGTGCGCTCTTGCTCGTTCAGGGTGGCATTGAAGTCCCCGGTCAGAAGCCAGGGGTTAGTATTTCGAGCTGCAAACTCCTCAAGCGAGCGCCACAAGCTCCCTCTACTGGCAGGTCTCGGAGAAGCATAAATTGCCGAGAGGATCCACGGTTCCTCTCCTCTACGGGTGACCTCCACTGTGATATGTTGTGGATGGGTAACTATCGTACTGACTTCGACCAAATTAGACCGCCAGAGTAGCCAGATGCCCCCAGAAAACCCTTCGGCCTCCACCCGCTCCCACTTATCATAACCAATCCGCTCGAAAACCCGATCAGCTTGATCTCCACTGATTCTTGGCTCCACCAAAGCAATCACACCCGGATTGTGCATTCTAATTAGCTCACGGATAGCATTCAAGAAGTTGTCACTCCCTGCTCCACCCGTGTTCCAAACAAGTATGCTTAGGCCGTTTAACATATTTATACAGTGGTTAAAAAGGAACCATCTGTGGTCATCGAAGCGGGGTCCTAGATGCTCACTGAGGTCCAGAGCATCCGTTATGGCTTGGGGTAGCATCACCCGACACAGTATACGTTTCTCTTCCGAAATCACCGGGAGGAAAGCCACTCTCATCCTGTTTGCAATTCACGGAACTTGTGCGAAGATAGGCCCCCTCCGACGAGTTGATAGGAGGAAGCTTCTCCGAGTGTGAACCCGAATCGTCTCCACTGGGATACTCATTGGTGAGAATTCCTACAGCAGACTGTCTAGTGAATTTTGGTTTGGCCGGGAACCCGGTTCTCTTGTGATGGCCAAAGTTAGGGCCTTTGACATAGGCACCGCGAGGACCTGTGTTGGCTTCTGTGGACGTTCGGAAGGACGAGAAGTTTGTGGCTTTTGTGGTCGTGGTATGGGCGCTAGATTTGGCAGCGGAATTCTTTGATGGAGGCGGCTTAGTTGATTTTGGTGGGGGTGCGTTCGGGGTGCCTTGGTTAGGGACGTTGGGCGAGGTTTCTTTGAGCACTTCCGACGTTGCCTTGTCTCCCAGGGTAGACCCTAAATTCTCGCCCTCAATCACAATACTCTCCTGTTGATTGCCCAAGATCTCAGCACTAGAATTTCCTTGAATAAGATTTTCCTTATTCTGATATTCCATATCTTTATCCATATTCTCCCCCCTTCCTAAAATATCATATCTAGACTCAACTGGTACCGTAAAATCCTCCGAAATTGGTTGTTGGGATATATCCCCCTGAAATTGCTCCTTTGCCTGAGCATTTGAATTTGTTGGCTCCGGCGCCCCCCCGACGGTGCCCTGCTCTGTCGATATGGTCAGGTTCAACAAAGTTGAGGAATTTCCACCTGGAGGCTGATTCTTCGTTGGAACCGAACCCTTCCGGCGACTATTACGCTTAACTTGCATCCACTCCCCATGAGCTTGCTTATCCATCAGGGCTTGCTGAGCAGCAGCATTGTCGGTTTCACGCTGAGCCCTCGACTCATGACTCCCTTCTGCTGCACAATCCTCAATTGAATGCCCTATTCTGCCACATTTGAATCACATCATCCGGATACCTTCGTATTGAACAGGCCAGACCTTCCCATCCAACTTGAATTTAGATAGGAGGGGTTTGCTCAAATCGATCTCCACACTCAATCTTGCATACCGACCTCTATCCGCCGACGCCGTCGTGTTGTCCACCCTCCTTACCTTTCCTATCTTGCCTCCAATCCTAACCTAGGATCAAAATATTCGATAGGAAGGTTTGGAATTCTCACCCAGACTGTGAGGGTTTTGATTTCTTCCACCTCGGCATCAAACCTTGGAACCCACTCCCTAATAGCCAGGTAGTTGTCGCCGATCATCCAGGGGCCCTCCATGACTACATGATCATAATCTGCATGACTTGCGAACCTTGCTATGTAGTAATCATTCCCGAGATCCACCAACGAGAAGTGAGACCGAAGCCCCCCCTTCTGCGATAACCTCCGATGCAACTGCATATAACCCGGTCCCTTGTCGAAGAGCTTGATAATCAGCGTGTCTTCCCACGGCTTCCTCAGGGCTAACTTCTCCGCTCTGTTCAGTACAATTGTCGGGCAAAAAGGGTCCTCCTCCTCTGGAGTGATGTCATCATCGATCACATAGCCATCCCCTGATATCACATCTCCATAGATCGGATTCGAATGGGAGTTGACGAACCCCACCCCAACCTTTCCCATCAGTGTGTCCTTGTAGTTCGCTTTTGACGCGGCATTGACATTCAAACCTTCCCCGAGTTCAGGGAATTGTTCCTTAGAGACTCCTTCGCCGACTTCTGTTGCTACACCAAAAACAACATCAACCTTGGGAAGATGGTCAATTGGCTGCTGCACTACCGGATTGTCCGGCGGCTCATCGGAATGCACAAAAGAGTGCCTAACCGGGCTCCTCGACCGCTCTCTCTCACTCGCCATTCCCAAAACAAAATTTTCTCAGTTGAAAAATCAAAACTAAATAATTTTTTTTAAAATCACGGCAGCAACGTACATCAGCCCATTTATTGCCGCACGATTGCCGTCAAGGATATTTTAAACAAAGAAAAAGTAAATAAATAGAGTACATATATTAATATTTTCCATTAGCTAGCTTTTAAGTATGCTTATACTCCTTATAGTAATTGATTAGCACTGTCATGAGTAGGTTGTAGAAAAATAAAGGTCACTAAGGATTAAGGAAAATGGAATTAATGATTGATAGGAGTAGATTCGTAACTTATTAGTTATTGAAATTTTTTTAATGTCAGTTTATGAGTTTCCTACCCCTCTGTTAATTAAAACATATCGTTTATTATTTATGGACATTTTTTTAGAATAATAAAAACTATATCAAATATTGACTTTTTAAAAAATTTGTTTTTATAAATTCAAATTTAATAGTAATAAGTATGAAATTGTTTAAAAAAATTATTTAAAAAGTTAATATTTTATATAGTTTTTAACGCCTACAAAACGTGCATTAATAGTAAAACGGCAAGTTCTAATTAACGGATGGAGTATTAGAAAACCTAAATATAGTAAATATTCTTTTATGAAAATGTTTCTCTCTAGTCTCTTTTTTCCAGTGAATTACACATGATACATTTACACTAGATGTAAAATTTTACACTACAATTTATTTTAAAAAAGGAGAATTATTTGATTAAAAAATAAAATTTTATAATCTTTTGTGTTTGCAAATCATCCATTTTTCGTGGTCTTAGTCGCTTATATACCTCATACGTACATTAAAATAATGAATTTATTAACACCCAAATTATATAGTATAGGGAGTCTATTAATTTACACAATATACACACACTATATATACATGTCTATATGGACAAAAATATTTCTCATACTGAATTAACAAAATTTCATCCCTTTGGGTACGCTACAAGCTTAATTAATAGCCACACCTACACCGTCACCACCACGGCACCGCTGCATCAAACGCCGTCACCACCCCCAAAAATCCTCCATGATCGATCCGGCAAAAAAACCACCGGAGAATCGGATCCACCTGTTCGACCCGGTCGGACTAATTACCGACTCCTACGCAAGCCACGTCATCAGACCGGCAAGGCGCGCGACGCGATCTCACGACGGCGGATCGCCATTGAGATTCGCGGTCGAATCCAAGTCCACGGCCAACGGAGGCGAATCGGACTCGTCCTCGCCCCGCCTGTGGAGCACAACGGCGCCGAAGCCCCCTCCGTCGCCGGATTCACGGACGCAGGCGATAGCGAGGGGCCGGAGAGAGCTGATGGAGATGATCAAGGACATGCCGGAGTCCTCCTACGAGCTCTCCCTAAGAGACATCGTCGATCGGAAATCCATGGCTGTGGAAGACCACAAGAATCCGATCAAGCTCGCTAATTCCGTAGAGGATCCGAAGGAGAGGCAGAGGAAGAAGATGAGCAAGAAGATGTCAAGGAGCAGAAGCGTCGACAATGGCGGATTCCTTCTCAAGACGTCGGTTTTTCCGATGTCGTTCTGGCTGAAGACGAAGAAAAAGAAGAAGAAATTGGCGGCGAAGCCTCCCCTGCACTCACCGACGAAGACTAAATCGGATGCATCGAGTGAGAGCGAGAGCGGAGGGATTTCTAGCAGCAATGCTGCCAGCGCCACCAGCAGCCGCAGCAGCAGCGCTAGCAGCCACGGGTAAGTTTCTGAATTAATTCGATTAATTTTATCCTAAAATCAATTGACAATAATTTTAATATTTTTGGGATACAGAAAGAGGAGGAATAGATTTCTTCCGGATTGCTTTTCCTTCAAGGTGAAGAAGCAAACATGACCGTATAAATCATGTAATCCAACCAAACTTCAAACAAACCCCCAATGATGTACAATTTTTTGTAAGTAAAGTTCACCATCTTTTACTTCATCTTCAATCTCACATTTTGTTGTAAAACAAGCCTAATTTTTTGTAAGTAAAGACGTAAAGTTCACCATCTTCTTACTTCACCTTTGTGTTGATTTTTGTAGAACTTGTATGCAATATTTGAGCAGTAATTAATAGGCCTATGATATGATCCGAGTAGTTCGAGTTCGGTTCAAAATTGGCTCAATATAAGTTTGACTTAAGCTTGTTCATTTATTAAATGAGTTGAATATGAGCAGATTTTTAAGTTTGATTCAAAGCTCGTCTCTGTTCAGTTTAAGCTCGAATATCTTGATTTTTGTGAAATTTATAAATTTTCTTTTAATGCTAAAAAGTAGAATTGTTTAATACTAAAAAAAAAAACTCAGTTCAAGTCAAGTTTGAACACAATTTTAAACTCAAGTCCAAATTTAGACTCAGCTAGTTTACATTCGACGTGTTCTACTCGAATAACAGCCCCAACGGAGTATGTTGAGTATAGATAGGGGTTAATTTGGAGAGTTGGAAACAAATTGTGAAATGCGTGGAGATGGAAACTGGAATTGAAGCTAGCTGGCACGTCAGCGGCGTAATCGTGGGCACAAGCCCACCAAACGTGAGGCCGGCCAACTAATTACTGATGGTCACGTTGATAAACCTATATACTACCTAGTATATGATACTGAATTTGTCACTTCATTTTTTTAATGTACGTTAAGGATTAGGATAGTATCCATTTAGAATTGAAATAAATGAGTTTCCTTGCATTGGTAAATAAAAAGCGGTCAAAAAAGAAATGAATTTCCTCGTCATAAAAAAATATTATTGTTGTGTGTTTGGTAAGGTACATGTACATTAACTATATGTTTAGTAAGATCATTTGGTTTGATATCTAACATATACGAGTCACTTGATTCGAATTCGGGTATCCTAGAGGCTCAAGTGGAGGATCATTTCTAATTTGAGCCTCTAGGCTCATTTTAACCTAACATCAAAATAATATGATAATCCAAACTCACCCAAATCCAAAACAACTAAATTTGAATCAACCAAAACCTAGTAGTAAAACATTATCCAAATCAATCCGAGTTGACATGGACGAACTGTTAATCAACTTGGATAGAAACATAAGTGATGCGAATATCTCATTTAATATGTAAAAAAACTCTTTAATACGGAGTGCATACTAATATAATTAGTAATAGGGTTATTTGCAAAACTAACCTAAAAATCCGGTTGGGTTGCACTCCCTATCTCCTATCCATATTATTTGCAAAAAGTTAGCCCAAACCCTTTAAAATTTGCAGCCCAGTCGGTTACAATAGGAAGAGAGACCGGTTGCATTGATGGAGGAGAGAGAGGGAGACGTGTGGGGGGAGTTAATTGACAAAAGCATGTCAATTCAACTGTCGATAGTTGCTCCATCTCTCTCTCTCTCACAGAAAATAAAAAACGGAAGGAAGAAGATGAAGGAGTTCGGAGAAGAACAAGAGCAAGTCTGCAGAGGAGAAGAAGAGGCGGACATCAAACAGGCCACACACCCCGAAAATGGATATATTGGTTGTAGTTAGATGGGGAAATTGGGGGAATGGGAGGATTGGCGAAATTGGAGGAATTGAGGATTTTGGGGGAATTGGGGAAATTTGGGAACGACTATGTGGAATACGAAATACCAGGAGTAGGGCGACTTGGATATGTTTAATCTTGCGATACCTTTGAACATTTAATGGATTTGCCGACACTTTGATTTCTGTCATGTTTGTAGTAGTCAGATGTCATGTTTATAACTCAACCTGTCATGTTTGTAGTAGTCAGGCGAGGTATGGTTTAATGTTTTCCTGGTTCTAGTGTAGCCCTCCCCCCTAAACCCATGCGGTAAAAAGAGAGAGGATAGAGGGGATAAGACAGAGACAAAGATAGAGGGGGGGGGGGGGGGGGGGGAGTGACGGTAAGGGGGAATTAATATAATTTGAATTAAATCTTAAGTTTCAGAGAAAAACCATCGAACCATTAATATAATTTGAATTAAATCTTAAGTTTCAGAGAAAAACCATCGAAGGAGAAGCAAGTGATCGAGCTGGGGTTTATTTGCAGTTTGACGTGTAAGCAGTTAGTTTTAACTGGACACCAAAAGCAAAACGACATGCCACATATTGGAACCGACTGGACAAGAGTTATCGGAGAAACATATTCACCATCGACTTCGGATAAAAAATGGGTAAGTTTGCTTTCGATAAAAAAAATCAGAGAGAGAAAGTATGCAGAGGAGATAGAGGACATGAGAGAGAGAGAGAGATTAGTGAGGATAAGACAGAGAGAGAAAAGTAAAAGAAGGTCTGCAGTGGAAAGAGAAAGCCTGCAGAAGAGAGAGGGAGAGAGAGAGTGTGTGTGTGTATGTGAAAAAAGAAAAGTAAAGTTGCAGAAGAGAGAGAGATCAGTGGGGATAAGACAGAGAGAGATGGAAGGGTCTTCTCTCCTCTACAACTTTACTGTTGCTGTTTCACTTCGAAGAAGAAGCAATTGGGTGGGGTTTATTTGCAGGTTGACATGTAAGCAGTTAGTTTTAACTGGACACCCAAAGCAAAACGACATGACACATATTGGAATCGACTAGACATGAGTTATTTGAGAAACAAATTCACCATCGACTTCAGATAGAAAATGGGTAAATTTGCTTGAGATTTGAGGGAGACACCTCTCGCATAACCTTTATCGAAAGCAAACTTGCCCATTTTCTATCCGAATTCGATGGAGAATCTGTTTCTCCGATAAATCTTGTCCAGTTGATTCCAATATGTGTCATGTGATTTTGCTTTAGGTGTCCAGTTAAAACTAACTGTTGACACGTCAACATGCAAATAAACCCCCGCCCAAATGCTTCTTTGAAGTGAAAGAGTAAGAGTATCTTTTTATACCCCCTCACTGACACTCTACTGATCTCTCTCTCCTCTCATACTTCACTTTTCTTTTTCACCTCTCTCTCTCTCTCTCCCTCCCTCCTGTCATTTCTCAATTGTTTTTTCTCTCTCTCCGCCTCTCTCCTCTGCAGACGAGACTTGTTCCCCCTCTCTCTCTCTCTGGCCAGGTGTCACACATTGGAAGGTTGCATCCCCCCTCCCTTACCTGCTACCGGCTCCAAGGGTTTTCCAATTATCCGGTTTCACTCAATTATAAACCGGGTTGGGTTAACCTTGCAACACTTTCAGGTTTTTGGGTTAGTATGTGCAATTCCCTCATTAGTAATATACCCCATCCGTTAATTAAAATTTGACGTTTTACTATTTACGCACGCTTTTTTAGGTGTTAAAAACTATATAAAATATAAACTTTTTTAAACAATTTCATAATTATTACTATTAAGTATGAATTTATAAAAACAAATGTAAAAAAAAGTTAATACTCCCTCCGTTTGATATTATTTGACGTTTACAAGCAAAACACACAAATTAAGGTAAATTAATTTCTTGTACTCTCACATCAATTCAAGAGCTCCCATCTTGAATCTCAGAGGCCCTGCAACTCTCAGGTTCATCATTGCACTTTATTCTAACCAATCCAAATTGCTCCGTACTTAAAACTTTATTTGAATTTCATTTTCTAATTCACAATAATAGGGAAAGAAAATGAAAAGCTGGTGGGATGCAGTACAACAATAGTGATGTAATTAATTACTTATGGAACGACAATTAATTTGATATGCAGCAGATTGTCTAAAACCTCATTTAAAATAGAACGGAGGGAGTATTTTATATAGTTTTTGTCATTCTAAAAAAGTGTACATGAATAGTAAACGACACGTTTTAATTAACAGATGGAGTATTAAATAAGATGCTGGTCAAATACCTACTTATCTAAAAGATCTAGAAGGTCGTTGTGTATACAGGGAACAGATCGAAAGAACATTTCACTTCCTATGTTTTTTCAGGTTAACGAATACTTGATGTGGCATCTTATGCACCATTTTCGTACTACTTGTTTTAGATGCCCAATTTTATCTGTTTGTTTTTCAATAAGATAGTTTTTTTGTGGCAAATAAAGGTACTCATCAATCGTTCATTAGTTGAAAAAGGAAATCTAACTTATAACCTTTTAATCGAAAATGATCGTTTTTTCCGGACAAATTCGGTAGGTGAATAGGCTGAAAAAACGGTGACGGACAAACGGTCAAACATGCTACAAACAAATTAAGAAGCAGCAGCAAAGCAGAAATACCAAAATATAAGGGTGCAGTTACAGACGCAGACTAGCACAAACAATGAAGGAACAATAGCAGTGAGACACAACGTACTCTTTTGTGAGCCGAGAAAGCAGAAGCAGCTGCGGACAGGAGACGTCACCCCGAAGCCGTCGAAAAAGAGAAGCACTGGCAAAGAAACAAGCGCCTAAATAGACAAACACTGAGATGAAGCAAATCCAGACCCCGACAGAAGCTCAGAAGCGGCACCACCATTGAGCACCGTACCCGAAGGGCAGGGACAAGGCGAAGGAGGTTGAATTAGGGAAATAGGATTGGAAGCAAAATGCCCCAAAATAGCCGCAAGAACATGAGCAAATGACTCGCCGAAGCTGGACCTAATCGAAGACCGGGAGCAAGAGGAGGCTGATAGGCCCTTAGGAGGGTGTGGATTGGGGGTGGTGCGAATGCCTGAAATAGGGTTGACGACATATGAATTGAGGTCTCGATCCCGCAACAACAAAAGCCCCATGAGAGATGGGCATTCCAATGAGGTGACGATTAAGCCCCAAATGAAAGGGGATTTGGAGGGAGGACATGAGAACCTATAGTTGGTCAAACCGGTGGAGCCAGAGACGGTAACGGAGACATCAGAGACGGCCGTGATGGTGGAAGCTGATGGTAAGGCTGACTGCAATTTGGAGGAAGAGGACACCGAGGAAGAGCGTCATAGTCAAAAGACAAAGAAGAAGAAGAATACGGCGAGAAAATGGGCTTCCGAAGGAGGACTGGGGGCCAGAAAGGAGATGATCGAAGCAACGCGCTACCACCCTGAAGCCCAAAAAAGAAGCGGACTACGGTATTCAGGCTCCTGAAGGAGAGTTTGGGCTCCCTCTCTCTATTCTAGAGAGAAGAAGGGAGAGTTTTTTAAAGGTCTAATACTATAATTGAAAATGATCATTTCTTATAGTGTTGGTTCCAAATTTTTAAATTAAACTAAATTAATTGACACATAAAAAATTAACCGGCTTACTATACATATGGTTTCATATCACCAAACACATGGTGTGGTCACCGACTTTCAGTGTCGACAAGTTTTTTTAACAATTTTTTTTTGTTGACATGGGAATCCGTTGTGAGTAAAATGATAGTCAATTTTGTTGACACTGACTTCCTGTGTCGGCAAGATTTTTCTAAACCAAAAAAGTTTACCAACACATGTATTTGACGATAGTTTAGCGATCGTGCATATAACATGACCCAAAATTAATAACTGCCTTCATTTTAATATGAACATATATGGATACTACGATAGGAACAAAATAACTCTTTTTTATTAAAAAAGAAAAAGAAAGTCAATTCATATAATCCTTTCCCACTTATCATTTCTCCATATAAAATACCACTATATATATATACCTCATAATTCATTCATAATCAACATATATCAAACGGATATCCAAGATAAACAAGTAAATACGAGAAGAAATATATAAAAAAATGCATATGGAATAATAGTTGTTTTGTTGTCCAATAGTTTGTATTTTTTTTACCTAATAATAATAACAATAAGTTTGTATTTTGTTATATTTTTTTGGAAAAAATAAAATAAATAAATTGTGTTTTCCCATTGGCCCTTGTTTGCTTCGAGAAATTCATAATTTTCTAAGGAGCGTTTGGTTGAATCCTCAGAGCAGACAAACGCTGACCCTAACCGACTTTCTAAACAAATCCCTAAACAATTTCCCCCAAAACACACCCAATCCAAATTCCTTTCTCTCTACATCGAATTTTCTCTCCCTTCCTCATTGCTTTCCTTCGTCTCCCAGTTGACCAGGTACGTTCTTTTTGTTTGCCCTAGTTTGTGCGATTTTGCCATTTGATTGCTGCATCGAATCGGTCTTTCTGTTCACTTTCCGGAGTTTTTTTTTTCTGTTGTTTGTAAACGGAGTGGAGTTCCGTTTTGGGGTTTAGGTGCGGGTCTACTTCGAAATCGGTATATGGATTTCAGGTGGATTGTGAATTTCGCCTTGTTTATTCAAGATTTGTTCCCTCTTATACGATATTGCGTTTGATTGGATTTTGCTGGGTGCATATGCGGATCTTTGGATTCGTTCGGCTTCGTCGTATGAGTGATTTTATGCTTACACTCCAGCTCAAGGCGATTTGATGCAATAGGAATGGTATCAGAGCTTTTAGGGTTCATCTTGGCGCATTTATGTAGTTGTTTTTGGATGAGCTTGACTATATGATTGGATCATGTTTTTGATGCCAAGACATGCTTCATTGTTGTGTGCTCATGAAGTTATGAATGACAGGAAGACAAACTTGGGTGGGAAATTTTAGTCAGAGAACAAGGCTGGCATGGCTAATAATGCGGCATCTTGCGCTGAGAGGGCGACCAGCGATATGCTGATCGGTCCTGACTGGCAAATAAACATGGAGCTTTGTGATATTATCAACATGGATCCTGGGTAACATTTTCTCACTCACTCTTGAACCTTGATCGTAGTGAAATTGATTTTATGAATTCTATATAGACATTTTGTGTTATGTTGGTCCTTGAGACATTTTAGGCTATAGCCTAATTTGGCACTTGAGCTAGTGTAGGAAGTGAGATGTGCTGTTAACTTTGTTCTCTGCTGCTGGATTCCCCCATGAAGACATTTTAGGCTATAGCCTAATTTGGCACTTGAGCTAGTGTAGGAAGTGAGATGTGCTGTTAACTTTGTTCTCTGCTGCTGGATTCCCCCATGAATTTTACTCTGATTTCGAAAGCATTCTCATCCCATGAATGATAATGGAAAAAATGCATTGTACATAGGGATATGACTGTTTAATTCTGTAGTGACGGAGAGTTTCTCCATGGAAAGCGATTGTGCCATTGATTTGATAGATATTTGTTTTTAATAAATACTAGTTCTGGTAGTATTATGTACTCTTTTTTTTTGCCTAAAAGCATGTACCATCTGTTGTAGGCTTGAGATGATCTTGTTTATTATGATCTCTATTTTTCAGTTACTGTGATATGCTGATGAATTCAGATAATGATTTATTTTTTGTTTATTTTTGTCTGTTGTCGCTGGAAAATTTTCAGGCAAGCAAAGGAAGCCTTGAAGGTTATCAAGAAGCGCCTTGGACATAAACATGCAGAAATCCAACTTCTGGCTCTTTCTGTTAGTATCCTTCCTTCTGTGCTGCAATTACCATGGCTGTCTTTGATTGAGAATTGAATTCAATACAGTATTACAGTTCATATTGTTTGTTTTAAATATTTGAGTTGTAGAGCAGGAAGTTGTTCTGTGGTTGCATTATTGTCTACTGTTATAAAAACCCTTTAAAATACTGGGATTACTCACTGTGATTTTAATTTATAAGGAGAAATAATAGAGGAGAATAACAGTTAGAAGTGGATTAATTTGGACTCTTTATTTTCCTAGAAGCTTTAGTTACACAAAATTGAAGATCTTGTGCACCTCGCCCAGGGCTGTATTACATGGAAGAAAAAAAAATTGGATCCAAATGTCAGTAGATAAAAGATTAAATACAAATAACAAAGTCCTCGGTGCATTTTTTTAATTCTGCAACTGAACCTGTTCTTAGTAATGCTTATTCAAGATCCCAAGTATTCATATATTCTGCTTACTATGATTGTCATGTAATCCCTGTGCTCATGGCTCCACTTGGCCTTTGTGGTTGCAGGTGCTAGATACTCTCAGCAAAAATTGTGGGGAAAATATACTTCAGGCAATTGTTGAGCGTGATATCCTACAGGATATGGTCAAAATAGTGAAGAAAAAGGTGCATCCCCACCCCTACCTTAAACCACTGTTCCCTACTGCTTATTTTCTCAACCCTTTTATATGGCCAATTCGATTGACATGTTCGAAAACTTCATTCGCAGCCAGAATTACGTGTGAAGGAAAGGGTACTCACCTTGATAGACACATGGCAAGATGCACTTGGGGGACAAAGGGGAAGATATCCACAGTACTATGCTGCATATAATGAATTAAGGGTAATTGCTTGCACTTCACCCCCTTCCCCTTTATTCCAGAGCTGAAATATCCCCAATGTTGGGGGTTAGTGTACTACAATTTTATTTTTAACTCAGGCTTCTGATGTGTGGATTCCATATAATGCCCAGAAGTGAAATACCCTCTTGGCTCTTGCACAATCTTTGTTCTAAATGTCTTCATTCTGTTTTACTTTTCGTAGAACACATGCCACTTGGTCGCTTTCATCTTATTTTTAATGAAGCTTGCATATTATGCATTCCCCATCCCCCACAACTACAACAGTTGCTGCATTCATCAATGTTGGTTGATTGGTTCCATATTCAATGCCTTCAGTCTATCAATACTATTGTGTTTGTACTAGATTTATTTTCAAAAAAAATTCTGTGTTGTTTTGCTATTACTGATTTCCATGACATCCTTCGAGTCCATATAGTTATGCCTCTCGTGTACTTCACACTGACCCCTCGTGTACTTCACACTGACTTTGTCCCTTCACTGCCATTTTCTTTGTTGATATGGCAATTAACTTGCATTCAGAAGTATATTGCTCAAGCAGTTTGGTGTTTTCATCATTCATAAAATTTGTGTAATTGGCAGTCTGCTGGAGTAGATTTTCCTCCTAGAGAAGAGAATAGTGTGCCATTGTTTACTCCACCACAAACACAGCCAATAGCGCGAGCAGTTCCTACACATGAAGAAGCTGCTATTCAGGCTTCTCTACAATCTGATACTTCTGGGCTTAGGTACTACTGAATGCACCACACATCATGATTTATTTATTCAGTAGGGGATTCGCTATCTTTTATTTTTGTGATTCGTTACTCAAGCATTGTTAATCTTGCTTGTATTTGGGTTTCCCTTCAAAAGAAAACGAAACTGTTCTGTCAGTAAAAGCTTTCAATATGCTATTCTTGTAGGGTACACATGCATGCAGCTTGTGGTGTTTTCTGGTTGATTGACTTGTGAAATGTGTTATTTGAGCATAAACCTGTGTCATTGAGGCAATTATCTTAAGGAGTTAAAATGATTGATGGTTTAAGACTTTAAGTAAATATTGCATTTTGGGTTGAAGGAATGTTGACTGTCGAGATATTTAATGACTTGTTATAAGGAGCTGAAAGGTACATTGCTCGGATAAAAGTGTGGTACAATAAAAAATGTTCCCTTATGTTTTTTCAGCTATAAAATGAATCATAAAAAGAGAGAAAGGTTAATGTTGTATGTGCAAAAACTTCAATTATAGTGTTACATTATCTGTTTGGATGCTATCTTAAAATTGAAAATCCAGGGAAATTATAAATCCACTTGCAGGATATGGGATACCACCACTATTCAATTCACATAATTTCATGTGTGTTTGTTGGTATAACTAGCATTGCACTGAATTATATTTGGTTATTAGTTTCTGCATTGTCATGTCTCTGCTATGACCATCATATATATCTAATTTTTTAGCATGAATGCATGATGATGTCAATCATATAGTTCAATGCATTTTGCAGCTTGCTCGAGATTACAAATGCGAAGGGACTTGCTGATGTGCTAAATGAGATGCTAGGCGCCCTGGATCCCCAAAATCCCGAGGTAACATTTCATGTTGTATATGTTGCTGAATACATTGTTCAGTGGTTATTCTTTTCATGACAAGATGTTTTGCAATTTTTTCAAATTCATTGTCTACCCTTGGGGTTTGTTTGTAGGGAGTCAAGGAGGAAGTGATAATCGACCTTGTTGAGCAGTGTAGGAATTATCAGCCACGTGTTATGACACTTGTGAACAATACTGTGTATGTATATGTACTCGTAATTTTCTTGATAACCAACTTGACTATCCCTGTGATGCGAGTTTCTAAAAGACTAAATTCTGTGTTTAGGGATGAGCAACTCCTTTTTCAGGGTTTGGCATTGAATGATGATTTGCAGCGTGTTCTTCAGCGGCATGATGACATAGCAAAAGGAGTTGCAAATCTCCGCTCAGGACCTGCAACTGCAGTTGCACCTCTTATGAATGTCAATCACGAGGATGATGAGTTGGAGGATGAATTTTCTCAGCTTGCTCATAGGTGAATATTTGCTTGCTTTTACTGCCTTGTTTTGTTTCCATGGTTGTTTGTTGGTAACATAGCTCACAATTTGCAACCACTTACGAGTGATGTGTACAGTAAACAATTCGAACGATATGCCTATTTACCGAAGTAAATTGGATTATGTGATTGCAGGTCAGGGAAAGATGGTATGCAAGGACTGAGTCGGAGGACACCCAATTCCAGATTTGAACCTGAGATGTCACAAGTGAACCCTCTTATTCCTCCCCCACCTGCATCCAAGAGGCCAGTTGTCACCGAATCTAGCATGGTTGATTATCTCAGTGGCGAATCTTATACGTATGGGAGAACCTCTGAGAATACCGAGCCTCCATTGTACTCAGCTTCAAGCCATGATCAGCCAGGCTCTACTTTGCCGTTCAGTCCTCCCCCTCCATCCTATGGAGTGAATACCAATTCACCACCCAACTTTTCTTCCGGCCCTGTATATGACGAACCGACTTCAGCAGACAAATCAGAGGCATTACCTCCAGCTCCTTGGGATTCTCCTAGTGCTGTAAGCTTGCCGCCACCACCTTCTAAACATTCCCAAAGGCAACAATTCTTTGAGCAACAATCTCCTCTTGGAGGCGATCCTTCAAGCGGTGGTTCCCCTTCGTCTTATGATAGCTTGGTCGGGCAAACTCAGAATCTGTCCATGAATCCATCAACCCCACCGAAAGAGAAGCAGGAAGAAGCCCTATTCAAAGATCTGTTGGATCTTGCCAAATTCAAGTCCTCCACTTCGAAACCCGGTAACAACAATAACAAGTCATATTGATTGGCTATATGGTATGCATTGTTTTTGTGATGATTGCAGGCTTTTTGCACGCATATTATCATCCGGGGCTGTCTCATGGGCGAATAAATATTAGGAATTCCTTTCCTGATGGATTGCGGTGGGTTCATATCTAAATCAGTAGGTCTTGTTGGTGTGTTTTTTGCATATGTAGAGATCAACTCTCTTGTGGATAAATGAGTGTACTTTCTGGATGTATATTTCTCCATATATGTTCTCATTTACATTCCTGTGATTTTGATATGCTTTCTTCACCATCTTGGCCCCCTTGACAAGTATTATTACTCCATTTCGTCTATCACGAAATCGGAACTTGCTAAAGTCGGAATCTGTGGTTGTTTCCTTGCCTGCTTGATGGGTGATTGATGTCAGTGATCATATCTTGCTAAAAATGCAAATATGCATGACCAGACGATCATCTGAAGGGAAAAAAAGACCCTTGATTTGAGGATAAATTGATGGGGTGGGGTTTGAAAAACTCTCACAGAAACAGCCCACATGTTTACCCCCTTTCCAGATGAAATAACAACTCCTTTTTAGCAGAGAAAATTATTAGAGTTTCTCTCTGTGTAATCCAACCGTGCAAACGTGTGGCTTGAAATCTATGCAATCCAATACAATAATAAAGAAAACTCTGTATAATTGCAGAAGAACAAAAGAGAAGAAACAGCAACAGCTAGATACGAAATCAATCACTCAGAACATTCTTTAAAGCTGTCCTTCCAGGTCTTTGTAGGCCCCACCTCTTGAGTCTTTGAGTTGTGAACATGGTCAACTCCCCCTTGACCTTCCTGTACTGCTGGCTCTTACTAGACATCTACACACTGTAAAGACTAAAGATGATTGCTTGTTGTGTGCATTAAGAGAAAAACCCTTTACTGATAGATGATGTCTCAAAAAGAGCATGTGAGCGTTGTTGTACTTCCCCTTTTGTACCTCACTGCATCATAGCCTCCTCAAGCTCAATGTTATGCAGTGAATCCGAAAGGCGAAAGGGTGTTGCTAAACCCACTAAGAAAAATCTACAAGCGCAACGAAAAGGGTCCTTGGTTAGCAACCTTCGTTGGCTCAATCGGTTCTTAGTTTGGTGAGCTTAAATACTCGCAAAAGAAAAGAGCCAATTTTAGTTCATCCTAAAACCAATTGGCGATAGCCGATAGGAACAATTCACATATATTTTTCAATTTCTTTATATTCGATGTGGGATATGCCATTTGTCCAAATTAAGTGCGCTTTTGACAGCACCATACTGAGAGTGAGATGATATAGTTGTAGCAGAAAGGAGAAATTGCTGTCTGATTAGTAATCAACCTTGGTTGATTAAAAGAAAAAAACAAGAAGCTGTTTCTGCATCAACTTTTAAAACATTTTGCTGGTTTCTGATGGCTCCTTGATGATCTGAATGAAGAAGAGGCACATGTTCGCGTCGATTTATTAGTATTTTTATCCATTGGAGGTCACAGTAAGTAGCTTTTAGAGTATAATATGATAGCCCTCTGTTGTGCTTGTGATGGTGTCCATCATCTTTGCAAATTCATATACTACTCCAAAACTTTTTAGGGTCCTTTTGAGGGATTATAAAACTGATTTGTCTGGCCTCTTAGCTATCTGAAAGGGATCAAAGGGGAGCTCCCCTGATGTCCGAATGATTGGAGTTTTCGTCACTCACTCGTGCGCTGTAAGGATTTCATTACAAGGTACAAGCATTGCTTTTTCTGTACACACATCCTTATTACCAGGGAAATCATGTTGTTGGTGCATTCATATATGATCTCTAGCAGTAACTTCAGCTACTTTTCGACGCTTGTTGTTTGATTGCAAGCTAAGACACGAAAACATTATGCCTTATAAGGTAACTGATGAGGCATGGATGCTTCACCAAACAGATCATGTAAGGCTAAAATGTTTGGTTTGATTATTAAAATGTGTCTACTTTACCTTTTGATGAACACTAACCCTCATATGATAATCATGTAGGGAGTAATGAAATGAGGCCTTGTCTGCCACTGTCTCATCTTTGTGAAGCACACACCTTGGCAGCTTCCACACAGAGCTCTCCACTGTCTGGTGCTATTAAAACGTCGCACGAGGCAGTGTGCATTTTCGGACAAGCTTAGCACAAGTGATATTTGGTAGCAATATTTGTTGAGAGAGATCAAGCTATGTCAAGTTCTTGGAGGCACAAGCTTTTGATCTTCAGCCTAATGATGTCTCTCTTCCTTGTGTCGGAATCTTCAAGATTGCCCAAGGCAGTGTTTGAACAGATGCTTCCGAAGAGCCTCCCTCCCCATTCTTCAGCGCCTTCCAAACGCGCAAACTTTGTGTCTTCATCTGTGCCTGATGATGATGCCTCTTCGTCGTCTTCTACTATGGGGAATCATCAGCTAAGCCAGCCTTCTTCAGACGGCAAAGTCTAGCTCCTCGCAAACGAATGCACTCAAGTGATCAATCATCACATGATTGTGCTTGAGCTAGATTAGCAGCTCAGCTAACTGCTTCATTGTAGATTCTCTCTCACACTTCTCCGCGGAAATACTTTGTAAAGATAGCTTGAGTAGATGAATGTAGAATAGCTATTCATTCTTTGATCAGATGCCGAATTTCATGAAATCTGCAGCAATGCAAATGGCTCAGCTTCTACATGTAAGTTGTTTTTTTGGCACTTTGTATATTTTTGCTGTGATTTTTCCACACATCTATAGAGAGTACATCCCTTTCATTATCTGATCTCCTTCTATTTGGCCCTTGGATTGCCATCTCATCGACTCGAATCTTCATGTTCAATATTAATCATCAACAAGAATCAATTGAATCAACGACAACAACAATCCTAGTCTATTTCGCTCATAACAGGGTCTGGAGGGTTGAGATGTACACACCCTTTGCCCAAACACTTTGAGATGGTGTTTCTGAGTGACCCAGTGTTGTCAATTCAAGACATGGTCACAATTCAGCAAAAAAACATTGTCAAATCCACACTCTGTGTAAAGCAACACACATACATTCCTAAGTAAGCAAAGATATATGGAGCATTATCGGCTTTCGTAAAGAGGCACTGTCATGGAATGATCTCCTGTGCTGCTTGTGTCTCCAGCTGAGTTGTATGATAGCAAGGCTCTATTCAGCAACTGTTGCTCGCTGTCTTCCAAGTTCGATTCATGCTTGACCCGCGATCTGCTCTTATCTTCCATCAACATACCGCCAAGTTCGATAGCCACCTCCTTCATGCTAGGCCTTTCTTCGGCTTTGACACTAACACACTGCATTGCAATCTCGGCAACTGCCCTGAGCTGCTTATCTTTGCCCTCTTTCGCTATGTTTTTGTCGAGTGTTTCATTCCAGTGGTCCCTGTCGAATGAGGACCTGAAGTAGTTCACCAAGCACCAATCTGGCCTGTCGAAATGGAGCACCTTTTGCCCAGTGAGGAGCTCCAACAACACGACTCCAAAGCTGTAAACATCGCTTTTCTCAGTCAGCTGTCCGGACTGGATGAACTCCGGGTCCAGGTAGCCTAAGGTCCCTTTCACCCTTGTGTAGAGCTCAGTCTCATTCTGTGGTGCCTGCTTTGAGATGCCGAAATCTGAGACTTTCGCGGTGAAGTCCTCGCCCAACAGAATGTTATGAGGCTTGATGTCGCTGTGGATGATCGAAGGGCGATGATCATAGTGCAAATAGGCCAGCACTCCTGCGGTCTCTGCAGCGATCTTGAGACGAGTCTCCCACGACAACAACCCGGGCCTACTCCTTTTCTTGTGCAAGTGATCAAGAAGAGTTCCATTCGCAATGAACTCGTAAACAAGCAAAGGAGCCTCAGTCTCCAAACAGCACCCCAAGAAAGTGACCACATTGTGATGCTGAATCTTTGATAGCAGTATGACTTCATTGATGAACTGCACATCTTCGGATTCCGGATCAACTGACCTGGTCTTCGGCTTCTTGATCGCGACTACTGTGCCATCCGAGAGACACCCTTTGTAGACATCCGCAAAGCCACCAGACCCCACAATCCTCGCCCTATCGAAGCTGTCGGTGGCAGCCTCCATTTCCTCAGCAGTGAAGATCTTGAAGGCATTTTGGGCGTGCTCTACTTGTGACAGATTGTCCTGCAGCTTTAGCCCTCCGTTTCTTTCGAAAAATGCTCGTTTCTGATTGTTTCGCCGCCTTCTCTTCATCCCGCTGTACACTACAACACAGGTTTGTATCGCCAGAGCGACTAAGGCCACACCTACTCCTGCAGCTCAGTGATTAAACAGATACTCAACTCCAAGAAAATGGCATAAAACATAAGACCATTATACATGTTCAAGTAATCTTTACCTATAGCAACCATCATGAGTATGAAATGTTTGCCCTTCTTAGGCGATTTCGTGATCTGGATACGAGGTGTACAAGACCAGTTTCCGAGGGTGTTATAGCAAGTTCCGTTACACTTATATTGCTCTGGATGGCTGCACTCATCAATGTCTGTCAAAATCCAAAAACAAAAACCAATAATAGTAATGAATCAATAAACTGATATGATCATTAAGGAGGTTTGTCAAGAATCGATATGGACCGGTATCAAGTGTATGAAGTCCAAACACAAGTATTCGAAAAGTCATCAACTGCGTACAGGAGACACGAATAACATAGTTCCATCTCAAAACCAATTGACAATGAGAGGAGCAGAACACGTTGTTCATGATATCTCAATCTTTTCAATGTAGAACAACCTCATATTCCAACATAGTCCAAAATAGGTACCGAATTGGTTGATTTGATACCGATATGACACCAAATGCCGAATCAAGAAGTTAGTTATTAGTTAGTTGATTACCTTGGCATCCAAGATAAGGGTTGCCATGGAAACCAGGAGAGCAAGTGCACAAGTAGCCATCGCCATTAACGGCATCAACGCAATCAGTGTTGTCCTTACAGGCGTAACTCGACAAATTCATCTTCGCCTCGGAGCAGTTGATCCCACGGCCAACGGCCCAATCGAGGACGGTCGGGACAGAGCCGCGATTCGACAGGCTCTCTCCCAAGTAGTAGCTTTTGTTGAACCGGAAATCTTGCTCGTCCACCAGGAACGCGTAGCTGCACGGGTTGAAGCTCTTGACGCCGTCGTGGTTGTTGAAGCTGCGCACGAACATGGTGACGTTGCGCAGCCCCAGGGGCAGCTCGGAGTTCTGGCAGCAGCCCCCGCCGTTGCAGACGCCGTCGTGGACGGAGTCTGCGCTGCTGCACGTCGATAGGCACCCCGCTGAGGCCCCTATCGTGTTGTCGAGGAGGAAGGCCACCGTGTCGCAGCCCACGCCGGTGAACTTGTTCCGAGTTGCCGAGAAGTGAAACCTGTAAATATGTTACATGTTATGTTACCACTAATTAATCTCCTTGATTATCGGTTAAGATTTTCTTTGTTGCATCAATTGATTATTTTGAGTATAATATGATTACTTTAAGAAAAAATAGAAAAGTATATCCGTTATATAATTAAAATATGTCGTTTTATGATGTAAATTTTGTCAAGAAAAACATATTATTTGAGGTATTTTGTCATTCAATTTATAAAATATTAGTAGTTGTAGTTTTTAAGAAAGTAAAAAAATAGAGTAATAATTAAGAGTATATTTTTATTTGTTTTCTTAAATAGTGTGCATATTTCTAAAATGATACGGAGTAATTTTTAATTAACGGAGGGAATATTAATTTTCTTTTACTTGGTGAACTATTACTACAACCATGCCTTTTCAAAATTATAAGTTTTTTTTTTATCCTTTTTCAACATGTTTTTTTAAGGAGGTAAAAAAATTATTAAAAAAACATTAATTTTTTTTAATTAATTTGCTAAAATAATTTAGTATAGTACTTATTAGTGAAAAGTATTAAATTATGTTTTTAAAAATTAATTAAATACTATATACTTATTAGTGAAAAGTATTAAATCATTAGTGAAAAGTATAGTTTTTAAGTAAGTCATTTAGTATAAGTACGTACTTATTAGTAAAAAGTTATTAAATAATTTAAAAAAAAATTATATTGTAAATAATTTTTAGTTAATTAAAATTATAAAATGAATTATATTTTTTAAGGGAGGGAGTACTTATTATAAAAAAAAAAGTGGGGGACTTGTCATAAATACAAACAAACCATTAAACATTTAATTAAACTAGCTTTTAGCGTAGATCGATTTGATAAATTTAGTCACTGGGAGAAATTTATTGTCAAAATTCGATGATGACAAGATGAAAATTTTCAATTTTAATTTAGTCTATCAAATTCAAGCGAAAAATGGTGGTTAAAATGTGATATTATTCCCCGTAACGAATCAGGAAGGAAAATTAACTGAACCTGCCGAGTTGTTTGGTGGTGGCGGTGGAGCGCCAGTCAGTGGCGTTGGTGGCGTCGGAGTAGCAGTCGACGGCGACGCCAGTGAGGACGCGCAGGGTGCCGTTGGCGACGGAGATGTTGAGGAGCGGGAAGTTACCGTGCAGCGGTTTCTTGGTGGTTTCGTTGCAGAATACGCGGAAGTGATCGCCGTCCGGGTAGTAGCAACCGTCTTCGATCCCAAACGGGTACGGTATCATCACGTCTCCGCACCTATCGCTGCATCCCGTTACTGTCATCGGCGCCTCCGCTGCTGGTGGCGGGATTTGCGGCGCCGCGGTGGCCGATAGTGGCCGCCGGAGGAGGAGGAGGAGGAGAATCAGTGGTGACATGGAGAATTAATCCCCAAATCGATTGTGATCAAAATCAAATTAGGGGTATGGGAGTGAGGATTTTGACATAGAAAAAGGGGACGCAGATGGTAGAGACTAGAGAGATATATAGAGTGAGATCGTCAAGTTTGGTACTGTCCATTATTCGGACGCTATTTACACATAATTGATTTTTCAATAAAGTGTTGATACTAACTTTTGGACTCGATACCAAAGATTTCAAAAAAAAAAAAAAAAACTTTTGGACTCGATAACATTTTTATTATAAATAGATGGTCGATATTAACTTCTCGAGTTGGCAAACTGGGAATTAATTATCTTATTGCCGGTATATTTTAGTTGCATCCAATTTAATTATATGTATGTTCAGCTTGTATGTATTATAGATTTTTTTGTCGAGTTTACATTCAAATCCTCATTTTTGGACTTGGTTAATTTTGATTGGACTTGTTTATATTTGGGTCAAGGAGCTATCAGCAAGATGGATTATTCAAGAGTTTCTAAAAGCTTCTCTCTTACTTGCTTGGGACAAATGTGGTTCTTTCCGAAACCATCCACCACTCCCTAGAGAATTATATTGTTCTTATCATGTTGATGAAGTCTCTAGACTTTTCGCAAGCTTAATTACAACCCTCCAAGCCATTATCCCTATGTATAAATAGAGACTCAAGCTTAGTCTCTTGGTGGATCATCCCACACCATTCAAGCTCCATCTACATTAGTCTATCCAAAGCCTCCACACAAAGCATTCATCATACAAATACATTAATTTTATTCCACTATATTGTAAAAAGAGAGTTTTATCAATTACCCCTTCGCTGTACTCTTTCTTATTTAATAGTGGATTTGTTAGCTCTTGCCCTCGTGGATTTTCCTCCCAATACTCAGGTTTTTCACGTAAATTTGTGTGTACTCGATCTTTTGTGATTCTGTTCTTTCGTTGTGCGCTCGTTGTTATTATTACCACTAACTCCTAACATTAATTTTTATTACAATGGGCTATTTGTATAAAGTTTATTTTTTTATGTCGTAATTGGTATAAAGTTGAAAGTTGCAACAAAATGCAAGTGTGAAATAATTAAGGTGGGGTACGATAAAAAGAGAGAAGAATATAATAATTATGGTGGGGGGTTTGATTTCCACTACAGCCACTCTTGGGTTTGGATTTTGAGGTCTCCGCTCATTTTGGTGTTGTTGGTGCGATTTTTATGTGTGTTTTAGTGTGGGCTTTGAGTCCGGTTTGGGTCTGGTCCTGGTCCTGGTCCTGGTCGTGGTCGTGGTCGTGGTCGTTTAGTTCCTGACAGTTACATGTTTTGAGAGATGGTTATAACTTATAAGGAATCTAGCTCATTCGACACATTTGTTAAGAATTTGATTCTTGTTGTACTCGTCTTTCAAATGTGCTAACACTTGGGGTTCGACTCGTTTCTTCGTCGCCTTCATTATTTGTAAGATCGAGCATCATATATCTTTTCATGTTTTGGGCATCTGCAACACCTTCTCTTTCTATCATGGATTTACTTTAATTTGTCACTTTTTTTTGGCTTGTTTTTTCATTTTTGTTGACTTCATTGTTCCATTTTCATGATGAAATGCCATCTGCTAATTTTTTTTATTTTCAAAGGTCTAGATAATAAATTGTCTAAATTTTTAAAATTTTACCTTGATATATATTTTAGAATATTAATTTAGTAGTTATAATTCACTGAAAATTTGAACTACATATACATAGATGGTAAACGGGCAACAAGTTGCGCCGCCAACCCCTTCTGAATAGCAAACCCAATCCTTTTGAATACGACATTCATAGATCTAGGGGTCATAAACATTACTATGCATAATCTTTTGGACTCGCTTGAGAAGCTCGACAGCATCAGGTGCCAAAAAACCAAAGGTATCAAACGCAAACGGAACGAATACGTGTTGATTGTCAATACATGTTTTCTCATGTTTGACCACTTTAGTTGCGGCCGCTTTGAGAGCTGCTTGTCCAACCGTGAATATCCCATTCCCCAAACTAACCAAAGGGGAGACTCCTGTCAAATCAACGCAGACATGTTATCCACCTATCCACCCAAAAACCAAAATGTCAACTAGCCTCAATGTCGATCTCCCCTCATGCGGATCAGTCAAGAAGTTCACAGGTGCCTCTTTCTTAGCACAAACCCCCGCCCGCCTAAATATATCAAAGAGAACATCCCGAACAAGATCATGCCTGTACTTGAAGCCTGGAAGTTCTTTACAATGAACTGCATGCTCCCCAAAAGTATCCAAAACCCTCCGACAATTGGGAATAGGACAAATCTCATCAACTGGGAATAGTGGGATCATAAGGCGATACCTGAGAATTGTGCGGTACTCCACCGGTGTCATATGTTGTCCAAGCCCATCAATAGGAACAACAAGAAGAAAATATTGGGCATGTGGTGCCTGTAGACACCCAAAAATGGCCTTCTGTCTAACCGTCATGTTAAACTTCACCTCAATCTCCTTGATGATTTTACCAAAAAGAGCACTCGCCAAAATATGTTGGGGTTTAGGGGGGGCGGTACCCTTATTAGCAAAACTGTCAAGGTCGTAGTCAGGAATTGCAACATGAAGATTGCCCAACGCTCTACAAAAATCAGAGTCCATACCACTTATCCCGCTATCTCGCAATATATGGTCCGGCAACACCCAAGATTGAACCCTAGATGCTACAAAAGCACACGATGAGGCTTCTACTGCGGAGTACAACCCAAGACCTCCATATCGGATGGGTAAGGAAGCCAATCGCCATTGGAGATCCCCAAAAAAAGGACCTCCACAAACCACAAGGTCTTCAATAGAGTTACGAAGCCCTTTATCAAACCAGGCTGTTGCATACTCTGTATGTTCAGGTTGACATATCCTTAGCCTAAAAAACAGTTTAGCAATATCCATGCAAGAACGGAATAAAAGAAGCTCACTCTGTGGGTCTTTTAGTTGCGGAAGTAGATGCATCAAGATTGAACCCTTGATATATAATAAGGATTTGTAAAGTGGTCGGTGGAACTATAGAAATTAGAAAGGTTAATAATTAATTAAGGAGGGATTCATTCAGATGGAAGAGCAATATCAATTGTCGAACGTGTTGTAAATCTTCTACTTTATACTAATATCTTTTAATATTTACCTCAAACTCTGTACATGTGCTGGCGTGCTGCATGCATATATAGGGCCTGTATGCGGGCAATTTCAATCGAATTTTCAACCGGTTAAAAACTTAAATGCTGTATAGGGTACAACTTTTTAGGAGATTTTGGTTTAAATGGAGGCTTATTTTAAAAGCTTGTTTTGAAAGCTTTTTTGTGGTTTTAATAGTTTATTTGGTTTGAAAGTACCACAATACCCCTAATAATAACCAAATAAACTCCACTTTTTACAAATAAATTGTTTTTTGTCTCATACGGAGTTTATATTTTTTCATAAATTTTTAACTACTTTTACCAACAGTTTATAAATTTTTTACCCTTTTTATAATTTTAGTCGGTTTATTAACCCCGTCTCATACGAACCCATAATATGACTACTTTTTTCTTTCTCAATTCAAAATTTAATATGTTAATCTCAGACCAACAATTTCTATAATTTTACCTAAAAGCTATAATCGGAGAATCACGTCGATCACAATAAAAAAAAAATTTAATTAATTAATTAATTCAGTATTTTACAACATGCATTGCAATTTGCAGGACATATAACTTTTCAGTAAAATGAGTGTGATAGGTTTGTTCTGTCCACACCCAAAAATCCAAAATATGGATGCTCATTATTTTATTTTATTTATTTTCGTCAAGTCAACAAAAATAAATAATTGAAGAAGCGTAACACTCGTTTAGTCGTTTCACAGGGCCCGTGTCCGACCATGGAGTCTTCTTTAAGTCAAAAGACAAAAATCATTTTAATTTTACTTTTTACCTAATCATGTATATATAAAAATTTATTTATTTATTCCTAACTGTTATAAAACTAGGGTAAAGAAAAGGAAAAAATATGTGATTGTATTCAATTGTGTGTTCTGGGGAATCCACCAAATACAATAAATATAGAAGTAATCTCCTTAGCTTCTAAGACTAGGATCTTATCTAAAAGGTAAAACTCTATCTAAGTAAATATACATATATCTTGTATATCCATATATAATAATATTATAACACTCCCCCTTGGATGTACATTCCTTGTTCCTCCAGCTGCCTCGTTAAAAACCTAGCTAGGAAAACCCAATGGGACAAAACCATAGCTTAGGGAAAAAGAGTGCAGTCTTCCACGTATGCTCTTGTTGTACTGCCTCGTTAAAAACCTTGTCAGGAAAACCCAGTGGGACAAAACCTGATCGAAGGGAAAAAGAGTGCAGTGCGTGTATACTCCCCTGAATTCAACATCATTCTCGAAGTCTTCTCATTCTTCTTAATGTCACCGTCTTTATGAGCTTATGGTTGAATCTCAACATTGTCTTTGATGTGTATATACTGGAATGTCTTTATGATTGACTTTGATGCACTTGACTTCCATGTATTGGTGATGAGCTGCTTTGGATGCATAAGCATAAGGTACTTCAGGACCCAATGTGCTTTTCATTGTTGATCTGGGGGATCTAATGTATTAAATGGTGCTTAAGTTGCCTCGTTAAAAACCTTACCTTGGAAAAACCCAGTGGGATAAAAACCAAGATTAAGGAAAAGAGTAGAACTTTTCTCCCCCTCAATTTAACATATAAATCACCAATTTTATAAAGATGTGGTACTTCTGGACCTAAGATCACTTCACAATCTAATCATAGATGAAAAGGTTATTTGTCTTCATTTTATAATATATCTCTCTATGTACACTCGAACTACAGGTCGAGATATTTTTAGAGCTGTCAACTAATGTCCAACTAATCCTCTGCTTATTGGATAATCATTTCAAGACAACTCATAATCAATTCCAACATTGTCAACGTTCATGATCTCTTCAGGAGTTTTATACTAGGACATATCACCATTGTTCGAAGTTACTACTAGAACCTCAATCTAAATCATTCCAGTGCATTATTTGTTATAAATATGACTTTTTTCACTGTCTTTTGCATTTACTAATGCCTTACTAGCTTGTTTGCTATATAGTTCATTGAACTTTCGGTTCACTACTCATCCATGCAACATATTATCATGATCTCCTTTTCCTCTCCCCTTAAATACCGAGTATTTTATCATCTGTGATAAACTCTAGGTATTTGATCATCTATGGGGATTCAATCCTCCATATACATCATCTTTCTTGGTTTACAACAACTTAGTGTAATTTGAGGAGATTTCGATGTCTGAACCGAACATTTATAAACTCGTAAATATAAAGCTCTCTTCTGGAGATAAATTACAAAGGAGAATTTATTCTTTTGTTGACCGAAATTGAATCAATCTCTTGATATTCATGCATGCTTGTTAGATATTATTGACGACTCTACTGGGTCATTTCATGCATTAGCATTATCCTAAATGACAATCTCATAAGTAAAACCACTGCTTCTGGC
The DNA here is from genome assembly GCA_037127255.1 of Persicaria tinctoria. NCBI lineage: Eukaryota > Viridiplantae > Streptophyta > Magnoliopsida > Caryophyllales > Polygonaceae > Persicaria > Persicaria tinctoria. Next base: position 15,170,388 of record JBANSL010000012.1, read on the forward strand.
AATTATCGGCTTTCACGATCCCAATTTATATATCATCACTCATTCCCTTGAGTGTTTTAACGCTCTTCTAGAGACATTTTCTCATATGAGTTTATTGCTTGATTATATCAACAGTCCTTCGATGACTAATTTGATGCTCTTCTAGAGATATGTAAGGTTTAATTATGCCAAGTATATACTCTATAGAAATACTCATTAGTTATTTCATCCTGAAAACTTCAGGTTTTCCATATCATCAGATACCAAGCTCTAAGCCGTTATAACATTTTCATACGATGATTCATTCAGTTTGGGAGATTACAAATCCAAATTAGGCAAACCATCATCCTTGACTTGTTCTTCCACATTCTCCTTGATGTGTGAGTCGACTCATACATGATTATCTATAATCATTCTCAAAATTATGACCAGTATCCTAACAACGGTCGCGCACACCGTATCCTCTTTATGTCCTCTGCTAGAGGTAACAATATATATTGCATCTGGCAATAAAAAAGGTTGTTATGAACCATAGGTCATTTAGCTAGCTATTTATTTGAGTTCTACCATACCCAAGTAGATTAAGAGCAAGATCCCAAAATAAAGAGTCTTCGGGCTCTTAAGAATAAATTAATCGATTTCACACAGTTTTAACAAGGATTTGCTTTAAATTCTTCTCCCAAATCATCATTTACTGAATAAAATTGGCATCATTTACCCATAATGGTTTCTTCAAGAAACATTTTCAATGCATATACATATACATAAAATGCAAATCAAATCAAATAGATAAATAAAACATAGATTTCATGTAGCTTCAAATAGCCAAATTATATTAATAACAAACCAAATACGAGAAATTTTGCAGAATCAAAGGTGCTAGATCATCTAGGCTCCTTTGTTGATAATCTTTTATATGTAGAGATAAGTTTATCTACTTCAAGAGATAACTTTTATTAACACAAACAATATATATAATCCTTATCAATATAAAACCACATATGTTTACGACATACCAACTCTTAACAAGTTGTTTCTTCTGGAAACACTTTGAGTTTTATGCAAAAGTAAATTCAAATATATACTCTCACAAGTAAATAACAAAAGCAATCTCAGTAAATTAAAATAAATGCACTACACATAATTAAAATTTATTCGGCCACTTCAGGTGGATATCAATTCAGATATTTATCACTTGTTTCAATAAACACCATCATTCACAAATACTGTAGATTCAATAACTATCTCAAATTTCAATTTCAATAATTTCATCGTCATCTATTAGAGAAAAAGTCTTTTCTTATTTGCATGCAATTACTTCGGGGATATAATACAAATCAACTTCATGATACATAAATAATGTAAACTTCTGGTGACCAGGAAACAAACAAGTTTAACCACTTATGGAGTTTATATTTCACCTTCTATGAAACAAATCATATATGAAACAAATAGCAAGATGGAATCAACAATATCATCTTAGCTCATCATTACAAATATGAGGCTAATATTTTAATCGATGCATGATGACGTTATTTATTCATCAACTTATCAAAGTATCAATTCATTTAGATATCATTTATCATGTATTCATCCAATGTACGGTCAATTTACTCAAGAACCATATCTATATGCATCGTCAACCCCCAATCATATATGATTTATCAGTGCTCTAAATTCTTATATATCAAAGTATATTAGCACTATGACATGATTTATGATATAAAATCTACATGTGCAATCAATAACGTCATATTGCAATTAGCAACTAAATGGTAATCCATATTTAATGTATGAGATGAACTCATAACACACATATATAATCACTCATCATCAAAAGGCACAAAAATCATAATTCAAATATATGATGGTTAGGCTTACCTGACCGCAAAAATCAGTCCAACTCCATCAAGAGCCTTAAAGTCGAGCCTAACCCATATAGACTCACTACCAAGTAGAGTTCAATCTTCTAGGATTCGTCTCCTTTTACCATGATATCCTGGTGTGGATCCGTGGACAAACCACTCGCATTACACCACACATCACCAAATCAAAATATTAATAAATTATAATCATGGTTTATTTAAAACACATAGCATATAACATAATTCTATCCATCCTTATGTATAAGGCCTTAAACCTTTTGAAATTCTAATTAATCGAGCAAGGAAAGTCAAGTACCTCTTATGTGAGGAACGCGTACATAATCACACTCCAAAACAGATTTACAATATTATCATAATGCCTTATTTTGATTAACTTTCCAATCGGCGATAATCTATTTTATTCACTATCTACTTCGAGAGATATGACTTTTCATCTACTTCAGGAGATGATGATCGATAAAAATATAATATACAAAACAAAACAAAATAATAATCGTTACTCATTGCTACATGGATGATACTTTTTGTTTCATCACTACGGGGATGAAATTTATAAATCACGTCAAGTGATTCATAATATCAATTTCTTTTACTTTCATCCACTTCGAGAGATTAATATTTTCTACTTCGGGAGACCAATTGAATTATTTATAAACAAAATAATAAAGTAGAAAACTCAAATTTCACTTACCTCCACTTACCTCCACGACGGCGCACTTTGGGATCAATATAATTTATGTATACATCCTATTCGGGGATGTGTTTATCTACTTCACTCGCTAAATCTCATCGCTTCTGGGAAGAGATTTTCCACTCATCGGAACCTTCATTAGGGACAAAACTTATAACCCTGTAATTACCAGAAAAATGTGGGCCAATCTCGTAATTTCTTAATACCCCGGGCTGGTTTCGTAATTGCTCTAAATTTGGAACAATATTTCATCGTCTTCATCGCTGAAATATGACGAGAACAACGGCGGCGCGCGACTCCGGGCGGCATCCGGTCACTTTGGGCAACCGACGATGTAGGTGGCATATGGCTCGGCAACCAGCGATCGACCCGCCTCGATCCCAACGACAATGGGGAATCCCCAAAGGCGCGATGGCGGTTCATAGGAGGCATCGAACCTCGGCTACAGGCCGGGGACGCGGATCCTGGAGGCGAATTCAGAGCTTTGATTGTGCCCTCGGCCACGGAAACGAAAACGGGGTGTGTCCCCGTCGAGAGGCACAAATCGAGAGCGGATCCAACAAGCTCTCCTGGGAAATACACGCTTTGAAACGGCGTCCAAAAACCTCCACCGGTACCGCCCACAAGTGAAACAAAGGAATCGATATATATATTAACGAACACATAATTGGTATGTATGGTATATGTTTATCAAGACTAAAGCACGCACATTTATAGATTAAAAGCAAGAATCCACATTGGAATATTCAAGCACATATCTACCTGATGTATCCACGTACTAAGTAAAGCATGATCTCACATCTAAGTAAAGCATGATCTCACATAGGAATTTATGTTTTACGGTGATACAATATGATATATAAGATATCAATAACATTAACTTAATCCAAAAAGGATATCGACAAGGTATATAGCCAATAGATATATACGGGGCAAACAGATCAGGCTAATGAATATGATTAATCATGGCAAACATAAATTTCAATTAGATATATATATATATATATATATATATATATATATATATATATATATATATATGCAAGCAATATAGGAATAATCAAATTGTACCAAATTGAACATACATGCTTAACTCTAAACTTGGACTTAATTAATTACACCAAAGACATATGAATCCCATACAGAAAATATGTAAAGCTAAAAGCTTTATTGAAATTCTATAAAGAAAATTAAATTTAATTATGAGGGCAATAACGATGCAACCACGAAAGATAAAGTATAAGGCATATAACGATGCAAACACGAAAATTAATTATAGATGGGCAATTAAAGATTTAGCAGAGTGAAAGATATATAAAGTATAAGGCATACCGCAGTACCACACCGACAATTAATAAATCAGTTTCGTACGCACAATTTCGTAATCAATTATAGTGGAGAGCAGTAGGCTAATCAATATGTAAAATTAATTAAAAACGTATTTACCGTATCGATCAAATCAAAGGGCAAACCGTATCGAAGAGCAAATCAAAGGGCAAACCTTCGAGCAAATCAAAGAGCAAACACTCGTGTTGATAACATGTTATAAAACTAGGGTAAAGAAAAGGGAAAAATATGTGATTATATTCAATTGTGTGTTCTGGGAAATCCACCAAATACAATATATATAGAAGTAATCTCCTTAGCTTCTAAGACTAGGATCTTATCTAAAAGGTAAAACTCTATCTAAGTAAATATACATATATCTTGTACATCCATATATAATAATATTATAACACTAACCGATATATATCCTTTTATTAAGTTATTCCTAAAGATAAAGGCTTAATTATTGTTATAGCAAGAATGATAAAGCGAAGAACGACACAGAGATTTACGTTGTTCAGTAACGGTGTCTTACGTTTACGGGCGAATAACCAGTTTTGTATTAGAGGATGCGAAAATATATTAGGGTTACAAGAGGTCGGCGTTTCATAAGTATATGAAAAGACTCATGAAACCCTAAACAGATAATGGATTGAAAGCCCAAAACAGACAGACAATAGGTCAGTTTACAATAAACACAGCGAGATCACCATTGAGTGACTCCACCTCCGGACCTCCCGATGTGTCACCAGTCAACGATGATTCAAGTCACGTTAACAAATATATTTTTTTTTGTTCGGAAATAAAGGCTTAATTGCCTAAAACCTATTTGGGGAATAATGATGTATCCCACATTCCCACTAAATCAAATGCGCGACTTTGATGGAGGAATCACACGTGAACAAGTTGAAGTAGGTGTGTTTAGGGGTTCCTTTAATCTTGGAATTAGCAAAGGTTTGTCCCACTAAAATTAAACTACTCCATCCGTCTCATAATTTAAATCGTTTGACTTTTTGACACATTTTTTAATGTGTTAAAAATTCTATAATAGTGATTTGCGACGGTTATGCGACGACACATGCACCTTTAGGTTTGCTACGATCTTTTGCGACTCCATGTGCCGTCGCAAAATAATTAACCATTTCCGCCTTTTTCTTCTATTTTTTGCGACGGCACCTGCCGTAGCAAATTAATCCCGCCTTTTTTACCCACCATTTCTAATCAAGACCCCAATATCCTTTTGTGACGACATTTTTTGCCGTTGCCATTGTTGAAATTTGTCCCTACATATAGCAACGGACATTTTCATTTTCTGGATCACTATAACAACATTCAAACACCTAATTGAATACCAAGTTTTGAATCATCTATCATTACATCAGAGTATACAAAAGTGAAAATCCACAAAGCATTAAATCAACTCATTAACATCAACTTATATACAACGTCATAAGATCGACTAATCCTCACTTCATTAAGAACATTTGAGTATGTAACATACTTGAGATTTTTCGGATTATCAAAAGCATGTATTTACGTGCTAAGCTTAAGCTCTTAGCCATTCCAGTTGTCTATGTGATTCTTCTTCATCAATTTTTGTCAACTTCCTCATCCGATAGTAAGAATACTCCATCTCCAATTGACTCCTTGCGATGAGCACTTGATGCTGGCTATAATAGAAAATCAAGAAATAAACAATTAATTAATGCTAATGGTTGGTTGATAAGCTTTTAATACATTTAAAAGATGGGGTGGGTGGATATATATATATAGTGATTTTAACATACTATATGATATATTCACACTTAAATTATCTTACATAATTATATATGGTGCACCGAATTTGGCAGACATATACTCCATCGTATATGCTTGATCATAATCATGAACAGAACAACTAAAATAATACAATTTCAGTTGCAAGGAAGATGAAAAAGGAACTAATATGAATCATCCCAAATATTTTTTTGATAATCAAAAGTGATTTTGTATACCATACATAATGAAGATATATAATGGGTGAAGCTATAGCTAACACTTTTTTATTTTTGAAAGTTCAACTTCATAAATTTAAAATATTAAAAAAATTAAATACATATAGTTATTATTAGTTATTCAATTTAACTTTATTAGTTAACCTACTTTCAACCTCATTGTAAATTTAGAAACTAAATTCATTGAATATAGTATAACTTTGACATTTTCACGAGCTGCTACTATTGCCACTACTATTGTGGGCTTTCTACTTAATTAGTTTATTTCCCCCATTATATTTTTCCAGTAAAATTATCAATAGTGATATTGAGGAAGATACTAGTGTAGGCCTATAAAAACCTGTATCCAAGACAAAAAGTTTGCAGGATATTGTGAAATCAAGAAAATAAGTTAAAGTAAAATCACAACGCTACCTTTGAACCTTGGATCGTTTCTAACTGACTCACTGAATATCAAATTAACTAACAGGTTTATTGAGAAATTCTGCTCAACCTTTTTTGACAAAAAAAAAGCATATAAATGAGGATCTCTAACAATTCTATGTGATGATTGAAGAGACAAAAAAACCTTGACAGGTGGAGGCAATACTCACTTGCTAACTCGTATCCATTTGAGGCATCAGGGGAGGATAAATAATTGAGAAGCAAACATTTCCATCAAACTGCGAACAAAAGAAATGTGATCAGAATATATTTCAACAATTAAATAGAATAAGTTCAATTTTACTATAGAGTAAGCATGCTTCAAAACAAATTTATAGATACAAATGTGTGAATGAAAGTGCATAAAAACCTTGAGAGATTTGGTCATGTTTCCAGAAAGTGTCAACAAAAGGGATATCTTCCCGCATCCAGGTGATCCAAGCAACAGGGTTAACTACAGGAAGATGTTAGTCCCGATAAATGTTTAAGCTAAGCATTTTATTCTACAATCACTTCCAAAAAAGATTCAATTTATCCTAAAACAGTGGATATACTATCATTTGGTATGACCGTGACTGAACAAACACGTACACTTCTAAAGTCGATATTGTGACATGTTCCTAACATTCTATCTCCTTACATTAGTCTTTTCTACCCTGATGGACGGTTTTTAGTCGCCTAAACCGTATCAAAATAAATCCGAACCTACCTAACTAATGTAGTGTGGTAAGCACGAGTCGATCCCACAGAGAATTAAGTTATTCCTAAGTTAAGTTTATTTACCAATTAGTACCAAACGGGGGGTTTTGTGTGGTGAAAATAAGAAAGAAAATAAAATAAACTATAAACAAGTTAATGGAGATAACGATTAATAAAATAGTTTCACCTACAATTATCCACTTTAGTTGGTTGAATTGATATTGTAACTTCCTCTTGTCCTTTTAGGTTTCCTATGAATGCCCTTGTCCCGACCTAATATAGTTACTAGTCCAACCAGTCCTAGAAACCCTTATCAATCGAACAGTCCCTAAAGAAGGATTTAACCCAATTGATAGCTTTAAGTTCAGAGATTAACCAAGGTATTTGCAGTCCCTAAAGAGGGATTTAACAACACATCCAACTTCCTACTCATTCAATTAGTTCAACCAGCCCTAAAGGAACAAGTTTGCTACTTAGGTTAAGGTTCACAACCAGGAATCTACAAAACCCTAGCAATTGAATTGATTCTAACTAGTTGCGCGGGCTAGATAGAATAAAACAATAGACAATCAAGCACAAAGAAGTCGAAACATTCAATATAGGATATAAGGAACAAGATTCAGAAACTCACAATCAATCCAAACAAAGCTTCAAATTATAGACAAAACGGAAGAGTTTAGATCTCCATAAAAATAAGACAAAACATAATTAGGGTTATTGGGTAAAAACTTGCTCACGATAGTCGGCCACACTCGGCTCTGTCTCCACCGTATGAATGTATATATATATATATCATATGCTAACGTGACTTTCCTAATCTATCCTAAATAATATATAATATTAATATATCTATTTAATTTATCTATCATCTAACTTAATAAATAACATAATATGAACTTGATGCGGCAGCCTTCACGCGGTTTCTTTCTACCTTGCACCGTCCGAACTCGAATTGCATCGCACACGTAACTTAAGCTCGCAATCCGCCCATCCTTTTAATTTGCAACAGAATCCCATAAATTGTGATCAACTTCCAAATTCATACGATCCAGTCCGAAAATACCTGAAATATATAAAAACACTAGTGTAGACTCCGAAAACCAAATAATATAAATTAAGCTATAAAATATGCAAGAATGATCTAAACTAATATGCAATTCCACACTAAAAACATAACTAAAATATAATCTATCAAACTACCCCATGCTTAGACTTTTGCTTGTCCTCAAGCAATGAAAAACAAATATAGAATCAATCATCCCACAAATAAGATTTTCATGCTGTAGTTTTAGAAAAGCAACATCAAGCAATAGGAGCCATGAATAAGAGAACAAACATCCTAGCAAGTATATGAGCGATCCAAAAGTAAAGACAAATTTAATCCAACCTCACCGGGATAATGTGTTTCACTCAAGCTCTCATGTGTTTAGGCTTTAAAATCCAACTCTCAACTCAATCCAAAAATGCTCTATACACCGTGAAAGTTATCACTTGCAAACAACATCATGAGGACTTTTATAGGGTTGTAATGGGGCTTTGGTAGGAACATAAGGCATGGAAAATATTTAGACTTCTGGTGCTAAAAATCCGAGAAAAAGGAACAACAACCAACCAGAAGAACATCAAAACTTCCATACTTTGCAAACCATTCCAATAACATAAACTTCACTACACATCAATAAGCACTTTTCGATTTCAATAACCACACAAATCATGCATTTTTTTTCCATTTGGATGATGACTTTTTTTTCTTTTATGCTTACTTTTGCCCCTAGGTGAATTTTATCATCCCTAGGTCCAAGCTTACTAGACTTTTACTCCTAAGTGAATTTTATCCTCCTTAGGCCCCTAGTAATAAGTCATCTCTATTATGCAAGAAGGGTTACCTTATTTTGGCTATGCCTCTCGCAATGCAAAACCATACATACATCATCTCCACTCAAAGCAACTCCAGTATAAAGAATTTTCACCAATTCTCCTCCTAATTCCCGGATAGGGTCAGGCTAATCATTGGTTATGATATATTTTTGTAGAGCTATAAAAAAGAATAGGCTTTAAGGCTCAGATGGGCTTCAAGCAAAGGATAATATGTAGGTAGATAGGGTATAATATGGCTAAAGAAAACATGTCTCAATCATTTGAAATTCACAAGCAACACATGTGCAATACGGTCATGAAAAACAAGCATATGGAGAGTATAATCACACAATAAAAGCAAAAGGGAAATAATATGTAAAGTCCCTATAAGGCCAAAACAAACTCAAAAAGGGTTATGTTTTTGCTAGATTTCAATTTAACCTCAACTATGAACCATACTTGCTCAATTATATTCTCAAATCATGCTCCAAAATCATTTTCAATCAACTCATGGGATTTATGCAATTAAGATCATAAAAATGAATTAGAGAACAAACTAAAGCAAGATGGGTATCTTAATAACACCTAAATGCAATGAAATGCATAACAAAAAAAAACTAACATAAATATATAAATACATAAATATATAAATACGGAGCTACACTTGAATTCCCCACCCCATGCTTAATATCTTACTTTGTCCTCAAAGTAAAGAAAAAAAAGAATGAAAAAGGTAGAGGAAACTCACAATGTAATAAGGCATTCGAGACAAATCATTCAGTTCAAATCGCCCCGGGTGTTCAGCAGAAACTTTCAGTAACTCTCGGATGTAATTTGCACTTGTGAACCTTCTTGGAGCCGAAAAAATATAGGCAGTCTCCTTTGCGATTTGTCCTGGCCAAAACAAAATACGAAGAAAACACACCACAACCAAACACATTCCAACATCCAAGAAAACTATATCATCCAAGAATGATGAGCAACAAGGACCATCCAATCCAAATAAAAAATCAGCCCTGATGCTAAGGTGCATCTATCTTTCGAAAGTAAAATCATGAAAAATTCGATGGATACAAGGAGCATGAGACAAACAGACAACATCACAAGGACACAATCCGAATGGATAGAAACAAAATCTCCCAGCTGCCAGATTAATTCAAAAGCTAGTTTAGCAATACAACGTAGCAGTTGCACATCATATCCAAGCACAAATTCTCAGTCAAACTAAATCCATCAATCAAAGAAAACTAAAACCAACAGCAAATATCTAGCCTCAACAGTCCAAGTAGATAACATGAGCAAAACCAACACTAACTCTTCAAACATACTCAGTCACATATGATGGTAAAATCAAAGTGCACGTGACTTCAGGGAGTACGAAACCAAGAAGAATTAAAAGCATAATCATACCATACCACAAATTATCATCCCGGTTACAAATAGAAACGTCAACAAGAACAAAGCCAATAATAGATTATAAAGCATGAATAAATTGAGTGCTGAAACAAATCAAATTTGTATAACCCTGTTCAAAACAAACAATCACTCAACTAATTCTGCAATATTACATCAAAGCATCAACAATCCCTTAACCCACATCAAAGAACACTTAAGCATAGGAACCTCGCAACACAATTCAACCATTTCACTAATTCAGAATCAAGATTCACCAAACTCATATTAGAATCTGATTGTAAGTGACAAGGGGAATCGATTTCGAACCTGCACATACCGATGGAGATTGAAATCGAAGCTGGCAGCAACAACGTATGCTTGGGCGGAGATTGAAATCGAAGCCGGCAGCACATCCGGGAGCAGCAGCGGAGCGTTCGAGAAGCACTTGCGTGAGAGGCTAGGGTTCCGACTGCGACGCGGGGACAATAGCTGGAACTCGTGGGGATGAAGGCGGCCCTGGAAAACCGGCGGTGGTCGGCAGGCTCCGAGAGGGTAGACGCGGTTCAGGGTTTCGGCGGTGGACCACCGGGATGAGGGGAAGCGCCATAGCGGTGTATCGCCGACTGCCTCAGATGGCCGGAGTTGAACCGGAGCGAGGAATTGCAGGCACAAAGGCACCGAGACGAGCAGCGAAGGGCGAGGGAAAAGCGGGGGGGAGGCTTGTGGTCCGGCGGTGAACAGGGGGCGGCGAAGGTCGGGGATTGAAAGGGAGAAAGTCTGGTGGAGGGACGAGCAGCGGTGGTGGACTGGTGAACGCCGGGGCTGGTGCTGGCGGAATCGGAGACGATAGCAGATGGCTGGAGTGGTCACAGAGAGAGGAGAGGCGGCGGTGAACAGGGGGTGGCGAAGGTCGGGGTTTGAGTGAAGGCTGTGGTGAAGGACGCAGAGAGAAGGGAAAGAATGAAGGAGACGGGTAGAAAGGCTCGGTTTTTTTTTTTTTGAAAAAAAAAAATATAGTATAAATTAATCCTAACAAAAAAAAATAAAAAGAAAGAAAAAAAATACCTTGATTTCTACCCAACCTCTCTAAGATCGATTCAGACATTGTTAAAGCCCTCAATAACTTGTCAAACTCTTGGGCAAATATTCCACATAAACGAGCATGGCTTTCTGCAGAGGATATGTAATACCACCAATTCAGTTCCATTGATGGCTTCTCAAAATATATGCTCATCTTTTGCCAACTCTTAGCTCTTTGTCCGTTTGCACCCTCGTCTAATTCAAACAACAGAATCCTCTTTGTCAAATTTTCCTTATCTTGCTCATCTATCCAATCTCCTAAGATCTCCTCGTCAAGAGAGATGATAGCGTAGTCGTCACTAACCACCACCTCCGTCTGCCTAGGAAAAATCTCTGAAATAATTGGAATTGTAATTTGTTGAGCCACTTGGATCCGCCTCATCTCATTATTGAAATCAGTTTGGATCATTGTAAGTTGGGACTCCATTGCAGCAAAGTACTCTTCCATACGGGGCAACATGGACGATTCTTGTGATGATTGTGGAGCCAGACATGGAGGCTCTAGTTGTCCGCTTTGGAGCTCTAATTGTGCAATCTCATGTATGATATCCATCTCACGAGAAAGTTGAGTTTTGCACAAATTGTATACTTCCTTAACCTTTCCAATCGGAACTCTAAACACTGGACAATCTTTAAATATATGATTAGAAACTCCGCAAAAATCACAAAATAAATCATAAGTCATCTTTAGAGGGAACCACCTAGACACATGAACACAAACAGTTAGTAGCACGGGTGTTATGAACCGTAAGATAGGCTCACAACAAAGTTAATTATATACAATAATTGGCAAACACACAAAACAAAGAAATACACTTTGATTCCCCGGCAACGGCACCAATTTGATGGACGGTTTTTAGTCGCCTAAACCGTATCAAAATAAATCCGAACCTACCTAACTAATGTAGTGTGGTAAGCACGAGTCGATCCCACAGAGAATCAAGTTATTCCTAAGTTAAGTTTATTTACCAATTAGTACCAAACGGGGGGTTTTGTGTGGTGAAAATAAGAAAGAAAATAAAATAAACTATAAACAAGTTAATGGAGATAACGATTAATAAAATAGTTTCACCTACAATTATCCACTTTAGTTGGTTGAATTGATATTGTAACTTCCTCTTGTCCTTTTAGGTTTCCTATGAATGCCCTTGTCCCGACCTAATATAGTTACTAGTCCAACCAGTCCTAGAAACCCTTATCAATCGAACAGTCCCTAAAGAAGGATTTAACCCAATTGATAGCTTTAAGTTCAGAGATTAACCAAGGTATTTGCAGTCCCTAAAGAGGGATTTAACAACACATCCAACTTCCTACTCATTCAATTAGTTCAACCAGCCCTAAAGGAACAAGTTTGCTACTTAGGTTAAGGTTCACAACCAGGAATCTACAAAACCCTAGCAATTGAATTGATTCTAACTAGTTGCGCGGGCTAGATAGAATAAAACAATAGACAATCAAGCACAAAGAAGTCGAAACATTCAATATAGGATATAAGGAACAAGATTCAGAAACTCACAATCAATCCAAACAAAGCTTCAAATTATAGACAAAACGGAAGAGTTTAGATCTCCATAAAAATAAGACAAAACATAATTAGGGTTATTGGGTAAAAACTTGCTCACGATAGTCGGCCACACTCGGCTCTGTCTCCACCGTATGAATGTATATATATATATATCATATGCTAACGTGACTTTCCTAATCTATCCTAAATAATATATAATATTAATATATCTATTTAATTTATCTATCATCTAACTTAATAAATAACATAATATGAACTTGATGCGGCAGCCTTCACGCGGTTTCTTTCTACCTTGCACCGTCCGAACTCGAATTGCATCGCACACGTAACTTAAGCTCGCAATCCGCCCATCCTTTTAATTTGCAACAGAATCCCATAAATTGTGATCAACTTCCAAATTCATACGATCCAGTCCGAAAATACCTGAAATATATAAAAACACTAGTGTAGACTCCGAAAACCAAATAATATAAATTAAGCTATAAAATATGCAAGAATGATCTAAACTAATATGCAATTCCACACTAAAAACATAACTAAAATATAATCTATCATACCCCTCTTAGATGAATATGTGATTGTGTTTTTAGATTAGTAAATAGGAACCGAAAGAGACATCAAGCAACCGAAGAGAAATTCTGTAGATCATCAATAAAAATTACTTTGGAAAGCTTCTAAAACTGACCTTCCATGCTTTATTATACCACTGCATTTTAGACTCTCTCTCATTTTTGCTTCATTGAGACCCTAGCAGTTTGGTGATCCCCTATGAATAAGCATAAAATTACAAGAAGAGCTTAAAAATACTGGAACAAACTAATGAAGTTGCTCTTTGGCATGCTATGTATGCACTGGTCATCTGCAAAAATAAGTATGTAACTTATTGCAAAAAATAAATAGATGTGTGCAGTGTGCACTTTGTCAAAAATAAAATAAAATTGAAGTGCACAATAAGAAGATATCAAGCCATTTGAATTGAATACACAACACTACAAGAGAACCATAAATGCTTACTGACAGCGTGACTTTCAGAAAATTCCAAAGAGTTGGGAAAGGTTTTCCATCAACTACTTTGCACTTGGCTTCCATACAGAGGTTCTTATATGAGCAGTTAAATCAGTCAATTTTTTATCTGTAAAAAAGGATACATCATCAATGCTCTGAAGGGCAACCCCCAAGTTCGATTGAAACAAAGCATCCCAATGAATCAAAGGCCCCGAGGTTCGACATTCGATTGTAACCAATAATGTAAGGAGAAAACACAAGCCACCCAATAACTCGAAACAGATAGATGAGAAGAACAAAGGTATAACAGCTCCTTAGCAATAGAAGTGTAGAACCACAAGAAAGATAGGAGTTTACCAAGGAAAGGAGAAAGAAGCAATAGATAAGATGATGAAAATCAAAGCAACCCCAAAATTAATTGATACGAGACATTGTAGAGCAAGGAAGAACCCTAGGATCGACGATCAAAACACTACAAAAAAACCATATTAGCAACGGCTGTTTGCCGTGGCCAAAAGACCATTTGTTGTGGCAAAAGGGTAGTAGCCACGGCTATAGCCACGGCAAACTAGCCGTGGGGAAACCTTGGGTGGCAAAAGGGTCAAGCGACGGGAAATGCCGTGGCTAGAATGTTTGCCACGGCTAAGTCGTCGCTACAAAGGCTACTGAAGCCAATCAAGCCAAAATAGTTGCGACGGGTGTTTGCCGTGGCTACTAAATTTTTCCCGCTAAAATTTTGGCGCTTTCTCTGCATGCGACGGGAGTGTGCCGTGGCTAGCATTTCTTCCCTGTTTTCCTATTTCATACTACCTCCGATCCAAAATGTAAGTCGTTTGACTTTTTAACACGTATTTTAAGGAGCTAAAAACTAGATAATATATTAACTTTTTTATTATTATTTTTTTACAATTCAATACTTATTACCAACAAATATTAGGTTGTAAAAAAATAATTTTAAAAAAGTTGATATTTTATATAATTTTGGGCTTCTTGAAATATGTGTTGAAAAGTCAAACGACTTGTATTTTGGATCGGAGGGAGTATATTTCTTCCCTGTTTTCATTCTAATCCAATATAATGAATGACAACCACTTCACAAATAGGTTACAACCATAATACAAACTTCCATATAACATAGATTTAACATTTTAATCACACATACATATTGTTGATTGAAAGTATATAACAAAAATATGTTGTCAAGCCTAGAGTTTTAGCATTCAGCGTCCATCATGGAGCAAACAAAATCATAATAGTTATTTTGTTGGTGCTAAAATGAGTATACTTGCCATCTCAAAATTATGTCTACAACTTGTTCATCATCTCCATCATCTCCTTTAATAGGGGAGAATCTTCATTGATAGGATATCCTTCGGTTGATGTGTCTCCCGCGCCCTCGTTAGGGGATACGATAATAGTTTCATCTCATACAACATTCCTTTAGACGAACACTTGTCATCTATAATAGAAAAACAGGGGGAAAAGGTTTATTGAGAGACAAACCAATATTGAGAGAGGAAAGATGTTATTGACATTCAGTAAACAACTATTATGGACCGAGTGAAAGTGATAATAAACTACAATAGTATTTATATTCGCATATAAAACTATAAAAATACTAAAGAAAATAAAAACATCTAAATATTGGTTTGTCTCTCAATAAACCTTTTCCCCCTGTTTTTCTATTATAGATGACATTCGATAATTATTGTAAGCAAACAAAATTATTGTAAGCAAACATTCGATAATTATTGTAGCCAATTGAAAAACCTTAGATAACAAATTACAAACATATAGCTCTAAAATGATGATGTAAAATCTAACATTAAATAACAATTATTAAAGCTTATTTTACTAGTAAAATGAAGCTTCTTCCGCTGACCAAATTTTTACAGATCATGTAATACTCTCCACCTTTATGAGTGATCAACTTGGAAGTGTTTTAAAAAAAAACTTAGAAGTGCTTAAAAACATACTGATAAATTTAAAGGGAGAAATCATTGATATATATACCTTCCAACAACTCGGACATGTATATAAATATCATCTCCTTTTGGTTGTCCATGTTCCTGAAAAGAAAATATCATTGAGAACAAAATCATTGGCCATCACATAGTACAATTTGTGTACTATATCGAAAATACTATACATAAGGTAAGCCTCTAAGATCAGATACTCCATAAATATTTATTTTACTATTTAATCACATGTATATAAATATTTAGATGAAACAAAAATAAAAGCCCATCTTAACAAAAAAATCAGAACATACATAAATATAAAACAAAAACAAATTATTTTTAATACTTTAAACTTATTGATATGTACGAGAATGAGATAAAAAACCATTTATAAGAAGCAAGTAGTAAAATATGATTCATAAATTCATAGAAGACATCTATAAATCGGATAAGTAACAAACAATGTGAAAGAGATAATTATAAAAATTGACAAAAAAAAAATCCAGATTGTACATATATGGAGGATACTTTTACGATTAAGCAAATTTCCTACATGTTTTTATTAATTCAAAGTGATACCTTTTATTTTAATAATATAAAATGGAAATTTCACAATGAAGTAGAAATTAATTTAGATATGCAACCAAATCGAGTTAATTAAATAATAAAATCAATGTACAAGAGTAAGCCATTTAATTGATAGCTCTAGAGTAAGGTGAGTTTATACTAATAAGAATGATTGAGTACAAAGCATCATTAAGCAGTTTATACTATCTTGAGTAATTATTAATAAGAACATTCGTATTACTTCAATTTAAAGAGCTAAAAAACTGAGCAATGAAAGAATAGGAGGATCAACCGAAGCTTACTGTCTTGAAATCCTGCACAGAGAGAGGGAACCATGTTTGGTTGGACCTAGCAGCGGAAACTGCTCCTTGAAATAAGCTAATTGGGACATGGCCAATGTCTTCGCAAGAGCCTGCACAGTAGGATAAGCTTTAACTGTAAACAACCCACGATACCCCTCCAATCTATAATGTTAGTTCTTTACATATTCTTAAAACCACCTTATCCAATAAAAAAGAAAAAGTAAGGATTTCATACCCTGAGAGCTGATTTTCTCAGAGATGATGAGAATATGTAGGCCTTTACTTGCTTGTATATCATCATATCAAGAAGTATCTTGATTCTTGATATATAGGTAATTAGCAAGCCAATGATGACCTGAATACGAAAAGAATTATAGCTCGAATCATAAGAATTTGACTACTTGCTTAAATTCAGATGATGTATGGATCTGACATTGCATTTCAAACAAACGAACAATTTCAGATTGAAAAAACTATGCAGTAGTTAGCAACATTCTTTTGGCTGCATGCCAATTAAGCAGCATAGACTCACTTTTTTCAGTAGAAATTGATAGAGTTGAATTCTTTAAGCTGTGCAGGCTTATAAAGCACAGTAATAGAAGAAATAATAAGCTAATCAGCTTCAAACAAAATCTTGGATACGCAAAAGTGAGATTGTTCATGGTTGAACAATAGAATTGCTAGTTGGATTCATAAATATATTTTCAATTCATCGCCCATTATCTTTATAACTTCCAGTAAACTACCTATAAGTTTAAAATGCTTACAATTTACAAATTGCTTTCCTTACCTTCTTTAAATGAGTTGACAAGAGGTGGTAAAATGACGACTTAAAATATGGCAGACAGTTTTTTCTAGAGTAAAACAACCAAATGGTTAAATGAGATGGAAAGTATCAAACATTTGTCAAAAATGAATCATCTCAAGTACCTGCAGCTTGGTAAGCAACCCCTTCTTTTGTTCTTCAAGCTACTTAACTTACCTTTCACAAAAAAAAAGTATTCGAGGGAAAAAGAAAATTAGAAAACATACTATAATATATTAGTCTTACAAATATAGAAAGGATCATAAAGATTGGAAAGAAACCTGCGCTCGCAACTTCCTAATTATAGCTTCTTGAGTAGCTTGCTTTTTGGAATGCTCTTCACCTGCTGTAATGAAACAATGCACACTCACACATCATGATCATAATTGAACAAGTAAAGCAAAAAATAAATATTGCTCAACATAGCAAAGATAATACATGACATAACTAAAAAGAGAGGTTGAATTTTCAAATCTTAATGCTTTTAGTCACTAAGTTATGAAGAGGGAAAGTTATTACAAAGTCTTTCCTCAAACAATCATCCCAACAAGAACTAGAGATCTCTTACTAAAAAAAATATAGCCAGTTGCATCTATTGACAAAGATGGCCAAGGGGCCTCATCAAATGGATTGGAAATCATAAATTCTAAAGCCTATATCCTTCCCCACTAATCATTAATTGACTATTTGAGTGATTATTCATGTACTACTAAATAAACTCACATGGACAATAATTTAATTTCAGTTTACTTCTGTATCTTTTAAATATTCTAGCATTGTCATCTAATCTTGAGATGGCTTTTGTGAATTTGTTGTCATTGATAGTTCCCCTGTAAGTATTCCCAAAGAAATAAATCACGAAAATGTTTCAGTTCTTGCAGGTATTCAAGTGTAATAAGGACTTTCCATTCTCATTAGTCTCGCAAGTGATTGATAATCCAACAAAAAAAAAAAGAAACAAAAGCATAGGTACTCACTGGCCATCCAAATTTTGATAGCTCGGTAACTTAAACTCGCTGCTGAATCGAGTTGACCTAAAATAGAAGTAGCGAATAAAGAACTGGTTACTTCAAGACAACCTTCTTGAAGAGGGAGAGCTAGAATGAGATGGAGAGCAAGAGCGAGACAAGGACTGTGGATGATGTTTTCTCGAACTCCTTCCTCTGCTTGGGCTTCTACTGGTCCATACCCTCTGCTTGGCTGTTTAATGACTTTAGGTTGGTCTTTATTACTTTCGATGTGCCCTTCATATGTATCAATAATCAAACTTAAAATATGTAAAGCCACAATGTAAATCAGATTTAAAAAAAAAAACTATTGTGAACATCGAATATCATCAAACATACCATTAATTTTGACCAAAGAGAGTTCAAACTTCTACAATTCAGCTTTCAATTTTGATGCATCTACATGAGCAAGGAGAAGTTCAAACACTAACCAAACCAAACCCTAACATAACAGTAACTTTTCCCCAAATCAAAACCCTAATCAAATTGTACTCGGATCTCCAATTGAAGTGAAAGGGGTTGGAGAGATTACCTGACAATAGAGAAGTCGAAGATCCAAGGAAGGTGCCCAGGATCTGCCTTCGCAGTCGGAGGAGCCACCGCCTTCGCCGCACCACCGGACTTGGGCAGCCGACCATGCTTCCTCTTCCCGTTCACCTCCTCCGTCGAATCCAGACTTCCACCAGCCTCGGTTGTGGCAGAGAGCTTTTCAAAGATGGGGTCGGAGTTGGTGGCGTCGGGGATTCGGGGGTCGGAGTTGGTGGCGTCGGGGACTCGAGGGTCGAGTGAGGGTTGTAGATCTGATTGAGAGAGAACAAACAGTTGATAGGAGGCAACTGAGCGAAAGTGAGGAGGTAAAGAGGCTAGGGTTTTCTTTCCCTTTTATACCCATTATCTAAAACATTAAAATGAGCTACGGACTATGCCCTACCGTGGCCAATGTAGCGAATTTATCCACCAGATACTCGTTCCCATCGCAAGTATAAGCAACGGCATGTTTGCCGTTGCTATGCCGTGGCAAAAAGTGACCGAATAGCCACGGAAAATTCATGCCGTTGCTACTGGTCGTGGCTAATATGTTTTTTTTTTTGTAGTGAAAGAAAGACAAAGAGAGGCATAACAGCTAACCACCCACCAGTTAAGAACAAATAAGCAAAGAGGAGACAAACTTGTAATAGAAACCCCAACAGAGCATCTACAAGCAATGAAGTAACCGAAGAGCTAAAGGAAGGACCAAGAACGAGAGACCAAGAAGAACACAGTGTGACCTGACGGGGAACCTAAACCAAAGGTTTAGGTTCCCCGTCAAAAGGAGACAACTCAACAAACTCTCACCAGGGTAGAAGGTAAGGCACAATTAAGAATTGATAATTACAGATTGCAAGAAAAGAAATCTTCAACTACAAGAACTACAAGAAAACAAAAGGTTTCCATATAGAATCTGTAACACAAGCTACTGCATACACTTGCAAATACTAGAATGTGAATAGAGTGAAAGGCCTGAAAACTAACCTTCTTCCAATCTTTCCCATACTTGTGGAATGCATCATAGAATCGTTGAAGCTCTTCTTTGTCCCATTTTGGAACTAATAGGTCAAATAAATTCTTGTTCTGAAGTATATGAAAAAGCAAAGATATCACCAGTTCAAAAATCAGAAAGATATCAAAACATGCTGAGAAGGTTAAAAATGAAGAAATATTAACATATTATATAACATGAAACCTTGGAATAACCAAGTAACTTAGCTATTATGTACTCTAAAAAAATATGCACAATTTCCTTCAGATTGGCGGACTAATCAATTCCTGAAAATGAAAAAGAAACAAGCCACATTATTTACAAATGGCCATTCATAGCCCGATAGATCCAGTTATCCAACCCCAACCTCAATCAGGATAAATCCTCACCCTAAAACTTGACACTTTCACTCATTAACATTCATAGCAAGATTGAAGAAAGCAAGAGTAATAGAACTGAGAAAACAAGGCCAAAAGGGGATAGAGGGAGAGTTACCGACGGCAAGACGGAATGAACAGGCTAGCACTCGAGCAGGCGAGACACAAGCAGCTTGTGCGATCCTTAGATCTAGATCTGGTGAGTGAGAGTTACCGTCAGGAAGAGACAGCTCACCGAACTTCATAAACAGGCACAACATACCTCAAATCGATTGTCGTGGCTAAAGACTTCAACTAACCCTAAAACGAAAACCCTAAATCGAAAACCTAATTCTTGCAGACTTAACCTCAAATCAAAACCCTAAATCGATTGCAAAACTCAAACATTACCCAACATACCTCTTCAATTCGAGGGTTTGCAACCTCGCTTCACTGTGTGCTTGTTGTTGATGGAGAAGAAAGAACGAACAGGACGCCGGGGTGGAGGATACAGAGATTTCAGCGGTGACGGAGAAAATGGACAGGCGAGGACGGAAATTTCAGTGGTGGAGGAAAGGATAGGGTTTCAATGGTGGAGTAGAGGACAAAGATTCAAGCTTATCGCCATTTTAGATGAATGAAGAAAGGTGAAGTTGTTCTCCCTCGACTCGAGAGACTGAAAATTTGGGGGATACTGAAAATTTGGGGGATTTTTAATTTTTAAGCTAAATGACTTCATCTAGCCACGGCAGAATTTTGAGAGGACAAAGATTCAAGGTATGGGAAGTCAGGGGTAGCAACGGCATTCACTTGCCATCGCTAATATTGCTGTATTCCTCTCAAAATTCTGCTACGGGGACATTGCCGTCACTAATTCCGTCGCAAATGTCTAATATTCGCCACGGGATCTCATTGCCGTTGCTAGCTGGTGTAGCAAAAGCAATTTTTTTTGTAGTGACATATGTAAATTGGACCATAATTTAATTCAGAATATGACACGTATACGAATCGCACCAGATGTCGTTTCAGACCTTTGCTTTAGTGTTTTACTAGTATATGTTACCCGTGCTCTTGCACAGCATGTTAATTTTTTTTACTATTATATTATCGTATGTTATTTTTTTAAATAAAATCTATTGATAAATTTGACAATTATTTTTAAATGATGTTAATATTAAATTTAGATTGTTACTATAAAAGTTAACATAAAATTGGATAAAATTTTATTCAAATTTAATCTTATTGTTTTCAATGAAATATATATATTATTATCAGAAATTAGATTGGTGATTGATCATATATGATTAATTAATTAACTAATAAGGCTTACTTTATAATTTATAAAAATAAAATCATTGTAATATTAGTTATGAGTTCAAGTGATATTTTTTGAAGTGAAAATTTTATAGCATAATTTTTAACGTGAATTTTATAGCATATATATTGATTAAGAACTTATATGTGTTATTTCAATCGGCTGCCACATATTTCTTCATAATGTGATTGATTAATTTATTTTCGTTAAATAAAAAAAATTTAATTTTTTTATTTTAATGATAGAAAACCTATCTACAGTGTCTTATTTATAAATATTAATATATAGTTTAATACGACGATAAATTATGTAGTAGGTACCCATATTAACCCCTAATAAGTTCCAAAATATGTAGTAAGTTGTTTAATAGATTATATTTTATTAACATTTCCATTATACGATTAAAATATATAATATTAGATAGATTTTTAAAAAATGAAAAGTTAAAAAATAACATATACTTACCAATTTTTTTGCTAAAAAAATTAAAATAATAAAAGCTCAATTTTTATTTATTACTAGTCAAGGCATACCCGTGCTACGCACGGGACTTAAATATAAGTTTTCTATTTTAAAAGTCTATTTAAGAGCTTATTTTATATCCTCATTAACTAATCTAAACAGTATATGTGTACAAATAGTAAATCTTAGTTTTATATACTTGATAATTTGGTTTAAGTTATTTATTAAATCTTTATATTTTTATGAGTTTTTTTCTTCAAGAAGATACTTGTAAAATGATTTTTGTAATAAAAAAAAACACCTTTTAATTTTTTAAAAACAAAAACACCTTATATTATATAAGGTATCCGCTCAATTGAAGCACCAACTTTTATTTTACAACTAAAATATTTTTATTAATTAAATAAAATACCAAAACTTATTTTTAAAATATTTTTTAAAAGGAGTTGGATTATATTATATAAAATATTTTTATTAATTCAATAATCAATTTGAAATTGTTTTGTTTCATAAATTTGTTGAGACTTATGAGCATGTGGAAGTCCATGCTTTTGAAGAGATTTTATTAAATATCATATTGTTTTTTAATACTTATCACATTGTTGACTGTAAACTAAACCATATGCATACATGCAGGAAAATTTTCATTTTATATGTTTGTTTATGTTATTTAAAAACATTTATATGTATCATGTATCTAAAAATATGTTTAAATGTAATTGTTACTTAATGACATATAATATGTTATTTTAAGCTATTTATTATTTTGAGTAAGGTATTTTTTAAGAGTAAAAAAAAAGTAAATGATTGCATACACCTTAATATGATGAGATTTACGGGTAAGGAGTTCCTTACCAAGCTATCCCCTAGCTTCTAGCTAGAAATCTTCATACTATATGCTAAAATATGGCATCCAAACTCGATCCAAAGGCTCCTTGATCAATCTTCTCAGTCATATTTAATAAGGTTATGGACAACTATATTATAATATGATCTACATATATAAACAAATTGATAGGAAAAAGTTATATAATTATCAAATAATATGATCTACATATATAAACAAATTGATAGGAAAAAGTTATATAATTATCAAATAATCGATCATCACTTTAAACTCATATATATCACCTCGATTTAATAGCTACAAATTATAAAGTAAGTCAATATATCATTTTGAAAGGAAAAAAAAATACTTAATAGATGGAAACAAATGAATTCTAACTAAATTAAGCGAGAAAAAAAACCTCATATATAAACAATATATTAATGTTATACCTTGGATTGTAGCTTTGTAACACATTTAGTTGCATATAAATTTTGTTCATCTCACCACCAAGAGAGGTCGAAGATTTACGTACAAACGCAAAAACAAAAAAAAAACAAAAAAAAAGTGGGATGAAGAAAGTTAACGTATCTCCCAGTACAAATTACCCGAAACTTTGATCACTATATAAAGGTGGAAATGGAATAGGTGAGCAGGTTGAGAAATTAACTAAAAAATAAATGGGGAGACATACGACCATTGTAGTTTCAAGAATACAATCGGTCATACATTAATTGTTAATTCTTATCGAGCTATAACACAAAGAATTTAGTCAATCTTTTTATGTTGTAACCGACCACTTACATTTAATTTTCAAGAATACAAAACTTCATGTAGGTTGTTTTTATTTTCCGTTTAATTTGAAAATTAAAAAAAAAATTTATATCATCAAGCCTTACATAAGCAATAAATAGGAAAACAAATCTTTTTTTTATAAAAAAATAATAGGAAAAAACTCAATTAAATTGAAAATAAAATAAACAATATTTTTTCAAAAATAATTATTAAATTTTAACTATAGAATTATTTTTTAAAAAAATAAAAATTATTTCATGGACTTGAGCATAATTTGAAACAAATAAAAGTGCAAAATGAGGGCAATGTATGTTGTATGCCTTTATTTTCATTGTTAAATCAAACCGTTAATTTTTTTTCTCATCTATATTTTAATTTTAAAATCAAATAGAAATCATTACGCTCAAAATATTGAAAGCATTGCAAAAGAAACATAAAAAAGCAATTTTTTATTTTCAAATCAAATTGTAATAATGATATTTAATTGATGAAAAGCTCAAACTATATATGTGATTTTGAAATTCCTTATAAACTTTAAGGGTCATGTATTCAAGAAAATAACTATATGAGCAATTGTAAAAATTCCAACTCAAATAAAAGGAAAAACAAAAAACATGAATTAATCTTTGGTGAGAGAGTTATTAATGTTGAGAGCCATTAAGAGGCCTTAGGACACAATTTTTAAAGGTATATATATATATAGATAGATAGATATATTCAATTACTAATTGACCAAAATTTAATGGTGCACATACTCATGGCCAAAATTACTAATTCTTCTAAAATTTAACGGTGCTCAATTTACCAGACTTATTAAATATATATATTAAATTGCCTTTTGTTTAAAAACTGAATAAATATAAATATAATAATAAAATTGGTGAAAAACTACACTTAATTCAATATTTTTATATTTTTATATTTTTATGGTTATGAGAGAGTGATTAATATTATTAATCATATATACCACAAAGCTTAGAAAAATCCTAACGTATACTAATAACCTAACAAACAATTACCCTAGCAGTATTCTAAGATCAATACCCCAGTAGAATTTACATTTGAATTTGAATTGCTATATACACATGTCGAATACATTGCCTAAACTATTTTATCTAAAAAGATAAAGTTTCTACCTAAATAAAATATAAAGTTGAATATTTGGGAAAAATCTTATCTCCAACCGACATGCAATTTGACCTTCAAAGCAAGTATATCAATTAAGTGTATTACGTGTAAGATATATTTATTTAATTAAAATATAAGGTTACATTGAATATATTATTGATCTAAAAAGATAAGTTTACCCGCCCGTGGTGCGGTTTCTTAAAAAAAGGGATTAGCTATAATGCTATATAGATGTAAACTCTATCTTATCTTAGAATTTCATAATCAATTTTTGAAATTTTGTTCTCGGAATTGAAGGAATAAATAAAATATTTGTTTTTTTTTTTTTATGAGAAAACTTTAAAATTTTAACATCTTTGACGATTTGAATTCTACTTATTTAATTAGCACTTTGTTATATATAAAAAAAAAGGATGAAGTGATCGATGAAAGTAATTTATATATTTATAAGTTTTTTTTAGTGTGTCAAAATTCATTAGATTTATTCAAAAAAAAAATCAAAATGTAACTAATTGAGATATGATAAAAATTTATTATTTAAACTAATTGTGATTAAATTTAAAAGTATTATATTATTTTATTTGATCATGTTATAAGTATATGTGATTTTTGAATGTACATATATAGCTATAAAAATTTAATTTCAGTGTGTATATTTCGGATCTCCAAAGAACTATCTTGATTAGTGCGGAACTTTAAGATCTTAGATAGAACCATAAATTTAAAAAATCAAAGTTATAATATAGTTTGTAAGATAAAATTTTATTAGATTTTATTAGATTAGTTGTAAATGGTGTAAATCCTCATCATCCATCTTTACACCAATGCGCGCTTTCAAGTTGGCCAAGGATGTCATTAAAAATGTTCAAGTTCTCGGAAACCAGGGGTTGTTGCCGTTGCCCCTGGAACTACATATATAATGAATTCCATCTGCCTCCTTTTGATCTTTAGATTCTAAGGGTTGTTACCCCGGTTGTTCTAATGAATAGACAAACTACGTATTTTACCCCATTTTAATTGAATAGATAAAATATAATTTGTAGATAGGTACATTAATCACATACTCTAATTAATTAAAATATAAGCTATAAGGTTATATTGAATAAATTATGTAAAAAGATAAGTTTTTACCTACCTATATTTGTTTATTAATTGATGTGGCCAAGAAATATAATACCGATTTAATTTAGAAAATGTCACGCAAGCAAAAATAATCTCGCTTTAATCCAAAAAATTCCATGGATTCAAATCACACCAGATTTAGTATTTTATTTTATATAAATAGATATAGATATAGATATTATATCTAGTTTGATTTAAAATGTAGAATAATTGACCAAATATTGAATAGATTTTTTATATAATATTTTTTTTCAGATTTCTATTATATCGCGTCCATTCTCAATTTCTAACCGGGGTAATTTTCCTTCAGCCCTGTTGCTCAAATTTCCAAAGACTTGCCTTTGGATTATATAATAGGGTGATTAAATTTCAATTTGATTACCATCAATGTTTCCTTATCGTACAAATCCAAGTGATCTTTAGATTTGTACAGACGGTGTTATACTGCATAAAATATATAAAATCACGGTGATTTAGTTTTGTCCACTAATTTAAATAAAAACAATAATCGATCAATTTTTTTTAATGAAATTCTAAACTCACCTTTCAAAGCAAAACAAAGCTTTATAACAATTTCGTGCTATTAAAGGTGAGATAAAAAATGGGATCATACCTTATTGTATACATTCGTCATTGTAACAACTGGAAAAAAAAGAGATAAATATATGGATATAAAGCTATTTTAGAGAGAGATACATATACACGTAGTAGGATTTATATATGATTAATAAATTGTCAAAACCACTATACCTTGATTGCAAATTACAACTTTGCTAATTGATATTGCAAGTTGCAACTTTGCTAATTGATATTGAAAGTTGCTTGCGGCAAGTACTCCACGAATGGAGGTTTGGTGTTTGGGAATACATTGTAGATAACCTCTGTATATATAGGAACTATAATATTCTATCTTACACACTTAATTAATTATCTACTCAACATAAAATCTTATGAGATATATATCCATACACACATATATATTTTATATACAATCATAGATAGGTTTTCTATCTAATTTAGATATAAGGTTGAATGTTAATAATAAACCAGATATTAGATGGATTATTTTCTTAAAAAGATAAATATAAAAAGGATAAAACATAAGTTTTAACTAATCTCAACCACTTTAGGATTATATTAATCTAGAAAATGCCACGCATGCAAAAATAATCTCGTTTAATCCAGAAAATTCCGTGACCACGAGGTCGCGCCAGCGGTCTCTGTTTTAGTATTTTATATAGATAGATATAGAGATAAATATAGATATAGCGATTTTTCTATCTTAGGGGCATAGGATAAGACCCTAAATTTGAAATTTTTTTTAAAAATTTTAATTAGTTCAGCGTTTTTAATTATATTTTTAGGGTCGCTTGCCTTTTTTGTAGGGAATATTTTTCAATTTAGTGTCTTATCCTATGCCCAAATAGAAAACCAGTAGATATAAATATAGATATAGATATAGATGGATGCATCATCAAGAACTACGTTGATAAAAATAAATGTAAAAAAAACAAATTATTGGTCTACCAATTTTTAGGGTTTCTTAATATATAAATAACGCACACAAGTCCTTGAAACTCACCACCGCCAAACCCTAATAATGGAAGAAGCGACGTTTGCAGCGGCTGATCTCCCCCCTTAACCTTTGGGTCGAAATATTTCATAAACTTCCTCTCATATGGGTAGGCCGATGCTTGCGTGTGTGCAAGCAATGGTATCATCTTATATCCGATCCCCTTTTCGCATCGAATTATAACCCTAACTCCATCCGAAATCACCCTATAAGCCTCTTGATGCAATGCTGTTGCACCCACCCACCCAGCCGGGACATCATCTTCCTTAATCAAGCTTTCAAGTACGTATCCAACAATGGCGTAACGTGTTCTGCGACATCCGAATCACTCGAGAGACGCCCTTTTCGCTCTCACTGCGACTTCTTCGATGAGGGCCAACGAATCAGTGATCACCGCGTCTGGGTGTACGTTGGGCACTTGTAACGGTTTGGTGGCTCTCTATAACTCTCCCGGAGATTTCCTCCTCTTTAATCCGTGCACCAAAGTCGAGAAAAGACTGCGATTTGATGCTCGTCAATCCAAAGAGATCCGTGAGTTTTTCAGGTATTTTCGGTTGTTGGCGTTATACCATGATGAAGCACTCGGCGAGTACAAGGTCTTGATCTGTGATCCTACGAGTTTCCGTATCGTAAGCCTCAAGGACAAGGGGAGTTTCACGCCCAAAACTCAATCCCGAGTGTTGCAAAACCTGAAACTCTGGAAAGTATTCTATTATGGGCAGGGCTGGAAGGCGACGATGGTAAGAGGTGTTCCTCATTGGGTTTGTGAGCTTAGCGTTGGAGATGATGTCGTCGTAATCATCTACTTTGATCCACTGGCAGAGGAGCTTCGGATGGTTCGATTACCCAAGGCAAGGGCTTCAATAGGTCATCATGGTCAGGTGGGCAGATTCGAATTGGGAGCTTTTGACGGGCAATTGACTGTTGCGCTTGAATTAGGCGAAAACTTGGATTATGAGATGTGGGCTTTGAAAGAGTACGGGAATGAGCCTTCTTGGAGTTTGCTATTTGTGATCCCCAAGGCTTGCGATTCTTTTCGAATTTTATCACGGGTGAGTGATGACGAGATCTTGGTCTTCCGACAATATTTGAAGATGTATAACATTAGGACCCAGGGATGGCGAAAGCTACTCCTCTCCAACGGGTTTCACGAAATCATGAATTATATCCCGAGTTTGGTTTCCCCAAACCATTGATCTATATATAATATAGACACTTGTATTGAGAGGACTATAAGGTTTTTTTGACATAAAATAATGTTCCATTCTTCCAATTAATGCATCACTTGTTGGTATTTAATTTGTGTGTTGGTGTAAGTTTTGTTTTGGTCATAGTATTTGATCAAGGAATAAACGAAAGATTACATTACATGAATCCATTACAAACCCATTGGTACAGATTTCCTGCAATGAACGACACATATGGGATTTAATTTCAAGTCCAACACAACAGTACACTCGCTCTCAAGCTGGGTTGCAAAAAGTGTACATCAGGGTTTTAGATTTTATTCTAATTTTAATGCAATTGTTTCTGTATGGTCACATAATTCTTATAAAGAATAAGTGTATATGTTATATATAATACTATGATATTTTAGAGGATAAAAGAACTCAAATCTTGAACTACTTGTCAACAGAGCTCAGAAATTGTTAATTAACATCCTCCAAGCATATGGAGCAGCATAAGGCCAACAAGTTAACTTTGCAAAGTCGGAGCTATCTTTTAACAAGAATGTGGTGGCGGAATGGAGACAGGAGATTCAGGGGATGCTGGGAGTGCTTGAAGTGGAGAAACATGACAAGTACCTTGGCATGCCAACTATGATTGGAAGATCGAAGAAGGTTATATTCAGCCAGATTCGGGATCGCATTTGGAAGAAAATGAAAGGGTGGAAGGAGAGGACCCTATCCAGAGCGGGGAAGGAGGTGCTCATCAAGGCGGTGGTACGTACAATCGATCCCGACATATACCATGTCATGCTTTATCCTTCCGGTGGAATTTTGTCGGGAGATTGAGCAACTCATGTGTAAATTTTGGTGAGGGAGTAGTGTGGAGGAGAAGAAAATTCATTGGATGAGTTGGAAAAGACTTTGTTTGCCGAAGGAGCAAGGAGGAATGGGCTTTCGGGATATGGAAGCGTTTAATTTGGCTATGCTGGCTAAACAACTCATCTGCCATGCTTTGTTTGATTGCCGACTTGCTAAATCATTTTGGAATAAAGGGCTGAACTTTAATTTAAAGGGGAGCAAAAAGGACAGTGTGGATGGAGCTATGTGCGTAGGGAAGGGAATGGGCTTGCTGCACTTAAACCGGACTTGGATTTATTTTCTTTTACAGAGTATTGTTTTCCATTTGAGTTCTCTCACATTTTGCTCAATCACTTAGTAGTTGATTAATAAAAGGGTTAATTTATATGCAAAAAAAAACACTAACGTTATGTTTGGCTTATGGGATTTTTAGGGGAAGGAAGGGGTGAAAAATTAAAGGGGAGGAAATGGAGTGAAAGGAAGGGGAGGAATTCCACTTTCTCACCAAATTTCACCATTTTAATGGTTTGTGAAATCCTATCAAATTGAGCAGTTAGTCAATTTTCAATTTTCATAGAGAAAATTGGACGTAGTGTACTCTTTTCAAGTTTTGTTTAAGTAATTGTACCCCCTCAATTTTGGTTTTGGTAATTGTACTTTTTTAAAGGTGGATATTACATATTTACTCTTACAATTAATTTCTACCTTTTTCAATTTTTATCCTTTTTTAGAATATTGATGAGGAAGATATTGTTAACAAATCAGATTTTATCCTTTTTTTTTTAATCATTTTTTAAAAAGATTGGTGATAGAGATATTTAACAAGCTTTTATCCTTTTTAATACTAATCAGTTAGATTACTGCAGACAGATTATCAAAGTAGAATTTTCCAGGGTACAACTTCAACAATAATACGTTACTCTCCAAATTAATTGATTACAATCGTTTATCGATCCATTCTAACCTAAATTATTGTGTGCGAATGATTTTATTGTAACAATTTATGTTTCTTTTTCCAGTTTGCAGCGCAGAGATGACCGAACAAGATGAGGGAGGGTCCATATCATCCCAAGTTCAACCACAAATTGAACCTCCAACATTGAAGGTAAATCGGCATACTATATAATTTAGGTATTCTGTAAGTCTAGGTAAGTGAGAACTCTCTTTTTCCTTCACGTAGTTTTCTTACAGGATAAAGCAAGACTACCCTGACAAAGGACGAAGCAATAACCTTTCTAAAATGCAGACTTATTATGGATAATTTGAATGAGGCAGATAAACAATTGCTACGTATGTGTTTTGGAATAATAGTGGAACTTGGCGAAAGGGTTTCCTTCTCCTCTCAATTGATTCATTTTATGTTGCTGCGGGAAGTCGTCACATCGAAATCGGCTTCAATGTGGTTTGTTATAAACAAAAGGTTATTTAGATTTGGGTTACGTGAGTTTCATCATGTAACTGGATTGAAATGTGTTGGGGAGGCCACTTATATAGGTGACGATTTGGACGCAAAAACGGTAATTGGTCACGAAAGATGCAATTTACCGGAGTTGGAAGAGCTATTCAAGAAGGAGCCTATGAATTCTAAGTATAAGCTCAAAATGGCATATTTACTTATCATTGAGGGCATTTTGTTATCAAGGGATAAGAAGCTCAAAGTGCGACAACTGAGTATAAACATACTACATGACTTGGAAAGGGCTAATGAATTCCCGTGGGGTCGTTTGGTGTTCAAGGACACATTTGATGGATTGCGGAAGGCACTCCTTAAGGAAAGAAAAAGTAATGCTTACAGCCTTTATGGGTTCTCCCTTTGGCCTTTCAGGTATGAGTAACTATACTTAAAGTTGTTCTAAAGTATAGCATATGGATAATCAGTATCATATGAATAAGGTGGGGTTACAAGACTACTTCTATCTATCGCCATTACTTGCTTATGATGTCATCTACCTTAAGATTTCCTTGCTCTAGCTCCAAATTTAAGCTTAAACTTACGTAGCCCCCCAAACTAATTAGTCTCCAAGATATATATTAATTTCTGTTTTTTTTCCCTCTCTTAAGCTCTCCATTTTATGGGTTTTTTTTTTAGCAATGGTACTTGATTTCAATTTTAGATTTGGGTCTTCGAAGCACTACCTGGATTGGCCACCGCCTTTGCTATTGTAGATAATTTGAAGGCATCGTACCCTTGTGTTTGCGATGGCGATCAACTGTATCCGGTGCTAAGATGCCTTCGTACAAGGACATTAAAAAACTATCACTGAAAGGGATGGATGGTAAGTTCATTCTATGTCATTGCTATTTTAAATAAGTTTGAGGCTCATTATTTATATATATTTTTTATTATTATCATAGGTACACGTGAAGTTTAACATATGCCAGGGTGAAAGATTTGATGACAGCTTAGTGCAATCCGATGAGGAAAAAGATGAAAACATCGATGTATTCTTGCAAAAGAGGTGTGCAGTGATATCTGTCATTGCATTTGCTTCTGATCGATCATGAATCAAGCCAATATGGTAGACATCCCTCTCAACTTACTGAGTCAAATAAGAGAAGGAAATTGATAAAGAAGGGATCTCTGATGATTTTGTTGACGACCCAATCAAACACCGATCAAATTTGTTTTGCAAGAAGACAAAAAGGTCACCAGCTACAGAGGACAAGGAAAGGTATATATCCAGTTTTATAACATTCATTTATGCGAGTTTCAGTTTCCTTTCTTTGTTATACATGTATATGTGTATTATACTGTTACAATTGCCTCAGGACTGTTGTCAGCATCGATCCACCGCCTGATCCGATATCTGCACACATTGACAGAGGCTTTAAACGTCCAGTTGGTGCACATGTTGATGGCACTAGGTATATAAGCTACAATATCTCCCCTTTAGGTTGTTGAGTTATTGTCATTTTCCTAATATATATTTATTGTATACTATGCCATATACGAAAGGCAATAGCGGAACCAGTATTTCAGTGTCGCTGTTGTCGATGATTGGTGGACTGGAAAATTCAATGATTCAATTTTCGCTAAATTTAATCAACATGGGAAGAGCTCTTTCCAATTTGACGATGACTGGTTCAAATTGTATCGTGGAGAATATGGTCAACCTCTTTCTGAGATGCTTCCTGAGCTTCTGAAACGAACCGGGGGGATGATTCAATTTAAGAAATGGTTTGATCAACCATTCACTAGCTATTATACGGAAGACAGACTTACCCAGGAACTTATTAAGGTACCATGTCAATTATATTTAAAAATGATTTCAATTATAATAAAATTTATGTCCTAATGTTGGCTTCTTTGTATCTTTTGTAGTGGGAGTTGTGGCGTTTACACTGTTAAATACATAGAGGCCTTGTGTTCTTCAAGAGGGGATATGCAGCTAATTTGTGATGATTACATACCGGCGTACAGGGAACAGATAGCATACCACTTATTTACTCTCAACTGGAGCTGGCATGGCCTCCCAAAAAGAAAAAGTAGCCTCATTCAATTCAAACTATATGGACATTTTGAGGACCTTATTTTCATTATATTTTTCAGTGCACACTTTTCGTACGGTTTTCATTCATTTGTCAAATTCAGATTCATATTTTATGAGAATATTGAAGGCTTATTTAACCGTGGTTAATTCTTGTATGCATTATTGTAATCAACACAGTCACGTTAGTATAACTAAGTTCTTGTAACCATATATTTACTTGTACCTAATTCATTATCAAGTGTTTAAAAAAAAAAGAGGAAATTATTAAGGTTTCAATATTTACACCAAGTATACAATAAGTACAAGCTTTGACAGACTAATTTATTGTAGGTCTTTTAATTCTTGTACCTAAATGTTTATAGTAACTTACTACGTTATTAAGGTCTCAATTGGTTACAATAAATACACGCAATAGGTTTCAATATGTTTGCGAATACTCAAAGTAGGTTACAATATACTTGTAGCTACTTGTTATTGGAGTTTTGCAAAAACTCATTTTAAGCATCAATCGTTGCTGTGACTACTGGATGTCTGCGATTAGTGTTGTTAAATTAGCCTTCTTGATGGGATCGATCGAGTGTAGCCCTAGACAATTTTTTTCCTTGGCTAATTACATGTTCAAATTGAGTTTATCAGCTGCTGCTATACCATTAATACTGTACTAATAGGGAGGAGGCATCAACTAAAATCTTATCGAACGGGAGCAACTGTATATAATAAACATGTGCAATACCATTAAAAATGATTTCAATCATTATAAAATTTATATCCTACTGTTCGCCTTAGGAAATAGAAAAGAAATCACAAAATATGTTGAATACCAATGCTGCAGAATGAATAACAATCGTTATGTCCAACCAGCTGGCTCTAACATCATCTTGCTTTATTACGGGGGTAGCCTACAAGTCTTCTTGTTATGTCCAAGCTTTCCACACATTGAACACTTGTTCCTTTTTCGTCCGTGCTCTACAGCTGAAGGTATCCTCTTTTTCTTTGGCCTTCCAGATCGCCTCCTTCTCTTTGGTGGGTGGCAAACAATATGTGGAACATCCATCCCAATCTGATTCGTCAGGCACCGGGTATATCGTCTCCTCGTAACCCTTCAGGTAACAGGAGTTAGTGAAGTATTCTCCAACCAATGATTCCACATTTATATCCATCTGAATGGCTGCAGTTAGAGCATGAGTGCAAGGGATGTCATCAAGGTCAAATGCTTTACAACTACATGTTCTACTCGTCAAATTGACAATAACATCTACCTCTCCCCCCGTTGCCTCAAATTAATTCCAGAGTTGATGCATTTATTGTCCTGCAATTATACGTCATTGCCTTATCCAACTTACTCCTTATCATCTTCTGGACATTTGGAGTTGCCCATTGTTTATTTTTCTGTCCA
Source organism: Persicaria tinctoria (assembly GCA_037127255.1). Classification (NCBI taxonomy): domain Eukaryota; kingdom Viridiplantae; phylum Streptophyta; class Magnoliopsida; order Caryophyllales; family Polygonaceae; genus Persicaria; species Persicaria tinctoria. The sequence goes on from JBANSL010000012.1 coordinate 15,204,900, forward strand.
ATTTCTCGGCGTTCAACAAACCATTTACATAAAGTAATCCTAATCTCATCAAGCAATGCAAGGCCTGCACCGGATACCCTCTAGGATCATCCAAGACGGAATTAATGGTTTCTGCATTGTTGCTAGTCATTACGTTGTACCTTTTACCAGGGAAAAATGATCTAGCCCAAGAGTGAATATCCGCTTCTTGTAAATACTTCCCAATCTCGACATTTTCCTGCAATTTCAATCATAATAAATTCAGCCCAATATTCAAAATATAAATTTTAACACGCGATAGATTATTAATTCAGGAGTCATAAAATCCCACCATCCAAACAGGGTGTAAGGGCTGTTGTCTACGGTGGACGATTGATCTGTAAGAGGCATAGCCTATTGAAGAAGACCCCATAATCAACACTATGGGCCACGGTTCAAAGCTTCGCTTCACTCACACTGATAGTTAAAACATACACTACGCCAGATTGCACTTCGGGCGACGGACTCATGAGCTTCCGTCGCCTGAGTTCCCTTCCGGAGACGAACTTTGAAGAGTTCGTCGCCTGAATGTCTAAGGCTTGGCCCCCAACCCAAATCCCATTTGAGCGACCAATTCTATACAAAGTTCGTCGCTTGAATCAACTTTAGGCGACGGACATATTTAGGCGAGGGACAAAGGAAGAATAAATGGTTGCTCGAACAAAGAACTCATCCACTTTTGTCAGAACTAACATTCAGGCGACGAACATAGGTCAATGTTCGTCGCTTGAGTTGACTTCAGGCGACGGAAATTACATGTGTAGTCCATGTTGGTCGCCTGAATGAGTGATAAAAGTTGGTCACTCATTCAGGTGACGACATATTTTGAATGTTCATCGCTTGAGTTAAATTCAGGCGACGGAGATAACATGTGTACTCTATGTTGGTCGCCTGAATGAGTGACAAAATAATAACAATTATTTAGGTGATGACATATTTTTTAATGTTGGTCGCTTAAATGAGTGACCCCATTAGACATTTTTTACAAAAAAAAATGTTTTTTTATAAATCTTATAAATTAAAAATATATTTTATATTTTAAAAATTAATTATGTAATATTAATCTTATAAGTTGTAGTTGTACTGGGTATTGATTGATGAGTTGCGTATTTGTTAATTTGCAGGTCCAGGCTCATCGTTTGATTTGGCTTTAGGGGATTGAAGATGAATTGAAGATTAGTATTAAAAAGCTCTGTGTATTAGGGTCTGTGTACTGGGTATTGATTGATGAGCTGTGTATTTGTAGCTAGTCTCTGTACGCAATTTTGTTATTAGTACAATATTTGAAAAAACACTTTGTAAAAAATATGATTTATTATGTAATATATCACATTTTATTTATATATATATATGCATATTTTAATTTAATTATTATATATGTTTTTTATATATGTAGATTTTAATTATAAATTGTCAATCAAAATATTATAAGAAAATAGCCACTTCAATCGCAAAAAAAAAAAATCAAACTTTATTCAAGCATTTAGGAGACGAACATATTTCGTCGCTTATGCTAGTGGGCGGGCTTGGATGGGTTTGGAAAGCCCTTTGAGATCTGACAATGTTTTCAGGTGACGAACCATTTTTCGGTCGTCTAAGACTCATCAGGCGACGAACATTTTTATTACCGTCGCCTGAATACTCCAGGGATGACAGTCAACGGACGGTGGTTCAGGAGACGGACTTTCGTCGCCTGAATCTTCTAGTGACGAAAACCCCCTTTCAGGCGACGATTTGGATCCGTCGCCTGAGGTGCAATCTGGCATAGTGATACCATTGTATAGTTTATGGTTTTTTTAGATGTTACATTTTTTTTATTAAATATCATTTTTATAATTTTATCTTTATTAATATTAAGTATAATATTTAAAAATAATATATTATATATATTTTTTATCATTATAGAAAACATATTGATTTATATTTATATATACACTAAAATCTATATGGGTCGCACTCTAGTTTAATTTTGATCATAAATTCAACCATATACTCCCTTCCGCTCAAAATTTAAGTGGTTTTAGAATTTTGCACAAGTTTTAATAAAATACTCATCTCTAAATCACCATCGTCATTCCACTAACTTTTTCATAAATTTTTTTTTTATTAGGAAAAAATTCGAGCTTAGACAAACCTGATACTCGAGAGGCCGACGAATCGGCAGACGGACTAGCCGTCAACAAACAACATACTACAGAGTAATATCCACTACATTTTTAACCAATCAAAATCTTTTAAAAAGCCAACAACATACAAATCGATATAAATCATTACAGTAATATCCCCTACCTCGAAAACCTAAAACGACCTAAATTTCAAGACGGAGAGAGTATATATTAACTATTTAGAAAACTTAATTTTTTTTCGAAATTTCGGATGGTGACCTTGAGGTTAAAGCTATTCCGGCTCGTGTCCTACACTTTTATTTTTTCCGAATGGTATCCTTCAATTTTTCCAGATTTCCGTCCCGTACCCATATTGTCTTATAACCCTTAACTCTGTTTGTTTTATTTAAAAATAAACAAATTATCTTTCTTCATTCTCGTCCGCCTCTACTCCGATAGAAACCCAACCGCCATGGATGCAAGCTCGAGCTTGTTTTGCTCCAATTTCATATCTGATTCTCATTCTAAATCTCTAATTGTAAAATAATTGTCCCAATTTCTATTTCTCTTGTACCGATTAGAAACGAAGTAGCCCTAACCTAGTTCGAACCTTGCGAACTTGGAGGTCGGCTTGCATGCGACTGCCCGATTTCAAGCGTCGTTGTCAACCGTGGTGCCGATGTGCCATAATAGATCTTGGGAATATTTATATTGGAATTTCCTAAATTCCTTTCAATTTGTGAAGATTAAAGGTAAATGATAAATTCCTCAAATCCCTAATGTACTGCAATTCCTTTGAATTTATTTGTGAAAATGAAAGGTACAGGTACACGACTTCTCCTAAAAAAATGTTTTTACATTTCCGAAGTTCGTTATTGGTCTTCCCCGTCATCGAATTCGTTGTCTCCGGTCGGTGGCTACCGGCTTTTCTCACCTCCCTCCTCAACAAATTCCTAATATTAATCTATTAGGAATCCCAATTGAAGAATGAAGGAGTAGTTGGCGGAGATCCCCAAGCGAAGTTATCAATTTATTAAAAAAGCAAGGTCGGCGAAAGGTGACTCGAATTTACATCCATGGTGGCCAGATTTCTATTAGAATCGAGGCACATAAGGTTAAAACTAGTACGATTTCCGCGTCATGCCGCGTTTTTTTAAAACTAAAATATAATATATAAAAATATTAATAAATGTTAAGATAAAAATCATAAAAAAAAAACTTTACAATAAATGTATCTTATAATTATCTCAGAATTTTTTTTAAAATCTTATGTAGAGTATAATACATAAATATAGATATTTTAAATTACTTAGTAATAATAATATCAATATCATTATAACATTGTTTAATTGTGATGTGTCATAATCCATAATTATTCAATGTTTTGAATTAAGTCCAATAGTTAGTAAATAAATTTGATTAAACCCAATAGTTATATTAGATTAAATTCAATGTTTTGAATTAAGCCCAATAGTTAGTAAAATTAAAGGAAAAAAAAAGAATTAAAGAAAAATGAATAAAAAAGGAGAATTAAAGAAAATGAAAAAAATGAAAAAAATAATAATGATTAGTTAACACTCCTAAAATGTCTCTAAGAATGACACATCATCCTAAACTCTTCTAAATTAAGAGTTTATATAGATATAGATTCTTTAAATAAAACAAACGGAGTTAAGGTTATTGGACAATATGGGCACGAGACGGAAATCTGGGAAAGTTGAAGGACCATCTAGAAAAAATAAAAGCGCAGGACACCAACCGAAATAGCTTTAACCTCAAGGTCACCATCGGAATTTCCCTATTTTTTTTTATACTGTGGTACGCAAGTGTTTTGACCATTTTTTTGCCCATAAATCGGACAAAATATGTTTGACACTTAAATTAATTTATAAACATTCATCAACTGCTTAAGGGCCTGTTTGGCTGGAGCGGTAGATAAAGCGATTTGCGCTTCTCGAGAAAAACGTTCTCCGTTCGTTTGTTTGGCTGTACACGGCATTTTCAAAACGCTCAACCTTTCATCTCGCCTGAAAGCTTGTTAAGTGTTTCCACCACAGCTCTCTCATGGAAGCGTTCGATAAAATTTAAGGAGCGTTGGGGATCGAAAAGGACTCAATTAGCACTCTCCCTTCGTCAATTTCTCATCTTCTTCGCCTATCTCCATTTCAGTTGCTCAATCTCACGGCGACGAAATTCGATCTCAAAGTGAGATTTGCTAGTTTTGCAATAGATTCGATCTCTCAATTTACTCTTTTAAAAATCAATGATGTTCAATTGCTTTTTTTGGCAGAGTCTCTTCACACGACTTCTCCACCAAGCTCTTTCGCTTTCGCGTTCTTCAAGTAAGAGATCACATTAGTTTTGCTTTGTTGGCCACTTGTGTCTATGCAATTTTGATTTGCAATAAACCCTAATTTTCAATTTTGATAGAACCATACTTGTTCAACTGAAATTCTGGATTGGCAACTAACCCTAACTTTTGATTTTCATGGCCCGAGACCAACAACTTGGATTACACCCACTTTGAAGTTTGTCAATTAGAGAAAATTGAGATGGCTTCTGACAAATGTTGTAATTAAGATTGAGTTTGAGACCGAGCCACCGTGGGGGCATCAAGATATTTCGGGATTGCTCATTTAATTTGTGTCTGAATCATGTGAAAACTTTCTGGATTTGTCTTCTTTCTCAAGATAGAATCTTATTGAAATGATTTTTGAAGATTGCAAGTCATACCTATAAACCTTAAAACAACTGGTTATCTTTTAATTAATGCTCATTTTCATAATATATAATAATGTATGAATGTGTTGAACATCTTTGATATTTTGACAGTAAGCAAATTCAAAAGAGTAGTTATATAAAAACATCTTAATTAGAGTTGACAAAATGAAATACATTACAAATTCAAATTTATGACAGTAGGTTTAGAAACAAACTTGAAAAAGTCTCAATTTTTTGTCTACTTTGATTTGATATCGATACCAATCAACACTTGATGTATCCCAAACACCAAGTTCGAGTTAGTGTTTTATGCTTTGAATTCATGTTCGATTACTTGTGTTGTTGCTGTCATACTTGTGCTATTCAGCTGTTGTATGCAGTAAACTCATTTACATGGCCATCTCTTAGTTTATTATCCTGATCTCCAACTAGAGGCTTTCTATATTTGCTGATCAGCTGTTGTATGGAGTAAAATTTCTTGTTGATTTAGGAACTAGGGACCTCTCTTAACACTAATAAATGCCAGGAACATAAAAGACTTTAATTTCTTGCTGCTCACTTGCATTTCCTGCTCATCTGCCCAGCTTTCTGTATTTACTTCTCCTTTTCCAAAAATCTGTTTTCTAAATTTCTGAAAGTTGATTTCTGAAATTTGTTTCTAAAAGTTGTTTTCTATCAAAACAGATTTCTTGCATTCACCTATTGTAACATACTTACATAGAAAACAACTTGTTTTAGAGAAGGCTATTGGATGCATGGATGGTACCAACATTGATGCATGCATTCCAGAGAAGGGAACAACGAAGTTCTGTCATTGTTAAAAGGATCAAGAGATTATTTTGCTTTATTTTGTTGAGTTAACAATAAATTAAAGAATGGACCATGGATGCCTTCATCATTTTGGTCAATGTTGTCAATGGCTAACGGACTATAATTTATTAGATGGTGCTACTTGACATCTTAAATTAATATGTAGTTTATTGGGGGGAAAAGAGCAGACAACTTGGTATAGGGATTTTCCACATCTATTTATCTCGATCTCTTTCGGTTGCATTTTGTTTCTTCTTCCAGTTGCACTTTCCTTAATTTTTGGATCAATTTTCCGATCATGTATTTCCAGTTGTGATCATTCCTACAAAGAAATGGTTGCAATGTGCTTTGTAAAAGATCCCAAAAAAGTGGCCTACAAGTGAGATGTTACAAGCACTATTTCTTTAAATATGGTAAGCCTCCAGAACTTTCTGCCAGGAAACTGCTTGCAAGCTTGCAACCAGTGTTGGATTGTGTTAAAGCCGTTAATGTTATTGTGATGTTTGAATTTATAAAATAAGATTTTCCCATTCCTCTTTTCCCCTGTTATCATTCAGTGATAAGCTCTTAACAATGAAATTTCTAAGTTACACAGCTTAAAGAAGCCAAGTCACTAGCTCTCAAGAAAATGTCTGGATCTGAAAGTGCAAGCATCATTGGTAACATTACCTTCTCCTATATGACAGGTTGAAGTAATTTGAATTTCTATGTCTTATCGACTCCTAAACAGGTTTGGAGAAAAATACATGATGTGTAGGTCTGTTTTCGATTTTGAGCACCATGTAATGTATGCCACTGTCATATCTTATCATATTTATCATCTTGCTGGCATTTTATTTCTCTTTTATGGCCCGTAAAAATCATTATTGCCTTGAACACATCCTGACCAAGTGATTGATGATTTTAGATGGCACTGTTAGCCCTTTAATGCTGCACTACTCTTTTCATATTTATATCAATTCATGGATTACCATTGCCACTTTTATGACATGGCTTAGTTTTCAGCAGTAAGTAACTAGATGAACTTAGAATATCTTATCTTTTTAGCTAGATTTGAGTCCGGTACACACTTGAAAATCTTATGGAGTAATACATTTTACTAGGGGTAGGTACAAATCTCGCAAATCACGGTTCCGTCCCGGACACGGCCCGGTCCCGTCCCGCAAAAATGATGCGGGACGGGACGCGGGACGACCCGGTGGGATCCCGCAAATCCCGTCCCGCACACCCACATATAATAATAATAATAATAATAATAATAATAATAATAATAATAATAATAATGTAATACTATATATATATAAATAATATTAGGACATAGACTATATAGAGTATGTATTATAGTATATATATATATATAGTTTGTATATATATTACATACGTATACGCTATAATATATATTTCATACACACTGTTTTTTTTTTGTAATAATATTTCATACACACTATAATACTATATATATATATATATATATACTGTAATTTAGTCATATATAGATATACACTACATCCTCCAATGTAAGACCATATATATACACACTGTATCGGTGTTTATATACATGTACACACGTATATATGCGTACTCATATATGAGAACCTGCAAAATATAAAAAATTATACATATATATGTATTACGTCTTTGAGAATCGCAATATATTTATAAAAAATTAGAGTTTTTTTAATAATTTTTTTATTTGAGGGACAAGGCCCGTCCCGCCCCGATCCCGGCCCTGTCCCGCAAAAATTATGCAGGACGACCTCCGTCCCGTCCCGTCACGCGCCCACCCTTACATTTTACTTTTACTGCTTCTAATAGTACATGGGTTAAAAACGAGTTGAACTAAGCTTGAAAAACAAGCTCAAAGCGATCAAAATGAGCAAAATTGACAAAACGAGCAAAACAAGAAAAAACGAGCATAACAAGCAAAAGCGAGCAAACAAGCTCAAATTCGAGCTCGAGCTTGTCTAACTACTCGTGAGCCAAATATGATCACAAAAACAAGCTCGACAAAAAAAAAAAAGTATCATACTTATTGACAATATATGATTTGGCTTCATAGCCCGATCTTGTTGCTAGGCTATAAAGTCATGCATTTTTTCTCTTTTATTAAGAAACTTTATAGCCCGAATCAAATATGATCGGACTGTAAAGTCATGCATCAAATAAAATAGGCCCATTTTGACAATTTTACCATTTAATCTCCAAAAAGCTTGGATAATCAATAGTCATGTCAAACAAAATGCTCAATTCTAAGCTAGATTATAATCTTAAGCTAGATTAAATTTTACATCTAGATTATAATCTGAAGCTAGATTAAAAAATGTGCATGCCAAAAATGGCCTAAAACATCTGGTTGCATCAAAAGATTAATTATTTAGTTTCATGCTCTCACCAAACATCTGATTGCATCAAAAGATTAAAATTATTTAACATATGCTTATTGGATTGCTTCCGTAAACACAAGATATTAATCTAAGTTATGCATTAGTGGACTTGGCGCCGCCTGCATTTTTACTCCCTTTGCCAGCCAGCCAGCCACTTTTGCATCTTCATCTTCCACTTTTCCTCCACTTTCTGCATTCGCCTGCACTATCAAGTATCAACATTGTTAGAATTGCAAGCCATGAGCATAAAACCTTCTCAAACAATAAAAATTAAAAACCAATAATATATATAATTGTAATCAGACTGTCATTTTAAAATAAAATGATTTTGAGGACAAGGGATGTTTCCGAACACTTCCTTTACATGTCAAGGAACCTGGGATAACAGATCATAAACTGTAATCATCCAGCAATCAGATTGAGCCCCACAACTAGCTATTACTGGGCATTTATCCGACACCATGGCAAGGATCCATATATTATATATGCTATCTGCTGAAACGTTTCCTTAACATGGGATAATTTCCGCAAATACACAGTGATTCCTTGAGATTTTTCGTCTGTATGGTCTAAGGAAACTTTTTTAGTAGATAGCACAATACCTTGACACAACTCGATCTAAAGATCAACTTAAGACAAATTTAATTCAAAGATATAAAGAAAAGAAAAGAAATTAGGTCAATCCTTGATCCATTCCTATATATAGATGTTATAGATATATCCAAACATCTAAATGCCAACATTATCAGCATCCATTTATGACTACCAAATTAGGGAGCAAATATTTTAGGGATAATACTTTACCTCTGGCGATGTTCAAATTCCTTAGTAGTACATAAATCTATCCCTTTGATTTTGAAGGCTGACAGCACCTGTCTTATGTCATCTGGTTTTTCCTGGATGACATCTGTTCAAAGAAATCAGAAATTTTCCTATCTAATCATTAAAATAACAAACAAGCTGCACAAATAAAAGGAGTTAACAACCAAACTTGTATATACAAGGAATGCTTACATTCTAAAAATGGTAGAAGATCTACAAGTGTCGTATCATCTGTTTCTTCTTTTTTCCAGGGCTTAATAAGAACACTATTCTCAGGTTGTAGACAATTCTCCAGTGCATGTCCGCTCACATACAGAATTCTACACATATCTCTATTTAACCTAGAAAGGTCCTGAAAGCAGAAGAACAATTAGTTAGCCACATAACAAACCATATCCAAAGGTGCCATTCTGCCAAACATGATCATCCTTCCAAATCCTCAACAAAGTGATAAATAATTTCATCACTAGTATGATGTATAGCCTGGTTATTAGAACAATCTTCCAATTGTTTTCTGCCTCTTTCGTCAAACATTTACCTCGATACATTCTAGACATATAGAATTAGGAAAGCTCTAGTATCTAATGGTTTTTAATTAATATATCTATTTGATAAGAGATAAAGAAAGGTTAACTGGCTAGATATGAGATATTCATACTACGTAATATTCTAAATTCCAACTATATATCCATCGTACTAATATATCTATTTGTTTTTTTATTTAATTTAATCTAAAAAATTCCAACTAATTAATTATTTTGAAACTGTGTAATTATTTTATTAATATAACTTTTTAGTGGGAGAAAACATTGCGAGGCGCACTCACAAGCTGCCACGTAGGCGGCAATTCTTTGATTTTAGTGTAGATATATATAGATATTTCAGTAGGAAAAATTGGTGCTTCATGCATTCAAAATCTTATGACAAAAACATTAATTTTTTTTTAATATTAATAACCAAAGTACAAAAAGTATACATTAATTTCAAAACTTTAATTATATGATTTTAAAAAAAAATCCATCTATATTACATAAAGTAGAACAATTTGGTGCCACGTGGCAGACCACACCATTCAATCAAGGAATTATAAATAAAATTGTTGAGAAATTATTCAATCAAGGAATTATAAATAAAATTTCTAACAAACCATTTTTTTTAATTATTCCATCATTTCTATACACTATTAAATTCTTGTGTGTAATTTTTTTACATATCACACCAATCTACTCTCAAAATTAATTATTTACATTAGAATGTATACTAAAAAATTTAAACAAATACCCATGTCTAAGGCACAAGACTCACAAAAGAAATAAAGCAGGACAAGTCCTACAGAGGGAGTTATGATGATTGCTTACTCGGTAACATTTTCCATCTTGTTTTACGGTGGCTCCCCTAGATATTATAGTGTGGAAATAGCCTCCATCTTTTAACCTTTTGGTAAGAAACTCAACACCCTAAACAAAACAAGATATCATATCAGTGTAGCGATGCATTAGATAGAATGCCTTAGGCAAAGGCGATCACTATTCCACAGTAGGCCGGGTGCTATAACGCGCCTGATACCTATGGCGTGCATTGAGCACGTATGTAGTGCTCTTCCACACCATAGGTGCCTTGGCAGGCAAGCAGTGACTGGTCCCTAGCTCGCTATAGTGCGCCTTTGCCTCGCTGTTTTAAACATTGTATCATATACGATTAGATAACCTGTTAAACTCAAAGAATAGATAAACTAAACAGGCTGAAACTATTACCATCATCATCTCATCTGTATAAAGCACAACTTCATAGCCCATGTCGTAGACACTTTCCAGGAATGCATCTAGCTCTGGTCTTTTGAAGGTTTTCTCATCTCCATGATATACACGCTTTAAAGTTTTCAAAGAGAGAAAATGATATTTTAGATGCTTTGCACACAAAGAGAAACATAAATCAGTATTCTTAACCTTTAATTGCAATTCTATCACAAGACACGGTCCACTTATATTAAAATGGTTTAGAAGTGCATAGATAAAGTGGAGAACATAGAAAGTTTAGAAAAATATGAAACCCCTAATGAAATTATTCTTGGCATTGACTACAAACATATATGTCTCTGTCGTCAATTAACCAAACTACAACCATCATTTAAAAAAAAATAGAGTTTAGAATTGCAAAGCTCATGGGGACTAAGAAAACTTACCTTCCAATTGGAACTGACTAGTGTCTCAGTTAGATCCAATACAAGTGTAAATACTGGGTACTCCAGATCAGGGAGATCAAGGAGTAACTTATCACTTGGAGAACTATCCCACTCCTACAACATAGGCAGTATATGCTGCATTAGATAACAAATAGAAACCATACCTCAAATGTCACAAAAATCAAGAGCAAGGCTAATGCAAGTCACCTCTATACTTGCTCCAATTACATACCTCCCCGCTAGGTAAAAATTAATAACATATGCCGCTCCTGCAATAACAATGGCAAAAATTAGTCATATAAGAATACAAAAATGAAAAGTACCAAAAAAAAAATATGAAAATGAAAATTTCATGGTTAACCACTCAAAGACAGAACCTGCCATGGGACTGAAGATTAGAGATTCTATTCCTTCCTGTACAATGAACCAAACCCAGATTCAGGCAGAAGTAAGAATAGATTGATTAAAAACAAACAAAAAAGACCCAAAAACGAACCCTATGTTGATCGGCAAATTTCCTGAACTCTCTAGTCCTGTCGTCCAACTCCTGTACCGTGTATGCTGCAACAATTATATGAACGGATATTAATAAAGCTCTAAAATTTGGATAAGAAAAAATAAAGCTCTAAAATTGTAACAAAAAGAGAAGCAAAATCGGGCACAAATCAGCAATCAAACGGATACCATGGGTAACCCAGCCAGTGACGCCAACGACGCCAAGGGTACCGAGTGAGAGTAACTTGAGAAAACGCCACACCGGTGATTTTGGAGGCCAGATGGAAGCGGGGGAAGAGGTTGAGAAGGAAGAGACGGATTCGGTGGCGCTAATTAATGAGGGTTTTATGGAGGTAACAAGGGTGGGGGAGACGACGGAGCTGACCGGATTCCGCCTAAAATTTCGGTATGCGAGGTGAGGAATGCTACGGAATCGGCTCAACATTCTTCGGCGTTTAGGGTTCGGTTGCGGGGTTCAAGCTTTGATTGAGAAAGAAGGACCGAAACTTCGAACTGAAGTTTTCTGTATTTCGATTTGTGATTCAATGAAAATTACGAGGAAGGAGAAGACAGAGTTTATAAAGCAACCACAGAAATGGGCTGGCCCACACAGAAGCCCAAACCCAGACAAACAAAACCCAATCTGATGTTATAGCCCAACACCCCCTCAAGATGAAGACGGGGATGCCACGGCGCCAATCTTGGGCAGTATTGGCCGGAGGTGGGTGCCGGGAATATTCTTGGTGAAAAAATCTGCTAATTGGGCGTGAGAAGGAATGTGACCGAGACTGATGAGCCCTTCAAGCAATTTCTCACGAGCATAGTGGCAGTCGAGCTCGATAAGTTTCATTCGCTCATGAAACACCAGATTCCAGGCAATATAAACCGCGACCTGGTTATCACACTTGACCGGAATCGGTGTGATCCCAGAAACGCCAAAATCATTCAATAACCGTGTGAGCCACGCAAGCTCCGTGCAAACTCGTCAAATGGAACGATACTCGGCCTCGACTGATGAAAGGGAGACAGATTGCTGCTTTTTAGACTTCCACGAAATTAGACAAGCTCTCATAAAAACAATGTAGCCACTCACCAATTTGCGAGAAAACAGGCAACTAGCCCAATCGGCATCACAATAGGCGCGAAGAGTGAGTGATTGAGCAGGAGAGAGCAATAACCCCTTTGTTGCAGTGCCTTTGAGATATCGAAGAACATGGAGCGGAGCATCCATGTGGGGAGCTCGAGGAGAATGAAGGAATTGGCTAAGAAATTGAACAGTGAAGGCAAGGTCTGACCGAGTATGAACCAGAAAATTCAACTTTCTAATTAGACGCTTGTACTGAGTGGGATTATCAAGCAAAGAACCTGAAGTCAGAGATAACTGGAGATGGGGATCCAGAGGACAAGCCACTGCAGCACCTGAGCAAGGAAAACCCAAGAAAATATCATTGATGAATCGCTGTTGGCTAAGGAGTACACCCCCTGGAACGAAGATGAATTCAATTCCCAAAAAGAAGCTCAAATTCCCCAAGTCCTTGATCCGAAATTCCATGTCCAGAAACAACTTAAGAGCCTGCACTTCAACTGATTCATTCCCAGTGATCAGAATGTCGTCCACATAAACGGCAATAAAAACACACAACCCTTTGTGCTTACGAAAGAACAGAGAATGATCATTATGTGGCAACACATAGCCACGATTGATTAATGCACTAGATAGACGAGCATACCAATTGCTGGGACGCTTGTTTGAGACCGTAAAGGGACTTCTTAAGGCGACAAGCCAGATTCTTCCCATGAACGTCAAGACCAGGAAGGATTTTCATATATACTTCTTCATCCAAAGTTCCATGAAGGAACACACTATTCACATCAAGCTGCAGAACAGGCCACCTATTATAAAAAGCAATTGAAACAAGGACCCGTACTGTTGTCATCATTACAACCAGAGAGAAGGTCTCAGTGTAATCCACACCTTCTTTTTAAGTAAAACCCTTAGCCACAAGTCGTGTCTTGTATCTCTCTACGCTTCCATCAGCTTTCTTCTTGATTCTGTAAACCCATTTACAACTAATGGTACGTTTATCCCTGGGAAGGGTAACAATCTCCCATGTAGCATTGGCATCCAAAGCTTCAAACTCATCTTTCATAGCATTTTGCCAAACAACAAATTCACATTCTTCGGCAAAGGTCAGTGGCTCATGATCTGGAAGAGAGACAACAGATGCTGAAGTAGAAGGGAAATCTAAGGTTGTGGTGAGAGTGTGACAACAGACGTCCACATTTGGGCAGTGAGTGCACAGATAGTCGGACGAATAAGAAGGAAGATGATGCTCTCGAGTGGAACGTCGAGAGGCAACATTCTAAGGGGACACAAAAGCCCCATGATGAACACCAGTATCATGATCAACAGCCACTGAAGAAGGAGGTGAAGGATCACCATCATCAACAATCAACTGTGATGGTGAGGATGCCATAGTGAATGAGGGAGTGTCAGAAGCTGGGGAAAGGGAAGAAGATGGAGATTTCATGGAACACAATATCTCTTGACACAAAAACACACTTAGTCTCCAAATTGAACAACTTATAACCCTTCTTGCCCCTAGATAGCCAAGAAAAACACAGGGAGAAGCTCTAGCATCAAACTTGTCTCTTCCCTGCCGAAGAGTAGAAGCAAAATAGAGGGACCCAAAGCAACGCAGATAATCAAAGGTAGGAGGCTTATTGTGTAACAACTCGAATGGAGACTTCATCTTTAACAAATTACTTGGAAATTCGTTGATAAGATGGACAATAGTAAGCACACTATCTCCCCAGAAACGCTTGGGCAAACCAGACTCAAACATGAGGCCTCTAGCTACCTCAAGAATATGTCGCTGCTTACATTCGACAACCCCATTTTGCTAAGGGGTAGGAGTGCAAGACTGCTGGTGCACAATACCTTTCTCTAAGAGAAACTGAGCATGCTCCTGACCTGTTCCTAATTCAAAAGCATTATCGGATCTTAGAATCTTGACGTGCTTCCCATACTGTCTTTCAGCAAAAGCAAAAAATTGCTTAATAGCAATGAATGCAACAGACTTGGTTGGAAGTAGCTGCACCCAAGTTGTGCGTGTATAGTCATCAACCAAAGTCAAGAAATACTTGAAATTATCATAAGTAGGTACGCGATATGGACCCCAAACATCTGCGTGCACTAAATCAAAAGCATTCATTGTCTTTATTGAACTCAAAGAGAAAGGCAATCTTGGTTGCCTAGCACGTGCACAAACGAAACAAGTTCGCAAATCAAATATGCAATTATCTGTCATAGTTACACAGGGCAATTTACACAACATGTGTGAGGGCAGATGGCCTAACCTCTTATGCCATAATGAAGTATCCACTTCAATTGGCAATTTATTTGAAACACTAAAGGAGTGAGCAGAAATAGCAGCAGATTGATCCCGTGAAGCAAGCCCCAAGACAAACAAGTCGTTGACCAAGTCACCAATCTTCATAGGCGCCATCATCGAATGAGCCTGCAAATAGCATCCATTTGCAGTGAATAACACAACACAACGAAGCTCTTTGATTAGCTTACCCACTGACACCAGATTGTACACAAACTTGGGAACAAAGAGAACATTATGCAACTGAAGGTCGTGCATAAGTTCAATTGTCCCAGCCATAGTGATCAAGGTCGCTTCACCGGTAGGTAAAGTGATCTTAAAAGGATGAGATAGATCATAGGTACTGTGAAACAATCTCAAGTCACTACAAATATTACCACTGGCTCCGCTATCAATAATCCAAACACGACCATCAAGGATCTGTGTAGAGAGAGTAGTACCTAAGGCCCGTTGTTTGTGATGGACGATTGAGTTGTAAGAGGGATAAAAGAAGAGCAAAGTTACATACATGTCTTCTACACACTTTCAATTTAGGAGCAAAAAGTATAATTTCAATTTAATTATTACTTATTTACTTTTTTTTTTTACGGAAATTCCGCGAGGTACCCTTGAGGTATTGCAATTTTTGCGAGGTATACAACTCTTTTACATATTTCGCGTGGTACGCCTGTGGTTTTCAATTTTTTCGCCTCATACTCTTCCGTGTTAAATCTAACGGATATCGTGCATCGCCGTTAGTTTTTCAATTTTGAAACTAAAAAAAAAGAAGAAAAAAAAAAAGGAACGCAAAGAGAGAAGCGAAGATACCCAACCGCCGCCGCCACCCTAACGCCGGAGGAGGAAATTGGCCAGGTAGAAACAATCAAGATAATTGGAACCATGTTCCTACCGTCAACAATTTTCGGAATAATATCCCAAATTCACAGCAATTCCGGATTCCGGATTTAACCAATCTATAATTCAATGTACAGTCAATCATTCAATCGTATTGTTCCATCTGCAAGTAAGGGGATGAAGAGCAAAGCCGGGAATGGTCAAGGAGGTGAGAAGGAAAGGGCTGAGCTGCATCCAGTAGAGGAAGAAGATGAGAAGGAAAGGACTAAGCAAAGCCGGGATGAAGAGTAAGTCCGGACGCCCAGAGGAGCACCAAGAAGACGGTTTTTAGGGGCCTGTCTTGGTCGAGGCTGGGCGAATCTTCGCCAGAGTTGTCAGATAGAGGGTCGGCGGAGGTGGCGGGGGGAGTGAGAGGGAAACGGCGGAAGAGGGCGAGGGGAAGGCTTTGAAACGAGGAATTTGAGGGTTGAATTCGATTGAACGCGAGCGTCCTCCCCCCAACCCCCCCCCCCCCCCCTCGCCGCCCAGCCTCCTCATCGCCCTTCTCCTTCGCCACCACGACTCATTCTCCTCCGCCACCGCCAGACACTTCTTCCCCGCCGCCGCTTGACACCGTCATCGTCTTCCGCCGTTGAATCCCTCTCCTCGTCGCCCTCGCCGACACCGGCCCTCCCCTTCCCGGTTCACTTCCTCCCCCTCCTCGTCATCCTCGCGCGGGGCAGATCTGGTCTCTCTCTACTTCTCTCTCTGTGCCTTCCTTCTTTCTTTTTTTCTTTCTTTTTTTAGTTTCAAAATTGAAAAACTAACGGGGATGCACCATATCCGTTAGATTTAACACGAAAGGGTATGAGGCGAAAAAATTGAAAACCACAAGGGTACCACGCGAAATATGTAAAAGAGTTGTATACCTCGCTAAAATTGCAATACCTCAGGGATACCTCGTGAAATTTCCGTTTTTTTTACTGTTAAATTTCCATTATCATATAATTAAACAAGCAAGTTTAACAAAAAAAAAAGTTGGACAGAATAACCTTGAGGATGGTCGATGGGTGATAAAAGTTGATTAATAGATTATTTTATGAAAATAACAATTTAAGGAATGATTTGCTAGTATATCTCGAATCTAAAATGTAGCTCAATTCACCTGCTTTTGCTTTTGACAGTGACTTATTAACATATCATAATTAACGAGTGATTTTATGTAATTTTGAATTTAGTAAGTGTTAATTGAAAATAGATATTTAATGGGTGGTTTTATGTAATTTGTCTATTTTTTTCTGTATTATTTGGGCGGCTCCCCGTGAAGCTGTCATAACTTCACCGGAGCACAGCCGACGACGGCAACTGCAGAAGAAGATGAAACTGACATGGAAGAAGAACAATAACACTTCGAACCCTAAGCGCCAGCGCCCGCCCATCTCCCACTACCCTCACCTCCCTTTCGATGAATCCCTTACCGATGGATCTCCCCAATCCCCCGGTAGGGTTTCCGCCGACTCTCCTTCTCCCGCCGTCTCCGGTAATCCCCTAGACGGCGAGTCCGCACCCTCATCTTCCTCGGACGCCAAGATCGCTGATTCCTTACTTGAACAAGGCAATAAGCTCGCTCAGGTTACCATTCCACTTCCACCTTCCTTCGTGTTGGAATTTGTTAGCTATGTGGTCGAATTTGGAATTTGAGATTGTGGAATTCGAGGCTCTGCTTCATCTATATGATTGAATACTTGTGTTAGGGCTTTTCGTTTCATCTCAAAGATTGTCTTTGCTGTCCAGTGTTTCTGAATGAAATCCCCAAATTCATGTGTTTTGATCCTTTGAAGGAAGGAAGATACGGTGAAGCTCTTGGAAAGTGGGAGAACGCCATTATTTTGATGCCTGAAAATGCAATCCTACATGAGCAAAAGGCTCAGGTTTTGCTTGAAATTGGAGATGCTTGGGGTGCTTTGAAGGCTGCTAATCGTACTTCTCTCCCTCTCCATCTGCCATTTCCTTCCATTTTGATCTTCTGGTTTCTTTATTTCATATCATGAATGTAGTTTTTGTCCTTAAATCTTCCTTTCAACATCATCCAAGTAGCATCTATTTGGTTCCTGCTATTGTATCCTCGTTCGTCAAGATGTTTTGTGTTGAATGAATTGTGTTTTATGTGGCAGGTTCCACTACCCTGGAGCCTTCATGGGCAGAGGTTAGGAGACATCATCATCTTACCCATCTGAAATGATTCATTCAGAAGTTATTTTCGCAGTGATGTGTATTCAGTCTTCTTGTGTTTTGACATAATCAATGCTTTTACTTCGCTGCAGAAGATGCGCTTCTTACGTGTTACACTTCTTATGTGTATGCTTGCTTTTGTTCAAGTGACCTAATTGTCTCCGGAAAAAACTGTCTTTAGGCATGGATTACTCTTGGTAGGGCGCAGCTGAACTTTGGGGAGCCTGATAGTGCCATTGAAAGCTTTGACAAAGCTTTAGATCTCAAGGTACGCCGAAATTTTTATTAAACCTAAGATGATTTAGGAGATCAATCATTTGTATGTGGACAGGAAGTGGATCTCTTCTAGATCATTTTAATGCGCACATAGAGAGATAAATGTGACACTAATACTGATATTTGCAGCCTGATTCTACTGAGGCTCTAGATGACAGACGGATGGCGTTGCATTTGGTAAAGAGACGAAAGCAGCTTTATACAACAGGATTGAGCGCAAATGAAATCCGTTTTGTTGTTGGTGACAAGCAAGATATCTCTGAAGCTGGTTAGATTTCAGCTTGGCTCTTTACATCGCAATATGTCAGAGAGAGAACTCAAAACAAGACCGCCCTTTTTGTACAGATAAGAACTCTGATGTATCCAGATCTTCACCTATTCATGTAACTTCAGTTCACACCGGATTATCCATGCATCAAAAATAGCCAGATAGTCTTGTTTGCTGATGTTTCAGTTCATCACTACATTCCCCTGCTTGATGCTGAATCATCATCCATGGTTTCTCGTGGTGTGGTATTACTAGATCACAATATTAGTTTTTCTGCTGCATATGTTTAGGTTTAAGAGTTTTTCATGATAAAATCACAGAAATTTCATGTAAAAAATCAAGGGCTTGAATGCCCTGACAATCACAAGAACCATCAGATAAACTGAAAATTTCATATATCCGCCAGTTGCTCTCTGAAATTCAGCAAAAGTTCACTACCGATGTTCTTATTAAACATGTTTTCTTACCACATATGTTTGTCGACTAAATGCATCAGAGACTCGTAGTACTATAGAACCAATGTTGAATGCTTCACTAACAATACAGCTATAAGGATGACTTACAATTCGAATTTCGAAACATAAAATTCTTATCAAAGCTCCCTCAGTTGTACAACAGGGGTAAGAATATCATTTCATATGAATTGACTAAGAAAACATCATACAAGAGTTAGAACTGTTGAAGAGGTAACCTGTCATTAGTATTACATCTCCTGATCTCTTGTTAGCTTGAGTTCACTAATTACCCAAAATCAGTAAATTGTTGCAGCTTTCGGGTTGGCAGGGATCAATGCCACAAGACCATAACTGTGTCGCAAAAGTCATTTACCAGACGAAGAATACAGCTTCCAAGCTACTCTTCAAAGAGTAATATACAAAACTGCATTGAAACCTTTCACCAAAAAAGAACCAAAACATAAGCTGTGCCCTGTTCGACAAATGTTGTCGGTGCTCAACTGCTGTTATTAAGGGCAGCCAACTGCTCTTGGTGGCTAATTGCATTTGCTGCATTCAGAAGCATATCCACTCCACCAGATCTGTCAACCTTTCCAACCACTTTTGTGGATTTCTTTCCGGAACAAGTGCGCATTCTTTTCCTTTCTTCTACTTTCTTTTGCTGATTCTCTTCTAGACTCTTATAAGCCAACTTCGCCTTGCGTATTGCTTGAAGTCCAGCATCACATTTCCTGCAATACCACTGTCCTTCAGGGATTGAATTCTGTGGTGGACTCATGCAATAGATATGGTATGCATTATCACAGGCATCACACAAAACAATTTTATCGTCATCTTTGTCTGTAAGGCAAACCCGACACAGACAACAGGGACAGTACCATCTGGAGCAGTAAGATTTCAACTGCTTATTTGTGAGGCATCTTACATGATAGTAATGATTGCAGGCATTGTGCTCACATAATCTGAACAATTCACCACGTTCTAATGCGCTCTTGCATACCTTACAAGTTGCTCTTTTGCTGCCCTTGTAAACTTGAATGCCATTCTCTACAATACAACAGGAACTCTCCTCCAATTGATCTTCAACATCATTAGTTCCAGCAGTGACATTTAATCTCTCACAGACCACACAACTGTCATGACAGACAGTCCCAACTGACGTGCAGTTAGCACAATACCAATTACAAGGGATCTCTGTAAGAGCAGGTTTAATGCAAGAAACATGGAACATTTCTTCACACGAATCACAAACTAAACAATCTCTTCCATCTGAATTTTTCCCACATCGCCTGCAAGTGAAAGCTTTTGACAATGAATCATTGGGTTGCTCGTTTCTATCAGCCCAGTCGAAAACCCAGGGAAAGACCTGCTTCATAAATCAGCAAAAATCAGCTCACCAAGTAAAACAGAGACTCAGAGTCTTCCAAAATCAACATCAAATACTAGTTCAACTTGACAGACGAAAGAACTGATTACCAGTTGAAAAGAAAACAATTGAAAATTTAAGTGCTCTGCAGTTTTAACACTGGGTAAGGTTTTGTTTTCAGGAAACAAAAAAAAAGCATGATTTTTTCCCCAGAAAATTGCTTACATTAAAGCATTTGGATAATTAGATCCACAAGCATTATAAGAACTAAAATCCCGTACTTGAATTGCAAATGTGTAAGAAAATATGGGAATACAGTTACCTCTTTTTTCTCATCATTTAATGTGGCATGATCTTTGGTACCTCCCTGAAAGCGATTAAACTTTCTTAGACACAAGGAATAAGTGGTAAAGAAAAATTGCAAACAAGATCAAATAAACCTTAGCCAAATGCCAATTACAAACCTTCACCATTTCACGGCAATAGAGCCTGGAGAGGTCTGATAGACTCTTAGCTAGAGAGATCATTTCAGTACCGACTACATGAAGCTTTCTCCATAACTGCAAAAATGATGCATTTCGAAGAACATGGGATTAACTAGCACACCATACAGATAAGCAAGTGCAAAGAAAAGTAATCTCAGAATACCAAATTGGTAGAAGAAAAATTTTCATCATAATTCCTAACAAACAAACCACTTTTGCTCATAGATCATTAAAGCACAAAATTTACTAATCCAGATATTCATTCTTGTGCAAGAAGAACAGAAGAAAAAAGACACACTGCCAAAATACAAGCCATGGTATAAGACAATATAAAAGGGAAGCAAAGTTGGCACATTTCAGCGAAAAACCTGAAGGAAAATACACAAGAACAAAAAAAAAAGACATACCAAAATATAAAAGGATCCAGATCCAGATATTGAACAATCAAAATTAATCAAATCAACCGGAAAATAAAAGGAGAGAAATTGCTTGAACTCAGAATGATAATAGGTAAACAACAACAACAACAACGACCCAGAATGATAATAGGTATAACCCAATATTTTATTTTTATTTAAAAAAAAAACAAGATTGCCAACTCTTCAAGTAGATACAGACACCAAAAATTACCCAAAATAAAAGGAATGTCAAACTGCCAGAATTTACTAATCCAGATATTCATTCTTGTGCAAGAAGAACAGAAGAAAAAAGACACACTGCCAAAATACAAGCCATGGTATAAGACAATATAGAAGGGAAGCAAAGTTGGCACATTTGAGCGAAAAAACTGAAGGAAAATACACAAGAACAAAAAAAAAAAAGAAAAAAAAAGAAAAAAAAAAGATGTCAAAATATAAAAGGATCCAGATATTGAACAATCAACATTAATCAAATCAACCAGAAAATGGGAGAGAAATTGCTTGAACTCAGAATGATAATAGGTATAACCCAATATTTTTATTTTATAAAAAAAATAAGATTGCCAACTCTTCAAGTAGATATGGACACCAAAAATTACCCAAAATAAAAGGAATGTCAAACTGTTGTTAAACAACTTAAACCCACGTTCAAAGACACTTTATGTTGATATATTTTGCCAACTTAGGAAAATCAGACAGTATAACTGAACTCCAAAGGGTAAAAACACCAATAACTCTTGCTCATCAGTTATTAGAATTGCTTAGTTAACATAGTTTCGGCAATGAATTAAAGACCACAACCATCTTAACGTAAACCAGCGATTTTTTCCATCAGAAAGCAACCAGGGTATGTCACTCTCTGAAAGACAAATATCCTAATGCAAGACAGAAGTTTCTAAACAAGATCAGAAATCTAAGATAGACAATATTCACAAAATTAATTCAAGATTCAGCTATCGACTTAGTTACAATACAGAAGTTTCTTCACTCTAGCATTCTACAGTTCAAGGATTGAAGCCTACCTCCTGAACATCTGATGCGAAAAGTGCAGGAGCCTGTTCATATGCTCCTTCTTTCATCCTCAAATTTATCATACTGAAGTCCAGAAATTTGCCATATCTAACCCCATTAAAATTCTCAGAGAGGAGTTTGAACAAAGATTTAAATTTCTCTGATATTATAAGTCTAAGGAGAGCACTCTGACACTGCTTAGTGACTAGGGAGTTATTCAACTTTGATGACGACGACGATGATTCATTAGAGGTTAAAACTGAATGTCCTTCAGCATCATTTGTAGATCTCTTAGGCTCAGAAGTTTGTTGTGTGTGGCACTGACCTTCAACAGGAAAACCATCACCCTAGAAAAAAAATCCCCAAGTTAATAGCACACACTGAGCAGAAAAAGGATTTCAACTTGAATCGGCTCATCTCATCAGAAACACATACCATAGAAGCCTCCATTTGCTGAAATCTGGAAAGAGCATCTCTAATGCAAACATCTATGCCACTCATTCCACCTTGATCAGCGCTAAATGACTGACATAAATTTTGCAATGTGCTTTTCCAGTGCTGATAAGAGATATCATCTGAACCATTCAGAAGGGAATGGCAATTTTTCTTGGGGCAACAGACTTGCTCACGAGATTTTTTTTGTAAACTTTGGTCCAATATTTCTTCTAACATCTGCAAAGGAAATTTCAATAAAACATCCACTCAGAGAAAGCAAATCATCCAGAGTCCCAACAACATTCATGACATAAAAAGGGAATAGTGGATTGCAGAAACTATGGAATAAAAAAAGAAGGTAAACGGAACCATAATGACTTGCAAACAATGCTTGATACCAGCACTCAGTCGAACAGCTAATAGGTAAATACACAAATGATGTTTGAAAACTGTACAAGGTGAAAACTAAGACATGTAAATTTGTTAACCCTTTTGATTGGGGTCTGTTTTTATTTCTCCATGCTTCACAATTTCCATATAAATTATGTGGAGACTCCACAAAGAGACAGAATGATGAAGCAGAAGAATACATCAGATAACATCACAAAGAAAAAGATATCGTCTCAAAACTCATGAAAGAGTTCAATATCAATAGCAAATTTCAACTATGAACTCTTATCCTTTGTTGTGGTCCAACCATACATCGCGAAGCGTAACAATATTGAGAAATGGGTGAATTTATTGATTCTCTATGTCGGAACCTTTAAGAAGTAAACTTTCTTATAAATAAACACTAGTCCAGAACTACAGAACATTATAACCAGTGAGCAGGAACATTATAACCAGTTAGCAGTAAACCCATGATGCAAATCAGGTGTTTATAGTGTACATTCACATCATAAACTTAATGGCACTACAGGCAATATATCATTCTATGCAGGATGCATATACCAAGGTATTAGATGGCTTATTATAATGTAATTGTACTATCAAATCCCAAAGAAACAAAAATAGAACTTACAGCCTTATCTCCTGATTGAGAGGCTGGTTGATAAACAAGCTTCTCCAACTGGGTGAGCATAGGCTCCGAACTTGACTCCCCGCATTTCCTCCGCTTATATGTATGAATTGCCCTGTTTCGAAGACCCATAGAATCCCCATCACCATTACAGTCACCAGAACTCCTACTTCCATTAGCAGAGCAAACAATTCCATTATCCATCGCCCTATTAGCACCACTAAACGACTCTACAACACCATCACTATTAACAGAAACCTCGGGAACCATTTATTCAATACGCCAAGAAAAAACCCTAAATCTAGAACAGCGAAAACGAGTTTAGGGCTCCGAAGCTCGGGAAACACCCTCCTGTTTCCCCAAATCCACCAAACTGAAAACAAAATCTGGCAACCTCCGACCAAGAACAGTCAATTCTCCAGCAAATTTCAGTAAATTACAGCAGAAATTGCAGAACTTCCAAGTAAGGGCGGCGCGTAAATGTGAAAGCATCCAATGCCGGATTTTACCACAGGAAACAAAGAAGAGAAATCTCCAGGGGGAGTTGAGGAGAAAGCAAGCGAATGCGAGTTCGCCGGCGATGAACCAGCTTCACCGGCGACGGGGAGTAGATCGGGAAGAGAGGGCGTTGGGGTTGAACTGGGTGGGGGGTTATCCACTTCGGGTTTGAAATTTGAACTCTTTTAACACTGAAGAAGACTAGTCCAAGAGAGAGACTAGTTTCTGTGTTCGGGTAAATTACAGAAACCGCCCTTAAAATAGAGTATTTTTCACAAAACCTCCCATAAATTTGAAAACTTTAGAACATTGTCTATAAATCTAGGAAAAATGGCCAAAAATAATACAGTACGAACTATCTGTCATGAACCAATCTACACTACGTTAAAAGCAGCAAGTTTTAAAACCCCAGGTTGATTGTGTGCCATGGATACCAAAATTGTTAAAATTTTAACGACCCAAATTCACTGAAGTGACTCTTTCCTATTTTTACCCTCGAAGTTTGAATTTGAAAATATTTACTTAGTATTTTTTTCTTTTGAGGGTGTTTCTGTACTTTAAGCCTTTGTTCCTCCCACCACCTCTGCTTCCTTCTCCTTCTCCACCAACGCTGAATATTAGACCATAAATAATATGAACTATTAAACCATAAAATGAACTATTAAACCATAAATCAATATTAATATGAACTTTAAAAACTACCAAAAATAATGTATGAACTATTTCACGTTGAATCAATTTCGAGACAAAAAAAAATCCGATCGATTTTTTTGAGCAATTTTTCAACGTGTCAACTAAATGTTCGAAAACTTAATGATGTGACATCATATTATTAAATGTATAAGTATAATGTTTGAAAATAAAAACTAATTATCAATACAAATTTGATTATAAGGTTAATTTATTCATCTAATTTACACTCAATTTTTTTTTTACAAAAAATACATTGAACGCTTAGCGATGTGATGCAACGTCATTAAATTTTTTAACGTTCGATTACCACGTCAAAGTTTGGCCGAAAAATTGACCGGAATTTTTTCCATATTAATATTGGTTCAGAGCCTTAAGAATTCCACTTCTCAGAACTAGAGCCCCAGCCATGATCGGATGCTGACCACCTACCTTATTTCCTTCAATGCTAATGGGATCCCCATTACAGTCCTGGATAATGAAACCCGTGGAACTGTCTATCGGTGAGACCGTGGAGCCGTCAAAATTTAGTTTAAACACCCTCGGATGTGGTTTCTTCCATTTGCATTCTTTCCTTTTACAGGGATCGAAACTGCAAGCATTCCTGCCACAAGGCCCTAAGTTTCCATTCAGATTATGTAAATCTAGTTTACACACCCTGTCCCAATTTTCCAAATGGTTGGAGAGCATTCTAAGGATCCCAATAGAATTTGGGGGCTTTCATTTCTGAACAAGTATTGATTTCGGATAAACCATATAGTCCATCATCTGAATGCAACCATCTTTTTTTCCTTTTAAGAAAGTTTTCCACCAAGGAATTGTGGTATCACATAGAAGTCTCTTGAATCTAATAACATATCCTCAATTTCCTATTTTATTTCACCCTCATATTTCCTATTTTATTTCACCCTCAAATTGTTGTTGAAAATTTTTAACCTCACACTCTAAAAACAAATGAGCTTCATCCTCGAAAGCAAGATCATGTAGAAGGAACGGATACCCCTTTTTGTTGTAGCCGAGTTGCGTTGGCAAACTTTTTTGACTTAATTTCCACAAGAAGTTTTTTATTTTAGGAGGGGCACTGATTTTCCAGATCCATGCATTATTATTAGAACTTGAATGGTCGTTAGTTGAAACAAGGTTGAATGCACGGGAAGTTGTAAACCACAATTTCTTGTTCGCCCACCAATAGAATCTATCTTGAAGCTGAGTAGAAGGAAGGGGAATATCCAAATTTTCTTTGGCGGGAAGGGAGGAAGTGAGTTTCTCACACCACCACTGACCGCCCAGGATATAGTCATTGACAGATTCATTCGGGTTCAGAGCACCTCTTTGATCAATTCTATTAATCAAAGGAGAAGGTGAGATCCAATTGTCTTTCCAAAAATCGATAGATTTTCCATCATCTACCGATCAAATAAGTCTTTTTTTAAATGATGGAATGAAAGAGCTTAATTTTGACCATTGTCAAGACGAGTTTCCCTTACGGGTATAAATGTAGAATGTTGTTGTCTTTTAGGTATTTATATTGTACATTGACCCAAGCATTGTCTTGTTTTGCAAGTATTGAAAAGGAATCAAAATTGGAGCTTTAGATCATTTGGATCAAGCTCTTCAAGGGAGGTTCTTGGAATTTCAGTTTGGAGTTTGTTACAGATTGGAAAATCAACAGATTCCTTTCTGTTTCTCAATTGAATGAATGTACAGAGGTCGAGCAACTGGTATTTATAAGCCTATACACAGATTGACTAAAATACCCTTTGCTAAATGTGAATGTAGCTATGTACAACATATGAACAACTAACAATTGAATGTGCTATATGCTCAATATCCCCTCCTCAAGCTTGACTAGTGGATGCCACAAGTCCAAGCTTGTAAGATAAATGTCGGTGCCTGTCTTCCTCCAGAGGCTTGGTGAACAAATCAGCTAGCTGATTTTGTGAATTGACGTAGGTTGGCACCAGAAAACCCTCTTGAAGCCTCTCCCTCACATAATGACAGACCAATCCCAGGTGTTTGGTTCGTTCATGAAATATGGGGTTTTCTGCAATATGGATTGCTGATTTGTTATCACAAAAGAGAGGGATTGGTTTGGGAATCTGGCAATGTAAGTCACTTAAAATCGAGTCCAACCAAACCAACTCCTCTGAGGTTTTAGACAAGCATCTATACTCAGCTTCAGTTGAGGATTTTGAAACTGTTGGTTGCTTCTTTGTCTTCCATGAGACCAAAGCATGGCCTAAGAAAATGCAGAATCCAGACAGAGATCTCCCTGAGAATATGCAGTTTCCCCAACCGGCATCACAAAAGCCAGTCAATGTGATGTGATTAGAAGTGGGATACATAAGACCAATGTTGAAGGTACCCTTCAAATAACGAACCACATGCATAGCAGCTTGCCAATGTGGTAGGCGTGGAGAGCCCATAAATTGGCTAAGATGCTGCACGAAGTAGGAGATATCAGGTCTAGTCATGTTGAGGTAGATCAATCTGCCCACAAGACGTCTGTATTTTTCTTGATCCTCAAGCAGTTCACCTGTATCTGTACTGAGTTTCAGACCACGAGGCATAGGAAAGGGGAATGACTTACAATTCTCCATGCCTGTATCTTTCAATATGTCTAGCACATATTTCCGTTGGTTAAGTAGAGTGCCTTTATCAGTCCTTGACACTTCTAGACCTAGAAAATATCTAACTGCTCCTAAGTCTTTGATGGTGAAGGCACTGTGAAGAGGAGCTTTGATGGATTGAATCTCAGATGCATCATCATCAGCAATGAGGAGATCATCCACATAGACCAAGATCACCACTATGCCAGATGAAACTTGTTTGATGAAGAGGGAAAAATCAAACATGGATTTCTCATATCCATGGGACAAAAGAAATTTTGACAGCTCAATATTCCACTGCATTGATGCTTGTTTCAGCCCATACAAGGACCTTTTGAGACTGCAAACTTTGCCAGGAGTAACCTCATAACCTGGTGGAGGCACCATAAACACTTCCTCATCCAAAAATCCATGAAGAAAAGCATTATTTATGTCCAACTGATGGACGCACCAATTCTTCATAGTGGCTAGAGCAATCAAAACTCTAACAGTTGTGAACTTGGCCACTAGAGAGAAGGTATGCTTGAAATCCTTCCCTTTAACTTGGTTGTATCCTTTAGCCACTAATCGAGCCTTGTATCTCTCCACACTTCCATCAGGTCTAAACTTTATTTTATAAACCCACCTACAGCCAATGGCTACCTTTCCTGGAGGCAAATCAGTAATAACCCATGTTTGGTTTGAATCCAGAGCTTGAAGCTCCTTCTGCATTGCCTCTATCCACATATGATCATCCTTTGCTTGTGTGTATGTTGTTGGCTCATGCAGAGAGAGCACATTGGCAAGAGAAGCCACATAATCAGGGGGTAAAAGGTTTGATTATCTAGAGAGGAGACCATAAATGAATTGGACATGGGAGAATCAAGTGTAGGACAGTAAAAATCTTTGAGATGAGCATGGATTTGAGGATTTCTTGTGGGTCTGGTGTTGACAGGTAAAGGGTTTTGGATGGGATTTGAAACTTGTGTTGGGATGGGGATGCCAGATGTGGAGCTAGCATCAGAGGGTATAGGTGAATCAGGGGCTATATTTGGAATGAAGTCAAAAGATGGAGAGGAGGACATAGGTGTCTCAGGCACCAGATTGGGATTAGATGTAGTTGGGACCATAATTGGTGGACTAAAGGCAGGGTTGACCAGTGGTAAAGTCTGAGGTTGTGAGGGTGGGTCAGATTTACAAGGTTGGTCTTTAGCAAAGGGAAAGGAATCCTCACAGAAAAGGACATCCCTACTGATGACAACTTTGTTATCATTCGGATCATACACCTTATAGGCTTTGTGATCAGAAGGATAGCCGAGAAATATACATTTCCTTGCCTTAGTCTCAAACTTATCATTATGAGGGCCTTTCTTCAACACAAAACAAAGGCAACCCACCACCCTCAGATAGCTGTAATCAAGTTGTTTCTCATAGAGCTTTTCAAAAGGTGTGGACCACTATAACACAGATGATGGCATCAAATTGATCAAGTGTGTAGCAGCTAGAACACACTCACCCCCAGTGGCGGATCTAAGGTCTAAAAGTTAGGTGAGCGAAAAACCATTAGTTAAAGAGACCAAATTTTACCAAGCCAAAATTCAATTCTCATTATTTTCTTCAAATATTTCAATAACAAGTTGATATTTATAATAATAAATAATTCCATTATAAATAAATTATAATCTATCGAAATTGTGTTCGATGATTTTCGATTGACTCAAAATATCAATGTCTTTCATAGATTTAATAGTGTTAACATATTGTTTTTCAATATAGAATATCATACAATTTGAAACATAGCTATCTTCCATTTTATATAAAAGAAATAAATTATACAAATTCATTCTAACAAATTTATATTATAATAGACTACTCTATAAAACAATAGATTGTATAAAATAAAAACAATAGAATGTATAAAAACAAAATAATCCAAATTTCTAAAATCAATTACCAAACGATTCAAAACCCTAATTTCAAGTTTTATGAATTTAATAATAATAAAAGATCCTAAGAAAATAATCGGGAGACATACCTAATTGTTAAAGATAATAAATTAACGAAATACAAAGTTGGTCTGGCTTGATAATCGGTATGGAAAAAAAATTCTAAATTTAGATGTTCCATATTGACATACTTAGTCACAACTCACAAACATAGTGGTGAAGCATTGGAGCATTTAAAAAAAAACTTACGCATTTAAGCTTAAAAAAATAAAGAAGCAAATGATTGCTTGAATCATGTGTACAAAAGAAAACAGAAAGTAATTTGGGACAAAATTTTAACCCCAACAATTTTATTTTTTTAAAGCTACCTTCATCAATTCTAACTCAGTAATGGCTGGGTTAGCTTACATAAGCGTCCGCCATTGCTCACCCCAAAATCTAATTGGTAAGGATGCATGAAATCTCAGAGCTCTTGCTGTCTCCAATAAATGCCTATGTTTTCTCTCAACTCTTCCATTTTGTTGAGGAACATATGGCACAAAATATTGATGAGCAATTCCCTTATATCTGAGAAACTGATTACATTGAAAAAATTCAGTACCATGATCTGTTCTTATGGCTTTGGCCTTCACCTGAAACTGTGTCTCAATCATCAAAATGAAATCAGTAACCACTGCATCCACCTGAGACTTATCTTTGACCAAGTGAGTCCATACTGCTCTACTGTAATCATCCAAGATAGTGATGAAATAACGAGCTCCACTAATGGACTTAACTCTGTAAGGACCCCACAAATCAATGTGAATTAATGCAAACTTTTCAGTAGCAATAGACTTGCTCATATCAAAAGGGAGAGAGTGATGTTTAGCCAAAACACATGGCTCACAAAATTCAACTGAATCAACAACAACTTTGCAACCATGAACATGCTGCAATCTTGAAAAAGACATGTGTCCCAACCTAGAGTGAAGTAAACTCCTAGGTATAGGTTTATTTATATCAACAGAAGCACAAAAAGACTTCACATGTGTTCCTGCAATCCTTGCATCACCATTGATCCCTGCTAAAGTCAAGTCGGCTTTGAAAAGTTTCCTAGCCAATCTATCAGCACTGAGAATGACCTTGACAGTCCTATGGTCCTGAAATAAGCACTTTGATCTCTTAAAAATCACATCATAATCTGTATCATCAACCACCTTCCCCACAGAGAGCAGATTGATTTTGAATTCTGGAATGTAAAATACATCATGTAACATCAAACCACAGGCTAATCTCACATCCCCAATCTCATGCACTTTCCTAATGTATCCGTCAGGTAAGCAAACATTGATCGGCCGAGCAAGAGGCCTTCTATTTCTTAGGAAAGTTCTATTGCAAGTCATGTGATCGGTGGCTCTTGGATCAACTATCCAGATACTTTAATATTCAAAGCTGAATTTAGAAACATTCAAGGCAAATACGGTACCTGCAAAGCTTGTGGAAGGCATGACATCCTTGCCTTTCATAGCTTGCAGGACCTCCTTACACACAGCATTGACAAAGGATTTGTCAAAGGACTTGGTGGAGCTTTCATCATCATCCTCTAGAGGCGAATCCACCATGCCAGTAGATGTAGCAGCTGTGCGTGTTTCATTCTTTGCCTTTGGGTTCTTGAACCATTCTGGATAACCGATTATCTTGAAGCAGCCCTCAACCGTGTGACAAGTCATACCATAGTGACTGCATTTCAAGGATGATTTATCACCCTTGTCTTTCTTGGAGTATTTTCTGTCTCCCTTTGACTTGTTCACATATAGTGCACTCGAATCAGATGTCTGACCTTTATCGTCCCCCTCTACACCAGTTGCCACTTGTTGAACGAGGTAGTATGCCTTGTCAATCGACGGCAGAGGATCATTAGAGAGGATCTGGTTCCTTGCACTGTCATAGCCGTCATTCAACCCCATCAGAAATTAAAGCAGCTTGTTCCGATTATCAATCTCAACAAGTTTCTTCTTCACATCGCATGTACACTTAGCCATTACTCCACAGGTGCATTTGACAGCACCTTCTAAGCTAAGGATCTCACTCCAAAGCTTCTTGATCTTTCCATAGTAATCGGTTACAGTGAGATTACCTTGAACTGTATTACCGAGCTTCTTCCTCAATTGATACAAGAGAGGTCCATTGGATTGCGCGTACCTTTCTATTATCTCAAGCCAGAGTTCCCTGGATGATTCGGTGAACATGAAGCCTTCCGCGAGATTCGGTGCCATGGAATTGAGAATCCAACACCGAACCATGTAGTCACACCTCTTCCACCGCTGCAGCTCTCCAGGAACAACCTCATCCTCTGGTAAGCTTCCGTCAATGAATCCAATTTTGTATTTGGCGCCAAGTGCCATCTGCACTCCCCGGCTCCAACTTAAGAAATTGGATCCATTGAATGCATTCACCACCAGTTGTGCGCCAGGGTGATCGGAATTCGACAACCAGAAAGGATCATTCATGCTGCTGTTTCCGGTGTTGATCTCGGTCTGAACTTGATTGCCGTTCTCGGGATTCATTGTTGTAATCGCTAATGCCGCGTCGTGTCAGATCGTCGCCGTTTGCTCTGATACCATGAAATGGAATCGAAATTGGAGCTTTAGATCATTTGGATCAAGCTCTTCAATGGAGGTTCTTGGAATTTCAATTTGGAGTTTGTTACAGATTGGAAAATCAAAAGATTCCTTTATGTTTCTCAATTGAATGAATGTACAGAGGTCAAGCAACTGGTATTTATAAGCCTATACACAGATTGACTAAAATACCCTTTGCTAAATATGAATGTAGCTCTGTACAACATATGAACAACTAACAATTGAATGCGCTATATGCTCAATAAGTATTTTCCATAACAATTTCAGTTGTAGAGCTTCATTCATATCTCTAGACTTTCGTATACCAAGACCCCCGGTTATTAGGCTTACAGATCCTATCCCAGGAATTGTAGAGAGGATCTGTTGTCCCCATTTCTCCCCTGTCTCCCTCACCCTTCTCACAAAAATCCACCCTTTATTTTTTTTTTCTTTCAAAATTCATTCATTTTTTTTAAATCCGGGGGAGGGGAGGGGATAGCAGAGGGATATCCCTTTGGGGACAGCTGATCCCAATCGCAAGAAATGAATGTTGTGCATCTTTATTCCAGAAAAATGCACGATTTATTTGGTCTAGTTATTTATGTATCGATCCCAAGAGAAGGAAGTTTTGCATCACAAAAAGGGATTTTGCCGCCAGATTTGTTGAGATTAGTGTAGCTATCCCTTGTTAGAAGAGGAAATTAGTTCGTCATTTGCTTAGTTGGTCTTTGAATTTACAAATGATTTTCTCGAAGGTCAAAAAATTGCTCGTTATCTTCGTGGGAAAGTCGTCTAAGAGCCTATATTTCATATTTGGTCTTTATTAAGAGGCGTCGATTTTAACCCCCCGTTTGTTTTTTGGTAGAGAATGGTAATTATTACCCTTATGAATATAGTTCATATTTAAGTTAAGATTCATTAATCACTATTCTAACTATTCCCCTTCTTCTCCCATTTTTCATACAAATTTGTTACCCTTCTATTCCCTAATTTGAAGGAGGGTAACTAATACCTCTATGATGACTAATAATCCCCTTATACCCTCACTCAAGCTCACAAAAAATGACGATCATATGCATTTTATGAGTAAAATTTAATACCTTACATTTTCATTCCCTAATTATCTAAACAAACTAGCCATAAAAGTCTTCACTATTTTTTTTTTTTTGATAAAGTCTTCACTAATATATTTACGTGCTCAACCGTGTGATGACATAATAAATCGGTGCGTTGAAATATATATATTTGATTTCATGGATAGGAATCAAATATGTAAATGGTAGCTTTGTGTTTAGGGTTATATATAGACTCGTATTATTTGATATATTTAACCTTCCGTGGGGACTTGGGATCGGCTAACATATAAGCCAATTGACGATAGGAAAAAGTTTCCTAAGACTTTTTTTTGTTAATATTATCAGTATGAGACTCTTTAGGTCTCTTTACATTATTTCATTATCTCAATAGCCTCAAACTTAATTTAAACTTGGATGCAGAATTAGAAGATTTACAAATGCTTTAGATTGAACTATAACAAGACCCGTCTATTTTCTATTATAGTATTATATATACATGACAACTTTATATTGATCACACCAATTCAGAAAAAAAAAAAAGAAAAAAAAAATACACAACAAATAATGTATCGAAAAATGTCTCTGTGTAGATATTTTTTGGCACATTATCGTGATTGAAACTCGCGATAATGTGTCAAAAAATATCATACTGGATTGTAAGATTCAGCACATCATTGAATTGCGAGCATCATCCTCTTGAACTCGTCAAAATCCACGAGTCCATCTGAGTTCATATCGTAGGCACGAACGATCCTCCTGCAATCCATTCCGCCATTGTCACTCCACATCCCGAGCCTCGATAGCACTTCCCTAATCTCCTCGGGAGATAGGAACCCATCGCCATTAAGGTCGAACACCTTAAAGGCCTCGTGAAGGTAACTCTCCTCGTCCTCGTCCTCCTCAATCTCACCTCCGACCCCTTGATTCGTTGACACCACCGAGTCATAGAAGTACGAGAACTCGCCAAGATCAAGACCCTCCTTCCCAACGAGCAACACCAGCTCGTCTCTGCTGGTGTGCACGCCGATTTTCCCAAGGAGCAACTCGAGCTCATCGACGCTTACCTGACCATCCCCGTTCTGGTCAAGCGACTCGAAGATCCTCTGAAGTTCCTCACTGTTTATCGGAGACATTATAAGCATAGAGGAAGCTTTGATGGGTGTCAATATATGGCGTTTCGACATCCAGAAATCGGGTGTATATATAGAGATGATAGAAGGAAAAATCCGAGATCGTGTCATCTGCAATGTATGTACGGGAAAGGTACAACCTTTGACCGGTAACTACTAACTAATTTGCCAGAAATTTGGAGGAAGTTTCCTTTGTACATGAGACGTGTTAGAGATGGAGATTTCTATAAATGTAGGGCTAGTTGAAAATAACGTTTCTCCTACGGTAGAAGGTTCTAGGGTGTATATATTAGTAGGACTGTTATTCAAGCCGAGCAGGCCTTCATATTAAGCTCGTTTAGAAACGAGTCGAGCTCGAACCGAGCCTAAATTTGGATTCGAGTTTAAAAATGTGCCGGCTCGTTTAGAAAATAAACGAACTCAAGCCGAGCTTTTTTCGAGCATTAAACAACCCTATTTGTTAAAAACATAATTTCAGAAATTTCACAAAATTCGTAAATCGAGCGAGTCAAGCTTAGAACCGAGCTTAAAAATATGCTCATATTCAGTTTGTTTAGAAAATAAACGAGCTCGAGCCGAGCTTTTCTCGAGTCGAGCCTGAGCCGAGATCGAGTTACTCGGCTCATATAACAGCCCTGATATATAGGATTCCAAAATGCATGTATATGCAGTTAAACAATGGCATAAATTCTACATTTACAACTTTAAATCATCTTTCTCGCCAAAACGTATATAAAGATGATACCATGTAAAAGAGGAAATTTCAACTGAAATAATCAAAAAATTGAATAGAGGATGAACTCTTCCATGATAATTATGACCCTCTAGACCAAAAATGGTGTAAAAACATCTGATTCTGTTTGACCAAAACTGGATGCCGTCTTGGGCTTACAGACCGGTATAAAGTTTGGAATTTGCATTATGGCATTTATTTGCAGTGAAAAAATATACAAAGACCATCTTAAGAATGAATCACATAAAAAGTACGAATTCGGGTCCAGAAAACCTTTCAATGAATGTGAATCTACATGAAAAAATGAATGGTACAGAAGTTGTATATGATGGACACTCCTCTCTGTGCAACTAGCTACAGAAAAGATAAATAGAACTAGACATATAAGGTTACCTAGGCTGAGGGAAACATCTGTTCACGCGATTCTTTACCTGATGTTGTCAACCAACTGATGGTCCTCCTTAAGGTTTCAACGAGTACTTTCCAGGCTTGGTGTAATTTCCTTCCAACTGCTCAATTTTGTTGAACTTAAAACCTCGGATCCTTGTTTCTTCTGGAAATGATGTATCCTTGTAATCAACGTTTTCAATTATCCAACCCTTATTCTGTACCGATCCTCCTACTTTCACCTGTCATATGGAGAAGATTTTAAACACATTGGATAGAATAAAAGCTTGATGACTACGTGTTGTGTTCAAATGTGATCACAAACCTCTGCGTCATCTATAGAGTTGACAACAAGGGAACCATCCAAGGAAAGATCATCAAGGAACACATTTCGGCCATTGATGACCAAGGTGGACCTTTGTGATACAGAGCAGCTTCCTTGAATCCTTCTTTTAACATCTGAAAATGTGAGCCCCCACTTTGGCTTCCAAACGATTCTCGGCCACACTTCTACTTCTTGGCCGTTAAACACACGGGATTCTGGATCATCAAATTGTACACCGGCCTGACAAACAATGAAATAATGATAATCTCCAATGTGAGCAAATCATCTACTTATCACTTTCCAGACCATTATGTATAATAAAAAGAACCAGTGTAGATACCTTTCTCAAGATCAAGCTGTGTGCTCTGTATATAGCCATCTCTCCAGACGTTGCACTATGATATGGATTACCCTTCGGCACCTTTGATGAATGGAGAAACATCAAATTACATGAAAAACTGTTGTACACATATTCCATCAAGATGAAATTCATAAAATGTACGTATTTGTCATTCATATTTTTTTCCCTTCCTTTTTCATAATTCTTTTTATGCAACCGGTAGATATATATATAATTTTTTTTTTTCATATATAAAAGATGCAAATTTTCGCCAGAGCGCAGTGGTCGGGTCCTTATAACATCAAAGCACCCAAAAGCCTAACGTCACCCAAACTAATCCTACAAAAGCCAAACAATTATACCCCAAACCAACCTAGTTACAAATAGGGTAAACCATCCCTCAAATGCCTAACCCACCTAACCATCTACTATCTCTAAGGTTTGTTGATTTACATTTTGCACAAATATGATCTTTTTCATAATTCTTTGTAAAGAAGAGAATGGAAAAGCCTACAGTAAATACTCTACCTTGGCAGCATCCTCAGGGTTGTTCTTTACAGGTGCATAAGCCAACCATGTATCCATTACCTACATTATCGATAGGCAGCTTCAATAAGGGACAACAGTGAACGAAAAATAATGACAATCTATTTCTGAAGTAGATTTCCTTACTGTAAATCCAACTCTTGCTGTTGGAGGCAATGTCTTAGGATAATCTTGCATCATACATTCTAGACGAGTAGAGGACTTGAACTCAGTTTTCGTATCATTCTTATATCTGAATCAAAATTAAACAAGAAAATTAATACTCAACAGAAGACAAGCATTTAATCCACTATTCCATCCATTACTAAGGTTACACAAAAACATAATGCGAGCTCATGTTCATAACATCATGAAATGCACTACTTTAAAGGTAAGGCATTATTTTTTCCAATTATGTTGGACAGCTTAAATGAAGAGTCCAAAATATGTAAATGTGGTGTCATTTGATTACATAAATGGAACGGGAAAATCAGGGCATTCTGAAAACCAACGGAATCTGATATTAAAAAGTTCAGCTCAGAAAGCATAAAAACTGTAGGTAGTTTTGTTTAAATGTACGTTGTCATTCCACCAAAAAAAAATGTATGTGGTCATGCACCCAAATCAGACACATATGCAGATATACTCACAAAAGAAAGATAAGCTTGAAATACAGGTTATGCAAGAGAAAGATTACTTTGGATTGACAAACTCCTTTATAGATCCACCTGTTTTCTTAAGCTCGTCCAAGTAAGGTCCAAGTTCAAAAATCAGCTGCATACCAAAATGACAAGATAAAGCAGAAGATCAGCCACATTGAATTCCAATTCCCTATAAATGAAGACATGCTTTTTGAAACAATTTCAACAGCAGAATCATATATCATAATTTCATAATATGACTGACTGATCAAAGCTGCCAGAATAAGAAAACAATCTACCAACCATGCATCCCACTGAAATAGATATGACTTGGAATCAATTACCTGGTTTATATTGCCTGGGAAAGGTGAATATCCTGTCTCACAATTCACATCTCCCTCAGGATTAATAGTTGCTCGAAGTAGAGGATCAAGTTGGTTGTACTCCACATTTATCACCATTGTCCTTCCTGAGGGTTTCATTTTAATTTTAGGCACAGAAATAAAAATGATAAAAAGAAAATATGAGTGCAGCATCCACAATACTTGTGTAAAACTTGAAGACCAAATATTTCAACATTATACTCTCCGAGTACTATATTCTTACTGTCCGTCAATTATGTGACATGTCACACTGAGACATGTTGTATGAGATTGGCAGCTTAAACATCAATGCAATAAGCAGATAAAATTAAGTGCTTGACTTCTATATAAAGTAGTAGACAAAAAAGATGTTTATCCAGACAATGCTAGCATCTAATATACACTTTAGAGAAACTATATCAGAATGTAAAAACACGAATCCACTTACCATCTGCATGAGTAAGCTTGGTAATACCACCAATAGCTTCTTTTGCCTTGCGAGGAACTGCTAGTGAATTAACATGATATTGTTTAATGGCGCTAACCCCCAGAGCCGCTGGAATTGCCTATACAGTGTCCAAAACAAACAAACACAAAAGTGTAAGTTCTTAGAGTCTCTTATTTAAATTTCTAGTTGTCCAGTTAATTTTAAATTGACTCAGCTGTAATATAAAGCTTAAGGAGTAACAAAACCTTGAAGAGAAGCCCATTTGTATCTTGAAAGAACAAAATATATTTCACACCCGCATCACCCCTGAGCAGGATCCACACATTTGTTAAAGTAAATAGAAAAAGGAGTGCAGGAAAGTTGGATGACCCATAAGAAATAACTCTTCCATTGAACTACTAAACCGACAAAAAAGTAGTGGCTCATAGCTCAAAGCGAATTACGTACCAGACATTCAAAGTGCCGCTAGAATACAAAAGTGAATGCACATCACCATGACCATGGGGTTTTGTCTATAATAGAGGAACCAAGCAAAGGCAGCATAGGGGAAGACCAAAAGGAAAAAAAAAACAGAATTATTATAAAGACACGCTGTAGAGTTACTGAACTGATAACAACCATTCTTAAATTAAAAAAAAAAGAGCTGTAAAAATGATAGCCCCCACAGAAAGTAGCTGAAAAACCTGAATTCTGTACTTATTATTCGGATCTAATGCCAATCTTGCATCATTGTCCTGTAAGCATGCTACTTTTTCCTGAAATGGAAAAGCCCAATAATTATACTGGTAATGAAAATCTGATCAGCTCTACTAGAAAATATATAGGAACATAGAGAATACCTGCTTGAGAAGTGTCACTTGTGTAGGCTTTAATCCAAAATAAGAATTTGATTCTAAAAGTGCCAATGTGCGTAAATGCGTGTCATCAGACGTCATAATCGCGAAAGGAATATCCTTTTCACATTCACCTACACATCCGTAGTGCCCATAAAAATTAATTTCAAAGTAACAACGATGTTTAGTATAACTGTGACATAAATGCTTAAATGTAGCAAGTATAACATTTTACAGATCACAAAAGATGCACAGACTAAATATATTACCAAACACAAAGTCAGTTGTATGTACCAAGGTTATTTGAACTCTCCAAAACATTAAAAAAATAATATAAACTCTTAAAATGCAATAATTTATCAACACCTAAAAAATGGCTATGCATACATAAAAGATTAAATACTTAACAAGGTACAGTTGCAGAAGATCTCCCCACTCCATGGTTCACCATATGAAGGTAGAGTGAAGCGTGCTATTCCATTACGAGATTAAGTTGCAT
Source organism: Persicaria tinctoria (assembly GCA_037127255.1). Lineage (NCBI taxonomy): Eukaryota > Viridiplantae > Streptophyta > Magnoliopsida > Caryophyllales > Polygonaceae > Persicaria > Persicaria tinctoria. The sequence goes on from JBANSL010000012.1 coordinate 15,244,228, forward strand.
ATTATTAACAGAAGATTGGAAGCATAAAAACAGATATTGTGTCTTTTTTTGCTGGGGTAAAACAGATATTGTTTGCAGAATGATCAGGTGTATTATACCAGAATCCATTATTGTTCACCAGAGACCTAATAAAAATCTACCAATGAATAAATTGTACTTCTATTTCTAACCATCTGTCTGTTAGTATACAATCATAACATCCAGATGTAGATATTTCGAACTCAGTATTACACAAACTGAAAGAGAATCCTAAATAGCAAAAAGTATGAGCATTTGTACATCAAAAAGCACCTGTGCACAAGCAAAAACAGAATATTACAGGAGGGAGAGGACTAGAAGCATGCTTGATAATGATCTGCTTGCATGGATCAAGCCTATACCTACAATTATCCATCTTATAGCACATGATGATTTTTGTGAAACTAACCTTCAACCAGTTTATTGCTGGCTTCTTGAAGAGCCAAAATTGACTCAATGTAAAGCTGCAAGAAACAAGTTCCTGTGCATGTTTCAGAAGGAAGAGCAACCTGCCAGATTGTTATGAGACATATCAGAGACATTTTGACCTTCAAACTATATTTAAAGGCTGCGGTAAAAATTTGTAAAATAGCACAGCACAGCAACTAGCAAACTGCCAACTGGTACAAATGTACAATGTTTATAGCTTCAGGTTCAAATGATATGGGACAAGTGTGCGAGAGTTACTTCAAGGCATTAATATTCTCAAGGTTAGAAAGGAATGCAGTTTAGGGGCATATAAAGTTATGAACCAATGAAGCTTGTAGCACTTAGGATATGAAAATCAGACCAAGCCCTCAGATGATTGCAACTCATTTATGGGACATGTTAATTGACTGAATATAACTAAAAATCAGCAAACTGAATCAATTGAGTGTAAGATGGTTAATGCATCCTAGTAGTTAACAATATTACCTTAATTCCATTATAGCCAAGGCGCTCGCCTAGTCCACCTGCAACTAGAACAAATGCAGCATTTCTTGCTTCCCTGACACCAGCCTCTTCATATTTGACAAAATTGGCATCACCAAAAGTCAGATTCTCTCCTGAGGGAACCTACGAAAGAAGCTTGTGAATAGATCCACTAGATGCCACATAAATTTTACATTAAAAACACATGAATAGATGATAAGACATTTCTGTATCTACTTGAGCATTATATAACTGAGTTCATTACTCTAGAGTTCTACTGCACTCACAGAAGGTGTAAATCCATCGTATGGGTTTTTCCCAGCCTTTGAATCTGCCAGGAGTTCTCTTGCATTTTTTATGTAGGACTGCAACCCACCCGGATAACTTGCATTAAGCCGAGCAACCTGGAGGAATCAACAATATATGAAATCATCAGATAGTCTAATGTAAAAAACTTTAGGGAAATTCAAGAAAAAACTAAGAAAAAAAATGATTATGCCAATATTTAAAATTATTTTCAAAAAATCATGAGAAAAGAAGATCATCTCCTGGCCATGGATGGTGATGATCATGATTGCATACCAACACTATAAGAAGGTGATGATCATGATTGCATACCAACACTATAAGAATAATAATGATCAAGGGTCAATTATACTTATCCATCAACCTTTTTTTCATCAACCTTTTTCACTAATGAATATACCTGGGCCTACCACCGGATTGTGATATGAAATAATTGTGGACCTGTTTCTTTGAAGAACAAAGATGAAAGTCATCTTATGAATCCCCTTTCCACAAACAAAAATTGTACATCCAACTTCAGCAATGCCTCTCGTACCAGCAAATTTGACAGCCAATCAATCAAAAATGAGATTTAGCCCTACCAAAACTGATCAATGCTTTCTTGAGGGTTGTATATTAATTGATGTTCATAGACATCTACCGACCAACCAATTACACGTCATACACCAAAAAGCATAAAATTGAACCGAGTAACGGCCTAGAAGATACATTCTTTGAAATTCGAAAACATCAATGAAAATCAAACAGATCCTACAGTAAAAAAATTCAGTGTAAATCAATAGGGCGAAGAAAGACGATAAATTGTTAAAAAATAACAAAAGACCTGATCGAAAAAGGCGCGTTTCTCATCGTCTTCCCGCCCAGGCTCCGGCCACTGCTCAAAAACATGGCTCTGTCCAATCTCCACTAACATCTTTGCCAACTCAACCTACACCATACACCAACTCCAAAACAAATCAATCACAATCTCGTAAAAACAAAACTGAAATCAACTGAAAACGACAGAAAAAAAAATAGCAACCTCTGCCGAAGATAGAAGAGAGAGATTGCTCTTCAGATTAGGGGAATTAGCCGCCCAATCTGAGACATCTAGTCGGGCGACCGAAAATTCAAGCGATGCCATGGAAAAGCAGTAGACTGACGAAGGATCTCAGATTTGGCGGTGGCGGTGGCGGTTGCTATGGCGGTGGAGAGATTGGAGTATAGGCGAATAGTCACGAGAATGATTCAGGGAGAGAAAAGGTGAAAGGCTGACGTGGAGATTGAAGAGAGAGAAGGAGCGGTTTAAGTCATACGGAGTAAGACCTATGAGCGGGCATGCGGTTAACGCGCTTTAAATTAAAATAAAGGTATAGATAAAAAAAATAGATTTGATAAACTTATTGAAATGGATAAATCTAGTAAAAATCTATATCTATATCAATTATTATATATGTAGTTGTATGAACCAATTAAATTTTTTGAAAAAAATAATTAATATATGTAAAAGATAAAATGAGATTCAATTTGGTTAGATATGATATATTTTTGGATAAAATTTTATTATAACTCTATTTAATCAATATATTTATATATACATAAGATAAAATTAGACTCAATCTAATTAGATATGAATATACGGAGTACTTTTAAAATATATTAGCCAAATTTAAATACTACTTCGTATTATATCAGATAATTTTCTATCTTGAAGTTATCAATTAAAAGTTTGTACTATAGATCTCAAGAAGTAGACAAAATTCTAGCGAGGGGCTCCTCTCTCTATAATTTCTTCACCTTAGAATTTGATAGATATGTCCATTTTTAGTTGTCAATTAAGTAAATGTTGATAATTTTATCTTAATACCTAAATTACCCTCTTTTAATTTAACCTACTTCTCAAAATCCCCTCTCTCTCACCTATGAGAGCCGCCTCTCTATTCCCCCGATCTCCATCAACCACACCCAATCTCCATCAACCTCACTCACTCCCATGTTCCCATTCTCAAACCTTCCCCGACGTCGATCCCACCCTCCGCGACCGTCGCCACAAAGGCCGACTTCCTCCTCCACCGCTACGTCCAAGTATCAGGGCAATTTAGTACTTTGTGGAATTTGAGGGTTTGGGGCAATTTAGGGGCTATTGGCGTGAGGAGAGGAGAGAATAGTTGGGTAAGGCTATGTGTTATCAGTAGGGTAAGAGGGATACTAGGGAAGAGAGAAACTAATTTTTTATTTGAAAGGGGAAAGTATCGGGAGAGAGGGATACTGGACATCCGGGTAGTATTGATACTAGAGGGGGATGTATTAGAGCTGATTTTTTCCCCAGAAAAGTTAATGTAAAATGGCGTCGTTTAAGGAGGATATAAACCAAAATGCAACGTTTTAATTCTGAACAATTCTCATGCAAATCAGATGGGGGAGGACATGTGGCGCGCTGCAACATGTCCTCAACACAACGTTTTTTGTGCTGAATTCTTGAAGAGCCAAAATTGACTCAATGTAAAGCGGCAAGAAACAAGTTCATGTGCATGTTTCAGAAGGAAGAGCAACCTCCCATATTGTTATGGGAAATATTAGACATTTTGACCTTCAAGTTGTACTTACAAGCTGCAGTAAAAATTTGTAAAGTAGCACAACAACTAGCAACTACCACGAGGTACAAATGTACAATGTTTATTGCTTCATATGAACCAATGAAAATCAGACCAAGTCCTAAGATGATTGCAACTCATTCATGGAAGGGGGATAATGACTTTAAGAATCAATCATCCACAATGCAAGTTAGCAGACTGGACATAACTAAAAATCGGCAAACTGATTCAAGTGAGTGTTTCGCTTGTGGGCTCAGAATCAATAACACAAACTTGATAATGGTCCGATCTTGCAATTATTCTCGCTATTTTCGATATTTACAATTAATTACAATCAGGCTCGTGCCTAAGCATGTTCAGGTGGATCAACGGAACAGGACCCCCAAATTTTTAAGGTCCAATATTACTCGGAACCGCATTGTTTAGTTATAAAAAAATTGTCTTTCCAAATGTCTAGTTTCAAAGCGCAGCAGCTCAGTGGTATTACTCACCATAAAGGCGGACAAATTAATGCGCAACCAATCATCCCATGTTCGACTTTCATTCATTTTCTATCCGTTGAATTGCTTTTTTATTTTTTTTAAAGAGCAACTTATGGTGCATTTTATACTAGGTACTTGTTATACTTTATGAAATTAATTAAATTTTAAAAATATAAAAACAAAAAAAAAAAAAAATTGTGTATATATTTTTAAGAATCACCCAAATCCGTAAAAAAATGTATAAAAATATCGGGTCCGGTTCCCGGCCCCCCTTTTCGAATTATTTCTTAATAAAAAAAAGTGTTTAAGAATAGATAAGGAGTAAGGACTATCTTATTGTTAAATATTTTGACAAACTTAATTGAAATTTTGACAAGTATATTATTATTTTAATTTAGTAGATATAATTATAATTTTCGTAAATTAAAAATATATAATTATTTGTCGATACAGTTAATTTTAATTTTGCACAGGGCCCTTAAATTGATTGGCACGGCTCTGATTACAATAAGGACTTGAAACTATTGTGAAAGAAAAGAAAAACAAGTAAATAAAACTAAGTAAAAGAAACAACAAAAGAAGCAGCGTCGGCAACGCAGCAACAATGGTGACGGTGGCTGCGGACGGCTGCTGCGGGGTGCTCGGATGTGCCGCGGCCGCAGCAGGACGCCGGGGGCGCAGCAAGGGGCTGCGGGTGCAGTGCCGGGTGCACTCACGATTCTGGATTTGGTGGCGGTTCGGCTGCTTTGGTGATCCTTATGTTTGTAACGTGTGTTTGGGTTTGTGTTGGATCTTGTGAATGCCGATTGCACTAAGAATATAAGATAGTATGAAGCCTTTGGATTGACAAATCGTGGAAACCGTTATTCCTATAAAGGTTCCACAATATTAATTACAATCTAATTTAATCAGTAGAAATACAAGAGTTTAAATAGGGAACTATACAAATTGTACCTTGTAAAAGATAGAGTTTTGACTTGGATAAACAAATATTAAATTCTAATAATAATCTTAGATAAATATTCCTACTTAGTGGACAAGGAAAATATCTAAAAGATATAAACTTTCATTTTCCCTTTTATTCATTATTTGACCCACAAAAGACCATCTTGATCCCCGTCACAATGTTACCTTGATTGCATTATATAATTTATATCCAAGGCACCCGCCTAGTCCACTTGCAACTAGAACAAATGCAGCATTTCTTGCCTCCTTGACACCAATCACTTCATATTTGACGAAGTTGTCATGACTTTTGGAAGGAACCTACGAAAGAAGCTTGTAAATAAATCCACTAGCAGTGGTGGATCTAGAGGGCTCAAGGTAGGCCTGCCCACGGGTACGGGTCACGGGTCTTGGTGGGCTACGGATTCGGGTTAGGGTCGAGGGGTTTTGAACCCGCCGACCCGTCTATCCCACGGGTTCGGGTGTGGGTCGTGCCTATCCCGACCCTTGATCCGCCGGGTTGGACCCGTCGGGTCGACGGGTCTGACATGTGGACAGGCCTAGCTCAAGGTGGCGTTAGCCCCCCTAGCCGAAAGCAAAACTGAGAAAAAAATAATTTTTTTTACTAATTTTAGGGATAAAATAGTTTAAAAAGAATTAAAAAAAAACATAAAAGACAACTTAGCTTAGTTAATAAGGATATGGGTTCAAACCATTTAAGGTTTTTCTTAGTTTTCTTCTATAAAAATGCTCAATTACATAACAAATTTAAGGTTTTGTTCAATGTACTTAAACAAAAACATTCTTTTTAATATATAAATATATAAAGAAATTCTCCTTTTTTTATAATTTTTGTTTTTCTTAATCAATATTATAATACTAAAGGAGAAGTCGTCTACAATATGTGGCGGTTTTTTTTGTTTTTTTATAAGGTAAAGATTTGGATGGGTCAGGCCCTGCTGGACCACCACCCAAGGGCATCCTTGCGGATGAATAAGCGTAGAGCAGAATCAGCGAGGACGTCTGGCATGGGCGTTGTGTGGATTAGACGCGCGATCTTGTCGGTCGTCGTGTTGATCTCCCGAAAGACATGGCTGAATTGCACCCTTGCAAAATGTTGGAGTAAGAGCAGGGTGTCGGAAATCAGCATCTCGATCTCCCACGGGCAGCACCACACACCCCGCAAACAATTGATGACGGTCAGGCTGTCGCCTTCAATCATGATGCTGGGAAGCCGTAGCTCTTTTGCCTTGGCGATGCCTCCTCTAATCGCTAGAGCCTCCGATATGTGGCGGCTTCTTCTTTAATGTAGCTTTTTTTATAAAAAAAATTAGGAGATTAATTTTTTTTATGTTAAATGGTTGTTAATTGATTGTTAAAATCTAAACGAACTTATTTTCCGAATAATAAAATCTAAATAAAATTTATTTTCCGAATAATAAAAAAATTGTTTTAATTGATTTATTTAGATCTTAACTTATTTAATTTAGAGGATATAACCAAATCTTAACTAATTACCTTACCTAATTAAAAATTTATAAAAATCAACGTAATGTCAATCTCATATATATTTATATTGATTGATTTAGATCCCCTCATCCGGCTGCCTGTTGAACACGACTAAGGTGAAAATTCTTGAACCTGTTCTCTCTTCATTTAAATTTTGAATATGCTCTGCACTATATTTTCTCATCTCATATTGGTGTTCAATTCAACTGATTGATCCATCTCCTTTCCGTGCTCTATATTTTTTAATTCTTTGGGACTAGCTATGATCCCAATATGTGGTCATGTTGAGATTTTCAGCATTTGTAGATAATTGTGCATTCTTTGATCTAACCGTGGCTATATGCAGAGAATCACGTGATATCAAAAAACAAAGGCAAGACGCCCACAGAGAATAAAACAAATCAACAAAACTTTTTCATACATTTTTTTAATATTAAATGCATTAATTTTTGTTATAAAAAAAACTGCACAAAAGTGCGGGTACTAAACTAGTTAAAAAATAAATCTGAATCATCGACGCGGTCTTATTGTAAATCCACCATCAAACATCGTCGTAACAAATTTAGCTGCTCTCAGTCACAATATTAGTACTATCGTATTGAACAATCCTTGATGGCATTCCCACCAAAACATGTTCATTGTCCTCCAACGGTCCAACCTCATGGTAATCTTAATCTGATACCACCAATACAAGAAGGCATAGAGATTTCTAATAAGGATGGATGGATGACAGCAACAAGTATAAGTGAAATATAGGAAAAATATAAATTATGTAGAATATCAGATAACCACGAGGTTACCCCTGCTCAAAAAGGTTGAGATTGTGAAACCTATGGATGTAAATCGCAATCTCCTGTATATTATCTAAAACAGCAGTCTGATTTGGTCTGAGCCTTACATTTGTCAATCCCGCCATAAATGGGATTCTGTTATTCAAGCCATACCAGCTGAGATATGGAAGCATAACTTACTTCCCAGAAACAACCTATCAAGTTGGCACTTAGAGTTGGACAGAAAACAAAATCCATATGCAGATATAAAGACAGAAGAATGTGAAAACTAAAGTAGAAGATATAAAGGTCACCTCAACTCATGAAAGCTGACCCTGAATTGATCAACCAACTCATTCTAGAAATACACATTGGTAGGACAAAGTCATGGCTGAACTTTGAGCTAGCATGTCAAACAGCAAATTTTGCACCTATGCAGATTCTTGTTGTTGTCTTCCGAATCCTAGAGATGTGGAAAACGAATAAAACTTGTTAGGCTTCTTTTGGATATCAAGATGAATATTTGCATCTCGAGTTTATGACAACTATATACTCTATAATTTAATTTCTAAAAAAAATATAGCACAACAATTTAAACAAGGCAATCCTATGATGTTATAATCATGAGTGTAAATATAAGTATGTTTGATAAAAGAAACGCAATGAAAAGAATGATGTACACTTAGAGAGAGTTCTATAAAACATATAAAATGAAACAGAGTTCTATAAAGAATGATGTACACTGAGACAGAGTTCTATAAAACACTGCATCATATTCAACATTTTGTCTCTTTTACATACAAAATATATAAAATGAAACCTAGAGCTAACAAGAGGGTGAATTCCATTAAAGGCTCTAAACTCAACTCTCAAGGCCTGTGAGATTTATATCAAAGGGATAAACGGGGAGGACTGTGAATTTTCCTTTCCAGATGGAAAATTAACATTTTTGTTACATAGAAATTTTGTATAAATGTAATAATATTATTTGTTATTGTAGATAAGCAGTACACATCCTTGCACTGATGAGGCCATAACCCATAACAAAAAAGTTAAAAGCAGAAAATCACAGCTCCAAGAACAAGTCATGTACTCAACAAAATAGAATGAGGACATAAAAAAATAAAAAAACTTACAACATCATCAGCATAACCTAGAGAAATTAAATAAAGATGAATCTGGAAGGAAACCCAAAGCCACAGCATTGCCGAAGAGACGGGATATGTTCTATAACCAAACTCACCACAAAAGAGCCAAGTTACCAACAGTACATACGAGTGATGAACATTATAAGCAAAGTTAACAACACCAACCGAAACAAACAAATCCCACAGTAAAATTTAGATAAATATTATAACTCGGCGAGTTATTCTTTAGTAAAATTTAGAGAATACAACAGTACATACATGTGATGAGCATTATAAGTTTTCATGCAAGAAAAATCTTACAAGGTCATCCCTCATGACAGAACTTAATAGTTTAATAACAAAAACACAAAAAAAAAAACAGTGATCATTTGTAGGATTGGTATGGTATGGTAACCACCAAAAAATGTTGATTACCATGAACCAACCACCAATTGGTGGTATAGAAATATTCATACCACATACCAACCACAAGTCATGGTTACCACATATGTGATAACCACGACTTGTGGTTATGATAGGGTATATTTTAGTCATATTTTTAGTATAGAATTGCATATTATTTTAGAGCATTTTTACATGTTTTATACTTAATTTCTATTATTTGTTATTTGGAGTCTACACTCGTATTTTATTATAATTCAGGTATTTTAGAAGAAAATTGGAGACGTCTTAAGTCACCGTAGCTAGGGGTGTTATGCGGACACGAGCCGCTCGAATTCGGCTCGAAAAACTCGGCTCGAGCTCGTTCACATTTGAAAAACGAGCCGAGTTCGAGCAAGAGGCTGATCTCGAATCGAGCTCGAGCCGAGTACGAGCTCGAGCTCGAGTAGCTCGTATTACTCGGACAATTTTGCCTCTGGGCTTTATCACTTTTAGTTTTAGGGTTTCTTCCCGTCATCCCGTGTGTCCACTGTCCCGTGTGTCTCCAGTGTCTCCAGTCTTCCTCTATTCTATTGAATCTCTTCTGGAGTTCCCTCCTCGGCATCGCCTCCTCCCCGGCCCCTCCTCGGCACCGCCTCCTCCCCGACTCCTTCTCGGCTCTTCTGCAGTTCGTTTCTTCCTCGGCGCCGCCTCCTAGTTTCTGCCTCCTCCCCGTTTCCTTCTCTTCTGTAGTTCCTTTCTTCAGATCTCGGCTCCGGTGTCGGCCTCCTCCCCGGCTCCTCCTCGGCGTCGCCTAGTCCTCGGCTCCGGCGGCCGAAATCTGGATTTGAACCGAGGCTCGAGCGGGTGAGCGAGAGACGACTTGAGAAGAGAGTGAGGTGTGAGGATAGTCGGAGGGGAGGGCGAGCGAGAGAGGGCTCCTGGCCGGAGAGGAGGGCTCCTGGCAGCAACTCGAGACGAGCCGGAGAAGAGGGTGAGCGACATAGCTCCTGGTGGCGGGGGAGGGCGAGCGAGAGAGGGCTCCTGGCCGGAGAGGAGGGCAAGCGAGAGAGAGCTACTCGAGACGAGTCGGAGAAGAAGGTGAGCGAGAGAGCTCCTGGCGGCGGGTCTGAGAGATTGAGACAGAATGGGAGGGGAAAAGGGTAAAGTGAAATAAGAAGACCTAGACAGTAAAAAAAAGGCCGAGGAAAAAAAAAAGTGGAGATTCTGGATTCGAACTCGAGACCACAAGGATTTTCCACACGCGAGAAATAACTCCTCACCAACTGGGCAAACTTTGTTTTATTTATTTTATATCAACTATTATTACAAAACACTAATATTTTAAAAAAAAATTATCGTGTCGTGTCGGATACCCGATAAGGAAAATATGCCGATCCGAACACGACACGATTATTATCGTGTTTTACCGTTTCGTGTCATAATCGTGTCGTATTTTTATCGTTTCGTTTTTTTTAGTATCGTTTTGTTGCGGTTTCGTGTCGTGTTAACCGTGTCGTGTTTTTCTGCACAGCCCTAGACTATATGGTTTTAAACTTTCAATTATGTATGGTTTGTTGTAATAACACTATTTTTAATGCAGCTAAGCCAAAAAGGAGCTAAAAACGAGCTCAGAAACGAACTTCCAGCAAAAACAAGGTAAAACAATAACACGAGCTTAAACGAGCTCGAGCTCGGCTCGGCAAAAAACGAGCAAAATGAGCTCGAACTCGAGCTTGTTCAAATACTCGCGAGCCGAGTTCGAGCTTGCTTCTAAGCTCGAGTAAAATTCGAGTCGAGATCGAGCTCGAGCTTGAATAGTATCGAGCCGAGTATGAGTAGCTCACTACTCGGCTCGTTCGACTCGAATAACACCCCTAACCGTAGCCGTGAGCACAAGGAAGAGTTGATCAAATTCTGAACCTATTTCATGAGGAGGATTGGGCTAGTTCTCACACCAAGGCCAAATTACGATGCTAATATTACAGTTGGACCGACGACATATTAATCAAAGAAAGGCGGAAGGAGCCCACGTGATGGGTTGGGCTTACTACGTTACTTTAGATTCAATTAGATAGATAGATTAGTTAGGTCGGTAGAATTAGATATATTATTATTATATATTCATATTAGGTTAGATTAGATTTAGTTAGATTACGTTTATTATATTATATATATTCATACATTCCTACGGAGGCAGGAGGCTACCAGTTCATATTTATACATTCATACGGCGGAAAGCCGAGGAGTAGCCGACTAACTTTCACCGTATACCCTAATTATATTTTGTCTTAATTTTATGGAGATCTAAACTCTTTCGTTTCGTCTATGGATTGAAGCTTTGATTTGATAAAGTTGTGAGATTTCTATTCTTGTTCTATTCATATTGATTCGTATGGATTCTTTTGCGAATATTGTTGATTTCTTCTAGTCTGTACAACTAGTTGAGATTATTGCTAGGATTTTGTAGATTCCTCGTAGCGAACCTTAATCCATAGTAGCAAGCATGCCTTTTTAGGACTCGTATGACTAAATTGGTGTGTAGAGAATCAATTATATGTTAGTGCAATAATCAAATAAAGAACAAGAATTAAAAAAATAAAGAACAAGAATTAAAAGACCAAAACAAGAACTGACTCTATTTTTGTGGTTTTTGTGTTTATGAAAAGAAAAGACTCAATCTTGATGTCGGAAACCAAAGCTCTGATACGGGGTTGGCCGTGAGATGGTCCGATCTTCGACAACAAGCAAAAAACTAAAGAAAGACTCAAGAACTCAAACTGACGCAGCAAAGAAACTTAAAGAATCGATCAAGAAACACCAAAATCGATCAAGACTCAACAAAGAACATCAAGAACTCAAGAGATCTCAATGTCGACAAGAACAAGAAAGACTCGATAAAGATTGATAAAGACTCGAAATTGAATGCAAGAATTGAAAGACACGACCTGATATGGACTGAGTCGATCTATATAGAACAAGATAGAGACCCCAGGCGTAGGAACCAATACCAATGACTAAATAACCAGCCTCTACAACCCTACACAACCAAGCGGACAACTTGGAGGCACAAGGAGGGGGTTTGTGGATACTAGGATCACCAAGTCTTGCGAAGTTGATGAACACAAAGCAAACCAAGCTAGATCAATACCAATAGTTGCAATTGAAGAGCACAGCTCTATTCAATCGACTTTCTCTCATTGTGTTTCACACAAAGGAAATTTTTATTCAATGGAAGCGTAAGTTCTCTACAATGATCAGCCGTCAATATATAGAAAACCTAGGGCTGATTTTAGATAAAAAATAATAAATAAAAGACTAATTAAAATAAAATCTTAAAATTACCTAAAATAACTTAAGTAAATAATGTCTCTAAAAATAGCAATAAGGAAAGTCCTTTAATCCCGTCAAAACAGTGACAGTTTGCAAAGAATGCGATTTTCGGCCAAAGTCTAGGATGAATCTGGAAAAACCTTCAACAATAAAGTTGTATATCTCTTCGTCCTCGTTCCAACAAGGTATGGCACGTCTCAATCCGATAAATATAGAATCCGTACAGCCCATTTTACTGAGACGTCAAAAAGCTGTCAAATATTCTGAACGAGTGTAAAACGTCAAGCTTCCACCTTTGGACCTTCTCCCATGGTGGAGTCTTCTTCTTCCTCTTGATGATGACTTCATTTTCATGAGCTCGAATCATAGGTCCATCCCCAAGTATGATATGTGTGTTCGGAGGTGTCTTGGATGGTCCCGCATCACCTAATCATTTATGTTTTGTAACTCTTATAATTGTGCAGTCTAGGGAGTCACATACCCTTCCTATGAAGCCGGATTCAGATGTGCCATATTGGATGATAATCTCCAAATGGCACACTGCCTTAATGTCATACTTCGAATGTTCTCCCGCCCCGAAGAAGCCTGAAATGTACAGATCCATATGAAAGACGCCCTTGAGAATCTCGTGGGAAATCAAGTTGATGATGTTCGTCGATATTGACATCCCACCATCTAACTCCGCAGGAGCAGGAGGTGAAATCTTGAGCGCTCAGGTAGACTGCCCGGACTCAAAAGTGTCAATGGGAACGGCGCGGGTGATCTGCACATCATTGAAGGAACCAACGATGTAGAGGTGGCACTTGAAGGCTTTATATATGTGTATATGTGGAAGCTAGGGTTGTCGTAGTGCCGCTTGATTCCCCTGTGTGTTTGTCTGTTTGAATGAGCTAACGAAGAGACTAGAAACAATAGAAATGACCAATTTAGGTCAAAATCAAAACACAAAATATAAATTAAACACTTAAAATTTAAATGTAAAAACAATAAAACATTAAATATATACATACATACATACATACATATATATACATACATACATACATACATATATATATATATATATATATATATATATATATATATATATATATATATATATATATATATATATATATATATATATATATATATATATATATATATGGGTTGGTTCCAGTGTACTCAGCCCTTAACGTGTATCAAGTACACAAATCTGAGCCGTTGATTGAATGAAATTGATGGCTGAGATTAAAAGGCAATTTAAGCTTTTTTTTTAATTAAAAATCAGTGGGACCCACATTTTTTCTTGCCCACTTGCTGAAATTGGGGGCGTGTGTGATGCACTCTCTTAACATTATTCGATGGTATATCTAGTTTATTCGATCGTATCGACGGATTATGCGATAGTATATCTGAAATATTCGATTGTATCGACGGATTATGCGATGGTATATCTGGATTATTCGATCGTATCGACGGATTATGCGATGGTATATCTGGATTATTCGATCGTATCAACGGATTATGCGATGGTATCGATGAATTATTCAATTGGCTACCACCTTGAAAACGCCCTAAACTTTTAACTAATAATTATTCGATGAGATCGCTTGATTATTCGGTCGTCTATGAATGATTATTCGGTGGTATATGGATGATTATTCACTCGTATATATATGTTTGATTTCGTTCCACCAACTAATTACACCATATATGAATGCATAATCCTTTATAGTTAGTTGAATAATTCATACTTATAGACGAATAATGACTCCGAATTATCCAAATAGTTGCCATCACATCAATACATGAGAATCAACCATTCAAAATCAATGAATTGCAGTGGAGAACTTGAATAAAGTAAACCCTAGGACGTCGTCACACCGATTGAGCCTTGAACCACGCCGAACTTGATCGGAATAGTCCAGCAATGATGAGAATAGTCCAGCAACTACAATCAACATCCACAATCGAACCCAGGAATCAATCAAATTCCAAATAAGCAAACCCTAGAAATTGGGGTATTTCAAAATTACCTCAAAATTCAGAGGATAAGAAAGGGAGAGAGGAGGCTGGTGGTCGGAGGTGGTGAATGGAGTCGATGGTATGGTGCTCGCCGGCAGCTGCTGAGCGAGGTCGGAGAGAAGGGGCCTCGCCCTCCGCCTTCGACTGCCAGAATCGCCGGCCACCGTCGCAACCTTCGATCCGCCATGGGAGCAAGAATTAGTCAATCCGCCATGGGAGCAACACGAAGGCGAGCCGAGGAGCAGCGGAGGAACCGCCATCGCCTCCGCCTCTGCAACCCCCATTGTCGCCGCCATCGACACCTTCGCCATCGCCGGATGTAGAGGCGGCACCCTGGCCCTTCGCTGCGTGTCTTGGTGGTTTCGCCAATCGCCTCCGCCGCCACCTTCGCTGGCCGCCATCGCCATCGCCATCTCATCTGCAATCCTCCATTGGAGCAAGAAGAAGGGAGCAAGAAGAAGGCGGCTCCCATTTGGCCCCTTTTCTCTCCTTTTTAATTAGGGTTGCTGGGGGATTCCTTTCACGCGCTTCCATTTAAGGTGGGACATTTTTTTTCATTTCTTTTTATAAAGTTACCCCCTTATGTGGCATAATCTTGACCTTTAATTTTTTTTAGATCAACGGCCTAGATGTGTGTACTTGATACACAATAAGGGTTGAGTACATATGATCCATACTATATATATATATATATATATATATATATATATATATATATATACTTGGTAATCATGGTATTCAGATTTCATAACCATTACCGTATCACCTTCACGTGGTTACCACCACGATGGTTACCACAATGTCGGTTACCACAAGTGTGGTTGCCAACATAGTTGGTTTGTGGTTGGTACAATGGTACGTGATTGGTATGGTAATTTTCGTACCACTTGCCAGCCCTAATCATTTGTGTTTTGTAACTCTTATAATTGTGCAGTCCGGGGAGTCACATACCCCTTCTATGAAGTCGGATTCAAGTGTGCCATATTGGACGATAATCTCCAAATGGCACACTACCTTAATGTCGTACTTCGAATGTTCTCCCGACCCAAAGAAGCCTGAAATGTACAGATCCATATGAAAGATGCCCTTGAGAATCTTGTGGGAAATCAAGTTGATGATGTCCGTCGATATGGACATCCCACCATCTAACTCCGCAGGAGGTGAAATCTTGAGCGCTCAGGTAGACTGCCCGAACTCAAAGGTGTCGATGGGAACGACGCGGATGATCTGCACATCATTGAAGGAACCAGCCATACAGTACCCGATTCAGATGTAGAGCGACTGAGTCGATCGAACTGGACTAAGATAAATAAAAAAACAATACTCCTAAGGGGTTTGTTCGTCCCCCTCAGCGTCAGACCAGATTCCCGAATCCCGACACCTCGTTGCTATCCTCGAACTTGACCTGGCTGTCGCAGCCATGACAAATCTGGCAGTAGTCTGCAATGAAGATAACCGAGTTATATTACAGATTCAAGTTTATGGCAAATTAAGGTCTCTCTGTTAGTGGGAGCATGCGAGGCGGCATGCATAATACACATTGCCAGTTTTGAAGGTGAACACAACAAATTCGGGCCATCTTTGGATTACACTCATGATATTCTAAATGCAAACGAGTCCAATTACTTCGCTACTTGTTCGAATATAGGTACTCCAGGAATCTTCTTCCATGTCTCGTCCACGCTAGTGGCACTTGAAGGTTTTATTTACCGATGGAAGTAATAGACAGTTTGGTATTCAACGAAACCAGTAGTTGCCCATTCATGGATGGAGCCGTCTCCGACACGTAAGTGTCGGTCACTGAGAATTTGATGAAGG
The DNA here is from genome assembly GCA_037127255.1 of Persicaria tinctoria. Lineage (NCBI taxonomy): Eukaryota > Viridiplantae > Streptophyta > Magnoliopsida > Caryophyllales > Polygonaceae > Persicaria > Persicaria tinctoria. Next base: position 15,260,409 of record JBANSL010000012.1, read on the forward strand.
AGAGATTCGTGTGGTTCTTGACCATTACAACAACTAAGACTACTGCTATAACACATAACACTGCAAGGCTAAGGAGTAAGATTTTTTAATCTTTTTTAGGAATTGCATAGTTGCATGAACGCCATGGAGGAATGCTTGGAGGAAGTTGATGAAGTGGATGAAATTCATGAAGGGACGACTTAAGGGAGTTAGGGTCGTCGGGCACTGGAAGGGGCGAGTTAGAGGAAGTTAGGTGTGAAGAACCTTGTTGGAAATGGAGAAAACGACCAAGAGGATTAACACTAACGGAGGATCACAACTTTTTTGCTTGTAATTTTTCTTCCCAAATTTGGTTACATGTTAAAGCATGGCTAGGCGTCTAGAGAGAGATGAACACCCTACAAGGTGCATTAAAATGGATGAAGAGAGAAGCTGAAGGAAAGGGTTGGATCTCAAAAGCTAAGAGAGTTGGACTTGGAGAAACAGTCTACTACATTTGGAAGTCCAGAAATGAAAAGGTGTTTGAAGATGTGACGAAGAGTCCAGTTGAGATCATACACCTCATAAAGCTACACGTACACAAAGTGCTGAGCTACTCACACTCTCTAATCTTTCACTCAGCTCACACCCTCCAGGAGGGGATACTTAGAGAAGATTTCAGCGGCCTACCCCAGCAGAACCACAATGACAGTGCATGCGCCACTTTTTGATCCCCTGTATTTACCTCAGCAGTAACATAGCTTCGGAATTCATGTTAAGGCAACCTTTTGTCGCTTGTTGCCTATCATTTAGATCATATGAGACATGTAAAGGGGTTTCCTTCGCTTTAGGCTATTGTTTGTTAGTAAGGCAAGTAGACTTATGTTTCGGGGTGCTCAGTGTAGTGTGACATAGCCTCCTTGATGGCATAGCCGAAGGGGAGGGTATATTACGATACACTTGAGGTGTGTGTCCGATTTCTGATAGCCGTAGCTTGAAGAGACAGGATCCACACAAGGACGCAATCCTAAACACCCCCACTGGAACCTAGGATGTGAGCCTTACTCACTTATAAGGCTAATTAAGGCCGTCTTTTTTTTTTGGGTGAAAATTAAGGTCGTCTTTAGTTTAGCGATTTAGCCTATGGGCCTTTCAAACTTTTGTACATACCTTTTCTTTCCGTTTAATATATTTACATTTAAAATTAAAAAAAACTAACGGAGGATGATACACATACACCGATGTATCTTTTTTTCATGTGTAAAATTTTATAAAATTTATCCACTACTTTTAAAATTGTAAAAATTAACCCTAAATTTTTTCTTTAAAACTCTATTATACCCATATTATAAAGAATAAACCCTAAAAATTTCGATAACCACTAATTATACCCTAAATTTTAAATGGTTAACCCTAGAAAAATAAATTTTCAAAAAAAAAATGGCGTACACATACACCAAGTGTATGTGTAGCCTTTTCCCTCACTAACAACCTTACAGGGAAACTGGGTTCACTTCTAAAACAAAAATAAAACCCGGTTTACTACAATATCAGCCCCCCCTCAAACTGGTGATGGGTCTGTGAGATGCATTCCCAGTTTGACAAGCAATTCCTTGTGATAAGTAGCCGGCAAAACCTTCGTTAGAACATCAGCGAGTTGATTGTGTGTAGGCAAATAAGGGAGCTGCAGTAATCCATCCATTACTTTCTCCCTTGTAAAATGACAATCGATCTCTATATGCTTTGTTCTTTTGTGAAAAACTGGGTTCCTTGTAATCTGAATTGCCGATTTGTTGTCACAATGGAAGGTGAATGTCTTCAAATCAGTTTCCCCAAGCTCTTGTAGCATATTGACAAGCCATGCAACCTCTGCAGCATCTTGACTCATTGATCTGTACTCGGCTTCAAAGGAGCTCCTTGAGACTGTGGCTTGTTTCTTTGATTTCCAGGTAATAGGATTGTCACCATACAAGACCACATATCCAGTGACTGATTTTCTTGAAATTGGAAACGAAGCCCAATCAGAATCAGAAAAAGCTTGCAGTTTGATTGATTACCCTTTCTGCAATCGAATTCCATAATGAATTGTGCCTTTCACATATCTCAGAAGATGATGCAGGAGCCTTAAGAAATTGACTTAAAACCTGCAATGAAAATGAGATTTCTGGATGAGTATTGGTTAAGTAACTCAATTTTCCAACAAGACTTCTATAACTAGTTGGATCATCAATCAATTTACTCATATCAGAATCGTGAAGCTTGAAGTTTAAAGGTAAAGGTGTGACACGTGATCTTTGATCATCAATGTTTGCTTCTTTGATGATCTCCTGACAGAACTTCTTTTGACTTAGTATTAATTAAGGACTCTTTGGATTGAATTACTTCTATGCCTATGAAGTAATTCAATTTTTCCAAATCCTTAATAGTGAATAAGTCAAGGAGATGTTGTTTGAGTCCTGTCACTTGGTTTATATCCGAGCCTGTAACAATGATATCATCTACATACACTCCAACAATTGTTAGATGATTATCTTTATGAGAAATACTCCGTAATGAATAAAGAAGGATCATACTTTGATTGTTTAAAATTGAAATCAATCAAAGTAGAATAGAGCTTATTGAACCATTGTCTTGAGGCCTGTTTTAAACCATATAATGACTTTTTCAGTAAACAAACCTAATTGTCAAGATTTGGCACTCCTTGAGACATTGTCATATATACTTCCTCAAATAAATCACCATGTAAAAAAGCATTATTCACATCTAATTGAAATATATCCCAACCTTTATTTAAAGCAAGAGAAAGAATAACCCTTACAGTAGACATTTTAACCACCGGTGATTCTCATCATAATCCATGCCATACTGTTGAGTATATCCTTTTGCAACTAGCCTTGCTTTAAACATTTCAACTGATCCATCCGTCTTGAGCTTAATTTTGTAAACCCACTTGCATCCTATTGCCTTTTTGCTTGCAGGGAGATCAACCGGATCAGCTGAGCCTTGAATAGAAGATGAATTACACATGAATTGAGAATTGTTGAGAGGTAAGAAAGAATCTGTAAAGCCAGAGAATAAAGGTTGAACATAGAGAAGCAAACGAGAGGAAGGAGAGAACAGATTGGGGATGAATCAGAGTTTCTCCATTTTCAGTTGAATGTTCTGTTACACAACCACCCTTATTTATACAACAGCAGAGGGAATATTTACCATATTGCCCTTCTGGTTACAATTGCATTTTATACAATGCCAAGCTAACAACCACATATACTCTAATAACTAGAGAATGAAGGAAGCCATTGAAACCAACAATGAGAGCTTTGAATTTCTGTTTTTTCAATCAACTGAATTGGTTACATAGATGGAAGAAGAGGTTGGCTTATATAGCCGATGATGGTCACGTGATTAGCACGAGACTTCACTAACCAACATATAGAAAACCCGATTTTGACAAATATAAAATACAAACCCGGTTTATATAATAACAAGGCAAGCTGAGCAGCACCGCCCTTCTGCATTTTATAATGCAAAAAATTCAGAAAACCGCCCTTTAAATAGGGTGTTTTATGGGAAACTACCCTTTAAAACTAAAATTGCAAAAAATCACCCGTTAAACCATTTTCCTTGCAAAGTCACACCCATCACCAATTTCCGTTAATTGAAAGCTAAAGTAAATTATATCCCTTGTTTTTATTATAAATTGTATAAATCAATTACACTAAGCTTATAAGGTAATCAATATATCTAATATAATACTAAAATACATGTTGGAGATGCCACATGACAGATTCTCCTTCAATCATCCTATGTGGCATCATGTACTTAAAGATGGGTCCACATTTGATTTAAAAAACATTTTCTCAAATTAAACTTTTATTTATCAAACCAATTCATCCAATATTTATAACCATTATCTATTTCTCGAATCCCTCAAAATGAGGGATGTTTATCTCTTTACTAACCAAAATATTTCAATATCTAATACAATTACACACTTGATAATTCAGATTGTAGAGAAGTGATTTTACTATTTTAGTAACAAATGAGATTTAATAAGATTTTCCAATCTGACCCAATAAAATTTTGTGATTTTTTTTTAAAATTCGGATGCTTATCACTTTTTATTTAAAAGACCGCATATTTATCTAATTAATTGCTAACCTAATTTTCTAATTACTCTAGAGCATATCTTTAATTAATTTTTAAAACAAAAAACGATTTGTTTAACTTACCATACAATTTACATTGACATAGATTTAACATTTTCTCATTAACCCAAATAAAAAAAGAATAATTTTTTAAAACAAAATTAAGGCTCGAACATCCTCATAACAAACATGAAATAATTAGAATGAATATTTTTAACCATGTCATCTATTTCACTTATCATACAATCTACTCCACTCTAGCTCATATTTTCCATTTTTGTTCTCTATACCCAAATCAAACAACAATATTTTTTAATCCGCTTTTTTCCAACAAATTAAGGCTACCTTCATAACAAACCTGAAATTAATAATTAAACATATATTTTTTTTATTATGGATTGATTTAAAATAAAATGATTTGTTTTAAAATTTTAATTATTATTTAATTAGTTGAATTTTTAATTATATATTATTTAATTATGATTTGATTTTAACAAATATTTGCAATAAAGATGATGACATTGATGAGTACAAATGTAAACGATGGTCGATTCCATAGTTAAATTATTCAAATATTTGTACATATATTTTTTCAATTATATGTACAACTATTAGTCAAACATTATAATGAAAATGGTATCATTACTTCTTTTGTATTCTGTATATGTTATAATTAATATGAAAGACGGAGGATATTTCAATTATATACTTGGATTTGAAAAAGATATATGCTCAATGTTAAAAATAATATGCTTAGTTAATTACATGAATTTTTTTTTAAAAGTTGTAAAATATATGGGATATCAAACATTTCTTTTAGAAAAATAGGATTAAGTTTTAAAAAATAAGAATATGAAATAAATGAACAGATCGAATGATATATATGAAAGTTTCGAAAAAATATTACAAATAATTTTTTTAATAAATTATGTTATAAAATTTGGATAATTTTTTAAAAATTAAATATTCTTCTATGTATATTATATTATATTTTAAAATTTAGGTTGAGATAACTTAAAATTATTATATTTTACTATATAATTCATACTTATATTTTAATTAAATAATTAATAATTCAAATTTTGTATTACATGTAGCGCGCACTACATGTAATGAAACCAATTTTATATCAATACTCGCACAAGGTGTGGATACCAAACTAGCTTCTTAAGATAATACATGATAGTCATACGTTAAAAACGTCACATCGCGACCAAAGACTTACGTCACATCCCCCATAGAGTTCTATAATTTCATTGGTTTATAATTACTGACGGGTCCCTCTTTATTTTGATAAATCTAATTTTATTAATTAACATATATAATCCAACTTTAGATTTTCAGATTTTTTACTTTAATTTATATATTTAACTACTTAAAAAAACTTAATTATTTGAAATGTTGAACGGTAAAAAAAAGCTTACCTTCTTAATAATTTTAGATGGTTTATTAGGGTTAAATCTTACACAAATCACTTTTGCTAATTTTAGATTTTTTTACCATTTTAAAATTATTAATCAATCAAATATCAAATTAAGACTAATGAATAATACAATTATGATACTCCGTACCCACACCTTAAATAACTCATAATTAATATAGAGGGAATCATAACAAATGACCCTTGCCCGGGAAATGTTTGACTTTAAAAATATATGAATGTTTGACTTTAAAAAAATTATGAATGTTTGCGTTAAAGGTATTGATAAGAAAGTGGTAATTCAACCATTTTTATTTCATGTAATTTCAACTAATAAAATTGCACAATTCAAAGAGCTTCACGTACGCTCCATTTTCGGCTAACCATATATAATAGCAACTTCTTTGTCAATCTTATGCTTTAATCCCTAAGTTATTAATTAATTTATATTAAGGTATGGGTGTATGTGCGCGTGTCTTAGATAAAATTATTGGAATAATTATGAAAGTTTTACTTGAATAAACTTGGTCTCTTTAGGCTTCTTTTATAATCCCAAATATATTGACGTTAAAATGATACAACAAATATTTAGAAAACTATATACATGCTTTTATAGCTTAAGTTAAAGTAGAGTTGTGTAACAACTATATGGGCAGAGTTAAAAAAAATTATAACCGCTACAAACAATTGAATGATTTACTTTTTAACAGTCATTAATTTTATTTTAGCTTTTCTATGGTTCACTATTTTCTATTAGAGTAGCAGATAAATTGTATATCTAGATTACCTTAATAGAGCAAGATTATCTCTATATAGTTTTTTTTGGGTATAAATTAAAAGTCTTCTGCATACCAATACATTTTTTTTTTGGTTTAGGCAATGATTCGGGAGGGATGACCTATCCGATAGCATCCTATCCGGTTTCGTATACCAATACGTATTCATTGTTGACATGAGTGGATCTGAAATAGTAAGCCCGTGCCTTAGGCACGGGTACTGTACGTACTAGTATAATACTAAAGGAAAAGTCGCCTAAGCTATGTGGCGACTTCTCCTTTAATGTTGGGTTTTTAGTTACATAATAATTAATTAATTCCTTATAATATGAATCAATTGAGATATTTTCGATAATGTATGATTTTTTAGTTACGTAATAATTAATTAAGTTATTTTGTATAATCGGATTTCCTTTTAATTCCTTATAATACGAGTTGGTTGAGATATTCTCGATAATGTAGGATTTTTTAGTTACATAATAATTAATTAAGTTATTTTTGTATAATCAGATTTTCTTTTAATTCCTCATAATATGAATCGGTTGAGATATTCTTGATAATGTATAATATTTTAGTTATATTATAATTAATTAAGTTATTTTGTATAATCGGATTTTCTTTTAATTTCTTATAATACGAATCGGTTGAGATATTATCGATATTATGGCAATTCCTTAGTTTAGATATTCATTAGATAAAATTAAAATAAAATTATATTTATTTTTTTAATATAAATAAATAATTATAAATATGAGTTTATCTGTTCGCTTTTTTAGGATTTTACCTTTCTCTCCACGGCCCACGCCGTCACTTTATATATAATATATGTTCTTCTTTTTTTCTTACTTTTTTCTTTTTATGATTGATATATATCACCCATTGACAAAGTTGATGAAATTGTTGGTAATACTCTCTAAAAAAAATTTGTACGGAGTAGTAATGTTTACAATTCGAAAACACAATTGCAATCTCAAGATGGCAGCACTGCCCTCTCGAGATTTTCATTGTTTTTCCCTATTAATACTTTTATTTTCTCCATGATCTCCTAATTAGTATTCAATTTAATGTAATACGGTGGTTTAGAGCTTGGTGCAATACCACACAGTATATACAAGCAAGTGTAAGTCACTTGACAAATCTAAGTTGAGAGGTGACAATGTAGAGGCTGATGGAGTACTTGAAAACAAAGAACACCAACAAAGACAACGAGTACCTGGATAGTCCATTGGTACTGATTTATTCCCCCAACCTTCGATCTACATGCAAATATAAGCTCGAAGGCTCCATGTACTAATGTATGATTAATTGGCTGTTTAGTTTAAATTCCGTTCCAATTTGGTTGCTAGATACTTTTCTTCATAATTTTGTCAAGTATGTGTTTGTGTTGATTCATTGATCTAATGTGCGTAACTTATATCTCTTTTTCTTTGAATTTTCTTTTCAAGTGGCCATATATTATCTACGTACACATGAATCTATTATCTATTATCTATTGTATAATAAAGAAGAAGTCGTAGTAATTTTAACCAATAAAAAAATCTAACTCTAGATAATCAATATTATAATTTTCTATGAGATATGTAATTATAAATTCATATCCAATTATGTCATTATATTTTTTTATGTTTGGAAACAATATATAACTATATAATCTAAATATATCTATTTATGGAAAATTAATCCAACTCTATTTAATCAATAGTATAATATAGCAATATATGCGGAAGATAAGATTTTACCCAATTTGTATCCAATTATTTAATCAATATAACAATATATACTTAAGATAAGATTTTACTCGATTTCATTAGATATTGATAGATTTTTTTACACAATTTTACCAAATTTTGTTCCATATGAATATATTATATTATATCACTTTTATTTGTAGGCAATATAATTAATACCGAGTAATATACTTACGAAGTTCTAATAAATTAAAATTAATGTACATTATATCCTAAAACAAAATTTGTACGTTTACACATTAATTTGTTAAAAAAATATATAAATATATTTTTATACATCAAGATTGTTTGTTATACTATAATATTATATATTCATATCATGATTAAGTATAATATATAAATTAATTTCTTTTTCTTTGATTCTCATATTGACATAGTAATTAACAAGTATTAGATGAAATTAATTAGTTGAATGAGTATTAATACATAATTTTTTTTTGAAATTTAAAAAATTGAAAGTATATATATGTACGTTTTTTTTTGTTAGAACGAGAGCACTACCCTTACAAGTTACAAATTATTATTATTTAAGTATTTTCATACATGTAAAATAATATGTGAATCTTTCCCTTGCCGACCAACAATCTTCTCAAAATGAGCATCATAAAATATAAATTATAATTTTACATCAAAATCAAAACTATCGAGTCTATCTGCCGTCATTATATTGTAAATATATTATAATTAGTTTAGTACTGGTTCCATCATAAAGATTATGATATATTTTGTCTGTAATTAATTATAGATATATTCTACGCGTGGTAGTTATGATTTAAGGTTTAATTACAAATATTTTCACAAATTTTTTAATGTTAAATACTATTATTATTAAAAAAAGACCGCATAAAAGTGCGAATACTAAACTAGTTTTTTCTATTATAAATGACTATTTTAAATTACAAATTTAAGATTTTTCCTAACATATTTAAACACGCAATTTTTTTCCATAAATACATGCAAAAAAAATTTTAAATTTTCCTGATCCGCCACTGTCGACTAGCTAGACACCTCATAAATTTTGCATTAAAAACCCATGAATAGACGAAGGAATGGAAATCGGAACAACTGCACTCACATAAGGTGTAAATCCATCGAATGGGAGTAAATTCAATGTAAATCAATGGCAATGGCTAAGAAAAGATGATAAATCTGAAAAAAAAAAGAAAAGAAAAGAAAACAAGACCTGATCCAAAAACAGACGTTTCTCATCATCCTCATGTCCAGGCTCCGGCCAGTGCTTGAAAACATGGCTCTGTCCAATCTCCACTAACATCTTTGCCAACTCAACCTACATCAACTCCAAAACAAATCAATAACTATCTCGTAAAAACTAAACTGTAATCAACTGAAAATGACAGAAAAAAGTAACACCAAATCATAAAGGCAACCTGATCGAAGGATAGAAGAGAGAGATTGTCGTTGAGATTGGGCGACTCAACCGCCCAATCTCCACTAGCATTAGTCATTTCTTTCAATTTGTCCTTCCTGTTAGATAGAATATATTTGTAATTAGAGTTAACTATCTTGTACTCCTATATATATTCTAATGATAGCGAAGACAATTCCAACGGGGATTATACATGGTATCTGACCTCTTTTGGACTGCTGCCTAGTTCTCTGACCATCAATTGGGTAATGTTTATGTTTTTTTGTTTGGTCGAATTGTCGGTGGTTAGTTACATTGCAACTTATTTGAAGAGGAAACTGTGGAAGGCAAGTGGTCTGAATAGTTAGGGAAGATTGTGGCCTCTGGACAGAATTGGAGATGTGAGTTGGGGAAGATGATAATGTGGACCATATGTTTAATGTGGTTAATGGTGTCGAACTAACGACATCGGCTACTCCGATTGTCAGCATGAAAAGACTGATAAGTTATTTTTAATGTTGAAAGGTAATGAATTGACCGTGCATTTGACGAGAAATTGGTTATAGTAGCCCACTTTTTTTTTACCAAAATAAATCTACATTGTCAACCAGTCAACCCTCTACCAATAAATGCATATATTACTCTTGGTTGCCCATCGAGTTAGGTTTGCCTGAATTCGAATTTTTACCTAATAAAAAAATGCATATATTACTATACGCACGGTCAATTTCTCGCTAAACGCATGGTCATTTCACCGGCTTTCAATGTTGACAAGTGTTTTTGCTTGAAAACAGCTTGCTAACAGAGAAAGTTAGTGTCAGTAAAATTTCTACCAACTTTGAAAACTGGTATAGGCAAGTTAGTACTTACTAACATGAAAAGCTGGTGAATTAATTGTGCAATTGGTAAGAAATTACCCATGCATATAACCGTCAGAGTAGGGTGAAAAAAAGGCAAATACCTTTTTGTTTATCAAACACAACTTGTGTAGAGAGAAAAAACAAATTGATTAACAGGTTACTAGTAATGCGGTCAAAATCTTGTCAAATACATGGTGATGGCTAGAGTTTTACAAACCTTGAGAATCTCCCAATTGAAGTTTGAAAGTCATTGAAAGTGATTTATAAGCTACTACCTATATTTCAAGATTGAGCTTTTCTTTTCCAAGCTCGGAACCGTTTTCTATTTAAGTACAGTATTTTTTTGGGTTGTAATCCTCTCCATTTTCATTCTCTCCGTTTCTCTTTATGTCACGCCCAATTGGAGCCATCTATGATCAATCCCGTCCTTACCAATCCCATGACAGAGGATTCGACCGCCAACCACATGGAAAATCAATGAGGATTTCTCTGACAGAATGGAATGTGTATACACCAACAATTATCCCAAATAAAATTGGCACAGTATTTTCACAGTTAACTATTCAAGACTGTTTGTATTACATTTACATCACTATAAAACAGTGAATAACTATAAAGAAAACAAAACTACATTTTTAAAAAAAAAAAAAATTGCAGCACCTGTGGGACTGCAACTACAAAAAAAAAAAGAAAAAAGCAAAGGGTTAGAAAATACGAGTTAGTCATTCAGGACTCTCCTTCGGCGGCCTGAGACATTATTCGTAAAAGACGAATGGGTTTGATTAGTTCATCCAGATTATCAGAGATGAAACTTGGCTGTTCTCCGTCTGATGGATTTGTTTCTTGATTAGCTTCGTCTTCTTGATCGCCATCTTCTTCATCACTTACATCCAAGCTAATGAAATCAGCTAAACTACCGTCTTCAAGGACTATACTGTCATCTTTAGGCACGAGGCGCTTCCCACAACCTTCAGTTTCGGGTTCAGTGCTGCCTGTTGCAGGTTTTGAACCAAAATAACGCCCAGAAGAACGAGTGTTCCTCCGTTCTCTGGTTTTCTTCCCCTTCCTGTCCTTCCCCTTTCTGGAATGGTAAAGTTTGCATCTGGATCCTTCTGGGCATTCACCGGTTGCTTCATACACGGGGCAGTTGTAGCTGTGCTTCTTCCGGCACTGCAAATGTGTAGATACGATTTGTTTTGGGAAATTTGGCGGTTATATTTAGGTTCATCTCCGGGTAAAGGAAATGGATAATTTTCCAGGGAGAACGGAAATAAGATGAGAAAAAATATATATAAGACATGTCATTTTAACTACTAGGTATCTAAGCCGGGAACTAGTAACATATCATGACACTACATCTCACATGGCATACGTTTGTGCTTCAGATGTGCTTGATGCAAAATGCAAGTGTTCAGTGAATCAGTGATGGAGCAGATGGCAACTTAGAATGGAACATGCTGCATACATGCAAGAAAAGCTTTACGAGAAATTGTACCTCATTGCCCTCGGCACAATAGCCCTTGAGGAAATTTCCACATATAGCTGCCTTGGGATTTACGCTAACATGTCTGTACGGACAACTTTCATTTGAGCAAGTACCTGTAAAGGTCAAGTTATATAATTATATTCCACTATAGCACGAAAATAGGTGCAGTACTAAAGACACAACCCACCCTGCAGGAAAAATGAGCAATCTGGCATCCTCTCAGGAATGACCTGCATAGAAACCCAAAAACTACAAGGTCAGTACCAAACCCAAGAAGCTCAGCAATTTCGCTTCTTTGGCAACAAAGGTTGCTGTAAGATCTGCAGTGAACCTTATGAGTCAGTTTGCATTTAGGATCTGAACACAGGCCATTAAGAAACTTTGTGCAAATGGCATTTTTGGATGGATCGTGGATATAAGGACACTTCCCTTCTTCCTTGTTGCATTTTCCAAATCTTGTAAAGAATTGACAGTACTTCCTCTTTTTGGCCAACCGCCTTCGAGCAGTATGCAAACTCCAGCGAACTTTCTCGCTAGCAAGAATCCGAGTGCGCCTCTTTGGATTTCTAATAAGCTGGTTTCCATTGCCAATACGAACATATCTGGCAAATAAGAATGAGCGGGATCACAGGTCTGCTACTAACTAAACCATTAAGGGATTAATTTAAATAGCATACTCATCATTTCCAATAAGACGTCTCCTTGGGACAGAAGGTTTCAAAACATTCTTTACTTGGTGACCAGTACCACTGGCAGAATGTTCCTCATCTATAAAAAAAACATGAACAATTATAAAAGTTACAAACATGGAAATGAAAAGAAATAGCACAAATCATTAACAAAAGTCGAGAAAATATATGTTGCAGCTTAATGGTCAGGGTAATATTAAATATAACTGTAAGCCAGAAAAAAACATTGTAAAATGAACAATCTTACAGATGTCAAATGTTGAAAACTAGGACAGCTTAAGGGCCAAAGCAGACAAGTTATATCTTGAAACCATCAATCCAAATTCAGATATATTGGTTCAATTTCATAATCCAGGAACATGGAAGATGGTCGATTTTTGGAGATAAAAACTGCAACAGAACCGGCTAAATCCACCATATTTCTACTTCACCAGTTATTATGTAAGGGTTCATTGTGAATTCAACTATTTGAACACTTCACTGAGTTCATTCATTAACCAATATCCAGAGAATGCTTCTTTACATGCATAAAAATGACATTTACATAACCCAATGATTAACCCAAGAGTCCTTGAAGAATCCATTTTGTACCCTATACAACCGACTCTAATATAAACACCCTTGAACACCCCCTCTTGGGATTAGGAAATCATCCAAAAGTGTTTATGACATCAAAGACAACAAAAGCCCACAAAAAATGCAATCATCGTCCAGCCATGCACATCTTGATGAAATCAAAGATAATAATCAAATATCAAAGAAGTGTCGGCCGTCACCAAAGCACAAAGACAATTGAAATTAGGCACACCAATATACAATCAAACGCTTACGTGATGAAATGTTCATGCTTTCTATGCCAGCACTATTAGGAACACTGTTTTTCTCCCCTTTTCCTTTCTCTAATGCAGCAACAGCTAATTTAGCTTCCTGTTTCCATGGCATAGACTTGCTCATATTCACAAAGCATTATCAGAAATAAAAATGATGCCTAATTCAGTAAGAGGAAATCTTGTTTGAGCATAGCAGGAAAACTAGTAAAATGACTAACCTTGTCAACTTTACTTGAGCGTCTTTCCAGGGATATTGACCATTTTAAACTAGATCCGGCAAGACTTACTACCTTCGACCTTCGTAGAGAGAATCCAGACCGCTTGTAGATTATGTGCCTCTTCCTTGAGGAAGCCAACTTATGGCTAAAATAACATCAAGTCCGGATTCGCTCAGGTATTATATACGGTATCAGCAAGTCTAATTTGACCCCTCTAAAAAATATTAGCAATTTTAAATTGTGAAACAGCGTACCTGAGTGGACTATTCTTAAATCGATCATCAGATGTACGAGACAAACTCCTCCAATATGTAGCTCTTTTCCATGGCAACAGATGTGGAAGCACTTGCTGACATCTCACTGAATTAACACCCTTCTTGGGTGACTGCGTATTACAGAGTTTCCAAACCAGAGAAAATTTGCGAGATTTAGGGATTTTCCGAGAAACTGCAAAAGTAAAAGCACTCCAGTTTAGTTGATAAAACCCAATAACAGATTCACAGTGCAAACCAAAAATGAGTTGTGCATGCTATCAAAGCAAACTCAATGAAACAAAAAGTTACTACAGATGTACCTCTGTTGGGATATTTTTTTGTAGCGCTTCTCCCAACATAAGACTTCACAACCCTTCTCCCCTCAGAAATGGAAGCATCATCTGGGTCAGCACTTATCTGCTGACCATGAGTTTCAGCCGTAGCTCTTACAAGTTGGTTCTTTTTCCTTTTAAAGTAAATGTCTGACATCAAAGCTGGCAAATCCTTGCTAGCTGCAGACATTTCAGTTGAAGAGTTTGGAGCAGCAACCAACTGATTTGATTTGTGCTTTATGTACACCATCCTTCGAGAGTGACTAATGTGATTGAGAGAACTCAGGTCCTCAAAACTTTTGCTCGACTGAATTTCAGAGTTCACTGGAGATTTGGGTATATCTTCAGGAAATCGCTGTGACCCATTCTCTGCAGCCATTGAAGAATCAGAAACAGGGGAACATCTGGACTCCTCCCCTGCAGCGAGATCGCAATCCGATGAATCAATGTTACAAGGTGATGTCACTTTTTCAGGCATCTCACATGGACTGTTTTTGGCATCCACTGAGGCGGATGGATTCAACTGAACAACTGATATTGCTGGAGCTGATGTTGATGGTTGCTGGGAAACAGCTGTTGCAGGGTTTCTTAAGAGACTGTTGCCTTTTCGAACGTAAGAATTGCTTAGAGCCCTCGCAGTATGATTGAAAGTTTGCTTCTGTCGCGGCACAAATCTTGTAGAGGAATTTAGCACAGGTGGCTTGGAAGTAGGATTATCAGTTCGGTGCCACGTTCGTGACTTCATAACAGTCGGATGTCCTCTGCCAGAAGAAGGAAGAAAAGATGAACGGCTAGAGAGAGCCTTTGAAGAAGTAAGGCTTAGTTCATTCTTAATTATTGTTTGCTTCTTTCTCTCATTGCTAGAGCTCTGCAATACTTCTTTGGCACTTTGAGATGCTGGTATGAATGGCATTGTTTTCACAGATCTATTTACAATACCATCTCTGGCCATTTTGAAATTCACAATATTATTCGAAGTAGATGGATTGGCAAAGGGCGGGAAAAGGCATGATTCGAATGTTGACTTCCCATTTGCCCTTTTACCAACAGGTTTCCCATTAGGGTTAGGTACATCAAACACTTCCAAGCTTGCAGTAGCTGGTAAATTTTCTGGAGAATCCACAAGGGAAGCATTATCCGTCATCAGAGAAGACTTAAACCGAGAAGATAGATCCCCCTTCACAGGAATACTGATATCACATTCCATATCTCTAACCAAAGACTCTGGATGACTAATATTCTCATCAGTGCATTGGATCTGTGAGCTAGAATCACCAGCAACACTTCTGTTATAGATTGATCTTTCACTTCCATTTTCTACACTAGCACCACAATAACCATCCATTGCTCCAGTCATCAACATGGTTCCAACCCCTTGAGGAAGACTCATAGATTCCAGGAAACTAGTTGTCTGTTTCTCAACTGGGATGTCAGATACATTGGCAGTACCTGGGAGCACAAAGTTTAAGCTTTCCTTGCCACGGGCTGCTTCAACTAATTTTAGATCTGCAGAGAGAAGAGGTGAGCCATCATTACAATAGTTCAAATCCAAACCCGTCGAAAGATGAGCCAAATCTAATGGGCTAGCTAATTCAGACACAGGCATCCCTACTTCCGCTGATGATAAGGGCAAGTCTTGAATAGAATGCGGAGGGGCATCAGCACCGCGTGACAGAGCATCTGAATGTGTAGGTTTTTCAAAAATCACGGGTGTTGTCGTATGAGCAGATCCAAGTTGTGAAGCAAGAACTTTAATCTTCTTGTTACAAGTAGAAGTAATCACCTCAGGTGGATAACGATTAACTGACAGATTAACTGAACTCCCGGTCTCCTGAGAACTAATTTTCTCTTCACTTCCATTCATAGAGATACGATCTCCAATGCACAGTTTCAATTGGGCATCAGGGCATGTAAACCCAGAACCAGAAATCTTGTCATGAACAAAGTCAGAATCAATAGAACGGCCTAATGTCAAAGTCACACCATCAGCAGATATTTTTGCTGGGCCTCTGTGTAACTCGCTTCCTTTTCTCTTCCTGTCATTTTTGGGTATAGAACCCTCAGCAGGAAACAAACTTAAATCAGTTTCCATTGTTTCTGATTCAGGAAATCCTCCACTAACTCCAACTTCGGCTGCTGCAGGCAACCTGTCCATGCATGAAAGCTTTGAGACATCATTTACAATACAACCACCAGAGCCATTAATCAACAGCTCTGAGTTCTTAGAAAGAGAATTATCAGCAGCATGAATGACTGCTTCTTTGTAACAAGAGACATCAGGAATCTCAGAAATGCGGAACTCCTCTGAACTAGAAGCGATAGCACTTTTACTATCTTGCTCTGAAGGCTTAGTATTCATATATTCCTCAATCGCACCATTCTTAGACGAAGAGGTCTTACTCTGACTAGCTCCTTTGACATTATCAGCAAAATCAATCTTATTGTGTCTTCCAGCTGAAACGTTTAAAGCAGAATCTGTGACTCCACTTTTGCTGCAATTCAGCTGTCTCACTGAACTATTCATACTATCCGAGGCAGAAAGAACATTAGCACACCCGATCTTGATTATATCAAATTTCGTTGTTCTTGATTGGGTTGTTCGTGATCGGGTAGAAATCTGGAACGGGACGAATCTTTTCACAGAGGAAGTAGCCCCAGAAGATCCTTCAGCAAAACCTTGATGAGGTCCAGAATCTACACCCAGGCAAATATTACCACTATCATTTACAACTGCATCTAAACTACTTCCATTCTGAATCTTATTGACTGCCCCATCAGAATTTGAGATTGTTTGACCACCTTGTATTGGTCCAATAACATTCACTGGAATCTCATCAGGTTTGCCTATCAACTGTCTTGATTTCCGTGGACGAGGCTTCACTATTTTCCTTTTTTTTAATTTGGGAGCAGAGGTACCAACAGAAACAGAATTAACAGCACGCTTTTCATCAACAGTTTTTGAAGACCCAATAGCAGTAACTTCAGTAGGCTTCGTGGCCATAATAGCAGAAGGTAAAACCTTTCCTGAATCCTTTACTCCCTCATCCAACATAGACACAGAAGATGAACTATTAACCAAGTTATCCATACTTACTGACTCTGAAGCTGTCTTCAACACCTGTGAACTAGATGCTGATGAATTAGGATTCGTGCTTTTTCTCTTCTTCCTAAAATTTGGCGATAATTCCTTGCCAGAACCAGATACAGCATAACTTTTACCTAAAACCTTACCATTAGGCGATTTAGACGATGTTTTATCTTCGGATAAACATTCAGCTTTGTTAGAAGTAGCCTCTGGATTTGCAACAGGCACATCATGGCTAACTGAGGGTTTTACCTTCCTTGGGTAGGTAGGAGGTTTGGGTTTTTTTTCCAAAAGCATCTCTTGCTCTCCCAACGTGCAAGAACCATTTCCACAATGATTATCAGAATCTATTTTCAATGGAACCTTCTCAACAACATTGCTTGGAGAAACCAAATCATCCTTATTAACCATTACCTCATTCCGGTTCTTGTCATCACCAAAATCAGATAAATCATCAGCAACGACCTCAGAACTTGAAGGAGCAACAATTAAAAGATTGGACTTGAATGAAACTATAGGACTTCTCTCTCTCTCCTTAACAGGTTTATGATCTGGTAGCTGTGAGGGTTCTCTATCTCTACACAAACTAGGACTACGCTCATAACTGTTCCTAAGACTAGGTATTCCAGGCTGAAGCCTCAGTAAAGCGTTCTTCCTCTTTTGCTTCTTCCTAGGAGTAAGACTGAAATCTTGTGCATCCTCCCATCTATCCCTATCACCAAACCTATCTGAATCCAACACATGAATTTTTCCCTTCTCATATAACCCATTACCACTATCAATTGCCCTACTTCTTAAATCGGGAGGAGTCGGAGAATGAGGTGCTCCTCTGGGAAGATGATCCCACCTAAGATTTTCATCAACAACGTCCCCTCTACCTTTTCTAATCAGCTCTTCCTGAGGAACCAACCCAGAAAATTGTTCTGCAGAGGTTGAAACAAAATCATTCCTATGAATATCACGATCAATCTCTCTCTCAAATCTTCTATCACGATGAAAATTATCATTGTTCATGAAAGTATCCCTCCGTTCCCTCGGCAACTCGTCAGCCCTAAACCAATTATCCGAATTGAACTCCTTCCTAACCCTAGGGCCGCCATCTTGATCGTTCCTAAACCTATCAACGGGCTGAAATGAGGGCCGATAAGGAGGCGGCTCCCGATCAAATCCGCCTCTAGAAATCCGCCTCGCAACAGGCGGAGGAGGTGGAGGAGCATCAAAAGGAACCCTAGGCGGAGTGTTCCAGGCAGCAGGGCCGTCAATGGGACGATGATAAGGATCGCCATCGAATCCACGGCTCGGCGGGGGCGGCCTATTACGACGATCGTCGTCGTAGACCAATCGATCAGTAACCCTAGGTGGTGGCTGGGAAAATTCGAGACGATTATTCAGATTGTGGCTGTGATTTCGGTAGTGGGGTGCCAGATTGGGATCAAGAGGTTGCTGTTGGCGGCCGCGATGGGGAGGGTTGGGGAACTGATGGGAGCCATGGCTGGGGTGGTGGTGGAAGGAGTTGGGTGGCGGAGGAGGAGGGAGGGAGATGGGGGATTGGTGGGGGATATGCGGCGGCGGTGGGGGCGGGAGGCGCGGCGGGGGAGGTAGTTGGTGGTGCTGGTGGTGGTGGTGGTGGTGAGGATTGGGGGGAGGATAGAAGGGAGGTGGGAATCTGGTGGTGCCTGTTGGATTGGGGAAGCTTGGGCGGTGGGGATCCATGGCGGTTTCTCTCTCTATCTCTTTCTCTCTCTAGTATAGTCGGCGTGTGGATGAGAATGAGGGCTTATGTGGTCAAAGAGTCCAATATAATAAATTCTTAATTGTATAATTATTATTATAATTATAATTATATATCTACTCTAATTAACAACCAAAGATTAACCGTCAACAATCAAAGATCTACTCTCATTAACAACAACAATATCTTATTTTATTTTATAAATCATCCTTGTTTGATCAATTTTTAGAAAGACACTAATAAAAAAATTCTAAAAAGACGCGTGGCTAGATGGATAATCTTAACTTGGACGACAGTTACAAAACCAGAAAGTAAATGAACACAATAAGATCGAAAAAATCATTGATAACAATAAAAGATGGGATATCGGAGAACTCCCCAACATCCTCCCTACGAAACTTGTGCAAAAAATAGTAAACACCTACGTACCTAACACCAAATAGATGATGTACTATATTGGAAGACAAACAAATTGGGTTGGTTTTCCACTGCAAGTGCACTAGCACACATTACGAATAATAACACTAACACGTAGAACGACATGGCATGGATATGAGAATTAGATATTGCCCCGAAGATTAAAAAAAATCATATGGAAGGTATCTTTAAATGGAATTTCGGGTTCTAAAAAAAATGGAATTTCGAACAAGACTAGACTATTAAATAAAGGAATCTATCTCTCGACTAGATGTACATTGTGTAATTAAACAAATGAGACCCGTCACACCTGTTTATTAAATGTCACCACACGCTCCAATTAGTGAAAAATATTGGTCCGACCATTGAGCATATATATTACAAAATGCAAATACGGACAACAACTTTATAAAAAAAGTGCGCCCATGAAATTTTTAGCAAAGTAATTAAACAATGAACATAAAAAGAAGTTGACTAAAACATGGTGGAGCATTTGGACAAGTACAAATCGGAAAATATTTGACCATTCAACACATCGACAATACAAAACATAGAATATCTCACAAAACAAACACTACAGAATTGGGAGAAGATAAAACAACAAACTAATACACCAAATCAAAAGAAACAAATGAACTTAAGATTGCATAAACCGCCACCTAGCACATTCAAAATCAATTTTGATGGAACCAAAAGTTCAAATGATTCTTCTACTGCAGGTTTTATCCTTCGGGATCATCTTGGCGATGTGATTGCTTGTGGTGAAGCCCCCTGTGGGCATAGCTCAGCTCGTCGCGAAAGCAAGGGGCCTTCAGCTCAGTGTCTCAAGAGTTAAAGGGCTTGGTGTCCACAATATCTTGGTGGAGGGCGACAGTCTAACGATTGTCAATGCGGTCAAGGGACTCTGGAGTTGTCCGTGGGAGATCGAGATCATCATCTCAGACATTCTGTTCTCGTTACAACAATTCGTCACGGTCTCCATATTGCATACTTTCCGCGAGATCAGCACAATGGCAGATAGGGTTGCTCGTTTGGCGTTGGTTGACCCGTTTTCCCTGTCACCTCTTCTAAATGATTGATATCTATGTATTATCACTCGAAAAGATGTTCTTGGATGACGGCCCAACATGGCCTGACCCCACCCAAATCTTGACCTTATCAAAAAAAAATCTATCGCAATATATTTTTAAGTAAAATACTAACTCCATCTCAAAATATAGATCGTTTAACTTTTTAGCACGTACATTTTTTAAGAGCTAAAAATTATACGGATTATAAAATATTAACTTTTTTATTAGATTTTTAAAATAATACAGTATAATATTACTTTTAAAAAGTTAATATTTTATATAGTTTTTAGCTCCTTAAAAAACGTGTTAAAAATCAAACGACTTGTATTTTGAGACAGTGGGAGTAATAAATACAAATGTCATTAATCTTATTTTTAAAAAATTTATCTATATAGTTTTTAGCTCATTAAAAAACGTGTTAAAAATCAAACGACCTGTATTTTGAGACGGTGGGAGTAATAAATACAAATGTCATTAATCTTTTTTTTTAAAAAAAATTATCACTCATTAAATGTGTACCTACTTTTTAAACCAATAAGAAAATTGTGTGAAAGAAAAATAGTCAACAAAAATAATTTTTTTATAAAATCTATCTATATCTATACCTATACTATATATATAAAGTTGGGTGAAGCCCAATTAATTGCAAATATTAAATGCTTAAAACTTTATCTAATATATATTTAAAATTAGAATTAAATATCACAAAGTTGTTGTAGCTTAATGGTATGTGGTGTAGTTCCTATTTGTTAGATCTAGGGTTCAAATCCCCCTAACTACACCATTTTTCATGTCTTTTATCTACTCCTTTTGTCCCCCCCCCCCCCCCCCCCCCCTTTTTTTAACAATTTCTTATATAAGTGCAATTAGAGAACATGAAAGCATGTATTTCTTATGTTTAATGTTAATAGATAAAAATAAGAGAAAATGGTAGCCAATATACCACTTTATCCTCCCCTTTGCAAAAACGTCTCTCCCCCGTACAAAATTAGTTAAATGTCAAAAAGTAACTTTTATTTGCAAAAATAACATGTCAGCCTTATCTATTATAGTGGGTTAAAATTTTTGGAGGGAGTTTGAAATTTTGGAGGTGGTTCGGGCGGGATTTATGGCAAAGCAAATGAGGGAGAGAGAGAGTTCACAACAACTGAACAGGAGAAGAAAGAAGGGGAAGTGGAGGCCTGAGACTGACGGCGGCGGGGTGGAGGGCGACGGTCGTGGTGGCTCTTCCTCTTCTCTCTCTCTCTCTCTCTCTCTCTCTCTCTCTCTCTCTTTGGATTTTGTGAAAGGGGAAATGGAAATGTGTGGAAGTTGGTCGGATTTGTTGAGATCGAGGGAGATTTGTGGAAGAAGGGTGGTAGAGATGGATGGATGGGGTTCACTCCGGCCACGACGACTCTTTGCCTCGCCGGAAACCAAGGTGAAGCAGATGGTTGAACAGTGGAGGGTTTAACAGGGGTTAGTCTTATATTGGCTAAGAGATCGTAGTTAGTGGATAGGGAAAAGTAGTTACTGGCTAGTAAGCGTAAATCGTAACTTTTTTTTTGGGGGGGAGTTTGAAATTTTAGAGGTGTGTTTGGGCGGAATTTAAGACAAAGCAAATGAGGGAGAATGAGGAAGAGAGAGAGAGGGTTCACAACAGCCGAACAGGAGAAGGAAGAAGGGGAAGTGGAGGTCTGAGGCTGATGACGGCGGGGTGGAGGGCGGCGGTCGTGGTGGCTCTTCCTCTTCTCTCTCTCTCTCTTTTTTTGTGAAAGGGAAAATGGAAATGTGTGGAGGTCGGTCGGATTTGTGGAGATGGAGGGAGATTTGTGGAGGAAGGGTGGTAGAGATGGATGAAGGGGGTTCACTCCGGCCACGACAGCTCTTTGCCTCGTCGGACACCAAGGTGAAGCGGAGGGTTGAACAGGGGTTAGTCTTATATTGGCTAAGAGATCGTAGTCAAAGGTGAAGCGGATGGTTGAATAGTGGAGGGTTTAACAGGGGTTAGTCTTATATTAGCTAAGAAATCGTAGTTAGTGGATAGGGAAAAGTAGTTACTCGCTAGTAAGCGTAAATCGTAACTTTTTTTTTGGGGGGGGGAGTTTGAAATTTTAGAGGTGTGTTTGGGCGGAATTTAAGACAAAGCAAATGAGGGCGAATGAGGGAGAGAGAGAGAGGGTTCACAACAGCCGAACAGGAGAAGGAAGAAGGGGAAGTGGAGGTCTGAGGCTGATGACGGCGGGGTGGAGGGCGGCGGTCGTGGTGGCTCTTCCTCTTCTCTCTCTCTCTCTCTCTTTTTGTGAAAGGGAAAATGGAAATGTGTGGAGGTCGGTCGGATTTGTGGAGATGGAGGGAGATTTGTGGAGGAAGGGTGGTAGAGATGGATGAAGGGGGTTCACTCCGGCCACGACAGTTCTTTGCCTCGTCGGACACCAAGGTGAAGCGGAGGGTTGAACAGGGGTTAGTCTTATATTGGCTAAGAGATCGTAGTCAGTGGCTAGGCAAGAGTAGTTACTGGCTAGGCAACAGTAGTTACTGTCTAGTAAGCGTAAATCGTAAATTGAGATCAAGATACGATGTAGACCCAACTTTACTTCAAAATATTTTTTTCATAAACATGTATAAAGTGGGTGTCTATCGATAGATAAAATTAAATTAAGTTCAAAAAAAATTTAATTTTTAATTTAACAAATAAAAATGGTCAAAAATTAGTTTAAAATAATTAAAGTGGCCTCTCTCTCTCCTCCTCTCTCTCCCGCTTGGTTACCTTCAACCTGTTG
This sequence comes from Persicaria tinctoria, assembly GCA_037127255.1. NCBI lineage: Eukaryota > Viridiplantae > Streptophyta > Magnoliopsida > Caryophyllales > Polygonaceae > Persicaria > Persicaria tinctoria. The sequence continues at coordinate 15,283,560 of JBANSL010000012.1, forward strand.
GGAAGGTGCCCAAAAATTTTGCAAAAATGACATTTTGTCATTCCCATGCAAATAGTCCACCCCATGGTTATTTTTGCAAAGTTGGGTGTAAATTGGTATATTGGTACAAATCATCCTAAAAATAATGGTTTCTAATATAAGTGCAAATAAATAAATAAATAAATATTAGATGTAGCTTATTGCTTTTAGGTATTAGCTCTAACCCTTTATGTAATCTCCTTAACGAAATCATTTTAACTTTTGTTATTTTTCATATATTTCATCTACTCCCTTCATCACATTTTATTTATTGTTACATTAAAAATTTAACAATGGTGCAATTAAAGAAAAATATTTTTAAAAAACACAAAATATTTCCTTTTATGTTTAATATTATTTTACGGTTTCTTATATAAGCTTTATTTAACATCATCCTTATAATTTATTTCTTGATATCCAATCTGCGCATTCATCCAACATATCATGTGGCTCATTTCCATGTATTTTTTTCTTTTAGACTTTGCACGTTTGAAAGATCTATGGGTTCTTTTCCTTGCTTTCTAAGCCACTAGATGTTCGACATAGAGTCAAATGCATTTGTAGACCTCGCTCTCAAAAACAGTCATGGGTTGCCAAGTTAGTTTCCTTGTGACACTGCTGGAGAAAATGCCTCTTTCTTACATTAAAGGCGTTTTGTGCTATTAGAGAATAATTTCTCTGATCCTTGATTAAGACTATGTTTTCAGAAGCTGTTGGGATGGAATGTGAGAGATTGTAGACTCAAGGATCACAAATCAACACTACAAGTTTAGTTCTGAAAAAAAGTTAGGTGAGTATTAGATATTCCTGATTCTTTTCTCTTCTTCTTGAAGGTATTGTGATTCTTTCCTCTGAAAAAAAGTTAGGTGACTATATGTATTTTTTTTTTAATTTCACTTAAGTGAAATTAAAAAAAAATACATATAAGTTCAGTTAAATAAAAAGATCGGAGAGCACAAAAACATGTATATTATTTATGTTTAAATTATTGGATGAATACAAATACTTAAATGGGACATAAATTTTACTCTTCTTATATTTCTTTTCTCCTTTTTGTAGGCAGATTTTATTTCAATTGATTTAAGCTTTAATATAAGGAATATGCTAATAGAATTTATACTTATATGTTACCTTTATTTTTCATTATTTACAAAATAAATATTATTTACATATTTTTTATGTTTAATATTATTTAACGGTTTCTTATATAAGTTAAATAAAAAATAGATATAAGTGCAATTAAATAAAAAGATTAGAGAGCACAAAAAATGTTTTATTTATGTTTAATATTATTGGATGATTACAAATATTGAGTACCTAACTTTGTAGTCATCTAAAAACATTCATCTAACGGAACATATAATTATAGAATCTATAATTATATGTTACTTTTCCTTTTTCATTATTTAAAAAAAAATACACGTCGTTGTGATTAGATTAATGTTGTTAGAAGTGTGTGTGTGTGTGTGTGTGTATATATATATATATATATATAACTTTATGCATATTAATTTAGTTGTCATCAATTCAATTAATTTAAGTTTTCATATAAGCAACACGATAATAGAATCTATAATTATATCTTACTTTTCTTTTTCATTATTTAAATTTTATTTTTAAAATAAATACATGTCATTGTGACTATATTAATGTTGTTACAATTAAGAAAAATATATAATTCTATGCACATTAATTTAGTGATCATCAATTGCCAGAATAAAATTTATATTTTTCAGAAGATTACAAAATATTTGAAATTTTCATAAATTGATTAATTCTTATAAATAAAGTATAAAAATAAATTTGGGTAATATTAAACATTATAAATAATTGATTAGTTAACTTACCTATTAAAACTAATATTGGTAGATCAAATATTATAAAATAGGTCTAATAAAATGAATCAGTATAAAAAACAATGTCCCGTGCGTAGCGCGGGATTGCCCATCTAGTATTTTTAATTTTTTTGCCTCTATTTTATTAATACTACCTTAGTCCAGAAGAGGACAACATTACAATACGACCAAAAAACTATCTAAACAAAACCAGACAACATAAAAAAATCAAATGGAAAAATCCAAAGGAAGGCTTCTTGAAACTTAATTTTGACGATGTCAAGGTTGCCTCTTGAGATGTCACGTCAGGCTTTGTCATTTGTGATCGTCTCAGTCGCATGTTATTGTGGTGCGCATAGCCATGGCAAAATTTCTGCAATCCAAGCAGAGAGTTTTGACCTTCATACTGGTCTCAGTAAGTTGTGAAGCTAGGGATTTCTTGCCTCAAGGTGGAGGTTGATTGCTTAGCAGTTATCAACGCCCTAAAAGGGTATTGGTCATGCCCATGGGTTCTTGAGATGACGTTCTCTGATGCGCTCAGTCTCTACAAGGCATTCGAGGTGGTCTCATTCTCCCATTCCTTCTGTGAGGGGTAATCGGGCGACTGACCGGTTGAAAGGTGTATGTTGATTGGTTAGCAGTTATCAACGCCCTAAAAGGGTATTTGTCGTGCCCGTGGGTTGTTGAGATGACGATCTCTTATGTGCTCGGTCTTTGCAAGGCATTCGAGGTGGTCACATTCTCCCATTCCTTTCATGAGGGTAATCGGGCGACTTACCGATTGAAGCATTGTGGATTGAGTTCGTCCATATCTGAGGAGCGTTGTCCAACTAAGATCGTCAACATTTTCCGAAAGGACGCTCTTGGGCAGTGATTTAACCGCGGTTGATCGCTCCCAAATCTTTGTCTTGTATTAAAAAAAATTGGTTCATAAATACATGACTTTTTACTTATGGCGCGTTTATTCAGGATAAAAAACTATACAAAATATTTTTTTTTTAATAATTACAAACTTTTTAATAATTAGTATGTAATTATTAAAAAATAATAAGTTTGTAATTATTAAAAAAGTTCATATTTTATACCTCCAATCGGAAATATTTGATGTTTTGACTTTCTGCACGTATTTTAAGGAGCTAAAAACTATATAAAATATTAATCTTTTAAATAATTTTTTCCACAGTTTAATACTTATTACTAATAAATATTAAACTATGAAAAAAATTAATCAAATTAAATAAGATTTTATATAGTTTTTAGCTCATAAAACTATGTGCATTAAAGTCAAACATGTAATTGATGGCATTATCCGAAATAGTGACGGTGAATGCTCTATTGATGGCATTATCCGGAATAGTCACGGTGAAGTTATTGATATTTTTCAGTCTAGGATTCAATAGGGATCTGTGTTGCAAACCGAAGCTAATACTATTGGTGCAAGTCTACAATTATGTCAGGAAAAGGGTCTTCGAAATATTATCATTGAAGGAGATCGTCTATTTGTCATCAATGCAATAAAGAAAGACATCAACCCCCCCCCCCCCCCCCCGCGGCGGTAATTGCGAGAGTAATTGAAAAGATCCATTGCCTTGAGGATAGATTCAGCAACCTACACTTCCAACGCTGCTACATAGAGTCAAATTGTGATGCTGATTATATAGCTAGATCTATATTTACTTTTAATATCTTCACTATCTCTCTTAATAGGGAGTCAAAACTCGTTGTTTTATTTTTTTGTCACGTTTTTGAAGAAATTAAAAACTTTATAAAATATTAATTTTTTAAACATTTGTTTTTATTAATTTCATAGATAATTGTATTAAGTATGAAATAATTTTTTAAATTAATAAAATTATTGATATTTTATATAGTTTTTACTGTTCTTAAAAAACGTAGACCGAAGAAGGTTTTTTTTACCGTTGTTTTTAAATTAATAAAATCAGCGCCTCATATGTATGACTTGTGAGAGCTTGGAGTTATTTGTAGGGGAAGAGGTAGACTGAAGAAGAGCTGGGTGGAGGTTAACCCGGTGTGGGCTTCGGGTTAGTGGGGTTGCTGGCCTTGCTGACATGTTGCTGGCATTGGTTCCCATTTAAGCGCATGTGGAAATTGCAACTTGTTGGCTAAAAATGTCGCTGCACTTGAGGGCATGTGGCAAGTGCAACTTGTTGGCTAAAAATGTCGTTGCACTTGAGGGGGCGTGTTGGAATGTGGTTTAAAGAATGTTTGAACAACACATAAGGTTGAAGAGCTCCTCTCATTGTCAATTGGTTTTGAGATGGATCCCGTTGGATTTATGTGTTGTTCGAGTCTCCCGTAGGCAATGTTTCAAAAAACGCTTGGCGAGTGCTTGACGGTAGGGTAGGGTCAGGTTTAGGCGGGGTGTAGGTGGGATCTAGGCGAATTTCATGGCGGAGCTTTGCTGTCTAGGCGGGTTTTGACGACCTTGACGGCCTTGACGGTGGGGTGAGTTCAAGGGTTTAGGCGGAGGGTCTAGGCGGGTCTTGAAGGGTTTTTTAGAACAGTGCCCGTAGGTGGATCCGCACACACGACCCCCCTCTAGCTTATCTTGACCCCATCGGGCCTACCCGACTTTAACATATGCCTTCCTTTCTGCTTCTTATTGCCTCCTTTTATACTACGAAGTATTTGACATGTTTTCCATGTGATTCATGTGCCCTATTGTTTTGAGTCTATCGGAAACGCTCTCAACTTGTTCGGGAAAAAAATGCGTACATCTTGCTTAATCACAGGATATACTGGGTTGTTGTTGTTGTACCATTGGTAAAAAAACGTGTCAAAAGTAAAACCATAAGGACTCAGTTCTCACACACAAAAGAATCAACCTAAGGACTCAACAATCAATCAAGGAGTCTATGCAGCCGGGCTTACACTGAACAATTTAGGGAATAGCCATGCATTAGCCATTAGGATTTATAATGCACAATATACAATGGCCTTAGGATTGGTTTTGATGGCTATGTATTATAATTTATAATGCGCAATATTAACACTTAATTGTATATTATAAATCATAGCACGTTACCATCAAAACAAATCCTAAGGTATAATTTTAACCAGATTTATAAAGGAGGAATGAGAAAAATGAATGAAAAAAAGTTCCTTGAATTGTTCACTTGCACACTTTGAAGTACATGAAAGATTCCATTATCAGGCAACTCTACAATTACTTTTGCATTTTGTTTAGGTATCAAAGAGGACACCTTAAGGTGGAGGCTGCCCCAAGTTTCAAGCAACCTCTCATCCATCAAAAACAAGGATGCATTATGCATATATATACACAAGAAAAAAGGGAAGGGAAAAAAAAACAGGGAACTTGGAAGGTGTATATCTATCTATATCAATGCAATATCCAAAAGTTAGTCGAAGCTCGAAGAGCGGCTCCAGCGACCTCTAAGGTAGTCCTCGAGGGAAACGTTCTGCTCGATGCTGCTGAGGGAGACTGAGTCGTCCTCCACGTCCAGCAAGGCTAGGTTAAGGTGGCACTGGATGCTGCTAGGCCGCGGATAGCATGGAGCATGGAGCCTGTCTGAGTTGTCTGTTGTGTTCACTTGGAGTCTTGCCCACTTCATTGTCTCTGCATCGCCTTGGATGAGCTTCAACACCTATATTGATCAAAGAATCGAAAACATCAAGGTCATGTTTGGCATCACTCCAACCTGAGGGCAAGGTGTGTGACTTACAAGGCTCATCTTAGGCCTGGCTCGAGGAGAGCGTCTGATACAGAGATTTGCGGCTAAGACCATCCGCTCCATCCGGTCCAGGTTGTAGTTCGGACCCAGACACGGATCCAGCAACTGCGAAACCTTCCCACCATTTAGCATTGGTTTAGCCTGGTCACAAAAAACATGCCATAAATTATGAGACATCGACTCAGATGATCAAAGGAATCAAGTTTTAGCTCTTCCTATGGACCTACCCAGATGACCAGGCTCTCTTGGCCTTTCGGATAGTCGTTGCTTATGGGCTTTCGCCCTGAGAGAAGCTCAAGGAGGACGACACCATATGCATAAACGTCGATTTTGTCAGTTACTTTACCATACATGAAGTACTCAGGGGCCAAGTAACTGCACAGGGAAGTAGTTAATTTAGCAAACAAGTCCTTAGTTCATGAAGCTCAGCTTGTGTAAAAATGAATCAAGGGCAAGCAATACAGACCCAAAGGTTCCAGCAACATCTGAAAATGTCTTCTGTGCCGAGCTTGATGCCCATTCGGCAAGTCCAAAGTCAGAGAGCTGTGTGTACAACAACAGAAAGACGAAACCTGAGCAACTCGTAAAATGCACACATCAATTTTCAAGACTTGTAACTGAACTACCTGAGGCTCAAAATCAGCAGATAACAATATGTTTGATGACTTCACATCTCTATGAATGACAGCTTGTCTGCTTCGACTATGAAGATAGTGCAGTGCCTCAGCAACGCCCAGTGCCACCTTATACCTTTCATTCCAGCCGAATTCTTGTGGATCCTTCTTGCAACCTATCAGTTAACAAGTGAAATTTTAGCTGAAAGAAACCAATCGGAAGAGAGGAAGGTAATGAAGGACACGGTAGATAGGCTATCGATATATACCATAGAGATTCTCCTCAAGGCTCCCCTTAGGTAGAAGATCATAAACCAAAAGAAGGTTATTGCCTTCGAAACAAAACCCGAACAGGGATATTATGTTCTTATGATGCAAGGATGTGATTATTTCAATTTCTAAAACAAATTCCTTCAGCACATCCGGTGACTGCCTCAAGATCTTCACAGCCAGCTCCTTTCCATCAGGAAGACAACCACGGTAGACTCGACTGCAGCCTCCTTTCCCAATCAGATTTTCTGTAGATAACAAAAACTACAGGGTGAGTTTACAGACTGTAACAAGAAAATCTGTATCACCCAAGCAATAAAAGGCGAACCTAGTGCGAAATTTGATGTGGCTGACTGCAGTTCATGGTACTTGAATAGCCTACAAGTCGACGAGTATCTCTCAAGAAGATCATCCAATTCCAAGGGAATGCTGGTAACATCATGTTCTTGAGAGGTAGACAGGATCTCATCTCCCACAGGAACAATAGCACCATTTTCGCCATCCAGATCAGAAGCGCCATCCTCATCATCTTCGCAGCTCTGCTGGGTCACAGTTGGATTGGCCGAAGATTCCAAATATCGCCTTGGCAACTGCATTGCCCATTGAACCACAGAGCTCTGCCTTAACAGCAATTGATCAGCATCTCTTCGTGTTACTGACGGCAATGTTTGTCGCAGGAGAGGCCAGCCTTTCCCCTCAAGCGAAACTGAGCCAGAAACCGCTGCTGACTTCTCCAATGGTACTAAAGCCATGGACTCCTCACCATGGCAGTCACTGCCTGGCATGTCTAACTTTTCCTTGGTATGACAGTCCTCAGAAGAGCTGTAATCAGCGGCGCAAACAGCGCAGTTCTGCTTCAAGGCAGCATCAGCTCGATCTAACCTGGCTTTGATCAACAATTGCCCTAACTTCTCACATGTATCTCCTTTACCATCAGCAGCATCACTCAAGTCCAAGCTGATGCTCGCTGATCGATTCAGCAAGCTCAGTAATGTATTCCTCCGATGTTCATTGGCCACTGAATCAAACAAGTCACTAAACTATAAGATCCAATCAAAGAACACATCAAATTAAATACTCATGATCATATAACAATCGACACTTTGTTATTCGAACCTTGTGAAGTGTTGATTCTAACCATAAAAGGAGATGCTTCCCGCTGAAAGACGATCTTTCCATTATGAACAGCAAGTATTGAACACTCTTTTGACAGCTTCTTGGCACAGTACTTTGCCACAGAAGCTGATGATCTTATTGTGTGGTGTTTACTGGCAGTGCCGAGTATGAGCTTGTTCGCGGAGTAAGATTGTGCTTCTCGAATTAGGATCTTACGAACCGATGAACCACGGCAGATTTTCAGCTTCAAATCCACCTACCAAAACCAGACACAAGCAGAAATTAATCAGCTTTGTTTTCAATTTCATCATCAAATTTCCTGCAAATTTCAAATCAGCCAAACAGAGATAAAAGGAAACATCTTTGACATTACCTGTTGCAAGTTGCAGAAACCTTCATAAACACCAAGAACAGAATCAAACGCCCTAACAACTGAAAGAAGTGAACATTTCCCAGCTGGATCAACAGTTTCTGCAACAATAACCAAAAAACCCCATCAAAACGAAACACAAAACACCCAAAGCTCATTAAAAATGACATCTTTAGGTTGAAAACTGACCGTTGGTGCCGAGAACATGAAGAGCAATGACACGATCACCGGGCCGGGCAACTTTGACCAGAGACCAAGTGAGCAGCTCTTTACTCTGCGAATCCAACTTAACCCCCACCACCAGCGTCTGCTCGCCGCCCTCACCGCCGGCGTTCGTCGGAGGTCGAAATCCGCCGGCCTTGATGTGTGCAGGCATCATCAACCAAGTGAGTCGGTTTCCTTGGAAGGTGTATCAGGAGAGCAAATCACATGACGTCGTTTCCTTTGTGAGTGCTTTATATATGCGCCTGAAAAATCACGGAACAGCGACGTTCTTGTTTCGTAGCTGTGTGTAATTTGGGGGATTTTTTTTTTAAATCGATAATTAGGTGTTTGGAGTTGTGAAGCTTAAAAACACCTCCTTTCCTTCTCAACGGCCGTTTGGTTGCGCCCACCAACTGGGAATTGGAGAGAGAAAGAGCTTGGTAGGTACTCCAATGGCGGATTAGTTTGAGAAATTGAAGTTACCTGGTAACAGCAAAAACAGGGGTGTGGGGGGTAAATGAGGAATTTTGAAGCCCTTTTTCCGGTGGATTTTTATGACTCAAATCACTCAATATTTATGGTATGGGCTGCAAATTATTTTATTGGGATTGGCCATGGATTTTTCGGTAAGTTGGGACCCACTTTTGAGGTTGATGAATTTAATAAGCATGGCTCATGCCTTGTGTCTCTTATCTTGTAGTAAATCAGATCAAATATTCAATTGTCGGTTCGTTTAATTGTGAATTTATTGTTTATAACATTTTGAATTTTATAAAAATATTCCATAGCATCAAAATTCAAAAGTTATAAAAATATTAGAAACTAATCAGTCTTAAAGTCTAAGATTCAATTCAAATATTGACGAATAATAGAGTTTTTTTTTTTTGTAAAGGGCAGTAAATAATGGATAATTTTGTACAATTTGAAAAAGATGGTGGTATTGTGTTGGAATTTTATAAATAAGATTTATTTATTTAATGTTATAATAATGAAAAGGGAGATAACGACTTGACCAAAAAATATGAAAAGGGAGATAAGGAGTGGTTTTAGAAAGGTTTCTTTTTATTACCCGTAATATGATCTCTTCATCTTGAATAAATGATTTAACGGAAATTTCGCGAGGTACCCCATAGTATTGTAAATTTTCGCGAGGTATACAACTCTTGTACATATTTCACGTGGTGTTCCTGAGGTTTTGATTCTTTTCGCGTCGTGCCCTTCCCGGTTAAAGTTAACAGACGTGGATGATGCTCCGTTAGTTTTGTGCTTTTGTTCTTCTGGGGCGACGATGATGATTGAGTAACAATGACGACGCTTTTGACCTGGTCGATTGGTTGAAAAAGCAGATATCAATTGATAAAAAAGAGGTCTCCAAACTTCACCTCCTCCTTTTCCCCTCTTTTCATCTCCACATGCTTCATCCACCGCCGTTACCGATTCCACACACCCACTGAATCCTCCAAAGATTGATCTTTACCGTATTTCCTACCCCAAAAAATGACAATGTATCAGACTCGGGATGTGGTGGGAGGCGACCAGGTGCTGGATCTGGACACCGTCGTGAAAGACGGGACACTCGGTGGCGGCGGCGTAACGGCGGTTTACGGCACCGAGAAATTGGATCTGAAGAAGATGATGGAGGAGCTGAGTTCAATCGAGGTGTCTTCGGTTTTCATTAACGCGAGATCCCGTGACGCTTTGCACCGGACAAACTTACGAGCGCTCCAACATCCTTAAATGGCCTTCTTCTTTGCGTTCTTGCTCTCTCTTCTGTTCTCCGACCTTTCTTTCTTTTTTTCTTTTTTAATTGCTGCTGGTGGCCGGCGTCAGAGCTGGTGGGGGCAGCAGCTCCGACGCCTCTTTCGATTTCAATCCAATTTCACCCCTTTCTCCCATCAATCACCAGCACCTCAATCTCCCTTTCACTCCCAACCTAACCCTAGAAACGACTCCAAATCCAATCCAGTTTCAATTTCAATTTCAAATTCCGATCTAAATTCGTCTCCAAATTACCTTAATTTAGGATCTAAAATGGCGATATTAAACCTGTTCGAACTGAGGAGAAGATAAGTTCGATCGACACAAAATCCCTTTCTCCCATCAATTGCCGACGTCTCTCTTATCTGAGCGTTCTTTCCTTTTTTTTCAATTTAAAAAATAACGAAGTTCCGTTCTTCCGTCAAAATTTAACCCTAAGGGCACGATGCGAAAAGAATCAAAACCTCAGAGACACCACGCGAAATATATAAAAGAGTTGTATACCCCATAAAAATTGCAATACCACAGGGTACCCCGCAAAATTTCCGATGATTTAAACTAATTTTTGTGGACTGTTATTTCTGCAATACCACAGGGGTGTCATATGAGTCGGCGGGAGAGTGGAGGTAATTCCGTGAGAGGAGTTAAAGCCACGCGCCACAAATGGAGTACAGTAACTTGTATTGGTAAAACTGACGTGAGCCCCACAAACACGTGATCCCCTCACCAAGTTAAAAAGGACACGTGTCATACGTATCTCCCATTCCCTACTCCACGTGCACCGCACGTTGACGGTTTTCCTCCGTCCCTTACCGTTTCTTCCCGCCACTCTATACCATCAAGTATCTCAAATAACATACATCCTGATCCTGTTGCTTCTTTTTGTTTTTTTTTTTCCATTTATTTATTCCGGAATGTAGAGGTTGAGAAATAACTTAATTAGTTGATTTGTTGTTAGTGAGTCTATAAATTATACGTCATTTAGTTGAGGCTTGTTTCAATTTTAACTATTTCCTCAGGTAGACTAACACTAATATTACTCCCTCCGTTCCTTTTTATTTGTCATTTTACTATTAATACACGTTTTTTAAGGTGATAAAAACTATAAAAAAATATTTATTTTTTTAATAATTTTTTTTAATAATCTCATACTTATTACCGTAATATTAATAAAAAAGATTGAATATAAAGTTAATATTTTATACAGATTTTATATTCCTAAAAAAACGTGCAAATTAGAAAATGTAAATATTAAGGAACGGCGGGAGTATTACGGTAAACACAAGTTTCATCCATAGAAACGGTGACGGAGCCAGTTAGTTACTGGGGAGTACATGTGATGGGCTTTATAAATCAATGGGCCCACCTGATCTGGACCCTCTTATATCTTGTGGAGGCCCACTACACACCCTCGCCTTCAACATATGACTTTTTTTTCCCTGACAAAACAACTATTAAACACATAAGTACGTAACGCCATGTAAGATGGTTCTATACTATGGTAATAAAATTGGTTCATCACAATAAAAAGTTTCCTATTAAAAAAATTAGTAAAATAATATAGGCGAAATTGCAGAAAACCACCCTTTAAATAGGGTAGCTTGCAGGAAACCACCCTTTAAATTTATTTTTGTAGCAAACCACCCTTTAAATATTGTAGTTTGCGGCAAACCACCCTTTAAAATACATTCATTTAAAAAACACCACCCATCATCACTTTTCATTAAAAATTTATCAAGTAAATCGAAATTATCTTTTTACCCCTTAATATATATATATTCTTTTAAGGATGTTAGAAAGAAAATTTTGTTATATTTTTGCGTTATCAATATAGCGATTGTAACCTTATTTAAAATATTTAACTAAATATAATTTTATATCAATCCAAGGAGAGAATAAACATTAAAAAATGTTTTCACTTAAGTCACTTAATATAATTCAATGTATTGAATTAAACTAATTGGTTTAAAAAAATGTAGAATATCTTAAGGATTTAAAAAAAAATATAATTGTAATTGAAGCTTATTGATTAAAATACCTAAAAATAAGTTGGTTACGGGATTCTAAAAAAAAGTGGGTTATGTCAAATCATCATAAAGACTTATATATTAATATATAATAGATATAGATGACACATCATCTTAATTAAATTCTTATAAATTAATATTATATATAGATTTAATATAATAAATAAGGATTTAAATATAGATTCCAATGATTTCAAACATAATGTTTGAGAAAAGAAAAGAAGAGATTTCAGATGTAATGTCATTCATTAAATTGCAATTAAAAGCATACAAATACAATTTATTTTCTTTCTAATAACCTTGAAATATAATTTATTTTTTTTGGGGGGGGGGGGTTGTAAAAGAGTAATTTTGGTTTAATTAATAGATTTTTAATTAAAAGTGTTGATGGGTGGTTTTTTTAAATGAATGTATTTTAAAGGGTGGTTTGTTGCAAACTACTATATTTAGAGGGTGGTTTGCCGCAAAAATAAATTTAAAGGGTGGTTTCCTGCAAACAACCCTATTTAAAGGGTGGTTTCCTGCAAACAACCCTATTTAAAGGGTGGTTTCCTGCAATTTCGCCAATAATATATTGTTTCATCACTTATAAAAGTTATTATAAGACATAATCTATCTATCTATATTTTAGCTAGTTAACTTATAAAAATATACATCAAAATTATTTCATAGTGATACTTAGCAAAAATATTAATAGATAAATATTATATATAATTTATTTTATTTATGTATAGATTATTTTTTAGCGGAAAAAATTATTTGTATTGAAATTAATTATTTATTTTTTGGTAGAATTAATTATTTATATGTAGATTAATATTTATTTTATATTTCTCAACCATTTGATTATTATTAGTTTAATTCACATTGAAATTCATATTTATTATTTTTGTCACATTGAACTAATATATTTTGGTGCAAAAAGATTGGACAATCACGAAGTTACTAAACAGGGCAAAGAAAAACGAGCCAAGGAAATGGTGAAGAACCCCTTTCGGAAAACCCCAGTGGATGTGGGTAAGTTGGAAGCTTGTCCCCTTCAACCATGATCAGTCAGTGTTATAAAATGTCTTGGTAACGATTAATTTGGTGTTCATTTAGGTAGCCTGCAAATTGCAATCATGTGCTTTGTTTGCTTTCAACAATTCAAGCAAGAGCCGTTACCAAACAAAACGAACTGTCAGATGTCTAAATCCCCCTTTAATTCACACTTACTATATACTCCGATTTGACAATTGAAACTTTAAAAGTCAAATTAATTCTATAATGAAGGTGATTAGTAACAGATCCATCTCGATTAATTCACATCAAAACTTAACAAATGTTACCTCATTCTACATTATCAGATCCTTATAAACAGACCCATATCTACCGATCAAAACCTGGAATTACAGGCCCCATAATTTAAATGAATATGGTACACACACAATGGGCAGGCAATTGAATCACACACCTAACACAAGTTGCATTCAACATACCAAAATAAAAACGAAATCAAAACATTGCCTTGGTAGCTTGGGAAACTAGAGGTGATGGAGCAACCAACTCTTGAGATCTATTTTTTCCTTTTCACAATTTCATTGAATTCGAAACGACACGTTATCAGTCATTACCCTCACAAAACAGTGTGAATTGTACATACATGTCACCGCACAATTAGGAGGTGCGATAACCATATACTTCGCGTCACATGTTACTTGTGTGGGCTGTGCCTGTGGCGCTATTTATTAGAGTAGCTATAGCTAACTTGTTCGGAAGAGTAGGTCACACAACTTATTGCTCTTGAAGATTTTTCCTACCCCCTCCATTTTTGCGAATTCTGTAACTCATTTCATCAAAAATGATCCTCATGTTTTTCATAAATGCAAGACTAATATCTCATAAATTAGCCCAAGTTTACAGTTTGGCAGCAAAATAGAAACAACCCCAAGTAATAGAAAACAAATTAAGGGTAAAGTGAAACTTACATCAAGTGGAAACACTGAAATCCCAGGAGAAGCTCCAGCAGCACACAATACATGAGTTGCAAGCAGATCTTATCACAGCCATCCATCTCTTATTTCCTTTCGGATTACTCACCAGTCGTAGACTTTAGTCAAATGACAGCGAGGAAAAGAAAAGGCGCAACCAGCCAGATAAGAAATTCTCCTGTACCAAGATATGCAAAACGGTGTATGAGGTAAGCTTCCACTTAGTCGTAGAACAGTATAAGCAGGCCAAGAAAATTAGCCTTGCTCCATGGAAGATTTGAAAACTGGGGAGTAAATTGAGTAATTATTAGCCAAAACCAGAAAATCGGCTTCACTGGCCACGGTTATTTAGGAAATCTTTGGTTCTCTTTCTCATGCGAGTGAAGATGATGACTGCACAGGTAATGAGCCATGGAGGAATTCTTGTGCCTTTCAGGTTAAACTTCTTAAGCCATGTTGGGTTTTTCGAGTAAAGTATCGCTATCAAAACCATTACACATGCTATGCCAACCAAGATCTTTGTAATAGGCTTGATCATCGGGTCCTGGATGGTGAGAATAAAAGAACTTCATAAGAATCATAAACAAACAAAGAATGTGAAGGAACAAGAATATAATAATTTCACTATTTCAGCAAGCTGTTTGAAAAAAGTTGTCAAGAAAAAGCATTCAAAAAACATTATGAGACTGCGAGAGTGTACGAGCTCGAAAATTCATGGGTTTGTCTACATAAAAGTATTTGCTTGAACACCGAACAACGATAGCTTCAAAATTTTTCAAAGGGCTGTGGAAAGAGAAGGATAAAGTTTAAGTACCCTGAACTTATTTGAAATATACTTAAATCCTAACAATAGAAACTGCAATTATAAGAAATGAAAGCATAATTTGAAACGCAGCAATCCTAATACAACAACCAGAATGTAGCATTATAAAGATAATTACCTTAGGTTCCCCATCAATGTGGATAACAGTCCCATCCTTATAAGAAAGCATGGAGCGGCCATTTCTAGGATGAAGGCGTATTGAGACACTGCGACCGAACTCAGGATTAAATGCGTAGACGGATTTGAAACCATATTGCTCAAGGATGTCTCCGACCTCCAATTGGTCCTGGTCCCATCCACCCAAGGCTGATTGAAAAACTGCTATTGGACCCTTTCCTTGTCGATACAAATGGATCTCCACTTCAGGTACTTTTGTCCTTACAGACCGATTTTGTTCTAGTGTAGTCGCAGCTGTGGTTGTTGAACCAAGCAGGGGAGAAGTTTCTTCAATTTCTTCCTTTCCCTCCATTTTTACTAGAGAAACAGACTCTCAACAACGACAACGACCCAGCAAAAATCCTACTCCGTACATAACATAGCAGATAGGATCAGGAAATCACTTGCACAGGAAGCACAAGAAGTAAATTTTGGCTGGACAATTGATAAGAAAACCCGTTACTTAGAAAGTCAGTGAAACCTAGGTATACTCATTTAAAAAAAAATAAAAATCAGGAATTAGTGGCTTACAGTTGCTGGAAAAACAGGTAGATAAGAAGATATACTGGGATTGGATATAGTGGCTAACTGAAATGTTTAGAACCCAAGGTATACTATATTCGTAGATTTTTTTAATTTGAATTAATTAACATACTATCAGAACAGAGAGGGAAGGCATAATATAACAAAGCCCAAAACAGAAGTTTCACTTTAGTGCCAAATTTAAACATGAATAGCATCATCAAATACAACCACAGCAAAAGGGAAAGATAGTTGGATCCAAATTTAACAGTGGAGTGTCAAAGCTCATGAAGTCGTGATCTGTATTCCATGAAAACAACACCAGCTATAGATTTTGATGAAACATTGAAACCAAATTCTCAAATGCAGAATTGTTCTCTAAAATGAGTGTCATCAATAAAGAGTGAACAATTCAAAGATACACAGTAGAAGAAAATGTGAACCCTAATTGCAACATTTGTTACTCTTTCTTCACTGTTCTGAAGCAGGTCCTACAATTAAAAGACAACACTAAACTAAATTAAAGCTCACTATCAATACAAATAGAGCATAGGTCAGTTCAGGATTCATCGCAATGTTCTCAGATTTCCCAAAGAAATTGCTAAAATTCACCTATGGAGATTCTAAGACGAATGAGAAACACAGGTTTGCCCAAACTAAAATCTGGCAATAGCGAACAATTTAGCAAAGTAAAGCTGGCAGTGCACATGGAATTTCACTACCTAAACCGATATCTAAACGCCAATTCCCCCTTTCTCCCCTTGAATCTTTTCGATCCAATTCGGATATAAACAAGTTCACTGCAAGTTTCAAATTTCCACAAAATGAAATTCACGGAAATAGAGAGAAAGAGCATCAAAATGCCCGCTAAACCCCAGATTCCACTACCGATGCGATTGCTCAAGCAATTGCGGGATATGTTAGGGTTCAAAAGCCGTAAAATACAACTCGAAAGGTACAGAACTGAAAATTGACAACAAATTGAAATGGGAAAAGTTCTTAAGCTACCAAATTGCTGATAATATATTAGTCATCCGTTGCAAGTAGCGGGAAAAGGTCAAAATGAATATCAATTCGGAAGAACGGAAGAAGATAAATCTGTAAACAAACATACCCGATGACCAACGCAGACGGAGATCAAGAGCGATAGGGATTGGGGAGAGACTGAGAGAGATCGTGCGATCAGGCGATGAATTGATTGATTGAAATCATGGAGCCCGAGTTTTCTGTGATGGACAGGGAGGGAGAGAGAGAAACGTGGAGGGAGAAAGTCTCAGGGTTTATGTGGTCAATTGGTCATTCCCGTTTTCCGTTTTTCTTTTTTGAGTCACAAGAAGCTGTCAAATTAAATAAAGTCGCCCTTAAATTTATTGTTTTTATAAAATCATCCCTAAATTTTAAGTATAAAAAACCACCCAATTTTTTTTTTTTTTGGGGGGGGGGGGGGTCAAAGAACCATTTGCAACAATTTTTTTATGTGTAATAAATGTTAATAAAATGCTAATTTATTACAATAATTTGTTTTTTTTAACAAGGAAAGCGATTTGATCCACCAAACATCACCATGTCTGCAAATCGAGAGGTGAAAGATGGCAGACAGACTAACTGTTATGATACAACAAAGAAACCAAAAAATAAAACGAAAGACTCACCCCCAACCGATCACGATAACAATCAGCCCAACCAACATGGAAGTCGTGAAGGACTAGAAATAGACCTTTTAGGATAAGTTAGAAAAAGTAAAAATAAATTTAAACAAAAAAATAAATGAGAGACAGAATAGAAAATGGGCAAGAAGTTTTCCCAGTGGTTGATGATGGTCCAAGAAACTTAATTTAAGAAAGATTTTGTACTAAACAAAAAAAGGACCTTAATTAGGAAAACATTATTAAAAAATCTAAAATAATTTAATTATATATGAGAAATATTTCTCAATTAAGCTTATTAACATAGGTTATAAAAACATTGGTGGCATATATACTTGCATTAGGTAATTAAAATGAGCTAAAATTCTTCCAAACCACAAGGATAAACAAGAAAAACAAATTAAATATAGAAGTAACTTAAATCTCGAATAACTAATAAGAGTACAAAAACACAACACACACTAAAGAAGTCAATTAGGGTTTTTACCAATGGCAGCTTATATATAGCAAGATCCATTGTCGATCCATTGAGCCAAACATTAACTCACGCCCACAACAGAAACTACAATCAGTCCCACACACATATTGAGTCACCATATATTACAAACCATAAACTTTTAGATCCATAAATTAGGGTTTTGGGTCCCAATGCTGACATACTTAGATCAACTATTAGGGTTTGTGGGGGAGTTACATGAACCTCTCTTCCTGAAGGTTTGGCTGCATAGGCTGCACCCTGAAACCAAAGGGGAACTGCTGGTGGCCGACGTCTGCCGGCTCATCAGCTACCGAGTACCCGTTGTTCTCCATCCCTCTCATGCCCCCCTCCATTGCCATTTGCTTCTCATGCTTCAATATCACCAACATTAAATTTCACAGATCAATTAATTGTATACTAGCTAGGGCTAGGGCTGATAATTAATCAATCTACTTAGATCCCTTTATAAATTTCGAATCCGAAACTAGTATATAGAAGATTGATCTTACGAAAATGTAGGCGAGCTCCCGGCCCTCCTCCTCCAACAATTTGTGCTGAGAATCATCACACAATTGCAAAGGAGTCCACATAATCAGAATGAGTTTGCAACAAAGAATTACATAATTAATGTACAAATTTAGATGCTTTTTTTATCTTACATTTTTCTGATGCATCTTTACAAGCTCCCTCTGTCAATTATCACAAGAAATTAAGTGCACCGTAAAAAAAAAGGAAATTGAGGAAAAGATTTAGAGGAGGATATATCGAAGAAGACAACTTGCCTGCCTCTCGCTAATGGCGGTGAGGCCATTGGTAAGGGCGGCTTCCATTCGAATAAGATCTTGATGTGGGAGAGAGGTGATGTCTTCCCCTCTAAGATGCCTGATCAAATCAAATTGTATTAACACATATATATCCAACAAAAATAAATCTGTTGATAAACCTGAAAAATGACATTTTGATGGTTAATTACCTCAATTCAATCTGCAGGTCACCATTTTCCTTCTTGACCCTATCTATTTCATTGCTGAGGTTCTGTTACAAATTAACCATACAAATGTTCAATTTTTAAAAAATATATATTTCCACAAATAAAATAAATTCATCATCATCTCCTTTGGAGTTAGCTAGTTGATGTTCTGATCCCCATAAAAACCATATACTGATAATTGAAATTTTTTTTTAAAAAAAAAGTGAGATATTTTCTGGACTGGTTAATGGTAAGCTTCTATCTCCCTCACAGATATCTTGAGAACTCTAGCTTAGCTTTCCTTATTTGTCATACAACAACATAGAACCACAGAGATAAAAAGAAGGAAGAAGAAAGAAATAAATCCCACTTATAGATCTGTACAAAGGATTCAATTTTTTTTTCCATTTTACCTTGCATCTTTTTAGAAAATTTACAAAACTCCCCTCTTTCATTCTTATTTCCCTTGGCTACAAAGATCAAACCCTAGCTAGCAAAAAAAAATTATATATAAAAAAAAATTTAATTCAAGACCATAAAAATGAGAAGATCAAACCCACTTCATGCCTTGCATCCCACAGCCTCTGGCCTGACTGGGATTGATATCTGTCCAGAATCTCAACCACCCTTCAAAAACATAGATGAAATCAATAGATCTGAATTGAAAATAAAATTCATAAAAAAAAGAGAAGGGATTAATGAATTAATTACGAAGTGTTAGGGCTGCAAAACTCATGCATCTTGCCATTGCTGCCAAAGATGACAAGGGAGACCTTTGCATCACACAAAACAGTGATCTCCTTAGCTTTCTTGATGATCCCATTCCTCCTCTTTGTATAAGTGACCTGCCTGTTATTTGTATTCTCAATCCTCTTTATCTCTATCTTCCCCCTCCCCATATCTCTTTCTTGATCTATAGCTCTCTCTCTCTCTCTATATCTCCAGAAACCCTAATTTCTGCCCTCGATCTTGCAATGGAGGAATCAGAAGATGAGAACAAGACAGATTATAAAGAGGGAGTGGGTGGATGAGGAAGTTCATTAAAGTTGGGGGCAAAGTTAAAGTGGGGGTGGGGGAGGCACAGTGGGATGGTTACCAATTAGGGTTTGAGGGACAAGGGACTTTCTAAGGGAGTGCAGAAAGGGTTGGTTCTGAATGGGTCTTTGTGTTTTTGTTGACATTGATGTTACCTTTGGTTTTAATTATTTTTTAAAAAATTATTTTCTCAGTTTTTTTTTTTAATTTTAATTTTTGGGTGTGAATAAATTTTTGCACAAAACCTTGCTTTGTATGAAGTGGTGTGCACCTTGTTAACCGTTGGTTCCTTTCTGTCCCCATAGCAATGGGATTCATACAGGGCTTGAGTTGATCTCTAGCTACATGTTTATAGCCTAACCTAGCTAGCTAGAGGTCCTAGCTAGCTAGCAAAACTTCATAGTTTTGAACCAATTTTGTTTATTTTCATTTTATTAATTATTTTTTGTGAAGATTTGGGCAATTTTTAGTTCTGTAGTTCAGCTCATGTAAGTTAATAGGGGTAAAACTAAAATTTACTGTTTGATTCTAGGTGTAATTTATTTCCTTACTACTTTGTAGGTAAATATATCTCACATTGAGCTGATTAAGTCATTTACCAATCTAGCAATTGCTTTTCATCTCATATTATGTGGAGTAACTACTAGTATATTATATATTAATAAAACGTTTTTTCTATCCTTGAATTGGTAAATAAAGAGCGGCCATATCCCGTTTTTTCTATCTTGTGCCATAATTTTAACCACATTTTCAGTAATTGCTTCGTTATTACACATTAAAAAATAAAAAATAATGTAAAATTGGAAAAGAAAAAGGATGGATGAATGAATGAAGATAAAAGGGGAGTATTGGGTAAGGTGAATTTTGGAGGTGGAGTACATGTTGGAGTTGGAGTGATAAAAGGGGCATGTCAAGTTAGACAATAGGATTAGGGTTTTGAGTGAAGAGTCATTGGAGTGGCCGGGGAATTGAGGAAGACGCACAACAATATACACATGATCCATCAAAACCATCACATCAATTCTCATTTCCTCCATCTCTATAAACTTAACTCTCTTTTATTTTTGTTTTTTTTTCCTTTTATTTTTCAAGGTATTGACATGTTTTTGGAAATGGGTCGGGTCAAATGACGGGAAATGGGTTCAGCAAATTACTGCAGTCTCACATAGTCACATGGTCAAAGCTGTCATGGTGAAAATTACTTCCATTCCATGTCATTTCTCCCGATTTTACCGCCCTAACAGATATAGTCTCAAATCTCAATGTCCAGTAAAAATTTCGTGCCTATTTCAAACTCATATATGCATATGTTAGTTTTTTTTTTCATACAAGGAAAGGAATTAAGACAGAACAATCCTAACTAAGAAAGTATCATTTTAGAGCGTTCTTTCGGATGAGATCCTCAAACACCGGATTAGCAAGTAGAGTGTCGTCAGCGGGGATGATGTATGTCAGGTGCGCGACCCTATCATCAACAACATTGGAATCCCTGAAAATAGGACGAGTGGAAAACGAATCAAAAGCAAAAACAATGGAACGAATATCTGATCAAACCAGTTCAATATTGCTCCAAGGGCGTGTCCAAATATCAAGTAAAGAATTGACAATCTGCATATTATCGCCCTCGACAAGAAGATGGTGAATCCCCAACTCTCGAGCACGTAGAACCTCATTGTGAAGGGCCAAAGCTTCGGCAAACACAATAGAAGTATTATTACAGCGGCCCGAACCAGCAGAAACCACAAGAGCCTCCGAATTCCTAATTATGAAGTTGTACGAGGCCTCTCCGGACAGCGTAAAGGAGCCATCAAAATTAAGCTTGAAAAATGGCGCTGGTGGGGTATCCCAACGTGCTTTGGATCGTTGACCCGAACCTACCGTAGCATATGTCCGCCTTTTCCTAGGCATACCAGTATGTTTTTCCTGAAAGGATTGAGTTGCAAGGTCGTACCGGGAGGCATCAAACCAGCTATTTTGGTAGTGTTGATATGAATGCGAACTTGATTTACAATGACGTTCTGCATCTGTCCAAATGCCAACTGATTTCTAAAGAACCAAATAGCCCACCAAGAGTAAAAAAGATCATACGAAACTGTAGTAGAATAGTTTAAGTGGATGTCATTAAGCACCACATTTGGTTTTTGAGCATCGAAGTTGTGTGTTTGCAACTTCTGTTTGTATTGTGGAATAAGGGAAATAACTTTTTTTGTGAACGGGCGCAGTCCATAAGCAGATGGTGCAACGATTCACTAAATGAGTCACAGAGGACACATCTCATCGACACCCCAACATGGGAAATCTGTAATCGATGTTTGGTTGGTAAGCAATTCGTGGCAATTGGTTTGTAACGTTTTTTTATTTTATTTTAACTGAGCTATTGGGTCATTAATTTGTACTCGTACTGAATAGATGTGTAATACTTTACCAGTTTTGTAAAACATACTTATCATTTTAGAGTGTTAATTTTATTTAGAAAAATATGTCATTTTAGATATTGTGGACTTTATTTTATGAAAATACCCTTTGTAATGATTACAACGAGTTGTTAGTTATAAAAATATGTCATTTTAGGTATTGGCTAAATCATTTAGTAGCATGCCCTACTTCTAAAAAGTAGTCAACATGAAAATTTGTGACAAAACCAAACTTTGGCCTTTGCCCAACCATGATATGGGCCACATGGTTAGTCACCCTCCTCACCCATGACCATCGACACGCTCCAAGTCTCCCGCTTCCTTTCGAACCCCTAGCAAAAGACAACCCAACTCACCCCGGATTTTTGTGTTGTGTAGCAACTTCATCTTCAGCGGATGACAGTCCCTTTCAAATATCACGTGCGTGACCCCGGCTTCGGACATCTTCCTTGAATTTGTAAATAAAGAGTGGCTATATCCGGGGTTCGAATTGGGAACATTTGGGTACTAACCGCAAGTCCTTTCCAGTGAGCCATTTCGGAATGGTTCTTCGGACATCTTCCTTATAGCCCATAGAAGCCACTCGGCCTCGGTCACCTCGACGTCCACGACTGGTCTAATCCTCCTCGCCCCATCAAGCATGTACACCTCTCCTTTCTCATCCCCGACCACAAACCCCATGCCACACCTATTCCGTTCATGGAACGAAGTGTAGGGATATATGGTATGGTACGGTAACCACCACCAAATGGTGATTATCACGTAGCAACCACCAAACGGTGGTATGCTAATTTTCGTACCATATACCAACCACCCATCGTGGACTCGTGGTAACCACCGATGTTGGTAACCATTGGTTACCAAGCTACATTTTAATTTGTATTTTTTTTAAACTCCACGATTACCGAACGGTAACCATATATCATGGTTATCGAAGGCAAAAAAAAAATATGGTTACCACATTGAGCTGTGGTTACCACATGTTATGAAGTTCCAAGTTCAAACCTTCAACCAAAATTAAACAAACCAATTAAATGTTCATAATGTTATTGCAAGTTCCATCTCTTACAAGTTACAATCCAAAGTACAATATAAAAGTCGAGTCACGGCTCACAAGCCCTCGAGTTTAGGTAGTTGTTTGATATAATAAATAAAATCTACAGTATATATATTCTACTAATATACCTATTGTATGTATTACAAGGTTAAAGACGTTAAATAATAATAAATAAATAAATATATACTTTTTTTATCAAATAAATAAATAAATACTCGGTAACCATGGTATATTCAGGATGTCATTACTATTACCGTACCAATTTATAGTGGTTACCACCACGATAGTAACTACCACATCGATTATCACCATAGTGGTTACAAAAACAGTTGATACGTGGTTGGTATGATATTTTTTGTACCATTTGCCAACCCTACCTAAGCATCATAATTTACCTTAATGTTTTCTCGGTCTGGCTTTGTCCACTTCCTTAATTTGGTCCAGTCCTCCCACCTTTTCTCCTTCCTCCGACCTTGCATTGTTCTCCTTTGTGAACTCAACCCAAGCCGTGACAAACCTCTCCTCCACCTGTTGTGCTTCAATCACCTCATTCGAAAATCTGATGGTTTCTGGCCTTCCGAATCTCCCACATCATCACATATCTCACCTCCTTTCCCGCTTGAGATAGAGCTTTCTCCTTCCAACCCTTTCAATTTTTTAAGCACCCGCTCATTTATACTTGGTTAAAGATCACCTTCTTTGATCGACCCAACACTGTCAGCAATCCGGTATCTCTCATGCTTTGTCTACCTTCTTTATCCCTACCACGTTTTGAATTCTGCTTAAGGATAGCTTTGACATTGCGAAGTTAACTTGTTGTCTTGATGCTTCTCTGTAAATCCTATTAGTTTTAGTTTTCGATAAAGTAAAAAATAGTGAAATAAATGAGGGTAAAATAATATATTTTTTATTTATTTTTTCCTTAAAAATTGTGCACGAAATAAAAATGACATTTAAGGGTAATAAAGTATACTTTTTTAATGGGGTAAAATGATTTTAAAAAATTTAAGGGTTGAACGTTAATATGATATATGAACCCAAATGTCAATATCCAATAAAAAAAAGTTGTGCCTAGCTATTTCAACTCACATATTAGATAAACTATATGTTTGTTGAGTTAGGCTCTAAATTTATAATGAAATTAAAGATTGTGTATAATAAACCAAAACAATAACAATATCAGTGTATTCCGCTACAAGTGAAGTATGGGGGTCAAATTGTACTCACACCATTTACCCGAATATGTACGCCGAGGAGAGTGTTTATGAGAGACTCATAATAAAGATAAATAAAATACAAATACCAATAAAGTAAAACAAAAATAAATTAAAAAACAAACCAAATAATCAGACAAAAAGAATTTTGTAAGGGAGAAAGATGGAAGCATAGGTATATGATATGATACACCTCCAAACATTTCGATGGCGCGCATAACTAACCCTCCTCACAGCGGATAAGTTTCCATTCATTGATAAACATATATATATATATATATATATACAGGTTACAAAGGTATTGGGCCTTAATGGGCTTTGGGCCCACTATATATGAGGAGACCTATGTAATCTATCAAACCCCCGCAATCGAAACTGGAGGGGGCCGTACAGTGAGACTGGAACGAAAATCAATGAACAATTGTCTAGGTAAACCCTTGGTGAATATATCAGCGTACTAATAAGAGGACGGGACATGTAGAACGCGGACATGTCCAATGGCAACCATGTCCCTGACAGAGTGGAGATAAAGCTCAATGTGCTTCGTGCGTTGATGCTGGACTGGGTTTCTAGCCAAATAGACGACGGAGACGTTGTCAGTGTAGACCAGAGTGGCCTTCATAAGAGGGCAACGAAGCTCAAGCAGGAGATTGCGGAGCCAAGAGCACTCGGAGACAACGTTGGCAACACCCCTGTATTTGGCCTCAGCGCTGGAGCGAGACACGACAGACTGACGCTTGGCCGACCACGACACAAGGGTGTCGTTGAGGAAGACACAGTAACCAGACGTGGAGCGACGTGTGTTAGGACACTCACCCCAATCGGCATCAGTATAAGCAACAAGGTCAAGCTTAGAGGAAGGAGTGATCGTGGTGCCGAGCTCGAGTGTGCCGCTGATGTACCGAATGATCCGTTTTAAGGCATGGAAGTGGGGTTCCCTGGGTGCATGCATGAACAAGCAGATCTGCTGAACGGCGTAACTGATATCAGGTCTGGTGAAGGTGAGATGCTGAAGAGTACCAGCAAGGCTCCTGTACAATGTCGGATCATCAACCAAAGGATCAGAATGAGCGTTGAGCTTGTTGGATGTATCGACAGGGGTGGCGACAGGATTGCAGTTACTCATCTTAGCCCCAGCAACAATCTCAACAGCATACTTACTATGTGAGAGAAATAGCCTAGACGCATGCCGCTGAACAACAACTCCCAAGAAGTAAGACAACTGACCCAAATCTGACATGGCAAACTCAGCACTCAGCTGTGAGATAATCGACGTCTGAAGAGCATCAGAAGAGGCGATGAGAATGATGTCGTCAACATACAGTAACAGAAATGCCATGTAGGAGCCTCTGCGATAGATGAACAGGGACGAATCCGAACGGCTGCCAATGAAACCCAAGCGGAGTAGATGAGAAGCAAAGCGCTGGAACCAAGCTCACGGAGCCTATTTCAGACCATACAGAGAGCGCTTCAGGAGACAGACGTACTTGGGACGATCAGCATCAGCAACAGAAATGCCATGTAGGAGCCTCTCCGTCAGATTTGGCATGGTCACCTGTCTCATTCAGGTGACCATGCCAAATCTAACGGAGGCGACGTTGTTGTTGTCGTTTCTCCTCCTCAATTGCGGCTTGACGTTGACGCTCAAGGAGTTGTTGTTGTTGTCGATGGGTCTCTTCTTGCCTTTGAAGCCAAAGGTGATGCCTTTGAGCCTCTTGTTGTCGTTGACGCTCTAAAGCTTGTTGTTGCAAAGCTCGTCTCTGCAACTCTCGTCGGTGTCGTTGTTGTGCAGCCCATGGATCGGGATCATCATTCCAGTCGCCTCCCCAGATTTCCCAAGCCATCAAATCAAAACATCATTAACATCCCATTAAAAGAAACAAAGAGTGTAGCATAACCTGTCTCTGAATACCAATTGATACGTTGCTAATCCCGATCCTTAGCCTGTGTGCTTAGAATCAAGATTACGACGTTGAGAGTGTGGTCCAATCTTGCTTTTGCTCTTCTATCAACGTCAATTGATGCCGACCGTATAACCTTAGAGTAATTAAATAACAAAGTAGTTAATTAATTCGGAGTTGAAAGTCGCAAACGAGACTACTGCCGACGCCACTCGCAATTGAAGCCGCGACCACCTCATTCAATTCGGCCGACGGTGAGGATGATTAGTGCCTAGTGGCGTCACCCACACAAATCAACTCTTGGAGTGAATTGCAACTCCACTCGCGTATATACTAATGCAACAATGAATTGAATTTCAATTACAAGTCACATTGTGGGAAACTTTCGATCGAACTCAATGAATACGAGGAAAGTGATTTGCAATTTAAATGAATTTGGAATGAAAGCATAAGAACAGGGTGCAGGTTTGGATTGATAATCGAGAATCCTTTAATTCTATAAAGGGGTTTCTCAATTCTATTCAATCTGATTTAATTTAATAGAACTAAAACGTTTAAATAGAAAACCTAAGAACCAATTCTACCATGCAAGACAGAGTTTTGGTTTCTTAAAGATAGAATTTTAATCCTAAAGATAAAGTAAACCTAGAAGATAAAACTTAATCTAAAATCCTAATATAGAAAATAATAAAATATGATAATTAAGAAAGGCTAAAGGATAGACTCTCCTAACCATCTTATTTGACCTAACTAAGAAATACTAAAAATAAGCAATTCTATAATTAGACTCCAACTAACATAGGAGTTACTAAAAATACAATATATATAAAAAATAAGAAATATAAAAAATAAAATAATTAACGTCGTTTCTTCAACGACTCCCCCCAAGGTGGAGCCTTCTTCTTTCGCTTGAGGATGACATCAGCGGGTGTGTGGTCTTGTGGTTGGGGGTGGCGGTGGTGGGGGAGGGGGAGAGGTAGGAGCACCGGGAGCGCTCTGGGGAAGAAGGAAGTGAGAGAACAACGACTCTGACTCAGACTGAGACACAGGAGGTGTAGAAGAGGGGAGGGGAGGAAAAGCAAAAGGGAAGCGAGACTCATCGAACGTGACATGACGAGACACAATGAGCTTATGGGTCTTGATATCGAGGCAGAGGTAACCGCGATGATCAGGCGGATAGCCTAGGAAGACACAAGGAGTGGAGGGCGGGTGAAGCTTGTGTGGGGCGGTGGAGGACTGGTTTGGGAAGCACAAGCACCCGAAGGTACGAAGGTGATCATACCTGGGCAAAGTGAAGTAGAGGGCCTGACCTGGCGAGCGATGTTGAAGGGTAGTAGACGGTAGAATGTTGAGGAGATAGCATGTGGTTGTTAAGGCGTGAAGCCAATAAGAGAGGGGAATGGATGTGTGGAAGAGGAGAGAGCGCATCATGTTGGTAATGGTTCTGATGATTCATTCAGCCTTGCCATTCTGATGAGAAGTATAGGGGCAAGACAAGCGATAGGAGATCCCGTTTGCGACAAAGAAAGAGTGAAAGTCTTTGTTTTCAAATTCACGGCCATTGTCACATTGGAAACATTTGATGGATGTGTGAAACTGTGTTTTGATGTAGGTATGGAATCTGACAAAGACATGAAACACTTGGGACTTGAAATGCAACGGGAAGACCCATAAGTAATGAGTGTAATCATCAAGAAACAAGAGGTAGTACTTGTGACCCTCCTTGCTAGGCACAGGAGAGGTCCAAATGTCACTATGAATGATATCAAAGGGGGCAAGGGTAGAGGTCAAAGACCGGTGGAACGGCAGTCTGGCATGTTTGCCTAGTTGGCAGGAAGAGCACAAACCAGAGCGTGAGTCTTTAGTACATGTGACAAGACTCTGGGAACGGAGGACATCTAGAACGGCAACACTGGGATGGCCCAGACGTGTATGCCACAGGCTGGACGATGATGCCGAGAGGGCGACCGGACACGACTGACTGGACGCAAGAGGTGGTGTGATAGGGTAGAGCTCCCTGATGCTGTTACATCTCATGCGAGTAACCCCCGTAGTAAGATCGTTCACAGAGAAACCATAGGGATCAAACGCAAGGGAAACATTGTTGTCAGTAGTTAACCGACGGACAGAGATAAGGTTTTTGACAATCTTTGGGGCAATGAGGACATCGTTGAGGTGTAGTGGGTGGGTTGGGGTCTGTAATTTGGCGTGGCCAATCCCCAAAGTAGCAAGACGACCACCATTTCCGACGATAATAGAATGTGCAGGGCCCTTAAAAGAAATAGATGAGAGGTTACCTGAGGAATTCGTCATGTGGGAGGCGGCGCCAATGTCCATGTACTAAGAAGAGTCTGAAGATGTCGGCTGCATAGAGGAGAAAGACGTGATGCCCAGCCGGCGGAACATAGCCTTGATCAGACGATGTCAGATAGGCCTGAGGTCGCAGGGCAGGAGAGCCGGAGTGAAGCCAATGAGGGTTGAAGCCAGGCACCGGGGACCATCGAGGAGCGGCGGTCGAAGGAGGAGGGCCGCGAGTCCTCGGGTGTCGTGGTCGCTGCATCGGGCGGCGGCCGCCGTAGAGGTCGATGCCGCGGGCGCAACAAATGAGGTCCGACATAAGTAAAAGTGGATTACTAGGAAACAACAACGAAATCGAGGCGACAACCACTAGAGAGTGAAAGCAAACACATTTAGAGGAAAAACATAAACAACTCATTTTAACTCGTACGAATTAAACCAAATATAAAAAACTTGAAAATCGTATCAATCTGGTACTCTTCCTTTCTCAAGATCCCTTTATTATACTACCAAACAGGCAAACACTACCTAAAAACCATGTGCAATTAAGTATTGAAATCCCAAAATCTCACTCCTACATAAATTATGATAAATGAAGCTAATTGATATCCCGTGAGGGTCCATTTCAAGTTGGTTAGATGCCCTATTAAATAATCCAATATTGCTGAATACATACGGAGTATTGTTCTTTAACCAAACGTGATTGATCTACTTTAATTAATCATCAGTATGATAAATGAAGCTAATTGATATCTCGTGAGGGTTCATTACAGGTCTGTACTCTGTTATCGTTTGGGTATCTCTTTATTTTAGGATGGTCTTTCCTGCTCTGTATGTAGTCTGGTTTTTTAGGGTGATATTTTTGGAGATCATGCCATGTCGTGCTCGAGTTCCATTAGGCTCAAACATCGGTATAATCTTGTGCGTGACACCTGTTATTAAAAACCACAAATTGATTCAAATATTCATCAAACACATTGAAAAAAGTAGAAAAATTATCTAAAAAACACTAATTGATGTGGCGTGGTATATATCCGAACTCACTGCCTTAGAAGTGATCGATTTCGCTCCGACCATGGTGCAAGTCGGCTTCTTAGCATCGCCCCCAAGGTTACACAGCGCTCCTCAAAAGCGTACACTCGCAATTGAAGAGATGGAATCAACCAGGAACTCAGAACCATTTCACATGGAGGAGAGGAGGAAGAAGGAAAAACCGTCTCTCATAAAAAACCCTAAAATGCCTTCTTTAAGATGAGAAAAACGTGTGTTCATCCCCACTCTCCCACCAACCTCCTTAGTTGAGGAAAACCCTCAAAAACTAGTTAAAATTATTCCCCCCTTTTCTTTTTAATATGGATAATATTGCGGAAAATAACGCCTCTTATAAAACCTTTATTTAAGCATTATTCCCAACAACACCCTCTTCGACATTTGCTTCCGTGCTGGGATCACCTCTGGAAAGGAGGTGGATATTGGTGTTGTTGACGGTCTTGGCGGACCCCTTAGGTCCGCTGACATTCTTCTTTACTCTTGGGATCGGGGCCGGGATATGTGTGTGGATATCTCTTGTTCCTCTCCCCTCACTCAGACTTGTTTGGCTTCCTTCGCACCTGGACGGTGTGTACTTGACGCTGCGCGGCGTAAGTTCATCAACTATCGGGATGTGTGCTCTACTGCTGGTTATGTGTTTTTGCCTTTTTCTTTCTCTTCTTTTGGTGAGCTGGATGTGGATGCTGTTGCGCTGCTAGAACGGATCCGCTATTTTTCTTTAGCCTTAGATTCTAGTTCTCGTCTAGCTGCTCATATTTTTACTAGAGTTTGTTTTTCCATTGCTAAAGGGGTTGGTGCGCAGCTTGTTTCTCAGTTGTCTGCTAACTTCTTGTAAACATTTGATTGTTTGTTTTCTATACTTTTTGGAGTTCTATAAAAAAAAAAAATAATAATATATTGGATCGTTCTAAAGTGATTGCGATGATATAAAGTACCGTTATATTGTATTGAAGTGTTTTCAAATTTAGACATAAAATTCAGAACCAACTAAAATACTACTATATCAATATATTTTTCGTAATGGTCACGGGTTAAAATGTATAAAAAGAATAATTATGGTCAGTTTGGTAACACGGAGCTGATGGGGTAGCTGAAGCTTATGGATTAAGTGTGTTAAATATATGTTAAATTGGAGTTTTCATAAGCTAGTAAGGTGTTTTGTAACTCAGCTGGTAGAGTAGTTGATACAAACTAGCTGATGGAGAAAATGAATAGAATTATGAAAACATTGCAGTTCATAGCCGTTGAAAATCCAATTTCAAAAGCTAATTAAATTAAAATCTTATATTTAACTTATTTAAAACTATAAATTATTAAAACCAAAAACTCCGAAAAGCTACCTGCATTGCCAAACGGACCCTTACTGTGAAAGATGTGAAATAAACATTATCCCACAATGATTATACGAAGAATACAAACCTTGCATATAAAATAATGGGTGGCTTCTTCTAATGTCAATGATAAAGTCTATCAGTAAGATAGGTTCCGTGGGTATGAAAGACGAACTTTTACAAATAATTACAAATGAGGCGGATTGTTTTTCAAATATTTTATGAAATATACATACTAGCTATCCTGTCAAGTTCGAGTTCAATGATACGACGGTTAAGTAATATTCCAATTTCGTATAAACTTTTTATGTTCTACGCAATTCCGCGCTCACACCCAACTCATCCTCTGGAATCCAAGTTTTTGATTTCTCTCTCTTCCGCGATCCTCTCGAATCCAAATTCAGCCCTGTAAGCACATTCCATGGGGAGATGGATAGCCCTATTTGAAGAAGCATTGTCGTTGATTAAGGAATATTACAATATCGGAGTTTCAGAGAGACGACCTGTCGTACGAGCGTATCCCCAGCCACCACCATTATCGGCACGACTGGAGTACATCTGCAATGAAGTACAAAGCAAGATAGACGATGCCGGACTCTCAAATTCAAGTTTTGAACGAAATATGTTCATATTGTTAAAGCTATTTAATTAGTATGACCATGTAATATAATGATAAAGTTATTATCTTCTAAAAATATGTTAGTATATAGCAAAAATAGGTAAAATCATAGTATTTAAAATTGGTCAAATTTTAGAATTTTTTTTTCAAAATATTCACTAAAAAATAAATAATTACAAAAATATTCACACTTTAAAACTATTTACGAAAATATTCATTTTTGTCAGATCGAACAGAAAAACGCGGTTACAAACCGCGTTTTATTTAGAAAGTGAAAATTTCAAAATTGAAAGAAAAAGTGACAAAAACTTAACCAAAGAACCGCGGTTTCAAACCGCGTTTCTATTGGTAATTTTATTTCTAGAAAAAATGGGCAATTTTTTTAATATTTTCACACTAGACACGCGGTTAGAAACCGCGTGTCTTGTTTTTTTTTTTTTTTGTGGGAAATTGAAAACTGGAAGGGGGAGGGATGCAGGCCGCCGGAGGAGGGAGGAGGGACGTCGGAGCAGGAAGGAGGAGAGGCCGGACAGAGGAGGCGATGCCGCCGTGCCGGGTCCGGTGGAAGGGGAGACGCCGGAGGTGCTCGAGGGGCCAAGGACGAGATCTGTCCAGGGCGGAGAGAGATCGATGAGGAGGGAGATGGCGCCGCTGAGGGACTCCGAGTAGAGGAAGGAAGGGAGCGAGGGGTCAAATCGGGCGCGGAAGGAGTCGAAGAAGGAGACGCAGTCGTCGATGACGGGATCGATGTCGGGGATGTGGACGACGAGGCGGTCGAGGGAGTCGGAGAAGCCGTGACCCTGGTGGTCGATGGCGGAGACGGCGAATCCGGACTTGGCGAAGAGGACGAAGCCGTGGCCCTTCCACCGTCGCCTCCTCTGTCCGGCCACGGCTCCCCTGCGGCGTCTCCCCTTCCAGTTTTCAATTTCCCACAAAAAAAAAAAAAAGACACGCGGTTAAACCGCATGTCTAGTGTGAAAATATTAAAAAATTGCCCATTTTATCCAGAAATAAAATTACCAATAGAAACGCGGTTTGAAACCGCGTTTCTTTGGTTAAGTTTTTGTCACTTTTTCTTTCAATTTTGAAATTTTCACTTTCTAAATAAAACACGGTTTGAAACCGCATTTTTCTGTTCGATCTGACAAAAATGAATATTTTCGTAAATAGTATTAAAGTGTGAATATTTTTGTAATTATTTATTTTTTAGTGAATATTTTGAAAAAAAAATC
The DNA here is from genome assembly GCA_037127255.1 of Persicaria tinctoria. NCBI lineage: Eukaryota > Viridiplantae > Streptophyta > Magnoliopsida > Caryophyllales > Polygonaceae > Persicaria > Persicaria tinctoria. The sequence goes on from JBANSL010000012.1 coordinate 15,316,201, forward strand.
CAAATTTTATCTTATGAATATATAGATATATTAATTAAATAGAGTTAGAATAAAATTTTATGTTATGCATATATTGATTATTAAATCTTATCTTAAATATTAGTATCTAAAATTATATCCATATTAAATTGAGTCAGATTTTATCTTATTAATATATAGATATATTAATTAAATAGAGTTAGAATAAAATTTAATGTTATCCATATATTGATTATTAAATCTTATCTTAAATAATAGTATTTTAATTTCGTTAATATCTCTTAAAAATATATCCATATAGAGTCAAATGGGTCAAATTCTATCTTATACATGTATAGATATACTAGTGTAGGCCCCGTCCCGTGTACGGAGAATACGCTAATCTAAATATAAATGATTTTTTCCTTCAAAAAATAATATAAATATAAATAAAATTAGTTCGACAGATTATATATAATCTAAATATATTTTAATTATATTCTATCAAAATATAAATAAAATTCACATTTATAAGGTACTACGTAAAGTTTTTGCCCCTCTGATCTATGGTTAATTAAATCTCATGTAATTTAATTAGATAGTTGATTTTTTAAAAATATTTTAATATTCCTTTTTTATTAAATATGTAGTTTGTATTTATTACATTAGTTTACTAAAATATCTATGTACGGATGGATTGTGACTACATATATGACTATATAATATTTTAATTATTTATTTTGGACTCGAAAAATAATATAGATAGATAGATATAAAATAACAATTATTAAAAGATTGATTTTGATACAAATAATTCTTTTCACCAAAATATAATCTAAATATAAATAAAATAGCACCTATCAAATATTACATATTTATCTATTAATATTTTTGGTAAGTATGACTATGAAAATTATTTTTATTATTACTACTACTATGTTTAATTATATTGATATATTTTTTTCCTTATATAATATTTACTCTTTTATAAGATATTTCATCTATCCAATTATATGTCTTAATGGTAAAATAAAATAATTATTTTTTTATTAGATTTCCTTTTTGACGGGAGAAAGCTTTGCGAGACGCACTCACGCGCCGCCACATAGGCAAATACACTCACGCGCCGCCACGTAGGCACCAATGCATCGGTTTTAGTATATGTACTAGTATAGTTCCCGTGCCCAAAGCACGGATTTTTTATTTAAAAAATGTAATTGCCTTCATATAAAATATATAAGTTGTAGATTTTTAGATATATTTTATGTTTTACATACAATTTGTAATTAAGGGAAATTTTTTAATATTCATATCATATTAAGTTTACAAATGTCATATCACTAAATATAGATAACTATTGTTTTTATATCCTTTTAGTTAAACATGTAATAAATAGATAATAACATTAGTACTCTCCCTCTCTAGAGATGACTTGACCTGTAATTTTTACATTCAAAGTTAGCAAAAAAAAAAACATATAAACTTAATTCAAAGCATCTAGATGATGAAAATGATAAAAATTAAATGTAGAGATTCATATTAGAAATTGTGTAATAAAAGGTGGAAATAGCCATTTGATTCATTCTGAATGAACCATTAATAAGTTAGAAAAAACCTTGGAGATAATAACAAAGAAGGCAAAACTAAATTTTCATTTTTATTGCATATAATTAAGGAATTGAATGATCAATGAAAAAATTATAAAATTGAGATCGAGTTAAGCAGTTGCTACAGTGTAAGCATCAAGCTGACATTTCAATATACGTGATTATTTTGAATTGGGATTAAGCCATATGAGCTTATCTTTTTTATATTGTATTTAAAAGTGAAAATAGGTTCAAACATAGTTAATTGGAATCTATTGCCAAAAGAAGCAGTGGTAATGAAAACGTGCACGTTTTTTTAGAATGTTAAAAACTATATAAAATATTAATATTTTTTGTACATTTGTTTTTATAAATTCATACTTAATTGCAATAAGTGTGAAATTAATAACAAAAATTATTCAAAAAGTTAATATTTTATATAGTTTTTAACACCTATAAAAGCGTGCATGGATAGTAAAACGTCAAATTTTAATTAACGGATGAATGAAGTATTAGATAAGATTTCAAACCTAAATCATGTGAAAATAAATTACAATATCAGTAAACGTTTGGAAAATGGATCTTATCTTAGTAATACGACGATCACTAAAGCAATGTGAGTTGGTATATAAAAAAAAAGCATTTGGTTTATTTAGATGTTATTAAGAAAATGGGTAAAAATACTATGATTTAGGTGGATATGTATGTTGGATGAACCAACATATATAAATTTTTTGCATATCAAACAACTTCTTCACCAAATTATTTTAAATAAGTTTTAGTTTTTTTAAAAAATCAAACGAAATGGCCAATAAATTTGTTAGATTGATTTAAAATCTAAAATATTGAATGGTTATTATTGAATTTATGCAAATAAAATAGTATTTTGAAATATAAAATTTGAATCAAGATCAAGATTTTCATTATCAATAGACCATGAACTCGATTCTCATTCTTCATTTTGCTTGATGATTTTTCCTCTACTTATTTCTTTTTCCAACCAATTGAATTGAAAGTATAAGTTTAAGATCAAATAAATATGAAATTTCAAAATCCAAAATATTTTAGGTTAAAGGAAACTATTTACATATTTTTTGAATTGAAAGTATAAATATAGGTATCAATTCTCAAATCACTCAAATAAAATTTGACATAAATTTTGATATTAACTCTTAGCTCTAGAAAAAATGATAGTAAAAATGAAAGCATTCACATGGTATTTGATTTCCCCTATCATGAGTTTTTATATTCACAATCAATATTTTGTCTTGTAAGATAGTTTGTTTTAGTGGATATATAATTAAAAACAGAAAATGAATTCTTGTCATATCTTTTTTAAGTTATATTTAACACGTAGCTCTAACAAAGTGATTTGTTTTAATTTTTACATTTAATAACTTAATGAGTTATAAAACTATATTTTAGATGTTAGTTTAAGGTGTTTACAATTTTAAGTAGATAAATTAAGTCAATTATATAATCTTCATTTGAGGAAATATTTTACTAAAAAAAACTAATTTTGGGGTAAAACCAAACTAACAAAGATATTAATTTTTATCGCAAAAGAAATGAGAAAATATTATGTAATGTCAAAATATAATATTTGTAAATAAAAATAATAAGAAGAAGAATAGATAAATATTATGTCGTGTCAAGGTTGTGTACCAATAACCTCTTGCTCTAAAGTTCACTATCTTCTAATAGAGTAATAGATAAATTGTATCTAGATTACCTTTATATAGTTTTTCTATTAAATTATTAAGATGATTTGCTCTTAAATCAAGAGCAAATCAAGACGATTGCTCTTAAATCTCAATATATTTTACAAATCGGTTCAAGAGTGAACCCTAGCTTATTTACTATTATAATGATAAAGGGGCATAATAGTCTCGATGTATTTTACAAATCGGTTCAAGAGTTTCCAAGAGCCATTTTTTCCTCTTAAATCAAGACAATTCACTAACCAAAATAATTTATTATAAAATAATGCTTAGCCAAATTCTGATATTAAAATATTTAACCTTTAAACCAACTTCACAATATCACATTAAAATAATCCGGAATGGGTTAGTTTATTTCAAAACCTTATTCTACTATTTTAATTAGATTCCGACACTCAACAATTTCGTCACCAAATAATATATTTTAAGTCTAACTATTTAAGTAACTTCAACCAAACAATCAATTAATTAAATAGCCGAATAATTATTACATTGGAAATAGGTAAATGAATTATAAATCGCCGTTCAAAAAAAAGAATTATAAATAAATAAATCATTAAATAATAACAACCCTAAAATAAATAAGTCATTAAATAATTAAATAATTAATAAATCAGAATTAAATATTAACAATTAAATTAAAAAGTAATTAATTAAATAATAAAGAAAACCAACCCTGAAAACTGGTCCAACATACCCAACCAAATCGGACCAAATAAATAAATAAAATCCGATCGACCAAATCTGGATTTAAGAAAGGAAGGAAAAAATCTGGATTTAAGAAAGGAAGGAAAAAGAAGGGGGCCCAACACTCTAAAATTTTCAGATGGCCAAAAAATTCTTAAATAAAATATGATAAAGGTTTTTACAAATTTGTATTTTGAAAGAATGTTAACAACTATTCAATTTAAAATAATTATTTTGGGTAAATAATTAATTAATTTAATTAGTAAAAAGTAATTAATTATAAAGGTGGGACCGTGATTCATGAAAAGTTGCCACATAAACCTATTTGTAAGCAAAAATCGCCAAGTGAGATTTAGTATTATATTAGATATAGATTAATTAAATAGAGTTAGGATAAGATTTTAAAATCTATAATAATACTGTAATAGATTCGCCCTCTATCCCCAGATCAAAAAATACTATCTAAAACTTTCACAAAAATTTGAAAATGATCAAAATGTATGTTCCATGTGGTGGGGGAGGAGATGGTGAGAGGAGTCACAGAGAAGCTCAAAGAGCAAATTAATGGCATCCCATGGCCGTGCTGGGATGAACAATTGAACATGGCCAACGTTTCTTAGCGGTTTTTTAAAAAGAGGAAAAAAAAAAAAGGAAAAAAGAAAAGTAAAGAACTCCGCGAAACGTTTCGCATCCGCGCCACCATCACCTGCGTCAACCAACGCCTTGATCTAGGGTTTATTCTCTCCTCTCCTCGATCTCCTTTATCGGCTGCTCGATTCGCCAGGGCTGGTTGTCCCCCCTTCCATGGAGGAAGCGAGGGGTTTCGGCGGTGGCGGCGATTCGTCGTCGTCTAGGGTTTCGTCGTCGTTCGAGAAGCTCGGAGATCGTACCAGGTTCACCGTTGAGCTCAGGCCCGGCGAGACCACCATTGTTTCCTGGAAGAAGCTTTTGAAGGATGTTTCCAAGGCTAGTGGCAGTGTCCCCGCCCCGCCGCCCGCCGCTTCGGCGCCGGAGCCTTCCACCTCCGGCGTCCACCCTGCTTTTGAATCTCGTCTCGCTCCGGTTAGTCCGTCCTTGTTATTTCCTCATCTAGTTTATTTGTTTTCCCTTTTTCTGATGACTTGGTTTTGTGCATTTGTCTTCAATTCCCTTTACAATTTTGGAAAAAGGATTAGTGTAATCAGTAATGTGGGTTCCGACTTCATAGCAAATAATTTTGCAAGATTGAAATTCCGCGATTGGAGTCCAATTTCAGGTTGAGTAATACCAATTAAGTGCAGTCTGATCATGTTCATTGATAATGTCCCCATTGTTTGAGATTGCATACTCTTTCTAGTGTCACTTGGTAACTTCTAATGACATTTTCCATTTTCCACCTAAAAGAAGATCTGCCTGTGAGTTATGTGTTTGTATCTTTCATCATCAGGGACAGCCGGATCCAAACGAAGTGAAAGATGCGGCACAGCCTCATCGCTTCAATGCTGTTATCGAGAAGATTGAACGGCTGTACATGGTATGCATTTGAAAAATTCAGTTTTTTTTCCCAAGATATATGACCAATGGATCATGAGGGCTTCAACTGCAGTGTTCTGTTATATTATCCTCTGCGTCTTTATAACCGCTCTATCATTTCCGAGGTAGTTGCACTCTGATATGCTAACTTTTCCATAATAGGGAAAAGGTAGTAGTGATGATGAAGATCTTGACGACATTCCAGATGATGATCAGTATGATACAGAAGATTCTTTTATTGATGATGCGGAGTTGGTTCGTATCCTATTGCTTATTTATCCTGCTATCATTTTCATCTTTGGTATTTCTAGTGGAAATTCAAGCAATTTATGTATCACTTAACTTTTTTTTTTTGTTGTTGTTAAAATGCCATGGTTGATGTACTTCTAGTTTGATGCAAACTTTCACCTAGTGGATTTTCTTTTCAGGATGAGTATTTTGAAGTTGATAAGTTGAAGACGAAGCACGATGGCTTTTTTGTTAACCGGGGGAAGCTGGAAAACATGTGAGTTTATTCTCTTTTGTCTAATTTTGCAAAGTCTAACTTCTTGCTAAAGGATTTTTAATTTTTCCAACGCGATATGATGATGGGTGGGCAATTTGTAATCTACCTCATGTTTCAGGAAGAAATGAACTTCTAATTGTTCATTTTTAGCATTATAGTGTTCCTACTTAAAGTTAGCATGTCCAGGGCCCGAGATTTTTGTATGCTGATATAACCTAATTGACCGACAAACTTTTATAGATTGAAAAAATCCCTGAAAGCTAAACTGGTAATCATGACGTATGCTGTTTATATGCTTTACTTGACATGACTTGCTGAGAAAGGAAATATAAGTATGCAAAAGGTTTCATTGAAAATGATGTATTCATTAGTTGTTACTATAATCTCCAATTTCGCACTGCATTGTCTTGACAATGAGTTAATGGTTGGAAATTGTTGCGTTAACTACAAGTTAGCCACCCTATATGGGTATTTAATATTTTAATGTGCACGTAGTCTTTTCCATCACTCAGAATAAGGCAAGAGGAATTCACACATATTTTTTTTTATCTTACTGGTTTAGAGAGCCTTCCTTATCCCCTTCTCAGCAACCTAAGAAAAGAAGGAGAAAAGAAGCCGTGAAAGGTATCTCGGAAAGTGATGGAAGCCACCCAAACAAGCACTTGAAAATGGGAAGGAAGGGATCTGTTAAGACAACACAAGCAGTTCCGAATAACTCTCGTCCTACATCTCTGAGTCCTTCTGGAACTTCTCATCTACAGAAAAAAGTGGCTGAGAAGCAGCCTACCTTGGATGGTGTGGCTTCTGCAAAAGTTTTAAACGGAGATGCTGCTAAAGTTCTTCCTCACAAGTCAAAGGAAACAAGTGATTTTTATGATTCTGCTCATGTAAAGTATTACGAACGAAGTGGGTCTACACGTGCCCAAGAATTAGAAACATCATTTCAGCAGAGAGAAAATAGTGGCCACCGGGAGCAGATAGACCTCAATGTTGCTGCTGACAAGCATCCCATCCAGAATGTAGTAAGTAGTTAGCTTCATTTCCCAGCCCCATCTACCATAGAAAAATTTGCAGTTGCTAACTTGATAACTGAGCCGTCATCAGCCCAAATGCTGTTTTATGCGGCCTCCTATGGGTTTAAAGTTGAATTATTATTCCCATATCGAGGAGCACTATCGAAGGAAAAGATAACTCTTACAATATTTTCTTCCATCGATTTAGTATAATCTTCGAATTATTATTCATTTCCATTTGATCTGACCCTATGGAACACATACTTAAGTTACTATATTTGCTTAATTTAATAGCTTTCCTGATATTATTGAAGGAACTTGAAGATAACACTGAATTTGATCATGCATTTATTATCTTGCAGAAATCATCTCTTAGTTATAGAAGGGAAGGATCTAATTGTAAACCTAAGGGTAATACACTCGACAGAGCCATCAGGGAGTTGGAGAAGTTGGTTGCAGAATGTGAGGATTAAGATTCTTTTGGTTAATTGTTCATCTCTTTGTGCTGACTGTAAGAAAGATTGAGTGACTTCATGAATTCACGAAACTTAATCTTTTCTGTAATTGCAGCTAGGCCACATGTTGGCGATTTTCATGATGCTGATGCAACATATCAGGCAACTAAAAGGAGATTGCCTCAAGAAATAAAACAGAAGCTTGCTAAAGTTGCTAGAGTGGTGGTATTGAAGCAATTTCTTTTCCCACGACTTTCTCAGGGAAATTTCCTGTTTGCTGGGGTTTATTGAGTGTATTGGAATATATAACATTTAGAGCCTTCTCTTTCACATATTTTCAGCAGGTGAGCCATGGTAAGGTAACAACGGAGCTCTTAAATCGTCTCATGGGGATTGTTGGGCATTTAATAAATCTCAGAACATTGAAGGTAACTGAACGAATGGACAGTAACAGGATACTGTTAGGTTCTTTTTAAGTCAATCTAACTGGTGCTTGCGTTTAATTGATTTTATTTGCTTTAGACATTTACAGTTTCCCGTTGATGGCCATTATCATTATGGAAACCTTTTACTTTGAAATTTTCAGTTTATCAATGAAACTTGTTACTTGTTTGAGTTGTTTCTTGTTTGACGGACATATCAGTCTTCCCTTTTTATCTTTATAATGGCTGAATTGAAAATCATAAGTTTAAGAAAATCATAAGTTTAATTAATGATACCGTTTACGGTTTATACAGAGAAACTTAAAGATAATGATCAATGAAAGTTTATCAGTAAATCAAGAGAAGGATGGCAAGTGTCAAGAGATAAAGAAGGAAGTTGTTGAGATGATCAAAGCACGTGGCTCATCCGTAATAAGTAAGGTAAAAAGATCACTACATATTATGATATATCTGCCCTTGTGTTCTTATATTTTTTTTATACTTATTATTACTCCCTCCGTTTCAAAATACATGTCTTTTTAGGACGGAGCACGGGAATTAAGAAGTAGGGTAAGTGTAATTATTAGATGTAAAAAGTAGGTTAAGTGTAATGATTAGACTTGTATTTGTTTTTGTTTTTTTTTAATTTGTGAGGAGGAGAGTAGAGGTGATGTAAAAATTAGAGTAATGATTAGATGTAAAAGTAGGTTAAGTGTAATGATTAACTCTAAAAAGACATGTATTTTTGACAAAATTACATGGGCTAAAAAGACATGTATTTTGAGACGGACGGAGTATTATTCTTTTTCTTGTTTGAAACTTTTCTAGTTTATGGAACAAAATCAGTGAATGATTATGACTTTATGTCACAAATTTGGACAGACAATAGAGCAACAACCTGGCAGTGCTGATGAATTTCAAGCATCACGTCTTGAAGATAAAGGAGCAATTAAAGTGCGATATTCGATGGATCAAGTGCTGGAAGACAAGATCTGCGACCTCTACGATGTCTTTGTTGATGTATTTTCCTGATTATGTCATTTTTCTCTAAGATAAGATTTATGATCCTGATTTGTTCCTAATGAGCTAACTGAAAGTCAGCTGGCGTAATCTGTGATGTTTCATGGTTGCAGGGTCTTGATGATGATGTATCTCGACAAGCCAGAAAATTATATGCAGAGGTTTGCTTTCCATTGGTTTTGAACTTTGAACTGTGTGATGTGATGCATGAATTTTACCCAACAAGTTATTGGAACAAAATTTCGGTGTTTCTTCAGAAATTCTTTATAAAGGGTTGTTCCGGTTCTTTATTAAATTTTGATCCCAAAATTGAAATCATACAATATACCAAAATAAAATTGAGGCCCTTTATATATACACAGTAAATAGTTAAATATGGCATGACTGGTCATGCATACCGTCTTTCTTGTCATGGTCCTCCATTGCTTGTGTCTCGTCTAAATCTCACTTGTCATTTTTCCTCCGCATCCTGCCTTTTTTTCCCTCTAATTACGGTATGGGCTGAGGTGAGAGAGTTCCTTCCATATGTAGGTGCATATATGTTCATCTGTAAATCATGTAATACTAGCTCAGATTGTGAAAAAGAGAAGTTCTATTGTTTATTGATGTCGTTGGAGTATCTTTCTTGGCAACGATGAGCGTCAGATGGATTGTTCTCATTCTGAATGTAGATCTAGTTAGTCGAATCAAACAATCTGATACAATGCGTCATTATTTGTTACAAGTATATTCTGCACAATCTGAGTTGCATCTTTATTTCAGCTTGCTGAACTATGGCCGAAAGGAACAATGGATAACCATGGGATCAAACGTGCAATCTGCCATGCAAAAGAACGAAGGAGGATTATTCATGACAGAAATAAGGTTGTTGAATATGTATGTTGATGGCAAAATTTTCCTCACTATTGAACTTCTACAAAGCTTACTTATTTTGTGCAGTTTCTAGTTTCACTTTTCTCTGTTGAAAACCTCAAATTGATTTTGTGTACAAAACTTGTGCTTAAAACCTCTCCTTCCAAATTCTAGGCCCATGTAACGCCTGTTGCTAGATGAGCTAGGAAAAAGAAGATAACGAAGAATAGAGGAAGATAGGGAAATTAGGTAAAAGAAGACGAATCAAAAGGGTGAAAATTGGTGGATTGATTGTTCCTCTAATCGCACCTTCCTAAACAAAATTATTGTTGCTGAACTTGAGAAAGATTGTTCCTGGCTTCATTTATCTTTCAGTTAGCTTAAATCTGAGCTATTAGGTAATGCTATTGAGTTTTAATACATACTGTATGCTGTAGGATCAGGAAAGAATCAAACCCAAGAAGATAGTGGCAGCTAAAATTGAGGAGATATCTCAAGCAGATTCTACTTTGGTCGCTCAGCAACAACACATGGAAGGAGGTACTTTTGGAAATATTGGCACTAATGCTGCGAGTTACCAGAACAAGCTCACACCCAGTGTCGCCGCAAACAACATGATGACGAGTCTGCCAAGCACAACACTTTCTTTATCAAACCCTTCTGTGAATAGTCAGGACCACAACCTGTCAAAGCATGAGAAGGTAAAGGGGGTGGCCCCTCACTCGCACGTCGAATTTAGGACACAGGATGGAACCCTAGTGAAGAAGAAAGTCAAAAGGAAGCCTGAGGCTAACTCCAGCGAAGCTCACTCCCGACCAGAGAAGGTTTCTAGACACAGCGAAGAGAGGCAGAAATCCCATAAGCAGCAGCAAACTGCAGCGGTTTCATCGGGTGCTGCTGCTCCCCAGAAGCCTAGTTTTCAGTTTGCCGCTTCTCCAGAGTGTCAAAGAGCTGACATGACGACAGGTTGATTGATCTCCAGACCAACTGGGTATACACACAAGTGCAATGCAGTGAATTCTTTCGTTTAGACATTTTTTCGATTTTCCGCTATCCCTCAGGTGTTCGGAGCAGCTCGAGTTCGCTGATCCTTTTGTAATTACCTTTCATCTGTTTTTTGCTGGCTGATTAGTTGGGTGTTTTTAGATGCGGATAGTGATGAGAGTATAGGGTAGAGCTGTAAGTGCATTTCTGGTGTTATAATTCATCCAAAGGCTCCATAGGTTTTTGCAGTTTCGAACTTGGGCGACCTTGATTCGCAGAGCTGTTTTTTTTTCTTCCATTTATAGATTTTATTTGTGTCGTTTGATGAACGGCCTTCCCAAACACTCACTCAAAAAATAAAATTAACAACAGATAGGGTTGATATTCGAGCAAAACCAGCTGAGAGGTACATATTCAGCTTGAATTTGAGTGTTCATCTTTGGCTCATTTAGTATATAAATGAGTTTTAAATAAGCTTTATTTGAGCTTAGATTAGCTTTATTTCCTCGTTAAATAAAACCTAAGGGAAAATTTTGTAAATATTCACATCAATAGACTTTACTGGAAATTAAGTAAAAATAGTTGGTACTCTACTAACTCTACAATTGAAATGATCAACAACCTTAAGCACCACCAAAAGTCTGCTATGAGATGAATTTGGAATCTCGATGTGCCACCAAATGTCAAAACTCTACTTTGGAAAATCACAAAAAATGGTGTCCCTACTTCGATTAGGCTTGCCTCTCGTGGTATGGGAATACCTGCCCGCATTGTGACTCCAATTATGAAGACTTAGCCCATCTACTATGAGACTGTCTCATCTCGTGTGCCACAATAACATCAATGAAACTGCTTTATGCAAGGAACAACATTAAATGACACCATCCAGGACATAAAAGAAAAAGTTGGAATCCATCGCTTCACAAAACTAACCTTCACTTGAAGGAGTATTTGGTACTTCCGAAACAAAACACTACTTGGTAACAATAAGCCGAATGTGAGATGTATATTATCTTTCATAAAAGATCAAGCATACCTATGGAACATCTCCAAGTAGAATGATGACGCTATTGAAGATAATGTGCACTGTCAAAAGGATAAAAAGAACCAAACCGCCACAACAACAAGAAGAAACAAAACAAAATGGAAACCCCCTGAAGCAGGAACTTACAAGCTCAACTTTGACGGGGCTCTTTCTTCCTCTTTTAAGGGCTCTTATGGGTTTGTTATCAGAAATCATACAGACAATCCAGTTTTCTTTGGCGATGGGCCTTCCTCAATTCCCTCTATTACTGGTTCGGAGGGGCTTGGACTTTGGAATGGTATCATCGCCGCACGGGAACTTAACATAACTAAACTTGTAATCGAGGGTGATAACCCCACCATTATAAACAGTCTAAAAGGTTGTGAGTTGACTTCGGGAGATTTTGAAATGATTGTCTCCGACATTTTAGTCTCCATAGACGCATCTTATATTTATGAGATTCGTCATGTCTATAGAGAAGCAAATCGAGTTGCGGACCGTTTATCGCACCTTGTCCTTGTCTTCTCTGGTTCAGTGACACCTGACGACTTTGTGCTTCGCAAGATCATCCGCTTAGATACTCTTACATATAAGGTCCATCCTTATTGTCAAATTATTTTCGGTTCAACAAAAAATTTCACTACCCGGTCCGGTTCTTGAGTTGATTTTATTTTATTCAGAACCCGGTCCGGTTCTTGATTAGAAGTAAACGCAGGCGTCTTGGGTCAAAACACGGCTATTGGCTAGTAGGCCTATATATATACACCTTCTAAAACCCTAAATTTTGTTTCCCCTGATTGATTTCTCGATCGTTTGCTCTCTCTATTCGCTGCGGCTGCTAGGGTTTTCGTCAACCGATCAAGGTATTTCCTCATCGTTCTTCATTCCCCCTTCGATCGAACAATTGATGTCATTACTCGATAAAATTTCCGATCTCGACCTACCGAATTACTCATCGAAATGTAATTTTAATTTTCCTCGTTCTGGTTTTCCGTTGGTTTTACAGATGGATTCAGCGATTAAGCATGCTCTGGTGGTGAAGGTGATGGGCCGTACGGGGTCTCGTGGTCAGGTGACGCAGGTGAGGGTGAAGTTCCTGGACGACCAGAACCGTTTCATCATGAGGAACGTCAAGGGCCCCGTCAGGGAAGGTGACATTCTCACTCTCCTCGAGTCCGAGAGAGAAGCCAGGAGACTCCGCTGATTGATTTCGCTCGGAGTTCCTAAGCTTCCGGTTAGGTTATGCTGCTATTCCTAATGTATTTCTTATGTGGAATTTTGTCTCTTGGTTTTGGTTTGCTGGATATCTGTTAAAGATCTTGGATCATCATGTGTTATTGTGGAAATTATAGTTAAATGTTTACAATTCTCTAAATTTCTGAGGAATTTTTTCCCAGTGTTGTTGAAATTGGTTTTGATTTGGATTTTGATTTCTTTACAGTATGTTAGAATAGAATGTTTTGCTGCAGTGTTAAATTGCAATGCAGAAATTCAGTGGAATTGGTATAGGTAAAAAATGCAACTTCAGGAGATAATTATGCATGATCATTTTAGAATTCAGATTGAATTGCTTTGTTTGATATCGAGTGGTTAATGATCATACACAGTAAGATGTGGTCTAGGTTGTAGTTTTGGGAGGGTCTGAGTTGGATACATGTTTACATATGACATATAATAGTTGCTGATAGAATGAATGCCGGCTTCACCTTTGAATCGGGATCTTCGTATTCCAAATTGCACCCTTCTAAATGTGCATACTGTTATATGTTTGTTTTGGCTGTGTTACAGTTTTGTCAAACAGACCTTCAAAGCTTCCGAGTGTTTTATGAAAAAAAGGTTGAATTAAACAATGTAGCTTGGGTTATTAGCATTCCTCCCATTCCCAAACTTTCTAGTAATGTGACATCCCTTCGTCGGCTTCTCCACATAGTACTGCCCAGTTATACACATACCTCCATTCTCATGCAAAAAAGCCTTTACACCCTCATTATTGTAGTCGTGCTTTAATGATCAGCAAAAGATGTTTTATCAGCTTGTAGTTTTGGCGAGGGACTGAATCCAATACATGTGTACATATGACCCACAGTATTTGCTGATAGAATTTGATGCATTATTGAGATTTGTTAGTGTGAATGAATATTGGCTTACCCTTTGAATTCGGATCTTGATAGTTGATATTCCGAATTGAACTCTTTGGGAATCATGAAGATACACAGGAAGTTTTATCTTTATTTTCAGCCTGCCAAATCTTCAAAAAATGCCATTAGAAGTTAGTTTTGGCAGTGTCACTGATTGTGCCCAACAGACCATCAACACTTTAACTGAGGAGTGTTGGAGTGTTTTATGAAAAAAATGGTTGAATTAAATATATGTGGCTCTAGTGATTAAGCATTCCTCCCAATTCCAAACCTTTGAACAATGAGGCATCTCTTCCCCTTCTCCTCACAGCACTGCCCACTTATACACATGCTGTTTCATTCTCAGAAGAAAATTCCCAAGTGTATTAGTGAAAACCTGTTGCTGTTGTTCAACACTACCTGAGTAACCCAAACTTAACGGCATAACACAACGAATACCCTAATCCTATACGTGCAAAGACCCTATTAGATCACAGAGAAGGTGAGAAGCAACCGAGAAGTGTCTGTTCAGTTCATCTGCTCGTTAGGTAACTGGATCAGCAAGTTTGGTATCACTTACATGTGAGGGCAGGAGGGTGGGCAATTGGGCATTGATAGGAACGGAGAATAGGTTAGGGTATCACTCATTTTCTTAAAATAAATGAATTCTGGATCTTCCTTCGAACCAAACACAGGTCAATTTGTTGACATTTATCACATCCATACAGGTTGGACCTCCTCCGATGATTTTGGTTTTGAAAACTGTTTACGGGTCTAATTCGTTTTCGGTTCTTGTCCTCTTTTCCTAGAGGTCACTGAGTCAGTTTGTTAAAACGTAGCTGATGATGTAGCTGAAAAGGATATGGTAGTTGAAGCTGATAGATTAAGTATTTAAGTGTGTTAAATATATGTTAAATTAGATTTTTCATAGCTAATACTCCCTCCGTCTCAAAATTTAAGTCATTTTAGCCTTATGCACAAATTTTAATAAAAACACTCATCCATCAATCAATATCATCATTCCACTAACTTTTTCATTAATTTTATTGCCCACTACATTTTTTAACCAATCAAAACCTTTAAAAAAATCAACAACACACAAATCATTACTATCCACTACCTAAAAAACCTAAAATGACATCTATTTTGATACAAAACCAAAGAGCTAAAACGACATCTATTTCGAGACGGAGGTAGTAAGATGTTTTGTAACTCAGCTGATAAAGTAGTTGATATAAACTAGCTGATCGGATAAAAGAAAATTAATAGAATTTTGAAAAATTTGGGTGAGTAGCTGTTGAAAATTCAATTTTAAAATCTAATTAAATTAAAGGGAAATTTACAAAAAGCCACCCCTTAAATATGGATGTTTTTACTTAATCACCCCTTAAATTTAAAATTACAGAAAATCACCCTTTAAATGGTTTTTACTTACAACTCACCACCCCTTCATCTATTTTCATTAATTTATCATTAAATATATTATATTTTAATATTTTTAAACTTAAATTTGATTATAAATATATTCAAAATTTTAATTTAAGGGCTCGATTATATTTTAGGGATAATTTTATTTATTTTTAAATAATAATAATAAATATAGCCTATAATTATTATCTTAATAATTATATTTAAGTTATATGATTAATTGATAACCTAATTTTTAAAATTTTAGGTAAATTTAAAGAAAAAAGTTGCATATAACAAATAAAATGGATCAAACTCATATTTTAAGTTGAAAATTATTAACTATTTATTATTATTTTTTAAAAATAAATAAAATGATCACTAAAATATAATCTAGCCTTTAAATTCAAATTTTGAATATATTTATAATCAAATTTGAGTTTAAAGATATTAAAATATACTGTAATATATTTAATGATAAATTTGAAGGGGTGGTGAGTTGTAAGTAATTTAAAGGGTGGTTTTCTGTAATTTTGAATTTAAGGGGTGGTTAAGTGAAAACACTCATATTTAAGGGGTGGTTTTCTGTAAATTTCCCTAAATTAAAATCTCATATTTAACTTATTTAAAACTATAACATATTAAAACCAAAAGTTCCAAAAAACTACTTGCATTGCCAAACGGACTCCTAATATGTGTGTTTTTTCTTTCAACATACAAGGACTTAACCAACTCGGGGTGGTCGAGCCGGAAAGGGCATCAGGATAGTACCCGAATGTTTTCGGTTTGACTTCCGGTGACCGCTCTTTGTTTACCAAAATCAATGACTATAATAATTTTTTTTGAAGTTCCTCCCAACTGCAACGTAAATAAGTAGTTCTCGTTCTTTAAAAGTTTTACCGTGATTAAATGGTAAAATTATGGTCTCTTCGTTTCTTTTATAATAATGATGTTTACCATTTATATTTTTGAAGGTTGATTTTAAGAAAAATATTATTTTAAAATTTACTATGAAATTATTTAATTTTTTTTTAAAAAAGGTATTATTTCATTTATATTTTGTTATCATTTTTAAAAAGAATGAATAATAAACTAGTTAAAAGGGAAATGAAGGGAGAGATGTTGAAAAGCAATAAAAATAATCCCATAAATTATTACTCCTTCTGTTATAAAATAAACAAAAAAGTTGCTTGATTTTTCAGCACGTATTTTAATAATATAAAAATTCTATAAAATATTATTTTTTAATGAATTTGATTTTAAAAAAATACATATAACTGATCAGTATGAAATTATTAAAAAAATTGATTAAGAAAATAATATTTTATAGTAGTGTTTTTTTATCTCCTTAAAAAGGACAAATAATTTTTATTTTGGAACGGAGGAGGAGGGCGGTTTTTGCTGTAATATGCTGTACATTCGTGATTTTTTTTGGTCAAATATACATTCGTGATTCATAATGATATGCTTGGTGCTTATGAACTGTTGAATGAGATATGCTCGGAGATACTACGACAATTTTTTAACACCTTAAGGATGATGATTGTAAATAAATGATTTTATTACATTATTAATTTATTATATCCTCGGGAGTTTAAAATTTTCAAAAAAATAAAATAAAATCCGTCACTTAATTTTTTTTTTAAAGAAATAAAATCAGCTTCGGAATCTCGTCGCGGGAGTCGGGATACTTCCAACAATTCATTCGTTTAAATAGCGACGTGCCTTCATCACGGCAAACGCTCTCTCTCTCTCTCTCGCTCCCTTCCCGCGCTGCAATTTACTCCTCCGTTTCTCCATCGCCGGCGTCGGAATTCAAGCTCCTCCGAGGATCTCGGATCCCTCTCTCTTCGATAGCTAAAACGCGAGCTCAATGGCGGCTTCGAAGGCGTTCGACGGCGTGGCCGCGGCGGCAATGACGGGAGAGCTGAGGAGCGCATTCGCCGCTGGGAGAACGAGGAGCTACGAATGGAGAGTGGAGCAGTTGAAGGCGATCCGTAGGATGATGGAAGAACGCGAACAGGAGATCGTCGAATCCCTTCGTTTGGACCTCAACAAGCCTGAATACGAAAGCGTCCTCTACGAGGTCCCTCCCTCTCGATTGATTTTCTTTCAGTTTCCAATCTATTTACAGAGTTGAAGTAAATTGCGACTTCTGTGTCACGCTTACAGATCTGAAGTTCACTTATGTAGTTATTATGTTTCTCCTTTATCTTGCCTTTTTTTCCCTCTTTGTGTGCAATTGATTATCAGTTTGTTATCTGTGCACATTTACCTATGCAGATCGTGATCGTAAAGAACAACTGCGACAAGGCTCTCAAGGATTTAAAACGTTGGATGAAACCAAAGAAGGTAGAACTTACTTGAATTAAACCTCTGTTAACGAGACCGTTCTGGAGTGTTCATGTCTTCTTTGGATTTTTGTCGATCACGAATTGTTGATGCAAAATCTTCCTTGGTTGCAGGTTAAAACTACATTGCTGACATTTCCGTCTTCAGCAGAAATAGTTTCGGAGCCTTTAGGAGTTGTATTGGTCATCTCTGCTTGGAATTATCCAATCTGTAAGCCAAGAGCATTCATATGCTCATACAGTCATGCATCTATATTCTATACTCTTCTTGCCTCAATTTTGCCTTTGTCTTTTTTTTTTAATTTAAAAAAAAAATTATGTTGTGTTTTGACTTCTTTTTTCAGTGTTGTCCCTCGACCCTGTAATTGGAGCTGTGGCGGCAGGTAACGCTGTGGTATTAAAGCCATCTGAAATTGCTCCTGCAACATCTTCGTTGCTTGCAAAATACGCGGAAGAGTACATGGACAACTCCACAATTAGAGTTGTTGAAGGAGCTGTTTTTGAAACCACTGCATTGCTGAAGCAACGGGGGGATAAAATCTTTTACACTGGTATGATCCCTTTCTATAATCAATCCTAGCAACAGTGCCAAGTAATTAAATGCCCCATATGGATTGAACTCTTAACATATATTTAACCTTGATTCGTAACTCGTAAGTTGCTCATACTGGGCGGGAAACTTCGGTACCTATTCCTCTTGATTAGATGTTCTTCTTAGGATGTGAAAACATGATCTAACATGAGATCTTGATCGAGTTAATTGGTCAAGTGTTACATTAGTTATATTTTTGTTAGTTGGCCGCCTGATTTGTTAACTTTTACTTTGGTCCTGATTTGAATTGAATCTGACCCACTTAGGTCCCTGTACTGTTAGTTGGCCTAATTTGTACATCAATTTTGGTAGTTGGCCTAATTTGAAAACATCTAGCTACTTTGGTCCTGATTTGTAGTAATCCAGTTGAACTGTTCCTGTTATTCCCCTTGCTAGTTTTCCCCGTACCCGTAAGATGTTCTGCAATGAGATGGAATGAAATGGAAAACCGCAAAATGAATCTGGTAGAACAGAAAAAAAGGCACATAAGATAGTGAATGCTTTCATATTCTCAATAGTAGCTTACACCTAACAATTTCTGACAAACTGTCCAGGCAATGGACGAGTGGGCCAGATAGTGATGGCTGCAGCTGCTAAACACCTCACACCTGTTGTGTTAGAGCTCGGAGGCAAATGTCCTGTTATAGTTGATTCAGACGTCGATCTTAAAGTACCGAAACAAAATGCGAATTTTATTTTCACTCTGTGTTCGCTCCCCTAGCATATTGTATTAGGATCTGATCACATGGTTCTCATATCCTGCAAGGTGGCTGTTAAACGGATTTGTCAGGGGAAGTGGGGATTCAACAATGGACAAACCTGTGTTGCTGCTGATCACATTATAACTACAAAGGACTTCGCTCCAAAACTGGTATATTTTCATACTCTTATTTTGTTTTTTCTATTATAAGATTGGGATCCACCTTTCTAATACAAAAGTTTAAGCCATTGTATAGGGACTTTCCCCTTCCTATATTTTGTGGTTTTTCCATTCCAACCCCAAGTCTACAATCCTCCATTCCTTCTTAATCCAGGTGGATGCTATAAAACAATGTTTGGAGAAATTTTTCGGTATAGATCCATTGTCGTCAAGGGATATGTCTCGTATTGTAAGTTCCAGCCATTTTGATCGTCTGTCAAAGCTTTTGGATGATGACAAAGCCGCTAGCAAAATCATCTATGGAGGTCAAAGGGACAAATCTCAGCTGTAAGGATTAGTGCTATCAATTGCCATTGGAGAAATAAAGCCTAGATGTAGAACTTAACCAATGACAAAGATGAATTTCTACGTGGCAGAAAAATCGCTCCCACTATTTTGCTGAATGTCCCTGGAGATGCTTTGATTCAAAATGAAGAGATTTTCGGCCCTTTGCTCCCGATCATAACGGTATGGTCTGAGACAATTTTTTCCAGTTAAGTGATTTAGTAACCAAGTAAGCATTTACTAGTGCTGATTTGGTTGTGCATTGGGATCATTCTAGGTTGAGAGGCTGGAGGAAAGCTTCGATATAGTTAATTCGAGACCGAAGCCCCTTGCTGCATATCTATTTACAAACAACAAAAGACTTGAGAAGGAATTCGTGACCACGATCTACGCAGGGGGCATATGCATCAATGACATCGCTTTACATGTAGGCATTCTGTGCTTCATGTGTCAACAACTGGTTCCTTGCTTTCTAAATTGTTCTAGTTAAGCTCCTACATCCATTTGTTGTTCATCTACGTATGATTTTGGTTGATTCACACAGCTTACAGTTCCTGCATTACCATTCGGTGGAGTAGGCGAGAGCGGAACTGGTGCATACCATGGAAAATTTTCTTTCGACGCTTTCAGCCATAAGAAGTCTGTTCTCTACAAGAGCTTCAAGTGCGACGCTTCAACAAGGTACCCACCATACACGACGAAGAAGCTCAGGCTGCTTAATGCTCTACTTGATGGCAGCTTCGCGGGTACAGTCAAAGCTCTCTTTGGATCGCCTAAACAAACGTCTATTACAGCAAAGAAAGCTTAGTTTGGCGAGGAGGTACCTTATATTGTGTATACGAATCTTATCTTCAATACTCGAATATAGAAAATCGCTACCTGTTTGTAAAGACTAAAAAAAATCTATTCCTTGATGCATACTCCGTCTTGAAAATGTTGGTAATCGCCTTCAGCATTTCAAAGTTTACCTTTACACATTTACAATGCCTGCGGATTTCTCTCGCATCTGTATCGTTCAATTCCCTTCCCGTTTGTCAACAAAAACTATGAGTTGATAGAAGAGATTACTTACAGATAAATGTCTTGAGGGTGTCATTTGATTGAAGCAATTCTTTGAATACCAACACCAGGTGTTCGGTTTGACCAGTTGAGCTCTACTTCGAGTGTTCTGGTCCCTTCTTTGTGGCTGTGACTCACAAGTTTGTATATTTCAGTATGCGATCCCTCATAAATCGCCTTGTCAAGTTGAATATCGACTCTTCCTAGAGTTGACTGGATAATATAATCAATCACGAGCTTGTAAGAAACCACTTGAAGTTATGCACTTCAGAGAAACTGAATATTGTTTTCGGGTTTGATCACATGGTTCTCATATCCTGCAAGGTGGCTGTTAAACGGATTTGTCAGGGGAAATGGAGATTCAAGTATTCAACAATGGACAAACCTGTGTTGCTGCTGATCACATTATAACTACAAAGGACTTTGCTCCAAAACTGGTATGCTTTCATACTCTTGCTCATAAATCACGGTGTGAAATTCCGAGAAATCCCGGTCGGGTTGTATGAAACGGGAGTTGTGTCGGGTTTATTTTGTGATCCTTTTCCATTCCAACCAGGTTTATTACATTAAAAAAAACATGGCAATTAACCATATAAAAAAAAAATGGAGTAATTGAGCGTGAGAGCCAAATGAATCGAAAGGTTAAGTTTGGTTTGGGAAGGGATCGTGAAAGTTTTGAAATGAAGGGAAAGAGACCCAACTCAAACCATCCCGACTGAGTCTTATGAAAACTGGAGCCGTATCGAATTTATTTTGTTTTTTCGGTTATAAGGTCGGATCTACCTTCTAAAACAACAACTTAAGCCATTGTATAAGCTTCCACTTATATTATGTGGTCTTTTTGGTATTTTTATTCCAACACATTTACATTCAATATCTAGTTTATCTTACACATTCATATATAAGCATTTTTAAAAAGGAATCTGCTCTTCATACCAGCTATCCAAGACAGAGGACTAAAAAATTGAGACTTTTGAGAGCGCCCAAGTGATAATTTCATTCATCTAATTCTCCTCTGGTTTGACGGTAATGGCTGCTATCGGGAAAAAGGTCATTGTCTGGAGTTGATTTGAACCTACTACTTAGGGTTGTTATATAAACTAAACAGCTCGAGCTCGGCTCAGGTCGACTCGAAAAAAACTTAACTCGAGCTCGTTCAATTACCTAAATAAGCCGAGACTGAATAAGATTTGAGCTCGGTTGAAAGCTCTGCTCGTTCGAGTTAAGCTCGAATAACTTGAAAGCTCTGCTCCCCTCGGCCAATCTTATACTTGGCAGTCGCAGAGTGTTGGTAAGATCGGCGCGAATTATGTGGTTGAATTTCAAATTTGGTCAATAGATTTAGCTGCTCAAATTAATGGGTTTGATTTCGCATAGTTTTGGTTTTAAAAAGGAATCTGCAATTCATACCAGGTAGCCAAAAAACCGGCCGGTTTGGCTAAATCGCTAAATACTTTGGAATTTTGGCTATTCTCCAAAATATTTTCAGTTTTTTGGCTAATTCGAAAAAAAATTCCCAAATCGTTGAGTTTTTATACACTTTTTAATGTGTCAAAATATTCTGGTACTAGTCCCCATAAGCTGCAAACGACCATCGCTGAAGTCTTTCCCCAACCGTCAGGCACTCAGGCCAACCCCAAACTTGCGTTCCTTCTTCTTATGATCAATCTGTGAAATACCCAAACAAACAGCTCTATTCAGTTCAGTCGAAACAGAAGAACAAAGGAAAGAGTGCAATACATCACACTCATCTCAATACAAGCAATATCATCGATTGATATCCTTATCGGCCCCCTAAATATGACTGTCCAGTTTTTTAAATCACCACAGATTTGGGAGAGGAACGACTGGTTAGAAATTCAAATGCAAGACTCACCTCTGCAGATAAAATAAAATTGAGACCCGTGTTGAGTCTATCTTCCAAAAATGCAGATACGCACCCATTTGAATCAATCTTTCCTCTAAGACGTGTCTACAAGAAGGAAAATGTTACATGCAGATAAATTGGCAGCCAATAGCCCAATAGAGTTTTCAATGGAATTTCAGATGAAATGCACATTCAACTATTTATGTTTCCTTCTTGCATCAATTTTGGAAATTAAAAAAGGCTTCCAACAATACTACATCCATGATCATAAAAATAATTGCATCCAAGTGTGCAGATGAAGAAACAAAAAGTAACAGACTTGCTCTCATTTATCAACATCTGATTTAAGGCGTCTCTTAAGCATAGCATGGAGGATTAAAGAGCAGAATCAGTAAGTACTCCCTAATCAAACAAAAGCCAAACACCACAAAGGTACACAATTGCTCATTGATTATCATCTGATTTAAACTGTCTCTTAAGCACATCAACTCATCAAGAGAGGGCAAAATGTTCGTTCTCTATACCGCATGGAGAAGTTTTAGAGCTCATAATATGACCGGATATCTAAATGTCATTGCACCATGACTTGTTCAGCCTTTAAATAAGGAGTTTTCTTAACTCCCGAATTTAGAAAGCTTCTCTTTTTTAATGCACACACCCCGGTTTTCCTTTTTTTTTTTTTTACGTTTATGGGCACATATTAGAAAAACCCTTTAAACAAAGAGGTGAAAGAGACCAATCAACATCAAACAGTATGGCAACAGAGAGTGTTAAAGAAAACCATTAGTCCAGACAATGGGCAAACAAAGGAAATTTTTTCTTGTTCCTTCTATTATGCTATATGTCATAGTATAATTACATGAATTGAAATTGGAATTAAAGCAGAAATGATGAAAGTACCTGGCCCAGAATATAATCATAACCAACACTAGTTGTAACTTCTTTTGACATGTTGTTGTACATGAACTCAGTTGCCAGCGAAACCTGCATGAGCACATGTCAGTAACAAGGCCAAGATAGAAATTATGAATGTGATTGTAGAGAACCCACATATTTTACAGATCAATTCTACCTTTTCAGACACCTTCTGGACATAAGACAGAGCAACCATTCCAGTGCTAGCAACCTGCCCTGTAGACACCTACAAAAACATCAAAACTTATCATGTAAAAGCGCAAAAGATTACATTCTTGACCTTGCCCAGTTTAAAAGGCAATGCCAAACCAACTGATGGCACATACACAATTAAGTAATCGAAAGTGTTAAATACACCCATATTTTTTACTATTGGCACCACAAATTCATTTTTTGTTGTTTTTTTTATAAATATATGCACATCAAGAGGCGCAGGGCTGTGAGTCTGTGACTCTTGAGGCGCAAGACTGTGACTCATAAGGAGCAAACATAACTCTTAAAAAACCTTCACACAAAAGCAAGACATATGTGACTTAAGAGTCACAGGCTTGTGACTTATGAATCATAGAGCTACGCCTCAAGAAGGGTATGTGTTTTGGGGGGGGGGGGGGGGGAGCGAAAAAATGAATTCGTGGTGTTAATAGTAAAAAATTGTGGTGCAAATAATAACACCCGTAGGTAACTAACAAATAGCAACTCAGAAGGTTATAAAACAAATGCCAAAGGAAAGAAGCAATTCAACATACCATCTTGTCTGTGCAGTATCTAGCAGCATAACCAAAACCAGATTTTCCGCGTTGACCATTCCAAAATACTTCTCCACCAAGAGAGAGATGAGGGGTCACACTCTGCAAGATTATCCAGAACAAGAATGACATACATTTATTTAACTGATTCAAATCTGATGCTAGACACAAAAAGTTAAATATCTTTGGAGAACAACTAGGCGTACAACTAAAGGAGACAGTATATAATACAAGATTTTAAAAAATTAAAAGTGTGTTTAGAAAAATGTTTAAAACAGCACTTTAGGTAACATTTTAGTTTGAGAAGCCGTGTTTGGCTTTGTATGGTAGCATTTAGCATTTCAACTAATGGTTGATATAACGTTTTACGCTATCAAAATAAGCGGTCTGACACACTACATCACAACTACCAGTACACTAATCCAACTGCTACCCGTTTGACACACCATACACACCCTTAATCTCCTTCACAGTTCAGTCATACTGCATAACAGTGCTTTAACTTCTGTGCATGGAATTTAATATTTCATGCGAATAAGGCATATACTACACTCTGAAAAAGCATCGATCTTACCTGTATGTAGCTAGCCCCAAACAATGCACCATTCCCCATCTGAAACTCTGCCCTATAATCTTTTCCCTGCAAGAATGAGACAGACAGACTTCCTATCACCAAAAGCATGAAACACTTGTTGAGTCAATGGATATGCACAAAATTTCACTTATCTTTGAACTCACTAAATCAAATAAATTGGGGAAATATATCTTTTGAGCTAACAAGATATATGATGCATACAATCACTGAGCAAGGCGAGGGACGGAAATGCCCGGAAAAATTTTCTAACCAAAATAAAAAGGGGGAAAATATAAGAAAGTGATCGCAAGACAAAAGGCGGAAAGGGCAGGACAAAAAAGCACTTGCAACTATGCTTCATCAATGACTTAAATTATGTAGAGATTTTCAGATTATGCTGATTAAAATTATAAATAGGGTTCATTTTCTGAGAGAAGCTCCTTATCTGCACAAATAAACAATGAGCACGCCAAACATACCCATCAAGACTCCTTATATTCTAGGATATATAAAATTGCCATTGGCTCCCATCCCTTCTTTAAATGCAAGATAACATAAGAAACGAAGAGTAAAGTAACATGAACCACAACTCACAACTGTTCTTCATGTTAGCTGACCATTCTAAACACTAGTTGTCAAATTCAATTGCAAGCACTAGGTTCATAGATGATTAAAATAATAATAGATATCCAAAGACATGCTTGTTATCAAAGGGATAAAAGTAAATTAATAAAATAGAAAGCAAGATATCATCAAGCAAACATAAGGCATTAAATTAAAGTTGCAGATCAAAAGAGCCTTTAATAATGTAATGCTCTATACTTTTATGGCTAATGCAGTAATATTCATTAAAAGAGAGAATGGTCAGCAGCAAATGACTAAGTACCTTGTAGTCAAAGGTTGCCATCCCATATGACATGTGTGGCTCACTCGTAAGCTGGCAAAGACAGAGTAACTCAATAAGGCTCTCAAAAACGAATCAACTCAAAGAACCATACAAAAGCAAGGTATTATGTAAAAGCATAAGTCATAGCAGAATATCTTACCTGCGCAATACCCTTCAAGATAAGGTTATCAGTCAAGTCACACTTAAATCTAGCATCTAGTCTCCCATCAGTCATTAGCCTCCCAATAAGCATCAACTGTATCCATATAACAGTAGAAGGGTTAGTGCAAGTGCCTGAAAGGTATTGTTGAACCATCAACAGTCAGACACTCGTTACATTTGAGTGAGTATGCCTACCTTTGGGTCTAAAAAATTTGTACCAAACACATAGTTTGCAGTGGGAATTTTAATTGTTTCAGTAGATTGAGAAGGAATTTCCGTTGGCCCTATCAGCAAGCTGGCAAAATAATCAAGAAAACGAAAAATAGGCCAAATTTAGGCACATGTTGATGCTATAAAGTCGAATTTTAACATCAAATTTGTCAATCATAGAGTACCTGTGGCTAAGAGCAAACTTCGGGTTGAGCATCTTAGTAAAATCAGCCTAAATCCTTCAAAAAGCTCCGGCTTCAGTGCCACTGCCACAAAAACATTTTATGTGAAGTCACATGGAATGACAGTTGTAAACAAACTCCTTCCTCATTTCTTCGGAATAGAAAATCTTGTCGGCTAGAATCATGCCCGAGAAATCTCAAATTTTAACACAAATGATCGATCGGCGGTCTAGGAAGAGCAATCGAAGCAAGCGAATCAGGAACCGGAAAACCTAATCACAAACAGGAAACAAATTGAAAGGGAAACGAAGTGAAGAGGAGAAGATAGTAACTGAGAGCTTCGCGGTGGATCCCTTCATAGGGGACAGGACAAGGAAGGTTGGAATACTCGACTCTCTCCTCCAATGCTTTGGGAGAATCAATGGTCGCCGGAGGAACTCCGTCCATTGGAGGGGCAGCCATGGCAGTAAACTATAAAGGTAGTACGCAGCTCCTGCTCCAGAGAATCGCTTCAGATGAAACAACTGCACAATCAATATGGAGAGAAGGGGTTGGAGGAAAGGAAAGTGTTAAATGGATATGATCCGAACCTTGTGTCGGGTATCCTAATAGAGTTGTTTGGAGAATAAGTTTGCCCTTTGTGTTGTTTTTCTCACGTAGTATAAATAGTCTTTACTACATTTTGTAATAGATTAAGGGCATGTTTGGTATCGATTATTGGGAATGGAAAATGGGTAATCGGAATGGATGATTACCGTTTTAGTGTTTGGTAGGACGAAACCCGGAATTAAATTGATTACTGGGAATCAAATCATCCCCAATTTCTATCCCTTTTCATCTCCCATCAAAAGGAGGGAGATCTCTTCATTCCCACTTTCCACCCTCCCAATTGTTCCCGTCTTCAACACTACCGGCACAGCTTCGACGGCCGATGCTGTTCCTCCACCTTCGACTGGCCACTGCTGCTCCTTCACCTATCCCCGCACCGGGCTCTCCAGATTTCCTCCACCTTCGCCGCCATCGTCCTCTCTACCTTCACCTTCGACGCCAACGTCCTCTCCAAATCTCCTCACCGCCATAGTCCTCTCCAGATCTCCGTCGCCATTGTTGTCCTCTCCCCAGCAACAGGCTCTCGAGATCTGTTTCCTCGTCGTCGCCCTCCTCCCAACATCGCCCTCCTCTCGCCATGGTTGTTGTCCTCTCCTGCTGCCCGGATGGCCATCGCCGCCCTCCTCCCGCCACCGTCCTCTCTAGAACACCTTGCTGCCCTCTTCCCACCCCATCCCCCCACCTCGACCTTCCCCGACCACATTAGGGTTCCAAATCCCCAAATCTGGAAGTAGGTTCGAAATCCCCAAATTGGGAGCAAATTTGATAAATTTTTTGAATGAGAATGTTGAATTTGTGTAATTTGGTGTTAATTTTGAGAAATTGGGAGCAGATTTGATGAATTTTTGGTAGATTGATTTTGTATATTTTTAGGTTGAATTTGGGAATTTTGATTCCAACATTATACCAAACAACATGTTTGAGAAATGACTCATTCCCAATTTTGATTCCCATTCCGATTACCTCACTCATACCAAACGGTAGGGGTGGGTACAAATCCCGTAAATTCCGGTCCCGTCCCGATCCCGGTGGAATTTCGAAAAAAAATAACGAATCCTGTCCCGGTCCCGTCCCGCAAAAATAATACGGGACGTTTGCGGGACGGGACGCGGGACGACTCGTCCCAATCCCGCAAATCCCGTCCCGCATATATTATATATATAAGAATTTAATACTATATATATATAATATATTATGTTATGTTGTATGTATTATACAGTATATTATGTTATGTTGTATGTATTATACAGTATATTATACAGTGTGTATAGTGTATACACACTGTAATGCAAGAGAGAAAGGTAAAGATTTTAGCCCCAGCCCCCAACGAAAGCTATACCACTCTGAAAATAGACACTGTACACACATACGCACCGTATATAATATATATGTATGTAGAGATATAGGGTAACCCGTAAAATATATTTTTTTTTTATAGATTTATATGTGTTATGTCTTTGAAAATCGTAAAATATACGGAAAATATTTTATTTTTTATAATCTTGTTTATTCGAGGGACAAGGTCCGTCCCGTCCCGGTCCCGTCCCGTCCCGTGAGGGACAAGGCCCGTGTGAGACGGAAAAAAAAAAGTAAATCCCGTCCCGGTCCCGTCCCGCAAAAAATACGCGGGACGACCTCCGTCCCGTCCCGCGCCCACCCCTACTAAACGGGGCCTAAGCTTTACATTGTAATTCCACATTACAGAACACTCTCAATTTTCAATGGAACAGTAGCTAGAAGCTTCATTTTGAGCTCAGCTCATCTTCTTCATTCAATCTCTCTCGATCAATCTCTTCTGTACTCAAATCTCTCAGCTCTTCTCTTGATCCTGTTAATATGGTATCAGAGCAGGCTCTTACGCTCTAGATCTGTACTGGATCTGCTCGATTGCTCACTGGATTGATGGCTGATCCTTCTCCTCCACACTCACCAGGATATGGATTTGTGGCCTTTGATCGTTCTCCTCCACCCTCTATTCATACATCCTTCTGACAATTCAGGTATGAATCTCTGTGCTATACATCTTGTTGGAGAGAATTATCGACGCTGGAGTCGATTATTCACCAAAGCTCTCTCAGTGAAGAATAAATTGTGGCTCATTGATGGCTCAATTGCTCAATCTGCTGAGAATGCACTTCAGTGGGACATATGTAATGATATGGTGTGTTCATGGCTTTTGAACACTGTCTCTAAGGACATCTACAGCACTATTGATGAATATGATATTGCTAGAGACATGTGGCTTGATCTAGAGGAGAGCTATGGTCAGAAAAATGGATCTCTAATCTTTGAGATCAAAAGAGAAATCCATGAGTGTAGACATGATGATTCCGAGCTCACTGAGTATTTTACTAAGCTCAAGGGACTATGGCGTAGACAATCTGTGATTGTGCCATCTATAAAATGCAAATGTGGAAAGTGTGAATGTGATTTGCAGAAACAGGCAGAGGAAGCTGATCTTGAGAACAAGACATTTTCTTTTGCATCTCAAGCGCAACTACTCGAGGATGAAGTGGCTTCAATGGTTATATGACATGAATGGGGGGCGGATCCCATAGCTTTTAGGGGTGGAAAACATCTTCTGACTTTGCATCATGTTACTTTCCTTTCTCCAAATTTCGCATCATGTTTTTCATGTGAAGGGTTGTTTCTGTATGACATATGTGTATGCTTATGCAGGATGACTACTTGTTTTTCATATGGGTGCACTTGTTGCATTGGTCCGTGTATCAGAACCCGGACGCACATGAGGAGGATGACCCGCGATTTCAAGAGAGCGGTCGTCGGTTACTTGATGACGACAATGATGCCAACAACAACGCCGGCTACTCGTTGTATGTGCCCGATGATGATGATGCTACCTCGGAAATCAATCTTCTGGTGTATCAGAACCCCGGATAATGAAAATAACAAAAGATTGAACTTGAAAGCAAGAATCTTGCTAACAGCCCACTAGAAGTAGAAGCAATCATCTCACTCTAACCTGCCCCTTGCGAGATGTGAAACAATTTTAATTACTAAACAAACAACAAATAACATAACCTCCAACGATTAAGGGCTTAATTAAACCCTCTCATTAGTCATTAGTCATTACAATTTACATGTGGAGGAGTACACAAAACATTTACATGAACAGCCCTTTAAGTTTAAACCCTTTCAATTCAAACCCACCCACATTTTTTCCTCTTTCTTTCTTTTGGTCTGAGCAGTAACTACAATTTTCATGGACTTCCTCCATTCCTTCTTAATCCAGGTGGATGCTATAAAACAATGTCTGGAGAAATTCTTCGGGACAAATCCATTGTCGTCAAGGGATATGTCTCGTATTGTAAGTTCCATCCATTTTGATCGCCTGTCAAAGCTTTTGGATGATGACAAAGCCGCTAGCAAAATCGTCTATGGAGGTCAAAGGGACAAATCTCAGCTGTAAGGATTAGTGCTATCAATTGCCATTGGAGAGATAAAGCCTAGATGTACAACTTAACCAATGACAGAAATGAATTTCTATGTGACAGAAAAATCGCTCCAACTATTTTGCTGGATGTCCCTGGAGATGCTTTGATTCGGAATGAAGAGATATTCGGAATGAAGTGATAAAAAAAAAAAAGAATGAAGAGATATTCGGTCCATTGCTCCCGATTATCACGGTATGATCTGGGACGATTTTTGGTGACCAAGTAAGCATTTACTAGTGCTGATTTGGTTGTGCATTGGGATCATTCTAGGTTGAGAGGCTGGAGGAAAGCTTTGATATAGTTAATTCGAGACCTAAGCCCCTTGCTGCATATCTATTTACAAACAACAAAAGACTCGAGAAGAAATTTGTGACCACGATCTACGCAGGGGGCATCTGCATCAATGACATCGCTTTACATGTAGGCATTCTGTGCTTCATGTGTTAATAGCTGGTTCCTTGCTTTCTAAATTGTTCTAGTTAAGCTCCTACATCCATTTGGAGTTCATCTATGTATGCTTTCGGTTGATTCACACAGCTTACAGTTCCAGCATTACCATTTGATGAAGTGGGCGAGAGCGGAACTGGTGCCTACCACGGAAAAATTTCTTTCGACGCTTTCAGCCATAAGAAGTCTGTTCTCTACAAGAGCTTCAAGTGCGACGCTTCAGCAAGGTACCCACTACCCACCATACACGATGAAGAAGCTCAGGCTGCTTAATGCTCTACTTGATGGCAGCTTCGCGGGTACAGTCAAAGCTCTCTTTGGATCGCCTAAACAAACGTCTATTACAGCAAAGAAAGCTTAGTTTGGAGAGGAGGTACCTTGTATTGTGTATACGAATATAGAAAATCGCTACCTGTTTGTACATCAAATAAGTTACACGACACGAGTTCTCTTCTGTTGGTGTGTAAAGACTAAAAAAATCTATTCCTTGATGCAAATTCCGTCTTTAAAATGTCGGGATTCCTAGATATACATGGCCTAAAAAATAATCGCCTTCAGCATTTCAAAGTTTACCTTTACACATTTACAATGCCTGCGGATTTCTCTCGCATCTGTATACAATCGTTTCCTTCCCGTTTGTCAACAAAAACTATGAGTTGATAGAAGAGACTACTTACAGATAAATGTGTGAGGGTGTCATTTGATTGAAGCAACTCTTTGAACACCAACATCAGGTGTTCTGTTTGACCAGTTGAGCTCTACTTCGAGTGTTCTGGTCCCTTCTTTGTGGCTGTGACTCACAAGTTTGTATATTTCAGTATGCGATCCCTCATAAATCGCCTTGTCAATTTGAATATCGACTCTTCCTAGAGTTGACTGGATAAGATAATCAATCACGAGCTTGTAAGAAACCACTTGAAGTTATGCACTTCAGAGAAACTGAATATCAAGCTGCTGCTTATGTTATATCTCATTTTATGTTGGTCCTAGATCATAAGATAGCAATTCCATGAAAATCAAAGAAAAGATCATTTCACATTTCTGAGAGCAAGAGCTACAACGCTGAGAGCTGAAGGGTGAAAGTAAGTCGAGAAAGCAGAAAAATACTACTATATATTCTCTTTCCTATTCCAGTGGTGGGCAAAGTGCCAACAGAGATAACATTCATACGAGAAGGTAGTTCCTGAATAACACCATGTATTATCCATGAAGGAAGAGCAGAGTAAAAAAAATGTGTACCTTCCCGAAAGTGCTCTTGCCTTTGCATACCATACGGAGAAGCTGCCCCTTGGGTGGCACATCGAAAGCCCATGTAAACACCTCTTTCCATTCAGGAGAGTTGCTGAAACGTACTGCCTGAAAGATTGTGAAAACATTCATATGAAGAAAAGCCTTCGTTATAATAGGTTGCTGCGGAAGGGCATGAGAGAACCCATTTCAAAATGTTCTAAACAGCGAGTAATCAATAAAAACCAATGGCCTCGGATGAAGCCGAAGAGGTTAGAGATAAAAAAGAAGAAGATGAAGAAAACAGTTAAATAAGATATGGCAAGCAAATGCAAAACAAGAGACACTTACTTTAGTGTGCTTTAGTGGTAAAACCCCTATAGTAAATTGACAATAAGCACTTGTGTATGATGTTGATTGCTTGAAGTTGATTCCTCGGTGTATTGTAACAATCAAACATCCGGGTAGGCAGCTTAATAAGATGCTGGCTCTCTCATAGAAACTCTGGGGGCGGGTTTTGATCAGCATTTGCAGGGACGGGATAGCTTCAGATGTGGCCATTTCTTGTGATTTTGCTAGATCTACAGGCATCGCTGGCCAAGAATGCTTCACTAAGTACAGAGTATCCAAAATAGATTCTTGTGCGGCTTGAGTTCCAGACTTAAGCGCTCGTGCTAAGTTGGAAAGACACAAAGTAGCTGCTTCAGAAACCTGAAGCTTAGGGAAATTGCTGAAGAGAACATGTATAGTTCTACAGACCTCCTCACTTATGGCATTTGGAGACCACAATTCTTTTTCTAAAGCAGCTGTACAGGAGCAGGAAGAAAGCCTTATGTTACAAACACCAAAACCGTTCCTCAGATATTGAGGATACTTGTTACACAAGGACACATATTTATCATAATATTATGTATGGCATGATAATCTGATGCATATTTAGGTATAATTGGAAGAAATGCGCCTCAGTTAACTTAAGGGTGTATTATTTTGGCTTTTGATTTCGTTTCATGCAAGTTGAACGACCACAAAAACACTACAATCACGTGGAATATTCAGACTGATCAAAGATCAAGCTGCAGATATTTACCTGTGAGGGATGTGATGACCTCATTTGACACATAATCTTGTAGTTCGAGATTAGAGAATAAAAATCTAACGAGTAGGGAAGCCTGAACAGCAACCTCTAAATCAGGAGAGATTAACTGCTTTTGAATAACCATAATGCCACCGGCTTCTACAACAGCTCGTCTATTTGTTCGACTGTTTGCGACAAAGTTCTGCAAGGCGCATATTGCAACCATTTGTGTTTGCAATGTAGGCTGGTCTTCAAGCAAACTAATAAGAGCACGGCATGCGTTTATGGACTCACCACATCTAGCAAGTCCTCCATGTTGAGAGAGGTCGCCCAGAGCTAAAGCTGCAAGAAGCTTACCAGACTTGGATCTGCTTTCTGGGTCCAACAGATACTGTGATAAAGGAACTATTGCATATTTTGAGACATTCATTTCTCTGACGCTTGCATTATTAAATAGAGCTTCAAGTAATCTTCCAGCAGCTTCTTCACACTGGTGAGATATTAGCAGGTCTAATAAAGCCTCTACTGCATAAGCCTCAGCCATCATCACAACGCTGTGTGCGTCCAATCTTTCTAGGGCATTTAGAGAATCAAGAGCTATTTGAACAGTACTTACATTTGATGAATGTAACATTTTCACAAGAACAGCCAACGGAACTTCAAAGTAATATTCAAGATGCAAAATATCAGAGAGAACTAATGCAGCTGATTCCCATAATGATGAATTGGGAGATGTAGGATCATCCTGCATAATAATTCTGGAAAGCTCAAAAATTCCTCCAGCTTCAGCAATTTCTTTCGGCCAAATTGCAGAAATCTTTTCCAAGGACCTGACTGCTGTTTGTTGTAAAGACGAAACTCCAGTTCCGGTAAGCTGAACGAGTGGAAATACAGCTTTTTTCGTGATGGCGTCTTGCTGAAAGTGATCATGCGCTAGTAGATGAGATAACAACTCTGTACTCAGCTGCTGGATTGCTTGGAATGATGAATCCAAAAACTGTAT
This sequence comes from Persicaria tinctoria, assembly GCA_037127255.1. Lineage (NCBI taxonomy): Eukaryota > Viridiplantae > Streptophyta > Magnoliopsida > Caryophyllales > Polygonaceae > Persicaria > Persicaria tinctoria. The sequence goes on from JBANSL010000012.1 coordinate 15,350,028, forward strand.
TAACGGTTCAAGAACAAGGCTAGAATTGAGATTTAGACTTGTCAAGTCACGTGGCTTCTCCACAACGTTAACTAATGCCTGAAGTGCAGTGTGTTGTCCCAACATACTCAACTCAGTATAGTGTAGAAGTGTGAAGAGGGGCTCTACTATCCTTGTAGCAGCTGAACTCCTTGCAATTGCACCACTGTTAGTTAAGATGCGAAACAGCTCTAAAATCGTAGAACAAAGTGAACTGGGTGCCTCAGCCAAAACAGCAAGACTATTACTAATGGCACCGGCCTTGACCATATCAACCTTGCGTGGAGTCCGATCTTTCCCTAGTTTTAGCAGAGTTTTTATACTAGCCTCAATCAGTCGATAATTAGACCCAGAAATCAAACCTACAAGAAGGCCCACAATCTCATATCCTAAAGCAAGCTCCACTTGTTGATCATCATCTAACAATTTCTCTAAAGCGCAGACGCCAGCTTCCACTTCTGAACGATCACGAGATTCCATCAGTGTTATAAGGGGCTCTATGCACTTGGTGGCCAGTGGCAATGATCTGACTCTGGGATTGTCGAACATGGTGCAACAGAGTTGTGCAGCTACCTTCTTCAGCTCCATTGAGGATGCGGAAGATAAAATCTTGTAGACGCTCCCCAGAAAATTTCCATCGGCATTGTCCAACAGAGGACCTTTTGTGGAGATTCCAGTGGTCAACTTAAGCAAGGCCCCAAGTACAGCCTCCTTCTCACTATCTGATATGATATTAAGCAGGTCAACAAGAGGCTGAATGGCCCGTTTTGCCATTTCAGAGTCTCTGATATAGTCCACTTCAAAAAGATAACGAAGAGCTTGGGCTGCACTTTGCCTAGCATTTCTAGATCCCAGCTGTAGAATGGTTATCAGTTGGCTCACTGAATCAGGTGCTGCTCTATGGCGAACTACAACTGCATTGCTGAATAATAGCCTCAACAATTCTGCAATTGATGCTTGGGTTGATTCTTGAGGGCACAATGTTAAGTATTTTGGGAGAGCTTCCAAAGCCCCTGCTTCCGCAATTATGAGTTTATTTGCATCACAATCTTCTGCAATTTGGATCAATAGGTTGACTGCAGTTGGAGGTGCACTAGGTCGATCTGGCATAAGCCTTAAAAAATCAACCAATAAAGGAATAGCTTTTCGAGAAATTGAACCAATCTTCACATCGTGAATCTCAAAAAGGTGCATGAGAACAACTTGATCAGGATCCATTACCAGGGAAAACTCATTCAATAGAGCAATAAGGTTTGGTGTGCCCGAATCTATGCAACCAATCATTGCTATTAAGCCAGAAATTGCACCCGAGTTTGCAATTGTTAGGAGTACAGCCTTGTTTCCATTGCATACAAGGCTAGCTAATGCTTGGGCTGCGAAGTATTTATCAATCATTTGAACAGACTTCACAAGAAGTGCAAGTAATGGGATGATTCTCATTGTTGCTGGAGTGTTAACAACATTAACATCTTGGAATAGTATGGTTAGAAGCATAGAAATAATCCATGCACCCCCAAAATCTTCCACTTCTCCCTGTCAAAAGAACAGACATGCAACCAACACAGGAAAAATGTTTCAGAACAAGCTTGATACATTCTGATATCATGCCATGAAGGCCCCAAGGAGCTCTTGATATAAAAAGAGAGCATGACACTCTCATAGAGATACTATATTTTTCCTAAATGCGCGAAATAGCAGCCGATACAACCTGCTTCATTCATTTCTAATAAAAAAAAAACAGTATATTTAAAAAAAAAAAAAAAATAATACAGGAGTATATCTAACATAATGCTTAAAATATCACAAGACAACGAATATTGGGTAAAATATATGTAATACCTGTCTTTCAGAAATAAAATTCATAAGCTTCTCAGAAAGGGCTTCCACGACTCCAGCGTCCATTATGAAGTGTTTGTTCTTCTGATTACAGGAAGCGATTATTGATAGTAGCCACAAGGCAACAGTACCTCCCAGAACAGTGACTTGATCAGGAATCTCTGAGCCATCTGCTTCAGTAGACGCTTTAGCCTTAGGAGTCCGGGCTTCAGTAGACGCTGTAGCCTTAGGAGTCCGGGCTTCAGTAGACGCTGTAACCTTAGAAGCCCGGGCTTCAGTAGACGCTGTAGCCTTAGGAGTCCGGGCTTCAATTTCTGAAGAGCAACACAAATAATTTTGTTTCATCATGTCTGATAAAGCACAAATGAGAAGCTTTAAACATCCTGACATGTCAAGTAAAGCCATAGTTTGCTGCTTCTGCTCTTTAGCAACACATATAAGTATTGCAGCAGCTCCAACTCTGGCTTCTAGATTAGAATATGTCACTATTTTATTTGCCACACATGAAACTACTTTTGGTTTGGCAATCAAGACATTGGCAAGCACCACTGGTTGGTCCTCACAAAGTCTGGAAATAATTTCAATTGCTTTGTCCTGCACCAGACAAGGCCCTTCAGTAAGACAACATAGAACAGATTCCCAGCTCGATGGAGCTTCAACAATGGTTGACCATAGCGGATATGTAACACTTGTGCTTTCTTTTGGTCTTGACAAGAGAGATATTACTCCCAAGATTTCTAGAGCACCAGAATCATCCATATCCGGTGACTTCAATGATTCAAGCAGCAAAAGAACAACGGAATGAAATTGGGGCTGCTCCTTAAATACATTTCCCACTGAGCAGTGCTTGAGCAGTAAGCGAAGAGCACGTGATGCATTTTTCTTTCCTTCTGAAGACCCTTCCGACATTACTCTCGCCAAAGCTGATACAACATCTTCACCCACAGCTTCGGCAGCAACCTCAGAATCAGAAAGAAGATTTGCCAATGCAGCAACAGCTGCCTCGGCAGCATGAAGGAAAGAAATTTTAGCCAGTCTGATTAGAGGTTTTACTTCTCCCACAGGAACAAACTTGATCTTTCCTGAACTCCTTTGCCTGCTATGCCAGGACAAAGAGCTTAATGCTCGAGCAGAGTTTGCACTGAAACTGTGCTTCTTGCTGGACAAAAGCCTCATGCATGGTTTAACAATCTCATCGGTTGCAAGACTACTACAGATATCTTTTCTGGCATCAAAAAGATCAGCTAGCACCGATGCAACCAACTCTCGGGTTTCTTCACTAGAATCATGTAGAATTTGTACAAGAGATTTCAGTGTTGTGTTTGCTGTAGCTCCACTCTGCACAAGATCGTTGTGTGTTGCCATGGTAAGTAAATGACCTAGAAGTGTAATTATGTGTTCTTTTGAAATGGGGAAGTCACCTAAGAGCATTGCCCTTATCTGATCTATGGTGGTAGAATCTGCAGTATGAACAAGCTTCTTAAGTGCTTTGGCTGACACTTCTTGCCCTTTCGGTCCACTATTTTTAAGGTGGCGAAGGAATGCTGGGATAGCACCAGCATTTTGAACAGATGCACATATGTCTGCACTGTGATAGCACAAATTTGACAAAACATCTCCTGCAGCTTCCCTTGTCTTCTGCGGTCCCATCTCTAACAGCTGCACAAGTGGAGGAATCCCTCCAGCTGCAGCAATAACCCATTTACTGTCATCAATTTCATCCACCATAACTGCCAATAGCTGAGTGGAAAGCTGCTGATGCTGCTCACTGGACCAACCTAAGAATGATATCAGCAACTGAACACCTTCTTTCCCTTTCAAGGCCACCCACAATCCTGCTTCATCCAAGCACAAACTAGTCAGAGAAACTACCAAATGCTTTTGCATTTCAGCAGCAACTATGATTACTAATCCTATCAAGATCTTCTTCGCTTCAGCATGATTGAGCCATCTTGAAAGATAACTGTTGCCATAGAGACTAGCCAATGCCTCAAGAACTCGATCGTGGGCGAGCTTGCTTTCTTGCGTCTTCAGCAGCATAGCTAAAATATGCTCCACCCATTTCACATTAAATGGCTCCTCTTTTAAAGGAAATTTGTCCTCAAAAACCATCAAACAGTAAGCAAGAGCTCCAATTACATCAGCAACTGCGGTAGAAATGCGAGGAGAGCGGGCAAGTTCTGCGAGATATAGGATTACAGAAGGAAACCCACCACAAATGCTGGCCAATGCACGTATTGAATATTCTTGAACTACCTGACCATATTCCCCATTAATGCAATTTTTAGACGGGGCTACCACAGCACCAATGAGAACATGAATACCACCTGCCTCCACAACACTTTTCATAGCTTCAGCCGAGTTTGAAGAAAGGGCCTCTAAAGCATCTGCTGCACTTGCACGGACAGCTACATCATCTTCATACAGAAGCCGAAGCAAATTTTTCAACGCCCCAGGATCTAGCACTTTATGTATATGTCCCTTGATTGCAGGCATTATACGAGCCAAAAGGGAAGCAGCATTAGACTGAGAGGCTGTATTTTCAGATGAAAGAAGTGTCATAATAATATCCAATCCTCCTGCAGCAATTGTTTCTCTACGATAATCATCCTTCTGACCACATAGATTCCTTAATGCCCCGGTGACATAACTTTCAACCACTTTGTCTTGAGTATCCTTTAAACTTAATTGTTCCAGTAAGGTAGGCACAACACCCTCAGTCACAAATATTTTAATGACTATATGATTATCAGCAAATCCGCCACATGAAACTTCATATATTGCTTCTGCTGCAGCCTTCCTCACCTCATATGAATTTGATTTCAGAAGTGATAGTAGGGCTGGTATGCAACCACCCAGAAACACCTTCATCCTCAGGTCTTCATCTCTACTCAGAATGCTTATAGTTGCAATAACATTCACTTTTGCCGCAGGAATACCTCTCTTCAGTATAGACATGAATAATGGCATTGCACGACTATGTGATCCAATAAGCAACCTTACGTCTTTTCTCGATTTTGCAAGTACGAGCAATCGAGCTGTAATGGATTCCTCATCGTGTGGTGAAGATGTGTTACCAAGCAGTTTCTCAATAAGTCGAGCAACATTAGCCATTGGGTCTGACTGTTCCATGCCTTTTGCTCCATTTAGTTCCCTGAGAAAACAGTGAATTTCCAGGAGACATAAATCACTTAATGAAGAAGCTAAAATAAGTTGTTGCTCCACATGCAAAGGACACTTACTATATTGTGAATTAGTTATTCCAGTTCATTATGAATTGTAGAATATGTTGTGTCAATCCACATTCAAAGGGCGTTTACTATGCAATTCATTTCTATTGTTTAGATAATACTGATGTTCATTTTGAAGTTTTGCATGTAAGAGAAGTTCAATTAAGAGAGCAGAAAGAACCTTAACCGAGAAGACAGGGCTTTGAAATCTCCTCGATCAAGGGAACGGTCCTCTAGCATTTGCTCCTATACTAGGCACTGGATACTCCTCGAACACCTGCCAAACAAAAACCACAGCTATTTTATCTTAAAAAATTATACTGCATGGACACAGAAAGATAACTGATCTCACCAAAACAACAAAGCAATCCACTAATCCAGTCTCTACGAGGCTATAACTGCTATCTCGTAACTACTGTAAGTCTGCAACTTCATTTTCATCCATCGCAAGCATCTTCAATCCACTTATTCAAGTTCATATAACCTATCAAGTAAATGATCAAAGGAAAACGGGGACAAGAGTTGGTATTACCTCGCCCCGTGTAAAATTCCTCAGTACTTCGCAATCTACCCCTTCTCCAACCCCGAAAATTTCCACAAACCTATCTTATTTGCATCCAGAAATATCTTCCACGGCCTCGCCGAAGAAATACGCACAACCATTGAATACTAACTCACCGGAGCAAAATCGTCTCGCCGTTCTATTTCAAAATACAAACACATCTGTCACAATCAACGACAATAAAACAAAGATAATCAAACGAATTTAGCTAGGTCATTAGATAAAACATAAAGATAATCACACGAATTTAGCTAATATTAGCGACAAAGCCAGCAGAAACAGAGTTACGAACGATCATTCGATTGGACGAAAAAACGAAAAATGTGACCAGAAGGACATCAGATGAAGACTAAATCACAGGAAACTAGGATCGGAGAGGTAGGGAGAGAAAGGTTACCTCGTTTTTGCAGCGGTGCGATAGGGAAATTTTGAAAACCTCGATACTACAATGCGCCAGTCAGATGAATGCCACCTGAGCATTAAGAGCGAAAATAGGTTTAGGTTTAGGCATTCGTTTTCGCTTTGGAGTTGGTTTTGGCTTTGATTTTGATTTTGGGGGAAGATGCGAGAATTGAGAGTTCCATCAATGGCGGATGAGAAAGAGAGGGGGAGAAGATGTTTCTCGTTCCCCATCCAACGGCAAATTGCGGGAGCGCTGTTTCTCTCTCATGCACCTGATTTTGCCTTCCTTTTATTTTATTTTATTTTATTTTTATTTTTTGATAAGGTGAAGTCGGCAGACGGCGAATCGTTAAACCTGTAACGAAGATAACAAAAGGTGCAAACTAGGCAGTGACAAGCAAATAATTCCGAACGACCTAGCAAACTTAATCCTAACACGTTGGGAACCCACATAGACTACTAACCGAAGCCAAGTGCTATCAAGTAGCAGCATCGCTGGCCAGCGGTACATCAAGAGTCCTTGTGGGCAGTGAAGACAAACCTCTAAGGAAATTTACGGATCATGGATATGCCTCGATACACACCGTCTCAACCCCAGCCAGACTCGACTCCGAGACGCCAGAGCCCCAACTAAGAAAAGGACTGTCGCGGCCAACCAAAAGAGCAGCCGATAACCACCCAAAAACAAAGCACCTGAAAACCCTTTCGGGTGGGGGTTTGTAAACGAGGTTGCGCCTCTTTCCTTTTATTTAATATTGCAGAGTATAAACTATATATTTTTTTATTAAGTAAAAATTCGATACACTGAACAGTTCCGATGGGTCAAAAGGCCGAAAAAATCAACGACGGATAAACCGTCAATACAAAAGAAAGACAAAGACATAACAACAAAGCAAAAAACCAAATTACAGAGATGCAGTAACAAGCGCAAGCTAGCACTATCACTAGAGGAACGGAAGCGGTGTGCGATATCTCGTCTGTCAGTTGGTAGAGGCACGTAGGGAATCCTTGGAAAACTAAGGGGAAACCTCGTATTTGGACTCTGAAATCAAGAGTCTTCGGGTTTCAATCACATTCACGATCTATTGCGCGTCGAAAAAGGAGAAGAACATCGCTAAAAAACCGGTAGCTCTAAACCAAACCACACTACAAGCAACTTGGCACCACCTAGCAAATCCACATACGTTTTTTTTCCCTCTTCGGGCTGCCTTGGGCCCAAAGCAAAAATTATGGCCAAGACCAAACAACAACGGGCCAACTCGGGTCCAAGGGAAAACCTTAAGGTCCAAGGCAATCAGAAGCCGTCGGTCCAAGTAAGAACATCAATCGGCTGTCCACCGACCAAGCACCAACGACACTAGACATAGGCCAGAGTTCGGCGATTTGAGGGAAGTGGGCAAGAAGGAGCGGAACCAAAACCACCGACCTACAAAAGCCCCATCCCAATTTCACAAGAGAGGATAGTCTCGACACATCCCCGCGGACAGAAGAACCCAACCGAACAGGGGGGGGGGGGGAAGCGAAAGCGGGGGTGCCGAATAGGGTGGAGGATGAATATGAACTAGGGGTGACGCCGTCGGAGCCACGACACTCACGACTCATGAGTGCTTCAAGGGTGGAAACCGCCGCCAGAGTGAGCGAGGAGGGAGCGGAGTATAAGCCGATCACCAAAGACAGTGATGGAAGACGATTCAAAAAACATGGGTCTGAAAATAAGAGATTTGAGAGGTTGATTTGACCTAGGTTGAATTGATTTGGAGGGGGATTAAGATCCTTGTTCATAATTGATTCCATGGACGGAAGAAGAAGAGTACTCAAAAGATCGAGAGAGAAACACGCGAGATTGCCACGAATCGTTGGCCTCGGAATATTTCGAGGTTACATTCGAGGCTACTATCCTCAATTATACTTTAGAAACTTTTTTTCGATGCAAGTTAGAATCGAAATATTTTTGAGGCTGAATTTTGAGGCCATTTGGCAACAGATAAAAATTTGAGGCTTTCTTTGAGTCCATATAACAACGATAAATTTTCACGGCCATCTTCGAGGCTTAATTCGAGGGTGATTAGCCTCGAAGTAACTTCGAGGGTGATTAGCCTCGAAGTAACTTCGAGGCTATTTTTGATGCTATGTTCGTGTGTAGTTTAGCAACTAATTTTATTTTCGAGGTTAAGTTCGATGTTAGTACCATGAGTACTGAATTCAAGGGTAACGCCGTAACCATTTTTGAGGCGAAAATGTGGTGTGAATATTTAAGAGGAAAAACGAGGCTAACTTCGAGGCTATAACACACCAACCTCATTTAATGTTACAATGTACTTTCCCATATACACATTCCAATCTATAACTTCATTCATGGACTCAAAACCCACCAATCCAAACTTCTTTCTCTTCTTTAGCCAATATTCTCAAAATGAGATTTGATTCTCTTGCCCTTTCATATGTGCGATTTATTATGTTTATTAATTAAATCATTATTGTTAAGTAACTTAAAATGAAATGTTGAGAAATATTATGTGATATAATTTAATTTCAAAATAATATCTTAAATTAAAATTATGAAAAAAAGGAAGAAAACGAAATGTGTGGGAAAATAATTGGTGAATAGCCTCAAAAGTAAGAATTTGATGGTAAATTTAAAGCTAGTGGCATGTAATATAGCCTCAAATTCTTTGTTTTGAGGCTATATGTTATAGTTTAAGACAGACATTGAGAGCAAATATGAAAGAAAATTTGAGGGCAATGCTATTCTCTAACCTTTAAACTTTGATCTCATATATATTTTTTATGCCAAAATCAAGGCTTTTTAACGTTAAACCAAAGTGTAGGGTAAATTTAAGGCTAATTTTATTGTTGTTTAATGCACTACAATGGCTTGAATTAAAATTACAAAAAACGGAAGAAAAATGAAATGCATAAGAAAAAATAATGGGTTAATAGCCTCAAAGATATGAACTTGAGTGTATATTCGAAGCTAGTGGCATCGAATGTAGCCTTGAGTTCTTTGTTTCGAGGCTATACAAGATTTTTTAAATATCTAATTTATAATTGTTTATTTGTCTCATCATTTTACATGGTTTTATATTTAATTATATAAAACTACTTTAAATTATTATCAATTTATTATTGGTGATGTTTTTTTTATAAATATATAAAGAGAGAATGGGTAATAACGAACTTCAAGTGCATTTGATAGATGGGGAGAAAATAAATGCTCTTGTATGAAATGTAAGAATGGAAAGAGTTTTGTTGACAACTATTATGATTTATGAGTGAATTGTATATGATGAGACACCATTGACCCAAGTAATGCACCATTCAAAAGAATCATCGAGCTCTTGTGTAAATGGTTTTAACTTCTTTGGGATTTTAAAGCATATTTGGATTAATAATTTTAAAATCAATCAATTATATATAATAAATGAGAAGTTGCATGAGACACGTGGTAGCTTCTCCTTAATTGGAGTCATATGAACCAATTACAAATTTTTTAAATAATCAATATATGCATAAGATAAAATTTTATTCTAACTCTATATAATCAATATATCTATATATGCATAAGATAAATTTTGACCTAATTTGATTAGATATGGATATATTTTTAGAAGATATTAACCAAATTAAATGGTTAAGATCATGTTTGTTCTCTTATTAAAAAAATGGTTAAGATCTATTTTTATAAATATGATACACATGTTAAAATCTTTTAGTACCTTGTCATCGTTTTGAAAATATCATAAATGTACAATCTTTGTTTCAAGTGTGCGTGTATATATTTATATATTCATATATATTACTCAATATACATATATTAGAAAAATATGTGCCAAATGAGTTTTCAAAAATTTATATTCATATTAAAATATACCGAAGGGAAAAAAATACATTTTATGAGCTACGAGGTAAAATTTATGAATTTCAACAAGAAAAATATGTGCCAAAATAAAAAAAAATCTATATTAATTTCATACATTCTGGATGATCCTTATGATTTTCAATCTTTAAAGACATTCAAAAAATCTTTAATGAATTTATAAAAATGATAAATTTGTGAGTATTAGTCTTTAAAAAATTATTATAAAAGTAAATTATAACCAAAATATAAACTTGGTTTTCGATAAAAAAAAATAAAAATCTGTCACAATAGTGTATAATTTATGTACAGAATTTCCGTTTAGCGCAGGTATTTTTTCCGTTTAGCGCATGGTCTGGTCGCAACGACCACTGGGTTAACTGGTCGCAACGACCACTAGGTCAACTGGTCGCAACGACCATATGGTCGCACCGACTACCTGCGTACTGGTCGCACCGACCATCACCCAACGAAGGCCAATCTGTAACTTCTCTTCTTCAGTGGCGGCCTTCAACCGGCGGAGGCCGCAGATCCTTCCAATTCCTATTCTAAACCCCACTCCCTCCCAAATTTGCCGTTTACTATTGCCATATCTATTCAATTTCATTTGTGATGCCAAGGTAAAAACTTTCCAACGTTCTGTCTTGGAATCTCCAGGACAGGATTAATGTTTTCTGTATTGTGTACCATCGATTCAATTGATCCATGTTTTGTCGTTATTTCTGATTCCAAGTTCATCTGGGATGTTTTGGTTTTTCCTCGTGCTTTTAATTTTTCTAGTTGATTGTGTTTGGATGATTTTTGCTGACCTACGCAATGAATTAAGGTGCGCTCGAGCGAAATTGGGACCTCTCAATTACAATTTGCCTATGGAGCCTATCTAATTAACTGAAAAATTAGTTCTTTGCTAAACTTGCAGGCTATGGAATTGTAGTCATTTAGATGGTAATCTGGATGTGTTTACTCGGACATGGGTGGGTGGGGTAGGAGTGGGTATGTGTGTAATTTAATTTAATTGCGGGGATATTTTCGTCCTGTTCTAAAAGTAATTTACCTTGTTCTAAAAAGTAGAGGCCATGTACAGCCTATTCCATTCCCCACCAAAAATAAATAAAAATAATAATTTTAAATTACTTTGCCTACAGCCTATTCAGCAATCCATGTCAAATTCTTGAATCAATTGAGAGCCGTTGATTGACACCTATTCCATTATGCCTCAACCGTTGGATTAATTTTCATCATCCATCTCTTTAACCTAAACTCATCTTTCTCCTCTAAGCCGCTTTTCAATCTTCATTTCATTTGTTTAGATCTGAGAATCCTCTTTCAATTTCTCTCTCTTTGTCCACAGATCTCCCTTCTCCCAGTTCTCTACTTCTTCCTTATTTGCTCCTTCACCGGCTCCTAGCCTCGTCACCGGCTCCTAGCCTCGTCACCGGCTCACTGATTTGCTCCTTCACCGGCTCTCCCTCCTCCCAGTTCTCTCGTTTCGGCCCCGTCGCCGCTCTTATTTCCGCCGCTCTCCTTTGGCTCCCGTCAATGCTCATCGTCGACTCGTCACCACAGCCTCCTCAGATTTGGAACCACCATTGTTGAGAAACAACGTTGTATTCACCATGGTCGTCACCGTAGCCTCCACAGATTTGGCACCACTAGCCTCGAGTCACTTTCTTGATTTTTTTTGGGATTTGATGTATAATGACTACTCTGTGTATTGGGGGATTGAAGATGATGAATTGAAGAATAGTGTGGAAGCTTTGTGCCTGTGTGTATTAGGGGATTGAACATGAATGAAAGCTTTGTATTACACAATTTTGTACTATTAAGGTTTTTATTAGTATTTGGAAACATATCAATTTGTAAAAATATGAATTATTATTTAATATATCACATTTTATATATAAATAGATTTTAATAATTATTATTATTATTATATATATAGCATTTAATTATAAATATGATAGAAATATGGCAAATTTGAGGCCAACATTTGATATTATTGTTTTAGGGTAATTTAACCTCGAAATTTACGGTCGAACAAATTCGAGGCCAACATTCGATATTGTTTTAGCATCAAAAAACTTATACTCGAATAATGTCTCGAAATTTATTTGAGCCTAAATTCGACGCCAAATGCTTTGAGCTTAAGGTTACGGAAATTACCCTCAAAGTAGAATTTGAGGCTAATTTACCGTCGGATAAACATTTTGAGGCTAATTTTTCGTAACCAAATTTAGCCTCGCGTTTATTGGGTCGGATTTTAATTCGAGGCTAAATTAGAAGTTGTTTTCGTTGGTAAGATTTTTCGAGGGTATTTCCGTGGCTACTTCTGTGACTAAATTCGTGGCAATCACGCGTGTTTCTAGCAGTGAGAGAGAGAAACTCTCAAGTTAATTGTCTAGTTCATATGGAGCTAATCAATAATAATCATATGTTTAATCAATATTCCTAAGTTCCTAACACAAACAGTTTAACAAATGTTTCTCAAAATAATAATATCTAAATTCTTAAAAAAATTAAAATATTTAAACTAGTGCATTAAATTTTCGGAAATTTTGCCAGGTACCCTTGAGGTATTGCAATTTTCGCGAGTTATACAGCTTTTTTGCATATTTCGCATAGTGCCCCTGGGGTTCTGTAACATTTCGCGTCGTGCCCGTAATGGTAAAAATCTAATAGAGGCGTGAATGGCGTTAGATTAAAAAAAAAAAAACTCACCTGCACGAAGAAAGAAATAGAGAGCGAAGAGACCAAGAAAAAAAAATGACTCCCTTGCCATGTGAAGAACGCGCTTCACGCGCGGAAAAAAAAACCCCTTTTGAGTCCCAACTTAGAGAAGCCAAAACCTAAAAAAACTCAAAAGGTGATAAACCAAACTCAGAAAACCCAAGAGGCAGAAAACCTAGCCTACTCCCTATTCATCGTCGCTCTCCATCGCCTATTCCCCTCTCAAGCTCCCAATGATGACCCTAGCTTCCGTCTCCAACTCGCAACCGGTGTCCCAAGAAGACACTGTGATGGCGAGCTCCTATTGGAGCGATGTTCAGTTCAAATCCGTGAGATTTCGTACGGGATTAGGCTTAATCCCTTACTGATGAACTCTTATCTACACGCTTGTGGATCTGGATCCAGAAGTGGGTTGATTGTTCTTGTGAAGTCCAATCGTCCCCCTCCATGGCCTAACGATGGGTGTACGATTCTGAAATTGAGGGTTTGTTGGTCGAATCTGGTTGGCTCTTGGTGGTCTGAGGGAGTAGGTATCGAATTGGGGCTCTGCAGCAAGAAAGTTGTCTCTGATCTCCTTCTCGGCTGCAACTGGTTTTGTGATTGTGTCAGTTTTCTCCCTTCAATTTTCACTTTCTTCGGCTTCTATAAATTGGATGGGAGGGATGTGTGGATTTCTCACACTTCCTCTCTTTCTGTTCCCTTCTTTTTCTTCTCAAAATCGGTAATTTCTGACGTGCTCTCTTGCTTTTTGTTTGTGATGGCTCCTTCCAAGGTGGATAAGGGGAAAAGCCCCATGGTTGCAGATGATCCTGCTCCAAAAAGGTCAAAACTTCCTAAGGGAAACCCTAAGCCGAAGGGCTCTAAACTTGCTGAGGAGGAGTCTCTCTCCGATGATGTGTGTAAGGTGGTGCAAAAGGCAAAAGCCGAAAAGAAGTTCAAGCGGAAGGCTCTGAACACAGAGAAACTGGTGGCCTTGCAGAGCCAGATGCAGGAGAATATCAGCTTGCTGAATCAGTCCTCTCTGTTTGCTACTATCATTGGGGATCCAATGGAGGCTAAAGACATTCGGAAAAGGCTAAGGTATGTGTGGAAATCTTTGAAAGGGGGGTTCCAACTCGTTCCAGTTGCTCACAACTGGTTTGAGTTGATGTTTGATAATTCTGAAGATCGTGCATGGGTTTGGGACAATCGTCCTTTTCATGTGACGGGTCAACTCATCCTTCTCCGCCCCTAGAGGTTGGATTTTGATCCCAAACATGAGTCTGTATCTCTGTTGGATATTTGGATCAGGTTCCCTGGTCTTCCGGCTAAATATGTGCATGACAGTATCCTTAGGGATATTGTTAAAGCCAACAGTCTGGGAGAGATTATTAAGATTGATGCTTTCAATTCTAAAGGCGCCCGATTCAGGTTTCCTAGAGTTTGTGTGTCTGTTGATGTCACTAAGATTGCTGGAAAAGAGATTTTTGTGATCAATGAATTAGGTGAGGTGGAATCATATCCCATGTGGTTTGAAGACTTTCCTTCAGAGTGTGGCAGCTATGGTTCTGAGGGTCATGTTTTTGAGGTCTGTCCACTAAGGAACATGTGCAATCCGGCTATGTTCCCTACTGGCCAGGCCCCTGTGGTGCCCAATGATGCTGATCCAGTCCTAAAAAACACAAATGAGGAGACTGAGTGGGTGCATGTGGTGAGCAGGAAACCCACTGTGCGCCATCCACTTACCTTTGGTCATTCCAAAGAAGAGTTGCTGAAGAGCTTTGGCAAGAATGTCACACTCTCCTCAGATTCATCATCTTCCAATTCATCTGAAGGCTCAGCTGAGCACTCTTCTTCTGTTGTGCATTGTGTAGCTGCTGAGTATGCTCCCACTGGAGGTCCTGTCATCAGGCCAGTGGTGGTGAGCCCCCTGTTATGGGAACTAAGAAGATTCTTGCTCCTGTCCCAGTTAATGTGTTTCCCCCAATTGAAGAGCCCCCAAATGATGAACAAGATACTTTCAAAGCTGAGTTGCAACCTGGTCTCCATCTATTCGATGTCGACGATGAAGACAATCTGGATTTCGATGAAGATGAATTTATGGAGGAGTGCTTCAACACTGAGGGACTGGCAAATCCAGGGCCTACTCAAGCTGATTATGAGGTAATCTTCAAAGACATCCCTCCTTCCATTGAGTTTGATTTGCCTGATCTGAGTACTTATGAGCGCCTGGGTCAGTCCCTCCAAGAGCAGTATGCGACTCTTACTGTATCTCCTCTCCTGGGTGATGCACATGCTGTTAGTGGCACATCCAAGTCAAAGTCTGGGAAGCGAAAGATGAAGATCGAGGAAGGCGACTCGGCTTGCTCCACCATTACTCTGATGGGTGGCAGCTTCAAGAAGGGGAAACATGAGTAGCTACTTTCAAGTATGGCGATTAGGAGTGTTCAGGTGTGGCTCTGAATCTCTCTCAGCCAATTCTAGAATAATGCCACGATCTATGTCATGTATTAGTTTGAAGTATTCCACCTTTTGTGTTGAAAACTTTGTAGCAGGGGTTATCCATGTTTGCTTTGTTGTCCTAACTGTCGGTTTGTCTAGGGGTTGTAATAGTCGAACAATGCTGGATGTTAGTGCTGGGATTATTGATCAATGGCGTTACGCCTGTACTGTAATTGGCTTCGATAAAATGATTATGAATATTTGGCTGGTAGGCTTATTATATTTGTGGACATTGTTACAATCCTATTTGTTAATTTTAATGAAACAGGGACTAATAACTAAGAGCAATGGTTTAATAGAGAATGTATGGTTGAAGACTCGAATGGGAACCATTGTGAAGTATAAATTCTCTGAGCTTTGGGTGGCTACAAGAGCAATTATTGAAAGGAGTAGATCTAAACTAAATTACGATAGTGTAATAAAGGTAGGGGTTAAAATGGTTGGGATCAAAACTGTCTTAAGGGCATCTCACTTTAAATGGCTAGAAAATGTCAAAGCCAACATTCAACTACGATTAAACAAATGGGTAAATTGTTTGTTATTAGATGAGGTCTCTAATAGAAAAAATAGTTATCAAATGAAAGTCGGATTCTGGAGTATTAGAGGCCTCGGTAGAAAAAATATATGGCTAGATCTAAAAGCTATGAGACTAAATGACCACATTAATCTAATGGTAGTTGCGGAAACTAGAACAAATATGATCCCAGATGAGAAAACATGGAAGGCTACGGGGTTCAATAATGTCGTTTGGTCATTAGAGGAGAATCGAACGGGTGGAATCGGTTTAATGTGGAATGAAAATCTCCTTGCAAATGAGACGATAAAGGTATAGGTAATTCTTCCAAGAGCAATTAGAGTTAAATATGAATGCTATAACAAGAACTTTGTGGGAATGATATTCTTTGTCTATGCCCCCCCCCCCCCCCCCTCGCGCATGAAAAAGACAAAGAAGCCTTCTGGTCACAACTGATCGAAATAATTATAAATGAGCCCCTACCATGTCTAATCATTGGAGATTTGAATGAGATATGCTGTAGTAATGAAAAAAAAGGCAGGGTACCGAATAATATCTCAAGATATGAAAGATTAAACCAATTTAAAAGCCAATGTAGGCTTTCTGAAATACCAACATCTGGAAATCAATTCACCTGGCGGAAAAAAGTAGAAGGAGAAGATAATATTTGGGAAAAACTTGATCGAGTACTAGTTCAGCACGAATTCCTCAGTGTTTTTCCAGAGTTAGCCACCTATAACGGTGCTTTTTCAGGTTCTGACCATTGCCCTATTTCTATTTCTGTAGATTCTGGACAACAAATTACACTGCCCCCATTTAAATTCGAAAACATATGGCTGCATAGGAAGGAATTTAGGAATATTGTGAAGCATGCATGGAGAAGTAATTGCTCAGGCTCAGCAATGTTTAGATTAACCTATAAGACGAGATGCCTTAAAGATAAAGCCAAAACCTGGAACCAACACTCATTCGGGAATGTCTTCCGCCAAATACAGACTGTAGAAAAAGAGCTGATTGATTTGCAATCTTAAGACCCTCCGCCTAGAAGCACAGAAACAACTAAGGAAAAAAAACTGATTAAGAAGAAAGAGCAGTTACAGAAATTTCAGAAAGAGTATTGGGGACAAAGGGCGAAATCAAAGCACCTTAAATTAACAGACTCAAACACAGGTTATTTCCACAAAATAGCGTCTGGAGAAGAAATAGAAAGGTAATCCGGAGCATTATATCAGCTTCAGGAACATAGATTCAGGGAGAAGATAATATTAAAAAAAGAAGTGAAGAATGATTTTGCAAAACGCTTTGCCAAAGAAAATATCGATATAAATCTACTAAATGAGTATCTTGAGTTAATACAAACGGTTGTCACAAAAGAGGAAAATAATGCTATTATTCAGCAACCAACAAACGGTGAAATAAAGAACGTTGTCTGGACCTTGGGGAAGAACAAGTCTCCCGAACCTGATGGGATGACAGCCGAATTTTACAAAGAATATTGGGACATAGTTGGTTGCGACGTCACCAGAGCCGTCAAAGCGTTTTTTCATTCTGGGAAATTACTGAAACAGATTAACCATACCTTTATTACATTACTCCCAAAATGTGATAACCCCTCCAAGACCACTGATTACATGCCAATTAGCTTATGTTCAACAATATACAAGATAATTTCAAAAATCATTACAGAGAGGCTAAAATGTGTAATAGGAAAACTAATTCACCCATTTCAAGGCGCCTTTGTATCAGATAGGGCCATTCAGGACAATATTCTAATTGCACATGAGATTTTCTATTCTTTCAAAACTAGGAAAGGAGCAGAGGGTTGGCTAGCAATTAAATTAGATATGGAAAAAGCCTATGATAGGGTAAACTGGGCATTTACGGAGGCAGTCATGAGGAAATTTGGGTTCAGTGAACAAGTCCTCAAACTAATCATGGAATGTGTTACGAGCGTGTCCTTCTCGGTCCTTGTTAATAATGGACCCACGGAAGTGTTTAAACCAACGCGTGGTTTAAGACAAGGTGATCCTTTATCCCCGTTTCTTTTTATAATTGGAGCAGAAATCCTTGCAAGGAAGCTTAACAATGCATCCAACCTGAACAAATCTGGTTTCGGCTTTAAGTTCGGAAATTCGGGACCAAAAATCCCTTTCCTGGCATTTGCAGATGATATTCTCATATTTTCTAAAGGAAACCAAACGGCTTGTGAAACGGTGATTAAAACCATCGACGATTACTGTAAACTTTCTGGACAAAAAGTAAACTACAATAAATCTGCCTTCCAGGCCTCGCCAGGGATATCCCCCGCAAGAATTACTATAATTGAAAGATGTCTTAAAATTGGTAAACAAGTTAAACTAGACAAGTACCTTGGCTGCCCAATTATAAATGACAGGGTTAACAAAGACACCTTCGAAGAATTAATTGGCAAGGTTTCATATCAACTCTCAAAATGGAAGGCAAACTCTCTTTCACAACATGGCAGGACAGTACTTATAAATTCAAACTTATCGGTCAAACCACTATTTGCAATGCAAAGCTTCATGCTACCAGAATCTATACTCTCAACACTAGACAGGGCTAATAGGAGATTTTTTTGGAACAAAGATCTACAGTATAAACCCCTAATAGGATGGGATAGAGTGTGTAAACCAAAAGCCTATGGAGGAATGGGGTTACGAAAAGCAAAAGAAATGAATGAGGCACTCCAAATGAAATTAATTTGGAAAATTATGACGGAACCAGACAACGTCTGGGTAAAAATCATTAATCACAAATACTTGAAATCCGAATTCATCCTGAACTACGACAAGAGAGGTAATACATCATGGCAATGGACACAACTTCGAAAAATAATTGAGCCCTTTAAAAAGGGCCTAGCTTGGTCAGTTAGGGATGGAAAGACAATAAAATTCTGGCAAGATAAATGGGCGCCAATTAAAGATATCAAATCCGGTTGTCGAGATCTGGCAAGCATAAACAAAAGTGAGACAGTAGATCAATATATAACAAATGGGGTGTGGAATAGGGCCAAGTTGGAATCAATATTAGAACTCGACATGGCTCAGCAAATTATAGATATTCCCTTACCAATGAACCAAATCCAAGATAGACTGTATTGGTGGCCGGACAAGAAAGGATGGTTTACAACGTCAAGTGCATACAAATTAAATACAAAAACAATAGAACTGTCGAATGACATCAATGCATGGATATGGAAACTAAATGTCCCACCAAAAATTAAAAATTTTATGTGGAAGGTCTGCCACAATGGACTACCTACAACTGCCAGATTATCGAGCAGAGGTATTGCCATTCCACCGTATTGTGCTATTTGCGAGCATCATGAAGAAGATACTACCCACTTCCTGTTTGAATGTAAATACTCGCTCTGTGTAGAAATGACGAGTGATGTAAGGGACAAAATTCGTGGAAAGATCCAAGAATCAAGAAACATTGAATCATTAATGGCTTTCACGGCAGGACTACTTGATAATCAGCAACGGACACGGCTGGCATTCCACTGGTGGACCACCTGGCTATGTCGAAATAAACATATATTCTGATAGCATGCATTTAGGTAGGCATAATAGGTTGCATTTAGCTTAGTTAAGATGCATATCATGCATGATTTAAGTAGAATTTGCATATTTGCTTTCTATGTTGGTGGAGTCGGAATCTACACGTTTTTATTGATTATTTCAGGTAACTGTGGATCTGAGAAGGATAAATGGGTTGATAATGCATTGGATGAGAATGTCTAGTTGATCGAAGAATCTTACATGAAGATCTCAAGAGGTCCTGAGAAAAAGAATCGAACCTAAACGAAAAACAAGTCTGTAGAAGTTGTCGCCAGACATGCTGAACTTGTTTTGCACTTTTTGGAGGCCTCGGTTGTCCGATTGACTATTATGACCATGCGTTGGAAAGCTCTTTCGAAGAGCTACAACTTTCCTGTTGACAAGAAAAGCAAATTCGAGACGGATTTTTCATAAAAGATCAATGCAGAGGCCGTAGCATGTGTGCTGCGGCCGCCGCCAGTGAGGATGCTGCGGCCGCAGCATCTATGCCGCGGCCGCAGCACGTGTTGCCAGCGCGACGCCGTTTTAATTAAAAACCCTAGTTTTGTGTTTTCCTTTTGTGTGGCCGCCTAGACTTTTATAAGGCCGAGTTTTATGTTATTTTCACAACTTCTATTCTATTCCACATTCTATTAGACAATTAGAGAGAGAGCGATGTTCGCCATGGGCGACTAAACTCTCTTCGTTCTATCTACAATTTGAAGCTTTATTTGGATTGATTGTGAGTTTCTGAATCTTGCTCCTTATTTCCTATATTGAATGCTTCAACTTCTTTGTGCTTGATTGTTTATTGTTTTGTTCTATCTTGTCTGGCCAACTAGTTAGATCAATTCAATTGCTAGGGTTTTGTAGATTCCTGATTGCGAACCTTAACCCAAGTAGCAAACTTATCCCTTTAGGGCTGATTGAACTAATTGGATGAGTAGGAAGTTGGATGTGTTGTTAAATCCCTCTTTAGGGACTGCAAATACCTTGGTTAATCTCTGAACTTAAAGCTATCAATTGGGTTAAATCCTTCTTTAGGGACTGTTCGATTGATAAGGGTTTCTAGGACTGATTGAACTAGTAACTATATTAGGTCGGGACAAGGGCATTCATAGGAAACCTAAAAGGACAAGAGGAAGTTATAATATCAATTCAACCAAATAAAGTGGATAATTGTAGGTAGAGCGATCTTCTCTAAATTGTTTTGCATCAACTTGTTTATAGTCTATTTTGTTTTCTTTCTTATTTCAATCACCCAAAAACCCCCCTTTTCACTAATTGGTAAATACACATTGCAGAGGAATACTTGATTCTCTGTGGGATCGACCTCTTACTTACTTGCTATACTAGTTTGTAGGTTTGAGTTTTATTTTGATACGGTTTATGCGGCTAAAAACCGCTCATCAAATTGGCGCCGTTGCCGGGGAATCAAAGTTTATTTCTTTGTTTTGTGTGTTTGCCGATTATTGTATATAACTAGTTTTGTTGTGAGCCTATCTTACGGTTCATAACACCCGTGCTTACCACACTACATTAGTTAGGTAGGTTCATAACACCCGTGCTTACCACACTACATTTATTTTGATACGGTTTACGCGACTAAAAACCGCTCATCATATTCCAACGACAAAAACTTCCAAGTACGGAGGGACTACGTCAAATGGTTAGCTCTTTTTATAACGAATGGGAAAAGGCTGACAGATTTACAGAAAATGAAAACAGTACCACCAAAACAACTAGGACCCCAAACGTAAAAAAAACAAAACACAACAGTAAATGGAAAAAGCCACCCTCGGGATTTTGGAAACTGAATTTCGATGGCTCGGCGGCCAGCCATAGACAAAGTTCTATAGGATATACTATTAGGGATGAGAAGGCCACCCGGTCGTAGCTCGCCGCTGGACGCCTCCGCTGTTGCTCCGGGTGAGACTGCCACCGCCGAGGTATGAATCATAATCTAGGGTTTGGGGATTTGGGGGTTAGGGGTGAATCGTTGTATATTGTCTTCGAATTGGTTTATCGTCTTCGAACCATAATCTAGGGTTTGCCAATATACTTTGAAATTGGTATATTTTGAATCTGTTTATAAAAATAAATGGCATGAAAAAAAGGGGGCTAACCTTGGCAACCATTTACGAGGTGAAATGTCAGGGTAGTGCTGCAAATGAAACCACCACGGTACCACCACCTCCGCCACTGGTAGCAAGAGGCCTAGAAGGAAGAAGGTAAATTCATGTTCCTAGCTGTCTGAATTTGACTTTTTGTACAATATTTGTCTTGATTAATGAACAGTTAGGATTTATGATCTTTCAATTTATACTCCATCCGTTTCATAATAAGTGTCGTTTGTCTTTTAGTGCACGTATTTTAAGGAGGTAAAAACTCTAATCTCTCCGTTCGCGAAAACTTGGCATTTTAGCTTTTAGCACAATTTTTAAGAAATCCAATAATCTACTCCATTTTTTACTAATTTACCCTCATTTATTATTTTACTTTTCACTTTATCGAAAATCACAACTCACAACCCATCAATCATGTCAAGAGTATTTTCGTAAAGTGGAAGCTAAAATACCTACAATGACATGTTTTTATAAAGCAGTTGTTTTGGTCTCCCCTTATTTAGTCCTCTCTGATAAACATTTGTTGAAACTTGATAGTCCTTTTTGATCAGGAAGTTGAAGGTGAAGCTTGGTGGGGTTGATCCATGTGATATAATAATCCGATTATGTTGGTGTTAATGTGGTTCTTTCATATAACTATAAAGGAAGTTGAAGTTGAAGCTTGGTGCTTGGTGGGGTTGATCCATGTTTTGTATTTCTTTTTCTTTCTTTTGGTTCTCATTACTTATTTGCCATTGTGATGTTGTCATCATCTTTGTCCTTATCACCTGTTCTTCATGGTGATTGCAGGTAGTTGAAGAGATAGAATCAGAAGCAAAATTTCAGAATGAGTTTATGAATCGGTTAGTAGGTCAGGTCAATGACTTATTCCTTACATGCTTGCTGGACGAACTTGCATTGTTGCATTTTATCCCTTTTCCTTTCTTTCTTGTTTAACTCATTTCCCTTGATATTGATTTCATGATTTTGGTAACAACAAATGACCCTTCTTAATTAAAGTTCATTTCAGTGTGCTATGTTCTAATTTTAGTGTAAATTGAGTTCAGTTCAGTATTTAAATGATACTCGATTTTTAATATGCTATGCTCAGTTCGATTTTTAAACCGAAGATTCATGTTCTGTTTTAAGTCTGCGTTGAGCTATTGTAAATTTTGCTTTGAAGCCTATTAGCTCAAACGGGAGAGCATGTACTTATGCACAAGATGTGGGTTCAACTCCCACATAGGCTAATATAAATCAAAATGTAGCAAAAAAAATGTCAAAGCTGAATTCATAACAAATTTAGCTTTATGATAGCTGAACATAATATCACAAACCATTGTCTTGATCGAAATTGCTACAAGCAATTCTAGTTGCATGTGCTTATTATCTTATTCATAACAAATTTAGCTTGCATACCATCAATCTTTTATATAAAAATATATAAGCCCATATGGGAGTCGAACCCACATGTTGTGCATAAGCACATGCTCTCCTGTTTGAGCTTATAGGCTTCAAAACAAGAATCAAGGTAATGAATTTGCAGCAAAATATATAAATATAAGCATTAGTGTAGCATATTGAAGCCTTTCAAAGTTCATAAGTGAAGTGATTTTGATCAGTCAGATATCATTACAAATGGCCAACTTATCTCTTGGTTTTGCATTTCTATTATTTCACTCTGTTAAGTCTTTTTATCCTTTTTATTCTACATATCTTATTTTTGATAGTGTATGTAATCAGAGATGGCGAAAGAGAGATCAAGAACCATGGTTGTCGAGAGTGGGGATGTTTATGGAGGGAAGATAACCAGGTTTGTGCTGCTGTCATCCATCATGGCAGACATGGGAGGGCTCCTCTTTGGCTTCAATATTGGCAGTGCAGGTCAGTTCTTCTGTTACCCTCTCCCCGCTTCTGAAGCATCTCATCTTCTCTTCTAGTAGTTCTGTTCTCTGCTTCAGGTCACTACTTACTTGCATCTAACTACTGTGATTTCTTGCGTCACCTGCAACCTCTAAAATTCATTTTTGCTGAACATGTAAGAAACAGTTACTGATGCAGTTTGCTTCAACTGTTTAGTAGCAATGAGATTTACTCATAATTTTTTCCTTGGTTCAGAATATGAATTGTCAGACTGATGAGCGAAAAGATCTTGTGGCAAAGAAAATTCAAATACTAATAATACCCTCCTAGTCAGAAATCACACTGTGAATGTGATGGGTGTCTAAAAGACAGCAACTTAGATTCACATACTCAGAACCTCCAATCACAAACTGAGCATTTCACTTTACACAATTACTAAATAAATGGAGAAACTGAGTAATTCAAACCCAATTACACTCTAAGCCCTAATTTTTGGGAAGGAATTCGAAATCTCAGTCATACTTGACAGTCTGGCAACACAGGTTTCCTCGCCTTATGCGACCTCATCCTTTCTTCCTCTTCCTCTGTGTACGCTAGCTTTCTCAATCGGAAAATCATCTTCAAAAACATCAGGTATCACAAATTACCATAAAATTTATCCAACCGGCAAACCTCAATTGGAAAATCCAACCCACAAACTTCAATTGGAAGATTATAAAACTACAATCCAACTCAAAAATCCTAAATCAAAAAATCCTAAATCTCTAACCCTAAATTCCTAAAGTCAAAAGTAAGAACGGAGACTTACCTAGCATAGTCTCCGACGCCGATGCCGACTGTCTCTCTCCTCGTGTTTGTCCCTCATCGAGATTTTCAGGTGGCGTCCCCTTTCGATCTCTCCCTCTCGCTCTTGAATCACTGTATAACGACTCAGAAGGTAAGCTCCGACCTGGCGTCGTCCTCACCGGCGTGATCTCTCTCGTCGTCCTCACCGGCCTCGTCGTGCTCTCTCGCGCGAGCTTCGTGCTCTCTCTCTCTCTCTCTTCGCTTCCTTTTTCTGAGCGTTCTTTCTTTCTTTATTTTTTTATTCCAAAAGTAACGGACTGTCCTTTCAACTGTTAAAATTTAACCCCGAGGGCACGGCGCGGAAAGAATCAAAACCTTAGGGGCACCACGCGAAATATACAAAAGAGTTGTATATCTCGCGAAAATTGCAATACCTCAGGGGCACCCCGCGAAATTTCCGTTAAATTTTTCTTGGATTGAAAAATCGGAGAATAGGTTAGAAAAACTGAATTTATAATGTTAAAAAAAATATACAAACAAATAAAACCATGTCCAATCTCAGTATTAATGGACACTAGCCTATTATGTTAACACATTTCCCTTTAAGATTTGAGAGTAGACATGTTTTTATTATTTATTTATGCAGAATATTTTGTTAATAAGGTAAGAGTTAAAATAACGAGCGTCGACAAAGGAGAAGAACATACGTTTTCAAATCTCAGTAAATAAAACAAAATTGACAGTTTCATATTCACTTTATTCACGTTTAGACCCCTAAACAAGAACTGGATTCGCATTGTGCAACATCATTATTCCTATAGATTCATGTTTCCATTCATCCAAGCTACACATGGATACATGAACATGATCTACTACACTAACAAAATTACAAAAGACCCAACAACATCAAGAAAACATTGACATTAACCAAACAAGATCTCATGTCAGCGTGCGGGGACATTTTCAAGCCCAAAAGCCCGGCCCATTAAGGGCCCAATTTCTAGAACGTCTAGGGGAGGTACTGATTGTACATGAGCATATCCTGCAGCGGCTGGAACGGCGGGACGCCGTACGCGCCGTCCAAGGGCGTGGCTCCCACGTAGCCGTAAGGGAAATCAAGGGCGGATTCTAGATCCTTCCATTTGGGCTCGCTCTTGACCTCCCTCTCGCACGTGAACTCCGGCGACGCCACGTGCTCCGAGCAGCTGGAGTCCGTGTGCGGGCACGGAACCGACTCCGACGTCTCGAAGTGCATGTAGTCGTTGAACGTCGTCTGCGGCGGCGCCGTCGTCATCAGCCCTGCGATGTTCGGCTTCGTATCCTCCGCCGTCACCGTCGTGTTTGACGGCTTGCTAACGGCGCCCGCCACCTTCTCGATGGTCCCCTTCTTGTTGTATATGCGACAGAGCACCCAATCGTCCAGCTGGCACCCAAAATATCAAGCACCATGAATTTTGTTGCCAGTTTCTTAAATTTAAATTTCTTTTCAAAATTTAATTCACAAATAAACGATGTGTCGTTCTCATGCTGTAATTAAACAGATAAGAACGAATTTATTTTCCCCGTGGATTAACAACTTTAATTATGATGTTGCATTTATCAAGATGCTCTAACAACTTCAATTAAGAGATGATTAATTATCTTAAAAAAAATGATTAATTAATTACCCGAAGGCCATTGCCCTTCTTGCGAGCGGATCGGTCGACGTCAGCCAAGCGGTACTCATGCATGATCCAGTTGGTCTTCTCTCCCTTGGGAGCTTTGCCGGCGTAGAAAACCAGGGCCTTCTTGATGGCCAACGGTTTCGGATACCCGACCGGCTTATCCGCACCCGTTGCTTTCCAGTAACCCGACCCGGCGGCGCGGTTAGGCCTCGACCCGTTCGGGTACTTCCTGTCCCTCGGTGAGAAGAAGTACCACTCCTTTTCCCCGTACGAGGCCATTTCTGCCGGAGAAATCAGTTCAATCAACAAATTAGCCGTGATTTCGATTTTTTCTACCGAATCGACAAATCAATTAAGCGATCTATGGATTCAATTGCTTACCAGGAAGTTCCCAGGGGTTGAATTTGTAGAGATCGACCTCGGCGATGATCGGAACGGAGATCGGGCTTCCAGCGCACTTCCGGCAGAGATAGTGCGTGACGAGCTCGACGTCAGTCGGATGGAACCGGAATCCGGGAGGGAGATGCAGATCTCCGGAAACGATGGAGGCCATTACGCCTTTCAATTTGAGATTTCTTCAGCTTTTTCCGATGAGAGCGTCAAACTCTGGCAAAGGTTTACGGTCAAGCGCTTGAAAGTTGAAACCTCACCGAGAGAGGGGAGATATATAGAGAGGCGCAATGGGACACGTGTTGCAAGGGGACGATGAGCATCTAGAAACACCATGTGAGACATCTGAGCGAAGCTGGGCTTGGGCCTGGGCCTGGTCTTGGGCTTTGTTTTTTCGACACTGTTGATTTTTTTTAAAAAAAAAAATAGGAGAAACGGGGCGACTTGGAGGGAGCAGTAGCCAGACACGTGGCAGACCGCTGAAGGGTGGTCCCACACGGCGGGTCTCGGGAGAGGATTTAGTCATTGCGTGCGTCAACAAATTTGGACTCTCCTTACCTTATTTCCCCAAACCGGTCCAACCCGGCCGGTCTGAACAGCTTTGAACCTGTCATGGTCACCTTTTAGTGACATCGCATTTTCAGCCTCATCAGGTTGATTAGCATATAATAATTTGATAAAGACCAAAGAAATTACTCCGTAGAAATTAGTAAGATTTTATAGATTCTATTTTAGGAAAGTATATATATATATATATATATATATAAATAATGTATATAGATAAATAATTTAAATGGTAATGACTGTAAATAAAGCAATATGTTTATCCTCAAATTATCAATGTACGTATCACATGGAATGGCATAATCTATGTTTGTCACTCCAATTAATAAAAGTAAGTCATATTTGTATTGAAATATTTGAAGTTCTTATTTTTCATGACTTTTCTTTGACTTTGATGACTATATAGGCTTATTTTTAGTCAACACTGAAGTAAATTTTTATGAATTTTTGTAGGTAGTTTCGAATGAGATGAAATTGACAAAATACTTGACATCACTCGTATCAATTAAGTATATTGAGAGGCTGAAAGAATCAGTAGACAAACTAATTGTCATGATACAAACAAATTAATTATGGAGTGTCGTTTTTATATAAGAGATTTGGTAACTTTTCATTTTATATTTATGAATCGATCTTCCTTAAAATACACTTTAAAATTAATATAAATAAATTATAAAATCTTATGGGCAGTCTTTTCTACCCGAAATAAGTGATTCCTAAAAAATCAATTTTAGTAAAGGCTATAATAATCATATATATTAATAATTTTATAGCTCTTTAATATGAACAAAATTAGGCTTACCAACTTATTAAAAGCAATAAATCATTCCAATATATCTTTCCAAATTAATTATCACATCAATTTCAACCATAACAAAAATCTTATGTTACCAAACACAATAATAGTGTAGATCGATTTAGGGTATGGTGTTTAGACTTAGAGTATATGGGCACTTCTACAAAACATAATACGTGTGCCTAATAGTGATGAGTAATTGATGGACAACACATCACATATGGACACATAAAATACACATTGATGGTACTTCAATCTTTATAAGATATTTTCAAAGTTTGTTGCAATTGTTTAAATGCATATTAATTGTGTGGACCAGAAAGTGATACCTAATTTCCCTCTCCTCCATTAATCTTTGGTCTTTTCCATCAAACAAGTTCTCATATCTTTCACAATTACAATTGTTTTCACTTCCTCGTTATTATTTATATACGCTATTTTTAGAATGATAAAAATTATACAGAGTATTAAATATCAATTTTTTATAAATATTTTAAAAAAATTAATATTAAATATGAAATTGTAGATATAAATAATAATAAAATATAGAGAAAATTTGTTGGAATATCACTTTTTGCTAATTCAATTAGATTATTAGCACCCTAAGAAAATAAATTGGCCTTTATAACACCTTATTAAAAAAAAATTAGCCTCCTAACACTCCACCTGTTAGCTCTCTTTCACGATGTTCTTCTTTTGGACTTCTCCTCCAAACACTGGACGGTGAGGAATCCGGCTCGGCGATGTGCGAGGGTGGTGGATCCGACTCGGATCTGGTGAGAGGTGGCCGAAATGGGTGGTCAGAGATCTTCGGCGAAGCTTCTAGGCAGGTGCAAGAACGGGAGGGAGTTTGTGAGGCTTCGTCGGTGGGGACTGGGTGTCGGATCGGCGGGATTTGGGCTCGGGATGGCCGGAACTGGTGGAATGAAGGTCGAAAATTGGGAGGTTCAGTGCTCTGTAATGGTGGATCTTGGTCGTGAAGGGGATGGAGGAGGCTGCTGGTGCGTCGGGGAGGGCGGTACGTGGCCAAGGAGGGCGGATCGGGTGAGGGAGCGCCGGATCTGGTGTGGAGGCGCCGGATCTGAGCCGAGGACGAGCGAGGCGGACCGAGCGAGTCCAGATCTGAGCGAGGGAAGGAGGCGGTGACGAGCGAGCGGGGGAGAGAGGGAGGGAACGAGCGGCGGAGCTATCGAGCGAGCGTCCGGAGCGAGCGAGGTCGATCGGCCGGAGCGAGGGATCCAGGAGCGGCGGCCAGAGCGAGGGATTGACGAGCGGCGGCCGGCGGCAGGAGCTATCGAGCGAGCATACAGAGGTTGAAGAAGCATTTTTTATAAAATTACAAAAATTAACCCATAAATAGCAATTTTTGTAAAATTACAAAAATTAACCCATAAATATGAGAATGAAAAAAAACTATCTGTATTTTATTATATGATTCACTTCTTCTATATTTTTATATGGGATCTGGATGTGCGACTCGATCAGTCCATATATGTGCACAACGTAAAGTTATTTTTGCAAAACAAAAAGTTCTGAAATGAAAAAAAAAGCGGAAAAAAATTATATTTTGCACAACGTACGATGTAAGAGTTGCACGACTCTGTTGTAAGAGTTGCACGCCTCTGTGGTAAGAGTTGCACGACTCTTGTTTTAAGAGCTGACTGAGTTCTTGGATACAAATGTCGTCCATGAAGTATAATCACAAACTTGTCATCAGTAAATAAAAAGTAAAGTCGATGAAAATATATCGATATATAATTGATTAAATTAAAAAAAAAAGTGGCATCAAACGAGTTGGTTAAAAAAATGGCATCAAATAATTACATTAGAAAAATGGCATCAAAACACTGATTTGAAAAAGTTGCATCACATTAAAGAAAAAATTGTCATCAAAACATTACCTTGAAAAAATATGGCATCACGAAAACATTACCTTAAAAAAATATGGCATCATCATTAAATAAAAGTATAATCAATGAAAATATATCGATATATAATTGATTACATTAAAAAAAAAAGTGGCATCAAACGATTTGATTAAAAAAATGGCATCAAATAATTACAGTAGAAAAATGGCATCAAAACACTGGTCAATGTGGCATCACAATAAACAAAAAAATATCAGCAAGATTTGAAAAAAAAAGTGACATTAAAAAAGTGTCATCAATCCATTTTATTAGAAAAGTGACATTAAAGCGAAAATAAAATGTAAAAAAAAATGGCATCAAAACGACAAAAAATGACATCATTGGTTTAAAAAAAAAAATCTATTGACCGGCGTTGACCTTGATAGTCAAATTAGGAAGGGTGCTAGGTTAGTTAATTAATTTTGTTTGGGTGCTAGTTAGCTAATTAGATATTTATAATACGTTAGTTGCCAAAATAACCCTAAAATATACTAGAAGGTTTTCTTTTATTAAAAAAATGTATATAAATAATAATGTGACATTAAAGGGTAAAATAAAATAGAAAAGTAGATAGGTGTACATGCATGCATGTTCTTACCTTATTATCATCTATTGTTGAAGATTTATTAATAAAAATTGGTTCGAGTTGCAGTTTAGGTCGTTGAGAAGTCGGCATGGAGGAGATTGGAAATATAATTGACACGTGGAAAAAACAAAGTCATAAATGAGATCATAATGACGTCATTTGTGTGAATGGTGTCTATTGTTGCTATGATTGATCACAATCGTGTCGATGTTGCTATGATTTGTGGAACCCCCACCCCACCCAACCTCGCCTTTATTTTTAATTTTTGAATGGTCGAGGTTTTAAACTTTCGTCTTCATTAGTTTTCCAAAGGATAAATACCACCTGATTTGATGTACTAGAGACATCTATATATGTTAAATTGTGCTGTAAAATCAATGACCACAAGTTCCCTCGTATAGATTGAATCCGGAGAGTGTCGTATGATCTACATTTTTCCGTGAGTCAATCATATTGTTTATTGAGAATGTATGCTTTATGTCTCTCCAATAATGAGACATTGTGTCAGCGCCAGCTTTTTCATGCGTTTACTATCCACATTCGCTTGTCGAATCTTCCTTCCTCAATCAGATGGCTTGCTACTAGGTTCATAGTTTATAGATTGTGGTTTGTTGTGTTTTTAGTTATTTCATGAAGATTTGTCCGTATGAAGCTCTTTGGGCCGAAGTTTGGTATTTCAAATCTTTAACATATATATAATCAAACATTAACACAACAAACAACAACAAGTTCGGTATATCCCGCTCAAAGTAGGATTTGAAAAGTCAAGTTGTACGCACATTTTTTCCGACTAGGTTGAGACTTGAGTGTTTCCTACTGACTCGTGACAATCAAAGACGGATAAGATTTCACATCAGCATACAAAGGAATATAAGGTAAAAAGAATAACACACTCTAAAACTTAAAATACAGAATGTGCATAAGCAAATTGTAAGAGTAAGAAATCACGATGCACTCGACAAACAAGTAAGTTGTGATATCAAACATTAACAAATGATTAAAATTTTATATTACACAAACACGAAAAAACATTTAAATTAATTTGAAAAATCACATGAAAATCGAAAATCTAATGTAGAGATCTCCGACTCCAATCACTCTTGCTCCTAGAAGACGAAGAGCCAAAGCCCTTATGAGCAAACCTACTAGTCCTCGTAACCTTAACACCATGACGAGCATCGTCGACCATGGATCCATGGCGGTGATTCGGATTGCTCTTCATGGAATGATGATGATGCCCTCGACCTCCATGGTCAATATGGTTCCTTCTGATCCCGACTTGAACACGATGACTCCTTGCTCGCAACGACTTCCTTATCAAGTGACGTCGCTTATGATGCCTTCTAGCACGACTCCGGCCCTCTAAAGAGGGCTCGTCGGCAATGTGTTCATGACCGGGAATGGAGATTTCGACGTGGCTCAGTCGGGTCCGTCTTGGCCTTCTTTTAGTGTTACAGAGGCCGTCGATGAGGCAGTCGCAGCAGAGGCAGCACGTGCTGCAGCACCCCCATGCCGCCTTGAAGATGCAGCAGAAGATGCAGTGGAAGACTCTCAGCTTGTAAGTCAGGTAGATGAACAGAAAAACTGCATCAAATATGACCTAAACACCTCAAAAACTTGTCTCTTAAGTACACCTAATGACAAATATAAGGAAGCAGTGTGAGAAAGCTTTTCACGTCCGCTCGTCAAAACGTGCTATTTACTATTCGCTCGCGCATACGATTTTATGATGATAAGTGAGTAGTATGAACAACCCTAAAAACGATATGTTTTTCTGAACGGATGAGGTAGGTAACTATAAACAACTCTATTCGATCGCCCTACCTATCGATTCATTAGCAAGTGTCTTATACTCGTTTTTTCCTCCCTATTTTCTCGATTTGATCGACACTTCATATTATATTTTAAACAAGATTATACTGAGATGATAAGTAAGTAGTATTATGTCCTAGACTCGCCCTATTCGACGTTTACATCCTGATTGGGTACTGTGAAATTGACAATCACCAACTTAAGGCGTGTTTGGCAAAATCTTATTGGAGTTTTTCAAAGAGTTATGACAAAACTTAACTAAAATTCTATGTACTTTATCATGTCAAACAAGAATTTACTTTTTTTTTTTAATTTATCACATAGACTAAAATTTCATCTAAATTTTAACCTTGACTAGATTAACCTCTAACGCGTCAAACAGATCCTTAACCCTCCAAATTTAACTATTGGAAGCAAACGAGGAAGAAGAGAATAACGTACCCATGTATAAGACAGCAAGCATGAGGGCCAATTTGAGCAGGTTGACGATGCAGAAATTCTCGATGTAACAAGTTACATCCCACGTCGGAGCACATACGGAACTGAAACATTTAACAGAGATTGTTGAATCAGTGTATGCAAATGATATACAATCGGATCTAATTGATCGCCAAGAAGTTTCTGATCGATAGTCCAAGATTAGGGTTAAGGAAATGTAAGAGTACGTTGGTTAGTTAGTTAGTTAACCTGCAAGATTTTCCCGCCAGAAAATCAACGGGGCCGTGGAAGATGCCGCCGATGGCTTTACCCAGTCCCGAAGCGAACGATTCGACGATGCTTTCCATTCTTCGATCCACTGAAGTTGGATTCGCGGCACGCCCTGTAGTTTTCCGTTATGAGAACATCGAACTATTCGAAAACACGAACCAGATCGATGATGGTGGCGAACCCAATTCGAGAACGAATTGAACAAGCAAATAACAGAAGAACAACAGGGGTCTGCGTGGATTGCGCTTGAGAGAGAAGATTAGAAGAGATCAGAGCAACGGTTAGCAAATAGATACATCTCAAACAAAACCCCCAAATTTGGCCCAATTATTTGAATCAACCCGAGGGAAATTTTAGGGTTTGATTACAATAGTCTTTTTTTAGTTTTAACACTAGATTAAGCAGAAATTGACCATAATCAAAATCTTACCTTGGTAAAAAATTATCTTCAAATTTCCATTTATATATACGTTTCGGCTATATACACCGCAAATCCCCACGTCTTAAGGATGTGCAAGTGGGGTGACAGCCACCCGAGACGAGACGTGCAAGCAAGTTTTTATTTTTTTTTATAAAAACGTGCTTTCAAAAAGGAAAGAAAAAGGGGGCTTGCACGTCCTTACTAATAGCGAAGACGACGTGCCTCTTCGTCTTCATTCGTCTTCGTCTTCGCTTCGCTTCGCCAGAGAGAAATCGAGAGAGAGAGAGATCGCCGGAGTGAGAGAGAGAGGTCATTGGAGAGAGAGAAAGAGAAAGAGATCGAGACAGAGAGATGGAGCCGGAGAGAGAGGAGGTGGTGGAGCTGGCGGTGTTGGTGGCTGAGGACTAAGGAGGGTGGTGGTGGGGGTGGAGCACTGGGGGAGGGGGTGGCGGTGCAGCAGGTGGCCGGGGGTGGTGGTGGGGCGGCGCCCATGGAGGTTGAGGAGGGTGGTGGTGGAGCCGCAGAGGCGGTGGCCGGGGGTGACGGTGGTGGTGGTGGTGGTGGTGGTGATGGCGGCGGAGTGGAGGAGGCGGACCTATTACCGTCGCGGAAGCGGCGGACTATGGAAGTTTCGCCGGTCCTGACCCCACCGGTATGTTCTTTGATTTATTTATTTTGTTTGATTTATTTTTATAGTTTTATAATATAGTTTAGATTTTAATATATAATATAATTTGATAGATTATAATTAGTATAGTAAATATAGTTTGATTGATACTATATAATTTGATAGATTATATAGTTTTAGTATATAGTTTGAAAGATACTATATAATTTATATATTTTGATAGTTTTCATGGAAAAACAATAAAAACGATTAATATATATTACAAGATATTAAAACATATTAAAATACATTAAAAGACATTAAAATAAATTAAAATAAAAATATTAAAATATATTAAACTACATAGAAATAAATTCTAATTGAAAGACAATAAAAAGATGAAAATATAATAAAATACTTATGAATAAATTTAAATAGAAAGAAAATAAAAACATTAAAATATAATAAATTATAATAAAATACATAAAAAATAAATTTAAATTTAAAGTAAATAAAAATATTAAAATATATTAAAAGACCTTAACAGATAGTATTAAAATACATTAAAATATATTAAAAATTATTATTACATATTAAAATACATAAAAATAGTTAACTGGATAAAATAAAAAACCTTAAAAGTAACAGGTTCTCAACATTTCATAATAACAGGCAGGGAGGCTCATGAGGGGGGATGGTACCCTCCGGTCTGTTACGTTCGCCGACCGGGCATCGGTCAGCCAGATTCCAGAGGAGACGGTATCCGACATTTCGACAGCCACATTCGACGATCTGCTTGCGTCTGCATAGCGGTACCAGCAGTCGATGGGGACGCCCCCGGCCGATGAGCACGAAAGCTTCTGGAAGGGTCTGCCAGGTTGGGATCCTTCTAGTGATGCGATGATGGGGTTGCAGCCTTCTTTAGAGCCCGCTGATGTTTTGAGTAGCTGCATTACCGACTTAGTCGCTGGGCGACGGGCTGACATGGGTAGACCGCCTACTCGTGTTCCACCCACCATCTCGGAGGCATCTACTTCCGGAGACTTCTACTTCAGCTGTGCCGGAGGCTTTTACTTCAGCCGTCCCAGAGGCTTCTACATCCGGCACCCACGAGGCAGATGATGTGATCCCTGACGTCATTGAGGAGGCTGACGACGGTCAGGAGGGGCAGGCTGAGGGCCAGGGGGCCCACAGGTAGAGCCCGAGCCCTTCCCTACGCAGGCTGCCGCACCGGTACTCCGATACCCGCCGAGGACATCCACCCGTTCTGGATGGATTTGTCATGGACTGACCTCGACGACACCCCATTGTCGTATGAGCTGTCATCTTCATACACGGCTTCCAACGATGTATGCGAGGATGAGCTGCACCCACCCTCATCAGCAAGCGTCCGAAGGAAGGGGAGGCCTCGGGGGTCGAGGAATGCCTGCAGAACCAACCCGTTGCCATACGAGGAGGTAAGGGAACAGTTTGAGAGAGAAGAAGCGTGTGCTGCTCGAAATGCTGCTCGGCATCGTCCAGAAGCGACCTCAGCTCGACGTGGACGTGATGATGTGTTCGGAGGGTTCAACTGGGGTCGAAACAACGTTGATCCCTTCATGCTCGGTCATATTGAGACGGTGAGGGACACTGTTGGAGATGGTCATTATGGCTACCGTGCTTTGGCGGCTTTGACATCACCGATCGGCGAGACTGCTTTCCCGGAACTCAAAACGTTACTATGCAATCACTTGGAGGATCACACCGATTTGTACGCCGGTTGTTATACGGGAGGGTACCCATTCCAGCAGTTCGTCGACTACCAGAGATGGGCGGGAGCTATGCATGGTGATAGGAGACGGTGGATAGAGCTACCCATTATGGGCTTAGTATTTGCAACGATATATCATATTCCTCTCGGCGTCCTAGCTTGGCATCATCCGTTCACATGTCTCCCCATGACCTCGCCGACACCTGCTAACAACCCTCAATCAGCAACCCTTGGTGTAGCCTGCATCGGAAACCAAGACCATTTTGCCGCGGTACGACTTCAAACGTCTTTTTTTATTACCTATTCATGCTTTTCATATATATGTCAATACTCTAACTCTAATTTTCCGTTCTCATAGATCTGGTTGCGTCCTAACGCTCCTCTTCCGCCGCCTCCGCTAGAATGGGTCGCACATCATCACCCGAGCGTCGAAGGATGGGATGCTCCGTTTCAAGCTCAGAATGAGAGATTTCGAGCCTTGCGTTTCGAGTCCGGCCGCCCTTTACTATTTTCCTAGATTTTATTCCACAGCTTTATTAAAATTATGAATGTAAACCTTTTTTTCTGTTCCTTGTAACGTTATTCGCATATTATCCGAATGAAAACCTTAACAATTATTGTTTTCTATCTAATTTGACCCTAAATCCTTCAACTCCACTAGCTAAACACTTCAATTTTATCAATTAACATTACAAAACCGTCGAAAAATCTAAACCTTAAACCCTAAACCCTAAACCCTAAACGCAAAACCCTAACTAGGGTTTGCACGTCCTTACCAAAGTGCAAGTATTGCACGTTCTTAAGGACGTGCTTGCACGTTGTTAAGGACGTGCAAGTTTTTGCTAGTGGACGTGCAGAGTCCCAGATTTGCACGTCCTTAAGGACGTGCAAATCCTTAATCCGGATTTGCGGTGTATATAGTGACACCCTATATATATATATAAGCAAATACTCTATCGTACATAATTTAATACCTTGTTTTAACCCAAATTATGTTTCATATAACATTGTATTAAACCACAAAAATATTATTAATTCTAGCATATTTATATTAAAGTTTCAACTAAAAAGGCTAATATTCATAATGCAAAATATTTTAAAGAATATAAATAGTTAATTATCATATTCTAGTAATCTAGTGTACGTATTATACTTTACATATTCCTCATTTTGGAGAATTATAAAACGTTTTTATTTTAAAAATGGGTAAGCCGTTGAAGTTAAAATAAAAATATTTTGAAAAATATATATTTTATTTCCCATTTTGGAGAACGATAATGCAAAAAAATGGGTACAGTGATCAGTGAAATTAGGAACAATGGTTTTCACACACTTTGATGACATGTCAGATTTTGGATAACCATCAACTTCAAGTGATCCCTGACTTGGGTAATCTTGTGAATGGGTGCAAAAAATTGTTCTAGAGGTTATATTTGACAGCAATAAATCTTGGTTTATTTGTATTCCTGAGAAAAAAATACACTGCATCGGCTAACTCTCACCCAACATGTTCCTCCCTTAACCATGCGGAAGCCATGACTACCATGAGGATGGAGAAGTCAATCAATTCTTGGACAATTCAAGCAACCCCAGCAGGAGACGATGCGAATACCAGAACAAATTCCAAACCTCAAATGATAAATTTTCGATAAAATGAGATACTGGATCCAGTACAAGGAACCTACTGATATCACGTTCAATATTTGTCAGGTTAAAAGCATAAAAGGGGTCCTGGGCATTGCCTTAAACAAGACGGCTCTCGGCCAAGACTAAAGGATTACAACAGGAACGAGTGCCAAGACATGAATCTTAATCCATCCTGCCTTTCAAGATCCTCTCCTTCACCTCAGTAGGCGTGCTACAACACAAGCAACGTGAATTACAAACTTGTAAATACATCAGCAATTTAGGAAGGGAAAAAAAATCATAAAATGCCCACTTACACAAGATAGACATGTCCTCCCCAGCCACTCAAACAGTCGCGATCAACGGATGCCTGCAGTGCCTGAGAGATTGTCTCGAACAATTCTTCAGGTTCCTGATACATAGCAAATAACAAATCATTTTCTGCTATTTCGCTAAACAATGCACACTCATAGCACCACTCACCAGAATGATTAGCAGTCAATTTAAAGAATCAGAAAACAGAACATGGTTCGAACGTGGAACAAGACTTGGAAAATAGTCCTCAGTGACCCTTGAAATATCAAATTAAGCACTTCAGGGCCTTCTTTCTTGCATAATCAGTAAATAAAATTATCAAGTTCTCAGTATTCACTTGGTAGTTTTTCAACAGGAACAAAAGTACAATGTACGAGTAAGCATTTTATCCAAGAAAATTATGGCTGCCGAGCTATAAATATACCAGGACAGACAATACAAAACAGTTCAACTGCATCAAGGTAATCAAAGGTAAAAGGCAGCCCTAACCTGCCCAGGCACTATATCTCACATCACTTGAGGTTTATTTAATGCACAAGAGTTACTATAGAAAGCGAGGCATGCCAGAAATGAACATATACTAACCACTTAATAAAAAAGACATAATTTAGTAAAACCTACTTGCTGTAAAGAGCTAAAGAAGAAAGCAGATTGCACGAATTATAGACAAGATAACCTTGCAATTAACCTAATCTGGAGAAATTATAATCTCTAAAAGTAATATGGTCCACACTCTCACACACTGGGGCTGAGCAATGGAATTGGACATGCTCACTCTATTAAGCGGTGTATTTTGCCCACACTTGCGTGAAGCATAATGCCTATGTGCATGGGTCCCACATGCACTTGCCTTTGACTACCTTGAACATCAATTATCTTGTAGAAAGACACTTACAAATTGTTTCAGAAGAAGCATTACAAAAGAAGATGCAAAAAGTAGCCAAAAGTTAACCAACAAACATGAGAAGGGGTTGTGCACAGATCAGGCATTTTTTTAATGAGTAGACCTGAAGATTATAACATTAGGCAAAACTTTTGCAACAAGTCCTGGGATTTCATTTCAACCTCCCTCATATTAAAGATGCTATAATAACACTACATTTAAGCTATAATAGTTTGTCACGCTTAATTATGAAGTAATGTGAACCCAAGTATCATCACCATCCTTTTACATGTAGTAGAAGAATAAAAGTATGTTCAGATTGCCGAAAAAAAAAACAGCAAAAGATTTATCAAAGACAAACCATGTCAGCTTTGAACATTGCTTCACATGCACCATAGAGGGACTCGGATGCAGTTCCAGCAACAACAAAATCCTTTGCAAGCTCCCTGCATTTTAAGTGGAAAGGATAGCTAAAGTTACAGGCGAAATCATTCCAAACAACAAAAAAAATAAACGACATAAATATACATTACATAGATTAGATTAGATGCTAGGCCAATGTGCAACTAGGACAGGATTTTCTAGAATTTCCAAAATAAACTTAAAGCAGAAGAACTATAGTCCACAAAGATAAGGAAAGACAGAACAGCATACTAACAAGTAACTATGCCATGTATGTCAAGCATAATACTTTAAATTGGAGAATAGTCGGTAGAGAGGCATAAGCGCAATCTAGAATCTGTTCAACCCACCCAATCATCTAAAGAAAGATTTAAATGTCAATAATTTGGCCAAAGACAATGGAACTCCTTCGCATAAGAGCTGGAAGTTGGGATTGGTGGCACAGTGCACAACTTAACTACTCAAACAAGATTTGAAAGCCAATATCATATACATGTAAGAGGATTCTCTATGGTCTAATTATTATCTTGATCACACAAGTTTCCATTTTCACTCCATATCAAAAAGAAAACCAATTTAGATGCACACAATAAGAACATAAGTACATACTTGGCACCAATTGAATCCATAGTGCAGATGAATGGCTTGTCTCCATCACCTAGGCCAGCAATCACTGGTTGGCAGAAGTAAGGACCAAACCTGAAGCAACACAGCCAGAATACACTTCTCATCCATAGTTCTTGCACCCGTCAGATAATCTAAGCAAATACTGTGTACAAACTAGTAACAAACACAGGCAGAGTCGCTGACTTGCTCAAAATAAATGAATGCTTTAATTGAGATCTGATGGCTTCTGGGTATTGCTTCAGAGTTCAGACCAGTAAACAAGCAAAATGCCCAAATTTATTAACTCAAACATAGCTTAATTTTGGAACATGATCTATCAGCTGCTTTATAGTACAATATGTGAATCTGAACTCGTCTCAAACCTTCAATCTCACCCACGAAGTCAACACTCAAGTATATTTCATGATTTCAGAGCCCAATTCAGCACCTTCCTCAGTTCCTCTCCAGACCAAAATAAAAAGAGACAGAGGCCCTCAAAAGAATCGGTTAATTAAAGTAAATGCCGAACCTTTTCTCGTATAGAATGGCAGAAACAAGGCTAGCAAAAGTTTCAGGCTTCATATCTCTCTCCTCTCTTAGCTGGTACAGCTTGTGGCGGAACACGAGTCGCTGATATCTTCAGATCGAAACCCAAAACAAACATTCCGAATCAGAAAACATAAAATATCACACAGGAAAAAAAAGAAAGAAGAGAGAGAGAGAAGAGATTGAAAATCATATCATACAGAGTCTGAACATCGGTACCCAGGCCAGCGAGACCGATAAAGAGGTGATCATGAATCTGGAAAATACGCTGAAAATCCGTCGCAACTGTCTGAAGCTGAACCCCTAGCCTCCGATCACTTGCGATGGCGAAGCAGTTCTTTCCCACCATAGCCACTAGGGCACTTCCATTGTACTCAAAGATCTGCACCAATCCGCCAAAATTGTTTTCATTAGAGACATTAAAAAAACAAAACAATCTGAAAATCCAACGCTGCGGCCACTAGCGAAGCCGATTTAGGGCAAACTTGTAAAACGCGAAAATCAACTGAAACAGCAATTGGAAGAGTTTACTAGAAATTCAATTGAAGGCGCAAAACACGAATTAGAGGAGCCACTTACCGACATAGCTGAGAGAGTGAAAGGTGCGAGAGAAACTGGAGAACGAGAGGAACGACGAAGTACTGAAGAATTTTTGCTGAAGCGAAGGGAGGTTCATATTTTCACATGGCTGGCTTGGGAAATACTCCATTACCCCGTAATGGGCTGATGGGCCGGATCATGTTGGGCCGTATAAAAAATGGGTTGGTTATTTCATTTAATTGGGCCCATTAATTGGGCTTGGCCACACTCTACATTTTTGTTAGTTTAAACTTTAGTTCCCACCCTCTCAACTAGTTTGGAAAAAGGTGCATATATTTCGACTATCTATACCTTGTTGTTGGTGTATAGGATTTTGAGTTTTGATAATTTGGTAAGAATTGGATGATTTTGGTGTTGGTTTGTCAAAATTTGGTTGTTGGTGTTGGATTTATAAATATGGTTTTAAACTAGTAAAACTAAAATTATAGTAGTTTAAATAGCTTTTATAATTGAATTTTCAATAGTGGCTCATTCCAATTTTTTCGAATTTTATTTTTTATATTAACAAATCTATTTTTTTATCCTATTTTATCAACTAGTTTATTTAAATTCGTCATGGTTATTAAAGACCTTACTAGTTTAAAACAATTTAATTTAACATATATTCAACACAGCTACCAAATCGACTATGTTACCTTCGACTTGATACAAATGTGTGATATGGAAGGAGAATGTGTGTGATTTGAGGCGTTTTCAAGCTCTTCTAACTCTTTTAAGTATTTTTACGTGACTCCTCGAAACTACTCCATTCGTCTCACAATACTTGTCATTTTACTTTTGGCACGTTTTTTAACAACGGTAAAAACTATATAAAATATCAATGATTTTATTAATTAAAAATAATAATTTCATACTTAATACAACCGTCTATAAATTGATGAAAAAAATTTAATATTTTATGGAGTTTTTTGCTTCTTAAAAAACGTGTAAAAAAAGTAAAGTGACAAATATTTTGAGACGTGGGTAGTAAAAGTTTTCTTTTTAAGTTTTAAAAAGCTTTTTGGACCCCATTTTCATCCCAAATTAGCGCATTTTGTATCTACCATTTTTTTTGCAAATTATTATAGAACGAAGGATTATGTGTTTAGTCAATACCTTATAATACAATATAGGGAAAATGGCAGAAAACCACCCCTTAAATATAGGTTTTTGCAGAAAACCACCCCTTAAAATTGAAATTGCAGAAAACCACCCCTTAAACCCAATTTGTAGGTAAATCGCCACCCACAACATTTTTTCTCGTTAGTTTTCCGTTTAAAACGGTGAAAAATCATTTTTACCCCTCCCTATTAATGTTATTTTAATGAGAAAAAAATTTATGAATTGAAATAAATTAATAAATATATTTATTCATCATTTTTAATGTTATTTTAATAGAATAAAATACCTTTTTCTCTCACTAACGGGATGGATAAATATATTTTATTAATTTATTTCAATTCATACATTTTGCTCTCATTAAAATAACATTAAAAATGAGGGGTATAAATGACTTTTCACCGTTTTAAACGGAAACCTAACGGGAAAAAAGATTGTGGGTGGCGATTTACCTCCAAAATGGGTTTAAGGGGTGATTTTCTGCAATTTTAATTTTAAGGGGTGGTTTTCTGCAAAAGCCCATATTTAAGGGGTGGTTTTCTGCCATTTTCCCTACAATTTATATACCTGAGTACGACTGTACGAGTATAGATCGAAACGAAAAATATATTTAAATAATTATCCCGCCTGAAGTACCAACTAGTTCTCGTAAGTTTTAAGCTCTGTATTAGAGTCAACAATATATATAAAAAATAATAATGATAAAATAATAATTTCTTTAAATCTGAAAACATAGTACTCCCTAATTAATAATTATTAAAACTACCAATAAATGAAGCAATAAATCCGCTATAAACAAACCAACAATATACCAAGTATTCAAACTCTAAATAAACCATCTAATAAATGCAATGAGATAAATAAATTAATGTCAACTACATGACTACAAAAAAATATTGTTCGGGCAATTGACACACTTATATCCCAAAACAGAGATATGGACCAAATCATGCACTTTCTTAGTACCAATCTTTCTAAGGAAAACAAGCAAAATCTAGCTTCCAGGTGGTGGACCATATGGCATACGAGAAATCAAGCTATCTTCAGAAATGTTCCAATTCCATCCGCGGAAAGTATTAAAAAACTCATCTTAGGAAACGTAGAAAATTGGAAGACAACTGACAAACTACATCCACCCAAAAAGAATACAAACATGCCACAAGAACAAAAACAGTTGAGATCCCGGGGAAAAATGAACTTATGGAAAAAACCACCTGCTGGTTGGCTTAAATTAAACTTTGATGGCTCATCCATCTCGACCACAAAAAGCTCGACAGGTTTCATATATCGCGACTGTCTGGGGAACCCTGTATGCATAGGAGGAAAAATGATGGGCGGTCATACACCACTAATGGCAGAAGCAATTGCGCTAAGACAAGGGATCGAAAAGGTAAAGGAACTCAACTTAAACAACTTAATAATTGAAGGGGACTCTAAGATAATTACGGATGCCTTACGAACAAATAGCAAATGTCCTTGGGAAATTGAGCTTGTATTGGCTGACATTCGAACCCTTCTCATGGAATTAGAGAACATACGAATTTCTCACATTCCCCGTATTGGTAACCGAGTGGCAGATAAGGTTGCACACCTTAGCTACTTTATCAGGGGAACTAATTTCTATACCGATCTAGGTCTCCTTGACCTCATCCGACAGGATGCTTTCGGGTAGAGGGCCCCGTGCCCCATCCGAATTCTTACCTAATCAAAAAAAAATAAAAAAATAAAAAAAAAAAATGTGGCAACAAAACATGATGTATTGATGTGTACTACTAACCCACTTCCCCAATATACCATACTAAGCTTTGTAGAAAGTAGAAACCCACTGAAAGAGATGCCCACAAACTTCCTTAAAATTGCATCTACGTTACCTCTTTTTTTCAAAAAAATAAAATAAAACGCGGAAACTAAATACACTGTAAATCAGAGTTTAGGATACCACATCGATACGAACGCGGTGCACGTCGATATGAACGTGGTGCTCTAAACCCTGATTTGCCTTTGATTTTCAGCGGCTACTTCCACGTCGCTTCAGACACGTATACTTGCGTAATCCGAATTTGCGGTGTATCCAACAATTCTGGATTAAAATAAACACTTTGGTCCAACTTTTATCTTTGCTTGTCTCACATCATCAAATTTGAACAAACCTTGGCGTGCAAAAAACACCTCCCAACCCTCTTTTTCCTCACCTGATCCCATAAGCAACACCATCAAGATTGTGTTTGTGTTCATCTATGTCATGAAACCATCCCAAACCGACTCGCAATCTCGTCGTACTTTCGGGTGCTTAGAAGTTGTTTTTTGTGGTACTCAACCTCTAATTTTTCACTAACTTCACGCCATGTATATAAATGGTGTGAAGGAGTAGCTGGCATTGCAACTTGCAAGGCTAAAGAATGTGGGCATTGCTTGATTAGTGCTTACACTATAAGTTGATTGTCATTTCAACTAAGTAGTGAGCTTTTTTGGCGTATGCAAAACCATAGCAATGGCTTGGTGTCTTGTTGCTCTTGTTGCTCTCCTCTCCGCGGTGATCTTGGGGGAGGTCCGAGGAGACGATGTTACTTACGATGCAAGGTCCCTTATCGTCAATGGTGAAAGGAAGATTCTCTTCTCAGGCTCCATCCATTATCCTCGAAGCACGCCTGAGGTATTACGATATCCGTCTCTCTCATTCGTAATGTGTACTTGCATTTCATTGATGTCTTTCGGATGTTTCTTCGTGTCGGAGAGGTGTGTTGTTCATGTTAGTAGCTAGCTCCTTTGTTTGTTACATGAGTAGGTGAGAAATGCCTTGGTTTAAGCAAATTGTGTAAATTGTTCTTTGTCATGTTTCTTGAAACTCTTTTTTCTATTTGTTTGTTGAACTTAGAGCTGTCAAAACATGACCTGACCTGATTCGACTTTGAAACAACCTAACTTGTTTCCTGACCCAACTCAATCCAATCTAAAATGACCCAACCGAAACTCGACCATCCTGACTTGATTGGTAAGTCAAGTTGTTTCTTATGTGATGC
This sequence comes from Persicaria tinctoria, assembly GCA_037127255.1. Classification (NCBI taxonomy): domain Eukaryota; kingdom Viridiplantae; phylum Streptophyta; class Magnoliopsida; order Caryophyllales; family Polygonaceae; genus Persicaria; species Persicaria tinctoria. Next base: position 15,394,269 of record JBANSL010000012.1, read on the forward strand.
AGATGTGGCCATCTTTGATCGCAAATGCGAAAGCCGGAGGACTCGATGTCGTACAAACTTACGTCTTCTGGAACCTCCATGAGCCTCAACCAGGCCAGGTCTTCATCTTGTTATATAGTATAATCTTTAATAATGTGTTTATTAGCCTCAACCTTGATGTTTTATATATGATCTTTTGACAGTATGATTTTAGCGGAAGGGGCGATCTGGTGAGGTTTATCAAGGAAATCCAAGCACAAGGCATGTATGTGAGCCTCCGAATCGGTCCTTTCATCGAGGCCGAATGGACATACGGGTACGTACGAACCCTCGAAATCGACACGAATGTCGATCAATGGGATCTCTTTTTGCTAGTATGAATACAATGCACATCTTTTTTATGGTACCAAATTATTCGGCTGATGAGTTTTGCGTTGTTTATCGCACGCAGTGGCTTCCCGGTTTGGTTGCGTGACATCCCCAACATCGCTTTCCGTACCGATAACGAACCGTTCAAGGTACTGATCACGTCTTAAAGCATTCGATCTCTACGACTCGAAGTCTTACTATCTTAGTCAGTAACCAGATATAGAGCGGTTGAGCTCGATCGAACTAAACTAAGATTAAAAAAAATATAACATACCTAACAATCGAGTCCAGGACCATAATGAGTCCAATCGTTTCGATTCCATGTTGACTTGGGGCGGGTGCGTCAAGTTCAAGTCGAGTATAATAGGCTCGCGGCTTGTTTAGGCTTGCAATCAAGTCGAACCTAGCTTTCAACCGAGCTTAAAATCTTATTCATACTCAACTTGTTTAGGTAAGTGAACAAGCTTGAGTCGAACTTTTTTTTAGCCGATCCCGAGTCGAACTCAAGCCGTTCAGTTCATATATTTTTTTTTAGCCGATCCCGAGTCGAACTCAAGCCGTTCAGTTCATATATATAAAGGGTATGGTGAATCCTCTTAAAACTTTAATTTGTTAGAAGGCAACTCTTATACACTATTTAAAATGAATATAAAAACCAATGTACTTTAATAATGTAAATAAAGAGAGACCATCCGGGGTTGGAACCCATGTACGCACCTTTTCCCGAAAGACGCAAGAACCATCACATACAAATACTTATGATGACAACTCTAATTTTAGCCATATATGTTGATTCATTGATTGTACGCACCTTTTCCCCGATTCATCAGGAGGGTGTTTCCCAAAGACGGAAGAACCAGCACATACGTACAAGTACTTATGATGACAAATCTAATTTTAGCCATCTATGTTTGATTCATTGATGGCAGGCATATATGCAAAACTTCACTAGTTTGATAGTAAACATGATGAAGGCAGAGAATCTGTATGCTTCACAAGGAGGCCCCATCATAATCTCCCAGGTACTTGAATTCATTCTTGCTAGTTTTATTTGTTGTTGTTGTTGTCTTTGAAATCGTGTCTTCATCGCAGATCGAGAACGAGTATGGAAACATAGAAGCAGCGTATCGATCACAAGGACCAACATATGTTCGGTGGGCAGCAGCCATTGCAGTTGGTCTTCAAACCGGCGTCCCCTGGGTAATGTGCAAGCAAGACGATGCCCCGGACCCTGTGGTTAGTTTCGCTCTCTACCCGCTCTCTGAAGATCATTTTTGAGCGAGCCAAACATTAAGTGAAAAGGCAATGGAATAATAGTACTTGAAATGTATAATGTTTGATCAGATCAATACTTGCAATGGAATGAAATGTGGAGAAACATTCAAGGGACCCAACTCGCCGAACAAGCCTTCAATGTGGACTGAGAACTGGACATCTTTGTAAGTTTCCTTGAACAAAGATGTTTAGATTAGGGTTAGCTCGAGCTCGGCTTGGGCTCTACTCGATAAAAGTTCGGCTCGAGCTACTTCATTTTATAAACAAGCCGAGTATGACACATTTTAAAGCTCGGTTTCAAAGCTTGATTCGTTTGATTTAAACTCACATTGGTCGAATTTTGTGAAATTTCTAAAATTTTCGTATGTTCTAAGCAAGTAGGGCTGCTTAATGCTCGAAAAAAAAATTCGACTTAAGCTCGTTCATTTCCTAAATGAGCCGAGTATGAGTACATTTTTAAGCTCAAGTCAAATTTTAGGCTCGGCTTGTTTCTAAACGAGCTGAATATGAGCAAGAAATACTCGACTTGAATAACAGCCCTACTTTAGATCATGTCATAGTCTCATATTATAGGCTTTGTTTTCGCGGATGAAGCTTGCAGGCATACGGAGACCTGCCATACATGAGATCTCCTCAAGTTATCGCATTTCACGTTGCGTTGTTCATTGCGAAGAATGGAAGCTTTGTCAACTATTACATGGTAGCCCCAACTCTCAACTTTTCATGACTTCTCCAATGAGGAAAAAACACAAAAATTTAGTTCATAGCTATGCCTTGTTTTCACTTTTCAGTATCATGGAGGAACCAATTTTGGGAGAACAGCGGCTTCATATATGATAACAAGCTACTATGATCAAGCTCCTATTGATGAATATGGTATGATCCATACAAGTCAATCACACATTTAAGTGTTCAGTCTTTGTATATAAGGTTGATGAGCTACTCCTCCTGTTACAGGCTTATTAAGACAACCAAAGTGGGGGCATCTAAAGGATTTACACGGCGCAGTAAAGGCGTGCTCGGAAACATTGCTATATGGTGTGCCAACACATTCAATCTTGGGTACTTCAAAAGAGGTGAAAACAATGAAAACAAGAAGCTTTTTCCCCTATAGAAAACCACATGAGATATGCTAAAGAAGATGCCATTTTGCACACCTATATAGGCATATGTTTTTCGAGATGCATCCGGGAACTGTTCTGCTTTTCTTATGAACAATGCCACTAGAGTTGCGACGTTGCTCTTCCAGAACATGTCTTACGTGTTGCCTGCAAAGTCGATAAGCATCCTATCAGACTGCAAAACCGAAGCATTCAACACAGCAAAGGCAAGGTGTTGAATGCTTCTCAATTTACCTTGGACTATATGAGATTATAACATATTTTTTGCTTCATCTAAAAACAGGTGAATGCTATGACCACGAAAAGATTTACGACAAAACGCGTCATCTTTAACTCAAATGACAAGTGGATGGAGTTCAAGGACAACATTCCAGGCTATGATGATACCACATTGCAATCGAATACATTACTAGATCAAATCAGCGTGACCAAGGACACAACGGATTACCTTTGGTACACTATGAGGTAAGAAACTAAACTGCATAACAAATCAATAAAGGACTTCAAGTGATAAACATACTTGCATTGTTGTACATCCATGTATAGCTTCCAGAACGTGAACCCTGACTCATCGGCTACACTTCAAGTGACCTCTATAGGACATAGCTTTCGGGCATTTGTGAACGGAGCATTTGTAGGTAAGCCACACAAATAATCAAAAATCTAAGCTTTACTGCCAAATATGACTGCTGGATGGCCATCCGTTTTACATGTGATTGTATAGGATCCGCCCATGGAAGCCGGAAAAATTCAAGCTTCACTCTTAGAAGTACAATTTCATTGAATAGTGGAACCAACAACATCTCCTTACTGAGCGCAATGGTGGGATTACCGGTATGTACCATTCACCAGTCATCGGTCTTTTTTGTCATGTGCTAGGCTTCTAGCGCATATCAGTTATGAATCCAATCGGATTCAATACAGAGTATGCCATGTTAGGATATCCATGTGAACACCCTAGTACCCTAGGGTATATGACATGTATGGCTAATGCCCTTAGCTTACAGGACTCGGGAGCACATCTGGAGCGACGGATTGCTGGATTGTCAAGTGTTAAGATTTTGACGAATAAAAAAACTATGGACTTCTCCAACTATGCTTGGGGGTATCAGGTAATATGCAATGAGCTCGGATTTTTGCTTGCTTGATCTTTTTATCCTTTGGCTACCAAACTACTACTTAATCCTCAAGAACTATCTATAAAACGAAGGTCGGATTGAATGGAGAAAATCTTAAAGCATTTTCGGATGAAGATGCATCAGGAGTTGAGTGGGGAGATTTTAGCTCAAGTTTTCAGCCCCTTACTTGGTACAAGGTAAGCTCCAAGCATCTTGGTAGTTACTCATGATAGTGTTGATTACTCACTTCACTCGCTTATGGCAGACTACATTCGATGCACCACAAGGTACCGATCCACTTCTTCTAAATCTTCCGTCTATGGGAAAAGGCGAAGCTTGGGTTAACGGACAAAGCATTGGACGGTACTGGGTTTCGTTTCTTACATTCACAGGGCGTCCAACCCAATCATGGTTAGTCCTCAAGAAAAGGAATCATACTATCATAGCAAACAAGCATTGTTTTCCCTTGAAACCTCTATGAATTGACTCAACTCCTCTTTTCGTCTTCTCAGGTTCCATATTCCGCGATCCTTCCTTAAGCCTACCGGGAACTCATTGGTCCTACTAGAGGAAGAAGGCGGTGACCCGAGAAAGATCTCCATAGACAAAGTTACGGTTAGGCCAGCTCGTCCACGCCTTTCTATCATAAGCTCTCCTCCACCTAGTCCTATCCGCGGAAGCAACAAAAAATGTGAAGAATACAAGCAAACGAATAAGAAGCCTATGGTTCAGCTTAAGTGTCCACCAAACAAAAGGCAATCAAGGTTTCTTATTGAAAGCATTGAAAACTATGATATAAGAGATTTTCAGTCTACTCATTCAAAAGCTATGGCGGCAAAAGTTAGCTAGTTGTTTTTTCCCCAACAAAAGTTGTTGGAACTTCTCTTTAGTTATAACAATAAAGACAATAAAAGATTCCGAGGGTTTGTTTGTCACACATTCATTACACATTTTAAGTAGGACATGAGTATTGTTTATTCATATTTAGTTCGTTTAAAAACGAGTGGAGCTTGATTTGAGCATAAATTTGGAATCGAGCTTCAAAATGTGTTCCTATTTGTCTTATTTAGGTAACGAATTGAACGAGCTCGAGTCGAGGTTTTTCGAGCATTAAGCAGCCCAACTTACTCAAAATATAATAACTTAAAGGAAATTTTAGATATTTCATAAAATTCCAGCGGTTCGAGCATCGAGCTTAAACATGTGCTCATACTCGGCGTGTTTAGAAAATGAACAAGCTCGAATAAAAGCTTTTATTAAGACGAGTCCAAGCTGAGCTCGAGCTACTCGACTTATATAACAATCCTAATTTTAAGTTTCTTATCAACACATATTACACGTTATAAAATCCTTATCGATAAAAACCCGACTAAAAATTGTAGGGAGGGAAGAAGGGGACGTCAAACAAACCCCTTTGACACACACAAATCGGAATAGACAAGAACTGTAAACGAGAGAGCCAAACTCAGGTAACTCAAACCAACAATCAGACACATACATAAGATAAAATAATCAAGTACAAAGAACACTGTATTTACGTGGAAACTCCCAAAACGGGAAAAAATCATGGCGAGCCATAAATTTTCACTATTAACGATAACAAGTGGGTACAATCTTTCCTAAACAAAGCTAGAGACATAAAACATCATCAAGCATCAACAAGTTTGGCCAAATTTCCAAATTTCATCACCCAATTGGTGGAAAATCAACAAAAGTCAAGAGATGACACTAGCAGAGGAGATCTGAGATTGGATGCTCAAAATCTAACCATACAAAATAAGGCCTGTGATGAGATGAATAACATACCAGAAAATGTTCCAATCGAAGGTTGTTTGGTCGTCGATCGAGTCATTTCAAAACAGGATGAACAAAGGCCAGGTTTCCCAAACTCTCTCTTTTCTACCTTTCTCACTCTTTGTTTAATCTCTCTTATTTTCCCAATTGAAAAGTCTTTTCTTTTATAAATGAGGTAAAACATCACATGATAAGAAGAAGTTAAATGATAAATTAGTCTATGGACTCTTCATCGTGTAGGAGGAACCCAACTTAAAATGGCATCTTTGATCATGAACGTTTGCTTTCTCCATCAATTAAGATTTGATAACAATGAGACGATATAAGGCGTTCATTGTTTATTGAGCAGATGAGGTGCTCATTAAGCTGCTTACGAACAAACCCTAAAAACAAAGCAATGTTGGCAGAAACTTTTGATTTGGGTGTTCGAATTGGGGTAACTGTGATTTTGTTTGGATTGGGGATTTTTCCGAATCTCTATTATAAAGTACTCCGTATGAAGCATGAAATTGAAGGCTCAGTTCGTACTTCGTAACCGTTCCAATGGCTACTTACTGATTGGCTACTTTGTTTCCTTTTCGGTTCACTGGAATTTAAAAAGTAGAGAGAAAAAAATCCCCAAATTCAACCCTACAGATAAACAGTGCCCATCCCGAATCCGAAGAAATCGACCCCAAAATCCGTTCTTTTCCGTCTGCCGAAACCAGCGATTTAGCATCGTCTCTGTCAGTCGCTGTTGCAGCAAGCACCCACTGCACGATTCTCAGACCCCACATTCCTCCTGTCTCCCCCCGCTTTCTCTCTCTTAAGTCTCCATCCAGTCGATCTTTTTTCTTGCAGCAATGCCCACATCTCCGTCTGGTACAGCTTCCTGCGCGATCAAATGATCAAATTTCGTCTCAATTACTCTTTTTCTTCCTGATTTCGCTCCCAATTTCTGAAATTCATCGCCTTTTAACGCGAATTTGTGCTATTTCAAGTTTTAACCTAGGTGCAACTTCTTTCTTTTTTTTCTTGGTAATGGCAGATAATGGCAGCAAGTGGAGGAGGCCTCGGAGTTCGATATCCACCAATTCGAAGCGGCAACGGCCGCCGGAGCACGATGAGGAAGACCGCGACAACGACGCCGGCGCAAATAACCCTAATTCGAATGCCAATGTTAGGCGAGAAACCGCCTCCGCGACAGCGTGCAAGGGAGAAGCTTCGAATGACGCCGCGAACAGAACCTTACGGTACACAGCGGTGGTGAGCCGGACGCTGGACCGGCCTCCTCCGTTCGTGATGGCTGCCGCCATGGCTGATGGGGATAGGGCGAAGCAGGGGGGATCGAAATTGGAGAATTTGTCGTACGGACAGCTCCAGGCCTTGTCCACTGTACCAGCGGAGAATGCCGCCTTGGCTATAGCCGGTGATCAGGAGAGCTCGGGGTTGTATGTGATTACTCCACCTCCAATAATGGAAGGGAGAGGTGTTGTCAAGAGGTTTTGGAATGGGAAGGTTCATGTTGTTCCTATGCACGCAGGTTTTTGTTCATCTCTCATTCTGCATCTTCAGTAATTTTGGTTTAGGAATTGGGTTTTGCTGATAATTTTGGGTATGCATTAGGTTATTAATTTAGGTTGGAATACCAGGAATTATATCATTGATCTAGCTTGTTATGCATTCAAATTATGTTGTATGGCTTTCTATGATGGATTTCGAGGGAGAAATTGAGGGCGCCGGGTTGATGAGCATATAGAGATTTTGACTGTGAATGCTATAGGAACTCAAAAGGGATTTGGATACATTTGTTTAGATGTTTGAAATATTATTTATAGGATTTGTATAATTATACAAATTTGTATGTTTTCAGACTGGGTATAGGTTAGTTATGTTAATGATTGTCATGAATTTTAACCTTGTTTGAAACAAGGACATGCAACATTCGGACATTGTTTAGTTCCTAGTAGGCCATTGCTAGCGTCGTCTGAATAAGTTAATCCTTGTATTCTATAATATCAGCTGCAATTGCTCTCAAAGCTTTGAAGGCTTAAGATTTTTTATTTTATTTTTTGGTGGGGGTGGGGGGAGGAGGGGTTAAAGAGAGCATTATTGGCATCTGCTTTATTTGACTGTATTTCAAATCTTGGATAGAGATGTTTGGTGTGATACTTGTTCAAGCTTAAACTTCTAGTGACTTGTTGCCTTAATTCTGTGCAGAATGGTTTTGTCCAACCGGAGTGCATAGAATGGAGAGGCAACTGGTGCTGCGTTTTTGCTCTGGAAAGTCAGCAGATGATGAGGCAGAGAAGTACATGGAATTCCGGAATTTGATTGTTGCAAAATACATGGAACATCCGGAGAAGAGGTTGTCAATCAATGATTGCCTTGGAATGGCTGATGGCATTGATGCTGAAGACATCAATCGAATGTTTAGTTTTCTTGAATGCTGGGGCATAATCAATTACTGTGCTCCTGCACCTGATCGTAAGTCTTGGAATATCAACTCATGTTTGAGGGAGGATGCAAATGGTGAGGTTTATCTGCCATCAGCTGCTTTGAAGTTGACTGACAGCTTAATAAAATTTGACAAGCCTAAATGTAGGCTGAAGGCCAGTGATGTATACTCATCTAAGTCATCATTATCATCAAATGTTGATAGTATCTCTGACTTGGAGGATAGAATTCAGGAAAAATTGTCAGAAAACCATTGCAATTACTGTTCACAGCCTCTCCAACTCGTCTACTATGAGTCAGTGAAGGAGGTAAAATTTATTCATATTTACTTCTACTTTATTTTCACCGTGTGGCATTCGCTGACACTGCAAACCTTTTTATTTATCACTGGATTGTTCAAGCAATTTATATGGACTCAGCTGTAAGAGATGGCCTACTGCTGGTGTAATGTTTCTATAATATCTGCTAAACGTGGAGCCAAAAACATAGTTTCCCTTTCAAATCCTCTTATTTGGCATCCATTTTATTTAACCTGCTTGCATGTCTGAACAGGGTGACGTGATGCTCTGCCTAGATTGTTATCATGAAGGTAGATTTGTTATTGGCCATTCAAGTTTAGATTTTTCAAGAGTGGATTCTACAAAAGATCATGGGGATGTTGATGCGGACAGCTGGACTGATCAGGAGACAGTGCGGCTCCTTGAAGCTCTGGAAATTTATAATGATAACTGGCATAAAATAGCAGGGCATGTTGGTAGTAAGTCAAAAGCAGAATGCATCCTTCACTTTCTTCGGTTGCCTGTGGAAGATGGCATTTTATCAAATTTAGATGTTCCGCTCTCGCCATCATCGTCCAGTTTGCCAATCAAGGATGAGAGTGAAGAGCCACATTTAAATTCAAATGGGCACTCAACAGGTAGTTATATATAAATTAGTACCGTACCTCTTCTGTATTCCTCTAGTGAGCTTCTAAACTGGCAAGTTTACACATACTTTTTGTCTTTTAGGCAGTTTGATCCAAGATGATGATTCTTATAATAGACTTCCATTTATAAACTCTGGCAATCCTGTTATGTCCCTGGTATGTGTGTTGTTTATATATATAATAGAGTACGATTAACTTGAATTTGAGCTTTTTGAGAGAATAATTTGATCCATGGATACATTTTATAGGTAGCTTTCTTGGCTTCATCAGTAGGACCAAGAGTCGCTGCGGCTTGTGCGCATGCATCTTTGGCATCATTGGCGGAGGATGATGGTATACCCCCTTCAGAAGTTGATGGATCAATATGCAGTAAGACGTAAGCCTATTTGTTGATCTATCATTTTAATCTTCTTCTTTTTTACCAATTAGTGATATTATTAAATTGGTGCATGCATTAAATTAGTTCAGATTGGCTAATTTGTATTATAATTTGGATTTCTAAAATTATTTTATCTTTCCCTTTTATCTTTGCAGGACTATTCTAGAGGATGGTTCTCATGGTGAAACAAGAAATACTGGTCAGCATGGAGGTGAGGCACTTTAATTCCTCCACAACTTGATTCATTTGTGTTATATTTTTCAGAAAATGGAAGATATTTTAATTTTAATTTATTGATTTAGATGAGAATATTACTGTTCAAGCTCAATAGACTTCAAATAATGCAGAAGTATCTCCTTTATCCGCTGAGAAAGTGAACACTGCTGCCGAAGCTGGTACTGTTGCTGCTGCTATGAAGGCAAAACTGTTTGCAGATCATGAAGAAAGAGAAATCCAGAGGCTGTCTGCTATTATTATAAACCATCAGGTGCTAATATTTTATTTCATGTGGACTTCAACATACTTCAAATAGAACGTTTTTATATTCAATATAACTAGAGAATGCAAGGGTCAGAGAGATCAGTTGGAATTTTGACATTAGCTTGTGTCCAATATTATTGACCTGCTGTACAGTTGCCTGCGCTTAGATGAAAATAATGTGATTTTTTTGAACTATGGCAGATGAAATAGCATAGTGTGAAAAGACTAGAGATATATCGAGTTGTAAGAATCGTGTGGCGCTACAAGAATTAACCTTTCTGGCAACACAATCCACTTAGAATGGTCAATAATCTTGCTAGGACACCCCTGGTTTCCTCATTTGTTTAGGTGTCCTAGGTCAGCAGTGTGTGTATGCCTTTTTAAAAAAACTTAAATCTAGGAATGATGCACCTCTTAATAATCTCAATTAGATGACGCATCATTCATTGGACCCTGCATATAGCCTTTTCGAAATTGCCTCTTACTTCAAATGTTCTCATGTACATAACAGTTGAAGAGACAAGAGTTGAAGCTGAAGCAGTTTGCTGAAGTTGAAAACCTGTTGATGAACCAATGTGAACAATATGAGAAGGCAAGGCAGAGGTTTGCTGCAGAACGGGCCATCTACATGGCATCCCGGTCTACACCCCCGGGAGTCCCCTCGACAATGAACCCATCTGGGGTTACTCCTTTGATGGCAAATGCCAATATCCTCGCCAGCAACAGGCCAATGCAACTAATGTCAGCTTCACCATCTTCACATCCAAGCTTGTCTGGTTTTGGCAACCAAATGAACCATCCAAATATGCCTTTCATGCACCGTACTGTGAATTCGTTTGGACCTCGGCAACCCTTTTCTGCAATCCAGTCTCCATCCTCTTCACATTCTCCAAGTGCCATGTTTAATGCACAAGGAACTGGGCAGTCGTCTTTTAGTCACCCCATGTTGAGACCCGTACCCGGGACCAGGTCTGGCCTTACCTGAAGCACTGCTATGAATATCTGCTTCATATCCGTAGCCAAGAAATAATTGAATGTGAAAGAAGAAAGGAACGATGATTCCGATGGAGGGACCTTGATGCACAGGTGTTCAGATTCCCTCAGAAAGCTCTCTTGAATCTTTTCCGAGTCCCTGCAAGAGGGAAAGAAAGGTAAGACAAATATAGAAGCGACGGCTTGTAGTTCTGTATGTTAGAAGCTATACAACTAATACAAGGCAAGGTTAAAGCCCCGTGATGGGGGCATCGGAATATCAAATTTGCAGCTCACCAATAAGTCAGATAGTGAACAATGAATGTCCAGTTTCCGATGAGAGCAAGGTTAGTGTTTATCCTTCTGTTTACTTTCGATCTGCACCTGTTTATTACTTAAGTCAAGAGATTAGCGTCCTTGCTAGGGTTAGATCTTGCCATATGTTGATTGTACAGAGAATCGAAAATGTTGAAAGACGGGGAGCAATCAAAGATAGGACAGTAGTGACTAGTGAGTACTCTTAGCTGTAGCAGTTTCTGTTACATGATCTCTTATTCCAGCTGAAGTTAATCTTTTGTAACGAAAATGGTCATTTAGATTTGGAAACATCAGAACAGCTAGAGATTGATTACATTTGGGATATAAAAAGCTTTGAAATTGTGATTATTTAGCACAATAGTTGATAGTTTGAGATTCATACATCATATATATTACATCTTGTGTGATGCATAACATCAAATACAAAAGATCATGGCCTAGAGAACTCATCGCCAAGATCCTCTTTGTTCGGCAAGTGATCACACCCAATTGTACAATGGTTAGTGATCCCTCCCTCAATATTAATCGAGGGTTCAGATGGGTCGGTGCAAATCAAGGCTCTCTCTTTGCGAAACATCAGGTAGATCACTGATAGAATGTAGACGGCCATCAGTGGAAAAACGACAATGCCGATTAGCACCTTCCCGGCTTTAGGTAAGCTGTTGTGGATCAACCAGCTAACAAAGCCTGTACTCAAGTAGTATATATTGATTCCGATGATGCCTAGCCCCAAGATCCACGAAATCACAATGATCTGTCGAGACAGATACGCACTATAAGCCGAATTATGCTGAAGATCAAGTCAGTTCAATGTAAAAGGGAATGCCACAGAGGCACAGACTTACAATCATAGAGTTTTTGTGAGGTCCAAGCCTGGCGGAACTACTGCTCAACTTCAGGAGCGGGATCATCGCAAATGGAAGTTCGAATGACAGTATCATCTGCGCAAAACCATCCAGAGTCGGAAACTGAAAATAACAACAATGGTGATAGAGGCAGCGAAGGAAAAAGGAGAAACCGATGCAATGACAATGAGCCTCCCAGCGCCTGAAGATCCGCCAATTATTGCAACAATGAGGCTCGGTGTGATGGCAACTGCCCGAGTCATTAGGTTTCGCAACCACTTCCTCATCTTCAGCTCCAGAAAGCCCTGCAAAATGAGCAATCTTATCAACCTTACACGCCAAAAGGATACCGAAGGAGTAAAGCATTTGCTGAAGATTCAACACCGTTACTGTTACCTGCATAATGTACTGCCCAGCATAGGTGCCTGTAATGGTGGAGCTCTGGCCAGAGGCCAGCAGCGCTATCGCGTAGATGGTTGTGCTTGATTTTCCTAGCACGTTCTGCGTACCATTTCGATCAGATCGTGTTTGATAGACGGTTTTAGGTTTTAACAGATGAACAAAAGATGATTGTAGGAAAAAACCTGGAGGAGGAAAGAAGCGCCATTGATGTTTAGATCATCACATTTAGCTTTATCTTCCTGCGCGAGGTTAGCGCTTGAGCAGACTGTTCCAGCCACCGAAACTACAGATACGTTGATCAAGAACGCCACGAACAATGCAAAGCCACTCTCTATGAGAAAGAATCTACACGCCTCCTGTGTAACTCAATACAAAATGTATGAAGCAAGTCTTATAGTATATGGATGTGGACATTTTCACACGAAATACTAATACACAACAACAGCAACAACAACTACAGTGTATCCCGCAGTGAGGCATGCCCCAACTAGTCGAGAGACAAACAACAACAACAACAACAACATTATATACGTCATAAGCAGGGTCTGGGGGGTCAGGATGTGCGCACTCTTACCCCGGAAGATTCGAGAGAGTGTTTCCGAGAGACCCAGGACGAAAAGGGACAAATCACAAAGAAAGAGTACACCCAACGGAACTTGAAGTCCGAACAGATGCAAAAGCACGTATCAGAGCGAAAGCACAAGACAGAGCCAAAGAGAAGACAAACAGACACTACAACACACCCCCTGACTCTACACAGACATATAAACTAAACACTGTCAACCCGAATATATATTTACATATAAATACATGCATATATATGAAAAAACACAAACCTCCAAACAAACAAACAACAAAAGTTTTGCATATTACTTACGTTAATCGCAGGCTTAGACTTGGGTATTTTCCTGGAGAGGACGAGAGCAGAGTGAAGAAAGAGGTTGTGGCTGTCGAAACAAACAACAGAAGTTTTGAATATATTTTAATTTGTCGAACGGATCAAGCCGTTAATAATCATCATAGATAGATAGATAGATAGATAGATAGATGGATGTTAATGATCGATAATGACAAGTATAGTACGTACGGCATGACAAGGGCACCCAAAAGAGCAATGGCATCAGGTGTAGCTCCATGACCAGTAAGCTTGGGGATGAACATCCCTTGCAAAACCTCATTTGCTGGAGGCTTTACAAAACTAATTTCGCCGAAGAAACAACCAGCCATCACTGCTACTAGAACTGCTATCAGCAGTTCCAGTTTCCTTATCTGTATGTATTGTATTAACAATTTTATAACATCAGATTATCTTAGCTATATTCCTTAATTTACCGGTTGTTAAGGCTAAGATACAAATACAAATTGCTATAAATAAAAAAAAAAGGGCGAAATCGGGTATATACACATAAAAACTGAATTAATTTGGTATGTTAAAACCTCACAATTGGTTCTATACCCATCATAATCCTTTATATTTTGTTTAATTGTTCATAATAAATAATTATAAAAATGAGTCATTGATTTCAAATTCTAGCTCTCAATATGATGGGATTTTACACTTATATATATTTTCCTCCTTTACTATGATTTATGGCCATTTTAATAACTTAATTATTTTGAATTTACTCATAAAGCATGATATTCAAAATAAAATCATTGGATAAAAATATAATTATAATTATATTGAAGTTTAAATTTTATATTAAAAATTTTAATTATGTTTTCTATCAAATAATTTTGTAAAGTGATCAATAATTGGATGAATTAGACCCCTTTTTATAATTTTATTACTGATTGAACCCCTTAATTAATTTTAGAGTTATATAGACCTTTCTCTATTTGCTATTACTAATTTACCCTTGAGATATTTTACAGTACTAATTAAAAATGATTTCATCACTAATTTTGCCGTAATAATAGGTTTCAAAATGCTTTTTATCAAATTGAATGTGCTCCTCCCCTACAGATTTTGGTTGGTCAAAGTGTCAAACGGTTCGGATTCTTCGGAAAATCCTGGATTGAATGTTTGGGAGATTGATCTTATTATCCATCAATCTCTTTTGAATTTAGCAGTATGTACATACCGATTCTGTTGTTTTTTTTTTTTGGCGTTTTGAGGTGTAGTCTTTGACGAGTTACTTTTCAATACAATAAACGAACGATCGATTACAATATACAACGAGAACTTAATAAAAATTATTACAATAATTTACATGCACACACTTTAACATTTTAATTGAGAGAGTAAAAATGATTTCAATATGTTATAATAAATTACGATACTTTTGTTAAAATATACTGTAATACATTACAATAAATGACAAAACGAGAATAAAAAAGAAATGATTACAATAAATTATACGAGGACAACCCATCTTGTCATGGTAATTATTGTAATTAATAAATTCACATATTGTAATGTTAAATGTAATCGTATTCCAATAATCGTTGTATTTTTAGTGTATTGTAATCTAATGATTGTTGAATTCATATATTGTAATAGTATTTTATTGTAATTCAAGAGGTTAATCGTTGATTCGTGTGTTTTTTTTTTAAATAGGCCATTTGTGAGATCATCTAATATATTTAAGATTTTATTTTTAGATGCAATAGAAAAATATACAATTGAAAAGTGGAAGCCCAATTTAAGTACACTGAAAAGGTTTTTTGTTTTAAATACAAATCTGGAAAGAAAATAAGAAAGGGTAAAAGAGACATTTAGCCATTAAAAAGGTCTATTTTACAAAAAAGTTATAGATGAGGTCTATTTACTTATCAATACTTTGAATCCAGTCTATATACCCATTTAACTCTTTTTTTAATTATTTGAAAATAAATTTAGTTTAGTATATAATTAAATTCCAATCGCATTTTCATTCAAATATTAGATTAAATATATTGTGGACAATCAAACAAAATTTAAATAACTCCAAGTTTTGGTAGGTAAATACCCAATTAATCAAGTTTTCATAGGTATATACCCGATTCCTCCAAAAATTTATATATTATAAGCACTTCACCCTATCTACAGGTGACTAATATATATATATATATATATATATATATATATATATATATATATATATATATATATATGGGAAAATGCAGCAGATGGAGACAACAAAAAGGGACCAAAATTAAGGAACCATGCTCACATCTGAAAGAGATAACTTAATATTTGTTTCAGTTGAGGAGTGGGTAAAATATGCATATATGTAGTCATAATAAAATAACTTATTGCATGTGAAGAAGGAACTCTTAAAAAATGGAGCAACTTGAAACAAAAAAAATATTGAAATTAGATATATAATTTTGCATCCAAAATAATAATATAGGGCAACAGAAGAAGGTGGAAAATGCAAAGAAAGTGAATTGAGTTTACCCCATATTTTTGCAAACCAAGGAGCAACAAAGTGCTCAATCCTGTGAGGAGAACACCAGCCCAAACAGGGATGTGGAATAGTATGTTTAGTGCAAAGGCTGTCCCTATCACTGCAATCGAATTAGGGCATCCGATAAAACAAAGACATTAAGGATCTGTTTGACACACGCTTATTATAGCTTTGCAGAACATTATAGAATTTGTATGCCAAACTAGAATTTCCTCTTTTAATCTATCCACAAAGGCTAAACTAGAATTCCATCTAGATTATAATTTTAAGCTAGATTAATCTTTGGCATGAAAAAAAAAAAAACACATTTCTCGATCATTTTAAGTGTACATCTACTACAAGGATATATGAGACAGAAGACCAACTTAACTTGCCTTCAGGAATATCAGCAGCTATGACAGCAATCTCAGCTAGCAACCATAGACAGTAGTTCACAAAAGTCGGATATTCGGTCTTGCAAAGCTCTGCTAAATGTTTGCCTGAAAATCCAACAAGACAGGGAAGAGGAAATGGAGCGAGTTGTTGTATCAAAAGTAATATAAACAAAGATTATCTTGATCTTGAATACCTGTGATGACACCAAGATTCGCAGCGAGCGACTGGATTATCATAGCAAAGACTAATCCAATTAGAACCACCCACAATAGCTGAAAACAAATAATGAGAGCATGGTTAGGGATAGGGCGGAGCAGAGGGAGCATCATCCAGGTCAGAGAGGGTTAAGCTGGGACCCAGAGAAATGACAGAAATCGTATCCTTTCCCGTTCTCACATCATGCCTTTTCCTAATCTCCTCTATTTTTTTGTTATACTTTTATCTTTGGTTGTGCTATGAGTTTATGTAGGTGTCTGGGCACACTACTAGGAAACCCTCTCTCGACTTAGTCTGGAAAAGAATGCGTACAACTTGGCCCCCTAGACCTTGCTCAGACGGGATAATCTGGGAATGTTGTTGATGTAAATAATGATCCGATCCAATGGATCAATTCAACAAAAGATATAACAATATATGGAAACCTTTTCCTTTGCATAAAAGAGTATATATCTATCTCTCATATCCACTTCAAAAAAAACTGTTTACCTCATATCCATGTTTTGCTCCAGCTTGTAAGTCAGTTTCCACTGTCAAAATAACATAAACATTAAGACCCAAAAATATATCCCAAATCTTGAAAATTCAATGTGAAAAAAAATCAACTTACAGTTGCCAGGGTCAAGATATGCAATGGAAACAAGGAATCCAGGGCCTACAAATGCAAGAAACTTTCTCCATCCAGGTTTCTGCTTAACTCGACGAGGTAACCAATTCAAGAAGAGCAAAAAAAAAACAGTAGGGAATTAGAGTCAGTACAGCACAGACAAAAATGCAGATGCATAAAGCAACAGATACCTGAAGATCAACAGGAACTTCAGGCTCTACATCACTGTAATAAGCTACAGAAGGTTTGGCATTAGTAAGTCCTTCGACATCTACTGCAGCTATGCGGTTGCTCCCGGTTCCCCATGTTCTCATTTCTAAGCTCTCAGACTGCACACTAGCCATCTCTAATTTCTCTTCCTTCGATCACTTGTGTTGGTTATATATATTGATCAACGAACGTACTTGATGCTCTTTTATACACAAGTGTTCTAGAAAAGGAGTAAGCAACCGGGGAAATATATATATATATATATATATACACTTCTCTGGATTGTGTATACTTTACCTGAAGATATTCTACTCTTATATATATATGTATAATATACCTCATAGGGCATAATAAAATATGTTTATTCATTAGCTGGTTCCTTTGAAATTATTAAAGTCGGACTCGGACCAATGATTGGAGGTCGTGTGCACATGTGATAGCTAGTAGCTTAGAACATCGATCAGCCGAGTGAGGTTTCATCCTAAAACCACGTGAATTGGCAAGAGGAGAAGAGTAGTCCACCAACTTATATACAAAGACTTGTTATAAGTGTACTGCAATGGCGGAACTTAGTGTAGGCGGCCGCAGGAGGTGGCCATGGCCCCTCTGGGCGGAAAAAAAATTAATGTCATATGCAGTACGGAGTATATTTTTATGATATGTAAACAATAAAAGTATATCTTAACAAATAATATATTGTTTTAGTTTAGTTGGTAAATGATAATTATTTTAATAAAAAATCTTCATAACTCTTTTTCAAAATATTTTTAAAAAAATTATTATGTACTTGGTATATACGGAGTATAAAACAAATAAAACATCCGAAAAATATTAGGTTCCGTCACTGACTTGTACTGTGACACTTTATCCTTCCTCATCTCAACAGAAATATATATATAGATGATATCTTAATCTACTCGAATCAAGTTTTTTTCTGCAAACTCTCCATCAAATAAAGCACTGGACAAAGGACAAGAAACCAAGACGTACAATAAAGGACTTCTTTCCACAATTCTTTCTTCTTTTATATTCTAGAAATCTGTCTTTAGGGTTTAGAAATTATTGTTCTTTATCTTTTATATATAGATAAGGTTATTTTTACATATATAAACACTAGCTAGTCACACTTGGTTATAAGTCTTTGGTGGTACTTGCACAATTGCTGTCTTGCCACCATCTAATTAAAAAGTATCTCAGAGGTCAACTGATTAGCTATATACTACGTCCGTTTAAAAATATAAGTCATTTTAGACATTTGCACACAAATTAAGGAAATCATAAATTTATTCCACTTATACCCCTCATTAATTATCCACAACCCTTATCAACCAATAAAATTTGAGCAAAAAGTAACAATTCTAAATTCCCAATACCCAGAAAACCTAAAATGACTTATATTTTCAAAAAAAATCTAAGTCTAAAAGGACTTTTATATATATATATATATATATATATATATATATATATATATATATATATATATTCAAACAAAAATTTAAGCCTAAAAGGACTTATATTTTTTAACGGAGGGGGTATATATATAGCTTGTTTAAAAAATAATTAAGCAACCATTTGCTCAATATATCAAACTGATATAGGGATTATGGTTCACTAATGTTATAATGTAATCCTAAGCTTGTCTTTGTATTCTATAGATCTAGGATGACAAGTGTTGGATGTAATAGACTAGAAGAGATACTTAATGAGCTAGCTAGGGTGGTAGGTGTGGTCTCGAGCTCTTGGACAAGCCTAAGGGACCCCAAGACCATCTTGGTTCGGACCCTAGGTGTGCCAAGGCTCTTGAAGACTAACCTATTGCTTGCATGTGTGTTGGCTACGTCTTTGGTGTTGCAGGACTTAAAAGGTTGTGGACTGTGGGCCGGCCCATAACTCCAATGACACTTTCTGTAAGTGGCATTGAAGCCCATGGGCCTTTCCATCGCCAGCTGGATCCTTTTGAGTCGTTGTAACCTAAAGCCTTCACACTCTCCTCCATATATATATATGCTCCTGTTCACCATTTGGAGCGTAGATGAGAGAGAAGCTCCGACGGCAAAACCCTAAACCTAGAGTGAGGAAGAGCGAGACGGAAAGGAAGCACCTTGCTCATCCATGGAGGCCTTGATTCCTGTCACCTGGAGTATGCATCGTCCTCATATGGATTGAAGAGCTGGAAAGGGGGCTCTTACCCTTTCAAATCTCTGAACCTTTACCTCTTAGTTTCTCTGCGTTTAGATTGCTAGCTCATTAAGCATTTCTCGTCTGTGTTCCACACTTGTAACCAGATCTTGTATCTTTGTTTGAGTTAGTGGTATTCTCGGGACCGGGTCTCCCCTCTTGAGGCCCCGCGGAGTAGGGAAACCGAACCGCGTCAACAAATCATCGTGTTCTTTAGATTTACGTTTGTTTATCTTGTTAAGAACTCGAATCGGTAGCTAATGGGTTAGGGGTTTACAAATTTGGTATTAGAGCTTCGTTCTGACTCCGAAAATCAAACCCTAGCTACTGTTTCTGTTGATACTTTCGCTGCGTTTTTTCACTTTGATTTAGCGTTTCTAAGTTGAGAGTTCCTAATTTTTTTTGTATTTCCTCTGCTGCAGGTACAAAAATATGGCTGATAACTCCTTAAAAATCAAGGCCTTCGATGGAACAATGGACTTCCCCATGTGGCAGTTCAAGATGAAGGCCCTACTGATGAAGGAGAAGTGCTACAAGGCGGTCACCGAAGAGTTTCCTGCTGGAATGTCTGATGCAGACAAAAAGGAGCTCAAAGATCAGGCCTACTCCGAAATAGTTATTAGGTTGTCTGATGAGGTAGCTCGACAAGTGGTAACGATTTCTGATCCTAAAACTCTCTGGAAAACGCTTGAAGACACCTACATGAAAACTTCTTTGCCTAGGAAGATTTTTCTGCTATGTAGGTTGTTTACTTTTAAAATGAGTGTTGGTCTCACTGTGCATGAAAACTTGGATAAATTTCTGAAAATGACACATGAGATAGCAAAATGTGATGACAAGATAAAAGACACTCACCGAGCTGTTATTCTGTTAAACTCATTGCCTTCACAGTTTGACAACTTTAAGGACATTATTCAGTATAGCAGAGAAGAGATCACCAAGGATAAAATCATTGAAGCTGTTATTGAAAAAGATGAGGTCCTTAAAGTGTTTAAGTCTAAAACTGATTCTAGAACTGATAGATCTGAGACTAAAACTGAAGTTCTGGTTGTGAAAGGCAAGCCTAAGACTCAGAGTAATAACAACAACAAAGGTGGTCAGAAGAGTCAATCTGATAAAGATAAATCATCTGAGAAAGGAAACAATGAGAAAAAGGGTTATAAGTGTCACTACTGTCATAATGAAGGTCATTTTGCTAGGGATTGTAGAAAAAAAGAAAAGGGATCAACAAAACAAGTCTAAATCTGAACCTGATTTTACTGGTGTTGTTGAAACTTGTGATAGTTATCCTCAGGAATTACTTGTGTGTTCTTCTGAAAATGTTGCTGACAATGTTGGGATAGTTGATTCAGGGTGTACCTTACATGCTACCCCCAACATAGCCTTCTTTTCTTCCATTACAATCTGCAATGGTGGCAAGGTAATGTTAGGGGATCACACTGTCCTTGAAATCAAGGGCACAGGTAATGTTCCTATTAGAATGCATGATGGGAGGGTCAGGGTTATCCAAAATGTCAGGTGGGTGCCTGACTTGAGGAGAAACCTACTGTCTGAGTCTGTGTTTGATGATATGGATTTCAACATCAATACATTTAGGGGTTGTAAGAATGTTTCCAGAAATGGAGTCATTCTTATAAAGACCATAAAAAAGGGAGGTCTATATCATGTGATAGGATCTCCTGAATTGAATGTGTCTACCCATGTGGTTGATGATGAAAATCTCATTCATACTAAGATGTGGCATGATAGGTTAGGGCATATAGGTAACACTGGCATGATGCATCTGTTTAAAAATAGCATGATAAATTTTAAACCTTGCAATCTGGAATTCTGTGAAAACTGCATTTTTGGTAAGAAAACCAAGCATCCCTTCAAAAAATCTACCTATACTGCTTCCAGGCCCCTTGAGTATGTGCACTCTGACTTGTGGGGGCCTGCACAGATAGAGACAATAGGAGGAAGAAAGTATTTTCTTTCTCATATTGATCATTATTCTAGAAAAGTATGGGTATATTTGTTAAGATCCAAGGATGAGGCTTTTGACAGCTTTAAGTCTTGGAATGCTATGGTTGAGAGTCAATCTAATTTCAAATTAAAAGTGCTAAGAACTGATAATGGTTTAGAGTTTTGCCATAAAGCCTTTAATGAATTCTGTAAAGAAAGAGGGATAAAGAGACATCTCACAGTCCCTGGCACCCCTCAGCAGAATGGCACTGCTGAGAGGATGAACAGGACCTTGCTTGAAAAGGCAAGGTGCATGCTCATTGGTGCTGGCCTTAAGAGTTCCTTATGG
The DNA here is from genome assembly GCA_037127255.1 of Persicaria tinctoria. Lineage (NCBI taxonomy): Eukaryota > Viridiplantae > Streptophyta > Magnoliopsida > Caryophyllales > Polygonaceae > Persicaria > Persicaria tinctoria. Next base: position 15,415,953 of record JBANSL010000012.1, read on the forward strand.
GGTGAAGCAATCACAGCTGCTGCCTATCTAATCAATAGGACCCCATCATCTGTTGTGGACTTCAAAACTCCACAAGAGATGTGGTCAGGAAGGAAGCCTGACATTACACACTTGAAACCATTTGGTTGTAGTGCATATTCTCATGTATCTCAGGGAAAGCTACAACCTAGAGCTCAAAAGTGTGTAATGCTAGGCTATCATGAAGGAACTAAAGGATACAGATTGCTTGTTGTTCAACCTGGAGCTTATAAATGCATAACTTCTAGAAATGTAACTTTTAATGAAAAGGAATTTCATTTCAAGAAAAATCTAACACTTGAGACTGAGAATGCAGGTACCCCAGAAGATCCTTCCCATGCTGAAGGATTCTATGATCCAAATGACCATGATGACACAGAGGATGATGAATTTGACACTGGAATTCCACAAGGCTCAAATAATGGAAACTCAACCCCTGAGATTCAATCTCCAGAAGTTGAGGTGTCAAATTCTCCTCAAAACAGTGAGCCTGAAGGCTATGGCTCACAAGGTAGTATCTCTACTCATTTCCACCAATCTGGTGGAAGTGTAAGTGACAATACTTCATCTCCCTCGAGCTCTCTTCAATCCTCTTCTACTGATACTTCTACTTCTGATCATGTCCCTTTGCCTGTTATGAATACTGCTGGAAATGTTGTGCCTGACTTGTCTAATTATTAACTCACTAGAGACAGAGAACCTAGAGTTAGGATACCTAACAGAAGGTTCACCTCTAATATTGTTGAGTTTGCTTTCTTGGCTGCTGAAACTATAAAACATCTTACACCTGAAAACTATGAACAAGCCATGAAAAGTTCATGTGCTAATGAGTGGTTGAAAGCTATGCATGAAGAGTTGCAGTCTATGTATGCTAACAAAACTTGGCTTTTAGTCCCTAAACCTAATAAAGCTAAAGTTATTGAGTGCAAATGGGTTTACAAACTGAAAGATAGTATTACTCCTACTGATCCACCTAAGTATAAAGCTAGGCTTGTAGCTAAGGGCTTTAGGCAAAGGGAGGGGGTAGACTATAAGGATATCTTTGCACCTGTTGTTAAGTATAAGACTCTGACACTCATGCTTGCTATTACTACTGTTAATGACTGGGAACTTGAACAGATGGATGTTAAGACAACTTTTTTACATGGTGACCTAAAAGAAACTATTTACATGCAACAACCTAAAGGGTTTATAGATAAGAGAAAAACTGATCATGTTTGTCTGCTTAAAAAATCTATCTATGGTCTGAAACAGTCTCCTAGGCAATGGAACTTGAAATTCAATGCATGTATGAGATCTTTAGGTTTCACCAGAAGCAAATATGACACCTGCCTTTACTTTAAGCATGTTGGTTCTAAGAATCCCTTGTATGTTCTGCTTTATGTTGATGATATTCTTCTGATCAGTGATAGCAAAGTTATTATAGCCGGTGCTAAGAATGACTTGAAATTGGACTTTGATATGAAGGATCTGGTTCAGCTAAAAGAATTCTAGGGATTAATATTATTAGAAACAGATCTGATAGAGTAATGTGGCTAACTCAAGGTGATTATTTGCTTAAGGTTTTGGATAGATTCTGTATGAACAACTCTAACCCTACACATATCCCTTTAGGAGGGCATCTAGAATTATACAGAGATCCTAGTCCTAAAATTGATGAAGAATCTAAGAAAATGGAGAACATTCCCTATGATGTTGCTGCTGGTTTTGTAATGTATGCTATGATATGCACTAGGCCAGATCTTGCCTTTGCTGTGGGTGCTCTTAGTAGATTCATGTATGATCCTAGAGAAAAACACTGGAATGCAATGAAATATTTGCTCAGATATTTATGTGGCACTAAATCTATGGGTCTTATGTTTGCTGAACACACATCTAGAAATGAACTTCATGGATTTGTTGATTCTGATTATGCTGGTAATAGGGATAACAGAAAATCTACTTCCTCATTCTTCTTTACCTGGGCTGGAAACTGTATATCTTGGAAATCTCAGTTACAATCTATTGTTGCTTTATCTACCACTGAAGCTGAATATATTGATGCAACTGAGGCTGCAAAAGAAACTATTTGGTTGAAGGGAATCTTGAAGGAAGTAGAAAGAAAATCTTATATCCCTGTTGTATTTTCTGATAATCAAAGTGCTATATATTTATGCAAGGATCCTATGTATCATGAGAGGACCAAGCACATTGATGTTAGATTCCACTTTATTAGATATGAGATTGAAAAAGAAAATATCTCTGTTGATAAGATCTTAGGAGATGTGAACCCTGCAGGTTTTGGTACCAAAATAGTTCCTACTAACAAATTCCATTTCTGCAGAAATTTCCTAAAGATCTTTGATGTGCCTTAGCTCATGACAACCACGCGGGCTGATGACTGACGGGAGAAGAAGGTCCCTGGAAGAAGATCACTAAACTGGAAGGACAAAGAAGATACAAACTCAAGATTAGGAGGGCATTTGTTATAATGTAATCCTAAGTTTGTCTTTGTATTCTATAGATCTAGGATGGCAAGTGTTGGATGTAATAGACTAGAAGAGATACTTAATGAGCTAGCTAGGGTGGTAGGTGTGGTCTCGAGCTCTTGGACACGCCTAAGGGACCCCAAGACCATCTTGGTTCGGACCATCTTGGTTCGGGCCCTAGGTGTGCCAAAGCTCTTGAAGACTAACCTATTGCTTGCATGTGTGTTGGCTACGTCTTTGGTGTTGCAGGACTTAAAAGGTTGTGGACTGTGGGCCGGCCCATAACTCCAATGACACTTTCTGTAAGTGGCATTGAAGCCCATAGGCCTTTCCATCGCCAACTGGATCCTTTAATTTGAGCCGTTGTAACCTAAAGCCTTCACACTCTCCTCCATATATATGCTCCTGTTCACCATTTGGAGCGTAGATGAGAGAGAAGCTCCGACGGCAAAACCCTAAACCTAGAGCGAGGAAGAGCGAGACGGAAAGGAAGCACCTTGCTCATCCATGGAGGCCTTGATTCCTGTCACCTGGAGTCTGCATCGTTCTCATATGGATTGAAGAGCTGGAAAGGGGACTCTTACCCTTTCAAATCTCTGAACCTTTACCTCTTAGTTTCTCTGCGTTTAGATTGCTAGCTCATTAAGCGTTTCTTGTCTGTGTTCCACACTTGTAACCAGATCTTGTATCTTTGTTCGAGTTAGTGGTATTCTCGGGACCGGGTCTCCCCTCTTGAGGCCCCGCGGGGTAGGGAAACCGAACCGCGTCAACAAATCATCGTGTTCTTTAGATTTACGTTTGTTTATCTTGTTAAGAACTCGAATCGGTAGCTAACGGGTTAGGGGTTTACAACTAATTATTGTTATGTACCCTACTTTTTTGGTTTTCATAACTTTGAAATCTGCTTATGATCGATTCACTAATTTGATCATCGGGATTCGTAGAAAGATGCATATATATACCTCTATCGATCTGTGGCCCTGAAGGTTTGACAAGTTTTCAAATTTCAAATGAAACCTATATAAGTAAAAGTTTGTACATTGTGCAATTAAGTCCATATATGATATACTGATGTCTCCATAAAGAACACACATAATATATTCATGATCAGCATTCCGGGGATTCTTTTTTATGACAAAGAATGCCTTTAAGATTGAGGAGTGCGTAAAACTGTCCAAAACTTGATCGAAGACACTGAGCTATATATATATATATATGTGTGTGTGTGTGTGTGTGTATGTAGCTCGGTGTCTTCAAGTATTACCAATCACTCTATTAATTAGCCACAACCTTTACAGTATATCTACTTTCACTTGAAGATGTTGTTATATACTAGCTTGTGTTCTTGACAGTTTTACTGTTCCTGGATCAATTCATATATATAGATCAGGCACTCGCCGTTTATTTTCATTGTCCAATAAACAACAACTGCTATTATAATGTTTGCGAATTTCTCCCTAATATTGAGTTCTTCATTAGCCTTTTCATGGCGGAACTCGATCTTCCAGTTTTTGTTGCTGCTCTGAGCCTTAACAAAATAATCCTACTTACTCTTAATTTTCTTCTTTTCCCCAGCAGGCAACTATAACCCACTATATATATACATTTGATTTATTTATTTTTTATTTTACTCCCTCCGTCTCAAAAAAAATAAAAATTGTTAATTAAGAAAGTTTATAAGACATCAGCTTAAAACATGAAATTTTAAGATACGGAGGGAGTACTTAATTTGTAACCATCGGAAAGCACTTTGATCATTTCTTCACCAGAGCTTTGCTTTATATAAAGATTCAGGCCAAGATATAGTTTGTGTTTGTGTATGGTCACAAAAAAGGATGTGCAAGAAGTAACCTAGTGATAAGGTGAAAAAGAAAAACCAAGCACCCTGCTCACCTATGATCTAGCTAAATGTATAACAAACATGGTCTTATCTAAATTAATCAAGAATATTTGAAGAATATTATACTCCCTCCGTCTTCAAATAGATGTTTTAAGGGCAGTAAACTTGTCATAAAAACGTATTCCTTGAATTTGTAAATAAAGAACGGTCATTTTACATCTATGTACAATTTTTAAGACAATTAACAAATATATTATTTTACCCTCATTCATTACACCACATTTTTACTCTCGAAAACTACAACCAGCAATCCCGCGATCATTATAAAGGCATATTGCAAAGTAAAACTCAAAATATCTATAATGAAATGTTTTACTAAACAAATCTAACCCTAAAATAACATATTTTGCCGAACGGAGGAGGAATGTTTTAGGCACTTTTAGCTATATCTAACTATTACTCCCTCCGTTCACTTTTACTTGTCGTTTACGTTCACGCACGTTTTCTTTATTTCTTAAGATGATAAAAACTATATAAAATATTGAAATTTTAATTAATTAATTTTTTTTAATAATCTCATACTTTTTAGTAATAAGTAATGATAATATTAAAAAAAATAAGAAAATAAATATTTTATATAGTTTTTATCACCTTAAAAAATGTGCATAAATAGTAAAAAACAATTAAAAGTGAACGGATAGAGTATTTTTATAGACAATGATTACTGTTTTTATAGTTAATAATTACTCCCTCCGTCTCAAAATACATGTCTTTTTAGCCCATAAAATTTTGTGAAAAATACATGTCTTTTTAGATTTAATCATTACATTTAACCTACTTTTATATCTAATCGTTACTCTAATTTTTACATCACCCCTACTCTCCTCCTCACAAATTAAAAAAGAAAAGAAAAAAGAAACAAATACTCTAATACAAAAGTTTAATCATTACACTTAACCTACTTTTCACATCTAATCATTACACTTAACATACTTTTTAATTTCCGTGCTCCGTCCTTAAAAGACATGTATTTTGAGACGGATGGAGTACTATTTTTTGGTATTCTAGCCTATTAAAGTGTATTTTGAGACGGATAGAGTATTATTTTTTGGTATTCTAGCCTATTAAAGTGTATTTTGAGACGGATAGAGTACTATTTTTTGGTATTTTAGCCTATTACAGTGAAAGAAAGATTTTCTTAATATGTGTGTGCATATGGCTAAAATATCAAGTTTTGTGATAAGAAGGGAAGGGAGTCATCCATAAGCATATAATATATCCCTTTCTATCCTATCCTGCAGTAATCAATCAATAAAATAAACAACCTTAGCAAACAATTAATAAGAAACAAATATGTCAATAAATGATAAATTAATGGCCTTCCGAAGCCAAGAGAATGTGTCACAGTCACAGACCATCACAGCAGCCTATTAGGTGAAAACTGAGCAATAGAATTCAAGGGCTTATGTATACACATTTGTTTTCTTCTTTTTGAAGTCATCAACAACAACGACCCAGTCTATCCCATCCGAGGTCTAGGAATCAAGATGTACGCATCCATTCTCTAAACAGGCCAAGAACATTGTTTTTGACAAACACATAGTTACCGTAAGTCAAAAATAAAATGCATAAGGAGATAACCGTAAAATAAAAGAAGCAAGGAAGATAGCAGGCAATTCAAGACTCATGCTGAGCTGACAATTGACTTAACACGGCGAAGCTCAACCCACACCCTATCCTATACTCAACCCAGTGGCGGCCGCAAGATTTTGTAGAGAAGCCAAGGCCAAAATTAAGACTCGGTGCTTATACAAAGCCTCAAAGTCATAGTTGCAAGGAACTGTTACTGTTAGTAAGCAGGCATGTTACATGCAGCATCAACAATCTACTTTGGTCAATTTGAACAAAGAACCATAGAGCAAATAGCCAAACACCTAAATCAGTGACATCTGAAGACAAGGCCCCACAACATATATATATATATATATAACAAAAAAACTTTAAGGTAGCTATATAACCACTGAGATTATATATATAAACAATTTGGTTGATTTTTTTTTTTTTAAATCTTCTATCATTCTACATGTAATTATCAGTTTTTTTATCATTTCCAAATGGAAAGGGATATTGCAACTTGTTGAGATAACATAGTAAAACTATATGACAAACAGTTACAAAAAAGCTGATCTGATGTTCATAAAACTTCATATTTTAACTGATTAATCAATCATTCAATCAATGTGTGAAGATCTGTACGTCTAGTTGAATTTCTGTACGTTTTATTTCATTTGGTGCATAGGGAGGCATAAGGTAGGCCTCACAGAGTCACAGGTCCTTTGCTAACTATGCAAAGGTTTAGCTTGAACTTTAGTTATTTTAAGTTTTCAATCTATATTTATATATCTATATAAACTCTTAAAACAGAAGAGTTTTCACTTATGTGTCACATCCACCTTAATTCTCTCATTTTCAACGTACTAATCACTTTTTCTTTTCTTTTTGCAATTAATTTTCATTTTTAAAATAACCATTGGGTTTAATTCAAAATATTAAATTAATATATAACGTGTATCTATTTGTAAATTTTCATAAACTATCACAATATATTGAGTCCATCTTGAATGAGTCAATTATACCCTTCTTCTTATGAGTCTGTTCTTATAAGTTTAATTCAAAATATAAAACCAATATTCAATTTAATTGTATAATATTAATTTATTTTATTATTAAATTTTTATTTAAAAAAATCGCGTCATGACGCGGGAACTCTACTAGTTTAACATAATTCTATAACCATATATAAATTAGGGGAGTTTGAACAAACCTCCCATAAATTAAGATAGTTTAGTTCTCACAAACGGGTTTGTTATACACACGAATTTACTTTATCAAACACATGGTGGGGTCACCGGCTTCCAGTTACATTAAGTTTTTTTGGCCGGGAAAAACCTTATCGACATGGGATGTCGGTGTAGGCAAGTTTTTTTTCAGCCAAAAAAGCTTGTCAGCACCGAAAGCTGGGTGAATAGACATGTATTTGGCGAAAATTTAATTAGTGAATGTAACTATGTAAGCTTTACATTACTTCTGCTACTGCAAATACAAGAACTACGTATCAAAACAACAAAGGTTATACATGTAAGCAGTATTGGTATAAAAATCCAATCCTAGGGCCGCTAATTAAGAGTCTAAGACCCCGCCTAAACCCTTGGCCCCAACACGCTGCCTAGGCCGCCTAGACCCTTGGCCCCACCCCGCAGCCGAGCGTCCACCAATCATCTTTTACAATTACCCTCATGATGTAGGTTTACAATTACCTTCACATAACTTCTCATAATTGTTCATGCACCACTTCATGATGCCTACATCAAAGAGTAGAAGAAAATTTCAGTTTGCCAAATGAACTATTGAAATCTAACGGCCCTTGCATGAAAATAGAAGTTTCTCCTTGATAAAACTGAAGTGATCTGCTTATGGAGCAAATCAAACCATGCTAGTTAACAACAACAACAATCCCAGTGTGTCCTGCTACAAGCATAGTTTGGGGGGTTCAGTTGTACACACCATTTCCCTGACTATGCCAAGACTAAGAGGGTATTTCCGAGGGACCCAGAGACGGGGAATTAAAAAATAAATAAATACATAAAAATCAGGTAATAAGTAATTAAGAACAGCTAGAGAACACTTTCTCTGATACAACTTCATATTGCGTTGCAATTCTAGATCATGCAACCAAGATAGGGGGTTACCTCAATGTGCTCATGATTCATCTCCTCTTTCTCTGACACAACTTCATATTGCGGTGCAATTCTAGATCTCAGTTGCCAAGAAAATATGCAACCAAGATAGTTTTATGAAGATGTTATGAGCAATGTTACATGGCAATGCCATAACTGAATTAGATCATCACAAATGACCCTTTACGGTTCATGAACGGTTTGACCTTCATTACTTGCCTATATCTATTCAGAATACCACCTTCAACTCTTTCACGCATATCCTTATCAAGCGAATCAGCTTCCCCAATGGAATTCAGTGTGTCGCAGACCAACTTATAAGTATATTCCCTAGGTATCGAACCTTCATTGACCAACTCAATAAGAAAGTCTCTTGCCTCTAACACCCTACCTGCCTCACACAAGGCATGTATAATTGGCGTGTATGAGCTGCAAGTGGGTAACCCATGGTTTCTCTCTCTCATCGTCCTCAACATTTCAATGGCCTTATCCACCTCATTTACTGCACTATAGTATCTAATAAACGAATTATAGGTAATCCGATTTGGCATGCAACTCCTGGTAATCATATCCTCAAGAAGCTCCAAAGCTCTCTCAATCCTGTAGGTTTTACAGCATCCATCAATCAAGCAGTTATATGTCACAACATCAGGAGCAAAACCCTTAAAAAGCATGATCCTGAACAAGTGATTCGCCTCCCACAACCTCCTCCTAATTGCCTTCCTCGACCCAGTCTGCAGGCTGTACTTGCAGTAAGAACTAATCAAAATCGTATACGTAAACTTATCCGGAGGACACCAAAAACCCGGCAATTCCATCTGTTCCAACAAAAACTTAGCCTTTCTGAAGAACCCAACTCTGCAAAGAGCTAAAATCACAGTGTTATAAGCATACACATCAGGCTTGCAATGAAACTGCTTCATCCTATAAAAAGCAAGCAACGCCTCATTAACGAGTCCTTCTTCACCTAGGCATTTTATCAAACAGGTGATGGTCACAGTCGTGACAATCCCACTCCTGCCATCTCTCCTGCTCATCTCTTTAAGAAACTCCCACAGATCACTCATCCTGTTCGATTTAGCAATCACAACGGCCATCTCTTTAACAGTCATTTCATTATGAGCGAAACCTAACTCCGATTCCACCCAATTGAAGAACTGTACGGACTTGGCCAATCCTAATTCAACCCTAGCCGGATCTCTGTGAGCCGCGGGGCCGAGGACGAGAGATCCTTCACGGTGCTTCTGCGACTCCAGGGAGAGATTGCGCTGCCGCATAGGCGCACGGTGGCGAACGGCGCCGTTTTGGCGGCCGATGGAGCGGGTGGGGAGGAAGAAGAACCTGGGAATGGAGCGAAGGACTTCGGAAACCGTCTCGGTGGTCCAGGGGTTAGTGCTGGTGACGAGAGCGGCGTCGAAAGGGCGGTCCTTGATCATGGCGGCGAGCACTTGGTTGACGAGGTGGGAGGAGTGGTGGTGGAGTAACGGCTTCGTCGGAAACATGGTCGGTGCGTTGAAGGGGAAACGGATCTTTTTTTGGCGCCCGTTTTGAGTTCACACGTAAAACCGTTTTGTACGTTTAGCTCCGTTGGATCTTTGAGATTTTGGGCCAAGATTGTGCTTACATGTAACATGTCGCCTAGATGGGCCAGCTATATACCTGAAGAGGCCCAACTTCCTTACATATACAGATATACATATACTTACCTGGACTCCTGGAGGCATGTTTGGCATGTCAAAGAGTAATTTAATCCAGATTAAATTAAAATTTAAAACTTGATAGATAGATCAAATAACTAGGGGTGAGCAGAAAAATACGTCACGGTTGACATAACCTGAAAGCACGACGAAACGACACGAAAAAATATGAAACGAAAAAGACACAACACGAATATGACATGAAATGGTAAAATATGATAATAACCGTGTCGGATACCGATCAAAGCTTTTTTCTTATCGGATATATGACACGATTATTTTTCTTATATAAATACTTACAAGGTCATTTAGTATAAATATAACAAGTATGATAAAGAAACATGAATAGAAGTTGGTTCAGCTGGTTATGAGGTTTCTCCCACTCAACCGTCTATTATTCAACAAGTCTGGTACCGGCACATACATGTGCCCAGTTATGCACAACTCTGCAAATAACGATTAAATTAAAATTTTAAACTTGATGGATGGATCAAACAACTAAATTCTTGTTAGAAATAACAAACTCCATGGTGTTTTGCAAAACTTTTTTTTTCATAAAGTTATTATCTTGAAGGTCGCAAAAAGCATTCTCGCAACATTTTGAAAGGCTTTGCCAAACAAGCCCTAAATGAAACCCCTTTCATTACAAAGAGAAAAATCACGACCCACTGTTAAAGCAATCGGAACTCAGCTAATCCAAACAGGGTCCAGAGAGGATCTCTCAAGTGGAAGATGCCTAAAATTAAATGGATGCAATCAATTCAAATTCCCATTATTGAAATTTGAAAACACATGTGGAAGTACAACCCATGATAGTTCAAGCTACTGCACTTGCAAATGCATTATTAGGTCATAAATATAGTATATACATAATACATATGCACCTTCATAAGAACCATTTGATAAGTTCTTTGCCCACAGTAAGCCCTTCTTGACAGCATTATTGGCCCTTGAGGCCTTATGTTCAAAAAATAAACAATCCAGAAAACCACACCTGGCTCTTCCGTCGACTGAAATGAGAATGAATCACATGGATGGAGACTATAGACTGATGATGTATAAATATGGGCAACCTTTTATAAAGAATACGATTATTGGCTCGGGAAGGTGATACCGGAATGGAGCAGAGCACCTGGGGAGGAAATTGAATAGAAGAGTGAAACTGCAAAAGGCTTTTGACAGGGAGATCATGCAACTCTTAGTTGATTAAAGGCTCAATTTGGAAAGTAGTGCTCCGGGAAAGAAGAGGATCATCATCACAGAGGAAACTCTTTCTGAAGCAAGTCGAGATTGCGAGCATCACAGGCTTCCAGCAGATCATTCCTTGAAGCACAGCTGAAATGAAAGCAGAGAATGTTATTGTGGGTCGGCAGTATCCAGAAAATAGAATAGAGGGCAAGTTATTTGTCAAGTGTGATTGATACCTAAGAGAGATTCTCAGGTACTGCCAAGCATTATCTGCTTTAGGGTTCATTGCAAGCGCTCGAACATAGTAACGGATGGAATCATCGTACATTCCCTGAAAAACGTCAAAAATAAAGTTCAATACCCCATTCTAATACAGTTACGAGTTAATGCAATAGTATAAAATGCAGAAAGAAGTTATAACATTCGGTTGATAAAAATCAAGGATTTCAGAACATAAAATCTTGTCAGATCATCTAAGATTCAGATAGGTAGCAATTACACCGACTATTTCTTCTGTTACAGAATCAGAAGAGAGAGAGAGAGAGAGAGAGAGAGGCACGCTTCACAGAGCAAAAGAAAGACCAACATCAACCTACACCAGCATGGTCTACATTATGGGATAAGGGAGTCCGGAAGATATAGATAACAAATTAACTTCACAGAACTCAGTGCACTAGAATACCTGATTGGCATAACTGATTCCCATATTGGCCCATGCCCGGACATAATTTGGCTTCAGATCTAGTGCCTGGAAAGGAAAGTTCGGATATCCACTATATTAAAAGAAATACAACAAAGAAAGCAGTTCAAGCACAAATAAATGTTCTTCCCACACTCAGAACTCTAGAACAATGCTTTGACTTGTTTTTTTAATTACATATTGTAGTGCTAAACTTGTGAACAATAGCAGCTTATTCAGGAAACAAACTTTTCATGCTGTTAAATCATACTATAAAATTACAGGCTAGACTTTCTAACATAAAGCACGAACTTTCAAGCGACTTGAAAATGCCACTTCAGGATCATCTGTCATTAAACAATAAAAAGCCATAGAACCATGAAAGTAGCAGATCTCGTGGTTACTTCTATCAAACATGTTGCATTGCTAATACCACCCCACACTTTTCACTGGAATACCAGACACTGGCTATGGCCTATGGGGCAAAAACTTACTGAGCACAGCAATATTTTCAAAAAGTTTACCTGTTGATAAGCCAATATTGCATCAGCGCTCTGAATGCTATTAGCCTGTGTTGCACCAAGCTTGTTCCACAGGGAATAGTCCTGGGGCTTCAGCGCTAGAGCAGTCTTGAATGATTCAATAGCTTTGTCATATTCCCTAGACAGGTTGTAAAGGACACCTAGTACAATATGGATGTCCGCATCCTCAGGTGACATTTGAGCAGCATCATTGAACATTCTAGAAACCTGCATATCATGCAAACCAGCTAAGAAAGAGAAACACAAATACTCTGTAGGATTTTTCAAATGCCAAATGTATAAAACAAATTATCCTCACACAAATTGCATATAACAATATTAATAAGAACAGCAATAAAAGTCTTCATCAACATGATGTCTAACTCATGTGACAACTGATAGCTGATGTCATCGTCCACAGGGTGATTATGCTGAACTCTGTCCTCTGTTATCTAATATAAGGTAGATTGACCATATAATGCCAGGGGAGACAGACTTGGATTCTAGATAGCAACATTCATAATCAGGACTGGTAAATACTCACATCAGCGTGATAAAGAGAATCAGAAGCCTCATGTGGGGCAAGCGTCCCATATTTTGGGTGATTGTGTAACCACTGGTACAAGTATTTCAATGCAGCTGCCTGCTCTAATTCTGCAGTAAGAAAGCAACTCCTGTCACAAACGTTGTGATAGGCAAGACTACGGCTATCTTTGTAATTCTATGGAACTTGCTCACCATTTGTATGACTAACTCCAAGAGCAAGAAGCACCTCTAGATTGGCCGGATCGGCTTGTTGAGCCTTCAACATAGATGCAATAGCCTGCAACCACATTGAAACAATGAGCACGAAAATGTTCAAGACGTAAAACTTAATTTACTCAGCCTTTCTCATTTAAACACTCCAGCTGAAACCATAGAATCACTGAAACAAATGCTGTACAAATATCTCACTTTTTTGTGAGCATATTGTGTTTGCTTGGTCGTAGATCTAAAAGATCATTGATTTTTGCATTCCAAAAGTTTATATTGATGATGGCGATCTCTTTCATAACAAATCATTTATCATTATTTCTTGTCATTGGAATTAACTTCTATTTCAACTTTACAGTTCTAATTTTATGTAGAAAATTATACTACCTCCGTTTCAAAATTTAAGTCATTTTACTTTTACCACGCTTTTCAATAAGCTAAAAATCTATATAAAATATCAAATTTTTATTTATATTTTTATATAATTTCATACTTACAAATAAGTACTGTATAACACTATTTTAAAAAATTAATTAAAAAAAAGTTAATATTTGTTAAGGTCAGCTGAGCTCGATGGGTCAAGACGCCGGAGGAAGGTCGTGTGTGAGCCGACCTATGGAGACACAAACAACACATAAACCAAACGGAGTTCCATCTCAAAATCAATTGGCAATTAGAGAAGTAGCCCGCTACGCAGACATCTCAGTATTTTCAGTGTGGGACAACCCACATTCCAACAATATTTTATAGAGTTTTTAGCTCCTTAAAAAGAATGCCAAAATTTGATACGGAGGGAGTAATATTTTAAATATCATTCACCAATGCATAAATAATGTAATAACTACCCAAGAAGTTCATGAGCTCAAATAGCCGCACATTGCATTTCAAAATGATAAAGAAACAAGTACAGTTACCTGTTGATCATCATCATTCTCTGCATGTGCTATCCCCAATAACCTCCAGCCTTCGGCATTGTCAGGGTTCTTCAAGACTTCTGCCTCCAGAGCAAGCACTGCTTCACTCAAAAGCCCCTTCCTGAAAAGCTCCTGACCTTCTTTTAGAGGATCTGGATGACCAACATATGGATTCATGTCTGAGTAAACATACTCCCCATTTAAATGTTGCTTAACAGCAATTTGCTCATTTATGTACCTGCATCACATCAGGATTATAGCAGCCATTACTATTTGGCATTTGCAGTAGTATTGCTTCAAGAATGATTCTTTAAAGTCGAATACAAATGAGAAATGCACAGCACAAACACGTTCACTTTTGAAAGTTTCCTCAATTTTTTGTAACTGCAAAAAAGGGGGCTTATCCGATTAAAAAAAAAATGGAAGTCAAGAACAAATAACTAAATGTGAGCAATACCTAAGTTACTTGCTTAACTTTTAATGCTTTCCCCAAATAAAAATGGGTGGGTGAGGGTGGGGGTCCTCTACTGTTCAACAAGCAAGAGTTTAAGAAATAACAAAAGCTTTAATAACTTCTAGTATCTTAATGGACGTAAAAGCTTAAATTCCATCCCGAGACTAATAAGGCATACATAATCAAAAGTATTTCTTCACATCTAACTTGTTTATAACTACAAAAACAAGAACAAGATTCCCTTCCATACATTTGTTAAAAAAATTGGTAATAACAATACTCAGCAACTTGACCTTCATTAATCAGATAAAGGTTGAATCCGTGTTTAAAAAAGCAGGGGGCACTTGGCGCCTTTTCTCCTTGACAGGCCCTTACCACACCTTATACCTCCGACCTTGCTTAAGGCTAGGCAGGACCAGTGTTTAAAAAAAAGCTAGAGGCGACACAAGGCGATAGGCATACCTTTAGTTTAAGCGGGCTTTAGAATCTAAGTCGATGGCTTTTCCATAAAAAAATCTCTAAACGTCTTAAAATTCAAGTTAAATGCTATAAAAACCATCTTTGATGAAATAAAATCAGATTGAAAACATATTATTGTACTAAAATCAAGTTTTAGGTAGTAAGCAAGTAAAAAAAAAACATATTTGAGGCATCACAAAGTACTAAATATAAGTCTAACAATAGAAAATTAAAGAATAGAAAGAAAGTAAACAAACTAGCAACTATTACATTCTAAACAAAGTAAACAGAGGGCAGAGACAGCAACGAGTCAGCATCATAATAGCAACTCCACCAAAAGGAATAAGGGCAGAGAAAGGAGGGAGAGAAGTAGAGAAGAACGGAAGAATAGGAGGCAGGCGTGAAGGGAAGCACGGAGAGCTAAAATCAGAAATATCTTCAAAAAAAATCAGGAAGTTGCTAAAATCTTTTTAAAAAATCAGAAAAATATTTTCCAACTAAAAAAAGATATGAAAAGATTGTGTTCAAATAAAAGTAATATATCCTAATCTGCCAAAATAAGGAAAAAAAACAGAAAAGCCCATAGCTTTGATGCGCCTGTGGCTTAAGCTGCGCTTGGGCACTTTGGGCAGGCGATGGCAGGTGCGCCTTGGGCTTAAGCGCGCCTGGGCTTCGCTTTTTTAATCACTAGGCAGGACACACTGGTTGAATCATTACATCATAGATGAACAGGACTTACTCATCATATGCTTGTACCCAGCCATCTGCAGAACTATCCCCTATAGCACCTTCACCAACCTGACGTCCAAATTCTTCAGCCCAGTCATCAATATGCAACTTTGAAAACTCATCAACCCACGGGTCCTCTACAGTTTCACGTTGCATACTGCCGCTGGCAAATTCACTGGCCCATTTATCAGGGGCATGAGCAACCTGAAAAGCAAACAATAAGAAAAAAAATTGGTATTATTAGTCCCCATGTTGCACTATCAGTCCATGAAATTTGTTCATACTCAAAAAACTTAAACTTGCCTCTCTTTCTACCCCCAAAAGACCTCCATTGTACTGTTCTTGGTATTCTGCAGCCCAATCCCCTGATGCAGATGCTGAGTTCGATTTAAATTGATTACCGTCAACATAAACATCCCCACGACTCATCTTTGACATGAACTGATGAAACTTTGAATTCTGCATGCACCGAAATCAGTAAGAAAATTCAATAATGGTAAAATTGGACTTTCAACTTGAGAAAGAGAACATTGATATACTAAAATTGTGTGACTGTGTGTGTATATATTCACTGAATGCTCATTATGTTCCCTACACATTTTTAAAACAAATGTTAAGACTCCAGTGAAAATGCTTAGTAAGAACAAGGCAACTTTCAGAGTATAATTTCCTTTTAGGGATTTGAGAGACCAGTCTTATGAAAGAAGTTTAACACAACTGCTAATGCAGGACTAAAGATTATGCTGGAGTTTTTGTCACTGGCCACTTTAAGATCAACACATCCATGTTTGGAGATGCATTGTCGGCATTGACAATCTGTATAAAGCGTACTTCTTAATTATACATTTAATCATGACCAAATTCTCGTAATAGGAAATTGGAACGGCTCTAATTCTGTACATTTATTAAGCATCTTCTAGAAAGCTCTTTTTATGCATCAGGAAGTAACTACTATCAACATGACACAACACCTATTGTATAAACAGTGAATGAAATAAGAAAAGAAAAGAAAATATCATGGATAATACAAACTTGAAATTTTGGGTCGTTATTTTGAGCCAATGTGTGTGCCAGCATACGACTTTGCTCCATCAAAGCAATGTTTGAGACATGTGCACCCGGTGCCTGGTTTGCTGATGTAAGCATTAGATGATCCTGAAGATGTTAAAGTTATAAATACACTGTCCAAACAAAACTTGGTGAAAGTTGAAGAAGACCACAGCCCTAGGTTTATATTTCTTCAACCATAGAGAGAAAATCCTAGTTTGCCATATTCTATACTAAAGCAGTGTCCTAAAGTACTGCAAAAGAACATGCAATGATAAGGAAGATGAAATATAATGCATTACAAATCTCGAGGAGACACTTTGGAATGAAATAGTTCCTGCTAGGTAGAAAGATCTGGCTTAAAATTTCTACATGAAGCATGTTTCAAATTCCAAAATCCTTCCCATCAGTTAACATATATCATACTGTATTATTTATAAATAATATAAGAGAATATACTCCATGCTTACACGTTCAAATTCAGAAGCCCAACCATTGGGCCCGTGCTTTTGCTCAAATGAATTCACCCAGTCATCAGGGCTAGCATGTCGTGCTCTATATTTCCCAAATTCAGAAACCCATCCATCTGCAACAGGAGGGCCAGGTCCTACAGGAGCAAGTGCACGTTGTGACTCGTTCCAGTAGTCTTCCATCTCCCTAAACCTCCCAGGAAGGGGCATTTTCATTTGAGCATCACTATCAATATCAAGTGAACCTAATAAGGCATCTACCTGGAACACAAAAACGGCGTGTGGAGGAATTTAGAACACAAGGATAAAACAAACAAAATGAAGGGATGTAGACAAAAGAAAAGGGTTTGCATAATTTAGTATTGAAAAAATAGGCACAACGCTAGTAGCAACACCTCAACCAACCATTTGAACTATGTTATGATCTTATCAAGTAATGCACAACTAAAAAATTGAAAAAAGGATGAAGTGACTATGATAATGAACCACTGCACTGGAGGCCTTCTTGCAGTCCCAATGCCAAAAAGGCAAATATAGTACGCAGAATGAAGCTTGAACCTGTGCATGGATGAAATCTTCACTCTTATCAGCAAAGAAGTGCCGAGCCATGATGCTGCTTCGGTCACGTATGCACTGTTTGTCACCCTTGGTCAGGCCTAGTGTTGGAAGTGATGCAGAATGAAAAGGCATGCCACCACGATTACTATTCACAAAGGAATGTAGAAAATTTGACAGCACTTCTCTCGGTGGCCCTGCATATAAAAAGTAATCAGTCCAAGTGGAATCAAAATTGTAGCAACTTAAACAGATAAAGTAACATCAAAAGATAAAAATGCATAGAAGAAAACTAAAGAGATCTTCAATTTCCTAAAATACTCAGCACCAATGCATTCAGATTACAAGCTTTACAATATGTCAATATCCCCGCTTGCATTAGAAGATTAATATATCTGTTTAAACTGGAATAGCAGCCAACATCTACTGTCTTGAGCAGGAACTAATCTGTTGCAGCAATCAGTGTCAAGATTCACTTTTAAAAACCCAAACCCAAAACAAGAAAACAAAGTAAACAAGAGAAAAATGTCTTGATAAGAGAAATAGAGTTGAAGTTATGACAGGTTAAATATGCACATGAAAAGTAGTAAATTGATTTAATTTTTAGTTGGAAACAATCCATAAGAAAATCCATACCCCAGAAACGTCCTTTTTGAAAAGCATGAAAGTATTTTTTAGATGTAGTGAGAAAGAAGCTACAAGAGAAGAGTTCATGTAAGTTCATCAACTAGTAATCAGAAAATCAAGGTTGTAATTATAGTAAATCATAGCACCACCAATACACTAATTTCATTTAAGAAGATAATGACATCAGTTGAACTTCTCTCATTGTCAGGTGATAGAACATAACATGTATGTAATAATTTGTACTAACAATTTTTCACTTTCATATCATAAAATATATGTGAAGCAAATGCTAACTACTAATACAACACAGGATAATTTTACTATCTAAAAACACTACTCATTTATATATGTATCATCTTCAATGATCACTTTGTGATATTCAGACTAGTTTCCACAATATGAAATAAAAAATATTAGTAGTTACCATCCAGAGGCAGCTGCGCTTGATCATAGATATGGTGGGGCGCTGTAAAATTTGCTTGCCCATTGGCATATGGACGGAGCTGACCAAGTGGGCTCTGTATTTCATTCCAAGCATCTGCAAGTCCACCTTGATTTGTGGCATGGAAGCGCTCAATGAATGCAGTCGCCTTGTATAAAACACAAAATATATACATACCATAAGTAATTGTCCTACAAAGGTAACTTCATGCATTGTTCACCAAAAACTAACATCAAACCTGGTTGTTCAAATTCTGATTTTGCTGATACTCCAAATCTGTCCCGGGGAGTGATGAGAAACGTCCCTCGGAGTCGAGGTTGAATGGACTGCTGGAACCAGTAGTTGTGGTTACAGGGATTTCATTTAGCCTCTCCTGTTGACGTTATGATTATTTAACAATGTGTTAGTATGCCTCCAGTATCGAGATCTAAGTGCACAGGTTACCAGCTACTAGCACCACAGTTTCGTGCCAAGGTAACAGCTCTAACCAAATTACAGTTAATCCATCCTTCAAAAGCAAGCTACTAGGGGATGAAAAAATTATCAAGCACTAGTTCTGTGTTTATATTTTAAAACAATTTCCGAAATTTTAACCATATTCTACAATAATCATCCCATCTAAATCAACCACACACATACTTCATAAATCGTATCTCTTTTCAATAGCTGGCTTTAAGATCTTTACTTTCCAATTGAAGGCTATTGCTAATAAATTAGGGAGCAACACCAAGTATTCCGTACAAACGCAAACACCCAATCCCAATAACACTGCTTTGAGGAGTAGAAATCGACATTCAATACATAATTTCACAACTAATTGGACAGTATAATGATCAGGAATCCCTTCTAGAGCACGAAAACCAACAGACGCATCAAATCCACTACTTATCAGATCACAGATACAGCAGATCACAATCAATTAAAAAAATATTCTGAAATCAAGCAGAAGTAAAATTCCAAAGTTCAAGCGATGCAACACATAATTTAAAGAGAGAGAGAAACCAGAAGCCACGGACCTGAGTTTTAGAAGAGGTGCCAATCAGCGCATTCGCGAGGGCGCCGATAGGATTGGAGGTCGACGACGAGCCTGGGACGGCACAGGCGGCGCCGCCGGTAACCATGTCCCGCATAGCCATGGATAGCTGAAACTAGGGCGGATTTCGCCGGCGGTGAGACCGAGGAGGGATCGGGCGGTGCCGGAGGGGGGGTTTGGCGAGCAGCTGATGGCTATGAGTGGAGCGCGTCGTTTTGTCGTCTCGCAAGGGAAGACGGCATAAACGGAGTAACAAGTGAGAACGGTGTAACAACCATAAATAAGAACATTATTTTTCTCGGCACGACCACACAATAATAAAATAAAATTAATTAAAACAAGATAAAACTATCAACTGCACTGATGCACGGGAACAGATCATTTATATTTGAGATCTTTTGACGATGGTCCATTACTTTATAGAGTCATTCAAATCATTACTTTATACTCTATAAATTTAAAAATAAATAAATTGTGTTTTACTTTTGGAAAATAAAAAAGATCAGGATAAGGCATATTTATCTTCTAATTATAGAGTTTTAACTCTTGTTGATCTATCGATTAACATCTTATCCAGTTTATTCATAAAATTATGCAAAAACTATATGAGATTATATATATGAGTATTGAAGCTATCACATGATGTTGCTTTCGGAGGATGCTTCGTGCTAGTTGTACAAAATCTTATATGGACAATTGGACATGCACAGACAAGTTAAATCAAAAACCTTTTCATTGAAAAAAAAGGGAGTTAGAAGAGAGTAGTACGTAACTCTCGCGTGATGATTGAATTTTATTTTATTTTTTTGGAGGGGGGTAAGAATTACATGATGATTGATGAGTATATAGTAAGGCTCCATTTCAAAATACATGGGCTTTTATTTTTCAGAACGTTTTTTAAGGAGCGAAAAACTTTATAAATTTTTTTTTTTTAATTAATTTTTTATATAATTTGATACTTATTACTAATAAGTACTCCCTCCGTTCCAAAATAGATGGTCTTTTACTTTTTGGCACGTTTTTTAAGAAGCGGAAAACTCTATAAAATATTATTTTTTTTAATTAAATTTTTTATACTATTTGATACTTATTACTAATAAGTATCTAATTATATAAAAAATTAATTAAAAAATAATATTTCATAAAGTTTTTCACTCTTTAAAAAGCGTGCTGAAATGTAAAAGACCATGTATTTTGGAACGGAGAGAGTATTAAATTAGGTAAACAAAATTAAAAAATATATATTTTATATAGTTTATCGCTCTTAAAAAACATGTTAAAAAGTAAAAGTCAATGTATTTTGGAATAGAGGGAATCTTTTACAATTGCCCTTTGCCTTGAGTACGTAGTTAAAGTTTATAGGTGATAGATTACAATTCACAAGGCATGTAAGTTTAAACTTATGCACAGGGGCGGAGCCAGGGGGTGCTCGAGCACCCCGGCTCCAAAAAAAAAAAAATATATATATATATATATAAATTAATTTTTTTGTATATATTTAGTATTTTTAAGATAATATACATTTTTAAATGATATTTGAAATAAAATGGTTGTCTAGCTCAAGTGGTAAAGGAAGGAAGGGGAAAGGTAGGATAATCAAAAGGTCTTTTTTTTTTTTATATAAGGAAAGAAATTCGATTCTCTAGACAAGCCTAGAGAAAACGAGAGCCCGGACAAGCCGGGAGATGGACTAACCATCATGTACAACCGAATCAAAAACAGAAGCAAATGACTGAAAGGAAATTACAAGAAGCAAATGACGGAAAGAAAAATGCAGAAATAAAGTACAAGTCATTCTACACTGAAGTCAAAGCTTGCAGAACCAACGAACCGACCAGAAAAAAGGAAGACGTTCACAGAGAATTCTGGGGATCACTAGCGGACACCTCAACTTGCACTATAACCAGAATCAACAGGTATCAATCGCATTTCCACGACGTCTTTTAGCTTGGCAAATCAGTCACCGTTCACAAGAAACCTGAACCAAAGCAAGAAAAGCAAAGTACACCAACCCGCAGACCAAAGCACTTAACCATACCGTTGCCGAAAACAAATCCCAAGAACCCATCTTACCCCCTCAAGGACGATAACAAGATCGTAATAGGCTACCATAAGGTAAACCAGAATAGAGGAAACGAATAAGACAAGACAAGAATAAATAAACAACAATAATAAACCGGCTAAAGGCCAGAACGCGGTTAGAAAACGAACCCTTCACGGTTCCCACACAATAAAATTCGAATTACTTTTTTTTTCCCTTTCTCGACACCCATACAAGCCTTAATACAACGCAGGCAAGGAGAGAGAAGGCGGCGGAGTCTCGTATAGGGCGGTAGGCGCCTGAACCTCGGAGACAGAGAGGCGTCAGGATGAAGGTGGTGGAAAGGTTGTCGAACAACCTGAGGCTAGCCGGTAGAAGCCGGTGCAGGTGAGAGGCGGAGGAGGTTGGTCCGGTGGGAGGCTGCGTAGGAGGTGGCCAAGGCGGCGGGCACCGAAGTCGGAGTCGCCATTAGAGACAAATTGGAGGACGGCGAGCAGCGGTAACGCCGTAACGGCGGCCGCGAAAGTGCTGATGACGAACAGGGCAGGCTGGGGAGGAGTTGGAAGAGATGAAGGAGGTCGGGAAAGGGTTGTTGGGCTCGACTCTGATGGCAAAACGCTTGAGAGCGTTTGACCATTAGGTCATTTTGTAATATAATCAAAAGGTCTTTAGTTCAAATCTCAAATGCTTCACTTTTTATTTCTTTTACTATTTCATTAATTTTTCTTGATTTTTATCTATACTTTGTTGTTTCTATCAACTATTTCATTAAAAAAATGTTATATTTATGTTTTAATATATTTCATTAAAAAAATGTTACAATTTAGTTTTTTTTCAATATTTTCTTAGAAAAAATCTTCTTAATAAGTATACACTAAAAAAAATATTTCACACAGAATTTTTTAGCACCCCCGGATATAAATCCTGGCTCCGCCACTGCTTATGCATATTTCATTACAAAATAACGCTCTTTAATGTTTCAACTATACACTAATAGACAAATATTTTATACTGTATACAGGGGCGGCCCTAGGGTGGGGCGGGCGTACGCGGCCACCCCACCCTTCGACCCACGTGCCCTGGGGTTTGAAAAAAAAAAAAAAATTTATATATGGTAGTGTTGTAATAAGTAAAACTAGGATGAATATAAAATCAATTAGTCTACTTTGCTTAGTTGGTTGGTGGGAATGAAGGAAAGTAAAATGAAACCAAAGGTTGAGGGTTCAATTCCCCACTAGCCTCTTTTTTTAAAAAAAAAAATCACCCCCCAAAAAAAAAGTTTTTTTATTCTTTGTTCAATCTACACCCCACTTTCTTATTTAATTATATTTTCCACTTCCCGACTTCCCTATTATATACAAATTATCTAGCTATAACTAATTAAACCTCATAAAATCGGTGAAATTAGCCTTTTTTTTTAAAAAAAAACGTCTCCCTCAAAAAAGCTTCCCAAAAAAAAAGTTTTTTTATTCTTTGTTCAATTTACACCCCACTTTCTTATTTAATTATATTTTCCACTTCCCGACTTCCCTATTATATACAAATTATCTAGCTATAACTAATTAAACCTCATAAAATCGGTGAAATTAGCCTCTTTTTTTAAAAAAAAAAAAACCGCCTCCCTCAAAAAAGCTTTTTTATTCTTTGTTCAACTTGCATCCACTCTCTATGTTTCTACCCCTTATTTAATTATATTCCCACTTCCCGAGCTCCCTATTATATACGAATTATCTAGCTGTAAGCTAATTAAACCTCATAAAATTGGTGAAATTAGGATTTCATTATGAGAATAAAGTTTATGAAATTTTCATTAGAGTTTGTGATTTTGAAAATAAATTTTGTGTTTTAATTATTGTGTATGTGATTTTGAGAATGAAATTTATGAATTGAATTTGGGGTTTGTGAATTGAATTTGTGAAGCTTTATGCAATATTTATATTTTCGTACCCTACATATTCAAATCACAATTTCTATCATGTCTTTGGGAACCAAAAGATATTATAAAGCTTTTTAAACAAAATTCACCCCCCCCCCAAAAAAAAAAGCTTTTTTTTTAATACAAGGAAAGTAATTAAGACGAAACACCCCTAACGAAGGAAGCGCCATCTTAGAGCGTCCTTCCGGACGAGATCCTGAAGCACCGGATCAGAAAGCAGAACGTCACCAAAAAAAGCTTTTTTATTCTTTGTTCAATTTACATCCCACTTTCTTATTTAATTATATTTTCCATTTTACCGACTTCCCTATTATATACAAATTATCTAGCTATAACTAATTAAACCCCATAAAATCGGTGAAATTAGCCTCCTTTTTTTAAAAAAAAATTTGCCTCTCTCAAAAAAGCTTTTTTATTCTTTGTTCAACTTGCATCCACTCTCTATGTTTCTACCCCTTATTTAATTATATTCCCACTTCCCGAGCTCCCTATTATATACAAATTGTCTAGCTGTAAGCTAATTAAACCCCATAAAATTTAGGATTTGATTATGCGAATAAAGTTTGTGAAATTTTCATTAGAGTTTTTGATTTTGAAAATAAATTTTGTGTTTTAATTATTGTGTATGTGATTTTGAGAATGAAATTTATGAATTCAATTTGGGGTTTGTGAATTGAATTTGTGAAGCTTTATGCAATATTTATATTTTCGTACCCTAAATATTCAAATCACAATTTCTATCATGTCTTTGGGAACCAAAAGATATTATAAAGTTGACGAGTTTACAATCTTAGCTAATATGCAAAAGCCTTGAATTTAGCATGATTGAATTTCGATAAGTTTACCCTTCTAAATATGACAAATGCCTAAATTTCCAATGAATGACGAGAAACCACTACCATAGCAACCAAACAAATGTAAGTCTACTTTTCTACAATCTACTGCTAAGTTGAAAGTCGTAGCTTAGGTAAAGGAGTTTATTAAATGTCAATATCTCAT
Organism: Persicaria tinctoria; assembly: GCA_037127255.1. Lineage (NCBI taxonomy): Eukaryota > Viridiplantae > Streptophyta > Magnoliopsida > Caryophyllales > Polygonaceae > Persicaria > Persicaria tinctoria. The sequence continues at coordinate 15,440,560 of JBANSL010000012.1, forward strand.
CAGTACACACTAGAAATTTCGCCCCACCTTTCGGAGGATCCTGCGGCCGCCACTGACTGTATATAAGAAAAAAATATGTAGAAAATTTTGTAAAAGCTCGTATAAGACTTCCTTATCTTATCAACTTTCAATGTACTCAATTAGTTTGCTTGAGGGGTGACAATTATATCATTTATATGTATGATACGGGATAAGCCGTAGGATGACCCGATCTTCAACAATCAAGACTCAAATTCAAAAATTGAAGCAAGAACAAGAACAAGACTCAACAAGAACTCAAAGACTCGAACAAGAACAAGAAGACTCGGCTGTAATAGAGAAGAAAGACTCGAAATTCAATCAAATAAAGACTGATAGATGGATGAGTCAATCTATATAGAGCAAGATGAAGACCTCAGGCTTCCGTAGAAGGTAGGAACCAACACCAATGACTATATAACCCGCCTCTACAACCATACACAACCAAGCGGATAACTTGGAGGCACAAGGAGGAGGCTCGTGGTGTCATGGGCCGGATTGTATATGTTGGATATAAGACTTGTGAAATGTATTGCGCTAGGAGGCCCATGACAAGTCTTATATAGATTGTAAATGGGGGATTGTTCGATTCATTCAGAAATCATAATACAAACTCCTTACCCTTATCTCTCTCTCTACCTTGCTTAATCTTCAAGATCCGGTAGTTACAAGTCCAGGTGTGACAAATTGGTATCCGAGCGAGATTGGGCGACAACCATGGCGGAAGGTACTTGCATGAAGATGTTGGAAGACAGTGTGAAGAAGACGGAGGGGCAACTTCAGCATATGCAGCAATTATTTGCGGCGAATCAAGAGTTTGTGGTGGGATCTCAACAATTCATGCGAACGGCGCAAAAACAGCTTAGCGATATGGAAAAATCTCACAAAAACACCGATGAAAAGATCGGGAACTTAACGGCATTTACGGAGCAGCGATTTGGAGAAATCAATGAGTTGGTGCACAATTTGATTGCAAGAGAGACATTCCGATAAAAGAAGATTCAAGAAGAGAGAGTGATTCTTGGTTCCGTTTCGGCTGGCAAGGAGCAAGGATCGCAAGAACGAATTCAAGAGTCTAAGGAATGTCGTCTTGAAGTTCATGAATTCAGAGGAGGTAATTTTCGAATGCCTAAACTTGATTTTCCAGTCTTCGACATAAAGAAGCCCCGGAGTTGGGTCAGGAGGTGCGAACGATATTTCTCAATCTTCGGCATCGCGGAAGCACAAAAAGTGGAATTGGCGTCGATGTACATGATCGACAGGGCTGATGTGTGGATCTAGGGCTACCTTCTACAAAGAAATGGGGTGAAGTGGAAGGATCTTGGTGAAGCAGTGTGTGCCAGATTCGGGGAAAAGCAGGGGGTCGAAGTGGTGGAGGAATTCAATAAATTGGTGCAAGAAGAGGATCTTGAGGTGTACAACGAGAGGTTTGAGGATCTCCGATTCGGTATGTTAGCGTATAACCCCAATTTGCCGGAGAACTACTTTGTGTGTAGTTATATCAGTGGGTTGAAGCCGGAGATCAAATAACTGGTAAAGTTGGGTCGACCGGAGGATTAACAGCAACTATGGAATTGGCTAGGCTCCATCATGATTCAGTCCAAGCTCTTTTTCGGATGAGCAAAAATCAATCAAGGTTTCTAGGCACAGCATCCACGACAACAAGTCATTCGGTGGGGCAGTCGGGTGCATCTCGACTGACGGTACCGGCCAAGAATGGGGGGAATCAGTTCACGGAGTTCCGATGAACACCCGGGCTGTGCTATAGATGTGGAGATAAGTATTTCGTGGGTCATAAGTGCAAGAAATCGACTGTAAATAGCTTGTTGGCATCTGAGGGTGATCAAGATACACCTACTGACCCTCTTGAGCAAAGGAAAATTGCTAATGAGGAGGAAAGTGGAACAGAGAAGAGTGTGGCAGTGTATGTTCACGCAGTAACAGGAGATGATTCGGCTAATTCCATTAGGATCAAGGGCACGGTTAGGGGTCGAGAGATCACAATCTTGATAGATAGCAGGAGCACCCACAGTTTCATCGACCCGAAAGTCGCGCTGGATATGGGGTTTGACCTACAGGTGGCCAGATTAATGATTGTAGAAGTGGCTAACGAAAGTAAAGAGATTTGCCAACAGATATGTTCGGGTTTCGAATGGGAAATGAAGGGTGAATGGTACAACTTCAGTATTAGAGCCTTGAGAGTTGGGGGTTGTGATATGATCCTATGAGGAGACTGGATGAAGGGCTACAACCTAGTTTCGTTTGACTTCAATAAGCACCAAATTTTCTTTATGAAGGGCAATATAAAGGTGGTGCTAGAAGGGATTCCAGATGACGTATCAATTAAAAAAGTATCTAATAGACAGATGCAGAAATTGTTGAAACAAGGAGCCTCGGTGTGTATGGCGTAGGTGGCTCATGTGTCCAAGATAAGGGCTTATAAGGAGGCATTGCCGAGTGGAATTGCCCAGCTGTTGGAGCAATTCAAAGATGTATTTGAGGAGCCCAAAGGATTGCCTCCAATTAGGGGCCACGAGCACAGTATTCCGTTGAAACAGGGATCGTCTACAGTTTTCTCAAGGCCGTACAGATACCCATATTTTCAGAAGAATGAGATCGAAAAGCAAGTGTAGGAGATGCTGCAAAATGCCATCATAAGGCCAAGCCAAAGCCCTTTTGCATCACCGACTCTCCTAGTGAAAAAGAAGGACGGGTCATGGTGCTTCTGCATCGATTATAGGAGGCTCAACGAGATTACGGTCAAGGACAAGTTTCCGATTCCACACATTGAGGAATTGTTAGAAGAACTGAAGGGCGCAGTAATCTTTTCGAAGTTAGATTTGAGGGTTGGGTATCATCAAGTAAGGGTGGTCGAAGAGGATATACCCAAGACAGCGTTTTGAACTCACCACGGACATTACGAGTTTAAAGTCATGCCATTCGGATTGACAAATGCACCCGCAACCTTCCAAGCCATGATGAATGGGGTGTTTTCTGGCCATCTCCGCAAATTTGTGCTAGTTTTTTTGATGATATACTGATTTACAGCCCTAGTGTGGAGGATCATGAGACTCACGTGCGCTTAGTCTTGGTGCAATTACGAAACCATAAGTTGTTTGCAAAGAAATCAAAGTGTGAGTTCGCCAAGGCAAGTATGGAATACCTTGGCCATATTATATCACCAGAGGGAGTAGCCACTGACCCAAAGAAGGTCGACGCTATGCTGTCTTGGCCGAGCCCGAGAAATGTTAAGGAACTTCGAGGGTTCCTTGGGCTGACGGGCTATTATCGGAGATTCATAAGAAATTATGGAGTGATATGTCGGCCTCTTACGGAGCTGCTCAAGAAGGATGGCTTTCAGTGGAGTCCTAAAGCGGAAGAAGCTTTCCAACAACTCAAATCCTTATTATCGTCCTCGCCGACGTTGGGTTTACTGGATTTCACTTTGCCTTTCGAATTAGAAATTGATGCGTGTGATGAGGGAGTTGACGCAGTTTTGATGCAGCAGGGGCGTCCGATAGCGTTTCTCAGCAAAGCCCTTCATGGACGACATCTCTTGCTCTCAACGTATGAGAAGGAGCTACTTGCCATTTTATTAGCCGTGGAGAAATGGCGTCACTACCTCGAGCTCACCCATTTCATCATACGAACTGATCAACAGGCTTTGAAACATTTGTTAGAGCAACGACTGTCAACCCACCTGCAGAGGAAGGCTATTCGAAAGTTGTTGGGGTTATCCTACACCATCGAGTATAAGAAAGGATTGGAGAATCGAGCCGCTGATGCGTTGTCCAGACGGCCGGGTTGTGAAAGGGGACGAATGCAAGCAATTCAGGTGGTGTAACCCGTATGGATGAAGGAGATCTCTGATAGCTATATTGGAGATCTGGAGGTCAAGGCAAAAATTGCAGAGGCTGCAATTGATCCTAATTCCAAATATAAGTGGGACAAGGGAATTTTGAAATATAAAGGGAGGATATATGTGGGGGAGTCCACCACATTGCGTCACCAGCTTGCTACGACCCTCCATTCTGAAGCGTTGGGAGGCCATTCGGGTGTACAGAGCACGTACCAACGGGTGAAGAACCTATTCTTTTGGCCATCTATGAAGAGGTTTGTGCAGACACTAGTAGAGGAACGTGATGTGTGTCAACGAAGCAAGTCAGAGCATGTCGCGAGTCCGGGGTTGTTGCAACCTTTACCGATACCTCCCCAAGCTTGGTACTCGATTGCCATGGACTTCGTCGAAGGTCTTCCGAAGTCGAAAGGGAAAGATGCGGTGCTTGTGGTAGTAGACAAGCTCACAAAGTATGCCCATTTCTTGCCTTTAGCTCACTCGTTCTCAGCAGCTCAAGTGGCGCAAGTCTTCCTGGAAAACATATATAAGCTCCATGGTATGCATCATGATATAGTATCGGATAGAGACCGTATCGGATAGAGATGTATGACATCGGCCTCACCCAAGCAGTGGATCGGTTGGGTTGCAATGGCCGAATGGTGGTGCAATACTAACCACCATACCTTGAATTGGTAAATAAAGAGCAGTCAATTCCAGGGTTCGAACCGGGGACCTATGGGTACTAGCCACAAATCCTTTCCGGTGAGCCATTCCGGAATGGTTAAACTTTGGTAGGGTAAACTTTTTATAGTGAATGGCCCCACCGCTTCGCGGCCCCATACCCCAGAAACCCCTTGCGGGATTTTTTTAGGAGGCTCAGTACCACTTACGCAAAGTGCGATCAGCGGTCGTAACCTCACCTACCTGCACACGGACCACTTCACCACTTCGGCTTGGCCCTACGGATTAGTATACACCGCTTGGCCGTACGCGCTTGTGGGAATTAATATGGCCTAAATGCACCAAGTGAGATTCGAACCCGAGACCTCTCCTTTGGAATACCTCACCCTTACCGTTAGAGCAAGAGGTCATTGGTAAAACTTTGGTAGGGTAAACTTTTTATAGTGACTGGCCCCACCGCTCCGCGGCCCCATACCCCAGAAACCCCTTGCGGGATTTTTTGAGGAGGCTCAGTACCACTTACGCAAAGTGCGATCACCGGTCATAACCTCACCTACTTGCACACGGACCACTTCACCACTTCGGCTTGACCCTACGGATTAGTATACACCGCTTGGTCGTACGCGCTTGTGGGAATTAATATGGCCTAAATGCACCAAGTGAGATTCGAACCCAGGACCTCTCCTTTGGGATACCTCACCCTTACCGCTAGAGCAAGAGGTCATTGGTTACTAACCACCATACCGCCATCGGGATGTCTCCGTTTCAGGCGCCATACGGTTACAAACCACCACAGTTGGGAGTGCCTAGCGCAGAGGTGTCCACCGGGAGTATCACAGATTGGCTTATCCAACGTGATCACATGAGATCTATATTGAAGGATGGGTTAGCCCGAGCCCAGGCTCGAATGAAACAAGTGGCTGATCGACGACGTACCGATCGGACCTTTGCAATGGAGGATCTGGTGTTCCTCAAATCGCAGCCTTACCGACAGTCTTCGATTGCCGTTTGGAAGAGCCTCAAGCTTTGCTCCAAGTTCTATGGGCCGTATAAGATTTTGGAGCGAATTGGTGAAGTGACATACAAACTTGAGCTGTCGGACAGTAGTCGTATTCATCCGGTGTTCCACGTTTCACAGTTGAAATGGAAGATAGGGGACAACTTCACACAGGTTCAGGACCTGCCTATGACAGATGACGAAGGCCTTATAGTGAACCAGCCGGAGAAGATCCTTGACACCCGGGTACACGACCTAGCTAATGGAGAACCCGTCTCTGAGTGGCTCGTGAAATGGACCAACCTGGGAGAAGAATAAGCCACATGGGAAGTTGTGGGTCATATTCTTCACCAATTCCCTGCATTTGCCATTTAAAGACTTGAGACAAGTCTTTGTTGAGTAGGAGAGTAGTTGTCATGGGCCGGATTGTATATGTTGGGTATAAGACTTGTGAAATGTATTGGGCTAAGAGGCCCATGACAAGTCTTATACAGATTGTAAATGGGGGATTGTTCGATTCATTCAGAAATCATAATACAAACTCCTTACCCGTATCTCTATCTCTCTCTCTACCTTGCTTAATCTTCAAGATCCAATAGTTACAAGTCCAGGTGTGACACGTGGATACCAGGGATTATCAAACCTTGCGAGATTGACAAACTCAAGGCAAATCAAGCTGAAATCAATACCAATTTTGCAATCGATGAGCCTAGCTTCGAATCGATTGACTTGATCACTCGATGTGTTTCACACGAAAAAGGAATGTTCATTCAAGAATAACGTGAGTTCCAACAATGGGAATCAACCGTCTAATATAACCTTGGGAGGCTGATTTCTAAAGAAATAATAATAAATTACTAAATTACTAAAAATAACATAAGTAAAGAAGGTTACTAAAAAATAAAAATAGCAAAAGAGGTCCAACACTTAGTAAAATTCGGCCAAACGGTGACAGCTGCAAAGATGGTGATTTTCGGCCAAGCTCTAGGTCGAATCTGGAAAAACCTTCAACATAAAATTTGTAGATCTTTTCGTCCTCGTTCCAACAAGGTATGACACGACCCAATCCGATAAATATGGACTCCGAACGACCAATTTTACTGAGATGTCAAAAAGCTGTCAAATGATCATTTACGAACCCAAGAACGTCATAATCAAGCTTGCACATTTGGAGCTTCTCCCATGGTTGAGCCTTTTTCTTCCTCTTGAGAATGACATCATTATCACGAGCTCGAGTTATAGGTCCATCCCCAAGTAGGATAGGTGTATCCGGAGATGTTTTGGATGATCCCGCATCAACGTAGTTATATGATCAGAGATACAAAACAAAGTATACAACTACATGTGTATGTATTGGAAATAATTAGTATTCAACTACTAAATTCAGCTTCAAACTTTATTAATAAGGGCTCGTTTGGTTGAATGCGGAAAGTACAATTCCCGGGAACTTACTACTCATGAATTGAATTCTTATGAAATACACTTCCCATGAATTGAAAAAAGTTGTTTGGTTGAATTTTTATTTTTAGTAATATAAATGAGTAAATAAATAATTTCATATTAAAAAATGGTGGAAGTTTAATTTGCCTAGTCCCTCCTAGGTAAGTGCATTTCCTATGATTTGGAGGAATTGAAATTACTTTGAAATTGAATTCTTATATCATTCTGTCAATCAAACACATTTTTTTTTTAATTTTTTGGATTTTTAACTGACTAACCAAACGAGGTCTAAAACTCCCTTAAACTGTCGATATATTGTGACATGCGAAAATCACTCACAAAATCACATATGTTGCACAAAATGCACCCAAAAAAAAGCACCCTACTGTAGTTGATTTGTACAAAGCATGCATTGTGACATGTGAAAGGAAATTGAGCATAAACTCCACGGAAATTGGTAACACTTTTTCCACTTTTTTTTCCCCTTCCTGTCTAAATGCATTAAATTAGAAAAGTGAAAATGTAAACAATTAAAACACGTAGTTACATACTTGATCCGTTTTACTAATTACAAGTTAATTAATTTGGTGTGGAATCAGGGTGTTTGGTAACGGGAGCTTTTTTGTAACTAAAATGGACTTATATTGTTGAATGATTAATTGTGTAAAATATATCTTATAAGTTAGTAATTCATTTGATAATCTTAAGGTCCTGATAGGGTAGCTGTGAGCTGATAAAACTAACTGGTTAAGAGGAAAAAATGAATAGATCTGTGTGTATGTTTAGAGGGTGTAGCTGTTAAAATTTCAATTCCAAAACACTTATTAAAATATAGTCTTAATTTGCCTCTTAACTTTATTTCTTTTAAAACTATATAATATTAAAATAAAAAGTTCTTAAAAGTTGTCAGATGCCAAACACACCTATTGAGAAGCTACTCGGGCATTCATAGTCTTCACTTGATGTCTTTCGACTTTCTCTAAGCTGGTCTTCTTTGCTGAGTTTCTTTGCATTCGAGTTTTTTCTTTTGATTTTTGCTTTTCTAATTGTATCATAATGGTTAGCTCGTCTGCTGATTTTCCTCGGCCTCTCGTTTTTCCCGATTTCCGTTGCCGGTTGGAAATTCGAATTATTTCGTTTTCAAAAAAAAAAAAAAAAAAACTACGTGGGCCAATAAACGCTATCTGGTCTAGTGATGGCTGGCCCTGGCCCGTGGCCTCCCCGCTTATAAAACCGGCCCATGATGAGTTTTCTGTTGACAATTCGAAACCCTAACTCCGGCCGCACTATCGCCATCGCAATTCGCAATCCCCTCCGCGTTTGATGCCGTTGCAATCCCATCGCAATTCGCAATCCCATCGATGAGCGTTTGATGCCGTTGCTCTCTTTACGGTGGTTCGCCTCTCTTTCTCCCTCCATCCCCCCCCTCTTCCGTTTCAATTTAGGGTTTCGCAGCAGTGCAGCTCTAATCTAGGGCTTCTTCATTTAGCCTCGCGACTTGGTATGCGTTTATATCATTGTTAGCTCACATTATTGTTATCTTCAAATTGGAATTGATGTTACATTTTCCCTGGTAGATGTGTGTTTGCTGTGGAAATGGTTGCGAAACTGTAGATCAATAAAGAGAGACAACGCCTTACCACTCATTGATGTAATTATGGTTAAAATTGGATTGATTTTACTTCATATTTCCCTCTTTTTCATCCTGCAATAAAATATTTGGTTGCTCCTTGAGCTTCTGAAAATCATTAGTCGTTCTTATTGCTGGTTGATCAGATTTACCGAATGGCTTGCTTTGTTCCAACGTAGATGAATTACGTGGTGATGCTCCTTCCTGTACTAGACATGCCATATGATGATACTATATTTGCGCAAGGGTTTTGAGTCTCTTTAAGAGACTATGAGAACACCTCAACATCTTCTCAACCTGATGGCAACTGATTGAGCATTGCTTTACTTGCTTTAAATATTTATTTTAAGTTTATGGAAGATTTTCTCTGTTCTAATTACTGTTTTTACCCTAAACCTAAAAGGCTGGTGGAGAATAACAGCATCTCCCACATTTTGCGCAAGGGCTTTGATATCCTCAAAAAGAAAATGAAAGTGTCTTTCGATTATATATTGAATCTAATGGCAGTAGCTTCCTAACATTGCCTTGGCTCGAGAGTGAGTGAAGTATAGTTCTGTGCAGCAATGCATTTGTGTTGCTCGACACTCCGTTGTCTTGGTCTATTTTATTATAGTTCCCTTCCTTCAATTTATAGCCAAATATGCTGCCTCTTTTATCCCAGATAATTACGCAGACAAAGATCTTTGAAGTTATGTGTAGCCAGTATACAAGTAATTAAGTATATTGGTGCTGGTGTGTGGTTAATATTGAAATGTCACCATGTATTTTATTTTCCTTTTTTTTCTCAATATACTTTTATAGCTGGGTTTATTATTTCCATCACCTACTCTTCCAAATCTTTATTTTGAATTTTGACCTTCTGGCATATGATTTTGATGACCAAGGTCATTGTGTTTGTTATAATTTGACAGTCCCTTTTCAGTATATTGGAGGGCATTTATGTTCCTCTTTTGCCTTTCTTCCTATTTCCAGCTTATACAGTGCAACGAGATTGTCACAAAAATGAAGCATATACTTAAGATTCTGTCATTGGTGGTGGTCATTTCTGCAATTTGGATTTCCTTGTTGCAGACATCAATAGTTCCACATAGCTATACATGGGTGGTGAGATTCTTTCCACAAAATCTCATTCCCAAGTTTCCCTATTTACCCTAATAACTCTTATTGTGAAAACCTAGCATCAATCCTTTTATGGTTGGTAACATCTCCCTTCTATCCTCCAGATGCCAGTATACTCGGTTATATCACTTGGGTGTTATGGGTTGTTCATGGTTGGCATTGGACTGATGCGATTTCCAACTTGCCCTCAGGAAGAAATATTATTGCAGCAGGTTTGAGACTACCCTCCCTCACTATCTAGCTACTGGAGCAGCTGTAGCCCTGTGGCATATTTGATGACATTATAATAATACGCACATTATGCATTTGTGTAGGACATTGTTGAAGCGAAGAGCTTCCTTGAGCAAAAGGGAGTTATCATCGGTTTTGATTGACAGCCCCAACACTGGAGATTTCTGTTTATGGGCGTGTTTTCTGCCCTTTGTAAACAAGGGTTGATAATCAGATAATGTACCTTCCTCCAATCAAATGTTTAGAGGGTTATTTACTTGTATACTTATTTATAAGCTTTCAATTTCATTATTAGGCTTTTCAAGTTACATTTCGTAATTACAAAGAGGATATTTGTCGTTTTCAATGAAGATATAAGGAACCAACCTACTGCAGCTTTCCGATCTAATTCACAAGTTCTTGATCTGATGAAGTTCCATTGGACTCGAGATTTGTAGATCTTTAATTTGTTATGAGTTGTGTTTTATTCAAACTTGTTTTTCCTGCGGCATTTTTCACGCATCTCATATCCCGTTTATAATATAACTCACTTCATTGCTTTATTATTGGAGTTCATTAAATATAATTGAGAAAAAAGGAAATTATGTGTAGAGATGCTTTCATTGGTTAATTGTTGAGAGAAGTGCGACTCGTTTAGATCTGAGCATTTAGTGAGTTTTGGTGGGAATTAGCCAAGGAAATCATTTGATTTGAGTAATAGATGTTAGAAATATTTAAACTTGTTTGCTAATTTGAACCTTTGTTTTTAGAAGGTATGAGGTTTGCATTTATGCTTGGTATATGGACGACAATAGAAGAAAGTTAAAGAGTAGAAGGCATCAACTAGAGGTGAAGCTGTATATGTGAGATTTACTCAAACGGTGGTTATAAATAAGTTGTGGGTGGTGGTGGCGAGTGATAGGAGAGTCGGTCGGTGAAGATGGCGAGCGACGGTAGCCTTACCAGGGGTTGAAATGTAGTGTTGGACGGAGGTCGTCAAAAGGGGGATTTCCCTTGAGAAAAAATATAGTTTTTGCTGGACATCTTCCTAACCAGTAACCACACTGGTTGTGGAGTGGGGATCTCATGTTGCAAATGTGTGGGGTTGTGAATTTCCCCGAGTGAATACCGTTAAATAAAAGGAGAATGAACAATAGGACACAAAGGATTTCCGTGTTATGACAAGAACCGCGCAGAACACCCTGCATAGAAAAACCTCTCTGCAGCTAGGGTTTCTTATTATTGTGATGCTTTGATGGATCTGCAGCTAGGATTTCTTATTATTGTGATGATTTGATGGATTCACAAACACACCATAATTCAACCATACTCCCTCTATTTATAATAGAGTCCCTATAGATAGAACACTTTATACATAAATCTAGATATAGATAAAACCTACCTTATCTAGAACATATTATAGATAAAACCATTTATAATAAACCACATATATATAAAACCATATATAGATAAAACTTGTTATAGATAAATTGACTTGTGCCCCAATTCAATTTATCTATCTACCTAGGATGATTAATTGTTTTCTACAACATGGGGTTACCCATAAGAAGGGGGTTTCCCTATCTCATCTAGGGGTGTGCAAAAAAACCCGAAACCGAAAACACGACACGAAAAAAGCCGAAACCGAAAAATCCGACACGAAAATAATACGAACCGAGAAAACACGGTTGTAAAGGGTTTGTGTTCGGATCGGGGAAATTGCCTTGTCGGATACCCGACACGAACCGTTTAAATTATTTTTTAATTTTATTTTTAGGTTGGGTAGTATAATACTAGTGTAAATAGAATCCTTTAAGTAACAAGAAGCTTCGGTAGCGCAGATGGTTATGGGGAAGGGTAAGTACATGCGCTGGGAAGGCGTCCCAGAGCAGCCCAGTAAGGTTGTAACCATGTAAAAAAAATAAAAAATAAAAATAGATGGTTCGTGTCGGGTACCCGGGTATCCAACACGGAACCGATTAGTCTTACTGTGTCGGATACCCGACTCGAAATGGTTCGTGTACGGTTCGATAGTTTGGGCATAAATGGTTTCGGGTACCCGACACGATTACCCGGTTCGTGTCGGGTAACTGGTCATGCCCACCCCTAATCTCATCCTTGTTGATCAGTAGGTGTGTGAGATTTGGTGTGATTGGTGTTGTAATTTTTTATAATTGATTTGGGGTCGAGACTCGAGAGTATATCCTCTCCGTTGTTCCCCTAATTTGTTGTAGCTGATGTTGTTGTTATTACTTAGTGAGTGTAAATCTTTGATTGTTGTTGGTGAGGTGGTGGACTGGTGGTGGTGGTATGTGAGTTTGCTAATCATCTCGGAATGACTTACTGTAAAGGACTTGCAGGTAGTATTCAAATGTCTCTATTTCAACCGTCGGATATGACCGTTCTTTATTTACAAATTCAAGCTAAGTAAGTTTGCTATTTATGGTAGAATAGTTCAGCTTACTCTCTCTAGAATTCTAGAGAGAAGGGAGAGTGTTTGAGCGTGGAGTATTGATATAAATGCTAAACAATTGACATATATTTTATTAAATTTATAATATATTTCCTCCGTTCAACAAAATTTGACGTTTTACTATTCATTCACGTTTTTTTAGGAGCTAAAAACTATATAAAATATTGACTTTTTAAATAATTTTTTTTTAACAATTTCGTAGTTATTATTAATAACTACAAACTTGTTAAAACTTTTTTTTTTAAAAATGAATATTTTATATAGTTTTTATCATTCTAAAAAAGCGTGAATGAATAGTAAACGACAAGTTTTGTTGAACAGAGGGAGTAATACATTAAGGTTTAATTCGATAAATAGAGTGTTAATTTGACATTTTAAAACTTTTTTTAACACATTAGTGATTTTATGTAATTTCCAAATGGGAAATTTACAGAAAACCACCCGCTAAATGTAGCCTCTTACACTTAACCACCCGTTAAACAAAAAATTACAGAAAACCACCTATTTAAACCACCCATTAAATAGGTTTTGTTTTCAAATCACCACCCGTTGTCTATTTTTATTAGGTTTTTGTCAAATATATATGATAATACATTATTTTAAGCTTTATATTTAACTTAAAATCTCAAATACATATCAAAATATATTTGATTAAATTTTTAAAAAAATATTTTTGAAAAATTTGATGTATATATGAACAAATTTGTTCTATTTTATTCCTAAAAATGGTTATAAATTTTATAGACTTCTTTTTAATCAAAATTAAAAATAAGTTTATAAATCATTAGCACTGTTTAAATTTAATAATTATTTTGATACTAATAATTAATTTCCCATTTTCTTTCATATTTGTAAACACCTATACTATATACTAAAAATGAAAAAAATCTAAATATTTTTTAAATAATATTTTTCCAGGGTCAAAAGTTTTTTTTATTAAATGTATCTTTATTAAAATTTGTTTGATTTTTTAAATAAAATTAAATAATATTTTCCACATTTAGAACCTCCGCCATTCAAATAAATTTAAAATTTGTACACGCTTTTTCCCCTAATATATTAAATTAATATAAGTGTTTACCCCTAAAATAAATATAATTTAAATATATTAAAGTTTAAACTTTAAAATTTAATTATAAAATATTAAAATATACTATATTTAATGGAATTCTAATGGAATTATGTGGTGGGTGGTGATTTGAAAACAAAACCCATTTAATGGGTGGTTTTATGTAATTTCGTTTTTTAGTGGGTGGTTAAGTGTAAAAGGTTATATATAATGGGTGGTTTTCCGTAAATTTCCCTTTCCAAATTTATGGGTGGGGTGGTTGGACTAACCAAGTAACCAGAGCGTAAATTCCCGAAAGAAAGAGTCGGGCACCCGAACTAACCAATTCCACCGGCGCCGACGAAGGAGCCCGCTCCGCCGTGAATACAGATTCCGTGCTCGAGCTTCTGGCATTACGGTGACAATCGGCACAGATTGGAGCTGTAATCGGCCGCCGCCCGGAGTGATTTCGTCGGATTGCCCAGGTAAGCTTTCCCAGTTTCCATCTTTGACCTTTCTATTCAAATCCAGTTGACAACACCATTTCTATTAAACCCTTTTAGCGGCTGCACGGGTAATTTACACCCACATTAGACCTCTTTCAATTCACCCCCCTTTTCCAGGCGTTAATTCATTGATTTGGAATTTGCGATTCCGCTTGTTTTTGTTGGGTGCTGAAACTCTCTTGATCTGCCAACAACTGTTCGATAAAATGCCCCAGTGAACTGTTTAAAAAAACGAAACGACGTCGTTTTGCTTGTGAACCCATAGCCAAACTCGTCCGCTCCGCGTCTGAGACATCTCGTGAAGGCCGTCTCTTCTTCCTTCTCCCTTCTCCCAAGTCCCGCTCCCAGTCTCCCGTGAAGGCGTGAACGGCAATCCGGCATCGGCATCCCGCCTCCGCCTCGCCTTCGCCGACCGGAACCGCCGCGCCGCCCATTCTCGAACAGATTGAAGAGTCGAAAGCCGAGCAAGCCCCATTTCGCATCGCATCTGAGACTGATCAGCAAGGTAATCTCTTATTCGAATTGATTCTTATCTTCTCATGCTCTAATTTGAAGCTTCCTGTGGAAAATTGAAGAGTTGAAATGTAAATTCGATTTCAGAGAAGCAAGCAGCCAAGCACTGTCGACTGTCATTGGATTTCAGGGAAGAGGAAGCCCCCATCTGTCGACTGTGAAAGGCTCGAAGTGTCAATTTGAAGAGTTGAAAGGTAAGCATTTTTGTGGTGAATTATTGTCAATTTGAATATGAATATGTGAATTTGATTATTGCTTGAGATTAACTCAATTTGAATATGAATAATTTTTTGGTTGTGAATTATTGCTTGAGATTATTGTTAATTTGATTATGTGAATTTGTCCATTAACTCCATTTTTGATTATGTGAATTTGTCCATTAACTCCATTTTTGGTGGTGAATTATTGCTTGAGATTAACTCAATATGAATATGAATAATTTTTGAATATTTTACGACTTTTTTCTCGATATTATTGTCTAGTGTTATTGTGCCCCAAAAAAGTTTCTGGCTCCGTCCCTGATTGAGGCTAATGTTCTTCACGTTTTTTTCCATTGAAATTTTAGATCTTTAAACTTCAAGATGTAGTTGCTCATTCCTCTTAACCATACATACCTATTCTGGTTTTTATTGCATTTTTGCAGCTACACTTGTTCAACAATTTGAAGGCAACAAACGATGAGAGTTCATCTTTTTCGAAGAATGCTGTCATTAAGACAGGCGACCATGGTGAGAAAATATAGTTCAAGTGAACAAATGACTGATATATCTGAGCCAATAGCACGAATAAGTAAAATTATGATGTCTTGTCCTAAATCGGGACTCAATACCTTGCTAGACCAAAGTGGGGTAAGAGTTGACAATGAAATAGTGGAGGAGGTTCTCAAGAGATTTGAGAATGCCGGTATAGTTGCATATTGGTTTTTCGACTGGGCTGGCAAGCAAAGGAATTATATCCATAGCATCAAAGCTTACCACGCGATGATTGGTTCTCTTGCCAAAATTAGGCAGTATGAGATTATGTGGGATCTAGTGAATGTGATGAGGAAGAAAGAGCTGCTCAACATTGAAACATTTTGCATCATCATGAGAAAGTATGCTCGCGCCCAAAAGATAGACGAGGCTATCTACAGCTTCAATGTGATGGAAAAATATGGTATCACTCCAAACCTAGCGGCATTTAATGGACTGTTGAGTGCCTTGTGCAAGTCCAAGAATGTGAGGAAGGCTCAAGAAATCTTTGATAAGATGAAGGGTGAATTCGTTCCCGACTTGAAAACTTTTAGTATATTGCTTGAGGGGTGGGGAAAGTCGCCAAATCTCCCAAAGGCGAGAGAAACATTCAGACAAATGGTTGATGCTGGTTGTGATCCTGATATTGTGACTTATAGCATTATGGTTGATATTCTTTGTAAAGCTGGGAGAGTTGATGAAGCTGTTAGCGTTGTTAAGAGCATGGAACCGAATGGATGTAAACCCACATCTTTTATTTACAGTATCTTGGTTCATACATATGGGATAGAGAACCGGATTGAAGATGCCATAGACACATTCTTGGAGATGGCAAAGAACGGGATTGAAGCTGATGTTGCATTGTATAATGCTCTGATAGGCGCATTTTGTAAAGTCAATAAGATAAAAAATGCGTATCGTGTCCTCAAGGAAATGGAATCCAGAGGCATTGCTCCTAATGCACGAACCTGCAACATATTATTGAATACTCTGATTGATCGGAAGGAAACTGATGAAGCTTTCAGAGTTTTCCGCAGAATGAGAAAGTTGTGCGATCCTGATGCAGATACATATACTATAATGATAAAAATGTTCTGTGAAAGTGGTGAAGTAGAGATGGCTCTTCAGGTGTGGAAGTACATGAAGAAAAAGCAGTTTGTTCCAAGCATGCACACCTACTCAGTTCTGATCAATGGGCTGTGTGAGAAGCGGGATGCTAGCACGGCATGCGTATTTCTTGAAGAGATGATTGAGAAAGGAATACAACCATCAGGTCTCACATTCGGAAGGCTTAGGCAGTTGCTCATAAAAGAAGACCGACAAGACGTGCTTCAGTTTCTTCAAGCTAAGATGAATCTTTTAGTGAAGGAGCCTTTATGTGACTGAGCTTGCACTTCGGCTTACCATATCCTTCCCTTCCGTTGGTGAATATTTGGTGCACAAAATTGAGCAGGTAAACACATTACAACCTGAAAATGAATTTACTTCCCTGTTATCATTTTCATTAAGCTACATTTGAAAATTTATTGACTATATTGTACCTTTAGATTCTTTATCCATCCTTACCTGCTCAGCATTTGAGTTCCGGACATTTTGGGTTTGAATGTGTAACTTTTTAGCAGGTTCAAGCGCTGTCAAGACTAGTCATTCAGGATTGTTAAAACGATCCCCAAGCACTCGGGGTTCAGAGAACGGCTGCTTTCCTCCAACGGAGATAATGATGGCACGGACCTCTGTCAATGAAACCATTGCAGATATGGTAATGTTAAAACTGCACTGTGGAGATCAGAGATCATGATATTGGAGAGAGTTGTCCAGTAGGTATTATGGCTGTTATTGAATTGCCTCCGGGACTTGGCTTGGGTTGTCAGTTATCAGAGCAATGAAATGCCCACAAAACAATTTCTTTCTTGAAGATGGGTCTTCTTTAACAGGTAATTGCGATAAAAAAAAAATGTTGTCTATATTAACTTTGAACTAAATGGATATGACAAATTTGGAATTAAGCTGGGCAATTCTGTTTTGATTTTGGACTTTCTGGTTCAAGTATAGATATAGATCATATGATATGTTTGTGAATGAGAGTTGTGGATATATACATTGTTGTGGGTATATAAATATTGTTGATTATTATAATTTAGTATGATGATATATTAAAATTACTAGTAATTCAACAAACATAATGCATAATCGATCATTCGGAAACACTCTCTCGAGTCATTCGGGAAAAAAGTGCGTACATCCTGACCCCCAGACTTTGCTTAATTGCGGGATATACTGGAATGTTGACCTTTTCTTTAATTCAAACATTAATTTTATTATAATGTACCAAATGAAGAGTCATGATGTAAAAAGATCAAGATGACGGGCAAAAACATGAAGTTGTATATTAATTAAGTAGGCGTCAACTGAAATACCCAAGAGCAAAAGATAAGAACAAGAAGTGGCAGAGAGAAACTAAAGATCCATTTGTATAGTAGAGAATACAAGGTGAGGTCCAAAAGGGACTTAGACAACTATCCAATGATAGCTCTCGCACCAACGAAATCCTATGATTTCGTTTTGGAATCTCAGGTTCTCGAGGTGTTTTGTTGGATTGAATGAGAGCTCTTCCTGTAGATTTGTCGAGGCATTTCACAAAAGGTTGAAAAACCCTAGAAATCGGCAAAGGAGTCAGAGCAAAGAAGGAAAGCAAGATCAATTACACGAGCTAGAGTGCAGCTCCCAAACCCTAAGTATGCTGTCATATAATATACAAAGAGACTTGCTCATCCCACGGATAGTTATCGTCAAACACACGATGACAATAAGTGTGGCTATAGATGCTCAAACCGTGTGCTTCCTATTTTGAATGAATGATGGCACCTAGTGCTTCCTATTTATATTTTTTCAATTGGTTTTCTCACAATTAACACGGTTTAAACATCCGTAGCCGCATTTATTGCGACGATTTTCAGAACCATTGCCATTTCATTTCTCACGGTTTTGGGATCCATGGCCAGCAAAATTCCTATGGTTTTCGAATCCGCAATTGTCACTGTGTGTTTTGCGATAAATTGTCCGTGTGGATTGTCTCCTCCTGTAAAAATGTAGATCTTGAATTCCTATCAAATTAGATTTATAAATATTTAGGCATCGAAAAGTCTATATGTTTTCACTCATTGGATTTTAATGACATATTGCGATAAATTGACCGTGTGGATTGTCCCCTCCTATAAAAATGTAGATCTTGAATTCCTATCAAATTAGATTTATAAATATTTAGGAATCGAAAAGTCTATATGTTTTCAATCATTAGATTTCAATGACGCATTGTACGTTAACCCAATTTTTCATACAATGTGAAGTATGATGATATTAAAATTACCTGCAATTCAACAAGCATCTTGCTTAATCGATCATTCTTAATTTGTTTGAATTGGAGATCCTTGAATTGAACATTTCCTTTGTTGTAATGCTATGTGTTATATTTCCCTATGTCTTGCTTTCATATATGTTACATGTAATATTGTTATGTGCTTGTAATCATGTATGAGTGTATGATGAGTATACATATAACATATATTATATACTTAGGTATACATGGATGCACAAGTTATAATTAGGCTCGACTGAGTCGTATTGAG
Source organism: Persicaria tinctoria (assembly GCA_037127255.1). Classification (NCBI taxonomy): domain Eukaryota; kingdom Viridiplantae; phylum Streptophyta; class Magnoliopsida; order Caryophyllales; family Polygonaceae; genus Persicaria; species Persicaria tinctoria. The sequence continues at coordinate 15,459,390 of JBANSL010000012.1, forward strand.
TCGAGAAATCGACTTGATCCTCTAACGAGTCTAATAAACACTTGTGGAGTGATAATGTATAAACTATAGTATATGTTGTATGTATAATATGTATGATATATATGGAACAAGTCTTACCCGGATGTGGGCCTTAAGCCCATCTCCAAGCCCAAAGATCTCTCATGTTGAGTGGGCTTGGCGACCTGGTCCATTGGAGCAAAGCGCTGCGTTTTTGGCCTTGGCTTCACTTGAGATCCGATGCCCTAGCTATTTAAGCTCGCTAGCAGCTTCTGGAATCCTCAGTTCAACTCTCTCTCTCTCCTCCGTCTCTTCTCAAACGCTCTCAAAGGGTTTCTAGGGTTTTTAGGGTTTGCTCCCGGTTCCTCCCCGGCGATTGTGAAGACAAAGGCGTTGGCTGTTCTCGGTGATCTCCTGGTGGTGGCGCGGCTAAGCTCCTGGCTTCGGTTGCCGCTTGTCTCACGTCTGGAGATCTAGGGTTTGGGAGTTTCGAAGCGATCTTCGAACTCCGGTCATCCCACACAGGGGGATCTTCTTCTCTTTGTATCTCTGAAACTCGTACATGCTAGATCTAGGGTTTATCTTTGCATTGCTTGATTGTAACCCTCTGTTGAACATTTACCTAGTGGATTCGGCCGCTTCTTGAGGCCCCGAGGACGTAGGCATCTTTTGCCGAACCTCGTAAAAACTCTAGTGTTGTTCTTGCATGTTTTGTTTGAGTTTCTTGTTCTTATCTCTCGCTTCCGCATAAATCACTTTCGTTATATCGAATCTCGGTTTCAACAAGTGGTATCAGAGCTTGAGTGTCGCGTTTCTGATTTCCTGGCTCATTGTTGAGTTCTAGGGATAGGGAACGGGTGTAGGGCCTCGGGCTGACCTAAAAGGCGACATCGCTGGTGCAGCACCCCCCCTACACGACATACCACACCCTTGTTTGTTTAGATCTAGGCTTGTGTGTGTGCGATTCTGTGCTCTGCTCTTAGGTTCAAGGTTTTCTTGAATCTCTTGCGTGATTTACTATGTTTTGTTAAAATTTTTTAAGCTCTTAACTATAAACATGGGTGAATCCTATCGTTTAAAACCCTTCAATGGCACTACTGACTTTGCTATGTGGCAGGTAAAAATGAAGGCCATATTAATCAAAGAAAACTGCTATGAAGTGATCACTGGAGAAGATGTCGAAGAAGACAAGAAGAAGGATATAAAACATCTTGATAAAATAGCACAAAGTGAGATTATGTTGAGACTCTCAGATGAGGTGGCTAGGCAAGTCCTTACTTGCACAACTACTGAAAAACTCTGGAAAAGGTTGGAGGAATTATACTTGGTAAAATCACTACCAAGTAGGGTAAATCTCTTCAACAAACTTTTCAATTACAAAATGTCTACTACTTGCACTCTTGCTGACAATCTTGACAGATTCTTGGCTATTACCCAAGATCTGGAAAGATGTGGTGACAAAGTTGATGAGACTCAATTGTGTGTGTTATTGCTTAATTCTTTGCCTGCTCAGTTTACTACTTTTGTTGATGTTGTTCAGTATGGTACTAATAAGTTGACTCAAAAGGAGCTTATTGATTCTATCATACAGAAAAATGAAAATATGAAAGTGTTTAAAACTGTGAATGGAAATAAGACTGACCCTAAACCTGAAAACAAAGATGAGGTTCTTATGGTGAAGTCTAAGTACAAAGGCAATAAGAGAAATAAGCAATAGGAAAATAAAGACAATAAAACTGATTCTGTGTCTTCTGATAAATCCAGTGGTGAGAAACTTGATAAATCTCATCTTTTATGTACTTACTGCAATAAAACTGGTCATCTTGAGAAGCAGTGTTTTAAGAAGAAAAGGGATATTAAAGCTGGTACGAAACCTAATGTGTCTGCTGTTTGTGAATCCCATCCTTATGTTACTCATGAAGTTCTTGCATTATTAAGTAACACTGATTCTACTACTTGGATCTTGGATTCTGGGTGTACCATGCATGCTACTTTTCGTAAATCTTGGTTCTTTGAGCTTAAATGTTTTGATGCTGGTACTGTTATGCTGGGTGATCACTCTATTCTTAAAATTAAAGGTGTTGGATCTATTGCTTTAAAGATGTTTGATAATGTGATTAGAATTGTTAAGGATGTTAAATGGGTTCCTGATTTAAGGAGAAACTTGCTCTCTGAAAGTGCTTTTGAAGAATTACACTATGATATGTCCAGTTCCAATGGTGTTAGGATTATTTCTAAAAATAGGAAGCCTGTCATTAAATGCTTTAGAAAGAAAGGTCTTTATGAAGTGTTGGCTACTCCTGTTGTGAATTATTCTGCTTCTACCTTTACTGCTTCTGTGCATACTATGTCTCTGCATGATACTATGTTGTGGCATAATAGACTGGGTCACATTGGTAATAAAGGCTCAGAACACCTTCATAAAACTGGCATTATCAACTCCAAACCTTGCATGATTGATCTCTGTGAAAATTGTATCCTAGGAAAGCATGCTAGAAAAGGTTTTAAGCATTCATCTTATGTTGTTGCTGCACCTCTTGAATATATTCATTCTGATCTGTGGGGACCCTCTCCTGTTCCTACTGTAGGTCATAAGAGATATTTTATGTCTCTCATTGATCACTACAGTAGGAAGGTCTGGGTCTATTTGCTTAAAACTAAAGATGAGGCATTTGAAACCTTTAAAAACTGGAAAGTTGGAGTTGAAAATGAAACTGGCCTTACTGTTAAATGTTTAAAAACTGACAATGGCCTTGAGTTTTGTAATGCTCTGTTCAATGAGTACTGCAAGTCTAATGGTATTGAGAGACACTTAACCATTCCTGGAACTCCCCAGCAGAATGGTACTGCTGAGAGGATGAACATGACTCTCCTTGAAAAAGCTAGATGCATGCTTATATCTTCTGGTTTGAAACATTGCTTGTGGGGTGAAGCTGTTGTGACTGCTGCTTACTTGATAAATAGGACTCCTTCCTCTGTTATTGATTTTAAAACTCCTTATGAGTTATGGACTAAAAGAAAACCAAACTTAGACCACATTAAACCTTTTGGTTGCATTGTGTTTTCTTATGTTAACCAAGGTAAGCTCAATCCTAGGTCCAAAAAATGTGTGTTATTGGGTTATCCTGAAGGGGTTAAGGGTTATAAGTTGCTTCTTGTCCAACCTGGTGTGTATAAAACTATTGTGAGTAGGAATGTCTTTATCAATGAGCATGAATTTCACTTTAAGAAAGCTTCCCCTGTTATCTCAGATGCTAACTTGCAGGTACAAGAGGATCAATTCTTTGTGCCTAAGCACAATGATGTTGATTCAGATGATGAGTTTGATAGTACCTTCTCTCCCTCTTCTTCCTCTACTTTCTCTGCTCATGATTCATCTCTGTCTAATTCTGATGATGCTACTGTTTTTGATAATATGCAAATTGATGTTGTGCAACCTCACCAATTGGGTGGGGGAGCAAATAATGAACCTAATTCCTCTTCTACTTCTCCTATTTTTGTGAATGAGGATGATGTTGTCATCTCTGTGCCTGTGTCTGGTTTTGGTACCTCTAGTTCTTCAGCCACTAAAGGGCATGATTTGACTAATTGGCAGTTGACTAGGGATAGGAGTCCTAGGACTGTTATACCAAATAAAAGGTTCATTAATAACATTGTTGAGTTTGCTTGCTTAGTTTCTGATGTTGTGAAGATATTTACTCCTGAAACTTATGAACAAGCTATGAAATGTATTCACTCTGCTAAATGGAAACATGCCATGAATGATGAGATAGAATCTATGAGGGTGAATAAAACCTGGACTTTGGTGCCTAAACCTGTGAGTGCTAGATTAATTGATTGTAAATGGATCTACAAACTTAAAGATGGCATTTCTAAGTCTGACCCCCTAGATATAAAGCTAGGTTGGTTGCTAAAGGTTTTACCCAAAGAGAGGGTGAGGATTACAATGAAATTTTTGCTCCTGTTGTGAAATATAAAACCTTGAGATTGTTGCTTGCCATGACTGCTGTTTATGATTTTGAATTAGAACAAATGGATGTTAAGACAGCTTTTCTTCATGGTGACTTGGATGAGACAACTTATATGAGACAGCCTAAGGGCTTCATTGATTCTGTGCATCCTAATCATGCTTGCTTGTTAAATAAATCCATCTATGGTTTGAAACAGTCTCCTAGACAATGGAATATCAAATTTGACAAGTGCATGAGGTTCAGTCTAGGGTTTAAAAGGAGCAAATTTGATACCTGTTTATACTTTAAGGGTGTCAATAAGAGTCCTGTGCTTTATGTGCTTTTATATGTGGATGACATCTTGCTGATTTCTAAATCTGTTGATGCTATTCATGATATTAAAAAGAACTTACAAAAGCATTTTGACATGAAAGATTTAGGCATTGCTAAAAAGATTTTAGACATGTCTATTATAAGAGATAGGAAGCATAAGAAGTTATGGTTACATCAGTGTGACTATGTGCATAAGGTTCTTGAAAGATTTCATATTTCTGGTGATAAGATTAACAATATTCCTTTAGGGGCTCATCTTGATCTCACAAAATTAAAAGGAAAATTGTCTGTTGCTGAGTTGAATATTATGAAATCCATTCCTTATGATGCTGTTGTAGGTTCAGTGATGTGCTCTATGATTTGTACTCGTTCTGATCTTGCATTTGCTATTAGCACTCTCAGTAGGTTCATGTCTGAACCAGCTGAGAAACACTGGGTGTCTATGAAATATCTGTTAAGATACTTGTTTGGAACTGCTAACCTGCCTTTGTTATATGCTGAACACTCCTCCTCTTATAACTTACATGGCTTTGTGGATGCTGATTATGCTTCTAACAAGGATACCAGGAAATCTATTACCTCCTATGTGTATACATGGGCAGGCAATTGTGTTTCCTGGAAATCCCAGCAGCAACCCTTTGTTGCTCTTTCATCCACTGAAGCTGAGTACATAGCAGCTACAGAGGCCTCCAAGGAGGCCATCTGGCTGCAAGGTATCCTTAAGGAGATAGAGAGGAAGCACTACACTTCTGTCTTACACATTGACAGTCAAAGTGCACTCTATCTCTGCAGGGACCCCATGTACCATGAGCGTACTAAACATATTGATGTTAGATACTCCCTCCGTCCAACAATACATGGACTTTTAGATATAAATTTTTGTCCAATAATAGATGATCTTTTAGGTTTTCTAGGTAAAAAGTTGTAATGATTTGTATTGGTTTGTGTGTTGTTGACTTTTTAAAATAATTTGATTGGTTAAAATGTGTAGTGGGTGTTAAAAAATAATAAAATTTATGAAAAAGTTAGTGCAATGATGATGTTTTTTTAAAAGTAAAGTGTTTTATTAAAACTTGTGCAAAATGCTAAAAGGCAATGTATTTTTGGACGGAGGGAGTACCATTTTATTCGTGAAAAAGTGGAAGATAATGTCATACATGTTAAGAAAATTGATGGTAAGTATAACCCTGCAGATTTTGGCACTAAAATTGTTCCTTATGAAAAATTTGTGTTCTGCAGGAACTTCCTCCATTTGGAGGATTTCCATGGGTGATCCTTGCATGACTGGGCTGATGACGGACTGGCCTTGAATCCACTTTGTTTAGGTTATAGTCTGCCTGGAGCAAGACTTAGAAAAATAGAGGGTGATTTGTTGTAATACTATGTGTTATATTTCCCTATGTCTTGCTTTCATATATGTTACATGTAATATTGTTATGTGCTTGTAATCATGTATGAGTGTATGATGAGTATACATATAACATATATTATATAATTAGGTATACATGGATGCACAAGTTATAATTAGGCTCGACTGAGTCGTATTGAGTCGAGAAATCGACTTGATCCTCTAACGAGTCTAATAAACACTTGTGGAGTGATAATGTATAAACTATAGTATATGATGTATGTATAATATGTATGATATATATGGAAGAAGTCTTACCCGGATGTGGGCCTTAAGCCCATCTCCAAGCCCAAAGATCTCTCAGGCTGAGTGGGCTTGGCGGCCTGGTCCATTGGAGCAAAGCGCTGCGTTTTTGGCCTTGGCTTCACTTGAGATCCGATGCCCTAGCTATTTAAGCTCGCTAGCAGCTTCTGGAATCCTCAGTTCAGCTCTCTCTCCTCCGTCTCTTCTCAAACGCTCTCAAAGGGTTTCTAGGGTTTCTAGGGTTTGCTCCCGGTTCCTCCCCGGCGATTGTGAAGACAAAGGCGTTGGCTGTTCTCGGTGATCTCCTGGTGGCGGCGCGGCTAAGCTCCTGGCTTCGGTTGCCGCTTGTCTCACGTCTGGAGATCTAGGGTTTGGGAGTTTCGAAGCGATCTTTGAACTCCGGTCATCCCACACAGGGGGATCTTCTTCTCTTTGTATCTCTGAAACTCGTACATGCTAGATCTAGGGTTTATCTTTGCATTGCTTGATTGTAACCCTCTGTTGAACATTTACCTAGTGGATTCGGCCGCTTCTTGAGGCCCCGAGGACGTAGGCATCTTTTGCCGAACCTCGTAAAAACTCTGGTGTTGTTCTTGCGTGTTTTGTTTGAGTTTCTTGTTCTTATCTCTCGCTTCCGCATAAATCACTTTCGTTATATCGAATCTCGGTTTCAACATCCTTGATGTAAAAATCGATTTTAATATAGTTTACTAAATGAAAATTCGTAATATTTTGTCATGTAAAATAAAATGTAGATCTTGAAATCCTATCACATTGGATTTATAATTATTTAGGCATCAATAAGCCTAGAGATTTTCAACTACCAGATTTTAATTATGCATTATTAACCCAATTTGAGATATAGAATATATAGTATGATGATATTAAAATTACTTGCAATTCAACACGCATCAGTGCATCTTGCTTATTCAACCCTTCTTAATGTGTTTGAATTGGAGATGCTAACTGAACCTTTCATTAATATAAATATAAATTTTATTATAATATACTAAATGAAGAGTCTTAATATTTTGTCATATAATAGAAAAAGGTAGATCTTGAAATCCTAACATATTGGGTTTATAAATATTTAGAAAAATGGTTGTGAATAAAATGAAGCATCACTTTGAATAAAAAATAATAAAAAGTTTAGAAATGTTAAATTTATATACACACGCTATGTTTATATATATAAAAAATCATATGATTTTAAAATTTGGTCAAAATTCCAACTAAAACGCTAACATGACAATCAAAATCGACCAAAACATTGATTTGATGACAGATCAAAATTATTGATAAAATTTAAATTTTGACATACTTATTTTTGGCTGCGTTATCGATTTTGGTTGACATTTTAACCGGATTTAAAAAATTTATTTTTAATTAATATTAACATTGTTTGTATATGAATTTATTATTTTATAGTTATTATTATTTTTGGTATAAAAATAATACTTTTTCTTATTTAAATCCATTGTCCTAAATATTTAAGCATTGAAAAGTCCATAGATTTTTAATCATCAGATTTTAATAATTACGCATTATTAAGCCAATTGCCAATATTAGACTATGTAATAGTATGATGATACAGTGTTAAATTACTAGCAATTCAACACGCAAATTGCTTAAGCAAACCTTCTTTATTTTTATTTAATTTTTATAGTAGGTAAGTATTTTAATGTCTTTACAAACAAAGATCATTCTTGATCATCCCGCTGGATAATGTTACAAAGCTCTCTGTTCAAAAAGAGGGTGAATTACAATTAAAGTCATTCTTGGCTATATTATATGCGGGTGAATTTGCCTCTCTGAAACAGTGACAAAATTTCACTGTAGTGAATCCTAACCTTTCTGATCTTTTCAACGATCCTAAAATTCTCCCAAGGTATCTTGGTGTTGTCCTGAACTGCCTTGATCACCGCCAAGTTGTCTCCTTTGATAATAATATTATGTCAGCCTCTCCTCCGAGCTAGCTCTAATCCAGTATAGAAACAAGGGATTCAGATAGAAGTATTGATCCATCAGAAACTTTTTTCATGGAATATTTCAACTACACGTCCATTTCAATCTCTAACAATACCCCCCAATTTTGCAATCCCCAGTAGTTGTAACAGATGCATCTACATTGATTTTGTAGACGTTCAAAGGTGGTTTAGCTAGCCCACTTAATATGTCTGCCCTTCCGCTTCTTTTCTTTAGTTCTAGGCTTCGTATGGGTTTCCTTCCAGTCTAATATGCAGTTCATAGCTTTCTGCACAATTATACCAATATTCTCCAGCTTATTGTTCTTAAATATGATTGAGTTTCTTGTTTCCCAGATGTTTTGCCAAAGAATACATAGGTCATTAAAATGAACATTACCAATTTACCTCTAATTTGATCCATATCTTCAATTGAAACATTAAGATCCCTAATGTCAATAAAGTATTTGCCTATTTTATGTTCGTAATTGCTAATTATTAATCTTAAGACTGAGCATTTTAGTAGCAGATTAGAAGAGTCTTCATCTTTCAAATTATAGAGACAATATCGAAAATGACTTTGTTACTAATCCGGCCATCGGTCATTATTTTTCAGATGAAATTCTAGGTTCGTAGGGGAGACAGAGCTTTCAGATCCAAGCATACTCTTAGTAAGTGGGATTGCTGTTTCGGGGAAGGTCATTGGGAACCTTCTTTATTTGTTTGAATTGGCTATGCTTGAACCAAACCTTTCCTTAATATATAAACCTCAATTTTATTATAATCTATTAAATGAAGAGTTGTAATATATTTTGTCATATAATATAAAAGATGGATCTTCAAATCCCATCCTATTGGATTTATAAATATTTAGGCATCAAAAAGCATATCAATTAATCACCAGATTTTAATTTTTTTGACTTCATCACCGGATTTTAATTACGCATTATTAACCCAATTTGTAATATAATTTTTTTTTTTTTTGGTCGCTAATTTGTGATATAAAATATAAGTGTGTCAGTGTGTGTATATATATTAACCATGATGATATTAATTAAAATTACTTGCAATTGGTTATCAAAAAAAATTACTTGCAATTAATTCATCACGCATCATGCCAATCATATCGATCCTTCTTAATCTATAAATACGAGCGGTTTACGCAACAACCTTCCAAGTTCCAACGGAAACTCCGCGTTCAACATACAAGCCTCCGCAAAACGACGAGTTTTCGATTGGCTGATTTGGCGCGAACGCTCGCCCTGTTCCTCCCGCAACTAACAAAAACCGTTTTTCATACCGTATAATTCCCAGAGCTCCCATCGTCCCATCATCCATGGCGAACGCTTGCTCCTCCCTCCAAATCCCCTCTTTCCTCCCATCTGTTAAACCTCATAGCCGCTCTCTCTCCATCCCTGCCCCATTTTTACTCCCTCGCACCCCCAAAACCCTCCCCTCATTCACCCTCTCCGGGAAACACCTCCCATACGCGGCCATCTCCTCCTCCACCACCGACGGAGATGGTGGCGACAACCCCCGTGCGGAGTCCACTCCCAAGCAATGTGTCTTTGAGCACATCTCTCTTTCCTGTCCCTCCTCCTACGCCTTCGGAAGGTCTGTGTACGAATCCAGGCAAAAATTCGGGGAGATGCTCGCTACCTCGAATCCGGTTGATTGTGATGTGGTCATACCAGCGCATGAATTTGCTTATGGGGCCGCGATCAGCTATGCAGCCAAAGCCGGGGTGTCCTTCCAGCTAGGCTTGATTAATCTCGCACCGGTGAGGGCGGTGTTGGAAGGGAAGAGGGTGGTGGTTGTGGATGACTCGATAGTGAGGGGGACGACTTGGTCGAAGATTGTTAGGATGATCAGGGAAGCCGGGGCGAAGGAGGTTCATATGAGGATCGCTAGCCCTCCGATCATCAGTTCGTGCTATTATGGAGTGGACATACCAAGTTCGGATGAGCTGATTTCGAATAGGAAGAGTGTGGAGGAGATTAGAGAGTTTATTGGAGCGGATTCGCTTGCTTTCCTCCCTCTTGAAGCGCTGCGTGAGGCTATGGGAAGCGATTCTTCGAGCTATTGTTATGCTTGTTTCTCGGGTCCAGAGGGATTGATGTGAGTGCATGGATGTGGATGGCATGGGTTGTCGCGAGGTTCTTCGCCGTCTATATTTCTTAGCTCTATGTATTTGCTTATATATGCTGAACAAGTTCCTGAAGTGCTTCTCCTCATCTGGATATGTATGAAAATATAGCAAATTGGGATATTTCTCTGTAATATATAGTCACTCCTTCCAATTCAATGAAAATGAAGAACCTCATAACATTCCCCCCATCTTTCTCTTCTCTACTCTGTCTCAAATTTGATTTCAGTTTCATCAAAGATCGACATGGTGTTTTGGGTAAGTTTTGGATCAAGGTTGACCTATAGAAGGGATAACTTAATTACAAAAAGATCGACCTGACAAAAGATTATTGGGAATAGATTTAAAATTTGTTCCTAAATCTGTCACAACTTGTCGTTGCTATTTACCAACACTGTCCCTAATGCGATTAGAGACGAAAATTTATCCCTTAATCTATTCCTAATGGTCGTCTCTATTTCACATTATTTTAGCATTGAAAGTTATCCCGTCGGGAGGGTTAACAACCCCACACCATTAGTATGTATTTTGAGTTCAAAGGTAGTAGTAACATGTAAGTTGAGTATGTAAGAATTCCATTCGATTTCGATCATGAAATCAATCAAAATAGGATCTAGATTTTATACAATTCAAACCCTAATTCTATACCAAAGACTAACCTTGATCCATGACCGTCTTTGCAGCGGAACAAGCGAACTTTGATCGATTTCTCGCCTCTTAGCCTTCACCTTTCTTTGTCTCCGATGGACGAGACTCCTTGCAGACTATCTCTTTGATTTGCACGTCAGTTTCAGACACATTTGGGAAAACTGGTGAACGCTCATATAAAGAAGAGAGCGACCTTTCACATTCCTTAACCGCTCTCTTATTTATTTTCCGTAACTGTTCACCCATTCATTTTCCCTAATAATAATCCTTTATGAGATAGTCATCCATTAGTGTATTATAGGCAAGGGGTGAGGGAATACATAATTACCCCGGGATTTAATTCTTTAACCGAGACCGATCCATCACGATTTCGACTTTTATATTAAATCGGACACCATAATATATATAGACTAAATACTCAATTAAACCTAGACACATGAGCCACATAAAATATTTGTAAACATTCTAACATTCTCCCACTTGGCTCGTGTGACGACTTGATGGCTTAATTGAAACTTTATATGTACAACTATAATGTATAAAGTCCATACAGTAAATATAACCTTTACAGAATTAGAACTGATCGGATCATGGTGGTCACAAGTCATTGAGCAACATGATTCCTTCCATGTATCACGAAACAATCCAAATTCAGTCATTCTTTAAATATGAGGATAACTATAAGCCTTAAACAACATGTCATCAAGAAACCATAAGTATGCATAAAAACCATAATGATAACACGTCTCATAATGCAGAAACATAACCATAAGTGTATACAGAAAGTGTCATAACCATAATGAGCTAAGATTATAATAGCAAGGCTCTATCAATAATGCTCATACGCTCTACATGGCCAGTGAACACCTTGGGCGACAAACCCTTAGTCAGCGGAACTGCGATCATGAGATCCGTCCTGATATGCTCAAAGAACACCCTACGTTTCTGTACTTCCTTCTTCACCGACAAGAACTTCAACTCCATGTGCTTAGCACCCCTCGAGTACTTGTCGTTACGGCTGCGGAGTTATCACAGTAAATTCTCAGCGGCCTGGCTATACTGTCGACAATCCCAAGCCCTGAGATAAAGTTCCGCATCCATAATGCATGAATCGTGGCCTCAAAGCATGCCACAAATTCAGCCTCCATAGTGGAAGTAGCAATGACAGATTGCTTTCCACTTTTCCATGATACTGCCCCACCAGCTAGTAGGAACAAGTAGCCAAACGTCGATTTCCTACTATCAACGCATCTGGCAAAGTCTAAATATGAATATCCAATGATCTCAAGATGATCGGATCTCCTATATGTAAGCATGTGCTCAATGGTGCCTTGCAAGTACCTAAGAACCTTTTTAGCAGCTTTCCAGTGGTCTAATCCAGGGTTACTTTGATATCGACAACGAAGTTGATATCGGGTCGAGTACAAGTCTGAACAAAGTTCAAACTCCCCACCACTGATGCATAGGTAATACTCTCCATTTCCTTCCGTTCCAAATCATTTTTAGGACATTGCATTTTACTGAACTTGTCCCCTTTCTGTATTGGAACTATCCCTGCTGAGTATTTATCCATTTTGTACCTCTCTAAGATCTTTTGAATATAACTTTTTTGAGACAATCCCAACAATCCTTGTGTTCTATTACGGAATATTTCTATCCCAATCACAAAGGATGCCTCACCCAAATCCTTCATTTCAAAATTCTTTGAGAAGTACTTCTTTACATCATGTAACATACCAATATCATTTGTAGCTAGCAGAATGTCATCAACATATAGAACTAAAACAACAAACTTGCTCCCACTAATCTTTATGTAGATACATCGATCAACGACGATCTCTACAAAACCATATGACGTGATAGTTTCGTCAAACTTTAAGTACCACTGTCGGGAAGCTTGTTTTAGTCCATATATTGACTTTCTCAGCTTACACACCAAGTTTTCCTTTCCTGTGGCCAGAAACCCTTCAGGTTGGTCCATATAAACTTCCTCTTTTAGTTCACCATTGAGAAAGGCGGTTTTCACATCCATTTGGTGAAGCTCGAGATCATAATGAGCCACCAAAGCGAAAACAATTCTCAAAGAGTCATTCTTTGAAACTGGAGTGAAGGTCTCCTTGTAGTCAATGTCATCCTTCTGGGTGAAACCTTTAGCAACAAGTCTGGCCTTATACCTTTCAATGTTCCCTTTCGAGTCTCATTTGGTCTTAAAAACCCTCTTAGACCCAACCGTCTTGGAACCTTCAGGCAACTCAACCAAATCCCAGACTTTATTGTCACCCATCGACTGGATTTCTTCTTTCATGGCATTTAACCACAAATCAGAATTGTTACTTTCCATGGCTTTCTTGAAGGAGACTGGATCTTCATCAATGCTTAAGTCACATTCATCTTCGAGAGCATAAACCACATAATCGTCTGGAATGGCAGATCTTTTCTCCCTTACAGATCGCCTTAGTGGTTCATGTGGTACCTTTATCTCTTCTTGTACTGTGACTGGCTCATCATCTATATTATCATGATGTGGGATTTGGACATCATCTTGTTGCGCTATTGTGTCGTCAAGCTGTGATACGACAACTGCCACAACAACCTCGGAAGAAACAACAAGTGAAGGAACTTCAACCCGAATTTCTTGAATGTCCACCTTTCGTGGTTCACCACTCCCACTGATTTGACCATTCTCGATGAACCTAGCATTGCCCGTCTCAACTATTGTCGTACTATGGTTAGGGCAATAAAACCTATACCCCTTGGACTTTTCTGGATAGCCAATGAAGAAACCACTAACTGTCCGCGGATCAAGCTTCTTTTCTTGTGAATTGTACACCCTTACTTCTGCTTGACAACCCCAAACCCGAAGGTGCCTTAAACTGGGCTTCCTTCCTGTCCACAGTTCATAAGGGGTCTTAGGAACTGCCTTACTAGGAACCCGGTTAAGCAGGTATGTCGCAGTCATTAATGCGTGTGTCCACAATGTAAGAGGTAAGGTGGAATTGCTTAACATACTCCTAACCATTTCAATCAATGTACGATTCCGCCTCTTAGCAACACCGTTGTGCTGAGGTGTACCGGGCATTGTGTATTGCGCACAAATGCCTCTACTTTCGAAGAACTTTGCGAATGGACCTGGACATTGTCCACTCTCATTGTATTTCCCATAAAACTCACCACCTCGATCAGATCTCACTATCTTTACTTTTCTATCTAATTGCCTTTCCACTTCGTCAATGAACACTTTTAGGACATTCACAGACTGAGCATTTTCATTCAATAGATATATGTAACCGTACCGTGAGTAATAATCAATGAAGGTAATGAAGTACCTTTCTCCGTTCCAAGAAGGAACGTCAAATGGACCACAAATATCGGTGTGAATTAACTCAAGAAGCTGAGTGCTTCTTGTGGTAGGTTTCTTTGTAGTGTGCTTAGTCTGCTTTCCCTTAATGCAGTCTACACATACATTAAGATCACTAAAATCCAAATGAGGAAGAATTTCACACTTCGTCAACCTCATTAACCTTTCCTTGGAAATGTGACCTAATCTTTGATGCCATAAGTAAGCGGAACTTTCATTAGATACACTATGCTTAATTCCCACACTACTCTCAACATACATAATGGATTCAGAAAATTTAATATCAAGATTGAACCTGTAAAGTGAATCAATCAAAGTACCACTACCATAAAAGTAATCATTCCGGTACAATGAAAAACCAGCATGTCCAAACTTAACATCAAAACCTAAATCGTCCAGTCTACTAACAGAAACAAGATTTCTGGCACAATCAGGTACATAGAGATAACCCTTAAGATCTATGTGACAACCAGTGTCCATGATCAATCTGTACGTCCCAACTCCCAATGCCTTCAATGCGTGCCTTCATCCCGTTCCCCATGAACAAGTACTGTTCACTTCCTTTTATGGGCTGGATCGTGCTGAATCCCTGTTCAATATGAGAAACATGAGTAGTAGCACCTGAATCTATCCACCAAGTATTATTAGGCACTTCCATAAGGTTCGATTCAAAGCAAACAGAACAATAATGAATACCTTTTTTTTTTAACCATGCCTTTCTTTTCGGACAATCCTTCTTGAAGTGTCCCAATTTCTTGCAAAAGAAACACTTCACTTCTTTCTGAACATGACCATCACTAACTTTCAGCGAAGTTTTGTCCTTCTTGTCCTTCCTACTTGGCTTTCCTTTACTGCTGCTAGCACCATTATGACCCATAAGATGAACTGATTGTTCTGTCATCTTTTGCTTTAATCTCCTTTCCTCCTGTACGAGCATGGTCGTTAACTCTTTAATGTTCTATTTTTCCTTAATGGTGTTATAATTAATACTCCCTCCGTCCAAAAATACATGGCCTTTTAGCACTTTACACAAGTTTTAATAAAACACTTTACTTTAAATAAAACATCATCATTACACTAACTTTTACATAAATTTTATTATTTTTTAACATCCACTACACATTTTAACCAATCAAATTATTTTAAAAAGTCAACAGCACACAAACCAATACAAATCATTATAACTTCCTACCTAGAAAACATAAAAGATCATCTATTTTTGGACAAAATTTTACCTCTAAAAACCCATGTATTGTTGGACGGAGGGAGTATTCATTTAAAGCAATATTCATTTAAGTTATTATTTTATAATTTTGAATTTCGTAAAATCCATACCCAAGTATGATAAAATTAGATTAAATAAGTTCCATAAGAAACAGAATACTCCATCCGTTTCATAATACATGTCCCTTTATTTTTTGGCACGCTTTTTAATGAGCGAAAAACTCTATAAAATATTATTTTTTTAATTAATTTTTTTATATAATTTGATACTTATTATTAATAAGTATCAAATTATATATAAAAAATTAATTAAAAAAATAATATTTTATAGAGTTTTTCGCTCATTAAAAAGCGTGCCGAAAAGTAAAGGGTCATGTATTATGGAACGGAGGGAGTATAGATTAAATATTTTAATAAGATTTTTCTTAATTAAGAGATATAGATAAATCGGATATAATGAATTAAAGAATGAACGGTTGAATTTTTTTTGCAGATAGACAATATTAAATTAACTATTCAAAAATAACTTGACATAATAATTAAGGTGATATATATATATAGGATAGTTCATTTGTAAACACTCCTTATAATACAATTTGTGAACAAATCTGAGCCTTTAAATTGAGTGAAATCGACGGTGGAGAATTAATCCCATTTCTTATTTTTTTTTCTAAAAAAATACGTGGGACCCACCGAAAACCAACTCACCCCGTTTCCTTGCGCGTGTGGTACAAAAACAAACCGAAAGCTTTTTTTTTTCATTTTTTTTATTTTGAGGCAGACTCCGAAAATGGAAATCACCACCACTGGGCCCCATCATTTAAAAAAAAAATCATGGCTCAAATTTTGTTTTGTTCGTATGCTTTCAAAAACTAAAGAAATGATACAATCAATTTGAAACCTTCTTAGTTCTAGGGTTTAAAAATGGTAGGAATAATAGTTTATATTCATAAATTATTCATCTTTATAAAAATAATATTGCTTCAATGCGAACAATATTGTTGCAAAATAAAAACAAAAAGGCATAAATAATCCGTCTTTGAACGAATAATCCTTCACATATTATCGAATAATTCTAATATATGTATGAATAGTCTTACACACTATTTTAATATTTTTTGGACAAAACAAGTTTAGTTGTTTAACACTATATATTAAAATATTAAAACTCGGGTACTTGCGATTATTTAAGTTAGCGCAAGCAAAGACACACCACACCGGCATATGAATAAATTTTCACATGTCAACGAATAATTATTCATATATCAGCGAATACTTTTGTTATTCATACGAACAACTCTTCATCTATCAAATAATAATTCCACATATAGCAACGAACAATTCCTCTTATATTGATGAAAAATTCCGTTATTTATACGAATAATTTCTCCTATATTGATGAACGATTCCGGCCGTTATTTATATGAATAATTTCTCATATATTGATGAACAATTCCAATCATTATTCGTATGTAAGGAAACAACGAATAATTATTTATATATTTGTTGACATAATAATTTTGATAATTATGAATAAATTATATTATTCAGTAAATTTCAAAGATTATTCGTATGTAAGGGAACATGGATGTGGATGTGAAAGACTATTCATACATACAAAAAATTATTGGTATATATGAGTGCGAATATGGATGTGAAAGACTATTCATACATATATTAGAATTATTCGATAATATGTGAATGATTATTCGTACGCAGACGAATTATTTATGACCTTTTATTTTTATTTGGCAACAATATTGTCCGCACTGAAAAAATATTATTTGTATAAAGATGAATTATTTATGAATATAAAAGATTATTCCTACCATTTATAAACCCGGATTAAGAAGGTTTCAAATTGATTGTATCAAAAAAAAAATTCATTTCTTTAGTTTTGAAAGCATACAAACAAAACCAAATTCGAGCCGTAATTTTTTTAAAAAAAAATTGATGGGGCCCAGTAGTGATTTCCCATTTTCGGATTTGTCTGCGTAAAAAAAAACAACAGCTTTCGGTTTGTTTTTGTACCACACGCGCAAGGAAACGGGGATGGGTTGGTTTTCGGTGGGTCCCACATGTTTATTTTTAAAAAAAATTCAGAAATGGGATTAAATCTGAACCGTTGATTTCACTCAATTTAAAGGCTTGGATTTGTTTACAAATTGTATCCTAAGAGGTGTTTACACCGGAACCAATATATATATATATATATATATATATATATATATATATATATATATATATATATATATATATATATATAAAAGTGCTTTGGTTTTAATAGATATATAGATAGATAGAGATAGATATATAGAAGATAGATAGATAGATATAAATTTTTAAAGAAGGTTTATTAAGAAACATATGAAATTATAGGCTCCTATTTAATTTGAGTGTATAAATATAAGATTTTTTAGGTCACCCAAAATTTATTTTCCGCCCGGAGTAGAACGATCTTTCGAGTTTCGGCGGTTTAAGCAACCAAAACTCCGCGCTTAACAAACAAACCTCCTCAAAACGACGAGTTTCTGATTGGCTAATTTGGCGCGAACGCTCGTTCCTGCAAGGCTGCAAACAATAAAAACCGTTCCTCGTCTCGTATTTTCTCAAAGCTCCCACCTTTCCATCCATGGCGACCGCTAACTCCTCCCTCCAAATCCCCAATTTTCTCCCATCTACAATACTCAATAACCGCTCTCTCTCCAATCCCGCCCCCTTCCGACTCTCTCTCACCCCCAAAACCCTCCCAAAACCCCGCCTTTCCTTCTCCCTCTCCCGCCAAACCCCCATCCCCGGCTTCTTCTCCTCGAACAAACCCCTCCCGTACGCTGCCCTCTCCTCCTCCTCCGTCGACGGCGATGAAAGCGTCAACGACAAGCCCCGGGAGGAGTGCGGTGTTGTTGGAATCTACGGAGACCAGGAGGCATCACGCCTCTGCTACCTCGCCCTGCACTCCCTCCAGCACCGCGGCCAAGAAGGCGCCGGCATCGTCTCCCTAAACGACGGCGTTTTGAACTCAATCACCGGCCTTGGCCTCGTCTCCGACGTCTTCCACGAGTCAAACCTCGACAAACTCCCGGGAAACTCCGCAATCGGCCACGTCCGCTACTCCACCGCCGGATCCTCCTCCCTGAAAAACGTCCAGCCCTTCGTCGCCGGCTACCGATTCGGATCCCTAGCCATCGCCCACAACGGCAACCTCGTCAATTACACAACCCTCCGCCACACACTCGAACACAACGGCTCAATCTTCAACACTTCATCCGATACCGAAGCTGTTCTTCATCTAATCGCCACATCAAAGCACCGGCCTTTCATACTCCGAATCATCGAAGCCTGTGAGCAAATCCAAGGGGCTTTCTCCTTCGTGTTCTTGACCGACGATGATAAGCTTGTAGCCGTCAGAGACCCCCATGGATTCAGGCCTCTTGTGATGGGAAGAAGGCGCAATGGAGCAATCGTTTTCGCATCCGAAACTTGTGCACTCGACCTAATCGAGGCCGAATTCGAGCAAGAGGTTTACCCCGGCGAGATCATACTCGTCGATCAAGACGGTGTTCAATCCATGTGCTTGATGTCTCAGTCTCCCCCAACTCCCAAGCAATGCGTCTTTGAGCACATCTATTTCTCCTTGCCGAGCTCCATCGTCTTCGGAAGGTCGGTGTACGAATCAAGGCACAAATTCGGGGAGATTCTCGCAACCTTGAACCCGGTGGACTGCGATGTGGTCATAGCCGTTCCTGATTCGGGCGTGGTGGCCGCGATCGGCTACGCAGCCAAAGCCAAAGTGCCCTTCCAGCAAGGCTTGATTAGGTCACATTATGTCGGCAGGACGTTTATCGAGCCATCGCAGGAGATTAGGGACTTGGGCGTGAAGCTTAAGCTGGCACCGGTGAGGGCGGTGTTGGAAGGGAAGAGGGTGGTGGTCGTGGACGACTCGATAGTGAGGGGGACGACTTCGTCAAAGATTGTAAGGATGCTCAGGGAGGCTGGGGCGAAGGAGGTTCATATGAGGATCGCTAGCCCTCCGATCACGAGCTCGTGCTATTATGGCGTGGACACGCCGAGCCCGAAGGAGCTGATTTCGAATAGGATGAGCGTGGAGGAGATTCGAGAGTTTATAGGATCGGATTCACTTGCTTTCCTCCCTCTTGACGCGCTGCGTGAGGCTATGGAAGGCGATTCTTCGAGCTATTGTTATGCTTGTTTCTCGGGCGAGTACCCTGTCCTTCCCGATGGATTGAAGTGAAGTAGTTTAATTGCACTTTTGTTAGTACATTGAGGTTAAAAAACACACTATTTTGTTGGTTCTCAAGCCCTAATTCAACCATGGCCTGGTTCATTTCGAGTGTGTTCGCTTCTTGTGTTTTCGCCTTCTCTTACAAGCATATGAAGCGGAATTGTGCAATACAATGAACTATTTGTGTAGAGCTGAACGAGTTTAACACCAATGCGCAGATCGTGGTTTGTACTTTGTTGTGCTTTATGATGCGTCTTTACTCGCCAGCCAGTCTTCTTCGCTGTCAAAAGTTGTAACCCATACATTTTTTTTTTTTTGAAATCCCATTTTGCATAATTTGTATATACTGAAGTAATAAAACTTTGTTGAACAAAACTTGGTGAATGGTTCAAACTTCAAACTTCAAACTTATTGGACTAAAAAATAACGTAGAGAAAATCCAAATGCGAATGAACTAGGAAGAGGTTGTAGGGATGCTCTTGCACCCTGATCTAATGGTGTATGATAGTTGCTGTATATATGATACAATTTACCGTGGTATATCATTCGTACGGGGTAAAAATTCAGTTGAAAGAAATAAAACTAGTGTAAGGCCCGTGCCTAAGGTACGGGTATGGATTTTTTTTTAATATTATCGATATAATTTTATAACAACATATGAAATGTTTCTTATCTCTTTTGTTCTTTCTTTGAAATCAAAGGGTTGAATATTTGTTAAAGGTCGAATATCCAACCAAAGTAGCATCAACCCCAATCTATCCCACCAGTAAGCACACTTCAAACAATATTATCAATAGAAAACAAACAAAAAATGTCAAAAAAAATTGGATTAGGAGAAAGAAAACGCAATTAATTGTGCTTAAGTGAGTACACTTCAGCGCATTAAGAATAATGGATTTTCTGTTTATCGATGGTCTTATGCTCAGAAGCAGGCAAATCGAGTGGTGCTAATCGAGTGGTACACTGCTTAGCAGGGTCCTCCCATGCATTCTAAGATTTTGAATATTTTTAGACTTGTGGCCCTCCCATGGATTTTAGCTTTAAACAAAAGTGAAATTCCATAGGATAAATTGATGATGAGTAGAAGACTACAAAACATAAGTGTAGGGTCTTTAGTCGAATCTCGGCACTTACAAAAGAGAAAAAGACGTACGGTGTAGTGAAAGGTGATTAAATTTGGTTGATTTGTTCTATATATTCTTCCACCGGCCATCCAAATGCTAGGCCAGTGAGTTCCATCAGCCACCCAAGTAAGCTTTAGGAACTTTGACAATCTCCAATGGCTCATCTTTAGCCACATTCTAGTCTACCTCTGTCGTTTGAGAGCATGGAGTTCTATTGTAGCATGGTAAACATCAGAGCGGTGCCTGGTAGCATTTGGGCAACCCATTGATACGAACCTTCAACTCTCATATTCCCTCTTTACACGCCTACGATCCTTGACGAAATCCTGCCGCACTTTATTCTTGTATGGACCCTTCTTTAAGCTAAAACACCATTCATGGTTTCTTGGTTCAATACCATGTTTACGACAGAAAGGAACCCATACATTTGCGAAGCTGGCATCTTCTTCCATAGCTTCAAAGGTCACTCAAAAGAGCACCACCAACGTCGGAAACATAGCAAGAAAGCTTTTCAACCGGAGCAAATCCTCTGCCCCATTTTCGTGCCCCAACTCCCTATCCCACATAATTATTTTACCTTCAAATTAAAATTAAAAAATTTTAAAAATATATTTAGCCTCTACATACTTATTATAACATATTTGGAAAAAAAAATCTTAAAAAACCGAATTGTATTTTTTTTTAAAATCTATAGTAAAATCACATCTTTTTAAAACTTCAAAAAATATTTATATTTCTTTTGAATTATTATAAATTTTGTAGGTTGATTTTATTTTTTAAAATTCAAATATGTTATAATAAGCATGTAGAAGCTAAATATATTTTTTTAAATTTTTTTTAATTTGAAGGTAATATAATTATGTTGGATAGGGTGTTGGGGCACGAAAATAGAGCAAAAGATTTGCTCCGCTTTTCAACCGGTTAGTCAGCAGCTAGGATGGATAAAATAGTGTTTGCAGTGACAAGAGGAGGCTCTTTCTCTAGATCCGCAGTAGAGAGAAAGATATCAATACAAGATCAGACTCCCAGTGGGATTTTCGGGGGATGGTGTCTCAAACTTTTCTTTCAAGACATTGAGATCTGTAGCGTGACTGACAGGGCAGAATTTAGGCAACTGGTCAAGGAGCCAATATAAAGCAAACCATAGCTCACAAACCACAGACATTCCCCATAACCACATTGCATCTTCAATAGGGTGCTGAATTTTCCAAGCCAGGAATAGGCCAAAAAAAACCATCCGGAGAAGTATTAGAAGCCTGCAATCAAGAAAAGAAGCAAATTAAGAATTATGAATGCAAGAAACATACGACGAATTTTAATCAAGAACTACACATCCCAATTTGAATGTCACAACAAAAAAGACTGCGATGCAGAAAAGATATACACACAATACATTAATGCCAAGAGTATTATATATGTAAGAGAAATTGAATGAAGAAAACTTCCAGTGGAGACATGCTCCATGATACATAGCAATTCTTCCTTGATATTCTATAATGGAAAAATATACAACAGACTAAGAAAATAAAGCATGCAATACCAGTATGGGATGAGAATTCTAGCTGGTATCTTCAATTTGACGGGTAAGAGGCCTCCATGGTTTGCTACTAAACTCTCTCGGCTCTTGTGTCCCATCGTTATCATTTCCACCAAGACCACCCGCCTTAGGCCAGATGGCATTTCCATACCTATAAGTTCCCTTTTTTAAAATAACCAACGATTATTGTCAAAGTCCCCGGTTTGGCTTCTCATGAGAATGGATTTAGTAGGTTTCATCAAAGACAACCTTCTTTCCATCTTCGACATCCCAGTGGTTTGTGGAGATGGAAGAGTGAGTGACCGTTCACCATCAACAACCTCTTTATCCAACTCTGTGTTCTTGTAAGGCTCCTTTTTTTTTTGGTGAGCACTTGTAAGGCTCCTTACACCCAAGGCAAACTGCATCCCCTAACTTAACTGCATCCATATAGCAATCCCTACAAATCTTGAAATCACACTCACATGGTAAAATGTCTTCGCCACGTTCACCAATCATCACCTTTCCATCACAGCCAGGGATCGCACACAACGATCCTTTAGCGCTAGCCGTTTGAGGGTGGCTAGCTTCCGAGTCAGTTACCTTGTCCATCAAATGAGCTCTAGTAACACTGCTGAATCCTCCAGTAAAAAGGGATCCGCTTGAAAAATGCTGCTCATTGGCACAATGTAGTTCATGAACTCCCCACTTCCAAGCTCACTATCTAGATCATCTCTTGAGGCCCGATGAAGTTCTCCGAGAAAAGGTCACAATAGGCGGTATCGGAGGCCTAATCTGCTGCTGCTCAGATGATGCATCTGACATCCGTGAGAGTGTTGGTCGACTTTGTTTGAATGATCTTGACGCCAAAACTAATTATCAAATATCAGGACATGAACCCCTGCACAGTGATATTTCACCCTCAAATTAGATTCTACAACATTAAGATTTGAATCATCACAGATAGATCCAAGTAACTAAGTAAGGTCTTTGGATGAACAACTGGAATAAGCAACTATAAAGTTTTCACAAGTGAAAGACTAAAAGTTTTCACAAGTAAAAAATTTATCCACTCTAATACGCATGAACACAAAGAACAACAACAACCCAGTACATGAGCATTATCAAGAAACTTGTTATCATATTGATTTAGCAATGATTGCTCAAATATGAGCAAACCCAATGTACGTAGTATTTAATTTTACAATATGGTTGCATACAAATATTTCTGTTTAAAAATTCAAGCAAGGAAACCATTTCTCAATGGAGTTCAATTTTTAGTTTCGGTTGAATGGTAAAAAGCTTCTATTATTCTTAAGCAAAGACAACAGGAGTACTTCCAGGAAAACATTTACCTTAACCAAACAGTCTCACTGAAATAAAATCCTTGATGATTCTCATGCCATTTCTCTTAAAAGAAGACCATAGATCACCATATTCGAATTGTTGTACATGAAAACTAGACAAACTTGTCAATATGTGCATTTTATAGACACTTGCGAGAAGTAGAGCAACTCAGCGATGGCACTTGAGGTGCATGTCATCGCCGACGGGGACGTGCGCCTATGCTGTGTTGTGTTCCCACTTAAATATCTTCTAGAACTCATACAAAAGTGTCTCTTAAACAACACATGATCATTTTTTCTTTTGAATTTAGGCAAAGTGTTCATACATTGATCAAGAAGCCACAATACCTGAGTTAGATCTTGAAGAATCTCTTGATGTCTGGTCAATGTGTGTGAAACCATCTCTGACCCTCCTGAAGAAAACCATGCTTGCATCTGGTTGTTTACTTGCTGAAGCTCCTTCAGTAATTGGTCAATTCCAGACTCGGTCTCATTATTAGAAGTATCAACTTTTGTGGATACCAGTTTGCGAAATAATACCATCTGCTCATCCAACTGAGCTTCAAGTTTCCTTGCCTATATTCAATATGAGATGCAAATTCATCAAAATATGGCTTTCCTAATGCATATACATGTTATGTGCTTTCCTAATGCATATAACAGATGCTGTCCTAGCTCACTAGCAGCTCACTTTACTGAGCTCACTCTTCTTCATTTACATTTCATTCCAGCTGCATTTCAATTTGGTTGTAATAAGGGACAGCTTGCACTATTTTGTTTGCTTGTGATCATCCAATCATAGGTGAGGATTCCATGCTATATATGCTGGCCTCTCTCTATGTTTCCAGGTAGGGTTTTGGGTAATTGTGAGAGCTGCAAGGTCATCTGGTTGCCTCTGCACATTTGCCATTTGCATATCAATGAAACAGTGACTGAGCTTCACTGATTTTGCACCTTTCTTCCTATTTTGCCTTGATCACTGCTAGTGCAGTATAAATATTGATCATCTGATCATTTTATTCACAGTCTCATTATTAGAAGTATCAACTTTTGTGGATACCAGTTTGCGAAATAATACCACCTGCTCATCCAACTGAGCTTCAAGTTTCCTTGCCTATATTCAATATGAGATGCAAATTCATCAAAATATGGCATGTTTCAGCAAAAGATTGAAAAAGATTCTACAATTCTTCATTTCGTAGGCAAACATCAAAAGGAAAATCAAATTGTTTCGAAATTGAAGCGCGATATCAGTAGAGTCCACAACAATTCACAATAAAAAAATCAATCGAATCAGGAAATGAAATAAACAAATTTGAGTTTGGAATATTGAAATAACTACCATTATACATTATTAAACAATATTGAAATAAACAACACTGACTTAATATCAATGGCTCAATTACAACAATAAAAACAATAACCCAGTATATCTCACGATAAAGCAGGGTTTGAGGGGTCAGAATGTACGTACTATTTCCCCGAACAAGTCGAGAAAGTGTTTCCGGAAGATCCAAAGCAATAGGGCATAAGAATCACATGGTATCAATTAAAAATTTAAAATCTTAAAATTTTTTTAATTTACTCCATTGACGGGAGATATAAATATGAAAAATATAGAAGATCAACGCACAAGCATTTACTTACAAGAATCGATCTAGTGAGAATATGTGAGTGAACAAATTTCCATATATTGAGGTACTTATACACAAGAATGAAAATAGGTTATAACTAACCAAATATATTACCAGATTGGAAGAAATTTGACCGAATTACCATTTTACATGTATCTTGTGAGATTATATATTTATTGTTTGTTTGGCTATATAAACATTTTACATGAATGTGTCTTGTGAATTATATATTCTCACAAGATACATGAAAACATCCTATAGAAAAACACAAATTTTAACAAATAAACTACCAACTACCTATATATAATATAGCCGCATAAAGAAGATATTACATTTGAACGGAAACATTGCATACAAAGCAATAGATCAAAATACAATTGAAAATATTAAATATGCGTGAATTAAATTAGAGTTTAAAATAAGAAAGAAACAAAAAATCATAATATTAATTTGAACTGAAAAGTATATGGGGCGTTTTGCAAAATAGCCACGAAATATGACCCATTTTGCGAAATAGCCGCGTTTTGGGACAATTTTGAGAATTGTCCTCAATATAAACCCTTCTACGCGCTCCTACGCGCTCTCTCTCCCGTCCTCTCCGCGAGCTCCTCCTTCCCCGTCCATCTTCCCGCATCTCCGGCGAGCGATTCCTGAATCCGGCTCCTCCTTCCATCTTCCTCCATCTGCGTCCATCCCGGAGCAAGGGAGGCCGAGCGAGGGAGCGAGGGAGGCCGAGAGCGAGGAGCGAGCGTCTGGTCTTCGTCCAGCGGCAGCGAGCGAGGGAGTCCCAATCTGAAGTCGAATTCCATCGGTGCTCCTGCTCCGGTCCGGATCTGAAGTGGCGCGGGCGAGCGAGGTCGAGCAAGGCAGAGCGGGCGAGCGAGGCGGCAGAGTGAGCGAGGCGGCGGAGCGAGCTCGAGGAAGCGCTCTTCTTCATCAACTCAAATCTGGTTGTAAGTGTCGATTCCCCCTTCCTGGCCTTCGATTTTGTCTGTGATGTGCAAATTTTGTCTGTGATTGCCTTCTACTATTTTAGTTATCAATCGATTCCTCCCTCCTGGCCTTCGATTTTGTCTGTGATGTGAGGCGCAAATTTTCTTCGATTTTTCAAGTGTTGGAGTCGATTTTGAAGTCTCAAGGTGTTTGTGTTCATGTTTCTTTGTCAAATTGCACTGTGAAGGCTTTGAAATTGAGCATACATGTAACAGATTTTGCTTCCGACTAATCGATCTTTGCTTCCGACCGTTTTTCTTATCAATCGATCGAAGATCGATTGATAAGAAAGTAGTTTACAATTGAGTTTATTCTTTTCTTTTTCTCTAGACATGGACACTTAAGTTCAGTATTAAGTTTGCACATTTATGCTTTTGATTAGCTGTATGCATCTATGCTGAAGGCAAGTAGTCATAGCATGTGACATTTGATATGTTTTAAGTGAGAATTATAAGGTCAGTACATTGTCAAAACTTTCTAAAAGTGCAAGTATTTTATTGCCTCAAATTTAAGACACTGGAAAGGCCAGTACATTTGCTAACCGTTTGAGATGCTGATCCTTCTTTATTATTGCCTCAAATTTAAGATTTCATTCAACAATTGTAGCTACATATATAATATATACATGAATTTGCTTACAACTAATTTTCTTCATTCCCTTGACTTGCTGTGATAGAAGGAACGGTTTAGAGTGATGTGTATTTGGCTAAATGAAGGTTTAGCAGTTGTATCTATTAATATGAATGTGCACCCCATACCATATGTGATATGTCTAAATGAAGGTTTAGCAGTTGCTAATGCTTGCATCATTGTACATCTGGATGTAGTTGTTTGCATCATAAATTCCAGATTTCATGTTTAAGCTTTGGTATTTTCTTTGGTATTCTCAGTTAATTAGATCGATCTTTGCTTCCAAATGTTTTCCTTAGAGTTGCACAACTCGAGCTTAGAGTTGCACAACTCGAGCCTAGAGTTGCACAACTCGAGCCTAGAGTTGCACAACTCGACCTTAGAGTTGCACAACTCGAGCTTAGAGTTGCACAACTCGAGCTTAGAGTTGTACAACTCAAACCTAGTTATATGTATTTTTAGTTATATGTATTGTATGAGTATCATATTATCACTGATGGTTGGCCTTAATCTTTTCAGAGAGATATCTAAATTGCTGGCTCATTCGTTTTTCATGGCGCTTTCCCCTTACAATTCTGGCACTGCTCGCTAGGATCAGGCTTTTGGTTCAGCAAGTAAGTTCTCGGAATACATTTCTAGTGAAGTACTTGAACCTAGTAATGTACATGCACTCTTTGTCTTTTTTCATTCTTGATGAAGCACGTTGTTAATGCTTTAGTGTGCAAATATGATGTGTATTAGTTAATAGTGAACAAAAACAATGGCATAAATCTCAATGGCCTTGAGCTGCTAGCCTTTTCGTTCACGTTCAATGCTTTCATGTGCATAGTATGGCACTCCTCTTCAACTTTCCTGTCATGGTTGCAAGCTGTCATGGGTGATTTGTGATGTTGATGCATGATTAGTAAGGGCTCTTCATTTAGGCTTTGTATGTATCCCAGAGTTCTTTTGAGTTTAGTTGGATTTGATTCTTTTTAGCATGACATCCTTAATTACGATAGTACATGGTATGATTCTGACTTGGAGAAAAAACATTAGTTTGATGGGGTTCAGTTTGAGGATGATTGAACTTGTACATATGAACCATCAGTTTTTGAAGCTTGTTCTCTTCGGTTGGCGGAGGTTTTTTTCATCAACATCAATATGCTACTGGGCATCGTTTTCATGTTCAACATAGTCTCTTATATTGCTCAAAAGAAACAGTCGATTAAAATAAATCAGGATGGAATAGAGGTACTTTTTTCTAAAACTAACATGTCTCATTCATTCATTTTCTTACTATTTCTTCAAGAAAGCATTCCATCGGGTTCAGGTCTTTCGAGAGTATTATCCTAAAATGAATTTCGTTCAGGAATGCTCAGTCTCTCGCTAGCTCTTGCAAATGCTGAGTGCGGTAGAACAATGTACACAATTAGGCAGAGAATTGGCCCCTTGCTTATGAGAATGGAGAAGAGATATGGTCAGTTTTTGTGTAATTTCTATGCAATTTACTTCAACTAATCAATGTGAAGCTGAACAAAGCTTGCTTTCCAACAGGTAAGATGGAAGATACCGGCGAGATGACTGAGAAGGAGATCATCAGAGCTGAAAGGAACGCCGGGTTTATCAGCAACCGGATCAGGGAGATACAGGTTGCAATTGCTACTTTGATGCTTCTTGTTTGTTGTACTTACTGTCTGCTGATTGATTTTAGTGATCTTGAACATTTTGTCTGTCATTCTTTGGAATCAGATGCAAAACTACCAAAGAAAGGTTGAGCTGAAACGACGCAGGGAAACGGATCTTCGTGAAGGACTCCAACTTTCCAAGTGCAGTCTTGTATCCCAATCTACTGTGAATTGATAGCTTGTATCCCAATTAGCATGTATGTCTACGACATACATGCTAATTGAGACGACATTGACTAATTGTTTCCCCTTACTCCATACTGAAGGGGCCCAGGGGATTTGATGCCGCCTCTTTGCCTAACATGGTGTGCAGCTTTCCACAAAGTGGCGTGTTGGTATCCGCCTTGATGGTATGCGCCACTGATATCATTAAAGGTGGTATGCGCCACTGAAAGAAACAACGTTTGTTATTGCATATATGGCCGGTCTGGCTGTTAGAACTGCTCAAATTCAGGGCATCAGCAGAAGGTACCAAAACTTCATTATCATTCTAATGTTTGGTATGAAATTTGTCATCTTTCATTTAACTGCTCTAAAAGTTTGGTTAAACTTATTTAGGCCATTTTGCATAAAGCCATCCTTTGTTTTTGGATATTGCATTTAGCCACTCTCATTTTAACTTGCGAAAAAATGTAAAATGTCCAAAATATCTCTTATTAATACATATTCAGTGTTTATATTGTTGCAAGTGATTAAATGCAATTTTATAAACCAAAAATATGTTATTTCTAAGAATCTGTATTCATTTAGTAAAAAAAAAATATGAAATCTATCTTAGCTTATTTAGAACTGATCAGGAAGCAAGGTGTGACCATATACAGAGGCCGCAAAAACTATGATCTGATGCTCAATTTGCAGCTTGGGATAAGGTATTGAAGGAATCACAATCTTGCTGTCTGAAATCACTTCTTCTGTCTCTTTGTCAACCAAATTTCATTCAACTTTTGTACTGAAATTCGGAAATGAAACTCGGTACCATAGCTTGGGAGGTCCCTACAATGAGCACTTCTGTTCAATTTGATTCTTTGCTTACTGCTTAATAATCAGTTTGATATGCCTTTGCAGGCATTCTGTAGGAAGACCTGGTCCGGCCATGTAGTTTGATCTGAAGGCTTCGGCTTTTGACCCGAAGGAAAAAGTATGGACTAAGTTCCCTCCTAAGGGATCCAAGTATACTCCTCCTCACTCATCCTGTGATTTCAGATGGAAGGATTACTGCCCTTTGGTTTTCAGGTTCGTCTTGTGATTTTCGCTTTCATAAGAACATACACATAAATCAGTGGCATAGATGAATTTAGCTGACAGAGTTCAATCTAAACTTGAAATGCTTGAATTTAGGACTCTTAGAAAGTTGTTCAAAGTCGATGCAGTAGAGTATATGCTGTCAATATGTGGGAATGACGCGCTGCGAGAGCTTTCCTCCCCAGGGAAAAGCGGGAGCTTCTTTTACCTCACCCACGACGACAAGTATATGACAACTTACTCACCAAGGATCTTTCAATCAAGCTGTGAACTATGGAAATACGCAGGTAGCTCGCTATCCATGCTGGCCTCTTTGGAGAATTTGTTACTGTTCTAGGCAAAGATTCAACTTGGGTTCTTAAATGTGAGGACATATTTGCCATTGCATTATGTAGTGCTCTTATGCTTCTATAAGCTTGTATCTTCTTCATTGCAAACTGTTGCTGAAGATGCTTATATATTTTGGCTTGTTATATTGTGAAATGACTGCTTATTTTGGTGCTTTGAGACATCAGAATGACTTTTGACCTCCTCATTTCATTATAAATAGCATCAACCTGATGCCTCTTCATCATATCAATCGTGAGTGTCTTTTCGGAAGATATAGTACAAAGTTGGGATGTAGATATGTGTGAAGTGTTGTCTGTAGGTTTATTTTTCTCTGGTCATTCTGGTGTCTTCCTCTATCACTGTGTTTCAGGGGTTTAGTTTCTGTAACACTGAATTTGCAAGGACAGTTCAATATGTAGATATGTGATGTTTCTATTGGCCCCAATGTCAAATTACTTTTGTCAGCGCTTGGATATTTTGGTATTCATACAATATGTGCAGGTGCTGGATCTCTTAACTGTCACTAGAGTCCCTTGTCATTAGAATCTTAGCTGAAATCATGGTTTAATCCTGAACTGTCTCCATTTGCAAGAGCCCTCGTTCGATCCTGTTTTTGTGGTTTGTGGAATCAGAATCGGTCATATGCATTACTAATTTACAGTTTTGGATAGTTGAAAAATTAAAATCATGCATCAGTGTTAAGCATCTTAATCCAAAATGCTTAAAACTGAGTCATGCAACTTTTACAACAGAGTCGTGCAACTCTTCAAACAAAGTCGTGCAACTTTTACAACAGAGTCGTGCAACTCTTACCACAGAGTTGTGCAACTCTTACAACAGAGTCGTACAACTCTTAAAACATAGTCGTGCAAATCTTACAACAGAGTCGTGCAACTCTTAAAACATAGTCGTGCAACTCTATAAATCTAAATTATTATTCTTGCACCGTCATTTTATTATTATTCCAATATTTTTGCGCACAAATTAATATTATTCCATAAAATAGTGCACAAATAAATATTGTATGTGCATTTTATAATCTTATTTTTGCATTTTATAATCATATCCTAGCGTTAAGATCTATAAGCTCAAATAGGAAAGAGCATCTGGACATGTTGTTGTTCAAGAGGTTGGTGGTTCGACTCCACCTAGATCTATTTATTCAATTTAGAAACATTTTAGAAACTAATATCTAATTTAATTCTTCTTAAACTAAAAATCTAATTTGGTCGCATTATAATATTATTCTTGCACTTTTTAATCTAATTTGGTTCTTAAAATGTATTTTAAAGTTGCACAACCATAGTTTAGAGTTGCACAACTGTAGTGTCAACATCTTTTTCTATTTTATTAATCAAAGAAAACAACTAGTGTCAATGGTGTTTGCAATTTTAATGATGAAAATGTATTGATCAATTTTATTTCTTTATAACTCTGTCAGCACTAAAATTGCAAACACCGCTGACATGACCTTTAATTTATAAAAAGATGCTCTATTCACTTTGGTTCATGAATTGTATCCTCTATTCACTTTGGTTCATGCAAATTAACCTATAAAGGTAGAGAGACACATGAACTCTTAAAACAGAGTCGTTCAACTCTTAAAACAGAGTCGTGCAACTCTAAAAACATAGTCGTGCAACTCTTACAACAGAGTCGTGCAACTCTTAAAACAGAGTCGTGCAACCTCTTAAAGATAATGTTGATCACGTTTCCACCAATCCCCCCATGTTGTGCAATTTTACTTTATTGATGAGCAAAAATAAGACTGTGTTGTGCAATAATCTATTAAAAAAATATAAAATTATATTTACAAAAAACAAGATTATGAGGAGACACAATTTCACAAGTCTCGATTGTTGTGCAAAAATAAAGAATCGTTGAGCAAAAATAAGAGCATGTTGTGCAAAAATATTTCATTTATTATTAGGTTGGATTATTTTATGATGATAAAAACTATAAAACAATATCAATTTTTTAATTAATTTTTTTTATATATAATTTCATGCTTATCAGCAATAAGTATGAAATCCTATAAAAAAAGTTTATATTATATAGTAGCTTTTAGTTTCGTGTAGAGCAAAATTTCACCAATCTCCCATGTTGTGCAATTTTACTCTATTGATGAGCAAAAATAAAACCGTGTTGTGCAATAATCTATTAAAAAGTATAAAATTATATTTACAAAAAATAAGATTACGTGGAGACACAATTTCACAAGTCTCGATTGTTGTGCAAAAATAAAGAATTGTTGAGCAAAAATAAGAGTGTCGTGCAACTCTTACAACAGCGTCGTGCAACTCTTACAACAGAGTCGTGCACCTCTTACAAGAGCGTCGTGCAACTCTAAAATTTAATAGTGTTATTCATGAAATTTATAGTTTTATTCATACAAACTAAAATCTAATTTGATTCTTCATAAACTAAAAATCTAATTTTGGCATATTATAATATTATTCTTGCA
This sequence comes from Persicaria tinctoria, assembly GCA_037127255.1. Taxonomy (NCBI): domain Eukaryota; kingdom Viridiplantae; phylum Streptophyta; class Magnoliopsida; order Caryophyllales; family Polygonaceae; genus Persicaria; species Persicaria tinctoria. The sequence continues at coordinate 15,491,850 of JBANSL010000012.1, forward strand.
CTTTTTAATCTAATTTGGTTCTTAAACTGGATTTTAAATTTATAGTGATTCTATCCCGATCATCTCTCTGTGCATTTGACTAGCATCTAACGTAGTTCTTTATAGCAGCTCGGATACTTCGGAATGAGATCGACTCCTTCGACCAGCATGAGACGGTGACCGTTTTATATAGTTAATACAAGTTTTGTAATGGGAGCATAAGTGTATAATTCAAGAAAAAGTATGTAACACCAGCTGGGTAGTGTCAACAGATTTGCTCTTAGGGCAATTTAGCACAGATTAGATAATGTGAACAGTCAAGCAGTTTTGTTTACCCCCAATTTCCATGTGTTTTTGGGAGGTCAAAGTAATTCATTGCAGTGTCAGCACATCCAATGTAGACTTCTAGAAAGGAATGTTACACATTTCAATATTGCACTACATGTATGAAGCTATTAGCCGTGAGTTGAGTGTCGAATTGACAATTGCAACCACAAACTTGAAATGTTACCTCCTAAATTACCAAAATTTGATATTACATATTTCATATTTCCCTCAACCATTCAAGCACAAAAATGACAATACAATCATAGACTAAATTGTGAACTTGTGAGGAGATACGTCACGTATTCCCAAAAACTAGTAAACGAACCGATCAATTTGACGAATCTCAGGTCATGGAACTGTCACACTAGGCCGCGGGCTCTTTGATGATATGCAGTGCATGCTTTCAATTCAAGTGACCATCTAAAAAATGACTTCTGTTTACAGGCCAGGCCGCTACCAGTTATCCCCTTGCATAACTCTTCAAATCAAGAAGCTTTACTACACTAACTCATTATACCGGATGGTAGAGTTTTTGCTGTAGAACAATCAATATGTCCACAGAGGATCAGTCTCATTCTGGTCGTCACACTTTTCCATGGTACTGGAAGTTTAACTTGTGGTCATGTCTCAAACTAGCTAGAATGCGTCTGCAAGGACCATCTGCATAATAATCGAAGATTTCATAGAGTAAGCTACACCTGAATTTGTCATGTATTATAGGATCATGGATTAAGGGTAGGATTTAGAGATCGTATATATGAAAAGTTGCTGACCTCCAAATTCTGTATGGAGACATTGGAGATCGGTGACTGCTAAAGCCTATAAACACAGATCGGTGACTTTCAGCAAGCAAACATAAAACTATAAAAAAGAGCCACAAATCAGAAGCATAAAATCAAAGCCATGTAGTATAAATTTGAAATCATTGAAGATCAATTTGAACATGAAGGAGCCAAAACAAGATTTTGATGAAATGACCATCTCATAATCTCATATACAGATGGGTCTAAATGAGAAATTGCCCCCTATTTTCGGGGAAGGGGATAGGGTGCCCCCTCATAACTTTTTCATGCAATGGGGTCTCAAGCAACATTCTATTTGCAGTATCTCTATACAGCCTGGTGTTTTCTTCCTCAACATCCATCTACTTGTAGAAATAGGCTATGGTTAATGCTCAAGATAAAAACTCTGTTGATGTAGCCAGTAATAAGATCTTACTTCACTGAGTGAAATGAATCTCTATCGGAGTGGCTTCTGGATAAGGAGACTTGCTAGTAGCAATTTTATTCACTATCCTAGTTAGCTCTGTTAAATGTCTCTGACCTTTGCATAATCTCACCATCCAAATTATCCACACAAGAAGGTTATTTTTTTTCCAAAAAAAGACTGAATTTTTATTTTTTCGAAACAGAAAGGGTTCAATAAACTACTCCAAGATCCAAGTCATGCAAAAAAGATGTTCAATTTAAGGCTCAACACTACACATCCTTATATGAGCATCTTAGCTCATGTTTGTATATTAGAATAGTGTACAAAAATAGGATTTACCAGTCCTAATTGCATAAAAGATTTTGATGAAATGACCATCTCATAATCTCATATACAGGTATAGCTGCAGCTTTGCAGATGATGTTAAAAATAGAATCCCTCCCATAGAGTTTTCCATCTTGAACCAGAAGAACCTGTCAAAAGTCATCGGATATACAATAACGTCATTTTCTTTTACCCTTGGTATATTTCAATTTGTATATCTGGGATAAGAGTGAATAATGGATCCACCTGAAGATGAGCTCTCGCAACTAAATCAGGTTGCAACTTTTGGAATTGAACAACAAATCGAAGTACATTTTCTAAGGACGGGTTCAATGAGAAGGAACAGATCACATCTAGATCATGTAGAAGTTTCTCAAAATATTCAAGAGCCTGCAACATATTAGCAAATTATTTTATTAAGGGATGGGAGGGAACAGTAAATGTTGGCATGATTTGTAGGAAATGGTATCCTTAATCGAAATCTTACCAGTTTCCCGCTCAAAGTCTGCATTGCTCGGGGAGGAGCAGGAGCTGATGACCTAGCATTTAAACTTTGGTCAAAACCAACAGGTTGGCGACCAGAAGCTGTTGTTTCACACTCTGTACCATCCTCAGAGCTTGTACTTGATACAGATTTCAGGAATTCAGCTGATTTCTGCATGTGTTCCAGCTCTAGTAAGCCAGTAAGGACTCATCAGTTACATTTAGACAGTGCAACTTCAGAACCTTCAGGTTCCGACAGCCTTTTGCAATAGCAAGGACCCCTTTATTGTGAATAAACTCTGAATCTAGAGACATGGTCTCGAGATTTCTGCAATGAGATCCTACTGCATCTAAGCCAGTATCAGTTATTCTTTGACAAGCAGCTAAGCCAAGAGATTTTAAAGTCATTCCACAGCCTGAAGCAAACTGTCCTAACCCAATATCAGTTAAACCTTCACAAAACCGCATATTTAAATCCCCAATTTTCTTGCAACATTCTCCAACAGCAGCTAACCCAGCATCTCCAACATAGCATCCCTAAAAATATAAATCTGTAGTTCAGAAAGGAATTTAAAGCAAAACATAAACCAGAAATATGGTCTAACAAAGTGAACATTCCACTTGGAAGACAAGGGATATGTATATGTAGGATCCTAGATGCCAGTAGGACAGAATCGATGCCAGTAGGACAGAATCTCTTGGAAGGAAGAATCGAAGCATCAAGCTTATTGAACTAGCAAATAACGACAGCATATCATCTATGACTATCAATACAAGAACTCCACGCATCAACAAAGAAATCTGGAAGGAAACAGATCGAAGAAACAAGTACTGGAAGGGATCGAAGAAGGTGAGGTTCAGTGTAAACCTAGGCGAGACGAGCAGCGAGACAGAGCGAAGGAGGAGAGACTCGGCGAGAGCTGCGGCTCAACGAGATAGGTCTATTCCAGATCTATCGACAGTTACTCCAGCATCTGCAATTGAGAGATGAGAGATTAGAGCGGTGGCCGGAGGAGAGAGTCGGTGAGATTAGAGCTTGAGATCGAGAGCCACTTACCAGAGGAGGAAGGTGCGCGAAGGCGGATAGACAGGGCGAACGCGGTGAGTCGATGAATATCGGCGAAGGCGGTCAGACCGAGGCGGCGAAGGCGCCGGCGAAGGCGGTCAGTTGGAGAGCGCAAAGAGAGAGTTTGGTAGCAGAGAGAGAGTTCGGATTTGGAAAAACAGAAAATAATGTCCGTACAAGCGAGAATAGGTATAAATAGCGGCTATTTTGCTAAATTGTCCAAACCCGTGGCTATTTTGCAAATACGTCCAAATAAAGTGCCTGTTTTTCAATTTTTTTTGCAAGTATAAAGCGAATTATGTTTTACCCTGAAGTTAGGAAAGAAAATGTATGTGTGTGTGTATGTATAAAAATTTCGGACATGTGTTATCCATATTCTTGATTTGATTTATATTGTTCTAGAAGATTCATGATTTGGAGAAGAACATTTTTGCAAAATATGACCTTTTTTTGGACGTATTTGCAAAATGCCCTCATTTTTAGACAATTTAGGAAAATGTCCACCTGATATACTAATTCATCCCCAAATCCCCAATTACATATCTCTTGATATCTCGGCTCTCTCGACCCTCGATTTGTCCAGTTCGCCGCCCCGCCGCCGCTCCTCCTCTCCTCCAGGTCGCCGCCGCCACCGCAGCTCCTCCTCCGGACAGATCTGAAGTTGAATTCCGCCGTCGCTCCTTCTCCGGTCCAGATTTGAAGCGGCGCGAGCGAGGGACGGAGCGAAGGAGGCCGAGATTCGAGATCTGGAATTCGAGATCTCAGCGGCGAGGCGGAGGCCGGAACGAGCGAGGGAGGTGGTGGTGATCGAGCGACGGACGGAGCGAAGGAGGCGGGGTCTGGAACTGGAATTCGAGATCTGGAATTCGAGATCTCAGCGGCGAGGCGGAGGCCGGAGCGAGCGAGCGAGCGAGCGAGAAAGGGAGGCGGTGGCGAGCGAGGTCGGAGTGAGGCCGGAGCGAAGGAGCGGCGGGTCTAGTGTCTCAGGCATTCCAGATCGGGGACGACGGGGAGGGAAGGTTGAGGTTGAAGAAGAAATTTTGATTAATTACAAAAACTATCCCATAAATATGGGAATTACAAAAAACATATATATTTTATTATGTGATTCACATCTACTATATTTTTATTTGTACATTTCCACAAAAGTTATATTTACTATATTATTCACATCTACTATATTTTTATTTGTGCACAACGTAAAGTTATTTTCGCACAACAAAAAGTGTTGAGACAGAAAAAAAAAAGCGGAAAAAAATATATTACATTTTGCACAATAAAATGTTATATTTGCACAACATACGGTTATATTTGCACATCGTACTCTTATATTTGCACGATAAAATGTTAAAAAAAATATAAAAAAAAACAAAATAACTAGACTTGGGTCATATTTGCTCAACATCATCTTATTTTTGCTCAACTATATGTTATTTTTGCACAACAATCGAGACTTGTGAATTTATACTCAACATGATCTTATTTTATCTCAATATAATTTCATACTTTCTCAATAAATTATTGCTCAACACGCTCTTATTTTTGCACAACATGGTCTTATTTTTGCTCATCAATAGACAATAATTGCACAACATGGGGGGATTGGTGAAATTTTGCTCAACATCATCTTATTTTTGCTCAACTATATGTTATTTTTGCACAACAATCGAACCTTGTGAATTTATTCTCGAAAAATTTTGTCAAACATGCACTTTTTTGCATAATGTAAAGGTATTTTTGCACAACAAAAAGTTCTATGTAAATATATAATATATAAAATCAATATCAATCAATATCTATATAAAATACTAAAACAGAGACCGCTAGCGCGACCTCACGGCCACAAAATTTTCTGGATTAAAGCGGGATTATTTTTTCCTATGTGGCATTTTCTGGATTAAAGTGGTATTATATTTTGGGTCACATCAATTAATAAACGAATATAGTTAGGTAAAAACTCATCTTTTTAGATCAAATAATCTATGTAATATAACCTTATATCTTAATTAGGTTTTTTTTATAAATATTCAACTTTATATCTTAATTAGGTATAAAACTTATCGTTTTAGATAAATCTTTATATATTGTTGGAAAACATGTAAAAGAGTTATGTACTTAATATTTTCCTATCGAATACTTAATATTTTCCTATCGAATTTTGAAGTGTAGATGCAAACGGTATGTAATTGTATTATTTTTCAATATGACAAATAGGAGTTAAAATAAGATTAAAATGAGTAGTCGTTCTAAATGAAAAGTTGTTTAATATATATTAGACGAAAGGAATCTATTCTAGATAATATGCATAAAATACTAAAGCATGTGCGATTTCGCGTACAAGGAATTGAAAGAGTAATTTATTACTTTTTAGATAAGTCTTAATGATTCTTAATGATAATTTTTGAAACTACTCAACTACATTCAGTCATATACCCAAAATTAGCTATAACATATTTTAAAGTAATTTCTAATATTCTATTGCTTCCTAATTTTTTAAAAACAAATCTTTTTTATTTGTTTTATATATAATCGATTGAGAATATTCTATATGTCAATCATTTAATTTAATCTTTTACATCTTATGGGTAAAATTCCATCTAATAACATTTGAATATTCCAAGCAATAAATATGTGACATTTATTATAATTTATATACAACCTCTTATTTATAGGTGTTTAAGATGGAGATTGAAGTTATCTAACATTGATATAAAGGAAGAAAGTAAACAATATACAAGGGACAAAGATATAATAGATAATTGTTTAAAGTTTTTATTTTACAAGATATAATTAATTTAAACTTAGTTATTGATATTAATTGCACACACACATATAGACACTATCTATATTTGGCTTATTATAGCATATATACGTTTGATATGCATACCGTATATATAATCCGGCCTATAATATATCGAAATTTATATTTATGAACAAAAGGAATCAATTTATCTATTATAACCTTTAAATTTCAGAAAGAAAAATATAAATTAAACATCATTTTATTTATTAATAAATTGCACAATGGACAGGTAGTATATCAATTAAAATGGTATTTTTTTATATCAATTAATAATATGCCCAATATAAAAAATTTAGCACCACCGTACTTATTCTATATCCAAAATTTTGTCATCTAATCTAATACGGAGTATAAATCTAATAAATTAAAAAACCTTATAAATATATCATAGAAAAGCACTAAAATTATATCCAAAATAAATGAAATATCCCTATATCCAAAATAAATGAAATTGAATATAACGAATTCCCTGTAAAATCTTAAAACTTAAAAATCTAATACAGTATAATAAAATCTTCCGTACTTCAAATCATTCAATCTATAATGCTATATCCAAAATAAATGAACTTCAATTCCCTATGTCCAAAATATAATCTTTCTAAACTATTTTATGTTTATTATTCAATGGAAAATGTATAAAAACAATGTACGCAACATATTACTAATGTTTTGTAATATTTTTAATAATGTTAATACTTATTATTTATTAAAAATAAATTAAACATATAATGAAATAGAATCTATACATTTAAGTATTTAACCCATGTTAGACAATGACCTTATATATTTTACCTACGTGTCATCCTATGTGCATCTCAAATAAACTATTTTAATATTCATATAAAATTAACAAAAAATATTTTTAATATAGTTAAATATAATATATTAACAAAACGAGCAACGACGCGAGTAACAAAAACAAGTATAATACTAAAATAGAGACGTGAAAATCCTATGTGGCGGGTTTTTGTGCAATCTGACCCGGGTTTGTTGACACGTTAATTAATGAGTATCCAATAAATTTAAGCCACGTCAATTAATTATTTTCTTTTAAGCACCTATCATCTTATGTGTCCACCTTAATTGACAATTACAATTAAACAATTTATTTTTTATTAAAATATTGTCATATCCTGATTAATATTTACATAAATGATTTATATCAAATCTTTTAGCATATAAAATTATTAATTAATATATAAAAGTTGTTAAATTTATATAAAAAAATTAATTTATTTTTAATTAACATCACCATATACTTATTTTTAATTTATTTATATATCCAATAAAAAAAATAATGGTCCCACTTTTTATATATCCAATATAAAAAATTAGGTAGAAAACTTATCATATGGTGTTATCTTTTTGCGTCATTAATTAAAACTTATCTATTTTAACCTTCAAACTTTAATAAAAAAACTTAATATAAAAAATACATAATATAATTATAAAAAAACCGCACAACGGGCGGGTAACATATACTAGTATAATACTAAAACAGAGACGTGGAAATCCTATGTGGCGGGCTCTGATGCGATTCGCTTACGTGTCTTTTTCTAGTGCAATTTAGCCGAGATTTTTGACACGTCAATTAATGAATATCCAATAGATTTAAACCATGTCATACAACGATCCATCAATTTATCCGCAAGTTATCATACGTATCTACCTTAATTGTTGATCTCTATTACTTTTAAATATAAATATTCAATTTCATATCTTAGTTAGTTACAAAATCTATCATTTTTTTAATATTAATAATATAAAATGAAAAATAAATTAATTAACACGTAGTAGAATTTAATTGCACTGGCCAAATAACACAAAATTAATCTATCCATTACAATCATAATAATAGATATATATTATCACAATCCATTACAATCAAAATCCTAATAGAATAATACATCTTCTGTGTTTCATATATATTGAAATAATTTTTTTTATAATATCCTAACAATTATGTATTTTTTAAATATAGGAAAGATTTGTAATATAATAAATTCAAATCGATTTTATTTCCAATCAAATTAGTTATGAATTTTTTTATTAAGAAAAATTCAAAAGAGTCATACTTAGTTAGAATTTGATATCTTGAATAAATGATTGGAAATATATTTATGAAAATAGATTAATGTTTTATACACATAGGATGACAAGTAGATAAATAGATTAGGTTGTTGTATTACATGTCTTGAATTTATTGGATACATTCATTAATTGATTGATATTATTTAGCTTTACATCAAAAGTTAATATATGATTACTTGAAATTTTTTATTCAAAAATTCCAAATAAATTATTTTAATCTTCCCAAAATTCAATAACAAATAATTTTAATATAATAATTAATATAATAAATTACAATTTATTAAGAAAACGCGCAAACGCGTGGGAACAAATACTAGTTTTATATATATGCGGAACGGGACGGGATTTGCGGTATTCAAACTCTCTGTCCCGCGTAACTTTTGCAGGACGGGATTTAATTTTTTTTTTTCTAAATCCCGTCGGGACGGGACGGGATTTGTGCTCACCCCTACATAGATGGATCACCGGAGTGAGATGGTGGATCCCGAGTCCCGATCGATAAGTCATCGACGATCTTCCATTTCTATTGTGGCTCAAGTTCTAGCAATGGGCGATATCCTCCAAATTCTGGCCTATATATATTTTCAATTGTACTATATTAACATGAAAATAAATTTTATATTCTCTATATTTTTTTAGAAAAATCCCATTTTGCATAATTTGTATATATTGAAGTAGTAACTAGTATAATTTTCGCGTCATGATACAATTTTAAAAAATAAAATATTAATATTAAAATCGATTAATATTATACAATTAAATAAAATATTAATAAAACCTATTATAAAATACAAACGGCAGGTTTAATATAAAAAAAATAAAAATAAAGTTTTACCATTTAAATATCTTAGAAATCTTTTTGAAAATCGTATTTTTTATTTATTTTCGAATCAATGGGTTTAATTCAAAATATTGAATCTATATCTAATATCTATATCAATATCAATATAATATTTTAAATAAGAACCATTTTTATCATGGGTTATCGTCACATGATAATCACACAACATTAAAAATGATTCTCGTTTACGGCTTTACGGTTAAAACTTTCTTGAACAAAATTTGGTGAATGCTTCCAATTTATTTGACTAAGAAATAACTTAGAGAAAATCCAAATGCGCGAGAGTGCGTGAATCAAATCCTCTGTCCTAAAAAATGTCCCCCTCCTGTCCCTCCTCCTCTCCCTCACAATTCGTAATTAAAAAAAAACAAAAATAAAATAAATAAATAAAAATAGATTAAAAAGAAAAAAGAAAAAAGAGTTTTTGTGAGGGGAGAGGATATAACCGGGGATAGAGGATTTGAATCCGTATGATTAGGGGGACATAAACTCTCCATCTTTGCTATAATAACTTTGTAAACTGCCGAGTGCATAGATTATGGTTTGCACGAATACTTCACGAGTCTTTATTTATATATTTTACTACAATTTATTAAGTTATAGAACTAATGAGTTATATTCATGATTAAATTCACTTGAAAGAAATACAGTACTAAAAATGATTCGAATCTCCAGCCAATAAGAAACGTCCACGTCATCTACAACCTCTCATAACGCTACGTGCGTCACACACGATCCCTCCACTTTCCCCGAGCGATTGTTCCTAGTACGGACTACGGAGTACGGAGTATTATATAAGCACCTTATAGAATATCTCAGTCCGTCAATCGTATCGAGAGAGCGAGGAAATCGGAGGAAGCGAAAACAATGGCGCCTAGGATTTACTTGATCCTCTTTCTCTCTCTTTCGGTGCTTTCGCTGGGGAGGATCTCGGCCTCCGAAGGCGACACTTCCGATTCCAAGGAGTATGTACTGACTCTCGATCACTCCAATTTCTCCGACACCATCTCCAAGCACGATTTCGTCGTCGTCGAGTTTTACGCTCCCTGGTACGGGATCTCGATCTACTTACCTGCATTTGTTTCCATGTTGTTGTTGATGCTTTCAATTTTGAGCTGATGTTGTTGTTTTTGTCTCCCTGGTTTGCTCAGTGTTTTGATCCTTTTGGTTGTTGTTGGTTAGGATGATACGAATTGAAATATGAATTGTTTTTGTGTTTTGATCCTTTTTTTTCCCCAAAGATTACTATTGGTTTGATTTGAGATAGTTACAATGCCATAGCTATTAGCTCGCACCTTTGATTGTCTAACACGCTGATTGCTGAGTGGCTTACTGGCTTCCCTCCTTTTAAGGCAATGGAGTTGACTTTCACCTTCTGATTTATACATTTAAATTTTCGTTGACTGGAAGGAATTTGGGGGAATTGAGTTCCATGTTCATATCAATTGAGATTTGGAGATGACAGATCGATCTTGTACATGAAATTGAAGATAGCCCTTGGATGCATCTCAGATTTGAAGTTGTGGCGGGGCCATTGTGTAGGGCTATTATTGCCAGAGAATAAAATCACACTTTAGTAAGTGACCCTGTGACAGAGAAAGGATTAGACCCCGTATCATGCACAAAAGGAGTTTGTGAAGCTTAGCTGTAAACACGTGGAGTTTGTCCAGTTCAAGTTCTATTGTCTAGCTTATGTTTCTGCGTAATGTAATGTCGAATCTGGTATCTAGTTTCTGTTCCTTCTTCAGTGAAAGTGCAGTCTGGCTTCTTTCAGTTTATTGTTACGTTTGAGATGAATTTGCTCCTCAAAATTAAATTATTTGAAGAGAATACCTTGCATATTTACATGTTCTGAATTTTGATTGCAGGTGTGGTCACTGTAAGAAACTTACTCCAGAGGTATTTATGCTCTTTTTTGGGTGATATTAACATATTTTTATGACTTTGCATTACTATCACAATTGTCTGCTTATTGAAATGTTTTCAATGTGGTCGAATGTGTAGTATGAGAAAGCAGCCTCAATATTGAGCAGCCACGATCCTCCCATTGTTCTAGCTAAAGTTGATGCCAATGAAGATTCGAATAAAGGACTGGCTTCCTCATATGATGTTAAGGGTTTCCCTACACTGAAAATTTTTAGGAATGGGGGAAAAGATATCCAGGAATACAAAGGTCCACGGGAGGCTGAGGGTATTGTTACTTATCTGAAGAAGCAGAGTGGCCCTGCATCAGTTGAAATTAAATCTGCTGAAGATTCTAGCAGTCTTATTGGTGAAAGCAAAGTCGTAATTGTGAGTGCTTCACGTCACCCTTCCTTTATCAATCTTCTTCGAATTTGGTTTTTGTTCTGTGTTATAAATCTTTCTTTTGTTTATAGGTTGGGATCTTCCCCAAATTCTCTGGAGAGGAGTATGCAAACTTCACTGCCTTGGCTGAGAAGTTGCGCTCTGAATATGAATTTGGGCATACTGTGGATGCGAAGCATCTTCCACGTGGTGAATCATCAGTATCTGGCCCAGTGGTCAGGTTATTTAAACCTTTTGATGAACTTTTTGTGGATTTCCAGGTATAAATTGGAACTTCTTTCTTTCATCTTTTTCTCTAAAAATATTTTAGATGCTGTTCCTGTATGAATAATATGTAAGCTGCTAACATACATAATCAATTTGATTACAGGATTTTCATGTGGATGCTCTTGAGAAGTTTATTGAAGAATCCAGCTTGCCTACTGTCACAATTTTCGACAAGGATCCCAACAACCACCCTTATGTTATTAAGTTCTTCAATAGTCAGAGTGCCAAGGTAAGGACAACCATTACCCTGTTAAAATGTACAAAGTTGCTCAAATGAATAAAGAGGAATCTCAATCATTTTCCTCTTTTGGAATTGTGTTATGTTGATCAGTATGAAATCACACCTGTCTGTCTTCTGGGAGCAATCCATTATTTTTACATTGTTATGTCCTATTGCATCTTTCTTTCATTGTTAACTGCATGGTAATTTTTATTCTGTTGATGGATTAGATCATGGTACTTTTGGTGTGTATACCGTGCTTTGCCTTTGCAAGTAAGATCTGTATGTTTGGATTTCAATGATGATTTGGATTGGTTTTGCTTTACTTAATTGCTCTTTATCTCCTTAACCCCTTTTCTGTAGAAGCAATCAAGATATTGCATGATAGTTTTTGCATATGATTCTCATAGAATATTGCACTGTAGGCCATGTTCTTTGTGAAGTTCACTGAGGAGTTTGATGCTTACAAAAAGAAATATAATGAAGTTGCCGAGGAATACAAAGGAAAGGGCATTAGCTTTTTAATTGGGGATGTTGAAGCTAGTCAGGGTGCCTTCCAGGTTAGTTTGCTTGTTGAAACAGGTCATTTTCTGTCTTGCCATGTTTAAAGTTCAACTTTTTGACTGTTGCTTGTTATTCAACAAATTTTGACAGTTTTTTGGTGTCAAAGAAGAACAAGCTCCATTGATCATTATCCAGACCAATGATCAAAAGAAATATATTAAGCTGAATGTGGAACCTGAACAAATTGCCACATGGATTAAGGACTTCAAGGTGATGCTTCATTTCCATGATGACACCCTCACTTCCCATAAATAGTTAGCATCATTTTTTTCTTATATTTGAGATTTAAAGAAGAAGAATTCATTGTCTCATGAAAGTTGCCATTGCAGGACGGCAAGGTTTCTCCATACAAGAAATCTGAACCAATCCCAGAGACCAACGATGAACCTGTTAAGGTGGTTGTTGCAGACACACTCGAGGATATTGTTTTCAAGTCTGGGAAGAATGGTAAGAGACGTCAATTGTTAAATACCAACTTTGTTTCTTTCACTTGTTTGGGTTTCTAATGTTCCTCTAAATCATTTCAGTTCTTTTGGAATTTTATGCTCCCTGGTGTGGACATTGTAAGAAGTTGGCTCCAATCCTGGATGAAGTAGCTACCTCCTTTGAGAAAGATGCTGATGTTGTCATCGCCAAGCTTGTAAGACTTAGCATCAGTTTACTCTTTTTGAAGGATCTTTACAATGACACAGCTTAGTATTTCTGAGTTTCTCATTCTTGTGCAGGATGCCACAGCAAATGATATCCCTGAGGATATCTTTGATGTCAAAGGGTACCCAACCATATACTTCAGATCCTCGAGTGGCAATGTGCTGCCATACGAGGGAGATAGATCTAAGGAAGACATAATTGAATTCATTCAGAAGAACAAAGAGCAGCAGGCATCACAAACAGCCGAGCAAACTTCATACAAAGAAGAGCTGTAATCACAAGGTAAATGATGTTTAATTCCACAAGGCATTACTGCTTGTTCATACTGAATCCTTATGTTTGTTTTTTTTATTCCAACTACAAACTGAGGCATTGCTTATCTGGCTTGCAGGATGCAGCATTCATCGCGGACCTTCCCACGCAGCTTAACCAGGCTCTCGCGATTAAAAAGCACCAAGACATTCGAGTCTCTAGCAGCTTCACACATTTACAAACATAGGTTTACCAAGCGCAGATTTGTAGCTTTTTTTTAAAGTTAAAAAAACAGTTGAAGATTTTGTTCATTATAATTTATAGCATGAATCGAATTAAACTCATATTGGTGAAATGGGAGCGGCTTAAACTGTGAAAACAGTTGACGGGATTGTGGGAGAGCAATACAAGCGTCATGCTGGTAGGCGAATTCGTACAAGTTATTAGCTAAAAATGGTCATATCAGCGCGACGTGCCAAACACACCTTAAAGCACGGAGTGAAGCGAAAACAGTGCTCAAAAAATGAATGATTTTCATAGGCTCTTGCCAGCAAGAAGGAGACACAGATGAACCCATACGAAATCCCCATTTAATTCGCCTAGTTGTTTCCTACTTGGGGCCCTTTCTACGGTCTTATCAAACAACCTCACCCACCAAATCTAATCCAACTCTCAAAGATAAAATTCATATTCCCACACTAAAAACCATCACGTTTAAAACAACTAATTTAAATTCCTCGATACTAACAAAATAATACTCCTTCCGATCAGTAATAAATAATATTTGACTTTTGTAACTATTCCCTTCGACTCAAAATAAGTGTCATTTTAGACTTTTAATTTTTTAAATGTATTGTTTTGTGTTTTCTAGACAATTTAATAGATTCATTAATGAAAACTATTATTAAAAATTGTATTTATGAAAAAATTGGTAAACATTTAATAAAGGATAAGATTTAGAAAAAATATATAAAACTAATGCTAATTAATATTTTACTTAAAAATTGTGTCAAAATCTAAAACGTCGCTTTAATTAAAATAAATACGATTTTTTAATACTTTTTTGGATCCGCATAAAAGTCAAACATCGTTTATTTCCTATCGGATGGAGTAAATCTATATCTATATTACTTTTTTTTCTGTGCAACTATATCTATATTACTAATATACTAAATCAGAGGCCTGAAACGGGTTATGGTGTAATTTACATGCGTGTGAGCGTGTCATATTCTGGATTAAAATGGTGTTATTTTTTCATATTTTACATTAAAATGGTGTTATCTTTTTTATTTTTGATCCACCTTATATCTATCCAATATTTGATTCATTATTAATAACCAATAATTTTACCATCTCAATTAATGGATTAGAAAACTTATCTTTTTAATATTTGCATTGGTCAACTATCCTCTGTTTTAGATCAAATTGGATATAATATACGTAGTATCTATATATAAATTTATATATATCCTGTCGTCAAGATTCTAAAAAATGAGAAAGGAATATTTTGGTCAATTACCTTTTAGATAAAATTGAATATAATATATTTACATATGGTTTTACTTTGTGAGTCATGCCAATTTGATTTTATTTTTTTAAGCCACCTCAGTAATAATCTAATATTATATTTTATTCATATAACTAATATAATAAAATACTACGTATAATTTATTAACAACGCCTAACGACTAGACTACTACTAATTATTTTTAGTTTCCTGGTCGCCGGAGTTGCTTTCCTTCCCTACCTTGTCTAGGCTTCCTGCCATGGCTTCGCCTCCTTCGAGTCGCCCTCCATCCTTGTCACAACCTACCGAAGATCTCGTCATGTAGGGCTGTAGCTTCTTCATGTCCGACAACTTAACCGGCTTCAGCAAGAACTCCTCCGCCCCGCCTTCCAGGCACCTAACAACCAATATGCCGCATTCATATCATCAATGGCGATACCAACCATAAATAACTTTATTTGCATTAATCCAATTTCATACACACAAAAATAAATAAAAAATCAATATTTATACATATAAAAGAGAAAGGGGTTGGAATTACATGTGAATCCTGGAAGGGACATTCTCTGATGACATAACCACAACTGGTACGTCTTTCCAAGAAGATCCCTACATGCATTATGGATCTTCATCAATTTCATGCAATTTAATTAATTCCTTTTTAACTATTATTATTTTTTTATTAAAAAAATCAAAAGAAACCAATTAAAATTGATTTAAAATGAATAGTAGAAGATTTAAATTTGATGGGGGAGTACCTTGAGTTTTATGAGCAGATCATAACCACTCATCCCTGGCATTGAATAATCTGTCATAATTAAATTCACATTCATCCCCTGCCCCTGCATTTAATCATTTTATAGCAATTTTATTAACTATACTTCCAACATTTACTTTTATAGAATTTTTTCACATTATAAGAAAAATTACTGCTTTTCACCGTATTAGTTTTTTTTTTTAATGACGTGGGGGGTTTCGAGATTGTCGACAAAGTCAAAGACCGACCTTTTGGTGTGAAGAAGCAGGAGGAGAATCATCTAGCAGACCAAGATACTCCAAAGCCTTATCCCCAGACTCTACACTTGTCACTACAATTTCAAGTTATTTATATTAAAAATAATTAACCAACATATATAGTTAATTAATAATTCATTTCCCTGGCCAAATACAAAATCTTACTCCATATATAAGAGGAAGATAAATTAATTTAATTAAAAAAAAATTATATAATATATATTGTGTGTATATAGAGACCTTGGAAAGAGGAAACAGTGAGGAGTTTCTCCAAGATTTTCCTATCAATTACGCTATCATCAACAGCCAACACATGAAAATGCCTATCCTCTTGCTTTTGGAGTTGCTTCCTGATCTGTTGCCCTTGTTTCTCTTCCATTTTCTTCTCTTCTTCTTCTTCTTCTTCCCAATCACACCACACCAAATTAGCAACAGAAATTAAAGGACTATTTCTCAGGGAAACAGACATTGAGAGAGAGAGAGAGAGTGTGTGTGTTTGATGAATATATGGTGAAACCTCAGCCCGGTCTATATATTTGATTTTATAGTGTGGGACACATTCTCAGGCTCAGAGGACAGGCCAATATCACATAATAATTCTAATTATTATCAGAATATGACTATACTTTTTTTTTTTTTTCATATTTTATATTCTGTATATAGGTAAGAATTCGAAATATCCGACAAATACAGGATCCAATCAATCAAATAATGAATTGAACGGAATTCGAAATATCCAACAAATACTGGATCCGATCAAATAATGAATTGAACAGCATTCGAAACATCCAACAATATCCAACAAATACCAGATCCCATCAAATAATCAATTGAACAAGATACAAATATGGGATCCGATCAAATAATGGTGTATTAGTCTATACCTTTTCCTCTTAGAGACTGAAATGATGTGTTTATTGGTTCCAAATGACTCTTTATATAAGAGTATAAAAAAGGGATTATCTCTTTTAGAGTTTATCCAATGATAACGTATAAATATAAATATATTATAAAATTATTGGATTTATTATGAATTTTCCTTCCCCTTCAATTTTTCTTTTCTTTTGAATTACTCCGTATTATTAAAGTTGGAGATCTTATTTTGATTCTCCATATCTATATCAGTACAAGTAGCGGGGCCCCCCATTTGCCCTTTGGTTTCCTTTCCTTATTGCTAATTTTTTGGAGGACTTGCAAGATTTGATTAGGAAAGTGTTGGTATATACATTGTCCACAGTCCATTCAATCTTTTTTAATTTCCTTTTAAAAAAATTGTGCATTCTGTGTTTTTTTTTGGGTGAATCTAGTAATTATATTTTTGGAAAAATCTAATTAAGCTAATTACATCTCAAACAAATGGAAAGAGATCTTAGGTGTTAGGAGAGATCTCCTCAGTCCTCGGATCTTCCTAATAAACTAACAACGGCCGTTAGATTTAATGTAGGGTTGTGATTAAATGTAGTATTAATTAATTAACAATTAATTAATTCAACGGAATTTTCTTCAAATGCTTCTAGGTTAAGGTTATAAATTCAAGAAATTTCGCCAGATGCCCTGAGATTTTCATTTTTTTTTGCCAAATGCCCAGAATTTTTTTTAAAAATATTCAAGAAAAAATAAATATTTACGGATAAATTCACGAAATTAAAGTATTTACACAAATATTCAAAAATTGCAGGGTTTTCAGATAAACGCGGACTCAGCCCGCGTCTTTATGGTTTTTTATTTTCAAATTAAAAAAAAAACAAATTGATTAGTAAAACGCGGACCCAGTCCGCGTTTTACCTTATAAAATTAAAAAAAAAAAAGAAAAGAAAGGAGGAAGAAGAAGAAGGGGAAAGGGCGGCCGACAAGGGATGGGAGGCGCCGAGGCGTAGGGTCTCGCAGATGGTGCCAGTGGGCGGCCGGAAGAAGAAAGGAGGAAGAAGAAGAAGGGGAAAGGGCGGTGTCAGTGGGCGGCGTAGGGTCTCGCAGGTGGTGGTGGGCGGTGCCGTTCAACGAAGGCCTCGATTTCGGCGGAGGACCTCCGGAGAAGGTGGCGGCGACAGCGCGAAGGAGCCGAGCGGCCCAGTCCTATGAATCGGAGGAGGAGTCGCTCCCAACCACCGCCGGCCGTCCCTCGTCACCGACGGGCTTCAGATCCCCAAATCTCCCTCGTCACCGGCGTCCTCGTGAGAAGAGCCGCCCACCACCACCTGCGAGCCGCCCACCCTCGCCAGCGGCCGACTTCTCTTGTCACCGACGACCTTCGTTGAACGGCGCCGCCCACCACCACCTGCGAGACCCTACGCCGCCCACTGGCACCGCCATCTTCGCTTGGACTCCTCCGCCCACTGCCGCCGCCACCTTCTCCGGAGGTCCTCCGCCGAAATCGAGGCCTCCTGTGACGGGAAGAAAGGAACCAGCCCCCGCCTCGGCGCCTCCCATCCCCTGCCGGCCGCCCTTTCCCCTTCTTCTTCTTCCTCCTTTCTTTTCCTTTTTTTTTTTTTTTAATTTTATAAGGTAAAACGCGAACTGGGTCCGCGTTTTACTAATCAATTTGTTTTTTTTTAATTTGAAAATAAAAAACCATAAAGACGCGGGCTGAGTCCGCGTTTCTCTGAAAACCCTGCAATTTTTGAATATTTGTGTAAATACTTTAATTTCGTGAATTTATCCGTAAATATTTATTTTTTCTTGAATATTTTTAAAAAAAATTCAATGCCCATGAGTAGGGGTGGGTACGGGACGGGACGGGATTGACACTTTTTTTTCGGGACGGTGTCTGGACGGGACGGGCCTTGTCCCGCAAATAAAAATAATAAAATATTATATAAATTTGCAAAGTTAAAAATGCTTTCATAATTCATTAATTTGTATAATATGTTGAATACGGTATTCTTCTCAACTATATTATTCAATAATATTAATATTATTATTAATATTATAATACTGTAGTATTATTAATTCATACAATGATTATATAATTAATTGTAATGTTCAACATAATTGGCTACATTATCTTACTAGATCGGGACGGAAAAGGATTGAGACGAGATTCACCAGATACTGTCTCATTATCGATTGATAGTAGGGAAGAATACCGTATTTAGCTATTTGCCTCTTGTAGCTCTAAATGAGTATAATAATAATAATAATAATAATAATAAATTTATTATAAAGTAATATTATTATTAAATTATATTATAATATTATATAATAATAATAATATTATTATTATAATCAATTATTATTATAATTATAAATAATATTTTCTCAAATAATAATAATATTATTATAAACAAATATTATTATTATAAATGGAAGATTATGATTATAATTATAATTATAATATTTTCTCAAAATAATAATAATATATTATTATTATTCTATAATATTATAATATTATTATTATTATCATCAAAATTATTATTATTATTATTATTATTATTATTATTATTATTATTATTATTATTATTATTATTATTATAAAAACATATTACAAGAAATTAGTGGGCAACCGAAATACTATCTGGGCACCCACTCCCTTAGCAATAACAAAACCAAGTCTAGTAAAAATATAAGTTGCAGCACGAGCTCCCACATCATGAGATACCGAGAATTTCTTAATCCGCTTAAGCAAGGCAACCGCATCTGTATCTAACTCCCCCAACGAAGAGAAGGAGAAGGGTAAGAAACCATAACTAGCCACCGTGCACAAATCCCGATACTTGACACACTTACGCTGAGCAGCATCAACAACAACACGATCAGACACAAAGTCATACATCCCAGACTGAGTCAATGGGGAGGACCCTGTCAGATCGACACACACATCCCGCCCCCTATCCCAAGAATAAAGGAGCAAATCCGCCGGACGAATGGGCTTACCATGCCCATCAACCAAACCGATATCAACCTCCTTACCGGTAGAAATCCCGGACCTGTAGCAGATATCCAATAAGGTGTCGCGAACGAGGTTATGACGATGTTTAATGCCCACTGTACTAGCACAGGACACAGCTTGATCACCATATACATCACCATCAAAGGTCCGAGAACAAGCGGGACAAGGCCTAGACACCGTGAATAACGGAACACCCAGTCGATAACTAAGCACACTACGGTAGGTCTTTCCATTCATAGTCTGGCCCAACCCAGAAATAGGAACTGCACGCAACCAATCAAAGGAGTGAGCACTCTGCTGAGACTTCCATAAAGTCGCCTATCGCGGAGTCAAATAGAAAACATAGTCTGATGTAGCAACAACCTTCGCGAAATATATATCTGTCAATTTTTTCATAAGTTTGGGAGCAGCGATTTCACTAGGATCGCGTAGAAGATTAGAACCAGTAGTCTCGCTAAAAGCACGACAGGCATCATCAAAAGTGGGACCGGCAACAGTGATACCAGAAGGATGTAAAAGCTTAGCTTGCAACTTAGTAGACTGCAAACGGGACGCCAAAAAAAAGCATAATGTAGGACATCCCCAGCAGCATACACTCCGAGCCCACCAAAATGAAAAGGGAAGGTGGCAAGCCGCCACTGCCAATCTCCAAACTCAGGCCCAGATTCAGTGACAATACGCTATAAACTAGAACGGAGTGCCATATCAAAGGAGAGATGGGCCGACCCAAAGACACGCGGGGAACAAGTATGCAAAGCAAAGTAAAGCTTAGA
This sequence comes from Persicaria tinctoria, assembly GCA_037127255.1. Classification (NCBI taxonomy): domain Eukaryota; kingdom Viridiplantae; phylum Streptophyta; class Magnoliopsida; order Caryophyllales; family Polygonaceae; genus Persicaria; species Persicaria tinctoria. The sequence continues at coordinate 15,512,414 of JBANSL010000012.1, forward strand.
AATACCTGTACAGGCCCGAAGTAGAAGCAACTTGCACTGTGGATCATCAATCATCGCAACAGAATCCATAAGCTTTATGGTCTTAATTAGCCACTCTCTTTGACACAAGGTCACTGCCGAAAACAGGGCAAACGCTGACAGGCCCCCCCAAGACTTTGACACCGCGCGAAGGTCGAGCAATAGAGAGGGGGAAAACCCCAGGCAGCCGACTCCTGGGGTCTTCTATAGGCCAAAAAACCTCGGCCTTATCCACATTAAGATGAAGGCCAAAGCGGGGACCCTCCACCTAAATCAGATCCAAGACCTCCCCCACCACCAAAGTGTCCCCAACAACAGTGCCATCATCTAAGTACCAAGCCTGCAGACTCAGGGAAAAAGAGTTTTTGATCTTTCACACCAAAGGATGCAACACCAAAGCAAAAAGCAGATGCCCTAAAGGATCACCTTGCTGAACCCCTCAACAAGACTATAAGCTATGCTCCCCATAATACAGTCGGGCAGGACGAGAATAACAAAACTCCACCCATCGTGAAAGAACCGGGCAGTGACGGCGAACTTCCTGTAACATGGCCACATGATCAACTAAGTTGAAAGCATTTTGAAAATCTACCAACAACATAGAAAGACCCTCCTCACCTCCGCGAGCCTCAACAAAACGATTCAAGTCATGCAGAATAGCCTCTCCTCCACCGGATACCCCGACCCCAAACTGAAGACCAGCGAAATAACCAGACAAAGAGGGACCGAACAAACAAGCCCCAACCTTAGAGACAAGGCGTCTCCAAATAGTGCCAACAACAATAGGATGTATACCTCCACCTAGTTTAACAAGTGGCGTGAGCGGAGCACTAGCAATATATTCACCCAAAACCTGCGGACAACGGCCTTCAAGGAAAAGATTAACCACCCGAGTTTTAGAAGAGATCAAATCATCCGAAATAGCGACAACAGATCCACCCAAACAATCAAAAAGATGTTGAGCACGTAACCCATCCCTCCCACATGACGTACCACGCGAGAAGCTCCGAATCATATCCAAAACAATGGCTGAAGAGGCAACGAGAGGATGGTGATCGACAGGTAAAGGCGGCAAGTTAGGAGACGGGCCAGTGGGGTGCTTATCCCGCAGGGCCGCAAGAGTGACATCAGAATAAGGGGCAATACCTGATGAAGAGAGCACTCGCACAGCAGCAGTGTAATGACCATCACAAATCTTCCTCCGACATTGCCAGAGGTTACGCTCACTCAAATCAAGGTCCTCCTCCACACAAAAAGAAGGGGGAACCTCGGCTAAGGTCTCCTGTAGAAGCTGCAAACTACCACCAGGCACACCCCAAGCACGGATAGCACTAGCAATACTCTCCTCTTGACGCTGAGGCTTGACAGCAGTCCTACACTCAAGATTACTCCGTGGGGAGAAGGTCTTAAGTATACAAAGCGGCATCACAAGCAAGCGAATCCAGCAGGAAAGGTCATCCGGAGAGTCAGCCACGCCATCTAAAACTCCTTTTAAAACCCGAGCAAAACCTAAGCGATATTTAGGAGGGATGGATCTCACGGTGCGCAACCCCATAGAAAACAAACGGTCAAGCGAAGATATAGACAAATCAACAGGCACATCCCCAACATCAGTCAAGGGAACCGACGGAGACGAAACTGGAGGTCTGGGAATATCATAAATAATAAAACGAACAAGACCATCACCACAGTCCGGAGGTGCCACATAATCATCTTGACTATGCCGGCACCGAGCACGAAAGGTATGAGTTTTAAGACAAACTCCACATAACCAAACCCCTTTACGCTTGAAAGTAATCTCAACATCAGAATAAATAGTCAAACTATTTGAAAGAGTTTGACGAGTAATGACCTGAGCATCACCACTACAATGTCGATCATGGAGGTGCCTGAGCATGGAGGTTTTAACAAGGCCTCTACCACCACCATCAAGGCACCCACAGAGACCCACAAAAGGACAATGGTACCGAACAAGGTCAGGCATCCCACACCCGATCACAAGCTCCAACAAAGCACTCAAACCTAAATTAAAATAATAATAATAATAATAACACTCTTCACCAAAGCACTGAAAATTGAGACCCATTTCAGTTGACCACATCACCGAACTCAACAAGTTTCCCAATTGGAGTTGGCCACATCACCGATCGTCAACCCAACAAGGTGATTATGCGTTCCAAAAACCAACACAACCGCAATCGGGACTGCAAACCAGCAACCTGATGCCGCTCCAAAACCTACGTCGACCAGCAGACAGAGAAGAACAAGGACACAACACCCGATCAAACGCAACAAAGCAACCGCGACCGAAACAAAACAGCAAGCCAGCGAAGAAACAACAACGATCGAACCGAAACAACACTCGATCAAACGCGCAGACACCGTTGCAAGATGAAGAAATCAAACCTGAGACGCCGGGCACCGAGACGCCATCCCGACCAGCCTAGTAACAAGTGCCGAGAGGAGGCGCAACGGTATGAGGAAGTGGCCTAGGCGCCGGGATGAGTCGGAGAGGACCACATCTCCGATCGCCTCTTGATCGCGTGCCCTAGCAGAGGAAAAATCGTTTCCATGGGACGGGACGGGATGGGATTTACGGGATCCCACCGGGATCGTACCGCGTTTCGTCCCGCATAATTTTTGCGGGACGGGATTTGCGGGATCCCACTTGGATCGTCCCGCGTTTCGTCCCGCATAATTTTTGCGGGACATGATTCGTTATTTTGTCCTAAATTCCACCGGGATCGGGACGGGACCGGGACAAGATCGGGATTTGCGGGATTTGTGTCCACCCTTACCCATGAGGTTTTTCATTTTTTCACCAAATGCCCCCCCTATGTAGGGTCGTTGATTGGTCAACCGTTAATTATTGACCGATCGTCGGTCAAACATTTGACCATTATTACTCAATTTTTAAAAGGGGTTATTTACCTTTTTTTTTAAGGGGACTAGTTACTTAATTCGGATTTTCAAAAGGTATATTGGAGCAATAGAAAAAAAAACTGCTCCAATAGGTCATGAATTCGAATATGTGTTAGAAAAATTGCTCAAAAGGTATTTAAGGGGTTATTCATCTTCCATATTAAGGCTCTATAAGAGACCATAGAAATATCATATTAAAAAAAAAGTATAAATGATTAAATTTTAAAAAATATTTCTTGATTGATATTTTTACTAGAATATATGTTAGAAAAATCAATAAATGTCAAATAATCCTTACTAACTATTAAGGTTTGTTTAGTTTGTAAGGATGACATGTAGTTACCAATAGGTCATGAATTCGAATCTCATTCCACTATTATAATGGGTTAAGTGTCTACTTATAACACACAAAAAAACCCTAATTTTTTTAAGGTGGTATCCAATATCATGATAATTAATGCGTACAAACAAGTTACTATCTCGATAAATGCCCTATCAACACATACTCCCTCCATATTAATATAAGGGGCCGTTACTAGAATGTCCATATTTTCTGCCTTTATTAGTATTTTGTCCACCAACCTATCCATATTAGCTAAATGTACACCGTGTGTTGAAATCGGGGTTGCTGAAGCCGAAGTTGCTGACGCCGACGTTACTGAAACCGGAGTTGCTGACGCCGAAGTTGCTGAAACGGGAGTTGCAGAGAATTAGAGATTTGAGATTTAGGTTTGGATCTCAGGAGGGGCAAATTTGTCCAGAAAATTAGAGATAGACAAAATACTAATTAAATAAGCATGAGAGACACCCCCCCAATAAAGGCAAAAAAGGGCATTTACCGCAAATTAATTCTTAATATAATTGGCCTTTTGACCTTTTTTTCATGTAACAAAATATTTGTCCCTTTGAACAATATTAATGATAAAAAAATTTAATTTTGTCAATTCATCCCATTAATTGTATTTGATTTTCAAAATACTCTGTTAATACTCAAACATTTCATATTATTCCTCTCTTGAAAAAATTTGGTGGAATATCCATTTAGAAAAGCTAATTAAGTAAATGTCCGTGTTTAAAACGATATTAAGTAAGTGTCCACAATTTTAATGTAATCCCAACTTTACCCCTGCTATTAAAATTCTCATTGCTCGTTCCTTCCCTTTGTACAACACTTTCGCTGCTCGTTTCTTCCCACTGCTTGTTCCTTCGTGTCTCTCCGCTACTCCTACCACCAGGTTGTCAGCGTTGCTCCTACTGGTAAGCTTCACTCCTTTTCTCCTTCCCGTCGTTCTCAATCTATTCCCCCTTCTTTTCGGTTCCCTTCCCCTTTTGATTTGAGGAATTTTGTTTTTAGTCCTAAATTCGATTGGGATTGCTTATGCTCTAGGTGTGAGTTTTTAGTGTGTTTTCCTTGAACCTACACAATCTGTGGACAGAAGAAAAGCAAATCTATTTAATAGACTTCATATACTCAATTAGATTCGGATTTGGGAAAACAAACCCTAGCATGTAATGATTTTAATTAGAAAGAAGAGTATAGAGGTAAATAGATTTAATAGACTTCACTTACTGTCATAAGTCTCATTGTTTGTTCAATGTGTTGTTAGCATGTAATGATCAGATTCAAATTCGGATTTTTTTGTGAGTACATTGATCTAATGACAATTGATTTTAGTTTTTTAGGGTTTGTGTGTTCCTATGTACTTCAAATGGATCATCCAAGTTAGTGTTCTTCTTGATGAATCTAATTCGTTCTCACTTTATAAGTTGTTCAATTTCAAGGGTTTATCATTGCTTGTTTGTTTTGGTGACAGTTGCTTGTTTGGTGACAATTAGTATATAGCTTGATGACAAATGGAATTTATGTTGTTATTTTGTTGTTGTTTTTTAGATTGGTGACAATTGGTAGACTGTTTTGGTGACAAATGGAATTATGTTGTTATTTTGTTGTTTTTTTAGATTGGTGACAATTTGTAGAGTTATATATTCTATTTCGATGACAAATGAAATTTATGTTGTTATTTTGTTCTTGTTTTTTAGATTGGTGACAATTGGTAGAGTTATATATTCTGTTTTGGTGATAAATGGAATTTATTTTGTTATTTTGTTGTTTTTTTAGATTGGTGACAATTGGTAGAGTTATATATTCTGTTTCGATGACAAATGGAATTTATGTTGTTATTTTGTTGTTTTTTTAAGATTGGTGACAATTGGTAGAGTTATATATATTCTGTTTTGGTAACAAATGGAATTTATATCTCATTTAGCTATAATGTAATTTTCATTATCCTTATGTTCAATTTTAGTGGAAGTTGAGGTATGTATACCATCAAATATATCGAGGGTCTTGCATTTCATGGTGGTATTGAAGCTATTTCAGACAAGTATATGGATGCGTATAGAGAGAGGATATATGGCTATGGATTTGTGTAAGAAGTGTTGGACATGGGAGTTGTAGGACTACAATCTGCACCTACGTTTTAATTGTCACTGTTTTAGGATATTAAGTAGGATAATGTTGCATGATGCTTGTATTTTGATACTTATTGCAATCTAACTATCATGGTGAATGTCTCAACCGTTCCTCTTTATTTTGGAAGTTAATGTAGTCTGACAATTGGGGATTTATATTAAGTAGTACAAAGTTACCTGGTGCTTGTAGTTTGGAAGCTATTTTGGATGTTAAGTATGATTGTCTCAACTGTTTCCCTTTGTTTTGATATATATTTTTGCAAGTTAATGTAGTTTGACAATTAAGTATTAGAAAGTTAAACTTTACATCAAATTTCATCTACTTACTTACTTAAGGTTATTATTGTAACAAAAATGCGTTAATATTAGATGAAAAATGTGATGCCATTAGTATTGTGCATCAAATTATTCGTTTGCTCAAGTTTAGCCCCTTTAGGGTCTATGCTCCCATAGTTCTAGGGTTTCAGTTTCGTAACAAAAATGCATTAATATTATATGACAAATCTGATAACATTGGTATTATACACACATTTTAGGGTTTAGGGTTTAGGGCTCCTAAACCATAAAGACTAAACCATAAACCCTAAACTATATTGTACATCAAATTTTCGTCTGCTCAGGTTTAGCCCCTCTTGGGTCTATGCCCCCCGTGTTCTAGGGTTTCAATTTTAATTTATAACAAAAATGTGTTGATATTAGATGACAAACGTGATAACATTATCATTGTAAACATTTTAGTTTGATGAAAGTATTTTGTAGTTGGTGGCAATTGGTTGGTGACACTGTTTTGTAATTGGTGACAATTAATTTCTAAAAAGAGGTGGTTGATTTGTGACAAAGTTTTGTAATTGGTAACAGTAGATTATTGACCAAAGATTGATAAAAATAGGTTAGTTACTCTGTTTTATTGTTGGTGGCAATAGATTACCGAAAAGAACCACTTTATATGTAGTTTTAGTTTTGTAATGATGTAATTTGATTGGGATCAAGGGTCTGATTTCCCTGGGAATCAGGTTTCTAAAGAGAGAAAAGACATCAGAAAAGTTATGTGATTTACCTTTATGCTTAAAATATGTTTCGTTCACAATCACCCATCTTGACCCTTGATTTCGGATCCATCCAAGCTTTTTATGTGATGGGGTTTGGTGATCATGTGTGCCCTTCAAATTATTAATTTAATCTTTTTTTAATCATTCGTGATCAATATTGTTAACTAAACTATATATCTTTTTTATTTATGGATTTTTTTTAAATAATTTATGCATCAAAGACATACACTAAATATTTAAAATTAATATATCATATTCCCTCTTTCGTCATTTTTTATTTTTAATACACTTTTTAATTAATTAGTTATAAACTCTATAAAATATCAAATTTTATATTAATAATTTTAAATAATTCAATTATTATTATTATTATTAAAATTATTTTAAAATAATAATATAAACTGGTATTTATAGAGTTTATAACTCATTATTAAAAATCAAATGATTTGAATTATGAGAAAAAGTATTTCTTTTTTTTATCTTATTCCTGTTCGATCGACTCAGTCGATCTACATCTGAAACGGGTACTATTTGACCCATTTAAGGGGTTGACCCTCCCAATCACAAGCGACTCCATTTTTTCTTTAGATACCAATTAAAATCAGCGATGGAACAGTTCCAAAATGGATCCTTAACTTATATCTTAGATCATATATATTTTTGTATTAATATATCTTAGATCATATGTTAGAACTCATTGATTTATTATATTATTGTCCATTTGTTAAAACAAAAGATTAATAAGCATTGTAGATCGATTAAAGTACTCTAGTTTGTTCAGTTGTTCTCCAACTTTTGTGCATGAAATTAATCACCACGTAAGTCTCAGATTACAATCTCCGACTATATATGTTAGAATAAAATATCATCTTAGAATGATATAAGATTACAATCTAATTTTAAAGCTTTTGATCTAAATTATGATATCAAATTATCAACTAATTAAGTCAAATATGAGAAGTATGCCAGTTTATTAAATAATTTTTTTATTAATTAAAAAAACAAGATTAAAAGAAATGATGACCCTAAATCCCTAATGCATACATACCATAAATTACAATATGGACATTATGTATGTATGTATGTATGTATGTATGTATGTATGTATGTATGTATGTATGTATGTATGTATGTATGTATGTATGTATGTATGTATGTATGTATGTATGTATGTATGTAATTGAACTAACTGTCAAAATATTGTTCCAAAAAATATGACCCCATAAAATCTATCCTGCTACTGATTATAAAATAAAACATATTTTGAGGGCTATTTAATTTCATGAATTTCCCTAACATTTTTGTGTTCTAGCACTAGCACGACCCAACCTATGATAATTGACAAATGTTGCAAATTACATAAAGATATAGTTAGCAATTACATTTATGATATATGCCATTATATGTTTTATTTATTTATGTTCGCTTATAATATTTTTCCCCAAAATTTATAGGATCTCACCACACATGATAAAAGAATTGAGAAATCAAATGATTTTGATCATACTGAGGTTATGTATTTATATACGAAAATTACATAACATTACAGATAAGGATAGTTTTATGATTTGTATCTACCCATAAAGATAAAATATATCCCATAGAAGATTTAATCGTATCTCTAATACAAGATTTATATTCTATGAATGAAGAATGAAATTAATAGGACAAATTAAGATAATGAAAATCCAAAAAAAAAAAAAAGGACCTAAGTAGTAGGACTAATTAAAATATGTTAATGATTTGGGCAACACAAAACAAAGCAAACACTAAAAACCATGATTAATAACCAGAAAAGGGATTGTACTTGCAATTTACAAAAGTTAACCCTATGTGTCACACATTCACACGTACCCGGCATAATAAAAAAATTGGGGACCCCGAGCGTAAAAGGGGGAAATTTGGGGACCACTTTGGGAATTATAGTAAATAGTTAAGCACGGGGGAATCAATTGTTATGGGTAAAAATTGTGAAAGCAATAGGAGTTGTGAAAGAGGAGACATCAAATAAGTAGTAAAGAGTGTTCATTTTTCATAATTAGGACCCCACTTCATAATTTTTGAAATCCATGTGGCCCCTCCTTGTAATTTTCTACAAATCTTCTGCCGGTCAAAAAGTTAAATATTTTGGTTGCTCAGTTTCCTTTTTTACCGCGGTGTGGTAATTTTTGGTAATTTATTTAATATATTTAATTTTTCGTACTAGTTTAATATCCGCACCTTTATATCCTGCCATGCAATTTTATATATGTGCTCAAGTCATATAGATGATATCAATATGACTTAAATAGGATTATTAATATTGATGTTTTATAATCTATTAATAATCATAATCATTATTTCTATAGATATAAGCATTTTTTATATAAAAAAAACTCAATCACGTCTATTATATAAAATCACGGTAAATTTGTATCTATTATGTTCAATGTATATTGACATTTTGGAGATGATTGTGATAAACTTTAAATTGGAAACATATATTTAAACTTTCTAAAAATACAATCGACCAATAAAAAAATTAAGTTCGATTTATGTAGACCTTTTTGGAGACGAATTTGTAATAAACTTAAAATAGGAAATATATATTCAAAAATCCTAATAAAACCGACCAATAGAAAATGAGGTAGCTGATTAAAAAATTTAACTTTAATTGTGGAGTATATTATTATTATAGTTATAGTTATAGTTATATTATTAATATATTTATGTTACATTAAACTGCATTTTTCTTAGAAGAAAAATGATTAAACAGCTACACGTTATTAAAGTAAGAAGTGCGATTTAAATCCACTAATCCAATTAACTTGAGGTACTACTTCGTTCTCGTTCATATTATACATGTTAATTATATACCGGTTTGAATTGGTAAGTAAATTTGATCAATTTTGGGTTGGTCAAAGTTAAAACTATGCCGAAGATTAAAAAAAGAAGTAAAAAGGTGACGAGTCAAAATGGTCCATCAAAGTAAAAATAATGGTATATATTACACTCGAGAATGGTCCTCACAAGTTGTCTAGCCACATGTTAAAAATACTCAAATCTGTATTGTGAGCCTATGAGATGCTATATATTCACTTCTTTTATTTATTTTTACTTTTATTTTTATTTCTCCTTTTTTTTTATATAAAGAAAAAGATTCGAGATAACTAACAATATATTATCTGATAACTCAAGGTATCGACAGATTGACATACGGATTAACCGTCATAATACAACATAGACAAATAGAAATAATATATGCAAATCAAATAAGGAAGAATGACACTATATACTCTCAACAAAACACAATAAAATCTTCACCCGACATGGAAGTCGAACAAGACCCAAGAAAGACTATGAATGCCCACGGGAGAGTGCAAGGACTCATGTGTCCTCTCAATGTCGAGGAGATGGATAATAGTAACTCATCATCGGAAAGGACGGGGGGAGTACAAATCAATGACATAATTCCCCTCGCCTAAATGAAGGCTATTAAAAAAAACACAAACACTTCCACGACACTCGATCAAACAGGATGCATAATACTTCAACCTCGTCCAAAACTAAACCCAGCAACACCAAGATACGACACCACACTAGAGGACAGATCCAGTAATGAATATAAAGATGAGACAGATCCAAAATCAAAATCAAAGGAGAACACCAAACCCACCTTTGTGCACATCTTCATCTAATTTCCAAAATCAATACATGAAACCAAACCCCACTTTGCACACATCTTCACTTGATCTCCAAAATCCGCGCAGGAAATCAAACCCACCTTTGTACCCATTGTTGAAGGATACCAATATGAGGTGTCAAGACACATCAGCTACTGAAGTCAATATGCCACCTCAGAAGTCAGCAGATCAACACGTTCACTTAGTAAGTGATACTGTTTTGCTTTGTTATGTAGGTTGTCTTATTTGTTTAACTGAAGAGTATAAATAAAGCCTTGTGCTAATTAGTTTTAACTAAATTTGCATATTCCATAAATTGTTACAATGTAAAGAGAGAAAACCTTCTCTGGCTCTCGTTTTTCATCTCCTTTCTCCTTCGTTCTATCTTTGGTTTTCGGTCATATTTTTGTCCTCCATTGATGAAAGCTTGAGTTTGCTCTAGTTTTACATGGTATCAGAGCGAGTTTGTTTAATGAACTCACATGGTTGTCTAGTCTTTTACATGAGATGACAGTTCCTCCATTGATGAAAGCTTTGGTTTTTGGTCATATTTTTGTCCTCCATTGATGAAAGCTTGAGTTTGCTCTAGTTTTACATGGTATCAGAGCGAGTTTGTTTGTTGAACTCACATGGTTGTCTAGACTTTTACATGAGATGATAGTTCCTTTTGTTTTTCCAATCCCTTTACATTGTGATAACCTAGCTGTCATTTACATTGCAAAGAATCATATCTACCACGAGAGAACCAAGCATATTGAGATTGATTGTCACTTTGTGAGAGAAAAACTCAATGATGGTCTCATTTCCTTACATTTACTTCCTCTGCAACTCAGTTGGTTGACATTTTCACTAAGCCACCCACTGACATTCTTCATCAACAGTTCCTCTCCAAGTTGGGTATGTGTTCACACCCTAGCTCCAACTTGCGCACGCGTGGAGGGGTGGGGTGGGGGTAGGGTTTGGAGGATACCAAGTTGAGGTGTCAAGACACATCAACTACCGGAGTAAATATGTTAGCTCATAAGTAGGGCTGGAAATTACCCGCGGGTAACCGCTCCACCCGCATTAATTTTACGGGCGAAAACCCGCAAAAAAGTGGGTGACGGATGGAGCGGGTGCGGGTGAAGCGGGTGATAGATGGATTATGGGTGAAGATTTTTCACCCGTTACCCGCCCCAATAATCCACCCATTAACCCGCCCCATTCACCCGCCCCGCATACCCGCATAAAACCCTAAAAGTTTATCTATATATGTGTGTGATTTGACTATTTTACCCTTTCCAATTGAAAATGTAAGTTATTTTTTTCTAATTGTATTTGTCTATTTTTTTTTTTTACATCTTTAATAGAGAACATATAGTTTTATTTGTTCATGTGCATGCTAGGATCGATAATGTGGTGGATCCGCTCAATTATTAAAAATGGAAAACATGCGATTCTACTACTATCTACTCTTCAAGTTCTATTCTCATCTATTTTAGTTTCATTTTATAATTTTAATTAACACGTTATTGTGATGTATGAGTGTATAACGCGTATTTGAAGTCCACGAACTTATATTTGTAGTATTTATAAATTAAATTTTAAGTTTTTATTCATCTTTTAAAGTAACTCGAAAATTAATCATCACTACACCCATTGGGTACCCGCTCCACCCACATCACACGCGCGGGGCGGGTGAGGGTGAAGGAGTTTGCGGGTGATGGGTGGAGAGGGTGAGATTATTTACCCGCGAGGTGGGTGATGGAGTGGCTTCATCCACCCATAACCCTATCCACTCCATCATCACCCGCCCCATTTCCATCCCTACTCAAAAGTCAACAGAACAACAAGTTCGATAACTTAGCATCGAAGTGATGTCGTTTTACTTTATTCTGTAGGTTGTCTTCTTTATTTAGCCGAATAGTATAAATAAAGTCTTGTGCTAATCAGGTGTTACTAACATTGCGCATTTCACAAATTGTTAGTGTAAAGAGAGAAAACCCTCTTGCACTCGTTTTTCATCTCCTTTCTCTTTTGTTCTATCTTTGGTTTTCGATCAGATTTTTGTCCTTCATTGATGAAAGCTTGAGTTTGCTCAAGTTTTACACACATTTCTATTGAAAGAGAGAGGGAGAGAGACACACACATGCATCTCCTCTAATTTTTGGGTCAAACACCCTTATAATTTTGTAAATCGGTGATTGCGAATTTGATTTCTGCTTTTAATTTTGATATAAAGAGGAAGAAGCCCTAAAACAACTTACACGAGATCACTTGTTGTGAGATTTCCCCTCATTTTCGGGTGCTTATGACTTTGATTTTTTACTACCACTCAGCTACGATCTTCAAGCAACAATAATCGATAAAAAGCAAGATGACAATAGGTGATCGAAGATACAAGTGGTTTCAAAGAGGATCACTTAATAGAGTAGTTTGTTTGGGGATGTATGATTCGATGGAAATAATGATAAATAAATTTGACTCAAAAGTAAGAGTAAATTAGTAATTTTAATGAGTTTTGGGCAGATATTTGTGTTTGGGTGTGGTAAATTGTTAACAAGTTGCATTCATTGGGTGGTTTTGTATAATTTTAAATATAGTGGGTGGTTATATGAAAAATAGGATATTTAATGGGTGGTTTTGTGTATTTTTATCAAAAAAGATTTAACTTGTGCCTTCAATATATATAGTTTAATTAAAAATAAATAAAAATGTTCTTTAAGTTTCAATGCATGAACAGATGAACTGTAAAAAAAATCATTTAAAAATATATATAAAAAAATCTTCCGAAATCTGATCAAGGAGAAAAAGGAATTATTTGTCAAGATAAAATCGATCAAGTTTTATGTGAGGTCCATGTGATTATGTGAAAGTAGATGACCAATATTTGACTTGCAATAAATTATAATTTGGTAATATGGTTACATGTCACTCAGATCATATATGCATGGGCTATCCTAAAAGAATTCGACTCACTAGACATGTCTGATGAGATGAGAGATCGAAAAGATTAATAACGGACGAACCGTTATATAAAGAGTCATAAAATATAAGATAAATCAACAAAGACAAATACACCACAAACAATCTAGAGAACGAAGGTCGATACTAGTAAAGGCGAACGAAGTTAGAATCGGGACAATATGAACCAAAGAAACCCTCTGGAGTGTTGGTTTTATTTACACAGGTATGTTTGCCTAGTCCATGATGAATGTAATTTTTATTTTACATTTTGGTAAAAATCAATTAATGTATTTTTTTTTTGGTAAAACTAGTTAATGTTAGTTTTGATTACGTGAGCATTTTTTTAACTGGCTTTTCAAAAATTAATTTAGGCGTAATATATTTCTGTAATAAAATATATGAATGAAAGGTCAAACTTGAGATTCAAAATTAAAGATATATGCATATATATAATTTGAATTAATTAATTTGTTGCTTAGATTAGGTTAGGATATATACCTATTGACTATAATATATAGGTGAAGATTTCGCATGTGACCCTCATATCCGGAAGGTTTGCATGAATAACCCAATCCGGAAAAAATTTGCACAAAAGCGGATATCCGCTTGCAAGTGCAGCCGGTAGCAGGTCATACAGTGGGAGACAACTGGACAACAAAGCTGATAGAGAGAGAGAGAGAGAGTTGAGAGAGGAATGAAAAAGAAAAAGGAAAGCATGTGAAAGATGGAATTAAAAAGTACAACTGCTCAGAGGGGTATTAATGAGAGGAGAGAGAGTGCTGAGAGGAGGAGAGAGAAAAAACAAACAACTTTTTCAGAAAGTGCTGAGACAATGAGAGAGAAAAAACAACTTACTTTTTCAGAAAAAAACAACTCACGTTTTGCCACCAGCTTTTATACATGTCACCCGTTTATGTCAACATTCCAGCCTCACCGTTTGTATATGACACTAGTTCATATTTACTTGCCACTAGTGAGATTTTCTCTGCTTTCATCATTCATCCATTATAGTTATTGGGTCAATTTTCACTACTTTATCTAAACTTAGAGCAAGGCAACGAGAAATAACAAGCAAATTAATAAATGAATAATTTTTAACTCTATTAAAAAAAAGTCATTCAAGTAGATGTCCTCTCATTTATAGCTTTTGATCACTACCCGTCCGTCTAATGGATATAAAAAAATTAATAAATGAAACCATATGAGGATTGAATGATGTAATCATTCTCCATTGTTCACCTACTTCTCTTTAAACTTATGAGGATTGTGTTTGATCAAGTGCTTGGTCATGAGGTCTGTCAAGTAAAACAATTTATGTGGCATGTAAAATCGTCTAGGCGTCATGTATAATACATTATGTGTCATGTAAAATACATATGGAGTTGTTTTACCTAACGGATCTTATGAAGTGCGTTGTTGTAATCGCATTTTCCGATTCATTTGCCGAATTTGGTTATTCAATTCTTGATGAGGAAAATCATTAGAATTTGAGGATTAGGGGTTGGTTCCCTTTAGGCGATCGCATGAATTTGTAATCTCTATCTTGCTAGTGTAATTAGGATTTTCCATGAATCCTGTGTGTGTGCCATTGAATAATCTTTGTCAATCTTGCTAGTGTAATGGGCAAATACGCTCCATGAATTTCTCTCTAAAAGATGGTAAGTGCAACGTGAATAGCTCTTCGATCATCCCCCCTTCTGTGTTCTTCACGACCCATGTCCGTGTTGGTCGAATGACCGATGTCTTTTGGTGTCAAGTATGATGCACCTGTAGACGCTTATGCTCCGACTTTTGTAATTCAATATGTAGTTAACACATTTTGTACTTATGGGAAATTCGAACCTGTCAACCAACGACGATGTACATGATATGTAATGCTATTAACATGTCAGGTAATACCTTTGACATGATAATTGATAATTTTGACATGACAGTGCTCTATGTGTGTCTTGGTCGACTGACCGGTGCGTTTTGTGTCACTTATGATGCACTTGAAAACGCTTATGCTACATAACGAGGAATTGAGTATGTGGTTCGCACATTTTGTAATTATGGCAAATTCGAACTTGTCATTCATAGACGAAAAGTATGGTATAATAATAATTAAATGATTATATTATAAATAAACCAACAACAAAAGAACAATCTAATAATTAAATTAGTGTCGTCAAACAAACGCTTATGATGAATTCAACACACATAGAAGATGAATTCCAGGTTAAAAACCCTCTTCAAATGAGTCTTGCTTTCCATATTAATCATTGTCTACTTTAACTCGGACAATGTCTTTCTTTTACCGAATAAGCTTATAGATTGCAGATCAGCAAATAACCTGTCATGTTAAAGGGTATAAGTTGTCATGTTAATAGCATTACCTGTCATGTTATTTTCTTTCATTAAGGAGAAGATGATCGATTCGCATTACCTGTCATGTTAAAGGTTATGACCAGTCATGTTAAAGAGTATAAACTGTCATGTTAATAGCATTATCTGTCATGTTATTTTCTTTCATTAAGAGCATCACAGTGTTAGCCTATTTACAGTCGGTTAACCTTGTTACTTCCATTACACAAGTTCAATAGAAAAGATGTATTAAATATATCATTCCCTTTTACTAAAACTTAAGCCAAATTATAAATTCAATAAAAATACCAAGCTTTACAATGCTAAAGTTCATCCAAACATGATTTTCAATACATTAGGCATGTCAATTCAGAAGGAATTCAAGACATTAGGTATGTCAATTAGAAAGGTCCGGATAAGCATATAATTACCCGTCACCCATATTGAAATTGCATGTCACCAATACCAGATTTACATGACACATAATGTATTTTACTTGACACATGAATTTTTTTACTTGACACGTGAATTATTTACTTAACACGTCAATTATTTACTTGACAGGTGAATTGTTTTACATGACAGATGAGTTGTTTTTACATGACATGTGTGAGATTTACCCACTTCCATTAGATATCAATATTTTTTTTACAAGATTTTTTTTTTCAACCATAGACCTCGTTCTTTATCGATGTAAGGCAAACTTTTTTTTTCAATCATAGACCTCGTTTTTTCAAATCATTAGATATCAATATTTTTTTACAAGATTTTTTACAACTGAAGACAAAACCCAGAATTACAATTTTCTATTTGAAGAGAACATCGAGAGGTGGCATGTTATATACTAATAATCACACCCTAATTCTAATCTCAACACATAGTTAGATGACCTTGTAGCTCCACATCATAATCCCTCTAATTGATTGATTGGATAATAAATTCGAGGAAACCAAAAACAGCATGGAATCCTGAATCATACGTGTCAAGTTAAGCAATATACAACCTCACGACAATAGCAAGGTGTACCAAATTCTTCAATTATTTTTTTGCTTGCGAGAGAAATCAAGGATGATGTCTTCCCTTCTATGTAAATTTCACATTTATCACTTCTACCCGCTATATGAATATTAGGGGTGGGCACAAATCCCGCAAATTCCGTCCCGTTCTGATCCCGGTGGGATTTCGAGAAAAAAAAATTAACCCCGTTCCGATCCCGTCCCGCAAAAAATACGAGGGACGGGACGCGGGACGGAAAGTTCTCGTCCCGCAAATCCCGTCCCATCCCGCATATATATATATATATATATATATATATATATATATATATATATATATATATATATATATATGTTGTATTCATGAGTAAGATATACATATATGTTATATGTGTGTGTACTGAGTACCATATATACTCAGTAGCATATATTCTGTATATACTCAGTAGCTTATATACTTATATACACACAGTGGCACACATATATGTATTACTTGTTTAATAAATGTGATTTCCTTAAGGACGTGCTTGCACATCCTTAAGGACGTGCAAGTAGGGTGAGAGCCACACGAAGCAGGACGTGCAAGCCCGTCTTCTAAAAGGCGAAGAGGACGTGCCTCTTCGTCTTCGTTCCTTCTTCGTCAGAGTTCAGATCGAGAGCGAGAGAGAAAGAGAAGAGAGGTCGCCGGAGAGAAATCGAGAGCGAGAGAGAGGGATTGCCGGAGAGAGAGAGGTCGCCGGAGAGAGAGAAAGAGAAAGAGATCGAGACAGAGAGATGGAGCCGAAGAGAGAGGAGGTGGTGGTGGCTGAGGAGGTTGGTGGAGGGGCGGTGGAGCAGGTGGCCGGGGGAGGAGCAGGTGGGCTGGGGGAGGGGGTGGCGGTGGAGCAGGTGGCCGGGGGAGGAGCAGGTGGGCTGGGGGAGGGGGTGGCGGTGGAGCAGGTGGCCGGGGGTGGTTGTGGGGCGGCGCCCATGGAGGTTGAGGAGGGTGGTGGTGGTGACGGTGGTGGCGGTGGAGACGCATCGCCGGCGGTGATGGCGGCGTCTGGTGGTGGTGGTGGTGGTGATGGCGGCGGAGTGGCGGAGGCGGAACCACCGCGGAAGCGGCGGACTATTGAGGTTTCGCCGGTCCCGACACCACCGGTATGTTTTTTGATTTATTTATTTTGTTTGATTTATTTTTATAGTTTTATATTATAGTTTAGATTTTAATATATAATATAATTTGATAGATTATAATTAATTTAGTATATAGTTTGATAGATACTATATAATTTGATATATTATATAGTTTTAGTATATAGTTTGAAAGATAGTATATAGTTTATATATATTAAAAGACATTAAAATAAAAATATTAAAATTTAATAAAATAAATTATAATAAATTAAAATAAATTCTAATTGAAAGACAATAAAAACATTAAAATATAATAAAATACATAGAAATAAATTTAAATTTAAAGAAAATAAAAACATTAAAATATAATAAATTATAATAAAATACATAAAAATAAATTGAAATTGAAAGAAAATAAAAACATTAAAATATAATAAAATACATAGAAATAAATTTAAATTTACAGAAAATAAAAACATTAAAATATAATAAATTATAATAAAATACATAAAAATAAATTGAAATTGAAAGAAAATAAAAACATTAAAATATAATAAAATACATAGAAATAAATTTAAATTTACAGAAAATAAAAACATTAAAATATAATAAAGTACATAGAAATAAATTTAAATTTAAAGAAAATAAAAACATTAAAATATAATAAAATATATTAAATTATAATATAATAAATTATAATAAAATACATTTCATAATAACAGGCAGGGAGGCTCATGAGGGGGGACGGTACCCTCCGGCCTATTACGTTCGCCGACCGGGCAGTGGTCAGCCAGATTACA
The DNA here is from genome assembly GCA_037127255.1 of Persicaria tinctoria. Taxonomy (NCBI): domain Eukaryota; kingdom Viridiplantae; phylum Streptophyta; class Magnoliopsida; order Caryophyllales; family Polygonaceae; genus Persicaria; species Persicaria tinctoria. Next base: position 15,530,737 of record JBANSL010000012.1, read on the forward strand.
GAGAGGACGGTACCCGACAGTTCGACAGCCACAGTCGACGATCTGCTCGCGTCTGCAGAGCGGTACCAGCAGTCGATGGGGACCCCTCCGGCCGACGAGCACGACACCTTCTGGTCGGGTATGCCACCTTGGGATCCTTCTGGCGATGCGATGATGGGGTTGCAGCCTTCTTTAGAGCCCCCTGAGGTTTTGAGTAGCTGCATCACCGACGTAGTCGCTGGGTGACGGGCCGACATGGGTAGACCTCCTACTCGGGTTCCACCCACCATCCCGAAGGCATCTTCTTCAGCCGTTCCGAAGACTTCTGCTTCAGCCGTGCCGCCAGAGGCTTCTACATCCGGCACACACGAGCCCGAGCCTTCGACCTCCGCCACACCAGCGGCGATCTCCTTGGGCTCTGCAGATGATGTGATCCCTGACGTCGTTGAGGAGGCTGACGACGGTCAGGAGGGGCAGGCTCAGGGCCAGGGGGCCCCACAGGTAGAGCTCGAGCCCATCCCTGCGCAGGCTGCCGCACCGGCTGTGCAGGTCGACCCTTTTTTGCCGCCGGGAGAGCTGCTTCTGTCGTACATGCATCACCGTGCGTATCAGGTGTGGAGAGATCCTACGGTGGAGCTGCCGCTGCTGAAGTTCCACCACCGGGCGACTCACTTGCTGCCTTTCGAGCCCTACATATTTGAGGGTCCGAGGACATGGGTGCAGGATCTGCTCCCATCCGGCATCCCCCAGCTCAAGTCCCTCCACTGGCAGTGTGTGGACGAGTTCACCTGCACGGCCTTTTTGGAGCATTGACACCCGGAGACCAGCTCCTTCCACTTTCCATGGGGCGAGATGACCATCACGCTCCACGATGTTGCCTGTCTGATGGGACTTCCGATTGATGGCCAGCCCTGCACGTCACATCTACCCGCGACCGCTTTGGTCCCCGCCATCGCAGAGTACTACCAGTTCACCCCTGCGACTCTGAAGTCGTACAGACACGCTGGCGGCCCTCCAGTGACTGGGTTTACTACACAATGGCAGCAGAGACACGGGCCGCTCGTCGACCCCGCCCCCGCTGGTGACCCAGAGGCCGCGGCTGATCCTGAGCAGATTCGGCTGCGCACGCATGTGGGAGGGGGGGCAGCCTGAGGATGACCCTGCACAGCGTCTATTTCTGCACAAGACCTACATGGCCATCGCTCTCGCTGCGAATTTGTTTGTGGACAAGTCGCAGAGCCGGATCCCATGGAGGATATTCGGCCTCATTTGGGACATCCCACAAACGGCCACCCTTGCATGGTCTGAAGGAGGCACTTCACTCATCGACTGGTGACTTCCGCATCGTGATCGATGCAATCCAAAAAGTCAACGATTGTCAACTGCATGAGCTGCAAACTGCTTTGGAGATCGACCGCTTCAAATGGCCAACAGCGGCGTATAAAGTCAACCTTTTCGATGAGGTAAAGACTTTAATCTCCAAAAAGTGCTTCGATTATCTGTACAAGATGTGGCAGGACGTCGTGAACCAAAAGGTTCCTCCGGTATGCACGGACCGACATTTGAGGGTTTGTTACAGGATCCCTTGTATCCATGAGATTCAGGCATACGTCAACTCCGGTACTCCGATACCCGGCGAGGACATCCACCCGTTCTGGATGGATTTGACATGGACTGACCTCGACGACACCCCACTGCCGTATGAGCTGTCATCTTCATACACGGCTTCCAACGATGCATGCGAGGATGAGCTGCACCCACCCTCATCAGCAAGCGTCCGAAGGAAGGGGAGGCCTCGGGGGTCGAGGAATGCCTACAGAACCAACCCGTTGCCATACGAGGAGGTAAGGGAAAGGTTTGAGAGAGAAGAAGCGCGTGCTGCTCGAAATGCTTCTCGGCCCTGTCGACAAGCGACCTCACCTCGACGTGGACGTGATGATGTGTTCGGAGGGTTTAACTGGGGTCGAAACAACATTGATCCCTTCATGCTCGGTCATATTCAGACGATGAGGGACACTGTTGGAGATGGTTATTGTGGCTACCGTGCTTTGGCGGCTTTGACATCACCGATCGGCGAGACTGCTTTTCCGGAACTCAAAACGTTACTATGCAATCACTTGGAGGATCACGCCGATCTGTACGCCGGTTGTTATACGGGAGAGTACCCATTCCAGCAGTTCGTCGACTACCAGAGATGGGCCGGAGCCACACATGGTGATAGGAGACGGTGGATAGAGCTACCCATCATGGGTTTAGTATTTGCGACGGTATATCAGATTTCTCTCGTCGTCCTAGCTTGGCATCATCCGTTCACATGTCTCCCCATGATCTCGCCGACATCTGCTAACAAGCCTCCCCAATCAACAACTCTTGGTGTTGCCTGCATCGGAAACCAAGACCATTTTGCCGCGGTACGACTTCAAACGTCTTTTTTATTACCTATTCATGCTTTTCATACATATGTCAATACTCTAACTCTAAATTTTTGTTCTCATAGATCTGGTTGCGTCCTAATGCTCCTCTTCCGCCGCCTCCACTAGAATGGGTCGAACATCATCATCCGAGCGTCGAAGGATGGGATGCTCCGTTTCAAGCTCAGATTGAGAGATTTAGAGCCTTGCGTGCCGAGTCCGGCCGTCCTTTACTATTTTCCTAGATTGTATTCCACAACTTTATTAAAATTATGAATGTAAACCTTTTTTTCCGTTCCTTGTAACGTTATTCGCATATTATCCGAATGAAAACCTTAACAATTCTTGTGTTCTGTTTAATTTGACCCTAAATCCTTCAAATCCACTAGCTAAACACAATTTTATCAATTAACATTACAAAACCGTCGGAAAACCTAAACCCTAACCCTAAACCCTAAACGCAAAACCCTAACTAGGGTCTGCACGTCCTTAACAACGTGCAAGACGTTTTTAGCGGACGTGCACCGTCCCAGACTTGCACGTCTTTAAGGACGTGCAAATCCTTAATCCGGATTTGCGGTGTATATAGTGACAAGTCCCGTCCCGCGAGGGATAAGACCCGGTGGGATTTGAAAAAAAATAGTTAAATCCCGTCCCGATCTTGTCCCGTAAAAAATACGCGGGATGGGACGCGGGATTACCCCAATCCCGTCCCTTCCCGTCCCATGCCCACCCCTAATGAATATCACTCAACACTGAACCAGCTATATCATTCAAATCAACACTATCTAGTACCAAAGGGATTTTCCTCCTACTAATCAATTCAGATACTCAAGCAAGTACTGGCAGCTGGTTTTAGTTGCATCTAAGATAAAAATAGCATCAATTTTAATAGGCTATGCGTTCGTCTGTTGCATCCGGTAAATTTCACTACAGAACCCTACATCATTCTCCAGTTATATTTCTTCAACAATCATGATTCATATCAATGTGACAATTTTTCAAGCAAACTTACCTAAGCAACGGATTTTAACTAGGACACCCCTGGCTCTCCATTACAGCATCCACATAAAGACCGGAGCCATTGCACGTAGCACAAAGGACGGCGCCCTTAGCTTGACATGATTTGCAGCGGGGATTACTCCCTATTTCTTTCTCATCAATGGACAATCCCACCGCTTTCTCAACAATCTCCTCTGGATATTACAATCTAAGACATGAGAGCTACCACCAGGGTCGAAAATAATCGGGAATCGGCAACTCTGTGTATTCCCTGACTGAATTGAAGACCATTTTCTCCTAATTCCTCTAAGAGGCATTTTAGCAAACACTTGATAGGCAAATTTATCTTCGGTCAAGCTAATTCTAATATCAACGCATTCAATCACCACACGAGTCTCCCTGACAGGCCATTCCATAAACTATCGGGATCGGATGAAGGTAAAGAATCCGCTGCAGAATTAGAGCATCGAAGGGATCGACTATCAATGCCCGACTCTTGTCCTCGCCTTGCCAGTCACTCTCACCACTGGATGACCCGAACAATGTCGAATTTGAGCATCAACTGCCTTCGACTCTTAGTCACCTCTATCGACCTTAGCAATTGCCTTCAATTTCGTCGGAATCGTGTACCCCGACCTCGAAATCGGTCTTCAATTTTGGCAAAAGTTTGGGACCGCATCAATGGCGAAGTTTTGGGACCGCCATTGGAGACGAATGGGAGGAAGAAGGACGCCGCATCCCACACCATTGGAGAAGGTTTGACGAAGGTTTGGGGCTGCATCGTTGGCCGCGTCAATGGCGAAGGTTTGGAGCCGCCATTGGAGACGAATCCTCTCCTGTCTTTAATTTCTCCCGTCTTCAATTTCTAGATTTGAAAACCCTCTCTTGCTTCATTGTTCTCCTCTCGTCCTTCCCTTCCTCTCTCACCGTTGTCGCCATTGAAGGCTCTCCGAGCTTCCATCTGAGCTTCCTCGTCCTTTCAAAGATCGAAGAAGGAGAAAAAAGGGGTTTGGTGGGCGGAAGAGACGGGCAATAAATGCCTGTTACTTTCTTCTCTCTCTACCGGCTACAAGGTGTCTCTTACCGGCAAAGCTGATAACCCTTTGCAAAATTTTTTTTACAGGGGTTAGTCTAGCAAAGTTTTTTGGGTCAAGGGTCCTTTGCTATTATTCCCTCTTTGATAAATATCAAAATCAATGAACAAACATGTTTAAAATATTTAAGATTTACTATTTAACCGGAAAGTCATTTTTATTTTTATTTTCTTTCTACAAAGAAAAGACTACTCCACTTGTTTATTAGCATACTAACTCTAAAATAAAAATGTTAATAACGTTTTGAATTATCCATTTGGCAATATCGGTTAGTGTTTGCGGATTTTTTTTATTTTGATATTATATGTTTTTAAATAAAATAAATGTAAAATTCTAGTTTAATTAATTTTTGGAATCGGAGCTTTTTAATAGTTACTCACCTATAGCTCGTTTGATTGGCATTCCAAAAATCCACGAAGTAGAAATTCCTAGAAATTAGAGACAATACCAGCGTTTAATTGGGTTTTTTGTTACATAAAAACCAAGAAGTTGAATTCCCGGGAATTTAAATTCCCCCATTTTGGAGAAAGTGCACTTACCTAGTCCCCCTAGGTACGTAAGTTCCAAAATTTTAGTTTAATTAATTTTTAGAATCGGAGTTTTTTAATAGTTACCCCCCTAAGCTTCTTAGAACTTTTTATTTTTTATCCACAAGTTTCCATTAGGTACCTAAACGCTAGATTTACCAAATATCATACTAGCTTATTAATATATATTTAAAACAAATAATTCATCTACTTCAGCTACACAATCAACTAATCGTTTACCAAACAGAGCCCGTACTTATATACCACCATTTAAAAAAAAACTAAATAATTAAAATAAGAATAATTTTTCTAAATATGATTTCTTAAAATATATCCAAATATATAGGTAGAAAAATCAAAATGTTAAATGAAACCATTAGGAGTAAAAAGAAAAAAAAACACTATCTATGAGTAATGAGCCTGTAAAAATGTGTAGTATGCTTTTACAGTTACAATGGAATCAAGAGAGATCTTTGTAGATATATATTTCCTTTTTGTAAGTAGAGAAGTACAATTTTGAATGTATTACAAGCATGACCCTTGTCTAACTTCTTTAATGCAATGTATCTTTCAATTGCACTCCTTTTGTTATCACATGCCAACTTTAAATTCCAAGTTAGGCACTTCACTTCATTCACCAGTGAGGAATCCATCCCACTTTTTATAATTTCAAACTTGACCACCTTATATAGATAGATCTTTCTTGGATATGAAAGATCATGTTTCATTGAAAATAGAAATAAATAAGGTATGATATGTTATATTGGTTCACATTTCAGTTCTTTATATAAATGTAAACAAGAATATAGTTACTAATAGTCTAATACTATCCCATGAACATCTAGAGCCACATCAATTTAGTAGCAAATTACTTTGTATTGGTTCCAATCTCGTTTTTGACGTTGTCTATCGTTACAATAATTGCTTTTTGATATGATGGATAATCTGTTTTAAGTAGTCGTTGAATAGTGATGTTAGAGCATTTCCAATGACTTTTTTAAAAAAATCTCTAAAATAAAGAACCAAATATCAAAATCTCTAAAAAAATTACATTCTAACTCCAACAGTTTATCTATTATACAATTTTTTGCATTTATTATATACTATAATAAATGTAGAAATTCATAATATAATCAATGTATTTATTAAGCTTACAGTAACTAGTATAGTCCTCGTACCTTTCAGTGTTCATCCCATAAAATAATTAAATTCGATTATTTATCATTATAATTTTTTTTGTTGAAAATATCAATGTCTTTGTTTTATTATTTGTCATTTACTAATCATGTATGCTTTTTAAGGATGATAAAAACTTTATAAAATATTAATATTTTTTAATTATTTTTATTTATAATTTCATACTATATAATATTTATAATATATATATGAAATTATATAAGAACATTATGAATCCAACTAAACGTTATATTTTTAATCACATTTATCACTCGAGTGGTTGGACCTCTAAACCCCATTTTTTCTCTAAGTTTTTCATTTTTCTCTATTTTACAGCTTCGGTTGGGGGTGCTCTTATTGGGCTCCAAAATAAATTAGTGAACCACTTAATGGACCCAGATGGGTAATAGTAACTTAAAATGGGCCAAATATAGCCAAATTCATTCTAATGGGCTTTACCCATATATAGTGGGCTGGTTTAAAAAGCCCAACCTCATTCATTACGTTTTCCACAGAGATTTTCCGCCTGATTTTGATTTTTAATAAAAAAAAAATGATTGATTCGGTACTGGTATTCAAAGAAATTCTGACCGCCAGTCGGAATGGTTTGTGGATTCTGAACAGCTATGGCGGCTGAGCTTAATAAGATAGCAATTACAACCCAAGAAGTAATAAGTACTTGGCCGTGGACGTGATCGAGATCTTACAATCCATTGATGATCAAATTTCAAACCCTAATATGAAGTCTCCATATTAGTTAGGGTAGTACTTCTACCAATGGTCAGAAGGGAAATCTCCTAGGATTTTTGATTTATCATCAAAGCATCTGTAATGGTGATACTCCAAGTACCATAGTAATTAAAAAAAATGTAAAAAAAATAAGATTTTTGAAAGAACTCATAAAGAAAAGTGAGCTCAAGTATCATGTGTATGATACTCATTCTTACACAATACTATAGAATATTACTCAATCAAAAATTAATAGTGGATCCCATTTAATTTTTACTTCAAAAAAAAAATGCAAAAAATAATTTTGATGCAAAAAGTAAATTAAGATACTCATGTCAAGTATCATGGTTGTGTAGTATCAAATATTAAAATGAGCTGGATATGAGAGAAATGTCAAAAAGCAAGTTATGGTACTCAACATGAGTACCATGGTTAAAAATGCTCTCACTTGTTCACACCAATGACTTCTCATTGGTCATGGTTTATTCAATGCTTTTTTCTTTGCTTATTTTTTTTTTTATGTTTTTACTTGTTTGAGTGTTTTCAATAGAGTATCTTTAACAATGATACTCATAACTTGTTTTTTGTCATTTCTCTCTTATCTATCTCATTTTAATATTTGATCCCCAACCATGATACTTGACAGGAGTATCTTATTTCACCATTTGCATCAAAATTATTTTTTGTAATTTTTTTGTAAGTAAAAATCAAATGGGACCAACTATTAATGTTTTATTGAGTAATATTCTATGGTATTGTATCACATTGAGTATCACATGTATGATACTTGAACTCACTTTTTCTTTTGGATTCTTTAAAAAATATGACTTTTTTTTACATTTTTAAAAAAAAAAATTAAGGTACTTGGAGTATTACCGTTAAATATGCTCTTACGGTTAGCCGTCTATTGTGTCAGTGAGGATCCACTCCCGAATTCTTCTCCGTCTCTTGTACCCTCTCACAAACTATCCCACCCTTTATCATTTTTAAAAAAAAATTTAAAAAAAATTAATTATTTTTCTCTCTGTTTTTTTTTTTAAATTTTGAGGGCGAGGAGGGATAAGCCGATCCTATTGGGAACAGGTGATCTCGTCCGCTATTGTGTGGCCGGTATTTCGAATCTATTTTCTTTTTTACTAAAAAAACAACCAAAATATCTAAATACTTTCATGCTTGCATTAACTAGCTAGGAAGACTAAGACCTATACAAATCACCATCAGCTAAATTCTCTACTACCAAACAGAGCCCCCCCCCCCTCCAAAAAAAAAAATCAAAGACAAGAGACTTAATTAGGGATTCATGAAGGATTAATAATTATCTATCCTCAATTCAAAAGAAATTTTTTTTATCTATCCTCGTTAAGGTATCTCTCAGCAATGGCAGCATGAACAGCAGCCCCAACAGGAAGTGCATCCTCATCAATGGAGAAGAGTGGGGAGTGCCCGGAGTGTATCGACCCCAGGCTCTCGTTCCTGATCCCGATGTAGTAGAATCCTGCTGGTACAATCTGCGAGTAGAACGAGAAGTCCTCGGCTCCCATAACCGGAGCCACCACTTCGAACTTCGATGGTCCGAGCATGTCCACTGCCACATTCCTTACATGCTCGTGCATCCGCTCCTTGTTCACTGTCGGCGGGTAGATTGTGAATTCCGACTCGAAGAAGTCGGTTGTGGATGAGCATTTGTACACCTTTGCTTGTTCTGTTATCATCTGTGGAAACAAACATGTTTCAAGTTTGGATCTGATCAATTGAGTTTGATCTTGAATCAGTTTAAGCAACTGTGAACAAACCTGGAGGATTCGTAGCTTGAGCGGTTGCATATCGGAGAAGGACCTGAAGGTGCCTCCAATGACGACAGAACTCGGGTTGTTGCCTAGATCATCACCGCCCTCAAAGGAAGTCACAGACACAACCTTTTAAGATCAAACCCAAAGGGATTAAAATGAGATGGTAAGTGTTGAGTAACTAATTGCAAGGATTTGATGAAGATATGCTGACCTGTGAGTCGAGTGGATTGACTTCCCGAGACACGATTCCCTGAAGGCTTATGACTATAGCTGATGCAGCCAAGATAGGATCAACACATTGATGCTTGGTAATAGACTGAGATTCGTCAATGGGGCCGCCAATGACGGCTTTAAAAAAGCCACAACCGGCGAGCAAAGGGCCATGCCTTGAACCGATTACTGCAGATGAAAGCTGGTGGGATACGTGGACTGCAAAGATGGCTTCTACGTCTTCTAAGGCACCGTCTTTTATCATGTGATCTGCACCATTACCTTTTTCCTCCGCGGGCTGGAAGAGAAGAATTACCGTTCCCTGTTGTTACAAAAGCAATGAGGTTCTTTTAGGAGTGGCCGGAACATCTTCCCCTAGTGAAGATCAGAAGAAATTGTACACCAGACACCAGTACACCACAGGAGTTGGGCTTTTTTTTTTTAAATGAAAGAAAAAGGTATGCCTGCATAAATTAATCTCATTTGGCATCTTAGGTTGCTTATTTTTCAGATGAATTTATGCTACATTTGATTCATCTGTAGAATAAATTCTGTTTTCAGAGATCAGAGAATATAAGGTCTGATTCCCTGAGAGATCAGAGAAAGAAAAAGGAGTTGGGCATTTTAATTGGATTTCTTGCTGATGAATACTTGGATCTTGAAATGACATTCTTTTGTAACTTTCTCAAAACGATTCACCAAGCTCAAAGGGCAAGTGCTAGACAGGACCTCTCATTTGACTCGGTGGAAGAGAATAAGATTCTGCAAGAGCTTAAAAAATCAGTGGTTCTTATTTCACTTTCAGTATATGTCCAGCTGAACTGAATAAGGACGGGCGAACCCACTACTAAAAACGCGTTGAGGACTTAATCATATATCCACCAGACAGCATCCTATTGCTCAAGCTAATCAAATAAAGATAAGCTCCAGTTCTGCGGTATCTGTCAATGACTCAAACGCAAGGTGACACCGAAAAAGGGCCGACCTTCAACATCATATCTAAATACAATCAGGAATCTAAACCCCATCTCAAGGCTATCAATTGCGTGAAAAAATGTCTACTTATGACAGACTGGTGACTGGTGGGGCAAATTTAATTCAATGGCCCTGAATGTATAACAGCCAAACATAATCAGCAGCAAATGGGTCATGTTTTATCTTTTGGATCACTGATTTTTACCACTTGAATGGTCCAGAGGAAAACAACAATGACAGTTTAACACGCAATATATGGAAATATCTCTAAGACTGTGATAGGTGGTATCATTCCATCCGTTTATACCTAGATCAGCTGAAAACAGAAAATATACCTTTAACAGACTTTCCCTGAATTTGAGTATTTTCGCTGCACCAAGTAGCATAGCAACGTGCGCGTCATGACCACAAGCATGCATCTTCCCGGCAACCTTGCTCTTGTACCTCCATTCAACAGCCTCCTGATCAATTTCCCGAAATTTTGAAATTTTAGTGTATTATTTTTAAAAAAAATTAACATGTGTATGCATGCTTATCACAATCAACTTCAGCAAAGTGTTCAACTATTAGAGTTAAGTACACTAGAAAATGACACCATTTAGATAATGCAAGATCTATGTAAATGTGACTCCATGTGATGGACCAAAAGTGGACTTTGACACTTCCTTGCCAATTCAATTTTCTCAACCTTCACTCTTTTTCAAAGTAGGGCAACTTTGTTCTGATAGCTGCTTTAAAGGCAGAGACCATAAAATCCTAAATAGAGGTGGAATTCAAGGAATTAGCACCATGGTCACACTCACATGAGTAATGAGTATTTATATGTCCCCACTGTTTACCTAACTATTTTTCCTGAATCCCATGTTCTACACGTGAAAATAACTATTACCATTTCGTACCTTCACAACTGACACCGCTATTATTAATATGTACTTCAAACTGCTACATAATATACTTTTATCTATATTTAAAATTAGAAACCTCTGCGTCCTTAAAAAGTGATGTAATAATGTCTCGGGAATGACGTCAAAAGTCCTAATAGGGACCGCGAAACCTTATCTTTTACTTGCATAAATAAATGAACATACTCTACACATCTTAATTAGAGTGATAATGTTAACTTTGGTTTACATTATCTACCAATTTAAGAAGATCTCAAATCCAACAAAAGTTTCTCAAAAAAAAAAAAAAAAAACAAACAAAGACTACAGGGTATTGGGAGACATGCAAATCATTGGTACCAATTTAGCCTTCCAAGTTGCATTTAAAATAAAACAGAGTAAATCATCAGCAATTAGATCTCCAACAAGAACATGAAAGACAAAGCAACCTAAAATTAGGGCGAAGCACAGACAAAGCAAATGAAGATAAAAATTGGCCTGGAAATGGAAATAAAGGAGAAAACAGTACTGACCTGGATAGGTAAGGCATCCATATCAGCTCTGAGGGCGACAAACGGGGGCCCGCCGGACCCGATCCAGGCCCGAATCCCCGTTCTAGCGAGCGGATAGCGGTAATCGACTCCGAGGCGGTCGAGCTCGCTCCGAATTAGGGCGCTGGTGTTGAATTCCTCGAAAGCGAGCTCCGGATTCTCGTGGATCTGCCTCCGGATCCGCTTGATCCAGTCCACCGCCCCGGGCCGGTGCGCGAGGCTCGAGATCTCGCCGGAGCAACCCGATGTCCAGGTCTGGTAGCATCTCGGCGACGGAGGCTCCGGCGCCGGGAACGGAGGGAGGCAGCGGGAGGAGCTCCAGTTCTTGGTGGTGCAGATCGGGAAGTTTCCAGCGGCGAGGGAGGATCCGTGGCGGTGGACGCAGTCGGAGCAGAGGTGGCCGGAGGAAACGTCGAGAGAGGAGATGGATGGGAGAAGGACGGTGATAGTGAGGAGGAGGAAGGAGAGGGAGAGTACAGAGTGGAGGTTGGAGGAGGTCGGAGATGGAGCTTCCATGGCGGTTGAGGAGAGAGAGGGAGAGACTTTTGTAGCAAGGGGAGGAAGAAGAGGGGAAAGAGAGGGGTTATTTATTTTAAATGAATTTGAAGCACGTGCGTCGAAGTGGAGAAGGGGTTGGTGGTGGGGACCAGGTGAGTATTAAATCACGTGGGGTTTTTTTTTTCTTTCAATAAACGGAGTATTTTTTTTTTTGGTCTAATAAACGGAGTATTTTTTGGTATACTCCCTCCCATCTAAAATAAGCGTCATTTTAGCCCTGACATCATTTTTAAGTAAAGTATTTTATTATTGATTTTATACATTTTTTTTCTATATCTTATAATTTATCACCTCCTTTTTCAAATAAATAGGCTTTTACTTTTCGACATATTTTTTTAAAAAGCGAAAATTTTTATAAAATATTATTATATTAATTAATTTTTTTTATATAATTTAATACTTATTATTACTCCGTAATATTTTATATGTGTTGAAAAGAAAAACCCATGTATTTTGGAACGGAGAGAGTAATAAATACTTATTAACTTTTTCAACCAATAATTGAAGAATTTAAAAGAAAAAATAATCAATAAATATATTTTTTAATAATAATTTTTATTAATCAATCTATTAAAAAATATAAAAGATACAGTACTTATTTTAGATCAACTTTAAAATTTTAAAACGACAATTATTTAGATGGGAGGGATGGATCAGACTTCAGAGGGAGTATTTTTTATTTTATTTTTTTATTTTAGTTGTGAGAGAGGTGGTAGAGTGGCGGGGCCCACCCTCGCTCATCTAGTCTCTGCCTTCCAAGACTCTCTAGTCTCTACCCAGACTGGTCAATGTGCGATGAAAATGGAAATTAAAAGTAAACTTTTGTAAGACCATTTTCTCATATACTTCGCATGTTATTTTATGGGTAAAATCCAACTATGCTCCCTAAACTTTGATGTAGTTTAAATTTTTGGACCTTTACATTCATTTTTGTTGATATAGTTTTTTGTTTTAAAAAAAGTCTAAGATGTTAAAACTATCGATGAAAAAACTTACTTGACCCTTCATGCTTTTGAAGCAAAGTCCTACATAAAAAGAAAATCCTCCGTAGTGGAAAAATCCAATTAATGTAGCGACTGAATATAGTAATTAGATACCAAAAAAAAAAAATAGCATTGTTAATTTTGTTTTTCAATCCATGTCTTTATGAATAATGTTGTTATTTTTTGTTTTGGTCGGCATGAATAATGTTGTTAGAGCAAGCCCAACAGCTTTGATAAAAAATCTCTAAAATAGAGATTAAAATGTCCAAATCTCTAAAAAAAATTCACTCCAACTCCAACAACTTCTCTATTTTACAGATTTTTACATTTATTAAAAACTATAATCAATAAATGTATTTATTAAAGATATTTAATTCTACATTTCTAAAAACTTAATTTAAACTTAAATCTAACATTTAACCTCACATTTGTTGGTGAACTATTATATCTTACCCATCTTCTTGCATGATATCTTAATTTTTTATTATTATTATTATATTCTCATGTGATATTTTTTAAAAACAAAATCTAGCGATAAATTTGATATTTATTTTTTAAATGGTATTAATATTAAATTTAGATTTTTACTATAAAAGTTATCATAAAATTGGATAAAATATAATTCAAACTTAATCTTATTATTTTCAGTTAGTTGATATATATTTTATTATAAATTAGATTGGTTATTAGTCATATATGATTAATTAATTAAATTAATTAACTAATAAGGCTTAATTTATAATTTATAAGAATAAAATCATTCCAATATGAGTTATGAGTTCAAGTGAATATTTTTTGAAGTGAAAATTTTATAAACTAATTTTTTAATGTGAATTTTGTAGCATTAAATTGGATGAAATTAGTTATGCTATTTTATTTATAAAAGTTAACATAGAATTATGATGTTTTGTTCTATCTATATTGATTTAACATAATTAATTTAAATATTATATCAAATTATATCAACTTTTTAATTAATTTTTAAAAATAATTATATTTTTATTACTAGTAATTAAGTATGAAATTATATTTTTTTCTTTATTATGGGTGAAAATGTGGGGTTGCATCATTAAATTCTATATAGGGACAAGTGAACATTAAATTATAGAGATCAACTTCTCTTCCTCCAAATTTAGAGATTTTTTCTCTCTCTATATCAATTTCTCTATTTTAGAGATGGGTTTGGAGAAGCTGTTGGGTGAAAAAAATGGTCATTTTCTCTAAAATCTCTCTTTTTCTCTATTTTAGAGAAGCTGTTGGGCTTGCTCTTATGAATTGTAGCCATAAAGTTTCAATTTCTTAAATAAACATTTAATTAAAGATTTGTTTTTGAAAAATATGGATGTGTGGAGAGGAGGGTTGAAGGTAACAAGATAGATCTTCAACCTTTAAAATTGTGCAAACTTTATGGATGGAGTTTTTAGAGGAACTTTTAGGGTATCTCCCGTGGCCCGTAAATATTCGCGCTTGGTCTATTATATGATTTTGTAGTTTTTCTTCTAGTCCAATTTTGACGTGTTAAACTACCTATAAATATTAATGTAAATTTTCACTTTCATATGCATCTTATTTTCGTCACTCGATCATATCTTTATCCTTTTTATTCGAATCAACAATGAATTTATCTATATCAAAGTCCGACTCAGACCGATGACTGGGGGTCGTGTGCACATGCACACATACGCTAGTAGCCTAGCACACAAGCCGAGTGAGGTTCCATTCTAAAACCAATTGGCAATAGAAAGAGTAGCACATCGACTCCTATACTAGGGCTTGATATGTTCAACTTTCCGATGTGGGACACCAAATCTCATTCACATCTCTAACAATCTAAAAGATCATCATCATCTCACTCTTCAAATGAAACTATTGAGATTTCTAATTCTATCTTTGATTCATTTGAACATGAGCTATATTTCGTCTGTATGGTTCAATAGCTATTAGTTTCAATTTGCACTTGTTTTTTCTTCGTCATAACTTTAAGCAATTCAATGGAGTATTTATTTTCGTTGTATAATTGTGATGATCATCGATCTATAATAAAAAAGATAAAAATCATTTTCTAAAACTATTATTTATGCAATGATAATTCAAATAGTATAGTTATATCGAAAAACTCTTGAACTAATTGCATTGTTTATAGATATAGATTTATATAAATATTAAATAATTAAAAATAAATAAAAGTAAAACAATTAAAAAAAACACATTTGATTTCCAAAAGAAGTCGTCAAATTTAACCTTTTATTTAGAAATGGGCAAAAAAAAAACGTCAAATTGGGTGGGACTTTCGTCTATGATGAGAGTGTAAAATTGTTCAAAACCATTTTTTTCCTACAGTAGGAGATGACCTAAAGAGGATTTTTAGTAGCCATCATTTAAAAATATTTTTCAAGATAATAATGCATTGACCTTGTAAGATTTTTTGAAACAAATAGATAAATTAATAGTATATTTTGAAAAATCTGTATAGTTTTGAAAAATCGATTTATTTATAACCACTAAAACTATTTTCTTTAGCCGAAAAGAAACGGAGGGAATTAAATTAACTAAAGACAACTAGTTTATGTTGATATATTTTCTTCAGTCTTAATTCATTCAATTCATTAACAATGACCCCGTATCAATAATTGGAAATATATTCTTTAAAAAAATAATGGGGATGCTGAAAAACAAAACCAAAAAAAAAAAAAATAATAAGAGTGCCAGATGTACTTTTTGTTTGTTAATATCGTGGCAAGTATCGAAATGATTGAACTTTCAGTAAAATACGAAAACTTTAATATTGAGTAAGATGATGAAGTTTAAAATTTTTAATTATTAAGATAATATAAAGTAATGAATGAGTGAAAGTAATAATGGTTTTATTAAGTAACTTAAACATTAAGCTTTTTTAAAAATAACTATTTATACGAAAACATCAATTATTGTTTGATCATAATAGTTACTCCCTCCATAGAAGTCGTTTGATTTTTTTACACGCATTTTTATGAGATAAAAACTATATAAAATATTTTTTTTTTAATGAATTTTTTTCGATAAATTTATACTTATGACTACTAAGTATGAAATTATTAAAAAAAATTGATCAAAAAAATAATATTTTATAGTGTTTTTATCTCCTAAAAAAGCGTGCAGAAAAAGACAAACGACTTTTATTTTGAAACAGGGGGAGTATTAATTTTTTAAATGAGATCACTTTGGATTTTATTTTGGCAGATACTCCGATTTAGAGAATCTGCTCCCATATACTATAATAGTTACGGAAAATAATCTATCAAAATAGAATAGAGGAAATTGGCCCTCCTCCTCAATTGAATATAGGACCATCGGGCAGTCCAAATTAAGCATTTGTCCACCCGGTCAGATTTCGTTGTACTGTTCTTCTTCTTTGCTTTCCCTTTTCACTTTGTTTCAACGTTTTCGGTTTTTGTCGTTCATCCTTTTACACTAACTATACTCCCTCTCCATTTTAATCGGTACACTAAAAATGGCCGAATCATGCATATCATTGCAAGGTTAGTGCACTGTCGTTGTAATTTGTTGTCGTTTGTCTCCCTCTTTTTGGTCATTGTTTATGGTTTTGTTCGTTTTTGCTACCGAGCCTTTTCCATTGTTGAATTTTGGTTTTAATGTTGTTTTATCCTTTGTATTGTCTTATTATATGTGTAGTTGTATCTGGTGTACGTGGAGCTGGAGTCATATAAACGACAGTTCGATGTGAGTATTTGCTTCTGATCGTTTGTCCGTTGTTTTTTCTTTCTCATATGTACACTATTTTTTTATGGGTGTATTGTTTGTGTTTGTAGGACATTGATTATTGGTTATCTGATAAGGAGAGATTTCGTACTCGGGCTAATATCTACTCTCACCCCGAAGTTTGTGAAGATATTAAAAAGGGTTATCAACTTCTGATTTTCAGCATTTTATGAATAGTTGTTTAGGGTTAGTTTTAGACCTTTAGTACTAGGTTCCAAAATGTGTTTCAATTTCCAGTTAGTTCATCAAATGTTAATGCATGAGGTTGTTTCAAAAAAACAAATGGAAATCTGGTTCAAGGTTGATGGATTGATTGCTCGGTTTTCCTTGTTGGAGTTCCATGTCATAACTGGTATTCCAGTTATTGAATATGATCATGCACCTTTAAAGTCCGGTTCATTTAAGGAATATTTTGGGAGGAAAAAGTGTCATATTCTGATATTTTGAAGATGTTCAAAGTTGAACCTAAGCAGTCCCCAAGGAAGTTAGTTATGGGCTAGACTTATGATTGGGAAGGTGTTGTTAATTAAAAGGTCAGAGGCTGTTAGCTTAACATTTTTATCTCTCATTTGCGATCATGAGAAGTTTGAAAGATATTCCATGAGGTCGAGAATCTTATATTAAGTTGATCAGAAGTTTGAAAAGGGAGGCAATTGTTTCGACTGGCTTTAAACCGAGGGGTATATATGAGCTGTTTGGATATCCTATGGCATTTCAAGTGACATGTTTATTATCTTTTGTCTATTGTTAACTCTGTGTGTGTGCGTTATCATTTATTAAAAGCAACACATATTTTTAATGTATTTTGCAGGCCTGGATAATGGAAGTTTTTCCGTTCATTTCACATAAAATCAATTGCACCTTTAAGTATGTTGAGAATGACCCAATGTCTTTACATTGGGTTTGTGATGTAAAAAACAATTATGAGCAATCAACTTCATTATTTGAAGAAGAAATGGTAAGCTTCTTCATTCTCTAACTGATTTTCAACATCCTTTCAGGGTTCATTGTTTGTCAGCTATCTGTTATGGGCTGTCAGCTAGCTGTCATTATTTGTCAGCTATCCGTCATTGGTTGTCAGCATATCTTTACCTTTTATATATTTTTCTTATAATAGGCTCACATCTACCCAATTTATGGTGAATTTGCAAGGAAGCCTAGGATGGAGTTTGAAGATGAAGTTGCTGATGATGTTTTTGATAACATTGTTAAACCAGTTTTTTTTCAGACGTTCGTAAAAGTTCTATTTGCCATGTTATGGGTGTGAGGAAGCATTTTTATTTGATAAGGTTTGGTCATGATGGTGTTTTGCTTCCTACCCTTCCTTTTCCCACTCTTGTACCTATATATTTCCTTGCTTTGTACCTGCTCTTTGATAATGCATATTTTATATGGGCAATATAGGTAGGCCTTAGTGCAATTAGAGAGTCCATATTGTATGTTTTAGAGTTGATTCGTATCTTGATTAAATTATATTCAAAGACTCGGAATCTACACATTTTATTGGTTAATTTCAGGATTATAGATTCACACTTAGGAGGAGGAATGTTGGTGGAGAAAGCATGGAGCAAATGAACTAAGAAGAGCTAAAGAACAAGAGCGGAAATGAAGAACATGGAGAAATCTCATCCTTAAGGTTCTGAGATGTTGGAATTAGCTTATGAGGTCTTCATGAGAATTGTAGTGCTTGGAAACATCTTTCCAACGCGTATTCATATGCGTCAATCGGACGAATGATGACTCCAAAAAGTGCATTACAAGTTTAGTTTGTTGAAGCTGTCAAAGCTAAAGTGCGAAGCCCACCGGTCTCGCTGTTTCTGAATCTGCGAAGATCAGCTGAATCTTATCTTATGGAAACTTTTATTTATTCTTTCTAGGGTTTTTGCCGACTCCTTTGAGCCTTATATGAGACATATTCAGTAGCTTTATTCATTCAATCTCTTTCTCCATAAACTAATTACAATAAAAAAAGAGATGAGAGGATTTAAGTTTAGGGATTCAAGGTACGTTATACTTACCTAAAATTCTCGTGGTTTTGCTATGATTCAACTTGGTTGGTTGATTTTGAGACTTGATTCCTATGTTATTCATAAGTTTATTTATCATCTTGTTCTTCATTGATTATATCTGTGTTTCTTTCTATGACTGACCATCTAGTTAGGAATTGCATCTATGCTATGAATCCGTTGTTAGTTTCTTGATAGAAAACAGAGTCATTGATTTAGTGATATTTCTATTCGTTTGTAATGGATGATAACAATTAATCTATATCGAGTAGATGTCATTAGGGCCGAATGGGTTGTTTCTTTGTTTCCTAATTGCATTGAATTGATATGTCGATTGGTCTTAAGTACGTGAATCGTTAATACTATTCTTTAGTGATATTGAATAAGATGATTGTATCTTTGCGGAACGACCGATTAAAGGTTAGTCGACATAGGCTTGGGAATAATATTGATATCATCTCAAGGATAAAGTAAATCAACCAATGTTACGAATTGTATGTGAAACCATATGCTCTACTCTTCTATCTTTGATTCGTTATTGCTAACATCTTTATCTTAGTTTATTTGCATTATCCATCTTCATTCATATTCATATTCTATCTTTATTTTCATAATTGAGAAATACACATTGCATTGAAGTATTTGTTTCTCTGTGGGTTCGACCCCTTACTTATTCACTATACTAGTTTACTAGTTAGTTTGGGTTATTATTATTTTTGGCATGGTGAAACCTAACGACATTCATCCCACCACTCTTGCTGCAGTTGATGACGACAATGACTTTGAAGTCTCATTGTTGAGTTTGAAAAGAAAAGTAGCTGATTTTGATCGTGATGCATATGCTAAAAAGAAGAGTAACAAGAAGCGGAAAAATTCAGTGGGCCAATACTATATTCGTAAGAGAAGAAAGTGTAGGAAACATGATGAACCATCTACTTTATTTATTGTAAAATACAGTGAATTATGCTTCAAATTATGCTTCAAATTTAAGATTCAAAAGACTAAAAATGTTGTTGAAGTTGAAAGTGAGAGTTTGTTGTGCATTGATGGGGGAGGGGGGGGAGGAGTGTGCTTGAGGATCATGAAGACATTGTAACTGATAAAATGCAGCTGACAATAAGGTTGATAAAGCTGAGAAAGGGTTAGAGAGTTGACAAAGAAGTTAATGAATGACGAAGTTGTGGGGGAAGATGAAGATAATGAGAATGAGCACAAAGATGGTGGTAATGCTGGTAGCAGTGATGATAATCATGAGGCTGAGTTTTTTTGCTGGTATCGAAGAGGATAAGAACCGTCGTCTTAATGGAGAGATGCCCAAATGGGTAGAAGAAATGGCATCCAAGCTTGATATTTTGAGGGCTACTCCTGACTGGCCACTTAAGCTGATAAGTAGGATTTTTATGTTGAAGAAATCTATTGTTGATCTTCAGAAGGAAGTTAGGGAAATCGGACATATCGGTAGTAGGCAGGGGCGGAGGGAGGGGGGGGGCATGAGTGGCTCGAGCCCCCCCCCCCCCCCGGGTTGGGGGAAAACGCAAAAAAAAATGTATTTTTTTGTAATTTTTTATAATTTAAGGGTTAAAAATAGTTAAAAAGAGCATTGAATCAATAAGTTTTCTTAGCTTAGTTGATATGGGTTGAGGAATAAAGTGATAAGGTCTTGAGTTCGAATCCTCATAGCTTCATTTTAGGGATTTTTTTTCTCCTTTTAGCATTTTAAACTCAAAATAGCTATTTAAATCATACATTTAGTGTGTTTTATACTATATTTCTTATAACAAAAATTGTATCTTATATATATATATCTTCAAAAAAAAAATCCTGAAAATTTAGTTGAGCCCCCCCCCTCGGATTTTTTCTGGCTCCGCCCCTGGTAGTAGGGTTTCGAGTATTGAAAACAAGTTTACGATTTACCCTGTTTGAGTTGATGCGTCTAACATTCTCTGATTCTACAGCTATTCCTTCTGCTGATTTTCCTGCTAAGGTTGTTGCTGATTTTCTGTCTGAATTGAAAGTTGATGCCGAGATTCCTGATAAAGTTGAAGAGAAAAATGATGAGGTCAAAGAAGCTGACATTCCACCTTTAATGAAAGGTGAAGGTGAAGGCACCTTAGTTGAAAGTGAAATTGATGTCACACTTCTTGAACAACAAAAGCCAACTGGCGTTCCAACTTCATTGAAGGGTGAAGGTGAAGGCACCTTAATTGAATGTGAAAATGATGTCACACTTCTTGAGCAACAAAAGCCCCTTGGGTAGGTTAATAAAGATTTAGATGATTCTGAACCAAAGACTCCTCTCCTTATTAAGCCTTCTTTCAGCCATATGAAACTATCACTCCCAATGCTGAAAATGATGAAGCGATGTGTGTAGGCAAGGCTGATATTTGTACAAGCGATGACGATCTTGTTATTAAAGAAGCTGACATTCAACAAAAAAAGGTTGATATTGCATCAAGTTTTGTTGACATTCTTATTGAAGCAACTCAACTTCCACCACCCAAGGATGATATTGTGCCAATTGAATCAACTGACATTCCATTAACAAAGGTTGCAGCTAAGGTTATGGATGGGGTAGAGAATGTTGATAATGTCATTCCCAATGTTGAAATTGATGAAGAGATGTATGTAGCAAATGCTGACATTGAGGTACGTGGTGCTTAGACCTGAGCATGGGTCGGGCCGGGCGGGCTTGGGTCGGGCCTTGACCAATTTTTCGGCCCATTACACCGGGCCGGGCTTGGGCTAGGCCCGGTATTTGGGCCTAATGCCTTGTCCAAGCCTGCACTCTTCGCCGGGCCGGGCCGCCCACCGGGCCAAGCGGGCCTAGCGTCTCAAATTTGTTTTCTATGCGAAATCGAACTAAAAAATATATAAAAAAGGGGGAAATCACACCATTATATAAATACTTTCAAATGCGAAGCAAATCTAGACAATATTAGCTTACTACCAAATGCAAATCAACGTTATATTGTACCAATACTTTTAAGCGACA
The DNA here is from genome assembly GCA_037127255.1 of Persicaria tinctoria. Taxonomy (NCBI): domain Eukaryota; kingdom Viridiplantae; phylum Streptophyta; class Magnoliopsida; order Caryophyllales; family Polygonaceae; genus Persicaria; species Persicaria tinctoria. The sequence goes on from JBANSL010000012.1 coordinate 15,552,360, forward strand.
CTCGGGCTATACGAGAGAGAGCGTTTAGGGTTCTTATTTCTCAATTGGATTTGATTTTGAAGATGAGAGCGTGTAAGATTGAGAATATTTAGCACTTATGAGTAGTATGACACCCGTAATATAGTTATAAATTATAGAAATTATGTATATATTTTTATAATAACCTATATAACTTATATAATTATATTTATATATAATATTAATATAAAACCGGGCTTCACCCTTTTCCCAAGCCCGGCCATGTGGGCCTACCGGGCCGGACCTGGGTCCGGCCCGGTAGGCCCAACTACTCTGTCCAAGCCCGCATATTTTTCAGGGCGGGTTGGGCGGGTCGGGCGGGTTGGCCGCACCACTGTTGCGGTGCTGATGTTGCTCCTAGCGATGCTGGCATTCAATTAAAAGAGGCTGGTATTGGTGTACGTGATGTTGACATTGTTACTAAAGCAACTCACCTCTTATCAAACAAGCCTAATATTGTGCCTCATGATGCTGACATTCATACTAAAGCAACTGACCTTCCATCAGCCAATGCTGACATTGTTCCAAGTGATGCTGAGACTTATACTATAGCAGTTGGTCTTCCATCAACGAAGGTTGTCATTGTGCTTAGCAAGGATGAATATGATGTTGTTGTTAAATGCTTTGATTGTTTTAACGTGTCGAAAGAAGAACATCCTCAATTTCATCAAGAAATTGAACAATTAAGGCGATCAAAGCATATACCTAAAGCAAGCAGTTTTTGTTTGTGTCTCGTTGAAGTTGGGAAGAAGGGGAAAATTCCGAAATACTATGCTTTAAAGTCTTTATTATCTAAAGATTATCAAAATTTCTTGTACTTGTACATCAAATGGAACCGGTGCTTATTTCCGATTATGTGGTTTTGTTTAGTTATATTAATATTTATGATATGCTAACCTTCTCTCTTTTTTGAGTGTGTTACAGGAATTTTGATGTGAAGGGCTATGAGGGTGTTTTGGATAAAGAATTCTTTAAAGTTGTCTGTGGGAGGACACGTGTGTAATTTGCATTGTCAGCATAGTTGGGAAGCTCTTTATCATATGCGGAAGCGAATATCAGAACATCCTTCAGAATATTAGGATATTGTTATATTGGATTGGGTTCTATATTAGTATTATTTACTTAGTGTTGTCTCTTCATACGATGTAGCTTCTGATGTTCTTGAACATGTTGCAAATTATTTTCTTGGCATGTTACCTGCGGATTTTGCTAATGATTGGAGAAAAATGCAACCAAGATACACACACACGACAATATTAAAAATAAGCATTGGTTGGCGCTGGAGATTAACATTGCAGAGAGGAATGTTCTGGTGTATGATTGTAACCAGCACAGTAAAATGATGAGGCAATCATGGAAGCTTTATGGGGCTTAACTGTGTAATTGCCTCATCATTTATGGAAATGTGGAATTTACAATGACTTTGAAGGAACACTAGCATTCAGCTTAGAGAGGGTTCATGATATTATTAACGATGACACTGGGTATGTATATTTTGTTACTTTCATAGTTACATTTGTCAGCATGTATAAAACTATTTAACCATCGAGATTCTACATATTTTCTTGCAGGTGTTGTTGTGGTATTTTTGTCATCAAGGGGATCGAAACTCTTGTGTTTGGTGGGGATATTAGCATGTTTACTCAAGATAAACTTTATATACATCGCGAACTAATGTGTGTAGATCTTATGTAAGAGACCCGGAGCTTCAAATTTTAGGAAAATTACACTGTTGATATTAGTATGCTTACACTGCTGATATTATGTTGCAGTTGGATTTTATTGTATGTGTATGCTGATAAATATTTGTATATGGTAGGGATATTATATGTTGACAACAACAATGATCTAATATGTGCATGTATGATTACATTTCAATCGTTTGTAAGCTACCTATCAGTATGCTTTTGTCAGCTTTTCTATCATTCTTTGTCAACTTATATTTCATCATTTGTCAGGTTTCTGTCATTGTGTTGTCAACTATCTGTCATATTGTATTCATTTTTTCAACTATATATTGGTGTATATATATATATATATATATATATATATATATATATATATATATATATATATATATATATATATATATAGGGTCGCGCTCCGGTGAAAACCAATATTGTGGTAGAAACCGTGAGGAGCGTTTTGATTGGTTGACACTGTGGGGCTCACAGGTGGGGCAATTCTGATAGTAATTTGCAACTTTACCCAAGCTTTATAGAAATTACAAATTTGTTCAAACTTTTTATAATTTTATCAAAGTGAAATAATGAAGATTTATAAATGACTTTTAGTGGTACTAACTACCATAATCTACTAACTATATTATGAATAATAAGTTTTCTGTGGTTTTAAGCCCACCACGCTCTGCAACTAAAACTTTAAGCTAAAGAGGTTTGACCCATACCTGAACGTAGTTACACTGGACCACCGGCGTTCCTTAGCTTCCGGCTTTCTAGAGGTGGCTAACCTTCAACCAGGCCTCCCTTAGTCCAGATTGAGCACAGATCTGTTTCGTTTCCTACCTCAGACCGTAGTCTCTAGCTTTTGGTTTTGTTTTTGAGAGGGTGAAGGGATTTAAATCAAGAAAACAAAGTATTCAAAATATAGTGTTCAATTAAGTAGCTTTCCCTTTCTTAAAAACAAACTTTATTGAATTTGGGAAATATTACAACACACAAGCACTCTTAACTTAGAACTTAAGCACACTTAACACTCATATCAGAAGATCCATTGAAAGGTTTTGAACTTTAGAGTGATGGAAGCACCAATCTACTCAAATTCAAAACGTTTCTACTTCTCTTTCTGATTTACAAACTCTCTTCTCTGTTCTCCTATGGTTTCTCTCTCTGGAATTGTGTGTTGAGAAGTTTGAGGAGAGCCTTTTATATAGAGCTACTTGAAGGGCATTGGATGCCTCTCCATCAACTACATTGATTGGCCTACAGGTTGGCCTGACAAAGCACACAGTAAAAGCACACAGTACAATAATTTTACAGGTTCACGTGATAAAAGCAAAAACAGTAAAAGCAGAAAGTACAATAATTGTGCTTGGTGGATGATGATGGCTTTCAGTCGTCCAGGTTCTGGACCCCTTCGTCTCCCATGTTGGCTTCCAGGTCATCATCATTGTAATCTTGAACTAGATCTAGAGTATTATCAAACTCTAGGTCTTGATCATTGTCTAGATCGAGATCAAGCATTAATCCTTCAGTTTATTCTCGATCCCATGCAATCAGTAAATCGATCATCCTCTCGTGTCCCCTTTGATCTAGAAAGTGACTGGCCTCTATCTCTGCTAAGTAAAGATTGATGGATTCAGTCCTGTTTATGGCTTGCTGCATTAGTGGATTGAGTTGTGGGGTTACGATGAAGGTTGTATTTCCGACTTTGAATATCCCACAATCTGTCTGTCTGAACTTGGTGATGTAGTAGTAGATGTAAAAGAATCCTTTGGCTCTTGCCTCCCAAGTATGTCTTACTACGTCGATTCTTCCTTCCACTACTGGATCTGTCACGTACCAATAGTCTTCCCTCATTAGTAGGAAGATTAGGTAATGCGGTAGCCGGGTTTTTCCCTGGCTAACATCTATGTAGGCACTGATAACACGGCAACAACTTATGTCTTGTATTTTTTTTAATGTTGCTGCTCTGAGGAAGACCTCCTTCTGGAACTTAGTGAAATACTTGTACAAGATGCTTTCTTCTTCTTTCTTTGGCCATGGTCTCCTGTTATTGTGGTGGATTCCATTGCACATTCCATATCTCCACGAATTTAAAAATTCTGCATCTTCACTTGGCATGATGGGTAAGGATAATCCTCCCAATCCGGCGCCAGTGGTTACACAGAAATGGTTACACCATTCTCTTATCGTTGCTGGAGTATCGTGATCTCTTAAAGTTACCATCCAGTAGAAGTTGTCGAAATCTCTCATTTTCCATCTTCTACAGATGTCTTCCTGGAGTTCAGTAGGTAGCTGGAGAACTTTTATAATTATCTCTAGAGTTAACATTCTTATAACCACTCTGTTTCTCGTTTGTAGGAGTCCACGACGGAATCTATTCTCAGTAAATCTTCCAAAATCAACAGAAATATGAAAACTTGGAGGGGAAACCCATCCTTTGTATCCTCTTATTTCTCCTAAGAGATTAATGTCCCATGGGTGGAACACCCATTGCGGATTTTCCCACCGCGTTTGATTTCTCTGATCCATCAGCTAACTCTCTTGTTAAGCTGTCAGCAAGATAATTTTTAGATCCCTGCACATGTTCAATGGTAAAAGTGAATTGATTAAGGGCTAATTGCCAACGCAGGAGTCTCCCATGCGCTTTCATATTATCAAGATTGTTATTTATGAAACCCAATATTCCTTTACAATCGGTTCTGACTGTAAAAGGTTTAGGAGCTAGGAAGATTATAAATTTTCGGATTCCCCGATAAATTGCAAGAATCTCCTTCTCCATGACAGTATAATTATACTCAGATTTGTTGAAGCTGCCACTGCTATACCTGCAAAGCTTGTTATCTTTCTTTATTTTTAAAACAGCCCCCCAATGATAATCACTAGCATCTGTTTCAAGAACTAACTCATCATCTTCATTAGGTAAAGTTAATATTGGAAGTTTTTCACATCTTCTTTTAAGTTCTTTGATTACTTTAGTATCTGATTGAGTCCAACTCCAAACCTGATCTTTCTTTAATTTTATCTGAAGAGGTTTTCTCAATTTGGCTAGATCTTTTATAAAATCAGACGCATAAGTAAGACAACCTAGAAATCTTTCTAGTTGTTTTCTATCTTTGATTTCATCAGGAAATTTTTCTACCTTTTCTAGAATATGTTCTTGCAAAATAATTTGACCAGCTTTAATCTTTAATCCTAGGAACTCAATTTCAGGTTCAGCATAAATGCATTTTTTCTGTCCTAAAATGATTCCATGGTCAATACATTTTTGAGTTATAGCTTTCAAGTCATGCTTATGTTGTTCTATAGTTTTAGAGAAGATTAAGATATCATCAATGTAAACAAGACAACAATGTTTAAACTCTTTAAAGACATTGTCCATTCTTCTCTGAAATATTTGTGGTGCATTTTTCAAACCAAAGGGCATGACTACCCATTCATAGTGTCCTTGAGGAGCACTAAATGCAGTAAGTGGAATACTTTTTTCATCCATTCTTACCTGCCAATAACCACTTTTACAATCCATTTTAGAGAACCAAGTGGCTCCCTGTATTCTATTAAATAAAATTGTTTTATTAGGGATATAATATCCATCAAAAACAGTATTATCATTAAGCTTTTTATAATTGATAACCATTCTAGCTTTTCCTCTTTTTTCTTCTGCATGATTCCTGACCATAAAGGCAGGACTAGAATGAGGACTTTTACTTTCTCGAATTAAGCCTTTCTTTAAGAGTTCATCAATCTGTTCTTTAAATTCTTGTTGATCCTTATAAGTGTAAACCATCTGTTTTACTCTAATAACAGCTTTAGGATCTATTAGCTCTATGGTAGCAAATGATTTATCTTTTTCCCAAAATTTTAAAGGATTTTCAGAATATAACTCCTTACACATTTTTTCTTGTTGTTTAAGAATTTTATCTTTTAATGTTACTTCACATATAGAGAGTGCAAATTCCCTTTGTGTAGGAAGAATATATTCCTCACCACGCTTAGTGCGCGTAAACTCTATTGCTTGGTGTGTATAAGCTTGTTTAATCTTTTTAACCCAAGCATCTTCTCCATGAATGTTAAAGACCATCATGTCTAGGTGCTGAGTTACTGGGACATGGAGTCTTTGGAAATTATTTCCAATTAACATATCATGTGAGGGTTGATTAGTAGCCCAGAGTGTAGGAATTACACATTGGACTCCTCTTATCATGATAGGTACATCAGAAGCTAATTCTGAATGAACCATGATACTATCATCAGCTATTCTAACTTGGATTGGTCTACGAGACTTCTGCCAAATAAACTCAGGAAATAATGCCTTCTTTCCAAAGCATACTGAACATCCAGTGTCTACAAAGGCACATAACTCATATTTATTGAACCCTTCTAAGCAAATACTTATCGGGATATAAATGCTATTAGGGTTGGTAATCCTATAATTTTTCTTCAGTGATTCTCTACTGACATGTTCAAAGCTTTCTTCTACTCTCATATTATCTCCATAGAGATGTCTGAGGTCTATTACTTCCATTCTCATTCCTAATTCTTCATCAAATAAAGAATCTGTGATAGATTCTTTTAAATCTTTAGCCCTTGGATCATTTTCATAGATAGGTTCACTAAAGGTTTTAGTTTGGTATCCTATTATCTTTCCTTTCTGTTCGGAACTAGATGATCCTTCTTGATTTTCTCTAACCTTTTGAACTATTGGAGGAATTGATGTTATCGATTCCCTAAATTGGCTAGAGCCTAAGTCTATATTATGTCTAGGTGGTTCTTTTATAATTCTATTTTCTAACCTCTTGTTTAATGCTGCTATCATGCTTACTATATCTTCATCTACCACAAACGATTTGTCTTTTCTGCTTGTAGTAGCTCCCTGATTCCTTTGAGTAATACTAAGATTAGGATTGATCCTAAAACTAGTGTTCCTGGATAAACTTGGACATCTAGAAAGACTGACTGGTGGTTTAGCATTCGTATGGATTCTACCTTTTTCATCTATGGTTAAAACTTTATTACTGCTAGTACCCGTAGAATTTTCAAATGCGTTTATCCAAATAGTCTTAAGTTTTATCTGATCAGGTCTTAACTTAACAGGTACAACTTCTTTGCTTGGACTTACCACCTCGTGTTTCTCAGCTTCTACTATATGGCACTTTTGTGGAGGATTTGTAGTATTTTCAAGTTTATAAACTACCTTCCATTTTAATTGTAAAGGATAAGTTCCTTTATGCATACTAATACCTTCTGTTAATAATTTTATAGCTAAGAACTTAGAGGCATAATGATCTTCTAGACTAACATAATAGTTAGGCCTACAGATCCAAGAAACTGCTCCTTGACTCAAATTACAGACTATACCACTGATGCATTGATCACTAAACTTTTTATGCCTAATGTCACAAACAAAATTAATGCATTGCACATCTTTTCCATAGTCTTGTAATGGAGTTATAATTACTTGGATGCCACATATGAAAATATATTTAAATTTTTTATCTTTGTTATGTTTCTGAATGTTTGCCCAATTGATTAAGTTTACTTCAGTTGCTTGATTTTCATTATTCTTGACAGTTACATCTCCAGACATTTCTTCACAAACATATTTAGCATATTTAGAGAATAATGATTTTTTAACAAACTGTTCTTTAGCGATGATCGGGAAGTCAACCCCTGATCTCGTCATTTCTTCAACTTGTTCCTCATCAATAGAGGTTTCAGCTTGCTGAAGTTGAGCTAAAGTAGTCATTTCATATTCATCAAAGAACTCACTAGGAATTTCTCCTTCCATCATTTCATTAATTTCTTCACCTTCTATTGACTCATTTTCAGATTCTATATCTTCTTCAAGCTTTTCTTCTATTATTTCTACTATCCCTTTGTTATTTCTTAGGGCTAGATATACTGCTTCATCTTCAGATAGCTCGATGTAATCCAAACTTCCTAGGGCTTCTGCTAATATGTTGTTCTTCTTGTTTTTGCATTCATTAGCATAATGACCGGATTCTCCGCATGCCCAACACTTGCAGTTTTTCTTTTTTCTCAGGACAGAACGAGGCTTTCTGGAAAAACCTTCTATTTTTAGAGAATGGTCTTTTATAATACTTCTTATAATATTTTTCACCTCTTTGTTTATTGAAACTTTTTCTTTTATAGTTTCGTTTTCCTTGGTAATCCCTATTATTACATCCCCATTCTGTTGGCGTCTCCCAACAAGTTAAGAATTGTTTTTTCATTCTTTGGGTGCTTCTTACGTCTCGACATTTTTTCTCGACCCATTCCTAACATAGGAAATCCTGTTACCAAGAGTATCTTTATCTCTATTTTTAATTAATTCTCTATACTCTTCACTTATTTGTTCATTAATTGGGGCAGGAAGTTTATCAAAGAACATTTGTAGATTAGTGCTGTTTTCCCCTATCTTATAGTAATACTTCTCGAATTATGTTATATAATTATCGACATATTTCATGTTACAGATTTCAAGATTGTTTAAGGTTCTTTGCCATTTTAAAGCTTCCTTATCTTCATCTTCCTTTTCTCCAATGAATTCGTCTTCTATTAATTCACATATTAAGGTGAACATCGTCACTGGGCTTGCTAAATTCTTAAGCTCTTGTTTTGGTTCATCACCAATAGCTCCATACCAGCCGACAATACATCCATAGAAACTATGTTCTATGTAATTAAGGAATTGAGAAGAGTTCCATCCTACGTTCATGTTTAATACACTCATCATACTTTTCTTCCAGAACTCTATGATTTCACGCCTATTCCTTATACCATCTAGGTTTAATTTATAACCTGTTTCACTTATGGGTTCTAGATTAATTTCTCTTTGATTTGGTCTATGGTTTGGCATAATGCTTACTCCAAATCTTTCCTTCTTCTCCAGAAATTCTCTAGGTTTTAACCTAGGTCTGTAATTACTAGTCGAACCATGTTCATTTCTTTTGTAATGTCTTCTAGCTTCATTTTGTTCTACAGGTTCATTCTCCTTCAGCCTTCTTTGTCTTAAAATTTCATTTAACCTTCTTTGGACTTTAGATATGGGAATGTTTTCCATATCTTTTAGGTTAATTAATCCCATTTGTTGATACACAGCTTCTTCATCCGAATTCTTTTCAGACTCGTCTTCGCTCATGACCTCTTGGTTCATAAAGTTGGTTTCAATGGCTTTTTGTTTTTGTAATTTCATCTTCCATTCTGGGTCATCCAACTTAGTGCTGAATCTCCTTGTTTGTCGAAGTGGATGGTGATTCATTTTTAAGATTTTCGTCTTGGTCTTCTTCTACTGTTTCCTTGTTCTTTATATTATCTAACTTTTTTTTGGATTTTTTAAATGGATAACTGTATTTAAAAGGATCTTCTTTCTTAATCTCACCACCTGATGTTAGGCTTATCTGATGGCTAATTTCGTAAATGGCTTTTAGATTTGTTGAGTGATGTACTTCGCCTGTCTCTTTTACAGTCTTAAATATTTTACTGTTAATCTCAATATATAATTGTTCTAATTTTTTAACTTTGAGTTTTAGATCTATTAGTTGGTCTGAAATGACATTTAAAATTGCTCCAAAATGCTTATCGTTTACATCTAAATGTAAGGCATGAGGATAAGTCTTATGGGGGCAATTAGTAGACACCTCCAGATTGTCTTATAGATAAATACAGATTGTTTTTAATTAACTAGGCTCTGATACCAAATTGCAGGATCACTCTTAATATAATATAAATGCGGAATATTAAAGATAACTTAAAATAATACACAAATTAAAATTCTAAAACTAATGGCTATTTTCTTTAATTTTTGGTTGGATTTTAGTGGAAAAGTGGAGGGGTCCACTGTTAAAAAGCAGCCAATAGGATTAGTCCTTTCGGTTTTCACTATAATAAATGGTCCTCACCCGAGTCAATCCCTATATATATATATATATATATATATATATATATATATATATATATATATATATATATATATATATATATATATATATATATGCTGGCAAACTCGCGAATAAAATCAAGAATATGTGTTGATGTTTTGATGACAAACGAATACAATCGAAACTGGAAAGCGAATTTGGGAGGCGGATTTTGGAGGTTTTGGGGGAAGCAAATTTCGGAGGGGAAATTGTGAAGCAAATTTGGGGGAGCTGATGTTATGATGACGCGGACAGGAGGTTAGGGGTGATTGGTATGACATTTACCTAATAAATCTTGGATTTTGGCTATTTAATTAATTAGGTCTTATTATATGGACATTTACTTTTTTTTTATAATCCCAATAGAATATTATAAAATATTCTTAAATGACTTATCATGAAAAATTACGGTTTTCTCTTCAAGCCAATTTTTGTAGGCTAAAATATGAAAATTCTCTATATAACAATGTACATTTTACTATTGATTGTTTATATACCTCATTTCTCACTTACCCATATGTGTTATCCTTTCAATTTTAAATTACTAATTGCTAGAGTGGATCAATCAAGATTTGTTACTTCGTAGGTATGATAATAACAATATATTCCTGGTACGGTGGATCAACATAAAATGAAGAAGATGGCGTTCAATTGAGATGGAGAGGGACATTCCAAGTCACATTACCATTTATTGTGATTGAGAATGTAATGTTAATGAATTCAAAGTGGATTATAAGTTGTATGGAAATTTTGAATTCACAATTTTGAAGTAATAACTTTAGAACAAAATATGATAAATATGTAATTGAAGTCGATCTAAATAGTGTCTTCGAAACAAATAATGGTTATAAAGAGAGTAATGTGGATCTACAAAATATTAGATGATTGTAAGTTTTAATGTGTTTGAGTAGTTTGTAGTTTCAATTTCTATTTGTTATTTTGTAGGTTTTATACTTTAAAATATAGGAATTGTCACAAATTAGTACTTATTTTGATCCAGTGTATGATTTTGATGGTTTTATAATTAAAAATGAATGTGAATTTCTTAAAATATTATTGATACAAAAATAATTCAAATATGTCAAATTAAAATCATAATCCATATTGAACAACTCGATAATATTTTACAATGCTATAACTTTTATTTTAAGTATAATCACAATATATTAATGTATATATATAATTTTATTTTTATAGAATTATATAAATGGTAAGTAATTAAAAATAAAATAAGTGAAATTCACATTTGGCCTTTCAACATTCCAAGCCATATATGGTCACTGATTTAGAAATAGCTTGCCAAAAAATTGGTCAAAATAGAAAATGACCTGGGTGGGGGAGAAAATATGTCAAAATAATAATTATATCCTAGGATGGGAGATGCTCTTTGTACATATAAAATTAAGTAATTATTACACATACAAGCTAGTCCATAATTTTTTTAGAACTGACGGAGGGAAAACCTATCGTTGATCCGCCAAAGAAAACTCAAACCTATAGCAAGTATAGCAATAAGCAAGAGGTCGATCCACAGGGAAAGTTATAACTCAAGTATAATTCAGGTGTCAATCAAAGTAACCAGTTTGGGGGGTTTTCGTGTGTGAAAGTTTCGCCTTTTACCAAAGCAAAGTAAAGAAAGCAAACAAAAGTAAATGATTTTAATTCAGACAATTGGGAGAAGCAATTCTACCTACAATTTTCCACTTTATTTGGTTGAAGCGATCCTTGTAACTTCTTCTCGTCCTATTAAGTTTCCTATGAATGCCCTTATCCCGACCTAATATAGTTACTAGTCCAACCAGTCCTAGCAACCCTTATCAATCGAACAGTCCCTAAAGAAGGATTTAACCCAATTGATAGTTTTAAGTTCAGATATTTGCCAAGGTATTTGCAGTCCCTAAAGAGGGATTTAACAACACATTCAACTTCCTACTCATTCAATTAGTTCAACCAGCCCTAAAGAAATAAGTTTGCCACTTAGGTTAAGGTTCACAACTAGGAATCTACAAAACCTTAGCAATTGAATTGATTCTAACTAGTTGCGCGGGCTAGATAGAATAAAACAATAGACAATCAAGCACAAAGAAGTTGAAGCATTCAAATATAGGAATCAAGGAACGAGAATTAGAAACTCACAATCAATCCAAATAAAGCTTCAAATTGTAGGTAGAATAGATGAGTTTAGTTCCTTATGGAAGACATCGCTCAAATCTCTAAAGTGTTTGATGAATGAAAGAATAAAATAGAAGTGACTGAAAAATAACTTAATTCGGCCTTATATATGATCCCAAGTTGGCCATGAAACAAAATAATAAGATCTAGGGTTTTTAGTAATCAAAACACTACGCACCAGCGCTGACAACCAATGCTACGGCCGCGACATCAGCAACTTTCTCCATGCCCGCTGCAGCGGTCCTTACTGCGGTCGCGACACGCATGCTGCGGCCGCAGCATCCTGTTTGCCGGTTCTTCTTGTTTAGTTTTGCGGGTATCTTCACTTGTCCTTGCTTTTCTTCCTTCCTTGCTTCTTTCCAATGTTTCTTGTATTCCTCTTCAAGGTATTGCATCTCCCAATTGTGTTCCGTTCAATTTGCAAGATAACCGCAAATTTGCGCAGAATCCGAACTCTTCTAGAATAATCACAACATGCAATTTAGCAACAAAGTATGAAAGAAATGCAACCTAACTAAACTAAAAATGCCTATAATGCCTATCTAAGATATGCATTATCAAATTCCCCCACACTTAACCTTTGCTTGTCCTCAAGCAATGATAGAATGAACATGAATCAATGTATCCCACATGAAATCCCTTCAAGTTTCAACCTCATCAAAAAGCAACATCATTGCAGGTGAAATCATAAACCAAGCAAACAAACGTCATAGCATGTATTATAGGGATCAAAGCTTAGAAGTAGACATTATCCAACTTCACCAGAAATATGTGTTTCACTCATGTGTTTAGGCTTTAAGGTACAACTCTCAACTCAAACCAAAATGCACTAAGCTCATAGACATTGACCACCATATCACCAAATATCTACTGAAATGTCATTACTTGCGGGACACAATAAAGACAACAAAGTAAAATGAGACACTTTTTTTTCTTTTTCTTGTCTTGTTTTCCTTTTCCTCTTTTTTTTTCTTTTTTTTTTCTTTTTTTTTTCTTGTCTTGGTGCTTTCCTTACGCGAGGCGCAAACATGAGTGTCATGAATGGCCCCGGTCTATCAACACCTCAACCTACTAATATGAAGTCCACTTGAATATCTTTTAACGCAAGTTGCAAACATGGGTGTCATGAATGAACTTGGTTACTCAATGATCAAGTTTTCTTTCCTAGTGGATAGTTTTCAACACCTTTTTGCGCGAATCATACCCATGGGTGCCATGCATAGATCCGGTTACTAAGTGCATCAACCATTGCCACCTTATTCACTAAATATGTACAAATTTAAACAAAAGACTCAAAATATAACATAAACTCCGCAAGCAACAAACATGTGCATCGGTCTTTAAAAATAGATATTGCAGTGAATGCCAAGAAGTAACAACATTAGGAGAGTAATTCACACAATTGAGCAAAAGAATTCAAATAAGGCCAAACATTCTCACAAGGCACTTCAATCATACTTTAGCTCAATCATACATGCTCAATTATATTTGCTAGCTCATGTTCCACAAAAATCAAATATAGACAAGACAAAAACATCTAGAACTCCATGGGATTTAAATGATTATGCTTGAAATTTAAATTAGAGGACAAACTAAGCCATATGGGTATTTGAATAACACATATGTATGCAATGCATGATTATTATTTTTGATTTTCGATTTTTTTTTTAATCCGAAAATGCAGAAATAAATAAATTAAATTAGACAAAAATGTGCATTGCATACACATATGTATGCAATGCATGATTATTCATGACACCCAAGTTGCAAACATGGGTGTCATGAATGAACTTGGTTACTCAATGATCAAGTTTTCTTTCCTAGTGGATAGTTTTCAACACCTTTTTGCGTGAATCATACCCATGGGTGCCATGCATAGATCCGGTTACTAAGTGCATCAACCATTGCCACCTTATTCACTAAATATGTACAAATTTAAACAAAAGACTCAAAATATAACATAAACTCCGCAAGCAACAAACATGTGCATCGGTCTTTAAAAATAGATATTGCAGTGAATGCCAAGAAGTAACAACATTAGGAGAGTAATTCACACAATTGAGCAAAAGAATTCAAATAAGGCCAAACATTCTCACAGGGCACTTCAATCATACTTTAGCTCAATCATACATGCTCAATTATATTTGCTAGCTCATGTTCCACAAAAATCAAATATAGACAAGACAAAAACATCTAGAACTCCATGGGATTTAAATGATTATGCTTGAAATTTAAATTAGAGGACAAACTAAGCCATATGGGTATTTGAATAACACATATGTATGCAATGCATGATTATTTTTGGATTTTCGATTTTTTTTTAATCCGAAAATGCATAAATAAATAAATTAAATTAGACAAAAATCAAATAAACTCAACAGAAATTAAATAAACTAAATAACTATTACAGAAACTTAAACATGTGTGCAGGAATTTAAACATGATCTAAGAAATGACATAATATACATATAATCTTTCTCCCAAGCAACGACACCAAATTTGACGGAGGGAAAACCTGTCGTTAATCCGCCAAAGAAAACTCAAATCTATAACAAGTATAGCAATAAGAAAGAGGTCAATCCACAAGGAAAGTTATAATTCCAGTTTGATTCAAGTGTCATTCAAAGTAACCAAATTGGGGGGGGGGGGGGGAGGGTTTGTGTGTGAAAGTTCCGCCTTTTTATCAAAATGGAGTAAAGGAAGCAAACAAAAGTAAATGATTTTAATTCAGACAATTGGGAGAAGCAATTCTACCTACAATTTTTCACTTTATTTGGTTGAAGCGGTCCTTGTAACTTCTTCTCGTCCTATTAAGTTTCCTATGAATGCCCTTGTCCCGACCTAATATAGTTACTAGTCCAACCAGTCCTAGTAACCCATCAATCGAACAGTCCCTATAAAGAAGGATTTAACCCAATTGATAGCTTTAAGTTCAGAGATTAGCCAAGGTATTTGCAATCCCTAAAGAGGGATTTAACAACACATTCAACTTCCTACTCATTCAATTAGTTGAACCGGCCATAAAGGAACAAGTTTGCCACTTAGGTTAAGGTTCACCACCAGAAATCTAAAAAACCTTAGCAATTGAATTGATTCTAACTAGTTGCGCGGGCTAGATATAATAAAACAATAGACAATCAAGCACAAAGAAGTTGAAGCATTCAAATATAGGAATTAAGGAACGGGAATTAGAAACTCACAATCAATCCAAATAAAGCTTCAAATTGAAAGCAGAATAGATGAGTTTAGTTCCTCATGGAAGACATCGCTCAAATCTCTAAAGTGTCTGATGAATGAAAGAATAGAATAGAAGTGACTGAAAAATAACTTAATTCGGCCTTATATATGATCCCAAGTCGGCCGTGAAACAAAATAATAAGATCTAGGATTTTTATTAATCAAAACGCTGCGCACCAGCGCTGACGACCAATGATGCGGCCGCGGCATATGCTGCGGCCGCGACATCAGTAACTTTCTCCATGCCCGCTACAGCGGTCCTTGCTGCGGCCACAACACGCATGTTGCGGCCGCGGCATCCTGTTTGCCGGTTCTTCTTGTTTAGTTTTGCGGGTATCTTCACTTGTCCTTGCTTTTCTTCCTTCCTTGCTTCTTTCCAATGTTTCTTGTATTCCTCTTCAAGGTATTGCATCTCCCAATTGTGTTCCGATTCAATCTGCAAGATAACTACAAATTTGCGCAGAATTCGAACTCTTCTAGAATAATCACAAGATGCTATTTAGCAACAAAGTATGAAAGAAATGCAACCTAAGTAAACTAAAAATGCATATAATGCCTATCTAAGATATGTATTATCAAGAACAAACCAACTCATCTCATTCCATTTCCTTGAATTTGGTAAATAAAGAGCGGTCATCCGGAATTCGAACCGGGGACCATTCCGGAATGGTTCATCTAATTCCATTTCCGTTTCCAAAACTATAGCAACGTCAACAGGAAACGGTTATAAAGAAAAAAAATAAGGAGTGACACACAAGTGTGATTGTTGCTAAAGCATGAGCAACCTTATTCCCCTCGTAAAAGGAAAAACTATTTAATCGAAAGAATTAGCTAAAGCATTAATCAAAGAAATAAGATTGTATAAGACACGCACTCTCTTCTCTCCATTCTTGATCTTGGCAATTAACGGTTGGCAATCAGACTCCACTAATTTTATTATCAACCCTCTTCAATTTCTATCATTTCCTCATTTATCCATCTCATTTTTCAATAATTTTATTCTCAACCCTCTCCAATTCATTTTCTACTTTCCACAATAGTCAGGTTATCCAAATCACTTTTTTTTATCTCACCCCAATAAAAAAGAGAAAGAAAAATGATTTATTATAAGGGCACGTATCATTTTATTGATTTCGGATTTGAAACAATATATAAAGCCACATAAAAAATGAGAAGGTCGTCCATAATGGTCGGGTTGCTCAAATCGGATGAAAAAGGTAAAATGGAAAGGTTTGGTTCCCCACCATTGGACCATTATGATGCTTTTTTTTTACAGTAGACAACCATTAGAATGTCTTTGCAACCATTAGGATGCTCTTAAAGGTTTCATTTTATAGGTAGATAAAGGTGATTAAGTATTTAAACTTAATGAGTTGTATGTGTAAATATATTTACATTAAACTATTAAATTTCTACCAGTCTGATCCAAATTAGTTGATAAGAGAGGAGAAAAATACAGTAATATTCATTTTTAATCTAATTTAATAAAACTGTTTTTTTTTTTTTATCTAATTTAAGAAAACTGTTTTTTTGTAATGAATTGATATGAAGTTAATTTGATTCTTTAATTCGAATCATCATTAAAGTAAAGGAGGGAATTTTATTTGAAAAATTATTTTAGATATCTTACCTACTACTGTTCGTCTAAATAGATATATAAATAGAGTTTCTTCTACTTGTTCTCTTTGTAATTCTGATATAGAAGATACAACTCATTTATTGTTTAATTGTCAGATTACCAGATCCCTCATTCAAAATTTGGGTGTTAAATTGCGAAAATGTTATGTTATACCAAATTTAACAAGTGATGTCTCTGAAAATATTCTAAATACTAGGGCTCTTAATATATATTTTACAAACCTGTGCCATTTATGACATTCAATTTGGGAGCTGCGAAATGGAATTATTTTTCGTAACAGCTTTGATAAGGGTATTATCAATGTGTTAACTTATACTATTGATAAGATTTCATGCTGGAGTAAAGAACAAGTGAAAACCAAATCAACAAAACGTAGTAGGCCCCCTGATAAAATAATTTGGAAATGTCCTCCGATAAATGTCGTCAAGATTAATGTAGATGCTTCGGTTAATATTGGTAGTCATCATCAGATTGGGTGCATTCTTAGGAATAATTATTAGTCATGTTATTCGGATACATAAATGCAATATTAGGATAAGCTATTTCATCATAACTGAAGCGTTTGCAGTATATGCATGTATAAAATTAGCAGTTGAGCTTAGGATACGGAGAACCATAGTTGAAAGTGATTGCTCAATCGTTATCAATGTCATTAATCAGGGGAACAACATACCATGGGAGGTGGTGCAAATAGTTCAAGAAATTCGTTCATTTAGTGAAGATTTTTAGACCATCACATTCCAGGCTTCCAACATTGCTATAGAGAGGTGAATTCTCCTAGCATAATCTCAGCTGAGTTGTAATGTTATTTTAAGTTCTTGTTGTGGGTTCCAGAACATCATCATGTTTGATGATTATGGATTTCGGTAGAACATCCAACTTTTTGTCTACTATAAAAAAAAAAAAAAAAAAAGGTAAAGGAGGGAATTATATCAAAGCTAAAGAGTATTTATAAATTAAAGAGATTATTATGATCTCAAATCATTAAATAGTTACTGGGAGAATCCGTGAGAAATAGGCGATTTCCGGCGTCCGCTTTTTGTCTAGTTTTCTTTTTGGTTTCATTTAACTCCACAACTACCACACATCAACGATAAAACCCTAGGGCTATAGGCGATTTCCGGCGTCCGCTTCCTGGTGGTCTCCGACTCGCCTCTCTCTCTCCGGTCTAGGGCTGTGAGAGCTAGGTATTCCCTCGCCGGCATCGTGCGAGATTCACCGTGGTTAGGGGGACGTCTAGGGCATTGGATTCTTACGGTTTGCACAGGTATTCGATTGGAGGACAGGTATGGGGAACAAAGGGAAAGAGATTCATCCAACAGCAGATGAGACGGTTGTCATCGAGGGGGATGAAGCGATCAAGGATAGTGTCTCGGTACAGTCAAAGATGTCCCTCATCGGGACAGTTCTCTCATCTAGGGCACCGAACGCTCAAGCGCTGAAATCGACCATGAAAGGGGCGTGGCGTACTAGACAGGGATTCATATTTCGGGAGATCAAAGAGAACCTCTTTAGCTTCCAGTTCAGCACAGTGGAGGACAAGGAGAAGGTTATCAAAGGCGGCCCGTGGTCCTTCGACAGAGCACTGTTGGTGTTAAAGGAACCGGGAATGGAGCAATCGTCGGCAATCAGGTTCACAAAATGTGCTTTTTGGATTCGTGTTTATGATCTTCCTCTTGCGGCATATACTAGAGCTATGGCTGAAAAAATAGGGCAAGTGTTTGGGGGTCTAGTGGATATGAATGAGGAGGAGCTGGTGGTGTGCAGCAGATTCCTTCGCATGAAAGTGACTGTCGACCTGCAAAAGCCGCTGCGTAGGGGGCTGATGATATCGTTTGGTGGGAAGCGGATGTGGGTAGAGATCAAATATGAACGGCTTCCTAATTTTTGCTACATGTGCGGAATGCTAGGTCATACAGAACTTGAATGCAAGAGCAATGAGGAGGAGCGGTTCCAAGGGGAGTACGGCGATTGGATGAGAGCTTCACCGGTCAAAATCATTAGGGAAAGGAACAGTGTTGATAGAGAGGAGGAGAGAAGGGTTCTCGAAAAGATGACGGGGAAGGGTGATGAGAAGGAACTGGAAACTGAACGAAGGGAGGGACGGAGGAAAACCTTATTAGAAATACTAGAGGAGAGGGAGGAGGAGGAGGCAGGGAAGGATGTCGAGGAGAGGGAGTTGGGGGAGGATGAGGAATTCATAGTTGAGCGAGTGAACCAGGTATCGCTAGTGGAGGGGGACGACAAGCGTGAAGAGTTGGGAGGAGAGCTTAATAATATGACCAATGGGGGCAATGGGGGGTTAATACAGGGAGGAGGTGCGAGCTCAATGAAAGAGGGAGGGGGGCCGAAGGTCAAGGGGAGTTGGAAGAGGGCGGCAAGGAACAACGCTAAGAAAGGAGACGGGATAGGTGGCCCGAGAATATTAGGGAATAAGAGGAAGGAGGGAGTGGCGGCAGATGATGATGAGACTATGAGCAGCGATGATTGGGATAGAGTGGAGGTTACTGATGGGGTTCGAAGCAAAAGACTGAGGGTTGAGATTATTCCACCCGAAAAAATTATATCGGCCGGGGATATTATCCCCCGCCGGGAGCCATGAATTGCATAAGCTTTAACTGCCGGGGAGTGGGGGAGGCCCGCGCAGTTCAAAAACTTACCGATATGGTAAGAAGGGAGGCCCCAAAAGTCCTCTTTCTCATGGAAACTAAAAGTAGGAGGGAGAGGATGGAGTCAATAAGGGTAAAGCTGGGTTTTAAGGGGGTGTTCACAGTCGATTGTGTGGGCAGGTCGGGGGGTCTGGCTTTGTTTTGGGAAGAGGAGTGCGAAGTTAGCATCATTTCATACACCCAGCACCATATCGATGCCACATTAAAGGTTGGAGATGAGCAGGAATGGAGGGTGACAGGGGTGTATGGATGGCCGGAGAGCGTCAACAAGCACCTTACGATGGGTTTGCTCCGGAGATTGCACGAGGAGCCAGCTGCTGCTTGGCTGTGCATGGGTGATTTCAATCTTCTCACTGCAGTGGAGGACAAACAAGGGGGTCGGGCACCTCAAGTGGACAGGTTGATCGAGTTTAGAGAGGTGCTAGAGGCTTGCGAGCTAAGGGATATTCCGTTTTCGGGAAATCGGTTCACTTGGGATAATGAGAGGGAGGGGGAGGCTTTCGTGCAGGAAAGGTTGGATATGGCCTTTGGTAATGATCAGTTGTTGGATATGTTCCCGAACATTATAGTACGCCATCTTGGTAGGTGCCATTCGGATCACATCCCGATTAAAGTTTGTCTGCAAGGGGGAGAAGGGGATAGCAATCATAAGGGGGAGCGGCCATTTCGCTTTGAGGCAATGTGGTTGACGGAAGAGGATAGTATGGAAGTGATTATTAATGCATGGGAAAATCCGGGATCATCGCATGTTTCGCCCAGCATCGAGGGCAAGATCGAGAGGTGTGCGGTGGACCTGAAAGATTGGGACAAGGTGTGGTTTGGCAATGTTAAAGTGGAACTAGGAAAGGTCCGGAAAAGGCTGACGGAATTGGGGAATATGGAAATGACAGGGCTGTTGGTGAAGGAGAGACGGGGGCTGGAAAGGAAAGAGAAGTTGTTGATGGATAAGGAAGAGGTTATGTGGTTTCAAAGGGCTAGGGCGAATGAGTTTCGGTGTGGGGATAGAAACACCAGTTTTTTCCACAAGAAGGCCACGGGAAGGAGGAAAAGGAATATGGTGCGAAAATTGATAGGGGAGGATGGCAGAGAGGAGTATAGTTGGGCTGGGAAGAACGCGGTGGCGATTGATTACTTTTGTAAATTGTTTGAATCCAATGTCTTAGCCAACCCTGATACGGCTACTCAAGGAATCGAGCCTCTCGTGTCGGCGGAAGATAACCATGAGCTGTCATGTCCCTTCACCGCTGGAGAGGTAAAATCTGCCCTTTTTTCTATGCATCCCACAAAAGCTCCGGGTCCGGACGGGATGCCAGCACTTTTTTACCAAAAATGTTGGCATATCGTCGGGAACGATGTCACTAGGTTTGTTCTTGGGATTCTGAATGGCCAGCCGATACCTCCGGGATTGAATCACACTTTCATAACTTTGATCCCGAAGGTTTCGGACCCATGCAGAATGAAGGATCTTCGACCAATCAGTCTATGCAATGTGTTGTATAAGATTATTTCGAAAGTACTAACCAACAGGTTGAAGAAAGTCCTAGGGAAGCTGATAGCACCTAGTCAGAGTGCTTTTGTACCCGGCAGGCTCATAACAGATAATGTACTTGCTGCCTTCGAAGTTTTCCACCATATGAAGACAAGGAAAGGGAAGAAAGGGTTCATGGCCCTGAAACTGGATATGGCAAAGGCGTATGATCGAGTCGAATGGGGTTTTCTCGAGCACTGTATGAAGAGATTTGGGTTTGACGAGAGGTGGATCTCTCTAATCATGGGATGTGTGAGGACCGTTACCTTTTCGGTTCTGATGGAGGGGAGGCCGTCCCAGACCTTCACGCCAGGCAGGGGATTGAGACAAGGCGATCCTCTGTCTCCGTACCTCTTCCTAATCTGCGCTGAGGGCTTGTCCGGGATGCTCCGGGTTGCTGAGTCCCAATTGCGCTTGGAAGGCATCCGGATCTCCCCTAGAGCACCTTCTATATCTCATTTATTTTTTGCTGATGACTGTGTTTTGTTCTTGCGAGCCTCCTGCCAGCAGAGCGAGACAGTGATGAATATCCTCCGTACTTATGGAGAGGCGTCCGGACAACAGGTGAATTTCGCTAAGTCAGAACTGTCCTTCAGCAGAAATGTCAGTGAGGAGCTTAGGGGTGCGATTCAGGGAGTGACGAACATTCGGGAGGTGTCAAAGCATGAGCGGTATTTGGGCCTTCCGACTATGGTCGGGAGGTCAAAAAAGGTGATCTTCCAGCAGTTGAAGGAGAGGGTGTGGAAGAAAATGAAGGGATGGAAGGAAAAGACCCTGTCGAGAGCGGGTAAAGAGATCTTGATCAAGTCTGTCGCGCAGGCCATACCAACCTACACAATGTCTTGTTTTATGCTCCCGGATGGGCTATGCAAGGAGTTAGAGATGCTCATGAGTAATTTTTGGTGGGGCGAGCAAGGAGGTAAGCGGAAAACACATTGGATGAGTTGGAAAAGAATGTGTAAAGCCAAGTGCGATGGGGGTATGGGGTTCCGAGATCTAGAGAGCTTCAATGTCGCGCTACTAGCACGACAGGCCTGGAGACTATTGCAAGAACCGGAATCGCTGCTTGCTCGGTTGTTGAGGGCAAAGTACTACCCTCACTCGTCGCTGCTGGAAGCCTCGATGGGTCATCAACCGAGCTACACTTGGAGGAGCCTGCTGGCGGGGCGAGATGCATTGAAAGAGGGACTGATTTGGTGCATCGGAAACGGATCCGAGGTGAACGTGTGGGCTGATAGATGGCTACCTGGTACGTGTTCCGGACGGGTAATTGGGAATTTTTTTGGGGGAGATCCGAATTTGAGAGTGATTGAACTGATCGACTGGGACTGTGGTCGATGGAAGGAGGAGGCTATACGGCAGGTGATGCTGCCAGGGGATGCGGAGAGGGTCTTGAGCTTACGGCTGACTGATCCGGACATCAACGACAGGTTGATTTGGAAACACACCAAAAATGGGTTGTTCTCGGTTCGATCGGCCTATCATATGATCAGAGAGAAGAAGGAAGGAGAGGTCGAGAGGGCGGGACAGTCGGATCCGAGTGTCACAAGGAGAGCTTGGAATGCTCTGTGGCGTCTCAAACTCTTGCCAAAGGTCACATCATTAGTTTGGAGGGCGTCAAGGGAGGTATTACCCTGCAAGTGGAACCTGCACAGGCGCAAGATGGTGGAAGAGCCTTTGTGTGAGCTATGTGGTCGAGAGGAGACAGGGTATCATGCAGTTTTTGAGTGCCCTTATGTCAGAGCATTGTGGCGCCTGCAACCGGCTTTGGAAAGACGATGGCTCACGGGACAATCTGTCTTCGAAGCCTTTATACTTGTCTTCTCGAGTTGCAAGGAGGACGAGCGACAATTGTGGTCGATGATGGTCTGGCAAGCATGGGAGGCGCGAAATAAATTGCTATTCGAGGGGGTTCGTAAAGAGCCAAAACAACTAATGAGGAGGGTGCAAGAACTGTTAGAGGAATTCAAGAGGTACAAAGACCCGGCGGCACCAGCTCCAAGGGAACCCGCAAAACCAGGAGGGGAGAGGTGGAAGAGACCAGCACCGGGAGTGTTCAAGATCAACTGCGATGGATCGGTTTCGGCGGACGGAAGCGCAGGCATTGGTTTTATAGTGCGGGATGAAGAAGGCAACTTCGTGATGGCGGGACACAAAGGGGTGCAGGCCTCCAAGGACATCGAGGTTGTTGAAGCGGAGAGTGTGCAATGGGCATTAGCTCGGGTCGGGGAAAGAGGCTACATGCGAATTCACCTAGAGTCTGATTGCCTTAGTCTGATTACGAAGTTGGGAAGAGGATATGAGGGGCTGGGCACCCTGCGGCATATGGTTGACAAAATCCAGAGACAGGCGACAGGTTTTGCTTCAGTCGAATGGTCTCATTTAAGAAGGCGAGGGAACACAGTTGCACATGAGTTAGCCAATGTTAGGCCTATATTTGATACTCTGTTTTTTGATAAGGATTCAATGCCTCAAGCTGCTCTTGTAAGCTTGGCTGGGGATGTGAATGAATAAAAAGTCTTTGTTTGAGCTCAAAAAAAAAAAAAAAAAAAGAGAAATAAAGTAGCTAATACACTTGCAAACCTTTTTAACCACTTGATGGCGTAAACAAATTATTGCAAATTAACACTCACTCATTTTTTTTCAAAAGTTAAATCATTTTGCCTTTTAATGTATTTTTTAAAAAATTTATAAAATTTATAAAATATCAAAATTTAAAATTTAAAATATCAAAATTTTAAATTAATTTTTAAAAATAACTCCATAGTCAATAATAAGTATGAATTTATAATTTTTTAATAAAACTATCAATATTTTATAGAGTTTTTATCTTTTTAAGAAAATATGTTTGAAAAATAAAATTACATGAATTTTAAAACGAAATAGAGTACTATATTAATGGATTTGTAAGGTAAATATGTCAAATACACTTATATAACAATTTTTAAAATTTAAACATAAAGATTTATTTTAAATCTCCTTTAAATTATAATTAATACAGAGTAATAAAAATAAATCTATTTGAAAACACATCGGATTTTTGTCGAATGTGCATTTAGTGCAATCATTTTGGTATAAATGGCATTGGTTACTTGTCTCCTTGAGTGGACTTGTGGGGATTTCCTAATTCAATATGCTCATACCAAACTAATTCTACAAATTCTCTTCGATACAAGGACCCTTAATCCTTGTCCTTATATCTTCGAAAGTTATAAATGAAGGTCTGTTTTTGGAATTGTAGAGGTATTGGGAAAAAAAACATTTTGGACTGAAATTGATACTTTGTGCAAAAATGAACACATTTAAATAATGGCACTAGCAGAAACTAAATCGAAATCTATTCCTGAAAACAAAAATTGGAAAAGTGCTGGCTTCGATGAAGCTATCTGGTCGTCTGCTAATGGGCGATCGGGTGGAATTGGTTTATTATGGAAATCTCACCAACTATTAAATGTGTCTATTTCTGTCGTAATTTACCTACCCCGGATTATTGGTCTCCGCCTCCACAGTGGGGATGATGGGTTCACTATGCTTGTTCTATTTATTTATGCCCCTCCTGCCCCTAATGAGAAAGATTCGTTCTGGGAAACTCTAACTTCAATAGTGAATGATTCGCTCATCCCATGCATTGTATTAGGAGATTTAAATAAAATTCTATGTAGTGTGGACAAATTAGGTGGAGCTACCACCCGCTCTTCTCGGTTTACTAGACTCCTAACATTCAAAAATGAATGTTCACTCATGGATCTCCCCACTTTCAGAAATCCATTCACCTGGAGGAAAAATCCCGATGAAGATTTTAATATTCGTGAAAAGATAGATCGGGTGCTTGTTCATCAGATTATTGAGAAATTTCCTAACCTAATTACAAATAATGGGGCATTCTCTTCATCTGATCACTGCCCCATATCAATATCATTTGAGAACAGTTCTACGTACCTTCAAAGCGCCTCCTTTCAAGTTTGAGAATGATTAGCCACAACGGAAGGATTTCCGCAACATTGTTAAACAATCCTGGCGAGCTAATTGCCCTGGCTCTGCTATGTTTCAACTTATGTTTAAACAAAAAATTCTTAAGAAAAAGGCAAAGGATTGGAATAAGTCAACCTTTGGGAACATATTTCGTCAATTAAAAGACATGGAAATCGAGTTGCTTCAGATTCAATCCTCACTATTAGTAAATAATGTACAAACAAACCTAAGCAAAGAAAAGTGTCTTATTAGAAAGAAGGAAAAGCTCCTTCTTTTTCAAAAATCTTTTTGGAACCAGAGAGCCAAATCCAAACATCTCAAGCTTTCGGACTCCAACACATCGTATTTCCACCACATTGCAATAGGGAGAAGACATAGGAAACATATTTGAAACATTACTACTGCTGAAGGTACTTTGATTGTGGGTGAGGAAAATGTTAGAAATGAAATCAAGGGTGACTTCGAAAAGAAATTCAGAAAAGAGTCTATTGATGACAGACTTCTAAATGAAATGTTGGATCTAATCCATCCATCAATAACTGTTGAGGAAAATGATTTCCTTATTCGACATCCATCAAATATGGAAATAAAATCTACTGTCTTTAGTTTGGGTAAAAATAAATCCTCGGGTCCTAATGGATTTACAGCTGAATTCTATAAAAAAATATTGGGATATTGTAGGTACGTCAGTAATTAGAGCCGTTAAAGGTTTTTTCCATTCTGGTAAAATGCTTAAACAAATAAATCACACATTTATTTCTCTTCTTCCGAAACGTGACAGCCCGACTACTACTAGTCACTATCGTCCAATTAGTCTGTGTTCAAATTTATATAAAATTATATCTAAAATCTTGACAGATAGAATTAAAACAATTATTGGTAAACGTATTCACCCTCTTCAAGGTGCATTTGTGTCAGACAGAGCTATTTAAGATAATGTTCTGATAGCTCATGAAATCTTTCACTCTTTCCGATCTCGTAAGGGTCAGGAGGGTTGGCTGGCGATACAATTAGACATGGAGAAAGCATATGATAGAGTTGATTGGAATTTCACAAAAAAGGTACTAGAAAAATTTGGGTTCCACGATACTTTCATATCATGGCTTATAGAATGTGTAACAACGGTTTCTTTCTCAGTGCTAGTAAACAACGGCCCTACGGACTTGTTCCTACCATCCAGAGGTATCCGACATGGGGACCCGATATCTCCTTTCCTATTTATTCTAGGGGCCTAAATTCTGGCACGGAAACTCTCAGCTGAAGCAAACTTGGATAGAACCTCCATTGGCTTTCCTTGTAGTAGAGATGGCCCTCGAATTCCATTCCTCTTCTTTGCTGACGAGATCATTATTTTCTCAAAAGGTAGCGTGGATGCCGGGTTTAAAGTGAGATCAATAATTGATTCATACTGTAAAATTTCTGGACAAAAAGTTAATTATCATAAATCAAGCTTCCAAGCCACGAAAGGCATCTCGGACCATAGGATCTTAGAGCTACGTAATTGCTTAAATATTACAAATGAAAATTCTTTGGAAAAATATCTGGGGTGTCCGATTATCAATGGACGAGTAAACAAATACACGTTCAAAGATATCATCTGTAAATCTAAAGAACAATTAAGTAAATGGCGTGCAAACGCTCTATCACAACAGGGGCGTGCAATCTTAATCAACTCTAATTTATCAACGAAGTCGTTGTATATTATGCAAAATTTCATGCTCCCCGCCGCAATGCACAAAGAACTTGATCAAATTAATCGTACTTTCTTCTGGAATAAGGATCTTCAACATCGGTCGCTTATAAGTTGGGATAGGGTTTGCAAACCAAAAAAGTGTGGGGATTAGGGATTCGAAAATCAAAAGAGATGAATGAAGCCCTCCAAATGAAACTCTTATGGAAGATTCTGGCTGAACCGAATAATATCTGGGTTACTTTGATTAGACATAAATATCTTCGTTCTGCCAACATTCTCAAATACAAGAAAAGTGGGTCCGTCTCTTGACAGTGGGCCAAGCTAACAACTCTAATCGACAAATTTAAGATGGGGCTTATTTGGTTTGTTGGAAATGGGAAATCAATCAAGTTCTGGACCGATAATTGGATTACAACCTCTGATCTACTATTTAGATATAATTGCCCCCAAATCAATAACATGGAGGAAACTGTTAGCGACTACATTATGGGGGGTAGATGGTGGACGGAGAAGTTACAAGATGTGTTACCTAATTGCATAGTAAATGAAATTCTAGACATTCCACTACCCACTTCTCATTTTGAGGATCGGCTTTACTAGTGGCTCGATAGAGCTGGGTGGTTTACCACTACAAGCGCATACAAATTAATAACATATCTATCATCCCTACGCTCAGACAACAACGCCTGGATATGGAAAGTGAACATTCCACCAAAGGTTAAAAAATTTCTTTGGAAGGTTTCTCAAGATGGTCTCCTGGCTGCCTCTATGCTTTCCTGTATGGGTGCCTCTATCCCTTCTACGTGTAGTCTATGCAATGGTGCGATTGAAGATGATGTCCACCTCCTGCTGGAATGTCCCTTCATACGCTCTATCTACCAATTCCCTTTTCGTGTACAATCAACTATTACAAGCATGATAGTTCATTCTCGTGACATTAAACCTATCTTGTCGTTCATTGGGAACAATCTTAATTCGTCGGCCAAGGAGGTGCTTGCCTTTTCTTCGTGGTTTGTCTGGTATATTCAAAACCAACAGTTGTTTCGGCAGGTCCCCATTCCGCGGAAAGACATAGCTTTACGCTTGATTAACTCCCACATCGATAATTGGAGTAAAACGGCATTGCTAGAGGCTGGTCTAGACGAGGAATTTCCCATACTTCCCCATAACTCCGACCCCCCCCCCCCCCCCCCGAAAAAGAAAAAGAACCAAAGAAGGATGTTGTGGCGCAAACCCCCTATGGGTATGCTTAAGCTTAATTTTGATGGATCAACGCTAACAAATAATGAAAGTACGGCGGGCGCCATAATCCGAGACTGTAATGGTCAACCAATTCGAATATGTTATCAAAAACTTGGTAAACAAAACCCTCTCAAAGCGGAAGTTATTGCTCTTAAAATGGGAATCCAATACATTTTTCAACTCAATATTGACAAAATCCAAATCTAAGGCGATTCTAGTATAATCATTGACCACTTAAACAGAAAAACTAAATGTCATTGGGAAATTGAGCTAATTTTATCCGATGTAAAACTTCTTCTATCGGCTCTGAAAGAAGTGTCCTTCTTTCATGTGCCCCGTTTGGGCAATAAAGTGGCTGATAAGGTTGTACACCTTTGCCACTCTGCCCGGGGAGTCGATATTTACAATGATTTAGGTCTTTTAGACCTCATTCACAAGGATGCTGCCAGGTAGAGCTTACTCACCCGAATCCTTTCCTAATAAAAAAAAAATTGTTGAATATAATCAAAAAAAAAAATCTAGTATAATCATTGACCACTTAAACAGAAAAACTAAATGTCATTTGGAAATTGAGCTAATTTTATCCGATGTAAAACTTCTTCTATCGACTCTGAAAGAAGTGTCCTTCTTTCAAGTGCCCCGTTTGAGCAATAAAGTGGCTGATAAGGTTGCACACCTTTGCCACTCTGTCCGGGGAATCGATATTTACAATGATTTAGGTCTTTTAGACCTCATTCGCAAGGATGCTGCCGAGTAGAGCTTACTCACCCGAATCCTTTCCTAATAAAAAAAAAATGTTGAATATAATCATTATAAAATGGATTTATTAATTAGCTAGTTGCTACATTACATGAGTTGGAATTGGAACCACTTATTACTCTTTGTGCTATTTGCCGTTTTATAAACATATTTAATTATTTATATTTATATGTATGAAATGATAAATAAAATAAAACGAAAAGAGTACTTATCACTGTACCCTTCTTGGTTGTTAATAAGGGAATGAGCTGTACGTGAGTTTCGATGTGCCACTACCGCAGTTTTTAATGCTAATTACATGAGTTTTTTTTTTTTTTTTGTAAGTAAGGATACGAGGGTCGGACAGATCTGAGATCTGACACTCGAATATAACAGGAGTGATACTTATATACACACATAAATTTCTATACAAATTTCAAAAATTACTTAAATGTATCTCATAAGTTGTAGGTCTATGTTTTTTAAAACGCACATATTTCTTTAAGAAAATTCATTTTTTAGTGCCATTAGTAATTTTAAATGCGTATATTTTAAAATTTTAACTGTTTTTAGCCTTTTACCATAAAAATAAAAAGATTAGTAATTTAATTTATCAAATGGAGGTATGCACATGTGTTGTTGGAGCAAAAGTTTGGTGACACAAGTTTAAGTGGTACATCAACAAGGATATAAAATGTCCAAATTATAAGTAAAGTTCAATTATTTTGGCAAAGGCATATCAATTATCAAATCAAAACCAGTCAAGATTTTCCACGTTTAGAGAAAGGGTATATTTCACAATTCACAAAAACAGAAAAACTCCCCTTAAATCAGTATCTTCAATAAATTATAAACAAGATAAATTTTTTAAAAATCACCTATAAATTCGAATTTTTTTTCCTTCAAAGAATTATTCCTAAATCATTATATATCCTTTAAAATATAATAACCAAGATATCTAAAAATCAAGCAATATTTTAAGTTTTTTTCAAGAAAAAATAAACAGATTTTTGATGGATGATTTTTTGAATTTATGAGAATGTTGCAGAAATTTATAATGTCTAATAATTTCATAGAAAAGGCCTGGGTTGCTGAAGGAGTCAAATTTTAACAGCCAATTAGTGGGGTTTTCGTCCTCTGCTTGGGGGGTTTGATTGTTTCTTCTGTTCTTCGTACTTATCTCTTTAGAAAGATAAAATTAGGTCGACAGGGTAAAAATTTATTGACAAGGGTGATCCTAATAGTTAAGGGGTTGTTTGGCTTAGTTTCAAGTTTGTTAGTTTAAAGTAGATTTTTAAAAATAATATCTAATTTTTATACTTGGATATAGCCGAGATAATAAGAATGAACATGACTATTCAAATGGAATTAATATGGAAAATTCTAACAGAACTAGAAAACTCTTGGGTCCAAACAATAAAACACAAATACTAACCGATAGCATCCTGACGGATGAGATTAAGAAGATCTGAGTGTAATTCCAATGCGGTCCCACTAACAAGACGGCCAAGGTGTGCAACCTTGTCTGCCGTCTTGTTACCCTCACGGGGCAAATGGGAATAGGAAATATTACAGAAAGACTGCAAGAGTCTTTTAATATCTCCCATAAGAAGTTCAATTTCCCAGGGGCACGCCCCATTTGATTTCAAGTGGTTAACGACAATGAGCGAATCCCCTTCGATAACTAGTTTTTGAATTCCGAGTTCTTTTGCAACTATGATTCCTTCCCTAAGAGCCATCGATTCCGCTAGTAAAGGAGATATATATCCAAGTTGCTTATACCCTACCTTGATAGCTTTTCCTACCCAATCTCTAATGATGAAACCAGCAGAAGCCGTACCATTGGCAAGAGAAGCACCGTCAAAATTTAATTTCATAAATCCCTGTTCTGGCTTTCTCCATTTAACATTTTTTCTACTAATTTTTCGGATTACCCTGCCTGGCCCCTTTCCTCCTATCTCTTTTTCATCCATTTCATCCCGAGATGCTCTATTCCAGTTATCTTTTATAGATTTAACGACCTGATACATTTCGGAAATTGACGGTTTCTTCGATTTCTTGAATGCGATTTGGTTTCTAAAATACCATATTGCCCACCATTTAATGGCCATATCTGCTTTTTCTCCTTTAGTAAGAGAAGACCCTAATGTCGCCATTATTGATTTCCCATTCCTATCTGAATTCTGCAAATTAGAAATTACTTTGGAACTTTTCTCCGACCGAAGCGAAGAGTTCTTTACAAAATTGCAATCAACAAATAGGTGGAACTCATCCTCAACTTGGTTATCACAAAAGTAGCACTCATTAGGAACTGAGACTCCTCGCTTACTTAACCTATCGGTAGTGGGTAGTCCGTTATGGGAAATTTTCCACAAAAAATTCTTAATTTTTGGCATCACATTTATTTTCCAAATCCAAGCAGATGGATCATCATCGAATGAATCTTGGGTAGAGAGTAGTTTGACTGCACTTGAAGTTGAAAACCAACCTTGCTTGTCAGGCCACCAGTAAAGCCTATCCGGAACTGAATTCACAGGAAGTGGTACACTCAGGATCTGTTGGCCCATTTATTGATCAAGAATCGTAACAAGCTTATCTTCACACCATTTCCCTTCCGGAATAAATTCACACACTTTTGAGCTTTGATTAATAGAATTCCCATCTTGAAGGTGATGAATTAGAGGTTTCTTAGATACCCATTTGTCCGTCCAGAAGTTCACAGTTCGTCCATCACCTATTGACCAGACAAGACCAGATTTGAATTTGTCAATTAAAGATGAGGCATTCCTCCATTGCCAAGACGCATTTCCCCTCCTAATATATGTAAGAATGTCCTGATCTTTTAAATATTTGTGTTTTATTACTCTGACCCATATATTTGACGGTTCTGCTAGCGTTTTCCATAATAATTTCAGCTGGAGAGCTTCATTCATCACCCAAGATTTTCTTATACCCATTCCCCCTTTCTTTTTTGGCTTACAAACCTTATCCCAACTTATTAGAGGTTTATATTGGAGGTCCTTGTTCCAGAAGAAAGTCATGTTAATCTGATCCAACTCTTTATGAATGGAAGTGGGTAGCATAAAATTTTGCATTGCATAAAGAGGTTTTGCAGATAAGTTTGAGTTGATAAGTATAGATCTACCGTGTTGTGATAAGGAATTGGCCCTCTATTTTGACAATTGATTTTTAGTTTTACATATAATGTCTTCAAATGTAGCTTTATTTACTTTTCCACTAATGATCGGACATCCTAGATATTTCTCCATATTTCTAGTGTGCGGAGCCTGCAGAACACTCTGGAGCGTCTGAATCCTTGATCCAGGTACTCCAATGGTAGTTTGGAATGTTGATTTATGAAAGTTTACTTTCTGCCCCGAAAGTCGACAATATTCATCAATAATTTCTTTTACTCGTTGTCCTGCCGACAGGGAGGCTTTCGTAAAAATGATGATATCATCCGCAAAGGCTAAAAAAGGAACACAAGGCCCATTTAGACCAAACTTGAAGCCAATTTTGCTTGCAGGAACTATTGACTCTCTCTGTAGTTTTCTTGCTAACAATTCTGAACACAGAATAAATATGAAGGGAGAAATTGGATCCCCTTGCCTCACCCCTCTGGTTGGCAAGAAGATGCTGGTTGGTGAGCTATTAACAAGTACAGAGAAGGATACTGAAGTGATGCACTCCTTGATCCAACTAATAAAAGTTGGATGGAAACCAAATCTTTTTAAAACCTCAAATGCAAATTCCCAGCTTAGTCTATCATATGCTTTCTCCATATCAAGCTTAATGGCCATCCACCCTTCAACACCCTTTCGAGTTTTGAAGGAATGGAAGACCTCATGAGCGATTAGTACATTATCTTGGATAGCCCTGTCGGCCACAAAGGCGCCTTGGAGAGGGTGGATCAATTTACCCATCACCCTTTTTAATCTATTAGTTAGTATTTTAGAAATTATCTTATAGATTGTAGAGCATAGACTAATAGATCTATAATTACTTTTTGTGCTTGGGTTATCTACTTTAGGTAGAAGTAGGGGTGGGCACATATCCCGCAAATCCCGTCCCGTCCCGCATCCCGTTTCGATCCCGTCCCGATCCCGGTGGGATTAAGGGAAAAAAAATTCAATCCCGTCCCGATCCCGTCCCGCAAAAATTACGCGGGACGGAGAGTTTGAATCCCGCAAATCCCGTCCCGTCCCGCATATATATAAAATTATATATATTTAATATATTTAATTAAATTTAATAAGAATATCTTTACATTATACCTTAACATATATTTAAATCCAAAATTTAAAATTTAAAATAATAACAAAAGCACTAAAAATATACTCCGTATAACAATTAATACAGTAAGTATGCAGTTGTGCATGAATTAGCATTATACCTTACTGTTAATTAATTGTTATGCACTGTTAATTGTTATGCATGAATTAACAATTTAATTTGTATGAATTATTGATGAATTTAATATTTTTTTAAAAAAACATAATGTTATTTTTAGATTGTATTTTAATTTATTTTTACGAGGGACAAATCCCGTCCCGTCCCGATCCCGTCCCGTCCCGTGAGGGATAAGACCCGGCGGGATTTGAAAAAAATATATTCAATCCCGTCCCGATCCCGTCCCGCAAAAAATACGCGGGACGGGACGCGGGATTACCCCAATCCCGTCCCGTCCCGTCCCATGCCCACCCCTAGGTAGAAGGGTGATAAATGTATGATTGATCTGGCGGAGCAGTTTTCCAGAAAGGAAGAAACTTTTGACAGCTTTAATAATAGATGGACCAACTATATCCCAATATTCTCTATAGAACTCGGCAGTGAACCCATCCGGACCAGGCGACTTGTTTCTTCCCAAACTAAACACCGCTTGTTTGATTTCGCTATTGAGGACAGGTTTAATGAGCTCCATGTTATCTTCTTCATTAATTTCTGAGGAAATTTCTTCGAGATAGTTACTCCATTCTACTTGGTTACTATTTTCCTTTTTAAACCTTTTTTCAAAGTCCTTTTGAATTTCTGCTTTAATATTTTCTTCTCCTATAATTTGTGTACCTTCAACTGACGTTATGTGTCTTATAATTTTCCTATTTCGTCGTCCCAAAGCTACTTTGTGGAAGTACCCCGAGTTTGTGTCGGCCAATTTAACATGTTTTGTTGTAGCTCGTTGGCTCCAGTATGTTTTATGGAATCTGATGATCGCATCTTTTTTCTTTAAGAGGTTTCGTTGTTTAATAACACTTGACCTCTCTTATTGTGCACATAAAGAATTTTGGGTAGCGATTAATTGTTCCTCCACTTCTTTTAGCTGCCGAAAAATGTTACCAAACGATTTCTGGTTCCAAGTTTTAATTTTAGCTTTCAGAATCTTGGTTTTAAAGGTTAATTGAAAAAGAGCTGAACCCCCACAATTAGCCCTCCAAGCTTGTTTAACCACATTCTTTAGATCTTTCCTTTTTAGCCACATGTTTTCAAATTTAAATGGGGCTGCAACAGACGACTCACTAGAGTGCAAGTCCATCGTGATTAAGCAGTGGTCAGAGGTTGAGAACGCATGATGGGAGATGTGAATCTCAGGATACTGTACCAAGACATCATTTTGTACTAACACTCTGTCCAATCTTTCATGGATATTACCC
This sequence comes from Persicaria tinctoria, assembly GCA_037127255.1. Lineage (NCBI taxonomy): Eukaryota > Viridiplantae > Streptophyta > Magnoliopsida > Caryophyllales > Polygonaceae > Persicaria > Persicaria tinctoria. The sequence continues at coordinate 15,586,517 of JBANSL010000012.1, forward strand.
GACCCCTCTTTCTTCTTTCTCCGTGTGAATCTGTTACCATGAAATGGTATCTCAAACAATTCGCACGTACTTTTTATATCTGCCAGTCTCTGAAGTCTTCCATTGACCACTTCTATGCCCCCTATTTTGTCTTCCCTTGATTCGATATCGTTAAGATCCCCCATCACAATGCACGGGAGCTCAGACGACAAAATGTATCCCGTTAATTCGTTCTAGAATTGCGTTTTTTCTCTTTCTTGCGCCGGCGCATAAACAAAGAAAATTCGACATTGAAATTTTGTATCAGAGTTGTAATATTTAACACAGATAAATCTTTGACCGTAATAGTCCATTGTTATAGTTTCATGTGTAAGAAAGTAAGACTTCCACATTACCCCAATGCCCCCGGATTTCCCCGTCGCATGCACCCAATGAGCAACATCGAATCCAACTGATTTCCAGCACTTATCCTCGGGAATTTTATCTGTTTTTGTTTCCATAACTGCCAGTACTTGGATTTTCTGAACCTTGCACAAAGTGTCTACTTCTGCCCAGAAAAATGGTCTACCTATTCCTCTAACATTCCACGAACCGCACTTCATATAAACCATTTTAGAGACCGTTCCCTAATGATTATTCGCTTCTGAGTTTGAAACCTGATTATCGAAACGATGATCAACTTAAGATTAGGACACTTCATATAAACCATTTTAGAGACCGTTCCCTAATGATTATTCACTTCTGAGTTTGAAACCTGATTATCGAAACGATGATCAGCTTAAGATTAGGAATCCCTTGCCACTCTTGGGATTGTGATGTGTTGCTCTCATATAGCACATTGGTCATATTTACTTCTCTTAGAAATGGGATTGCTTGGCAATTAATACAAAATAGCGCTTTTGATTTCTTTATCATAGTTCCTCTATAGATAACCGTTTTGACATTATAATTCACATGCAGATTGATTGGGTGCCAATATTGTTTCCCAACCCATTTTGTGATCAACAGACTTGACTTCTTACTAATCGGCCCTAAGATACACACTAAGCTTCTCACATAATTACGACTAAGGCATTTGCATTGTCGAAAGTCTACTTGTACCCTATCGATACAGCAGTAAGAAGTTGTCAATGAGATTTTCCTGCACCTCGAGTACGTAGCTAAATACGGCATTGCATTGCATTGCATTGCATAGGGAGAGTAACCACTATAATACATTGAACACAATACTGACTAGGCATACCACACCGACCAAGTTTAATACACATATAATATAACCCATTAGACCATTGGAACGGATAATTAGCATTTAGCAGATCTACATATTTAAGACTCAACTGGACATAGATAGACAAAGCAAGTGATTTACTCCAATTTAGGGCTAAGACAGTCACACAACCACCACGGTAACCGCCCATCAACCCATACCCATAGTCTTTACTCATGTTTCCCCTTCTTGCTACCACTGCCCATACAGTTCTGATCGAAATACTATAGACAAAGGAATTAGTCCAGTTTTTATGCTTACACTCCTTACAAGCTAGGCGTGACTGATATACATAGACATTAGTACTACAACAAGCTAGTTCACAATCAAACTTCCAACTCGATCATTACTACCGATGGACTTGCAATCTTACTCATAACTGCTGCCGTATACGCTTCACTAGAGATATTACAAACCATAAGTTTGTAGACACACATGTAGACTATGAAAAAGAATAGGGATGGTTGAAACCATCTTGAGACTGTAATGGTGCAGTAACCACTAACAACACCAAACCTCCAAGGCCCTTGAATTGTACTATACAGTCTTCCCCTCTTTGCTAAATTGACCTTATATATCAGCAGATGGTCTTGACCTCCATTAACATGTATATCTAAAAACTTGGAGGGGATATTGACAAGCAAATATATCAAAATGACAGTAGAAGACCCATTTGTAAACATACAAGTTACACCATAGCAAACCTGTAGCCAAGGGGTGTGAAAAGTAATCCCACCATGTACCATGATTTTCTTAAAGCATTCATTCGAACAAAAAACACAATAAGTTACCAGTTTTTTGTCACAATAGTAGATGAAGACCCTAATCAGAAGGTGATTAACCAAAATAACACACGAGAAGGTTACCTCCCTGACCATCTTACTACATTTACGGAGAACAACATCGAGTACCCAATGCACATTAGACATACAATCCAAAAGGAAACTTAGACCTAGAAGAGGATTATATTGGAAGAGACTTCCAGGGGATCTAGTCAAACTATTGTAACATCTCGAAACAGATTTCTTTTCATGTCTCATTGGTGGTTGATATACACAGAGATTACCTCTAGTATGAATTTTAGCAGCTTGGTGATAATTAACATCCCCTATGGTATACTCTCTGACCCCTTGTTCCCAATCAGTGTTAAACACGTATTATAAGAGCATATACAACAATACTATCATCCGTTTCCTCCCAATGCAAACAACATATCTGTGTAAATCCTTTCTCAAAATGGTTTGATCCTTACAGTATTCCCAGTGACTTTCATGAGGCTTAGGATGCGTGAACATACTAATTTGTTTCCCATAACAAGATAGACTAGATCTAATGCTAAACTTGCCCAAGAGTTGCCTCCAGAACTACAAAGCAGTGAAAGGAGACAATCCATGTTCACTAGGACAACCTATTGCCATAAAACAATCAACCTGGAAAGAAATTCTAGGCAAGAAATGTATATCCTCAGAAGGAGCTAATACACCAGCACCAATGTAAAGTGACCACTTACACCTTAGAAAAAGTTTCCACACATACCTGATTCTTCTCCAAATCATCTTGGCCTCAATAGGGTCACCAAAAATAGTTGCGAGCAGGGAGGATTGATAGAGAACAGATAAGTTCTCCTGACAACCTATATACACACACCGGACAACCTAATGTAATACAAACTATATTGAAAACTTGGAAGAAAAAAAAACTGATGGTTCACCATAACTAGTGCACTGATCGAGGTCCATTACAAAATACATAATATTAACGAGCTAAATAATACGAATTGGATTTGGAAAATGGAAGTTATTCCAAAAATAAAGAACTTCATTTGGAAACTACACCTAGACAGAATCCCAAACAAGACTAGACTAGCAAGTAAAGGAGTTGCAATCCCTACAAGTTGTGAAATGTGTGAACAAACGCATAAAACGCCAAATCACTTTTTTCGTAAGATGTGACTAGACTCTCAATCCCATAAGAAAGATAGACCCAGAACTTGAAAAAAAATCCTACAAGACTTGAAGACCGATTTTAATAAAATTAACGAAAAATATCAACCTCATCACTACTAGAAATTTGTTATTTAACCTCGGGTAGTAGCCGATGTCTTTAAAAAAAATCAATGTCTGTGTCGATATGTAAAAAGTCAAAAGTTTTTTTACATCGGGCAGAACCCGATATCTTTGTATGTTATAACATCGTTTATATTTTGAAATCCGATGTCTTTTTTATCCTATAACATCAATTATAAAATATAACTGATGTTATAACATACAAAGACATCGGCTATTACCCGCTGTTAAAACGTTTTGACTTTTTACATCACCAACATAGACATCGATTTTTTTTAAAGACATCGGCTATTACCCGATGTGAAACGACATATTTACGAGTTTTTTTTATTATCGTAGCCTATACGGGATTTGAACCCGCATCTTTGTGTTTGAACGTAATGCTCTACCATTTGAGCTAATAAACTTTAAATTAGATAAAATGTTCAGACATAATAGCAAAAAAAACATGTGAAATTTAAGAAGCAAAGAAACAAGGGAAATAAACTAGTAGCAAATGAGTAAACAATTATTCTATGAAAATTCAACACAAGTGCTATCATTAGCTTCTATATTACACTTCATGAACCCGACCCATTTCTTGTTTCCCCTGATAAAAGTACGGGGATAATGGGAGAATTGATTACCAATAGCAATAAGATGAGGGATAGATAGGGCTTTAGCCAAGTGATATTGGTCACCGGAAGATTAATTGGTGTGTTCAGAATCCACCTATTAAGACAAATTTTGATACAAATACACCAAGAATTTAAGTAAGATAAGACAAATTGCAGCAGCAATCAAGGTAAGAAACTCAGTTTGCTTGTGATCAGAATTTACTAGCAGTAACAATGAACTTCAAAATCAATAGCTGAAATAATTAATATGCACCGCATAGATGATGAAATATAGTCAAATGCAAAGAATGATCAGAAAGAAAGTAACCTTGACAACTAGCTCAAAATCTAAAATTTAGAAACTAATTAAGCACAAATTGTGCTTAATAAATGCCATTTCCACAATACCTTCACAATCCTATGATGATGCAACAATCTAGCTAGCACCCACAAGCAAGGACTAAACATCATAGTAAAAGTAAAAGCTAGAGACACAACCCACAAGACTTACCAAACCCAAGCACATTTCAGTGATTATCATTAAATCAAGAGCACACAAGACTCAATGGACATGCATTAAGGATAACTCAAAGTTGATCCAATACGACCCACCAAGATTGAGATTGAGCTAAACATATGCAACATAAATCCTAAGGCTAACTGTTTAAACGGATCGGTATAAAACAGCAAGCATAAAACAGCAAGACATTCAGAGTCAATTTGAAACACAAGACCATCATATAACATGCCAATTCAAGCTCGGCTCGTTTGGTTCGAATAACACCCCTATTCATCAACCCTTATTGAGTTGCGAAATGGATTTTATTTTTTTTTTGAAAAAAATGAAACTGGCAAGTCAGAAAAATCACACAATATATGCATTCACAGAAAAATCTCATATACTACTCTGTAGTATCTTAAACTTTCGGCTTCTAGATTGGACTTTGCAGTAGTTAGTAGTCAAAATTCAACACTGTTGTTGATGAAGTTAAACTAAAGTTTTGATAAGACCCAATGGATTTTACGTTTATGGATCCCTCTTTCCTACTTTCATCTATTTTCTTAACCTAAAGCAGCCAATTTTTTTTTTAATTCAATCTGACTGATAATAGACGAGAAAAATCTCGTCAAGACTATAAACAAACTTAGAAAAAAATTACACAAGATATTTTATTTAAAATTTATATAATCAACCAAATACTATATTATTTAAATATTTATAATTATAATATATAATAAATACACCCTAAATATCCAGGTTGCTCAATTTAATCTTTCGACTCAATAACAATAAAGAAAAAGAAAAACACATGTATCTTGTGAAGTGTGAACTACCTAGGTAGAGAGCAACCCAATGAAATCAATCCATGTGTCAGATGGTCAATAGGCGGTGGTGAATCCATCAAATAGACATAAACATCAATTTCTTGTAAAGGATGGAATCAAATGGTCAATAGGCGGTGGTGAATCCATCAATTTCTGGACGGATCACTGGTTCGGAGACACCCCCTGATTAACACAATATCTGACACCCAGCAAATAGACATAAACACTAAGATCCAACATTTTTTCACAGACACTAAGACTTGAGATGCAGGGAAGCTACGGGGCGAAACTAAAGACATTATACCTAATGAAATAATTGACTCTATCCTCACACTTCCGATACCCAAGCACATTCATATCGACAGATTGTATTGGAAATGGAGTCGCAATGGATGGTTCTCTACTAGCTCAGCTATTGATATGTTCGATGCTGGGAAACAACATCATAGATCTGATATGAGCTGGATCTGGCACATGGATGCACCATCTAAAGTTAAAACGTTTATTTGGAAAATCACCAAAAATGGAGTGCCCACCTCGTCCAGACTTGCCTCTCGTGGGTTTGGCATTCCGACTACTTGTCCACAATGTGACTCTCAATATGAAGACCTTACTCAGCTTCTTTGGTCCTGCCCGGCTTCGCAAAATGTCGTCACTTGGATGGACCCATCTCAATTTCTTGCTATAAACACGACTTTTGCCCAAGGAACTCAAATCAATGACACCCTACAGCAAATCAGAAACAAAATAGGAATGGATCGTTTCACTAAGCTCGCCTTCACTTGGTGGAGCATATGGTACTTTCAAAACAAGGCACTTTTCGATAATGTCAATCCAGATCCAAGAAGTATTTTATCCTTTGGAAAAAAAACAAATCGTCATGTGGAGATCGACAAAAAAACAAGAGGAAAGTGCGGAAACCCAATGCACATCTACACAACAACCAGCAACAAGGACTGATCCAAAAAGGAAAAAGGCTAAATGGGTCCCACCTAAACCCGGGAATCACAAGCTAAATTTTGATGGGGCTATGGGATCAACTAGACATGGTTACTATGGGTTTGTCATCAGAAACTATAAAGGAGAACCAATATACTATGGCGCTGGGCCTTCTCCCTTCACCTCCGTCTCTGGCACTGAAGGTTTAGGGCTTTGGAAGGGCTTGCAGGCTGCTCGTATACTAAACATAACTAGACTAGAGATCGAAGGAGATAATCTTACAATCATTAACAGCCTTAAAGGTATTGGTCAGCCAACCGGTGACTCTGATATGATTGTCTCTTACAGTCTAGTCACGCTTGGCTTCTTCAATTTCATAGAGATTCGTCATGTCTACCGGGAAGCTAACCGTATTGCGGACCTTTTATCGCACCTAAACGTTGACTTCCACAGCCATCTGGCTCCTGACGACTCTAGGCTTCGTGATTTCATCATTTCGGATGCTCTTGGCTCCAAGGTTTATCCTTTCAGCCAAATTCTTTTCGTTTAAAAAAAAAAAAAAAAATCCATGTGTCAGATGTGTGTGCTTTCAATCCAAGAGAATTAAGATGTAGTCGTACATTTTTAGTCAAGGTTTCATTCCCATATACTCCAAACCAATGCTTAAAACGTGCTCAGTTTTTAAGGCCTCAAAGATACCAAGTTCATGAATTTGGTGAGAGGTCTTGTTGCACTCACAACTCACGTGAAGACTGAAAGCAATTTGTTTAATAAAAAATTCGTATTCAACTTCCACTTCTCTTGTGTGTAAAATTTTATTTTATAAACAATAATAGTAATTAATCACACCATCAGAAACACTTCGCAGTTTTTGACATTGGAAAAAAAATAATCAAAGATAGTGAGAGATGTGCTGACTTAACCTACCCCCAATCAATTTTTGGCTAAATTCATAAGGGTGTTATTGGACTACCATATGGGTGGAATGGTGGATCCTATCAATCAAAAAAAGATTTATATATATATATATATATTACTCGACTTCGATTTGATATATAATAAGCCCAATTCCAAAACCTAAGTAAAACAAAATTGAATCTATATAAATTATTTTCCGCGTCATTTACAAACTGATATACTTCTATTGTAATTATCGTTTGTTAAACTACGTACTTTAATGCTACAATTAAACTCGAAATTTCAAATTAGTATGTTATATTTAAAAATTTGAATACCGTGAAATGAAGTATACACGATTTGTGTTTTTATTCTAGTTACACACTCATAATATTTGTTGATTTTTTTGAAAAAATTTAGGGTTTAATTTTCCACCTCTCAACTAATAGTTTTAGGATCCATCGCTGGACTACCAACTAAATTTAACGTTTCGGCTATATACACCGCAAATCCCCACGTCCTTAAGAACGTGCAAGTGGGGTGAGAGCCACCCAAACCTGGACGTGCTTGCACGTTTTTTTTTTTTTTTAATAACGTGCTTGCACGTCCTTAAGGACGTGCAAGCCCGTCCCTTAAAGACGAAGAGGACGTGCCTCTTCGTCTTCATCGTCTTCTTCTTCGTCAGAAATCGAGCGAGAGAGAGCAGTGCCGGACCGAGAGAGAGAGAGAGAAAGAGAGAGACCCAGAGAGAGAGAGAGACTGAGAGAGATGGAGACAGAAAGAGAGAGAGAGCTCGAGGCGGCGGTGGCGGCCTTGGAGGCGGAGGCGACAACGATGGAGGTGGAGGGTGGTGGTGGGGGTGGAGCATCGGGGGAGGCGGTGGCGGTGGAGCCGGTGGCTGAGGGTCTGGTGGTGCTGGCGGCTGTGGCGGCGGAGGAGGGTGGTGGTGGTGGGGCGGCGTCTGGCGCCGGCGACGGAGCCCGAACAGTGGCCGAGAAGGAGGGTGGTGGTGGTGGGGCGGCGTCTGGCGCCGGCGACGGAGGCCGAGCAGTGGCCGAGGAGGAGACGGAACCGCCGCGGAAGCGTCGGTCCATTGAGGTGTCTCCGATCCCGACTCCACCGGTATGTTATTTGAATTACTTTTTGTTTGATTTATTTTTAGAGTTTGAAAATATAATTTGATAGATAATATAGTTTTATAATAGAAATTTATAGAATATATGATTGATAATATAATTGAATATAATTTGATTAATATAGTTTTATGATTGATAATATAGTTTTATAATATAGTTCTATGATTGATAATATAATTTGATTAATAGAATATAATTGAAAATAGATTTTTTTATTTATTTATATATTATAATGTTTTTTTATAGTATATAGTTTGATAGAAGAGAATATAATTGTAATTTGATAGAATATAATACATAGAAAAAAATTACAATTGAAAGACAATTAAAAACATTAAAATATATTATAATACTTCAAAAGTATTTAATTAACATTAAAATATATTTGAATATATTCAAATATATTCAAATACATAAAAATAAATTTATATTGAAAGATAATAAAAAAAAATATACATAAAAATATAATAAAATACATAGAAATAAATTTAAATTTAAAGAAAATAAAAACATTAAAATATAATAAATTATAATAAAATACATAAAAATAAATTGAAATTGAAAGAAAATAAAAACATTAAAATATAATAAATTATAATAAACTACATAGAAATAAATTTAAATTGAAAGAAAATAAATACATTAAAATATAATAAATTATAATAAAATACATAAAAATAAATTGAAATTGTAAGAAAATAAAAACATTAAAATATAATAAATTATAATAAAATACATAGAAATAAATTTAAATTGAAAGAAAATAAAAACATTAAAATATATTAAATTATATTAAATTATAATATAATAAATTATAATAAAATACATTTCATAATGACAAGCAGGGAGGCTCATGAGGGGGGACGGTACCCTCCGGCCTGTTACGTTCGCCGACCGGGCAGCGGTCAGCCAGATTCCAGAGAGGACGGTACCCGACAGTTCGACAGCCGCAGTCGACGATCTGCTCGCGTCTGCAGAGCGGTACCAGCAGTCGATGGGGACCCCCCCGATCGACGAGCATGACACCTTCTGGTCGGGTATGCCAGGTTGGGATCCTTCTAGCGATGCGATGATGGGGTTGCAACCTTCTTTAGAGCCCCCTGAGGTTTTGAGTAGCTGCATCACCGACGTAGTCGCTGGGCGACGGGCCGACATGGGTAGACCTCCTACTCGTGTTCCACCCACCATCCCGGAGGCATCTTCTTCAGCCGTTCCGGAGACTTCTGCTTCAGCCGTGCCGCCAGAGGCTTCTACTTCAGCAGTCCCAGAGGCTTCTACATCCGGCACACACGAGCCCGAGCCTTCGACATCCGCCACACCAGCGGCGATCTCCTTGGGCTCTGCAGATGATGTGATCCCTGACGTCGTTGAGGAGGCTGACGACGGTCAGAAGGGGCAGGCTCAGGGCCAGGGGGCCCACAGGTAGAGCCGGTACGACAAACAGGTACAACCTTACTTCATATCTCCCATTACAATATGATATAATATCGAATATTTAGTGGTATGCACTTCAATGTGTACAGAGTTGAGGGTCAACACAAGATTCTGAAGGAGGCACTTCACTCATCGACTGGTGACTTCCGCATCGTGATCGATGCAATCCATAGAGTCAACGATTGTCAACTGCATGAGCTGCAAACTGCTTTGGAGATTGACCGCTTCAAATGGCCAACAACGGCGTATAAAGTCAACCTTTTCGATGAGGTAAAGACTTTAATCTCCAAAAAGTGCTTTGATTATCTGTATGAGCTGTCATCTTCATACACGGCTTCCAACGATGTATGCGAGGATGAGCTGCACCCACCCTCATCAACAAGCGTCCGAAGGAAGGGGAGGCCTCGGGGGTCGAGGAATGCCTGCAGAACCAACCCGTTGCCATACGAGGAGGTAAGGGAAAGGTTTGAGAGAGAAGAAGCGCGTGCTGCTCGAAATGCTGCTCGGCCTCGTCCACAAGCGACCTCAGCTCGACGTGGACGTGATGATGTGTTCGGAGGGTTCAACTGGGGTCGAAACAACGTTGATCCCTTCATGCTCGGTCATATTCAGACGGTGAGGGACACTGTTGGAGATGGTCATTGTGGCTACCGTGCTTTGGTGGCTTTGACATCACCGATCGGTGAGGCTGCTTTCCCGGAACTCAAAACGTTACTATGCAATCACTTGGAGGATCACGCCGTTCTGTAAGCCGGTTGTTATACGGGAGAGTACCCATTCCAGCAGTTCGTCGACTACCAGAGATGGGCCGAAGCCACACATGGTGATAGGAGACGGTGGATAGAGCTACCCATCAAGGGTTTAGTATTTGCGATGGTATATCAGATTCCTCTCGTCGTCCTAGCTTGGCATCATCCGTTCACATGTCTCCCCATGATCTCGCCGACATCTGCTAACAACCCTCCCCAATCAGCAACTCTTGGTGTAGCCTGCATCGGAAACCAAGACCATTTTGCCGCGGTACGACTTCAAACGTCTTTTTTATTACCTATTCATGCTTTTCATACATATGTCAATACTCTAACTCTAAATTTTTGTTCTCATAGATCTGGTTGCGTCCTAACGCTCCTCTTCCGCCGCCTCCACTAGAATGGGTCGAACATCATCATCCGAGCGTCGAAGGATGGGATGCTCCGTTTCAAGCTCAGATTGAGAGATTTAGAGCCTTGCGTGCCGAGTCCGGCCGTCCTTTACTATTTTCCTAGATTGTATTCCACAACTTTATTAAAATTATGAATGTAAACCTTTTTTTCCGTTCCTTGTAACGTTATTCGCATATTATCCGAATGAAAACCTTAACAATTCTTGTGTTCTGTTTAATTTGACCCTAAATCCATCAAATCTACTAGCTAAACACAATTTTATCAATTAACATTACAAAACCGTCGGAAAACCTAAACCTTAACCCTAAACCCTAAACCCTGCAAAACCCTAACTAGGGTTTGCACGTCCTTAACAACGTGCAAGCATTGCACGTCCTTAAGGACGTGCTTGCACATTGTTAAGGACGTGCAAGACGTTTTTAGCGGACGTGCACCGTCCCAGACTTGCACGTTCCTTAATCCGGATTTGCGGTGTATATAGTGACACCCAAATTTAAACCTTTTTCAAAAATTAAAAATAAAATAAAATTGTAAATGTACTCACTCTTCAATTGAAAGTGACGTGCAACTTATCTTCAAGTTCTAATGAGATGAAATTATAAACGTACCCAATATTCAACTGAAAATAGACTCACTCTTCAATTTGCAAACACTTTCCAACTGAAAGTGACGTGCTAACTTAAACTTCTTAATTATGTTTAACGTTTTTTCTATTCCCAAATGTATTATAGGAGTACTAATTTGAAAATATTTTTTAAATTTTAATTAATTTAACTTTTTTTAATTATATTCCTAGGGGCGATTATTTTTTAAGTAGAGAAGCTTTTCAAATTTATAATCTTATCCTATATCTTTAGATATAAAATAAAAAAGATAATATATTTAATACAGGATAAAATATATGCTCTTTTATACTATTTTTAAAGGTGTTTTATTCAAAAGATTTAAACTTGAATATTTGGTTAAGAAATGACAGTTTCTCGCTAACTCACCCTATTTCTAACGGGTTATACAACTTTATCAAGATGGTCATCCTTTGTAGACCAACTTTTACAAATTGATCATTTAAAAGGGTTTAGTTTGGCCCTTTTTCAAGGATTATTCAAGACACTGTCATTTCTTAACCAAATATGCTACATGAATAGGGCTGGAAATCACCCGTGGGTGACCGTCTAACCCGACCCACCCAACCCGATTATTAGGGTGAAAACCCGAAAAAAACGGGTGACGGATGGGTGATGGGTGATATATTTTCCACCCATTACCCGACCCGTTTAACCACCCGTTAGCCCACCCGATTATTATAAAAAAAAAAAGAGGCTAGTATATAAATAATACTACGTATAATTTAACATAACTAACATGTTTCTCCTTTTCTACCTCTACATTCTCCATTTTCCAAGTGTTCTTGTAAAAAAGGTCTAAAAAAACTTGTATTATTTAACTTCATGTCTTTTTAAAATAATAAAATTTCTTTTATTTGTTTTGCATATACCGAAAGAGTGTAAGCAATTTGGCCCTTTCCAACGACTTTGTTAGCATTTACTGTATTAATACACGATTAACCAAATCATATTTTCCCAATTTGTCATGAGACTCGTAACAATAATCCTCTTAATGCAAATTAAGATATTAAAGAAATTACCAAATCAATATATTAAAGAAATGACACATGAGTCGATTTTCTAAAGACATTGAGTCTAGTAACCGAGTTAAATTCATCTCATTCAATTTGATATTAAACTTCTAATACTAATTTTGTAAGTTAAGGATAGTGATATAATGTATGAATAAGTCTTTTATTAATTTAGTAAGGTTCATACGTTGACATGATTTATAAAATTATCGAATATGAATGATTTTTAGGTATGTCTTGTGACTCTTTTTTTTTAATTCCTTCACCCGATTGACCACCCGATCCACCCGATTCACCCGACGGGTCAGATGATGGGTAAAACATTAAACGGGTGGGTGATGGGTCGGGTGAAATTTTTTTGTGACGGGTCGGGTGAAAAAATGGGTCCACCCATCCATCACCCGACTCATTTCCACCCCTATACATGAATAAGGAACCAAAAAACTCATCATAATAATTTGCTCTTTAAATAGTTATATTGGGGCTATTTTCGTTGAAATAAGATACGGATGAATTGGCTTTCATAGGCTCATATTCTTGGGCCAATATGGGCAACTTATCGTATGTCCTAAACATGTTGGACTTTTAAGATGGGCTTGAGCTGACCCGACCCGTTTCATATGCTTACATTACATCCAATCATCCATTGTTTGATTGAAAGCGATAATGAAGAGTAATGCAAACAAACTTAAGACCACACAATGGAAGCATCGATGCTTGTATAAATATTAAATCTAAAATGGAAGCATCCGACAAGAATCTCTCATATGAACGTAATAAAACTACGTCGTTTGGCACTTCTGGGAAATTGATAAAAGATGTGGAATGAAAAAATGTGGAAGTGAAACTTCCCTAGTGAATAAAAAGTAGATGAATTGAAATCCTCAACAAAGTTAAATTCTTGGGTTTTTCTATGATAAATTTATTAACCAAACACATATATTAATCCTACTCTCTAGGTTTTTTCCTTAGCTAACCAAACATGGCCTTAGTGAATAAAAAATTTATATGCCAAATGCACCTAATTTGCTTATAAGCCAAATGCTACATGGAAAAGCTCCAAAAACTGTATGTCAAGTTGCATAGTCGAGACATATTATGGTATTACAGATGGAACATTATTCAATGAGATTAGATGCAAGATGTAGCAGGAGAATATGAAATCAACTTAGGACACTGGCCACTCATGGGTAGCTTTGACTGTTAGACATCCATGAACGTTAATGCTTTCATTGAAGCCTCTATTCAGCTCGAGATTGGCCTGCTCGGGATGACAGGATGATCCCAACAATCAGACCATACAGTGCAAGTGCTTCAGCAAAGATGAGGATAAGAATCATTCCGACGAACAGCTTTGGTTGCTGAGCATTGGCTCTGTAAAAGGACAACCACATCGCTTGAAATCACAGTACATAAATCACACACATCTTAATGATTCTAGTAAGTGATTAACTCAATAGGCACCGAAGATCACAAATTTTAATATGAAATGGCAAACCAGTATAAATATGAATGCAATATTCGAATTGTTGTTGACTACAGTCATTGTATTGAAGATTTTGAAAGCACTTTAGCACATCAAACTCAGCACTGCTTTGATTTCTCACAAGTTAATCCAGAGTATAGATTTCCCACCACCTACTAATTTACCCATTCTGTTTATCAGCTACGACTCCACTATCAATATTCAAGATGCAAACAAGCATAACTATAGATCTCAGCGACAAGCATTCCAATTTAGTAAGCAAACCAGCTCCAAATTGTCAATCCATTATACATCTAATTATCTAAGATACATGTTACGGAGTATGTTAGATTGTTAACCATACATCTCTCTATTAGATAATCTAAGGATGAAAACCTTAACCAATCCTCCCTTCTCCAAAAGCTCTTTAACAATGATGCAAAGAGAACACTTTGAAAGCACTTTAGCACATCAAATTCAGCATTGTTTTGATTTCTCACAAGTTAGTCCAGTGCCTAATGAAAGCAATCTCCTACCACTAGTGATGATCATTCCAATTTAGTAAGCAAATCAACTCTGAATTGTCAATCCATTATGCATCTAATTATCTAAAGATAAAAACGTTCATCAAAGATCTTCTAGGAACCATCTTCCCTTCTCCAAAAGCTATTTGACAGCAAACAGTTTTCAAAACTCATCTTAATTTAATTTCAGAGCAAGGTCTAAGTAATAACTCGATTTCTATCTCAAATAAAATCGGGGAAGGCGTGATTTCTACTTTGTAATTTAATTTCAGAGTTGTAAATTTGATTTTGTTAAAAAAACAAAACAAGATCAAATCAATAACTCAATGTCTATCTCAAATTGGGGGAGGGAATTACCTAACACCGGCATCTCCGACGATACCGATGGCCATTCCAGCAGACAATCCAGCGAGGCCACAAGCAAGACCGGAGGAGAGATGAGCGTAACCATCGAAGAGATAATAGCCTTTCGCCTTAGGGTTAATACCTGTACTGATAATCACAGCAATAATCAGACCGTAAATCCCCAAAACACCGGCCATAACTACTGGAACGATCGATTTCATGACCAATTCCGGCCTCATCACCCCCATCGACGCCACACCAACCCCGCTCTTCGCCGTTCCATACGCTGCCCCCATACCTAACAAACAACAATAAAGGCCAGAATTCATGAATTAGACATGGAATTGAATTGAGAGTCAGGTAGGGGCTAATAACAAGAAAAAAAAGGAGGAATTTTCTTAGATCGGAGGATTGTGCGACTGACAGGAGAAAACGAGAGCAGCTGCAGCACCGAGGAAGCCGAAGAAGGGAGCGGTTTCGTCGCCATTGAAGGTTGACATGGTGAATTGCCTTTTTGCAGGGCGATCAGGCGATGATTTACCAGGGAGTGCTACGATCGATTGGATGATCAGTGGAGAGAGGAGGGTGGGATTCACAGAGAATAAAAGGTTGACCTTTTTGCAGTCTGATTTCTGAGTCTGACAAGCAAAAAACAGGTCCGGTTTTGGGCAAAAAAATGTTGAAACGGGAAAACCGGTTGTTTTTTTTGAGAAAAAAAATACTAGTTACTATGGGTTGGATATGATTATATGAATGTGTGATAAATTGGTGGCTTCGAGGGGTGTTATGTGAACATGGGTAGCTCGAATTTGACTCGTATCCGCTCGATAAAAACTCGACTCGAGCTCGTTTATTTTCTAAACGAGCCGAGTATGGGCACATTTTTAAGTTCGGTCCAAAGCTCGACTCGTTCGAATTAAACTCGAATTTTATGGAATGTTTAAAATTTCCTGTAAGTTACTGTATAATAAGCAAGTAGAATTGCCTAGAGCTCGAAAAAAACTCGTCTCGAGCTTGCTCATTTCCTAAACGAGCCGAATATGAGCACATTTTAAAGGTCGATTCAAAATTTGGGTTCGGCTCGAGCTTGTTCATATTCTAAATGAACTGAATATGAATAAGCAAAAGATGTAGGATTGTAAAACCACTTTGCTTTTGCGCAGTTGAGATAAGACAGAGGTCAATCGGGTTGCTGATCAACTAACCCACTTGACTTACAATTTTTTCGCCTCGAACCCTCCACATGACATATATTTTTTGGTCTAATCTATCAGGATTTCTGGTTAACTCGATCTGCGGATTTTTGCAAAGTGCAAACTGGAGCCTAACTTTAAATCATTCATTTACTTAATTTTCTATTGCACCCAAGGTTATTAGGATCGGGATTCTAGGATCGAATCACAATAGGGTGCATGGATCGGATCGTAAGATCCCATTAGGAGAACGTAAGATCCTCGAAATATAATTAAATAATAAGATAAAAATATATATAACAAAGTTGTTTAATTTAAAGTTCTAGAATGAGGGAAAAAAAATGTTAGTTACACAATATATTTTGATTTTAAGACATAAAAATCTACATTTACGACCTTAGACATTGTCATATTGGTTAAAAGACTCGAAAACAATTGTCTCTAAGCTATTTTTCACGTTCCTTACATGAATGTGTACATTTAACACCCTAAAATCAACCAAGGAAACAAAACAAATGTTAAAAAAAATACATATTGTTAATAAAAATAGGATCTTAGGATCGTGTGGGATCGTAAGATCCTATCGATCCATTAAGATTCTAAAGATCACATTGTAGATCTTACACAAAAAAGATCATATGCATAGATCCGGATCGGACCCCTAGATAGGATCGTAGGATCTTAAAATTCTAAAGATCCGGATTAATATTCTAATAACAATGATTGCACCATCATATATCACTTGTTTTTGGAACGTTTGGTGTGTTAAAAAAAATGGTCATGTTATAATCTTTATACCATGGTACACTAGCACACTAGAATTTTAGCCACCTGAATCGGGTTATAACACACATTATAAAAGTGATCATTCTAATGGCCTAAGTAATTTAGAAGATAAAATAAATTATCAAATAAAAAAAATTAAGTTTGATTGTTAACTAAAAGACAAAACGTCCTTGTCTTTGCTTTCTTTTTCCAAAGGCAGAAAAACATTTTCTAATTCAATTGCTTTACACATTCTAAAATGACCTTTACACCCTCAAAGGCATCGTTAACTGTTACCGATCGGTTAAAGTACCGCGTTTTGGGAAGGGCATTTACGTCCATAGAGGTTACAAAAAAAAAAAAATCATCTCTTCACCTTTGCTTCTTTTTTTGATCTGTGCTTCTGAGCTCAGTCTCAACAACAATGGCAGATACGAAGGTGGAGATGATCGCGAGGCTTGCTCAGTGGAGAGTGGAGAGCTTCGGCGCTTGCGCTTACAAGAAATCCGACGCCTTCAAAGTTGGGATTTGGAACTGGTAACCCTCCCTCCGTGTTTTTGAATTTCTTCCGAGCTTATCTCGGTGCGTTTGAGGAGAAATCCATGGCCGAGCGTGTTGATTCCCCTCTTAATTTCCTGTGGAATTGAACGATGATTGACAGGTACTTGTCGATTGAGAGAAATCGGTACCTGTACGTTCGTTTGTATCCGGAACCGTCTCGAGTGTCGAAGGAACAACCTCCAATTGCTCGCTTCATCGTGCGAATTAATTGCGCCGGTGCTAATCGCAAACCCTACGTTACTCCTGGTAACTTCAATTTCGCTCTCTTTTTTCTTCCGGCTTTCAATTTCTCTTTTAGTTCAGCTGTTCAGCTTCTTCCGGTCTACAACTCTCCACTACTTTTGTTAGTGTTCATCCAATTTATTTGGTGAACATCAAGTAATTAATCAGTCAAAAAAAAAGTGCAGTTCTAAGTTTCTTCAGTGTTCATTCCACCTAATTTGGGGATTTCTAATTGTGGTCATTTTTTCTTGTACAGTTCAACAGAGATTATTAAGGAATAGTGATGACTTCCTCTGGCCTGTTGAGTGCTCTATATTTGGCCGTGTAGTGATTGATGTCGAGTTTCTCGACCTCAAAATCTCCCCTATCAATGTGAGCTTAACTCTTTGAACATCTGTATATCACTTTTATGAGTTACATTGAATGAAATTTGTGAAAACAAACCAACTTTAAATGTCATTTGTTAAAATGAGGCATGTTTCTTGCAGTGAATAATATAGATGTATTGTTTATCCTCTTGAATCCAGGGTGGGGAAACAATGTCAATATGGCCTAGTGTTGGACCAATGCAAACCATAGCCACACAAGGCGCGCTCAGAAGTCTCTCGGTCATGTTCCACGACAGAATCCACACCGACATCACCATTAACACTAGAAATGGCAGCATTAGGGCTCACAAGGCGATCCTCGCTGCCAGCTCCCCGGTGTTCCACAACATGCTCCAGCACAACCTTGCGGAGAATGAGCCCTCCGCCATTGAGGTAGAGGACATGTCATGGGAGTCTGGCATGGCCCTCCTCGGCTACATGTATGGAAACATGAAACAGGCCGATTTCTGGGAGCACAGGCTGGCCCTTCTCGCGGCTGGAAACAAGTATGACATAGCAGACCTCAAGGACGCCTGCGAGGAGAGCCTCCTGGAGGACATCAACTCCGGGAATGTCCTTGAGAGGCTGCAGCTGGCCTGGCTGTACCGGCTGCAGAAGCTCAAGAAAGGGTGCTTCGCGTACTTATTCGAGTTTGGTAAGATTCACGACGTTAAAGATGAAATCGGCACCTTTTTCAGGAGCGTTGATAAGGATTTGATGCTTGACATGTTCTTAGAGGTTATTAGTATTTGGAAGCCTCTTTAGGTTTAGCAAGAAGCTTATGCATTAGTATTTTTCAATATGTATAGGAGTAGTTGACAATCACTTGAAGAATAATAAAGATTGATTTACATTCAGAGTACACCCAATAGCCCAAATATTGACAAACACAACACTGCCTAAGATCTGGATTCTTGAGATACCCCACACCCAAGGCAATGCCTGAAAACAGGGAATGGAAATTCCCAAAAAAATAAAGAAAAAAGGGGGAGAACTAAACAGTTTGGCCCTGTACAACAAAGTAGTAATGAACCTCCAATGATCTTATTTTTGAGGGTTGTGTTCAAGTTGCTTGTTTCTGTTTCTGATAATCTTAAGCAAGAGTCTCTGGAGAACACCAAAACTGTATGATCTTCGCCTCCATGGATTCTGTTAAAGGATGATTTGGTGGGTACCAAAACCTGTAGAATTTGAGCTCATTTGGTGAAGGGTAATTGCTTAGCTCCGCGTTCTACTGCATCTCTCCATAGCCTATATCTCACTCCCAGTTTGTCGTAGGCAACGGGCCAGTTCCAGATATTCGCTCCATTGATCATTCTTTCTTGTTGCCCGAGTACAAGTCTCAAATCTTCATTCAAAACCTACATTGGAAGGTAGATATGGATGGAAAAAGTGAGAAGATGGCCTTGATCATCCGCTGTCATAATCTACTCATGTAAACAGATTCAGATTTCTACTATGGCAAATGGATTAGACACAATAGGGAGAAAGAAAGACAGTACCTTTTCAGCAAAATGCCTCCATAGATGCTGCATAAAAGGAACGTGCTTCAACACGGGAGCGAAGTCTAGAGACATTCTGTAGAGTAGGCGGGTTTTCCCTCTCGAAGATGGCAAGCAAACGTGGAGCTGGTGAAGGTGAGTCGAGCACTGCTGGGTGCTCTTTCCCTCCAACTTCCCTGGCTTAGAAATTCCGATGGTTGAAAGCACCATGCAAGGTGGACGGAATTCCATATCAATTGGATAGGGATCCCAGTATCCTTGAAGGCCTGATGCGGGTGTCAAGAATTTCACCAAGCTGAGATGTTGAATACCCAGATAGTGAAATGTCAGTTTCAGGCTCTCATTTTCTCCCTCAACAAAAAATATGTTTGCATAATACAAGTGAAAACCTCTCAGATTTAATGAATAAGTTCAGAACAAACCTCGGAACACTCCAGCCCTTGGCAAAAGTGGAGGTATGTGTGAAGGGTGCGTGTGCAAGATCGAGAAGGTTATCAAGAAGAAGCCCATGTTCCACTGGAAGCTCCATGACTATCTGAGTATCAACAACAAAGAGGAGGTGAGGCGTCATTCTCATATAGGATGTGTAGAAAGACTTTGGTGGGAGATATTCCATTGTAAATTGTAAGATATCTTTACCTCTGCGTGGATTACAAACCCTGGGGGAGGTCGTAAGGAAGGAATTTCAGCAGCCGGAGGTTCATTCCCTGGCCAAATCCAGATCATACCTTCTTGTTCGAAACATGGCAATGATTTTATCCTCACATTCATCAAGCGTGTCGATGGCATTTTCTCACACTTTCCATCGGTTGAGTATTCCCACCCTGCATTATAACTCCCAGCAATCAGCCAACTATAGGTTTAAAAAACTGATTTTTGTTGAAGCAAACTTTGCTGAAACCAACCGTGATATGGGCATTGAATGCGACCCTCATTCACAGTGCCAAGATCAAGAGGGCATGCTCTGTGGGCACAGGTGTTCCTAACACACCCAGGTTTCCCATCTTTTCCCCGGAAAATCACCCATGGCTCCTCAAAGCATTCAACAGGAATCTGAGACACAAATAAAATGTTCACTTCAAAAAATTTCTTAGTCGATGAAATATGATAAGAGCTTTCATATAGTATCATAACGATGACAACGAGAAACGCAGTAAAAAAACCAGCTTACCATAGTATCATCCTTCAGGTCTGTTGAAAAGGCAACAGGGTACCAGAAATTCTTCAAGTTGGGATGATAGGATTGCACAGGGCCTGACACATTCAAGGGTTTACGAGGCGCCTTCCTGTTTACATTGCTGAGACTCTCAGTCGAGGTACTTGGTGAGGCAGATGCCTCATCAGTCAAAGTAGTGCTTCTCTCTTGCAATAGCCTATCGTTAACCAACGCTTCCATGTAAGCTAGCTTGTCTAAAGCAGACCCTACTCTTGCTTCGGATATATGAACCTGCAGAGTAACCAAGGTTATGGCTATGCAACGAGACTTTAGCCTATACAAGAAATGATATCCTGAAAAACAAAACCCTCACCTGGTTATGTGCTTGAGCGAGCTCTTTCTGCAGCTCTGCTAGCTCCTTCTTCATGGTCCCGATTGACTTATACTCGCGTGCCAGAGGGTTTAGTACCTCAACAACCTATGTTCATGTATTGATTATCAGTAACGAATCATAAAGGATATCGAGAATGAGAGCACACGACAAAAGTACCTTCTCATGAAGAACCATAATGGTAAGTAGGTCTTGACGGGCACGCCAGTCCAGGTATTGGATATCGAATCGAGCCAATTCGAGAGCTTGGTGGACATCAAGAAACTTGCCCTTGTATTGAGGAGCTTTCGGTCTCGGATCCTCCACATTGAAAAGAGGGCCCCATGAGCTCTTCTTCTCCACCAACCCTCCTCCCTCCTCTCCAAAGACGGCAAAGACGCCGATGCTGCCTCTAACGCCCTGAAACGATCAACCCTTTACTCAATTCCCAAATTCACTAAGAAATTGACAGCATTTGCACACTATCTCACAACCTCTTCCATTACACATAGTAACAGTCAAATTCTTCATCAAAATTAGGGTTCCATTACAAACAAACTTCAATTCCTCCATTAGATACATTAATCGGATCAACCGTTTAGGGAATCATATGGTGCGACTGCTTATTTCAACACTGAATCGCTAAATCCAAACCCTAATTTCTACACCTCACCACTCCATCCCCAACCGTAACATATGATTTTTTTTTAAAAAGGACATAATTAATCAGAATTCAAAACTGAGCTGGAGGTGGATATGTACCTTTCTGGTATTGAGCTTGGAACACCGGAAGACCGAGAAGGGAAGAGATAGAGTAGCAGCTGTGGCTATTGCAGCCATGGCGTCTGAAGCTGAGCCAGAAGTTGACGGGAGAGAAAAGAAAGAGGAAGAAGAAACGGGGAAGAAAAGAAAATTGGGGAAAAATTAGTGACAGAAATTTATTTTGTTGGGAGTTTTTGATCCGAAATTCGGATATTCAGATTTCGTTGGATAAGAGGTTGATTTCGGGCGCGATCCAAGTCGGCCTTCCACGCAGTGCCACGTGGAAGCAAGTGCATGACACGTGGCGCGGCTTCCAGCCACATGACCTGTGAACGGGGAAATTAGTATCTTTGGAGTTTCGCGGTTAGTCACTTACTAGTTGCTGGTGGGCCTGTTAATATCTTGAGTGTGGCCCACTTAGGAATTTTATTCGTTCATTTGCCACCGCTCATGTCTCAAGACTCTCAACGTGCCTTTTGATTGGGCCACCAATTATAAAAGTTGGACCGGCCCGGTTTTGGCCCGAACTATCGACTAATCTTCTATGGGTTTAAGAACTCGGTGTGCTTTGTAATTTGTTAAGTATTTGAATTGGGCAAATTTTATGTCAATGATAGATACTAATCTTCTACCCACTCTTTTATTAGGAGAATCGGATTAGGTTCATTCGGACTTAGGTCAATATCGACTATCAGTTATTTGGGTGTTGGGTCAAAATGAGTCGGGTTGGGTCAGTTTTTGAGTGATCTACTTCACTAAGTTCTCGCGTATTTGAAGCAGCCAGTTTCGGGCGAGTCATGCCAGGTTTCCGAGTTGAGGTTTTGCCAACTCTAGGTCACTTAGTTGTAGGTCACGATTTAACCCGTGATCCGTCGAGTTCGGGTCACGGGTTAGAGCGGGTCACGAGTTCGAGTTAGAATCGAGGGTTTCCAACAAATGATCCGTTGAGTCGACAAATTTTATTCTTTTTTTTAAAAGACTATTTCTTGCACACAAAAAAAAAAAAAAAAGACTTGGGTCACTTGGATCCGTCGACCCACCACCCCACAGGTGTGGGTTATGACTTCCCGACCCATGAACATGCCTAGTTAGTTGTACCCTTAATTAGATAATAGAGATTCGGGATTTGAAGCTTGTGAAGAGTTTCTTTTTACGAGATATCACTTTAAATTTCTTATCGGTCTTACTTGATACGAAACAGACTACTCAGTGAACAATAAAAAAATGAAATCGAGGTTTAACTTGTACTACACGACTAATATAGATCAATCACACTCGATCTATTTTGAATCAAATTTTAAAATATATTTATATTTGATTTATTTAATACAATGAAGGAGCTAGTTTGTTTCGAATTTTGTTATAGTCAAGTTCAAATGAAGCTCGAACTACTCATCTAATCTAAAGAAATGAGATCCCATAAATTCGTTTTTGCTAACATAATAGGGTTATAGGTACGACACAATTTCCGAGCACAAACACAATTACACGTAACACGTGTACCACACAATGCACCCGACTCCCCAAGGACCCCAACACACTTTTCTACTAACATGGGCACGAGTTGAAACGCAGGGGCACGCACGCCGCACGGCACAAACTGATACGAATTTTATTCGAAACGATGCGTTGCGGCAAATACCTGTATCTCATATGTAAGTGCTTTAATTTATGTTTACATACACTGCAGTATAGTATTCCATCAGTTAATTAACTACATACCATTGAAGTTCCTCTAAATTTACTTAAATCATAATTCATGACATTTGACTAAATGAAGAGAATTATTCTGAAAAAATTTAATATATGCAATCTTTATTAACACGTATCATAAATAATAGTGGGATATAAAGTGAACCATCATTTCAATTATTGAGGAAATTTTAAGTTTGATGACATGGAGATACACAATCTAGTGTCTTATTAACAAACTTTTTCTAGTTCAATACTCCCTTCGTCCCACAATAGATGTCTTTGAACTATTTATGTACGTTTTTTAATGAGCTAAAAACTATATAAAATATTCACTTTTTAATTAATTTTTTAAAATAATTACGATATTATTTAAAAATATTTAATAAAATGTTGATATTTTATATAGTTTTTGACTTCTTAAAAAAACGTGCTTAATAGTAAAAGACATCTATTGTGGGACAGATGGAGTATAATGTAGGATTTGGAGAATGAACTCAAGCTTCCATAGAAAGCTCAAGAACGTCAGCTGAGGAGGGAAACAGAAATGGAGAGAGAAAGAGTTTGTTTCTTCATTGAACTGAAGGAATTTCAATACAGACAAGACAAATACTTATAAATGCATAGCCCGGGTTCTACAAAATTGGGCCGGTCCAAACTAACATAACAAGACCCAAGACCCAAGACCCAAACTAACATATCCGAACATCGTCTTCATCACCACTAAATCCTAACACCCCCCTTCAAGAACGAGGCGTGGAGTTCACCAAACCAATTCGACGAAGCAGCGGTTGAAGAGGAACACCTGCAACGTTCTTGCCTCTTGGTGAGGAAATCAGCGAGCTGGGAACGAGTGGAAATGTGAGAAAGAGAAATCAGTCCTTCAAGAAATTTCTCCCAGGAAAAATGGCAATCCAAAGCGATGTGCTTGGCTCTCTCATGGAAAACCGGATTCTTAGTAATATAACTCGCAACTTGATTGTCACAACGCACAGCGGCACAGGAATGGGAGCAATATGTGGGACATCGAGCTCAGCAAGCAATCGACTGAGCCAAGCAAGCTCAGTACACATTCGGCGAATGGAACGGTACTCCGCTTCAGCCGAGGAAAGTGACATCAAAACTTGCTTTTTCGACTTCCATGAGAGCAAACTCGAATCCAGAAAAACCAAATAGCCACTAACATAACGCCTATAGAAAGGGCAGCTATCCTAGTCAGCATCACAAAAGGCTTGAAGCCGAAAATCATGGGAGTTAGACATCAACAATCCTTTGTCAGTCGTCCCATGGAGGTAACGAAGAACATGGAGAGCAGCACTGAAATGGGCGGTGCGAGTTTGTTGCATAAACTGACTGAGCAATTGGACAATGAATGCTAAATCCGGGCAAATATGGACAAGGAAATTGAGCTTACCCACAATCCGTCTATAAGTTGTGGGATCATCGAGCAAATCGCCATCTGTGGGCGATAACCGGAGTTGGGGATCTAAGGGACGGACAACAGAAGAACCCGGGCTTGGAAACTCCTTAAGAAGCTCATGAATAAAGCGACGCTGAGTAAGAACCAGACCGTCATAAGTGCGAAGAAACTCAATTCCAAGAAAGAAATGCAAATCCCCTAGATCGTTGATTATAAACTCAGCATCTAGAAATGACCTGAGGCGCTCCATTTCAATTGTGTCACTTCCAGTGAGAATTAAATCATCAACATATATGCCAACAAACACAGTCCCTGTAGACCTTTTTCTTATGAAACAAGGAATAATCGTTCTTGGATTGCTGATAACCCTTAACCTGCAGAGCGAAAGACAATCGAGCATACCATTGGCAAGAGGCTTGCTTCAGCCCGTATAGGGACTTCTGCAACCGGCAAACCATATTCTCACCATTTACAGTAAGACCCGGGGGCAATTTCATGTATACTTCCTCATCCAAAGAACCGTGCAAAAACGCGTTGTTGACATCCAATTGCAAAATCTTCCAATTCCTTTTAAGAGCTACAACAATTAGAGCTCGTACTATTGTCATCTTGACAACGGGAGAGAAGGTTTCAATGAAGTCGACACCTTCCTTCTGTGTATACCCCTTCACTACTAACCTTGCCTTGTATCGTTCTAGACTCTCATTGGCCTTTCGCTTGACTTTGAAAACCCACCGGCATCCAAATGCTCTCTTTTCTTTCGGCAAAGGAACAACAGACCACGTCCTATTGAGGGCAAGAGCATCAAATTCAGCCGTCATAGCATTTTGTCAATCCTGATAGCGACATGCTTCTTCATAGGTAAAGGGCTCACAATCTGGATGATCATCACGAGGAAGTGAAGGAGTTGGAAAGCTAACAGTAGAAGTTATGGTATGGCAGCAGGTAGCAATGTTGTCACAAGCATGTCCACACACACATAGTCAGAAAGATAGGTGGGGGGGGGGGGGGGGGGCTAACTCTTGATGACCTCCTTTCCCCAACAGGAGTAACAACATGATCAAGATGAATAAATGCAGGCAAGACACTCAGTTGAGATGAAGAGATAGCAACTGGCTCATCATCGGAATAAGAATCTTCTGTAATGGAGAAAGATGGAGAATTCGAACAAGTGTCTAGGTGAGCACTATGATAAGGAAACACACGTTCCTGACAAATCACATCTCGTGAATGAATAACTTATTTGTTGTCAAGACACAAAAGTTTATAACCTTTCTTTCCAACAGGAAACCCAAGCATAACACACGGCACAACTCGAGGAGAAAATTTGTCTCTGTGTGGCTTAGGAGTGGTTGAAAAACATAGACTCCCAAAGCATCCGATAGACTCATAATCAGAAGGTTTAGAACATAACAACTCAAAAGGAGACTTTGATTTCAACAATTTACCGGGCAATCTATTCACAAGATAAGCGGCCATCTCAACACTATCCCCCCAGTACTTGATAGGTAAAGAAGCTTCAAACATCAAACCTCTGGCAACCTCCAAAAGGTACCTATGTTTGCGCTCAACAACATTGTTCTATTGAGGCGTATGTACACAAGAGGTTTGATGTATGATGCCATGTGGCCCATGATCCAACAAGAATCTGGCATTGTCTACACTTCAACCCAATTCGAATGCGTTGTCAGTTTTGATAACCTTTACCTTCCTCCCAAATTGTCGCTCTACCAAAGCTAAAAGTTGTTTGACCACTGTAAAAGCAAAAGCTTTCCTGGACAACAACTTGATCCAGGTATAACGGGTAAAATCAACCACAAAAGTGATGAAGTATTTACTGCCATCACGAGTTGGAAAACGATAAGGTCCCCACACGTCGATGTGGACCAGATCAAAGCAAGCTGTAGTACTGATCCTACTATCACAAAATGGCAGTCTGGTTTGCCTTGCCTTAGAGCATACCACACACGCTTTAAGGCTATTATTACACTCAGAATCAACATGAACAAAAGGTAAAGCTTGAAGTTTATAGGAAGGGAGATGCTCCAACCGTTTGTGCCACAAATCAGCATCCACTGTAGCAACATTATTGAAATCAAGAGGTACTATCTTCTTCTCATGGCTTGAAGGTTGTCATAGAAAGAGATCTCTAACTCGATCACTAATCTTCATAGGCGCCCTCATAGTAGGACCCTGCATATAACACCCCTTTTCCGTAAACAACACAAAACAATGCAAGTCCCTGGCCATCTTTCCCACTGACATAAGGTTGCATTTGAAACTAGGAATGAAGAGCACATTGTCTAGTTTCAAACCCTTCATAACCTCAATTGTCCCAGCTGTATTGACAGTCGTAGTTTCGACAGTGGGAAGAGTAACAACAAAGGGTTTGGAAAGAGGAAAAGTGGTTGTGAACATTGGGCAGCATTACCACACATGTGGCCACTCGCCCCACTGTTCACAATCCAAGTAATACCATTCATAATCTGTGTTGTGAATGAGGTACCTGAGAATCCAGCGAAGTCGTGTGCAACAGGTTGACGATCTTGTGTGCCTACTCCTGCTGATTGCAACATGCTCGTGATCTGAGCAAGCTGCGAAGGAGTGAAGTCTGAAGGAGCTTGCCCCTGTGCAACAGATTCTGCAAACTTGTCGTCCCCTGAAGCCTTTTTGTCTTTGTCTTTACCATAACCTGGTGGAAAACCATTCAAGAAGTAACACATTTCAACTGTATGATTAGTTTTCTTACAGTTGGTGCAGAGCAATGGCTTCCTTTCATGATTGTTTCGTATATTTCCACCCTGTGAGGTCCCTTGTGAATTGTTCTTGGAAGATCCTTGGGACTCAGTTTTGACATATACATGGACGCACCATCTGCAGATCCACCCTTCGGTGTACTTTGAGCACTAACATGGGACGATAATCCCTCAATAATATCCTTATCATTCTTAGCTTCCCTTTGACATTCTTCCTCGGAAACGAGAAAATAAACACGATCTAGACTAGAAAGAGGATTCATCATGAGAATTGAACCTCTAGCAGCTAGATACACGTCATTCAAGCCCATCAACAATTCAATTAGCCTTTCATTTTCTTCGTATTTCATCATTTCAGGAGCAGCACCACAAGTACACACATGTACTCTTCGAATACTATCTAATTCATCCCAGAGAGCTTTGAGTTTTGTAAAATACGCAGAAAAACTGCTCGTACCTTGTTCAGCTCTGCTAATCTTCCTCTTGATCGTGAACAATTGAGTTCCTCCAATCTTCCCATATCGAGATTCAAGCGCGCACCAAATTGCATCGGCAGACTCGTTGTAGATCACGCTTCTCTTGATTTCAGCATTCAAGCTATTCAAGATCCAAGCGATGACCATATCGTTGCATCGTTTCCCGTAGATAAGCTTCGGAGATGCAGGATCCGACCTCGGAATGTTACCGTTCAGAAACCCCAGCTTATTTTTCGCAGACAGTGCGATGAGGACATGTCGCCTCCATTCTCCGAAACTTCGCCCATCAAAAACAGGAGTGGCAAGGATAGTGCATGGACTGTCACTCGAATGCAAGTAGTAAGGATCGTTAGGTTCGATTCTGATTTCTTCAGCCATGGAAGAACACACATCCAAGATCACAAAACAAGGAGAACGAAAAAGGATGAAATCGTGGAAGGAAAACAAGAGAACAATGAAAGTGAGGCAAACGAGAGCCAAGATTAAGATCTCTGCTCTGATACCATGTAGGATTTGGAGAATGAACTCAAGCTTCCATGGAAAGCTCAAGAACGTCGGTTGAGGAGGGAAACAGAAATGGAGAGACAAAGAGTTTGTTTCTTCATTGAACTGAAGGAATTTCAATACAGACAAGACAAATGCTTATAAATGCATAGCCCGAGTTCTACAAAATTGGGCCGGTCCAAACTAACATAACAAGACCCAAGACCCAAACTAACATATCCAAACTAACATATACGAACATCGTCTTCATCACCACTCAATCCTAACATATAAACTGTTATTTTACTCATTTACACAATTCCATAACATTTTTTAAAAATAAATTATTAAAAAAAAAACACACTCATTGTAATTTGATCTTCTTCTTCTTTTTTGCAATTTTATTTTTTAGGGATGATTTTGTGAAAAGTTCTTAAAGGGTATTTTATGTATTTTACATAAATAAAAGAGACCAACCAAATATTAAAAGGAAAAAGAAAAGTAAATCTAAATACAAAATATATTCATATTAAAAATATATATACTCCCTCCCTCCGTCTCAAAAATATTTGTCATTTTATTTTTGGCACGTTTTTTAAGAACGGTAAAAACTATATAAAATATCAATGATTTTATTAATTTAAAAAAATAATTTCATACTTAATACAATTGTCTATAAATTATGGAAAAAATTTATTTAAAAAATTAATATTTTATAGAGTTTTTAACTTTTTGAAAAACGTGTCAATGCAAAAAGCAAAACGACAAGTATTTTGAGACGGAGGTCAAAATTCGAACCGAAAAACGAACATAGTAATAAAAAAAAGTAAATTACACATAACCACCCATAAATTATACAAGTTTTCAAAATATTTGTCGTTAGGTTCGATTCTGATTTCTTCAGCCATGGAAAAACACAGATCCAAGATCACAAAACAAAGAGAATGGAAAAGGATGAAATCGCGGAAGGAAAACAAGAGAACAATGAAAGTGAGGCAAACGAGAGCCGAGATTAAGATCTCTGCTCTGATACCATGTAGGATTTGGAGAATGAACTCAAGCTTCCATGGAAAGCTCAAGAACGTTAGTTGAGGAGGGAAACAGAAATGGAGAGACAAAGAGTTTGTTTCTTCATTAAACTGGATGAATTTCAATACAGACAAGACAAATGTTTATAAATGCATAGCCCGAGTTCTACAAAATTGGCCCGGTCCAAACTAACATAACAAGACCCAAGACCCCAACTAACATATCCGAACATCGTCTTCATTACCACTCAATCCTAACATATAAATCGTTATTTTACTCATTTACACAATTCCATAACATTTTTTTAAAAGAAATTATTAAAAAAAAAACACTCATTGTAATTTGATCTTCTTCTTCTTCTTTTTTGTAATTTTATTTTTAGGGATGACTAGTACAATTCCCGCGCCATGGCGCGGTTTTTTAAACAAAAATCTTGATAATATAAAAAATTAATATTATAAAATATTAATAAAAGTTAAGATAAAATTCATTAAAATATTTACCATAAATGTATCTTATAAATATCTCAAAAAATTATTTTTAAAAAAACATCATATAATAATAAAAGTATAATACATAAATATAGATATTTAAATCACTTAGTAAAAATAATAATATCATTGTTAATTTTTTAAAATGTAATGTGGTATAACAGTTATCTAAAATGATATTGGTTATATGATATTGGTTATGCCATATCATCAGAAAAGCAATTTTTTTCTCGAAATATTGACGATTTAAAAAATAATTACAAAAATGGGCATTGATTGAAACAATTTGTCAAAATATTCACGAATATATATAGTAAATGTCATAAAAATTAAAAAAATATATAATTGGTTTGAAAAGATAAAAAGAAGGAGAATGTAATAATTAAAGGAAATAAATTTGAGTTAAGCCTAGTAGCTATATTAAATTAAATTCAATGTTTTGAATTAAGCCCAATTGTTAATGGAAAAAAGAGAAAAAGGAGAAATAAAAAATGAAGGAAAAAAAATAATTGGTCAATAGTCCTAAAACTACTCTAAGATTGACACGTAAGCAAAGTCTTCTGAATTAAAGTTATATATAGATTGTTAATGTAAAAAAGAGAAAAAGGAGAAATAAAAAAATGAAGGAAAAAAAAATAATTGGTCAACATTCCTAAAACTACTCTAAGGTTGACACTTATGCAAAGTCTTTTGAATTAAAGTTATATATAGATTAAAAAATATATAATTGGTTTGAAAAGATAAAAAGAAGGAGAAAATAATAATTAAAGGAAATAAATTTGAGTTAAGCCCAGTAGCTATATTAAATTGAATTCAATGTTTTGAATTAAGCCCAATTGTTAATGTAAAAAGGAGAAAAAAGAGAAATAAAAAAATGAAGGAAAAAAAATAATTGGTCAATATTCCTAAAACTACTCTAAGGGTTGACACGTAAGCAAAGTCTTCTGAATTAAAGTTATATATAGATTTTTAATGTAAAAAGGAGAAAAAGGAGAAATAAAAAAATGAAGGAAAAAAAAATAATTGGTCAATATTCCTAAAACTACTCTAAGGTTGACACGTAAGCAAAGTCTTTTGAATTAAAGTTATATATAGATTGTTAATGTAAAAAAGAGAAAAAGGAGAAATAAAAAAATGAAGGAAAAATAATAATTGATCAATATTCCTAAAACTACTCTAAGGTTGACACGTAAGCAAAGTCTTCTGAATTAAAGTTATATATAGATTGTTAATGTAAAAAAGAGAAATAAGAGAAATAAAAAAATGAAGGAAAAAAATAATTGGTAAATATTCCTAAAACTACTCTAAGGTTGACACGTAAGCAAAGTCTTCTGAATTAAAGTTGTATATAGATTTTGTGAAAAGTTCTTAAAGGGTATTTTATGTATTTTACGGAAATAAAAGAGACCAACCAAATATTAAAAGGAAAAAGAAAAGTAAATCTAAATACAAAATATATTCATATTAAAAATATATATACTCCATCCGTCTCAAAATATTTGTCATTTTACTTTTGGCACGTTTTTTAATAACGGTAAAAACTATATAAAATATTAATAATTTTATTAATTTTAAAAAATAATTTTATACTTAATACAATTGTCTATAAATTATGGAAAAATTTAATTTAAAATTTTAATATTTTATAGAGTTTTTAGCTTTTTAAAAAACGTGTCAAAAAGCAAAACGACAAGTATTTTGAGATGGAGGTAGTATAATTTTAAAATCTGGTCAAAATTCGTACCGAAAAACGAACATAGTAATAAAAAAAGAGTAAATTACACATAACCACCCATAAAATTATAAATTACACAAAACCTCCCATAAATTAGATTTATTTTCAAAAGACCACCCACCCATTAAATCTCCATTTGTTTTGTTTTGTTTTGTTTGGAAAGACTAAAATACCCCTAGTTCAAGCTTATTTCTTTTGAAATGAAAGTTATTGTAAGTATTTTCCTATTTAATTTGTCATTTCACTTTGAAAAAAAAAAGAATTTAAACATTGTAAAACATATATAAATGTCTGAACCAATATATATGCATCAAACAATGTATTTTGAATAGTAAAAAGTCACTTATTTAGAAACGAAGGGATTATAGTTTTATTATCCTAAAAAACGCGTGTAAATATTAAACAACGTATTTTTCCAAACCGAGGGGGTAATAATTTGAGTTTATTTTAGAGCCTATTCACATATTCAACATTTGAAGAAGATGAGACCAACAAGAGCCATTGCAAATCTCCGCTCTTCACATTAAAAATTTGATGCATATATATATATATATATATATATATATATGTTTTACAATGTTTAAATTCTTACTGTATTTTTTTAAGTGAAATGACAAATCAAATATGAAAATACTTACAATGACTTTCATTTCAAAAGAAATAGGCTTGAACTAGGGGTATTTTAGTCTTTCCAAACAAAACAAATGAAGAGTTAATGGGTGGGTGGTCTTTTGAAAATAAATCTAATTTATGGGTGATTTTGTATAATTTATAATTTTATGGGTGATTATGTGAAAACTTACATAATTTATGGGTGGTCATGTGTAATTTACTCTAAAAAAAAGCTTTTCAATTGGTCAAAACGTTAACATTTCAGCAAAATTTCAAATAAAGGTTTGTTTGGATGAATATAAATTATAACTTATAATGTATAATACTATTATATTTATAATATGCATTATAAATTTATACTAATACATTTCGCATTTCTTAAAATTAAACTAATTTTTTTTCAAAAGAGAAAGAAATCAAGATTGTGAAGATGGCGGGGCCCCGAAGTCAATCAATCAAATGCCACGCCTCCATGGCTCCATGCATTATTTGATTGGTTTCCCCCAAACTTCATTCATTCAATCTAATACGTGTAAGAAAATGATCGCTCCTTAATCAAATCATACACCCCTTTTGAAGTTTTGATTAATGCTTTTAGCGGTTCATTCAGATTACGTTCTTCCTCTGTCAACCAACTGACCAAATCAATCTCTCCCATGTCCTGTTTCTTTCTTGAATTTTGCGGATTCAGGGTTTTTCTACTTCTGGGATTCCATATTCCAACCAAAATTCAACCACTCTAAACTAAAGCTGTTCCTTTCAGTTCTACTTGGCTCCTTTTTTGTGTTGAATTTCTTAATTAGGGTTCAGATCGAGGATGGGTTCTTCTGTTAATGGCGCCCATCGCAGTCCTTCTTTCGCTTCTCAGAGGCACGTCACTTACAGGTAGCTCTCTTTATCCCCCTCCCCAATCAAATTCGATTCTTCACTTGATTCGGAACTCATTTCGATTAGGTTTTGTTCATTTCTACTATTTGATCACCGTCGGACCAATTACGTCGTTCAATTTCGGGATTTTAGGGCAAATTTGATCCTTTCCTTGATTGATTTCTCTTGTGCGATACTGTTTTGATGCGAATTTGTGAGAATCTGAAACACCAGCAGATATGCAAGTGCCTCACTGTGTCACTTGGAATCAATTGAGTTCTTGTCAAAAATACTGCCTTTCGATCAACTTTTAGAGCTTACCAAAATCTGAAATAGATGTCTTATGTTGATTCTGTTTCTGTTTTAGGTTTTCATCTGCAGTCATAAATTGAAGATTAAATCCATTGAAATCTGTAGTATTTAGACATCTTCAAAGCTGATATGGAATTACCATGTAACTCGTGAACTTGATCAGAAGACGAAATATTTCTGTACTTGAAGGACTTTATGCTTTGCTGCTTTCAGTGAACTAATTTTCTTGTTCTTCATGTTCTTGGGGGCAATTCAGTGAGCTAATCTGGGCTGTATATACAGTTGTTCCCTCCATCTTTTTAAGATTTGAATTGGTTGTATGGAGTTCTCTGCAAATAAAGTAATGTTGTTCAGTTTGGATTGCTTGAAGGAATTTGAAGTGTGAAGATAATATAATTCGATATCATCTGTTATGTAATGAACAACTACACTATCACTGTAAAATCAGGGTGTTTGTGCTTCTTCATGAACTGAAAATCACCTATTGTCCTGCAATGAAATCCGTGGTCTTATGGTGCAGCTGTGGCGCATGTGGATACGACCTTTATCTATGCTCATCAAACCGAAACATTGCAACAGTTGGCCCCAAGTATGGCAAGTCCATCAAACGGGGGATAATTTCGTTTTTCCAGATTGACGAGAGCAGGTTTACGCAGGTTGATGAAATCCATTGCAGACCCTATTTCAACTCGAAGAGCTCTTGGGGTCTGTTCCGGAAGAAAACCAAGCTTCTCTGCCGAAAATGCGGGAATAACATAGGCAATGCTTACAACAACCGAGCTCACCCGTACGTGCTGGAAACAACTGAATCAAACCACAGCCTCTCCAACAAGGAAGTCGTTGGCTGTAGAAAGTACGACATCAGAATCCGGGCACTGCAGCCTTCTTCTGCTGCTGATCAGCTTGGAACCCCTCTTTTTTCTTGAACAATCTGTCAGTTTGGTTGTATGTAAGGAAAGTTTCCGGCTTCGAATCCCGGCCTGTCCATTGTTCATACTTGTATGATTGTATATTGTACATCCCAGGTAGCAAATGTAAGAAATACTGTAACTGTAAATGACAAGTGCAATTGTTGATTGTAAGTGGCTTTCAAGGATCTGATCAGTTGCAGAAAAGAAAACTCTGATGCTTCAAGACTCTTGATGAATGATTCAGTATGAACATCAAAGGCCATCAATTTGATTCAAAGACTCTTGATGCTTCTAAGAACTTGAAACAAACATAACCAGTAGCATATGTATTTGTCTATTTGATCAGGTGATCACTTGCATTTTGGGGGAATAAAACAGTGATTACCTAAGAGTATGTTTATTTAATTGTAATTCACCTTGGTTAAGAATTTACAGACATGAAAACTTGAAGCTTTTAATGAGGTAGTGGAAGGAAAGGAAGAGCTCTGAAAGGTGAAAGCAAAACAGCAACTTTAATATATGGTTCCTTTCAAGTTGTAGTTTTTTGACTTCCAAAATCAAATAAAGCACACCTTATTTATAAATTAAATTTCTGAAAGGCAAAAGCTTGTGAAGCCCCATGTTCTTCAATTTCCAAATCTTGATGGATGACAACTCTTAGGTTCTTCGCCCCTTTACACTTCCCACCACCACCCATGACTCCATGAGCCCCATCCATCCATCTCCTTCCTTTTCAATAAAAAACAGTATCAAATTTGTTTGTGTCAAAACTTTGAACACCCACATGTGAATGCCTAATCAAAGAACAATTTAATGTGCTATTGTACATTCCCACACAACACATGCACCTCCAATACTGAAAAAAGAAAAAAAGAAAAAAAAGTGGACTTCATTCCAAATTATTTGATTCAATAAAAATTTCAAAACTGTGAAATTCCTTAGTATGAAAATGAGAGTCGTGTTAGATTTTTTATTTTTTTTTGTTAAAAGGTCAGAACCCATCCTTCTAACCCAAAAAGCGCAAGCCATTATACAATGACTTCACTTCTTCTTAGATTTTGATTTGATTTTCACCTATTTTTAAACGTGAGACTCTACGGTCTACTCACAAATCCCAACAAAAACCAATATAATAAGAAAATCATTCTATCTTTATATATCCATTTTCATAAATTTATTTTGACTCTGGTCATTCATTATCTGCCCATAAATATATCATTCTTATAGTCTAAGCTAATGAAACTCAACTAATCTTCAAAATTTGGATAGTTTCATCATTGTATACTTTTCTCTTATGTGGCAAGGCAAAAGACAATTGTAATTATTATTATTACTATTATTATTATTATAGGACAATTGTGAGCCAAATTAAGCACTTCCTTTCCTCTAATGGGTATAAAAAAGACCTTAATAGGAATGAGCCAGATCATATCAAACACATCACAACACAAACAAACAAAATAAAAGGCAATCATATAGGAATGGGGTGCATTTAAAAGACCCAAAATTACAAATTTAAAATAAATAAAAAATGGAAAGGGTGAGATTATGAAGCTGCACAGCCTGCACTTTATTCCTTGCAGGTTCTTCTCTTAGTAAGAGACCTCATCCAACCCTTGTTCCTCACCTTTACAGCTCCTCCAAGCCCATCAACATGGGTTCCTCCACCACTGGGATTGTTGGGTCTCTTCCATCTGACCAGCTGGAGGAAGTGGCCAATCCGCTTCCGCCACCTCAGCGATCCTCGGGCCGTCTTTGAGTGCTCCACCACACTCCTACTGCTGCAACTCTTCCAACTACCTTGTTTGTGGAGACCCTTATGGTTTGTGGCATTGCTTGCTTGGCCCTTAGAGGCCTTCGACATCCCACTCTTGTCCCATAAGGCGACGCCATTGTCTTCGAATTTGATTGATATGAATGAATCTATCAAAAGCCAAAATCACAACCACCTAGTTAATCAATCAAGTGGGTCATCTTGAAAAACATGGTATAGTTGTCACAGTTTTTTAGTGTACATCATGTGAAGATTGATACATGATATGTGAAAAAATAACTAAAATGAAAGGAAGAAAAGAAATTAGAGTAACTTGAAAGCAATAGCTTGAGAGATTCATCAAAACAAGTACCAAACACCTTTTTTTGACTCTTATACACATGGGTTTGGTAATACATTCATCATGATCATGTAGCCAAACTTCTTTCAATTTGCCATAAAATCAAATATTACATCATATATATTTAGCGCGCTACTATATAAACCGAGTAGCTTGAGCTCAGCTTAGTTCGGCTCGAACTTGTTGATTTACTAAACAAGCTGAGTATGAGCACATTTTTAAGCTCGATTCAAAGTCTAACTCGACTCGATTCAAGCTTGAATAGCATCAAATTTACAAAATTTCCTTTAATATCAATGAGCAAGAAGCGTTGCTTAATACTCAAAAAGCTTGATTCGAGTCCAAATTTAGACTCAGTTCTAAACAATTCGAATATGAATATATAATATTCGGCTCGTTCGGCTCGGATAACAAGTCGAATATGTGAATTCATAAATCTCACGCCTTTAGATGTTGGAGTAGAGTATCTTATGGACTGTTTTGTTAAGTAGAAGCTAGCTGGCCTGGCTACTAAAAAAAAAGCGAGTAAAAACCCAGAAAAGAATCAGGAGGAAGAAGCTTTTACAGCTTTACTATTACTTGATACTCCACCATATGCTTTTACCATACTCAAACCTACTAAGGGAGTGTTTGGTACATGTGAATGGGTATCAGGGATGTATCTGGAAATGAAGTAATCCAAATATAGGAATGAGATTTTCATCATTAATCCATGAGCTCATACCCTTAAACTACGGATTGGGTGATTAATGAAATACTTGGCAGTAAAATTATAAGAAAACTGTT
This sequence comes from Persicaria tinctoria, assembly GCA_037127255.1. Taxonomy (NCBI): domain Eukaryota; kingdom Viridiplantae; phylum Streptophyta; class Magnoliopsida; order Caryophyllales; family Polygonaceae; genus Persicaria; species Persicaria tinctoria. The sequence goes on from JBANSL010000012.1 coordinate 15,623,873, forward strand.
TGGGTAAAATGGAAAAAAAAAATGAAAAGAAAAATAAAGCATATATAAGAATCAGACCCAAAAAACAATATGCTTAGTTTGAAGAAAGCATTAAAAAAAAAGATGGTTAAACTTGAGAAATGTATACCTTCTAAGCTAGTGGAAGTGGACTGGCTATCTGAGCAGCCAAAATCTTCATCACAATCATAATAAGTGCCATGGTGGTTGTGGCCGCGGCGGTGGTGGCGGAGTTCAAGGCTGTTGAAAAGAGACCCAAAGGGAAAGATCTTGGGCAAGCCAATATTGCTTGGTTTCCTACTATGGCCTGTTTGGTGATCGCCCACCTGGTGTTGGTGGTGGTGGTGGTGGTTGCGTCGGGTTTGATCGGCGGCGACGATAAGAAGCTTCTCATTCAAGCAAAAGGGGCAGACCCCAACAAGGAATTGTTTTGGGTGGTAGTAACAGAAATCCTTGTTTTGGTGGTGGTGATCATTCATGGTGTCAGTGTGTTTTGTTTGGTTTTGGTTTTGGTTTTTTGGGTTCTGGTTTTGGGATTTTATGAAGATGGAGGAGTTGACAAAGCAAAGGGGTTTTTACAAAGATTTCAAGAAAGCATTGGTAAAGATAAAGGGGAAAGAGGAGAGATAAGCCATGGACTTGGAAAATGGAAGCTCAAAAAGGGAACCAAAAAAAGGAAAAATAAAGTTGGAATTTTATTTCTGTTTGATTTTTCTGCCCTTTTTTCTTTCTTTTTTGAAGTTTTTGAGAATGCATAACTTTGAACTTTGAAGTCAGATTGCAATCAAAGATAAAAAGAGGGACGAGATTGTGACACCTTTTTCTTTTCTTTTTTCCAAATGAAAAAATTGATCTTTCTACATACTCCGTATTACAAATCAAAATCTTCAATGTATACATATCTCTAATGGGGTAATCAAGTTACTCAAAAGTAAAAGTTCATGAATTTCACTTAAAGTCATGGTAAATATTAATATTTCTTCACAAGTTCATGAATTTCACTCAAAAGTAAAAGTTCATGAATGATTCAGGTTGAAATGGGAAATTAGATGAATGTCTCTTTATACTAATTTTGTAATTATATGTCTCTCAATATTATTCCTTACAGCATATTTACCAACTTAAGAGTAATTTAAAATTAAAATTAAATTAATTAAAAATTGTAGTATTAGTCAAGTTGTCATACCCAAAAAATCTGTTTAAAATCTTGGGCTCTGAAGTTGTTGGCTGTGAGCCAACCACATCACACAACAGTGCAACAATCAACCAAACCAAGAAAAATAATTAACAAATTCAAGGTCATTTACAATTTGATTTCTTTCTTTTTTCCGCCTTTTGTTGTGTGAGGACAAAATAAAAAATCTGCAAGTTCAACCAAACGATCATCACAAGGGGAAGAGCATCAATTTTAATTATTGTTCAATCTACAATGCCAATTAACAAAGATTAGGGAATAAGCTTATAACCCAATAGCAGTAACAATTGTGTTATTTTTACAAGTTTCTTTGAAAAAACATTGTGACACGTTGTAAAGTGGGGCTAACAAGGGAACAAAATAGATGCAAATGTTGCACCAGTGGGAGCACAACCCTGTAGCATGGAGAATGGGGATCCACACCCACCACCACACTGCAACAAAATCCACACCAAGTCAAAGCTTCTTAAGCCTATTTAATCAATTAACACAAGATTTTCTGGGGTTTAGAAACCTAACAACTCTTAACTAATCTGTAATCTGGTGGGTGTTTAGTGTCCATGACAGAGTTGATCACCACCAGGCACCAGTTTACCCACTAGTTTAATGGATCACCTCAAGTCTCAACTAGTTCATGAACATAAACACGGAACCTTGGTCGCGGTATCTAGTCTACCCAAGTCAAGTACATTCTTTGATGCTTCTCAAGATCGAATTCTGATAAGCATGACATGTTCAGCCAGTTCAGGGAATAGGGAAAGATCCGGGGCCAGGGGGGGCAGAAATAGGAACAACAGGAGATAGATAGGACTATGGAAGTGTCATTTATCAAGCTTGGATTTGGATCCATTTCAATAAAGAAATGGTGATTCTTGGATCTTGAATGGTTGTAGAGATGGGTAAAGCTCTGGGCCTACAAAACAAAAGCTACCAATCATGGAGACAAAGGGGGATGGGGAAACCTAGAAAATGGGGCAAAAGGTGATGGCAGAAAGATGAGTAAAATGGTCACATGGAAGGCAAAAGGGAATGAACTACTTCCACTTTGGTTAACACTTAACATTAGGAAACGTTTTGAACCACAATTCAGAATTCAGGAAGTGGGTCTCTCTCATCTTGTGGGTAATGAGAAAGAAACATACCGGATTACCGGCTCTGCTTTCTTCACGTAACTTTCAAAACCTTCCGAATGGAGCCTTTCCAAGGACTGTCAACACCTGTCCAAGAACAAAACATTCGCATCCGCAAGCATTATTGGCAATGTTGATGCTACTTGCATATGAATCTCCAGAAAGAAGTGAAATAGAATGACAATCCAATTTACCTCTTTTGTTTCCCCACGAAATCTGGATCGGCAGGTGAAAGAGATGAAACAGCAGGTGGAGAGGCATAAGATAAAGAAAAGAGGAAAATTGGACATTTTAAGATTTCACATGTGGTAAAACAGTTCTATCAACCTCTGAGCTTTCCGCAATAAAGAAAAAAGAAAAACTCCAGCCACCCAGAACGGTGAAGCACTGTACATGACATGCCTTCAACGGATTGTTTACTGTGTACTTGTTAGCAGGACACAAACTGAATCAACAGACCCATCAGTAAGAGATGTAATAAAATACATGATCAAGCTATGGCTGGCATTGTTTGTTCAGTTTGATGCAGATCTTCCATCACCAGTACCCGGCGGCTGATCTCCCTGAGACGCACCTGGTGAAAACATACCCATCATGGCTCTCAAAGCGCCCATTAGTTCTTCAGGGTTTTGATCGTCTCCAAGGTTAATGTTGATATTTCTGCCCTGACTCCCACCAAAATTGAAGCCGATATTTTCATTTGTAGCTCCTTCTGGCTCGTCAGACCCATTAGTGTCGCTGTTTCCTGGTGATTGGCCTTGGGAGTTATCTCCGTGACCAGTCATGTTCACAAACATGTCTACTAAGTTGGCAGGAATGGTGCTGGGATCGAAAGGCATGGATGGGAAGGGAGGAGGAGCTGTTTCACTACCGTGATTTTGCTCAGTTGAGCTGCTTTGAGAACTCGGTTGCTGATGTGCGTTGGGAGCCATGCTAGTAAACATGCTAGCTATGTTGGCAGGGTCTATGCCCATGCTGAATGACATTGACCCATGCAGGGGAGGCATTCCCTGGCTATCTTCTGATGCGCTGGTACCTGAATTCTGTCCCTGCTGTGCATGATTAGGCATGAACATGCTTGCAAGATTAGCAGGAACTGAACCGGAATCAAACGACATCGATGCAAATGGTGAGGGTCCAGCCTGACTCATTGATGCTCCTGGAAACTGGGTCCTGTATCCCTAATTTTGACATGGATGTGAAATGATGACCCGTATTCAGCATCATAAGAAAAGGTATGAAATTATAAAAAGAAGTATATGTGTTCGCTTTATGAAAATACAAAACTAAGGCATATTTGACTGTTGGTCTTTGTATGGAGCATAAGCAAGAAACCAACAATAAAGAACCACAATAGATCATTTTTTTTTTTTACTAAAATACATGATTCATAAAATCCAAATCAGCAAAAAGGTTCTGATGCATCAGGTGGAATAAACATAGAATTTCTATAGCATAGCCATTTAAAGTAGCAAAATAAGAGTACCGGGTTGCGTCTTCTTCTCTCCTGTTGTTCCCTCAACTTTTGTTCAGCTGCCTACAGACAACACAAAATGAGAGACATATGAATATATTCCAAGAAAGATAGAGAGTGAGATAAATGGACCTTAAGATTTTCCTTCACAGCATCATTATTCGGATCCAGCTCCAGTGCTGCAAAAAATGGAACAGAATAAGTATTAAGCTCCAATACCCCATGACTGGATTTGAAACCCCCATAGTACGGGAGTGCCTCCCTTAACCTTGAATGAATGAGTCACGTACAATGAAATAATAAAGGACTCAAGGCTGTCACATAATGAGCCCAGGGCACAGAAGAAAAGGAAACTGATGCACACCCACCTTTCTTGAATCCTTTATTAATAGCATCACTGTAATTTCCTTGCGAATAGTAAGCAAATCCCAGACGACTGTATGCCTTGCTATAGGTTGGATCTATCTCTATGGACCTAAGAGAGTCCCTAATAGCTTCAGCATATTTTCCAATTTGAGTAAATGCAGCTGCCCTGTTTATGAATCAATTAACCAATGAAAACTCAAATCATGATGACAATTTAAGAAAGAACGGGAAAATCACATTCTGCATGTTGCCAGAAGTTAGTAACTCTACCTGTTACAGTAGTAAACTGCATTATTTTCACATAGTGCAACAGCACATGTATACCGTTCAATTGCATCAGCATAAGCATTAGACTGCATAGCCTTGTTGCCTATGGATAAGTAAAAGGTATTATGAATCAACAATGACATGACTATGAATCTAGCTCATGCACGTGCACATATAGACATCAATTAAGAAGAAGAGTCACGAGTAAGTTACCTAATGTTTTTAGGGCTTCAGCCAGGCTCCTTTGATCAAATGTCTGGCTTCCAGAGCCTTGTATTTCCTAAATAGAAGTGAAGCTACTTGTTAAAAGTGCATCTGTAGTTCCAATTTACGAAGTAAAGAAAATCTCAGAAATAAACCTACTCAAATACCCATTACATAATTTAGCCCTGTGCAATCTCAAAGACACAAAAGGAGAGAGGGAAACAAATATATCAAATTTCAATGTGTTTTTGTAACCAAATTGTTTAATTCTATAATGACACCAGATTTTTTATTTAAAAAATACCAATATGGTAAAGAGAGCCCATTACTCCATTCCATTTTATTATTTAGCCTTTTATATATATGTCACCAGAATTTACATATCAAATTTTACATTTTCATAATGATTTCGGAAATGACGGAGCCTTAAACTGGGAAAAAGAGTGGAAATAGGTTTTATCCGAACATGTATCCAGATTATATTACTAAAGAGGAAACTTATGATATAATTCCTATTTTTTCAGAAGCGCAAGAAAGAAGAAAAAGTGATGACAATCAGAAGAAAGAGGTATTCAAGGATCTAACACTACACGGAGTAAACTTGAAACAAAATAACAGTTTCAAGGCCATACATTTATAGCATCATGAAATAACGCTGTTACTCTATCAAGCAACACATGCTCATCATTGCCACCTCTCGTTGTTCTAAAAAAATGAATTTTCTCCAATGCAGCAAAGAATTGTCCAAAAAGCTCATCCCTAGATACTCCTGTAATGACCATTGACAAAAAAGGATAGCAAATGTTGAAGTATATAATTAGCAGATGAAAAAAAGGATAAAATCTCAGATCACTAATGCACTCCGACGGAGAAATGGTTTACAGTTTTCTAATCTCAGTGGCAGAAAGCTAAACTGGGCCAATTATGAAATAATTCTGCCTCCATCAAAAGCCCATACCCAAATGCTATACAGAGTACTAACTTCTTATGAAGCACTAATTATTAAAACCAAAGAATCAATTTCATGGTGACTAATTTAATTAAAGTATCACTAATTTCACAGCACCGAAATTGGCTTTTTTTATTATGTTTTCTAGGGATCAGATGCAATTGCTCCTTGTATTTTCATATTGTAACCCTCAGACTTCCTTACTCTCTTGTATTTGTTTTGGGTTTCTGTCTTTGTAATGCACTTAGAAATGTTATCTCTCATTAAAACTAACAATTTCTAAGGTTACACTTTGGACTTCCACAAGTAGCATATGTACAAGGACGGAGGAAGTTTGGAAACGAACCATCAAGTCACTCAAGGAAAGAACATACTGAACAAATTGTAAATACATACCTGTTTCACTAGCTTCAAACCCAGCAACATCATCCTGATTAATTAAAATAATGTCAAAACAAATGGAAAAACCTCATCAAAAAATGGGGGAATCCACACAATACAAAAGAAGAAACCTGAAATTTCAAAGTTGTTGCTTGATCATCATTGTCAAGGGAATTCCCGGCTGTCACAGTAGGTGAATCTCTATTGTCTCCAGGTTTATGTTCATTTTGCTGACCAGTTTCATGTGATGCAAATAAGTTGACCAATAGATTAGGCTCAGAATGATCACTTCTAGACAATTGATTCAGCTGGAAAAATTCGGACAAGCAATCCTTAGCAACCTCAAGACCTTCATTATCAACACCAGGGGCTGGTTCAACTGCCCAGGAGTCAACAAAAGAAGTATGAGACATTTCACCTAACCATGTGAAGGAAGTTCTCAAGCAAAATTAGGAATGGTTCATCCTCGATCTCAAGATAAATTGCCATGTGCAGCTTATAAGCAGCAAACTGACTGGCAGACATGAAGCTCATATCAAAATTACTTCAATGAGAAAACAGAAAACTGTAGAAATCGACAATAGTTTAATCAATTGCTCTACTAACAGCAATGGACGGACATGCCCAAATTAATCAAACGCCGTCCACAACAAACACATCAAGCTGACCTTTCACATTAATCATCATACAGAACTACGGCATAATAAACACTCATCATCCCGCTAATCTAGATCCGATAGTAATCCCAACTCTTCCTAGAAAACACTAGGGTTTTGACTTTTGAGCAACGCAAGCAAAACCCTTGGAAATTCAGCAAACATCTACTTACGAAAACCGACCCTAGACATTCAACTCATTTATTCCGATTAACCGAAAGCAGAAATTGAAATGAAATCAAACAAAGGAAACATCAGAATCTAAGCACAGTCGAATCAAATGAGTAGGAAAGTGCAATCATTAGGTTCAATTGGGAACGAAACCTAAAAAAAAGAGTAACGATTGGAACAACGAGATTGAGAGAGGAAAGAGGAAGCAGACCGGAATTAAGGAAGTCGATGAACGCGCGAACGATTCGACGAGTTGTTGGGGCATCGCTTCTCAAGTTCGTCATTGCAGGAGAGAGGTACAGCTTGCTGTCTTGTTCTGCTATCGCTACGAGAACTCGGCAGAGAAGTAACCGAAATTATTTTTTCCACTTTCCAAAAGCTGCCGGGTTTGTATGGTTTTAATAAACTCACTCGAATTATAAACTTTTGGTAAAAGTAATTAAAAATTTGAGTGAAAAACAGTTTATTTGTAAAAAGTTGAGTTTATTTGATTGTTATTAAGAGTATTGTCGTACTTTCAAACCAAATAAACAAAATAAACACCAAATAAGCATGTTGGGTTAGCTTTTTTTTAACTATAAACCGGTTAAAATGTGAACTCATCCACCAAATAAACTAATTCTACTACTTTTTTTAGTATTTAATAAAAAAAACATTTGCATCCATACATACCACCCTCTTTTTTTTAAAAAAACCACAACAATAACGTCGAGGTGTTGTTAGATATACCGAAAATTCGGATTAACGAAATGCACATCCTTAGACACGTGAGACCACGTCCCTTAACGTGCAGCCGGAAAAGGAAAACAACCCCAGCCACATCCAGATACCACGTAACATGTGACGTCACCACGTCGTTAGAGACGTGTAACAATGGGTTGGGTTGGGCCTACCACGTCCGAATAGACGTGACATGTTGGACTGGGTCGAGCGGTTGGGTCGAGTTTGCACGTCACTAGAGACATGATTTGCACGTCCATGCGAACAAGGGCAGAGATATAGGGGGTCCTGGGGGTCACGTGACCCCCCTTAATCCAACAAATTACTTATGTGTATTCTCCTCGTCGATAGCTTCGTTTTAATATATAATACGTCATAATCCAACATCTGAGTAAAAAATTATGAATGTTAAAAAATTGTAGGTGTATTAATCACTTAAATTTTATTTCAATAGACTATAATACTTTTATATTTTACTTAAATTGACATTCACATATTATAATTCATCTCGAGAGCTTCAAAACCATAGGTTATATTACTTATTTTGAGAAATTGGTAAGAAGTTATGCAAGTTTAAATTTTTTATATCTAGTTATACATTATTACATGTTAAGAATACAATGTTTATATATTGTGTTTTATATCATTATTTTCGTTTTATATCTTTGTAGTAGTTTGTAATATCGTTTGATACTAGTTTATAATATTATTTGACAATAGTTTGCACTATCGAACACGTTGTGTGTTTTATGAATTTTTCTCGATCTTATTGTCTACTACTATGGTGACCATCTCTTCAAAACTTCATGGCTAGCTTTGTCCCTACATATGAACGTATTTTACACGTTCATAAAAATGTGGGTGAACGGCTCAATGGTAAGGAGCAAACGGGTTAATGGGAGGTCCCGGGTTCGATCTCTACCTCCACCATTTCTCTTGGTGAAATAAGCAAGGTTCACCTTGCTTATTACCATTGGGTATAGCCGATCGGCGCGAGCTGGTTTACCTGGTGCATGGCTCTTGTCGGTTGGGTTACGTGCTCGGGGTTTACCATCAAAGGTGGATTACCCTCGTTAAAAAAAATGTGGGTGAACACTTGTATACTGGCTTGTAAGAAGATTAAATCACATCTATAGCGTCAACGATGTGGTGATGTTTTGTCATGGAGATGTTACCTCGGTGAGGATCCTTATGGGCTGTTTACAAAAGTTCAAAGAAATGTCGGGCTTGGCGGTGAACTTGGAGAAATCGGGTGTCTTCCTAGCCTTGGTTCCTCCAAGTGAGGCGGAGGAGATTATCAATGCAATTGTATTCACGAGTGGCGTCTTCCCTTTCCGATATCTTGGGATTCCTATTGCTCCTCATGGAATCCGGGTGATTCACTATCAACCTCTCATTGATCAAATTGATAAAAGATTGAGCTATTGGTCTAGTAAATGTCTCTCCGATGCAGGAAGGACGGAATTGATTTCCTCGGTCCTCCAAAGTATCGAGGGGTTTTGGCTCTCGATCCTTCCCGTCCCGGAGGCCATGCTGAAATCAGTGGAGAGCTTATGCCGTGACTTTCTTTGGAAACAACCAAATGTTCGATGGAGCAAGGTTTGTGTCCCAAAGGAGGAGGGTGGTCTCGACTTCTTGAACCTCAAAAGTTGGAATTTGGCCTTCATGTGCAAGCACTTGTCGAGGATTGTGGAGAAAAAGGAGAGCTTATGGATAAGGTGGTTACATCATAAATATCTTAATGTAACTAATGTGCAGGATTGAGAGGCGCATAGGAGGGATTCCCCACTTATATACCAAAGGCATCATTGAGGCTAAGAACACGATGTCCTCCCTCGGTGATAACTTGGAGGATGGGCTGAATGAGTGGTGTTTGGGCCACAAATTCAAAGTGTCAAAGGCATATGAGGCTATTAGAAAAAAGGAGCCAAAGGTTAGGTGACATAGAGAGGTTTGGGTTGTTGCCAACACTCCAAAGCACTCATTCTTCCTATGGCTTGCCACCCTCAGTAAAGTCTCAACTACGGATATACTCTTTTATCTTGACATTGACTTTGATTGTAAGTTTTGTAGCAATGACACTCTAGAGAGTACCTACGAGCCCCTTTTCTTCCAATGCCTCTTCACTAAGGGCATTTGGGGGAGAGTTAGAAGCAAGTTCAAGATCCCGTGCGAGGTTGATAGCATCCATAGGGCTTTGCGCTGGCTCCGGAGATTCGCTAAAGCCAAGACGTGTCTTAACCTTAGCTGACGACATGCCCTTCCTAGCACCGTCTATCTCCTTTGGTATGCTCAAAATGCACTTGTCATGGATGGCAACATAATCCATGAAGATGTTATTGCAAAGCTCATCCTCACCCATGTATAACGCCTTACCTATGATTCCTTCCCCACCCTTGATGTCGAGAATATGTTGGCCTAATACGATTTGAGATGCAAAGTGACTTTAGGGTTGTGTCCTATGGCCTGCGTGCCTTCGGAGCCTGCGTGCTCCTGGGAGCAACCCTCCCTTAATTTAGGTTTTGAGCTCATGTGTCCGTTTGGGGTTGTGTTCCCTTGGAACATGACTCTTTTTGTGTTTTTATGGCATGGTTCCTGGTCCTGCGTGCCCGAAACATGTCCTTGTTTGTTTTGGTTTGCTTTTGTATGTGCCTGAAGGCCTAGCTACATGTTGGAAGAGACATACACTTTGAGACTTATTTTGCTACTAATTCTTGGAAAGCTTAGGCTGCGTCCTTGCTTTTAAGGATTGTAGTTTGATGTACGACCCTTGGGCCCCCCGTTCTCTATTATTCAAATTTACGCGCACCCTAAACCGGGACTTAGTCCCGGGTGGGTTTGTCTAAAAAAAATCACATCTATCTCAATCTTTCTTGCTATGTCTGAAACTGAAACGTTGGAGGAGTATAGCCATGTTTTTCTGATTTTAAAGTTATATTGCGCAGAACGTGCGCCACGTCAAAAGAGACGTGCCCTTCAGTTGCTGTAACCGTCAACCTACCACGTTCTTAAGAACGTTGTTCCACGTACGAAGGTACGTGGTTCTGCTGCCCATCGGCCCTCCCCTCGAACCGGCCTCCCACGTCGTCCTAAACGTGCATATACAACGTCCTTTAGTACGTGCACCTCGTCGATTCGTCCTGACCCATCTCCCGAGGGTGCACATTTCCACATCCTTAAGAACGTGCACCACGTTAATAAGTGCATTCTATAACGTAGCTAACGATATGATACTATGTCTTTAAGAACGTTGAATTTGCGGTGTATTTAATTTCTGTGATAGCATTATGCAAACCTAAAAAAAATGGAAATTTCGCCTGGTGCCCCTGAGGTAAGGGCAAATTCGTCGGGTGTACAAAAGTTTGGGATAACTCGCCAAATGCCCCTGAGGTTTCGTTTTTTTCCGCATGGTGCCCCTTGGTTAAATTTGTTAGCATTTTCATTTAAAAAATAAAAGAAAATAAAAGGAAAGAAGAGAGCAGCAAAGAAGCGATTGAGAGACGAGAGAAGAGTGAAGAAACCATTGAGAGATCGAGAGAGAGAGAGAGCGAGAAGAGAGGCGAGAAAGCCAGTGCAATCTAGGTTGTTCATCCATGGCGGCTGATTCACAAGGATCTTGCAACAGTGGCAATCCAATGGTATGTTGTTAGAAATTAGGGTTTTCGATTATGAGTATTTTGGGGGAAATCGTTCTAAGCATAGTTTTTTCCCTGTTAATATGTCAAAGGTGAAGATGAAAGGGGGCCTAAATTCATGTTTATTTATGAGAAAATGGAATGATGTTGCAAGAAATTCTAGTTCGAGAATATGTGAATGTGGAGTTGAGTGTCAATATTTCACATTCATGACAGATGGAAGTCCAGGAAGGAGATTTCTAACTCCACATTCACATATTCTCGAGAGTATGCACGAAATTCATGTTTATTAATGTTTCATTTCATTGCTGATTTTTTGGCTTCTATGACAGATGGATGAGTTTGTTTTGACTTGAATTTTTGCTCATTGCAATACAGTCGGGAGGTTGTCGAATGTAGGAATGGTTTGACCCTCCATTATGTGCTCCGGCAAGGCAATTAATCCCGATGTTAAGAGATGAGATCATTCAATTGAAGGATGCATTAGATGTGAAAGACGATGACATCCGAGCATACAGGAGTGAGATCCGAAGGCTTCGAGATGAGAAAGAGAGTGGATTGAGAGGTGACATTCACAAAATGAGGATTATCTTTGGTGTTGTGGCACTTTTGTTTGTACTGAAATTTCTCTATTTTTAGTTGAGACTTGAGACTAATTTAGAGAAAGTTCTCATGTGTAACCATCATGTTTGAATTGAAGTAAATGAAAGTTGTGATTCAACAACACTCTTTTTTGTTATTGTCAATGTCTCATAGTGTAACAGCCAGCACAAATTCAGAATCTGATTTTTTTCAATGTGTTTTCATGACTCTGATCTTATGTTGATGCCAAAAATCATAGAATCTGATCTTTGCCAAATTCATGAATCTGAAATTTTTGCCAAATTCATGGATTCCAGAACTTATTTTGGTTATGAAAGTCACATAAACAGCGAGCACAAAACGCAGCAAGGAATGCTGTCATGAAAACAGCATTAACAGCAAAAATCTGATTCCAGAATATGATTTTTTTTTTGTCAAAAGTCATGAATCTGAATTATTTTTTTTTGTCAAAAATCATGAATCTGATCTTATGTTGATGCCTTTTGTCAAAAATCTGATTCCAAAATCTGATTTTTTGTCATAATCATTAATCTGAATTTTTCGCCAAATTCATGGATTACAGAACTGATTTCATAATCTGATTTTTTTTGTTAAAATCATGAATCTGAATTTTTTTGTGAAAAGTCATGAATCTGAATTTTTTTGTCAGAAATCATGAATCTTATCTTATGTTGATGCCTTTTTGTCAAAAATCTGATTCCAAAATCTGATTTTTTTTTTGTCAAAATCATTAATCTGAATTTTTCGCCAAATTCATGGATTACATAACTGATTTCAGAATCTGATTTTTTTGTTAAAATCATGAATCTTTTTTGTGAAAAGTCATGAATTTGAATTTTTTTTTGTCAAAAATCATGAATCTTATCTTATGTTGATGCCTTTTTGTCAAAAATCTGATTCCAAAATCTGATTTTTTTTTGTCAAAATCATTAATCTGAATTTTTCGCCAAATTCATGGATTCCATAACTGATTACCAAAACAGCAAAAACAGAGCTGTAAGATTACCAAAACAGAGCTGAATTTTTTGCCCAAGGTTCATCCATTGAATATATAAAATACAAAAGTTGTACCTAACATCAAAACACATCCAAGAGTACCATGGTTCATCAGAAGACAACCATTACAACATTCAAGAGTTGTACCTAACATCCGAATACATTAAATCCTTGTACAAAACACATCCAAATAACATTGTTCATCGAAAGTTTTTAAATTTATCTACTGGCTTTCAGGCATCCATGGGGCCAAGCACATAACGTCCGAGTGTTGGTTAGTTGTAGATTTAGCTTTCCGCACCTTTGGCCGACGTTCTACTCGAATTTCTTGCTCCCTACTCGAACTGATTAAGCCAGTCGACAGCACCAAGCCCGACGGAGCTTTCAACTTTTTCCATAGCTTTCTTGAACTTTGACTCTGAGAATGCTTTGCAACACTCCCAAAATACATCATTTGTAGGTTTTCCGGGAAAAGCCTTCTTGAAGTTTGCACAAAGATGTGTTGCACAATACCGTCTTCATGCCGTAGGCCACACCTTCCCAAGAGTTGGCTCAACACCCTATTTCAGCTACATAAATTACAACTCACATAAATTAAACTGAAATTGCATATTTTCATATTTTAGACACTGAAATCCTTTAATGCAACTGAAATTACAGCAACAGAACTGAAATTACAGCAACCATCTTTTCAGATTTAGAGAACTGAAATCAAAGAAACAGAACTGAAATTACAGCAACCATAACTGAAATTACAGTGGTAGGTGGAACTCTCCTATTGGACTCAGACAAACTACCATGACTCGACCTTTGAGGTACTACTAGTTGTCTCTTAGATTCAACTAAACCTCATGTCATGTCTAGATTCTTAGAAGGGTATTCAGCAGCCCCAATGGCCAAATTTATCAACTTCTTGTCCGAAAATAAACGAATCATGTTAATGACATCAGAATCACTCTCAAGCTGAAAACTTTGCCCATTATGCGCATACCACATAGTAGGATTGTCGGAAAGGAACATTTTGCTTTTCTCAGTCAACTCTAGCAAATCAACAAATAAATCTAGAATGTTCGACTTATCAGGATCATCAACCTCTGCTTCCACATATTCTTGATGAATATAGCGAAGCCTCAACACTAACTTCTCGTCCATTCTACAATAATTTCAACATGTTTTTATTCTTCAATAAATTGATTTTATGAAGACAATAACCTACTGATAAACCATAATTTGAAAACATCGATCATTTGCCCCAAAACCCTAAATCCCATAATTCAAAAAGGACTTGAAATCAAAAACCTTATTATCCATAAATCCAACCAAGAAACCCTAATTCAAATATCCTACACCGATAATCACTCAAAAATCTCAAATTGTTAACCCAAATCCGAAGATTGAAAACCACTTGAGATGAAATGAAGAGGAGAGACTTACCTCAACAGCTATAGCTGATGTCCACGCCTCCTCCCTCCTAGCGTAGGCCGATCTCACGAAGCTGGGTCTGGCTTCTCCCTTCTTCCTTAGGTCGTCCTCTCCCTTTGGTTTCAATGTCGTGAATTTGTCTGTCTAACGTCAGTTCTTTTCTTTCCTTTCTTTCATGTGTTAGAAAGTAACACCGTTATAACTTTTTTTTAACCGAGGGGCACCAGGCGAAAAAAAAACGAAACTTCAGGGGCATTTGGCGAATTATCTCAAACTTTTGTACACCCGGTGAATTTACCCTTACCTCAGGGGCACCAGGCTAAAATTCCGAAAAAAAAACTCCCTTAATTTTTTTTTATCCAAAAAAATTCCTTAAATTTCATATCGATCCTAAATTCCTTTTTTTTTTTTTTATATCCAAACGATCCTAAATTCCTAATTCAAGCTCAGGCCGTGTTTGAGACTTGAGGGTGGACGAAAATTCAAACGCTCTTACCTCCCCCCAGTCACTGTATCCGATTCCTTCCCCCAAAAAAGTCATTTTGCGAGAGAGTGATTCTTTCTCGAGCCAACGACGGATATGTCGTCGAACGAAATCGAGCGGATCATGTTCTTCGATCATGCTCGCAGGAGAGCCGAAGCCGCCTACAAAAATGATCCTCTTGATGTGAATGTTCGTTCCCCTTTTAAATCCTCCCTTTCCCCCTTTTCCTGCTTCCGATAGTTATTCGTTTTCTATACACAGTTTTGTTTGTGCTATCTGAAATTGATGTAGTTCGATGTTTGTGGTTTTAACGGTTTTTGTGTGTTGGTGGACTTATTTCTGCAGAATTTGACTAGTTGGGGGACGGCTTTGATGGAGTTGGCTACGTTCCAGCAACCTGAAGATGCACATAAGATGCTCCATGGTATTTTGATGCTTTTTTTCAATGAGGATTTATTAATTATTGTGTTATTGCAAATATAATGCACTTCAATATCTTTTTTCTGAACTGGTATTTCAGTATCTTTGCTGTTGTGCGCAAATGTGCTTGATGAATTGCCCGACATGGTTTTGTCAACTAAGAAAGTAAAATTGGAGCAATCTTTATTTTGCTATAAAGTAAGCATATAGAGTAATACAGTCGTTCTAGCCTATATGTTAAATCTCATAAAGTGCGAGAATCTGTCTCAGTGCTAGTTTGCTTGATCATGAACTGATCACTTATTGTTGATTTTACCCTTTTTGGCGAAGTCAGAATCTATATCTAAGTTTGAGGAGGCTTTGAAGGTTGATCCAACCAGTTCTAGAACTCTATGGTCCTTGGGAAATGCAATGATGGCTTTAGCATTCTTGTTTTCTGATGCCAAAGTGGCTGCGAGGTGCTTCAACAAGGCCCGCAACTCCTTCACAAAAGCAAGTGAGAAGGTCAGTGTTGTGGTTTTCGCTTTCTATTGGTGTTCTGCTGAATATTGTGTGACTTTTTTCAAGCAATGCTATGCAGGATCCTAGTAATTCTATATTCCTCAAGTCCCTTGATGTTGTTGCTAAGGTATGATTCACCTCATTTCAGTTCACGTTGTTGTCTTCTATATGCTATGTTGTTTGATTATATGAGGCATCGGATGTTGCTCATCTTGAAGCTTCTTCTAGTTTTCTGTACTTGCAACATCTATGAAAGTCTGATAATTTCCTGTGCAGTTATTTTGGATTCATCCCTTTACACTGTTTTAGATATCTCCTAGTAATCTTTTTCGTTAGAAATAATTTGAACATGATATTTTCTGACCAGGAGTATGTCCAAGAAGGTGTCTAAAGTGATTTTTTTAACGGAGTCTAGATGCATCATGTGCAACTTCTATCTTATTTATTAAAGCCCGCTGGTACCTATGTGGAGAAACCGTGTTTTCTCCACCATAACCACTTGAATTTTTTCTACTTCAATTATATGATATTTCATTTACTAAAGTCAAAGTTCAGTTTTACTTGGGATTCTCGTGTATGAGCGGGCTAAGGGCATTGGATAATGCACTAGTTCATTGGAAAGCTGTTAGACCATAGAATTAGTATAGTTTGTATGTGGGGTGTAACAACTGATCAAGGCAGTGCCCATAATTTGCTAATGTTGCAGTGAGCATTTGACATAAATAAGGGCATTAAGCCTCAGATTTATCTGTCTAGAAAATACGTTGTGAAGGCATTTGCCTTCTCTGGGCCTGAGAGTTGCTCTCAGAGTGGCATAGTGGATTTGGCTTGCAGTTCCTGGGGTTCCCATAGGTTTTTCTAAGTATTTTGTATCCCTTTTGTGAGTGATTCTGAGTAATTGGTGGTTATGAGATTGTTTTGTGTTGATTCCCGTGCTACTCTCTATTAAAAGCGCATCTGAATGAATCTGATCAATTATAGTTTCAGTGGCATAGAAGCTGGAATCGTTCTTCACTTCTTCAAATGATAGTAAGAATTTGGGGAGGCGATACAGATCCAGATAGAAAAATGTTCATGTCTCTTCTATTGCTTCATAAATAAGCTCTTACTCTCCATTTTACTGTATATAAAAGTCCAAGGTACATGCCTTCAAAACAAATTACTTTGTTAAATTCATCGTTCTTCACTTATTTAAACAACTCAACGGCAATCAGGTTTGGGAAAAAAGAAGATTGAATGTTTAAGTGGGTTTTATTTATCAAAAGCAAAGGCTGGGCTGTTTAACAAAGCTGGTCTTTCTCTGCCAGTGTAGTACTAAGTATTTTACATGTGGCGTCGTCATAAATTTCCTCCTAATTTGCATTGGTAACAAATCATTGTTTCCCCGTTAGAGATTTACTTCCCTGCCCTGTGTCTTAGGCAAGAAAAGCTGGTTGCATATTCATTGCTTTTTGTGTTCTGAGATATAATGTCCCTAGGAAAATAAAATTGTCATCCGTGTAGCAGCAAATTGCGGTGAACAAGTCAGCTGATGTTAATGAGAACTGTATTCCTAAACCTTCTGATCTTCGAAAACAGGAGTTGAGTGAAAGGAAGCGTGGATTGGTTGTGTCCTGGGCTGCTCAGTCAAACTGTAAGTTGGATAATCCCGGTAGGATAAAGAGTGACTTTATTGATATTAGGTTTATAAGAAAGGAATCATTTGTGATTTGGTTGATGTGATAATGTTGCTCTCCATCACTAAAGGAATGATACTATTACTCTCCAGCACTAAAGGAATAATGTTTTTGGTAATGCAAAGTCGCAGAATCTTAGTGTTGGTCTTTTTACTTAAGGTCCCAGTATGTTCATGTTTTCACCACGTTGCTATCCGGCCTTTCGGATATATCGTATAATTCCAAGAGTTAGAGCTTTCTAGTGGCTACTTCTAAAACTATCTAAATGATTTCTTTCTTGCATCACTTTATTTATCTATATTTGTTCTACTTTGCTCAGCCTGTTTTCTGTGCTGATCTTTTAACTTGTGGTGGGTGATGATCCCAATGGATTATGAAGAGCTCTGGAGTCAAAACAGCAGTTGAACTATCAATTGCCGAGTTTATATGACTCAATTCCTTACAAAGGAAATATAGTAATGACTGCTCTTGGCCTGAACAAATTCAATGTCCTTTTCTTTTCCATTTTGTTTTCAGTTGATATTTTTCAAAATCCCCAGAAACAGTATTCTTCATGAATCATGAATGCAAAAAGTACATTAGTGTGGAATAAGGGTGTTTTCCTCTAAATAGTTATTTCATATTTTTGAATCCTTGTGATGCTAAGAGTTCTAGCTGGTAGATACTAGGTGCATATAGGGTAGTTTTGCTGTCTTTCCACTTATAAAGGATCCCGCTGAGTTCGCCAGTCACTACTTCCGTGAAGAGTTTCTGAAGATTACCAACAAAAGAAGAGAATATCAAAACGCCTTTTCTCAGATTGATTAATCTGCTATATATAACAATGTTACTTGACCAGACCAACTACTTTGAACCACTAAACTACCATCCTGCAGATCTTTCCCTTCATCTGAAAATATTATCTTTCATCATTGACTCCAACTGCTGTGCAATTCCTCCTTGAGTTATATTATTGAAAGCCGTCTTTTCAGTACCCATGTGATGTGACTGTGTCATCTGCTCTTTAGTTGCTACCCATTATGTGTTGTGGCGTAAAGCTGCGTAATCACCTCCTCTGCAATGGTTGTGTGTTCACTTGTGCTTTTGATGAGGATGGAGATGTAAACCAACAATTTTGTTGATGATATCTGTAGGCTCCTGAACTTCATGCCAGGTTCCACAAGCATGGAAAAGGTCAACAAGGGGTAGCTGACCCAACAGATGGACCTTCTGATTCATCTTCATTGTTGACTAGGGTAAACCCATCCTGCCATTCTTTTCATTTATCCGAATAGATGGACCTTCTGATTCATCTTCATATAACATTTTATATTTTGCTTTGACGTTACAGACCACACCAAAGAAGAAGAAAAGCAGCTATCTAAAATATGAAGTCCTGGGTTGGTGTATTCTTGCTGTTGGTATTGTGGCATGGGGGATTCGCAAAGAACGTTATGCCACCTAAAAACCTCCACAACCATGAGATGATGAGCCTAATAAGATTGGGTATGTTTCTTGAGGGTGAAATGTCTCCTACAGTGCTGCATGGTAGAGATTTGTGTTACCGAGCAGTCCCTTTGGATCCGGCCATTGCATTTAGTAATTTTAACTTGGCTGATTGAGTTGTGCACCCTATTTTTGTCATGGATGAGATTTTAAGAATATACAATGAGTAGTTTCTTTTCTTGATGCTGAACTATGTAAAGGGGTCCAGTTAATCCAGTTACAAATCTGTTACATAATCTCTTATTTCAGCTGAAGTTAATCTTTTGTAGGGAAATGGAATTTTTTTTACTTGTAATTCCTGGTGGCCATGTTTTAAGGTTGAATGCTCCTTTTCATGATAAGGCTTAAGGCTCAAGAAATATCAAAACAATCAAACAGGTGAATGCTGAAGCAGCTTCAGATTGATTTCTACAAGTTCACCAAAAGACTGATTACTACATTTTGGACGGAGAAAGCTTTTAAATTGAGGTACTAGTAAATTTGTAAACTAGTTTCCATGAACAAGGCCTTGTAATAATTATACAGCGCGATTATTTGATGGTTTGAGAATCGTACATCACATGTTATGTCTACTTGCCATTCATAACATCAAATACAAAAAAGATCATGGCCTAGAGCACTTGTCACCAAGATCCTCTTTGTTTGGCAAGTGATTGCACCCAATTGTACCATGGTTAGCGATCCCACCGAGTGTAGATGGACATCATAGGGAAACATGACAATTCCGGTCAGTAGTTCCTCGGCTTTAAGGTAAGCTATCAACCAGCCAATGAATCCCAAGTAATAAGGCACATATGTGGATTCCGATGATGCCGAAATCACGATGATCTGTTGAGACACATACGTGCGGAGTATGCTGAAGAATCAGTTCAAGGGTGGTAAGAAAGCTCAATGTAAACGAGACACATAGAGCTGTGTATGAGAGGTCTCTGAACTGTGTATGATATGAAACCAAATACCGGGTGGGGGAAGACTGACAAGTTCACACAAAAATATGACAAGGGCAGTTGTAGATTGCCTAAGAAATTCAGTTTCAAAGTGTTATCACACCCAGTCAACACTCAATATCCAATCATCTACAATTCATTAGCAACAAGAGTTATGTAGACACTATTTCATTAGCAGCAAGAGTTATGTAGACACTAGACAGACATGCACTTGATCAGAGTTGAGTAATAGACATGCATTTTAACTAACAGAAGTTTTCCTATATAGATCTTCTAACCACTATCAGTTTTGCAGCAACGGCCAATCATGTATCAAGGAAAAGCAGCTTCATGGAGCACGTGCCAACCGCTTTGGCGACACCACTGACCTCTCAAAACTAATGCTCATCGAACTATGTGCAGGTGGTGTAACCCATAAGAAACTATGTCTTCAATGATATTTTCCCTTCCTTCTCCGTATAAAACACTCCCAATGCTGGCCAAAGGCCCGAATACCGGATCTCTCTGCCCCGATATTGAGATTCTATAGCGAAGTGTCCAAGATCGTTCATCCCAATATCTCTCTTGAACCCAAACTTCAATTTCAGTCTCCATTGGGTTCCTTCCTTTTCCTCCAACAGCTAACTCCCTTTCCAAAGCTACCAAATTGTCAACTACAAGCCCTTTTGGGGTGGGCTGCCTCTCTATCAACATGCTGTTTGGATTGAATCTGATAATCTCTCCAGGGCTTTGCACAGCCCAATGAGGATATCCTTTCGCTGTTACCCCAGCAACCTTGATGAACCCGGGGAGTTTGATCCCTTGTTGCACCCTTATACGGGTTCTGTTGCCTGTTACATTGATCATCTGAAGCTCCACACATTGTAGGTCAGTTGAAGGCACATTGAACGCTACAATAAAGTAGTATTCATCTGCTTCCCCCACTTCTTCCTGGCACCCCAAGCCATAAATGGGGCAGTCATCCAATGTCCGGGTTTCCAGTTCCCAATCAACTGAGCTACGTTCCTTAAGGGTGGGATTCCAAAGTACAAATTTTCCTCTGTCAATAAACTCTTTAACACTCCCTCTCCAATTGGCCTAGCATTTTCCAACGGTAGCCTATAGCGTAAGGCTATAATACCCTTGTAACTCCCAATATACATGGGTGATCCACGCACTCTGGGAATACTAAGAGGCACAACGTTAATCCCCATGCTGGGATTGAATATGTAGGATGGAGTTTTCAAATAATCCAGCTCATCCATGGAGAAGCTCATGATGCTTGGAACATCGGCGTACTGTTGATAGTAGAGGTGTTGGAAGGAGTGACCATAAATGGTCTCTCTCTCCAATGCTTGGAGGCTAAACTGAAATTGAGGACGTCCTTCGGGGAAAGCCTCAAAAGCACAGCCTCGGTCACATCTTGAGGCACCTCCTCCCTATCCATCTCGGCTGCCTTGAACCAACCAAAGATACGATCTACAAAATAAAAGCAAAACATATATGTTAACAAATTTACTAGTATATCAATTTAAAAGCTTTCTATGCCCAACATGAAATCAATATGAAAGAGTTGTTACAGCATTCACATATATGTGTGACCATTTTGATGCTCCTTGAGTCTAAGAACATGGCCAACAGGAATTACAAGCGTAAAAATTCCTTAACAAGAAAATGACCATTTCGTTACAAAAGATCGATATCATGAACATGAGCTTAAATAAGAGATGGTGTAAGAGAACCTACTACAGCAAAAGGTACTCACTACGTACTGACTATTGTTGGTGACTTAAGTGAAATCCTATCTATCCTTGATTGCTCCCTTTCTCTAACATTTTTTTATTCTATGTACAATCAGCACAAGGCAAGATCTAAACCCAGTTAGGACGCTAATGTATCGACTGTTTGAAACATAAGTAACGACAAGAAGCTGAAAACGAAAGGATGGTACAATAGGATCTTGGTGATGAGTGCTCTAGGGCATAATCTTTTTTTAGAATTTGAATTTATGTTATATGAATAGCAAAGAATGCAAAGAAAACCCTGAGTTTCACCACTAACCCCTCTTTCACTATCACACTAACCCTAGCCGAGTTCAAAGGTATTGCTTGGAATGAATTAACACTCAAGACATACCTTTCATTCTTGAAAACCAAGAACGGTCCTCCAGTAACTGAATTTTCACCATTAAAAGCTATCTGAAGAACCCAACAGCAGCAATGAGGGAGGGAGAGAGAGGAGCGAGCGAGCCGAAATGGAGGGAGACGTGTTGAGTGAAAATCGGTCTGTGGAGCGAGCGAGCGAGCAAAAGCACGAGCTCGGGAGAAAAAGCGGATGGGCCGGTGGGGTGGGATTCGGACAATAGTAGTACGGTCAGGGATTGGGGATTTTTGTGTGTAATAAAATAAAATATTTTACCTATATTTTTTAATACCAAATATATCCAAAATTTGAAATTCTTTTTCAAAATTTATATGGGAAAATCCATTGAAACTTGGAAATAATACATAGATGAAAAGAAACCTAACAGAGTTTGTTAATTTTTTTATATAGCAAAATTTACAAATACCAAATTTGAATTATTTTATGTGATTCTCTTCGAGTAACGGTATTTTATATAGATTTTTGTGTGTTGAGAGAGATCATGTGTAAGTCAGCTCTACCGTCTGATCAGATTGTTTGTGAAAACTTCTTACAATTTAATTTGTTAATAAATCTAGAGCGCTGAATTGAGAAGATCAACATTTGAGATTCAAAAAAAAAAATTAAGTGCAAAATTATTCGCCTAAAACAATATAATTATTCGTATATAACTCATACGAATAAGTACAAATAATCATATTATAACAGACAAATAATTTTACCCACACATATGAATATTTCAAATATGTCAAACGAATAATTTTGATGGTACCCCTATGAATAATCAGTTTGTTCGTAGTTCACACTGCAAAAGTTGTTTATGTAATATTTACGAATTACGGGTGTTACACAAAATTATTTTAACTCGAAATCATTGATAAAAAAAAATACAACAATGTTATAATTGATGATTCATACACATGTGGAAAAAAATATTTCTAAAATCTTGACAATATTTTTCTAAAAAAAACTAATTCGATGATGTAAACAGCCATTTATATTAAGGTTAGGATAGAATATATATATATTTATGAGTGAAAAATGGCACATAACATGGGAATCTCACTGATCATACATAGTCGTTTTTCATAACGACAACTCTTATATATATACTTTCAAAATACTTAGAAAAAGCCAAAAATTCTATTAAAAAAAACTTTTAAGTCGTTTCTAACAACTCGATTATTTTATTATTTTTTGAAAAAATATGTTGGGCGGGCAAGACATTTTAAAATATTGGATTTTTTTTTTATTGATGAATAATAGTTGAAATTATTTTGAGGTTTTTTTAGAAAAAAAAAAAAAAAACTTCATCAACCCACGGTTTCTAACTAAAGTCATCATTGTGTTGGTAGAGAAGTTACATTATAATTAACCTATATATATATATTTTTTTAAAATTCTGCCTTTTTTAAAAAAAAAAAAAAATTAATTGAATGATTTTATCATAACGCAACAAAAATATATTTAGGGGTATGTTTTAATTCTATTTGTATTATGATTATAACATAGTTTTAAAATTAAATTATCTTATAATTGTGTAAATCAATTACATTAAGTTTAGAAGGTAATTATAAACTCCATGCAATAGTAAATGTTTAGTTAATAAAATTTATATGGTATTCTATTTTAAATGCACATTACTTTAAACACATAATAAATTAGATTAAACAAACACTCGGAATCCAAACACAACCTTATCTTCTAGTATTCGCCCCATCATTGTATTGTATCATGTCAAAGATAAGATATATACTACAAGAGTACAAGATATCATGTTAGATGTCGTCCGAGAATATACATATATCATGTTAGAGAAAATGTATCATAGGAGAAACAACTTAGATTTGGATGTATGAGGTGAGCATCTAAGAACCCAAACCGAGTTTCTAAGCTTCAAGAACCCAAGCCGATCTTCTAAGCTTTTCTTTGCCTAGTTCTGGAGGCAACCTACACAAAAACGCAGTGAATTCAGTATTCTTCATGTCAAATGCGAAAATTTCAGAGTCGTCAGTCACAACACAATGCAATCGCCAGAGACTGAAAGAGCATTTTCAATCTTGGTCAAGAAAGAATATGTCAAACTTGAGATCCATGTTATGAAGAAGAGAACGAGCTTACTGAATCTTGTGTCATCAGCACAGCTGCCATGTGTCCTTTTCCAAGGTGTTTCCTTTTCTTCGGCTGCTCCTTCAGGCCATCAACCGCTGCAGGGACAAGTCCGGCTGCATATGAACAGCAGTTGACATTAAGCAAATCATCTTTCATAACAAGTTTGCTTAGATAGGTATCCATTAAAGAATCACGCAAGCTAAGGTAACATGGTACGTGTTTTGATCCAGTTAAGGATTGATCATAATCTACATGAAACTAGTAACTGTCTTTATGTAACAAAGTTATACTTACTAGCCAATGAGTTTGTGCTATCAAAAAGAGTGGTTTCCCCACTTTTGAGTGCTCCTCCGCCTACAGCACTGCTGCCTCTACACGCAACATCAGTTCCATTTAGATGGTCTAGAGAAGAACGATCTGAAGCATCACTGCAATAGTCAAGTTCAACTTTCATATTAGAGCCAACATCAAGAGGATGGATAGTTTTCATAGGGGCAGCAAGAGAAAAAAGGGGTGCCTAGAGGGTAGTCCATTGGGGTAATTGTCAACCATAGTACGGTACATTAACTACCCATACCAAATCTTCAATCAAGGAATGGAATATTTAATCAGGCATCAACCATCATAAACAGGCCAAAAATGTTAATGGAAATCATACTTCAGTCGTTATAGTCCCCCATCTAATTCCCAGGGCAATATTGAACAACATTTTCAAGAACCATAAAAAGCAGACTAGCTTCAACAACTTACCATTTTAAGGAAGGAACAGCCAGCCCCTGTATCAACAGCATCAAATAAGTGAGAAGTTTTAAGGGGATTCATAAACAATCAAAAATTATAGCAAGCCCACAGTTAGCATGTTGCTCTTGTCTAGTGTCAAAATCTTGCTATGTTCTTTTGCTATAAACTCCATAACACATGCTGCAAGTTCTTAAGCATACATGGAAACTGAAAAAAGGGATGCCATGTATCTCATGTGCAGGATGACAATTCAAAATATTATGAGATTATGATGATCCATATAGTATTATAGTGAGACACTCATGATGTCAGTTTTCTTTTTCTGGACATTTTGTCTACATAAGTTCACTTTTTAAGAATCAGATTTAAGTGGTTGTATAGTGTAAACTGATACCTTCAGGTCCCTTTCATTACTTTTTAGAACATCTTCCATAGAAGCAGAACATGTATCAAGCTCTTGAACCGACATGTCTGATCCTGTTTGAGAGAGAGCTATAGTGATAGAACTGATACCCAAAGGTTGTTCATTTAAAGAAACTGGCTCGGAGCAGCCAGAGCCAGAGCACTCTTTTTGGATCCCTTTGATGCTAGCATGTGATGCAACAGCATGAGCAATCTCCCATCTATTCTTTTCTTCTCCCTTTCCTTTCACCAATGAACATTTTTGCTTGCACGTTTCCAAGATGCCAGCATTTTGGTTTGTGATATTTGCCAGAGGACGGTCTTTGTAAAACTTTTGAACATGCTTAATGGTCGTTGTAGCCTGGGAACGTACAATTATGGCAATATCCCATCAGTTTCAGAAAAACACTGTTTGACAGTGAATTAGCTTGATGTTAATAAGGGTAATGTGGGTAGTTAGAGGGACTGACAGTTTCTGGCAGTTTCTTAAGAGGGGTAGTTAGAGGGATTGGCTAGTCTTATATAAGGAAGTAGTGCTCTACATTTTAGGAGAGCCAGTAGTGATCATTTAGAAGGCTTTTGCCTTGGGCCTTGTGAGAGTTGCTCTCCTTGGTGGCCAGTTGAGGTGATCCTCCCTGGTAGGCTCTGAGATTTGTTTCTTGTTTTCCCAGTTAATCCAAGTAAAATCACTTTGTGTTTATTCATGTGTTGATCACGATTTCACCTCTATCAATTGATCCCTAAAATGTAGAGGACTACTTCCTTATATAACACTAGCCAATCCCTCTAACTACCCACATTACACTTATTAACATCAAGCTAATTCACAGTCTAACAAACACTATGATTCCAATCAGATGAGAGTTCAATTAAGTGTAATAAAATACTAATGGCAATGCTGTTTGCTTCAAGACTGGGCTATACATCATTAAATCCTGGGATAGAATGAAAGGGATATCAGGTGAAAGTTCCCTCAGATACCTGATTAAATTGTTGCTGAATGGCAGCAGTGAGCTTCTTCAGAAAACTTTCATCAAAAATTAATCCAGAAGAGTGACTTTTATCCTGTAGAAAGGGGAAAAAATGAAGTATTATCACCAGGAAAATCATGGAAGTCATTATATACCATACAGAATTTTACCAACTTGCCTCTTCTTTTCTCTTCTGACCACATGAATACAATGACAATGGAAGCAGAACACGGCCAAGCACAGGTGATGAGTCTACACTTTTATCCTTGATAGTCTGCAAAATATAGCTGCTGATCTCCGCTAACTTGTGCAATTTCTGCAATAAGAGAAGCCAGCTTATAGTTGAAATAGTAAAAAGCTTCACAATTACCGTATTATTTGAAGATCTTTGCTACATGAGTGAGAAATGCGACGATACTAATCAGAGAATATCTGTACTTACAAGAGTTTCCTCGTGATCGGCGGCATCATCAGCTTTTTTGATGGCCCGAAAAATACTCAACAAACATGAAAAAGAGCTTTTGACAAAATCCTCATCTCCAACAATTTGAACATTAACCAGGGAGTGCAACAGTGAATAAAGTGGGCTGCAATTCATCGCAAGTTTCATAAACAATATAATATAATAGCATCAGCTGAGTAAGAGAATAAATAATGCTATAACCTACATGCAAAGCCGTGCATAAATGTCTTCATCTAGACAGTCTGCAGGTGGAAAGGCTTCATCATGAGCAAGTACATGAACCAGAAACACAACAATATAGGCTGGACAATCTGTCATAGATCCTGCCTCTGTTACAGAATTTTGTCCTAGCCGAGCTTTCATTGTGTACTCGGTAATGAAATCCACCAAATATGAAAATGACTGCAAAACATATGTCAGTGAGTAATAATGCACAATATTTTTGCATGAGAAAACTCATAAATATGGACATACTAAAAGTACCCAGTACCCACCGCATCTCGCAAGTCCTTCACACAATCTGAGGCAGCCAATGGGAAAGCACATGCATATTTACTAGGTAAAGCGTGCTCTTTGAGAAGTTTGTGTGCTTTATCAAGAAACAATTTACGAACAAATAATGACTCATCCTGCATCAGATTACAGAAACAATTTGAGGCAGCCAATGGGAAAACACGTGCATATTACCAGGGAATGCGTGCTCTTTGAGCAGTTTATGTGCTTAATCAAGAAACAATTTACGAACAAATAATGACTCATCCTGCATATTACATTACAGAAACAAGGTATAACATAAGTCAACCATTTGAGAGGTTCCAACATGAATGCAAGAGAAAATAAACATGAAATAAGACAAGGCTCAACCAGAGGAACAACCAGAACAATAGCAACTGCATCATAGCCAGCTGATTCTTTTTTAGTTCTAGCCAAACACCAATTTAAGCTATATGTATTCATCACTATGAAACCATTTCCCATCTCACTGAATTCCTTGAATCCATATTGGCACATCTTTTACGGTTCAACCTAGACATCTAAGCACAGTGAACTCCAGGAAAGTGTCATACTCCCTTATGAAACTTCATTCTTTAGCAGAAAACCCAAAAGGGAGAAACCAAGCTCATTCGTAAAGAAAGATAACACTGCGTGTTTCCTCTGTTAAAACTCAACATAATATATTCATGAACCATTTATTCTGAAAAAAAAGAAGATAAAAATCCAAATTTCAGACCTTTGCCATCATGATTGTGGCCTTAAATATCTGAGGTGAGATATGTAAGTCCCATCTTCCAGAGAGCCGGAGAACAGACTTTGCAGCAGTTAATCTGAGGTGGGCCATGTCAATTTCACTGCACCAAAGTAAAATAAAGAGTAGGTCTCAATTAGGTGTGGCTTGTACTTGAGCGACTAGGCCCACTTAGGTGGGTCTAGCTGGCTCCTATTGTCAGCCTATGTGCCCATAATAGTTATTTAGGATTTAAAAGGTGAACTTATTTTTCGGTAAATTGTTTTTGGCTATACTGCTTAATTGAGACGTACTCTTTTTTAGAGTAATTATTTTAAGGGTAAAAATATATTAAAGTAATAACGAAAGTACAGGTGTGAGGTGTCCCATTAAAATAAATACTGTAAAAAACACTAACACACTCTGCCAGCTGAAGAAAATCATTAGCCACATTTCTATATCATACTTGATGATGCCATTAAGGAATGTATTGAAGAAACGGCTCACTTTTTATACATGACTTGAGAGCTAGATTCATATAGTTAGAAGCCTAGAACTGGCTAATTATAACACCTAGAGAGCTCTACAAGTGTGTCTATGTAGGGGTCATTTTAACATTTTTAAGTGTTAAGAGACCATGCTCCAGCAACAAAATCACCATATGTGCGAGTAAAACAAGGATGGCAGAGTCCACTTGAACCCTTATATCTCTGTTACAACCAGAACCCTATGGGATATGGCAATTGGTGATTAGGAACCCAAGTACACACAGTGCCACAACCAATGGGCCTATTATGACTCTTTACGCAACTATCTTCCCTTCCTATTCTGGAACACAAGTGGAAACTATGATGTGCAGTATGTCTCAGCAAGAATCCCATGCACGGAACAGTGAATTTAATGGACAGGTTTAAAATCATACTCATGCAACGGTGCAAGCATTTAGACATTCAAGATGCCCTTATAGTTACAGGTATTCAATTTTCTTCTCTTAATTCCCCAAATTTATAGTAGCGATGCTGTTACAGTCATACAGCCAGTATAATTGTTGCAGATCTTATACATGTTTACCTGTTCAAGACACGGTATAACTGTTTAAGCCCGCGATCACTAAATATTTTTGCCATATCAGAAAAACTATTCCATTTTTTTAACAATACTATTTGCCTAAAACACACAGAAAAGAGCCAAATGCCAGAAGAAAAACAAACAAATTCATGTCATTGTATTAACCAGTAAATGCCCTAGTAATTAACAAAGAATATACTTGCTGTTGTGCCACAATTATACAAGTGGTAAAGCTATCATTAATTTATTGCTACAAGGCTGGGTAAAAATTATATGATTTAAATTATAAATAAATAAACATGTCCCAGACTCCCAGCAATTCATCTCCAGACACGGCCTGTGGAGATAAAATTAAATCCTTAAGAGTGAATATTTTCAATCCATAAAAGCATGAAATGTCATCTTTTTCTCCTTTATTCACATCCAAGATCAGGCTGGTTAGTGATAAGCAGCAATAATATATGCACATTCAAATACACCAGATTTTGACACAGATCCATTTAGTTTAGGCAAATGAAAAAGTCGTGTTCAAATGCTAGATGTTAAGCATAAATGGCATACCACATCATGGAGCCATCTGTAAATTCACCCTTCTTTAGCAGTCTGAACAAGATGTCCAACAAACTAGCTATTTGATGTCTCCCATCAGCTCCTTTCTTGGATAGAAAACTTTTGACAAGTACTTTGAGCCCATATTTCTGCAGATGGCAATGGTAACAAAATAATCTAATAGTGCTATCTTACCTCGGCTAGATTTCACATGCAAGTTTAAATTACAATAATGAACAGCCTCAATCGCTCATAATAAGTAAAGAGATGAACCAAATTATTGGGCTACAATGGTAGAGGTGAATGGAAGTGGAGGAATCACTCTCCCCAATCTTATTTAAAATCTCCTTACAGACCCTTATATATAGAAGAAAAAGGAGTAAACAATCTCACAAAAAATAGCAAATTCAATTGCAAGACAACTTAAAAATAATTGATGTCCATAAATAAGCAATGATTTAGGAGTTTAAATTGACTATTAGTATCCTGAAATACACTAACCTTTATTTTGCAATCGAAGGAGATATAGCATCCAGATTTCTCATGTAATGAACTAGGATCACTTGACAACTTTGCCTGAATAGAAAATAGGCATGTTTACTCCCTAACAAGTTGCTATTAATATCATCATGGCTTGGAAAGAAAGAAGCATTACCTTAAATATTTTGTCCTTGATGTAAAGTGAAATTTCTTTCTCCTGTTTTTGAAATGCAGAAGCACTATGCTGAGCTAGACAGCCCAAAGATTGCAGCACAGTGAGAATATTCCGACCACCGTACAGGAACTTCACAAGTTTCTGAAAAAGCCCAAAGTGAAAAATGAGCAGCAATAATAGTAAAAGGAAGAGGTGCAGTCCAAGTGTCAAATACACACCTGACATAAATTTGCAAGAACAAACTGCTCAGAAGTACCAAACGCAATGATAGCAGAAATGGCAGCTTTAGCCTGACCACAAGTTCCTTTTAGGCATAAACTCTCCAATGATGGGTAAATATCACTACATTGGAACAAAATTAGTAAATGAGGGAACTGAATAAAGGCATACTCTGAGATGCAGATATCATAGACATAGTAAGCTATCAGTAAAGAAAGCTGTTAAGAAAATGAAAGGCTTAAGCTACTAAAATCATTGGGAAAGCTATTTCTTGCACTATGTTTTAATGTGTGTGGCACAAGTGACAGATGAGAATTGCTAAACCCAGTTAGAACTGAATTCTGGTGAAGAAAGAACAGGACAAGGTACAAGATCTTTGAATATTGACTTTTGAATCAATACATAAAGAAGTGCAGTAAAACATGACTACCTCAGTCTCATAGAAATAAAAGGGCCAGCTTTTGCCATTATCTGAATTAACTTCTCAGAGAATGGGGTTTCATCCTCCAAAATAAGCAACTTGAATGGGTCCTCATTGCCCCTCAAGAGCAAGGGGAAGTTATTAAGAATAACCTGATTAAGTAGTAAAGCAATCAATCAGTGAAGAAAGATTATCAAACTGAAGGAAACAAGTCATGGCTTTGTTCAACCAAACATTCAACACGAAATTTTAAAAAATAAAAATAGTCTGCGTACCACAAGAAGATTAACAGCAGATTCCTGTAGGGGATTATCCCTTCCTATGTTACGCAAAATATATTGCAGAATGCAATGCACATGCTCGGAGCTGAATACATTATGGATGCATTTTGAACAGAGTGATTTTAGAAAATCTGCACAAGGGTTCTTATCACTGATCTTTCTCAACAACTCACCCTGCAGAGAAACATTATAGGATAGATTCATTGAAACTGAAGTTGGAACCTCAACATGCTTTACACAACTTATATATACAAATGAGCAATCAATCTGAGCAAAAGGAAACATACTCTAATATCCTTGGCTTTTTCATATTCTGCCTCGTCCAACAATTGTGCAAAGTCATCAAATATTTGATTATCCTTTATTACATTCACCAAAGAAAAATACTCTTCTGCTTTGACAGGATCTGGAAATGCTACAGACATCCTTGTGACTGCAATTCTCATTCTCCGAGTCACCTCTTCAGAAGCAATCTCCTGCAAAGATACTGGATAATTAGTTTGTAATTCATACAAGTAAAGCAACTGTGTGATAGCATTATAAGTTGGGATGTCCACCTTCTCCTTTTTCCTTAGGGACAAATAAACCTGCATCTCAGTTTGCAACCTGAAATCGGGCATAAAGTGTCACCCTCTTGTTTCACTTTAAGATCAAAGTAATGAAGGTGGTAGAAGCAATAATTTCTTTTAATGAATGAGACATTTGAAATTTTATGTTTCATGCTTCAAGTCTTTAACATGTGGTTACTGAACTGGTACCCATTCTAGTTCGCCCAAGAGGACAGATTCACCCATGTCCATACGGAGTATCATGTTTCAACAGGTAATATTTGAGGCTCTATGGTGAACTAGATTGGAATTTTAAAGAATATGATACAGTACTAACCGCCTTAACACTTCAATTCTCTCAAAACAAACATACAACACATTTACCTTCTTTTGAGCGATAATACAAAACTCAAAGCCTTCACGTGAGCAGGAGAGAAAAGCGAATAGAGAAAGATCCAATGCCTCGTCTTTTCTTCCACTGGAAGAGAACCTGGAAACAAATCTTGTGCCAGCATAAGCTCCAAAGTCTGAGGCCTGGCAAAGTATAATAAGCAAATCAAATGAAAGGACCCATGCATATATTGTAACTATAAGTTCAAAATGAAAACCCAACCTGACATCTTTTGAACTCCTATCATAGCTAAGCATCAGTATGTTGCATGGGATCTGTTCAAAGAATTGATTGAGTTCCATTTGCTCTTCACTACACTTGATACAATAATGGTGGTAAACCTCTAGTAACTTCTTCATTGCCACCTTTCGCACAGATGCCTCCATGGAAAAATGAAGTAAAATCAAAACTTAAATTTAAGAAAGGAATAAGAAAGAAGGCAGAAAGGAATACGGGAACTGCGATTCCTAAGAAATATCCAGAAGCAAATTTACCATCTTATCACGAAGGCGTTCAATGGTTCGTATAATAAGTTCAGCAGGGAAAAATTTCAAGCTAAATTTGGCTAGATCACAAACAACGCCTACTGCCTCCGCCCTGACATTGCTATCAAAATCCAGTAGCCGCCCTTCAACAGAAGCTGTTCAGCAGACAGGTTTCATAAATGAAGGTATGATATACAAAAAAGAAGTACCAACTTTCCTTAAATTATAAAAGAACACAAGTTCCGAAAATCTTACAGATTACTTTATGAGATTCTGCTCCTAATGGGTTAGCCATATAACAGGCTTTGGCACAGCGTAAAGCACTCAATCTAACATCTGCTACCTTGTCGGAAAACCTTTGGAGCAGTGCGACATACAAATGATGGTGCTCTTGATCATGCTGGTTCTTAGGAAGTGTAAGAAGCTTTCCAATTAAATTAAGAGATTTAATGCGTACATCAACTTGATCAGTCTACATTCAGTATCAAACAGACAATTCAGTAAAAAGTGATATAAAGCAAAAAATGGTCCTACTGAAGAAAATGAAAGATAAAACATAAAACAGCTACTCAGCGAATATGATGGGTGATCAATACTCCCTCCAATAACCAAAAGATACCATTTTATTTAAAATGTGTTTCTTGTTAAATAAAATATGTCATTTAAAATATTTTGGAATTTACTTTACAAAATTGCCCTTACAGTAATTAGTAAAGTATTAATTGTAGTTTTCAAGAAAGTATTCAAAGTAGAAAAAAATTATAATAAAGGAGGGTATAATAGTATATCAGTTAGTCTTATTAAAAATTGTGCAAAATGATAAAATCACATCTTTTTCTTAACCGAGGGAGTAGTATCCAACTAACAAATAGAAATATTTTAGAATAGATAAAGAGATGTTTTTAAAGCATACCAATAACTCTTCGATTATGTTGGGGATGATTGCAACAAGCATATCAGGTGCAATAAGAAATATTTCGTAAATTATATCATGATAAGATCCTTTCAGATCACTCTGCATACTCTCTCTCTTCAACATGAAAGATGTTAGAAATCCACAAACAGCAGGCTTGATTCTTTCGGAACATTCCTGGATGATCCCAACAGCAAGCTGGTATGAAGCTGGTTGTAGGCCCTGAAGTAGTAGAGTAATGAAAAGAGAAAAGATATTCAATACTATGTTCAAGTAGTAATTGAGATATACTAGGTGCTAGTAAATCACAGAAATATCATCTGATTTCCAAGTATTAAACTTAACCCAATGTTCCTTGATATTGAGCAGCATTTCAATTCCTTGATACTGAAATTAATTACCTCCCCTTTATTTCTGAGGTTTTGCAGAATCACTTCTATGAGTGGTTGAGAAATTTCTTCTTGTTTCAAGATAAGCGCCATGATAGACACCATCCCATTCACCAAGCTCTGTGGATGTTCTTCTCTGTAAATCAACAGATAATGCCATAAAAACAAGTATAAAGATGCATATTGAGGGGAACAGAATAAGGGAAGAAATCAGAAAGCTTTAAAAAAAAAGGCAGGTAACAGACAGTAGTGAAAATTGCAGCTGAGCTTGTTTCAAAAACAAACACAAGGGTTTGCAAAACCAATAACTGGATGGAATCATATTACTTACATCTTGTTTGGACTAAATAGATGAAAAGACAGACTAAAACACTGCATACTATAAATGGAAAGAACCTGAAATATGATGTTGATAAAAGAAACCTGATCGTGAAAGAGAGGAAATGTAACTCACCTGACAACAGAAAAAAATGTGTGGAACATTTTAAGGATTAAATCATCACAGCCAACATCCAGCATCTGATGACAGCCCTCGAGTGTATCTACGGTCTCCAATATTTTAACCCTCTTAGGAAAATAGGGGCTGGTTGTATCTCCAAGCTCTGCAAATGTGCTGATGAAAAGATCAAAAACATCCTGCAAACATTCAGAAGGAAAAACAAAAACAAACAAACAAACATTGAGCAACTATTGGCCCCGAAAGGTGATAACTGCCAAAATCAAACAACACAACTACCTTAAATGTTTTATCACCAAAAGAAGGATCAGGAGCCAATACTCTCATGATTTCGCAAAAGCACATCGCCACTAAGAGTCTAACATCTTTATCTTTGTGCTGAAGCAGGCCATGCTTCACAAGAGACTTGCTCAATGGTGTTATGTCAGACTTGCTCAAGGGTGGCATGCGAGGGGGTTTGACCGAAGAAAGCTGCTCTAAATCTGACAGGGCAGATACAGCCTCCTGCAGAAAGTTGTGCGTCAAGTGAAGTGAAGTTTCAAAAATCCACAGTATAAATCTCAGCGTGTGTTGCTTGGAAGTCCAGGGTCTAATTGATGACACTACAGCCTTTACCAGAAACTACAGAATATTTAACAGCATACATGAAAAGCCAATATAGGATTGTGTGATCCATCATACTTCTCAACTGCACACTGCCAGTGCAGAGAAACCTGGCAGGATCATTCTACATTTCTTTCGGAAGCTGCTCGTCCCGCCAATGGCTTTAGATGCCATGGTGTGGAAATATATGACACAAGTCAAGAAGATGAATTCACTATTGTGTCTGCCTACTTGGCAACAGCTTCCGTTGAATCCTTAACAGCATAAAAGTACATGGAGAACAGAATGAATGCACCCTGTCCCTGTAGGGGGGCATTAAAAGCTACATGTTCCAATACAGAGATTACCCATAGAATCAAGAAAGCTGAACCCAATTTTATAATCATTACAAAGAAACAGGACCCAATCTAAAAGAAATGCATAACTACAAGCATAAATAGAGAACAAACATTGAAGGTTTTGGGTGAGACAACTTGTTTTTTTCTCTACAGCCTATACTGGGCAGCGGCATTTCAAGTGGGTTTGGTATAATTGGCAACTTCCCTCTTATATATCATGCATACTTTTAGCTCAAGTGAACGGAATTAATAATAAATGATTCGGAGTTGCAAGAACCCCTACGGATTTCAAGGAAACCCAAATCCCCGTATTGTATGTTCCACGGTGAGATTGACACTATAACAATTCCACATCAAGCTCCGTCCAAAAAATTCCACCCACACTTGCCAGCACTCATGTAAAATCAGTATAAAACCCCTAAGGAGGTTCACAGAAACAGAAAATGCACAATAAAGGGTACCTAGTTTAAGATCTAGCTTCAAATCGATAGCGGATAACACAACCAGGCGATAACAGCCACATTATACAAGAAATTAAGATATTCGAAGTGAAAAAATATCTTCCAACACTGAAAAAAACCGAAAGTAAAACAAAAATTAGAAGAGAAAACTGGGATACCCGGAGCGACTTGACGATGAAATCCTTGGAAGGACGAGTTTGGCTACCGAGTTTTTTTGCGATATCGGCGAAAATTTTCGGAGAAACGGCCATGGCAACAGTGGGAGAGCGGAAAAAAAAACCCTAGAAATCTGTAATTGGAGTGGAGAGGAGGAGAAAGCAACCGATAAAGGGGTTGGTGTGTCAGAAGAGTTTGCTATGCAGCAGAAAGCAAGTGGATGCTTCGAGAGTGAGAGAGGGAGTCGAAAATTTGAGCGCTCGTACTCCCGCCATTGAACCGAGTGAATATTTGCTCTCTGTTGATAGATCACGGTAACCGGTCCTTACAGTTTTTTCGTGGCCCGGTTCGGGCAGTGGTTGCCGGGGCCGTTGACAAAAAAACCGGTTTTGCTGACTTGTTTGGGGCAAAAATCCATGTAGTACGGTATGATTTTAGGAAAAATGACCAAAAATAATCAAAAATACATGGTCTTTTACTTCTTTTGAGGGAATTTGTTCAAATAGACCTTTTAATATTTTTGATTAGGTTGTTAGGCCCATTAAAGTTTTTATTGGCCGTGTCAACCCTACTTCAAATTTAATTAGTCTCATATTCCCCAAGCCATCCCATTCGTTCTCTCCGTTCCTCGTCCATGGAGTTATGCCTCTCTCGCTCTCTATCTCTCCCGTTGCCCTTTCTCGCTCCCTCCGTTCATGCTCCATTCACACCGGCGGTAAAAGAACAAATTGATCTCCCCCCACTCGCCTGTACTCGAGCTTCGACGACAATCAGGTGATTTTCTTCTCGATCGCTTCAATTTCGGATTCGATGTTGCCAACCTAAGCACAACGCCGTCGCTACCCTCCTCTCTCGGAGCCAGGTCCTTCCAAGCCGTCGACGTCATCTTGAATCTCCCTCTCCCTCCCCCTCTCGCTCTTGGTTGCCGTCGATGTCTCGCCCGACCCTCTGCTTCCCTTCTTCTGCGCTCTCACTCTCGCTTCCGCTGCCTCTACTAGCCGGCCGCCATGAATTCCTAGTTCTTCCCGAGGTTTAATTGTTCCTCTGCAGGTAATTTGGTTGAATTTCTCCTTTTATGGCTACTGTTAGTTCTCAAGCCTTTTGCCCTAATTGGATCTCTTGTGTGTCGGGATCATCATTTGTGACATTGCTTCCATTTTCTTCTTGTTTATGTATTTGTCTTTCTGTTGTACTCTTTGTGTATCTTTAGTTTTTCGAATTTAGGGGAAATTAGGGGAAGATTGAGAATTTTGAAGGTGTTGAATAGCTTTAAATTGGGTGAGGTAAGAGTTGCATCCAAGGTGTTTGATGAAATGCCTAGATGAATTTGAGTCTGTTTTTTTGTTTATAACTAGAAATTCTTTGATTGTTCCCACTGAATTGCTTATTAGTAGAATATATGATCTTTTGTTATTGTTGTTGTGAAATTGCAATTTCTTTTATTGTTCTGGGGATATGGATTCCATTGGGATATTAAGCTTTATCACATACTCATTCCATATTCCTTGATTTGGTAATGAAGTGGCTGTTTTTATGTGCTTGCTATTAGTGAACAGGCTTACTTTTCTTTCTAGAACGACCGTGTAACTGATACAACCTTTCTATCTAGTCTGATTCACTTAATGTTAGTTGCCTCATTAGGTTTTTCGCCTACTTGTCCCATCATTGTTTATGTTTTTTCTTCCATTTATTTTCTTGGCATGTTGGTTGTTCGTATACTATGTCCCAGACCTTGAAAAGGTGATCGGGATGGGTACCTCTGGACTTATTAATTGTCTTTGCTAACTAAACCCTTTCACTTGTTTTATTATTGCTAAATTGAAGCCTATTAGCTCAAATTGGTAGAGCGTTGTGCTCAAATTGGAAGAAAAACATATTTTAGAGAAAGTGAAAGCTAGCATGACCCGAGAAGACTTGTTGAGTTAGCACGAGCTACACAAGAGTTATGGCTGAAGCAATAAATTTCTGATTCCAAGTTTCTAGCACGAGCTACACAAGGCTATTGTAACACAAGGAATATATATATATATATATATATATATATATATATATATATATATATATATATATATATATATATATATATAGACACACGTATTTATACAAAGGGTTATTTGATTTCATTCAAAGATGTATATATGTATATATGGCCACTGTTGGTGCTTATTTCAATTTGAAATTCATATATACATGCCTTGAGCTACTAATCGAAAGGCAATAAATTTGGTAGACAAACAATTAGATAATTGCCTACATCTGTTTTTACTTTGATTTTAAGAGCTTTTTGGGTTGTTAGCAACTACTTTCATGGTTGAAGAAAGTTCCGTTGTTAGCAACTACTTTGATGCCACTTTTGATGTGGAATCTTTAGAAATGTTGTATATAAATCTTGGATGGTTATATCACCTTGTATTGATTTTATTGATTCCACATTATATTAATTACATTGATACATTTTTTTTAGTTGATGACATGTTATAATAAGTATTTTTACGTATACAACCAATATTAATGTCGTAGTTTCAAAGACTTTGTATTTTTATATGTGCAATAAGGTGATAATATTTTGATTCCACGTTTTAAGCTCTTATGTCATCAATTATATAAAATTGTCACCATAAACAATTGTGATTAATGAAGCGTAATAACAAATGTCATCCATGAATAAAAATTTAATGAACATGTCACCACAAGTGATTGCATCAATAAAGTGTAATCACAAACGTGTCATCAGTGAATGAAAGTATAATCGATGAAAATAAATCGATATACAATTAATTAAATTAAAAACACGTGGCATCAATCGATTTGATTAAAAAAGTGGCATCAAATGATTACATTATAAAAATGACATCAAAACACCATTTTGAAAAAGTTTTATCACATTAAAGAAAAAAATGTCATCAAAATACTACTTTGAAAAAAAATATCATCAAAATACTACTTTGCAAAAATTTCATCAAAAAAATGGCATCACGGTAAAAAAAATATCATCAAAAAATTGACATAAAAAAAGTGGCATCAGTCGTTAACAGTAAAAAAAATGGCATCAATGGTCAATGTAACATTACAGTAAACAAAAAATGTCATCAAAGTTTTAAAAAAGTGGCATTAAAAAAGTATCATCCAATCATTTCATTAGAAAAGTGGCATCAAAGTGAATATAAAATATAATAAAATTTTGGCATCAAAACGGTAAAATATGGCATCACTAATAAAAAAAAAAA
Source organism: Persicaria tinctoria (assembly GCA_037127255.1). Taxonomy (NCBI): domain Eukaryota; kingdom Viridiplantae; phylum Streptophyta; class Magnoliopsida; order Caryophyllales; family Polygonaceae; genus Persicaria; species Persicaria tinctoria. Next base: position 15,662,748 of record JBANSL010000012.1, read on the forward strand.
AAAAAAAGGACGTTGACCGATCAACGGTCAAGCGGTTGACCATTGACCATTTCACTCTATTGGGAAGGGATCTAAATAAAACTAATTAAATTGGTTTGGAGGCTGGCTACCTAATTGAACATTCAAAATGGGCCACCTATCAAAATCACCCTTTACTTTTCGGCACGTTTTTTAAGAGTGAAAACTCCATAAGAATTTTGCTTTTTTAATTAATTTTTTTATATAATTTAATAGTACTTATTAGTATCAAATTATGTAAAAAATAATAATATTTTTTATAGTTTTTCGCTCCTTAAAAAACGTGTCAAAAAGTAAAAGCTCATTTATTTTGGAACGGATGGAGTAGTAGCAAATAATATCAAGTATTGATCTTAAATCAAATAAATAATATCAAGTAGGAGTATTGATCTTGAATAAAAAAAATACGAACATTAAAATTGATAATTTCATATACAACTGATACTCTTTGCTAATATAATATCAAGTATAAGGAAGTAGGGTTGCACGTTATATGAATGTGGTCGGTCGAAATGCAGCGAAAGCCTTCAACGTTCCATTGTTGAACCCCTATTTGCAACGGGACGCCGACTTTACTTATGGAGTCAATTTCGTTGTTGCTTGAGCTACCACCCTCGATGCCTAGTTGCACCCGCCAATAGCTCTCTTCTCGTCCAACTTGGATGGTTCCGATCCCACCTCAACGCCGCTTGTGCTTCTTCGTCTGGTATAGTTTCTTTTCGTTTGTTGCTTCTAACATTGAGTTAATGGTTGGATATATCAATTACAAAGAAACAAATAATAAGGTGGATAATTTTGGGCAGATTGCAATAATATGTTTGAAAGGGCTCTCTTTTTTGTTGGTGCTTGAGGTCGTTCAAACTATGCTCAATGCAGTTGAGGTGAGATCCGATCTATATAATTTCATACATCTTGTTTATAGCTTTGCTAAAAGTATGTGTCAATGTGGGTATGTGGGAAGTGATTCGCCATGGGGCTCGTCTAGTGGTTGTTTAGTCAACTTTCCAATTGGTTGTATGTCAGAGTATCTCAACATATTTGAATCGAAAGATGCCACGTATGACAATCTCGGGTGTCTACAAGATTTAAATAATTTTGTCGTGTATCACAATGACCACCTCTAGTAGGCTATAAAGAAGATGCGACAAAAGCACTTGGATGTGGCCATCCACTACGAGAACTATTACGATGGACTAAGAACGATCATTCACAATGCTTCTTCTCTTAGCAAGTCTTGAGATATCTCTAACTAATTAACTTACAATCAACGGCATTTTAATTCCCGTCAGACTATTTCGTGTTCAGGATTTGATAGGGATGCAGTGTTCAAGTCGTGTTGCGGGAATGTAGAAACCCAACTATGTGGATTAGGGAAGGGATTTGCACTTTACCCGTACCCTACCAAGCGAATAAGTTAGGACGGGATTCATTTGACTCGAGAGGCTCATAAGAATCTTGCTGATTTTCTCTTGTCGACCATCTTTCATAGTCATCATCATTAATACGATTAACTTTTATGATTATCAACAGTGTTCTAAAAATCGAACCTAGGTATCGCCTAGGCGCTAGACGGGAGGGCACCTGTGAATTGTTAAGCCTAAGCGGGCCTCTAAGCGGTAATCCGCCTAGGCAACACCTAGCCTTGCCTAGGGGTCTTCTAGACCCCGCCTAGGTCCGCTTTTTCCTGCCTAGACGACGCCTAACTCCGCCTAGCCCGACGATTATTCAATTTTAGCTCTTGGGCATGTGATTAGTCAACTTAGGTTTTTTTATCCCACATGTCAGGATATATTTGTTTTTTAGTCAAACTTGTGGTTTTGGATTTTAGAAGGCTTAGAGTCGCTAAACAGACTCATACTTTTGCGTTTATTTACTTTAATGTTAATTAAGCACGATAAATTTGAATTTACGGGTGATATTATGGATTATGATTACATTATATGAATTATTGACATGTATTATGCGTTAAAATATAAGAAAATGATTAAGTTTGTTCTAAGTCCGTCTGGACACCCGCCTAGCCGCCTAGGTGCTAGACGGACACCCACCGCCTAACGCGTTTTAGAATATTGATTATCAATGTAGTTAGGGTTAGGATTATATAATACGTTGGCTGGTAGCTAGGACTTTATACACTGAAATGTTAGATGCACCTTTTTTTTTTAAATTACTTTTAAAAAAAAAACGTTTCAATCCAACATTGTCAATGGCAAACATGTACTTCCCACTCGTTGTGGGTGGTGCAAGCGTTAATGCCAGCCTGAGAACACTCATTGTCAGGAAATCTCACGGCTCTAGACTATGCCTCTATCGAGACTGATGTTTAATCTCTCACTTAACTCTTATTTGCCTAAGGTTGCAGGAGCAAGTTGGCCCTTTTCGAAAATTTAACTTGCATCGATGTGAGTTTTCCAATTGATATATTTGTTAATATAATATCAAGGATATGAACGTAGCGTTGCATAAGCGGCGAATTTTGTTGTGGAAGATAGCTTTGTTTTTGAAGCGGCGAATTATTATTTCTTAGATTAAAATTTGCTTCATCCTCTTCATGGTGAAGGGCTTCTAACTACTTTTGACCTAAATTGCAAATTTTTCTTATCTGTGTAGCTTAAGATATCTTCACCTTTTTGTGGTTGGTTGTGAATATATTATAAATATAAAATATTGGATTCGAGCTATCATCACAAGTTTATCTTACAACGGGATGAGTTCCTTAAATTTAGTAAATAAAGAGCGGTCATTCGGGGTTCGAACTTGGAACCTTTGGGTACTACCCACAAGTCCTTTTTGATTGAACCATTATGGAATGGTTCATAGTTACCACTAGTTGTTGTTCATTCACTCCGACGATAAACACTTCAACCTAATCCAGTGAAACCCAAATCCTATACGAATTCAAAAGCATATGAAATTGCACTTGTGGTTTGATTGCTTTATAGACATTCATTTCCTGCAAACTATTATATTCCCACCAGTAGCCCTCCTGGTGCAGCCTAGCACGCCATGGTCCATCGTCGTTAAGTTTCTTTGTTGCATACCACCATCAGGAGAGAAGATGCAAGATTTGCAATCAGCAAAAACAAGTGATGAAGTCATGTACATGTCTTCACCGCCCAACACATGCATTGCGACACCTGACTTTGCCGGGTTCTCGAAATCTGGCTCCCCAACACCCCTTCAACAATTGGGGACAATCCAAAGAACCAGAATTGCACCTCCAAGTGAGCAAAACAATCATCTGAAGGCACTTGGTAGTTGTGTATCATGTCGTCTTCCTTCGTGATTGACACTACCTTAATAGAAATCTCGGCTACTTCATCAAGTGACGATCACGCTATTCTTGATTGACGTCCTCTCTACTTTGAGGTCCTCAAACGGCGATGTCGAGCTTGACGGGTAACCTTATGGTATGACTATCTCCTCCCCATCATTAGCAGAATCTCAAATCAACTTCATTGTCCCATTTTGCTACAGAAGTAGCCTCAAGAGAGAGAAGTTGTGGAAGCTGAAAATAAGCCCCAGGGCTTGGATCCATGTGTAGTCCCGGGTTCTACCAGCTGGCCTTAAGCCAATAAAGTGGGCGTTGATTTTGAGATTGGTGTAGGAAACTAAGTTGAAGTGCTCGTTTTTCTTGCCATGGAAATATAAGACAATGTTGTCTTCTCCAATGAAGCGCGGATCCAAGCAGGCTCCTCGCCCATGGCAATTCGGTATCCGGTCTAAGATCAATGGAGAAAGTACATGTAAGTGAAAAAAAAACATTTAGAAATGTTGTAGGAGACAATCAATCATCATAGGTAGATAGATAAATTGGATTGGGGCCCAAGTCAATTTATCTATAACAAGTTTTATCTATATATGGTTTTATATATAGGTGGTTTATTATAGACAGTTTTATCGATAATAGGTTCTAAATAAGGTAGGTTTTATCTATATTTAGGTTTATCCATAGGGTTATCTATAGAAGGTTCTCTATTATAGATAGAGGATGTAGGATTGAATTATGATGTCCTAGTGTATCCATCAAAGCATCACAATAATAAGAAACCGTAGATGCAGAGAGGTTTTTCCCTGTAGAGAGGTTTTTCTCTGCAGGGTGTTCTGCGCGGTTCTTGCCAGAACACGCAAATCCTTTGTGTACTATTGTTCATTCTCCTTCTCTTTAACGTTATTCACTCAGGGATATTCACAACAAGAAATTAAACAACAATTAATATAGGTTAATGAGATATTCCTCCAATTGTCGATTGATTTTAAGATGGAACCTCGTCTATTTTATATGGTGCGTCTAAGGAAGAGAGGATCCTTACGCATGCATTCAGCCTTGCATATGGGCGAACTGCAGTCAAAGTAGCAAACTTTTGCTTTCGAGTCTCTAGGATTCGTGCTTGGGCATTATTTTGGGCATTTTATGCGCTTGAGAAACCGTCGGCTTATGCGGGTGGTGCACGTTCTCACCTCACGAGTACGAGCTTCGATCAAACCAGCACCGGAAACCAACAGAGATATGAACAAAAAACAGCATATCTTAGATGCCTTCATGGCTTTGTTTCAACAAGCCAATGCCTTGGTCCAACCGACACACTCAAGGGTTTGGTTGAGAGCTCGTTGGTGGCAATGGTGAAGCGGAAGAAGAGGGCTCTCTACGAAGCTCCTTGACAAGAGCAACAAGTGCCTCGGGGTTTAACCCAAGGTCACAGAGCGCAATCAGGACAGACACTGTGACGATCTAATCCAGTGTCAAGCAAGTTCGACATGTGGAATACGAGGCCTAGAGATTCCCGTGCATTTTTTGTACCATCTAAATCCATTTGGCTGAGAATGGTTGCAACTAGCAAGCAAATTCACCAACATTGAATGAAAAACACACAAACCAAGTTCAGATTCAACCTCATAGTCAAAGGTCTGACATTTTTTAAATGAAAAGAGAGTATGAAATGGTAGATTATAAAAACACGTACACATCCACAACATATTGTTAATTTTGAAAACTAAACCAAACAACTACAAAAAAAAAGATCAATCACATAGTCAAACATCCATAAACAAACCAATCTCATATTTACACTAAGGTTCACAATCGTAAAAAAACTTCAAAATACGAAATCATTTAAACAACAATAATTCTCAGCTCAATAGAAGTCTTAAATAACATATGTTTTTAATGAAAAGTCTAATAAGAAGAAAATACATCCCGCTCTCATGTTTGTCATAAAGCCTCAATGACTTCATGCTCACCTCATGTAAATTCCAGAACTTGGCACAGTCGGCCATGAAACCAATTCATGCCGGATTAGTCTTTGACATATTAGCATGAATCCAATATATGTATGCTCAAACCAATTATGCAATCCATTAACTCTTTGATATTTTATAAAGAACACAGTAGATTGCACAATCTGTTTAATTATTTAAAATGAAACACTCACGGAGAAACGTTGTGGAAGAGTATAAGGAGTTGTTGGATAAGGTGAAGAACAAAGTTTCACTATGGACTACTAGGAAGCTCTTGTTTGCAGGTAGGCTCCAACTTAAAAAAGACGTGATGGGTGGCATCTTCTCGTTTTGGGGGCAGTCGCTCCTTCTACCGAATGGCGTGATAGATAAGCTGGATGTATTGTGCATAAGCTTCCTTTGGCGTGGAAATGCAGCTGGCCAGTAAATGGTGTCCGGTTGCGTGGGATGATGTGGTGAAACCGGTTGGAGAGGGAGGATTGGGTGTTAAAGACATTTAAAGCTTGGAATAAGAGTCTTTTTTATAAGTTGATGGGAGAGATCGTGCAAGGACAGCCAAATATATGGTGCCGATGGGTTGTGGGTAACCATCTAAAAGGTGGGGATGTATGGGCCGTTGAACCGCGTACTTATGACCCTTGGTTGTGGAAGGGCCTCCTGCGAATTCGTGATGAGATTTGCACAACGATGGATAGTGGTCCGACAACCTTGCTTGGTCTAATGGTGGTGGTTGCTTCTCGCGTACTAAGATTTATCACGCTATCAGATTGAGGCCACCGCTTGTAGACTGGGGCGACATGCTTTGGAGGAGCCCCCGGTCGAAGAAGTGGGCGTTGATAGTGTGGCTGGATGTGCATAATTGGTTGCAAATGGGGATAATTGTCAAGCATTGGAAAGGGACACACGCTGCATTGTGCACATTATGCTGTAAAGTTGAGGAAACTAAAGCTCACATTTGGTTTGATTGTGACATGATGATGGAGACTAGAAGGATAGTGTGGAGATGGATTGGCCTCCCAGTCCGGAGAGGCCTATCACTAAACTTCAATGGTTTGAAAAGAAGTAAGATTAAGTAGTCATTCAACTTTGCAACCGAGGACCCGAATGCCAAGGTTGTGAACACGGGATGGGTAATGTGTCAAGATTCATCCATTGTATATGCTAGAGCACTAGGGCTACGATGTGATGTGTTTCGTGCACTTGATATTGGGATTAACGTGTTAATTGCGGAGGACAACCTGAAACATCCCGAGAGACTCAAAATGTACTTGGAACATTGATTTACTAAATTCAAATACAAGGTCGATTTCGAGTTTTTCCGATAAAGTCTTTATTCGTCATATTTTCAGGCAAACTAATGTGGTAACTGACGATGCCCTATAAATTAACCCTACTAACTAACAAGGGCATGACATCATAAATAGGGTACCCAATGCGAAAAGACCTCGTGAACCCTGTGGCACACATCGCGAGTCTCACACCCGGTAAGACCATGGCCTAAATCTCCCCTTAAATAGAACAACACACGAACATCGCGATCAACATCCCCTCACTTACTATACACCACTAGAACAATCAAGGCCCACATGCCTCCCATTCCATTAGGAAAAGGGAAGCAGCTGGGCTGGGCAAGCACCTCTCCGAGCCACGTGTAACTACTCAAACCTCTGGCGTGAGGGCATGCGTTACACGTGTCCCCTGTTCGCCCACGAGGTCGCTAGCCAGCCGCTCGCATAACCTCCCTATAAATACCCCCCTTCGCCTTCAAGGAGGGGATCCAATTCAAGAGAGCAACAGAAGAGCTCTGCAATTTTCCCTAACTTAAAACCCTCGGAGTTGAATTCTTGAGGTCTTTGATCGAAGAAAAACGCATATGGAGTAAGAACATCATCTGAAGAACTTCCTCTAAAGACGACAATTGAATAGTGATTACCTAATCGCGAACCAAAGACATCGCAAGGATTACTTGGACCCATAGCACGCGAATTAATCCTCACCCATCTCAATTGAACTTACAGGTAACTGAGGACATCTGTCGTCACCTTGAGGTAATAAGTATAGGTGAAATTCCAGAATCGCGTCAGTAACAGATATGATTGTTCATCTCGCTTACAATACCCTTGCCGACGGACGCCTCGAGGATGATGCAAAGCTAAAGGTTCTCGTCCCGAAGGACACACTAGGAGGTGGTAATTCAACTCTAATTTTTTCATTGCTTAATTTTTATTTTTTGCAATTATGGAAAATGGCATGAAATTAGCTAGGTATTTAAGAAAGACAAGTTTTTATCGTTCACACAAATATATTTTATTCGTAAAAACATAATCCAAAAAAATTATTGTACTATGGATTACACTAAGGTTGAAGGCATGGATAAGGGTATTTTTGCCTTTATGGATCATGAAATTACTTTTCTTTAGTTTTTTTAGCGGTGAAGTTTTTTTTTTTAAATAAAATTATAAAAACGTGAAAGATGTTGATTTTTTTTTAAAAATAATCTTGTAAAAAATCTGAATGGTGTTTGTTAGTATAAGATTTGAAAGATGTTTTTGTAGTAAAAAAGACAAAAATAGCCTTACATTGCCTTCGTCCGTGCTAAAAAAAAATCCGGTGCCAAAACCCCCAAACTTGTCCTCTTTAGGGGTGTTATTTGAGCCGAACGAGCCGAGCTTGACATCACGCACGTCGTTCAAGCTTGCCCTCCTTTTCCTACTTTTCCATTTATTTTTGGGAAAACTAATTAAAATACCACCACCTTTGGGGATATGGTAAAAATATATCCTCAACTTTTAAATGTAATAAAAATATCCCGACCTTTGAGGGTGATGGTAATATATTACCCTGTGTTTTCTCACGGGTCAAAAATAGTGATAAGATAGCCTACGTGAATTTTTTTTTGATAAGACAACATATGTGGAAGCATTTTTTTTTTACAAATTAGCACTAAAATTGGGTTTTTTTGATCGGTTTCCTTAGGGAAAAATCATAAAACAATAAAAAACTAAACCCGAAAAACGGAATTGATTCAACCAAATAACTAATATGGTCAAAATTGCCTCAAATTAACACAACACGACTATTCCTAACATCCAAACCGATAACAAAACTAAACCAACAACAAAGAGGGGGGGGGGTTGAAACTTACCCACCCAAGTCCGTGAACAAATCAAAGGGGAAGAAAATGTGAGAGAGAGAGCTCAAGATAGTCGACCACGAGGGAGGAAGACTGACATTGAAGAGGAACCATGAGCTACTTGGAAGACAATTCAAGAGGCGACCACGGTCCCCGAAAGAAGATATGATGGAGGAAAAGGCGTTAGGTATGAACCCGGTCCAACTCTTTATTTTTTTCCTAAGAATACTGTTAAAAAAAACCTTGTAAAAAACCCGCGTAGGCTGCCTTGTCAGCATTTTTGACTCGTGAAAAAACTTGTGGTAATATATTACCACTACCCTCAAAGTTCGGGATATTTTTATTACATTTGAAAGTTGATGATATATTTTTACCATGCCCCCAAAGGTGGAGGTATTTTAATTAGTTTTCCCTTTATTTTTTTTACTTTCTACGAAGTATTAAGCGATGTCTGTTCAAGCTTGCCCTCCTTAGGGGTGTTAACTTAAAGAAAATTTTAGAAATTTCATAAAATTCGAGCCTAAATCGAATGAGCCGAGCTTTCAACCGAACTTAAAATCACGAGGCTCGACTTGTTTAGTTAAGTGAATGAGCTCGAGCTTTTTTCGAGACGATCCCAAGCCGAGCCCGAGCTGTTTACCTCATATAACAACCCTAGCCCTCCCTTATATTTGATTTTCATCTAAAATAAACTCGTGTTGCAACTTTCGTCTCTCTCACTTCAACTCCCACCAAACACACTAGCTTTAGTTTTTTTTAATAAAATAATGGAGTTTATTTGATTATTATTAGGAGTACTATAATAGTTTTAAAAAATATAAACTTCTGATGTACCGTTGACCTACGGTTCTGCTTCAGGGTGGGTCTTGACTTCGTCTATTTTCTTCGGCCACTTCCTGTTTTGTTTTGACATGCTTGATTTCACTTGTTGTAGAGTGCTTTTGCTTGAGTTGCACCGTTTAGTTATGTTGTTTGTTTTAGTTTTTAAGCCGGCCATCGATTTTTAGATATATCTGAACTCGATGTGTTAAAAATAAAATTAAAAACTCCAAAGTCCAAACATAGGAGGAAGACATGAGTTCGTATGGTACGAGGTTAATAAACTGACTAAAATTATAAACAGGGTAAAAATTTATAAATTGTTGGTAAAAGTAGTTAAAAATTTATGAAAAAATATAAACTCCGTATGGGACGAAAAAACAGTTTATTTGTAAAAAGTGGAGTTTATTTGATTTTTATTAGGGTATTGTGGTACTTTCAAACCAAATAAGATAAAAGAGAAGGGGTAAAATAGTAATTATGGAATATAAACCTCAAAATAAGCTTCAATCTACAGCTTATTTATAACCCTTTTTTTTAACTGACTAAAGCTTATTTGTTATTCCCATACACCGTTTAAACCCGTTTATTTTTTTAACAGCTAATAATTTCATATTTTTTAACCGGTTTATTTACAACCATACACACCCATATTCGTCATTTAACACCATCGGTAACGAGTTACCAACACAACACACATCACGCACGTCGTTCCAAACACCGCCTCACAAAAAAGAAAGTAAAAAAATAAATGGAAAAGTAGAAAAAGGAAAGAAAATCGCGTAAAACTTCGTAGTTCGTACACTTCTCTGCATCCCCACCACTGGTCATCTCAAAGCCTTTCCCTCTCTCCCTCTCTCTCTCTCTCCAAAGAGCACATCGCGGATCAGACCTCTCCCCGTCTTTCTCTGTCTCCCGTGACTGCCAAGGCTTCGATCGGCTCGCTCGCTACTTCGATTCCTCCCCCTCTGTCCGCTATCGTTTCCAGTTTGCAGGAATTCACCGGGGAATGGTGGGGTTTTGGAGGCCGTTTGGGGGGTTTGATTATCGGGAATTTAACGATGATTACAAAGTGACGCTCTGAGGAGAATTTTGGGGTTTTATTTCGTGTTGAAATTTCGCCCCCTTTGTGCCCGGGATTCTGATCAATCATGGATGAATCATGTTGTGATGCCGTTCTAGAGTAGTTTGGGGCCAATCTTGTTCGGATGTGAAGCAACAATTGTCAGTTTGTTGACAATGGCGGCTTCGCCTGCGAGGTTTCTGTTTGGATTCTTCTTCGTCTCCATCATCTTATGGATTGCTTTCATGTAAGTCGCACTAGGTCATGCTTTTTGAATTTTCCTAATTGGTTTATCCTTTATATTTCCTCTTTTCGTTGTTTGATGGTGATTGTAATAGTAGAACTACTGAAATTGGGCACTAATTAGTACCTAGTAGGGTTAAATCTGAAGGGATTTTGCGGCATTACTGGCTAATTGTTTACTTCTGGTTAGGCTCCCAAGGGTCTGGAGTCTTTGGACAGCATAGACTCAGTGATGATTATTGATATGTTGTTGAAAAACATCAATAATTCCTAAATCCAGTGATAAGTGAGTTTAGGGCAGGGAAATTTGCATTGTGTTTCTCTTTGCGTTTTGGATCCTGTAGTTTGCTCCATCCATGCTCTATGGAAAGGTAGCGCACTATTGTAGAAAGTCTATATGTTGAAAGATTTGTTTTATTGTTGGTGTAGTAGGACATCAGAAGTTGTTTATGTGCGAATTCGTCGAACAGGAATTATTAGGCACACTCTCAGAATCAGTTTAAGTCTAGTTGCTTGATGTGCAGAAGGTAGTAAAAGAAACTGACTACATGTGCAAGTCGCAACCAAATAATGATCACACAACCTCTACCAGTTATGTAGTTCTACTATATATGATGTGCTTAGGATATAGTGCATGATAGTTACGAATTCTGACGAACACAGCCATTGCATTTTAGGGCGTCTGTTTATCTCTTTAGAATCAGTGGTTGCTATTTCTGATCAATCTGAGCATGAAAATTGTGCAAAAGAAATTTAGGACCTTTAAGCAACTTGCCACTACCGTCCAGCACTTGGTGATAATATGCTTTGTCATGCCGGACTTAGCTTGAACAATTAATTGCAGATGAACACCTTTCAAACTCGTACCATCTTCTACACTGTTCTCTTTTGCTTTATACATCGTATTATATCCATGATTTTTTCCCCAGATTTGTGGCATGGTTGTTGGCTTTAGCATTGAGTCACATAATGGGAGCATCCGTTCGATTCCGTGTTGGCGGATGGAAATGTCTAAGGGATGTGGTGGTGAAGTTCAAAAAGGTTTGGATTTTCATGTCCTTATAGCTTTTTGTCCCCTACTCTTTCCACCCATCAGCAATTTAGCAAACATTGTATTGCTGTCAAGGTGTTTTAAGTTGCCGTACAGACTCCTGTTGATCCAGATAGTTCCCTGTTGAATGCAATAATGTGCTCCCATTACAGATTGTTAATTTTGTGGAAATAAGAAAAAAAAATCAGAAATATTCGTACATTTTGTTTCCTCCTATTGTTGATATTGATGATGCTGGAAGAGTGATAGAAATATTCAAAGAAGATTCATCTTCTGCATTCATACCTGATTAAGTAGGTTCATATTTGGCATTTTTTTTTTGGTGGTCACAAGAGTTCAGTCTTCTGATGGGACACTGTTCACAGGGTTCTGTGGAAGCTCTATCTGTCGGCGAGATCAGACTGAGTTTACGCCAGTCCTTGGCCAATATTGGGTTCGGCTTTCTTTCAAGAGATCCGAAGTTACAATTACTTATTTCTGATTTAGAAGTTGTACTAAGACCCTCAAGTAAAGAAAAACAAAAGAATAGGTCTCAAAAGCCACGCAAATCAGGCTCAGGCAGGGGAAAATGGATGGCTTTAGCTAATTTGGCAAGATTTTTGTCAGTTTCAGTATCAGATTTGGCGCTGAAGGTAATGAAATACGTAGAATGAGATTCATTGAATTCTGATTTAGATGCTCATGAGAACTTTATATTGTTGATTCATTTGCACTCCTGCCTACTATGTCTTGCTTCATTTGGAAATTCTGGTGTGGTTGTTACCCTTTATTAAGAGATTAAATCGTTCTCAAAAAAAAAAAAAGAGATTAAATCATTTATGCCTACAAAAATTAAATAATCGATTACAATTATGAATTATGTATTCTCACGACACAATTTTTTTCCAAAGAAGTTATATGGGTTTATGTATTAATATATTATGGAGTATGAGATTTATTTAGATTTAAACTTTGGTTTATTTTAGAATTATAGATCTGAACTAGTAGAATGCGTATTTACATAAAATTTATTTAAATTAAAAAATTGAAGGAATATATATATGTATATATTATGAGAATTTCATTTAATTCTATGTTAATTATGTAGCAATTAAGAAGTATTAGAAGAAATTAATTAGCGGATTGAATGAGTATTAATATCAGATTTATTTAAATTAAAAAAAACGCAGAGGATATCTTTTCAAGGAAGTAGTTATATTGTATACGACACTTTCAAACAGGATCTCTTCTCAAGGAAGTAAGATCTTATTTCTTAGTTATACAAGTTCTCAATATGTGTTTCTCTTTATAAGGTTGAAGCAAACTTCAAGTTCGTGTGGGAAGAGTGGAAGCTATTGTGACCCCGTTCAGATTTCTAGAATGCAGCAGAAAGTTATATTTGAACACATTGCCTACTGACTTGTAGCTTAGTAAGAGAATGTTAGGTGTTGGTATATTTTGTTCTGTTTTAAAGTAACATTTTTATTTTCATTATAATGGCCAGTCTTATAGTTTCAGTTATTTCCATCTTTTGTTATCTGAAGTTTCTAATTTTGACTTTAAAAATTGCAGACCCCGAAAACAACCTTAGAGATTAAAGAGTTCCAAGTAGATATTTCTAAAGATGGAAGAACAAATTCAAACCTTTTTTTTAAGTTGTTTGTTTCTACTATTTCTGCTTATATGGGAGAAGAACAAGTCAATCAGGCTACAGATCTCAGTGGCAATGGAGGACTTCTTGCCAGCCAGAATTCTATCATCGAGGAAAGGGCCTCTTCCCTATTTAACTGTGAGGAACTGACTCTTTCTTGTGAGTTTGGTCATGATAGGTAGGCTACTATGTTTCTTCCCTTTGTCTCCCTTTTGAGTTCTTTTGCTTGATCCCTGGTTCATTACTTTTTTCTGTAATTTTTTTTTCATCACATGTCATTGTAATACATTTTTCTCATTCTCATGCATTGCTTGCTCTGATTGCAGAAAGTTTTTTATTTAAGATGAGGCTGAGCATTTCTCACCTGTTGAATTGTCTCTGTTACTGTTATTTTTTATGTAAAAATTATTATGCATGACTTATTTTAAATGTATGAGATTAGGCTAGTTTATTCTTAGGTTTTATGAGGCTTCAGGGTTATCATTCAAGTAACCTGAGGTAGAAATTGAAACATAATTCTAGCAGCAGCAAAACCCACCTAAATAGAAATGTACTTGACTTTATTCTACCTAAACGAACACTTCAATGATAGTAATTACTCCCTTCATCTCGCAAAACTTGTTTTAGCTCTATGCATAGTTATTAATAAAACCTCTATTTACTTTACTTTTATAAGTTAAAATACCTAAAAGCGGTAATTATTACCTATAAAAGGAGCAATTGTTACCGATAAAGGTAATAACTATAACTAAAACAACAAGTTTTTTTTATACAACTTTACTACTCTAATACAATAAGTATTGCGAGACGGAGGGAGTATTTAAAAAGAAATCTGAAAATGCAATTTGATTGGTTCAACTGATCATTTGACCCATGTTGAGGGAGTTATTAAAAGATGCAACTTGTTGAATTACTGTATCATTTGATTCATTGAATAGATCAAGTGGCATCCCCTTACGCCGAACACCTGTTTTTCCCCTCCATCATTCTTCTTTCAAGAAATGTTGTATGTAAATTTACTATACTTATGTTTTGTAGGCCCCTACTTAAAAGATTTAAAATCAATGTTGTGTTTGGATCTTTCGTAACAGGGAAGTAGGGGTAGCTGTGAAGGATTTGGATATTACATGTGGAGCGATTATGATGAATTTGAGTGAGAAGCTGCTTCTTAAAAGTCAAAGCCCACCTAAGAAGGTTTGTGAAACTGTTACTGAGTCAGCTGTTGACCAAAGCACTCCAATAGTTCCACAAAAGAAGCAAGGACTGATGACAAAGTACTCCACCTTGTTACCAGAAAAGGTTTGTCAACATACCTTCCTTGAAGTGTCATATTATTCTTAGAGTTCTTGCTATAGAGCCAGTTATCTGATTATCTTGTATTTTCTTTATCATGAAATGATAATTTATTCGTATATATGCCTCTTGACTGAAAAATATTTTATTTCAGGCTTCCTTCAGTCTACCCAAGTTGGGACTGAGGTTTGCCCATCAAGAGCATGATGTTTTTGTTGACAATGAAATCATGGGAGTTCAGTTGAAAAGTTGTAAATCACGATCAAGTGAAGATGGAGGGGAAAGTATGAAGCATGACGTCCAATTAGATCTAAGTGAAATTCACGTAGGAGCTTTATCTCGAATGAACTAGTAATTTTTGACAGATTCCCCTGTGCTTGGTTGCTGATGGATGTCTTTTTCTGTATCACTGTAGCTTTTCAGAGAAGCAGGCACCTCTGTCTTGGAAGTACTAAAGGTTACCGTATCTTCTTCAGTTTATGTTCCCATACAGGTTAGTATAATCTTATTGTAACATCCAAGTCGATACATGTAACGAGAAGATTAGATTTGTCTTATAGTTGGACACTGTATCCTCCAAAGCAAAAGGAGAGCAACTAGAGCAAATATCACTTTACTCAGATCCCCATGCAGTCTGCAGTGCATGTCTTTGAAGAAAGATTCTTACACTTGTTAAAAACTTTGCAGGCAACCTCAGCCATCAGGGCTGAGATTGAGGTATGTCTTGGTGGTACTCAATGTCATGTAATATTGAGTAGATTGAAGCCGTGGATGCGCATGCATACCATGAGAAAGAAAAACATGGTGCTAAAAGAGGAAGCTCCTAAAACAGAGAGGGTGAAGTCCAGTGGCTCAAAGTCTATCATGTGGACATGCACTGTTTCGGCTCCTGAGATGACGATTGTTCTTTATAGTATGAGTGGCTTGCCTTTATTTCATGTAAGCAGGGAAATCCCTTCTAATCTCTGTTGATGGCAACTTAACTTCTTATTTGTTGTTATGCAACCAAAGTAAAGAGGAAGAAAATATAGGCAAACAGAGGAAAGCATTAAATTTAAAAGTGAATGTGGAAACTACTTTTTGGTGATTTTTTTGTTGATATGCATATTTTTTCAGTCCTGGTCTTGTAGAGATTTTTTTATTGAAAAATTGCAATGCTTCATATTTTATTGGGTTATTTGCTTGGTAAAAATAGATTGAGATTTTGCATTAGTACAGTAGTAGTTTTTTTCATCAAAATTTTTAAGCACTTTCTGTTTGATGATTGAGCATGTAACCTTGTCACATTTTACCTTTGCCCAAAATTTGAACACATAAAGCAAGATGCTGACATAGTTTGAGCAATTTTGATCTTTGATTCAAATGAGATAATTGGACCATTTTATCATGTAACTTATTTCCAGAAAGTTCTTAAACAGCAACATAATTAAGATAGGTCAGAAGAAGCCAGGGTTGGCCAAGCCCTTTTAAGCAAAAGGAAGCTTTACTAATTAAAAGGGAGCCAATTTCTTCAATATATAGTAGATGTAGTTTTGGAGCATCAAACATACAGAGGTTCCTCAGATGTAGCTTCTATTTATTTACTTTGAAGTATTCCATGTTTCACTGAAAAATATGTTTTTGCATCTGATCTGAAAATTTCCCTTTTGACTGTCATAGGGCTGCTCACAATCTTCACATGTGTATGCTAATAACGTATCAAGCGCCGGAACCACTGTACACACAGAGCTTGGTGAAATTAATTTGCATGTTTCTGATGAATATCAGGAATGCTCAAAAGAAAGCTTATTTGGTGTGGAAACAAACTCTGGCTCTCTATTGCACATAGCAAAAGTTAGTTTGGACTGGGGGAAAAAAGATGCTGACATAATCAATGAGAAGGATCTGAAGTCAGGACTTGTTCTTTCAGTTGATGTGACTGGGATGGGTGTGTACTTAACTATGAAGCGAATGGAATCACTGATAGCAGCTGCAATGTCCTTGAAAGCTCTATCCAAAACATTTTCAGGTTCTAAGAATAAATTGCAGAATGGCATGGCACACTCATCCAAGTCGTCAGGGAAAGGGACTCGACTCTTCAATGTTAATCTTGAGCGATGTTCTATCAATTTCAGTGGGGATGTTGGCCTGGACAACACAGTTATTGAAGACCCAAAGCGTGTTAATTATGGATCACAAGGGGGGCGAGTTGTAGTCAGTGTCTCTGATGATGGCACAAAAAGAACTGCTGATATCACATCAACGGTTTCTGATGAATGTAAAAAGTTGAAGTGATCATGTTTCTCTTGAGATTTTCCATTTCACATGTTGTTTGAACAAAGAGAAAAATTCTGTGCAGCTGGAGCTGGAAAGAGCCAAATCAAATTATCAAGAGCACCCTGAAGAACCCAGTCTTGGTACAAAAGTATTGTTGCTTGACATGCAAA
This sequence comes from Persicaria tinctoria, assembly GCA_037127255.1. Classification (NCBI taxonomy): domain Eukaryota; kingdom Viridiplantae; phylum Streptophyta; class Magnoliopsida; order Caryophyllales; family Polygonaceae; genus Persicaria; species Persicaria tinctoria. Next base: position 15,679,662 of record JBANSL010000012.1, read on the forward strand.
ATGCAAAGCTTGTAAGACGCTCTGGAGGTCTTAAAGAGATAGCTGTCTGCTCTCTTTTCAGTGCTACTGATATTGCAGTTCGTTGGGAGCCAGATGTACATATAACACTCTTTGAACTTATGTTGCATTTGAAATTACTGGTACACCATTACAAACTCCAGACACTTGATGATAATCTAGATATTGTCTCTGGTTCTATGGAAATTGCAAAAGAACATGTTAAAGAAAGTGGGCATGTGGAAACACAACAGAAGAAAAAGGAGTCTGTGTTTGCTGTGGATGTGGAAATGCTCAGGGTTTCTGCAGAGGCTGGAGATGGTGTTGAGGCAACAATTCAAGTTCAATCAATTTTTTCTGAGAATGCTCGGATTGGCATACTTCTTGAAGGGCTCATGCTTCGTTTTGATGGTTGCCAAGTCTTTAGAAGCAGCAGGATGCAGATTTCTCGCATTCCAAATGCTTCCAGTAGTCCTGGTGCAACCATATGGGACTGGGTAGTTCAAGGCCTTGATGTTCATATTTGCATGCCATACAGGTTACAGTTGCGTGCCATTGATGATGCTGTTGAAGATCAGTTGCGAGCCCTAAAACTTCTTACATCTGCCAAAAAAAAACTTATTTTTCCTGTAAGCAAGAATGATTCCAACCCTAAAAGGTCATCTTCTGCTTTTGGTTGTCTAAAATTCCATATTCGTAAGCTAACTGCTGATATTGAGGAAGAGCCACTTCAGGGTTGGCTTGATGAACATTACCAACTCATGAAGAATGAAGCCTGTGAGTTGGCTGTCAGATTAAATTTTTTGGAAGATTTAATCTTGAGTGGTGACGACTCTCCTGTTGTGTCTGATAGCTGCGAAGCTCCACATGAAAAAAAGATTACATATAAAGGTGCTGAAATAAATCTTGAAGATCCTTCTGCAGTTAACCAATTGCGGGAAGACATATATAAGGAGTCATTCCGTTCATATTACCGGGCATGTCAAAATTTGAAAGCTTATGAAGGATCTGGAGCATGGCGAGAGGGTTTTCAGGCTGGCTATAGGCCTAGCACTGAAAGAGCTTCTCTTCTATCCATATTTGCCACCGACTTGGATCTCAGCTTAGTGAAAATTGAAGGCGGTGAAGCTGGGATGATAGATATTGTAAAAGAACTTGATCCTGTTGCTCAAGAAAATGATATTCCCTTTTCTAGGTTATATGGAAGCAAACTTAGCCTGCGAACAAGCACACTTGTTGCTCAGTTAAGGAATTACACGTTTCCTCTATTCTCAGCTACATTGGGGAAGTGTGAAGGTCGTCTTGTACTTGCACAGCAGGTAAGTTAAAAAACTGTTCCATTCTGTCATCTTTTTTGTCTGTTTATTTCTCTTGGACAGGCTTCCTGAATCTCAGGTTCATGCTTTTCTAGTGTTATATGTTGTATGAAAAACTTTATGCATAATTATACAATGCTTCAAATCTGCTCCTTGGATCAGTTAATGTGGGTAGGTAATCTTTGGAATAAATGGATCAGCTCCTTCAGCTTGCTTGTTTACAAATCTGAAAGTAGTGTAGGGTTCTAATTCTATGTTCCTCTTTAGGCAACCTGCTTCCAACCTCAAATTCAGCAGGAAGTTTTTGTTGGGAGGTGGAGAAAAGTTCGTCTTCTGCGTTCAGCGAGTGGAACCACTCCGCCAATGAAGACATATGCAGATTTACCTCTTCATTTCCAGAAAGCGGAGCTGTCATATGGAGTTGGTTATGAGCCATCATTCACTGATATAAGCTGGGCCTTCACAGTCGCTCTACGTAGGGCTAATCTTAGTGTTAAAAATCCCAATGTGCTCCCTTCGCCGCCAAAAAAAGAAAAAAGCTTGCCATGGTGGGATGAAATGAGGAACTATCTTCATGGACACATCTCTATGTTCTTCTCTGAATCACAATGGTATTTCCTTGCAACTACTGATCCGTATGAAAAGCTCGACAAGCTCCAATTTGTTTCTGGTCGTATGGAGATTGAGCAGTCAGATGGTCGTGTATGTGTCTCTGCAAAGGATTTTAAAGTTTTCACAAGCAGTCTGGAATGTTTGGCTAAAAATAGGAATTTGAAGTTTCCTTCTGGTGTCAATTATCCTTTCCTTGAAGCCCCCTGGTTCACACTTGAAGTGAGTATGGACTGGGATTGTGCTTCAGGAACTCCCCTTGATCACTATTTATTTGCTCTTCCCAATGAAGGGAGACCTAGGGAGTATATTTTTGATCCATTCAGATCTACATCTCTCTCACTCAGGTGGAATTTCTCCTTCAGGCCGCCCCAGACTTCAGAATCTTGCAGTAGTGGTAATCACAGTGCTATAGCTGATGGAGCTTTGGGAGGGATGTATTCTTGGGAAGATAGGCTTCCTACTTTCAATGTAGGTGCTCATGATTTGGAATGGATCATGAAGTTTTGGAACTTGAACTACCTTCCTCCGCACAAACTACGAAGCTTTTCACGGTGGCCTCGTTTTGGAGTACCAAGGGTTCCTAGATCTGGCAATCTGTCTCTAGACAGGGTCATGACTGAATTTATGCTCCGAGTTGATTCAACGCCATCTTGCATTAAGAATATGCCATTAGATGATGATGATCCTGCCAAAGGATTGACCTTCAAGATGACCAAACTGAAGTGGGAACTTGTTAATAGTCGTGGGCGGCAAAAGTACACTTTTGATAGCAAGCGTGAACCTCTTGAACAGGTTTATCAAGGTCTGGACCTTCATATGCCTAAAGTGCATTTAGATCGTGATGATTGTTTGAGTGTTGCAAAACTTGTTCAAATGGCAAGGCTGGCTTCCTTGGACAAAGGAATCATTCAAACAAGCAACTGCAGAAGTGCTTGCACTGATAGGCAACGTGATGACGGTTTTCTACTATCATCTGATTATTTCACAATAAGGAAGCAATCTCCTAAGGCTGACCCTGCAAGATTATTAGCGTGGCAAGAAGCTGGAAGAAAAAACCCTGAGATGACATATGTGAGGTCTGAGTTTGAAAATGGAAGTGACAGTGATGAGCACTTGCGATCTGACCCTAGTGATGATGATGGATACAACGTGGTAATTGCTGATAGTTGTCAACGCATCTTTATTTATGGGCTCAAGCTTCTTTGGAACATTGAGAACCGTGACGCTGTTTGGTCCTGGGTTGGTGGGTTGTCGAAGGCATTTGCACCACCTAAGCCATCTCCATCACGACAATATACCCAGAGAAAGATACTTGAGGAGAACCAGAAAATTGATGCACTGGAGAACACCCAAGATGACAAAACAAATCCTTTTTTTTGATTTTAAGGACAAAACAAATCCTTCTGCTGCTGTAGACGGCATTTCTCCGCAAGATACCCCCAAGTCTTCAGAACCAGTTTCATCTTCATCACCTGCTAAAGTGGGGAATTCATCTGGTCAGAATGGCAAGTTTTTGACTCTCATGTTTTAGTTCAATGAGATAGATGGAGTTGAAGCGTCAGTTTTTCTGTGATTACTCTGATCATTTGAAGTAATCTGTCTGAATGGGTCTTATTTTTGCCGGTTCAGTTTTCTATACTCATTCACTTGTTACCAGCCAGAGACTACTATCTTCTTCATTATCAGTTATTTTTTAACCTCCTTTCTTGGCTTCTATGATGTTGTATTTTGATACTTAACCCGAGTCCTGGCTTCTGGATCCTTCAATTATTGTAGATTGTTGTTATTATATCATTTATAAATATCTTGAAAGAAATGCTGCTTCATGTTATAGTAGTACTTACTATTTCGTTTTGGTCTCATCCAGCAAATGATGGAAACATTGATGAGCCTGAGGAGGGTAAACGTCATTTTATGGTCAATGTTGTTGAGCCACAGTTTAATCTTCATTCAGAAGAGGCCAATGTAAGTCCCACCTTTAGGAATGATTGGAGTTATGTTGTCTCACTGTAATAGATTCACTTGTCTTAATTTTCTGTTCTGAGATACATTATATGTATTGGCAAAAATCACATGAAATTATGACTACCATTTAAAAGGCAAGATGCCATCTTCCAAAATATCGGAATTCTCAGAAAAATTATTATTTATTATACCAGTATGAAGACAGGTCATACTCACATCTCCTATTTGCGCATCTCCTTGTCAGGGTCGGTTTCTGCTTGCTGCCGTTAGTGGTCGTGTTTTGGCACGGTCATTTCATTCAGTTCTTCAGGTTGGTCACGAGTTGATTGAAAAAGCACTTGGTTCTGGAAGTGTGCAAATTCGTGACTCTCAGCCTCAGATGACATGGAAACGCATGGAGCTTTCTGCAATGTTAGAGCATGTACAAGCCCATGTTGCACCAACTGATGTTGATCCAGGGGCTGGATTGCAGTGGCTACCGAAAATTCGTAGAAGCTCTCCTAAAGTGAAACGTACTGGTGCTTTACTTGAAAGAGTTTTCTTGCCCTGTGACATGTATTTTAGATACACAAGGCACAAAGGAGGAACCCCTGACTTGAAGGTGTATTTTTGTTTGGCGTGTTTACCTCTTAAATGCTGCGTTATTTAATTATTTGAATGGTGGTATTCCGATGTTATTATAAAGGCTCAAGCTGGGTGTTGTGTGTCATAGTTAATGTCAGCTGCATTTCTATGCTCAAAAGCACATTTCTTTCAGTGAAGACCTAAGTTATGCATCTTATTTATTTGCCCCTTCTTGCAGGTGAAGCCCTTGAAAGAACTCACTTTTAATTCTCAGAATATTACAGCAACAATGACTTCTCGGCAGTTTCAAGTTATGCTGGATGTTTTAACCAATCTTCTATTTGCGAGGACACCCAAGTATGAAATAATATTATAATCTTCGTCCTGAATTTTTTTTAGGGTTAAGTTCTTTTGTTGGCTTGCATGGATTTGTCTTGCACATGAGACGTAACTTTCTCTGTATTGAAGCAAGGGCAACCACATATTGATTGAGTTATCTTTGATCATAATATAAAATATATAAAGACATACAAGGGAAAGAGGACATCTCATATCATGGATCATACAAGTGAAGCAATACCTACTACTCTTGTTGGACTTGGCTTGGATATACTTATCCAGGTTCTTTTGATACACACAGGGATAGAGAAAGAAAAAGAATTGGCTAGAAGGATCAGAATTGCTTAGTTAGCCTGTGAGGAAAGAAATGTTAATGTAACATGCTGGTGACCTAAGGGGATATGAGACACTGGTGACCTAATGGGATATGAATTGATACAAGGCATTCAGGTCTTCTAGCTGTTTATCCAGAAATATTGTTGTTTGGCTGTAGTCTCTTGGCCAGTTGGAATTTCACTTCACTGATGGCTTAGTGGAATGGTTTTGCCAGGAGTATTCTAGAGAATCTATCTGGTTTTCTGTAACTGTGTTTGATCTTTGTGTGTCTTCTAGTGTGTGTTTGTGTGATTCCCTGTTTCCACTCTATCAGCTTGTAGTTGGACGAGGCCAAGAAGGCCTACATAGAAACTACCTAGACATGCAGCCCACAATAAAGCTAGATAGACACTTTTATTACTTGGTGCCACAAAAACAGTGGATGATCTGGCACACAGCCTGGGCAGATCCACTACCTCCCAGGCTCCCACTATTGGTTAATGACAATATGATTCAAGGAATTGGCATTTTCTTCCCTATGTTCGTAGATGGATTTTAGTCATCTGTGTTCATAATTCCGTTCACACAGTATGGTTTGCTGATTTGTAATATCATTTCCATTTATTTTTAATGCTCATTCTTATACATTCTTTTGTTATTTTCACATAGGTTCCTTTCAATGTGTATTTGAAAGCATTTTCGTTTTCTTTTCAGAGGTTCATTTGAAATTCTAAGTGAAAAATGCATAAGAACTATCTACCTTAGACGTGTTGGCTTAACCAATTAAGATCTTGATTCAGGCCTAGGAGAAGTACCCTATTGCACCCTGCTGAAGATGATGAAGATGTTGAACAGGAAGCTGATGAAGTTGTTCCTGATGGTGTTGAAGAAGTGGAACTTGCTAGAGTTAACCTTGAACAGAAAGAGCGGGAGGAGAAATTGCTTCTTTATGACATCAGGAAACTATCACTCTGTCAAGATGCTTCTGGAGATCACATGCCAGAAGAAGAAGGTGCTTTATGGATGGTGACTAGTGGAAAATCAACGTTGGTGAGATAAAACTTGATGTTCTTTATGTCCACTTTATTTGAACTTCTTTTTCTCCATATTGATATTTATAATTTTTTTTTTATTGTTTCTTGTTCTAGGATTATAAGTAAATGTCCACCCGACCCTACACCCCCAATTTTTTTTAAAATGTTTTCCTTATTGTCTTCCTTGCAACCCTATCTTTTTTTATTTTGTAGAACTGATTTTGCAGTTAATATTTTTACTTTTGAGATTTAGAACGTTGGTAATGAAGTCATACCATGAGTATTTTCTTCATATAGGGTTGTAAGTAGAGAACTTCAAAATTCAACTCTTGTGCTCCAATAGTGTCTTGATTACAAAATTATTATGGAAGGGCCCTGAATGGACAGGGAAGTATTTTGCATTAGGCTTGATTCTGGTTTTTCTTTTGCAGGTACAAAGACTCAGAAATGAACTTGGGAATGTACATAAATCTAGAAAATCTGCAATTGCATCCTTAAGGATGACTCTGCAGAGAGCTGCTGAATTGCGGTTGATGGAAAAGGAGAAAAACAAGAGTCCTTCCTATGCTATGCGTATCTCCTTGCAACTCTACAAAGTAGTATGGAGCATGCTTGTAGATGGGAAGGCTTTTGCTGAAGCTGAGATTAATGATATGGTGAGTGTCTAGTTTAGTTAACTAAGTATAACTGTATTTCCCATTTACCTGAACTTTTATTTGCAGTTTTGTTAGCTGCTTGTTAAGTTTCTGAATCAGCTCGATCATAGAGGTATTACATTGAACTGTACTTGAGAAGCATAAGGGAAAAAAAATTACTTGAGAGAGTACTATTATATACACAAGCATTTTTGTAACAGTTGCCCTCCACAAGTGTGAAGCAATATTGACTAGGATTAGCAATCTTCTACTGGATTTCTTTATTACTTTCTTTTCAAGGGAAAAAATATTGTCCAGATGTTATTGTTATCCCACAGTTTTTGGATGGTATTCCATTCTGCAGTGAAGGTAGACATATACTTTATGGCTTGATGGGAAGGGGAAAAAATGAACTGTTGAAATGTATGATTATGTATTTGATGAGAAAACTATATGAAATCCCGAGGACTGACCTAAATTCCTCTAGTTACTACTTAGCCCTTTTTTTTATATTTTCAAGGGAAAAAGTATTGTTAAGATGTTTATGTTATTGTTATCCCACAGTTTTTGGATGATATTCCATTCCACAGTGAAGGTAGTCATATACTGGCTTGATGGGAAGGAAGAAATGAACTGTTGAAATGTATGATTCATATATTTGATGAGAAAACTATATGAAATCGTGAGGACTGACCTTAATTCCTCTAGTTACTATTTATTTGGATATTCATGCATATGCTTATGAAATAGGAAAAGTAATCGGGCTTTTGCAAAAGCCACCAAATAGCTAGGCTAGAGAGTGTTAACCTTTCATAGTTTTTAGTTAACGAAGTACTAAAAATCTTCTAGATGTTTCCTCGGATATGAACAGAAAATTTGTAAGCATCTATCTGATAGGTTCCTCTTTCTCTTTGCAGATTTATGATTTTGATCGTGACTACAAGGATATCGGAGTCGCCCGTTTTACAATCAAGTCTTTTGTTGTCAGAGATTGCTTTCCCAACACAAAATCTGATATGCTTTTGTGTGCATGGAATCCTCCTCCTGAATGGGGAAAGTATGCCTTTTCTCCTCCCTATCCAGTGCATTTAGATTGGGTAGAAGAAACAGTTTTGTCGGCATTTGGTTATGTCATTGTTGATATGTTTTGCTCCCTCCTAATAGAAGTGTTACCTCAGATCTTGTGCCTGCTCAAATTCACCTGTAAAGTTCTAAGCAATCTGGTCAGAAGTTCACAGTTGCTTTGGTGTTGCAGGAAAGTTATGCTCCGCATTGATGCAAAGCAGGGTGCACCAAAGGATGGCAGATCTCCCATCGAACTTTTCCAGGTTCTCTAAATGTTTGATTTTCTAATTATTCTTTAGCTGTTCTTTTTCGAAAAGTTACATGACACTTCACTATGCAAAAAACTGCTTCTAGAGTTCAAGAAGCTACTGAGCAGGTGGCCAGGTGATCATCCAACCTAGTATCTGTTAACCTATTTGATGTTTCAACTTAGTAAAGGAAATTGGTGCTCCCTGTTAGATTTCTAAACTGAAATCATAGCAGCGGAAACAACAAATATTGGGAGGATCTTGAGGAAGAACAAAGAGAAGTTTAAAATCTTCTCATATTGTTTTTCCTTGTTATTCAAAGGGAAAACTATTTAAAGACAAGAGATGACTTTAGTAGCTTAGAAGAGAAGCTACAAGTTTAAAAAGTAAAGCTATAAAAACTGTCTAATAAATTCAAATGCTAGAATCTATAGCATAACCTAAACCATAGCATGATAACAAAGCCTAAAACTAGTTAGGACAACCTAAACACACAAAATACATTTATTACAACATAGATAATCCAACACTCCCATCTTCCCCCACTTAGTCTTGTATATTGATCTTTTCGTTATCCAGAAATTGATGGTTCTGTTAGAAATTGGCAATGATTATTATTAGCATGTAGCATCCTTCAAAGGGCACTTTGTCTCCAACTATATATAGCTCATTCTTGGCCGCCGCAATTGCTTCATTGGTATTCTCTGTTCATGTATCCTGTAGGTGGATATATATCCCCTCAAGATTCATTTGACGGATTTAATGTATCGTACCATGTGGGATTACCTCTTCCCAGAAGAAGAGCAGGACTCTCAGAGGCGGCAGGTTGGTTTATTTCATTATTGGTTTAGCGTTTATATATATAATTCATGTTTTCTTACTGTACGGGTCGGTAATGGATATACTGTTGTGGGATTCCCAATATCTTTGTTGCAGGAAGTTTGGAAAGTTTCAACCACTGCTGGCCTGAAACGTATGAAGAAAGGTTCAGCACATGACGTTTCTGGTTCTAGTATTAAAGAGCTAGAAGGATCCAAGTCAAGTGCCACTTTAGTACCTTCCGGCGACTCTTCCCATGTAAAATTTTCTTCCCTTTGCATTTTCTGCTAAGTTCCATTTTAGTTCAAAGTTTTTGAGTTAATCAGCAGCATGATTTTTGTTACCCGAGTTATACTGAAGATAATGTTTTTTAGTGAGCATTTGATGTAGCTATGTAGTCACTTTAAAAAAAACATTTCTTATACTTTGCACAGGGTTTCAAGCAGAATCTGAAATCAAATGCTGGTTCAACCTCACAGCTTAGAAGAACGTCTTCCTTCGACAGAACCTTGGAAGAGAAAGTTGCAGAATCATTTGCTAATGAACTTTCGTCACAGACTGCTAATGAAGATGAATCCGCTAAAGGTAAGGCCAAGGATTCAAGGGCGATTAAACCAGGTCGGGCATCTCATGAAGACAAAAGGGTGGGGAAGGCCAATGCTGAGAACAAAACAAGGCCACGCAGGATGATAGAGTTCCGCAATGTTAAGATAAGCCAGGTTATGTTTCTAGATTAAAACCACTGTATCCTTTGATATGTGCATTTGATTTGATTTGATGCATAATACTTTGAGCCTTTCAGGTTGAGCTACAAGTTACATTTGAGGATCTGAAAATTCCTGTCACGGATTTAAGGCTACTGATGGATGAATTTCACCGTGCGGAATTTGTTGGAACATGGAAGAGACTTTTCTCAAGGATAAGGAAGCATGTTATTTGGGGAGTCTTGAAGTCTGTCACAGGAATGCAGGTATTGTCCAATATTTCGAATTATTGCCTTTTTTTTTTAAAAAAATACAGAATTTATTAAGAGAGGAAAAAAAAAAAACATTTGCATTGGGCATATCCCAGCAAAATGACAAAACTATCAAGGAGACATGCCGTTAATGGCGTTAAGTCTTTATGAGCTAGACCATAAAAAAAAAACCTGAGTGTGAGTTGAAAGATTCAAGACAGGTACGAGAAAATAATAACCTCACATGGATTTTGTTTGGAGGTCTGAACTTCTTAAGGTAGTATTTTTAGCTTAAGTGTCTCATACGTGCAGATGAAAAAGTTCAAAGATAAAGCACACAGTCAGAAGGAAATCAGGGGAACAACTGTTCCTGATGAGCTTAACCTCAGTGACAGTGATGGAGGAGGATCTGGGGAAAAATCTGAGCAGTACCCTACCTTTCTCAAGCGCCCTGCAGAAGGCGCAGGTGATGGCTTTGTCACCTCTGTTAGGGGCCTATTTAACACACAACGTCGGAAGGCAAAGCAATTTTATCTGCGCACAATGAGGGGTGATCAGGAGGATGATCCCCATGGGGAGGTGAGTGAGAATGATGCTGAATACTCCCCCTTTGCACGGCAGCTAACCATTACAAAAGCCAAGAGACTCCTCAGGCGTAAGTTTCGGTCAAGAAAAGGTTCGTTGATTATGATATTCTATTGCGTAGTGTAACTTCTTGGTTCAATATATAGTATGCATGTCTGTGTGCACCATCTCATGGCATCGTTCTTATTTCCATCGCATTCACTTCTTAGTCTTATCAATGGTTCGGACTTTCTTTTTATATCTTCTGACATGTTATTTGCCTCATAGAAAATTCATGTTTAGCAGGTACGTCTCAACAGAAAGATTCGCTCCCATCTTCTCCAAAGGAGAGCACCATCTATGAAGACGACTCTTCAAGCGGATCCTCTCCCTACGAGGATTTCCATGATTAGAGAATGGGCATGATCTTTCATCATCTGCACTCCCAACAGACGCTGCTCTCCCCATAACGAGTCATCGTCAAAAGTAAAGAGAGACAACCCAAACATTTCAAACTAACATTTGTTTGGCTCGGCTGCATCCCCCGAGCTCTTATAAATAATACCACAGACCCTGGAAGTACGGAACTGCATCCAGATGAAGAGGAAGTGTCAGTACCTCCTCAAGCTCGAGGGAAGGCGCGCTTCAGGGATGAAGCCTTTCCACGCCACTTTTGCAGCAGGTACAATGCCTCTCCCCGAACAGTCTGCAGCCCATGGATCGAGGATTACATGGATCTCAGTCCGACTCCTTGACTTTGTTGGCTGAGCTATGGGATTAGATGGAAATCTAACCAAGGTTTTGATACGTTCGAATTGAGTAATGACGGGAGATTATTATGCTGGCAAAGCAAGCTGGAAGTTTGTATAGGAAAACACTCGCTCCCGTATAATCACTCTCATTGAGTGTTTGTTCCGTGTAATTCCACTTATAGATTGGGAAAGCCATCATTTTTGGTCATAAATTTGTTAGCTTGATACTTGATAAAGAGTCGTGTTTCTGGCCTTGTTTCATGCTCATCGCTAGATTATGTATGCATTGAAACACATCAAATAATCTATCTATATATCTATATCTATATAATATACTAAAACAGAGACCTCTTACCAAAGCTTTTTGAAACGTCACTTAATAATGATTCTATATATTTAAGTCAAGTTAGATATTAGATTGTCTTACATGGTTACAAAATCTATTATTTTATTATTAGTTATTTTATAAATACTGTATTTTGAATTATGTTATCTCTAGTCATTGGAATTGATTAATATAAAGGGGACATGGGATCTCATCATCAACGATAATAGATCTCAAACCCGGCCTTGGCGAAGAATATGTTCCTAGTTTATTTTTTAACCTTTGATTTTTACTCCATTCACCCTTTTTTTTCTCTTAAATCTTATTTTTATTGTGAGAGGATTTCTCGAACTATACCCGCGTTTACAAGAAATCAACCTCTAGTATTGTTATCGATTTTATTTTATTATTAAATCATCTATAGAATTTCGATTAATACAATCAAACATGTTAAGCATGTAAGAATTTATTTTTGGACTTACAACAAGAAATTGGCGTTTGTTAAAAATGTTCAATAAATATAGTAATGTTACAATATATTTGTATTTATCCATTACGATTGGATAAATCCTAAAGAAATATGGTATAATCTTCAGGAAACCCTAATCCCCTTTATGTATATAAAGGGTTATTTGGAATTCCAATGAACACGTCAATTCCTCCCTTCTTCTCTCTTCATCTCTTCTCTATGCTTCCAGTTTTAGAGTGTCTGATTGATTATACTTATCAATCGCATGCAAGTCCGATAATATTGATTAATTGCACCCATCTATATAATACCAATAGAGATCTCCTACATCACATTATGTAACACTTGATGCATCACTTAATTATTTTGTGTATAATTTAACATTGAAAATAAAAATAAAAATTATATTTATATTCCACACACTTATATTTACATGTTTATAAAAATTTGTCATGAAAAATTATTATTAAAAAAATATTTTTCAATATAATCAATCTTTTAATTATATGTAATTTTTTAAAATGATTTTTTATGATGAAAATTCATAAATATGTAAATATAAGTGTATGAAATATGAATATAATTTTTAAAATTTTTTTAAACGTTAAATTGTATATAAAATAATTAAGTGAAGCACCGAGTGTTGCACCGTGTGATATAGAAGATCTTCACTGAATAACACGTAGCTAGTATTGATTAATTGCACCTAGAGATAGAAATTAACTCGCGGAGACCCGATCCATCCATTAATCCACCCTAAATATGTGGATGAAAACCCGAATAAATGGATAAATAAGTGGATGATGGATTAATGGATGATGGATCGGATCGGATATGGATGAAGGGGTGTCCAATCCACCACCCGATCCACCCACCCGATCCATTAAAATTGCTTATTATATGTAGTTTTATCATATATTTTACGCAACTTATATATTATATGTAACTTTATTTAATAGTTTGAATTTTTATTTTTTGTGTAAGTTATGAATGATGAGTAATTTAAATTTAATATATTCAAATTTGATTTATTTTTATTAAGTTTTATTTCTATTTTGAAAATTACAGTGGACATTTACATGAAATTTCTCACCCAATAACCCACGGATGATGGATGGATTGGATATGGATGCAAGGGTTAGTGGATGATGGGTGGATCGGGTGGAGGAAATTTCTTAATGGACTGGGTGATGGAATGGGTACATCCACCCATAACCCGATCCATTTCCATCCCTATTTGCACCCATCTATTTGCATATGCGTTATTTGAATCCGATTAACCGCGTGTTTGGAAGCGGGTTTGGAGAGGTTTCAAAGCTTGAAAAAAAATGGAAGCTCTTTCCCCACTTGTTTGGATGCATCTTTGGGAGAAGGTTATGGAGATGGAGGTGGAGTTGAAATTCTCTGATTTCCAATGCTTGGGGGTAGCTTTGGGAGTGTATATGATAGGGTGCTCCAAATTTGTTCAATTTTGCCCCTTCAGAGCCACTGGAATCAAGGGTCGGAGGAGGATGGCGATGCGAAAGGCGGCGAGAAGTGAGAGGAGGAGGAGGATCTGGATCTAAGGAGGAGGAGGCGCCGGCGCCGGCATCGGCGGGGGCGATTTCAGGCCTCCAATGGTGGACTAGGAGGAGGCGGAGGGGGCGATTTGAGTTGGTGATGGCTACCCACTTCAGGCCACAGGAAACGACAATAGCGGGGGAAATTGGGGCAAGAAAGGGGAAGGGGAAGGGGGAAGGCCTTAATGTCCGTTTACAAACCTTATCATCCCTAAACACCCAATAAGGCTTTAATGTCCCTCTTCCAGACAATCGGGCTCGAGCAGGCTCGAGGTGTTGGGCCATGTCACATGTCATGGGCTTTAGGCCCAAAGCTCGACAGCTCTCCCATGTTGGAGATCAAGCCATCTAGGCTCAATGGAATCCATCTAGGCTCGAGCTAACTCCCAAGAGCTTGGTCCATGTCCTTAGCCTTTCAGGTCACATATACAAAATACATACATTACATACATATTATAAGGTAAAACACTTAGGAAAATATACAAGTTCTCAACAAAGGTTGTAGCAACGCTTGAGAAAGAAAGAGGACATACGTCTTATTATGTAATATCGTTTCGAACTAATACGACGTATGTCATTGAATAAGTGAAATATTTCTGTTTGTGTTTATATGAGCGTTTACCATAACCTCGTCATATAACTAACGCAAACAGAAATATTTCCCTAATTCAATGACATACGTCTTATTAGTTCGAAATGATATTACATAATGAACTCGGAAATAGAACTAAATTTTTAGAAAACCCTAAAAATAAATAGAAATTTACTATTACTTCCGGTTTTGTAAATGTTCGGATCTCCTCGGGCCTTCCACTTTCACTATGGATAGATCCTCCACCGGGAGGGCCATCACGCGTTTCCCACTACGAACTAGTTGCCGAACTTTGGGGTTGTTGATGTACTCCTAATAGTTCGTCTCATCTTCATAGATCTTTTCAAGAGTTTTAAACGTCCTTCTTTCTCAAGCGCTGCTACAACCTTCATGGGGCCTACTTTCTTGTTTTCAATCAAGGTCTGCATAGATATGCGAGCCTCAACGAGTACTCGTCTAAGCAAAATGAGCAACTCGTCTCCCTCTCCGCGCCCCTAATCATGACATTTTCCAACACTTTCCCCGCCTTTTTTACTTTCCGGAATCGCCCTAACAGGAGGATCTTCTTGGCTGATCAATATCCGCTAGCTAGACTCCTCTCCACGTCCTCTATAATCTCTCAGTCGATATCGTCAAGCCGCTGGTTGGCTAAGCCTTTCCCTAAGGAGTGCAACGTCCCGGCCAGAGATATGCAGAGTCATATTTTCTCAAGGAGATCAGGATTAGAAAAGGAAGAGATTCCTTTTTATGAATATGGTAAAGGCCACAAAGATTGATGATTTCAATATAAACCCCTCTTACGATGTAAACTATGAACGTATTGATTATTCATACGCAACAACATAATTATTCGCCCGACGTAAAGTAATTTTCGTATATATTAATAGTCTTTTCACATAAAAAATATTTGTTCGTCGATTGCAACCCGATTATTCGTATGAGTTACGTACGAATAATCATTAATCATTTTGTTTAACAATAATTATGCTC
This sequence comes from Persicaria tinctoria, assembly GCA_037127255.1. Taxonomy (NCBI): domain Eukaryota; kingdom Viridiplantae; phylum Streptophyta; class Magnoliopsida; order Caryophyllales; family Polygonaceae; genus Persicaria; species Persicaria tinctoria. Next base: position 15,694,777 of record JBANSL010000012.1, read on the forward strand.
TTTAAATTTGCCTTTAAATCTCAGCTGTGGATCTTCATAATCCAACGCTTCAGATTTGTTCACAAATTACACCGTAAGAGGTGTTCACAAATAATTTATTGTGTGTATATATAGCCATCTATATCTATATGCAGTGTTGTTCGTAATTCTCTTAATTTTAATAATAATACAAATAATCAAAAGATGCTTTGTATTGTATGAAAAAAAAATCGTTATATATGAAATTCTATCTATATAAAAGAAAATCATATAAACTTGTATTTTCATAAGTTGGTTAATTTCATTCTATAATAAATTGTAATCTAAATCCAAGAGACAACAAAATTCTGCTATAAATTCTATCTATACAAAAAAAAAATCATATAAATATATCTATTTTATTTTTCTTTTATATAAATATATCATTGTATATCAAATTTTATCTAGGAAAAAGGAAAAATCATATAAATATATCATTGTGTCCAAAATGAAAAGCAATCAAGTTAATAACCTCACATCTTAAAACTAAACCAAGCAACTTTCAAGAACTACATGCATTTGACACTAAAAAAACTCTAATCTAGAGGCTGTGTTGTGGCTCATCCTCTGAGCCATTAAACTGATCCTGAACAGCCCTACGTTTCTCCAAATACCGTTTCCTGCGTTCCTTCTCGCGATTCTTCTCTTCTTCCGTCATTCTTGCTCTCCGTCTCCTTTGATACAGCCTGTTCCGCTCCCTGATCCTCTCTTTCGGATCACCATTCTTCTCTGAAAAACAAAAATGAACAAGCTGTATAAGACTATTGGTATTGTATGTTTGAATTGGTTGGTATTAAAGTAGCCGTTGCTTTTAACTTGCAAGGAGATAGAAAATGAGGCTGAAACCTTGAAGTGATCTACGCTTCCTGGTTCTCTTGGGTGTGTGTAAGTTGTCATGTGTAGGAAGGTTGTGTGCTTGCTCGGCTTGCTTATCCGCGCCCTCAAGATGACACCCTGAAGAAGTTTCTTGTGCTGGGATGCTTTTCGGGTTCGAAAAGTTCAAAACAGCTTCTGTGAGACATGCCTTCTTGGCCTTCATCTGCAGCAATTGGTGAAAGATTGATAAAAACTCAATACAATATACATGTCTCTTTTTTGTGTGTTGTAACTATAGTAGGGTCACTTCGCATCGGATATGACCAATAAAGGAGAATATTGGTTAAGGGAGGCGAGTTTCTTCCTAACTCATCCAGGCCTCGGGGCAAAATCAGAGTAAGACGGTAAGAGCCCTATTGTAATAAAAATATTATTATTTTAAAGAAAAATCTAATAATAATATATACCTAATATGATACATTTTTATCGATTATTAATGTTGAAAAACACACTATTGCATCTGAAAAAAATTAATTAACTATGGTAAAACGGAAAAAAATAAAGCTGAATTAGCTTCCATTCCCAAAAGTGAAAAAAAAAACGTTTAATAAAAAGTTAAATTAATAGAGTTTTTTTTGCCTTTCCTATCCACAGTGTACAATTTTTTTTTAATTTGGGCTAAATGGGCTTAATACTATATATATACCTGAACAAATTATAGACCGGTGACTAGGGCTGGGCATCCGGCCTGGATCGGACCGGAAATTCCGGTCCGGTCCAAGATCGATGGACCGGAAACTTTGAGGGCATGGACCGCGGATCGGACCGGGACTGGTTTCAAAATGTGAAGTTTTCGGGTTAAGATTTAGCATTTCTCAACCAATAATCCAAACTACTTAATTCGCAAATGGATCCTCTCACTATAGAAATTCTATCAAGAGAGTTAATGTCAATCACATTTCCAAAACTACCAAATTAGTAACTGCCCCGAACCAAAATATTCAGACTAGATTAAAAGACTGCACAAAATCATTAAAGGCATATGAAAAAGAAAGCCATTTTCATGAGCAATGCTGTTTAAATCAGCAAGAACTTCTGTATCCATATTTGGGAAATCAATAAATGTAGCAAATGTAAGCCAGTGATGCATTTTTCAAGGCCTATTTGGGCCCAATTTAAAGCAGTAATTGTTCAAGATGGAACAAATCCCCTACAAATAGAAAGATGATCAAACTCATATGCCATAAATGGAGCTGATGAAACAACCAAAGCCCGGAGAATCAATTACCGCGATGAGCTCAAAGTGCTGAGAATGGAAGCTGATTCCGTCATAGTGATTTAGACATGGAAGGCCTTCAATTGAGTAGAACCCTGCAAACATAAGATTGCGCTCCAAAGATGCCTTTGAATCTCCTAGCATCTAACATAAAATATACGAAACGAATCAAACATGATGCAGGTGAGCATAAGATAGTTTCTTTGAGAGGTCATATTCAAAGCATACAAGTTGTTTGTTGTGGTTGAGATAGGAAGGTTCTTGGACGAGCAAGAAGCCGCCAGGCTTAAGAACTTTGGCTAATTCCTTCAACCATAGTTGTGTGTGAAATCCCGACTTTGAGGAGATTGAAACTACACTCGATATTGAGTCCGGCTTAAAGCACAGGCTACCTTCTACAATCATGAAAAGAAAAATCAGTTTGTAGAAACATCATTTTGCCAAGAAATGTTTGAACGAAGATTACCGAGGAGAGAGGCTTGGGTGATGATGCTTAAGTTGTGAAGCTGAACAGGGAAATTCTTGAATACCCAAAAGACAAGGGCTGCACTGATTGATATGGAGTCTGTGATAATCACTATCCTGTCTTCAATCTCCATTTCTTCTTCTTCGTTGTCGTCGTCGTTGGTAGGTGAAGTTATGAAAGTAGCCTTTAAAAGTTGAGATCAAGGGAAGCAAAAATGAGTTGATGGTTTATATAGGAGTTCAGGTTTTCTAGCAAAGATGATTTGTTTGTTGGCTAGAGAGAGTAGATGGGATGCTTTTAATTACATACCCCAAATGGTTTACTAAATTCACAGCTATGATAGAGATTGCAATGCAAATTACCAACAAAATCACAGCTATTTGTTTTTTTTTTAATCCCCGAAAGTCGAAATAGATTCTCCATAAATCGAGTTATTTTTATTATTTTGGGTGTTAGATATTTTATATTTTGATTATTTCGGGTTTCAAATATTTCGGACCGAAGTAAATCGAGTAGATAGGCCTCGACTTTCGCTTATTTTGAATTCGTGTCTTTTCGGATATATTTCAACTTGGGTGTGGTTTGGGTTTGGTTTAAGATCAAGGGGTTTCCGAGTTTGGGGCTACTTGGGTTTGGGTCGGATTTTGGGTTTGGGTTGGATCGGGTTTCGGAATTCAAGTCGTTTCACAATGGGTTGGGTCGGGCATTAAGGTTCGGGTCGTGCCAGCATTTGCCAGGGTGCTGCGTTTGGCGAATGGTTGGGAGGAGATCACTTTTTTTTGATTAGGTAAGAATTCGGGTGAGAATACTCTACCCGAAAGCATCTTGTCGGATGAGGTCAAGTAGACCTGAGTGATTGTATAAATTAGGTCCTCTGGTAGAGTAGCAAATGTGTGCAACCTTATCCGCTACCCAGTTACCAATACGGAGAATTTGGAAAATTCCTATATTCCTTACACCTCGAAGAATGGTCTGAATATCTGACATTACTGAATTTGGGAAATTCCTATATTTCTTACACCTCGGAGAATGGTCTGAATATCTGACATTACTAATTCTATTTCCCAAGGGCAGTTCGGGTGTGTTTCTAAGAAATCCTTAATTACTTTTGAATCCCCTTCAATGATTAGATTGTCAATGTTTAATTCCTTTGTCCTTTTTACCCAAGTTGTAGTGTCAATCCCCTTCATTGATTGAGTTACATTGATATCGGATTGTTTCTTGTTAAATTGTGACAGTTGGAAGTTATTTTTTCCTATATAATCCACAGGTGAAAAGCTACACACCCCCTGCTTAACTATTTCTATTCATCCAAAACATATGAACAAAGTGTTTACTTGTGAAAAACATAATTCATCGCAGGCCTATTTAATTGAATAACACCATGTGGTGACTTATGTTGTAATTCAGCAAGCATAAAAAATTATGATATTGGCAAAAAAAAATGAAAACTGCCAAAGCCCCAGTATAATTATCAACAGTAAGGAAGGTGATGAAATGTCATGAAAAGGACTGTACAGTATTACATTTGACAATTATCAAACTTTTAACCCCCCATATTTTATCCCAATTGCTCAATTCCCTTTCCTTACATAATAAATAAACTACTAGCCGATCATGGTGTTAGCCGAATCCAAATCCTTCGTTGCCTTCGTGTATCGCAAGCAGCAACCTCTCCTGCAGATGCTGCTTCGAAGGATACTCCGGTAGATCCAGCTGGTTGAAGCTGCACCCACATATACATTTGGTGTCGGAATCAAAACAGCTCAAAGGCAAATTCGAAGGATTGACAATTTAATTATAATAATAAAGCTTGCTGAAACAGATAAAGGAGGAGGTGAAGGGCAGGTACCATGTATGAGCTGAAGGCAGATGATCAACACTTCCATAAGCCTTGTGGATTTGAAACTTCTGTGTCCCAGATATTCCTTGAAGTGCACTGAAGCCTTCAAGAGGAACCTGAATTGAAAGTGAATCATGTTAAACTAGGTTAAGTATCAGAATTCCAATTCCGAGCATGCTATCAACATCTACATCCTTGAAGGAAATCAATTTAGCAAGGGTCACAAAAAGGGCGCACCTTCGCAGTTCCTGTGACAAACTGCAGAAGACGAGCCTTGTCCTCCTTGCTGAAGCTCTGGACAACTTCCCAGAACCACTGAATCACAGGAGATCCAGTGGTGTATCCAGAGTACTCGGTATTTGCTCTCATGTCATCCACTATAGGGCAATATTCAAGCAGAAATTAACAAGTAGAAGCGTTCAACTCAAAACATCTGAAAAAAAATGTTGCATAATGGAACACAAATAAATTGAGGCAAACATACAGTCGATGTCAGGGAGGCCACTGATCAACAATTCAAACTCCCTGTCGTTAAATATAGATATTAATTCCCGCTGAATCAACTCGTGAAAGCCCTCCAAGAATGCATTGATTTGAGGACGGATTGCTGTTGTCAGCCTATGCTCAGCAACCAAATCAACATATTGATGTTTGTTCTCCTCTGTCACTTTAATGTTCCTTCCACCAGGAATGAGCTCATAATCGGTCACCTGAGTCACCAGGTTCCAAAAATCAACACCATGAAAATATACAACAATGAACAAAAACTTAGGAAAGAGAGAGCTGGTTACTTCTGTTCTTTCATATAATATAAGCTTCTCCTCGTCAGCATCAATGCTGAAAGTAAGGTCTAGAACATCACTTATATCATTCTGCAAATCAACAAAAGGAAATGTTCACATCGACTGAGCCTAAAAACTTACGTGACTGACGACCATATATGGCATAAAATATCACTGCATATAGATTACCTCGAGCATCCATTTAAGATTCTTGTAGTAATCAGGGTCTATAGCTTCTATATCATGGTAAGTAACTTTAACACCGAGGATGTGCTTATAGAATGACCTAGTGAAATGGACATCTAATAGCTGCCCATCAAAAAGTGCCTTCCCAACCTGAATGGATAGAGCAAAAATTAGAAACAAGAAAATAACAAGTCAAACAGAAAGCTATGCAAAAAATAAACACTTACAACTCGTCCAACAAACTTGAAGTATGAGAGATGCTCGGTTTGATAGACAGAGTTGGGGTTTGGTTGAAATGTTGAATCACTGCCAACTGTAGTGAAAAGTAATGCTCCTTTGTCAAAGATAACCCTTGACAATAATTGATACCACTCCCGTGTTAGCCCACCAGCATCAATGCCTTCCTCCCCCTGGAAATGAACGGTCAGCCTCCCTTTTAACTCCTGAGTAGACCGCAGGCGCAGTTGATTGTACGAATCTTCTAAAATATAAGCTCGTCTGACAGAAATTCTCAGTGGGCTATGATGATGATCATGTAGGTGCTTTATCTTTGAGCGGAAATGAGATCGCTTATTGTCAAAATCAATAAATCGGGGCACCTTCAGCATGAGAGAGAAGGACTTGTCAAGCAACCCAGGGTTTTGACGGATGAAGGCGTTTAGGAGCTTACGGTGTCTCTCAGAAAACTTGGCAAATGCAATCTGCTTTTCATCAACTTTTGAAGATGGCCCAGGTGTTTCGTGCTTGACAATGGAGGTACTAGCATCATCTACCTCAGGTACTGCAGCAACAGCAAAATCCGGACTTGCACCGGGTTGACCGGGATGAATTTTCTCACAAGTGACAAAGAAGGATTCTATGTACGGCAAGATATTTTGTGTGCCGGCTGGGAGTGGAGATGTAGCACTGGAAGGCTTAGACCTAGGTGCTGACGAGGAAGCCAAATCAGCCGTTGAATCTGAGTAGCTCTCAATCTTGGTTATGCAAGAACTAAGATCCAGCCATAGAGGTTCTAAAGCAACATTGATATCTCTGACCAGGGCAAGGGTTGCACTGTATTCCTTTACAGGAAGGACCGACTTCTCCTTCTCTTTTTCCTTCAAGGAAGCAACAAGAGAGCTTAGCGCCTGAAGCACCCTTAGAATTGATGCTCCAGTTGTAGAATTGGACTGAAGCAGCGCTTTCTCAGCCTCACTAAACCCCTGCAATTCGTCCGCTGCTGATTTTGTCAACTTATGCACTGAACTAGCCAGCTCGGTTATAAACAAGTGAGAATGACTTGCTGCAACGGCAGCCAATTTCTTCATTATCTCAGCCACTGCATTATATGCATTATCTGACAATCTAGCAAAATAAAAATGCATGCATGTCAGATGGCTTGAAACTTTAAGAAGAAAATTACAGAAGCAGATGCAGAGTTGATCACAATAACAACATAGGAAGATATTCTGGAATCTAGAATATTAGACCTACATCAACAACAAAATGCACCAAATATATGTACGAATATCCAGCAACACAATCAATGTCACAAGAAGCACTATGGAAAGAGAGATACTGCATTGAGCAGCTAAACACTACCAGGTCAGCAACTAGTCAGAGTATTAAACAACAGGGCAAACCACAAGCATGAAACAAACATCAGACCCCCAACAAAAAGTTAAGTTACACCATACCCTTCTTTTGCCAGTAATGAGCAAAGCAATCTCAGTGTTTCCGGAGGGAGGTTATACAACGTATTTTGCACATCAGGTTCACCATGGGTAGTAGGTTTTTCAACTTTAGATGTCTCATCCAACGGTGAAGCAGCGGATACTGCATCAGCATTCATATCCGCATCAGCTGCAGAGACTTGAAGACTAGACTGCTGTTCAGCTGTAGCCGACCCAGATCCTTCCAACGAAGTAGATTTGCTCTCAGCATTGTCGACGATAACATCCAATAAATTTAGCAGCTAAAACAGGAAAAAGAAAATGCCCCAAGATTATTAAACCCTTTGAAACGAAACACAAATAAGAACACCAAGATAAAATCCTTATTCAACATACCTGTTCAAGATGAGGTATACTCCTCAAATAAAGTGGCCGATTTAAGAGACCCAACAGCAATGCAATGGACAGTACACCTTCCTGTTCTTGAGAATCGTCATTTTCCAGGACTGGTGATTTACCATACCGCTGATCAACAATTTCAGGTGCATATTGATTTTGTCGGGGAAGCTTGAACTCGAGCAAAACCTTGGCAACATAAGGATGATTACGAGCTAAGTAGGTCAGATTTTCGAGTACACGGCGTGAAACCAAGGGTGGGACTCCTGAGCAACAAGAAGAAGAAGAAAGATGAAAGAGAAAGAAAAGCTGCCATCATGTAAGAATGATCCAGGTTTCATACAGCTGACTATTTTGTCATGCAAGAACCAGACAATACAAATACTATGATCTAAAACATATGCTGGAAAAAAAGGCAGTTCTGACCACCAAGTTAGCAAGAAAACAATTGTTAAAGCAAACCAAAAAAAGAAAAAGGAGGTCATTACCATCAACAGATTGGGGACGAGAATACATAACGTGGCTGGGACAAGCATATAGCCTATACGAAGGCTCAGCAGCAGTTGACAGATTTCCAGATCTTGGTGAATCAAGCATCAACATTTCCATCAAAATCTTCACAAGAGCAGTTCTGGTTTCATGGTGAGCACAGAGGTTCAACAGAAGCCTCTGGAGTTGGCCCTTGTACAGAGGCTGCAACAAGCATGCATCAGTATATTATTGTTACAAACATTGCTTACTGTATAACAACTAGGTGAAACACCACAAACCTGAACAACACGAAGCAACCGAATCATGCCCTTCAAAGCATCTGTATCCACTAATGGGGCCCCTTCCGCTTCAAGCAGCTTACCTCCCATGGACCTTCGTGAAGGAATACTACCCCCAAGTCTGTCCAGGCTTGACCCTTCACCTCTTCTGGAAGTCTCTCCTCTTCGGCTGCGAGGATACATGCCAAACAGAGTTCGGTTGTGATACCGATGTGCAAATCTTTCTCTCAGCATGTTGGCCTCAGCGACAAGTGCAGGAGTAAGGTTAGCAAGAACAGCGTCAGAAGACGTCAAGAGGACCTAATGACAGAATATTCTATGAATAGTCAAATCTACAGATAAAATTTAAAAAAAAAAAAAAACATCTGATAAGTGCCAGAAATCCTTCTACATACCTCTTCTCTAATATCTGATGGGAAAGTGGCAATTATTGATACAGTGTCCATCTCCACAGGTTGGCCTTCCAGTTCCTGGGACTGATGTAACCTCTGTGCTTGCTGCTGGGCGAGAACCTCTGCGCGAATATCCGGGGGGAGAGCAGCCAAAAATTCAGGATCAATATCTCCAGAGTTCTGTTGTTCAGAATTGGAAGCCTGTGGTGCTTGTCCCTGCTGACCTGAAAGGACCTCAGCACGCAGTTCCTCTGGAAGTGCATCAAGAAATGTGGGATCGATGGAACTAGACACACCATCCCCATTCACTTGCTGCCCGTCTGCTGGAACACCTTGGTCAGCGTCTTGTGTAGGATTTTCGGCTACTTCACTCACACTGTGAAGTGATGTCTCTCTCCCACTACCTTGGGCAGAGGCACCAAATGACACAGCAGCCCTCCTCGTGCGAGTTCCCTGCATCTCACCTAAATGCATTCTGTCTACAGGGCCTTGCCTGTCTCCACCATCATCATGACCATCAGCACTTCCAATCTCGACATCTAGGCTACGAAGACTTTCCCCTAGGGTTGCTCCACTGCCACCACTTTCCTGACTAATTGCTTCTACATCCCGAACGGCTACATCACCAGTTTCAAACTGCATATCGACAGAATTGGACTGCATACTTGACGTATCAGTTCCTTGCAAGGTAACATTTTCTGCAGTCCTGTTTCCTCTATTGAGGGAGTTATCAAAGGCTGCAGAGGATGAAGGTGGAACATAATCATTCTGGTTGTTAGCATTACTCTCAGTGGGTGCCTCAGGTCTTAAATTTCCATCTGATTCTTGTAATGGAGCAGCATCATTGTTGTCCTGCAAGTCAGTTACACTTTTCTTTGGATCAGAAGGTTTATCTGCATCTGGCTGTCTCAACTGTGAAACCAGAAAATCTTCTAATCCCTGGGGTACAGCAGAAGAACTAGATACACCACCAGGTTGATACTCATCAACCCATAAGTTGAATCTGTGCCCTTGCCGTCCAGTCCTAAGAGATCGAAAAATGGTGTCCAACTGTGATGATGCACTGTTTATGTTTCTATCCGGGAACAACACATCCCTGGCATTATCTGGTGGAAAAAAAAATAGAAATACAAGTAAATAAAACCTAAAAACTGAACAGTACAGAAAACTTCAGCCCGAGGCATTAAGTAAGCTTCTTGAAAAGACCAGTAGTAACAGATTTACCTGAAACTCTCGTTGAAGATGATGGAGATGCATGTGATTCAACTAACAGGGGGTGTTGGGAAGGAACAGTGCTGTCACCAGTTCTGCCAAGAAGGTTGTAGATGGATGTCGAACGACCTTGGCGTCTAGAGCCGAACACTTCAACAGGCATCACATGAAGCGTTTCATTAGACAAACCATGGTCTCTACCAAAAACCTCAATATGATCAAAAACATTTATGCCATTAATGCCTTGTTCCAACCGTAGTATGACACCATCTTCATCATCCTCATCTTCATCATCTTCATCTAGCACCTCTTCATCAAACTCATCTTCATCAATCTCATGATCATCTTGATCTGTATCAGGATGTGGAAGGTGATGCTCTTCGTCCTCTTCCAAATCATTTGGCTCGTCATCCTCTTCATCGTCATCTTCTTCATCATCATCGTCGTCGTCATCGTCATCTTCCTCCCCTTCATCTCCTGACATCTCATCATCATCTTCGTCAACAAGATTTTCATGTCCATCATCAGCCTGGATATCAAATCTTATCACATTTTCCATACCATTTTCCAGAGTCCTTGCATCCTCAGGGGTATCATGCATGTAATCATCTTCATTGGATGGAGCAAATCCACCATCAAGATCCTGGTCATGTTCCATATCATCTGTGACAGCCTCTGACCCACCATAAGCTTGGACCACACCAAATGCTTCTGTGAAACCAGCAACTTCAGAATTGTTAAGCTCGTGAGACCCGGCATCCCTGGGTTGGGCAGCATCACCTTCTTCGGTAGGTTCACGTTGGTTACTATCAGATGCTTTGGTGGAACTGTCAACCTTCGCTACACTTGCAACATGTTCTTTGGTAACTAGTTCCAAAGCTTTGACTAATCCTGTAACAAGTTTGGGTGATTCAGAATGGTCAAGGTCTAGCACCTGGAGAGTCCGAGTAAGAGACTTGACAAGACCAACTTCTATAAAAGTCGCAGCTGCTTCTGCTGAAATAGCTGCTCCAGTAGGTGAACGAGCACCAAGAACATCATTAAGAAGATCAACAAAAGCCTGTACATCATGTCCTGGGGACCTGAAGTCGTTAGCCAAATCAACAAAGTCACGAAACACGGAATTGATGTCAGAGAAAACCCTCTTTCTTGCCTCAGATGAACGCACACAAGAAGCTACCAAAAACTGACTGCCTGTAGTTGCTAGCTTGTATTTCCAGTCCGTATCTGATTTCTTCTCTTTTTTCAAATTTTTTGCATGGGGCACAAACTTGTGCAGAATATGATGACATATTCCACAAGAGTATCCATTAGGACCCCGCTGCATGACAACTCTGCAACTACTAATGTCAGCATCCTTCCGCAACAGAACATGGACGGAGGCAGAATATGTCATTAGAATCTCAGTCAAAAGCTTCAAAATAAATACAACCTTGGCCAATGAAGCAGAATCCTGGTCTTTATTTTCGCTTTCTCCTGAAGCACTGGCAACAGCCTTGCCTTTCCCCTTGTTTGCAGCAACATCAATATCCATATGACTGTCTGTCTGTACATCAGGTACCACATCAGCATTTGAATCCTCTTTTAATGGAGGTTCAAGTGCGATGACAGAATCCAAGAGAAGCTCAATTACACTGACAAAACTATGTGGAGGTTTTCGGTGTGACTTGAAACTCTTGCTGTTGGGTTCAGGAAGTTTGCCCTGGCCAACTACCAAACCAGCAGAACCTGTATTGCCAGAACCAACTTTCGCATCAACACCATGGGCTTTCTCTTTCTCAACTTGTTTGTCTTTCTCCTTCTCTTTCTCCTTGCTTTTATCCTTGTCCCGTTCCTTCAGTAAGACAACATATGGCCTATCACCTACCATCTCAACTTGACACACGGCCTGGGCAGCCCGCATGAATACCACAGGATCCCTTGATATAACAGAAGTTAAATTAGAAAGAAAGTTCCGAGGAGTAAGCCTCCCACTGGATTGTCTATTGGTTGCAGTTACAATGCTATGCTTTATCTCAGTTTCCATTGCGTGTTGGAGAGTAAGTGGATCCTCCAGAACATGACGAATTATGGAAGCTGCTATGTTATCAAAGCCTGAGAACAGGCTGCTTGTTGGAAGATTGAGGAGGAGCGGTAGACCCCCAGCATCAAGAAAAATTATAGCTACAGAATGGTTTCTTGTGAGTGTCGCACACAGCTGTAAAACAGCATGTATTGTTTCAGAAGGAAGTTGCTTCCGGATACAACTACAAGCCACTTGAATTAGCTGCTTCTGCTGGTGTAAATCTACCTGAGGGGGTGATGATTCCACAGGTGATTGGCCCTTACTTTGCTTATCCTCATCAATTACGATAGAGTTCTGTTGGAGGTTACCAGTGCTCTTTTTCAGCAGCTCAACAAGCTCAGGATTCAGCTTCTGATCCATATGCAACAGTCTATCCAAAGCCAGAAAAGCGGCTGCTATCCATTTTGGAACGTTTTCTTTTTTCTCATCACAAGATCCAAGATTCCACTGAGATAGCAAATCTGAGGCAAGTCCAACAAAACCATTCTTCAGGGCAACATCACGTGATGCAGGATCTTCATGAAGCATTAAAGCAAGTACGTGGAACAAAGCAGAGAGCATGGTACTGTTCCCAGCTTCAGAAACTGAAGTGCAAGACTTTATCTCATCAATGATAAAGGATACGATATTTAATCGATTTTGTCCATCATTTTGGGAGCACATCATCATAAGCAGGTCACGAACAGGAAATGCAAGTGACTCCTTCACCTGCAGCAGTTTCACGCATGTAGATAACAACTGATCGATTGGGGGAAGCTGGGCCATTTCCTCTTCAAATTGCTGACTATCGTCATCCACATCTTCCTTCAACTCTGATCCGGAATTTCCAAGAGACATAGCAAGCGCACGTGCAAGTTCATCATCTTCTGGCACCTCCTCAGGATGTGAGAAAAGCCAATCCATTGCCAACTCCACCGAATTGGCACCAACCTGTCTTAGAGCTTCTTCTGCCCTAGACCGAGTAAAACCCATCTCCACAATGTTTGAAATTACAGATTCATTTGGAGGAGGGCCAGCAGCACGAGCACCACTACTGCTGTTAGCATTCTTAACTTCTACCCCAGAATAAACATGTCGAATGATTGAGATGATGGCTGTGATGAAATCAAATGTACAGTCAACAAACTGAGGACGGGTCCAAACTGGAAGTACATTCTTCAGCACCATAGACTGCAGCACTTTCACAAATGTTTCAGCATCCTTCGGAAATGGAATATGACCACCTGAGATTGGCTGCACAAGCAAATGTTTTGTAAAAGGGGACAAAATATAAGACGATGTCACCAGGTGATCCATAAGCTTTCCATAACTAGCCAAAGGACCATAAATCCATGAATGCTCTGACTGATCCTTTCCATCCTCCTTCAAACTTCCATCATCAGTCTCCATAGGAGACGCAGAACCATGATTAACAGCAAAGAGCAACTGACTTGTAGCTTGAAATGTGGTTAGAACAGACTGAATAACCCCTTGTCCGTAGAAGCAATTCAACAGTATTGGATTACATGAATCATGCCGGTCCATTAAGATACCATCAATGAAATCAATGACCTTGCCAAAGTAGCGGCATTTACTCGACACAGAAGCCTCTGATCCAAAAGGGCTTATATCACCACCAAAGTTCATGTGTTCAAGAACAATAGAAGTGCAGGTGGTTACCACTGATTTGGATGATGGAGATACATTAAGCACATCTTCCCGCCGGCGAGAAGGCAATAACATTGCTTTCCCTAACTCTTGAAACATATGCATGATGTGAAATGAGAGTGACTTCACCATATCACAACATGAAAAGTAGTAAGTTCTCTGTTTTTCCTCTTCCTTCTTAGTAGTGCCATCAGCATCTGCAATTAGAGGTTGATTCAACTGAAGGCTACTAACTGACCTCAAATTGGATGTATCTGAACTTCGCCGACGCTGCGTTCCACTAGCACGGCCCAGATCTCGGTAAAGATTTACAAGATCAAAAAACTGGGACTCCATACTCCAGCCCGACATTCTTCTTCTCAGTAATGGATCAAGAAATTGCCTAAAGGATGCAAATCCTTGTTCATCTGGTTCACTCACGGATGACTGTGATTCTGATCTAGAAATGGAACCCTCATCAAGCTTCGCATCTTCCAGACGCGCAATCTGCCATAATATTTCACGGTGAACATGTCCAATATCTTCTAATACATCCTTGCTGTCACCACCAAACTCCGCAAGCAATGCAGCAACCCACCGGTTGTCCTTTGACGCAGCTAAGAAGAGCAGAAATTCAACAAGAAAAAGCGTGGGAAAGACTCCTGCATCTGGTTTTATGCTAGGATCCAATAGAAATGATCCAGAAACCACACTAAATCCAGTTAAAGCTTTCTTCAAATATTCCCTCAGCGCAGAGCAAAATGCACGAGCCAGTGGAGCTGAGTGGTGCTGGGTAAAACTTTTGAAAACTAGTGTACTATGCAAGGCAATTGCCATTCCCTCAGAAGATTGGACAATACTAGGGCGGAGAAGAAGCTTCAACAAAGCATCAATTCCAGACTTCTCCACAAATAACCTGCATGTTTCAGAATTTTCCATGGTCCTATGGATCAACACCATCACATGGAAGATGCTTAAATGAATAAACTGCTCATCAGTAATGCTCTCCACAGGAGAGTCTCCGGTGCTGACCAGACTCAAACGGTTATCACTTCCTCCCTCTCCAGAATCCATTTCCATAGCTGCACTTCCACTTGCCTTGTCCGGGGATACCAAAGACCCTGCTTCTCCAAACGAAGCAATCCTATTGACAATTTCAATAATTATATCAACTCCAGTGCCTCTAAGTGAAGCTACGTGGCGTAAAAGCTCTTCAACAGCATTCGCTAAAGGAACAATGGCTTCATTCATGGGAACAGCATATTTCCTAGAGGTGAATACGTCAACAAGGAAACGCAAGGCTGATGCTTCTTTGACATCCTCCAAGCCCTTGTTATTAAGGCAAATAGCACCAAGACCACCAGGAACACATGTTAGAGCCTTTGAAGAAGGATATATTCCAGCAGCAACTGAAGACAGAAACGCAGCAGGAAGACCCAATTCATGCAAAGTAGGGAAACAGGTTGGATCTTTATGAAGAATTTCACTCATCACAGTCACAGCTGAACAATAAACGTCACCTCCAAACTTACTGACATTCTCAAATATAAGTGAAAGTGTGGATGGCAATGAACTGTCATGTGGACTAGAGGATCTATTCGAATTTGCAGGTGCATAAGTGGCAGAGCCAAGAGCTTTCAACAGAGCCTTGATAAGCCTCTTCCGAGTGTAAAAATCAGCATCATCGGAGCTTGAACCCTCAGAAACGACCATGGGACTATCACTGGATCCGCCCAAGCCAATAACCCTCTGTACTTCAACCTGCAGCCTTTGTATCAAAAGTTCCACTCCTCCCAGATCCTTGAATAGTGTCACAGCTGCATTACTGTAATCCATGAGTTTCTGAAGAGTTTTGGCAGCATAACAGACCAGATGCATATGGGAAGGATTGTTATCCTCCAAAAGTGGCAAAAACGTTGGAACCATTCCCGAGCCCCTGATAACACTCCCTGAACTTGAGGAAGAAATAACATGCAGCAGGTAGAACTGTAAAAGTGCCTCAACCAAGGCAAGAGATGAGGGGTCATTGGAGGAGTTCAACGAAAAAATTGCCTTCTGGAGCACATTCAAAAGAATCATTCGATTTCCTCCAGCAATATTGACAGTAGATGCACTCAATATCCGAGCTCTATCATGCGATGCTGAATATGCAGCCAGCAGAGCTCCTAATGCAAGCATTGCAAGTGTTCTAATGGTTCCAGAAACAGTTTCTTCGGAGCGGACAATCTTGATTAACTCATTTGTATACTCAGGCTCATTAGCTAAGAAGGAAACAAGCTCGTCGTTGGAATCGTTAGACTGCACGAGCACGATGAAGGAAAGAAGGCAAATTTTGCTATACAATCTGCATATCTTAGGAGTCCTGAAAGCATGTGCATATCTTATTCTTGTTAGCAATGAGAACCTCTGTTCCAGAGGTACATTGTATTGATCCATACACTGCTTCAAGAGCAACAAATCTTCTTCTTTGCGTAAATGCAGATCTGGCACTTGTATCACAGATGAGCTCACAGATTTGGAACCACCACTACTACTTTCTCCACTTCTTTCAGGGCTAACACCATGCACTTCAAAATAAAGGGTAGAACCCAAGCGATGATGAGATCTCTCATCCCTGTCCTGTACATCAGACGGAAATAATGACAAACCTTCCTCTTGACTTTTTTCATTTTCCACAACACATGAATACAACCCCAAGCCCTCTTCCTTGCTTCCCCAGCCCTGAGCCAATGCGAGAAGACAACTATTGATTGAACCAAGCCCAACCAGCTTCCCACTCACATGCAGCTTTGAGGGATGGATTTTCACCAATGCAGAAAGAGTCTCTAATGATGCAACAAGTACCTCAGCATCTGTTGATGCAAGCAGGAGCTTGAAATGCTGAAAGTCCAAAACAAAAACAAAAGGCAAACTAAAATTATTCAAGAAGCTTATATGGTTCAAACTAATATAAAAATAAGCTCTTGAAGCACATGCATGAAGGGAAGAAGAGTATAAGTATTAGTAAAGGAAACAGTAATTATCAAGGCAACATAGCTCGGAGAACTTGATCAATTCGAGCATACCTCTAGTCCATCAAAAGTACTTCTATTGTGGCAATTCTCCAAAATTATCTGCATCACCCGTAAAATCTGCATCACTGCATGCTTTGGGAAGAGATCAGCTTCAATGACATCATCTGAGAGAAGCAGGTCATTCCTAAGAGATAAATATGTCTTGAAGTACGTATCAAAATGATGAAAGAGTGGTCTCCAGTGATGAAAATTCCCCTGAAAGAAGATCAAAATCAAATTTGAGATGGCAAATGACCAGGTACTGAAAGTAGCTAGTGATTGCAGAAATAAGAGCATAAATATTTACCTTGCCATACTCCCACCAAAACCCAGATAAGGGAATTGCTATATCCTGTAAAGGACTCTGAATGACCTTGTCTATGAAGGCTTTGATTTTAGGAGGCTGGAGAGAGATCAAAAGAACAGATTTAGAGTAACACCCTAACAATATTACCATGCAACATAACCCAATTGGAAAAACGGTGAGAAAGACAAAATTTATGGTGTCATCTAACCAAAACTAAGCACTAACACTTCACCCACGGATTTAGGCATTCAATCAGTTGAAATTATGCATGAGCCACAAGCATTCAAGAAAGCCACAACTAGAGCTATATCAAAATAGTCCCTGGTCACAATTTTAAATGAAAGCAGTTCACAAGATGAATAAAAGTATAAATAATTTTAAGCAGAATGGTGTCCAGCTCAACAGCAGCCTATACTGTGTATAAAAAGTTGAAACAGAAAACACTCTTGCCAACCCAAAACACAATGCGACAAAATAACACCAAATTCTTCCTCAACATAAAGGCAAAGGCAGTCAAACCAAGGAGAAACTACATTTAACCATGTTCCGCAGAAGGTCAAGAAATTTTGATGGGCAAAAATTAAAATCAAACTTGATAATAATTCAAATAAAGTTCATTTATTGCTCCTCGCCTACATACCGAGGCATGGTTGTTACTAATAATGAACTTCTATAAATTGATTATAGATTATACATAAGGAAGATATAATGTAAAACAACTTAGCTGTGAACTCCAAAAGCATAAACCATGCACCTGATCAAAGCTTATAACTATGAATAGCAAAGGGCAAAGGCTAATTATCATTGCCACTCGGCATGAAACAGCAGAACAAAGTTCAAATGATACAACTCCTTGGAATTGTTCTTTGAAGTTGTAATTTTCTAGGGGATGAGCCTAAGGGACAAATTTCTGCTATGTGCAACTCTATTTGTCTTGGAAGCAAACAAATTTCGAAATTGCAGGTAGAACATTCATATTGTATCTCTTTGGACCTCATATTCGATTGCTATATGAAAATGGGCAACCATGAAATGCAATTTTCTTGATCTTCTATGCAAAACCTCATTAATTACACATTCTTAACAACCACATGTGCACAGTGCATATTTATATGGACAATCAAATCCAAGAATCAGATAGAACTGAGTGGTGAAATATATAAATCATGGAAACATATACCAAGGGATGAATTGCTCGACTACTATATTGCATTAGAAAAGTATGACTGCAAATATCAGAACAATCTTTAGCACAGGCATCCCCTTATCTGAAAGCTTCTGTCTTTCTTCTTTTAAAAAAGTCTCATATAACAGTTTCTATTGAACTTAACCAATACATTCTGAAACAAAATATCAGCATAATTATTTTCACTACATTATTCAATTGTGAGAAGTCAAAAACCACGTTATTGAACCCGTCATAAATCAAGGCAACCCCAAAATCCACAGTGCAAAATAGATGTACCACAATGACTTGCCTTTCTAAACCCTAGAACCGTGTAGAAGAGATAGCAACCGTTCAAAAATACAAATTTCTCACCTTTTTTATCCCAATAAATCCCAGCCCCAAATCAACCAGTATAAATTAAAAAAGAAAAAAAAAACTCTCACGATCAAAACCCTGACTAAAAATTCCAAACAATTAGTCAACGTAGACGGACTTACGGTCTCGGAGTCAAGTTGAAGAGAAGGACCGAACGATCCCTCGCTGGAAAAGAGTTGCCTTAGCCTAGAGGGCAAGCTCGATCTCAGAGCCGCCATCTTTAAACTCCCACTTCCCTACTTCAGAGACTGCAGCAGAAAAGAAACAGTGAAGACAGAAACAAGGACCGCAAAATCTAAAACATCGAAAACAAGTAACAGCTCGAAGCGTATCAATCCAAAAGGGGGGAAATTGAATCTTTCCTCCGATCAATCGAGAAAGTAAGTCGGCGCGGTAGAAAACAAACCTTGAAGAGGAGAGAGACGATGGAGGATGCTTACACATCCGACGCTTCGACCATGCCCTTGCGGGAGGGAGGGCGACAACGAGCGAGAGAGAGCGAGCGAGCGAGCGAGCGAGAGAGATACGAAACCCCAAAGCAGAGAGAGGAGAAAGGGGGTGAAGTTTTGCGTGCGTCGATAAATTTTGGGGTTTTGATAAAAGGGAAAATTATTTATTTCTTCAGAGAGGAAAAAGGAGTAAAAAAGTAGGAGGGCCGTGCTCATATTAATATAATTAATAGTAAGAGATTAGAGGCCACTTTTTTCACGATATTGCCCTAGCCCCTCGTTCTCAGAGGCGGTTGTTTTTTTTTGTAGGTTGAATTTAAAAATCAGAAAAACAATACGAGTAATAAATTTATATTTTCTCATATCCAAAATACATGTCGTTTGACTTTTTAACATGTAATTTTAATGAGAGATATTAAGTTGTAAAACAATAATTTAAAAAAATTTGATATGTTATACTCCTCTCGATCGGAAATAAAAAGATGTTTGACTTTTCTGTACGTAATTTTATGAGCTAAAAACTATATAAAACCTTATTTTTTTAATTGATTTTTTTCATAGTTAGTAATGAGTATTAAAATGTGAAAAAAAAGAATTATAATAAATAATATTTTATATAGTTTTTTTAACTCCTAAAACTACATGCACAAAAGTCAAATATCATTTATTTTCGATCGGGATGAGTATAGTTTTTAGCTTCTTAAAATATGTATTGAAAAGTCAAACGACATATATTTTGAATGGGGGATAATATTTTCACCGCATAGATATGCGGTAGCCTTAATGACAGTCAACGATCCCACTGCCTAGGTGTACGGTGGGCCACCGCAAAGTATTGCGGTGGGTCGAGGTGTATGCAGACCCACCGCAATACTTTTCGGTGGTCCAGTCCGTTCCGTTTGAACCCCATCGCATAAGTTTGCGGTGGGTATTGATTGACCCACTTTCTGGGGGGGTGTTGGCCGGACCGGACCGGACCGGACACGTCACACACCACAAACATATGCGGTGAGTTTGGGGGTTGTTAGTTTCCACCCTAATTTGGGGGGTTTGGGGTGGAGACATACGTTATTATAAATTGGAATTTAAAAAATTTATGTTTTATGTATTTGTCGTTATCATAAAAATCGCATGTAAATTTAATAAATTGTAAGATATGTTTCGGTTAGAAGAAAGAGTATACTCCCTCCGATTTTAATTATTAGGCGCTGAGCATTTTGTCATCTGATTCCTATTATTAGGCGTTGAGGGTAATTTCTTTTAAAAAATCAAAACTAATTAGTACATGTTAACTCATCATCAATTAGAGATGAAAATTTTGGATTCCCTCCCAAAATTGCTCATGATGGGTGGAGTACAGTGTAGTATATAGGAATACATAATAATTTAAAATGTGTAGAAGTTGAAAGATCATGTGAGGGGATGTGTCTGAATGCATTAATTGCTCATGATGGGTGGAGTACAGTGTATACAGGAATACATAATACAGAATGTTAATTTCATTTCTTAATTCATATGCAATTTCTTAAACGCCTAATAATAACAAGGGAGTAAAATTTAATAAGCAAGGCTTAGTACGTATCGGGGTAGTACCCGACGATCCCCGAATCGATTCCGAATATGGCTACTCCATGTCAAAATAAACGAATATTGTATAGGAAAAAAAGCAAACCGAAGTGTGGGAAATGTCAATTATCATAAAAAAAACGTGGGTCGAAAAAGGTCATAGAACGCAGTTCGGGAAATGACACAGACAAATATATAGTATCCGAAGAAGTCAACATATGGAGTTCGGAAAATGACACAGGAAAATGAAAAGTGTTAAAAGCGCTGCGAACGGCCACCATCACGACGACGGTAGGCTCTGTATCGTGCAATCCTCGCCGCAAACTGCTCGTCCCAACCGTTGACCATGGGATCGTGATGTCGTGTCCATGTAGTGTAGACTGGCGGCAGAGGCGAACCTGGCAACAACCAAATCTGCAGATAACAGGTGATTGTTTACATTAGAAGAGAGACACGAAACTATAAGAAATGAAGGACTATGAAATTTGAAACGTACCGGAACAAAGTGGTAGCTGTTGCCAACTAAAGCTATCCCATCTAACTCTTCATAGGCGGGTACTGACGGGCCTCCGGTGGCGTACAGAGGTAGGCACAACATCGGCATCATCTGTGACAAAATCACCAAAGGACGCTGGTGAAGCGTGGCAAACACCTCGCCCATGATCGGAATCTCCATCCAATAAGTAGCATCATGACACGTGCCGAAATAGTTGACCCTTATGATGAGCTCATCTAAGGCAGGATAGTAATGGTACCGATCTGCATGCAGCTGCAACTCAACGGCCAACTCCCGTCGAACTCGAGGACATGCGTCTTGCCCCAAGTTTAGAAGACAAGCAAAAGATCTATACCCACAATGACCATCACCTGCAACTTTTGTGACGGCTCGTATGAAAGTAATCATGAATTCGTCGATGTTGGCAGTGCCCCAATTGAAATCTACGTGAGGGATATTCTGCGGCGGAAGCGTCGTAGGTGCTGTCGGTGGAATGTCACCTACAGGCTCCGACGCCGATCGACCTCGGCCACGTCCCCTCCCACGACCCCGTTCCCGACCTCGTCCTCTTCCTCTTCCTCGACCACTAGGAGGGTTGTCGATGGCAATGGCGTTGGACCCAGTGCCCTCTTCAATGCCTTCCGCATCATCTGCTTCGATTGATGAAGATAGACCCCGACCTCGACCTCGTGTCGATCCCCTGCTCCCCTCTCTATCAGCTCGACGTTGGGCCCGAGCACGCTCATGTTCCCAAGGTAGAGGGTTCGTCTGACAGGGGTGGCGAGTCCTCGGTCTTCCGGTCGGTCTACGGTCCTCAGGGTCAGGTGGAGTCAACGGTGTATGAGAGGGACGATCCCCATCGTTGAATGCCGACGCGATCCTCCAACGAGTATCCTCGTCCATAGCTCCACTCTGGAACAACGTGATCATGCGCGACATGTCGACATCAGCTCTGGTCAGCGGAGTGTTATCCTGGACGTTGTCAACATGCGAACGATTCCAATCCAATTGCTTCAAAAAAATGTGAAACTGGGACGGTATGATGGGTATCTGCGTGTCTCGACAAGCTTAAACCCTAAACCCTATCTGTGTGTCTCACGTAACATGGTGGCATCCGAAGCCCCCCGCTGGCCAACATGTGAATCTGGGATGGTTTAGGGTTTAAGCTTGTCGAGACACACAGATACCCATCAGACCGTCCCAGAAAGGTATATATACGGTTGCTTCAAGATGTACATAGGTGGTAAGTTGTAAGGAACTAGGATGACCGGCCACGTGCTATGATTGACATTTTGATTACCAAAAGGATTAAATCCATCAGAAGCAAGGTGCTTCCAAGCAGGAGAGTCGGCCGGGTGCCGGTACACACCATCATCAACACGGTTTAAGTAATGCCATTTCATATGGGTGGCAGACTCCATTGTTGCAAACAACCTTTGCAATCGTGGTTTCAACGGAAAATACCTAGCTTGTTGTGCAACTTTTTCGTGGGCCTGATTGACAACCATCAACAGTTTGCCTCCAGCGCGATTCATTGCATATTGCACAAGCATCTAGGCTTGCATCTTCATTTCGAAAGAGCATACAACTATTAGGACATGCGTCCACAGTTGTGAAAGTGAAGCCTAAATCATCCACTAACTTCTGCGCTTGATAATAAGATTTCGGAAGGTGAACCCCATCTGGCAATACTTCAGAAAATATCTCTAGCAACTCTTTGAATGAGTGGTCGGTCCATCCGTGTAAACTCTTTGCTCGTAAGAGACGGACAGCGAAGGACAATGATGTGTGCTTCTTAGAACCCGGATATAGAGGAAGATTAGCGGCTTCCATTAGCTTCATAAACTGGTCAGTGCACTCAGCTGAACCAGGAGTAACACCCTCACGGTCACCATCATCATCTAGATTTTCCGACGTCGGTACGTTAGTCCTTCCGAAAGCATCTTCCACCATTCTCTCCATACCCACATCCATATACCCATCTAACTCAGGTGGCACTTCATTCCTCTCATGTGGTTCCTCGATCAGATCATGAATGGTCTCCCCGTGTTTAGTCCATAACTTATAACTAGCCAAAAATTCATTGTCTTGAAGATGCTTCCGCACAACTTTTCTAACATAGAATACCCTATTCTTGCATTTCTTACAAGGGCAGTACATGCAACTCCCAACCTCCTTGTTGGCATATGCAAAGTCTAAAAATTCATCTAGCTTTGCAAAATATGCCTCAGAAATCCTAGTACTCCAATCAATCCATGACTTATCGATACGCATTGTCATGACCTATAGAGGCACTAATTAAGGAAACCTACATCGAACACGGTAAACATTCTAGTAAGTAACTAAAATGCTTACAGAAGGAATAATATGAATGAAGACCGAGAAAGACAAACTTTCCAGGTCAGAAGGAGGAAGATTCTTCTAATTATTGAACATCGAGAAAGACAAGATTTGATGGTTAGAAGGAGGAAGATTTTCCTTCTTAATGAACATCGAGAAATACGAAATTTGATAAGGCTAGCATGAAGTCTATTCATCCATGTCTTTAAAAAATAGATCACCTTTAAGTTTTCGTGCAATAGAAGTATGAACGGGAAATCAAGTGAAGGCATGCTATTAGAGTTATACAATTTAGTAACTAATAATCTACAAACAAACACAACTCACTTTGCATCAATGAATACCAATCAGAACCACATGATAAACCAAAGTATGAACGGGAAAGTATATAGGGAAAGTATATATTTCTTTAATATATACTTTATGTAATTTCATTTTTCTGTAATATACACTCATTCAGAAGGTATTTCATTTTTCTTATTATTACAAAGGAATATATGTATTTCTTCTTTAATAATAATAATTTCATGTTCATAATAACAACTTTATTTAGATTATCTAAAAGAGTTGAGCCCCGTTTTCTAGTAATATCATTAATTTAGTAACATTAAATTGTACATAAAAAAACAGAAGAGGATACCAGAGATGTTGAGGTACAAGTTTTTGCTTAGTAGTTGTATATCAATGCCTTTGCCTCACGGACCTGCCTGCAGAAATCAGAAGGAAACATCAATACTGGATTTGTGTAAGCGTGCTACTATTTTCTGAGTACATAACAGTCATGAGAAAATAGAAAAAGGAAACACATCAGTGGCCATCGAAAATATTGAGGGTGTATAGAAAAAGAAAATACCAGAAAAAAGGAAAAACAGAAAAGGACCTTTTCTGAGTACTTAACAGTCATAACAGTCATAAAATAACAAAAAAAGGAAAAACCAGAAAAAAGAAAAACAGCGACATGCTCTAAGTCCTTTTATGAGTACATAACAGTAAAAAAAAACAGAAAAAGGAAACTCCAACAGTGGCCATCGAAAATAGTGAGGGTGTACAACATTGATAATAGTTCATTTTTGTCTTATTGTCTTTGTATGTTTACTCAATCAGTGCATTGAAACAAAACAAAGACATGGAAACAAGCAAGCATATGGAGACAGGTGTAAAAAAAAAACAAATGACATGCTATAAAAAGCAACTACGTATACAAAACATTAAAAAAAGCCACAAAAAAGCAACAAAAACCGAGGACCCGAACAAATGCACCTGATTGCTACAGTACCCAAGTGAAAAAAAGTCACATGCTAAACATTGGGACAAACCATAAATTTACAATGTATATATATCCTACCAATTCATAACCTCTCCCCTACAGATTTCTACCCATTCATAACATCTCCCCTTCAACGATATGGAATCCTCTTCATACCACCATGTCTCCTCATCTAGCCTCCCTCCCCGCCCTGTCCCTATCAATATATCGTCCGATAGTTCGGACGAAGGGTATGATTACATAGGTTAGTCACTGATTTTATCGGTTTAGTATTCATTTTTTTTTACATGTATCCCTAAATTATCTTGTGTTTGGTTTGCATGCAGCACCAATGCCGGGGCCATACCGGCCCCGGCATTGGTGCTGCATACAAACCACTATGTGGCTCATCGTTGTCGTTTGTGGAGGTCATAGGGGTAGAAGGCGGGATGCTAGGATCATTGTACGAGGCGACCGTTCTAAGGAGAGTGGATCCAAGCCACTATGAAGTAGAGTACATCACCCTCACAAACGACAACGATGAGCCACTTGTGGAAGTAGTGCAGGCTGGACGACTACGTCCACAACCGCCTCGAGTTAGGTATCAGTTGGTTTACACGATCGATGACCGCGTCGATTGCCGCGCCCTCAATGGGTATTGGACAGGTAAGGTCGTTGGGCAGGGTCAATGGTTTGGGAATATTCCAACTTACAGTGTCCACTTCCCGTTGACCGGGGATACGCATGATTATCGTGCCCGTGAGATGCGCCCACACTTCGAGTGGAATGGAACCAGATGGACCACGCAACCCCATTTTCGCTACTTGCTACGATAGACTTATATTTGAATGTGTTGTATTGGTTTATTCGTATTGTGTTTTATGGGCTTCCTTGTTTGTTGGAGGATTTTAAATGTTTATGTCGTTGTTGTGTAATCCTATGGTATTTTGCTACTGATTGTTTGGTTAATATTGATTTATTAATGTTGGATTATGACACATTATTGTCGGTTTCTTAAAAGAAATGGTTTTAATGTTTGAATACAATCTTCTTTCAGTTTACACTTGAGAAAATATGATCATTAATTAATACTAGAAATTAAACTAAGATTACAACTTGTGTGTTGGGTAGTTTTCTTAAGGAATTTTATTGGTGATCTTATCTTAATCACACTTTTTGTGCTTACTTCAACTAGTACCTACTGTTTTCACCCCACTTGCTTCTCTTTGATTATATTATTTGTACATTTATTCTTTAACAATTATTGACTTCTTAAACTTATCCCTTTTTCCTAGCTATCTCTCTCCTTGTGTTGGTGTCATGTCCTCAAATAAGAGGTATCTCTCTCCTTGTGTTCAAATAAGAGGTAGAAACCCAGCCCTTGTCATGTTACTATATATTGGGAGGTAAAAGAAATCAAGAGGTGCCACCAATGATAAATGGGATAAAGATCAGATTAAACCATATGAACATGTTCACCACTAATCTAAAAGAGAATATCATCAAAATTAACAATAAGTGTTAGGGCTTCTAGTAGTTTTCCTTTAAAATGCACTTTTAGCACACAAACACAGGAAATCTTCATTATAAAAAAGCATAATAGTAGCTAGCTTTGTAATTCTAAAGCCAACTAGGCTAATTAGAATAACAATTGATACAATAGGGTTCAAGGGTTCTAAAACCAATTCAACTTTCTAGCCCCAACTTTCAAACAAATTGATTCAAGTTTTTCTATCACATTAAAAATATATACAGTTACACTAAGTTTTAGAAGCAAGGACAGGAAAATTGATAAGACTTTATGCATTACGCAATACACTAAGTTGTTAGGATGGTTAGTTCCATAAATATAATATTTTTAAGCTAATGTGACTTGAAGCCTTGTTAACAATTCATGCTTCAAATGTGAGAAAAACATTAATAGATGAATAGAAAATTTGGACATGCCAAACATGAGTAAAAGGAAAATGAACTCACTGTGGAAAGTCTTCAAAAGCTGAACTTGGGTTTCCCTTTCCTTAGTTTCCTGCTATACTTGATCAACTGAGTACCTATCCTCAAAGCAACAAGGACCTTCAATAAGCATGCCAAAATACACACATTTGAGATCTCTTTATAGTTCACACAATCACTGTAATCACATATTTGTATGTTCTCCTCGTGATCTCCCAATTAATTTTGATTAAGATAAGAAATATGAATACTATCTGACTGATCATGTTTCAGGGAGGTAAACTCAGCATCAAAAAAGTGTTGGAGAAGATCAAAAGTAAATATAAGAATGTAAAAACACACTAAGACATCTAGGAGACTAGGACTTATGAAACATTCAAGTATAAAAACTAAGATCAAAAGTAAATATAAGAATGTAAAAACACTAAGATCAAAAGTAAATATAAGAATGTAAAAAAGTATTGGAGAAGATCATCAGAGAAACAAAGGTTGCGTAAAAAAGTAGGATGGGGTCAAACTTACTTAGAGTTGTGGTCATCAAATGATTAATGAAATGTTATATACATGCTAATGCAACAAGAAAAAGCCGCAACCTTTCTAAGAAATACCATGAGCATTGTTCATTAATCATCAGCCTAGGTAGATATAAACTCATCAGTCCTTCACTCCTTCCCCCCTCCCCCATATAACAATTCTTATTGTCTCATTTTTATAGTATAGGTATTTTAGTTTCACCATAATAACATACTGAAAGTCTGCAAGCAATATACCATGCCATAGATAGAGATGAGCATTGTTCATTAATCATCATCCTAGGTAGAGATGTAAAGTCATCAGTCATTCCCCCCTTCCCCATATAACAATTCTTACTGTCTCATTTTATAGTACAGGTCTTTTTGGTTTCACCATAATCACATACTGAAAGTCTGCAAGCAATATACCATGTCATAGGAGCAACCCTAAACCACACAGCAAAATCCTTCCTAAACGCTAAAGCCGTCGCAATGTTGTTAGGATCGAGATTCTAGATCGGATCGATGGGGGTGTAGTAGAATCAGATCGTAGGATCGGATCGTAGGATCGTAAGATCCTACTACATGTTTAAATTTTTTGATAAACTAATTACAAAATATTGCATATCACTTATATGTAAAGTTAAATCAATGCTCAATAGCTATTAACCACTTTATTTGTCTATCCATATATGAAAAATCCACACATGTGTATATAACAACCCAAAAAATTCGAGCAGTGAGTCATAATTCTAGATTTTTTATATCCCTAAATAGAGAGTGAATCAAAACATTATTTTAAATAATCAATATAACTATATCAATCAACATATTAATTCAAATTACCTAAAAAAAATAAAAAAATCAAATTACCAAAAAAAAATATTTAAAAAATAAACATATTAGTTCATGTTGTAGGATCTAGATTCTATTCCCGATCCTACTACGATCCTACGATCCTGTACGATCCTGCTACAATTCTATACGATCCAGCTGCATCCGACTCTGTATGTGCGATCCAGATCGATTGGGCCACTTTGGATCGTAGAATCGTAAGATCCCACGATCCGGATCTAGATTTTAATAACTATGGCTAAAGGTAGCCACTTGGCTATTCACAAGGAGATGACACTTGAGCATAACAATTCAAGGTTGAAGAGTGTCAAGCACAATTAGAGTAAGCTTCTCTCTCGTTCATTTTCTAAGTCTCCATACACATGCTAACACCTAATATTAAAGCTATCAAACTAATGGTTCTATGCTTGCACATTTTTTGTGCAAAAGCTCAGTGAAAATTATTAAATAAAAACCAAATCAAAGCTCAGGAACTGGGAACAAAGGGGGAAAAGAGGAGAGTAATCATCTCAACTCAGAAGCTAATGTACGTACTTTAGATTCTCAACTGGAGATGACCGGCAAGCATATGGATATCGCAATCTCACGTTCTGCAAAGAGAAAAGAGAACATAGGTATTAGGGAGAAGATTTCCGGATGGAAGAGGAAAAAGGAAATCTCATATTCTGCAATTGATGTATGCGAAGTGGACAAAAACTGGCAAATCAAAACCCTATTTCATTCCCCACATTCAGAACAAATTTGAAAAACCCTAGATGGAGAGAGATTAAACAAATTCGGAACAAATCGAGAGATTAACTAGTAATTTGACACAAAATCGAACAAACCCTTTCCCCACATTAAACCCTAACCAACATATTCCACTACCGCTTACTTCGACACAAAATCGAACAAAGAACGGGGGATGAGTACCTGTTGCAGGAGAGTCTCTGGCGACCGAGACCGGCACCTTGGCTCTACAGACTTTTCCGCTGGCGACCTTCGATCTACGGTCTCCGGCGACCGACGCCGACCTTCGAGCTGGTTTGGGTTAGGGATGACGGTGGGAGCAACGTTCCCTCTCTTTTCTTCTGGTAGGGAGATACTGAGAGGTCGAGATGGAATCGGAACTCGGAAATAACTTGTTTATTGTGTGTTTTTTTTTTGTCACCGAATCGAATAAAAAAGGTTCTTTAGCTACGGAGGCAACGGAGCCGTGGCAAATTTTACAAAACCGCCTCTTTTTTGCGACGGTCGAGCCTTGCTGTTGCTACCATCCGTAGCAAATTCTGTTTTTTTTTTTTGTATAGCTACGGCAACATCACCCCGAAGCTATTGTTTTGATTTTTTTTCCTGATGCAACGCCTACCGTAGCAAATGCCGTAGCAAAAAGGGTACCAATTGCTACGCCACACATCTATCGAAACTACCAAGGGTGACAAATTTAATTATTTTTTATAGTGTTGGTTCCTCGGTTAAAGTGTAAAAACTAAACCGATAAAAATGAGATAGTAGTGATTAACATCAATATCAATATCAATCAATATCAATATATCAATCAATCAATATCAATATCAATATCAATATATAATACTAAAACAGAGACGTGGAAATCCTATGTGGTGGGCTCTGGTCGAATTCGCTTATGTGTCATTTTCTGGTGCGATATGGGACGGGTTTTGGCCACATCAATTAATGATGATCCAATAAATCTAAGCCACGTTAGACGATAACCCCATCTATTTATACATGTGTCATCTTATGTGTTCATTTTAATTAATGATTAAATTAATTTTTATTATAAATATTCAACATCATATCTTACAAATCTTATCATTTTACTTAAATTGTTTTATAGATATTTTATCTAGAAAAAAATATAAATTAGATTAATTTATATGAAAAAGGCTAGATTTATTTTATATATCACTAACAAAAAGATAAACACTATTCGATTATACAAATTAATTTAATGTTTTATGTATTCCCATTATTCCTATGACTATTGAATTAACCTTAAGATTTATATACATAGCTAGGTACGTAGCTACTTTTTTTTTTGAGCGAAAGGTACTTAACTACTAATATCATTAATTGATGTATAAAACTATTTATAATTCAATATATAATTATCACCAAAATTTACTTGTGCTTTTTTTTTAATAAAAAAATTCATCATGGACCCTAATTATATATATTTTATATAGATATATTATATATGATTATATTTTATATATGTCAAATAACAATTAACTGCGTCGTATAGTACATATATATTTTATATAGGACTAGTGGCTACTCGCGTGCTTCGCACGCGACTTGTTCATCGCCACCGGTTTCGTTTGGTTTGTCAGAAGTGGAACTCCTTGCCTAAATCCCCTTGTTTCCATCACCTTTGGGCAAACTTTGAGCTACAAAAGCAGCCTCAGTTCTTTGCTACGTCTTTGTGATTCTTCCTATGAATTCAATCAACAAAACAAAAATTAACTGTTACAAAGCAGCCATCCTGCCTCATAAATAAGAGCCTGGAAGAGAGGCAATTGTTCTACCACATATTATGACTATGTTAGGATAATGATATCCATATTACTAATTCCAAACTACCATAAGAACTCCGAACAAACTGCCATAAGAAAAGAGTGCTGCTAGTATTAGTACTCTTTCAAACAAAAAAAAAAGCCGCAGGATTACAATAAAAAGACTATCGTTTTCCACATATGAAGGGCCTAAGAAGAATTTCAAAGCCTAGAACACACTTATGAATGTTTAATGAAGCATATTTTAAGGCCTCTCCTTCACTTGAACCCTTGAGACAACATATATCGATCTTAAACAACCTCAATGCAACTACATATCATTAGCAACAAAAAGATAGTTGGGGAAAATATTAACAATTCTAATCACAACCACGAATGCATCTCCCTGAGACGATAACATCATCTATAGGTCAAAAGACAATAATATTCTCAACAAAATCTAATGCAAAGGAAACTACTTACTGATTTGATGCAAGGGTAAATCATCCATATGTTGCAACTTTCAGGCAACTAAGGGTCTTACCTCCTAAACATAAAGAGTCTAAGACTGCATTGATCTTTTGTGCAATGTTCCCACCAAAAAACAATCATATGTGCAATGTGCACAAAATCTTTTGGCATTAACATTCAGAACTGCCAATTCTTATTTGGAATGTTTGTAAAAGTGAAATCAAGACTAAGCATCTCAATTTTCAAGTTAACATTTTATTAATTCACATTTCCAGAAAGCATAATGACTGATATATTCATTTACAGAGATCGGAATTCATATCTCCACGGCAAGGCAACATTTTAATATCAGAATGAACAATTGAAAATCCAAAGAAAACAATAGCGCCATCAGTACCCGTAATTTCTTTTGTCGGAGGAACTCATTCTCGATCTTCTTCTCCTTACCGATGCCCATTCGTTTATTTTCTTGGGCAACAGGAGAATGCTTGTGATGTTGCTTTCCATATACTCGAGTAGCTGGATTTTCATGTATGATGTGGTCAATCAGGAGTGGTCTGAGGCTCTTTGGTTCACTCTACCTTGTGGGCAACCTAGGATAACGAATGGAGTCAGGTTCTTTCCATGTCTCTTTGCTTTCTTGTGATGTTTAGTGCTACCTATGTATCTATCTTATCATGGCTCTTGTTTAAGGATTTATGTATCTATTGATATATCCATCTATTTTTCTAAAATCTCATAGTAAGAAGTTAAGTTTGAAGTATTTTGATGCTGATTCTTTGACAGTAATAATGATTTGTTAATTTGTTCATCTTCTTCTACTAAAAAGATGCTTTTAAAATGATGTAAATGGAGTAAGAGAGCAGAGAAGGGAGATTATAACCTGATTTTATTAAATTAAACATCATTAATAAACACGGTTTTAACAAAGTTCAGATGACATTATACATCTAACGCTTCCTCTCTCCATCAAGCATCTGAAAAAAATAAACAATGGAGTATCAACAAATAACAGTAACCTCATACTCACAGGATATTCAGCTAATGCTTTACAATGGTTTTAGAGGGATAAATTGATGCCAAAAAAATTTCTTACAACTTGACAGAATAAAATGAAAAAGAGAAGCCCCAAAGATGGAAAGGAGAATTTCTTACAATGGTTTTAGGTACTCAACTTTTTGTAATACAGATATTTCGACGCAGCTTTGTGAATGTGTGCTTTGTAAGAACCTATGCAATATTTTTTTATCCTACTGTAAGCATGAAGAAGAAGAGTTAATTTCTTTTGTTAATTTCCCCTTTCCTCCAATTAGGACAAATTCAGTTTCCCCTGCATTTTTTGTTGTTTTCTTTTGCTTTGAAGCCTCTAAGAATACGGTCATGGTGGCTTTGATTACTTGAGCTCCCTGGATGAAGCAATTCAGGCAACCACATAATTATTTGTTTCAATCTCCTTGATAAAATATTTAAATTCCTAAATTATCTTTATGCATATTGATTTTGCTACTTTGATATGTTGATTTTGCTTATTTACTATTTTTTTTGCCTTCAATATGTATATTATCTTTATGTATGATAGGCTAATAGGTGATACAACTTATACTATGACGACCACCAATTCAAATTATGCATATGACTAATTTTCTTTCGGCCACGTGTTTCTAATGGGTCTTTAATTGGTTTTCCGATTTTGACATGATTTGAAGCTTCCAGAACTCCATGTCAAACTATACTGATTTTAGGCTCCCACATATTAAGCCTCATCCCTGACATAAGGTATTTTATGAGCTTGTTTTACAAAGATGTTTGAACTTGTGTTTCTCCTTTTCATCTAGTTTTTTATCCATTCTTAGTCATTTTCCTAAATTCCTGAAGGTGTAATTGTTGCTTTCCGTCTTATTATTGTCAGCCCAAATTGTTTAGTTATGTGGTTTTGAGATGTTGGAGATGTTATTACATAATTTAGCAAGCTTTTTGCGAATTTTTTTTATTTGCGAGTGCTAAAGTTAAACCTTTGGGATCAATTTATGTCACATTCTGCTGCTCCTATTAACATTTATCTTGATTTCTTGTATTGTTCGGTATACTCATGGACTAAAGGAGATGTAAAACTTTGCTAATTCACTTCTACTAATAATATGATCCTGCGTTAGTATAATTAAAAAACATAGTTAAATATCAACGCCAAACAAAATGTAACAGTATAACACCAACATTCTCTTCTTGCACCCGATTAATTAGGTTAGCATTTCGTCGAGCACCTTGCGTGCGTAATAAATTTCACATTCCTAGCCTAAAATTACAAGCTTTTATAAGCTACGACCAACCCAAATCAAACTGAAATTGCGAGCCTATGTAGTCTATAAACAATCCCAATTCGGAAATATGCAAATTTTAAATTGAAAGAGGGGGCGGAAGCAACCCAATTCAAACTAAAACTGCAAACTGTTATAAGATTTAAACAAACCGAATCGAAAAGATGAATCCGCAGGTGGTGCTTACCGATTAGGGAAGATGCAGATGTGCACGCGTCGACGATGGATGTAGAAAGAGATGGAAGTACAGTGGTAACTTAATAACCGGAGAGAAGATAAAATTACTAAAGCAAATAAAATTGGAATGAAAGAACAGGTACACGTGTGAAGGAAGCAGGTTTACTTACGTACAGGAAGTATATAAATAATTCACAGTGATAAGTTTCAGGTGCCGTCATCTCTGCCGAACCCAGCAGGAATCGATGGCTTCTGTCGTCTTCGGCGCCTGATGAAGCTCAATGGAGAAGAAGATATGAACACTGAAAGTGGAATGGGTAAATACGGCATTTCAGTTTCTTTTATTTTTATTTTGGATTGTCTCTTATTTGGGCCTAAATTGAGGGCCATTTAAATATGGGCTGAAATTTGAAGCCCTCATATGTCGGTGCTGGATCTCATTCGGTCGGCGTAATATGGAGTTTAAAGTAGGGATAATTGTGTCTCGTCACTGTTCATTCATCAAACTCGTACTTTTTATATAGATATAGATTAGGCATGGTATGGTACATTTATATTTTATACGGGATTATACATATATTTCTTTTCTAAAATTTTGTCATCAAATTTGACGCATGGTACATTTTTTTTAAAAGGTTGACATCATGCATATTCATCCCAATTTGCCGGCATGCATAATATTAGATAGATTATTTACCTAAAAAGATAAGTTTACTACCTAATTAAGATATAAGATTGAATATTTATAAAAAAAAAAGAAATTCTAATTAAGATATAAGGTTATATTGGATAAATTATTTGATCTAAAAAGATAAGTTTTCTATCTAATTTAAAAACAAGGTTGGATATTTATAAAAAAATAAGTGGGATCATTAATTGAGATGACAAAATTGTATTGACGTATTAATGACATGGCTCAAAAAGATAAACAGGTATAATTTTGTGTTTATGTTCCAACATAAACAGAATCTTTTTTTTTTTTTGTGAAGATAAACAGAATCTCATGGTATTACCATGTTGTAATTATCGATATTCCATCGTTCATAATTTGGTTATATATTCTCATTATTCCTATTTAATTTTCTGTTTATGTTCTGTTATGATGCGAGTGTGTAACACCTTTATTTATGCTTCATAATTATTATTTTTGAAATTGTTTTCTTCTTCTTTTAGGCCCCAACCCAACCGTTGCCACTGTTATTTTTTAGTGTTAAAACTCAAAGACTGAAATTCAACAAATGAAAACGAGTAATCAATACCAATCGTCCTATCATTTTACCTTAAGTTATTTTATAAATATTTTATCTAGAAAAAAATCTAGATTAGATTAATTTATATGAAAAAAGGTTAGATTAGTTTTATCACTATTGAAAATTGATTAAATTATATATAGAGAGAGAGTTAGTTTATATATATTCTATTAAATTATTAAACAATCACATTAACCAACAGAGATAATTCAAATCAATAAGTGTTTATCTTTAACAAATAGTTAATTTTTAAACTAAATTTATGCAAATATTGCTCACATACGTACGTACCAAATAATTTTATTTATCTTTAAACAATCACATTAAACAATAGAAATAATTCAAATCAATAAGTGCTTATCTTTAACAAACAATCAATTTATAAATCAAATTCATGCAAATATTGCTCACATACCAATTAATTTATAAAGCAAATTTATACAAATATTAGATCCATTATACATCATGCTTTGTTTAGCGATAAAATAATTTTGTTTTATGAAAATATTTGGTAAAAGAATAATTAAATTACATCTTACAAATTTGCAATTACATGCCCTTAATCTGACCTGTAGATTGAATTTTATCATTAAGTATTCATAAATATATATATATATATATATATATATATATATATATATGAATTAAAAAGTAAAAAATAATATTTATATAATTATTATGATAGACAAAAAGCTATATCGAGTGTGTTAATTTACAAAATAATATTTATATAATTATATAATTATTATGATATAAAAAAAGCCGCGAAGATCACGGGTAATAATACTAGTATTACAAAATTTAAGCTATTAATTTACATCCACAAAAATGTGCAATTTTTACACTTAAGCACCTATTAGTGTTTTGATCGAGTTGAATAAAATCATCTTTTAATATTATTTTTCATATCTTATTCATTTTTTTTAAGATTTCATTAAGTAACTAAATTTTAAAAAAGATGTAAATTGATACTAGTAGTTAAAAAAAAAAATTAAACATGACCGTCTAACGTATTAAGTATGTGATATTAGGGTTTTGAAGTTTATGTAGCTTGGTTGATATTTAAATTTGTGAAATTAACTACGGTTGAAAATTATTCAATGTAGAATATAATTAAAAAAAGGTATGATAATTAAAATTGAAAAAATGACCAAAAATAATATGAACTATCGACGGTGAACCAGAAATAATACGAACTTTCAAAACTACCAATTCATATACAAACTATAACACATTAAACCAAAATTGATACAAGATCTAAAATTCACAAACTATAAATTCGTTTGGACTTAATATATAATTAATAATAAATTGTGGTCATCATTATCTTTCTCAATTCAAAGGTGTCTACATGAGCAAGCCCCCCCCCCCCCCCCCGATTGAGCTGTATTTAGATGCCCTATCAATCGGGAGCTACTCGGAATTAATCCCTTTCAAGTTTCAGAAATTGTTTGTCATTGGATTTGCTATGGTCGTCCTTGCAGATTACCCCATGGGCATCTTGCCCTTAGACTTCATTAGATTTGGATTTGCTAGTTCCTTAGTAGTTGCGCACTTTGCAAGGCTTAAGCTGACTTCCATTGTTGCACCTGTTAGATCCACTCGTGTTTCTCTATGAGAGGGACCTCCATGTCCCGCCCTAGAATTTCCCATTGTTCATGCAATCTTGCCTATCCTCGTCGACTTCTTCCCTGTAGCACGGTTAAAGGCGGAGATAGCGACGCGACGATGGCGAATGTGAAGATTAAATGGTTGACGATGGCAAGAATTATCAAGAATTGGGGGTGAACGAAGGTTAAAATGTCTGGTGAATTGGGGATTGCATATGACGTCTTCAGAGATTGAACAAACAATTTCCATCATTGAAGACTTTCACTAAACTAGGGTGGGGAAGACGGGGAAAGGATTAGGGTTTTTTTAGAGGAATATAATTTTCCCTTTAATTTTATAAAATTTTCCTAAACTTTATAAGTAACTATAATTTGAGTCTAAAATAATTTATAGCTTGTGAATTTTAGACCTTGTATCATGCGCCACCGGTCTTCATCTTGTTGGGGTGCTTCTTAGTGATATGAAGCCTCATATTTCCGTAACCCAAGTTGTTCGTCATCTTCTTGAATTGGTAAATAAAGAGCGGTCATTCCGGGGTTTGAACTGGGGACCTATGGGTACTACCCACAAGTTGTTAGTCATCTTCTACTTGCGCCCGCAATGACGACAAACCGCTTTGAACTTCCCCGGGCCTTGCTCGATCTTTTCAAAATGATCCTGTACAACTTCTTACGAAGATCATCGACGGATGCGGATTTGTCGAACATGATAACGATTCACACAAGCTTACGAAAATGAAATGAAAGTTGATGTGGGATGGGATTGTTGAGATTGAAAGTGTGAAATGAGTGAAATGACGGATTGATGGGTATTTATAGCCCCGACCTAGCCATTGCCCTTGCCTAAGCCCAACGGCTATTTTTTTAAAAAAAATTGTCCTGGTGGTGGGGCCCATATGCAACGGCCAGATTTTCAAAATCGGTCGACCCGCCGGTTCAACGGGTTCAAAACCTCCCGACCCTAGCCCTAACCCACAACCCGCCCCTACCCGCTGATCCGAGGAGCCGTATCTGCTGGGTCATTGACCCGTACGACCCGTCGGGTCACGAGTCGACCCGTGACCCATGTGGCCACGTCTATCCATAGTTGGTATCAAAATCCAACAAGACGAAAAAAGACAAATCACTTTCCGAGCCTTTCTGCTCATTTCAGTGTTTTCGTGTCTAGTTGTTGTCTTCCTTTGGTTGCTTGCCAAGTCAAATAAAATAAATTACAATTCACCCGTCTTGTGTAATTTATTTAATCATCAATTTGGATTTGGCAAGTATAATTGGGTAAAATTATTATTTGACCCTAATATAAAATAATAACATAGTTTACACACGGTTTCTTTAAAGCGTGATTTATTATTGTTCTTTCATACTAATGGTTAGGTATCGAACATGTTATTTCGTTGATGTTTTCATTCGTTATTTTATTTTATTCTATTTGGCATCCATGTTACCTTTAAATAATATGGATTACTTTTGTATTTTGTGATCATTTAGGATAACATTAATCAATAGTGAAAAATGTAAGGATTGTGTGTTACAATTGGAACTCAATTGAATCAAGATCAATTCAAGTAAAAACGTATCAATCAATGCAAAGCAAAGTGAAACGTGTAATGTGTAAAGTTAAGTGAAAGAAGCGGTAGAGTCTGGTCGGGGCCGTTATTCCCAGGTCTTAAAGTTTCATGAAACTCACACATTCCGAACGCACACATATTATCTAATGGAATGTTACACTACCAAATAAAAAGGTAGTAGGTCGTTATCTGCTATTGAGAGCGGGACCGGTATCATATGATTGATTATTAATTAAGAGGTGTGTCGTATGGATTGTGTAACCTATCAAAGTGTTAAAATGTGTAAAGTTGTGTTCAAGCTATTCAACGCGAGGAAAGTGAGTGAAGCGTGTGACAAACATTTCGTATAGTGATCACAATTAATTCAAGCTAATATCATATCCCATCCGTACTCAGGATATGGTTCCTGAGGGTGCTCGTTGCCCACTTCTTATTTTTTTCAATCCTTTTGGGATTATCCGTGTCATAGCAGTAGTGTCGTCAAATTATTAGCCCATCTAAATCTAAATCTAAAATACTATAATAATCGCATTCGAGTTTAAATTCATACCATTATATATGAAGTAGTCCCAGTTTTCGTGTCGTCACTTGCTAGTTCTCGCGAACTAACCGTCCTTTGTTTGGACGGCTAGGGGTTCATTGTCTTCGTACAATACCCTAGTCTCCAGTTCGCAGGTTAAGGCCGAGTCTTCAAAGAGAAGTTGAAGAAGAATAAGAAGACATTTTATTTTCAAGATTCGATTATTTAAAGTTGTTAGCAAGTATTGTATAAAGGTTTAAGTGTTTATTTTTACCAAGTTTTCCGCTATGATGTTTTAATATATTGAATATTGTAATTTGAATTATACGTTTACTAAAAAAGATTTATTGTATTTTAAGACTTCCACTATTTATATTTAGTTTTGTTATCATCTAGTTTATGGGAGCATGATGACATGTCTTTATAAGCCTGAGATGGTTAGGAAGACATTCAAGTCCGAGTAATCACTAGCGCTGCACCATTCCCTCGTCTACAGAATGGGGTGTTACAAATATTCACATAATGCTTCTCAATAAAATAAGTAAATAGATAATTTGAAAAATATTAGCTTTCAACAACTAATTAAATCATAAGGCATCAACAATTCAAGGAACCATTTAATAATACTTATAACATTAAACAATATAACTAAGCAATTAGGTAAACACTAAAAATCACATTTTTAAATATCTTATGATAAAACTTAGATATTTAAAATACTTCAAAATAATAGTTAGAATAATAATTCAGAATAATAATAATCTAAAGAAAAAATGACTAGAAATAATACCAACTATCACTCGTGAACCAAAAAAATATGAACTTTAAAATTAACCAATTCGTATACAAACTATGAGATAATAAACCAATTTTGATACAAGTCACTTTTCCGGCCAAAATTCCGAGAAACTTGCTGATCTGGAAGTCATATATACCTCTTTTGGGCTCAAAATGTAATTAATAATAATTTCAAGTTTAAATATGTAAAAAATGAGAAATATTGCATCGTCTTCTTCGTCGTTGCTCACCAGTGTGGGAAGAAGGAGATCTAATTGTTGAGGACGCGTTGTTTGTAGTAGTATCGTGGTCGCAAGATCTATCGATGTCCATATTCACTTACCGCCTATCTCTCTCGGCTTGTACCTC
This sequence comes from Persicaria tinctoria, assembly GCA_037127255.1. Taxonomy (NCBI): domain Eukaryota; kingdom Viridiplantae; phylum Streptophyta; class Magnoliopsida; order Caryophyllales; family Polygonaceae; genus Persicaria; species Persicaria tinctoria. The sequence continues at coordinate 15,734,149 of JBANSL010000012.1, forward strand.
GCTACCCTTTAGTTCAATTTGGGGCAAAACCCCCCAAAATTGTAAAGGCTCGGATTTTTAAATCATAATTTTTCAAAAAAAAAAAATCAAAATGAATTTTAAACCGGAACTTAGCGAAAAAAACTCTCTAACTCGGACTTTGATTTCGTAAAACGGATTTCCAGCCTAAATAAAATTTTGCTAACTAATTTGATATAGCAACATCATTCTCGAATTTTTAAAATCTAATTGGTCGAGAGTGCGGGTTCCAAATATTGTTTCCAGGTAAATTTTAAATTGGGGTTTTTGGTACACTTGTGGATCTTTTTCCCCTTCTTTCACCCCATTTCAGTCAATGGATGATGGATCACCCTCTCTTCATGTCTGCCGATAGCAGCTCCCTCAAGAAATCCATTCCCCATTTTTGACAAAGTAACCCTCCCCCATCTTCTTCCCCTTATCTTTCTTGTTTCATGCTTTTGGAAAATGCCAAACCACCTTCTGAAATTTTGACCAAGACAGCCTATCACAAACCCATAGCACCACTCTCCTCCCTCTTGTTCTTCCCTACTCGGATAGCAGTAGCCAAAAAGGGGGAAAAAGTAAAGCTCCCTTCTCTTTAACAAAATCAGGAGCACAATCCCTCCACATTTCACTTTCAATTTCAGATTCCCCCTTTCTCTTCTTTGTGAGGTTGCAGAGGAACCTACTCCCCTCCTCTCATTTGACTCTAAATCCTCCAAATCTCACATCCTCCTCATTTTCTTATCTTCAAACCTCACCAAGCTCCCCTCTTTGGCTCCTTTGCCGCCGACCGCTAGCACCACCTCCCCAACTCCTCAGTCACCATCGTTGTCGTCATCCACCTTGAGCGCCACCACCACCGCTGGGTTTCGCCAGCCACCACGTCTCCTCGTCTCCTTCCTCGGCATCCCAACTTCACACAGTCTAGCGCCACCCTGCTCTCCGTTTCGCTCGCTATTTCTCTCTTTCGCCTTCAAATCGAGCAAAGCTCCCGCCTTTAATCTCCTCCGCCCCTCCCAGGTAGATTCCGGCGAAGAATCCGACCTCCGACGTCTCGAACCGCCCCTTCGACGAGCTTGGACAACCTCCGGTGTGTCTCGAAACCTCCATCCGGTGAGCTTCGAACCCTCTTTCTCCCTTTATTCCGATTCCTGTGTGCTTCATGTTCTTCTTGCTTACCTGTTCGGAGAGATTGAGTGCGGGAGAGCGAGTTGAGATCTAACGGCAAGGATGAGAGAGCGAGAGCGAGTGTGGCGAGAACGGACCGACGGGTGTGAGGTTGATAGCGCGAGGACGGACATGAACGGGTGAACGAGGGAGTTGCGAGCAGGAGCAGATGCGAGGAGAGAAGGAGGAAGAAGAAGCGGCCTCCGATGAGTTGAACAGAGGAAGCGGATGAAGCTGGGGAAGAAGACCTCTGTGGGCCCCGCTTTGCCGCGTCAGCATCTGGACCCCACCCTACCACATCATCGCCACATCAGCCGGTCCCACTCCCTTCCTTTTAACTCCGAACAGTATGAAATGGGAGAGTGGAAATGAAATTGTAATTGAGACTTTTCTTAAAACAAAATCAAAACTGTTTTGGGCCCATTATCCAAGTGAATCCGGTTTTGGATGATAGAAAATAAAGGGGTCGGTTTTGGCAAATTAATAAAGGGCTGATTTTTATAAAATAAAATGGTTGGGATTTTAAGGTACTCGAAAATATTTTATGAAAGTGTTGAATAAAGGATATAATATTAATTGAGTTTTAAAATAGAAAATATTATTATTAGGATTTAAAGATATAATATCATAGCGATTTATGACAAATAAAATATTATGAGACTTGGAGATTTAAAAGGGCATTATCGGAATTCAATTTGAAAAAGGGATCCATCGAGCATTTTCAAAATGACGGAATTTCTAACTAGTTGATTCGGATTTTAAAACGGTTTTCGAGGCTAACTTGGGTATTATGTGATCGATGACTAACTAGCATGATGATATGAATGATTGACTAATAGCATGATGTGTGGATTAATGGCATGAATGAATGACTAACGGTATGATGAGCTGTTAGAACTTCGTATCGTTTGACTTATGTCTTATGAGCTATGATTAATATGATGAACTTTGAAGATATATGATCATGGGGATATATGAGTATTATTGCGAATATATGAATGTAGTGGAACGGAATGGTGATAATGATGTGGTCTTATGAAATGTGATAAATGATTGAGCTTGATGGAACGACGATTGCGATATGATTGTTATTCTCGTTGAATGATGTATGGTTTGAGTGCTTGAATGGTTAGACATAGACTTATACATATATTTTCTGATGTGTATCTAGGTGATACTTTGTGATTATGAATGATGTATGCCAGATCTTCTATTATGATGTTCTGCATAGCCAGGTGAGTTCCTATATGAGCTCACTCAGATTCGAAAAAGAGATCTCCCTGCTTGTAGCCATGTGCATACTAGGTGCTTGCATTCATAATAAAGCATGCCATGTAGTATCCTGCTAGGATTGCACTCATGATTGAGCATTCGTTTACTCATTGCTTTTGTAAACAGAACGACCGTTATCTGTGAAGTAACTAGAGTCATTGTTGGGGTTATAGGACGACCTAGTCCCATCGGGTCTCGTCCTGAGTCAATCGAGTCATGAAACTTCCTTATATTATGAGATGCCTGCGGGCTTTATTGTGGAGCGGGTTGGGCATGCGTGCCGCCCGATTATAATGGAATGCATTCACGAGCTGGCCAGTCTCCGCCCTATCGGAAGGGGGTGGAGGTAGGAGAGGGATATACCACTTGGTATTCGGTGCTAAGGCCTTATTATATTTATGCACTTGATCTTAGGAGCATGTTAGTGTGTAAAATTCCGCCTTGCATCTAGAAGCATCTTTATTAGGACTAGCGTGTGTATGTATCTGCTTGTTTGGGATTACTTTGCGTAGGGCTTCGATCTGACACCGCCCCGCATACATATTTTTTTAGGTTTGTTTTGCAGCATGATTGTTCTTTGCTTCTATGACGTGGGAACTCTCTTGGGCGATTGCAAAGAAATGGTCTAACCTTACATTTCGATAAATACGCTTATAGATTTGGTTTTGACCCGGCTATGTCGTGGCACCCTCTTGTATTACACTTTTATTCTACTATTTGCATGATTGTTGGTTTTCCACGCTTAGACTTATGACAGGTACAGGGGACTTCCCCGGGGATTCCAACGATCCCTTCGAATTTTAGGTATTAAATCCCACTTGAAAACGTTAGAATAGAATTTCAAACCTTCAACCTGTACTCGGTGCGCAAGATCCTAACGAGGGGTTTCATCCCTCGAAACGTAACCCGAGAATCATAATCCCGGGCCGTTACAAAAATAAAATTAAAACCCTAAATTTTATGTTTCAAATTTATTTATTTTTCCGTAAAATTGAACCCTTGAACTTGTAATTTAACATGCCGAATAACATTTGAGATGAACAATTTTGTGAAATTTGCGGGCTTGTGTGTGATATTTCGGTGTTTGTTTGGTTGGATTGACAGAGATGTAGATAACAATGGAGAAGACGTGAGATGTAGTTATCGCCATGACGTTGTTGGTAATAGGCTGATGAAGAGTGGAGGGGGATGGTGAGCGACAAGGGTTGAGCGGGGGCTGTTTCAAAGCTTCAAGCGTCCATGAGAGAAAGATAAGGTCCTCCAAATACGTAGTCATACTGGGAACCAATTTCTTCTTCTTTTTATTTACATTTCTAATCTAATTTTTTTGTTAATTACATTTTGAGCCCAAGTTAAATTTTCGACTATCACGTCATTTAGTGTGCTGGAATTTTGGCCGGAAAATTGATCCATATCAAAATTGGTTTATTATTCCATAGTTTGTATATGAGTTAGTCAATTTTAAAGTTTGTATTATTTTTGGTTCATGAGTGATAGTTTGTATTATTTTTGGTCATTTTTCCTAATCTAAACAATAAATACATGAATGATTAATGCATAACAAGTTATTAAATAGCAAGGTAATAAATAAAATAACCAAAAACAACCAAAAAAGCCTACAAGCCGACCCAATTGAAACAACCCAAACCCGCATCCCTTGATCCAAACTCGAGCCCACAACCCATCTCAGATCTGGTTATAAATGAACCAAAAAAGCTGCTGAACCGGCCGGACAACAAAAAGAAAAGAAAGAACATAACCCGGTCTGGCTTGGTCCCGCCTTCAACCTTCACACAGAGTCATTTTCTCAGCGGAAGAAAAACGAAGAAAGAGAGGAGGATGGAGGTCTCGTTGGTGACCTTTTCCGACCCAAACCACTACCCCCAGATCGACACACTATTCCGAATATCACCCACACAAAGACACTCAAACGCAAAAAGAGAAAGGGGGAGAAATGAGGCTCACCGAAAGCTTTGAAAACAAACTCCGAGGCTGCTCCGACTTCGTCGATGAGAGGAAAGCTTCGTTATGAGTCTAGGAGGAAAGGTAAATGAGTAAAGGTCCGCCTTTAAGGGTTTTTAGATCGAAAACGAAACAAGAAAGCACAACCGACCTTAAACGAGGAGGAAACAGGGGAAGCTTGTGAATGGGTTCTCGATCGGGCTCCTTCGAGGTCGGATAGCTCCCTTCTCGGACTAGGTAGGAAGGAGGACATGTAAAAGAGAAGATTTACTAGGTTTTGAAGTGAAATAAAAGAGGATTGAGTGGATTACTGATTTTGAAGCGAACAAAGACGAGGCGGACGAGGAGGAAGGATGAGCTCAAAGGGGCGGATCCGGTGACCTTCTGGGCAGCACCCTTACCTTTCCTCCTAGACTCATCCTTCCTCCTAGATCTCACGTGACATGGGTAGGGCTTGCATTGAATCACTTATAAATCACTCTGAACATCCTTGTTAGATCTCACATAAAGAATTGACGAGGGACTGCTCTTCGTGAGAAACACATATAAAAACAGAACAATGAACACAATGGTGGCATCTGAAGCGGTAATAGCTTAGGAAAAAACACTAATCAACTAAAAGAAACAAGAAGAAAAACTTAGGAGCAGTGCAACACAAACCAAACAAGTAAACAACCAAACGTATCAACCCGAGGCAAAACTTACCTTGTTCCTTTGAAATTGTAAAGACCTCGGGTTTTGGAATAATATTTTAAAATAAATAAAATAAAATGGATTTAAGTCAGAAAATTCGAATATTTGAAAATCCTCGTCCTCACCTTGGAAATCGTATTTTAAAATCCTTAAAGCGGATTTCGGCTCAATTTTGAACTTTTTGAGATAAATTCCGTCCTTTTACCTCGGGATTCAAAATTTCCTCTAGATGTCAATATCCTCTTGATAAAAAAATATTTTATTTTGATCGAGTCGAAATTAATTCTAGAGAGCGGGATTCAAAAACTAACTTCGGAAGTTTGAATTTCGGGTTTCCTTTTTGAAATCACCTCCGCTTTGTCCTCTTTCTCCCTTGAGCATCCGAAATCCCAGCCCCAATGTGACCCCTTTTGTGTTGAATTGAATCAAGGGAAATTTCCTTCCTCCTTCCTCACTTCTCTTTTGGGCTAAGCACCAACTCACCATCCCTCAATTCTTCTCCTCCATGTCTCCCATAAACTAGCAAACAAGCAAATCTCTCCTCCTTATGCATATCCGGAATCTGCCCTCAATCCACACCCATTCTACTTTCTACCTCAATAAAATCCTATTTGTAGCCTCATTTCATCCCACCACAAAACACAAAGACAACCCTAAACACAACCCTCATTTCTCTCTTATCCATCTCCACCTTACCCTTGTTTTTCCTCCCCTTTTTGCCGAAAGCAACACAACCTCCACTCCTCCTTTGCTTGTCCTGAGAGCATCACCATCTCACCTCGTCGTCACTCTCCCAGCAGCTACTTTGTCACCTTCATTGTCGTCCTCCGTAGGAACCGAGAGCAAGAGCTCCTCTTCCCCTGTTTTTCGCGAGTTGAAATCAGGCCACACACACCCCCATTCCTCTTTCTTCTTCTGCGAGCAACAACCTAGGAGACCTCGCCCTTTCCTCGACGTCCTCCAATAGCAACCAACGGCCAGAAAGACCCCGGAGGCAGAGAGCAAGCTCACATCTCCTCCCGCCCTTGTTTTCGGTCCTAAGCTAGGTAAGGGTCGTTTTCCACTCCTTTCCCCCTCCAAACCTCGTAAAGGTCCGACTTTAACAACCTAACATGCTTTCTAGGCCGATTTCGATGTCGATCCATCTCTAACGAGCCCCATTAAGCCTCCGACGAGCCCCAAAGAACTCCAACGCGTCTCCGGCAAGCCTTGCGTCCGATTCCGCTCGGTGAGCACTCAAACCTCCCTTCCACTTTCATTCCTTTCGAATTTATGCATACTTACGTCCCTTTTTTTCCAGAGAGAGAGAGAGAGAGAGAGAGAGAGAGGACGCCGGGAAGGGGCAAGAGAGGGGAGCGACGAGAGAGATGAGGGGTCGGTGTGAGTGAGAGAGTTGGAGGCAGGGCGAGGTTGTAGAGTCGGTGAGGGAGAGGGCCAGGAGGAGGACGAGGAGGGAGCTCAAGACTTGTCGGCGGGTCTCATGGGTTGTTGAACGGAGGTAGAACATAAGGTCGAAGGAAGAAGAAGGCCTGGTGGGGGCCCGCTTGCCACTTCAGCGTTCGTGGGCCCCTTTTCTTTCTTTTTCTCTGATTTGGTCCGAGAGTAAGAGTGAGATGGGTATGGGTTAGGCCTAAATGTTTTATTTGTTATTCAGAAAATTGAATTTGGATTTGGTGCCTTTTTGTCTTAAAAAAAATGTGAGCTATGGTCTAATTGATTTTAGATTTGGGAAATGAGGTTGGGCCCAGTTTCTCCAGTTTTGGTTGTCCGGTTTGGTTCGGTCCGGTTTGGTTTAATTGGGTCGTCCGGTTTCAAGGGTTGTTTTATCTAAATTATTTATTTATTTATTTAGTTATTTAGTTGGTTGATTATTTGATGATATTTAAATGGTTAGAACTAAATGTATTGTTAGAAATAATTATCAAAACGTTGGAATTTGTTGAAACTTTGGAATAATAATTTTGAAATAGAAATACGTCGGGATTATTTTAATGATGATTTTGGGAAATTGGTTTAAGGATTTAAATGTTTAACGTCGGGATTTGGCTAAGTATAATTTTAAAAGAGGAATTTTGGTAATACTCTAATCTTGTCAAATTTGGTTAGGTAGAATAAAGAAATAAATTGATTTCAAGAATAATGCCTTATAAATCGATTTTTGGGTCAAGTATGATTGGAAAAGTTATTTTGAATGACGATTTAATCTAACTTGAAATTTAAAGAGTTTTGGGAAATCTTGGGAAATTGCCTTACTTGTCTAACTCGATGAATAAATTTGATAGCTTGTGTGGATAGTATAAATTATGATATGTTGATATTGTTATGATATGATATATGACCTATTATGAGATCTTAATTTAATAAGCATGATGTTATGATATTGACATGATTAAGTATAAATTTTGATGTGTGATAATGTTATGATCGATGTGTTACATGTTAATTATGAAGCATGGTGTGAAGTATGAGATAATGGTAAGCAAGCATGTTATATTATATGATTAAAAAGTATGACTACTGATATGTTCTTGAGTATGAAAGTATGTCATGATATGATGATGTGAGATATGAACATGTTCTATACATGAGATATTGCCATGAGATATTGATATTGATGAGATATTATTGATATTGATGAGATATTGAGATGATAAAATAATGCGATGAGATATGAGATGTTTGAGATAATGGTGATGATGTTATGAGCTTGAGTCATGTTTGTCTATATGAGTAGTGGCCCTTGTATGCTTAGGACTTAGACTTGTGCATTTTATGTATTAATTGTTAGGTGATTTGTGACCTGATTGGATTGCTTGCTATTACTGTGATTACTTTGGATTCTGCGCTTCTCCAGATAAGTATCTTTATGGGCTTACTCAGATTTGAAAGAGAAAACCCCCTGCTTGTGATCATATGACATACTAGTTGTTGCATAAGCATATTAAAAGTATGCCATATAGTATCATAGGGTAGCCCTTATCTGTGAGTTCTAGAGTCTAGAGTCTTTGCTACGGTCATTCTTTTCTCATACATGTGTTCTCAAACGCACAGATGTATGAGCATTCGAATATTCTGTGCGTTTGAGAACAGAACGGCCGTTATATGTGAGTTCTAGAGTTTTTGCTGGGGTCTTATAGGGTAGCCCAGCCTCATCGGGTTTGCCTTGAGTTAGTATTGTCAATACACTAGTACAGATTTGCCTTCTATCGGGTGTTTTTTAATGAAACAGACGGGTGTTATGGAACTCCTTTTATTTGCTTAGCTGACAGATATCTCTTAGGGGTTTTTTAAAAACTCCCGAGAAAAAACGTTCGGTCAGGGGTTTTTAAAAAAACTCCCGAGAGAACCCGTTTTTATCCTACCAGTTTCTTGTGATGCTATCAGGAGTTATTTAAAACCCCTGAAAGATATCTAAAGGGAGTTTTTTTAAAAAAAACACCTGAGAAAAGGCAAGGTTTTTTTAAAAAAAAAAAAAAAAAAGGTTTTCTAACCTTTGACCGATTAGAAAATCCTCTATTAAAAAGGCATTTATAAATACAAATCTACAACCAAAATCATTTCTACCTTGTTTTGAAGCGGTAACATAATTACAAGCTCTGTTGTAAACATCAAACACATTTTATAGGCAATAAATGAGATACTTTGTTCAAAGATCATGCTACATGGAGATGAAAGTAATAGAAACTCATCAATGTTTATGTACTTCTCAACTAGAGATGTCCAAATGCTATCCACCTCATCCTTGAGCGTTGATTTTGACGGTATCTTTTCAACAAATGACACTAGAAGCATGCAGGTGAACTGAGACAAAAAAGAGATGATATGAGATAATGAATTAGATGGCCTAATGGTTTCTTGAACTAGTTTTTATTGGTCTATGCAACTAACAGTTGTATAAATAATAAAGTGTCGAGCAAAGTACCTTGTATCCAAAACATACAAGCTAACAATAATCATGTGGTCGGTTAACTCATAAATGACGCACAATTGGGCCGTAACCAAGCATGCATCATCTCATGAGCCAAGATGGACCCTGTCAGTAACCTAAAGTAATAGATAAACCTACTCAGTTATCATCTCTACTTTTGAAACGTTTTGTTGGATTGAAGTAGTTACCTGGGGAGTCCAAAAGAGAATAAGTATAGCTGTTACTTCACATTGGCAGATCAGCTTGTATGTCTCAATTATCATCTCTATGATACCGTAACCTACTCCAATTCACGACCTCCTCGATCCCTGTTCAAATCGTCAGTCAATTGAGAAATTTAATGACCTTGAAATATTCAAATAATTAAAGTGATTGTTTTTCTTTTTCAGTGCACAAATATGGTAATAGGAAACATAGCTCCTATTGTGCTGATGGTTTGTTCTTCTGATACGCAGACTCCTCTTGTCTCAGGTAAGTGATGATGCCCCTACCACCAAGAAAAATAACATTATGTAAACAATAGGATTACTTGAGCGACAAAGATGTTTGATCATATATGTGAAATGCACGTACATTCTTTTCTCCCTCCATGGACTCGTTAAGCGCTTCCCTGTCCCCCAGCATCAACATTACCTGCTTTCTCATTAAAAACACTTGAGAGAGTTAATAATTCCTCTAATTCTACCCGATCTCCATTTTTTTTAAATGGCAGCTAACCTCAAATTGATATGATGCTATATTGCTATCACAATATCACTAGTCAAAGATAGAATCATCGAACAAGAAGTTTTGCAATCTGATTGATCTAAATTAGAGGGGGAATATAGAAGCACCTACACTGAATCATTGAAGAGGGTGGAGACCCAGCTTGAGTTGAGAACTATATGTATTTGCCAAGAAAACGGGTAAGCTATATACTCCAGGAATCTGTCATAAAATCAAATACATGCAGAAATGTCATTACTTAGCATGATAGAGAAAATGGGTAGGTATACACCAGAAATCTGTCATAAAATCAAGTAGTGAGCAATAGAAAGAAAACACTCAAGCTGCTTATCTTCTAAACTAAAATTTCACTTGACTACAACATGATTAACTCTATTTTCATCTTAGGAATCTAACAGCAAACAGATTGACCAGAATTTGAACATGGAATCTAATTCTAGATCAGCCAGTTCTAGAATTGAATAAGAGAAGCAAGAACGGAAAGACCTACCCTCACGTTGAATGAATTTTAATTAGTTTTTCTCTGAACAATCAGTAGCATTTTCTTTCCACTTATACAGCCAATGTATTGATTTCAAGCAAGTTAAACCACATAAAGGCCCATAACTTGATAGTGGAGTTAAGCTGACAAGGATCTGGATAGGACGCAACATCTTCCAATGCACAAAGAGCTAAAGTCCATGAATCGTAAGAAATTGGAAGTCATATGGTACCCAGGATTGGACACTGTTTCATGCTGAAGGATATTGACGAACATCAATTTAGGTAGTAGGAACATATATGGACTTTGGAGTAAATCTCATACTTACTATCATATTTTCCATAGACTTAATTGGATAAGATAAGTCCTAGAATCATACATTCCTAAACATAATATCCAACATCCAGTTTTGAACAATTAGTCATGCCAGCTTTACTACCACTTTTATATTATTAGAAAATCCCCACTTTCTCATCAGTCTTCATTCAAAATATGACTGAGCTCCTCATCTAGATCGAAACAACTGCACTCACAGGCTTGGATACCCATACCACTAAACAATAAATTTTATCCTACATTTGTAGCTAAGATATTCTACATTCTCATCATTCCTATGTAGGTATGCATGCCAACAGATTCGATCCTACCCTGAATTATATTTGTAGCTAAGAATTTTCCTGAGTGGTTCAATTTTCTAAAGATAATTCGACAATAACCTTTTTGACTGCTAAATATAATCTGGAAAACAGGTTCACCTAAATATGCAAGCATCTCTCTTAAATCTTCATAAATCTTGACTGCAGTAATTATCAGACCTGTCTACCCTCAACGAATTCATTTCTCAAAACCCGGATTTTCTAGTTTCTATTGGAAACAAAATTCGTTGAATCAAATACATGAACAATAACTTCAATGCAACATCGATAAAGTTGTCACTAACCATCGGAGCATTCCATATTCTTGGTCATGGTAGACGCCGACGAACGGAATTCAAGGTGATCAGATGGGGTCCGACCGGTGGAAGTCAAACTCAGACATGCGATCCCTTCCTAGGCAGCCCTAACCCACCATCATCCTCGCAAGAGCTAATTAGAGTAATTCAGAGTCACATCGACATCAGAGATTAAACATGGAGGAATAGATACATACCTGAGCTTGATTTTGATTAGGAAAACTACCAAATAGAGAGGACATTCCTAACCCCCGGAAAGAGGGCAAAGAGTGAAAGGCAAACAACACTTTAGCAATGGAGCAAGAGGACAAACGAAGGAGGGACCCAGCCAAAGGGCAAAGAGAGAAGGGGCAATTTCATCGGCATCCTCTGCATATCAGGGGAAGTTTTCGCCGACTGTCATCTACAACCGATCGATCGAGAGAGGGTCAAAAGGTTGGAGGCGGAGTTACCCTTTAATCGAGAGAGTTAGGTTTAATGTGTTTAGGGATCTCTTTTCGGGGGTTTTAAATAAAAACTCCTGACAGAAAGGGACAATTCTCGGGAGTTTTATTAACACCCCCGGTAGATTATATTCATTTTAAAAACTAAACGGCTTTTACGGGAGTTTTTTTTAAAAACACCCGAGCGAAGATCTTTTTTCATGAGTTTTAAAAGACTCCCGATAAATTGTAGCCGTAAGATTAACTTTCTGTACTGGTGATATATGAGCATGGTGATGATGAGATAGCCTATCACCATCGGGCACGAGCATGATACCTTGATATGATGATGATGATATGATGATTATGTGCACACATGTATGATGGAATTGGGTACTGTACTAGCAAAGTCCGCTCATGAAATAGGGGGCGGAGTAGGAGAAGGATATGCCACTTGGCATTGTTTGGGGCCCTTTACTGTCTTTCTGCATTATATTATATCCTGATAAAGCAAGCTTGTGTGTTTAATTCTTGTTGTAGGAGGAAATCGAGAATGCAAATTTAAATATAAATAAATCACAACAAACCAGATTCCGTCCCTTTGCAAATAATTACAAGACCTCCTCCTGATGCAGCAGCAGGAAGTCAGGATCGATCCATGAGGAAGCGTGTCAGCGGATCCTAGACAGCAGAGAAATCTCACGAAAGTCGACAACAGGGGTCCTAGATCTCGAGTACAGCAACTCGACAGAAGATCGGACAATCGAACACAGCGCAGCAGCAAGCACAGGAGTAGTCGATCTCGACAAGGGCCTACTCGAGATCGAGTAAGGTCTTCGTCGACATCGGGTTGTCTTGGTCGAGTTCCTGCACACAGAAGCTACAACGATGCTAGATCGAATATCAGTAACCCGAGATCGACAAGTGTTGGTCGAGATCGAGTAAAGGCAGAAAACGAAATAAAGTAAAGGCAAAGGCTTTTGGGATTTCGAAATAAACTGTAAAAGACTTCAAAGATTGGGGTTTGCGACAACAATAACCAAGCGTGCATAAGGCAGAAATAAAACAGATAATCATGTGAATCGCATCAAAGGATCAAGCTTTCGCCTTTTCCAACAATTAGACAACTCTTTCAAGAAACCCTAATTATCTCTACCGATTTTATGTTTACAATCCAAGTTGTTAGCATGGACCTCCATTAGATGGGTAATAAACACCCAACAAGTAGTAGATGCTCAAAACTTGATAAAGGTTGGATCTTTACCTCAAACGTGCATGGCTATCGTCGGGCTCGCCCCAACCCTAGAAGTGGGTGGACTACTCGCGCTTCATCGCAACCTCAGACATTGATTGATGAAAAGAAACTTGCATTAAATCAAACTGAAAAAAGTACAACCGAACAAAGCCAACTTGCTCTCGCTCCTTTGCTCCACTCGGCCTCCCTTTCTCTCTCTACTACTACTTCTCCTACTGAAATTTTTGAATGAATAAAACTCAGCCCCCTAAGGCTTTATTTATAGGTTTCTAAACATTGCTATTCAAGGATAGAAACATTTATCTATATTTAAATCTATATCTAAATCATTAAAGATAAATAAATTTCATAACATAATTAAATCTAAATAAGGGAATTATATCTAAAGTCTTCAAGTGGCTAAATCTTCTCCTTCATGATGTAACTTGATAGAATCGGATAGAACTCGGCAATCTTCGGCTCCAAGTAATCCCAATCCGAGTAGGACAGCTCACAACGCGTTACGCGGCTTCTGGAAAGTTCCCCGATCTCGAGTAGAACTGGCATCGACTTCAGCTTCAGCTCGGCGTCTCGGTTTGCTCTTCCTCGACATGCTCGGACATTGGCTCCTAGGGTCTCCTCGATCTCGAGTTGTTTACTCGATCTCGAGTAAGGCTGGTGCTCGGCGTCTTCCGTCCTCGGCTTCTCGACTTGGCACAGCTCCTCGACTCCGGACATGGCATCAAGGTTTGTCGATCTCGACTAGTTTTCCTCGAGATCGAGTAAGGCTTCTGGAGTCGGGTTGATCTGGCTCTCATCTTCTCGACCAGTGCTTAGTCGACAAGGCCTGTGCTCGAACACCTTCGTCGAGATCGAGTAAGATTACTCTAGATCGAGTAAAGCTGGGTTCCTATCCTTGCTTCTTGGTTTTCTCCCGAAATGACTCCATATTCTGCAATATTACACATAAACTTATGTAGATATCCATTTCTGACAAATAAGCATATACTACATAAATTCGACATATTCCCAACCCGAAATATGCAAAATGTATAGAATATGGAACTAAAATATGCATAAAGACATGGCTACTTTAATGACATCAATTCTCGCAATGCATTAGAGCATCTTTATTGTAGGATTAGCGTATGTGATTGCTTGCGGGTCCCAAAGTGCAATATGGGGAGGATTCGGTCTGATCTCATCCGCACAAATTGTTTTTAGGTATGCATGCTCCGTGTTTCCATAACGTGGGAAATCTTCTTGGGCGAATGCGAAGAGCCGAACTGACCCGCTAATCTGGCTAAAGTACTTTTCGACTTGTGTTTCATTGTTTTGGTTTTGACTCGGCCTTGTCGTGGCAAGTTGTACTTTACTTTCGTTTTCTGCTTATTTTCAAATGAATTTCCGCGACTTAGGCTTATAGGACAGGGTAAGGGAACCCAACGACCCTTCGATTGTTTTGGGGTTCGAAATCCCTACTTTAAATACTAATCTTTTAGAGGTTTGAAACCTTTACCCCTACCTGAATTGCAAGATCCGAAAGAAGGTATCCAACCTTCAAAATATAACCCGGATATTTGTGAATGGATTCAGGCTGAATTGCAAGATCCGAAAGAAGGCTTAGTGCTCAGCCAACGCAAGATCATTGATGATATTTTTTGTGATCGATTTTCCGTGCAAGGGTTCCCCTGTTGCGAGTCCCACGACACTATAACTTAAATTATCTCCAACTGAAGGAGATTTTATGAGTGATGCTTTGGTGTACAGGTATCTTATTAGAAAGGTGAATTTCCTCCTTCATGCACACCCTGATTTGGCTTTGGCTTTCAGTGTTCAATTCTTGATCCAGTTTAGGCACTTGAAAGGGACGATCCATAAGGGTTTTTTGTTGTCTCGACACTCGAATTTTAAGCTATGTCTTTTGTGATGCCGATTGGGTAAGTTGTTCGTTCTTTCGCAAGCCCGTAAGAGGTTTTGTAATCATGATGGGCTCTAATCTCCTCTCGTGGAAATCCAAGAAGCAGCAAAGTCTATATCTTTCCTCCACAGAGGCCAAACACCGCTTGTTGCGTCGAATTTGTGCTGAAATAACATGGTTGAGTCAGCTGTTGTGTGAGCTGCAAGTCTCGGATATGGTGTATGTTCCCGTCAAATGCAATAATCTTGTTGCAATCTATATCGCTCGCAATTCGGTCTTCCACGAGTGTACGAAACACATGATCTTAATTGCCATTTTGCGCAATAAAAACTACTCGAAGGCCTCGTTAATTACTCTTTCTCATGTTCCGACTAAAGCACAACTATTAGACTTCTTGACCAAGACCATACCCGGGTTCATCTTAAGCATGTCCTCCACAAGCTCAGGGTGGTTGATCATCACCTACCTCGATATTGAGAGGGGGTATTGGCATATACGCCCATTGGGCCATGGGAACATTATGAACTAGGCCCAATGTTTTGAGTTAGGATTCTCTACAACTTCCGGTGCACCACTAAATTATTTCGGGTATAATTTTACTTTAAAAAAAAATATTTACATTCCTAGTATTTGTATTTACATGTTTATAAACTTTTTTGGAAAAAATCATGTTTTAAAAAAACATAAAATTTATTTTCTAATATAATTGATCTTTTAATTTTATAAATTTTTTATAATAAAAGTTTGTAAACATATAAATACAAGTATGTGGAATGTAAATATATTTTTAATTTTTTTTATAAGTAAAACTATACCCGAAATAATTTAGTGGTGTACCGTAGGGTGCACCAAGGGTTGTAGAGGATCTGGACTCCAATGTTTGATTTATTATAAAAGGTTGTAATGTGTAATCATTTGGCATTCAATAAAAAATACAGAAATTACACCCCGTTCAGTTTTTCCTCCCTTCATCTTCCCCTTCATAACGACATTCTAGTATGATGAAATGTCTACCGATCGTTTTGATTTTGTACATCTATCATACCGACAAGGAAAGACAATAACGATCTTGACATTTGTAATAAGTTCGGCCCTTTTTTTTGTGATGTGGGGGTTCCGAGGTTATCGACTAGTCCCCCACGGGTCCGGACCCTTGCCTGCAAAGGACGCGAACCGGTTAAGCCAGGCGGCAAGTCACCAAGCAAGCTCACCCAAGCCAATGAAGGCTTGAGCACCCACTAATTACACAAATTGTGTAAGGAGTGGGATTTGAACCCTTGACCTCTTGCAAGGGTCACCTCTCACTTACCACTTTAATAAGTTCGGCCTTGAATGGGGAGGATAAGTTTAGCCAGAAAGCAAAGCTCCCCTACTGGGTGAGCAACTTCGAGTCACAGACCACTATCTTTACTCAGACAACATTGTCGATGGACTCCTTATGTTTGAACACGACATCCTGTAAGAAGAAGATCCAAACATTGTCGTAGAATCTACATGTGTGGAGATGTCCCTGCACACATGCAAATAAGTGCATATTGAGGGTTACTCGGTACATATTTGGGGTCTATCAAAATGGACTTGTATGCAAATGAAGTGAAATAGAAGATCGTGTGAGAAGTTGGAAATCATATTACTACTTGTAAATAAACATACTGTGTGGAAGGGGAAACAACAACAAAATCTGGTCCAGTTTTCAGATTCATCAAACACATGAAACAAGTCGAAGCAGCTAGTTTTGAAGTGCTTCAGTTATCAATTTACAAATGACAAAAAGACAATAAGTTAGGACCATGCTTGTTCATTGCACAACTGTAACAAAATAAAAACTAGAGTTTCATAGGTATTGCAACATATATTATGAAAATACCCTTGAGAAGAAAAACTTATGTGTGTTTTAATTTACTTAGACCTAACTCCCCCTGAGTAGTCAATTAGTCGATCATCCCTTTCCATCGATATCTCTCAAGCAAGTCAAGTGACCACCCACGGTACTAGCTCTCGTAGGCTCATGACCTTAATTACAATAATGGGTGAAGATTTTTCACCCATAACCCGCCCCGCAAACCCGCATAAAACCCTAAAATGGAGGGTTGTGAACAGATCTAGGCCTTTGATTGATGAAAAATGAAGGGTTAAATTATTCCTAGATAATTTATTATTTTAATTAAAAAATATAAAAAGGGATTTCCCTACTCATTAGTCGCGCGTGTAATCAACAATCCCTCATCTTCATTAAAAACCGTCGACCGTACTCCCACTCCCAGCATAACGCTCAACCCTAAATGAGAGATCCAAGGTGGGCGGCTCGGCGGCTCCTAGCAAAACGCAAATTAGGGTTAGTTATGAGAGGTGCGGCGAAGGCGGACGATGAAGTCGGAGCCAGAGGTGCAGATCTGGGCGAATCGATGGCGATTTCGGCGGTTGCGAACGGCGCCTGGATGTGCGATTGGTAGATCGAAGACGACAGCGACGGAGACGAGGCTGTTTCCGGCAGTCGAAGGCGGAGGGCGATGTGAACATCCCATGGCGACGGAGACGATGTTGTTTACGGCAGTCGAGGGCGACGGAGACGAGGCTGTTTCGCATATCCGGTAAGTCTCGATCGAAGACGAAGGCGATCGGATTATTCAAGGCATATGGCAGCAGCGTCGGTCGGAGTATCCCATGGAGGCAGCGACGATTTGATGCCCGGATCTGGTTTCCTCTCCTTAGATTTGGGTTCCTCTCCTTCGGGCTCCCATGGCGGAAGCGACGATCGGATTATTCGATGCCCATGGTGGCAGCGACGGTTTGATGCCTAGATCTGCAATTTCATTTTTAAAGGTTGAATGTTCAAATCCAAATGCATCTTGCATGCAATTTCAATTTCATTGTTGCCTACGATTTCCTAAATTGTCGGTTCATTATTCAATCTCAGAGGTATTCGGGAGAAAAACTGAATTATTCAGGGGTATGAACCGAATTATTCACGTGTATGAACCGATTTTGTGTTTACGGAGATGAGTTTTTTTTTAAATGTATGTGCGGTCATATAAAGGAAAAATGCATCTATACTATTGAATAAGCATGTGATACTATCGAATAATCCAGCGATACCATCGAATAATATTTAGTTATTTGTTAAAATGACATAAGTAATCGAATAATATTGTAACACCATCGAATAATTAAGCTATACCATCGAATAATCAAGCGATATCATCAAATAATCAAGCGATATTATCGAATAATTATTAGTTAAAAGTTCAGGACGTTTTCAAGGTGGTAGCCTCTTAGAACAATCCATCGATGCTATCGCATAATCCGTCGATGCGATCGAATAATCCAGATATACCATCGAATAATTTCAAGAGAGTGCATCACACACTCCCCCAATTCAGCAAGTGGACATGAAAAATCGCGGGTCCCACTTATTTTTAATTTAAAAAAAGGCTAAAATTGCCTTTTAATCTCGACCATCCATTTCATCCAATCAACGGCCCAGATGTATGTTACACAATAAGCCTTGATTACACTTGAATCATCCCCTATATATATATAGTATTGATCATGTGTACACAAGCCTTATTGTGTGTTGCTGTCATGAAATTTGGCGTTATTGTGGTGCTGCTTTGAACTGGCTTCAATTTGGTTGAGTTTATTTTCTCCTAGCAAGCGGATGGTGTGTCCAGGGTCCTGCTGTAGCTGTTTCATGCTGTTTGGAGGTGGCTCTTGCTAGTCGAATTTTGTTCTGTTGCTGTTCATATTGCTGGGAGCTGTTTACTGTCATACTTTTGTGGAATTAAAATGTTACAGGGTTCGGTTTTTTGGTGGGGTTCATGGGTATGTTAGATGGGTCGGGTCTAGTAGGATTTATTCTTTTGGGTGGGATTGAAATTTTTTGGAGAAGGCTTGGTCCATTTGTTGGGCCGGCCTATTGCCTCTACTTGCTATACTTATCCAATCTGATTTCGGCCTTTCTTTTGTTTAGCATATAATATCAGATTTGTATTATATGTTAAATACAAGAGGGGCCCTAGGATTTCAGTTTTTGGATAGATCTCTCGTTTAGGGGCGGTAGTGTCGTTTCATAGTGGGGGTTTTTTAGGTGGGTGATTGATATTTTTTACACAAGCCCTTGGTATGGGCTTGTCTTTTGTTACTCTTTGGCTTATGCCTGATCTATATATTTACCGGTTCAGACAAGTCTTATTGTGTATCATGTACACAAATCTCGGCCTTTGAATCAAATCAAATCAAAGGCTCACAATAATCAAAATAAAGAAAAGAGAAAAGAAAAGAAAAGGGGGCTTTGAATAGTGACGGGGGAAGTAATTTTTTTGGCTTTTTTTTTGTTATTTTCGGCCATTTTAAAAAAAAAAAAAAATTTTGATGTAATTTATTTTTATCTACCTATAGACACCCACTTTGCATATGTTTTGCGGAAAAAAAAAGTACGATAACAATTGAGCTTAAGAGTTTTCGTTTTGTTTGTGCCCAGTTTTATTATTCGGTGGAATTGGTGGGTTTTTTGATATTATTCATTGAATTATATATGTTTATTCAGTGGAATGTAGTTTTTTTTTTAGTTCGAAATCATTTGGAGCCACATTGAGCTTAAGGGTTTTTGTATTATTCATGCCCATATTAATAGTATATATTACCATGGATATAGCTTTATTCAATGGTATAGGTTTATTATTCAATAGTATATATTACCATCGAATAATATTACCGAATAATATTGTAACACCATCGAATAATTAAGTTATACCATTGAATAATAAAGCAATACCATCGCATAATCCGTCAATACGATCGAATAATATAGTGATACCATCGAATAATCAAAATGACTAACCTACAAAACAGACTCATACGACTTAATAATCCTTCATATACTAGTGCATAATCATTCATACTCAACTGCATAATCATCTATGAGAATCAACGACTCAGATTCCTCTATGGGAATCAACGGCTCAGATTTGTGTACATGATACCCGTTAAGGGCTGAGTACACCGGAACCAACCCCTATATATATACATATATAATGTGTGTGATTTTACTATTTTACCCTTTTCAAGTTTAATTTTTACAAATCCTAATCCTTGATTAGTGCTTTGCCCACCAAATTTCAATTAGAATGGATATGGTCTCGGCTTGCTCTTCCACGTTATAGCAAGGGATATACTGGATTAGTATATGATTAGTATAAAGATATATACCCTTTCACTTTCAAATTTCAATTAGTTCGTGATTTCAGTGCTTTGCCAATAAAAAAATATAAATACATAAACTCACCCCTTTTGTAATTTTGAGTTAGAATTGGACTACTTGTGTTGATTTGTTTTTTTTTTTCCTTTTGTTTCACCCATTGGGTACCCGCATCACCCGTGCGGGTCAGATACGGGTGAAAAGGTTTGCGGGTGATGGATGGAGCGTAGGGGTGTTATGTGAGACAAGCTACTCGTGATCGGCTCGGGTTCGACTCGTATAAAACTCGACTCGAGCTCGTTCATTTTCTAAACAAACCGAGTATGAGCACATTTTTTAAGCTCGTTCCAAAGCTCGGCTCGTTCGAATTAAACTCGAATAGCTCGAATTTTATGAAATTTATAAAATTTTCTTAAAGTTATTGTATAATGAGCAAGTAGAATTGCCTAAAGCTCGAAAAAAGCTCGGCTCGAGCTCGCTCATTTCCTAAACGAGCCGAATATGAGCACATTTTTAAGCTCGAGTCAAAATTTAGGCTCGGCTCGAGCTCGTTCATATTCTAAATGAACTAAATATGAACAAGTAATACTCGGCTCGTTCGACTCGAATACCAGCCCTAATGGAGCGGGTGAATTTTTTTTACCCGCGGGGCGGGTGCTGGAGTGACTTCATCCACCCATAACCCGCTTCATTTCCACCCCTACCTATTAGGCTTATGTTTGTATTAACATATCCATATATTCAAAATTTCAGATGCATTTAGCCTCACGTACATGTCTTCCTTGGCAAAGGAAGGTGCAAGTACAAGTCCTAATAGCTATATTATGCCTGGATATCTCCCTCTTTCTACATGTCCACAACTTTTGCAAATTGCTATGTATTCAAGTTAGCATCACATGTGTGGTCCTTACATAAGTGCCAAAACATTTCATATTCCATTTGGCTACGTGCACTTTCTTTTGTTGTCAAGAAATACTTTAATTCAGCAACAAACCAACAAGCAATCAGATGAAGAATTTCAGACAAAGAAATTAACTCAAAAGTTTGATGGAGCCTTGCAGTGAGTGTATTTGATCCATATCTCATTGTCCAAACACTTCATATCCCTCTTTCACTTCCTTTTCTTTGTTATTTGGCGACACTTTATAATTAGCACTTAAAACAAGAATCAAAGGAATAACCCTATGAGAAGAAATGAGTTAAGAAGTTTGTTAGAGTGTTGCGAATATGAGATTGGACTTTCCACTATAATCTACCCAACTTATGAAGGCTCAATCCACCATCGAGTTAATGTTGGGAAACTGAGTATGCAAAACGAAATCAATTGGTTATCTCACATCGGTTATATAGAGAATGTTTGAACAACATATAAGGTTGAATGGTTTCTCTCATTGCCAATTGGTTTTGAGATGAAACCATGGTCGGATTTATATGTTGTTCAAGTCTCCCGTATGTGGGCCCGCACACACGACCTCCCTCTACCTTGTCTTAGCCCCACCGGGCCCAGTCGACTTTAACATGGTATCAGAGCCGGGTTCAGCTAATTGCGGTCTGTGCTTCGGATTATTGGGGTTGCTGATCTTGTTGACATGTCGCGGGCATTGAGTTCTCATTTAAGCGCATTTGGCAAGTGCAACTTGTTGGCTAAAAATGTCGTTGCACTTGAGGGGGTGTGTTGAAATGTGGTTGTCCCACATCGGTTATATAGAGAATGCTTGAACAACATATAAGGTTGAAGGGCTACTCCTCTCATTGCCAATTGGTTTTGAGATTGAACCCTGTTCGGGTTTATATGTTGTTCGAGTCTCCCTTATGTGGGTCCGCACACACGACCTCCCTCCAACTTGTCTTAGCCCCACCGGGTCCGCCCGACTTTAACATGAAAAAGCCCAAGCTAGCTTCTTCAATCCTTGGAGGACATTGCAAAATTTTACAGAAATACTCAAAATAACACACAGGCCTTTACCTTGATGTTGACTTTACTCTTTACTTGACTTTCAAGGGATTCTGTCATAAAATGAGAACACAACAACAAAAATTCATTATCATCATAAATAAAGGGATACATTATATGATTATCATCCCCAAATACCAAGAAACGAGGAATGCAAAAGTCACACTACAAAATAATTACAGGCAAATTAAGTTCATCTTGCCTTGCCAAATTGAACAAGGTCTTGAATAGCTACCTATGGAGTGAGCGTACTGCTCTGAACCATCTCATCTAATGTCTCGGTCAAACACGTACATTCCAATGGTCGCGACTGTGATTCCTCCCACAAAGGTTATGATTTCAATAATTAAATCAAGTCAAAAACTTCCGCTGGAATGTTGGTTTAAGTTAATATCGCTAGTACAACTAATCATCCCCACAGGCCACGTACAGAACCCTAATTCTGTTTGTATTCGACCCCAATAAGGTCGTTAAATCACTAACACCACTAACGACATGATGTTTACAAGAATTGAAATTTTAGATAGCTACAACAGGCGAGAATCCAATAAAACGATAGTTGATTCACACAAGCAGGATACATCGAAAAAATCAACTTGAATACCGAAAATCGAAGGCGAAAATAATTTGAAGGGATTGAAGGTTTCAAGAGCTTGTCGTTTCTCTTCTTTGTGGCCTCACCTCTCTCGATCCTCCTACTTGTCAAATTTGAATTTTCGATTTGAGCGGAGAGATTAGGGTTTTTATACCCCAAACTTCTGCAATGGAGTATAAATACTCCGAATTTTAACATCCTTGAAGGACCAAAATACCCTTTTAATTTGCATGATGAATGATATTTGAATATTTGATCATTTTTGTTTACAACTTTTTTAGACCGATTTCCAAAATAAGCCCAAACAGTTTATGTAATTAGGGGTATAATTTAAACAATCCTTCTCACCTATATTTATAATACTAGCCATATGGGTTAAGGATAATATGAGTTATATCAAATAATACTTTTTTAATATACTTTTTTAAGAAATGGATACTTTTTATTTTTTTCTCAAAAAACAATTTTTTTTTAAGATTATTAATGTAGATTTAAATAAATCAATTAGCATGTCGTGTGGTATATACATTAAAAAATATACTCCATAAATAATAATCAAATTATTTAAAAAGTTGATCAAATGAAGATATTTTGATACACATGGCAAGACATTGGAATATACCATGGATATTTTTACCAAATAGAACCACATACCTACTCCACATATATTGCAAGCTTTGTGCCCTAGCTAGCTTGCAAAGTAAACATACGAATTGTGAATCCAAAGTTCAACCATTTTTTAGGCCAATAACAATTGCCGCCGTTATCTTCTAGCTGATTAGGATAAGTTTTTTTTTTAATTACTCCTTTAAAATAAAGCATATTTTAATTAATTTAACCTTTATTTAATTTATTTTTGATCAGGTAAATGGGTACTCTCGTCCAAACACGCTTAAATTCAGAGTTCTGATTGGATCTGATGCATTATTATTATTATATGAGTATAATTGCATCCAAAACAGCACAAAATTTAAATGCTTAACTAAAATATCTCTTAAGAGTTTGTTTAATTATAATACGTAGTACAAAATATTACATCACCAAAACCTTAATATCCAGAAAAAAATTATTCTGAACTCCATGACCAAATCAATAATATTGTTGGGCCGCTTAGCCCAAAGTTGCATAATTAGGCGGGCCAACGAGCCCAACGTTGTTATGAGAGAGCTGGGCAGTCGCCACGTTACAGCGGCCTAACAACACGTGGCTAAAGCTGAATTCAACACCACCTAGAGACAAGAAAGAGGAACTCCAAACAAGCACACACACCAACACCACACCTGCAAGGCTGCAACTGCAAGCAAACATTGTGAAAAAAAATGGAGGGCGAAGGAAGTAGGGGCAATGGGAAGCAGGAAGAGT
The DNA here is from genome assembly GCA_037127255.1 of Persicaria tinctoria. NCBI lineage: Eukaryota > Viridiplantae > Streptophyta > Magnoliopsida > Caryophyllales > Polygonaceae > Persicaria > Persicaria tinctoria. The sequence continues at coordinate 15,758,018 of JBANSL010000012.1, forward strand.
ACAGGAGAGGAGGGGGTGGCGTTTCCATGAGGTTGAACAAGGGTTGTCTTTCAACCTTTGCTTCTGTCCAACAAGGCCTTGTCTATGTCAAATCCTTTTTTGTGCGTCAGGTACTTAATTCCCTTTTTATTCTAATTAGTTCTTTAATTGTTACTTTATTATTATTATAAAATTATTATTAGGGTGAATTGCTCCGTACCAATCACAAATTGGTGTAATGGTTGTGAGACTACATCTCATGCTAAGAAGCTCGAAATTCGAATCCCTTGGAAACATGGAGTCGTTTGTGGGTGGGAGGGTTAACCTCTTAAATACAGTAGATCACACAATACCCGATCCAAATGTAGAGCGATTGAGTTGATCGATCTTGATTAAGATAAAAAAAGTATGGTGAATTGCTGGAAATTGTATTGTATAGTATATCTTAGGCTCCGTTTGCTGATGTAAATAGTTTTTCTTAATTTTTTATTTTAATATTTTGTAGTTTTAAATAAGTTAAAGGTAAAATTATAGTTTAATGAACTTTCAAAATTATATTTTCAACAATTATTCATCCCAGACTTTTTATCTTGTATTCACAAATTTATTAATTTTTTCCATCTCATACTCTAGTTTGTATTAATTATCTATTAGTTGGGTTATCTAACTTCTTACTAACTTATTATAAACATTATCATTTGATATATATATTTAACCTACTCAATTCATCGATCAGTTTCAACTTTCAACTATCTTAATTATCAGCTTCAGCTACTCTATTTGTTACTAGTTACTACCTTAATTTAATCATCAAATTTTAGGAGTTGACGATTTTTCAAATCATGTTTGATCATAATAATGTCCTTAAACATGAAAGTTGTTGCAAAATTGGTCACTCCGTTGTAAATATTTTCAACTATATGTCACTAGAATTAGTGGCATTTTTGCAAGTATCAAAATGAACTTATTGCATCTAAATCATCCTATGTACTTGATATGATCTAATTGCTTATTTTTTGCTGGAACTATTTTCACAAAATGTTTTTCTTTGAAAAAAAAAATTGAGTTGAGATTGATAATCCAAAGATGATTCGGAACACGTTTAATGAGTAACAGGGGAAGAAGTTGACGGCAAGGAGCGAGGAGGAGCTCACGGCAGCTGACCTCGAGGCGACGAAGATGCAAGTGGAAGCCGCTGATGCTGCCGAAGATGCCAAGAACCGCATTCACAAATCCTGAACGAAATTACTAGATACCCTCCTTTCATCCCATCATTTATAAAGGCTAACAAGGTAATGAATCAAACTATAGATGTACCTCATGAAATATAACTTCTTAACTACTCTCTGCAACATAGAAAGTTTATATTCATAGTGTGTTTTAATCCCTACTGTAAGGTTTTGATCGATTAGTTAATATTTTTATTATTATTATTTAGGGATAGTTTAAAATAGTTTTGTTTTCAACTATTAGCAATCAGCAATAGAAATATAAAGTGGAAGATAACTTGGAATAGGTAATTTACATTGCATACTTTGGGCTCCGTGTTGATCTTATTAGAGAACAAGTGGGTGGACTACAAAGCTGAGTATTGTTTGTTCATATTCAGGTCGTTTAAAAATGAGTCGAACTTGGCTTTAATTTGAACTTGGGCTTAAAAATGTGCTAGGAAATGAAAGAGTTCAGGCTTTTGCCGAGCATTATACAACCCTATTTGCTCATAAAATAGTAATTTAAAGGAAGTTTAGAAATTTCACATAATTCGAGCATAAATGAAGCGAACCGAGCTTAAAAATATGCTCATCTTTGACCTGTTTAGAAAATGAGCGAGCTCAAACCAAACATTTCTTGAGTTGAACCTGAACCGAGTTCGAGCTACTCGACTCTTATAACACCCCTACTTACCGGACTCGGCGTGACATGTTTCATATTAGACTGTTAGAATACAACATGGATGCGAATGGTATCGAAGGTGTGACCGATTTTGAGATGACAATGTCGTTTAACGACCTTAAGTTCAAAACATCTCATAACTGCAACAAACGTGTAATATACACACTATATATTTCGAGACTCGGAGGAGGCAATCAATGGATTCATCAGATTCATTTTTTGGGGGCGACACCCGAAGGAGCTTCCAGCCGAATGTAGTCGTACATGATCCCTTGGAAAGGGCTGGCACCCTTGGTCTGCTTCAGGTATATGGTATTTTCGCCCTGCTTCAGCTTACCTCCTTTCACGTCAACGTTGAACATCCAGTAGAGGCCGTGGATGCCATGCCTTGCGATGCAGTTGTCGCTGCCCATTTCCGCTGCTGTGAAGATCACTTCCCCCTTCTCGTCGTTCACTCGTATCTAAGCATCCAAAATGTACAAGCTAGTTAATCTAACCTAAAATATCAATCCAGATGAGGACTATACTGAAGTTCATTGGGACCCGTGTGCTCGGGCGCACAAACCAAGTGAACAATAGGAGGAGTAGCTTACTAGTTTATATAACTTGTTCGTTCATATTTTCAACGTGGGACTCTTTTTGGTCTCTTCAGATATCTCAATAGACCATAAGATCCCTAATTATCATATCCGTCTCATAGGATTTCAGTTCGAAAGTGTTTTTAAGGAACTTTATTAAGACAAAAAAAAACAGATAAGGAATCAACATTTTTCCTTACCTCTAACATGGAGTTCGTTGATCCTGCAACTGCCACTCTCAATTTGTACACTCCTGAGGCTACATTTTCGAGTTTGAACTTGATCTGCCATGTTGTCCCGTTGTACCGGTCTTTCACCTTCCTACGAATCTCGACAAAAATGTGTCTTAACACCGCGTAATCATAGAGTATAAACTGAACTGGTGTTTATATTACCTTGTTACTTGAGCAAAGAACCAATCCTTCTTATAATTGCCGCCATCGACATTGTAAACCATATCTTTATCTGAATAGAGCTCAGTGTACCTCTCCCAGAGTCCATACTGCCTGAACTTATCGGGATGATCAACGTATAGCTTGTTTACGTACTTAGGGTTGGGATCTGGGATGAAGAACTCCTTGGCTGTGCGCTCAGGTTCGCCTATTTCCCAAAGCGTAGGACCGTCCCTAGGTGGTTGGTATACAATGTTGCCAAGGTCTATGTTACGACCTGGTTCAGGTTTCCGAGTATGAATAGTTGGATTCGTTTACCATGGAACAAGATGTCGACGTGCTAAAACATGTTGGTCAGATCAACACCAGAATGAGAGGGAAGGATTACCAATAGTTACGTTGATGGTTGTTTTGTGTCTGAAGTCTCCAATAAATCCGGGGACCCAACCAAAGAGATCATAGGTTCCAGGTCGTACGTTGTCGATGGTGAAGCGGCCTTCAGAGTCGGTATTTGTCCAGAACTGGTAGCCCTGTTAGCCAACAAAAGACATGAGCTAGAGTAGAGACTCATACAACCAAAGCTAAGAAACCGGGAAGATGCATTTTAGATTTATATAGATTGGTGAATTACCTTGCATTCTAGCTGCCAGGATCCAGCTTTTCCGGGATTCGACAACCCAACGTATGATTCACTTGCTGGTATGTCATGGCTATCAACAAACCTGATTAAAAGACCATCATGGATACATATAGGGAAACTCAGTAGCTTGAAGAAAACAGTTCAACTTCCTGAAAAGCGCGAATCAATTACTCGACTATGTTCCTTCTTCCATGAGTTTCACCTGTCATAGACGAATAATTTGCCTGTCACGTTTGCGCGTTGGTAGCCTTTGAGGAATTCATCAGAGGCAGGGAAGCTATACGGCCAGGCATCAGCTTCTTCCTCCATCTGAGTATCACATATATGCCTTTGTTAGCAGTTGTCAATTTGATAGAATCATTAGTCAGAACTGCAACAAGAGGATTTCCCCTTAATGTCCTACCTTCTTCTTAGCATCATCCCATAGCAAGTTGACATTTTGTCCCTTGTCGGCTTTGTTAAGGTACATGAAAACAGGTCCGAGGACCTTCTTCCATGGCTCCCCGTCAACAAACTTGGGTATCACGTTCTCTCCGGAGTAATGGGCACTTACAAACATCTGGTGGTTCCAAATTGAAAATTCTTTAACATGGTATACCTAAATGTGAGCTATGAGATGAAAAGCCAAGAAGCAAAGATTTGCTTACTGCTAACACTGATGGACCAACATGAGAGGTTAGGAATTGTTTGTTGGGTCCTCCAGTCCGGAACTCGTAGCTAGGTGTGATTTGCCAGAATCCCATAGGTGGGTCATTGCTATAGAATCCATGGACCTGAATATCATGACTTTCGTCAGAGTATTGGTATTTGTCATCCACCTACAATATGTACAAGATGTAAAGGATATCAAGACTCCATTACCCATGAGCAAGTAGATCAAATTATGTTCATTGTTTCAACTCAGATGTTGAGCCTTATGTAAGAAATTCGAGCACAAAGATTGATGTAGGCTGAACACTCATCTACAACATTTGACTCCTAGAGCATGGAATGTTTTTTAAAAGTACAGTTGAGACATAAAAACAAATAAATTAGTAATGAAATATACCTCCCCCTTGAACTCCGAATCTATGGGATTGACTAGTTGAACAGCTTCAGGATATTCAAGAGCTTGGCCACGACCTTTCATTCGATCCTCTGGTAGAGGCATCTTCCTTCGCCTGTTATCCGCTACTACCACGTTTCTAAACCTGTCCAGACCCAGAACCATTTCTTAGAAAATCACCACTTGTTTCACAAGCAAACATTTGTATCAAATTATCCATCAAATTTTCATGATTGATAAATGGAAGCCCCTTGTGTCATACATAGTCCTCCGCCTCTGGACAGCAAAAACCTATCAAGTAGCTCTGGCTAAAATGTAACAAAATCTTCACGTGAAGACACAAAAGGAAGGTACAAAGAACAACACATACTTCGTTCTGAATAGCTTGAAGGCAAGCCTGGCATTAGGGATGGTGCAACCAGGCCACTTTTGACGCTGCAAGATACCATAAGAATAGAGACCCGATTCACCGCGCAGAAGAATGTACCTGGAGATCAATGCAACACCAGCTCATCTTCAAAACGGCTGACTTGTCGCAAGTGAACAAAAGGAAATACTATAGTACACACACTACATAGAATTGAACACACATTCCAGTTTTTCGTTGAGGATTTGTTCTTGTACAGGACGACTAAAACCATTATGTATGAGCTTCCAAAACCTTGAGAATGAACAACACATTTATCTAACATAATTCCCCTTGACATAAAACATCGACATTAAAGTTTACATACCTTAAATCAATATCCAATGGAACCGCTTTAGAGTCTTTAGCATCAGGGTTATAATTTCTCGAGAATGACACCTCAATTTGGTCTTCTGTATCCACTATGACGCGGAAAGTTGTGCACTTCAGCCTGTAAAACAATCAGGAAATGATTCACAACTCACAACACAACCAAGAGTTCTAATCTACTAAGTCAACTAGTTCAACTTATGATCAAACTTATCAAGTTCTTCAATAGTTTTCTTTACCAGTTTTAGATAGAACCATGGATTTATCTAAAACCCTTACAATTGAACATACTAATTTCCAACTATTCATTGAAAGAAAGATAATTCAAAGCAATGCAAGTATGCAAACAGTGAAAACAAGGTGAATACCTGTCAAATGTTCCCTTTGTTCCCTTTGTTCCAGCTGGTGCCCACACAATATCCCAGTATCTACATACAGTAAGAAACCCAACATGAAATTGGTAATCTTGTTTCAATTAAGACTTCAATCATGTGAATCAGTAACAACAAATTAGTAGACAGGAAAACTAATTGATTTACCCTCTATCATCTTCTGGATTAATCACATCAAGGATGTTGTCGACCCCATTGTATTTGATTCCGATAATATGTCCATCTGGTTTCGATATTGTGACAGCTAGAATGCCATTATCCACCATCACCTGAAATCCGAAGGAAAATCTCCAAAATGAAGTTCAATTGACATGGAAGACAAACAGATATATACCATTTATACACTAACGACCACACAAATTCCCCCCGCAATTTTTTTAGGGTTCCGGGATTCGTAATTCCAACACCACCGGCAAATAGCGGGGACGAAGCGAAATTGGGAAGTTGGGAAACAACGCATAACACAAAAGATCATGGTGACAACGTCAACAGATATCTGCACAATCTGCACTGTTTTGGGACCGAACGAGACACTTCATTTGGGATTTGGGATTTGGGATTTTGGGGAAAGCTTCAATTGCGAAGCGCGAAAATTATATACGCAGTAAATCATCGTCTGATGACTCTGAATCATAGCATCACTTCTCCAATCCAACGCAAAAACTAAATACACCGCAAATTAGGATTTAAGCACCGTGTCAATATGAATGCGTGACCACGTCGATATGAACGTGCCACCACCATGAAAGTGGTAGCTAAACCCTAGTGTTAACTTGCACGTTAATAAGGACGTGACACCATGTCAATAAGGACGTGACATTATGGTGTATCTAACAACACCCCTAGTAAATCGTGGCTTTAAATGTTGACCGATTTGGAGGTTTGACTAATTACTTTCTAACCATTTATGCTTTAGACATGGTAGCAGTGTTGGAGAAGGGCGTCAGGTGTGCTATGTAATAAGAAGGTGTCTGTGAAACTGAAAGAGAAATTCTACAATGTGGTAGTACGACTTGCGTTATTTGTATGGCTTTGAGTGGTTGCTGAGATGGGGATGTTGAATTAGATGTGTGGGCACATGAGACTTGACATAATTACAAATGGGGGATTTTAGGAACAAGCTAGGATAAGATGTGGAGACATGGTTGCACTGTGTTGATTTGGACACATTCAAAGGAGACTCCATTCGGCGCTTTTTCGTAAATGTGAGAGTTTGGAGCTAGGAGCTACTCGGGGGAGGAGGGATAGACCAAATAAAAGTTAGATGGAGGTCATTCATCAAGATTTGACTCTCTTTGCCCTTGCCGAAGAAATGACTATGGATAGAGATCATTGAAGGAGGAGTAACAGATTTTTAGACTTTTGTGTTTATTGCTTATGAGTTACATCTCTATCCCTAATTTTAGTTGCTTCTATATTTGTTTTATTGCATTTCCCACTTTACCTCTGGTTGGTCTCCTGCAGACATGTCTCTTGTCTCTTGAATCTTTTGGAAACACTCTCGATCTCGACTAGTTCGAAAAAGAGTGCGTACATCTCAACCCAACGACCCCTAGACTCCCACTTGATTATGGAAAACATTGAATTGTTGTTGTTAAATTCGAATCCACCTCACCACATATGATACAACGGTGGGGTGGATTATAGGATTATTATAATCACCGCATAATTATGCAGTGATTAGCGATGAACATCTTTTTAGTGGTGTTGAAAAAAAAACTTTAAATCTTCAACTGCTTAGAAAATTTAGTTTTTCTAAGGGTTATACAGAGTATAACTTATATATGTCTCATAAAATAACTTTAAAAGATAAAAAATAATACTGTAATAAAATCTAAAATAATTTTGCTAGCTTTGCTTTTTCTTACTAATAAAAAAGAAAAGAGGGAAAAGAAAAGAACATACACTCTTGTCGGAGGTGGTGATCTTGACCGGAGGTCCAGACCGAGCTGGCTTCGGAGCTTGCGCAGGCGCAGTGGATGGTTCCGAAGAAGGTTGTGCTGCTTCTTGATCAGGATCAACAAGTGCTGCTGCGGACGAAGACGAAGATGGAGTCGTCTTCGGTGAAGGCCGAGGAGGAGGAGGAGAGGGCATTTCCTTCCTAAACAAGCGTTCATATGGATTAATTATAACCATCCAATATCAAACATTAATTGTACCCGTAATTGAGTTTATTGAATCAATCTCCAACTTACACTGAGATGATAGTGTTAACTAGCTACAAGTTACCTAGCTATATACATTGGACTTGATTTGGCTGAATCATATGTTCATAACTGGTAACGATTTCACTCTATAGTTAACTGTAAGGATTTCATGGGGAGAGCTATTACTTTAAAAAGGCTAGATGGACAAATATTGTGTGTTACATTTACATATAAGTATGAATATTATGTTATACAAATATAATATTATGAATTGGTGATATAAATTAATACTCTTGTGTTAAAATACAAGTTGTTTGACTTTTCGTCATGTTTTTGGAAGCTAAAAACTCTATAAAACATTAATTTTTTTTTAAAATGTTATATTTATTAATAATACGTATAATCTATTATTTTCAAAAATCAAAACAAAGTTAATAATTTATAGAGTTTTTATCTTATTAAAAAACTTACTGATCGAAACATCTTACATTTTGAGTTATGAAGGGAGTTCGTAAGTGATTTTTTTTAAGTGGGGATATATGCATAGTTAATATAGTATTTATATAAATGTAGCATAATACGCGTCGTTTCACTGTAATGTTTGAAAATGACTTAAGCTTTTATGTTGAAAAGTACGTGCGTACTCTCGAAATTTAACATATAAAAGATAGTAGGAGATATGTACTTGGAAGAATAGACCTTGGAGGCGCAGGTTGTGTTCTTGGATGAAATTGAAACCTTGGGGCAGGTAACCATGAAGGCGCAGCTCTTGGAGGAGAATGGCCCATACGAGAAGATAATGTTTCCACTGAGGGCAACATCGAGCTTCAGATCCTTCTTCGAAACCGCCTTCTTCTTCACCCTCGACTTCCCGTGCACCCTTATCTTCATCACCCTTGAGCTACCCGATCCCTGGATCATGCTTTTCACCGAGCTCTGCCCTAACTGCGCCTTGTACTCATTCCAATTCACCTCCATCAACATCGACTCGAGCTTTGCTGATGTCATCGGGTTTTGGTTGTCCGATTCCAAGTAGAATTCGAAGTCTGCTGACACCAATGTCTGTCCATAATAATGCCATTTTAGAGTTGTGCACTTTTTTTTAAAAAAAAACATACAAAATAAATAACAAGAAAACAATCTTGTCAGAACATCTGTAACAATTTTTCTAAAATTTCTTTAAAATAGAGAAACAAAATGTATATTCTTTAAATTATTTTTGCTTCAACTCCAACCACTTTCTCATTTTTAAGATTTGAAGAATGATTTGCTTTTGGAGGATGCAGTAGAATTAGAAAATCTCTCTATTTTTTCTATTATTTCTCCATTTTTTAGAATGAGATAAAAAAAATATGTTAACAAAAAAATACCTTTAAATCTATTAACCAAACAATTTTTTTTTTTTTAAGTTAAGTCAACCTGATCATCGGCGAAGGCGTTGTTGACGTTGAACCTGGGGACGGCGAGGCGCTGGACCTTGACGATGGGCGCGTCGGATTTGGTGAACGCCACCGACAGCACAAATCCGACAATGACGGCGACGATCACCAGCAGCAGCAACACCACCCCGCAGACTATCTTCCCGGTGTTGTTTCTGCCTCCGCCCACCTGCCCCACCTTGTCGTAGTCGCAGAACGCTCCCGGTCGGCTGGCCGGCCAGCTCCTATTCCGCCCCGGCGGCTTCGGTATCGGGCGGTCCATCCACGATACCGAATATTTAATTAAAAGGAAAACTAATTTATTACTCTATGTTTTTCCTTTTGTTTTTTTTTCCTCCCGTTTTTCTTCCTAGTCGGAAGGGAAACGGGAATTACGAATATTTTCTTCCTATTGGTGGGCGGTTTGGTTTGGAGGTTTCTACTAATTGATTAGATTTTGTGATCTTAGGAAGATTGAAAATGGGATAGAGAGGGAAGAAAAAGATTCATTTGGGTAGGTGCGTTGGTTTTTGGTCAGGGATGAAGAGTTCTATAATTAGTTTTGCTATATCCAGGCCTTCAAAATTGGATGGACATTTTTTGTTGTTGTAGATTGCGTTTATGGTTTTCTTCCAAATTGGATGCATTTTTATTCAATTTTCGGCTTTTAAATCACTTCTTACGGGGATTTAAACTCAAATATCGGGTAAAGAAATGAGAGTTTTATGTGATCGAATTCACCCTGACCTATTGTGGTTTGCAATTTTATTAATTTAGTGTATGTGTGACAAAACAAATGATGGATCACAAATGCACTGTTACTGTTGAGAGATTTGGTATGGGAGTGTACCTCCTACATTGATTATAAAAGACTAAAAATGATGGGTTATAATGAAGGGTGAAACTCTGCACAATAGCTTAAGCTTTTGTGTTAAGTTGGTGGATTCCGACCTTATAACCGCAAAAATAATAATAATAAATCAATGTAACCCGACACATATAAGCCCACTCTATCTATATATATAACATTAAAATATTTTCAATTCTCGTACTCCCTTTATTAATTAAAAAAATGTCATTTTAGAGTGTATATATTTTTTATTTGAAAAATGCACATCTATCTGTAACATGCTGTATCAATGTGATATGTTTACTTTCTAAAAAAAAGTGATATATACCTTTATTCTTTTTTTTTTAGAAAGCTAAGATTTGGATAATGTCAGGCTTTACTATACCACAATTTAAGAGCGTCTTTCCAAATGAGAACATCAAATTCAGGATGAGATACCAAGGATGGTTACATCAAATGAAAACCATATATGTAGATTGGCCACCTTATCCGACATCAGCGACTTGGTTGTTTTCTCGAAAAACAAGCAAAAAAATCACATTTCTTGCAACGAGCAGACCTGGTTGATTTCTTGCAATTGGGCCTAAACTCTAATGGGCCTATTAGGAATAAACTTCAATGGACCGTGTCCACTATTTTCTGGGGTGCTGTACCTCTTTCCCATCACACTTTCAATAAACAATCAAAACTCAAAAGTAATTAGTTGAACTACAAAAACAAGCTGTAGATCAGATAAAAAAAAACATAAAAAGCTCCGAGAATCTTTTCTGTGATCATGATTATGGACAGGTGCACTGGTCGAACCAATCACTTATAACAACTGACACCCTCTCTTTATGAACGATTCTTAATTTATTTATAATGCAAAGTGAGAGGTTTAATTAATTCGTAATCTGTTTTAAGGATAGTGGATGTCTGATCATCACACAGAACCAACCACTGATTTATTATATTGTACATTTGTACCTCAAAAACTTTTTACCAATTTGATTGTAGATGCTGAATTTGTTCTCTTGTTGCAATACATAATCAGTTTACACTCCTAACTAATTAGACATTATAAGTCAAAACACTATTTGAAACTAAATCTGGTCGGGGAGTTTCATGCTTACGCTTTGTAGAGATGTAGAGATCTAACCTATATTTATATAGACCAACTTGCAACAAAAGAATATGGATTTGTTCTTAAAAAAAAATCACACATTCACACATGTAACCGATCGAATTACATGCATATGTATAGCTGACTCTATTCATTAATTTCTAATATTAGATGTCATTTGACTTCGGACATGCTTTTTAATAAGTTAATTTTTTTATATAAAATATCATTTTTTTATTAATTTTTTCTTAACTTAATATTTTTTAATAATAAGTATGAAATTAGGAAAAATAAATAAAAATTGATATTTTTATAAAAAAAATAATTAGAATTTTAAAAAGACATGTTGAAAAGTTAAACGGTGTATAATATGAGACGAAGGGATTACCAACTAAGTTTTGTGCGCGTTAAGAAAGACAAATCAATTAGAAAGATGTGCATTTTTTTTAATAATTATATGAGCGTTTACAATTAAGAATGTTATCTTAATGATAGAGTAAACGCGATAACATTTACAATTGAAACTCTGCCAGATTTTTTAAAAAAATTATTAATTAGGGATCCAATGCCAGCCAAATAATATAATTTTCTATGAGGTTACTTTACCGATAACATTACTTGTCTATCCAGTAAACAGATATTAACTAATAATTTTATTTCAAATATATAACATATTTTGTGCATACACGAGATTATATAAAGGTACAAAACATTTTTATGGAGGTAGGCACCAATCAAACAAAAAAACGTTCACAATTCACAAAGGCCTTCCTTTATATGGCAAAAGCTTTCATTTTGCTTGAGACACAAATGAGCAAGTCGATCCAAATCCAATAAAAGATTTTTTATTTTAATGTCAGGGATAAGTTTATTTATGAGCTAAAAAAAAGAAATCAAGAATAGCTTAAACAGGTGTGTTTGTAGTACGGTTGGTAATATTTGTTTAATTAAAAGGTTAGGTAGTGGAAGTCATCACTAGTTATTTTTGTTTTATTATGATTGGGCTGATGATTGACACTTGTCCTATGGAGAATCGAGATTAGGATATTTACAAATCGTGGGCTTCTTGAATTTCATTGGACGGCGTGGGTGGGCCCACGTGACTCTGGCCAATCAGGGGCCAGCCTTGTGGAGCGGCCTCAACAACCTAGAAATCATCAAACTCCCATTTCCGGTAAATTAAAGTAGAAAAAAACCCCACCACCCTCCCATCTTTCCCGCTTTATAAATTAAATTAAAATAGAGTACTCCGTATAATCTATATCTATATCTATATAACATAACATAAAAAGTTGTGTTCAAGAGCTATTTATTGCTACTATTAAATACATAAAAATTTACACTATTTTTGTTTTCTTATTCAATTTGAATCAACTTTGTTTCTTTAGCTCAATGGTTATAGGTGTTGGGGATTACCTCTTGGTTGAAGGTTTGAACCTTCATAGCTAGTAGCTACATCTTTTATTGTTTTCTTGGTCATTAAATTTATATATGTAATATATAATATATAATGTTTTTTTTTACCAATTTAATAAATTGTTAGTTCAATTATTTCTCCAATTATATAAAAATTATGTTTATTTATTAATTATTAATTTAAATTTATTAATTTAACTTTAATTCAAAAAAATAATAAAGGACTTCTTCATGGCTACATCTTTTATTCTTTTTTTGGTCATTAAATTTATATATGTAATATATAATGTTCTTTTTTTTTTATCAATTTAATAAATTGTCAATTCAATTATTTCTCCAATTATATAAAAATATGTTCATTTTTTTTTATCAATTTAATAAATTGTCAATTCAATTATTTCTCCAATTATATAAAAATTATGTTTATTTATTAAGTTAACTTAATTTTTTTCATTAGGAGGATTGCCTTTAATTCAAAAATAATAATAAAGGCTTCTCTTTTCATCTTCCAAATGAATGTTTACTATCTCCAAATGAGAGTTTTTTTTTAAAAAAAATAATAATAAAATTAAAATTAAATAAATAAAAGCATTTGGTTTATTAAACCGGTTGAACCGGACCAAACCAAGAAAAATAAAATAAAATGGAGAACCGGTTCAAGTCAACCGCTCCTTCCTTCTTCCTCCTCCTTCCCGTGTAAGTTCAAACCGCACCCTTTAATGGTGGTTTTTAATTTCGCGACGTTTCACCTCCAAAACGTCTTCATTAACTTTGATTCAACATCCCCATGTCAAAAACGTGTTTAGTTTGTGATATCATCAACGAATTCAGCCCCATTTTCGTCCAAGTTCGTTTTGCCCCAAATCGAATTTGGTGTCGTTTGTGATGATTTTTCAACCGTTTCTTGCAATTGAATACACCACATTGATCACCAGAAGAAGCGGAAGAGATTGGTGCAATCAATTTGATATGTTGTTCTCATTTTAAGATCGACTATAAAAACCCTTTCAACCTTCGTAAGCTCCGTCCACCATTGAAGGCCAATTTCCAAGCTCTGGATCTGGTTCATCGTGTTCTAAAACCTGTAATCTACAATCCCATTCAAGTTTTTTTGAGAAAAGCATGGAAAATAGAATATGCCCAATTTCATATTCGATTTGTCGGAGCCACCTCGCCTGGCTTCGTCCACCGCTACCAGAGCCACCTAACGCCTCCCATATGTGCGCCAAGGCGTAGGGATCCCACAACCATCGCCTCCTCCACCGCATGATCTGTCGACGCCGCCAGGGATCGCCGAAGTGGTGCCGGATTTGATCTGTTGTTGTGCTGGGCTGTAGGAAGAAGAAGGCCTAACTACGAAAAAACTCCCAAACATTCTGTTTTGGTAAAATATGCCCTTATTTCAGTTTTATAATTTATAAAAAGTATCCCACAGTTTTAGAATGTAATATTTAGAATGTTGTTGCTGTATATTCAATTTTGGAAACATTTTTATATGGTATGTTCAAATATCATTCATTGGTTTTTTTATTTCTTTATTTTGGATGATTACTATTTATTTTATTTTGTGGATTACTACTTTATGTATTTAATTTTTGTTTTTTAATTTAGTTCATTTATTTGTAAAGGAAGACATCTATCTTAAGGAGTCTATTATCTTAATTTAATCATTTCATAATAATTTATTAATCTATATATATCATCTATCTATCGATATATACACCAAGTCTATAATATCTATATACAATCTATATCTAATAATATTATCTTGATTTCTTTATATGGATGATCCAACTTCTACTTCATTGTCAAAAATATATGGTATGTTCAAATATCATTCATTGATTTTTTTATTTTTTTATTTTGGATGATTACTTTTTATTTTATTTTGTGAATTACTATTTTATGTATTTAATTTTTGTTTTTTAATTTAGTTCATTTATTTATAAAGGAAGACATCTATCTTATAATGAGTCTATTATCTTAATTTAATCATTTCATTCATGTCTATAAATACAAGCCCGGTAAATAATTTATTAATCTATACGTATCATCTATCTATCAATATATACACCAAGTCTATGATATCTATATACAATCTATATCTAATAATAATAATAATAATAATAATAATAATAATAATAATAGAAAAGTTGTGTTCAACATAATAAATGCGTATTTTTTTTAAAAAATATACATTAAATAACAAAATTAATTCAAATTTATCAAAAATGGCAATTTATTTGTGATTGTCACTTTGTTGCGGCTTATTGTATGTTCGTATACTTTTATCTTCCAAAAAGCTCTAATATATGTTATATATATATATATATATATAATATTTTCATTTTTATCATTATCTAAATCTTCTATGTATACATTAAATAATTACGTGTAGTAGAAAGTCGCAAGTTTATGAATTGTTTACCTCTAATCCTTAATTTTATTTTATAAATATCTATCTCATAAATAACATAGTATTAAATCTATTAGTTTTTTTATTCTTTTTTTTGTCCACAAACATATAATAGAGAGAAGTTTAATAGTTTTTCTCATCATAAAAATAAGTTACAATTAAGCAATAAAGAACAGAGATTTTTAAAATAAACCAATTAAATAGTATTAAACCGGATTGGGTTAACTTTGTAAATAAATCGGTTTTTTGGGTTACTTTGTGCATTTCCCTCTTAAAATATATTCTTATATCAATATAAATAAAATTTAAATGGTACTAAACATATCTCTTGCATCACTATAGGCAACTTACTATAATAATCTACAATAATCCTAGAAAAAGTGTTGTGTTCAGCTCACTATAAATGCACACCTCATTACTTCTAATATTTTATCAATTTAAAATTCAAAATTATAATTCTTTGAATTAATAACAATAATTTCTATCTTTTCATCTTCCAAAATTTGTATATTTATTAATTTAAATTTATTTATTTTTGTATTAAATTGAATGTCTTGAACCCAAAGATACAAATGCTAGGTTTCTTAGAATATTGCACCCCGCCTTAGCTCGTGAAATTGATTACTTTCCTTATTCTACGCCTACTGAACTTTTACATTTAGCTATGACAGTGGAAAGGAATGTTAGATACAGGAGCCAAGGTGGTAGAATGTCGAGTGGGCAACCCCAAAGGCGGCACCAAGGCCATGTGCAGCAGCCCCAAAGGAGGTTTGATGCCGACTCAAGGGACAGAGCAAGCCAACCCCAAGGGAGGAGTTGATGTCATCCTCAAGCGAAAGAAGAAGGCTCCACCTTGGGAGTCGTTAAAAAAACGGCGTTAATTATTTTATTATTTATATTTCTTATTTTTTATATATATATTCTATTTTTAGTAACTCCTATGTTAGTTGGAGTCTAATTATATAATTGCTTATTTTTAGTATTTCTTAGTTAGATTAAATAAGATGGTTAGGATTTTAGATTAAGTTTTATCTTCTAGGTTTATTTATCTTTAGGATTAAAATTCTATCTTTATCAACCTAAATTCTATCTTGCACGGTAGAATTGGTTATTAGGTTTTCTATTTAAACATTGTAGTTCTATTGAATTAAAACAGATTGAATAGAATTGAGGAACCCCTTTATGGATTAAAGGGTTCTTCGATTTCAATCCCAAAAAAAGCCTTCGTGTTCTCGTGTTCTAAAGTCTCTCGGTATTACACTCATCATCGTCATCTTTTGTTCTTCTTCATCACATCATCGTCACCTTGGTTCGACATCATCGAGCCCAACCAAACATAACCCTAGAACCCAAGCCGACGCTACAAGGAAGCTCGACGCTTGGTGGCAGCGCGTCCGGTCTCCTGCGCTCGTGTGCGTTCCAGCCGCTCGCGCACCCTCGCTGTCTCGTTGTCCTGCTCTCGATCGCAGCCACTCGCCATCAGCAAGCCGGCAACGTTCCGCGTCCGCACACCCTGAGGAGCTATCTCCTGTGTGCTCGGGGACTCGTCCAGCAAGCGCGCGCCGGAGCCTCGCACCGTTCTTCTTCTTCGCTTCCTTTGTTTCCCTTTCATGTTGATTAATTCACCAGTTTTAGATTAATTAGTTGTTTTCCATCGCTGTTAGTGTTTCACTTTCTTAAGTTAAGAACTTTAGTTAGTTTAGTTTTATTTAGTTAATAATTAGTTTAGTTAATTTGTGTCAATTCAAGAGAAATCAAGGAGCATAAGCAAGATCGACGTTTTTAATTTAGCAATTGGTCGCCCTAGCCGATTGCTATACATCATAAGTGAAGGCCGAATGCCTCAGGAGCCCATCGACAAAGGCAAAGCGCCTTGGAACGGACGTGATTCGTCTGGGGCATCTACTGGCCCTAAAGGGAGTAATCCTAACTCTTCTCCTCTTAAACCTTTGTACGTTCCTTGCTTTATATGTCAAGGTAGAGGACATGCTATGAAGGATTGCCCGAATACGAAGACTTTCATGATTAATCACCTAGGCAAAAATGGATATGAAAATTCTAGTGGTGAAAATGATGAGCATGTTAATAATGATCAAGATCTTAGTTTACTTGCCTGTGATGATAATGATTGCGTTGGATATGAGCATGATGATTCTTTGATTGATTTAAGTGTTCAGCCTATTCTTTGTGATGATAATCAAAGAGAAGATTTGTGCTTAGAAAAAGGCAAAGTTTCTAATATGATCATTGATGGTGAAAATTCTCCTACTATTGCCAGCCTTGAATTAATTGAAAATCCGGCCTTGAAAACGGATGAAAACTTACTAGCATTGGATGGAAACTTAGAGATAAATGAACAAGCTAAAGTGCATATTCAATTAGAACCTTATGAAGATGCTATGAAATATGAATTGTGTACTAATAAAGTTTCTTTTCTTGATTTTGTAGAAAGCTCTAATGTTCTACAAGATGGCGAAGCCAAGATCAAATCCATCCAACAGTGGTCAACCCCTGCAACAATCGGCCTCGAGAAGAGTTTCCATTGGCATGAGGTATTCGATCCAGGAGTTCGTGTGGATGCATTTGCGGAATCTTATGCAACCTTGGATTCGAGGTCGAATCCTTTTCAAGAAAGGGGGAATGATGCAGGACCATCCAACACACCTCCGGACACACCTATACTTGGGGATGGACCTATGATTCAAGCTCGTGAGAATGATGTCATCCTTAAGAGGAAGAAGAAGGATCCACCATCGGAGAAGGTCGAAAGGTGGAAGCTTGACGTTTTTACATTCGTTCATGCTCAGTTGACAGCTTTTCGACGTCTCAGTAAAATAGGTCGTACGGAGTCAATATTAATCGGATTGGATCGTGCCATACCTTGTCGGAACGAAGACAAAGAGATCTACAACTTTGTTGTTGAAGGTTTTTCCAGATTCGACCTAGAGCTTGGCCGAAAATCAACTTCTTTGCAAGCTATCACTGTTCTGCGCGGGCGTGCACCGGGGCTGCGCGGGCGTGCGCGATGCTGCTGCTGGAAGGCGGAAGCTGCTGGACGCCGAAGTCTCTTCCTTGGCCAAATTGAGATTTCTTAATTGTTAATTTATGTGACTAATTAATTACTACATTATTTAAGTTATTTAGGGGTTTTATTAATTCATTTTAATTACTATTATTTATTATCTTTATTAGCAAATCAACCCTAGGTTATATATTGACGGCTGATCATTGTTGAAGAACCACGTTGAAATTTATGAAAGTTCTCTTTTTGTGTGAAACACATAGAGCGTAAGTCAATCGATTTCGAAGTGTGGCTCATCGATTGCAAATTGGTTATAGATCTAACTTGGTTTGCTTTGAGTTCGTCAACCTCGTGAGAGCTTGGTGATCCAGGTAATCACAAGTCCCCTCCTTGTGCCTCTAAGTTGTCCGCTTGGTTGTGTAAGGTTGTAGAGGCGGGCTTTATAGTCGTTGGTATTTGGTTCCTACCCTCTTAGGAGGCATGGGATCTTTATCTCGTTCTATTTTAGTTCGAATCAGTCCACTATCGGTCGTGTCTTTGTTATCAATTTCGAGTCTTGCCTATTGTTCATCGAGTCTTTGAGTATTTTGCTTCCGTTCTTGCTATTTCTTGTTTGATTGTCGAAGATCGGGCCACCCTACGACTAACCCCGTATCATCATCATTGTTGTTGATGCTGAAACCCCGGTTTCAGCAACGTTGTTGATTCTGAAACCCCGATTTCAACAACGTTGTTGATGCTGAAACTCCGATTTCAGCAACGTTGTTGATGTTGAAATTGTTGCTGAAACCGTGTTACGGGATATAAAATTTAGCCTATACGGGATTCGAATCCACGTATTTGCGCATAGCACATCGCTCTACCATTGAGCTAAGAGGCTTTTAAATGAGATTTAAAGTAAGTTCAACAACAACAATTTCAGCAAATTCTAGTTTTTAAGCAAGTTCAGCAACAACAATTTCAAGGATCAAACTAAGAGTCCTCACCATAAGAGTAATTTCAGCATTTCAGATCCCACAAAAAAAATTTGCTTTTGTTGATGCTGAAACCCCGATTTCAGCACTGTTGCTGATGCCGAAACCACGGTTTCAGCACTCATACTCTTTATTACATATCGATAAGACTATGCAAATCATATATTTAAGAATTAATTTCAGCATTTCAACCTAACGAATTTCGCTAATGAGAATTAATTTTAGCATTTCAGCATTTCAGATAAAAAAAAAAGTGTTTAAATCTAATCCATTTCAGACCAAAGAATAAGAATACAATCAAAAAGTTGTTCTTCTTGAAATATTCAATTCATTTCTAGGATCATCCAAAACCTAATCCATTTAAAAAACAAAAGAACTTAATCATCCTTACAGGAAACAAAAACAAGTATTTGTCAATTTAAATCGAAGATGACGAAAATCATAAATCGGAGACAAATTACCAATTGGATTGAAAGGAAGGTGTACAAAACAGCTCTGAGATGGCCATTTGCTAGGAGAAAGAGAGAGAATGGAGTTTTGATTTCAACAATATGCAGAAGCAATTGATCGAAGAAGAATTGATGTCAACAACGTACCTCAATCGATCGGCGACGAAGCAATCGATTCCTTGTTGAAACTGCCGGAGACGCCATTGAAGGCAGAGGATGGAGATGTAGATTCAAAAGAATATGCAGGAGTTCGGCGGAATCTCCTGCCATCGTCGATCTTCCTCGTCATCTCCGGAGAAGATCTGTTGCTCAGATCGGTCTAGATTTCCGCCATTTCCGCAAGTGCTGTGCCAGAGAGTCGGAGCTCATTGATTGATACACCATGCTTGCAGATCTGTACCAGAACGGAGGGAGCATCTAATTGGATTCTCTGAATTCGCCATTGACGGAGGGAGAATAGAGAGATCCGAGATGGCCGGTTGAAGCGGCCTTTGTATGCCGCCTCTATACCAGAACGCCTAAAGTTGGATATGCCTTTGTATGTCGCCATCTTCCTCCACCACCGTCGTCGCCGTCTTCTTCACTGCGTTGCCTGTCGCGGAGGAGGCGAATCAGAGGAACGAATTTCCTCTGAAACTGCGATGTCCGATTTCGAAAGGAGAGGGAGAGAGCAGGAAGAGGAACGAATTTCCAACAGGTATGTGGTGGTAATGTCGGGTTTTAGTTTTGGTGCTGAAATGGCGATGGAGATATGAAATTAGGGGGTAATTTTGTCCAAAAATTTTTAAGTGGACAAAACCCTAATTTTATAAGAGTGAGAGACACTCTCCAAATAGATGCCCAAAAATGTATCCGTTGGACAAATTTTCTCCAAAAAAAACTCGAATACAACTTAGACAAGCAACTTCTCCTAATTTACTCGGAAATGCCTATAGAAAGACTCGATCTAAACTTGACAATCTAAAAGAAAAGTCAAAACCGATAAAATTAACCACTTTCATTATTTTACTCTGACTAATAGGGAAGTTTAATCAAGTGGCATAAATAAAATACAGAGAAAAAATATCCAAATTACTAAAAGAGGTAGAAAAATTAGAGATGGACAAACCACAGGTGATTTGGGGGAACTAACATAGGAATAACTTAAAACGGAAATGCCTATAAAAGTCGCAACTTTTTTTTTTAATTAGGTAAAGTCGCAACTAATTGAAGCAAAAGCCGGTACTTTATTATTTTTGTTTATTAGACAATATTTATTTTAAAATTTGATGTCGACATTTTATTTTATTTTTTATATAAGAAAATGAATTCGATTCCCTAGACAAGCCTAGGGAAACCGAGAGACCGGACAAGCCGGGTGATGGACTAACCATCATGTACAACTTGAATCAAATAACATAAGCAAATGACTGAAAGAAAATAATAAGAAGCAAATGACGGAAAGGAAAATGCAAAAATAAAGTACAAGCCAACTACACTATAAACTACAAGTTAGCAGAACCAACGAATTGACCAACCAAGCAGAAGACGCACACAGAGGACTTTGGGGATCACTAGCGGACACCTCAACATGGATTCAAAACAGAATCAACAGGTATCGATGCATTTCCACGACGTCTACAAGCTTGGCAGACAAGCCACCATTCACATGAAAATGTACCACAGCAAGAAAAGCAAACTACACCAACCCGCAGACCAAAACTCAAGCCAAACCATTGTCAAAAAAAATCCCCAAAACCCATCTCACACCCTCAAGGACGATAACAAGATCGTAATAGGCAAAACCACAAGGGTAAACCAAAATAGAGGAAACGTATAAGACGAGAAAGAAATAAGTAAACAACAACAATAAACAAGCTAAAAGACCAGAAAGCGGTTAGAAAACAAGCCCATAAAGCTCACGAACATTTTTTTTTTTTGACTTGTCGAGCAATACCTTTGTTATATATTGTTTTGCCTTTTCATTTACCGAAGGAGCATAAGGCGGTGGAAACCAAGGAGGTACAACCGACAAATCAGCATCGAGGAGGTCGATGATAGGAGGGTAGGAAGGTCGGAGGCTCGGGGAGGCGACAAGGCCATCCTGCAAAGGAAGTCAGCCAAAGATTAAGGCGGTGGAGCCAGCAGAGTGTGGCGATGAAGGACGGTGTGTGGCGGTGGTGAACCGAGGGTGCCTAGCGTAACCGAGGGTGTTGGTGACGGCGACGATGTTGGGTGGCGGCGGGCAGCCGGGGCGATCAATGAAACCGAGGAAGAGGACAACGAGCGTCGGAGCAAACCAGTGAAGGTGAAGCCAGGTGGAGGCGGCAGCCAAGAGGGCCATCGGTCTCGGTGACGACGGAAGTTCGAAAAAGAGCGTCTAGGCTCGAAAGAGATCTTTTATGGGGGCCAAAACTGATGGAGAAGAGCTCCCAACTCTTTTTGTTATGAATATGCTGAGAGTATTTATTTATTTATTTTTTATTAGGAAAGAATTCGAGGTCAGACAAGCCTGAACCTCGATGGCCGACAAGTCGGCAGACGGAACCCGTCTATAAAAAATAAAATACAAAGATGGTGCCAGATACAAGCAAGCAAACTATATACAAGCGAGACTAAAACAACCAGACCAAAAGGGATGAGGACATAGACTAAAGACGAAAGACAAGCACTCTCCGAAGGCAGCACCGCAAGCCAGCGACACATCAGGAGACACCTGTGGGCAGTGAAGACGAACCTCCAAGGAAACAGTCTTCCAGAAAAAGGAGACGCCTCGATACACACTGCCACGACCCCAGCATGTCCCGACTCCGACTGCAAGAACCCCATCACGCGGAAAGAAAGTCCAGTCACGCCAAAACATAGAGCTACACATCGCCTGAATTGAAACGCACCGGAAACCCTAGCGGAAAATAGTTAATCCGACAAGGATTTATTTAATATAGTTAGTTATTATTAATACCAAGATAATGATAGATATGAAATTATATTTGAGCCGATAAATTTCCAAAATATAGAAATTTATATTTAGTTATTTGTTTTTATTATAATTTTATTAATTATTTAAATTATTGGATAGCTTGGGCCCAAAACAAAATGTGTGGGCCAAAGCACACAAGCTTTAATCCACCAGGCCCGGGCCACCTTCGGACCCAAGGCAAACCCGAAAGCAAAGGAGAGCTTGAGCCCGAAAAAGGAGAGAGGACAGGGATTTGCAGGGACAACTGCTGCCCCAATCAGCCATGACGATGGTGGCCAGACACCCAAGTGAGGACCAGACCGCGATTGAGGGAGCCGGAAGCACCCGGACGGAGCCGGAGAAGCTAGATCCACCACACCCGGGGCGAAAGGACGCTGTAGACCCGGGGTGAAGAGGAGAAGGTGTTGGCGAGGGAAACTAGACCCGGGGAAACCAGTGGTGGAGGACCGGGCACCACCAAATCGGCGCCGGACAAGCCACTCCCCGGTCGGAAATCGTAAGGACTCCTAGAAGGGGGGGGGGGAGGAACCTGTGTGTGTGGGAGGAACAAGCTCGGGAGAGAAGATCAGAACCGCGACCCAAGCCACCGAGGGAGACGGCTCACCCTGAACGAAAGGCGGGGAGGAGATCAGAAGCCAAGGGCAAAAGGCAACAACCGTCAATCCCAACCGGACGCGAGGCGCCACCCCGACAGCAACCGGCGACTGGAAAAGGGGATTGAAGATGGTGAAAAGTAACCGAGGCCATGGAAGAAGCACAAATTGAGACAAGAGGCTGATGAAACCGGGAAGAAAATCCCAAATTCACCAAAAGCCCCAAAATAAAATTGATTTTTAACACCGTTAGTAGAAGGAATTTCACAAAGAGGATAATTGATTTTTCACGCCAAGAAGGCGGATTAATGGCTCTCGGAGGAGGTTAGTAGAAGGAGATTTGATCCACTTTCAAAGAGAGTGGAGTTCTGATTCAACCCACATACAATAGGTTCGATGGAGTTGTTGTTGGTGGCACCACTGTAGGAGGCCTGACTTGGTGGTGGTGATTGGTGTTGAACTGTTGATAATGAATGTCAATATTGGGTTTTGGTTTTTGGGATTCTAGAGAGAGGAGCTCTCTCTCCCTCAAAAGATGTTTCTATGCTGAGAGTATTTAATTCCCAGCAAAGCAATGTCATGTATATTTAGTGTTTGTTTGGTTTTCAAATACAGAACTCTAAATTAACCTTTGATGAGGAGGTCACATACCACCACCAGAAAACTTGAACAACTCAACCACAGAGAAGAAGAAATTTGAGATGGAGCAAACCAGTTGATGGATCTTTCAAAATTAATTTCGACGGATCCAAACTACCTTCGGATGAAGCTTCTGCAGGTTTCATTATTAGGGACCACATGTGGACACATCTCAGCCTTGGCTGCGGAGGCTCTGGCGATCAGAGGAGGCATCGCCAAGACAAAGGAGCTTAGGCTTCCCAGCATCATGATTGAAGGCGACAACCTTACCGTCATCAAAAGTTTGCGAGGTTCGTGGTGTTGCCCGTGGGAGATCGAGATGGTGATTTTCGATACCCTGCTCCAACTCCAACAATTTGAAAGGGTGCAATTCGGCCATGTTTTCCGGGAGTTCAACTCGACTCCCGACAGGATTGCACGACTCATCCACACAACGTCCACGCGGGACCTCCTCACTGATTCTGCTCTGAACATCCTCATCTGCAAGGATGCCCTTGGATGGTGGTCCAACAGGGCCTGACCCCATCTAAATCTTTACCTTATAAAAAAAGTGTTTGTTTGGTTTTGACTCTCCGCTCTCGTAATATAATTTTTCGGAAATTCAATTCTATGTGTTGTGATGTGTTAGAACTTAGAACCGTTGTCCTACATCGAAAAATATGAGAATTGCACCCTTTCAAATTGTTATAATAAAACCATTGTCCTAAAACCATTGTCACTCCTATTGTCAATGGTTTTAGGATGGAACTCTACCGAGCTTGTGTGCTAGACTTGGGTGCACATGATACGCTCGGACATGTGGATCCTACGTTATATATATGATCCATCTTTTGTTTAAAATACTATTATAACACTAGTAAAAAAAAAGACTTAACTTATGCATAAATAACTAACCTGTGATTTAGAAGAATAAAATGAACTGAAAACAAAAAATAGATTCGTCTTATCCATCTCCGTGGTAATTATATATAATAGCCCTATATTGATAAAATTGTACTCTGTAAAAACTTTTAAAACAAAACACACATATTTAATACTTTATCCGTTAATTAAAAGATGTCATTGTTGATATTATAACACTATTTAAGAAATAAAAAAATATTATATTATTAATTATTACTCTACTTTTTCACTGATTTGACATTCCTCTAATTATTACAATGAGACAACAAAATCATAAAATGACAAAATTCTATCTTGACACTTTTTTTTTCAATACCAATATGGACCACTAATTTTTAGATTTGTGCATTTGTGTATGTAAATTGCAACGTAACTTCACTAGAATTACAAGAGTATTGTTCGAACCAATAGGAAGGGTGAGGTGTGTTGATAATCGTATGTATTTTCATCCATATATCCTATGTTTCGAGTATTGATAATATAATAATTTCATACTATACGAGTATTGAGTAATATTTTGTTAACTCGAATTTTTAATTTAGTGCGCGTCTTAAACAAATAGGAAGTGTCGTCATAGTGTGGTGTCTACTCCAGGCAGCTAAAGTTGATTAATTGAACAAAATTAAATACTCGATCCATAACCGTATGTTATTATATACCGTAATACTAACATGCCTTTGAAGTTTGAACGGGTTGAAGCCTTTGTGAACGAGCCATTTTCCGTTAAGGCAAGGCCAGTTAAAGCCTACGTGCATGCGCATTCTATCGCATTCTGACACCTGGATTTTTATACAGCATTTCACGCTCATTGATGATAGCAACGCGTTCGTATAGGCACCACGAATGAAGATCGATCCTACATTCCTTGACAGTAGACAATTTTTTAATATAACGTGTGAATATCAATTTAAGTAAAATATAAAAGTATTATACTATATGAAAATAAAATTAAAGTAATACACCTACAATTTTCAAATATTCTTATTTTTGTACTCAAATGTTGCGGATTATGACATGTTATATATATCAAAACGAAGCTATCAACGAAAAAAATACATCTAGGTAATTTGTCGGATGAGGGAGGAGACACGTTCCGTCCCAAGCTCATTCAATCGTATTTTGGCACGTGGATTTTTATATTTCAAGCTAATTGTTGATAGCCAATGGCGGATCCAAGAATTTTTCTAAAAAAATTTCTCTCTCTCACACACACATATATACTCCATCTGTTAATTAAAACTTGTCATTAACTATTCATGCACGTTTTTTAGAATCATAAAAACTATATAAAATATTAACTTTTTTTATATTTGCTTTTATCAAGTCTTACTTAATAGTAATAAATATGAAATTATTGAAAAAATTTATTAAAAAAAAATATTTTATATAGTTTTTAACACCTAAAAAAGCGTGCATGAATAATAAAATGTCAAGTTTTAATTAACAGAGGGAGTATATAATATATTTCTTAATAATAATATTAGAAAAATTCTTAAATTTGTGATTTAAATAATCATTTTTAGTAGGAAAAAACAAAATTTTATATATAGAGAATAATGTTTTTGTTTAAATACGTTGAGGAAAATTTTAAATTTGTTATTTAATTAG
The DNA here is from genome assembly GCA_037127255.1 of Persicaria tinctoria. Taxonomy (NCBI): domain Eukaryota; kingdom Viridiplantae; phylum Streptophyta; class Magnoliopsida; order Caryophyllales; family Polygonaceae; genus Persicaria; species Persicaria tinctoria. Next base: position 15,784,169 of record JBANSL010000012.1, read on the forward strand.
AGATTTTTAATAAAAGAAAACTAAGATAAGCAAAAATTATAAAAAAATGACGCTAAAGGGTTTGAACCCACGACCTCAAGGTAATAAATACCTCTCCTTGTGACAATTTGGTTTCCAAATTCCACTTATATCGGAAGCCTTTGCTCTTAAACTTGGGGTATAAAAAATTAGACAATTGGTATATACAAAGTACAAATTGAAGGTGATTCTTTTATAATAATAAATCATTTGAAAAATAGGCATTACTGCCATTGAAAAATTAAATTGATCGTGAGTGATATCAAAACCCTTCTGTCGGTTGTGAAAGAAATCTCTTTCTTTCACATTCCCCACATGGAAAATAGAGTGGTTGATAAGGTTGCACACCCTATTCACTCTACCCGGGGTACCGACATTTCAAATAACTTAGGTCTACAGAACCTCATCTGTAAGGATGTTCTCGGTTAGAGTCTTCTCACCCGTAATTTTTCCAAAAAAAAACTCTCCTTAAAAACTAAGCCAAGCTATTTTTTGTACGTGATTTCTTACTCATTTTACACTCTTTTATCCCTAAAATTAGTAAAAAAATACTATAAAAAAAATTCTACGTTTTTCTTCCAAGCTAAAGGGGGCTTCAGCCATCCCGAGCCCCCACATATCCGGCAATGGTGATAGCAACGCGACCGTATAGGCACCACGAATGACGATCATCAATTTTTTGGGGCAAGGCTACATGCATCAAGAACAAGGTCTTGGCCATAATTTTTAAATTAGAAAAACGATATCTATGTAATAAGATAATTATAAATCATGTTATTTTAATATAACGTGACTTCGATTTATGATAAAACTCTGTGATTTTTTTTATCCATTTTAAAAAAAACAAAGAAATATAAATAAATAAACAAAAGAGCGGGAGAAAAGAAAACTAACAAAATAAGAATATAAAATGCAATAAAAAAACATTTACTCATTGAGTCAATATTTAACTTGCAATATTCTTAACATGTAATAGTGTATAAATAGATACAAAAAATTTAAACTTGCATAAATTCTTGCCAAATTATCAAAATAAGTAATATAACCTATGATTTCGAATCTCCTGAGACAAATTATAATATGTGAATGTCAATTTAAGTAAAATCTTTCTTCTCTTTAGTAAATTTAGCTTTTTTGGAGTATTAATGCACATATAGAACATAAAAAGTCTAATTAATAAAAATAATAAAATATTAATACAGTTTCTAAAAAAATGTTTTAGTATAATTTTTTTTTAGAAGATAAAAAGTCTAATTAATGAAAATGATAAAATATTAATGTACAATTTCTAAAAAAGTATTTTAACAGTATATACACAAAGTTTCAATTCATCGCAAATTATCAAAAGAAAAAAAATCTAACGAATGAGCATAAAAAAAGATTTATATTTACAAAGGTATACAATTTTTATTATTATTTAAAAATATTAATTTTTAATGAAATTTTAAGTAAGTTATCCGAATAATCAATTGAGTAATCTAAATCAAAGAAGAAAATTACAAGAACAAAATAATAAGTAAACCATATAAAAAAGTAGCTAGAAATAAAATTTAAAGAAGCTTATTTGAATAATTAATTGAGTAATGTAAATAAAAGAAGAAAAATAAAAGAATATGATAATTGGAGTAAATAAGAAGAAAATTTTAAAAATATTATTATTATTTATAATTTAGTAAAAAAATAATTAAAAAATATTATACAGCTACATAGAAATGGACAAAGATAGATTATTTTAGTTTAATTGAAAAAATTAGATAATAATGGATAAAAATATAATAATAATATTTATATATGTAGAAAAAAAATAAAATTATAAAATAAATATGTTTTTAAAACTCATTTTCTAATGAGCACTAAATAAACTTACTTACAAAATACACCATTTAAAATTATGTAATTTTAAAGTAAGCTCGTGCGTAGCACGGGATCGTCTACTTGTATAAAAGTATTATAATTAGAGAAAATTTGCGCCAAAGGCGTAAATTTTCTCCCTAATTTAGTGAATGTCTCCCATTTCCGGCAAATTGGGGTTTTGTCCACAAAAAAATTTATGGACAAAATTGCCCTTCCATATATAACCTAATATGTTGTACACCGCTCTCTCTTTAGAGATCTGGCCGCAGCTTCTCCCCAGGGCTCGCTCTCCTTCAACCTAGATCCCGATGAGAGGAGCGGAGGAAGCCCCCGATCCTCGCTCCGCCGGCCACCGAGCCTGCCTCTCCGTCGTGCTCTCGCTCTCCTGCTCATCCATGGGAGCAACGATCGCCGTCACTCACCTTCTTCCGGCAACGATCGCCGTCACTCACCTTCTTCCTGCTCATCCATGGGAGCAACGATCGTCGTCACTCCCCTCTCCGTCGGTGCCATCAGATCGCCGTCATCTTCATCCGCCGCCGTCACTCACCTTCTTCCGGCAAGAGCACTACTCACTTCAGGTGCATTTGAACCTTCACATAATCACTCGAAACCGCGCCTTCAGTTCAGATCTAGTGAAATGGCGACGTGGCCCGCCCGGATCTGAGAGCCGAGCGCTTTGGACATTCGTTTCTTCATCAAATCGTTAGATCTAGGTTGTTTGAGGACAAAACGGGTCCGGATCTGAGGGTGTGAATCGTTAGAGGACGAAAGGTTTCTTCATCAAATCGTTAGAGTCGAGCGCTCTGCAAATCCAGTTTCCGTCCCCTATGAATGGTGGCTCTGGCTGGAGCTCAGGTGGCCTCGATGTCATGTTTCCATGGGTCATGAGGAACAACCGCCTGGGAAAGGGAGGTAGAAGACCAAAACAGCTCTTGCCGGAAGAAGGTGAGTGACGCCCAGATCTGGTTGTGATTGATTGTCACACATCAATCCTCCACGATTCCGCCGCCTCTGCTCCTCCACGATTCCGCCACCTCCGCTCCATCAGTTCTAAGGACGAGAGGATCCGATTTCAGCACTCTTCAGCCATTTCTGCCGATTTCAGCACTTTTCTCGAAAATGATTGATCAAATGATTGAATAAACCCCGATTTCAGCAGGTATATGCCTATACGACGGAATCCTCCTCCATTCGTATGTGAAATTTTACTGATCTAATGATGTGTGTGTTGGCATCGATTATTTTGCTGAATTGCATGATTTATTTTGCTGAAATATGAATGCGTGCTTTATTTTGCTGAATTCCGGTGGAAAATCGGAATCAAGGATCCAAATATGAATGCGTGCTTTATTTTGCTGAAATGTGTGATTACTCCATGCTAATTGCTTATTTCAGTATCTTATAATATTTTATTTTTGAATTGTTATCAAATTGCACAAAAATAATGGATTATCTTGATTTTTACATGGTTTGGGTTTGGATATTGGCAATTTCTGCATTTGCTGAAATGCGGATTGTAGTTCCAGCAATTGCTGAAATGCGGACTGCAATAAATTTTGATGTTCCTTGCTTTAAATCTCTTTTAAAAGTCTCTTAGCTCAATGGTAGAGCGATGTGATATGCGCAAATACGTGGCTTCGAATCTCGCATAGGCTAAAGTTTATATCCAGTAACACTGTTTCAGCAACAATTTCAGCATCAATAACGTTGCTGAAATCGGGGTTTCAGCATCAACAACAGTGCTGAAATCGGAATTTCGGCATCAACAACAGTGCTGAAATCGGGGTTTAAGCAACTCCGGTTTCGGCAACATGAAAAAAAAAAGTAACGCGAAAAGAAAAAAAAAACTGCTGAAACAAAGGGTGGCACATGAGTTTCAGGCTTTCAGCAACTCTGGAAACGCGAAAAAAAAACGAAAAAAAAGCGGAAAAAAAAACTGCTGAAACAGAGGGTGGCACAGGATTTCAGCAGTTTCGCGAAAATTGGTGGACATTTTGCTAATATGGAGATGGTGGGGGACAATTTATTAATATAGACAAAAATATGGCCTGTATAGTAACTACCCCTTATAATTATAGTATATATATATATATATATATATATATTAAAATAAAATTAAAGCGATTATAATACATCTATAATTTTTAAATATTCATAATTATTTGCTTAATGGCGTATTACGACGTATTATACGTATCAATTTTTTAAGATAAATACTCCATTATCCTAGACTTAGAAAAAACGATAATTAAAACCCAACCAATGACAATACTCCGTATTGTGTGTAATACCCAAAATGTCACATGGGTACTGGTTACAGCAATAATTCCGTAAATAGCAAATACTAATAACAAACAATACACAAACACGTGTCAGTGATCGATAGGGATAACGACCTTTTTTTAGAAACGACAGCCAGTGATACACCGCATACGATCCCCTCCCAAATACCAGCAGCTGTTTTCAACAAATCAGCCTTTTTCACAGCTCACCAGTTTCCGGTTTCCGGATTTCCTTTTTTTTTTTTAAAAAAAACAAAATATATATATATATATTTGGCGTTTTTAGTGAGGTCTTCGGTTTATTAGGAAAAACAAAATACCGAGCAAGTTTCCATAATTAGCCATTGGAGTGAATCTTCTCGACCGAAAAAGCAAATCTCCGTTCCCTCTCCTCCTCCTTTTTCCAAGCAACCGCTCTCTCTCTTCTTCAATCTCTCTGAACAGCAACTGATTTCATCTTTCCGGAATTTTTTGGATCAAGAGATTTGAGATCGATCTCTGTCGCCTATATTCTCGATCTCACTTTTTTCGGAATCGTTCGTACTCCTTCGGCTACTCAATCCGTTCCTGTTCGAGTCCGATCTCGTCAATTTCTGGACAGCTGTCGCAGACAATTGTCATCCGCCTTGGATTTAATCGATTCGCGTCGGTTTCGGTCGCTGAGGAAGTGAATTTCAGTTGAATTGACTGTGCTCGCGACCGAAGGAATGGGGAGAGGGAAGATCGTGATAAGGCGGATCGACAATTCGACGAGCAGGCAGGTGACGTTCTCGAAACGGAGGAGCGGCTTGCTGAAGAAGGCGAAGGAGTTAGCAATCTTGTGCGACGCGGAGGTTGGAGTTATGATCTTCTCCAGCACTGGAAGGCTCTACGATTTCTCGAGCTCCAGGTCACCTCCATTCCTAGCTACTTCTCTCTTTCTCTCTCTGCGTGTTCTTCCGGATTTACTTGCTAATTATTTTTCTTTTGATATTTGTGAAATCGTGAATTTCTGTCGTTGAGATATATGCCCTAACTTTTTTGTCAAAGCTCGCTCGCACTATCACTTTTTTTTTTTGCACTATATATTCATCATTCATGTATGCGACGGAAACGATGGAACTATAGTTACTTTGACAGTTTGACGTGATTGATTTGAGAGATTATGGAATTAGGTGATAAGTAGGCCTAGGAACGACTTAATTACGCTAATTACGTCAGATGTACTTTATTTTTCAGCATAAAATCACACTCAATATATGAGAAGCATTAGTCCGTACTTATCCTTTACAGCCACTCAGAAAAGCTTTTAAAACTAGTGGATTTACTGAACAAGATTATTTTAGTAACATACGAAGCTCACTGAATTGGCTGTCAGCTGAATTTCAAATCAAATCCGTGAGCTAGCTACCTGACTAATTTGGAACTTTACAATCAAGATCATATCGATGAACATAGACTTAAGAGTACTCTCTAGTAGAGGCTATTAATCTTAGAGTTTAAGACAATGAGAGAGTGCAAATCGAGTAAATAATTTGGATGAGGAACTACTAAATTGAGGACATATATATGTCTTCCTGTTATTCCTATTGTTTATCCATGTTAGTATTGAAGAAGTTGCTATCCAATATTGCCTGCGTACAGTTTGATGCCAAACAGTTTGGTGTTTCTGACCTTGTTTAAATGTCTTTCTGTGTTCTTGTTTTTTACTTGCATTTTACTGCATATTTATATAACCTGTGCTTCTCCTTCTTTTAAAGTTCTAATCAGCCTAGTTGGCTTGCTTTTTACAATAGAAGATTTCCACTGTTTCTGTCTGCTAATAGTGCATTTTGAAGGAACACTACTAGAAGCCCTAGTACTTTGGATTAGTGATCATACATATGGAGCCAACTATATATGTTGCTTATAATTAACCACTTAACCAAGAAGCTAATGTTTCAATCATGAGAATCTAATCGATCTAATATTAGCATTAAGAATGCACCAAAAAGGAATGCATAAACGCACCAACTAGTTGATAATACAAGTTCCATATTATATATCAACTCATAAACTTCCTTTCCTTGATAAGATGGTAGTCTTGGTAAATCAATTTCAAGTGGCTTTTAAAATATTCACAAATTGCCAACTTGAAGCTCCTTTATGGGAGTTTCAGGTGCTGTGAACGAATCTAATATTATGTACTGTAAACAATTAGTTTATTATAAGTTATAACATAGAAAAATATAAATACCTGAAATTGATTATAAAAAAGAACACCTGAACTCTGCAGAACAACTTGAAGATAACATAGAAAAATCTGAATTGATCGAAAATCTGTGATCAGTCACGTACTGAACTGTTACTTTTTATTTTGAACCTGGGCCAAGTTCTGTTCTTCTAGTTGTCGATCAGTTAAACTTCACCATGACCTGTGGAATCTACCTGCCATGAGCCAGAATAAGCATTGCTTTTTTTTTAAAAAAAAAGGTGCAATATCAAGAAAGTTTTTTTTTTTTTTCTAGAAGTCGCCCAATCTACAAATAACACATGCCAAAAAAAGATCTGTCCCAAAAATAAAACAAATTGCCAAGCACCTTAATTCTCAAAATAATCGATAATGGACAATGGTTAGAATTGTAGTTGTAGATCGACTTAGCTACTCACACTGCATGTCCTTGAACAAATCAATATACATTCCCAAACATGAACTCTAATGAATTCCTGTGCATGTGTTTAACATCACCATTACATGCTGATCTAATGGATGATGTAATTCAGCCCACCCACCCTTTTTGGAGATAGGATCACCTACAACCCTTTAGTGTACGGTGTACCCTTAGGTACAACACAAAATTAATTAGAATTATTATCATCAAATAATCATCTTTTTATGTTATAAACAACCAATCATACATATTTATATAATTTTCTCATGAAAAAATATCTTTTGAAAAGTATTAAAATTATTATCATCAAATAATCATCTTTTTAATTTTAATTATGATAAATATTTAGCCTAATTATTTTTGTGTTTAGGTACATCTAAGGTTGTAGGAGATCCTATAATTTTAATATTTTTCAAAATATGTGTTTTCATGAGACAATTATACAAATATGTAGGATTTGTTATTTATAACATAAAAATAATTTTTTAAATTTTTTTATGATAAATATTTAGCCTAATTATTTTTGTGTTGTACCTAAGGGTACACTTAAGGTTGTAGGAGATCCTATCTCCCTTCTTTGGGGTTTCAAATCTTTGAAAGCATTTCCTTGGTGAGGAAATGTTAAATAATAATCAGTGATAGGACTTAGCTAGGAGTCGGTATCCTAGGTTTTCCTTTGTCGACTTAACAATTTAAAGGTGTTATATATTGTTGTTAATGAATGAACAAAAAAAATTATGAAAAAAATGGTCAAATACAAGCCTTTCGAGGTTGTCATGTGGAAATGGAAAAACTTAAGATATATATTACGCAGAATTCGCAAAATCTTGGGTTATAAAATGGGATATCCCTATTTCAATAGGTCAATTTGTATTGTATCAAAAAAAAAAAAAAAAAAAAAAAAGGGTCAATTTGTATTAAGCCAGTATATATTATATTGTACAAAATCTTGATGTCAGTCCCCAAGTACCAACCTATGGATCATTTTGAATTGATTCCGCTTGTCCAAATATCCCTTGGAAATGTGTTACGTCTCCACAATTATCAAAGAATGATAACACACGTCTTATAAAACACACTGGTATGTCCTCTTGGGTTTATCGATCACATTACATAGAAGAACGAAAACTTGATACATGAGGGTGAGTTTTGTCAGGAAATAAAAATCACCCCCGAAATACAAACAACAACGTAAAATATTATCTCAGTGAATTAATATTGCCAAATGAGAGTAGCGGGTCTAGATATACACATCCCCAAAACACGTCGAGATGTTTCCAAGTGCCTAAATTTCGAAAACACGTCGAAATACTCCCTCTGTCTCAAAAATTTAGGTCGTCTGATTTTTTGACACGCTTTTTAATGTGTTAAAAACTCTATGAAATATTATTTATTTTTTCAAAATTTTTAAAATAATTTCAAACTTATTAGTAATAAGTTTCAAATTTCTTAAAAATTTTTGAAAAAAATTAATATTTCATAGAGTTTTTAACACATTAAAAAGCATGTCAAAAAGTTAAACAACGTAAATTTTGAGACGGAGGTAGTATTAATTAACTTCAAAAAGATTCTCCAAACATTTCATTCTGAAAGAACTCAAAACTTCAAAAAAATACATCCTAGATAAGCACAATGTTTCCAAGTGACTGGATCTTACAAAGTAGCATGTTCCTAACTCTCTCTTTACATTGTGCTTATATATATTCGTTTGATATCTCAATTTGCATTTGGAGGCTATTTTTGAGCCTTTGAGATAGGTAGAGAATACAATTTAATTATAAGTTTAAACTATTTTACTTATAATTCAATTATAATTTTAAACAATTTGAAGACTGTCTGGATTCTCATGCACTGTAATTACAAGTTTAAACAATTTTTTATTGTTTGTTTAGTACATAATTTGGAATGTGTTTAAAATAACGTGAATTTAAAAGAAAATACCTATAAATTATGTTAATCGAATGTCTAGTATTGCTTAAAGTTTAAAATTATATTAGAGGGAAAAAAATAAATGTCTATATAATAAGACCTAATTAACTAAATATTTACTATTCAAGCTTTATTAATTAAATGTCCACTGGTCACCTCTAAAATGTTGGGGAAGTAATTATCCATATAATAAGACCTAATTAATTAAATATCCATTATTCAAGCTTTATTAATTAAATATTTACCGGTCACCGCTAAAATACTGCTCGTGTCTCTCAATACGCATCCTCTCGAGTTTATGAAATGCAACAAGCTCTAATTTCGCTCGTGAATATCCCCTTCCCAATTTCGATAAGTTATTTTTCAATTTCACCAAACAATTTCGATTGTATTCATTTGTCATCAAAACATATTTTCTATATAAAGTCGTTTGTCAACATAAATATTTCTTCCCCTAGCCTATATGTCAGCCTTTATATATATATAGAGATTGACTCCGGTAAAAACCTCAAATTGTGGTTAAAACCGTGAGGACTACTTTATAGCTTGATTTATTTGAAACTTGTGCTATAAACCTCAATCACACGGTGACTTTACAACTCGGTTCAACCTAAAAACCGTGCTAAAAACTCCAGTTTTAAAATAACACATGACTTTATAGTTCGGTCAAGCCTAAAAATCGTGCTAAAACAATTATTTTAAAATTACATAGTGACTTTATAGCTCGGTTTTATTCAGAATCGAGCTAAAATTTATGACTTTATAGATCGGTTCTATTCATAACCGGGCCATAAAGCAAGTGAATCGGGCTAAAAAGTTGGTCCTCACCGGTTTTTACCGCAATTTCAGTTTTCACCGGAGCGCACCCATATATATATATATATATATATATATATATATATATATATATATATATATATATATATATATATATATATATATATATATAGAGAGAGAGAGAGAGAGAGAGAGAGAGAGAGAGAGAGGTTAGGTCATGTGTAAACATCCCTTAATGTGTTTTGTGTTAACAAATATAAGTCGTTGATTAATTGCAAATGGAAGGACGAGATTAATTACCGAAATGAATTAATTTTAATATGAAAAGATAAAAACTACCATTTTCTCCTAACACACGCGCGTGATATCCCAACCCAAATCCTCCCTTTTTTTGGACGATTAGAAAACAATCGTCTCTCACCCTCTTCATCGCATCTCATACTAGGGCAATTCCGGCGACATTAGAGGGCGACTTCGGCAAATAGTGCTCATCCGAGAGTCGCACCTTTGGCTGTAACACCTGTATAGTGAACCTAGTCGGCGGAGTCTGTAGTCGACGCACCATCGAATTCGCCCCGGGTTAGGGATGAACGCAAATTTTCATTAGAGGGGAGTTGAAAAGGGATTAATTTGATGAATATTTGTTGTCTTGATATGAATATTGTAGAAATTTGAGTCACTGGTACGAAATAGGTCATGTTTAATACTCGGGGGACGTGATATGAATATTGGTGAAATGATTCTTGACTTTGATGAATAATTGTGTTACTGTGATAAATACTTCTTAAATTTTGCCGAATATTGATGAATATTTGGAAAATTGTGAATAATTGAGTAACTGTGATGAATATTTGAGTGATCGTGATGAATATTTGAGTGACTGTGATGAATATTTGATAAATTTTAATAAAAACTATGATGAATAATTGAGTAATTGTGATGAATATGTGAGTGATTGTGATGAATATTTGAGTGACTGTGATGAATATTTGATAAATTTTAACAAAAACTTTGATGAATAATTGAGTGACTGTGATGAATATTTGATAAAATTTGCCGAATATTGATGACTACTTGGAAAATTATGAAGTTAAAAAACTTTGATGAATCTTCCTCTTCTTCACTGTTCGCTTGGATGAAACTGTCACGAATTTTCAAGGATTTTACATACCAGATTAATAGATCATGATCTTGATTTGTATAACCAAAAATCTTTTCAAAAAAGAAATTGGAGTAAATTGGCAAAAAAAATAAAATTAAGCGTATCCCACGCTTTTCTCTTTGGAGAATTCAAGCAGTTACATGTGCATCACACGCACTTCCCTTGTGAGATTGGATTAGTTTTCCCCATGGGTCCCACTTTTTTATTAAAAATAAATTACTTAAATTCAGGATTAATCACAACCTTTAATTTTGATTCGATCAACGGCCTATATTTGTTAACACAAAACACAATAAGACTTGTAAACATTTGATCCATCCTCTCTCTCTCTCTCTCTCTCTCTCTCTCTCTCTCTCTCTCTCTCTCTCTCTCTCTCTCTCTCTCTCTATATATATATATATATATATATATATATATATATATATATATATATATATATATATATATATATATATATATATATATATATATATATATATATATATATATATATATATATATGCTGATGAATTCATTTGTCAGCTTTTATTATATTTGTCGGCATATTTGTCTTGATTAATTTATTTCTCACCATGGCAATTCATTTTCATTTGTCAGCTTTTACAATAATGAAGATTGAAAGTTAAAACAATGCTGAAAAGATAAGTTGACAAATCATGACAAGTAGCTGACAAACGATTAAATATAAGCTTACAAATAATGACAATATCAGCATGTTCTTTATTGAATATTTAACAGATATCATATCAGCATATATAATGAAAATTAAAACCTAAACAACTAGTATATTACAACATACTACATCCGTTCAATAATATAAGTCATTTTAAACATTTGCACACAAATTAAGGAAATCATAAAATTATTCCACTTATACCCCTCATTAATTATCCACAACCCCCATCAACCAATAAAATTGAGCAAAAAGTCAAAAAGTAACAATTCTCATATCCCAATACCTAGAAAACCTAAAAGAACTTATATTTTCAAACAAAAATTTAAGTCTAAAAGGACTTATATTTTTGAACGGAGGGAGTATATTACACACGAAACCAGAATGTTCTCAAATACATAACCATCGATGATGTTTACAAAATACACCAACCAACCTAACCCACCGGAGTTTTAAATTACAATAGTAGCACTTAGATATTAGCATATTTGACCGATGTTTTTAAACAAATACTAAAACTAGAAGCTCCATTTTTCCTTCAACATCAGAACGCATAAGTTCATGATACTGAAACAACTTAACTTGAATAAAAAATCTAACATCTCCCTCAAACATTAGAGCTTCAACGGCTTAGACAATAAAAATCCCACAACAAACAATGCACAACACATGAATAAAAATAGGTGAGTGCATATATATATGATGACAAATCCAAATAAGAAAGTGAACAAAAAGAAAGATTTATTATAGATATACATACCCAGTTTCATCATGCATGATATCGGAGGCCATCTCTTCTATAGTAAATGCAAGAGTTGCTTCAAAGTCCTTGTATGTGTCAAATTTGCTCAAATGAACATGGAGCCACACAGCTAAGCCCTGTCAACATTGCTTCAATTTATAATCATCAGTAACATACTTATTACAATCATAAACTACAACATTCCTTTCTTGAATTTGAATTTCTAGAGCGACCCAGTGCATGTCTTTGATAATGAATGGTGTATAAATCTTGATTGTAGTTATCAAATCTTTACCATAATCCTTACGATACAACCTAATAAAATACTTCAATATAGTATAATGAACAGGAGCTCCTACATGTAAGGAAGCCATTGATTGTGGTAAATACCATCGGTAAAGCAACCCGTCCAAAATAACAGCATCCTCAAATTTGGAAGCCTCGTCTAATGTTCTCTTCCTCATATGACAAAGAGCTTCCTTCATATGCTGAAAATGTATATTATACATGTTTTAATAGATTATAATCAAAACTTTTTAAAAAAAAATTAAAAATATAGTACACATAAATTATATATACTTACTATGCCTTCAAGCCATTTCATTTTCCCAATTACAACTTCAAAAAACTTATTCTTTCTTAACATGCCACCATACCTTTTGACGGAGAAATCTACGGGGGGGTGGGGGCAAAACAGAAAAAGTCAGCATATCAGAAATATAAAATTTAAAACACAAAACTTAAGAATCAAACAATGAGCACTTGTTCCCATTAGTACAAAAAGACATGATCATCTTCAGGTAATAGTGACTTTAAGCGATTGAATTTTGGGACTCTCCCTTTCTTCACATTCTCACAGGGGCTCAAAGAGAGACAACTAGATATTGGAATAAGATGAGAACGCTTTAATAATTCAATTTCAACAAGAATATCATCATGAAAATCAAAGGGTTTAGCACTGTCAACTCCCTTCCCAATGTCAGCATCCTCTAATCATTCCTCAACAATATTTGTCATCTCCTTGACCTCAATTTCAAGTTCTTTCCCCCCATCATTTTGAATTCCTCATTCACACCGGATATCATCAGCAACTCTAATAACTTTTTTCTGAAGATCAATAATCTCTTTCTCTAAAATTGCAATCCTACTCGTAAGCATCTCAAACATGTTCTCCCACTTCATATATAACTCTTTCGCCCATTTAGGCATCTCCTCTTTGTCAACTATGAAATTGTTTGCATCACCCCAATGTCAGCTCCCTTTCACCCTTTGTCAGCTACATTCTCCTCTTTGTCAACTCCCTCTTTTTTTGATAGCCTTTTTAGAACCACCCATCCTCTTCCTAATGGCAGCTTCCGACCGTTTAGAGAGACCCCTCCTCATAATGGCAGTCGAGAATGGCTTGCTCTTTTTCTTATTTTTTGCCCTACTTAGAAGCATCCAAATCAGAAGCATTTCGCTTCAAACTAGAGCGCGCCAAAGGCATTACCAAAGGGACTTCAAAATCAACAGGACCGGGGGAAAAAGTAGAAACATGTGCAGAACCCACACCAACTGCGCCTCCAACCCTTAGCATGTGACAATCCTTCCTAACATGCCTCACATGATAAGGAGGGCCTTTCCGGGGTTAGGAAAAAACAGGCACACCCAAAGAGTCGAAAACTTCATCAGCAATACAAAATCCATTATTTCCTTCGTTGAAAATTCTCCATACTTTGGATAAAGATAAGCCTATTTACAAAATACAAGGAATGCTAATAATCAAATGAAAGGGACAAATGCTGACAAATGATCAATACACAAAATAATGCTGACAATCAATAAAAGGTACAAATAAAAAGCTCACGACTTCTCCGCTAAATAATGACACTGCTTGTTCATGAATAATTTTGATATTACACACCCAATGTAAAGAAGTTGGATCGTTGTCAACATATTTAAAAGTACACCCCAGTTTTTCAGCAATAGAAGGGAACGCTTCCAAAATCCAAACATGTTAAATAGACATACAACAACTGATTTTCAACAAAAGTTGATAGATAAAAATTATTAGTAAAAGCCAAAAGAAATTAAAAAAATCACCTAGAGACTAGAGTGCTAGAGGATATCCAAACAGCTCATATATCCCTCTAGATTTGACACCCTTCTCAAAAGAAAAAACCTTTCTTATACATTTAAACAAGACACGATAACATTCGCGGTCCCAATGAAATCTTCCAAAAATTTTCAGTATCACATGCAAGCGCAAGATGATACAAGCTCATAGCCTAGGACGTTTAAATAACACCACCTTCCCCATAATCAAAGCTTAGCAATCACTAACTTTTTGGAGATTTTTTAGGTTCAACTTTAAAAATCTTAAGTATATCTGCATAAGAGACCCCGACCTTGCCAAAATCTCTAATATCTGCATAAGAGACCCTGATCTTGCCAAAATCTCTTTAAATGTAACAAACTTGAGAGGTAAAGGATTATATTCAATAACTGGAAGACTAGTTATGAAATGAAACTCAAGAAAAACGAGCAACCAACCCATCAACTTTAAAACACGTTTCGATCTCTTTATTTGTTACAATTTCATACATTACCATCGGGTGTACTAATTAAAAATTACAACGTAATTTTGATCATTGAAGAAAGACTAAACCTAAATAGCTATTCTTAAACTGCTGAAAAATCAGAAGCTGACAAACCATCCTTGATGATTTCGCATACTTCAGGATATGAGTAAAGATTACTGCGTGAAGTAAACCTCTCTTCAATAGATAACCAATATCTTATTACCTACAAAACATAAACTTGAACACATAATCACAGATAAACACCGAGAAAGGCAAAAAAAACAACGGAAAAAATAAAGTGGAAAAATCAAAAGCAAAATACTCATAGTAAAATGCCTTTTATAGAATTCTAAATCAGAAACGGAAGATCCTACACATGATAGAAGACAATACAAACGATTAACCCTAGATTCATGAAACGGTCCATGAAAACGAAGAAAACCCTAACGACAAAACCACATTGAAACTACGCTAACTCGGATACATACCTGATAGCCATTGAAAGTGTAAAAAACAATCAGAAACTGAGAGAAAAGATAAACAAGGGAGAAGAGAGGAAACGAGAGGAGACGTACAATAACGCTACCCGAGAGGACAACCAACTAATTTAGGCAGCCCGGAGGACAATGATTTAATTGGGGAAGGAAATTTGGCCTCTTGGTCCAATTTCCTCATTATATTATAAACTTTATGTAATTAATTGACATAGTTTACAAGATATTTTATTTTAAATTCATGATATTTTAAGTACATTTCAAAATTTTGAATTATAATGACAATATATGGAAGCCAAACACACCCTTATATAGTGAAGTGGTTTTTTTTTAGCTCTGTGAAGAGGGTTTTATTAATGAGCTAATTAATATTTAGCATTTTACCACTTATAAATTAAACCAGCGTAGTTAAAGGCATTACTATCTAACACGTCAAATACGCATGTATAGCATACATCAAGTTCTTCGCCAAACAAATAAACCCATCATATTTTATTAGGATTATTATGTAAGTCGGCTTGCTATCCGCATGGTTTTATTTCGTCAAACACATGGTGACTCACTTACTTTCAATGTCGATAAGTGTTTTTGGCCTGAAAAAAACCTGTCGACAAAATAGTTGTCAATTTTGCTTACACCATTTTCCTGTGTCGACAAGCTTTTTTCAGGCAAAAATTATGTCTACACTGGAAGCTGGTGAATAGTCGCACATTCATTGGTGGCTCTGGTCGGGTGCAGTTGGAAGAAAAACGTAAAAAAAATATTTTGGAATTGTTGTTGTTGTTGGATCTAGTCGAGTGCAGTGTTGCCAACATCGTGTTTTCCTGCCAACACAACTTGATTACGCATTGTCTTAGATGCTAAAGTGTGTGTTAACCTTTGTCCTTTCTTTCTTTGTATGTTGCTTGCCATTGTGAAGCATGGTCCGTTGGTGATTGACTTGGCATGGGTCACTAGGAAACACCTTCTCGAATTAGTCGGAGAAGTGGGTACAACTCAACCTTTTAGAGTCCTAAACCCTGTTTTAAGCGGAATCTATAGAGATTGTTGTTGCTATTGGATTTTTTTTGGTAATTTTTATTAATTTTATAGATAAAAGGGTGTAAAATAAGTAAGGAATCATAAAGACAACTTAACTTAGTTTTTTTAAATATTTTTCGCTTCTTAGTTTTCTTATGCAAAAAATGTCTAATTAAATAACAAATTTAAAACACGAAATTTCGGTCATGCGTATGACAAGACCCTTGCACAAATTATAAACTAGGATTTTTCTATTATCACAGTTTAAAATGTATTTAAATTAAAGAGTAAAGACCAAGCCACATCCCTACTAATCCTTTTTTGCAGTTCCTGCACCAATATAAACCCATGTCAATTTACCAAATATGTAGCCATTCACCCAAATATTAAATAGTTTCGATTAGACAATCATCCCATTGAAACCATCTCTAGCACTTACAGTGGAAATATAAAATCAAAATACGGGGTATGTACTAATAACAGTAGATTGAAGTTGGCTTCATTACATAATTGAATAGAGTACACAACATTCCACGCAACAGAGGAAATTTTATAAGCCAAAAAAACACATTCATAACTCTGTTTATATTTGGTTGAAACTTAAAATCCCAATTACCCTTCTTGCCTTCACTTCTTCCGTTTCTGTGCCTTACCACGGCCCATACACAAATTTTAGCCACAAGTTGTCAACTTTTTTTAGCCCGGCAAGCCCAAACTAACAATTAAGACAAGAAAGTATCCTTTTGAATATCACACTGCCCTCAATTTGAAATCCTGCACAGTTGGATCAAAATTACTACGACCGTTATCATTTACTATTATCACAAAAAACTTTATAAAATATTCATTTTATTTACCAATTTCATAGTTACTATATTAATAAGCACGAAACTATTAAAAAAATGGATATTTTATATAGTTTTTATCAATCTAAAAAAAATATGCTCAAATAGTAAACGATATATTTTGCCGAACATATATAGTATTACTTGCATCAATATGTACAATTATCAATTTGGTAATTTGTATATCATAATTAAAATTTTATTTGTTTTTAATAATCATCCATTATTTACATATATATTTATTTCCTAACTAAAATTTGAATTATCTTCTACAAGTATTTACCTAAGAACATCTATGATAATGTAAGGATCTGAGAAGTAATTAAGATTTTATTAATTGTCAGCAATAGTAGGAATTGCCAACAATAGTTAATTTGATCTTTTAAAATTGCTGACATTTGAGGATGAGAGTCAACAAAAGGGTGCCCAAAATTAATGGTCAAACATGTTACATTTATCTATAATGTTAAAAATCCCAACTCCCTCCATTAACTAAAAACGTGTTACATTTATATTCATATATTCATACACCTTATTTATGAGCTAAAAGCAAAATATGTCATTTCTTAACATTAATTTTGTTTAAAAAAACATCTCATTTTAAGCATTTTAGACTTTACAAAAATGCCCTTATAGTAATTAGTATAGTTGCAGTTTTCGATAAAATGAAAAATAATTTAATAAATAAGGTTAAAATAGTAAAAAAAAATTGTGTAACTAATGAAGATAAAATAGTAAAGTATGAAAGTTTTGGGGAACGAGGGTGTATAAAATATTAACCTTTTTATTACATCAACCCAAAAAGAAATGATAATCACTTTAGAAATATATAAAAATGCCCTTTAATATGTTGACTTATCTTTGAGATTCAAAAATATATAAACTTGGCTCTATCTCTAAAAGTTTTGCAATTCAATTATACGCAAAAAGAAATGATAATCACTTTAGAAATACATGTGGATCTGTAATATTGTTACAAATTTCATCGAATAAAAAGCAATATTATAAAAGTTACCTGAAATGACCATCTAGGAGTGAGAATGCTCCTAGATGTATAAAGTTCTCCAAATTGTTGGAGCAAAATTATGTAATTTTTTGCCCAATTCGAACTGCTTACCCGTTATGGAATTTAGCTGAAATATATAAAGTTCTCCAAATTTAAAAATGATGGTAATTTCAGGTACATTCCATAGTGGAAAAGTAGGTGGAATTGACCATTCTCTATTTTAGAGGATGTAATGGTAGGAAAAAGGGGCAAGGAAAATAATTGGGTAAATTCTTTTGGTGGTCCCTAACCTTTAAGGGTTAGCCACTATCGGTCCCTAACCTTTTTAAATGTTACTTTTAGTCCTTAACCTTTTAGGTATTGCTACTATTTGGTCCCCCGTCTATTTTCTAATTAAACTAAACAATAAAACTATTTAATTTTCTAAATAAATCCAATAGAGATTAGAGAATGGTTCCGTCCAATAAATTTTAGGGGTCCCGTTCAATATTACCTTAATCTTAAAATATTTGATTTTTTTTTCCGACTTGCTAATTATTAAAAAAATATTTTATGTGTAGTTTTTAACTTATTAAAAAATGTGTCAACAAGTTAAGCATCCACTATTTTGATACGAATAGAGTATTTATTACATTTACCAATCTTTCAAAAACATGTAGCACATAAATTATGTAAAATAAATGTATTCCTTTAAATAGGATAATTAAAAAAATGCCCAAATAAATTTAATATAGGACTTCTTCCTATTGGATTTTACGTCATATATTTTAACTTTTTTAATTATGTATCAATACATATAGTATTTTCACATTAAAAACTCATTCATTGTGTGAAGTTATAATTTACAAATAAAATTTTGAATATATATGTGAAAAATCTTAAAATATAATAAATTATACTCTAATACAAGAGTTTGTATTAAAATAACAAATAAAAATAGTTAATATGGAGGCTCAATAACTAAAATAGTTTTTCATTTAGAAAAAACAATTATAAAATGTACATTTAATAAAATGTTGGCATTTAATTGGATGGAAGGACCAATAGTAGCAATATGTAAAAGGTTAGGGACTAAAATTAACACTTAAAAAGGTTAGGGACTACCAAAGGAATTTACCCAAAATAATTAGAGCATTATACGATAAATTGTTATCCTTCCGAAAATTTGAAAATGAAATGTAGGAAAAAGGGAAATTTTGGATGAGAAATAAGAGAAAGAGAGTTATGGTTAAAATAGTGACTAATAAATCTTAACATAAAATGAACTAGATTTATAAAGGTAGACGATTACCTTTCTCTACACGAATTATGAAATGTAGGAAAATAATGAATCTTAACATAAATATGAACTAGATTCATAAATAAGAGAAGGAGAGTTATGGGTAAAATAGTCCGAGTGATTTAAACTATAACTCATGCAACTTAATGAAATAACAAGAATTTGAATCCTGTTTACGCAAATGAGAATGCCTCCTAACATGAGTTTTACCAATGAATGAAAGTCTAAGGCTAACTCCAATGGTGGTGTGCAATTGTGTATATTTTATACAATGTTGAGCTCCAATGGTTGTTTTTACGGGTGCTCAAATGTGTACATTTGAGCATGAAGTGTGTATATTTGAACACTTAATCCCTCTATGTGCAAAAACTTTCCCACTTTTTGAGAAAGTGGATAAAAACTTTATCCAATGAGAAAAGAGAACGCATGGTTTCATAAATGACTTTTTATCTTTTTTTTATAACTAAATTTGATTTAGTATAAATTAAAATAATCTAATAAATTTCATTTAAAAAGTCACATCTAATGACTAAGAAATTCATTTAAATATTTGAGTTTAAATCTAACAAAAAAATTAAATTAGATTAGTGATATACATTTTTTAAGAAATAACCATCCACTTTTGTGAACAATATTAAAATTTTGAATTTTCAAATTGTGGTGAAAATTATATTTTTTTATATCAAAATGCGCGTAATAAAAATTTATAATACAAAATACATATTTAATTTTTCATAGATATTAATCACAAATAAAATGTGAAGATAAATATAGATTACTTGGTTATTAAAAGAGATGTGTGCAAAAAATACACACTTTAATCAATGGAGTAAAATGCTAAAAAGTGGTGTGCAAAAATAGACATGTGCATATTTGCACACCTAACCATTGTGGATAGTCTAAGCGAATAGATGCAAATTTAGTTTTTTAATAGGTTTTTTAAGAAACTAAAAACTATATAAATTAATAAATTAATAATCTTTTAAGCAACAAATTCAGATATTGGAACCACACTGCCTTTCTAATAACATTAAGATATTTTTCAATTTTTCATATGGAAGAATTCGGGTTTGGTTTTGAGCCATTTTTGGAACCATAATTCTTTTCTAATAACATTATAAGCAGCAATACAGGAAAACATTATTATTTGAATTAAGATATTAATAAACTTTTAAGCAACAAATAATTCTTCCATTGCTTTTCTAATAACATTATAAGCAGCAATACAGGAAAACATTATTATTTGAATCAAGATATTTTTCCATTGCTTTTCATATGGAAAGAATTCAAGTTCGGTTTAGGCCATTCTTATAATATTTGGAACCACAACTGGCAAAATTATACTAGTGACCTTAATTCTCAAAACTGGCATTTGGCAACCAAAGAAGGTTATACTAGATAAATTTATTTTACCATAAATATGCTTTTAGTTTAGAAAAACATAAAACTAGGTCTCTTAAACAGCTAAACTGACCAAAGTATACGAGCGACCAAAGTAAAATTAACCGGATTAAATAGCCTGATACAGTTGATATTGTACTATTGTCGGTAGAAAAAAAAAATTAAAAAATAAACATGTGAACATTGTCAGCAAAAAGATATTATAAAAAGTAAAAGAGCGACCAAAGTAAATTACCTGCATCTAAACCTACATGGCTGCATAGTGCCATGGGCTTCAACTGTAAAGTGTTTGTACTATGTAAGAGCATACTGATGTGCTAAGGAAAAATGCTGGTTATGCGACGCATAGACCATGCTAGCCAAGTATACTCAAGGTGCTTAATCATGCCAGGTGAAGTAAATATATTGTCACAGCACCAGGCAGAACATGTGCTGCAGTGTGCTCTCTAGCTAAGTAGCAGACCTTTCTCATGATACAAGTGAATGAGGATTATGGACTGCAAAACAAGATAAACTGCACCCATACTTTTTTGAATGAGAATTATGTACTACAAACCAGATAAACTGCACCTATACTTATTTAAATCTTGCTTAGGGTATCTGATTAAGGACCAGATTTATAAGTGAACAGCTGCTTGTGAAAGTGAATTAGGTATATACCCAGTTCAAGCTTCAGAAAGGTAAAAATATTTCTTCCATTTTATGCCAGGCAATGAAGAAGATGAAGGAACTTACCAACAGTTATGTATCAAGCATGTGTTTTAAGCATTAACTGCTTATCAAATAGTTACCATCATCAGGTTCCAGTTGATCTAACAAACAGGAGACCAAATTTTTTTTTCCAAAAAATAGTAAAAAGAAATGAAAAAACTCACATGGAGCTCCCTATACCACTTGAATCAGCAATTTGAATATAGTATCCCAGTTCCAAAATTTCTCCAATATCCACAACACAACCAGAATTTTGAAAAAAAAATGGTAAATATATTGAGAAAAGGATAAGAATATTACAAAAGAAGTTAGAACAAAACCATGGTTCTAAATTGGAAGATGCAAAAAAAACATAATTTTACAGAAGTGAAATGTCTGTTTCATGTTTTCAGTTAGTTTACATTTTTTAAACTTTCCGTTTATTTCTAATGATTTTTTTTGTTTTTTCACTATATAAACGACTGTGCAGCATAAAAAAGATTCCCTAGTACACCAACACAAGAGTACCATGAGATTCAAAATATTTGAATACTAGGTAAATATTGTAAGAGTACAATAAAAAAAATCCCTTAAAAAAGAGAAAAAAAAACATATTTTTTCATCATATTAGAAATTTCAACCAAAATTGGACGTGATGTTGAAATTATGATGGAAAGACAAATAATGATATCGTCAAATTTAGGAGTCAAGATCCCAAATACTAAAAATCTCACACTTTTCAACAAGAGAAGCTAGGATTTTTTTGAAATAGTTTTCCAGATTTTCCAGTTAACTGATATGTCAGTATGTCACTTACCCAGCATGTGCAGCAGCTGTTGTCTTCTGGCCTTCAACAGAATACTGATTTGGGTTTCTGATCTTTCCCAGCATGAAGACAGTAATTGAGCGCTACAACAAGGCAAAAGAGGAACTTCAGCCTAATAAATCAGTTTCTGAGCTCAAGGTATGCTTCAGAATCCTGGATGTTAACCACCAACTAAAAATGCAATATACTCAAAAAGGAAGTGAAATATCCACTAGACTGAAGAAGCCAGCGTCAATAGCAACAAAGGTTTTATGTTTTCCTAGCAACGAAATCAAGATGGAAAAGGGTATGAGTTATATTTACATTACAAAGAAGAATCTCAAACACAAATTTCCACTGCAACGCAGTGCATGCACAATGCAGACTGAACACAAACCATTTTGTGGACATGATACAAAACAATAAAAATATGGTTCAACATAGTTTTAAATAACAAACTTGATATGCCAAAGATAAGTGGTAGAATCTAATTTTCCCATCACAACTGCAGTTTTGGCAAAGAGAAGCAGCAATGTTACACCAACAACTTCGAAGCTTGCAGGAAAACCATAGGTAGCATATTTCTTTACTACTATTCGCTACTGCAGGAACTCCCTTAATATCTATTTCCAATTATTTTGGTAAGATCAGTGTGGCAAATAGGTCTTTGTTATATCGTAGCTGCGTTCATTCTTATACATTGATAACAACGTCCTTGATAATGCTCTTCTAGTGGCGTCCTAAAAGTAATTACAGATGATCAGATGTACTCATCTAGCCATTAAAGACCTTAAAAATTCAGAGCTGATTTAGATTGGAATTGGCAGATCCTCTTCATCATACTGAGCTACAAGCTCAACTGCCTCAAAAGTCAAAACATAGTTTATGACTGGAAGAAGACCTACAACACAAACTCCTGTCAAGCTCTAAATAGGAAAAGTAGGATCACAATCTATCCCATGTCTTATCATCTTCGTCATAAAGATTATTATATTATAGCAATGGAAAATAGATTTACAAAAACAAAACTTCCATAATATTTTCGCAATAATGACCTTTAAAGGCTGTTTCTAGAAGCTTTCGAGAAAGTCCAGGACACATAGTGGAGTTGAAACTGAAAGCCCCTGGAATATCATTGTTTCTCAAATCGTAGCAATAATTACCTCACAGCATTTGGATTACACAAGTCAAGAATTGTTTCCATTTTTTAATTCCGCACACTAGTCTACATATATAAATCTTCTTCCTATGCTAAATGCTACTCACTGTGGACACCCCTATTTTACTGTTCCGTTACATCGATAAATGGACCATCCTCCCAACTGTTGTAGATAATGTTGTACATGTCACATGCAAAGGCATATTAATTCTATACAGACCAAAAGCCAATAAGATGATAGTGCAGTAAATCAAATCAGTTTTAAAACAACTTGAAATATTTTTAAAAAATGCAACGGACTTATTTGTTTGTTGAGCAATGCAGACAAATCATGGGTGAAGAGCTTTCAGGTTTAAGTGTCAAGGACTTACAGAATTTAGAGAATCAATTGGAAGTGAGTCTAAAAGGAGTTCGTGTAAAGAAGGTACAGAAGCTCCCATGGAAAACAAATATACTACCACGTCTTGCTATCAGTCTACCACAAATATACTACCACATCTCCCTATCAGTCTATCAAAATTGGAAGAGTAAACTAATGGGGAAACTTCATATTGCAGGACCAACTTTTATTAGATGAGATACAAGAACTGAATGGAAAGGTAACCTCAAATGTGTGCTGATAATTGCTCAATTGGTTGTGTGCATATTTTCAAAGAACAGTAGCTAATCGTCCCTGCCATTATTGTAGGCAAATCTCACACACCAAGAAAATGTTGAGCTGTACAAGAAGATAAATATCCTCAATCAGGAAAATATGGTACTAAAAAACAAGGTATTCTCTTTAACATCCAGACTTAACAACAATACTGATCCTGAAAATCAGGTATTCAGTGAAATAATGAGAAAATTTGGCAATTCTAAGGTAAATGGAACCAAGGAAGCTAATGGAACAATTAGAGAGAACCTTCTCACAAATGATCCAGATATACAGGACGGTGGAGCGTGCCTTCAGCTTTGCCTGTCGAAGCAAGACAACTGTGAGGCTTCAGGAAGCTCTACAAAGCTAGGGTAAGAATCTAAGCGATATATGCAGAATTCCAAGTAAAAAACGACAAACTTCATGAGTTTTTCTTATGTGTTCTGTTTTACCAATTTCATGTAACTTTTTACTGCAGCAGGCTCCAACTGATCTAGACAAGAATGATCAACTGCAAAAAATTCTAGATTCTACTCAATGTAAGCTGCACAATTCTCAAACTTGTGCTCTGTGAAACTTATTCAGGTGAAAAGGCTTGACTTTTCACCACAGCATTCAGAAAATTATTATAACATAATTTGGTGTATGTCAGTTTCGCTTTTCTAAAATTATCTGCATTCATGAAGAAACAGTGATTGAATGACGCAAGGATTCTAGAGGCTTTAGCCTCCCACCTCTAATTAGCAAGTAGTTCTTATGTGGGTTTTGTTGGATTTCCAATTCAGAGTCATCAGGGAATAAAGAGGCACAAAAACCAACTATAGACATTAGGGCGTGTGGAGAAAATAAGAAAATGACTTCGTTAAATTCCAAGTATCACCCAAAATTTACCATGCTATCTATTGAAGGGGAAAATTATCTCTAATTTTCAGCCCAAAGTACATAGGAATAACAAGAGCTCTTAACTTTTACAGGGAACAACCAACATTTCAGCAACAACAAACCCAGATGAAGCCCAAGGAAATTTGCACAAATAACAGTTGAAAATTCTTTTCCGGTCCATAGAGGATAAATTCAGGAAAATAGTCAATGGAACAAATGGAGTAGGCTTTTTAACAAAGTACCATGTTACTATGAATCATAGTAACAAAGAATTACGACTTGCAAGAAACTTCTATAAGATAAAATATCATGATGTCCACTCTGCGAATCATCATTTTACCACTGTACATCGATTTTGAGTAAGTTAAAAACACTAAAGACCACAATTCATTATGTGGTAAGAATATCAAGTAGTGGCCCGTATCTATAAGACATGCATTTGCTTAATTGAATACTATTCCAAAGAGTAATGGATTAGAAGAATACGAGTATCGCTATACGGTAATCTAGTTGCATTTTATCATTGAAACTGTCTATTCAGGAAATGAATTGCAGATTTCCACCGCATAGAAAATGGGTTCTTTTGCCAATTAAAAAAACAGCAATATGCTTCTATTCAAACAACCTGGCTAACCAACTCAAGATTTTCACAAGTGCTTCTAGGGACCAACAAGAAGCCATTACATGTATATGGCACAATGGTTCCCATCATCTTTTTGATTTTCCGTATTCTAAGAGTGCAGTTCATGCCAATCATGCACTGGAAACAGCTTTCAACCATATGGTAGTCTGGGGTTCTAAAGGCACGTTCTTTAGGTTTACAAAGTTCAAAAAACATGAGGTATAGATGAGGGATTTGAGGTTCATTAACTAGGTAAAAGGAAATGGACAAGAAGCGAACATCTTGACAACACAAGAAGCAAATCCCTTTTATTTCTAAATACAGTGGCAGAACTAGGAATCTCTCAATGAGGGAGCGAAAATTTCTGAATTTTATTAGGTTTATCGGGAATAAAAAATCGTCAAAAATATTTTTTCCATCATAAAGTTGTATTAAATGTGTAATTTATATAGAAAAAAAAATCTTCAAAAAAATCCCAAATAAGAGTTAGTAAGCCTTGAAAGTTGGATCGCTAATATCTAGGTTAAAAAGTACTAACCTTAATCAACCAAAGTGATAAATCGTATCATTTTACTCTTTCATTACTCAATATTCATATATCTAAAAAATACTAGGCATATAATTACATGAAGTATATAATAACTTTTAAACCATTCGATCTGCATCAATTTATGCAAATACAAGGAGCAATTTATTTAATTTTTTTTATCAGTGTCAATTCATACAAATATTGGATGAAAAACGTGCAATAAAAAAATTTAAATTAAAAAATGAAAGAATATATAGTATAGTGGTAGTTAGGATTAGGTTTAATTACAAACATTTTTTATACATCCTTTTCATATCAAACACATTAACCAAAAAAAAGACCGCACAAAGATAATAATTGGCTTTCATAGGACCCTAATAGTGCGAAGAAAGGGTGATTTCACCACTTCTTAGGCACAGCCCGCGTGCCTAAGTTAATCCTTCTTAATTTGGATGAATCAAATTCATTGATGAAAATATTTGTTTTAACTCTTTATAATATTCAAGAAAACCATTTTTGGAACCGAAAAGCAAAAGTTAATAATTGGCTTTCATACGACCCAACAGATCTTGACTTGTAACTTATGGGGACCTAAAACGATTTCTCAACCCGTAGGTGCAAGCTTTTTCAACAACAATCTTGCACTGTTTGTAAACATGCTTAAATCTAGTTTTTTTGCTTGTGTTTTGGATTTATTTTGACACCATAATTTACAATTTTGTGAAGAGAAAAATATTCTAGTCAGTAGTCACCAATTGCAATGTACTGCCAGCTTAACCTCTATTTTTATCTTAATATGCAGAGTGGTAAGCATATACAGCAAGAAGACAACACAATCATCTATAATAGGCAAAAGCTAGGGTATAATACGGTCTTTAATGCATCTATTATGCTATGGTGTAACTTACCCATGGTATCTCCTCGAGAGAAGTAAAGCATAAGGTAATTACTAGAGAGTCACTTACAACAAACATATAACTTGATTTAATTACCAAAAATAAGTTAGGAAGTACTGGATTCCTTAATTATAAACATATTCCATGTACAAATATGGTCTAGATCTTCACTTGGCAATCATCTACTGATTTAGCGTTTATATTTTGTATTATAAAAAAATAATTTTTAGTAGCAAAGCTTCCAAGGCAGTGGTTTTCACAATTACAACGAAATGAATGCTTCTCTTCAAACTTAATGGAGTTTAAAGGGACTAAGGGAGGTAAGTTTGTCATTTTCTATGACCATTAACATATACTCCCTATGATCTAAAATATATGACATTTTCAATAGGTATTTTAAGGAGCTAAAAACTATATAATATATTAACTTTTCTATAATTATTTTTTATAATTTAATACTTATGACTAACAAATATTAAGTTATTAAAAAAAAAATTAAAAGTTGATATTTTATACTCCCTCTGTCTCAAAATTAAGTAATTTTAGGATTTTGCACAAGTTTTAATAAAACATTCATCCCTCAATTAACATCATTATTCCACTAACTTTTTCATAAATTTTATTTTTTTTTAATACCCACTAATTTTTTTAACCAATTAAAATCTTTTAAAAAAGTCAACAACACACAAGAACTATACTCCATCCGCCTCGAAATTTAAAAAGCTAACCCAAGAACAACCTAAAACAAGTCAACAACACACATGCCATTTGAGGACATGCCATTAAACTAAGTGAAACTATGTTTTTGGATTCAATTTGAGTGAAGTACATATCTGATTTGTAAAATGCATAGTATAGGTAAAAAAAATCACATGAAGTTGCTAACTGCAACACAAATTGGATGAATAGTAACCTGTAATATACCTCATATTTAATTTATAGGATATATACTACATACTAGGACACATTGAATGATGGATGTTAGGATAGCTGCACATATTTTAGGAGTAAAAGTATTAAGAAATATAATAAATAAAAAAGGTTGCAGCAATATGCTTTATAACTACTAGCAAACTGCAATTCTAGTACATCTAGTGTTTCGATAAGATTTAGAAGTACCATGAACTTCACATGCTATGGCAAAGCACTCCAGTAAAGGACAAAAGTATCCAATCAGAAAGCGAAAATTGATTATAAGAGCATAAAATCTTACCTTAACAAATCGAATAAATGTACAAGAAATAGAATTAGGAATGTTGCCTGGAAAAAAATAACTGTTGAAGCAAAGGCAACTTCACTGAATCATACATAAAATTACAGAAGAAAGAACACTTGTAATGACTTGTGTCTCAATTAATTGACAATCTCCTGCAATACAGAAAACGTGGAAGCGTAACTGAGGGGAATAGCAGTTTTCAATGGAAAATGAAACGAAAACAGAAGGCACAAATGCAAATCCGAATTTTAATTAGGATAAAACAACAATAAAGTCAAAAGGAAATGAGTAGTCGAGTTCTTCACCTGACTATGATGAAGGTCTCAAACAGATGCATGCTTCTTCTTTGCCTACGACGCATCCAAAACACACTACTTAGTACTTACAATACTGCCTGCGAATCAAACCACAACGACATCAAGGACACCTCAAGAGCTAAACTCAGAAGCAATTGCAACCTATATTTTCAAACTCGAGTTTAGAGTAACACATTTAATTTTCGACATCGTAGGCGAGCAAAACGCCAAAAAGCGAGATCTAGAGAAATCTAAAGCTCAAACAAAAAGAAAAAAGCAAAAATTACAAACTAAAACAAAGCACAAGTAAGCCTTACCTTGGCAATTAAACAGCGTGATTGCGAAGCCAAACTTCCGTTCTCCAAAGCGCTTCGTCAAATCCAACTCCGTTCGATCAATGAAACCGGATTCCGTCATCGATCGAGATAATTATTATTTTTTTTTAAAAAAACCTAGAAAATAATCGAGCGAATCCGAAATACTGATATTGGAAGAGTAAAAACCCTAGAAATGCCAGACAACAAATTAGACGAAAGCGCTAAAGATCGCAAGGAATTGATAGAGAAGATCTGAAGAATACGCGAAGGAAAAGGAAATCGGATGAGCAAGCGAGAGAAGGAAGGAGAATGAGAGAGACAAGGACATCTACAGATCGCTTCCCATAGGGAGACAATGGTAAAGCTTGGAGGCGAGCGCAATTGAGTTATTTATATATCCAAGCTAGGGGCCCTTGAGCTTGGGATTGGGATATTGATTATTGACCCAGACGGCCAGACATAATTGGGAAATTGTAAGCCCTAAATGCATTTATAATAAAATATACTAGTAAAAAATAGTAATAATATGGACATGTGTAGCTTAATTGCTCAATCCCAGTAATAAAATACAATCTTGATACAGAAAAAAGTGCTAACAATATAACTTTAAAATGACCTGGCTTGAGTTGCCGACCTCCAAAGACAAAGCCTAACCGAAACCAAGTGCCGACGTACCAAAATTACATGAATGTGGTATAGCTACAAATGAATGACGTTTTGCAAAGGTAAAGTAAAGTAATACTAGCATGAAAATATTTATTAAAAAAATCAGTAAAGTAATGTTTCATGGTGTAGCTATTTTGAATCTTTGATGCCCATCGTTGCTTTTTACGTGACTATTGTATACTTCGGTATTTTTAGGGGTTGTTATACGCACGGTGGTTTTCTCGTCAAACACACGGTCTCTAACCGGTGTCGATAACATATCTACCGTTTTGGTATCAGAGTCAGGTTGACCAGATCTGATATATGGGTTACATGACCTAGTTCTATAGATCTAGAAATTGCTAGAGTAGATCCAAATTGTTGTGTCGACGCGTCCACTTCTGTTTGTTCTTCCCGTTTTTCATTAAAAAAAACTTTATGTTCAACACATTTGTATCTCATGTCAAAAGATACTCAAATGGATTTGCAAAGTAAGTAGAGGTGTTGAGTAACCGGAGTCGTTCATGACACTCATATTTGTGTCTCGTGCAAAAAGATACCAAAGCTGAAATGAAATTAAAAAAAAAAAGGGAAATGAAATAAAGAGTTGGAGCCAAATTGCCTATTATTTTCTATTTTCCCGCAAGTAATGTCATTTCGGTGGAGATTTGTGATATAATTGTCAATACCTATGAACTTAGTACATTTTGGATTGAGTTGAGAGTTGTGATTTAAAGCCTAAACACATGAGGGCACGAGCGAAGCACAACTCCTAGTGAGGTTGGATGATGTCTACTTGCTTGCTTTGATCATTAAATACATGATATGACTTTTATGCGATTTGTCTTGTGTACATTTAAAATTGATGTTGCTTTTGCTTTAGGCTAATGCATGAAGAATAAAAGCGTACGTGTAGGTTGCTTTTATATTATTCACTCGAGGACTAGCAAAGCTTAAGTGTGTGAGAGTTTAATAATGCATATTTTAGATAGACATTATAGGTAGTTTTAGGCTAGTTAAGATGCATTTGGTGCATGTTTTGGAGTTAATTTGTGATTTATTTTGCAGAGATAGTGATTCGAACATCCGAAGAGGATGCAATGGTCATGGAGCTAAGGATACGAAGTGCAAAGCACTAGAAGAAATAAGAGAAGAAAGCATATCTGGATGCGGGGTGATAATGCATATTTTATATAGACATTATATGTAGTTGTTGTTGCATTTAGAAGAGTTTATGTCATTTTATTGAGTAGTTCACATCATTAGTAGTTTGTCTTGCAAGTTTTGAATCTACGCTATTGTTGTGCTTATTCGCATATTTACGTTCCGACGCTTGGAAGGATGCATTTATGGCGTTGTTAAGGATGTTTATGGAGAGCTAGGAACATGAGGAAACCATTGAAGAAGGCAAGATGAGGCGTAGGAAGGAGTTAGCTTGGATTCAGAAGTGATTAAGAGGAAGAATACGCTTCTGTTGGTCACGGCGCCCGTCGTCCATGCAGATGCGGGATTACGATTTTTATCTTTTGGAAACTAATTAGGTTTTAGGTTATTATTATTTTGGCCGACTTTGAGCCTATTGAGGAGTTGTTGTTGGAGTTGATTGAGATCTAATTGAGAGAGACTCCAATGGAGATATTGAGAGCAAAACCTTCCATGAGGAACTAAACCTCTTTCGTTTCGCCTGCAATTCGGAGACATGGTTATATGATTTGTGAGACTGGATTTCTATTTATTATAAGTTTAATTGATTCAATATCTTTGTTCTTCATTGATTGATTGCATGTATTCCCTCGTGATTGGCCACCTTGATGGAATTTGCTTTCTTGCTAAAGATTTGATTATCCCTTGTAAGTTAATTGAATGAGTAGCACAACATAGCCAATCGATCCCGTGAAAGCATCGATTAGGTGTGTATGAGATATTAACAATTCTACATCAATTGCATCGATTAGGGTTAGAGAGTTGCGCCTCTATCTTAAGTTGTTTATGTTATTGACATTGTTTAATTGCTTAGGGTTGGAGTAATTCACCATTATATGAATCAAACAAGGAAGGATATGATAGAGTCAAGGATCAAAGACATAACCAATGTTGATGAATTGTAGGCAAAACTATCTTATTCATAATTATCACCAATTCACCATTCTTACATCTACCTTATTCAATTGCCTTATTATTCAACTACTCTTTGATATTGTTCCCTTTTGATAGACAAGAAATGTATTATCTCCGTGGGATCGACCCCGTACTATTCCACTATATTAGTTGCTAGGTTGCTAGTTAAGTTATTGGTTTGGGTTACTCTTTTTGATGTTGTAGAAAGGCAACGACATTCTGCACCACACCAAATTTTGGCGTCATTGTCGGGGAGATTACTTTATTTCTTTTGTTTATTCTTAATTGCTATCTTTAGTGATTCACTTTGGTGGATTGCTTTTTGGTTACTAGTCAATCTTTATCGAGTCTTTTTGAAAGGTTGAGCAAATATGTCTGAAAATGTTGAATCCCCTCTCAAGAGGACATTGAGAGACTTAAGTGAACCTGACCTGAATTCACAAAACCCTGTGATTACATTACCCGAACTCCCCGAAGGCTCCAAATTGGGATATAAGGTTGATTGGTTATTGATTCTTCCAGTTTTCCATGGGATGATTGGAGATGAGCCTAATAAGCATCTTACTGAATTCGTTAGTGTATGTGATAGACTCATATCTCAAGGATTTACTGATGATCAACTCATGTTGAGGTTGTTTCCGTTCACCCTGAAAGACGCAACGATTGATTGGCTACACTGTCTGCCTATAGGAAGTATTACTACTTGGTTGGAATTGAAGAAAGCTTTTCTGCTGAAATATTTCCCTGCTACCCGTCTGAGCAAAGTAAAGAAGCAATTGACTAGTATAGAACAACTCCCTGGGAAAAGCCTATATGACTATCTTGAGAGATTGTTCGCCATGAGCAACTAAACTCCATTTGTTCTATCTACGATTTGAAGCTTTGTTTGGTTTGAGTTGTGAATTTCTGAATCTCGTTCCTCATTTCCTATATCGAATGTTTTGACTTCCTTGCACTTAATTCTTGATTGGTTTGCTCTACCTTGTCTGGTCAACTTGTTAGAATCAATTCGATTTCTTAGGTTTTTGTAGATTTATGATTGCGAGTCTTAACCCAAGTGGGAAACTTATCCCTTTAGGACTGATTGAACTAATTGGATAAGTAGAAAGTTTGATGTGTTGTGAAATCCCTCTTTATGGGTTGCAAATACCTTAGTTAATCTCTGGGCTTAAAGCTATTGATTGAGTTAAATCATTCTTTAGAGACTGGTCATGAAATAAGGATTTCTATGACTGACTGGACTAGTAATTAAATTAGGTCGGGACAAGGACATTAATAGTAAAAGGACAAGAGGAAGTTACGAGGATCAAATTAACCAAATAAAGTGGATAATTGTAGGTATGACTATTTCTCTATATTGTTTGAATCAAATTTATTTAACATTGCTTTTATTCTTTAGCTTTGATAAAAATTAAGGCGGATCGTTTGCACTCAAAAAAACCCCTTCGGTTACTCAATTGGCAACTAAACCACACTCGAATATGTAAAATTCTATGTGGGATTGACCTCTTGCTTATTCATTATACTAATATATAAGTTTGATTTTGTTTGACAGGAACAACGACGGGTTTTCCTCCCATCAATTGGCTTTGATGATTCATGGATCTTAGATTATGGATGTATTGTGCATTCTACTATTAACAAAAGTGGTTTTAGCTCTTTGCATGTGTTCAATGGGGTGAGGTCATGTTAGATGATCATACCTCCCTTGAAATCAAAAGTGTTGGTAATTAATATGCCTCTATGCATGTTTGATGGTAAGATCATGCTCATCCAAAATGTTAAATGGTTGCCACATCTGAGGAGGAGGCTGCTCTCCGAGCCTGTTTTTGATGATATGGGTTTTGACATTAAAATTAAAGATGGTGTTAGCGATGTTATAAAAAATGGTACCACCGTTATTAGAAGTATTAAAAAGGGAGGGTTCTACTTTGTACCGTCTCCACCTGAAGTAAACGTCACTAGTAATGGTGGATCCACAGACTTGCATCAAACTAAACTGTTGTATAGTAGGCTTGGTCGTATAGGAAATCATGGCATGCAATATCTATTTAAAACATGGCTTAATTAATCATAAACCCATGCAACTTGACTTATGTGAAACATGTGTGTTTGGTAAAAAGGTTAAGTATGGTTTTGGTAACTCTACTTATGTTGTTAAAAGACCTTTAGAATACATACATTCTGATCTGTTGGGGCCTACACAAGTAGAAACCATTAGAGGTAAGAGAAATTTTATTACCTTTGCTGATCAATTTTCTAGAAAAGTTTGGCTATATCTTTTGAAAACAAAAAATGAAGCATCTCAGACTTTTATAATCTGGAAAAACTTAGTTGAGAATCAAAATGGTAAAAAGATAAAATGTCTCATAACTAATAATGGTATTGAATATTGCAATGTTGAGGCTGTGTTTTCTATAGATGAAATTTTAGGGGTTGAAGATTAGTTTAGAGGGTGGAGATTATTTTAGGGGTGGAAAGAGTGGAGATTATTTTTCGTAAATAATTCGTAGGCGTTTGGCTAATGGAAGATGGGTTGATAAGTGTATAATGCAATATGATAATTTTACCCTCCACTTTACCCTTTTATAACTCATGTTTAGTTTATGTTGAATAAAGGATGAGCAATGCCTGGATCGATCGATCGACAATGTATAGGGAGTGGGAGTGCAGACTGCAGACACATACTTTATAAGTCGGCGGTGGGTAGGCAGTGGGAGTGTAGACACAAACTTTCTAAGTCGGCTTCGAGTGGTTATGGTGGCCAAACGAACCCCTATAAATAGTCGTTGGGTAGGCACGCCGACCTGCATCCACCTGGATGCCGACACATGGAGTCGGGATCGCCTCAACCGATGGGAAGTCATAGGCACACAAAGCCGCAACCTTACAGTGTACATGTCCAGTCGTCGAGAGATTTCACCTGCATGCTGACATAGGGAGTCGATTTCAGCTATGGCCTTGTAGTCTTAAGCGAGTTGTGTTTCCAATATCTTCGTTGACTTTGGAGGTCGATATTGACACCATGCCGCTTGTCTTAGAGCATCCACAACCCCAACACTCACATTGAATGTCTTAATATTTTCTAAAAAAAAGAAAACTAAAATTCAGTATCTTATTACAGTAGAAATTTTGGGCCAAAAATAAGACACTCGGGCACCCACAATATATGCATCGTGGGTGTTCTTAGGAGTACACTTTTCATAGTAAAAAAATCCAAAATGGGATTATCCTCCGTTTTTCCTTGCCGAAAAGAAAAGGAAACCGAATTTAATTACTCAGTAAGGTTTTGGCAAAAAAAAAAACTCTGTAAGGAAATTATTTTCGGTAAAACTCGGAATTAGTTCCCTCCAAATTGGTAGTCCTATTGGTTATTGGTGGGCCAGCAGCTGGTGGGTAGTGCGCATCGAGTGTCAGTGTGTCACTACTAGGCAACAACGATCTCAATCTCACCAACCCCTCAAGTCTTGCAACGCAACCCCAAAGTTGGTGTCTGTAAAAAGCGGCGAGGGAGAATCGGAGCGACGAAAATGGCGATGGCGACCGCTCTTCGTAGACTCTCCCCATCCTCCACCGCCGCTCCCGCAGTTACCGGACCCTTCAGCCGCCTCTTCAATGGCGGTTCCGTCTATCGCATGGTTTTGCCTCCTCCTTCCACTCTCCATTGTTTGTTAGTCGGTTTTAAAAGTTTGGAACTAGAGTGATTGATGTTTATGAATTGATTTTCTCTGCAGTCTTCGTTGTCGACCGACGCTGTTGATGAGAAGGAGAGATCTCGCGCATCCGTAAGTTCAAATTTTCACTTTGTTTCGATCGTATCAAGAGAGATTTTGTTAGACTACGCGATCTGCTTTTTGCTCATGAGATTTTTCATCCGTTGATGTCCGCTTTTGTTGAATCGGATGTTTCGTTTGTTATTCCCTTATTGTTCTGCAGTGGATTAATCAACTGAATGAACCACTGGATCTAGTTGATCCTGAGATCGCCGACATCATTGAACTGGAGAAAGCCAGGCAATGGAAGGTATTGCCTCTTTGTTTCCTGTTGTACTAATCAAAATTCCGAGAAAAAGAGAGGAAAGAAACATTGATGGAATGATGTGCTCAAAATTGCATGTAAACTGGTTAATCTTTTCCAGTAAGTGCAATTATATTGTGAATATTCACGAGTTTAATTGCTCGATTCATAATCTTCATGGTTTTAACGATGGTAGAGTTCTAAAAAATTTAGTTGCTTGCTGGATATGTAATGTTGCCCAACACTTGAGAATGTGATTTACTTTTTAAGAATATCTGTTGGGGCGGTAAGAAGGGCTGATGTTTAGCTGGGTTTTGAATAGGGGCTTGAGCTGATTCCCTCAGAGAATTTCACCTCAGTTTCAGTCATGCAAGCAGTTGGATCTGTAATGACTAACAAATACAGTGAAGGATATCCTGGTGCTAGATATTATGGTGGAAATGAGTATGATTGGACCCTCTTAGCCTTTCTTGCTGACACTTTGTGAATATGTGTTGCCATTTTCATGGATTCAATTTACACGAATGCCATGTTTCAGGTATATTGACATGGCAGAGTCTTTGTGCCAGAAAAGAGCATTGGAAACATTTGGTCTGGATCCCGCAAAATGGGGAGGTAAGACAATTTATAAATCCTAAATTCTTGACAGAAATAGTTGACATATGAAATTCTGGACAGTATTGAATATTAAATAGTTTCCTGCAATCGTTGTTTAAGCAGACATCTCAACTTTTACCCTAGATGTTTAATTTGCTCCCAGTGAAATTGAAAAAGAGACATTGAGATGAGTTGAGAATTGTAAATTGTTCATGAGAACTAGAAGTGATTTCTGTCTTTGGAGGCACTTCTTGATGAATATTTTCCTTGTAGTTAATGTGCAGCCTTTATCCGGGTCACCTGCGAACTTCCAGGCATACACTGCACTATTGAAACCCCATGAGAGAATTATGGCACTTGATCTGCCTCATGGTGGACATCTTTCACACGGTTATCAGGTACATTTTTCTGGGAGAAATAAGTGATATTATAACTGCTCACTTTGTCATTATGAAATTCATCTTTTCTTTATCCTCTGGCAGACAGACACAAAGAAGATATCTGCTGTTTCGATATTCTTTGAGACTATGCCATATAGACTTGATGAAAGCACAGGATATATTGACTATGACCAGGTACACCTTCCAAGTTTGTTTGAACTAGTAATTCGTATGCTAGATTACTGTGCCAAAACGAATCCTTCAGGCTTCCATTTTAATACTCATTATAGACTTCTATGATTCTCTGACCACATTTACTTATGGCAGATGGAGAAGAGTGCTGCCCTCTTTAGGCCCAAACTAATAGTTGCTGGTGCAAGTGCTTATGCTCGTCTGTATGATTATGCACGTATCCGAAAGGTGCATTCCTTGGTTATAACTCAAAAGGCTCTTACAACTTTATCTGTATTGGACACTGTTCCTATTATGCACAGTGCAGAATCCCTGCGTTTGCACCTTCTTGGCTTGTTTCACTAATACTATATGTTGGGCTTAACAGGTATGTGATAAGCAGAAAGCTATATTGCTGGCAGATATGGCACACATAAGTGGCTTGGTTGCAGCTGGGGTCATCCCATCTCCGTTTGAGTATGCTGACATTGTGACAACCACAACACATAAATCTCTTCGGGGACCCAGGGGTGCAATGATTTTCTTCAGGAAGGGTGTTAAGGAAATAAACAAACAGGGGCAGGAAGTGAGTCATCCACTCTTCTAATTTGATACTAGGAATCTATAAAGTTTAGTTACCTGCATTTCCCACATGCTCCTCAGATGTCTTACAGCTTTGTGATTTTTCAGTTTAAATTTCACTGCACTATCCAGAAAGATTTCGTTGTGTAGTAAATTGAGCAATCAAGCTTTATGCTGCAGGTTAAGTATGATTATGAAGAAAAAATCAACCAGGCTGTCTTTCCCGGACTCCAGGGTGGTCCGCACAATCACACAATTACAGGCCTAGCAGTAGCCCTGAAGCAGGTTCCTGATTTTTCTCAAAAGTCAAAACTGTCTTTCATCAGTTTTTGAATAATTATACGTGGACGTGTTTTTAAGCCTTTATGGGCTATTATCATGCATCTAGGCTATGACTCCGGAGTACAAAGCTTACCAAGAACAAGTGCTCAAGAACTGCGCGACATTTGCACAGGTATATGGGCTAGTATATCACCTTGTGACTAAGTTCCATTAATTGTTCGTACATATCTTTTGTTGCTATCTTACCTTATATGTTATATCTGAGTTTGCAGAGCCTGTTAGAAAGAGGCTATGATCTTGTATCCGGGGGAACTGACAACCATCTGGTTTTGGTAAATTTAAGAAAAAAGGTAAACGATTGTTCTCTACTTCTCTTGTAATATAACTCCATAACTAAAACTGGATGTTGCTTACGATTCCATCTTGTGACACAATGCCCCTGATTCTTCTTCTACCATTGATTTTAATGATTATCTCCATGTTTCACGCGCATCTGTTGCTGGAAATAACCCGCCAAAACTGTATCGAAGGTTAAGAGAAATTGTATCATGAAGAGTAATCTTATATCCATCTCTCAGGGTAGTCATAGTGGTTCAGTACAAACAATCCTGCCTAGAAACCATTTTTGTGGAAATTGTGATATTATAAGAATAAGAACTCTATGGACTTTTAGCTACACTTACGGTGAACAAAATAAACATCAGACCTTGCCTTTCCCTAATGACTGTACTACTGTAGTATGGTTCTTCGTTTTTCGAGTAAAATTGATTTTTTCTCTTCTATCTTATCGAATTTTGTGGAAAGGGTATTGATGGCTCAAGGGTTGAGAAAGTTCTGGAAGCAGTTCACATAGCTGCCAACAAAAATACAGTCCCTGGTGACGTCTCTGCTATGATTCCGGGTGGCATTCGGATGGGTACAAACACAATCCCATACAGAATTAAATTCCATCCACTTTTACAATCTACTTTCTCCAAGTCAATTATCCTTCTTCTGGTGCTTCAGGTACCCCAGCTCTCACTTCCAGAGGATTTATGGAGGATGACTTTGTAAAAGTAGCCGAATTTTTTGATGCTTCCGTGAAGCTAGCACTCAAGATCAAGGCGGATACACAAGGTTCCTATTCCTATTCTACTTGTCCTCTCTGATACGCATCGTAAAATTCAGCCTACAACACTTCTGTGCTTATTCTTGTATACATGGTCCATCATGTGAACAGGGACAAAGTTGAAGGATTTTGTGGCTACTCTCTCAACTGACAGCATTCAATCTGAGATTGCGAAACTGCGGCTCCAGGTTGAGGAGTATGCCAAGCAGTTTCCCACTATCGGCTTTGAGAAGCAAACGATGAAATACAAGGAATAGGCATCTAATACAAGAAGGGTTGAAAATACCATGTTGTCATGCTTCAAACTTCAAAGTGCTTCCCATGTACTACAATCTTCCATAATTTTTTTTTTTCTGGTTAAATCTTATTTGGAATTCCATCTGTATTGGTAAAGACGGTATGAAATATGGCTCTGATTGTTATACAACTGGGGAAGGATCAGAAATTCCAAGTACATGGCCAAGAAAAGAAAATGCAAGAAGGGCTGTTTGTCAACCCAGAAATAGTTCTCTGGTTTCTTTCATCTACTTGTTTCACAGTGTGCAAATTTTAAGTCATATGAACAAACCGTTGTAAATTGAAATGGAAGGCAATATATTGTTACCATATAGAACAAAACATGAGCTCAAATGGCAAAGTTGTACATAAATAGCATCACTCATTCATAAACTCTCTATACTAAGCAAATAACTGTTGCAACCTTTTGTGTGTTTTCTTCTTGTTTCATACAGCTATTTACAAAGCCCTTATTTACAAAGCATTTCTCCAAGTTCAGCTCTTCACCTCTCCGACTCAAAACATCACCCTTTTCCCCCTTTATATTTTCACACTATAAAAACCAGGTAGAAACTACAACTATATTTTTAAAAACACAAAAAAATACATAAAATAACTCAACGCTTTCTGTTCTTCATCTTGGTGATTCTT
The DNA here is from genome assembly GCA_037127255.1 of Persicaria tinctoria. NCBI lineage: Eukaryota > Viridiplantae > Streptophyta > Magnoliopsida > Caryophyllales > Polygonaceae > Persicaria > Persicaria tinctoria. Next base: position 15,823,721 of record JBANSL010000012.1, read on the forward strand.
GACTGACCCGAATCATGAGATGGCCGCCAAATTATGTCTTCGAGGTTTTCGCAGAAGTTCTTGTAGAACTGCAAATCAAAGGAAACACAAAACTCGTATCCAGTATCCATAAACAGCAGTAGACGTAATCAGAGTATCCATTTTTCATGCAAATTACCTTAAGATACTCGTTAACATCACCAGATGCTTTCTGAATGTCGACCATGAAAAACGAGGGGGCAACTTCAAATACCTAGAGGATCAAGTTGCATGGCATATTTTCAGGAAAATGTGTGAATGCAGAAGTTGAAATAAATATGTCGATACAGCTTAAAGACTCACTTCCAGGATTACGGAGAAATGTCCAGCTTTATCAACAGAAAGACCTTCCAACCTCATCTGTCAATAACAAGGATTCAGTTAAAGTGGTTCCGACTGTATTAACTGAGAAGTGGGAGGTCTATCAGGGAATATATCTTTGTACCTTATAATTCCTTATGTGTGTTTTCAAACCCATTGATTGAGCGACGACTTCCATACTAGTGAGAACCACACTGGCAGGCTTTTGAGAAATAAAGCGTGTTTGATGCTTCACTGAGTCCTGCAAGAGATGATTATCAAAAGGCCTTTCTTTTCAACTTAACGAGTTAAGACAAAATAATAACTGATCGTGGAAATGGAAATCCAGGATACACAAGGAGCACATGTGCATAGATAATATGACACGATAGAGCTCCATTCCCAAGCATCACTACATCAATAATAACTGAATGTAACTCACTGACTCGGAAGTTGTATTTAACAGAATAAACAAGCTAACGTCTACAGAGACAACTGTACCTTCCCCCGATCAAACAACGATGAAAGGTTTAATCCTTGTGAGAGAATAATTAGGTCAAAAGCATTGAGCATCAGTGGACCAGCATTCTCACTCCCCAACTGTTCAGTTTCCTGTTCATCCTGTATTAAACAGCATCACATTCCTCAGAATAATGCAAGCTCCGCCAAATAAAGAATAAAGCAAGATGAGCATTACAGTTCCATCATTGACCCATCACTAAATGACCCTTTTACAAAAAAGAGGATAAAATAGAGGCCAGATGGGAAAGGATGAGAACTTTGTGCCAAACCAACCATAAGTACTTGCAAGGCTGTGGGTTCATTGAAGTGATGTTACACATCCTTTATTCCTTCTTTGTCCCATTACCCCAGTTGACAAGTAGGAGATCGAATAATGTGGAAAAGGTTAAAATCAAAAGCCAACTAATAACTGAGATGAAAGTCATGAAGAACCCATCAATAACATTCCTTATGCAGAAGCCAAGAATGGCTCTAAAACAGGCAAGGGAAAAAAATTGACACAACTGCTGACATGTTACTAACCTCTTGATCATCAAAAACTGCATTCACATCATCGAGATTGACATCTTCATACTCAATGGGTTTAACAGGACTATACTCCTTCCTAAACCATTCGTCATTCTTGATCTCCCCCATTCTTATTCGCTGCCACACACACAGGCAAAGGATTTCAGCACCAGCTTATTCGGGAAATCATATATACTCTTAGCACAATAGATAGGCTGTCAAAAATAAAGGGCAGGCGTAGAAACTACATCCATAAGAAAAGATTACAGCAAAACAAAATATAAACATAACGTCATCTGGGATGCTTTATCAGGACTTACAGTTTCAGGATTAGGGTCCAGAATTCGATGGATCAAAGATTTTGCCCCCACAGGAAACCAAGATGGGCATGAAAAATCAGCACTTTCAACCTGCAGAAAGCGTCGAAAAAATACAGAATCAAACAAATTATCTCTAGCAAATAAGGAGTTAAGGCCAAGACAAAAAATACAGAAAACATCATCAGTCTGTGATCCATAAGCAGCAAATTGTGCACAAATACTAGCATGCAATTTTTAAGAAAAATCTAAGTCATTAACCACATTTAGACTTTGGCATCAAATATAACAACACTGAGAAAAAATGCTTACTGTCACTGTAACCTTACGGGTACAAAGGAATAAAATAAAATCAGTTATGCTGACATTATAACATAACAGAAGCACATCAACAAAACAATTATTTCTTAATCTGGCACTTCCAGGAGCCGAAGAACCCAGGAGAGAATCGGGTCATCAAAAGATAGCCAAGTACAGGAATGCAAGTGAGGAAGTTCATGCCTTACTATATAACGTTGTGAGATCAAGTTCATCAAATGGGAGATACCCAGCCAATAGGACATAAAGTATAACTCCACATGACCAAATATCAGCCAAAGCACCATTATATCCCTTGTGACTAATAACCTGAAAATATAACGAAGTCAAACTTTAAGAAAGCATGAATCAGACATGATATTTATATAAAAGACAGTGAGTTTCGTTACTACCTCAGGCGCTACGTAGTTGGGAGTCCCACAAGTCGTCTTCAGGATGCTAACACCCTATGCAAATGACCAAGCAACTTTGTATCGGTTACCATTTTATGATTACGGAAGTAAAGAAAGTGAAAATTGCACACAAATCTCACCTCTGGAGGCATAGCACTTAGTCCAAAATCTGAAATTTTTATATTTCCCATGGAGTCCAGCAGCAGATTTTCAGGCTGTGAAGCAGAAATAGAAAAGTTATGATGAACTCCTACCAAAAAATAGTTCCATGAAAAAATTAGAAGTTCATCATTTGGGAGAACAAAAAAGCACCTTCAAATCCCTGTGATACACTCCTTTACTGTGACAATAATCAACACCATCAATCAGTTGCTGAAAATATCTACGAGCTTCAGCTTCGCTAAGCCGGCCATGGTGAATCTACAAATTACTGAGTCATTAACATTTCCATCTCTTTTCCTGCCTTTCAACAAATAAACCAATTTTTAACTTTCAAAATTTAAATGGAAGATCAATAGTACTTACTATCTTATCAAATAGTTCACCCCCTGTAATGAACTCGAGTATTATATAGATCTTCCTTCGACTGGCTAGAACCTGCAGATCAAAATACTGAATTTAGAAGACATATCCCACAAGACTATGCGAATCTACTTGCTAAAAATCTTAAGAAAAGTGATCAATCTTCCTACTAAAATCTTTACCTCATAAAGACGGACGACATGTGGATGCCTAACAATCTTCATGATAGAGATCTCTCTCTTAATCTGCAAAAGCGAAGATTTCAACTGTCGGACCCAACTCAAGAAATGAAATCTGAAAAGGAAATTATTAGCAAGAACACAAATCAAACAGCGGTCAATTTCCAACAGTAACAATAACAATCTCCAGCAAGCTGCAAACGCCATTTCTTTCTTCTTCTTCTTCTTCTTTTTGCAGCATTATTATGTTATATAGAAGCAAAATCAATGCATCAATTTTTACACCAAACCTCGGGATTGTTTGAATTAAACCTCAAAAGATCATCGAAACTTAAAATTTTGAAAATTTCAGATAGAAAAAGAGCAAAGGGGAAAAGCAAAACCTGGTCGGCCATCTTGTGCTTGATAATGGCGGTCCGATCAAGCACTTTCATGGCGACACTCTCGCCAGTCTCCGTGTTCTGAGCGAATTTCACCTTCGCAAAAGTACCTTCTCCAATTGTCCTCCCAATCTCGTACTTCCCCACTTTCCTCACCACCATCTTCAATTTCTCGATCTCTACTCGTGTGTAGAACTCAAATCCCCAACCCAACACTCACAAAATCCAAAAAAAAAGGAAGAAGCTGAGCGTTACAAATGGTGGTGTGCAGAAAGAGAGGATTTGAATTGAAGGAGTGTAGCTGAAGAATCAAGAGGAGGAGGAGAGGAAAAGGGGGAGGAGGACGAGTGGGAACAAGGCAAAGCAAACGTCGAAAGTAGAGAGGGGTTTGGTTGGTTAATTTTTTTTTTTTTTTTTTTTTTATAAGGTAAGAATTCGGGTGCGCACCAAGCGCTATCCGAGAGCATCCTTTCGGATGAGGTCCAACAGACCTTGGTCACCTAGTAAGTTAGGGTTATCAGTACTACGTCCCAGGAAAGCAATCCTATCAGCCACGCAGTTATCGGTGCGAAGTATATGTGAGAAAAATACTTCCTTAAACCCTTTAAGCAGTGAAGTAATGTCCGACATGAGTATCTCAATTTTCCATGGACAACATTTTCCATTTTTGAGATAATTAATAATAATAAGAGAATCCCCTTCAATGAGGATTTTGTCCAGATTTAATTCCCTAGCTTTGATAATACCTAAACGTAAAGCGCTAGCTTCTGCTATGATAGTAGATTGTTGTCCAAGCCTTCTTGCTCCTACAGAAATCGGCCGCCCTTCCCAATTTCTAATAATAAAGCCGCTTGTGCTCCTACCCTGCACTAGGGAAGAACCATCGAAATTTAGTTTGTGCCAACCCACAGGTGGTTTTTTCTATTTATTATTTCCCCCCCTACCCATTTCCTTAATGCTCCTCTTTTTTGTTTTATTTGATTCTTTGCCTTTATTCGATTCAAGCCAATGTGTGTTTACCATATTCCAATTTTTCAAAAAATGTTCTGCCCTAATTTTCACTTCTTCCACTGTTGGCACTTTTTCATTTCTGAAAACAATTTGGTTACGGACCAACCAAATTGTCCACCAGTTGAGTGACAAACATTGCTTTTCTTTCATTGTCAGATTATTTGATAGGATTGTCATTATTGGTTTAATATCACGATCTCTACATATAGAGTCTTGGATCAAAAGTTTAACCTTATTACTCAAATTTTTGTAGAAAAAACTATATTTGCATTCACAAAATAAATGGACTTCATCTTCCTCGTGGTGATTACAGATTGGGCAAGAGGCTGGGACAGCAACCCCTCTTCTAGATAGTCTTGATGCAGTTGGAAGGCCATTTTGACATATCTTCCAAAGAAAATTCTTTACCTTAGGTGGGACATCTTGTTTCCAAATCCAGCAATTATTGTCTGTCGCATTTAGTGAGGATTTTGTAACAAATTTATATGCACTTGACGTCGAAAACCACCCATTCTTAGCTGGCTCCCAATATAATCTATCTTCAATTGGCGAGACCGGGAGAGCAATATTTGAAATTTTACTCACAACCTCTACAGGTAGAACACTAATTAACCTATCCAACTGCCATTTACCATTTTCTATATACGAATCCACTGTTTCTTCCAAGTCAATATTGTGTGGGTTTACACAGTACTGTGCCAGGTTCTGCACTGGTCCCCATCTATCCTTCCAAAACTTGATTGTTCTGCCGTTTCCCACCACCCAAATCAATCCATTTTTGAATGCAGGAATTAGCTTTCTCAGTTGCGTCCACTGCCACGACGCACTTCCTTTCGCCTCATAGTTTAGTATGTGATTTGTCTTAATATATTTATACTGGATGATCCTTACCCAAATATTGTTCGGTTCCTCCACTATTTTCCATAATAATTTTAATTGCAAAGCTTCATTCATATGTTTCGATTTTCTTAAACCTACTCCCCCCGCATACTTTGGCTTACATATTCTATCCCAGCTAATAAGTGGCTTATAGTTTGGGTCTTTGTTCCAGAAGAAGGATCTATTCATTTTGTCCAAGTTCTGGTGCATTTTTGGTGGGAGCATGAAGCTCTGCATCATGTATAAAGGTTTCGATGCTAAGTTCGCATTAATCAGTGTTGTTCGTCCCTGTTGTGACAGAGAGTCTGCTCTCCATTTTGACAGTTGGTTCGTAGTATTTGACATTATATCCTCAAAAGTGTTCTCATTTACCTTACCATTAGTGATTGGACATCCTAAGTATTTATCAAGTTTTACTTGGCTTGAAATGCTAAGGCAATCTTCAATATCCGAGATACGGGACCTTGGAATACCCGACGTATACTGGAAAGCCGATTTATGATAGTTAACTTTCTGTCCTGATATTTGACAATAGCGATCAACTATATTTTTTACTCTTTCACACGCAGACATGTTTCCTTTTGAGAAGATAATAATATCGTCTGCAAATGCCAAAAAAGGGATTCTTGGTCCATTACGTCCGAACGGAAATCCGATTCCATTGCTAGGCACGATGGATTCGGTAGTCAGTTTTCTTGCAAGCACCTCAGCCCCAAGAATAAACAGAAATGGTGATAAGGGATCACCTTGTCTAAGGCCGCAGGTAGGTAAGAACACTTCTGTAGGGCCATTATTGACTAGAACCGAGAAGGAAACGGTAGTTACACATTCCATAATTAATTTGATGAATTTATCATGAAATCCAAATTTTCTAAGCACCATCTCAGTGAATGCCCAATCAACCCGATCATATGCCTTTTCCATATCCAGTTTGATTGCTAGCCAACCCTCGGTACCTTTTCTAGTTTTAAATGAGTGAAAAATTTCATGAGCAATTAAGACGTTGTCCTGGATCGCCCTATCAGACACAAACGCCCCTTGTAGGGGGTGAATCAGTTTACTCATTACTGATTTTAATCTATCCGTTAATATTTTCGAGATAATTTTATAAATGGTTGAGCAGAGACTTATAGGTCTATAGTCTGACGTTTTAGTTGGGTTGTTAGTTTTAGGAAGAAGTGAGATAAATGTATGATTGATTTGCTTAAGAATTTTCCCAGAGTGAAAATAGGCCTTAACAGCACGTGTAACATCAACCCCAACAATATCCCAGTATTCTCTATAAAATTCAGCTGTGATGCCATTTGGACCAGGAGATTTGTTTAGCCCCAGACAGAAAACAACCCTTTTGACCTCACAATTTGTCGGTGGAGCAATTAGTCTGAAATTGTCTTCTTCCGTGATAGAAGGAGTAATCTCCTTCAAATACTCTTCTAGATAGTTATTATTAGTCGATACTTTAGTGAAGCGCTTCACAAAATCCTTTTTGATTTCGATCCTAACATTCTCATCTCCCACAATAGGCGTACCTTCCGCAGTAGTAATGTTTCTAATAAATTTCCGGTTCCTCCGACCAGATGCCACCCTGTGGAAATAGGCAGTGTTTGAGTCAGCAAGTTTTAAATGTTTTGATTTCGCACGCTGGATCCAGTACTCTTTTTGAAAAGACAGCAGTCGGTCCTTTTTTAGTATAAGCCTTTTTTGTTTACTAATATCGTTTATTCCTTGATATTTCGTTTGAATCTCCAAAAGATCATTTTCTATAGAGGCTAGTTGTCTAAAGATGTTCCCAAAGGTGTTCTTATTCCATTGTTTAGCCTTTTGTTTAACAAGTCTTGTTTTGAACATTGTTTTGTACATTATGGAACCGGGACAATCGGCACGCCAGGCCTGTACGACTATATTTCTGAAATCTGGTCTATGGAACCACATGTTCTCCATTTTGAATGGTGGGGGCTTTATGACTGTTGTTGTTTTTAATTCTGTAGTTATCGGGCAATGATCTGATGATGAGAAGGCACCATTGTGCGTGCTAAGGTCAGGAAAGGTATCAAGAAATTGTCCCTGGACGAGTACTCTATCAAGCTTTTCTAAAATGTTGTCCTCACCTTCCACCTTTTTCCTCCATGTAAATTGATTACCATCGCTTGGTATCTCCATTAGTGCACATAGGTTCATGAATTGGCTTAATCTATATCCTCGGGAAGGATGAAAAGGCGCACCCCCACACTTCTCACTACTATGAGCAATCTCATTGAAATCGCCAATAATCATACATGAGAAGCTTTGATCACATATTACATTCGTCAGTAATTCCCAGAAGTGGTCTTTGTCTTTTGCTTGAGGGGGTCCATAGATAAAGAGAATAATACCCCTGAACTTATTTTCCAAGTTATAGTATTCTAGTCCAATAATTCTTGGCAGGTGGATCTTGACAGAGATCGTCTCATTCACAAGTGAGTTCTCATTCCATAAGACACCAAGACCTCTAGCTCTGCCATCACCCGGAGACCAAATTGCATTAGAAAAACCACTACCTCTCCACACTGTTTCGGCAGGGACAACTTCTGATTTCGTTTCCGCTATGGCTAAGATCTTAATATGATCATTTATACGCATTGCGTTTAGCCCGGCCCAGAAGGTTCTCTTACCCATCCCACGACAGTTCCAATAACGGATCTTCATTAATAACCGTTGTTCGTTATATGAAGACCATGGTAACCGTCTTCATATAAGAAATTTGTACTCGTTATACATTTGAAAGATCTCTTAAGAAACACGCACCAGTACCCTATAATCGACCCTGCTTGCCAAAAGATTGAGTCTAAGAACTCCAGTTTTCTAATGACGATTAATAGGTTGAGATATCTATACAAAGAGAGAGTCAGGTTTTGGTTAACGGACATCCCAGGGCCAAACATTTTATGGAGCAGAATATCATTTTTTAGAGGAATTAATCTCCCTATGCTACCTGTTATTGCTATTTGGATGAATCGAAAATTTACCCACCCCACTATTCTGTTCTTCATATAGAGAATCGGACAAAACCCATAATTACACTTCCCTAAGTACTTAGAATGCATAAATCTTTTATGAAAATGACCACTCTTTGCAATCCATATTTGATCACCACTAAGCCTGAAGGTTGTCATGAAAGATATACATTTTAGGTATTTCATGTCCATACACAGTTTTTTATATGATATAAGCCATTTTGATTTTGAACATTTTCTTTTCCTATTTAAATGGAGACTATGAATAATATACACAAACTTGAGACATCTAGAATTTTGATCAGAGTGTATGTAATAAATAGACAACAATAGAGTTACTAAGAAAAATTCAGCCCAATATAGTGTATCCTTAATAGCTTTGCTGTCAACATAATAAGTATAAGAAATGGATTTTTCAATCGGAAATCGGTAGGCAAGCACCCTAGGTGACCAATAGGTAGCCACAGGAGGAACAATAATCCACCAAAGAAGGGAGGAAGCTAGACCTTCCTCCCAAAATGATATGTGTATTTGGTAGTCATGAACGATAGATGGGCAATTAGAGCACACTACTACATAGAACTGTTTGACGGTATCTAAGTAGGAATTCATCATCAAGACCCGAGAGAGTAAAGGGTGAAAAAGACGCTGAACACCACAATCATGGCATATGGTTGGCAAGTAATGCTTAATCAATTGATCAAGAAGAGTCATATATTCAGGAAAGGAAGAGCGGAAGCCCTGGATAAACAGAAGTTGGATTAAACACCCGCCAGAAGATTTTGTTAGACAAACAGTGCATGTAGGAGAATAGACATCAGTTTTAGCACTTAACCAAATAGCTTGCCACACATGGATAAACAAGGTTTTACATGAAAAGTTTAGCCACCATTGATTACAATAGACCGTAGCTGTGATAACAGTCATGATCAGAAGAAAACCACACTCGGAAGTCCCACCCAAAAGGAGAGTCCAATAGATGATGCTAGGCAGAACAGACGTATATGCTAATATATAAAGGCCACAATTACACCACCAGTTTCTACCCTTAGTAATTCTACGTTCGACAAACCAAATTAGTAGGAAAGAAGTGCGAGAACTAGTCCCGCCAACCACAGACTCAGAACATGTTCGATCGATTATAAATTTACACAAGTATTTCCATTTCAATTGGTAAGACATCGACGCAGTACTCTCACTAATATCCACCAAAGTTCCACACAAAGAAGCAATTACGGATATCCACAGGCAGAGCCAGTTGATGGGCAATGTTGGCGAGAGTAACATCATCACAAAGCACCAAAGAGGTTGTTTGTCTAACATGAAATTAGAGAAATTACAATGCAAAACCAGCCATTGTAAACAACCCCAAAAAAATGCAACAATAGGTTTATTTCCAAAGGAAACATGCCTAAACTTATACAGTGGTACCCAAGAGCTCATGCTCCTATAGTCAAAATGTTTGATTGTGATTATGTGCCCAAGTGAGGTATAATCTGATTCATCTTCATCAACCAACATGCTTATATACCAATAACACATGAATGCACAATAGGACATACTGACATAGGGAGATAGATACCTGGGGATTATACACATTAGATGTTTCATCCAAGCGAATCGATCATAGTCACCAGTGATTGTTGCCAAGAGGAATGATTGGTTTAACGGAGTCATGAACTCGTGAACCCGTCCTTGCAACGCAAGGAGTTCTTCTCTGTTGATGGTTCTCCTTTTAGACCTCTTCTCGACCTTAGATTTCCGACAGGCCTCAAGAGCCCTTTTGGTTTGAGGAATCTCCTCAATGAGGTTATAGCCCTCCGGCATATGGGTTTTCTCTATTTGAGGGGTAGGATCATCTACCCCCAAAGGTCGTTTGCCTTTGTCGACTTCAGAAGGAGTCATGAGAACAACACAAACAAGAAAAGTGTGTGTCAGAAGAAGATTTAAGTTTTGGAAATCAGAAACTGGAATGAAGAAGAAGTGAAGAAACCCCCACCACACCCCACGGCTTAAGTAGGAAGAGATTACCGTCCTGAAAAGGGAGAAGGAGCAGCCCCATCCAAGGCTATGAGGCATACGGTTGCAAAGAATCCAGTTGCAGCGAACAGCAACAGACGCCTCCGATCTACCGAGCGCAGAGCCACCCAAAAACAAGCATATCATCCTCAAAATGGCGTCCAAACGAATCGGATTAGGCCAAGGGGGAGGACGATTAGACCAGACCATCGCAATCATCACCACTAATGTTTTCGAACCACACCTTAGAACATTCAGGGCAAAAGGATTAGGTTTTTGCTTAACAAAACACGTTTGCCCCAAATTGAGGAGAACCAAGAACGCCAGCAAGAAATTGCCAATACAGATCCACTGATGGAAACTGGTTGCCATAGATCGGATCGAAACAGGGCCATCAACAGGCGACAGGGTAGCAATTAGGGATTCTGCACAGAGGTAATACGGCCATGAAATCAAAGGTTTGGGGGAATTGGGATTTTTCAGAAAAGATTTCTCACAGGGAATAGGCCAAGGGGGATACATCGCCCGCGCGTGAAGCGCGTACTCCTTTTGATGGGGTTTTTTTGGGGTTTGGTTGGTTAATGGGAGAATGGGACGAAGAATATTTTTTGAAACAAGCAATTTTATTTTATCAGGCTATTTCACCTTTTATATATACACTTGTATAAAAGATTTTTCTATCATTTGCCCTATAACACTAACTATTACGATTCCTGCGTCATTGACACGTTACGTTTTTTTTAAACTAAAATATTATATATATAAAAATATTAATAAATGTTAAGATAAAAATCATAAAAAAAAATTTACAATAAATGTATCTTATAATTATCTCAGAATTTTTTTTAAAAAAAATCTTATGTAAAGTATAATACATAAATATAGATATTTTAAATTACTTAGTAATAATAATACCAATATCATTGTAACATAGTTTAAATGTGATGTGTCATAATCAATCGGTATATTAAATGTTTTGAATTAAGTCCAACCGTTAATAAATAAATTTGAGTTAAGCAATAGTTATATTAGATTGAATTCAATGTTTTGAATTAAGATCAATAATTAGTTTTTTTTATTAGGTAAAAATTCGAGTTCAGGCAAACCTGAAACTCGATGGCCGAACAAGTCAGCAGACGGAAAACCGTCAATACAAATAGGACACAATTACTGTTCTAAAAAACCCTTCAAGACCCGCCTAGACCCCCCGCCTAAACCCTTGAACTCACCCAACCGCTAAGGCCGTCAAGGTCATAAAAACCCACCTAGAATGTAAAGACCTGTCATGAAATCTGCCTAGACCCCGCCTAGACCCTTGACCCTACCCTACCGCCAAGCGTTTTTTGGAATATTGGACACAATAACACAAAACATCATAAAAGCTCAATAGTTAGTAAAATTAAAGAAAACAGAGAAATAAAGGGAAAAGGAGAACTAAAAAAATCAAAGAAAAATGGCAAAAAAAAAATTGATTGGTCAAGACTCCTAAAATGTCTCTAAGATTGACACATCATCCTAAGCTCTTTTAAATTAAGAGTTTATATATATATATATATATATATATATATATATATATATATCAGATTTAGAATTTTTTTTTAAAATTTAACTAGTTTAGCTTTTTTTAATTAGATTTATAGGATCGCTTATTTTTTGGTAGGAAATTTATATTTTATAAAAATAAATGTAAAAAAGGTTAATATTTTAGATGCTCTGTAGTTTTTATCATTTAGAAAAACATGTACTACCCTCGTCTCGCAAAACTTGTTGTTTTGCTTTTGACACGTTTTTTAAGAACAGTAAAAACTATATAAAATATCAATGATTTTATTAATTTAATAAAATAATTTTCATAACTAATACAATTATCTATGAAATTATTAAAAAAAAAATATTTTATAGAGTTTTTAGCTTTTTAAAAAACGTGTTAAAAAATAAAACTATAAATTTTGCGAGACTGATGAAGTATAATATAAATGTAAACGATATGTTTTAATTAAAAGATGGAGTAATAAATAAATAATATGGCCATTTATAGGCTGGGTATAGGCTATAGCTATTAGCTTCTATAGGCTAACGAGATGTGTGGTGTACGACGCGCCAAGGGTACTTTCAAATAAATACGTAGTACAGGACCAAAAATAAATAAATACGTAGTAAATATACCTGATTTAAAAAAATATTTATATACCCTAAAATATTATATAGTAGTATGTTTTTTAAACTATGTTTTGAATAAGCTTAATCGATTTATCAAAAGTTAACAAAAAAAATTGAAAAATATTGACATAATATATGAGATAATTACTTATTTAAATACATTTCGGCTATATACACCGCAAATCCCCACGTTCTTAAGGACGTGCAAGTGGGGTGAGAGCCACCCGAACCCGAACGTGCAAGCACGTTTTTTTTTTTTTTAAAACGTGCTTGCACGTCCTCAGGGACGTGCCTCTTCGTCTTCGTCTTCAGAGAAATCGAGAGAGAGAGAGAGCGATTGTCGGAGCTAGAGACCGAGAGAGAGAGACCGAGACCGAGAGAGAGAGAGAGAGACCGAGAGACATGGAGACAGAAAGAGAGAGAGAGCTTGAGGAGGCGGTGGCGGCCATGGAGGCGGATCTGCTGGCTGCGACGGAGGGTGATGGTGGTGCGACGGCGATGGAGGGTGGTGGTGGGGGTGGAGCATTGGGGGAGGCGGTGGCGGTGGAGACGGTGCGGCTGGCGTCTTTGGCGGAGGAGGAGGGTGGTGGTGGTGGGGCTCGGCTTTGGCGTCTTTGGCGGAGGAGAAGCGCGTGCTGCTCGGCCTCGCCCACAAGCAACCTCAGCTCGACGTGGACGTGAGGATGTGTTCGGAGGGTTCAACTGGGGTCGAAACAACGTTGATCCCTTCATGCTCGGTCATATTGAGACGGTGAGGGACACTGTTGGAGATGGTCATTGTGGCTACCGTGCTTTGGCGGCTTTGACATCACCGATCGGCGAGACTGCTTTCCCGGAACTCAAAACGTTACTATGCAATCACTTGGAGGATCACGCCGATCTGTACGCGGATTGTTATACGGGAGGGTACCCATTCCAGCAGTTCGTTGACTACCAGAGATGGGCGGGAGTTGTGCATGGTGATAGGAGACGGTGGATAGAGCTACCCATTATGGGTTTATTATTTGCAACGGTATATCAGATTCCTCTCGTCGTCCTAGCTTGGCATCATCCGTTCACATGTCTCCCCATGATCTCGTCGACACCTGCTAACAACCCTCAATCAGCAACTCTTGGTGTAGCCTGCATCGGAAACCAAGACCATTTTGCAGCGGTACGACTTCAAACGTCTTTTTTTATTACCTATTCATGCTTTTCATATATATGTCAATACTCTAACTCTAATTTTCCGTTCTGATAGATCTGGTTGCGTCCTAACGCTCCTCTTCCGCTGCCTCCACTAGAATGGGTCGAACATCATCATCCGAGCGTCGAAGGATGGGATGCTCCATTTCAAGCTCAGATTGAGAGATTTCGAGCCTTGCGTGCCGAGTCCGGTCGCCCTTTACTATTTTCCTAGATTGTATTCCACAACTTTATTAAAATTATGGATGTAAACCTTTTTTTTCCGTTCCTTGTAATGTTATTCGCATATTATCCGAATGAAAACCTTAACAATTATTGTTTTCTATTTAATTTGACCCTAAATCCTTCAAATCCACTAGCTAAACACTTCAATTTTATCAATTAACATTACAAAACCGTCGGAAAACCTAAACCTTAAACCCTAAACGTGAAACCCTAACTAGGGTTTGCACGTCCTTAACAACGTGCAAAGGGTCTTCTAGTGGACGTGCACAGTCCCAGACTTGCACGTCCTTAAGGACGTGCAAATCCTTAATCCGGATTTGCGGTGTATATAGTGACACCCTTTAAATATATATGGTTAATCTATGTTTTTGGAAATAAATTAAGATAAGCAATTACGCAAATAAGACATAAATGTTAATGTCACTTGAAATTACTAACACACATGACTTGCACAAAGATTATGGATTTAACTGCTCCTACTCCCTCTGTTTCAAAATAAATGTCATTTTACTATTCCGCACGCATTTTAATGAGGTAAAAACTCTATAAAATATTATTTTTTTAATCAATTTTTTTTAATAATTTTATATTTGTTACTACTAAGTATGAAATTATGGAAAAAAATTGATTAAAAAATTAATATTTTATATAGTTTTTACCTCCTTAAAAAGTGTGCACTAAAATTCAAACGATTTTTATTTTGAAACGGAGGGAGTATTATATTATGAGTATGTACGTAAGTAAGAGTGTGAAGATTAATGTCAATCATTACTAGCTTAGCTGGTAAGGATGACATGTAGTGACCAATGATCAATAGGCCACAAGTTCGAATCCTCCTCCTCAATAGTGTAATTGCCTAAGTGTCTACCTTTGAACAAAAAAAAAAAGTGTGAAGATTAATGAGGAAATTAAAGATCCGAGATATTTACAAGACATTTTCATGAAATTTATTGCCATATCTTCTTTCAAAAATTATTTTATTGCATCTAAGTTCTGTTTTAACAAATAATCTATATCTATATTAATCACTTTTTTTTCTCTTTCCCCTTTATTTCCTTTTTGCAATTAATTTTTATTTTTCAAATAACTAATGGGTTTAATTCAAAATAGTAAATTAATATATGACGTATATCTATTTGTAAATTTTCATATACTATCACAATAAAATCTATCTTTAATGAATCTATTATACCCGGCCTTCTCTTATGAGTTTGTTCTTATAAGTTTAATTCAAAATATTAAACTAATATTTTATTTAATTATATAATATAAATTTATTTTATTATTAAAATTTTATTTTTAAAAAATCGCGTCATGGTGCGGGAACTGTCCTAGTCTTTTTTATATTGCAATTGCTTCTATTTTAAGCGGAGCTTGCTTTCATTTATTTTTTTAATTCTATTATAATTTTTTCACCTTTCCCATTCCAAACCTACTGTACAAATATACAAGTAATGGTGAACTACATGACAAAATAGGGCTTCTATTATTCATGAAATTTATGCTATTATTCTGGGAGGCTGGATAGAGACTATGGAGATCGAGATAATGGAGGCAGGAAGGATTCAGGCTACGCTGAGATCATTTTTATTTTTTATTTTTTATTTTTTAAATAAGACAAGTAATGATTTTGCTTATACATATTGGGTAAATTTAAACTAATGACAACGATATATATACGTACGGAGTATAATGGATGGTGGACGAGGACGTGATTTAATTATTTTATTGGTATGGATGATTTGGACAAATCGGTCATCCATTTTTTTAATGCATCTAAAGGAAAAAGAAAGCTAAATCAACTAAGAAATCGACAACTATTCGACTAGCCTTATAGCAAATCTGTTAAAAAATCAGTTATCCATGGCATGAAAGAATATAGGGAAATTCCGTTTGGTGCCCCTGAGGTTTTGACAATTCCGTTTGGTGCCCTAAGGTTTTATTTTGTCCGGATGGTGCCCCTGAGTTTTGTCAAAAGTCCGCCTCATGCCCAAAACTCATATTTTAACTTTTTTAAATCAATAAAATGGCCCATTAATTTTTCTTATTTCACAAGACCCCATTTATTTTTTAACAATGAATAAAATTACCTATTATTTAACTAAATCCAACATAAAAGTGAAAAAAAAACACCTTATATATTTTTTTCAATAAAATCACAAATAATTTCCAAAATTTTAGCAAAAACTCACCCATTGTTACAAATTTTTTTAGAAGAAAATCAACCTTTATTTTTGACATTACACAAAAGATTCATTATTTTTAATATTTTGCAAAAAAAAAATCTCATTATTTGTCAAACATTGTACATACATAACATACCACCCTTATTTATAAAAAAAAATTGCATCAATCCACCCTCACATTTTTTGAAAAAAAAAATGGACCTATAAATTACAAAAAGGGAAAAAAAATCATAAAACCATACTTCGGATAAAAAAAATTCCCCTTTATTCTAATTGAGTATTGGGTACAAAAAAACCACCCTTTATTTTTTACATTATTTTTTCAATAAAATTCTAATATAGTATTGGGTTAGATTGATCAATTAGGATGGTTCATGTTGGGTCAACTCGATCCGACATTTTCGGGTCAGGTGAAACCCAAAGACCCGATTTTAAAGGAAAATGATAATTATAATGTATTTCTTTCTTATACAATGAACTATTGTGGTTAAATATTAAATTGAAAAAAAATTCGAGTTTACTGATTGAACCAGAAAAAAAAAATATACTACCAAAATATTAAGCCACCATATGATCAATCGCATTTACAATTGTTAAAATTTAGTGAATTATAGGTTAAATATTATTTTGGGAAATAATGGGTGTTAAATATTGTTTTGACAAATAATGAGTGTTTTTATTTTATTTTTTCAAAGTATGGAAACTAATATATCTTTTGTAGAATTTTAAAAACCATAATGATTTTGTTTTAAAAATTTTGGAAGAAGGGTGATTTTGTGATAAAAGTTTTGGAAATAATATGTGATTTTGTTAAATTTTAGAAGTAAAGGTGGTTTTTTCAATTGTATCTTGAATTTAGATAAATAATAGGTAATTTTGTTCATTTTTAAAAGTAAAAGAGGTTTTGTGAAATAAGAAAAAATAATGGGCCATTTTATTGATTTATAAAAGTGAAAATATGAGTTTTGGGCATGAGGCGGACTTTTGACAAAACTCAGGGGCACCAACCGGACAAAATAAAACCTTAGGGCACCAAGCGGAATTGTCAAAACCTCAGGGGCACCAAACGGAATTTCCCAAGAATATACTAGGGTATAAATTCGGATAGTTGATCTATATGAAATAAATGACCATAAACCTATAAAATTAGTCGACTTGGACTTCTCTCTCACAGTCGACGGCTACTATAAATGTAAATGGGAAAGGGGCGGTTAATGACTGTAAATGTAAATGTGGGCTTTTGAATTTAACCTATAAAAATATTTAAAAAAAAATAGAGGTAAAAAATTAAAGTTTGGTGAGTCGAACCTGGGTCTCCTGACTTTGAAAGAGCTCACCCACATCCTTTGCCAATTGAGCCAACGTTGTTTAATGATTCTTTACTCTCTTTACTTAATTATATCAAAAAAGAGTTTTTTTTTTTTAAAGTACATATTTCCGGGGCCGAGGGGGGGGGGTCACGTGACCCCCCAGGACCCCCCTTGGGTCCGCCACTGCCAGCGGGTAAATAATCTCACCCGCTCCACCCATCACCCGCAAACTCCTTCACCCTCACTCGCCCTGCGCGGGTGATGCGGGTGGAGCGGGTACCCAATGGGTGTAGTGATGATTTTTTGAGTAATTTGAAAGATGAATAAAAATTTAAAATTTAATTTATAAATACGACAAATATAAATTCGTGGAATTCAAATACACGTTATACACTTATACATCACAATAACGTATTACTTAAAATTACAAAATGAAACTAAAATAGATGAGATTGGAACTTGAGAGTAGATAGTAGCATAATCGCATGTTTTCCCTTTTCAATAATTGAGCGGATCCACCATAGTATCGATCCTAGCATGCACATGAACAAATAAAATTATATGTTCTCTATTAACCATGTAAAAAAAAGATAGACAACTACAATTAGAGAAAAATAACTTATATTTTCAATTGAAAAGGGTAAAATAGTAAAATCACACATATATATCGATAAACTTTTAGGGTTTTATGCGGGTATGCGGGGCGGATTAATGGGTGGATTATTGGGGCGGGTGATGGGTGAACAATCTTCACCCATAATCCATCCATCATCACCCGCTTCCCCCGCACCCGCTCCATCCGTCTCCCACTTTTTTGCGGGTTTTCGCCCGCAAAATTAATGCGGGTGGGGCGGGTGGCCGGAGCGGTTACCCGCGAGTAATTTCCAACCCTAGGCTGGACGCTTGCCCAGGGCCCAAAATTTTAAGGGGTCCAAATTTTTTTTTAGGTGGGTATATATACATATGGTATAATAGAGTAATTTATGGATAATAGACCCATTCCTGTATAAATAAGAGGCCCAATGACCCAATCCATTACTAAATCATTAAATAAAAACGATCATTAATTGAAAAGTAAAAAAAAATGAATCTTTGTCAAGCGTGCAATTCAACCAGAGTGTGAGATTAGGGATTCAAAGATTCGGAAGACGAAGAGACGTTCTTCAACATCGAAGTCCTCATCTAGCATTCAAGGAGAAGAGATGAAGCCTTTTCAATTTCAAGGCTCTCGACTATATGCCTTTATAACACCACCATCACCACCGGATCTACCTCCAAGTTGCCAGCGGCTGAGCGGCATCACCACCGACCGGATCTACCTCCAGCGTCGGTCACACGCGGCACGCCGGCACCACCGAAGTTGTCTCCGGCGTCGTCGGCGTCATTGGTGCCAACTGACTAAACAGAATCAACCGATAAGAGTAAGAAACTAAGAATCTGCAGTTTTTTATTCAATTTGATTTGGTGCAATTTTGATTATCCAGTATCCTCATTAGCACGCCAACAATGATTCAATTTGGGGCAATTGATTCTGGTCCTATTTCTTCATATTTTATATGGGCTATTGATTAAATTATATTGGAAATTTGCAGATACAACACATTAGTAGACCAACAGTGAGATTTTAAGGGTTTGCTTTGATTTTGAATTGCTCACGACTGGTGTCGGTTCTCCACTGCTCATTAGTTCAGGTGATTTTGTTCCGTTATTCTCCTTTTTTGTTGTGATTGTTTTATATAATCTTACAATGTTGCCTAAAAAGCACTTGTTTGGGAGTGCTAAAAGGAAAATAAGAATGCAAAATGAACAATTCATTAAATCACATAGAGGAGCTATGAACAAGTTTTTAATAAAAAAGGTAGATCCAATTAAAAATTCTGAACAAATAGAGCCAGATGATGGTGTTGGTAATTTCGGTAACCTCTTTCCTTTTTTTTCCCATCTTCCTATCACAACTTTACAACTCATTTATTTATTTGTTCAAAATAATTTTCACTTTTTCTACCTCTTTCTAAAATGTTTTCTCTACAACCATGGAAAACTCTTTTACCTCTTTTCAAATTAATTTTCACTGTTTCTTTTCCTTTATATCTTTCCCTTTATTATATGTGTATCATCATATATTATTGTGAATTATTTTTATTTATAATTTTATAAATAAATAAAAATAGCAAGTACTGTAGTTAATATAAATATATTTTATTACATCTAGGTTAAAATGAAAAAAGTTAAAAACATTATAACATACGTAAATACTAATCGAACTACCTATAAATTTGGTTTGGAAAAAATAGCAAGTACTTAATATAAATAAATAAAAATAGCAAGTAGTTAATATAAATGTTTTTGGTTTGGGAAAAAAAAAGGATTGTACACATTGGTAGGATTATGTGGGGTATAATTTGGATATTCGGGTGTTGGAGAATTGTTAAGCATTTGTAACATCACTTGAAATTCAGGATTTTTGAGAAGATTTGGATCAAAAGGCATATTTGGAATGAGTGGAGTATTTGGATTATTGTGATCCATGATTAAGAAAATAGGTGCAACTACAATAGATCAAGATTAGCTATATCCGTATATATAGGGTAAAATTGGGCTCAAATTATAGAAAAAAATAAAATTAAACCAATGGAATATTTTATTTTAAAATATAAATATATTTTTATTTCATTTTAAATTCTATTACAACTAATAAATCTAAATGGAAAAGATATCATCCTACTTTATCATATAAAAAAAATTAGAAAAGGGAAGATATTACCTTTCTTTACCAAGGTAACCCCTTCCCATGCCACCTCTTATCTTAAGGTAAAGGCCACAACCATGGGCTTACCTTTTAGCAACCTTAAGGTAATAAGGTAAGTAAATCAATGGTTGCTCATGCTCTAAAGTTGAATACAAAACCCAAAAAAAAAAACAGTAAAATCAAGCTCATATCCATCCCCAACGAAATTCAAATCTTTTCAAAACTGATTTTGTATTAGCCAAAATAAAAATATGCCTTCAAAAAATATCCTCCTTACCGTGGGTTAACATGCACGCGACTATCTCTTAATTTTGGTAAATATAGAGCGGTCATGTCTAGGAATCGAACCGGGTACCATCGGGTACTAGCTGAGATCCTTTTCGGCTCAACCATCCCGACATGGTTTAAAATAAACTATTTTCAATACACACGCCTATCCCATAGAGGTGAGGAATGCAGGTGACGGTGGGTCTCACCTTTTTTTAAATAAAAAAAATCTCCTATTTTATCTAGGTCATTATTCCAATTCATCTCATCCCTATAAACGACCTAGATTTACGTACATAATACATTAATACATCATAAAAGCTGAATACATCCGAACCACCCTCTATATATCATTTTAATATTTTCATAGCCTCTTGTCCTTTTTCTAGATCTTTTTTCCCCTTGAACAAAAAAGAAAAGAAAAGAAAAGAAAAATGATAATAGCTAGTTGCCTTATTGATCAACCTCTAGTATATTACTAAAGGTTGATGGTTTTTTTTTTTGGGTGGGAATTAAGACACTTTTTTTTTAATATAATGCTTAGTTAGGTCATCCAATGGAGTCTTAGGTTTCAATCCGATGGGTTAATGATATGAATTTTTGTTGGCACATGTGTGAAATGATCAACTATAATTTCATACCTTTACCTTTACATTCGGATTTCTATATTGCCCATCATCTACTAGTCAACAATATAATTGTTAGATGTGAAATTCCTAGATTAATTTAATTTAGTTTAAAATGGCTGGGTGAATGATGGATCCATTGATTCACCCGTACACCACCATATGCACTACTAACTATACTAGTTCATAGTCTCCGATGGAGTGGCTTAATGGTATGGAGTGTTGGGGTTAATGGAAGGCGTTGGGTTCGGTCCCTTTCTCCGTTCTTTCTCTTGGCGAAATAGTCGTGTGACTCCTGTCGGTTTGTTCACGTGTCCAGAATTGGGTTACCCTCGATTAAAAAAAAAGAAGTAAAAAACACTATACTAATTCATAAAGATGTTTCAAAAAGAAAAGAGATTGTAATCCATTTTGAGTTATGTTATTGCCAAGAGATTCAAAGTTCGAATACCTTGAAAAGATCATAGAATTATACAATCAAAATATAGAGACTAAATCCAATTGAAAAAAAAAAAAAAAAACCGGTGTACCGGTTAATATGCTTCCTTGTACCCTCCCCACCAAAAACGTGAATGGGCCTGAAATTAGAATTGGGCTTGCCGTGTCCGGTTCCCCAATATCCGAATCACACCCATTTTATGAACCCCCAAAACACGACACACATCAGTTGGGAATTCCTTTTCTACAATTTGCATTTTATCACCCTTCATTTTATATTCTTTTCCAAACTACCCTCTACAACTCTTTTCAATAATTCCATCACTACAATATACTACCAAATGCACTAATATTATCCAATTAAACTCACAACCTACAAATTCCCTATTTTGGGGGTGTGTAAATGTAAATATAACAACTCAACATGGCTATAAATATCAAGGCCAAACACTCACAAATCCCATATATGCACACAACCAAATCTAACACTAACTGATCAGAGTCCAAAAATGGAGAACCACCAAGAGCTAGAGTGGGCTGCAGCACAGAGGATCGCTGTGAACGTGAACCTCGCCGCTGCAGCTAAGCAACAGCTGCGGTTCCTCGCAGCTGTTGACAGGAACCGCGGCCTATACGAAGGCCCCAGTCTACTCCATGCCATACACAGGTCTCAATCTCATGGCCTCCATGCCATTTTCACCTTGTGATAGCTTGACTAAGTACTAATGTTTCGGGTTCGTGTTATGATAGGTACAAGTTCTGCTGGCTCCCTTTGCTAGCCAGACAGGCTGAGCTCGCCGTCTTCCCTTTGGTTGCCCCACTCGACTGCGAGTGGGTCTGGCATTGCCACAGGCTGAACCTGGTTTTGCTCCCTTAAGCCCCTTATTTTGTAACGAAACTTAGCTTGTGATTTCTCATTATTTTGTCTGAATTGGTTGGGTTTGGATGCAGCTGCGTTACAAGACTGATTGTGAGGAGGTTTATGGGAGAGTACTCGATACCTTGAACGTCGTGTCCTCTGTCGAGGGCGCTTCCGCTAAGCAAACTGAAGAAATCTGGAACAATCTGTACCCAAGTGAGCCTTATCTTGTGGACCTGAACAGCCCTTTTGATCAGGGTTTCAGTGATTCAAACAGCACAAGCTATGATCTTGTATCTGCTGTCAAACGACAAAGCGGTTTCTTTTACCAGGTAACTCCAAGTGAAAACAACGAACTTGAAAAGACAACTTGAAAATGACTTACGGAATGATATGAACCAGGTGTCGAGACCACATATGAGCGACGACGAGTACCTTGAAGGATCGGTAGCGAGGTACAAAGGCTTCCTTCACCTGATCAGGAAGAACATGAAAGCCACCGATTCCGCCAAGACCTTCAGTGTCCCAACCTATGACATTGACCTCATCTGGCATTCTCACCAGCTGCACCCTGCCGCCTACTGTCAAGACACAATGGCAGTATTCGGCAAGGTGCTCGAGCATGATGACACGGATTCAGAGAGAGGCGAAGGCACGAGACTGAACGTCGGGTTCACTGATACCACCAAGCAATGGGCTGAGTCCTATGGTTTGAGCTATATGAGGGCTGGTGCCAGATATAGGTGTAAGGCTCCAACTCCTCTTATGGTTGACTCATTTCCGCCATGCCATTCAGGAAACAAGATGATGAGCAAAGGCTACCAAACCATGGTTGATCTTCCCAAAGAGTTTCTTGTGGAGGTATGTTTCGAGTCGATTAAACGAGCGGTTTTTGTAATTTTCACTTGGTTTAAACTTCACATAACAAAATCTCTGGCTTTCTGCAGGTATTGATGGAGATAGTAGCAGTCAAAACCTTACCCGAAAAGCCGGGTGAAAACCTGTTTGTCTGTTTGAGCAAGAAAGATGAGGCTGCCAAGGCAACAATGAGGATACCATTTGATTCTGAGGAGAAACAAGCTGTTGCCTTCCAGTGTGATCCTAAAGAGGTGCTGACAGTTGAGCTAGTTTCCGACTTACCCAACTCGAAAGCTACCGAGGTTTTGGGGACTGCTTGCCTGTCCCTTCCTCAAGGCAGACTATACGAAGACCGGGTTCTTGAGCTGATGCCACCGACTGGTGTTGCTAGTGAAACT
The DNA here is from genome assembly GCA_037127255.1 of Persicaria tinctoria. Lineage (NCBI taxonomy): Eukaryota > Viridiplantae > Streptophyta > Magnoliopsida > Caryophyllales > Polygonaceae > Persicaria > Persicaria tinctoria. The sequence goes on from JBANSL010000012.1 coordinate 15,847,339, forward strand.
CCTATTGCTTTGCGCGTCTCTCTGTCGCTGACTCCTCCATTCATGGCTCCTTATGTGCTTGTCGTAGAGCCTCTTATGACAGCTAGTGAAAGATTGAAGCTTGAGCTCATGGATGGGAGCTGGACTTGTGTTAAGGACAGGACTGGGAACCTTGTTGTTGGGATCCAGATCAAGGGAAACAGCAAGAAAGAAGTGATTGGGATTTCAGGTTCTGGTGAAATGCATATCCTTGCAGAATCCAAGGGAGACGAGTGGTCTCTGATTGACTCGCAATGGTCTCTCCGTCCTTCGAAAAAAGCAAGCGACAATGGATGCCTGTATGAGCTCACAGGTGACAGAAAGGCAAGTACATGTAACATGATCTATGAATTTAAGCTGTTTGGTTGTTTTGTTTCATTTCTTTGCTAAATTGCATTGTCCAATGGTTTTCCCAGGTGCTTATGATACCCGGAAGGAAGTTAGAATACGAGACAGAGGCCATTGGGATTCAGGGCGATGATCAAGGCTTCATGACTGCAGTCGAGTTTTCTTCAGAAGATCCGAATGGCAAGGCTATCGCCCTCTTCGACATGGACTCCGGTGCACTTGAGGTATACTCTCCAACTGCCTCAAAATGAAACCTCATATTTAGCCACCAAGTTATTGTAATTCATCTTACACATTTTGCAAGCAGATCAAGGAAGAATGGTTCTTACTGCCTGGGATTGTGTCAGCTTGTGTACTGTTCAACTCTCTGGAGGACAACAAGGAGGATTCGGACAAAGGCAATGGTTTTCCGACTACAAAAACATGTCGACAAAGTGGTGCTTTAGGGTTATACGGTCTACGCAGGAATGAATTCATGGCACATTGCGTGGTTGGTCGACGCAGGAATGAATTCATGGCACATTGCGTGGTTGGTGGCCGTGTTCTACGCAGGAATGAATTCATGGCAGATTGTGTGGATGGCTCTGGTCTACGCAGGAAAGAATTCATGGCAAATTGCGTGACTGGTGGCTGTGGAGGAGGAGCCTGCGGCGGGGGCTGCCACGGAGGATGTCACGGTGGCTGCAACGGTGGCTGCGGAGGACACTAAACTGCAAATGCATATGCCCCTTCTGGTACTAAATACTAAGAAAGACTGATCTGAAAGAATGAATAAAGGTTGCCTGTGAAATGGATCCTTCATAAACATACAAAATATCATACAAGGTAATGTATTGTGATAGCATACAATATGTGATGAAGTTGGAAAGGCCTTCAATAGTAAAAATAAATAAAATAAAGTTTATTGTAAGAAAAAGTTTCTCCTAATTTATTATTATTATTATTAAGTTAGAATTCGAGATTAGATATCTATTAATATTGCTAATTCTGCTAGCATTTTGCTGACGTGTCACGCCCACAATTAAAGTTGAATTTTTTATTCAAATGGTATTTTTTTATTGGTCAATATTATTGCTGAAATTATTTGTTTCCTATTTGATGTATATTTGTTTCCTTTTTTTCATACGAAGATTATTTAAATTGATATGCTTATATCAATTTGTGATCTATTTTTAAATATATTTATTTCCTTTTTTCATAGAAAAGATTATGTACATTGATACGTCGGACCACAATTTTGGATATTATCATTTCGTGTGGTCTTTTATATCATTATTTCATTAATCTCATCACTTTCGTTATACGTTTCATTCATTTCATTCATATCAATAATATTATATATTTATTAGGACCACAATTTTGGATACTATCATTCCGAATGTCGGGTTGGTTGAGAGTCGGATCAAGTTTGGGTCGGGTCGGTTTTGTTTGTGTTTGGGTGTATTTCGAGTCGATTCGGGCCGGGCTTAGTCTCGGGTTCGGGTTACGGATGACTCCGGATTTTCGGGTTTCGATTAGGACTGGGTTCGGGTGAGTCAGTCGGGTTTCTCGGGTCGGATCAAATTTTGTCAGCTCTAACCATGATGATCAGAAGCCATATATTATTTGGTTCACATATTTATACAAGTCTATCCATAATTTGTTATGTAACCTTAAAAAAAATTTAATTAGAATACTAAAATTCAAAAATATCTTTAAAATATCAAATGTTTACATAACCTTATATTTATATATGTATATAACTAAATTGGATAATATATTGAAATGTGATAACTCAAGAATTAATAATAATATTTAATTCAAATGTCAAAATAAAAATTAACTATAGAAAAACAATGATTGTCAAAATAATATTTCTTTTTAAAATTTACATTTAGTATACAATATAGACATCTTAAAATTTTATTGAATTTTTTTTTAAAATATTTTTGGAGATAGAAGAAAAACGTCATTAATTTTAAGAAGAAAATATTTTTGCACCTATTAACCTTCAAATTTTGAGAAAAATATTTATCCAAAATGAATATTTTAAATCTATACTTACTCTGCACATTTTACATGATATCTATATAAATTTTTAACAAAATATTTTTTTGAGATAAATTACATTTATTTTAAACAACTTTAATGACGATTTGGAATACAAAAAATAACCTTTTAAGATCTACAAACAAAAATTGAAGAATTTTGAGAAAAGAAAATGTGAAATTTGCATATATTATCATTTAAAAATAAATAAATAACTCTTTTATGTTTAATTTTGGGTGTTTGGCTTCAAATACCGAAGAAAAAAATATTTATCCCCAAAATGAATATTTGACATCTATAATTATTTTATACACCCTAGATGTCCCTTATTATAATTTCAATATTTTAAGAGCTACAATTTTTTTTTAATAAAGTTAGTAAAAATAACTAATTTGTGAATATTAGATTTCAAAAGTTAATTATAAAAATCAATTAGAGCCATTTTTTTTTAACAATTCACTTATTTTAAAAGTTAATTAAGACTTACAACTTACAAGCATTACTTATTTTACATCTTAGATAAGGCGCCTTAGATCACTTTTTTTACCATCTTACCTTTATTTTCTCTATTTATTTCTCCTTTTTTCTAGCCATCTTTCTCATGAAAATAATGAATAAGTTATGTATATCTACATAATTTCAAAAGTATTCGCACAATCATTTAAAAATAATTATATTGTATCTCTTTCCAACTAATTTATAAATTAAAAAAGTACTTGATATATATTATTTCAGATGTAAAAAAGTATATATTAACATAGTATTATATAGATATATAGAATGATGTTCAATTTCAAATGAATCAAAATCTCGTGCCTTGAAGGCACGGGTATTACACTAGTATCAACTAAAATTTATGTTTCATTTTGAACCCATTACTCAAAACCCCCAAAATTTCATAACACATCTACTCAATTTTGAAGAAATAGGGTTTCGAATGTAGTTGACAAGTAGTTTAAGCTACTTCAAAGGGATAGATAAGAGACCTAAATGGTAAATGAGAGGCATACACAGTTGCACGAGACAATGTCTTTCGAATTAAGGCACAAATAGATGGAAAAATTCACACGACAATGATAAAAATGTATCCGATGTAATACCTCAACTCGGCATCACAAGAATAATCTGAGGGCGAACGCAACGCCAGAGCCTAAATCATACAAAACTTCTGCCTTTGGTTTTTTAGACAGAGTGTCAGTGACAGTTCTCGGGTGAAACACCGGTCTCATTTGCGGGGCCTGCCCCTCTTCCCTTTGGAGGTTGGTGTGGTGGTCTTCTTCTCAGAAGCAGGAGGTCTGCCCCGTCCCCTTTTCGTTTCAGAAGGGGGGTTGGATCCTGCCTTCCCTCCTCGGCCTCTTCCAGCAGTCTTCCCACCACGTTTCCTCTTCTGGCCGACATCCCCATTAGCTTCGTCATCTGCGCTCTCATCACTGTTGTCTGCCTCACTGTCGCTATCTTGATCTTCCTCTTCTTCTTCTTCAGACTCTGATGAATCCTTCTTCTTCTTGGATTTGGTTGGAGCAGCTGCTCGTTTGTTTGCCGCTGGTTTTTTGGCTGGAACGGGAACCTCGACAACTGCATAACCAGAAAGTAGACGAGCGGAGGGATGCAGTGAAAGGCTATATGTCTGAATAGCAAAGAAGTGGTCAGAGAAAATCATACCTTCAGCCGATGCTTTGCCATCATAAACGTCAAGCTGCCACAAAAGAGATTCAACAATAAGCTAATTTTAAGAGAACTAATACTAATAAAATCTTCAGATTGCTATTGGCTCTTATAAAGACAATATGATGGCAGGAGTATTTGAAGCGGAAAATTATGTCAAAGCTAGTAATAAGGATGTACCTGATCTAGACGATCAGCAACACCAGTGCGGTCAACAACCACCATGGAATGTGCAAGCCCACATGCGACACTGCAAGTATCAGAAAAGAAGGATCACATCCAGAAGTCTGAAGCAAAGACAACAGCTTTACTGCAATTATTCATAAGTTGTACCTGATAACATGCATGCCTTCCAGGATGTCTACCTTCTTGGGGATAGCCGAGGATCTAGAAAACAGGAAGAATCACATAAATGACATGATTAAACATAAAAGAGGGAACAATAACCTAAAGAGAATATGGTGAAGAAAAATTACTTCTGAGCATTAGCTCCATAGCCCAGCTCTCCATTTTGAGCATGACCCCAACTTATACACGAGGAGTCAGCACCAACAAAGTGATGCATATGACCAGAATCCATGCATCGTATATTCCATCCACTATAAAGTAAGAGAAACTCTATAAGAGAAACTTAAGAGGTAAAAGGTTTAAATCTATTCAGAATTTTACTAACAGGTTTAAAATTTTCAAAGTTATCATGCAAGTCCTCGTTAAATGAAGAATGGATATGATGCTGCAATCTAGAACCACTTATCCTTGCCAAAAAAAATCTAGAACCCCTTATTTGAGGAAATTAATTTTTGCACTGAAGGAAAGTAACCTCGGGTAAAAGTAATTTCTCATTCAAAAAAGCAAGGGAACTGACTGTCCTATCCCAAAAGAGGAATCAACAATATATTTGATAGAACATTTTGTTTAGCTGATGGCATGTGTGAACACTCAGCAAGAAACTTAAGCTCCTCCTGAATTTATAAAGCGTATGGCTTGAGATTTGTAAGTGCATTTTATACAGAGAAAGGCGCTAGATGATGAGAAAATAGGTATGAGACAACCTTAAATCCATTAGTGGCTTTGGATACATCCAATCATCACCTGTATTCTTCAACTTGCCCCACATGTACAGCTGTCCTCCAACTGAAAGTTCAGAATATCTAATTACATCCAAATCCAGATCCAGAATGCAGTGTAGCAATAACACCAACAGTCATTTATGATGTTTCCTTGAGCTTCCACAAGGAGAACCAAAAATAAGACTCAAGCTTCCACTGCTGAAATAAAAAGAGCTACATAAGTGTACCCACTACCCAGTACACTGAATAGGGATTTAACGGCAAAAAAAAAAACATGTAAGGTCAGTTTGGCACAGCCAAACAACCTGCCTGTCGGCCTTTTTTGGGTCATATCAGTGACATCAGCCCTTACGAACCAATAATTTGAACATAAAATACAGCACAGGCTCATAGCCTTTGGGCATGGCAGGATATGTACTACTAGGTTCTTCGATACGAAAAGACAAAGATTATGAAGGTGTGTATCACAGTTTAATCATATTCATCACTTCACTGTAACATACCACACAGACCTGTAGCCTTTCGGGGCATGGCAGGATGGGCAGCATATGTCTACTATGTTCTTGGATATGAAAACCAAGCATTGTAAAGGTATAATAACAACATATATGATATTTTTATTGGGCACAATTAGTCCTTACGTACTAAGTAATGCAAAGCTAATGGTAATAATTGATAAACATAACAGCAACCAAGCAATACTGTTTCTTTCTGGCAATTTTCAGCAAAGATCGAAAAATCTTAGATGGAATGCAATATTGGCTTCATCAAAATTCTTGTGAAGAGAAACCTACTGTTGACTTTACTGATATTGTAACATAAAAATTTAAACAGAAGTTCAAGAACTTAAAATAAGCAATGGAAGCAACTATACCAGAAGTGCAAGCAGAATTGACACCACCAGCAGAAATAATTGCATCAGCAGGTAAGACGTTTTGCCTTTGGAAAACATCAAGACGGCGAGGAGCAAACTCATCCTTCTGCTCCCTATGTCCTAACCTATAGACTCCAATATCAAAGGCACAAACCCAAAAAGAATAGACTCCAATATCAAAAGCACAAATCTGAAAAGAGGAGAGGTACAAAAAGGAAGAGGAAGTGAACTCGATACTCAGCCAACAAATTAATTATTAATTATTAATTATGTCCTTGTTCAAACAAAAGCACAGTGCAAGAAAGCAAATGCATCAACGTACCTTCCATAGCCACCATAGCCCCACCTACAGTCAACATGTACACAATAACTGAATAAAAAAAAAGAAGAAAACTGACGAGTCCATCTCATATAAGCAAGTAAAAACACTTACGTGTAAACATGACCATTGGAATCCACAGCCACTGGATTATCAGCACAAAGAAGCGAACACATGTAGCATAATGTATTACAGTATTAGTCATGTCAAGCAATACTGTCAGGTGAAAGAAACATTAAAAAAAAAAAGGAATACTAACCAGTATGATTTGTTCCACATGCAACTTTAACAATTGTTTCCCCGGCGAGAATAGCAATCGCTTTAGGACGAGGTTGAGGCTCGTATGCAAGCCTCACTGAACTATCCTTTGTATTGTACTACAAATCCATTCCACAAGATATAAGAGACAATTAGGGCAATCATAAATAATTTAAATAATACAGCTTATTAAGATAAACAAAGACAAATAGATTCTGCTACAAAGTACAATGCAATTCTGGACATAGATATCAAATGCCCAGGATTCATCAGTTCATAAAAAGGGATGACGGGTTGGTGTGATGTAGTAGAAATCATATCAAGAATTTGATCCCCAAAAAAGAGCTTCCAAAAGAAGAAGAGCATCTTCTTCAGTCACCACATTATCTTGCACATGATAATACGGAACATTGCTTTGTAGCTGGGTATTCCTTCAAACATCCCCTTTTAGAGGAATGAGACTAATATTGGTTAAGTACCAAAATGATGCCTACTTTGATACTTGCAACTTAAGAGCATAGGACCTTACCACTGGTTTTTTTTTTTTGAAGCAAGATAAGAATTCGGTTCCCTAGACAAGCTTAGGGAAACCGAGAGACCGGACAAGCCGGTACCGGCTTTTTTTTTTTAAACTCACCAACGTTTTCTAGTTACTTTAGAAAATATAGGGTGAGAAATTGACACGACATTAAACTATTAACTATACCTCATTATCAGTTCCATGTCCAAGTTGACCATACTGTGGAAGACCAGCAGTTCTGTGAAGAAAAAAAAAGCAAATTGAGCATCAGTAACTATTCGAGTATTATTGCCACAGGCCCACAGCAGTCAATTTCATTGGAAGCAAACTATGTCACAACCAACGCAACGAAGAATAAAAATTAAGGGTTTCACAAACCATACAATATAGATGCTCCAGCGTTAGAGGTTAACCACACAGTGAACTCGCCTCCACAAGCAACGGTGTGTACTTCAGATACAAGGCAGCGAACAGGTGAATCTTCAGTCTCTGCAAGGGGGAAGCAATATTTATAGATGTGAATCAGGTACCTTAATGATGTGAGAATAAGCTTGGTTTGGAGAACAGGCTTATGGTGAGATGTGATAGAAATAATTTTAAACTTGTAAACAGTTCTCTCCTCTGCATGTACCATGGAAATAGCAGAAATGCAGCATTTAGCACATACCATAAGAGAAACAGAGGAGTAATAAGAAACAAAATAAACAGTTTGACACAAGACTTATAAGCACAAAAGGAAACAATCTCATTTAACAGGGAAGCAGTAAACATTTTCAGCTTCATTCCCAAGACAACTTAGAATACAATACAATAAATATGGAGAAATGAAAAGGAAATTTCTTACCATTCTTTAGCGAACCAGATCCCAACTGCCCATGTTTGTTCCACCCAAATGCAAATGACTGGCCATCTTCTGTAACCACAGCTGTATGACTCCGTCCAGTTCCTGCTTTCACAATTTTATATCTGAAACCACAAGAATGATGGATATTATAGAATTTCGGTTAACAAATTCCTCACTGGCTGATTCATATTATTGCGCCAAAAGAAAAGGAATCAGGACAAGTACAACTTTAAGCTGGTTCAAAACCATCCTATAAAATGCTAATCCCCTCATATTGAAATCAATTTGGTGAAATTTCCAAGTGATGCAGAAAGCAATATCATAGCCTATCAAACTCCTTTTTTTAATATAAGCTATCAGAACAGCAAAAGTTTAGACTAGGACAGACAAGGGAATTTGAAATATTTTTGCTCTGCGACATGAAAAGGGGGATGCATAGTGCAAATTTTAATCTAAGCCTACCGACTAGGGGAATAGGTTAACAGTGGCAATTCAGAATTCATGAGTTTGATAACAGTAATGTCCCATTATCCAGCCATCTAGACACCGTATCTCACCAACAAAGAATAACCACTGGCAGATAAGTCCGCATACCAACATCAGGACGATCAACCTCAGAAGAATAGATTGATTTGCATACACATTTCAATTAACCATGAATTGGGGCATGTATCTGACAAAGGGATTAATATGGACATTTCGAAACAAAATCAGATGCACAAGGGACTTACTTTGAGAGCTCAGACACAACTGTTGGCCTGTCTCGCTGAAGCTTATCTCCATGACCTAGCTGGCCCCTCTGCAAAACAATAACCCATTCAAATCAGCAAAGTAACAACGCGAAATACAGCCAAGACACCAACCAAGCTCCTGAATGAATTCAATCTTACATCATTTCGCCCCCATGTGTAGCACCGCCCCTCCACGTCCAAGGCCACACAATGACACGAAACTACACCAAATTAACACGAGTCCGAATCAGACAAGGAGTTTCGTCAAACCTATCAAGACTCAAACTTGACACCATTTTCCCGCCAATTCATATTTTAACACCTCACTTGAACAAACACCCAAAATCAAAAACATTTTCAGCAACAGATAAAAGGCATCACTTCGAAAACTCGAAAGCATCAAAAATAAAACTTCCACTTCCGATTCAGGGAGCAACAAACATACCACAGCCACTAGCAACAAAGCGAATGTCGACACCAACAAGCGGCCGAAGGCGAGTGGGGCAGTACAAATTCCCTTCAATCCCCCCTTTCTTACGACCAATAATATCCCAAGCAGTGGCACCGCATAACAAGAGTTCGCCTCCCTTGGCCTTCTCCTCCTCTGATTTCTTCTCAGCTTCCACCGCGGCCATTTCCCCTGGCACTTCTCACACCCAGCAACCAAATACGCCTATGAAAACCCGCGGATCTAACGGCTAGTGACCGTTAGACGAGTGCCGAGCGAAGATGTAGGGCGGAAACGGCGGGAAATCGGGGAGAAGCAACTGATTTCAAGCGGAAGAGAAATTTGGGAATCGCCGTCTAGGGTTTATTTGTGCCCTAGATCGGGGATGGATGAAGAAGAGTAAAACAAGTTTCTTTTTGGAGAGTTATTAAGAAGAATATAAAGCGTAAAATTGGGGTTTCCGAGGATAGGTGAATGCAGAGAGGATTTGTGGTATTTGTCATTTAATTATTTTATTAAACAAATAAAACGTCTTTTTACTTTACCTTTTTTCTCATGCTGTTTTTATACCTTTTTTCTGGAAAGAAAATTGTATAAACCGCCACTTATTTTGCTTATTGCATTGCAGCTCGGACGGGTGGAAGCCTGTACGAGTGGAGATTCGAAGACTTGCTGTGGAAGGTGTTTGTCTCGTAATCGTAAATGCAATCAAGGGAGCATGGTTGACACCTTGGGCTTGGGAGATCGGAATGTTTATTTCGGATACTCTTCATTTGCTTAGTTCTTTGAGACGATCTTCAAAGGCCAACAAAGCTGTCGATCTTGCTCATTTGGCCTTGGATTCCGCTTCTTCCCCATGGAGTTTCGACCGTAACTAGTTTAACAATTGACCACTCCCTTTCATTTGAATGGAGAAAATCATTTGATTCTCGTGAAAACATTTACAAGGGCATAAATAACAGGATGATTCATGGAAATTGGCATTGTTCCTATACGTATAACGGTATAAGCCATGTAAAATATCAAGAGAGGGAAACAAAACAAGAATACAATCCTCCTTTCATACCCAGAAAGGAAAGCCAACGAAGTTTAGCAGCTTCATGTTTCTTATGTAACATATCATCCCAGTCTAATCAAACGAAATGACTAAATACATAAGATTCATATACTATATGATTTTTGTTAAGGTACTGTGTGCTTATATATACGATAATTTAATACCCTAGTCCTTGAATAAACATACATTAAGCATTAGAGCTTTTTGGTACAAGTAATCTTCCCAAACTTCTTGTTTTGGATAGGATTCAGTATCAATCTCTCTCAATCCAGTGGCTGCATTGTGTCCCAGATCGGTTATTTTTTCAATGTCACGCCATCCTGCTGAGGTGGCTGTGACTTGTTCTGCGGATATTGCTGAGATTGTGATTGTGGTTGCTGGTTCTGGTTGTGCTCCGGAGCTTTGTCCTGCAACTGGTACATGTTGAACTGGGATGACTGGTTCATTGGGAGCATCTGATTGTTCGGCATGAATTGCTGTGGTGTACCGTTTGGAGGAGTATCTCCTCCGAGCTCTTTAGTTGTAAGCTTCAAACGCTGGACTTCTGCCGTTAGTGCCTCATTAAGCGCTGCAATGAAAGTAAGAAAACAGATTTCAATTCAAACAAGTCGAAGGGAAGCATTTGGAGATACAAATACGTAAATGGATCACATTTGAAGCATGAATGAAAATCTCACAATGCAACATCCAAACATTAATAGAAATTCCCGACAAGTCAAATTACAAAATGCAAACTCATGCCTAACCAACCTTACCAATAACTCTATCAAGGCCATGGCTCAATTGGACAGAAATCCAAGCATGAAAGACACAAATTTAAGCTCATGGTTTCTCCAGAAAAGTGAACAAAATTCCATTTGAGTTTGACCCAAATTAGTGAACTTTGCAACTATCTGCAGAGCGATCATTAGAATATTCTCTGGAGCTTGTTATCTAAGTTGACAAATCTCGTAACTCTAGTTGCAACTAACAGCTAACGCATAAAAAAACACTTCTTTTTTTAAATAAACTGATAATTAAACCAAGTCCTAGTCCAGCTTGCTGACCCAAAACCTTGCTGAACATGCTTTTGTGGTGCACTTTTTGTTTGTTTTGACATGGTAAAACATGTTTTATTTCGTTACAATTAACAAGTCAGCAACAAAATTGCATCTATATGTTATTTTAATATGAAACTGTATGGTATTAGGAACAAAACCATATTCACTACACAAGTAGTAGTAGATCTCAAAACATAAAACCCCCAAAACACACAAGCAACAGTCCTACACAAGGATGGTAGCGTGGTGACATAAGTTGCCTGAAAATAATGTGTTATTTTCAGGCATGAAATCCAGGCATCAAAGTTAAGAGGTGGATGAAGCAACAATCCAGGCATGAGAAATAAGTAGTGGAGTGAATCCACAAACTGAAACATTAAGAAATCATACCATCTCTCAGTTGGGCCTGTTGCTCCATGGCCTGAAGACGGAATCTTAGCTCACTGTTCTGACTTGTTAAACCAGCAGAATCTCTCTGCATATGACAAGATTGTAGTTATCAGATATTTACTCCATACCCCACAGAAACACATAAAACAGCCAAATCAAAAAGTAATTTTCTATCAGATGGGTCAGAAGTCATATAAAACAGCCAAATCAGAAAGTATTTTTGCTAGACAGACCTGTAGAAGTGTAAGCTGAGCAGACAGTGTAGTAGCTTCTGACTGTAGTGTCTGCACTTTGTGTTCCAATTCTGCAATGTATCTCAATTTCCGCTCTTTTGAACGAGCAGCAGATTGTCGATTAGCTAATATCCTGAGGCAGCAATGAAGACAGCAGAGTTAGACAACCCTATAGATGATGAGATCCAGTGAACAATGCTACAATACAGAGAGTAGACAAAGCTTTTACCTTTTAGCACGTTTAGGGTCAGCGATTGCAATCTCTGCAAGCTTATCGCTAGCCATTATCTTTTTCAGCTCCAGTGAACTAAATTCACCATTGCCATACTCCAAGCTGAATTTGCTTGAATTGCCATCAAATGAGTCACTGGGCGAGTGCTGACCTGAATGAACACCTGGAGAAGGTGGCAATCTAGGCGACTCATCATTAAAGTTCAAGTTTCCCATAAAACTATCCATGGAAAGACTCCTGAAATGCCGTGAAGGGAGAGCTATATCACCCGTGGCACTTCTCTTGCCTCTGTCTCTCTTTTCAGCTGAATTAACTGCAATTGCCCCACGAATGGAGTTGCAATTTCCAGCTATGCCACTTTCAACTTCATTCTCACTGCTGTCATTTGTCTTCGTCCCACTCGCTCTGCTATCCATATCCCTGTCATCCATACTTGACGAGTTCATCGTATCAATACCATCCAGATTCATGTAAGCTGTAAACAAATCCTCCACTTCCCCTTCAGTTTTCCCTTCAAAGCTATTTAAACCCGTCAGGCACTCTGATTCCCGTTTCATAAGTTGGATCGGCTTATCCGACCCCAAATTATCCATGGGACTAGCACCGAACTTATCTTGGCCCAGCTGGCCCCCCACTGGGGTAAGCTGGGGTGGGGGCTGAACCATGGAAGTGAATCCAAGAGGTACATCACTGCTAGACCGCCTGTGTCCTCTACGTGGGGGCAGACGGTCACTCGCCTGAGAAGCATTCCCCATGCTACCAATAGGCGTTGGAAGAGGTGGAGTCTGAAGATTACAAGCTCTCTCCTCCATAGATGCGTCGTTCATACCCCGTTCACCGAACAAGCTGGGAGGAGGCTCTCTATAGGGTGAAGGGCTCAATGGGGGCAAGTGATCAAACGAGAAGAACGAGGATTGTGACAAGGATCTCGAATGCGACGAAGGTCCCATGGGGAAATTCTGAGAACCTACTTGAGGCGAAACCACTTTAGGCATTGTGAGCTGTGAATGGGGTGAAGCAGGTGGAATCCCAGGCCTCCTATTGCTCTCAATGCTCAGATTATGATTCATCTGAGCAGGTATGTTCATTTGACGGTTGTTTGGTTTCAGAATTGAAGCTGAGCAATTACCAAACGAAGATTGGATTCTTTGCATCACACTAGTTTCATCGCTACCTTCCATTGACATCATACAGACACAAACACAGTAACAATTCAAAGAAAAATCCAAAACCCTTCCCACCAAATCAAAACTCTTTCAGTCTCCAGTAACAGCCTAAAATCTTAAGCTGGCCTCCAAATTTGTCCCTCCTAAACACACACTGATACCGACAAATGGACACCAATTTCCAGAAACGCGATCTTTAAAAAGAGCACTTACACAGTTACACTCCAAGCACCGGACAGGAAGAACCCTAATTTCCTCCACGGTCTGAAACCGAATGCGAATGCGAATGCGAATGCGAAGGATCACGAATTTTCCCACAATTCCGTCATCAAACGGAAAATGGAAACGGCTGGCTCGTGATCAGTTTGAAGATTATGCCAAAAACGAAAAGATCATGAATACTGAAGTAGGAAAATTGTCGGCTTATCTTGAGCTGCTGCTCCAACTGTGGCGTGTTAAGGGATAATTTTTCGATCGATGTTGATGGCTTTTGGAAAATGCCTCGCTTCAGACACAAATCAGAGATGAAGAGAGAGGGCAAGAGGATGAAGAAGCTTCTCTCAGACAACGCCGAGTTTCTTAAGTTTATTTATTTATTTTTTATTTTAATGTTTTCCCAATTTCTCTCTTTCTCTAGCGTCTTTATCCGTCCATGGCGTGTACAGTAGAAAAGAGATAGAGGGGCTGGGGATTCTCCGCGTGAATTTAAGAGGGATTTCATTTGAATTTGAATTTCATGTGAATTTGGGAGTGAATGTCAATTTCATTCCGACGCGTTTTGACTCTCCCTGATTCACTCCCCGTAATTCCCGCCTCGTTTTAGCCCATCACCGTTTGACTGCTGCGTCTTTGCAACTGAGATTTTCTTTTTGTCTGATTATTTACGGTGGGGTTTATGTAATAAAAATACTGTAATAATTTCCCGAACATCTTGTAAGATTAAAAATACTACTAATATTTTTCTAATCTATATTGCCTTCATTTCAAAATATAGATTTTATTAAAAAATTCTATAAAATATAGTAATTTTTTTAAATATTATTATAATATTATTTTTAAAAAATTAATTAAAAATAATATTTTATACGGTTTTGAGTTATTTAAAAAGAAGGTCAAAATATTAAATAAATTATATTTTGAAACGGATGAAGTAAATTATTTTTTTAAGCATAGTTTCCGATTGAGAAACCTAATTTAAAAATAAAAATCTCTGATTTAATCACAGTATAATTTTAGGATTTATTAGAATTAAAATTTTACCTCTTTGATAATGGTATCTCAAATTCTCAATGACGATTTGAGAGCCCGCACTTTTTTTATAAAAAAAAAAAAAAAAAACTAATTTATAATTTCTTTCTCAAAATACCCAAAAAAAATCATAAAATATGGATTGATATTAATAGTGTTATATTTTTATATATAGTTTTTTTTTTGTATTTGACTTATACTCCGTATATCATCATATCATGTAGTTTTTTTTTTGTCTTCCTTTTTATAAAGCAAGATTTTATATTTTAAAAAATGACTTAACAAAATATACATCAATTTTAATCTAAGGCATACATAAAAAATGATTATATTTTACTTTATAAACAAATGAAAAAAATATATTGTGAAATTTCAAGATACCCCAATCAAACCGTGTAAATAAAAAATTGGGAAAATGGCAGAAAACCACCCCTTAAATATAGCTCTTTGCAGAAAACCACCCCTTAAAATTGAAATTGCAGAAAACCACCCCTTAAACTCATTTTGTATGTAAATCACCACCCACAATCATTTTTTTCGTTAGCTTACCGTTAAAAATGAGGAAAAGTCATTTTTACCCCTCCCTTTTAATGTTATTTTAATGAGAGAAAAAGATATGAATTGAAATAAATTAATAAAATATATTTATCCATCCCTTTTAATATTATTTTAATAAAATAACATACCTTTTTCACTCATTAAAAGAGATGGATAAATAGATTTTATTAATTTATTTCAATTCTTACTTTTTCTCTCATTAAAATAACATTAAAATAGAGGGGTAAAATTGACTTTTAACCGTTTTTAAAGGCAAACTAACGGGAAAAAAAAAAGATTATGGGTGGTGATTTACAAACAAAATGGATTTAAGGGGTGGTTTTCTGCAATTTTAATTTTAAGGGGTGGTTTTCTAGAAAGAGCTATATTTAAGGGGTGGTTTTCTGCCATTTTCCCTAAAAAATTTGTATCATAGTTTTTTTGTGGTAATTTTTGGTTGCACAATCGATGTGAGACAGGAATTCATCCCAAATATAGGGGTGGGCGTGGGACGAGACGGTACAAATGTACAAGGGTCACAGTGATGTTACCAAGGGATAATAGGGGCATATTGGAATGCACTCACTTATCTTGAACTGTTCTTTCTTGGGCAATTGTAATATATATACATCCTATGTTAAGCTGCAATTGAATGTGATGAATCAATGAAAAGGTAGCCGCTTTTCTGTCTCAAGAAACCATCTTTGTTTTAACATTTCTATGGTACCAGAGCCATGGAAACAACTCTAGATCTACAAACACAAACAACTCTAGATCCACAAGCACAACCCCGTTCATCAGCTCCTACTTCCCTACCAAATTCATCTCACTTTATCAACATCAAACTCACCCCAGAAAACTATCCCATATGGAGAATGCAAATAGACCCTTACTTGGGGGCTCATAAACTCTCCGGTCATGTCGATGGCTCCTTACCAAAACCCGACCCTACATCACCAGCTTACCAAGAATGGCTGCCGAAGAATCAAATGGTCATGGCCGTTATCACCTCGTCACTAACTAAAACCATGCTTGCACAAGTTACTGGGTGCACCACGGCCCTGGAGATTTGGACACGCCTCAGCGACACCTACGCCTCTCAGACTTCGGCTAATGTGGTTCAACTGCGCCTCCAACTTGCAACCCTCAAGAAGGGTCCAGACACCATCAGCCAATATTTTCACAAAGCGAAGGCTCTAGTCACTTCCCTTGCAGCAGCCGGACAAGGTATTTCGGATGAGGATTTCATTGTTTATCTTTTTGCTGGCCTACCTGCTGAATATGAGTCCGTTGTGACCTCTCTCTCCACTCAAACAGCCCTCCCCTACTCTAGTGTAGTTCTTGGACATCTTCTGAAACATGAAACCAGAATATCTAGCCACACAAATGCACTTATCCAAACTCCCACCTTCTCGGCAAACACCTCCATTATCCAGCCCAATGCCCAATCTCAACAATCGCAATTCTCAGCTAATTTTACCTCGTCCCGTGGTCGAGGTCGTGGTGGCAGCTCCTATTCCACTCGTGGAGGGCAACCCTCAAGAGGGGGTTCTCGTGGTGGTTATCGTGGTGGTCACAACAACAATTTCAACACCTCCCGCAACGGGGCTCCGACAAATTTCATTGGAGAGCTCGACACTCAACCTCGCTGCCAGATATGTGCCAAGCCATGACACCAGGCGCTCAATTGTTGGCATCGCTTCAATCACTCCTACCAACAGGAACCTCCTTCAATTCAAGACAATCACACTAGCATCGCTCCATGGCATTTCGACACGGCAGCAACCCACCACTTCACCCAGATCTCTCTCGGCTTTCCCTAGGTGCCCTCCCATACCGAGGCAGTGAAGAGGTTATGTTGGGAGATGGCTCAGGTATTCCCATTTCACACTACGGTTCCTCCTCAATCTTTACCCCTCCTCACCAATTTCAACTTTCCCAACTCTTACATACTCCTACTCTCTCGAAAAACTTAATTTCCGTCAATAATTTTTGTGTTGACAATGGTGTCTATTTTGAATCTCACCCTTCATTTTACTCTGTCAAGGATCAGGTGACTGGGGCGAAACTTCTTCAAGGACCCGCTAAAGGAGGCTTGTATGTCCTTGCCGATCCGTCATCCTCACCACAAGCGCTCTCCACCACCACATCGTCTGATGCATTCTCTCTTTGGCACCGTCGTTTTGGGCACCCCGCCGCTGTAACTACCCGTAAGATCCTTAGTCGTCTGCAAATCAATGTCCACCCTACCTCATCGGACCGGCTTGACTGCATCCCATGTGAATGTGCTAAAACACATGCCCTACCACATCCACCCTCCTCTTCCAGATTCAATGGGCCTTTTGAGTTGCTTTTTGTTTATGTTTGGGTTCCAGTCCATTTTGTCTCAACTAGAGGAAACAAATATTATGTCTCTATTTTGGATGACTATTCAAATTTTCTATGGTTATTTCCCATGTCTATTAAATCTCTTGTCACTCATTTCTTAACTGCTTTCATTAACTTCATTCACAATTTCTTTTCCTCCACAATAAAAGCTATTCAAACTGATGGTGGGACAGAGTTTAAGCCCTTAATTCCTTTATTTTCCAAACTTGGTATTTCACACCGAATCACATGCCCACATTCCCACCAACAAAACGGAAGCATTGAACCTCGTCATCGTCACATTGTCAATACGGGGCTTGCCCTTCTGTCACATTCCTCCCTCCCATTCACTTACTGGGATTATGCATTTGAGACTGCCATGTATTTAATTAATAGATTACCATCTTCCATTCTCAAATTTGCCACTCCTTATGACATTCTTATGAAAAAGCCTCCTGACTATCACTTCCTTAAAGTTTTTGGTTGTTTATGCTTTCCCAATTTGAGACCATATAATGCTCATAAGCTTTCGTTTCGGTCTATTCCTTGTCTCTTTCTCAGCTACAGTGCTCAATATCGGGGGTATATTTGCAAGGACCTGAAAACAAACCGGATATATATCTCAAGAGACGTGGTTTTTCATGAGTCATCATTTCCTCTTTCCAAGCCCAACTCATTTAGTGAAGCAACTCAAGCCCATATACCTAACACACCACTACCGGGCTTCTCTCTTCAGCCCACTCCCTTGCCAAGCCCACCTCCTAACATTGAACACATTTCCCCATCCAATCCTACCACCATCATTGACGTTGAATCACCCTCCTTAGAATCTCAATCCCAACCCTCGCCATCGTCGTCTGTGTCGAGTTCGCCTCCCCCATCGATACCCCCGTCTCACCCAATGGATACACGCTCCAAGGCCAATATTGTCAAGCCTCGAGTCCGCACTGACGGCACCATACACTGACCTTCACCCCAATGCTCTGCCACATCAATTGAGTCCGTCCCAGATGAACCCACCTCTTATACTACTGCCTCAAAATTCCCAGAATGGCGGGCGGCCATGAACGCCGAATTTCAAGCCCTCCTCGCCACAAACACCTGGACCCTTGTCCCCAGAACAGCCTCGACTCAACCCCTTGGTGTCAAATGGGTTTTCAAGACCAAGAGACATGCTGATGGGATGATTGAGCGTCGCAAAGCTCGTCTCGTCGCAAAGGGCTATCATCAAACTCATGGAGTGGACTTTACGGAGACCTTCAGTCCAGTCCTCAAATCGTCGACAGTGCGCCTCCTCCTCTCTCTGGCTGCGACACATCGATGGCACGTTCGACAATTGGACATACAGAATGCCTTCTTGCACGGGGACCTTGATGAAGCCGTCTTCATTCAGCAACCTCCTGGGTTCGTCCATCCCCAATTCCCTGAGCATCTCTACCTCCTTCGTAAGTCACTCTATGGTTTAAAACAGGCTCCCCGAGCCTGGTTTTCTAAATTGTCCATTGCCCTTATTGATTTGGGCTTTCACCCTTCTAGGGCCGATTCCTCCCTATTCATATTCCGATCAAGGTCGAACATTGTTTATCTGCTCATCTATGTTGATGACATTGTTGTGGTGTCTTCCACTGCCTCCCTTGCCTCTAAATTCATAACTGATCTCTCCTCCCTATTTCCAGTTAAAGATTTGGGTGAACTTCACTACTTCCTTGGCATCGAAGTCCATCGAGATGCCTCTGGTTTTTCCCTCTCTCAATCAAAATACATTCTTGACCTCCTCACTAAACTCAACCTTCAAACCTGTAAACCCACCAATACACCACTCGCCCCTTCCATCGACCTCAATTCCTCTTCCCCGCCCTTTGATGATATCTCTCTTTATCGTAGTGTGATTGGGAGCCTACAATATTTGGCCTTTACGCGCCCCGACATTGCCTTTGTGGTGAACAAATTGTGTCAATATATGCATATGCCAACTCAGTTGCACTGGCAGGTCACTAAACGTCTCCTGCATTACCTTCATGGTACTCACTCACTGCGACTTCACCTTCGTGCCGATCTACCCATCACATTGTCTGCCTTCTCTGACTCTAACTGGGCAACCGACACACGAGATCGTCGCTCAACTGCTGCGTATTGCATCTACTTGGGCTCATCCTTAGTCTCATGGTCCTCCAAAAAGCAACCCACGGTCTCTCGATCCTCAACGGAGGCCGAATATCGCCCCCTTGCAACTGCCACCTGTGAATTATTATGGCTTCAATACCTTTTGGCAGAACTGGGCATCCGATTGCAGTCGCCTCCGGTGCTGTGGTGCGACAATCTTGGCGCTACATACTTAGCCGCCAACCCGGTACTCCACCAGAAATCCAAGCACATTGGTCTCGACTTCCACTTTGTACGTGAGCGAGTAGCCAATAGGACACTCCAAGTGTCTTTTATCTCCACCAAAGACCAAATAGCAGATGCCCTCACAAAACCTCTTGTCGCTCCCAGATTCATCCAACTTCGATCTCAACTATCCCTTAGACAGTTTAGCTCGAGGGGGGATACAAATGTACAAGGGTCACAGTGATGTTACCAAGGGATAATAGGGGCATATTGGAATGCCCTCACTTATCTTTAGTGTCTCCAAGATTAGGACACGTGGTCTCTTGTGAACCGTTCTTTCTAGGGCAATTGTAATATATATACATCCTATGTTAAGCTGCAATTGAATGTGATGAATCAATGAAAAGGTAGCCGCTTTTCTGTCCCAAGAAACCATCTTTGTTTTGACATTTCTAGACGGGATTGGGGTAATCCAGCGTCCCGTCCCTCGTATTTTTTGCGGAACGGGTTGAATATTTTTTTTTCAAATCCCGCCGGGTCTTATCCCTCACGGGACGGGACGGGACGAGATTTGTCCCTCATAAAAAAATATTAAAATAAAATCCAAAAATAATAGCAAGTCTTTTAAAAAAAATTTAAATTCATCCATAATATATGCAAATTAAATTATGTAAATGTTAATTCATCCAAATTAACATACAATCCGAGATCTGCATGCTAAGTGCAGTAAGTCTTTTTTTGTTTTTAAAGGCCATTAGACCAACAGTAAGTTAGCCAAACGATTTATTTCTTATACTGAGTATTATATTTTTAATGTTTTTTATTATTATTTTAAAATTTAAATTTAGGGTTTAAATAAATGTTAAAGTATAATGTCAATATATATTCTAATATATTTTTTATTAATTTTAAGTAAATATATAATATATATGATTTTATATGTATATGCGGGACGGGATGGGATTTACGGGATTCGAACTCTTCCTCCCGCGTAATTTTTGCGGGATGGGATTGTAATTTTTTTTTCTAAATCCCACCAGAATTGGGACCGGTTGCGGGACGGGACGGGATTTGCGGGATTTGTGCCCACCCCTACCAAATATCACGGTAACTAAATTTCAACGGGAAATCAGTGACAATAAAGGTGGATGGATGGGGTTAGTTGGGCGTAGTTAAAATGGCATTCATTCCAGCCAATATGACTCCCGTGACTTGACTACCTGCACCTGCACCCAATATTGCCATAGATCATAGATCCATCTTCTCCTCCTCTTTGCTGGTTATTTACTGCAGCAGTAACTTTTTTCAAAACCACTATTTAGTTATTTTATTTTACAATTATATTATACTATTTAGTTGAACCAATTCATACTACAATTGAATAATTGACAATTTCTAACTAGTTTAAATTAATAACTAGTACAATTCTCGCGTCATGGCGCGGTTTTTTAAACTAAAATCTTGATAATATAAAAAAATAATATTATAAAATATTAATAAAAGTTAAGATAAAATTCATTAAAATATTTACCATAAATGTATCTTATAAATATCTCAAAAATTTATTTTTAAAAAAACATCATGTAAAAGTATAATACATAAATATAGATATTTAAATCACTTAGTAAAAATAATAATATCATTGTAACTTTTAAAAAATGTGATGTGGTATAACTGTTATCTAAAATGACATTGGTTATGCCATATCATCATAAAAGCGATTTTTTTCTCGAAATATTCACGATTTTAAAAAAAATTATAAAAATGGGTATCGATTGAAACAATTTGTCAAAATGTTCAAAATTGTCAGGGAGAACAGAAAACCGTGTTTTTCTTTGAAAAATTTAAAGAAATTAAAAAATAATAATAATAAGGTAAACTGCAGTTTCAAACCGCAGTTCTACCTTCTTCTTTTTTTGAAAAAAACTAATCCCCATTTCAGGGGAGAGAGGAGCGGGTCAATCGAAGGGATAGGGGTGGTGGTGGTGCAAAGGAAGTCAGAGAAGAGGAGGACAATGACGATGGTAGCAAAGAGGAGAGAGGAGATCCAGGCGAAGGGAGAGCGGTGGATGAGTGGTGGACCAGAGCGGTTATCGGTGGAGATCCAAGTGGCGGATTGACGGAGGAGGAGATCCAGGCGACGGATTGACAGAGGAGGAGATCTAGGCGGCGGTTCTCAGTGGAGAAAGTGGTTGAGCGGTGACATCTTCGACGCCTATTCGTTGCAAGGCCACCGCCTTCCTCCTCTCTATCTTCCTTCGCTGCCATCGCCACCGCCCACTGGCCCGAACCTTCCTTCGTTACCACTTCCATCGCCATCGCCCTCCTCCTCTCTATCTTCCTTTAATGTTTTGAATTAAGTCTAATAGTTAGTAAATATATTTTAAAAAAATGTGATTGGTTTAAAGGGAAGAAGAAGAAAAATTAAAGGAAAAAATAGATTGATTTAAAAAGATTAAAAAAACAGGGATATCATATAGGCTAAAACTCTTTTATTTTAAGAATATATATAGTAAATGTCATAAAAATTTAAAAAATATATAATTGGTTTGAAAAGATAAAAAGAAGAAGAAGAAAATAATTAAAGGAAATAAATTTGAGTTAAGCCCAGTAGCTATATTAAATTGAATTCAATGTTTTGAATTGAATTAAGCCCAATTGTTAATGGAAAAAAGAGAAAAAAAAAATGAAAGAAAAAAAAATTGACCAATATTCCTAAAACTACTCTAAGGTTGACACATAAACAAAGTCTTCTGAATTAAAGTTATATATAGATAAAAATGTACAAATCTTCAACATTTTCACCAGTTTCAGATATCTTTTAAATGAATAATAGATAATTAGAGATTATCACCCAAAAAAGGGTTAGAAAATTATTTAAATCAAACATAAAATTTGTTTTATGTGGTAGTTCGGGTACCCTACATGAATATGAAGGGGGAGGCATAAATCCATAATATTCTACATGTTACCAAAATCCCAAATATCAAAGCGGTCGGTCCAACCGCCCTGAAGAGCATGGTCCTCCACATTGCAATGTCCCTCACCGGCTAACATTTCATATTTGTTCATCTTAATTAATATTTTGTAGATTTTTTTAAGACAAAGTCTCACAATTGCCAAAATAAATTAGTCGCACGTGAAGTTAGAGGCAGGTCATCCTCTTACAAAATACGGAGTCATTATACTTTTGCAGTGATTTTAACATATGTTATTGAAAATGGCTATTAAATATTGTTGCTGATGGAGATGCTTGTTATGTCCCTAATGGATCATAACCTAGAATAAGGGAGATTGATAGGAAAATGAGAGATTTAGGGAAGAAGGTGATGAATTAGAGAAGAACTTAAAAGGGAAAGGTAAAGTAAGGGAGAGATTAGGGATAGAGAGAGAAAGAGAGTAGGGTAAGGAGAAAAGAGTAATTGGGTTTTCCATATGATTCATTGATGCCATCTATAATACAAGATATATGTGTTTATACTAATTCCTAATACCTCTACACATATAACCCCTATACATGACAATGCTACGCTTGAAAATGTGCTATAAAACTCTGTAATAGGGAAAATCCGAGCTTATCCTAAATAATGAGTAAAAACGACATCTATTATTCCGTGGTATGCAAAATTGCAAACCAATTCAAACATTAATCACACCTTGACAAGCATAATGAGGAATAAACTGTTTCTTTTATTTAATGCGATAATCGTTTCTTAATGAGGTGTTTCTTATAGGCTGAACTAATATAAGTACAAGGAAATTCTTATTGAGAGAGGACTGACTTGAGCGTCGGAGAGTCCCACGAGGGAGACAAGCCCCGCCCAGACCTCATTTGTTCTTGTTTGTAGGCTAGGGATCGAGTTGGAAGCATGATCTAGATCGATCTCCTTCAACAACTACGATGCAAATTTTCTGCATCACAAACTCTATATTAGAGTATCCGAAGAAACTAGGTAGTACTAGTATTTTGCTTGATTGCTTTACTATCTTTTTTTTTAAAAAAAAAGGTAGATTAAATCCGATTTTGGAGTTTTGAGAAAAAAATTAGGAATTTTTTATCCATCTCATTTTTTAAAATGGAGAAGTAATACAAAAAATAAAGAGTCTATATAAACTCTTAATTTAGAAGAGTTTAGGATGATGTGTTAATTTTAGAGGCATTTTAGGAGTCTTAACTAATCATTTTTATTTTCCCATTTTTCTTTAATTCTTCTTTTTCCTTTAATTCTCTTTTTTCTTTTATCTTACTAATTATTGGGCTTAATTCAAAACATTTAATTCAATCTAATATAACTATTGACTTTAATCAAATTTATTTACTAACTATTGGGCTTAATTCAAAACATTGAATATAACTATTGATTATGACACATCACATGTAAACAATGTTATAATGATTTTGATATTATTATTACCAAGTAATTTAAAATATTTATATTTATGTATTATACTTTACATAAGATTTTTAAAAAATAATTTTCTGAGATAATTATAAAATACATTTATTGTAAAGTTTTTTTTTATGATTTTTATGTTAAACATTCATTAATATTTTATAATAATTTTATATATAATATTTTAGTTTTAAAAAAACGCGTCATGGCGCGGGAGTCATACTAGTTTTCCATTAATCTACAACATTATTCAAAACTGAATAATTCTCAAAAAAATTGAAATTTGTGTTTTATTTTGTTATTTTAAAAACAACTAGTATAATTCCCGCACCATGGCGCGGTTTTTGAAAACTAAAAGTTAAGATAAAAATCATAAAAAACTTTACAATAAATTTATCTTATAATTCTCTCATATTTTATTTTTAAATCTCATGTAAAGTATAACTGTATAAGACATAAATATAGATATTTTAAACTACTCAGTAGTAATAATATCAATATCATTGTAACTTTGTTCAAATGTGATATGTCGTAACCAACCGTTATATTCAATGTTTTGAATTAAACCCAATAGTTAGTAAATAAATTTGAATTAAGCCTAATAGTTAGTAAATACTTTTGAATTAAGTCCAATAGTTATATTAGATTAAATTCAATATTTTTAATTAAGCCCAATAGTTAGTAAATATGTTAAGAATAAAAGAAAAAATGTGGTTGGTTTAAAGAGATAAAGGGTATAATGGAAAATGTGAAGAGGGAAAAAAAATAAAAAGAAAAAAATCTGATTGGGCAAGAAGGAGTGAAACGTGGAGAGGCTGTCACGTAAGCGTAAAGTATTCTGAATTAAGTTATTATAGTTAGTAAATATGTTAAGAATAAAAGAAAAAATGTGGTTGGTTTAAAGAGATAAAGGGTATAATGGAAAATGTGAAGAGGGAAAAAAAATCTGATTGGGCAAGAAGGAGTGAAACGTTAGCTGCCACGTAAGCGTAAAGTATTCTGAATTAAGTTATTATATAGATAGTTAGTAAATATGTTAAGAATAAAAGAAAAAATGTGGTTGGTTTAAAGAGATAAAGGGTATAATGGAAAATGTGAAGAGGGAAAAAAAATAAAAAGAAAAAAATCTGATTGGGCAAGAAGGAGTGAAACGTGGAGAGGCTGTCACGTAAGCGTAAAGTATTCTGAATTAAGTTATTATAGTTAGTAAATATGTTAAGAATAAAAGAAAAAATGTGGTTGGTTTAAAGAGATAAAGGGTATAATGGAAAATGTGAAGAGGGAAAAAAAAAATAAAAAGAAAAAAAATCTGATTAGGCAAGAAGGAGTGAAACGTGGAGAGGTTGCCACGTAAGCGTAAAGTATTCTGAATTAAGTTATTATATAGATAGTTAGTAAATAAATTTGAATTAAGCCTAATAGTTAGTAAATACATTTGAATTAAGTCCAATAGTTATATTAGATTGAATTCAATATTTTGAATAAAGCCCAATAGTTAGTAAATATGTTAAGAATAAAAGAAAAAATGTGGTTGGTTTAAAGAGATAAAGGGTATAATGGAAAATGTGAAGAGGGGAAAAAAATAAAAAGAAAAAAAATCTGATTGGGCAAGAAGGAGTGAAACGTGGAGAGGCTGCCACGTAAGCGTAAAGTATTCTGAATTAAGTTATTATATAGTTAGTAAATATGTTAAGAATAAAAGAAAAAATTTGGTTGGTTTAAAGAGATAAAGAGTACTCCGTATAATGAAAAATGTGAAGAGGGGAAAAAAATAAAAAGAAAAAAATCTGATTGGGCAAGAAGGAGTGAAACGTGGAGAGACTGTCACGTAAGCGTAAAGTATTCTAAATTAAGTTATTATATATAGATATATTTTTGGAAATTGGAAGATGATTTAATTGACCCATAAAACAAGGATTCAAAAGGCAAACGTTGAATGCAATATTTGAGCCAAAACTTGGCTTTACTAAGAAGATGGGGTCAAAGGTGTACATTGAACAATGAACATACAGCATGTTCCTGTTTTCGAGTTCAATACCACGCTACATTATCATATATGGTCCCTAACCCTCAACCACCATTGCTTTATTATAATCTTATTTTTTTCGATCTGAGCGAGTTGTTTTCCAATTTTCCATGGGAATATGACTACCGGAGTGCACCTAATTACTTCCAGTTTTGAAACAACCCTACCTATGGAACATATATATTTTTCCAAGTCTTGTATAAATTTGTTATTAATTATAAGGTGATATATAATTAATGACGTTCTCTACTCAAATTACCCCCTTCATTCCAACGTGATGGCTTTTTTTAATTAATTGATACATTTTTTTGATTAATTAGTTTACTGCAAACCACCATGTCCATTTGAACGTGATGATTTAGAGTGTATATTTGGTATAATTCGATCCTAAGTCGAGGAGAGGAGTTTTATTTAGTTAAGTTTTAGCGTAAGTAAATCAACCGTTGTGAGATCATTTAGACGATATTTTAGCCCTCCTAAACCACATCGTGATGGAATAGAGGAAGACACATGTAGACATGCTAAATAGACCAAAGAAATAATGTGTTCGTGGATCTAAATTCAAGACTTTTGGAGAAATGCTATTGGGTAAAGTCCAATCTGGCATACAAATTGAACTGATGAGTATTAAATAATAATTATTAAATAATAATAATTATTAAACTTCAAATATACTCCTCTGATGAGTTATCTTTGTTTGAATTGGTTGATGATTTTTCCATGGAGTACAAATAAAACAAGACAAAACATGTGCTTTTGTTTGGTTATAAATTATAAGAACGGGTTCGATCCCTACCTTTACCCCTTTGCCCCAGTCGGGGTGGTCTAGTGGTGAGGAGCAAGGGAGGTGGGAAGGAGGTCCCGGTTTCGATCCCTGCCTCCGCCCCTTTCCTTGGGATTTTCATTCAAGGTTTGCCTTGTTCCCTACCAGTGGGTTGAGCCGGTCGGCGCAAGCCGGTTTACCTGGTACGTGGTTCTTGCCGGTTGGGTCACGTGCTCGGGGTTTACCGCCAAATGTGGGTTTCTCATCATCAAAAAAAAAAAAAATTATAAGAATGAGTTCGATCCCTATCTCCGCCCCTTTTCTTGTATTAAAATCCAAGGTTTGGCTTGCTCCTTTCCAGTGGGTCGAGCCGGTTTACCTGGTGCGTGGCTCTTGTCGGTCAGGTCATGTGCCCGGGATTTGTCACCAAAGGTGCGTTCCTCGTCATCAAAAAAAAAAATATAAGAACGAATGTTACTGTAAATTTCACTTCCGATAAACTTGATTCTGGTTTAAAGGTTGAAGAGAAAGTATATGCGTGAATATAGACCACACTCACTAGTAACTTAACACATAAGTCAAGTGAAGTTTCATTATAAAATCAATTGTTACAAGAGGAGTGACTCGCTATCTTATATACTAAGACTTGTTCATACATATTTTCAATGTGGGGCTCTCTTTAGTCTCTTCACATATCTCAACAACAACAACCACATTCTTTCTCATTTCGAGCACAATTTAGGAGTCAGAACCGAGAGAGTAATTTTGAACGATGATTTTTATATACAGTGTTTAAAAAAAGTCACAACCGACTATGCACTCCAAAACCAAATAAACATATAGAAAAACACACGAGCAAAGAAGAGCAATAAGGAAATGTAGAAGCGACAAAAGAACAAAAGTAAAAGGATGCACCCAGACCATGTACTCGAGGGCACATAATACTAGCTCTCTTTACCATTCGTCTACATCATTGTTGTTAGGATCGAGATTCTAGATCAGAACGTTGGGCAGGTGATAAAGTCAAATTGTAGGTTCGTAAAATCCTATCACATATTTAAATTTAAAATAAGGTAATTATAGAATATTGTATATCACCTACATGTAAAGTTAAATATCTATAAAAGCACACTTAGTAGTCGACAACCACTTCATATGTCTATCCATAAATGAAAAATCCATACGTTATACATAATAACCTAACAAAGTCGAGCAATAAGTTATAGGTCTACATTTTTTACATCCGAAGCAAAAAAGCAAGTTAACTGCATCAATGAACATTCATATTGATGGAGGACCATCCCAAGAACCACCCGATACACCTCATTTCGGAGATGGACATGGACCTATCACAAGGTCACGAGCTAAGAAGATAAGAGAGGAACTTAACGCTTTCATCATCCACCATATGAAGTTGGTGCTACCAAAGGAGACCGAGGATGACATTATCACATTGCTTGAAACCACACCATTCTCGGGTTCGACTAAGGATGATTCAGTCACCACCCATACTTAGCCTTTCATTTGCTTGCTTGTTTTGGACTTAGAGTTTTGGGCCTTTGTTTGAGTTTAGTAGGACTTGTTGAGACCTTGTGTTTTTGGGCCCTTGCTTTTGGGATGATTTTCTCTCATATTTAAGGCTTGTAAACTCTCATTTGAAGACACTTTTGAATCTCGTTAATGAAAACCTAGTTGGTTTCACTATCCAAAGGTGAGAGCTTCATGCCTTGTGTGCACGTGTGTTGCATTTAGTTCGGATGTACTTGGTTTTGTCAATTTCCCGAAGACTGGTGATTCCGAGATGAGCACGAACTGCCTCCTTGTGCTTCCATGGCCAGCCATGGTTGTGTAAGGTTGTATAGGGTTGGTTTTGGTGTCATTCAAGTTGGTTCTTGGTGCATTGTCCCAATGGGTCTTCTTGTTGTTCATCAAGATTGATTCCTCCTATCTTTCCCTTTCATTTCCCTTTATTTTATTCTTTTTTCCTTTTCATTTGGTCAAGCCTTGCTCCCAAGGTTTAACCTTCCTTTGCTGCGTTTTTTTGTCTCACTTTGCCACTTCTTTGTGTTATTGTGAGTCCGAGTCCACAACGTCAAGAAGGTAGGGAAAACAGCGGCTAACCCCGCATCACATATCCATAATTGCCATCACTCTCATCACTTCGAATGTCATCTACATGCACATTTGCATCTTCTGACATAACTCTTCCCAATGAAATCATCAACACTCTCCATTTGATTTGATCCAACAGCTCATGCACTTCCTTCAATTCAGTTGGTGTAGGATTATCACCTACATAAAGAGAACAAGCAAATAAATGATATCCTTACAAGTGTAAAAAATTAACGCTTAAAATAGAGAGTGAATTAATAAATGAAAGTATGAAACAATCAAACAAAACACATTACATACTCCTCGATGCATAAGTAGACTCATCAACCTTATTTGGAATTCCATCGAGAACACTCAGCTAGTCCTTATTTGTAGGGAGATGAGGTTATTTCTCGGTGATCCATTCATCATCAGATGACATTTCCTACAAATCATTCATTATAGATTGTTTTTTCCTACTCTTCAACTTCATATTGTACATAATAAAGAACAAGTCATTCATTCTTTTTTTATGCAAATGATTTTTTTTTTGTATGCACTTGGAAATATAAGTATAATCCAAATAAGATAATTGATTTATACACTTATCATAACTAGCATTGAATAAATTAAAATTTCTTAAAAGATTAAATCTTAATATTACTAACTATCTCAATTGCACTCCAATTTCTCTCACATTCGAAAGAGCTACAAGTCAAACTTAAGATCCTCACAACAAACCTTTTTAATTTAGAAATTGATCTCCATATGAACTCCACCAGTCAACTCTAAGGGCTTGTTTGGTTGAACATAGGAAGTACGCTTCCTAGGAAGTTACTTCCCGTGAATTCAATTCCCATGAATCGTAATTCCCATAAAATTTTAAAAGTTGTTTGGTTAAGTTATAAGATGTAGGAAATTTAAATGGAGGAAGTTGGATTTTTCCATAAAAAATGATGGAATTACAACTTACCTAGTCCCCCCTAGGTAAGTGAAATTCATCCATGTTGTAGGAATTGAAATTCCCGAGAAGTCAGATTCGTGTATTTTTTCTTGTTAAAAAACGCAACCAAACATAGCTATTTATTCTACTTCCTGGGTTTTTAAACTTCTTGGGTTTTTTAAATGGTAACCAAACGAGCTAATTCATTATCTTTAATTGGTTAAATGTTTAAATAACACAAGTGATAAGCACAATATGTTATACTTATCAAAGAAGAAAATGTTATGAAAAAAGTTAGATAATATGATTGAATCTGACCTGGAGTTTTCTTATTTTTGGTTAACATAGTTGTAGGAATTAATACCAAAAACCACTCCTTAAATTTAAAATTCTTGAAAACCACCCATTAAAAGCTAGATGTTTGCAAAATACCACTCATATCATTAGAAGTGCAAAATTACTATTTTGCTCTTTCATCACCCATATCACATTTCATCTACTGATAATTTTCAAGTATTTCATCTTTGATTTAGTTGGTTCAAAGGTCTCTCAAGTGTTTATCTTTCACCACTTGATACTCTATTCAAATGGAAAATGAAAGTTGTACAAGGGTGATCCCCTTTCACCCTTCAAATACATTATCACCCTTCAAATACATTAAAAGCATACATGCAAAATGATAATTTCACATATTTAACAATAATCTAAACGGAAAAAATGAGACTGGTGGTTTTTTGTGCAAATGATGTATTTAAAGGGTGATTTTCCAGAATTTGGCGTAAGTTTCACGGCCAATTTGAGTCGTACTAGACAGGCCAACGTATTGGGCTGGACCACTAATATCCATACATCCAAGAATCGTAAATGGGCCGGCCCAAACTAGATGCTATACATCGAAAATTATTCATAAATAACCAGTCGTGCTCGTAAACGTCCGTCAAGAACCCTAGCGAGTTCGGCGGCAGCCGCCGAATACCACTATAAAGCGTGTTACCAATTCATTAGCCTTCATATCGATTGATTGGTCCGCTCTGAAGCCTGAACCACTCCACACCTAGTTCAACCCTCTCCTATATCCATCTCCTTTTTTTTTTGTTGTTGTTTTGTGTTTTTTTGTTTTGTTTTTGTGTTTTGAATTCCGACGAGGTGATGTGAATTCGATCTGGTAGAGTGATGTACCTGAATAGGAAGATCTGGTTCTTCGCTTTCTATTTTTTTAAATGATTTTCTGATCTATCGAGTGTTTTCCGGAATCCGAATTCGTTTTCTAAAGTTTGTGTTCTGTTCTGTAACTGTGAATGCGATGATGATTGTATTTTGGTTGAATTTTCAAAAAAGTGCGCCTTTTGGTGCATTGATGTTGATTCTTACTTACTAGGACGGTCTGATGCATTCACTAAAAACTTTCTGCAGTTCAATGTATGTTCTTCCACCTCTCTTATCTTCTAGGTTTCAATTCCTGTAAATTAAAATTTGGTTGCAGTGCCAAACTCTGTAAGGTTGTGGATGATGATAAGTTAATTATTTACAGTTATCCCTGTCTGATTAACTTGTGCTGATCTCTTGTAATCTGACACAACCGTCTTTCAAAATTTATTAATCGCTTTCGCTGCATTTCACCTTCAATCTCTTTACGTTTTCGATTCTGATCAGACGAGGGAGCGATAGCAGATGATGTGAACTCGATTGGTAGAGTGATGTAGCTCACATACATGTGAGCGAAGATGAGTCTTACCTGAATAGGAAGATCTGATGTCTCTCTCTCTCTCTCTCCTTTTCCCTTACATATCTCATCTTTTTAAAGTTTCGAGTTTTGTTCAGTTGTTCTGGATGCGATGATGATTGTATTTTTGGTTGAATTTGCAATAAAGTGTGCCTCCATTGGCACATTGATGTTGATTCTTATTTACTAGGACGGTCTGATGCATTCAGTTAATTTTTCCCCAGATTTATACACTCCGTTCTTCCCTTATTTTCTAGGATTTCAAATCCTGTGTATATTTTTGGGTCATAGATATCCAGCGATTTGTAGTATCTGTTGTTGCGGTTGTGGATGATGATAAGTTAAGTATTTACAGTTATCCCTGTCTGATTAACTAGTGCTGATCACTTGTAATCTGACACAACCAACTTCAAGTTTTCAACATTACTCTTTGCTTTCCCAAATAACTAGTCTTAATGTCAGCTTGTATCCCTTTTTACATGGTCATTGATTAACTCAGTTTACTTGTATTCGGTTGTGGGTGATGATAGATCAATATTTTACAGTTATCCCTGTCTGATCAACTCGTGCTGTGAACACTTCCATATAGACCTCAGCTCTGATTTCTATGAGAAATCACCCATTGGTCCAATAGTTTGTCACTTTGGTTTGCAAATTTCAATTAAATCTTTTGAACCAATATAAAGGCTTTGTAAACCTGGATAATTTTTCATTCTGCTTAATTCATTCTGCTTAATTCTTTTGGAGAAGATTATTTTTAGAGGATTGAATATAAAATTTGCATTGGGTTTTTTATTTTTAGAGACATCACATCAATTATCAAAGCCCAAATAAAAACAATGGTGGCATCAAGCATGTATGATCTAGGCCATTTGACATTTCGGATTTACGGTAATATAAGAACCCAGAAGACAATTAGTTTATGCTTCACCCGAAGGTTTGTAGCGAACAATCGAGTGAAAAAAGTTTGAAGACATAACAAATACTCAGATTACAATTACAACCTGTGTATGGTGAGTTGACACTAAGAATGAAGCCCTCTCCAAGATATTTACACAATTACATCAATAGATGATCCAAAATTCCGTCAACACTTGCATCTTTTTTTTTTTAATAAGGTTAAAATTCGAGTTCAAAAAAAACTGAAACTCGACGCCGACAAGTTGGTAGAACAAACATGCAGAAACAAGGAACAACACTCTACAAAGGTGAAACACGACTCAAGGCAAAAGCCTTTGGGCCCAAGACAAAAGCCTTGGGCCCAAAGGACACAATCCGGGCCCAATTATTGGGTACACTGATACCAGGAGCTCTGAACGCTAG
This sequence comes from Persicaria tinctoria, assembly GCA_037127255.1. Taxonomy (NCBI): domain Eukaryota; kingdom Viridiplantae; phylum Streptophyta; class Magnoliopsida; order Caryophyllales; family Polygonaceae; genus Persicaria; species Persicaria tinctoria. The sequence continues at coordinate 15,880,323 of JBANSL010000012.1, forward strand.
AACAGAATACGGGCGGAGGAAAGGGCCGTCGGAGAAGGGTTGAGAGTCGGGAAGCGGAGCTCTGAACGCCAGAACAGAATACGGGCGGAGGAAAGGGCCGTCGGAGAAGGATTGAGAGTCGGGAAGCGGCCAGGAACGGGCCCAACCGCCAACGACAAAAAGGAGAGGAGAAGCAAATCGGCGAGGTAACCCCTCCACCCCACCAACGGAGAGAATTTGAGGAGGCCACCGAATTCGACACAAGCCCAGGTGGAATTCGATGTCAACCAGGGAGCACAAAAGGATGAACCCCAGCGCAACCGGAGATAGAGAAAGGGGAGACGCCGAGCGACCCAAATGGAGGAGATGGCGAAGGCGGCGAACCCACCACCGAGGAAGCCGATTGCAAACAATTAGGGGTAGAGGAAGAAGGGGAGACAAAGGAACGAAATGTGGAACCGATCGAAGCCCCAAATCCAAGCCCCTGCGGCCGAAAACCCTACAAGAGGTGAACGAAAGACGGGGAACAACTAATTGTTTTCCGAGTACTCTAAGAGGAGGGGATAAGGGCTCTCCGAAGAGAGATTTAGGCTCTCCGAAGAGAGAGTTTAGATCAAAGGAAAGCCATGGTGGTGGAAGGTTAGCGCAGACAAAGAGGTGCAGCGCTGTGGTGGTCGGCAAGGCCTGTGGGCGGCGGTGTTCACCTTTTTGAAGAAAGGGTTTTTTCTCTCCCTGTCAACACTTGCATCTGATTGAAGTTATCCTGTGTGACGAGACGTATGGCTACTTTAAGAGAGTCATAGCCCATTCTTGGCCCATCGTTCCTTGAGATCAATAGCCACAAATAGATCATGTCCTTCAATAGCAAGCCTCGGTAGCTTGGTAAAATATAAATAGACCTTTAACCTAGGAATTTACTCAGAACCTTCGTAGTTTATATTTACGGATCGAACTACATAAATTCTAAATAGACCTTTAACATGTTCTTTTTGATGATTTAGTTGACTCATTCATTTTACTTGATTTTATATTTAATTTTCTAAAAGAACTCAATTTATTATTGGTGATGAAAACTTTTATAAAAATATAAAATTGGGTAATTGATAACTTTAATCGCTAAAATATTATACAATATATAGTTTCACTTCACTCTCCTTCATATTTATTATATTTTTATATAATAGAGTTGAAGCACAAAATGCTCTCTTTTGCTATCATTGAGGTTTAATTCTCGAACTTGGGTGCTTTTTTTATTTTTGAGAAAATTTTGTGTTCAATTTGATAGCTTTTTTGCATTTTTTTTATATCAAATGTGCTAAAATGGACCATAAAGTTTTGAGTAATAAATTTGTAATATAATAATCATTTTTTTTTTGCATTTGAGTTAAAATTTTAATGTGCTCCCTTGTGAACTGAAGCAAGTTTTTTCTTTTATTTGAAAATTCGGGATTGTTGTAGGAAATTTCTTAGAGGTTGTGATTTAAAGCCTTATTTACCTAAGTACTCTTATAGTGGTTAATTTTCTCAAATTAAAAGAGACTGACTTAGTCACCGACTCACTCTCACTAGTATAGTTTGCTAATAAATTACATGTTGTTTTGCTATAATACTTATACATTTTATTAATAACTAGTATGAACCCCGCACCATGGCGCGTGTGCGAGGGAAAAAAATATTTATTTAGGAATGAACAAAAAAAAGAATGAAAAAAATACAAATATTTAGTGACCAAACCAATAAAGGTACATCAATGAAAATATGTACTCTTTACAAAAAAAAAATGTTAGAGAGCAAATATACTGCCTCACTTTCTATCTAAATTACATTGCCTGGATACAGAATGCACTACAAATCAATCCACTAAAAGGTTGCAGTGACTAAAGTCCTGCTACGGTGGGGGTGGAAACAGGGATACAATCTGTCTCTATCAAATGCAAGATAAATTGAGGACGGAAAATCTTAGGGTGTCTACACATCTAAATAGATCCTCAAAACAAACTCCTTTATATATGAAGGTTGTCAAAGCAAATTACTTGCTCAATCAAACGTAAACAATTGATTCAATTATAGCATCACCCAAAACCTGGATGCGGAAACCTTTTCTATACATCAGAGATAAATGAGGAGAAAGAGTCAATAAGGAAATGCAAGTATCAAAATAGAATAAAGATATGAATCATACTTCAAAATGTTGTTAGTTGTTAGTTTGTTACAACTAAATACCTTAAGCCAACATTATTTATACTGCAGCTCCCCCTTGAAATGATGTCAAACACAGTGAAGACTTTGGGATAACAATATGATCGATAGAGAATAAAATCCAAGAACCCTATTGTTGCAATGCCAAAGAAGAGAAGATTAGCAAATCCACAAATTCATAAATTGAATCAACCAAATAGTTTGACAATGTCAGCACATAAACCACTAATAGAATCAATTGGGGAATAAATGTAGCAAATGTCACCATTTTTTTCCTGGACGTAATGTCCCAAACATCCATGACCGGCAGTTCCAACCACCAATCAATAAAAGGAAAACAGAGATACATGTAGCCATGGCGGAGAAGACAGATAAATGTATCCATGGCAGAGAAGACAAATAAAATTGGGAAATTAATGTAGCAGATCGAGGATAAGGAAGATAGAGAAATTAGGGAGAGACCTGATTGTGTAGGGCACGAATGAAGCAATTGTCGGCCTCATCGCAGTCATTAGCCTTGGAGGCCTACTCTCCATTCTCCGTGAGCTCGTAGGCAAATTCTAGAGACTTCTCACCATCTCGGAAAAAGAGTCATGGTGGAGAAGGTTAGAGTTGTAGCCATGGCGGAGAAGAAAGAATATCATAGTCGCGAGGAAGAAGAAGATATAAGTAGACCAAATCGAAAATTACATAAGGCAAATAAAGGGATGAAAATCATTTCTACTAACTATTCGACTGGATATGTTGGTGGTGAAACAATAGAGAAGGTAGAAGGTGTGAATTCAAGAGACTAATTAATCGGGATCTATTTCAAAGAAAATGAGACAGGCGCAAAACGAATCCTATAACACACTTGGAGGCGGCGGCGGCAACCTTGCCACCCCTGTTAGCGAGATTGGCTGAACTAACTAAAATGAATGACAGATTGACAACTCAACAAAGTCTTCTGTTTTAAAGTATTATTATATAGATAGATAATAGATTGATGTTTCCTAAGACTGATTGATATTTGTTGTTAGGCTGCTAATTACTTGAACATCGAGGGCTTATTGGACCTCACTTGCCAAACTGTTGCTAATTAATAATATATATTTTTATTAATTTTTTGACATAATTATATACTTATTAGTAATATATATAAGACTATGTAAAAAAAAATTAATAAAAAAACATTATGTTATATAGTTTTTAACTCCTTAAAAAACATGTTAAAAAGTCAATGTACTTATATTTTCAATTATATTTTCAAACGGAGGTAGTATAAATTTTATAAACTTCGAACAACTCATTTTATTGTTTCAACACTTTCGTTAAAATCCCTTTTGAAGATTCCAGGCTCATCTTTCCTGATCTTTTTCTTGGTTGGGCCTTTTGAACGTCATCAACATGTCTTGAAGCGACACCGCCAACACACACTTTTCTTGTCTTTGCTACTATGTCGATCGAACTCTAGTGAACTAAAACTCATGGAACCCCATTAGGAAAGTGTTTGTCACACTTCTATCTATAGTTGTCATCTATCAAGATTCAAGACTGTCATTTAGAAATTAAAAAATGACCTATCCATGACCCGTTTATATGAAGAGTTGCATGTACAATTAAGAATATGGGAGGTTGTAAAAAGAAATTATGTTAGATTTTGTCGAGAATACGTACTCTCGAACTTCCTTAATAATGAACGGGGTTAAATCATAAATTGCACCACATCATTTCCAATGGGGTAAGGTAGTGAATTGGGCTAATTGTTGTAGTTACGACGTTAATTTTTGGAAGATTAATCATATTTTATCTGACATTAGTGCCACACATCGATCATATTCATACTACTGAGAGAGACAGAGGGTGAAAGTAACACAATATATCATTTCCTTGTATAATTGTCATCATCACATACTGAAATGGAAACATGAAAATCTGAAGAGTAATATAGAAAAGACAAAAGTAACAGTATTTTAGAGACAGAACGAGACAAGTAACTCGTCGCAGATATATCTTAGGACCTACGGATCGAGATCGATGTCATTCAACACGGTCGTTGGTTGAGGCACCACCAGTGGGATTTGGCGCAATAGGTGAGGAAGCGGAGGGAGACGTAGATGCCTAAAGGAAGAGGATCGAGGTGCCAATATTTGTTCCAAATCCAAAGTTTGAATAAATCAAGTCTAATATATAAGTGGATGTTCTACTTCTCCTATAGCCCATTGATTTTAAGATGGAACCCACTCGATCGGCATATGTGTAGTGTGCTAGGCTATTAGCGCAAAAGCGCCTGTGTACACAACCCCCCGGTCAAGAGTCCTAACGGACTGTAATATGGTATCAGAGTAGGTTAGAGACGAGTCGGTTTTCCTGGCTTCAGGTAAGGCTAAAAGAGATTGAGAAATGTTAAACTCATCGTAAAAAAAAGGGTAAGCAATAAAGGGATTAAGAGTTTCGTCCAGAAAGAAGAAAAAAATGTAAAAATGTTTTTAAGTGGTTCGAGGTTGCACTTGAAGAGGTGTGTTGGGATAATAAAAAATAGACATCCCACATTGATTGTGGGGTGGTAAAAGTAACACAAAATATAAGGATGGAGGAAGCCCCTACACAATGATTTAAACTTTTGCATTTGATCCTGACCTTGTAACAAATAAGAAAAAAAAAGAAAAGACACGACTCCCATTTTCATCTAACCTGAGCGGGTTTCTCGGAATTTCATAAGGTATGAGAGTAGATTTTTGGGTTAGCTAAAAAGAGAATGAGATGCTACTCATCGTCAGTTATCCAAGTGTCAACTAGTCGCACTTGGGCTCTGCGCCCGTGCACATGACCCCCTAGTCACGAATCATAATGGACTTCAGTAAAGAGAAGGTACCAGTATTTAGTATCTTTGGTCCATCCCACCATCGTCATCAAGGAAAATGCAAAGGTCACAATTGAGACGAGTCCATTCTGGGTGGCTAGTTAGAGCGCAGTCTCCATTGACCAAGCCCATAAGATAAGAGCAGATGACTTCGACGACTTGGCTCAGACTGACCAGTGCGCCATGGATGGAGAGAACAGTTGAACCAGGGAAGAAGAATAGTTCAAGAACAAGCGACGGATCCTCTCAGAGTCTAGAGGCTCTAATGCGAGACCATAAATACCACGAAACTTCAATAAGGACTGTAGATGTTGCCATGGTGAAGTATAAAAATTGCTTGTATCCCGTGATTCCATAGACTAGGACTGACCACACATGATATGTTGATCTGACTGGTAGGCTGGGGAAGAAGGCGTGAGTAAGGCACCGCCGGCTAGGAACACCTGGTAGCAATGATAAGCATCGTCCTCCGACGCAGGTAGCTTCTCAAACCAGTTTTGGAGCCCGTGGAACTTCTGAATCACCCTACTATGAATGATATTGCTTGTCTGTGTCTAGTTTTGAAAGAATGCAACTTCGAAGGGAGTGGCGTTAAGCGCGTTAGCGTCATTCAAGGAATCATAAGTACTTATGAATCTCTTCTTCTTCTTTCTCTTTTTTTTTATGAATTCTTGCTTGCACGCCACTACCAAGAATCTGTAACACCCCCTTCTGTAAATGAGGGAATGATCCAGCGCCAATGATTAATCAGACTTTAAGGTCTTCGTAACCACCTTAGGCTTATAAGGACATGCTACCATGCTCCCATAAACAAGATGATAACAATATAAAATACAAATAGTGGAAGACTTGAAGTATAATAAATCTTTTTTATATATACAAACTCAAGATTCAAATTAAAATATTTGATACATCAAAACATTACAGCGGAAGACTTTGTAAAAATAAAGACATAAACGTTTATACAATATTTTCTAAGAACTTTAAATAATTAAATATAGGAAATAAAATGTCTTCTTACTCTTCTTTAACTTCTCTTCAAAGACTCGACCTTAACCTACGAATTGGAGACTGGAGAATTGTACAAAGACAAAGAACCCCTATTCGTCCAAACAAAGGACGGTTAGTTCGCGAGAACTAGCAAGTGACGGCTCGAAAACTGGGACTACTTCAGATTTATACTCATTGACCTTTAATGGTATGAATTTAAACCCGAATGCGATTATTAGAGTATTTTAGATAGGCTAAAATTTTGAAGACACAACTTATTATGACACGGATAATCCCGAATGATTGAATAACATAAGAAGTGGGCGACAAGCACCCTTAGGAACCATATCCTGAGCACGAATGAGATATGATATAGCTTGAATCAATTGTGATCACTATCAAACCAAATGTCTATCACACACTTTACTCACTTTCCTCACATCGAATAGCTTGAACATAACTTTACACGACGTTACTCATTTTAACACTTTGATATAGTTTACACGCTTCACAACACACACTTTGATAGGTTACAGTGTTACACATTTCATTCAACACACACCTCTTAATTAATTAACAATCATAGGATACCGGTCCCACTCTCAATAGCGGATAACGACCTAAAACCTTTTTATTTGGTAGTGTAACATTCCGATAGATAATATATGGGCGTTTGGAATGTGTTAGTTTCATGAAACTTTTAGACCGGAGAATAACGGCTCCGACCTGACTCTACCACATCACTTTCACTTTACTTCACACATTCTTTCACTTTGATTTGCATTGATTGATACATTTTACTTGCACTGATCTTGATTCAATCGAGTTCCGATTGTAACACGCAATCCTCACATTTTCACTATTGATTAATGACATATCTTAAGTGATCACTCAATACAAAAGTAATTCGTATTATTTAAAGGTAACATGGATGCCAAATAGAATAAAATAAAATAACGGATAGAAACATCAATGAAATAACATGTTCCATACCTAACCAATTTAGCATGAAAGAACAGTAATAAATCATGCTTTAAAGAAACGGTGGGTAAATTATGTTATTATTTTATATTAAGGTCTAATAATAACTTTACCCAATTATACTTGCCAAATCCAAACTTATTGTTAAATAAATTACACAAAACAGGTGAATTGTAATTTATTTTATTTAACTTGGCAAGCAATCAAAGGAAAGAAAACAACTAGACACGAAAGCACGCAGATGAGCATAAAAGGCTCGGAACGTCACTTGCCTTAACACCGTGTTGGATTTCGGTACCAACTATGGAATTTAAGGAAGTTGATGAGGGCTATCATGGAGTACTCAACCTATAAAAGAATTTACAACAATCCATATATGTTGGTAAATATAATTTCGACCATCTAATTCGTTAAAGAATTAAGTAAAGCATATGCTCAATTTTACCAACATTGGGAAATGCCGTGAGAGTGTGAGACTAGGGGTGTGCATAACCGGGTACCCGACACGAACCGGATAATCGTGTCGGGTACCCGAAACCGATAAGCTTAAAATGGTCGAACCGTATCCGAACCGCCATAACCCGGGTACCTGACATGGTTAAGGTATTCGGTTCCGTGTCGGATACCGGTTAACCCGCCAAAAACCATTAAAAAAATGGCTGAGCAAGAAATTGAGAATCTGCAAATAAAAAACGCTAAATCCAATTCCAGATCCATTGTTGAATTGGGGAACCAGAACAAGAGGCTTTAACAACAACCACCCAAAACGAGAAGGGGAGGAGGAGAAACCGAAAATTGGAAAGAAATCAAGCGAGATCTGGCCAGATCTGAAGAGCTCCGGGAATTTGTGAGGAAGAGGATGACGTCTGGTGGTGGTGGCGACTGGCGATAGCGGCATCCGGTTGGCGGTGGCGGTAGGAATTTTGGCCAGATCTGAAAAGATGGAAGAGCAAGGGAATGAGGGAGGAGGTGAAGGCGAGCGCAATGGTCTGGAGGAGGTAAAGGATGGGTGTGATTCTCCGATTGAGAGCGGAGGGCGAGTCGAAAATGGAACCTTCTTCCATGGCGGAGAGCAAGAGAGCGAGTGAGAGAGAGCACTGGAGCCTGGAGGAATAGCGTCTGAATTGCCGAATTGGACAAGAAGAGAGACAAGAGACTGTCGGTGTACTGTCAGCTAGGGTTTGTATAGTTCAACCTAACAATCTAACATAGAAATATATACTGTATTTTTTTTTAAAAAAGGGTGACTGATTTAAAAAAAAAAAAAAGGGCGAGTCGAAAATGGAACCTTCTTCCATGGCGGAGAGCAAGAGAGCGAGTGAGAGAGAGCACTGAAGCCTGGAGGAATAGCGTCCGAATTGCCGAATTGGAGAAGAAGAGAGACAAGAGACTGTCGGTGTACTGTCGGCTAGGGTTTGTATAGTTCAACCTAACAATCTAACATAGAAATATATACTGTATTTTTTTTAAAAAAAAGGGCGACTGATTTAAAAAAAAAAGGGGGCGAGAAGGGAGGAGGAAAAAAATGCCCATAGTAACTTAGCGTCTAGCGAGATTCGAACCTGGGCTACTGCGTTGAACGCATATCTAGGCAACATGCTACTACCAAATGAGCTAGCGGAACATAATGATACTCTCTAGACTTTATATATACTAATACTATTATTTCAAACCTAAAAAAAATAAATTAAACGGTTCGTGTCGGGTACCCGACAAGGCGATTTGCTCGACCCGAACACGAACCGTTTACAACCGTGTTTTCTCGGTTCGTGTCATTTTCGTGTCGTATTTTTTCGGTTTCACGTTTTTTCGTGTCGTGATTTCAGTTTCGGGTTTTTCTGCACACCCTTATGTGAGACCAGCTTGAATCAGACGCGATTGGATCGGAGGACAAACTGCGAAATGTCGTAGAATTAGGGAGTTAATTTGTAGTTTAGTAAAAGTATGGAAATATGGGAGTTACACTGGAAATTTATCAAAGGTAGGGAAAGAGTGGAATTATTTCCACGCCTAACTCCTCTCAACAGGGATAATTTGGATCAAGATCCTCTCCAAATAAATAGTGCCTTATAACTTCCTAATGAGTTAATCTTAACCCTTAAATCAAATCAACGGCTCAGATTAAATTCTTATAATTAATTTATAATTAAAGCAATTAACTTTTATCTCAAATTCATCTTCCTCTTTATCATCTTCCTCCTTCAGCGTTAAATTAACCGTGATGGCTTCTTCATGTTTGCTTTCTAGTCATTCCAATTACTAGAAACTCAAAATTAGGGTTCAATCATCGAGTAACACCGAATTAATTAGTGAATACACTAGACGATGAAGAACCTCTCTTAGTCTCTTGCGAAGCTAATCTACGGTATTGAAATCGAAGTCGAAGATGGCGTTGCGACAATTGTCGATAGTGGAGGGAGGCAGTGAGATCAGAGTAGCCTTGACTAGTAGATCCAACCTTGTTGGCGGTGACAAAGCGTTCTCATCGATCTTAACGATGATGCGATGATGGATTTTCATCAATTTGCCATCTTCGATCATCAGTTTTGGATTTTCATTAGTTTGCCATCTTCATTCCCATCGTCAATTGCCTAAAAAATCAATTACAAAATTTAAATTAGTTTCAGAGTAGATTAGAAAACATCAATTAGGTGTATATCGATCCATTCAAAGATGTGAATTACATGGATGAGGGGGCTAACAGGAAACTATGAAAGCCATCGCCATTTCTAATCGGAAAAGATTCAATTTTAAGTTGAATTAAGGAGGAAGATGAAGTAAAAATTTTAGGTTGATCAATCGAACAGACTTGATTGAAGTCGGAAATGAATTTAGGATATAAAGATTAATCAATTTAATTTTTAATTAATTATAGGAATACAATCTTAATTCTTAACCATTGATTTGATTTAAGGGTTAAGACTAACTTATTAGGAAGTTATAAGGAAGTTTTCGTTAGGAGAGGACAGTGGTACAGTACCACGGCAGGCGCGCAAGCGGCGGAGGTGGTAGTGGCGGCTTCATCAGGCTCTAGCGGTGATGTAGGCGGTGGCGCAATGGCTGGAAGCTGACTGGTGGTGGTCGGTGGCGAGGTAGAGAGATCTCAAATTTGGGGTTTTTTGATTCGTGATGAATTTGTAAGATATTTTTGAATGGGAAGGTTCCTGGGAGGATTTAGAACCCAATGGATACATCTCAAGCTCTAATTTCTTCTCTAATGGCGGTTTTAGTCCGAAACCCCCTTTTTAGGATCGGAATGATTCAAGGCTGAATCATCAAATTGAATGCGTTTTTATCTTCTAATTTATTGTGTTAATCAGTTACATCATTTCATTTGGTCAAAACATGACGTGTTATTGACGAAATTGAGTGTGAACGAATTGATGAGAGAGGATATTCTTCGGGGTCGATTTGAATGAGATTCTTTCAATTACTGCATCCAATAGGTTTAGAATCACGTTTAGATTCATTTAGGATTGAGTTGTGAAGTGAAACGACGAAACAATGAAAATCGCAATTAACAGGAGCTTGACTGTACGCACAGACGAGGAGGAAGAAAGGGGAGCGGTTCACCTGAACCGGTTCTCCATTTTATTTTACTTTTCTTGGTTAAGTCTGGTTCAACCGGTTTAACAAAACCAAATGCTTGATTACTTATATATCTATTTATGTGATAAATCGTAAGAATAGAGAAGGGGGGCGCAGAGAAGAGAGGAGAAACTGATGTCTTATTAGGGTTCCAAATGACCCATTATATAGGTGTATACAAAGGAATTAGGGTTTCCTAGAGTTTATCCATCACAATATAATAATATTATAACATTCCCCCTTGGATATACATCCTTAAATACTACCTCATTACAAATCTCGCATAGAAAACCCAATGGGACAAAACTAGGATCCAGAGAACAAATACATATGCCATTTGATACGCTTTGGTGATCTGCCTCGTTAAAAACATTGTCAGGAAAACCCAGTGGGACAAAACCTGATCGAAGGGAAAAAGTGATGCGGGTCAAGATTGTCTTCTGTGGGTCAAACAACGATCTTGATCCAGGCGACGACTCGAGCAGGGGCGGATCCTCTTTGAGGCCAGTGGTGGCAGTCGCCCCCCAAACGAAAATAAAATTTATTATACATATTCCTCTCGTCGATAGCTTCGATTTGATATATTATAAGCTCAAATCCGATATCTGAGCAAAAAGTTATAAGCGTTTCAAATTTCAGCACTGAATTACAATATTTCCTACATCATTTACCAAACCGATATATTTTTATTGTAATTATCATTTATTAATTTCATATCTTAATAATATAACTATATTCGAGAACTTTAAATTAGGAGGTTATATTGAAATATTTGAAAACTATGAAATAAATAATGCAAGTTCAGGATATATAATATTGATGATTTTTCGGAAAAGAAAAATTAGGGTTTAATTTTACATATAATATTTTTTATCATAATTTTTCGCCCCCTCAATCCACAAGCTCAAGATCCGTCACTGGACTCGAGGACGAGTCGATTTCAAATGGAGGAGAATGATGTCATCCTCAAGCGGAAGAAGAAGGCTCCACCTTGGGATTCGATAAAGAAACGACGTTAATTATTTTATTATTTATATTTCTTATTTTTTTTATATATATATATTCTATTTTTAGCAACTCCTATGTTAGTTAGAGTCGAATTATAGAATTGCTTATTTTAGTATTTCTTAGTTAGGTCAAATAAGATGGTTAGGAGAGTCTATCCTTTAGGCTTTCTTAATTATCATATTTTATTATTTTCTATATTAGGATTTTAGATTAAGTTTTATTTAGTTAGGATATAGTTTGGTAAAGAACCACGCCGTATATTTGCCCGATCTTGCAATGCTCTTCCGATATCTCCTGATTAACAATTGAATTAAACTAAATGAGTGTCAAATAAATCATATATATACGTTCTCAATTCTGTAAGACTTGCTTCTGGCTAGTCATATGATATATTGGTGTTCAATACCATGTCAATTCATACATATGTGTCATTGTTACTTCGGGTAACAAGATCAATGCTCTTCTAGAGCTATATGGTATTCATCTTGATTTTCCATTCAAGATTATTTGAGAAAACTTCAGGTTTTCAAAATTGTTTGACACTTTTAAAATCATAATATTCAACCATTGAACCTTGTATATGGTGATCCATTTAATTTAGATGTCACTGAATGGGTATTGTCAGAACTTTCGTTGATGTCATACTTCAGGTATGAGTCATTTATAATATTCTCCAAGACATTTAGAATTAACCGTATAACAGACCTAGCTATAAGCCACAATAATAACTTTGGTCAAGCGCTTAACCATAACCTCTTTCACACCCTCTACCGGAGGGGCATGCTTCAGGCAATGCTTAGAGGATAGTCATGAATTGGCCTTCTTAACCGGATCGTGTTATGTGGTTACTTCTATTGGTTGTATCAACCAGACAAAAATAGTTCTGAATATGATAAAACCCACATTCCATGTACTTCTTAAGGAGTACAAATGATAAAATTTGGATCATATACTCTTCTAGAGTTTGTGAAATCCTTTACTCTTCTAGAGTTCATAAAATATTCTTTACTCTTCAGGAGTTAATAAAAATACACCAGTAGAGTCTTCAAGCTCTTAGGTTGGTGTTGAAAAACTTCACAATCTCTGGGATTGTGGTAAACCTTTCTCTCAAATATTCATTTGCCAAACAAAACTCCGCATTAGACACTCATGATAAGTAGTTTCTTCGGGAAAACTTTGAGCTTTGAATTACAATAAGTAAAATCATAATAATTTTATTCAATATAAAGCAATGAATAAAAAAAATAAAAGAAATAAAAAAAATAAAATTGTATTTGTCCACTTCAGGTGGAGCCATGAGAAAAACTTGTCAATTTATCATTTTCTTCAAAAAATGATTTTATTCATAAAATGATTCATTTGTCAACTTCGAGTGACAATTAGTCTCTATTATGTATATTTCGATCTTATACACTCCAAAAGATGATAAGTTGCAATTCAAATATATAGTAAGTTGTCATATAAATACTGACCATATTCTTCAAGAAACGGTATGATCGATTATTGCTCACTTGAGGGAGAAGACAACTTGCATACATTCAGTTTATGTTTTACACTTCTGGGTATTTGTGCAACTTTAAAATAAAACTCATACACTTATGGATATGATTTTAAATAATCTTTATGAGGATATACAATATATCTCTTATCATTCATTTACTTCAGGAAATGAATATTGTCACTTCAGGGACAAATTTGTATTGATGAGAGAGAGACATTTTATGAATTTCTTTTTCATATACAACTCTTCAGGAGATGATTGTCGTTACTACATGAACGATTTATGATTATGTGTCCATCTACGTCAGGGGATGCCTTTATGTATTTCAAGAGATAATGATAAATAAATAAATAAATAGTTGATATAATTGATAAAACTATAAAACATAAATAAATGAGATAAAATTAGCATATTGTCAACTTCTAATGACAAGAAATTAAACATCCCCATAAATACTATGTCGTCTACTTCTGGAGACCGTTAGAGATCGAAACCATCTACTACAAGAGATAAATTTCATCATGATATATAAGCTAAAATATTTTATCTTCTTCAGGAGATAAATAAGAATCTCATCTTCTTCAAGAGATGCGATACATAAATTGTGTTTACTTTATCTACTTCAGGAGATTAACTACCATGGGATGATATGCAAATTTAACAATTTATATCTACTTCGGGAGATAATGGTTGTCTACTTCTAGAGACCAAAAAAAAAATACAAATTGAAATGAATAATAAAACTAAAAAAAAAATATGAAAAAATCATCACTACGGGGATGATTTTCAATCGTTCACATCTACTTCAAGAGATGTTCCGTTCATCTACTTCGGGAGATGAGGATTAAACAAATATAATTTAAATAAATTAAATTAGATATTAAATAACATACATATAAAATAGTAAATAAACATAAATAATAAATATATTTTAATCACTACAGGGATGATCATCTCTGCTGGGATGAGATCAATTTATCGTTTCATCGCTTCGGGGATGAGATCAATTTATCATTCATCTACTAAGGGAGATGCGTTTGTTCATCTACTTCGGGAGATGCGTTTGTTCATCCACTTCGGGAGAAGATATATAAATTTAACAATTTTATCTATTTCAGGAGACAATTCATCTACTTCGAGAGATGAAAAATAAAATAAAAAAACATAAAAATAAGATAAATAAAATAAATAAATAAATAAATAAACAATTCATCACTACAGGGATGAAATTCGATCGTTTATCACTTCAATGATATAATAAAATAACATCCACTTCAGGGGATACGACCGATTGATCCAATCGTTTCCGGGATTGAAATATTCAATCACTTTAGGGATTGAGGTTACTTTATCCTCTTTAGGGATATTAACTTCGATTGATTCAACCACTTCGGGGGTTACACATCATCTTCGGGATGTGTGAATACTTCAAAGGGGCAAAATATACCGCCCTGGCAATTTTAGGCAGATTTCTGTAATTATCTAAAATATGGAGCCAATCTGTTATTTAAAGAAACCCCAGGCCGGTTTCGTAATAAAATATAGGGCCAACCTGTTATTTTAAGAAACCCCGGGCTGGTTTCATAATTAATTAATATACCTTCGCCAAACCTTTCTTCCTCCTGGATCTGCTGAGGCGTCGATGGCGGCGCGCCGAATTCCTTTGCTTCCTCAGTCACTTCGAACTAGCGACAAAGGAGACGACTTCAACACGACATCAATTCGGCACCCACTTTGTAACGGCCACGAGATCGATTTCGACTCCGCCACTTTCACCGCCTCATCGGATAACGAGATCGGAGATGTAGGATCTCAATTTCCTTGTCAACCTCCCGTTCCTCCTCCACAGTTCCATCATCCGCCATCTGTAGCCCCAAATCAAAATCTTAAAATCTCCTAATTTCACGGCTTCTCTCAACAATCGCCGCCCATCCGGATATCGAAATTGTCCTCTCTATCTATTTGTACTTTCCATCTCTCATCCTTGTTCTTGACCTATTTCACCTTCTCACTCTTCGAGGTCGACTGTCGAATACGGGGCTCGTATCCTTTGCGAAGAAGAAGACCGACGCCATTCTCCATCTCGTCGTACCCTCCATGGATGTGTCATCGCCAACCTTGAATGAATTCATGCACACCAGTAGCAACACCATTGTCCCCAAGCGGAGGTCTTCTCTATCCGTCGAACAACTCTCTTTATCGATTCTCGATCAGGCCTCATTCTCCCAGCTTGATGACTAACTAACGCAAGACGGAGTCATGCAACTTATTAATGTGGAACTAAAGCCAAGCACGAGACCGATCTGCTTTGCCAAATCCAACCGAGACTCACCTTATCTGAGCCAAACCTTTAATTGAATTATGCATTAATCGGAAGATATGCAGTTGGAAGCATTTAGAGATGAACAGAAAGAAGTTGAATTATATAGTTGGAAGCATTGAATTATGTAGTTCAATAACAGGCCAGATATAAATATTCAGGTTACATTTTTTGAAGGTTGGATACATTCGTTCAGATCTTGCCATTCAGGTACATATCGAGCTAGGTTTCAAAACTCAAAGGATCAGTATTTTAAAGTGGGGATTTTAAACTCCAAAACAATCGAAGGGTCGTTGGGTACCCTTAACCTGCCCTAGAGACTAAGTCGCGGAAATTTGTTTTGAAAGAAACTGTGAATGCGGAACGTAAAGTAACCCTTGCCACGACGAGGCCGAGTCAAAACCAAAATTACAAAACATATCTCGAAATGTTTAAGACAAATTAGCGGGTTAGAGCGTTTTTTTGCAATCGCCCAGGAGGTTCGCACGCTATAGAAGCATAGAGCACACATCTCCAAGACAGACCTAAAAACAATATGCGGGGTGAGATCATACCGAGGGCCATATCGCATTTTGGGTCCCACAAATAGGCATACACATACGCTATACCTATAATCAAGATGCTTCTAATGCAGTATGGAATTTAAACACACAAGTTATGCTTGACATGATATAATATGTGAAAGTAAATAAATGACCCAAAGAATGTCAAGTGACATTTCCCTGTCTTACCTCAACCCCCCTTTCCGTTAGGGCGGAGCCTGACCATCACGGTAACAATCTCATCATGTATGTGTGCATTAATAATCTCATCATGCTCATAAGGTGGGTCAAGCCCGCAGGCTCAACCCAGTACAGACTCGATTGAGGACAAGCCCGATGGGACTGTGTCGTCCTATGACCCTAGCAAAAGACTCTAGGATGCACAGATACCGATCGTTCTCTTTATCAAACACATAGAGTAGCCAAATGTTCATTCAAAGATGCAACCCTAACATGATACTACATTGCATGCTTTTAATGCTTATGTAACACCTAGTATGTCATATGACAACAAGTCGGAGGATTTTCTCTCTTCGGTCTGAGTAAGTCCATACAGGAACTTACCTGAAAATGTCGAACAACAAAAGATATCGAAAGCGGAATCCAACAATCAACAATCACCTATAATTGCATAGATTAGGATAAGCTACCATACTACCTCTCATACACACAGAAATCGAGTTTCAAATCGTTTCCAAATCCAAGCGGAAATGAAACCATTTCAAAACCTTTCCGAGACGGGAAAACGTCCAAAAGCGGGGTTATCCGATAACTTCAAATCCTTTCAATACTCAAGCCAAATCTCATTTCTAAAACCAACGTCGATCATATAGTCAAGTTAAAGAGTCCTGACACTTGAAATGAAGTCATTTCAAAACATCGTTTAAGTATTAAATCCAATAGCTCGAATTCCGTCAAAATTCCCATTTTATAGTAAAATATTAAATAATATTCTAAAAATCTCGATTTCTGAAATCATCCTCATTCTAAAACCCGTTCGAAAAGGAATGAATCAAAAACCAACAAAGAAACCCAAAGAGTGCAATGAGCAGCCCAGCCAAGCAACTGGGTGGATTTCGCGGTGACGAGAGGGACGCTCGTAGCTGCGAAATCCTCCCCAATCTCCCCCGCAAGAAGGGACTCTCGTTGGTCGCAAAGCAAGGATTTTACCACAGCAAAACCCGCGGTCGCATCCGCGAGACCCGTCTTTTACCTCTAGCTAGTGTTTTAACTCGCCGCGGTGACCATGGTTTCGCTGCGGCGAGATTCGAAATCTCTTTGTTCGTTTTTGCTCGTTTCAAATCCGTTTAAACTCAAGCTTGTTTGAAAACATTCCTAACTCCAAAACCGACACTTAAAGGAACATAAATGACCCAAACAAGGACTATAGGGTAGGTCAGAAGAGGGATTACCTAGCTTCCTTGAGGCGTCTTTGAAAATTTTGAGAGAGGACGATCCTTGGGCCCCGATTCAACGAGGTTTTGCTACGACAAAGCATAGGAGAGATAGATCTTGGTTAAAAGAGGGCCTTTACGAAAGTTTAGATCCGAAAATGAGAGGGTTGAGGAGTGAGAACTTTAATTACCTTGCTCAAAGCAGAGAAAGAGGAAAGAAAGGGATCGAATCTGTTTCAAAAAGCGTTAGATATGATTTTTCTTGACCTTGGAAGGTAGAAAAGAGGGTGAGGAACAAGCGACAACAATCGAAAAAGAGAAAGGATTCAAAACAAGGAAGAACGAGGCAATTTATCGAACAAAAGACGGAACTGGGCTCCCACTCGCGGCTGCGAGGATGAGCATCTTTGTTTTCGTCTTTGCGGTAGCGAGCTTGAAGGTCCCGACGACGACTCTGGGTAGAACTTGGTTTTTCGATGAAAACGGGCTTCTGATTCCGATTTTTGGGTTGTTTTTGTGAGGGGAGATCTTTAGGATGATGTTTTAGGGTTCCTGTAGCTTTGAAAAACAAGAAATGAGAGATGGTGAGTGAGAGAGATGGATCAAAAGAGAGGAAAGGGGGAGGTTTTAGCTTTCTAGGATTTTTTTGTTCTTCTTTGGGATGAGAGAGTGGTGGCTAGGGTTCCAAAAGGCTCGGAATTTGAGGTGTGAAGAGCAACTTAGGGATTAAAGCTCATTTATATAGGAGAGAGTAATGACTCATTAGGGTTATAATGAGGAGGAAGACAAAAACATCAAGGGGGAGTATGGGAAGGGGGGGGGGGGGGGGAGAGAGAGAGAGACGTGTGAGATGAGAGAGAGTGAAGAGTGATTCCGCTCATCCGACCTCGAGCATCGAAATCTCATCCCGAAATCCGATGTTCCGAAATCCGACTCGAAGTTCAAATTCATTTCAAACGATTCTCGAGAATTCTAAAATTGAAATCTGATTGATAAGGCTTAAAACCCATCAAATTGGGATTTAATGGGTGTCAAGATATTTCCTAACAAACTTTCCAAAAATAGCAAACGTTCGAGGATGGATTTTCCGAAACTTTCCATTTTTGACAATCTGAGAATTTAAATAAAATCTTATCTTTACATAGTCCATCTATCGGCTTATCCGGTCTCTCGGTTTCTTTAGACTTGTCTAGATAAACTAATTTCTTTTCTGATTTCAAAAAATTGAAAATGCAGAATCGGAGTGAAAATGATGGGGACATAGTTACACCCAGAGCCTTGGGGACATAGTTACACCCGGAGCCTTAAATATCTTCAGTCAAATCAACTCTGTTGGTGGACTATATTGTTCGTCTACATCACGTTGACATTTTCGACTCCTTATCTTTTCATTCAGAGTTCTAAACTCTCGTCCTTAATAACACTATTGGTGTATTAGTCGTTTACAACGTTTTTCAAATCATTCTCGGTTAAAAAAAAAAGTACTTTCCACGCGAGTCTCTCAAGAGTGAAACGCAGCGTTTTACCACAACTTGCCTGTCCGACAATACAAGGTTCAGCAAGTCCGCATAAATGAAATTATAGCTTGACCTAAACAACGGCCAAACCTCAACGATGGCTACAACGCATCGATCCATCTTCGACGTTTCAGAGCTAAAATCCGAGTTCAGCAAAGTCGGAATTAACCATACGTTCATTCCCATAATCTGGAAGTAATTCATTCCCCCCTTTCTCTCTCTCATCATCTCTCTCATTCTTGACGTTTTTGATGGCGGGTTTTCAATGTTATACCCTAATTCAATTTGCAGGTATCTCCTTCAGAACCCAAATTGCAACTGGTCCGATGTTCCATCCCTTCCTTCAGCTGCGTACCCTCTCCTGAATTCCAAATTCGTGCCCTCATCTACTACTCTCGACTCCGTCTCTGACTCCAATGATGGGGTCACCTCCAAGCTCCTCATTAAGCTCAAGGTCTTTGCTTGACGAAAACCCTACATGCTTTTTAGTTCTTGTTTTCGAAAATTAATTCTGTTAGGTACCTTTTAGGTTTCAATTGGGTTATGTTGGGGCTTTGTAATTGAGGAGGTTAAATTTGGGAGCCTAGGATTTCTATATTAATATATTTAGTTGTTCAAAGGAGGCTAAATTGGATAGCCAGTGTGTAGAGTATTTAGAAAACCCTTTGGTTTCTTGTTTATTGTCTTGGGCAATTGATGCTGGAAAATCAGTAATGTGTACTAAATTTTGGCTTGCAAGAGTAGTTGACTGTTCTCGCTAAATTTCTTGTTGGAACTTTGCAGAATGGAGCCTTTGTGGAAGCTGTGATAATGAGGTATGATACACGACTTGGAATTTGCGGCGGTAAACCGCGTCTTGGTGGTCCAAGGTCAACGTTGTGCATATCATCTCAGGTATCAACATTGCATATCAAGTTAAGATGTTCTTGCTTCTTGGGTGATAATGGAATTAAGGAGGAGTTCTTTGTTTGAATGGAATACTGATTTTTCAGGGAACTTTTGAATTATCCTTGCACTTTCCATCCCTTTTTTTTTGGCAATTAACCTCTATAAAATACAACTTCCTTTATGAATTTGTTCATGTAATTTGTTAGTTGAGACTCGAGATCATAAACCAATTGAATTGAATCCCACTGATACACTTTGTGTATTAATGATTAAAGCATGTATTATTTTTGTCTTGTTCAGCTGTGTAATCTGTTTTCGAATAAGCATTTAATTTTCAGCACTGATCTTGTTTTGCATTATTTCCCAGGTTGGTTGCAAAATGGGTTGCAAGTTTTGTGCAACAGGAACTATGGGATTCAAAAGTAATTTGTCTACAGGAGAGATTGTGGAGCAATTGGTGCATGCCTCTCGTATATCAAGCATTCGTAACATAGTTTTTATGGTATTCTCTTACTTCTTAGTAGAACTGATGATTGCGATTACTATATTGCATCATGAAGGCATTGTTGTGTTGTTGACATCTTGAAATTGTCATTATGCTTTCCTCTTGTTTGTCTATACCCCAAAGTGCATTGAACTTGGTTTTCTAGCTAGTAAACATGCTAATGTATTGTTGCCTTGCCTTGACATTTTATTGTAACCGGTAAATGTGGAATTTATCCCGTAATATTGTTTGCTAATTGCATTAAGATACGAGATATATTCGAAGTATGAAATTCAAGAGTACTAACAATACGTTTTAGGATGGGCTTGTTGAACCATCAAGCCGTATTCAATGTGACACTATGTCTTCTCAAGCATTCCTCTCTCCCATTAGATGGAATGGTCATTGATTTTTTTTAACTTTCACGTTAGTGCTGGCACTCTTTGCTGATCCAACATTTAAACTCATGAGCCATGACATAAATAGATGCTTGTTGATTTCTTAGTGTACGGGACTTCTTTGAAACATTTTCAGTTACCATCATTTCCAAGATATTCAGCTTCTAGGATGTCAATGGGTATTCTGTTTCTGATAGTTTTGTTTGCGGCAGGGAATGGGAGAACCTTTAAATAACTACACTTCTGTGGTTGAGGCTATCCGTACCATGATGGCATCTCCATTTAATTTGTCACCGAGGAAAATCACTCTATCAACGGTATGACCTTTGAACCAACTTTCTGGAATAATTCATTGCTGAAGTGTGGTTTACACTGTTGTAGCAACTACCAAAAACTATATTTGCTCAATACTTTTTGGACCATCTATTCTGAATTTATTATTTTGTAGATTCTTCCTTTATTGTATATGTATGTATGTGTAGGTAGGAATCATACATGCTATCAACAAGCTTCAACACGATCTTCCAAATCTAAACCTAGCAGTGTCCCTGCATGCACCTCTTCAAGAGATACGCTGTCAAATAATGCCAGCAGCTCGAGCGTTTCCATTGGTGAAACTCATGGATGCCCTACATTCGTACCAAAAGAACAGGTCTTCCTGATCAAGCAGCTGATTATACTTTCTATAGTCTCCAACTCTCCATTCCATTTCATGAGAGTTAGTAATTCTGTCCCCTCGCTTTCACTTGCAGTCAGCAGAAGATTTTCATCGAGTACATAATGCTTGATGGTGTGAATGATGAAGAAGAGCACGTTCACCTGCTCGGCAATTTGCTGCAAACAATGGACGTGGTGAGTTGGTACTCTTGTGTAATTTTCTTTCCAGGTCATCCATTTTGTATCAAGTCTAAAGGTTGATGTCAAGGAAAGAAACATTATAGATTTATAGTAGGCTCTTTTGGAAAAAAGGGATCTGTACAATAATGCTCCTAATTCCTAATATTGATACTTGGTCATATTTAGTGTTGAAAATTTTGCTGATTCGTCCCACAAGCAGCTGTTTCGATCATTTTTCATGATAAAATTTGTTTGCAGAAAGAGAATGTATAGTATCATTATGTTTTATTGGCAGAAAATTCTTCAAAGCAGTTTTCTGCTACCCTGGAGTTCCGGGTTAACTCGTTCATTTCATTCTTACATCCCTTGTACAAGTCTTCTTTTCCCTGTCATTATTAGACAATGGAATAGCAGTGTTTTGAGCTTTGAATCTGTTTGGTGCTTGCTACAGGTTGTGAATCTAATACCATTCAATCCAATCGGCAGTACAAGTCAGTTCAAAACAAGCAGTGAAACCAAAGTCCAAAACTTCCAGAAAATCCTCCGAGGTAGTTATAATATACGGACTACTGTGCGCAAGGAGATGGGTCAAGATATAAGTGGTGCTTGTGGTCAGTTGGTGGTAAATATGTCAGATAAGAAGAAGCCTACAGGTCTTTTACCTGACATCGAAGATCTTCATCTCTGACCTTGTCGAATGTGGCCCAAATCACTCCATTTTCGGCTTCAATACTTGTCTGCAGATTGCTTTAACGGCGGCTATAAGATTAGTTGAATGCTAGTATTCTTTCTTTTTGTGCTCCTGTCGTCTGAGATTTGGTTGGTTGATAGTGAAGTTATGTTATACATTCAGGCCTCCTCTGCAAACTAGGAGTGTGGGTTTACATCTGAAATTTGCTGAAGAAATAAGTAACTAGGCGTTGTGCAATAGTTCCTATTCCTGTTTGGTTTGTACGAGAGTTCTTGGAGCAACCGGTATTATCAAAAAAACCGAGCATCTGCTTCCATGCCTACATCATCTTCTTTCATGGCTTGTTGCTTTCTTCTTGTTAGCTTTGTTCGAAATTGAACTAGGGTTAGTTGCTTCCTCCATTTTATGATCTTGGTTTAAATTTTTGTAGTTCAATTTCAAACTATGGGCTGTGGTAAGCGGCGGTTTGATGGTTTTTCCATTACATAAAGACAACCAAATGTAAACTTTTTGGGACATCGTCCGTTGTTAATGTGATAATCGGCCATAAATCTCAGATTCACTACAGACATGTGAACTCTGTTATTATACGCCGAATCGGCAATGTAGCATAATTTGTAGCCCACGGTTTACTAGTCGCGGGCTACCCACATTAATTTATTCCATTCCTTTTCTCTATTACGGAGTATTTTTTTATGGCGAGGAAACCAACAATTTTGTGGCATACACTATACACTGGACACGTGACGTGATCCAAGCAGCAAGAGTCCGTTATCCGAGAAACTTTTTTCTCTATTATTTAATTTTAATAAATTACTTTTTACTTATATTACTTTTTACTTATATTACTTTATCCGAGAGATTTATTGACTAACAAGTATTAAGTCATGTAATTTATATATATAAAAATTAATTAATAAACACGACAAACTTAAGGTGGTAAATTTTTTATCCAAAGTACAAATATATACAAGTACTTCTTAAGAAATAAATAAATAAATAAGCAAGTTTCTTAAGCAACTTTGGGTCATTTGGAAATATCATCTTGACATAGTAAAAGAAAAAAAAAAGATACATTGATGCTAACCTTCTAAACCCTATTTTGAGCGGAATAAACTGAGATTGTTGTTGATGATCGATGAGAAGTTACATTTATCCCATCGGAATCTCACAAGTCACAACTATATATATAGTCTACCTTTATATGATGTGTGTGCAGTAGTATATATTCTGGATGTGGAATCCGTGACATGCATTCACAACGCGACATTCACCTGTGAGAAACTCTATTCATTTTTCTATCCTCCTTAAAAGAGTAATTTTAATAATTTTACATCTTACAATATAACATAAAGAAGTGGATCTGCGAGATAAACCAACTAGCGAGAAAATTCTGCGAGATAAACCAATTAAAAGAGTAGCCAAATGGAGAAAACCGCCAAATAGATATCATAAACTAAATTTTGATGGAGGGGCAAAACCTAACAGAGAATCTTCCATAGGGTTCATTATTCGGGACGCTAAAGGAAATCCGGTAGAAATAGGAGGAAAGGATACTGATATACAAACCCCAATTATGGCCGAAGGACTGGCCCTTCGAGAAGGTATACTCCGAGCAATTGATCTTAACGTAGAAAATCTTATTATCAAAGGAGATTCTCTAATAATAATTAACTATTTCAAAAAAGGAATTGCATGTCCGTGGGAAATTGAACTTCTGCTTTCGGACGTGAAATGCCTTCTCCGACACTTTAAGTCCGTCTCCTTTTCTCATATTTACCGTAGTGGTAATAAAGTGGTTGATAAGGTTGCACACCTTAGCCACTACCGCTCTAGTATGAGAGCATATACAACTGATCCCGGTCTTATGGACCTCATCCGAAAGGATGCTTTCGGTTAAACTCACTCTTTTGTGGGTAACCGAATCTTTACCTAATCAAAAAAAAAATAAAAAAAATAAAGAAGTGGATCTAATCAGATGCTTTTCACTAACAAAATAAAAAGGGTGTTTAGGTAGAAAGAACCGCAGTAGTAGAGTACGTCAATTAGCATGATATCCAATAATTGAACAATAGTTTCATGGTGTAATCAATTAGTTAGCTTATATGATTGTTTGCAATTGCTTCCACGATTTTCCTTGGTCACTGATTTAGGAAATTAGTTAAGCCTAATAACAACGATCAATTACTTCAAGCCTGGCCTAAACGTACGGCTTTTTGTCGATCATTAATTTGATGTTTTCAACACCATAAAAATGCAAATACGGCACTCTCGTTAGATCAATTAGTTGATCGAGTTTTAGGCTATGTTTGGTTAAAGAGTAGCTGATGAATTATTTGTTTTAAATACGAGTTAATAAGCTAGTATAGTGTTTGAAAAGTCTAGCTGTTAAGGTAGCTGATGAAAATTTGTGAATAAAAAAGCATAAGATCCGAAAAGTTTGAGTTAGTAGCTGATGAAAAGCCATGATTATAAAAGTTAATTAAACTAAAATTTTATATTTATTTAATTTAAAACTATATAATATCAAAACCATGCCATATGCTACGAAAAGCTACTTGTTATACCAAAAAGGGCCTTAGATTTATAAATCAGGTGAGATTCTATATATGTAGCGGATTTAGCACTATACACAGGGAGGCAAATGTGGACGCGGACCGGATTTGGAATGAGCTTTTCCTCAAATTTAGACCTGACGTTGTGGATGCGGGCCAGCTGGCCAGGCTAAGTCCGTTTTATAGGCTAGATTTCATGTCCAAGTGATGCAGGAGCGAAATTCTATCTTTTAGGAGATAAAATTTATCTTTTAGTTAGGATTAAAATAGGTTGTTAAGGCTTTATTATTCTTATTACTTTCATAATAATTTAGGCAATTTCTATATTTTATCTTTTCTTAAGATAGATTTTAGTTTGCCTTGGCGCATAAGTTATGATTTTTATCTTTTAGGATTCTTTTCTATCTTTTTAGGATTTGTTCTCTATATAAACACATGTAGGCTTGAACCATAATTATTATTCATATTTCAATTAAAACTTTTAGAGAATTTTCTCTTTATCTCCTTGGTGGATTCCAAGATCCCTTCTTGGTGGATTCCAAGATCCCTTTCTGGTGGATTCCAGGCATATTTCCCAGGGTTTTGTCGCTTGCGAACCCTTTATCAGCAAAGGCTCGCGCTTGCGTGCCTTCCACGACTTCCTACTGCGTCAATTGGTATCAGAGCAGGATTCTCCTGTCTGTTTTCAACTTAATTGGAGCACGATGGGAGATCAACACCTGGCCTGGGCGGATCTTCATCAAGAGATGATCATGGATTGCCATGGTTTTCGAGGATCTGACAGATCAGTTGAAGATGGTGTTCAGCATCAGCAACGGAGGCGACTTTGGCAACGACAGCGTTGGCAGACAAGAACAGCGCCGATGGGATCCAACATCTAGAAGATAACTCGGGGTCGAGTTCTTCAGAGGTGGGGGAGACTGATGCAGGAGCATTTTTATCTTTAGTTAGGATATTTATCTTTTAATTAGGATTATCTATTTTATAGGTTTTTTAAGATAAATTAGGAATTTATCTATTTATTTCATATATTTTTATTGATAGAATTTTATTTTGCCTTAGGGGCCAAGTTGAGAACTAGGGTTTTCTTAGGAGTATTTCCTATATAAACTCGTTGTAGTCTTTATTTTCAATGAATCTGAATAATGAATTTTTAGAGAGAGTTTCTCTTTTATCCCCTTGGTGGATTCCAAGACCCCTTTCTGGTGGATTCCAGACCTATCCTATAAGGTTTCGACGCTTGCGAACCCTTTATCCGTGAGAACCCGCGCTAGCGTGTTTCTCGAAACTTTGTGCGTCACCAAGCCCTTCAAGTATTGTGGGTGCGGGTGGTTTATCCGGGGCATCCGCAACATAATAATATTTGATGCATAATTAATTATTTCATCTGATTAATAATATATGAACCAAAAAATTTATATGACTAACTTAGTAATATACGTATATACGTAGTATTGTTATACTACTATACAATAATTTATATAAGAGGAGGGTCACAGGGTGTTGCCACTGATCCAAAAAAAAACAGGTGTTTGTAATCAAGACTGATCATTAACCCCTCAAACACTTGCTAGATCAGAAGCTCACAACTCAGTTACAGAGGAAGGAAATGAGGAAGATGTTGGGATTGAGCTATAGCATTGCATACAAAAAAGGTTGTGAGAACAAGGTAGCTGATGCCTTATCAAGGAAGTTTGAGGAGCATCATGGGGACTGCTACACCACCACTGTGATCCAACCCACATGGATGACTGATATTGTTGCCAGCTACTCAAATGACAGTCAAGCACATAAGCTGTTGGTAGAAGCTGTTTCTGACACTTCAGGGAAGTTCTCAGTTTGCAAAGGCATACTAAGGGTGGATTACTGTCTGTATATTGGAGCATCAACTGACCTCAGACTCAGGTTGCTTAAGGCTTTACATGAGGAGCCTGTAGGTGGTCACCCAGGCACCCAAGGCACATACCAGAAGCTTAAGCAACTGTTCTATTGGCCAGGTTTGAAGAAGGAAGTCACAGACTTTGTGTTGACATGTGAGGTTTGCCAAAGGAGTAAGGCTGAGAATGTGGCCTCACCTGGCCTACTGCAACCATTGCCTATTCCTAACACACCATGGTCACACATCTCTATGGATTTCATTGAAGGTCTTCCTCACAACCAAGGAAAGAATTGTATCTTTGTGGTAGTGGACAGACTCACAAAGTATGCTCATTTTCTGGCATTAAAACACCCCTCCACAGCAACTTCTGTAGCTTCTATTTTCATGGAACGTGTATGCAAACTTCATGGCCTGCCTGAGAGCATAGTGTCCGACCGTGACAAGATCTTTCTTAGTTCCTTCTGGCAATAATTGTTTAAGCGGAATAAACTGAGATTGTTGTTGATGCAGGCCAATTGTTTAAGCGGATTTGGAATGAGCTTTTCCTCAAATTTAGACCTGACGTTGTGGATGCGGGCCAATTGGCTAGGCTAAGTCCGTGTTATGGGCTAGATTTCATGTTCAAGCCCTTCAAGTATTGTGGGTGCGGGTGGTTTATCCGGGGCATCCGCAACATAATAATATTTGATGCATAATTAATTATTTCATCTGGTTAATAATATATGAACCAAAAAATTTATATGACTAACTTAGTAATATACGTATATACGTAGTATTGTTATACTACTATACAATAATTTATATAAGAGGAGGGTCACGGGTTGTACTGTACAATAATTTTCAAACGTATACTTAGACTAACTTACTAATATACGGAGTTGTTTATATTTTATATAATATAATTATTTATTACTTATTATATATTTATTTTAAAAACATAGCGCATATCCGTTAAGGGCTTAAGCTCGCCATGGGTAAATCTATGTTTCCCAGTCCCAATCTCATTGTGGGTGCGGGCTGGGCATAGCGACCCGCTTAGGATTCACTTGTTGTCTATACTCGCCCGTTTATGTGGGCGGGTTGAGCGAGCCAGCCTGCGTACCCAAGTCTATATGCTCCCACATTTAAAAAAAAAAAAAGAGGTACAAAGGGGGCATATTAGCAAAAAAATTCATTTATTTTATTAGATTAAAGATTTTGTTAATAAAAATTATTCGTATAAATAAAATTTAAAATATCCCATCCATTCAGGTTTTAAAGTATCTGTGTAACCGCTTGCGTAGCAAATTATACATGTTTATATTTATTAATGAAATGATGGAGGTTTGAATCTTATGTAATTTAAGGTTATATTTTTATTATTTGAATTACTATATCAAATGTAATTTTATTTTTTAAAAAAAAAATCACTACCGGAGTATATGACATTTAAGTGATATTTTTATTACTCTCTCCGTAACAATATAATTGATCTTTTGACCATTTTTTCATTTAATTAAATATTTGTCCCTTTTAACCTCATTAATGATAATTTTTTTTTTATTTTGTCAATTTATTTCATTAATTTTATTTGATTTTCAAGACACTATTAATACTCCAATTTTATCAATTTATCTCATTAATTGCATGACCGAAGAACGGATAGTAACAATCAACTACTTTTGTAGGTTCAAATTAAAGCCTTAATCCTCAATGATATAACTTGTCTTGATTAATCTCAATCTCAATCTCATCTCATCCATGTGAATTGAAATAGACATGTAGTGTTGTACACTTGTGCACATATATATGCCGCAGATTCTAACATATAAATTACAAGGCTACAATAGGTCACTATCTAAAGCTGCTATTCGCTGCAAACTGTACGTGCCAAACTAGTTTCAAGACTTGTGGTAATATCGACTTGTAAAGCTCTCGTACCTAAACGACAGCGCTACAAGCCCAACTGTCAGTCGTTTCGAATATATCCTTCTGTTTCGTTAAAAATATAGTATGATCAGTGGCGGACCAAGAAAATTTTCGGAGGGGGTACAGTACGATATAGTTTTGTATTAAAGTGACATAAAGAGTTATATATAATACGATAATAAATGATGTTATTTTAAAATAAAATGTCATCGGTGTATGCTAAAATAATATCATTTTTTTCGCACTTAAAAAAAGAAATATAAATACATAAATAAAATATCCGAAAAGAATGAACAAAATAAGTATAGAAAACGCAATATAATAAACATTAAGTTAAGATTATGGTTGTGTAATCTCATGTATGAGCTAAGGCAAGAGTGTATAAAGAGGGATGTAATACCATGGAATTGGGGCAATCAATGAGAAACCAAACACTCCCTACTCTCTTCTATTTCTCGACTCTCTCTTATCTCTCTCTCTATTCTCAACCTCTTTTCCCTCCCTTTCTCTTCTGTTACAACCAACTCCACCGTCACCTCCTACCATCACTATCACCGACCACCACATTGGTATCAGAGCCACCATCCGAGGCACGCAACCGCCATGGCTGAAGGCACGGGATCGAAGAATTTGGAAGCGCAGTTCATGGAGCTTAGAGAAGACATGAGAGCCTTCATGGATTCGACACAACAATCAATTTTAGATTCACAATCAAGACGAGAGGAGCAAGCAAGAATGATCGAGCATCAGGCCAAGCAATTGGAAGAGTTCAAGAAATTTACAGAGAATCAGCTAGCGCAGTTGACGGAACTGATAAGAAATCCTCCCGTCAGAGATCGAGTTCAAGAACCTGTAGATGAGGGTGCTAACCGGGATCAGAGAGATCAAAGCAATCACGCCGGAAAGGAGGACTCAATGATGGGATCAAGACCTCCGGGAATGGAAATCCATGGTCGTCGGGGCCATAATTCGAGTTGGAATTCCAGTGGATCAGGTTCAAGTTCAAATTGGTCTAGCGATAGTATGAGAGGCAATCGGTTGCCAAAATTGGACTTTCCGAGTTTTGAAGGCAAGAATTCGCGCAGTTGGATTCGAAAGGCAGAGAAATTTTTCTCCATTTTCGTGATCCCTGAGCATCAGAAAGTCGAGATTGCCGCGATGTACTTGTCCGAGAGAGCAGACATCCGGCTACAGGGTTACATGATTCACAAACCAAGAGCGAGATGGGTGTATTCTGTGATGATCCGTGTGCAAGATTCGGAGAGCGCAGGGAACCAGAGATAGTCACCGAATTCAACAAGTTGGTTCAAGGCGAAGATCTGGAAGCCTACATTGAAAAATTCGAGGACCTAAGGGCATGTATGCTGGCCTTCAATCCACACTTGACGGAATCTTACTTCGTGTCAAGCTTTATTAGCGGATTACGCGAGGAAATCAGATCCTTAGTGCAATTGGGAGCGCCATCGTCGATGTTGAAGGTATTTGAGCAATCCAGGTTGCACTACAGATCAGTTCAAGCACTCCTGCGACTGTCGAAGTTTTCAGGCAGGAATTTAGCAAGTAATGGAGCTACTTTCAAACCTTCTTGGCAACGTGAAGGGCCGAGTAAAGGAGATATTAAAGATCTGACGCCTTCCCCGAAGAATGTTGCCAATCAAATGTCTGATCTGAGCATCAAGAAGGCTCAAGATCTTAAGAAGGGGTTATGCTTCCGTTGTGGAGATAAATACTTCTATGGCCACAAATGTAAACCCAATACCTTGCACAGTTTAATGGCTCAAGAAAGCAATGATGGACAACCTGATGAGTTGCTGCCTCAGGAATGGAATGAAGAAGACGAAGAGATACCTGAAGTCTTTGTTCATGCACTGTCTGGGGGTGAATCAGGTACTACTATAAGGGTGAAAGGTTCAATTAAAGGTAAAGAGATTACGATCTTAATTGATAGTGGGGCTACACATAGCTTTATGGATGTTGAAATTGCTCGAGAAGCTGGATTTGAAATAGGCAGCAGTGGATTAATGGTGGTCAACACCTTGGCTGGAAAGATGATGAGTAATAAGGTGTGCAAAAACTGTGAATGGGAAATGCAGGGTAGCAAATACATCTTTGACATTAGATTGCTCAATATGTCTGATAGTGAGATGATATTAGGGGCTGATTGGTTGGCTGGATTCAACCCAGTCTTGTTTGATTTCTTAGCTGTTCAAATTTCTTTTCTAAGAAATGGGAAGAAAATTGTGATAAAGGGGATTAAGGACTCTCGAGAAACTGATGTAGCTAGTATCCGGGTGCTTTCAGGAAAGGAATTGGTTACTATGGTGCATAATGAGGAGATATTTTGGATGGCTGAGGTTGCACAAGTTTGTCACATGGACCACACTAGTACTACTGTCCAGAGTTGCATTGAAAAGATACTAAGTGAGTTTACTGATGTGTTTGCAGAGCCATCTGGCTTACCTCCCATAAGAGGGCATGAGCATGCTATATGCCTCAAGGAGGACACCTCCCCCATAGCTACCAGGCCTTATAGGTATGCCCATTTTCAGAAAGTAGAAATTGAAAAGCAAGTTAGTGATATGCTGAAGAGTGGGGTTGTCCAGCCTAGCCACAGTCCATTTGCTACTCCAGTATTGCTTGTAAAAAAAAAGGAAGGTACTTAGAGGATGTGCATTGACTATAGGCGCCTAAATGAGGCAACAGTCAAAGATAAATTCCCTATTCCTCGCATTGAGGACTTGTTGGATGAGCTTAAAGGTGATGTTATCTTCTCCAAGCTAGACCTGAGATCTGGTTATCATCAGGTAAGGATGACTACTAGAGATGTGGAAAAGAGTGCATTTAGAACACATCAAGGGCATTATGAGTTTAAGGTAATGCCCTTTGGCCTCACTAATGCTCCTGCAACATTTCAGTCTCTTATGAATGAGGTTTTCAGTGAGGTTTTGAGAAAGTATGTGCTGGTGTTCTTTGATGATATATTAGTCTATAGCAGCTCATTGGAACAGCACTTGGAACATTTGTCCTATGTTCTAAGTATGCTAAGGAATCATAAGTTGTTTGCTAAGAAATCTAAGTGTGAATTTGGGCAAGCTCAAGGGGAGTATCTAGGACATATCATTTCAGCACAGGGTGTTGCCACTGATCCAAAAAAAATAGAAGCTATCATGAATTGGCATGTGCCTAGATCCTTGAAAGCTCTGAGAGGATTTTTGGGATTATCAGGATATTATAGAAGATTCATCAAAGGTTATGGAGGCATTGCTAAACCCTTAACTGATCTCCTTAAGAAAAATTGCTTTTGTTTGGTCACAAGATGCTCAGACTGCCTTCTTACAGCTGAAATCCCTCCTTATTAAACCTCTTGTGCTATGCATGCCTGACTTCTCCAAACAGTGCACAGTGGAGACTGATGCTTGTGATACAGGCATTGGTGCTGTCCTTCTACAGGAAGGGAGGCCAGTAGCTTACATCAGCCAAGCACTACATGGAAGGTCTCTTTTGTTGTCTACCTATGAGAAAGAACTGTTGGCTATTCTGTTAGCAGTGGACAAATGGAGACATTATTTGGAGCAACAGGTGTTTGTAATCAAGATTGATCATCAACCCCTCAAACACTTGCTAGATCAGAAGCTCACAACTCAGTTACAGAGGAAGGAAATGAGGAAGATGCTGGGATTGAGCTATAGCATTGCATACAAAAAAGGTTGTGAGAACAAGGTAGCTGATGCCTTATCAAGGAAGTTTGAGGAGCATCATGGGGACTGCTACACCACCACTGTGATCCAACCCACATGGATGACTGATATTGTTGCCAGCTACTCAAATGACAGTCAAGCACAACAGTTGTTGGTAGAAGCTGTTTCTGAAACTTCAGGGAAGTTCTCAGTTTGCAAAGGCATACTAAGGGTGGATCATTGTCTGTATATTGGAGCATCAACTGACCTCAGACTCAGGCTGCTCAAGGCTCTACATGAGGAGCATGTAGGTGGTCACCCAGGCACCCAAGACACATACCAGAAGCTTAAGCAACTGTTCTATTGGCCAGGTTTGAAGAAGGAAGTCACAGACTTTGTATTGACATGTGAGGTTTGCCAAAGGAGTAAGGCTGAGAATGTGGCCTCACCTGGCCTACTGCAACCATTGCCTATTCCTAACACACCATGGTCACGCATCTCTATGGATTTCATTGAAGGTCTTCCTCACAGCCAAGGAAAGAATTGTATCTTTGTGGTAGTGGACAGACTCACAAAGTATGCTCATTTTCTGGCATTAAAACACCCCTCCACAGCAACTTCTGTAGCTTCTATTTTCATGGAACATGTATACAAACTTCATGGCCTGCCTGAGAGCATAGTGTCCGACCGTGACAAGATCTTTCTTAGCTCCTTCTGGCAACAATTGTTTAAGGGATAGCACTGCATACCACCCTCAATCCGATGGTCAGACTGAGAGGGTTAATAGGTGCCTTGAAACCTATCTCCGTTGTATGTGTTCAGACCATCCACAGCACTGGAACAGATGGCTCTTTCTAGCTGAATCTTGGTACAATACCAATTTCCACACATCCTTGCAGACTACACCGTATCAGGCCTTGTATGGACACCCTCCACCATTGTTGGGGTTCAATGCATTCATTGGCAGACATTCAGATGCTTCCGAGTGGCTTCAACAGAGGCATCATATGCTATCCCAAATCAAGTTTCACCTGCTACAAGCTCAAGTGAGGATGAAGCAATTTGCGGATCGCCACCGCTCTGACAGAGAATTTCAAGTGGGTGACATGGTTTTCCTGAAACTACAACCTTACAGACAGTCGTCCATGGCCATCAGAAGGAACCTCAAGCTTTGTTCCAAATTTTTTGGTCCCTTCAAGATCCTAGCAAAGGTAGGAGCAGTAGCCTACAGACTCGAGCTACCTCTAGGGCCTGCCATCCACCCTGTATTCCATGTATCCCAACTTAAACGCAAACTTTCCAGACATCAGATGCCTTCACAGTCGCCCCCATTAGCTGATGAAGAGGGTGACTTAGTAGTTGCACCAGAGGCCATCCTCGACACCAGAGTCACTTACTTGAGCAATGGAGAGCCAGTTTCTGAATGGCTGATCAAATGGACAAATTTGAGCTCAGATGAAGCATCTTGGGAGCCTGCTGGCCACATCATTCATCTCTTTCCAAATTTTCAGATTAAGCCTTGAGGCAAGACTCTTTTGAGGGGGGATGTAATGTCATGTATGAGCTAAGGCAAGAGTGTATAAAGAGGGATGTAATACCATGGAATTGGGGCAATCAATGAGAAACCAAACACTCCCTACTCTCTTCTATCTCTCGACTCTCTCTTATCTCTATCTCTATTCTCAACCTCTTTTCCCTCCCTTTCTCTTCTGTTACAACCAACTTCACCGTCACCTCCTACCATCACTATCACCGACCACCACAGGTTGTTATATGAGCTAAGTAGCTCGAGTTTTGCTCAATAAAAGTCGATCGAGCATCATTTACAAAATGAGTTAATTATGAGAACATTTTTTTGCTCGATTCAAAGCCCACCTCGGCTCAATTGAAACTCAAATAACACGAATTTTGTGAAATTTACATATTTTCTTTTAATTTACTATGTCATGAGCAAGTAAAATTGCATAATACTTGGAAAAAAAAAACTCAACTCAAACTCGTTCATTTACTAAACAAGTCGAGTATGAGTTCAAGTTAAAATATATGTTCGAATCGAGTTTGACTTGTTTCTAAATGAGCTAAATATAATGAAACAATACTAGACTTGTTTGACTCGAATAACAACCCTAGTTAATATAGAGTATAACTTGTTGCACTCATAACATATAATAATGTATAACTAGATATAAAAATTTTAAACTTGTGTAACTTCTTATCTAATTGTCGAAATGATTAGTATAACCTCTCATTTCGAAGCTCTCGAGATGAATTGTAGTATGTAAATGTTAATATAAGTAAAATATAAAAGCATAGTTTATTGAAACAAAATTAAAGTGATTAATATACCTTCAATTTTAAAACATTCATAACTTTTTACTCAGATTAAGGCGTATTATATATCAAAACGAAGCTATCGACGAGGAGAATACACCTAGGTAGTTTCGTCAAATGAGAGAGGGGCACGTGCCCCCCTAAGGCCCCCCCCCATTCCCCCCCCCCCCCCCCCCCCCCCCCCCCCCCCCCCCCCCCCGAGTATGATGTTTAATCAAGTTCATAATTTTGACCTAACTCCCGTTTAGGACATCTTTACTTTATCTGTGGGATGTCCTTAGGTTAAATTATTCAAGACAAAATTAAGATTTACCGAGTACCTTATTCAAGACAGTAAAGTTCATAATTTTATTTAAGACAATAGATATTCCTTACAACATGCACTTGATACACCAACCAGTACACAACTAAATTATTCTGAGTATAATTTTATATTGAATAAAAAATGAAAGGTGATATTTATGTTTCATACATTCATATCTACTCCGTATTAAAATATAAAAATTCTAAACTAATATAATTGATCTTTTAATTATATATTTTTAAAACATATTTCTTCATAATAAAAGTTTATAAAATATAAATATAAATACCACATTGAATAGGTCCAGACTTTATTACTGCTGTATTAACTTTAACTTAACCCAGACATTTTATATATCGATTAATTATAACTAGCTAACTAGGGAGTCTAGGACTAGTACGTACTGTATACATATATCAGTAATTCATATAGTTACCCTTCCCCTGCTGATTTTTGTGTGTAAATATATGTGGAAACCCCAAAATTAACTCTGCACCGACCAACTCCACCTCCCCCAAAATCATAAATACACTTGAATCAAATAATCAATCCGTGAGCTTATTACAGATCACCGAATTCGGACCCAAATTCCTTCACTTGGTATCTCCTGATGAACCACAAACATCAAGTAATACCCCATCGGCGCCAAATTCGCCGAGCTCGGAGTCTTCACGGCCAGCCCATAAACTCCGCCGCCCACCGTCGTCACGCCCCCCGCCGCGCCCAACACCAGCATCCTGTGATTCATCGAGAACGAGTGCGTATTAAACGGCGGCGAAAACAGCGTCACGTACACCGGATTATTCGGCCCCACCACTTCGGGTACCCGGAACCGCACGCTCAGCGTCTGCCCGTACCCGATTCTCGTCTGCGACCCGGGGGACAATATCACGGGCCGCAACCGGGCGTTAATCGGGTCCAAATACCCGG
The DNA here is from genome assembly GCA_037127255.1 of Persicaria tinctoria. NCBI lineage: Eukaryota > Viridiplantae > Streptophyta > Magnoliopsida > Caryophyllales > Polygonaceae > Persicaria > Persicaria tinctoria. The sequence continues at coordinate 15,916,066 of JBANSL010000012.1, forward strand.
GCGAAAACGCCTCCAATCGGAGCTCCGTCGGGTACCTTACGCCCGTGAAATTGTACTGCCTGTGCGGGTTGCTCCCTCCCACGAGAACCCGCCCGTCTCGTAACACAATCGCGCTCGAGTGGTACATTCTTGGGATAGTCGTTGGTGGCTGGACCTCGAACCGGTACCCGGCCGCCCAACCCGGGTTGTACAAAACCGGTTCAAGAACCGGTTCTCGCCCGAACTCCCACCCGGCCGAACCGGCGCCCGCCCCGTTTATTATAAGGACTCGCCCGTTGGGCAAAAGCAACATATCGCCCATTAGGCGCGGCATTGGCATCGTCTCCATGGTCCAGTTCGGGTTCGGGTCATTTATCTTCATCCGACCGCACGTGTTTAAAGCGACGACGTATCGGCGTCGTCGCTTGGCCCTGAGGTAGGAGTCGCTGGGGGTCCCACCGCAAACCATGACCTCGAACTCGGCCGGGTCCGGGATCGGTAGCAGGACGGCCGAACCGGTGCTCGGGTAGTTACGGGAGCCGCCGCCGGGGAGGTCCGGGTAGGTGCGGACGACGTCGTTTTGGCTGTAGTCGAAGAGGATTGATTTCGTGTTGGCGAAGATAAAGAGGTTCCCATCGGAATTGAGGAAGATGAAAGGGTAGAGGTTGTTCTCGATGCCAGGATCGTTGGTCTGGACGAGGAATCGGAGGCTGTAGAGGCTTCTAGAAGATTCGGATTTGGGGTAGAATTCGTAGGTGAAGGTGCGGTGACCGCCGACGATGATGGTCGTGCCGCCGGGGAGGATTTGGTTGGTAGCGTACCAGCGCTGGGCGAGGAGCTGATCGCCGAGCTCCGCCCAATCACAAGTCGACGACGACGTCGTTCGGCAGGGCTTGAAGGTCCGCACGACGCGCGCGCCGCGGTTGTAACCCCCGGTTTGGACGAGGGTGCCGTCGGGGGAGACGGCCCCGGACGAGCACCAGACGTCGGAGAGGACGGTGAGGGGGCGGAAGGTGTTGAGGGCGACGTTGTACTCGACGGAGTGGGCGGTGCAGTCGAGTGGGGTTCGGCATATAGGGAGGGAGAGATTCGATGGGCCGAAGTCGGTGCGATCGAAGATCACGACGCGGTCAGTGTGTAGGAGTTGCATGTGCATGGCGACAATGCCGATATTCTGCTGGAGGAGCTGCCACCGCGCAGCTCCTCCTCCGGTGGTGGTGGACGCCGCGGCGGCGAAGATGTGGAGGAATGTAAAGAGGGTGGGGAAGTAGTAGTTTTGGGACATTGTGTGGCTTGTGTATACTTTTTTAGTGACTTGTGAGTGTGTATTGGTTTTTGTGAGTCTTATTGCAAAGATTTGGAATGGTATGCAAATGTTGTATTCATTGTCTTGACCTGCCTTGATTAAATAGGTGTGGCATTGATGAATGTTTGGAAATTCTTTCAAATTTGGGGTCCATTTTTGAAAATTGAGATTTAATTCATTTTTATTCTATAAAATATTTTATGAATCTAACTATTCTCATTTCAAATATATATATATATATATATATATAGAAAATGGGTAACTTGTGCACACCCCTTAGGGTGTACTTTGTGTACAATTGTGGGCCTTTGATTTAGATGAGATGGAGATTTGAGATTAATTTAATTTTTTTTAATTTTTAATTAATAAAAACTATGGGTCCCAGTAGATTTCAACCCACAAGAGCAAGAGGAGCGCGTGTGATTTTGGGAAATAAAAATCTAATCCCAATTTTATTCTTCTAGTTCATCGGTGGATTTGTGGTCTTCTTCTTCATCGATTTCTGCCCGGAAATCACCGCCTGTGGAGCCAAAGCGGGCATCACCGCCGACGACTTCTGCTCGGTTATCTTCTGCCCCGATGGTCTTCTTCTTCATCGATTAGGAGAGGAGCATAGGGGGGCGGCGGCGATTGCGAGGCTACAGGGACATCGAGAGCGAAGAGGAAGGCCGGCGGTGGCGATTAGAAGAGGCGATCACGAACCAAGCATCGCTGCCTCCGATTGAAGGGCTTCTTCGATTGAAGGGATTATCCGATACTATCCATAGTTTGCAGTTTTATCTTGTTACCGTGTGTGCCCTGCCTTGATCTGTGTCGATTTGCTGCTGCTTTCGTAAATCTGGGTACGTTTGATTTCTTATTGAATGAATGTGTGATGAATTTTGGATGATGAGGTTGATGGGCTTATCTCCAGTTGGGAGCGCTGGATTGGTCTCCAATTTGTGTTAGTTATCGGTGGAATCGGGAAAGTTGTTGTTTAATCAACAAGTGATTTCCGTATTATTCAGGTAAAAGCGAAGAATCATTTGGATGTATGTATTGAATTTAATGTATGATTTTTTAGATGCATAATTTGATTAATTAGTCGTAAATTATTCGGACGTATATGTCGAATTTCGGTTACTAGAGGTAATGAATTGGTCAATTATTCGGTGAAATCTGATTTATTATTCGTCAGTAATGGAGTCTTTGGTTTGACAAACAATATAAAAACCCTCATCGCACGAGCATTTTTCGGTGAAATGTAAAACATTATTCGGTGAAATATGAAACATTATTCGTATAAATCATAAGTATTGTTTAGGGTTTTGAGTTTTTTTAAACTAAAATTGATGAACAAAAAAAATATTATTCAGTAGTATGTGACAAATTATTCAGTGGGATTGACATATTTTAATATACACTAGATGGAAAAAGACAATCTAATATTATTCGATAAAACGTGAAACATTATTCAGTGGAATTGCCAAAATTTTAAAACAAACAAAATCAGGTGGGTCGCACCACGAATAGCCCATAATTATTTATTTTTTTACAAAACCATATTATATACGGAGCACTACGTATTTAAAAAAGAAAACTCAACAAAAAATGCAAGAGTGGGTGGGTGGGGATAACACGCGCATGCATGAAGGGAGGTGAAAGAGTTTTTGATAGCGGGTCCCCCATTTTCTAATTAAAAAAAGGAAAAAATCTCATTAATCTACACCATCCATTTCGCATCAATCAAGGGTCAAGATTTGTGCACAAGATACACTATAAGGGGTGTGCACTCTGGAACCACTCCCTATATATATATATATATATATATATAAAGAAAATATTTTATCTTTAAATAAAATAATAACAAAAAATAAGTATGAGCTAATACAAAAGTCTAACAATAAAATATTAGAAAGAGTAAAACTATAGCCGACTTGTTAATTGAAAATATTTAAAACCCAAATAACATATTGGAATTGTGATTAAAAAAAAAAACTAATTAAAACTAATACAGAGTAATAAGTTGTAATGGATTCATAAGATAATTTTTTTTTTTACTAATCAAAATTAATTACATTAGCTGGCTTTTGAGTAATGCTTATTAAGTTATCAAGCTGTGAGCTGAAGTGAAATTCTCCGAATTGGGTTTGAATTTGGACTAATTTACTAATTTCATTTCATCTGTCAGTGGGTTTGATATAATTAGGATTGTAAAACCTAGATTCGTTTAGAAATCGGTTTTGGATAGCGGAAGCGTAATAAATCTAAAGCGATAACGAAAGATCAAACGAAGAATCACAAGCAATCGAACACTCAAGCAGTTTTACGTGGTTCAGTATAATATCTACGTCCACGGGGCCTCAAGAGTTGGCCGAATCCACTATAAGAGAGTTCGTACAAGGGATGATACAAGCAATGAAATTAAGCAAGCAACCCTAATCTAACATGCATGTGAATCAGAGGTACAAGGAAGAAGAAGAAATCCCCCTGTATGGGATAAAACTAGAAGATCGATAGAGAAATCGATCTCTAGAACCCTAGATCTCAGAAGACGAGGAGAGCGGCCACCCAGGAGGACGCCGGAGCTTGATCCACCTTCCAGAGAAGCCACCAGCAACCTTTCTTCTCCGAGCGCTCAAGAACCGAAGGCAAGAGAAGGAGAGAAAGCTCCAAACCCTAGAAACCCTAATCGGCCCAAAAGAGAGCGTTTGTGAGGAGAGAGAGAGAATAGAAGCTGAAGTGTCCAGCTCTCAAGAGTAAGCGAGCTTTTATAGCTAGGTCAAGAGCCAACACCAAGACGCAGCGCTCCACATGAAGAGAGGTAGGTCAGGCTCCGCGTCTATGGGTTGGGCTACCGGCTCATCCAAGCTTCAAGGTCTTTGGGCCAGTAATGGGCTAAGGGCCGCCCAATACCAGTTTACATCTTGTTCTTCCACCATACCTTATACAAGATATATTATATAGTATAATTTATATATATATATGTTAACTCCGCTATAGTATAGTCTCGTTAGAGGATCAAGTCTAAATAGACTCAATACGACTCAGTCGAGACACATACCTATAGTGCAACATATATATATAATATATACTAAAATATACCTGTATAGTCATATACACACATACATGTCCAAATAAACATATAAAATAATATTACATGTCAAAGGAAAACTTAGGAAAGTAAACACATATCATTACGAGGATGAATATATTTGCTGTTTATTGTGATGATACGATGGATGTTTATTAATTTGTGAAAGGAGAAACAATATGCGTTGTTTGTGTGGAAGGTTAATTGAGTGAAATCCTTCGTATACGTTGCACACAGTTAGTTGACCGAATCCACTGTCACTGTGCGTTTAAGTGCTCGTAATCTCAGTGCCAAAACTGATTCACTAAAAGTTGGCAATGCTCTGGCGCCCAAATTAATCTCTATTTAATGGGCTGTCATTTAAATTCATATTCATGTATGTTACAGTATATTAATGTGTTACAGTATATTGTATATTTATTAGGAACAGCATGAAACCAAAGAGTCTCGTTTAATAAATTTCAATTATTTGTAATGTACTTTATAATTCAATTGGTACGTTTGTTAGGCAATGGCGGAGCTAGAATTTTTTTTGAAAGAGGTATAATTTTATATTTGCGGTTATGTTGAGGTTAGAGCAGCGTTAAAATCTTTATAAATATGATAATAAATTATGTGATTTTAGGATAACACGTCTTCGGTTTATGATAAAATACTGTCAATTTTTTTCTGTTAAAAAAATAGAAATAGAAATAAATAAAATAGCTAAAGAAAAGAAAACTAACAACATAAAGATAGGAAACGCAATAGAATAAACATTAAGTCAATATTTAACTTGTTGTTTGTTATTTCTGTTTTTTAGGTTGTTTGTTTGACGGTTCGTCGTTTGCTGACTTTTATCAGCCTCTCGAAGAGTCAGCCCTGTATGACCTTCGAATTCTTATCTTATAAAAAAAAAAGTCAATATTTAAATTTTTGTACTCTTGATCGACATGTAATAATGTAAAACCAAATATAAAAAATTTAAACTTACATAACTTCTTACCTAATTGTTGAAATAAGTAATATAATTGGTTTCGAAGCTCTCGAGATGAATTATAATATGTGAATTTTAATCTAAGTAAAATATAAAAGAATTATAGTTTATTAAAATAAAATGATTAAAATACCTAAAATTTTCAAACATTTATAACTTTTTACTCAGATGTCAATTATGGTGTATTATATATCAAAACAAAGTTATCGACAAGAAGAATGTACATAGGTGATTCGTCAGATGAGGGAGGAGGCATGTACTCCCTCATGCTCCCCCTTGGCCCTACCTCGGCTGGCAGGGAATTTAGAAAAAATCAAAATTGTTTTTATAATTTCATAATTATGAGTACATTGTATATTCAATGTACGTTTATAACTTAGGTCTTGGTTAATAATCTTATTCGATAAATATTCTCTACCTAAAAAAAGGCATAACAATGGTAAATCATTTTTAAAAAATAATTAAAATTTGGAAAATTTATCTCAATTAAGACCCAAATTAAAATATATTATGACTTGTGAAATATTGATGGGTCATATGACTTGGGGTTCACACGATCTATCAGGTTATATACCACATGTACTAACTATAAGACGAATATTAATGGAGTCCCATTCTAAAACCAATTATTAGTAGAAAGAATAATCACTAGATTTTATGCAAGATTTGAATTCTTTATATTATCAATATTAGATATATTTGTACCATTTCACGTGAAACGATATATACAAATATAATATTATATTATACTCCCTCTCTTAAAAAAAATATGTCGTTTTAAGAGTAAAATCTTGTTAAGAAAAACATGTAGTTTTAGGTATTTTGGTGTTCATTTTCCAAAATTACTCTTGTAATGATTAGAGATATGTTAGTTGTAGTTTCTAATATAGTGGAAAAGTAAAATAATAATTAGGATTATAAGTATATTTTTGTTTGCTTTTATTAACTTTCTTAAAAAAAATGCGCAAATATCTAAAACGACATTCTTTAATTAACGGAGGGGTATTATATTAACCATTCCGGAATGACTCACTGGAAATGTTTTGCGGGTAGTACCCAAAGATCCCCGATTTGAACCTCGGATGACCGCTATTTATTTACAAATTCAAGGAGGGGTATTATATTATATTATATTACTCCCTCCGTCCCAAATTATTTGTCTTTTACTAGTCATGCACACTTTTTTAAGAAGCTAAAAATTATATAAAATATTAATATTTTATTAAATATTTTTAAATAATATCCTACATATTACTAATAAGTACATAATTATTTTAAAAAATTAATTAAAAATGAATATTTTATATAGTTTTTAGCTTTATAAGAAAGCACATTAACATAGTAAAAGAAAATAATTTGAAACCGATAAAGTTTTCACTAAAACCGATAAAGTTTTCCTGTTTTTCAAACACCCATTTTGAAATTACCTTGTAGACTTGTAGGTATCGAAAATGGATATTGGGGCATAGCACAATTTTACATTCTCATTGCAAGTCAGCATTACTTGATTCGTTTCATGTGATCTCACATCAGTAAAAATCTCTCTTTAATTTATCTGGAAGCACCTTATACACAAGATAATAAAACGGGATCTAGCAAAGTCACGGACTAAATGTACGTAGGTTTTAGAACCTTGATTGTTAAAAAAAAATACAAAAAAATAATTAGTGATGGCTTTTTACCAAGTAATTGGCAAGAAAGTAGATAGATGTAATCAAGTGGTTTCACTGTCATTGGAAGAGATAGTCCATTCCATAATCCATTGCATGACAGCAAAGATATATATGTATATATAGAAAGCTGGCCAGCTAAAGGACCCTTTAATTTCATGACATTTTATTTATTTATTTATTTATTTATGGGAATTCATATGAAATTTGCATGTAACGTTTTTCTGCAAAACTTTACCAATTGGAGCGATACTAAGCAATTAAAGAAAACCCATTGAGCCAACGCCAAAAAAGCAAATCCTTTTAATGGATGGAATAAAATTATATTCTGATCGACTGAATGTTTTTATGTCTCAACATATAAAACCGGGTTGGGTTATAATTGGAGGCCAAAAAAAAAAAAATTCCTGCATACACACAAACTTTTGTGCTATGTTATTGACTTTTTGCTCCCACAGATTTATTGGGTATACAATTTCACAAATGATTTATGGTGCTGATCTGAACTGATGAAATGGTAAAACAGTATGCAAAGCATCGCAATTGTGTGTATAAGAGACGTGACAACAGGGCGGGAAGACCGTGACGAAAATTGGAAAATGATAAAAAATAAGGAGACTGGCTTCGCCCGGGCTCGAACCGGAGACCTTCAGTGTGTTAGACTGACGTGATAACCAACTACACCACGAAACCCGTTGTTGTACCCTTCCTGTTTTATTTTTTATAATATAAACAAACCTGTCACAAAAGTTACAAAATGGCAACTACACCACGAAACCTGTTGGGCTGTTCTTGTCCTAGTGCTGTTTTATCTATACAATCCACAATCTTTCTTCTTCCACGTTTTTACAGTTAATTTCGATAACTGCTTATCTATCCACGTTCTTTCATAATGGCCAATATAGGAGGGTGATACACATATACCAAGTGTATCCCCTCTTTTATACACCTCCAATTATAATTGGCCACGTGTACCTTAGAATGAAGGCTTTTTTCCTTTTTCTTTTTTCTTTTTTAAAAGGGTAGTTAAACACCACTACTACCTACGTGATTGTTTTTTTAATTGTAAATCTTATTTTTTTTATTTTGTTGGGAAAAATATGATTCTATCAATAGTGTTATGAGAATTGATCAAAGTAAATGACACTTGGAAAAAATATTTTTTTTACATATAATCCTTATATAAAAATAAAGGAAAAGTCTTTTTTTTTGGTCCGATGAAAATTATTTAAATTAAAATTATTTGACGGTTACTTTGAAAAAAAATTGCGGTTACTTTTGAACTTTTTGGATTAAAAACAAAATTTAATTCTTTTTTTATTTATTCTCTTTGTAAGACAAATGTCAAATTATAATTGGTGGTGTAGAATTTAAACATACACCAAGTGTATGTGTAGAGTTGTCCGCCAATATATGTCGCTGCACGTTCTTTTGGAGTGGCCAATATTTGTTAACTGCTCCATTCTCTAATCATTTCTTCCTCTCAAATGTCATTTTTTTAATATAAAAGACCTATAACACTATTAATAGGAAGGAATTAATTGGTCTGTTTGTGCCCCAATCCGTTGTTGATCGATCAGGTAAACTAGGGTTAGGGGTTTTGCGGAGAAGATGAGGTATGGGATGTCGTCAATAGTGGAGGAGGTGGTGGTGATGTGTCTGGGAAGTACTACCACCTCTGCACCCGTTTAGGATTCTTCGCCGTTGTTGCGGTTTACAAGCTAGATTCGCCCCCAAATTGCAACAACTTGAATCAGTTCTAACAAGCTAAGTACTAGTGTACTACCACCTCAATCTCGATTCGATCAGCATCGATATATATGCAAAGATTCGAGTCTTGCCTTGCCACTCATATATGGTCTTTCGTCTTTCTTGGATAGGCTGACTTGTCACTCCGATTCAATTCAAATCGGTAAGCACAGATATGAATCATTCAACTTACTCATGTGCTTTGTTGAAACCCGTGAATAATCTTCTAAGAACATGATACAATTTGAAGACTGCCAATTAAGTTGTTTACCAAAATTGCCAAATCGATCAATACCCAGCAACCATGATCCAGCAACCATGATCGACATCTTCTTTAGACTCCTTAACTTGCAATTCCCTTCCGCAGTTCTCCCTCTTAGGTGATGTTGAGAATGAAAGGAATGGGAAGAGAGCAAAAAGAGTCCCGCATTGATTACATGAATAAAGAAGTCTTAGTATATAATTAAGCTAGTGGGCTACCCCACCTAATGCCAATTGGTTTTAGGATGGAACCCGCTCGGCTTATCAGTAATCTATAAAATATCTTAATCTTAATTTAGAAGACTTTTGATGATATGCCCCCAAATAAAGAAAAAAGAAGCAGCCGAAATTAGCAAAATGAATCAGCAAACCTTGTTTATCACACTCTCAATGAAATCCATGGCAAGAACCTGGCCAACCTTCTTTGCTAAGGAGCCAAATCGTGTGTCCCCCTGTTTGGCCCTCTCCGGTGTCCCCTACTCACATTTCGCCATTAAAAAAAAGGGAAAATAAAACAAAACAAAAAAGTAGATTAAAACATTAAAAAGTTGGATGATTTTGTGAGAGGGGATAGGGGAAGGGGATAAGTTCGGGGACAGGATTTGAGCCCCTTTGCTAACTCACCAGTAAAGCGACCAATACCTGCTCCAAGTTCCAGAACTGACTTCCACTCCTACGGAGGGAGAAGAGAAAGCACCTGTATGAATGGAAAAAAATAAAAACATAATCCTTCATCTCTCTCAAATTCTATAAGCAAACGTAACATAACACATAAATTATGTGTTATGTTATGTTTGCTTATAGAATTTGAGAGAGCTGAAGGATTATGCTTATAGAATTTGAGAGAGCTGTAAATTGCTGTTTTTTTTGTTATAAGTTGCTGTTTTTTTTTAAGTTGCTATAAATTGATATTTAGTTTATGAATGTAATTAGGTTCGCTTATGTTCCTTGCCCACACACAAAAGATAATTTGGCTCAAGTTTTGGTTGAATGTTGCAACATGTACAACATTGTTGAAAAACTCTCTGATGTTGTTGTGGATAATTGTTCTACAAATGATGCAATGATGGATGTATTGCGAGGAAAATTTGAGTCAAGCTCTCTTATGTTGGATGGTGATTTTTTGCATGTGCGTTGCAATGCACATATTTTGAACTTGATTGTTCAAGATGGTATGGATGTGATTGGTCCTAGTGTTGAGAACATACGTAATTGTGTCGTGTTTTGGACCGCAACTCCTAAAAGGATTGAGAAGTTTGAAGATAAGGCTAGAGCTATGAAACTTGATTGTTCAAAAAAGTTGACTCTTGATTGCAAAACAAGGTGGAATTCTACCTATTTGATGCTTCAAAGTGCTTTTCCATACAAGGATGTTTTTGCTAAGTTGAAGCTTCAGAATCCCTTCTTCAAATTTGTGCTCCCTACCGATCAAGAATGGAAATTGGCTTCTTTGGTGTGTGAAAAGTTGGAAGTATTTTACAAAGTGACACTACTCTTTTCTGGTAGAAAATTCCCAACAGCTAATTTGTTCTTTAAAGAAGTTTGTGACATTAAGATTGCTTTGGTTGAGTGATTATCAAGTGATGAAGAAGTTGTGAGGAAAATGGCTTTAGCTATGATGGAAAAGTTTGATAAGTATTGGTTAAGCATCAATAGTATGTTAGCCGTTGCTGCTGTTTTAGACCCTCGAGACAAACTGGAATGTGTGGAATTCTATTTTAGAGATATTTATGGTGAGTCAGCTGAAGTGGAGATTGAGAGAGTTCGTTCATTGCTATATGATCTTTTGTCTGAGTATCAAGACAAAGAAGAGACAAATCAAGAAGATTACGCTCTTGGTGAGGGTGGAAAACGACATGCAGTTAATGATCCTTCTCAAACTGGGTCCAAAACTTCTCGATGGGATATGGCGAAGAAGAATAGGAAGAAGAAGATGTCTTCTAAATCCGAGTTGGATAATTATCTTGATGAAGATCCGTTACCATCTTGTAGTGACTTTGATGTTCTTGCACATTGGAAGGTTGAGTTGAGGTATCCTACCTTGCGTAGAATTGCTAAGGACATTTTAGCAATCCCTGCATCTACAGTTGCTTCTGAGAGTGCTTTTAGTTCGGGTGGTAGATTGGTGAGCCCACATCGGTCTAAACTTCATCCTACAACTGTAGAAGCATTGATGTGCTTACAGAATTGGATGCTTGAAGACTTTTCAGGTAATTTCATCTCACTTGATATTTCTAAGATATAATTGATATATATTTGTAAGTGTTGACTTATAATTAATTTGTTGTTCTTATAGGATGTTCAGTTGAAAATCCTCAAGCATGTAGTACTTGTACGGATGATGAAGATTTGGAAGAGGAAATCGTCAACCATGAAGTTTTTGATGTAAGTATAATTTCTTTTTGCTTTTATACTAGACAAGTTACATATTTAGTATATGTTAAAACATATGATTATTTTATAGGATGCTTGCATGGAAGGATCTTTCATCGGCTATTGATATGCTTTGAAGACAACATGCTTACTTGAAAGGACCTCTTTTGCTTGGACGTTATTTTGTTTCTCATTTCTCAAGACTAGTAGTATGTGTGATTGTTGGAATGATATTATGATGTTAAACTTTTAAGACATTATTTTGTATGGTGGTTACATTTTAGCAGGTTGTTTATTGTTAAATGAAGGTTGTTTTTGGTTCCATGAAGGGCTAATTTTTGTTAAATTGTTAATGAAATGATGTTTTTGGTTCAATGAAGGGTTGTTTTTCGTTAAATGAAGGGCTATTTTTTTAGTTTACAGGTTTTTTTTTCGAATTTAAACGATTAAGCTTTTCACCTGAATTTTCACCCGAACCACCCGATAATCCGGTGGGTGACGGGTGGATCGGATCGGGTGATGGTTCTGGCGGGTGACGGGTCGGATCGGGTGATGGTTTCTGGGTGGTGGATCGGGTGAAAATTTGGATCATCCACCCACCACCCGACCCATTGTCATCCCTACACATAATCAAGTAAAGTGCATGCAAAACTGAATTAAACATAAAATGCGGGGAAAAAAAATCAAATGTGCATTGTGCAACCAAAAATAAAATAGTGGTGCTTACTGCTTAATTGCTTATGCATGGGAGTTAGGCATCAATCCAGGCACGGAACCAGGATTGCAATTTTGGGTAGGCTAGATTTGTATATAATTTTATTTTATTTTTCTCCCCATTTATCACTATATTTATTGAGTAAAAATAAAATAAAATAATTATCTATATTTAATTTTGTAATAATAGAGTTAAATAACTAAATGGGAGAAAACATCCTCCTATATCTTAAAGCTGAGTGTTTTGAAGAGCCGAGAGCCTATCCACGTGGAGCCTTCTCCAATTTTTTCATCATTTCTGTTTTTGCCATTCTCTCCCTCTTTCTTTCTGAAAAAACTGAAGGACCTGTTTTCTTCCTCTCTCCTTTGTTGAACAATCGAAATCTTCATCGTCTTCGTTTTCCTCTCTAGGTTTTCACTTCGCTGTTGCTCTCTCTATCTATCTCTGTAACCTTCTTTGCTGCCTCGGAGCTTCGTTCTCTGTCTTCCTCGTCCTTACTAGGTGGGAGCCCAAATATAAATTATTACAGTACGATCTCTGATTTGTTCTCCCTTTCGGCATTTGAGGGTTTCTTCGGATCGTGCTCATCCATTGTACCTGTACCGTAGAAGCTGACGAATTCTATCGATTAGTTGTAAGACTGTAAACTCTCACTCTCAATTTCTTCACTTTCCCGGTTCTAGGGTTAATTCCAATTTGGGTGCGTTAAACAGTTTTAGTTCAACCCTATCTGCTACCGCCAAATTCTCAACCCCTTTTATCTGTTTGTGCTACTTCAAATCAGGCATCTTTCTGATTTTAGAAAACCCCGTTTTTTCCCCTTAACTTTCAACTGTTTGAGTGATTTAATAGTTTGCTCCATTAGCGGAATGATAATTCCTATTTCAAGTTCATGTATGGGGCGTTTGGTACAATTTGGGTACCAAACGCCCCATACCTGCAGAGAGAGCGAGGGGGAATTAGTTGGGGAAGCACAGTATAGAGAGAAGGGCGGCTGGGCGGTGGCGGAAAACGATGAAATGGTGGTGGAATATGATCCATCCCTTGCAAACCCTCTGCTCCGGCGTCACTTCCCGCTTCCGATTCCGTAAAACCAGCAAGTGCTAATTTAACAATTTCTTCCTCAGATTTTCTTTCTATTGTTACATTATCGAAATTTCCATGCTTTTCGAGTCAAGGTGCAATTTTTATGATTTTGTTTGATCGTTCGTTGCTGTCTAATTAATTACTGAACGAAATGTCTGTAAATTGGACTTCAATTTTGCAAGTATGAGTTCGCAATTGACTGTCGATCGGCTAAATTGAATCCCTAATGGAACCCTAATCTCAATAATCCATCAATTTCCAGGCCTTGGTAGTTGAAACTTCAAATGCAGAACAAAGATGTGATTTTTATTTAGATTTGTTAAAGCGGTAGGTAGAAGAGATGATGTCGGTAGCTGTTATTTTAATATCTCCACTGTGATTGGTGAAGTTCGGCCATGGTTTGTGGCTACCCAGTTACATTAGTTGTTCAGTCTCTCTTCATTTGAAATTCAATACATATGAGAGTTGAGATGTCTCTGTCACAAGCTGATACATTATACATATGCCTGAATTGTTACATTGTTTGAAATTCTGATTCCTGATTATAATTTTTCAACATTACAGTACATGGATTTCCAAAATTTTGCCGAATCATTGCCAAAGTACGATCTTCCAGAGGAATTATGTCGTGAAATTCTCTCAAGGCTTCCTGTCAAATCACTTCTCCGATTCTGCTGCGTCTCGATTTGTTAAACCGAAGCTCTCAGGGGCGATGAAGGCATTCTGTACAATTTAAGAATGCCTCGATGAGGTGTGGATTTTATTGCTGTTATAGTAGTGATGTTACTGAAATGGGTCTTGGATTATTTGACCTTGTCGATTTTATTGCTGATATAGTGATATTTCTGGCCAAAGGAGATTAACTTTGATGTATTCATGTTGTGAGTTTGTTAAATATGGTAGTTGAGTTCATGTGCGTTTAGACACTACTATATTATTTTTGTATTCGATACATTCTTCTCTTTTTATACAGCCTGCCTCCAATTTTAGTCATAAGAGTAAAACGTTGTTTTTTATATGATTTTTCATGAATTACTTATTGTTGTTCTGTTTGTAAACTACCTTGATCAGGTACTGCTATTCAGCATTGCTAAAACCAAGATAAAAGGAACGGGGAAGTAGCATGGTCAAATAAAAGAGATAAAGATCCTACTGGCTACGATGAGTGTACAGGTAATACTGTTTTTTAAGTCAATTCAGCCCCAAGAGGCGAAGGTCCTAGCATGTACACTAGCGCCATGCATCTCTGGTCCGAAGAGGAAAATGTGTAGTTGATGAATGTTATCACGAGTTTGTTCACCTAATATCTCTTCGTAATCTGTTTATTTTATTACAGATTTCCCATCAATTGAATGACGGGCACACCTTAGTTGTTTATATCTTGAAAATACATGCGATGATTGATACTTGGAAAAAGGCTCTTGGCAGCCATTGTCTTTCATTAGCTAGCTGTTTATGCTTTCTTGGCTTATTGCCTTCTCATGGCATTATGAAAAGATGTGAAAAACCTTATTTATGGGTCATGTTATTTTGGAAAACATGTTAACTGCACAAGGGGTTTACTATCCTCTGTGAAAAATGATCTGGGCATGCATGGCCATGGCTGAGCTCTAATAATATGCTCGAAGCAATTTATTTTCTATGATCTTACAGGACATATTCACTCAAACTCTTTGAACATACACTTTTTGGGTCTTGGTGGGTAATGCATTACTATTCTTAGTTCATTTTTTCAATCAACTGACACTTTTTTTTTTAATTCTTTACAGCTTTCTATTGAGGATTTATGAAATATTGTTGCGTAGCGAACAACGAATTCAATGGTTGAGCCGCTGCTCGGAAGAAGAGAAGGGAAGACAACCACTGGATTGGGCACTCAATGATTGCAAATGAAGAAAATCGCGGAGGGAGATGTGAGTTATATATATAAGATTGTTTAATTTCTACATCTATTTTAGTTTTCTTTTATCAGATTTCATTCTTTCCATTCAATCGAACAACTCTAGGGTTGGGGCATTAGAACTGAGTTAAAGGAATACGAGGGATAGATTTGCCACAACAAAGGATAACAAAAACATTAGTTTCGAGTAAAACAAACATACCGTTGGAGTCACATTTGTTGCTTTTTAAAACTGGTACCATATTCATTTTTGTGTTTTTAACATCACACATCACGGGTGGTGGAAAATTCTACATGTCTGAAATAAAAATTAGAGCAACTCTCATATGTTTCATATGTTTATCGTGAGATGGGGAAAAATAGAAGAAATGAAATATTTGCAAAGTTCATTCTTATAATTTAGATTTGGAATACCTTGATCGAAATTAATTTCTATTTTGTGGATAATTCCTTTGTGATATTGTTTGTTTAAATTTTAATATCAATTCAAATTATTTCAAATTAATTTCAAAATAAAAGATTTGAACCGCTTATTCAGTACCTAAAAATCAGCTTTTAAAATTTCAACATCAATTCAAATTAATTCAAATTAATTTAAAATTAAAAGATTTTAACCGCTTAATCAGTACCTAAAAATCAGCAGAGATTTTTTTAACCTTATTATTTGCTTCTGATTTTTAATCAATTTAATCCTCCTATATCACTAGGTAGTTACTTATTTCCAACCATGTTTATTCAGTTATTAAAGAAAAAACCCACTCACGAATAACTTCATGAAAAAAAAAACTTCCCTTAACTGCTCTATATATGTGCTCACTGATTTTTCTCGATTCTTATTTTTCACTCTCTACATAGTTAAGTAGCTCCTCTCTTTCTCCATATCACTCTCGATTCTTCCTCTTTCTCTCTTTCACGACGAACGTTCACTCATTTTTGTCTTACATCTCTTTCTTTCTCATCTTTATCTCTTTCGTCTCTTTAAACATGCTTCCCACGTCTGATTTTTTTGATGGGTATCATTTTTGTTGCGGAGTTTTTTTTATTGAATCATTTGCTTCTTATCCCCAAATTGGAGAGTCCGGTTTTCTTTCTATTTCTCATTATAATTTCCTTGAAGAAGATGAATTTGCAATGGTCTATCCATCCAGATTCATTTCCCTGGGATGGGAATGTCGTGAGTAGGCAACTGATTCAAGCTATGTTAAATGTCTGCCATGTTCCTGAGTGTCTTCAAACTTTGTATGCAATCGATCACATAAGGGATTGCATAGATTCATGCATTTTTATATCAGGGTCTGATATCCAACGCGGCTTGATGCTGAATATTAGAATTGTGATTGACACATTTAGTCTGCATTTGGTAGATCATTCCGCTCATCCGCTTGACATGGTGCCTGCTTTCGATGATATTGACATTGACACATTGTCATTGTCTGATGTCAATGCTTTCTATGATATTGCCGTTGATGAATTCGATTTACCTCCAAATTGGTATGGCTATGCATTAGTTGCTTCTTTATATTAAACATATTTTACTTGATCCATATTCACTTAATATTTTCCATGTATGAAATAACGTAGGGAATTGCTAATGGAATATGTGCATGTACCACAACCTGCGTCAATGGAAGCTGTCAATTCGCTCCCTGTGGGATTGTTCTCGGAAGGAGCTGGTCAGTGCACTATATGTATGGAAGAGGTGGATCAAACAACCATGCTCACCCGAATGCCATGTGAGCACCTTTTCCATGACGCTTGCATCTGTCAGTGGCTTCAGGGTCAACACTCTTGCCCAATATGTCGGTTTAAGTTGCCGATGGCTACCAACGATGCTACTTGAGTTGTTGAACAATTGAAATATTGTACAAACTAGGTTTAGCTTGTAAATACACGTGAATATTTGTTGTCGGTGATCAATAATATATATTACTTGATTTTGTGTTACCTTTTAGTTTTGTATCGGTTTGTGTTACTTGATTCCAATATTTTTAAAACCACACATCACGGGTAGTGGAAAATTCAACATGTGTGAAATAAAAATAAAAACATCTACCCACGTTTCTAGATAATTTTAAGTTGGAATTTAAAATTAATTTCAAAGGTATAGACTTAATTTGTTAGTAATATAATGAACGTTTCTTTCTTTTTTATATTAGCATATTGGTAATTTCAAAGCCTTGCTACCCCACTACCTATTTTAATTACTCCACTTTAAAAATAACTATTTTAAATTAACATTCCAAATTTTATCCCACTAACCCCACTACCTATTTTAATCACCCCACCTTCAAATTTAACTTCCGTCAGGTTAAAATTATGTTGAAGCATTCCAAATTTTACCCCCACTAACCCCACTAACTATAATCACCCCACCTTCAAATTAGTTATAACCCCACTACCTATTTTAATCACCCCACCTTCAAAGTATGTGTACACACGAGTTGGTCTGGGAAAAGACTTGAAAACTTCTCGCAGATGATATCTTATATAGGCAACGGATTATGTTGAACATTCCAGGTACAATTTCTTCTAATTACTTATGATATTTCTTTTAAATACTTATGATATAGTGTCATGATATTGTATTTATAGTTCGTATGCGGTTTTTTAATATGGTTTTGCACGTGTTAGATAATTAAAAGGAAATGACAATAATAAATGGTAACTTTATATTTTGTATTTTGTAGATTTGGAGCTGACTGATGAACATATTCGGAGTTATACTATACTGGAAATTGATAAGTTGCTCAATAGGAACGGTACCAGTATTAGTCAGTTTCCAAGCTTGCCGCAAGTGGATGAAGTTGCTTCAAGTACATGGCGCAACAATCTCATCCAACAGGAACTCATGTATGATCACGCGCAGTTGGCGGAAGAACACATTGCTCTTATTTCCAAATTCACATCTGAACAGCATGTCGTGTATTCAGAAATCATGGAGGTTGTGTCGAGTAATTCAGGGGGCTTTTTTTTCCTATATGGCTATGGAGGTACTGGCAAAACTTATCTTTGGCGAGCTTTATCTGCAGCGATTCGGTCTAAAGGTGACATTGTCCTGACGGCTGCTTCAAGTGGTATTGCTGCTCTTCTCATTCCAGGTGGGCGCACTGCTCATTCAAGATTTGCTATTCCGTTGCATTTTTTATGAGGATTCATGTTGCAATATTGAGAGGGGTTCTGCACGTGCTGAACTTTTGAAGCATGCTCGACTTCTGATTTGGGATGAAGCACCATTGATGAAGAAGAATTGTTTTGAAGCTCTAGACCGTACGCTTAGGGATGTGATGGAATATGATGTGCCTTTCGGTGGAAAAGTGGTTGTCTTGGGAGGTGACTTTAGACAGATTCTGCCAGTTGTTCCCAAAGGTAGCCGACAAGATGTTGTTTCTGCTACTATAAATGCATCGTACTTGTGGAGCCATTGTAAGGTAATTGTCTAGCTAACATTCTATTATTAAAGTTTCTTCTACTATTATTAAACCAGTAGCTTGAGTTTTTATCTTAATCATCTAAAACACTGCGTTATTGGTACCATGTAGGTTCTGAAATTGACAAAAAATATGCGGCTTCAAACGAGATCTCTATCTTCTGAAGCGGATGATACAAGGCAGTTTGCTGAGTGGATTTTGAGGATAGGTGATGGTATTGAAGGACCACCAAATGATGGTGAAGTTGTTGTTGATATTCCTCAAGACCTTCTCATAACCGAACCAAATGATCCTCTTGCATCTATAGTGGATGCAATATATCCATTGCTGATAAGTCATATAGAAGATCCATCCTATTTTGAGAAGAGAGCGATTTTAGCCCCTAATCACGATGATGTCGGAAAGGTTAATGATTACGTTTTATCATTACTCCCCGGTGACGAAAGGGTGTACTTGAGTTCTGATAGACTTTGCGATGGAGCAGAATCGGCTGACCATGAAATTTACACCGTTGAATTATTGAACAACCTTAGATGTTCGGGTCTGCCTAATCACAATTTGAAGCTTAAAGTAGGTGTCCCCGTCATCTTGGTTCGCAACCTTGATCAGTCGGCAGGTTTATGTAATGGAACAAGATTGATCATCACTCGGCTAGGTTCGCGAGTTGTCGAAGGTTAGGTTATATCGGGAACCAATTTGGGAGAAAAGGTTCCTATTCCTCGCATGATTATGACTTCTTCAGATCCAACTATGTGTGTACAGTTTGAAAGAAGGCAATTTCCTTTGTTGGTGTGTTTTGGTATGACAATCAACAAAAGTCAAGGGCAATCTCTGTCACTGGTTGGTTTATATTTACATCTGCCGGTGTTCAGTCATGACCAGTTATATGTTGCGGTCTCTCGGGTGACGTCTAGGAGAGGTTTGAAGATTGTAATATGTGATCAAGATTCTAATCTTTTAACCTCTACTACTAATGTTGTATATAAAGAGGTTTTTCACAACGTATAGTTTGTAGAAACTTGTGTTGAGGACATATGCATGCAGATGTTATGACTGAGTTGATTATTATTTGCGTGCATTGTGGTTGACTTATTTTACTTTATGACACCATGTTAAATTAATTTATGTGTCGCTCCTTCTTGTATCATATTAGTCGAAGGTAAGGTTCGGTCGAGTACTATGTTTTATACATCATTACTAAGTTAAAAATCCCGTGCGTAGCGCACGAGCTATAGGCTAGTTTTGGTCATTTAAAAGAAAGACAAAAAAAACTAAAAAGAAATAAAAAGAAAACTACAAGGGGTATAAATATAAAGGAAGACAAAAAAAACTATATTTATTGAGTAAAAATAAAAAAATTATCTATATTTAATTTTAAAATAATAGAGTTAAATAACTAAAGGGAGAGAAAATATTTTGGTCATTTAAAAGAAAGACAAAAAAAAAACTAAAAAGAAAGAAAAAGAAAACTACAAGGTTGATAAAGGAAGACAAAAAAAAGGGGGAAAAGAGCTGGGGCCGGGCAGGAATTAAACCCCTGTTCATTACGCCTCTCTTCGCCACTTTCAACCAGTTGCGCTAATCAAGCATGTTGTCCATTCATGCACCCATATTATACCTATATTAATTGTAAAATGGGGTGGGCTGTAACATAGACCAGCCCACCCCTAGTTCCGTCTCTGCATCAATCCTTTAAAAGTTAGTTGTGGAGGTTAGCATTCTATACTAACGCACGTGAAGAAAGCATGCGGGTCATAAAGTACAATTGGTATCAACTATGAAGAGCATACAACATCACAATAAAAGCAAATCTATTGTAATGCAATCCCCACCTAGTGCTTGTATGCAGAGTTTTTTTTTGAACCGGTAAATATATATAAGATTGGTGTAACCAAGTTAAAATAACACGCAAACCAAACAAAGAGTCCCGTGAAAAAATACATGTGCAGTATACCTCCCAAAAAACTCCTTACCAAAAAGACTATCTACCCAAAAAAAACCTATACATCCATCCTCTAAGACTCACCAAGCCCCAACTAACACATGAGCCTCCTCACCCAATCTCTCTCCACCTTGGACTTACACTTGCACTTGATTGATATTCTGTTCTCGCACGCTTTTATAATTTCCATGGCACATTCGGTAGGATTGCAATCTTCATCCATGAAGATCACTCGATTTCAAGCTCTCCATGTCATGTACACAAGGGCACACAACACAAGCAACTTGCCCTGGAAAAGCACCCCCTTCCTCGTCCCTTCCGGCTCACGCTCGAACCAGTGCAACTTTTTAGAGCAACTTCTTAGAACAACCCCAACAGATGTGATAAAATAGAGAAAATGAGGGATTTTAGAGAAAAATCTAATTTTTTCTCCCCAACAGATTCTCTAAACACTTCTGCAAAATAGAGAAAGGGATGGAATGAGGGAAAAAATCTCTAAATATAGAGGAAGAGAATTCATCTATATAATTCAATGTGTGCACATCTCCCTAGGTTGAATTCATTGTCGCATTCCAAACTCAATAAATTAGGGTTTTTTTTAGATTTTTCGCCACTCCAAATCTCATTTGTGAAGGTATGTGATTTCGATTTCTCTCTACAATGAAGGTATGTTTTCAATTTCTCCAAACCAATATTGTAGGTATGTGATTTCGATTTGTGATTTCTCTATATTTGGCTTGAACGATCAATGCCCTTCTGAATTTCGAGAAATTTGGCCTGAACGATCAGTCCACTTCTCGTATGTTGAATTTCGATTTGTGATTTCTCAAGTGCGCTTGTTGCTTCTTAATTTCTTCTTGTTGTTTCTTGCTTCTGAATGTTGTTTCTTGTTGTTCGAATTAGTTGCTTCTGAATGCTTCTTGTTGTTTCTTGTTCGAATTAGTTGTTCGAATTAACACTTAGAAATCAAAATCGAAATTCAACATAGGGAGAAATCACAAATCGAGTGCTCGAATTACTGTTTCTTGTTCGAATCAGTTGTTCGAATTAGCTGTTTCTTCAAATTGTTGTTTCTTGTTGTTCGACGATTTGTGATTTCTTGTTGTTCGTTCTTGCTGTCTTCCGTTCCTTCTGATTTTTTTTTCGAGTGTTTTCAAGTGTTGTATTGTTGTTCGAATCAGTTGCTTATGAATGCTTCTTGTTGTTTCTTGTTCGAATTAGCACTTGAGAAATCACAAATCGAAATTCAACATAGGGAAAAGTAGATTGATTGTTCTTGCTGTCTTCAGTTCCTTCTGAATTTTTTCGAGTGTTTTTGAGTGCTCTGTTGCGGTTCGAATCAGTTGCTTCTGAATTTGCCTCTCGTAAATTTCCCAACTGATCATTAACCAATGAAATTTTGTTACTGCAAGAGCCTGTACTCCCTAGATCTTTCCTTCGTGCTTGAGCCATTGGACTCATGCCTATGATTGATCAAGTAAACCGATTAATGTGACATCCTGTCGCAGATGATTCATCGGGGTCTTTTCGAATGTTAGTAACTTGTTACTTCTTCTTATAGGGTGAAAAGGATGACAAGATAATAGTAGTCTGCGATGATGATCCTGAATACCGTCACTCCACAGTCCACACAACTCAGTGATCTTGCTCCACATCACCTTGCCGAGACCCGTCGCTTTGAGGACTGTATCCTTTTGCATACATTCATACAAAATCTTATCTCTGTTCATTTTAGACATGTTATAGCATTTGTTCATCCAAAAGGGCAAAAAATGTCACCTTAACTTGTTAATAATCCAGATAAGAAGAATGAGACCAAGAGTGTCGTTGTGAACGACTTTTTCCTACTGAAATTGTGACATATTGCTGCCATCAAATACTCAATGTAAGCTCCTCTTAGCTAAAATAAGCTTCCGTGGAATACTGACTAACTATGTTGTGTTAGATTCTATTGTAGGGATCTCTACACCTCATACATCTACATTGTCGAAAGCTTGAGGCAGTGAATCTAAAGAAGGGAGTTGGGCATCCACAAAAGCAAGAACGAGACACGGTTGTGAATTGTGATGGCAAAAACGATAATTCTGCAGGGATCTATACGCCTCCTACATCTGCATGTTATTAGAGTGTTAACTAAACAAATGGTTTCTATGAATGTAAAAGAATTTTTTAGAAATGTAGAATTAAATATTCTTAATAAATACATTTATGTAAAAATCTGTAAAATAGGGAAGCTGTTGGAGTTTGAGTGATTTTTTTTTAGAGATTTTGTCATTTTATCTCTATTTTAGAGATTTTTTAGAAACGAAGAGAATGACTACTACCACAGAAAATTAGGGGAAACGAAGAGAAGGACTATTTTTTCTGGATACCTAAATCTTTTTTTTTTATTAGGAAAGAATTCGGACGAGCGAGCTCTATCCGATGGCATCCTTACGGATGAGGTCTAGAAGACCAGAATCGTTGTTAATATCGACATCCCTGGCAGAGTGGCAAAGGTGTGCAACCTTATCAGCCACTCTATTGCCTAATCGGGGAACATGAAAGAAGGAAACTTCTTTCAAAGTCGATAGTAAAAATTTAACATCTGATAAAATCAGTTCGATTTCCCAAGGACGGGTAGATGATTTATTTAGGTGGTTTATGATTATCATGGAGTCACCTTCAATGTGGAGTTTATTGATACGGAGTTGTAGAGCCTTTTCGATTCCCAGTTTAAGAGCAAGCGCTTCCGCTTTTAAAGGACTTTGTTTGCCAAGTTTTTTATAACAAATGTGTATCGGATGTCCTTCCCAGTCCCGGATTACGGCTCCAGCCGAGCTATCATTGTTTGAAATTGTGGATCCATCAAAATTTAATTTGAAAGTTCCCCTAGGGGGTTTTCGCCAAGTAATATTTGTTAGCATTGTATTATTTATACATGTACAGTTACCATTGTACCCTCGGGTTTTCACCCATTGATATATATACAGGAGTAGGCATCTGAGATCCATTAAGGACTCGGTTCTCCAAACACTTACATGGTATCAAGCTTTTGTGTGAAACCCTAATTTTTGTTTCACACCTAACGATCCACTAAGCCGCCGCAGCCCCAAGCCGCCGCCGCCACGACCTAGCCGCCGCCGCCAGCCCAGTCGCCGCCATCGCCCCCTACTGTCGCCGCCTCCTCTTCTTGCCGCCGCCGCCGCTCCCTACAGCCGCCGCCGCCGCCTGTTCCTCCTTTCTCCCTTCCGCCGCAATCTCCCACCCCCTCTCGATGTCTACCGACGAGATTATCAACCCAATCAACCCTAACCCCATTCCACCCAACCCTAACCCTCCACCACCACCACAAAACCCCTTTCACTCCGCTCAATCCGTCACCAACATCAAAAATCAAATTCCCCTAACCCTAGATCTTAAAAAGGTCCAATACCACACATGGGCGGAGCTCTTCCAAACCGCCTGTAAGTCTCACGACGTCATCACCCACATCGACGGCTCTGATCGTCCGACTGATGTCCCTGAGCCCCTCTGGAACCGCCTTGACTCCATCGTTCTTGGATGGATCTATGCCACCATCTCTAAGGACGTCCTGATTACCGTCCTCCAACCAAACTCTACCGCCCGTGATGTCTGGCTCCGCATAAAGGGCCTCTTCCATGACAATCAATCCGCTAGGGCAGCGGATCTTGAGGGCAAGTTCATCAACACCCGTCAGGAAAGCTTCTCCACCGTTACTGACTACTGCCTCGCCATCAAAGCCATCGCTGATCAACTAGGCGATGTTGGGCACAAAGTTAGCGAAGAACGCCTTGTTCTTCAACTTATCAACGGCCTTTCCACCAAATTTGATGTCGTCGGTGGCATGATCAGCAACACATCGCCACTTCCGACCTTCATGGTGGCTCGCAGCATGCTCTCTAGGGAGGAGAGCCGTCAGGGACGCCCCTAGGGCCCTTCCCATGTTCTTGTTTCCTCCAAGGATTTCATAGCCCCGGACCCCCTTCCCCACACCCAACCCAGACAACCCCAACAACGCGGAGGACGCGACAGAGGCGGCAACAACAGTGGCTGTCGCGGCCGCGGCCACAGCAACATGCAGTGGCCGCCGCTTGGGCATTGGTACCCGCAGTAGCAATGGTCCCCCGCTCCGCCGCCCTGCCCTTATCCGACGTGGGCGGGATACCCCCTGCCAGAGTTGGTCTACACGCAGCGCCCGCCACAACAGCAGGCCCCATCCCCGGCGATGTACGCTTCACAGCAGCCTCCAGCGCACCCCATGCACACCAACCTCTCCGCCGCTTTCTCCACCATGGGACTCCAGCAGCCGGACGACAACTGGTACATGGATACCGGGGCCTCCTCTCACATGACGAACGCACCAGGTAACCTACAAACTGTTTTTAATTCGAGCACTTTACCGTCTGTTTATGTCGGAAACGGCGAGTCTCTTAAAATTGTCGGTTCGGGTCACACAACCCTTCCCAATGCCCCACCCCTACGCCTCAACAAAGTCCTGCTTGCCCCTGACCTTGTTAAAAACCTCATTTTTGTTCGTCAATTTACCGTCGATAATCACGTGGCTGTCCAATTTGACCCGTTTGGTTTTCTTGTGAAGGATCTTCATACGGGGACCCCAATCATGCGCTGCAATAGTTCTGGCGACCTCTCTACCCCATCACCAAATCTCGCCCATAGTCTCCCACCGCCCTCACTGCCTTCGTCGCCCATCGTTCTGACTTGTGGCACGCTCGTCTTGGCCATCCCGGTGACCACGTGCTCCAAAGTCTCCGCACTAGTCATTTAATTTCTTGTAATAAAGCCTCTGGCGTTTGCATTTCTTGTGAAATTGCCAAGAGCAAGCGTCTCCCTTTTAGCATTTCTCATTCCAGTACATTTGCACCTTTTGATCTTTTGCATTGTGATTTGTGGACATCTCCTATTTCAAGTGCTAGTGGTTTTCGATACTATTTGGTTGTCCTTGATGATTTCACCAATTTTGTTTGGGTTTTTCCCCTACGTCACAAATCGGAAACACAAAGTCACATTGTCAATTTTCACATATTTGTCCGCACTCAATTCACTTTGCCCATCAAGGCTATTCAGTGCGACATGGGAGGAGAGTTTGACAACAATTTTGTTCGCTCCTTTTGTCAACAAAATAGGATATCTGATAAGGCATGTTTCCAATAGGCATTATAGGTTAGTTTAGTTGCATTTCATTGTTATATAATCATGTTTTAGTGTTAATTAGATTAGCATTCATTTTGTGGGAAAGTTCGGAATCTACGCTATTTCGATGGTTTTATGTAGATTCGTAGATCCGAGGCAAAGAACACGAGGAACGGAGCTAAGTAAGGCTAAGGCGAGACTTGGGAGAGCTTAAGGAAGAAGTCCCGAAGAGAATGGAACAACCTAAGGAGCAACGGAGAACGAAATCGAGGTCTAAGAGCGAAAACAAGGACGAGTCGCGAAAGCTGTCCGCCCGGCGAGCTGAACTTGTAACGCACTTTCCGGAGGCCTCGGATGTCCGATCGACGCATATGAGCATGCGTTGGAAAGCTCTTTCGAAGATCTACGTGATGGTGTTCTGTTGGATTTTCGCTGCCAGCGAATGCCTTTCCGCTGCAGCGAATCAAGTCAGCAACAACATGTGCGAGAAGGTGGCCGGCCTGAGCATGAGTCGCTGCCAGCGAATGGCATCTCGCTGCCAGCGACTGGAGTTAGCGGGAGCATGTCCAGGAGCAGCATGACTCGCTTCCAGCGAAAGGAAACTCGCTGCCAGCGAATGGAGTCGCTGCCAGCGGACGACCGGATTCGCTGCAGCGGATGTAAGCTTTCGCGGCAGCGAATGGAGACTCTCGCGACAGCGGAAGGGTGGACTCGCGGAAGCGGAATCGAAGAAGCTTGAAAATATTCTAAGGCATGGACATTCGCTGCCAGCGAGTGTGGTAGCGAAAATCCAACAGGAGCTTGATTGAGGCCATTCGCTGCCAGCGGAAATTTTCGCTGTCAGCGGAATCCGACGCTGAGTTAAATTAGGAAAGTTCTATCTTTTATCTAGTTTGTTTAGGAAGCTTTTATCTTTTATCTATCTTTTACCTTATTTATGGAAGATATTAGGCTTATAAATAGGATGTTCTAGGATTAAGTTTCAAATTGAATTCCAAGTAGAGAAATCACCATTGAAGAGAAGAAAGCTTAGGTAAGCCATGTTTGGCTAATTTTGTAGTTTCCGCCTACACTTTCGAGACTTGGTTGGTGGTTTGTGAGTTTCTAATTTAAGTTATTTTTCCTCTATAATTCTTTCAACTTCTTTGTGTGAAATTGATTATGTTATTGATGTTATCTTGATTAGCTACCTTGATAATATTGATTTCATGCTAGGATTTAATACTTTCGTATTTGTGTTATTTCGGTAGTAGCACGCATAAGATTGTGGATTCCGTGTTTGAAGCATGATTATGTAGGGAGTTGACATATATCTTAAACATTGATTTACCGTGTTTAATTGGTGTTATTTATATGCTCAAGTTCTTGGGACTATTTGCTATCTCTTTGTTAAATCTTGACCGTGTTAAGGTTGCATTGAGGTGTAAGGGATTAATTGGACTCGTAGGACTTTTAATCTACTTAAACCAAGACGAGAGGAATTCGTAGGAAAAGATAATAACTTGAAAAGGATTCGATGATCAATAAAACCAACCAAAGTCGAGAACTTGTAGGTGGAAACGCTTTTCTTCTATCCTTTATTTGCTTTTGTCAATATTATTTTCTTTTATTTTCATTCATAAAAATCGTTTCTTTTATATTGATAAATACACAATATTTAGAAATACTTGATTCTCTAGGGTTCGACCCCTTACTTGCATACTATACTAGTTTGTTTGTTTGGGAATAATTTTTGGCGAGGGAAATCAACGACTTTTCCTCCGTCAATATCACTCCGCTTCTCATGCCCCCAAACCTCTCCACAAAATGGCAAAGCGGAACGTATTCTCTGCACCCTCAATGACAAAACTAGAACCCTCCTACATCACGCCTCTCTCCCCCTCCCCTTTTGGGTTGAGGCGCTTCACATGGCCACCTATCTCCACAATATACTTCCATCCAAAGCCATTGGCAACTCCATCCCAACCTTGGCACTCTACAAGCGCTACCCCTCTTACGATCACATTAAAGTGTTTGGATGTCTCTGTTTTCCCAACATGAGTGCCACCGCCCCTCACAAGCTATCCCCACGATCCATTAAATGTGTCTTCTTGGGCATCTCCCCACACCATCGAGGCTACCGTTGTCTTCGCTTGGATACAAATCGGGTTGTCACTTCGCGCCATGTGATTTTTGACGAACAGACCTTCCCCTTCGCCACACCACCCACCCCTGTTGTCCCCAACCCACCCACACCACCCAATTCCGACGAATTCCCACCCCTCCTACGCCACCTATTCCAACAAGCATCATCTGGAACCAACCCCCCGCCCAAAACCCCCACCCAAATCGATTGGCGGCGGGCGCCGCAACCCATACGGCGGGCACACCCCCCCTGGCAGCGGCCGCCGCACCCCCGCCGCACCCCCCCGCCCCCCTATTTCCCCCTCAGCAGGCAACCCCTCTTACCCACCAACCTCCGATTGCACCCCCCGCCCATTCCATGAAGACCCGGTCGCAGTCCGGCATCTTCAAACCTAACCCCAAATACAACCTTCTCACTCCGTCTCCCGACATATCTCCTCTTCCCAAATCGCCCCACAAGGCCTTACAGGACCCGAACTGGCAAGCTGCCATGATGGATGAGTTTAGTGCTCTTATTAAAAATGACACGTGGGACTTCGTTCCAAGGCCTCGGGACACTAATATCATTAACTGCATGTGGTTGTTCAAGCATAAGTACAGGTCAGACGGAACTCTAGAGCGACACAAGGCTCGGCTAGTGGTCAACGGCAAGTCACAGGAGGTTGGGGTTTACTGTGATGAGACTTTCAGCCCGGTCTTCAAACCGGCTACCATCCGCACAGTTCTAAGCATCGCCCTTACTAAGGATTGGCCTATCCATCAGCTTGACGTCAAGAATGCCTTCCTTCACGGCAACCTTCAGGAGACTGTGTATATGCATCAGCCGCCAGGCTTCTATGATCGCACCCGCCCATCTCACGTCTGCCTTCTCCGGAAGTCTCTCTATGGGTTGAAACAGGCGCCTCGCGCCTGGTATCAGCGGTTCGCCACGTACCTCACTGGCATTGGATTTCAGGGCAGTCAGTCTGATCACTCCCTTTTTGTGTTCCACTCAGGGTCTGACACTGCCTATCTTCTCCTGTACGTTGACGACATCGTGCTCACCGCTTCCTCTACATCGCTCCTGTCAAGGCTGATGGCCCTGCTGCGATCAGAGTTCGCCATGACTGATCTCGGTTCCCTGAGCTACTTCCTTGGGGTCTCTGTGTCACGCACTCCTACTACCTTGTTCCTTCATCAGCAGAAGTACGCTCTTGAGATCGTCGACAAGGCCGGCATGACGTCTTGCAAACCCGCCACCACCCCTGTCGACTGCAAGTCCAAGCTTGACGTTGCCTCCGGTCCTAAGGTTGAGGATCCTACAGCCTACCGCAGTCTGGCCGGTGCTCTCCAGTATTTGACATTCACCAGACCGGACATTGCCTTCGCCGTACAGCAGATCTGCTTATACATGCATGATCCCCGCGAGCACCATCTTCAGGCGCTCAAGAGGATAATCAGGCACATCAAGGGCACCTCTGACATGGGTTTACATCTCGCTCGCAGCAGGTTTGACTCCCTCACCGCCTATTCTGACGCTGACTGGGCGGGTTGTCCTGAAACTAGACGCTCTACATCTGGTTTCGCGGTGTACCTGGGCGACAATCTGGTCTCGTGGTCCTCCAAGCGTCAGGCCACTATCTCCCGCTCGAGTGCCGAGGCTGAGTATCGTGGTGTTGCCAACGTCGTCGCTGAGACCTGTTGGCTCCGCAACCTTCTCTGCGAACTCCGGGTTCCCCTTCGATCGGCTACACTGGTCTACTGCGACAATGTCTCCGCTGTTTACCTGTCGTGGAACCCAGTTCAGCACCAACGGATGAAGCATATCGAAATTGACATCCATTTCGTCAGAGAGAAGGTCTCCCTAGGCCAGGTCCGAGTTCTTCATGTCCCTTCTGCACATCAGTATGCGGACATTTTCACAAAAGGCTTACCTACTCCTCTTTTTACTTCTTTTCGTTCCAGTCTTGCTATTCGCTCACCTCTAGCTGCGGCTGAGGGAGGATGTTAGCATTATATTATTTATACATGTACAGTTACCATTGTACCCTCGGGTTTTCACCCATTGATATATATACAGGAGTAGGCCTCTGAGATCCGTTAAGAACTCGGTTCTCCAAACACTTACAATATTATCATGCTTTCTTTTCGTCCTTGGATACTTGGAGATTCGTGTGCGTAAGGGGAAGTCCTCATCCAAGCTATACTCAAATTGAGTTGTTTTACTCCAATTTTCCTTATGGGTTTTAATGATACATAATGAACTTTCTCTATAAGGTATGGGGACCTGTCTAAAAACAAATTGGTTTCGAATGTACCAAGCCGTCTACCAAGAAAAGGCAAGCTCCACCTTGGCAACGAATGTAAGCTTGTTTCCAATGAATGAAAAGATAGGTTTTATCTCCCGTGAATGATTTATCATACTGGATATAGTTGAGTTTACGTGTGTAGGTAAGCGAAAGAGAGGGCGCACATATGGGCATTCTAGTAAGAAGTGAACGTCATCTTCAACTGCACAGTTGACAGATGGAAGGTATAGAATTCCCACGTTGAGCCAGCCTAGAGGTAGTAGGGAGGCCATTCTGACAAACTTTCCATAGAATTTTTTTTATCTTAGGCGGAATATCCAAATTCCATATCCAGGCGTTATTGTCAATGCTCAGTGAGGAATGAGCTGTGATTAGCTTATATGCACTTGACGTGGTGAACCAACCAGCCCTATCAGGCCACCAGTATAAGCGATCCTCAAAGGGGGATTCGAATGCAACCTACTGTGGCATTAGCAATTTCCGTCATAGCCTTAACCTAATATAGCAATTTGAACCTCAATGGGATTCGAATTCAATTAGTAAATCATTTCTCCTCCAAATCAACTTTCCCAATTGAGAGCAGATTTACAAAACCTAAAGAGAAATTGAAAAGATAAAAAAAAATCAAACCTGGGAAATGTATTCACTAATTTGGTGATTCACCTCTTGTTCATCTCCTTCGCCTTCGTCGTCGTTGCCTCCCTCGTCATCCTCATCGCCCTCTTCGTCTTCATCGTCGTCGATGTATGAATCGGAGGACCACCAGTGGACTGAAGAACCTCCTGTCCATCATCTCCCTTGAATTGGTAAATAAAGAGCGGCCATTCCGGGGTTCGAACCGGGGACCTATGACTATTATCCACAAGTTCTTTCCGGTGAGCCATTCCGGAATGGTTTGTCCATCATCTCCCTCCTCCTCCTCGATGACGCTCCTCCTTCTCCTTACCGTGCTTCTTTCTGTTCGCAAGCTAAGATCCCCTTCTGCACCTCCTCGATTTCCGTCTCCTCCACCATGGAATTGACCTTGCCCGTCATCTTCTAGCGAGACTCGAAGAAAAAACAAGAAGATTTCATGGGTTGAAGCCGGAAAATTGGGGGAAACGAAGAGAAGGAGAGAGCTTCCTGAAGAGATGGAAATCGGCGAGGAGTCGGGGTCCAAATCCTCTGTCTATCCCCTTCCTCTGTCCTCCTCACAAATTTTTTTTTTCTTTTTATTTATTTAGTTTAGTTTAGTTTATTTTTTTTTTAATTAGAAATTGTGAGGAGGAGGTGGTAGAGGGACACGAGGGGGATATTTTTGAGGATAGAGGATTTCATTCCGAGGAGTCTAGAGAGGCCATCGGGAGAGAGAAGAGATTAGATGAGAAAGACGAAAAAGGTCATTCAAACAAAAAAAAAATCAATAATTTCAAATTCAACGTTTAAGGGCAAATAAGACATTCCATATAAGAATTGTGAGCCAGATTTGAGGCAGCTCCTCTTCCGTTGCTCTCTGCAATTTGTTCTTCCGCCGTTAGCAAACCTCTAGCAAGAACTCGAATCCATGTTCCGAGCAGCGCTCACCGTCCGGCGATTTTATCAATTAGATGAAGCAGCCACCGCCTTCGAAACACTAGGTCACCAGCTTATCCAGCGATGCTCCGTGAGCGGGACGGCCAAAGGGAAGGCCAAAATCAAGGCTCAGGCATTGAAGCGGTCGAAGGTCACAATCAAGAAAGGAGCCGATGCATCGGCCGGCGGAGGCGTCCGAAAGGGATCACTGGCGGCGGAGCTGGAGGAAATGGCCGACAAGTGCATCAACGCCCCGACGCCGATTAGGTTTCTGAGGCCGAAGCAAAAAGCGCGCGAGTCGGAGAGGGAGAAGCTCGGCCTGGTGAGCAAGGAGCGGCAGAGGGAGATGGAGATGCTGAAGAAGCAGGCGAAGGAGGGGACGGGGTTCGAAAACCCTCTAATTATGGGGACGCCGGGCCTGGATTTGATCTCGCTAGGTCTTATCGACGTCGATCAGATCCCGAAGTACGATCTGACAGTGGAGGATGGCCGCCGTTTGGCGAAGGAGTACAGTAGGGTTTTGATGAGGAAGCACCGGGCGAGGCAGAAGGCGGAGACGACGCTCCTCAGGATGAAGAAGGAGGCCATCGAGGCTTTGCCGGAGCACCTGAAGGCTGCGGCTTTGGTCCCTGATCTCTCCAAGTTCCCGGCGAATCGCTTCATGGCGACATTGACGCCTCCTATTGAAGGATATCTAGAGAAGGTCATGGAGGCCGCCAAGAAGACCTCCGGGAAGGAGAAGCTCAGATGATTTCCAGGTATATTGATGTTTTGCACTTGCTTGCATTTTTTAAAATCTGTGTACTGTGTTGTTCATCAAGCAATTTATTGCCTCAATTTGGGTCTTTGGATTACTTGTTCTGCTTTGAACTTTATACATTGAAGCTATGTGGAATTGAGCTTGTTGTATGACTGTATGAGTACAATTATTGTACAGAATTCCTGACTGACATGTTTAATTGATTCATGGTATTTTGTTATCAGTGGTGATTGGATTTTAGTAGTAGCTCTTTGGATTGTGGTGAGATGAAAATTTATGGTTGATTCAATCGTGATATGCCATTCAAAATTTTGGGGTGCAGTAAGATGGTAGAAAATTATGCTTTTCATCAAACTGAAGCTTATGAACTTTGAAATCTGAGAAGGGCCGCTTCACTTGCCCTTAACCCTCGTCGTCGCTTCCATCCAACCATCCAGGTTCCTTCGCTTTTGAGCTTGTTTAGGGTATGCAACTCATCTTCAATTCTTGGATTGTTAGGCTTAGAAAGATTTCTTGCTTGGTTTTTTTTTTCCTCTTGATGCATAAACTAAGTTTGTAGGTTTATTAGTTTTATTAGTTTTTGTGTCAATTTTGAATCTCAATTTTGTTCATAGGAGAAGCTGAATTCGGAGACATATTTTGAAGAAGCTGAATGTCAAGTTTGTAGGTTTACCTCTTTTTGATTTGCTTCTCAGATTCTGTTGTTTGTCTCCTCCCCCTCATTCATTCATCCTCAATTGATACTCAATTGGCAGACTTTTGTTTGTTTCAATTGTTTTTCATATTTGAGTTTCAATTGTTTTTGAAGTTATAAACTTGTTTTTCATTTCTGATTTTTCATTTATGGTTCTGTTTTAAACTTTGGCTTGTTTATCACTTATTACTTCCAGTACATGTCTGCCAATTTTGTGTTGTTGGCATCAAATATGTGCTCTCTCAGCTTGACAAGTTGTGTAACCGGTATATTGTAATTATGAATTGCAGTTAAGCTAGATGAGTTCCCTTGGTATAGTTATCAATTAGTTAGCTTTGTTCTGTTTATGGTTTTAGCACAACTGCAAAAATACATGTACTTTAACTTTGTTGCTGCATCCAGCCCTTGGTATAGTTATCAATAAGTTAGCTTTGTTCTGTTCAAGGTCTTGCTGTCACGTTTTTTACTTTGTTGCTGCATCCAGCCTTTTGTTTGCTGAACTAGTTATCTTTTTTATGTGGACTGGTGGGTAGATAAATTGTTCTTGTATATTAATTCCATTTCCATGTGCACATATGCAGTCTGCAGGAGCTAATTACGGACTGGTCTGATTGCTGAAGTCTGAACTCCCTGAAGCACATTTGACAACTATCCTTGGATCCTCCTTTCGAGTTATTAGTGTTTTAGTTCAAATTTATTCAGTTACATGTATTTCGAACAATATCTATATTTCAAACTTATTTTTGTAGTATAATGCGTCATCAGATTTGTCCGATTCGGATTTAGAGAGCAAATGGAACATGTAATCATTCGTCTTTGCTACATTCATGACCAATTTTGAAGATCTTCCGTTTCGAAAAAGCCAATTTGTTTAAGCAATGCTGGTTGTCTTTCAGGCTTGTAGCATCGGCCAGAGAAGTAGCCAAACCATTGGAAGCTCCATTGCTGAATGAGTTCGGATTTATCAAGAGATATGTTCGACGCCTTCAGATAGGCGAAGTGATCAACAGTATGAAGGGTCTGATTGATTATAGCCTGATCACAGGGACTAGACCAATCAGTAAGCTTTAACATCGTTGTCATCAGAACATTTGAACCGGCATTGCTGAGTGCTGACCCACATGTGGACAAAGGACGAGTTTCGATGGCTCGAGATCGAGACATGGGCCAGCACCAGCAACGAGTTTCACAGGGAGTATTGTTTACAGTTATTTAGGGGAAAACTTACCCTGTGTAGCAAAAGAAAATAGGTTTGGTAAATATTGGCCATATTTTTAGGTGTTTATACAAGGTGTCGTTGAATGAACTTGGTTTTTTTTTTTTTTTGGGAAAGCAAGTTTAAAGAGGGATCATAATATTATATACTCTATGATACTATTATATACTATTGTATTAGATAAATGTTGGTGTAGCCTCCTTTGACAACATTTTGGGTTAAACTTTATACATACTATATTATATACTGATCTATAATTAAATAGTTTTTTAATAGAATATTTATTTTGTTTTGTTAATCGTTGATCATATTTGTCGAAAAAAAAATTGGAACTAGAGGCTTAGACAGGGGTGAACGTAACATTTTGGGTTAAACTTTATACATACTATATTATATACTGATCTATAATTAAATAGTTTTTTAATAGAATATTTATTTTGTTTAGTTAATCGTTGATCATATTTGTCAAAAAAAAATTGGAACTAGAGGCTTAGACAGGTGAATGTGCAAAACAATTAAAAACAAGAGCTCAGAAACGCTTGATATCGTCAGGAAATCAGACATATTGTGAAGTACCCAACCATCACCATGGCGATAAGTTCATCACAGCTCGATTGTAATGGTTATCTTTCTGATATTAAAACAATATTTTGATATTGTCTTAATATCGATGTGGGATGAATCAAAAGAAAATTAAATGGGCCAAATACTTGGGGTTAGAACTTAGAGCTTCCAATGTACTGACTACGGAGTGTAGATTGAAGTACCAGCTGGTTGGATCACTGAAGCTCAATTGAGCTTCAAGTTTAGACTTCAGATGCATCTTACAGGCTTTGTACCTTGCATCGACAAGGTGGTTCGTAGATTGTGACTGCTATATTAGCATTCCAGCTTCTGTGATTGAATTTTTATTATTATCAATGAAGGTACCTTGCAGTTTTCAATATTGTCACCAAATGAAGGGCTGAAGTGCAGGACTATATAGTGTCTTATTTTATGTAGTCCCCGACTCCGGTGCAAGCAAAGCACACGAGGCGAATCACTCAGGTGGAATTGTGGAACTCCCGGGTTTTTTATCGTCATGGTTGTGTGTTGGTTGGTGCTGGATAATATGCCTTCTAATCGGGTAAACTGAGCAGCTGCTATAACCCAGCCTGAACCCCAACCCCAACGTCTTTAATAGAGCAATTCAAGCCAATTCAAGGATTGGTTGCTCGTGTTCGGCTTGTTTATAAACAAGTTGAGTCTAGATATAAATTTTATGTTAAAAAATTGTTTATATTCAGCTGGTTTAGTAGAGTAAATAGGCCACAATCGAGTTTTTTTTTTTTTTTTATTAAAGAAAAAAAAAACGAGTCCAAACTAATGAAAATTAGATGCGCAGCGGAAGTTTTAGAAACTATTTTCTATCATCTAATCGCAAGGATCTTCATGCATAAAATCGATAGATGAAATCATTATTCATAGGAAATACCTCTTGATGCGTGAACCGGATCTGAACGGGGAGGATTCGGAAGAGAACTAGAGCCCCACGTGTTGCTCCTCTAATTGGTCCACAAGAGCCCGGTCTAGATCTCCTTTGCCTTCGACAGCTAGGACGAAGATCGAAAGGTGAACAATCAAATTGCTCTTGATTGATGATGGAGGATTTCAACCGTACGTCACAAAACAAAACCTACGGCAAACTACTGTGCCTTTTTGGGATGTGTTGATTAGGTTAAGTCATCATAAGCCCATCTTTATAAGCTTATATTTATACCCTACTTGATTAATTATTTATTTCACAAATAAATCTTATCCCATTATTATTAATATATATCTAATATACACTAATAATAAAATCATCTATCTTTTGATCAAGCCCGTCAACTCTAAGTGTGTGACAGCATAGGACCCGTTTATAATAGCCATGGGTTTAACCCGTTTAAGCCCATTAATCGTAGTTGGCTTCTAGTAAAGCATTACGACTCCTAAAATAATCGGATTGAATATCTCAATCAATTGTCCTATTCCATAATTAGTCATTGCACATTAAATTAAAGGACACAATTCCTTCAATCTCCCACTTGTCCTTAAACAAGTGTGCAATTTCAGATACCCGTGTCTCTTAATGTCATATTTGATGATATGGTGACATTCATATCTTTTATCAAATATATTCCTTGAACTCCGAGTTCGAACTGTCAATTAAGCGGATGATTACAAATAATTCATCCGAGCATGGCCATGCATTTTCAGTTCTTCCTCTTCAAGTGGCCTAGACACCATTCTTTTTCAATGCGTCACAGTATGCATGAAGAAGGAGGACATCTACAGTCTTGTATGACTATGGCTCCCACTCAACTTTTGGCAATCCCAACTAAGACCTTTATAACTCCCTGTTACGGAAAGCGTTTAGCCGTGTCAAAGAAATATCAATCATCAAGAGAGACCATAACACACTCATGTGTGAGGAATCTACTAATCATGGTTTAACTTAAAACTCTGCAATCCCTTTTGTAGAGTCTTAAGGTGGGTCTGTCCTATATGTATCATCCATACATATATATGTAATTGACTAGACATCTCCATGTCCCTATAGCCCATGAAACCTGGCGCTATCAGTCAACTTACAATATAGTCATTTAATAAAATCACCTATGTCCAATTTGATGATTTCAGACTACGGACTTGCGATAATTCGTAACTGCATTTCACCTAATGGGGTTTCATTTACCAGAACACTTAAGATAAGCCCATTTGCGAACTAGGAATTATTTGGACATTTTATTTATCATTGTTCAAGACAATATATAAATAAGGATGAAATATCACATATATCAAGTCGAACATAAACTTAGTGTGTAACACTCTCAACATAAAATGTAATAGAAAGCAATCTCAAAAGTCATTCTCCAATGTGTTTGAGACCCTTAGCCCTAGTGTGACCATCATGTTTGGGCTAGGCATAAGCTTCGTCAATGGATTTGCAATATTGTCATATGTATGCACCTTACACATCTTAATGTCAAATAAGGTGATACATCCTCTTAAGAGGTACGATCAACTTATCATCACCCTTAAGAAATCATCCTTGGTTCTTCTTAAGAACTTCAGGATGTTCTTAGTTGCACACTAGTGTGCCTCTCATGGAATCGATTGGTATTTGCTACACCTGCTCAAAGCAAATGCAAAATTATGTCATGTACACACCATGATATAGGTAAAATCCTTTCTTGGAATCTTGCATATTGAATCCGTTAAGAATCTTTTCTATATATAAGTTCCTTGATTCAATCTAAGCAATCTCTTAGATCTATCTCTATAGATCCTTATTCCAAGTATGTACATTGGCTCCCTAAAGTCTTTCATTGAGAAACATTTCTTTAGTCATTCCTTAATGGACTCTAACATCGCAATGTCATTCCCCATAAGTAGTACGTCATCTACATACAAGACTAGGAAGACCAATTTACTCCCACTAAACTTCTTGTATACACAAGGGTCCTCTTCGCATCTGACGAAATCAAACTCTTTGATCTTTTCATCAAACCAAAAGTTTCAACTCCTGGATGCTTGCTTAAGTCCATATATATAGACCTCTTAAGCTTGCATACCTTCCTAGCATTACTTGGATCTTCAAAACCCTCTGGTTGTGTCATATACACATCCTCTTCCAAGAATCCATTCAGGAAGGCGGTTTTGACATCCATTTGCCAAGTCTCATAATCATAATATATAAGCGGCAATAGTAAGGATTATCCTAATGGATCTTATCATGACAACTAGTGAAAAGGTCTCATCATAGTCTATACCATGAATCTGTTTAAAACCTTTGGCAACTAATCTTGCCTTGTATACAAATACCTTTTCATCCTTATCTGTCTTGAGTTTGAAAACCCATCTGCTCCCTATGGGTTTTACCCCATCTGGCAAATCTATCAAGTCCCATACTTGATTTTCAAACATCGAATCCATTTCGGATCTCATGGCCTCAAGCCATTTCTTGGAGTCTGGACCCGTCGTTGCTTGCTTATAGGTATTAGGCTCATCATGTTGTAACAGAAGAACATCAAGGTTTACATTCAAGATGAAATCATCATAACGTCTTGGTTGTACCCTTTGTCTCTCTAATCTACGGGTGGGTTCAACTGGTTCAACAACTGGAGCTGGAACAGTTTTCACAACTATTTGTGGATCCTCTTGTTCCGATTCTTCGATGATTTGGGGCCCTTGGCCTTCCAAAACCATCAACTCGTCCTCGACATCATCTATGTCATCTCGTTGTTGAGTTTGTTGCTCTTCATCATGAACTGGTTCAAGATGAATATGTTTTTCTCCCACTTGACTTATTGGAAATGAACTCTCTTTCCAAAAAGACATTATCCCTTGCAACAAACACTTTTTGTTCAGCGGGATTGTAGAAGTAATATCCAAAACTACCTTTTGGATACCCTATAAAATAGCATTCATCTGATTTAGGGACAAGCTTATTCGTTTGTAAACGCTTTAATTACATAAGCTTCACATCCCCATATCTTCATAAAAGACAATTTTTGAACCTTTCCAGTCCACATCTCATATGGAGTTTTGTCTACAACTCTAGACGAAGTCCTGTTTAGTGTAAGTACGGCAGTTGTGAGGGCATATCCCCAGAAGGATACCGGAAGGTCAGCAAAACTCATCATAGATCGGACCATGTCTAACAGGGTCCTGTTTCTCCTTTCAGATAAACCGTTAAGTTGTGGTGTTCCTGAAGTAGACAATTGTGTTACTATCCCACAATTTTTCAAATGATGATCAAATTCATGGCTCAAGTACTCACCACCACGATCTGATCGAAGTGCTTTTATTTTCTTGCCAGTTTGAGTCTCTACCTCATTTTGAAATTCCTTGAACTTTTCAAAGGATTCCGATTTATGTGACATACGGTAAATATATCCATATCTACTCATGTCATCATAAATGTGATGAAGTATTTATAACCACCTTTAGCTTCTGTACTCATTGGCCCACATACATCAGTATGTATAATGCCCAATAGCTCATTAGCCCTTTCATTTGTTCCTTTGAAAGGTGACCTTGTCATCTTACCCATCAAAATGACTCACATGTATCAATGGATTCACAATCCACGTCTTTTAGAAGTCCATCTTTATGGAGCTTCTTCATGTGGTCTAAACTGATGCGACCCAAACAACAGTGTCATAGGTAGGCTTCACTCAAATTACTTTATTTTGCCCTTTTTGTATTTATGTTATAAGATTCTGTTGTAAGGTCGAATACAAATATTCCATTAATATCTTGAGCACGAGCATATAAGATATCATTCTTGTGAATAATTATACCTTCATCTGTAGTGCTAAAATTAAAACCTTCAGAATAAATTACTGCAGCCGAAACAAGGTTCTTTGTAATGCTAGGAACAAAATAATAATTATTTAGTTCTAAGATTAAAATCAGAAGGAAGAGATAAACTAAAATCTCCTACGACAATTGCAGCAACGCTTGCTCCATTTCCAACGCGTAGCTCTATCTCCCCTTTCTTCACTTGACTCCTATTTCTTTGTCCCTGCACATTTGAAATAATGTGAGCACCACATGCGGTATCTAATACCCAAGTAGGATCATTATCTAATGTGAGGACATTGGTTGACAGTAATTCAATAACATAAATACCTGAAGTGTTGGAACTCAAAGTCCCATTCTTCTTGTCTTTTAGGTACTTGGGACAGTTTCTTTTCCAGTGTCCCTTAGCCTTACAGTGGAAACAGTCATGGTCTGCAGCCACCCTTGGCTTCTCACCACCCTTAGGTTTTGCAACTTCCTTGCCCTTCCCTTGGGTATTGTTCTTGTTCTTGGCTACCTTCTTGAACCCTTTCCCTCTGTTGACGTTAAGAACTTCCTTCTTATTGTCAGTGGGAGTATTTTGCTCAACAGCTTTGAGCATACCATGGAGTTCGTTCAGGTTTTTCTTAATACCATGCATATGGTAGTTCATCCTGAATGAGGCAAAGCCATCATGTAAGGAGTGCAAGACGATATTTGTGGCCAACTCTTGGTCATATGGGGTGCCCAGTGTCTCCATACGGCTAAAAAGACCAATCATGTTAAACACATGGGGACCTACTGGCTTTTCTTTCACGAGCTTGCTATCCAGTATAGCCTTGTGAGTTTCATATCGTTTAATCCTTACCTGTGCCTGAAACAACATTTTCAGGTTGGTGATGATAGAGTAGGCATCCTGGTATTCAAACCTCTTTTGAAGGTTAGGTTCCATGCTTGCTAGCATCAAACAAGTGACAGGTAAAGAATCACTCCTTAACTCCATTTCTCTAACTATCTCCTCATCCAATGAGGCATCGGTAATAGTAGGGATAGGGTTTGTTAGGACGTCCTCACGCCCTTCAAACCTGAGAACAATTCTCAAATTCCTTTCCCAATCAAGAAAGTTCGTTCCATTCAATTTGTTTTTTTTTCCTCAACTATTGAGCGCGGGGTGAAATTCAAGTTATCGTTCGACATAATGCCTACATAAAAAGGAAATGACATACAAATCAGTTTATGTTCGAAATGCAAATTACTTAGGATTAAACACCTTTAAAATAAGTAAATGCGCATTTTATTCAAATTGTTATTGTTCCTGGTGAATAAAATGATTCCAAGATCCCATTACACACAAGACCCAACGTACTTTTGCACTGTCTTGAGTCTTGTATGCTCAAGGTAAGTAACAATTACTAATTATAACTCCTTATAATTCTTGGTTGATGATCCACATCCAATGTAAAATCATCCTATGCCTCAAGATCCAAAACTTTGCCTTTTGGTCTCTCGTTGGGTACGACCATATCAAAGCTTATGAACCCCTTGTATAGATTCACCCTCATTAGCCCAAGATTATGGAAATACACCCTCACTTTTGTGAAGCCCATCCAACCAAAAATCCAGAACTTAATGGGTTATGATATGAAAAGGCATTGCCCCAATTTACCTTAGGAACTTAAGTCTTTTATTTGTCTTTATTTATAAGTGAAAAAATATCATAAATAAAAACAACATAAAACTTAAAATAAGGCATTCAAAATGCAATGAAATTGTGATCCTAGTATGGCCCCTACGATGCATAAAATAAAGATCTAATCTTCATGGGTCTCCACCCTCGCGCCCTTCATGGATCTCCATCCTTGAACTTCTTATGTCTTCTTGTCTTCTTGTATTAATTACAATATTTTCTAATAATCTAATTATTGAAAATAAATTACAAAAATATATAACGATACGCAGATCGTATACAAAAAAACATAACGATACGCAGATCGTATTTATGGGTCATACTAGTCACCTTATGTATGCAAGCAATATATCATAATATAAAACAAGCATAATAAATCCATGAACATTCTTGATATTTTAATTCAAAAACTAGCAATAATATATATGGAATTAATTTTATGGTAACTATTATCTTGTATAATTGGATAGAAAATTTTTATTAGGAATAAGATATCCACCATATCTAAATAAGGTAATTTAAGATTTTACACTAAAATCATAAATATCTTCCAAAACCCTAATTCCACCTCCCTCAACTCCCACTTAAATTTTGTAACAATCACAAACTTTGAAGATGATAAATTTTGGTAAATTAATACATGAATCAGATTCATATCAATTTTAGGGATCAAAATTATAAAATTCTGAATTTCTCAAATTCAAAATTAATTTCAACATGAAATCACTAACTAAAACGTATTCCGATCGAACGTGTGCAAAATCACTAATTTCAACATGTAACAATTACAGACTCATTCCAATCGAACATGTAACAATCACTAATTCCGATCGAACGTGTGCAAAAATCACTAATTTCAACACCTTCGATCGAACGTATGGTTGATTATTAATTAATTAGAACAAGGTTGGTGGACGGTGGTTATCGAAATCACATTCCGATCGATCTTTTGTATATATCATATATTTCGAAGTTTATACGGAATCAAATTCCGAACCCGTTTTAAGTACGTAAGCATCAATTGATTGAAAATCACAATATTTCGAAGTTTCTACACGGAATCAAATTCCGAAAACGGTTGTTTTGAAATCACTAATTGAATCACGTACATTCCGATCGATCTTTTAATTTCAAAATTAAATTCTTTGTTACGGAATCAAATTCCGAACCCGTAATAAATTTAATACATCCAATTAATCAAAATCATAATTTTAATCATACAAATTATTCTATATATCAAATAAATTGAATCAAAATCAACAAGAAAATCAATCGATCGTATCAATTTATGCAA
Organism: Persicaria tinctoria; assembly: GCA_037127255.1. Taxonomy (NCBI): domain Eukaryota; kingdom Viridiplantae; phylum Streptophyta; class Magnoliopsida; order Caryophyllales; family Polygonaceae; genus Persicaria; species Persicaria tinctoria. Next base: position 15,958,599 of record JBANSL010000012.1, read on the forward strand.
GATGCTCTGATGCCAATTCAAGGATTGGTTGCTCGTGTTCGGCTTGTTTATAAACAAGTTGAGTCTAGATATAAATTTTATCTTAAAAAATTGTTTATATTCAGCTGGTTTAGTAGAGTAAATAGGCCACAATCGAGTTTTTTTTTTTTTTTATTAAAGAAAAAAAAAACGAGTCCAAACTGATGAAAATTAGATGCGCAGCGGAAGTTTTAGAAACTATTTTCTATCATCTAATCGCAAGGATCTTCATGCATAAAATCGATAGATCAAATCATTATTCATAGAAAATACCTCTTGATGCGTGAACCGGATCTGAACGGGGAGGATTCGGAAGAGAACTAGAGCCCCACGTGTTGCTCCTCTAATTGGTCCACAAGAGCCCGGTCTAGATCTCCTTTGCCTTCGACTGCTAGGACGAAGATCGAAAGGTGAACAATCAAATTGCTCTTGATTGATGATGGAGGATTTCAACCGTACGTCACAAAACAAAACCTACGGCAAACTACTGTGCCTTTTTGGGATGTGTTGATTAGGTTAAGTCATCATAAGCCCATCTTTATAAGCTTATATTTATACCCTACTTGATTAATTATTTATTTCACAAATAAATCTTATCCCATTATTATTAATATATATCTAATATACACTAATAATAAAATCATCTATCTTTTGATCAAATCCGTCAACTCTAAGTGTGTGACCGCATAGAACCCGTTTATAATAACCATGAGTTTAACCCGTTTAAGCCCATTAATCGTAGTTGACTTCTAGTAAAGCATTACGACTCCTAAAATAATCGGATTGAATATCTCAATCAATTGTCATATTCCTTAATTAGTCATTGCACATTAAATTAAAGGACACAATTCCTTCACAAACTACTTAGCTTATAAAAGAAATGATATAGTAACCCATGAGAAATTTTGCAAATTACTAAAATCAAGCTATTTGAATTAGAATAGAGTTGAGCCTCAATTTTAATCAAATTTGAGTAGTGTTTATTTTAGAGTCGAGCTCGGGCCTCTTTGTCTCCTCACTCTCCTGTAAGCTATAACAATCCTAATCCTATGTTTCCATCATTTAACCCAATGCCAAAATCAATTGAAGTTTAAAGATTGGGCATTGAACATTTGAAGAAATTGAAGTTGTGGATCGGGTTAAGTTTTTAGCCAAATTGTAGAAAATCACCCCTTAAATTGATATTTTCAAAAAAAACACCCCTTAAATGATTTTCTAATTTTTCTTCATCAGTCAACCACCACCGAATATATTCCATTCATATATAGGTTAAACTTGATAAATTAAAAATTTACCCCTCTTGCTTAATTACATGATAATGGAAATTTAACAATTAGAAAGGGAAAAAAAAGTAAATAAGTAAGAATTAAATTGAGATGACAAAAACTGACGTCGTTTTTGCTCCCAAATTGAAAGTGTACCAGAAGCTAATGAACAGTTAAAAAGTGATTTGGAAGGGGAAAAAGAGCTACTCAATTGAAGGGAGAGCAATTTTGAAGAAGTCGGTACCATTTTATTGGTTATTTAAAAAGAGAAAATAACGTTAATAGTTTTCCCCAATTTCATACTTACTTATTTATATTTTTCTTTTTTTAATTGTTTAAATTCTATTATAATATTATATTAAAGGAGTGGCAAAATTGTAATTTATCAAATTTAACTTATACTAGTACAGTCCCCGCGCCATGGCGCGTGCGCGAGGAAAAAAAATATAAAATATCTATTATAAGGATGAACAAAAATAATAATGAAAAAAATACAAATGGTGAAATACATTAATGAATATAAAACTAAATATATGAATGGATGTTGTCGTTACGGTAGACTTCGTCCATAGGATTCCTGGGGAAAAAAAATAGTTTGGTTATATGAAGGGATGAAAATGTATATAAAAAGAAATATTGTAAGGCTAATCTTACAAAATGAGGAAAATAAGGATTATGGGTGGGTGACACCAAGTCCTCCAAACTCTAAGTGAATGTACTCCATATATGTAATGGAACCTGCCATTACTCAAAAGATAAACGAATTAATTTGATTACTGTCGTTGGTGACACTTTGTGTTAGGACCTAGGAGATGGAGGGAATGATCGCTCTTTATTTATCAATTCAAGGTAAGTATATATAATAGCATAGGGCGAGAGGATATGCTGAATTATCAGATAATCTGAAGGGAAAAAAAAAATCTTCAAAAAATCTGAGATATTCTAAAAAGAATCTTAAAAAAATCAAAAATTAATGTATTAGGATTAGGATAAATCTGAAATGTCAAATAATCTGAATGAAAAAAAAAAGGATTTCGGTAAATAAGAAAAGGAATATGAATATTTTTTAGGCAAAAATGCATAAAACCGCCCACTATTCATTGTTGTTTGCAAATAACCACCCCTTATTCAAAAATTGTCAAATAACCACCCATTAAGTATAGGTTGTTTGTAACAAACCACCCATACCTCTTTTCTTGTTAAACCTCGCTTAATTTAATATGAAAATACAATTATACCCATATTATTTAATGTTTCATTTTTAGTAAAAAGGCAATTATACTTCTCTTTGTTGCTTGATTTTTCAGGTATTACAATTAGACCTGTCAAATGGGTCATTCGGATCGGGTCACATTGGGTCCCGAGTAAAACGGGTTCCGGGTACATATATCCAGGTTGTCTCGAACCCGAGTTTGACCGAGTTTCGGGTCATTTTGGGTCGATTTTGGGTTATTCAATTTTTAAATAAATTTTTAATCTGGGTTTCGGGACATTTGATTTACCCGATTACTCGGAAAACATTTTTAATAAATTAAAAAATGAAAGATCAAATTTTTTTAAATAAAAAAATTTCCGACCCAAAATTAATCATATATTATTACATTTTATTAAAAAGAAAAAAAATTGATATTTTATATATTATTACATTTTATTAAAAATTAGGTGAAATAATAAAAATCAAATGTTTTTATTAAGATGTAATAATATATATAATATCAAAAAATTTAAAAAATTGTTTAAAATCTTGATATTTATATATTATTACATTTTATTAAAAATTACGAGAAATAATAAAAATAAAATATTTTAGATCAGATATAGTATATAATTATAAGCACTAGAATTTATGAATGTCTTTAATTGTAGAATTTTAAAATTATCTAAAATTATCAAATCATGATTTTTTTTTAATTTAAAAAAGAAAAAATTGACCAACCCAAAATCGACCCAAAATGACCCAAAACTCGGTCAAATCCAGGTTCGAGACAACCTGGATGTACCCGGAACCCATTTTACTCGGGACCCAATGTGACCCGACCGGAATGACCCATTTGACAGGTCTAATTGTAATACCTGAAAAATCAAGCAACAAAGAGAAGTATAATTGTCTTTTTACTAAAAATGAAACATTAAATAATAGGGGTATAATTGTCTTTTCATATTAAATTAAGTGAGGTTTAACAAGAAAAGGGGTATGGGTGGTTAGTTGCAAACAACCTATATTTAATGGGTGGTTATTTGACAATTTTAGAATAAGGGGTGGTTATTTGCAAACAACAATGAATAGTGGGTGGTTTTATGCATTTTTGCCTATTTTTTATCTAAGAGTAGAGAGAGATTTTATGAGATTACAGTAATGAATATGAATATTTTTAATCCCAAGTGGGATATTGGGAAAAATATGAGTATGAAATTATTTTCTCAATCAAAATGTATTAAAAAATATACAGTTCAATTAAGTACATTAAATACTATGATGTAGATGTAGGAGCCATATGGAAGTAGGTAAATGAATATATTTGTGTATATTTCATTTTCTTTATCTTTCAAGTCCTTGATGAAATTATTATGGAGTCTTGTGAGTTCCTACTTCCTAATCATATACCTGTATAATTAAAGATAAACCAAAGATAATAAGCAAGCAACAGGACTAAAATTTTATACCCCAGTGAGACCTTATACAATGGAAAGGCCAACTGTTTTATCAATGACAGGAAACTAAAGTTATAATTCACCCTAAACTCTATAATTAGAGATAATGCAGCATTTGAAATCCAACATGATTATAGATTGAGAAAAATAATACAAAGCCTGCCGAGATAGTCGGATGCTTCATTCTCTCAGAGAGTGCAGTTCAAAATTGGAATTTGAGGTTAACATGAAAAATAATCAAACCACCAGCTCAAGTAGCAAAATTATAACATTAGGGGAAAAAAGCATAAGCATCTAGAGTTTCACAGTGATTTCTTCATAAAAAGTTATAGACCAAATTTTTATAGATTATGAAACTCAAAACAGCAAATTGGCATTTGATAAAGGTAGCTTCCGCATATCATGCTCATGAACCTATTTTAGAAATCACAAAAAACAAAGATGATGGGGCATTCAGGAGCTCTGATGCTCATTCAATGAGCGAAGCACATACTGAGACTGAACCATAAATTATGGAAAATAACCACAAACCAACTGCAGCAAACATGTAGTTACCTTTGAAATTGATGATTTCCATCGTGCTGGCTTCAAAAGCAAATCGGCGTGACTGTGAGTGGGGACGACATGTGCATCGAAATCCTTTGAGAGTATTAGTAGAAGAGAAAATGATAACAAAACGACCAAATAAACCACGACAAATCCTGAAACAGCAACAACAACATCCCAATTTATCACATGTCAGATCTTGAAACCCAAACCAAATTGTCACCCAAATACCCAACTGACCAGAAACAGATACTTGGAAAAGCTCAGCACAACCATGGTAAGTTAATCTGTCTCTCACAAGGGCTGGATTATAAGCAAGCTTAGGTTGGCCTGCAACTCTTAATCTGTTAAAGGCATGCATCATAATCTGTTAATGGCAGAGGTACACTGCATACAATTCTTAATCAGAAATTGGGAATCAGATTTCGATAAATAATGCATAATCAGAACAAATAAGCTCGTGTGTGATATGCAATAGCAAAACAGAGAAGCAACTTGAAATATAGCATAATGATAACCATAAACATCCAGCAGTAGGCAAACTGATAAACCAAAAACAGCAATCAACAAAGTGGGAGTCAGAAATCGATAAATTCCAAAAGAAACAAATGAGAGAAGGGCAAGGACTCCTCCACAGGTGAATTGTTGTTTGATTATTGTCCAAATGAGAGCTGATAATTCAAAAAAAAATCAAACAGATTAGGAACCTAGGGTTAACAAACAGGATTTTCGGGATTCGACGAAATCGAAATGATAGTTAAAAAAAAAAAGTCGAAGTAGGATCGGGAGGATGCAAAACAAAACAAAAAAAAAAATTATGGGTTGATTATAAGCAACACAACGAAAATTGCAACAATAGAACAAACTGGACAGATTAAGAATAAAGGTCACCTGGGAGCCTCCGATATGAGCAGCAAAGGGAGGGTGAGACCACTTGTGAGCCTCGACCGGTCGGAGCAAACTGCAAAAGGGGGAAAAAATGGGTTGCCCCATTCAATTAATAATCTAATAAAGAAGACAGATGACAGATAAATTGAGCAGAGATCCTTACTGGATTATAATATCTTGTATCTGGTGTCCCATCGAGATCTAAGGTAGTAGCAAGTCCAATGGTGCATCTCTTGTCTACTTCAACTGGATAAATGTCAGTATTCACATCAAGTAGCACATTTGCATCGAACTTATCACTTTGTGGTTCAACACGAGTAACTTTAGGAACACATTGGTTAAACAATCAGAAAACACAATCCATCTTGTAAGAACACATTGGTTTATCAGTAACTCCAGGAACACATTGGTTAAACAATCAGAAAACACAATCCATCTTGTAATAATCAATAAGTCAATAAGTATAACTATATAAACCATGTGCATCAAAATATCTAGCTAAGCTAAAGCAATATGTTATTTACAACAGTGTGTCCAACCAATGTAAGGACAAATTGTAGGGTTTGTAGGTCAAGAAGATTCAAGAATCAATAAATTGCAATCCCGTAAGTAAACGAAATTCGAGTTAAGTAACCGTTCGATTTTGAAGGCCAGAGATCCAAAGCAAGTAGAAATTGAGAATCAGATATGAGAGTTGAAGAACGTAACTAATAATAGGAGGATCACGAGATAGCATACGGATCGGAGCAAGTTGAAGGCGCCTTCTCTATCTTGCTCTGTAATTCTCTCTATCTATGTTGCGGGAGCGATTGAGAGCTTTCTTCTACATGGTGAAGCAATTGAGAGCAACCGAAGGAGGAGCATTTCTTCTACATGATGAAGCAATTGAGAATCGATAGGAGAATCGAGGGAGACGACGGTGGGCGGGGAGGAAGGCGAGGGTGGGCGGGGATGAAGCGGCGAGGGTGGGCGCGCAGTGGCGAATGTTCGGAGGAAGCTAGGAACCCTAGGCCGATTTGGGGAAAAAATAATAAAAAGAAGTAAAGGAGGGTTTGGGAGAAAAAGTATAATAAAATAGATTGGTTGAATTAGCTGAATTGAATGAGAGTAAGACACCTCAGCAAAGTCTTCTCTTTTAAAGTTATACTAGCTTAGTACCCCGTGCATTGCACGGATCTTTTTTAAAAATATGTGTTTATATAATTTCATTTATTATTTCTTCATCGATATCAAAACTTGTAACTGTCCAACATACATATGAAAATAATAATCTTGGATACAAAAATGAATAGGGATTCGAATTCTTGTATATAGCATGTGGTGGAAAACATCCGTATAAAAAAGAGTCATGGATGTATTTTCTCTAGCAAACTGATAAGAAGAAGAAATAAATAAAAATAATTAAAGATACATTACCTAAACAATAGAACCTATGAGATTTGGTTTTATCTTTTAATTAACATACATATGGTTCAAAATTAAATGAATGAATCAATTTTGAGTTATTTATCTAAAAAATAGAAATTAAAACGAAAACCGAAATATTCTATAGTAATTTGTGGAATAAAAAATATAAAAAAAAATCAAATTAAATATTTTCTTGAACAAATAGCAAGTTATAATGTAATCAAATTTGATTTTTTGAGATAAATATGATTTTATTTGATCTTATCTAGTGAATATCTAAACTAACAAACAAATCATATCTTAAGTGATTTATTTAGCAAAATCTTCCATAAATTTAATTATATAACCATGGCTAAATTTTAATTGAAAATCTAAAATTTATTTATTAAAAAGTGGTTCAAAAGATTAATTAGCAAATTCTTCCATAAATTTAATTATATAACCATGATAATATACGAAGTATCTTTGAACGAATGCAGCTAACTAAAACCATAAATAAAATAAATGAAATCCGCATTAGCTTGCCCCTATATTTATAAGATGAAACCAAAAGATTAATTAGATAACTTCAAATCAAATCGAATTGGAAGTATTTAGTGTTACGTTGAATGATTTCACGTACATCTTGACTAAGGATTCCACGTAGCAACACAAAGTCGATCGATTTCACATCAATTTTCCGAGTAGTTAAGCACAACTGGACATAATTCCAAGTAGAATAAATGGAATCGTAATTAATCGGATAAACTGAGAAGGGATATAAGAGAGGGAAGTTGGGGTGGGATTAAAATCAAGTAAATTAGGGTAGAATCAATAACCTGCATCTGCAAATATGATTATGTTAGATTAAGATATAAAAGCAACACAACAGCACAAAAGCAAATGAATATACTCCGTAAAAATGTGAACAATTGAATCAGGAAGAGTTAGGGAAGTATTTATAACAGTAGTAGTGTAGTACTACGATTTTGGCGATGCGAATACTTTTTTTTTAAATTTCAAAATTCAAAATTGTAACCAAATCAAATTAGTTGATCTAAAGAATTGGAAAAACAAAAGCTGATTTCAAAATTCAAAATTTTAACCAAATCAGAGATCATTGATTTTAGATATCTACTTTGAATTAATAAATAATTGTAAATAAAAATAAAAATTGACTAATCTGATTAATAACAATCTGAAACTTGAAATGGACTAATCTGATTTAAAAAAAAAAATATTTTAGTGATAAGATTGCAATAGATCCAGTAAGAGATTACATTACAAAGTGATAAGATTGGTGATTAAAAAAAACAAAGTGATAAGATCTGCGTAAGATTCTAGATTCTGGATTTGCATATATCATCATGCAAACAATAAGATTACGTTTTGGTTAGTTAGTTATTTTAGATATGGCATATCAATTAGGCTAATTAGTAATTTAATTTTTAAATATAATTCTTTTTTATTATTAATCTTAAATAAAAAAAAAGCTAACAAATCCTACTAATTAAAAAATCTAAAAAAAATAACTAACAAATCCTACTTTAAAGGAGAAGCCGCCACATGTCGTAGGCGACTTCTCCTTTAGTATTATAACTAGCACGGTACCCGTGCGTGACGCACGAGATTTGTAAAATATATTATGTTGTTCTAAAAGATATTATCATAATTTATCTACATTATATATATAATATATAATAATAATATGATAATATGAAAACGATATAGAAAAATAATATTAAATCGAAACATCAAAATGATAAATATAATAAACTGGTCTTGCTCACTCGATTCACATCTTCGATCAATAATTAAAAGTGTGCTATATAGATCACGATAACTTCATTAATCCACAATGTTGGAGAATTCATAGCGTCGTTGCACAGTTTTGGTTTTAGAGGTATTGTCGGGTTTAAAAAAAACCTATAAAATAAATATAGTTCATATTAAGATGGTATATTAAGTAATAATAGATACAACAAATAAGTAAAATAAGGTGTGCATTACCTTCTTTGATATGCATTAGTGTCGGGGAAAAATCGGATTTATATTCAACTTTGTCACATCGGCTAAATTAAAGTTGACAATATTCTCTCATCTACCCACAACAAAAGTTAAACATATAAAAGTAAAGAATGCATGTTCACGAGGTAAAGTAAAAGAAATTATAATTATTGGTAATATTGAGAAATAAGGTCATTAGAAATTATAATTATTGGTAATATTGATAAATAAGGTCAATAAATATAGTTAAATAAGAAATATGATTTGAAACTTATGTCCAACATCTTTTACAATAAGAAATTGAAATATATCAATGATGTATCTATTCAGCTCCATATTGATGGGTATATATATATAGTTGTTTAAATAATTTCGAACCAACATGTCACTTCAATATATGATTCTTGTGAAATTAAGAAATCAATATTAAAGGTGGTAAAACAAATAACTAAGGGAAATTCCGTTTGGTGCCCCTGAGGTTTTGACAATTCCGCTTGGTGCCCTAAGGTTTTATTTTGTCCGGATGGTGCCCCTGAGTTTTGTCAAAAGTCCGCCTCGTGCCCAAAACTTATATTTTCACTTTTTTAAATCAATAAAATGGCCCGTTATTTTTCCTTATTTCACAAAACCTCTTTTATTTTTAACAATGAACAAAATTACCTATTATTTATCTAAATTCAAGATAAAATTGAAAAAACACCTTTATTTCTAAAATTTAACAAAATCACATATTATTTCCAAAACTTTTATCACAAAATCACCCTTCTTCCAAAATTTTTAAAACAAAATCATTACGGTTTTTAAAATTATACAAAAGACATATTAGTTTCCATACTTTGAAAAAATAAAATAAAAACACTCGTTATTTTCCAAAACAATATTTAACACCTATTATTTTCTAAAATAATATTTAACCTACAATTCACTAAATTTTAACAATTGTAAATGCGGTTGATCATATGGTGGCTCAATATTTTGGTAGTATATTTTTTTTCGGTTTAATCCGTAAACCCGGATTTTTTTTTTCAATTTAATATTTAACCATAATAGTTCATTGTATAAGAAAGAAATACATTATAATTATCATTTTCTTTTAAAATCGGGTCTTTGGGTTTCACCTGAACTGAAAATGTCGGATCGGATCGAGTTGACCCAGCATGAACCATCCTAATTTATCAATCTAACCCGATACTCTATTAGAATTTTATGGGAAAAAAGAAATGTAAAAAATAAAGGGTGGATTGATGAATAAGAGGGTGGATTTTTTTATACCTAATACTCAATTAGAATAAAGGAGATTTTTCTTTATCCAAAGTATGGTTTTATGATTTTTTCCTTTTTGTAATTTATAGGTCAATATTTTTTTTCACAAAATGTGAGGATGGATTGATGCAATTTTTTTTATAAATAAGGGGTGGTATGTTATGTATGTACAATGTTTGACAAATAATGAGATTTTTTTTTGCAAAATATTAAAAATAATGAATCTTTTGTGTAATGTTAAAAATAAAGGTTGATTTTCTTCTAAAATTTTTTGTAACAATGGGTGAGTTTTTACTAAAATTTTGGAAATTATGTGTGCTTTTATTGAAAAAATATATAAAAGGTGTTTTTTTCATTTTTATGTTGGATTTAGTTAAATAATAGGTAATTTTATTCATTGTTAAAAATAAAGGGGGTCTTGTGAAATAACGAAAAATAATGGGCCATTTTATTGATTTTAAAAAGTGAAAATATGAGTTTTTGGCATGAGACGGACTTTTGACAAACCTCAGGGGCACCATCCGGACAAAATAAAACCTTAGGGCACCAAGCGGAATTGTCAAAACCTCAGGGGTACCAAACGGAATTTCCCAATAACTAATAACAAAATATACAAATCAATGCATATAAAAATGAACTTGCCTATCATTCTTGACGATAAGATCAACTCTACCAAGTGTGAGTTGAGATATATGATGAACTTCTTTTATATGTAAATGAATAAATATTGGATTTTAACAAATTACTGTATAAATAATTTAGCAATAAAAATGCCACCAAAATTTTGAGATAGTAGAAATCCTACCAAATACGGGTAAAATGAGATTGTAATTTTTTTTGTTTGTAATTAGATAAACATTTTAATTTAATAAATCATTGTATAAATAATTCAACAGTAAAAGTCCCACAACAATTTTTGAGATAGCATTAGAAATCCTACCATATATGATTTGAAACTTATGTCCAACATCTTTTACAATAAGAAATTGAAATATATCAATGATGTATCTATTCAACTCCATATTGATGGGTATATATATATAGTTGTTTAAATAATTTCGAACCAACAGGTCACTTCAATATATGATTCTTGTGAAAAAATTCAACATTAAAGATGGTAAAACAAATAACTAATAACAAAATATACAAATCAATGCATATAAAAATGAACTTGCCTATCATTCTTCACGATAAGATCAACTCTACCAAATGTGAGTAGAGATATATGATGAACTTCTTTTATATGTAAATGGATAAATATTGGATTTTAACAAATTACTGTATAAATAATTTAGCAATAAAAATGCCACCAAAATTTTGAGATAGCAGAACTCCTACCAAATACGGGTAAAATGAGATTGTAATTTTTTTTGTTTGTAATAAGACAAACATTGTAATTTAACAAATCATTGTATAAATAATTCAACAGTAAAAATCCCACCAAATTTTTTGAGATAGCATTAGAAATCCTACCATATACGGGTAAAATGAGATTGCAATATTTTTTATTTGTAAATAGAAAAAAAAATAGATTTAAGAAAATCATTTTATAAATAATTCAGTAGAAAAAATCCCACCAAGTTTTCGAGATAAGTAGAAATCTTACCAAAAACGGGTAAAATGAGATTGCAATCGTTTTTTGTTTGTAAATAGAAAAAGATGGATTTTAACAACTAATATCTTTGAATCAAATAGTAAAACCTACATAATTCAACAATCATTGATGTTTGGGAGATTAGAAGTGATGTGAAGAACACCAATTCAACGTTTCTACATATGCATCAAGATAGATCTCCAATTCAACCTGGGCAATGATCAACTACAATGCTGGATCGGCATATGCATCAAGAGAAGTCACTGCGGCAATAGATGTGCATCAAGAAGCAAGATTCTATCAATGGATAACTTATTGTCATCACCCAGCAACAAATCTAACTTAACGTCTGAAAAGTGGTCGATTACAATGTTGGATTCTCGTTTCTTGAACACTTTGTTTTCGAAGCGTGCCTTCGTCTCGAACACGTCAGGCTTCCTCCAATTCAACTTGGGCAATGATATTCTAAATAACAAAGATATTAAGTTTTAACACAAAATAAATGAGAAAAAATAAATAAAATTTACAATAGAAAGTAATTAATTGGTTAATTTAATTAAAAAAAAATTAAATATCTTGAATTCAAACGAGTAAAAAAAATTTGGGAGAAATTAATATTCTGGTAAATTTGTTAAATTATCATTAAATTTATTTTAATTAATAATTGATTAAATTCTGTTAGTTATATAGGTGGAGCCACAATTAATGAAAAACTGTCACGTAAGCCTTGATTTAAGGTGAGGTTGACACGTGTATCTTTCACATCTGATTTAGTATTATATTAGGTATAGATATAGATATAGATTTGGATGGAATATATTTGGGGGTGGTTGATGATAAAGAAAGTCATTTAAAGGGTGTTTTTTGGAAAATATCGATTTAAGGGGTGATTTATGATAAATGAGTGTTTTTATATGATGGTTTTATGCAATTTGACCTAAGTTTTAATTTGCTCCTAAAAATCAGCAACTAAGTAAATCCATTGAGCAAGATATACCACACAATTCAAATATGGGCGTAGCCCGGCCCATATCGAGCGAGTGAAGGTCATCTCAGAAGCCCAAGCCCAAGCCCAAGCCCGAGGCCAGCAAATCGGTTTGTAATTTAAATTCTGTGTGTAATTTAATGCTTGTACATTTTGTTCAATACTGTATGTCGTCTGCATTTGCTGTCACTACAACGGTCAATTACCCCCATTACCAATTTACCATTTGTTACCTTATATGATTTCATTGTATGATTTTTACCCAAAAAAGTTATTATACGATGCTCAGTACTAAACATATTATTTTTACCCAAAAGGTTATTATAAGATACTTTTCTAAATAAAAAAAAATTATCACTAGTGTCACCTGTACTAAAACATATGAATTTTTAAAGTAATAATGATTTTTTTTCTCTATATGTGTATATTTCATTTATTTATAATTCTATCATTAAGTTTTGTAACTAATCCCAAAAAAAATGGATGAAAATTAGATAACATAGCCTGATTAAAAAAATAAAGGTAGTAGATCGTCAATGGACGTACTGCCATCTCCTCCCTTGCCTTTGATACCATCTTCGTGTACATTACCTGCAAGATTAGATACCTGAATTTCAATGCTAATGTCGTCAAGTTAATTAGTTGTACAGATACAGAGGAGAAATGACACTTATAAGAGCTTTAATACATGAAATAAGGAGAGGTTTGTGAAAAATATATCATGTGACTATTTGTGCTTCAACACATTGTAATTTTGAGAAGTTTAAAGAGAGGATCATGTGACTTAAATATTCAGGTTTCATATATAACATAATAAAATACGGAGTACTAATTAGTTAAGGTCGTTATTTAACTGTTATATAACGAAATTACAAGATTAATTTGATGAAATACCATATTGATCAAATATAGGTAATAATGTTATGTTGTACAGAATGTTACTTTAACGACACACTTTACCTGTATAAGATAAATTTATATAGCGAGAGTAAGTTATTTAAGATGAGAGTTTTGCTTTTGCAAATGAATTTTTATATAACGAGAATTAGCTGGCTACATTAAATTTATCTTAATAAAGGGATTTGTTCTAGCTAGTAGAAAAAATATGCAAAGCTTTTTTTTTATGGGTGAGACATGAGAACTTGAGAAGTTTAAAGAAAGGACCGGATGATGTAAAAATTTAGGTTTCATAGAGAACATAAATAAAATACTAACACTAGTACAAATATAGGGGGTGGAGCACGGTATGTTGGGTACGGTTTTTGACAAACATGCTTATTTTTTCATTTTAAGCACGGTTTTATATTAAAAGTGTGTTCCCAACCCTAAATTCAACTAAAAACAACACACTTTTCCATAAAACCGTTCTCGTTTATTTCTAAAAAAATATTTAGACCGGTTTTCGTGTAAATCGTGCTTAAAAAACTTAAAACGAACATAGTTTAATTTTCAAAGTGTGTTCCCAAAACCAGATTTGACTAAAACAAACACGCTTTGCTATAAAACCGTTCTCATTTATTTATGAGAACTATTAAGCTTGGTTTTCGTGTGAAGCGTGCTTAAAAATAAATTAAAACGAACACGGTTTTATTTTACAAGTGTGTTCCCAAAGCCAACTTTAACTAAAATCAACACGCTTTTCTTTAGAACCGTTCTCGTTTGTTTCAAAAGGAATAATTAGCTCGGTTTTCATGTAAAGCGTGCTTAAAAAAATTAAAACGATTACGGTTTTATAAGAAAAGTGTCTTCCCAAAACCAAATTTAACTAGAGGGAACACATTTTTCTTTTAAAGCGTCCTCATTTAATTTTATAAACCGTTCTCGATTTTTTTTTTATATTTAGAGTTTTTTTTAGTAATTAGATTAACTAAATGCACAAAGTTACAACAAAATTCCGTAGCTCAGGTGGCAGCAGTGTAAAGTGGACGAATTCAATATGAGGGTGCAAGAGATCTTGGGTTCGACTCTTGGTTCGAGTGCGCAAGAGGTCTTGAGAGTAATATGAAATAACACACTTTTTATTTAAAGCGTGCTTACAAGAATATGAAAGAGCACACTTTTCATTTAAAGCGTTCTTATTATTAAGCACGGTTTGAAAAAAAATGTGCTAAAACTTTTTTTTGGCACACTTCAATTGAAGCGTTCTTATAATTGGTCGTATGACAATATAAAGAACGCTTCAACACAAAACCGTGCTTAAAATATGGGATCACGGTTAAATAGTAAGTGTGCTTGTTTGGGAGCGCACTCACTATAAGTACTGTACGAGAAGTGTGCTCCTATGCATTAAAAAAGTGTGTTCTGGTCCCCCTTTTTGTACTAGTGTAAGTAGTTAAGGTCGTTATTTAACTGTTATATAACGAGGATTAGCTGATTATGTTAAATTTATCTTAATAAAGGGATTTATTCTAGTGGAAAAAATATGCAAAACTTTTTTTTATGGGCAAGACATGAGAACTTGAGAAGTTTAAAGAAATTAAGGACCGGATGGCGTAAATATTTAGGTTTCATAGAGAACATAAATAAAATACTGAGTAATTAAGGTAGTTATTTAACTGTTACATAACGAAACAAGTATTGATGAAAGAACGGTCTACTGCACAGAATGTTATTTTAACAACACACTATAACTGTACAAGATAAATTTACAATTCTATCACCGTTGGATAACCAAACATACTAACTACTTACACAGTTGCACATCATTAATTTTGGTTAACTAAGATAAAACAAGCCGTTATTACCGTTAGCAATGGCTATACATAGCAGCCGTTATTTTTACAAAAATACCGATTTTGTTCTAGTAGGTTCAGGTTAAGTTATGTTTTAATCCATCATTATCGCCGTAGTTTGCTTTTGCAGATGAATTTTATACAATGAGAATTAGTTGGTTAAATTAAATATATCTTAATAAAGGGATTTTGTTCTAGTAGGGAAAAAAAAACACAAAATGTTTTTCTATGGATGAGAGGATCATTTGACACAAATATTTAGGTTTTATAGAGAGTTAAGGTCGTTATTTAACTGTTATATAACGAATCAAGTATTAATGAAATACCATATTGACCAAATATAGGTAATAATGTTTCGTTGTACGGAATGTTACTTTAGCGGCACACTTTAACTGTATAAGATAAATCTATATAATGAGGGTAATTTATTTCAAATGAGAGTTTGCTTTTGCAAATGAATTTTATATAACGAAAATTAGTTGGTTAAATTAAATATATCTTAACAAAGGGATTTTGTTATAGTAGAAAAAATATGCAAGACAATTTTTTTTATGGGTGGGACACGAGAATTTGAGAAGTTTAAAGAGAGAACCCTGTAACATAAATATCTACATTTCATAGGGAACATATATAAAATACTAATTAGTCAAGATCGTTACTTTAACGCCACACTCTAACTGTATAAGATAAATTTAAAATTCCATCACCGTTGGATAACCAAACCTACTAACTACTTACACATCATTAATTTTGGTTAAATAAGACAAAACAAGCCGTTATTACCGTTAACAATATCTATACCGAACCACCGTTATTTTTTCAGAAATACCGATTAACCGTTATTTCCGTTAACAGACGCATGTTAAAATGTCATATCAGCATCATTATTAACATAAATTTAACCAAACCTTCTCATTCTTGATATGGATAATACCATTATGAGCCATTGTCACATCTTCATCAAACCATATTTATATCTATCATAGGAGGAGGTAAATAGCAAATACTAGAAAAAAAAAAGTTGGAATAAACAAAAGTTTTGATTTTATTTATTGCCCTTGAGCGAGGAGGAAAACAAGTCACGCTATTCAACGCATATCAACAAGGCAAGAAGGGAAAGAAAGAAAAGCTGTAAGTCGTTACTTAAGGATGGACACCACCACTGTATGATGCGCTCCTATCTCTCTCTCTCTCACACCTCAGTCGCTCTCTTTCTCTCTCCCTCGCTGTGAATTGGAAGCCATAGAAGTAGGGGTGTGTGTTCTCTCTCAAAGGTCTTCCTTTGCAGCGGTGGCGGAATTCAACCGAACATTGCTTGTTAATGGTGGTTGCTGCGGTGTCCAATTTCGCTGAACGAATCTATTGACGAGGTCTTCAAGCATTGGGATATCAGGTTCGATCTCAGGTCGCTTGTTTGAATGGTGTTTTGTGTCTGTTTATCGAGATTTTATTTGTTTTGTATGAGAAAACCCTAGCCTTTTGGATTGTGAATATGTAGTAGGTCAGGCTCTTATTTGATTTTGCATTGTGATAATTAGGGTAAGGGCATTGAAGCTGCTGGGATTTGAGTGACTGTGGCGCCTGTAGGGGAAGGGATTTTGTGGCTGTTGATTGGAATTGCTTATTGAATCTTCTGGTTAGGTCGCTCTGATTGAGGGGGTGCATGTTGATTGAATTTGAAACCTAATTTTTTGGGGGGTAATTGGGAGTTTTTGAAAATGAATGGTGAGGAGAAAAGAGTTGGTGGTAAGAAGAGGTTGAAGGAAGAAGAGATTGGGATGGTTTCGGATGATGATGAGCCAATTGGTTCTTTGTTCAACCTGAAAAGTAAGAAGAAATCTAGGAAGAGTAAGTTGGGATTAGATGTTGTGGGAGGAGAAAAGGCTCAGGCCAAGAAAGAGGGATCTGAGGCCGTCGAATTGGATGATGGAAGCATGGAGGATACATTAGCTTGTTTTAAAAAGAAGTTGAAGGGTCCTAAGAAAGATAATGGGGTTGGGACTGCAGTGAAGAAAGATTTAGAATTTGATAAAGCTGAGTCATTGTGTGGGTTTGGAGTGGTTAATGATGATGGGCTAGCACCAAAAGAGGTGCCCAATATCACAGACGAAGATGGTCATATTCATTCAGATGTAAACAAAAAGAAGCAACAAAGCACAAAGCGTGATGGTAGAGTAAAGAAACCCAGGAGCAGTTCAAAGGGGACAAATCTTAGGGCTCATGATGATATTTCAGATGGTAATGCTCCTCAAAAACACGCCATGGAGAAGAAGGCAAAGCAGATGAAGGCGTTGTCTCTTCAATCATCAGATGGCAACTTGGAAGATCCATTGTCTACACTTTTTAAGAAGGGTCAGTCTGGTTCATTGAAGAAATCACTGTCAAATTGTTCAATAATGAGAGGAGAAATGCAAGGTTCTGATCAGGAGTCTTGTCCTAGCTCAGATGATGCTTTAGCTGAATTTTCCATGGTTGCCAGGATATCTCCTCCCGGGTCAAAATTGGCTGAAGTCACAAGAAAAAATGACGGAAGTCAGTGCAAACCTAACAAAGTGATTAAAGAAGATACTCTGAGTGTTTCCCTATCTCAGAAAGCAGATGGTAAATTAGTAGTTTTTTCTGGAGTCTTGCAACATCAAGACGGAGGGGTTTGTATAGATGCCAAAGGGGTCCAGAAAAAATTGTCCGAGGGCCTTCCAAGTAAGGGCACTGATGAGTCTCCTGTTCTGGGAATAGAAATAAGGGAATTTCAGAATGGGATAAACCCTTCTCTCTTGCCAGATGCATGCGACAAGATCTACGAGTTTAGATCTGCATCAGATTGTCTGGAGGCAGCATGTAATGTAGAGGAGAGCAAACCTGATACCACCTTAGGCAATATAGCTGTCCAGCAGTTCAGTGCTTCATTCAACAGTTCTCCAGATGGAGATCAGAAGTGTGTGTTTTCCCTAGAAGCACAAAAAGAACACCCTATTTTGAATGTCCCTGATAGTTCAGATAAGACTCATGGAGTTGCATCTAAAGTCCAAGTTCCAAAGCATTCAGGCAACACTTTAGATTCTTCTTGTGATTCATTGAAGGAGTTAGCTTCTAATGATGGAGATGCTAACCCAAATCTTGATTTTATGGCTTCTTCTCGAACTGTGGTCGATAAAAATGATGGACTTCATGCCAAAGAACAAGCCAATGTAGTCTCTTCTCACTCAAATACATTGGACCCTGAAGAAGCAAAATGTTCGTCAGATGATCCGACAAAGTCAGATAGTGTACCAATAACCCAACGCGGTTCCCGTAAGGCTAAAAAGCGCAGGCATGGTGATATGGCTTATGAGGAAGATGTTGATTGGGAGGTCCTTTTACGTGAAAAAGGTCTCCTTGATGGGAGTGACAAGGATGTGCATTTTGACCAACCATTTCAAGTAAGGAAAAAAATGGGTTCCTCTGCTGGCCATAGTTTAGATCTTGAAGTCGAAGGAGCTGCAGCAGTTTCAGCAGGTCTGAAAGCCAATGCAGTTAGTCCCATTGAGAAGATTAAATTTAAGGAGGTGTTGAAGCGGAAAGGCGATATTTTGGAATATCTGGAATGCAGGTTAGTTACTGTTTGAATCTGGTTTGAACTTTGAACAATTGCTACTACCATACTTTTTTTTTGAAAATCTGTGATATTCTTTCTCGTCTGCTCTGTATGAGATTTAAATATTTTGGCATATTGCGTTACATCTTGTTGTTTATGAGTATATGAATCATTTATTTCTAGAGCCATCAAAGGGCCAAAGCTTCAGTTTGCTCCCTCCCCCTTCTATTATGTGTATATAATTGTTCATCTCTTAGAACTGTATGCATACAGGCCATTTTCCAGTTCTATGTTGATATTTACAATTGTGCTTGCCAATTATGTTTTATACATTTATTCGAATCCCATGTCCTGCATTTTGAAGTGGTGTATGACTGTATGTGCATTATTCTATCATTTCCTTGCCTTATAAATTTTACCAGTTTCGAAACTATTTTTCGTTTTTGATGGCTCATGAAAACAGTTGACTGCTTTCTTTCTACGCACTGCAATAATCAATGCTGTTGTTTCTTGCGAACGCAGGAACAAGATTTTAGGTCTCTGGAGCAAAGATGTCAGCCGTATTTTGTCTCTTACAGATTGTGGAGTTTCAGACACTCCTGTTGAAGATGAATCCTCTCGTAGTTCCCTAACCCGGGATGTGTATTTGTTTCTTGACCAAAGTGTGAGTCCTTTTAACTACATGGTTTTTGATATTCAGCGGTGATTGGATATATTTTTTTTAATTTTCTTTTTCCATTTTACGTTGTTGAATTGTTTACCCTAACCGGTGAGATACTTCAGATAAAAATTGACACACACACACACACTAAAGATAGTCTTAGAACATATTAATGTACTAAAGATAGTCTTAGAACATATATTAATGAATCGTTGCTTTGAGTACTGTAGTATATTAGTCTTGTTTGTGATTTTGGATTTTTGGTTCTATCATTCAACAGGGTTACATAAATGGTGGAATTGCTTGTATGAAGGATAAAGCAAAATCCAGTTCTACTCACAAGTACAAACTTCTGGGAGAGAAAAAGTTTGAGGGCAACTCTGGGTCTTCAGCAGCAGATTCAGCCGATGGGGTATCCTTTATACTTGGTCAAGTGAAGAATCCTAACTTCACCAAATCCGAGGATGGAACTGCCAACAATGATGAAAACCTCAATTGTCCGAGACTTGAATCATTAAGTGCTGGGGTGCTTGATGAGTTACCACTTGGGGAATATGTCAAGACAAATGACTTATCTGATAGTGATGCAGTTTCTGTCAGATCTCCAGTGCATGCGAATAACTTGCCAAGCTCACTGTCTTCCTCCCACACAAATGTAGACTCACATGATTTCACTCATTGTATTTCAGAGAACAGAAAACGAGTTATTGTTGTTGGTGCTGGACCTGCTGGTTTAACTGCAGCACGCCATTTGCAGAGACAAGGTTTCTCAGTTATCATACTTGAGGCCAGGACTAGGATAGGTGGTCGTGTTCATACAGATCACTCATCTCTTTCTGTTCCTGTGGATCTTGGAGCTAGTATTATCACAGGAGTCGAGGCTGATGTAGCATCTGGGAGGAGACCAGATCCTTCATCCTTGGTTTGTGCTCAACTTGGTCTTGAGCTGACTGTCTTAAATAGTGATTGCCCACTTTATGATATTGCAACAGGTCAGAAGGTTCCTGCAGATTTGGATGAAGCTTTGGAAGCTGAATTCAACAGTTTGCTTGATGATATGGTGTTGCTTGTTGCACAAAAAGGGGAAAAAGCAATGAGCATGTCTCTTGAGGATGGTTTGGAATATGCTCTTAAAAGACGTCATAATGCTCGTCTTGGAACATATAGCGGCGAGGCTGAACACCATGATTCCATGTCTGCTACCTCAAATCCCGGGACAGATGTTGGCAACACTGCTTTTCCAGAAAGGAAGGAATCTAATAAGGAAATTTTGAGCCCTATTGAGAGAAGGGTTATGGATTGGCATTTTGCTAACTTGGAGTATGGTTGTGCAGCCTTGCTGAAGCAAGTATCTCTTCCACACTGGAATCAGGATGATGTTTATGGTGGATTTGGGGGTGCTCATTGTATGATTAAAGGGGGCTATGGTGCTGTTGTAGAGTCTCTTGCAAAAGGCCTTCCAATTCATTTGAACCAGGTTGTGACTGATATTTCTTACAGTGGAAAGGCCTCTAGTTCTAGGCCATTTAATGTTAAAGTTTCTACATCAAATGGGAGTGAGTATTTTGGGGACACAATTCTGATTACAGTACCACTTGGATGCTTAAAGGCCCAGTCCATCAAGTTCTCTCCTCCTTTGCCTCAATGGAAAGCTTCATCTATCCAGCGGCTTGGTTTTGGGGTACTTAATAAAGTAATCCTTGAATTCCCAGAGGTGTTCTGGGATGACACTGTGGATTACTTTGGAGCTACAGCCGAAGAGACCACTGATAGGGGCCGTTGCTTTATGTTTTGGAATGTTAAGAAAACTGCTGGGGCTCCTGTTCTTATAGCCTTGGTGGTTGGCAAGGCGGCTATAGATGGACAAAATTTGAGCTCTGCTGATCATGTAAGTCATGCTTTGCTTGTTCTTCGTAAGCTTTTTGGAGAGGCTGCTGTACCTGATCCAGTTGCATCTGTGGTGACTGATTGGGGGAAGGATCCTTTTAGCTTTGGTGCTTACTCTTATGTTGCTGTTGGATCTTCTGGTGAAGATTATGACATATTGGGCAGACCTGTTGAAAACTGTTTATTTTTTGCCGGCGAAGCTACCTGCAAAGAACATCCTGATACAGTTGGGGGTGCTATGATGAGTGGGCTTCGTGAAGCAGTTCGTATAATTGACATCTGGAATACGGGTAATGATTATACTGCTGATGTAGAGGCTGTTCAGACTGCACAGAGACAGTCTAACATTGAAAGGAATGAAGTCAAGGACATAATTAGAAGGCTTGAGGCTGTTCAACTATCTGATTACAAGTCTTCCTCAGCGAAACGAGATTTGCTGCGAGAAATGTTCTTTAATGCCAGGACATCTGTTGGACGACTCCGGTTGGCTAAAGAGATGTTGAATCTTTCTGTTGAATCCCTGAAGTCATTTGCTGGAACTAAAGAAGGGCTTAGGAAGCTAAATTCTTGGATCCTGGTATGTACACATTCCTTTCTTCTTCTTTTTTAAACTGCTAGTAAATGTTTTGTTGGCAATATTGTTATCATGTTATGCTTGGCTTCCCTGATTGAGATCTTGTTTTTTTAAATCAAACTTTATTCTTTCATTTGCATCAGGATTCTATGGGAAAAGATGGAACTCAACTATTGCGTCACTGTGTCCGTATTCTTGTATTGGTCTCAACTGACCTACTAGCTGTACGCTTCTCAGGTATTTGCTTGTTATCTTGTTAGTTATTTTTTGCTTGCTTTATTTTCTTCATTATTTTAACTTCTGGATTGAAGTCTGATGTAATAGGCACTGTATCTAGCAGAGCAATACCCTGCAGGGTCATGTTAGAGCATCCACAGTGCTCCTACTGGGAGTTTCTTCCCTCCAACACAAGAAAAAAGGAAAAGATGAATAATATATTAGATGTCAGTATAAATCAGATAAAAAAATTCTTTACTTGCAGATGAGTTTCTTTGCGTGTAAAATCAGAGACACCCTTCTAAAATTGTCTGACACCCACTACCATTTCCTTTTCTTATTTGTTAGGGAAGTAAGTCTCTGTATGAGCATTGCAGATGCTGTTACTTGTTTTTCTTGTTTCTGTGCCCTTTTCTGTGTCTGATTGCGTTGCATCTGTTTCCCTGTGCAAACAATTTTGCTTTCATTTGGACTTGGGACCATGTAAAATTATCTAAAACATTTCCGTTTCTTGCAGAATATGAAATCCTTAGAATATGAACTCCTTAGCTTGCAGAATATGTTTCTTTTATTTTTGTCCAAGATCTGCCATGTTTGACAATAACAATTCCACTTGCCAGTGGTTATATAAAATCAGAAAACTGAAATTTTGATTGTTGTGAAGAGCTGAATGTTCTAGAGAAGTTTTTTTTTTTAAATAAAAAAATTTAATACACGTTATTTTCATGCAGGTATTGGGAAGACTGTTAAAGAGAAAGTCTGTGTACATACTAGTCGTGATATACGTAGCATCGCAAGTCAATTGGTTAATTTGTGGATTGAAGTTTTTCGCAAGGAAAAAGCTTCCCAGGGTGGATCGAAGCTATTGAAAAAAAATACATGCGGGGATTCTTCTAAGGGAAGAGGAAAAGATCCGCCTCCAGGAAAAAACCCTGTTCGGGTCAACTCTGCCTGCAAGAAAGTGATTGCAAAACAAACTAAGCCAGGAAGTACCGTGGGTTCAAAATCAGATACCCAATGCTCAGAGTCCAAATCTGTTAGAGATGGACAAGATAGCGAATTGGGGCAGAGTGAGGATCCAGTAATGACTGAAGAAGACCGGGCTGCCCTAGTTGCGGCAGAGGAAGCACAGGCCATTGCTCAAGCTGCTGCTGATGTGAGTTTTTTAATTATTTTTTTTGTTCATATTTCTTATCATTTTCCTGCAGTTCATTAATTGAAATACTTTATTGGTGTCAAAGATGAATGAAAATTGATCCTTGTTTATTTTACCTTAGAAGGCAACAATGAAGATAGTGATGGATGTGGCTTCATGTTATCACTTTTAAAACTTTGCTGAATTTCTGCAGTTTTTAGTGTTTGCCATTTTTTTGCAACAATTTAACACGATTTTAACCCCCAATAGTTTATGTCAAGCATTTAATATCTGATTTAATTATGAAACAGTAAATTAATTGTATATAGGCCTTTGAAGATACACATGTGCCTCTTTTCTCTTGCCTTCCTATTGAAAGCATGGCTGCCCGCTACTTAGGTTAATGATAGCTATTAAGGGGTTACCATTGTTTTATGGCATGGCAGGCATATGCAGCTTTTGAAGCACAAAACAATGCATTGAGGCAGGTTCCAAAGATCCCCTCATTCAACAAATTTGCTAGACGTGACGAGTATCCTCAAATTGATGATATGGAGCATGGAAAGCGCTGGTCAGGTGCCATTTTGGGGAAGCAAGACTCTCTATCAGAAATAGATTCTAGAAACTGTAGGGTTAGGGACTGGTCTGTTGATTTCTCAGCTACCTGTGCCAAGCTTGATAATTCTAGGACATCAGCAGATAAGCTTTCGCAGCAAAGTCACCTCAATGATATGGCTGGCCAGTTCAACTTGAGGGAGCACTCAGGTGAAACGGCAGGGGTTAACAGTAATCCGTTTACTAAAGCCTGGGTTGATTCAGCTGGTGAAGTAGGGATAAAGGACTATCATGCCATTGAGAGATGGCAACAACAAGCTGCTGCAGCTGAATCTGAATACAATTCGTCAATGAATATAAGGGATGAGGAACATTCAAATGCTATGTTGAGTGGACCGACCGTGAAGCAAGATTTGCAAATGAATGAGAGTTCAGTTTCACAGGTTACAATGAACAAAGAGTTAGCTGTTGAACAACCTAGAGGGGCTAACCGTATTAAAGATGCGGTTGTTAAATACGCAACTTCTTTGCTTATGCCATTGTATAAAGATAATAAGGTTGACAAGGAGGGGTACAAAGCGATAATGAAAAAGACAGCAGCTAAGGTTTTCTTTCCTGTCTAACTACCCATAGTGTATTTACATTATTGGGAAATTCATGCAACTTTTATGTGATCTTTGCTCTTTTGGTTTAACAGGTGATGGAGCAAGCAACAGATGCTGAAAAAGCCATGGCTGTTCACGTGTTTCTTGATTTGAAGCGCAAGAACAAGGTAAATGCTTTGTAACATGAATCATCTTGCTCTTCAATCTTGATATTCTATCACTCTCTTTTTATAACATTTTTTTCAAGAGAGTATTCTGACATTACAAGAATGCCATGTATCCCAGTTGACATATTCTGAGATTTAGAGCAGTGGACTAAAAGTTTCCACCGGGGGTGGAGGTGGAAAGCTTATTCTCATTGCGTGCAATTTTATGTTTTTTTTTAGTGCAACTTCAATTCATGTTAATATGGCTTTATTTAGCATCTTTTTTGTCACATATCTCTTTCTTACTTGCTTTCTTGTTGTAAACACACAGATTCGTGCATTTGTGGACTTATTGATTGAGAGGCATCTTAAACTAAAGGCGGGTGAAAAGCCATGATGACCAGGAGAATGGAGCCGTAGTGTGGAGGTGACCCTGATAGCTGTTTCTCTGAAGTGGATGAGTTTTGATCATGGCGAAATGTTTCAAGTCTTCAACTGGGTTTCAACATTCATAACGCTTCCGTACAATATCTAATTATGAGATACAATACAATACAACTTATGGAAAACGATGGTGCAGGAAGTAAGAAAGGATTTCTGCTGACTCCTGCCAATTTGAGCCAGACTTTATGCCATCCATTGACTGATGAGGAGTGCTTTGCTTAGTTGTTGACAATGAATCCTGAAAGTGCTAGGATATCCTATTTGGCACATGAATGGGAAGCAATCCATGATTTTCTGCCTGATGGGGAACTTGTTGCAACGGTTGCAGGATTGCATCATTTGAGCTGTACTTATCAAACCTTAAACTTTGCCTATAGTTGGAGACTTATGGAGTCCCTAGTTCTTTGTTTTTTTTTTCCTTTTCCCATCTTGTTCCCAATATCGTACAGATTAGGACTGTTGCAGAACACATTACAGAGTAAGACTTTCTGTTTTATGCAGAAGTTATAGCATACAAACATTATTTTCCTCATATTTAGGGCTGATTTTAATTTTGTTCCATTTCTTACAAATTGCAAAGTAGGTTTTTTTGTTGTTGATAGTGTTATATTCTAGCTCCTAGATGTTCAAGGTACTTGGTTAGACCTCTTTCAGCATCTCAAGTCACTTTTTAATTAAAGGATGACCTTGCATTTTGCTTGCCAAGTAGTTATTTCTATTTTCTGGAGATACCCTTATTTATTTATTTTTGTTGGTGAAGCTTGAAATGAATGTCAGAAAGGTGCCCGGTTTTTAATATTATCAGTGTCACTAATATCATCTGTGTTAAACAAGGATATGAGTTTTGCTTATCTTGGTTTATATCAGAGGCTGATGAATGAGATTTCTTATTGGTCAAGTTTTTGCGCATATTCAGAGTTGTCACAGATGACAATACCTGACAGCATTGACATTAATTTGAGGGCCTTTGAGGCTATGAGGTATCATCTGTCACAAACACATCTTTGGCCCTTTGTTTTTAATGCTAACTGAAGCTCAGTCACTGATTTTGTTTCGTTGTCTTACCAGAAGAGCTGAGCTGTTCACGCTTTCCAGCAGTTTTGAATCTTTTGATCATCAGGTGAAGTTGAACAATTACTCTGGATTATTCTTAACTGTCTTGAAAAGAAGCAGAAAAAGACAAAAGTCATTGCTTGCTGGCATTAAAGACAGGAAGAAACAGTTACTTCATTTAATGCATAGTAAAGTTCATTAATTAAGTTTGCTTTCCCCATCTTTGTTGTTATACCAGAAGAGGTTCATGCTTCCAAGCAACCTCTATCCTTGGATTCCTCACAGATGAAGTTGAATTATTCTGGATTGCTCGTATTCCGTTTAGACAGAAAAAGAATGGCCTAGATTGGAGGGTTCAAAATGTCTTGATTTGCTCAGGGAGACACCTCTGCAACCAGCGAAAAGAAACAAAAGAAGACCAAAGTGCTGGTTGCTGTCGTAAGCCATCTGGCATCTGGGTTCTCAGAGGTACTCTCTTATTTGCGTTGATTGCCGTTTTTGAGTCGGTCTAATAAACAATGTGAATGGTTTTATGAGTATGTCTTGCTCTCTTGAAGGATAGCTTATTTTCTTAAATTCATGTTCCATATGGTTGTTTGGATTTACACCTTTGGATATGTAAACAGTGCTGATATGGTAGTGTAGCTGTTTCTGAAGGTTGATGTTCTCTTTTGGGTTTGAAAATGGTAATGCCATTTGCTTACGATCTTGCAAGTTCCTCAATGGCATTGAATCTTATGTATCCCTTGGATTTGCAGGGATCAATCCTGAACGACCATCCAAGCTTTCGTTCTTAATTTTCTGATTGTTGCCCAGGTAAACCTGTATAATCAGAATCATCTTGTGATATGCAGTTTCTTGATTCTCGTTTGCTTTACCTCGGCATCTGAAGTCACAACTCTATATTGCCGTGCAGGTTGCATTGTATTGCTCTCGGCTGCGTCTTTAGTTTCATTCACCAGGAGTCTCAATTGTACCTACGAGGAAGAACCGAACAGGCTTCCATCCAATTCAATCTGCATTGTCGTCATGGCTCCTTGTAACGTAACTATTGAAACGAGGGGGTGTATCTTCGAAAGAGTTCATCCCATCCTTTGTTGAATGCCATGGCTTCATACGTAGAGATTTTGTCATACCGGTTTTGTTTGGTGTACCGAGAAGCCAATAGAGAGTGGTTGAAGCGCCTCTAGATTTTACTTTTCCTTGGGCCTTGCATCATGTTGCATGTATGGTTTGAACCTCTGGATTTGTTACTCTAGCTTGATTACTACTTTAATCATTTTTAAAGTTAATATCAAATCAGTGATGGATGATGAAATCGTGACATAACTTGAATGAAATGGGTTGAAGATGAAACAATAACATAAATTGAGTTTAATAGAGTTAGTGGCTATTATTACTGTTTTAATAAAATGGCAAAGTATCTACTTGAGTAAAAAATAAAAGCCTTTTCAGATATCATACACTCATTTCGTCTAGTCTTTAACTATTTATACACGTTTTTTTAAGAAGTTAAAAATTATATAAAATATTAATATTTTATTCAATATTTTTAAATAATCTTATGATTGATAGCACTTCCATCTTCTTGGGAAAATCCTCCGCCCCCTAAGAACAAGAAAAGACTATTGGACGTTCGACAGGCAATCTCACGATCGGGCATGAGTGTCCGGAAGTTGTCATTGTATACTCTCGTGGGTCGGAAGGCGGTTGAAGTCCGATGAAAAGGAAATTGGGGCTTCTCTATAAAGAGAAGGGGGAGAGTCCACGGACACCTTTCTTCAACTTACTTACGCCATGTGGCGACTTCTCCTGTAAAGTAGTTTTTTTTTTCTTTTTTTACTCTTATTTAGGATTTTTTACTTAATTAGATTAATTACATTAATAATAAAAAAAGAATTAGATTTAAATATTTAAATATTAATTTATTGTTATCCCACTTATTCGGTGGTTATGATTGTTAACCCACTTATCCAATTAGTTTTAAGGTATGTCAATTAATTGATTGTTAAAGTAGAGTTTTTTTTAAATTTGTTAATTAATTACTCTAATTAATTTAATTAAATACTCTAATTAATATATGCCGATAACAATTCTATGGGAAGCTAAGGCGATAATTAATATATGTCGATAGGATTTGCCGATCGGGTGGTTAATTATGATTAGGTGGTTATGATTTCATATATGCCGATAGGATTTGTTAATTAATTAATTTCAAATCAAATTAATGTCCTTATAAATTATAGAATAATTAATAAATAGAAATAATCATATATAGCGATAGGATAAATACAACTAGTCATATATACCAATAGGATTTGCTGATCAGGTGGTTATGATTTGGTTTTCATATATGCCGATAGTAATTAATTACAAATTGAAAGATATAAATGTAAGGCTCGGCTCCCATAGATTTCATTTTTACCATTAACTATATAATAATTAACAATGCTTAGATGTGAGGGGTATTTAGAGTTTAAAGTTTACTTATATAAAAAATTTATACATTTTATTAATATTAAATGTATTGATTTTAAAAAAATAGACCGCACAATAGTGCGGGTACTAAACTAGTATTACTAATAAGTATAGAATTACTTTAAAAAATTAAATAAAAAATAAATATTTTATATAGTTTTTAGCTCTTTAAAAAGCGTGCATGAATAGTCCAAAGACAGCCTTTGTGGGACGGAGGGAGTACTAATTATGCAAGTTCACAAATGCAACTTATATGCTAAATTGACCATAGTATATGTTGTCATATACTCATTATTGAGAAATCAATGGAATGACAGACAAGATGAAATTTCAAACATTTCATGGATTATGAAACTCTACCATTTCATTTGAAGTTCTGTTCTTCGTCCGAAAAGACGCCAACGAGAGGTGGATCAATAAATTTGATACCTTTCAAACTTTTGTCCTGTATAAAAAAAATACTATGGGTTATATACTTCTATCGGCCCTAATGTCTTTCATGTCCTTTTTTTAAACAAGAAAGAATTTGGTTGTTTGGCAAGGCAAACTAGTCAAGAGCTGATACTTCTGAAAACAGTATCTGAAGGGTAAGTCAAGCTAGAGAAGATGATCCCAAGATGAGATAGACGGTCGGCTGCTTGATTATCATTCCTAAAGACACGAGAGATCTCATATTCTGAAAACATGCTCAGAGCATACAGTGAGTCGGATACCAGCATCTCGATCTCGCCCGAGCAAGACATACCTAACTTGAGACTTTTGATAATACTGAGATTATCGCCTTCAATGCAGATACGCGAAATTTTTAGTTCTACTGCTTTAAGCACTCCTTTCCACATACCAAAACATTCTGATCCAAGAACAGAGGGAAATGGGGAAGGGCCAGATTCTGCATAATGAGTACGCCCCGCACTATCCCTGATGAGAAATCCATATGAACCAATGTTGTTGGAGGATAAAGCTCCGTCAAAGTTGAGCTTGTACTAGTCTCCTCTCGGTTTTGTCCATTTAGCTATGTGTTTTCTGTTGTTCCCTAGATTTGGGTTTTTATTGTGAATGCTCTGTTCTGTACTTAAGTTGTCAATTTTTGCCTTTTCCCAATTAGTTATTTGGGTTATTGTGAATGTTGATGTTGTTTTAGGATTAGGAGTAACATTGTTGAAGAGGGCTTTGTTCCTGAAATACCAAGAGTACCACTAAGCTGTAGCAAGTGATGAGAATTTTGTTTTACTTAGTGATGTGTAAAGGGTGCATATTGTTTCATTTGTGTTGGAAGTAGAGTCGTAGGGACATCGAATTGTGTTATAGATTCTTTGGGAGAGGTGTTGTACCAAACCTCCTTTCATGCCCTTCTATTGATACATCAATAAACCCTCACCCTAAGTTTGTATAATCGAAAAAATAAAATAAAAGTGGTTGAGTGTGGAGTAGGAGATAATTTTACATTTTTTTTAAATAAAAGGGAAGAAAATTCATGTGTAGTCCATCCTAAATTCCTAATACATCTTTATCATAGAGTTGTATATTTGATAAATCATAAGTTTGAGCCTTTATTAGTTTTTAATTTTATACCTTAATTTTTTTTTAAAAAAATATATGTGATATATATAAATTTATTTGATTATATAAATATTTTTTATATATTAAAGGAAAATTACAATTAATATGTGACCGTAAAAAAAATAATGAAGTCAATTTGTAGCCAAGTGTAAAAAAATCCGTAGCACTAATAGCAGGTAAAACCACTGGAAAAAAAAGCCTTGTCGTGCAAGATCCTGGAAAATTCCGAAAGAGTGTGAACAAATCCCAAAAGGGTTTGAATAAACCTTTACGATGCCCCGGTTTGAAAACCCCTTATTTCTTACGAGTAATAAAATCCATGTCCATTTAGGCCGGTTCTTCTTGTTGTATTTTGCATGGGTGGCGTGCGACTTCGTTTCTAGTGTGTCTGAGCGATTTTCTTCTTCTTTGTTGGGGTTCTGGCGGGGTCGGGACTGGCCAGGGTTGTGACAGTGTGTACGGGACGACTCCGTGTTTAGAAATGCTTTCTTGGAGGTTCGCCTTCACTGCCCATATGTGTTTTCTGATGTATTGCTGGCCAGCGGTGCTACTTCTTGGTAGTGCTTGGCTTCATTCTTAGTCTACTTCCCAACTTGTTAGTTTTAGGTGTGCTTAGATTTTTCCTATCGTTGAGTACGCGTTGTCTCTTTTATTGCGCCCTTTTATGATTTTCTATTGTATGTTTCGACGGTTTTTTGTCTGTCGTGTGGTTGGTCTTTCGAGATTTAGATTTGTATGATCTCGAATTCTTACTTTATCAAAAAAAAACTGTTAGGGCCGGAAATCACGTGTGAGTGACTAACCTGATTATACAGATGAAAACTCAAAAAAGTCGAATAACAAATGGGTGACAGGTTGGGTGATTACTCGACCCACTTAACCATTCGTTTGTCTACCATGTGATTGGCGATATAAAATTGTGCAGTAAATAAAATTAAGTTTACATAAAACCCCCCATTATATATAGTTCTTTACACTTAACCACCCGCTAAAAACGAAATTGCATAAAACCACCCATTAAATGGGTTTTGTTTTCAAATCACCACCCACCACATCATTCTATTGGAATTCCATTAAATATAGTATATTTTAATATTTTATACTTAAAATCTAAATTTTAAACTTGAATATATTTAAATTATATTTATTGTAGGGGTAAACACTTATATTACTATATTAGGGGGAAAAACGTGTACAAATTTAAAATTTATTTGAAGGACGGAGGTTCTAAATGTGAAAAATATTATATAATTTTATTTAAAAAGTCAAACAAATTTTACTAACGATACATTTAATAAAAATACTTTTGAGCCTGGAAAAATATTATTTAAACAATATTTAGATATTTTTTTTGTCATTTTTAGTATATATTGCAGGTGTTTACAAATATGAAAGAAAATGAGAAATCAATTATTAGCATGAAAATAATTATTAAATTTAAAGAATGCTAATGACTTATAAAATTATTTTAGTTTTGATTAAAAAGAAGTCTATAAAATTTATAACCATTTTTAGGACTAAAATAGAACAAATTTGTTCATATATACATCAAGTTTTAAAAAATATTTTTAAAAAATTTAATCAAATATATTTTTATATGTATTTGACATTTTAAGTTAAATAAAAAATTAAAATAATGTAATATCATATATATTTGGCAAAAACCTAATAAAAATAAGCAACGGGTGGTGATTTGAAAACAAAACCTATTTAATGGGTGGTTTTCTGTAATATTGTGTTTAACGGGTGGTTAAGTGTAAAATGATACATTTAGCGGGTGGTTTTCTGTAAATTTCCCTAAAATATTATATATTTATAAAAAAAAAAGAAAAAAAGAAAAGAAAAAAAAGAGCTATAAATCGCAGACGGAACAGCCGGGTCCCGTTGGTATTCTCTCTCATGGTGGCTGTCGGTAGTTGTGAGAGGCTGAGATCGGGATTTGGGATTTGCGAGTATAACCACCAACGCTGATCGGCTGATCCGTTCCGGGAAACTATCGGCTAGCTGGCGATCAGAATCCGATCGATTATTCTAAAGAAGTTCCAAAGTTAGTCAGATCGGATCGACAATGTCTTCAGTCTTCAACGGCGATGAAACGGCTCCGTTTTTCGGTTTCCTTGGTGCAGCTGCCGCGCTCGTCTTCTCCTGTAACTCTCCTGATCTATTATCATCTCCGCTTGGGAATTAGGGTTGATTTGATTTTTTATGATTCAATTTTGCCGTTACAGGTATGGGGGCGGCGTATGGGACGGCAAAGAGCGGTGTTGGCGTGGCGTCGATGGGTGTGATGAGGCCGGAGCTGGTGATGAAATCGATTGTTCCTGTGGTTATGGCTGGTGTCTTGGGTATTTATGGTTTGATTATTGCTGTGATTATTAGTACTGGTATTAACCCTAAGGCTAAAGGTTATTACCTCTTTGATGGCTATGCTCATCTGTCTTCTGGTCTCGCTTGTGGTCTCGCCGGTCTTTCTGCGGGCATGGCCATCGGGATAGTCGGTGATGCTGGTGTCAGGTATGCTTTTATCTAGTTTCATTGTTGGTGAAATTGCTTTGATTTTTGTCACTTTGTTGTTGTTGTTGTTGTTGTATGATTGTATCCGCTTGAAATCTTTGTCTTGATTCCATCCTCAAATTTAATGACGGCTTTGAATTTAATCATTGGTTTTTTGTAATTTCCCGCCCTTCTTGAAAACTGTATTAGTTGAGTTTCATTAAGAGAAGCCAATGAAATTGATAATTTAGCTTATTGGTAGCTAAGAATTTGTTCATCTACTTTTGTTGCGAAATTGAGTTGTTTCCATCCCTTTATCACATCCTTATCCATCTTAATTAGTGATCATGTTGGCTTTAGATATGAACTGGATGAATGTGTGCTTTTGTAGTTGATTAAATCTAGTGACTTTTAATTGTTTTGTCCTTTTGCTATTTTTTTGCTTGTTTAAATGCTTCAACTGGTTACACGTTATTGATTAAAACCACTGGTTATGAAAGTGAGTGGGTTTTGTTGCTTGAAAGTAGTGTTTCAGCAGAGGGTTTGCATCAGGGACTTTTTATTTGAATTTTAAATAATGGCTGTAGTTGTTGCCTTACTGAGATCAATGAGTAGCAGTTAAGGTTGCCTTGTATTTCTCTTGGGAGTCCTTATAGTGGTTATCAATGAGGCAGTGATTCATGGGGATCTCGTTGTTGAATGTCTACATACATCTTTTTCTTCTTTTTTTCTGCTTGAAGCTTTATACATGATATGGTTGTGTCAATCATGGATGTGCTTGTTTTCTATGATTAACTCTCTTTCTTTTTCTAGTTCCATTATTGTGGTTCAATTTAGTTATGATATGTGCATGAAGCTTGAGCTTGTTGTGCTAGGGGAAGGCTATGGTTCATCCAATGCCTGAAGGCCAAAAGCAGTAATTTTTTCTACCTAAAAGTGGCCAGTTTAGTGAAGTCTTTGTTTCTAATTCCAATGGTGCATTACAACTATTTTTAGGCTACTTCCTACCTGAAAGATCCAGTGATGGGAAAACTAATGTACTAATGTGGTTGCTTCATCTTTTGACTTGTTAGAACAATTTGCAATCTGCCATTGGTTCTTAAAGGTGCTATCACAGTCACCTTCTTCAGTAGCAGTAGTAGTGTTGCATACTTACAAGAGAATAAAAAATCTTTAATTAGTTATAAATCTCTGGCTGGCTGAAAGTTCTGCTACTAGAGGCATTATTTTTCTCCAGATCACCCGTGGTGGTGCACTGTCTTTGTTAGCTTTGTCATTCTTTTCTTACGCTTCTGAAAATATGTCGGTACTTTTTTTTTTGTCTGCTGCTTGATATGTCCATATTTTCCAGATTGATAGATTGTTACATTACTGAAAAATATGTTCTATGATAGGATTCTTCCTTTACTACGATGATGATTTGTTTTTTATATGTGTGCTGCGTCTCCTAATAATCATGTCTTCCTTCCAGAGCCAATGCACAACAACCAAAGTTGTTTGTTGGGATGATCCTCATTCTCATTTTTGCTGAAGCTCTTGCTTTGTACGGCTTGATTGTCGGGATTATTCTCTCTTCACGCGCTGGGCAGTCGAGAGCTGAATAGGGTATTCCCTCGCCGTAGTTGGTTCGATTCCTTCTTCCATCTCCTGAGGCCTGAGGGTGTCTTTTCTTCTTGATAGGTAAGAGTTTGGTTGGTCAAACCGAGTACATTCAGCTGGCGTTGTCTACCCAGCAGGGCTACATATATTGTTTCTCAAGTGTTTGTCATAACACTGAATTAATACTTCTGTTACCTCCTAAACAAAGTGGTTCTGTAACTCTGTGTTGCTATTCACTTTGGTACTATTCTGTTTGGAGATGTGAGTTTGAATTCCATTTGCCCGTGGTTTTGTGTATGTAATTTATTGGCAGATTTGTGTAATTTACTCACAACCCTTTATAGTTTGCGTTTACAGAATATACCTCATCAAATTAACTAAACAAAACATTAAATTATACTTGCATTATTATGGGGAAAACAATACTATTTCTTTTACTTACAACTTGTCACTTGTTGCAAAAAAAAATCTCATATTTATTTACTTATTATTTTTTTAAAAATGAAGGGTTTTGCTAGATACACCACAAATCACAAGGTTAAAATTGCACGTCCTTAAGGACGTGCAAGTCTTGTGTCTAATTAATACTTCCTCCGTTAAAAAATATAGGTCTTTTTAGGCTTAAAATTTTGCTTAGAAATATAAGTCCTTTTAGATTTTCTAGGCATTGGGTTAAGAGAAAGGTAACTTTTTGAGTTGTTTTATGAAATGTTATTGATTGTTAATGGTTGTGAATAATTAATGAGGGATATAAAGGTAATAAGTTTATGATTTTATTAATTTGTGTGCAAATGTCTAAAATGACTTATATTGTTGAACGGAGGTAGTATTTAAAAAAAAAAATTAACCCATTTTAAGGACGTGCATGATTTGGGGTGTATATAGCCAAGGCGAAAATTAAATAATATTTAATCTATTCATATCAATTCACTCTTATCTTAAAAACACTCATATTTCTTCACTAATTATTATGAAAAAGTGGATAGTGTTTCTTATGCTTATTCATTCATGTTTATGGTAGACCATCTCCTCTCTCTAGAAAACTAGAGAGAGGGAGGTCGGAAAAATCCCTTTGGGGTTCAAGATTCCGGTCGGCCGTGTGCACGTCTGGGGTGGCTCTATCGCCGTCTTGTTCTTGCGTCGCTCTCGCTGACATATAATCCTCCGTTAAGAAAGACATTTCTTCCGCAACCCACTAAACCGAACGAAAAGCTCTATCTCTTTGGGGCTTTTGCAGATTCGGGGTTGAGAAGCTCGAGACAACTTTCTTTCTAGCCCAATTCGACCATCCTAGCCCTGATCTCCTAGATCTAGGGTTTGAATTCTTGTTTTCTTTTGATATTTCGGCCCCTGGTTGATTTTCCTTTTCGATACTTTCGGTGTGTTCTTGGGATCTCGGTCCTCGCTTTGGCTTGTCCCCTTTCAGAACCCCCTTACAAATTTCGCCCCATCTTCACACTGGCGGCCTTTTCCATCTCCCCATCGTCCTTTTCTTCCTCCCCTCCCCCCTTCTTTGAAATCCCGCCTCCCATGCTCCTCTTCCTCAGTCTGCTTCCAAATCCGATTGGCTCTTGCTAGTCTCCCTCCTCTTCTCTTGGGGCCCTCTCTCAGTGGCCTGTTGGTGTCTCGTCGGCCCCTCCTCGAGTCTTCGTCATTGCCTGGGCTGCCTTCGGCCTCCTTGTCGGCCGATGGTTTTGGTTGTGCCGTTTTGCCTGCTTCTCTAGCCCTTTTGCTTTCCTTGGGCCCGGTGGTGCATGTTGTAGCTTGTCTTGGGCCCATTTTGTGTTGCTTGGGCCCAAGGTTTAGGATTGAACTCTAAGTTGTCCGGATGGAAAAAATAAATAAAAATCCCGCAAGGGTATCAAACCCCGCTCGTATGGGCGTGTTCTAAATCTCGTTAGGGTTTTTGGGTGCTCTTTATTGAGGCGATATGTGGCTCTACAGTGGCGTGACTTGACGATCTTCTCCGTGAATTTGGTTCTAGCTATCGGAGTCGGGATAGGTTGGGGGTCGTGGTAGTGTGTATCATGGCGTTTCCTCTACTCGGGTTGACTGTTTCCCTGAAGTTCGTCCTCACTGTCCACGGTATGATCGGGTCCTAATGTATCGTTGCTCTACGGTTTTGCTTTATAGTGGGGTTTGACTTCGTCTGTCGTCTTCGTCCACTTCCAATTTGGTTTAGATCTGCTTGGGTTTTTTTTTTTTGTAGAGTGTGTTTGCTTGAGTTTGCACCGTTATGTATTGTTGTATGTTTTGGTTTGGCCGACCTTCGAGTTTCGGATATGTCTGAACTCGAATTCTTATCTAATAAAAAAACATTATGGTAAGAGCTTTTTTTAGAAGGGAAATTTTTGGCTGACAAGAGATCTAACTAATATCATCATGTTGGATGAGATCATAAAGACCAGTATTAGTGTGGAGCATATGTCTATCAGGATAGTGACAAATGTGTACAACCTTATATGCCACTCTCTTCTTCCTTCTTCTCCCTCATTTAAAGTTGAGGTACCTAGGACCTGTTGGTTCATGAGCAAAACCCATGCCACTAGAGTCTACAGGGTTGACTCTATTACCTGAACGGGACACATGTGAAAATTCAAATTTTCCACAAAACGTTAGTGATTTAATGTCTCCCATAATAAGTTTAATATCCCATGGGCATTTTCCGGTTTGTTTTAGGTGGTTAATTACAATTTGAAAGTCTCCTTCAATCCGTAAATTCTTAATGTTCAGTTCTCCTGCCTTGATCATTCCTTCTATAAGAGCTAAAGCCTTAGTGCGTAACGGTGATTGCTTATCGAGGTTCGAGTATCCTATGTGGATGGGGTTGCCTTCCCAGTTTCGAATGATGCACAGAGGATTCTCCCGATCCAGGAGAAGCCCCAATTAACTTCTTTCGTTTTCTTATTTGGACGAGGTAGTTTTGGAGGGTCACATTCAATTCCGGGCCTTCGTCCAACTATCAATTTAGGATACAATAAATGGGTTTACATCTCTTTCAGAGGGGATGTTGCCGTCTTGGAAGAGAACCTTATTTCTAAAGTACTAAATTTCCCTTGACTTTGTCGCTAGCTCTTCATTTGTTCTCTCTGACGGTTTTTCGACAAGTATTGTCATAGTGAGTTTGATGTCTCTATGTGCGTTCTTGAAAATCGACAAGGCATCATGAACATTGGGAATCAATAATGTTGGTTTGTTGCTCAATTCACACTCAATGAAAAGATGCATTGTGTCCTCGTATGCGTGGTTGCACAACACATGTTGTGGAGACAGAAGTACCACTTTGTGCTAGTAGGTCTTTTGTAAGTAAGCTTGCTTGACTTATTTTTCAAATGAAGTTTCTATCTTAAGAGCTTTTTTATATGTAAAAACACTCTCATATTTATTTTGTTTTGATTATTGTTTTTTGAAAATTGAATAATATTTGTTTTTGGTGGATATTGGGTAATATTTCTACTCATATTATCTCGCTTATGTAACTATTGTGTAAAAAATGAATGATGTTTTTTCTTCTAGTTATTCCTTTATATTTATGGAAAAAAATGAAGCAATTTTTATATGTTACACTAGATTGGAGCATTAGATAGAAGATATGTAACCCACAAGGAGTGCGACGAGTTAATTGGAAACTTTCATCTTTAATAAGAGATCTGGGTCCATATTGATTATATCCGCAGTCGGTGGGACTAAAACCATTGGTTTTGTAAAAAAGTAAAATATTTGTAACTTAAAAATGGTATTTCTATATTATACTTAAGAAATAAAATAAGAATCTACTTAGAAAATCCAAAATATAAATTACAACCAATGTGTGATGGTTGACGCCCTAAAAAAAATGCAAACAAAATCAATCACGTAAATATCAGAAAATACATTTGTGCGGTTTGTGCCCATAGATTGCAGATCGAAGCCCAAACCCAGGCCCGTTATATTCTCTCTCCTTGTGGCCTTTACCTCTCGGTATCTGAAAGGCCGAGATCGGGATTTGAGATTTTGCAAGTGAAACTACCAACACCGATAGGCTGATTCCGCTCCGGGAAAACTACTTTGATTACTTGATCAGAATCCGATCGATTATTCCACAGAAGTTTTGAAATTAGTCGGATCGGATCGACAATGTCTTCAGTCTTCAACGGCGATGAAACGGCTCCGTTTTTCGGCTTCCTTGGTGCAGCTGCCGCCCTCGTCTTCTCATGTAATTTCTCCTGATCTATTCTTATCTACGCCCGGGATCTACTATCTAGGGTTTCATATTGTGATTTTGATTTGATTTTTTATAATTCAATTGTGGCGTGGCAGGTATGGGGGCGGCGTATGGAACGGCGAAGAGCGGCGTTGGCGTAGCATCGATGGGTGTGATGAGACCGGAGCTGGTGATGAAATCGATTGTTCCTGTGGTTATGGCTGGTGTCTTGGGTATTTATGGCTTGATTATTGCTGTGATTATTAGTACTGGTATTAACCCTAAGGCTAAGGGGTATTACCTCTTTGATGGCTATGCTCATCTGTCATCTGGTCTCGCTTGTGGTCTCGCCGGTCTTTCTGCCGGTATGGCCATAGGGATCGTCGGAGATGCCGGTGTCAGGTCTGCTTTCATCTTGTTTGCAAATTGTTTGTTGAAATTGCTTTGTTGTTTGTTGTTGTATCCGTTTGAAATCTTTGGACCTCAAATTGCTCCTGCTGTTGAATTTCCATTCAGAGAAGGCCAATTGAATTTATAATATAGCTTATTGGGAGCTAGGAACCAGTAATTCTTTTTTCAATGACTTTAGTTGCTCTAAATTGAGTTGTTTTCATCCCTTTTTAACATCCTTGGCTATTTTGATTAATGATTATACTGTTTTATTGCATTCATATATTGCACGTCAATGGACTGTGGTAGCTAATTATCTTAGATACCAACTGGATGAATATGAATGTGATTATAGCGAATTGGATTAGTGTTTCTGTATCTGATTAAAGGTAGTGACTTGGTTTGTTTTTCAATTATTTTGCATGTTCAAATGCTTCAACTAGTTACACTTTTTCTTATTACTCCCTCCGTATCGCAATACTTGTAGTTTTAGAGTAGTAAGGTTGTATCAAAAAACTTGTTGTTTTAGCTATAATTATTATCTTTATAGGTAATGATTGCTATTTTTATAGGTAATAATTGCTACTTTTAAGTACTTTAACCTATAAAAGTAAAGTAAATATAGGTTTTGTTAATAAGCGTGTATAGAGCTAAAACAACAAGTATTGCGATACGGAGGGAGTATTATTGAAATCACTGGCATAGGGTATCAGTAGTGACTAGTGGTTGTAGTTGTAGTAATTGTTGATACTGATGCGGGCATTTTCAGTTTCTGTGCAATGGTAATGATTAGGCAGGTTGTACTTGAGTCCTCTGAGGCAAGCAGTTTCACTTTCTCTTTGTAAATTTTAATACTGGCATGTATATAGTTATTTCATTATGCTCGATGTCTCTTGCATTTGTTTCGGAGTAGGAAGAAAAGAAAACTCACACTGCATACCTATAAGAGAAGAAATATTCTGGAGTTATAAATTATATCTCTGGCTGGCTGTGAAGTTCTGCTAGAACCATTATTTTTCTCCATCATATGCATGAACCATGGCGATGCATCTTTCTTTTATGCATTTGTGGATCCTTATTTCTCAAGTGATTCGGTCTCTCAAGATCTTTGGTTTCTACCCAGACCCAATGAAAAAAAATTGGATCACCTGTAGACTCTTTGAGACAGATTTTGGTCTAGTTTCTATTAGAAGTATTAGAAGGCTCTTGTCGAGTAGACCTGGTTGCTATAAGAATTAGTGATTGTGAGTTGTAGGTAGGGAATCTGAACTTATTTAGGTTGTTCTTTCTGCGGCTTGATTTGCCCATACGAGACAGTTTGATTAAATTTTTGTTGATCTACAAGTCTCTTGTTTGAGTAATGCGATCAAAACAACAGATCTCTCTATTGATCTCATAATAATATTTGTACGAGACTGGTAAGATGCTGGACTTTATTCTGTATCATGTTTTTCAGATTGATACATTGTTATTCAACAATAGAACATGGACTGTAATTTTACTACTATCATCGTGCTCTCTTTTGTAAATGCTTGTTGGGTTCCCCTTCCTCTAATATTCATGTTTTTCTTCCAGAGCCAATGCACAACAACCAAAGCTGTTCGTTGGGATGATCCTCATTCTCATTTTTGCTGAAGCTCTTGCTTTGTACGGATTGATTGTTGGGATCATTCTCTCTTCACGTGCTGGGCAGTCAAGAGCGGAATAGGGTATTCCCTTTCCCCTTGTTAGTTTGATTCCTTCTTCCATCTCCTGCTGTCGTCATTCCGTCTTGATGGGTTAGAGTTTGGTTGGTCATGCTGAGTACTTCCAACCGGCAACCGGAGCTATCTGCCTAGTAGTGCTCCATTGTTTCTAAAGTGTTTGTCACAGAACTGAATTAGTACTTCAGTTAATTAACAAAGTGGATCTGTAGTCTTTCTATTTGCTTTGATGCTTTTGTTTGGACATTTGAGGTTGAATTCCAGTGTCCGTTATTCTCAAGTCTCTCCCATTCTCATTCCTGTTGAACTTGTATAGTTGTATGCACTGTGGGCTAGCAGTTGTACAAGTTTTGGGGTTCTATCTTTCAAAAGAAGTTATATTGCTAATTGCGTCATGTGCATCATTTCACGTATTTCTAAAAAAATAAAATATTCAAACTATATACCAAATATGAGGTCTCAAAAAGGTTTCTCATGGATTCCATGTGTTGCCTCTAGCAGATGTCATAAAGAGAAGACTCATTTTGCTTCAATTTCATCATCATCTTCATTTGCTAGTATTGTCATTTCGCTCTTTAGTTTTTCGGTGTTATCTTCTTTGTGATTTTGTTTTGTTCGTGGTTTTTTGTTCCCATTTGTATCGGTTTGTCCGCTACCAATTCTTTTGGCTTCTTGACCCACTTAGCTTGTTCAGAGCGTCGAAGTATATAAGGCCACAAGGGTTTCTTTCACTTTTGTATGACTTGTTGGTGGGTTGATGAAATCGAACCTATTTTGAATGTCGTGCAACTTGTTGAAACTTATTTTGAATAAACTTGATTAAATAGAAACAACAATAATAGTATATCCCACTGAAATCAGGGTGTACGCACCTTTTTTTCCGACTAGGTCGAGAGGATCTGCGCGTAAGCAAAATGTGTTACTTAGGAAGCGCGATACGGGAAATGTAGCACACAACTAGTGTTCGTCGACTCGGACAACACTCCTCCACTGCGCCATGTCACGTGTCATCTCCTTAATGAGTCCAAAAAGTAACGATCATGTCTTGTTTAATCACCTCATCTCCTCAATAAGTCGTTTTGAGATTTTTTTCACATTTAGCAAAATATAAGTCATTGTACAATTATACCAATTTGGTCCCATATTATTTTTAAAATTTATTTTTGCAATTTAAATTTTTTAAATTGAAAGAATAAAGTTGTAGATACTTCGTAAAATTTCAAGTTGCTTTTTTTTATAATCCACCGCTTCCGTATGAACACCGACTCTACCTTATTCTCTACCCGCCTCTTGATTTGTCCTTAATGAAGCATCATACTCCTTAATTGGATCAACCTCTAGATCAATGATTCAATGAATAACGTTTCTCGAGAAGACGATCGAAATATCATCGGTTTTGAATCATCCCTTTGCCCTTCCACTTGTGCACATTCACCCTCCCCTTTGGCACCGATATTCTTCATCACTCAGTGGAGAGTTGTTTAATTTTTTAATTTTTTTTTAATAAAATCTTTGATTAGTCATATATATAGGTGGATGTATTTTGAGTCGAAGTTAAAGTACTCCGCAAATGGGTTTTGGTTGCTGGAGTCGGGACAGGCAAGGGCCGTGGTAGTGTATATTGTGGCGACTCCTCTTTCCAGGTTGACTGCTTCCCTGGTTTCATCCTCACTGCCCACAGACCACAGGATGATCGGGTCCTGATGTGTCGCTGGCCTGCGGTGCTGCTTCTGGTGGTGCTTGGCTTCGTCCGCCATTTTCGTCCTTATCTTGTTTGGTTTTGCTTCGTTTTTGTAGAGCTCTCTTGTATGTGTTATGCACTGCTTTGTATTTTCTTTCGTTTGACGGTTTACCGTCTGCCGATTTTATCGGCCATCGAGGTTTAGGCCTGTCTGACCTCGAATTATTACCTAATAAAAAAAAAAAAAAGTTAAAGTACTCCGGTGATTTTAGTTTCTCTGGTTTATACATCTACACATAAATTCAATTTAAAACTTAGCATACTTCCAATTTAGTTTACCATCACTTAACTGATTATAAAATTTGGCTCCAAGTTACTCCATACTAGGATCAAATATTGAGAGTTAATTTACTGATGGAAATTGAAGAGTCAATAGTGCAATCTAATCCTTAATTTGTGTGTAATCACCTAAAAACGACTTATATTAAAGAAGTGAGGGAGTAATGGAGTATCAAATTCAAAAGACTATTTTTTTATTAGACCTGAGCAAACATGGGCCGACCCGTCCGGAAAAATATGCGGACTTGGACATAGTAGTTGGCTCAAGCTGGCCGACGGGTCTGGCCCGGTAGGCTCAGAGGACGGGGCTTGGGCAAAGGGTGAAGCCCAAGCGGGCCGACAGGCCCGACCCAGTTTTATACTCCCTCCGTCTCAAAATACATGTCTTTTTAGCCCATATAATTTTGTCAAAAATACATGTCTTTTTAGATTTAATCATTACACTTAACCTGCTTTTACATCTAATCATTACTCTAATTTTTACATCACCCCTACTCTCCTCCTCACAAATAAAAAAAGAAACAAATACAAGTCTAATCATTACACTTAACCTACTTTTTACATCTACTCCCGTGGTTCCAAAATAAGTGTCTTTCGTCTTTTAGTGCACGTTTTTCAATGAGTTAAAAAATCTATAAAATATTATTATTTTAGTTAAATTTTTTATACAATATTATACTTATTATTAATAACTATGAAATTATATAAAAACTTTGATTAAAAAAATAATATTTTATAAAGTTTTAACGCCTTAAAAAACGTGCCGAAAAGGTAAGTGACACTTATTTTGGAACGGAGGGAGTAATAACTACACTTAACCTACTTCTTAATTCCCGTGATTCATCCTAAAAAGACATGTATTTTGAGACGGAGGGAGTAATAATATTATATATAATGATAATTATATAATTTATATAGAGTATTGTAAAAATATACACATAATTCCTATAATTTATAACTATATTACCGGTGTCATACTACTGCTACGTGCTAACTATTCCCAATCATAAACTCTCTCATCTTTAAAATCAAATCCAATTGAGAAATAAAACCCCCAAATGCTCTATCTCGCATAGCTCGAGTGCCGCTTGAAAGTATTGGTACACTATAACGTTGATTTGCATTTGTTAGTAAGCTAGTATTGTCCAAATTTGCCTCACATTTGAAAGTATTAATACAATGTTGTGATTTGCCACTTTTTTTTAGTTCGATTTCGGACAGAAAACGAATTTGAGATGCTAGACCCGCTTGACCTTGTAGGCGGTCCAGCTCGACAAAGAGGGCAGGTTTGGACAAGAAACTAGACCCAAATATCGGACCTGATCCAAGCCCAGTCCGATGTAATGAGCTAAAATTTTAGTCTAGGCCTAACTCAAGCCCGGCCGGCCCGGCCCATGCTCAGGTATATTTCCGATTACAATTTACAACACATCCAAAACACAACTAAAAACTCATTTTCCAACCCCAACCGGTTTATAAACTTGTGAGAATTTGGAGGTGGAAGTTTCTCGCAGTTCCTCACTTCCTCCGCAAAGCTGATTTTTTTCCCCCTTATATATTGCGTCACGGCTTACGTAGGGCAGCCCCTCGGCCGCTCCGATACGGTCCTCTCGCAGTTGACTCTTCTTTTCGCGGGTTGGGAAAATCGCATATTCTCGTCCGTTGAACGTATGGACCGTATGGTGGTATGCCACCACGACTAAATCAGAGAAACTCCATGGGCGTTTCCTCCGTGTATTTTTCCTCGATCTCGGCTTTCCTCCTCCCCAAGCTTCTGATTTCTTCTATAACTAGGTTTCAGCCACCAACAATTTGACAGA
This sequence comes from Persicaria tinctoria, assembly GCA_037127255.1. NCBI lineage: Eukaryota > Viridiplantae > Streptophyta > Magnoliopsida > Caryophyllales > Polygonaceae > Persicaria > Persicaria tinctoria. Next base: position 16,003,031 of record JBANSL010000012.1, read on the forward strand.
GATATCGCTGGATTTCTTCCCCTGCATATGAGCATTGTTTGGAGGTCTCGATTCAAGGCGGCGGCGAGAATGACAGAAGAGATTAGCAAGGCTGACTTTTCCACATCGGCTACTGCTATGCCAGCGGCGGAGGCCGCCTCCACGTCTAGGTGGAAGATTTTGCCCTCCGTCCTCCGATGGATCCCTACTTCCACCGATAAAATCATCGCCGCCGAGAAACGTCTCCTCTCTTTAGTCAAGTAAATTTCCTCTTGATTCTGTTTTTTATTTGATTTGGTTTAGCTGTTGTGTTTGTTTTACTGGATTGATGTCGGTAGCCGTTTGATTTCACCCCTAATTTGGGTTTTCAAGCTCATCGTTCAGATGTCGGCGGCATCTTCCTGGCACTTCGAAATTGAATTTCAGAACTTGCTCCTAAACCCTAATGAACTTATGCAATACCTGATCAGAAAGCATCACTTTCTGTTCATCATATCTGTACTACAATATCTATAACTAAAACTGATTTCTCTTTCTAACTGAATTTTGGGTCTTTAAACGTTGTACTGGTTGCTTCATGATTCCTGGATTGTCAGCCAGAGGAACTCATTTACCTATGATGATTGTGGATTTACTTTTTCGTACTTTCATATTTTAAGTTTGTCGTTTAGAAGTAGAAGTCTTGCTGTTTGTTATGATAATGGAATCTCAGAACTTGCTCCTGATGAATTAAATCAATTCCTGATTGGAAATTTCGGATTCTGTCTATTTTGTAAGTAAATGAATGTCCTTTCTATAGCAAAGATTTACTCCGTTGCAAAGCTGCAAGTACTCGAATTATGGTTCTTCGAATGTTGTAATGATTGCACTCATGATTGGAGATTTTGTGTTGAGTTCAGGACTCCATATGTGCAAGAGAAAGTTGACATTGGTACTGGGCCACCAGGTTCAAAGGTCAGGTGGTTTCGCTCCACAAGTAATGAGTCAAGGTTCATAAACACAGTTACATTTGATAGCAAGGAGGACGCCCCAACTATTGTCCTTGTCCATGGATATGGTGCTTCTCAGGGCTTCTTCTTTCGGAATTTTGATGCTCTTGCTAGTCGTTTTAGGGTGATTGCAATTGATCAACTAGGGTAATCTCCTCTTCTTTTTTTCTTTGATATTTTTGCACTTTGTTTCATGTTTTCAGAGATATTTAGATGTGTGATCTTGGTAAAATTAGCTATCTTTCATTTTTCTCATGCTGAATTTCTCTTGGAAAGCCCTACAACCAGAGGAGTTTCTGTTTGAAGAGACTTGTATTTATTAAATATTTGTGTGCTGTTGTCATTGAGTTTTTTCTGTGCTTCCTTTTCATGAACAAAAAACATGCTTATTTTTCAGGTGGGGTGGGTCAAGCAGGCCTGACTTCACTTGCAAGAGCACTGAAGGTTAGCTATTCTTATTGACTGTTGCTGATTTTTATAATGATCTGTAGTCAATTCGATATAAATGAGACGTATTAGACTTTCTCAATCCTCTTTAATTTCTGTTTCTATAATTTTCTACCGAACGGGCACTTATTGAAGCTTAATAAAGTGAGGATTGTAATTGTACATTTGGAGCAAGTATAGAAGAATTCCTTATGATGGTATTCCATTTGTTGCTTGGCTCCTACTTGGAACTTTACCATTCCACTATACTTTGGTCAAGAGATGATAGGGTTTGAGAAAGCTGTTATGGTTTGGATTTCAATATAACACTGTTTAAATTTAATTGGATTATCACTTTGGTTGGTCATTCTATTTATTTAATGTGCAAGTAGGAAAGTGATAAACCAAGTCTCTTAATTATGTTGCTTCTACGATACAGAAACAGAGGCATGGTTCATCGATTCTCTCGAGGAATGGCGTAAAGCAAAAAATCTCAGTAGCTTTATACTTCTTGGGCACTCATTTGGAGGTTATGTTGCCGCTAAGTACGCTCTTAAGGTAACTGCACTTGACATGAATTTTTACTTGACAGTGAAAATTTTCCACATAATTTTTTAACTGACATCTAACATCTTGTTAAATTATCTTTCAGCATCCTGAACATGTACAACACTTAGTTTTGGTCGGTTCGGCAGGGGTTTATTCAGACTTAGAGAAGGCAGAGAAGTTTACCCAGTTTAGAGCAACATGGAAGGGAGCTATTATAAATCATCTCTGGGAGTCAAATGTAACTCCACAAAAAATTATTAGGTACTTTATTTTTAAGTTTTACAGTCATCAAGTGATTGGATGTGCATGTTGATGGATTGTTTGCTTCTAATGTAGTGCCAACTATGCCATTCATGATCATGTTATAGTAGCATTTTAGAATTGTTTGGTCTTGATTTTTTGGAAAAACTGGCCACTTGTGGAACTGTTTGTGTTGTATATACAGTATCCTTTGCAACCACGTCTATAGTTGACTTGTTTCATCTGCCTCTATTTCTCTCGGAAGAAGTATTATTACTTGGTAATGACCTGCCAACTGATATGTAGAATCAGTTACTTTTTATGGTGCTGTATATTGGAACTGCCATCTGAGATGCAGTTTTGCTTTCTGACATGAACTACCAAAGTTTTTTTTTTTTTTTTTTCCATATACTAAGAGACCAATGTTTTGCAGAGGTTTAGGTCCATGGGGTCCTAATATAGTTCGTCGTTATACAAGCGCGAGATTTGGTGAGCACTCAATTGGCGACGTGTTGAATGAAGAAGAATCAAGATTATTAACAGGTAATCATGCATATGGTTGCTGTCATCTTCCATACATGAGTGTTCGATTACTAACATAGTAGCATGTACTGTCTCATGCAGACTATGTGTACCACACCCTAGCAGGCAAAGCTAGTGGAGAGTTGTGCTTGAAATACATATTCTCTTTAGGAGCACTTGCTCGGAAGCCACTGGTGCACAGGTTTGTCATTCCGTGCTTTTGTTGGTTTTGTTGTGTAGATACCTAGATGTTAAGTTAGTTATTATTTCAGTGGATGGAACACGATTGGACACTGCATTCTATATATCCTGCATAACTCTACAGGCAACTCTGATTAAATAGCTAATAATGAACGGCTAAACATACAAGAGAGAAAAACAATATAACAAAGGAAATAGATACAGAAATTCTGATGTGTTGATACCTTATTTAAGGACAATGAGTGACTTCAGCTACTAAAATGCAGTGCACCGGAATGGAAGGTTCCAACCACCTTCATCTATGGATTTGAAGATTGGATGAACTACCAAGGAGCCCAAGAAGCTCGGAAGCAGATGAAGGTCCCATGTGAAATCATTAGGGTTCCTCAGGTATATTGCATTCCCTTTATTCACAGTTTTGTGGTTTGAAAGGCAAGGAAATTCAATGAAAGTGCATAAAACCTCCGTTGTTAACACAATGTTTCATGGATGCAGGCTGGACACTATGTATTCATAGACAACACGAACGGTTTCCATTCCGCCCTTTTCTACGCTTGCCGTCGGTTCCTCTCACTGAACCCCGATAAAGAACCCTTGCCTAAAGGGCTGAATTTAGTTTAAAGACACATATGTATTTGTATCATGTATGTATTCAATATTTAGAGTACTCGTACAGATTGGGTTAGCAAGGGTGAGTTGATCATATGAGAAGGTCAAATGCACTAGTATTTATTTAGCTATTTGTTCTGTGGAGCATGTAACATTTGATTTGGTTGATTGGTGAAATTTTCAATAAGATGTCCTCCATCTTTACAGTAATTGTAAACTCATGATGTTTTATAAGTGCTTAATCACATCTTACATAGTCCTTTTTCACACTGTATAATGTTTCACCATTTTTGGGGCGATGTTAGCCACACATTCTTCATTCGCACCATAATTTGACATTAAAAAAATACCCTTTTGAGATTTTATTGTTCTTGTTGGTCTATCAGGATTCAGGAGCATGGGTCCAAGTGTATGTTTTACTTACTGTTGAAGCCTGCAGGATTGTTGGGGCTCCATAAAGAGGGTGCACGTGCCTGTCAGCTGACTTCAAATAGACTAGGAGGAAATTTGTGGGGCCCTGTAGTCTTCACAAGTTTTGACGCCACTGTTTATCAGTGCTGTATTTCACTCTTTCCCAATAAAAGCAACCATCTCTCTTCATTATAACGGCTACTTTTCCCTCCACTTTAATCTGCCACGTGTCACCCTCTTTCTTTCTTTTTCCCGGCTAACAAATCAAAATTTCTTTTGGGATTTCATTCATGGAAGAAATTGAATTGGAAAGGGGACAAACAATTTACAAAAAAGAATCCACGCCCTTTCCATTGACTAATTGAATTACAATCACAGAAAGCAAAAAATCTGAACCTATTCATCAAAATCAGCCGGACGGGGAAGGGGGTAAAGTTGGGTCAACAGAGGAAGGTAGATCCAAATCCAACCCGACCCGACAACCTTCAAGCATGAACACTACATCAGCCATCGACGGCCTCTCAACCGGGTCGGGTGCCGTACACAGCAGACCCACTTTGACACCCAACAACAGCTCCTCCCACTCTGATGATTCCGGGCCAAGCTCAACCAAACCCGGGTCAAGCAGCTGAGCCACTTGCCCCGCCCGAAGCTGCTTCTTGACCCACTTGACAATGTCCTCATCGCCCTGATCAAACCCCATCGGCTTCTTCCCAGTCAGGATCTCCAGCAGCACGATCCCGAAGCTGTACACATCCGACGCCCGCGTCGCCTGCCCGCACAGCGCGGCCTCAGGGGCGACGTAGCCCATCGTCCCGACCTGCGTGGAAGCCGAGGAAGACGCTTCGGCAGGCGGTGTGGCAACCGTCAGCCTCTCGAGCCCGAACTCCGACAAATGCGCCTCGAAGTCGGCATCGAACAGCACGTTCTGCGGCTTCAGGTCGCCGTGCACGAGCTCCACCGAGTGCAGGAAGGCGAGGCCGCGGGCAATGCCGAGGGCTATAAGGTGCCGCATTGGCCAATTCAGGACATGCCCGTCTTGGTGAGTTGCCTCTTGCAATAGGGTGCATAGATTGCCATTGGGCATGTAGTCATACACAAGCAGCCTTACATCGGGCGGTCCTGCGTAGTAGCCCCGAAGGACAGTCAGGTTCCGGTGCCTGACCTTTCCGAGTGTCTCAGCCTCCCTATGGAACGCCTGATCGTCGAGGAGCCCCTCAGGGAGTCGACGAATTGCGAGCACCGTCCCATCGGGGAGCACGGCCTTGAACATCAGCCCATGCTTTCCTCTGCTAAGTACATTCTCCTCATCGAAATGCCCGGTTGCCTCCAATGCCTCTGATAGGGCTACTTTGGTGTTGAACATGACAAGCTTCGGAATTCCATTGTTGCTTGATCCTCCACTACTCCTTCGGTTCCTCTCTGCCCCTGAGCTCCTACGAGCTGGGCTCGGTTTCCTTGAGCTCGTCGCCTTTTCCTTGAGCCTATTGCGGCATTGCAGGAGGCCGAATGCACAACCGCAACAGCACAAAGCCAGGACCAAAACTCCAGCCATTGACAGGCCACTGAACAAGATCAGTTTCTCCCTTCTCCTCCTCCTTACAGCTGCACATTCTCTCCCCAATGGCTTGCCACACAGATATCGGTTGCTCAAAAAGACCCGAGGATCAGTGAATTCTGAACCTAGATGTTCCGGTATCTCCCCTTCGAGATCATTGCTTGACAGATTCAAGTACTTCAAGCCAGGGACGATAGCGAGGCTCTGCGGGATTCGTCCTGTCAAACTGTTTGATGAGAGATTCAGAACCTTGAGGTTTGACAGCTTGGAGATTGAACCTGGAATTGCACCTGACAGATGGTTGGAGTCCAACAATACATGGCTCAAAGAGGTGCATTTAGACAGCTCCTCCGGGATTTCACCATCCAATCCATTTTCTCCAAGATCAAGCTCCCTCAGATGAGGCAAAAGGTGCAGAGAGCTAGGAATGTGACCGGATAAGTTGTTCGAACGCAGTTCAATCACTTCAAGCATGGAACAGTTGCCAATTTCAGGTGGGATAGTCCCTGAAACCTGATTATCAGACACAGATAGCACACTCAGTGACTGAAGAAACCCGAATGTGGCAGGAATCCGGCCGGAGAAGGCATTGCAGCTGATGTTCAAGCTCTGCAAGCTCACCAAGCTGCTGAAACCTTCAGGGACATCCCCATGAAGCTTGTTATCTTGCAAAGCAACTGACAGAAGATTCGGCATCCCGAATAGCTCATCCGGTATCTCACCAGACAGATTCAGCTTGCTCAAATCCAGGGTCTGCAAGTTCCTTAAATTCCCAATGCTGGTTGGAACTGAACCTGAGATTCCACAGCTACTAAGATTCAGCACCTTCAGCTTCTTCAAATCCCCAAATTTCTCTGAAACTGTGCCTGAAAACTTGTTGTGACTTAGATTCAGAATAGTCAAATTGGTTAGTCCAAGCAGCTCTTCTGGCAGAGCACCTGTGAATTCATTCTCACTCAGATTCAGCACTTCCAAAGCATGGAGGTTACCGAAGCTTTTTCCTATTGAGCCAGAGAAATAGTTTCTCCCAAGGGATACGATCTTCAATCTCCCCAGTTGCCCTAAAACCCAAGGGATTCCACCGGAAAATCGATTTCCTTCAACATCAAGAACTCGTAACAATCCACATTTCCCAATCTCCGCAGGAATCAGACCACTCAGTGAATTGTTTGCCAACCTGAGCTCCTCTAATCGCCCGAGGTTTTCTATCCCACTAGACAAAGGCCCTACCAAGAAGTTTCCGGAAACATCGAAGACCTTCAGCGCAGACATGCGGAACAACCATGACGGAAAATTGCCATGGATGAGATTTTCTTGAAGCTCCAAGATCTCCAAGTCGGCATCCCAGAGCGTCACATTTCGCGGTCTCAAGACACGGGAGAAAGAATTATGCCCTAGATAGACCTGCCTGAGAGAACCGCTGGCGAAAACGGAAGCAGGAACCGAACCGGAGAAGTTATTCCGGGACAGAGAGATGATCTGAAGCATCGATATCGCCCCCACAGTAGCCGGAAACTCGCCGCCGATCATATTATCTTCCACGCTCAAATGCACCAGCAACGAGCAGTTCGCGATAGCCGACGGAAGCGTCCCGGACAGCCGGTTGGAATCCATCCAAAGATACCTAAGCCACCGAAGCCCCCCAAAACTCGCAGGAATTTCGCCGGAGAACCGATTGAACGAAAGGTTGATGGATCGGAGTCGGCATCCGGCGGTAAAGTTCCCAGGCACGCCACCGGAGAAATCATTGGACGACAGATCAAGAAACTGGAGACTCTCGTAGAAACGCGCGGCAGAGATTTCACCTCGAAGGCGGTTTCCAGCAAGATTAACAATCTGAAGATTGTTGAGGCTGAACAATCCAAGCGGGAGGTCGCCGGAGAACGAGTTGTTATGCAAGTAGACGGCGCGCAAGAAAGAGAGCGAGGCGAGGGCGCGTGGGAGGGGGCCGTTGAGGGAGTTCGAATGGAGGCTTAAACTGCGCAACTGGCGCAGGTTAGCGAGGCTCTCATCGAGGCGGCCGGACAGGCGGAGGCGGGGAAGGCGGAGGTCGTAGACTCGGCCGTAGTAGCAACGGACGCCGCGCCAATCGCAGGGCGCATGCCACGTGGAGACGTTCCAGCCGTCCAATGCGCCGAGTGGATCTTCAAGATTTTGACGGATAGATAGGAGGGACTGGATTTCCGTCGGAGCGGCGGAGACGGAGGCGGCGATGACTGCGGTGGCGACGAAGGCGATAAAAGTAGCCGTTGCCATTGAGAAACAGAGCGAGGTTTTTTTTATTATTTATTTTTTGGATTTTTGTGGGACTGGAAAGAGGAGTTGGGGAGTTTAAGAGTGCAGAAATGATGGAAGGAGAAACACCGCCATGGTTACTGGTGGTTGGAGGGGAGCGTTTGCTTTGCGACTGACGGAATTTGGAAATGGCCACCATCTACTATTTCTATATTCTGCCAATTACTTACTTTCTAAACACCGTACCCAAAAGGGAAAAATAAAAGCCGAAATTGTAGTAAAGTACCTTTAAATATCATATTTTGCAGGAAACTACCCCCTTAAATTTAATATTACTGCAAACCGCTAGATAAAATACACCCACCTTCACTTTCCGTTAACTGGTGTGTTTGTTTAATGCAATATAATGAGTTAGAGTGTCATTCATATCCTATTACTATCGCAAATAAACGATATTTATTGTATACGTAGTTTTAGGAGCAAAAGAATATATAAAAGGTTATTTATTTTAATTCATTTTTTTATAGTTTAATATTATGTATCTTAGTAATAAGTACGGAGTATTAAATTGTGAATAAAATTAATTAAAATAAATAAGATTTTATAATAGTTTTTTAGCTCCTAAAACTACGTGAACAAAAATCAAACATCATTTATTTCCAATCGTATTTAATCGTATTTGATTTGTTTCACCATGGAAAAAATGGAAGATTGAGGGGGCTGGAAACACCAAATTTACAAGCAACTTTCTTACTTGCTAAATATGCATTTTAGAGATTTACTTATTTTAGAAAAAAAAAACACATTTATACACCTAATTATTTCTCTAATTATTATCAGAGCAATTTTGAAAAGTGCACACAAAAATACCTAAACTGATTTTTTTCTTAACGGTTTTCTCTTCTTAGTATAACATATTTTTGTTAACTGATGGAGTATATAATATATATTGTATTTGATAATTTGGGATATTGGTAATTTTGAGATTAGAGTAGGGGTGTTTAAAAAGATGCATGTGTTTATATTAGAATTGTTTAGTAATGTAAAAAAGTTCAAGTCGAGTTTGTTTTTTTTTTTGGTCGGAGACGAGCCGAAGCTCAACCTACTTGCTCAAAGAGTAGCTCTAACATATATACTAATCTGGGAGAAATTATGTACATTTAATAAAATTCAATCCAAAGTCGAGCTTAATTTGAATAAAAAATATACTTATACTAACTTGTTTACAAAAACAAATAAGTTTGAACCGAGTTTTTTCAAAGCGAGTTCGAACTATATTCGACTCATGCAACTCAAGTGGAACGCACAATACTAGAAAACACCTCTATACTCTCGAAACTAACCTCGAACATAATCTCAAATTTAGCCTCGAAAACATACTACCTCCGAAAATGCTCTCGAATTCGACCTCAAGACACATTTCGAGGCGTAGAGGAGGGAGGTTAAATGTGGCATCGAATATTAAACTCAAAATTTTTGTTTCGAGAGTAAGATAGCCTCTAAATAATTTCGAGGGTAATTTCGAGATTATTAGTATCGAACTATTTCGAAACTAAATTTAGGGCTATTAACCTTCAAATTGCCTTCAAATGAAATTAGTAGGTATTTTCGAGGGTACAAACTTCGAGGCTAAACAGTATCGATTCATAGCATCAACATAATTTAAGTGCAAATTTGAGAGTAAAATAACCTCTAATTTAACTTCGAAAATAACCTCTAATTTAACTTCAAACCGAGTTTTGTCACTTGGCTAGCGGTGCATGACATGCTGCATACCCGCGCTCGGCTGTTCAAGTGGAACACAATTCAGGTGCAATGTTGCGTATTCTGTGATGCGGAGATTGAGGATAGTGAGCACTTTTGGTTCGGATGTGCTTACATCCGAGGCGTGGTCCATGTAGTGACGAGTTGGTTGGGTGTCTCAAGCAGATTCAATACCATTCGAGAGTGGCTTGATTGGTTTATGGATGGCAGTGATCAGAGAACCAACATGTTCCAATCGAGGCTCTTTGCACTCAATTGCATTATCTATCACACTTGGCGAGCTAGGAACATGCATGACGATTTTGGAAAGTAAGTACATGAGTATAGAGGAAACAGCTAAACTAATTGTAAATGAAGGCAAAGAAAGGGCGAAATTAAAGCTAAAGGTAGAGTCGCCGGTAGGACGGATAGGAAGTGGAAGAAAAGGCTAATCGCTTAACTTTTTTTTTTTGTATTTTACAAGTCACTTCTTCTTTTTGTAATTAAGGGGTGCCTAAAGATACCCTCTCTCCTTTTGGAAGATTTATATATATTTACCGTTCAAGACTCATGCAATAACCTAGATCAAATAAACATTCAAATATTATACTCCTTATGTTAGATTTGCTTTTGTGTAATATTAATAATTGGATGAATAAGACTGTTAGCTTTATATATACGGATATAATAGAATTATCGATCAATTGAGTATATGTATGAATCATCAATTATTACATCTTAATTAAACATAAATTACTCCATCTAACGCATCAATTATTGCATACTTGGTATATATTGCCTAACCATCATAACATAGTATAACTCATTGCATATAAAGCTGCAAGATACACAAGTCCATATGATTTTGGCAACCGCTTTACTTTTGATCGAGTTGATCGTGAGGATGTCTATAATCTTCGAAGATCATCTAGGTGGGTGAAACATCGTGTAGTGATTCATACTTTTCTATAAGTCATTCATTACCCGTTGTGGGTTTATGCTTTTCGTCTTCCTATAGCGATGAGACATCATGTCATCTTCAACTTTTTCATGCGCTCACTATCCATATCCTCTCGTCAAGACTTCCATCCTCACTCAACCAGACTTCTACTTGGTTCTTAATCTTTTTATGGATTATTTTCCTTATTTTGCCTTAGTCGATTAGTTGATAGATTGTGGTTTGTCTTGTTTATCAATTGTATCTTGACCGGTTGTCTACATGATGCTCTTGGTGCCCGACCTCTTGATTTACCATATTTTCTTGTAATTCAAAATTTTACCTGATAAAAAATACTGTATTGATTCAACACTTGTAATTGACTAGAGAAAATAAATTTTATTACATTGAAAGCTACCAAGAAAAATTAATGACATCAAATGAGTCTATTTATTTGCATTTATAATGGTAATCCTTCCAGGGAAAATCGGCGTCGCTCCGGAAGGTGGGAAAGGTCTCCTACAGATTGCTACAAGCTAAATTTTGACGGGTCTATTATGTCGGGTGGTTCGGCTTCTTACGGTTATGATATATGAGACTCAAGGGGTGAGGTTGTCACTTTACGACAGGCTATTTGTATAAGTATTTCCGTTGTCTATGCTGAAAACCTTGGCCTCAAAATGGGCATTTTACAAGCTAAGGAATTGCAGATTTCTAACCTTCTGATCGAAGGAGACAACCTAATGGTTATTAAGGCTTTGCTAGGGGATTGGAAATGCCCCTGGACTATCGAGCTGCTTCAATCGGATATACTGTTAGATATTTCGTTCTTTACTTATGTTGCTATTCGTCATATTTCCAGGGAATCAAATGTTGTGGCTGACTATCTTGCTCGTAGTGCCCATGCATCCCCTGCCGACGACTACTGCGTTGATGATCCAGAACTGCTTGTTCTCGTCCGAAAGGATGCGCTAGGAAGGACTTCTGTTGCGGTCGACCCGACCTAATCTTTATTCAGCGTAAAAAAAAAAAAAAAAGGGCTACAAAGTTTAATATTTTATGGAATCTTTGCTGTTTATTTGCATTTAAAAGAGGTCGCGCTACACTAGTTTTTAATTTGAAACTTTAAAGGCGTGCATACCATATATGTGAATATTAATATCAATATGCATGATCGACCCTAAATGGCAAAAAACAAAAAACATGTACATATTAATTCAATGTTATCCACTTGCCAAGAGGAGTGATCACATTTATGATGCTTCTTCACTCACATTTCCCATCCATTTCTCCTTAGAAACAAATAAATTGAGTGTTGCTATCAACCTTTTTTTTGGCTTTGATTTATGTGAGCACTGAGCAAGTTGTTCTTTCAACTCTTAACAAGCATCTTAGACCAATTTTTAAAGTATTTTAAGGGTGGTCTAAGATGTACCCAACTGTATGACCAAAATGAGAAAACCCCAAATGATCACCTATTCATCAAGTGTACACACTTAATCTTGTCCTAAAGATTGATACATAAATTGAAAAGATCCTACAGGATGCGGACACGAGTAACAATAGCATAAAGGAAAACATCAACCATATATTTGAAAAATTGAAGCAAAGACAAATATCGAACCTAGCAATAACTTGGTGAAGCATATGAATGATCGAACAGAAATATAATTTTTTTTTTACCAGAGCAACTCTACAATAATCCATAACATAGAAATGTTCACGAAACAAACTATTGTAAATTGGGAACAAACAAAAAATATTGTGAAGAAAAAGCAGATAAGTCCAGGTGGCACAATATCGCCTAGAAAGAAAAGAAACCTGAGATGGGAGAAACCCCCAGTAGGAGCGTACAAAATTAATTTGATGGTAGCCATATTTGTACAGGAATGGCTTCTGTAGGGTTCAACATATGAGATCATATGGGTGATCCTGTCGTGGCTGGTGGAGCTCAGCTTGGGCCGAAGAATCCTCTAGAAGTAGAAGCAATGACTCGCATGCTCGGCATTTTGAAGGCGGATGGGTTGGGCATTTCTCGAGCTCTTATTGAAGGTGACAATTTTGTGGTGATCAATGCCCTTAAAAGTTGCTAGCAGTGTCCTTAGGAAATTGAGATTATTATCTCCGACATCCTCTTCATGCTACAACAATTCGAGGTTATTGGATTCCGCCATAACTTCCGGGTCTAGGAGGTCAACATATGCGCGGACCACATTGCTTGCACTTTCTCATCTGCTACCACGACGACGCCTCTTTAAGAAAGGAAATTCGCATTTACAAATCATCGGATGGCCCACGATGGATACCATTTGATGACGGTATGACATAGCCTAACCATATCCAAATCATTACTTGTATTAAAAAAAAGGGGGAAAAAACGTGTTCACTATATACACCGCAAATACTTCGTCAGATCCAACGTTGTAGCAACGTTGGATTAGACGTTGCTCCAACGTCCAATCCGACGTTGTTAATTGTGTGCTAATTTCACTTATCGGATGTTATAACAACGTTGAATTTGACGTTTTACAACGTCAAATTGAACGTTGCTAGTACGGGTCAGATCGGGCCTAATATAATATATTAAAAAAATAATAATTTGCAACGTCCAAAAGGACGTTTTTTTTTTGTTTTTTTTTTTGGTTTTTGTGAGTGTGGGTGGGTGGGTGTGATTTTTTTTTTTTTACCCTAGCAACGTCGGATCCGACGCTGTTAGCCCGGTTCGGCCCGATCCGATCCTTCACTTCACATATTACAACGTTAGATCCGACGTTGTAATATAATTAATGTTGCAATGTCGAATCCGACGTTTCATTAGCAGTGCTAAACCCGGATTTACGGTGTATATAGGGAGACCCAAAAAAAAAGCATAAAGCCCCGAGTCAAAACTCGGTCAATACCCGACCCGAGGACTAAACCACCAAACCCGGCCCACGATGGCCCACCCCTGCCTGTTTGTGGTGCGAAGGCGCGCTTACCAGCTGATGCTGATCAACTGTGGCGGATAAAGCAAAAATTCTCCACTTCTCCTCCCCTCCCCCCACACACTACCAGATTATACACAGAGAGCAGTGCGAAACTCTCCAATGGCGATGACGTCAGCGGGCGTCTTCTCTCTTCCGACCGCCGCTTCTACGACGAAATCTTCCACCACCATTGCCCCACCTTACAATGCCGTTATCCCCTCGCCTTCTTCCTCTTGTCCATCTTCCGCTTTCTTTGGAAGGGCTATCGTTGCTTCGACCTCCAAAATGGCGACATCTACTCTCAGGGCCAATTCCAAGGGTGTTGTGAGGAGCGCTGCCTCTTCTCCCGCCGTTCCTGCCGCGCTCCTCTTCGACTGCGACGGCGTCCTCGTTGACACCGAGAGAGACGGCCATCGGATCTCATTCAACGACACATTTTCCGAAGTAATTCATCCATTTACTCCTATTTTCTTTCTAACAACTGTTAATTTGCTGTTTCAGTTTTTTATTCTTGGTATATAAATTGATGGCTGGCAATCTGGCACCTTGCATTTGTGCTGAATTTAGGGTTTTCTATAGGATTAGATCCAATTCAGTACTTTTAGATGGTTCATCACAATTGATTAGGTCCTGATCATCTTTGCAGCTTGATATTTTATTTTATTTTTGTCAATTAATCTTATCCTCTTGTTTGCTGTGAATTTGGGTTTTTGGATCATCAGAAAGAGCTGGGAACTACTTGGGATGTGGATTTGTACGGTGAATTGCTCAAAATTGGCGGTGGAAAGGAAAGGTATATGCATTCTCCTGTTGAATTTGGCACTTGAAAGTTAAAGTCAATTGATCTCGCAGCTGTTGATACAAATTTGCAATATTTCTGGTAGAATGACGGCCTACTTTAATAAGGTTGGTTGGCCGGAGAAGGCTCCGAAGACTGATGATGAAAGAAAGGAGTTCATTGCTTCTCTTCATAAGCGGAAGACGGACTTGTTTATGGTACTCATTGAGAAGAAGTTATTGCCTCTTCGCCCTGGGGTTGCAAAGTAATTTGGCATTCTGAATCCATGGCTTTCTTAAGTTATATGTATTGGTTGAAATATTGCTTAAAACCAGGAGGACTATTGAATTCTATCGTGTTGCATTTTGTTTCTTTTCATGAGCGAAAAACAGACTTGTTTATGGCACTCGTTGAGGAGAAGGTATTCCAATCTTCTAGCTGGAAGTTTTTACAGCTGCAATCACAGGAGCCTGCATAGCCTAACATATGAATCACCTAACAGGAACATTGATAATCAATTCGACTATCTGTGATATAGTTTTGCTGTGTCTGAACATTTGATTGAGAACGTCCTCTATGAATTTAATAATCTCTAGTATTGAAGTTCAATTATTTCATTTTGCAGGTTGGTTGATCAGGCTTTGGGGAACGGAGTCAAGGTTGCTGTGTGCAGCACATCCAATGAGAAGGCTGTATGAAATTGGTCACAATGCCTTAATTGCATGACATAAATTTATCCTTTTTATAGGAAAATTAAGTTTTTCTTTTTTGTGTGTGATAGAAATCAGAATTATGAACGCTGGTTTTTGCAATCAGCAGTTCTAGTTTATATGTATTCTATTTGATCACATAATTGAAAAAAGTGCATCATTTTATAGTCACTATAAGGTGAATTTCATGCTGTCAGGTCTCAGCTATAGTTTCCTGCCTCTTGGGTCCTGAGCGTGCAGAAAAAATCCAGATTTTTGCTGGTGATGTAGTACCACGTAAAAAGCCTGATCCGGTAAGTCTCGTTGATTTCCCTCCTAATTTCAAACCTGTGATTAACTCGTTAACCTATCAGTCTCACAATTTCATCAAAGAATTGGGTCAAAATTTTCATCCCCCATAATACTAAAGATCATTTATGTTCATTTGATGAGTAAAGGATCACAGGTATCAAGTGCTGATTTCATGGAAACCTTTCTAATCAGCAGAGTCAAATCAATAAAGAGTTTATGTCTATTCAAGCTCTATTATAGATCTTTGCAAGAACACAACCTCATTATTTGGAAATTCTCAACTTAATTTTGATGAGCGCTGCGACTATCGTTAATCTGAATTTCTCCTTTGCAGGCAATATATCTCCTTGCATCTGCTACCCTGGGGGTTGATCCATCAAGGTATGACTGTTGCTGTTCCTTGTAGTTTTGGATAACGAAAAACAGAAATCTCAAACATGTTATGTTTTGCTGTTGTTTGGAGGCCTTGGTTTGCACAATTGCCCTCCATCAAGGTATGACTGTTGCACAATTTCATGTTTCTGTGGCCTTTAGGTGTGTGGTTGTTGAGGATAGTGCAATAGGTCTTACAGCTGCCAAGGCTGCTGGAATGAAATGTATAGTTACAAAAAGCGGGTAAGTGAAGGTTTTGATCCAGTGAAGCTTGTCCAGTAATACAAGTAAAAAAAATGCTGAAATTTATTAGTAGTACTATATGTAAACATCTGCTTCTAATTTGCAGATACACAGCAGATGAAGACTTTGAAAACGCAGATGCAGTTTTCGACTGCATTGGAGATCCTCCAGAGGAACGCTTTGATCTGCAATTCTGCGGGGGCCTGCTTCAGTAGTGGTATGCGAGTTGCGTTCTGGTAAATGGATGTTTATCATTCAATTTTTGAATGCATAATCCTCATTTGTATGTTGGAAGACTACTTTTCACTTGATATCTTGCAGTAATATGATTTATTTCTTCCTGCCTGGTAATTCTTTTTGTACAAACAAGAGCTGTAACTTGTAACAATATCATCCAAGTGATTGTGTACATATCATGCTAATATGGCGCTACTTACTGAACTTCCGTCGTGTTCTGTTGCATTTTTTTTTTTTATCTCTTTTCCTTTGTGATCATGGCAAAGAAATTTTCTCTGCTTAGTGTTGTGAGTTTCGTGTACGACCAAATCAACACTACACTGATAAGCATCCTTTAAATGGATACAAGGATCAAGGTCAAATCAACACTAGTAGTAGTAATCTGTTTCCATTCAGTAGTATCTTAGGTAATCAAGGCAAGAAATGATAATGTAGAGTTGAAGTTGGGATTTCAAACTCTACCAATTCAGAGTTTCAGTTGCCTTACACATTCAAAGTAAGACACTTGGCCTGGAAACCGTCGCTAGTTGCTACAGAACAGCAGGCTCAGGTTACACGAGAAGTCAGGCTATCCTTCCAGCTGTATGACCTCTTGGTCAGGGCTTTCGCGAAACTGGGTCCAACGAACATCTCCTTTGGCACTTGACCTCCATTGGTGAAGCCACACAGCTTTGCCACAAGGGTAGCACTCTCTCTAATGTTATCCATGTCTTCTATCTCCGCCCAAAGACGTCGAGCCAACTGCAGCCGTCTCCTCTTGGTGTCTAGCCCGATGCCCCACTTCTTAAACAGGTCCTCTCTCTCCTTTACCGTGAATTTCTTCTGCATTTGCCTGCTCAGCATCTCTCTCTCTTGATTCAAATCCCTCATGCTGCAAAACATTTGAAAGGTTTGGTGCCAATGTGTCTAGGAAAAAGGATTATATTCTGAACATTTTAGTACTAATTTGATAGGATACCTTGAAGTAGGAGTAAGAATCTTCCCATCCAGTGTAATTTTTTCACCTTGAGAGAACTTGCTTTGGATAAAGGACAAACGCCGGAGCTCTACTTCCATATAAATGGAGTCCGATGGATCGGTTCCTTTAAAGAGCAAGAAGAAGTATGATCTGTGGACTATGGAGGTATGGCAGGAATGCCATAGTTTGATTATCTTCTGCTTCTGCTGCTCAAAATCTTGGAGCGGACTGGAAGGAGATACCGCGGTACCTTGCACAACACCCAGGGTGAGATCATCCTTTGGATTAATCTTGAGCCTCTCATCCTGCCTATTAAATTCTTGACTCCAATCAAAATGAGAGTGTTCATCACTCTTTTGACTGTTGGATGTATCATTTTTCCTGCTTTTCTGTGATCCCTTATGCTGATGTTCAGCAATCTTGGCCTCAAGAAGAGGATATCCATCCTACAACATCAAGTGACAGAAATAAGTTATCGAGCTAAGAAGCGTAGAGGAGTTTATAAATGACTTTATGGATGTAATTCTTGATACTTTTGCAAGGCAATTGGGTACTTGCCCTATCGAGGTTGAAGTTAGCATGGTAGGTTACATACCACATCATATCTCAACTTCTTCTGAGATTCGGCATTGATGGCTTCGAACCTAGAGTCATCACTTACATCAGAAGTCCCGATCTCCTCGTCCATTTCACCAAGCAAAGCATCCCTGATGGAGGTCACATGGGTTCGGGGTGACTTCACACTGTTTGAGAAATTCAAGGCTGTAGGCCTAGGCAAGTTTTTGGGTCTTCCGACTGATTGCCTTTCAAACCCATCATAAAGCATGTCCAGTCTATGTCCTGAACTATCATACCCAGGTGATGATGCAACAATCGCCCGACAGCTTCTGCTTCGAAATAGGTTCCAGCCTCTTGTGCTTGACATTTCTGATTCTGTGGAATATGGTGAATAATCAGCTGGGTGCCGGTTGGCAAGGCTGTCAATAGTTCTTTGAAGTTCCTGGATTCTGTTAACCAGTGCATCGTACTCAGCAGCTGAATGATCTGGCTCCATCTCAGCCTTCTTTGCAGGTACAATGTTGAATTCATTTTCAGGAACTATTGTTTTCTCTTTTGTGTTGCTATCATCAGGAGGATTTGCCATGGTTTGAGTTTCAGGTTTTCTGTTAATAGGTACCTCCTCAACCTCTATGCAACGAACTTCCTTGCAGTTATCTTCTGCATCTCCATTGGTTTCCTTAGTGCACTCTCCATAACCATGATCCGGTACAAAGAGCTCTGGGGGTTCGCTGGGGAACTGTGGGGAGGAGTCATCAGTCAAAAACTGGGCGTCAGAGTTATCCAGGAGATCTGAATCTTGATTGTATATGTCAATTTCATTGTGTTCTCCAAGACAGTTGAAGGAATCGGTTGTTTTGAGGTCTGCATCTAGGCGCTGATAATCAGACATATCCGACCCAACAGATGAATCATCCACCCAGGAAATTTTTCTTCGATGTTCTGGAAGATGACGAGGTTGATCCTGGAATAGAATGGAACAAGAATTGCAACCATCAAGTTAGAAAAAAACAAGGATCTGTAGAATGTAATCAAGAACAAATACCTTTGTTCTGGAGACTTGCTGTTGCTCAGTAGAATGTAACAGTTCTTCTATTTGAGCTTGAGCAAGATCCCGCTGATAACTTACTTCCTTTATTTCCTTGGCCATCTGCATCGTCAAACAAATGAAAAACCAAGATCAGGAATGCTCTTAGATAGTTAACTGAAACTAACCTGTAAATAGTTGGGCTTGAGTTCAATTTGAATTTTGAAGTATCAAGTCACCTTCTCAATCTGTTGCTCTTTTTCTTTCAATTTTGCTGAAATGTCACCCTTATAAGTGGCCGCTGACATATTTTTAAGTTCGCCTTCCAATCTGTTCAATTCTTTTCGCAATTGCTTTACCAATGCCTTGTCTGACATAACCACATTCACCCGTGCATTTGTGCTCACTGCTTTTGCACATGTCGCGAACAAAAGCGTATTTCTTGATTGCTCAAGATGACTGTGCGCTGGGCTCATTGTGCAGATAATGGCAGTTCTAGCATTGCCTCCTAAGGAGTGCTGGAGTATACGGGTTAGCTTGGAGTCTCTATATGGTACGTGCCCACTTCGTCCCTTGCTGCATTAACGCATGAAAGGAGTCAACTGTTTGTCCATTAAATTGCCCTTTGGAATTTCAGAAGAAACAATGCAGGGGAACAATGGAATCAACCTTAATTTACGGATGACAGTTCCCAAAGTTAGCAAGCTGCGATTAATATGGCACCCTTCCTTCAATCTTGTACCAGCTGACATTGTCTGCGAAGTACGCTCACTTCCAGCAAGATCAACAAAGTTCTGCACAAAGAAGTAACAAACAAGTATTACAACTCCATCTGCTACAATTAGTTTAGAATTTGAAACAAATCAGTGATGGTGATTTGTACATACCACAGTAGCTGAAAGAGTGCTTGAGTTTGTAGCTCCAACAAATTGCTGAACAGAACTTTCAACTATCTACAGGATAATACCATTTTTTTCAATGAAAAAACACAAATTAATACCCTCTGTGCATAAGTAGATACAGCGTTTTTTTTCCAACTTACCAGCCGAAGGATTTGGTGAGATCTTGAACTTGTTTCGTTAAGGGCTGTCTCCCCTGTCTGTCTTTGAGCTACAAGGATGTGAAATAGACAGTAGTTTATCGTTCAATCCAAGCAAAATAGTTCCTTGCTGCATGTAAAGGCCGATCCTCCTAAGAATCAAAAACATCAAATTCCTAGTTGTTACCTTCACACATAGCAAGAAGCTCCATCAAATGGCTTTTGTCCTTAAGAGTCTCCTCCGTCAGCTTCTCAACAACCGTCCCTCTCTGTCAAAAAATTATTGTATTAGGCAAATTGCTTCTTGACCAATTTGAAGATCTTAAGTCATGGCTACATATAGTTGGATCGTTTTTTTTATAACCTCAGGATCATCCAGAAGTCTGAGTGGAGTGCTATCTGTACTGAGGAGATCTCTGACAGCTTCATTGTAGATTTCCATGGCAGAAAACTTCAACACAAATTCTCTCTCCTTGTGCTGAGAAGGTAATCATGAAATGGCCTGTTTCAGTGTTATCTGAAGTGCGCAAAGGAGAAAGGTTTACCTTCAGTTACCTTCTCAACGTAGTCATAGATGTCTTCTATGGTGTATTGAGTAACTCCACCCATGGTGAATGTCTTTCCGCTGCTTGTTTGCCCATATGCAAAAATACTCGCTGTGGAGAAACTTCAGGGCTAAAAATTCAATTGTCTTTGAACTTAAAGAAACACCAATGATCAGATAGAAAGAACTCACAGTTGATGCCATTGACGACTGATAGAGCAACTTCTTTAGCTGCCTCGTCATAGACTTCTCTCGTAGAGCAGTTCATTCCAAATACTCTGTCTAGTCCAACAAAAGAAAATCATATGGGAATAAAGGGTATGTCAGAATCATCAGACTGTAACATTAAAGTGGAATGGATATAACATAATGGACTGTGTCTGGCATTGCAGAAATCACAATGAAGAGAATGAAATTAAAAGCTTCCTTCCTAGACAATCTTCATGAATTTTATTCGATCAGTTGTATGTAGATACATATGACATCAAGAATCGATATCATTTATGCTTTGTTTACACGAATTTCATTCAGTTGCAGATACCTAAGAAACATATCAAAATCACATTGAAGAGTAAAATGTCAACTCAATGTGATCCAGCAATTGTGACTTTAAAAACAAAGAGTCGAACATAAGAGACCATGGGAAACCTAGAGAGGAGATTGAATCAAACATACCATAAGTGTAGGCATTGGGATACATATTGCGTTCGTTCATGACATTCTTGAACACGATGGTGTTGTTGTTAATACATTCCCATTCGGAGAAGTCATGGCTATTCTCCTTACCATTCAGAGGCCTCAACCTCACAGAAACCTGAATCTTCTCCTCGCGTTCGCGAGAAGCCGATCCATGGCTCTGATTCTCCCACTCCAAATGTTCATCTCCTCCAAACGAATCCATCCTAATTCCTCTAAGACGAACCGAAAACTAAGCACACAACGGGATGATGAACACGCAGAAACCTTCAACACAGACTTTCATTGTGAGAAATTGGTCGGCTGAACATGGCGCTATTAACAAAAAAGAATTCCAGATCCTCCACTGGCTGATTATCTGAACAAGTAAACCAAGTTGAATGGTGGAATTGTTGTCAGGATGAAACGTTCGCGACGAAGAGAATATATTTTTATCATAAAAGTCGATTGACATTGTCAATCAATGAGGAATTCCTAACAGAGTGCAAATGAAATTCCAGCTACGGGAGTTGGATTAATTAATCCTTTTTGACTTTTCCAATCGAGATTGTTACTGCAACAAAATTTGAATATAAATCAAACAGGATGAACTAAAAAAAGGCGATCGCACGTACTCCTAATTGAATTTCCGGAGCCAATCTCTACACCTCCAATGCCAAAAAATCAAATGTAGTGCAGACAATTCAACCGCGAAATTCATATGAGAATGGAAAAAAGAGAGGGAATGAATCTATCACGCAAGCAATCAGCGATGAATTCGTCGTGCGAAAGTGACAAATGCCGGAGAAAAAAAAAACACGAATCCAGAGAGAGAGAGGGAGAATCGGGAGAGACAGCTAAGAGAAAGCTAAGTTGTTCGAGAAGATGAGACCTCCATAGAGGATGAGCTAGAAGGTCGGAAGCAGTAAGAGGCGAGAGAAACCTCTCACCTTTCTCTGACTCCAACGGAAACGACCACATGATGAAACCGCCACGACCTCTAAAGGAATATTTGCTGTTTCTCCTGATTTACGGCATCTTTGTTTTCGGGGAGAGTGTCAATATTTTTTGAATGGCAAGTTTGCAGAAAATTGTAAGAGAGGGGAAATGCCAGTTTTACTTTTTTTTTTTTTTGTGGAGGTAAAGATTATGTGTCAGGGAAAGTTGTATGGAAGAGCAGAGAGAGGGTTATTCCATGTGCATTAAATGTCGGCCCTCACATGCATTAAATGCACAGATAGATCCCGTCTAAAAATAACAAGGAGAGATCGATGATTGGGAGGGAAAGTAAAAAAACCGTCATTGAAGCTGATCGGGAAGCAAAGATGATCTTAGTTAGGAGTTATATGTCAGGCAATAGGAAACACGGGACAACAACTGATTGGATGGGAGTCATCCATGTCGGAGAGGGTTAGACTGGGCCTCAAAGGAGTGGCAATGAGCATATCCCTCGTTCGCACACCATGTCATCATCTTCTTTAGTTTCTTTTGTTACATTTGTCCTTTTGTTTTTCTATGAGTATATATTTGTTAGTGTTTGGGCCACTAGGAAACACTCTTTCCATGACGTCGAGAAAAGAGTGTGTATAATTTGGCCCCCAGACCCTACTCCGGCAAGACAAACTGAGAATGTTGTTGTAGTTTCATCTAAAAATTTTAGAAAAATGTTGCAAACTTTTTTTTTTTAAAAAAAAAACTATTTTTCTTATTATTGGCATATTTTGGAGAATAAGATTAAAAAAAAAAAGTTGATATAAGGGGAAAAAATTTGGTTCTCCATACAAGGATAGAGAAACCAAGATACTGGACAAGCAAATGACTAAAGCAAATTACATAAAGAAATTATATGAAACAAATGACATAAGGAAACAGAAAAGGGCTTGAAAGGGTTTGATCAATTCCCGAAATGACATGACCAAATTACCGAAAGGGTTGTAAATGTTATTTCTTTGGGTACAACTTGTTTTGAGCGTTCCCTCAGGCGCAACATGTGTTGGGTTGTAGCTTGTTTTGAGCTTTTGGGTGGTCCTAGTTTCGTTTTGGTTTGGTTGACAGCTTGGCGCTCGGAGTCGGGTCTGGTTGGGGTCGTGGTGGTGTACGTGCTCATAGACGACTCCGTTTCTAGGAGACTGTTCCTTGGAGTTTCTGTCTTCATTGCCCACGGGAGATGACGTCCTGATGTACCGCTGACCAGCGGTGTTGTCATGGTGGTGCTTGGCTTCTGTCTGTGTCTGCACTCTCGGCCGACGGTCTTCATTTAGTCTAGGTCTCTTCTTTTATACGTGTACGTCGTAAGATCAATCTTTGTTGCGCCTTTTTTAGGTTCGATTTTGTTGTATTGTTTTCGATAGTTAGTCCGTCTGCCGATTCGTCTCAAAAAAAAAAAAGGGAAACAGAAAAACGAAACGTATAAGTTATCTTATATTGAAAACTACACGCTAGCAGAATAAACGAACCGATCGACTAAAAGAAAGACGTACGTAAAGGCCTCGGGAGATTATGGACTAAAAAAAATTTAAAGGGGAGAAGGAGTCCAAAACAATAAGATCAATTTTTTTTGGGGTTCGAATAATATCATTAGTTAATTTCATAAACCTTTCACATTACGTATGATGCTTATAGAAGTAGGAGATGAAAGCCAAGCACGATCGTTACTCCGTATTTGTTATCCAGCAGCAGAAAAATGGAAATCGGTTGAATCCGAAAATGGTGGTTGTTGGTTTTTCAACTTTTGGGATTTGGTAAATGACTAAATGAAGAAAATGGGAAAATGACAGTCCTTTTGCAGGGGCCGGCTGGCAATGCCCTACGTGATGTCCACTATCGTACAACTTCCATGAACCGGGTCTTCCATATTCTCGGCCCATTCTTCAATTTCCTTCAAATTACACACAACCATCAGGTAGGCGTGGCTACGGGTCCGACCCAACGGGTCGAATCTCCGAACCTTAATATGAAAACCCCATAGATTTACGGGTTCGGATCATCCTGAGGGTTGGAGGGTCGACCTATCGAGTCGGAACACGTGGCAAGAACGGTCCAACCTGGCAGATTGACCAACTGAGTCCAACGATTGATCCATTGGGTTGATCGTTGGATTTTGAACGTTCAACTTCTTTTTCTTATTTTTTTTTAAAAAATTATACTTAATTTCTAGCCGATTGATAATAAAAAAAATTGGTAAGTTGAAACTTTTTTTTTTGTTTATCTAAGTTTTTTCGGTTTTCATACGTTTTTTTCCTTGTAAATCTAATAATTTTTTACTGCTTTAATCATTATTTTCTAATTTTTCGTAGCTCAAATTTGTACAAACCGAAACACTGATTACAATCCAGACTTCTCAGTCGATATCGATTTCCGACTTCTAAACTTGAAAGAAAACAGAAAAAATGATAAAAACAACTTCATACTTTATTACTTCAATATTTTGTAGCTCCTACAAATTATACAACACAAGTTAATTACCCGGTGTTTCAACCTTATCGGGATGCTTCTTGACAATGTGCTTCAAATTTTCATAGCCTAAGTTATTCCTCACCTTATACTGATGACCACAATGGCGACAAATGGCTTCGAAGTTGCCTTGTCCTATCACCTCCTTGTCGAAGTTGCCTTGTCCTATCACGAGGAACATCAACTTCACTCCCAGATTGATCATCCATTATGATGCAATTAACAAAATGGGAAGTGTAATTTCGGATTTTGTATGATTTGATGAAAAAAATGAATTTGGAAGGAGAGGGTGTGAATTTATAAGCTCAACCCTAGCTCCCAAAGGTTGCTTTTTTCAAACAAAACCTGACGAGTAGTGGGTCCCATCACAACGGCTACTCCCAACGTTCAGAATTTTTTTAAAAGGTGGGTCAACCCGGCGGGTTGGGGGATGCTCAACCCTAACTCTAATTCGCCAACCCGATATATCCGGCCACCTGTTGACCTAGACCCAACGGGTTGCCGATCCGTGGTGACCCGATGGGTCCGGGTCAACTCGCAACCTGTGCCCACACCTAATCTCAAGCATTGGCGGACCTAGGGGTTCGGGGTGACGTCAACCCCTATTCTAGAATAAAATCATAGTTTTTTATATATAAAAAATGCAACTTTTATTAATTTTAGGGATAAAATAGTGTAAAAAAATTAAAGAATCACAAAGGCATGCATCTTAGCTTAGTCTTTTTTTTTTGACAATAGGCAAAAATTAGATCGACAAAGCGATCTTAAAGTCATCAAAAGATGGCTTGAAAGACCCTATGCAAAGGGTCGCCAGTCAAAAAGAAAAAAAAAAGAAATCTAAGATTACAATTACATAAAATTAAACTTTAAAGATCTAGAAAATTAGAATCCTTAATGCTTGAGATCCGGTCTGGTGGCTTGTACGGTTGCATGCAAGTCGAAGCAGTAGTTTGATTCAGATGGATTAGATGACATGCTAGCACAACAACTTCTTTTGTGGATTAGAGAGGACAGAGAACATATATGGTGATGATGGGATCAGAGGTGGTGACCGGTTGAATGGGGATTTGGAATTTTAAGGACAGAGGTGGAATCTGCTGTACCAGATTATGGGATTTGAAAGGGGTTGAAACTTTGGTTTGGAGTTTAGGATTTGGATTAATTTTAAGTAGAAGGTTGTGGTTGATATTTTGTTTGTTGAGGATTATATGTACTGTGAAAAACAAATGGATGGGCAAGAGGGGTTGGTTGATAATAAAATATGAGAAGCTGGGAGAAGAGACAAGGATAATCGATGAGGCAGAAACAACCATCACTCGGTGGTGGAGGAGAAGTTTGTGGCTTTGTGGACATGCATGCAACAAGTGGAGTTGTGTTGACAACTAGATCTGGGGGCTGCTCCGGGAGGAGGATTAAGGGTCGGCGTCGCCGAAGCAGAGCCCTTAGGACACCAAACCGAGATCCCCGTCGAAGCATTTGGTTGGGCAAGAGGGGATGCCCTTCTTGATGTCGTCGCCGGCGTCAAGAACTCGCCAGAGGAGGCTCGGGATGGAGATCGAGAAGATCCACCCTCTGCTGCAGATGTTGTGGAGGTGTAGACAGGATGGTGTGGTCCAAGTGGGAGAGGAGTATGGCGTGGCAGGTGACCACTAATGAGCCAACAGGGCCAACAACTGAGAGGAAGCGGAGGGCAGTGTTGCAGGTCTCCCCATCGGAAGAAGCCAGGGCGGCGCCGATGAGGGTAATTGTTGGGTTAAGGGTTATATTTCAACTCATCGGCGCCGCCGGAGCCCATCATAACCAGGACCAAGGAGGCGTGGACGGGTTTGAAGGCGACGATGAGAGCGTGGTGGCGGCGGCGAGGCCGCCGATTGAGGGCTCGGTTAGAGAAAAGGGGCGGCTAGAGTTTTTTTTTGTCGGCATCTTAGCTTAGTTGGTAAGGAGAGGTAGTTATTGTCTTGGGGTCTACTAAAAATGCATAATTAAATAACAAATTAAAATTTCTCTCCAATATATTTGAACAAAAATATTTTTTTCTACATGTACATAGAAAATTTTCTCATTTTTTGATAATTTTAATTTCTTCCTACTAAAATTACTATATAAATAACAATTTTAAGGATTTTTCTAATGTTTTTTTAAAATATATTTTTCATATATGCATGTAAAAAAAATCTCAAAATTTTTAGTTTTAGGTGTAGTTTCTGATAAAGTGAAAAAATAGAGCAATAATTAAGGATATACATGTAATTTTGTTTTATTTCTTAAAAACTATACAAATCTCAAAAATGACCTTTTTAATTAAGATGAAAGTTGAATAAAAATAAAAGTGATAAAACTGTGCATCCAAAGTCTATAGAGCGAAACATAATTGATACTTCCTCTATTTCATTTTAAATATCTTTTACTATCATATGTTTTTTTAACCATTATTAAAATTATACGGAGTATAAAATATTTTTTTTGCATAATTTTATACTCGATTATTGTATTAAAGAGGGTTTTTAATTTTTAATGATCTCTGAACTCTGAAGGACAGTTTCAGTTGGTTCAGCAGCTAGAATGGGGCCTGGGCCACCTCCATGACTCATATGGACACAGATCGGCCCATTAATATTGTACCAATAAAGTTCCATTCTCCGTATTTTTTAGGAGGACAGCAAAAAGTTTCACTGCGTTCGGCAAATCGGCAATTCAAGTGCTTTTTTTTACTATAAGAGACGGAAATGATCTAATGTGCGAACAAAAAAAAAAAGAAATAATTTACGGGTTCGCTGTAGGCACCCCAAATCATGCACGTTATTTTCGACGTGCATGGTTAAAATGGATTAATTATTTTTTTTAAACGCTAATTAGTTAATAGGTTTGCACGTCGATAACGATGTGCACTTTTTACGTTGGATTTGCGGTGTATATAACAAAACCCATAATTTAATGTGAAAAAAGTACTCAGTGCTCCCTCAGTTTGTAAATAATGCTTTTTTAGATAGAAAAACTATATAAAATATAAAATTTTTAAATAATATTATAGTTATTACTAATAAATATAATATTATTATGAAAAATTAATTAAAAAATTAATATTTTATATATATATATATATTTTTTTTTACCTTCCTAAAAAATTTACATAACTAAAAAAAATTATTTACTTACAGACCGATGAAGTAATGTTTTTTTCCCCCAATTAGCGACTTTTTCTTTAAAAAAAAGGACAAAACTTTCCATTACTTTTTTTTGGTAAGGTAACTTTCCATTACTTGTGTCATTGTGTGTGGGCATGAAATGCTGATTTTGGATTCCACATGATTTATGTCATGGGCCTCTCACTAGCACTCTAGCTATCAAGTATAGTATTGTGTCACCCCCCAGTGGACTTTATTCACCTAAATATATCGGTTTAGTTTTTGTAATTTTTTTTCAAATATTAATAAGTATGATATTATGTTCTCGATCATTTATAATATTACAGTATTTTTTATAATCATAATTAACCATCTACTAATAATTATAAAGAACATAAAAAAAATATTATAAAAGTACTTCTCCACAGTTATATAATGCCTATATAATAACATATTTGTTCTTATAACAACAATAACATTTTAAAACGATAGTTTTTTTTTTAATAGATATTATATAGTTTGTCAATATATTATAATGACAGATAATTAAATTTATTCATTTATGGTATTAAAATTATAAAATAGTGTAATTTATTAATATTTTGTAATAATTATTTTATTACTCTAATTTTAATTTGGGACTATACTAGTATATATATATATATATATATATATATATATATATATATATATATATATATATATATATATATATATATATATATATATATATATATATATATATATATATATATATATATATAAGATTTTCATTTCAATGAATAATAAGCCTTACAACATTCCCATATGATTGCCCCTTTCAAGTTTTGATAAAAAAAAGTGAAGGTTTTTCTTATAATTTTGACCCTTACAAATTCCAATAGAGAATAAAAAGGTTAAAACAAACATCTAAAGTACATACATGATACAACTATACCAGTGAGTAATGAAAGCAATGGGTGGACTGGCCCTTGTAGGATACACCTCTGGAATGGGACCCAAATCCAGCTTGTCTTGTTTACTTGTTCCAGCCCCAGCCCAGCCCAGTCCAGCCCCAACAATTAATTAATTTCATAAACAAAACTGGAAATTTTTTTAAAAAAAATTATTAGGTACCCGATGGGAAATTTTAATTCCATCAATGCATTTCAATATTTCATTCAAGCCTAAGATGTTTTCATTAAAGAAATAAAAAAAAACTGAAGAACCAGTAGCAAGAAGTTGCAGTTTTTACACTACTTCAACCTTCAACTATATGAAGGCAGCAAGAAAGCGATTGGAGGGTGTGTGTGTTCTTATCATCACCATTCACCACCGCCACATTAATGGGTTATGGTTGGAAACAAGAAAAATTGATCCTATAAGATAGGATGAAAATAGTTATAAAGCGATTATTCTAACGTATGTTCAAGTCTATATTTATCAAAAGGATGTTTGGAATACTATAAATACTAATATTTTATTATTCTCTTTCCATTATAGAAATCTCATTATTACTTTATCAATAATATCTCTAATGTTTCAAAACTCATTATTGAATTAATATTATTTATAAACTAAATAAGGCTAATTAACCACCCAAAAAGAATAACATTCATTAAATAAATAAGAGGATGTTACGTAAAAGTGACATATTTCCCAAAATAGAGACGAAAAATTATTAGATTGATTTTGGGATGGATCCATAACGGTGAAGAAATAAAATGATATATGTACCAACTTCCAAAATATTAAAAATATTAAAGAATATTTTATTCTTAAATAATTATTTTTACTTAAATGTTAAAAAAAATACTATTAAGTTCACTACTCATATGCAGATTGATTTTTTTTTTTTGATAACTCATATGCAGATTGATGAATGATGATCAACTCGACCTTGAAATTCTCCAAAATTTTAACTTAGAAAAAAAGAAGAGTAAAATTAAATAAATCATGGTTTTTTTAGAGAGTAAAATTAAATAAATCATGGTTTTTTTAATAATAAAGTAATAAATCATGTGGTACTGTGGACTGTGGTCACTTTACGTGGTTTTTATTTTATTTTGGCATTATTCCGGAAATTTGATCCTTTGTCTCTCATTTTGCCCCTTCTTCGTTCCCACTCCTCAGATCCGTTGATATAACAGAGTTTTTGGTCACATCATTTTCTTCAATCCCCCCCCCCCTCTCTTTCTCTGTCTCCCCCTTTTCCCAGATCAGCTTGCTCAAGAAGAGCAGGCGTTATCCCCCATTGAAACACTCTAGGTTTTGCTTTCCTTTTTCTGGCTGAATCAATGGCGACCAGGGGTTCGAGATCGGAGAAGGTGAAGAGGATCTTCCACCAATTCGACGCCAACAAGGACGGAGGGCTCAACCGGACAGAAATGGCCGCTCTCGTCGTGGCTGTCAACCCCAGGGTGAAGTTCTCCGAGGAGCAGATCAACGCCATATTGGATGAGGTCTTCCGCACCTACGCCGACTTCATCGACGGTGACATAGGCCTCACCTACGACGGCCTCCTCCGCACCTACGACGACGGAGCCGGTGACGTTGACCGCGACTTCGAGGCCCTAGGGATTGACCTTGAAGTTGGCGATAATGCCGCCGGCGCCGCTGAGGCTTCCGGTTCTTCCTCCATTGTCGACGATAGGTCTACGCTTGAGCCTCAGAAGAAGCTCCGCACCGCCGCTTGGGCCGCTTCGCCCAACCACGGTATCGTGTTCGACGATACTTGGAAGATTGTGGACGATTTGGAGGTTATTATCAAGAGGCTGAAGGCGAAGCAGTTGAAAGATGGGAAATTGAAGAGCGATAACTCGGATGTCTACTCGGATGCTGGCTGGTCGAGGGAATTGGGGCCGTCGGCGGAGATTTCGGACAATAAGAGGGTGGTTTGGGTGGAATCTGGGAATGATTATGCCGCTTATGTGAGGGAATTGGGGGGATTGAGGACCAGAGCGGATGGAGCTAGGTCAAGAGAAGAGGCATTCGATGGACATATGGCCATTGGTAGGGTTTTGTATGAGCACCATATGTTCAAGGAGGCACTTGTGAGCTTCAAGAGGGCGTGTGAGCTGCAACCAGTTGATGTCAGGCCACATTTCAGGGCCGGGAACTGCTTGTATGCTTTGGGGAAGTATGGGGAAGCGCAGGAGGAGTTTCAGCTGGCTCTGGAGGCCGCCGAGACAGGGGGAAACCAGTGGGCTTACTTGCTGCCTCAAATTCATGTCAATCTGGGGATCGCTCTTGAAGGCCAAGGTATGGTTTTAAGTGCTTGTGAGCATTACAGAGAAGCTGCAATTTTGTATCCAACTCATTATAGAGCTTTGAAGCTTTTGGGTAGTGCTTTGTTTGGGGTGGGAGAGAACCGGGCGGCTGTGAGGGCCTTGGAAGAGGCGATTTTCATGAAACCGGATTATGCTGATGCACATTGTGATCTGGCTTCGGCTTTGCACGCATTGAATGACGATGAGAGGGCAATTGTCGAGTTTCAGAAAGCAATTGATTTGAGTCCTGGTCATGTTGATGCTTTGTATAATCTGGGTGGGCTTTATATGGATATTGGCCGGTATCAGAGGGCCTCAGAGATGTATACCAGGGTTTTGACACTAAGGCCTAACCACTGGCGAGCACAACTTAACAAGGCGGTGTCGTTGTTAGGGGCAGGGGAGTCTGAGGAGGCGAAGAAGGCAATGAAGGAGGCTTTGAAGATGACCAATAGGGTTGAAGTTCATGATGCCATATCTCATCTGAAACAGCTGCAGAAGAAGAAACAGAAGGGCAATGGAAGTAACAATGGGGAAAATCCCTTCGTTGTTGTTGAACCCTCAAAGTTTAAGACAGTTGGTGATAGGACTGCCTTAAGACAGGATCTGGCTACTGCTCTTGAGATCAGAGCTTTCCAGAGGATCTCAAGGCTTGGTCGATGTGATGTTGATCGCGTGAAGAGGGAGATGACCGAAAACGATGTGCCTTTATCCTATTCAGGTACAGGTAACCCTGAGAAATCCATGAGGAAGAATATGATCGAAGGAGTCCTCCGAAGGTTACTGAGTTTCTTGAAGCCCGAAACTTTCCAAGAAGCTGTAAAAGCCATAAATGAAAAAATCTTATCAGTGTTGGATGAATCCGGATCAGGTAGGGTGGACATGGGCATGTTCTTTGCTCTTATCGCTCCTCTCTGTGGCGGTCCTCAAGAGAAAAGAAAGCGAGTTGCATTTGAAGCTCTTGCATGGCGTTCAGCAAGCGATAACGGATCACAGGTAAGGAAAGATGACGCGGGCCAGTATATCAAGCTGTTGAGAGCCATCTACATTCCTTCTCATGGGGTGAGTGAGATGCTTGAAATCCACGGCGAGGCAGATGCCTCAATGGTCTCTGTGTCTGATTTCGTGGCCATGTTTGATGATCCAGATTGGGGTTTCGGCATCATGTCCAGTCTGGTGAGGCTGGAAACTGGTGATAGAGTAAGACATGGGCGCCGGTTCTGCTCAGTTTGCCGCTACCCCATCATAGGCTCTCGATTTAAAGAGCTAAAAGCCGGGTTTGGTTTGTGTAATCAGTGTTACAGTGAAGGCAAAGTGCCCTCTTCAGCCAAGCTTGAAGAGTACACATTCAAAGAGTACGAAACTGAGTCTGTCGCTGTAAAAGACAGATGTACATGTTTTTCTTCATCTGGAAACTAACCATCTGTAGCTTATAGTTGCAATTAGCTTGAATCTGTTAATCTGTGTACTATCTGCATCATATTTAAGCTTAGCTGTCCAGTGTGAAATACATAGATAGGTGGGTGTGCAGTAGCTGATCTTTCTTGTACAATAAAGAATTGGGGATTCAGTTCTTTTGTATTGCTTTAGAAAAGCCATTGTTTTACTTGGATCTTTACATAAACCTGAATTCGGATACAAACAGTTGTTGTATTGCTTGTAATTCAGAACCGGGTTTCTTCTTGGCAGCTTGTTTTTCAGCTCAGATCCTCCCTTGTAGAGTGTTTATGTGCACTTCGGATTTCAGAACCCGTGTTTGTAAATTGGTTGTTGAAATGTCATGGTCGATTTCGAATTGTGGAATGTGGATCCCTTGCCCTGTGATTAAGGCCATTGTTGGAAGAAAGAGCTTTGACATGTTGATGTGCAATGAACACTCACACATAGTCACATTTGGTCTTTCGGTGTAGTTTACATCAGGAGAAAGCAAAATGGGTAATCTTTTTTCTTGGTAGATTTGCATCTGCTATGATGGATTGATGGGAGCATCAAGGAATAGCTTGAATTAGGTATACAGCAACAACAATCATTCCTCTAACTCTTTTATTTTATGGCTTTGTTTATTCATGACAGATGTTAACTGGGATTCTCTTTCATCTCAATAGATTTTGATTAGTTCTCCTAAAAAGAAAGAAAAAGGGGGATTTTGTTTAAGGGGTATTATCAATAATTTAATTAAATGAAAAAGAAAACATTCTTTTGACCTATTGAGGAAAAGCTTTGTAAATTTCAAAGCGAAAGGACAATGGAAAATTGGAAATGGTCATTGTAAGTTGTCATGATTAAACCACGTTGAGATTTATATATGCATACACATACACATACACCTTTTCTTCTGGCTCTAATCATTCCATGATTACTTAAATCCAAAATTTAGCTGTTAATTGACATCAAAAGATAAGTCTTGTTGGCAAAGTTGGCTTTAAAGAATCATTATGCAAATAATATAAAATGCATCATGATAAATCATACTTTATACTTGAAGAACCTATCATTTGACATCGTTCTTTATTAGTGTTATTGGTTAGAATTGTCTTTTTTTTTTTTTTAATCACCTCTATGGCCACTTTACTTAAACCCTACCTCATTCATGATATTTAATTAAAGCTATAAAAGTATCTTTTATTTTTAAATGTTAGGAATGTTTTTTTTTTTCGGCATATAAGATGTGTTGAGTTTATAATATTATAATTAAAGTTTAAAAAGTCTGTATATTTTGTACTGAACACATGATATTAATTAGTAATATGGAATAATAATTTTTAACTCGAAGACATAAACAAGAATTCCGTTGTAGTCTAGGTGGTTAGGATACTCGGCTCTCACCCGAGAGACCCGGGTTCAAGTCCCGGCAACGGAATTATATTTTTTTTGAAACTTCTCTAGCTTTATCATTGATTCTACAAGTTAATGAGTATATATAATACAATTTAAAGCCTAAGAATGTATCATTATGTTGCAAAATTTTATCAACGCTGTTACATGAAGCGATTAAAAGAAGCTACCTCGTGTAGTTGGGTAGGTTTAGGAACTAAAAAATTCCCACTGAGCAACATATTCTTTTCCTCCCACACAATACACATGAACACCTTTCATCCCCCAAGTGTGACCCCTTGATGAACAATTCAACTCAAACAACACTTTGTGTTGTACTTGTCCCCACCAAACCCCTCCATTTATAAGCACCAATTAGCTTGACTATCATCTACAAGAAACCACAATTAGCTTAATCATACCATGATGCATCAGCATCATCACAGTGGCACTAGTTCCATCAAGCCCTTGATATGCCTGGCGATGATGATGATCCATCAGGCATCATCCATTCATCAATTAGCACCTTCACCGGACTCATCATCATCATCATTATCATCATCCGAAGAGCGCTCTAGCTTGACCATCCCAAGATCACGGCCATCAACTCCAACATCTTCAGTCTTCGGTGGTGATCCGATGCAAGGGAAATTGGGAGATGATCAAGATGTTCATAAAGAAAATGTAGTAGTAGAAGATTATGGTTATTGGAGCCCTGGACCCTATGTTGGTATTGGTGATCCTGGCCCTGTTCCTCATGCTGGGATAGAGTAGCTACTTAATTAGTATTAGCCCTTCACATCTTACATCTTGCTATTTGTAATGAATAACTCTTTGTAAATGATTAAAGAAGAGATGTTAATATGTAGTAGTATTAATCTATATATGCACCTATGATATCGATTGATAAGCTAGAGGCAAGTTGAATTTTATCAAAGTAAACTAGAGTGTTTTGACTGTATTTTGACAATTTCCCCCCTATTTTCACCATGATATATGGGTGTGGTTGATTAAAAAACGGATGCATTATAGTAATGTAATTATTTTCGGAAACGATATCTCCACCACTAATTTTTACTATTTCCACCGCTAATCACTTCATAGGTATGCAATGTTTATTTATTGCGTTTTATATATTTACTTTTCATTTTTTATCCTTATTTTCGTTTTATATATTTGTAGTATTTTCGAAACCATAGGTTGACACTAGTTTGTACTATCGAACATGTTATGTTTTACGATTTTTTTTCTCGATCTTATTGACGACTACTATGGTGACCCTCCGCTCAAAACTTTATGGCTCCGTCCCTGCCCTTACCTCTTTGTTCTTGTAATGGAAGGATTATCAAGAGAACTTCATAAAGAAGATTTGCTGGAGGATGCTTTCACAGGCATTAAACTTAAAAAGAATGGTACCCACCGTTCACCAAATGAGAGTTTCTCTCTCCTCCTTGTGAATCCCCCTTTCTTGCTGAAGGGTTAAATCTCCTCTATTTGCTTATCCAATCTTAGCCAAATCTTCCCCTCCAATCACTAATTTTTGGATTCTTTCCCTAGAAATCACCCTCCACTTGTATTTGTTGATCGGGTATTGCTGTCAATTTCCAGTCTTCTCCTCATCGCCATTCCGTTTCCCGTTTCGAAGCTCTACTCCGGTAGCCATCGTCGCCAGGGTTTGTCGGTTTGTTTTTTGTGCACTTCCTTCGATTCGTTTTGTTTGGAATCTGATTTCATTCGGTCGGATCTCCTCGATTCGTTTCGGTCTGGCTTCCCTAAAATCACCCTGGTTGTGTTTGGAATCTGATTTCCTGGCTGTGTTTCTTGTGAAATCCCCCTAAAATCGCACTTGTGTAAAATCTGACTGCCGTGGGTTTCGCCTTCGTCTCGGCCCGCTGTCGGTGTGGTGGTCGTTGTCGCCAGTGGAAGTCTCTTTTCGGCGCCGCCTTGTTTGGTGTTGGTTGGTGGTTGAGGTGGCTCTCCGTGTGGTTGCGTTGGTGGTGTTCCTGCCATCCGTAGCCTCCTGTCGCCTCCGCCGACAATCTGCCGGTGTTCCCCCCTTGGAGTACTGGCCTACTCGAGTGGGCTCCAGGCAATCCTTGGCGTGGAAGGATTAAATCTCTCCTTGCATGCCAAGCTTTTGGGAAAAAAAAGGAAAAAGGGTTATTGCGGGTTATATATAAAATTATGGTATTAAATCCCGAAAGGGCTTGATTAAATCCCGAAAGGGTTTCAATAAAATCTCTTGATCGAGTTCGGCGGTGCTTTCTATTAGGCTTGAAGACTAGCGGCTTTTGTGCGGTGTTTCTTTCCGTCGCCGTCTGCGAGAGGTCGTGGACGTGATCGAAACCTGAAGGCTCGTCGTCGCCCGGGTCCATATATGAGGTTTCCACAAGTTCCACAGGTGTCCCTGAGTTGCCTCTACTTTCTGGTGTTGGAGTGGTTTCATTGCATGCTCATTCATCGTTCGATAGTGCCGGTATTTGTCTTTGTTGCATCTTTGTTTCTCGGTTTTGCAGGGTTTCTTTACTTTATTTGTTTCTGTTTGTATGACGGGTTTCCGTCGCCGTTGCTACGGCCTCTCGACCCACCGGGCCTGTCCGGTGCGTCGAATTTTTACTTAGAAAAAAAAAAGAATGGTACGCCTATCCCTTTTTAACTTTTGTTGATGACACTATCATTTTTGCAAAAGCTGCCCACACTAGCCTAAACATCATTCAAAATATAATAAATAATTTCTCCAATTTTTCTAGTCTCACGAGTCACGATTAACTACAATAAAAGCTCTCTTCAATGCTCCAGGAATGTGAGTCCAAACCTGGTAAATGATTTGTCCATCCACATGGGCATTCCCATCTCTAAGACTCTTGAAAAGTATCTAGGAATCCCTTTAGTTAATGGCCGAGTTAAGAATTGTGTCTTCGATGAAGTTGTGGAAAACTTGCGAAAACAATTAACTAAACGGAAAGCATCTAACTTTTCTCATGTTGGGATAGTGGTTCTCATCCAATCCAATCTTAGCTAAAAAACTAACTTTCTTATGCAAAACTTTTTACTTCCAAAAGGTATTCTTAATAAGATTGATCAAGTAAATATGAACTTTTTCTGGAATAAATCTCAACAAGACATACCCCTCTCATTAGCCGGGATCACATCTGCAAACGTAAGTCCCATGGAGGATTGGGCATCAGGAAAGTGGAAGATCTCAACATTTGTCTTTAGATGAAACTCCTTTGGAGAATCTATAACAATGAGGACAATATTTGGGTGAGAATCATAAATGAAAAATACCTCCAGCATAAAAATATAAGAAACTTTAGTAACAAGGAAACCTCTTGGTAATTTGGTAGACTTCTCACGCTTAGGCAGAAGTTTGAAGACGGACTTCACTTGCTCATCGGGGATGGCTCAAACATTAATGTTTGAAATGACCCATGGATTCCAATTATCAACCTAAAAAACTACATGGGTTCCTATGACCCATCAATGAAAGTTAATGCTCTTATCTCTGGCAGGAACCTATGGGATGAAGACCTCCTAAAACAAATGTTTCCTCATGAGGTAATCCAAAAGATCCTTACTATTAAAATTCCTACTTGTCATGCCTATGATAAGATGATTTGGAAGCATGATGCAGAAGGGAAGTTCACCGCCAAATCAGCTAGAAACATTATAGTGCCACCAAGTCATGAGCCGGATACACACACTTGGTTATGGAAGCTAAAACTACCCCCCAGAATTAAGAACTTTATGTGGAAAATAAAAAACAGATGGCCTTCCGACGGCTGGCCGTCTAAACATGTATGTTAACAGGGTCCCTAGTCAATGCTCTCTCTGTGATCATTCAAATGAAGATGCGACTCACCTATTTAGAAGATGTACATTTGTTAGAAAAGTAATAGCACAATATGAACAACAAACATATATGTTCTTTCTTGAGCTTAATAATCCAGGTCTTATCCATGCAAATTTAGAACAAATTAGCAAAGCAAATAGGAAATTTGAAGATCTAGCTTGCATTTGGCAAGTCATTTGGGAAATTAGGAATGAGCAAATTTTCAAACAAAAGAAATCGAATGGTGCAGCTCAAATAGTCCAAACTCTGCTCAACTGGGACCATGGAGATTGCAGAAGATCAGAAGCCAAAAAGATAAGAAACAGAAGGGCTACTGCCAGGTGGAGTAGACTACCCAGAACTATCTACAAAATTAATGTAGATGGTTCTATTGCCCTTTCTAGCAAGTGGAAGAATCATTCGGGGTTCTATTGATATCTTTCATAAGGAAACTATTGAAGATTCGATTATTCAAATGGAGACCTCAACAATTCTATTGGGGTTGTAACGCGCAAAGGAGAAAGGTTTAGTGAAGCTCATCCTTGAAAGTGATAACCAAGTTCTCGTTAAGTCTATTAATCGACATCAACCACCAATATGGGAAGTCATGCGACAAGTTAAAGATATTATCAAGCTTCAATCAGAATTTTAGATGGCAGATATCTGTCATGTCTATAGAGAATCAAACAAATTAGCGGATTATATAGCTAGAAAATGTATTATATGTAATTTGCAGACTATCCCTTATCACAGAGATTTTTGTAACATCATCTCTCAGGATGATCCTGGAGTTAGACTATTGTATAGGTAGTAGCTCCTAATGTTTGCATACCGTTAAAAAAAAGGATTTTAAACAATTTTTTTTGATAAAGGGATTTTAAACAATTGATATATTTTAATTGGTTAATTTTATTTATTAGGTAACTTTATGAAAATTAAACGAGAAGCGGTCTTATTGGGTTAATATTTAATCTAATTTAAAACTACAGGTTCTCATCATACTATAAAATATATGGACTAATTAAGTTTATCATATACACCGCAAATCTCAGGTAAAAAATGCACGTCCTTAAGGACGTGCAAGCCTTGTGACTAATTAACATTTAAAAAAAATTAATTAACCCCTTTTAACCATGCACGTCCTTAAGGACGTGCATGATTTGGGGTGTATATAGCGAGAACGTATTTTTTTTTTACCAAATAACCTTTTTTGGTCTAAAAATTGTGCAATCTTAATACTAATGGCCTATTTGGATTCCAAGTGTTTGTGTTACACAAACACTTGGAATCCAAATAGGCCATTTGAGTAGTCGTACTCTCCCGTGTTCTCGGCATTCGTGGCTCGCCCTGGATCTCCATCGACTTCTTTGCTGGAGGACGACTTCTTCGAGTTGTTTGAGTTTTTTCTTTCATTTGTGCTAATTTGTATTTTAGTATGTTGTATATTGACGGTTAGTCCGTCTGCCGATTCGTCGGCCTTTCGAGTTTCAGACATGTCTGAACTCGAATTCTCACCTAATAAAAAAAAAAAAAAACTTTTTAGGTTCCAATTTGACCAACTGTATAATTATAAACCGTTGGAATCCAAACACACTCTTAAGGGTGTGTTTGGATTCCAATTGCATTATCATTATAATGCAAAATGATAAGGCGATGTTTGGTTAATAAAATTTTTAAGGCGTTTAAATTATGATTTTTTGGATTCTACGATATATTAATTAAAATGCAATTATTTTATCTTGATTTATGTGATTATTTGATTAAATTACGGTTTTACTTCGATTTTTACGATATTTTTATTTTTACAACCAAACGGACACATAAAACGAGGTAAAATAATTGCATTATAATAAAAACTAGTATAATCCCCGCGCCATGTCGCGATATTTAATAAATAAAATAATGAAGGTTGATTTAAACCCAATGGTTAGTCAATGGGTAAAAAATTAAAAGCGGGAACATGTAAATGTATAAAAAAGATGAAGAGAGTGATTAGTTTAAAAAATTTAAATGAAGGAGTTGTTGACATATCATTAAAAATATTATAAATTAAGATATTATATCGATAGATATTTTGAATTAAACCCAATAGTTAGTAAATGGGTAAAAAATGAAAATTAAAAGAAAAAACGTGATTGGTTAAAATGGAGTGGAATAAGGAGAGCGCGCCACGTCAGCGGAAAGTATACGAAATTAAGTAGTTATATAGATAGTTAGTAAATGGGTAAAAAATGAAAATTAAAAGAAAAAATGTGATTGGTTAAAAGGGAGTGGAATAAGGAGAGCGCGCCACGTCAGCGGAAAGTATACGAAATTAAGTAGTTATATACTGTAGATAGTTAGTAAATGGGTAAAAAATGAAAATGAAAATTAAAAGAAAAAACGTGATTGGTTAAAATGGAGTGGAATAAGGAGAGCGCGTCACGTCAGCGGAAAGTATACGAAATTAAGTAGTTATATAGATAGTTAGTAAATGGGTAAAAAATGAAAATTAAAAGAAAAAACGTGATTGGTTAAAAGGGAGTGGAATAAGGAGAGCGCGCTACGTCAGCGGAAAGTATACGAAATTAAGTAGTTATATAGATGCAATGGAATCCAAACACACCCTAAGTATAGGCTGCGTGGAGACCTAAACGGCGCCGTTTTTATGCCTTTTCGGAATACGAGCCGTTGCTGGCGCCTTTCAGCGGGAGAGGAGATGGAGAGAGAGTAGGCGCGATTTTGAACCATTCCCGTCTCCCCCCCATGAAATTTGGGGAAACAAACCGACTTCCAAACTTGGCGTTTCCTTTCTCAGATCGTCAATGGCAAGATTCCGCTTTGGATTGGATGAAAATGGAAACTTCGGTTTTGAATCCGACACAGAGATACTCATGTTGTGCGTTGTTTGCCCTAGCCCTAAATCAGTCGCAGGCCCGTCATTTGATTCCCTCGATCTCTCCTCCTTCCCTCGATGAAGATTCCAATGACGAAGGGTTCATCTCCCCCGTCGCTAGTTCCGTCGCCGATCGTCCTCATCTTTGGATCCACCAGCAATCTGGTTTGCTTTTCCCTATCTTCAAGTATCGTCTCTCTCCCTATCTCTCGAATCGGAATTGACTGGACAAATTACCTTATATGTGGTCGGAAATCATGCTCGTTCGTTTAGATAGGAGGAATTGTTGAATCTCTTCATTTGGAATTGTTAATGCTTGAAAGTTGAAACTGTAATGTCATACGGTGACAGTAGCTGTGATTCCTGTGAATTACGTTATTGTGTTGAGATCCATGGAGTGGTTATCTGTATGCAGGTTCATGGATGTCAACGATCAAGCATGGAAAGGGCTTATCGAAACTGCTGGTTCTTCGCAGTTTAGAGATCATATTTGTGCAGTATGTATATGATTCTTTGGATGCTGCTTGAAGAAGTGTGAAGAAAGAAATGTGTATTCATTGCAGTTCTCCTTCCATTATATTTGCCAATGACTCAAGCAATTACTCACTTTCGTGTTACTTGTGCAGTTCTTGAACGTAATTTCAGAAGACAGCACTGCAGATTCTCGGGGAAGAGTTGAAAAGGAACTTGCTATGCTTGAATCCGTTGATGCCGTGGTTTTGAGCCAGGTGCAATCCGATGATTCTGCTGAACCTAATGCAAGAGGTTTTGGGGGTGATAAGGAAACTTGTGAGGATCAGTCTCCTCCAGTTGATAGGAAGAATGTGGCTAATCAGAGCGAGGAAGGGAAGAGTCTGAACGAAGTTGTTGAACAACCTGTCTGTTCTGAATCACATATCCAGAATGTTGAAAAACCCATACAAGATGGAATATTAGTTAATCCTACAATTAGAGTAACCGTTCTTTACGAACTTCTTTTAGCATGCTTGTTGAGCAACAAAGAAGTTGAAAATGGTTGCTCCACATTGAGGAATGGTTATGATTCTCGACATCGGGTGGCTTTACGGCTTCTAGCAACGTGGCTGGACATTGAATGGATAAAAATGGTTCGCTTGCTTTAACTGATCTCATATATTTGTAGGTTTCAAATTCCACACCAATTGTTAAGGATCATGTTGCCTTTTCTTTGAGTATAGATACCATACCATGCTGCCGCTGAATAGATTCTTCGCTTTGTTGTGCACAAAAAATATTTTTGGGGGAAAATTGCTTGGTAGCCTTACAGTATGTTTGGTATGACGTGCACATATAATAGGCTTGATAGTGTCAATCGATTCTTGCCAAAGATGCCCTTATTATGTCTGTCATAGAATCAATGGCTTGTGTGGTTATCCGTTATCCTATAAATTATAACATCAACTAGACCTCTAGACCTATGTCATATGTCAAGAGTGTCTCATTGATTCATTATCAAAATGTCAGATGTTATTTCCCCTTCCATTTTGAGCTTTATTATCTTTGTCTTCATGAGTAAGTGTAGCACAATCTGTGTTTAATCATTGTTTTGCAGGAAGCCTTGGAGTTAAAAGTTGCCTGCTATATAATGGATACAGAGAAGCGGAAAAATTATAGAAAAGGAGACTCTAAAAGCTCCAAGTGGAAGCATGTAGTTATAATTGGTGGGGCTGCTCTTGCTGGGGGATCTGTATTGGCTCTAACCGGTGGTATAATTCAACTAGATGTAGTGTTTGAGATTAACTGAAAAAATTATTACACATGTAGCCAGAAGTATCCAATTTTTATGGCTGCTATGAATCAAACACGATTGCAGGTTTTGCTGCACCTGCTATTGCACAAGGAATAGGT
Organism: Persicaria tinctoria; assembly: GCA_037127255.1. Lineage (NCBI taxonomy): Eukaryota > Viridiplantae > Streptophyta > Magnoliopsida > Caryophyllales > Polygonaceae > Persicaria > Persicaria tinctoria. The sequence continues at coordinate 16,045,041 of JBANSL010000012.1, forward strand.
GCTTTGGCTCCAACTCTGCATGCTCTTGTGCCTGCTATTGGAGCAAGCGGGTTTGCTGCAGCAGTAAATGCTGTGGGGTCTTTCGGAGGTTCAGTAGCTGTTGCGGCATCATTTGGCGGTATGGATTTATTTTAGTTTATCCTCGTGGAGTTTCCAGGGAAGGAAACCCTTTGCTTATCTAGCAGTAAAACCACATTGATTACACGACTGCATGCTTGCTCCCTGATTTATTCAAGCTGCTGGAGCTGGGCTTACTGGGAGCAAGGTGGCTAAACGACTAGGAGACATTGAGGAATTTGAGTTTAAAGCAGTTGGAGAGAATCATAACCAGGGCGTATGTTTCATAATTCAGTTCATACTTATTCTTCTTTCAGTGCTCTATTTACCGATATCTTTCAGGAAAACAATGTGGTGTTTGGCATGACTAAGATTTCTTGAAGCATGCGCTTTATGAGTTTATTAGCAGTTTTTTTTTTTTGGGTTTTTTCCCTCGAATGCAGCGTCTAGCAGTTGGAATACTAGTACCCGGAATAGTCTTTAAAGAGGAAGATTTTATACGCCCATGGCATGATCAGATGGGGAACCTGGAAAGGTAGAATGGATAAAACCACTCAAGTTGTAATTCCCGAAGTTCTGTGCTGCTGCCAAAGCAGGTGGCAGCACATGCAAAGGAATGGACGAAAATTTCCACACCTAATACTACTTGCTTAAATTTAGTCTTTTGATTTGCTTATAAATGTGCAGATATGGCATACAGTGGGAATCCAAGAAGTTGATCGCATTTAGCAATGCAATAAGAGATTGGGTTACTTCAAGTATACGTTCTGGCGATTTTACATCCTCATTTAATTAATAAAATACAGAAACATATCCATAACTTTGCCTATCATCGTCCCTTTTGTAGCAATTAGGAGTCAAGCACTCCAGTGGGGTGCCATGATGACTGCGCTACGTACACTTATAACTGCTGTTGCTCTTCCAGCATCTTTAATCACAGCAATTGACATAATTGACAGCAACTGGGCAATGGCATTAGACAGGTTGTACTACTGGCTTGATGTAATGCACATAGAATTTGGAGTGGCTCCTCTTTGACAAGCGATTCCCATAAATTCAACATGGCAGATCTTTTGGCAGTTTTGCTTGCAACATCATTAATGGCATCAATATTGATGGATCTAGAATTATTTACTACTTTTTGAAAGTTGTTTAGTATTAAGTTAAGAAATGTGCTTATCTACCCAGGGGTTCTTTTTCCTTGCCGCAATGTACTGTTAACTAGTAATATGTTTGTAAGTTGGTCTGCTGCTGCTTTAGGCTCAGAATAATAAATTAGTAGGGTTATGGATGCACACATTCTACCCCCAGATCCTGCTTCGATGGGATATACTGATGTTGTTGTTGTTTTATGTTATTTGTCAGGGAGGGTTGATGTATTAATATTTCACCCTTGAAAAGTTGTTTGAGTATCAGAGAATGTAATCTAGGTTTTGTTAATGCTTCAGATTACGGAGTACTTTTTAAGATACTCTCTGACATCAGGCTTCATGTTGATTTAAGTTATAAAACACGTGATCAGCTCCACTGCTCCAGTTAGTCCCTCCAGAATTTTACCGAATTCAGTGAGACATGTATGACATGCATAAAAGATTTTCATGCTGTCTGATGTTTTTAAAATGGAGCTTAGTGCATTTCCCTGTGCGTTTTTGGCTTTTTGATGCTGATCTAAAGCGATAAAGTCAATGAACAGTGTTCTCAGCATTTCATTTTGTTGTTTCATTTCAGATCAGATAAAGCTGGAATTGTGCTTGCTGAGACTTTGTTAGAGGGTCTGCATGGGAATAGGTGGCTCTATTAAATTGAGACTTTTAAATTCATTTGTACCAAATGATCAAATGGCTTCTTTATCTCATCTATATCTATTTTTTCTAGGCCTGTCACATTGATAGGTTTCTCAGCAGGAGCTCGTGTGATTTTCAAATGCTTGCAGTGTCTTGCTGAAGATGAAAAGGACAATGGTGAGCGACCTCGATCTATTACAGTATGATTTTTATTTTTATTTTTTGGTTTAGAACCCCTTTCAGCATTCATGTTATTGTTTAATGTATTTAGTGGGGAGGAGATGAAGATCAGATAGGCAACTTCTTAACTAATATTCTGCAACCTCTTGCTACTATCTCAGTTGGGCTTGTGGAGAGGGTTGTTCTTCTTGGTGCTCCAATTTCAATAGAAGGTGAAGAGTGGATGCTAGCTCGAAAGGTAAACTTAAATTCCTACTAGAATTCATCAAAAATAAAAAATAAAATCCACTGGATGGTCTTTTGCAACTAAGCTTCACATATACCTTGTCTCCTGAATCTGAAAATGTATGTTCTCACTTATCATAAATCTGAAAATATGGGAAATGGCAGTTTTAAACCGTGTTGGAAACTAGCTATCAATAAAAGGATCTGAAATTTAACTACGTGGAATTGATCATTTTACAGTCTATATTGGTGTGCTATATCTGAAGATTGATCAATTGTTTTGATGTTGTAATAGAAGTTCTAGTTAGGTTAGAGCATTCTTTCAGGCTGGTATAACTTTCTCCTCCATATCTGTCGTGTTTTTAATGCCATTTTAAATTGTGAGGGTCATTCTTGATAATGGTCTCCTCTGTGCAGATGGTGGCTGGAAGATTTGTTAATGCCTATTCAAAGAATGACTGGACACTAGGAATTGCATTCCGTGCTCAGTACGTGTTTGTTTTCCTCTCACCTTGTGTTTTCTGAATATAATTATATAACTTCTTCATGGCTTTTCTGCACCAGATATATCCCAGTAACTAAATTCTGGCAACTTCACGTAGCTCATGGGAAAGTTGAAGCTGATAGGGTAGCTGAAGCTGATGAATTAGTGTGTTAAATATATGTTAAGTTAGTGTCCATAAGCTAGTAAGGTGTGATAGGATATAGTTGCCACAAGCTAGCTGATCAGATAAGGGAAAATGAATAGATAAATGTGAATATAACAAGAAAAGTTGTGAAAAACTTGGGGTGAGTAGCGGTTGAAAATCCAATTCCAAAAGCTAATTAAAGTAAAATCTTATATTTAACTTATTTATTAAAACTTTAGAATATTAAAACCAAAAGCTCCGAAAAACTACTTGCATTGTCAAACAGAGCCTTAGTATCACTAGTTCTGTTTCAACCATCTCAACATGCATGCCAAGAGAACCTTAGTTGAATGTTATAAACCTGATTGGTCTATACAATTTCATGCACAGCTTGCTTTCTAGAGGCTTGGCTGGAATTCAACCTGTATCTGCTCCTGGGATTGAAAATGTAGGTGCTTAATGGTCTATTCCTCAACCAGCAGCTCTTGATTCATGAAGAATGACTTTGTAGTAGTTTCTTTATCTCAGTTGTACTATTTGGGCTGCAGGTTGATGTAGCAGACATCCTGGAAAGTCACATCTCATATCTAGGGATCACAGAGCAGATCTTGAAACAACTTGATCTCGACTCTTGTAATCCAGTATCCGAAAATATATTCAAAAGACCAGCAGGGCCTTCCAAAGACAGTATCTCAGAAACTTAGTTCTTTCCTCAGCAGTACAGTTCCTTATGTCTTCATTGTTTTAAGAAGTATGCTAACTGATTAGGCAGATGTTATGCATCAGTTAGTGGGCGACCCTCATGCTTATACAAGAAATGTGTTGTTTATCAATATAAAGCGAGGAGCCCCATATGGGAGCTAGGATATGTTATTGTGAGGACAGTATTTCAGTGTATCGATAGTCTATTCAGGTATTATGCCTCCTAGTTTCACTCTATAGATTTGCTTCCTTTTATCTTCTTAACCATTACATCAGACAAAAATCCTCCTGGCAGGTGTATTTATTGCGGACATGATTTTATGAATGAAGAAAATTTCAGGTGGTTTATGCGTTATGAGCCTTATGACTTATGAGATAGCCATTACAGACTTACAGTACCATTTTGTACTAATGTGTTCGATGTTAATACATGAATTTGAAGATATATAGACTGGTTTAAGGAAATCACATGTAACAGCATCTGCAGGGAATCATAGTAAATGAATCGGGGAATGGAAAAGGTGTATACATACTGCTGGTGCTTCAGCAAGGCTAGTTGAAGTTAAGTGATGAGATCTTGATCAGCATATGCCCTATGGTAATGTTTCTTCTGCTCTAAGTGAATACTCTGACTATTCAAATCGTATCCACTTCCCCTTGACTCCAAATAAAACAAAGGCTATAAAATATATGACCAATATCGATGATAACTGTAGGTCTAGCTTTTAGATCTCTTGTAAAAATAATGTCTAAACCTCCCCAAGAGTTTAAATTAACTGGACAAAAAATATGCTGTATTAGAGAGCTGTACGTACCAGTGTACCATATACTTTAGACATGTATCTTGATCTTAGGACTTGGTTCATAACATTGGGAGCTGATTGATTGCTTAATGCATTAAAAGTTTCAGTCCCCTCATTTTTGATATCCTCATCAATATGTTTAGTAGTGATTCCTAATTTCTCTCTTTAGTTTATAAGTTAGATTGAGTGATGCGTCATGGATGCCATCAATTTTGTTTAGAATTGAATAAACTAAAGGGGAAATACAGATTTAAATACAATGGGCGGGTCGGAGAAAGGTCGAAACAATGGGCTGGTTTTCTAGTTAGAAAAAGGTTGATTTTCCATTAATTGCATATGCAGCGCTATGCTTACAACTTGCTGTAAGCCAAAAACTCCAGGTTGATGGACCACCATGGCTCCTAGTAGTTAGCAATGGCAAAGATGGACAGCTTAAAATGTTTCTTTCTTCTTCCCTTTGAATTATTATTATTTTAATTACTTTTACTTTTCTTTAATTAGGTTGATTGCTTTGAAGCATTAGTATAATCATTCAGATTGACTAATTCTAAGTTTCCTTTGTTTACTTTACCCCCTACCTGTAGAGCAGCAAGAAGTGGTTGCTTTCAAGCGTTATGAGCGAGCCTTTTCACTCGATCGGTTCGCTGTGCAATGAATCCTGATTCTCTACCTTGGCATGCCCTGATAACATTTCACAGTTTGCCCTAAGAACTTCCAAACTATGAAAGCTTCTTGAGGTTTTCTTGATTCCCCTTTTCTTTTTCCTTCTTGGTTTCCTTGAGACTATTTTGACTTCTAGGTTAGTTGGAACATTTGTTGAAGGTCTTCTTCTTGTAAATTAATAATAAGCAAATAGTTGATGCCTATAGATTAGATATAAAATTATGTCATTATATAATCCATGACTTATTTCAAGTATAATTATTGAAAACTGTTAGTTCTTGATGGTGATTGATTATCTGTTTTGGAATAGCATAGATAGGGTCTCAATAATTAATTGGCCATACCTGATAATTGAACATCTGTACTACTTCATCCTCTAGTCAGGTTTCTTGGTTTCTTTGGCTCTCATAGAGTCATAGCCCATACCACCATAGACATTCCATTAAAAGAAAATTGTAAGGTCTGATTTAATAACAATATCTATCCATCTAGAAGATGCTTCTTCAAGTACTATCAAATACCCACCATTTTTAAAGTCATAACAATCATGAAATTGCATTCATGAATTGGAATAGAGAACTAAAGAGAGAATGGCATATTATGTTTACTCCTTTCCTATCACCATTGCCTTAATCAGTGACATTCTCATCATCCAGATTCTCCTTGTCTGCTATTTTAAAAATCTGTCCAACAATGTCAACTTAAAGGAAAAACATATAACATAAAACTAGTATATACAATGTCAAATTGTCAAGTGTTCATCTCTCTTTATAATATCAACAAAACTTGACATCCTTAATGTTGTTGGTGAAGCAATGCCTACATTTCAAACTCATGACACTTCAGTGCTAAACATTACATGCACTCATAGCTTGCATATTTACAGGGGGGTGGGTTCCTAGCTGCTTCAGCAACAGTCATAAAAATAGTGAAAACAACCATTTTGAATCTTCAAGCACAAGCACCAAACAAAGAGGGAGAAAAGGTCAGAAAAGGGGGTGGGGTTGAAGTGAAAAAACTAGATCACATGTGTTGAATCAATGGCAGTACCAAAAACCCTAACAAAAGGCTCTAAATTTCTTGTCTTTAGATTGATGACTGATCTCTGGCACAGTGAAGCCATCATCCATCCTCTTTCTAGACACGTTCCTGCTCATATCTTCTCCTTCAAATCCATCGACTCCATAAAAGCCTGAATTGTATACTGAAGGCTGTAAGAGAGGTGGTGCTTGTGGAACCCATAGCCCCATACTGTCATAGCTGTTAGCTCTACTGACAAGATCTGTATCCAGAAATAGTAGATCATTCTCACTACCCTGCAAAAAAAAAGAGGAAGATGAATGAATAGGTTCTTAGGTGGTCCAATCAAAAAAATAATAAAAAAATAATAAAATCACAAACCTTAGAAAACCCATCAAAATCTAAAGATGAATCTAGCAAATCCTCAACTTGCCATCCAGGTAACATCTCTGTCAAATACTCTGATATGCTGCTAGTAGAACCGCCACCTCCTGCCATATTCACAGTGGCTGCTGTTGGTTGTGCCTTGAAATTCAACATTTTGGTGGTCAAATTCTGAGGCTTGGGATCAGGTACAGTGCTCTTCCTGGTGTTTGTGGTGGTGGTGGTGGAGGCGGTGGCGGAGACGGTGGCGGTGGCAGTGGTGGTGGTGGAGAGGGCAGATAGCTTGACTCCAGTTAATAGAAATCTGTCATGCTTTTGGGTGAGCTCATTTGCTGCGTGGATTGGACCATCACAGTCTATACATAGAATTGCCCTGTCCTGTTGGCAAAACAACAGTGCTTTCTTTTCCTGCACAGAAGATCAAGCAAAGCTGAGAACACGAAGTCAAAAAAAAAAAGCTTTGTTTTTTGCAGAAAGAAAACACAAGTTGTACCTGGCAGATGTCACAGAGAGGGGCATGTGTAGAGGAGGGTTGGAGGAGAGACAAGCGCTGGTGCTTGGAGGCAAGCTTGTTGGCATGGTGGACTCTTGGGTCACAGTCATCACACAAGGCGGCCTCATCTGCAGAGCAGAAGATAGAGGCCTTGTTTTTGCTACACACATCACACCAGATCTTCATTTGGGTTTTTTTGCTTTGTCAAAGTGGTAGTTGGGTGTGAACTGTGATGTGAGAGAAACTGGTAAATGCTAGAAAAGGAGGAAATTATTTGAAGCTTCAAATGGAAGAGATGAGAAGGTATTATATATATAATATACACACAATATATATACTATATAATTTAAATATCTGTAGATATTTGTATCAGGAGCTCAAGACTATCAGTTGAAGAAGGTGAATATATGATGATTTTGCTTGGGGGACTGAATGAGGTAGAGATTGGAAGAGGAAGGTGGTATTTTACCATTTAATATTTAAGGTATCATAATAATAACCTGTTCATGAGACTTTTATTCCATTTTTAAAAAATTTATACTATACCATCTTTGGGTCTGATTTAAATAAGCTTATTTATCTATTGTGATATGCACATAATCTATCCAAAAAGTGATTTGAGTGCTAAAGCCATTGGATTTCAAGATTTTTTTAAGGTTGGAAGGGAGTAATTTTGAACTCTTAACTGGGTACTATTTGTATTCTCAATCTCCCTTTAAATTTTCTACCTTTAAGCACTAGATTCTCTTTACTGGGGAAATGTATGGGCATTGGATTTCAGTTCATAAGTTCATATGGTGGTGTTGGCAATTGCATGTATTCCCATTCCCTTGCTTTATTCTCTCCCATCATACAGTACTTTATTCCCATTTCCCATCTAGTAGTTATGATCCCATGGTCACATAATCCTCATCCTATGTGTTTTTTTTTTTTTTTTTGGTCATTCATTTTTGTTTTATGAACCTACTCTTCAATGCAAGCGTAAAAGATTGTTAACAGAAAAGCTATATTTATCGCTAATATTGTATTTTTTCCACCACAAAATCAATGCTATAGGTGGTTCTTTGCAAGCTATCACTCATTGGTACCATTCTAAATATGTCTAGGTACGGAATTATTTGGACTACAAAATTCAACAAGAGTTCTATAGTATTAGATCTTATTCAGCTCGTTATGGTTACAACACTTCATGTGATTTTTTTGTGATACAAGATAAGAATTTGGGTAGTGCCAGACCCTGTTGACCTATCACCCAATTGCGTTCTTATAGACAAGGGCCAAAAACTCTAAATGCGAAGTCATAGGATCAAGATCCATCTCATGACTGAGCTTAGTCATTTTGTTCGCAACACGGTTCACTTCACAAAAGATGTGGTTGCATGTGGCTTTCTCAAGACACTGCAAAAGGTGTTGGACATCTGTGACGATCATCTCGATCTCCGAGGGGCAATGTCACGCACCAGAGACTGAATTTTCACCGTGAGGTTGTCGCCTTTAAGCATGATTCGTTGGTATCCCAAGTCCTTGGCCGCCGACAAGCTAGAGTGGAGTGCTAGAGCTTGAGGCTGATACGGGACCACAATGGAAGGTACTAGAGGATGTGATTCGACCATGGTGGTCTCGGATAAAATAGGCTGTCGAAGCCTCTCTGCTTGGTAGCTTGTAGCCGTCAAAGTTAATCTTGAACACATCAATCGTTGGTTTGGTCCATCTTAGGTTTTTACTACGTCTCGCTCTTGGATCTTAGCATCCTTTAATTGTTGTAATTGTTGTCGTAGATATCTCTCTTGTTTTCTTTGGTCCGTATAGTTGTCATCGTTGAATACAATTTTGTTTCTGATGGTCCATAGTCCCCATATGGTGGCTAACGTTGTCTTCTGTGACTTATTGAGTTTCGAGAAGATCTCATTTGGACTTTGTCTGATTGTTTGGCCTGTTATAGTTATGCCTCGAATGATTTGTTTATTCCCATGGTCAATCTTCCAAATCATGTGGAGTGAATGGTTGCAACTTGTGAACAAGTGTTCCAAGCTTTCATTTGTGTTATTGCAAAAGAGGTAGGTGAGCGGGACTGCTACACCTTTATCTGCTAGTCTAGCCTTTGTAGGGGTTCAATTCATTACAAGTTTTCAAATAAATTCTTGGACTTTTGGAAAGTAGTCTAGTTGCAAATCCATACAATATCGCTTTCTTGTGTTCTATAATGTCTCATAATTTTATCTAATGCTACTAAGTTAGAGAACCATTCGTGGCAGCTTGTTTTCTAATATACTTGGTTGTCTCATAATTTTATATTTATAACTAATAAATGTAAAATTATTTGAAAAATTAATATGAAAAATCCTATTATATCATAATATCCTTCATCTGTTTTTTTAATAATTGATGTTTTAAAGTTTTTATATATTAGCAAATTAAATGTCTTTGACAGCATTATATAGTCCCACTTTCTGAATCTGTGTGTTATTTAAATAAATGTCAATTATAAAAAAAAAACGGAAGGATTGTATAAATAACAGTGAATGATATGTTTTTATATGGAGTATTAATTAATTATAATATTGATCTCAAGATTCTCAACTAATCATTTCTCGTTTTCTAAAAAAACGTCACATTTTTATTGTCATTTCCTTCCATTTTTATACTAGACAAAAATTCATTTTGATACATTAACCACACAATCCTAGTATATCACACTAAAAGAGTTTGAGGGTTCAAGTTATACGTACATTTTCTCAACATCGTTGAAAAAGTGTTTTCGAAAACCCAAAGTAAACATTAAAAACAAAAACAAAAACAAAAATGAAGACTTAAAGAACACTAAACATAACATTGTAAGGAAAAATGAATGAAAGAGGATATCATATATTTAATAATTGTTCCTCTCATTTACAAACGATTTCAGATTTTCAAAAGAATTTGAACTTAGAATCTTTTAACCAATCTAATATCACAATTACTCTCTCTAATTTGTTAAGCCAAAATAACTTAAAAACTTTTTTTAAACCTTTGTTCAACCAAATGGGCTCAATGGTAATGATTTTTTTTTATACAAGGCAAAAATTTGGAGTGGTTAACCTCAGTCAAACCATAACCTAATAGCGTCTTTGCAGACGAAGTCCTCAATCTCAGCAACTTGGCTGCCTTCTCAAAAGCTGTGGGAGAAAGAGGCAACCTCGAAAGATTTGCAGATGCCGAGAACATCGAAAATCATCATCTTAATAACCCACGCGCACGTCCCAATCTCACGGAGGACATTAATGACGGTCAGACAGTCTCCTTCCCCCCCGTAAAGCGAGAAAAGCTCTTCTTCACAGCTTTTAGAAAGGCTCAATGGTAATGATGACTTGCCAAACTTCAACTTTAGTCGGATAATTTTATTAGAAAATTGAAACAATTTTTCGGGTACAACTTAAATTAAGCAAAAGAGTAAGGAATATGCCATGAGAAGGCATTGATATCGATTTGACAAGACCGAAAGGAATCCAATCAAGAAACCAAAGAGTAGGCAAAAGGGGTTGCACCTTGCAACTACTTTTGTCAATATCGGCTACTGGTGGTTTTACTACCCTCTTATATATACTACGGCTAGAGTGTACGTAGGGAGGGGATGAAATGAAGCTGAAAAAGATGTGACCTTTTGATAGATATGTCATATGTCCCCAATTAAACCAAAGGTGTTACAAAGCAAAATTCACCAACCACTCAAAACCAACTTTTATGCTCATCTGCACAAAACTACTGTAATGGTCCTGTAGTTATCTTCACTTGAAAAGAATATCTAAAGGCCAACACAGCAGAAGTATCAAGCTACACATTGATGAGATAGGATTTACACTAAAAGAATTCAATCAAGCCTTGTTCGTGTCGTGTAGCGTCTTTCTTGAGATGGCGTCCAAATACGGATCCATGCAGACTCCGTTTGCCTTCTTGAATGGACGGTCAGTGTCAATCTGGCTGGATGTTCAGGTTAGCTATATACAAGTACAACTACTTTGAGCTCTTGATTGCCAATCTTAGACTAAAAACTGAACTACGAAAGCAGAACATCCAAGGCCTGCAATGAACCAAACTACACGATATGGCTGAACTCCCAACAAGAGAGATCAGTCTTTGATTTGTTTCCTTCAAGCCCTTTGAGAAAGATGAACTGAACAAAGATGCCCTCAGCAAAGATGTGCAGTGAAGCTGTAATCACTCCTAATAAGAGGAGATCTTTTGATTGTTCTAGTTGCTAAAATTTATCTTTGTATCCATTTCAGTTGAAGTGATTCAAGTAGCTAATGAAACAAAAACAATAGTGGATTCTAAATAAATTTAGGAAATACCATGCCTTAATGAATTAAGTGTTCTTACCATTTATATAACTCAAGAAAAGATTTATAGTGCGATGGGCTAAAGCCTAAAACAGAGCTAGAAAGCTAAAACTCTTGATAATTGAAATAACTAAGGGCGTTTAGGGGCACCTTCCTTTGTCTTCCATTGGTTGTAGCAAGGGCATTCTTCCTTGTGTACAGAAGTTCCTGAATCCTGATGGTACGCACTGACATTTTGAACAACACTAGTTACAAAAGAACAGACATGGTTTCTTGTGATGAATCTTTGAGCATCTATGTTCACATGCAGTAGGGCAATCTGCAAACAATCAAAACAATGTCACTTGAACCCAAAAGATGAAAAGAGCAGAATCAAAATAATCCAAAACTGAATGGAAATTATTATATGATGAATACAAGTAGAAACTACCTTTACTAGTAAATGACCAATCTTGACCAGCCTGAAACAAGCAAATACAACACATTCATATCGGAAGATTTGCAGCAAAATATATATCAGTTTCTTAGTAGCCAATGAATTGCTTTTTCAGATTCAATTATCGAATCACAGAACATATTGAGATAACTCAAAGGGAATGATGGAAAAAAGAAAAATCTGACTGAGATGAGAGCATTAAGCTTACAGTTGAAACTTTGATCATGGCCAGGGAAATAAGAAGGAAGAGGAAGAAAGTGGATTGATAGTATGAGAAGTGATCCATGATAATGAATAGTCCCAATCTCTCAACAACTTTAGAAAGGCTCTTAAGTTAATCTTCTTCTATCTGCATACTCACATCCCAACTCTCTCTATTTATACCGATGGAAGTCATCTATGATCTATGTTTGTTGAGTATTCTTAATTGCTACATCTATGGTGATAATGAATTTGAAATAGCCTTCAATGTTTTCCATTACTGAAGGATGAAATCACTAGATCATTATATGGGAAGTTAATTTCTCAGAAAAAGGATAAAAATTAGATCATACTCGTATCTAACTTGTCACTCCATCCCTGAGAAAGAAAAACTTCAAAATATTCCAATCTCTTGACCATTATTGAAACTCATCCAATCAGGGTATTTGTCTTAAGAAAATAAATAACATTCGAGTTCAACCTATATAATCTGGCACGTAAATTTTTCCTCAATATGAAAATCCATCCATAAAATAAAAATTCCAATGTCAGCACTATCCATTTCCATTTCAATTTCCGCATGACGAGAATTCTACAGGTAGAGTTGCTGTTTTATACATACCTGGCAAAAATGTAGAACATTGATGGCAGAGAAATAGATTGACATGACTATGAGACATCACTTGTATGGAAAACATTGTTAAGCCCATTCACCGCAATCGAGCATATCTACCAAAGTCATCCTTCTTGGGAACCTAGCTGGCAACCTCAAGGACACAGCATCTTCGATCTGAATAGGCAGATGGGTTGCCACAATCACAATTCCACCCTTCTTTCGATGCTCGGCAATTATATACTCCAGTAACTTCACCCCATCATCATCCAGGGCAACTGAGGGCTCATCCAGAAACCATATTGGCCTATCAATTGCCAACAGCCTAGCCAGCTGCAGCCTCTTTCGCTGCCCCATGGATAACATTCTCGCCTTTTCATTTGCCAATCTTCCAAGTCCCATTAGTTCCAATGCAGGGGTTGATCTGTCAAATTTTCTTTCAAGAACTTCAAACCACTGAATATTTTCAAGTACAGTGAACTTCTCTTTAATGGCATCCTTGAGAGAAACCCAGCCCAGCTGAAGCTTGTACTGATGGAAAACTCCCGATTGCGTTATATCATGTCCATTCCAAAGGACCTCGCCAGCAGAAGGCTTATTAAAGCCAGCTAACATCCGCAGCAAAGTTGATTTCCCTGAACCATTAGCACCCGTAAGAACAAGAGCACTGCCGTCATGAAGAGACACATTTACATGCCTCAAGATTTGCTGTGCATTTCGCATACAAGAGACATTGTTAAGAATCAGCCGAGGAACTGGAGGCCTACGAAGTGACATTTGTTCCCACTGAGGAGATATGAAACACTTGTCTTTACTAGATCTGATTGAGGTGATTGGCTGAAAAAAGCCTCTCTGTCTTGAATTACAAATTCAAAGATTAACTGCCAAGAACCCAATAATACAAGAATCAGCTGCTGGAATAAAATTCTAGATTATTTGTAACGATAAGCAATTCATCTTGAAATCAATTGTTTTATCCAATGATCAAACGTCAAATGTCACTTGCTACCAGAAAACCCCCAATTCTCATACCCTAAAATGCAAGCAATTCAAGAGGACAACAATAAGAATAATTTTCAAGCATATCGTAAACAACAACTGGAAAATGTCCAAAGTTCATCCAAAGGACATTGCTTTAATTACTAATTTTGGATTCGTGGTACGCCCTATAGTTTCATTACGGGAAAATCGAACCAAAATCGTTACGAAACTCGAACCAGATCGATGATGGGAGCGAGCCCAATCGGCAGGGCGAGAAGAAAATAAAAACCAGGAGAAAAACAGAGATATAGGGAGAGGGAGATGAACGACTTACAGTGAACAAGCCAGTAATGGAAGAACGACAAGGGTTTCCTTCGTCTCTCCCGGCTTCCGCTTGAGAGACAATTTAGAAATGGGAATATCAATTGCTATGGTTAAAAAATATTTATATTTGTAGTTTTATATCTTACAAAATATTTAAAAAATTCTGGAACTACACTAAACTCGTTGAAATGTGGTGGAGAACAAATTGATATTTTTCTTCCATTTTTCCGTTTTATTCACATTACATTGCAATGTACACAGCTGAAGTATCAAGCTACATAATGTGACACAGATGAGATAGGATTTACACTAAAAGAATTTGCTTCATTTCCTGATTTACACTAAAAGGATTAAGAATTCGATCAAGCCTTGTTCGCGTTGTTCTTGATATGGCGTCCAAATACTGATCGACGCGAACTTGGTTCACCTCAAAGATGAATGCTGCTAATCTTCCAATCTGGTTGATGCACGGCGAAAAAATGAGGAACGTACTAATCCAACAATTCAAATGTATCAAACTTGATCATAAGAAGAGCTTAAAAAGCAACCTTTGCAATGCAAAGCCATACCTCAATCAAACAATTCGAGTGAAGACTCAGACTTTGATTCCGAGACACATCCTTGCCATCAACCGAAACCAAACACTTGCCGAGATTTGTTACATGAAACACCCCGCCTTCATCCATCTTTAAGATTGCCTAAGTATCACGACGAATTAGCAAATCAACTCCTAGTGACAAATGGATGATCAATTGTATATACTGTTTTCTTAGTTACCTGCTTTCTTGAAATTTTGTTTGCCGGTCCTTCAGTACTCAGGTCGATGTCAACAATGCTTTCTTCTGTCCCTCTCCCGAGTAAAACCTGGAGAAACAAGGCAAGAGTACTGCATATCAATGGATAACTGAGATAACCGAAAATGCTCAAGGACCGGTAGCCTAAACATACCTCCGGTTTCTTAATATAGTGCTTTGAGTGATGTCCATAGAGGACTGCCAAGGCTCCATGAGCCGCTATTGATCTCTGCATACGAGCACGAGCAGCCTGCTCCAGTCTTATGATCGCCCTCTTCGCGTCTTCATGCTGATATTTTTCAACTGTGTAGAGAGGTATTTGTAACAAATTGCACATATATGAATGACAATGCAGCGAATCATATCACTTGTGGACGCGATGCAGCATACGAATTCAGCTAGCAGAGACCTACCTTCCCTTGAAGGATACATATCCTGATCCTCCGGGATCAGATCCATATCAAGAATCTGCAAGAAAGTACCAGCATTAGAAGAGAATTTGAATTAATGAAGTCACCAAAATCGCATATAGTTATTCATTGGACTCTGGAATGATACCAATGATTCGACATCAGAAAAGGAAGGTATTTCAGGATCATTATCGGACAATAAAGGCTTTCCTATCGGAGCTTTAGAAGATGAGGGACGAGTTCTAGGAAACACAACGTCGTCATTGAAAGGAACATCCAGATCCTCGGTATTCAATGTACAGCAAATTACAGTATCAGGAAGTTCCGGATGAGGTTCCAAAACTGATACAGATATCGGCGTATTTTGTTGCAATGGTATGCCTTGAGAAGCATCCAGAAGTTCATCTTCATTCACAGCAATCGGGGAATCCAGCAAGAGTTCCGGATGAGGATCCAAAACTGATTCAGATATCGGCGTATTTTGTTCCTCTATGCCATCCAGCATTTGATCTACATTCACATCAACCGGAGAATCCAACGAGACAATTTCTTGCATATGATCTTCACTCAACAGATAATCAGGAATTTCAGGAAACGAGTCAAGCTGCTGATGATCGCGCATATCTGTTTCTATTGATTCGATTTCGAAAGCATCCAGCATTTCATCTACATTCGTATCAACCGGGTGATCGAACAAGAGTTTCCCCAGACCAAACTTCTCAATTTCCTTCACATCAGATTCCATCAAGAGGTTCTGTTCTTCACTAAAATTCAAGGAATGATCAGATGGAGCGAAAAAATCCAACTGCCTCCGAGCTGTCGAAGTTTGCAGTTCACCATATCCTGAGATTTCGTCGGTTTCTCTGCCTTCCGGCGTTGCAGGCGGAGTATATAGATACTGCAAATAATCGAAATTCGCCCCGTCCTCCGGCAAGAGGTTCCCCAGACCAAACTTATCGATTTCCTTCACATCAGATTCCATCAAGAGGTTCTGTCCTTCACTAAAATTCAAGGAATGATCAGATGGAGCGACCAAATCCGACTGCCTCCGATCTGTCGAAGTATGCAGTTCACCAAATCCTGAGATTTCGTCGGTTTCTCTGCCTTCCGGCGTTGCAGGCGGAGTACATATATACTGCAAATAATCGAAATTCGCCTCGTCATCATCCGAAACCGGCAAGTCCACTCCATGATCAAATTCATGACCAGCATCTCCGTAAACAAGTCGGCGTACGTCATCAAGATCGGTCTCTCGTAGTAGCAAATCAGGGGGGTCAAGTTGTTGCATCTTCCGATTTGCGGCATAGTAACATCTCCGAATGCTTTCGAATTCGATTTCCCTCTTTTCGGCGCGTTTTCTCTCCTTCGAGTTTCCGGCGGAGCGCTCCAACTCCGCCACGCGCGCAGAAGCTTCGGCGGAAATGGCCGGATCGTAGAGGAGAGAGCGCCACCTGTCTCGTAGCTCTTGGAAACTAAATCGCCGAGAAAATCGAACCGCGCCTTTAGCGAGAGACTCCAAAGAAGCGCCGCCCTTGAAGAAATGCGCGAGTTTAATTAATTAAACGAAAAGGCCTTGAAGAAATTCGAATTGAAGTTAGCCGTTACTTGTACCTCGATGGCCTTGATGAGGAGGAGATCATCTTCGGGGATCCATGGCGGAGAGGGAGTTGAGGTTGGGGGTGGTCCCATAGTTTCCGTCGAAATCAAGAAGAGATTTTCGCGGAGGTTTAAGCGGAAAAGATCGCCTGTTTGGAAGAAGTGAGGGAGAGGAAGAAGAAGAGAGATAGGGAAAGAGGAATTTTGGAGGGCGGGAGAGGACCGACGAGTGTTTTTTGAACGGGGATTTTTTTTTTAATATTTTTTTTTACATATGCCTTCGGGAAATAGATTAAACATTTATAAAGCTAGTGAACTATCGAACGCACGGAATTATCGACTTTTATATCAATGAACTAGTGTAGGCTCCGTCCCGTGTATGGGGAATATATTAATACAATATTATAAATAATTTAAATAGATTTCACTATATATAAATCATTTTCCACCAAAAAAATAATATAGGTATAAATAAAATTAGTTCGATTGATTATAAAAAATCTAAATGTCTTTTATTTAGATTATCTCAAAATATAAATAAAATTCACATTTATAAGGTAAATAAATAAAATAACAATGTTTGATATAAATAAAATAACAATTATTAAATAATTAATTTTGATATAAATAATCTAGATATAAATAATTATTTATCTATTAATATTTTTGGAAAGTAGGACTATGAAATATTTTATATTTATGTTTATGTCAATTAAATAAAATATAAATATAAATATATATATATATATATATATATATATATATATATATATATATATATATATATATATATATATATATATATATATATATATATATAGATAGATTGTGGGTTATATAACTTTCTATAAACTATGATAACATATTATTTCATTAATTTTTATTCCTAGAATCAACCACAATGTGCCACCTAAGATTTTTTTCCCAGAATCAACCACAACGCGCCACATAGGACGCTATGTATCGACTTTAGTATATATATATATATATATATATATATATATATATATATAGGGGGTGGCTCCCGTGGGAACATCCCTTAAGATGGGAACAGAGGAACGATTCTGGGCCATCGATTAGGAAGAAATTGATGGTTAGGATTATTCGGATTTAATATAATTTTTTTATTTAAAAAAGGAAAAAATGGGTGGAACGGATCTTCTGAACGCGTGATTACACCGTTTGGGGTAAATCAAAACAAAAAGGGAAGGAAGTTACTTAACCTAATTTCACCCAAAATCGGGCCCTACAAGGCGATTCGGCAAGGTGATTTAACCGTTCCGGCGTGAGGCGAATGAGAGGGGAGTGGCTTGAACGGCGTGAGTCGACGCCGTCGAAGGAGGTTGTCGACTGTCTGTGTGGAGCCGAAGTGCAGGTCGAGGGTGCAAAATTGTCCATTGAACCCGTTGAATCCAAGTGGGGTGAGTTGTTTCAATATATGGGTAAGACTTGAAACTTTAAATCGTGATCTGAATTCGTTTTGCCTTAAATTAGTCTCAATTATGTGATCGATGATATGAATCGGTTGAGTTCGTCTAAATGCTCGTTGCTCAATATCTGTGTACCTAGTGATGCGGTAGTGTGCTTGTGCGTTAAGGTTATCAGATAGGCCCCCCATTGTATCTGTTCTTTGATTTTATAAAATCATGCCAATATCATGATTTAGGGAAAGAGTATTAGTAGAAAGTCAAAACATTATTCATTCGAATAGTTGTGGTTTAGGAATGAGTTTAGTCATGGACATATTATTCGTAGAAAGTGAACATATTATTCACATATACATAGTAATTTGGTATGAAATCTGAAATATTATTCGTAAGTAAATGAAAGAGTATTCGTATAAAGTGAAAAGATTATTCGTTCTGATAGGAAGATTTCCTGGTATTACCTATTGAACGAATAGGTAAATATAGTTTATTCGTATAAAGGCAAAAGATTAATCGCATATACATATAAATTTTGCAATGGAAATTGAAAGTAAATGTAATCACTAGGATATTTGAGAACTTCTACTTTTACTTGGTTTATGTATGTGGTATTCGGTTATAGGAGAAAGTGTATTCGTATGTAAGAGTGATTTTTTATGGTGTCTATGTAATTTATAGATGAGGTAAATAGATTATTCGTAAAAAGTAAATAGATTATTCGCATATATGATTTTACAAACGGTGTGAAATCTAAATCTAAAATATTATTCGTAAGTAGATTAAAGAGTATTCATAGAAATGGAAATATTATTCGTATGTGCATAAGAAATTTGTAAGCTACATGTCATTTGGATGTTTCCTAGGATGTATGTATCGATTTACGATGTAAATAGATTATTCGTAAAAATTGAATAGACTATTAGCATATACATATAACTCTTGCAAATAGTATGACCTCTAAAATGTTGTAGGTGTTGTTGTCATGCCCTTTTGATGGTGGCAAAGAGGAAAGGAGGGGGTTAAAGAAGTGGACAAAAGACTTCTTGTACAAGGGCTTTCTCGGATGAAGACACAATAAAAGGCCAGTGTACTCGAACGATAGTAGTTTATTTAATATATATAGAAGGCATTTTCAAATGTATATAGGTTATTCATATGTATACAGATAATGATTCATATGTATATAAAAAAATATTCGTTTAATTAGAACGTGTTTGATATTATACACACCCTAATCCGTGTATATATGTTATTAAAGTTTGATATTATATCGGTTCATTGAGCACTCTCGTAATCTTATTGAAAATCAAAACTTCATACTAAATAAATCATCTGTTAATAGTTATACTTTTTCTTAAAACTTAACAATATGGCAAGATAAATAAATTGGTACCTATACGGAGTAACAAATTTGTCATAAATTAAAAAAGAAAAAAAAAACTGCAACGGTGGGACCTACAATTGTACGGAGTATTTGAAACACACGCACACAAATACACAAAGAGTGAGAAACACACGCACACAAATACACAAAGAGTGAGAGTGGCTGAAATTTCGGTGGGACCTACAATTTTTTTCATTTAAAAAATGTAGCAATTTAAATTCAATCTCATCCTTATATTCCATCTCATCCAATGGCTGATATGTGTTCCTATGTTCCCATCTTAAGGGATGTTCTCATCCGATTCATACTTTATATTTATATATATATATATATATATATATATATATATATATATATAGAGGGGAGGTTCAAGTGGAAACACCCTTTACCATAGAAACACCCTTGTTATAGTGAAAACTTTTAATCCTGACCTTCCATTTTACATCAATGGATCTTAATGTAGGTGGCAATTTTGTAATAAAAGTGAACTTTCAACCTTTTTTTTATTCATTAAAAATTAGTTCCCTTCCCCATTGAGTTAAGGAAAACCCTTGCAACTCAGGCGATTCGAGCGAAGCGAACCACGTACAGGCGATTGGAGCATCCTCGCCGATTTGAGAGCCCTCGTCGCATCTTCCTCGCCGCCTCGCCGCATCTTCCTCGCCGCCTCGCTGCCTCGCCGCATCTTCCTCGCCGCCTCGCCATTGCCACATCTTCCTCTCTCTCTATCTCTCTTTATCGTGAACATCATGAGAGAGGTTGTTAGGGTTTACAAGAAGAAATCCATGAAGCCCCATTTCAAGCGTCTCTCAGATCTCCTGTCAAGTTCCATACGTAAGAACCATCTCAACCTCTCTCTCTTTATTGCGAATCTCTGTGTAATGTTTGGAATTTGAATGACAGGCCTGCAGCAGAAAACTAATTCCCATCCGGCTCAACGTCAAAATCGACAAACAGGACTTCAAGAACACCTTCACTTGGAACCCTAACGGTAAACTCACGCTCCTAAATTTCTTTGGATGGATTGTGGTTTTGCTCTCTTGCTAGATTTATAAGCATCATTTGAATTGGTTATGGAGTATGTTTTCGAGAGCTCTTATGCAAAGATAAATGATCATGGGATCTGATTTGCATCACAAGCTCTTACGTTTGTCATCCTGTAATGCCCATACATTAAACTGAAATAAAAGTGATGATATGTCATACTTATAGTTCATACTTGTAATGCCCATCTTCGGAAAGGTTTCTCTATACATACAGTTGATACAAGTAAAAATTACTTTAATGGTCCATTATTAAATAGCTTTTTCTTTAGGAATTCCTCTATTTTTGCTTTGGTGGTGTTTGTCCATTTGAAAACTTTCTGAAGATGGAATATCAAATATACACTTTGGATTTTCTAGGGGATTATGGCAGCATCTTATATGCTTTTGATATTGCACAAGAAAATTATCTTGCATTACTCTTGCTTTGTTCAATCAAAACATTAATTATATGCTTTACAAGTTCAAGTCTTGCGAATTTTATTGATTGAGCAATCCAACAATCCCTAATTCAGTTCATCAGTCTTTTAAGCAATTCAGCAGTATATATGATCTTTGATGTATTCATCGTTTGGTTTGATTAAGTGCCAACTTCTTTGTGCAATTTTTCACAATTGTCTTGACTATCTTTTTAAGTCTATTAGCTCAATTGGTAGAGCGATGTATTAATATACACATGATGTGGGTTCGAATCCCATATAGGCTTTCTCTAAATTGTAGATCTAAGAAACACAAATGCAACAATTTGAACAGAAGCAACAGAGTCTGAATTACGAAAGAAAACAAATGAGTCGGAAGCAATAGAAGCAACAAATGAGTATGAAAGGCTACGTCATATCCGTGTACGTATATTTTTGGGGACAATTTGTGTATAATTCATTGGTTCTTTTCATCAAGTTTGTGTATAGATATGTTTTATTGCTTCTGATTATTGCTTTTGTTTTAGATTGCTTCTGTTTTCATATTATCTCGGATTTTAGAAGTTTGCTTCTAATTTTCAACTACTGCCGTATTGTTTCTCATATATTATTTCACGTTTCAGATTGTGGCTGTCTGTTTTTTATGGAGTAGAGAAAGTCTATATGGGATTCGAACCCACATCGTGTGTATAAATAACACACCGCTCAACCATTGAGCTAATAGACTAAAAAAAGTAGGCAATACATTTGTGATAAAAACTGAATTCAATAAGACCAAAAACTAAACTAATATTTGAAAAACAAAATGACAATAACAATCTGAAAGGGCAGCCAAGAAATTGATGCAAAACAAATAGATAGCAACAAAAACAGAAAGTAAGTAGATATGAACTAAGGAAGATGCTAATCAGTCAGTCTAGCTAAAAATCTGTTTTGACACCTCTATAATGCCCGAACAGCGACATCTATTAAAGAGAGTAAGTATGAGGTTCACATGTTTCAGAGTTTTAATGCACCCAATCCATGCCCTCATAACACCCCAACATCGACCTCTACAATGCAAATTAATGTAACAGACAATGAGAAAAATTCAACTTGTGCAAAAACTGAATGCAATCCTCTAATAAGCGATAAAAGCCAAACCACAACCTTAAACAAAATTGGTAGACATTAAAATAAAAATCAAAATCCCAACCTGACAAGGAAAGAGGCGAAGAGCAATCAGGCAAATAAAATCAATCAGATAGGCGAAGAGCAATCGAGGCAAATAAAATCAATCAGATGAGGCAGCGATTCATCATCCCAAAATAGATATACCCAAACCACAACCTTAGTTTCACTTCTAAGTCTATTTGATGCAAAACAAATAGACAACAACTAATTTTCCAAAGGAAGCTACTAATCAGTCCTTAAAATCCAAACCTGACCAAAAATTGGCAAGCGGAAACAAAATTGACAGACATTCAAATCTCAGCATCTCCAAATCATATTCAGAATCAAAATCTCAGTCTCGTCATCCTCTCAATTAAGCAATGAAAACCAAACCACAAGCGGAAACAAAATTGACAGCATTAAAATCAAAATTAAAATCCCCAAACTTGACAAAAATCAAAATCCAAACCTGACAATTAGGGAAGAGGTGGAGAGCGATCGGGAGAGAGATCGAGGACATCAAAATCGCAGATCTATTGACAGTCTGATGATAATAAAATAGAGGAAGAGGCGGAGACCAGCAACAAAGATGCAGTGGCGGTGACCGGAAGGAATTGGAAGAGGAAGAGGAGGCTGCGCCGACGCTGGATGAACAGGAAGTCAGAAGCGGTGGCAGCGGCGGCGGCTGGGACAGAACTCACGGACGCATCTGAGAAGGGAGAGGCCGAGAGGGGCCGAGAGAGATGAAGGAGGGCAACGCGTCTGGCAGAAGGGAGAGAGGAGTTCTTTTAATTAATTTTCATAAGAAGAGGCTCAAAGTTCACATATATTTCAAAATTGCCACCGTTTATTAATAGCCATTGATGAAAAATGGAGGGTTAGGATTAAAAGTTTTTATGGTAAGGGTGTTTCTATGATATTGTGTAATATGTGAACACATCTTGGTCATCGATTTAGGAGGATCGGAGGGCTGATATTTTTCGACAATATTGATTAATTAAAAATAAAAAAGGGCAAAAACCATAAAGAATCCCCATCCCCGCGCGTGTTTACAAACTCCCAACCCCACTCCTACCCCACAATCGACAAATCTGCCCATCGAAGAAAGAGAAAGCTGAGAGGGCGATTAGGCGAAATCCAAATTTCCCGACTAGGGTTTAATGCCTCCGACCGAGTATTTTATGGTAAACATAATGAAAATTTATTGTAAACGTGTCGATAATTAGTGAAAATTTTGAGTATAGTTATTTTTAACATATAAAATTAACGTTTATAGTTTCATAAATATAATTATCGTACATTGTCACAATTTTCTTATTTCTTATTTATTCTAATATCCTTTTCTTTAACAAAATCAGTTAAAGGCAATTAGGTAAAAACAACAATAAAAAGGTTTACTTTCTTAAAATATTAACTATGGGGTCTATATACTACTAAATTTATTGAATGTTCGGATATAAGACTCATTTTATGTTGTGTTGTGTTTGGTTTCATTTTCATATTAGTCCAGTTTATGGTTTGGTCCGGCCCATTGTCCAGGTTATAAATACGTTGTAAATTAAAGCTCTTCTGAATATTTCGAAAATTTGAATTCGAAATTCAATATAAAA
The DNA here is from genome assembly GCA_037127255.1 of Persicaria tinctoria. Taxonomy (NCBI): domain Eukaryota; kingdom Viridiplantae; phylum Streptophyta; class Magnoliopsida; order Caryophyllales; family Polygonaceae; genus Persicaria; species Persicaria tinctoria. The sequence continues at coordinate 16,068,687 of JBANSL010000012.1, forward strand.
ATTCACATAGAATTCCTTCAACCATCTTCATCGTCTTCATTGATGCAAACTCAAATCGCAGATCGAATTTGTTGTCTAACATGGTATCAGAGTGCGATCTAATACCATGGGGAACTCGACGACGAAAGGGTTGGCGGATCGAGTTTGGCAACAAGTCTCACTGTATCAGCACATCACGGACAAGGACCGCAAACATATTGGGTCGACGCTTGATCTAGGGGAAACAGTGACCGAGTGGCATCCGCTAGAGCCTGGGTGGATAAAACTCAACACCGATGGATCCTCGAGAGGAAATCCGGGAATGGCAGGCGGGGGAGGAATCCTTCGGGATCACTTGGGTCAGTTCAGGAGGGCATATGGGTTCAAGTTTGGTTTCTGCTCGGCGGACAGAGCGGAGAGCTGGGCGGTGTTACATGGGTTAAGGATTGCTCAAGATTTGGGAATCCGAAGACTCGAGGACGAATTAGACAGTGCGAACGTTTAGGCCAAGCCGGTGGAAGTAGGAAACCTGGTTGGAGCTAATCACCAATTGTTGTTGCAGTGCCGACAACTAATTAGAGACGGGAATTGAGAGATCAAGATCAAGCTCATTCGACGTCAAGCTAATACAGCAACAGATGCGTTAGCCAAAGCTGCGCTTGATAGACCGATTGAACTCGAGGTGTTCACAGTGGCCCCAAAGTGCATTCATGAACTGTTACACCCTCTAGCTCCGGCTGGAGCCTCCTCTTAGTTGCTTCAGTTTATTTCCGGGCCTAGCCCGCCCTTAGCACCAAAAAAAAGAGTGCGATCTGATGATTTGAGCTACTATATATTACAGATCTGGTTCAACTTTACTTTTCTCGCTCTACTCTAATTTTCTTCTCTCATACACTGTTCCTTCGATCTGTATGGAGCAGACGAAGATAGATCCAAGCGATCCGTATTATATTCATCCCAGCGATCACCCTGGGATGGTCCTTGTGATGCCTGTTTTTGATGGAAAGGGATTTGGAGAATGGAGGCGTTCGATCCGTATTGCCTTGTTGGTGAAAAACAAAACAGGTTTTCTCACTATGGTGTCATTGCTAAGCCTAGTGTTGATTCTCCTAAGATTGGATGGTGGAGGAGGTGTAACTATATGGTTATATCGTGGATCGTTAATAATCTTAGCCCCGAAATCAAGTGCAACGTCATTTATAACAACACAGTTCCTACGATCTGGCGACAATTGGAATCACGTTTCAGCAAGGTGGGAGGAACTCAGTTGTATGCTAAGCAACAAGAGCTGAACTCCACCGTTCAAGGTACAAGCTCTTTCTCCTCTTATTTTACGAAGATCAAGTCGATTTGGGATGAGCTTGAGAGTATGAAGAACATGCCAGTGTGCACTTGTGGTTGTACTTGTGGATTTGAATCTTATATTTTTAAATCGGATGAGAATCAGAAGATTATTCAGCTATTGATGGGGCTTAATGAGTCTTACACTACTGTGCGAGGATCGATTTTGATGATGGATATATCCTCTCCCGGATGTAGATTGAGTTTATTTTTTCCTTTCACAAAAAGAAAATCATAGAGAGGGAAATACTAATTCTGGATCTCCTAATGGTGTTTCTATGCACGTTAAGACTCAAGGCAGTCATATTGGTGCTAAGAACACTGGATCCAGTTCTAATTCGAGCACTAATTTTTCTCAGATTGGGAATTCGAAACCAAGCTTTGACAAAGCTAATTCTGATAAGCCTAGAGGTGACATGAAACCTCTATTTTGCACAAATTGTAAGAAGACTAATCACACAGTGGATCAGTGCTTCTTCATCATTGGTTTTCCTCCTGATTACAACATCAATTCTCCTTCTGGCTCTCCTGCAAATAGAGACAAGAAGGACAATTCAGACAGGAGGTTTGCAGGATCTGTTTCACATGTGCAGAAGTATGATTTCACTAGTGATCAGATTGCTCAGTTGGTAGCCTTGTTGCAGTCCACAAGTTCATCTTCTCCGCATGGAAAAGAGCCGAGTGGTGATTATTTTGCTGGTTTTTTAAGTACGACACTTTCTACACAAGTTTTGGATGGTCGTGTTTGGATAATTGACAGTGGCGCTAGTGGTCATATGTGTAGTAATGTCAATTTATTCATTAGTTATTATGATTTGTCTCTCTCCTCATATACTTCGAGCAATGCCTAGAGTTGTTATGACAGACAATTTTCAATATGTTTTAAGAGCTTGTTCTATTTGTGCAAGAGCACGTCAAACTCAATTGCCTTTCCCTTTGAGTACTATCAAAACTAAAGATGCGTTTGATTTAGTTCATGTGGATGTTTGGGGGCCGTATCGTGTTCCTACTTATGATCATTACAAGTACTTTTTGATTTTAGTTGATGATTTCACACGAACCACTTGGGTGAATCTGTTAGATGATAAGGCCAATGCCTTTACTGTTATTCGGCAGTTCATTGCCTTCACAGAGAGGCAATTTGGTAAGCCAATCCGTGTTCTTCGATCTTATAATGCTTTAGAACTAGGAGGAAATCGTGAGCATTCTCAGTCTCTCCTTGAAAAAGGCATTATTCATCATCAATCTTGTGCTGCAACCCCACAACAGAATGGGGTTGTAGAGCGAAAACATCGCCATATTTTAGAGGTTGCTCGAAGTTTAATGTTTGAATCTGGTCTTCCAAAGAGATTTTGGGGGGATAGTGTGCTAACTGCAATCCATCTCATTAATAAACTTCCTAGTAAATTGTTGAAAATGAAGTCACCTTATGAGATGCTTCATGGTGTTGCACCAAGTTATGATTATCTCAGGTGTTTTGGTTGCCTCTGCTTTTGCCTCTACACTTTAGCAAGGGCATGATAAGTTTTCTGTTCGAGCCTCTCCCTGTGTTCTTCTTGGCTCTCCTGGCAGAAAGAGAGGTTTCAAGCTATTTAACTTGGAATCAAAGTGCATTTTTGTGTTAAGAGGTTTGGTGTTTCACGAGGATGTTTTTCCATACAAATCCTCTTCTATTCCTAATCATGGTGATTCTCCTTCTTATTATCTGACTTCTCCACCTCCTTTGGTTGTTGATGATGAGATAGATGTCTCTGCTCGTGCTTCTTTTGATGTTATACAGTCAGTTCCCCTTCGAAGGTCTGCTCGTGAACATCAACCACCCTCTTATCTCTCAGATTATGTTTGTTCTCACTACCATGATTTTGGTGTTTGCTTTCACACCATTACTACCACATTTAAATTCCCTTCAGCTTTTGTTCCAAATTCTTCTTTTCCAGATCATGAACCATTGACCTTTCATGAAGCTTGTGAATATGTTGTCTGGCAAACAACAATGCAAGACGAATTCAAGGCATTGGATGCCAATGCAACTTGGGACATTGTTACATTACCCAAGGATAAGAGAGCTATTAGTTGCAAATGGGTTTTTAAGGTCAAAAGGAAGGCTGATGGGAGTATGGAACGTTATAAAGTTCGCTTGGTTGCAAAGGGGTTTACACAGAAGAGGGGGTGGATTATAATGAAACTTTTTCCCCGGTTGTTAAGATGACAACAGTCAGGGTTTTGGTCACAATTGCATTGCAGAGAGGATGGGAAATTATGCAGTTTGATGTGAATAACGCTTTTCTACATGGTCATCTTGATGAAGAGGTTTATATGAAGATACCTCCTGGGTTAGTAGTCCATGACAGCAACCAAGCTTGTCATCTTAAGAAGTCCTTATACGGGCTTAAACAAGCATCCATACAGTGGTATGCTCGTCTTTCTTTGGCATTGATCAATAGAGGCTATGTGTTGTCCCAAAATGATAACTCCTTATTTTATCATAAGAGGAAAGGTTTGGCCACTTTTAATGCAGTCTATGTCGACGATGTTCTCATCATAGGAAGTGATGTCACATAAATGCAAGCTCTCAAAGCTTTTATGGATTCTGAATTCAGGATTAAGGATTTAGGATCTCTGAGTTTTTTCTTGGGCATATAATTTACCAGAGTTGATGGTGGGTTGTTGCTCAGTCAACAAAGATTCATAAATGATATTTTTCTCGACTTTCCTTGCCCAGGACCCCCTGTGGTTTGCTCTCTTGAACCTCATCTTCAATTGTCTCCAAATGATAGGGATTTGCTTGATGATCCCACCTCATACTGGAGACTCATTGGCAAACTAAATTTCCTTGTTCACACTCGGCCATATCTTGCGTTTACAGTCCTATTTTTGAGCCAATTTCTCCACTCGAGGGTGCTCCACACATGGATGTTGCTATCCATGTGCTCAGATCTCTCAAAGGCACAACCTCAAAGGGGTTGCTGCTGTCTTGCAATTCAAAGTTCACTCTTCGGGCATATTGTGATGCCGACTGGGCAAGTTGCCCTTATTCTTGAGGATATGTGAGTGGTTATTTGATTTTCCTGGGATCATGCTTGCTATACTGGAAGTCTAAGAAGCAACAAGTGGTTTCTCTTTCGTCTGCGAAAGCCGAGTATCGTTCTATACAGCGAGTATGCACTGAGCTTGCCTGGTTAACTAGGCTCCTTTATGATTTTGACGTGCTTGATATTGTGCCAATGCCCATCAAATGTGACAATCAGGTCGTTGTGTACATTGCTTGGAATCCAGTCTTTCACGAGCGTACGAAACACATTGAATTAGACTGTCATTATGCTAGAGACAAATTGCTTGAGGGTCTCGTTACTTTAAATCACGTCCCCTCTCATGCCCAGCTAGCCGATTTCTTGACGAAGAACATCCATGGCGCTCATCTTCGGCCATTGTTACGCACGATTGGAGTCGTTGATGCGTCGTCTCCATCTTGAGAGGGGGTGTTCGGATATAAGGCTCATTCTACGCTATGTTTGGTTTCATTTTCATATTAGTCCAGTTTATGGTTTGGATTGACCCAATTGTTCAGGTTATAAATACGTTGTAAAACTCTTCTGAATATTTCGAAAAATTCAATTCGAAATTCAATACAAAAATTCACACAGAATTCCTTCACACATCTTCATCGTCTTCATTGATGCAAACTCAAATCGCATATCGAATTTGTTGTCTAACATTGAAGGGGTTTTAATCACCCAATTCTCTCAAATTTTCATGGGGCAAGTTGGGCTTCTGAATGTAGTCGATGATGCACTTAAGCCCATGTAAAGCTCGTTTTGGGCCCAAACCGCTCTTGTTCGTTATTCCCTTCCTCTCTAAAACGCAGCGTTTTAGAATGGAGGTTAAAGCCAAGGTGATGTGATGTCGGTGTAGCCACCAAACAAGGCAGGTCGTCAAATCGGTCGAGTGCGTGGAAACTGCCTTACTGGTTTCCTTGTGGCAGTTCTCCCAAGCAACCAACGGTCCACGCCACATCGACGGCCACGATCTATCAATTCAGCGTTCGTTATCTCTCCACCGATTGGTAGATCGCAAGCTCCCTTTTTTTATCTTTATTTTTTATGGCGTTGAATATTATTCCTTAGAAACTAGAATTGATGCAAACAAGCTTTACCAAATTACACAGCGAGAGCTGCGCGAGCGTACGGTAAAAGGAGGGAGGAGATTTAGGCGTACCCCGGCCGGAATCTGGCCGTGTTTATCGGTTGCCGGAAACCTACTTGAAGTAATTTTGCGCGGATTTAATTCTCGTGTTTCGAATTTTTCTGTTGAGGTTTTGGTTCTGATTCTCGAAGTTGATCTTCGAGAGGAAAAGTAAGGGAGGATGAGAGAGAGAAGTTGGCCGTCGATGGATCTGCTCAGATCGGAGCCAATGCACTTGGCGCGGATGATTATCCCGATGGAATCTGCTTACCGCTCCGTTTCCTATCTCGGCGAGCTCTCTCTTTTTCAGTTTCAGGATGTAAGTTATCTGTCACTCTTTCCGATTGTGTTGTTCGCTTTTGCAACCCTAATTCTCCGATCTCATTGTTTTATACTCATATTGTTAATCGGTTTTTCGTTTTCATACTTTTGTGTTTCGGTTGAAATTTTTCTTAGCAGTAGATTAAAAAACCAATTATGAATCAAGTCCCCTGCATTTTTTGTAAGATCAGACGTGATCATGTGGCAATTACCATAGAATTTTTGGCGAACAAATAGATCGAGGACTAAGAAAAATACTTTTGATCTACGGTGATATCATGTAGAAGCTCACTTATTAGTACTTAATTACTTGCTTGCATATTGCTGTAGTCTATTTGATTTTGGAGGTAAGCTTTGTTAACCAAAGGAAATATTTATACTGAATTCTCTCTATCATTTGGAGATTGCTAGATATCATAACCTTAAAATAATTTGCATCTCGTGTAGTTGTTTGTTTGATATATGTTCTCCTCTCTTTACCCTGGCTTTGAATGACAAGAAGTTACTTTTCTTTTCCAGCTCAATGCCGAAAAGAGTCTCTTTCGGAGAACCTACGCAGCACAGGTGTGCATTAGACTTTTGCATTTAGTTATTCTGATTATGGTTCAGATCCCCTTTCCTTGTTCAGTTGTTTGCAAGTAGAATTATATTTTATTTTTCAGCATGAATACTTGAAAAGTTCATTAGTCCCTTATTTGGAGTTAGTGTGTGTACATGAAAATACACTTATCTAGTTTGCAATTTGCAAAGCTTAAAGTCTTTTTGAAGTTGGTGCATAAAATTTTGAAACAGCCAGTGGTTGCATCTAAACTTTTTATGATCTTTTCTCTTAGTAAATAACACCCTCTTTTTCCCAATCTCCTATTTTGTTTTCTTATAGATCAAAAGATGTGGGGAATTGGCTCGAACGTTACATTTTTTCAAGGACCAGATGACAAAAGCTGGTTTGTCACCCTCAACTTGGTCTAGTTCAAGAGATAGTATAGATCTGGATGAGTTGGAGGTATGCTGATTATTTAGGGCTTTGTTTGTTGCCTTAGTTCTTCCTTCCTTTCAATTCCTTGTAGTCTTCCTTTCAATTTTGTTCAACATGCCCATGGTTATTACACATAGGTCAAACTTAGTGAATTGGAAGCAGAGTTGATGGAAATGAGTGAAAATACTGAGCAGTTACAACGTTCCTATTATGAACTTCTGGAGTATAAGCTGGTTTTGCAGAAGGTGAGCTCATATTTCAAAATTGTCTTTCTGTGTGTTTTCTTTCAAAACATGCTTTACAATTATAATGCCCATGTTGATTTGTACCTTCTTTATAGTACTACTAGCTTGCATGATTCTCAGTTGGTGGACTTTTCATCCCCTTTTTAAGTCTGAGTTTGGCACTCTAATTTCAGGCAGGTGAGTTTTTCCACAAAGCTCTAAATAGTGCTGCAGCCCAGCAAATAGGTATTCAAGGGCATCATAGTGAGGAAGTTTCCATGGACAGTCCGCTGTTAATGGAACAAGTAAGAATTCAGTTCACCTTCTTGTGCTATATAGCTGTATTTTGTCTTCCCGTGTCACAAAGTAGAAGTATGATTGGCAGGAAATGACAGATACATCAAAAATCAGGCTCGGGTTTATGTGCGGTCTTGTATCAAGAGATAAGTCGTTGGCATTTGAGAGAATAATTTTCCGTTCAACCAGAGGAAATGTGTTTGTGAGACAAGCTGTTGTGGAGCATCCTGTTATTGATCCTGCATCAGGGCATAAGGTTGGTATTCCAATCTCTGTTTGCTTTTCTTTAAAAATTTGGAAGGGAGCACATGAAAAAGTTAACTGCAGGAGCTAGCAAGCAATTATGCGGAGACCAATTTCTGTTTCCTTTCATGTTTGTATGTTTTAACTGTAATTTGATTTCTGACTGCTGCTTATGAGCAAAATCATTGTTGCACTTCTTGGACTAATAATGCCTAATTTGTTCTCGTAAACTTAATTACTTAACAGGTTGAGAAGAATGTTTTTGCCATCTTCTATTCTGGAGATAGAGCAAAGGAGAAATTAACAAAAATTTGTGAGGCTTTTAGTGCCAATCGCTATCCATTTGCTGATGATTTAGGAAAGCAGTACCAGATGAATACAGAGGTATATTTAATTTCTCATTTCGGTTTCATTGGGTTTGTTTTACTTGAGATTCATAGGCTTGCTGTGACAATTGGATGCAAAAACGGGCGGTTTCTAGTTTCTTCTGCATTCATCACCAGAGCTGAAACTCTGCTAGAACTCTCTTGAAAATCATTCTATTTGCAAATTGGAAAAAGTATATAACATCTTTCTTATTTACAATTTTTGTATGTTTCATGAATCGTTCAAAAGATATTGACCCTCTTTTACTGGGATAAGAGTTCTTGGGGTTTGTAATATGTTATTACTTCTCCCTATTGTGGACTAAAGATTGTTTTGAAAACTGAAATGTGACCTTTATAGAGGTGTTTAAAATACCATGAAATATTTCTGCATATCATATTAGCTCAGCTGTGGACACTCTGATTCATGGCCATAGATTGACAGGTCTCTAGTCGGATTTCTGAGCTAAGAACTACGTTAGATGCTAGTCAAATGCACAGAGAAAATGTCTTGCGTACTGTTGGTGGTCAATTTGAGGAGTGGAATCAAATGGTTGGTAACTTTTTTTGTCTGATCCCCTCCCTTTTAAAATGTTTGATATAGTTCTCTGGGTTATGTATTTGATTGACTGATGCCTTCTGTTTGCATAAAGGTGAAAAGGGTGAAGTCCATTTATCACACCTTGAACATGCTCAGCATAGATGTAACAAAGAAGTGTCTTGTTGCAGAAGGATGGTGTCCTGTTTTCGCAACCAAGCAGGTGAGTTTGATGATTATCGTTTTTATTTGTTTCTCTATGTTTCATTCCGAAGCTTCCGCTTTGTGTTTAATTAACCTTCGATGATTAAATTTTCAGATTCAAGATGCACTGCAACGAGCCACCTATGACAGCAACTCACAGATTGGTGTTATTTTCCAAGTTCTAGAAACCAAGGAATCACCACCAACTTACTTTTGCACCAACAAGTTCACATCTCCTTTTCAGGAAATAGTGGATGCATATGGGTAAGGCACCTTAGAACTTGATTACCTTTTGATACTGTTCAGAGCTCCTACATTAAAGATATTGAGAGAGGTTTTATTTAACTGCAAAAACAAATTTGAGGTTGATTTTTATTTTATGTTGGTGATGCTAAACAGATCTGTAATTTACTTTTGCAGGGTTGCAAATTACCAGGAAGCAAATCCAGGCGTGTTCACAATTATTACATTCCCTTTCCTATTTGCTGTAATGTTTGGTGACTGGGGCCATGGTATATGTTTGCTTCTTGCGATTCTATACTTCATCTTGAGGGAAAAGAAGCTCTCCAGTCAGGTACTTGATGTACTGCTTATAATCCAACACCCTAGGTTTTTCAGTTAAAATTGACTTGTTTGTTTGACAACTAAAGATACAATCAGTGAAGATAAAGAAAAAGAAAAATCCTTTTGTGAGGGAGAACTTGTGTGCAAACCCATCTTTGATGTTGATTTTTTCTCTCATTTCAAACTCTTATGGTAGTTTATCAAAGTTGAAAGATGCATGTATAGTGTTCCTTTCTTCTTTTTTTTCCTATAATTGGAGGAAATGAGATTCCTATTCCTTTAAATATCTCCTCAAATAGTGGATTTTGCTGATGCAACAGGGAAATAATTGGAGTGCAGACACCTTTTTTTTTTTTTTTTAAAATTATGCAGACACCCTTTTAACTGAATGCAATTTTTTCATGTTGCAGAAGCTTGGAGATATCACGAAAATGACTTTTGGCGGCCGTTATATTATCTTGATGATGGCCATCTTCTCAATATACACTGGATTCATATATAATGAATTTTTTTCAGTCCCATTTGAATTGTTTGGACCTTCGGCCTATTCTTGCAGGGACCTTTCTTGCAAGTATGAACACTTTTATGACTGTTTAAAGCTCATATTTGATACCATACAACATACAAGTGATTGGAATTGTGTATTGCAGGGATGCGACAACTATAGGATTACTAAAAACCCGTGATACTTACCCATTTGGTGTGGATCCTGCATGGCATGGGACCCGCAGTGAGCTACCATTCCTGAACTCTTTGAAGATGAAAATGTCAATCCTTCTGGGAGTGACTCAGATGAATCTTGGAATCATCTTAAGTTATTTCAATGCAAAATTCTTCAGTGATGAACTGAACATTTGGTAAGCTTGTCCTAAAATTACGCCCATAATCTTTTCCCTCGTCAGCATACTATATCCCTAACCCCAAATGTGTGTTACAATAGGTATCAATTCGTTCCCCAGATGATATTCCTCAACAGTCTCTTTGGTTACCTTTCACTCCTCATCCTTGTGAAATGGTGCACTGGCTCTCAAGCTGATCTTTACCACATAATGATTTACATGTTTCTGAGTCCTTTTGATGACCTTGGGGAGAATCAGCTATTTTTTGGACAGAAATTACTCCAGGTCTTCTCCATTTTCCAGTGCTGATATCAAGTTTCTGATGAAAGTATTTGCCTATTTCTAAAATCTCTTCTTATTGTTTCTTAGATTCTCTTATTGATCCTGGCCATTTTATCTGTGCCATGGATGTTGTTTCCAAAACCTTTTCTTTTGAAGAAACGACACCAGGAGGTACAATCGAGCTAACTTAGCTATTAATAATGCCATTCCAAGATGTTAGGTTTCTTAATTTTTCTGCAAACCTTGATATTCTTCTGTATTGTTTATAGCGGCATCGAGACCAGACTTACTCTCTTCTCGATGAAGACGATGACTCTTATGATTTCGAGATGGAACGTGAAACCCATGGACAAGAAGAATTCGACTTTGGTGAGATCTTCATCCACCAGCTCATACACACCATCGAGTTTGTTCTTGGAGGAGTTTCTAATACAGCATCATATTTGAGATTATGGGCGCTCAGGTGAGCTCGTATGACACGTTTGGCATTAATACATTCCTCCTTGGATGAGAGTAATTGACCAGCGTACTCTGGCTATTAATTGTCGGGCATCTGGTCTTTATGCAAATACAATTGATGGATCATTTTTAATGATTTTAATTATGATTATGAATGATCTTTCTTCAGATATTCATCTCATTTCTCATCATGTTCCTGAATGATTTTTTCAACCTTTTCTTGTTCACAGTCTTGCACATTCGGAGTTGGCTAGTGTGTTCTATGACAAAGTCCTAGTTCTTGCGTGGGGGTAAGATTTTCTACCCTTGTTCTTACCAATCAATAGTGGGCTCCAAACTCAATTGGGGAAAATAACAAGATTCTTCTGCAATCTTATGTAGGTATGAAAACCTCACTATCCGCATCATCGGTGTAGCTGTTTTCGTCTTTGCAACGGTCGGGGTGCTGCTTATAATGGAGACCCTTAGTGCATTCTTGCACGCTTTACGGCTTCACTGGATGGAATTCCAGAACAAGTTCTATGAAGGAAACGGCTATATATTCCAACCATATTCGTTTGCAACACTTGATGAAGAGGAGGAATGATATTGCCGGCTACATCACGAGGCTTCCCGAGTTCCCTGGGCATTTATACTAACACTGTAGATTGAATTCATTCATTTTAGAGATCACAGAGTCACAGAGCGGATATAGTTTTTCGGAAGCAAAGAGAAAAGGGCGATATGTTACGAGGACATGGACAGCGCTTCCACTTGTATCATTGTATGTGATTTGTATTACCAACTAAACGTATCCTCACAAAGTATAGGGGTTTTGCATCTGCCTTGAGGTTTTTACGAGCGTTCACTTATAATTCAGCAATAGATTGTGGTTGTTATGAAAGACTTAGTGTTTACCTTTCATATTATACATGGGTTTATATCAAATAACCCATTTGTTTTATTTTATCTCTGTTAACAAAAATATAAGTGGCACAGTTTTTACACAGAAACTGCTTTGCTTACTATCTGGAAGAGGTTAGATATGTATGTCAACATAGGGATGTAAAGGAAGACCTCCAAAATGTATCAAATTGCGACGTCCTTGCTCGACTTCGTAAGAAGTCATAATAGTTTTACCCATCAGTAGAGAAAGCTGCACACTTGACAATGTGGTTGTTTGGCATAGAAGCTCAATTTCTTGAATCTGTTTCTTAATAGTGTAAATAAAAAAAAATGGAAAAAAAAGATAAATAATGGCGTCGCCCGGGTTCGAACCGGAGACCTTCAGTGTGTTAGACTGACGTGATAACCAACTACACCACGACACCTTTTTGTCATTTCAGAGCCCTTTATTTTTTAAAAACAAAGCACAAACTACAGAAAATGTAAACACAAATTGCATGTTTCAGCTGAAGAACTCTCATCTTATGAAGCCTGAAATTGAGGTTCTTTATCTATGGGGCACAAGGAGATCATCTATCTTTATCTCAGCACAAATCCAAAGTAACATATGCACTCGATAAAGGCGCATGAAATCGCTGCACCCCACTTGCATACAAAGCATGACAGACATGTTATAGTGGAGACTAAAAGGGGATTCCTTTACCCCCAAAATCCTCTTCTCCAGGAGACGTGTAAAAAAGAGTCACACAAACACAGTTTCTTATACTGCTCCAGCATCCAGGCAATCCCAAATCGGGCCCAATCTGCAGCATTTCAATTTTCAACAATAGAACCATAAAGCGGAGTTCTCTAATATCATCATTACACGCACTCATTGTCACAAGTGCGCGATCACATCAGTAGGATTTAAGGATTCTTTATGTCGTTTCTCAAGCAATCGCCCCTATCTCAATTTACTAACAACTTCCTACAACTTGGCATATTGTATACATGTCCAAATATGCCATCAGCAAACCTCAGCATGACAGGTTTAACTAAGATCTTTGCTATATATATATATATGTACTAATCATATATACTATATATATGCATAGTTACTCTGCAATCTGCATGGTATGTGCCTTGAAAGTGACTAAACTATAGGAATGAAGTGGTTGCCTAATCGAGTGGGAGCTTGAATGTATTCAGAAGGCAATGCCTAGAGGTTGAGGGCTTGAAAAGCCTCAATGGCTGACCTATCATGTCGCCCATGAGCTGAGCATTCTAGAGTGCGTGGCGAATGATAAGAATCTTGAAAATGACAGAAGAAGAATCTTTAATGTTTATATACCCCGCATATTTTCAGATCGATATCTTATTAATCGGTTCTTATGGAACATCGTTTTCATATATACATTGGGCATCGTTGCTAAACGACAAGCACCTAAAGGCACAAGGCCCAACTAGGGAAGTTTTATGTAGTTGCAACGGATTACCATTTGATGATATGTCTCGAGCCATCAATACGTGTATAGCAATGATATCGTTAAACGTCGATATGTACACCAAAATGGTTAGCCCTGCAAAATTGAAGACGACCCTCTTGCGCTAATAGCCTAGCAAATAAGCGGGTTTCTATCATAAAACCAATTGGCAATAGGAGGAGTAACCTACTAGTTTAATATACTAAGACTTCTTTGTTTATATTATCGATGTTAGACTCTTTTGGTCTCTTCACATCTTTCATTCTCTCAACAAGGTGTGATGAGTTTGGGACAACTAGGGCTACGCTTGGGGAGGGAGTGATGAGTTTGGGAGGATGAAGAATGATGAAAATCTCTAAAGGGATATGGGTAATGGGTTAATATGAGGAGTTTTGTGGATTGTGCGGCGTTTGGATCTTTTGGATAATGATCAATCAAGGCAATTTGAGTCTTTTTGGTAAATATATTGTAGTAGATGTTAACAAGATGGTGAAAGGAGTAGCTAGCATGAAGAAGTTGAGATCAAACTAACATCAAAGTAAATAGTTGTTTGATTGTCATTAATATAATTAGATTAAAAAGTACTAAAAATTAAGTATTTCAGCTGAAAAATAACTTTGCAATTTCATATATAATTAGGTGTGGATGAATATGCATGCATCTGATTTTATCTAGTTGATGTGTAAATAGATGAATTGATGAGCATTGTCCCTACATGCATACCAGATAAGAAGGTAATGCAATTGCTTTCATTTCAACTTGATCATATTCATATTCCTAAAATTCTGGTCTACATTGGTTTCGAAAACGACGGTTTAAGTTGCCTATATGGCTTTATATTTTCTAAGTGCATGGCAGCTTAGGAAAGATATAATATATATTACTCCCTCCGTCTCAAAATTTAAGTCGTTTTACAAGTTTTAATAAAACACCCACCCTTAATCAACATTATCATTCCGCTAATTTTTTTATAAATTTTATTGTTTTTTTAATACCCACTATATTTTTTTAACCAATCAAAATCTTAAAAAAAAATCAATAACACACAAATCGATACAAATCATTACTGTCCTCTACCTAGAAAAACCTAAAACGACCTAAATTTCGAGACGGAGAGAGTAGTATATATAAACAATCACTACTTGCTGAATGATATACTCGATCCAAATCTCCAACCCTTTGCTACTTTGAATTCTGATAAAAATTATTCCTAAAGATTCAACTTTTAGAGGTAAACAAACAATGCAAATTGTTATATATAAACACTTTGAATTTTTCTTCCATATAAACAAGCAGGAAACTAATTCAAAATATGGCAAAGGCTTTTGATCTGTTGGAATGTGGTTGTCCCACATCGGTAATATAGAGAATGCTTAAACAACATATAAGGTTGAAGAACTACCCAATCCTCTCATTGCCAGGTTTATATGGCGTTTGTGTCTCATTGCCAATTGGTTCTGGGATGGAACCCCGTGGGTTTATATGGCGTTCGTGTCTCATTGTCAATTGGTTTTGGGATGGAACCCCGTTGGGTTTATATGACGTTCGTGTCTCATTGTCAGTTGGTTTTGGGATGGAATCCGTTGGGTTTATATGGCTTTCGTGTCTCCCGTAGGTACGTTGGAATCACGTTAGTCCTAAAAGGGCCAAACAAAAAACAATGAAGAAACACAGAAAGTATTAATTAATTATTACTCCATATGCATATATATACTCGTTAATAAAAAATTTAATTAAGAAGTGCCAACCCGGATAAGGATAGGAAGGTCCTTCCAAAGAAGGGGACATACCCAATTTGATTCTACATTTTTTAGTCTCCACAACTTCAATTCCTAATATCTCTAGAGATAGCTATAGTAGAAGTTTCTGTTTCTCTAACATAGGGCACCAGCTGTAGTTTTGAATTTGATATGATGTACATGTACCCAACTCCAACTATCATTTCCTGTGCTTGAATTACTAACAAATCTCAATAAATCACTATATATTGACAAATTGCTATATTTGGATGTGTTTTTCAATAATTTGTGTAGTTTTGGCTGTCCCAATCTCTTGAACTTCAATATAAGTGTCTGGTACAATGTTGAGCTCATACATATACCAACATTTAGATGAGGCCGGGGAAAGTGGTATTGGAAGAGATATAATGTTCCAACACCCGCCAACAATGACCGAATTTTAGCCAATCAACATTATATGAACCAACAGTTTTACATCCAAATATATATATTGGTTAGAGTACATACATAAAAAAGCATGAGCAATTACAAAAACAAAAAGGACAGACTTCATGTAAAATTAACTTAGGTATATATATATACATATTGAATTAATAGGACAACCATGCAGATACAAAATCATCACACATGTTTCCCATGAAGAAGTAAAAAAAAGTGAATTAAAGCTATGAAAACCATGCCAATGTCTTATACCTGAAGAATATTCTGTAATTGATAGCACAAATAGGAAGTAGTAATAATGCAGTTGAGAAGCAAAATTATTTGCATTATAAATCATATGAGTTGATAGAGGGGAAATTGGGTGAGCGCATGCGCATACATGTTTCAGAGATATTACATAATTTGGTGATAAATCTCTAAAACATCTATTCTGCATCACCTTTGTCTCCCACTTTCTCTCTCTTTTTTTTTTGCACTATTTTTGTTCTCTTTTTTTTTTTCACATCATGTTGAAAAGCTACAATTTCTGTTGTCCTTGTATAAATTAATGAAGGCCAGTTTACCCATGTATCTATTAACTCATGCTGGTGGTATGATATCAGTCAGTGGCAGAACCAGAAATTGACCATAGGAATCATCAGTTTGTAGCATTGGCATGTCAAGGGTCACTGGACCCCCTCGATATGCCTATGCTAGCTAACACCATTGAGTCCAACACGCATAAACCTAATTTGTGAGATGGATATATCAATCTGATGCAGTTTATGCAGCTAGTTTAGGTGGCTAGGCTTTTAGGCTGAACTTGTGTTTCCCTTGTTTAAGCACCTTCTTTCACACTCCCATATGGAAAAGATGGTCAATCTATATACATCTTGCAAAAAATCAGGTTTCAAAATTACCTATCTCTTTCTAGCATATATCTAGATAGCAATTATGAATGTGTTCATTTGCTTATGGAAGGGCAGAAAGTATACATACAGCCGCAAAGATAGAGGGCGCGCGCCCTTTATGTTTGGCAAGTAAAGTATAATCACTAGGCCAGTTTGACGTTCTAGACACGGGAAAATTTCGTCTCCTGAAGAGGGTTTTGGACGCCTCATAACTCTAGACACGAACATCCGTCCCCTGAGGTTTGTCCCTTGTGCAGCGCACCTAGAGCACTTAAAACACGGACCAATTGCACCTCCGTCCCTTGATTGACATCCAATTCACCGGCCCAAGAGGACATTGTCAGAGATTTTATGGTTCAGGCGACCACTAAAGTTTGTGTCTTGATAACGGAGGGGACGTTCATAAGGTGAACTAATGTTGTGTCTTGATGAACATTTGGTTAGTCATGTTGTCTTGATGGACATCGTTTGTGGTGCCCTAAGAGTTTTGGAGATCAACTTTTGGTACAAAATGTTTGTGACTTCAGTTAATAGAACCTAGTTGTTTTAGGTTTGTGGCTTGAGTTTAATAAAAATTAACAGCATATATGCTGCATTTTGTGATGCTCCCTGTCCAAAACCAAATGTATAACCCAAAAGAAACAACAATGCATTCAACATTAGAGTGCACCAGCACCCATTTCATACATAAAAACAACATTGTTCATACATTAAACCTGCAATACCATGCTTGTTCATCAACCAACCCATACAAACACCCATGTCAGCAAAACAACCTACAAATGTACTAGAGTTGAAACACAAACGGACATAAAGTTTAGAAACACCATGTTCAAATACATACTGCGCTTAGAAGTCTAGAATTGTGACCCAAAAGTTGCACAAACTAACCCAAAAGTTGCAACCAAGTTCTTGTTAATTGTCACCTACCTAGATCACCAAGTGCTCAAACCTGCACTTCGGTAGGGAAGTGCACAGCCATCAGCCTCTCAAAGTGCTCCATTTTGTCCTTCATCTTATCATATTTTTCATTGGCTAGCTTGGCAGAGTCCTCAGCCTTCCTTGCTCGCTCATTAGCCTCCCTGGCTTGGTCTTCCAGCTCACGCCTTTTTGCCGGGCCTAGAGTGGACCAATCAGCCCCTCGCTTCCTTGGAGGCTTCTTGACAGCCGCGCCCATCCCTAAATGAAGGCAAAGAAAGTGAAAATTACAAAGATATAAAACGTAAAAAAAATAAGATTGATAACATGAAAATGACAGTGTGACATTTGTTCCTAAAAGATGATGGTAAAGTTCCTAAAATCAAATGGATTTCATGCTCTTATATAATTGAACTCATTTTGAAGCCTTATATAGTTTTATATATAACTGATAGTAATGATAATATATATAATCATCAAGTTATATATATAACTGATCAATTATTAAACTCATTTTAAAGCCTTATCCTAACTTTGTTTACCTCGTATAGAAGTGCCCCTCCTCTCTCCAAAGGCCTTGACGATTATCTCACACTGAGTAGCTACTGGTAGGACATCATTGTCTTCTTCCTCTGGTCGCGAACTCACATAGTCGTCAATCGCCTGCTGCATGATTTCCTAGGAACACAAAGAAAACATTAGAATCCTACACAATAAAATCATCCAAGGAACTCAGCAATGACATCCTACAAGTCAGAGATAGCTAAACTGTTAGTACACACTCACCACAGTGGATTCGTCTTCATCGTCCTGGAGGTATTCGTCTATTGAAGCTTGCACATAAGGAGCCAAGTGTCCGTCCTTGTACAGCTGCTCTGCCCGGTAGCACACAGGTCTAGGCCCTGAGTGGTGCTTGATGTATTTGGGATTCTTAGTTCTGTTGAGCTTGTTGCAGTTGCTTATTTTCTCCAAAGACACAAGAACATATAAACATGATATCAGAGAACAACAGTAAAGCAATGGAAACAGTTGAATGACAAATACACAGGAGTTCTCTAAGGGTATTGAAATCGTTTTATCGAGTTTGAGTAACAAATACGAACGATTGAACACAGCGGAAGCAAACCAAAACAATCAAAACCAAAATAAAAACAAGGGACACAGGAGATGGTTTACGCGCGCGGTTCGGGTATTGCACCTACATCCGCGGGGCCTCATGAGTCGAGACCCTAAATCCACTATATAAGATCAATCTGAGTACAAGAAGGGCAATCGAAGTCCAAAACCTAAGGAGTACAGTAAGTAAGGCAACATGCAACAAAGATCAAAGGAAATAAGGAAACTCCCTTCTAATCTCCATGGACGTCCCAATCTGATCCTTCAAGGGTTGAGCCTCAAACCGCCGGCTTCAGTACAAGCAATGGAGCTCTTCAGGTTAGATGTCCTTGAGTAGCAAGGATCTTCAGGCCACCACCTCGACCACCTTGAGTAGCAAGGATCTTCAGGCCACCACCTCGACCACCAGAGAGAGGAACCTTCGGGAGAACGCCGTTTAGGGTTTTGTGGAACTTACCATCCAAAGAGAGAGCTCTCCTGAACAGTAGAGCTCTTAAGCTTATAAAGGGCTTAAGAGGCATGTGGCAACCCTAGAAGACAAAAGAGACGATGGATCATTAGGGTTTGGGCGGGCTAAAACATCTCGGACATCTAGCCCAATAGATCCGGGTTGTGTGACCCGAATCAGTAAGACCAAGAGTGTCCGGGTTTAAGCTTCAACACAAACCATTAGGTCCAATCTCTTAAGTACAAGGAATCTGATCAGCCCTTAAGTTTACATGTACAACCCTTAGGAAAATAGAACTTCTAACAATTGCCCTCCTATTTCCCTAAGTCTACAAATAATGTAAACAGACCAATACAATTATATAGTTTGGGTCAGATTTAGGGTGCATCGGGTCAGTCGTCGGATCTTGTAGCCAGAGGCTAAGTGGTGACATCCTCCACATGGAGGAAGTCCCTGCAGAAGATGAACTTCTCAGTTGTCACTATCTTAATGCCAAAATCAGCAGGGTTGTGTTCACCATCTATCTTTTGCACCTGTACCACTCCCTTCTCAACCTTGTTTCTGATGAAATGGAAACGAACATCAATGTGCTTTGTTCTCTTGTGGTACATGGGATCTCTACATAGGTATAGAGCCCTCTGGATGTCAATGTTGATCACTGAAGTGTAGGATTTCCTCTCAATCTCTTTCAGCAGACCTTGTAACCAAGTAGCTTTTTTGCAAGCCTCTGTAGCAGTTATGTACTCTGCCTCTATAGACGAGAGAGCCACTATAGGTTGTTGCTGAGCTTTCCAGGATATACAATTTCCAGCCCATGTAAACATATAGGAAGTGGTAGACTTCCTGTTATCCTTGTTTCCTGCATAGTCTGAGTCTACATATCCAAGCAAAGCAGTGTTAGAAGCATGGTTAGTGTATTTGAGACCAACATTGAGGCTTCCATTTAAGTATCTCAAGAGATACTTCATGGCTGCCCAATGTTTTTCTCCAGGTTGAGACATAAACCGACTAATTAAGGGCACTCACAACAAAAGCAAGATCAGGTCTAGAGCATATCATAGCATACATGACAGAGCCAACAGCAGCATCATAAGGTATGTTTTTCATAAGCTCAGTTTCATTTACAGATAAGGGAGTCTTAACTTTGGTTAAGTCAAAGTGCCCTCCTAAGGGCATAGGAGATGGTTTAAGCAGAAGATGCATGAAATATGTCAAGCACTTTGATCAAATAGTCCTTTTGAGACAATCAAATCAGATTTTTGGACATGTCCCTATGAATCTGTATACCCAATATTCTCTTAGCAGCACCCAAGTCTTTCATGTCAGTTTTTATAGAGATCCCTTTTCAGTTGTGAAAT
This sequence comes from Persicaria tinctoria, assembly GCA_037127255.1. NCBI lineage: Eukaryota > Viridiplantae > Streptophyta > Magnoliopsida > Caryophyllales > Polygonaceae > Persicaria > Persicaria tinctoria. The sequence continues at coordinate 16,088,759 of JBANSL010000012.1, forward strand.
TCTATCCATGGTTTTGCAAATAAGCCGAAGATCATCCACATATAATAGCACAGACAAGGGTTCTCTACCTCTGACTCTACTTATGTAGAGACAAGAGTCATAGCGACTTCTCTTAAATCCTAGGTCTCTCATGCAAGAATCAAATTTAATATTCCATTGTCTCGGTGATTGCTTAAGACCATATATAGATTTTCTGAACAAACATACATAATTTGGATTGAGGTTATCAACAAAACCTGTAGGCTGACTCATATAAATTGTTTCATTTAACACACCATGCAAGAAAGCTGTTTTCACATCCATCTGGTCAATTTCAAGATCATACACAACAACCATGGCAAGAAGCAACCTTCTCTTTGAGTGAATCCCTTAGCAACTAGCCTATCTTTAAATCTGGGTAATTCTTTAGGGTTCACACTCTCTTTCAATTTATAAATCCCGTTACTGCCAATAATCCTAGCATTATTAGGTTTCTCAACCAATTTCCAGATATTATTTAGCTTCATAGAGTCAATTTCTTCTTTCATTGCAGCCATCCATTTATCATGATTAGCACATCTTAAAGCTTGTTCAAATGTGTTAGGAGTATAATGTTTAATCACATCAGACACAACAAGAGCAAACTCAGCAATGTAATTAGCAAACTTCTTATTTGGAATCTTAGTCCTAGGTTCTCTATCTCTGGTTAACTGATAATCACACAAATTATGCCTACTTTGCAAGTTTTGAGCATCAGAATCAGACAAGGAGAAAGGCACAGATCCAGAAAAAGAAGAAGCACTCAACTCAGAAGCAGCAGAAGTAGAAGAAGAAGAAGATGAGGAAGAAGTTGTACCCTCACCCACTTGATGGGTCTTCTCTTCATCCACAATAGGATCCCTGTTCTCATCAGCTTCATCCTCGTAATATCCTTGTGTATGCTGAGAGTTTTCAAGGGGAGGGGAGGGGGTGGTGGATCCTAGAAATGAGGAGTCACATTACCTGCACCTTTGTCAATACTATCATCCTTGGATGAAGTGGGGGTTAGAGCATACCTAAAATGAAACTCATTTTCTTTAAACACCACATCTCTACTAACAAAGACTTTATAAGCACCAGGTTGTAAAGCAAGCAATTTGTAACCTTTCACACCATCAGGATAACCAAGGAAAACAGACTTAACAGATTTGGGATTCAATTTTCCAGTATTTTGATGAGCATAAGCAGTGCAACCAAATGTCCTAAGATGGCTAAGATCAGGTTTTTTCTTGTGCCACAACTCATTAGGTGTCTTGAAATCAATAGCAGAGCAAGGAGATCTATATATAAGATAAGCAGCAGTAACAAGTGCTTCACCCCACAAAGAATGTTTCAATCCAGCAGAGATAAGCATGCATCTGGTTTTATCTAGTAAAGTCATATTCATCCTTTCAGCAACACCATTTTGTTGTGGTGTGCCAGGAACAATTAAATGTTTTTTAATACCATTTTCTTTGCAATAACTATCAAACTCAGAGTTGCAGAATTCAAGCCCATTGTCAATTTTTAGACACTTAACTTTACAAGCAGACTCATTTTCAGCTCTAGCTTTCCAAGTTTTAAAAGCATCAAAAGCATCACTCTTAAATTTAAGAAGATAAACCCAGACCTTCCTACTGTAATGATCAATGATAGATATAAAATATCTTTTACCACCCACAGTATCTATCTGAGGAGGTCCCCATAAATCAGAGTGAATATAATCAAGAGGAGAAGCAGCAATGTAAGATGACTCTTTAAAACTCAGCCTAGTTTGTTTACCAAGCAAGCAATTGTCACAAACATCAAGAGCAGCAGGTTGACAGTTAAGAATACCAGATTTATGCAAATGATGCAAGCCAGAATTGCCAATATGACCTAACCTATATATTGTGCCAAGTAGAGGTTAACTCAGAATTCATAGGCTTATCACATAAAGCAAGCACACGAGAAGCAACAAAATTGCATTCAGTCTGACAGATAACATAGTATAAGCCATTTCTTTTAACACTTTTCAATAGGACCCTACCATTTTTGCTAACATGTCTCATGCCATGGAAAACATCAATGTGACAACCAAGATCATCAAACACACTTTCAGATAACAAGTTTCTCTTAAGATTAGGAACCCATCTAACATTTTGCAAGACTCTAATTTTTCCATCAAACATCTTAAGAGCAATTGAACCTATTCCTTTAATAGACACTGCAGAATGATCACCCAAAAGCACATCACCCTCATCTATCAATTTCATATCACAAAACCAATTTTTATGAGGTGTAGAATGCATGGTGCGGCCAGAATCCAATATCCAAGCATTTTCAGAGTCATAACAAGCAGAGACAACAAGCAATTCATGTGTGAAGTACTGATAATGACCAGTTGGTGTGTTTTAGATGCATCCTTTTTAGCCTTTTTAGCCTCATCTCTTTTCCTTTTATAACCGTCTTTCTAATAATGACTAGTTTTAGAGCAATAATGACATGTAGCATTTTTCTTATCAGAAACAGATTTATCACCAGATGAGGAGGCATTATCTTTCTGCTCAGATTTCTTAGAGAAGTTCTTATTCTGTTGCTGGTTTTAATACCTAGATTTTGCCATAAGAGCTTCATTTTTAGCCTCTTGTTTAGTCTTAAAAACCTTCAAAACATCATTTTTATGAGCAATAATAGACTCTAGAATCTTAACTTTACTCAAGCTTTCATGACTGAATTGAATAACATCCTTGAATGTGTCAAATTGAGTCGGTAAAGCATTCAATAATAAAACACACTGATGGGTTTTATCTATGTTATCACCACATCTAGCAAGATCTTGAGTCATAGCTAAGAATCTATCCAGATTATCAGGTAAAGACACAGAGATATCCATTTTGTAGTTAAATAATCTACAAAGCAAGTTAATTCTACTAGGGAGAGATTTCACTAAGTAGAGCTTATCAAGAGCCTGCCATAGGTCTTGAGAAGTCTTCTCAGTCATTATCTGCCTTACCACTTCATCTGTGAGTCGTATGAGAATCTCACTGTGCGCAACTTGATCCATCTCAGCCTTGTCTTCAACTGACATCTTCTCAGGGTAGCTTCCAGTCACTGCAGGCCAACATTTTTCCTTTATTAGCACTGCCTTCATCTTAAGCTGCCACATAGAAAAGTCAGAGTTACCATCATAGGGTTTTATGCGAATAGAAGACTCAGACATGGTTCAAGTAAAGCTATAAAGCATAAAACTGAAAGAAAACAAAAGATCTAAAGTGGATTTAAAGCATGCAGTCCCAGAAAACATAAACAATATTGTCCCAAGTAAGGTTTTGAAGAGCAAAGGATATCAGAAGTATGAATTTCTAGGGTTTCATCCCATTTTCTGACTAAAAAGTAGTCAGACGCGAATAAAAACACCCTAACTCAAAATGTAGCTCTGATACCAGTTTGAAATCGTTTTATCGAGTTTGAGTAACAAATACGAACGATTGAACACAGCGGAAGCAAACCAAAACAATCAAAACCAAAATAAAAACAAGGGACACAGGAGATTGTTTACGCGGTTCATTTATTTCACCTATATCCGCGGGGCCTCATGAGTCGAGACCCTAAATCCACTATATAAGATCAATCTGGGTACAAGAAGGGCAATCGAAGTCCAAAACCTTAGGAGTACAGTAAGTAAGGCAACATGCAACAAAGATCAAAGAAAATAAGGAAACTTCATTCTAATCTCCATGGACGTCACCAATCTGATCCTTCAAGGGTTGAGCCCAAGGTTGTTAAAATCTAGATCCGGATCGCGAGATCTTACGATTCTACGATCCAAAGTGGCCCAATCGATCTAGATCGCACGTACAGAGTCGGATGCAGCAGGATCGTACAGAATCATAGCAGGATCGTACAGGATCGTAGGATCGTAGTAGAATCGAGAATAGAATCTAAATCCTACCGCATGAACTAATATGTTGATTTTTTAAATATATTTTTTTGGTAATTTGATTTTTTAAATATTTTTTTAGGTAATTTGAATTAATATGTTAATTGATATAGTTATATTGATTTTTTAAAATAATATTTTGATTCACTCTCTATTTAGGGATATAAAAAATCTAGAATTATGACTTACTGCTCGAATTTTTTGGGCTGTTATATACACATGTGTGGATTTTTCATATATGGATAGACAAATAAAGTGGTTATAGCTATTGAGCATCGATATAACTTTACATATAAGTGATATGCAATATTTTGTAATTAGTTTATCAAAAAATTTAAACATGTAGTAGGATCTTACGATCCTACGATCCGATTCTACTGCACCCCTAGCGATCCGATCTAGAATCTCGATCCTAACAACATTGGTTGAGCCTCAAACCGCCGACTTCAGTACAAGCAATGGAGCTCTTCAGGTTAGATGTCCTTGAGTTGCAAGGATCTTCAGGCCATCACCTCGACCACCAGAGAGGGGAACCTTCTGGAGAACGCCGTTTAGGGTTTTGTGGAACTTACCATCCAAAGAGAGAGCTCTCCTGAACAGTAGAGCTCTTAAGCTTATAAAGGGCTTAAGAGAGAGGCGTCTGGCAACCCTAGAAGACAAAAGAGACGATGGATCACTAGGGTTTGGGCTGGCTAAAACATCTCGGACTTCTAGCCCAATAGATCTGGGTTGTGTGACCCGAATCAGTAAGACCAAGAGTGTCCGGGTTTAAGCTTCAACCCAAACCATTAGGTCGTCCAATCTCTTAAGTACAAGGAATCAGATTAACCCTTAAGTTTACATGTACAACACTTAGGAAAATAGAACTTCTAACATGTATAAAGTGTTACATGGGATTTCAACTGCTCTTTTTGTAGTATTACTTTGGTCTTAAAATTAGTATTTTTTTTTTTCTATTTTTTCCTTCCCAGATAGGGGTTACATCCACCCTAACCCGAACCTCTAAAAAAGAGTATTGATTCAACAAACCCGGCCGGGAAAAGGAATGAAAACTCATAAAAAGATAACGAAAATATGATCCATTAATTTTGGAAGGCATCCAAAGGGCAGTCATAATAAAAAGAGATATGCACTAAACATTTGCATAGCTTTTAGAAAATTGGTTACCTGACTTTTTACCTTTGTCACCTAAAGTAACACTGACACGTTAGGCTGATACACTCTTTGCTTATAAGACCATTGGCAAGTTAATTAAGGTAAAAACATGCTCGCACAATTGCCAACCAGACCTTAGTATATATTGACAACAGTAAGCACAAAACCAGATTCATCGATCGAGATTCTGATTCTCCCGTGCAAATCAGATCTGAGAATTATAGCTGACAGCTTATTGGCATGGATAGTGATCAGAGGAAGAAGGCTGTGAGCTACTGAGCTGTGCTAATTCCTACTCAACTGTTTTGCTTGCCAACCAATCTCACAGCCTATACTGGTCTGGCATGGATGGTGTCCGACTGGTACGGTTCAGGCAGGCCTGGTCAGATACAAAAGCCCTCCTTCTCTCATCAGTTTCTTCTCTATATACGTTAAATGCAAATTAAATTATTAAATATATAAACAATTAAGTGTGGCTTCTCTGGCACCTCGTTGTTCACACACCACATACAAATATTTTGACTGTCAGAGAAAATAACAACTTAAGCTTTAAAAGGCCTTTTTCCTGAAGCTAAAAGTTATTAAAATTACGTTTCCGTAATATTAGGGGTGTGTATAACCGGGTACCCGATATAAACCGTTTAATCGTGTCGGGTACCCGGAACCGTTAAGGTGAAAATGGCCGAACCGTACCCGAACCGTCTTAACCCGGGTACCCGACACGGTTAAGGTATTCGGTTCCGTGTCGGATACCCGGGTACCCGACACGAACCATGTTTTTTTCTTTTTTTTTTTTCTAGCTGTCCGTGTGTGCTGTGTGAAGGATATGGTTCTGGTTCTCTTATGTCCCCTTCCTTCAATCAAGGAAGAATCCATGCCCAGGGTTAATCCTTCCTAAAATCACAAATTGTGCAATACAAGCTGCTGCAGTACATAAAATACGCAGCAAAGGCTTAACCCTAATGGAAATTTCGACTCTGCTGGCTGCTGCACTGCTGCGTGACTGCGAGAATTGAAAAAAAATTAGATGAAAAAAAATTAGATAGGGTTAGGACTTAGGAGTTATGTACGCGGCGAGAAGAAAAAAAAATTAGATAGGGTTATGTAGGTGGGCTGTCTCGTTTGGGAAAAAAATAAATAAAAATGTAGCCTCCCGGATTCTATTTACACTAGTATTATATTATTCAGACTAAAAATTAAAAAAAAAAAAAAATTAAACGGTTCGTGTCGGATACCCAACAAAGCGATTTCCCCGATCCGAACACGAACCGTTTACATCCGTATTTTCTCGGTTCGTGTTTTTTCGGTTTCGGGTTTTTTCGTGTCGTGTTTTCTAAAAGCCTTGTAAAACAATCACCCATCCGTCAAGCAGCGCAGAAAGGCCGAATGCCTCTTGCATTGCATATATATATATATCTATTTTTGCAGACAAGCAAACTCCGAGGGTTTATTTAACAGCGCCCTTATAAATCATACTACGATCTATATAGGAAAAGTTTAGAAAGAAAAATCAAAGGAAAAAAAAAAAGAGGGCTAGCTATATAGTTAAGAAGAAATCCAAATTACTAAATAAACTAATTAGAAATATTGGTATCATTCAAATTTAATTTCACAGAGCTATTAGGGCATTTCAGGCAAAGAATCTTTCAGTAAGGATTAAGGGCTCGTTTTTTTTTTAAACATGTAATAATTCGGGTGGAATAATCCTACCCAGAGAGCATCCTTGCGGATGAGGTCTTGAAGACCTATATCAGAATAAATGTCGAGGCCCCTGTCAGAGCGGCAAAGGTGTGCAACCTTATCAGCCACTCTGTTGCCAATACTGGGCACGTCTGGGCACGTGAGAAAAGGAAACTAATTATCTCACACTCGACAACAGTGTTTTGATATCGGACATTACCAGTTCAATTTCTCATGGGCATGTAGAATTTGTTTTTAAATGATTTATGATTACAAGAGAGTCTAGTTCAATTTGTAACTTGTTTATACCAAGCGCTCAGATTTGAAGTAAACCATGTCTTAGTGCCAATGCTTCAGCTTTCAGCGGAGTTTGGTTGTCAATTCTGTCATAGCCAATGTGTACCGTTCTCCCTTCCCAGTCACAAATGATTTATCCAATTGAGCTATCTTTGTTATTAAGACTTAAGAGTGGATCATATCTGTCGAAATTCATTTTAAACGTACCAACCGGTGGTTTTTTCCATTTAATAGTTTTTTGTCGAATTCTTGGTTGTGTGTGATTTATGTAAACATTAATATCCTCCTTGACATAGAAAGAGGTCTTTTTCCAATTTTCTAAATGAGCGGTAATGCTGTGTTTAACATATTACTGATTTGGAACGGGTTCATTTCTGAAAATTGTTTGATTTCTAATGTACCATATCGTCCACCAGGTAACCGCTAATTTCTCTATTTCAAGTTTTTTAAGAGTGTTTCCAATTAATGACAAGATAGGAGAAAAATCTATCCAATTTACAATCATGTTGATTATAGCCTGATTTGTACCTAAGGTTAATGGAAGATGATCACTTTTAGAAAACTGGCATTCTAGAAAAAGATGTGTTTCATCTTCGATGACACTATTGCAAAGTACACAAGTTGTTGGAACAAAGACCCCTTTTTGAGATAGACGGGTAGCCGTTGGAATACCCTTCTGTCCAAGTTTCTAAAGGAAGTTCTTCATTTAATTTTGGTGATGCGTCGATTTTCCAAGTCCAAGAATTGCTGTCTTCATTTTGGCTGTTATTTTTAGCGATTAGTTTGTAGGCGCTAGCTGTTGTAAACCATCCCTCCCTATCCGACCACCAGTATAGTCTGTCCTCAAACGTATTCGTAGGAAGGGGATATCCAAAATTTCTTTTGTTATACTTTGAGGGATTATGTTCAACAATTTTTCCTCTAACCATTTTCCACCTAATATATAGTCACTTACTATTTCATTCTCATTTCGGAAGGTAGGACAATCATCTTTTTTTATTATTGGCGAAGTTGTAATCCAATTATCGGTCCAGAATTTGATAGATTTCCCATTGTCCACCGACCAAATTAGGCCATTTTTAAAATATTTAATAAAAAATTTAAAAATGGTCTAATTTGGTCGGTGGGCAATGGAAATGGAAAGGAAAAGTATTAAATTTTATATATAAAATGTACATGGTCATCATTTTTTGTATAAATGATTAGACCATCCTTGAAGTATTAATTACCCTCCTTCACATTAGAGAATCAGATGTGGGCAAAACACTTAACAAATTTTGTATGAAAAATGAAAGAAGAAGGAGAATGATTAGAATAGTGATAAAATATTCATAAAGATAATTATTTCATTTCTCTATGCAAAAAACAAACGGGGTAAGTGCCTTCAAACTTTTGAATGGCAACTCCAAGATCTTCCAAATTAATTACCTATTTCATTTCTTGTATTATATATACAGGTTACAATCAGTATGAATAACTAAATTAATGAACACTAATCAGAATTTTTTTTTATTGAAATATATAAGAGATTATATATGATGAAGAAAAGGACGAATTGAAGGTGGTGTGAATGGGAAGAGGGGGCAATGTGTCTCTTAAAGCACAGATGATAGATGCAGACGACAGCCCACATTAGGGAGACACTTTTTAAAGAAGTGGGAAGAAATTCATTAATCTTTCAATTAAGATTAGGATTAAAATCCCACCCAACTTAAAGGAGAGAAAATATATATATCCCTTTTCATCTTTGATGGATTGTTTGATTAAACATAAGATCTACAAAGAAATATAAAAGTAATCCAACTATCCAAGTATGAGGCCAAGAAAGTGAGTTTTTTTTTTTTTTTTTTGAACCGGAAAAAATTTGACCATAGGGCTAAGCCCTATCAGCCAAGAGCATCCTTTCGGATGAGACTACGCAAAAGAGAATCATCAGGCGTCAAAGAACCAAGTGAAGCGGATTCTAGTCGTGACAAACGATCAGCCACTAGATTAGCTTCCCGGAAAACATGACGAAACTCAACAGAACTAAAGAAGCTCAGCGAGACTAGACTGTCTGAGACAATCATATCCGAGTCTCCGGTAGGCTTCCCCAAACCCTTTAAACTTTTTATAATTGTAAGGTTATCGCCTTCTACTATCAGTTTTTGGATTTTCAGTTTTTTCGCAGCTAGTATGCCGGTCCAAAGCCCAAGGCTTTCGCAACCGCATACAGAATCTATTGGCGATGGACCCCAACCACAAGAAATAAGAGAACCCTTGGAATCACGAATGATAAACCCAAAAGTGCCCTTATTGCTTGAAGAGAAAGATCCATCGAAATTAAGTTTATGGGTGTCTTTTGGCGGGGCTTCCCATTTGGTTCTTTTCCTTTTTGAAGTTGATTTTGGTTTTGAGTTGATTGTTGTATCTGTATTGTTATCCTTTATGTTTTCACCTACTTGAGAGGTTGTCCAGATGAATTTCTGGTCTTTTTTGAAAGCTATGATCTTTCTTATGTCCGAGGTTAAATTATCAAAGTGCGTTTTGTTTCTAGAGAACCAGATGCCCCACCAGACAAACGCTAGATCTTCAAATTTGGTTCTTCCAATTGTGTTTTTAATATTCCATATGGTGTCATTGATCGAGTCTCCTTTATCAAAACAACCATGTATTTTCATGAAGGTCCCTGGATCATTTGCCATCAAAGTGCTCCTGGTAATGGGACAGTCCCATAGTAGATGATATAAATCCTCGTAGCAAGAGTCGCAATGGGGACAGTCTGTTGGAATTCCCAGATGACGAGAAGCTAATCTGGCCGTTGTTGGTACTGCGTTTTTTAAGATTTTCCACAGGAATGTTTTTATTTTCGGTGGTGTATTTAGGTCCCATACCCAGCTTATATCCGAGTTTGTGTGGTTTTTGTATTTATGTATCATGTCTATAGCAGATGTAGTCGTGTACCACCCGTTCTTGCTCCATTTCCAATATAGTCTATCAACTTGTATATTTTCAGGTAATGGTACTGTTGTGATTTTTTCTATTTCATCGTTTGGTAGAAGTCCTTGTAGGTTTCTAAATAATTTGCTCTTGTCCCACATTTTGTTTTCGTTGATGAAGTGTTTTATGTTTATTGACTCATCAATTTGCTGAGTTAATGGGATAAATGTTTTCAGTGGGGACTGACCCAACCAGAGATCATTCCATAAATTTATCGCTGAACCGTCCCCAATAGACCATTGGAGGCCATTTTTGAATAAAGGTATTAATTTTATTAGCTGTGCCCATTGCCATGATGTTCCCCCGCGTTTTTGATAATTTAGGATTTCAGTTGTTTTGAGGTATTTTTCTTTTATTAGTTTAACCCAAGGGTTGTTGGGTTCTGCTAGTATTTTCCAAAGCAGTTTCATTTGTAGTGCCTTGTTCATGTCTTCTGAGCATCGGAGCCCTAGCCCACCATTTTCCTTTGTTTTACATATATCGAACCAGCTGATTAGTGGTTTATGGTTTGGACCTTTGTTCCAAAGAAATTGTCTATTGATCCTGTCCAGATCTGTGTGTACTGCTTTTGGTAGCATGAAGCATTGCATTATATGTAATGGTTTTGCTGAAAGCGTTGTCTTGATCAGTGTACATCTTTCTGCCTGTGAGAGACAGTTTGCCTTCCATTTGTGTAGTTGAGATTTTGTATTCATTATTAGATCCTTGAAGTCATCTTTCGTTACTCGCCCTTCAATGATTGAGCAACCTAGATAGCATCCCAAATTCGGTGTGTGGGCGATTTCTAATTCATTTCGGATCATATTCTTCTGCGATGGTAGAACGTTTTTAGATGTTTGGAATTGGGATTTATGCCGGTTTACACGTTGCCCTGACAGAGCAGTATAGTCCCTTAAGATTTTGTTGATTTGATCACAACCAGTTTTACTAGCCGAAGCAAAGATGACAATATCATCCGCAAAGGCTAGAAAGGGAATTCTTGTTCCGTCTCTTGTTAATTTTATACCTAGATGGCTCTGTGGTTTAACAGATTCATTGTACAGACCTCGAGCAAGGATTTCATATACTATTAAGAATAGATAAGGGGATAAAGGGTCGCCTTGACGAAGGCCCTTTTCGGGGAAGAAAACATCCGTGGGTTCATTATTTACAAGTACTGAGTAAGTAACAGTGGTGATACATTCCTTAATCCACTCTGTGAATCTGTTTGAGAAACCTAGTTTGAGCATAGTGGAAAGAAGGAAGTCCCACTCCACCATGTCGAAAGCTTTTTCCATATCTAGCTTAACCACCATCCATCCTGTTTTACCTTTTTTCTTAGAGAAGGAGTGGAAGATTTCATTTGCAATTAAGATGTTATCCTGTATTGATCTACCCGAGGAGAAGGCACTTTGTAGTGGATTGGTTATTTTGGGAATGATTTTTTTTAGCCTTGATGCTAGTACTTTGGATATTATCTTGTAGGTTGTTGAACAAAGGCTTATAGGCCTATAGTGTGATGTTGTGGTTGGGTTTTCTATCTTAGGAATAAGAGCAATAAACGTATGGTTTGTTTGTTTTAGAATCCGTCCACTAAGGAAAAAACTCTTTACTGCTTTGATTACAGAAGGTTCAACGATGTGCCAGTATTTTTTAAAAAACCCCGCAGGGAACCCATTGGGCCCTGGGGATTTGTCGTTTGCTAGACTGAAGACTGCTTTTTTTAATTTCTGCATTTGTGACTGGTCTAATTAGCCAGTTATTATCGTCATTCGTAATTTCGTTTCCTATATAGTTTAGTAAGTTGTTGGGCATCTGTTGTCTTCTTTGAAGTGAGTATCTTTGACTGAAATCATGTTTGATTAATTTTCTTATTTCATCTTCGCTATTGATTGTTATACCAGCTGTGGTTTGGATCTGTTTTATTATATTTCTATTGCGTCTTCCAGTTGCTATTTTGTGAAAGTATTTGGTGTTTGCATCTATGAATTTTACATGTGTCCTCTTAGCTCGTTGTCCCCAGTATTTCTGTTGATAGGTTAAAAGTGTAGCATGTTTTGTCGTGAGTCTTTTGATTTTATTGTCTAGATCATAGTTATAAGCTTTAGAAAGCGTGTTCTGCAGCTCTAAAAGTTGTGTTTCAACTTGTTTTATTTGTCGGAAAACGTTGCCAAAGGTTATCTTGCTCCATATCTTACTCTTTCTTTTGACTTCTTGTAGTTTCTTTGTTAATTTAAACATTTGGGAACCCGGCGAGTCAAGTCTCCAAGCCGAGCGCACAATGTTAACGTAGTCCGTTCTTGTGGTCCAAGCCATTTCAAATTTAAAGGGTTGTAATTTTGGTTTTTGGTTATCCATAAGATCCAGTGTGATTTGAGCATGGTCGGATTTCAAAAAAGCGTGATTTTTAGTACAAAGGTTGGGAAATTCTTTTAGGATAGAATGGCTTATAATCGCACGGTCCAATTTTTCATAAATATTATCTGCGCCTTTTTCACGTTTCTCCAGGTGAAGTTATTACCACTAGTTGGAGCGTCGACCAAATTATGAGTGCTTATTATATTTTTTAGTCTTGCAAATCTGTTAGTCGTTGGCGTTCTGCCACCTTGCTTGTCGTTTGGATCTAGAATTTCATTTAAATCCCCCATGATAATGAGAGAATCCTTTGATTTGCGTATGTAGTCTTCTATAGAAGCCCAAAATTCATTTTTTTCATTTGCATAAGGTGTTGCGTAAATAAAAAGGATTTCTATTGCAATGTTAAGTTTCGTATTGGTGTAATCTGCTTGGATGATTCGGTCTGTGGAGTTTCTAATGGTGAGGGTTTCATTTTGGAATTGTGCTTCCTTCCAAAGGAGGCATAGGCCTCCGGACGGGCCAATTGACGGTTGAAAGAACATTTTGTCAAACCCGGGCTTCCTCTAGCAACTTTCTGGAGGTGGGTTTGTTAATTTTGTTTCTGCCAGCATTAAAATTTTAATGTGATCCGATCTGGCTGTAGATTCAATGTGAGTCCAGACATTTTTCCTACTAAGACCTCTAACATTCCAGAAGCTAAATTTCATATATAACAAGTTGGGGGTTTTGGTACCTTAGAGAGTTAGGACCATACTTGAAGTGTACATGATGTTTGAGGTGGTTTGTATAAGTTTTGATTTTTGAGTTGACGTTTTTAGTGGTTTCATGATTTATAATAATAGTTAAATAGGCAAACTTTTCTTTTGAATGAAAATAATTGATTTGAAGTGTAGTAATAATAGTTAAATAGGCAAACGTTTTTGGACTATGGTTTGTTAAAAGACTTGAGTTTGGTTTTCGCAAATGGGTAGTGATAATTTCCGAGTTTTGTTTCTGAAGGGTCTGACATATAAGCCAAGTAACAGCAAGCTGCATAAGGTGCGAGTAAATACATATAATGCATTCCATATACAAGGGTAAATAAATATACAAAGCATAGAGGAGGAGTTGTTTGAGAATTGTTGATGTATGCAATTTAGACAAGAGTATAAACTGCCATACTAGACAAATTAAAGTTGTCCAATGTTTTAGTTTGACATGTTTAGGAAGAAATGTGAAGAGCAAAACATAGGTCTCACAAGCTCTCCTTAGGGGGCAATATATGTGAAAGGTACATGTAAAATTCCATGGAAGAGAAAAAACACTTAAGCAGCAGCAAACCTTCCACAGGCCTTTAATATTTGAGTTATGGTGTGTTGATGAGATGTAGAATATTCCTTTCTTATCTTGATTGCAGCTGCTCCCCATACTCAGAACTGTTATTTTGTAGTTGAAATCCTGGAATCTTTGTGTCCAATATCTGGTTTTGTTCTTAGTTGTCTCCCAGCTTGGCCTGTTGAGAATCTGTATGGGTTGAAAACACACAATTTGCTCGAGAGAGAGAAGCTCCCTCGAGCAGTATTAGTACAAAGTTCACAGTTGTGTATATGATAGAAAAGCATTTTGTGTATTTGGTAGTTAGTCATAGGGTTTGGTTCATAATACTGATCATAATTTCTAAAAAATGTATGCCTCCTTAGCTTATTGTTATAAAGGCAGTAGTAAATGAAAACCCAAAGTAGAGGTGCTAGGTGTGCTTTTCTTTTTAACTTGAGGATTGTATCTTTTAGGTTATACCAGTATTCAGCAGGGGTTAATAAACTTGCAAATCTCCGAAAGCTGTGATGATTAATATAGCAGTAATATAGTAGCCAAGTAAGAAGACTTGGATAAGTATTTCCATTAGTGTTGAGTATGATATCATTCAATCTAGACAAGTAGGAAGACCAAAATAAAACAAACATCTTCACAACTGTCATAAGGTAGCAGTAAATGAAATCCCAAAAGAGGGGAGCTAAATGTGTATTTTTTTTAAACTTGAGGACTGTAACATTTAGGTTGTTCAAGTAATGAGCAAAAACTAATAGGCTTGTAAAGCTCCTAAATCTGTGATAAGTAATATAGCAGCAATATAGTAGACAAGTGAGGAGAATTGGACATGTATTTCTTTTAGTATTGAGTGAGATAACAATCAAAGCAGTCAAGTAGGAGAACCAAAGTGAAGCAAGCATCATTTGTATTGTAAGAAGGTATATTTTTGTAGAGTAGATGGTAGGATTAAAAGAGTCATGGCTATCTAAAAAACCCAGATCAGGTTCAGATTCATGGATTATAGATGTTTTTTCATGAGTTTTAAAATAGAAGTTTTTAAGACAGAAACAACAGCATTCCAAAAATGGGGTTTGCCAGTACAATGTTGAGATTAATTAGTTTTTGATTGAAATTTTAGTTGGAGATAAGTAAGTACCATGGATCCAGCAAGCCAACAGAAGTACATAATACCAATCTTCATTAATAAGGCAGGTTATAATACATGTGGATGTACCAGAAAATTTCGAGCCCACAATACAGATGTTAACAAAGTAATAAAACCATAGAATAGCAAACTGGAGAACATAGCATTCAAGATTTTGCCAAAAAATAGGGAAGGAGATTTTTGCAGAAGATTCTTGTATTATTTCAAAATGTGATGGGGAGAGGTAGCAGTCATCACAGACAGCCCATGGGCAAGGCCAGATCATCCCATTGCTTGGCAAAAGCTTGAAAATCATGGAGTTACTTCTTGTTGTTGCCCCTCTTCAGATTGGAGCTTGCTGTGTCATCTTCCCCACCCACAGCTTTCCTTTTGAGAGAGCCAGAAGTGGAAGAGTCCTTCAGAGGAGTTTCAGAGGTGGACAGCATCCTCATCAAGGATGTGTTTGATTGTAGAGAGTGAAAAGAGGGTTCAGAGATAACATCAACCTGGTTATCAGTCACAGGTTCCTCAAGAATGTAACAACCCTCATCATAATCTCCACCAAGCATATCATCCTCATCAAAGTCATAGAGGAGACAAGGAAGTGTCTCAGATTCCACTTCAGCTCCCACCTCATTGAACAGCTCTGGGTTAGGGAGTGGGTAAGCAAGCTCCATGGGATCATCATTAGAGGTGATGGTAGTGCCAGTGTCTGAAATCAACAGGGTCTCAGTGCAGTGGGTGTTTCCAGTAGGGGGAAAGGTTACAGAAGAAGGGCCAGTCAAGCCACCTCCTCCCTGGGCACCACTGAAACCAACAACAGGAACCCATCCTGCAGGGTTACCAGTTATGCCAGCAAAGGGAGGGAGGGGGCTAGGAGTCAAGATGTCAGTAGCAGCTAGCACACCACCAGAAGGTAAGGGTGTAGGATAGGTGTCAGGAACTGTGGTGTGGTCAGAGGTTGATTTAGAACCAATTGAGGAGTTGGAGGAATTGGAGAGAGCCTCAAATGCAATGGTCACCCCACCCCTAGCTGTGAGATAGGGCTTATTCCCAAAGGAATGGATAGGATTTGGGAATTTAAGAATTTCCCCTTTTTTTCCCATAGTAGCCCAGCCCTCACCCAAGCTAGGTTTAGGGATCATGTTGTGGGGTTTCTTTATGGTGACTTGAATTTTCTTGGGTTTGGGTATGAAGTTCTGGCAATGGTTAAAAATATGGTCTTGCCCAACACAGTTTCCACATCCTTCTGGAAACTCTTCAAACCAGATAATGTGGGCAGAAACCTCATCCTTATTAACTGGAATCAGGATTGTGTTTGACAAAGCAAGGGCTAGGTCAAGGTTGATGCAAATTCTTGCATACCTAGCACTAGGATCAACAGTGGGGTCATGTTTAATGTAAGTGTCAAACTTGTTTTTTTCTATGATAAGTGCAAGAGCACCAGGTTTTTTGTAAGCTTCAGGGATAGAAGTGATCCTAACCCACATATCTATGGCAGAGGTATTCTCAGAAATAGGATCAAAATCCTCAGACCAGATCCTAAGAATGATCAGTTGACCATATACATGAAAAGGTCTAGCTTCCCATACCATAATTAAATCATTTGGATCAGTAAATCTCACCTCAAACCAATGGTTAGGTAGCTCAACAATCTGCAACTCTCCAGAAATCCCTTTCCAATCAAAGTTTAGCTTAGATTCTAGTTTTTTGAAGTCTATGGGAGCACCAAAAGCTCTCCCATAGAGCCTAGCATTTGTTGAGAAACGGTATTGAGGGTGGAATTGTTGTAGCTGGGTAAAAAAGGAGTTGAAATCAAGTTTTTCCTTACCTTTGTCACTTTTCAGTGGCTTGGGTAACTTTGATTTTTTGTTGGGTTTTTTGGGTGTCGGTGAATCCTCAGAGAGGATTCCCTTCCCTTTGGTTTTGGGTTTTTTGGGTGTCGGTGGATCCTCAATAAGGACCCCTTTCCCTTTTCCAACTTGGTTTGGTTCCATAGTAAAAACAAGACACAGAGAACAAAGATAAAGATAGAACACAGAGGCAGCAAAGGAAGATTGATGAAAAGCAGCAGCAATCAAAACCAGAAAGGTAGGTAAGAGAGATACATTTAATGGTGATTCACAGGTGTTTAAATAGAGCCAGAGAAAGAGCCACCAAAAGTTCAAAAATCCAAGTCTAGCAAGCAAAATATATTTGGATTGGAGAGAAGTAAGAATAGAGGTAAGAATAGAGCCATACTTGTTCAAGCCGAAGACAGTAATGAGAGAAGTCAAGCAATCCAGAGAGTGATGATTGGAAAGACACTGACCGAAGCCCCAAAACACTAGGCCAAACTCGCTCCGAATGAGAGAATCAGGCCAAGTAGAAGACGCGTCAAATCGCTCCAGATCTTTGAGGGGGGAGCCAAGAGAGACCGAGAAGTGACGCCCCTGAAGCGATGGAGAGAGGGAAAAGCCGACGGGAACCCAATCGCAAACCCAAACCCCCGCATGAAGAGATTTCCCAAATCTGTGCCAGATCTAGTAAGGGGAGTAGATGGTAGCAATCATGAGGGCCAAAGTAAGCCCTTGAAGCGATGGAGAGAGGGACGAGCCAGAGAGAGCACAGACGAAGACCCATACCCCCGCACTTTGAGATTTCCATAGTTTGTGCCAAGTCCAGAAGAAGAAGGATTTGAGATTGATTGGACAACACTTCTTTGGATTTTTGAGGAGCTTGGATCTTGGATTCACAGAGAGATTTGCAGGGAGATTGCTCGCAGAGTTCAATCGATTTTTTGATCTAGGGTTTTCTGGGTTGGGTTTGTGGGAGAAAGGGGGCACACGCGCATGCGCGTTGTTTTTATTAGGTTTTGGGTTTCCGGGTTCCATGCCAAGAAAGTGAGTTAGATTCCTCCTTTTGGCTGCTACACCCTTTAAAAAAAATAAAAAAATAAACTCTCCAATCTTATGTTAGAAAATTAAAGTGGATTTATAGGAAGATGACATGGTTAGAGAGTTTTATTGGGCCATTAATTTGAATATAAATTAAAATATATAATCAAACATTTAGTAACAACCCACTAAGTTCAGTGTCCCTAAACTTTGTGAAATCTCATGTCCTCATATATATATTACTTACCATATCTAAAAAAACCGGTTCCAAAAATTACTTGAAAGTTGACACATTGCTAGGGTGTGTTGGAAGGGAGGAGCGGTCAATCCTCCTCAATTCAACTAATATGATGAACAAACTTACATATTTAAAGAAATTCAAGAACTAATTAAACTGACGAACGTGGGTTGTGTGATTGTGCCCACTAATTCACTAATCTAATAACTTATTAATATCTCTAACTAACTAACATATTGTGACCCACTAATCAAATCACTACCTTAACTTAATTAATTTCATAACTGTACTATTCAGTACATCTTCCCTTGATTCTGTTATGTCTGACCCTCTAACAGATTCTTGCTTTAATCAACAGATCAATGTAACAGTGCCCTTTGTGATAGAAAAATAAGAATGAAGCGAGGAGTAGAATTAGAGTAAGGGATGAGATGAGAGGTGTAGATGTTTGAGAGGGAAAATATGATTCATTTCATTCATACCCATCCTCTATTACATCTTGGTCTATTTATAGACTAGATCATGACTAGGGTCACAACATTGCCCAACCCTTATAGAGCCTTGACTCAAGGCTTACAATCAAGATAGAACACAACATTGCCCAACCCTTATAGAGCCTTGACTCAAGGCTTACAATTAAGATAGAACACATGCAATAAGTTGGGTTTATCATTTAAAATGAGGGAACTGAGTAAGGATATGTGCAGCAACTTCTCAGGTGGCAGCAGAGGCAGGTAAGTTCTTCCACTGGATTAGCCACTCTGTCACGGGGTCACCATTGGCTAAGTGAAGCACTCGAGTGTCCAGGATCGCCTCTGGTTCAGCTAAAACCTGACCATCCACATCTGTATCTGGCAATGAAGGTGAGGAACCCAGTGTAGGACTCCTTCTCAACTTTAATTGAGATACATGGAACACTGGATGGAATCTTGAGGATGCAGGTAGTTGCAATCTGTAGGCCACCTTACCAATTCTAGCCAGAATTTTGTAGGGGCCAAAAAATCTAGAACTGAGCTTTAGATTTTTACGTATTGCAGCTGTAGTTTGCCTGTAAGGTTGAAGTTTGAGAAACACCCAATCTCCCACTTCTAATTCTCTCTCAGTTCTATGAGTATCAGTAAATTCTTTCATGCGGGCCTGAGCTTGCTGTAGATGATCCTTGAGTCTGTGACGCCTTGCTGCTAACCAATCCTCAGCTTGTGGGGACGCAGAAGAGATGGAAAGTAAACCCATATGTGAAGGTGGGCACCCATAGAGGGCCCATAGAGGGCTTCAAAAGGTGTCATTTTGATGGTGGTGTGGAAGGTGGTGTTGTACCACCATTCTACCAAGAAGAGCCATTTTAACCATTTCTTCGGATTCTCAGAGGTCATGCATCTCAAATAGGTCTCTAGACATCTGTTTACTCTCTCAGTTTGCCCATCCGATTGTGGATGATATGTAGAGCTCATATGTTCAGACTTGTATGCAAGGATCTGAACAAGGATTGCCAAAACTGACTTACAAATATTTTATCCCTATCTGACACAATGCTCATAGGCAACCCATGCACCTTGTATATGTGTTCCATGAATAAGGAAGCAACAGATGCAGCAGTAGATGGATGAGAAAGAGCAATGAAATGGGAATACTTCGTCAGTCTATCCACCACAACAAAAATGGTATTCTTTCCCTGAGAATTTGGAAGGCCTTCCACAAAATCAAGACTGATATGGCTCCAGGGCCTTTCAGGGATTGGCAAAGGCTAGTTGTAGCAACCCTGGATAAGCCACATTCTCATTTTTATTCCTTTGACAAACTGTCACAAACTCACACACTGCAGTCTTCAATCCTTGCCAGTAAAATAGGCTCTTGAGTCTTTGATAAGTAGCCTGCATGCCTGAGTGTCCTCCCATTGAATCTTCATGAAAGGATTTTAGCAGTTTAGCCCTGAGATCAGAATTTGCACCAATGATCAACCTTCCTGTGTATCTAAGCAGGCCTTTTGTGACTGTAAACAACCCTGGAGTTGGGGACAAAGCAGTAAGCAACAGACCCTGCACCACCTGATCACCTTTGTAGCTCTCAAAGATCTCAGTTAGCCACATAGATTGCACAATGGTTAGTGCATTACAAGCACCATCCTTGGTTTCAAAAACTCTAGATAGAGCATCTGCTGCTTTGTTTTCCACCCCTTTTTTGTAAGCAATCTCATAATGCAAGCCCAACAGCTTTCGAATTTCTTTCTTCTGTATTTGAGTAGTCAATTTTTTTTATCAAGCAGATGTTTAAGAGGTTGATGATTTGTCTTGATAAAAAAATCCGACCTTCAAGATAGTGTCTCAACTTATCTACTGCTAACAGAATGGCCAAGAGCTCTTTTTCATATGCAGCCATTAACAATTGTCTCCCATGAAGAGCTTGACTCAGAAAAGCCAATGGTCTGCCATTTTGCATCAACACTGCTCCAATGCCTGAGTCACAAGCATCAGTTTCAATTGTGAAAGGCAAGGCAAAATCAGGCATGGCTAACACAGGAGCTGTCAGTATGTGCTTGAGAGCAGTAAAAGCCTTCTATGTTGGTGCATTCCACACAAAGGAATCCTTCTTAAGCAAGTATGTTAGAGGTTTAGCAATGGAACCATAGCCCTTAATAAACCTTCTATAATACCCAGTAAGACCCAAGAATCCTCTAAAGGCTTTGAGGTTTCAAGGAGGGGGCCAGTTTAGCATAACAGTTTTTTAGGGTCAGTGGACACTCCATTGCCTGAGATAATGTGTCCTAGATACTCCACCTCTCCTTGGGCAAACTCACATTTTGATCTCTTTGCAAAGAGCTTATGCTTCCTCATAAGTAATAAAACCTCCCTTAGATGTGCAGCATGCTCCACCTCGAGTGCATATAAATTGATTTCAGGTCACTCAACTCAGTGTCCTGATCCTAATTTCTGGATTTGGAAACTGGACATCCCACCTAAGGTCAAAAATTTCTTATGGAAGATAAGTCAAGATGGTCTTCCCACGGCCGTTAGATTAGCACAGCGAAGCATTTCGGTGCCCTCCACTTGTTGTTTGTGCAATTGTGCGGTAGAAGATGATGCCCATCTTTTGTTAGAATGCCAATACACGACCTCTCTTCTCAGATTCCCAACAGACACTAATACAACTATAGCAGCGATGCTTCAGCAATCGAGAGATATTTAACCAATTATGGCCTACATTGGGAACAACATCAACAACAAATCTAAAGCTAAGCTAGCCTTCTGTTGGTGGACTGTTTGGTATTCTCGAAATCAGCATATATATATATATTCAGGTCGATTCCAATTCCCAATAGAGAGATACCACACTCCATATCATTAAAACACACGAGTTAAATTGGAGCAAATCTTCTAACTTTGAGGGCAAACTCGGGCTTGACTCCGTCATGCTACCACGAACTACATCTGATAGACGACAAAAAACGCAACGCACAAACATTAGATGACGTAAGCCACCCAGAGGAACTCTCAAATTAAACTTTGACGGCTCTTCCCTTCTAAACATGGCCAGCACAACTAGGACTATTATTCGCGATTGGGAAGGTAGACCAATTAATATAAGATATAAAAAACTCGGTAATCAAAGTCCATTAAAAGCTTAAGCTCTTGCTTTAAAACTCGGGGTACAGAACGCATTAAATCTACGAATTACCAAACTTTAAATTGAGGGGACTCCAAAATCATTATTGACCATCTCAACAGGAAAACAAAATGTCCATGGGAAATCGAACTTATTATGTCAGATATCACAACTATGTTAACAAATCTGGAAAGGGTTTCTTTCCTCCATGTACCCCGAATAGGCAATAGAGTGGCTGATAAGGTTGCACTCATTTGCCACTCTGTCTGGGGTACTAATATTCAGAATAATTCTGGTCTTCTTGACCTCATCCGAAAGGATGCCTTCGGGTAGAGTTTTCTCCCCCGAAATTTTTCCTAATAAAAAAAAAAATCCGTTAGACGTTCTCTCAATGAACATGGGAAGATAAAAATTCTTCAAAACCAAAAACTGAAACTCGCAATAAACTCCAACTAGTATTGTTTTTTCAATACGCTTGTGTTAGTTCACTTCCCTTAATGGATCCCTTGCATATTTAACCTTGAAATTATAAAGATTTCTTGCTTGACATTTATCCAGGCGACGGACATATCATTATGCATCGCTCCAATTACAGTCAGCTCCAGCCTCCAGGGGTGGTCAAGTGCAGGCTGAAGTTCAAGCAACCAATTTTTCATATGTTCATTGTATGAATTATAATCCTAGCGACGAAGGAACCTAATTGGTCCCCGGACAGCAGAACCGGTCTGTTGCCTTTTGAGGTATTGTGCAACTTATACATTGATGCCTTTTTTTTTATTACTAATTGAACAAGGAAAATGATACACCTAATCTACTAGTAAAAGAGATATGATATTCTCATAGATGCAAAGTCGTGTGTGTTCAATCTAATGCGAGAAATATTAATTATATATATGCTTTCAAAAAATATTTAAGCCCCCAAAAGTGCACGTTTTGCTAAGAAATTACTTGTTCAATCTAAGACCATGTGATATGGTTTCATCAAAATGAGTCACTGATATTTCAGTTAGATCGATCAATAGACAAGCTAATAAGCTATATATACAAATTAATTAAGAGAAACGATATATGGTCTTAAATCTTAATTAATTACAAAAACATTCCTCCATTTACTAACTAGCTAGCTTGTACAGTGATCCAATTAATATCGATCACCTAGCTAGCTATCATAACACTGTTTCCCACAATTAGTATAGAGAGAGAGAGTGTAGTGTAGGAAGATGGAGTTAGTTAGAGGAAAGGAAAATCAAGAATTATTATAATTATGTATAAACAAACATGATCGATCGATAATGATAGCTTTGGACTAAAGTCCATCTCTTTTGACTTACCCGACAATTGAGCGTTGATCAATTATGTACTGTATAATTGAGATGCGCCTTCCCTGCTGTACACCCACACCACAAATTATATATAGTATTCAGTATCCAGTTTTAATTCATTTCCAATTAAGTAGCTGGGCCATTTTGGTTAATTAGCATTGGTATCGGTATAGCGATATATATATGAAATTTTGATATGTACAGGCCGGGTTGATTTCAACATATCGATAGGGATGTTATTCGAGTTGAACGAGTTCAATTGTTCATATTCGGTTCATTTAGGATATGAACGAGTTCGAACCGAGCCTAAATTTTAACTCGAGCTTAAAAATGTTCTCATACTCGGCTCACTTAGGAAATGAATGAGTTCAAGCCGAGCTTTTTTCGATTATACAGTAACTTACAGAAAATTTTAGAAATTTCATAAATTTCGATCTATTCGAGCTTAATTCAAACGAGCCGTGTTTTGAACCGAGCTTAAAAATGTGATCATACTCATCTCGTTTAAAAAATGAACGAGCTCGAATCGACTTTTTACCGATCGAATTCGAACTACTCATGTTCACATAACACCCTATTCACCCCTTATTTGATCATGACTCGTGTATTACAACCAATATACAACTAATTACTTAAGGATCAGCTATATATACCCTCAAAAGTATATAAAATGTTAAGACCATACCCCCTAACCCCCCTCACCCCCCACACACACAAAAAAAAAAACGAATGGTATATGTATATAACAAGGTTTTTTTTTTGAAGAGCTCATGGTGGTGCTCTGGGGTGGGTGGTGGGGAAATGCAGACATTGGATTAAAATTAGAGTATATTTAAACTAAATAAATGGGGAGTAAAAATGAGTACACGCATGGCAATGGGGGGGCCCACTCCAACCCTCGTGCGCGCAAACTACTGTGTATTACTTTCTCTCTCTAAATTCTGTTTAATTAGTAGATTCTCACTCCTCAATTACTCATCATTAATGGCATGCTTCCAAACACAAAAGCCTTCCTTTTCCCCCTCTCTCTCCTACGCACTATAGTCTTTACTCTTTAGTGCGATTAAGGGCTGTCTCTTGTCAGCTAAGATATTTAGGGCTTGTTTGTTTTACTAAAAATCATACAAGGGAAAGGAATGTTAGACCTTGGCCGATAAAAATGCGTTTGTTTTAACACCTCAAAGGAATATTACTGTTATGGGGCTCAATTAATTAACCCCATTTGTTTACCCTAAAAAAAGAAGGTTTATACTTCACCCTCTTATTTCAACCGAACCTCTCCTGTTTACTTTTCTGAGTTCCCCAACCCCTCTCTCTCTCTCTCTCTCTCTCTCTCTCTCTCTCTCTCTCTCTCGTCCATGTTCCATCAGATCTCCATTCCCGTTCTCGTTCTCCGTCGAATCTCCATCCTAATCGTCGATCTGATCTCCATCCCGACACTTGTTTTCGGATGAATCTCAATCCTCTTTCTCGTTTTTCGTCGATTTGATCACCATCCTCTTTTTCGTTTTCCATCAAATCTCCATCCCCGAACCAAAATCGGACTCCCTGTGGTTTCAATTAAGGCCATGAGGGTTGGATCTCTTCCTTCCCTTCCATTCCTGTGAAGAAGAAAAGCTCAAACAACGGAAATTGGAGCAGATTTGCTGATCCGATCCGACACCTCCTTCTCCTCCTCCGATTTGACAGCGTCGCCGATATCGGAGCAGTCAGGGCGCCGCTTCACCTTCTCCTCCATATTAGTGTCTATGCCTTCTCCACCATGACTCATGAGGATTAAGCTGCTAGAGTGCTAGCTGTGTTCATTGATTTTGGATAGCCTGACCGATTGTGTCAATGGATTTTCTGTTTTTACTGGCTCTCCAATTGGTCGTCAAATGACATTAATGATGAATTCCATTGATTTTGTGATAGAGAAATGGTGTATGCAGATGATTCAACTCCCAAAATTGAAATTGGATCTGCTTGATTTGTTGATTACTTGCATTTAAATGGGGCAGGGTTAATCTATTCCTTTTTCTAATCTAACCAAACAAAATACTAGGTTAACAATTTCTCTTACCTTTCCCTTCTCCCTAAAGTAATAAATCTGTTTACTTTACCTCCGTTCAAACAAACGGGCCCTTAGTACTAATTAAATTCCCCTTTAAATGAATCAAGTAATTTTAATAACCAATAAATTCACATGTATATACTGTATATATTTATATGTTGACAATCAGCAACCAATAGCTTTATGTAGGATTACTCGAATAATAGCTTTATATAAGATTTACTCATTAACATATGTAGGTCATATACAGTATATATTTTGATCAAGATTCCTACTAGTCTAAGTAAGTAGCCCACTCCAATCTTTATAGAGCAAAGATCGATGTATGAAAATATTGATACTGAATGAAATTTCATAATGTTTTACTACTTTACATTTCAATTTTGAGTACTGCTTATTTCATTTAACTGTGAAAACACATTTATAGTTACAAAAGAAAAAAGTTGATGGGTAAAAACCTAAAAATAGCATAGCTAGGAATCTTATATTATTCAACACATTTGTATTTTTTTTTTTAAATGACAAGAAAAAACGCAGTGGTCGATAAGTTGCATATATACACTGATACGTTTGTCATAAGTCTGAGTCTCTTCTAGACAATCATGGTAACCGGTCCTTCTATCACGCCTTACCTACATTAAAAAAAAAAGATTTAATGTAAAATTTTCCCTCTTTTTCTTTTACTTTACATTTCAAATTTTCTTTATATATAAAACTCAGCTAAATAAGTGAGATTCGATATTTAAAAAAATCAAGAGTTAGAGATTAGATGATGGGAGACAACCACAAAGTCACAAACATACAAGCTAAAATCAACAGTTAGACGTACCTTCCTCTATGGGGCCTGCTGTGGGACATGTGGGGTATATACCCTACAAGCCAATACCAAATCCAACGGGTGGGTCCCACACTCCACAAGCAACTTCTTCATACTCCTCTCGATCAGTACTATTAAAAACTCCCACTTGTTTTGTATATAAACTCGCCTTCACTTGCTCAAATTCCTCCACAGCTCACTCCCTCACTCTCTTTTCCACTGGCTAAAAGCCTAAAGCCATCTCCTTTGTGTTTTAAACGCACATTGCTTTCCTTTCCTTTTTGTCACAATTAGTCTCCGGCAATGGCGGATGCGAGTGGTTCACAAGCCAAGAGGGTGTGGTGCGCGGCAATGCCCGAGAAGATGCAGCTGCACGTGGCCATGCTGGCCCTGCAGTTTGGTTATGCAGGGTTCCATGTGGTCTCCAGAGCTGCCCTCAACATGGGCATAAGCAAGATCGTCTTCCCCGTCTATAGAAACATAATCGCGCTGCTTCTCCTAGTGCCTTTCGCTTATTTCATCGAGAAGTAAGTTCTTCTAAGATCCATATGTATGTGTAAGTAATCTTGTACTTGATCTACATCGTTACCCTCATCGGTTTTTTTCCCTTGGCAACAGGAAGGACAGGCCACCTATTTCTCTCTCGTTTCTCATTCAATTCTTCCTCCTAGCGACTATCGGGTATGACCACAAGAACAATCTAGCTAGCTAGTTTTACCATATACATACTCATAACAATCCCTAACTGCGGTTTTCATTCCCATGCAACAGAATCACAGCAAACCAGGGGTTCTACTTGTTGGGGTTAGACAACACGTCTCCTACCTTCGCATCAGCTATACAGAACTCTGTCCCAGCCATTACATTCCTCATGGCAGCACTTCTCAGGCAAAGCACAATCCTATCATCAATTTATAGCTTCAGTAACAACAGTAACAAGTAAAAAGCAATGTTTTCGACATAACAAGAAACTTTGAAGGAATGACTACAAAACTATAAATATCACACAAGTAGTATTAGACTTGCAACCTAATAGCAGACTTCATAGGAAAGGATCATGAAGTAGGTAGACCAATGTTACTAATGTTAGCCCACAAGCTCACCAATTTTTTATTTTTTTTTGTGTTTCCGAAATGCATCATAACCCCGACCCTGCTTTATTGTGGGATACATAACAGGCAGGAGCATAACTAGGGACTGAGTGACGAACTGACGTCCGCTCAAGCCCGACCCATTTAAAAAAATATAAAAAAAAAAATAGATAAAAAATAAGGAAAAATTATTAAAAAATATTTTTTTTATTAGAATAAAAGTTTTATTAATGAAAAGTATGAATATATGAAAAATTTAGTCTATCCAGCCTACCCAAGTTTTATTTTTTGGTTCCGTGCCTGATAATAGGGTCATTGTTGTTGTTGTTGTTGTTGTGTTTCTGAGACTCAAAACACTATCAGTTAGTGATGGACAGTTCTTCCTATTGTTCTGATGATGTACAGGATAGAGAAGGTTCGGCTGAACAGGAAAGACGGAATAGCGAAGGTGGCAGGGACAGTGCTTTGTGTGGCTGGGGCCTCAGTGATAACACTATACAAGGGTCCAACCATATACAGCCCAGTCCCACATCTGCAACTGCAAGAGTCGAGCGCGACATTCGATTTCCTCTCACTAGGGGATGCTAAGGGAAAGAACTGGACCCTGGGCTGTATCTACCTGATCGGTCACTGCCTTTCCTGGTCCGGGTGGCTCGTCCTACAGGCCCCGGTTCTAAAGAAGTACCCAGCCCGGCTCTCTGTCACATCCTACACCTGCTTCTTTGGGGTCATACAGTTCTTGATCATCGCTGGTTTCATGGAAAGGGATTTGGAAGCTTGGCGTGTGCACTCTGGTGGTGAACTTTTTAGTGTCTTCTACGCTGTAAGTAATCATCAATCTGAATAATTTAATTTACTTACCTGTGAGATTGAGTTTTATTAGATTTGAATCTACTTGGCAAACATGAATCAATTGCTTATGCTTAATTCAATTATGAGTGCCTCTAGTTAATGCCAGATGAAACTATCAAAAGCATATCTGGACAAGAAGTAAAAATCTTTCCCCCATTGAATAACCCCATGTTGTCCTCTACCAATTTTCTACAGTGATATGGAAAAAGCTTCTTTCTCCTACTTTAGTAACTTTCTTTTGTTTTCTACCCCAAAGACATTAGAAAAAGAGAAGTTCCAACATTTTTGCTTTATAATCCTTTAAAGGTGAAGGAAACTACAGAGGGTAAAAAACCTGCAACAGGGCAAAGGATCATGAAAATCTAAGTCCAAAGAGCATTGCCTCCAATTCAGTTTTAGTTTTCTGCAACAAGATCTGTATCAGATAATAGACTTAGAACTTTAACATCCTAAGAGGGGGGGGGGGTTCACCTGATGGAAGACCATGGATTCCAACAACGTTACCACTACTTGAACAAAAGGACTTGTCAGTAATCCTAATAAAGAGTAGAGCAAAAATGTTGACTATTTTTCAAATGAATAACAATGCACATGCTCTGAATATGCTTATTTACAAAAGTTGTCTTTCAGGGTAGGTAGTTAGGCAACTTTTCCTTCTATTATTCATGCAAATTTGGCTCTAATTAAAGTGAAGAATTTGGGAGGAACGATTGTGACATATTTGGTTTTTGTTTCAATTGTGTGCATGCAGGGAGTTGTAGCATCAGGGATAGCATTTGCCGTGCAGATATGGTGCATTGACCGGGGAGGCCCAGTGTTTGTTGCCGTCTATCAACCCGTCCAAACACTCGTTGTCGCAATCATGGCTACGATTGCTTTGGGGGAAGAATTTTACGTGGGCGGGTCAGTACTCTTAATCTTTGTTTAATTTCTAGCACCAAACAGGCAAACACTAGCAGAAATTTCACTTTCATCTTTCACTGTCGAGACTAAAGCGCCATCAACAGTCAACCCTACCTGTACACACACTACTGGCCATTGAAAAGGAATATTGGACCACGTTAGGCAATGTTCCATAAGCTTGGGATTGGGGATAGTGAACCTCTTAGACTATGTAGTATCATTCATTCTATGTGCCTACTGATCAATCATTACCTATTACATATGAATTATTGTTTGTGAGGACTGCCTAGAAATGAATGATTTTTCCCAAATAAACCTAACACTCTCAACATGTCATATACAGGATTATTGGAGCAGTATTGATTATAAGCGGGTTGTACCTAGTTCTATGGGGTAAGAGCGAGGAAGCTAAATTTGCAAAGGCTGCACTACCAGGACCTGCAGCAGAACAAGGAAGCGCCAAAGCTACAGGCCACATCAAGTCATCACTTACTCAGCCATTACTTCCACAGTCAACAGAAAATGTTTGAACATCACTGGAACAAAATTTAAATTTAGCTAATATTGCTGTTTGGTGACAAGCAAAGTCGCAAACTGCTACAAGCCTACAACCCTGTCAAGAGATTTCTTTGTGTTTGTGTGTGTGTATGGTGAAGTATGATGTGTTTTTCTTGTTCTTCCTTCTTTGGATGAATATACCAATTATCGTCAATCAACTTTCTTTCAGTATTAGTACTTTATTACATGAGTGCAGAAGAGATTTTAGGGGTTTAATTGATTGTTGTTATCCTTGAGATGTTAATTACTAATGGTTTGATTTAAGAGAGAAGATATGAATCACTATAGCTTACGATGACGGAAAAAAAATCATGAAAGTGAAGATATGACATTATGCAATGAAAATTCACGCGACCATTGAAAGTCAAATATAATGCACTGATTCCTGATGTGCCCTTCGTTTCCCTACTAATGCTCTTCTCTAATCATTTCACTACCATATGCGTCAACTTCACTGGAGTTTGAATCATTATAATTAAGTGCCATGAATCTCATGCATAACGAGGACAACAAGCAAATAAGTGGGATGCCATCAGATGATTGAAAGAGGACATTACCTGAAATTTGCTGTAGCCACAAACTTGAGTTTGGAATTTTGCCACCTGTTAAAAATAAAACAAGACATTATTTAGAATATATATATATGCTATATCTGTAGAACAATCTGGTTAGGTTATGCAATACTACAGACAACGGAAGGATGATCAAGCCACAATAACTTGTTTCCCCAAGAAAAATGACACAAAAATTTGTTTTACTATGATGGGAATGGAAAAGTTAACATTGTTCAGAAGATCAAGATGGGCAACGTCATCTTACTGAAGAAAATGAAGGTCTATAATGGCATATGATACGAGGATAACACTCTTAACACTTCATTTTGTGCTTAATGGAGGAAAGAATTTCTGGATACATTTCTCAGCATCTATTCCAGTGTAAGATCAAATAACAATCAGCAACACTGATCATGATCATATGAAATTGACATAAATTCATGAGAAAAATATCATCTAATGTCTTCTTCGTAAAGCCAATCCAAACTCCAAAGTAACTATTGCAAATGTGTAGATGCCAATAGACATTAGACACTAGCTGATAGCAAGGTTCTGGTGAGCTGAACAGATCCCTGGAGGAAATGATTAAAAAGTGTATCGAATTAAGACCCATTATTATAAGCATTATAGTACCTTTCATCAATGTATTTTATGCCGTGTTTTCCGGCCAGTTTCCCAAATGATATGAATAGATTCTGCCCCACAAATAAAACATTCCACTTTGAGAAATAGCACAGCAAGTTCTTTTGGCCAGCATGAAGTAGTAAGAAAGAAACTGAGATGCTGAATAATAGTTAACATCTTATGAGAGTGATTCTAAGAAATCATGAAGTTTGTGTGCCAACTGCCAAGGCGATTATTAATCCATGGTAAGGAACTGTTTTCTAATTCTGATATTCCTAGAAATAAGAACCTGGTCATTTTCCACACTGTTGTTCAATGAAATGTCAAATATAGTCATTGCTCAAGTCATGTAACCACTGAATTCAAGGAGTACACAGTAAAGATTCAAATGCAACATGAAAGCAAATTGAACAATTGAATATGTAATGTTCCAACTGCAGGGAAGAAGGCGATTCCGTTGAATCAAGTGGATAATAAAATCGAGCCTAGTAGTTTCTACTAGAAGACAAGTTACGCACATGAACGGGCACCTTATCAGCTAATGGCAGTTTGCCTCAAAACTTCAGAAGATAGAAGACACTGCACAGATATCTTAATGGAATTCAAAGTCAAAACAATTGACAAACCCTAGGCACATAAAGCGAAAAATCGTGTAGAATTAATGTCAAGCACTTCACTATGCGCATCGTAACTAAATTCATCTCAGAGAGATTGACAAACCCTAAGCACATTAAGCGAAATTTCCAGTCGAACACACATTTTGCTGAAGCATATGACCAAAACAACTCTATCGCTATGTGATTAGATACGCAAAACCGCCGGATTCAAATCGAACAAATAAATTCGGATTAGACAACCCTACCTGGACGCGAAATTGCTTCGCATCTCGTTCGAAAATCCGTAGATGTAGTAGTACCCAAGCAGATGCCGGAAATCAATAATACAACCAAAGAAAAATAATCGTAGAGAACAAGCAGATTATAGAGAGAGACGAGATCTAATTGTTGAGAGAGGGAGCGATTCCGCCCCTCGTTTTCGTTACCGCCAAATTTCAAAACATCTCACCGCCATGGATCATCAGTTCATCACTGGACACAGTGGACAGTGGATTCATTTCAGTAATTCCCATATATACTTGATGGAAATTGTCAATGTCGGTGTGGATTAAAAAAAGACTAAAAGAGTAATAACAATGTAGTTTAATCGACCCATTGGGCCGAAACCGAAGGCCCATAAGTAAAAGTATCCCCTGCATCGCGCTTGGTCGCGGGTGTTTGGAAATGAGCCTCTTAAGCACACATTGGACAAATATATGCAGTCGGGACAATTACAGGTCGATTCATTATCGGGTTTGATCAAATTTGAGTTGTCTGGTTCGGTCAGTTTCAAATATGAATCACGATGGTAAAGGAAGCGACTATATCCCAACAAGCCTCGAGAACATAGAAATTCAACTTTATATTATAGCATAAATCTTGGTCCAAGACTCTTCAACACCGTATTCCATCATCATCCAAATGTCGATACCAACGCACTGCCACGCATGAAGATGCACCGGATGGGAGAGGTAAATCGCAGCGAGGTGATCATTCAACACCAAAACCCTGCCCTTCACTTTGACATTACCCGCTCGATCATGCTTGAAGTAGCGAGGTGATCATGCACCACCGACTAACCACCATCCGATCCCAAAGCCATCCAATATATGCCAGCACCCTTCAAGGAACCTTTGCAGACACACCTCTAAATCGCGGACAATCTTGGGGTATTGCCCCATTCCTTGACCAAACAATCTGCGTAGTATCCTCCACTCGCCGGGCTGTAAAAGAAGCTCATAACGCGGCTTCAGACCACGATCTTCGCGTGACGAGGACGACGACTTTATAATCGAATCTCGTGAAATGCTACTATGACCTGATTAGCTGATTCATTTCTCATTAAACAAAAACTATTTTTAATCCATTAATGATTACTAAAAACTTATATCTTCCAAGGCTTAGAAAGACCAATACATATGTACTCAGTACACTAGTTAATTTATATTTGTATGGGAACGGTTTAAGCTATCTAGAGAAACTTGTTCAGTTAATCAGTTCCACCATACGATAAGTTGTCGATGCGTAAATTGGCAAGGTCTGGGAGCCGATCAAAATCCGACTCGAACAGATGCCTAGGGGTAGTGTGCACAAGCACACGTGTTGACACTAAAGCTCGGTTTGGATAGGCAAAAATGACTGCTTTGTGCATATTTTTAAACTTATCTTGAACTTGACTAGGTAAGAGCATCTTCTCCCGTAAGCCATTATGGCTATGGCCTATGGGAAATAGCCTATCAAAAGAGAATATTCTATAGAATATAAGAATATTCTCTTTTGGCCTATTATACGACTTTGTTATTCCCACCGTAGACCAATTTTGGTAGGCTAAATTTCATATAAATACTAATATAATTTAGAACTTTCACATCTCATTTCCGTCATTCAATTTTATCTTTAATACATTAAGCAACATAATATTTATTTTTTATTATAATTTTGATGAATCTATAATTAAAAAGATTAATGTCATTTTCTATAAATATCATTTATGCAATGATAATGTAAATATGTCAAATATTATATTCATATTGAAGAACTCTTGAATATCTTTACAATACTACAACTTTTATTTTTAATTAAAAATCATAACTATATAATATATAGGTTTATAATTGTATTATTTAGCATTTAGCCTTTCAAAGTAGAAAGCCAAATTTGGCCTTTCTTTTAGAAATAGGCCAAAAACAAAATGGCTAAAATGGATTTTGGTCTAGGGTGAGAGCAAAATTAAGTCAAAACCCAATTTTTAGCCTACCATGTGAGATGGCCTAAGATATACCAGGTTTGAGCAGTGCTGTATAAATCGCGCCGCTTAGTATCCTCATCAAGCAGGCTGCAGCCCGGTGCAAATCTTCTACCCCAAACCCCTACCCCAACTCCCTACCCCACAAAATTATTTTACTTCTAAATTAATATTAAAAAAATATATTTAGCTTCTACATACTTATGATAACATATTTGGAAAAAAAAATCTTAAAAAATCAACTTACAAAAATTATAATAATTCACAAGAGATAGAAAGAGTTTTTTAAGTTTTAAAAAGATGTGAGTTTACTATATATTTTTTTAAAAAAAATATAAGTTGATTTTTTAAGATATTTTTTTTCAAATATGTTATCATAAGTATGTAGAAGCTAAACATTTTTTTTTAATTTTTTTAATATTAATTTAGAAGTAAAATAATTTTGTGGGGTAGAGAGTTGGGGTAGGGGTTTGGGGTAGAGGATTTGCACCGGCTGCAGCCATCAAAACGCTGAACAACCAGAAAATAGAAGACTAAAAAAATGTACAAAGGCACAAAACATCAGGAAAACGAGTTGCAGTCCATTGATCCGAGTGCTGCGACTTCACTCCCAAGTTTCGGGGTGAATCTCGAAAGTAAGATCAATCGCAGCAAAAAACAATACGCACACATACACAACTTAGTATTGTCACCACAAACCCATGATGTCTACATAAAAATCTACTATTACAGCAGCTGCGTACCATTTTGGAAGAAGGAAAATATATGGCGCTATGCGGCGAAGCCTTTGAAGCCTTCACGAGCTTTGAAATTTGACTCTGTACCTACAAAGATCTGCTATGAATCAATCACAAAATACACTTCAAGAAATGCATTATAAAACAATGGTAACGGTTTACTAATTTTGTAAAAACAGTGGACAGGATCAAGAGAGAAATACAGAGAACAAATCAAGAAAATATAGATGATGTAATATAATATATGCGTCGGTCTATGTATATATTTATATATACTATATAGTATAATATTGGCATATACATGAGATAAGAGGAGCCCTCACCCAGCAAGGCTACATACAGTACAAGGCAGTAAAAACCTCTAGTAGTCTGCAGGGCCACATGCTTCCTTCTTTCTACACAGCAGCAGCTTCTTTTTTTCTTCACCTAAGGTGTATTTTATAGCAGTGCACAAGCACACACCCTATTTATTCCCAATGTCCCCTTCCCCACTCCGGTTCCACATTCACCTTATAGCTCTTACTTATATACATATATGTTGTTGCATGTATAAGATGAGAATGGTTTTCTCTTCTCATGCTATGCATTTTCTAAGACCAGGTGAAATCCCAGCTGTTGCCTTCGCCTGCGAAGACTCCCTGCTTCTCTTTCCCGGAGATCTTCATCGGAGGGGGCAAGCCTAGAGTCATTGCCGTCTCCGCCCACAGGGAGTCTTCCAGCTCAGGCAAGCTCGGGTTCGGATTCTCCCACAGCCCAGGGAATCTTACCTCATTCTCACCGTAGGACTTGGTGTTGGCACCCCCGCTTGAATCGGAGTTCTCCATTGGGAAGCCAATGGCTCCTCCAAAACCGGGGGCAGGGCTCTTAGAAGGGCCCATGTGGCTGAAACCCTGGTTCCCGAATGGCGGATTGGGAGCATGGGTGCTCGGAGCAGAGGCAGGTGATGAAGAAACCCCGGGCCCAACAGAAGGGAAGAACTGGTGAGGCGTCCAGCTGTTGTTGGCGTTATGGTGGCCGTAGAGCTCTGGGAGGTTTAGCTTCGCATCCACTCCATAGAGTTTGCGAGCTGCAGCATCATAGGCCAGGGCAGCCTCATGGGAGGTGCTGAAGGTACCGAGCCAGAGTCGAGCCCCACGGTTAGGCTCACGGATCTCAGCCACCCATTTCCCCCAAGTCCGCTGCCTGACTCCCTTGAAGGTGCAGAGCGCATTCTCCGGACCGCCTTTCCCTCTCATGCAGCCCTTCCTTGAGCCTGCTTTGGCTCCCCCTACTTGCTTCCTCCCTCTTCTCTCTGCATTCTCCATCCCAGATTTCAACATTTTTGGGGTCACTAAGGGGAAGATAAATGAACTGTAGATGAGGGGGAACTGACACTATATACTGGAAGAGGAAGAGAAATCAGAGAAGGGAGTAAAATGAGGTAGTAAGAGAGTGCCTGCAATACGTGTCTGATGAGAAATTCTGGCTGCAACTTGGCAGCAAGTATGAATTCATAGGTGTCAAACCCACAAAGTTTACTTCTCCAAGTCGGATACACACTTGTTACTGCACTCCACTACCTGTACTACCCTCATTTTTCCCCTTCTATATATTCTGTAAAGATCACATGATTAAATGCATTTTGATTTGTTTATTTTATAGTGGAATGGATAAGATTCATTTACCATTGGGTGAGGTAAACGATTTCCAGGAAGTCAAAACGTGGAATTAAAGTATGGGATACATATCCCATTAGCTTCTTTGGGAAGTAAAAACTTTGGTAGTATAAAAGAAAATAGACTGTCTCTGCACAAGGCAGACCGCAGTGCAGTAAAGGGTAAGTGGGACTGACCTGAAAGTGGCCCTAATATGAAAGGGTCTAAATCTCAGTGGACTCTAAAATTTCTTGGGATTTGTTGCCACGTGCAAGTGAAGCATCCATGAAATGGATGAGCTGGCGATTCGGCCTGCCACATCAGATGGTGAGATGGGCTTTGATCAACCTGTCAATAGCAACAATTTAGACAATAACATAGTAATCCCCTAATCTCCGAGACTCCGACTATATGCGATTTCTTCTACAAGCAATGCAACTAAAATAATGTAAGGAGGATGATGTCATTAAAAGAATAAAAAGAGCGATTAACTGACCAATAAAATAAAAAGAGCTATGTGCAAGTAAGAAAAATGTCTCACTGATAATAAGAACGACGATAACTTTTCATTCTCTAAGCAGCTTCCAGTTTCACCACTCATTTCAAGTTGAGCAACTAGCAACTGCACAAGTGACTTCAGCTTGGACTAAAGAAGCCAGAACCGAGCAACTAAATCCTTCGGCTTACCTTACCGATTTTGCTTCTCCTTCACCCCAACTATATGACCACATCTCGGCCCCCCTCGGCATTTCTCAGTGTCTTATTTTTAATCAAAATTTATTCACATGCATTACTTTCATACAGGGTGAAATGTCCACAAACCAGAACGCATTGTCCAAACATTAGCTATCTAAACCTTTTCCTGTGTCATGTAACTTTCCTGTAGAAAATAACACACTGATCTTCAAACTAGGAATTTAACTGAACCACGCACAATGTATGTATAGCAACATACACCATACTTGTACACATATTCACATCACTGGACCTGAGTGAAATTACCTAGCCTTCTAAGAACATCATAGGAGTGAAAGATGCAAGTCCCAGGCCAACAGCTAATCTATACGGCAATCTGAGAAAAAGGAAATATGTTAAAGAAGGATGGAAAATGAATCTTCAAACTTGATGTAAATTAATATAACAAATCACTGGTTGTAACAAAACACTGCCAGAGCATACTATATAAAAATAGAAAAAAAAAACTCGTAATTTCCGGATTAACCAATGTTCCTGTTGTAGCACAAGGGTTACGATTGATCAACAACAACAACAACAACAACCCAGTTTATCCCGCGTAAACAACAACAACAACCCAGGTTATGATTGATCAAAGTTCTGAAATTGATTAGTTATACATTTCAAGATTCACCTGAAACTTTGTCCCCCACAAACATATATGAACTATAATAGTCATAAATCTCGGACAAAATAACTCCCTTACAATTTTTTTTTCTTCTCATTTTTGATAAAACTACTAGATCAGAAATATAGCAACTGGTGCCTACATTCAAATGTATAAATATGACAATCTGACCTTTATCTGAATATCAATTCACACAATTATGAACATAAGAAATACTAATTTATTGATTCATTGGGACTTTCTGTCCATATTTAACAAAGCTTTCAAAATAGTAATAAAAACTATAGCCGCAGAACAATAAATAGTTCCACATGTTATGTCCAAAATCCAAATCAACCTAATTTGGTAATTTGCTTTTTTAAGACGCAAAATTAAAGCAACGTCTAATTAATAATGTGACTAGGTAGAACAATGAGGTAACTAATCCTAAAATCATAAATTCATGGAAATGTTTTGATGTGGCCCTGTAGATTCAAGATTATAAGAGAAGTTATGTCTATGACTTCAATTAGAAGGGAAAAAAACTTAAACCTAGTTACCCAGCCAAATTTTCTTACAAAATGCCATGAATCATTACAAATCATGAGTTGGTTTTATAAATTCACCCAAATTTCTCTAAATTTAGACTTAACTGACAACAGACAACCACTACCTGCACAAAACGTCACTCTCAATAAAATAGAAATTTATAACGCCAACAAAAAATGCAACAGACTACGGCAGTTTTGCGAAATTTCAGTGAGCTGATATCAATCTAATTTAATTTAGGTAAGAGAAATGTGAGTGACGAATGTGAAACTTGTATCTGTGCAGAAAGTAAAAGAAAACTTAAATGAATCAAATGCAATATCCTAATGGAAATGCAAACAACGAGACGAAAGGAAACAAAGGGATATATATCTATGCCAAGTGTCACTATTGAGGATTGTGCAAGTAATGAAAATGCTTACCTATGCTACATGCAAAAGTTAAGCTCCACTTACAGAACACTCACTCCCACAAGGTCACAACTGCAGAAGGTTGCAGAAAGTCCTCATCTTTTGATTTTTCAGAGATAAGTAAGAAAGATCATCATCCGGTTTGTTTGCTGTGGACAAAATTGAACTTTGTCTTTAGAGCTTGATTCCGGCTCACCAACTGCCTCATCTTGGCAACCTTTCATTGTTTCTAGTGTCAAATGAGGAACTCTATACCTTATCTGGAGAAAACAAATCAATTTACACCAAGAAGACAACTATGCCCACATAAATGACTAGATGATCAACAGCACCACTATATTTACATAAGTAAAACAACATAAAGTTGCATCCATTTGTATCAAAGTAATTAATCCAGCATGTACCAATTGATGCGTACCTCAAAAAGTTCAATTTTGTTTGGATTGGACTATAATATATGACTATAATCAGGATTTTAGCTGTGTGCATTATAGATAAATGGATAAACGAAAAATGACAAGATAGATATGATAAATTGATCTGATAGAGGTTGGGGGGGGGGGGGGGGGGGGGGAATGGATAAATGACATTAAACAATAAAACAAAATTAAGTATCCTCGATTCTAGAGGTTAGATTTTATGCAGAGACCATGTTCATGGTCGTTATAATGGTAGAGACTGCTATCTCGTCCACATCAGCTACAATTTCACCCACTTCTTTGACATTGAAGGATTCATAGTAAAGGATGGTTTCATAAAATCACTAATCTCGTGATTCATAAATGAGAAGACATCAATGATGTACGCCAAAGATTCAACAACTATTTACACTTAATCCCCCATGAGTAGACTTATAGTTCAAACTTTATGAAGGCCCAAAGGGTGATAATTGATACATGCACTTGTAACCATTGAAAACTATTGGGCTTGGAGCATTTTAGGAATTTAAATTTCTATCAAAACAGCAAAAGTTGAGGAAATATTGAAATAGTTTAAGGTGGCTTTTGTACAAAACAGGTAGTTGTTTTTATTTACATATATATTAGTGTTCAACAAGACAACAAGTCTCTACTTTTCAGTAGGACATGATCATGGGAAAGGGGCAGTATTTGGCATGAGAAAGTACCAATACTGGAGCACAAATCTCAAGGCCATTGTGCTAATAAGCAGGTGATACAAAGTCATTCTTGCTAACATAATCAAGGATGAAACAGCTGAATTATAAGAGAGTATTTCTAGCATCAGCCTGGAGCAGCTGTCATTCTTCTCCTATATATAGTGGCTCCTTGCATATCAGCCAACAAATTCCTAACACTCTTGGCAGCTAAAGGGAAAGGACAGAAACTCCATAAAACTACTGCTCTGTAAATGCAGACAACAATAAACATCCGGCCACCAAAAAAGAAATATTCTAAACATCACTA
The DNA here is from genome assembly GCA_037127255.1 of Persicaria tinctoria. NCBI lineage: Eukaryota > Viridiplantae > Streptophyta > Magnoliopsida > Caryophyllales > Polygonaceae > Persicaria > Persicaria tinctoria. The sequence goes on from JBANSL010000012.1 coordinate 16,127,985, forward strand.
TTCAAGAGCCCTGCAATTTCACGTGGAGGGCTCAATTATAGGAGCATCATGGTTCCAATTACCACATAAATCTCAAGATTCTATTTCAGTTTATTCAGTGGCCAATGACCGTATCATGTTGGAAACCAAGCACCGATACTTGTTAGTCGTTGTTTGTGTGTTTGTTCCCATCGTATGACTTCTTGCAAGTTGCAATAAATACATCAAACTCAAAGGCTTCGACAAAGAATGACAGAATTCATCTAAAGCATAAGATAAGAATAATTTAGATTTTTTACATTTCTAGACAAAATCATGTCAGCTGCATCTCCAATCAAGTACTAAGCTGGAAGCCTGGAATCAAGGATGTAATCAGAAGCTAGGCAGCAATAATGGAAAAATGCAACACTTTTATCCCTACTGCTATAGTAAGCCTTTGTGTTACTGTGTTTCACTTCACACCAAACAACTATTACTATGACATTCTTGCCTAATCCAAAAGAGCACAAAACCGAATCTCAAATGCAGAAAATTGACATAAGTGATCTATATGATATTGCAAACCATAAACCCTAAACCACGGTCCTAGAAATAACATCCAAGAAGGCCTCGTTAGCAACCTTCGCAGCACCAAGAAGTGAAATTGAAACTGATGAGAAGAGGTAACAGTAGTTGCAAGGAACAATCCAGCTTAATACAGGCACAGTCATGAGGAAAACAGAATGAAGAAAGAGCGGACACTCATCGTTAGCAGAACCGAAATTGAAACAGATGACACAAAATTAGGGTTTCGAATTGCGTACGAGAGATGCGGGAGAAGACAAGGAGAGCATCAACAGCGAAAACATGAAGAATCAAAATAGGAAATTATTGAGAGAGCGAAGAAGATGAACCTCTTGGGGAACCGCCATCGGCAAAAAAGACTGAAGAAAGAGCTGGTAGTCTTCGATTTCAGGAATTTGAGAGTGAACCTGACACCGAATTAGGGATTCGAATTGAGAACGAGAGGTGCAGGAGAATCGATCACATAGTAAATCACCGATGGAATGGAATCTCAAAAAGGAAAGTGGCGATTGTGGAAAGAAAGACGAGAGAAAGCCGTTTGTAGAACCGCCAAATCGCCGCCAATCGTCTCTGAATGACGAGTGTAGTCGTGCCGCGTATTTATTACCCGCCGACGAACTAACGTCGGTAGTCGGGTATGTTCCTACTATTCCCTCGTCCGTTCGCGAAAACTTGTCATTTTAGAGATTCGATTTTGTTTATAAAAACATATCATTGTAGGTATTTTAGCTTTCACTTTACGATAATGTCTCTGACATGATTGATGAGTTGTGATTTATAGTTTTCGATAGAGGGAAAAGTAAAATAATAAATTAGGATAAATTAGTAAAAAATTAAGTAGATTATTGGATTTCTTAAAAATTGTGCTAAGAGCTAAAATGACAAGTTTTCGCGAACGGATAGATTAATACGGAGTATTAATTTTTGGAAAAATGACTGATAATAATATGAACTATCAACGGTATACCAAAAATAATACGAATTTTCAAAACTACCAATTCATATACAAACTATAACACATTAAACCAAAATCGATACAAGGTCCAAAATTCACAAACTATTAATTATTTCAAACTCAAATTATAATTACTTAAAATGTTTGGGACTAATTTATAAAATTAAAGAAAAATTATATTCATCCTAAGAAAAACACTCCCTTCTCCCAAACTCCTCAACAATGGCGCTTAGACACGGACAACTCCTTTGCCCATAATTTTTTTTTCCAAACCCTTGACCTGATTGATTTCGCTCGAATTGGGCTCCAACTTCTCCTCTTTCGGCTGGATTTTTGGCTGATTTAGGGTTCCCGTTATCCGGCCTCGCCTATCGCCGTTTGTTGTCGTCGCTGGCGGCTCTCGCCCAGTTGGTCTTTGGGTGTTTAGTGTTGTGCGAGCATGTGGTGCATCGACATCATCAACCTCAAGGGCACCTCTGCCATCGCCTCTCTGATGCGGGACCATCCAAGCTAAGGCCTTACACCCTCGTGATCTAGAGCTATGCCCTAGCTCAAGAACCGACGGGGCCTCAAGAAGACAAGGCTCGGACCTATGCCCTAGCTCGGGTTACACCCACAGAGCCAACCAAGGAGGATCCACGAGCCATGGTTCAAATCGCTGCCCGCACACCCATGGAGTCCAGCGCCCAACAGCCCGGTGTTGCACGCCCTTGCACCTGATCCGCACGCCCGTGCAACCGCATGCACGCCCGCGCACTTGGACTGCACGCCCGTGCACCTTACTGCTGCATTTCAAGCGTCTAGCGCTATGCATTTCCGGTTTTTAGTTTTATTTAGACATTTGTTATTTTTATTTTCTAGTTAGTTAATTTTCAATTCTAGTCATTGTACACATAATGCCTAATGGAAGAAGAAGTCAAGCCATGATCTAGTCCTTAGGAGATTTTCTAGCATTTTTCATTATTTTCCTTATTTTCTTTTAAATCTGTTTTAGCATGTGTTTTATTACTTTTTAAGGCTATAAAAGCCCTAGGATCGGTTGTAATGGAACACAACATTGATCATTTTCATTCATTTTATGAGCATTGCTTTGCAAGCAAAATTGTCTTGAGTGTTTCAAGATTACCGAAAGTTCTTGGTGTTGAATCTGCTTGGTTTGTCTTGTGTGTGTCGATCTTCGCTAGTTGATTGGTGCTATCAAGCTTCCACGAGCCCCCTTCTCGTGCTCCTTGGATACGTCCTTGGTTGTGTGAGATTGTAGAGATTGGTTAGCTAGTCCTTGGATACACCATGTTCATACTCAATGCCTTCATCATCACAATCATCATAGGAATTTAAGATAGTATCACAATCAACATGCAAACACTCATCAAGTTCATGCTCAATTTCAGAATTGGTGTTGCCTAAGTGATCAATCCCGATTGATCAAAGCAATGCTCTAGAATGCATGTGTTTTATTACTTTTTTGGACTCCATATCAATTTTGGTTTAATGTCTTATAGTTTGTATATGAATGGGTAGTTTTGAAAGTTCGTCTTATTTTTGATCCACCGTTAATAGTTCGTATTATTTTTGGTCATTTTCCTTAATTTTTTTTATATTAGGGTGGCATTGCACAAGACCATTCATGCATTCACAATGGTTGCATATAAATGTGTAAATGTCTATTTTTTAAGACATTTTTTAGCTCTATCAGTGGTTTTGGATATATGTAAATGTACACATTTTAGCATGTGATCTGCAAATTTGAGCACATCATCTTCTCATGCAAAAACTTTTACAAAAAGTAAGACAATTTCATTGGTTTATTTTTTATGATTTTATTTTCCTTTTTGTTTTAAATAAATTGTATTTCAATGGTGTGTAAAAAATACACATTTCAAAAATTGAGCAAATTACTAAAAAGTGATGTGTATTTTTACACATCTTGTGCAAATGTGTTCTTTGGACACAAAACCATTGTGGATGGTCTAAGTGGGATCAATTGAGTCTATAAGTAAGTGAATAAATAGTATGCCAGATTTAAAATATGTGTTGGTAATTCTAGATTATGAAGAAATATGAAGGCACGCAATGTCTTATAATAGAGGTTATTGTTATCATCAAGACAAAACAAATGAGTTTCAATCTCTTGGGCGTCCTTGTGGCCTCTATAGTTTGGAGTTCATCCAAATATGAAGACATGTAAGACATTATGATTGATTTTAATATATATATATATATATATATATATATATATATATATATATATATATATATATATATATATATATATATATATATATATATATATATATATATATATATATATATATATATATATATATATATATATATATATATAAATTATAATTATAATACCTCTACATTAGGGGATATGGTAAAAATATATCCTCGACTTTCAAATGTAGGGTGTGTTTGGCAACACAAGTAGCGTTTTGGAGCTTTTTGTTTTAATATTATCTTAATAGCTTATGTGGGATTCGAACCCACATCTTTGTGTCTGAGCACATTGCTCTACCAATTGAGTTAATAAGCGAAAATATTTGGTACACAAATACATAATCAAGCAAAGAGGTTTTGCGCATGCTGTCCCTCGAGTTTAAGCAGTTTCTAACAAATGAGGATAGCATTTAGTTCTAGGATATTGTATATGGCAATTGTTTGTTTATCCAATATAGATTCATGACTCTAGCGAGCAAGACAACATCATAGGCCATCGCAACCATAGACAAGAACATCAACTGCATTGACAACTCAGTAAACAATACATTCGAAGCCCCAATTCGAACCCTAACGCTGAAATCATTGCCTACCTATGCACAAAGCAACTATGCAATTTAAATGGTGCCCAATACATTTTCACTTGCATCCAACGATGAAGAATTTTCATTGAACGACTATAGTGATTTTGTGACACTTCAATTTATCGAGACAAATCACCAATGCTCACTGAATATAATAGCTAAATGCTAACATTCAGAAAAATGCAAATGCCCATCTAATGGCTAAATGGTCATTGAATATAATGGTTAAATGCTCACTGCAATTTGCAAATGCTCACTGAATAAAATAGCTAAATGCTAACATTTGCAAAAATGCAAATGTCCATCTAAACACAAAGTCAGTTTGATAGATAGATAAATAACCAATTTCGTCCTGCAACAAACAAAAGCATTCATTCAATTTCGTTCTGTAACAAAAGCAATAACACACCAAATTCAACAAAAGCATCAACACACCCAATTTGTCCTGCAACAAACAACTAACCCCTAAATTCTTCCTGTAATTTTTTTTCAATGAAGCTTTGTAGACGATTCGACACCAATTACTAACCCCTAAATCCCCAAACCCCTAGATTAAACCGAGAGATACTCAAGAGCTCGAATCATCCATTCAATTTCAACAATTCGAATCCTCACCCCTAACCACTAAATCCCCAAACCCTAGATTAAAGTGAAAGATACTCACCTGTCGCCGCCGCCCTCAGTCACTACCGCCGCTGTCTAACTGCTTCTCTGGTCTTCGTCTTCCTTTCTCTCACCGTTCTCGCCGGTGGCCACTTCGAACTACTACTGCCTTCGTCCTCTTTCACACAGTCGTTTGTCTCTGTCGATTTCTCGCTTTGTTTCTTTCTTTTATTTTCTTTTTTAATTCAAATATAATGGAGCCAAACTTATCCCGTTAATTTTAACCCATAAGGGCGTGAGGCAAAATCTATCCAAATGTCAGGGGTACCACGCGAAATTTGTCAAACTTTTGTATACCTGGCGAAAATTGCTATACCACGAGGGTACCTCGTGAAATTTCCGAATTAATAATGTTTGCCTTTCTTTTTTTTTTAAGAGTGAGACTATTGACAAGATAGTGGAACGACTATTTGCAAGACAATTTCATAAAATTGTAAAATAAGTCATTTTCTATTTTAGAAAATATCTATGAATTAGACTGGGAGCAAAAAGAAAAACCTAATCCAAATACTCAATGCGTACAACCTCAATCTCAAAAACACGCTAAACTTTTTTTTATCAGATGTCTCCGAAGAGACAAGGAGACCTGCTCTCACCCTATCTATTTATCATAGGAGCAGAAATTTTGGCAAGGAAGCTATAAGCTACTTCTAACTAGACAGACAAATCCACCGGGTTCAAAATATCTAGATTAGGAATGAAAACCCCATTCATCTCCTTCGCGGACGATATGACGATATTCCTCAAGGCTGACCAAGAATTATGTCAAGTGGTAAAGAAAATTATCGATGACTATTGTGTCATACCAGGACAAAAGATCAATTTCCATGAATCAACTTTTCAAACTACCCCAAAAGTCTCGAATAATGCAAAACAATTGATCCAAAGTACGATCCATATAACAAATCAAATAGCACTTGATAAATACCTCAGTTGTCCAATTATCAACGGTCAAGTCAACCGAACCACATTTGAAGAAACAGTAAGCAAAACCAAGCAACAACTCACGAAATGGAAAGCCAACTCCCTCCCACAAGAAAGAAGGGCAACCCTAATAAGATCAAACCTAGCAATTAAGCCAAACTATATTATGCAAAATTTTATGCTCTCCACATCAATCCATTAAGAGCTTGACCAAAAAAACAGATGCTTCTTCTGGAATAAAGAACAATATTTTTCTCCTCTTATTGGTTGGGACAAGGTTTGCAAGCAGAAACGGCTGGGAGGCACATGAATACATAAAACAAAAGATATGAATCAAGCACTACAAATGAAATTGCTTTAGAAAATCTTAGCTGAGCCATGTAACCCATGGGTCCAAGTGATCAAAGAAAAATACTTGAAAGAAACCCCCCTCCTTGAATACCAGTGGAAAGGTAATTCATCTTGGCAATGGGCCAAACTAATGGAACTAAAAGAATAATTTTGCAAATGACTAATATGGCAAATAGAAAATGGAAAGACATTCAATTTATGGAAGGATATCTGGCTAGACGACAAACCACTACAAGGTCGACAACATCCCAATCAACGAAGATGACAAGGCGGAAAAATACATCGACGTCAACAAGAAATGGAATATTGATGAACTATCCAATATCCTCTCGATAGATGTGGTCAACAAGATCGAGAACATCTACATACCAGAACACAAAATAGAAGGCATACTATACTAGAAACCAAGTAAAAATGGTTGGTTCAGTACAGAAAGTGCCCTAGCACACATCACAAGGCAAAACACAGAAGAAATCATAGATACGACATGGATATAGACCCTAGACACATTCCCGAAAGTTAAAAACTTCATCTAGAAACTTGCATTAGATGAAATCTCGATTAAAACCAGACTAGCAAACAAAGGCATTCATGTTCTACTCACTTGTGCTTTGTGTGATCGGATGGATGAAAGCCCCTTCCATCTCTTTACTGAATGCAACCATACCCTACAACTGATTAATAAAATTGACCCAAACATTGAAAAAGTGATTCAAGACATTGACACTAGAAACGTATCGATCAAAAACATTGTATGTGAAATTTTTACGAAACTCAACCCTGAGCAAAAAGGAAGACTTGCGACGATATGGTGGAGCTTATGGACAAGCAGGAATCGGAAAGTATTTGAAAACCTCAATACAACATCCATCCATACTATAGAGAATTTTACCAAACAACAATTATAGAATTGGATTGCCTCTGAATTGACCTTTGAAGAGGAGCCCACATACCACCCCCAAAAAACTCAAATAACTAAGCCACGAATAAAAAGAAATTTGAGATGGAGCATACCGGATGAGAGATCTTTCAAAATTAACTGCAATGGATCTAAACTGCCTTCGGGTGAAGCTTATGCAGGTTTCATTATTAGAGACCATTGCGGGGAAGTCATCGATTGCGGCGACTTCAAATGTGAGCAGATCTTTGCTTTGGCGACGGAGGCTCTGGCGATCAAATGCGGCATCGCCAAGGTGAAGGAGCTCCAGCTATGCAGCAACATAATTGAAGGACACAACCTGATCGTCATCAATTGTTTGCGAGGTCTGTGGTGCTGCATGTGGGAGATCGGGATGCTGATTTCTGACACCCTATTCCTACTCAAATATTTTGCAAGGGTGCAATTCGACCACGTTTTCCAGGAGGTCAACTCGACCGCAGAAAGGCTCGCACGACTCATCCACACAACATCCATGCGGGACCTCCTCGCTGATTCTGTCTGTATGTCCTCATCCGCAAAGATGACCTTGGGTGGTGGTCCAGCAGGGCCTGACCCCGCCCAAATCTTTACCTTATAAAAAAAATAACACGCTAAACTAGTTGAAATGTATAAAAAAAACAAATCGACATGATTACTTTATTATTTCGGCAACTTTTAATGGTTTGTGAATAGTTTTTAACAACTCTAACATGGTTTCTGATTACAAAATATGTGGAAGCTAGAACCAAAAATATGTGTTGAGCTAAACTATTAAGCTCAAAAATATTCAACGAGCTAAATATATCACCTCGATCAGCTTATTAGGGTGAGTTGAAGCAAGCAACTACTTTGATTCAAGCAGTTAATTCGACTAAGTGCGTGATTTCCTACGGGGAATTTTTTAAGGGGTGGAGATTAATTTTAAGGGGTGAATAGGGTGGAGATATATTTTACGGGGTGAAAATGATAGAGATTAATTTCGCAAAGTATCTCGTATGGCGTTTGGTTGTTTGGGATTATTTATTGAGGTAATGGCATGAAATACTAATATTACCCTCGTGCAATAATACATATCTCTTTATCTGTTGGGTTCAATTAGCAAAAACAAAAAAGGACATTGAACGTGTGGGCAGTCGGACGAAGGAACCTCCCACAGAAGCCAGGCCTTGTCGCCGACCTGCGCACAAGGCATATGTGACTCGACCTCTTGACCGATTTCGAATGAGAGAAGGTCATACCTTGTCGCCGGAGGCCTGGGTGCTGTTGTCGCCGGATCTTCTCTCCCTTCGTTGTACTGCGTGGCTAGAACTTGAGGAAGATTGAAATCTCAGGGGCATTTGTGGATCTCAGGAGCCTCCACCCCATCCCCGTCCCCCCCCCCCCCTCCCCCCCCCCCCCCCCCCCGGTGGGAAAATTATCCACCTTCATCCCCGATTCGCGCCCCACCCCCACCCCATCCATCTCCTGCCAAGCGCCGCTCCGACCTGCCACTCCCACCTTCTCCACCCCATCCACCCATTTAAAAGGTGCATGAAAATTGGCCCTAATTAGTTTTTTTTTTATTAGGAAAGAATTCGAGTGAGCAGCTCTACCCGACAGCATCCTTGTGGATGAGGTCTAAAAGACCTAAATCAGTGTGAATATCGATTCCCTGTGCAGAGTGGCAAATGTGTGCAACCTTATCAGCCACTCTATTGCCCAAACGGGGAACATGAAAGAAAGAAATTTCTTTTAAAGTCGATAGTAGAGTTTTTACATCAGACAGTATCAATTCAAATTCCCACGGACATGAAGTATTTTTGTTGAAGTAATTTATGATAAATTGATAATCAAGGAATCCCCCTCAATATGAATTTTCTCAATGCGGAGTTGAATGGCTTGTAGAATACCGAATTTTAAGGCCAATGCTTCAGCTTTGAGCGGGCTTTGTAAACCAAGATGCTCATAATTTATGTTTATCGGTCGGCCCTCCCAATCACGAATAACGGAGCCAGCCGTGCTGTTCTTGTTTGGTAGAGAGGAGCCGTCAAAATTTAGTTTAAAGGTACCTCAGGGAGGTTTCCTTCATTTAGTATATTTTCTGGTTTTTGTTTTGCTTTGCTGCGCTTGACTTCTGGTACGATGAGAGGAATCCACCTCTAAATCAACATTTGGTTGGTAAGTGTTTTTCCAATTGTGTATTTGATTTTTGATGATTTGGACTGAAGTGGCCCGTTGTGGGACAGGGATCTGCCTAAATACTAGTTGGTTACGTGTATACCAAGTATTCCACCAGGCAAAGGCGAAATTCGTTTTAGCCTCCGAACACAGGGTTTGCCCTAAGAATGAGATAATAGGTTTGATATCCCTATCCTTGTAGATCATATTCGCTATGGTGGAGTCAATTCGTTGTGGAAGATGATAAAGCGAACGAGTAAAGGGGCATTCCAACAGGAGATGAGCCTCATCCTCCGCCGCACCATTGCAGAGGCTACAAGTAGAGGGCACGACCACACCCCTTGAGGAGAGCCTAGTAGTAGTACCTAAGCCATCTTGAAATAGTAATACATTGGCCCTAATTAGTTCTGAACTCATAGCCCCATCTCCCTAATTAATTAGGTGTAATTAATTAAAATAGTAATACATTCAAATAGTAGTCCAACAACAATAAACAAAATGCCTAAAAAGCTTAAATTAAATCCCGGTATGAAATTCCACTTGAAATGGCCTAAAATAATACTCGAAAGGGCTTGATTTCATAACTCCAAAAATCCCGTAAGACTTAAAATCCCACTCGTTAGAGCTCGTATTAAATCTTGTTAGGGATTGACCGGTCATTTCGACCGGTCCTTCATGGTGCGTTTTCGATCGGGCAGTATAAGAAATTGATCTTTGTGCAAATGGTTGATTTTCTCATTCCCTTTAATGATTAATTTATACAGAGAAATATGAAAATTGTAAGCTATAATCAAAGATCCTATATCTGTGATTTACACGTATTAGGATAAGCTCAAATCTTTTCATAACAATAATATCTTAACACCCTCCTGCAAGCTCACGGTCGATCACGAACAAGCAGCTTGAACCGTAAATTCTTGAAACGAGAAGAACTGACGACTTTGGTGAAGATATTAGCTATGATCAACATACTTGACATGGCGAACCACTAGCTCCCTGGATTGAACTTGTTCGCGCACAAAATGGTAATCAATCTTGATGTGCTTTGAGCGGTGATGGAAGACTGGATCACCCTCTATGCGCAGTTTGGACCCAAGTTCTACATGTGATGCAATGGGCTTTGCTCCCATCATATTGCTATAGTCAAGTAAGTCCAAGATGTATTTCCGCTGAGACAACAAAAGAGAGGATGGAGAGCATTGTACCTCAATACCCAAGAAGAAGTTGAGAGCCCCCAGATCCTCCAATGAAAACACATAATTTAAATACTTCACAAAGGCTTCAATGAAGGATGAATTGGAACATGTAATATTGAGATCCTCCAAGTAAATAAGCACATAGACCACATTCGAGCCATGGCATTTGACGAACATAGAGGTGTCTGAAATACAAGGTTTGAACCCATGTTGAAAGAGCGACTGTTGCAGTTTCTGAAACCAGGCTCTTGGAGCTTGTTGAGGCCATAGAGAGCCTTTTTAAGCTTGTAAACATAAGTCGATCGAATATAAGTAACAAAACCTTGAGGTTGCTCCATGTAGACGGTTTCAGCAAGAGCGTCATTTAAAAATGCATTGTTGAAATCAAGTTGTCGAAGTTGCCAATTCTAAGTGATCGCAATGCTCAACGCAAATCGAATGGTGGTAGGCTTGATGACAGGACTAAACGTGTAAAAATAATCGACACTCTCTTCTGATTAGACCCTTTCGCAACCAAACGAGCTTTATACCTCTCAACAGAGCCATATGGTTTCCATTTGATCCTGAAAACCCACTTGCAACCCACAATATTAGCAGAACGAGGCCCAGGAACTAAGTCTCAAGTCCTATTAAACATTAAGGCGTCGAATTCTAATTGCATCGCATGTTGCCAATTGAGATTTTTTGTGGCATGTAGGAAATTTTTTTGTTTAGGTTCATACATATCATAATTTAATAGATGTTTGGTGGCTGAAAAGAGTTTAGGTTTAAGAGAAGTTGTAAAAGCTCTTGTTACCATTGGATGCTTTGAGTTTGCAGCAGGTCGGAAATATGTCGGGGCATTCGGATATGGTTCAGCGGTTGAACTGGCTTCGAAAGGGGACAACTCCATCATGGGAATAGGGGATGGCATGAGGCCTAAAGTAAATGATGAGGACGACGTGGAGCTGCCATCTATTTGCGAGAGACCAGACGTTTCGGTAGGAGAACTGATAGAATAAGCTACTGATGAGGGGTTGTTGGATTGGGATCTAGATGGGGGAATTGGTATAGATGTCACGGGGTGAACATGGTCATCAGAAGAAGGCGAACCAGAAGACTCAAGGGAGGTTGTGATATGCGAAGAGGAGGGACCAGGAAGACCGACCGATGCAGCATCTAGGAGTGTGTGAAGTGGAAGCAACGAATATGGTGACGAGTCTGGCTGATGGGAAGAGTTGTGTTTAGGAAATGGAAACACATATTCGTCAGATATGACATGTCGTGCAACATATGCCCGAGAAGAGGCATGATGATGACATAAATAGCCCTTGTGTTTAGCACTATAGCCTAGGAAAATGCAAGGTACTGAATGAAATTGTAGCTTAGTGCTATTATAAGGACGGACGTATGGGTGACACAAGCAACCAAATGATTTAAGAAATTTGTAATCCTGTTGATGATGATATAAACAAGCATAAGGGGATTTGTGTTTAAGGGTAGGTGTAATTGTCCTATTGCTGAGATAAATGGTCTACTGTTGAGATAAACAGCCATGTGAAAAGCTTGCTCCTAAAATTTTATGGGCAATTTAGAGTGAGCGAGAAGGGAAAGACATTTCTCCACAATAATTCGACTGTGCCTTTCAGAGGCTCCATTTTTCTCAAGTGTGTAAGGACATGAAACACGATGGACAATACCTTGAGTTTGTAAGAAGGATGAGACATTGCGATATTCACCACCCTAGTCAGATTAAAGAGCTTTGATTTGTGGAAAATTGTATTTCAATCATCGTTTTGAATTGAATGAAAGCTGATAACAGTTGAGATTTGTGAGTAAGAAAGTAAGCCCAAATGAATTTTGTGCAATCATCAATAAACAAAACAAAGTACCGATTACCATTCATAGAAGCACGAGGAGCAGGGCCTCATACATCCGAATAAATTAAAGCAAAGGGTTGTTCAGCAGAGATATGGGAGTTATGCAAATGAAGGCGGTGACTTTTGCCTAACTGAACAAGAATTAGAAGGTGACATCAGTTTATTTGAGTAAATTGGTAAATTATAATCAGACAGGGTAGAGCGAGGCGATGATGCCAACAGGAAGCAGACGCATGTTCACCTACAAAGACACTGGGACAGGACGGTGACGGACTGGAAGAGAGCCGATATTCCATTCTCAGCGACCCTCCCCCCCCCCCCCCCCCTCTAGTAAAATCCGACCCTGCAAATTCTTAACATAGCAAGCATTAGCATGAAACTCAAGGATAACATTATTATCTTTGCATAATTGAGAGATACTGATGAGATTTTTGGAAATTTTGGGAACAACAAGAATGTTTTTGAGAGAAAGAGAATTAGAAACACACTTTGCAGTTAAAACTGATTGACCTATATGAGAAATAGGGAGAGACTGACCAATCCCAACAACCAAGTTGTCGGTCCTAGTGTACTTAGATTGAATGCTCATATTGCTGAGATCAGCAGCCACATGGTTCGTTGCGTCGGAGTCAACAATCCACAAATCAGCGGGAGGGGATGGGCTGTTGTCGGAGACAGTGTACGTGTGATTGGTGTTGGATGCCGATTTCTTGTTAGACTGCTTTTCAGGGTGTGCGAGTCGGTGGGAGTTCAGTCACGTTGAGCCGCTGATAGCAATTACTAGCATCATGGAAATTCTTGAGGCATATCTGGCACTGGACCTTTGGGCGATTAGGGGTAAAGTCAGGAGTGTGACTCGGTCGATCAGAAGACTTGCCTTTGGCAGCAACTTTGGCACAGAGCAGAGATAGATCCTTGTTATCATCCTCAAGTCTATGTTCTTCACGAAGGAAGAGCCTAACTAATTCATTAGAGGAAATAGGCTCAACAGGGATGTTGAGAGATGACTTGAAAAGGCCATAGTCCGAGCCAAGGCAAAACAGCAGGAATGACACAAAATCCTCACCAGACACAATCGTTAAGCATTCAACCAACGAGTCCGAGATAGCCCGTTTCTTCTCGAAGTACTCGAGAATTGAGGATGAGCCTTTGGTGAGTGTTTGGAGTTGTTGCTTGAGATGCATTTGGTGTGCCCAAGTATGAGAATGGAACATCTGTTCTAGGACGAGCCAAACTTCAGAAGTGGTTTTGCAACGAGTTACAACCCCCAACATCGGAGTAGTGAGGATAGAACGAAGCCATAACAAGAGGGAAATCAGGATTTGGGTTGAACCTTCCTTGGGCATGGAGCCTTGCCGGAAACCAAGAATGATTCAAGTTCATAAGCCGCAAGCGCAAAGCAAACTCTTCCACGCTAGAGAGAGTAATTAGCCCTGTCAAGACGGATTGCAAGCGCCGAGAATTGGAGGTTTGCTCAGCAACAATGAAGAGAATTTGAGTGGTGAAAGCTTTGGTTGATTGGCCATCGGAAGACACGGTGAAGGACTGAAGCCTACGATGATACCATATAAGAAATCGATCTTTGTGGAAAGGGTGATTTCCGCATTCCATTTCATGATTAATTTATGCAGAGAAATATATGGAAACTGTAAGCTATAATCAATGATCATATATCTCTGATTTACACGTAATAGGATAAGCTCAAATCTTTTCATAACAATAATATCTTAACAGGAGACGTGCGACTTGGGTGCGTCTAGGTGCACCTCCGTGATTGAGAAGGAGCTTCTTGGAGGTTCGTCTTCACTACCTACATGGACTTCTGATATATTGCTGGCCAACATCGCTCTTTCTATATGGTGTTTGGTTTTGTCCGTAGTCTACGTCCTCCACTTGTATGATTTAGTTTCTCTATATTCGTCTTTTGTAGGGTGTGTTTCCATTTGTTTATATCGCACCTTTTTCGTTTTCCAGTGGTATGTTTTGACGGTTTTATCGTCTACCGACTTGTCGGCTATCGAGATTCAGATATATCTAATCTCGAATTCTCACTTAATAAAAAAAATTAATTAATAATTAATATATTGCTATCTGAACTCCATTTAGATACAAATTAAACGAAGAAGCCGAGATTAGCACACAACGTTGATTTTTTTCCGGTGAAGTTATGGAAGGAGCTCGGCTGAACTGGCCGAGGGTCCTGCTTTTCCTCGGTCCTCGGTCGACAATCACAAGATACTTCGATGGGTTCTTTTACTATTTGGGATTCAAAAATTCGAAAGCAATGGAGTAAAATTAATTAATTCAACATTCACTGTACACTCTTATCAACAACAATCAACTAACTAATAATACACAAATCAACTAATTTTATCAATTTCAATCTTATTTTCGCAAATCCTAAAACCCTCAACTTCAAAATTTTCAATCATATATATCAAAGTAAAAATCAATCTAAATGTCAAATCTTATCTTGTGATCAATAGAACGCTCAAGTGATTTGGAAGAATTGTACGTGGTAATTTATGTTTTTTCATAAATGAGAAAGAATTAGTATGCAATTTAGTAAAATTTATCTTGTCAATAGTCATTTTGATATCTTGTCAATAGCCCTGAATTGAAACTTTGTGATGGATAAAAAAATAATTTAATTACTCAAGGAGAACTCCGTACCTCATGTCCTTCCCCTTCTATCAAAAAAATATTTAACCTGCACAAAACCATTCATCCAATTATCTAAAATACACATCATAAAAGAAAAATCACAAAAAAAAGGTCAGGCCAAATACAAGACATAAACAACCCTCAGCGTCAATATTTAAGCTGCAAGATCTAGATGCAGCACAAATGAACTAGCTGAGAACGTATACGCAAGCTTTTTGAATCTGCGGATCCTTTATCAAATCAAACAACTCTCAACATAAGATTGCGTCCACCCACCACCCTGCCACCAAAACTGTCAATGAATTATAGATTTGCAAGCCGCGCAACCAGATGGATTTCTCTTAAGACCTCCCAAGAGAAAGGCATCAATATATACATACATCAAAGGCAGACTGAGAGGGCAAGAGGGCAACTACCAGCTAGCAAACTCTTTAGCAGTTTAGCCTATCAAGGCACTGATTGTTGACAGCGGAGGAGTAGCTCGCACCACGGGCATATTTTCTGAAGGTGAAGAAGTCAAGAAGGTGGTGCACCTTGCTTGATCAACTTCATGTGATGATCGCATCTCTCCACATTTCAACTCTCTAGGAAGTCCTTCATTGAAAACTGGGGAGCCCCATCCTACATTAGACGGTATGAAATGAGAGAGTGATGAGATTTAATCACTTTCACATTGTTATTAGATTTTACTCAAATCAATGACATAAGCATCTCTCCTTAGGGTACGAGAATATTTTATAGACTGATAATTAGTTAATGGTACTAAATGCAATGGCCTTGCTGTGTATTGCTATATATGGTCAAGTGATGTATGACCTGACTCGTCATCTTAGATTCTTTTTCATTCTACCCCAAAAGTCAAAACTGCCACAAGTAAATCATAATAAACATGAATATATTATCATCATCTACATTAGAGTATAGCACACATCAGATACAGAATTCCCATCCCCATCAGAGAATAGAATCAGATAACCTAAAATCTGAAATTAAGTTTCCTTTCGGTAACAAGTAACAACAATGAAAAGAACACATCGACAACACAATCAAATAATATAGTTCCTAGGGAATCCATGTGCTTCAATTATGTACAAGCAGAAACGAATGATGGATAGCGGGAATTTAGTGCAATACCATTGCATGGTCTTGATTCAACTGCTGTCTTACTACAGCTGTTTGTTGAATGACCTTCTCCAATGATGAACAGCTTGGCAAGTTGTTATAGGCTGGTATAAAGAAATATCTTAAGTTTGCCAATCAATCAGTATTGTAACTCCTTTGAGCAATTGAATATTAAATCAGACACAACATGTCCAAAGGAAGTAGAAAAAGGGGGGCTAACAAGAGATGACATGTTAAAGAAAGAGGACAAACCAAGAATTGCTTTATTTAAGTTATCTGCAACCTCCTGCCTGTATTCGGGGCTCAGCAGATGAAACATGGGTGATTTTTCAGGCTCCTCATAAGCAAGTAATGCCATCAAATCCTGCAATTTAAGTAAAGCAAGCAAGCCTTTTTTCATTATACTAATGATAAAGTTAATTGGTTAACCCCTACCAAATTTCCGAGAAGGGAATAATACCTGAAGTTTCTCAATGTATTGTTGCACCCTCTTAAAAGAAATTAATTTCGTCCGAGCAAATTCCAAGGCCTCTGTACTGTCACAGAAATAAGATGTGAATAACAAGAGAATTTCATGCTGTCAAAATGTATTATAGTTTTCTTGCTTAGTTACATACCACTTTCTGATGCGGACAAGCTCCACAAAATGCAGACATAAAAGATCAAAGTGAAGGCCATCGTTCTTCTCCAGCAAGTCGGGAATTAGCTGTTCAGTCAGCTCAATGGCTCTTAAAGCATTTCCATCCAAGGCAAAATTAAGTATTCCTAGAAACTCGACAAAATAAGCGCATCACATCACAACAGCAGCAGATTTATGTAAAGTGGAATAACTCATGCATCATGCTGGACAAAAATGATGGAAAACAAACTTTTTCTTCCATCCATATCATCAATAAAGTTAGCAGACTGCTTCATTCCATTGCAAGCAATAAAAGACTCCAGAGTCTCTTTGTAGCAGTTATGCGAGAGATACGATAGTATGATGTTGTTCGTGTCATTCTCACTGACAACCTGTCAGAAAACAAAACCAGATTTATTTGCAATCTAAAATCATACAAACAGCACAATATAATTCGTCATCTCCTAAGATACAATTTTCTAGATGAGGAAAACCAATCACTGTGCTTTAAAACAATATTAAAAGTATGTGCTAATCCTTGTGTGCTCTAAACGTATTTCCAATTGGTGTTTCCTCTTGTCCCTTTATAACATTAAAATCTATCCAAGGAAAAACAAAAGGCTAATGCTTTTTAAAAAGGATCTAACCATAACAAACAGACAAGGAAATTGGTCAAAAGTTTGTCATTGGCTGGTATCTTACCATAACAAACCATGCAGTCACATGGTTGGTAATGGTATCTTGCTTTCTCTGTTGGGTAAAATGCACAAAACCACCCCTCGTTTAGGTCATTTTCAACATAACCCCCCCTTCAACATAAAAGTTGTCTTTAACCACCCTTACCTATGTTTTGTATACAATTGAATTGTAAACAAAACACGCAAAAAGGGGCTTTAATGCCATTTCTAAAATAAGGGGTGGTTTTGTGCAAAGTGGCCTATACAAGGGTTTGATTTTGTGCAATTTATCCTTTCCTTTTCATCTTCTTTTTTATTTATTTAGTGATAAAACTTCACTCTCTAAACCAGAAGAGAGAGCTCTAATCAGCCAAGCCATAAACAACCACCATCATCCCAATTCGTAATCCCAAAACACCCATCCAATGGCCGACATTACATATTACACACTTTTAAGCACTTGACCAAATCATGCATAAACAATACGAACTAGGGTTCCATAACACATCCAGTTTGCAGAAATCCAGAGCAAATACTCATCACAGGAGATGAAAACAAAGCCGATAAGCATTAACTGAGTGGCCGCTGGTCGTGATCGACACACTAATTTACAGATTTCGATAAACATCTACGGATACCGGAAATTAAAATCAACGATGACAAGAAATGACGTTTGCACTTACAACGTTCTCGTACTGTATTGGATCTGAATCCATTGCGGAGAATAGAACCTATATCTTGTTCTGGATCGGCTTTGTCGTCGCTGTTCTTCCAATTGCGTCGAGTGATCGAAGTTCTTCACGATAGAAACGTTTATTTCAGTGGATCGGGAAATGGGCGGGTCGGATCTTATTGGGCCGAGCCCATATTTACCCCGAAAGCGTCCCCCAAAACTCGGTCCAATGCGATTTCTCTGCTTATAAGTTACGCGGTGATCAGATACATCCGAGGACGAATCTTTCACTCTCACGCCCTAGCAGTGATCCCCGAGAAGAAACTGAGAGAGAAGTTGAGACATGGCGGAAGACGGACAAGTGATTAGCTGCCACTCGATTCAGCAATGGAGGGAGATCTTCGAAAGGGAGAAGAACTCGCAGAAACTGGTACATCGAATTTTCTAATCTCTCGCCTTTTTTTTTTTGTTTCGGTGATTTCGGTTTGATTCACTGCGCTTGGTTCGCTCAACCCTGAGGGATTTTATGTGGAACATTGAAGGCTAGATGATAACCAGTCTTTGATTTCGCGACCTAGAAATTCGCTTGCGAAACCTAATTGTGAAAACTATTGAGATTCTTTCTTCGGAAGTTTTAATCTTTGCTTTGTTAAGAATACTCCAGCCGCGGATTTATTAAAATCATTGGAAATTAGGTTAAAAATCTTTCATAATTCATACTATCATATTTGGTTCGGTATGATTGTTCGACAACAATGAAAACAAGATCTTCCAAGTTTTCAAGCCCCTAGTTTTTTTATTATTTCAGGTATGTTGGAAAACTGATTGATGTTTGGCCCTTGATTTGATGCCAATATTTTCTTATTAGCTGAGCTATCTACCTTCAACCGATGTTCTTCACTCTCATAATTTTGAATTTGAAGGGATTTTTTTGCTTTGGATTGTGTTCTTCACACACATAATCAATGAAAACTGATTGATGTGCCTTGGATTATATTGCTGAATTGGTAGGACAATCAATTTATTTGAGGCGGATTATCAATTTTAGTGTGATGATTGCAGATAAGAGTGTGTTTCACAAAACATTCATTTGTCTTCTAGCATAATCACTGTAAAATTACTCATATGGAGGTTATGCAGATTGAAGTAATGTGATTAAATGTTTCATGTGTTTCTTCCTAGGTTGTGGTGGATTTCACTGCATCGTGGTGCGGCCCATGCCGCATTATGGCTCCGATTTTAGCTGACTTGGCCAAAAGGATGACTCATGTGCTTTTCCTCAAAGTGGACGTCGATGAGTTGAAGGTAAGAAGGATGAACTAAAGAGTATCATAACATGGATTATATAGTTAGGAGTCGCTAACTTTACTGTGTATCTGAAATTCCTGCATACAGGAGGTTGCTGCGGAGTGGAAGGTGGAGGCTATGCCGACCTTCATTTTTCTCAAAGGTGGAGCGAAGGTCGACGCAGTCGTGGGTGCCAACAAGGACCTTCTACAGGCAACCACCTCAAAGCACGCCACCATGACCGTTTGAGCAGCATCAAGTTATCCATATGACCAGATTACTAAACTCATATTGCCACTGCACAATGTGGTTCTATCTATCATAAGTCCTTTGACAAGTATGTGGAAACGTTTGATGATCACCTAACTTTTAATATGCCATGTTTGAGAATCTCTATCTTGATGTTTAATTAGTTTTTGAAATTGCAGCTTTTAAATTGCCTCACTTTTCGGAGGAATCAGAGCTTTTATTTTTTTCTGCCTTAGTTTTCATCCGCTACTCTATCCGATAGGTTTACTAAACATCAAATTAGCTTATTAAACTCTAACTTGACAGTCAGAACACAAATAGACAATGGAAGTTCTTTCTGTCACAAAACCAAAGGAACTGTTCCATATAAATTTTCAATTACATAACTTACTATTTCTACTTTAAACTCTTTGCCAATTACAATGAAACTATTACCAGATCTTAGTTTTCCTTCAATCCAATAGTTATTTACTATTCCTTGTATTACTTTCTCCTTTACACATCTCTGTATTGGAATCCATCCTGTGGATGTGGTAAGAGATTCGGGGTCTATGAACAGACGGCCTCGACTGATAGTTTCTTCAGGACATTGGGGCAAGGATCTCCTCCGAAGCGACTGTTGGATACGGCGACTTTGCAGCTTTCAAGCCCTACACAATGCTGTGTGAAGACCACCACAAAAAACAGAGAATCTGAATCAGATTTGGATACGAAGAGGAGCTATCCACTTAATGCGGTAACTAGATAGATGTAATCTCACCTTCTCTATGACAGTGTGGGTGTCTGGAGCATGGCAGGCCCCCGCGACAAAGCTTCCGCAGGTGCCTGATGGGGTCCCGAAGCTCGCAAATTTGATGGATGATATGGTCTGCCCATTTTCACATTGTAGGTGAACATTGGCTCCTGATTCTTCTTTGCTCTCACCCTGCAAGCTCTTAATGGTAGGGTGATGTTCAGATACTTCGGCACACACTCCTGCAACCGATCTTTTCACAAGCGAGATCTTGGAAGCATCCCCGCCTAGTTCCTCGAAAACAACCATCAGGTTATGCCTTGGCTTCAACCATGCCCTCGGAACGTGGTACCTAACCATGCTCTCACATATCAGACTCACATTTCGGAAAAAAGATTCCAGTATGGAAGTTTTCGGGTTAAGAGTGTGTCACCATCTTTGAGTAGGCGATCCGCATCCAGACTGGCACTTGGGACTTCGATATGTCCCAATGTAGCTGCAGGAATTGCAGCTTCCTTTCGCGTATGCTGTCCAATACCGTCCAATGCTGTGTCCGTTAATCCACGCTTGCCCTTTCCCCATGCTTCGCATGTCCAACGCCAATGGCTCGTTCCCTTGTGGTGCGTCGAAGTAAGCCTGCATTTCAGAGCTCGGAGTTCATATTGCACATTCACAACAAAACGCTTGGCTGCTGGTGGTGATTTGAAGCTGTCATACCTTATGCCATGTCAAAGCTTGGCTGGTTTGGGTTGCAAGACCCTGCATCCATTCGCCAGAGGAAGCCCCTTGTGGCGAGTCCAAACTCATCGCCTCTCCTCGTAAACCAACCTGCCATTAGAAAACACACCGTGAAACGCCTTGCATTGCAAGAGGGTTTATGGTAGTCGATTTTCTGCCCTGTCAACTTACCTGGTAGGACCATTTGTACCACGTTAGGTCCTTCGTTCCCTCGTTGAGACCACGCAACACAACCGGACCTGTGATCCCCGTCTTCCATGTTTCAAAATACGGTCCAACATTCTACACCAATCACAAATGTTTCGTCAATGAATGATCTTAACAAGGAATAAGTTCTAGGTGAGTGGTGACTGTGCTGTCCTGGACTAACCGGTAACCCAACAGAAATGCTCAGCAGCGCGATCCTATTCATTCCTGCACGTAGATTGACTTGGCCGTTAAACCTAAACCGCCTGTTCTCCCTGGTTCCGTAAGCAGATCCTGCAGTTCAGATGGTTGTTAGAGCCACAAGCACGAATATCCATCAGAGTAATCTGATTCGACGCTAAAAGAACACGAGCCTGAAAGCTGTCCGTTGATGAAGATATGAAGAGCATGCCCTGCTGAATCTACATAGAGAGTTGGAGCTGTTCCTCCATGTAAGAATGACTCCGATGGGCGGATTGCAACACTGAAGTGAAGTAAAACAACAATCAAGATTCAAGACGCCGAATTTTACTGACAACCAAGAGTTTTTGTCATCTAAATCAGACTTACCTAGTCATGTACCAAAGATAGTCGCTGTTGTCTCTGGTGACGTTCATCTGGTCGAGGAGGCCGACAGCAGTCATTGATGGCCGGTCCTCTAAAGAAGAAAGGTCCTCATCGTAACTCGCCCATGAAAACAGCTGGGAGCTCGTTGGCAGCATTTGCAACCGCGATGTTTGTGCTCCAACCCTCGCGGTGTTGAACACTGCATTCTTACAATCCGGGAGTATGCTAATAGACCAGGCAGGTAAGTCGTAGTGCCTGTTGTTGAACCTCACCTGAGCTTGAATTGAGTGGTAGTTCGATAGGAATGCTGCACATTTGCCTTGCCCCGAGAAAACATGGGCCTGTTGATAGGTTCCTAGTGAGGTAACTGTAGGTGTAGACGAAACGAGTGCTGGCTCACAGAGCTTAATAGCGCGGTGAAGCTCCTTCAAATGCCCGTACTTCGGTTGCCTGATCAAGCCTATGAAGCAATGTATAGAAGAACTTGACAGTAAGAAGACAATGGTAATTAACATGTATAAAGAGGCAAAGAACGATAACGATCTAAGATCTTGTCACCAACCGTATTCATCAAGAGGAGCATCGTAGTCGTAGCTGGTTGTAATGAAGGGTCCTCCAGCAGTGCGACCAAAATTGGTTCCGCCATGGTACTGCAATACGAAACAAAACATGGCACACAAAATGTATGTTATCGTGTTCCTTCGAGTTTCTATGCGTAGGGAAATCAGGGCTGCAAACCCGGAAAATGGCTGACCATGTAATAGTTGAAGTATGAGCCACCGGCTTGAAGGAAACGACCCACCGCAAAAGCTAGATCCTCCACAGGTCGTTCATAGACCGGCCCTCCGAACTCTGTGAACCTTTTGATCACAGGGTTCAAATTTTAAAAGAAATGAGTTCACAGTAGGGTCTAGGTGTACATATCCATACTCCAAACTAGTCGAGAGGATGTTTCCGATAAAGCAGAAGAATGAATAAGAATCCTCAAAGGTTTAAGCTTTACCATCCACTCCAAGCTTCAGTCCACATCATGGGTTTGTTGGGTTTGTTGGGCTTAAATGCGTCACAGTAGAAACCATTGCATGTGTTTATCTATCAGTAAAAAAAAGTCAGATATCTAATCCTTTAATCCTTGCAAGTTAACACTTAAATTCAACACCTAAAAGTCACTGTTTACTTCAACACCTAAAAGCCACTGTAAACAATAGCCCTTGGTTGAAAAAATCTGATTTGAAGGAGCAAAGACTTAAACATACAACCAAACATCTAGAAAAGAAATCTTGAATTGTTCATAGCTGTCATTGTTATGCATATACAACTACCACCAAAAGTCATGTAACAGGGTAACAAAATGTGACATGTTATGGGCGAGGGCGCGAGGCGATACACATGCCTTGATACCGGACCTTTACCTGTTTCATATCCAAATTTAACCAAACAGACACTACCAAAATTCCATACCCATACCCGAACCGAAACCCAAGCTTTTCGGGGCTTCTGGTTTTCTATTCACGAGTTTCCATCAACTAGCTTAAAGCTAGATCTATCAAACACTATATTAGTTTATTAATATATATTTATCACAAATAATTCATCAGCTTCAGTTACCATTTTATCAAACAAAGTCGATCATCTAGTAACAAAAAGAAGGAAGAAAACCGTTACCAATGGGTCTGGGGCATCATCTTCCTTGCACATCAGCCATGGGACCCCGGTACCTAATCCAACAGCCATTTTTGCAGCCCAGTTCACATACTCCCCACCAGCTGCCCCATAGACCTGACGTTCTGATCCGTATTCGTTCTCAATCTATAGCAAGACAGCAACGAAAAAACACGAAAGCGACAAGGATTTTTCAGTCTAGTCAATTCAGATGAACAAGGAGTTAAAACTACAGCCAAAAAACAGTTAAGGCTGAAGAGTACAAACTTGGGAGAGAATGATGGGGCCTCCTTGTGATGCAAATAGCCTTTCACTCTTCATCATCGCGACGATCTTCTCAGTAAAACTTTGCATTGCCCTCTATACAGTTAAAAAGAATTTAACAGTCAGCAATACACTTTTTGATAACTTAGTCTCAAACATGTTTTTCGGGTTGTCTACGAAACCTTGAAGGGCTCGTTGTTTGTTCGGAAGGTGATCCCGGGAACATACTTCAGCCATACAGGAAATCCTCTGCACCATAAAAGCAAGAAAGTTGAAATTTTACAACAGCAGTTAAAACTAAAGTTTGCATTCACTTATAACATCAGTGTTTTCGATTTCGCTTACCCGAAATTCCATTCTGCACAAACGTAGGGTCCAATACGGAGATTGACATAAAGCCCAACTCTCTGCACTGTCCTTATGAACTCCACTAAGTTGTAATTTCCTTCAAAATTGTACTGAAACCAAACAGACAGACAGACAGGCAAAAAGTTCTTCAGATTCTAACAGTAGGAGCAACCAGTCAAAATGGATTTGTAAACCAACTTTAAAAAATCTTCAAATTCAAAATTATGTGTGTGAAGAACATCAATTGAAGTAATAGATTTGAGTGTTTTTGAGATCCAGAGCACTTACATTGCCAGGAGAAGGTTCATGGGCATTCCAAAACACATAGGTGTCAATAACATCCAACCCTCCATCTTTAGCCTTCCTTATGAGATCTTCCCACATCTGCAACCCAAAAGGCCAAAACCCCCATTTCACAAACTCACATTTTTATTATGTAATAAAAAAAAAGAAGCAATTAAACAACTTTTTGATTGCTCAATTTGAGTCTGAACTGAACTGTTTGAATTGAAGCATTTCAAAATCAGCTCAGTGCCACCCCAAAAAACCCATTTCACAAACTCACATTTTTTAGTATTTTGTTTAACAAAAAAAAAAGACAAGATTTTGATTGCTCAATTGAATCTGAATGGAACTGTGTAAATTGAAACATTTCAAAATCAGCACAATGTCACACACACACACACGCCAAAAAAAAAGGTACTGCCGTATCTTTTTACCTCAAGCATCACAATTTTTCACCACATTCACAAACTAAAAAAAAAAGCAGCATTTTTTTTGAAACAAAACTCACATCAGGGGTGCTTCTTGGGTAATGTATGGAGCCGGAGATGAGGATTTTCCTCTGACCATTGATGATAATCCCCTTCTGGTCATATGTAATTGCAGATTGAACCAAACAAGAGCAACCCAGAAGAGCTAAAACCAGGCACAACAAACCCACCAAGTCCAATTTGGAAGAACAAAACTTGAGGGTTCCCATCTCTCTCTCTATCTCAAACAAGGCACAAATGTGAATGTGAAGGATAAATTGGAAGAAATTTAGAAAATGTCTGTTTGTGTGAGACCCTTGATCTGATCAGATGCTGAAAACTTTAGCTGCTTGGAAGGTAGTGACTAGTGAGTAGTGAGGAGTAGGCCTTCCACTCTTTCTGTCACTAAACTCATACACCCTTTTTGCATCTGCTTGGGTTTTGTTTGTTTGTTTGTTTGTTTGGCTTTGGTGGAAATTTTTATAATGTGAGGAACTTAGAGCATCTCCAACGGTTTCTCCATTTTGGAGATTTTGGAGTTTTTGGAGAATTTTAAGGGGTTTTTTGGTCCAACAGATTCCCCATCTCATTCTCCAAAATAGAGAAGCAGCAGAAAAAATGGAGATGATTCCCCAAATCTGCAGCATTCTCCAAACTATATAATTCTCCAAATCTTCGAAATGGGGAAGCTGTTGGATTTAAAACAAAAATAATTTGGAGAAGATGTATTTTGTTTCCCCATTTTGGAAAAATTTTAGAGAAGCTGTTGGAGATGGTCTTACAGTGAAGTGGTGAGTTGGGTATCATTTTATAATGAAAGAGAGGGGCCCCTTTTACATGTTTAATAGACACGGCAACAAACCACTACTGTTGACAAGATTGCAGATTCACCGTCCAGTTGTAAAAGGTGGAAGAACAAATGAGGAAAAAAGGGTTTTCTTGCAAGTTCTTGCTGCTTTTTTACTTGGGGAAGGCTATCAAGTTTTGAATTACTGTCTAGAGTTGCTTCATTGGTGTTTCATTTGATGTTTCAGTTAACCTGAAGGTGGTTATTTGTAAATTTGTTTGATATAGATTGAGATTTATACTGATCAAAAAAATGTTAAAAATAAGTTTAATATATAAGTCGGTGAATTATTCTCTTTTTTTTTTACTGTAAATTGATTTTATAATGGAGTTTCATTAGATTTAACTATTAGGTATAAAGTTGAGAACTATTATTGTGATCAATTTAGAAAAATGAAAATTTAGACTATAGTTTCATTAGTCCTGCTATTTTTTAAAAATAAATAAAGGAAAAATTGTGATTTGAACTTTGAAGAAGAAAAATAAAAAGTTAAAAACACTCTCAAATTTTGAATGGAATTTTTATAAAATTATATACTTACAAGGTTTGGATGATAATGTAATTAAAAATATTTTAGCAAATTTATTTGAACTATCCCAATGCCGAGCCCAATTAAGGGTAAACCAATTTTTCGTGTGATACTCTATGCAATTTAATTACATTATTTAATATCAATGCAACCAAAACAAACAAAAAACTATGGTTCGTTTGGTTAGCAACTAAAAAACCCAGGAAATAGATGAAATATATGTGTTTGGTTGAAGTTTTAGTCACAAGAAAATCCAGAAAGTTAAATTTTCTGGAATTTAAATTCCTCCATTTCAAAGGAATTTAACTTACCTACTTCTCCTAGGTAAGTTCCAATTCCACCTTTTATAAAAAAAAAATCCAATTTTCCTATTTTAATTCCTACCATTTAAAATTCAACCAAACATATTTTTTCAATTCCCGGAAGGTGCAATACGTGGGAATTGAATTCCCGGAAAGTAACTTTCTGAAAATTGTTCTAATGGAAATTTTTTGATGTGGTTATTAGAAAATAATAAAAAAAATAGTTTGGAGTTTCTCCTTCTTATTTATGTGGAAAATGAGACGTATGATGCGCCCGCGATCATCAGGCAGTTGAGCACTTGAGCTTGCGTCGGTCTTCAGCAACATTAACTACTCATTAAAAATGTGTGTTTTTTTCCCCAAATAAAATATCTATGTTCCTCAATTTGCTGATTATTTAACTTTTTTCTAATTTAATTTGAGAAAAAGCATAGATTTAAAAATGGAAGTGTGATTATCCTCTTAAATTAGGTTTAAACTAATGTAATACCCGTGCCTTGAAGGCACGGGAGCTTGATCCAATTTAATTTGAACATCATTTTACATATCTATATAATACTATATTAATATATATACGTGTTTACAACAAAAATATGTATAAAGTATTTTTTTATAATTTATAAATTAGTCGGAAAGAGATACAATACAAATTTTAAAAACGATTTAATAAACTTAAGTAGTAATAATACTCAAACACACCACCTAATATAATTTGCAATAAATATATAATTATTATCATTAGCATAGATCTAAAAAGTAAAATATAAGCTCTCGTACAAATATTAAAAAAAATCATAAGCACATGATTGTGTGAATAATTTTGATGTTATGTAGATATACATAACTTATTCATTGTTTTCATGAGAAAGATGGTTAGAAAGAGAGCGAGATAAATAGTGAAAATAAAGGTAAGATGGTAAAAAAAAATCCTCAACAAAATACATCACTCATTTCTTATTCTATTATTAAGTTCCTTATTTTTATCTTTTAAACACCTCAATGTGGGTGCTCTAAAGGTAGAAAAGTGATCTAAGAAACCTCATCCAAGATGTAAAATAAGCATTAGTTAATAGTAATGCTTGTGAGTCTTAAAATATTATTTATTTTTCGATAGTCATTTAAGATGTCTAAAATAATTAAATTATATAAAAAAAAACTTTTTTGGCTCTAATTGATTGTTATAATTATTTTTTGAAATCAAATATTTACAAATTGATTATTACATGTTCGTTATATGTAGACATTGTGGGGACTATTGCAATCGGTTAAATATGATAAATCAACAATTTCAATATCCAATAATAAAATCAGCCAAGACTTGACGAATGTTCAATGTACGTAAACGATTAAAATAGATCACAAATTGACATAATATCAAGTTAAATAACATTTTAGTATAAAAATAGGAAACAAATATGTTTAAAATATGAAACAAATATTTTAAAATTTCAGCAATAATATTGACCAATAAGATAATACCATTTGAATAAGAAATTCAAGTTTAATAGTGGGCGTGACACATCAGCAAAATGATAGTAGAATTAATATTATTAATAGATTAACTATTATCGTAATTAATTTATAAAAAATTTGAAAAAATAATATTTTATATAATTTTTACCATCCTAACAAAGCGCGAATGAATATTAAACAACATATTTAGCTAAACGAATAGAGAGTAGTAAATTTTAACATGATTGGGATAAATGTGATGTAATAAACAAATATTTAAATGAATTCAATCCGTTAAGATACTGAATGCAGGCAATCCGAGTACATATTTGATTAATTTATTTGAAAATCAAATACTTGCATGGTTGGTGAGAAAATATGAACATATGTGAAAGTTAATTTAATTATACTCTATAACATTTTATAAACTGACAATTGGATATGGGTCTATGTACAACATAAATTTCAAAAAATAAAATATACCAAGATTCAAATTTAAGTTCAATGTATATAGACGAATTATGAGAATATTACAATCAGAAAAAAAAAAAGGAAACATGTCTCAATATTTACGACAATAGAACCGAAAATTAAAAAAAAAAAAAAAAGGGAATGTATTCAAACCATATTTAAAATAGGAAAAAAATATTTTGAAATTTCCATAATAATACTGACCAATAAGAAAATTTCATTTGAATAAAAAATTCAACTTTAATTGTGGGCGTGACACGTCAGCAAAATGCTAGCAGAATTAGTAATATTAATAGATAGATAGATAGATAGATAGATTATAGATATATTGCAATCGGAAAAAAAAAATGGAAACATGTCTCAATATTTACGGCAATATAACCGAAAATAAAAAAAAAGGAATGGATTCAAATCATATTTAAAATAGGAAACAAATATTTTAAAGTTTTCATAATAATATTGACCAATAAGAAAATCTCATTTGAATAAAAAATTCAACTTTAATTGTGGGCGTGACACGTCAGCAAAATGCTAGCAGAATTAGTAATATTAATAGATAGATAGATAGATTTTGAATTTGATATATGAATTTCTTAAATTGAAGAGGATAAACACCATAAAGAAAATTTAAAATATTAAAAAATTAAGTTTGAAATTGATATATTGACCTCCTATGTTTTAATATATGGTATATATATATTATTAAAAAAACCGATATACTCGAATTAATTAATGGGAACATTGATGTTGCAATTTAATATATAATTTAAATAAAATTGAAATTTTGGTTGAGTTTAGAAAGTAGACGTGGAAATGTAATGTAGTCCATGTGCAATTGTAGGAGCGGACCCGCTGAGATAGGTTAGTCAATCCAGCTAATCCATACTTTTGATCGTTTTGTCAATTTTATTTATTTAACTCTTGATTTTTGGATTTTCAAATTTATACAATTTAACTCTAGAGCATCTCTTTTTTTTTAATACTCCACAAAATTAAGAAATTTTAAAATGAAGACTTCTTTTAATCAGAATTTGGTATTTGGAAATGTAACTAAATACATTTATCAATAACATCCTCATGTTTTTTTTTTAAAAAAAAGAAACTAAAACACGGATTTAAATTATATAAAAAATATCCAAATCAGATCCACCGATAAACACTGTGCGATGGTCAAAGAATACACAGGCCTAAAGTAACACCGGGATTATTGGTTGGTTTATGTTATGTTGGCTTTAAAGATATCTATCATTTTTAATTTGCCTCAATTATAGGAGATGAGGTGGGTTGATGAAGACACATATATATATATCGTTATCAAATATGCCCTATAGTTTTATGAATAACAAGTCGATCGTTAAATTTGTGAGGAAAATATTTAATTAATCAGTTATTTTTATAGGTTTTTTACCACCATAATTACAAAATTTAGGGTCTGTTTGATAACGCATTGTTAAATAGTACTGAGGGTTGCTCCACTATAACAGTGCTGAGGGTTAACAACATTATAAAAATAATACTTAATTAATCTATGTTCGATGTAATCTACACCGGTGATTAGGGTAAGCACCCCTGAAAACTAAATTTCTCATATAATCCCAATAGGCCAATAATACCCGTTGAACACATCCTTCCGTTGACTACATAGACAATTTTAAAACAAATTAAGTTACCCCCAATTCAATTTCAATCTATCGATTCATTTCACATATATATTAAACTTTAATGGTGGAAGTCCTCCTCATAAACTCTAAGGGCCGGCATAATCAACCTCCATAAGACTAACTCCAATGGTTGTGTGCAAATGTCTAAATATGCATTTTTTTTTGACATTTTTTAGCTCCATTGGTTACTTTTGAGGTGTGCAAATGTGCACATTTGAGCATGTAATGTGCAAATTATGTAATGTGCACATTTGAGCACCTCACCTCCCCATGTGCAATTTTTTTTTCAAAAAGTAAGACAATTTTATTTGTGTGTTTTTTATAATTTTTGTTTTCTTTTTTATTTTAAATTAATTGTATTTGAATGGTGTGTAAAAAATACACATTTGACCACTAGAGCAAAATACCAAAAAGTAAGGTGTATTTTTCCACACCTTGTGCAAATGTATACATTATAGACAAAACCATTATGGATAGTCTAATATCGTCGTCACCGTCACTCTCTGCTCTCCCCTACTTCTGTCGCCACACAATTAAGCCCTTCCTCCGCCGGCCTCCTCCTCGCTTCCTCCATCTTTCAAACTCATAGGGTCAGAATTCGAACGAAGCCCAAATTACTCCACCAAACCCCCAAATCTATATCCATCACCTTGCTAGCCCCCATCCTCGCCGAGTCGCCGTCCTCTATGTTCTCTAACATCCTTTTGTTTCCTCTAAAGGGCGGCGACGGAGGTATTTCGCTAGTAGCGAGTAACATGGAGGATTTGGAGAAGGTGAAGACATCAAAATTAGGTGATCTGACTGTTCGGTGATAGAATTGATGTTGTATAGAGGTGAGATAGCAGCGTGGAGAGTGAGAGAGATGAAGACAATTTTTTTTTAAGCAAGGAAAGAATTTAGGTAGGTAACCGAGGATGCACAACCCGACACATTTCTGGAGCGTCATTTCAGACAAGAATCGCAAGTTCTGCATCAGAATCCATAAATCCATCGACAGGAGAACTGAACTGTAGACGAGATGAGCAATCCGGTCTGCAACAGTATGAATAACAGTAGTTGTTGAATTATGTTAGTGGTAATTAAATTGGTAGTAGTAAAAAAAAGCAACCTTCTCGATGGTAGTTATGATCTAAAAAATGCAGTTAATGGTAATTTTGTATATTTTAAACTAATCTACCTATATCATGATTATCATCCTAGCTACAGCTAGTAATCAGAATTGAAAATATTTATTTAGATGTTATAATTTTTGCCTTTTAAATTTCTTTTATGGTCCAGGGGCAGAGCTGGGTGCTCGGGAGTGTTACAGCACCATCTGGCTAGAAAAAAACACAAAAAAAAAATTAAAAAAAATGCATATATTTAGTATTTTAACTTTTAAGGTAATATAAGATTTTAAAATAAGATCTAAAGCAAAAGTGTTATCTAGCTCAAGTGGTAAAGGAAGGAAGGAGAATCATCAGATCTTGGGTTCAAAACCCTACCACCTTTCATTTATTTTTATTATATTATTACT
Source organism: Persicaria tinctoria (assembly GCA_037127255.1). Taxonomy (NCBI): domain Eukaryota; kingdom Viridiplantae; phylum Streptophyta; class Magnoliopsida; order Caryophyllales; family Polygonaceae; genus Persicaria; species Persicaria tinctoria. The sequence continues at coordinate 16,159,678 of JBANSL010000012.1, forward strand.
CCGCACAATTATTTTAATAAAAATATTATATTTAAATTATATATTTAACATTTTCTTTCAATATTATTATAAAAATAATTTTTCTTGATTTTTTCTCTATATTTTTTGGTTCTCTCAACTATTTAAATAAAAAATATTATAAAAAAATAGTGTTTTTCAATATTTTTTTTTAAATATTCTTATTAGGTATATGCCAAAAGAAATATTTCATGAAAAAAAATTTAACACCCCTGGCCGAATTCCTGCTCCGCCACTCTACATGCTTTAAATTAAAGAATACGGAGCATAGTAGTGTGTGTTTTTTTGGGGGTGTTGATATATACACCGCAAATGGTGATTAAGGATTTGCACGTCCTTATTGACGTGCATGCACGTCGTTAACAACGTGCAAGTGTAGAACTGTACACGTCGACTAGCAAACTAGGGTTTGCACGTCGAAAGCAACGTGCAATATTTGCACGTTCTTAACAACGTGCAATATTTGCACGTTCTTAACAACGTGCAAATATTCCAACCATCATGTTCCAAGAGTGAAATATGTTGGAATATTTTCCAACGGTGAAAAGTGTTGGAAATCTATTTCCAAGGGGTAAGACCGCTGAGAGCTCTATTTCCAAGGGTCAAGACCGTTGGGAGGATTTTAATGAACATTTCCAAGGGTTTAAAATGTTGGAAAATCATTCCAATAGTAGTTAGCGTTGGAAATGTTGTTAAATATACATTAAAAAACAAACAATTAATTAGCTCCGGAAGTTGCAGGTGAAAAAAATCCTGAGTTTGTTTTGATTGTGGTAGAACATGTACATATTCTAATTAGTTATTTTTATTAAGCATCTAATAGGTGTATATATATAGGGTAAGGTTTAGATGAAATGAAAAATACGGTGAAATGAATGAATATGGTGTCATATATAAATATCATGTTATTTTTAAATGAATATATGAATATTAGGTTCTTTGAATATGAATATAATGTAAAAATAAGTATACGGATATGATATTATTTATACTTACATAATATGAAATAAATAACATCATATTCAAGTAGTTAATTAAATTTCAGTTCGTTGATTTATACTTGGTTTATATAAAATCAAACTTACGTACGTAGTTAAATTTCATATACTAAAGTTTTATTGATCTATATAAAATCAAACTGGCCTTAAATTCCATTTATCAAAGCTTCATTGATGTATACTTTATAACTTGTTTGTTTAACTTGACTGTGAATTTTTGGAATGGGGCATGATTTAATTTTATAATCTATATATATTCATTAAAAATTCTCCAATGCTTAGTTATCAGAAATGTTGTGAGATCATAAGATCTCGCCACACGAATTGATTTTTTTAAATGAAGTTAAGATGTTTCATATTAGATAAATATTATGTTAAATCATAACAAAATACCGATAAAAGGTTATAAAATTTGAAAAATAAACTACGTACAATATAAACTAAATATATTGAAGATTTATTAGATTTAAAGTGTATATTATAAATGCCTTATATAGACATTTTATAGGATTTTTATAATCGAAAAGATTGGGGTCTTTTTTTTATTATATATTTTAAAAAACTTGGATTGTTGGAATCACATGATTGAATTTTCAACGGTTGGTTCTTTCCAACACTTCAAATAATTGGAGATTACCACGTTAAAAACATTGGAAATTCCAACCTTGGAATAAACGTTGGAATTTCCAAGGCTTTAGCTAAAAACATTGGAAATTCCAATCTTCATCACCCTAGGGATTTCCTATTAATCCAGTAGTGTGCACTATTGCACGTCCTTAAGGATGTGCAAGCACGTTTTTAAAAAATAAATAAAAACGTGCATCTCGATGGCCGACAAGTCGGCAGACGGAAAACCGTCAAAACATACAATCGTAAACATAAACGGTGCAAAACAACAAGTGAAAGTGCACCCTACAACAAAACGAGACTAGGTAAAACTAAATCTATCAAGTTGGGGACGTAGACTACGGACGAAGCCAAGCACGTACCATCCAAAAACAGCACCGTTGGCTAGCGATACATCAGGAAACCTGTTGGTAGTGAAGACGAACCTTCAGGAAGCTCCTTCCCGATCACGGAGTCGCCCCGTACACACCACCTCGACCCCAACCAATCCCGACTCCGACTGCCAGAACCCCAACAAAGAAGAAGAACACCTAGCCACGCAAATAGTAAATTTGGCTTCGTTGTAAATAACAAAATCTTTAATAAACTAATTGAGGGCGTGTTTGGATGTAGCTTTTTAGGGCGTTAGATAGAGGGTTTTCAGAAACGCTCTTTCAATTGTGTTTGGCAAGCCAGGGCGTTTTCAGAAACGCTCTCATCAGCCGCTTTGGAACCGTTTCCTCGACCGCTCCCATTTGAAAGCGTCTGATGAAATTTTGAAGCGTTCGACGGTGAAGGCGAATTAGAATCCCTCTCCTCTCTTCATCATCGACATCGCCTTCCCTTCCATGAGTGGCGCACGACAAGCTCGGTAAGATCTCTAATGGAGTCTATTTCGGCAGGAACCCTAATTTCGATTTCAGCAGCCTTGTTATCATCGTTTTCCCGGTTTGTAGGGGCTCTTCCCAGATTCCAAATCGCCATCTCCACCAAACTCTATCCCTTTCACGCTCTTCAGGTAATATCCTAATTTCGATTTCGATTTCAATTTTGATTTGCAAAACCTTGTTATCATCAATTTCGGATTTAATTGTTTTGGGGTTCTTATGGCCGATTTTAGGGTTCTGTAACCTAAAATTTCGCATTTAATTTCGATTTTGTCAGTCATCTGTGAATGGCTCCTTCCTTTGATTCATATGTGATTTCCAACTAGATTAAGGAGGAAAGGGCCATATCCTGCTGCTGGGCATTGTTTTTGCCCAGGGCTTACATATTATGCCAGCTATGTGTTTTGTATGAAGAATCTTTGATCCTGCTACAATGGTTGATTAAACTTCAACTTAGATATATGCTTTGATTTCTAGACTTTGGTTTAATTTTGATCCTGCTACAAGGGTTGATTAAACTTCAACTTAGCTGTATGCTTTGACCTCTGGACTTTGGTTTGAGTTTCAGATCCACAAGCTATGTTGGGTGTTATAATATGTATACTGGATTGTGCGAGATTGTGGCACCTCTTCTTGTGTGACTTGACTGAAAACTGAAGGAGTATAGTATTTTCAATTCTAGCTTCATAACTGGTGTTAATGACACCTTTCAACAGAAGTTGGTTTTTGAAAATCCCAGTTCAGATTTCCATGATATGGCATTTCCATAATTTGTGTTGTTCAATATAATAGAAGCTGCAGAATGCAGATGTCAATTTAAATGTTTACCAGAGTATAAATATATATTATGCAACCACTTCTTGAAATCAGTTCAAGCCTCTTTGTATTACCAATAATCTCTTAGTTCCAAAGCATTTCTTTGCGTAGAGAGTGTAAACATTTCTTTACGTAGAGAGTGTTCATCTCTGGTATCTTCTCTAAGGCTTTTTTCCATGTTATATGCTTCTTAAAAGTTACTAGAAGTCTTGAACCCCTTGAATTGTTGCTGCCTAGTAGAGTACTATAGTAGTAAGTTTCCCTGATTTTTGTGGCAGTGGAATCTTAAGGACTTCATATGATTGATGAGAAACTGCTTGCTTTCATTTATGGACTGCATAACTTTCTGTCTTTAAGCTTTTCTCTTGTTTATCATCATTTAAAGATACGTTTTTATACTTTACATAAACAAAATACTGAAGTTCTTGTACTTCATATTATTCCAAATCTACATCGCTCATAATTGTTCGTGATCTTTTTTATTTTAATTTTTTTGTGTGTAGATTAAGATGGGCAAAGAGTTCATACGATAAATTTTAAGACAGAAAAAGAGGGACACGAATCTGTTCTTATCAAGGACTTGATTAAATAAGATCATGGCTCATGTATTTACTGTCATATTATTTTTGTGAAGTTTTGTTGGATTGTTGCTATTCATGTGTATTGTATGCCAATTGTCTTGAAAAACATAAATTATGTTCCGAGCTATGAATAGTTATCAACAACTAATATTTTTGGGTAATTAAAAAACATTGTAAAGGAATTTACATCCACAAAGGGAGCTGAAATGTTAGAGTTATTTTTATGTCAATAATTCAACCTATTTAATAACAATCTTCTATTGACAAGCAACAGGTGCTCTAGAAGTCTCATGTTTCCGTATCTTTGCAATGTCAAAATATTTTCTGTTGAGTTTCTGTTGAGTGAGCTTGGAAAAAAGCAGCAGTGCCTTTTCTGTTGAGTTTCATGTTGACAGTCTCATGTTGACAGGCAGTAGGTGCTCTAGGGTTATTTTATGTTGAGTTTTTTTTTCATGCCAAAGTATTTTCTGCTGCACACAAGAAATGCAGCAGTGCCTTCGGTTTTCATTGCAGTGCCCAATTTTTGTTGGTATTATAGACATGTAAGCTATTCTTGAGTGATGTGTTTGCTTAATTTCAGTTTTATTATCTTTGTGTGCGTATAGAAATAAACGGTTGGTTCTATATTGCTCATAAGAGATTTGTAATTCCTAGTGATGATAATCATAGCCCTTATCGTTATAAATTTCTCAATATTATACATAAAGTGTACATTTGTTATTCAATCTTAATTTCTGTAATCTTTTTTTCTGTAATATATATGTATCTATAATTTGTTATTCAATCTTTTTCTAGCAACATAAAAGTAGATGGATGCAAGTTCCAAAGGGTCTAATTTTATTTGGACTAAAGCAAATATGAAGATCTTAATTGATGTTTGTCTTCAATATCGACAAAAATATGGGCGTAGCCAAAAGTTTCAATGGCCGCATATTCTGAAAGATTTTGAAAAAGTTTCTGGGAAAAAAGCCAATCAGAACTCTATGAAGAACAAGTACGACAATATGAAGAAAGAGTATTATGCATGGAAGTTGCTGTTACAATCTGAGACTGGCCTAGGTTGGAACGCGAGCACAAGAACCATTACTGCTGATGATGCTTGGTGGGATAAAAAAATTAAGGTAACCTATTTCTTTGATGTATTTTCAGTTTTTACTTAATTTAGTGCTAGATCAAATTACACTATTATTTTACTTTTTATGTCTGATTTCTTTTAGTGTTGATTGAATTTTGCAAGGTATTCTTGATTGGATTAGCTGAGTAAAATGATAAGTTAACATGCCTGATTTTACCTTTCTTTTCCCTCTCCAAATTCACCTATTCTTATCGCCTTCTTCCCAAGGCTGGTCATACCTCCTGCTTTTTCCCTTGCAAGCTACAAACCTTGTATGAATCTGCATTCCTCTTGTTACTAAATTATATATGGAAAATAAGCAGAACTGCCAGGCTGATGCACATGATATATAGCTGATCTAAGTATAGGTTTTGATTTAATTCAATATTCAAGTTACATATATATGTGCAGTCTCCCTATGTTAACACTAATTCTCATTGTTATTTTTATTTCATGATGACCTTTACAGGAGAATAACAACTGCAAAAAATATCGTACTAACCCCTTACCTGCTGATATTGAGGACTGGTGGGCCCAACCTTTTGGGGATAATGTGGCTACCGGTGAATATGCTGCTGCACCTTCAATGGATCCTATAGAAGGAATCGAAGATGAAGAAGATGGAGTGGCTCAAGAGCAAATGGCGGATTCCCTTGAAGAATACAGCTTAGCAGATTTATATCATATGATGAATCAAGGAATTGAGCAAGCTCCCACACAGGCTTCTCCTCCCACCCAGCACACACAAGCCCATGCTCCCACCCAGAACACACAAGCCCCTGATCCCACCCAGAACACACAAGGCCCTGCTCGTACAAATTCCAAGAAGAATTAGAAGCTCATGAAGCGGAAAAGAAGACAATCAGAAGGATCCCTCAAGTTAGCACAACACCTTGAGAGGGTTGAAGCTACTAGCTCTCGGACTTTGGACATGATTGGCTCCGTAACAAGTGCAAGTGTCAACCAACAGAATGCATCTGAAGACCAACTTATGGAAGCATTGCGTTTGCTAGATAAAATGGCGGATGAAGGGTATTTGACTCTTAAGATGCGTGATGATGCAACAAGGCTTGCATGGATTCAGTGGGCATATGCAAAGCAAGGCTGATGGGGATGGCAAATCTAGTGTTATAATGACTTCGCTTTAGCATTTTTAATTTCATGTTTCTACTGTCTGGATTTCGGATTTATGTGTAATGTTTGTGTTTTTGTTTCGATGGTACATTTATGAATCAAGGGTGTTATGCTTAAGAATGTTTCATGTTTTGACACTATGTTTAAATCAAGGGTGTTATGCTTAAGAATGTTTGTGTTTTTGTTTCTTATTGCTTTCATACTTAGTTTGTTTATGATATCTTTAAATAAAAATGAAGTTGCTTATTACTTTCACATGTCTTGTTGTTTAGGTACACCAACAGCTTTGGATGATAAAAAAAAAGTTGGAGATACTTTTGCTCGTGCTTCAAGATTTGCAAACAAGTTCAAGTTGTGTTGCTGACTATTACTATACTCAAATCTATAAGGTTCCATGCATGACATCAAAGCAAACCGGCGCCCAATGGATGAAGGAGGTGCTATTTGGAAATCAGTCACGCCCCGTTGATGCTTTTCGTATGGATACCCCATTGTTTATGAGACTACATCAAGATTTAGTAGAAAATTATGGATTGACATCGGGTAATATATCAACTTTTGAAAAGCTTGGTATTTTTTTATATACCCTTGCATTGGGATTATCAAATCGAGTTGTGGCTGAGCGCTTCCAACATTCGGGTGAGACAATTAGTAGAGCCTTCCATGATGTGTTATATGCTATATGTGGACAATCTAGAGGTCAAGGCGGACTTGCACATGATATGATCAGGCCTATGGACCCAACTTTCTCTAGTATTCCATCTAAAATACAATAAAATGCTAGGTACATGCCATTCCAGGTAAGTTTCTTTCCTGGCTATTCATTTTCTTTATCCTGCGGTATTGAAGAGCATCTTACATAGAAATCTTGCATCTTTGTTGGCTATTCATTGGATAAAACAGAAGTTGTCTTGTATGCTGTTGAATGCTTTGGTGCTCTGAATGCTTTGTGTGCTGCTATTTTGTCTAGAGTATGTTGCTTTGTCTAGAACCATAGGCTCCAGTATATCCTGAAAGCACAGACAACAATAGCATGTTTAGCACATCTAGGAAGACTAGTATTTACAACACTAACAGATAAGAGGAAAAAGGCATTGAAAAATTTACTAAGACAGAGATTTCAACAAGTCAGCTAGGGAGAAAGTTAAACTATAACTACATTATTTATTTAAAACTGAGAGTGGGAAATTCTGGATGTTGTAACCTTCACCCATGACAGTAGACACCATAGCCTGAGAAGATAGCATGGAGAAATACAGCCCGTAACCACATGCTGCCATTATATTGATTGTATTGAGCTGATTGATCATGTTGGAAACTCTCTTGGATCCGGGGTTCCCAAAGTATACCATTAGTCTAGGAAACGCTAGCTTTTATATGTCTTTGGATAAATATTGATATCTGATGTAATGGTACTCCTCCTAGGCGAGTTTGATGTTTACCAGAAAAGGGGGACTGGGAACAACTTACGTGTCTATTTTGAACCATTACATTAGGACAAATCCCAAGGGAAAATCATGGATTACAGTAGCCAGAACATAGGGTGATACCCTGTAAGGAAGAACATTTATTGCAGCTTGCAGGTATAAAGATGACATCAAATGAAACCATACACACAAAGATAACAGGAATGAAACCAAAAAAAGAGTATGACATCATGTTAGACAATCAGCATGACAGCAAACTTAGTAGGTTATAGGACAGACCACTAGAACAAGAAGTGACAAAAAGAGTATGACAGCAACTATGAAATGAATCATCAAGCATTCAGTTTCACACTAAAGATAGGAAGAAATCCACTATATAAATCAAATAAATAAAAGAAAGGCTTAGGGTTTTAGGGGTTCTTCTTGATTGCTTCCGTGTAATGCTATTGTTTCTGGAAACTTTCTGTAATACTGGTTTTGTTATGAATCTATGGACTCAAGCATATGCATTATATTATAATGTATTCTTGGATCATAAAACAAGATATAGAAGAGCAACAAAAACAGAAACTAATTAAAGGCGTTTACTGCTGGCTGAGATTGCTAACAGGTACTTAAGGTGAATATTCTAATAAAAACCCAGATATTGTGTTCTCCAATTCAGGGTATTCCTATGTAGTTGTTGTTTTTGTTTTCCTAGAGGGCCCCAAATACAATTAGACAAATACTGTATGCACCAAATCTGTCATGTTTTTTTCAAGGTTTATGCTCCTATGTAGTTGCTGTTCTTGTTGGAATGCTTTCTTAAATTGCACTTCTGATATAGCAGCTTCTGAATATCTAATTACCGGATTTCATAGAAAACAACTTGTGCTCAAAATTTCTTACATTTCTTTTACAGAAGGCTATTGGATGCATAGGATGTACCCACATTGATGCATGCATTCCAGAGAAGGGAACAACGGCTTTTAGAAACAGGAAAGGCATGAATACCTTTAATGTAATGGCAGCATGTGATTTTGACATGTGCTTTACATTTGTATGTGCCGGATGGGAAGGTAGCGCACATGATTCAAAAGTATTCAGCAATGTATTGGGACACCGTCTCTCAACTTTCCTCACCCACCTCAAGGTACTCCAAACTTTCACAATGCTATTACTTTTAGTTACTTTTTAAATTCAATTTGTTTAACTATCTAATTGGCATCAGGGAAGTATTATTTAGTAGACAAAGGTTACCTCGAGAAGGATGGTTATCTCGTACCATATTCCAATACTAGATACCATGAAGCGCAGTTTGAGAATGAAGAACCGGAAAATTATCAAGAGGCGTTCAATCGATGTCATTCTTCCTTGAGAAGTTGCATTGAAAGGTGTTTTGGAGTTCTAAAAGCAATGTGGAAAATATTGAAGAGAATGCCAAAATTTGACATCCCAACACAGGTACAAATTATTATTGCAACATTTTCCATTCTAGGTAGATTTCTTATTAGTTTTTTATATGAAAATACATGCCATTCCAGGTAGATTTCTTATTAGTTTTTAGTTCTTTTTTTTTTCTTATTATATTGAATCTAATTTAAAAATTCATATTCCACTTTATGATGTCCTTGCGGTTATATGTTCATTGAGAAATCTGTTTTTACATTCAAAGGTACAAATTATTATTGCAACATTTGCCTTGCACAATTACATTCAACGGTACTCTAATGGAGTTAATTCTGAGGAAGAGAAAGATGATGGCTCTAACAATGAAGGCGCTGAACACGAGCCACTTCCAAGTTCGTCTTCAAACTTGGAAGAAGAAGAGCCTCATTCCATGCGGGCGGTTCGAGATGAGATTGCGAATATGATATGTCGTACATACTGATTTTTACATTAAATGACAAATCTATTTTTACAGAAAACAGATTTCTGTTTTTAAAATATGTTGGATTTCCTAGCTGTTGCACTCATTTTCCTCCTTACTCTATTCCTTTGTTACATGATATTGATATGTCAAGATCATGCTATATATGCCTAAATAGTGAGAGAATATTGTTCTTATTGTTGAAAATAGATTTCTGTTTTTAAACAGGGAGCCTCTCAAGGGTTTGCTCGATCATCCTCCTCGACCTCCTAGGAGTCATTCCTTCGACTTTGAGTTGTATCGTGTTTGTGTCGTCGCCTGTGCTGATCAGACTCGCTTCGAACCCAATTGTATCGATGGTATCGACCAGTTCATTGTGGGTGATGATGTCAGGGTCGTAATGGATCTCGGCTTCCTCGGTAGCTAAGGCAACTCGGGCCTTGAGCACTCCTTGGAGGTCACGGAGGACGAATTCGATAGTGTTAGTGCAGTTGGTGCAAGTCATGCCTTTGATGCTTATCCTGCAGGTTTTGGTGGAGGCTTCTTGTTTGATCAGCTTTGCGTCGAACCCTGCATCTTCAATTACCTCTCGGATTTGTTCCTCCTACATATATACAGTCCACCATTACATGTAATTCTTAATATAAAGATACATGGGTTAAAAATGAGTTGAAATAAGCTTGAAAATGAGCTCAAAGCGATCAAAATGAGCAAAATTGACAAAACGAGCATAACAAGAAAAAAAAACGAGCATAACAAGCAAAAACGAGCAAACGAGCTCAAATTCAAGCTCAAGCTCGAGCTTGTCTAATTACTAGCAAGCCGAATATGATCACAAAACCAAACTTGAAAAAAAAATATCACCCCTATTGACAATGTATGATTTTAGCTTTATAGCCCTGGCTTGTTGCTAGGCTATAAAGTCATGTAATTTTTCTCTTTTATAAAGGAACTTTATAGCCCGGGACAAATATGACCGGACTCTAAAGTCATACATCAAATAAAATAGATCCATTTTGGTAATTTGACAATTTAATCTCCAAAAAGCTTGGATAATCAAAAGCATGCTAAATAAGATGTTCAATTTTAAGCTAGATTATAATTTTGAGCTGGATTACAATTTTTATCTAGATTATAATCTTAAGTTAGATTATAATCTTAAGCTAAGGGCATGCCAAACATGCCCTAAAGGTGACAGTGAAATAGCGCAGAGAGTAAGTTTGGCTTCGTTGTCTCACATTACATGGACCTACATTACCTAATATATATTCTGTCCAGAACTTCAGATACATGATTATGTATGATTTTTTTAGAGATGTAAAAAAAAAATTAATATATTTGTTGAGTGTGTAAATATATATGAACAGTTATAAATACTTTTTTTTATAAGAAAAATTGTTTAGATCAAATATGTCTGATGATGGAGAGACAGTAAACCGGTAGACAATCGGTATAAATACTATTTTTGTTGATGATCTAAAGTTTTCTTCTTGCGTTTTTCATAGACATTTATCATAATATATATTTATACTTACATCGTTGACAGGTTCTCTGCCTTGGCTATCACGGTTATAACAGAATTACACCGGTGGTGGTGATTATATATATAATTTTGAAAATTGCAACATATATATAAGATGAATGGATTAACGTAGGTTTTCCATTATTGCAAGATGGGGACAATGATCGAATTGAACATGATGGTTGTGCACCCTATAAAAAAAAGTCACGTATACTAATCACAAAAAAAAAAAAAAGAGAAGAGGAAGCACTAATTAATTAAGCCTTGATCAAGTAGCTCTCGTGGTGAGGTTGCTCAGCTCTTTGTCGGTGAACTCATATCGTTTCTAGGGCTCGTTTGGTTGAATGCGGGAAGTACAATTCTCGGGAACTTACTTCCCATGAATTGAATTCCCGTGAAATGCACTTTCTATGAATTGAAAAAAGTTGTTTGGTTGAATTTTTGTCTTCAGTAATATAAATAGAAAAATAAATAAATTCACATTAAAAAAAAGGGTGGAAGTTGAACTTACCTAGTCCCCCTGGGTAAGTGAACTTCCTACGATTTGAAGGAATTGAAATTCATGTATCATTATGTCAACCAAACCTAGGAATATATCCTACTTTCTGAATTTTTTAACTTCTTGGGTTTTTAACTGACTAACTAAACGAGGCCCTATATTAATTAAACAACGGGTGTTGTGATGTACACCACAAATCCAAGGTCAAAAAATGCACGTCCTTAAGGACGTGCATGCCTTGTGACTAATTAACATTTAAAAAAAATTAATTAACCTATTTTAACCATGCACATCGATAAGAACGTGCATGATTTGAGTGTATATAGCGAGCACGTTAAACAACGTACCTAAATAATTAAATGTTAACATCACATTTGTCATATACACCATTCATATAAGTGGAAACTTTGCCTTTTATCATGATTTCTTTGATGATCGATGCACCTTTTATCATGATTGATTAACAAGTAACAACTACTATATATTATTTTTATACAACTTATCACGCCCCGACCCAATTTATCCTTCAATTATTTTAATACAAACTCAATTATCAGTAACACGATCGTTTTCTATATTCCACAATATTCAATTTATTGTTATTATTATTATTATTAAGTTTAAAATATGATGATAATTTTTGTCTGATTATATAATATTTTTAAAATGATATATGCACATAAAAATATAAAATATTCAATATTTTTGCAAATATGTGATTTTTTTTTATTGTTCTAATAAAAAAAATGATACACGTGTTGATCAAAATGATTAAAAAAAGTAAAATATGTGTCACTTACTTAAAACTAGTAGAAAACATGTGCATTACACGTAAATTTTAACCAAAAATAATACTCCGTGTTCGGAAAAAAGTTTCTTTGAAGGTTCGTTTTTGTTGCCCACATAAGTTAGGGTCCTAATATATCGTTGGGCAGCGATGCTACTGCATAGCATTGCATGGTGGTGATTGGCTTTGTTCCTAGTTTACGTCCTTAACTTGCTAGTTTTAGGTTTGCCTAAACTTATCCCGTTGTAGAGTGTGTGTTGCTTGTTTGTTTGCACCCGTTTCTGACTTTTTATTGTATGTTCAACGGTTTTGAGTTTGTTGACTGTACAACTGGAAACAAATGATAGAAAGGAAATTACATAGGAAAATGACATAAATAATAAAAAAAAGGAACGTAAAAGCCATCTTACACTGCGAAACATAAGCCAAAAGACGAACGAAAAGAGCCAAAGGGACAACGTACATAGCGAACTCTGGGGACTAGCGAACACCTCATATTATGGACTCAAAAGAGCCTTCAGATGTCAATCGCACATCCACAACGTCATCGAACATTCGAACATGACAAATCAATCATCGCTCACAAGAAGCCTGCAGTACAACAAGAACATCATAGCACACTAATCCACAAACTCAACCCCAAACCACACCATTGCTCAAACAAACCCCCAAGCACTCATCTCAACCCTCAAGGACGATAATAAAATCGTGAACATGCTACCACAAGGATAAACCCAAAAAGAGATGATAAAAAAAATAAGAAAGGGAGCTAAAAAGAGCAGTAATGAACAAGAAATCGAATGAATGAGCGGACTACAACAATAAAAAAGCTAGGCTAGTGGCGCAGGAGGTTTCCCCGAAGCAACGGCGGATGGGCACTTCCAAATAAGTAAGTCGGGGCTAACAACGAAGAACGACACCAAGCCAAGGAAGGTGCGGAGGCTGCTGGCATGAAGAAGGCCGAAACCAAGCTGAGGTGGACACGAATATGACAACAGAGCCACGGTAGGTGGCGGGGGCAAGCCCCGACAGGCGGCGAGCCAAAGAGCTGGAAGGTGGTGGAGCCAAGGTGGTTGCAACCCAATGAGGTTAAGAGGGAATCGGAGAGCTAACACTCTCTAACTCCGACGAAACCCAACCGAAGCAAATAGAACGGACCCAGGGAGGTGGAGACGAGGCGGTCGGTGGAGCTGAGGAAGGTGGCCTACGAGGTTGTTGGTGGCATGGCTGCGACGATGACATGAAGGCAGAGGCCATGACAAAGGAGGGTCGTGTAAGATGGTGGGGAGCTGCAACCCAAACGGAGGAAGTCGGAGGTGGAGGCAACACACAAGTCGAGTGGCGATGGAGGTTTTAGGTTAGGTTTAACAAAGAGAGCGTTCTGGGAGGTTTCTTTTCCGTATTTGTATAAATGACCCTTCGACCAATTTCATACTTTTTTTAAAAAGTTAAAAAAGAAAAGAATAATTGCTAAAATTCTAACAAATAAATAATATGAAAAAATGGACCAATGGAAGAAAAATATATATGAGAAGTTAGAGTATTAATAGAATATCTTAGAAATCAATACAATTAGTGAGATAAATTAATAAAATTAAAAAAAAATATTATTAATGGGGTTCAAATGGGTAAATATTTTATTAAATGGAAAAATGTATAAAAGATGATTATACGAATATGGAGTATTATTTGTTACCATAGTATTATTTGAACCTTTTGCTTTTGTAGAGTGTTGTTCTATGTATTTTGCATCATTTCTGTATTTTATGGTTGTTTATAACGATTATGAGGTTCGGACTTTTCTCACCTCGAATTTTTACATAATAAAAAAAAAATACTCCGTATTATTTTAACCCTCCTTATTTCACAGCGTTTAAAAATTATAATCGGTTCATTAATTGCAATACGCTTGCTCGCCTGGATGGCCTCGTACGAAACCACACGTCAAGGAGAGAAAAGGAAAGTATACGGAGTAGTGTATGGAATAAGAACGAGTGGGGTCCACCTAATTCGGTACGACCCAAAAATTACCTGTCTCCGTTGGGTCGCCGTTTGTCTCCCTCCGGACTCCGTCCTTACGCCGTTACGTACCAAAACAATTCCAAAAACACAGTTTCAGATTTCCGTTGGGTTTACGGTGACCAAAATTTACCTATAAGATTCACCTTTTCTCTCTCTTTTTTTAACCCCCCAAGCCCAACGATGGAGGGGTGCGCGGGAATCATCAAGGTAACTTAAAATTACGGACGGTACACGTTCCCTGTTTCTTACTCTAAACAGAGGGTGCCTGTTCTGTTCTAAATTCTAATCTTATTAATGTGCTCCGATTCCCAATGAATATCTATGCACGTTATAGTCCATCCAAATTACTCTATATTTATAATGCTAACATTTAAATATTAGATGCTGTTGTAGGGATTTATTGTCTTGCTCTAGAAGGTGACGGAAATTGTAAGATGAGGTAAATCATAGTGACTCAATTGACAACAAAGACCGAGATCAGTGTTCACTGCTTATAAGAAACCTCTCATTTAAGAGGTTACTCCCACACTGTTATTGTTGAAACTCGATTCTTGGTCTTTTACTCCACATGCCACATCTGTGACGAATTCAGGTAGCCCATGCAAGCAGGGATTTATTGTCTAATTAGTATAGATTCGGTGTTCTATATAGATTTATAGTTTATTTATTACTTCATTTAAACAACTCAATGTATCCCATCGAGAAGTAAAATATGGGAGTTGAGATGCATTATTTCTCGACTAATCGAGATGATATTTCTGAAACACCAAGAACTAACACAAAGGCACACTAAGAATCACATCAGAAAAACATGGTTAAAACACGCAAAGAAAAAGGCATAAAATATTGCATAATAAAATCCTAAACCAGAGCGAAGGTCAAACGGAAAACACAGGCATACGACAGTGTACACACAAAGCTAAACACAAATATTCCAAAATACTTCTCCTCAAATGATCTCACTCCCCTGTCATATCTTTCATTACTCTCAAAAGCATCAGATCCTATCGAATAACTTCTATCCAACTTTTTTATAGACATTCATCTATCGTGAAATATCTGTCTTCAAAGTCCAAACTCTCGCACCTACACACAAGCCATTTGATTTCCTAAAACAAATGTTTTTATTTGATTTGAAAAAATTCAAAATGATACAGAGTATATTGTTAATTTATAATTCCGTAACTTAAAAGCAAGAAGAATACAAAAGGCCATCACGGCATCACGTGTATTGCAAGATAGTACTCCCTCTGTTTCATAATAAAAATCACTTTACTTTTTGGGACGCATGTTAATGAGGTAAAATTTTTATAAAATATTATTATTTTTAACGAATTTTTTTTATAATTTCATACTTAATACTAACAAGTATGTAATTAATTAAAAAAATTGATTAAAAAAATAATATCTTATTGAGTTTTTGCCTCCTTGAAATGCGTACACTAAATGTCAAACGACATTTATTTTGAAACGGAGGGAGTATAACCTAAGCTTAGTAACCTATATATCATATCGTATACAGTATATAGTAAAATTATTTTTTAAACGTGTACGACAACTTTCAGCTTCATTTATTACATCAATCCTTAATTTGTAGTTATATTTTATATAGTAAAAGTATTTTATGAAGATCCAGACAGAGGTCAAAAAGTGGTCTTAATACATACATAAATATATAATTAATAGATTGATTGATTAATTAAATGGGCCTGTCTCAATAATTGGAGTACCAACTATGAAATGTTGTGAGACTAATGCATGTGGCTCAGTTATGTTTGCATGTTACCTTATCCCTTTTCCCATCTCCATCCCAACCACTCTTCATCTTTTTTTTTAATTTCATCCTATATGTTGTGATTAAATTAAAATTAAATTACACGTAATTAATGGATAGGGCTTGTGAAAAATGTGAAGCTGGCATAACATTCATTGTCCGATATTTATGAGGGCGTGACCCATTGTACTGGGCCCATTTATGGCCCATTTATTTTAGTTTCACCTAATTTATCTCAAAACTTTGATTATTGCACTCAATTGAAAAATGAATTGAAGTTTTTTCTTCTCTCCCTTATGTATTTTTTTTGGTAAGTATTTATGAGTCTATTCCATTTCCTTGTTCATTGTTCTCTTATGTTTCTTGCGCTAGACTGAGAATGTGACATATGGAGCTAGTATATGCTTAACCACTTTGGATCCCATGGAGATTTTCAAAAACTCTATAGGTGGAGTTGAGAGAATCTCAGCTGTTGATTTTAAAATCAATGGTAAAAATACAGAACGTTGAGTGTCATACCTCAATCAAAACCAATTTAAATATTATAACTATATATACATAAAGGATGAAGGTGTAACAACACACTAAATAAATAGTAAATACATATAGGCTATATTGGAGGGAATTGGGTAAAAACGTAAGTGAGGCAACGTAAATGAAACTGACAAGGCGAAGACCCACCACCGTCCATTCGGTGTTTGAGTGCTGCTGACCATACCATATACCATGGAGATGGAGGGCAAGTGCATGCTGGAAGTGGGCCCACCGGTCAGTACAGGTAGTTGCAGTAGCTTCGAAGCTGGGAAACAACGTATAGTATCTGTATACCCCATCTGCAGCTTTCGCTTCGATCATCGATCTCTCTACATTCAATTTAATTACTCCGATCCGTTCCTGAGAAAGAGGCAAAGCTGAAGCTGAAGCAGTTGCACTTTTACCCTGCTGAGTGCTGAATCCCTGCAACTGCAGCTTCTGATCAGTCTCTCGAATTTAGGTCGTACTACGGGATTCAGTACGGGGTAGCCGTTAGCCACATTACCTCCCCTGCTGGTTTTTAAATTAGAAATTTTAAACGACACCGTTTTGTGTTTAAACCGCCAAGTACACGGCGTTTTGCCTCTCTTCCTCTTCCTGCACAAAAGGGGTTGTATTCACGTTGTTAAGTGGACAAGTTGTTGACGTACGTTACTAAATGGCAAGGGAAAGATCGGATCGGACCGGACTAAATGACTCGGATTGAACATGTTTTGTTTTTATTTATTAAAAAATTCAATGACAAGAAAAACACACACAACGTTACACTTCAATTTTATTTTATTTTTTAAATGTTGTGTTAGACTCAATCCGTCTCGTAGTAGCAACGGTTGATCCGACATTATTAATCTAGCCCGATCTGATCATCTGTTGCTCATCAAGCAATGTCCAATCCGACATTATACAGAACATCTATTTAAATGTTAATTTACGGTGTATATAGTCTTCATATGCCCCAAAATATATATATTTTTAGAAGGATAAAAATTATATAATAAATCGTATTTTTTTTTAAAGAATACGTAGTATCATTATTTATTAATATGAGGATATGTTGGTTAAATGAAGGGTAAATCTACTACTTGACATGGGATTCCCGCTTATGAAACGAATAACTCAGATATAGACCGACTGAGTTGGATCTGGATCGAGGTCCAAACTAACCAATAAGCCCGTTGAAAAATGGGCCAGTATACATGATATAAAAAGCCCAGTCCAACTTCCTTTTCTTCCTCCCTCCCTCCTATGTAGTTTCAAATTACTGATCCATTTTCATGCTTGTTTTATGACTCACCAAATTTACGAGGGAAAAAAATGGCCTTATCAAGATTTTCCATCTCTGCAAACAGATCCCCTGAGACATCTTTTTGCTCTTCGATTCGAGTATCTCAATTCCCATCTTTACGTTCAATCACCGAAAGCTCATTCGCTTTTTTCTTCGGTCCCATCTTCTCGTTTGACCCCTTTGTTTTCGTCTCCAAGATAATTCCATATTTTCAATACTTTTGATTTTAATATTATATAGTTTTAAATTAGATAAAAATAAGATTTTAGTTTTATTAATTTTTATATTCTCAATAACTTCTCATCCTAAGTTTTTCATTTTCAATAAATAAGCTAATTTATATCAGCTACTCTATTAGTTATGATTATTAAACCTTATTAGCAATATATTTTTTAATATATATTTAATACACTAAATCAATGGATATTCTATTGCCTTCAGTTATCTCATCAGCTATGTATTACTAAACGAACCTACATCACTCATTTCGACAAATGCAACAAAACCAAACAATTTGTTTATTTTGTGCCCTAAAAGTATAAGATAAGGATATTTTATTGAGTAGTTAATATTTAACCAACTTTACCTGAAGTTATTTTACCAACTTAAATGGGATTTCGTTTTTACTCTTTTATTCAAAAATTTGTAATCTGAATCGCATGTGACACGAATACACAATCCCTAGGGTTATTTAGAGTTCGTTTTTATTATTTTATTTAAAAAATTTGTTGGTTAATTAGAAATCCTCCTAGTCTTACTAATTACTACTGTATGAATAATATGGTTGTTTTATGGTTGTTATATGAGTTGAACAGTTCGAGCTACATGGAAAAACTCCATCACTAGTTTCGTTTCGACAGCTTGGATACCCAGATAATCCCGGACTGAGACATCGATCCGATTCTATATGATAAGATGAATGAACGTGATGAAGAACATATTCAAAGTAAATAAATATAATAAATACAAAAACTCCTGCCAAATCAAGATAACCAAGAATATAGCTTTTCACTGACTTATACAAGTCCATAACATAAAGCATCTTGATCGTGCACTGATGTTAGGTATTTCGAATCGGGTATTGGTAGTCACTGGAAATCGAAGGCAAATCAGAGTTTAGGACACCACGTTCATATTGACGCGGAAGCGGATGGCTTGAAGCGCTAGCCCAGCAATTGCTGGGAAGAAAATTGTAAATTAGGTTAAAATAGGAATTTTTGTCGGGTAGTATATTTGTCAAGGTAAGCTTATTTTTATGGACTTGGGCCAATATTAAACAAACTCATATGCCCTCTTTATTTTTAAAACCCATTAACTCCTTGAATTAAAAAATTAAAAGGTGATCAATTGACCACAACCGACAACACAATTTCACATAGCACCAAAACAGCAAAAAAAAAAAAAACTTTTGGCATTTATCTGTCTTCAATTTTTATTTTTATTTTAAAAGCAATATCTTTCTTCAATTTGGTTGTTCAATTCTAAATTTTCAATTTAAGAAATTTCAACTTATTTAATCTATTATTTTTATAAGGTATGTTTTTTTACTATCTTTTTAGTAGTGTTTATTTGATTTTTATTTTATTAAATTTGGGTTTTGATTCTATTGAATTGTTTGGTAATTTGATTATAGACGTTGGATTAGTATTTTATACCATCTTTTTTTTATGCTTTATATATTATTTTAGTGAGTGATCTATTATAAGACAACATAACTCGAATGAATTTGTGTATTTATTGTTTTTACTTATTTTTTGTTGTATAACTTTTGAGTCAATAGGTATAACTTTTGTAATGAAACTTTTTATTATTATGAATTCTAAATAACTCTTATAATCGTATTTTGGATTGAATTTTTTTTCTTTATCATGATTAAAAGATTTTCGCTCACCTAAATTTGAAACACTAGATACGCCATTGTATTGACGGGGTACTATAAACCCTGATTTACAGTGTATTTAGTTTCCCCGTTCCGAATCCCTCATTCCCGTTTGAAACGCGACTTGAAGTTACCTTTTTATTGACCACCAATGTTCCTTTAACAAGTCATGCTTATATGATACTCTTTTAGTACTTTACATGTTTATATAAGCTCGATCAACTGTAATTCCTCGACATTGGGATCGACTGTCGGGTCATTTCGCATCTATTGTCGAACCATGGTAAGATCATTTCGCCCATTTCGATTCTAACACTTGATTCGGATATGTCCTTTCGTTCGAGTTCTTGTTCTTGTTTGGGTAATTTTTGCTATGGTTGATACTTGATAGGCTTACAAAGAGATGGAGGTCAATCAAATATCAGCAGGGCCGTGGGGAGGCCAATACGGGTGTCGTTGGGACGACGGAGTCTACTGCACGGTTAGGCAAGTGGTGATCGCGAGCTCAGCTGTTATAGACTCCATCCGATTCGAGTATGACAACAAAGGACACTCAGTTTGGTCCGAGAGGCACGGTGGTGGAGGCGGTTTTAAGCTAGACAAGGTTAGCTCCAAGTAAAATTTTGATGTAAAAAGTATGGAAACTCTCTTTAAGTCTTACCATTCGCTTTCTTGATCAGATCAAACTCGATTGCCCAAACGAGTACCTTGTTTCGATAAGCGGTCATTATGGTTCAGTTAGCGAGCTGGACTCGGTGGTTGTTCGCTCCCTTAGCTTCGAGAGCAATAGGAGAAAGTATGGACCTTTCGGTATCCAGCAAGGGACAAGCTTCTTGCTACCGATATCTGGAGGAAAGCTTGTCGGTTTCCATGGACGCAGTGGCTGGTACCTTGATTCCATTGGAGTATACGTCAAACCTCTCCTGCAGCGAGCTCCTGTTACGACATCAGCTGCTCCGGTAGTGAACTATGTAAGCTCATTTCGATGAAACAGTAGCCAGTCTTCGTATTATCGAGCTTAGAGTTTTCGGTTTCCTGCAGGCTAACTCAGAAGCCTTGAACAAAAGGAAGGTTGTTACATATGGACCATGGGGTGGTGCCGGAGGGATGACCTTTGATGACGGGATCTATACGGGTGTACGAGAGATCACCCTTACGCGTACTGGCAGTTTGGTCGCAATCCGAGTCTGCTATGATCTTAACAGCAGGGCTGTATGGGGAGTTAAAAACGGCGGAAATGGAGGCTTCAACAAGGACAAGGTAACAGCAAAACATTGAGAGGCTGTTCAGTAACTTCAGTTCATAGTGACACTGAAGCATGTTGATTCAATTGGTTTATGCTGTTCTACAGATAGTTTTCGACTATCCATACGAGTTGCTCACCAACATCACTGGCTACTATGCCTCGACAATCCTGAGGGGGCCAACAGTCGTGAAATCGATCACATTTCACACTACAAAGAGGAGCTATGGACCATTTGGAGACCCGCAGGGCATTCCTTTCTCCGCGGGATCTAGAGATGGGGTGATTGTCGGTTTCCATGGGAGGAAAGGCTACTTCATAGATAGCATAGGAGTACATGTCCTCGAAGCAAGACCGTTGCTTTCTGCGAACCTTCCCAACATTCCTGACCCGAAGACTTACGAGGTATTTGTACATTGCTTAGACTCACAGCACACTATTTTTCTACTAACATGAATCACTACTTGTTCTTGCAGGTTGTCCCACTACCAGTAGGACCGAGACCCTGGGTCGAGGATGAAGGAAAGCCGACAGGGCCTTGGGGTGGGCATGGGGGGAAGCCGAGGGAGAGCGGTCCTTGTGGGCTCGGGCCCTGGGGAGGGGATGGAGGAAAGCCATGGGATGATGGAGCATCATACACATGTATAAGGAAAATAGTCCTAACAAGAGGAGAAGTTATCTGCTCGATACAAGTCGAGTACGAACGAAATGGCAAGTCCGTATGGTCTGCTCTACATGGGCATGCCAACAACAGCTGCACTTACATTGTAAGTTTCTCCCCAATTGAACTTCAAAATTCATACTACTACGGTCTACACACAAACATGCTCATGTTTTTTCGATTGCTGACGAAATAAACAGATTAAGCTCGACCACCCATGGGAGATGCTTACGTGTGTAAGCGGATACTATGGCTTCATAAGTGGACACATGGGTGGTTCGAGAGTCGTGAGATCGCTCACCTTCTATACTAACATGGCTAAATACGGTCCCTATGGGGAGGAGATAGGCACACCCTTCTCCTCTGCTGCTAAAATGGAAGGAAACGTGACGGGATTCCATGGAAGGAGTGGGGTTTACTTGGATGCCATTGGGGTTCATATGCAGCAGAAGCAGCAGCAATGGATGGGGAATGAGAGTTCACACCAGGTGGCTGGCGAAACCGAAGCCATTAGAGCTGTCCTTAACAAGATTCTAGTGTGAAATTATTCCTGTAAAGCAAAATGAATGCCAAATAGGATGTAATCTATCCAAGGTACTGCACTAAATAAAAAGGCATGTGTGCTATGGACGGACCTATGTTGTAAATTTCCCTATGTGGTATAAACATGTTTACTTCATATCAAAGCTTATCTACTGACCTTGTTAACAAAACTACTCATTCTTGCAAATTGCAATATCACTGCAAATTTGACAGAACAATTATAGTTGCTCAGTTGAGGTTTAAGTTCAACACCTGTGGTACTGCTTCCGTCAGATCATCGAGATGGCCAATATGCACCTGCAGTAGTCCATGGCTGAGGGCATGGTGGTGGTGGCGCTATCTTCCGGCTGTGGGCAGCATCGATGTAAAGGAAGAACATCTCTGTCCCATTGAAAACAAAACTTGCTGAAGGTCCAATAGAAGCCGCACTAGGAAAAAACAAAAGAAACAAGGAACCTTGGCCTCAACATGTGAAATCATTTGTGCTTGGAATTATAGGAACAAAATGTTCGAAACCATACCAAAACTCAATGCATTTTCACTCGAGAGCTTCCTTATTTTCGTGGAGCTACTATCAAAGTTATAAAATCAAGTCTACGGGCACCTGCTTTAAATTGTAAAAATGGCACCTAATAAGTACACATAAGGGGATGAGTGGATGATACATTGCTATCCCGGATGGGCTAGCAAGGAACAAGAAAGGGAAACACAATCATATGCATATACAGTACCTCAATTACTGACGGGAAAAATATAGAATGTTTGGTAAAGAGAACTGCAGAGGCTTTAATGCAGAAGCCAGTTCCGTTGATAAAGAACTCAGTTCAAACTGTCCTCTGATTAGTGCCAACATTGCTGCCATCTTCTGCAAAAAAGAACACAAGCCAACACAATTAGAACAATCAACTTATGAAGGGAAGAGGGGGAAAAAAAGAAAAGGAATGAACACACATATACAATGTTCAGAGATTGCTCTCAATTGACATACGTATATGATGTTTTCTCCCCAAATATCCTGCCATATCAAGGTCAGCAAGGGAGATGGTTCTCCTGAGTTTCGGATCTTGTGTACATGCATCTTAAAGGTGCTGACTGTCTTGTTTTTGTGCAACTGTCTGTCATTTGTCAAAACTCTAAAAATAAAATTAAGAGAGAAAACCTTAACACTCATTTCAACCATAAAGGAAAAAATAAAATAAACAAACAAACAAATCTTATGACAGGATTGAAACATACCATAAGACACAAGTACAATAGGTAATTACAGCCTTTGCTCTTATTTCTGAACATATACCCATGATTTGCCCCAGCAGCATCATTAGTACCAGAGAACAACCGTATCGTATCAACTAGCGACTGCCTTCGACTACTGGTAGCATCTTTTTACCTAATAGTAAAAATAAAAAGTCTAAATATCATCAGCTCCAAGAGTTTGTCATATTATATCAAGTTTAGCTTATAGGAAATGGAAAACCTTGAAGCCCATTCTTAATGTAGGCTACAGCAAGTTGAGATCCAACTGGTGCAGTTGCCACTTGATAGCACACCCCAAAGAATGCGGAAAATCAACATCTGTGGTCAAAACACGGCCAGATGGAATAGCCAATGCATTTATAAAGCTTCAATTTGTCATCATTCAACAAGGAAATCAAGGAAGTACTAGACTATTACTCAATTATCAACTACCTTTGCAACCACAAAACCACCAACACAGCACATGTGATGCCAGATCGGGAAGAATTGTTCAACTTCTTGCACTCATCAGCTTCATTTTGGAAATACACAAACATCATTGAAGTGTATGGAAGCAGATTCCTCGTACACAATGGTGCAACTGTAGACAACCATCGATTTCCTCTTCCAAACTAATATTTATTTATAGAAATAAAACCTGTCTCAGTTAATATCCTGAAAGGGACTGTCAAAGCAAATGCAAAAAGCAGCAAATGTAATTGTATAAAAATTAAAGGAAGATCCACGCACAGTTTCATCAGAAGACTGGTTATGCAATAACACTGGGGGTGACTGGATGGCTTGTGAAATCGTGATTTAACTCGATGTAATACTCTTGGGGGCGGGGGAAGTAAAGAGGAAATTACTAACACAATCTAATTGAATGATGGCATGATTAAAATGACTAATAATTATGCAGTCATGCAAATACATATGAAAATCACATGATAGTAGAAGTTTCACCTGCACATAGCCCAAATTAACTCCCCTCCTTTTGAGATTCATGATCCACAATAACACCAAGTAGACCTCTCTTTGCCATTTCATTCTGCAATGCTATAGCTTCCTCCACCATTTCTAGGTCATAGTACTTCCTCAACAATACGCTGTACACTATATCGTCAGGAACCACACCTTTTTCAATCATCTCATTTAGCAAATTCTTTGCTTCCTGAACTCGATCGTGTTTACAAAGCCCCCATATTAGACAAGTGTAAGCATGCAAATCAAGCTCAAAACCCACATCAAGCATTCTGTTCCGCAATGCAAAAGCTTCTTGGATTTTTCCATGCTTCATGTTGCCATCCATCAAAGCTGTAAAGGCGGCAACATCAGGCACCAACCCCTCTAATTGCATTCCATGAAAAAAATTCCTAGCCATTACAAGGCAACCATGCTTACAAAGACCATCAATAATGGCTGTATAAATTATGACATTTGGAGACACACCAGCAGCTATCATCTTGTAAAATTGTGTCAAAGCCTCCCTGACGACTCCTGATTTGAACAAACCGTCAATTAATGCAGAATATGTAATCAAACTAGGAGCATCATCCCAGTTTCTCATGTCTTGAATCAGATTGACTGCCCCTGCAGCATTCCCTGCCTTAAAATAACCATCAATCAGTGTAGTATATACAACACTGTTTACAGCATGACCAATTTCCTTCATTTCAGCAACTAAAAGCTTAGCATCTTCGAGTTTTCCCTTGCTGCAGAATCCCCAAATGATGGTTCCAAAGAATAGTAGATCCGCTTGCATACCTTTTGCCTTCATTTCCTTATAAATATCTCCAACTTTTTCCATGTCTCCAGCTTTAATAAAGCCATAAACTAATGCTGTATAGGTTCGCTGGTTTGGGTTTATCCCAGCTTTCAGCAAAGCATTCAAAAGCTCTTCTGCTTCACTCATTCTCCCAGCTTTGCAAAAGCCATCCAATATTGCTGTATATGTAACAACATTCAACTCAACCCCAACTTCTGACATCTCTTTCACCAGTTCAAGAGCTACACCCAGCTCACCTCGTTTAAAATAGGCATCCACCAAACAAGTATATGTATACTCATTTGGAACGAGGCTCACTCTTCTCATATCTGTAAAAAATTTGATTGCTTGCTGCATCATTCCTTCTTTGGAAAAAGAATCAACAAATGTGCTGTAAGTTACAACATTAGGTTTAAGTCCCTCATCTTTCATCCTGTGAAAAAACTCAAGAGCGAAAGGTAAATTGTCATATTTACATAGACCATTTATCAGTGCATTATATGTTATAACATCAGGATTACATCCCACCACCTTCATATGTTCATACAAACTCAACGCCTCATCTAGTAGCCCAAACCTTCCATGCCCATCGATAAGCGTGTTGAAAGTAACAACATCCGGTGTTATATTAACTTGTTTCATCTGCTCAAATACATTCATTGCTCCTCTTAAATCTCCTTCTTTGCACCTAACGTCTATTATTATGTTGTATGTAAACACCGAAGGAGCAATTCCTGCCCCAATCATCTCTCTAAATAGCTTCCTACACATTTCCACTTTCCCTGACTTGGAAAGTTTGTGCAAAAGCTTATTACATGAGTGCGCCTTAGGAAGAACCCTATATTTTCTCAACATCAGAAAACACTCATTTGCTTCATCGAGCATACCCAACTCTGTCAAAACACTGAAGAAAGCATCAAAAACTCCAAATCCCAACTTGCACACATTCCTTGTGTCCCATAACACCTTGAACAAATCCAATCCAGGAACCATCCCATTCGAAACCATCATTTCACGGAGCATTTTAGTTGCATCAGCATAGAATCTATTGAAAAATAGAATGTGGATCAGTATGCAATAAGAGTCGGCCGTGAGCTGAAACCTTAATTGCATTTTAGCCCATTCAAACAACTTCAGTGCCAATTGGGGATATTCCTTCAATTCAACTAAAGCCCTAGAGACACAGGCAGGCGCTTCCGCCGAATCAAACATGTTTCTTATCCTAAAATCGTCCCATTGCCCCTGCTCAACGATTCTCCGCAACGAATCTCTGTCGCAGAAATCACCCAAACCATCAAAACTTGGTTTGGTAGAAAAGGGGCAGCGAGTAAAGAAGAAGAAACTGGTGACGAAAACCATGAAAGTGCAGGAGAAAGGAGAGACGAGCAGTGTACCGCTGGAGATTGAGAGAGACGGTGCGTTGCTAGCAATGAAGTGATTCGAGATGCAGACGCCTCTGTAAATGCGGTATCTGCGTCCAGCCACTGAGAGATGGCGGAGACAAACCAGCATCTTTTTGGGGAGACAGGGAGTGCGATTCAGAAGACGCCATTAGCAAAGCTCATAGCTGTTTGAATTGAACCTTTGGAGGCGATCGAAAATCGAAAGAGTTGAATCGGGAATTTCTGAAGTCGTTAGGGTTTAAGGGGCGCAGCGCAGGTGTGTTATCGTAAGCCGCCCAAGCTGAAGAACAAGGAGGGTTTTAGACTCTCTCTCTCAATTTAAATTAATGTTTTACCTTTAAATAAATATTAAATTAAATAATTGCTCTATTAATTAAAACTTTCATTTTAGAAATTCTCACACTTTTTAATCAAAAAAAAAACATAAACACATTTATATCCCTAGTTATTATTTTACCTTTTTACTTTCTTAAAAACTATAAGTAATACTGTAATACTAATATCTATCTAATCATTATAAGGATAATTTTACGTTTCGGCTATATACATCGCAAATCCAACCCGTTGTCATACGAGGAGTTAAGGGAAAGATTTGAGAGAGAAGAAGCACGTGCTGCTCGAAATGCTGCTCGACATCGTCCACAAGCGACCTCAGCTCGACGTGGACGTGATGATGTGTTCGGAGGGTTCAACTGGGGTCGAAACAACGTTGATCCCTTCATGCTCGGTCATATTGAGGGTGTGAGGGACACTGTTGGAGATGGTCATTGTGGCTACCGTGCTTTGGCAGCTTTGACGTCACCGATCGGCGAGACTGCTTTCCCGGAACTCAAAACGTTACTATGCAATCACCCGGAGGATCACGCCGATCTCTACGCCAATAGTTATTCGGGAGAGTACCCATTCCAGCAGTTCGTCCTCGACTACCAAAGATGGGCGGGACCTGTGCATGGTGATAGGAGACGGTGGATAGAGCTACCCATCATGGGTTTAGTATTTGCAACGGTATATCAGATTCCTCTCGTTGTCCTAGCTTGACATCATCCGTTTACATGTCTCCCCATGACCTCGCCGACACCTGCTAACAACCCTCAATCAGCATCCCTTGGTGTAGCTTGCATCGGAAACCAAGACCATTTTGCCGCGGTACGACTTCAAGCATCTTTTTTTATTACATATTCTTGCTTTTCATATATATGTCAATACTCTAACTCTAATTTTTCGTTCTCGTAGATCTGGTTGCGTCCTAATGCTCCTATTCCGCCGCCTCCGCCAGAATGGGTCGCACATCATCAACCGAGCGTCGAAGGATGGGATGCTCCGTTTCAAGCTCAGTTTGAGAGATTTCGAGCCTTACGTGTCGAGTCCAACCGCCCTTTACTATTTTCCTAGATTTTATTCCACCAGTTTATTAAAATTATGGATGTAAACCTTTTTTTCCGTTCCTTGTAACGTTATTCACATATTATCCGAATGAAAGCCTTAACAATTATTGTTTTCTATTTAATTTGACCCTAAATCCTTCAACTCCACTAGCTAAACACTTCAATTTTTTCAATTAACATTACAAAACCCTCGGAAAACCTAAACCCTATACCCTAAACCCTAAACCCTAAACCAAACGCGAAACCCTAACTAGGGTTTGCACGTCCTTAACAACGTGCATATATTGCACGTGCTTAAGGACGTGCATGCACGTTGTTAAGGACGTGCAAGTATTTGCTAGTGGACGTGCACAGTCCCAGACTTGCACGTCCTTAAGGACGTGCTTGCACGTCGTTAAGGACGTGCAAATCCTTAATCGTCATTTGTGGTGTATATATCAACACCCTAATTTTATAAAGTTGATGACAAAATACTTAAAATTAGGGGTGGGCACAAATCCCGCAAATCCCGGGCCCGTCCCGATCCCGGTGGGATTTGAAAAAAAAATAGTGAATCCTGTCCGGGTCCCGTCCCGCAAAAATTATGCGGGACGAGGATTTCTTATCCCGCAAATCCCGTCCCGTCCCGCATATAATAATAATAATAATAATAATAATAATAATAATAATAATAATAATAATAATAATATACAGTGTATATATATATATATATTTAATTTGTATATACCTTTTTAAGTGTATGTATACCAATATTACAGTGTGTGTATATATATATATATATATATATATATATATATATATATATATATATATATATATATATATATATATATATATATATATATATATATATATATATATATATATATATATATGCATATATTGATACACTTATATATACACTGTACGATGTATACCAATATACCATATATACATTATACACTCACACGTACTATAAAAGTGTATCATATACACTCACATGATGGGTGTATATATACACCCATCATATAATATATGATGGGTGTATATATACACTTTTACAGTACGTGTGAGTGTATAATGTATATATGGTATAGTGGTATACATCGTACAGTGTATATATAAGTGTATCAATATGTGCATATATATATAAAACATTATATATATGGCATGTCTTTTGAAAACCGCAAAATATATAGGAATTTCAGAATTTTTTTATAATGTTTTTTATTTGAGGGACAAGGCCCGTCCCGTCCCGGTCCCGTCCCATCCCGTGAGGGACAAGGTCCGTGCGGGATTGAAAAAAAAGTAGTGAATCCCGTCCCGGTCCCGTCCCGCAAAAATTACGCGTGACGGGACGCGGGACGACCCCTATCCCGTCCCGTCCCGTCCCGCACCCACCCCTAATCATCAGTATCCGAGAGCTGCTTACCACGAAAGATGTGGACTCTGTAAGCATTGGCTTCCTTGTGGATGAGCTCGAAGACACAGTTGTCTCCGACTGAAAGGCCATTTTCGATGGCGAAGCTCTTCCATCCGGCACTGAGTTTTGCTATGAAAGCCTTTCTCCTTGGGATGCATTCGGTAAAGACATTAACCCTCCAGGTTTTCCCATTTGGCTCTACCTCCAGCTGAAGTTGTATCCCTTTGTTGTTCCTGTACGACGTCATGTGCACTTTCGAGTACGAAAACGGCACCACCTACATTGATGCAAATCAATGTATATGTAACTGAAAGCTCGGGTCATATGTTGATTTTGCGAACAAATAGGTAGAATGCATACCACAATATAACGGCCCCTCAGATGTGATTCGTGCATTTGAACGACGAAATAAGGACTGTCGGATTCGAATGCCCGAGCTCTTTGTACAGAGTGATTTAGGGTTAGCAAACACCTCTGAATCGTAGCTAATCAACTCAAATCCCACATACATCAACTCAAATCCCAAGTCTCATCCCCATTTTTCTCGGCCAGCTCAAGGAGCAACACGTTGGTCTCCGGCTCTCCGCCCCAACAAGTACCGTTTGTCATGCCACGCCGGAACCCACTACAAATATTACATGCCACGTTTGGTATAAAATTTTAAAAGGTTAACAAATATGAGATGAATTGAGTCTATTTTTAATTCAAGATACAGTGTTAAGAGTAAATACCAGACGAAAATCGCTAGTCAAATATGTTTCCCGCATAATCACGAGGAAGCAAGGATTGCCACTCCTAAAAGCCCTGGGCTTGTTCTTTAGCTCTAATCATCCCTAAAAAATCATTAAGGGTGTTAATTTATATGATAGGTAATAATAAAATCTCTTAATATATGGCAATGTACCTTGGTTAATATCGGTGTAATCTTCATTGTCATCACCATCTTCGTCATCATCAGTAGGGGTGGGCACAAATCCCGCAAATCTCGGGCCCGTCCCGATCCTGGTGGGATTTGAAAAAAAAATAGTGAATCCCGTCCCGGTTCCGTCCCGCAAAAATTATGCGGGATGGGACGCGGAACGAGGATTTCTTATCCCGCAAATCCCGTCCCATCCCGCATATAATAATAATAATAATAATAATAATAATAATATACAGTGTATATATATATATATATATTTAATTTGTATATACCTTTTTACAATGTATGTATACCAATATTACAGTGTATATATATGGTGTACATACTACAATGTACACCGTATATATATATATATATATATATATATATATATATATATATATATATATATATATATATATATATATATATATATATATATATATATATATATATATATAAAACATTATATATATATATGGCATGTCTTTTGAAAACCACAAAATATATAGAAATTTTAGAATTTTTTTATAATGTTTTTTATTTGAGGGACAAGGCCCGTGCGGGATTGAAAAAAAAGTAGTGAATCCCGTTCCGGTCCCGTTCCGCAAAAATTACGCGGGATGGGACGCGGAACGACCCCCATCTCGTCCCGTCCCGTCCCGCGCCCGCCCCTACTTAAAATGACATGTTTTTCTTATCAAGATTTATATCATAAAACGATATATTTCACTAACTTTATTTTGTTTGTGAATATAATATGGATAATCTTGTAGATAATTTTATTAATTAAATATCAAATTTACTGATTTTAAAATAAATACCTCTAGAATATTTCAAATATAAAAAAAAATTGAATTATATTTTCATTATTAGGAGCTGCCCATTTTTCCAATTAATATGCAATTTAAGATCAACTCTGTGCAAAATTCATAAAATGCCCTAAACCCTAATTGAAAGGTGGTTTTCTGATTTTTGTATAAACTTAGCCACTTAGGCATGATGAATGGTCTATTTTTCTTTGCAATAGCCACCCATGAGGCCATGCGCATTGCAGCATTGGTGGCCTTTAGAGCATCAACATCCATGAGTTTTTAGAGCATCCGCACTCGTGGGATAACCCATTTCCCTTTTCTTATCCCTCTCTTTATAAAATTTTAACACCTCATCTTCTCTTTCTTTCACATCATTTTTCCACTAACTTTACCCCTTCCTTTAAGATTTTCTCATTTTTTCCCACACCCATGAGGTTACCTCATCACCCTTATCTATATATCATTAATATAATTAATATTAATACTTTTAATACTTAACAAAAAAATTAATATTAATATGCTTATTAAATATTTCATTGAATTAAATTAAAATAGGCAAAGCCACATTTTAATACATATAAGTAAATGACATTAAATATAAATGAAAAGGAACGGGAGACAGTACACATAGAAAATGAAAAGCAATGTGAAAATGAGAATGAAGCTGTTTAAATAGAAAGGAGATTAAATTTAATTAAAAAACTCATCAAATATGTGAAGAGGTTTGAGTGGGATTCCCGATTTCTGTTGGGGTTTATCCAACCCTTTCACTTTCATCAGGTTTGGACCACATCAATAGGGATACTTTATAGGATGGGGAATAAAGCTATAGGATGGTGAAACCCGGCCACCACTTCTGATGCTCTTATAAGCCCTTAAAGCTCCCAAATTAGCAAAAAAAAGAAAAAAAAAGGAAATTGATAAAGTAGTAAGGGTCCGAGTTCAAGTCTCGTATATAAGGGACTGGAAAAGCAGGCCTCACAGCGCGTAAAACGAGAGTGGAAAAGAAGAAATTCGGAAGCTGTGAATTGCAAATTGAATTTGCTCCACCCATTTTGCATGCGGACGAATCAAATTACGCCACGTGTCAAAGCAATTAAATACATAGTTTTAAATCAGTTTTTCGGCATTTTATGTAATTAAATTAAAAATATATATATTTTCAAGTGTGAAATAATTTTCTCTACTTGTAGACACCGATTTTGCATATGTTTTTTTTTTTAAAAATTATATCAATAATGCCCATATACTATTATTTTACCATATAAAAAAACAATTTCCCCACTTATTTCGCCTATAAATAAGCCCACACTCTCTACCACTTTTCACACATTCACTTCTACCATCTTCTCTCATTTTCTAAGATGGATCCCAATCAGAATTTTTATTACCCTCCTCAAACTTATTTCTCTTTCAATCCATATAGGGTTGTCGATCCAAATCAAATTGTTCATCCGAACCCAAATGTTGTTCCGAACCTAAATATCATCCCTCCTCAAGCTGGTGTTGATGAAAAGACTCCGGCTCAAAACATCAACTCCCGAACCAAATGGAGTGATGAGGAGGACCACTTGCTCATCAGTGTTTGGCTCAATACAAGCAAGGATGTAGGCACGGGAAGAGGCCAAACCATGGCCAGAGATTCTGGGAAAGAATTGCAGACTACTACAATCAACGGAGGGATAGTCTCGTGAGGAAGACCGAAAAACAATGTAAGTCTCATTACGGAAGGCTTAGCGTTGTCGTTTCTAAATTTGTAGGTTGTTACCTCACCGCACAAAGGGTTAAAGCTAGTGGCCAATCTGAAGACGATGTCATCAACGTTGCTCGTTGCCTTTATGTGGAGGATAGTAAGGACAAGAAGGAGTTCAAGGAAGAACACACATGGCGTCTGCTCCAAAACTAGCAGAAATGGCTTTGTTCTATCGAAACTCCGACTACTTCAGGAGGGAGCTCGGGGCCGAAAAGAACTAAAGTGAACGAGACCGGGGCATACACCTCAAGCTCAAATCCAAAAACTTCTACAAGTGAAGGATTTTCAGCACGTGCTTGGCAAAGTCAATATGCTAGTGGCCACAAGAGGAAACCGACAGTTGTTCTCGAAGCAGTTGCCTCGTACGATCTTTGGATATGACATGCTTTTTTCGGAACACCAGGTACATGTAATGATATCAACGTTTTAGATCGTTCTCCTGTTTTTGATGATATATGTATTACATGGTAAAGCTCCAAAGGCAACATTTGTTGTAAATGGACATGAGTACAAAATGGCTTACTACCTGACGGATGGTACTTACCCTGAATGGGCAACATTTATCCCAACAATCAGGCATCCCTTCGGTGCAAAGGATTTGTTGTTTTCCCAAGTCCAAGAGTCGACTCGCAAAGATGTCGAACGAGCATTTGGAGTGCTACAAGCTCGTTTTGCTATTATTCGTCGTCCAACATGTGCATGGGATATTGCATTGATCGGGAAAATAATGAAGGAGTGCATCATTATCCATAACATGATTGTTGAAGATGAACGCGACAACTATCAACTACAATTCCACACAACATAATTTGATCAAGTCGTAGATAATGGAATCACCCAGATGGAATTACCGTCTGTGATGATCGACCTCATTAAAAATCGAGCTTGTATTCGAGATAGGGGCTCACACCATCAACTCAAAGCAGACTTGGTTGAACATATTTGTCATAAATTTGGACCACAAGGAGATGAGAATTAGGTGGAAGTGTTCAAGTTATCATTTCAACAATTGCATTTTCGTTTCCTTTGCATCTATTGTTGTATGATAATGTTTGTTTCATTGCAGTTTCAGTTTTATTTTTATTATCGGTGTATCGTGTAACCCTTGTTTCAAGATCAATGTTGTGCTTTGTTTATTTTTTCTCCATTTCACACTATAGTATTAGTAACAACAACAACAATAATAATATATAACATATAATATATAATAATAATAATAACAATAATAATAAATAATAATAATAAATAACTAAATAATAATAATAACAATAATAATAATAAATAACTAAATAATAATAATAACAATAAATAATACTGTAATAATAAATAACTAAATAATAATAATAATAATAATAATGATGACGATGATGATGATAATGATTAAGCAATTGAAAAGGGTAAATAATAAAAAAGTAAGTTAAGGGTTCGGGTTCGGGTTCGGGCTCACGAATGGGGGTGCAAATAATTAAAAGCCAAAATGGACCCTTAAGTTGATGTGGCAGAGAAAAAGTAAGTTAAGGGTCCGGGTGTTAAGGGCCTCGAGTCTCACTATTGTTCATGCTCTGACAATTTGTATGCTTAAAATAATATAAATTTATTTATTTATTTATTTATCACAACTAACCTTATCATAAGACAAAATAACCCAAAACACATATATATAAAAATAAAGTCATCAATTAGCATTTTGAAAGACTTTTTTTGTTAGTATAAAATTACTTGCTCCTTTTTTTTTTTTATTAGGTAAAATTTCGGCTGGCAAGACCTAGCCGATAGCATCCCGAAGGATGAGATCAATGAGATCTTTGTTTGATTCAAGAGCATTCCCGGAGTAAGAGTGGCTAAGGTGTGCAACCTTATCAGCCACTCTGTTACCTTCCCGGGGCACATGAGAG
Organism: Persicaria tinctoria; assembly: GCA_037127255.1. NCBI lineage: Eukaryota > Viridiplantae > Streptophyta > Magnoliopsida > Caryophyllales > Polygonaceae > Persicaria > Persicaria tinctoria. The sequence goes on from JBANSL010000012.1 coordinate 16,194,409, forward strand.
AGAAAAGTTAGCTGGAAAGACTTAACTATCCATTTAATATCGCCCATTATAAGTTCTATTTCCCAAGGACAAATACCCGAGTGACTAAGATTTCGGATGATTGTGAGGGAATCGCCTTCAATTATTAGGTTCTTAATTTTTAGCTGAATTGCTTGTACCAGGCCTTCCCTTAAAGCTAGAGCCTCCGTCACAATAGGGGAAGATTTCCCAAATCTTATGTGACCAAGTTTTATGGGGTTGCCATGCCAGTCGCGGATGACGTATCCGCCACCACCTAAACCTTCTTGAGATATAACTCCGTCAAAGTTTAATTTCATGAATCCCTGAGACGGTTTCCTCCATTTAACATTTTTTCTGCTGATTTTCCGCGCTTTTGTTTTTTGTAGACCATCGTTGACATATTCCTCTTCGCTTTTGGATGCTTTGAGCCAGCTTTCTTGAGTAGCTTTTACTCTTCTCTCAACTTCTTGAGAAGAAGGGATTTTGTGCTCCTGAAAAAAGACCTGATTTCTGAATAACCAAGTTAGCCACCATTTTACCGCTAATTGGACCTTCTCATTGTTGCTGAGGTTTTTGCCTAAGGCTTCCATGATTTCCTTGATATCATTGGTTGTCTCAATAACGGGGTTAGCGATATCTTCCACTTTCCGGGAGTGAAGGCATGAGTTTTTAATGAAGGCACATTTGATGAAAAGATGTGATTCGTCTTCAACCGGTGCATCACAGAATGGGCAACCATTTGGGATGGGGACACCTCTGTTGGCCAGTCTCGCCTTTGCAGGGAGACCTTTTTGGCTAACTTTACTTGCTCCTAGTCTATAGGGAGAAAATATAATTTATGAAAATTTCCATTTGATGAATGATTGCCCAGGTAAATCAAAGGGACGGAGGCAGAGATAAAACTCGGGATCTTCTTACTTCCCTTACTCCAACCACTGCGCCACCCCGACTGAAACGAATAATATTTTTAATGACGAGGAACCCATCTTCGGTGATAAACCCCGATCACGTGGCCCAGTCGGCAAGAGTAGTAGGTGAGCAAGACAAACCTTAGATTTTCATCCTCCTTACCACCCTTTACTCCACACCACTAGGTCACCCTGACAGGGTTGGATGAATTATTTTTTTCAAATGATTTTATTTTATATATACAAAAAAAACATAGGAGTAGTTTTAAGTCTAGTTTTATACAGTAAAATTTTGCCGGTAAATTTACAATACAACCGAAAGTAATTTTAGCCATTAACTAACACAAGCATCTATCACGAAGGGAATCCTAAAATCCTAAATCCTTGCTCCCGAATAAAAAGGCTCTTCAATTATTGATCTCCCGTCTTTACCGCACTTGAATTCCGGCACAACAAAAAGAAGCCCCTTCCCTTTGTAATAAAATCCCGAAATTAAACACAGAAATCCCATACAGTGTGAGAGAGGAGGCGGAAGAACTCCAAATTCCCGTTACATCTCCAATCTCCTCTTTTTCCATTGTTCATCTCTAATCTCCTCCTCCTCCGAATTCGCAATTTCAGTCATACGTCGTCTTGTCTCCGTCCCGCCTTATTGTTGCTGTTGCCGTTGATGCTTGCTGATTAGCCATGACCAGCTCGTCTGCACAATCGCGCAAGGTCCGTCTCTCGATGGATGACCTAATTTCTGATTGATTTCTATGCGTTTTTGTTGCTGGAGTTGGTTTTTGAAATGTTTTTGTTCGTGCGATTTGTTAGGCTTTGAGCAAGATCGCGCAGAGCCGGTTGCAGAAGGAGATCACTGAGTGGCAGGTCAATCCACCTCCCGGTTTCAAACACCAGATTACCGATAATCTTCGGAGGTCTAGCTCTCTCTGTCGAATCCTTGCTTTCAATTTTCCGATTTTTTTTCCCCATGTAAACAGTGATTTTTATATCTCGCTCTCTGTAAATTAGATGGTGGGTTGATTTGAGTGGTGCGCCTGGTACGCCTTACGCCGACGAAACTTATCAGCTGCAGGTTGATTTTCCTGATCATTACCCCATGGAAGCACCCCAGGTTTCTCCGATTTTTCTCCTCCCTTGTCGATTGTTATATGTAAAATGTATTTGTTCTTTTGTTTTTTTTAATTAGTTGTAGACCCGTTGAGCAGGTCATATTTGTTCCTCCTGCGCCCATACATCCTCACATTTACAGCAATGGACATATATGCTTAGGTACATATACACTTTTATGCATTTTGGGCCACATATGTTTGAAGATGTGCTTATCCAATGCTTGTGAGAATGTGATTTGTGAGTTTGTGGATGTTGATTTAGTCAATAAGAACATTCTACATGTCTGAATTGACCTATGGCTGATGATGACAGCTAAACATATTTCGATTCTTGCATAGTGCTATATACAAGTTTTTGCTCTGCCATGCCATAATTTGTATCTGTATGTTTATTTGACTTCGGAAACCATCTATGTTAGGCGGTTAGGCCAAGTTAGGAACTACTGGCACTGGCAGCAGTATCAAATATTTGGTCTTGTTTGATATGTTAGGTCCAACCCTGGTCAAAGACAATCCAATCTTGGAAAGGTGCCAACCTATGTTTAGATGCAAATAGTAGTATACTGTAAGGCTTCCATCGTTTCAAATCACTGGATCATGTCAATCAAGTGGTTTTGGCACATCGTAAGTTTTGATAGTTTGTGATGAAATTAGCTCAAACCAGGGGTAGCCCAAATGGGGTGGCAACTGGCAAGATGGTTAAGGCTCATTGTTATTTATAGCTTTAAGAATATTTGTGGAGAGAGATAGAGTTAATTTTGGTTCAATTGATAAGGACATGATCTTGGTTTATGACTTCTTATTCGAAGGGGATGATGGTTGGCACATCCTAGTGTTCATGTTTATTGAATTTTACGATTGTGCTGAACTACACTATAGCTTTCACTTTTGCAAATCATGTTTTGCCAAAAAAAAAATTCAACTTTTTATCCTGCATCCTAGTTTATACTCATCCTAACTGACTACGCTGGTTTTCGTCCTGGCTGCTTGGTTTACTGGCTTGTGTGTTTGTTGCTTCCAGACATATTGTATGATTCATGGTCACCGGCAATGACTCTTAGCTCAGTATGCATCAGCATTCTCTCCATGCTATCAAGTTCGCCTGGCAAGGTTGGTAGTGGACTTAAATCTTTCTGGTGCACTCAGTTACGAAATCCGATTTATCTTTCTAAAGCATCATGTAACAACTTGTGCAGCAACGACCAGCAGACAATGATCGATACGTGAAGAACTGCAAAAACGGTAGATCACCCAAGGAGACAAGATGGTGGTTTCATGACGACAAAGTATAGAGACGCTAACATTCTTGAAGTGCAGTGGTAAACCAATCCCGACTCATCTATGTTGGGTATCTTCTCCTTCCTGCTTAAATATGTACTCTTTGAGCGGAACCCTTCATAGAGGAAAGGATTCAAAGGTGGGGAAGACACTAAAGAAAGAGGGTTACCCTGCTGAATAGTTCAGCGAGCAGCTAGTTGTTACCAGTGTTGGCTGTTTAGTTATCTTGTAAATCATGTGGTGTTTGAACGTATGGATGAAGACCTTGTCGAACTCGTTATCTTGTGTCTCAAATTTTAATCTGACTGGCTTGTATCGCAATTCGCAGCCGTTCGAGTTATGCATCTTTCTCACTTGTTGCTCTAGTTGGAGTTTAACTTGAGGCCTTTGAATACGTTGAAGGGGATGTTGAAATTGCCCTCACACGAAGCATTTGTGGTTGAAACCCCCTTAAACCCTAAAAGTATGGGCGATTTTATGAAATAACGAAAAACGATTGGCTATGGCCTGCAACTATCAATAAATAGGGTTATTTCGTGTAATTTATACTTTGCAACAGTACAATTTTGAAAATTTGAAAGAAATAGAGGGGGTAAAAGACAAAACTAGTGAGAGCGTAGACCAGGTCAAAGGGTAAAGTGGCGCTTATGTCCTCCCAACCATTCCGAAACGGCTCACCGGAAAGGACTTGAGAATAATAGTCATAGCTTCCCGGTTCGAACTCCAGAATTACCGCGCTCTTTATTTACCAATTCAATTCAAGGTTGAGCGACGTCGCTCAATGGCTACGGCGATCGTGAAATACAGCGACGGCGATAGGAGCGATGGGCCTCCGGCCGCGTTCCGTCACACTTATTCCAGGTGACGTCACTTTTGCTGGTGGAGGAAGCAGCAGACCTTCCGTTTCGACGTTGGCGTACTTCAACTCTGTAGCGATGCTCCGTTCCCTGTCTGAAGAGGCGAAGGGCGTTCCAACTTCTAAGCAGATCTTATCATCCCTAATATCTCGTGCTCTCTCCCTTCCTCCCTCTATCTGTCTCCAATCAATTGTAGATGAGTGATTTGAGCAAATGGCGACTCGTTTTTGAAGCATAATCTCTGTTCGCTTCGTGCTGAATTTGTGCGATTGTGATTTCAATATTTCATATACATGTTCTACAAGGTAAGCGGATTGATTGATTGCGTTAAGCAGTGTACCAACTGAAGTGATCTTTGTCTGTCTGACTGTCTCCAATCACTGTACATTGTTTACAGCCTTACAGGTTAGGAGCACATTCAATTGATTTACGTTGCCTTTGATCGATTTTAGAGTGAAGCCCTACTTGATATTGCCCCTTTTATGTAGTTGATATAAGTGAGATTTGCACTATCATCAAAATTTCTGCCGATGTTGAACTGCTGGAATCTTAGGAGTCATGTTGGCATCAATTTGAAACGAGATGTGTACATCCATTGATATGGAGATGTCTCTTTATCCTATCTTGGAATTTCCCTATCACGCGGATTATTTCCATAATTTGAGTCAAAATTACCCTGAAAAGAATCCTTTTGATGTTCCTCATTAGTAATTATCAACTGATGTTGTTTGAGCTTTTTATGTTCTTTACATTAAGCCAATGAATTTTCCTGACCCTTACAGTCACTTGTTAGATTCCCTCTTGCCTCTGCTACAAGGCACTCCCAAATCATCAATCATAGTGTTAATCCCAAGCATCTCCTCCCTTGAGAGAGCAAATGATCAGCTGCTGCCTTAGGAACATAATCAGTCCTTAATGCTAGTATGGTCTGGAAAAAGGAAGTCATGATTCTAAAATCACGACTTCCTCTCCTTTGATTACTGGAAGTGTGAATGTAATATGATTGTTGCCTTATTTGAATGTTAGATGGCTAGGATTTTAAGAGGCAGTCAGGAGAATGTGTTGAAATTGTCAAAGAAAATATAGCATTTATCCTATTGAAAGATGTGTTCATAAAAATAATTCTTGTCATTTTTCGTTCCTAAAACAATTTACAAAAGAAAAGAGGATGAAAAGACATGCTTATTTTGATGGATTATAAAAGCTTTTGAATAATGATATCAAGGAAACGTTCCATCAGCTTGCCATATAATTATAATAATCCTGGCAGTTAGAACTGCGTCTTGATTTGCCTAAGACTGTTCCAAGAGTTCCAATTGGTGTGACCTTCCTTTCATGTTTCCTTGTCATGATTCCGTATCTTGAAGTACTGCTCTTTCAGATAGATGATAGTATCTACAAACGTTTACAAATAGTCGTGATTTTGTGTGTTTCTAGAGTTGGAAATACAGTAAGGAATTGAAAACATAAGGATGTTTATTGTGGTCAATAGATCATCAGCTCCTCTACAATTGATATAAACAATATTGTAAGGACATCCCATTTTGAGTACTAGAACAATTATTTCTCATGCTAGAACAATAATTGTAAGAACAATTATTGCTCCCTGTCCTCTAGGACAAGTTCTGCCTACGGAATCTACATTTCTGTGGTTGTAATCCTGTTATAGCAATGGTTTCTCTTGACATTTGGCTCACAAATATCACTATCTGTGCTTGAAATGTTCTAGGTGATGCCTCAAGTTAGATAAGAGGGCACTCGTCTTTTTGTTCAATTCAACACCAGATATTGCTACAAGTATACAATGACAATTTTTACCTAATTAGCCCTGTATTTATTGTGTGAAATGAGCAACAGTGCATAACTGGAAGGGGCAAGAGGCAACTTGCATATATTTTCAACTTTATGAATTCATCCAGTCTAAGATGGGGAATGTCTCCGGGGCTAATGAATACTGGACGTTGTAGGATGCATTGTTTAAGCAATGGAACCATAGGGCTTCTCTACAACAAGATATTCATGGGTGCCATGATATTTTAATGAGGTTATGTAGATTAATATTCAAGGAAGAGAATCACTAAGTTGTTGATATACCTGCTTTAAGTATGTTGGGCTCCAAACTTGCTGACATGACTCATCTAACTTAATCTTAATTGTTTTCTACATATTTAATAGGAAAAGGCATTTGTGAAGCAGCAGGCAGAAGCCATGGATTTTGATTAGACTTCCTACGAACCTTTTGCTGAATAGCCAAGCAAGACGGGACCCCATTTGGATTCACTCCACAGTCCACATATTGGAAGAAGGAAGTGACAAGGAAAAATGCATACACCAATTAAGCAAGGTAATGCCTTGCATGCTCTACTTGGTTTGTTTCTCTATTAATAAGTTTGTTTTCCAAGGCATCTTGTTCCCTCCCCACTTCCCTTAACCTTTCTCGTATACAGTCATTGTCATCACCATGAATACGTGCCTAACCCGCTACCTTATTAATGTTACATCTGGTTGTGGATGAACTGTCAAATGTCGGTAAGTAATCGCAATCAAAGTCTCGTGGCTGTTGGAACAAAGCTCTATTTCAGGGATAATGCATGTCTTGATACCTCAATACGGCTCTTTTTGTCTTTCAATTTGCACATCTATATTCATTAATCCTCCTGCATCCAAACCCATGCGTGTCTTGATTGTGAACTCTTGTACAACTGTACTTGATTCGCCAAACAACATCCTAACTAGTAAGCAAAGAACCCCTAGGAAAAGGACCATCTAGTTCTATAAGCCTTTGCTCGCCCTGTGTCGGTCAAACAAGCCATTTGAAAGGAGAGATGAATTATTAGGAGTTAGGACATACAGACTGATTGTTAGTTTGAAGTTTGAACCCAATCATAAGTGATAGATCCTCAGAAATAATTACACAATTACACATCCCAGATGAATGAAGATTGAATGTAGGGAGGCCTGAGAAACTGAGTTATTGTTCACTTATTTGTGTGCCCACCTTCCTTTATTACTAATCTTGTACGATAGATAGAGCTTTGCCTTTGCCTACCACCTCCTTATCTGCTACTCCATGGTGGGGTTGGGTTACTTTCCATTTCTTTCTATTAGCCTTTTCATCTACTTTTCTTTTCCTTGTTCTCATTGGCATAATTGCATATCTGCATAGATACCTTTTTTCCTTCAGAAAATTTGCCAGCTTTTTTACTTCACCTGATGAGGTGAAGTTTGATTTTTTACCATCTTACTAGGTTCTTGTGATCATGTGCAATTACTTGTAACGGGTTAGGTAGGGACTAAAGTTTGTCCTTAATTGGAATTGAAAAATAAAGTTAACAAGTTGATTAAAATACATTTCATACTCTGAAGGAAGTGCATATCCTTTTTAGTTCTAAATTCTTTTCTTTTTTTGGTAAAAAAAAATAGCAATAAGCTCATAGTCAATGCAGATTGTGTAGCATGTAGGAAGTGAAGTTGTATATAATAGGGATGGGCATGGGACGGGACGGGATTGGGGTAATCCCGCGTCCCGTCCCGCGTATATTTTGCGGGACGGGACGGGATTTGTCCCTCGTAAAAAAGATTAAAATATAATCCAGAAATAAAGTAAGTCTTTTTTGTAAAAAATAAATTTATTATGCAAATTAAATTTACTGTAAATATAAATTAATGCAAATTACGGAGTAAACTACAATCCGAGAGCTGAACCATTAGGCCAACAGTAAGTACGGGCCATACGGCCAAACTGTTTTTTCTTATACATAGTATCTTTTTAATGTTTTTATTATTTATTATTATTTTAAAATTTAAATTTTGGATTTAAATAAATATTAAGCTATAATGTAAATATATTCTTATATATTTTTATTAATTTTAATTAAATATATTAAATTTTATATATATGCGGGACGGGACGGGATTTGCGGGATTCAAACTGTCCGTCCCGCGTAGTTTTTGCGGGACGGGATTGAATTTTTTTTTTCCAAATCCCACCGGGATCGGGACGGGATGCGGGACGGGACGGGATTTGCGGGATTTGTGCCCACCCCTAGTATATAATCTCCTTTGTGTGGTCATAAAAATGTGTTGAAAAGGGTATTTTTATGCGAAAAGTTGGCCTAGATGCTTGAAGTTGCATAGCTAGCGCAATTTGATTTATTCCTTTTTTTACAATACCAAGTTATAGATTATTTATTTGTTGGTAAGAGCCAAGTTTTAGATTATTAATCTACATGTATTAAAATATAAGCAACTGGAGTAGTATATTTTGTGAAGCCCAAAGTTCCGGTTTTATTGTAACAAATTAAAACAATTTGGAAGTGGAGTAGAAGCCAATTTGTGGCCGTGGGATGCTGTCTGGATATGGTGACGACTACGTGTCTGGTTCTTGTTTGTGGTCGTGTAACCTCCACTTATCTATCTCTATACACTCACTCTCCACAGTCCACATTTTCTTCCCAAAAATAAAGTTGTCCGGCTTGGAATTATTAATTAATTAATTAATCAATCCTTACCAATTAAGGATGAGTTCGATCCCCATTCTCTTTATTGTGTCTTCCCATGAACCTTAAAAAAAATTAATCCCAATAATTTTATTATTTTGTTTTTTTGTTTTTGTTTCTTTGACATTAGTATTTTCTGTATCATTGTATAAATGGGCACATTTTTTTTTTTTTTTTTTACAGTAGGCACGAATTTGATATCTTTTAGAAAAATAATATATGTTGCTCCACAAATCATTCTTTTGGATCATTTAAGAAACTATATACATAGAGTGAGTGATGCGTATTGTGGGATAATTGTTATGAATATGAACTCATAACTAACTCTGTGGAGTGATAGTTGAGCGATCATACCAATTTTTACATGTTTTTTCCAACTATATATCATAAGTATGCTTGATTTGGAAACTAAACTTTAAATCAGAATGCATAGATCCTATAAAAACTAATTTTAAAAATCAGAAGGCAGTAAAATATTGTTCAATTGTAATTTATCCTTTGAAAATGCCCGCTTTATTAGAAGCTTCTTGTCCTTTTATATTTATTTTAACCTAATATTTTCAAGTTCTTTAATTTTTCATATAATGAAAATTTTGACCTAGTTGTCGTCGGCTACAGGCTACTTTTGTTAGTTGGCTGTTGTAGTATATGGTAGTTCAGGATGCCATTTTTCTAATGAAGGTTAATTAGGACACGTAAAGGGGTAGACCTTTGATATTTGATCAAGCACTTTAAATTTCAGTTTTCAATTTCTTTTTGTATTTATAATATAGTTGAAACAGATTTAAACAAAAAAAAAATCCTTGTTTATATTTTTTAATTGATAATCAAGGTAATTTTTATACTATTGACAGAATTAGAATTTCCGTAAAAAAATACTTTGAAACTAAACCCGAAAAATCATGGATATACCAAATGTGCCCTTAAAAAAGTTGCGGTTTTTAACACCAAAAATGCAAGTTTTTTATGACACTTTTCAAGCAAAGAGTTGTAACGTAATTGTCATTTGGTTGCAAATAATAAATATAATATATTTTTGAGTAAGGAGTTAATAGGTTCTTGTTTAGGTGGTTATTCAAAGAAACCAATATCTATGGATGATTTTCTTTAATTTTTTTTTTTATTTACATGTGACTTTGTGTTGTTTTCTGTGGTGTTGACATGTGTTGTGTGTATGTTCGTAATGTAAGGTAAATTTGGCATATTTTATAATGAAACATCAATGGTGACTGGACATGGATTGTCTGAAGCTGAGAGCAGTACCTTAAGCAATAAAAGCCTTTGAGAACCTCTGATTGAGTCAGTCAGTCAGAGACTCCAGATGCATTTTGCTAAGGGGATTCCTCCAACCAAGTCTCCATCAGCTTTGCCTTTGGGCATCTTGTAGTACCTTAGTTTTTCAAGGACAATGTGAAATACTCCATGTTCAAAATTATTTTATTTTATTTTATTTTTATATAACGTAGGGTTCTCATTTGGTCTTCGTGCTGGCCTCGTGGAAGTTGTGAAGCTGAGAATCTCTCACCTTGAGATGGAGGATGATTGTTTGGCAGTTATTAGCGCCCTTAAAGGGTCCCGGTCATGTCCCTAGGTTGATGAGATGGCGATCTCTGATGCACTCGACATTTGAGGTGATCACTTTCTCCCACTCCTTTTGTGAGGGTAATCAGGTGACGGACAGATTGACGCATCTTGGGTTGTGTTCGACCATTGCTGGAGTGCGTTGCCCTGCGGAAATCGAATACTTTGTCTGAAATGACGCTCTTGAACTGTGGTACAACAGCGGCTAACTACATCTTAATTTTCGCCCCGTATGAAAAAAAAAATATCTACTACTCCAATCGGAACAGGCTCAACTCCAATCGGAACAAGCCTGCAAAGCAAAAAAATGAAGGGGTGAAAGCATAAAGCATGTTTATGTGGGTAATATATTATTATTAGAGTATATGTTTGGCACCTAACCAAGGTGGCATATTAATTTACTTTCAATGTGGGAGTGTGTCTCTCCGTCATGTATAATGTGTATTAGTTTATTTAATTTTACACTTGAAATACATTTTCTTTAAAAAAATAACTATATGCATATATTATGATTAAAAAAAAAAACATCTACATCCACTAATCATGATCATACGAGTTGAACTATTTTAGAAATTTTGTATAACATTCACGGTTGGTGCAATGACCTTTTTATCAAGTTAAGCAAAGGCAACTAATCCGATGGAACTTACTCAAAATGTTGTAATCGAGTAACAACATTTGGTATGAAGGCATGGTCTAACAATTCAAATATTGTGTAACAAATACTCCGTATAAAAGATTTATAGTTTCATAAAGACTATCAAATTTTACTTAATTGATTAAAATGATATATTGATTAATTGTTTTTCTATATTGTAAATTTGTAATGAACACAAGTGGCTTTCTAGGGGGTTAGCACCAAATTAAGATACAAACCATTGCAACTTTAAAGAACATGTTAAATAGAGATAACACTCTCCGATAGCATCCTTAAGGATGAGGTTGCGAAGACCTAGATCGATGGGTATATTAGATCTCTTGACAGAGTGACAAAGGTGTTTGTATGCATGCTTGATATAAGTGAAGGATACGGATTACAGATGCTTAGAAGAGTTATTTAAATATAGTTTATAATCTACCCCAATAAAATAAACGATTTTTCTATCATGTGCCTCAAGGGTAGGATAAGAATCTAAATTTAGAAATTGTTATAATTTTTTTAATTATTTTAGTATTTTTTTTAATTAGATTCTTAGAGTCGTCTGTCTTTTTTGTAGGGAATTTTTCCCAATTTAGAGTTTACCCTAAGAGTATAGGATAGAAAAACCGTAACGTAAAATAAAAGTTGAGAGCCAAATTTAAATGAAAGCAACCGAGATCACTATAAGTATTAGATTAATTGACTTCTCTAAAAGGAAATATTTTCTTAGATCTCTACAATTATAAAGATTCTACTATATTTAAAAATTTTCTATTAGTCATATGCAGTGTGCTAGTTATTTAGACCATGAGTTACCTAAAGAGGGTGGGATAGACCAAAAAAAAGTTAGATAGGGTCATTCGTCAATAGATTGCTTTATTAACCCTCGGTGAAAAAATAACCATATATACAGATCATTGGAGGAGGAGTATTTCCGCTCGATACATGTTTAACATTTAGTGCAATTTTTTTTATTATTAGGTAATGATTCGGGTGAAAAGTCTCTACCCGAAAGCATCTTGACGGATGAAGTCAAAAAGACCTATATCGTTGTATAAATTAGGTCTCCTGGCAGAGTAGTAAAGATGTGCAACTTTATCCGCCACTTAGTTACCAATGCGGGGAATGTGAGAAACGCCTATATTTCTCACACCCAGAAGAAGAATTTGGATGTCCGTCATTACTAATTCTATTTCCCAATGGCACTTGGTGCGAATTTGGAGAAAGTTCGTAATTATCTTATAATCGTCTTCAATGATTAGGTTGTTTATATTTATTTCTTTGCCTTTTTCTACCCCAAGCCTTAAAACAAGAGCTTCCGCCATAAGAGGTGAATGGCCACCAAAAAGTTTTCCACCCATACTGGTAGAGTGGTAGGGTTACCTTCCCAATCTCAAATAATATATCCAGTAGAACTTTTAGAAGCCGAAATATATGATCTGTCAAATTTTAGTTAATTTATACTTGTTAATAGGGGTTTCTTCCATTGCTGACTCTTTTTCCTTCCATTGTTTTTAGATTGTCTATTTTCCCTTAAGTGTGGTTGCACCATCTTCTTCTGAATTCAATATACTAGCTCTTTTCCAGTTTTTGACATTTCTGCAATGAGTTTTTTTAGACCCTCTGTAGATGGAATGCAAGAATTCCTGAAGATAGCTTGATTTTTGATAAACCATATCGCCCACCATCGAAACGCTACGTTTTGTTTGTTTTCTTTTGAAAGATTGGTACCTATAAGATGTAATATTTGATCCATATCTCTTGTTTCTGATAGAAAGGTGTTGATCATTTGTGATATATTTCGGGGGAATTGTGGTTGAAATTATTGAAGGGGCATTCTAGGAACAAGGGGATATCATCTTCTGAAGAGTGATTATAAAATATACAAGTGGAGGGGACAACAACGCCCTTCTAGGATAATCATGTAGCTGTTGGTAGGCCTTTTTGCCTGATTTTCCATAGAAAGTTTTTTTATTTTTGGTGGAGCGTCAATTTTCCAATTAAATCCAAGCATAGTCATCAGATGATGTGTGTGACGGAACTGTGATTAGATTATATGCACTAGATGTTGTGAACCATCCTTTTTTGTCAGGTCATCAATAAAGACTTCAAAGGGGTTGACAGGCAAAGGGATCTTGATAATGTCCCCAACAATTGGTTCAGGGAGAACACAGTTAAGTTTCTCCCTCCACCATTGTCCACCCATTATATATATATATATATATATATATATATATATATATATATATATATATATTCACTGACGGTTTCATCTATATTTATGACGCTTTGAAGATCCATTCTATCGATAAGAGGTAATTTATTGTTATCCAATTGTCTTTTCAAAAGTTGATAGATTTTTTGTTACCCACCGACCAAATAAGCCGCAATTTGAATTTTATTATCATGGTGCATAGTTTTGACCATTGCCATGAAACATTTCCGCTCTTCTTACAATTGAGGATGTGGTTGTGTTTAAGGTATTTATGTTGTATAATTCGTACCCAATGTTTTCTAGTTAAGCTAAAATTTTCCACATAAGTTTTAATTGGAGTGCTTCATTCATGTCTCTAGCTTTGCGCATTCCCAGTCCTCCTGCTGCTTTCGATCTGCATATTTTTTCTATGCAATAAGCGGGCTATGTTGTGCATCTTTGTTCCAAAAGAAAGTTCTATTAATTTGATCAAGTTGTTTATGTACCGACGCCGGAAACATTTAGTGTAAATTGTTTTTGTTTATGTATTTGCTTCTTTCTTGGTTTTATTACTCTTTTTGCTTTACCCTTGTTTGGTTTCCTTCACTTAGTTTATCCTGAGTCGTTGTATGCCTATTTACATATAGATTTCTTGAAAACACCCTCTCGATTAGTTCAGAAAAGGGTGTGTATATCCTAATCTCCCAAACCCCTACTTCATTGCAAACAACACTATTTTTTTTATTAGGTAAGAATTCAAGTAGAGAAATCCTACCTTAAAACATCCTTGCGGATGACTTTACGAAGACCTGTCTCGTTGTATATGTCAAGACGGCAAATGTGTGCAACATTATCAGCCACCATGTTGTCGTCCAGGGGGACATGAGAGAAAGAGATTTCTCACATGTGTGACATTTGAATTTGACGTCGGAGATGAGCATTTCTATTTCTCATGGGTGTTTACTCTATTTGTTAAGGTGGTTTATGATTATAAGAGAATTTTCTTCGACGATGAGCTTAGAGATACGAAGTCTCATTGCTTCTAGTCTTTGTTTTAGCGCAAGAGCTTCGGTCATGAGTGGTGTTTATTTGCCCACCCGCTTATATCCAATCTTGATTGGATGTTCCTACTAGTCGCGAATGATGAAGCTAATCGTATTATCATTATTCAAAATTAATCCATCAAAGCTCATCTTGAAAGTTCATCGCAAGAGGTCTTCTCCATTTTGCATTCGTGTTCTTCCTATCCTGATTCGTGGTTGTTGTATTTTATAAAGTTTATTAATTATAACTTTTGATTTTATGTGATGTGCTAAATAAGTATGTTTAAGAGAGTGTGTTAACTTTTTTTTAGGTTAGTTGCTTCCAAATTTGTTTTGACTAAAAACTCACAAGAGAAAAATAGATGAAAAAACAAAATAAAATTATAAAAAAAAGCTAGCAATTTCAACAAAAGTTTTTTAGTTCTCATTGCAAGAAAAAAGTCGACATTAATTATTTACTTTCCCCCCCGCACACTATGGACTATGGAGTATGGATTGACCCCTTTTTATCGAGAGAGTGATTGTATTGTCATCATATTTTTGTGAGTTTTGGATGTCCCATTCACCGTCATCATGCCTCTTCCTCTTCTTCTGCCTCATCCACAAATCTTCAAATATATATATATATATACTAGTGTAAGTCCCGTCCCGTGTACGGAGAATACATTAATACAATATTATAAATAATTTAGGTAGTTTTCAATAAATAAATAAATATAAATATAAATCATTTTTCCACCAAAAAATAATATAGATATAAATAAAATTAGTTCGACGGATTATAAAAAAATATAAATAAAAGTTATTTAGATTCTCTCAAAATATAAACAAAATTCCCATTTATAAGGTAATTTTTTTTTCTAACCTACCGTTAATTGAATCTCATGTAATTTAATAGATAACTACTTTTAAAAAGATTTTAATATTATTTTTTTATTAAATATATATTATAGATTTAGTACGTTAGTTTACTAAATTATCTGTTCACAGATTAAATTTTTCCATCAAAAAAAATCTATATATAAATAAAATAACACTTATCAAATACTACATATTTATCTATTAATATTTTGGTAAGTATGACTATGAAGTATTTTTTATTTATATTTATGTCAATTAACTAATATATATATATATATATATATATATATATATATATATATATATATATATATATATATATATATATATATATATATATATATATATATATATATATATATATATCGTGGCTTATATAACTTTGTATAAACTATGATAACATATTATTTTATTAATTTTTTCCCCCTAGAATCAACTACAACGCGCCACATAGGATTTTTGTCCCCAGAATGAACCACAACGCGCCACATAGGATGCATGCTATGCATCGGTTATATATATATATATATATATATATATATATATATATATATATATATATATATATATATATATATATATATATATATATATATATATATAGGTAGAAATCTAACGATCCTACTCAATAGACCAAAAAGAGTCCCACATCGATTATATGAACAAAGAAGTCTTAGTATATGAGTTAGTGGGTTACTCCTCCTATTACCAATTGGTTTTAGGATGAAATCCCGCTCGGTTTATGTGTTACAGTATTAATGTAAGGACGCATGTGTGCACATGACCCCCGATCCCGAGTTCCGACAGACGTAAGATAACTTGTATAGAAAGAACATTTTTAGATATAAGTTTTATTTTCTTGATTTGATTTGATTTGTGTTCTTTTATACTTAGTACTTGGTTACACTTTTTTCTATATACTGTATTTATTATTTCAACAAAAAACTACGGAGTATTAGAAAGTAGCTAGGTAGGCTCATTTCCAACTCAGCTCAATCAATTGCCAACAATAATCGAAACTTTAGATATTGACCTTTTTCTCCATCAACTTTACAATATATTGAAAAAAAAAACTTGATTATTTGTATAATATTGTAAAGTTCCTATGCAAACTTTCATCCCTAATGCTGGTGCTATTTATAGTAAGTTAGCTATAATTAAGGGACTTTATCACACTAATATATAGAGTACTGTATTATATACTTCTGATTATGTTTAAGCGTCGTTGTAGATTGTACAATTTGATAAAATTTAAATATTATAATGTATAAAATTTTATAGGTAAATAATTATAATTGAGTTACAAGATTTTTTATTGACTATTTTTTGCGTAAATTATTTTTCATAACCTCTAAAATTTGTTAATTCTAACAAAATGTATTTTACTTTTCTTACCACTTGTAATTAAACCTAAAATGACACTTATAGTTGATCAAAAGAGGGAATTTAGGAATCATTATGAAATGGCTCACCGAAAATGACTTGTGGGTAGAAATACGTCCTTGGTTCGAACCCCGGATGACCGCTCTTTATTTACCAATTCAAGAAAAAGAGGGAATTTAGGGTGTGTTTGAATCCCAAATGCATTAATTATAATTTAATTGTTCTATCTCGACTCATTTGAGTGTTTGGTTACATTAACCAAGATAAAACAAATACCCCATTTGCTAACTAAAATATATTGTTTACTATTCACATGTGTTTTTTTTATAATGATAAAAACTATATTAAATATTAATTTTTTAAAATATTTTTTTATATAATCGAATCACTGTTATCTGCATTCTCGGCGTCAAGACATCATGTGAGTCGTCGCACTCTCCTGTGTTCTCGGCATTCGTGGCTCGCATTAGTTCTTCCTCGACTCCTACGCTGGCTGATGACTTTTATGGGTTGCTTGAGTCTTTCTTTCTTCTGTACCGATTTGTGCTATTTGATATGTTGTTTATTGACGGTTTGTCTGTCTGTCGATTCGTCTGCCTATTGAGTTACCGAACAACTTTGTTTTCGAGTATCTCAAATTCTTACCTTATCAAAAAAAGTATGAAATTAAATTTAAATAAAATAAAATAATATAGTATAGTATAGTTTTTAGCTATTTTTATGTAAACAATAAAGTGATATAATGTGGTTAGTATGACATGTCAAACAGAAGTAATTAAGTAATTAATTTAATTTAATGGTGGCGTATTTAGTTGGTAATCATTTCTATAACTATAGGCTTAAACGTGTGCCATTGTCCCTCTCACCTACTGAACTGCTCTCTCTACGAATACAGCTTTCACAAGCCATCGCCCTCCACTATTTTATTCCTCCCTTATCTGAAATACCCACCCAAAAAAAAAAAGAAGAAGAGGAAATTATCGACAAATTCAGACTCGTCTCTCTCCACACAGACATTCACAGAGAGAAAGAGAGTGAAGATAGAGAGAGATGGAAACAGCAATTGGGGGAATTGGGTATGCGTTAGAATGAGGTTTAAGACTGCGTTTTAGGTCTACCAACTGGTTGTTAAAATAAGCTTCATAAACCCTTTGAAGCAAACGACAAAGAGACACCCACACAGCAGTAACAGCACCAGCAACATCAACAACAACCCTTTTGGTTGGACTTCTTTTTCTTCTTATTATTAATCTTTCTGCTTTTATAATTCAAGTCCCTTTTTTATGAGGGTTTCCGGGAACATTCAATCTGGATTTGTACCCACAGCAAGGCCCTTTCTCTTTTTCTTGCTTCCACGTGAGAAAGGAGGGGTGTGTGGGGGAGGGGATTCATAAATTCATTGCTGATGATATGAAATTTGGGGATTTTTAAATATTCATAGTGACATATTGAAGGTGTTTGTTTCTGGTTTACTGTTCAATTGTTTATTTTTTATATTTTGGGGGTGTTATTTTAATTGATTGCTTTATTGGGTCTCTACTCTCTCTATATATATGATATTGTAAATTGCTTTGTCATTGCTGATTAAAAAAAGGGTTTTTCTTTGGTTATTGAAATCTCTTGGGATCAGTTTGTCCCTTTCTTTGTGCAGGCCTTTTTGTTTCTTTGTTTACCTTCTCTTGCTCCCAGATTGAGGCACATCCATCTTTATTAGTGTGTTCTGCAGAGGTGCTTGAAATTCTCTTTGCTCTTTTACTTAATTTTTCTGTTTTTATTTTTGTTATTTGTTAAGATGATGATTGGAATCACATGGTTTGCTGTCATGGTGGATTTTGTACTTGTTACTGTTATTTTGATCTGGGTCTGACTTGATTCAGCTTTATTTGATCCCCAAAGTCTTCAAGGAAAGCATGAAAATATTTGATTTCTTTTTAATGGATTATATCTGTTGGTTGAATTGTATATTAGTTTCTTACTATATCTGCAATTCGCAATAAATAACAATAGCTATTTCATATGTGTGGTTTATTGATCTAGTTTCATAGTGTACTGTATATGACTTACAAATTTTGCTGTGAATATCAGCTTGCTTTGTTTAGGCCTTTAGGAAGGATTTGTCCCTATCAATTGGAGCTTCTTTTCCAGAAAACTAACCTTGCCCCATGTTTTTTTGTTAGGTCCTGTGTTCACTACAGTGATCATATGCTAAAGGCTTTTAGATAGAGATTGGTTATGTGCAAGTCTTGTAAGTTTGACGAGGATTGAGATGTCGGCTTTTTACTCAAACTCAACTGCTCAAGTAGATGGAGTTTCGGCTCCATATATCCCGGAGCAGAAGTTTGTCTCATACTCCGAGTCTCCCATGATTCACGGCAACATGATGATGTATCTGAACCCAGCCTCTTCTGCTGGGTCCTTTTCTGAGATTTCTCCTGGTGCTTCAATGTCTGCTCATCATAACACGGCAGGGAGAAATGAGGTGATGTTCATTCCACCTACTGGTGACCCTATGTGTATCCAAAACATGAGCGGGCAGAACACGACAGCAGGTGATTCCGTGACACATTCTGTTGCCGAGGAGCTCCAGTTGACCTCAAGGAGCCATCTTAGCATCATGGAAGGTGAACAGAACTTGCATGGTTTATCGTTGAGCCTCAGCACGCAGATGTCGAATGCAGTTCCTCCTCCCTCTTTCCAGCACCAGTTCTCCGATGTGGGTCTCACGCCTGTGTTGAGCACTCATATGTCTCTACACGGAGAGAACAGTTGCAGGCCGATGACTGGTAAGATTGAAGAGGCATCCCAGGGAAAGGATTTGAGGAATTCTGGTTATGGAATGTATCAGGATTCTATTGGATTCGGAGCTCCAAACAATTTGCAGTACTCAATGAACCCCAAAACCGTAGGTTATAATGCTTATCAGTATGAGCAGGTTGGCTTTGCAAACATTGTTTTGAAGTCCAAGTACCTAAAGCCAGCACAACAGTTGCTTGATGAAGTAGTTAACGTCCGTGATGCTCTAAAACAACACGAATCTGGGAAAGACCAGAACATGGCTAAGGTTGAGGAAGAGTCCACTGATTCGAAGGAAAAAACCGTGCTTGCTTCTGATGGTAATGGATCAACTACCGCCTCTCAGGAGATTTCAGCTACCGAGCGTCAGGAGTTGCAAAGTAAATTGGATAAGCTTTTAGCTATGCTGGATGAGGTGAGCTCATTTGATCTATTCCTTCCTAATTGTTGTTTGAATGCCCTTTTTTTTTTTCCGGAATGCATTGCTTTATGCTCAGCTGCTGTTTTTATTAGAGTATCACCTATCGCGGGATTGAACCAAGGATAAAATTTTATCAGAGGTTGATTCTTTCTTAGATTAGGGCTCCTTGAAGTGATGATGATCATGTCTAATATTTATGCTCAATTTTGGAGTTGATTGTTTGAAGAGTCTGTATCAAACTCATATTACATATGGTGGTCATTTAGCTTCTTTATTGTTATCTATATTTTTTTTTTCTTCGTGTTAGTATTTGTGATTCGGAGTGGTCGATGTTTAACTCGTATTTTTGTTGTTCTTGTAGGTAGACAGAAGATACAAGCAATATTATCATCAGATGCAAGTTCTGGTGTCATCTTTTGACATGGTTGCTGGTTGCGGGGCGGATAAGCCTTACACTACCCTGGCCCTGAAAACAATTTCACGCCATTTCCGGTCCTTGCGAGATGCTATAAATGGCCAGATTCAAGCTACCCGGAAAAGCCTTGGGGAGCAAGACTCCGGCCAGGGAGGAGTGATACCTCGTCTCCGCTATGTTGACCAGCAGCTCAGACAGCAAAGGGCCCTGCAGCAGTTTGGTATGATGAGGCATGCTTGGAGGCCACAGAGGGGCCTTCCTGAGAATGCGGTTACAGTTCTCCGTGCTTGGTTGTTCGAGCACTTCCTTCATCCGTATGTTGTCTCATTCCCTCCCAATGGTCTTCTTCTACAAATCTTTATCCACAGGAGCTGCTGCTAACCATTCGTTTTCGCTTCTTTCTTTCTTGTGTGCCTCAGTTATCCCAAGGATTCTGAAAAGATCATGTTGGCGAGGCAGACGGGTTTAACTCGAGGCCAGGTAATATGAAAACAAGGATAGGCATCCTTTGTATTGTTCGTGTTGGCTTTCGTTCGTGATTGCTTACTCTATCACCTGGTCCCGCGGAACAGGTTGCAAACTGGTTCATAAACGCGAGAGTTCGCCTTTGGAAGCCAATGGTTGAGGACATGTACAAAGAAGAATTCGGCGAAGCAAATCTCAACTCAAAATCCTCACCTGAGAATGCATCCAAAGCAGGAGGAGGGGAGAAGTCCTGGGCATCCGACGACAGGAGAGATGAGCTGCAAGAAAGCCTGGCATCCATGGCCGAAAGTGGGCATCCGGGTCCAAGCCATGACAAGTCCAATTCCAATGGTAACTACCAAATGATTGAAATGAAACCGCAGGACAACCACCATCACCAACAACCCTGTCTGGACAGCCACGCGTTCTACCCGCAAGACCATAACAGTCTCATGGCGTATCAAGTCCACGAATTAGGCAGCTACGGCGTAGACAACCAAGTCTCCCTTGCTTTGGGCTTACGGCGTATTGAAGGAGACGCTGGACAAGTGTCTACCACGACAACATTTAGGCCTGGCGCCTCGATAGAGACTGCCATCGGAACTGGGACATCAGCCTACTCCTACATTGAATCAGTAAACCAGCAAAACAAGTTTGACAGCTCTCACCTGTTGAATGATTTTGTAGCCTGAAACAGCTGAGGCGGGCAAACGATTGGTAAGGCCAAACGTTCACCTCGACGTTCCCCATCCAGAGGAGATTACGGAATTTTGAGCAGCCCGTGGATCGGATTGGTTTAGCTGTGTAAATCCGGGATTGTGATGTACATGATTCCTAGATGTAATATAGTAGACATATACTATAGGTTGAAAAGGTTAGCATATTTTGTAAAACATGATTTTTCCCCTTTTCTTTGTGTCATTTGTGTGTCCATTGGATTAAGAAACAGAAACATATATAGTCATCCTGAAGTGTGTACCATTCAAATTAAGCATGGTAATAAGAATTATATTGCACATTTGGTTCCATTCTGTTCTAATATAAGCTTGGATTGACTGATGTTTATGGAGGTTTTCGAATCGGGTGACTTGATGGCAGGAATCCATTGAAATGCAGATTGATAGGGATGTAGAGTTGTTGTTGTGAACCCTGATCGAGCCGTGTGAAAAGGGGAATCGTGTCGGGTTATTTACCTTTTTAACACAAAAGCTTAAATCATTGTTTAGGAGCTTCACATTTCCTTAGAAGATCCACTATTCCAACAGAAAGATTGGAAACAAGGAAAATGGAGAATGAGAAAGTGAAAGTGAATTTTTTGCACCATGAAAGCTGTTTGCAGCTTTGGTGATCTTTCCTTTGAATTTGATTACAGACTAGTTCTTGAGCAATTGAACTAACCATTACGACTTACAAAATGAGAACGAGAAGCATACCTGAGCATACTGATGGAGTGTATCTCCAAGCCCAATTACACCTTTGGAATAGTATATTGGATTGGACATCATCGCCTTGAGAGACTCGACAAACAACACGACGAAACCCTGATCACACCATATGAAAGATCCTCAATGGGGTCATAATAGTAGACATCCTAATATCCTATACGCTGATATTTTTTTGGTTGGTTGGTTTTTGTACACTGATATGGCATGACAGAATATATAGACCCTCAATGTGTCACCAAACAACTAAACAACAATGTCACACACAAAACAACAGGGTCACAAACTCAACAAAATAATAGTGTTATAAACTCAACACAACAATACTGTCACAAACACAACAATAGTGTTACACATACACCACAATAATGTCACTAATATGAAAATATTGTCACAAACTCAACATAACAACAGTGGTTCCAACCCGTGAGTGAATACAAAAATCAAATTCATGGGTGAATTTAACCAACCGGTAGTGTTGAGAGAATGAAAGATGTGAAGAGACCAAAAGAGTCCCACATCGATAGTTTGAACAAACAAGCCTTAGTATATAAGCTAGTGGTTCACCCCACCTAATGCCAATTGGTTTTAGGATGGAACCCCGCTCGGCTTACGTGCTAGGCTATTAGCGCAAGGTCGAGCTGACAACCGAATTTAACCCATCCGGTCGACCCGGAACCGATTGTTCTGAACACCGAATCAACCCGTCCATTTTTAACTGGCAACCAAAGCCCGAACCCGACCCAACCGAATGACCAAATAATTAGACATTACTCGAAATCCGAAAGATCCAAAACCCGAACCCGACCCGATGCAACTCGGAATGGATCACATATTTAACCATCCGGTCGACCCGGAACCGATTGTTCTGAACACCGAATCAACCCGTCCATTTTTAACTGAAACCCGAGACAACCGAAACCCGAACCCGACCCAACCGAATGACCAAATTATTAGACATTACTCGAAATCCGAATGATCCAAAACCCGACTAACCGAACCCGAACCCGAACCCGACCCGATGCAACTCGGAATGGATCACATATTTAACCAACTGGTGAGTGAATACAAAAATCAAATTCACCCATAAATTTGGGCCAAATTATGGGATCCAAACCGATGCTAAGTTGCTAACCAGGTAAGTGACAAATTTTGTCATGCTTGGAGTGGAAATGAGACGACGGGTTTCGTCGAGGGTCACTAATAAAACGGTGCGTTTCGTAGAAGAAATTTAACAGAGAAATCCATCAGTGAGCTGTGGTTGAGAAAGCAAGCAAACAGCAATAGAACTGCAAAATTTCAAGAGCGAACTGAGAAACCTCGCCAGTAAGCCATCGCAAAACTCCATTGTTGATCTCGGAGAGGGAGGGAGGGAGAGATGTGCTCGTGCTTCTGCTCTCCAGTTCGGCCGCCATCTCATCTCCAGCACTCTTTATGGTCTCAGCTTCAAAATCAACCGTTCCTTCTCTCCTCTCCCCTTAAATTGCTTCCGAGTTCCCGCAATTTATCGCTTAGGGTTTTGCAAGGCGGTGACGTCGGTGGTGTGGGAGGAGTTGAAGCTATTCCTCTCGAATCGATCGCACCTCCGACGAGTAGCTACCACACGCCGCCGCTGACTGAGGATGGAGTTGGAGAAACAGAAACCGAAGTCACCGGAGCCGTCGACAGCTGGCTGGACGATGGACTTTTAGCTTCATCCAACGCCCCGGCGAGTGGAAGGCTGAGAAAAAAGAAACTAGAGGAGAAGAAAGAGGATGCTTATGATGATCGGTTCAATCTACGGAATGGCCGAGAGGTTGGTTACCAATTTGTATTGCAAATTCAAAATTGTTACAGAGAATGGAAATTGGATGCTTATGTGATTGGGCATTGGTTTCAGATATATGCTGAGAAAGCCTACCTTGTCGGAGTAGAGCAAAAAGGAGCTAGAGTTGAATCATTTGGAATTGAAGAGTCTCTTGAGGAGTTAGCGCAGCTAGCTGATACAGCTGGGCTTCTGGTTGCCGGTTGTACCTATCAGAAGTGTGCATACTCCGAATTTGCTCTTTCCTTCATTTGTTTATGAAACAATTCTAGTTGTAGTGTTGATTGATGACTGAGCCGTGAGTGTTTGGTGTTTTATGCTTTAAATTTCTGCAATAGGCTTGCTACACCTAATCCAAGGACATACATTGGATCCGGTAAGGTTGCGGAGATCAAAAGTGCAATTCATGCTTTGGATGTTGAAACTGTCATCTTTGATGATGAGCTTTCACCTGGGTAAGACTTGAAAAGTTCATTGCTGTTGTGTGGTTTATACATGTAGATGTTAATGCCAAATCAATGAAATTCTGGCTTGTTTTGGGCTGCAATCTGGAATTACTTCAGGCAATTGCGCAACTTGGAGAAGGCTTTTGGGGGAGATGTTAGAGTTTGTGATCGAACAGCCCTTATTCTAGATATATTTAATCAGCGTGCAGCAACACATGAAGCTTCTCTGCAGGTAGTTTATATTTTGACCTATATTCACGAGTCAATAATGCCTTTGATATCCCTTGGATTGCTGTAACATGGGTAGTTTGGTACATTCTGTTATTAGGTAGCATTGGCACAAATGGAATACCAATTGCCTAGACTGACAAGAATGTGGACACATTTGGAGCGTCAAGCTGGAGGCCAAGTAAAAGGTATGGGTGAGAAACAGATTGAGGTTGATAAGCGTATATTACGTGACCAAGTAAGTTCAATTTCTCTCAACTGTTTTTATTGTTGAAAAGCTGCTACTAGATTCATTAGCGTGCTATTCTTTTGTTTTGTAGATTGCTGTACTAAAAAAGGAGTTAGAATCTGTTAGAAGACATCGGAAGCTTTATAGGAACCGTCGTCTTTCTGTACCTGTCCCTGTAGTTTCTTTGGTAAAGGAAAATACATGTCCATTTAAGCATTTGAATTTAATGCATCCTTAATTGGTTGCTGACAGTCTGTTGCTTTATAACAATAGGTAGGCTACACCAATGCAGGAAAGAGTACACTGTTAAATCAACTAACTGGAGCTGAAGTCCTTGCAGAGGATCGATTGTTTGCCACCTTGGATCCAACAACAAGAAGAGTGCAGGTCAGCAAGATAAAGAAGTTTCGTATTTAAACTGTATAGTACTTATCTTTCATTCTTGAGAACAAAGGGCATATTTCTGGGTTGCAGTGGTAAACTTGGATTCCCAAATTTAAGGGTAAAAAGTGAAATGAATCTTGAAAAAAAAAATCAGTAAATTTGCTTGTTTTCGTGCAATTATTGTATTGTTTATTATCTTGAAACAAGATAACGTATAAACAATATTTTATATGTTAACATGTGGATGTTGCTTTGTTGTTGTTGCTCGCCCATAATTCTAGTTTTCTAATATTCAGGGTCTTTCGGAAACACTCTCTCGACTTGTTCGGGGAATGAGTGCGTACATCCTGACCCCCCAGACCCTGCTTTGGCGGGATATACTGGGTAGTTGTTGTTGTTGTTGTTGTGGATGTTGCTTTGTTTGCTGGGACTTTATGGACTGCTCACTGATAGATATAAATACCTTATTTTGATGCTCACTAGGTTAAGAACGGGAAGGAGTTTCTTCTTACTGATACTGTTGGTTTCATTCAAAAGTTGCCAACTACGCTGGTAAGCTCCCTTAAAAACTCTTCACTATATCATAATTTGGAGCATTGGATGCTCCAATGTTATCATTTTTAGTTTCCTTTCTCTGGGTATAGAATAGTTGAAATTTATTAAATTGTATTGTAAATAACCACTAGACTGAAACTGGAAAAAAAAAATGCTGAGCAATGCTTCTATATGCAGGTTGCTGCTTTCAGAGCTACACTGGAAGAAATATCAGAGTCGTCACTTCTTGTACATGTGGTGGATATCAGGTATATTTGGGTCTCTGTTTTGGATTTCTTTTGTACTATTGATTTCCCTTAATTTTCGAATCCTTACTTTTCTTTTGGTTTTCAGCCATCCCTTGGCTCAGCAACAGATGGATGCTGTTGAGAAGGTTCTCTCAGAATTGGATGTTTCTTCAATTCCTAAATTGATGGTTTGGAACAAGGTATGGGTTTACAAGTGGTTACAATTTTGAAACTTAATAGTTAACCTCTGATTTGTTTATTGGATAATGACAAAGTTAGCCTTTTGTGCTAGGTGGACAAGGCAAGTGATCCCTTGAAAGTAAAGGAAGAAGCAAAGATGCAGGAAGATGTTGTTTGTCTATCTGCACTAAAGGGTGATGGAGTAGATGATTTTTGTGATGCAGTTCAGGAAAAATTGAAGGTATGCACATCAAGCTGACGATGGATTAAAGTGTCTTAGACTCTTAATTGTTTGTCACTATCATAGATCATGACAAATTGTGATGTCTGTCTAAGCTACTAGATTTTTTTTTTTATGAATATGTATTGCAGGACTCAATGGTGTGGGTTGAGGCTTTGGTCCCATTTGACAAAGGAGAACTTTTAAATAGTATTCATCGGCTGGGAGTTGTTGAAAGTGCAGTACGTTTATTCCTATCTATGTTAATACACGTCTGTATATACTATTATGTCTACAGTCAATTGCTCTTAAAGATCCAACCATCTCACACACTCTTTGCTATCTAGGATCATACTGAAAGTGGAACGTTGATTGAGGCTTATGTGCCCCTTCGCCTTGCTAGGATTCTCACACCGATGAGACAGATGTGCATTTCACCTTAATTTCCAATGATCTTATTGCTGATGGTCACAGAAGAACAAGATAGGCAAGGGCTGTCCTCCCACTCTAATTATAACGTGGATTGCTTGCATCAGCACCCTTTGTTTTTGGAAGGACGAGCACTGCACCGTATATCGTTACATATTATTATTTCTGGTTTACATGTAATATGTAAATTTTATTTATCCATTCTGTAAATAGTAACACTGCATCACTGATTTGGGAAAAGAAATATCAAACACAATTATGCTATCTGATTGCTTTCTTCTGCATCTTTATTACATCTCTCACATTGGCTATCAAGCACCCTAGGCTTTTCTTTGGGAGTTGAAGACTCCAAATATGTCATGATTTCTGATATTCCGGGTTGGCGGGCTCACTTCCTGGAATCTTCCAGTTGAAAGGTAGAGAAGTTTTCAATACCCTATGGCAATTTGATGTTTTTATGTTTTCCCGGTCATCTTCTTACTCCAGACTTGCATTCAGGTTCCACACTGTTCTTCTAGTACTTTTTTTTTTTTTTAAAATAACAGTTTAGGTTGATTTATGAGTTTGATGTACCTTGTTTCTTACCTCAGACTAACAAGAGGCTTGTCTTCACCGCGGATCAGTCAACACGGATATGGCATCATCATTGGTTTCCAATGTAAGGTTTATCTACTGTTCACATTAGTTGAAAGTACTAGCCATCTTGAAGGTAAGCCATGTGACAACTTCTGAAAATAACTACTCCCTTTTTGCATTCCCGTGTATACTATTCTCTGCAAGTTGATTCTCTATGTCATCTACCAGCTAAACTAAAACCTACTAGAAAATGAACAAATGAAGCAAAGAAGTGGGTATTGGATATCTAAAAACAGTGGTTTGTTTACAGCTGATTAGAGATCATCGGTTTCATACTATAGACTATAGAGCAGGTATGTCAGAAACTCTTGAAAATGCCCTGCTTTTTCTCCTTTCCAAAAGGAGTCACCAAATCACTTGACAAGGTCATACCTCTCTGGATTGGCCTTTTTAGGGAAGGATTTGGTCTGGGAGAGACAGAGTGGCTGGGTGATGATTCTGTTTGGATCTATAAGTAAACCAAGACTGTAAAGATCAACCCATTCGAGTTCGAACTTAAAATCATTCACATACCAGAAGTTATTGGCATGGCTTCTCTTAAGATTGGTTTCTCTTCTCTTGTGCCAATAGTTTTTCTTCTCTCATCCACACTCTGCCTGGCTCACCCGGGTTCCTACTTTGACTGGGGTGGAAATGGAAACGGCCCTCGTGTTGGCCCGGTTGGGGGAGCTTACCATGGTCTCTTTCCTAGTTTCTATGACTTCTCTTGTCCTCAGGTTGATGACATTGTCATGTCTGTCCTGGAGAAGTCCATTGCTAATGACCCCAGGATGGCTGCTTCCTTGCTTCGGCTCCATTTCCATGACTGCTTTGTTCAGGTAAATTATGTAAAAAATAATCAGCCTGGCTTGTTTATATAGTGAATCCATGGCATTGCATTTTTAAACACATTTTCGGTTTCACAGGGCTGTGATGCATCTGTGTTGTTGGATGATAGTGCTACAATAGCCAGCGAGAAACGCGCCTTACCAAATGCAAATTCCCTTAGAGGATTCGAAGTGATCGATGAGATCAAATCTAGGCTCGAGGAAGTGTGCCCTGAGACAGTCTCTTGTGCTGACATTCTGGCTCTTGCTGCTCGTGGCTCCACGGTGCTGGTATGTCATCTGTGTTTTTTGCTACTCTCTTCATCAGATACCTCACTTGACTCATTCTCTGTGCCAGAGCGGGGGACCTAAATGGAGGCTTTCACTTGGAAGAAGAGACTCAAAGACGGCAAACATCAAGGCTGCAAACACAACCATTCCCGCTCCTACATTCTCCGTCCAACAACTGATAACGAGTTTCCAACAGCGTGGCCTTGATGAGACGGATCTCGTCGCCCTCTCAGGTACATTTTTCTCAAAACTATGCAGAGGTTCTTAATTACCACCGTAACCTCTGTTTCATATGCCAATCAGGAGGACACACCATCGGGATGGCGAGATGCTCAACCTTCAAGAAAAGGCTCTACAGCCAAACCGGGAAGGGCAGCAACCAGAGACCGGACCTCAGCCTGGAGAGAACCTACTACGGTGAGCTGAAATCCGTCTGCCCTCCAACCGGGGGCGACAACAACATCGCCCCATTGGACTACACGTCCCCTGCCGGGTTCAACAACGCCTATTTCAAGCTGATCTTGGGAGGCCGAGGCCTTCTAAGCTCAGACGAAACGCTCTTGACGGGCAATGTGGCAAATGTCGCAAGCTTGGTGAAGGCTTATGCTGCAGACGAAGGGCTCTTCTTCGACCACTTTGCTCGGTCCATGATCAAGATGGGAAGCATTAGCCCTCTCGTGGGGTTCAGTGGCGAGGTTAGGAAGAACTGCCGCCGCGTTAACGCTTAAGAGCAGATGGGTTTTATATTAGTCCTTGTTAAGGGAAATGGGTGTTAGGGAATAAGATGTTAGTGTGCTTTTGGTGAAGGATTATGATGGTGTGGGATTCGTCTTTTAGTTTTAGTTGGTGCCTAAGCTTTATCATTGTTTGAGTGGTCGCTTAACTGAAACATTATTTAGGTTCATGTTTAAATTTGGTCAAAAGCAATTCGTTCAAATCAGCAAGTTGCCAAACATTAAAACATGAAACCAGAACCGTATGCGGTCTCATTCCTGCCAACCTATGAGCCACGTTATTTGCTTAGCGCCTTACACAGCTCCATTCGACCGCCTCCAAACCCCTGGCCAGTGTGATGAGTCTATCTTCGGGGCGTCTTCGGGGCGTCCACATTGAGCACACTCCTGCCCCACCTCCACTCTTCTACGATTCAGGTTCACATTGCAAAGAAGGATATCTCGACAGGCCCTCCACACAAACGACTTGACCCTCGGGTGCACCTTCATCTGCCAAACCCTCTTCCACAGTTTGTTGAGGCTCGTATCATCCGCTTGACCAGCATCACTCCCGGCCCCTTTTGAGCTAATGAGTAGCTTATACCCCGACCTCACCGAATACTCCCCACTCTTGTCAAAGTACCACCTCAGCTCATCCTTTACACCAGGGTCTACAAGTCGCATCTGCAGGATCAATTCGGTATCCATCGGCAACAGGACTTCGTTAACCACATCCTCCTTCCATCTGCGAGCCTCCCAATCAATTAAGTCTATCACTCTGAGTTCACTCGATAGACCTTGAACCCACAAGGTCTTGAGATCCACCTATCCTTCCAAACATAAACATCACTACCATTTCCGATGTGCCAAAACGAACCAGCCTCTAGAACCTCCCTTCCTCTTAGTAAACCCAACTTCTGCCTCTAGAAAAGAAGTCCACCTAGCTTTTAGCAATCGGGCAAGCAAAGAATCCGGATTTTGCAATATATTCCATCCCTGCTTCGCCAGTATAGATAGGTTGAACAACTCCAAATCCTGGAAGCCCATACCCCCACGTTCCTTTGGAATACACAATACAATTTCTTCCAACTCATCAAATGCACCTTCCTCTTCCCCTCACTATCCCCCACCAAAAATTGCACATTAGTTGCTCAATCTCACGGCACACACCAATCCGGATATGAAAACACGACATGGTGTAAACCGGTATTGCCTGAGCAATTGATTTCAACAGAACCTCCTTTCCGCTTCTCGAAAGGGTCCTCTCCTTCCACCCTTTTAGTTTTTTCCACACTCTCTCCTTCAGGTGGTTGAAAATAACTCTCTTTGATCTTCCGAGCATAGTCGGAAGTCCAAGATACTTCTCGTGTTTCTCCACCTCCCTAATATTAAGCACTTGTTGCACCTCCACTGTTCTTGTCTCACCCACATTTTTGCTAAATGAAAACTCCGATTTTGCAAAGTTCACTTGTTGTCCCAACGCCGCTCCATAGGTATGGAGGATATTGATAATTTCACTCATCTGTTGACAAGTCGCCTTTGCAAACAAAACTCTATCATCTGCAAAAAATAAGTGTGCGACTCTCGAAGCACCACGTGCAATCGCTATGCCATGCAATCTACCCTCCGCCTCGCTCTTTCTCAACAAACCTGATAATCCTTCAGCGCAAATCAATAATAAATACGGAGAGAGCGGGTCACCTTGACGTAGCTCCCGTGCCGGGACAAAAGATGTGGTTGGATATCCCGCCATGAGGACTGAAAAAGACACACTCGTGACACACTTCATAACTAGTTGTCTCCATCTCTCATTGAATCCCATTCGGAGCATACATTGATCAAGGAAACCCCACTCCACCTTATCATAAGTTTTGGCCATGTCTAGTTTCAACGCCATGTATCTCGCTTTACATGTCGTCCTTGTCTTCATGTAGTGGAATATCTAAAAGGCTGCATGGACATTGTTCATGATAAGACGGCTCGAGACAAAAGCACTCTGAGTCGGCGCCATCACCGTATGCAAGCAT
Organism: Persicaria tinctoria; assembly: GCA_037127255.1. Classification (NCBI taxonomy): domain Eukaryota; kingdom Viridiplantae; phylum Streptophyta; class Magnoliopsida; order Caryophyllales; family Polygonaceae; genus Persicaria; species Persicaria tinctoria. The sequence goes on from JBANSL010000012.1 coordinate 16,225,479, forward strand.
CCTTTCAGACGGTTTGCCAACACTTTTGCAACAATCTTATAGACAACATTACAGAGACTAATGGGACGTAACGTAAGTCCTTCATCCGGCAAGGGTCACTCACTTTCGAGATAAGTGTAATAAAGGTATGATTCAACTCATTCGGGATAGGTGCACCTTCTAAAATATTCAAAACAAATTTTGTAACGTCCTCTTCGATAATATGCCAGAACTTTTGATAGAAAAGTGCTGACATCCCATCGGGGCCAGAAGCTTTTGTGGGATGCATAGAAAATAGGGCTGCCTTAACCTCATCGCTAGTGAAGGGCCGCAACAACTCAAGAGTTATCCTCAGCCGAGACTAAAAGCTCGATCCTTTGACAAGCCAATTCTCGCGGGGCATTCGTTTCAGATTTAAACAGGTTCCGAAAATAGTCCATCGCCACCTTCGACTTTCCCTCATAGCTTCTCCATACCAACCCGGCCTTCATCATCCACCAATTTCCTCACTGTATTCCTCCTCCTCCGCCCCGAACCCTCGTTGTGAAAGTAGTTTGTATTACGGTCCCTCCATTTATGCTCGTTTGCCCTCCTCCCTCCTTAGCAACTCCCTTTCCCGCTCCTGTAATTCCCTCCTCCTAACTACCCACTCCCCTCTCATTCCATTTTCATGCAACATTTTTAATTCTCTTTTAACCTCCCTCAATTCTCTGCCTACGAAAAAGGATCCCTTGAGTTGTTCTGCGGAAACATAAGAAAGCGTAGACCTTTTGAAAAAGGAAAGGTGTCTTTAATTGCCAAATTCCTTTTTATTCCATTCATGCAAATCACCTGCACACCTCTTAATCTTTCCACCTATAGCCCTTCGTCCACCCACTTTCAATAACATTGCAGCAATGTTCGTCATCAAGCCACATCGGCTCAAACCTAAATGGCTGTGGTCCCTTCGGTCGCCCTTCCACCCCTTCCGTCGGTTGAAACCGCACACTGATGGGGGCATCATCGGGCATCTCTCTGTGATGAACCATTAGGTGCGGGAATCTATCCAACATACTTTCATTTGCAAAAGCTCTATCTAACCTTTCCTGTATGAAGCCTGCACCATTCCTAGCGTTGTCCCACGTAAACCTTGGACCACAAAACTTGATATCTCTCACCTCGCATCCTTCAATTGCTCCTCTGAACCCCTCCAACATGAAGCTAGGATCACGACCCCCTTCTTTATCATCCGAGCTTGTCAACAAGTTAAATCTCCGACACATAACCAGTCTCCGTGAGGGTACTCCTCGTTTAATCTCTTCAAGAGCTCCCAAGTATGATTTTTTGCTCCCCTTTGCATGCTCCCTATGTATTGCAGGGCCGTCCAATCAATTTTGGAGGCCCGGGTTCATAATTTTATAAATTATAAATTTTATATGTAATTTTTAATTTTTTTTTATATCTTAAGATGAGTATGTTAAAAGAATTTAGATTATTTTTGTTGATATTTAAGGAAAATTATAAAAAAAACTCTTTAAAATAAGAATTTTTAAGAAAATCACCGATAAAATTTATATTAAAAATTTTATACAAATTGTTTTAAATTTTTAATCCATAGTACAGATTACGTACGCAAGCTATATTTATCAATCTTTTGCTCTATAAAATTTATAGTTATACAATATTAAAAATAATTTATATACTGCACGTTTAAATTTGTGTCATTTGTTTTTTAAACACAAAACCCTAGTGTTTCTATATATATATATATATATATATATATATATATATATATATATATATATATATATATATATATATATATATATATATATATATATATATATATATATATATTGATACTCTATGACTTTATGAAATTTATTGAGGTCACATAATTAGTTTACATAAATGAAGAGAAATAGGTGGGGCAACCTAACTAATAGAAAAAAGGTTAAAATGTTAAGAGTTGTGCTAAATTTGGAATTCGAACCCGTGACTGTAAGAAAACATGCATGCCCCATAGCAATTCAACAACCACCACGTCAACAGAAACTTGTGTTAATTTTAAAAATGTTTTATTATATATACTAAAATTAGTAAAAAATGAGGCCCCGTAGAATCGGAGGCCCAGGGCAGTCGCCCGCCTTGCCCTCCCCCATGGCCGGCCCTGATGTATTGTTGTTATTGTTAGCAATATGTATTTATAAAAAATTAATGGTGTATATATCGATTTTTATACATGTTAGAAAGAATGGATATCTAATTTCAAGGTTTGTTGATGGAATAAACATGAGAAATGACTTCAAAATAACAAAAAGGTGGGATTTGGAGTAGTAGAAATTAAAGAAATTAATTAACTATCATTTTTATTTTTATTTTGACGATGAGTAAACCCACAATTTTGTGACAAGAAAGGGATGAAGCCATGGAGGCATGAATTGAGCCCGACACCTCCTAACTCACATCTTGCTCCACCCTGACTGGGGTAGGACTAAGTTAAGGTAAAGTTTTACAGTGACTGACACCACCGTTTTGCGACTTCATACTCTAGAAACCCAACTTTGACTTAGTCATACGGATTAATATGCAAAGTTTACCATTTAAAGGGTGTTTTTGAGAAATTAAATACCATTTGCGTAGAGTGAGACTCGAACCTCAAATCTCTCTCTGGAAAATCTTAGTCGTTATCACTATGAAAAAAAAAGGACTTCGTTATCATCATTTTATCTTTCCTTTTCTTCCCGAGAAGAAGTAGCTCAATTAATCAAACAAGTATTCCAACAACGCACCAGGTTTGGATCCCATGAATTTGTCCTTCAAATTCATGTGTGGAGTTGGATTTTACCCTCACAAAAAAAAGAATTAAAAGAAAAATAAAAAAATAAAAAGAGTGGGGGGTGGGGGGAAGGAGGGGGCAAATCTAACCGTACATTAATTTTTTGACGGTTCAGATTTGTTCAACTCCACCCATGAATTTGACCATCAAGGCCGTGTGTTTGACAGGCGTGTGGGAGGGGGTGGATGGGGTGCGCTGGGGTGGGGATGGATTTTCGATTTTCGCGCCGCGGTGTTTGGCATGGGGGTGGAACGGGGTGGACTGGGTGCGAATTAGGGGGTGGAACGGGATGGATGGGGTGATTTCTCCACCTCGTTCTAGGGAGGTGGGAGGGGATGGGGAGGGGAAACACCCCGAATTGCCCCTCTCTCCTAAGGGTTTCCAAATTGAACGTCTCGCCCCAAATTGAAATCCCAAGTTCGGAGGTTCACATCGCCGTCGTCGCCACCTCCCACCACCATTGCTTCATCGCCACCTCCCACCCCATCGCCATCGTCGTCACCTCCCACACCACCATTGCTTCGTCGCCACCTCCCATCAAATCGCCGTCGTCGCCACCACATTTCCCACCGCATCGCCATCGTCGCCATAACATCGCCCACCACATCGCCGTGGTCTTGCCGTCTTCTCCACCTCGCCGACATTTATACATGAGCATGGTGTACATGCATATGACTGCAGCTACGACTTAGTCTTCACCATAGGTATGAGAGTGGATGAGTCGCCACCCTAGGTATGGGCGTGAGTTTTGAGTGGGATATCTCGCTTGACATTCTATGGGCGCTTTTATAGTTTTTTTGCATATTATTAAACTGTCAAGCATGATTTGTCATTTGTGTGTTTAATTTCCGTACTGCATTAGAGAATCTTTATTTAAGTATATCACATATTATATATGTAGCCTCAATGATGTCTCCACGGCATGCATGCGTGGCTCGACTTGATCCCTTCCCCCATTCTTTTTTTTAGGTACTCATGCATCTTTTGATCACTTGTTGTGATGTGCTGGTTGACGGGCTTTCCTTTGGCGTCAAAGAGACTGATTATGATACTCAGACTTATGTTTTGATTTCAAAATATTTGCACTTATACTTTTGCTTTGACCCGGCTTTGCCGTGACACTTTGTATCTCGGACTTCATTTTGTTTGCTTAAATTTTGAACTTAAAATGTTTTGGTCAAGCTTAGAAAATAGGACAGGTTCGGTGTGATAACACCGGGTTCCCAATGGACCTATCACGGTTTTAGGGTGCGAAATCACTTCTTTCAACTAATCCCTTTGTTTTGAAACTCAACCCGTACCTGAATTGTAAGATCCGAATGAAGGTATCCATCCCTTCGAAACGTAACTTGGGTTCTATAACTCGGGTTAGGTGGTATCCGGGAATGTTTAAGTGGCAACCCGCCTAAAAAGTCCCACATCGGTGGTGGACTAAAAACAACAACAAAATATCCCACATCGGTGGTGGACTAAAAACAACAACAAAATATAAGGAGAAGGGAATCCACATACAATGACTTAAACTTTTGTGTTAGAAATTAGAATGGCGGATCCTGACTTACAAAAACAAAAATAAACCCGATACACTCCAAACAATATCCTTTCGCGTATGATCGATCCTTCAACACCAAAACCCCACCACCGTTACCTTTATCGTAAAAAAATATACCCTAAATGGCAACGTACCGAGAAGTGAGAACATACCCCACCACTGTTACCTTTATCATAAAAAATTATACCCCAAATGGCAATGTACCGAGAAGTGAGAACATGATCCCCATTGGGTAGGATGTCATCTCCCTTTGAAGAAACTTTGCGGACACAACTTGAAATCTCGCTGGATTTTAGGATAACTCAACTTCTTCTCTAACTCTTTTATAGCCTTTGGTTCGCGATAATTCCTCTCACTGGTGCAATATTCATACCCGGATTATTCGAGGGATGAAGGTAATAGTAGGACGTTGGATGCGCATTCGCCGTAGGGTTCTCATCGTCACTGTTGTTGCTATCGGTATGGCTGAATTATACCCCAAATGGCAACGTACCGAGAAGTGAGAACATGATCCCCATTGGGTAGGATGTCATCTCCCTTTGAAGAACCTTTGAGGGCACAACTCGAAATCTCGCTGGATTTTAGGATAACTCAACTTCTTCCCTAACTCTTTTATAGCCTTTGGTTCGCGATAATTCCTCTCACCGGTGTGATATTCATACCCAGATTGTCCAAGGGATGAAGGTAATAGTAGGACGTTGGATGCGCATTCACCATAGGGTTCTCATCGTCACTGCTGTTGCTATCGGTATGGTTGGACATGATCGATTGAGAATATGAAAAAAATGGTGTTTTGTGGGAATTTAGGTTAAGGCTCCAATACCATGTTAGGAGACAATAACCGTTCTTGATTTGCTCATTGATAATGGAGGAGAGTTTATGATATATACACACTAAAGGGAAACCCTAATTGCTTAAAGATAAATATAGAAAAGAGAATGTAAACTAATTACAAAAATATATACATAACCTCCAATATAGTTGCTAACAAAATTTAAATCTCGTGGTAATACACATGAAATTCGAATATGAGATTTGAATGGGATTAATAACCTTTCATGGCTCCTCAACAATAGAAGCGATTTAAAAAAAATGAAAAGAATTTAAATGAGAGGAGATATCCTATCTAGGTAAGAGCATTATGTTGGATGATATCAGTAAGCTCTGAATATTGAAGGACCCAAAAAGTCTACATCAAGACGCGTATAAATTTTATTCTTAAAGTACTCCCTATATTTTTTATGACGACCGGCTCGACCCACTGGTAAGGAGCAAATCCACTAGTAAACCTTGATAGATAAGGGCTCGTTTGGTTAGCAATTGAAAAACCCAGGAAGTACAAAAACCCAGAAAATAGCTAAAATATATGTGTTTTGTTGGATTTTTTTTCACAGAAAAACCCAGGAAGTCAAATTCCCAGAAATTTAAATTCCTCCATTCCAAATGAATTTAACTTACCTACTCCTCTCTAGGTAAGTTGCAATTCCACTATTTTCTATTTAAAAAAAAATTCAATTCCTCTATTTAATCCTCTAAAATAAAAAGTTAATCAAACAAATTTTTACACTTCCCGTGAGTTCAATTCCCATGAAATAACTTCCCGCGAATTTCAATTCCCACATTGACCCAAACGAACCCTAAGAGAAGGGGCGGAGGCAGGGATAGAACTCGAAACCTCCTTCTCATCCGTTGTTCCGCACCACTAGACCACTTGGGACACTTAGGGGTGTTATGTGAACACGAGTAGCTCGAATTCGAATCGTACTCGCTTGATAAAAACTCGACTCGAGCTCGTTCATTCTATAAATGAGCCGAGTATGAGCACATTTTTAAGCTCGGTTAAAAACTCGGCTCGTTCAAATTAAACTCGAATAGCTCGAATTTTATGGAATTTCTAAAATTTCTTTTAAGTTACTGTATAATGAGCAAGTAGAATTGTCTAAAGCTCGAAAAATAGCTCGGCTCGAGCTCGCTCATTTTCTAAACGAGCCGAATATGAATACATTTTTAAGCTCGAGTGAAAATTTAGGCTCGGCTCAAGCTCGTTCATATTCTAAATGAACTGAATATGAATAAGCAATACTCGGCTCGTTCGGCTCAAATAACAACCCTACGACACTCCCTGTAATTTTTATTTTCCATAAGGGAGGCGATAAGGTAATTAAGTACGGAGTAAATGTTGGTTTCAATAATGTTAACGACTGTACTTCTCAACTAATCCGTTGCAGGTTCCAACCTAACGAGAGCGGAAACAAAACTCACCTTGTCGGAGTGAACAAAGCATCGTCTCTTCCTCCACTCTCACACACAACTTCTCTCAGTTCCGATCTCCAGAGATTCAAATCGACGATCTTGTCATCTCCCAAACCCTAACCCTAGCGGATAAATCATTCGAAGGATTCAAGTTTCGAATCGCTTTTCGATGATTCCAAATTGAAGGACCCGGCATAAAGAAGGAATCGGAAATGGCGAAGCCACATTCGACCGCAACCGCCTCGGTGTTCCGCAAGAAATGGCTTCTCTTGATCCTCGCCGTGTTCTCGGCTTCCACTCTGGTTGTTCTCGTCATCAGAGCCGCTTCCGATTCCTGCAACAATCGCCGGTTCAGTGGTAACGATAGTTTCCGCTTTCCGTTTAAGGATCCGTCGAGCTCCGTAAACCCGATCCACGTGACCTCTCAGCTTCCTAATCCTCTCAATTTCATGAAGTCCAAGCTCGTTCTCCTCGTCTCGCACGAACTTTCCCTCTCTGGTAAAATTTTCAGCTACTGCCTTTTGCTGCTATTGTTACTTGTACGTAACCTCTTGGCTTGTTGTACTGTTCTGCTACACTTGTATCTTATTCATATCAGTTATTGTGAAAAATGAAAGAATAGTTTGCAGATTTTCACGTGCTTTTCCACTTGTGCTGACAAAACATTCCTCTGTACTTCTTTGCCTTTTCCGATTTATCAGATCTCATCACACTACAGAAACTTGTGATTGTATTTGGTATACTTTCTGTTGTTGTTAGAGTAAGATCTCTGTGTCATATTTCATAGTATCATGATGGTGATGATATATTTTTGCTTGGAAGTTGGATCTCTGACTTACTGGGAAAAATCAAGTAAACCACAAGTATCCACCTTGAAGTAATCAAAATAGTAACGAGTCTTAGGTAATGCTAAAATTTATATTCAGTGCTTTGAAAAAGAAGCCAGGAAATTTGTATTCATTGCTTTGAATGTAGTACACAAATTTATTCTCTTTCCTAGCCAGGTTATGTTGATCAATATCTATGCAGGCGGTCCTTTATTGTTGATGGAGCTGGCATTTCTTCTCCGAGGTGTTGGTGCTGAAGTAGTGTGGATAACATACCAAAAACCAACAGATTCAGAGGAGGTGATTTATAGTTTGGAAAATAAAATGCTAGACCGTGGAGTGCAGGTATATTAAATCGCTAATCTGTCTTAACTTGGATTTTATTATCCAAATATAGGTTCATTGCTTAGACGCAAAAACCAGATCAAGAATGTTGTGTGCTGCTGTTTGGTATCTGTGCATTTATTTCATCCTATGTTGTTTCATTGTGGTAAAAGTTATATAAGATTCCTCAATGGGGAAAAAGTTTGTGCAAGCTGAATCTAATTAATTGTTTTTTTATGGTTATTGGCTACATATGTATCTTCTGCCTTGTGCTTTGCCAAACGATATTCGTGTGGAACTTGCTTGACTTTATTTTAGAAGGTTTTGGCCCTATATGTAACGACTATAACCAGTTTTTTGTTGAACTTTCCTTGCCATTGGCACATTATTTTAGTTTGCTTATACTCTTTTGTTTTTCTATTGTTTCTGCAATTAGGTCTTATCTGCGAAGGGTCAAAAAGCTATTGATACAGCCCTCAAAGCTGATCTAGTTGTTTTAAACACTGCCGTTGCTGGAAAATGGTTAGCTGCACTGTTGAAGGAAAATATTCCTCGTGTCCTTCCAAAAGTCTTGTGGTGGATTCATGAAATGCGAGGTCATTATTTCAAGCTGGACTATGTAAAGCACCTGCCTAAGGTGGCAGGTGCCATGATTGATTCATATACCACAACTGAATACTGGAAAAATAGGACAAAAGAACGCCTGGGGTATGCGCCATTATGACACTTATTCTAATACATGAGTTTAAAATATTGGATGTTATAGACTTGCAACTTTGTCCATGAAAGTGGCAACTGATAATGCCTCATATTAGCATAATGGAATCAGCATAATGGAATCACCAAAAATGCTATCCTTTCTTCAGTCATACGTTGTGAAGAGAATCATTTATGTTTAGTTTCTCTTCAAATGTAATCGGAAGTCACTGGATGCTTGTGCATGCTTCATTTGACTTGCTTTTGAGTTCCTTTTCCCCTTATCCTGGCACTTCCTAATCTAGATGTTCTCAATTTGTAGTATTACGATGCCAGAAACATTTGTTGTGCACCTTGGAAATAGCAAGGAGCTGATGGAAGTTGCTGAAAATAGTGTGGCTAAGAGAGTCTTGCGTGAGCATATCCGTGAATCCCTTGGAGTTCGGAATGATGATCTTCTCTTTGCTATCATAAATAGTGTGTTGCCACTCACCTCGTTTGCTCAATCAATCATTAATGCCTTCTTGAGAATAATCTGCCGAAATCAGTGGATGGAAATCAACTTGTTACCTATTCATCTGTTGTTCTGTTATTTATGTATGTTTGATTCCAATTGCAGGTGTGTCTCGTGGAAAAGGTCAGGATCTGTTTCTTCGTGCATTCTATGAAAGTCTGCAGATTATTAAAGAAAAGAAACTACAGGTGCCTCCAATGCATGCAGTAGTAGTTGGAAGTGACATCAACGCACAAACAAAGTTTGAGACAGAGCTGAGGAACTTTGTAACAGAGAAAAAATTGCAGAGCCGTGTACACTTCATCAATAAAACGCTTACTGTAGCCCCTTATCTTGCTTCAAGTGATGTGCTTGTTCAAAATTCTCAGGTATTCTTTTTATGTGAATCATATTAACATGTCATGCTATAAGATGAGTTCAGTTAGTATTTTATTGTGTCAAGAAGCATAGACCATAGAGCAGCAATGTCCAATAATGAGATTGTTCAATACTCCGTAATAACTATCCTAATTGGAAACTGAGTTAGTAAATCGCAATAATGTTATCAATGAAATCTCCAACCATTTGCCGGTTTTATGATTCTTTGGATTCCATGTTCTGTATCCTTATTTTATGTTAGGTTTAATATCTGAACATTAAAGCTCTTCCTTCATGTGTAGGCACGTGGAGAATGTTTTGGGAGGATCACAATTGAAGCAATGGCTTTTCAGCTTCCTGTTTTGGTATGTTCAGTTTGTAGTTTCATTATTTGAGATCCATGGAAAGTTAGATGTCCTCATCATTGATAAATAATACATCATGAATCTTTCCCCTCTCAGCTTTTTTCTACCGTCATTTTCCACATCTGCAATATATCACAATTCATCGCTCATAAAATGGAAAACCCTTTATTTTTACCCTGCGGTTCAAGAAACTTTCATCTTGATGCTGATGTTGTGGTTAACTATAACTCTTTCTAATTTGGGCTTCCTATAGCCCCTTTATTCTAATAACTTGGTTTCCTTTTTTCTGCATCGAAGCATCATGTTTAACAGAACTATATTTTCGACATCAGGGAACGGCTGCTGGAGGAACTATGGAGATTGTAGTAAATCAAACGACTGGTTTATTGCATCCTGCTGGAAAAGAAGGCGTCACTCCTTTGGCAAATAACATTGTGAAGCTAGCAACTCATGTTGAAAGGAGGTTAACAATGGGGAAGAAAGGATATGAGAGGGTCAAAGAGAGGTTCCTTGAACAACACATGTCAGCACGGATTGCTCGTGTCCTTGATGAAGTTCTGAAGAAGGCCAAAACACACAACTGAGTTTGCTAAATTGATGAGCTCCAATTTATAATGAATGAAACTTCAGGTTTGAATCATTTTCCATATTATGAGTTTGTCCATATCTTGTACATTATAAACCAGGAGATATCTAGATCAGAAAGGGGGTAAATTATGGGTTTAGCCAGGTGTAAATGTGGGTAGTTAAAAGGAAAATATCACTTTCACTCTGTTGCTCATCATCACTTATTTTGTTGCTCTTAAATCAAAACCCTAACTTTTTGGTGGCAGAAATCTCACTTCTTACAAGAATCAAAACCCTAGGATGTTAATTGGTCCTTTGGACAATTTTGCTAATTGCGATTTGTTTAGCTAATCATACATACATATACATGATATGCGGATTTGAGTACACCAACGCTTTATGGCAACAAATGCTGCAGTTTACTTTGTATTCATATCCCAATAGCTTCGGTGAAAGTTTTGATTGAAATTTTAGGTGGTCTTCTTGGCTGCACAAGCTCTCTTGACGAGCTTATACTGAACCATTCTTGCAATCTTGTAGAACCAAAATGTGCTTACAAGCTGCAACCCTAATCCCATTGCCTGTTCCCAAACACAAAAGAAACACGCAGTTGATCAGTATTGTGCGAAACAAGGGCAAGCTAGGATCGGCTGGGGAACACTTTACCTGTATGAGGAACGGATTGTTTGCGGACAGCACGACATAGGTAAGGTACGGTCCACCCACCATCCTCGCGATGGAGAAGATGACTGCAAATGCTACCTAGCAAAACAAAACAAAAAAAAAGGTACTTTTGGTGTTTGATTCTTTCCAATGTTATCTATTGAAAGAGTTAATCAAATAGCTTAGGTGTTCCTATAAGTTTCTCCATCAGGACATATAGAGCGGATCTACTTCGATTTCGGTAAGACATGGTTATGTATGAGTTATGATGGAAACAGATGGTGTAAATACTTACATCAGCTGCCAAATTGAGGTCGGTATCTCTGTAACCAAGCTCCTTTAGAAGCTCTCTCAAGTTCAGGAAAGGGGTTGATAGCTCTGTTATCCAAAGTGCAGCCACCATTTCTGTACCACACTGCAACAATAAACACAAAACACAATAAAATGGTTTTCCTTTCTTCAATCTCCCTTTATCTTTGTATTCCCTTCTTAATCCATATTTTTCTCATGAGGAAACTCCTGGTCAACTGAAAAGTGAAAACTCCACTGGGAAAAAAATCACCATTGATGCTATCTTTTCAAGATCTTCAGGTTCAAAACAAAAAGGATCATCTTGGCATTGAAAAACAGTCCCTATTAATGCTCCATCCGTTCAATGATCTTTTACTTTTAACATGTTTTAAAAAGTTAAAATTTTTAATTAAATAATTATTATTTTATATAGTTTTTAGTTTTTTTTTTTTTTTAAAACGTGTCAAAAGTAGAATCATCTACTTTAGAAGAGAGGTAATTAAATTTATTATGAAAATTAACAAACCACAAAAGGAAGAAAATCTACCATATATATTGGGAACAATTGGTTGCACGGAAAGACCATTAGGTGCGAGATATACTGAGATGATTGTTTGTTGATATTAATAATCCAGTAAAATAAAATGTTGAACATGCCTAACTCGAAAGAATTAAAGAAAAGTCAAAACCTTTTGATAGACAAGGCCAGCACCAAGGCCGACGATGCAGACTAAATGGTGGATTGAATTATCAAGAGTGGACGATTTCTCATCAAAATGGGAGCAAACCAGATCATACAAGAAATAGCTCATAGATACAGCCAGCGTCTTCATCTGCACAGTTAGTTAGTTATCATTCAAAAACAGGATTAATTAATGGATGAAGATTGCAATCAAAAGTATTAATTTGATCGTCGATCGATTACCTGGAAAGGCGAGGATGGAGAGGCCGCCGGACAAACAGGGCATCTCCAGTCCTGGATAGACAAGGAAGCAAGGGTGACAGCCAGAGTGGCATGGCATGTCGAAACGATTCGGGTGCAGAAATCGAACGACTGTTTTGGGAGAAGCTTCCTTGTCAGCAGGAAGAGCGTCGTCCATGAAACTAATCCCGCCATTATCATGTTCGTGACGTACTCTTCCATCTCGCTGCCTCTCTCTCTCTTTATCTTTTCTGAATGGAGGTTTGAAGAGTTCAAGCTTTGCTCTGTGGAATAAATATTAAGAAGCCAGGAAACTTTGTTTATGCAGGGAGACTGATTTTACATTTTTGGGGAAATTGTGTTCAGTACCCCTATTTTTATTTTTCTTCCTTTTTTTGACCTTGTAGGTAAAACTTGTCACAAAGTTTGCATCCGCTAGTAGTTTTTATGTTAATACGGAGTATTATATAGTTTTAAATGAGTTGAAGTTCGGATGGTGGCTTACTTAGTTTTTCTTTTTATATTTACGATTATATATATATATATATATATATATATATATATATTTTAATCTTATCAGCTAAGGTTATAAAAAAATTACTGGCTTAAAAAAAAATTATAGTTTAATTAAACACTTATTTTTGCGAGATCAACCATCAGTTTCGCCTATCCCATAAGATATGTATTATCAAACAAAGTCACTCTTGAATACTTTTTGTACTCGTTAATTAAATAGGGGTATTTTTTTTATTTGATAATATTATAAAGGAATTAATGGGGTTAAAATTAAGGGTGTAACGTGAACTTTTAAGCAAGTTTTGTCTAAGAGGATGGAAATGTAAAAATGTAGAAATATATATATTAAATTGAAAAATCAGACGTGTACGAAGGAATTGATCGATAGCTTCTTCCAAAGGGTGTAGAAACTGTAGAAAATGATCACAAATTCCAAAATCTTAACTTATTCATTTATATTTAACCAAAAAAAAAAAACATATTGATTTATAGGGGCAGATTAAAAGTAGGCGTTGGGATTCATTAATGGATTGATGGGGGCGAAATATAGTTGGAGAAATTGGTTGTGCATTTACATCGGGCCTTTAATACAACAACACAACAGTGCTATACCTTATAACCTTTCCATCTCCCACCAACTTCTATCTGCTGCTTCAATCAAGATCTCTGCCCTTTTATTTGTATTATTATATATTGATTGAATTCAAGCAAAATATCATTAGGGCAAAAACGAAATTTAAAAAATAAAACATTTAGTAGAGGTTAACGGCTTAACTTTTTATCCATTTACCTTTTGTAACTAGGTAATTGGAGTTCATATCTTTTTATTTTGTTTGTACATTTTTTTAGAAGGTAAAAGCTATATAAAATATTAATTTTTTATAATTACAAAAACGTATTAAAAGTCAAATGACGTGTATTTTTTGACGCAGAGAGTATCATTTAAGATTATATAAACGATCTTCAATGGTACTCTAACAGCATCCTATACAAAGGCGGAGCCAGGAAAAAATTCAGGGGGGCTCGCCTATTTTATCGAAATTTTTTTTTTTAATATATATGAGATACAATTTTTTTTTTGTAAGGAATATAGTCGAAAACACATTAAATATATGATTTAAAAAGCTAAAAGAGAAAAAAAATCCATAAAATGATGCTATAAGAATTTGAACTCAAGACCTCATCATTCAATTCCCACCTCATACCAACGGATCTGAAGAAAATAAATCCACACAATGTTATTTACCATTTTGTTGAGGAGTATAAGGTGCACTCCTTTGATGAACTGTACCTTTTGAAGAAAATAAATCCACACAAGCCTTCTGAATGAATTCAGATCCGTTATCACTTTAAAAACACTTAACAGAAGCATTAAATTAAGTAGAAACATAAGCAATGAATGAAGATAACAAAGTAAACACCTCGGTTTTTGATTGCATAAAAAAAGTCCATGTTACACGACTTTTGTCATCCATGACAGTCAAGAAGAAAGAGGCACCAAATACACTTTTAGTCCTATAAGGACCCCATATGTCAAGATGAACAAGATCAAAGCAATGACTAGAAATGGTTTTACTAATAGGAAATGAAGATCTATGCATTTTAGCTAAAACACAAGTTTCACATTTGGGCAAATGAGAAGCATTACAAGGTAAAGAATCTAAATGTTCAATTTTACTTCCAGAAGCATGACCTAATCTAACATGAAGCTGTAACAATCTAGCAACATCAGAAGTCACATTGGAAGCCAAGCAATCCTTATTCTTAGAAAGCTACACACTCCTATTGAGCTTTAAAGGAACCCCAAAGGCTGCAATGACCTTGTCAGCTTGCAATCTGTAAAGGCCATTGAGCTTGAAGCCTGATCCAACGACCTGGTGACTGCCAAGGTCCTGAAAACACCAATTGCCAGAAGTAAACACAACAGCTAAAGAAGAATTTTCTACCAACCTAGGCACAGAAAGCAAATTATGCTTGAAGCTAGGAACCAACAAAACATTATGCAAAATCAGATTATCAGTCAAACATAAGGTACCAATCTCCTTCACATAAGATGTATTACCATCAGGCATACCAACCAAAATAGGTTTGTCAAGCAACCTTCTATCACTTAACAAATGTGAGAATGCAGTCATACGATCAATGGCACCCGTATCAATAATCCAATCTTTATCACTAGTCAATGATGCAAGCAAAGCCAAATTAAAGGATTTAGAATTACCTGCCTTGTTGGTGATTGTGGAACAGTTAACTTGAGGTTGGGCCTGCATAGCTCGAAGAACCTCTTGACACATTGCATTGATCAAGGTTTGATCAATCTTCCCAGTCTGAACCCCTTCCCCATCATTCTGTTCCAAAGGATCCCAAACATCACCACAAGCATTGTTAGCAGCATCACCTTTTCTTTCTTTAAACCAATATGGGAATCCATGAAGCTTGAAACAGTTTTCCATGATATGGCCTTTTCCCTTGCAATGAAAACAAACCCTGGATTCCTTCTCCTTCTTGTCCTTACGACAATCCTTTTTCTCACCCTAGATTCCCTTTCTATTTGCAGCTAAAGCCATACTGTCAGTACTTGTGCTTGCACCATCAGTACCCTTATCAGAGTTGCCGCTTTCAACCTGGGACACCAGATAATATGCCTTATTCAAAGTTGGCAGAGGATCCATAGCCAAGATGCTGCTACGAACCCCATCAAACGACTCTTCAAGCCCCATCAAGAACTGCATCAGACGATTGCGCGCTTCGGCCTCATTGACTTTCTTCATCAAATTGCAAGTACAGGCTGCTAAAGCCCCACAAGAACAATCATATTGACCTTCAATAGACTGCAACTTGTCCCAAATTCGCTTCAACTTATTGAAATACTTAGCAGTAGTCTTGCTACCACGAGAAACTGAGCACAACTCCTTCTTAAGCTGGTAAATCAATGGCGGATTAGTTTGCCCATACCTCTCAGATATCTCATCCCACAACTGCTTAGCGGACTCGACGTACATAAAACTTTCTGAAATTGTGTTGATCATCGAATTGCCCAACCAACAGTGAACCATGTAATCAGCTCGCTGCCAGCGCTGCAATTTCTCAAGATCAGTTTGCCGTCCACACGAACCGTCTATAAATCCGATCTTGTTCTTAGCCCCTAACGCCAGGCGAACTCCTCGGCTCTAACTCAGGTAATTCGTCCCATTAAACTAGAACGCAATCAGCTGCGCACCGGGATTATCTGAATTCGCAAGATTCAAGGGATCATTCGCATTATTATGCGAACTGAAGGTTCGATAATATAAAACAAGGTAATATAGAAATACTCTAGAAGGGGGGTTGAATAGAGTATGCCCGTTTTTCGCAGAAAGTCTCAAGACTTTTGGAGCTCGTATAAAACCCTTTGACATTAAACCTGAATCACAAAGTTAGTCAATCGAACCAAGTGCAGAAATAAGGTAAAGCAATAGATAAAAGACACGAATAATTGTTTACGAGGTTCGGCACGAACTTGGCCTACGTCCCCGCCTAGGGTTCTTCCACAACCCTAGGATTCAAAAGGCTTTATTGATTCGCTTAGCTTAGGATCCTAATAGCTCACCGAGAAGCCTCTCTCCCATACAATTGCAATCTAGTCAACTCACGTTCCCTTGGAGTCCTAGACCAATCTAGAAGAGCCCCACCTCTCTCAGCTATCTAGTACAATCCTCTTACTCTCACAAATCAATAGCCTAGTGCAACTTCCCGAGTTACAAACTCTCGAGTAACACTATAAATGAATATATCCTATAAGCTCACAGTGTAACTCTTAAAGGCTTTGAAAAGAAACAACAAACTCTTGAGCGCTAGCAGAGAGTACACTTGGAAGACAGATCTCGCTTGAATGAATGAAAGCTTGTGTAGCACTGGTGTGTTATGTCTTCTTCTTCCTTTCCTTTATAGAAGCAACATGGCGCATAAGGATCTTCAGCACCGGATCTTCAACAACGGTTAGTTTGGATCATGGCGTGCCCGGATCTTCTATTTTTGGACACTTCGAAGATATGATCTCTCAATTTGGATCTCCTCAATATTCACCATAAGGAAAGAAGTAATTTCGAAAATACTTCCTGAAAGATTAGTTATACATATATATAATATAAAGGAAGTATATAATAATGTTAAATAATATTCGGACATATAGAACAGGTTTTGGATTTCATCAACTGTTAAAACTCCAAGACCTTTGACACATACAAACTGTCAAGGCCTTTGAAGCTTTATTCCGATTTTCATCAAGGGAGGGAGTTATCAATCTCCCCCTTGATGAAAGACAAAACCTGTGCATCCCTGCAATTTAGTCAAGCATAAATGATATAAGTGAAATCGGACTAAGTACCTGCATGGGTTAGACAAATGTTGGATCAAATTTTTAAAGCATGAAAAAGCCATCCAACCGAAAACCAAAAATCAAAAACCAAGGTCTTCCAAGACCTTCAAGCAGAAAGGTTTTCAAGTCTAAACAACCACAAATCATCTCCCTCTTTTTGTCTTTCAACAAAGGGAGGAGGTAAAACAGTCACCAAAAGTTTTGAAATTGTTTCCAAAAACCAGCAATGTATCAAGTTTGGGATAGGGATAGGGTAGGGTAGGGTTGAAGCTTCGTCGTCCGGAGCATCATCAGTGAGCCTCGTCCACAGACCTTGCAGCATCTTGGATATCCCGCTCATCTCCGTCATAACCTCCTTGTGCAGCTCCTTGATATCCAGGCGAACTTCCGCCAAGCCCAACTCTAGGTTGTCCATGCGTTCATTGAAGGCTGAAGTAGTGGGAAGAGCTTTTGAAGGAGTGGCAAGACTCAAGGTCCCTTGGGGAGACCGAGTGATGCCAATCTTTTCAAGGCCCTTGGAGTCGAACTTACCCATATGACGCTGCTGTTCTTCATTTTCGACATCAATTCCAGAAGCTTTGAAGAGAGGGGTCAAAAGGGTGGCAAAAGGGAGGGGAGAGCTGTAACGGCCCAGAATTATGATTTCCGGGTTATGTTTCAAGAGATGAAAACCCTTGTTCGGATCTTGCAATCCAGGTACGGGTCGAGGTTTCAAATTCAATTTTAAGATCAGTAATAAAGAGGGATTTCGAACCCTAAAAATATCGTAGGGCCGTTGGGTACCCTTAACTTGTCCTAGGGACTAGCTCGTGAAATTCATTTAAAACGAAAGCAAGACGGAAGCAAAATTAAGATACAAAGCGCCACAGCAGAGCCGGGTCAAAACCAAAACATAAGTGGATGATTACCATTTATAACGAGTTAGAGATTTAACCAGGTTCTTCGATTCGCAAAAAGGAAAACCCCGTCATATAGACATCGAGCACTCAAATCTTCAGAAAATACCTTTGAAAGAAGAACGGGAAAATGAGTCAGATCGAGCCACTCATGCGGGACCGGCAGTCCTCGCTGAGGCCACATAGTATGTGCTATACCTAATAAAGATGCTCTAATGCAGTACGAAAGTCAACACACTAGCATGCTCCTAGTCATAATAATGTGTAAAAATACTGTAAAGGGCCCAAGACAATGCCAAGTGGCATATCCCTTTCCTACCTCCACCCCCTTCCGATAGGGCGGAGATTGGCCAGCTCGTGAATGCATTCCATCATAATCGGGCGGCACGCATGCCTAACCCGCTCCACAATAAAGCCCGCAGGCATCTCATAATATATGGAAGTTCATGACTCGATTGACTCAGGATACCCGATAAGGCTGGGCTACCCTATGACCCTAGCAGAGACTGTAGGACTATCACAGATAACGGCCGTTCTGTTTCAAACGCATGAAGTAAGCAAATGCTCATTCAATTAGTGCAACGTAAACAAGATACTACATGGCATGCTTTTATGCATATGCAACACCTAACATAAAATGCAACAACAGGCATGAATGTCCAACCTGAGTAAGCCCCCTAGGGAACTTACCTGAAAATGCAGAACAACAAAATAACGCAAGCAAGGGCCCAAATGCAAGTCCAAAGCAATCCAAAAGCAATACACACCTATCATCAAGCCATTTTCATAAGCCACCGTACCGACATTCATAAATACGAACACAAGTTCTCACATCCTCAAAACCAATCGATAGTAAAACCGTTTTCAAAATCTTTCCGATACGATCAACATCAACCAAAATCATTTACTTCCAACCAACCCATTGATAAAATCGTACCAACCATATTACAAATAATTCATTTTCAAAAATCCCAAAATCCCATATTTAAATCCTCATAAAATGCATCATATATAAATAATCCAATTAATACTATTTTAAAACAAATAAACAATATATAACGATTAATTTCCATAATTTATAATTATAGCTAAATCCCAAGATAATAATAATATTCAAATAATTTAACACTTACTATCCATATCTATATAAAATACTAAAACAGAGACCGCTGAAGCGACCTCGCTGTCACGGAATTTTCTGGATTAAACGGGATTATTTTTGCTTACGTGGCATTTTCTGAATTAAAGTTGTATTATATTTCTGGGCCCACCAATTAATAAGCCAATATAAATAGTAAAAAGATCAATAATATATTCAATATAACCAATCTTTGTCAAATATTCTATCTTTTTAGATAAAATTGAATATATGTGTATAAAAAAATATTCAACCTTATATCATACTTAGTTGAAAATTTTATCTTTTTATATGCAATTGAATATATTTGTATGGATATATATCTCATCAGATTTTGTGTTGAATAGATAAATAATTAACGGTTTAAGATAGAATATTTTAGTTGCTATATATATTCTAATATTTGAGTCATCACCAAACACGAAACCTTCAATATCATTAGTCGGATCATTAGCTCTACAGTCTACACACAGATTTGAGGTGGATGATGGATTTAATTAGGAGCCTGCCGAGTATAGTTTGCTTGCAGTCTACGCACAAACTAGGAGCCGATGCTCTACAGTATACACACAAATTCTATCATGTAGATCCACTTTTTAATTAGTCAATTAGTTTTGGACGTTATCTTCTTTTTGTAATATTACATTAAATAAAACTTAAAAGTATTTAACCAAAGTTACCAAATCCCCAAAATAATAAAAACAATAATTAAAAAAAATAAACTCATTTATCAACATAGCATATAGTAATACGTACTTATTGTCTAATTTTTATCCGAGGCATATGTTAAGATTTCTTGAAAAAAAATTCTTAAAAGTATAGCATAATCCTTCAATATCTATAAACATCTATATATCTATCTATACATTAATTTAAAATACTAAAATACGTGGCATTTTCTGAATTAATTAAAATGGTGTTATTTGTACATGCGTGTCATATTCTGGATTTAAATGATTTTTTTTAACCACATCAATTAATAAGCCAATATAGTTAGATAAATTTTTCTTTTCTTTTTAGATCAACTAATCTATTTAATATAACCTTATATCTTAATTAAGTATATAAATATTCATTAGCAAACAACAACCTTTCTATTAAATCTATCATAACTTAATTCATCTTATCTTAATCATATATACTATATGTTTAACCGATACAATTTATAAATATAGATTTTAAATTTTTATTTTTTTATAAAGACAGCCACCCTCAATAAGAATTGTGCGTGCAATATTTTTTTATAAAAAAAAATTTTTGAATTATTTTCATTTACTGTTTGCTTACATTAAATATATTCTGTAAAATATTTTTCATGTTTGAAAATCATCTTAAATACCATCAAAGCATTTACAACGTTGTTTTGTAGCATCTATAAAATAATTTTATTAATCAAGATATAATATCAAAGTGATTAATCTTAAAAATAATTGAGGATTTAAATACATGTATATGAATAATCACCCTAGCTTTTATGTCAAAATTATTAAAAAAAAATATTCTTTATGAGTATTTTAAATTATTTTTAACATGTTAATATATAATATTGTGGGGCAACAATTTCGAATGGTCTAATATTCCACCCCTTAATAAAAAATATGTCATTTTGGTTTTTTAATTTTTTTTTAAAAATATATAATTTTTTTTTATAATTTTATGCTTTTTATAAATAACTATAATAATAAAATAACATCAATTAATAAGTCAATATAATAGTCTCATTTATTCTTATAAATATTCAACCTTATATCTTAATTAGTTAGAAAACTTATCTTTTTATACTTTATATCTAAGAAATAATCTTTTCAATATAATAAATTAAATTTTTATAATTTTATCTACATCTTAATTTGAAAGATTTAGTTTAAGTAAAAATGCATCTTTGTTAAATCGTAAAAATATGATATAAACATTTAAACAACGTACAATGTCAGGTAGAAATCACACATTTGGTAAAATCAAGTAGAAATCAAACACTACTTGTTTTTTACTAAACATACAATATCATTACTAAAATATTTAAAATATAATACTAACTTAAAGTCTTTTTAATAATACAAAAAAATACAAAATATCATTACTAATTAACTTAAAATATAATGCAAACACCATACAAAAGTTTTTTAAAATTAGGAAAATATTTTACATGACTTTGATTTATTTTATGACTAACTTAAAGTCTTATTAAAAAAAATTTAAGCATAAAGTTTAGTAAAAATATTTCAAACAAATTAAAAGAATAAAAATATAATTTATTAACACAACCCGCAAAAACGCGGGTACCAAATACTAGTAATCTCAAAACAATAACCATAAATATATTTATAACCCATAACTCATGAAACACAACCCTCTTAAATAAGGAACCAAGCCCAACTCTCTTTTCTGGAAAACAAACCGGGCTCAGCCCAACACCCAACCCAATCGTGGATCCGGCCCACCATTTCTCCATTCCCCACTTCAGATTTTTCATAATTAAAATGAACAACATGGGCCCACTCTCAGCCAACTCAGCTTCACCCTCTTCCTCACATCCCTTGCCCGATTCTCTGTTCTCGCCTGGTTCCCGCCCCGCTGGAGCTCAGCCGCTCTGCTCTGTCTCCTCCTCGCCCTCTCGCACCCGCCACCCATCGGCTTTCGCTCGCTTCTCTCTCTCTCTCTCTCTCTCTCTCTCTCTCTCTCTCGCACCTTCCCCCTCGGCTCGCTCACACACTCCCGCCTCTCCGCCCTCGCAGCTCACTCGCTCAACCATGGCGTCTCTCTCTCTCACCACTCTCAAATCAAACACAAGGGAACTGAAAATCGACACAGGAATCCGAAAATGAGAGTTGAAAGGGAGGTTTAGGAATGCTCACCGAGAGGGCTCAAATCTCGCCGGAAGACGTTCATCGGGCGCGTCGGAGGTCGATTCTCGCCGGAAATGACCTAGGGGGAGTGGGAGGGGGTTAAGGTCTCACCTTTATGCCAATCTAAGGTGAAAGGAAGGGAAAGGAGGGAGATGGAGTTCTCACCAAGCTCAAACGCGAAACCGAAGAGGAGAATGGCGAGGGGGGGTGCAGCTGCTGGCTCCGGGAAGCTCCCGGGATGGTGGCTTCGGGATCAGGCGTCGGAGAGCTGCTGTGCTGGGAGGAGGAGCGAAGGGCTCGACGTTTGCTTCCCGGAAAAACAGAGGACGAATGCTCCTCGGTGGTACTCGGAAACGGAGGGAGATGGATGCGTTGTTGGTAGCTTTCGATGGGGAATGGTGGTGCTGCGTATTTCAGAGGAGGAGGAGTGTTCGAATGAACAAGATGGGAGTGAAGAGGGCCTTTGTGGATTTGGAATTTGGGAGGAATTAGAGGACAAGGGAAGGAGGGGTGTTGTAGCATGTAGGTGAAATCAGAACAAAAAGGAAGGGGAAGGAGTGGGCTGTGAAATTAGAGGGAAGAGGGGGGCCAAAACAAGGGCAATGGGTTGCGTGAGTTTTTGGCATTTTGTCACAAATTGAAAAATCATCAAGGGGAGGAAAGAGAGTCTGAGGAGAGTGCTTAGTCAAACATAGGAGAGTGTGTCCATCCTATTGGCAAGAAATCGGATGGTGAAGGGTGAAAGAGGACAGAGTGGAAGAGAATGGGAGAAAGCAAATGGTCTCAAAAGAAATACCCGAAAAAAAATAAGTTTCAAATTCCCCTCTCTCAATCTTATCCTCACCTGATTAAATTAAATATTAAATTTTTCAATCCGAATTTAATCATGAAATCTGAACATTATTCTTCAATTCTCGACATATGCAAGCGAAATAAAATCTATTTTGCATAATTTCAAAATTTGACCGGAGTCCACTTTAAGAGTATCGAATTTGAGTTATTAATTTGAGGACGAGTTTTCCTTGAAATATCCGATTTAAATTCATTTTTTCAAAAATTAAGATTTAAAAATCTAGGCCTTTACAAGAGCATTTTCTAGCTTTTCTAGCACGAGCCATGGTTCCAAGGATAGTGTTGGCCAGATCAAGGGCAAGGCCATTTAGGATGCGGTAAAGTAGGACTATGACATTATCAGTAAGGAGTGAGCTAGAGTTAAGACGTGGTAAGAGGCATCGAACAATGATGTTGAAATAATTTTTGCCTCAAGGGTAAGGGATGAGTGGGTGAGTTGCTTTGAGGTGCTGTTGGATGCTTCGGGTAGGAGGTACTTGGCTCGGGCAAGAATGATGCAGTTTTCTTTTGAGGGATGAATTTCAGAAGGTGGACATGGGATAGGTAGGCCAAGGAAATCTGCAAAGTCATTGGAGTTGAAAGAGATTCTAACCCCTTTGACAACAGACTCCAAAGACCAACCATTGGCGTCGTGTTTGGCTTTAAGGTTTATGTAGAACAGGCGGGTAAGCTGGGGATAGTAAACGGTTTCAAGATTGAGAAGGGTCCAGGCTGGAGATTTTTTGAGAAGATCAATGCAGGGTAGCTTCAAAGCTTCGAATAACTCAATATCCAAAAAATCAGAACAGCAAATCCTACGAGTTCGAAACTCATCTACCCACTTACCAGCAGTCTCAGCATCTTTAAATCAAGAGGAGGGCAAGGATTGGTTTACCTGGATATAGTCGAGTGGATCGGCGTTCTTCCTACGAGCAATCGTTGGAGCAGCTCTCTTGACAGGCGCCTCAAGACTCCTGAGGGTGCCCTTCCTGGTGCGCTTGGGAGATGGAGGCTTGACGGCAATTGGGGCTTTCCGCTTCTTTGGAGACGGGGGAGGAGGAGAAGGAGAGGGAGATTCTTCCTTTTCTTCCTCAGACCCCGAGTCCTCACCGGACCCCGCTTCATCTCCTTCAGCTTCCTCGTCCTCTCCAGATCCGTCTTGCTCTTCGTCTTCTTCCTCAGGTTCCTCCTCAGATGGAACCTCCTCGGCTTCGGCATCCTTCCGAATCCTCTCAGCTTCCTCCTCGGCCAGTTTCCTTGCAAGCTCGGCCTCCTCATCGGCCTTTCTCTTCTTCAAGGCTTCCTCTTCGGCTTCCTGGGCAGCATCTCTTTCGAGAATAGCGTCGAGATCATCTTCCTCCTCTTCTTCGTCCACCTCCTCAGCTAAGATCTTCTTTTTCCCTTTCTGTTTGGCACTGAGAGGCTTCTTAGCAGAGCGCTTTTGAGAGCCCTTGGTAACAGTGGCCGTGCTCTCAGCGATGGTGCTCTAGACAACAGTTGGGACAATGGCTTGAGGAGTGGGTTCAGGTGTGGGAGAGGTGGCAGTGACATGACGTCCCTTGGGGGTGGCGCCAAGTCTTTTGGGTGTGGAAGCTTTCTTTGTTTTGGGCGCCAAGTCTTTTGGGTGTGGAAGCTTTCTTTCTTTGAGAGGTTGAAGAAGGAGAAGGTGAAAGGGTTTGCATAAGTTTTGAGAGTGTGAAGGAATCGGGTACAGAAGTGGGTTTAAGTAGAGAGAGATGATGGAGTGATGGGACGGGTTTAGAGTTCCAAGGGAGGGTAATGATATCATTGCCAAAATTTGAAAAGTTTCCAATTCAAAATTCAAATAATTCCATCAAAATCGGACTGAATAACCGAAAGATTTAGTTCCAAAATTAAGATATCTCAACGGTTAAAAATATAACATAAAAAGGAAATTTTGAAATCCGATAAAAATATAATTGATTAAATATCTAGAAAGATATTAACCAAAAATATGTGATCCGATATATGTGATCTACCATTTAGTTCACAAACCTTGACATAATACTCAAAGGTCTTAACACTAAGTAGATATTATCTTTCGTAAAGGGAAAGCTCCCCCTACGAAAGTGCATCCTTGTTAAACATCCCAATCTCTCATCTTATGAAGGTGAACATGTCCTCTGCCAAAGGCTTAGTAAAAATGTCAGCCCATTGATAATCAGTTGAAATAAACGAAATGGACACATCACCTTTTTCAACATGGTCTCTAATGAAATGATGCCTTACATCAATATGTTTGGTACTTGAATGCTGAACAGGATTCTTAGTGATCGAGATGGCACTTGTATTGTCACACTTAATGGGAATGCCTTTGAGGTTGATGCCAAGATCTTGCATTTGTTGAGCTATCCAAAGGATTTGGGAGCAATAGGCTCCAGCTGCAATGTATTCGGCTTTTGCAGTGGATAGAGCGACTGAGTTTTGTTTCTTTGAGTGCCAACTGATCAAGGATGCTCCTAAGAATTGGCAACATCCTGATGTGCTCTTCCTATCCACCTTATAGCCTGCAAAGTCTGCATCAGAATATCCAATTAATGTGAAATCCTTTTGTTTTGGGTACCATAGTCCAAGATCCTTAGTGCCATTGAGATATCGAAAGATCCTCTTCACAACCACAAGGTGAGATTCTTTAGGATCAGCTTGAAACCTAGCACACATGCAAACACTAAACATGATGTCAGGGATTGTCAGGTCTACTAGCCGTGAGATATAATAAAGATCCGATCATTCCTCGATACTCCTTTTGATTGACACTTTTCCCAGTCTTGTCTTGATCTAGAGACAATGTTGAGCTCATGGGAGTCTTGGCTGCTTTGGATTGATCCATCTTGAACTTCTTCAAGAGATCCTTAGTGTACTTGCTTTGGTTGACAAAGATCTCTTTCTTGGATTGATAAACTTGTAATCCCAAAAAGAAGTTGAGTTCACCCATCAAGCTCATCTCGAATTCACTGCACATGATGTCAGAAAATTCCTTGCACAAAGATGTGTTAGTAGCACCAAATAATATGTCATCAACATAAATTTGAATAACCAAAATGTCCTTTCCTTTGGTCTTGATAAAAAGAGTCTTGTCGATCAACCCCCTTTTAAAATCATTTTTTAAAAGATATTTTGACAAGCGCTCATACCAAGCTCTTGGGGCTTGTTTCAAACCATAAAGCACTTTGTCAAGTTTATAAACATGATTGGGAAATTCTGAACTTTCAAAACCTGGGGGTTGAGCCACATAAACTTCTTCCTCTAAGAAACCATTAAGAAAAGCACATTTGACATCCATTTGATATAACTTTATGCTTATAAAAGATGCAAATGCTAATAAAATGCGAATAGCTTCAAGTCTGGCTACGGGAGCAAAGGTCTCCTCGTAGTCAATACCTTCCTCTTGATTGTAGCCTTGAGCAACAAGCCTTGCCTTGTTTCTCACGATCTTACCATTCTCATCTAGCTTGTTTCGAAATACCCATCGTGTTCCAATGACTGATTGATGCTTTGGCCTAGGCTTCAAGGTCCAGACTTTGTTCCTTTCAAATTCGTTAAGCTCACTTTGCATAGCAATGATCCAGTCTGGCTCTTGAAGTGCCTCATCTACCTTCTTTGGCTCAATAAGAGAAACAAATGCGTGAAAAGCACAAAGATCTTTAAGTTTAGAACGAGTTTGAACACTAGAAGTAGGGTCAGAAATGATATCCTTTAATGAGTGTGATGAGGAGTATTTGAATTTCCTTTTGATAGTCTCAGCTCCTTGATTTGTCACATCAGTAGGATTGACTTGTGGTACATCTGACTCCGTGGTCCTGTTAGGTTCAGTTACAGCAGTTTCTGACGTCTCAACACTGTTGGATTGGACACCAAGGCCTTTGGACGTATCTTCAACACCTTGGGCCAATTCTTCAGTGTTAAGAATCTGTTCCTGCATGTTCCTCTTCTCTGTGTTCTTGATAACAGCATCATCACCTTCCTCGTTCTCTGCATGGATGTTAAGATCTATATCTGCAACACTTTCACTCAAAGAACCGTCATTGCATTCATCAAATATAACATGTATACTTTCTTCAACTACCTGGGTCCTTTTATTGAAGATTCTATAAGCTTTGCTACTTGTGGAGTAGCCAAGAAATATACCTTCATCACTACGCGCATCAAATTTCCCAAGGTTATCTTTTCCATTGTTATGAACAAAACAAGTACAGCCAAATGTTTTAAAATAAGATATAAGTGGTTTGCGGCCTTTGAAAAGTTCAAAAGGAGTTTTCTTTAAGATGGAACGAATAAGACAACGATTCAAAATGTAGTTAGCTGTGTTAACAGCTTCAGCCCAATAGGTTTTAGGTAATGCATTTTCTAAAAGCATAGTCCTGGCCATATCCTCTAAGGTGCGGTTCTTGCGTTCCACAACCCCGTTTTGTTGAGGTGTCCTAGGAGCAGAAAAGTTATGGGAGATGCCATATTTAGCAAAAAACAAATCAAACTGAAGTTGATCAAACTCCCTACCATGATCACTCCGAATTGACACTATGGGCTCATTTCTTAAAGTTTGTAACTCCTTACAAAGTTTTGAAAACTCAAATAAGGCCTCTGATTTTTCTTTTAAAAATGCAACCCAAGTATATCTAGAAAAATCATCAACAACAACTAGCATGTACTTTTTACCATTGGGAGATTTGACTCGCATAGGACCACATAAATCCATATGTAAAAGTTCAAGGGGTCTAGAAGAACTTACAACCTTTTGGGGTTTGAAGGAGCTACGTGTTTGTTTACCTCGTGTGCATGCATTGCACATATCAATACCTTTGAAGTCCATCTCAGGTAGCCCTCTTACAAGCCCTTTGGACACAAGCTTCTGTAGTGTATATGGACTCACATGACCGAGTCTCCTGTGCCAGAGCTTTGGATCGTCCGTCAAATCCTTTAGACAGGTTAAACTTCCTTGTGCCACTTGATCAGCATTTACGGCGTATATATTGTTGTAGCGATATGCAGTCAATATAACTTCACCTGTATCTTCTCTACACACTATACATCTTTTCTTGTTAAATCTGACATTGTTGCCACTATCACATAATTGAGAGACACTAAGCAAATTATACTTTAAACCATTAACAATATGATTTTTAATACTATGGCTGGAATCGCTTCCAATACTACCAATACCAACGATGTCACATTTTCCTTTGTCACCAAGAGTGATTGTTCCCGTGGATTGATCCTTTAGATCATGAAAGAGAGAACTCTTCCCACTCATATGCCTTGAGCATCCACTATCAATAATCCATTTGTGTTCTTTCACCTTGGTGATCTCCTGCAAGACAAACATCAACCTTTGTGGCTAGACTAATAAGCAAATTCGGATCCATTGTTGGGGTAAACCATATTTGGTAAAATAATGCCTTTTGGAACCCAAACTTGTGTTATCCGTTCTTTTCTCAAATGAACAGGAAATGTATTGCGAATAATATATGGATCTTTTCTTCTATAAGGGCAGATCTCTTTTACATGTCCCTTTCTAGCACAATGGTGACATATAGGAGAGGTTCTGCTTCCTTTTGCCTTTACAAAAGTGGTAATGTATTGCTTCTTTAAAAACCTTGGATTGTAACCAATACCACTTTTGTTTAGAGAACTTTGTTGCTCACCCAACATCCTATCGAGAGTACCTTTGGATTTGGTAAAACTTATGAGGGCTGTCTGTTGGTCTTGAACCTTATTATTCAGGGAGATCTTCTCGTTCTCTAAGTCATGATGCTCATTTCTTAGAGAGGAGAGATCTTGCTTGAGTTCAGATTTCTCTGAGTCAAGCGTCTTGACTTTAATGTCAAGACCTGAATAAGAAGCTTCAAGACTTATAACCCTCATAGACAGATCCTCAATAGTTCTTTCCTGATCCACAGTTCTCTTAATAAGAATGTTAGTTTGGGCAATAAGCTTCTCTTCATTGGCAATCATATTGGAAAGGAATTCCGATAATACCTCTTTTGGGCTTGCCATAAGTTCTCTTACAGTAGCTTCAAGCTTTTCATCGTAGGATTCATCTTCTGAGGCCATAAGACAAATATTGGCCTTCTCATCATCGGAGTCAGAGTCGGAGTCACTCCAAGTTGCCACCATGGCTTTCTTCTTCCATTTGTCACCCTTCTTGGACTGGCTTTTTGTCTTTTGAGGGTAGTCCTTTACAAAATGATCTGTTTCACCATATTCAAAACAAGACAATGGTTTAGTCTTCTTTTCATACTTGTTGTATTGAGGCTTACCTCGAAATTTTAAAGACTCTGATCCATCCTTGTTGTTGAATTGCTTTTTTATTTTGAGAATTCGAGCAAGGCCTCTAGTGATAAGAGCAAAAGGATCATCCTCATCGTCATCCTCATCTTCGAAATCAGATCCATCTTTAGGCTCATCTTTCTTAGACTTGAGTACCAAGTTCTTAGTGCTAGCTGGAAGTTCTCCATCGTCTTCATTAAGGATCATCTCGTGCGTGATCCGCTTCCCAAGAAGGTCATCGAGGGGTAGAGTGGTGAGGTCCTGTGCTTCCTCAATGGTTGTTACTTTTGGACCCCATTTTTCCTTTGGGAGGCACCTCAGTATCTTCCTCACTTTCTCAACGTTGGTAAAGCTCTTGCCGAGAGAGTCAAGGTTGTTGGTGATTTCTGTGAATCGTGTGAACATGGCCTTGATTGTCTCATCAGACTTCATCTTGAAGAGCTCATACTTTCGAAGGAAGATGCTGATCTTGGTGTCTTTTACTTGGCTCGTTCCTTCATAGATGACGACCAGTTTGTCCCAAATCTCTTTAGCTGACCTACAAGATGAAATACGGTTAAACTCATCAGTGCTAAGACCACAATAAAGTAAGTTAATAGCCCTGTAGTTTTTGGAGACGAGTTCAAGATCTGCTTGGATGTATTCAGACTCCTTCTTTGCGACTTTGGTTCCATTTGGTCCTTCTTTCTCTGGAATCTTCGGACCATTCTCAATAATGTTCCAAAGTTCCAGATCTTGATCTATAATGAACATTTTCATCAAGGATCTCCAGTGGACAAAGTTGTTTCCTACAAAGAGTGGTGGTCTGCTCGTGGACCTTCCCTGTGCAATTCCTCCGCTTGCTTCACCAAACATGATCGAAAACTCACAAGATTGCTAGATCAAAAGCAGTGAGTAAAGCTCCGATACCAATTGAAGGTTAGATAATATAAAACAAGGTAATATAGAAATACTCTAGAAGGGGGGTTGAATAGAGTATGCCAGTTTTTCGCAGAAAGTCTCAAGACTTTTGGAGCTCGTATAAAACCCTTTGAGATTAAACCTGAATCACAAAGTTAGACAATCGAACCAAGTGCGGAAATAAGGTAAAGCAATAGATAAAGGACACGAGTAATTGTTTACGAGGTTCGGCACGAACTTAGCCTACGTCCCCGCCTAGGGTTCTTCCACAACCCTAGGATTCAAAAGGCTTTATTGATTCGCTTAGCTTAGGATCCTAATAGCTCACCGAGAAGCCTCTCTCCTATACAATTGCAATCTAGTCAACTCACGTTCCCTTGGAGTCCTAGACCAATCTAGAAGAGCCCCACCTCTCTCAGCTATCTAGTACAATCCTCTTACTTTCACAAATCAATAGCCTAGTGCAACTTCCCGAGTTACAAACTCTCGAGTAACACTATAAATGAATATATCCTATAAGCTCACAGTGTAACTCTCAAAGGATTTGAAAAGAAACAACAAACTCTTGAGCGCTAGCAGAGAGTACACTTGGAAGACAGATCTCGCTTGAATGAATGAAAGCTTGTGTAGCACTGGTGTGTTCTGTCTTCTTCTTCCTTTCCTTTATAGAAGCAATATGGCGCATAAGGATCTTCAGCACCGGATCTTCAACAACGGCTAGTTTGGATCATGGCGCGCCCGGATCTTCTATTTTTGGACACTTTGAAGATATGATCTCTCAATTTGGATCTCCTCAATATGCACCATAAGGAAAGAAGTAATTTCGAAAATACTTCCTGAAAGATTAGTTATACACTAGTGTAATACCCGTGCCTTGAAGGCACGGGAGTTTGATCCATTTTAATCTGAACAACATTTTATATATCTATATATATATAATACTATATTAATATATACTTGTTTATAACAAACATATGTATAAAGTTTTTTCTATAGTTTATAAATTAGTTGAAAAGAGATACAATATAAATTTTTAAAATGATTTAATAAGGTAAAGTAGTAATAATACTCAAACACACGACCTAATATAATTGAAATAAATATATAATTATTGTCATTAGGATAAATCTAAAAAGGAAAATATACGCTCCCATACAAAGATTAACAAAATCATAAGCAAATGATTATGCGAATACTTTTGAAGTTATGTAGATATACATAACTTATTCATTATTTTCATTAGAAATATGGCTAGAAAGAGAGGGAAATAAATAGTGAAAATAAAGGTAAGATGGTAAAAATAAAAAGATCCCAACAGGTAGAAAAGTGATCTAAGAAGCCTCATCCAAGATGTAAAATAAGCATTAGTAATGCTTGTACGTCTTAAAATATTATTTATTTTTCGATAGTCATTTTTATAATTAATTTTTGAAATCGAGTATTCACAAATAGATTATTTTTCCTAACTTCATAAAAAAACTTTTGCAAGCCTTAAAATATTGAAATTATAATAAGGGTCTTCTAGGCTGTATAAAATAAATATAGATGTAAAATATCATTTTGAATTTTTTTTCCTTCAATATTTGAAGCCAAGCACCCAGAAATTAATCTTAAAAGAGTGTTTATTTATGTATTCATTCAAATTTCACATTTGCTTTTCTAAAAATTCTTCAATTTTTGTATGTAGATCTTAAAATGTTCTTCTTTTTTTTTTACTATTCCTAATAGTCATTTAAGATGTTTAGAATAAATATAATTTCTATCTGAAAAAAATCTTAGGTTAAAAATTTAGATAGATGTCATGTAGAATGTGTAGAGTTAGTATAGATTTATTCATTTTCGATAATTATTTTTTCTACAATTTTTGAAGAATAACATGTGCAAAAATAATCTCTTCTTAAAATTAATGACGTTTCGCTTCCATCTCCAAAAATATTTAAAAAATTTCAAGAAAAAAGATGTCTATACCATATAATATGTAAATTTTGAAAAGAAATATGATTTTGAGAATCATTGATTTTTATAATTATTTTAATTTTGAAATTTGAATTAAATATCTATCTATTTTTAATATGACTCATAAATATAATATTGGAAACAAATATTTAAACTTCCCTTAATAATATCGATTAATAAGAAAAGAAACTTTTGAATAGTATGAAAATAGAAAACAAATATGTTTAAAATAGGAAACGTGTATTTTAAAATTTCATGAATAATATTGACCAATAAGAAAATACCATTTGAATACAAAATTAAGTTTAATTGTGGGTGTGACACATCAGCAAAATGATAGCATAATTAGTATTATTAATAGATTTTTATTTTGATATTTGAATTAATTGTCTAGACATTTTTAATACGATTGTGATAAATATAATATAAGAAACAAATATTTAAACTTTCCTTAATAACATCGATTAATAAGAAAAGAAACTTTTGATTAAAAAAATTCAACTTTAATTTACAGAGCGACACGTCAGCAAAATGCTAGTAGAATTAGTAATATTAATAGATAGATTAATAGATAGATAATAGATAGATAAATAGATTAATAAATTTTTATTTTGATATTTGAATTAATTGTCTAGAAATTTTTAATACGATTGTAATCAATATAATATAGGAAACAAATATTTAAACTTCCCTTAATAACATCGATTAATAAGAAAAGAAACTTTTGATTAAAAAAATCAACTTTAATTTACAGAGCGACACATCAGCAAAATGCTAGCAGAATTAGTAATATTAATAGATATATATAATATAAAGGAAGTATATATTATAATGTTAAATAATATTCGGACATATAGAACAGATTTTGGATTTCATCAACTGTTAAAGCTCCAAGACCTTTGACACATACAAACTGTCAAGGCCTTTGAAACTTTATTCCGATTTTCATCAAAGGAGGGAGTTATCACGAACTATCATCCAAACGATGATTCCTCAACATCGAATTCACTTCTTCAGACATTCTCGCTCAGTAATCGCAAGAATCCAACGAAAATGAAAGCGACAGTACACGATTCCAACACAGAATCGTAAAACCAAACAAGCGGAAGAAAACGAAACGACAGAAATCGAAATTACGAACCAGAAGCTAATCTTGGTCCAAGATCACGCCGTTCGTTCTGATACCATGAGAAACGGGAGAAACTCCATTAGAGAACAAGCCAAAGCTTAGAATCTGTTCATACAGAGTTGGTTGGAGATGAACTATCTTACCTCTATTTATAGAGGAAGATGTGGCTTTTGTGTAATTACATAAGATGGCCCTAATTATATAAATCACACACACACACACACACACCCACCCACCCACACACACACACACACACACACACACACACACACACACACACACACACACACACACACACACACACACACACACACACACACACACACACACACACACACACACACACACACACACATATATATATATATCCTATATACGTAGTGCTTAGGTATATAGGATATATATACATGGGCCGGGTATGAACCCAATGTCTTTTCCTCCCTCTTATATTCTTCTGTGGTCGCTTGTTAAGCTGGTGTGGATTCAAGGAGATTGATCGAGATTCGAGGAGAAGTAGTTGATTTACTAGGTTTAAGGTTGATTTTTTCATCATTAAAAATGAAAAGCAGTCGTTGGGTATGAACTCGGTTTAACTTTTTTTTTTGTTTCTTAAAAAACCATTCAATAAAACTCAATTTTAGTACTAATTTATAAAAACGCTTTCAATTAGGCTGCCCTGTCAAAAAAAAATCCACAAAGGCTGTCTTGTCAGCATTTTTGGTCGGTGAGAAAACTCGTGGTAATATATTACCACTACCTTCAAAGGTCGGGATATTTTTATTACATTTGAAAGTTAAGGATATATTTTTACCATACCCCCAAAGGTGGGGGTATTTTAATTAGTTTTCCCATAAATTTATTAGTTTATAGACCCCTTCGTTAATCTTTTGGGTAAGTAGACATTTTTAGAGGTGTTTTTACTTAATTTTCCTTAACTGTTTTATTTAAAAAAGGATAATAAAAAAAAGAAATTTGTTAAAATCAAATCTTTTAAGTGGGATTACAATCAGATTTGAGAAACGGTTTTCATAAGCTTTTCTATACTCCATTTTGCACTAATTATCTACATGCTTACAATAACTTTTTCATTATGCTTACCATAAGTACTATTTATTGTAACATATTACTGTAACAATTACACTAACTTATGACTTATCCATTGCACTACAATATATATGACATCCCAATATAATATTTCTTGTAACACAATACGACATTATAACAACATGTTACAATAAAACTTTCTTTTTTTCATTACATTAAATTTTACGCTTATTGTAAGGACCTATAATCACCCCCAACTCCCCTCTCACATGTAAAGGCCCGGATTTTTAAATCCTAATTCTCGGAAAAAGAAATTAAATATGAATTTAAATCGGGTTAACAAAAATCTCTTAAAATGAATTCCGACATATAATTATTTTAAATGGGCTTCCATTCAGATTTATTTTCGCTTTCGCTTGCAAAAATTTGAAAGTATAGTATAATTTTATTATTTGATTCAGTTCGAGAATTCGATTTCAATTTGAAGTTTTAAGCTTTATATCTTTTGAGTCGGGTTAAAGTCGAGTGAGCGGGTTTCATGATTTATTTTATTATATTATATTTCTTTTTCGGGTATTTTCCTTGGGATCATATTCCTTATGTCTTCCACCTCAAATGTCTCGGTCTTTTATCCCTATTTCAATTTTAAAGTTATTATAATTGTGGTATGATTTGGATAAGAATAATTTTGGTGTTTGGGTAATTAGAGAAAATTTGACCACATAAATTTTTTTCTTTCCTTTTTTCTCTCTCTCCCTCTCTCTTTCTCACTCTCGCCCTCTTGCCCTCGTGATACTCTCTCTCCCCTTGACTACCATGTCCAGCTTGCAATTGTTGTTGTTACATGGTCAACTCCCCCTTTTCCACCAGAGGACAAAGAGGAACCTCTCCCTCTCTATGTATTCTGTATTCTTGTCCTATGCAACAGACTATCAAAAACCCAATTTTCTCCTAACCCTCATCTCCCCATTTGTTCTTTTGAAACAAATCAGCAACCCCCATCACCGATTCACCATTCCCATCCCTGTTCATCCGTTGAACCGAGCTCCGAGCCACCGCTGGCCGTTTCAATCACCACCGTCCCTGTTCGTTGAAGCAATAACCATCGACAGCGCTCCTTGCACAGCCACCAGCGGCGCCGACAGCCACCACCGCATCTCTGTTCTCCTTCCCCGAGGAGCAGCGGTAGCAGCTCCTTCTCCGTCTTCCACCAAGCTGCAGCGGCAGCCCAGCCAATGTTCGTCCTTCTTCCGACGCCCAAGGCGAAGCTGAGCCTGAACCGAGCAGGAGCCCCCAGACGCCGAACCCGAGCCCCATTCCCCTGTTCGATTCGAATCCTTCGGTAAGCCTTTCCTTTCTCTTTTCCGCTCGAAAACCAAGTAAAGCTTCCCCTTTCTCATGCCCCACCTTCAATCTAGGACCGATCTGCCTCCTTGAGTCTCCGGTGAGCCAGATTGGAGCTCCAACGAACCCCCTTCCGGCGAAACTTCGAGACGATCGGTGAGCATCCGCATCCTCCTCTTTCTTGCTCGTTCTCCTTGTTTTTCCTTCCTTATGTGGGTAAATTGTCGGGATCCGGGAGCGAGGTAAGGGCGAGCGTCGCCGGCCGGCATTGGGTTCTTCTTCTCCTTCCGTTTCTGGCGCCGCTGTTCCACGCCCTTTTTTTTCTTGCCTGAGGTTGAAGACGAGCCTCCCTTCCTTCTGTCTTGTCTTTTGGGATTGGGTCGGGTTTAGCTTCTTGGATCCGGGCCTTATTCCGGGTTGGATCTTTTCAGTGGGGATTTGGTTTTGGGTTTATTCTTCCGAGTTGGTGAGTATGGAGTTGGGCCTGCTGGGTTTTATTTTGGGGTATAATGTTGTTGTTATTATATGTAAGTGGTTATATATATATATATATATATATATATATATATATATATATTTATTATGTTCGTAATAATTGTTGTTAAGTTATTATTCTGTTTTCTAAAAATTATTATTTATCTTAAATTGTGTTACAAGTGACATTAATTAGATTATGAATTTAGTAATGTTTTAATTTGTGATTTTAGGAAAATTGAAACGAACCATGGGTTTTGATTTATAAATATGGTGGTTAAAATAGAATTGCTTTGATGATTTAATAGCAGAATTTATTGATATAAGGGTTTTGAAATAAAATGCCAGAATTATTTCTATAATATGATTTTGAGAGATTGGTTTTAGGGTTTAAATGTTAAATGTCGGAATTTGGCCAAGTATGATTTGAGAAATTATTTTGAATATGAGTTGACCTAATTTGGGATTTAAGAGTTTGAAGAATATGGTTAGTACGATTTTGTCAATGGGTTTGATTGGAGGTAAATGATTTTGGTTGATGTTGATCATATCGGAAAGGTTTTGGAAAACGGTTTCACTATCGGTTGGTTTTGAGTATGTTGAGAACTTGAGTTTCGTGCGTATGAATGTTGGTCCGGTGACTTATGGAAATGGGTTGATAATAGGTGTGTATTGCTTTTGGATTGCTTTGGACTTGCATTTGGGCCCTTGCTTGTATCATCTTGCTGTTCTGCATCTTCAGGTAAGTTCCCTAGGGGGCTTACTCAGGTTGGACATTCATGCCTGTTGTTGCATTTTATGTTAGGTGTTGCATATGCATGGAAGCATGCCATGTAGTATCCTGTTTAGGTTGCACTAATTGAATGAGCATCTGCTTACTTTATGCGTTTGAAACAGAACGGCCGTTATCTGTGATAGTCCTAGAGTCTTTGCTAGGGTCATAGGGTAGCCCAGCCTCATCGGGTACCCTGAGTCAATCGAGTCATGAACTTCCTTATATTACGAGATGCCTACGGGCTTTATTGTGGAGCGGGTTAGGCATGCGTGCCGCCCGATTATGATGGAATGCATTCACGAGCTGGCCAGTCTCCGCCCTATCGGAAGGGGGTGGAGGTAGGAGAGGGATATGCCATTTGGCATTGTCTTGGGCCCTTTACATTATTTCTGCATATTATTATGAACTAGGAGCATGCTAGTGTGTTTGACTTCCGTACTGCATTAGAGCATCTTTATTAGGTATAACACATACTATGTGGCCTCAGCGAGGACTGCCGGCCCCGCATGCGTGGCTCGATCTGACTCCTTTCCTCGTTCTTCTTTTAAAGGTATTTCTGCAGATCTTGTTTGCTCCATGCTTATGGAACGGGAAACCCTTGGGCGAATCAAAGAACCTGACTAATATTCTAACTTGGTAAATGGTAATCACTCGCTTATGATTTGGTTTTGACCCGACTCTGTCGTGTCATTTGTATCTTAACTTTGCTTCCGCTTTATTTTCGTTTGAATTGGATTTCACGACATAGTCTTAGGACATGCTAAGGGTACCCAACGATCCTACGATACTTTAGGGTTTGAAATCCCTCTTTATTACTAACCTTAGAAATGAGTTTGAAACCTCGACCCGTACCTGGATTGCAAGATCCAAACAAGGGTTTTCATCCCTTGAAACGTAACCCGGAAATCATAATTCTGGGCCGTTACAAAGATGGTATCAGAGCCAGGTTGTGCAATTCGGGTACACAAGGGTCAAGTGTATGTTTTGAAAAACCGTCCATGAATTTCAAAGGATTTGAAAGTGTTTTAAAGAGGCAAAATGAACTTATGATGTCTAACCAAAATTGGACTAAGTAATGAACTCGACTTGTAATAAAAGAGAAAAACCGACCAAACGGGGGCACGAGTGGGTAGTAAAGACGATAGACCACCCCTATTGGGTGTAGTTGGGAACGGTAGGCGAAATATCAGCTCGTTCTTTACAGATGGGTTGGGAGACTCAAATGAGATCATTATGAGTGTTATTAACTGATTCTGTGCTGAGTGCTTGCTATGCTAGAGATCTAATTTGGTATGCCTAACAATGAGTTGTGTATTGACTGACCTGTGCAAACGAGATATCGGGAGTGTCTTTATTTCTACATTGTCAAACCCAGCTTGTGTAACACAACCCCTTCCACTATGTTTGTTAACCCATTGATGGGTCTATCTAGCTTTTTCTTGGATGCTAGTGTCTTCCACGGGGAATTGGGTTAGTAAACACATTGTGTCGGGAATTATGGTTGGATGTTAAGTTGTCTGAGTGAGTGTTGGAAGTTCTTGATGTCACTTGAGTTAGAAGTAAGGTGTTTATGGGACTGTCTTTCCTTATTCTTATTATAATCAACTAGTGTCTTCATGCCATGAAGAGTCATACCAGAGTCCCACGAGAAAGAGGGGTGATAAGTCAGTCGGGAAAAGTCAATGGTCGCCCTTAGGGATATTTGTCCGGTTGTAATGGTGACTCTCTCTGAATTGTCTGACATGATTTTATAATCCTCCGCATGTACCTTGCCAATGATCATTAGTAAGAAGTCCTCATGTTATGCCTTGCCTTCTGTCATGGTTTTATTGTTTAAGTTCATGTTGTGAATAGTTACCTTGCTCAAGTCTCGTGTTGTATCTTGCCTTATATCATGACTGTTTGTTGTTATAGCATGTTCACCTGGCTTGTTGACCGTATGATTGATTGGAAACATGAACCACATGATATGAACCTATATGATCGTTATCTCCTCTTGAATTAGGTTCATGATAGTGTGATTAATTCCTCTTTGTATGAATGTTGATAGATGATCATCTTAGCATGTTGGATGATGACGTGTCAATGCTTATTATTCCTTTTACGACAAGAATCAATAGCATGCCCGTTTGTTATGTATACACCCAGTTAATTATTGTTGCTTACTCTGCAATTTATACTGTTGTGTGATACTTGCACTGAATTGTGATTATGTTGGTGTGAATGAGTCTTGATAAATGCATGTTTTATCCCAGTATGTGTTGGTTTGAACTCATGTTCTCGTGTTCCAGCTATATTGCCTTGTTGCTTAAACTCGTAGTATACATCGTAAAATCTTCCTCATGCTTCTATGTTGTTGGAATGTGATTGAATTGATTTCTTACATGATGT
The DNA here is from genome assembly GCA_037127255.1 of Persicaria tinctoria. NCBI lineage: Eukaryota > Viridiplantae > Streptophyta > Magnoliopsida > Caryophyllales > Polygonaceae > Persicaria > Persicaria tinctoria. The sequence goes on from JBANSL010000012.1 coordinate 16,264,492, forward strand.
CATGATTAGTTGCATGCATGTATCATATGTTATGTTGAACCATTAGTATCATGTAGGATCCTTGGTGGTGACTCATGTGAATTGTATATTGCCTGCATTATTGCTGATTCTCTCTCGAGCTAGGTTCCTGATAGTGTGGCTCTTCCCTCTTTCTATTACCATAACATGTCCTACTCATGCAAGATAATTGATGTTGAATTCGATGATTGATTTGCTTTTCGTGATGGTAAATCATAGCATGCTTACATGTCGTCGCTCGGTAGTGTTCCCCTATTTCTCTATGATATCCTCTTGTGCTTGCATAGATGTATGCTTTGTCACCTCGCATGGTCACACACCACGCTACACCATGATTTCGCATTCGCATCACACATGAATGTTAGAACGAATTTAGTCGAGTTACCTTGATTGTGTCCATGTTCGATAAGTGCTAGTAGTGTCTTGTAGGGCTTATGATTCCCAATATGACTCGCTAAATGATTACATGTTGTACCTGTTCTATGATGTGTTAACTATTGTATCATTACATGTGTCATATGATGGTTCATTCCTAGCATGATTATGAATTGTCGCACGTGATGTCATTCTTGTTACTCTGTGATTTTCCTCTTGCTATCCTAAATATTATGTTGAACTCTTTAAATGACTCATCACTATGCTTGTATCACATCATGTATCGCTAGCATCATGTAGGACCTATACTTTCTAAATGTATCTCGACATATGATTACGTGCCATTCTTAACCTATTATATGATCATTGTGTGAGATAAGATAATTACTATGCCCCTCTTATGTGTTCCTCTATGACGTATAGTCTCACTATTATGATATATTTGACCTCATTTGTTGACGTGTATACCATCCTCGTGCAATATTGTTCGTATACATGATGTTTGTCATCCTCGTTAAGCCTTGTATGACCATTACTGGATCCGCATATCTTACTTGAAATTGCTTGGCATATCTGTTTCCCTAGAATAAAAGGCTATTAGTTTATCTCACATGCATCTGTGTAGAATTCGATTATGTCTTTTGGAATGAATATGTATGTCGATCTCCTAGAGATAGGTACATGTTGGTGTGGATTAATGTGCTTGGTATGCTCCATGATGAATTCTTGTTGCTTGTCACGGTTGTAACCTAATAGACTTCCATAAGGGCATCGTTGTATTCTTGGGTCGGAGTCTAGCCCCTAGTCTTGTCATCCTTAGCTTAACCTATGGTTGTTTCCGAAAGGAACATCGGGTTGTCTGTCCTTGTCACTCCCCTATCTTTACTAACTTGGACTCCCCCGCGATGCATTGAACGAGCGACCGCACGGGAAAGAGCAAGGAAGTTGGATAGCGATATAGCAACGTGACGGAAGCGTGGGCCCATAACCCACAAGCCTCATGATCAAAGATGTCGGTAGGACAAGTGCGTTTCGAGGATTGCGGCTACCGAGTACGATGTGATTTGCAAGCGGGAGTGCCCTCTGTTTGAATTGCTAATCGTTTTTAAATTATTGATAATGATATTGCACTGACATGGCGATGAAATTTCGTGTGGATGTGCTTACTTGGTGAGGAATATTGCTTGATTGTTCAGTGTCTATGATGATATGATTCGATGCCTTACAATTCTAATGTGCCATGATATCTTGATGTGATGATACTTTAAGTTGCTAAACATGATCTAAATTCCTTTGCCTATAAAAGAATGAACTGCAAATGTTGTGAAACCTGAATTGTTTACCTATTAAGGTTATGATGAAACTTGCTATCTTGACTTGATTATGTGTATATATGATGAATTGTAATAATGATTGAGCATGACGGTAAATTGAGATTTTTCGACATATTTGCAATGCTTGATGATGAATTAATGATGTTATCATTATAAATGCTGGTTGACCTGATGTAGTCCTTATGTGTAATAATATCCATGATTGCTTCTCCTTTGAACTATTGGGCAAGGGTATGGTTAGCAATAGGTCGCCTAGGCGGTGATCGATGGTATTACGAGGTAAGACGCGAGAGAAGGATCCATGTGGTTAGCAGGGTATGATGCTTGGGATGTCTTGAGTAGTATATGAAGTGTGGGGAATGACTTTTGAGAGTATTGATGATATAGTATGAGAGGGTTCTCGGGTGTGAAGTTAGAGATAGGAGTGAGTTTTTAGAGGTGGATGGTGTGGTAGTGCTTGGCGGAAGGATGGGCGAGATTTGAGCATCGAGATGAATAGGGATGTGTTTGTAGAATTTTTGTCTGAGTTGACGTTGGCGAGTCTAGAAGAGGATTAGTCTTGGCTTGAGAGTGAAGATGGGCGAGTGGGGATTGTATTTTATTTTGACTGGTATGACGTGAGAATTTTCTTGATGATGTGATTTATTTATATTTGCTGGCATGATGTTAGATAGCAACTATGATGAATCTGATACAGAATGATATTACTTGTTGTTATGCAATATTGAAATCTAGTTGGTAGTGACAAATGTTATCATGATATATTGCTGCTCTGCTATGTTGTTTTAGGAGTATGTTAGGATGTGTTGTGATATGATATACGAGATAATGATGTGTTATTATGTGAAAGTGTGATGTTATGTTATGAGGTGAAAGCATGATGTTATATTATGTGGTAGTAAACATGATGTTGTATTATATGTTTAGCAAGCATGCTTATGGATATGTTATATCACGAATATGGCTTTCAAGATGAATATGATTTATATATATGAGATAATGATGTCTGATTACTAAATGATCGCTACATGGTGTTGTGAGGAGTTAAGATGATGTCTGGTGAGTATGCTGACATTCGCTGATTGATATGCTGCTTGATCTCCCCTTTTGCTGAATCTTAATGGCATGATTTTGTTGTGTTGATGTGTTGACAATGAGTTTTGTTTCGTTGACTCTATGATGAGGTGATACTTTTATGACTTCTGGTGTGATGTCGAGACATTCATTATGATTTTGTTATGTGGTTGAGATATGTATTATGACCCGTAGTAGGATGTAGAGATGTTGATGTGACCTTGTGGCACTGTGTTTGCATATGTTTGAGACTTGTCATATGATGTACTGATTGGAGATTGGTTGGTTATTTGGTTATGCATTTCTTATAGCTTGTGAAGCTTGCTTGAATTGAGACTGATAGCTTGTTTTGATTCTGGAAACTAGGAAGAGAATGTGGGATTAGCCCTTAGAGGTGGATGATTCCACCTCCGAACTTCTGAATTTGATTGATTATTATGCGGGAAACTGATTTGATTTTGGAAGATTTTGACGAAATTTTGATCGAAAGGATTCTACTTATTTTGGTGTAAAGTTGCTTGGTTAAACGTCTTGTTTAAAGATTTTGAGCGGTTTGAAAAGAAATTACTTGAAATTTGAAAGAATAAACGTTATCGAGAATTTCAACGATTTTGAGGCCAGTCTTTTCCAAATTCCGGAATCCCTTTTTGAAAATTTTCACACCCGGGCTTATATTATAACGCCTCACGAAGTGGATACAAGCATTTTATAGGGGCGCATATAGAATGCTTGCTAAGACCTAGTGGAGACACTATGATTGTTTTTCGAGTTATGATGTGACCGAAAGGTCGGGGTAAGGGTGTGATAGGGGCCCATATCACATACTTGCTACGACCAATTGGGAATGTTATGATCACGTCAAGGGTGCTGTGAGGATCTCATACGGGCCCCTATGAGATGCTTACAGAATCAATGGCGTGATCCTTGGACTCACCAATTTCAAACTTCATCCCCTTGTTTTAGAATGATTTTAGTCTCGAGGACGAGACTTATTTTTAGAGGTGGATGATGTAAAGGCCCGGATTTTTAAATCCTAATTCTCGGAAAAAGAAATTAAATATGAATTTAAATCGGGTTAACAAAAATCTCTTAAAATGAATTCCGACATATAATTATTTTAAATGGGCTTCCATTCAGATTTATTTTCGCTTTCGCTTGCAAAAATTTGAAAGTATAGTATAATTTTATTATTTGATTCAGTTCGAGAATTCGATTTCAATTTGAAGTTTTAAGCTTTATATCTTTTGAGTCGGGTTAAAGTCGAGTGAGCGGGTTTCATGATTTATTTTATTATATTATATTTCTTTTTCGGGTATTTTCCTTGGGATCATATTCCTTATGTCTTCCACCTCAAATGTCTCGGTCTTTTATCCCTATTTCAATTTTAAAGTTATTATAATTGTGGTATGATTTGGATAAGAATAATTTTGGTGTTTGGGTAATTAGAGAAAATTTGACCACATAAATTTTTTTCTTTCCTTTTTTCTCTCTCTCCCTCTCTCTTTCTCACTCTCGCCCTCTTGCCCTCGTGATACTCTCTCTCCCCTTGACTACCATGTCCAGCTTGCAATTGTTGTTGTTACATGGTCAACTCCCCCTTTTCCACCAGAGGACAAAGAGGAACCTCTCCCTCTCTATGTATTCTGTATTCTTGTCCTATGCAACAGACTATCAAAAACCCAATTTTCTCCTAACCCTCATCTCCCCATTTGTTCTTTTGAAACAAATCAGCAACCCCCATCACCGATTCACCATTCCCATCCCTGTTCATCCGTTGAACCGAGCTCCGAGCCACCGCTGGCCGTTTCAATCACCACCGTCCCTGTTCGTTGAAGCAATAACCATCGACAGCGCTCCTTGCACAGCCACCAGCGGCGCCGACAGCCACCACCGCATCTCTGTTCTCCTTCCCCGAGGAGCAGCGGTAGCAGCTCCTTCTCCGTCTTCCACCAAGCTGCAGCGGCAGCCCAGCCAATGTTCGTCCTTCTTCCGACGCCCAAGGCGAAGCTGAGCCTGAACCGAGCAGGAGCCCCCAGACGCCGAACCCGAGCCCCATTCCCCTGTTCGATTCGAATCCTTCGGTAAGCCTTTCCTTTCTCTTTTCCGCTCGAAAACCAAGTAAAGCTTCCCCTTTCTCATGCCCCACCTTCAATCTAGGACCGATCTGCCTCCTTGAGTCTCCGGTGAGCCAGATTGGAGCTCCAACGAACCCCCTTCCGGCGAAACTTCGAGACGATCGGTGAGCATCCGCATCCTCCTCTTTCTTGCTCGTTCTCCTTGTTTTTCCTTCCTTATGTGGGTAAATTGTCGGGATCCGGGAGCGAGGTAAGGGCGAGCGTCGCCGGCCGGCATTGGGTTCTTCTTCTCCTTCCGTTTCTGGCGCCGCTGTTCCACGCCCTTTTTTTTCTTGCCTGAGGTTGAAGACGAGCCTCCCTTCCTTCTGTCTTGTCTTTTGGGATTGGGTCGGGTTTAGCTTCTTGGATCCGGGCCTTATTCCGGGTTGGATCTTTTCAGTGGGGATTTGGTTTTGGGTTTATTCTTCCGAGTTGGTGAGTATGGAGTTGGGCCTGCTGGGTTTTATTTTGGGGTATAATGTTGTTGTTATTATATGTAAGTGGTTATATATATATATATATATATATATATATATATATATTTATTATGTTCGTAATAATTGTTGTTAAGTTATTATTCTGTTTTCTAAAAATTATTATTTATCTTAAATTGTGTTACAAGTGACATTAATTAGATTATGAATTTAGTAATGTTTTAATTTGTGATTTTAGGAAAATTGAAACGAACCATGGGTTTTGATTTATAAATATGGTGGTTAAAATAGAATTGCTTTGATGATTTAATAGCAGAATTTATTGATATAAGGGTTTTGAAATAAAATGCCAGAATTATTTCTATAATATGATTTTGAGAGATTGGTTTTAGGGTTTAAATGTTAAATGTCGGAATTTGGCCAAGTATGATTTGAGAAATTATTTTGAATATGAGTTGACCTAATTTGGGATTTAAGAGTTTGAAGAATATGGTTAGTACGATTTTGTCAATGGGTTTGATTGGAGGTAAATGATTTTGGTTGATGTTGATCATATCGGAAAGGTTTTGGAAAACGGTTTCACTATCGGTTGGTTTTGAGTATGTTGAGAACTTGAGTTTCGTGCGTATGAATGTTGGTCCGGTGACTTATGGAAATGGGTTGATAATAGGTGTGTATTGCTTTTGGATTGCTTTGGACTTGCATTTGGGCCCTTGCTTGTATCATCTTGCTGTTCTGCATCTTCAGGTAAGTTCCCTAGGGGGCTTACTCAGGTTGGACATTCATGCCTGTTGTTGCATTTTATGTTAGGTGTTGCATATGCATGGAAGCATGCCATGTAGTATCCTGTTTAGGTTGCACTAATTGAATGAGCATCTGCTTACTTTATGCGTTTGAAACAGAACGGCCGTTATCTGTGATAGTCCTAGAGTCTTTGCTAGGGTCATAGGGTAGCCCAGCCTCATCGGGTACCCTGAGTCAATCGAGTCATGAACTTCCTTATATTACGAGATGCCTACGGGCTTTATTGTGGAGCGGGTTAGGCATGCGTGCCGCCCGATTATGATGGAATGCATTCACGAGCTGGCCAGTCTCCGCCCTATCGGAAGGGGGTGGAGGTAGGAGAGGGATATGCCATTTGGCATTGTCTTGGGCCCTTTACATTATTTCTGCATATTATTATGAACTAGGAGCATGCTAGTGTGTTTGACTTCCGTACTGCATTAGAGCATCTTTATTAGGTATAGCACATACTATGTGGCCTCAGCGAGGACTGCCGGTCCCACATGCGTGGCTCGATCTGACTCCTTTCCCCGTTCTTCTTTTAAAGGTATTTCTGCAGATCTTGTTTGCTCCATGCTTATGGAATGGGAAACCCTTGGGCGAATCAAAGAACCTGACTAATATTCTAACTTGGTAAATGGTAATCACTCGCTTATGATTTGGTTTTGACCCGACTATGTCGTGTCATTTGTATCTTAACTTTGCTTCCGCTTTATTTTCGTTTGAATTGGATTTCACGACATAGTCTTAGGACATGCTAAGGGTACCCAACGATCCTACGATACTTTAGGGTTTGAAATCCCTCTTTATTACTGACCTTAGAAATGAGTTTGAAACCTCAACCCGTACCTGGATTGCAAGATCTAAACAAGGGTTTTCATCCCTTGAAACGTAACCCGGAAATCATAATTCTGGGCCGTTACATCACATACCTCCCCAAGTGCTAAAATCTTTGTATAAAATGTTACATTAAATTTTACGCTTATTGTAAGGACCTAAAATCTCACATAAAGTGAACCTAGATTGAGTAGATTTAATTTGGCCAACACTACTTGCAAAGTTGCAATCTGTTAGTTAAGGGTGTTCAATTCAATTTAACAAGAAACTTTGTTACTTAAAACGCTAAGAGTGTATTCAAATGGTTAGTTCTATCAAGTATCAAACTATCAATTTTCAATTTGGCTAATGTAACTATGAATGAAATTAAACCACTTGTTTTTTGTTTTTTCACCTTCTAGGTGCTCTCACACAAGAACTCAAGGCAAGCTGGCAAGATAATGGATGATTAGTTGATTACAACTTCCAACTTTTGCTCTTAATGAATTTTAAGCGTAAATTTTTATTTTATGGATGTGTTTAATTGCTTTAAGTTCAAACTTTGTATGTTGCATGTTGGATTGGTGGGTTGAATTTGTTGTTTTAACTTTTAAACATTGTAGTTTTTGTGGAATGTGGATTTGGTCATACAAGAAATAGGGTTGTTGCATAAGTATTGCTGTAACAGTAACAGTGTAGCAAAAAAAAAAAAGTCGTTGTACAAGTATTCCGGTTCGCACGGTCTTTTCGGTCCGCGAACTGAAAAACCCGGGACCATATTTCTCGGTCCCGATCAAATCCACGGTCCATGTTCTTGAAAATTCCGGTCCGTCGGTCTTAGACCGGATCGAAATTTACGATCCGGTCCAAACCGGAAGCCCAGACATAGTGACAAAGCCAAGCATAAATATTGATAGGATGGAAGCAATAATCGAAGAGAGTGAAATACCCCAAAGTATTTTTGGGCATTTTTTTTCTAATTTAAATAAATAAATGTTCTCTATATTATATCTCCAAAGTATTTTTAAAATTTTCATTTTCATTTTATTTAAATAAATAAGATTCTAGTTATATTATATTATATGAAGGGGAAATAGGGGCAAACTATTTTATTCACAAAGGTCATATAATATAAGTTATAAAGGGTAAACAAAAAAAGGATTTATTTGACTACATAAAAACTATAAGTAATCCTATTATTTAATTTATGCAAATTAAATTATATAATATTCCATTCCGTGAAAATAGTATTATAAGCGGGTTGCATATATAAGGTAAATTGGTGCCTGAACCGGGGGTTGAACCGAACCAAGGAAATTAAAACAAAATCAGTGAACCGGTCGGTTCACCCATCATCTTCATCCTCCCGCACGCGGTTGAACTGTAAAAGGAAGTAAGATTTGCGCCCCGCAAATCTCGCTTCAAATCCAATCAATCCTTCCGAGATTTATGTTAGGAAGATCCCATAATCAATTTGGATTCATAAAATTGAGGATTTCATCAAATTGGGAAAGGGAATCCAATTTGAAACGATTGGGGTTACGGTCTCGATATGGGCCCCTAATTACACCTAAGTACGGGTCGTCGATCTCTTTCCACACACAACGAAATCCTATTTTTCTCTCCATTTTTTAGCCTCTCTGGTAATCAATCGTAACCTCTGCCGCGTATCGTTTTGGGTGGTTTCAGAGACTGCGCAAGTAGCTTCTTTTCGAGCCCCGTCACCGCCTCCACGACGCACTACCGTTGCCACCCTTTGTTCGGGAGTGAAGCTTGCAGTGCCATCTTCCCAACGCCACTAATCGCATGCCCCTTTGGTGCTCTGACGACTCCATCCTATGTCCCCGAATTTAGCTCGGTGAGATGTTATCATTAGAACTAAGTTTTAGATTTTCAATCCGTTAATTAATTGGGAGTTAATTAAATTCCAACTCTATTTCATCCTAGGTTGTAAACTGCGGATTCATTATCCATAATCAGTAAGAAAACCGATTTGTAATTCTTTGGTTCTGTTTTGAGATCGAAGATCCGATTGAAATTAACCAACCGAGGATGTTTATGAATCAGAAGTTGCAGGTTTTAGTCGTCGATTGGGACTGCGACCCTAGGCGCGCGTATCAAACATCACATATCGGTAAGTTGAAATGAACTTCATTGGTTGGTCCTAAGCCATATCGATTTAGGGTCGAACTTACCTAACCAAGCATTTGTGTGTGCGTGTGTTGTTTTGTTCGAATCGCAGCTATTGTTCAAGCATCTATTTCAACGTTGTTTTTTATCTTCCGACAAAACCAACACAATCATGCTGAATTAGAGATTGCACTCGTCAGTTTAATAGGTCATAAGCATTAAACGGAACTGTGTAAGAAGAATGAGCCGCCAGAAGATCGTCGAAACCCACTGTTGAATCCGCGGGAATGGACGGATGGACCTATTCGGAGGTTGAAGGAGATGGTATAATTACGCCTAACCTCCCAACTTTTCAGTTTTTTACAAAATATGCCCTTATTTTAGTTTTTAATATTCCAAAAAGTATCCCGCAGTTTTAGATGTTCTAACTCGGGTAATCTCTTAAATCCGCAACGTTATCATTAAATCCTTACCCATCCACAATGAGTCAAGATTCTAAAGAAGATTGCATTGGTATTACTCTCTACTTTCTATTTTTATTCGAATGAATTAAGTCAATTCCTCTTAAAAAATACAAAATACTGAATCCATCTTTTTGTGTCTTGTATTTCGTACATGTAGATTCGTTCGTAGGCTTCGTCAACCCTATCACCTAGTGCTTTGAAGTCAATAATTGGGACCGAAATCCAACAAGACGAATAAGGCAAGTGACTTTCCGAGCGTTTTTGCTCATTTGGTGCCTTTCGTGTAAGTTGTTTTCTTTCCTTGAATTGCTTATCAAATTAATTAAAATAAGTTACAATTCACCTCCTTGTGTAATTTATTTACCATTCAGTTTGAATTTGACAAGTATAATTGGGTGATCGTTTCTTTCAAGCATGATTTGTCTTTGTTCTTTCATGCTAATTGATTAAGTATGGAACATGTCCATTTCTTTGAGGCTTCCATCCAGTATCTTATTTTTCTTTTATTTCATTTGGCATCCATGTTAACATGGGTTATTTTTGTATTATGTGATCACATAGGATGTCTTAAGTAAATAATTAACATTGTGAGAATAGTGTGTTACGATTGAAATTCAATTGAATCAGGATCAATTAAGTAAAAAGTACCAATCAACGTAAAGCAAAGTGAATGCAATGTGTAAAGTAATAAAAATAATGGAAACAGGTCGGGACTTTGTGTACCTGGTCTATACAGAGTTTCATGAAACTAACACATTTTCGTAAACAAATGTTAAACTACTGATTTTCTTTATAATTCAAAGCGAATTTCAGCTATCTGCTAGTGAGAGTTGGGTCGGCATCATATTATAACAAACGACATGTGATCTAAAGCATTCAACTTTTATTGAAAGTGATAAACGTGTTAAGTGTTTAAACTACTCAACATGAGGAAGTAAGCGAAGTGTGTGATATTTATTTGGTTAAAGAACAATGTTTTATAATGATCACAATTAAATCAAGCTATATCATATTCCATCCGTAATTGGAGTATGGTTCCTAAGAGTGTTTTTCGCTCACATCTTTTCTTATTCAATCCCTCAGGATTCTCCATGTCACAGGAGTCGTGTCTTACAATGCTAAGCCTAAATAAAATATTCTCAATAATCACATTCTAGTTTAGATTCATACCTTAATATGGTCACTGAGTCTGAGTCCAAAGTAGTCATGTCTTACAAAGTAGTCGCAATTTAGATTCATACCTTAATATTTAGTTGGAAGCATAATATTTAGTTGGGAGTATGATTGCATGTCCATACAAAGACATTAAAGTCCGGGTAATCACTAGCGCTTTGACATTCCCTGAGGTTATAAAAGGGGTGTTACAGAGAGACTATATATACGGTTTTATCCTAAATCATCACTAGTAGATTATTAATCCTAATTAGCAAAGGAATGTCGATCAATATGTATTTCTAGACACCATAACATTAGCACTTTGACATGATTAATGTCCATGGCGACAAAACCAAATATTAACATTGACATGATGAATGCAATAGTCAACGGGGGATACACTAATTAAAAATATGGTTTTAACCTAAGTCATAATTACTAGATTATTAACTCTAACCGCTTAATTGTCCCTACCTTTCCAATAAAACCTAAATTTTATTTTCTTAAATATTTGTTCAACTTAATTTGAAAGTAAAAGGTTCATGCGACAATCATATCTTTCACTGTATAACGTAACGCTTTATCTTTGATCGATTGTTTTTGCACTCATGGGTAAGCTTTTCGTCACAATAAATTGCAATCAATTTGTTTGTTTTAATAGTTATTTCATCCATATTCATATGTTTTTCATTACTTGTAGGTCAAAACGATTACTATATGACATTGATAACCAATGGTGAGTGGAGGGTGAATGGAAACAAGTGGACTTATGAAGGAAAATGACCGACAAAAAGAGATGTTGTTGGTGAGAGTATAATATGACATGATGAAGGAGAAAATAGCCGACAAGATAAGTTTTGATCCTGTCAGGTTTACAATTGAATTGAAGTATGTTTCATCTATATGAAAGAACTTTCCACCGTTTGAGATTAATGATGAAGATGATTAGAAAACACACAAGTTCCTGCATATGAAGGCAAAAAAGTTTATTTGGCCTATAGAGTTGTAAACAATCATCATAAGGAACACATATGGGCAATTTATGGAGGATGAGTTTGAAATGAAATCGATTTTGGTGAGAAAAAGTGCAATGGAACATACAACAGTTCTTCTATCTATGTCACAGAATCAGTTGAATGTGTTGCCGATGGCGTGGATGGAGGAACTGTTATATGTTCCATTGTACTCTTTCCCACTAGAATCGGTTAATTCATTTCAAACTCATCCTCCAATAATGCCTATTTTTGTTCCTTACGAGGTTTGTGTACAACTCTATAGGCCACATATACTCTTTTGAATTCATATTCAGTAACTTGTATGCTTCCCAATCATATTCATCATTAATCTCAAACGGTGGAAAGTTCTTTCTCGTAGATGAAACATACTTCAATTCAATTGTATACCTGTTAGGATCAAAACTTATCTTGTCGGTTATTTTCTCCTTATCATACTTACCCTCACCAACAACAACTTCTTTTGCTAGTCGCTTTCCTTCATAAGTCCACTTGTTTCCATTCACCATCCACTCACCATTGGTCATCAATGTTATGTAGTAATCGTTTTCAACTACAAGTAATAAAAAAATATACGAATATGGATGAAATATCTATTATAACAAACAAATTGATTGTAATTTATTGTGATGAAAAGCTTAACCATGAATGCAACAACAAACGATCGAATATAAAGCGTAGTCTGGTGAAAGATATGGTTGTCGGATGAAATTTTTACTTTCAAACTGAATTGAACAAAGATTTAAGAAGATAAAATTTAGGTTTTATTGGAAGGGTAGGAGTATGTAATGTATATTGAAGATATTATCTATGTGGGAGGCAACAATTAAGCAATTAGGGTTAATAATCTAGTAGTTATGAGTTAGGTTAAAACTATGGCGAATTTGCAAAAGAGATAATTGGAGGATTTGGACCCCCTTCAATAAATTTTGTAGTTAATAGACCCCATAATAAATATTTTAAGTATATAGACCTTTTTGTTGGTGTTATTACTTGTTTATCCTTAATTTTTTTTAGTTTAATAAAAACCTCATATAATTAAATAATAAAAATAAAAACTATTTTTAAAAAATCTTAAAGATAATTATATTTTTTAAAATTTACATTCATATAATACGAGCATGCTCTAATGTATAGCAGACCACGTATATTTAATAATGACATTAGCTTTGTTTGTAATATTTACATGCGGGATTACAATAATCATTTACAATACATTTACCATAACAATTGTATTTTTTGTAATACATGAAGAATTACACTAAATTATTCACTGTATTACGATATGGAATCTCTGTGGTAAAGAGTAGTAATATTGTATAAAAAGTAATATTGTATTACAATAAAGGCGAAATATTGTATCACAATACATAAGTTATTGTCTTACGTACCATAATACTGAGATGTGTTACAATAATAATGTTAATTGTAATGTGCATACTTAGATATTTTATTAGGGATTGAATATAATAAATTATTAATTTTTTCCTTATAATATATATTGACTTTGAATTTTTTTTTTAACCCATTTTTCAAATTTATTATTAAAGATGTTATCTTTTTAAAAATCAAAAGCATTGAATTAAGGGTATAAATGGAATAATATATGTGAAAAGGTCTATTTAATTAAAAAAATATCTTGGAGTCTATAAACTTAAAAAAAAATTTGAAAATAGTCTATAAACCCCATTACCTCTTTGCAAAAATACCCTACCCAAAAAAGGGTTACAAAAATACCCTAATTTCTCCCAAATTTCAAAGAATGTCTATTTGGGCATATTTGCAATAAAAGTATGGTGTGTTTAGACATTTTTTAATTAAAATAAATATATAAAATTAATATTTTCTAAAATTTAAAATTAAGAAATATGATTTTCGGATATTAAAAAACATATATTTTTGGAAAATGGAAAAAAAAAATTGATTTTGAAATCTAAAAAAATAGAATTATGGAAATTGGAAAAAAAAAAACATAGTTTTCGGATTTTTTTTTTACAAAAACGCAATTTTGAAAAAAAAAAACCAGATTTCGAGAAATTGGAAAAAAAAAACAGATTTTTGAAAATATATTAAAAAAACAGATTTTTGGAAATTGGAAAAAATAGGGTTTTTTTGTAAAATTAAAAAAACATATTTATTCAAATGGGAAAAAACAGATTTTCTGGAAATAAAAAAAAATATTTTCCGGGAAAAATATAGAATTAATAAGATAAATATAAAATTGAAAAAAACAAATAAAGTGAAGGTTTATTTTAGATAAAGGCTGGAAATAATATTTATTTTTTAAAGGTATGATCTCCTTCCAAATGGACCCTCCAATCTAAAAAAAAAAAAATCTTTTAAAGATATGATTTGCAACCGTTTAACCTAGTAAAAGAGAGTTCTGAGAAATTGATATGAGAAATTCATCTCATTGGTGCGTCCACTCCTTGCCTTTTCAACAAAGTGATCGCATCAACCATTGGTAATTATGTGCAAGTGTGCAACCCTACTTCAAATCATGTCAGCCTTTTATTTCAGTTCAATTTTGTGATTGAACATATCTTGTCATGTTTGCGAATTTTTTAGGTCGGAGCAACTATGTAATTATATTGATTACCGATGGGGAGTGGAAGATAAAAGGACAAAAGTATGTTTACACCGGTGATCGAAAGCCTAAAGCATTGGTTGTGTCAGAAAATATAAAGTTTGTTGCATTGAAGGTGAAAATTGGGGAGAAGACTACCTTTGATGATAAAGGTACGAGTTAGAGATACGTGTCGCCCCATGCTCTAATTTCCCTCCTTTTGATGTTAATGATGACGTTGATTTTGAAGTTTTAAGTTTCTGATTATGAAATCATCAAAAGATTTAATTAAGTTTTACTCAAGTGTTAAAAGTAGAGGGAAAGGTGTGGAGGATTTGGTTGGATATTAAAGATGGTTATCAAGAGGTAGAGTGTTCTCAAGTACGCCACCGTTGACACAAATGCGGAATCAAGAGAGAGTGAAGCAAACTCACAGGATAAATATGGTTGATGACAGGATTATTGAGAAGGCATTCGTAGAGAAGCCTGACAGGAATTTTGTTTCAACTAATAGGATAAAAAATAAAAAGGGGAGTTATAGTCATATCCATCTCGTCCCTAAGCAGCGATGAAGACGACATGGCAAATGTGACAGCGAGAAATAAATGAAAAGTTGTCATCGATTTGACTAGAGGCAAAGAAGAAGATGATGTCAGCGTACATGAAGATGTAAACCTAGGCGGTGGATGGGATGAGCTGGAAAAGGCCGGTTTGATAAGCATTGACAAAGAAATTGAACAATATATAGGGTATATGGATATTTTGAAACAAGTGGAAGAGATTGATGAGGTTTATCGTCGTAATGAAGCTAGGGACGAGCGACCAATGGGCCAAGTTTGAGGCAAAAGAAGAGAATGTTAGGGATCACATGCCTCACGACATTAAAGTTGAGGATTACATCAAAACAAAGAAGGAGTTACAAGATGCGTTAGTTGTGATGGCATTGCGGGATTGTTTTCAGTTGGGTGTGAGAAAGTCCGAAAAAAGCACTTATGTAGTGGGGTGTAAGGACAAGTCATGCATATTCATGTGTCGTAGTTCAATATATATGCCACAACACTAATAAATTTCTTGTGCGCAAGTTTATTGGAGTGAATAGTTGTGGCTTAAAATCAAGGCAAAACCATCACAAGAATGCGTCTTCGAGCATGTTTGCAAAAAAAAAATGATTCTAAAGTAAGCAGTAATATCTTGATACATACATATTATGAATGAATGTTAGCAATTGCGTATGAGTTGATTGTTTTGAATCATGTTTATTTTGTGAACTAGGTTTGCCCATTGTGGAAGAGACATCAATGTGAAGGACATAATTAGAGAGATGAAAGAAATGGGAGTGAATGCAAGCTACCATAAGGCAAATCGAGCACGGTAGAAAGCTCAGGACATTGTTAGAGGTTCAACGGAGGAAAGTAACACCCATAGATGTATATGCTTGAGAAGTCGAATCCAGGCTCACATACCTTGGGGGTTAGAGATGCCAATGAACGATTAAAATATGCTTTTTGGAGCTTAGGTGCATGGATTAGAGCAATTCCCCATTTGAGAAAGGTATGTTATACTCTTAGACCTTTCTATTGGATCATAGACCATGTAGGGATAACACACTAGGTATGACATGATGCGCTATGGTTAACATTATAAAATAAAGTGACATTACATCATCACCATGAGCAGATAACATAAATTTTATGACAAGTCAAGTCACTGAACATGTTGTTAATGTATGTGCTTATTGTAGGTGATATCAGTGGACGTTGCTCACTTGAGTAACAAGTATAGAGGTGTTCTATTTTTAGCAACGCTAAAAGATGGAAACAAGCATATTTACCCTCTTGTATATGGTGTGGCGGATAGCGAGAATGATGCTTCTTGGTCCTTTTTCTTCAAAGAGTTAAAGGTTGTTGTGGACGATGATCCGGAAGTTGTGTTTGGCACTTACCGTCATGCAAGCATAGGTAATGGTTTGAGAAACAATTATGCGTTTACGAAGCATGGATATTGCATTTTCCATATCTTTCAAAATATCAAGGGCAACTGTCGTAGAGAAGACTTGTTAGATCTTTGGAATAAGGTCGTGAAGGCATACACTAAGCAAGAGTTCAATCATTTGTATCAACAACTATGCACGGAGTCACCAGAAATTGACAATTACGTCGAAGAGGCAGGGGTTGAAAAATCGTCAAGGGCCCCCTTCACCTACAATAAATATGATATAATGACCACCAATAATGCAGAAACGATGAGGTTTTGTGATAGGAACATGGCTGTCAAATTGTTGCAATGTTTGATGCAATATTGGAGATTATGAGCAAATAATTTTGTGATAAGAGGGAGAAGTTTGCAAAATGGATTGAAGTGTCTCTAATCTTCTGCTTAAAGCATTTGTCAAACTTCTATGCAACTCCAAGTAGCCCTTCCTTCCTCATGAATATGCATAAAACCTATCCATATTTTGTAGAAGCTTCACATGCACAGGATTGTCCTTTCCCTTCTTATCACCCCAAGAAGTATACACTCCACTAGTGATAGCAATGCCAGCTTAAATTTGTAGTTGTTGTCATCACGCACCTCTTTGAATCTCTTCAAAAGAGCTTGCACTGTCATATTCTCACCACCCAGGTCACAAAAAAACTTCTTCTTCACAACGTTAAGCGTTACAGTTTGGCATTGTAGTTTGAAGACTTTTTATCAGTTCCATTCCTTTTCCTCTGTTTCTTCATAGAATCCACTCAACCACAACCAAAGACGGAATCACCAAATAATTGCACTTACATCTTTGTTGAAGACTTTCCCCTTGACTTTGTCGTTGGCGGGTGCTTTCCGCTTCCTCGTCCTTCGTTCTGCTTCATCCCCATCAATGCCTTTCATCTCCTACGATCGACAAGGGGTAGAATCCTTCCCACCTCTTGTAATGGTCATGGATGAGAGACATAATTCGGGTTTAGAATGAACAAAATTAGGATTTAGCTTCTTTTGACATGATAAGTTATCTGATCAGTGAGAAAAATAGTGTTTTTTCATCATTAAACCTAATAGTTTATTTTCCTTGCAGGAATAGATAAATCAAGCAGATGAAGAACATTATGAAATTTGGCAATAGTTTGGCCTTTCATTCTCATGATATTAATGAACTAGAACACTTAAATCAGGTCAATCTACCACGGGTCACTATTGTTATGCCTCTAAAGGGTTTTGGAGAGCATAATTTGCAAACTGGACAGAAAAAGGGAAACATGATTGAAGATAAAAAGGTATCGTCTAATGCTCAAATTTCTCTCGCTTAATTGACAATTTTAGTAGCTTGGGTGAAGGAATTTCAATCAAAATATACTAATACCTAAATAGATCATCCATAAAGCCAAAATCGAAAACCCTATAATATGGAATGCCAATTTTGGTAGAAATTGGATTCAATGTTTCAATCATCAACAATTGCAATTGAGAAATATTTTTTCAAATATGTTATAATAATCATGTAGAAGCTAAATATATATATTTTATTTTTTTAATATTAATTTAAGGGTTAAATAATTGGGGGGAGGGGGAATTGGGGCAAAGGAATGCATTGCACCTTTGGAGGTATGGTAAAAATATATCAACTTTTAAATATAATAAAAATATCCTGACTTTTGAGGGTAGTGTAAATATATTACCACGAGTTTTCTTACGGGTTAAAAATGCTGACAATGCAGCCTACGTGATTTTTTTTACAAGGGTTTTCTTTAATGGTTTTCTTGGAAAAAAAAAAGTTGGACCGGGTTCATACCCAACACATTTTCCTTCCATCTATCTTCTTCTGTGGTCACCTCTTGAACTGTCTTCCAAGTCATCTAGGCAGCTCATGGTTCCTCTTCAACGTTCCTCCCTCGTGGTCGCGCGCCAATCTTGAGTTGACTCTAATATCTCTCACATCTTCTTCCTCTTTGATTCAATCACGAATTTAACTGGTTGAGTATCTTTTGTTTTTCCCCTCTTCGTTGTTGCTGTAGTTGTCGGTTTAGTTTTGTTGTCGGTTTGGTGTTAGGAATAGTCGTATTGTGTTAATTTGAGGCAATTTTGACCGGATTAGTTTCTTGGTTGAATCAATTTCGTTTTTCGGGTTTAATTTTGTTGCTGGTTTATTTTTTTTATTTTCGGGATTACTACTAAATTGTAAAAAGGCTTCCACGTTGGTTGTCTTGTCAAAAAAATCAACGTAGGCTGTCTTGTTAGCATTTTTTATCCGTGAGAAAACTCGTGGTAATATATTACCACTACCTTCATAGGTCGGGATATTTTATTATATTTGAAAATACTTCAAAGATGAGAGATATTTTAATTAGTTTTCCTAAACAAAAAACATGCACTCTACTACTCTAGGCCCTAGCTCTCTACTAGAATTTAATTATCATTATTTTATCTAATCTGTTACATTATACTGAGTGCTTGTGTAACATTTAATCTGGGGTAATCTTTTCTTTCTTTTTATATATGATTTTATCTAGCTTTTTTTTTTTGGTCGAATTTCAACAATCTAGCTAGTACTGGTGAATGGAGGATATTCGATGTCCTGCATATATATTTTTTGGATTATTTGGGTATTAGATTCATTTTGTGAGTGGTCGGTCGGTTAATTAAGAAGGATAATCCCAAGGATATGTCAACTGAAATACTCGAATACAAATCAGTTGAGCAAGTGACTGATTCAGTATTTCGTTTAAGTAGGGTTATAGAAAATTTTGGGACTTAAATTTGTGTATATTAATGAAATTAGGAGGGTTATAGAAATTATCGGGACTTTTATTTTGTGTATATTAATGAATTTTTTTTAAAAGCAATATTTAACAAAAATATTTAAATTGCGATTTAAATAAAAACTAGTACAATTCCCGCGCCATGGAGCGGTTTTTTAAAACTAAAATATTAATAATATATATAAATATATTATAAAATACTAATAAAAGTTAAGATAAATTTTTTTTATCATAAATGTATCTTATAATTCTGAAATAATTTTTTTTATATCTCGTCTAAAGTATAATACATAAATGTGAGTTAAGCCTAATGGTTATATTAGATTGAATTCAATGTTTTGAATTAAGCCTAATTGTTAGTAAATAGGTTAAGAATAAAAGAGAATGGAGGATTAAAAAAAAGTAATGGAAAAAAAGAGAAAAGAAGAAATAAAAAAATCAAGGAAAAAAACATAATTGGTCAATATTTCTAAAACTTCTCTAAGATTGACACGTAAGCAAAGTCTTCTAAATTAAGGTTATATATATATATATATACATACATACACACTCCACGTGAAGTTGATTAAATCTTAATCACTCAATTTTAAATAAGGGGTTTAGACTTTGAACTCAATTCCGTTAGATTTTAGCTCCTCTTTCCCTCACTCCATCAATTAAGCTCAAAATTTTATTTATTTAAAACTGAATTTAAGTTCTACATTTATTACCTCAAAATACAAAATACACGTAAAATATATTTTTTTTAGCCAGGATGATTCAGCCTCCGAGCCATTGGCGGATCTAGGGGGCTCAAGGTGCCCCCTTAACCCCAAAGAAAAGCCAAGAATTTTTTTTTACGCTTTTAATATAATTTTTACTAAATTTAGAGGTAGAAGAGTTTTAAAAGAGTAAAAGTTTATAAAAATAACTTAGCTTACTTGGTCAGGACTAGTATTTATTGCCTTGAAGTCATGAGTTCAAAGCCCTTTAACTTCACATTTTATATATTTTTTTCTCTCTTAGTTTTCTTCGATTCAAACTAGTATATTTTCTGCGCCAATGGCGAGTAACATAATGATAAAATATTCAAATTTGAAAAACATCATACCAATCATAATTTATTATTTTATTTGTATTGATCATAATTTCTTATTACTAGATGATTGTGGTACTATACATATATCAATTCATTTCATATATATGTGCACGTGCATATAATGACATTTTGTGTGAGATGCATATAAAAATTGAAATTATTAAATTGTGGAATTTATTTCCTTCTCAAAATTTCATGTTTTTATAAATTGTAAGACAACAATGACTCATAATGAGTATTCTGATCTTAGGTATATTAGAATTCAAATCAACATTTGTAAATGTTTTTGCAAATAATAATTAAAATACGTGTACATGTTTTCAAAGCATATTATTTAGATTCAATAAATATAAATATCTTCTAGAAAGCAGAGAATGATATATATTGATATAAATTATAGGTGCAATTAGAAAAATGTAAGATAATTTAAAATATTTAGAGCTTTGACTTGAAAAAAATAATAAAAATAATAAAAATGAAATTTCATTAGATGAAGTAAGGAGAATGTGACACATTGACATCTTTTTTAGCTTCTTTTTTAATAGTTAGATATAGAATATTATAGAATATTACAGATTATAAATTATTAGAAAATGTATAATAAGGAATAAATTATACTCTAATTTAATGCTTTAAATTGAACCAATTGATCAGAAAATAAATAAAAATTAATTTGATTGGTTGAAATCTCTATAATTATGGAGATAATGACACCTAATAAAAAACGATTCTCTTTTAATAGTTAGATATAGACTATTAAGGTTTTCTTCAATATATTTTTAAAAAACATTCTTTTTAATATATACATATAAAAAAATATTTCTCACTTTTTGATAATATTTGTTTTTCTTAATATTTTCAACTAAAAATGACTATTTAAATCACAAATATAATGTTTTCCATAACATATTTCAACAAAAAATAATAATTTTCATATATATTAAAAAAATCTCCGAAAAAAATATTTATCCCTCCCTAAATAAATTTCTAGATCCGCCACTACTAGCCGTCCGATCGAAAACCGTTGGCTCCGCCCCTAGTTGAGCCATCATGAACGAGCTTTCTCTATCATTGATGTTTAGTTAAAGAATCAATTTCATAGGATCTTAATCGTATAATTAGCATATGATTCCATGCCAAATTAAGAAGAAATTAACCATTAGAGGGTAAAAAGGTAAGGTGGAGCAATGCCCCTTGCTAATTGATCGAGAATCGGATGCCTTTATTTAGTGTTGGAAGTCTTGCCATTTTCCGTAGGAAGCATATATTTATGAATGCATCTTATTCCATGCTTTTATAAATTTGTATGTTTTGGGGATTGATCGAGGGCAAGTTGAAATACCATTTGCAAGTGGGTTTGGTTTCATTTTTCAAATTGCTTTTACATGTTGTTCACAAATAGTAATGGGAACCAAATAAGCATCTTCATATTTAGATTCCCTTGTATTCCATAAATCTTTGTCCAAATCCATGCATAAGAAGAAATTTTTGCAACATTGAGTAACAAATTAAAGAATTTATTTCCATAATCATTTCGGTTTAACATAAATATTAGATTAAAATCGAATAATAATCAAAATAGACTCTCAATTATGCTTTAGTTTCACATTTATATAGAGTAGTTAAACCGATTTTCAAGCTGACTTGTTATATACAGGGACAATTTCTCGCCAAAAGCACAACCAATTCACCAGCCAGCATCGAAATTTCGGCAAGTGTTTTTGCTTAAAAATATGTTGCTGGCACTGGCTTCCGAGTTTGATAAAAATTTTGCCGACACCGACTTCCCGTGTCAACAAGTTGTTTTAGGCAAAAACACTTGTCAACACCAAAAGTCCGCTTCCCATCCCTTTTCAGGTCTTAATATTGTGAAATGTATATTTTTGGTGTGTTTGTGTTTTTACACAAGAATATATATATATATATATATATATATATATATATATATATATATATATATATATATATATATAAAATGTTTAGTGTCAATGAATAAATAAATAAATGTTGGAGTTTAATTATGATGGATGAAGCGTTTCTAGAAAATCAATTATCTTTATTATCTCACTTTGCTAACATGTTTCCTACTTCATAGAAATAAGGCGGATAATACTTGAATAAAAAGAGCTTGGAGTAATCAATCGCGATGGGGCTTGGATGATCTTCGCGATGTGATTTGTTTCGCGCTCATAAATATCTTATGTTTTCACTGTTCAATCGTCACTGTGAGTGTAATATTGACTTGATCGGGTTATCTTTGAAAACGATTCGTTACCGTTAGGAGACTTGGAAACTCAAATTCCTAGGTTTCACTCTGGGAAATAGTTGTGGAGCTTCCTTCTTTTTTCTCTCTAAAAACCAGTCCTTGTGAATGAAGTCTGAGGGGTATTTATAGGGCCAAGGTATGGGCAGTCGGCTGAACCTCGTGGGGGCCTTGCGAAGCGGGAGCCACTGAGGGAATACCAATGCGATAGCACGTAGTACTCACTCTCTTAGGTTTAGGGCCAGTAGGTTGGGTGGCCTTGTAAGATTATGCCAGCGCGGGTTGCTGTCAGCAGGGTGAACGATGTCGTTTGGACGATGGGCACCAAAGTGATATGACTAATATGAGCCAATTGTCATTTGACAGCGAGATAAACAGGTGGCCTCATGGTTGACCATGATCACGATCATAGGGTGAAAGGACAAACATGTAACTTATCTGATCGAGAACAAAGGTCCTAAGAGCATGTGCAACCATGGGGTTACTTCTTCCCCTTTTCAATTTTCATCCCCTTATCATAATTTGCCACTTCATATATTTTTTTCACTAAATTATTTTCTACTTTTTTTATCTCTTCTTTAGAGGTTACCCTTGCAACCATGGGGTTACCTTGTTCCCCACTTGTGTGTTTAAACAAATATAAATAACATGTAGTGGGACACTTGTGTGTTTAAAAAATTAAAAAGAAAGTAAAAATAAAAGGGAAGATGTTACCTTAGTGGGAAAGGGTAACCCCTTCCAACCTCTTTCCTTAAGGTTTGGCTTGCAACCATGTGTTTACCTTTTAAGACCTATAAAGTAAGTAAAACTCATGATTGCACATGGTCTAAGGTCTTGTGGCAGAGAAACAGGTAATTGGGTAAATTGTTGATAACTCCTTACGATCTTGAAGGTACAGAAAAGTAGCTTAAGAAAGGGTTATCGCGAAGGTGTACTTTCTTCCTATTAATTTACATTGGGTAACCTTATTTGTGACGTACATTAGACTAACTCCAATGGTTGTGTGCAAATGTCTAAATGTGCATTTTTTTGATATTTTTGAGCTCAATTGGTTACTTTTGGGATGTGTAAATTTGCACATTTGAGCATGTAATGTGCAAATTTGAGCACCTCACCTTCCCCATGTGCAAATTTTTTTTCAAAAAGCAAGACAATTTTATTGGTGTGTTTTGTATGATTTTTGTTTTATTTTTTGTTTTAAATTAATTGTATTTGAATGGTGTGTAAAAAATACACATTTGATCATTGGAGCAAAATGCCAAAAAGTAAGGTGTATTTTTACACACCTTGTGCAAATGTATACATTATAAACAAAACCATTGGAGATAGTCTTAAGACTATATGATGTGCCTGTTTAATAGGATATCGTCAATCAACAAAGGAAGAAAATGTCGAATTTTGGCATATAAATACATTAATTGGACTTGGTTGTTAGCGTGTTTTTTCTCTTTATCTAATGTCTGAACATTGTAATCTATTTCATAGAATATAGATTAATACGAGGGCAATTGGCAAAGGGCTTTCCTCCCGAAGTGTTTTATTTTCAAGATTAAGACTATCTTTGACACAAAACTGTACAATCATCTATCTCTATGGAGCTTATGATTTTCATATTATATAATTTTAAATAAAATAAATATAATAATTTACTTTAATTAACTTTTGAAATAAAAGGTTTTCAATAGCTAAAGCTTTTCGAAGTTTTTTATTTTCTATTCAAAAGTTTACATCAGCTGGCTAAATTTTTCAAGAGAGATAATATTTGCACTCATAAAATTTACTATATGCACCACACCCTGCCCCTCTTGAGTCATACGTCTGTGACTCAAAAGGGACATGATCTATTTAAAAAAAAAATATGTGGTGTATATAGTAAAACTTGCGGTGTAACTATCACATGCTTTTTTCAAACGTACATCATATATATTACCTTATTAACATATAAATAATACAGATACAAATAATCCATCAACTTCAATCATCCTATTAGCTTTTTTTTACCAAACTACATTCTAAGACAGTAAGTGTCTGTTTGGATAGTGTGATGCATAAAATCCCTATCAAGATTCTGCAAGAAGATCGATCGATTTAATTTAGAACCTGCAATCCACTAACAAACGACGTCGGTCGGGGCTAATCTCCCCCGAAGAACCCTCCGATACTCAAGTCAGGTCATTTCTGCCACCCCCCTCTTTCCAATGGAGGCTTATCCTATTTTATGGTGAAAATTAGGGTTTAATAAGGGTTTACCTTGTAAAAGACGATCGCACCCCTAGATCTTTATGAGCTTATTTTAGCCTTATCAGATAGTCCTATATTATGACTTATAATGCACATGCATTATAAGTCATAATATACCCATTATAAGTCATAATATAGGACTATGCAAACAGAGCCTAAAACTTGGAATACCTAACCTATTTAAGGAACTAACATGATTAGGTGAGTGTCATTTTTTTTTTGTTTTTGTTGAAATGACCAAGTTTATGTACGGGTAAATTGCAAGTGAAACTCGTAGATAATACACGTAGGTCCCCAGTTCGAATCCCGGAATAGTCGCTTTTTATTTACCAATTCAAGGAACTATACACTATAAGAGTACGTTGGAAAGTAAATGCAAATGCGGTGGTCCCACATGAGGACGACGAGTGAGTGTGCAGTAAACCAATACTCCGTATTAATATATTATTACCGCAACTTGTTAAATTAGGTTAAGTTTCAGCAGTTCAATTGAAAGGTAAAAGCTCAAAAGTTATCGGTTATGATATTTGCACGGCGAATTTCTCGCCATCGGCATGGTGCCGATGCCGGCTTCCCAAATCGACAGAACATCATGTCGGATCCGGACTCCCAATTCGGCATAAGGGAATTCTGCAGCTTTCGTCACATCAGTCAAATCGACTGGAAAAGCTGGCGCGGGACCTGCATGTCGGTGCCGGACTCCGGATCCGGTTCGGTCACATCAGTCAAATCGACTGAAAGTCGATTTGAACTTACCTCGGGCATTGGATGCCACACTGGGAGTCCGACACCGGCATCCGACGCTGCCGATCTGGGAGTCCGGCACCGACACCGTGCATATGGCGAGATAACGCCGTGCAAATAACAAAAAGGAAAGTTATTTCCTGTTAAACGTTGTTTTCACTTTAACTAAAGCTTGATCGTTACCTACATCAATTTGATGTTTGGTTTCTAATTAACGCTTCAATATTTAATTAAACACCGTTTACCAAATTTTTTTTAAAAAAAATTAAACACTGTTAATTAAGAAGCACTTTATAAAGCTGAAAAGGTAGTTTATTGTATTCTTGTTATAATTAAACCTTGAATTAGGTCATTTTTTTGCCCTTTTGGTCTTAAAAAAGGAACAAGTTGGCCAATGGTAAAATTTTCTTCCTTCTCCTTTGAGTTTGGTTCAAGTGAAAGAGCACATAAATACGGAGTATTTGATTTCTAGTAGCACAATTAATGTAAATGACAATTGACAACGAGTCGAGCCAATCAAGATCAACAAATTAAATAAAACCAATATATTTAGAACCAAACATTATTAAACTTACATGAATTGGATTGGTTTTATAGATCCTATATCTTTGCATAGATTCATTGTATATAGTCGAAATCTGAAATAATAAAAACAAAATCAATGAGCTCTTCCCAATTGGCCATAGGCTTGTTTGGTTTCCAAATACATACTCATTTCGATTGAAAATGTAAGATATTTTAGAACATAATTATAAGTAATAATTTTTTTTTAAAAAAAAATTAATATTTTATATAACTTTAACTCATTAAATTATATTTTAGATCGGAGTGATATTATAAGTTACAATTATTCGGATCTCAACGGTACATTATAAGTTATTTATAAGCAAAGAGCACCGAATGTTCTGAATGTTTCCATGTGATGATATTAAAATAATTGAGAATATATATACATTTTATAATTAAAATTAAATGAAACAAATAATGAACACAAAAATGGACCATAAAATCTGGAGGGCAAAATGATATGAAAAAGGACATGTTCAAATGATTTTGCAATAAGACAGATATTTAAGGACCCATGCAAATTAACAATCACTACCACAGCTGGTCCACTTTCATTACTTGAAGCTTGACTCAACTTTCCTAATAACATCATAAATAGCTTATTTTTACAACACTTTTTTAGCCATTCAAAGCTATTTAAAAACAAAACTAACGTGATATACCTAGGCAGTAATTACTTATTTGGTATCTGTGCTCTATCATTAATTGTTGTATGAAAAATGATAAAAAATAAATAATAGAAATTATCAAATATATGAACTTTAAAAACTACACATTAAACCAAATTCGATACTAAAAAATTTTCGGTTCATTTTTTGGTCCAATTTTACATTTAATGTTTGAAAACTTAATGATGTGGCACTAGGGCTGGTATCTGAGCCGAACAGCTCGAGCTCGGCTCGGGCTCGGCTCGGAAAAGCTCGAGCTCGGCTCGTTCGTAAAGGTGAAACAAGCCGAGCTTGAACATTGTTTTAGGCTCGAACCGAGCCCGAGCCGAGCCCGAACTCGAGCCCGAGCCGAGCCCAAAAGCTCGTTTAGTGTAGGGAAATTACAAGTTTACCCCTAGGGTTACTTGTGATTTTAATAGTCTTGAGCCGTATGCCTCTTCCGTTTCCACAAGTTCAGCCGTTTAGGCTTCCTCTTTCACTCCATTTCCCAGGATTTGAGATCTCTCTCCGTTTAGACTCGACGTTTGCTCTCCAAGGTCTCTCTCGATTGAGAGCTCTCTCCTGGCAGATCTGAGTTCCGCGATTCAACTGTTCATACTTCCTCTTTCACTCTCTTCCCCACGACGACTCGGCGTTTGCAGATCTGAGATCTCTCTCGATTGAAATCTCTGTCCCCGCAGATCTGAGTTCGGCGATTCATCCGTTCAGGCCGGCTTCCTCTTTCACTCTTCCCCGCAGATCTGATATCTCTCCAAGAGCTCTCGGCGAATCTGCCCTCTCTCTCTTCCGAGCGTCAGTTGTGAAAGTTGTTGTGAAGGGTATGCCTATCCTTTGAACCCTTTTGTTGAAATTGATTTCTATCTTCTCAAATCCTTATTTTGATGGATTCTTTTGTCTCAAATTTGTTGAAATAGTCACAAATCTCCCATCTCTCGACATGGTCACTTGGCTTCAGATTTGCAACTGGATAGACAAGTCTACAAATACAATGATTCAACAGTTTGATATATGTTACTGTTTGATGTGTATATTGTAGATTTCAGAATGTAATTTGCATATAGATTATAGATTTCAGTATGTAATTTTGTATATTGTAGATTTCAGTTTGATATAGGTTACTGTTTGAAGTGTATATTGTAGATTTCAGAATGTAATTTGCATATAGATTATAGATTTCAGTATGTAATTTTGTATATTGTAGATTTCAGTATGTAATTTGTATGTTTTACACTTAATTTCAGTATGTTTATTGTAGCTTTCAGTAAGTCAATAAAATTTTAGGGGCATATTATTGGACTGTTTGGGGAATGATAATTTGGAAATTGATATGTGTACACAGTCATTTCTCGGTGAATGAAAAACTTAAACGAGCTTATCGAGCTCGAACGAACAAGCTTTGGCAACGAGCTTGAACGAGCCTGAGCTCGTTCGTTCGGCTTGATCGAGCCTATCAAGCCGAGCTCGAGTTTAGTATTGGGCTCGCGAGCCGAGCTTGAGCGCCAAAAAAAGCTCGTATAAATTTTGGGCTCGAGCTCGGCTCGGCTCGTATCCCGTTCGAGCCAAGCTTGAACATGTCAAGCTCGGCTCGTTCGGCTCGAATACCACCCCTATGTGGCACTATATTATTAAATGCAGAAATATAATGCTTGAAAATAAAAGCTAATTATCAGTACAAACTAAATTCTAAGATTAATTTATTCATTTAATTTGCACTCAAATTTGGTGTTTTTTTACAAAAAATACATTAAACGCTTGACGATGCAGTGCAATGTCATTAAGTTTTCGAATGTTCAATTAGTCGAAAGTTTGACCAGAATTTTTTTCGTATTAAAATTGGTTCAATTTGAAATAGTTCGTATTATTTTTTATAGTTTTTAAATTTTATATTAATATTGATTAATGACACATACTTATGTTCGTATTATTTTTTGATGTTTTTATTTTTTGATCAAGGCTCAAACTCTTGACGTTTTATAATCTCCTATGCTGTGTATGGCAATTACACTTTCAATCCATTTCGGATTTTTTATAGATAAAAATAAATCAACTCACGGAAAATTATTTTCAATTACAATCAATTTATTTATTTAGATTGATTCTAAATAGCTGGTAAAAAATCAGGAACAAGATGAATGGATTTGAAAGAACTGCAAGTCAGGTAAAATTACTGATACCATTGCCATTCATTAGAGCCAGCATTTACAATTACAAGCTCAACTAGCAAATTGGAGCCCCATTTTTTTTTACAGCACAGTAAAAAAACAAACTCAAAGATACTCCCCACCTCACAAACTTACCTCTCGACTTTTTTTTACCCCAACTTTTTTTTTACTAGCTATGAAGCACTCATAACAATAGCAACATACACACCTACCCAATTACCCACACTTTCATCCCCACCCTAGAAAGAACCCAGCAATGGTCCCCAAAATATCCTCTGGAAAAAGACACCAAATTATTTTTTTTCCTTTTTTGCCCTCACAGTTTCAACAAGCAACTGATGAATCAGTACCCAAAGTCATTGTAATCGGAAGCCATGATAGGTAGCGGATTAACGCAGCAACCGAAGTTCGGCGCCGGCGGAGCCACGGCGGCTGCGCCGGAGGCGACGTAGCCGAGGATCTCGGTGAGGGAGTCGAGGCGGTGGGAGAGCTCCGCCACTTGTGCTCGCAGAACGGTGTTCTCCGCCTCCACGTTGAGGAATTGCTGCGTCGCGGCGCTGATTGTGTTGAGGATTCGGGCGTTCTTGGACCTGAGATCGGCGATCTGGACGGTGAGGTCGTCGAGGAGCTTCTGCTTCCTCATCCGAGACCTCCTAGCGGATTCGCGGTTGGACTCCATCCGCTTCCTCTTGCGCTCGTCGATCAGCTGGTGCTGGTTCAGATCCTCCTCGGAGCTCGAGTTTCGGAGAGTCTTGGTTGTTCCTGAGGAGTTTCCGCTGGAAGAAGCCATAGAAAAAACACACCAAAAACCGAGTAGGAGTAGAAAAGGTTGAATCTTTATTGGTTAATTAACAAGGGCGAATTTTTTCAGAGATAGCTACATAGAGATTAGATAGATAGAGAGAGCGAGAGAGGGAGGTAAAATTAATTGAGATATTAATCAAAGGGATGGATTAAGGGAGGTTAGAGGGAGGGGGAGGAGATTAAGGAGAAAACATAGAACCAGTAGAGGAAGACGACGGAGAAGGACTGAACGAGGTGGGTCCTGCGCCTGAAGGAGGAGCCGATCATAAAACCGGAACGGAGGATTTCACTTAAAACTGGAGACATGAAATCTCTAACATTAAGAACAACAAGATTTTAATTCTCATCCAAAAATCAAACCAAATTAATCAAGCAGAAACCAAATTGAAAGAGATTGGTAACAGAAGCGCAGATCTAGAGCCTCGGATCCATTACAGGAAGGAAGAGAGAAATGGAGAAGAAATTAATTGCAGAAACCCCAAATGGAAGATGGAGATTGGAGGAGGAGAAAATGGAGGAAGAGGTTTTTTCTTCTACCTGGAGAGGGTGATTATATAGCCATCAAATGGACATTTTTTAATTAAAAAAAACACACATTTCGGTAAAATTACACAAAGCCAACCCTAAATGTGATACGGAGAACTTTATTTAAAAAAAAAAAAACATAAACGCAAAAAAGTGAATTAAAAATCACTTGATCAATGTATTTTATTGCTAAGTAAAATGTCATCTTATTTTATTATTACTGACTTTTGTCTTGACCCTTTGATACTCGACACCATCCTATTAATTTGCATTCATATAATGTAGAGATCTAAATTGACCTTCCTTCATTTGCCACATCAAGATTTTAACTATATAATAATATTACCTTATTTGATTCATATTTAAATTGCTACCAAAAAAATATCTGAATAGACTTCATATATTTAGAGAATTAGATTTCCATTTGGAAATTCTAACCATAGTCCTAAATTAAATTAGTTAAGGATAATAATATTTACACTAAAAAAATTTACTATATACACCACACTCTGTCCTTCATGAGTCACAGACGTGTGACTCAAGATGCACAAGGTCTATTTTTAAAAAAATAAAAAAAAGGGATGTGTGGTGGATAGTAAAATTTAGAAGGTATAAATCACTCTTTAGTTAATTATAGAGGGACTAAAACCACCGATTAAATTTAAATAAAAAAAATATACGTTGCCAATCATTTTAAAGCAAAAAAGAAAAAAAGAAAAAAATAGACGGAGGAGAGAAGAGGAAAGAGAGAATAGGCATCTTGTATGTGAAACCCAAAATAGAGAATCACTCCCATCAGCAATCAGCAATCAGCAATCAGCAATCAGCAATCAGCAATTCAGCATAGTTGAGAATTGAGAGAGGGGAGGGGAGGGGAGGGGAGTGAAGTTGTGGGGAGGTGATTGAACGCATGTGACTCTCAACAAAGTTCCAACCGCCTGACTCCAGCTGTTTTCCAACACCCCCCACCCCCCTCCCTACTTGAGTATTCTATTTCTTTCTTTTCTTTTTTCTTTTTTAATCTGTTTTTCTAACACGTTAACGGTTAATATTTGTTCGTCTGTAGTCTATATACGTTTTCAACTTGCTAGATTTAGTTTTGCCTAGATCCGTTTTGTAGAGTGTATTTTCGATTTTCTATGGTATATTTTGAAGGTCTTCCATCTACTGACCTGTCAGCCATTTAGATTTAGGTATTTGATATGAAATTCTTACTTAAAAAAATATAAGTTAAAAAAATTATATTTAAAAAAAAATTGTTTTTAATGGGTAGGTTTTTTTTTTGAACTGGAAAGAATTCGAGAATCAAACAACCTTGGTAACTCGAGGGACCGAAATATCGGTAACCGAAAAACAGGAAGGGACAACACACATACAACAACAAACCGGCCAAACAAAATAGAAACAAACAAAAGTGGACAAAGGACGGCTCGGAGATAAGACGCAGAATGTGGTAGCAAAGTCCGCATGAGCTCAGTCGTGGAAGTCACAGAGGGGAGAGGTGACACATGCAATGACCTGGGGAACAACAGTGGAGACCTCATATTTGGACTTGAACAGCAGCAAGCTATCATGCTTCGATCACAAATCCACGACCAAACCGCAACTCAAGAAGACGAACCACGAGCGCAACAAGAGAATTGTTGAGACTAGCTTACTCGAGAGCTCACTCGACGTTTTCCAATTGCTCGAACTCGAGTACAGCGTCCGAGTGTGTTCTGTTTTCTTTTCTGTTGGCAGCACGTGACTTGTTCTATATAAAATCCCAATTCCGTTGTAACAGAACAACTTCTTCTTCTTCACTTCAATTTCAATCAAGGTTATCTGGTTGTGGTTTTAATGGCTTCCTCCTGGTTTCTCTAATTCTGTAATCTTTTATTCTCAAATTGTGAAATGGTATCAGAGCCACTGTAGCTCTCGTTTTCGTTTTCTGGTGTTTTTCGCTTGCTAATTTGTAAGGCAATCAATCTAATCTTCTTCCGCTCAAATTCTCCTGTCTCTGAAATCCAATTCTTGATCGAAGAATGGATCTAAACGAAGATAATCCCAATGATGTCCTGTATCTGCATCATTCCGATCACCCGAGCTACAATCTCTCCACGCAACTGTTGAGAGAGACCAACTACAATCATTGGTGTAGTTCGGTGGAGGTGTCGCTTGTGGCAAAGAACAAGATGAGTCTTGTCGATAGCAGTTTCGCGATCCCAGATCTTGGTTCTTCTCAGTATCCGCAATGGAAGAGATGCAATGGCACGGTGATTGCCTGGATTCTACATTCGGTTGAGAAGAAGATAGCTGAAACTCTGCTGTATTTTCGTACAGCACATGAGATGTGGGAGGAATTGAAATTGAGGTTTGGATCTCCCAATTGCACTCGCCTTTATCAGATACTTATTCAATATTTCTTTGAATGGATCTTCAATTTCGTCCTATTTCACTAAGTTCAAGAAATTGTGGGATGAATATCTGGATCTAGTGGATATGTCGACATGTACTGCTTGTGGTTCGGTAAATACAGTTTCTAAATTGCTTGCTAACCAACAAGTAATCCAATTTCTTGTGGGATTACCAGATTTGTATAATGGGGTGCGTACGAACATATTGTGTATGAAACCTACTCCTCCAATGGGAGATGTTTACATGATGCTTCTTGATGAGGAAAGCCAAAGAGGATTGAACAATGCTAGTTCAATCAATGAGAATGCAACTACATTCAATGCCTTTCAAAGAACCAATCAAAGTAACAGTCAGAAT
This sequence comes from Persicaria tinctoria, assembly GCA_037127255.1. Lineage (NCBI taxonomy): Eukaryota > Viridiplantae > Streptophyta > Magnoliopsida > Caryophyllales > Polygonaceae > Persicaria > Persicaria tinctoria. Next base: position 16,297,310 of record JBANSL010000012.1, read on the forward strand.
GGTGGTCAGTATGGTCGATTCAATGGGTAGAAAGGGGCTTCTCAATCAGAAAACCAAGGATTTCAGTCTTATAGTTCTTTCGGAAATCAGTCAGGCAACCAGAATGGTAAAAAAGGTAAAGGAAATTATTTTTGTGATCACTGCAAGGTGGCCGACCATTTTATCAGTAGATGCTTCAAGATCCATGGTTATCCACCAAATTTCAAAGGGGATAAGTCAAAAAGATTTGCTGCTAATGTGTCAGTTGATGATGTTGATGGTTCCACTACTGCTCCAGCTTTGACAAAAGGACAATATGATCAAATCTTGGCTTTCTTAAGCAAGCAAAGTGGTGGTGACTGGTGAGGACACTAACATGCTGGCAGGTAACAATTTTTGTTTCAATGTTCAGGGTAGTGTATATAATTAGGTAATAGACAGTGGAGCAACACACCATATCTATCCTGATCTTTCCATGTTTAGCTCTTATAAGGTTTTTAATATGCCCAGTTATATCACTATACCGAATGGTCAACAGTCTAAGATTTGTCATGTTGGTTCTAAAAACACAAACTGGAAGCTGATCAATAAAAAAAACCATCGCAATGAAGGCACTAAACATTAGTTTGTAAAGTCGATTTGAAAAGTGATGTACGGGTTACGCCGATGAGTTATCCCTCTCGGGTAGGTTATTTTAAAAAAAAAACATTTACATTATAGCTTTTTTTTAACAATCATTTACGGAATAGCTAAAATAATTAATATTTGAAGAAAAAAAATCATAATATGAATTATTAATTGAACATAAGTTGGAAAATTTTACTGTATTTGTTTTGGTTGTTTTCACCTCCTCCAATTTAACCCCGGCCACTCATTCATCGGCATTATTATAACTTCGTATTCTAGTTTTCACCGCGAGAGAAGGGCTAAATTCTGTTGGAGACTGGTACGATGGGTTAACACTTAACACTCACTAACAACTTCGAGGTGTTATTTGTTTCAGAAGATAAGGGCATTCGCTTGGTCAGTTGGACACAACAAAAACTAGAAGGGGCATTTCGCGAAAAAAATACAAACCTCAGGGGTATTTGGCGAATTATGCAAAAGTTTTGTATACCCGGCGAATTTAGCCTTACCTCAGGGGCACCAGGCGAAAATTCCGTTTCTTTTTTCTTTTTTAATCTGTTTTTCTAACGCGTTAACTTTAGGTATTTGACTTCGTCTGTAGTCTATATACGTTTCCAACTTGCTAGATTTAGTTTTGCCTAAATCCGTTCTTTGTAGGGTGTGTTTTCGATTTTCTATGGTATATTTTGAAGGTCTCCCATCTATTGCCTTATCAGCCATTTAGATTCAAATATTTGATATGAAATTCTAATTTAAAAAAATATATGTTAAAAAATTATATTTTTTTTTAAAAAAATTGTTTGTTATTGGGTAGGTTTTTTTTTTTGAACTGAAAAGAATTCGAGAACCAAACAACCTTGGTAACTCGAGGGGCCGAAATATCGGTAACCGGAAAACAGGAAGGAACAACACACATACAACAACCAACCGGCCAAACAAAATAGAAACAAACAAAAGTGGACAAAGGACGGCTCAGAGATAAGACGCAGAATGTGGTAGCAAAGTCCGCATGAGCTCAGTCGTGGAAGTCACAGAGGGGAGAGGTGACACATGCAATGACCTGGGGAATAACAGTGGAGACCTCAGATTTGGACTCGAACAGCAGCGAGCCATCAGGCTTCGATCACAAATCCACGACCAAACCGCAACTGAAGAAGACGAATCATGAGCGCAACAAAAGTGACGTACGGGTTACGCCGATGATGTAATGTTTGTAATCCTTGTAATTGTTGTACAAAAACATTGGACTATGGTTTATTTTGTATGGTTTGCACAAGCTCTATGTTTGATTGGTTCCTTAGTGCCACGTACCACCTAGCCATGCCGTGACCATGGAAAAGCACATTGGTCCCTTGGCTTGACCAAGTTTGGATCCAATGGCTAGCCATGGTTCACAAGGTGAGGCTAAGTGTGGTATATAGGCCTAAGTTAGACATATGTGTGGGTTTATGTTTCAGTTATGTTTGTTGGACAGAGTTTGGGCTCTCAATTGGGCTTAAGCAGGTTATGCCCATTTATGAATCCCTGAGCCTTGTTCCTTCAGTCAACCGTTGTAACTTATATATATATATATATATATATATATATATATATATATATATATATATATATATATATATATATATATATATATATATATATATATATATATATATATTCTTAAGGGAAACCTTAAGAACGGTAGCACAGAGCTCTCGAAGGTAAGAAATCCCTAATCGGCTTGGGTTTCTGGGAGCTCCATGAAGACGACGATTCCATTGGTGCTCGATTTGCTTAAGTGCTACCTGAGTACCTGGTTGAGCAACGAAGACGAAGGAAAAGACAAGGAGAGGCTGGGAGTGAGAAATCTCAGAGGAGATTTCTCGGTGTCCTTAATCGGACGATTTCTTCCCTATCTCTGTTCATCTTTGTTTTGTTGGTTCATAGTCTAGAATCGTCACTTAGTGCTTGTGCATTCATACCTCTGTAACCAGTTCTTTGGCCTTGGATGCCTAGTGAATTGGGTGAACCTCCCCTCCTGAAGTTCCGCGGATGTAGGAAAACCGAACCACGTAAACAAAGCCTTGTGTGTTCGTGTTTTGTTCTTGTTTGATTTCATTTGTGCGTTTTCGTTTGTCTATCAACTTCGATCTTAAGGAACCCTAGAAACAACCGATGAGTTATCCCTCTAGGGTAGGTTATTTTTTAAAAAAAAAAAACATTTACAGAATAGCTTTTTTTTAATAATCATTTACGGAATAGCTAAAATAATTAATATTTGAAGAAAAAATATCATAATATGAATTATTAATTGAACATAAGTTGGAAAATTTTACTGTATTTGTTTTGGTTGTTTTCACCTCCTCCAATTTACCCCGGCCACTCCGTATTCGAGTTTTCACCGCGAGGCGCGAGGGAAGGGCTAAATTATGTTGGAGACTGGTACGATGGGTTAACACTTAACACTCACTAACAACTTCGAGGTGTTATTTGTTTCAGAAGATAAGGGCATTCGCTTGGTCAGTTGGACGCAACAAAAACTAGAAGGGGTGGCCCTCCCGTCCGCATGTGACTTATGTGATATGTGCGACGAACGAATCTCCACCTCGCTTATTCATTCAATGCTACATTAGTAAAAGTAGAAACCCCATACAAAAAATTGACCATGTAATAGAAAAACGACTAGAAGAATTAGACGAGAATTATGTCTATAATATTTGAAATAGTGACGTAGCAAATGAAAAAACTGACGACTGCGGATACGGAGGTAGTAGTAAGCAAGCTTGACGATTAAAAGACTAGCATCAAAGTCGAATTCGATCTTTCATATGCACTTGCTGATACGTACTGCAGATATTTTTCAATTGATTCACTTTTTATTAAGTATCTTCTCCATTTTATTTCATTTTATTCTTATGACAAAGCCATTCAAATGGTATCAGTATTGTTATAGAGTGGCGGCCGCATGATTTTTTAGAATAGAGGCGAAATTTTTGTTTAAAATATTTTTTTCTCGATATATATAATGAAGAATTTTTTAAATATTGAAATAAAATCATAAATTTTGATATATAAATATGATATTTTATTGCAAAAAATTATACAAAAAATTCATATAATAAAAGTTTATAATTTTTTTCTTATATGTGTGCAACATGATATATAAGTACATTTTTGAAAAATATTCAAAGAAAATTATTAATTTATTTTAAAAAAAAATATGACATTTGTAAATTAAAAAAAATTGATAGGATTGAATAGTGTGGAAAAAAAACTCATAAATTGTGGTTTAGATATGACATTGATAGTAAAAAAAAATTCGTAGGAATAAAAATTAGAAGGATTTTTAAAAATATATGTTTAGCATAATGAATACTCTTATTAAAAATATATTGAAAAAAATATATAAAATTTGATTTAAATATGACATTTATAATAGAAAATTTTTGGTAGGAATAAAAAGTATTACAAAAAAAACAAAAACAAAGAGTTGACACATAAGATGGCATGCACGTGGATAAAATAGATTAGGTCATTGTATAACGTGACTTAAACATATTGTATCATCATTAATTCACGTGTTAAAAAACTAGGTCAGTCAAATTGCACCAGAAAAATGACACATGTACGAATTGCACCAGATGAGATTTCATGACTTTATTATATATATATATATATATATATATATATATATATATATATATATATATATATATATATATATATATATATATATATATATATATATATATATATATAGGGAAGAGTTAAAATGTAAAATATCCTTAGGGTGTAAAGGTGTAAAATTTAATTTTTTTAATGAATCAACACACGTGCTTCACATGTACAGCACCCCGCGCTTCACATGTACATCACCCAGCAGGCCAGCAGTGGCTTCTCTCTCGGCCTCCCACACCCACCTCGAGCCACCTCCGGCCACCAGTCCCTAGCCGCACTCGAGCCCACCCATGTGCGCACCTACCGAGCCCAACGTCCACCTGGTTTGAGCCCTACAACCGCACCATCGAGCCATTTCTTCCCCTACTCACTGTTCGATATCTTGACACTTCCATAGCCCGTCGATCCACCTTTGACCCACCAACCACACCACCCTCGAACCCCCGTCCTCCTCCGCACCCAGCAAGCCCTGAACCACCCTCGGGCGTGCCCATCAGAGCCCCCACCTAGCCCGTTTGTCCCAAAACCGTTGTTCAGACTTCAGAGGCTCGTTATACCTTCGAAAATCCCGATTTTTAGCCTTGTTTCAACTCGAATTTGGTATGATTTCTAGCCATAAACTTGTTTATTATAATTATTTAGATTTTTTGAATGATTTAGCTTGAGATTGAAAACTTAGGGTTTGATTCTGAACTGATAAATATACATAAGAGGGGTGTAACCAAGTTACAAAAACACGCGAACCAAACCAAGGGTCCCGTGGGAAAATACATGTGCCATATACCTCCCAAAAAACTACTCCCAAAACACGACCTATCAACACCCATATCCCTATACATCTAGCCCTCAGAACTCACTAAACTATCGACTAGCTCACTAGCCTCTTCACCCAAAGTTTTTCCCTCCTAGACTTGCATTTGCACTTGATGGAGATCCTATTCCTGCATGCCTTTATAATCTTCGGTGCACATTCCGCGGGCCTGCATTGCTCTCCCATGAAAATCACCTTGTTCCGAGCCCTCCAGGTAATGTAGACAAGAGCACACAACACTAGCAACTTGCCCTGAAACATCGCTCCTTTTCTGGTCTCTTCTGGCTCTCTTTCAAACCACTGTAGCCACTTTTGGAGGGTACAGAATCGAACCCCCACACCAAGCCAATCAAACACTCTATTCTGTATTTCCTTTACCACTCGACACCCAAACCAAAGATGGTATTCGGTTTCTTCTTCCTCCTTGCAAAGCGCACACCAAGTAGCATCTGTTCCCATCCAGTGTTTAATGATGTGCCCAGTTTGCAGCCGCTTCCTCGCTGCAAGCCACGTGATAAAGGACCATCTCTTACACTGGGCTCGCTTCCAAATAAAGCTCCCCCAGTCACAATGTTGGCCATGGTCCCTAACCAAGTCATACACTCGAGTGCTCTTCAAAGCCCCATTCGGTTGTATGAGTGTATCCCATTCAATCGTCCCTTGAGGTTGAAGAAGCACTTGGATCTCATTTCTCACACCTAGGAGCTCCTTCCATGCCCAGGAGTCACCTATTTTCGGGCCAACATCCCAAATGGAATTCCCCCTCAGCAAGTTTTGGTTCGCCCATCGAACCCATATACACTCCTTTTGTGTTTCAATGTCACATAAGAGCTTTGCAAAGACGCTCTCCTTCCATCCGAGTATCTCCTTGATGTCCAACCCACCTTCCTCAAAAGGCTTCGTTACATCATTCCAAGCCACAAGATTTCTGCCTCCTTCCTTCTTGCCATTCCACAGAAAATGACGTTGCAGCTCGGTCAGCTTGTCAATTACTCCTCTCGGCATCAACATTGATTGACTCCAGAACGAGACAATACCACCAAAGACAACCTTGATCAACTGCATTCTGCCCGCATACGAGAGCTTTCTAGTTGCCCAATTCTGCACATATCTGCCACACTTCTCAGTCAGATCACTGTATTCGTGCAAAGATATCCTCTTCGAATGCAGATGCATGCCCAGATAGTGAACTGGCAACTGTCCTTCCTGAAACCCAAGAACACGAGTAATTTCTTCCACTACACATCTATCCACCCCAACAAAGTAAATGGTGCTCTTCTCCTTGTTTGCCCGGAGACCAGACGCCTCAAGAAATCGATCGAGGACCCTTTTGATCACTTGTACAGATTGCAAATAAGCTCTACAGAAGATCAACAAGTCATCAGCAAAAGCTAAATGAACCAGCTTCAATCTTCTGCATTTCGGGTGAAACTTGAATTCATGACATGCCGTTTCCTTCCCCAACATACGGTTCAACATCTCCATGCAGAGTACAAATAGATAGGGAGATAACGGATCCCCTTGCCTAAGTCCTCTCTTTCCTCTGAAATACCCCTCTGGTGCACCATTGATAATGATGGAGAAACCTAGGGTTTGATTTAGGAGCGGAATTTGGGGGTTTTTTCCAAAAGCCAAATTGATTGAAATTGATGATATGGCTGTGTTTTTGGGTTGATTTTGAGCTAATTTCATGTTCATATCATTGTCAAATTGTTTATGGATCATTAGCTAATTGGATTTTAGAATTTTATATTGCGATATGCTTTAGAATTTGGGTTTTTTTGCCAAAAGCCAAATTGACTGAAATTGATGATATGGTTGTATTGTTGGGTTGATTTGGAGCTAATTTCATGTTTATAGCATTGTCAAATTGTTTATGGATCATGATCTAATTGGATTTTAGAATTTTTTTGCGATAAACTTTAGAATTTGAGTTTTTTTTTGCCAACATCCAAATTGATTGAAATTGATGATATGGTTATGTTGTTGGGTTGATTTGGATCTAATTTCATGTTCATAGTATTGTCAAATTGTTTGTGAATAATGAGCTAATTGGATTTTAGAATTTTATTGCGATATGCTTTAGATCGATTAGGTTCTTCTATTTTAGGATGAAGATCATAATTTAGCTTATTAACTCAATTGGTAGAGCAATGTGCGTTTGCACAAAGATGTGGGTTCAAATCCCACATAGGTTACATAATAGACAAGAGCGCAACAATCGCAAATTACTAATCATGCACATCATAATCTTAGTTATCCATTTTTTAACCTTAATTATGCACATTTTAATCTTATTTATGCACTTTAATTTTAAAAGTTGATTATGTATGCACGCCATAATGTTATATATATTTGCACGCCATAATGTTATATATATTTGCACAACATAACATTATATTTGCACATTTTAATCTTATTTATGCACTTTAATTTAAAAGCCTATTATATATGCACACCATAATGTTATATTTGCACAACATAACATTATATTTGCACATTTTAATCTTATTTATGCACTTTAATTTAAAAGCATATTATATATATGCACACCATAATGTTATATTTGCACACCATAATATTATATTTGCACATTTTAATCTTATTTATGCACTTTAATTTGAAATTGTTAAATGCTTGAAAACAAATAGACGATAAGTCCATTTAAAATAAACATTGCATACCGTAAAGGCGGGGTGGCGCTGCCCCCCCTAACCTCCCGCCGGGGAGCTCCGCCCCCCCGGACCCCCTGATGCGCCGCCGGTGAAAAATGATTCAAGACACATTAACAATAATCTTAATTGTGCAGCACCATTTTATTCTTGCACTTTATCGTTTTATTTATACACTTTATATTTGCACAACAAAAAGTGTCGAAAACGGGAAAAAGTGCATTTACCCATAAAATTAGACATATTTACCTATTTACCCATAAAATTAGGCTTATTTACCCATAAATTAAACATATTTCAATTATAAATTTTTATAATTGAAATAGGCACATTTACATATTTACCCCATAATGAATTATTATGTCTGCACAACATAAAGTTATATTTGCACAACATGATGTTATATGTGCACAACATTAAGTTATACTTGCACAACAGAAAGTGTTAACACGAAAAAAAAATCCTGGGACAAAAGGAAAAAAAAAATCTGGCCCGAGAAGGGGGGGCACCGAGGAGGGGGGGCACACGCATGGGGAAAGGGGGGCACATGTTGACATTTTATTAATTAAATTAGGCTCATTAGCAATTTACTTATAAAAATTAGGCCCATTAGATAATTTTACACCTTAAGCAAATTTTACACCCTAAGGTAATTTTACATTTGAACCTTTGCAAAAATATACATATATATATATATATATATATATATATAGAGAGAGAGAGAGAGAGAGAGAGAGAGAGAGAGAGAGAGAGAGAGAGAGAGAGAGAGAGAGAGAGAGAGAGAGAGAGAGAGAGAGAGAGAGAGAGAGAGAGAGAGAGTGTATTGTGCACAAAATATTATTCGGTGAAATGTGAAACATTATTCAGTGAAATTTGAAGCATTATTCGGTGAAATGTGAGTATTGTTTAGGGGAATGTGAAACATTATTTGGTGAAATTTGAGGCATTCCATATAAATTGTAACTATTGTTTAGGGAATTGAGGTTTCTTTTATTTGAAATGGATAAATAAAAAAACTAAACATTATTCGATAGAATGTTATAAATTATTCAGTGGAATTGGGACGTTTTCATCTGAACTGAACGGAAAAAAAAAACATAACAGTGTTCGGTAGAATATTTCACATTTCACCGAATAATGCTTAAAATTTCACCGAATAATGTTTCACATTTCACCGAATAATATTTGTGCACAATGGGGGGTGTGCACTCTGGAACCACTCCCTATATATATATATATATATATATATATATATATATAGAGAGAGAGAGAGAGAGAGAGAGAAAGAGAGAGAGAGAATGGGTAACTTGTGCACACCCCTTAGGGTATATCTTGTGCACAAATTATGACAATTGATTTAAAAAAATAGACGCCTAGGATTGCGCCACATAATAATTGATTTTTGAAAAAAAAATAGAAAAAAAAGCCCATCCTCCCATATCAAGCGCGTGTACAGACGCACAATTAACCTAGTCTTTTTAATCACTTCTAGACTTCCGCTTCCCCTCCTCTTCCCATGGATTGAAGCGGCTTCCCCTCCTCCCATGGATTGAAGCGGCGATTGAGCACAGCGGTGAACGATGAAGGCTGACGAGCGACGCGGTGGCGATGGAGGTGGGAGATTGTGGTTGTGGGTGGCCGACTCTCTCTTGAGGAGCCCAAGCGAGACGGAGTCGAAGAGGCGAGACGGTGGCGATGGACGAAGCGAGTTGGAGACGGTGGTGATGGAGGAGGCGAATTGGAGACTAATTCGAGGAGCCCAGGCGAGTTGCAGGAGGAAGCGATTTAGAATCAACATCGACGAAGGGATGCACAAGGTATCGAATTCATTCTTTTCTCTCCTCCTTTTCGATTTTGGGCAACCGATGCATCTGAATCTGAAACAATTGGAGACGAAGACGAGGTGGAGGTTGATGACGAAGAGCCGGATCCAGCGGCAGCAAGTGGTGACGAAGATGAGGAGGTCGGAGAAGACGGATCCGGCGGCTGGAAGAGATCCTTCACAGTGGAGAACTGCGCCGTTTTGGCGGCCAATGGCTAAGGGGGCGAGCTCCTTCCCCGTGGCCTTCTTCTTCCATCGGCGAAGGCGGCACTGTGCAGACGGAGATCCAATCGGACTGCAATGGATGGGGCTTCTTCAATCTTCAATGGATGGCGGTGAGACGGTGGAGGAGTCTTGGGCGGTGCTAGGATCGGCTCCTCCTACCCTCTCGCTCAGATCCGACAAGGGACCGCTATGCTGTCAAGGAGCAAAAGAAGTCTAAAGATTTCAATGTCGGAAGGTTGATCGAGCTCAATCAGGCATGTGAAGCCTAAGATTGTAGATTTCGGGTTGGCAAAGATCCTTCAGGGCATGGAATCAAATCGTGTAATCGCTAGACCAACTTATGTGTCAAATTTTGGGTTGGGTTTTTGATAAGCATGATTTTGATTTATTATTCGAATTGTTCAGATGAATGTGTCAAATTTTGGTGAGTAGTGATAATGAGTCGGTAAATTATTCGGGGAAATCTGACTTTTTATTCCTCAGAATATGGATTTCGGTTTGACAACAACATAAGACAAAACATTTTTCAGTGAAACGTGAGACATTATTCGGTGAAATACGAATGATTATTCGTATAAATTGTAAGTATTTTTTGGAGATTTGATGTTTTTTTTATCTGAAATTAATTGACAAAAAAAAATTATCATTATTCGGTAACATATGACAAATTATTCGATGGAATTGTTAAATTTTGATCTAAATTGGATGGAAAAAGATAACATACTATTATTCGGTAGGATGTGAAATATTATTCAGTGGAATTGTCAAATTTTTAAACAAACGAAATTATCACCCATAATAATTTATTTTTCACAAAATCATTAAAATTCTCTATATTTTCAGGAAAATGAGCAAAAAAAATTAAAAAAAAAATTAAAGGGGGTTGAGTTACACGTACAGAACTTGAGGGCAAGAGGGGAGAGTGAGTGGGTTTCCTTTAGTGGGTCCCACAAGATTTTTTTAGAAAAAACAAAAAAACCACTTAAATCATGACCATCCATACTCTTAAATCAAAGGTTCATAATTGTGCACAAGATATATCCTAAGGGGTGTGCACAAGGGAACCACTCCCTATATATATATATATATAGGTACATTTTGGAGAACTTCTCTGTATATTTTGATTTTTTTACTACTCTGTATTAGAGTGTCATGTATATCGGTATTAGCTAGGGTATTGTACTATTAGTATAAATACCCATATTAGATGTAATTGAGATATCATGGAAAATAATCAAATGTTAATTACTTTTTTCTCCCTACCTTTACTCTATCTCCTTCTCCATCCCTAATTTCTCTCCCTTTTCCGTACAACTGGACTTATCTAAACTCTAACTTCTTCGATCCCTAAACCTTCATCTTCTTCCCTTAATCTCTCATTTCTTAATCTTTTTCACTTTCAATCTCCTAATCCCTACCAGGGACATCAAAAATTGGTATAAAGCCAGGTTGAATCTCGCAACCTTTATGTCCCGATTTTTTTTCCTGATTTTTTTACCTAAAAATTGGATCTGTTCTCATGGGGGGTGATCATCCATGGCGGTCGAGGAGTGGTATCAACGACTCCGAGAAGAAATTCGGTATTTCATGGAAGAAAATCAGCGGCAATGGGATGAGCGACAGTGACAATATGGGATGAACGGTATCGAAATCGCGAGGAACAACGAAAGGGGATTCTTGAAGAAGCGAAAATGGGATAACGGCACTTGCCAAAGGCAACAAGAAAGCTGCCATCTTTTGCCCAGAAGTAGCACTCTCAGGTGTGTTCTGGTGGGCTAATATGATGTTGTGTTGCAAGTTTAAAGGGATTTTGCTAGTGTTACACAACAATGACAGCAAACCAGGATGTATAGCTCTAACAAGGGGCTACTGTCATAAGGACCAAAGTGCTGTTTGCATGGTTCGTTTGCTGCGGAGAGCATCACTTTGTAATTGCATGACATTAAATGCAATTGGATAAAATCTAACTGCTGCAGTTATATACTCCATCCGATCCAAAATACACGTCGTTTAACTTTTTAACACGTATTTTGATGAGTTAAAAACTATATAATATATTAACTTTTTTATTATCATTTTTTTACAATCTAATACTTACTACCAACAAATATTAAGTTTTAAAAAAATAATTTAAAAAAAGTTGATATTTAATATAGTTTTTACCTTATTCAAATACGTGTTAAAAAGTCAAACGACATATATTTTGGATCGGAGGTAGTAGTAATTAGCTGCCACACAATTTGTTTAGTCAAGCACCCATGTACCTTTTCATTGCAGTACGTGCTATAGCTAGTTTTGTGATTGTTTTGTAAGGTTTGAGGACAAAGCTTCTCTAAGGGGAAGATAATGTCATGTATATAGGTATTAGCTACGGTATTAGTATAAATAACCTTTATTGTTGTAATTGAGATATTGATCATGGAAAATAATCAAATGTTAATTAGGCTCCGTTTGCATGGCCAGTAATTATAACTTATAATGCATAATATTGCATTATAATATATATTATAATGCAATATTGTGCATTAGAAGTTATAATTACTGGCAATGCAAACGGAGCCTTACTCTTTTCTCCCTATCTTTACTCTATCTCCTTCTCTATCCCTAATCTCTTTCCCTTTCCCGTTCTTTCTCTGGACTCATCTAAACTCTAACTTCTTCAATCCCTAAACCTTCATCTTCTTAATCTCTCCCTTCTTAATATTTTTCCCTTTCAATCTCCTAATCCCTACCAGAGACATTACATAGAGATGCTTTAATAATACTTTCTTTGTATCCTATATATAATTGACCCTTTGGGTAATTTCACACTTTATAAGAAAGTTAAAAATGAAAAGAAAAATAGCTACAATTTTAATAATGTGAAAACATAAACCAATGAAAAAAAATAATTATATAAAAAAGTTGGAGTATTAATAGAATATTTTGTAAATCAAATACAATTAAATGAGATAAATTAGCAAAATTAGAAATTTTTATCAGGTGTTCAAATGGACAATATTTTATTCAATTAAAAAGTGATCAAAAGGTCAATTATATGGCGGAGGTAGTAATAAAATATCGTACCAAATTTATTTATTACTAATATTTAATAGTGACATGACTTCAAGACTTCCTTTGCCGTGACAAGAAAACAAATAAAGATTTGATAATATATCATCACCCATCCTAATCAAAATTTCAAAACTTAAGTGACTGAAATTAATTAAGGTCCATGGTATAGAACTACAAGCTGTCCCTTTCAAGGAGAGGCACCACTGCACCACCACCCATAATTTTAGGGTTTGTGAGCGTGCTCAACTTTTTATTTTGTTTTGTTACAAACTACTACATGGATGGTTGAATGGTTGATGATCGACGATTAATGTTGGTTTTATTCGTCTTATTAATGGTTGTGAGCGTGCTCAACTTTTTATTCGTCTTATTAATAAAATAAAACCGGAAAAGTTACTCCATCGAGCTTTCGATATCCGAGTTGTTTCTTCTTAGTCAAAATGTTCAAGAAGACGAGTTCGATCCGAGCCTTTCTCCGAAGAGTACATTCGATGGGCCATTCGAGCCTATGATGATGGGTATCTTCGTTGGAGCGACATGGATGGTGCTACATATGATGTAGTTGATCAAGAGCTCCAGAGGAGATATCGAAAGAGAAGGGCTCGAGAGGATGAGGCTCGACGAAATAATAAGTTTGAAGCACCTTGGCAAGAGATTCGCAAGCTCGCGGAAGACTCAATGCAACAAGTACAAGAAATGCGAAAAGTCGTCATCTCATTGGGGTCGAAGCTATCAAAGCCCACAACACCACCCCCTCCCTCTTCAACGACGACATCCTCTATGGCCATGGGTGTGATACTTAAGATCAAGGAAGGCAAGTCCAATGATGTTCCGATTGAAACTACGAAGGTCATGCCTGAGCTTAAGAAAGACGAGGAAATCATCCAACTTCCTAATGTTGCGCTTTCCATGAAAGAGAAACGGACGTCTGCCAAGGTACCTATCTTTCTGAATTCCATGTCAACTAAGTGGTCGGATGCGACCCCATTCATTCCTTCTTGCTTGCCTTTCACGATTCAAGAAGGAGAGGGTATTCAAGATCCGCTCAAGGAAGAAGAAACATGTCCGAAGGAGTCGCTTGTTTCCATCCCGGATTCGAGGACGAATCCTTTTCAAGGAGAGGAGGATGATCGACGATCAATGTTGGTTGGCGGTTACTAGTTTGCTACGTATTGTGCTGGTGGATCGCACACCGTACGTTAAACCTTAAGTGAAGCGCGCTCTAGTGCCAAGGTGACTATGGCCGGGTTGGGTGCCTATATCGGGGAGGCGTTGGCTCTCTTATATAACCCGAAAGAAAAACCGAGAAAAAAAACTATTTTTGCGATTTTTTTGGTAATTTTTAGAAATTTTAGGGATAAAAGAGTTAAAAAAAAAAGGTACTCCCTCGGTTAATTAAAACTTGTCGTTTACTATTAATGCACGTACACTTTTTTTAGAATGATAAAAACTATATAAAATATTAACTTTTTTTAACATTCGTTTTTTTATATATAAGGAAAGAAATTTGATTCTCGAGACATGCCTAGAGAAACTGAGAGACCAGACAAGCCGGGAGATGGACTAACCATTATGTACAACCTGAAAAAAATAACAGAAGCAAATGACTGAAAGGAAATAACAAGAAGCAAATGACGGAATTGAAAAAGCAAAAATAAAGTACAAGCCATCTACACTATAAACAACAAGTTAGCAGAACCAACGATCGACCACCCAAACGGAAAACGCTCACAGAGAACTCTGGGGATCACTAGCAAACACCTTAACATGGACTCTAAACATAATCAACATGAATCATCACATTTCCACGATGTCTACAAGCTCGACAAACCAACCACCGTTCACATGAAACCTATACCACATCAAGAAAAGCAAAGTACACTAACCCACAAACCAAACCTCTAGCCATACCATTGCCAAAACAAATCCCAAAAACCCTCTCACACCCTCAAGGATGATAACAAGATTGTAAATGTTACCACAAGGGAAACCAAAATAGAGGAAACATATAAGATGGAACATGAATAAATAAGCAACAACAATAAACAGGCTAAGAGGTCGATCAGAGAGCGGTTAGAAAACGAACCAATAAAGCTCACATATCTTTTTTTTTTCTAACTTATCGTTATTTTTTTTTCTTTTTTTTTGGTCGAAAAAAAAATTTAGCGTTGCAACAATGCTTAACGGAGGGCTTCAACTCCTTCAAGCACAAACAGGGCAAGCCGGCAGCGCTTGAGGGCGAAGCTAGGCCGAAGGGGAGGGGATCCTGTAGGTTGGCAGTAGCGGGTGGTCGTAGACCACCGCTACGTGTGAGGAACCATGGCTATGGAGAGGCGACGAGGCGGTGGGCGTGGGCGTGGAGACGCAGCAGGCGAGGGACGAAGGCAAGTGACGGTGGGAGACGATGGGCTATGGTGGTTGGCAGCGGGAGCAAGTGGGATGTCGGTGTGGTGGTGGCCAAGGAGGCGGCAAACCAAGGTGTTGGTGAGGGCGCGAGCAGCGAGAAGCAGCATGCGAGGGATGGAGGCAAGCGATGGTGGGAGATGATGGGCCATCGTGGTTGGCAGCGGGAGCAGGTGGGGTGCTAGTGTGGTGGTGGCCAAGGCGGCGACAAGCTAAGGTGCTTGCTGGTGAGGGCGAGAGGCGGCAAAAAACGGACTCCTCTTTGTGAGCGTTTTAAGGCCGACCTTACCACTGATTACCCCGTAGTTTGAATTAACATTTGTTCCTTTCATCCAATTAAAATCCTAATTTCTAAACCCTAATCCCTAAATTCTACAAATGAAAAACCCAAATTCAAATTCAGTTTGTTACAGTCTTCTAGATTATGTTCTAGGGCTTCGACAGTCATTGAAAATAATATGGATACAATTGCAAAACTTAATCCAACAAAAATGAAAAACAATAACTTGACGTGCTCAATCGAATTCAGCACACCAAACCCCTAAAAAAAACCCAAAATCAGCATAGCTAACAAAGCATGTCATCAGCTAGCTGACAAAGCATGACAAACAGTTGACAAAGCTAATCCTATGTTTAAACAGACCAAACAAAAACTCAACCCTAAAAAAACCACAAAATCAGAATGTCCAACCCCTAAAAACCCGCAAAATCAGCACATCAAAAACCTAAAAACCCCCCAAAATCAGTCTGTTGCAAATTAATTTACATTGTTCTTGATCTTCTTCGTGTTGGTCTGTTGCATATACGGAGGCGACACTGGCGACAAAGGTCGAGGAGGGGTCTGTGCTTGGGGCACCCAACCAGGCAGCATGGACGAAGAAGGAGCGCACGGTGGGGGGTAGAGTAGCCATAATTAGAAGTCGGATGGTAGTAGCAAGGCGGTGGCGGCGACGATTGATGCGGTGACTGTGGGGGTTGGTGGGAGGAGTTTCGCCCCGAAGAACTCGATGAATTACCCATACCTTACTGGGAAGAGAGTGAATGAGGGATTAATTAGGGATTGGGTACGTTGTCAACATAAAAATTTGAATGAGCCATCCTTCATATCCAAGTCGTTTCTGGCGGTGGCCGACGGCTCCAACCCCTCACCGATGCTCCCTCGTCTGTCTTCACCAAATCTCGGATTGGGGTTGTCAGCATAAAAATTTGAGGGAGGCTTCCTTCAAATCCAGGACGTTTCCGACGGTGGCTGGCAACTCCAACCCCTCACCGCCGAGTCACCGGTGCTCCCCTGTCCGTCCTCTACCAGATCCGACCTCGACCTCGCTGAGATTCCTCCTTAATTGACCTAGATCTACAGATTTGCTTGCTCGCAACCTTCGAAACCTACATGGCTTGAGTCCACTTTTTTCCTAGATTTCATCCGCTTGGCGCTCTGCCGGAGCCACCATCGGACTGCCGCCCTTCCTAGACCCTAAAGCCACCGGATCGAGCGTCATCGATTGAGCGGTCATGGAAATCGATTGAGTGAGGATGAGAGAGAAGAGGTGGTGTTGAATTTAGTGGCCATTGTTGTTAATCTAAAAGAGGACTATAGTTACTTTAGACTGCCTTATGAACATTTGCTTAATTTAAACTGTCCGATATATATTTGCTTAATTAGATTAAGAAATTGATCCCTCTAATCCAACTTCCTCTATATTTTATAGGGAAAACTAATTAAAATACCCCGACCTTTGGGGGTATGGTAAAAATATATCATCAACTTTCAAATGTAATAAAAATATCCTGACCTTTGAGGGTGGTGGTAATATATTACCCTGTGTTTTCTCACGGGTCAAAAATGCTAACAAGACACCGTACGCGGATTTTTTACAAGGGTTTTCTTGAACAATGTCCTTAGGAAAAAAATAAAGAGTTGGACCAGGTTCATACCCAATGCCTTTTCCTCCCTCATATCTTTTTCCGTGGACCGTGGTCGCCTCTTGAATTGTCTTCCAGGTCTTCTAGGTTACTCATGGTTCCGGCCTCTTCAATGTTAGTCTTCCTCCCTCATTGTCGACTATCTTGAGTTGTCTCTCTCATATCTTCTTCCCCTTTGATTCGTTCACGGATTTGGGTGGCTAAGTTTTTTTTTCCCTTCTTCGTTGTTGTTGTTGTTGGTTTAGTTTTGTTGTCGATTTGGTGTTAGGAATAGTCGTGTTGTGTTAATTTGAGGCAATTTTGACCAGATTAGTTGCTTGGTTGAATCAGTTTCGTTTTTCGGGTGTAATTTGTTATCGTTTTATTTTTTTCCTAAGAAAGCCGATCAAGAAAACCCAATTTTAGTGCTAATTTGTAAAAAAAGACTTCACGTATGTTGTTTGTCAAAAAAAAAATCATGTATACTATCTTGTCAGCATTTTTGACCCGTGAGAAAATGCAGAGTAATATATTACCATCACCCTCAAAGGTCGGGATATTTTTATTATATTTCAAAGTTGAGGATATATTTTTACCATACCACTAAAGGTGAGGTTATTTTAATTAGTTTTCCCTATTTTATATAAAAAAAATTAATTTCTTTTCTTTTCGTTCACTCACTCCACGAGATTGTACGGTATCTGAATTCTAAAGACTGTAAATCACAACAATGGAGAGAGAGAGAGAGAGAGACAAGGTACACAAATCAAGAATTGATGAATCGAGTCGCAGTGGTGCACGTGCAGCCGGTGCAGGCGTATTATATGTCCGAGGAAACCGCCGATGAAATTCACATGGGGCTGCTATCTCCATCTGACATTCCGGTTCCTCTAAATTTTGGACTTGTAAACATAGCTACCAATTAATAAAAGGGTGATTTAGGTAAGTAGTGTATTTAGAAAGTTCAATTAGCTAACTAGATAACAAATTTGTTAAATTAAATTAGGTAGTCTATTCTCCAAATGGGGTATTAATTGGTCAATGGTCAACTGTTTGACCATTGACCGGTCAATGTTGACCGTTGATCAAATCATGTGAATTTTTTTTTATATATAAATTGATGACATTTTTGTGATGCCACCGTTTTGATGCCATTTTTTATGACATTTTATTTTCACTTTGATGCCACTTTTCTAATGAAATGGTTTGATGACACTTTTTGAATGCCACTTTTTCAAACCTTGATGACATTTTTTTGTTTACTATGATGCCAGGTTGACCATTGATGCCATTTTTTTTTACGGTTGATTACTAATGACACTTTTTATGTCAATTTTTTGATGATTTTTTGTCCGTGATGCCATATCTTTTTAAAGTAGTGTTTTGATGACATTTTTTTCTTTAATGGGATGCCACTTTTTGAAAGTAGTGTTTTGATGCCATTTTTCTAATGTAATTATTTGATGCCACTTTTTTAATCAAATCGTTTGATGCTATTTTTTTTTAATTTAATCAATTGTATATCGATATATTTTCATCGATTCTACTTTTATTCACTGATGAAACGTTTGTGATTACACTTTATTGATGCAATCACTTGTGGTGACATGTTTATTATATTTTTATTCATTGATGACATTTGTGATTACACTTTATTAATCTCAGTCTTTTTTTGATGGAATATTGAACTCGATCATTTGTGTGACTTTGTTTGTTGATGACATTTTTATTGATAACATTTTTTGTTTACTATGATGTCACTTTGATAAGTGGTTTAATCTAGTCGATTGTATATCAATAACATTTTTTTATTAAAAATGTTTTGTTGACATATTTGGGGTGGGTATGGGATAGGATGAGATTGGGGTCATCCAAAGTCTCGTCCCTTATATTTTTAGTGGGGACGGGATTTAATTTATTTTTTAAAATCCCACAATTTTTTTAAATAATAGATGAAATTAATCAAGACAAATAAAAGATCAACAGATAGTAAAAACATTTGCACTAACGGACCATGAGATTAGTAAAGGTTATCAAGTCAACATGACATTATATACCTATTTACTCATATAAAAAATTAATTGCACATTTTGAGTTACTAGCCTACATCGAGAGCTACCTAAGATAATACATTTTATAATAAAATGCATGAATTTTCAAAGTTAATATTGTAATTTCCTGCAATTCATAAAGATCGTATCATTATCCACCCACTATTACAAAGTTGATGTTATTAATTAATTACAACTTCCTCAGGTATAATTGTATAATACTATTAACAAACCCAAGCAGAAGATTAAAAGGGCAGAAGCTACAGAGTATGAATTCTAAGACATTTCAATGACAGGAAGAGCTTCTGGATATATAGACATATACTAAGTGAATGATATGTCAAAGATACAAATGAAACATATCAACTAGCTCCCCATCTGTCATGCATTTTTGCTGTTCATGGGCTGCAAGAATTGTTCTTGTCCTCCTATTATATCGTTTGTCCATTTCGACCCGCTCACCATTATGCCGTTTGCTGTTCATGGGCTGCAAGAACCCCGACCAAATGCCTTCACGTTGAAAACAAGTACATCCTTCTCGCAGCTGTCCTCACCAATTGTAAGTAGAGAAACATCAAATGTCCCACCACCAAGATCAAAGATGAGCACATTCTTACCGCCGCCGCTGCTAGACTTCTTGTCATGGCCATAGGCGATGGCAGCAGCAATGAGCTCGTTGACAATACGCATGATATTCAGGCCCGTAATAACACCAGCATCCATAGTCGTTGAAGTAAGCAGGGAATGTCACTACAACGTTCTTGATGGTTGTACCGAGATAAGCCTATGCGGTTTCCTTCATCTTTATAAGCACGTATCATTGATGAGATCTCTTCAGCACTGAATTGCTTTTCCTCGCCCTTGTAGGTGACAACAATCATCGGCTTGTCAGCAGGTCCGGGAATAACCTCGGATGGCCACAGCTTCATGTCACTCTGTACCAATGGGTCGCTAAATCTCCTGCCGATCAATCTCTTCGCATCTGTCATTTAACATAACAAGCTATTTTTAAGAGAGGTTTTTAAGAGAGGAATCTATATATAACCTTAATTTAGAAGACTTTTCTTACGTGTCAATCTTAGAGGAGTTTTAGGATTATTGACCAATTATGTTTTTTTCCTTGATTTTTTTATTTCTTCTTTTCTCTTTTTTTCCATTAATATTTTTTAATCCTCCATTCTCCTTTATTCTTAACATATTTACTCACAATTGGGCTTAATTCAAAACATTGAATTCAATCTAATATAACCATTAGGCTTAACTCACATTTATGTACTAACTATTGAGCTTAATTCAAAACATTGAAAATAATTATTAGTTGTGACACATCACATTTAAATGCATTATTCAGATTTCAAAATTTCTAAAAAAGTTACACTGATATTGATATTATTATTACTGGGTGATTTAAAATATCTACACTTATGTATTATACTTTAGACGAGATATAAAAAAAATTATTTCAAAATTATAAGATACATTTATGGTAAAGTTTTTTTTATCTTAACTTTTATTAGTATTTTATAATATATTTATATATATTATTAATGTTTTAGTTTTAAAAAACCGCGTCATGGCGCGAGAATTGTACTAGTACCTTCTTTAAACATCAACTACTAATGACATAAATCACAACCACTTTTCTAAAAAAAAACAAAAAAATCACAACCACACATGCCCAAACATATAATTGGAATAAATTCAGTAGACTAAAATGATTTTCCCCCTGAAAAAATAGACTTATGTAGACCAAATGCATCTTTATTCACAAATCAACCAACCTAGACATACCAAAAGAGCCAACAGTTCGAGACACATATAACAAAGCCAGATATGGAATGGACAATTGATTTTTTTTTTTATTTTCTTTAATGGCAAGCCTGATTCTTCAAGCACTTGAATAGATGAGTTCAAACAGAAGGTCTATCTATCGAAGGGGGTTTGGAAAAGAATGAAACTTTGACCATATAACTCCAGAACCTATAAAGACGCCCCTTGATTCCAACTACGTACCTGGTAGTACAAAATTAAGGAAATGAGGGCTGCATTATGAACAAACATTTCAGAAATCTACACACAAATATGAAAGAGCCATGGGTCGGACCTCACCGGCAAAGATGGGGTTAAATCAGCAACCGGGAAGAGGAGAATAGGAGGAAGCTACTCCAAACGGATCAAAATTGACTAGATCATATAACCATAGATGCTATCTATATATCAGTTTTAGATTCTAAATGTGAAATTTGATCAAACTCGATGACAGGACCACCAACGACAATTTAAAAGTCCAATTCATGCAATCGCTTAGAGTTCAATTGATCAATCTACGAAATCTGACTGGAAATGCACATACAACACATGAATGCAACAAAAAAGAAGAGAAAAAATAAATGAGAGATGAAGGACATCAGTACCAATTCGAGGAGAGCTTCTCATATGCATCTTTCACTTCCTCGATGGGGTAATCTTGTTGATGCCAAGAACTATAAAATTGAGCATAGCAACATTAAGCAACATCAACAGAAGCACGAATAAGCATAATCAAATCAAAATACTCAGCAAGTAATCAATAAATAAAAACCAAAAAGAAGTAATAAAGTTGTCAACTAAAAAAATCTCCATTATTTTCTTTGATTCATCGAATTCAAAGCTCTTACCTCATCCAATTCATCGAATTCAAAGCTTGGATGCAACTCTTACCTCAAATTTCTCAATTCAAAGCTCTACCTCACCCAATTCATCGAATTCAAAGCTCTTACCTCATCTAGGCATTTCATCGAACACCTTGGATGCAACTCTTACCTCACTCAATCCAAAGCTATCTAGTACCTTCAAATTGCTCAATCTTGCATCCAGTGGAAGGGGATATCAAATCTCCATTATTTTCTTTGATTCCACTTTAGCAATTAAAACCAACGGAGTAGGAATTACCTTGATCGATCCGGTGGAAAAATATGACGAAGATGACGACATTCCAACTTGCTGATATTCCATATTACCTCTGGTTTGGCTACATAATTGTCGGTGTCTCTCTCCTTCTCCTCCTTGCCCTATCAGATCTAGGAGAAGATGACGAAGCACCACACTAGTCCGGCCCCCTTCGAAATTGTCCTCATCGGCGGCGGTTGAAGCACCTCCGACTCATGGCCGGAATGGAGAGAGCGAGGATGAGCAAGCCGCCATGGGAGCGTGATGAGAAAAAAGAGGGCGAGGCGAGCAAGGTACGAACGGAGAGAGGGATATCAAAGAATGAGGGAGCAAGGAGAATGAACATTGGATTAGGCCTTAGAGTACAGGGTGACGGGGCTAAAAAAAAAAAAAAAATGGTCTATCCCATCTAATAAAAAAAAGTAAAGTAGTTTTTTTTTTTAATACGAGGAACGTAATTAAGACGAAACACCCCTAGCGAAGGAAGCGCCATCTTAGAGCGTCCTTCCGGACGAGATCCTGAAGCACCGGATCAGTAAGCAGAATGTCATCGGCAGGGATGTTGTAAGCCAGGTGCGCGACCCTATCAGCTACCGCATTGGATTCCCTGAAAATATGACGAATGAAAAACGAGTCAAACCCATAACTAATCAAACGAATATCCGAAAGAACAAGTTCAATACTCCACGGGAAGGACCAAATCCCAAGCAGAGAATTGACAACTTGCAGATTGTCGCCCTCAACCAGAAGGTGTCTCACCCCCAGTTGACGAGCCCGTAACATCCCATTTCTAAGAGCTAGTGCTTCAGAAAACATAACAGAAGTGTTGTTGCAGCGGCCCGAGCCAGTCGCCACCACAACCGCCCATGCGTCTCTGATCACGAAGCCGTAGGTAGCCTCACCAGAAGACCTGAACGATCCGTCGAAATTCAGTTTAGAGAAAGGAGGTGGAGGGGTCTCCCAATGAACATTCCGCCGAACCCCTGTCAAAGCCAATCCCTTCTGCCTACTGTTACCCATGAAACGAGATTGAGGAGCAAGGAAGGATTCAGATTGTAAATCAAAGCGGGAGGCTTCAAACCAGCTATGCTTAGTAGTGTTGATGTGGACGCGAACTTGATTAATATCCACGTTTGGAATATTGCCAAAAGTTAATTGATTCCTAAAGAACCAAATAGCCCACAAGGAGTAGAAAATGTCAGTAGCGAAAGTTCTTGAAATGTTTGAGTAAATGTTGTTTAGAATAACATTTGGTTTTTGGCCGTCAAAACTGTGATGGTGCATAGTTCCACGAGGATGTGGTAGCAGGTTCAAAATTGATTTCGTGAACGGGCAATCCAAAAACAGGTGTTGCATTGATTCAGTCAGAGAGTCGCAGAATACACAGTTCATAGGCACCCCAATGTGAGATACCTGCAGACGCTGTTTAGTCGGTAAACTATCCGTTGCCATTTTCCAAAGGAAGTGTTTTAATTTGGGGGGGATTTTTAGATCCCAAATCCAATTACACTTGAATGTACTTGTGTGGTTGCTGTTAGTGACAACTGTGGTTGCTGATTTGGTTGAAAACCATCCCGTAGGGTTCGGGCCCCAGTAAAGACGATCAGCGAATGTAGAAACAGGCAGTGGAATATAAGATATTTGTGTAATAAGAGATTGTTTAAGCAAACCTTTCAGATCGGCATGGAGCCGATGAACATCCCAACAATTGTTTGAGATGAAGCGGCTGACCTTCCATGTGGTTTGGTTATCGAGTAGGGGTTTCTCAAGACAGCGGTCAAGAGGGGTTTCAAGCACCCAGTTATCCTGCCAGAAATCCACATCCGTACCGTTACCAATAGACCACCGCAGCCCCTTTTCAAGCGTAGGCCTTAGTAAACAAAGCTTTCCCCATTGCCATGACGTGTTGGCCTTTTTTTTGTAATTTCTAATTGAAGCTCCTTTGAGGTACTTTGCCGATATGACTCTAACCCAGATATTATCCGGTTCAGCAATTATTTTCCAAAGTAGCTTTAGTTGTATGGCAATGTTCATAGTTTCTGCTTTGTACAAACCCAGGCCACCATTTAGAGTGTCCGCACAGATTCTGTCCCAACTAATTAGTGGTGTGTATCTCTCTTGTTTATTCCAAAAGAAATTGCGATAGACCTTATCCAATTCCGAAAGTATAGTAGCTGGCAACATAAAAGACTGCATGAGGAATACCGGCTGTGCACTTAGATTTGCTTTGATAAGAACTTTACGACCCTCAGCAGAAATTGAGGATGCCTTCCACTTTGTCAGTTGCTTTTTAGTTTTCAGGACAACTTCTGCAAACGTATCTTTATTAACTTTTCCGTTAATAATTGGACAACCCAAGTATTTTTCCAAGGATGCAGAAACACTCATACCCAGGTGGGAGGAGATTGTCGCTTTGGTTTTAGCAGTAGTGTTACCCGACACTTGAAAGGATGATTTGTGATAGTTAATTTTTTGCCCCGACAGGCAGCAGTAGTTACTTAGAATGGAGGTAATAGTGTTGCAGGCAGAAGCCGATGCCTTCGAAAAGATCATCATATCGACTGCAAAAGCAAGGAATGGGATAGTTGGTCCGTCTTTTGTCATTTGGAATCCTAAATTATTGTTTGTGTTCGATTCCTACTGAAGAGATTGAGCTAGGAACTCAGAAGCAATAATAAAAAGTAACGGAGATAGAGGATCTCCCTGACGTAGTCCTCTCTGTGGGAAAAATTGGTTTGTAGGAGCATCGTTAATCAAAACGGAATAGGAGACAGTTGAAACACATTCCATGATCCAACAAATAAATTTGTTCTGAAAACCCAGCTTTGTAAGCACGGCTTGTAAGTAAGGCCATTCAATTTGGTCATAAGCCTTTTCCATATCTAGTTTTAATGCTAGCCAACCAGACTTCCCACGCTTAGATTTAAAAGAGTGAAAGACTTCATGAGCAATTAGGATATTATCATGTATCGATCTTCCTTTAGTGAACGCCCCTTGCAAGGGGTGTATGAATTGCGTAATAATGGGGGCCAATCTTGCAATTAGAACTTTTGTAATGATTTTATACACGGTTGAGCACAGACTTATAGGTCTATAATGGTTAATGCAGCCCGGGTCATCCACTTTCGGAATAAGACTAATGAATGTATGATTGATCTGTTTTAATAGCTTTCCAGAAGAGAAGAAGCTCTTGACCGCTTTTATGACGGAGGGTCCAACGATATTCCAATATTTTTGGTAGAAACCAGCAGGCATTCCATCTGGCCCTGGTGCCTTTTCAGCATCGATCGAGAAAGCAACAATATTTATTTCAGCATTAGTCACAGGAGCAGTGAGCTTTCGATTGTCCGAGTCAGAGACCGAGGGTTTCGGGACATTGAGGCTGCCGAGTATATCAATTGAAGGATCTAATGTAGACGAGAATCTACGCTTATATTCAAGCTCATATTCGGACCTAATAATAGCTGGATCTGTTGTATAGATACCATTTGGTAGAAGGATGGATTTGACAATCTTGCAGTTGCGTTTGATAGATGCAACCCGGTGGAAATATCCTGAGTTGGTATCCGTTAGCTTCGCATGCTTTGCTTTCCCTTTTATTTAGCAAACGCTTCTGTAGTGAGCAATTTGATGCCGAGAAAGAGCTTAGTAGAGAGGACTGAACAACCAGGAGCCGTTGCTCCACCTTCTGTAGCTGAGAGCGTACATTACCAAACGTTTGTTTATGCCATTTCTTGGCTAAAGTTTTAAGTAACTTTGTTTTGTGGATCAATCTGTACATGAATGATCCTGGTAGGTCCAGTCGCCACGCTTGACGGACAATATTTTCAAAATCAGGACGTTTCGTCCAAGCCAATTCAAATCTAAAAGGGCGAGAAACGAACCCAGAATTTTGTCGAAAATCCACTGATATAGGGCAGTGATCAGAGGTAGTAAATGCATGGTGTCTAATCTGTAGTTTACTGAATGTAGTTAAGACGCTATGTTGGGCCAAGCACCGATCAAGTCTAGCGTAAGAGTTATCAAACCCCGAAGGTGACTTCCGCCAAGTGAAAGTATCACCCACGAAAGGGACGTCACAAAGGCTCAGAATGTCTTTAATTCTAAATAGTCGACGAAATCTTGTTTGTGTAGGCACCACACCACCTTTCTTCTCATTAGGTGATTGAATATCATTCAAGTCGCCCATGATACAGATGGGGTTTGTTAATGTTTGTACATATTGTATAAATTGATTCCAGAAATCATCTTTATCTCGATTGTCCGGTGGAACGTAGACAATTAGCATAGATGTAGTTGTATTTGTGTGTTCATCATGATAGTTGAAATGGATGAACCGTTCCCGAATAGTTATTAGATCTATAGATCCCTGCTGAGGTTGCAATGTTTTCCAAACAAGGCAAATACCACCTAAAAACCCAACCGAGGGAGAGAAAGCGATATTTGAGAAGCCATAATGTTTCCAAACATCGACATCCGGGGCCTTATCCGATTTTGTTTCCAATAGAGCTAGGACGTTGATGGAATTGTTAGAACAGAAGGACTCAATTGAAGTCCAGAGATTACGTTGACGAAAACCCCTACAGTTCCAAGTGCATATATTCATGTAAACATTTGATAAATCTGACCAGTTGTGCAAACCGTTTGGCTGAGTAACACCCTTTGTCGGAGTGCTTCAAAACAACCGGTTAAGGAATCTAAATGAATGATTGTGAGATTTTGAAGATGAGAGATATAGCTCATGGCCACATTGAAGTGGTATATTGCTAACCATTGTTTGGTGCGGTGTTTAAGGAATGAGGAATCCTCATGCAGTTTGGAGATTAATCTGAATTTGTAAGGAACAATCGAGGTGAGTCCACACCCATATTGTAGGCAATACTTGGTATAATTCAAAATTATATTTGTAGTAATTTTTTTAGGGGATGAATTCCCATGTTCGTGTTGGAGCAGGTCATGCTCAAAACAGTAAAATTCCCTAGGGCAGGCAACAGGATAAGAAATGACACGCCTTACAAGGCAACCAAACCAAGGAGCCCGCCTAAGAGAAAGGGAATACAAAGGAATACATACACGAACGTACAATCAAATAAAAGAAATAAAAAAGAATGACCGAAAGCCTCCAAACCCACGGAAGGTAGTGTCATGAGCTAGAGCATGAGAATATCCCATGGACCAAGGGGAGCAACAGCAACCATGACTGCTGCGCAGCCACCTGAAACCAAAAAAATAGATCCCACACAGCAACAGAGTAGCAAAATCGAACAGTAAGGGCAGGCAACAAGTGGAATAACACTTATAAAGAGTAGAAGGCATAAAGGAATTGGTCAGAAAGGACCAAACACGGCCCAAAAACAGTAAGGAGTGACTCAAGGCAGACGCAACTACAATCAAAAGAAGAAAGCAAAGCCGAGTCGAATGGCCAGAACACCAAGTGCGAAATAACTCCTGAATTATAACCACTTGCTTAAATAAAACCAAAGCAATCAAAACAAACCACATTATATCATGAGTGTGCCTAATAAGCAAGCAAATAGTGCATCGGTTATTTGTGAGTCTAGTGGAGGCGAGCAGCTGAAAGGCATGAGTAAGCAACATGTTGCAGAAAACGGACACGACCGAGTATATCAAAAGAGGTTTATTAATAAACAAAGGGGCATAGTGATGCAAAGCAAGCCACGGGTACAGAATAGCAAAATGGGGATTGCACAAGCAACAAAAAGGCAGAGCCCCCTCCCACGGCTTGGTAAACATCAAGGAGTCGACACTTGACTCAAAAGTAAAGCGAGAAACATCCCAAAGCGATAACTGAAAGCTATACATAAAGTTTATCATAAAACCATAGTAATTAGAACTTGTGCTTCTTCAGCTGGGAGGATGTTGAATCCTCCGTCGGCTTTTCCTCACGGCGCTTGCCATGCTCGGTTGACGTAGCTGGTGAGGAGATGTGAAGTGCTCCATACCTGTGAATCATAGAATTATCCGAGTTGTTGTAGTTACCAGCTTGGAGCGAGTCATCAGAGCTTGCTTCCTCCCTTCCTCCATCAACAGGAACAAGCACAGAGGTGGGCGACGGAGCGTCAACCTCCATAGGCACATGCACCAGCCCAGCTGGTCGTCCATCCTGAGCAAGAGCAAGCGCAGGCTGCAGAGCGGCCGGGGTAGCGACCCAACCCAGAGCTTCATCCTTAGAAGCAGGCAATTCAGCCGCAGCAGGTTGGGAATGAACAGGGTCAGCAGAAGAGGCCCCCGAATCACCCATAGCTTCAGAAGCAGCAGGGGACCCAGAGACAGCAAGGAAGGATACGACAACACCCCCAAAACCCTCCATATACGGTTTAAGGTTAGACTTAGAGCTAGAAACTTTGGCTTTAGGTTTGGGACCAACCGTAGTCCAATCCAGGTCTGTAGCAGGAGGTTTAACAAAGTGAGAGCTCCTAATGGTGACCCTATTAAGGGGTTTCACGACAACACGAGAAGGGCAAGTCTCAAACTCATGGCCAAAATCGCCACAAAAACCACATCCCTCAGGGAAATCTTCATACCAAAGACGAAGGGGCAGCCACCCACCCAGCTCACTAGGCACGGCAATCTCCCCAGAAAGGTTATCAAGATCAACATTAGCACAGAACCTCGTATAGCTAAGGCGCGCTTGTTGGTGAGAGATTTTGTCTAAACGAATAAAAGTGCCCAGCTTAAAATGGTTGACAATCTCGGTAAGAGCTTCCCTACACATAAACTCAATAGGCAGACGAGGAATCCTAACCCAGAGATCAACATGGGTGATAGTGGTAGTATACGGGTCAAAAGCAGGGAACCAATGAAACAGGACCATAATTTGGCCAAAGAAGTGGTAAGGGCGACTATCCCACACCTTTTTTAGGTCAACCAGGTTAGTAAATCTCACCTCAAGCCAGTCATGGGATCGATTAATGATCTCAATAGGGCCGGAGAGGTTACGCCAGGTACCCTTCATCTTGATATACAGACCATCCAGATCATCAATCCCCCTAAAGAGAGAAGCCAACAGAATTTTATTGTGGGACACAACAGCAGTAGAGCGAAGATGAGTAAGTTTAGCAAAAAGATCTTCAGGTGTGGACTCACAGTTGGGAACAATAGGAGCAGTCACCGAGGGGGACCCCTCAGCCACCTTGGCCTTTCCCTTTTCCTCAGCCGACAGCCTTGGCGCAGTCGTAGGAGCGGGGGAATTAGTAGGAGGATTCCCCACAGGGCATGAATCAGTGACAGCATCTTTGAAGGATTTAGAGTTGGGATCCATTGTATTAGTTAAAGAGAAGGAGGAAACTCGTTTGCTCAAACCCAGGTAGAAGAGATGCAGTAAAGATGAAATCAAGTAATTAGGAAGATTACTGTGAGTAATCATCAAAGCATAATTCGTATATAAAGGGGTGTTAACCGTGGTCACCAGATTAGGCAAGTGGGTGTGAGCCCAATGGTTAGGGTTACTAACCGTGGTAGATCTGTAATTAGGAGAGTAATTGAGTACCTGTCGAATCTCACCAAGCGGTGAGTGAAAATTGAAAATCCATCCCTTCCACCGCTCAAACGAACGGCCACAAGGTGGTGCCACCACACCACTCCGAGCCTGCGGACCAACCGGCCTGATCATAACAACCGAAGAGAAACCCTGAAGAGCCTCCACGCTCGAATCAGCATAAGACAGCACACATTCTCTGTAAGCAGGTTGAAATTGATTAGGAGTTTTCACCCAGAGTGCATTTATTGTATGAACAGGGAAGCAGGTGACGGGAAGGACCTCCTTGAGGACCAAATTAGGCCAAACAAGGGTGGTATTGTTGCTTTGTGGCTGGGTTTGCAGGTGGTTTTGTGGAATTGGGGAATTGCATGTGGGCAGCGGCGGCTTGGGGAAAGAGGTGAAGGCGCGTACGGCGCGTTGATTGTAAGGAGTAGGGTTTTGTTAAAAAAAAAAGTAAAGTAGTTAATTACCTAATGAAATGTGCCCAGGTGTACAAAACACCAAATTTTCTTTTAATAAAATACATTACTCCGTCTAGTTCATGTAAAATAAAATGATATAAAACCATTTTATTTTGCACACAAATTGGGACAAAAGATATTTATAATTAAGGACATGTTTGATGGCTGTACTAACTTGTAAAAATGACTGTTGCATTTCTGTATTCTTTGATTCTCATGTATGGCTAAGACCATCTTTAACAATAATACTATGAGTATCATAACTAATTTAAAACATAAAAAATTAAATTAAATGTCAGATTTTTTATTAAACCAATGTAAATATGTGAGAGGAGTATCATACATATGATACTCACTTTATTGGTTCTCCCTCACTTTTGCATTTTTTATTTTTTTTAATAGGTTATGATAATCAACTAGAGTACCACCATTAAAGATGCTTCTTATTAACTTTACACACAAATTAGTCTCATTTCAAACATTCTATTCCATTTTATTGTAAAGTGAAAGTTTGATTGTCCTTTTTTTTTTTTTGGCTCTTGCTGCTCTTGGGTTTTCCTCTCAGTATTTGGGTTTTCCACGTAAAAATTTGTGTGCTCTATTTTGTCGTATTTTCTCTCCGTTTGTCATTCCACTCATCCTTCATACCACTAAATCCTTACACGTTGAATGAGGCGGGATATTTCTTTAGGTCTAAATTTTTAAATTAGAAAAAGGTCCAAGTGCAATTTTTAGGCCTTGTTTGGCTAGGAATTGTGGGGATTGAGGAGATTGTAGAAAGTACATCGATTTACGAGTAGTGGTGTTTGACATAGGATTAAGAGGATGATCATTGGGGGACTAAGAGCATCCACATAGGGGGATTTTAAAGGGTTTTTAAGGGGACAAAATATGAAAAAGTAGGAGAGAGGTGAGAGATACACTAAAAACCCATGAGAGAGTTTTCATCTTCCAAACTCTCTTAAAACCCCAATCAATGGGCCCCATCCCCACATATTACATTCTTTTACATGTTTGGTAGTGGGAGTTCAATTTTTTATATTCAAATTCTTGTATATTTTTTATTCAAATTCATTATAGCTAGTTTTTATTCAATTTTTTTTATTCAAATTCTATTTATTCAAATTCTTGTATACTTTTTATTCAAATTCATTAAATTCTTGTATAATTTTATATTCATTATAGCTAGTTTTTAGTAATTAAATGGAAGAAATAAAAAATAATCTTTTTATGTTGAACAAAATATAATACATACATAAATAGATAATAGTTGGTGAAAAGTAAATTAAGAAACTCTAGAAACTTATATTGATGTGGACGAAAAAGTAAGTTGGGATTTTTAAGGAGAGAGAAGGTGATAAAGTGATATTAAGAAACTCTAGAAACCCGCATGGATGCGGATGGTCTAAGAGAATTGTCAAACAATCCTGTTTTTTGAGATTTAGATGATTGTAATGGGAGATTATTGCATTTTTTCCTTACCAACGTAACAATAATCCACATTACGTCAAACACTAAGATGATTATTTTTATAAAATAATCTAAATCTCCTCAATCTTCATCATCCACAAAAATAATCTTCATCCTTAAAAAAAACAATCAACTATCAAACATCCCCTTAATTATACGGAGTATCGAATATTTTCCTTTTTTTTTAAAAAAAAAAATTAGTTTAAACCTCCCTCAAGTCATTTCCAATTTTGCTACTTGTACGTAGAGCTGTTATATGAACTGAACAACTTGAACTCGGCTCGGGATCGGCTCGAAAAAGCTCGACTCGAGCTCGCTCACTTATTTAAACAAGCCGAGTTTGAACAAAATTTTAAGCTCGGTTGAAAGCTCGACTCGTTCAAATAAAGCTAGAATAGCTCGAATTCTATGGAATTTCAAAATTTTCCTTTAAGTTAACATGTTATAACCAAGTAGAACTATTTAAAGCTCGGCTCGAGCTCGTTCATTTAGTAAACAAGCCAAGCTTGAACAAAATAAAAAGCTCGTTTAAAAACTAGGCTCGACTCGGCTCGAGCTCGTTTAACAAACGAACCAAGCTTAAACATGCCAAGCTTGACTCGTTCGGCTCCAATAACGGAAAGTGATACACATACACCTAGTGTATGTTGTCTATTTTACACCACCAATAGAAAATTGACATGTGTTTTTATTTAACTATTATTTAAGATTTAAAATGGTTAGTGGTGGAATTAAAAGATATTTTTAAGGAGAAAAAAAGCAACTCAATTACGTATTTGTAATAAATATTTTTACTTTATATATATATATATATATTTATTTATTAATATATATTTATTTAATATATATTTATTTATTAACTACTACTGTGAATTATTATTATCGTTATTACAATTTTATTCACTGCCCTTTTCTTCACTTTTTAATTTATTTTTTTTTGGTCCTGTTTAATTTTTTTTTTGTTCTGCTCTATTTTGCAACTTCAATTAATTATCAAATCCAACTTCATTAAATGAACAAAACATTGCATAATTGAATCAAAAAAATAAGTTCAACTACACCGTCATTCATTTATACAGTACGGTACTGTATACAATATATTACCCTCATTCTCTAATTACAAGCTATAACTTGTAGTACATATTTGTGCCTGTATACGCACATATAAATTTTGTTATACACTAATAAAAGATGCTCCTTTCACCAAAAAAAGAATAATAAAAGATGCAAGATAGATAAGCACTTTTTTTTTCCAATTCATACAGACAACTCTTGATCTATTAGAGTGACAAAAACAAATATAACTTGCATTCTTTTATATTTACGTACTATATATAATACGGAGTATATTTTGTGGCAATTATAAAATTAAAGTGACATAAACAAATATAATATATTTTGTGCCAATTGAGAAAGATACCCTATAAAAAAAAGCGACCCTAGGAATCTAATTTAAAATTTGGCTAATGTATTTTAATTAAGGATATATTTTTTCTAAAATGAAAATCTTAGAAAAGCCGAACAAATTAAGATACGTAAAGCTTAAGCTTTGTTTTCCCGGGTAAACGGGTTTCGGGTTGACTCGAACCCGGGTTTGACCGGATTTCGGGTCATTTCGGATCGATTTCGGGTTTGCCAATTTTTTCTTTTTTAAATTAAAAAAATCAAGATTTGATAATTTTGTGATAAATTATAATTATATAAAAAAAATTAATTATACTCCGGGTTGAAACTCAGATTGCCCGGAAAATTTCGGATTTTTCGGGTTCGGGTCGGAAAAAAATTTTGGGTCAAAATTTCCGGGTTCGGGTCAGAAATTTTTCGAGTCGTTCAGGTCGGGTCACCGGGTCGGGTTGTGTTTTGACAGGTCTACTTGCATGTACTTATCTCACAAAATTAGTAATAAGTATAAAATTAATTTAAAAAAATTATTTAAAAAGTTAATATTTTATATAATTTCTAACACCTAAAAAATGTGCGTGAATAGTAAAACCTCAAGTTTTAATTAACGGAGGAAGTAATTGTTAAAATATATGTTGTATTTCGTTAAAAGGTTTGCTAAAAGCACAATTAAGTTAAAAGATATAAATAGTTTTTTTGTCAAAGAAATATAATTAGTTAAATTAAGAATTAGTATACTATGCTATGTTTCTTAAGAAAAAAAAATGAAAGAACAGAAGAACTGTATTCTACGGAGTAATTAATAGGAATAATAACAGTTAGATTAAGAAAAATTAATTGTCACCCTTAATTATTAAGGAGAACGAGAGTTTTTTTTTAAAAAAAACAAAAGAGCAGTGACATGTGGCAGCAACTTATTGGTAGTGTATGTTACAAATTCTACACTAAGTGTATGTGTAGTTTTGTCCTCCAATAACACTCTACTTGTACGGCGGTTGTACGAATGGACATAAATAGAGTTTATTGGGCCTTATTACAGAAGCCCAACTTATATGGGCCGTCGGAGGAGGCACCAAATTTCCGCTCTCGTTTTGAATTATTGATTATTAATATCTAGATTTGAAAACGTGTTGCAACTTGCACGCCAAGACTCTGAAGAGGGTCAACTCGAAGTCGACTTTACGAAACACAACCAGAACCTTCTCGTTATCTCTCCATTACCAGATCTTTGCTTGTTTCTGGCATCTAATTCAAGCACAGGTTCGTCCTCTCCTTCATTGCTCTTCTTCGTCCCTTCGAATTTGAGCTGGTATCGTTTGTCTCTTTGCTTCAATCTGTCTTTTTCGGTCTCCTGCAATGGTCTGGAAAAATCCTCACTGTTGTTTATTTTTGGCGAATCGTTGTTTGTCTTTAGGTCTTCTCGTTTACTTGTTACGTCGTTCCTGGCTTGATGTTGCTTTAAAGTTTCGATTTTGGCTGATTCAAATGGTTTTGTACTCGCAATTGTGATTTTGCCCTAATTGAGGGTCCTGTAGGAATTGGGATGAGAATGACTTTCGGGATTGGGGAATTCAGGATTGACATTGTTCATTCATGCTCCGACATTTTTTTAGTAAGTGTTAGTGGTGGATGTCGAAGGAATTTCGGATAGTAAGCATGGTTTTGATATGTTAATTTGAGTCAATTTCTTTGTTTTTAATGCTAGATATAGTGAAGTTGGAATGTCCTATGGTAACCTTTTCCTTAAGAATTAATGACTTCCCATGTTTGGACGCAAAATTCCCCAATTAAGCACTAATGTTTGGACTAGGGTTTCTTATTAGGAGTACAAGAAGTAGGGGTTGTTTTACACAAAGATTGTTTTTCCCATGAGCCTGGTATGCGTAGGAGGAAATATTTTGCCTTTTATAAAGGATGTATTTTCATTATCAGGACCCCAACTTTATGCTATACTTGTGCTGGTAACAAAATTGACAATATAAAAAGAGAGAAAAGCAAACACATTGTTCTAATAGAAGCATCTTATTTTTCTGATTTCCGGCAGAAATCTAAGTATTTGTTTGCTCCAAGAATTGACAATATCGAAGGAGTTTGTTGTGTGCTTGGATCATTCGTTGATCAAGTTTCCCAGAGACTCTCACCTTTGGAAGGTCTGCATGGTAGGAGTGCCAGAGAATCCTCCATCCCTACTCCGTTCTATGGATGCAGCTACTTTAGGCCATCCTATAGGAGATCAGCCACATGGGCGAAGATGGTACTTTAGCAAAGAAGAAATAATAGATCACACTCCATCAAGGTTGGATGGAATTGAGTATATGCAAGAGTCTTTCATGCGCGATTTATGTTGTTCTTTTCTCGATGACCTGGCTTCCAAGCTCCAAGTGTAAGCCCTTGTATCTTTTTTTTTCACATCTTGTTAAGTAATATGATATACACCAATTATGCCTTCATCAATCATTATCATATGGAACTTATAGTTTAGTGCCTTTTCCAATTTGCATCCGAGGGGTATATGATGATGAAAAAGTTGCCCTTTTTATCTCTCTTGCATTAACAGAAGCATGCTACTATTATTGCCTATTGGGCTGCTCATGCATATTGTTCACTAATAAAATTGGGAGAGTTGTGCCTCAGTTATTCTAGTTTACACTGTTTGTCTTAAACAAATACGGAGTATTTTTTTTTCTCATTGCTGGAGTATATTCCGTATGCATATAACTTTCAGACTTATTTGTCAACAAAGATGGCATTCTTTTGAAAATTTTGCTTTGAACTAGTGAGTTATGAATCTGGATGTGGTAGCCTGGTATGGTAGGTCAGTTTGACTTTCATTGATGGTTATAGTAGTTTCTTTCAGCTGTTCATAACATTGATATTATCAAAACCATGCAGTGGTTCGGCAACATTAGCAACAGCTCTGATGCTTTGCCATCGGTTTTTCATGCGTCAGTCTCTTGCCAAGAATGATTGGCAGGTAACTTCATGCTCTTTATGACATCATATGTCATGATTTTTCTTTCTTTTAATGTGTTCCTGCTAATTTTTATTAATTTAGAGTTATAGAGCATTTTAGTATCTGTTACATGCTACGTCTCTTGGAGAATTATTTGCACTGATCACAAGGCAGGATTTTAGGAAACAAAATGGCAAAACTTACTAAATGCTATTTTTTTCCTGAATGCACATATATTGGCTGTGAACTGACAAAGAATTTCAACACCTTGGTGTTAGATGTGAAATAGACGCAATTAGTTTGAATCGAGTAATTTGGTTCTCTTAAATCTGACTTTCCAATTGTGTGCTAAAGTTGATGGTGTGCTTGTTCTTTGGATCCTTCTTTTTAAAGACTGTGGTTTTAGTAAGTAGTCATTCTGAAAAGAGCCTGTTATAATAAATCTATATTTCAACAAGACCATATTTGCTCCCCCCAAAGAAAACATCATATTGGAAAAAATCCAACGATCTTGTTTTAAGACCTTGTCAAAGTAGCTTATTTTTTTCTCTGAACTTTACTTTAAAGCATGTTTGAGTCATTAGTCAAAGAAAGCATCAATTTCTAGAGTTCAAAGATGCTGTACTTTAGGTAAAATGAAGAAGAGTGTGTTTTGACTGACATTGTTTTCCCTATTCTGAGAAACACTTCGCCAAATTGTCACCCACTCTCTACAAAATGGACCTGTATACTATATATGGACAATCGTGTTTTTCTCATTACATGTATTAAATTTATAACCATTTTTCAAATAGAATAATTGTTATTTTCTTATTTTAATCAGATAATTGCTGCTTCAAGCATGTTCCTTGCCAGCAAGATTGAAGATAAAATTCTTGCATTGAAGTATATTGTTGTAGTGGCCTATGAGCTTATGTACAAGTGGGATCCCTCTGCTCCAAAGAGAATCAGACAGAGGGTGAGGCTTATGCATTCGGCTTCTTTATGATTTCTACCCCTCTGTATATGGTGCAGTTTCTGATCTCTGGTTCATATGCTTAGGATGTTCTGTCTAAGCAGAGGCAGCTGATTCTAGACGGGGAACAACTGATATTAGTGACAATTGCTTTCGATATCAATATTGAAAATGCCTATGAACCACTTATGGCTGCTTTGAAGATGCTGAAGCTCTCAGAAAATCAAGTTGCAAGAACAGCTTGGGATTTTGTGAGCTCTGGGTAAGCTCTTTCAGTCTCTTATTGTCGCTAAAGTTTGATTTGAAAGAACTCTTCTCTTATTTTCTATGGGATGTTGACTCCTTATTAAACATGGTTTACAGGCTCCGGTCAACATTGTGCCTACAGTATAAACCACACTACCTGGCTGCTGCTTCTTTGTTTCTTGCTGCCAAGTTCAAGAATGTGAAACTTCCAATGGATAGAGAAAATGTTTGGTGGCTGAAATTCAATGTAATACCGAAACGGTTGCAAGGTCTGCCTTAATTTAATTCTCAAAACTACTATGCAATAATTATATGTTGGATCTTACCTTGCTGTTTTGCCTGCTTTTCCAAGCAAGTCTTTTTGCTGGTCTTTGATTATTATTTTCCTTCTCAATACTTTCAGAGGCTATTAAGGATATGAATGAAATACTTAACCAGAGAAAGGAACAAAAGTCGGCACCAAGACAATCAGAAGCAAAAGCACCAAGCGTGAAGACACCAAAGACTGAATCCAAAAACTCAGCCACTCTTGGTTCACCGTCATGCATTCCTAGTGGATCAACCTTAACACACGAAGATAGAGTGGACACAAGTGCAGGCACAAGCAATCACCTCTCCTTAGCTCAGAGCTCCGGGCCTGGAGATAACCTTCTTATTGCAGAGAAGCAAGCATCAGAATACGTGCCTAGTGATTGCTCCAGTGCAAATAGTGTTGTAGAGGATAGCGAGGCTACTGGTTCGACGAGTGCAAGGAACTCTAAGCCAGAGACAGTAACTGGACATGTCAAACTGGATGTGGCTCGTCTAAGAGAAGCCCTCAAAAGGACGAGGAGTGAAAGAGATACCTCTAAGAGAAAAGCAGAAGCTGCTTCTGCAAACAATGTTGGAGAGGCGGATTCATGGGTTGCAAGGGAGCTTGAGCGAGGAGTCGAGCAGGAGTATGGCCTGAAAGTAAAGAAACAGAAGGTCATGTAGGCGGATGGCTGCCAGTGTTGATCCAAAGAACGCGGTTTTGCAGTAATCTTAGGGTGTGTTTGGCAGGGCGTTTTGGCCATTGAATGAGTATCAAGATGTTTTTACCTTATCAATGAACAAAAAGTACCATATCAGCATGACAACATGGCATCCCAAACAGACCCATTTGTGACATACAGACAGTTTTTCTCCCAGAGAACATTGAGAGATTGTTGTATAAGTTATAAAATAGCTTGTGAATATGCTTTCTCGGGCGAATTAGAAGAGGTCTGCAATAGAAAATTCGCCGCATCTGGATCTACATAGCTTTGAAAGTATGACATTTAACTGATATGCGTGTTATGGATTTGTGATTGGCGTAGACAGTCGATGGTCTAATTTGGTTCTGCTGAGCTCTTGGTTGTGACAGAAAGAGTTATTGTAAATTGCAAGTGAACCAGAGGGAAAGGAAAGGGAGGTATTTCCATGGTAGCCATTTGATAGGACAGTAAGATTTGGATTTCATTGTGCAGATAACAAATTGACAGTAGCCGGAACAGCTGCTGATATTTGTAAACTAGATACAATTCATTATTCTGTGTAATACTGAATTTTATTCATTTATTAATCAGGAAATGTAGAAATGTTTTTTTTGAATTCCTAATGTAATTTTTGCTGTTGATTTGTTTTAAAGCAGAACTCAACAGGAATGATGTCATATAAAGACGCAGATATGAAGAATCTACACAACATATGCAGTGTTTTGAATGATTTATACTCTCTTATTTACTGAGGCTGTTTTAAAGATTGTTGATGCCACTTCAGGCCGAGTGAATGGACTGGTGCTATAGCGTACGAGTTCAACCTTTTGTGTAGCATGATGGAAGCTGCAAACAAAGAACGCAATGAAGATGCCAGTAAGCAATTCCATTAAAATTTCATGTCTTATCACTACTGCTACTTGTTACTTTCTGCCCAGTACAAAAACGTTACTAGTTTCGCCGTGCTAGTTAAGCCGTTTGCTCTAAGAATCTGGTAATGTGGATTGTTTCTTGCAGCTAAATGGTGGAGTGAACTCACTGCACATCTAGCCAAGAGTTCCCGGGTTTATCAGGTAAAGCTTAAACACTTAAACAGTGGAATCTCAGCGGTCCTGATGGCGATGGCTCCCTTAGAAAGGCGTGCACATTGCGCCTCTCTTTATGTGCATATGTATCACTTTGTCCTTTAAATGCCTGTACATCTGGCTGTAGAACCCTACTATCGATGTAAAAATGAGCAATGGTGGTACACTGGTAACATTGCTATTTCCGGAAAATTGACTTCTTTGTTGTTGAAAAACTTTATGCATTGTTTGATTGTTACCTATCAATACCCACAAAGAGATCAATTTCTTCCTTTGGCAGGAATCAAACCCCAACCCAAAGAGCTGTTGTGGTCACAACAGCTTCATATTCTTTAACTGAACTACGTTCATAGGTTGGTACTCATAAGTTTTGAAATGATAGTTGATATAAGGTGATGTAATATGGTTACTGTACCTGTCATCTCATGTTAGCCTGATAATTAAAGTGGTTTTAGTTTCTACGCGGTCAAATTAAAAATCAAAATCTAACTTTTTTTTTTTATAAAAAAAGTTAGATTTCCTTTTTTTAAGAACATTTACATTTCCTCACCTTAAAATTTTATTTAGTTGACAAATTAAAAAAAAAAAAAAAGATTTTGATTTTTAACATCCATATTTTTAATATCTCAACCATTTAATATCATATCTCTTAATTGAAAAGAATATATATTTCCTAAATCCTACTTCAAACCCTAATTCATACGGCGGAATACTAGAATATTTCAAAAATCCTAATTCAAAATGGAGAGGATGATTTTTTGGTAGATAACTTAGTTGTTTACATTGAAAGGGAAATGGTGAAGACCTTTACATCAGATGAATTTATTTATGAAAGAGCATAGAGTACTATTTAGATAGAATCGGCTATAATTTAGTTTTTCTATGGAGTTTTGGCATCAAATCCCCTCCTATATATGTACTTTGTTTTTTCGTATAAATGAAAAAGATGTAGGGATGAGTCTCCTAGCTTGAATAGGTTCCAAACCCTAAAAAAAAAAAATTTGGCCCCTGAAAAACTTTTGTCCAGGTTCCGCCACTGGCTACAAGACCTCCTCACGGTTTATGTGGTTACCTAAATCTGTTAATGTTTTGAAAAACGTTTTTTACCGTGTCAACAATAATCTCTTAATTAAACTGAGATTTTCCTTTTTAGAGGATCTTGAGCTGATCATGATTAATCATGATTTGCCTAAGAATGTTTACAAGTACTGCAATGATTTGGGGAAGGGCTTTACAAATTACAAGCTGTGGTATAACGTAAAAGTTAGGCAAAATTTAGAGATTAACATATTTAATTGTAGCGTTTGGAGTGCTGCTCAAATAGGATTAAGACAAACATGTGAGGTGTCGGTGGCAATTACCTACTCTACTTCATTAAATAATTGAAATTGCATTGTCGTAATTCGTAAAGGCTACAAAAAAAGTCTCTTTTTTTTTTTGGGGGGGGGGGGGGGCAAATGGGAGGGTTTGAGTGCCCAAATTACCAATTAGAAATTCAATTCAATTTTTGTGAATGGAAAAAAATTGTTTTCCCTTCACAAAAATTGAATGTATTGGTGTATACCAATTAGATTCCAAAAGCAGATTTTTGAAATCTGCTTTTGGAATTATTTTTTTTAATTTTTTTTTTTACAGTAGGCAATAAATTGGATGTACTATGCTTTTGAAAATTGTTGAAATTTGTTCAATTGAGGGCAATCGGGCATATGTTTTCCATTACTTTTTTTTCCAAAAATATAATACTACCTCCGTTTGGAAATATAAGTCATTTACTGTTCACGCACGCTTTCTTAAGATGATAAAAACTATATAAAATATTAATTTTTTTTTAAATAATCTCGTACTTCTTACTAATAAGTCTTAGATTATTAAAAAAAAATTAATAAACAAATTGATATTTTATATAGTTTTTTTTATCATCCTAAAAAAACGTGCGCGAAGAGTAAAAGCATTATATTTCTAAACGGAGGGAGTATAAACATGTTTAAAATGAGATTAATAAACTGAAAGAATAGTTTTCATCCTCTTTAATAAAGCATCAAATTGAACAAATAAATTATTTTCACATTTAACTTGTTCAATTCTAATTTATTTAAACTAAATAGATTTTGTCTTGTACCCTATTCCATTTATTGTCTCAATCAACGCAAATTGACATTATTTTACATATGCCAAACATTTTTAAAAAAACATAGAGTTTATTTAATATTACAAGGCATTATAACAATACTTCGAAAAACTACACTATAAATTTTAATATTATTTTCTTCCTCTTCCTCTTTTTTTGTAACTTCCACTTGACGGAAGCTTGAAGGATTCAAAATTTTACTAAATCTTAAACTATGTATTCTTACTTGAAAGTATTTTATACACACAAGTTGCCATATATTCCAACACTTCACTATTTCCGTTATTTCTGTTTGTCACCATTGGCGCGCAAACTAAAAAGTCACACGGTAAAAAACCACGTGTCATTAACATATGTGGGACCCCCCTATTGCTTTTCACGTTAAATCCGTTATCGGATTTTCTTTGGTTTTTTTTAATCAAAAAACATGATTTATGATTTATAATTTTATTTTATTTATTTTTATAAAATTGAT
Organism: Persicaria tinctoria; assembly: GCA_037127255.1. Classification (NCBI taxonomy): domain Eukaryota; kingdom Viridiplantae; phylum Streptophyta; class Magnoliopsida; order Caryophyllales; family Polygonaceae; genus Persicaria; species Persicaria tinctoria. The sequence continues at coordinate 16,339,111 of JBANSL010000012.1, forward strand.
AACAAAGGAACTTGTTCTTCCTTTAATCGCCTACCACACAATCTCTCTCTCCTACCCTATTTATGAAATATCGCCCCTCGCTTGCGTCGTTTCGTGTGTCTGTTCGTGTCGTTTTCGATTTCTCCAGTCTTCAACTGGTCCCGTCTCCTCTCTTCCTTTGTTCTCCATACCGGAATCCACGGTGAAGAGTCGACCTGCTGATTTCCTCAATTTTCACACTCCGGCGGCCTCTTCGCTGTTTTCTCTCCGACTTTTGTTCGATCTTCTGCAATTTTTCGTGTTCATCACGCTGAGTATCGGAGTCTTTGTGCTTTTGGAACTTGAGAATTTGAATTATGGATGTTTTTCGGTCGAGTTGATGTTGATCGCTTTTGGTGCTGTCGGAAGTGGTGAATCGGTTGATCGCTGTTGCTGAATCGCCGTCTTCAGCCTCGATAGCAACATCTTCGACATGTCAGGCCCACTCGACCGTTTCGCTCGGCCTTGTGAGTTTCGATCTTCTCGCCTTTTTACGTTTTCAGAAGTTTCCTTTTTTCGAATTTGTTATATCTTTGGTTCTTGATTGCTAGGGTTTTAACAATTGCGTTCATCTGTCGGCGTGTAACTGTTCATTGTTGAAGATTTAGCTCTGTATTGTGGTCACGGTACTCCCACCAAATTTGTCTGTACCTAGGGATTACTGTATTAATTGTGATTAATGAGGTTTTCATTACAAATGATACCTTGATTTGGTACAATTATTCAATTAGATAGGTTCTGTATCCTTAATTTCCAGAAATGCTTGCTTGAATTATTAGGTGAGGGGATCTTTTCTTGGCATCTTCTTCCTTATGATTAGGGTTGACCTTACTATTAGGTATCCATTTAGGGATTTTTCATTAATTTTTACGGCAGAATTTTGCAGAGAAATGGAGAAAGTGTTGGTAGAGTATCTTATTCGATGATTGCTCCGGGAGGACTAGTTGACTTTACAATCTCATGATAGATTTTGATCTTGTTTTCTGATCGGCTACGAAATTTATCATCACTGACTGAACAGATCTACTTACTGGCCATTCGTCTTTCTCTTTTATGTTTCCATCAATTTTCTTCTTTTAAAAAGAAATCAGATAGCTTTTGCATAATTTTTAGGGGATTTGTTCTTCACACTCCACGTTACTCGTCTCCGCTGAATCATTTATCAGCAACTACAAAAGCAACTATTCAAGTCCCATTTGTCCAGTATAATTCGAGTTCTTGGACAATGGAGTTACTAGAATATGTGCGCATTGATGTTTTGACTTCAACTTTGTCAGTATAAACCTTAGCCCAAACAGTTTTCTTCTGGGTCTGGTTACTAGAATATGCGCGCATCACTGATAAGAAATAATGAACAGGGTTGCTTGAAATAAGTTAGATACCAGATAGATCATAGATGGACCATTGGACCATATGCTAATTGATAGTGTAGCAACTGAAGTCTGACACTAATACTATGCAACATGTGCTGGCTTTGAAGCTACCTCGATGCGGGATGAAAGAAGAGAAAGAAAGTCGGATTGTGAAGTATCAGAAGAGGAAAAGAAGACTAGAATGGGGAGTTTCAAGAAGAAAGCACTTAATGCATCTAGTAAAATAAGGCATTCGCTGAAAAAAAGGAGCAGCAGCAAGAAAAGTGCGGATCGGCTTTCTTCTCTTTCTATCAAGGATATACGAGATGCTAAAGAATTGCAGTCTGTGGAAGAATTTAGACAGAGACTGCTTGTGGAGGATTTATTGCCTGCAAGACACGATGATTACCACACATTGTTGAGGTGAACACTTCCTCCTTGCTAAGAATCTGTGAATATTTTGAGGAAATAGCTAGATGTCATTCTTGTCTGTTGGAGGTTGTATCTTGATATGATGTCCATCAAACATTGTGCCAATCTGTCAATGTTATACCAATGTGAATGTAGAGTGGGTAATATTGCTTATACCAGTGCTGACATGATCTCTCCAAATAACCGAATCACTGTACATGCTAGGATCAATAATTTACAAGTTCCTTGATGTGCTTTTAGATCAATCAGTACCCAAGCTATTGCTTATCCTGTGTTTTCACTTTCCTGAAAAATTCAGTACTATTCTCGTTTTTTGTTTTTTGACAGATTCTTAAAAGCTAGGAAGTTTGACATGGACAAAGCAAAACAAATGTGGGCTGCGATGCTTCAGTGGAGAAATGAGTTTGGTACTGATACAATACTCGAGGTAAATTACTGTGTCTAATGATTTCTAGGCATATAGTATGGCTGAGGTTTTTACCATCTGGCTGATCTGTTTTCAGGATTTCAAATATCATGAGTTGGATGAAGTGTTGAAGTACTACCCCCAGTTTTTCCATGGTGTGGACAAGGATGGAAGGCCCGTTTACATTTATTTGTTGGGGAAAGTTGATGTTGAGAAGCTTATGCAAGTAACAACGATGGACCGATATCTGAAATACCACGTGCAGGATTTTGAGAAGTGTTTTGCATACAAGTTTCCAGCTTGCTCTATTGCTGCAAAGAGGCACATAGATTCATCTACAACAATTATAGACGTTCAAGGCGTGGTATGCAGCTCAAGTATCTGTCTTCTGTTTTCGAGTTGTATATACAGTTCTATGACAATCTTTATTTTCAGGGTCTCAAAAACTTCAACAAATCTGCACGTGAACTCATAATGCGACTGCAGAAGATTGATAATGACAACTACCCTGAGGTGAACTTTGACTGTGATGTAATTGAATTCTAAAAGCAGCAATAAATTTGATACGATGAACATATGATATATGCCTGAGTGCTCTTAACGATTTCACAGACTCTTTGCCGGATGTATGTTATCAATGCTGGCAGTGGGTTCAAGCTGCTATGGAACACTGTGAAATCTTTCCTAGATCCCCAAACCACTGCCAAAATTCATGTATGTTGGTTGAGGTTGCTGCTAGTGAATATTAATATATGCTATGGATTGAAATGTTTGCTTTCTTCCAGCATTAATGTGTTAACTAGTTTCCTGGAATGTCTTAGGTTCTTGGATCCAAGTATCGTAGCAAATTGTTGGAAATAATAGATGAAAGGTAATTTTGTAGGAAGAGTTGGTTTTTAAAAACTTTATGGCTGTATTGTTAACTTGTCTGTTCTTTATCTGAATTATAATGCAGTCAATTGCCAGAATTTTTTGGTGGGAAATGTACCTGTGCCGATCAAGGAGGTTGCTTGAGATCTGACAAGGGCCCATGGAAGGATCAAAGCATTTTAAAGGTTTGGCACCCATATCCTGTTTTACTAATGGATGTTTCCTTTTACATTGACTTATTGCACTTTGAACTCTTTGCTGAAAGACGATTCAAATTGATGGAGCCGAAGTCGCTACTATATCAATCTTTGATGATGGGACAGTAATCAATCAAAAGAACCAGCATTTGCCGATGGTAATTTTATAATGGATTGTCTTCTGTTATATGTAAATTCCAACAAAACACTAGTACTGTAGAATATGTTATGGTTTTTTTTAATCAATTCTGTTATTTAATTTGGTCAGACCAAAGGTAGTGACGTATCTACGGTGGAATCGGGATCCGAGGCCGAAGAATTTGCTCTGTCTAAAGCATCTAGCGTAGTTGCAGTAATGGGTTTAAATGCTGTTCAGGAGAGAGTAAGCATCTTCTTCAATGATCTATAACTGGATTCCTTAGTGCTATTCCCATGATATTCATAGGCAGTAACTTGTACAGGATGAGGCAGCTGGAAAGACTGTCGGCATCAATGTGTTTTCCGAGCATGATGCCTCTGCTCCAGCTGCAAACAAGTTTGTTGCTGTATGTAAAGGTGAAAGACCATTCTCAAACTATGATGTGACAACTTTGTATGTATTTGCTACCTTCATATAACAAATCTGCTTTGCTTATTTCAGAGGTTTCTTCGCAACGTGCACTAGGCAGCATTCGAGGAATCCCTGCGCACACCTGGACCGTGCTTATGGCTTTCTTCTTGACTCTCTTTTCCGCTTGTCGTACTGTAGCAAACAAGGCTGCTACGAAACTTCCAAGCTTAGTTTCTGATGTCGCCCGCAGCATTCCAGTGCCAGATCTGACACTTGATTGCCAGTTCAAAGAAGAGTTCCAGTCTTCTCCAGTGGCACATCCAGATCCCATTGTCTTAAGAAGGGTAGGTGATCTCGAGGACAAGGTAAACATATTGTCTACGAAGCCTGTCCAGATGCCGGTGGAAAAGGAGGAGTTGTTGAATACTGCTGTGTCTCGTGTCGATGCACTTGAAGCTGAACTAATCACTATGAAAAAGGTCAGTCACTTCTTTCTGCACCGAGTTGATTTAAAAAAATTTGAAGGTCTAGTTTAGAAACCATTGTACACGTGACACGATTCTTCGCTTTCTAAATAGGCTTTACATGAATCTTTAATGAGGCAAGAGGAGCTTCTCGCTTATATAGATGCCAAGGAAATGGCTAAATTCCGGGTGCGTCAAGACCATATGAACCTTTCTCGCTGTTTCTATTCTTCCTCTTCCAGCTTTGCAATGTTATTGGTTTCTTATCGTTTAATTTTGCCCTTTTAATTGTTGCAGAAAAAGAAGTTTTGCTGCTAGAACTCAAGTAAATAAGTAAATTACCCCAAGTCCTGTAGTGCCCTGTAATGTTCAGTGTTCACTGAACCCACACATACTGGTTCAATGAAGGCAAGTCATTCTAAAGGTTGGCTAGTCTGTTCGATACAAGAGATCAACGGCGTATACGTTGTATATAGAATGATTGATATGATAAACATATATCCTTGAATGTGGATTCCTCTTCACCATGGGTCTCCTTCCACCTGGGCAGAGGTGGAGAGTGTAGCTTTCAATAATCTCGTGAATTTTTTACTTGTACAAGCTCTTCTTGTCGGTAAAGTTGGAACTGCAAGTTCTCAGGAGTCAGGACAGTTGCTTTTGAATTCAGAATGTGTTGGTATACAAATGAATAAGCCACTTCTTTATTCAATGATCATGTAGCCTTCTTGGTCGTGACATCGATCGAGTTCTCAGAAAATTTCTGTTAATGCTAAAGAATGATGTTGGGTTTATGGTATGTTTTGCACGATGTGTTGTTTGCTTATAAGGTTATGATAAATAATGTACTCTTTAGACACTTGCTCATATACTACAAACACTTGTTTCTTGACGGATTTCAAATTCGATGTCCCCGCAGTAGATGAGAATTTGAAATAGTGATTAGGGGAGAGAAAAATGGATTTTTTTTCTTACTTTATGTGAGTTTGCGTTGTGGAATTTTCATTATGATATTTAGATAGGGTAATATTAATGTGAAAAATATTGCGAATGGAGATGCTTAGAAATCACGAATCCTGAATATGACAAGGACAAGGAAAAAGTATAGAGAATGTGAGAATATATTATAGAGAGAATTGGATGATTAAAACCCCTCTCAATAAAGTTAGTAGTTTATAGACCCTATGGTTAATTTTTTAAGTAAATAGACTTTTTATTAGTGTTTTCACTTAATTGTCCTTAATTGCTTTGTTAAAAAAAAAATAACAGAATAAATAAGAAAATAAGAAAATTGGTACAATAATATCTCTTAAGTGAGATTAGAATCAAATTTGAAATCCCTAATTAAACGGTTTGAGGATTTCTTTGACGTTTCATACTCTTTCATCCGCTCCTCCATTTTGCAGTGTTCCTGCTTCGTTTCATAAGCATTCATTGAGATTACAATCAAATTTGCTCCATTTTGCAGCAAAAATGAAGCAAGGTCTATATATAATTTTCTTATTCTATTTCTTATTTTTGCAAGTTTTTTTTTCCTGTGCGCAGTTTAATACTTTCATTCTCTCCATTTTTTAAATATTGATCATTCTTCTCGGTTTTATTACACTAAGGTTCTCAATCGGCCATCTACATCATCTCACCCGTATTGTATTAATTACTAAGGTTCTCATTATAGTATTACACTAATTAAGATTCTCATTATTGTATTCCCATATTACGGTTACACTTATTGTGAAGGGGCATTGCTCAACAATTTAGTAATCTACAGTAACCATCTCACCCTTATTGTACTTACACTAAGGTTCTCATTATTGTATAACTATGTAATGGTTACACTTATAGTATTATATTGTAATCCCGTAGTGTATTACATATACACTAACCATCTCACCCTTATTGTAATGCACCAAGGTCGTGCATTTCACGGTATTAACGATATATACAATATCCTCCTACTTTTACCCAAGAAAAAACAAGAAACACACTAAAAAAATACATGTAATTCACCATCAAACCTCCACACTTAGGAAATACCGTGCATCTCCTCTTTTTTGTTTTGTTTTTTTTTAATCAAAAACAACCACCCAATTAATTATCCCAATTATAGGTTAAATGGGGTTGTTGAGATTTTTATTATCTTTTTTGAATTTTTTTTTCCCATAATTAATCGAGGGATTTGATAACTACCGGATGTGTAGTTGCATAGTAACCCTAAGGATTTTTTTGGAATAACAAATTATAAAAGGTCTAAATTACAATAAAAACATTTAAGGGGTCTATTTACCTTTACAATTAATAAATATGGTCTATATACCCCATTATATTATATTGTCGTTAATTGGCTGGTGCAGACTTGCAGCCTTGCAGGGAGAATGGGTGGTAGAACAAAATTACCACGTTGCATTGTTTGTCGATCGTTAAGAAAGTGTCTTTTAAAACGAAATTGGGTGGAGATTGGAATGTTTTGTTGGGTGGGGACAGTAAAGACGAAAGAGTAAAGACAAGTAAGTATTTTAGTAATCAAAGGGTAATTTGTACACATTTGTGTTATAGACATAGTAAATAGGAACTTTTTTTTTGTCATGATAAATAGGAAATTTCTAAAGTTTAATAAAAAAAAAATGTTCTTTTAGAAAAGTATTGCTCTTTCATATTTTCAATGTATTGACATTTTACATATACATTAAATAATGCCTAAAAGTATTACCTTTTTACTCATTGTTTTTATACCACTCTTTCCAACCAATAAAAACCGAGGAAAAAATATTAAAAAATTCAATAACAATTCATGTAACTCAAAACCTATATAATATAAAACAAATTTTCTTTTCAAACAAAATTTAAAGAATGAGAAAACTTACATACTTCAAGATCAAAAGGCAAAAAAAAAAACTTATATACTTTAAGGAAGAGACTAAGAGAGTATAATTTATCAACACAATTTCAATCCATGGCAATCTTTAATCTACTAACATAATTTCTCATTTTCATAGTCTTTCACGGTTTCACCCAATTCAAAATGATACTTTTAGGAAGGATAGGAATATAAGAAGCTTTAAAAGCATTATACTTCGTATAAGATTGAATTTGAGGATTGCCTAAAATGACGGGGATTCCACGGGACCATTGAATGAGAATTATGAGTTAGAATCTATTCTATGGAGGATAATGAACATTCGAAATTTTGGCTAAAACTATGGACATCTTTGGCTGTGAGAGTGGAACCATATTCCCAAGTTATGCCATGCAATTCCACACATCCGTTACCCAAAATAAAAATATATACTTAAAAAAAAAACTACTAAGAAAACGCATAATCGTGTCTTGATTTATACATTGTACAAGAAAAGCAAATGCGGTTTCTTGCTAACCTAATGCAAAATTTTTAAAGTTATCATCACCTCTAAAACTGGTCATTGTCCATGTATGCAAGGCATTGCAATGGCCCAAATGGATTCAATTACATGATTATATAGGCATTTTAAATTTATAAAAACTAATCATTCCTACAAAACCATTAAACCAATTAGCCAAATTTGGATTTCAATGAATTGGAGAAACTTCTTTGTGAGAAAAAAAGAAAAAAAAAGAAGAAGGAAGCAGTTGCCCAGTTGCCTTGCCATTAATAAGCAGTTATACATACATACTTGTGTAGTTGTGTGCACATTTTTTTCATCCTTTTTTAAAATAATATTTATTATTCATGCTCTTTCATATTTATTACAGAAAACACATAAGCCAGAGCCAGTTCAGATGAAACAGAGCAGTGAGATGTAATCCTACTTGAAAATACTGTATGTATTTTATTTTACCCGTTTGCACAGTGCAACTGCAAGTGGTACCACTGGGAAAGCTTCAAGGAGGGCGATTGTACGGACCCATCGTGTTGAACAGTGCGGTCGGCACCAGCTTCACCCTCACGGTGGCTGCCGGCGACCGGCTGTCTATGGGTCGGAAAAGTCACTTCGCTGCTCGCAAGCCCCCTCTCCCGTCCGCTAAGCGTGGGGATTCGTCGTCTCACATACGGTCGGAATGGGGTAGCAGTGGGGTTCGCGATTTCTCCAAATCTGGTTCTGGGAACGGGAGGTTTGATGGGGGGTCGCGTGCAGGTGGGTACCCCTCGTCCGGGAAGGGCAAGGAAGTGGTCAAGCCGGTGGTGGCGACGGCCAGTTCGCCTGACACTGGTCGGAGTCCTAGGGTTTCAGAGTTGTCAGAGGTGGCGATAGTGGATTCTAGTCAGCAGAATGAGCCGTTGTCTTTTGCGCAAGCGGTTCGTAGGAGTCTCGAGCGCCAGAGGTCGCTCAATGCCCAGAATTTTGCAGGCCAGGTTAGTTCTAACAGAGATATTGGTAAGGCAGAGAAATTGTCGTATTTTGCAGATGTTCAAAAGGGTAGGGTTACTATTCGGCCTGAGGATGTTGCCGAGTCTCAGAAGGAATGGGCTTTCACGCTGATTGGGGTCACTGCTGGTCCTAGTGTTCCATTTGCAAAGGTGCAGGAGTTGGTGTCTGAAAATTGGAAGGTCAGTGCCCCTAAACTATTTCAGAAGAATAATGGTGTTTATGTCTTCCGGTTCCAATCTGAGTCTGATCTTGATTGGGTTTTGAGCAATGGTCCTTGGATTGTGTTGGGTTCGAAACCTTTGATTTTGAAGAAATGGTGTAGTGGTATGCCGATAGCCTGGTCTTCATTTGATCGGATTCCAAGTTGGGTTTGCTTGCCTGACCTTGAGCCGCCATTGTTCACGAACACCAACCTCAGTCGTATTGGCAGTTCCATAGGAGTCCCTATCTGTATTGATGACAGAACTGCTAAAGGGGAAAGGATCTCCTTCGCAAGGATGTTAGTTGAAGTTTCTGTTAGAGAGGCAGGGGTTGAGTCGATTGAGATTGTTAATACCAATGGTATAGCTTACCAACAAAAGGTTGTTTTCGAATGGCTTCCGGCTCGTTGTATGCGGTGTCAGAATTTTGGGCATTGTGAGGATAGATGCAGACTGAACAGAATGGGTGTATTGCATAGGCAAAATCAGAGACTGGTTGGCAAGGGTCAGCAGCGTCAGGTATGGGTGCCTCGGATGAATGCTGTGCAGTATGGGAAGGAGATTCTGGTTGAGGAAAGAGTGGTGCCGCCTGAGTTTGTTCAGTTGCCGTTAGAGCCTAATGCTATAGCTGCTGTGAAAGCATCCGTGTCTGCTTCTTCTTCTGGGTTGCAGGTATCTGAGAAACTGAATGATCAGCCTGAATGTTATGCACCAGTTGGGTTCTTGCCCGCCCAAGGAGAGCGAATCAGTGACCAGGCCCCTCATGGAGGGCAAGCTGGTGATGGTGTTACAGTTGAAGGAGGGTGGTGTGATGTGGGTAAGAGGAGAGCTGCACATCAGAGTCCTCCTAATGCTAAATCCGAATCGAATGGTCTGCGATTTGGCACTGCCTCTAGTTTTTCTGTGCTGCTATCAGATGTCATCTCTGAGTCTGTTGCGAATGCCTCTGCAGGCCGTGTTCTGATGCAAGAGGGAGAGGAGGGTCCTATAAACTCATTGATATGTGAGGGTAGCACTCACTCGGACCACGTTCATGGATAGGTTGAAAATTGCATCGTGGAATATAGCGGGTCTTAAGGACCCGATAAAAAATAGTTTAATTAATACCTATTGTTTTGATAATGATATTGCACTTGTTGGTCTGCTCGAAACGAAGATGTTACATAGGAATATTGATGATGTGAAGTCGAGGCTTATGAAAGATTGGAAATGCTGCATGAATGGAAATGAGCAGATTAAGGGACGCATTTGGGTAACTTGGAACCCGGACGTGTTTGAAATTGAAGTATTGGAAATTCATGAACAATACATTCATTGTGTTGCTGAATGCAAAGATAGATCATTTCGGTTTGTGGTTACTTTTGTATATGCTTGCAGTTTCAGACCAGAGAGAAGGCCTCTGTGGGAAGCTATGAGGCGTATCTCCCATTCAATGGATCTACCTTGGATTGTAATGGGCGATTTTAATTGTATTCTGAGTGTGGAGGAAAAATGGCCGGTTAGACATGATTATGCGGGTGAATATGAAGAATTGAGATCAGGAATGGAAGATTGCGGTCTTGAGGATCTCCCTTACACGGGTGCTACTCTCACTTGGAATAATCACAGGTCAGGGGATGAACGTGTTGAAAGAAAGCTGGATCGTATTCTTGTGAATGATTCTTGGCTCGAGTGTTTTCAGGAAACTAAAGGTTTTTTTGATACGCCTCGAGTCGCGGACCATTCACCGGCTGTAGCTATCTTGCGAAATAGGAATTCTCCTAAAAGGTATCCTTTCAAGTTCAAAAACTTTTGGGGGAAGGAGGCTGAATTCTTGGACCTTGTCAAAGCGGCTTGGATAAGGGATGAGGGGGGCTCGAAACAGCTCAAGCTAGTTCACAAGTTGAAGAATGTTAAAGAGGTCTTGAAGCCTTGGGACAAGGCTAGGTTCCCCGAGTTACAAACTCAGATTACACTCGACAAAGAGATTCTCCATGAACTACATCTTCAGTTGCGTGATGACAGGGGGAATGCTCAGTTGGCGCTGAAAGTAAAAGAGGCTGAGGAAGTTTTGAGAAAGAACATGGGTAGGCTCATCAGTATTACGTCTCAGAAAGCAAAGCTTCACTGGTTGACCATGGGGGAGGAGACCTCGTCCTTATTTTACAGGAGTGTTAAAGAGAGACGAGCCAGGAATGCTTTGGTTATTATTAAAGATGATCGTGGGCGCATCCTTGAAGACGAGAGGGAGATTAGATCTCATGTACTGAAGTACTTCAAAAATATCATATCTGAAACTGAGGCTACTGCACAGTTCCCGTCCCTGCTGCCTGGTCGGGTGCTCTGTTCTTCTGCTACAGTGGAACTTACCAGATTGCCTAGTTACGATGAGATCAGAAAGAGCATATGGAATATAGGAAGTAATAAATCTCCTGGCCCGGATGGATTCGGAAGCCAATTTTTTAAGGATGCATGGTCGATAGTGGGAAAAGACACCTGTGAAGCTGTAAGAGAAATCTTTCGAAATGGCAGAGTATTGAAACAGCTTAATGCTACATTTATTTCGCTCTTGCCCAAGGTTGCGAACCCGACTCTGGTTAAGGATTGGAGGCCCATCTCATGTTGCAATACAGTTATGAAGGCCGTGTCTAAGCTGATCGTTAGTAGGCTCAAAAGCAAATTGAATGATTTGATATCTGAGAGCCAAGGAGCCTTTATACCGGGTCGTTCTATGTCGCATAATTGTGCGGTGGCGTTGGAGGTCGTGAATGGTTATGGTACGAAGAGAGTCTCACCCCGTTGTACAATCAAGGTAGATCTCCAAAAAGCCTATGATTTTTTGAATTGGGATTTCATTAGAGCCACTCTTGTGTATTTCAATTTTCCAACCAGCCTTGTCAATTTGATCATGGAGAGTGTCTCTACATCGTCTTTTTCTGTGTTGATCAATGGGTCTCCTGAAGGTTTTTTCCCTGGTAAGCGGGGGTTGAGACAAGGTGATCCTTTGTCTCCTTATTTGTTTGTGCTTTGTATGGAGGTGTTGAGCAGAATGATCCAAGTAGCTACTGCGAGACCAGGGTTCAAATACCATCCGAGATGCAAACAGATGAAGCTTGTACATCTGGCTTTTGCTGACGATCTACTCCTGTTCTGTCATGCGGATGTGAGATCGGTCACGGTGCTGAAATCGTGTCTGAATGATTTCTTTGCTTTGTCTGGGCTCAGAGCGAATAATGAGAAGAGTACAGTGTTTATCTCTGGGGTTCCGATCAGTCTAGCCGACACCATCACCCAGCAGCTTGGATTTGTCCAGGGGTCTCTTCCAATCAAATATCTCGGTATCCCCTTACACTCTAAGACTGTTGTTGCCCATGAGTATAGTGATCTCTTTGACAGATTAGAGAAGTTAATCGCTTCTTGGGCTGCTCGGAAGATGTCTTATGCTGGCCGATTGCAACTGGTCAAATCAGTGTGTGCCGGGATTTATACTTTCTGGAGTCAGGTCTTGATTCTTCCTAAAGGGGTGGTGCACAAGATTGACGGTCTCTGTAGACGATTTCTATGGAATGGGAATACAGATGGGCATAAGCATCTTGTTTCCTGGAGCTGTGTAACAAAGCCTCATTCAGAAGGGGGGCTGGACATTAGGGAGATTTTATCCTGGAATAGAAGTGTCCAAGCCAAGATGGTGGGTGACTTAGCTATGCATAAGCCGAGTATCTGGTATAGCTGGTGTTTGCAGAATCATCTTAGAGGAGAGTCAGTATGGGAGATTGAACCGAAAGTGGATGATACTTGGGTTTGGAAGAGCATTCTGTGCACTAGGAATGAGTTGCGAGACGCATTACAGGTTATTAGCCCCTCTACCCCATCTCTACAACCGGTCCTAAACTTCAATGGGGGTGTCTCCTGCTCGAAAGTCTATGAAATCCTTAGAGAAAAAGGTGAGCCCACGGCGTGGGGCAGCTTCATTTGGAAGAGATTGCAGTGTCGTAAATGGGCATTTATTGTTTGGTTAGCAGCTAGAAACCGACTACAAACGGGTGATCGAGTCAAGCACTGGAAGGGGGCTGAATCAGCTGTATGTGCATTCTGCAACCAGGAGGAAGAGACCTCTGGCCACCTCTGGTTTGACTGTCATGCGATTCATGAGGTCCTTATGCGAGTTATGCGATGGACCGGATGTGGGTGTCGTTTTGGGTCGATTGGAGCTTGGTTGCAATGGTTTGCAGAGGAGCCAGAGCCGCATCAGAAGACTATGCATTTCCAGGTTAAGCTTTTAGCTTTTCAAGCTACAATTTATTATACGTGGATGGCTAGGAACAAAATTGTATTCCATAACGAAGTGTTTGTTCCTTCAGTTTATGTGAGAATTATTATTGAGAGTTGTCAAACACGTATTTCTGTGAAGTGGAAGTGCAAATCACTCATGGAAAATACGTGGAAGAAGTGCTTGTTGCGTAGATAGTTAGTCGATTCAGATTGATTGGTTAGTTTGGTTGGTTTAGAGAGCTTAGTGCTGTGTTGAGAGCTTGGGTTAGGATTTTTTGGTGGGTACAGGGGCCTTTTTGATATACGGTTCCCTTTTTTATGAGACCCCGTGTTTGGTCTCATCTTTTGTAAATTGGTGTCCTACACCTCATCTATCTATTTACCTTTTCAGGCGAGCGATCATATGCTAGTCGCTATTTCAGTCTACTATCTACTGATTCATAACAAAGAACAGCAACAACAGACATATCAGTTTATAGCGTTTACCAAAGCAGATCGAGGCAGGATCAATTGCGCATTACCATGGAAAACGACTCCTCTCTTAGAAACCTTTGCTGTTGCTCTATGAACGCCTCCACCTTGCGCTGAAACTCCTCGTTGCTCAGATCTTCCACCTGCATCCACTTCTTTCCCGTCGATTCCTCTTCTGAACTGTTCGATTTGCGGCGAGGCTCTGTCTCCGACCGCCGGAGCTGAATTTTCTCCGTCGCTGACATTTCAAGCTCCTCCGATCGCGTCCTCCGGCTTCTCCTCGCTTCCGGTTCTCTTCTCTGAGCCGCGGAATCGGAAACCTCCTCCTCCAATGATGAGATACCACAAGAGAACGTCTCATGCGTAGGCAGGAATCGGCGGATCAGGTCATCCGCGTCACCGTCGGCAGCGTCAGCGGAGTCGATCCGGTTGTTACAGGCGGAATGGCCGGATTTGATTAGGAGAACGACGACGATGAGGTTCCCGAGGAGGAAGACGAAGTGATGGTTGACGACGAGCGTGCACAGGCGGCTCAGAATGAAACGGCATAGTTGAACGGCGGCCGGGAAATAGGCGGAGGAGCGACAAATCGACCAGCAGAAAACGGTGACGGCGAAGCAGAACTCGAGAGCTGTTGCAATGGCAGAGATCTTCTTGAAGCGGTGGTAGCGTAGCATCGCTTTCTCCTTCTCCATCTTCACGAAGTCGATTTCGCTGAGGTTCATCTCTGAGAGAGAGAGAGAGATATAGAGAGAGTAACTGCAGAGAACGGAGTGATGGAAATGGAGGAGTGGGGGAGAGGCGTGAACGGGGGAGTTTGGTTGGTTACTTACTCTGCTTTTGGTGGAGTTTTATAGGAGAGGATAAATGTTCAAAATCTTACTGTATTTTTACAAACCTATCATGGTTAATACTTTACAAAAATATTTTTTGAAAGACACAGTAATAAATTATTAGAATTCATTTTTATTTATATTTTTTCCAAAAAATAAAATATTGTCCTGCTGTAACAAAAAAATAGAAGGAATGAAGTAGTGTATAATAGTATAATAAGTAGTATAATTCTCTTGCTATGATGTGTATTTTTTTTATAAATAAAATCATTATAACATAATAAATTACTATAAATAAAATAAAATATGTTTGATTCAATATTTTGATTTGAATCAATTTATTAGAAAATATATAATATACTAAAGAATAAATTATATACTATTTTAATGTTTTAAATGGAACCAATTGAGAGAAAATAAAAATAATCTTTTTTAATTTAATCGGTTGAAAACCTTATAATTATGGCGGTGATGTCACCTTATCGTTGGCCAACGGTACCATTTCATGATGAAGCTTGACTTCATCCATAGTCTACGTCTCCAACCTGCTAGTTGTAGATCGATTTGTTGTGTGTTTCATCTTTCGTTGTTTGTATAGCTGGATCTTTTGCACCTTTTCTGTAATTATTGTATGTTTAATGACCTATCGTCTGTTTACTTGTCGGCCTTTCAAGCTTCAAGCTTGTCTGAGCTCGAATTTCACTTAATAAAAAAATGGTAGTATCTTTTTTAATAGTTAGTTATAGATTATAGATAGTTATAGATAGATAGACAGATTTATTGTATGATTTTTAAAGTAACTAACCTAAATGCCAAAAGTATATTAATAAAAACACGTCTCAAAATACGAGTCATTTTTATTTTTAACGCGTTTTTTAAAGAGCTAAATATTCTATAAAATATCAACTTTTTATTTATTAATTTTTAAAAATAATACTATACTTATTATTATTTTTAAAATTAATATTCTATAGTGTTTATAGCTTTTTAATAAGTACGTGCGTAGTATAATATTATTTTTAAAAATTAATATAAAAAGGTTAACATTTTATTTATTTTTAGCTTTTAAAAAGGCATACCAAAAGTAAAAACGAGCTATATTTTTGAGACGGAGGTAGTACTGCATTAATATAGGTTGGGACTAATTTAAGCAAATTATACCTAATGTAATTTGATTCTTTGTTTTAAAAGGAAATTTCTATTAATTTCTATACCTTCTCAAAATCCATTTACACCCGGTCGTTTCTACTTTTATTCATGATTATTTTAGTTTTGGGTTTTTTTTATTCTCCGTTGTTTTGTGATAATTGTGTACTGATTGTATTGACGGTTTTTCGTCTACCGACTTAGTCGGCCATCGAGTTACATACATGTATGCTTGAACTCGAATATTTACCTAATAAAAAAATAATTATTTTAGTTTTAATTTTATAATACAAAGAATTACGAGTAGGAGGATTGAAAAAAAAAAAAAAAGATGATCGAAGGGATAAATAATTGGCGTGATGAAAGTAAGAAAGATTACAATGAGTGAAGAAGAGTAGTAGACTAGTTTACGTGGTCGTCCAGGGGTGGTAAGTGTTAGGCTAATCTTGAAATTTAGGCGCCTCTATTAATTAATAACATCAAACAAGCTATATATATAGTATAGAGTATATATTTGTTGAGCTTCAACTCTAATTTGCTAATGGATTCTAAGTTGCTAATGTATACTCTATTTTTAATCCTTCTTCCGTTAATTAAAATTTATTGTTTTATGAAGTAAATCTTGTTAATAAAAACTTATCATTTTAGATATCTTATAAGTTATAATTCACTTTACGAAATTGGCTTTGTAATAATTAGATAATTGTTAGTTGTAGTTTTTAAGAAAGCAAAGAAAGTGAGTAATGATTGTGGGCATACGCGTATTTTTTTTTTGTTTTCTTAAAATGTGTGTAGATTTCTAAAATAACAAGTTTTAAATAACAGATGGGTATCATTTTTAAAATTTATACATTTTTTCAAAAATTTAATAAAAACATACTATTATTTGACTTTTCACTTTATTAAAAACTATAACTAAAATATATCTAATCATTACAAGAGTACTTTTAGAAAGTAGACACAAAATATATAAAATGACATTTTTTGCAGGAATAAGATGAGTTCAAGTTTGCTTGAATTGTCATAAAATACAGCGTCTCGCGCGGTAAGACGCAAGGGTGTTATTCGAGTAGAATAAACCGAGTATTATTTGTTCATATTAATCTCATTTAAAAACAAGCCGAGTTTTAACAGAGTCTAAATTTGGAAATTCGAGCTTAAAATTGTGTTTGAGTTCGAGTTGTTTAGTAACTGAAAGTGTACAAGATAAACTTTTTTAAATATTGGCGTAATAAATTTTTGTAAAATTCCAGTTACTCTTTAAATCGATCAAGTTTAAAAATATACTGTGTATTAGTTAGTACTAATATTTAACTCGATTAGTAAATAATCGAACTAGTCATTTTTGATGATAGCCCTATAAGAAGACAAGAAGGGATCGAGTAGCGTTTAAATGGTGGTGGCAGGGCGTTGGTGCTGCATTTTCCGAGGCCAAATTCAGAGCAGGTCAGGTCAGCTGGTCAGGTCAGGGTCTGATGGAGGCCCGGCCCCGTCAAACACGCGACCTCACCGAACCCCACCCTCTCTTTTCTCGTCTGTCTATATTTTTTGGCCTGCATAAATTGTAGGGTACCCTGTTTGTATGGAGTGTCTACAACACATGGTGTACCCATGGTACACCACAAAATTATTTTTGTTATAAAGTAATGTTAAAAAAAATTCTAAAAAATATATTTAACTTATATACACTTATATTTATGTGTTTATAAAATTTTATCATAAAAAATCATGTTCTAGAAAAATAGAAAAATCATTTTCTAAAACAACTCATATTTTCATTATCTATAATTTTTTAAACATGATTTTTTATAATAAAATTTTATAAATATATAAATATGAGTGTATATAAGTTAAATATAATTTTTAGAATTTTTTTAACATTGTTTTATAACAAAACTAATTTTATGGTGTATTTTAGGGTACACCATGAGTTGTAGGGGATCTCAACTCCTTGAGAGTAAGATCACTCTATTGTTTTATTTTATAGCATCACATTGATAAGTTTAAAAGTTTATAGTCAATGCCACCTGACATAAAGTTTATTTTAAAAAAATAAAATTTTTATAAGTCTAACTAAAGAGTCCTTGCGTAACTCCGGGTACTTCCACCGAGTTGCAACAATCAAACGTAATCGTAAGCTTATTAAGTCCATTACCTTCCATGATGGCATCTGTACAGCTCTCCTGCCACTTCGAGTAGAATTTCAACGCAAGTTTGCTCGCCGGTTTCGTTCAACTCTTGATTCGTCGATTGTACATTCTGGCTAACAATCTCGTTCATTTTCTAAACGAGCTGAGTATGAGCACAATTTTAAGCTCGGTTCAAAACTCGACTCGTTTGAATTAAGCTCAGAAATTTACTTTAAGTTATTGGATAATGAGCGAGTAGAACTGTTTAACGCTCGAAAAAAGTTCGGTTCAAACTCGTTCATTTCCTAAACGAGCTGAGTATGTAGGGGGTGAAAATAGGGCGTGTTATGGGTGGATGAAGTCACTCCATCATCCGCGCAAACTTTTTCACCCGCATCCGACTCGCGCGGGTGGAACGGGTACCCAATGGGTAAAACAAAAGAAAAAACCAAATCAACACAAGTAGTCCAATTCTAACTCAAAATTACAAAGAGTGAGTTTATGTAGTTATATTTTTGATCGGCAAAGCCCTGAAATGACGAGCTAATTGAAATTGGAAGTGGAAGGGTATATATCTTTATACTAATTATATAAAAATCCAGTATATCACTTTCTATAACGTGGAAGAGCAAGCCGATATCATATCCATTCTAACTGAAATTTGGTGAGCAAAACACCAGTCAAAGATTATGGTTTATAGAAGTTAAACTTGAAAAGAGCAAAATAATAAAATCACACACATTATATATATAAATTTTAGGGTTATATGCGGGTTTGCGGGGCGGGTTAATTGGTGGGTTAATGGGTGATAAATCTTCGCCCATAATCCATCTATCACCCACACCCGCTCCCCCATCACCAACTTTTGAGGGTAAAATGGGTGGAGCGGGTACCCACGGATTATTTCCAACCCCAAGTATGAGCACATTTTTAAACTCGAATAAAAATTTAAGCTTGGATCGATCACGAACAAACAATAAGCAATACTGAGCTATTTCGACTCGAATAACAGCCCTATTTGTTCCACGTATTCATAAGACTCACTCTGACATAGTGTAAACCGGGTTTGATTTTATAATTTGTATGCAAACCCGGTTCCTTCATACAGAACACGTGCCTATCACGTGACACTGAACGGCTATATAAGCCATCCCCTTCTTCTGTTTCAACCACCGTTTCTGTAACAGATTTCCTAAATCAAAAGCTCTCAATTCATGGTTTAATGGCTTCTGTTGTGTGATTGGTATTGTGTTTGACATTCGAAAGAATTCAATTTTGGAATTCTGAAATGGTATCAGAGCTTGCGAAGCTCGTTGATTGATTCCGCGATTTTTGTGTTTTTTGTGTGTTTGTCGTTTTTTTTGGACGAATCTTGATCTGCCATGGATCCTAATGCAATCGATTCCGGTGATGTGTTGTTCTTACATCATTCTGATCATCCCAGCTACAACCTATCGACGCAGCTGCTAAACGAAATGAATTACAACCATTGGAGACGCGCGGTGGAGGTATCTTTGGTTGCCAAGAACAAGATCGCTCTTGTTGATGGAAGCTTCTAGATCCCGATTGAGACATCCCCGAGGTTCGCACAGTGGAAGAGGTGCAACGGCATGGTCGTCGCTTGGATTTTGCACTCGGTGGAAAAGGAAATTGCTGAGACTTTACTGTATTTCCGCACAGCAAAGGAGATCTGGGATGAATTGCGAATGCGGTTTGGTTCTCCGAACAACACTCGTCTTTATCAGGTACAAAAAGAAATGTTCAATATCTCGTTGAGTGGTTCTTTGATTACTTCGTATTTTTCGAAATTCAAGAAATTATGGGATGGATATATGGATCTCGTTGAATCGCCTGTGTGCACTGCATATGGTGCTGAGAATCCTGTGTCTAGATCGTTTGCTAATCAACAGGTTATCCAATTCTTGGTTGGGTTACCTGATGCGTATAATGGGGTGAAAACCAATATTTTGTTGATGAAGCCAATCCCCAATATCGCAGATGTGTATAGAATGCTTTTAGATGAGGAAAGTCAAAGGGGATTGAGCAATTCTGGTTCCATTAATGACAGTACTGCTGCGTTCAATGCGTTTCAGAGGATGGGGAGTCAATCCTCGAATGGTAATCAGTTTGGAAGGTTTAATGGTCAGAAGAACAACAGTCAGAATGGTAATCAAAATGGAAATCAAGGTGGAGCACATAATGGTAATAAAGGAAATGGTAACTACTTCTGTGACCATTGTAAGGTTTCAGGCCTTTCTAAGGAAAGGTGTTTCAAGCTACACGGGTATCCTCCTAATTTCAAGGGGGATAAGTCGAGGAGGTTTGCATCTAATGTGACAGTTGAAAGCAATGATCAAGATTCAACTCATTCATTGACTAAAGGACAGTACGAGCAGATCTTGGCTTTCTTAAGCAAGCAAAGTTCTGGTGAAGATGCTAACATGGTGGCATGTATCAAGTTTTGTTTTAGTACATTTGGCAGTGACCATAGTTGGGTTATAGATAGTGGGGCAACTCATCACATCTGTCCTGATTTATCTATGTTTCAAACTTATAATCAGTTTGCTTTGCCCAACTATATCATTGTACCAAATGGACAGCAATCAAAGATTTGTCATGTTGGTTCTGTCATTCTTCAAAATCAGATTGTGTTGCATGATGTCTTACATGTACCTGAGTTTGCTTATAACCTGTTATCTGTTAGGAAGTTTGTCAATTATTTGAATACATATATGTTGTTTACTCCTTCTCAATGCTTGATACAGGGCCCTTCAATGAACAAGCCACAGGTGCTTGGTGAAGTATCAAAGGGACTGTATCTCACAACATTGAGGAGAAATGTGGATGTTATTGACAATCATGCTTCTACTGTTTTGTCTTTTGTAATTCATGATGATCAGATTGTGAGCTGTAATAGTGCAGTATCTTTAGAATTGTGGCATTGTAGGCTTGGACATGTGCCTTTTGATCAGTTGTTCCATTTCAATTTTTTGCAAAACCTTGTAAGAGCTAAGAAACATCATGTTTGTAAAATTTGTCCCAAGGCTAGACAGCACAGGAGTGCTTTTCCTGACAGTTCAATAAAATATGTGGCATGTTTTGAGCTTTTACATGTGGATATATGGGGTCCTTATAAGGTGCCTACTCATAATGGTTTCAAGTATTTTTTGACTATTGTTGATGATTTTTCTAGAGCTACATGGACTCATTTAATTGCTGCTAAGAGCAATGCATTTACAGTTTTACAATCCTTTATTGCTTTTATCACTAACCAATTTGATGCTAAGGTCAAGGTTATTAGATCTGATAATGGGATGGAGTTCTGTAGTCGTGAGGCTCAGAGATTCTATGATCAACATGGTATGCTACATCAGACTACTTGCCCTCATACACCACAACAAAATGGAGTGGTAGAAAGGAAGCATAAACACCTATTGGAAACAGCTCGGGCTTTATTATTTCAATCCAATCTCCCTATTCAATACTGGAGAGAGTGTGTTTTGACTGCAACCTACTTAATCAACAGGTTTCCTCTTTCCTCCATTCAGTTTAGAACACCATATGAGATCTTGTTTAAAAGAGATCTTGATTACAGTCTATTAAGATCATTTGGATGCCTTTGTTTTGTTAGTACTAACAAATGTAACAGGTCCAAGTTTGATTCCATGAGCTCTCCTTGCATTTTTGTAGGGTATCCCCACGGTACAAAGGGTTATAAGGTCTTGGATTTAACTTCTCACAAGATTTTTGTGTCTAGAAATGTTCAGTTTCATGAACTTCAATTTCCATTCCACAAGATTATGTTTGATCAAGGCATTCCTCTTCCAAATGTTATGACAGATAGTCCTGAATCAATTTTCTTTCATGATAGTGAGATTATAGAGGAAAATGTAGCTATTGAGCAATCTTCTATTGACAGTACTACTCCAAGCCTTAATGATGTTTTGCCTAATGCTGTTTCTAGTGATGATCCTTCTAACAGATATTCACTGGATAGTACTTCATCTTCTGGAGACATGAGCAACAGTCATAATGTAGCCAGGAGATCTTCAAGGGTTCCAAGACAACCTCCTTATCTTCAAGATTACATCTGTAATCTTGGTTCCCGTCATGAGTTATTTCCATTACTTTCTGGTTTTACTGATTCCTTCTTGCCACTTCAAGGCTCTCAGTATATATATGTGCAATTCAGCTTCGATTCAAAACTCAATTGAGTTAGTTGAACCTAAGACTTATTCTATAGCTTCTAAAAATCCAAAATGGATTGAGGCTATGAATAAGGAGATAGATGCTTTAAATTCTAATCACACTTGGATTTTAGCTGATTTACTTGCAGACAAGAAAGCAATAGGATGCAAGTGGGTATACAAGATCAAACTCAAAGCCGATGGATCAGTGGAGAGGTTCAAAGCCAGATTAGTTGCTAAAGGGTACACCCAACAGTATGGAATGGACTATGACGAGACGTTCTCACCAGTGGTTAAGATGTCCAATGTAAGAGTTATTTTATCACCTGTTTTAAATAAAGGTTGGGATATCTTTCAATTAGATGTAAATAATGCTTTTTTACATGGTGATTTGTTTGAGGAAGTTTATATGACAATGCCTCAAGGAGTTCCAAATCCTGATAACAAGGTTTGTTTATTGAAAAAGTCATTGTAAGGCTTAAAACAAGCCTCGAGACAATGGTTCAATAAGCTGTATGATACTCTGATCAATTTTGATTTTAAACAATCAAATTATGATCCTTCATTGTTTGTTTCTCATAAAGGTAATCATCTAACAATTGTTGCTGTATATGTAGATGATATCATTGTTACAGGCTCGGATTTAACTCAAGTAATAGGTCTCAAGCAACACCTCCATGATCTATCCACTATTAAGGATTTGGGAAAATTGAATTACTTCTTAGGAATAGAAGTAATTCAATCTAAACAATCCTTAATACTGAATCAAAGGAAGTTTTGCCAGGAGATTATCAATGAAGCAAACATTGATGATCAAAGACCACGTGCAACACCTTTACCTCTAAATTTTAAGTTGCATAATTCTGATATGAGTAAATTGATTGATGACCCAACTAGTTATAGAAGTCTTGTTGGCAAGTTGAGTTACTTAACCAATACTCGCTCAGATATATCCTTTTCAGTGCAGGTTCTTAGCCAATTTCTTAAAGCTCCTGATGTCTCACATCAATCTGCACTTAACCATCTTCTGAGATATGTGAAAGGGACAGTTCACTATGGAATTCGATTACAAAAAGGGTCTTCCATCAAATTACAAGCTTTCTCTGATTCAGACTGGGCTTCCTGCCCAATTTCAAGAAAATCAATCACTGGTTATGTGGTCTTATATGGTGGCAATCCCATTGCTTGGAAATCAAAGAAACAGACCACTGTTTCAAGGAGCTCCTCAGAAGCTGAATACAGATCGATGAGTCAAGCAGCTTCAGAGGTCACCTGGCTTGTCAATTTGTTGCAAGAGCTTGGGGAAAGTGATCTAAAGCCAGCTACTCTCCATTGTGATAACAAATCCGCTCTACAAAATTGCAAAGAATCCTGCTTTTCACGAGAGGACGAAGCACATCGAGATAAATTGCCACTTCACGAGAGAGAAAGTAATGGATGGATTGCTGTAGCTCACATATTTGCCAACACAAATCAACTCGCAGATGTCTTGACCAAGGTTCTTCCTGCTGCTCATCACAAGGAGCTACTGGTCAAACTGGGAATGCATCTCCTGGATCCATCTCCAGTTTCAGGGGCTGACATAGTGTAAACCGGGTTTGATTTTATAATTTGTATGCAAACCCGGTTCCTTCATACAGAACACGTGCCTATCACGTGACACTGAACGGCTATATAAGCCCTCCCCTTCTGTTTCAACCACCGTTTCTGTAACAGATTTCCTAAATCAAAAGCTCTCAATTCATGGTTTAATGGCTTCTGTTGTGTGATTGGTATTGTGTTTGACAATCGAAAGAATTCAATTTTGGAATTCTGAAACACTCTCCCATCCACATGTGGAACCGCCAGTTCATGCTTTAGGGCTTCACTATTTGTCATCGCTTTGAAAATGGAAGACTCATCCCTAGCTTCAACTCCTCCTATTGGATCAAGCCACTTGAATTTGAAGAAATCGTTCAAAGTTGGCGTCCGATCCCTCCTTACTGCATGCCCTAGGCAGGTACCCTCACTTATCCCGGCCTGCTACCTCTCTTTTTAATCTCTTCTGGAGAATTAAACTTTTCATGTTCCTTAGACAATACTACAAAATTGGGTGGAATTGTTGATTGACCGATAAAGATTGGGTCTTCTACTTGAGCTCTTCTTCTACGACAAAAAAGTCTGTGATTTCATACTTGTACTAATATCTGTACGTCGTTGCTACTTATCCCATTTCAGAGTTTGCTTTGCTCTCATGAGTTTGCCCTTCAACTCTTTCCGGGTTGAACATGGGGAAAAAAACTTATGTTAGGTTAGGCACTCCTTTCAAGGGCTATGATAGTTTCATTAGTGAAGGTTAGTTGTGTCAGGTGAAATTTGACAGCTTCAAAATAGTGAAGGCTCATTTGTAACCTAACCAATTGAAGTGGGTAGGTACACTGAAATACTTGTATGTTTCTTTCTATTTTATGATGGGACACATTCTCTACTTATACAGCTTTACATTTTGACAATAAAATCAACTAAAATTATGGAACATTCATAGTAATAAGTAAGGAGTGTCATTTTTTATGGAATGTGTTTGTTGAATTTGAGACAAGAACTCTTTGATGATACTCTTTTTTGAAAAAGCCATATAGCTGATCTTCCAAGATACTAGTCATTTTCTTACCCTAATATGAGAATATTGAGATGCTCATGTTCCCCATGATGCTCAGCAGCTCAGATATCGTCTTTGTACAATTTATAACTCAAGCACCATGAGTATGTTTTGCTTCATAGATCAAGCTCATTTCTTGATTGGATTCAAATGATTCTGAGGAGTATATTGTTTCTATGGGAACTAACTTAAAGGTAGAAGATAAGTATAGGAGGACATTGGGTGGCAGGGTTGTTTATCAGAAGTAGGAAGAATAAGCGCGGGAAATAAAAGGATTATAAATTAACTAATCTGCAGCCATTTTTATTATGGGGGTCATCTTTTACATATCCTTTCACTTTCTGATGTGTTGGTTATTTGTTCATCTCTTTTGTTTTTCCTCCTGTTTGACATTGTTCTTATATTGTCTAAGCCCCTTACATTGTTTATCTGCCTAAATTTATAGGAGTTCTTGAAGGCATTTTCAGGGTTTAGCATTGCTGAGCAAGAGTGTCTTTATGGATTATTCATTCAGGTTTTTGATATTCTATATTTGTTGAAGTTTGGCTAATTTCTGCACCACTTTTCCTAGATCTACATCTAGTTTGTTACATATCATGATCAGTATTCCTTTAGTAGTTGCTTAGCAGTTAGCAACCAGCTTAACTTTGAATGTTAGCTTTGTTTAGCTGATTTTACTTTGCAATTTCTGTTATAAGTATATTCCTTTTCTGGTTAACTGGTGCAGGTTATAACATACATCTCTGCATGAAAATATAGAGGTACGTTCTTTCTAGTATTCTTTTATTGCAGTTATAATTTAGAAATTGATTTTGTTAAACCAAATAGCGAAGCTTAATTAAACAAACGGTTACAACCTAAGACCAGTGAATCATATTTCTATCTGCATTCTTGAAGATATTAATTATCAAGAAGAGCAATGCGGCAACTTATTGATTGTTAATCTATGAGTTTATCCCAATCTATTTTGTCTTGAATGCCTTCATTGAGCTGCAATGCGTTCCAAAATCATAACCATGTTATTTATTCTGACTTTGGTAATTTGATCAACTTTTCAGGATGATTTTGACTCACTGTGTGTTGAAACCCAGGTATGACATACTATGGTACTGTTAGTATAATATTTAACCAGTAACAATTATAAAGTATATTTTCAAGTAAACACTGATAAGATCCGGAAGTAAAACTATTTATGTTCCTGTGTATCTCGAAACATACTAATGTTAATCTTTGATGTCTTTGACATCCATTTATAACTGATGCTAGTGTTTCAGTCATATGAGTTTCTGCTAGTGGTTCATTCAAATATAGTCAGATAAGTTATAGCACACTATACAGAGCTGCTTTCAGGTTTTGCTTATTTGCAGGCAGGTGCAGCTTTAGATACCGTGGAGCAACTTGTTGAAGAACAAGGTCTAGATCCCCTGTATGCAGAAAAGTATGTCTTCTCTTCAACATGTTATAACCTGTACAAGTCCTTTCAATCATGAAGTCTACTGATGAAAATCAAGAAGGGAATCAGGAAAGAAATAAGGAAAGCAAAGAAGGGAGCACCAGTCCTAAAAAGAGAGATGTAGATCTGGCTTACTCATTACTCAGATCCTTGAGCATGTGTCGGTGATATGTTTCCAAGTTTCTCCTCTTTGTCAAGTACTCAAACTTTTAGCTACCACGGGGTGGGATTTTTGTGGCATGAGTAGGATTTTTGACGCATTACTAGTAGAGATATGCCTGAGTGGAGTTGCTGCACACCTTAGGCATGGTCACCCTGATGAAGTATTGCCCTATTATATGATCATATTTCTTTAATGCAGGACAAATGTTGGGAATGTTAGACATGATCTATCAGCAGCTGCGAAGAACGAGATTCAGTCACTGGAAACCTTGTTAGCTGAGGTAGGTGAAGCATAAATAGTCATCTCTCTCCCAAATTGAAATCTAATACATATATTTAGTTAATACTTCGTGATGTTATTAGGCCTTCCACTCACTAAGTGGTGCAATTTTGGAAACAACTTACCATAGCTTGTATTGAAGATCTCATGAAAAGGGAAAAAACTGCTTCAAATGTTCCTGATGCTATTGACAAGGTCAATCATACTGACTTCTGTCTTATCCTGCTATATCTGTAAATCTGTCTTGTATTTTGTTTCCCTCTCAACTATTTTGGGCAATGAAACTTTGCAGTTAAGAAGTGACATGCTGAAGTTCAGGACGACTTAAGCATGCAGCGACCTCTTTGGATTTCTTAAGGAAGAGCTACCCTCCATTACCGAACAATTAAAGCATGTAGCATCTCTGAATTATCACCAGATATGATAATTTCCAAATTTATGTAATTTCTAGTTGAGACATACAATTACAGTAAGGTCAAAATACAGTAAGGATACCTAAATTAGCTGCAGTAGAATACAGTTTGATTTCTTTCATTCTTTTATTGATACTAAACATGATACATAAATCATGCTCCAGCTAAATACACAAACATATCCTTGTTCATTCAACTTAGCTGTTGCACTTGTAGCTGCCAAACCACAAGCACATCAAATAGAAAAACAACTCTGGCTAGGATCTGTAGTAGCAAGAAGACGGCGAGGGGAAATAGTAATGGAAGTAGTAATGGTAAGGCTTGGCTGGTGGGCTGAAGGGCCGATTTTTCGTGTCTGTCATCGTTGCCTTGTCTGCCTTCAAGACTACTTCTGATCCAGACGTCGCATCTTCGGAAGAAGAGAGTAGCGTATCCATCTTATGAGGTGCAATTGGGTTATTCGCTGTGTTATCGTCGCCATTGTTGTTGGTCTCCATCCTCTCTCAACCTGAATTTTTGTAAGGGAGGACTTCATGTTTTTTACAGGAAATTTAGATGTTTATATAAGGCTCCCTGGATTGCTTGAAGGTATGATTTTCCCCACAAGCAATAGTCAATTCACAAAGTAGATAGAAACTTAAATTCATTTGCTTACGCAAGCAGATATTGATGATTTGTGGATCTATGAAAGGGTCTTGTTCTTTGTAATCTTACCTTAAAAAACAATTCACTTGATGATTTGTAAGGCTTACCAAGATATATGATATATCACATATTGTGAGATCTCATCTTACTGGATTTTGATAATATTTGAACCAATTCAAACATGTGTATTCAGTAGAGCTGACAAAATCTGACCCGACTCACCCGAACCTAGACCCGATCGAAACCCGAAAATCTAGCGTCATGCATAACCCGAACCCGACCTCGACCCATTTTGACCCGATACCCAAATGGATACGAACATAGACAAACCCGACCCATATCGACCCGTCCTTGACCCGACCCGAACAAAACCCAACTCTTACTTATAATTACTTTGGTTTTCTTATTTTTAAATACTCAAATAATGTGAATTATATCTAATGAGACCTAATATACTAAATAAATGAAGTTTAATAGTCAATAATTAAGATTAACAAAAAATAATCACCATTTTATAATAAAACTTAATGTGACCCAACTTGACCCAACCCGAAATCCATTTGACCTGAACTTACCCGACCCGACCCGAACCCAACCAAACATTCAGTATACCCGACAGATGACCGAACCGAACAACCGAATTGCCATCTCTAGAGTGCTCCAAAATTGTTAATAAAATTGGTGGGTGTTTCAACAACAACAACAAAAACAACAACCAGGTTGTTGAAAAACAAAACAACCCGGATCTCTACATCAGCCAAACAAAACAACTCTTAACAATTTTGCACTCTTTTGCTAAGATCATGCATCATAGCACAATTTAGTGTCTTTACTCTAGCAAGATCACACTATACAAGCATTGCGAATCCGCGCTTATCAGCTTATTGCTAACTGAACATGTACTTACACTGTATGAACATCTGGACACTTTATTCATTAAGCTAAGACAAAATCATTGAAATGATCCTATATGGAACTCCAGCGTCACAAGGAATGTCGAGTCTGCAATCTGTACGTGTATCTAGAGGCGTATTTTTACTTGCAAGTGGGAGCATCGAAGTTGGGGAAGGCTATGAAAGCAATGGACGATGGCGATATGTATATGGGAGATTTTGCATCCATGTAGACCGGTTCGAGACTTGGGATGTCTCCTTGATCGGATAGCTCGAGGGCTCTGCCGTTTAGGGTCATGGTTTGGCTTCTAAGGTCACCGCCTCTCGGGGTTAAGTGGTACTCTTCTCTTTGAACCTGGAGCTTGCTTCCTGTCCAGGAGAAGGTCTTGTGAAGGCTGTGCAAGAAGGGTGTTGTCTTGAGGGTCTCACCGTCTTCTATGGGCGAGTCATTGCGCACGTCGAGTGTGAAGCTCGTACTGTTGCTTAGGTTGATGAAGAGCAGAGTTATGCCATCCTGTGAGGAGAGTCAAAGAACATTTCCGATGACGATGAGAGAACGATTAGGACGAAAACCATAGACGTAACAAATGTTATCAATGAAAGATTCGGTTGCCTTTAAAGGATTAAGCTGCCGAGTGGAAAACTAAGTACTGACCCTTCCTTTCAAACAATGAGCGTAGGAACGTAGAGAAGGCGATGCATCGGTAGAGACGGAAAGGACCAACCTACCCATCAGTTGATCCCATAGAAGTGCACTACACATGATAAAAGAGAAAATGAGTTTTGGTTAATGATTAAAAGAAGAGAGCTTCAGTAGTGTTTCCGAAATCCCTTGCCTGTAGAAGTCTGGATTCGGAACAAATGTGTCTTTGTCAAGAAGGCCATAATTTCCACCGATTAGCGTCTGCCTGCAATATACTTTCGTGTTGTAAGTAGCTGACATCCCAAGCTGATCCAAGTACCTGATTTTCCATCCAAGAGCATACATACACTACAAAAGGTTAGAGTTTGTTGGAAGGAGGTGAACACAGTGATGTGTTGAATCCGAAGCCAATCAGAAGATTACCAAAAGCTGTTGATGAAAGTGTCAGAAATATGTTGACCGCCACTGTTGTAAGCACCGCCAGATTCTCCAACCCAAGCAGAAGCCCATGGACCATACTGTTCAATGACTCCTCGGAGACCATCAAAGGTGCCTACGATGTTGTCCAAGAACGTAGGATTCTGCATTTTCTTCTCGAGATTTGGATCGTTCCCTGCAGGAGAACGGAAACTGCTTCAGTAACTGAAATTTTGTGCGGTGCCTAGCATCTTCAATTTCCATCATTGAACAGGAAACATGGAAATGGTTTTCTCTAATAATACATTTGAAACTATAAGGGAAAAAATGATGGATTACGAGTACTTTTCAACAATGGACAATCAGCATAAGTAATACTCAGTCATTACCATCATATATTAACAGATCAAGTCAGGTTAATCACCTGGACCCAAATTGTAAATATGATGTGTCAGCGCGTTTACTACATCAGGCCCTGTGGTCTGAAGCATCTTAATAAACCAGTCTCTATTGTAGAATCCTCCCGGTGCTAAAGCTGCAGGCTTTGATTGTGACCTCTCATATAGTTGGTTGATGATTCGTTTAAGCTCGATCAAATCTTTACCATACTGAACAGGATCAACACTTGCACCGACACCATTTCCAGATAATTCATTACCTGTAAGGAAAAGGCATTGATGAGTAAACCACTCAGAAGTTATAAGAACTACTGTGATAAAAAAGTAGGTAAAGTAGACTATTACCAAATTCCCATGAATCCACCTCGTATCCTTTTGAGATAGTGTACTTGATGAGATCAATGGCATTACTGGGATCCCAAGATCCAATCCAAGCAGCAGTTCGTGACTTGTGCCTCCCGTATAGAGCATTTAATCCAAATGTAAGAAGGACTCTACATACATTGTGTGGCCCAGCCAAAGCACATAAGTTGAGCCGCTTTAAAATAACCAAGGCTTGAAAAATACACGAAGACCATCCAGAAGTACGCCTCACCTATTTTCCGCGAAGAAATGATTGACAGCATCCCACCGCTGCATATGTAGACAACCGGTTGAGAACCCAAACAGTCCATCTGGCTTCTTGAAAAATGGATGACAGGTGTCTTTTAAACTTGGCATGTCATATAATATCTGATCTTGCAAAGAACCTCCAATCCTTATTCTCAAATGCCCAAAAGCTGCAAAGCAAGCAAATGTATAGTACGAAATTCATGTTTTCGAAAGGAAATAGTTAAAAGAACAACATCTATCCACTGCCTCAATTCCAAGGGCACCACAAAAGGATAACATACAGACCTTTGATCGCCTTTCCAAGAAGAGGTTGTGATATATTCTGTTGAAGAGAAGATCAAGACAATCAATAGAGAATGGAGTGTAAGTTAACTTTAACCTCTTGCTTCGACATAAATCTGCTTCACAAATGGAAGACAGTTGATGGAATTGGAATTAAAGCATCACAGTGGAATCATACCAGATTTATTATAGATGAATATCCCCATGGACATTGGTTGTAGTTACACTTTTCATGAGGCCACCAATCAACTGTAGCACATATAAAGTTTTCACTAGTTTCAGCGACTTGTTTGCCTCCAACAACAATCACAGTGGCCCTTGCAATATCTTGAGCCGAAGTTGATGGATGAAAGACCATCATCAGAACTAAGAAAAGCTGGAGGTATCCCATGGCTTGATGATTTATATTATAGCCGCTCAATCCTCCGATTTGAGTCCAAAAGTATATAACCAAACTTTCAAGTAGAAACCACCATATGAAATAATGTTATTGCAGTAGCAAAGATGATTGCAAAGAGCTTCAATTAAACAGCAGTACAGAACAATGTTGGAGGCCCCTTTCAATTAGAATCATACTCCAACATTCAATTAACAATACTGAAATGAAATCTAAATTGGACATAACCAATATCAATTCTCAATCACAAACTCAATCCAGATCAATTCTCAGTGAACAGACTCATTCGATTAAACTTATTGAAATCCAATCCACCATATAGAATTCAAAGATCACCTTCAATTTGGAGTGCTGCGGGCTGCAAAGGGGGAAGTGAAGAAAGAGAAATGCTGATTGCGGTGTTGGGAACCTCACTGCAGTCCTAGTGCACCGGAAATTTCCCAAACAAATCAATGGGAGGAAAGTGCAGCAAAGAGATGAGATGGGTATAGCTTAGATCTGAGGGTTTTGGTATGAGAAAGAGTGGGAGGGAAGGAAGAAATGATTTGGGGGAAAGTGGGTAGTACTATAAAATACAGTACTAGTGTGTGTGGAATTGAGTGTAGACAACGACAAATGTTCTTTCTGATAAGATGAGACATTAATACTACGGAGTATTAATATCTCATCACTTTCCTTTTTTTAAAGACAATTCAATCCAATTTCGCATTTAACGTAAAACCCCCAAAAATCCCAGATTCGAATCGAACGACTCACCGAACTCGAACAGTCAGGTGGCTCGATCTCCCGGACAGCACCTGCAACCGGACTCGGGCTAGGCGCCCGGACCTCCGTCGCTACCCAACCCGCCTGAGCAGTCCACCGTCGGACCACCTCCATCTCCTGTCGTGGCCGGAACTCCGACGTCAATGCCTTGCGCGGCTTGGGCAGCAGCTGCGATGGCGAGCAGGAGGGGAGGGAGTCCCTCCTGCTCGCCATGGCAGGCCACGCACTCCCCTCTCCCCGGCGACCCTCGGCTGGTGGCTCGCTCGTGCTCACCCTCACCCCTCTCTCTCTCGCGCGCGCGTGTTCTGTATGCCTTCTACCGACACTGAAAGCCGGTGACCCCGCCGTTAGTTTGACGAGGTCCCGGCCTGCGTGTGGATAGCATACCCATATATTATGTCAATTAAAAACTTATTATTGCATAAAATTTATAATTATGTTATAAACTCAATACTGTATAATTAATCGATACAATTTATAAAATATTTGATTTCAAATTTATATTATTTTAAACACGTTTTAATCAAACCCAATTTAAATAATTATGTTATTATAATTATAAGTTATTGAATCCTGTCCTTTTGTCGATACATCCTTCTATATCTTAAAGGTGAGTGTTTTCGGCCCTCTCAAGCTATCCACGTGTAGCCCTTCTCTGATTTTTTTTCTTTTTCTTTTTTGCCCTCTCCTTCTGCTGCTCTCTCTCCCATGATCTGAAGCCTTCCTGATTTCCGTTAACCTCTTTCCGTGAACGGTTTGTCTTTTCTTCTCCGCGTTCTAGGTTGCTCATAGTTGCCGGCCTCCTCGCCTCATCTTCTCTTGCCGACGACGGAGCCCTTCCATTTTTGCCCTTGCTTTCTTTTTCTGAACGAGCGCCCCCACGATCTCTCTCCCATCACGTTCTCTCTCCCATCTGCTTTGCAACTTCCTCTCCATCACATGCTGTAGAAGGAGAAGGTGATTGAAGGTCGATGATGTCAGCCTGAGCATCGGAGTTTGTCGCCAATCCGCAGAGGCTCAAGCCACAGGAGGAGAAGACAGAGGAGGATCGTTCGTCGACTCAAGCCTGGCTGTTCGATGTTGATTCATAAAAAGGTTTGTGAGATTTTAGGGTTGTTAGATTTTAGTTTCGTTCGTCTTCCTCTGTCTTCTTCCTTTTTCTTTTGAATGTTTAGGGCTAATCAACTACGCCTGATTTGGACTCGAATTTTGGGGTTTTTCATTTTTTGTTCAATCCTGTTTGATTCAATCCTGTTAGAAGCTCAAAACCGTCCCTTTACTTCTCCTTTAGTCTGTTTGCGCGAATCTTGATCCAGGTCTTGATTTGTGACACACCTGATTCGGGAATTAGATCCCTATTGTTACTGAACTTTGGTCTCTTTGCGCGATTTTGTCGCCTGATTTGTTGATTTGTTTTCGCGTCGGCGTTTCTAGGGATTGAGATTTTGGCGGTGGTGGGGGCGGGGTTGAAGCTGTTGATTTGTGTTCGTCTTCTTGCATCTTCAAGAAATTCCACTCTCAAGAAATTCCTACTGTGGTGGGGGAGGGGTTGCTTGGATCAGTTAAATGATTGAAGTTCATGCATTACTGTGAATGTAATTCTACTCTCAAGAAATTCCTTTATCTCTTTGTCATTGATGATGTATGCTACATATTATTTCCAGTAAGACTGTTTTATTGCTTTAATTTTTTTGCTACATTCCAATATGCTTATTATAAAATTTTCTCAAGTCCCTTTGTCATTTTACCATGTTCCAAAGAAACAAGGTCTGCTAGTCATTTTTATGGATATACCTCGAGCATATTTTCTTGTTTGACATGTACATAAACAATTGATCTGTTGTAGCATTATTCACTAATTATGTTTTGGTCATTTCTTTGTATATTCATTGATAGTTTCTCATTGTCAACTCTCATCTTCCTTCTAAATCGTAATGAGCTTATTCGTACCATTTTTCAGCAAAATTAAGTTCAAACTTTCATCTTCCTTTCATCGATTCAG
The DNA here is from genome assembly GCA_037127255.1 of Persicaria tinctoria. Classification (NCBI taxonomy): domain Eukaryota; kingdom Viridiplantae; phylum Streptophyta; class Magnoliopsida; order Caryophyllales; family Polygonaceae; genus Persicaria; species Persicaria tinctoria. The sequence continues at coordinate 16,372,957 of JBANSL010000012.1, forward strand.
TTCAGCGTGAAACTAAGCCTTTTAATCTTTGTAGCATAAGAATTATTTTCATTTAGATTGTTTTTCATTTTGTCTAGGGAAGGTTTTGCTTATAATCGAATGGCTAATTTGTTGTATTGGAATACTCTTCTTACCAAGCTTATTAAAATCTCGATCCATATCTAAGAATGATTGTGTGATTAGAATATGGCAGAACAATCTGAACCGGAGTGCTGGTTTCTTCTAATAACTCATTTTCTTATCTTTAGCTGATTGATCAGTTATGTTTCCCTATCTTCTGTTTTTTTTTTTGCTTTGTCATTGATTGTTTCTTATATTTTGTGTGCCTTCTAGCTGCATAGCACGGTGATCGAAGGACCTGACAATCCGAAAGGTGTCTTATTGTGGTTCCGCTCACCGGTGAGCACTATTTATTCTATATATAACAAGAAAGCTAGGGGTATGATGGGTGAAGCACTAAATTCGTTTTCTGCTGTTTGGCTTGGTTTTCTCATTACCTTTTTTCTTGCTCCAGGTTAGTTTTCTTCAGTGCGCTGTGCTATATTATTTAATTGACTGATTAAAGCAGTTTAAGCTTTATCTGGTTCTTGTGTCATGTTTTGATTTGTCACTCCAATTGCCTTCGAATGAGGTAGCTTGGTTTTTGATTGGGTGAAGCTTAGGGTTTTAGATTCTGGGCTATCCACCACGGTTGCTCTTTTAAAAGAGTTTCCATTTCCTTGCAAATTGGCGGGCAGTTTTGATATAGTTTGTAAACAAGTTTTGATTTTGATTAGCAAAATTAGGGTTTTCTTCAACCTGAATTCGAGGTCAATTTGTTAAGGAAAAAAGGGATTTTGAGTAGTGAACTGAGTACAGTATTTGAGGGAGGGTGATTGAATGGTTACACAAGCAATAATGGGATCTGAGGGTCATACTCCACTGTTTAGACAAGGCTCCTCCTTGTATGGCCTTACACTTGATGAGGTCCAGAGTCAATTAGGTAGTATTGGGAAGCCACTGGGTAGCATGAATCTCGACGAGTTGCTGAGGAGCGTTCGGACCGTGGAAGCCATTGATGATGTGCTTCCTGTCCTGCTCAGCTTGCCCCTGGCTCCTCTTTGAATAGGCATTCAAGTTATCCGTTGTCTCAGGAGCTTAGTAAGAAGACGGTTGAGGAGGTTTGGAGGGAGATTCGGTGTGGGAAGGGGTGTAGCAATGATGTGGAAAGGAGTCACAAAAGGCGGAATACACTTGGTGAGATGACATTGGAGGAGTTCTTGGGTCAAGCTGGGGTCGCTGTTGGCAATGTGGGTTCTGGTTTAGGGGATGATTCGAATGCGGTCCAGGAGAGTCAGTGGATTCGACTATATCAGATGCTTCCCTAGCATCAAAGGCATAACGTAGTGTCGGTGTTCATACCAAACCAGCATGTCATGCAGAGCGGAGGATTGGTGGCAGATTCAGCTCACTTAGATTCATCAATGTTGCCTACTCTGATGGATACGCAGACACACGGGAGGAAAAGGAGGGCTCCTGGCGATGTGATGGAGAAGACCGTGCGATCTACTTTCAGAATTTCGAAACAAATCAAAGTTCTTGCACATCATTAGGGGGATGGGGAGGGACTGTTGTTTCAAGATGAACTCTTTCTTATGCAGGCTTGACATTCTTTACTGGTGGTTATGATGCTTGCATCAATCTGTTTCCATTTTCTTCTGTGAATCTTTTTGTGTGTGGGAAATGTTCTTATTCTATACTGGATCTTCTTTTATGAGTCTGCCGGTTGAAGTTGTATAACAATTCATGTGAGATGATCGATGTCTTTGCATACTATGATCTAATACTTACCATCTCTTTCTTTTCTTTTGCAATTTCTAGAAACCTAGAGCAGTGCCAACATTTCACCGATTGATGGGACCAATTCATCATTCCCTGGAGGAGATTGACAGCTTGAACAACACCAAAGTAATTTTTCTTATATATATATATATATTTCTCTGAGCTTAATCTTATATAGATTTACTTGATTTTTTTTAGTACTCGTCCCCATATGGATTTTGTGGTTATTTATTTTCTACATTGAAACATCTTGAACTTCTGCAAAGTAAATTTTCTCTTATATATATATATATTTCTCTGAGCTTAATCTTATATAGATTTATTCGATGTTTTTTGAAATACAAATCGCCATATGGATTTTGTGATTATTCATTTGTCTATTCTCTTTTTGTAGAAGAAGGCTGAAGATTCGTTGGTATTTTCTACACTTAAGTAGCGCCCTAAACACTTACAGGTCAGGTTTCTCTGGCTCTCACACTTGATCCTTGAGTGGATGCCACTACTTTCAGCATCTTATTTTATATTTTCTCTTTAAATTCAGATAACTGAAAATCAGCGAGTTTGTTTTAGTAAATCCGGAATACATGGATGGGGCCTCTTTGCACGCCGGAGCATTCAAGAAGGAGACATGGTAAATTTTGATGTTAATATTATTTGACAAGGCTTTGCCTCTCTCTTCTGAGGCTACAAATTTGCTTCCTACATACATTCACATATCTTTGTTGTGCCTTCTTAGCTTACATTCAAAGACGATCAGTGGAACCTTCCAAGAGCGAATTCCCTGCCATCAACCATTGTGGTTTACAACCTTGATCTCCCTGATAAGAAGGATATCAACAAAGATATGATTTTGAAAGGCAGGTAAGCGGAAGCTGAACCGCTGGAAAAAATATCGGCTTCTAAAGCAGAAAGCAACTTATGGGTTTTGAATTGTATTTCAGGGTACAAATTGCAACCTCTGCAAGTCAGCATGAATTAGATAAGATTTGGATTTCAAATGTATTTAAACTAGAAGTGTCATAAGACCATTAAGTTGCAACTTGCAAGTAAGAACCTCCCATCAAAAGTGCACATCCTTTTCAACGTGCATTTTAGGTGCACACAAAATGCATGTAATACTTGTAGGTTTGGATTCGCAGTGCATATTTCAATTGTGTTTTCCAATAAAAAATCAAAATTGGTAGCCCATTTTCACTATGGATGTCGTTAAATACACTGCAAATCTCTCATCAAAAGTGCACGTCATTTTCAACGTGCAAACCTTTCCCACTAATTAGCACGATAAAAAATTTAAATAACCCACCTCAACTCTGCACATCCATTTATATATATAAATAAATATATATATATATATATATATATATATATATATATATATATATATATATATATATATATATATAATATATAACTTTCGTGCTTTCATCAGTAGGACTTAAGTAACATCTTCAACTATATATTTACTTCTCCATTCCATATAAATTGAATGTTGTTCCATTGCTTTTCGCTGCCGATACAAATTTCTATTGGTATTGTTTCTCATATTTATTACGTCTTTTATGTTATTGGATTGATGATTAATGTGGTCTTTGTTTGGTTATTTCCCGAACGAGTACTATATTTTATACATCATCATTAAAAACGCATTGATTAATATGATAACATTTGAAAAATAAGACAAGTATACTTAAAATAATTTTAAAAATCCCGTGCGTCACGCACGGGTCCAGGCTAGTTGCCTTTAAAACAAAAATGAAATTGACGAAACTCATCGAATAGCACAGTGCATTATCTATCTAGTTTAAATCTAGTTATCATCAGATATACTCCAACTGAAACTACATCAAATTACAAACAAAACGGATTTTCTAACCGATTAGAATCCAGAAAATTCAACTTAATGAAGTTGATGTGATAAACCGAAAGAAAAGGGAGGTTGGAGAAATAGATAAGAGAGATGAGAGGAGTAATTAACGTGTTTCAGGTTTTACAGAACCCTTCGTATAGGAGTTTACAAGGGATCCAACATTCTCATAACTCAATAGTACTAATTCACTTCAAGGCATCGACTGATCTACATATATAATACAAGATAGTCATAAGTTCCATGAGAATTCTAGTCATAGTATTAGGATAGCATAGATTTTTATGGCACCTTTAGTAACCATCATCCGGTACTCGCAAGGATCTGATTGCTTCAACGAGCTGATCTTCCCTAAGCGGCCTCTCCAAGTGCGCGTCCATCCCTGCCTCGAGCATTCTTTCACATATCTCCCCGCTGTCATGAGCAGTCAATGCAAAGATCGGGATGCGAACACCATACTTTGCCTCCTCGTTCCTGATCCTTCTGGTTGCTTCAAATCCGTCCATCTCCGGCATCTGCTTAGCAAAACAAGTCAGCATTGCTTGAAGGCAAAGATCCAAGAATAGAGAAAAATTTACATTGCAGCTACAGGCACATAGCTTAGCCTAATTGTTCTATGTATGTGTACCTGGCAATCCATCAGGATGAAATGAAAAGGAGGCTCTAAAGATCGGTGAACAGCTTGGTCCTTTAATCCTTTACACACAATGTCGAGTGCTTCTTTCCCATTTCTGCAAGTTTCGACTAATGCAGCACCCATCCTGGAAACATTCTTAGCAGCCACGCGTTTCTGCACTTCATTATCCTCTACTATCAAAATCTTCTTTCCAAGCAAGGGTTTTTCGGAGCATGTTGAACCTGAAGTTTGTGCAGTTGAAGCAGTTTCAATCTGCTTGCTAGCTGCAGATCTCCGAATCCTTGTGCCACTAGCATCTCCTATCAGCCTATGATCAGCTGCTATTCTGTTGGCAATCTGTGAAGAAATGGGACTCCTCTGCCTAGCTGAGGATCTACCGCTGCTCGAGCTGCCAATCTCTTCGATCTCCCCAAATATTCGAGTGGCAACTGACGAGTTTTTAGACTTCCATTTTTGGTCAATCATATCAGGGTCCAAAGCACTGCCCACCTCTCTTGTGTTGTCTCTCTTTCTCTTGGGGGAAGCTTTTGTTATCTGTCCACCAAACTCTGGCAAATGCCCAATCACCTGAAACAGGCGAGACCCGTGAAGTGGCTTGATGAAAATGTCGTTGGCCTGAGGGAAAGCCTGTTCATTGCTTCGCTGGAAATGGAGATTCCGCGTCTCAGGCTTCTCCAGCCATACCACTTTGCAACACTTGCTTTGGCCAAGCTCCTTTTGAAAATCAGAAGCTCCTCTTCTCAAATCAGAGAACTCTCCAACATTAGCATCAATAATTAGCAGAATGCAGCTGACACCTAATAGGTTAGGCCTCAGCTGTAGTGCCGAAACTGTCTCATTGGCACCATCAACAGCAGTCAAGGGAAAATTCTTGCTATCTTCTCTAACTGTACTCGAAGAACTGCTAAAGCAATAACGCGGACTGAGATCCGAGGAGCTGCGAAAGGAGGAACCAATCAGCTTTTTCTTCACCTTTTTCAAAATGCTGTCAAGAAATCTGGCTTCCTTTGCTACCATCACTCTTATCCCTTGCATCTCCAACAACTTCTGTATCATTTTTCTCCGTCCTTTATTCCCAATCAAGAGAACAACTAAAGAGCCATCAGTGTTATTTGAGCTGTCATTGCACATGCTGTAATCATGATGTGGTAGTTTGGCAATGTTGGGTACTCGGTTTGGCTGGTTGTATAACGGTAAAGATAAAGTCTGCATCTGATGATCACAAGCAACAAGGAAAATATTGAACCTGAAGCAAGTTCCTCTGTTGCTAGACTTGTCAATGATCTCTATATCTCCGCCCATCAACTGAACCTACAGGCTTACAAAAGAAATATGAAATTGACTGAATGAGAAGTTACTTTCAAATGGAGGAGAAACATAAAACTTACATACCAGAGATCGGACGATCCCAAGCCCTAATCCAGTCCCTCCAACTTCAGCAGCAGCTACCTTCACTTGCTCAAAGTTCTCAAACACGGTCTTGCGCTTTTCCTTTGGAATCCCTATCCCTGTATCATCAACTTCAAACACAAATTCAAAGCAATTTGGATCCATTTTTCTGATTTTCATTGAATCTTGAAGGTCGGCATTGGGCCTCTTGACTTGCCCCTGAAACAAGCACAGTGAAGAACAACAGGAAGCGCTAATGATCCCACTTGAATCCTCCATTACTGAGCTTTCAAAGCTGAATTTCTTAGCCCAAGCTCGAATGGAAACATGTCCTACTTTAGTAAACTTTACTGCATTGCTCAATAAGTTGGAAAGTATCTGTTTGAGCTTGCCGTAATCACCTCTGACATTGGAGAATGCATACACAGAACCATCACAAGGATCAAGCACTACCTCCACACCTTTCTTCATAGCAACAGGGTGGTACAGATCTGCCAAGTCTTCAAGAAGTTGTTCCAAATTGAATTCAGTTTCCTGGAGCTGCATCTTTCCTGCTTCAATCTTGCTTGTGTCTAGGATGGAGTTCAATAAAGCTGAATTTAAATGTCACAGAAACGTAAGTTTTATTGTTTTGTACAAAAACTAACAAAGTGAAAATGATAAAGATCAACTAAGATAAATCCGCATAAAGGTCTCATGATTTCAAAAAATATTATGTACAAGGATGGACTTTAGGGCAGATATTCGACATAAAAGTGAGTAGGAAGATAGTGTAAACTAGATACCCAAGCCTAAAAGAAGCAACTATCTTAGCATCTGCTCATAACATGGACAAGCTTAAAGGCAGCAAGGGTCATAACAAGGATGAACAAGAGTCATTGTGTATAACTAGTCTAGTATTCATGAATCATGATAATATATCTCGCACCATGTAAGATAGCAATACCTAAAAGGTCATTGGCACAAGAATTCATCTGTTGAAGACTCTCCTCCAACTCAGAGCCATGAGCAACTTCACGAAAACAAAGGTCAATCAAACCAATAATGGCAGACAAGGCAGCACGTACATCATGGCTGGTTGTGGCAATAGCCATGCTCTTATTGATGCTCTTCTTTTCAGCTTGTTGAGTGGTTTCCATCTGCTTAATTAACAGTGCCTTTAATCTCATCTTCTGTCTTACGGACATTACAACCAAGGACATGAAAGACACAACAAAGGCAGCCACAACACCAACCGCCACACTTAGAAGTATCAACATACTCCGATTGCGCTGATGAATCATTATCACTAGTCCATGATAAGGGAAAGCTAGTACATAGACCTGAAACCACAAAAGCATGAAGAAATTTACTTTTATAATGCACAAAGATGAAAAATCACTCCGAGACATTAATTTGGTGAAATGGCCATAAATGATAATGCATTCAAAGTCACAAGAGTATCTAACTTGTAAATTTAACACAATTATCAACATAATACACCCAATCATTTATCATTCAAAGAATTTTCAGATGTTAGCACACATGTTTGCCAGAAATTAGAACTTTGCACTTATAAAATCAGTAATTCAATGAAAGCTATGTTTCTGTTCTATCAATCAGTACACTAAAATAGGCAATAGCAATACAAATACTTAAGAGAACAGGTAAAAGAGATCAGATAGCATACGGAAGGCACACCAGCAAGGTCAATGGTGGAGCAATAGAGCTCATACTTTGTCCCCCAAACCTCCACCATGGATGACGGATCCGAATTCAGTGTGATCTTGTCCATAGGTTTGCACAATAAGCCTCCAAACGCAAAGTTCTGATGTTCATGATCCGCCGCCGCACTAGTGTTCGAAATCACACCCGCAGCCGCTACAACCACCCAATCATTCGTCGCCACATACAAACCACCACCTTGGGGGCCTTGAGTAGAAAAGTAATCGGAGAACAGCTTCACCGGAACCCCGAGCGAGATGACTCCGATCGATCTGCCGACAGGGACGGTGTTGAGGAAGAGGGGCTCGGATCCACCGCTCCATCGCGTTCCGACACTGGAATAGCTTGTGCTGTTAATCGCAGTCAGCAGCCCCGTGGAGTTCAATGCGGCCGGCGGAGGAGCTGTGATCCTAGCTTCTCCAATGAGCTCTCCGGCGTCGGAAACCGTTTGAGTGTACCATTTGTAGGTGGAAGAGGAGCGACGTCTAGATGCGGAGGTGCCGTTCGTATAGAGCGCGTTGATTCCATCACCATCGGCGGAGAAAGAGAATAAGAGGCCATCGATTCCGACGAAGGATATCTGTGCTATATTGGGATTTGTGACGAGCGCTTGGAATAGAATAGGCGCAACCTGTTTTAAACTCACATTCATTAAGTAATTTTAATTCTAATAAAAATATAAGTGATTTTATTTTAATTTTTATGAAATGCATTTATCAACAATGGTTGTGGTCTTAGCTAGATCCGACACAATTCGGATAAATCAAACTCGGAAAATTTTCAAAATTCATTATTCAAATAATGACCCGACCCAGACCAAGGAGCTGAGAATCTGACATAAGAACGATCAAAATCATACCTAAACTCAAAAATCGTCTAACTACAAACCCCTGAAATTCAAAAGACGCTCACATTTGAATTAAAATAACTCAATTTATTGCAGAAATATACAAAAACCAAAATAATTAAAGCTATATGTCACTCGAGAGGGACTTAGTTTATACTCATCTAAGAGTTATCTCCGCGAGCTTATAAAGCTACCAGCGGAGGCCCTATGTCACTCGAGATGGACTTAGTTTATACTCATCTAAGAGTTATCTTCGCGAGCTTATAAAGCTACCAGCGGAGACCCTCTATCACTCGAGAGGAACTTAATTTATACTCATTTAGGAGTTATCTCCGCGGACTAAGAAAGCTAACAGCGGAGAATACCAAAAGTAAACAAAATCAACACTACTCATATGATTACTACATTTAGCTTAGTACGGAGTATATCAGTATATGTATTCTTTAAGTAAAGCAAGTTGGAATACAAAAGCTTGTGATTCAATAATTCAATGTTAATTATTTGTAGAAAAAAGTAAAATCTACACATTTATAAGCTAAAACTACAATCAAATCACATACCTTACTTTGGAAGATGGAAAAATTGAGTGGTTGTTTCTCTTTTAGAGTTGCATTCAAAATCGTGGCAATTCTCATACTCGACTCATTAGTCGGGAAAAGCTTCATTGTATTATGAAGATCATACATAATCTTCCATCGAGTTTGATGTTGATCCATGTGGATTTTGTGCTCAATGTCTTTGTTGGTGATGCACCAATATGACAAGCTAAAAATTGGAAGAAATAGAACCAAAACTCCCTGCAGGATTAATTTGTACCAATATTAAAGAAATTACTAAAAACATATAATATTTATATAATTAATGGAGAAAAAGAGAGCAAGAGAGGTTACCAAAAGGGTTAACCAAGTTAAAGGTCGAGCCGCCATGGTTGATATCATCTTCATCTTTGGTTGTCTGCAACTTCTACAATCTTAAGTGAATTATTGAAGTGATCAATTTGTTCAAATTTTGCATTGGTATAGAATGACAAATCTACCTAAAAATGAATGAAAAGATTAGATGGATGATGAGATCTGAATGTATAGTTAATATTGCCGTAATATTTACAAGAGTTTTGCAATGTAGAATCTTTATCATATCTTTTAATTTGAACCCATTTAATTAATAAAGTAGAAAATTTAATTACCAAATATACTTGGTTTCTTTTGTAATGGGAAAGGATAATTAATTTCCTTGTAGAAGAAATTAACAAGATAAACAGAATATTAAAAAAAAATACGTATAGGATATGCCGCAATTAGGATTGCCATTAACACATAGTTAATTCATATTGCTGAATAAATTTAAACCAATTTGTAAAACTCCATTTCTTTCCTTCAAATAATCAGTAGTACTATTTTTTAGTTCATAACTTCACTAACATTCCCTCGAACCCTCATTCAAACATTTCTACAAACTCGATCCTAATCCACACCCTAAATCCTAATCCAAAGCCTTATATATAGCCCACTCTCCTAGAATTGAACCTCACTCGGCTTGTATCGCATGTGCGTCCTGTGTACACGACCCTCAGTTATTGATCCAAATTGGAATTTGATAACGTTGTGCAGGATCTTCGGTGACAAGGAAGTCTACAACACAATCAACTTGTACTTTATCGGTAGCGCCATAGTCCCAATTCTTCAATTTGAACTCGATTCCTCGATCGTCTTTAGAAATCATAATGAAGGTTGTGGCGATGGATAACCTCCGATCCCCACCCCTACTGCCATTGACAATTCCTCATTTTTTTTTTATTTTTTTTTTGGAAGCAAGATAAGAGTTAGGAAAACCGCCGCCGAGCAGGCTTCTTTCCTAGAGCGTCCGAGCGGACGAGAACCCGAAGTTCTGGATCAGTAGCCAAGCTATCATCGGCAGGGATGCAGTAAGCCAGACGCGCAATCCTGTCAGCAACCGCATTAGAATCCCTGAAAACATGACGAATAGCAACATTAGCGATAAATTTACTATTTATAGTCGTATCAGCCATCAACAGCTCGATATTCCAAGGGCACAACCAGTCGCCCATGAGAGCTTTTATGACGACCAAACAGTCTCCCTCTATTAAGAGATTTTGAATGCCCATCAACTTAGCCCTAGCAACCCCCATATGAAGGCCTAAGGCTTTAGCGTACACCGCTGATGTATTATTACAAATGCCCGATCCGAGCGAACATAATTGCCCTAGATGGTCGCGAATGACAAAGCCGTACGAACCCGCCCCGGACTGGCAGTGAGAGCCGTCGAAGTTAAGCTTGTGATGACCTAATGGAGGTTTTTCCCAAGCTTGAGATTGGTTCCTGGGCATCCCGGAGACAGTAGATCCGATGTTAATGCCCCTTGAGGGTACGTTAGATATCCTATTGTTAGTGTCGTCTATTTTATCCAAGCGATCCGCCCAAGTCCTCTGGCTAGAGTTACAAAAAAGCGCAATTGCCTGACAAGAAGTCGATGTGGTGTGTTGAAATACCAACTGGTTTCTAAAGAACCAGAGACTCCACCAAGCGAAAGCTAGATTGTTAGTAGCTTTCTTACCAACGGAATTATAGATTTGATTAAGGATTGTGTTAGGTTTAGTGTTGATATCTAAGCCATGGGGACTTGGGAAAGTAATGCGAAGATTCGCAAGAAGTGCAATGGTCATGGGGCATTGTAGCAGAAGATGGTAGGTAGACTCTGTTGAACCGCCACAGAAGCAGCAACCCGACGGAACCGCCACATGAGAGCGTTGTAGGCGATCTGACGTTGGCAGACCATCACGAGCTATTTTCCAAAGGAAGTGTTTGATCTTATGAGGAATGTCTAGTTTCCAGAGCCAATGACAATCGAAACGAGGGTCCCCATCGTGTAGCGGGATGATAGATGTGGCCGAGCTAGTTGAGAACCAGTCATCCCTACTAGGCCCCCAATAGAGCCTGTCGGGAAAAAGGTTATCTGGGAGTTTTATATCTGTGATATTCTTAATGGTAGCTGGAGTGAGCAAACTCTGTAACCCATTGTTTATGGCGTCGATATCCCATTTATTATCATTGGTAATAAATCGGTCTACAGACCAACTCGCCGTTGCACCCTCGATTGGTACCAAAGCAGAATCTGATAATGGGGTGTTGAGGGCCTAGTTATTCGTCCAGAACTTGAGCGCCCATCCCCAATAGACCAGCGCAGCCCCGGTCTGAATAAATGCCTGATGGCTACCAGTTTGGACCATTGCCACAAAGTGTTGCCTTTCTTAGTATAATCCAACAGCGTTGCCCCTTTTAGGTATTTTGCAGAGATGACCCTAACCCATATATTGGTAGGCTCCGCAATAATCTTCCATAACAATTTCATTTGTAGTGCTAGGTTCATAGTCTCCACTTTGTAAATACCCAAGCCACCAGACAAGGTATCTGAGCAGATTTTGTCCCAACTGACAAGAGGAGTAGCATTTGGCCCTTTGTTCCAAAAGAATTGTCTGTAGACTTTATCTAGTTCATGCAGAATCGAAGCGGGGAGCATGAATGCTTGCATAATGAAGATTGGTTGGGCACTGAGGTTGGACTTAATGAGAACCTTACGCCCCTCAGCTAACAGAGAAGAAGCTTTCCATTTGGACATTTGTTGTTTAGCTTTAAGTATAATGTCCGCGAAGGTATCGCGATTAACCCTTCCGTTGATGATCGGGCACCCAAAGTACTTTTCAAGATTATTGGTTTGTGGGATTCCCAGAGTAGTGGAAATAGTATTCACTGCTGATGTTGTAGTTGCAGCTGAAACTTGGAAGCTGGATTTGTTCAAATTAACTTTTTGTCCTGAGATAAGACAGAATCGGCGGATTGTGTGCAATAGATTGTTACATGTTGTCTGGTTGGTTTTACCGAAAAGCATAATATCATCTGCGAAAGCCATAAACGGGACCCTAACCCCCCCCCCCCCCTCCCAAGACAGAAACCAAGATCCTTGGAGACAGTTGCCTGACGATGAAGGGTCCTAGCCAACACCTCGGCTGTGAGGATAAAAAGGAAGGGAGAGAGAGGGTCACCCTGTCTCAAACCCCTAGATGGTATGAATGGAGAAGATGGTTCGTTATTTATAAGAACAGAATAAGAAACTGTTTGTACACATTCTTTGATCCAAAGAATAAATAACTCATCAAAACCGAACTTCTGTAGAACGGCGAAAAGGAATGGCCACTCGATTCGGTCATATGCCTTCTCCATGTCTAGTTTGATTGCCATGTAGCCACATTTAGCTTTGGAGATTCTGAATGAATGAAAAATTTCATGTGCAATCAGAATGTTATCCTGAATGGATCTGCCTTTAGTGAACGCACTTTGCAGAGGGTGGATTAGTCTATTGAAAACTTTTGATAACCTGTTGGTGAGAATTTTGGAAATAATTTTGTAAACTGTAGAGCATAGACTGATTGGTCTAAAATGATTGACTGTTTCAGGGTTATCTTTCTTTTGGATCAGGGTAATGAAAGTATGGTTTATTTGACGAAGCATTTTCCCCGATTGAAAAAAGGCCTTCACCGCCTTTATGACAGATGGACCAACAATGTCCCAGTAGGTTTGGTAGAAACCTGCCGGCATACCGTTAGGACCCGGTGCCTTATCGGGTTTAATGGAGAACAGGGCGTTTTTTACCTCGCCATTTGTAACTGCAGAGGTTTGGAAAGAATTCTCATCCTCCGAGATCTCAGTACCGATAACGTCAAGGTCGTTGCTGAAGGAAATGTCATGGTTGTAAGAAGACTTAAAGCGGGACGAGAAGCATGACGCGAACTCGTTTCTTATTAGACTATGATCAGTTAGATGCAATCCTGATTCCGAGGTTAGATGTTTAATAATTTTTTTTCCCCGTCTTGTCGAGGCGATTCGGTGGAAATAAGCTGAGTTTGTCTCATTTAATTTTGCGTGTTTGAGTTTGGCTCTTTGGCTCCAATATCGCCTTTGGAAGTCGAGCATTCTTTCCCTTTTGTTTTGAAGTCTGTTGTGTCGTATAGCAATGTCCGGTTTGTGGTCTTTAATTAGAATCTGTTGTAAGCGCAGGATCTCTTCATCGGTTTGGTAGATCTGTTTGTGGATGTTGTTGAAAGTACGCTTGTGCCATTTTTTAGCCAGTTTTTTAAGTAAGGTCGTCTTTTTTACCAATTTAAACAGGTTGGAACCCGTTGGGTTAACGTGCCACGCTTGTTTTACAATATTCTTAAACTCCGGTTTTGTCGTCCATGCTAATTCGAAACGGAAGGGTTTCTTATGGAGATGCGTCGGGGAACGTAGGTCAATAGCAATCGGAGCGTGATCAGAGGACGTGAAGGGGTGAATCTTCACCCGTAGGCCGTCATAGGCTGAAATTACTTCACTCTGTGCGAGCAGTCGGTCCAGTTTGGCAAAACTGTTGTTTGGTGAGCCAGTCTTTTTTCTCTGCCAGGTATAGTTACCCCCGTGAGTTGGGACATCTTGGAGCAAGAGGTTGTTTTTGAGCTCTTGAAGCCTAAAGAACCTCCTATGAGACGGGGTAATGCCTTCCAGTTTGTCGTCCGGGATGGCAATCTCATTGAGATCGCCCAGAATACAGAAGGGGGTGACTAAATGGGAGGAATACAGGGTGAGAGACTCCCAGAAGGAATCCTTTGAAGCAAAATCAGGAGGGGCATAGACAATAATGAAAGCAAACGTTTTGTTTAAGCTACAGTCATGGTAGTCGATATGTATATATCTATGATTTACTGAAACGAGCGAGATTACACCCTCGTTTGGTGGGAGATCCCTCCAAAGCAGACAGATCCCACCCGAGAAGCCAATGGCTAGGTCGAAGGCGATGTACGAGAACCCGCATTTCTTCCACGAGTAATCCGGCGGAGGTTTATTGGTTTTAGTTTCTAAAAGAGCTAAAATGTTGATATAGTTGTTTCTACAGAATAGTTCCGTATTTGTCCAGAAATTCCGCCTTTTTAGGCCGCGACAATTCCAAGAGCATATATTCATGGGAAACCTTCTTGAATTTGTGATTGTTTGAAAATTGCAACTGAACTTGCATATTTTTTACTTTGTTGGGTGTATGTGACATTGTTAATGCAAAGCGTATTGGTTTGAGAAAATGCAACTGAAGTTGCAAATTTTTTATATATATGGGTATATGTGCCTTTGTTAATGTTAGACATATTGATTTGAGTTTGAATATGTTGATATTTTGTATTGTAACGAGCACCAGCCAACCGAAGAAGCAATTGTGAATGCCATGTCAGGCCCATCCCAACCACACTAGTGATACGAGGCCTTAGTAGGTAAGTCCTGTGAAAGAATTTAACGGAGTTGTAATTAACCCGGATTAGATAAGAAATGAAATCATCAAAGAGGGAGCAAAACATGGGTTGGTATTGTATACATACAGCACAAGATATTGTAATGTTGGCTTGTTTGAGTGAATATACATAAAAACAAGTATTTAACGTTGTAGCCGATGCCTTTTGGGGCTTAGTTGACTGAAGGATATCTTCATAAGGGGCTTGTGAGCCATTAAAATTGGACTTTAAAGAAGGAAGCCTGCGTAGGCTGTACACAAATAACACACCCTTGAAGCAGCCCCAAGACGCCGAGTCGATCAGAAGCAGCTGCAGCAAAGGACGAGTGACTAGAAACCACCAGCATCGATAGAGCCTAATCTCCATAGTCCGAGCCACACACCTGCAAACAGAGGAGAAATAGCAGCAGAGAGCGGGCCGGCCACCCAAAACCAAAGTGCAGGAAGAAGAAAAAGGCGAAGAGAAAGCAATACTAGAGATAAGATTATAACAAGCCATATACGCATAATTTAGATGATAAAGCATAATAGATGCGAGGGGAAACAGAGCCCCAAACACACCCGCACAACATACAGAAGGGTGCGTGGTCCGACCGACCACCCTACTAGTCGGTCGAGAAACAAACCCAAAAGAGAAAATCGACCGCCTGGGGCTGCACAACCTGATAAAACCCAAAGTAGCAGAGAATAAGTCGAACACAAAGACGCTAAAAGGACCACAACCCAAGCAACAAACAATGTTGCAAACAAAAACCAAAAGCAATGTATGGTGTGCATTCATCGGAAACTAAGTTTTGCGCTTCTTCAGCAGGGAAGACGCCGAGTCATCCCCTGGGTCGTCCCCAATAAGAACCTGCAGGGCGGTTGCACCATCCGAGGATTTGAGTTCAAGGCGAGCAAGTCGACGAGACACCGACCTTGAAGTCGAGACAGACCTAGAGGACAGCAGGGAGTCCACAGAGGAGGCACTAGTCGGCAAGGCAACAACTTGAGCAACAGGTTCGACCCCAACACGAGGATCCACCTCCATGGGGGAATCACCCAAGCCTGGTGGTGCCATTGCTCCCTGCACAGCAATCGTGGGAGTCACCACAGGGACCTCCTCGCCCGTCCAACCTAACTTGACATCATCAGAAGCAGGGAGCACCCCCTCAGCCGGGTTCAAGGCACCAGAAACAGGGGAAATAACCACAGATGAGGGAGGGACAGCAGAAGGGGCAATAAACTCAACAACGACCGAACCCAGACCGGACATATATGGCTTATGGCTCTTCTTAGAGTAGGCAGTGTGAACAGTGGCCCCTTTAGGCCCAACCTTGAACCACTCGACCTCATCGGAGGATCCCATACCCTCCATAGGCGGGAGGATGTTGATTTTGGTGATAGCCAGCTTAGTAACTTTGGAAGAACACTCATCGAAACCGTGGGAAAGGCCCCCACATAAACCACACCCTTTAGGAAAATCCTCATACCACAAACGAAGGCTAAGGGGTTTGACAAACTCATCTGGGACAGTAATGCCACCCACCAAGCGATCAAGATTGACATTGGCAGCAAAACGGGTGTAGCTCACCCTAATTTTCTGATGAGACATCTTATCCACCTTAATGAAAACCCCCACCTTAAAGCGCTCAAGGATATCAATAAGGGCTTCCTTACACATGAATTCCACAGGTAGATTAGGGATACGAATCCAAATGTCAACATGAGTAATATTAGTGGTGTTGGGGCTAAAAGCGGGAAACCACTTCAGAAGAACGAGGATATACCCAAAGAAATGGTACGGGCGGCCATCCCATACCCAGTTAAGATCAAGCATATTAGTGAATCTCACCTTAAACCACCCACAGGTTCGATCAATGATGACAGAGGTTTTGGCACAGAAACGCCACTCACTGCGAAGCTTAAGGAGGAGCTCCCCAAAGTCCGACGAACCACCAAAGAGGGAGCCGAGGAGGATATGCTGATTAGCTACCAGTGACTTCTGGCGTATCTCCGCCAACCTAGCGAAAAAAGCGGTTTGATCAAGGGCATCCGGGTCCGACTCAGGCGGGGGGGGGGGGGGAAGATCTCCACAGCCACCTTAGTCTTGCCCTTAGCCTCAGCAGACAAGCGAGGGGGAGGAGCCTCACCCATCGGAGCATCAGAAGGAGAATCAACGGCGATCTCCACAGAGTGGGTTTGAGAGATAGTGTTTGGGGGTAGATTGAGAGGTGGGGCCTGAGTATCTTGTAAAGCATCCAAAAAGGATTTCGAAGGCTCCATTGAAGCACAAAAGCACAGAGAAAGCGACAATAGAACTAGTAGGTGTTTGAAAATAAAAGCTGATTGTAAGCAGTAAGAAGGGCGATATGCCCAATAGCACCATGCGATGGTGTTTAAATAGACAAATTGCTGGTAAGCAAAGGATCCCAGGGTTTGTTCATAAGTAGAGAGAGGGAGACTTACAGAGATCAGAGACGAGGCACAGAGCAGAAAGTAGATCGGCAGACAAGACAACCTAAAGACCATCCAAGCACGCCACAGACGGAAGTGACTCGCGCCGTCCGGCCACCACACACTCCCCTCCAATCTCATAATTGCCCGGTAGCAGGTCGAATAGTGTCTACAAGTGGGAGCGGAAGTGACAAGCCGAGTCCAATCAGAGGTCTGAGCCTCCCGATTGTGAACCGGGTTAGGGTTTGCTCCATACGGAGGAAGTTGGTGGTGAGAGGCTTCGTCACTCTCAGAACCCACAAGCAGGGCTATGGGGCGACCCAGGGCGGATGGGTAGGAAGAGGAGGGAGGCGGGCGCTGGTGTGGAATGGCCTGGACGGAGGGCAATAGGGCGCCATGGCGGCGGCTGAAGGTCTCGGTTAGGAGAGAAAAGGGGCGCGTCGGGGCGCGTTGAATTTGGGATATAAGGGTTTCCATATAAAGTCCTAATATGGGTTTGACAATTCCTCATATAAGCATGGGTCCAAATCCTCTGTTCCCGGATTTGTCCCCTTACCATGTCCCTCCTCATATCTTTCTTATTTTCTTTTTCTTTTAGTATTTATTTTAATTTGTAATTTAATTTACTTTTATTTTTAAGTGGGGGTGTGTGAGGGGAGGACAGGGGAGGGGGACAAGGAGGATTTCGCTCCTATAAGCATAGGATGGAAATCCACTTTCAAATTGATTCATGGATGGAAATGGGAATCATTTCTTAATTGGTTTATGCCTAATAAAGGTTTATGATAGTTAGTTCATTTCAAAAAATGAAATCTTGTATCATGTGGCTGAGGGAGAGTAGTGTATGGATCTTGTGTACACAAGTTTTAGGTGTACATTGTACAAAAATATTATTCGGTGAAATTTGAAGCATTATTCGGGGAAATGTGATTATAGTTTAGGGAATGAGAAACATTATTCAGTGAAATTTAAAGCATTATTCGTATAAACTATAAGTATTGTTTAGGGAATTGAGGTTTCTTTTATTTGAAATAGATGAATAAAAAAAGTTAAGCGTTATTCGGTAGAATGTTACAAATTACAAATTATTCAGTGAAATTGTGATATTTTCATCTGAACTGAACGGAAAAAGAAAACATAACATTATTTTATAGAATGTTTCACATTTCACCGAATAATATGGGGGCTTTGATCTAAATATTAAGCGCAACAAAGTAACCCAAAAGAAGACAACGAGCCATTGGAAGTGAGGGGTGGAAATGGGGTGGGTTAGTGATGAAAATCACCATTTCATCACCCGCACACCCCGCTCCATCACTGACAAAGTCTTCACCCGCATCCAACCCGTGCAAATAAGCGGGTCGTGCGGGTGATTATTGGATATCCAATCAAACAAACTAATTGTTTTTATTTTTAAACACTATATGGAATATTTACCTTAGAAGCACATATACTAACATATCAAGTTTCAATTCAAAGATAAGTGGAAAATCCACAACTTATAAAATAAAAAATATTTCGAGTTCTAGTTTTTTTTTTTTTTTTGAAAAGGTAAATATAGAAATGGGTGGTAACACCAGATTACAAAAGATGAGACCGAACTAAAAGTCTCATGTTAAAAAAAAAAGAACCATATACCCAAAAGGGTCCCTCTATATCTACTAGAAACTCAAAAAACCACCATATCCTAGCATAACAAACACTCTCATATCCCTAATCACTCCACTGTACCTACCAAAAGACAACAGATCAATATGTCCCAACTACCCGTCTCTTCCAGGAGGACTCCGTGAGTGACTTGCACATCCACTTAGCGGAAATCCTGGATTTATAGGACTCAATAATAAGACTAGCAAAACTCCTAGGATCAAAAGATTCATTACAAAACACCACCTTGTTCCTTGCCATCCAAGTGAAGTGCACCAAGGCCTCTAGCACCAAGAGCTTGGCTTGGAAAACGATAGTTTTCTGTACAACAGCCGGCTCCCTAGCAAACCAGTGCAACCAAGCATCCAGAGAAGGGAAGCTGCAGCCGATCCCAACCCACTGCATTACTCGTATCTGCACTTCCTTGATAGACGGACAAAACGTGAAAAATACGTGGAAAATACAAAACTTAGAAAATACAAATATAAAATTAATCTGAGAAAGTGATAGCAAAAGAAATAAATTTTGGGTTTTAAAGGGTAGAAAAGTAAAATCATATGTTTAATTGAGTTATTGAGTGATTATTGGTTCGGGTTAATGGAATGGGTTATTGGAGTAGGTATTGGGTTAGTGGGTTTTTGCCCATAGAAATGCCGATACTGATCAGAGAAATGACAAGAAACTACATTGTATGGATTGTGTTGGAGTTCTTAGCATTCAGGTGCATGCCATTGCCAGGGTAGTGGAAATGAAATAGTTACCGTTGTCCGGTGCCTTAGACGCCAGATTGGTAAGATTTGCTCTCATACTATTTTGTAATGATTTTGTAAAATCAGAAAAGTATTAGTCTATAATTTTTAAAAATTTGTCTTACTAATAGAAATTTTGTTATCTTGCCGTTTATGAAAAAATATATTAAAACCTTTTTTAAAATTATATTAAAACCTTTATTTATAAAAAAATTTCCTAGTAAAAATGGGTAAATTTTAGAAAAATAATTAAAATAGTTTAAATGGGAAAATATTTTATAATTAAGTCTCAATGACCTAAGTTGTATAAACCATTAGAAAAACATCTAAAACTTCACATAACTATCCAAGTCTTTTTTCTTTTTCTTTTTTGTCACAAGATGGGAAAGATAGAACATACCCCATTTTCACACGAGAGCATCAAAAAGCTTACCTGGGCTTTTAACCTTGTTGAGTGTGGGCTCATAAAGTAAAGCCCATGGTTGGATCTTCTATTGATTGTCCAATTCAATTTAGGTTCTATTTACAAACCTAGCTTTTCAAAGCTTAACAGATTTGATAAATATATACTACTCTTATAACAACAATACTTCTTTTTCAATAAATATAACAATTTTAGCTTTTAAAATTATATAAATAGTCGACTATTGAAAAAATATCGTTCATGATCAATTAGGTTGACCCGAACCTGTCAAGTATGAGTTTGGATTGAGCATTTCATGACTCGTAACCCAACCCAAATCCGAAACGACTCAACCTATAACTAACCCAAAATCGAGATAACCCTACCTGCCCGACCTGTTTGACAAGTCTAATTTTAGCATATCTTAGTATTTAGTAAGTGTTAGCTTTTATATTATGTTAGGATTTAAGTTTATCCATCTTTAGGATTTTAGTATTTTCCTTTTATTGGGATTTATCCATACGTTGTACTCCCTCCGTTCGACAAAACTTGACGTTTTACTATTCATGCACGCTTTTTTAGGAGCTAAAAACTATATAAAATATCTAGTTTTTTAAATGATTTTTTTAACAATTTCGTAATTATTATTAATAAGTACAAACTTGTTTTTTTTAAAAAAAAATGAATATTTTATATAGTTTTTATCATTCTAAAAAAACGTGCGTAAATAGTAAACGGCAAGTTTGGTCGAACGGAGGGAGTAATATTTATTTAAACAAGTTAATGAAGCAGGAAAGACTCATCTTGATTTTAGAGAAAACAGTGTGAAACTCAAAACCCTATAGCGAGCGAGAAGCTTCCATCTTGTTCGTGAGAAACGAACCATAAAGACCGTGAGATGTGGCGTTAAGAATCCGTTCTTATCATGAGATTCAACAATGGTTGATCCTCGTGATTCTAATGGTGTTCGTGAGATTAAGGCATCCACACCCCACGAGATTGAATTCGACTACCGGCCCATTCGATCGATCGGGTTAACCCTCCTGCGTGAGATTCACATCATTACTCGTTTAGGTAATTAGATAAGAAATTAATCAAGCCTAAAGTTTTTACACTTTGTTACACATACATTATTACATATGTTAACAATACAACAAGTTATATATTGATTCATTACATGCACTTCATTTTATTTTTTTTGTGAAAAACACGACTCATTATATTATTTTTAATATATTTTGTTAGTTTTTTCTTCGATTATTTCATTTATTTATCCATTTTCTTTCTTTTAACAAAAAAAAATTTCAATATTTTGTAATATTCTAAAATAGAAAAGCAATATCGATGCAGTAGTCTAACGGAAAATCAATATTTTCTTCCACATGTAACATATTGATTCATAAAGCTTCGAAATTTTTATTATAAAACAATTTTTATTATTGTAATCCAGAGATATTTTTCTAATTAAATGAATAAATTAGCGATATCATTTTAGTCCAAAATGATACCGCACATAATTTCGATCCTTCTCGAAAAAATTATGGATCCATCAATGCGTACGTCTATATACACGAACTCTAATCATCATCGATCGATCCGATTCGGACTTTAATAGCCATCGTACTGTGGGGAGAAGTTTGAGTTAGTAGAAAAGAGGGGAGCAACACACGTGGAGTGGATGGGCCACTGAGAGTCTATTCTCAAACTGTGTTTTGGATCGTTCAATTTTTGTGGGGGAAAACGATGGGTGTCACCGTCATGTCCCCTTCTTCTCATGACTCCTCAATATCCTCTCCGACTTTCATCTTCAACTACTGTTTTGTCGTTTCTCAGACACAAATACCTACGGAGTAATGTTTTTTTTTAATGAGGTAAAAATTCGGATAAGTATGTTTTATTGAGAGGTCGACAAAGTCGGCAGACGATCAACCGTTAAACAAACAACCTAAGATTAACCTGTGAATGGTAACATTTGTATCAACAAGATTAACCTGTGAATGGTAAAAGTATTTAACAACTACTCAATAAAACATGACATGACATGACCCGGCTTAATATTCAGAGCAAATTCTATGCCTCAATTTCCCTCCCTACAACCTCGTTCCACGAAAATATTTTGCCTCTAAATTAATATTAAAAAAGTAAAATTTAGATTCTACATACTTATTATAACATATTTGAAAAAAGAAACTTACAAAATCAACTTACAAAAATTATAATAATTCAAGAGAGATAGAAAGATATTTTTAAGTTTGAAAAGAAATGTTATTTTACTACATATTTCTAAAAACAAATTATAATTAGATTTTAAAGATTTTTTTTCAATATGTTATAATAAGTATGTAGAATCTAAATATGGGACGGGAACTTGGGATAGAGGATTTAATCCGGGTAACCCTATAGAAATCTATTGACCCGAGAAAATAAATTAAAAAATGGCTAAATTAATTTAAATCTAAAATCAAATTTATTTGAATTATTTTATCAACTTCCAATAAGGAGTATTATGAAAATCTTTTCGTTTTTTTTACAGTAGGCGAAAAATAGGTGAGCCTTACTAAAGTAAGGCGCCACCATGATCATCCGACCGGATGATGTTACAGAGATCCCTAAGAATAGGGAGATTACAAAGAGTACAGTTGTATCTAGATCTAGCTATGAAGTCTGCTGCCTTGTTAGCTTCTCTGTAGCAGTGTCTAAACTCAATGCTGTCAAAGCTAGCACTAAGATTCTTGATTAGCTCCACTTCCCTTGATATTTCCCATCTGCCATGATACTTATCATTAATCGTCTTGATCACCTCCATGCAATCTCCTTCCACTATGACTCTCCTTAGGCCTCGTGCTATGGCTAAGTTTATACCTGCACAAACTGCGTCAACTTCTGTTTGGATAGCAGATGTAGCTGCCGTTTCCAACGAAAGGATATCAATCACTGAACCATAATGGTCCCTAATAATGACCCCCACAGGACATTCGCCTGTGGGTTTTAGCGAGCCATCCACGTTAATTTTGTAGATAGCCCTAGGTGGTTTAGTTCATTTAGAGTTTCTTTTCCTTCTAGCACTATGGTTGGCTTGAGGAGAGGATTGTATATTTGCAGTTTGCCAGTCCGCACGATCGGACAAAATTCGATCTGCTTGCTAAATGATGAGATGTGGTTGGTTTCTTGTTTCTGAAAATCAAGTCATTTCTTGATTTCCATATTTTTTGCCATATAAAACAGAGTTCTTCAATGTCCTTCTTATTTTGATTTATAGTTAGTAGGTCTTTTATATTGTTACAGTGGGTAGGTATATATTAGTGTCTTGTTTTTACCTACCAGTTGCACGTAGGAGGCAATGATAGCCCTCGTGAACGGACAAGAGATAAAGAGGTGGGCACTGTCTTCATTATTGTTATTGCAGAAGCAACACCTTGACAGGACCCTATTGAAGTATCTATTTAGTCTATTTTTTGTGGCAAAGCTGTCAGTGATTATTTTCCAAAGGAAATTCTTAACTCTAGGGGATGTTTAGTTTTCAAATTCATTTGTAATCGTCCGAATGGTTGTTGTTGTTAGTCATAATTTGTCTCATCGATTTAGTTGTAAATTGACCATTGGAGTTGTACTTCCATATTAATTTATCAAGGGTATTCCAAAGTGGGACTCTGATTTTTATAATTTTTGAAACAATGTTGTTGGGGAAGATCTCATGTAATAGAGGGATATCTTTTCGTTATTAATTATTCATGTACTAAATTCCTACAGTTGTCCTAATTTGTTAAGTGGGCACGTTAGATATCAGAAAAATAAAAAAATATAGTCTTAATAGTTTTTTTTTTTTTTGTTAGCGCCGATAAGAGCCACTTATCAGATAAACCGACTTACATCGTCCAGCTCGACCCACACTTATGGGCCTTATGGCTAATACTGGATTTTTATGAAATGAAATAGGCGGAGGCATGATCAAAATCGGGACATCCTTATCACCCTTTGCTCCACACTATTAGACCACCCCAACCGAGGCCTTTTTTAAGTTTTTTTTTTCTCTTTTTTTGACGGATTTTTGTTTATCTTTTTTTATATAACCTCTCATTTTATTAGACATTATTTTGTTTATATTTCAAATTCATTTTTTAAAGAAAAAACTAATTTATTAAAATTATATAAAAAAAACTAATTTTAAGAGAAATATTTTCTCTTTATAGACCGTGTGCTTATTTTACAAAAATATTATATCATAATTTGAACTCAAATACGTGATATTTTCTCTTTACAAAAATACTTGATATTTTAACTCAAATATATTATATCAAAACTTTAATATTTTAACTTATTTTTTTTAAAAACCAATCATTAGTTCATTTTTTTTTATTAGGTAAAAATTCGAAGTTCAGACATCCAATCATTAGTTCATTACTCGTCTATTACTCATTTATTTATTTACATTTTCAAATAATCCTAACCTCAATTAAAAAAAAACAACTAAACATTCTTTTGATTAAAAAAAAAAAGAAAACCTTTTTATTCCCATCCCTAAAACTAGTTTTATATACTTGTAATTTTGATAGGGAGGGAATTATAACTTGTAATTTTGATATGTTTGAATATAGCCATATAGGTAGCATGTAATTTTTATTTTTTTTGGATATAAGGAATAAATTTGGAATGCCAAGGGGGAGGTGCTCCGTGCTGGAGGAGGAGGTCTAGTTCGGAATGACAAGGGGGAGGTGCTCTGTGCTTTCACATTTAAATGTGGTTATATTGTCGTGTGCAGTCGGCTAAAGCGTGGGCGGCGGTCCACGGTCTGGAGGTGGCTAGGCGATTGGGAGTGTCTCGGTTGATGTTGGAGGCGGATTCATCTGTCTTAAAGGAGTTGATTTTGGCAAGGAGTGTGCCGCCTTGCCCGGAGATTCATTTGATCAGAAGATGTAGGAAACTCGTGAGGGATCCGGGCTGGGAGGTGACTATTAGCAACGTCCACCGTCAAGCGAATAAGGCGGCGGATGCCCTCGCTAACTGGTCACTGGACCTAGCCGATGCCTTTGCTGAACACTCGACACTTCCTAGCAGCAATTCTTTACTTTGCACTATTGTACCTCCCGTGGGAGGATATTGACTATTCCTATTATAATAAAAGGGTATAACCCACCTTTGAATAAAAAAAAAGGAATAAATTCGATTATCTAAAGAGCAATCGAGAGCTGAACAAGGAAAGAGATAGGCTAACCATCATGTACAAGTACAACCTGAATCAAATAACAGAAGCAAATGATTGAAAGGAAATCACAAGAAATAAATAACAAAAAAAAAGTACATGTCATCTACACTATAAACTACTCGTAACATATAACATGCCATCTACACCGTAAACTACTACTCCATCCGTATCGCAATACTTGTTGTTTTAGCTCTATGTACACTTTTATAGGTTAAAAGATCTAAAAGTAGTAATTATTACCTATAAAAAGAGTCATCATTACCTATAAAGATAATTATTATAGCTAAAACAACAAGTTTTTTGATACAACTTTACTACTCTAAAACAACAAATATTGTGATACGGAGGGAGTAGCAAGGAGCATGTAAAAAATCAAATATAAAAGGTTGTAACATGTAATTTTGAAGCTGCAAATACAAAGGTCCAAAAAATGCAATTCCCAAAATAAACATTTTCAAAAAAAAAAAATCACGAGAAAAAACAGGGATGTCACTCAACGCAGGAGTAGGACGAGTGGCGCTGTTCCACATGAGTATTCAGAATCACAAGGAGGGAGGCGTCTTCTACTTGCATTTGTTCTCCTCTCCCCCATCAGAACCGGAGGAAGACGAAGACCATTCAACTCTTTTAGGAGTAATAAATTTCCTCAATTTCTTAATACATTTCAGCTTAATTGTAGCCACATTCTCGAATCCCTCGTGATCCCTCCTGACCTTTTCAAGCGAGTCTCCCCCCACCCTCTTTTCTCTCCCCTCCCTCAATTAAACCGAAACATAAACCCTTAATCTCATCATATCAGAATCTGTCTTCATCCTCCCTCATCTCCCAGGCCTCCTCTGCTGTTTTTGGGTAATCAAGCTCTTTTCTTTTCTTTGTTTTGATTCATTTTGTGGGGTGAAATTGAATAATTGATTGATACACTCCTCTATTTTTGTGTGTTTTCACTTTTCAGCAGTGGCGCTGGTTTGATTCAATCGATCAAGCAAATGGAGGCAAGCAGGGCTGTTCAGGCGGTCAATTTATCAAAGGGCCTCTTTGGAGATGCCAAAATTGGATACAGCAGCTTCCATGGCGACGATTTCGGTGGTGCCTCTTTTGATTCTTTGATGAACAAGAAGAAGAGTTTGAGAGCTGATTGGAACAAGAGTGTTAAGAGTGCAGGTGTTGCCTTTTCCATTCTCACCTCACAACACTCCCTCCAACAACAACAGCCAGTGGTTAGTTTCCCTTTATAGATTTGATTTCTTGTTTATGTTTTTTTTTTTATATATTTTTATGTATTTTTTTTGAGTTCAGAACTTTCAGCCTTCTTTCTTTGAGACCCCAAAGGCAGACCCCAAAAGTGTGGCTGCAATCATCTTAGGTGGAGGTGCTGGGACTCGCCTCTTTCCTCTTACCAGCAGAAGAGCTAAACCAGCTGTAAGAAACTGTTATTTTTATTTTTATTTTTATTATCGGTTTTTCTAACCTATGCCCTTAGAAGATGGATGAATAATATATTTTGAGTAATTGTTTATGGATATAAATTTTGTTTAATTTAAGGTGATCTGTGATCAGCCAATCACGAATGAGTGTTGTTATCTAAGAGATGTAATATGACTACTTAGATTTAGATGGATGTGCAAATAATTGATCTTGGAGTGGAGTGTTGTTGAGATGTTGAGCTGTTTGCAGGTACCCATTGGAGGGTGTTACAGGCTAATTGATGTTCCGATGAGCAACTGCATTAACAGTGGTGTAAGGAAGATATTTATCCTCACTCAGTTCAACTCCTTTTCGCTCAACCGTCACCTGGCTCGCACTTACAATTTCGGTGATGGTGTGAACTTCGGAGATGGCTTTGTGGAGGTGCCAAAAATTACCCTAGTAAAACTTTCCTGGTTTGAATAAGATCGCGTGATTGAGGGAGTTGCAACTGCTTAAGAGTTGTTTATTTAAAAACAGGTGTTGGCTGCAACTCAAACTCCGGGAGAAGCTGGGAAGAAGTGGTTTCAGGGAACAGCTGATGCCGTGAGACAGTTCTTTTGGGTGTTCGAGGTGCTGTTTCCTACTCTCAAATTGTCCTATTAATGATTGTAAGTGTTAACACTTTCTTGAATGCATTTGTAGGATGCCAAGCATAAGAACGTTGAACATGTAATGATCTTATCCGGAGATCATCTTTATCGGATGAACTACATGGATTTCGTGCAGGTTTTGCAATCTCCCTTTGCATCTGTTCTTCAGGAATAACTAAAAAAAATTCCCTTAATTCGAATATTTTCCCCTATTGCAGAAGCACATTGATACCAAAGCTGACATCACAGTCTCTTGTGTCCCTATGGACGACAGGTATAGGCTCGATGCCTTGCAAAATTAACTTGGGATGGTGGGCTTTGTTTTCTTTCAATTGTTGAACTTATGGGAGTCATTTGTCTTGCAGTCGTGCATCAGACTACGGGTTGATGAAGATTGATCACACTGGACGTATTGTCAACTTTGCTGAGAAACCGAAAGGGCCTGATCTTGAGCTAATGGTACATTTGCTTAAGCTGTAACTTCTGCTTAGCTTAGTTATCATATTCTCTCTTCTGCTTCAATGCATTCTTAAATTTTCTTTGCAGCAAAGCGATACCACTCTCCTTGGTCTGTCTGACCACGAGGCCATGAAGTATCCTTACATTGCATCAATGGGTGTTTATGTCTTCAAGACTGATGTCCTTCTCCAGCTTCTGACTAGACAATATCCGACATGTAATGATTTCGGCTCTGAGATCATTCCTTCAGCCGTTGGTGATCACAATGTTCAGGTAAATTTCCATGTTCTTCCTCAACTTTGTTTTTTGTTCTTTTGCATCCATTATTTCATCATCACTTCCTTACTATACAGGCTAATTACAATTGTCTGATTTTTTTCTTGGGTGACAGGCATATTTATTCGATGATTATTGGGAGGATATTGGGACCATAAGGTCATTCTTTGATGCCAATTTGGCCCTCACAGAGCAGGTCTGCATTCATATTCTCGTGCTCGTACATTGAATCAATATTAGATCATGTAACAGGTTATGAAATCCGAAATCTTTGTGCAAACTCTACATTTTCTCATGATGTTTATTGCAGTCTCCAAAGTTTGATTTCAATGATCCGAAGACACCTTTCTTTACATCTCCGAGATTCTTACCACCAACCAAAGTTGACAAATGCAAGGTATATATGCTAAATCCAAGTTTCATTTAGCAGGGAAATTCCAAAGTTTGTCTACACTACGCTTGAAACCGTCACTTTGCAGATTGTTGATTCAATTATATCACATGGTTGCTTCGTAAGAGAGTGCAACATTCAACACTCCATTGTTGGAGTGCGTTCAAGGTTGGAATCTGGAGTTGAGCTTAAGGTGGGCAAATATACATTATAACTTTTGAAATTGTCTTTGATAAACTCATAGATAATATTCGACTTGCCATTAGCTTTCATCTAGTTTTTTCTCATTTCTTTGAAAAATGTATCCATAAACTGAGTCAGAAACCACCTCCTAAATATATCCTTTGCATATCCTTTGCAGGATACCATGATGATGGGTGCAGATTACTATCAAACCGAGTCAGAGATTGCCTCCTTGTTAGCTCAGGGGAAGGTCCCAATCGGAGTTGGGCAAAACACTAAAATCAGGTGACAAACTACGTACATTTGAATTTTCATCGCACTCCTAATCAAATCTCTACAAACCGGTAGATAACTTTGACAATTTTGTTCTGTAGGAATTGCATTATTGACAAGAATGCAAAAATCGGGAGAGACGTTATCATTGCAAATAAAGATGTATGTTGCAACCTTTTCTAGTCACTACTACTAGAATGCATTCAAAATTTGTTTGCTACTGGCTTGATCCCATTATTGTACCTTGACATTTCAGGGCGTCGAAGAAGCAGAACGCCCAAACGAGGGATTCTACATCCGATCTGGCATTACTGTTATAGTGAAGAATGCTACAATAAGTGATGGAACAACTATCTAGTTCTGAAACATTGTATCCGCCACCTCCATCCTGTTGGCTGGAGCTGCTCCAAAGCTCAAGTTGGAGACGAGCAATAGAGATCTTACAAACCGAGGTGTTAGTGTTTCATTATAAGAAATAAACAGTAGCATAGTGTTCCCAACTTTTGATTGTAAACTACTAAATTAGGGCGTTCCATTCCTTTATTTAATGTATGTTGTAGGATGGCGATTTTCTATATTTTTTTTTGCTAATATAAATCGTAGCCTGGCTTTCTTTCTCAACCAAAAACCAAAAAGTCTAACGGTAAGATGCCTTCCATCTATTATCAAGACGAAAATTAAATATTTACTACGGAATGACTCGAGATAAAAAATTACCTTTAAGCTATTAAAGGAGGAACCATAGCTCAAGAACCTAGAGTTCCAAAAGTCTATATAAACCACGAACCAACCTCCCACATATTCGATGTGGGATACCCAGCCCATTTGGAGTAGTGATGACAACTGACAAGTACTTGAAGATGAAACCTATTAAGCTGATGTTTTGGACTTCAAGCTGTAGTATAAACCCCACATGGTATACACAAAGTTGGGTTTCGATAAATGGATGGGTGTTATTAGACGTTTTTAAACATAGCTCAATATACCGCCCATTTTTAATTTCCCAAGAGATTAGACGTTTTTAAACATAGCTCAGTATGTGAACTCAAAATGAGCAGTTGCAGAGAAGCACGCACCCAAAATGCACGATTGTTGGCTTGCTAGTTGCTTGTCTGCTCTTCACGAATTCAAAATACGCAACCGCAGTATAACCGTCGTCTATATCACAAGAAATTAACAATTAAATTATCATGATTAGAACATAATTCGAGAGCCAGACATGCATGACAACTTGAGAGACCGACTACGGTGAAACCGTCTCTACATATAAAAAGGTGCAACAACTACAAAGTGGGAGGCGTAATCTCGGACGAGCAAGCGAGCCAAACCCGTACACGCTGGAGACAACGTAGACTAAGATCCGGAGCCAAGCATCCCCAGACGGCGACACCGTTGGCCAGCGGTAAATCAGGAGCCAATCCTGTGGGCAGTGAAGAGTGAAGGTGATCCTCCAAGGAATAGCCTAACACGGAGTCGCCTCGATACACACCGCCACGACCCTAGCCAATCCCGACACCGGTTGCCAGAGCTCCAGCACGGAAGAGGAATGCCAAGCAACAGGGATCACAACCAAGAACCACCCTTGAAGACGTGCACCTTTAATCCCTTTCATACGAAAGAGAATTTATTCAAACCCTAACGGGGTTTTCAAGCCCTTACGGGATTTAGGCCCTTTCGGAAAGGTTTCAACCATTTCGGGTTTTTTTCCCCCCAACCCTTGGTCCCGAAGCTTAGGCCCGAAGGACCCGAAGCTTGGGCCTCAAGGACCAAGGAGGAGCGAGAGGGTTCAACCATGGATGGCGACGACGGCCACCGGAGAGCGGCGGAAGCGCCCACCGACGGGCCGGAGAAGACAAGCGCCAATCGACCAGACCGAGGGCGAACCCCGACGAGCCGCGCAGACATAGGGTGGGAGATATCGAGAGCACGAGCAACCAATGGAATCCAACGCTTCGGAAAACCAAATCGGCGGCCAAAACCAGCGAGAACAGTTGAGGGGGACTCAACACGGACACAAATCGGCCGATGTAGACAAAGGAGGACAGATTGGTGGACGGAATCAAGATTTAGGGTTCGGTGGGGAATCGAAAGTCGGAGAGACACGAGGCTCCCGGGGAGTGCGAGGACAGTGCGGTGGTCCAAGGGCGACGCCAGACAGAGTGGAGGCTGGGTGGTGGCGGCAGTAGTTGATTGTGGGATGGTGGTGGTGGTGTTAGGGTTATGACTTTCGGGGGGTTATTTTCCTAGAGAGAAGAGAGACCTCCTCTCTATCAACAGAGCCTTCATTCTTTCCAAAGATTTTTTTTTTTATTAGGAAATGATTCGAGAGCCAGGCATACCTGACAACTCGAGAGGCCGACGAAGTCGGCACACGGTGAAACCGTCTATACATATATAAAAAGGTGCAACAACTACAAAGAGGGAGGCATAATCCCGGACGAGCAAGCGAGCCAAACCCGTACACGTTGGAGACAACGTAGACTAAAATCCGGTGCCAAGCATCCCTAGGCGGCGACACCGTTGGCCAGCGGTAAATCAGGAGCCAGTCCTGTGGGCAGTGAAGACGATCCTCCAAGGAGATAGCCTATTGCGGAGTCGCCTCGATACACATCACCACGACCCCAGCCAATCCCGACACCGGTTGCCAGAGCTCCAGCACGGAAGAGGAACGCCAAGCAAAAAGATGTCAACCAAGAACCAACCTTGAAGCCCCGCACCTTTATTCCCTTTCATACGAAAGAGAATTTATTCAGCCTTAACAGGATTTTCAAGCCCTTTCGGGATTTAGGCCCTTTCGGGAAGGTTTCGACCCTTTCGGGTTTTTTTTTTTTAAAAAAAAAAATCCCGAAGCCTTGGGCCCAGAGGAACCAAACTTGGGCCCCAAGGACCCGAAGCTTGGGCCCCAAGGACCAAGGAGGAGCAGGGGGATCTCGTCATGGCCGGAGGAGGGGCGGCCGCGTCGACACCGGAGAGGACAGCCGGACCAACGCCGACATCCAAGCACCGGCCGACACACACCACGGCCCAACCATCGGAGGTCGAAGAGGAGGCGATGTCGGGCGAAAAAAGCCAGCGGTGGCCTCGAGTCGCCGAGGGAAAAAACACCCCAGCCGGCCGAAACGGAGGAAGGGTGGCCCGAAACGCCTGAGGATCTAGTCGATTGGGTTAAGAAAGGGGGGTGGCACGGTTGACGGTGGTGGTCTGAGAAGTGGCGGCGGTGGCGTTGGGTAGGCGGGGTGGAGGGATTAAGGGATTTTTAGGTTAGGGTTTTTTAGGGAGAGGGTGGGGTGGTGACGGTGGTGCGGTGGCAGTGGTGCGATGGGTGTGGCGATGTGGGTTTGGGGCCGGATTCTAGAGAGAGGGCAGAGCCCCTCTCTCTATTTTCTAGACATACTAAGAGCATCCGCATTCGTGAAATCTACTCGGGTTCGTTAACTTCACTTTTTATATTTCTCTCTCCTTAAAAACTTAATGCAAATTTTCACTCGCCCATAAAACCCTTTAAAACCCCATTTTATATTTTTTTTATCGGGACCCATCTCTTTTTTTACTCTCACTCTCTCTCCTCATGTTGGCCCACCTCCTCTCCATTTTCTTTCTCTCTGTTGTTTTTTAAAGGTTTATTAGTAGGAAACCTTTCACATCATTCCTAAACTACTCCCCCATCTTCTTCAATTTTTTATTAATCTATATACTATATTAAAAGAGAAACATTTATGTCACATGTCCTCTCCATGTTCAAAGTTATTTTTGGAGAATTTTCTAATATTAATTACCAAATATTATTTAATGTTACATTTTTTTACCAATGGGATTAATTCAAAGCTTTTATCTTTCACTATTTATTATTTATTTTTCTCTTTATCTCTTTAACCCAATTGTATTTTTTTTTATTTTTAACACATTTTCTAATCAATGGGTTTAATTCAAAATATTGGATTAAATTTAATGTCCATTATTAAACTATATCTAAATATTATTTATATAAAAAAACCGCGCTATGGCGCGGGGATCGTACTAGTTGATTTCTTATTTTTGGGTTAAGACACCCCCATTGTGGGTGCTCTAAAGATATGTTGAATTTTTATTTTTTTGATACAAGTAATGATTTAATATACCAGACAACCACATCTGGATATACTGAGAGACCGGAAATACCGGTAGATGGGCAAACCATCATGAGAAACAACCTAACAATAAAGAAAAACTAAACTAAAATCACTGAACACTATCGGAAAGCAGGAGAATGAATGTCAGGGCATCTAGAGCGGTCACCAACGGGAGAAACAACACAGGAGAGCCTCCTGGGGAACAACTGCGGACGCCTCAGATTTGGACTCCCTCACGAGCCTTCAGATGTCGATCGCAAATCCACAGTTTCTCCAAACGCCGACAAACACGAAAAGATGTCCACACCAACCTTCCGCAACTAAACTTGGAAAGTTTTACTACCTTTTTCTTTTTTCTAGTAATTGTTTTCAACCAAATTTTTTTTTTTCAAGAACATGGTTAATTTTGGATTTTTATATGGTTTGTTTCTATCCTCCTTGATAGCATATTAGCATCTAACTAGTGTAATACCCGTGCCTTCAAGGCACGGGAGCTTGATCCATTTTAATTTGAAAATCATTTTATATATCTATATAATACTATATATATAAAAGGTAGACCCCACCACTTTTATATGCAACTTGCTGAAGCAAAGCGCGTGCGTTACTTTTTTTTTTTGAGGGAACACTTTTTTTGTAGGAATGATGAGATTTCGCTTGCACTGTGTGTTCGATGAATAATGACGAATAAATTACCGAATAATTCCAGATTATCAACGAATAATGACTCTAAATTTGGCGACTATTTGATAAATTCATGAACAATTTTAAACAGAGTTTGAATTTCGATAATCCCACATCTAATTACCCACATACATATGAATAATTTCTTATTATCAACGAATAATGACTATGAACTTGCCGAATAGTCAATAAATTCATACACAATTTTAGACCGAGTTTGAATTTCTACAAACCTACGTATAATTATTCGACAAGGTGATATTAATTATTTCCTAATTTATAGTTATTATTCGTGTGTAAAGAAAATGTTTGGTCAATTTTGCAATTATTCGCTAGGTTAATAGTAATTATTCTCTAAATTGATCGTTATTATTCGTCGGTAAAGATGAGTTATCGTTAAGATAATAGCAAAAGGGTTGGTCAATTTTGTAACTATTCACTAGGTTGATAGTAATTATTCGCTAAGTTGATAGTGATTATTCGCTAGGTTGAAAGAGAATGTAAAAGTAATTCTTCATTTCCCGCATCTAATTACCCACATATACATATGAATAATTCCTTATTATCAACGAATAATGACTTTGAACTTGCCGAATAGTCGATAAGTTCATGAACATGAATCTTAATCCTTTAGCCCAAATTTGTCAACTACCCTTCACCATAACCCATCCAAAATCGTTGTCGTCTCCTCTGAAACAAAACCACCACAAATGCAATCCTAAAATCATGTATGGCAGGTTATTCATTACACCGTTACCCAAATTCCCGAAACATAATTAGCAGATAAAACATAAAAGCACAAAAAATTGTATAAGAGCAAGCAATCATGAACAATGAAGCAGTCCCATAAAAATAAATCGATCAAATCGATCAAACACTATGCATCCAACAATGGAGCAGGGGGAATCCTATATTAATCCTAGAAAACTGATTAATGGCAAGAAATTCCAAATTCACTAAAGAGGTGAGAGCTGAGAAGAGCAATTCACTAAAGGAAACGAGAAATCGAAAAGCTTCGAAACTAAATTGGACCTAGAGATTTGCCTTGCAAGATCGTTGCCATCATCCCTTGCCAGCCCTTCGACGAGACGCCTCCTCGCCGCTCTGAGCCAGATGCGACCGGATTCGTAGATATTCGGACCAGTCTCGCCTCCATCGTCCTCCATGGCCACCACCACTGCCCAGATCTTACGGTTTCGTCCCTCCCTCAGTCATCCTCCCTCTGCCGTCATCATCCCTCCCAGCCTCGCCTCCATCGTCACCAACAATAAGATCTGCCGTCATCTTCGTTCTGTCGCCGGCTCGTCACCATCCCTCACCCCAACCGCCTCTATCCATTGAAGAAGACGCCGATCACCGGCTCTTAGGGTTATAGAGCAAGGAGGAGGTTTTGATCGGTCAATTAATTAGGATAATGGTAGAATATATAAGGGATTGAACACACGCTCCAAACCATTGAGAGTAGTGCAATTTTTCGGTGGGATATATCTTGATAAATTAAAAATTGATTTAAATTTTGAGATAATCTAGGCCATCCGTTTTTCATCAATTAAGGGCTCAGATTTGTTAACACAAAACACCATCTAATATTAGTTGGAAATTAGTTGGAAAGAGATACGATACAAAATTTGAAAATGATTTAATAAGGTAAAGTAGTAATAATACTCAAACACACCATCTAATATAATTTGAAATAAATATATAATTATTATCATTAGCATAGATCTAAAAAAGTAAAATATAAGCTCCCGTACAAATATTAAAAAATCATAAGCACATGATTGTGTGAATAATTTTGAAGTTAAATATGTAGATGTACATAACTTATTGATTATTTTCATGAGAAAGATTGTTAGAAAGATAGAGAAATTAATAGTGAAAATAAAGGTAAGATGGTAAAAAAAAGATCCTTAAAGGTAGAAAAGTGATCTAAGAAGCTTCATCCAAGATGTAAAATAAGCATTAGTAATGCTTGTGAGTCTTAAAATATTATATTTTTTTCGATAGTCATTTAAGATGTCTAAAATAATTAAATTATAAAATAACACTTATTTGGCTCTAATTGATTTTTATAATTAATTTTTGAAATCGAATATTTACAAATTGATTATTACATGTTCGTTGTATGTAGACATTGTGGGGAATATTGCAATCGGTTAAAAATGATAAATCAACAATTTCAATATCCAAGAATAAAATCAACCAAGAATTGACGAATGTTCAATGTACGTAGACGATTAAAATAGATCACAAATTGACATACAACATATCAAATTAAATAATATTTTAGTATAAAAATAGG
The DNA here is from genome assembly GCA_037127255.1 of Persicaria tinctoria. NCBI lineage: Eukaryota > Viridiplantae > Streptophyta > Magnoliopsida > Caryophyllales > Polygonaceae > Persicaria > Persicaria tinctoria. Next base: position 16,408,718 of record JBANSL010000012.1, read on the forward strand.
AAACAAATATGTTTAAAATAGGAAACAGATATTTTAAAATTTCAGCAATAATATTGACCAATAAGAAAATACCATTTGAATAAAAAAAATTCAAGTTTAATTGTGAGCGTGACACATCAGCAATATAACCGAAAAGAGATTGCAATCGGGAAAAAAATGAAAACATGTCTCAATATTTACGACAATATAACCGAAAATCAAAAAAGGGAATGAATTCAAATCATATTTAAAATAGGAAACAAATATTTTAAAGTTTCCATAATAATATTGACCAATAAGAAAATCTCATTTGAATAAAAAATTCAACTTTAATTGTGAGCGTGACACGTCAGCAAAATGCTAGCAGAATTAGTAATATTAATAGATAGATTAGGTTTAAGGAAAGATAATGACCAAAAAAGCCAAGATTGGGCGACAAGCCTCGTAAGAGGCGTACGAGAAACGCCCTTTTTTTCCTTTTTTTTTTTTTTTTTTTTTGGCCTTCTTCAATCTTGCGCTGCAAGCTTGAAAACCACAGACCAGTAGACCACCACTTTGAGATTTTCGATATTAATGTGTCATTAGGTTGGAGGAGCTGCTTAATGGTGGAAAAAACTGTCAATCCATCTCCTTTAAGTGTACTACCAACCCAGCATAGTTGTGAATTGGTTAACCCAAGGTGGAAATACATCCGCTAACGAGAGCCCATGTAATGGCAAGACATCCAACTGTATTGGTTATTCTCTTGTGATGCTATATGAAGGACACTACCAAGGGACTAATTACATCCTCCTAAATGAGAATTTTATCCCTAGGAAAATAATATGCGAAGGTAGCAATAGCACTGTAAAACATTTCCTTTGGAATTATACATTCCCTCCTTGGATTAATGCCCAAGAGCAACAAATAGTGTTAAAATACAACACCATCAGAAAAATTCGAAAGGAAAATACACAAAAGTCACATACTAAAATGACAAGAACAAATATTAAAAGAGTAACGAATGGGTATGGGAGAGATCACCTCAAGCTCGACCATACAATAAAGAGAAAGTCATGATTATAAGATATTGGAATTGTAGGGGAATTGGTAAAGACACTCTCCGGTCTAACATCAAGGGGTGGCGCACCTTAGACCATATACAAATGCTTATTCTAGGAGAAACTAAGACGGAAACAGAACCTAAAGATTCTCTATGGAAAAACGCAGGATTTACAAATATGTGTTGGTCCCCGGCCTCCGGCCGCTCCGGGGGCATCATGTTGCTATGGAATGAAAATTCCCTTGTGGACGTGGTTATCTCAGTTATTTGTCACTTGCCGAGAATAATAGGAATCAAATATGAAAACATAAAGGAAAACTTTTCATGTATTATGTTCTTTGTATACGCCCCTCCCAATCCCCCAGGAAAAGAGGAGTTTTGGAGAACTCTATACAACCTAATTACCCAAAGTAATCTCCCCTGCCCAGTGATGGGAGATTTAAATGAAATAAGTCAAACATCGGATAAGTATGGTGGAGCAGAAACCTCTCCCGGCCGATTCCAGCGTTTGCTTGAATTTAAAGATATTTGCTCTTTGGTCGAGATCCCCTCCATTGGTAACCCATTTACATGGAGAAAGAAACAAGGAGGTCCAGATAACATTTGGGAAAAACTAGATAGGGTATTAGTTCATCATGAAATTCTCGATATGTTCCCAGAACTAGTGACAAAAAATGGGGCATTTTCAAAGTCTGATCACTGCCCCATCACAATTACTTTCTCCAAAGACACTAATTTCAAACCACCTCCATTTAAATTCGAAAACATATGGCTACAGAGAAAAGACTTTCGACATATAGTGAAACAAGCGTGGAGAGCTTCATGCGCAGGCTCAGTAATGTTCCGAATCATCCACACATCAAAAATCCTGAAACAAAAAGCCAAAGCATGGAACAACAAAACTTTTGAAAATATCTTCCGCCAACTTCAAGAGGTTGAGGAGGCGTTAGTAGAACTACAATCAAACCAGAGTACAACCCAAGATCAGTACAAGTATACAAAAGAACAGAATCTCCTAACAAAGAGAGAAAATCTACTCCTCTTCCATAAAACCTACTGGAACCAAAGAGCTAAATCAAAGCATCTAAAATTATCAGATACTAATTCCTCCTATTTCCATAGAGTAGCCACAGGAAGAAGAAATCGAAAAATTATTAGAGCGATTACATCCACAGAAGGAACCCAAATCATAGGTGATGAAAATATTAAAAAAGAAATACAGAATGACTTTGAAAAACGATTCACTAAGGACCAGTCTAACACGAACACCCAACTAGAAGAGTATCTCTCGGCTATTAACCCAAGTATAACAGAAGAGGAGAACATGCTACTTATTCAACAACCTACGAATAGTGAAGTAAAAAATGCGGTCTTTTCTCTAGGAAGTAATAAATCTCCTGGACCGGATGGCATGACGGCGGAGTTCTATAAAACATATTGGGGAATTGTGGGCGCTGACATTACTAGGGCTATAAAAGCTTTCTTCCACTCAGGCAACTTGTTAAAACAAATCAACCACACCTTTATCTCCCTAATACCAAAGAATGACAATCCATCTATGACCACACATTATCGACCGATCAGCCTATGTTCCACGCTATACAAGATTATTTCTAAAATTATTACGGATCGGTTGAAAAGAATAATGGGAAAGCTTATCCATCCTCTTCAAGGTGCTTTCGTGTCCGACAGAGCAATACAAGATAACATCCTAATAGCACATGAAATATTTCATTCCTTTCGCACGAGGAAGGGCTCCAAGGGATGGACCGCAATAAAACTAGATATGGAGAAAGCATATGACAGAGTTGACTGGCAATTCACGAAAGCAGTACTCCAGAGATTTGGTTTCCACCAAAAATTTGTTGAGATCATTATGGAGTGTGTGAGTACAGTTTCATTCTCAGTACTAGTAAACAATGGACCAACCGAGCTTTTCAAGCCAACTAGGGGTCTGAGACAAAGGGACCCCCTATCCCCCTTTCTCTTTCTTATTGGTGCAGAGGTCCTAGCTCGAAAACTAACGGGGGAAGCAGAATCTAACCACAATAGTGTTGGGTTTAGATTTGGCCACTCGGGACCATGCATTCCTTTTTTAGCATTTGCAGACGACATAATAATTTTCTCCAAAGGAAGTACTACAACATGTACAAAAGTTAAGGAAATAATTGAAGACTATTGCAAATTTTCAGGCCAAAAAGTTAACTATCATAAATCTTCATTTCAAACTACACCTGGAATCATTAGATCAAGAGCAAGAGACCTAGAAGGCATTCTTAATATACCCTTAGAACGGAATTTGGAAAAGTACTTGGGTTGCCTGATCATAAATGGAAGGGTTACCAAGGAAACTTTCGGAGAAATGATTTGTAAGTCTAAAGACCAGCTGAGTAAATGGCGTGCTACTGCTCTATCACAACAGGGTAGAGCCACACTTATAGCTTCTAACATGTCGTCGAAACCTCTATATGCAATGCAGAGTTTCATGCTTCCAGTGGCGCTTCATAAACAATTAGATCAAGTCAATATAACTTTCTTCTGGAACAAAGATGCACAACACACCCCACTCATTAGCTGGGAGAAAATATGTAAATCAAAAGCGGTAGGAGGATTAGGAATACGAAAAACCAGAGAAATGAATGAAGCACTCCAACTAAAACTCCTATGGAAAATCCTAGCAGAACCAGATAATAATTGGGTCAAAATTATACAGTACAAATACTTAAAAGAATGCCACATCCTTTCCTATACTAGGAAAGGTAGTGCCTCCTGGCAATGGTCTAAACTAAGCCCACTGATTCCAAAGTTTAAATCTGGTCTCATCTGGTTGGTGGGGGATGGGAAATCAATCAAGTTTTGGACAGATAATTGGGTAACGACGACTCCACTTATCGATAGAATTGATACTCAGCACAATATAAATCTAAATGATTCAGTTAGTGATTTCATCATAGGAAAACAATGGTGGACGGAGAAACTACGTTCTGTTCTACCTCTCCCATTAGCAGAAGAAATTATGAAAAAACCCCTACCGATCAACCTTTTTAGAGACAGATTGTATTGGTGGCCAGCCAAGAAGGGCTGGTTCACCACTACAAGTGCTTACAACTTAATAACATCCACAGCCCACAGAGCAACAGACGAGTTTTCATGGATTTGGAAAATTGACGCTGCAACAAAGGTCAAAAACTTTTTATGGAAGATCAAACATAAAGGACTTGCCACGGCCTGCCGCTTATCTAAAAAAGGGGTTGCGGTGCCAAACACGTGCACTTTCTGCAACTAGAGTGAGGAAGATGATATTCATCTGTTCATTGAATGCCCAATCAACAATTTCGAACAACAATTTCCCAGAGAGCTATCTTCACGTGTTGATTCTCTCATAGTGTCAAATAGAGATATGAATCAAATTCTGCAAATCTTAAGCTCCTACCTTCAGATGGACATGAAAAAATATATAGCGATCAGATGGTGGACTATCTGGTTTATCAGAAACCAAGCAATATTCAGAAATGTCAACACACCCTCTACCGAAGGAATTAAGAAGATGATCGGAGATAATATAGAAAATTGGAAACGAGCGAATAAATGGAACCCATATGATACAGAAGAGTTACCAAAACAGAAAAAAGAAAAAGGCCTAGCCAAAAAAGTCAAAAATACTTACCGATGGAGGAAACTCCCTTTGGACAAGCACAAACTAAACTTTGACGGATCATTTATATCAAGTTCAACTAGCTCTATTGGTTACATCATTAGAGATTGGCGAGGAAACCCTTTGTCCCTGGGAGGTGAGACTATTGGCGGACAGTCCCCTCTCATGGCGAAATCCCGAGCACTCCGACTAGGAATAGAAAAGGCTAAGGCATTACAGATTACGGATTTAATAATAGAAGGGGATTCTAAAACCATCACCGATTACCTAACCAAAAAGGTTGCGTGTCCGTGGGAAATAGAATTGATTATGTCTGATATACAAGCTCTTCTCAATGGAGTACCGAACGTGAGTACATCCTATATTCCCCGCATTGGTAACAGGGTAGCGGATAAGGTTGCACACCTTTGCTACTCGACCAAGGGGCCAGACTTATACCATCATTCAGGTCTTCTCGACCTCATCAGACAGGATGCCTTCGGATAGGTTCCCTATCCGGTTTGCTCTGTTGGATGCTATCGGACCGGGTTACCCATCCGAATTTTTACCTAATAAAAATATAAAAAAAAAACTTTGAGATTTTCGAGTCCGGATCGTCGGTGAAGAATGAGGGTTTGCGCAACTGCGGTTGCGAGGGTTCAAAGTAGGTCAAGGTGTGGCGGTGGCAACGGTGTTTGAAGAGGCGGCGCAGGAGAATCAAACCCCGTATTCGAGGGAGGAAATCCCACCGGCAACCCACCAAACGCCGAAAACCGTCGATTTGGGCAGGGGACAACCCGAACAAGAGAGATTGAAGTGATTGCAAGGCTTCAGATATTAACAGTTACACAAAACCAGATCTGGTGAAGACGAGAGCGGATCTGGCGTCAAACCAAGGGGTTCTCCAAGATCCAGCGACGGGTGGGCAATAGGGGGTGGTGGCACCACCAAAGGACCGCCGCAGGGCTGTGGATTTGTGCAGAACCGCGTCGGAAGACTTTTTTTTTTTCGTGATGAGAGATGCAAGGATCTTAGTTGAAAAGGAAGGAGGAGGTCGGTAGGAGTGAGGAGGAAGGACCCCGTTGTGAAAACGACATCGCTTGGCTTCGCCGGTCGGATCTCGGATGACGAGAGGGTGAGAAAGTCGATGGTTTGTGGATGGTGGTTTGAAGGATAGATTGTGTTTTCAGATCTAGCCATGGCCCATGGAGGGAGACAGATCTGTCTTCAAACAAAAGGGATCTGCCCCTGTTTGGTATTGATATCAAGATATGGGGTATGGGTATGGATATCACTGATATCCATATCCCTGTTTGGTATATGGGTATCAACTTGATATCCCCATATCTCTCTTCCTTTGTAAATCAACCCATCCTGATATACCCCAAAAAATTGAGATATCAAGATCTTATGTTCATCTTCAAACGTCATCTCCCCTCTTCTTCCTCTACTGCTCCTGCTGTTCTCTTCTTCTTCTTCACCCTTCTTCTTCTACAACTGTCGGAATCCCCTTCTTCTATGCTTTTCTCTTCTTTCTTCTTCGCCTTTCTTCACCCTCCTTCAACTGTTGGAAACTTGGAATCGCCCTTCTTCTTCATTTGTGGAGCCCGAATCACCCTTCGTCTTCATCTGTTGAATCCGAATCGGCCTTCTTCTTCATCTGTTGAGTTGGAGTCGCCCTTCTTCCTCATTGTTGTTTGTCTTAGAAGCATTACCGGAGACCATAGAGGCGGCGGCAGAAGCAGTGATTAGGGTTGGACAGAGGGAGTGGGGCTGCATAGTGGGGAGGTGGGGAGGGAGAGAGGGGAATGGGCTAGGGTTGATACCCATATCCATACCTTGTAATACCAAACACGGATATTGGATATCAGATATCAGATTTGATATCCATATCTCTGATATCGATATCTAATACCGATACCCATATCTGATATCATTATATGGATACCAAACGGGGGCGCCTCGCTGGTGAAAATTTAGTAACGGTGGATCTATGTGTACGGGAAGTGGGTTTGAGGCTCCTTCATGGAAGGTGAGTAGTAGTAGATGTTTTGCAGGTTTCTTGGTGGTGCTGGACTTGGTTATGGAGAGTACTGAGTAGAGTTTGACTCCTTGTTTTGATTGTTAATCCGTAAAAGAAAAATCCAATCTCCTTTAATGGCTGCTAAGCAAGGAGTGGATTGTTTATCGTTGATTTTTTTTTGGTAAACAAACGAGAAGGGAACCCTTCCCGGAATAAAGAAACAGCGGCTACACAACAATCAATCGGGGAGTAGCCTTCCCCTTACAATCGTTCTCGATCAACAACCTAGTATCGTCGGGCGGTTCTGACAGCTCATGGAAGCCTTGCATCAACGAGAGGCTTAGCTTAGCGAGGGAGTCGGCGACCGTGTTCGCTTCCCTATAGACATGTCGGAAGTGGATGATCCAATTCCTTTTCAAAAAGCCTTGGCACCGCTTAACCAGGCTCGACGACGGATGGTGGTCAGCCACCCCATTCACCACCATTGAGTATGCCAGTTGGGAGTCAGTTTCAACCTCTACTTGTCTAGCTCCGAGCTTCCAGGCGAGCCGGAGGCAGCCAGCAATCCCCCATAGCTCAGCCATTATCGGGGGGCAAGTTCCAAATCGATGGCCGAAGCCACCTACCCAAGCGCCATTTTCCGTTCTGAGCACACCTCCTGCAGCAGCGTCACCTTCCTTGCTCACCGCTCCGTCCGCATTGGCTTTGAGCCATCCACAATAAATCTAGCTTTGTGCGGTCTCACTCCGCCATTGTTGAAGACACGATCGTTCCGCCATTTCCAAGCCCACCAAAGCGTGTACGCAAATATACTCTCCCATTGCACCCCATCTGCCGTGGTCCTGTTCGACATTATGTTTCCTCTCAGCCATTCTGCACAAGGTAAAGCAAAGAAATCAGAGTTTGTATTAATGTTTAACCATTCTTTCCAAACTTCTGAGATGAGTGGGCAATCCCTGAATATGTGGATTGACGTTTCCGGCTCGTCCTTGCATCTTGTGCGCCAAGGATCAGTAGCGAGGTACCTCTCTTCGTTGGTAAGGATCACACCTCTGATAGCTAGCCACACGAATGTCCGGACCCTTTCATTCACTTGAAGTCTCCATATTTTCCTGAAAATGACATCATCAACACTAGCCAGATCGTTAGCCTTAGTGATAATATGGTAAGCTGACTTGATGGAGTAATTGCCATCATCCGTGGCACTCCAACTTAAACAGTCCGGAGCATCGCCCTCTTCGTTCACCATGACTTCCGCGAGCCTCAAAAGAACTCCCGTTGGCAGGTCGCTACTGATCAGCCCCCATCGCCAGCCCTCTCCATCGCTCCAGTAGTCTCTGATCGATCTGTTCTCCTCCTCTTCCTCCAATTGTCGACTGATCAGGCTCTCCAGATTCTCCTCCATCAGCCATTTATCTTTCCAGAAAAGGATCGACCGACCATCACCGACGATCCATTTGAGGCCATCATTGACCACTCTGTTAAGGCTTCTTCTCATACTTGCCCAAACCGCAGAGCACCCCATCGTAACGGGGCCATTTCTACAGACGTACTTGGCCTGCAAAATCCCACACCAAACCTCATTGTTGTTACTATTAATGAAGCGCCACACAAGCTTACCTGCGACGGCGATGTTCAGCTCGTTCATTGATCGGACGCCCAGCCCTCCAATCGATTTGGGTTTGCAGACATCATCCCAGGCCACCAGATGGACTTTCCTTTGATTCTCATTGTCACCCCAAATAAACCCCCGCACCGCCCTATCAATCGCATTGCACGTCGACATCGGGAGCGAGATTGTGGCCATGGAATAGACGGGAATCGAATTTAGGACAGACGTCGCCAGAGTAACGCGACCCGCCAAGTTAAGCCTCTTCTGTCTCCACCCCGCCAGCCGGCTGGTCACTTTGTCAAGCAGGGGGCTGAACGTCTCCTTCTCAATCCTTGTATGCAGCACTGGCATCCCAAGGTAACTCCCCAGATTCGTAGTAACCTCGAAGCCACACTCCGCTTTCAAACCTTCGACAATGTCATCGGACACGTTCGGAGACACAAAAAGCTTGGATTTGTTTATGTTAATTCGCTGCCCAGAAGCCTTGCAGAAATCATCCAGAATACCCTTTATCATAGTGAGTTGAGATAAGGAGGCTTCCGCCACCAGAACGATGTCGTCGGCGAACATGATATGCGATATCTCAGGCCCACTCCTCGTAATTTTGGCCGGCTTCCAAACACCTCTCGTCACAGCCCTCTCCACCATTTGGCTAAGCCTTTCGATGAACAAAACAAAGAGATAGGGAGAGATTGGATCCCCTTGTCTTATGCCCCTCGAAGGCTCGAACACCTCCGTCATCTCACCGTTAATAAGGACGCGAGTGCTGACTGAACTGATGCACTCCATCACCCAGTCCACCCACTCCCTCGGCAGCCCTGCATCATCAAGAGTGTCGGCAACAAAGTCCCATCTCAGTCTATCAAAAGCTTTCTCGAGATCAATTTTGAGGATCATCCATCCCGTCTTACCTTTCTTCTTCCTCATCGAATGCACCATTTCTTGCATAACCACTATATTGTTAGTGATCTGCCTTCCTTGAACAAAGCTCCCTTGCATTGGCCCGATGAGCGAACTCAACAATGGGCGAATGCGATTAGCAAGGATCTTCGTGATAACTTTGTAGATCACGTTGCACAGACTAATCGGACGAAATTGCGAAATCAGTTCCGGTCTAGCAACTTTGGCGAGCAGAACAATAAGGGTTTCGTTCGCAGTCTTCGGCAACCTCTTAGAAGCCAAGAAATCCCTCACAAAGCTGATAATGGTGTTACCCACCGTAGCCCAGCACCTCTGGAAAAAGATAGCCTGGAACCCATCAACTCCGGGGGCTTTAAACGAACCCATCTCCTTGACAGCGTTAAGGATATCATCATCCGAGATCCGCCTCCCAAACTGAGCCCACTCCTCCGTAGGTAACTCAGGAAAGGCTCCTCGCTCTAAATCAATGGGGAACTTCTCATCATCCGAGATCGTATATAACTTCGTAAAGAAATCCACCACTTTACCTTCATAACCTTCAAGTCCGAGATGTCAGAGCCATCCTCATCCTTAAGAATTTGAATCCTATTCCTCTGGTGCCGAATAATAGTCAAAAGATGAAAGTAAGAGGTATTTCTGTCACCGGCCCTCAGCCAGTTTTCCCTGGATTTCTGAAACCAAAGAAGCTCCTCTTGCTCAAGCACTCTGAACAATTCAGCCTGGACTCTACTCTCTTCCTCGATCAAGTAATCAGTCGGATTTCTGCTAAGCTTCAACTGGATAGAATTCAGCTCCTCAGCCACCTTGCTCCTTCTCTCGAAAATGTCGCCGAAGACTTCACGGTTCCAATTCAGCAGGCAATCTTTGAGATGCTCCATAGCCTTAGGGGCATCCTCCTCTTTCTTCCATTCTTTTCCCACCAGACCATTGAACTCCGGATGAGTCATCCACGCAGCTTGGAAACGAAACGGTCTCTTCTTCTTGTTCAAATGCACAAGAGGGTTCACGTTAAAAAGCAGCGGAGTGTGATCGGAATTGAACTTCGACAAGTGGCGCACTCTAGCTTTCGGCCAAGCCAGCCGAGCCTCGGCATTCCCCAACACCCGATCCAGTCTTCTCTCCTTTAAAGTATCCACCGTCTTACCTCTCGACCAAGTAAAGGTAGGCCCAATAAAACCCAAATCCACCATACCATTATCATCAATCCAATCTCTGAACGAGGAGGTGTCCGGAGAGAGGTTGCTGTCCTCTTCACTCTGCTCCCAACTGTTGATAATACAGTTAAAGTCACCGCCTACAAACAACGGACCATTGATGTTCTCCGTCGCAGCCGAGAGATCCCTCCAAAAGTCCCTCCTATCAGGCGCATTAGGATGCCCATACACCACAATCAAGAAGAACTTCTTCCCATCACAGCCGATCTCCGCCACAATAAAACGATCGTAGGCTCTCTTAATCGTGACATTAACCTTCTCACTATTCCACAGGAGCCACACACCACCTTTAAAGCCACTGGCTTCAATAATGAATCTGTCCGAAAAATCCATACGATCGCAAACCTCTTTCGCACGATCCCTCGAGATTTTCGGCTCGAAGATCGCCAGAACATCAACTTTGTGACGCTTCATCATATATCCGATAGCCCTGCGGAACCCGTTGCTACCGGCTCCACAGCAATTCCAAAGGAGGCAATTCATCATAAAATCGAGGGAAAAAAACCCCACCGGAATCCCTATAACGAAACCCGTTCATCGCCTCCTTCAGCCATCATCAAGACCTCCATACGAGAGCTTGTGTTGAACGTCTCGGTGCCCACGGCCTGCATCAGATTCCCAGCGCTCATACTCGCCGCCTCCATCTGAACCACAGTGGTGCTGGTCATTGGCGGGTCTTCTGCAGTCCTCTCGCCATTGATGGCGGTGTTCTGAAGGTTACCCTGACTAACTTGAGCTCCAATAGCAGTCTCATTTATTGGAATACGTTGGTCCGGCCCATTGTCTTCTAAGTACCCCTTTAGGTTTTGGAAATAGGTCTCCGGGCCTGTTCTAGGCCTTTTCTGAGGCCCAGTTTGCTCCCTTCCCATGGGCCTTGTAACATTGGGCTCCTTTCCCTTGCCTTTGACCCTCCTAGGTTTTTCCTTTCGGCTATTATCGCCAACCACAAAGTTGATGGGGCCCTGATCCTTCAAGACCTGCAACTGAACTTCATTCCTTTTGTCTGCTACGTCAATCCCAACATCCTTGTCTTTTCTTCCATTGATATTCTCATTAATAGCCTCTTCTCCATCATGCGCCCCCTTGTCATTAATGACTTTCTCCTCATTACTCCCCTTCATGGTTTCCAAGACATCCGAGCCCTTTCCAATCTGACCGTTACTCTTTCCCATCCTGTTGTTCTCACCGGTTTTGCTGGTTTCACCGGACTTGCTCCCCTTTGAATTCCGATTCCGGCGACGGCGACTAACCTCCATCCATGGTCCGTAGCGTCCACTGTTTTGCCCCGTATCTTCCCGACCATCCATGCCAGGGATAACCTTCTCGGCGTTTTGGATGCCAGGCTCAACATCCGTTTCCATATCTCTCGTCTTGCTGGAATCCTCCGACTTCTGATCTTGTTCCTTCCTTGTTTCTCCTCCAATGGTGCACTGCATCGCCAGATGACCGAACCTGCCACATTTAAAACAATTTTTGTTAAGCCCTTCATATTCTAAGAATAAACGCCTCCGTTAATTGTTATTGTTCCTTTCAGCGGTTTGGCTAAGTCCACTTCGACGCACACCCTCGCATATCTTCCTCTATTGGTGAATAGCGTGCGAGTATCGACTTTAATTGGTCTCCCAATCCCAGAGGCGATCTTCCGGAGAATGTTTTCCTCGTAGAAGACGATCGGTAGGTTCGACACCCTGACCCACGCCAGAGATGTTGAGATCACGTCAGTGAGAGGGTCAAAGCAGGGCGTCCAGGCCTTGATTATCAGATAGCGTCCAAAAATTGACCATGGGCCACCTGTGAGAGCCTTCGTATAATCGTGCTCGGTCTCGAACCTAACGACGTAGTAACCTTTAGGGAGGTCAGCGAGGAGCATCTGCCCAGCCGACCTCCACAACTCCCTGAGCTTTCTTTCCATAGTGGAGTATGGAATGAAGCCTCCCAGAACTTTGATAATTAGTGATGTCTGCCAGACCGACTCCAGCTTTGACATAACTTCAGGAGGGATATCCACATTCGGGTCGCAGTCCTCCCCACCGGGGAACGACACCACGACCTTATCGTCGATGTAACCCACATCAAACGGCCTTCCGAACTGACTAGGCTCACCCATTAACACATTCCTCCAGCCCCGCGAATTATCCGGAGGGTCCCCCGGCGGGCCAGAGGCCCTCGAGCCGCTAGCCATTGCCCAGATCCCCCACTTGCACTCGTCGGAAAACCCACTCGTCGGAAAACCCACTACTTTTTGTGGTTGTTGATGATTGTGCTTGTTGTTGGATAGAAGCGTTTGAAGTTCCAAATTTCACTTATTTTGGTTTTTGGGTTTCTCTCCTTCTCTCTAGAATTCTAGAGAGAGGTCAGAGTAACCTTTTATTGATGATAAACTGAAAATGAATGATTTCCTAAAGATATGTTGAATTGATCCCAATTGGCGTGAAATATTTTAGCGCCAAAATTAAATAAAAAAGTAAAATACCCCAAAATTGGGCGGTTCGACTTCAAAGGTTCCATTCCAATCCCTTGAAAAGTTAAAGTTACATTTACAGTAGAAGAAAGAAGACTACACCCAAACTCGAGACTGACAGAGAAACGATGAAATTCAAAGCGTTCCTAACCGACCAAGGCATCTCCTTGCTGGAGAAGCGTCTCCTCCCTGCCCTCGACAAGGTCGGCAAGACCTGCCACCTTTACCTTACCCCCGACCACGTTTTCTTCCTCCACAACCTCCTCCTCCAAAACGACGCCGTCCACTCCGTCGCCCAACTCCGCCGCGACTCCCTCTTCTCCGACTACTACATCTCCAGCAACAACTCCGACCTCATCTCCTTCTCCCTCGACCTCTCTCTCCTCCTCCGCGCCCTCCGCAGCGCCTCCTCCATCTCCTCTTCCGCCTCCTCCTCCCCCGCCCACCGCCTCCAGATCAAGCTCGTCAAGAAGCTTCCCCCAAACTCCACCTCCCCCGCCCCCTTCCTCACCTTCGAGACCAAGGGCCTCTTCTCCGCCGTCGTCCAGGACGTCCCCATCTCCAAGCCCCTGTCCCGCTCCCAGATCTCCGACCTCAAGTCCGCCCTCGACTCCGCCCAGGACCTCCCCCGCACTCTCGTCGGCGTCGACGGCTCCGAGCTCTCCCGATTGTTGAGCCTCGTCGACCGGATGAAGCTGCTCGGCGACTCTGTTGATGTTTTCGTCGGCGCCGATGGGGATCTGCATCTCAAGGTCTCCAACAACCTCGTTTCGATTGGCGCCGAGTTTAAGCGGCTCGCTGTGGTCGGCCAGGCCGGGAATGGGAACGCTGGTGGGGTGAGTGTTCAGGTTGCCCTGAAGCACTTGGCTAAGAGCTTGAATTGTCATCTGGCCAAGCCTGATTCGGCTTTCTATGGAGTTGGGGCTAGTTCGGGGTCTCTTACTGTGGTCTTCCAGTTCTTTGTTCCCGGCACTAGGCAGACAGATAAGTCCATTAGCTTGCATTGTAGGCTTCCTCTTATTGATCCTGGCTGCTAGAATAAATTGACGAATCTGAATTGAATTCATGGTTTTTGACTTGATGTGATTTCCCCAAATTTAGGGTTAGGGTTGTTCTTTAATGCCTAAATTAGGACTGTGGATCAATGATTGTTCATGGTAAATTGCAGCACAGTTGTCAAGTGGTAGCTGCAATTGTCAATTGATAGCAATGTTTTAACACACAGTATGTTCCTATGGTGTTTACTTCAAACCTGAATGCAATCTGTAAAAAATCATGAGATTTGAGATGGAATGTGATTCCCATATTGGTATTTAAAGATGATACCTATTAAGCTGATGTTTTGGACTTCAAGCTGTAGTATAAACCCCACATGGTATACACAAAGTTGGGTTTCGATAAATGGATGGGTGTTATTTAAAAACTTTACATTATAAATAAATACTGTCATTACATGTACATTCACCAAAATTATATATACTGCATCTTTTTACCTATTTCTGGATAGAATGGCATTCCCTGTTCTCTATATATCATCTGGGCAGATCTCGTGCCACTGCCAAGCATCCTGCATGTGATGGGAAATTCAAAATTCAATTGTGTCATCTATGATAATAATGAGATCATTAGAGTGAGAACAAGGTAGAAGGCCTTAGTGCATTACCTTCAAGAGATCAAAAACCTTTTCACAGATGTATTTCTGCTGAACAGTTGCACCGCGTTGCTGTAGTTTGTCAGGGTGAACGCACAGAGCTGCCCTTTTGTAAGCTTTTCGAACAGCTGTGGGGTCGATCAGATCTGTTAAGGGAATGGGCTGCCAACCGCTATCCGGACCCAGAATCTGTATGTGTCACCAATAACATTTCAGTATCAATTGTACTATTGTCCATATTATTCTATTGGTCTCAAATTTGTCAAATCGAAAGATGACATCTTGTGTATTTGTCTCTCAATCATATGTTACTAACATATATCTATTTTCTGTTTACTTGAAACTAAATGAGTTAGTTCTGTGCTACATGTTTGTGAGGGATGTTCTTTATTGCAAGGTCTTGAAAGACCAGTACCTAAATAACAAGGAAACTCTTGAAGAAGAGCAATTTGAGTTCAGCAACATCAATAGGGAAATGGAGAGTCAAATGAAAATACAAAGCGAAAAGATAAGGTTACATACGTATTGGAGTGTGGAAAGCAAGGAACGCAAGTTCCCGTCCTTCCCAATCAACCATCTTTTGACCTCACCATCTAGAATATCTGCAAACATCTGCCATCAAAAACAAAAACATCAGCTATTTATTCATTAAGAACCGACAACATAGAAAAGTATCACTTCTTAAACTCACCTCTCTCTCAGCTTGCTCTTTCTGAGCAAGAGAATCACGCATGTTCTTTTCTTCAAGGGCCTTTGCCTGCATGATATGGCACGGTGAAACCATCTTAGCAAGTATCAAATATACCTTTTTGCTATTGTATATACATTTTTAAAGTACTTATTTTGTTCGAATCAAGAAACCGCATAGCATACTGCTCGTTCCGTGGTTCGTCTATTCCTTTCTGATACAGCTTTGCTCCTCTGAGGTGATTCACTCGTGGCTCCACTGGAAGTCTCAGAAGCAAAGGGCCCTTCATGACACAGATTGCATTATTAAGGATTTAAAATATACTTTTCATTGATCATAGAGCATGCATAAGAGTAATGCGATGACATATAATTTTAACTAAAATAGATACCAGAAGTGTATCCTTTGCTGCAAGAGGAAGCAGAAGTCTGATTCTTGGGATCCTGTAATAGTTCAACAAGGTCAAAATTGTGCTCGGGGAGTAAATGTGAACTAACAGAATTGGATTGTATAATTCTCCAAATAGACTGTCTTCTTACCTTTTCTCTGGACTCGTAAGCCGCCTTTGCAGACACTGCCTTCTGCAGAGCACGCTCACGAGCTTCCGCAGTTGCCCTTTCTACTGCAGCACGTTCTACCCTAAGCTTTTCATCCATGGAAGCTCTACCAGAACCAGTTTTAGCCTCAGAAGAAGCCTTTCCTTGTTTGTCTTTAGCTGCAGCTGCTGCTTTCTTGCGCGCTTTAGTAAATGCCCTATGTCGTGCTTCTCGAATTGCCCTCTCAACAGCTATCTTTTCCTTTTCTTTCAGTGCTTCCCTGTCATTCAGTTGATCATGGGATTTATCTGACAAGACACCAGAGGAAGATTTCCCCCCAGGTTCATCATGTATTGCAGCATCTGCCCCTAGTTCAATTTCTTCAGGATCAGGATTGATCACATTATCTACAAGGATGCTTGGTCTCTTAGCAGGTCCTGATTTCTCTCCATTTTCAAACCATTTTCTTCTTCTGGGAGCTGCTCCAGCAGGAGCTGTATTTTCTACCTGGTTCCCAGCAATATCCTTCTCCTGCACATCTGTCATCTCTTTCTTTTCATTGTTTAAGTTGTCAGCACAATCTCGGAAGCTGTCATCAAGTTCTGATTCCTGAACAATCTCATCATCCATCTCTGTAGTCATTCCAGCCACATCAAAAACAATAGGTTTATGCATTGCTTCGTCCCCTCTATATTGGAACCATCTTCTTCTCTGGCGAGATGGTTCAGTGTTATAACCATCTTCCAGACCACTACAATATTCACTGTCTGTTTCATCAACATGACTTTCCACTCTGTCCTCAACTTTGGATCCCTCTGTGTTCTCCTGATTCAGTTCCTGGTTGATCTCATAGTCATCCCCCAGAAGAATATCAGTTTGATGGATTTCATCTTTCTCAAACCATCTTTTTCTCTCGTTAGATGTTTCAACATCATACAATGTCTTGTCCTGATCACTAGCCATATCAACCTCTCCCGTATCTGTTCTACATACAAACTCGTCAACTTGGTTTTCCAGACCTATATCAGTGTTGAATGTTTCTTCATCAACATATTCCTGCTCAAAATTCAGGTCAGTTTCCTGTTGAACTTGCAGAATATTTGTAGGTGAACAGGCTTCCTGAGTGTCTTCCATTACGTCTGGATCTCCAACTGCAGTTGATGTCTCAGTCATATCTTCCCCAATCAAATTAGTGGCTGTCCGTATAGAGCTGGGCTGCTCAACATTCAGTTCGGGTTCAGAAGCAATGACAGGTGACTCACTCACCTTTTCATCTTCAAAAGGGAATGTCGCCTGCTGGGCACATTGATTTCTGTCGGTGTGCCCACAATCCTCATCTTTTCCGTTTAAACATGAGTGTTCTTCTGTCATGCATACATCCACAGCTGGAGGTGGACACTCATCATGATCCAATGTCTCATAAGCTACTTCGATGGAGCACCCAGTTCGTTCACACATTTCTTTTCCTATCAACTCATTCACTGTATGCACAAAGCTGAGCTGTTCAAGATGCCCCATGGTCTCAGAGGTGGTGTTGGTTGACTGTGCCATCCCTTCCTTCTCAAAGGTGAAGCTCACACCATGAATATGCTGATTACTGTCACCACATCCAGAGGCTTCTTCAGTTTTGTTCAGAGAGGATTTCTCATCCTCATTCAGCTCTGGGAAAATATCAGCCACCAATTTAAAGGAGTGCCAAGGTTGTTCAGTAATGTCTTCTTTGTCAAACTGATTAGCTATCTCAAAGTAGATGGGCTGTTCAGAATTCACCTTGAATTCAATGTTCAGCTGTCCCTCATTCACCATGGGTTCAATGATCGGCTGTCCATCATTCACCTCCAGCTCAATGACGGGCTTTGCAACATTCACTTTGGGTTCAATGATTGATTGTCCACCATTCACCGTGGGTTCAATTATCGGTTTTCCATCATTCACCTCCGGCTCAATGATGGGCTGTGCAGCATTCACCTTGGGTTCAATGGTGGGCTGTTCTCCATTCACCTTGGGTTCAATGATCGGCTGTCCATCATTCACCTCCGGCTCAATGATGGGCTGTGCAACATTCACCTTGGGTTCAATGACGGGCTGTGCAACATTCACTTTGGGTTCAATGATCGGCTGTCCACCATTCACCGTGGGTTCAATTATCGGTTGTCCATCATTCACCTCCGGCTCAATGATGGGCTGTGCAGCATTCACCTTGGGTTCAATGGTGGGTTGTTCTCCATTCACCTTGGGTTCAATGATCGGCTGTCCATCATTCACCTCCGGCTCAATGATGGGCTGTGCAACATTCACCTTCGGTTCAATGATGGGTTGTTCATCATTAACCTGGGATTCAGTGATGGGCTGCTCATAATTCACCTTGGGTTCAATGATCGGCTGCTCATCATTCACCTTAGGTTCAATGATCACCTGCTCATCCACCTTGGGTTCAATGATCAGATGTTCATCAGTCACCTTGGGCTCAATGGTGGGCTGTTCTCCATTCACCTCGGGTTCAATGATTGACTGCTCATCATTCACCATGGGTTCAATGATCGGCTGCTCATCCACCTTGGGTTCAATGATCAGTTGTTCATCAGTCACCTTGGGTTCAATGGCGAGCTGTTCTCCATTCACCTCGGGTTCAATGTTCGGCTGTCCATCATTCACCTCTGGCTTAATGGGCTGTGCAACATTCACCTTGGGTTCAATGATGGGCTGCTCATCATTCACCTGAGGTTCAGTGATGGGCTGCTCATCATTCACCTTGGGTTCAATGGTCGGATGCTCATCATTCACATTGGGTTCAATGATCGGCTGCTTATCCACCTTGGGTTCAATGATCGGGTGCTCATCATCCAGCTGGGGTTCAGTGATGGGCTGCTCATAATTCACCTTGGGTTCAATGATCGGCTGCTCATCCACCTTGGGTTCAATGATCGGCTGCCCATCCACCTTGGGTTCAATGATCAGTTGTTCATCACTCACCTTGGATTCAATGGGACTGTTACCTAAGTTTGCTATCCTTCCTGCCACTTCAGAAGAAGATCTCCCAAGCTGGACATATTTACTTCTTTCAACATGAACACAAGCTTCTTTGTTTTTGCTCAGAAGTAAGGAGTCATCATGCTCACACAGATCATCAGCATCATGCTCATTCTCACACACATCATCATGCTCAGAAGTATCATCAGCAGCTTCAATGAGGCCTACAGTTTCTTTGCCCATCACATCCTGGAATGCAAATGTCTCACTATATTCCCTTCTACACAGTTCTGTGGCTAGAACTCTTTCATGAAGTTCTTCTGTGATTATGTCTTCTACTGCTTCAATATCTTTCAACTCCTTTTCACAGTCTGTTGGCATTTCTATGTCTACACTAAGGAAGCCCTCCTCCTGCCTCCAATTCCCATCTTCACCATCGAGAGACTCATACACTTCCTTCTCAACAGCTCCCTGAATCTGCACCTGTTCCTCCGTTCCCTTATTATCTTCAGAGTCTCTCTCTTTTAAGCCACAGCTTCTTGTTTCGTAAGTTGCTTCCTTCTTCAAGGAGTTGTCTACAATCACTTCATTCTGATCTTGAACATCCTTCTGCATAAGCGTGTGTTTAACTTCAACAGACTCTTGCAGTTGTACTTTGTTCAATTCCTTTTCAGGTTCAGACGGATCACTTTGTTCAGTGATGGGCATTTTGACGTCCGAGGATTCTGTCACTTGAACTTTTTCCTGCTCCATAGCAATACTTGTTATCACATCATTTTCTTCTGGCTTACAAATTTCAATGGCTACTCTATTTGAATCTTGTGGCGTCTCTCCAAAATCTGAACTTGCAGAATCATTCATCTCAACTTCCTTCTCAAGATCAACTAGACCAGCTGCCCTCATTTGAGCATCCACATCTTGCACCTGATAAGTACTTCTTTCAGAATGTTCCATAGATCCGCTACTACTTGGTTCAGTCTCTTTTTTCACTGTTTTCTCTGCGTCAGTTTGCTTCGAAATGAAGCTCACAAACCTATTCTTTACTCCAGATAGAAGCTGACTAAAATGTTTTGCTGGTTCCCATTCCCCACTGTCTTCATGTTTATGGCTCTTCTCAGCTGATTTCAGTACCTCAAGAGAATGTGACATGCCCTTGAATTCTGCACCATTTACAAACTCTGGCTGGAGTAAAGATGCGTGTGTTTCTTCAATGTGATCCTCAGTTATGGATGTAGCATTCAAGTTGTTCTGGGATTTCAATCCACCTGCTTCATGGAAATCAGTATTCTTACTTGTGGCTTTATTGTTCAAACCATCCTCTTGGGGTAGTATATTATCTTCATTGATAGATGGATTCTGAACTGTAGCATCAACTTTAGAAGAACCATCCTTCAGCTCACATGCTATGTAGACTTGATTATTCTCGCTTAGAGTCTTGACTTTGAAAATATCTTTAAAACTCAATTTTCCAGGACCATTGATCTCCTTCCCTTTCAAAAACTCTTTTGCTGAACGAATCTCTGCTTCGGCCTCCTCTATTGCCTTTTTCATGGCAGCTGCAGACGCTGCAGCAGCTGAATTCACATCTAACTCTTGGTTGAGAAGCGGAGATGAATCAGCAGCTGCACTACTTTGCTGATAGTTTGTTGAACTCTTGGAGCTTTGGCTGAATGATTTACTGAAGTTATCAACAGTACTAAATAGCTGTGGTGAACTTGATAGAGTAGGCTCCATATAAGCCTGCGATTCGCAGTTGGCTTCTCGTGTGCTGTGAGATGGAAATGTATAGCATTTATCCCTATCAAATTCTTTCTGCAAACCAGCTTCATGATCATTGGCCTCCTTGTCAATACCAAGGTCTGAAATCGCCCTTGTATGCTTTCCCTGCCTTCTCCCTTTACCAACATCCAATCTGAAATCAGCACCATTCATACTCTTACGGTTACCCTCACCTAGCCAGTTTTTCCTTGACGGACCAACTTCATCAAACACATGGATGTTCTCAGGAGCCGTATCAATACAAGCGATGCTCGTTGTCCCATCTGTGCCATCTTTACTCGATTGATTGATTTTATGGTGTGAATCATTGAAATCTTTTACAATATCACATGGTTTATGGGATGACCCACTGGTTGATGTTTGATTGTTCCTGGAACTACCACGCACTTCCTGGCTTTCTGAAGGTGATATATTTGTCTGTGCTGGACTGGTTGACGCTTGATTGTTCCCAGAAACATGGGAAGATTCTTGACCTTTTGGAGTCGTTATCTTCGTCTGCTTCGAACTCCTACAGATATACGCATACAACAGACAGAATCAATTCCCATTCTTTTACTCAGGTAGGTGACAAAATTTTAAATCAAATCAAGAAAGCAGTAAAAGAGAATGTAAATACTTTCCAAGCTATGATCAGATCATTCCATAAAGAACATGCATACCTGATTAAACTCCCATCATTATCAAACTTGTAAAGCTTAAAGCATAAGAGAACTGCCTAAAATTCTAAAGACACCAAAAAGTCATTAAATTCAGATACGAAGCAGATTACAGCTGAAAAAAAGAGGCTCCACTGCGAGGCTTTATAATTAGGAATCTCATAATTGAAATAATAGAACTGGAGAATCATATCGAATTATTACTTCATCCAGTCGAAATAGAATCATCACAAGAACTAAAAACAGTTTCGATCTCAGTCCCGATATCCTCTCGCAAGAGCTCGAACACATAATGTACCAAATTCAAAAGTCGGCAGTGGTAACTACTATTCCGGTAAGCAATCTCTAACCCTAAGACATGCAATTTGCAGGTTAAATCTACTTCGAAGTTGCAAAAAATCGAAAAAAATCAAATGAATGAAAAAATTGCAGGAATCAATCTGGAGATCAGGAGAGAGAAAGAACAAGGACCGTGATCGCCGAGAATTGCGTTTCGATTTTCTCTTCGATTTGAGAAACAGTTCATCAGCCGAAATTTCAACCCCGCTATCATCTCCAAGGCCGCCAAACACTCCAGCATAATCAACACTGGAGCTCCAACAGTCACCAGTGACATCGCTCTGATCAACGGCGGGAAGATCAAGCATCGGGATCGAAAGGCCGAGGGAGGCCTTCGACGGTGAGAAGATTTCACGGTAGTCATCGATACGAAACGAGAACGCTGAATCGCGGAGCTTCGTCGGCGCCGGAGCTGAGAAAACGCCGTCGTAAATGTGCTTGGAGCTCGCGCCGCTAGCATCGGAGTGTTTCCTGGAGACAGAAACGGAGCACGATACTTCCGCCATGGATAACACTCGGAACTCAATCTCTCTCTCTCTCTCTCTCCCTGAGTGTCAGCAGAGAGATGTCAATTTCCAGGTAGACTTGAGAGCGAGTGATGAAGAAAGGCAAGAAGAGGCAAGGCCCAGGAGGAGTTATCGTGTGGGAGCGGTGAAACTGGCTTCGGTAACGGCAGTGTGAAATCGACGGCTGTTAAAGGACGGGTGTCGGTAGATGGATGATCGGACGGTCAGAACGTGGCCAGTAAGAGTAAGTCTTCGTGAGCGTTGACCGTGAGTACTCCGTAACTTTTAATTCGGAAGAAATTGACTTCTTGTTGAGAAATTGGTCGATCTGTTTTTGAAGTAGAAATAATGGAATGCCTCTTAAATGTAAATAAATAGCCAAATGAATGGACAAATATTCATTATTTCATGTGTTAGGTAGTGTCTTTTATAAACTGTCGTTTTGCTCATTTCACCAGATTCATTATATCATGTGAGATCACTGAGAGCCATCATCTACCCTTATAATCTGTTTACTTGTTTGTAATATGCGCAAGGCCGGCACGTCCAATTGCGGACTGGGCACACCGCACATGTGACATGCTCCATGCTATATTGTTAATCTACAAACTATGGATTTTTTATTAGGAAATAATTTAAGGGTAAGACATATATATGACACCTTGAGAAGTTGATAAAATCGACAAACTGTAAACCGTCAAGACGTACAATGCATGAAAAAAAAGGTGCAATACAACAACGTAGGCACACGAACCCGATCGAACAAGTGAACCTAACTCAAACACTATTCATCTACAAACTATAGATGAATAAAAACTAGACTTTTTTTTTTTTTGATAAGGAAATAATTCGAGGCCGGACAGGCCCGGACCACGAGAGGTCGACAAAGTCGGCAGACGGCAAGTCGTCTAAACATACAATAGAAATAGAAATACAACATAAAAATAGAAAATACAACATAGAAACGGAAAAAAAAAAAGGTGCAATACAAGCGGAGGGAGACATGCAAATGCAGTCGAACAAGCGAACTAGGCCCACCAGGCTGGATACAACGTAGACAAGAGCCGAATGCCAAACACCACCAAGAAGTGACACCGGGCCACCGGTACAACAGGAGTCCTGTGGGCAGTGAAGACGAACCTCCAAGGAAATTTCCGTCGTGCGGAGTCGCCTCGATACACACTACCTCGACCCCAGCCAGACCCGACATCGGTCGCCAGAGCTCCAACTCAGACGAAGAACGCCACGAACAACCCGACTCGCAGTCGTGAACCACCATAGTACGACGCACCAAAAGACCTCTTCTTCGGGAATTAATTGAAGCCCTGAAATTATACTTGAGCTGATCAATTTCCAAAATAAGAAATATATTTTTAATTATTTGTTTAATTATAATTTTTATTAATTAGTTTTATTTCATGGGCAACTTAGGTCCAAAATAAAAGACCAAAGCACACATAATCCACTAGGCCCGGGCCACCTTCGGGCCCAAGGCAAACCCAAAGAAAGGGAGTCGAAGCCCGCAAATTGGAGAAAGCCAGGGAATAGCGCTTCCCCAATCCGAAAGACGAGGACACGAAGACGGCCAGAGAGAGGGCGCCCAGTTCGCGAAGGAGGGAGCCGACAGCAACGAGGCAGCGCCGGAGGAACCCAGAATCACCACACCCACCCCGGACGGAAACGAAAGGATTCCGAGAAGGGGAAGAGGAGACTGCGAGTGCGAGGGGAGGAGGCCTCGATAGCCGACGGGAGTAGACCCAAAATGTCGGGCAAAAACCGGGGACGAGTCAGAGGGATCAACTGGTGAGATCCAGCGGGGGGCAGCCCACACCTGGAGAGGGGTGCAGGGAGGAAGACAAGCGGATGGGAGGGGACCGCTGAGACGAGCCACCCACGCAGCGACGACACCCCAGCTGCAACGGCGATGAGAGTTGAAGGTCGAGGGCGAGGAGCAGCCACCGAGTCCATGGTCTGATCTAAGAGATTAGAAGTTCAAATAGAACAAAAGGGTTGAAGAAAACGGAAAGAAGAACCCAAATTCATCAAACCCTCAAATTAATTTTGGATTTAATAGATGAGATTTCATATTGGGGTTTCTACGCTCTTATTCTACACAAGAAAAACGACTCCGGAACCATGAGGTTTGATCAGATCCGGAGATGAGCGGGGAAGCCCGCAACTGAGGACGTCGGAGACGGGGAGGGCTGCCGGAGGCGGGCTGCAGACGTCGGGATGCGACGACAAGCACCGAGGGCCCTTGGCGGGCGCATTGTTGGGTTGCCGACGGCAAGATGATGAGTTGAAAACAACAGTTCGAGACCCTTGGCGGGTGGATTGGGCTCCCGAAGGAGATTTGGAGCTCCCGAAGGAGATTTAGGGCTCCCGAAGGAGGTGGATTGGGCTCCCGAAGGAGGGTTAGAACTCTCCAAAAGAGAGTTATCAATCCTCTGACTAGATTGAAATCATCCAATCGAAGCAGAAGAAGTTGGTGGACGGCGAAGTGGTGTTGCGACGGTCGACTCCCGGCAAGAGTTACTGCTCTCTCAAAAAAGAGAGAGTTTTTATGATTCCCTTGATCTTTGTATTCATGAGCTTTTTACTCAGGTAATAAAAACTAGTCTGAACTAAGGTAAATTGTAAATTTATTTTTCTTTAAAAGAAGAACTATTCATGGTCATTTTTATCTGTAAAAAATATTTAGAAATTGTTAAATTTTCATAAATATTTTGGCTACTTTATTGTATAATAAGAATAGAGTAAGTAAGTAAATAAATAAGGTTACAATTAATAAGTTGTATTTTTGTTTACTAAAAATGAGTCTTTTTAAGGATTGAAATTAATTAGAACTTGTTTTCCTATATCTTGTATACAAGCAGGCACGGAACCAAGAATGAAAATCGGAATAGGCTGAAATCGCCTTATATAATGAATTTTTTTAAAGAGTTATTAATATCACATGTATATATATAAAACATATATTTATACACACCTAGAAAAAAATAATAAAAATACAATATACAATGAACAAATTTTTAAGAGTTATTAATATCACATATATATACACACCTAGAAAAAAGAAACCTAAAGAAGTGAAAAAAAGATGAATATACGGAGTATATATTATACAACTAGGCAAAAAAACCTAAGACAAAAATTGAACACTGGACGGCCAAACAAAAAAAAACACTAAGGAAGAAGAAAAATGAACACTGAGCAGGGCAGTGGGAATCGAACTATGGTGATTTGTCATACTAGATGTCTTAAACATGCCCACTCAACCAACTAAACTACTCTACTCTGAATTTATGATACTTTCTTACTCCTATTAAATAAATTCTTGGATTATTGGGGTAGGCTGCAGCAAAGCCCAGTCCACCCCTAAATCCGTGCATGTATACAAGTTTCACAACTCTGTATATAGCAATATTAATTTTTTATGAAAATATATCAGATTGACACATAAGAGAGATAATATATCAATCATAGTGTTCAATAAAGTAGCTCAATCTACCTCAAGTGAATGTTGAACCCTTAACATATCACCACTTGATTTATTTTTTTTAATTTTTTTTTTGATACAAGGCGAAAATTTGGGGGTGGTCAACCTCGGTTGAACCACTGCCCAATGGAGTCCTTACGGACTAAATCCTCAATCTCAGCTGGGCACCGCTCAACGGAGAAAGAGGAGGTCAAACCAGCATGCGCCAATCTGTCAGTGACCTGGTTGCCTTCCCGTAAAGTGTGGGAAAAGTCGATGGCGTCAAAAGAATTGCAGAGGCCGAGAACATCTGCAATCACCATCTCAATAGGCCACGGGCAAGTACCGATCCCACGCAGGGCATTGACAACGGTCAGACAATCTCCTTCCACCACGAGGCGTGAGAAACCCATTCCAACAGCAGAGAGAAGGCCAACATGAAGACCAAGACACTCAGCTTGTATTGAAGAAGTGCTCCCAAGTCCATGCGCACTGCATGACACCACTCTACCATGGCAATTGCGGATAACAAACCCAGCACCGGATAAAAATGAGTTGATAAGGTTGAATTTGCACTTATATTTGAATAATTCAAAGATCAAATGTACGAGATTATGGGCCTGTATTGGGCCCAATAGACATTTCTCTAGCCCATCACCTAAAACGATCCCCAATCATCCTGCAATGCTAAAACGCACCGTTTTATCCTCCTTTCTCCCGTTTCTTGTTCCACTTTCACTCCCTACCGTCGTCTCGCTCGTCTGGCTTGCCAGAAAAGAAAAGCGCAACATATCTCGTCTCAAAGGGAAGCTCCATAGCCCAAATCTCAGTCGGGAAGCAATAGAGACGAAGCAGATACGCCCACCAACTGTTCGACGAAATTCCTCCGAGAGTGAGCGACGATGTTTAGGAACCAGTACGACACCGATGTGACCACGTGGAGCCCGGCGGGGCGGCTGTTCCAGGTAGAGTACGCGATGGAGGCCGTCAAGCAGGGCTCGGCCGCGATCGGCCTCCGATCCAAGAAGCACGTCGTGTTGGCCTGCGTTAACAAGGCCCAATCGGAGCTCTCCTCGCACCAGCGCAAGATCTTCAAAGTCGATGACCACATCGGAGTCGCAATCGCTGGATTGACTGCCGATGGACGAGTTCTCTCCCGGTATATGAGATCCGAATGCATCAACTACAGCTTCACCTACGAGGCTCCGCTCCCCGTTGGCCGTCTCGTCGTGCAGCTCGCCGACAAGGCCCAGGTTTGTGCCTTTGGATTTCTCTCCCTCTCTCTCTGGTGTTTTGGATTTAATTATAACTATAAGGTTCCAGTGAAAATTTGGGAGTTTGATTTGGAATGTAATTAGGGTTTATTGTGGAAATTGGGCATATTGTGGAGTGGCTGGTTAGGGTTTGTACTGTGAAATTAAACTAGGTTACAGCAAATTAAGGTTCTGCCCTAGCTGTGCATATTCAATTGGGGATTGTTTGCTCAAAGACTTGTGGTATGCCTGAACACTGTTTGTCCATCTATTCGGGGATAGGCCTTTTATTACTTGCATAAATTTTGTCACCCTACCACCACATTTAAGCACACTATATGGGCTGCCATTTTTTCACCAACATTCACTTGAGGTAGATTGATCCGTAAAGGCTGAACCTTTATGTGTGTCCTCGGGCATTCATCTTTATGGACATAAAAAGTTGAGGCTGAAACTGTTATTTTTTCGCGTACATGTCGTTTATCGGTGCCATTGTGTATGTAGGGCCTCACATGTGTATCCCGAAATACAAATAGAATTCTGGGGGACTTTAAAGCCATGATATAATTGTAACATAGTTGCCTTGGGATGTCTGGAAGATGACAATATGATCATGATGAATATTGAAATACGTAGCTACACAGATAGATGACATATTGACAATTTGACATCCCGGCTTTCATATTTGAATTTTCACTTTATGCAAAGTAATATGGCTATGGCAGGGTAAAAATTATTTCTGGTAGGATTAAGATAGATTCTTATGTTTTGAGCTTGTACTGCATTACTCTTACCATTTGGTAAGATTGTCCAATAGTCTGTCAATGAAGCCTTACCTGATAACTGCCTTTTGAACTTTTGCAAATCTTGGATTACTTAAGTTTACTCCTAACCCTTATTCAAACAATACAATGAAAACCCTAACTTGAAAAAGAATAGTTTTTGAGTTGATTGAGAGTTAGGTCTTGCATCACTAGATAGTAAGCAACCTATCCTGATGCCTACTGGTTGTGAGCTGAGGACTTAAATTTCATAATTTTGTCACTTATCATACAATTCCGATCCCCAAAATAAAGATTCCATAGATATCTGAAGCTTTAAGATTTAACTACCAATGGGCCAGTTAATAACGATTCCATTGATCCTTTTTTAAAATTTTGAATTGTCATATTTCTCCTCGCTTTTGAAAATCTCCATCCCAACGCTATTGTGGACCTCATCTCATTGTATTACTTGGTTTGATTACATGCATTCTTTCCATATGAAAGAGTAGCTAGTGGTACTGATTTTTTTTTTTTATAAATCCTTTGCCATAATGTGTATGCTTTCTGATTCAAACATCTCTAAATTTCTATGTAAACTGCAGAAAACCGATGCTCAATGAACTTTGTTAAGATTAAGAAATAAGAATTATAAAAATGTGTATTATGTTCAATATACACATCACAATACAATTTTAAATGTGTATTGCAAGAGAATATTTCCGTGATTTTCTTAGTGTTTTTAACGAGGATAAAATGGTTTTGGATGTGGAATACTGGAATTGTTAAGAAACATGGCAAAGGGTTGGTTTTTTTAATGTAAAATGTCTTGAATAACTGAATTAGGAGTATTTCTGAATTTCTTAAGTCCTTTCTGTTGACACCAGATTTCACACCTGGTTTGTTTATCTGTGTATGATTATGATTTTGCTTCTTTTATTTGGGGTGGAAGGTTTGCACGCAGAGATCATGGAAGCGGCCCTATGGTGTTGGCTTGTTGGTTGGTGGCCTGGATCAAACTGGAGCTCACCTTTACTACAACTGCCCAAGTGGAAACTACTTTGAATACGAGGCATTTGCCATCGGTTCTCGCTCACAAGCTGCAAAGACGTACTTGGAGCGCAGGTTTGAGACCTTCAAGGACGCATCTCGGGATGAGCTCATCAAGCATGCCCTGTTCGCCATAAGGGAGACCCTCCAAGGCGAGAAGCTTAAAAGCTCTGTATGCACTGTCGCTGTGTTAGGTGCTGACGAACCATTCCATGTATTGGATCAGCAAACGGTGCAAGAGTTGATCAGCTCCTTTGAGGTTGTCGAGGAGGAAGCCCCTGCTGAAGAACCAGCTGCTGGTGCACCCGAGGAGGGCGCTCCTGCTGCTGAACAGGGTGTTGCTCAGGATGAACAAGGGGCTGCCCCAATGGACATGTGAGGACTGGAGAGCACACGTTGGACTGAGTAGAGCCGTTGCATTGGTAGTGATTTTCTTGGTGGTAGGGGATTGGACGTCTTTAACTGACATTGTTTCTGTTTGCTGGATGTTGTTTATGCAACTTGGCTCTTTAAATTTCTCTTGTTATCATAAAGATATTGTTGGTAGACCACAAGACATGAATTTTTGTTGTTGTTTGGGGCTTACCGTGGTTATATCATGCTAAGGTTTCTTAATGTGGAGTTGAGAATCGTCATTTTTTAAACTATTTTCAAGACAAAAACCCAAATTTCAACTTAAACTGGTTTATAAACCCTGCTCCAAAGATACTCAGTGATGTATCATATCTTCATTTTGAGAAACTCAGAGATCCATCATCCATGGATCCACAGTTTGGGAAACATTCAACAAATGTAGATAATACACCATCTCTATTTTCATCATTGCAATTTGCACATGAAAAAAATCAGAACCAAGGCAAAGTGGACAAGCTGTGAAGAACGATACCATAGGAGCTCAGGATATGCCCTACAAGCTGTCAAGAATGGTACCATAGGAGCTCAGTATATGCCCTACTCTTATTTGAAAGACGTTTTTCCCTCTGTTTCGAATCTCATCCTTTCGCCAACAAATTGTAAGAAAACAAAAAGAGTTGAGCACTACCTAGTCTCAATTTTGAAAACTGTTGGGTGCTTGCTTCGGTAGAACATTGTCTGGTAGGATCAGCTCTGGGGGAGTTTCACGCACGACGCCAATCATGGAATCATAATCTTCATCTTTCTTTGCAAACTTCTTCCGGAGTACTTTCTCGAACTCAATCTCATCAAAGGGTTTTACGTTCTCGGCTGCATGGACCTGGGCAAGGTTGGAGTAGTTTGTTGAAGACTCGGAGATGAATGCGATCTCCTCATCGGTGAGCTTTCTTAAGAACTTTGCTGGGTTTCCTCCCCATACCTGGAACCCATGAGATAAACGGCATTTAAATAACCTGGTAGCAATCAATTCAGCCAGATATATTGCTTACAAACATGTATGATTTTGAAGAGAGAAATATATAGGCACACCTCGCCCGCTGGTATTCTTGTATTCTGTCTGACAAGGGCTCCAGCGGCAACCATGGCATGTTTTTCCACAACAACGCCATCGAGTAGTATAGCTCCCATACCAACAAATGCCTCATCCTCAACAGTGCATCCATGAATAACGGCACTGTGACCTGCGAAATTCAGTTTCCAAGTCAAATTATCAAGGATTCCGCACCAAGTGGCAAGTACCATATCAGCATAAAGTCTTTGGCATATAACCCACCTACGGTAACATTGTTCCCAATAATAGTCGGCAGCACCTTGCCACTTAAGTTAGACTTGGCAACATGCACAAGGGAATTGTCCTGAATATTAGTTCCTGCTCCAATGCTAATGCTATTCACGTCACCTACACGAAAATTAATCAAAGAACCAATCAGCAATCTCATAACTACAAAGTTTGAGCTAGAGAACCTGTGTCAAAATAGAATAGGGTGAAAATAATTTATTTTAGTGGCCGAAGTTGAGATTAAGCATTTTAATCCCTGATTTTGAAGCTTGGATTTTCGGCTTAAGTGGATTATCTATCTACTATTTATAAAAGTCTCTGTGCTTGATTTAAAAACTAAAAATTCTTATACACAACAAGGAAGCAAATACACTACTATATACATGCTAGTACAACAAAGTTCATGGCATACTCTCCAGGGATGTGCTAATCTTTAACTTGGAAAGAAATTTCAAAGATACTTGAACTTCACCTTCGAATAAGCACCAGATAAACTTATTTCAATAAGCCAATTAGGGTTCTAAGTTCTTGATGTGATACTACATACAGATCATCACTCATCAATCACAATGCCCCGCACAAAATCCAGAAAAAAAGCCATACAGAAGAATAAAACACGCATCCCCTACGCTTAACAAATGACTGTAGATACTCTTGCAATTTACACTTTCATCTAACAGCCTTATGCCAAAAACAGTGCCTGAGAGCAACAGCTTATTAATCTAGGACAACAGAAAACATGTGACAGTTGCCTATCAGACAAATTCAAATCAATTTTAAGGGATATTGCTACTTTACCATGAAAAGCTGTGAGCTTAACACTTAAAAGC
Organism: Persicaria tinctoria; assembly: GCA_037127255.1. Classification (NCBI taxonomy): domain Eukaryota; kingdom Viridiplantae; phylum Streptophyta; class Magnoliopsida; order Caryophyllales; family Polygonaceae; genus Persicaria; species Persicaria tinctoria. Next base: position 16,439,794 of record JBANSL010000012.1, read on the forward strand.
TTGGAACAACATCTTTTGAGCATTGAACCAAAATCCTAAATACCAAGTAGGCAAGTATCTGATTTTGAATGAGAAAAAACGATCATACCTCTCAATACACAACCATACCAAATTGACGACTTTGCTCCCAGTTGAACATCTCCGATGACTGAAGCACTAGGAGCTACAAATGCATCCTTATCTACTATAGGTGCTTTATCGAATAAGTTCATCAAGGTCCGATGTCTGGAAACTGGAAAATCAAAAGACAAATAGTCTTCAGAGTTCAAAAGATCAGTGCATTTGCAAATGTTCAACCTACATATCAAAGAAATTCAATTTACCCCAAAAAATGGGAAGTTTTTCCCCAAAGATTCAGGGAGGTTCATATTTGCCAATTAGTGCACACAAATCAAACAGATCCGATTTCAATGACTGCTGCCCTAATTTAGGCACCCAAAGATTCAAATTTGATGATTGCAACCTAACCAGACATGATGTCATAAGGAATGAAATCACGATGAGTAGCTGATTCCTTGTCATTAGACCAATACTCAGGTAAACAATCTCCGGCGCAAATGTGACAGAAATTTGTTAATCGACCAATTGAAGAGCAAAAGAGAAATCAACGATCAACAACGGCGAACGAGAAAATGGGAAAGAGTTGAGAAATTGCTCACGCTGTTCTTGGAAGTAGTAGTTCCCCTGGAGGCGACATCCGAGACGATCAAGGGCTTGGCCGGATTCACGGATCCAGAATCCGACGGTGTATATCGCTCTCCCCAAGGTTCCCATCTCCGATCAACGGCGTGGATTTGGGAATGCAGCAGCTGGTTGCAGAAAGCAATAGAACAAGAGTCCGAAGCACGGATGGGGGCGAAAATCGCACTCAGCACGACCCGTTTAACAGAACGGTAGGGCTTCGGTTTCCGGATCCCCGTACAAGGGCAAATTTGGTATTTAGCATTCACCGTTACATTACAAACTACCGTAAACAAGAAAACGGAGAAGATCTGTGTCAACGCTCGATTTGGGAGCTCGATCGATTTGTCTCGGTAACCAGTTCCTCAAATCCCTAATTCCTTTCATCTTGGAAGGTAAACCCTCTCTTGAATTCGCAGTTTATTGATCTTTACATTTGTTTGAATTCCGTTTCCTCGAAGCGTTCGTCGATTTGAATATATATTGCCTTGGATTTCGATTGATTGGAAATTCGGAATAGATCTTCTATCGATTGAGGTGAATATTTTGTTCCTCTACTGGTGCAGTGAATTTGAAGTGTGATTCAATGGAAGGAGGTGGAGGCGAAGGTGCCTCCGCGATGGCACCCGTGGCCAAGTGGAGGAATGATTTTTCCAGGAGATTTCAGCACTACTTGGATAAATCTACTCCTCATACAGTTCATAGATGGCTGGGAACTCTTGCTGTTGCCCTAATCTATGTTCTACGGGTTTATTTTGTTCAAGGGTTTTATATTGTCTCCTATGGCCTTGGAATCTACATCCTAAACCTGTTGATTGGGTTTTTGTCGCCTAAAATTGATCCGGAGCTGGAAGCAATGGATGGTGCTTCATTGCCTATGAAAGAGTCGGATGAGTTTAGGCCATTCATTCGCAGGCTTCCCGAATTCAAGTTTTGGTAATGCACTAATGCCTTATGTTCTGAAAATCTCGTCGATTTTTATACCTTAACTATGAGAAGCTCAAAGTGTAGATTCAGTTTTGTTCATCTTCTTTGCTGTCTTCTTTAGGCATTGGATATGGGGATTTTTGTTCACTGGTTGGGAGATTTGTCATAATTTTGTTGTGTGATTCTCTGAAACCAATGAAACTTTTGAATGTGGTAGCTTAAGGTTGGTGGAATGGAGTTTAAGCTGACATTTATTCCTTGCCAAAAAAAAATGATGACAGGCAAACTGGAAAATTTAGTGACATGGAATATTTGTGGTCAACCTGATGTTAGAATTCAGTAGGGGTTTTGTTGCCCATGCATAAAACTAGCTGGCGTATGAAAATCTGCCTTCGAAAAATCCAACCAGTTTTCATAATTGACACAACTTCATGTTCATGCATCGTGCTTGTTGATTATATAGTTGACTTTGGGTACAAGAATGTACATGATAATGATAAAGTATGACTTGTTTTCTTATCTGTACTTGGTGATTCTTCAAGCCTGGAGGGGCTCATGCATTGGCTGAATGCCATTGTGGTATTTAGGGCATTTCATGTGCCGTGGTTGCTCTGTAAAATGATCAAACAATGCTGTACATAATGCTGTAATTGTTAATCTATCTATTTTGTAGTAGTTACTCGTGATCTGTCTCCAAGTGGTTTTGAGATTGGTATGGTACAAATAATGTCGTTTTTCATTGTGTTTCATGTTTGTCTCGTGAATTGCTAAGATATTGACTTTTGTCTCGGATAGGAGCAAATTTGATCTGTTTCTTGTGACGTACATGAGAAGGTTAATTTGTTGAAATTCAGGGGTTTGACCCGACTTATGTTTCGCTCCTCAGGTATGCCATCACGAAGGCATTTCTTGTGGCATTTGTTATGACTTTCTTTTCCCTTTTTGACGTCCCTGTCTTCTGGCCTATACTGCTTTGCTACTGGTTTGTACTCTTCATCCTCACAATGAAGCGCCAGATTATGCATATGATCAAGTATAAATATATCCCATTCAGCTTCGGGAAAAAGGTAAAGGAAAAACAATTCCATCTACCTTGTGCCTCATCTCCTAGTTATCGTTCTGTCATCTCAATGCTACCTTTGACCCCCCATCTTATTTAACTTGGACAGAGCTATACTGGAAAGAAGTCTGCTGCAAGCACTTCTGGTTCGTCCAGGGATTGAACCACCGCCTTTCAGTTAACAGGAATAATAGGATAGTAAGAATGCAAGGCCCTTGCCTGATGAACTCATTTTCGTTGGAATGCACCAGATACATGCAGTGTTTTAGATATACTTAACAGGGCTTTCTTGATCTATCTGGTTGTCTTGGCTTATTCTGAATGGCTGAGCTCTTCATCTTGTAAAACCCACTATTAATCTGATCAGCTCATCGTCATTTCTGCCTCTCTTCTTGTATAGTTTCAATCCTTTTGAAGGCAATCAATAGGTTTTCATAAATACTGTAATGTGTATTTCACAAATCTGTTGATCAGACATCTTAAACAAATACATATATGATTTTATTGCTGATGCAACTGTACTATCCTCTTTGCATATTACTTATTTCTGTGATATTTTCCTCAAATCACCCTCATTTTATGAATAAAAACCCTTCTAAAAACAAATTACATAAATCATCAGCACAGATTAGGTTTTTCAAGGATCACACCCAAACTTGGGCTTTTGTTTGTCAACATGTGAAATTCCCAATCTTTCACAGGAGGTATACTGTTTTAATGTATAAATAAAAGGGCCATGTTCCTTCCTATAAGAGTACAAGGCATTTCATGTTGGAATTTTTTGGATTTCATACAGATTAATAATGAGATGTAGACAATAAATCAATAATATGTAGTGTTTCATTTTGTTCCAAGATTTTGTAATACATTTACTTTAACAATCCTTATGATCAGTATATCAGATTATTGACAGGTTACAGGCATGAATCAAACAATTTAATTTTAGCCGAGATGATTCAAATCGATCATGGTGAGCACAGAGATTCAATGTGGTCTGAACTTTCAATATTAATTAATTTTCAAATCCCATTGAAGCAAGTTATCATCACATTAATTAATATAATTATGCAAAGTCATAGTAAATTGGAGTCTAATTAAGAACTTTCCCTTCCAATGAAACAACTGAATGATAGTTAGTTGGTAGGCACATACATACAATTCAATTCATAGCGGGAATGATGGAGAACCAAAAATCCAGCAGAAAATGACTTGTACATGAAGTTACATAATCCCACGTCGGTATCCTCTAATTAAATTAAATTAATCACAATTATGTATAAGAACAGCTCTTCTCAATTGGTACAACAACTCTCCAACTAACTGATTAAAACTCCCTTGACTTTGTCCCTATACCCCAAAATAAAATGCCACTGTTTGGAGATGATTAATTAGTTGCTCTGAGTTCCTCTTCAAAACATGGCCAGCTAATTCCTACAGTTCTCTCTCTCTCCTTACCCATCTTAAATTTCTCTCAAACTAAAACCCTAATTTACTTTAATCTGTCCCAAGAAATTAAACAAATTAGGAGTCATGAAGAAGGGGGCATATGTTTTGATCTTTTTCTTCTGGGCTTCTCTTACAATCATCACCCCCACCCTGGTCCAATGGTCCGCCGCCGAGGCCGCCGCCGCCGCCGCAGCTTCCAAGTTCAAGGAGGATGAAACTGGTAAGTGTATTAAACTAAATGATCAAAACATTTGTTCCCAAAATTCATATGCATTTTATTTTTAGTTTAAATAATTAATCTTGAGTTGAAATTTTGGATTATAGGGAAAGGGATTGTTAGTAGTAGTGAGGGAACATCAAGGGCAAGGAAGATGATGGAGTTATTCCAAGAATTTGCAGCGGAGTTGGCACCTCCGCCACCGCCACCACCGCTGCCACCGTCGCCGGCTCCGGCCCCGGTCCCCGGGGAGGATGAGATGATAAAGGAGTCAAAAGTAGAAGTAAGAGATGAGGAGGGTTCATCATCTAAGAAGGTAGTATCTATTAGTAGAAAGCTCCTGCAAATCAAAAGGGAGTGACTCAGATAAATTGATTTGTTTTTTTTTTATTAAAAAAAAATTACATGCAGGAGGTAGAGTGTAAATTAAGTTTTTTTTTTTCTGTGTTTTTGGGTTTGGAGGAGGAAATTAATTTTAATGATATTGTATAGATATGAGATAATAATTTCATTATTAAATGATGATGATTGAATTGATCGACAATATGAGGTATTCAATTCGACTTAATTAGATGTATATATCATCATTAATGCTTAATTTAAGTCATTAATTAAATGCATTGTGACAACGTGGATTTTTTGCTTCAAAATCAAAGTTATCTCTGAAAAAGTATAATATGGAGTACTGAATCTTAAAAATGAATTTTTTTTTAAAAAAAAATAGAGCGGAGATTTTTTAATGTTGTTATGCTTAATTATCATATTTTCCAACAAGTTTTTGAACTTTAATTGGCTTCTTTTTCTTTTTCTTTTTCTATTAATTTTTTAAGGAATATTTTGTCTATTCCTTTTCTTTTGATGAAATTTTGCCTATCAAACAAAAGACAACAACCAAAATAACTTTATTTTCTTTAAGGTACATAATGCATGCATGCTCCCAAAATGTTGATCATCCGATGTTCATATTTTCATCAAATTAAAAGATAATTTAAATTCAATAATTAATTAGGTGGAAGTAGTTGGAAAGCCATAATCATGTACGATTTCATACTACTTTTAATTTTGTCCATTCTTTATATTCAAAAGGAAAATCTGATCACAAATGGGAGAAGAAAAAAAAAGAGGAAAAGCTGTGCTCAAAACATACAACAGTACATATATTTATATATATACTTGGCCCTTATATAACAACGCAAATCCATAATATATACAAAAAAAAAAAAAAAAAACTCGTCTATCAGCATCTATCTTTCATTTTATTTATTTATACAGGCACACTATTTTTTTTGTATATTTATATATTTTAAAACAAAGGAAAACATCTAAATAGTAATTCTGGTATCAGGGTTAACGTTGGTGGTAGATGCAAACCCAGAAGCTACATGATGCTGGCTTATATACTTGTGCTTTGCCCCTTCTCCCATCACCGGTGGCTCGTTTAGAAACGCCCAGTTGCTACGAGTCCACCTATATTTATATTCATCACATCGCGTTAAACAATCGCAATACTATTTAAAATAACTTAATCTTTGTAGCAGTACGGGTTAAAAAAAATATCGATCGATCACATAATCTTTCAAATGTAAGAAAAATAGTACCTAAGAAGTGTGATAATAAAATAACCTAATTCATTTGTTTTTCGACCATATATTAGTTAAATGAAATCATTCTCTTATTAAAACAAGGCAATATTGTCCCAAATGCATCAAAATCTTGGTCATATACTTTATCATCACCTTTATTAAAGATTTTTTTTTTTGTAATCATAGGTTGGTGATTAGTTTTCTCTTAAACAAACTAATTACACAAACTAATTATAGGAATGATTATCAAAGAGTTTAGTGTGTGTATATAGAGAGACTGACCAGCAGGTGTCTTTATTGATGAGTTGATCCATGTAAGAATCATAATCTTGTTTTGTGATGATGGTTGGCCTTGTAATAAGAGGCCCTTTTTGGGGGGTAAAACGGTCAATTTGGGCAGGTGCTGAGGAGATGGATTTTAAGTGCTCTTCCTCTATTTTCTTCTTTGATCTCCAGTATGCTTCTATCTCCTCTATTGTCAGAGACTTCACTGCATATATATATGATATATCCCCATTAACACAACACAACTACACAAGTACTATTAATATTATTACCATTAATTAGCAAGTTAATTAATTAACTATTTGCATAATCAAGGGTTAATTGATTAGGTGTGACTGTGTGACACTTGGAATTTAAAGACATACCCTTTTGAGGATCATAAATCGGTGCATCCCAACCTGACATTAGAGACCCCATTTTCCTGCCTTAGAATTGAAGTTGCAGATGATTTTCTTTAATTTTAATTTCCTGTGTTTTGGCCTGAGCTGAAATGGGAGATGTAATTGAGAGATTTAAAGGGGTTTTTGATGGGGTCCTTTTTATTTATATATAATATATTTATTTATTTTCATAATACAGTAAGTTTGTTCTTATCTTTAGGAATTATAAGCTTCTCTTATTGGACGATACGATGAAGCTTTGGAGCTTACTCAATTATGATTAATTAATAAATATCTTCTCCCATAAACCATGGGCAGATATTTGTAAACACCGCCCATGGATAATGGAATCGATCATGACTTCATGCCACGTGTAAATTATATCTTTTTTTTTTTAACTTTTAAATTGATCACCATATTTATCCATTTCCAAATCCAACAACTTAGCTTAATTACTAGTACTGTAAATCATTATTATATATATTAATTCACTAATTACATATGATATAATGTATATCCAATTGAAAGATTGGATGATAACACGTACATTGAATTGGAAGATAGTACGTATACTATTGGATAATCCAATGAGTTCCATCAATGACATTAGGAGTAGAATACATCAAAGCCTCTTGTCGAGTCAAACTCTTTGACCAATAAACCCTCTCCGTTCGATTCGCTCCTGCCCCAAAACAGTTGTACTCCCCGTAGTATACTGTCCTGAAATACATAGAGTATATAATAACCAAAATTAGTATAATGTGTTGGAATTATAGGTAGAGTCTCGCGTTGGAAAATAAGGTGAAAAATCAAACCAAACTATAAAGGAGAGTAAGCTCGATCCTACGTAATTGTTTAAGTTTTTGTGTCAGAAGCGCAGATCCTGATTGATTTTATAATCAAAGACAAAATAACCCCAACACAATTTTACCAAGTTTGTATTACCCTGATACCTCGTCAAACTCAACTAAGTCTGGTGGGACTAACACAAGTTGGAGGGGCACCTTGATACTATGTTAAACTCGGCTCTGGGCCCGGTGGGGCGAACCCAAGCGGTAGAGAGGTGCGCAGGCCCACGTACGTGAGATATGAACAACATATAAACTCACAAGGTTCTATCTCAAAATCAATTGGCAATGAGAGAAGTAGTCGGGTGAGATTATATGTTGTTCGTGATATGTCAATATTTTCAATGTGGAAACTGTATATTCCAACAAATCCTATGATTCTAACGATCCAAAAATGGAAAAATGTTCGATCCATACCCTTTTTTTCTATTCTAACAATCTTATTAAAATATTTATTACTGTATAAAAATTTCTAATATTTACACTTTGAAATTTCCAATATATTTAGTTAATCTATATTAGATTCGATTTTATGATAGAATCCTTACCCACTTAATTATTTAAACTTGATGTCAACATTATTATAACCAAAAAACAAAATAAACTCAAAACAATTCATATTTTTCATACTGTACCGAAAATTTTCAGAATTTCATAATAAAATCTATTTGTAACGAATAAATGGATCAAGAACTAATGATCCGAGGCGATGGACTAGGACTAACCTGCGGCGTAGAGGAACGCCCCAATCATCCCATCCGTGAGGGGAGACGGCGGAGGACAAGTAAGAGTAAGCGAACACCACCCTCGCGTACGCCGCCCACGGCCTCCCCAGCACGCAACTTCCTTCCCCCGTTATCTCGCACCTCACGAAGTAAAACCCCGTGCTCTCCCTCGGCGACTCCCTCTTTTGCGCCGTTATGGCTCCGTTCGCCGTCGATGTCGAATGCACCCGGCATTTCTACGTCCAAATTTAAATCATCCGATCCGTTTTTTAGCATAGAAATTATTGTATAATGGAAGGTACGTACCTTGAAGAGGGAAGCTCCATTACCGAAGATAAAATCAGTGGCCCCTTCAATGTAACAGTTGTAGTAGTAGTGCCTCCCTGATTCGTCTAGAAGTGTGTCTTGATACGACAGTATTCGACACCCATAAAACGCTACCTTATCTCCCGTTACTCTTAACGCCACTGCCTTCGCCCCCTCTCCGTGCGAATTCTGCGCTTTTGAAATTTTGAAAACCCAACATTTATCGACTAATTATGTGAAATGACCCAAATTTAGGATATGTACAAAAGTAGCCCAAACTTTAAAAGTTGTAAGACCATCTCCAACATCTTACCTACAATTTCTTCAAAATAGGAAAATAAAATACTCATTTTTCAAATTATTTTTATTTTGGCTCAAACAGTTTCTCCATTTCGAAGATTTGGAGAATGCTGCAGATTTAGAGAATCCTCTATTTTTTCTATTGCTTCTCCATTTTGGAGAATATAAAAGGAAATCTGTTGAAGCAAAAGATACGTTAAAATTCTCCAAAAATCCTCAAAATAGATTTTTTTGTTGGAGATGCTCTAAATTTTTTAACAATATATACCCCAACTTCAACATCCCTAGCAAGAAGATTTTTATCATTAATTCTCATAAATAAGATTGTTCATTTAGAAATAGATTCGCAATTGGTGTTGATCGAGTCTTATCGATCAAGGGGTTGATGGAACACATCGCCTAGTCCTTTGTTGTAAAAGCTTTTTCACGAGGAATTGAGTCATTAGATTTAGTCATACTTTCAGGAAAAGAAATTAATAAGACGGCGAACATTTGCCTTCTCATTGGATATTGGTTTGCATAAGTAGTGGTCGTAGCCAGGGGCATGGGGTCGCGTGCCCCTCCTCTCATCTAATGAACTAGATATTTATAGTGTTGATAACTTAATTTTAATACATAAAATGTCCGGTCTAATTCAATATCCGAGTAAAAAGTTATCAATGTTTGAAAATTGAAGATATATTAATCACTTTAATATTATTTCAATATACTATAATATTTTTATATTTTACTTAGATTGACAATGACATACTATGATTCATATAGAAAGTTTCGAAACGAGAGATTATGGGTTCGTATGGGAAGGGGTTAATAAACTGACTAAAATTATAAACAGGGTAAAAATTTATAAACTGTTGGTAAAAGTAGTTAAAAATTTATGAAAAAATATAAACTCCGTATGGGGCGAAAAACAGTTTATTTGTAAAAAGTGAAGTTTATTTGGTTTTTATGAGGGGTATTGTGGTACTTTCAAACCAAATAAGATAAAAGAGAAGGGGTAAAATAGTAATTATGGAATATAAACCTCAAAATAAGCTTCAATCTGCAGCTTATTTATAAACCCTTTTTTTAACTGACTAAAGCTTATTTGTTGTTCCCATACACCATTTAAACCCGTTTATTTTTTTAACAGTTAAAATTTTTACACTTTTAACTTGCTTATATTGTAACCATACACACCCTATATTACTCATTTTGACAATTCGATAAGAAGTTATGTAAGTGAATTTTAAAATCAGATTATAAATTATTACATATGTTCGAAATACAAGTTACATATTTACTCAAAGTTTATTATATGACTTTTTTTATATCCTTATTTTGTTAGTATTTTTTTTTTCCTTCAGCTCTTTCATTGATCAAATGTAATTTAATTGATACAAGCTTTTAATTTTCGCGCCAAAATAAACCTTTAGCCATTTCAACTAAAGTCATATAATAAACTTTGAGTTTCTGCATCAGTCTCCCCGACGTCGAGACGTTGTGTCAGTCCATCGACTTTCCCATGTTTTTAGCATTCACAACTTTTACTTGCATGGTGTCCTTCGACTGTCTCTCTGCTGATCTTCTTTGCTGAGATCTTTTGTTTTCGAATTTTCTTTTTATATTTTGCTTATTTATGGTTGTTTCATGATGGTTAGCCCGTCAGCCGATCCCCTTCGGCCTCTCGTTTTCCCAGATTCTGTTATCGCCTGGGATTTGATTATTTCCTTTTCAAAAAAAAGAAAAGTTGGGGAAGTTAAAAGAATTACCTTGAAAGTGAGGTAACGCGCGACAAAATTCGAAGCGAAGACGGTAACGGTCGGAGAGAGATGAATGTCGCCACTATCACCCCACGTCACGACGGTTCCGTTAGCGTCCGTGCCGGCCAGCGTTATAAACGGCTTGTCCGCCGGAACCACTACTTTCTCATAGTATAACCCGGGTTTCACCCGGATCAGCACCGGGTCCGAGTTACCTGCCGGGACTGAGTCCACTGCGTCTTGTATTCTCCGGTAATTTCCATGCCCCGCCACGTCCACCGTTATACGCCACCGACGTTCCGCCGTCGCCTCTCCGCCAGCAGAAAGAAAGAGAGACGACAAGAGGAAGAGAACGCGGGAGAGGCCGGAGATTGCCATTGATGTGATGAGTTGAAGCTATTTACTCCGTAGTGTACTAATTAACTGATTTTGAGCATGTAAATTCTGAGTTATATATATACAAAAAAGGGTGAAATTTGGGGGGTTCGATCATTGAAGTGGAGGAGGGTGGAGGTTTGGTAATCGGAGAAGTTTATAGATGGATTGAAAAATGTGTCATAATCTGTTTGACATATGAGTAAAGCCATTTTGCGAATTTGGTTAGTGTTTGATTGCCAACTTCCATTGGTAACTGCTACGTTGAATCCAGTGTTAATTAAAGAGTAATGATGAATTAGGAGGATGCTAGTGTATCTTTATTTTTTTAATAAAAAAACACATTATTATTTTGTTGTTCAATTTCTTATCTAGTATGTGTGTGTAATACGGGGTATCACACATTGAAAATATTGAGATTTCTTCAATATATAAGCTTTGACAAACTATTATCTCATTCCCAATTGATTTTAAGATAAAATTTTCAATAGCCAATTGGTTTTGAGTAGTGTTCTAAAAATCGCGCTATGCGGGAGGACACTTAAAAAATTTTAAGCCTAGGCGGAAATCCGCCTAGCCCCGTCTTAGCCCGACGATTATTCAGTTTTACTATATAGGTAGATGATTAATTAGCGACTTGAGGTTTTTTTAACTCCCAAGTCGGGATGTATTAGCTTTTGAGTTGAACATATAGTTTTTGAATTTTAGGAGTTTTAGAGTTGCCAGTCGGATGCGTTCGTTTGCGTTTATTTAATTTACTTTAGTGTTTGTTAAGCACGTACCGCAAATTTGGGCTTATGAGTGATATTATGGATTGTTATTATATTATATGAATTATTGACATGTGTTATATATATGTTAAAATATAAAAACATAATCAAGTGTGTTCTATGTTCACCTAGGTGCCACCTAGGCACCCGTCTAGACGTTAGGCGGGCGGCCACACGCCGTCGAGCGGTCGTCTAACGTCGTTTAGAACATTGGTTTTGAGATTGAACTCAATTGGATTTACAGAAAAACACTTTTCGCTTAGAAAACTCCCATTATATGTCAAATGTGTGAAAATTACTCAGTTTTTATGCACCCCAAAAGCTGATGTCGATTTGGTCCCTTTTTTTACCGAAAATATCATTAAAAAAAAATTCACATAGAAAACTTTCAATATTTATGAAAGGGTAAATATATAGATATATGCAACTGGATTACAACTTAGTAATATGGGCTAAACTTTCCAACAAGTCTCATTTTCACAAATATTTCTGTATTAATGGGCCTAAAACATCCCTAGTAATATGGGCTTTTAGGCCCATAGATCGCGCTCATCAGCCTCATCTATTACAATGATCCTTAATTTTTTATTTTTAAAAAAAATCATGAACTTTGTAGCCAAATTTTAGAGGGAGAACCTGCAACATGGATTCATGGTTGCAATGAGAATTGACGACCAAGTGTGTGTTTCTCCAATTATTAAATATTAATCATTCAGATTGGATAGGTGTGAATTAATTTGATATTCAGATTGACTGTATTTCTATGGATATTGCAAAGTTTCCAACGTGTGTGTGGGGTTTTTATTTGTTGCATTACAACTGTCTTTGCCTAATCTCATTAAATTCAAACACTATACCAAATATCAAGATTGGCATTTAGCACTTTGTTCGTTGTTACAAGTTCTTGCATCGTCTCTAAATTTAGCAAATAATAAAAAATCTTGCTCATCAATCAATTAATAGTGAAATCCATTCAAATTGATCAAAATGATAAGGGAACAACTTAGGGTTTTGTTCCCTACCCTTTTTTGCAATAAAAATATAAAATAAAATGCATCTAAATTTGCACAAGTTTAAATTCATGTCTCCCAACTTTATATATTTGGCATATTCTTTAATGCTATTTCTTGTTCACCTTTTATCATTTGGACTTGGATTATTTTAAATTATGGGATATTGGTGAGTTTCATCAAAGTTGTTTCAATTAGATGTACCTTTAACTTTTGATATTAAATATTATTTATTTTCAAAAACTAAAAAGGGCTTTTTTTCAACATTAATCATATTAATTTTGAAAGAAGAAACATGAAATGACAAATGCCACATGGAAGTAGGAGTATATAGCAAGGTTGGTGGGTCAGCTTGAAAGAGACATGTTATCATCCCCTTAGCATTTGGAACTTTTTTGTAGAATTGATGGAAAACTTTATATATGAATAGAGTTTTTCAATCATCCTCGTAAAAAATAGTAATTTGTTAAAAACAAAATTGAGGCGAGTGACTTGTAGTAAAAAGAAGAGAAATGAATTTTTATTGATAATTTTAAAATTGATGGTTAAAATTTTACAAACTTTAAATATAGTTTTTTTTTATAGGAAAACTCAATGGAAACCGATCCAAAGGGTCACACTTTTTTTTAATTAATTTAGTTAGATATGATTTATTTTTATAAATTTACTATAATATATATGAGTTTATATACATTCAAAATATTCAAATATCACTAATAAGTAAAATAATATATAATTTTTTGCTTCATTTATTGCCTTATAAGCTAGCTATGGGCTATAGCTAAATCAATACTCCATCCGTCCCAAAATTTAAGACGGTTTAGGATTTTGTACAAGTTTTAATAAAAACACTCACCCCTCAATCAAAATCGTCATTCCACTAACTTTTTCATAAATTTTATTGTTTTTTAATACCCACTACATTTTTTTATCCAATCAAAATCTTTAAAAAAATCAACAACACACAAATCGATACAAATCATTAATATCCCTTACCTAAAAACCCTAAAAAGACATATATTTTGATACAAAAATAAAGGCTTAAAACGACCTAAATTTCGAGACGGGGGTAATATATACTACTATTATTACTATATAAATCTTCACATCATTAACTCTATTTCATTTTATTTTATTTTTACTACATTTGCAACATCTCAAATACACACATATACACACATTGTGGGATGGAGAATATCTAATTTCGAGAGAAATGATTAAAAAAAATGCCATGTGAAATTTGAACTTTGAAGGATGGGCTCTTTGGGGGCGGTGATGTTCATTGTCCAATGTCCAAGACTCAAATCAATTAATGCAGATTTCGAAAAAAACTCGATCAAAATATATTAATATTGTAAACAATTATATCTATATTTATAAAATTTGATTTTAAAAATGACATTATATTTTTTGCAAAATTAACTTTTAAATTATAAATATTTTCTAAGTAAGATTTTTCAAAATATATGTAAATATAACTTTTAGATATGAATAGTCTTTATAATTTTCAAAATATTTTTAGTAATTATTTTATACTTGAATAATAATTAAGTGATTTTAAGAAATAAATGCTAGTTTTTTTAATGGAAAATTTTGCAGCAATGTGATTATCTTGGAGGCCGGAGAATTTTGCAGAAATATGATCAACAACCTACCTGTCGGGTTCCGCCTTCGCCACCACAGTGCTTTGACGCCGTGGATTATCATTCCAACGTGCACCCTGAAGCAACCTCTGTTGTTCCAAACTCTGCCCATGCTCAGAAGAGCTTCAATGCACTCGCACATAGCCCGAATTTGGTTGGTGAGCAAATTTTCTTCCATTCAAAAGAACTGCTCAATAGTCAATTTTGAGGCTATGTTGCGAGCCCCTCGAAGCTCTTCTGAGTTCTGAGCATGGGGAGAGTTGGGATCAACATAAGGCGTTGCAGGGTGCACGTTGGAATGGAAATCCACGATGTCGGAGCACTGTGGTGTCAAAGGCAAAGCCCGACAGGTTGGTTATAGATCACATTTCTGCAAAAATTTTCGACGACGTTTCGAGCAAGTTCCTGGAGAACTGTTGTGTCGAGGCCTCCAAGGTGGTCTTCTGGGCGATGGTAGAGTGCATTGGTGGTGGTCGTTGGCCTTGGTATTGCCAGAGTTGTGATCAAGCACAATCGAAAGATTCGAAATGGGTCATTAGAGACTTGGAGAAGGAGAGGGAGTACAGACATTTTTTTAAAAATTTTCAACGTAAAGAGCACTTTACTTGAATTGGTAAATAAAGAACGGTTATCCGGAGTTTGAACCGGGGAATTTTGAGTAATACCCTCAAGTCCTTTTCGATTGAGCCATTCCGGAATGGTTGTAAAGAGCACTTTACTCTTTTATTTTTTTTAATTAAGAAATAATTTTTTAAACAAAACGCGATTTTAACCCCTTTTTTGTCCTTTATCCAGTTTCAAGTTTGGGATTGTGTGAATAAAATGCAGTTTAAGACCACGTTTTTCTGAGACATCGTATAAAAATGAATATTTTCGTAAATAGTTTAAAAGTGTGAATATTTTGTTAAATACTCCATCCGTTATGCAAAACATGTCGTTTACTATTCACGCACGCTTCTTTAGAATGATAAAAACTATATAAAATATTTATTTTTTTATAAATTTTTTTAAACAAGTTTAGGACTTATTAATAATAACTACGAAATTGTTAAAAAAATTATTAAAAAAACTAGATAATTTATATAGTTTTTATCTCCTAAAAAGCATGCGTAAATCGTAAAATGATATGTTTTGCGGAGCGGATGAAGTATTTATTTTTATGAATGTTTTGAAGAGAAAAAATACAGTCGAGTGATCTACAAAAAAATAAAATCAAACAAAAATAAATTCCACGTGGGCATTGGCATAACAAGAGTGGACACGTCACTCTTTGTCTCTGGAATCTTTCTTTATTCATTGAACTTTGTAATTTGAAAAAGGGAGGAGGGTAAAAAAACAGATGCACTGGTGATGGCGGAGGTGGCCACTCGAGACAGGTGAACGTTTTTATAATCATGAAGCTCGGGTGGGAGTGGGAGATTGGAGACACCCACCGATAGTTGGGATCCAAGATTCATGTTTTAGGGTTTCAAGTTTTCAATTTTTGAATCCCCTTCTCAAAGGTTGTCCGATCGATTTTCGTAGCTTTACCCGGCGGCGTTCTGGCGGTCCGGTAATGCCGGTGGCTGATTTTCTCGATCGTCTTCTTGCAGGGGTATGATTATACAGATGAAATAGGTATTGAAATGAACCCTAACTTTCTCATTTTTCTGCAAAATTCCTCCAAAGGGTTTTTGTGTCTGGTTGCTGATTGAAAAGATTTGATCTTTGAGGTCTAACACAGTCAAAGAGGGTATAAAAGAGTAAAGGCAGTCAACAATCAATCATGAATCATAAATCACAATCCAATTTGAGAAAAATAAGTGTTCCTAAAATAGAGGCCTTTTATCTGATACTACTGTTCCTTGTTGATTGATTTTCCATGTTTTTCTCCACCAATTTCATTTTTGCAGCTGAAATAGAGGCTTTAAAAGGAAACCCCCCATCAAATTTAGGATACCAAAATGGCATTGCCATTTAAAACTTTGCTCAGGGAGCTAAGGAGGATGAAGCAAAGGTCCAGAAAGCTTATGAGCAAATCCCATATTGCTCCTGAGGGATGTTTATTTCCTGATGATGGTGATGAGGAGGATGATCACCAGAGCCCCTGGGCCTGTCTCCCACTGGATCTCTTCCTTGACATCATCAAGCGTATTGAGACCACCGGAACTTCCTGGCCTGCTCGCCGCGATTTGGTTGCCTGTGCAGCTGTTTGCAGGTCCTGGAGGGACATTGTTGGAGAGGTTGTTCAAACCCCTGAGAAATGTGGGTTGCTCACTTTTCCGATTTCGCTGAAACAGGTACAAAGATGAAGGATTTTCTTCAATGATCTGAATTTGTTGGTTGATAGGTGTGATCAGATTGGGAAGAAGAAACTGATTGTTTAAACTTGTTTGGATTTGCAGCCTGGGCCAAGGGAGCATCCAATCCAATGCTTTATAAAGAGGGAGAGATCATCTTCGACTTACCTGTTGTATCTTGGTCTTACCCCTGGTGAGTCTGACCCTTCAAGAAATTTGTGCTGTTAAAGAGAAAAATTGTGATAGATTCCACTGAGTACGAAGGACTCGTACACAGGACACCACTCAAGCAATTGATTTGCAAGAGGAAAACCACTCTAGGCAACTACCAAGAGGACAATTTGTGCAGGAGAAATATCCCACTTTTGTGACTCAATTGATTAATAAACTTCCATGCTTACAAATAACCCTAACTAAGACTTAAATAGGCTACTGCAGAAACTGCCCTGTAACTACCCACTAAACCCACTAACTACTAAAGCACTACAATTGAAGGAAACTAACTTTGACTAATTCTTAGCTAAAACTGACTCAACTGCATAAATAAACAAATGCATAAATAAAATACTTAACTAGAATAACCTAATTATACTAATCAATCAGCCTTCCCTAGGTTCGTATCAAATTGCTCTTAACCATTGCAAGGATTTGAGGTGTTTATATGGGAAGATGATGGTTTTATGCTGAATTTCTTGATGAGTTTAGCGGTACCGTATATGTTGTACTGAAGTTTTGATACTCGCTTGCAGCACTTGCGGGAGAGGAGAGCAAGTTGTTGTTGGCTGCGAAAAAGATCCGAAGGGCGACTTGTTTGGATTTTGTGATTTCATTGGTGGCAAATGATTTTTCAAAAACTAGCTCGAATTGTGTTGGAAAGCTAAGGTATATATCTTTGGCCTGGTTTTACATCTAAACCTTATAAATTGTAATTTAAAATGACCTTGATCTTCTGGATTGAGGATCTTTGCTATCATTTAAACTCAAAGGTGATCTATTTTTTCGATGGACAGGTCTAACTTTCTTGGGACGAAGTTCACTGTTTACGACAACCAGATGCCGTTGGATGTCTCCACACAAGCAAACAAACGAGCTCATCACAGAATCCCCTGCAAACAGGGTTGTTCAAGCTCATTAGCTAGGACTTGTCATGTTGCTTCGATTTCTTATGAGCTAAATGTACTTCGCACGAGAGGGCCAAGGAGAATGCACTGCACTTTGCACTCCATTCCTGTTACTTCTATCCAAGAAGGAGGGACTGCTCCAACACCGACGACATTCACAAAACCCGGCAATTTATCCTTGTTGGTTTCAGGAGGGAAGAGTCCTGCTGTCGACTACAGTGCGAAGAGTGGACCTGAGCCGTCAGAATCCATTGATTGTAATCAAGAGCCATTGGTGCTCAAGAACAAGGCTCCCAGGTGGCATGAGCAGCTGCAGTGCTGGTGCCTGAACTTCAAAGGGCGCGTGACAGTGGCATCTGTTAAGAACTTCCAGCTTGTGGCAGCTGTGGATCCACGCCACAATGTCTCAGTCGTAGAGCAAGAGAAGGTGATTCTGCAATTCGGAAAGATAGGAAAAGATATCTTCACCATGGACTATCATTATCCTTTGTCAGCCTTCCAAGCTTTCGCAATCTGCTTGAGCAGCTTCGACACGAAACCAGCCTGTGAATGATGTACATAGTCGGTTCCCAGAGACGAAGCTACTAGGTATTGCCATTCTGTATCTGCAAGACTGCAACCCTAACATTTTGGCAGGGGAATTAGGATAGGTAACTGCATCTTATGCAGATAGTTCTTAATTTCTTATTTTGCAGCTTAAAATGCCATTAGCTGCTTACTTGAAGCCTGTTTTTATTTCAATGTTTTCAAGCACATTAAAATTACATGATAAATAAACTTCCCTTCAAGTTATCATAAAATACATTTTTTTGCAGCATAACATTGCTTTCTTTGGTAAAATACAATCAACATAATATTTCATTATGACATTGCTGGCACATATTATGGCCTTATTCTTAGATGTATGTTACGAGTTCTAATGGCCCGGTTTCAGAGAACACATATGTTCTTGCCTTTGTTCTTGTCCTTGCTTCCATAGCGACAACCATGGCGTCGTGGCTTCTCAGGGTTTTCAGCATCAGAATCACTTGACTCCAGGAAAAGGCCTCTGAGACATCTTCTCCTCACATTAGGTGCGTAGGCAAGCTTCTCGGATGGGGTAGCACTGCATTCAGCCTTGAGCGTCTCATAACTCCCTGCTTCATGTCTTCCTTTGGAGGTTTCTGGCAGATTGTGAGAACGAATATACTGGACACCAGGACTCATTGTGGAGACGGAACCACTGAACAAAAGTGAGTTATTGATACCCTGCACATTGCTGTTTATATACGCCTTTGTCGCAGTTTCCTCATCAGTCTTCGAATCAGAGAGCTTTCCCTTTCCCTTGGAGCTCTCTTCCCCATCTGTAGAGGTTTCGACACCCTCATCTGGGTTGGCCCTGTAGCCCCTGTGAATGTGAATGGAGCTCTCCTTTTTCCTTGCTTCATTACTCAGGGTCATGCAAGCCCCTCGGTTTTCCCCAGCTAGGGTAATGACAGTCAATTGTTTATCACCATCCAGGGGCTTCTTTCCTTGCCCAACACCCAGCTTGTTGACAAACTTTGATATATCTTCCTTGATCTCCTTTTGCAAAGGTGATTTCTCTCCATTTGGTTTGTGATTGTGAGGTCTACCAACTTTTGGATAGGAAGGGATAGAAGTTTCATCTGGTTTTTTATCAGCTCCAGATGTGGTGATCACCTCCTTTCTTTGAAATACTTCTTCCCTTGATTGGCCTCGAGGCACAGCCACCGGATGCACTGCAGTTTCTGGTCTGGGATCAAGGGTTGATTCAGAAAGTTGAATGACTTCCTTCTTTTTAGGCTCTCCATTTTGCTTGATGATGGGTTCATCAAGTACCCTTTTCACTTCTTGAGAATCATCGTGATAAGGAGTACTTGTACCTGAATTTTGAACTGGATCAGGTGATGGCTGTGGGGAGACTTCATGAGAGACAATTCTCCTCTGAGGTTGTCTCCCAGACTCTGATGCATTTTCGGGTACAGTTGTGGCCTGTGGTTGGGCTTCTGGCTCTTTCTTAGACGACACAAGGTGGTCACCTAAGGTTGGAGGTGCAGGGTACTTTGGGGTGGGGGAAGGCTCTCTTTTTTGTGAATATTGGGGTTTACTTGATACCTTCTCTCGAGGGCTTGCTGGCGAAGATGAAGAAGGTGTCGAGTATTTTGACCTCGCTGCTGAAGGAGATGGAGAAGATGGCTTGGAGGCAGCTCCTAGAGACAGTGGTGATGGTGGTTGTCTGGCATGTTTTGGTGGTGAAATGGGTCGAGAAGTGATTATTGTAGCTTCTTTTGTTGTAGAAACCGTGGAAGATGATCCAATCTTTGATGGTGAAGTGGGTTCAGGAGTTACGGTCTGAGGTTCAGTGGCCGGAAGGGGTTTGGAAGGTGGCTCAGTCTTTGGAGGTGGTGAATTGGGTTTAGCAGCAGCTGTGGAAGGATCAGTGGTACTCCGAGGTGCAGAAGATTGCTCAACCTTTTGAGGTGGTGGTGGAGGTGGCAATTGTGTTCCTACCCGAGCTGGTGAAGGCGGTCTAGCTGTGCCCCGGGGTTGAGTAGCTGCACGAGGCGGTGCAGAAGCAGGTGCAGGCGGTGGTGGTTCAGCTCTTGGTGAGGGCTGAGCCGGGGCCACCCCAGCTGGGCGAAAGGGAGGGCGTGGAGGTGCAGCTACAGGCTGCCTAGGAGCCGGTGCAGGTGCTGGTGCCGGTGCTGCTGTTGCTGCTGGTGGCAGCCATGGAAGACGAAATCGGAATGGCTGTCTCTGATCTGCCATATAGATAATAGAAAGCTAATATGAATTGAGTTTGAAATTGTGTTTGGTGAAGGTGTTGATGATGGGATGAATGAATGAATGACTTTCCCTCCTGCAAAGGTGTATATAAAAAGTTGTCTTTTTGATACCTTAGAAAGCCTTCACATTTTTGTATGGTATTTGCAGTTACAGGCATTTGTTTCTCCTTGTGGGTTTTTGGTAAATTCCTTGCTTCTGTGTGGAGACAAACCAAGAGATTGAGATTGTGTTTCAAACCTGTTTCCCTCCTTGAGCAGGTCACAGTATATACTTTTCAACATCAGACTCATCAATGAAAAGAGCACAAATAAAGTAATTAGCACACTGAGACAAATAAACCCTTGAAAGGCAATTTCTCCACACAACAAACATGATCTCCTGACATGAGCAATCCGTACAAGCAAAGCAATTAACCAAGGGAAATCAATTTTTCGGAGAAACAAGTATCCCTAATTGCACATCATCCAAATGTTCAAGAAAAGAACCATACCTAACAAGGCATGTGAGCATCTTATTTCTTCTTGATGAGCGTTTAGGGCTATTGGTGATCTTGTCCATTCCAGCAATCTGTTTATCCCCACATTGCATCACACCAGATCTTCAGCTTCATTCATATTTGATTAGTTGCCTTGCAAGCTCAAAGAAATGCAAGGGCTACTGCAAGCAGTGCGCTCTTGCCAGGAAATGCTCAATCTTGCGACAGCACGGAACTCACTTGTGGTGAAGAAGTTGTTTATGCGCCCTGGTTATGTCATCTCTCCATCTTCACTCCATCTGAGAGGATTGGAAAACACAAAAGTGGAGGACGTGCTGATGATCAAGGATGGAGAGAATGTTGGGTCTTGGCTCTGGTGTCACACCACTGACACTGCCCATGATGCTGTTAAGAAAGTAAGATCATATGCACCAAACATGCTATGAAGCACCAGATTTATTTTTTTCTGCATCAGATTAAACTTAGTTTAGATTTGGTTTTAACATACAAATATGACATTTCAGATGGCACAACATAATGTCGGGTCGTTGGTGGTTCTAAAGCCAGGGAACATGCAAC
This sequence comes from Persicaria tinctoria, assembly GCA_037127255.1. Classification (NCBI taxonomy): domain Eukaryota; kingdom Viridiplantae; phylum Streptophyta; class Magnoliopsida; order Caryophyllales; family Polygonaceae; genus Persicaria; species Persicaria tinctoria. Next base: position 16,461,333 of record JBANSL010000012.1, read on the forward strand.
TGATAGCAGGAATCATCACGGAAAGGGGTAGGTCTGAGTTACAAATCTTTACCTTTAAAAACGCACTTCAAGCAAGGTTGGATATAAAAAAATGGAAATTTCTTGTCATGATGAATACAGATTACCTCAGGAAAGTAGCTGCAGAGGAAAGAGCAGCTCACTATACAAGAGTTGGCGAGATTATGACCGATGAGGTATCTAATTGCATATTGCCCTTTTCAATATTCCATTCGCATTTTGAAACCTGTTTCACACACTGTGGGATGAAACAGAAGAGGTTGATAACAGTGACATCCGACATGAATGTTCTTCAAGCAATGCAGCTAATGACTGGTGAGGATAGTAGAAACAAAGCTTCATATAAAGCAGTTTCAGCACAAAGAAGCAGGCATACTTATATTAGTGTTTCTTCTTCTGATTGTTGACAGAAAACCATATACGACACGTTCCAGTGATCAATGGGAAGGTAGTTGGCATGCTCTCTATTCAAGATGTTGTCAAAGCAGTGGTAGAGCAGCAAAGCGGGGAAGTGAAGCGGCTTAATGAGTTCATCAAAGGAGATTACTACTAGAACATGTGGGTGTAGTAGCAATAAGAAAGAAGATAGTTCATCAAGGACATAACAAATTAAGTGATTGACACTTGACTTACATGAAGAATTGTCTTATTGTTGTAAACCTTGATTCAAGTCGGTTTGCATTAATCATATTTCTAGTCTTGGAACAACCTATTGCTCACCTGGTGAGCAATTTTATCAAATACTAGCTCTGCTTCATCAACCAACTGCCATTCACACAACCAATCCAGCAAGACCATGTCATTTTCCATCTCTTGTTCAAATCCCTGCTTCTCCAGCTCCAAAAGCAAACCTAAAGCCTTGTTGAGAGAGTCTCTCTAGTACACAGCTAGCCTTCTAGCAACACATCTGTCGTCGGGTTTATCTCTGTTTTCATCATACAGTCAATGGTTAGGAACCAACAATGAACAACCTTCAAAAGGTTAGGGGCCACATAACAAAATTCAACCTCAATTTTACTGGTATTACTACAGTAAGGTACACTGAGTTGATGTTACTGAATCAGAGAGCAGCTAGGAAAAAGACAGATTGAAAAAGTTGGAATTTTCAAGCATTTGACCTCCATTGACATCCTCACTGTTGGACTATGACTTGTCCAGGGAAGATCTCCACAGTTATCTTCATTTTTATCTGGAAGGATAAAGTGAAACAAATCCAATCTAGCTATAAGAATATAGCTGTAAATAAACCGATGGATACCTTTTTTACTGGTGTAGTCAATTTAAAATTCAGCATATCAAACATAGAATTTATGCATGCGCTTCTTTTGATCATTTCATGAGACCAAATGATTCTGATCAAGAGATTTGGTACCTTTATCTTCTTATCATAAGGAACATTTCATCACAAAAGAAAAATATTCCTCTTCTCTTCTTTTATCCGTAGATTCAGCACTAAGACCCCTTTCCCACAGAAAATCATCATTTAGGCTATGTTTGGACTTTGGACACATCAGCCTATAAGTAACTTGTACACACAAATAATACTTAATCAACACATAATAGGTACTTTGTCAGCAATCAGCATATCGTATCAAACGAATTCTTATTCATCATTTTTTACAAAGAATTAAAGTTGGGTTTTCTCAAGGAGGATTTCCACTGATTTAAGGAAACAAAGTCCAACAACCTGAGATCCAGTTCAAGTTACATTTCGTCAAAACATGATCTGACCCAAACCCACATTGTAACCAAAAAAATTTCAACCTGAAACTTATAGCAAGTTAGCAACCTGCAACCCAAACCTAGAGTACCCAGGAGCTTCTGGTTCAGGTCAGCCTGTTGCATCAGCACCCAATGGATACATTCATCTCAAAAAAATAAGCAATTTAAAGAAAAGTTTGCCCAATGGATTTTCCATACAAAGCATTATTTTTATAATATATAATACGGCTACTATTATTTTAATTTAATCATTGCATAATTTTAGCTAATTTAATATATTTATATTATTAACTTAATTTTAAAAAATATTTTAACATTACATGATTGACTCGTTGTGTTGACGTGGACTCATATCTGACCCGACCATGACTGTACTGAGCCATCGGCAAGTCCCCAATACAACTTGTAACTTTAAAACCTAAACAGTTTTTTTTATGATTCAGAAACAATAGGGAGGGACTTAGAGTTAGAGTTACCAGAGAAAAAAAGCATGCAGCATCACTTTATTAGAGTAGCAGTGCACAAAGATGATTATTCCAATTAATACAAAGGAGTGGTGGTTTCAAGATCTGCCTTTTAAATTGGTTCCCAGCATATTAGATTGGATAGATCACCTATCAATATGAGTATCTAAAGCCTTCTAGTGCATGTGGGAAGTGTGCCAAACCCAGTATCTAACACAAGTTGTTGGTACAGAATCAACCAAGTTGCAAAGATACTACTGGAGTGGGCATGGCCAATTTAGTTTTACCACTGCAAAGATACTTCAGCAAATTGACATAGCTAATTAGTAAATCAGTTAAGAGTTGTTTAGCTCAACATGGGCTTTTAAATCGTTTAATGCCGCACTATAAGTTCAGAATTGTAGCATTAATCTAGTGCTAAATGCCAAAAAATAAGTCAGATTTCAGGTATTTGAATCTGAAGACCTCACAACAGCACCACCCAGAATATTTTAATAATGCTCAACAGGAGACAACTAGACAGTTTTGATTGCAAAGAGATGGACACGGCCCATAAAGACCAAATGAAATATTTACATTACCTCTCCTTCCATGCAGCTATTTTTTATCAACATGACACATATGAAACTTCTTTGTCTTCTATCCAAATTTAACATAACAGCAGTCCTCATGAGAGCAAATTAAGATACCACTTCAAGATAATTTGCCAATCACCGAAACCAAACAAACAACTATGAGGAATGAACAATTCAATATAGATGTGTCATATGTCAAGAAGAGTGACAAATAAAACTGAATGAGAAAGAGCCAATACCATGGATACCTTCACATAAAACACTACCTCTTGGACTACTGCAGTGCCATTTTCAAAGAATAAATTAGAAGAGTCATCAACGTCATAATTGAATACATATGTGGCAATTGCATCTAGCAACAGCACTGGTTCCATGCCATAGCAATGGTCCTGATCCTCCAGGTTTTAGTAAGAAAATGTCATAAATGCAGCAAAGAGACTTTAGAAATTTCTGCATTATTACTCATTATCCTCAAGTCTAGCTACTCTTCTCTATATTTGGTATATACACCGTCTAGGCCTATTAGGCAACTTGTTGGCAACATTTACAGTCTTACGAGTTACCTCTCACCTTGAAGAATACATTGTTTTCAAAATGTGCAAGTTGGTAAGATATTTCAGCTTCTTACTTTAGGTTCATATCGTATTAATGAAAGAAAAGCATCCAAGAAGGAAAAGATTGAATGTTCTTCCAAATTTGGAATTATCTGGGCTCCACAAATATGCCCGAATTGTGCCATGTCATTTGACATCTTTTATATAAAAATTGTTATCTTCGTGATAAAAGAATCATTCTTGATTGTGATATAATTGAAAATTTCATTCCAGAAGTATTTTAGATAGAAGATATGTTATCCTTGTACCATTTAGCATGTGAGATTAGCTCTGGGCTCTGGCACAGCACTAGGCAGAACTTTTAATCTTTTTACTATAAACTGGTGGCTCTGCCTGTGCCATCACCTAAACACTCACATGACAATTTAAGTACTAAATGTACAACAGCGCCTGGGAAGTTATTTACAAGGGCAGTGAAACACCTATTATACTCTTTAGATTGTAACGCAAGGTAAGAAAACATCCATTATATTCTTAGAGGCTAGAGCAAAGAGTTGAGTGAAGTTCACCCCTAATGCAATAGAAAAGGATACCAAGAACATCTTAACTTGTTTAATATGGGTTCAATTACACAAATCTTGATCAAGTAGCTAGGAATCTAATCCACCAGCTGGAAAAAATATCAAAAAAATGCCCACTTGTTCATGTTATTCATAATACAGAAACGAAATAAGAAAACAAAAAAAAATGCATAAAGTAGCTGTCTAGTGATACTAATTATTCCAAAGACTACAACTTCAACTTTATGGTCATAAGAATGAGAATCACATCCAATTGTACCCTTTCTCAAAGGAAAATATTCGCCAACTTGGTTCATGCTAACCCCATTGGCCCATTCTCCTGCATATAAGGAGCAAAGCTTGGAGTCTGTTACCCATATCGCCCTTCAACTTCAGTTTACTCTCTCTAGTCTAAGAAGATTGTTTTGTCCTTTTGTTCTTCATTTTTGTCCCTCTGTTATCTCTTTCCCCCTAAATCTTTGCTTCATTTTGAAGTGTAGATAGCCGTTAAAGCTATCTTATAGCTATAGGCATCTTTCATCCTTCAAAGTCCAAACTCTCATCAAGTAGCTCCTTCTAGGGCTATGGCTTCTGGCTCTCGTACCTCCTCACGTAGCTCAGGTTCCCCTTGGACCCAAAAGCAAAACAAGCAGTTTGAAAACGCTCTTGCCTTGTACGACAAGGACACCCCAGATCGCTGGCAGAACGTTGCCAAGGCTGTAGGAGGAAAGTCGGCCGAGGAAGTGAAGAGGCATTATGACATCCTTCTACAAGATCTAGAGAACATAGAATCTGGACAAGTCCCTATTCCAATCTACAGAAATCCTACAAGCAATTGTAGAACTCGCGGTGATGAAGAAAGGTAAATCACTATGAATACTCTTTTTGCTTCAACAATTCAGCTTAACCCGTTAGCTTATCCACACTCAATGCTTCATTTCCAGTGTGGACTTTAGAAATAAGCATGCAAAACCTTTGTACTGTTCATGTAGAGGAAGTCCACACTGGCCTAGTGCCCTAGTCTTGGTTGATCATACAGCATTGTTGTCTAATATTTGCTAAGATCATATCATCTCTCGTAATGATTGACTAGGATTTCAAAGATTTGAAAAATAATGTATGAAGATCATGGAATGCCAACAGAAGGAAATCAAGAAAGCATGATTTGAAACTCAAGGCAGCCAAAGAGCACAAGCAAATACTAAAATTTGAGATAATGAACATCTGAAAAGTGAAATATCATGGACCCAATTGTTAGTCAGTGTTTATGTTCAAAGTAGAGGGCCAGATGTTCTAGATCAAGATTTTTTTTCTTCCTTATTAATATACTCTAAATGTTTCTAAAGTAAGCTCACATGAAATCTAATCTCAGTAACTTGCCCTTTATGGATTATCATAATCATTTTACTCATGGACCTACCTTTTGCAGATCAGACAAGTTGGCAAATAGACCAAGAATAAATTAGATAGTTGTTCTATTAAATTCTAATCATTGTACGGAACCAACAGTTGAGAAGCACAGATCCAATACATGAAACCAATCTCTCATTCTCTTGGAAACACTTATTGGATCAATACCTAAAATATGTCGGCCCTCCAGTTCAGTTAAACAAGATTGATAACACAGAGCTTGAGCTCACTGTGTTTATTTGTTCTCTTCTGGTAGAAAATTAATGTTAGGTGAGTTCATAGCCCAAATGAGCTTCCAAGCAAATTAGCAAAACCACCTAGTAGACTCTAAAGCTTATATATGATTGAACATATCCTCTTCATTGTGAGTTGTAACTTGTAACTCACATAGTAGAATCTTACAGTTTGCTACCAAATCACTACACTGGTTCACTAATTCTCTATTGATGAATCTTTTCTTTTGCCAGGCTACTAAGGAATCTAAAGCTGTAGAGAAGCGAACGGTGTATGCAAAACCAAGTCTGAAAGGAATGTGAAGATTAAAAGCCATTGAAGTAGTGCAACAATATGTGAATTAGATTTCCTTGTGTGGCTTTGTTATTATGTCTGATTCATATAAGTAATCTTGCATCTATCTGCTGAATCCGTAATAGATCATGATTTCCTTCCCTAAATCAAATTTATTCTTATCAGAGGGGGTCCCTCCCTCTCGTCCAAGCAACAACGATTATGTTCCCAACAAATGTGTAAATAACTGATGCTAAAGTGCACAGGTTTAAACTGAAAGAAAGCCAACACAAATCAACATGAATTGAAGGATGCAAAACAACGGAATAGCCAACAATGACATAAAAACATAGTTGAACATTTGTATTTACAGAAATGCTAATTCTGAAACCTTACTTACTTATCAACCCAGTGTAATCCCACACCCAATGTTTCATTTCCCATATGAACTTCAGAAGTAAGCATGGCAACTGGCAAATGCCCATGGAGAGGAAATCCACGCTAGGTTCTAGTATTGAAGGGTCATACATACAGCATTGCCATCCAATTCTGAAACCATTGAAGTAGTGAAGCACTGAACCAGCATGTGCATTAAATTTGCTTATGTGGCTTTGTATTATGTGTAATAGGTCATGATTTCCTTCCAGATAAAAACTAAATCCCTTCTTATTAGGGGGTTCTCCTCTCTCAGCAAAGCAGCCATGATTTTTCTCCCACCAGATTTGCCAGTATCTGATGCACACGAATTGAAGAACATCGGATAAACGAACTGCTAACAAGTAACAACCGCTAGAGATCTGCAGAAGATAGGGGTTCGAGAACTATTTAAGACTGCTACTCGAATTTGATTAGCAGATGCATACAAACAGCAACTTTCCCAATTCGACAGCTTAAATTAGTACTTCAAATCACAGAGAACAGGTATACGAATCTATAATCGACGCTTGTTTTCGCAAGGAAACTTTGATTAACCACATTAAATCGCGGAAGATTATTTAACGAATTACTGAAGAAAACTCTACAGAAATGAATTCAACAAATTACTAAACTAGAAGATGCGGTAACTGAAACCTAGATTATGCTAAGGGGAAAATGAGAATCCACCTCTTTCGTCTGATCCCATAATGGGAGCGATATGGAAGAGCGGGAAAGTTTTGTAGAGGATGAGGAGAGAGGAGAGAGGAATCAATCGTCGTGGGAAGCCGAAGAATGAAAACAAAAGGGAAGATTTTGAAAAAAAAAAAAAATATGGGAAAAAATAATTTAAATGGAGATGCGGGGTATCGATCCCCGTACCTCTCGCATGCTAAGCGAGCGCTCTACCATCTGAGCTACATCCCCATTTATATTTTTATTTTTCTCTGTAACAATATATTTCATCCCGTCACCAACTTAGGTAAACATTTAGACAAATTCGAAAAGAGAATTAAGACTCTGAGATTGACATCCACGTTTCAAACGACCATTAATTAATTCAAATGTGCGGGTTGATTTGTTCGATTCAACCCTCAACTCTGTGTTCTTTGCTGATGGTGGAAACACTCAAAAACGGAGAATCGACCAAAAGGGTACGTGAAGATCGAGATCGGCCTGCATCACCAAAGAACACAAGATCACGAAGAATATAAGAGAGTGATTGAAAATAGAAGAGATTCATATATTAATTGATCTGGCCCGTGCATAAGTATATGTCATGACTTCGGGGCGGAGCCAGAAATATATAATATAAATAAAGGGGTTCAACTTTGTTGTCGTAATTTTTTTAATATATATATAATATTTTTTTTTGTAAAGAATATATTAGAAAAAAAATATATTAAATGTGATATTTAAATAACTATTTTAAGTTTAAAATGCTAAGAGAATAAAAAAATTCTACAAAATAAAGCTATTTGGATATGAACTCAAGACCTCGTGAATTTAATTTCCACTAAATATTAATTAAGCTAAGCACACTTTATGACTGTTTCGGTCTTTTTTAATCTTTAAATTATAAAATTAAAATAAAATAAAATAAACACATATATGTATATTATTTTTCGAATCTTGGAAAAATAACTCAAAATAATACAAAGTATCAACTTTTAACCGGAAATAATATGAATTTTAGTTTTAATTAATCCATGTATGAAGTATGCCGATATTAACCCAAAACAATATGCTTCTCAATTCCGGCTATTTTTTCCGACGATTTTGCCATCCAAAATACATTCTCCTTTAGTATTTCCTATGATTTAGCATTTTCGCCCACCAAAATACTTTCTCCAAATTATTCCAAAACAATAGGGTTCTCAATTCCGACAATTTTTGTGAGAAAAATAGTAGGAATTGAGAACCATATTTTTTTTAGTTAATATAGACATAGTTTGTACATAGATTAGTTGAAACTAAAGTTTGTATTATTTTTTATTAAAGTTAATACTTTGTATTATTTTGAGTTATTTTTTCTATCTTTTTTATGGCTTGTTTGGGATGGGTATATAGATATAGACTATGTGTATAGGAAGCCCGATATCTATATACCTTGTTTGATCTATATACCTTGTTTGATATATTTATAAAAGTTAGTATATGGATATCAATCATATATCTCCCATCTACTAATTCTATGGTTTCTTTGGCTTTTGGATATCTGAAAAAATTGGGGGATATTAGAATAGAGGTACGAGCAACTAAGCAAGAACTTCTCCTTCTTCTTCTCTATAATTTGTTCGTCATTGCATCTCTGTTCGAACTTGCATATCGCAGGAACTTCTCCTTCTTCTTCTCCTACTTCTTCCTCTTCTATGGAGTCTGCTCGTCATTGCATCTCTGTTCGAACTTGCATCTGCTCGATTGCATCTGTTTGCCATTGCATCACTTCTTTTCGAATTTTTTATGTTCGAAAAGCTTCTGTTCGGATCCAAAATTACTAAGTTGTTGAAGCTTCCGCCAAAAATTGCTCAATTTTTTTTGTTCGAAAATTGCTCAAAATTCTATTCAAATCCAGATATGCAATTCCTCAAGTTTTTGTGTTCAAAAATTTCGAAATTGAAGAATTGCATTTGCCCAAAATTGCTAAGATGTTCCAAATTTTTTATGGTATTCAAATTTCTATTCGAAAGTTCATGTGCCGAAATTCAAACTTCTTTTGCTTTCGAAATTGCATTTGCATGTGTGAAATTGAGGAACCCTAAAATGCATATGTTTGATATATTCGAAAATTAGGGTTCGAATTTTATCGATCAAGCAGTGGTTCATTTTTATTACACTTTTTTTTTCCATTCTGATATCTATATACCCTTTCCAAACAGCAGATATAAGATATGAATATCAATCCCATACGGTCATACCCATAGCCAATACCCATAACTTGATATCTATATCTCATCCTCGTAGCCAATATCCTATATCTATATACCCTTTCTAAACGGGCACTTAATTTCTCCCTCCTAACTAGGAGTTCAGCTAGCTCATGCCCCTGCCTATTCAGCCAGCTCATGTTACCAACATCGTTTTTAAACAAGGTTGGTAACATGAAAAATCGAAGTACGACAATGGACATATTGGCTCAGCGGTGAGGGCAATTGGGTGAGGCGGGGGGAATTTAATGATGAGGGAGTGAAACTCAGGTTCGATTCCTTTCAATTCCACTCTGGTTTACCTAATGCATGGCTCTTGCCGGCTGGTCACATGTTCGGGGTTTGCCACCAAAGATGAGTTCCTCGTCATAAAAATAAATAAATAAATTGAAGTACGTAGCTCTCTTTCCCAATTAATCCATTAGTTAGAGGTCAGATCGATACACAAAATTTAGGTATCGATCGAACTACATTTAACGCTACAATGAATTGAAGCAAATTATTGGGCCCCATATATATCAATCCTACATGATTAAATGATCGATCGATGTGAAGTTACCACTTAAATAAAACCCCGAAACTCGAATTAAATGAAATTGTCGCCCAATCTTGTTTCAAACGTTTCAAAACACGTGTAAATTCAATTTAATAATCAATCAAGTAACGTAAATTGAGGTTTTTTTTCCTTATGTATATAAATCATAATATCAAATCTGAAATTAGGTTAGCCAGCCTAATTCATTTTTGGCGAAATTAGGTATATAATCAATAAAACTTGTTTAATTGTTTATTTGGGGTTATACTCATCAAAATACCAAAAAATCAAAATTGCCTATATTAGTTATGTAGTTATATATCCATTAAATAATTTCAATATTAATGAATTTACTGTATTCTTTCATTCCTGCCCCACAAGTGCAACTAGGGTCGGACTCGGGATCGGGTGCGCACATGTGCACCCATTCACTAATAGCCTAACCCATAAGTTGAGCGAGGTTCAATCCTTAAATCAATTGGCAATATGAGGAGTAACACGTTAGCTTATATACTAAGACTTCTTTGTTCATATTATCAATGTGAGACTCTGTGAGCCTTCTTCACATTCTTTCATTCCATCAACATAATTTAAACAAAACTCAAATTATATATATAATGTGATTTTAAAATAAACATTACAAAGCCTTGTAATTTATACATATAACTTGAGTTTTAAAATGAGATAGTTTGTTTGGATCAAGAATTTGGTGTGGAGTAAGAGGGTGGTAAGAAGGTATCGGGCTTGATTCTTGTCTTTGCCTCTTTCATTGGGTGAAAATTCAAGGTTTATCTTATTTCATACCAGTGAATCGAGCCGGTTGATGTACATTGTCAAAATAAAATGCAATATGAACGGTTGGGGTTAGAGAGAAACTAGGAAGGGCTCATTTGATATATTAAACATAAATACATAATTCATGGGAAATTATTTCTTGCAATTTCAATGCTCATAAATTTCAAATTATGGGATATGAAAAAATATATTTGCTTAGATTTTAGACTATAAGAAATAAAATAAGGAGCTGCAATATCCAATTGAAAAGAGTGATAGTGAAATTTATTTTAGAGATCCGTAAAGTAAGTTTTTCAAAAAATGGGAAGATCTATGGTAAAAAAAGAAGTTAATTCAACTCTTTTATTTACTTTTTTTTTTAATAAGGTAAGAATTCGAATGTCAGACAGACCTAATACCTCGAGTGACCGATAAAATCGGCAGACAGCGAAAACTCTTTTATTTACTAAACAAATCTAATATTAAGCACATTCTTAAACTTTAATTCAAATTTAGAGTGGATGTAGTATGTACCCTCCAACTTATTTATAAAGAAAATGAATATGGATAATCAATTTTTGTCATAAAATAACCGCCAACCAATTTGTAGTCCCCCTTTTATTTTGGCGGGAAGGGTGGGGAGAACAATTCCAGTCACTTTCTCAACAATTTGGGAGAGATTTAACATTTTGTATACCAATTCAAATTGTTTCTACTCTCTTTAATACGAGTACCGAATATCAACAATGGGCTGGCCCAGTGGACCAGGGCCCACGGATAGCCTGTCAGTACGATACCTATGGGCCTTTTTATTTACTTCCGTAACTAAACTTAGGGCTTGTTTGGTATGGATTACCGGGAATCAAAACTTGGTAATCGGAATCAACGATTCTCATTTTCATGTTTGGTAGGTCAAAAATCGGTAATCGGAATGATTACTAGGAATCCAGCCATCCCCAATTTGAACCCAATTTGATCCCTGCCCAAAAGTTGGGTAATCAATTCATTCCCACATTTTGAAGCAGTTGTCTGCAACCCCTCTCCTCCTCCATCTCCAAAGTCTCGTCCTCCTCCATCTCCACAACCGCCGGCACCATCGTCCGCCCCATCCAGATCTATCTTCGGTGATATGGACCGGATCTGATGGCGGCATCGTCGTCCTCCGTTGTCCTCATCCTTTGTCGTCCAGATCTGCCTCGTCGTCGTCCATTCCGTCATCTACAGTCGCCCTCGGCCCTCGCCCAACCCTCTTGCTTCCCAACCCTCGCCCTTCCTCCTCCTCGCCCAGCCCTCGCCGTCGCCCTCCAGATCCGCTTCCTCGTCGTCCTCTTCTCCAGATCCGCTTCCTTGTCGTCTCCCTCCTCCCGCCGTCGTCCTCTCTAGATCTGGTTTCGCCTTGCTGCCGCCATTCCACCACCATCTCCCCACCCCAACCTCAACCTCCCCCGACCACATAGGCTTCAAAATCCCCAATTTGTGTTCTTTATAAATTTTGGTATGATATTGATTTTGTATATTATAAATTTTCCATTCCGACATTATACCAAACAACATGCTTAAGTAATGACTCATTCCAAAATTTGATTCCGATTCCCATTCCCATTCCGATTACTACATTAATACCAAACGGGGCCTTAAAACTGTGCAGTAACTTCGAATGTTCGTCTCGTTTCTCCATCATTTTCTTCGACTGGATTGTTATCTACGGTGGGTCATCTGCAATATCCTCTTTGTTTGTTCGACTTTTTTAAGCAATTTAGTTTGATTGTTGGCATTTTTGCTCCTACTTGTAGATCTTGTAATTCCTTCTTCTCTTCATATCCAGTTATCTCCTCAAATATCAAATTTTTACGGCATTAAAAAAAGAATATAATAATTTTTTTCTTCCTTAAAAGTATGGTTATTCTTTGCAAATCTGTCCGCAACACAAATAAAAAAAACTTGTCAGTATCTAGTGGAGTTTATGGACAATTAAAAATAAGATTACTTTCGATGATCAGGGGTTTACAAATAGGCAAAAACAGGAGCAATATATGAAACATCAATTAATACTATGGGAAGAATCCAAAAGGAAATTCTGGAAATATACACACCAAAAGAAAAATGTCACACAACCTACTCAAAGGAGAAGAAAAAAATTGAGAAGGCAAAAGCCTGTGGCTGGAGGTTTCAAGTTAAATTTTGATATATGCTTCTGTGCTTTCTTTAGGCGAGGCTTCGACATAAGTAGTTATTCGAGATCACCATGGATTTGTTGTTTTCTGTAGAGGCTCCCTGTGTGGAGAGATGTCGGCGGTAAAGGCCGAAGCTCTTTCCCTCCATTCTAGGCTTATAGCTGCTCAGCAACTGGGTAGTACTAGGATCGAGGTCGAAAGCGATTGTCTTAAGGTAATCAATGCTATTAATGACGTATGAAGTTGTCCTTAGGAGATCGAAATGATTAATGCCGACTCTAGACGACTTCTCCAGAATTTCCAATGCTCCTCGTGTTCGCATGTCTTCAGAGAGCTCAATCATGCCGCAGACAAGGTGGCTCACCTTCGACATCAACTTGATCAAGACTCGCCCTTGCATTATTCTGAGCTCCAAGCTCTCATCTGAAAGGACGTTCTTAGGTGGTAGATCAACATGATCTGACACCGCAAAAAATCTTACCTTGTATCAAAATAAAATAAAATATATGGTTGTTCTTCCTCTCCCACTTATATGAAAAAAAGGAATGGCCCAAAAGAGAGGAGTTCATGTTAGGAATTGAAATATTAGGGGTTTTAAGTATAATTAATATGGATGTGGTATTTGAGTATATAAATACTCTATGATGTACTGTGGCGGGATAATTTGGGAGTCAAATCCTCTGTCCCCCTCCTTGTCCCCCTCACAAACTCCCAATTAAAAATAAAAATAAATTAAATTAAATATTAAAAGAAAAAAAAAGATTTGATGAGGGACATGGTAAGGGGATAAATTCGGGGACAGAGGATTTGGACCCGAGAATTTGATGAAGGAAGGAGAAGAAGAGTAGTAGTTCAAGGAAGGAGAAGAAGAGTAGTAGTTCAGAGAGAGGCCGAGAGAGAAGAAGAGGATAGGGAAGGATTTCTGTAATTTTCATCGATAACCCGTACATACAACAATATCTGAGTATTTATACCACAATACCCCCACTCTCTACTAATTACAATACTCACCCTATATATCTCAATCCTAACAGTTCATAACATAGCGTTCTTGAGCTACAAGCCTACAACTCATATTTGTCAATCAACTTACAAAATTGAGTCTTTTCTTCCTTTCATTTTCAATTTTAGCCAACAGATCCCTTGATTAATAAAATGGGCCTGATATATACTTCATCCGTTAATTAAAACTTATCATTTTAGGAAGTAAATCTTGTTAAGAAAAACTTGTCATTTTAGGTATTTTGTCAATTACTTTACGAAATTGCTCTTGTAATGATTAGATAGATGTTAGTTGTAGTTTTTGATAAAGTAAAAAACTAGAGTAATAATTAGCAATGCGGATCCACTGTCTCGAAGAGTTTTCTGTCCCCCTGTCCCTCCTCACAAAACTCCACCTTTTACTATTTTTCTTTTTCTTTACAAATTCTAATTATTTTTCTTTTCTTTTGTTATTTCGGGGGTGGGGAGGCCAAGGCACGGAGGCCTGTCCCTCTGGGGACAGGTGATCCTGACCGAATAATTAGAGGTACAAGTGTATGTTTGTTTGTTTTCTGAACAAGTGTGTAGATTTCTAAAACGACAAGTTTTAATTAACGAAGAGACTATAAAGAAAAACTCTATAGTGTCAATTTTTTTTTAAAATGCATTACTCTAGTATCTTTATTAATATTAAAAAAAACGATAAATGAAAACAAAAGTCAGAAAAAGTAAGATTTACGAGGAATCTTTTTTCTTAATGTCAGAATAAGAAACTCTCACTCTTTTCTATGTAAAATTATCACCCTTATTTCATTTTAACCCCGCACCCTTTTATATTTTTTATTTAAAAGATTATGAGTATGGATTAGCGACATTTCTCTTACCTAAATGAGAGATCTTCAAAAAATCACACACTTTCATGATCCCCTCGATTAAATCGGACGCCCGAGAGTATTACAAATTCAATCACTGTTTTAACGGATTACTTATATTACTACGGAGTACATAATTGAGATTTACAATAACATGAATCTCAAAAGGAAGATTTTTATTTTATTTTAAATTTATTTCGTGTGGTGATAAATGATGAATCTCAATTGGCTAACTGAAGGACACCAACACCACAAGAAAGTGGTCAGTCATCATTCACCAACGTCCAAGCCCCCTCCAGCCTCCTGTCAATCAATACCATAAAAAAACAATAAACGCATCTGTGTCATCGAAAGGTCCAAATCGACCATCGAAGAGTACTTTGCCACCCCCAGGCGCAGGCCCCATCCCATACCCCACCTCTCACCCAACCCCTAACATGCAACAGTTACAGGTGTGATCCCGAGGTACACGACGACTGCTCTGCTGCTGACACGGCCTAAACTCTGGATTAAACAATTCACGCGTCCCTTTCTTTTCCCCAACTCCCAATTTTTGACCCGATCTCTCTGCGGCATTTTATCGAACACTTGATGTTCAAAGTTCCAAACTTTCCAACTCTGGGGGAGGAGCTTCAGTTGATTTTCGGCTAAGAAGGATGAGTTTCAGCGATAATGAAGCGGGAGGCGGGGATCTCAGGAAGCCGTTTCTCCACACGGGGAGTTGGTATCGGATGTCTACTACTGGAATGGATTCGAGGCAATCCAGTATGATGGGATCGGCCGCTGTCATCAGAGAAAGCGCCGTCTCCGTCGTCGCCTGCGTCCTCATAGTCGCTCTTGGTCCTATCCAGTTCGGGTTCACTGTAATGCTACTTTTTTTTTTCCTTCTTTGGGTTGCTTTAGATTCCAACTTCATATGATGTTTTTCATGCTTGTTTTGTTTCGATGATGTGCAATTTTAGTCTGGATATTCATCCCCAACTCAGACTGCGATCACTGAAGATCTGGGCCTAACTGTATCAGAGGTATAAAGTTGGGGTCTTTTCTTCTTATATGTCATTATTTTTGTTCATTTTGGGTGTTAACTTGAACATTTCTGATTCAGTACTCCATATTTGGGTCCCTCTCTAACGTGGGGGCTATGGTTGGAGCAATTGCCAGTGGTCAGATTTCGGAGTATATTGGTCGCAAAGGGGTATAATTTCAATCCCTAGCTATTAGCTACACATTGGTTCTTACTGAGATTACATGTTCTTAGTGATTACTGTATTTGAATTCAGTCTTTGATGATTGCGGCTATTCCTAACATAATTGGGTGGCTGGCTATATCATTTGCCAAAGTAAGTTTTGAATCTTTTGATAACTGTACTATTTGATGCTAATGTAACAAATTGACTTAATGCTCAATCTTGATATTTGGTTCCATTCTCAGGATTCCTCTTTCCTTTACATGGGAAGACTCCTTGAAGGATTCGGTGTCGGGATAATATCTTATACGGTACTCTTTGGTTTTGAATTCATATTTTAAATGAGTATTATTATCTGGAAGAAACTTGACTGGTAATTGCTATATATGTTTTGTTATCGTAGGTGCCTGTGTATATTGCTGAAATAGCACCTCAGACCATGAGAGGAACCTTGGGTTCTGTCAACCAGGTTGATTGTCCTTTTTTGGCGGCTTCATGGTTTCCTTTTGGAATTTGCTGTCACTAATGAAATTGACCTTCCTCCATTTACCGCCTTACTGGTGTTTGTTAGCTTTCAGTCACAATAGGCATTCTGCTGGCTTATTTGCTGGGACTTTTCGTCAACTGGAGAATACTTGCAATTTTAGGTAAGCCTCATTTAAGATTCGCTGACAAGACAATGATAGAAATGATTAGATCACTTAGTAACGTTATATTTTTATGATTTGTTTTGTAAACATACCATATATATTTTCCGTTGTATTGTTGAGTGATGTCATCTTAGCATTGCTCCAACTGTTTCATACCTCTCAGCTGTGTCTCTAGTGAACCATAGCTAGTCAAGAGGCTTCACAAACGAGGGTTTTGTTTTGCATCTATATAGTCAGTTAAAATCTCTGCATCTACAACCCTTAACCTCCCTAGGTGCTTTCCAATTCCAACATCTGTCAGATACCTTCATCTGGGAAAAATGGATTTTTTTGTCAAAGCATTGTGCCAAGGTGTCTAATTGAAGGCAAAGGACACCTTGACTATTCTCTAAATACTTAAGGCTTAGTTTTGGAAAATGAATATGTCTAAAACTTGGGGGCTTTACTGGAACTGTGAACATGTAGTGGAGGCATTGCATAAAAGAAATTGTAATTGGTAAGAACAAAGTTGGAAATACTTTCTGAAATTTCATAAGGGCAAAGAGAATATCAGCCGTGGCACATGTGATTGCAAAAATTTAATGAAGAATGCTAAAATTGATCTGCAAAGGATAAATGTAGGGATAATCAAGAAATCATTGCTTGGATGTTTAATCATTTCTTGATTCCCAAGAACCACACCTGGGTACATATTGGCATACTGCTATACCATATCAATTTCATCACCAATACTGCTAGAAGACGGAGAGATGATGACACCAATGATATAGACATATTATGGATGAACCAGTCTAAAGCTAGATCATGAGATTGGAACCTATGAGCATATATAACCCCACATGAATTCACCATGTGTGGGTTCTAAGTCCCATACCTTGGCTAATCATGATTCATGACATAAGAGAAGATGAACTTCTGATTTCATTGGTGCTTGTTTAGTTTGCTAATCATGTTTTCATTTGAATTCTCTGTTAAAGGTAAACCTTCTGTATTTTTTAGTATCCAAATGCTCATGAAAAGCTGCAGCATTAGGAAGATTATTAGATTTATCTATTTGCTTAAAGTCTTTGGTGTATGGTTAGTTGTGCGTGTAATAACTCATAAGCAGGTATGTGTAATTGTGCATATACTAAGCAAGTGTGAATTTTCTCGTCCTTCAGGAATATTGCCTTGCACCATACTGATACCGGGGTTATTCTTTGTTCCGGAGTCTCCTCGGTGGCTGGTATATTTATATACTGCAAGTTCTGTTTGATCTAGATGTAATCACTTCCTTGTGATTGAGTTATTTTGGTGAATATTGGTAGGCAAAAATGGGGATGACTGAAGAGTTTGAGATGTCTTTGCAAGTTCTTCGTGGATTTGATGTTGATATAACGGCTGAAGTCAACGACATTAAGGTAACCTTGATTGTATCCGTTTATGCAAGGATGCATCCTCTGCTTTGACCTGACTCCTACTGGAATTACTGAGAGCAATATGTCAGCCTTCTCTCAAAGAAACTTATCGAATGGTGGGTATGATATTCGTTATGCAGAGGGCTGTTGCATCCGCGAACCGAAGGACTGCCACAGTAAGGTTTGGAGAACTCAAGTTAAGAAGATACTGGCTTCCATTAATGGTAATCTGTCATCTTGAGTCTTTTGTCCATCCCCTTTTTTTTTATTAGCTGTTGATTAGATATAAACAGGATTAAAATATCTGATGTTGTGCAGATAGGAATTGGACTATTAATTCTGCAACAAATGAGTGGAGTCAACGGTGTTCTGTTTTATTCCAGTACCATTTTTGAAGAAGCTGGTAAACTCAGACTGGATTGAAATCTTGAAAACACTTCACATATCACAATTGCATTTTTTTCCCAGTGCTATAAGATAGATCGTGAACTCATTTGGTCCTCTTAATTTTGATCAGGGGTCACATCTACCAATGTTGCTACACTTGGACTCGGTGCAGCTCAGGTACGAGAGTGGAAGTGCCGAACAGTTTTGGTTTGCAAAATTGTATGATGCTTTTTCCTTGAAATATTGATCCGTGTCACATTAGGTTTTGGCAACGGTGGTTACTACATGGTTGGCAGATAAAGCTGGTCGGAGGCTTCTTCTTCTGGTAAGTTAGGCTCGGAGATTTATTTTCATTTGTAGAGTGATTACACACTTGGAGTTCGATGAAAACTGAATTGTTTCTCTTCATGTAGATATCGACAATTGGGATGACAGTTAGCCTTTTGGTGGTTACTGTTGCATTTTTCATAAAGGTTTGCTGCAGCTCGTCGAAACCTTTGTTTCTTTTATTTTTTTGACATTCCAGACCTATCTAATCGTTCTAAAAGACTGATTCGCCAAGTATGTTTGATTTCAGGATTTTGCAACTGAAGGATCTATCCTGTACACTGCATGTTCAATTCTCTCAGTGGTCGGAGTTGTGGTATGTTACTGTTCTTTTTGTCATGTAACTTTGTATGATTAAAACCAAAAATAAAATTTATTTGTGTTACACAAACTTCCTTCACAAGTAGATTCAAACGATGCCATAGATGATGAAATTGAAAAACATAATGTTAAAACTTTTGTCTCTGTATATGTTCAGTACTTCTCTTTATTGTCAAAATCAAGTCCCTAACGTCGTTCCAATCGGTATCTCTCTTCAGGCGATGGTAATCACTTTCTCCCTCGGAATGGGACCTATACCATGGGTTGTAATGTCAGAGGTAACAATATTGTCTTACATTATTGCCATTACGATAAAAAAAAAAGGGAAATTCCGTTTGGTGCCCCTCAGGTTTTGACAATTCCGCTTGGTGTCATAAGGTTTTATTTTGTTCGGATGGTGCCCCTGAGTTTTGTCAAAAGTCCGCCTCATGCCCAAAACTCATATTTTCACTTTTTTATATCAATAAAATGGCCCATTGTTTTTCCTTATTTCACAAGACCCCATTTATTTTTAACAATGAATAAAACTACCTATTATTTAACTAAATCCAACATAAAAGTGAAAAAAAAACACCTTATGTATTTTTTTCAATAAAATCACACATAATTTCCAAAATTTTAGCAAAAACTCACCCATTGTTACAAAATTTTTTAGAAGAAAATCAACCTTTATTTTTAACATTACACAAAAGATTAATTATTTTTAATATTTTGCAAAAAAAAATCTCATTATTTGTCAAACGTTGTACATACAGAATATACCACCCATTATTTATATAAAAAAAAATTGCATCAATCCACCCTCATATTTTTTGAAAAAAAAAATTGACCTATAAATTACAAAAAGGAAAAAAATCATGAAACCATACTTTTGATATAAAAAAAATCTCCTTTATTCTAATTGAGTATTGGGTAAAAAAAATCCACCCCTCTTATTCATCAATCCACCCTTTTGTTTTTACATTACTTTTTCAATAAAACTCTAATCGAAAATTGGGTTAGATTGATCAATTAGGATGGTTCATGCTGGGTCAACTCGATCCGATCCGACATTTTTGGGTCACGTGAAACCCAAAGACCTGATTTTAAAAGAAAATGATAATTTTAATGTATTTCTTTCTTATACAATGAACTATTGTGGCTAAATATTAAATTGAAAAAAATAATAATTCCGGGTTTACAGATTGAACCGAAAAAAATATATACTACTAAAATATTGAGCCACCATATGATCAACCACATTTACAATTGTTAAAATTTAGTGAATTATAGGTTAAATATTATTTTGGAAAACAATAGGTGTTAAATATTATTTTGGAAAGTAACGAGTGTTTTTATTTTATTGTTTTCAATGTATGGAAAATAATATGTCTTTTGTATAATTTTAAAAACCGTAGTGATTTTGTTTTAAAAATTTTGAAAGAAGGGTGATTTTGTGATAAAAGTTTTGAAAATAATATGTGATTTTGTTAAATTTTAGAAATAAAGGTGGGTTTTTCAATTTTATCTTAAATAATAGGTAATTTTGTTCATTGTTAAAAGTAAAAGAGGTTTTGTGAAATAAGGAAAAATAATGGGCCATTTTATTGATATAAAAAAGTGAAAATATGAGTTTTGGGCATGAGCCGGACTTTTGACAAAACTTAGGGACACCATCCGGACAAAATAAAACGTTAGGGCACCAAACGAAATTGTTAAAACCTCAGAGGCACCAAACGGAATTTCCCAAAAAAAAACGAGAGATAAGTACTCATTCTGACCAACATAGTTACCGCGCAGATCCTTCCTGTCAATATAAAGAGTTTAGCTGGAAGCATTGCCACACTAGCCAATTGGTTCATGGCTTGGGTGGTCACAATGACTGCAAATTTGCTTTTGAATTGGAATGCTGGAGGTATTTTCCCCATCAATCTCCCTTCTGTACTGAATTTACCCTTTCCTTTTTACTGTCGGATTCCCAAGCCGACTGTTGATCTGTTAGCTTTGTGACTTGAAGTCCTGCATTACTCCTATGGGAAGTTGGAGCAACCAAGTATGTGAAATCTTTGCCTCTAATCTGAACAGGAACATTCGCCATCTACATGGCGGTGGCTGCTTTTGCTATTGCATTCGTGTACATATGGGTTCCGGAGACAAAGGGGAGGTCATTGGAGGAGATTCAAACATCCTTCAAACGATGAGCTTATTGATACCCCGGAAGCAAGAAGTTATGGCTTCCAGGCAATTTATTAGCGATCTTGGAAGACTCAGCAACGGCGCAGAAGAACTCAATGTGGCATTACTGTTATCATAAAAGAGATCAAAGGGAGATACCAAATTCTGCAACCATTGCTACAATTTCCTATTCTTTCAAGCCGCCAAGTATTTGTTATTTTTGTACCAAGTCAGTGAACAACATTTTGGATAGGTAAAGAAATGGCTTGCAATCCAAAACGTCGTCGTTGGAGTTTTTATGCCTATGATGTGAACCTGCCGTTAATTCCCGCGTCTGACATTGCATTAATCCACAGTTGCTTGACTGACTTTCAAGTCGTCTTCTTCAATTCCATGATCCCCTTGGGAAATTCTCTCCAACCTTCCTATGCAACAACTTACAGTTAATGTAATTGGGCTCCACATTTCTTGTGTTCATTCACAATTTCCACACTTTACGACGAACAATTGACAAGTATAGACTGCATTACGTTCACACTTTGTCGTCGTCTGGGGAAGTCATGCCATGTATCGAGCAGGTTTTTACCCGGAGTAGAGCATTAACCGCCCTGGGAGCAAAACTGATGAGCAATCGCTTTTGGCCATGAAATCCAAGATTTCGTGATATTTGGGATAAATTCATTATAATAGATTGAAATTGTTGGGTAAACATAAAACGGGTGATAAATAAGATGTGGTAAAATGTATATTGATTTATGACAAGTTTTAAGATTTTAGACAAGTTGGTAGGGATCTCTCCTTCGAATTTACATCACCAGTTCATCACCAACAGCACTTGTTTATGATATAAACTCACCAGCCATTGCTGCATTTTCCCCACAAGCTTACTTAACGTTGGCCACTTAACAAAGTCCAGGAAAAATGCAACCTTTACTCTCTATGATCATCATCAGCATCTCAATCTTGCAGTCCATTGCTCCCCATTCCTCCATCAATATTAGCCATCGCCCTGGGAGCGAAACTGATCAGCATGCACTCTTGGCCATCAAATCCAAGA
Source organism: Persicaria tinctoria (assembly GCA_037127255.1). Lineage (NCBI taxonomy): Eukaryota > Viridiplantae > Streptophyta > Magnoliopsida > Caryophyllales > Polygonaceae > Persicaria > Persicaria tinctoria. The sequence continues at coordinate 16,483,300 of JBANSL010000012.1, forward strand.
TTTCGTGGGATCCTAACCGGTTCCTGAGCTCGTGGAACGAGTCCTTACCCTTGTGTGAATGGCAGGGTATCACATGTGGCCATAGGCACAGACGAGTGGTCAGCTTGGACCTCTCCTCCACTGGCTTGGTTGGCACCTTGTCTCCTTCTGTAGGGAACTTGAGCTTTCTCCATGAGCTTAAGCTGTTCAACAACACTTTCCAAGGCGGCATTCCCTCTCAAATCGGCCATCTGTCTAGGCTGCGCACTCTGGACTTGAGAACTAATGAATTCGGAGGAGAGATCCCTACCAACTTGTCTCGTTGCTTACATCTAACCCAGCTTCTTCTTGCCGCGAACAAGTTGACAGGGATGATTCCTGTCGAGCTTTCGTCCCTGCCAAGTCTGAAATGGTTCAAGCTTTCCAACAATACCTTGACGGGTCGATTACAGACAATAGGGATCACGAACATGACTTCCTTGGAGAAACTAACCTTGGAGGGAAATCGCCTGGAGGGGAGCATCCCGCATGATATAGGACAGCTCAAAGGACTTATCACTCTTTTCCTTGGCCAAAACAGATTATCCGGTACGATCCCACCATCCTTCTTCAATCTGTCCTCTTTGAAATTCCTTTACTTGGGTAGCAGTGGAATTCATGGGCAACTTCCACATGATCTTGGCCTCCTCCTTCCTAAACTCCAATTTATTCAAATCAGCAATAACTATCTAAGTGGGTCTGTCCCGGGGTCGTTGTCCAACCTCTCTGAGCTTGTAGAGATTGATATTTCAAATAATAGGTTTGCAGGGAAGTTCATGTTCAGTGGAAAGAATATGCAGAAGCTCTCATGGATAAGTATGGACTCTGCATTTACCGGGGGGGATAAAGCCAATGATGTTAGCTTCTTAGAAACTCTAACAAACTGCAGCAGTTTACAAATCTTGGAGGTTGGATTGAATGATTTTGGAGGGGTCTTGCCTAATGCCATAGTTAACCTTTCCACAAATCTAAGGTTCATAGATTTGCACAGCAACCGAATATCTGGGATCCTTCCATTAGGGCTAAGTAAGTACGTAAATTTACTTGGCTTGCGTTTGGATGACAATCAATTAACAGGCCCTATCCCAGCTGACATCGGTCAACTGAAAAACCTGCAGAGAGCCTTTTTTGCCTATAACAACTTGTCGGGAAACATTCCGCCTTCCTTGGGAAACCTTTCTTTTTTAAGTGATTTCAGAATAACTAGCAACAATCTTGTAGGACAGATACCTCCAAGCCTTGGAAACTGCAAGTATTTACTTAGGTTGTATCTTTCTGAGAACAACATCAGTGGAGTCATACCTCCAGATCTGTTCTATGCTTCAGGATTAGTTGAGCTGGTGATCGGTGAAAACAAACTGCAAGGATCATTACCAATTGAAATCAGTAACCTGAAGAACTTGGTTACTTTGGATGTATCCAGGAATATGGTTTCAGGTGAAATCCCGAGTAGCCTTGGCAGCTGTACTAGTCTTCATGTGTTATACATGGGAGGCAACTCTTTCTCTGGCTCGATCCCTCCATCATTAAGTTCTTTGAAAAGCCTTCAAGATCTAGATCTTACTCAAAACAACTTGTCTGGACAAATTCCAAGTTATTTGTCCGACTTACCCTTGGTAAGTCTACATTTATCCTACAACAACTTTGAGGGTGAGGTTCCAGTTAAAGGAATTTTCTCCAACGCAAGTGCAGTGTTACTCGATGGCAACACAAAGCTTTGTGGAGGTGTGCCTGAGCTACACCTTCCAACTTGCCCTTCACAAACAAAGCCGAAAAGGCGAAAAGTCTCCTTGAAAGTGCTGAAGATCATCATCTCTACTGCTGCAGCCGGTGTGCTAATTGCTGCACTAGTGATAGCATTGCTCGTCTATTTTCTCTACTCACGGAGAAAGATGAAATCTGAATCGTCTGGATCACCGGACATCAAGGCTTTCTTGGAAGTGTCTTACCGAATGCTGTGGGAGGCAACAGAAGGGTTTTCTCCCTCAAATCTTATTGGTGCCGGTGGATTCGGCTCTGTTTACAAAGGAACCATCCGCCAAGATGATGCAGATTTGCAGGTTGCAGTCAAGGTAATGAATCTTCAAAACGAAAGAGCCAGCAAAAGTCTGATTGCAGAGTGTAAGGCCTTGAGGAACATCCGGCACAGAAACCTTATCAAAATCATCACAGTATGCTCGAGTATTGACTATCGAGGTACTGATTTCATGGCCTTGGTTTACGAGTTCATGCCAAGGGGAAGCCTTGAGAGCTGGCTACACTCGGTGGGATTCGTTGATGACCAAGGCGACGGAAATCAGCTGCACTGCTTAACCCTTCTTCAAAGAGTAAGCATTGTCGTCGATGTAGCTTGTGCAATGGACTATCTCCACAATGAATGTCCCACTCCGATCATCCACTGCGATCTGAAACCAAGTAACATCTTGCTCAACGATGACATGACTGCTCATGTTGGTGATTTCGGCTTAGCAAAGTTTCTTTTGGGAGCCTCAGGCACTGGGAACCACACCAGCTCAAGTCAAGTAAGAGGAACCGTTGGATATACAGCACCAGGTGATTCTTTCAATCTCAATACTGCATTCTTCATGGCTTCATTTATTCCCTATCATGTTCTGACATTTCTGTTACGCAGAGTATGGTCTCGGGAGCAAAGCGTCAGCAGAAGGCGATACATACAGCTTTGGGATCATCATTCTGGAGATGATGACAGCCAAGAAGCCAACAGATCCTATGTTCAATGAAGGCCTCAATCTTCGTGACTATGCGAAATCAGCACTGCCCAGTCAGATGAGGGAAATCATTGACCCAAGATTGATTGATGATGACAGAATGTGGATAGCAAGAAACAATGCTGACATCAGGAAAACCGAGTGCATGAAGTCGTTGATCAATATTGGAATACAATGTTGTCTAGAGCTACCACACGACCGAATGCCTATGAAAGAAGTGGTCAATCAGCTCAAATCAGCAAAACAAAACCTCCTTGGCAGAACTTAGAAGTTAGAAGCATATAAATCTATAAATTAATCTCAAGTCGTCCTGCTTTGAACCGTTATTTGACTTATTTCATCTCTATGTATCCACCTGTGCAAGTTTCTTATTTCCCATCAATGAAAATGAGTTCATCTCCGATCTCAAATTCTATCAGTACCTGTGTGAATCTAGTTCCTTCTAGGTGCTTCTTCGAATCACAATCCCTTTCTAGGCCTATTTTCCCCCAATTTAGGATTTAATAATCCCTGATTGGGATTCATACTCTACTGCTTCACTAGTTTGAGCTTTAATGCTTCACATTCGGTATTATTCGGATCAAATGCGATTGCGATACTGAAAAACCTAATGCTTGCAGGGATTTAATAGGTTTTTAAAAAATTATGCATGATTCAAATCGAAAAGTTAGGGTTAGGGATAAAGATTTTACCTTCCCGGCGAAAAGAAGAGGGTGGTGTACCAACACTCGATCGAATTGGCAAGTACTGAGCTGAAAGCATAATTTGGATCGAATTGGTTCAGTTTATAGATTGGATCGCTCCAAACCTAAAACTTTCTTCTGTACTATTTTGGACGAAATTTAAGAAGTGAATCAGTGATAAACTGATAATGGAAAGGGCCGTTTTAGGAAGAGCCCTCATGTTTTTAGTAATAGCATTTGCTAGCACTAAGTTTTACGATATTCTGAAAATACATACATTTGAAGAGAGATTAATTAATACGGAGTACTATTAGTAACTATCATCCTTATTCCGACCCGTAACCCATCGGGTTGAATCTGTCGACTCGACTAGTCCAACCCGTGAACAAATCTACCCTTGCCCTTAGCTTTCCCCACAAAAAAAAACCCTCAATCAATATAGATATTTGAAAGGGTCAGTTTTTGTAATTAAGTTTAATTTCGGCCTCCATTTGCAATACAGCTATTTTCTGCATTTTTTACATTTCAAAAGTTGGGTTATGTTTTGCAATTTTCTATAGTTGGGTTGACGGAGTTACGGAAACGGGAGAACGCGAACATTTGGGAAATTTCCCGCCGTTTCTTCATCCTCTCTCAAACTACGATCCAACTTTGCAGTCCCTGTAGTCTTAACCTGGATTTCCATTTTCCCGCAATCGTCCTGAATTCAGGTACTTTATCCTCTTTTAAGTTATGATTTTTTTTCCAGATACTGAAATTAGGGTACCAGTGGCAGTTGTTCATTGCCACACTTCTCTCTAATTTCTTTTCCAATTCCAATTTTCACTGAAATTATCAGAGAGAAGATGATTTCTTCTTCAATTTATACACTTACAACTTCAGGTTATATTAAACAAAGAAATTTGGTTCGCATTCGAACGAAGAGACATGAATTAAATCCGACACAGATACAGAACCATTGCGCTTATTCGATTCGTCGCTATTTAACTGCTAGAATCCCCAATCTGGATTGTATCTGTGCCAGTTTTTTACTGCAATTGATTTCGGCTTTGATCCTCTACAACTTCAGATACTTCAGCCTGCAAATGAAGGAAACACATTTAGGTCTTTTAGCCACTAATTAGGGTTTGTACCTTGTCTATCTATAAACCCTATCAAATTAGGACAATTGATTCAGGTGTCATATCCATAGTTGATTGATATACCTTTGCTCTTCATCACTTAATTTGTATGCTTTGTTGTTTCCACCATTGTTTCTATAATTGGGAAAAGGCACTTGACCAGTCTCTATTTTGTTGACATCTTCAACCAGCTTCTCGTAGCGCCTCTTCATTTCGTCTGCTGTCTTCCCACCTCCCACTGCTCTTGCCAGCTTCTGCCAGCGGTCTGGTGTATCCTTGTCGTAGATTGCCAACGCATTCTCAAACAGCTTATTTTGCTTAGCTGTCCATGATGAGTTTGATCCCATCTTCCAGACAATACAAAGGCAACTGCTGGTGTTTTCGGGTTTGTCTTGAAAATATTTCAGTCCATCTCTATTTATACTCTTTAAAAGGGGTTTAGGTTGAGCTTGAGGTTGGTGCACTAAAATATTCGAGGGCTGCAACTTTCTAAGGGAATCAGGGGGTGAACTGTGGTGCAGTTTTAGTGTAACATGCAAGTTCACATGGATTTGCAAGTAAGCTTTGGCTCTTAGAAGCATCAGTACAAGAAGATCTTGGTTGGTCCATGAAAAGTTATTCCCTCATATCAGCTTTCATTTTCTTGTCCTTCTTACTTCATTGTCACTTATTTTCCCTTTCCAATATTCCAGCTTGTGGGGCCAAAGGATAAAGAATTATTCAAAAGTAATATGTTGGTTTTGCATGTTCAAATGTTTACTATCATCCATTTCATTCATGTTCCGTCATTCATAGAGTCCGGGTTAGCTGTATTTGTGACAAAAGTGCCTTATACCTCTTTTATGCCTTTTGCAATGGGGTTAAATTTGAATGTGGCAATTTATGTAGTCTTGTTGTTGATCTGCTCAGTAAAAAAAAACGATGCTTTACTTTTGGCTGTCAGCATGAGTAGTCCAATGGCTATACTTTACTCAGTTTACTGTCATTACTGAAGTCACAAATATAATGCCTCTTGGGAGTCAGGCCAAATGTCTGGTTCATTTGTGTTGAACTAGTTTGTCTCAATGTATCTGCTGATAATTCATATCTTAGCTGCAGCATTTTGATTTAACTCCCTTTTCTGAGAATTCTGTTGGTGTATTTTTTTTATCATCTAAAGTTTATACTCGTGATTTCCACTCTGTCATGCAATTAACGAGCATTACTCTTCAATCTAGGGGCCGTTCAAGTTTTTTTTGGGGGGGTCATAAGACTCATAACCTTGTCTTTGGACGTGCTTCCATGCTTTGCATTTATGTTCCACAACTGATATTGGATGAAATTTACGAGATATAGATACTTTCAGTCTAGATCATTTTGTTGTTGAGATGCCATAACTAAAACCACAGGATCAACTAAATAATACAGTATAAAGAGTCCATGGTAATTCTTCTGGACATTACACTTCAGGCATGGAATAAGTTTAGTTATAAGAATAATGTGCATCATCCACGTCTTTGTAGATAAGAATTATCTGTCACTACCCTTCTCTTTCAATTCATGAGCTTTATACCTCTACTCTATGGACCTGAAGTGCAAGTTGAATAAGGACCCTCCGTGACCCCAAAGGCTGATGCTTATTTACAGAATCAGAGTACTACTTCAATTTGTATCCATTGGAAGTGGGGAAGACAGATATCTAACTTCTATCATATTTGTTCTTCCATTTCTTGTCTATTAGTTGGTTATGGTTGGCATCCTTTTCGAAAAGAAATGATGAGTAAAGGGCCATCTAAACCTGCTTGCTTGGTAATTGTTATTACATTCATTGCTGTAATTACATAATCCGTAGGCAGAACTTCCTATATCCATAAATATAATGAAACTCTCACCATGTTATTGCAAAATAAATAAAAACTTAATCGTATTAGAAATCATCAACTTCAGTGCCTCTTTCATCATATTAGAAGCTCACTAAGAATTTTTGTAGCAACTTACTTATATTATTGAAGTTTATGCAAATGTCTTTAAAGTATTATGTATATCTTCAATTTTTGGCTGATGCTATGTTTGCTGATTGTTCTGAAGTAGAAGTTGATCTGCTTTCGAATTATAGAAAGTAATAGTTAAAACTTGAATGTCTCTTTCAGATCTGTGCAGCAGTTGTGATTTGGAATAGAGAAATATTGCAACAGCACTATAGTATTTGCTAACTTGCATCACAATGTTTCCCTCCCTTTTCTTCAAAGAAAAAAAGGAAAAAACGTCCGGTGGAAACTAATGCTACACGTCTGATGTGTGATTTATGGGCAAGTGGAATCCTTATCATCAATGTTTATTCCTCATGGAGTGTGATACGATCCCTTTCGTCCTTTCACTTCGTAAGCTTTAAGAACCTTTTTACTCAATTTCGGATCCCTCTTTTCAAGTTGCCTCTTAATCTTCATTTCAAGCTTTATAGAACCTCTGTTATTAGTTATTTTGGGCCAAATCTATTTGTCGTTACGTGCCCTTGTAAAGATAAATAAGAGCCTGGATATTCAGATACTGATGCTTAGCTCCACCATCCTGAAAGGGCAAGCAAGATGGGATTAGTTTTAACATTTGGTTCAAGACTTCAAGATGATATACCAAATAATGATAATGTATATACACAATAATAACAAGATCTGTCTTTTGACTGATAGGAATCTGGACTGAAGAGCCTTCTGCAAGCAATAACGACAGACACCGTCAAAGTGTCTTTATCTGTTTTCTTCAACTCAGCAAAGATAAGGGAAGATTCACAAGATCATGCTGATCAATCAAATGAATACCCAAATTTGAGCTCTTTAATGCTGCTTACTTTGCCCATTGAGTGTGGTGATCAGCAGGAAGTGATTGATTAAGCCGAGATGTTCACCAAAGATGAGTTCTATTCTCATTCACAGTTGCCATTGTGTATCAATTGAAAATCAGGCAAGTTTACATAAATTCCATATGAAAAGTGAAAGCAGTATTGTATTCTAAATGGGTCCTCCCCTATATGTCCATATCCTTCAAACAGCACTTGTTCTTCCAATGTATAGTCTGTGAAGCAAATGGGCAAGTATATCTCTTTTAATATACCCTCAAAAGCCTTCTGTCTATCAAATATTTGTGATGCGCAATCAGATATTATCGCGGATTAAACTTTTTGCTATTGTTTATCTAACCTATTCCATGAGCTACAAAAATATATTTATGCCTTTTATCTTATAAATAAATTTGAGGGGTTTTCGATCAACGTCATAAATATTTTAGGTTTTTTTTCTGTAAAATATCGGTCTACCTGACGCATGACTCTTGCCGGCTGGATCACGTGTCGGGGTTACCTTCGTTAACAAAAATACTAGAGATGTATTGCGTTAATATTATCCTACCTATATTAAAACCGAAGCATAGCGTCCTATGTAACGGTTTTTCATTGAGTGTGGTGATTATCGATCATCCGTCATAATAATTTTAATAGATCATCAATCATATATTTATCGATCATATGATTAAAAGTGACGACAGTCATAATAATTTTAATTTTGAAAAGGGGAAAATAAAAATAAAAATAAAAAGATTTCACTCATTTGTTGGTTTCAACTACTTCCTCCGTAGCCAAGTAATACGGCCATTTGGGTTTAAGATGTATTTCAATTTCAATTTCAACTTCAATGATTTAAGGCAAATCATCGGGAGTAGTTATCTACTCCTCTACTTAAAGTGTTTTGCAGAAGTTTTAGTATAAACTAGTGTAATACCCGTGCCTTGAAGGCACGGGAGTTTGATCCATTTCAATTTGAATATCATTTTATATATCTATATCTATAATATATACTATATTAATATATACTTGTTTATAACAAAAATATGTATAAAGTTTTTTTTATAGTTTATAAATTAGTTGGAAAGAGATACAATACAAAATTTTAAAATGATTTAATAAGGTAAAGTAGTAATAATACTCAAACACACCACCTAATATAATTGAAATAAATATATAATTATTGTCGTTAAGATAAATCTAAAAAAGGAAAATATATATATATAAGCTCCCATACAAAGATTAAAAAAATCATAAGCACATGATTGTGCGAATACTTTTGAAGTTATGTAGATATATATAACTTATTCATTATTTTCATTAAAAAGATGGCTAGAAAGAGAGGGAAATTAATAGTGAAAATAAAGGTAAGATGGTAAAAATAAAAATATCCTAAAAGGTAGAAAAGTGATATAAGAAGCCTCGTCCAAGATATAAAATAAGCATTAGTAATGCTTGTAAGTCTTAAAATATTATTTATTTTTCGATAGTCATTTAAGATGCCTAAAATAAGTAAATTGTAAGAAAAAAAAACTTTTTTTTGGCTCTAACTGATTTTATAATTAATTTTTGAAATCGAGTATTCACAAATAGATTGTTTTTCCTAACTTCATAAAAAAAAACTTTTGCAAGCCTTAAAATATTGAAATTATAATAAGGGCCTTCGAGGTTGTATAAATTAAATATAGATGTAAAATATCATTTTGAATTTTTCTTCTTCAATATTTGAAGCCAAACACCCAGAATTTAATCTTAAAAGAGTGTTTATTTATTTTATTCAAATTTCACATTTTATTTTCTAAAAATTCTTCAATTTTTGTATGTAGATCTTAAAATGTTCTTTTTTTTTTTACTATTCCTAATAGCCATTTAAGATGTTTAGAATAAATATAATTTCTATCTGAAAAAAATATTAGGTTAAAAATTTAAATAGATGTCATTAGACTTGTCAAAACACAACCCGACCCGATGACCCGACCCGCCCGACCCGAAAAATTTCCGACTCGAACCTGGAAATTTTGACCCGAATTTTTTTTTCGACCCGAACCCGAAAAACCCAAAATTTTCCTAGTAATCTGGGTTTCGACCCGGTGACCCGATTGGCCCGGTAATTTTGACCCGGTTGATTTATAATTATATATAATTAAATTTTTTTATATATAATTAAAATTTATCAAAAAATTATCAAATCATGATTTGTTTAATTTAAAAAAGAAAAAATTGACAAACCCGAAATCGACCCGAAACCCGGTCAAACCCGAGTTCGAGTCAACCCGAAAAACCCGAAACCCGTTTTACCCGAAACCCGAAGTGACCCGACCCGAACCCGACCCGAATGACCCGTTTGACAGGTCTAGATGTCATGTAGAATGTGTAGAGTTAGTGTAAATTTATTCATTTTCGATAATTATTTTTTCTACAATTTCTGAAGGATAACATGTGCAAAAAAATCTCTTCTTAAAATTAATTACGTTTCGCTTCCATCTCCAAAAATATTTAAAAAAATTCAAGAAAAAAGATGTCTATACCATATAATATGTAAATTTTGAGAAGAAATATGATTTTGAGAATCATTGATTTTTATAATTACTTTTTATTTTGACATTTGAATTAAATATCTATCCATTTTTAATATGACTAATAAATATAATATTGGAAACAAATATTTAAACTTTCCTTAATAATATCGATTATTAAGAAAAGAAACTTTTGATTAGTATGAAAATAGGAAACAAATATGTTTAAAATAGAAAACGTGTATTTTAAAATTTCAGCAATAATATTGACCAATAAGAAAATACCATTTGAATAAAAAATTAAGTTTAATTGTGAGCGTGACACGTCAGCAAAATGCTAGCAGAATTAGTAATATTAATAGATTGTACGTTCTTTTTACCCAAACACAAAAAGGGCCCCATCGATCTACCAACGTACACTTTCAACTCACTTTGTAAGTTCTGTTTTTCTACTTGTATTAATTAACCAAACTTTAGTTTCAATTTATTCCTCTCACAGATTTCAGTTTGAAACATGCAGTGCGCCATGGACAATCTCCCGGAAGATATTGTGGAGGAAATTCTCATCAGATTGCACATCAAACCTGTCTTCAGATGCAGGTGTGTCTCCAAACAATTGAATTCCATCATTGCGTCTCCGAAATTCGGGCAAACTTATGTGCAAAGAGTCCGTTCGACTCCAATGCCACTCGCTTCGTGGCGCCTCTGGGGGATGCAGTATTTAACCCTATCAACGTCGGTGGATGGAAAGCGGTGGGGCCACCCCGGCCCACATGATTATCAATTGGTGGCCTCAAGCAACGGACTAATACTCTCTCATTATAATCCAATTAACCTATCATCGGATGATATTCAAGAGGAGCTTGTAAGGACGATTGATCTCCGTGTCTCCAATCCGCTCACCAAGCTATCAGTCAAGCTTCCTTCAATATCCTATCCCAACTCTTCTGGATGGAGATCAAGATTAGATAATTCATTTGGTATAGTCACGAAAACCGGCCAAATAGGAGGTGAGAATCCGACCTACATTACGTACAAAGTAGTGTTTATTCGAATCACGGGACGTCCCTCTTTCTTCTACTTCACCGTAATGATCTTCTCTTCGGATACTGGGAGTTGGATTACTCAGGAAATAGTAAGGTCCCATGGAAACATTACTTTGCCGGTTCTCACAAATGCCTCTAGTAACAAGGGTATCTTGTATTGGCATGATTGGTCCAAAAATACAATGACTACTTATGATCCCCATGACAACCCTAACCATTTTAACAACATCCAGTTGCCCAGAGTTGAGCGGAAAAACTGCACCGGTCTGGGTCTGATTCATTTAGGTCGAGAGGACTTGATAAAATATTGCATCATAGAGCGCCACCACTCTGGTATAAAGATGAACGTGTGGTGTTTAGTTGATTGCGATAAGGGAGAATGGTGCCTCGAGCAAAGTTTCCCAGTTTCTTCAGCTTGGAAAGGAATGTTGGGTGGTAAGATTAACGTGGTTGTTCCAGATCCTTCGAATGGAAAGCTTTGTTATTGTTTAGGTGAAGATGAGAAGGGAATAAGTGTTGTTGATTTTTCGAGTACTGCATGGGTACATAACGCTCCTCGTTGTGTTGCACTGTGTCCATGGGCATCCCCATCGGATTATCAGGGCCGGCCATGGGGGAGGGCAAGGCGGGCGACTGCCCTGGGCCTCCGATTTTACAGGGCCTCATATTTTACTAATTTTAGTATATATAATAAAACATTTTTAAAATTAACACAAATGTCTGTTGGTGTGATGGTTGTTGAATTGCTACGGGACATGCATGTTTTCTTATAGTCAAGGGTTCGAATCCCAGATTTAGCACAACTCTTAACATCCTAACCTTTTTTTTTATTGGTTAGGTCGCCCCACCTATTTCTCTTCATTTATGTAACTAAGTATGTGACCTCAATAAATTTCATAAAGTCATAGAGTATCAAATTATTAATTCAAATTTAAATGCAGCTAATCTTTTAATTTCATTTTATAATTATGTCATTCATGAACAATTTTAGTTTTATTAACATGAACATTCAAGAAAAAAAGATTCATATGGTCATATCTATATTTATATTAATTGAATTGAATGAAATAACATGTTTCAAGGAGTTTTAGAATATTATTTATATATATATATATATATATATATATATATATATATATATATATATATATATATATATATATATATATATATAGAAACACTAGGGTTTTGTGTTTAAAAAACAAATGACACAAATTTAAGCGTGCAGTATATAAATTATTTTTAATATTGTATAACTATAAATTTCATAGAGCAAAAGATTGATAAATATAGATTGCGTACGTAATCTGTACTATGGATTAAAACAATTTGTATAAAAATTTTAATATAAATTTTATCGGTGATTTTCTTAAAAATTCTTATTTTAAAGAGTTTTTTTTATAATTTTCCTTAAATATTAACAAAAATAATCTAAATTCTTTTAACATACTCATCTTAAGATATAAAAAAAATTAAAAATTACATATAAAATTTATAATTTATAAAATTATGACCCGGGCCTCCAAAATTGATTGGATGGCCCTGCGGATTATGGTCACACTAGGAGCCAACAAGCTTGGGAGTGCCTTGGCTACCGATTTTGGGTTTTCTCTCTTTTTTTCCGAATATTCTATTTTATTTTTATGTGTATTCTTCTTAATAATCTTGTTATGAATCATGGTTCAGTAATAGTAGGGCTGCCAAATGGTACGGAAATTACCAAACCAACTACGTACCAACCACAGACCGATTATGTTGGTAACCACATTTGTGGTAACCAACATGGTGGTAACCACATGAAGATGATACGGTAATGGTAATGAAATCTGAATATCATGGTTACCGAGTATATATATAATTTTTTTAATTTAATGTTTTATTGTTATGACCTTTCAGTTTTAAGTTTTTAACTTATATTTTGTGTTTTGATTTTGATTTAAATTGGTCATTTTTATTTTTTCTACTAGAAACAATAGGAACATTTTGAATGTTTGAAGGTTTTGAACTTGTTTTGTTTGAACTTACAGAAACATTTTGAATGTTTGAACAATTGAACTTTGTTTGTTTCTTCAAGACTTTGAACTTCGTTGGTTTGAATTGGTTTGTAATTTAGGTTGCGAACTTGATTTATTTGAACTTTTAAAAGATGGTAACCATATTATTTTTTGTAACCATATTTTTTTTGTTCGATGATTTTGATAACCGCCGAGAGGCAGCTAAGGGGTTTCAAAAAAATACAAACAAAATTAAAGCTTGGTAACCATAGTAATGTACCGATGGTACGCGGTATGAAAATTTGCGTACCACCAGTTTGTGGTTGGTACGTGGTAATCGTCATTTTTTTGTGGTAACCGTACCATGCCAACCATAAGTAATAGGTTATTGGATGATAGAAATAGGGAAATGGCTACTGATCTTGACTACATTTTTGGTGCATGTTATCTTTTTTATGTGTGTATTTTAATGGAAACTTTAAAATAACTTCCAATATGTTTCTAATGCATTATATATGTTAATGGCCTTCTCTTTTAATGGTGGTGAATAGGGGTGTTATTTGAACCGAACGAGTCGAGCTTGACATGTTCAAGCTTGTTCGTTTGTTAAACGAGCTCGAGCCGAGCCGAGCCTAATTTTTTAAACGAGCTTTTTATTTTGTTCAGGCTCGGCTTGTTTAGAAAATGAACGAGCTCGAGCCGAGCTTTTTTAGAAATTTAAGTAGTTCTTCTTGGTTATAACATGTTAACTTAAAGGAAATTTTAGATATTCCATAAAATTCGAGCTATTCGAACTTTATTCGAACAAACTGAGCTTTCAACTGAGCTTAAAATTTTGTTCAAGCTCGGCTTGTTTAAATAAATAAGCGAGCTCGAGTCGAGCTTTTTCGAGCCGATTCCGAGCCGAGCTCGAGCTGTTCAGTTCATATAACAGCCCTAGTGGTGAAGCTGAGCATATTCAATTTATAGTGTGGTAAATCCTAGCCCTAGAGTTTTATTTTTATTTTGTGGAATTTTTTTACGTACTCAACTTCTTAAACTTAAATTAATACTCCGTATGACAATAGAAGTTTGGTGGAATATCTGCGGTCTGCTTGTTTCCAACGATTAAGTGTATTCTTTTTTTAAATCTTTTTATGAATAGTGGTTCATTAATAGGTTATTGGATAATCGAAATAGGAAGATGGATACGAGCCTTGGGTCTACTTTTGGGATATCTTTAAGGGCTTGTTTGAAAATGGTATGTAGTAGATACATGATATAGGATATACGTTTGAGATATAGATATTAAGATATGAGTTGTCCATGTCATCGGCATAGACAAAAAAGTATTGCAAATGTTGGCCACGATAGATGAAAAGGAAGCATCCGCAACCGAGTTTATGGATCCTGCCTCAAAAGCTTTCATTTTTACAAAATTCAAAGGTGGAATCCACGGGCAAAATCTTAGTCGGGGGAGGGGGGTTGGTGGTTCTTCAATGGAGCTCAAAGAGGCGATGAGTACAATTTTTGAGTTTTGTATATCAAATCAAAACATAATTATTTTATAAAAATGGAAAGGACTTTGATATTTTTTTTTGTTATTTATCTTGTCAATAGATAAAATGGTATGTTGCTAATAGACTTTATTTTTCATGTTGTGAAAAAAAAAATCAAAGATTTCATAAAAAATAAAATAAAAATACACAACTGTATCAAAACAAGAATACACCAGTGAGGAGGAGAGGGTTGTTTGTTTGGAGTACAAACAGATTAAGAAGGAAGCCAAGGTGTCTTGGTTAAGGCTAATGAGAGGCCTTTGGGTAGAATGTATAAAGCTCTAGATGAGAAGGGTGGAGAACGACTCGTATCAAGGGTAGAGGTGGAGCAAGTTAATCCCTTTATATAAAAACAAGGGTGATGTGCAGCAATGCGAAAACTACAGAGTTATTAAACTCCAGCCACACGATGAAGATACGGGAGATAGTTATTGAGCTAAGGTTACGAAGGGATGTTTGTGTCCGAGAACCGATTCCGTTTTATGCCAGGGCAGTCGACTACAAAACCCTTACACTTGATGAGACGTTTGGTAGAGAAAATACAGGGAAAGGAAAAGGAACCTACACATGGTTTTTATTGATTTAGAGAAAGCTTACAACAAAGTACCAAGAGAGCTCATTTGGGAGTGTTTGCAAGCTAAGGATGTTCCAAGGTCATACACAAAGATTATCAAAGAAATGTTCGAGGGTGCGATGACTAGTGTGGTCCCCTCTATAGGGGACACTGAGTACTTCCCAGTGAGGGTAGGGCTTCATCAAGGATCGGCCCTTAGTCCTTTCCTTTCACTTTGGTCATGGACGTAATGTTGGGACCTATCTAGGACGAGATCCCATGGTGTATGCTCTTTGCGGATGACATTGTAGTAGTGGATGTGATGAGAGCTGGGGTGAATGGTAAATTAGAGCGGTGGAGAGAGACTTTGAAAGGCAAGGGCTTCAAACTAAGTAGAACTAAGATTGAATATTTGGAGTTCAGCGTGAGAGTTAAGGGAGACATGAACCAAGACGTGATGTTGGGTGAGGATGTTGTCCCGAGAAAAGATAGCTTCAAGTATTTAGGGTCGGTAATGCAGAGTGGCGGAGGTGTGGATCGGATGTAAATATCAAACATCGGATTCAAAGGGGATGGCAGAAGTGGAGGGTTGCGTCAGGAGTTTTATGCGATAGGAAAGTACCCCCAAAGCTCAAGGGAAAATTATACAAAATGGAGTTATCCGACACAGATATGAGAATGATCAAATGGATGAGTGGATTTACTAGACTTGACAATATCAGAAATGAAGTTATCCGCAACAAAGTAGGAGTATGCAGTATTCGAGATAAGTTACGGGAATCAAGGCTTTGTTGGTTTGGCCATGTGCAGAGGAGAGATCTGAGCGCGCCAGTACGTTGGTTTCCACCTCGCCAAAGAAATATAATACCCAAACTAACAAACTAACTAGTAAACTAGTATAGCGGATAAGTAAGGGTCGAACCTACATAGAAACAAGTACTTCAATGCAATATGTATTTGCTAATTGTGAAAATCAAGATAGGACATGATATGAATAAAGATAAACAATAAGGAATAAAAATAGACGATGAGAAAGGTTCGTCGAGCAAATAAAAAATAGAAGAGTAGTGTGTGGTTTCGCATACAATTCGCAACATTGGTTGATTTACTTGATCATTGAGGTGATTTCAATATTATTCCTAAGCTTATTCCAACTTCCTAGACTAGATTGTTCCGCAAAGATACAATTCACTTATTCAATGTGGCATCACTAAGAAATAGCATTAACTATCCGAGTACTTAGGCCAATTGGCACATCAATTCAATGCAATTAGGAATCAAAGGAACAACCCATTCGACCCTAATAACATCTACTCGACATAGATCAATTGTTATCATTCACTACAAAGGCAATCGAAACATCACTGGATCAATGAATTTGTTTGCTATAAAGAAACCAACAACGGATTCATAGCATAGATGCGAGTTCTAAATAGATTCGCGGTCATAGAAAGAATCACAAATATAAACAATGAAGATCAAGGTGATAAATAAACTCATGAATAACATAGAAATCAAATCTCACAATCAATCAACTAAGTCTTGAATCATAGAAAAACCACAAGAATTCTAAGTATGCATAATGTACCTTGAATCTCTAAACTTAAATCATCTCATCTCTCGTTATTGTAATTAGTTTATGAATGGAATTAGTTCTCAATTAGTTTCCTTCAAATGGATGAGAATACGTCTCATATAAGGCTCAAATCCATCGGCAAAAACCCTAGTAAGAATAGAAAAAAGTATCCATAAGATAAGATTCGGCTAATCTTCGTAGATTCGAAAACAACGAGACCGCCGAGCGCCGCTCTTCAGCTTTGACAACTTCGATAGCCTGAACTTGTAATGTACTTTCTGGAGTCATCGTTTGTCCGATTGATGCATATGAATATGCGTTGGAGAGCTCTTTTCAAGAACTACAATTCTCATGAAGACCTAAGAAGCTAGTTCAAACTTCTCAGAACCTTAAAGATGAAGTTTCTCCATGTTCTTCATTTTCGCTCTTGTTATTGTGCTCCTTAGCTTCCCAATTCGACTTCTAACCTTCATTGACTTGTTCTATGCTCTTCGATAGCTTGTCCCTTAGCCCTTCTTAGCTCCATTTTCTCATGATTTCTCCACCTTTTGAGCTCGGATGTTATAATCTACAAATAAGCACTCAAAACCGTAGATTCTGATATTCGAATACCAAATGATCAAGAATGCAAATAAGCTTCATACATATGCAATATGAACACAATAATGCACCTAAGACCACCTATAATGCCTATATAAAATATGTATTATCAGAGACCGAAGAAGAGTTTGAGGGATGTGATTAGACAGGATTTTGCCCTTTTGAACTTTAACGAGAGCATGGTTATTGATATAACGCATTGGAGGAGTATCATCCATGTCAGAGAGGGTTACACTAGGCCTCGAAGGAGTGGTAGAGAGCGTATCCCCCCACCCCCACCCCGGGTTCTCACACCATGTCATTGTCATCCCTTAATTTGTTACGGAGGGAAATCAAGTAACGAAATAAATATGAAATATAAATCAAACCAACTCCCTATCCCAACCAATAAAATACAAAAAACCCTCCCGTTGTAGTGGTAGGGTATTCAGGATCGTATCCACGAGGAAGCGTGTTAGCGCTCGCCTTTCTCGTTCCAGAATCCTCTCGTGATCGACGAGTAGAGTCCTCGATCTCGAGTAAAGTACTCAATGTCGACTACTCGGTCGAGTGAACCTGCAAAACCGTGCACAACAGACGACAAAAATAAGCAGTATCGAGTAAAAAGGGTACTCGACGTCGACTTGTCGAGATCGAGTAATGCATAACAGAAAAATGTAACTTTGCGAACGGAAATAAAGCAGAATCAACACTAAATTTGTGGGAATTAATTCAATAAACTAAAAGCTCCTAGAATCGGGGTTTCAATGCCACAACGATAACCATATAAGAATCATGCCAAATGTATAAAAGATCATGCCTTTCATCAAATAACTTTCGTTATTAACAAATAGGAATATAGATGCTTTCACATAAACCCTAAGTGTTACTAACCCTTTTCACATAATTAATCCAATTTGTATTAAGATCACTTTCGCTTCAATAACACAAACAAGGATCACATTCAACTGTCACAAAAGAATCATGCTTATAGGGATAGAAGATGAAATCGCATTAAAAGTTGTACCTTTATCGCATTTACCTTACATGGCTACCGTCGGGCTCACCCTGATGACCCTAGAAGTTGCGTGACTACTTGCTTTTCATCATAAACACACACATCAATAACAAAAGGGAACTAAATTGCATTAAATCAAATAAAAACTTACAACCGATTGAAGACAAATCCGCTCTCGTAATACTTCACCTCTCTCGGCCTAAGCTCTCTCCCTAACTCTCTAACTATTGTGTTGTGTGTAAATTGGAATTGAAATTGAATTATCCTAAGACTCATCCCCTATGGCCTTATTTATATTATTCAATCATCGTTATCCTAGGAAAGAATACTCTATCTATATCTAGAACTATTTATCTAAAGGCTTATGATAAAACTTGGAAATAAAACAAATAAATCTCTAAGGAAATATATCTAAAGTGGATAAATTTTCCTTCTCTTGATAGATCTTCTCTTGATGTTGATAGAATTCACGTGACTTTGCTTGCAAATAACCAAAATTGCTTGGACTCCACTCGATCTTGACTCGGACTAGCGTTGGGGAGTACTCGACATCAAGTAAAAGTACTAGACGTCGAGTAACTTTTCTGCTCCTCGGATTGCACTCGAGCTCGGGTAGATTCTGGACTCGACATGGGTACTCGACATCGAGTAATCTACTCGACGTTGAGGACTTTTGTGCTCCTCAAGTGGCGTGCTGCTCAGCTCGTGCTCGACTATAGGTGGATTTCGGCTAATGTCACTCGATATCGACTAGTCTGGTCGATATCGACTAGTCCTTGTCAAGTGCTTTCTCTTCTCTTTTCTGCTCGATATGTCCTGGCTCAGCTGCTGCTCGACCTTTGGCTTGGTGTAGTCGACCTCGAGCTCTCTCATGATTTTCTCCTTTCTCCGAATTGTTGTAAAATGCCTCGATTTCTGTGAAATTAAACAGAAACTTGTGTAGACTCCATAATTTGGCAAATAAGCATAAACTACATATATTTTGTATAATTCTAACCCAATGATATGAAATGCATGCAGAAATCGATATAAAAGTTAATGTAAAACATGGCGAATTAGGCTGACAACAAGCACCCCATACTTAAGCTTGCTTGTCCTCAAGCAATACTTTTAATAGTCATACATGGGAAGAAATTAAACTCTCAACATCATAGATTCATTCTTATATAACCCTTCAATCAATTACCATCCTCGAAAAGGTACTTGTGTCACCAAATTCATGCATGTGAATAAAAGCAACTTCTACACATAAAAGGAGGGTTATGCAAAAAACAATTCATGAGTGACAAAACAACAATAATCAAGATGACTTTATTTAAGCTCAATAAGGAGTAGATTGGTAAAAGGCTAAAATGTGGGCAAATTTTGGCCATGTGGTGCTAACGATCCGGGAAAATGGAGTGATTTCCAAACTTTCATGCCACATTTCTTCTTCATTTGATTTCTCACCTTTCACTCATTCACTCAATGCTTTTTTTTTTCAATATATGTTTTTACCTCTCTAACCTCAACACTGCCTTGTCGCGAGTCGCAAGCATGGGTGTCATGAATGGCCTCAGATATTTAGTGCTTCGGACTCCTCACCTTAGTGTCTCATCTCGCTGATAAGGTATATTTTGATAGGCATTAGAGAGTAGTTTTAGTTGCGTTTTATAGGTGTTTGGTTATGTTTTAGAGTTAATTGCGTATTATGCTCTTTTAGTGGTAAAGTTCGGAAACTACGCTATTTTATTGGTTTTATGCATATTAGTAGTACCGACATGGTGAGGAGCTTGGGAAGAGACCAAAGAGGATTTCTGAAGAGAAAGTAATGAGTCAATGAAGGATTAGAAGGCGATTTGGGAAGCTAAAGAGCTTGAACATGAGCGGAAACGAAGCATATGGAGAAATCGTCTCTTTAAGGTTCTGAAAAGTTGGATTCAGCTTCTGATTTCTTCATGAGAGTTGTAGTCCTTGAAAAGAGCGTTCCAACGCATATTCATATGCATCAATCGGACGAACGAAGACTCCAGAAAGTGCATTACAAGTTCAGTATGCGAAGCTGTCAAGGCGGCGCCCGCCGTGGTTTAGACGGCGCCCGCCGTCCCTTTAGATCCGGATCTGCGCAAGTGACCCAATTTCTATCTTTTGTGGAAACTCTAACCTAGGGTTTTGCCGACCCCTTTAGGTTATATAATAGGTTTTTCTCAGTCGTTTGGAGATACATCTAATCATCTAACACTTTAAGTTTAGTTTTTTTTTTTTTCCATTCAAGAGAAGGGATTTAGGTAAGTTATGCTTGACTAATTCTCCGTTGTTTTCATCTACATTTTCGAGACTTGACTGGTTGATTGTGAGTTTCTTATGAAGTATTGATTCTCTGTTTAATATCTTTCGATTTCCCTTGTTTAATATCTTTCGATTTCCCTTGCGATTATTGTGATTAGCTACCATGATAGTATCTTGTTAGATCTTTGTTCTCTCGTCATTGAATGGATTCCGTAGTATCATGCCTCCAGTATCATACTTAAATTTCTCGTTTTTTGCTATTGAAAAAAAAAACCCCGCACTTCAAAGCTCAAACATCATTTAAAAGATCATCGAATGAAGTAACAAGAAAGAAAGAAATTTACGTTACAAGAGAAATTTATCATTACAAGACATCCTACTAGGCATAGAGTTCCCTCTCTTTCATGGAAGAGCAGTTTAATCCCAAGACACTGACACTCACATCAAAATGCCTACAGCTTAAACAGGTCAGTAAGCAAGAAGTCTACAATGTCAAGATGAAGAAAGTGGGATTGGCTTCACAGCGCTTTGTATACGTCTAAATGCTGTTTTGACTCTTTCCCTGAGGCCCTCATTCTCACCCTCGACCTCCCCGGTCACCTTGTCAAGATATGCAATGTTGCTGTCGACAGTCACCACCAGCTTCCCATCTTCTCCATATTTGACGTCCCCAAACAGCGAGACAAGGAGCGCATGGATGACCTTGCCTGCCTTTTTCTCGTTCTCTTCTTCGTTCTTCAACGCATCTGATTCAGACTCCATGACCACCTTTGGCATCTCCCTGCCAATGTTCAGGACCATGGCCACTATGGAGTCTGAGACCATGTCGTTAATGGGGTCAGCTGTCCAGTGCAGGGATAGGTGCTTCTCTGACTCCTGTTTGACCGTCACACAACCATGTATACGCAGGGTCTGAATGCTCGGATCTTCTTCGTCTACACCTTGCTCAACGCTCTCATATATCTTATTCAGCCGGTGCTTTAGCACACTGAAGGCGCCAGTGTAAGGGATAGTGATTCTCTGGTTGATGTTTGCTGTGGATAGCTGCGAAAACACATGGAGATCGTCTGGTGCCATGATCTGGTATGTAAAACCCTTCTTCACCAGCATCCCATTGACAGTTTCCCCGACTTCTGGGGTCTTCTCAGCTAACCTTCCAATCGTTTTTGCCATTTTTTCCGAGTTGAAGTACATCTCAACAGTCTGGCAATTCTTGGGAGACAAGATCTTGGTGTTATGGTCAGAAAACATGTTGATCAGCTTTTGCTTAAGCCTACCCATCTCATTAGCCTCTCCATGGACTAGAATAATGTTTGGGGGCATCAACTCCTTCAAGAACGAGCTTGTTTGAGCAAAATCAGCATGGGCAGAGAATGATATGTAGTGAACAGCCATGTTCAATGGCGCAATCAGACCATTCATAAGGGTGACCTCCTTGGGTTCATTAATGATGGTCTTTGCCAGTGTGCCTTCAACAACATAACCGGGGATCACACACGCATTCTTCTTATCAGAACACCACTTATCAAACAGCTGTCTTGATAGCCCACTTTGCAGCCCACCCGGGCTTGCCATTACCACTGACGGACCCACATCATCAAAATTCTCAATGCTCTTTAGTGGAGATATATGCTTGAAGTCAAATGGGTTTG
Source organism: Persicaria tinctoria (assembly GCA_037127255.1). Taxonomy (NCBI): domain Eukaryota; kingdom Viridiplantae; phylum Streptophyta; class Magnoliopsida; order Caryophyllales; family Polygonaceae; genus Persicaria; species Persicaria tinctoria. Next base: position 16,505,403 of record JBANSL010000012.1, read on the forward strand.
AGTTTGCAAACTTGCTGCGAATCCTATCATTCATAGCATTGATATAGGTTTGGTAGACAGCAATGCACTTCTTGGCAAGTGGGGAAGCATAGTATATGGGGATGTTGTGAAGCTCCGGATGGTTTGACCAATACTCGTCAAGAATCAGCAGAAGCTCCTGTGCCCGGCCAAGGGCAAATGCTGGAATAAGTACACGGCCTCCTTCAGCAACTGTTTTGTGGATAACATCAGTGAAGAGCTTCTCTCTAATGTGGCGAGGCTGGTGAAGTTGAACACCATATGTAGATTCAATAATGCATATGTCAGGAGAGAATGGTGGAGTCTCAGCAGCTCGAAGATGTCTATCCTCTTCACGAGAATAGTCTCCTGTGTAAAGGACTCTCACACCAGCAATATCAACCATAAACATGGCAGCCCCAAGTACATGTCCCGCGGTATAGCACCAAAATCGAATCCCATTGACTTCCAAAGTTTGATGGAAATCAATTACCTAAAAGGGATTTTCATTAACTATATTGTTATGAAAGCCTCCATTGACAGGAGAAGACTCAAAATGAACACAAGATAGATAAACTTACAAGTCATAATAATGTGGAAAAAAACCCTTTCAATAAGCATAGAAATAATAGTTTCAACATGGGGATACTAAACGATGCAGGTACATCCAACAGAACTCAAGTTCATGCATAAAAATCACATAATCAACATGCATAACCACAATTATGTCCTACTCAAGTACATTATCTATCAAATCCTGAAGCTGTTTTCCCAAAATCTCAAGTCTTAGTTTAATCAATTATCAAGCTAAAGAACCCAATCATTCAACTACTCACTGACAGAAACATTAATTCATTTATTCATCTGCAAAACACCACAATATGCTTACTTTATCTTGAATGTTAGGCTTCTGTTTTTTCTCCAAGTTTTCAAGATAAATTTTATCTAGACAATATATTTCCAATTGATGACCAATAATGGCCGGTCTTAGGCAACTGCCACACTGTGGATCCAAAAAGCAGTTCAAGTAATCAATTTAATCCTTGTGGGGTAAATGTGGGGAACTTGAACCAGGATACAGTTAGAATTATGAGAACAAAAAGGCAGTTCAACTCACCTCTATCTTATCCATGGATCGGTTGATATCATGCTCATCATATAGCATATCTTCAACTGACACTTTGCTTACTTTGACATAGTCCGTCAAAAGTAGTTTATAAATAGCCTTCGTGGCGTGAGTCATAAAAACTCGGCCCTTGAATGGTGTCTGCGTGATAGAAAGTAGGGAACGAATGCAAGAAATATGAATGTAAGTTTCATGTCAAAAATAAGAAAATAGAAATGAAGCATGTCAGTAATTCACCTTTTCAAGAAAATAGGGAAGGGACGCAGCGTGATCCAGGTGAAAACTGCACCCAAAAATAACGTGAACCCGAAAAATGTAATAATTGGGACAATTTTAGTCAAGAGACTAATACAGGTAATAAAAAGGATGCAAACATATGGCACAAGAAATCTACTGCAGGTAGAAACAAGTTTTCCTCTGACTTGCAAGCTGCAGCTAAACTATTTTCCAGTAGGCAGCACTATTCTAAAAATCGCGCCTAGGCGCTAGGCAACCCCCCTCTCCCTAGAGTTAGACGGGCGCCTAGGCACGTCTAGGCGGCTGCCTTGACCACCTAGGCGCTAGGCAGCCCCTCACCGCCTAGGATCCGCCTAGCGCTTTTTAGAACACTTAACATATTTAGGATGATTCATATTAAAGCCCAAGAGAATAACACCTAATATGCAATTCAAGCAATTTAGCTAAACCATCAGGAACAATTACTCACCCTCTCAACTTTAAACCAAGAGATCTGGTTTCCAGGGATTATAGTTATTCATATTCAAATGGAGCATTTTAGCTTAAATTGAAATAGAACTAGCAGTTATCATGGATAAGCATTATCTATCCATTCATTATTGTAGAGGGAGTAAAAACAGAGATAACCTCTAATTGCTATGAGCAAGACCAACTCTGTAATGCAAACAAATAATACCAATTGCAAAATTTATGAAAGCTAAAAATACGTCAAATTTCCCAAACATCCTGGCCCTAAACATTAAGGTTTTCCGAACTGAACACACGACCACAACGTTGAGAAAATATTTTATATAAGCAACCTGAAATGTTTTTTAAAAGGTTTAAGAAAGCATAGCCATCAATGAAACGTCTTTTCAGCTAAGCTATCATGTATATTGTCTAAAACAAAATCCAGAACGTCATTCAAATAACAACCATGTGTCTTTCTTCAATAGAGAAAAAAGACCTATCAAGAAGGATGAAAAGCTTTTTGAATCCAATTAAAAGTCTAAACCATGGAGAAAATTTTGGGAAACCTTGTGACCTAATAGTAATATCAAGTGACAAATCCACTATGAATAAGTACGATTCTCACAATAATTCTCCTTCATGTACGTTTCTTAAACATAGATCATATTAATATGCATAATCATATAACAGATAATAAAGGACCTAAGAAACCAAATAGCACTACAAAGAATGGAAGATAAGGTGCATACTGCGTGACAAGAAGAACATCAATTTCTGAAGGATCGATATCATCAAAGTATGGTAGAGCAGCCATCCCAGAGAATGCGGGGTGAATTCCACAGTCAAACTGTCACGTCATCAAATTCCGAAAAGAAGAAAAATGGAAGAGTTGTTGAATGATAGTTCTTGGAAAAAGTTGTATATAATTAGGGCCAAAGAACAGAATACTATACCATCACAGTCTTCCCCTTAAAGGTCATATGTAGGCAGGATCTTCCCACTTCACTTCCCGCGCCCAGCGGGGTGATTATGAGTTGATCTCCTTCCCGTGCAACCGGTGGAACTGGAGCATCGCGTCTTTTAAGGGAAGATGAAGGTTGAGCAGTAGTAGAAGCCATACTTGACTTTACAAAGAAACAAGACAATCAAAGGTACATTCATAAGCAAAAGAGCAGCGGCGGCAGGGCCGGGGGACTGGGGAAAGTATGAGCAAATTCAAACATCCGACAGGAAAGTAAATGCTAAAATATAAAATTAGAAAATACTAAAATTAAAGGGCCAATTCATATTACAATAGAAATATGAACAAATTTGGTGACTTCGCGATAACTTGATTACAAATGAAGAAATGTTTAAAGGATAGCTGAAGCAATAGATATATGAATTTGACTCATGTACTTATCAATACTATTTTAAAACTACTCTGTGACCGAAAGTTCAGCTACGCAATGATAATTGAGGAATAAAAAATGAGATGACTAATATATATTATATACTTATAAAAGTAACAGTTTATTCATTTTTTAAACATGAAAACTTTGTACATTGTAAAATAATTTTCCTATGTTGGCCCTACATTGCTATATTTTGAAGAAACTTTGAAATGATCTAAAGGTTTGTCGAGTCATTCCACTTATATGAATTGTGACACAGAGATCATTTGCAACATCGACATATACATATTCATTATATGTTCAAAGTTCAGAAATTACTAAGCCCTTATTTGGTATTGATATCACATATGGGTATCTATGGGTATCAGATATCAATATCAGGGATCTGATATCCGATATCTAATATCCCTATTTGGTGTTAGATGATATCAAAATAAATAGGGCTCAACAGCATAACATAGAAACTAAAAGACGAACTGATAATCAGCAACGGGCACCAGAAGCTTGCAAATAGGGCTCACAAGTAAATATGAAATTACACTCATACATCCAAAAGTTCAGCCCTCGGTCAAATTTAAAGTTCAGCCCTAAAATCTACCACATAAACCCTACCCCAAATTTGTCAAATTTAAAATTGAAAACGAAGTACAAAATCTGAAACAATGGGAACCACGCATACAAACCTTGCACTTGCAGCAACAACCTCGGTCGGTGGAGAGGAGAGGGGAGACGAAGAGGCCAAATGAGTGGTTGTGGTGAGGCGAACCGGAGAGGTGGAGGTGGTGGAGGTCGAGAGGCGAATAACAGAGGCGGCGAACTGGAGATGTGGTGAGGTGTGAGGCAAGCGAACAACGAGTCGTGAAGATGAATACTTGAAGAGGAAAGTGGAGGGACGAGGATACTCCTTAGTCCTTATCGCATCACGCTGCCGGAGGCGACAGTGCACTCCATATCGAATATCGATCGGCGATTCAGCGGAGCTCTTCCCCCCAGTGTGCTTGTGAACATAGGGTTTGGGAGAGCAGCCACAACGCTTCGTTTTGAGCCCACTTTTTAAAAAATAAAATAAAATAAACCACACAACTAGACCTGAGCAAACGCGGGTAGGTCCGCTTGACCCGCCCCGCCCGCCCACATTAGCGGGAGGGCTTGGACATGGGGAAAAGCCCAAACGGCCTGCTAGGCTCGGCCCGCACCCGCGCCCACAACGGGTACGAGATTGGACATATCAATCAACTCGTTACGGACCGTTAGGCCCATAACTAGTACCCGTCTTTTTTTTAATTAAAATTAATATATATGTGTATATATGTGTATATATATGTAATAAATAATATTAATTATTCATTTAAAAAAATAATAAAAACAATAACTAATATATATGTATATATATATTTAACGTACTATATAAGTAATATATACATATACAATAACTATATATAAAAAAAACAGTAAGGTACAAATAAAAACAAGGAAAAATTTGGTGAAATATCCATTTGCAAAGTGTAATTAGGTAAATATCCACTTTTATTTGGTAATTAAGGAAATGTCCATAATAATTTGATAATACCAAAATGCCCCTGTTCTAATTTGATAATAATCACCGACTCCATTCTCCCTGGTGTGCGCTCCTTCGTTGCTTCTCTAGTTCTCTTTCGAGAAATCAGAGCTCCGACCTCCATCCTCCATGGAGTGTGCTCCGATCGCCGAGCCGACCTCCATCCTCGAGCATCGCCTCTCTTTATCGCTGAATCCTCACCCGTCGAGCTCCAACACAAAGTCATCACCCACCGACCTCCATTGTCGTCTCCTTTTCACCGAAGCTCCTCTTCGCTGTCATCCTCGTCGTCGGCCTCATCTATGTGAAGAAAACCCCCATTAACAACCCCCTCTTCCTAGGTAAACCCCTAATTTCCAGATTTTGCAAAACCCTAATTTGCGGCAGTCTCTCTTTTCTTGGTCGAATTAGCAATTAGTCTTTCAGATGTTTTGATTCGGACATTTCAATCTTCACTGGTTTATGCAGATCAATTGTTCTTGCATTTGCAGATATTCTATAAGAAATTTGTTTGTAAAATCAATTTTTACATTTCACTAACGTGGTGATTAGTGTGACTGAGGTCCTCTGATTGTCCAATTCAAATTGTGCTTTATTGGAAATTGGTTAGTTTCAAATTGTGCTTGATTGGAAATTGGTTAGTTTTAGAATGTGACCGATGTAGTTTTAGATGTGAATTGATTTAGCTGTCCTTCAAAAGCTCCACCTTTGTTGAAAATATTTTGATGACAGATATAGTTTTAGTTGATGGAAATATTTTGATGACAAATGTAGTTTTAATTGATGATTATATTTTGATGACAAATGTAGTTTTAGATGTGGTAGATGTAGTTTTAGTTGATGAAAAGATTTTGATGACAATATTTGGTGAGAGTCAGTGGGATCATTTCGATTACATTTTTTTATGACAATCATTGGGATTATTTTAATGACAAATTTTGGTGACATTGTTATATAATTGGTGATAATGTCTGATGACAATGTTATATAGTTGGTGAAAATGAGATCACTACCATTGTCATTTGTTAACAATTTATTTATAAATGTTGTTCTATAAATATTTAAGTGGTGAGACTATTTGATGACAATAGTTAGTAACAATGTACTTGGTCATAATTATAGTGTTATATATTCTGTTTTGGCGACAAATGAAATTTATGTTGTTATTTTTAGATTGGTGACAATTGATAGAGTTATATATTCTGTTTTGGTGACAAATAGAATTTATGTTGTTATTTTGTTGTTTTTTTAGATTGGTGACAGTTGATAGAGTTATATATTCTACTTTGGTGACAAATAGAATTTATGTTGTTATTTTGTTGTTTTTTTAGATTGGTGACAATTGGTAGAGTTATATATTCTGTTTTGGTGACAAATGGAATTTATGATGTTATTTTGTTGTTTTTTTTAGATTGGTGACAATTGGTAGAGTTATATATTCTGTTTTGGCGACAAATGGAATTTATGATGTTATTTTGTTGTTTTTTTTAGATTGGTGACAATTGGTAGAGTTATATATTCTGTTTTGGTGACAAATGGAATTTATGTTGTTATTTTGTTTTTTTTAGATTGGTGACAATTGGTAGAGTTATATATTCTGTTTCGATGACAAATGGAATTTATGTTGTTATTTTGTTGTTTTTGATTGGTGACAATTGGTATAGTTATATATTCTGTTTTGGTGACAAATGGAATTTATGTTGTTATTTTGTTGTTTTTTTAGATTGGTGACAATTGGTAGAGTTATATATTATGTTTCGATGACAAATGGAATTTATGTTGTTATTTTGTTTTTTTTTTAAGATTGGTGACAATTGGTAGATTATATATTATGTTTTGGGGACAACTGGAATTTATATCTCATTTAGCTATAATGTAATTTTCATTATCCATATGTTTAATTGTAGTGGAAGTTGATGTATGTATACCATCAAATATATCGAGGGTCTTGCATTTCATGGTGGTATTGAAGCTATTTCAAACAAGTATATGGATGCGTATAGTCGATATAGAGAGAGGATGACTATGGATTTGTGTAAGAAGTGTTGGACATGGGAGTTGTAGGACTACAATATGTGCGCACCTACGTTTTAATTGTCACTGCTTTAGGATATTAAGTAGTAGAATGTTGCATGATGCTTGTATTTTAATACTTATTGTAATCTGACTATCATGGTGAATGTCTCAACCGTTCCCCTTTATTTTGGAAGTTAATGTAGTCTGACAATTGAGGATTTATATTAAGTAGTACAAAGTTGCCTGGTGCTTGTAGTTTGGAAGCTATTTTGGATGTTAAGTATGAATGTCTCAATTGTTCCCCTTTGTTTTGATATTTTTACAAGTTAATGTAGTATGACAATTAAGTATTAGAAAGTTAAACTTTACATCAAATTTCATCTACTTAGGGTTATTATTGTAACAAAAATGCATTAATATTAGATGACAAATGTGATGCCATTAGTATTGTACATCAAATTATTCATTTGCTCAAGTTTAGCCCCTCTAGGGTCTATGCTCCCCTAGTTCTAGGGTTTTAGTTTCGTAACAAAAATGCGTTAATATTAGATGACAAATCTGATAACATTGGTACTGTACACACATTTTAGGGTTTAAGGTTTAGGATTTAGGGCCCTTTGCCATAAACCCTAAAGACTAAACCCTAAACTATACTGTACATCAAATTTTCATTTGCTCAGGTTTAGCCCCTCTTGGGTCTATACTCCCCTTGTTCTAGGGTTTCAGTTTTATAACAAAAATGTGTTAATATTAGATGACAAATGTGATAACATTAGCATTGTAAACATTTTAGGTTGATGAAAGTGCTTTGTAGTTGGTGACAATTGATTGGTGACACTATTTTGTCATTGGTGACAATTAATTTCTAAAAAGAGGTGGTTGACAGTAGATTGGTGACAAAATTTTGTAATCGGTGACAGTAGATTATTGACCAAAGGTTGATGAAAATAGGTTGGTTACACTGTTTTATTGTTGGTGAGTCGGTGACAATAGATTGCCGAAAAGAGGTTGATGACCATAGGGTGGTGACAATGTTTTTATAAGTTGGTGACAATACGGTTGATTAAACAATATGAAAACATTGTTCTGTAGTTGGTGGCAATGCCTTGGTGATGTATAATGTTATTGTGACAATTTTTTAAGGTTATAACATCATGGTGATAATATATTGTCATCAACCTCGTCACTAATAGTTGTCACCAACAATTGTCATCAGGAAAATTATCTATTAGCAGAAAAACCCCATCTGTCACAGAGGAAAAGTGTTACTGACAACTGTCACTCAAAAAAATTTGTCACCAACAATTATCACAAAAAAAAAAAAAGAAAATCAATTGTCACTAGAAAAGATTTTCCCCTAATTGTCATCGGAAAAAAATAAAATATCACAAAAAATCAATTGTCACCAAAATAATTGTCACAATTAACTGTCACCAAAAAAATATACGTACTCAACTGTCACCAAAAAAAACTGTCACTAAATGCAGGTGTTGATCGGAATGGTCAATGTTGAATAGTCAATGTTAAAATTAAAAATGGTCAAAGGGGAAAGGAGGAATGGTTATGATTGGAGGGTTTTTTTTTGCTAAGTGACCATTTTGGGTCCAATTTTTAAGTCATAAGACACAAGGATGACAATATTAGGTAAATGTCCATAATTTTCAATTTTGCCCCTGCCTTATTATTCTCTTCTCCTCCTAATTCCCTGATTTTCTTTCCAGAATCCAGCGCTCTCGCTCCCATGGCTCCTCCTAATTCACTGATTTGATCGATCGATCGATCCGCTCCCATGGTTCCTTCTCCTTCCCTCGGATTTGCCTCCCAGATCCCCTTCCCTCTCCCTTCCAATCTAGTCGTCTTCGTTGCTCCCTCTCGCCCTCCCACGTCGCTCACTGGTTTCCGCCATTGAAGGCTCCTCCGAGCTTGATTTTGATTTCACCGTCGATTTCGATTTTGATTTCCGCCACTGGTTTCCGCCGTTGCTCTCTCTTGCCCTTCCCTCTCCCTCCCAACGATTTCGATTTCGATTTCACCGTCGTTCCCTCTCAGAGCTTCCACTGCCGCCACGGCCACCACGCCCCGAGATCCGACGGCGGCGATCAGATCTGGGCGCCAAAAGGTGCTGTTTTGGAAGGAAGAAGGCGGAATCGAAGCCCAATCGAAGTCGATGGTGGTGAGCTGATGGTGCAGATTCCGTCGCTCATCCTGTTGATAGTGCTCGAATGGGCGTTGAAGCAGAGCGAAGCTTATCTCCACTTTAACAAGGCTGATTTTCATGAAGCTTATTGCCCATGACGGTGTTCTTCCCAACATCAACCCAGTTCTACTTCCAAAGAAGTCTGAGAAAGCAGCTGCCAAGGCGCCCAAATCTCCTGCCAAGTCCACCAAGTCGCCAAAAAAGGCTTAAACTTGAAAAGTTTGGTTGTGTTTCAGAAGGAACACAATCAACCCTTACATTCACTTTCATTTTTAGTTCCATCTTCTTTATTGTTATCTCTGTATGTAAGTTTCTTCAGGATATTCCTGTAATTGTGGGTTGTAGGGGGAGGGTTTCCTACCTTCCATGTGTCTAATTAGCACTCAAATTTGTATTTTGTAATGTTTGAGCTACTATAGGCTCGAAGACTTGCTCTTGAATTTCTGCCTTTTACCATAGGATTTAACTTGGGTAGGTTCAGTCATTACTCTCTTTGGGTATTTTAGTACGTATTTGTTATTGTCACCACTATACAAAAATGTAACTACTGTCATCACCGTAAAAATAAGTTTATAGACACTGTCATCACTATAAAAAGTATTAAAATTAGGGTCATAGACACTGTAACCAAAGGAAAACTATAGGACAAGAAAAGCACAAACCCTATAGGGCCTAATGAGAAGCGAAAATAAATGTGGTGACAGTTCTCCTCTAATATATGAATATTTAAGAGGGTCATAGAAGTTGTAACCAAAATAAAAACAAGGTAATAGACACTGTCACCGCTATAAAAATAAGGTCATAGACATTGTAATCAAAAGGAAAACTCTATAGACGTTGTTGCCAAAATTAAAACAGCTTTATAAACACTGTCACCACTATAAAAAAGTGGTCTTAGACACTGTAATCAAAGGAAAATCATATGATAAGGGAAGCACAACCCCTATAGGGGCTAATGAGAAGCTAAAATACATGTGGTGACAGTTGTTCTCTTATATATGAATGAGTAAAAGGGTCATAAACGCTGCAAGCAAAATAAGCATAGGATCATAGACACTGTAACCAAAGGAAAACCATAGGACGAGGGAAGCATAAACCTTATAGGGGCTAATGAGCAACCAAAATACATGTGGTGACAGTTCTCCTATAACATATGAATGGTTAAGAGGGTCATAGATGTTGTAAGCAAAATAAAAATAGGATCATAGACACTGTAACCACTATAAAAACACGGTCAAATACACTGTAATCAAAAGGAAAACCCTATAGACGATGTAACCAAAATAATAATAGCTTTATAGACATTATCTTCACTATGAAAAAAGGTTTATAGACACTGTAATCAAAAGGAAATCTTATCATAAAGGAAGAACAAACCATGTAAGGGCTAATGAGAAGCCAAAATAAACGTGATGACAGTTCTCCTCTAATACATGAATGGGTAAGAGGGTCATGGACACTGTAATCAAAATAAAAACAGTGTCATAGCCACTGTCACCACTATAAAAACAAAGCCATAGACACTGTAATCAAAAGGAAAACCCTATAGACGTTGTAGCAAAAATAAAAACAACTTTATAGACACTGTCACCACTATGAAAAAGGTTCATAGACACTGTAATCAAAGGAAAACCCTAGGAAAAGAGAAGCATAAACCCTAAAGGGGCTAATGAGAAGCCAAATGAACATGTGATGACAGTTCTTCTCTAATTTCTAGTTTTTTAGATTTTTTTAAAGTAGTGTCACCACAATAAAAAAAATTTAAAAATGTAACTACTATTGTAACCACTATAAAAAAATAAAGTCATAGATACTGTCACCACTATAAAAACATGGTCATAGACACTGTATCAAAAGGAAAACCCTATAGACGCCGTAACCAAAATAAAAACAGTTTTATAAACATTGTCAACACTATGATAAAAAGGTTATAGACACTGTAATCAAAGGAAAATTCTAGAAAAAGAGAAGCACAAACCCTAAAGGGGCTAATGAGAAGCCGATATTCATGTGGTGACAGTTCTCCTCTAATATATGAATGGGTAAGATGGACATAAACGTTGTAATCAAAATCAAAACAGAGTCATAGACCCTGTAACCAAAGAAAAACCGTAGGACTAGGGAAGTGTAAACCCTATAGGAGCTAATGAGATATCAAAATACATGTGATGACAATTCTTATCTAATTTCTAAGTTATAGTTTTCTAGGTTTTTTTTAAAGTAGTGTCACCACAATAAAAAAAAATTAAAAATGTAACTATTGTTGTCATCATAATAAAAATAAAGTCATAGATACTGTCACCACTATAAAAAGATGGTCATAGATATTGTAATCAAAATAAAAACAGTGTCATAACCATTGTCACCACTATAAAAACAAAGTCACTGTAATAAAAAGGAAACCCTATAGACGTTGTAACCAAAATAAAAACAGCTTTATAGACACTGTCACCACTAATGAAAAAAGGTTTATAGACACTGTAATCAAAGGAAAACCCTAGGAAAAGGGAAGCATAAACCCTAAAGGGGCTAATGAGAAGCCAAAAGAACATGTGATGTACAGTATGGCTTAGGGTTTAGGGTTAAGTCTTTAGGGTTTAGGGCCAAGGCCCTAAACCCTAAATCCTAAACCCTAAACCCTAAAATGTTAAGTACAGTACGTCGTTAAGAGATGATTACTGTCATCAAATGGAAAACCCTAGGACAAGGTAAGCACAAACCCTAAAGGGGCTAATGAGAAGCCAAAAGACATTAGATGGACAGTTCTTCTTCAATATATGAATGGGTAAGAGAGTCATAGGCACTGTCACCACTATGAAAACAAGGTCATAGACACTGTAATCAAAATAAAAACAAATGAAAAAAAGGGTCAAAGAGGGTCAAAGACACTGTAATCAAAGGAAAACCCTAAGACAAGGGAGACACAAACCCTATAGGGGCTAATGAGAAGCCAAAATAAATATGGTGACAATTCTCCTCTAATACATGAATGGGTAAAAGAAGCATAGACACTGTAATCAAAATAAAAATAGTGTCATAGCCACTGTCACCACTGTAAAAACAAAGTCATAGACACTGTAATCAAAATGAAAACCCTATAGACGTTGTAACCAAAATAAAAATTAACCGCTTTATAAACACTGTCACCACTATGAAAAAAGGTTCATAGACACTGTAATCAAAGGAAAATCCTAGAAAAAGGGAAGCACAAACCCTATAGGGGCTAATGAGAAGCCAAATTAAATATATGTGGTGGTAATTTTCCTCTAATATATGAATGAGTAGGAGAGTTATAGACTCATAGACACTGTAATCAAAATGAAAACAATGTCATTGACACTGTCACCACTATATAAAAAAGGGTCGTAGACACTGTAACCAAAGAAAAACAAGGTCATAGACACTGTAACCAAAATAAAAACAGGATTATAGACGTTGTAACCACTATAAAATCCGCGTCACAGACACTGTCGCAACTAAATTTTTTTTTTGAGTATTATATGATAAGTCTATAATTAAATAAACAAAATATAAACATTATTCTAAATTTCTAATCTTCCGAAGTACATGTTATTTCAAAGAAAAAAAAATCAAGTCATTGCATTCACATACATATTCCGAAGTGCATGTTATTTTAATTAAAAAAAAAATCAAATCCCTGCAAACACATACATTTACTTTCACCTCACTGTAATCAACTTCAGATTTGCAAGTTTAATCACTGTAATCCAAGTTTAATCTATGCACACATGACACATCCACTCTACTTTGCAAATTAATCACTAATACACTGCATCAGTAACACTTCATCTGGAAGTAGAGCCACGGGAAGACGAGAATTAGAGCTGTAATCAGTAATACTGTAATCAGTAACACTTCATCTTCTCCAATCGTCCACCAATGGACTCAATTCGAGGCGCTGCTTTCAGTCACCTGGATTCTCATTGGAGCCCCAATTTGAGAGACAACTCACTCAATTTCAGTCATCAGATCTGTTTCAGTCAGATAGAGTCCCAATTTCAAGCATCGATCTCTCAGAATTGGCCAACACATCTCGATTCTCGTTGGAATCCCTCGCCAGATGGATCTCGTACCACGATCTGCAGACCAAGGCAACCGAGTTCCGAAGGAAGGGACCGCCGGTATCGGTTGTCGACGAACACACGGCGGCAAGGAAGGAAGGCACCGCCGGCGACGGAGGGCGGAAGTCGAGGCGGTTGGTTGCCGGAATTGCACAGGAGGTTCTAGAACTCGACACCGAAGCAGATCAGATCGAAGCGGAGCGGAAAAAGAGCAGAAGGGGAGATCGAAGCGGGAGAAGAAGGGAGAAGAAGAAGGAGATCGAAGCAGGAGCCATGAGAGCTCTTACGAAGTGGAAGAAGAGCAGAAGCCGGCCCTCAGATCTAGATCTAAATGAAACGAAGGATTTGGGGGAAAAATAGAAGAAGGGGTAGTGTTGGTATTATGAAAAAATTTTGGCCATTTACTAGCAAAGAAAAACCTTTAGGACATTTAGTAATTGGTCCAAAGGCCGAGCCTTTGGACCAAATTACTTCTGATTGGAGAAGGATGGATATTTTTGGAAAAAATTGACATTTACTTAATTATGTAAAAAAAAAATGGACATTTACTTAATTTTCACATCTGAAATGGATATTCACCAAATTTAACCAAAAAACAGCAGTAAGTATGTATTTAGAATTGATTACATATACAGTATGTATGTATCCTCCTATATCTTAAAGTCGAGACCTTTAGATGATAGGTAGACTATCCACGTGGAAGGCTATCTGATTTTTTTTCATTCCTTTTTTCCCCTTCTTTCTTCTTTCTTCTTTCTGTATGTTGGATTTGAGTTAATTGGAACGAGATCTAAGATGTGTGAAATTGAGCTAAGCTCGATGGAGAGGACGAGAGACAAAATGGAGGGAAAATAGAATTCATTCCATTGATTTTTCTGTAATCCGAATACAAAAAGGAGGCCTTATATATTGCGGCCCAAAGTTAAGGCCCAAACCAACTACAAAGTAAAGAAAAGGCCCACTATTACAATCTTTGTCTTCTTAGTTCTTCCTCACATGTATCCGGATCTGAGCACTAAACATGGAGCAAGGTCTGAACATGGAGCAGATATCCGAACCCCCCCCCCCCCCCCCCCCCCCTCAAGATGGAGGTGGGGGAGACACAACTCCCGATCTTGCCCAATAAAGGAACAGGATGGCAACCAGGGACATTCTTCGTAAAAAAATCCGCAAGTTGATCACGGGATGCAACGTGAGGTAGCGAAATCAGACCCTCCATGAGCTTCTCCCGGGCATAATGGCAGTCAAGCTCAATGTGCTTAGTACGCTCGTGGTAAACGGGATTTTTCGCAATATAAATTGCGGCTTGATTGTCACAACGAACAGGCACAGGTGTGATACCAAGGACATCTAGTTCACTCAGAAGTCTCGTTAGCCATGCAATTTCAGTGCAAACTCGTCGGAGAGATCATGAGCAAACTCGTTAGCCATGCAATTTCAGTGCAAACTCGTTAGCCATGCAATTTCAGTGCAAACTCAGAAGCCTCTATACTCGGCTTCAGCTGAGGACAAAGAAACGCTTTGTTGCTTCTTTGATTTCCAAGACAACAAGCATGAGCCCAAAAAAATCACGAATCCCCTAATAGAGCGTCGAGAGACGGGACAACTTGCCCAATCAGCGTCATAATAAGCCTGGAGAGTGAGGTTGGAATCCTTTGTGAGAAGAAGCCCCTTTGTAGTAGATCCCTTTAGATAACAAAGAACATGGATTGCAGCTTCCATATGAGCAGTCCTGGGAGCCTGAAGAAATTAGCTAAGAAACTGGAATTTGAAAGCCAAATTCGGGCGTGTGTAAATCAGAAAACTAAGTTTACCGATCAATCGACGGTATATCGTAGGATCTCCCAGCAATTCACCATCAGCAGAGGTGAGTTTGAGATGAGGCTCTAGCGGGCTTACAACAGGTGAATTTGGGCAAGGAAAATCAACTAGCAGTTCATGAGTGAACCGTTGTTGGCTCATCAACAACCCTTCAGGCACCTTGATAAATTCAATGCCAAGGAAGAAGTGCAGATCACCCAAATCCTTAATCCGAAATTGGACATCTAAAAACGCCTTAAGGCTCAACATCTCATACGAATCACTCCCAGTGACCAATATGTCGTCAACATAAACCGCCAAAAAGCACACCTTGTCACCATTTTTTCGAAAGAACAAGGAATAATCGCTGGGAGATTGAGTGTAGCCCCTTCGTCGCAAGGTAGCAGACAACCTAGCGTACCATTGCCGAGAGGCCTGCTTCAATTCGTAAAGTGACTTCCTTAGATGACATACCTTGCTAGGACCATCAACAATCAGTCCAGGAGGCAACTTCATGTACACTTCTTCATCTAAGTGACCATGCAGAAATGCATTGTTCACATCCATTTGCATCACTGTCCAATCCTTCTGCAAAGCCACTGTGATCAATGCTCTTACATTTGTCATCTTGATGACTGGGGAGAAAGTTTCATTATAGGCGATGCCTTCCTTTTGTGTAAAGCCTTTAACAACTAACCGAGCTTTGTATCTTTTAATTGATCCGTCTGCTTTTCTTTTGACCTTGAAGACCCATTTGCATCCGATAGCTCGCTTCCCTTTGGGAAGTTCAACAATGTCCCATGTCTTATTTGCATCAAGAGCTTTGAATTCTTCGTGCATAGCAGTTTGCCATACTTCAAACTCACAAGCTTCCCCGAATGTGAAAGGCTCATGATCAGGCCGGGAAATGGTTGGAGCAGATGCAGAAGGAAAATAACAGGTGGAAGTAATAGTGTGGAGACAAAACTCAACACCACTACATGAAGAACAAACATACTATGAGAGATAAGAAGGTGGATGATGATCACGTATGGACCTTCGAGAGGGAACAAGTTGGGCAACAGGATGAGAAGGAACAAGTTGTATAATATGTGGGGGATAGTGAGAAATAGAAGGAGAAGAAGGAGTTGGGATGTCAGGCTCATCTGTGTAGTCAGTCAAGGTACTGTCTTGAGGTGGGAAGGAGAAACCGGTGGAATCAAGGTCTGTGGAGGAAGGGATAGAAAGATAAGGGAAGATGTGTTTGTGAAACACAACATCCATGGACAAAAGGATATGTTTGGTCTCCAAATTGAAAAGCTTATACCCCTTCTTTCCTGCAGGATACCCCAGCAGAACACAAGGGACATCACGAGCAGCAAATTTGTCCCGGCCATGGGACATAGTGGATGCATAACACAAGCATCCAAAGCATCTGAAATAGTCAAAGGAAGGCGCTCAACCGTATAATCTCTCATAAGGAGACTTCTTCTGAAGTAACTGGCTAGGGAGCCTATTGATAATATGTACTGCCATCACTACACTGTCTCCCCAGAACCTTTTTGGCAAGCCAGACTCAAACATCAGACTTTTGGATACTTCCAAGATGTGACGATGCTTGCGCTCCACCACTCCATTTTGTTGGGGAATGGCAGCACATGAAGTCTGTCGAGTAATGCCATGATCTAAGAGGAACTGAGCATGCTTAGCACTTCCACCCAATTCCATAGCATTATCAGTCCGAATTAGGGTTGGGCGGTGGTAGGAAAATTACCATACCAACCGATTACCAACCGTACCAACAGGTCATTGGTACCAAGAAGTTGGTAACCGACTGAATCGGTAATCGAAGTCTCGGTACAAAGGGTAGTCGGTACGATAACTGTATGGGCAACCCAAATACCGTGGTACCGATGGTTACCGAATATATATTTAATTTTTTTTAAAATAAAATATTGTATTATTGTGTAGGACTGTTCCGGTTGTACAGATATTAATTAAATTAATTTTGATTTTGTTTCTTAAAAAAAAGTAGCGTCTCAATTTAGTTTCAATGTTTCATTAGGCAGCCGTCTTCCCCAGTCCCTCCGTTCACTTCCAAGCCCTAATTTCAGAGAACAAGCCGCAGCCTCCCGAGTCTCGTCCTGTCCAGTCGTCCACCAGTCCTCGCCGACCGCCAGTCCTCGCCCGGTCACCGTCCACAGCCAGTCCTCGCCGACCGCCAGCTCTCGAATCGGTAAGTTTCGAATCCTTCGTTTTCGATCTCCCTTCTCTCAAACAATCCGAGATTTCATTTCAATGATTCGATCTCGCTTCAAACCACGCAGATGGATCGTACTCGAGCTCTGTTGGGAAGAATCACGGGCAGCGAAAGGGGTGCACGAGGAAGAGGTGCGACCGGATCTGGATCTGTTGGAGCCGGATCTATATGGAAGAAGCATAATCTGTCATCGATACCATCGGTACCGATGGTACGACAGTGTATAAAACGAAAATCAAAGAATGAAAATAGTGGCTTCGGTTACCACGGTACCGACATTCGGTAACCGATACTTTCGGTACCAAGAGTTTCGGTACCGACACTATTCGGTTGGTACGTGGTACATAAAATCCCATACCGAAGGGTATCGGTACGGTACGTGGTAATCGAAAATTTACCATGGTACCGTACCGTGCCAGCCCTAATCCGAATTCCAACTACCTGCCTTCCAAACTGTCTCTCAACCAAGGCAAAGAACTGTTTTATAGCAGAGAAAGCAACAGATTTGGCTGGCAGCAACTGAATCCATGTGGTGCGAGTATAGTCGTCTACCATGGTCTATAAATATCAACAATTGTCATATGTGGAGACTCTATAAGGTTCCCAAACATCTATATGCAACAATTCAAAAGGAAAGGAAGTTTTGATAGAACTTAAAGGAAAAGGCATTCTGGCTTGTCTAGAGCGAGCACATACAGAACAAGAATTCAAATTTGTACTACAACTGTCAGGCATGTATATATCACTCAAAGTTTCAAGCCTCTTGAGAGGTAAGTGACCCAACCTCTTGTGCCAAACAGAGGAATCCACCAAATTTGACACTTTATTTGATTTTCCATGAGAATGAGCAGCAACTTGGACTGTATCTTTGTAGCCTAGAAGGAAAAGATCCTTGATCATCTCCCCAATCTTCATCGGTCTACTCATAGAAGAATCCTGCAAATAACATCCCTTTGTAGTGAATAAAACAAAGCAATTATGTTCCTTGATCAGTTTTCCCACTGAAATCAAGTTGCATTTGAACTTAGGTACAAGCAAAGTATTGTGCAATGTCAACCCTTGCACAATATCCACAGTGCCTGCAGTGTTGATATGCGTAGTTTCCCCAGTAGGCAAAGTGACAGTAAATGGCCTAGCCAATTTGTATGATGATTTGAACAAGTTCTCATCACCACACATATGTCCACTTGCCCTACTATCAACAATCCAAACTCTCCCATTAAGAACTTGTTGAAATAGTGTAGTACCTGAAAAACCTGCGAAATCATCAACCACGTGCTCCTTTTTTCCCCGAAGATGATCCACTGGACTGCAGCAGAGCCACCAGACGAGCAATCTGTTTGCTAGTGAACTCGCTTTTCTAATTCTGATTCACGTTGCCAACAAAATTCCTATCACCAGAATCCTTTCTGTCTCTATTGTCCCTATTTTCTGTATAACCAGCTGGAAATCCTATAATGAAAAAACACATGTCCACTGTGTGATTTGTTTTCTTACAATTTGTGAAAAATAATGGTTTTCGCTCAAACTTTCCTTTCTCCTTATCTGTATTTCCTCTCCCAGAAGTATTCATCCCTAAACTGCCAGAATTGGAGCCAGATCCAGAAGCAAAGTTCTTAGATCAGGAGTTTGATGCCTTAGCAAGCATCGAAACTCCCTCGCTTTGATTAGATCCACTTGCAACCTTACTCTCCCTCTGAGTTTCCTCTTGAGAGAGCAAGTAATATATGCGATCTACATCCGGCAGGGGATCCATCATTAAAATGGAACCACGCACCACGGTATAGGCTGATTCAGTCCCATCATAAGGTGGATAATCATCTGATTCTCCTCGTATTTGTTAAAATTGGACACATAGTTGCAAGTGCATCCTTCACAAGAACATGATGCTAGATTCTTCATGCTATCTAACTCATCCCACAATATTTTCACCTTAATGAAATAATCAGAAAATGAGCTAGTACCTTGCATCGTTGTGGCCAGCAATTGCAGAATCGAATGCATCTGTGTGTCTCCGACCTTATTGAATCGCGAATCAAGCTGGCGCCACACGGCTTGAGCAGTATCGTTGTAAATCACACTCCTCTTTATCTCTGGACTTAGAGTGTTGGTTATCCAAGAGAAAACCATATCGTTGCACCTCTCCCATAGTCTGAATTTTGGAGAATCTGCAGTTGGACGCACAACCGTTCCATTGATGAAGCTGAACTTGTTTTTCGCTGACAAGGCCATCCGGGGCGATCGACGCCATTCTCCGAATCCTTTCCCATTGAAACGAGGTGTAACAAGTATAAGCCCTGGATGATCACTCGGATGCAGAAAATAAGGATCGTTCGGATCCAATTTGTTCGGATCTGATTTGACCTGTTCATCAGCCATGGCGAGATCCTTGCGAATTGAAAAGAGAACAAGTCGAGACAATGAAATCGGAGCACGAGATCAATTCAGATCGTTAGATATGCTCTGATACCATGTTGGATTTGATTTTGGAACGAGATCTGAGATGTGTGAAATTGAGCTAAGCTCGATGGAGAGGACGAGAGACAAAATGGAGGGAAAATAGAATTCATTCCATTGATTTTTCTGTAATCCGAATACAAAGAGGAGGCCTTATATATTGCGGCCCAAAGTTAAGGCCCAAACCAACTACAAAGTAAAGAAAAGGTCCACTATTACAATCTTCGTCTTCTTTCTCACATGTATCCGGATCTGAGCACTGAACATGGAGCAAGGTCTGAACATGGAGCAGATATCTGAACACTTTCTGGAACGCTGAGCGGGCGCTCTCTCTCCGGTCGAACGTGGGTAGTTGCATAGAGACCACGTTCTTCATCTTTTGACTTCTCAACCTCCACCTCCTTAGCATAGAGATCGCGCGCCATATTTGTGAGGGGGCAAGGACGTCACTCGGAGAAGAGGACGGAGGCCAGAATTCAACATACCGAAAACCTCAGAGCCAGTGGAGAGGAATCCGTTCTCATCGCTGCGATCGTTGACGAGGTAATCCTCCAACCTCCACCTCTTTGGCCGTTAAGATCCTCAGTTCCGAGATCACCTTCCTCCTTCTTCCTTTCTGTGCACAATTTCGCGGTTTGAGAGTCGATTTACGTTCATCGGTTTTCCTTTTCCCGTCCTTTTTAGTTGTTAACCTAGGGTTGTTTTCTGGTTTGTTTTGCTGATCTACGTTTTTGTCCTTTCCCCAGTTGCCTGAGTTTAAAAATTCAGAGGGGATTCTGTTTCTCCTACTAGAGTAAACTCAGTTGTTTTGAGTGTAGACTGAGAGCTTGGAGATTGTGATAGATCCGGTTCCATGGCCATTGAATTTAATGGGAAGAGGTCGAGGTCGTCGAGTTTAAGGGAAGAGGTCGAGGCTCTTGCATCTTCTTTCACTGCATCAAGGAGGAAAGAGGGAGAAGCACTGGGCGTCGCCAAGTGGTCCGACCAGGAGAGATTGGAGAGAGAGAGACGAGCTTGGAGTTTTGATTGACGTATTTTTCTTTCGATTTTAGGTCCTTAATTGGGAACTTGCGGTATAAATTGGGCATGGAAATTAACGGATTTTAAATCGGATTATTGGATGATACTCTCTCCCCATCTCGAACAACAACAATGGCGTCCTCTGGGAGTCTTCAATGTTCTTCCTCTGCCATCACTTTTCAGCCACCAAACGATGCTCGCATTTCCTATAGGAATAGAAGCCTCACGGTTTCTCTTCGCTCTTTAACCTCTATGAATCTCAATCGCTTCCCTCGTCTATCTGTTCGATCATCTTCCAATTCAGGTGCACTTTCTCTTTCTCCCTGAAGTTTTTTCCAATTGTTTTTCCATTTCAATTTCATGAAACCCTATTTAGCTTGTATCTTGTTGAACATCATCTGCAGCTTTGATCTTCACCACCTTTTGTTCTGATGGAATGGCAGTTGCAACAGAAAACAAACTTGGAGCACACGAGATTTGAGACGAGAGAGAGAGGAAGAAGAAAAGAGGGAGGAAAAATCTGTATCTTTGCTTAATTGCATAAATTCGAGCTCCATACAGTATTTATACAACAAGCTTTGGGCTCTGGCCCGTATGTAAGGACTTAGTCCTTTAACAAAATAGGCCCAATACTCAATATCCCCCCTCAAGATCGAGTTGGGGAATCAGCCAAACCGATCTTGCGAAGAAGAGGAAGCAACCTGACGCCAGCGATGTTCTTTGTGAGAAAATCGGCGAGTTGGGAGCGAGTGGAGATGTGTGACAATGAGATCAATCCTTCCAGAAATTTCTCACGAGCGAAATGGCAATCCAAATCTATGTGTTTGGTACGCTCGTGAAACACAGGATTGCGTGTGATATATATATCGCTGCTTGATTGTCGCACCTTACTGGGATTGGAGCAATGTGAGGTACTCCGAGCTCAGCTAGAAGACGAGATAGCCAAGCGATTTCAGTGCAAACTCGGCGAATTGACCTGTATTCTGCCTCAGTAGATGACAGAGAAACGGAAACCTGCTTCTTTGATTTCCATGAGAGTAAGCACGAACCAATGAACATGAGGTAGCCACTGATAGATCGTCGAGAAAAGGGGCAATTAGCCCAGTCGACATCACAGAAAGCTTGAAGCCGAAAATCATCCCTTCCAGTGAAAAGGAGACCCTTTGAATCGGTTCCCTTTAAATATCGAAGGACATGGTAAGCAACTGCAAGATGAGGTTCTCTGGGTGTCTGTATAAATTGGCTCAGCAATTGGACGGAGAAAGCCAAATCAGGTCTAGTGTGAACCAGGAAGTTGAGCTTCCCTATGAGGCATCGGTAATGAGAAGGATCGGCAACTAAAGGTCCAATTGTGGGAGATAGACGGAGTTGGGGGTCAAGTGGGCTAACGACAGCTGAGCCTGGATGAATTCAATGCCTAGGAAAAAATGGAGTGAAGGTTCGATAATGTAAAAACAATGTAATAAGAAATACTCTAGAAGGGGGGTTGAATAGAGTATGCCTGTTTTTCGCAGAAAGTCTCAACACTTTTGGAGCTCGTACCAAACCCTTTGAGATAAACCTGAATCACAAAGTTAGATAATTGAACCAAGTGCGGAAATAAGGTAAAGCAATAAGTAAAAGACACGAGTAATTGTTTACGAGGTTAAGCACAACTTGGCCTACGTCCCCGCCTAGGGTTCTTCCACAACCCTAGGATTCAAAAGGCTTTATTGATTCGCTTAGCTTAGGATCCTAAAAGCTCACCGAGAAGCCTCTCTCCTATACAATTGCAATCTAGTCAACTCACGTTCCCTTGGAGTCCTAGACCAATCTAGAAGAGCCCCACCTCTCTCAGCTATCTAGTACAATCCTCTTACTCTCACAAATCAATAGCCTAGTGCAACTTCCCGAGTTATAAACTCTCGAGTAACACTATAAATGAATATATCCTATAAGCTCACAATGACTCTCAAAGGCTTTGAAATAAACAACAAACTCTTGAGCGCTTAGCAGAGAGACACTTGGAAGACAGATCTTTGCTTGAATGAATGAAAGCTCGTGTAGCACTTGTTATGTCTGTCTTCTTCTTCCTTTCCTTTATATAAGAGCATGGAGCGTGAGGGTCTTCAACACCAGATCTTCATCAACAGCTCTTTCGAATCATGGCTTGATCTTGAATCTTCTATATATGGATACTCCGAAGCCATGATCTATTTTGAATTTGATCTCCTCAATATGTACTAAAGGAAAGATATAATCTCGAAATACTTCCTGAAAAGGTTAGTCAAACATATATATATATATATATATATATATATATATATATATATATATATATATATAATATAAGGGAAGTATATATTAAGATTAAATAATATTCGGACAAATAAGATAGGTTTTGTATTTCATCAACTGTTAACGCTCCAAGGCTTTTGACACAAACATCCTGTCAAAGCCTTTGAAACATTTATTCCAATTTTCATCAAGGGAGAAAGTTATCATGGAGGTCGCCCAAATCCTTTATGCGAAATTCAGCATTCAAAAATTCCTTGATGCCCACCATTTCTGAGAAATCACTGCCTGTTAATAACAAATCATCCACATAAACCCCAATGAAAACTTCTCCAGAAGCTTGTTTCTTGTAGAACAAAGAGTAGTCGTTTTTCGACTGTGTATAGCCCCTTGCTTTTAGTGACACAGACAAACGAGCATGCCATTGACGAGAGGCCTGTTTAAGGCCATAAAGAGAGCGTTGGAGTCGACAAGCCATGTTTGAACCATGAACTGTCAACCCGGGAGGCAACTTCATATAAACCTCCTCATCCAGTGACCTGTGCAGGAACGCATTATTCACATCGAGTTGCGAAATCCTCCATTTCTTCTTGAGAGCAACAACAATTAGAGCACGAATTGTTGTCATCTTAACTACGGGAGAGAAAGTTTCTGTGTAATCCACTCCTTCTTTCTGCGTATAACCTTTCACTACTAACTGAGCTTTGTAGCGCTCAAGGCTTCCATCTGCACGCCTCTTCACTTTGTAAACCCATCGACAGCCGATGGCTTTCTTCCCTTTGGGCAATGGAACAACTGACAAGGTTTCATTGGCAGTCAAGGCACTGAATTCAGCAGTCATGGCATCCTGCCAAACTTTGAATTTGCAAGCTTCAGAGTATGAAATGGGTTCAGACTCGGGCAAGGTAGTGGATGGAAGCTCAACTGAAGGGAAGTGGACTGTGGAAGTGATGGTGTGACAGCAGGATGTCATGTTAGCACATGAATGTCCACACACATAATCAGACAGGTAGGAAGGAGGGTGAGAAACTCTGGTGGTCCGTCGAGGTGCAGTGGAGATTGAAGGTGGAGTGGGTGTGACAGATGATGGCACTGGATCAACCTCATCAACAAAATCAGGGTCCATGCCAATGGAGAAGGAAGGGGAGCTGGTGGAAGGATCAGGAGGGAGACTTCTATAAGGAAAAATCCTTTTCTAGAAGTGCACATCTCTTGATGCAAACACTGCCTTGGTGTCTAGGTTGAGTAAGGTATAACCTTTCTTTCCCACTGGATAGCCTAGAAACACACAAGAGATGGCCCTTGATGGAAATTTGTCCCTTCCATGATTGAGAGTGGAAGCAAAACACAAACTGCCAAAGCACCTGACATTGTCATAGACTGGTGGTGTTGAGTGCAGCAACTCAAAGGGTGTTTTCATGTGCAAAACTCTGCTTGGCAAACGATTCACCAAGTGGACTGCCATTAGTATACTGTCTCCCCAGTATTTTCTAGGTAGGTTAGACTCAAACATCAGCCCCCTAGCTACCTCTAGCAAATGCCTATGCTTGCGCTCAGCAACCCCGTTCTGTTGGGGTGTGGCTACACAAGATGTTTGATGGACAATCCCCCTGTCCAAAAACCACTGAGTGTACTCAGGAGAGAAGCCAAGTTCATAAGCATTGTCTGTTCTAACAATGCAAACCTTGCTGCCAAACTGTCTTTTAACAAAACTTATGAACTGTTTAATGACAGTAAATGCATACCCTTTGGTTGGCAATAACTTGACCCAAGTGTGCCGGGTATAATCATCAACAATGGTGATGAAGAACATGTTGCCATCTCGAGAAGGAATGCGATATGGCCCCCATACATCACAGTGGACCAGATCAAAAGCAGCATTTGTGGAGATAGAGCTTTCTGGAAATGGAAGTCTTGTCTGCTTGGCCTTAGCACAGACATCACAAGCTCGGAGGTGCTTATTACAATCATCATTCAAATGAACAAAAGGGAACAACTTAAGTTTTGAAGTTGGTAAATGTCCCAAGCGTTTATGCCACAACTCAGCATCCACTGCAACAACATATTTATGATGGGAAGAGGCAAGATGAGAAGCATGATCACCTTGCAGAAGGAAGAGATCTTTGACACATTCACCAATCTTCATAGGCGCCTTCATCAAAGGCCCCTGCATATAGCACCCCTTAGCTGTGAATATCACAAAGCATTGCAAATCACGAACCATCTTTCCCACTGAAATCAAGTGGCATTTGAAACTGGGAATGTACAACACATTATCCAGCTTCAAATCCTTCATAACCACAACTGTTCCTGCTTGAGTAACAGTTGTTGTTTCACCAGTGGGAAGGGTCACAATGAAAGGTTTGGCAAGGTGAAATGTGGTTGTGAACATGGTGATGTCACCACACATGTGGCCACTCGCCCCACTATCCACAATCCATGTCACCCCATCAAGAACACGAGAAGACAAAGAGCTACCTGAAAATCCAGCAAAGTCGTCTGCAGTTGGCTGTTTAGCTTGAGATCCCACCCCTGCACTTTGGAGCAAGCTCATGATCTGAGCCAACTGTGATGGAGAGAAGTCTGAATTGCTGCTTTGTGTGACATTTCCTACAAACTTGCCATCACCTGCAGGTTTTTTCTCCTTATCTTTCCCATATCCAGCAGGAAATCCAATCAAGAAGAAGCACCTATCAACGGTGTGGTTCGTTTTTTTGCAATTGGTGCAGAACAATGGACGTCGCTCAGAGTTGTTCCTTCCACCTGTATTTCTAGAGTTTCCAGCATGGCCACTCTTCGAGGAGGAAGGTTGAGCACCCTGAGACTTGACATACATGGTCATAGCGTCACTTGTAGAGCTAGGCTTCGTAGAAACCTGAGACTGAGTGTTGACATGTGAGGACAACCCCTCAGTTATGTCTCCAGATTGCTTGACTCCTCTTTGGTTTCCCTCTTTTGTCAAGAGAGAATAAGCGCGATCTATGCTAGGCAGGGGTTCCATCATTAGCACAGATCCTCTAACATTCAAGAATGACTCATTCAATCCCATGAGTAGTTCAATCAACCTTTCATTTTCAGTGAATTTCAACATTTCGTTTGCAGCACCGCAAGTGCACACAGGTAAGCTTCTAGCGCTATCTAACTCATCCCAGAGCGATTTGAGCTTGGTAAAATAGGCAGAAAAGGAAGTCGCACCTTGATCTACACGATTGATCTGACGCTTGATGGAGAATAGTTGAGTTCCTCCGAGTTTCCCGAATCTTGAGACCAATGAGCGCCAAATTCCCTGTGCTGAATCGTTGTAGATCGCACTTCTTTTTATTTCTGCACTGACCATGTCCATGTCATTGCATCTCATTGCATCTCTTCCAAATCTGAAATCGCGGAGAGCCTGGATCTGGTTTTGCGACATCTCCGTTTAGGAATCCCAGCTTGTTCTTTGCTGAAAGTGCAATCAACACTGACTGCCTCCATTCCCCGAAGTTCCGACCGTCAAATGCCGGTGTGACAAGCACTGCGCCCGGATTGTCACTGGGATGGAGAAAAAATGGATCGTTGGGATCCATTCTAGCGAGATCAATTTGGGGATCAACACGAACTTCTTCATTCGCCATTGTAGCAGCTTGGATTAGATGTGAAACAATCGAATCAATTGTCCACAGATTTAGCGGAAGAAAATGCAAGAATCAGACTATATGCTCTGATACCATGATGGAATGGCAGTTGCAACAGAAAACAAACTTGGAGCACACGAGATTTGAGACGAGAGAGAGAGGAAGAAGAAGAGAGGGAGGGAAAATCTGTATCTTTGCTTAATTGCATAAATCCGAGCTCCATACAGTATTTATACAACAAGCTTTGGGCTTTGGCCCGTATGTAAGGACTTAGTCCATTAACAAAATAGGCCCAATACTCAATATGTTCTCATCTGATGTGAATCAATTGTATTCATATAGTTGGTTTATTTCGAGGATGAAGCACAAGAGTTGTTACTTTGCAATTTTTGAAGTGATTTTTGAATAATATGATGACTTTTGTGTTTTATGTGATCAATTCATGTGCGAATTTTATCAATCCTACGAGTATATGAATGTATATTAGGTCGAATAAATTCGTTGTCTGTTCAATTGTCTCCCTATTTTTAGAAATTGAAGATGACCAGCTATTGCTCAAGTCTCCGTTGACGAATTTGCTCTTCTAGTAGCTCAATCGTCCTTAACGAATCTATGCTTTAATTTGTTGATGGGAAGGGACGATTGATTTCGTTATTATTTCATTTGGAATTGTTTCAAGGAGTTTAGACATAAATGCCTAATTTGGGGATAATTTGTGGATTGGGTATTGGACTCCTGGGTAGGTCCAGAAATGCTTAAAATCGGTGAAGTGCTGGAGTTAATGAACTCCTTTATGCTATGATCATTGCCTGTTAGCTAATTAGCAATTCAGCTTGTAGCTGATGATTCATAGTTTGCTCGATAATTCATAGTAACAGTTCGTTAGTACCTTAGTTTATAGTTTCTATTTTGTGCAGCTGAATCAAATGTCTTTTCTGCAGGTATGTCCTGTGGTGTTGGTTGTCGAGAAATATCTCTCTTTGGTATGTGAGTTTTATGTTTTTAGTTTTTGTTGGGAAGGTTTCAGTTTTCTTAGTCTATTCATGAGCATGCCTATATGATTTTGTGATTGTGTTTTGAATTTTGCCCATCTTTCATTGTGTGATGTTTACATGTTCTTGATAAGGAACATCTTCAATTGGAATTACATTGGTTCTTATATGTTTCATGTAGGTGTGTTGCTTCATCACAGGGTGGTCTTATTAAATCTGGCCCATATGTGCTATGTTTTCCTGGATACATCATCTTCCATTCCAATTTGCTTGAACCATTTTGATTCCTTCACATTGGAATTCACCACCGGGTTGTTTGCTAGGCTTTCATGTTCCCCGATTTTTGCTTGGATTCAAAATGCAAATTTCTTGGTTTCTGCAGATATTTGGGTTCATCTTTTTGGGATTTTCAGCGATTTTATTTCATAAGTATTAGTTCAAGTCTTTTCTTTTACTTAATTATATTTCATCTCTTGTGGGGATGTGGGTGTCTTGATTTTGTACATATCCGGTTGAATAATAAGATGAGTTTACCTCGATTAACTTTAAAAATCCCGTGCGTCCCGCACGGGGTCTAGGCTAGTTCATTTTAAAACAAAACAGTAATTATGTATATATATATATATAATATAATATTATAAAATTAATTACAATAAGCTTAGTATAGCTTGAATAAAAAAAACTAATTAGGTTTGCGGGTACCCGCGGGCTATCCGCACCCACATTTGCGGACGG
This sequence comes from Persicaria tinctoria, assembly GCA_037127255.1. NCBI lineage: Eukaryota > Viridiplantae > Streptophyta > Magnoliopsida > Caryophyllales > Polygonaceae > Persicaria > Persicaria tinctoria. Next base: position 16,533,591 of record JBANSL010000012.1, read on the forward strand.
GCTTGGACACGACTTCCAACCCGTTAAACAGACTTAGCCCGACCCGCGCCCGCAACAACGGGACAAAATTTCAGATAAAGCCCGGCCCGTGCCCGCGTTTGCCCAGGTCTACACACAACACAGTCTCACACTCTCACTATCTCACACTCGGTGTTCCGGGTTGGGTCTCAAGCTATTGTCTCATTCTACAATTTTGTTTACCAAACTTGGTCGACTAATTTGGATATACAGGAAAACAAGAGTGCAATGCCTGTTGTCCACAAACATAGATTATCCCGTATAACGCTTCGTTTTGATGGCTCATACTATCAGTCTGGCCTTGTTCCTATGGATTCGTTATACGGGACTCCGATGGTTTGATTGTCTCCCATGGTGCTGGGCATTGTAACAACACTTCTGTTGTCTTTGCCGAGGCTTTGGGTTTACACATGGGTGTTGTTAAGGCCGCTGGATTGGGTCTCAATAACCTTATAATCAAAGGAGATTATTTGGTCGTCATAAAAGCTCTGCTGGGGGATTTGTCTTGCCCCTAAAATATCGAGTTGCTGATGGTTGATACTTCTATGTTTCTCCGTTCCCTATCTAATGTTGCTATTCGTCATATTTTTAGAGGTTCGAACGTTGTGGCTCACAGGATTGCTCGTTTGGCCTATAGCGTCCCTGCCGATGATAGCCTCGCAGCCGATCCAGAACTTTGTGTTCTCGTTCGCTCGAATGCGCTAGGAAAGAAATCCGGCCGTCGACGACTTTTCTAATCTTTATCCTGCTTCGAAAAAAAAAGTGTTCGGGGTTGGGTTAAAAAATCTGGATTGAAATTTTCGGGTTTTAACTAAAAAAATTTCAGACATTTAAGTCGGGTCGTATTTTGGTTCTAGATATGGAGAATCTGACTGAAATAGAACATATGCCCCACGTTAGAATCTTTAAGAATTTTAATAGTTCTAGATACGAAGAATATGACTGAAACAAAACACATGCCGCACGTTAGAATCTTTAAGAATTTTCGAACATTTGAGTCGGGTCTTGTGAATTTGTTGAATCCGATGATTGTTAATCACGTTTGTGATTGATTGAGCAAGAACAAATCACAACAATCAAACTAGCTCCATGGATTTGTGAAGAGCAGAGAACACGAGGTGAGAAAGAGGGAGAATGAGAGCTTCTACTGTTTCATTGATTGTGCAAGATTACAACTAAATCTGTTTCCACATATGAGACCCCTTTTATACACCCGCCAGATTAGTTACATGAGGTATACTTGGGTGTGACGCAGCACAGCTCCAATCTAGTGTGAATTGAGCTAAGAATCACAAGATCATAGTTCAACAGGTCTTGTTTTGAGCTGCCGCGATCTGTACATTGTTTTAAAGGGACCCAACTAAAGTAGTAAAGTATCACCACATAAGAAGTTAAGAACTTGAGTGTATAAATCGAAGTAGGTCCTTAAAATTTTTAGGATATTCCAGTACATATGTTTTGTTCACATATATTTTTTGTTATTATTTAGACTTTTAAATACTACTACGTATATAGCTTATGCTGTTGAAATGTATAAGTTTTGCTGTGTTAGTTGTTCTGTTCTTCTTTTGTGTCGATTATATAAACACACACAAGAGAAGACCTACAGTTGTAACTACTAAGCAATTGTTGCAACTAACTATAATACATAGCCTACCGAATACAAATATATATACAAACTGTTGTCACCCTCCCTCAAGCTGAGCCAGAGTATGGAAATCTTGAAGGCCCGACTTGTGTAGAAATTAAAGATTGAACTTAAGAGAGAAGGTGCTTTGGAGATATATAAAAATGCTTTTCTGATAGCTTTCATATTTTCTTATTGTTCTTTTTCAAATTTTATTTTATTTTGGGTCTTATATATTTTGTAAATGTTGGCATTACAATTGTTCTGGAAGCCACTCTTACCCGCCTTCTGGGCATAGAATCTTCGGCCAGGTATAGCATTCCTGGGGCCGCAAGGCTCGTGTCCTTGCTCGTCGGTCGAACATTACTTGTTTCCCTGTGCTCAACCAATGGGCTTCAAAACTTTCCTTGGGCCACAAGGCTCGTGTCCTTGCTCGTCGATCAGGTTCTTAATAGGCCCGTGTCCTCGGACCTCTTTTGGATACTAAGGCTGAAGGCAACCAGAACACACGAGCCAGAGGAAATGAGAGAGCAAGTGGAGGAGCTAGGAAGAAAGTTGTTAGAGTTTAAGGGTGTGAGTGTGTGTTGTAACATAACCGGAAGTTGAACCTCTCCCATAAATACCTTTGTAATCCTCCATCTCAGTAATCAATAAAATCTATTTTTCATATCAAATCGTCTCTTTCTCTTTCTCTTTCTCTCAAATATAGAATGTAACATGGTATCAGATAGGATATCGATTCTCCCCAATTTTATGTGATCTCTCATGGCGTTTCAACAAGTTCCCGATCCACATTTTCCTCCTCCTTCCGCTGTCGATCCTCTCAGCGAGTTCTATCTTCATAATTCCGACAATCCAAGCATCATTCTCTCTACGAAGTTGCTGGACGGAAGGAATTACCACAATTGGAGACACGCCGTAGAAGTTTATCTCTTTGCCAAGAACAAATTGGGATTTGTTATTGGTTCTTGCAAGCCTCCGGCGAACGATCCATTGCTCCTAATGCAATGGGAGCGGTGTAATAACATGGTGCTCGCTTGGATCTTTCACTCCATCATCCCGAAAATTGCTGAATCGATTCTCTATTGTCGATCTGCTCAAGTCTAGAAGGAGCTTGCCGCTCGCTTCGGAAAGCCGAATTACACTCGCATTTATCAGGTACAATGTGATCTTTGTCCATTATTGTATAATTTACTAAAAGAAAGAAGGTATGTGACGAGTATTTGATGCTTCTTGAGGACAAAGCCTGCTCATGTGGATCTTCTGGTATCATTCTTGATGTTTTGGGGGACCAACAGGTTACACAGTTCCTCATGGGTTTGAATGATGTGTTCTCTGCTACTCGGAGCAACATCTTGCTCATTCATCCTCCTCCTTTGCTAGATGAGGTTTATCAGATGCTCTTGCAAGATGAGGAACAACGAGCGAATCCGGACTCCTGATGCTCCAATTGATCAAGATTCCATTGCTCTAGCGGCTCAATCCAAGCCCAATTCGAAAGGTTCTTTCTCAAAAGCTCCTGCAGGCAAAGGCAATGGGAAGAAGAACCAATTGTTCTGTGATCACTGCAAACAGACGAATCACACTATTGATAGATGATGGAAACTCCATGGGTACCTGTCATCCCAGCAATCTCGAGGAAATCATACCGCTGTGAATGCCTCTGTGTCTTCACCATTGTCATCCTCAGAGTCTCAGCCTTCAAGTTCACCTTTTTCGCTGTGAATGCCTCTGCTACTTCACCTTTTTCGCTGACTGCTTATCAGTACAACCAACTGATTTCTCTTCTTGGTAATGTTTCGAATGAGTCAAATGATTCTTGTGCCTTCTTGGCAGGTATAGCATCTTCTTGTCTCCTTTCTCCATGTGCTTCACCATCCTGGATCATCGTCAGTGGGGCAACTTATCACATTACTCCTCACCTGTCTTTGTTATCATCTTTGGAACTTGTATCTAAATCTACCAGTATTACTATGCCAATTGATAACAGGTCTTATGTTGCTAATAATGGCTCCATAGTTTTTGATGATCATCGTTCAATCTCTAATGTCCTTCATGTATCTGACTTTTGTTTCAATCTCCTCTCTATTAGCAAGCTTACTAAGTCACTAAATGCCAATGTCACTTTCACACCCAATGCTTGTTATCTACATGACCCTTTGACGAGGAAGCCATGATTAATTGGTAAGGATATAAAGGCATGTATGTACTCGACAAGACTGTCATGACCACTCCTACCTTCTTAGATAATGGATCTTCTACTGCTCTTGCGTCCTTCATCAACAATCCTGACATTTGACATTGCATACTTGAGCACACTACATATGAGCAGCTCAAACCCATCACTGGTGTTTCTTCATCCAAGACTCCTGTCATTTGTAAGATTTGCCCTCAGGGAAAGCAACATAGAAAACCTTTTGTTTCTTCTCATAGTCAAGCTATGTACTCCTCCCTTTGAGATCATTCATATAGACACATGGGTCTATAATTATAAGACACCACACACAATGACTTTCGTTTTTTCCTTGCTATTGTAGACGATTACTCTCGTTGTATTTGGCTTTTTCTCATGTCTAATAAAAGCAATGCCTTGACTGTTCTCAAGTCTTTCTTCAACCTTGTTGCTAATCAATTCAATGTTACCATTAAGAACATTAGATCTGACAATGCTGGTGAATTCTCCGATGCTTCTACTCGCCAGTTCTATGATGACAAAAGGATTTGTCACCAAACCTCTTGTGTTGATTCTCCTCAACAAAATGGCAGGGTTGAACGAAAGCACAAACACCTCATTGAGGTTGCCCATGCTTTGTTTTTTCAATCCAATCTCCATGTTTAGTACTGGGGTCGTTGTGTTTTGATTGCCACTTACTTGATCAACATGACTCATTTGCCATCCCTCGACCATAAATCTCCCTTTGAACTTCTATTCAATAAACCTCCTGACTACTCTTTTCTCAAATCATTTGGTTGGTTAGCTTTTGCCAACACTCTCAAGAGATCGAGAGACAAGCTACAACTCAGAGCCACGCCACCCCATGTGTCTTCCTTGGTTATTCATTTGGCAAGAAGTCTTATATTGCTCTAGATATCACCACCAGCAAAGTGTTTCATTCCAGGGATCTAGTTTTTCATGAGAAACGTTTTTCCTCTCATTACATGAAGCACATATCCAGTAGCACTTTACCCACCCTCATCTCAGATTACCCGGATCATATTTTTTACCCCACAAATACTAATCCTTCACCACCTGCTCCCATTGATAGGCATGACAACAACCTTCCTCCTTCTATCCCTACCCCATCTACTGTAAATATATTCATATTTTAACAGTCTCATTACTAGTTTATCATTAAATATATTATATTAAAATATAATATATTTAATGATAAATTATTTATCATTTAAATGGTATATTTACAGTAGGTTCCTACCCCACCTATTGTAAATATATTCAAACAACCCTTTAAATGGTATTTGTTTACAACTCACCACCCCTTCATCTATTTTCGTTAATTTATCCAGAAATATATTATATTTTAATATTTTTAAACTCAAATTTGATTATAAATATATTCAAATTGTGAATTTAAGAACTCGATTATATTTTAGGAATTATTTTATTTATTTAAAAAAATAAGAATAAATAATATATAGCCTAGAATTATTATCTTAATTTAAGTTTTAAAATGTTTATAAGATTTTAAAAAATTATGTAAATTACTCTTATTTATTTATATTTTAAATATTTTAGAAATATTATTATTTGTCAATAGTTTAAAATTTAAATATTTTTGTTCAATAATTATCTTTGATAAAAAAATCGAAAAATATAATCGAGCCAATAAATTCAAAATTTGGATATATTTACAATCAAATTTGAGTTTAAAAATATTAAAATATAATATATTTAATGATAAATTAATGAAAATAGATGAATGGGTGATGAGTTCTAAACAAAGACCATTTAAAGGGTAATTTTCTGTAATTTTAAAATTAAGGGGTGGTGTGAAAACACCCATATTTAAATGGTGGTTTTTTTTTTTTGTAAATTTCTCTTTTTTTAATGGCCAAATTAATGATAAAGCGGCTCAGGCGTGGTTGATTTTCTTTTTTACAGTAGGCAAAGAGTTGGATGTACTACCGACATCCATGATATCTAACAAGATGATGTTCTGGAAATCACAAAAAGAACTCAAAATAAAATTACAACTCAACTTCGATTTCGCAAGAAAATCAGCTGCACAATCCACCTCTCTATAGCAGTGCTGGAATGTAATCATCTCAAAATATTTGCTTAATGAAATTTTTTTTTGAACTAATTGCACCACCTCACATGGTATATTGTTCACCTGATTAATGACATTGATAACGATTGAGCAATCACTTTCAACTATGGCTTTCCGTATCCCAAGCTCCGTTGCTAGTCTTATATATATATATATACCTGCATATACTGCAAACGCTTCTGCTAGGATGACAGAACTCATCATAACATTACATTTATGTATCCGAATAACTTGACCATAATTATTCCTCATAATGCACCCAATTTGTTGTTGACAACCAATTTTGACCGAAGCATCTACATTAATCTTAACGACAATTATTGGAGGACATTTCCAAATCATTTTATCAAGAGGCCTACTACGTTTTGGTAATTTGGTTTTCACTTGTTCTTTACTCCAGCATGAAATATTATCAATAGTTTGAGTTAAAACATTGATAATACTCTTATCAGAACCGTTGCGAAAAATAATTCTATTTCGCAGCTCCCAAATAGAATGTCATAAATGACACATGTCTGTAAAATCTATATTAAGAGCCCTAGTATTTAGAATATTTTATGAGACATCACTTGTTAAATTTGGTATAATAAAACATTTTTTTCAATTTAACACCCAGATTTTAAATAAGGGGTATGATAATTTGACAATTAAACAATAAATGATTTATATCTTCTATATCAGAATTACAAAGAGAACAAAGTACTCGGAACTCTATTTATATATCTATTTAGGCGTGGTTGATTTTGGACATATCGTGTTCTTCGCAAGCTTTCAATTCGCCTATCTTCGTCTTAATCATCTGCTGGTTTTGGTCCTTTGGACGCTTCATCTTCTTCGCAAGCTTTCAATTCGTCTTCGTCTCACTCTTTCAACTCTGAATCACGCCTTCATAATCTGCTGATTTAAATTCCTCTCCCAATCCTCAAAAATCAGTAGGATTGTAGAATTGATGTAAAGTCCTCCTTGAGGGTTTCCATTAATTGATATAACACACACACACACACACACACACACACACACACATATGTTACAAAGGTATTGGGCCTTAATGAGCTTTTAGCCCACTATACAATATTAAGACCTATGTAATCTATCAAACCTCCGCAGTCGAAACGGGAGGGGTCCGTACAGTGAGACTGGAACGAAAATCAATAAACAACTGTCTAGGAAAACCCTTGGTGAATATATCAGCGTACTGATAAGAGGATGGGACATGTAGAACGCGGACATGTCCAATGGCAACCTTGTCCCTGATGAAGTGGAGATCAAGGTCATTGTGCTTCGTGCGTTGATGCTGGACTGGGTTGCTAGCCAGGTAGACGGCGGAGACGTTGTCAGTGTAGACTAGAGTGGCCTTCTGCAAGGGGCATCGTAGCTCAAGCAGGAGATTGCGGAGCCAAGAGCACTCGGAGAAAACGTTGGCAACACCCCTGTATTCGGCTTCAACGCTGGAGCGAGACACGATGGACTGACGCTTGGCTGACCAAGATACAAGAGTGTCATTGAGGAAGACACAGTAACCAGACGTGGAGCGACGTGTGTCTAGACAACCACCCCAATCTGCATCAGTGTAAGCCACAAGATCAAGCTTATAGGAAGGAGTGATGGTGGTGCCGAGCTCGAGGGTGCCGCTGATGTACCGAATGATCCGCTTCAAAGCCTGAAAGTGAGGTTCCCTAGGGGCATGCATGAACAAGCAGATCTGCTGAACGGCGTAACTGATATCAGGCCTGGTGAAAGTGAGATACTGAAGAGCATCGGCGAGGCTCCTGTACAATGTGGGATCGTCAACCAAAGATCGTCAACCAAAGGACCAGAATGAGCACTGAGCTTGTTGGATGTATCGACTGGGGTCGCGACGGGATTACAGTTGACCATCTTAGCCCGAGCAACAATCTCTACAGCATACTTACTTTGTGAGAGAAACAGACCAGATGCATGCCGCTGAACAGCAACTCCCAAGAAGTAAGACAGCTGACCCAGATCAGACATGGCGAATTCCGCACTCAACTGTGAGATTATCGACGTCCGAAGAGCATTAGAAGAGGCGGTGAGAATGATGTTGTCGACATAAAGCAGCAGGAATGCCAAGTCTGAGCCTCTTCGATAGATAAACAGAGACATATCCGAACGGCTGCCAATGAAACCCAAACGGAGCAGATGAGAGGCAAAACGCTGGAACCACGCCCGCGGAGCCTGTTTCAGACCATATAGAGAGCGGTTGAGGAGACAAACATGCTTTGGACGCTCAACATCAATAAACCCCGGCGGCTGAAACATGTAAACTGTCTCGTTCAGATGACCATGCAGAAACGCGTTCTTGACATCTAACTGATGGATGGCCCAGTTGCGCGACAAAGCCAGACTCAGGACCACTCGGATAGTGGCAGGCTTGACCACAGGGCTGAAGGTCTCATCACAATCAATACCGGCATGCTGAGATCTACCGTTCACCACAAGACGGGCCTTGTAGCGCTCCAACGTCCCATCAGAGCGGAACTTGTGACGAAAAAGCCACATACAGCGAATAACGTTCGCCTCCGGAGGGCGAGGAACAAGAACCCAAGTACCATTCTTCGTAAGGGCCCTGTATTCGTCGAGCATAGCCGCCTACCGATTCGGGTCGAGGAGGGCTGTTTTGTGGGAGGTGGGAACGGGGGAGAGGGAGGTCTGGGTGGGGGCAGAGGGTGAATGGGAGTCAGGAAGGACGGGGGAAAGAGGGGCTAAGCAAGGGGAAGAGGCAGCGGGTGGATCAAAGGCGGCGAGGGTTGCGACGGCCGCCGCTAGGGAAGGGTGTAAAGCTGCGGGCGCAGCATTTGTACATGCGGCGGGCGCCGCCAGGGAAGGGTGTAAAGCTGCGGGCGCAACATTTGGACCTGCTGCGGGCGCCGCACGTAGGTGACGGGAGGCTGCTTGGCGGGGTGATTGGAGGTGGATAGCGGGGTGATGGGCGGTGGTCATGGAGACGATCTGACGGGGTCGGAAGACACCGGAGACGCAATGGGTGTGTGGTCTGGTGGTGGGGGGTGGTGGTGGTGGTGGTGTTGGGGGAGAAGCAGGAGCACCGGGACAGCTCTGGGGAAAAAGGAAGTGAGGGAATGGTGACTCAGACTCTGACGGAGACACAGGGGGTGTGGGAGACGCAAAAGGAAATCGCGACTCATCAAAGGTGACATGACGTGAGAGAATGATCTTGTGGGTCTTGATATCGAGGCAAATGTAACCGCGATGATCAGACGGATAGCCTAGGAAGACACATGGAGTGGAGCGCGGGTGAATCTTGTGCGGGGCTGTGGAGGACTGGTTTGGGAAACACAAGCACCCGAAGGTGCGAAGGTGATCATACCTAGGCTCGGCGTAATAATGTGTCTGAGCTGGCGAGCGATGGTGTAGGGTATTGGAAGGGAGAATGTTTAGGAGATAACACGTGGTGGATAAGGCGTGAGGCCAATAGGGAAGGGGAATAGATGCGTGGAAGAGGAGAGAGCGCATCATGTTGGTAATGATTCTGATGATTCTTTCTACCTTGCCATTCTGCTGAGAAGTATAGGGGCAAGATAAGCGATAGGAGATCCCATTTGCGGCAAAGAAGGAGTGAAAGTCTTTGTTGTCAAATTCACGGCCATTGTCACATTGGAAACATTTGATGGACATGTGAAACTGTGTTTTGATGTAGGTATGGAATCTGGCAAAGACAGGAAACACTTGGGACTTGAAATACAACGGGAAGACCCATAAGTAATGAGTGTAATCATCAAGAAATAAGAGGTAGTACTTGTGACCCTCCTTTCTAGGCACGGGAGAGGTCCAAATGTCGCTATGAATGATATCAAAGGGAGCAAGGGTAGAGGTCAAAGACCGTTGGAACGGCAGTCTGGCATGTTTGCCTAGTTGGCAGGAAGAGCATAAACCAGAGCGTGGGTCTTTAGTATAGGTGACAAGGTTCTGGGAACAGAGGACATCTAGAACGGCAGCGTTGGGATGGCCCAGGCGTGCATGCCACAGGCTGGACGATGATGCCGAGAGGGCGACCGGACACGACTGACTGGACGCAATAGGTGGTGTGACAGGGTAGAGCTCCCCGGTGCTGTTACATCTCATGCGAGTAACCCCCGTAGTAAGATCGTTCACAGAGAAACCATAAGGATCAAACGTAAGGGAAACGTTGTTGTCAGTAGTGAACCGACGGACAGAGATAAGGTTTTTGACAATCTTTGGGGCAATCAGGACATTGTTGAGGTGTAGTGAGTGGGTTGGGGTCTGTAATTGGGCGTGGCCAATTCCCGAAGTAGCAAGACGACCACCATTTCCGAAGATAATAGAGTGGGCAGGGCCCTTAAAAGAAATAGATGAGAGGTTACCTGAGGAGTTTGTCATGTGGGAGGTGGCACCAGTGTCCATGTACCAAGAAGAGTCTGAAGATGTCGGCTGCGTAGAGGAGAAGGCGTGATGCAGAGCTGGCGGAACATAGCCTGGGTCAGGCGATGTCAGAGAGGCCTGAGGACCGACATGTCGAGGGGTAGGATGTCTAGAGTATCTAGAAAAGGCGTGATGTTGGTGATCATAGAGAGCCATGGTAAGAGATCGTTTTTTTTTTTTTGTAAACGGAAGGCCGGTGAGGAGGGGAAAGAGAGAGAGAGGCGGCGAGGAGACGACGCCGGCGACGGGAAGAGGAGGTGGGGCGGGAGGATCAAACTAGGGTTCCGTGAGGAAGAAAAGACCGTGATACCAAGTAGGATTGTAGAATTGATGTAAAGTCCTCCTTGAGGGTTTCCATTCATATATATATATTACAAAGGTATTGGGCCTTAATGGGCTTCACACTCTTTCAATTCGTCCCACTCCAATCTCATTCTGCCATCATCCGGTTTCGATTCGATTTGATTAATTTCAGATTCAACTCCTCGAATCATCCTCTTGGGCCTCCATCGTCCCCACAAAGAAAGGTAAGGGTAAATTTCTAGAATGGTAATTGGTAATTAGCATTTGAGCCCTAAGAAAGGGGCTTGTAGTTTAAAGAGACAAATTAGGGATTGGTTTTCCGAGGCTTTAAACGACGGTAAAAACAATTTATGAATTATGGACTAGAAATGGATTTTAAGATTTCTTTTAATGTAAATTCAGCGAATTGGTGATGCCTGAATTAGTTACGAATTGAAGTTGCAAAGCCCAACCTGACTTCCTTGAATGATGCGTGAATGATCGATGAGATGTTTGATTATATAGGGTTAGTAAGCACAGTGCCACAGTCATGTTTGTTGAATGATCCAATGTTGTAAGTGGTATATTCCGATTTTTTTTTAAAAAAGAGCTTATAAAAAGGAAGACCAAGAATTAATGGTTCCTTAAATTGTTAAATAAAGAGCGGTTATTCCGGAATTAATGGTTCCAGTTGATGCTTTTGTACGTTAATCTGCAGTTAAATAAATTGTTCATATAATGTGTCTTTCACTTGAAATTATCTCATTTTTATTCTATCAATCTGGATTTTCTCTTCTATGTTGATCTCACTAATTCGACACTGTTTGACAGTTTAACAAAGGAGATAGCAATGGACTGTGAAATTGTTGGAGTAACTTCTCAAGGAAACCAAATGTGTCCTTGGACGAGTTATGGTGTATAAGTGTTAGAAGATGGTTGCTGTTTAAGTAAATGTGTATTATTTTAAAAATTTTATTTTATAGGGTTTTAGAAATTTGTTTTTTTTTTATTAGGAAAAAATTTGGGTGAGCGCGCTCTACCCGAAGGCATCCTTGCGGATAAGTTGCAAATATCAATACCCCTGGCAGAGTGGCTAAGGTGTGCACCTTATGAGCCACTCTATTGCCAAGACGGGGTACATGGATGAAAGAGATTTCTTTCATAGTTGCTAGAAGAAATTGTACGTCTGACAGGATGAGTTCGATTTCCCATGAACATCTCGACTTGTTATCTAGATGGTTAATAATTATGCTGGAATCTCCTTCAATATGGATTTTGTCAATATGAAGTTGTACGACCTTTTGCACCCCAAGTTTGAGTGCTACTGCTTCCGCTTGAAGCGCGGTTTTAATACCCAGTTGTTTATAGCCTATGTGTATTGGCTGTCCTTGCCAGTCCCTGATAACAACCCCAGCGGTACTACGGTTATCATCCAGAGATGAATCGTCAAAGTTGAGTTTGAATGTGCCTTTTGGTGGTTTGCGCCACTTGATATGACGATTTTTGTTTATCTTTACGAGTTGTCTGCCGCTTCGTGAATGAGGATTGGTGTTATCATCTAGTGAACTATCATATTGATGAGTGTTACTCCAATTTTTCTCTTGTGTCTTAATAAACATCAATGCGGCATCCCGCGAAGGGATCAGAGCCTGCCTAAACACATTTTGGTTTCGAATATACCACATTGTCCACCAAGCGAAAGCAAGTTTATCAAGAGCATCCTTTGGTAGGCTATTCCCAATGAATGACATGATTGTGCTTATATCTCTTGATAGTGTGATTTGGCTGACAATTGCGGAGTTTATGTGGCTCGAGAAAAAAGCGAGAGACCTCGAGTATTGACATTCGAATATTAGATGTACATCATCTTCCATAGGGCAATTACACAGGTTACATGTAGGAGGGATAGGGACCCCTCGTTGGGCTAGTCTAGCAGCCGTGGGAAGTCCGTTTTGACAGACTTTTCACAGGAAAATTTTGATCTTAGGTGGGATGTCGAGATGCCAGATCCAAGAGCTGTTGTCTAAGGGAATTGAGGATTCGGGGGAGACCAATTTATATGCGCTTGACGTAGTAAACCAGCCCTCTCAGTCCGGACACCAGTATAATCTGCCCACAAAATTTGAGACTGGAAGTGGAATGTCAAGGATTTCCTCCACAATGTTGTGTGGGAGAACAACAGAGAGTTTTTCCTCCCACCATTTACCTCCGAGGATATAGTCACTGACTTTATCATTAATGTTATCAATTCTTGGGCAATCATCACGAGACTGAATAGAAGATGTTGTAATCTAGTTATCAGACCAGAAATTGATGGTGGTCCCGGTGGCGACTAACCAGATAAGCCCATTTTTGAACTTATCAATCAGAGTTGTAAGTTTCGCCCATTGCTAGGAGGTGGCACCACTTTTCTTATAATGGAGAATGTCATCCTCTCGGAGATATTTATACTTAATTATTTGCACCCAAACATTATCCAGCTCAGCCAGCGTTTTCCATGGCAGTTTCATTTGTAGTGCTTCATTCATTTATTTGGATTTTCGAATCCCCATGCCCCCGTATTTTTTTGTTCTACAAATTCTATCCCAGCTAATCAACGGGCTGTGTTGCAGATCCTTGTTCTAGAAAAAAGTTCCGTTTATCTGATATAAGGGTTTGGCTGATAGATTTGAGTTTATAAGAATAGCTCGACCTTGTTGAGATAGCGAATTTGCACGCCATTTACTCAATTGTTCTCTAGATTTACATATAATATCTTCGAAGGTTTCTTTGGTTACTCTGTCGTTGATAATCGAACATCCACGATATTTTTCCAAGGAGTTGACGTTGGAGATAGTTAGGCAGTTGTTGAGTTCCTGAAGTCTGGACTGAGTGATTCTTCTAGCAGCTTGGAAGCATGATTTTTGGTAGTTTACTTTTTGGCCCGAGACTTTGCAATAAGAGTCAATAATTGATTTGACTATTCTACAAGCGTCAACACTACCTTTCGAGAAGATGATAATATCATCTGCAAATGATAGAAATGGTATTCTTGGTCCATTTCGACCAAATGCGAAACCGATTGGGCTTCTATCCTTATTTGCCTCAGCGGACGGGTGGCGTACTAATACTTCTGCGCCTAGGATAAACATGAATGGTGAAAGGGGATCCCCTTGATGAAGGCCCCTGGAAGGGAAGAACATATCTGTAGGACCGTTATTAACAAGTATAGAATACGAGACTGTTTGTACACATTCCATAACCCAGGAGATGAAAGTAGGGTGGAACCCAAACTTGTCAAGAATCTTTTTGGTGAAGTTCCAGTCAACCCTATCATATGTCTTTTCCATGTCTAGTTTGATTGCTAGCCACCCTAGCTTCACGACCCATACGCGATAGAAAGGAATGGAAGATTTCATGTGCTATTAGAACATTGTCTTGAATAGACCTATCTGACACAAACGCCCCCTGTAATGGGTGAATAAGCTTACCAATTACTACTTTAAGTCTTTCTGTTAGAATTTTTGAGAAATTTGTTTTGTATTATGATATGCTATGCAGATATTAGACTTTATTTTAGTTTTATAGAATTTTATCAGCTTGTTCTTTTGTTCCTCCCCATCTTTTTTGTGGCTTTAGTGGACACGACCCAAGTAAAGGATCTTAGTTTCTATTGAAATCTATGCAATTCATGCCCCTTTTGTGCTTCTTTTATTCTTTTGGTTCGAACCTATCTGTAATACTTATGGATCAGCCAACTACTACTTTTTATCTCTCTATTTTTGATCTATTATCTCTCTTGAATCTAATTGTATCAATCTCCCCTGGTTACTTTTGCTGTTGTGAATTCATACTTTGTTCTCTTTCAATTTAGTTTGTTCATCATCCCCAAACACACGTCAAAACAGTTACACAAAGACACAAGAAGAAAGAACGAGAAGAACTTACGCAAAATTCACCCAGCAGCGTAGTCACACCCGTGACACCAGCAGTCGCGCCCGCAGCCCACCCAGACGCACCCGCGTCTCCCTGCAGACAAAGGTTGTGTTAAAAGTGTAGTTAGTTGCTTTGTAAAATGCCAGTTGAGAGTTTGTTAGTATAAAGTGAGGTGTGTTAGTAGATATAAATACAGACATTGGTACTTCCCTCTCTCTCTAACTCAGTTGTAACAGACAATGATGGAATAAGAGTTTTCGCTCTCTTCCTCCATTTTCTGTTCTTCATTCATCGAACATCTCTGATTGATTTTTATCTTTCTCAAACTCAATTCATCATCATGGTATCATAGCTTCTCTTGCTCTTGATCGATTATGTCTTCTGAATTCGTTTTGTGTTCAGAACATTTCGATCTGATCCTCTTTCCGCGAACTCTGAAGAATCTCTAGATCCGCTTCCATGGCAACTCCAACTGGCGAGAGATCGGGTGAACGACGTTGAGGAGAAGGCATCACAACTGTTGATTTACAAAGTCAGATGTTCATACATCCATTGGATAACTCAGGGCCTGTTCTCTCCACAATTCAACTCACGGTAGACAATTACCGAAGGTGGAAGCGATCAATGCTCAAAGCACTCTCTGTCAAGAATAAGGTATGGATTCTTGATGGTTCTATTGTGCGATCTGAAGAAAATCTGATATAGTGGAATAGGTGCAATGATATTGTTTGCTCTTGGATATTGAACACTGTGTCTAAGGAAATCTACAACTCCATAGATGAGTATGAGTCTGCATTTGAAATGTGGAAAGATTTGGAAGAGAGTTATGACCAGAAAAACGGACCATTAATATACCAAATCAAGAAGCAAATCACCGATTGCGAGCAAGGTAACTCCACCCTTACGGAGTACTTTGCTCAACTCAAAGGATTTTGGAAACAACTGGTGTCTGTATCTACTTCAATTGTGTACAAGTGTGGAGGCTATGTCTGTGACCTGCAGAAGCAACAAGAGGAAGTGGACCGGCAGGCAAAATTGATGATATTTCTGATGGGATTGAATGAGAAATACGACAATGGACGTCGTCAAATCTTGCTCACAGTTCCCTTGCCTAATGTCATTACTGCCCACGCTCTTCTTCTGCAAAATGATCTAGGCAGGAAACCTCTCAAGATGATTCAACCATCTCAAGATAGCACTGCTCTTATGGCAAACTCTGGAGAAACCAAGACTAGAAAGAAGAAATGTGGTCACTGTAAAGGGAACCACATGATGAAGAGATGCTGGGAGATCATCGGCTATCCAGAGTGGCATTCAAAGAGCAAGGACAAGCCTCAGTTGGGTAAAGACCAGGGCCAGGATCAAAAGAAGAAAGACTATAGGAAATCTGGTGAATCAAAGGGCTCATATAAAGCCAATGCTACTGGGTCTGCTTCATCATCCTCTCAAGGTCTTCTTAGCTCCTTTCAAGATTGTAAACTGTCTGCAGATCATCAGCAGCTGGTGACCAATTTCATTTCATTTCTCGGCAATTCTAATGCAACTAGTCATGAGTCACACCTAGCAGGTAAGATGTGTTTACATGCTTCTAAAACCTCCAAACTCTGGATTATGGACAGTGGTGCCACTGACCACATGGCCTTTGACATCACCTTATTCACAAACCTAACCCCTCTCTTCAATACTTTTATTCACCTACCTGATGGCAGTACCTCTCTTATTTCTCACAAAGGTACACTGCAACTGGAAAATTTGACATTACATAATGTCCTATGCATTCCAAATTTCAAATACAATCTGTTGTCTCTTAGCAAAGTCTGCATTGAACTTGATTGCAATGTTATCTTACAACCTGATGCTTGTCTTATTCAGGACCGAGCAAAGATGAAGATAATTGCATTTGGTAAACAAAATGCAGGCCTCTACTACATGGATCCTGACATATCACCATCTCCACACAACAAGTACAGTGCAACTGTTATCCCATACATAGATTTCAATCCTTTACCAATCTTTCTACCTAAAACCAATAATTGTATCCCAAGTTTTATAGCCTTGTGGCATCTTAGACTTGGGCATGCCCTTATGTCAAACTAAAACAAATTTCTCATATTAAGAATGATATTGATGTTGCCACTGATCACATATGTTCTGTATGCTTTATGGCTAAGTAAACAAGAAACTCCTTTTCTTACAGCACATCTAATGCTAATTCAATTTTTCAAGTTTTACATTGTGATGTATGAGAGCCTTATGAGCATCAAACCTAACATGGATTTAAATACTTTCTTACCATTGTGGATGATAAAAGCCGTGGTGTGTGGGCATTTCTCATGAAGCACAAAGATGAAGTCTCAAACCATCTTCAAGCCTTTATTACTCTTGTTGAAAATCAGTTCATTGCCTCTGTCAAAACTGTTAGAAGTGACTTAGGTTATGAATTCTTCAATACCAAAGTCAATTATAACTTTCTTCAATCTAAAGGTATCATACACCAAAGCTCTTGTAAAGATAGCCCACAACAAAATGCCCGGGTGGAAAGAAAACACAGGTACATCTTGGACATAGCTAGATCCCTTCTGATTCATTCCTCTCTACCTATGTACTTCTGGGGAGATTGCATTCTCACAGCCACATACATTATAAATCGTCTTCCTAATCCCCTTCTCCAACATAAATCACCTCATGAAATCCTGTATGGAACCCCACCTAATTACTCTCACCTCAAAGCTTTTGGTTGTCTGTGCTACATCTCTACTGCCACAGAACCTTCAACCAAAAAGTTTCACTCACGTGCTCACCCTTGCATTTTCTTGCGATACCCTTATGCTCAAAAGGGATACAAAGTATACAATGTAAAACTTGGAAAACTGCAAATTAGCAAAGATGTGGTGTTTTTTTTAACACATTTTTCCTTACTCTCAATTACACACCCAAAAAGCTTCTATCCGTGATCAATCCATCTCTACTGTTATTGATCAATGTTTTCCCTATGATTATATGGTGCCTTCTCATCCTCTTGAACCCAGTGATCAACAAGCTGCACACCCAATTACTGCCCCTGCAGATCTGGTCCCTCCAGCACCACCATCTCCTGAGACTGATTCATTGAACTTTGTGGATTTTGAAACCTCCCTAGCAAGGTTAATCCTCTTTAGCAAGGTTATGTCAGTATGGCCTCCATGATGGATACCAATGCCTTATCTGACTCTAGTAAGGTTAATCCTCTTTACCCAAGCACTTCTCTTATGTGCTACTTGTCCATTTCTCCTTCTTATCATGCCTTCATAAACAATGTTGTGTCACTTAAAGAACCTTCCTCTATTCAAGAAGCTATCAAAAGTCCTGCTTGGTGTGATGCAATGCTAGTTGAATTAAATGCCTTGGAAATGAATGATACTTGGTCACTGGTGCCTCTCCCTGAAGGGAAATTTGTTGTCACCTGTAAGTGGCTTTTCAAGTTAAAATTCAAGGCAGATGGGTCTCTAGAAAGAGACAAGGCTAGACTGGTGGCTCGTGGTTTTAGTCAAATTGAAGGTCTAGATTACTCAGAGACATTTGCTCCTGTTGCCAGACTTGTTACTGCTAGGACTCTACTGGCAGCTGCAGCTGCTAAGGGATGGTCAACTGTGCAAATGGATGTCACCAATGCATTTTTGCATGGTGATCTTGAGGAGGAGACTTGATAGATTTGGGGCTAACGGAGAAGTTGACTCGTGACAGGTTGTAGTGGAGGAGTACTATTAGAACGCGAGAATAGCAGTTGGATCTTGTGTTCCACTCTTCTGTCCTGCCTGCCATCGTTCCTGCTTTCATGTCTCGCCCACACCATACACTCTTCAGTGGCTTTAGAGTCTTCTGTGTGCTGATCTCTCTTTGTGTTTCTTTATGTGGTGATGTTTATTCCTCGTTGCCTTAGTATGTCGCTTGATTTGTGGGCTTCTCCCTGTGTTTCGTCTTGCCTTCTGGGTCATGTGGAAACATCCTCTCGACTTTGTTGGGGAAAGGGTGCGTACGATGAGACCCCCCCAGACCCTGCCTTTGGCGGGATATACTGGGTTGTTGTTGTTGTTGTTGTACCTCCTGAGTATGCTACTCTCAAAGCTCTTCAGAATAGTGCTAGTTCTTGTGCTCAGGAGGAGTGTGGGAAATATGAGCTCAAGAACAAGATGGTGTGCAAGCTAAATAAACCCTTGTATGGATTGAAACAGGCCTCAAGACAGTGGTTCACCAAGTTTGCTCAAGTCATCAAGTTAGCCGATTATGTACAATCTGAGGTTGATCATGCTTTGTTCACTAAGCAAAATGGAGGAGCTTTCACTGCTCTTCTAGTCTATGTGGATGACATGATCATCACTGGCAATAGAAAAGAAGAGATTGATAAACTGAAGAAGCATCTGCATACTCATTTTCAGATCAAGGATCTACATACTAGATATTTCCTTGGTATTGAGATTGATAGAACTCAAGAAGGAATATGGCTTAATCAGAGGAAATATGTCATAGAATTGCTTGAGGAAGCTGGGATGGAGAATGCAAAACCAGTATCTACACCTCTGGATGTTCACTACAAATTGACAAGTGAAGGAGAGGTGTTTGATAAGCCAAGGTTATACAGGAAGATCATTGGGACATTGATCTATCTTACTGTAACAAGATCCGATATGACATATTCTGTGCATATTCTGAGCCAGTTTATGCAAAGGCCATGTACAATGCACTGGCAAGCAGCTAAACACATCTTAAGGTATATAAAGAAGGCTCCAGGACAAGGAATCCTACTCTCGAGTACATCTGACTTGAAATTGAAGGGATTTTGTGATACTGACTGGCAAGCTTGCCCAATGACCAGGAAATCACTCATTGGATACTGCTTTCTATTGGGAAACTCAATAATTTCATGGCGAACAAAGAAGCAATCCTTTGTAGCAATGTCAACTGCTAAAGCCGAGTATAGAGCCATGGCTATGGCATGTTGTGAGTTGATTTGGCTAAGTAGAGTTCTTCGAGACTTGGGCATTGAACACTCTCAAGCTATTGAACTATTTTGTGACAATCAAGCTGCCTTGCATATATCTAGAAATCCTATGTTTCACGAGAGGACTAAGCATATAGAAGTCGATTGCCACTTAGTTCGAAATCTGGTGTTGAACAAAGACATTGACACCAAGTACATCTCATCCAAAGACCAACCAGCTGACACATTCACCAAAGTGGTGAACCAAATCCAATATACAAAGCTACTAGGCAAGCTAGGAGTTGTCAATCAGTTTGCCCAACTATGAGCTTGAGGAGGAGTGTTAAAAGTGTAGTTAGTTGCTTTGTAAAATGTAAGTTGAGAGTTTGTTAGTATACAGTGAGGTGTGTTAGTAGATATAAATACAGACATTGGTACTTCCCTCTCTCTCTAACTCAGTTGTAACAGACAATGATGGAATAAGATTTTTCGCTCTCTTCCTCCATTTTCTGTTCTTCATTCATCGAACATCTCTGATTGATTTTGATCTTTCTCAAACTCAATTCATAATCAGGTTGTTCTTTGCTGACTCTTTGCTTCCGCAATCTCTACTCCGTTAAGTACGTCCAAGACGATAGTTCGACATAAAAAGACAACAAAGAGCATTGAAAGATCGGGACAACAAGTAGTTATTCTTGATTCGAAACCCACAAAAAGACTGCAAAGGTTGTTCTTAGGATTTGTGTTCAGTGAATTTTTAATTTGTAGATGAACAACTTAAACCAGCCTATCGAGCCTGAACGAACGAGCTTGGACAACTAGCTTGAACGAGCTCAGGCTCGTTCGTTCGGCTTGATTGAGTTTGTCGAGCCGAGCTCGAGTTTACAATTGAGCTCGTGAGCCGAGCTTGAGCCCCCAAAAAAACTCGCATACATTTTAGGCTCGAGCTTGGCTCGGCTCATGTCCCGTTCGAGCCAAGCTTGAATGTGTCTAGCTCAGCTACCATCAATCTCTTTAGAATCAAATTTGTTGTCTGATCTCTCGAATTTTTACTTATAACAAAAAAAAAACGAGAAATTCAATTTTATTGTTGGGATTTTTTTTTCCAGAGAGTATATTTTTGAAAGCATTAACTGTGATATTTAAATAGATATATATTAATTTAAGTATAAAAACTTAAAGAGTAAAAAAATTCCATAAAAACATAATGGCTTATGGTGCCATTAACACAGTGATTGGAAACAGATTGGAAGTTATTTTAAAGTTTAAATTTCCATATAAATACAAACATAAACATAAATGACATAACATAAAAATAAAACAGAATATTCCAAAAAGAAGAATTACTACAAAAGTGACTTAAGGCAACAGTTAATTGTAGCATTTGAGTTATTGCAACAGTTAAATCTAACATCTATGCAAATGTGCAACATGCTTATCTATTGTAACAGGTGTTTGCAACAGTTTTTTCTAAGGTAGCACTTAGTGTAACACTTGATGTGAATGCAACACATTTTTAAGCTATAGTAGCACTTTACACATGATACATATAAAAATAAAAGAAAAATATCAAGATTTTATAAATTTCTAATTTTCATTGAGTGACATTATCCGGTTATTTTTTTATAGCCAAACCCCTTTACTATAATGGTCTAAATTTTTGGATTTTAATAAATGACCTTATTATTAATCTATTTATTTATTTTTATCAAGTTTAAAATTCAGTTAAAATTTTATAGGTTAATTATTTTAAGGAGTTTTAATTTACTTAAATTGAGTGCTTTTGTAATTTTTAACATATATATTAAAATCATTTTAAGGGCTTTTATGACATTGAATAAATTTTATTTGGTTACATTTAATAATTAAATTGAGTTGAAATTTTATAATTTAAAGAATAGTGGACTAATTGCATAATTTCCTAAATAAACTCACCCATATTAAAATGGAAAAAGGATTTCAAATAATATCAACTATCATATATAATAATCTAAATATAAAATAGACATCACCTTATATTTTAGACCGATGTCAAATATTTATTTTGAAATTTTTTATGAAAGGCGCGGAATCAAATAATGAATTAATTTAAACCCCCGCCCATGAGAATCCCGACTATATCCAACACTCTCCCCATTTCAGCCAAGGTTCCACTTTCACTAGTAGAAAATCGGGATTTTACCCCATAGCCTATTACCCCGGATCTCATAATTGTGGGGTATAATGGCAAAACTGACAAGTTGTCTCTATTTTTTTTTTCATTAAAACAAATATACCCCGGATTATATAAAAAATGTCTGGGGTATATTATATTGGTATATTACTTGTATCATATTTTATACCCCGGGCTTTTTTTTCGACAAATATCCGGGGTAAAAGGTTATTATCTTTATTTAATTTTTTTTAACTAAAACTTTTTTTGGTTTAATTTTTTTTAACTAGAACTTTTTTTGGTTTAATTTTTTTTATTTTTTTTAACTAAAACTGATGCTCGGTTCTTTAATTTTCATTAAAAAAAATTTCTTGTATCGCTTCCTCTCTCCTATACGTGCGCGAGAACAGATCTCGCTTCTCCAGGGCAGCCGACCTCCATCCTCCATCCTCCATTACACACAGTCTCCGACCACCAAGCGTGCTCGGCCGACTTCCACCGTGCTCCGACCTCCACCGTGCTCCGACCTCCATCACCAGCTCCCTCCGTCGCAGATTCCTCACCCGCCGAGCCTCAGCGCAGAGTGCTCCCGCCGAGACCTCCATTGATGTGGCATCTGAACCGAAGCTTCTCTTCGCTTCCATCCTCGTCGCCGGCCTCATCTGTGTGAAGGAAAACCCCCATTAACAACCTCCTCTTCCTAGGTAAACAAGAACCCCTAATTTTCAGATTTTGCAAAACCCTAATTTGTCCCTCTTCTTATTCGAATCCTATTTTGCATCTTTCAAAGCTTCAATGTAGGTCAGTTTGAAAGTTTGGATTGAAATCCGAATCTGAAATTGATGAAATGTGGAGAATGAGATTGAATTGAACAAAGGAGCCCCAAAGGGGTTTTCTCCTGTGATGAATTGATGCTTGACATCAGGTTCTATGTTCTGTTACAACTGAAGTGAAGGAACTGATTATTTATACTAAACAACCAATGCTAACAAACTAAGTAAGCCAGCTAGGATTTCTGTTCAACACCCCTTAGGAGCTTAAGTCCCCGGTTTGTCATCTGGCTTTGGTTGCTGTTGCCCAGTGTTGTTGCTGGCTACCTCCAATACCCCCCCGCAAGTTGGAGGATGGGATGACAGACCCAACTTGGAAAGAGTATGTTGATGATGAACACCAGTGAGGGATTTGGTGAAGATATCCGCCAATTGGGAGCCAGTTGGAGTGAAGTGGAGGGAGATCAAGCCATCATTGAGCTTCTCACGAACCAGGTGACAGTCCAACTCAATATGCTTTGTTCGTTCGTGATAAACTGGGTTCTTGGCAATGTATATGGCTGCCTGGTTGTCACAGTGAAGTGGGATGGGTGTGACTGAAGAGACAGACATCTCATGAAGGAGACGGGATAGCCAAGTGAGCTCAGTGACCACTCTCCTCATTGAGTGATACTCTGCCTAAGCAGATGAGAGGGAGACAGTGTGTTGCTTTTTGGATTTCCAGCTTATGGGACTGCCACCAAGAAGGACAAAGTAACCACTTACAGATCTCCTTGTTGAGGGACAAGCACCCTAATCACTGTCACAATATGCTTGTAAGGAGAAGTCAGGTGAAGTGGAGAAGAATAAGCCATAAGCTGGGTTTGAAGCAAGATATTTAAGGGTATGCATCAAGGCATTGTAGTGTGGCATCCAGGGAGTCTTCATGAATTGGCTTAGAAACTGAACTGAGAAGGCTAAGTCTGGCCTTGTGTTGGTAAGGAAATTCAACTTCCCTACCATTTGTCTATACCAAAGAGGATCATGAAACAACTCACCTTGATCAGGGAGAAGTTTCATATTGAGCTCAAGAGGGGCAAGGACTTCTCTGGTGACAGAAACCTTGGCATCCTTTAGGAGATCTAGAGCAAACTTTCTTTGAGATATGATTACTGCAGAATCTGTATACAAGACCTCCATCCCTAAGAAATAATTGAGCATGCCCAGATCTTTGATCTTAAACTGAGAGTGCAGACGACTTTTGATGCTAGCAATCTCTGAATTATCATTTCCAGTCAAAAAAACATCATCCACATAGACTGCAAGTAAGACAATACCCTTTCCTGATGTGTGTTTCACAAAAAGAGAATAATCATTCTTTGAGACAATGTAACCATTATCCTGAAGAAAAGAGGAAAGCTTGAAGTACCATTGTCTTGAGGCTTATTTTAAGCCATACAAAGACTTATTTAACTTGCAAACTGCGACACCTTGACAGACTTTAGAAGGAGAGTAACCAAGTGGCAGTTTCATGTAAACATCCTCAACCAAATCACCATGCAAAAAAGCATTATTGACGTCTAATTGGCTCATGAGCCAACCCTTTTTAGCAGCCACAGTAATCAAGCTTCTGATTGTTGTCATCTTGACAACAGGAGAAAAAGTCTCAGTGTAATCAATGCCAGCCTTTTGAGTATTGCCTTTGATGACCAACCTTGCTTTGAAACGTTCAATTCCCCCATCAGCTTTGTACTTAACTTTGTAAACCCATTTGCTAGCAATAGGCTTCTTGCCAGCAGGTAGTGACACCACATCCCATGTGTGATTAGCCTCTAAGGCTGCAAACTCTAGATCCATAGCATCTCTCCATTCAGACGAATCAATTGCTTGATAATAAGAAGTGGGTTCTTGCTGTGCTGTAACAGACAGTAGCAACTGTTGACTGTGGCATGAGAAAGCTCCAATTGAAGCAGAAAAAGATGGAGTTAAACCATCCAAGAGAGAGCATACATGGACATCTGAATGGGCAGAAGAGCAGACATAATCTTGAAGATGAGCAGGCCTTTGAACATTACGAGAAGAACGTTTTAGAGGAGCTTCAGCTGCTTGGGGAACAATTGTAGGAAGTTCAGTTGAGGAACTATCAACTATAGGTGAGGGAGAAGCAACTGGGAATTCAGTGGTGTCAGGCAATTCACAATCTTCCATGTGATCAATGATTGGCAGAGAGAAGTGATCACCAGACTCCAATTTCTTAGAAGAAAATGGGATAATGTGTTCATAGAACACCACATCACGAGAAACAGAAAACTTTTTGGATTCAATTTCATACAGTTTATAGGCCTTCTTACCAAAGGGGTATCCCAGAAATACACATGGAATCCCTCTTGGCTTCAGCTTATCCCTAGCAGGACCAATAACAGATTTGTAGCACAAACAGCCAAACACTCTCAAATGTGAGTAAGAAGGGGAGTGGCCAAATAGGAGCTCATAAGGAGATTTCCCTGTATTCACCTTTGTGGGAAATCTGTTAACCAAATATGTTGCAGTCAAAAGACAGTCGCCCCAAAATTCTACTGGAAGGTGAGAGTGAAATAGTAATGCCCTGCAAGTCTCCAAAAGATGTTTATGCTTACGTTCCACAATTCCATTCTGTTGTGGAGTATGAGAGCAGGAGGTCTGATGCAAGATTCCAGATTGTCTGAACCAAGCCCGCCCTTCATTGCTTGAACCAAGCTCAAATGCATTGTCTGACCTGATAATTTTGACCAAAACTGCAAACTGTCTTTGAGACATCACAACAAAGGACTTAAGCAAATCAAAAGCAGATGATTTAGTCTTCAACAAGTGTGTCCTCGCCCTTTCTCTGTTCATGTCTGGCCGGCCAAGGGCTGTTCTGTTGGCTTCTTTTGTGTGATTCTTCTTTGGGCGGGTTGGATTAGCAATATATTGAGGTTATTGCTGAGCTTCATTTGTAGGTTATTGCTGAGCATTTGTCAGTGGAAGATGTAGCTGGTATAAATGAAGCTTTTGAAAGCATGAACACTTCAAAGATAGGCAGAATCAACTTGGAACAACTTAGGGCTGGGTTGGCTAAGCTTAGGCAACACGTCCCTCATGCAGATCTTCAAGTTCTGTTGGAAGCTGTAAGCATTTTTTTTTATCATACACGCTTTTTACGATGGCTTCTTATTCCATTACTACATGCTATATTGCTAGAAATAAGTAGTTTTGCATCAACAATAATAAGGATTTCTTATTAGGCAGTTTGGAAGAGAGGAAACATGAAATTTTGGGGAAAATACGTGGCATACGTGATATGTACCATCTATGTGGTCATGATTCTCATTTTTCTGATGTTTGATTCTGTGCAAGTATTTTAAGACAAGAGTCAGCGCTGGTAAATTTGAGGTGTCTCGATTCTAGGTATTTTACAATCCTGCAGAGGCATGAAGATTTTACTGGTATCATTCATGCTTAATCTCTTCTATTATTTTTTTTCTTTGCTAGGTTGGTAGAGGCATAAGTGGTTCATGTTAAAATGAGTTTCAGTTTTGTTTATGGTTTGCTGTTGGAGATTGATGATTTTTTTGGTAATTTTGATATAAATATTTTGGAATGTTATCTACTTCATTGAGTGTATTAACATATATGATTGACGATTCATTGATTCTTATATATAATTCTTATCTCCTTTACATGACCCTGAAATTTTTTAATCATTGTGTGCTTATGTTACCATGTTCTTCTACCGTGACAATTAAGAACTATGGCTTTTAGTTGTTGTGTGCAAGGCTAATCGCTTGACCTCGCAATGTATTGCCCTTTACCATTCATTCATTTAACACACCTCAATCATATACTTATGTTTATATTTACTGAGAAAGGTAGTGGCATCAGCTTAAGAGTACATAAGCATAATTGAAGGTTGCCTAATGATAAATTTGGAAGTAAATGGACGGGGCTTTTACTAATAAAGACAATGAAGTTATAACTTTTGGTGTCGATATCTTGGTCTTAGCAGCTGCAATAGTCGTTTTCTAATGTTTTACAGATGCAATAGTTGGTGAAACAACACAGATAGAGCAAAAAGAGATGTAAGACAAGGGAAAACAGGTTAGTCGTATGGTGAGATTGAAGAACTCTACTAGGTTTCTCCTAGAATAGGTGAATTGTGTGTGAGGAGTCTAGTAAACAGTCTGTTTTTGTTTATGCTCCTCCCTTGACTCCTAAAGGCAATTAAAAGATGCACCTAGACGAACATAGCTATCTATAGAAGGATTTTCTGAAACTTGAAAAATTAATAACACATGATTTATTCAGATTAAGATTTTGGATCTTTTGTTTATAACCTGCTTCAAATAATGAATAATCTATGTTTGATCCACTCAAATAAAGCCTATTTTCTATATAGTATATACTCTTTATTAGTTGATACTAATTGTGCGTGTGTATATACTTATATAATCATGCTTCGTTTTCCTTTTGATTGATCAAGTACAATGATGATCATGTCACCTCATTAAAGCAAAAAGGTATATATAGTTTTGGATTATCAATGTCAATAGATGTCATTATTTTGTGAAAGTAACATTTATTTTATGCATTATCTAGCCTTTTCATAAGGAGCAGCTTGGCATTTTTAAGAATTGATGTTTGTATGACTCTAATCCTTCTTAGCATTTTTTTTTTGGTTAAAATCTCTTTTACTAACAAAAGTAGGCTTTCTTAGTTGCTTCTATGTTGCCGATATGATGGTTCAAGTTATTATAATATGGCTACATTGATGATGGTCAGACAATCGCCTTCAACCACCAGCCGAGTGAATCTTCGCTTCGAAGCTTCCAGCAGACCAGCAATGAGACCATAGCATTTTGCTTGCACAACAGACACCATACCATGGCTACGAGCACCACATGAGAGAACTCTTCCCTGGCTATCACGGATAACAAAGCCATAAGCAGCACGATCCGAACTAGTCCGAGCACCATCAACCAACTGTAATACTTATGGATCAGCCAACTACTACTTTTTATCTCTCTATTTTCGATCTATTCTCTCTTGAATTTAAATGTATCAATCTCCTCTGGTTACTTTTGTTGTTGTGAATTCATACTTTGTTCTCTTTCAATTTAGTTTGTTCATCAATACATCCATATTCATATCCCCAAACACACATCCAAACAATTACACAAAGACACAAGAAGAAATAACGAGAAGAACTTCATGCAAAATTCACCCAGTAGCGTAGCCGCACCCGCGACACCAGCAGTCGTGCCCGTAGCCCACCCAGACGCACCCGCGTCTCCCTGCAGACAAAGGTTGTTCTTTGTTGATTCTTTGCTTCCGCAATCTCTACTCTGTTAAGTACGTCCAAGATGATAGTTCGACATCAAGAGACAACAAAGAGCATTGCAAGATCGGGACAACTAGTAGTTATTCTTGATTCAAAACCCACAAAAAGACTGCAGAAAAAGGTTGTTCTTAGGATTTGTGTTTAGTGAATTTTTAATTTGTAGGTGAACAACTTAAACGAGCCTATCGAACCCGAATGAATGAGCTTGGACAACTAGCTTGAACGAGCTCAGGCTCGTTCGCTCGGCTTGATCGAGTTTGTCGAGCCGAGCTCGAGATATAGCCCCAAAAAAATCTCGCATACATTTTATGCTCGAATGTGTCTAGCTCAGCTACCATCAATCTCTTTAGAATCAAATTTGTTGCCTGATCTCTCGAACTTTTACTTGTAACAAAAAAAATCGAGAAATTCAATTTTATTGTTGGGATTTTTTTCCACAGAATCTATATAAACTCTTAATTTAGAAGAGTTTAAGAGTTTGGGATGATGTGTCAATCTTAGAGGCATTTTAGGAGTCTTAACCAATCATATTTTTTTGCCATTTTTCTTTTATTTTCTTTAATTCTCCTTTTTTCTTCTTTTTCTTTTAATTCTCTTTTTTTATTTAATTTTAATATAACTAATATGCCTAATTCAAAACATTGAATTCAATCTAATATAACCATTGGACTTAATTCAAATTTATTTACTAACTATCTATATAAACTCTTAATTTAGAAGAGTTTGGGATGATGTGTCAATCTTAGAGACATTTTAGGAGTCTTAACCAATCATATTTTTTTGCCATTTTTCTTTTATTTTCTTTAATTCTCTTTTTTTCTTCTTTTTCTTTTAATTCTCTTTTTTATTTAATTTTAATATAACTAATATGCCTAATTCAAAACATTGAATCTATATCTATATAACTACTTAATTTCGTATACTTTCCGCTGACGTGGCACGCTCTCCTTATTTCACTCTCTTCTGACCAATCACATTCTTTCCTTTTTTTTTTAATTTGCTTTCAATTTTCTTCCCCTTCTTCACAATTGGGAAAGAACGTTTTGTTAGGGTTCAGTTCTCCTCCGCCGACTTCGATCGTGGCATCCTTCGCACCTCAAGCCTTTGTCTTCCTCCTCCGTTGAAGATATTCTACCTCAAAACTCCGTCTTCTTCCTTCGCCGAGGTTAGACCGCCTCCCGTCACCATATTTCTCCTTCCTCCTCCGCCGAGGTTCTACCAGAGGTTCGTTCCTCTTCCTCCGCCGGCTTCAATATTGGCTCGGATTCACTGTAAAGGCTCGGATTTCCTCCCACTCTTTTTCTCAATCCTCCGACAATTTGCCCTTCTACAGAGCGAGGATTTCGCCGACGAGATCAAGGATAAAGGATCCCGCCTATGCCGTCGATCGCTTCAACTGATGTCGTCGATTGCTTCAAGGGTCACAAATCACGTCGAAGTCGTCGATTGCTTCAACCACTTTCAGTTTCATCCTTTTCCTCGAAAGCCGTCTGATTCACACTCCTATGGATTTCCCCAATCCCCCTGCTTCCGGATTGCTTCAACTGTGGCCTAGAAATTAGGTATATTGCTAATTTCTCTATCTTCCTTTCCCTTTAATGTTCAGTCGAATAAGTTATCGCTTCCGGTTTCATCATTTTCCTCTAATGTCTTCTAATGTTCATTCGAATAGTTTAATTTCTTTTTCTTTGGTTCGATCTTGAATTTTTTAGGGTTTCACATTCTATTTGCTTCCAGTTTCGCTTTGATTGACTAGCGGTGTTTGAGTTTTTGTTTTGATTGACTACCCTGCAAAGTTTGCTTTCTACTCTATTTATTGGCATAAATGCTTTACTGATTTATGTCTTTATTAGTGGATCATGATTTCCTACTGGGTTGGGTCCGAATGGGACTTTGTGGACTCCTTTCTTCTCAATCTGCCATGTTGTCAGACTTGATTAGAACTAGAACTGGAACAAACTAAGGTTTCTATTGAATACTGCATCAATTATTTAATAGTAGCAAGGAAAAGAGTTTTGTTCTTTGACATTCGCCCATTTGAGACTCTCACACTTCGAACCTAGCCTTAAGCTTGGTTGTAGATACTCTGTTGCCTGATGTCAACTGTATGTAGCAAAAAAACAAGAAGGTGAAGTTCATGGTAAGCAGTTCATTTGAGAGGGTAATAATAACTAGGAACTCTCTGTTTTTTTTTAAATATCAGTAAAATATCCTGAAAAGCAAAACATGTGATCAATGTTCTTATCATAGTTTGCATTTGATTGTACCTGTGCATACCTGATCCTTTGGACATACTCATGGTTTAGCAGCTCCACCTGCAGGAGGAATGTTGTTAGTATTAGAAGTCGCCATCTATCCATTCCTTCACAAGGTTGGTTGAGATTCAAACAAATGGACACTTTGGAAGAACATAAGGCAACAATTCCATTAATTTTGTTTCTGCCTAGGTTGTAGGAGTATCAGAACAAAATGCTAGGATTTATATATTTTATGGATTGTTGTTGTATTTTACATATATGTTGCCTAGCTTTTGTCAATAAAAAAGCATAATATAACTATTACTTACCACCTCTGATCAGTTTCATTGATTCTTTTCCATCGCAACCGCGCCATGGCGCGGGTATTACACTAGTAAACTCTTAATTTAGAAGAGTTTGGGATGATGTGTCAATCTTAGAGGCATTTTAGGCGTCTTAACCAATCATATTTTTTTTGCCATTTTTCTTTTATTTTCTTTAATTCTCCTTTTTTTCTTCTTTTTCTTTTAATTCTCTTTTTTATTTAATTTTAATATAACTAATATGCCTAATTCAAAACATTGAATTCAATCTAATATAACCATTGGACTTAATTCAAATTTATTTACTAACTATCTATATAAACTTTTAATTTAGAAGAGTTTGGGATGATGTGTCAATCTTAGAGGTATTTTAGGAGTCTTAACCAATCATATTTTTTTGCCATTTTTCTTTTATTTTCTTTAATTCTCCTTTTTTCTTCTTTTTCTTTTAATTCTCTTTTTTATTTAATTTTAATATAACTAATATGCCTAATTCAAAACATTGAATTCAATCTAATATAACCATTGGACTTAATTCAAATTTATTTACTAACTATCTATATAAACTCTTAATTTAGAAGAGTTTGGGATGATGTGTCAATCTTAGAGGCATTTTAGGAGTCTTAACCAATCATATTTTTTTGCCATTTTTCTTTTATTTTCTTTAATTCTCATTTTTTCTTCTTTTTCTTTTAATTCTATTTTTTATTTAATTTTAATATAACTAATATGCCTAATTCAAAATATTGAATTCAATCTAATATAACCATTGGACTTAATTCAAATTTATTTACTAACTATTGGGCTTAATTTCAAGCATTGAATATAACTATTGATTATGACACATCACATTTAAACAATGTTATAATGATATTGATATTATTATTACTGAGTAATTTAAAATATCTGTATTTATGTATTATACTTTACATAAGATTTTTAAAATATAATTTTTTGAAATATTTATAAGATACATTTGTTGTAAAGTTTCTTATGATTTTTTTATCTTAACATTTATTAATATTTTATAATATTTATATATATGTATATATAATATTTTATTTAAAAAAAACGTGCAATGGTGCGGAAATTGTACTAGTATATTTTTGAAAGCATTAACTGTGATATTTAAATAGATATATATTAATTTAAGTATAAAAACTTAAAAGAGTAAAAAAATTCCATAAAAACATAATGGCTTATGGTGCCATTAACACAGTGATTGGAAACAGATTGGGAGTTATTTTAAAGTTTAAATTTTCATATAAATACAAACATAAACATAAATGACATAACATAAAAATAAAACAGAATATTCCAAAAAGAAGAATAGTCAAGATCAGTAGCCATTTCCCTATTTCTATCATCCAATAACCTATTAATGAACCATTATTTCATAACAAGATTTAAAAGAAGAATTCACATTGAGATTCAGCTATATTTAATCTCGAATTCTTATTTAATAAACAACAACAAAACACATAAATATAAAACAAAATAACCTATTAATGAACCATTATTTACTGAAGTCCGTTGGGACTCGGGATCGGGGGTCGTGTGCACACGTGCGCCCTTGCGCATATAGCCTAGCACATAAGCCGAGCGGGGTTCCATCCTAAAACCAATTGGCATTAGGTGGGGTTGCCCACTAGGTTATATGCTAAGGCTTTATGTTTCACACTTTCAATGTGGGACATTTTTGTCTCTTCACATTTCATTCTCAACACGCCCCCGCAAGTGCAACTAGGGTCGTCTTTCGCCTCTAGTTGACACTTGGACATCGGGTCTAGCATCTCATTCTCTTTTTAGCTAGCCCAGGATCGAGAGTCGGGCCGTTTGGCTTTTCCGCTCTGATACCATACTGAAGTCCGTTGGGACTCGGGATCGGGGGTCGTGTGCACACGTGCGCCCTTGCGCATATAGCCTAGCACATAAGCCGAGCGGGGTTCCATCCTAAAACCAATTGGCATTAGGTGGGGTTGCCCACTAGGTTATATGCTAAGGCTTTATGTTTCACACTTTCAATGTGGGACATTTTTGTCTCTTCACATTTCATTCTCAACATTATTTCATAACAAGATTTAAATGAAGAATTCACATCGAGATTCATCTATATTTGATCTCGAATTCTTTTATTTAATCAACAAAAAAAAAGAATAAACATCACAATAAAACAAAATATTCGAAAAAGAAGGAAGAAAACCCAAAATCCATAGCCAAGGCACTCCCAAGTTAGTTGGGTCCTAGCGTGACCATAATACGATGGAGATGCCCATGGACACAATGCAACAAAGCAAGTAGTGATGCGTACCCATGCAGTACTCGAAAAATCAACAACACTTATTCCCTTCTCATCTTCACCTAAACAATAACAAAGCTTTCCATTCGAAGGATCTGGAACAACCACGTTAATCTTACCACCCAACATTCCTTTCCAAGCTGAAGAAACTGGGAAACTTTGCTCGAGGCACCATTCTCCCTTATCGCAATCAACTAAACACCACACGTTCATCTTTATACCAGAGTGGTGGCGCTCTATGATGCAATATTTTATCAAGTCCTCTCGACCTAAATGAATCAGACCCAGACCGGTGCAGTTTTTCCGCTCAACTCTGGGCAACTGGATGTTGTTAAAATGGTTAGGGTTGTCATGGGGATCATAAGTAGTCATTGTATTTTTGGACCAATCATGCCAATACAAGATACCCTTGTTACTAGAGGCATTTGTGAGAACCGGCAAAGTAATGTTTCCATGGGACCTTACTATTTCCTGAGTAATCCAACTCCCAGTATCCGAAGAGAAGATCATTACGGTGAAGTAGAAGAAAGAGGGACGTCCCGTGATTCGAATAAACACTACTTTGTACGTAATGTAGGTCGGATTCTCACCTCCTATTTGGCCGGTTTTCGTGACTATACCAAATGAATTATCTAATCTTGATCTCCATCCAGAAGAGTTGGGATAGGATATTGAAGGAAGCTTGACTGATAGCTTGGTGAGCGGATTGGAGACACGGAGATCAATCGTCCTTACAAGCTCCTCTTGAATATCATCCGATGATAGGTTAATTGGATTATAATGAGAGAGTATTAGTCCGTTGCTTGAGGCCACCAATTGATAATCATGTGGGCCGGGGTGGCCCCACCGCTTTCCATCCACCGACGTTGATAGGGTTAAATACTGCATCCCCCAGAGGCGCCACGAAGCGAGTGGCATTGGAGTCGAACGGACTCTTTGCACATAAGTTTGCCCGAATTTCGGAGACGCAATGATGGAATTCAATTGTTTGGAGACACACCTGCATCTGAAGACAGGTTTGATGTGCAATCTGATGAGAATTTCCTCCACAATATCTTCCGGGAGATTGTCCATGGCGCACTGCATGTTTCAAACTGAAATCTGTGAGAGGAATAAATTGAAACAAGTGTGTATATAGCTTGATTAATAGCATATATATATATATATATATATATATATATATATATATATATATATATATATATATATATATATATATATATATATATATATATATATATATATATATATATATATATATATATATATATATATAAAAGTAGAAAAACAGAACTTACAAAGTGAGTTACGTTGAAAGTGTTGGTGGATCGATGGAGCCCCTTTTTTTTGTTTGGGTAAAAAGAACGTACAATTGATACTAAAGCTTCTGCAAAACACTTTTAAGTAGAGGAGTAGATAACTACCCCCGATAATTTGCCTCAAATCATTGAAGTTGAAATTCAAATTCAATTAAATCTTAAACCCAAATGGCCGTATTACTTGGTTACGGAGTAATTAGTTGAAACCAACAAATTAATGAGTGAAATCTTTTTATTTTCCTCTTTTCAAAGTTAAAATTATTATTATGAATATAGTCATTTTCAATCATACAAGATCGATGATCGATAATTATTATAATGAGTGAAATCTTTTTATACTCAATCAAGTAATATCGTCCATGCTTCCTAACTAGAGGCAAACTCTCACGGGGGCTGGATGCAAGTGCACAAACAGACGAGGAAGAGGCAAACTCCGGCAAAAAAGAGCGACAAGATCGATGGTCGATAAATATATGAGATAAAGAATTTTTAATTCCAAATAAATCCTGCACTCCACCTTAGGGGGTTTCACTAATTAACACGAGAGCTTTACTCCACTAACTAGTCGGGTGGGCCGCCGGAAGCGACCCACCCGATCCTCCTCCGACTCCGGTGGAAGAAAATCTCGAGAGTGCATCGAAAGAGCCTGAAGTACACGCTGTCTTTGGGACCCCGCGAGACCAAGAGCCACAGATTAATGAAGCCAATTTTCCCCGTTTGACTGACGTGAACAAGAGCAATGGAAAGGTGGCCACCACCCCGAACTATAGGGAGGCTCTGTTAATTAGGGGGAGAAAACTCTAGTTTCAATGTCACAAACACGAACCCCTCTCTCCAAGTAGAGACGGAAGACCCGGGCTACGATACGGATGTTGATTTCCTGCCAGAAGAAGATGATCCAAACTGCCCCACCATTGCACAAAACAAGATGGAAAAGCTGGCTCTGAGGAAACCTTGGCTGAATACACTTATCGTCAAACTATTTGACAAGGCTCCGGGATATATGCAACTCCACCGATGCCTCTCCAGAAAATGGGGTCTTAGTGCACCTTTCTCACTTGTTGATCGGGGAACGATTACTATATACATTGCCAGATTCGCCAATTAGGCGGATTACAATCATGTGGTAATGGGAGGTCCATGGTTGATCGGAGATAACTATTTGGCGATAAGAAAATGGGTCCCAAGGTTCAACGTTGAGGTGGAAAAGACCACTACCCTCACTGTATGGGTTCGGATCCCGTGTTTACATATAGAATATTTCGATCCGAGATTCCTAAGAATGGAGGGCAGCAAGATAGGGAAAGTCTTGTGAATTCATAACACTACAGCGGCGGCAGATAGGGGTCGTTTCGGTAGACTAAGTGTGGAAATCGATCTGACGAAACCTCTGCTTTCGAAATTCAAATTGGATGGCAAAATATGACCGATATAGTACGAAGGGCTACGAATGTTATGTTTTAATTGTGGTAAAGTCGGCCACAACATGGACAATTGTGGGAAAGGGGGTGAAGAATCCAGCAAGTCGACCAGGACTCAATCAAGTACTGTCGTCAATGCTTCCCAACTAGAGGCAAACTCTCACGGGGGCTGGATGCAAGTGCACAAACAGATGAGGAAGAGGCAAACTCCGGCAAAAAAGAGCGACAAGAACCAGATGGAAGAAGGCATTCCCAGCAATTCTCCGTTGATCGGAAAATCTCCCAACGATACCACTGCGGCTGCGACGGCAAAGCCTCAGCCCCCCAATCCAGTGCCGAAATTCCGGTTTCCTCGCGATTCGATATCTTATCAGATAGAGAGGATAACGGAACAGATCCGGAAAAGATTCAAGCTTCGCAACCTACATATACCCATAATAAAGATTTGAATGATTTGATAAGGATAAAAAAAGAAAGGGAAAGAAATCCAGATTGATCCACAAGATGCAGGGTCTAAGGAAGGTAAGTTGAAAAACCTAGAGCCCAAGAACTCATCGAAGCCCAATGCCCCGACCAACCCCTCAAACAAACACACATAAACACAAGCCCACACAACCGACCACAAAGTCACTCCACAAGAATACCTCAATCAATTCCCACGATTCGCAAAACATCAACCCTAATATTCCTTCTGCACAAACGGTATTCACCATTCCCAAGAAACCCAACACGGTCCCCACGTCCCCCTCGGCGACAGTGATGGAGTCGGAACCGGTTCTGAGAGTTCAAGTGATTTTCATCGACAACTCGGCAAGTTTTCTCCTGTCCAACAACCTGACGGGACCTAATTCCCAAGTGCATCTCCCAAGACTTGCCAACAAGATGATATGCGGGTTTCTACCGATGCTGACGAAAACCCGACCGATGCTATGTAGAGCATTAATTCCTCTAGCAATGAGTAATGCTCTTGAGCATTGCTCGGGTGCATTGGTGGCACATCTTGTCGCTGATCCACAAAGCCATCTCACGATTCTCAGGAATATCAACAACCTCCTTCCCCATATGAATCACCTAAATATATTAGTGACGGGAGGAAAACCTGTCGTTAATCCACATGGAAATTTGTTATTCAAATGTGGTTTAAGTGTCAATTAAGTAACATAAAGGGGGGAGGGGGGTTTGAGAGTGCAAAAGATCAGCCTTTAATCAAAGCGGATTGATGAAAGAAAGAGTAAATGGTTTTGATTCAAACAAGTGTGAGAAGCAATTCTACCTACAATTTTCCACTTTATTTGGTTGAAACGATCCTTGTAACTTCTTCTCGTCCTTTTAGGTTTCCTATGAATGCCCTTGTCCCAACCTAATATGGTTACTAGTCCAATCAGTCCTAGAAACCTTTATTAATTGAACAGTCCCTAAAGAATGATTTAACCCAATTGATAGCTTGAAGTTCATAGATTAACCAAAGTATTTGCAGTCCCTAAAGAGGGATTTAACAACACATCCAAGGTCCTACGTATCCAATTAGTTCAATCAGCTCTAAAGGGAAAAGTTTGCTACTTGGGTTAAGGTTCACAATCAGGAATCTACAAAACTCTAGCAATTGAATTGATCAAACAAGTTGGCCAGACAAGAAATAACAAAACAATTAATCAATAAGCGCAAAGAAGTTGACGCATTCAATAACGGAATTAAGGAATGAGAATTAGAAACTCAAAATCAATCCAAATAAAGCTTCAAATCGTAAGCAGAACAAATGAGTTTAGTTCCTCATAGAAAACATCGCTTAATCTGTAATTGTCTGATAGAACGTGGAATAGAATAGAAGTCTCCAAAAGAAAGCAACAATCGGCCTTAAAAAGTCTAAGCCGACCTCAAAACAAATCAATAACTAGGGTTTCATTTAATCGAAACGCATCGTTGCGCTGGCGTCTGATGCGGCGGCCGCGACATGGGTGCTGCGGCCGCTGCATGTGTGATGTCCCAAAGCTCGTTGCATCTCCTCCTTACGGCCGCTGCATGTGCTCGCTGCAAGCACTCGCTGCCAGAGCCGGACATCTCTTGTCTTCTCTTTCTCTCTTCTTGCTTCTTCCACTCCAAAGCCATGCATCTCCTCTCTAAGATATTGCATCTCTCAATGGTCTTCGAATCCATCTATGCAATATAACCACAATTTCGCGCAGAATCTGAATTCTTCCAAAATAATCACAAGATGCAATTTAACTACAAATCACTAAATAAATGCAACCTAACTAGCCTAAAAATTCCTATAATGCCTATCTAAGATATGCATTATCAAATTCCCTCATACTTGACCTTTTCTTGTCCTCAAGCAATGATAGAATGAACACGGATCAATGCATCCCACATGAAATCCCTTCAAGTCTCAACCTCATCAAAAAGCAACATCATAGCAAGTGTAAACATAAACCAAGCAAACAAATGTCACAGCATGTATTCAAGTGATCAAAGCTTAGAAGTAGAAATCATCCAACCTCACCAGAAGTATGTGTTTCTCTCATGCTCTCATGTGTTTAGGCTTTACAGTACAACTCTCAACTCAATCCACAATGCACTAAGCTCATAGACATTGACCACGATATCACCAAATCTCCACCAAAATGACATCACTTGCGGGACACAATAAAGAAAAATAAGCAAAATGTGACTCTTTTTTTTTCTTTTTGTTTCTTTTCTCAACTTAATCCACAATGCACTAAGCTCATAGACATTGACCACGATATCACCAAATCTCTACCGAAAGGACCCAATCAAGTACTGTCGTCAATGCTTCCCAACTAGAGGCAAACTATCACGGGGGCTGGATGCAAGTGCACAAACAGACGAGGAAAAAGCAAACTCCGACAAAAAAGAGCGACAAGAACCAGATGGAAGAAGGTGTTCCCAGCGCAATTCTCCGGTGATCGGGAAATCTCCCAACGATACCACTACGACTACGAATGACGGCAAAGCCTCAGCCCCCCAATCCAGTGTCGAAATTCCGGTTTCCTCGCGATTCGATATCTTGGCAGATTGAGAGGATAACGGAACAGATCCGAAAAAGATTCAAGAGGAAGCTTCGCAGCCTACAGATACCCATAATAAATATTTGAATGATTTGATAGGGATAAAAAAGAAAGGGAAAGAAATCCAAATTGATCAACAAGATGCAGGGTCTAAGGAAGGTAAGTTGAAAAACGTAGAGCCCAAGAAGACCTCCTCATCGAAGCCCAATGCCCCGCCCACCCCACCAACCCCTCAAACAAACACACATAAACACAAGCCCACACAACCGACCACAAAGTCACTCCACAAGAATACCTCAATCAATTCCCACAATTCGCAAAACATCAACCCTAATATTCTTTCTGCACAAACGGTATTCACCATTCCCAAGAAACCCAACACCGTCCCCACGTCCCCCTCGACGACAAGTGATGGAGTTGGAACCGGTTTCGAGAGTTCAAGGGATTTTCATCGACAACTCGGCGAGTTTCTTCCTGTCCAACAACCTGACGGGACATAATTCCCAAGTGCATCTCCCAAAACTTGCCAACAAGATGATATGCGAGTTTCTACCGATGCTGACGAAAACCCAACTGATGCTATGCCGAGCATCAATTCCTCTAGCAATGAGTAATGTTCTTGACCGTTGCTCGGGTGCATTGGCGGCACATCTTGCCATCAATCCACAAAGCCATCTCACAATTCTTAGGAATATCAACAATCTCATTGCCCATATGAATCACCTAAATATATTAGTTTGGAATGTTCTAGGAGCAGTTAGTGCCAATTTCCTCACCTCCCTTAAAGAGCTCATCCGCCTGTTATATCCGAGAGTGATCGCCTTAGTTGAGCCCTACATCAGCGGTGGCTTTGCCGATGACGTTTGCGATAGAATTGGTTTTGATGAGAGAAGAAGAGTTGAGGCCAAGGGCTTTGCGGGGGGAATTTGGTTATTGTGGAGGACGTCAGAGGTTTTTGTGAACCCGATGCGTCTCGAAGAGCAGCACATGGTCAGTGGAGGATTTGGGGAGCTCGGGGTGGCTGAAGCCCCCAGTCGTTAAAAGAGGGTGTGTATATTTTATACACTGAATATTTTTGTAATAAATATAATTGAAGAGGAATATGAATTAAGAAGATAGCTTGGCTTAGTGGTAAGGGGGACGGGAGTATTGTGTATGGTTGCGCATTAACATAGGTTTGAATCCCCATCCTTACCTGTTTTATCCTTTTTTTAAAAAAAAAAAAACATCGCTTTCCCTTCTACAATTACATAGGCAGCAAACGTGGTTGATTGAGATCAAAGAGTCGAGTCACCCCCGAGACGGCCTCCGTCGCAAGCTCCACCTCCGGCCAAGCCACTGACCACCACTCAGCCGGCCCTCAGTAGTCGGCGAACCCCTTCCCAGGTCGCACTCCCCTCCCGGCTCCTACATCGTCCGCACAGTAGAGCCGCCTCCGGCCAGAAGTTCTCCAATCTAGACTTTCAAGGTTAGTTTTGGCCCTCCCTCTTCTTTTAATTTCATTGTTTTAAGGTCAATTGATTGAGATGAAAATCATTTAGATTAGAATTTGTAGATTTGAGAATTAATTTGGGAAAATTTCGATTAGAGTTTGCGAATTTGATAATACACTTTGAGAAATTGTGATTAGAATGGGTGGTTTTGAGAAATAAGTTTGTGGTTTGTGATTTTGGTTTGGACTTTGAAATTCTGGTTTTGGCTTAGTAAGTAAATACAAGTTGTAGGATTCAAGTGAACTTTGAGTTTTGTTTGTTTGCAGGAACAAAAGCAGCAAAAGATTGCAAACTTTAAAATTGCAAGATTGTTTGACATTCATTAAACTCGTTCAGACACAACAAGAAGCGGCAAAAGATTGAAATTCTCCACTAAGACGGATGTGTACAACTTCGGAATACTACTTCTAAAAATTGTGTGTGGTAAACTTAAGAAATGTTATAAGCCTGGTAAGTAAAACATGTCCAAGGGACTTTTTTTCATGTTCATTATCATGAACCCATCCAAGCTTAGTTTTCAGACCCCCCTCGACTAAAATCCTGGATCCGCCACTTCACATGGTGAAGTTCAGCGTGTAGAGGAGGAACCCGGGATTCTTTCGGCTATTTATGCCTCCACCACCATGTCCCGACGGCTTGAGCTTTGGCAGTCCTTAAGAGAGTTTGCGGAGGCTAATGGCAAACCTTGGCTACTGGCAGGAGACTTCAATGTGACAATGGGCCCTCATGAAAGGTCGGGGTCGTCGGTCGGTTCTAACAGGGAATCCGCCAAATTTAAGCAGTAAGTGGATGAACTGCAGCTAATTGATCTGGGCTTCAGTGACATTCCATTCACCCGGAATCATGGCCGAACTCTAAGCACAAGGAAGTCAGCGAGACTAGACAGAGCGCTTTGCACGATTGATTGGAAATTGATATTCACGGAAGCAAGTGTTCGTCATCTTACGACTCCTTACTCGAATCATGTCCCTCTCTTGATTCTTGTTGATGGCGCCAACACTGCTCCAATCTCTAATAGACCATTCCGTTTTCAAGTAGCCTGGCTACTGCATGATAATTTCGTGGAACCGTGAATTACACGCCACCGAATCCCTCTCTGTTATCACTGCTGATCTTAAGGAGTGGAACCATGATGTGTTTCGAAACATATTCAAACGCAAGCATTACCTCTGGGCCAGACTCGAAAGGATTCAGAAGCGCCTAAGCCATAATGTTTCCCGTCATTATCTTGATTTAGAGCAAGAAGTCAATCGAGAGTTGCAGAAGGTCCTATCCCAAGAACAAGCACTGTGGTTTCAGAAGTCTCGGGAGAGCTTTCTAATCCAGGGCGACCCAAACACCAGATTCTATCACCTCTCCATGGTTATTAGAAGTCTCGGTTTCTCAATTGCCTGCGTATCCTCCCGAGGGAGAGGAATCAAAGCCAACGTAGTTCTTTACCTATTGTCTAAACCCCGATTACCTATTCGGCTATTCGTCAATGTCGGATTAGTGCTGGCCCTAGTGATCGACGACTCCACCGTCCACGGAGCTCCCGACTGATTCCGAGTCCATTCCATCATCAGGCTCGGACCCGGTGGCGTGGAAGTTCCTCTGAATTCTCATCTCAGCCTTCTTCCAATCGGCGAGGCATGCTTGTGCTTCGAGGTTCTCAGGAAGCAAGTTTGATCTCTTCTCGGTAAGAATTTGTCCCCCTCGACTGAATAATTGTTCCACTGCGACGGTGGAGCAAGAGGCTCCAAGTATTTGTCGAGCGATCACCTGCAAGGTCGGAAATCGTTGTCTTTCTACTCGGCCCCACCATTCTAAAATATCAAAATCTTCATCTTCATCACTGCGAAATTCAAAGTTAGTAGACAAGTATTCGTCGAGCTTCGAATGCGGGCTCGACAAGGACCTCGACCTCTTTGTGCCACAAATATCTCTGGCAAGAGCCTTAGTTCGAGCGGTAATACTAGTGCGGGAGGATCCGCTCGAGCTGAAAGGCGCAGGAGGAGGAATGTTAGGTGCTCTAGCGCCCGTAGAAAAATGAGTATATAATGCTTCAAGTATTCCCCTAACTCTATCAATAATTGAAACATTGCAATCAGGATCATCTTGGATATCGAGCGTAGGAAAATAGTTTTCTAAAGACTTTTGAAGCCTAGTTAATTTGTATCTAGGGTCGAAACAACAAGCTACGAGGAAAATATCATGAATAACTTTGTAATAAGACAACCATTTCGCCCGCATGGTGAAAAAAAAGTCGAATATGCATTGCACTTGAAGCCCGTCCTGGAGGGCTATGGCAATGTTCATCGTGACAAAACAAAAAATACTAGATCTATGAATGTAAGCATGACTAAAAGTTTCGGTTGCATCATGAAAAACCTTGAAAACCTCAATTATATCTCGAGCAACCACCCACACATCCCCAAAAACGTTTGACTCTGGGATGTTTTGGGTGGCAAAAACGGAAAGAACTTCTCTATATTGATAAGAATCATAAATCATTTTATATGTCGAGTTCCACCGAGTGCTAACATCTCCGGGGAAGTTCTTCAAGCGAAGGTTGTTAGATCATCAAAACTGGTGCCATTGATGGCGAAAATCGGCCGGGTCCAACGGTCGACCCGACGGGTCGGCCGTTGGAATTTGAAAACATATAACCGTTGCCTTTTCTTTTTTCCCCTTAGCCGACCGTTGGTAAGTCTCTAAGATCCGGGGTTTAATTTTTTTTTCTTTTTCACTTTTCCACTTTGTAAATTT
The DNA here is from genome assembly GCA_037127255.1 of Persicaria tinctoria. NCBI lineage: Eukaryota > Viridiplantae > Streptophyta > Magnoliopsida > Caryophyllales > Polygonaceae > Persicaria > Persicaria tinctoria. The sequence goes on from JBANSL010000012.1 coordinate 16,576,221, forward strand.
ATAATAGGTTGTTTTGTTATCTATATAAACTCTTAATTTAGAAGAGTTTATGCTGAGGTGTCAACATTATAGAGATTTTAGGAGTTTTGACCAATTATAATTTTTTTTCTCTTTAATCATCTTTTTTTTAATTCTCCTTTTGTTTCTTATTTTTCTTTTAATTCTTTTTTCTTTTCTTTTATCCTACTAACTATTGGGCTTAATTCAAAACATTTAATTCAATCTAATATACTTATTTGTGGAAATATTATTTACATAATATCATTTTATTATGGTAACTATATTTTCTAATATTATTTTTTTGAAAAATATTCTAATATTAATTACCAAATATTATTTGATGTTACATTTTTTAATCAATGGGATTAATTCAAAACTTTTATCTTTCACTATTTATTATTTATTTTTCTTTTTATCTCTTTAACCCAAGTGTATTTTTTTCTATTATTTTTAACACATTTACTAATCATCTATATAAACTCTTAATTTAGAAGAGTTTATGCTGAGGTGTCAACATTATAGAGATTTTAGGAGTTTTGACCAATTATAATTTTTTCTCTCTTTAATCATCTTTTTTTAATTCTCCTTTTGTTTCTTATTTTTCTTTTAATTCTTTTTTTTTCTTTTATCCTACTAACTATTGGGCTTAATTCAAAACATTTAATTCAATCTAATATACTTATTTGTGGAAATATTATTTACATAATATCATTTTATTATGGTAACTATATTTTCTAATATTATTTTTTTGAAAAATATTCTAATATTAATTACCTAATATTATTTGATGTTACATTTTTTAATCAATGGGATTAATTCAAAACTTTTATATTTCACTATTTATTATTTATTTTTCTTTTTATCTCTTTAACCCAAGTGTATTTTTTTCTATTATTTTTAACACATTTACTAATCAATGGGTTTAATTAAAAATATTGAATTAAATCTAATGTCTATGATTTATCTATATTTAAATGTATTTTTTTTAAATCGCGCCATGGCGCGGGGATCGTACTAGTTTTTTTTTAAATTCAAAAGTTGTTATTTTAATATGTAAATAAGTAAATACTAAATACTGATGGTAAAAAAATATTTATTTAGGTTTATTGATTTATATGTTGGATTAGGTAAATAACCAAATAATACACACATAAAACACAATTTTATTACAAACCGAACAACGATTACAAACTCGTACCGGATTCATTGCCTCAGTCGATATCGCACTCGGCGCTTCATGCATGACATTACAACATTTTTCACTAACTTACTTTCTATTTCCTACTTTATTTAGTACTTCATACGTTCATATTTGCATAACATCATAAACTTCACACAACACAAGACTAAAATACTAATTACCCGACGATCCCGATGCTTCGTCGACTTTTTCGGTATGCTTCTTGGCTAGATGATTCTTCAAGTTGCCATAACCCAAGTTGTTCGTTATCTTGTACTTATGACCACAATAATGACACTTCGCTTCGATCTTCCCCGGGGCTTGGACGACCTTGTTGAAATGATTGAACAAGGAGGAGGAGCTCGAGGATCCGCTTTTACCGCCGGCCACTACGACAATTGACGGAACGACGGGAATGAATGAAATGTAAGTTATTTGATTGATGGGATGTGTAATTAAAATGAATTGGGGAAGAGGGGATGCCTATTTATAGGCTCGAGACTACGTTCAACCCGAGCAACGGCTAGTTTTTTTTTAAAAAAAAATAAACGATCATGTGGGACCCACTCCAAACGACTACTTTTTTAAATGTGTCAACCCGTGTGGCCCGTCGGGTCACGAGTTCTATTTCCCTCGACCCTAACCCCGACCCTCGACCCGAGCAAACCCTTCGACCCATGGACCCTGACCCGGCGGGTCACGGGTCGACTTCCACGACCCGTGACCCGTGGCCAGGTCTAGCTTGGACTCTGCCGCTTTTCTCCGGATTTACACTCTCGGGTATAGTCATTTCCTTTGTCTTTGCTTTGATTTCTTTAGAGTATCTCAAACAGTTTCCCCATTTTGGAGATTTTGGAGTTTTTAGGGAATTTTAAGGGTTTTTTTGGTCCAACAAATTCTCCATCACATTCTCTAAAATAGAGAAGCAGCAGAAAAAATAGAGGGATTCCCTAAATCTGCAGCATTCTCCAAACTAAATAATTCTCCAAATCTTTGAAATAGGGAAGCTGTTGGATTTAAAGCAAAAATAATTTGAAGAATATATATTTTGTTGGGAAAATTGCAGAAAACCACCCTTTAAATATACCACTTTGCACAAAACCACCCGTTAAAACTGTGCAAAGTGGTATATTTAAAGGGTAACCATTCCGGAATGGCTCACCGGAAAGGACTTGTGGATAATAGTCATAGGTCCCCGGTTCGAACCCCGGAATGACCGCTCTTTATTTACCAATTCAATGTATATTTAAAGGGTGGTTTTCTGAAATTTTTCCTATTTTGTTTCCCCATTTTGGGAAAATTTTAGGAAAGTTGTTGGAGACGATCTTACATAACCAAAAATCAGTCTTCTCTACATCCGCCTAACCGAATTTATTCTCCTTCTCCTTCCTCTCTATGTTCTTCTTTCTTCATTTCAGACAGGATGACGTAAATTTAGGGTTCTCTTATTTGGCGTGAAGCAATCGACATAGGAAGCCAAAGAGAAGACGGCGTCTGCAGAGAATAACGCCGATGACTAGAGAACCGTCAATAAAGCCCGTGCTCGACGAGTGGGTGAATGAAGGTCGACCTATAACCAAAGCATATGTTGCTATCCATCGCCAAAAGCCTCTAGAAATACACCCGCTTCAACCACGCCCTTGAGGTTTTCTTCTCCTAACCCTAAATCCCTAAACGGAGTTTCCATGGTTATTAGTTAATCTTCAATTAGGGCTTTTATTTTAGGGGTGAAAATTGAGGTGTGTGTTTCATGTATTTTGAGTTACATTAGTAGAGTACTATGGTCAATTGGAGTACAATGTTAAATTTTGATTTTAATTAAATCAAAATTGAAGTTTTTAGTTACATTGGTCGATTCTTAGTTGGAACTAGAAGATTGGGGTACATCGTTTAATTCTGATTTTAATTATCTAATAGTTACATTTTCATTGAATTTCAATATTTGATTACTCTTTCTATTATTTGCGTTTTGAAGTGGCTGAACATTAATTTCAGTTGTATCAATAGATTCGTTAGTGTTGGCCAGTTCAAGTGACGATGCGGAGAGGCTTCATAAAAGGTGTAATGCATAAACCATTCCGGAATGGCTCACCGGAAATGACTTGTGGGTAGTACCCATAGGTCCTCGGTTTGAACCCCGGAATGGCCGCTCTTTATTTACCAATTCAAAGGTTTAATGCATATGCTAAACTAATAGACTACTAAATAAGCTTAATTGATAGGTAAAACTTCCTACAAGCAAACTGATAAAGTATGTTCACTTGATTCCAATATATACTCCCGAGTCTGATTTGTGTGATAGATGGTCCTCCGTTAGCACAACCTACAAGAGGCAAATAAAAAACAAGCATTGGTAAAGTGATGGTCTGCATTCTAGCCAGATTGAACTTTCATTTGGCGAGTTATTAAGTTCATTTTAACTCTTTTGCTTGATTCCTATCTTTTAAAATTGTCGTTGCTCTCGGGTTTTGTATAGAACGACTTGGCTCCCTTCACGCCATTTTTATTTTACATGACTTGATGATTTTTTGCCCTTTGTTTTTTAGGTCATGATTTTGGAGAAATAGGAGGATGCGATGAAATGATGGGGTGGTGTATGTTATTGATTTTTAGTTGTCTTTTTTTTTGTATTTTAAAGTTGTTTGATCTTTAAATGCCCATGCCTTTCAACCAAACGCTCCTGTCTTTTAATACTGTCTTTCAGATTATTATTATTATTTTATTTATTTTTTTGATGACGAGGAACCTACCTTCGGTGGCAAACCCCGAGCACGTGACCCAGCCGGCAAGAGTCACGTACAAGGTAAACCGGCTCGACCCAGTGGTAGGGATAAACCTTGGATTTTCACCCAAGGAAAGAGGCGGAAGCAGGGATCGAACCCGGGACCTCCTTACTCCTCCCCTTGCTCCTTACCACTAGGCCACCCCGACTGGGCCTGTCTTTCAGATTATTTTGCACTAGCTAATGAGGTCTCAAATTAACAACTTCCATAGTATGTTTTTTAATAGCTTGAATATTCAAGCATTTGATTGATTACTCTCAATTGGGGTTTCAGGGATAATGGTTAAATAGTTTAAGTATCTAGATTAGGTGTGAAATTTTTAGCATTATGTATTAATGAAGAGGATGATTATAAGGATTAGTTGTTATCCTGGTCAATTTTGGGATTACTGCTGAAAGTCCATTAATGATTGGCCAGTTTTAGGATTACTACTGGACAGATTAGGAGCGTTCTAGGCATCATTACTCGGTGAATTAGTGATAGTTGTAAGAACTTCCTATTGCTTTATTTGTGATTTGTTTGCTCGGGAATTAGCTTACAGTCTTACACATTGAGTAATTGAGTGATGAGTCAAAAGTATTTGAGTGGAAAGAATGGATGCTTCAACAACTTCTTCATTGCAACCTATTGAACGAGTTCAATCTAGGATCCAAACATATATCATCAGCAATACATGTTTCGATATTTCTCCAATTCTAACGTACAGTGTATTTTCCCCAACTGTTAAACTTTCAGTAACCTCTCTCTTTCTGATTTTACCTTTCTTCTGTCCTTTTTCTATTTCCATGCCACCCCTTTATAATCATCTATTTCCCTCTTATTTCATTTCTCATATGGTTGTCAATCTCTTTAATTTTTAAATTATATCATATTCATGTGCCAATCATTTAATCAATGTCTTTTTTTTTTTATCATGACTGTCACTGGATTTGAGCTGGTTTGATCAGTGAACTGAAAAGTTTGGTCTTTTGTCTTTAGAGCATGGTTTTTGGTTTTATCCGTGTTTATTTACTGTGTTTTTAATTCATATAGGCGAAAGTGTTGAATTTTTGTCATAATTTACGCTTTGAGCTATTAATTGATTAGGATGATGACTTTATGTTTATACTTTTTGTAATGTATGTTAACACTGTCATAGTTGTGTCTAAGCATTCGCTTCTCGGTTGTCTTGACATGTATATCCATGCTCATCAAACTCACCGAGAAAAAAAGGTTATAATTTTGGCTTCAATTTTTCTTAATGCAACAACTACCACAATTGAGATGCGATGAAGCAACTTTCATCTTTCTTGACATTGTTAAAACAAAAGAGTTCAAACAAGTGATCGTGTCGAATGAGCTCTTGATTAACAGTACAGGTGTTCGTCCTTTTTGCTCTTCTGGCTGTGTAGGAGTATAATCAGAAGAGTTTGTTTTGTCACGGTAAGATTATATGCTTTCCTAATTTCATGAACTCATATAATTTTCTTCAAAGCTAGTAGCTCTGTTGACATGTATAAAATTTTGGCAAGGGTTTAGACTTTAGATCGATTGATGCACCATGATCTAACCTAGGGTATCTTTATGCTTACAAATATCCTTATAATCTCCTTATTTTGATCTTCTAGATCTCACTCTGACTTTAGCACATGTAGACAAATTCTCAAGTCTTTTGCTTTTGCCTTTGTCTTTTGTTTTCTTCTCTGTCAGATAGTAGTTTTGCTTTTCTGCAATGTAATTTGCAAACACTCCATCTATATGGTACATAGTCATAAATCTGTACTTGTATACAGATTTCGTGTTTCTTCTAACCGGTTAGATTGGTGGTTGTTTATCACTTTGTCCTATATAGATGCATTCAATGGATTTTTCCATTCTGCCGGATAAATAAAAGTTGTGTTTCCTTTTGGATGGTTTTATGAAAACAAAACTTGTAAAAAATAAATTCTCTCAAAGAAAAATTATCTATGCTTGACCGCCATGCCTTGTCCTTTGCAGTCATATTCAAGGTCTTTGACTGGGATGGTAAGGGAAAGGGGACTTTCAATGACATACTGGAAGTGCTACAAGATTTCACCAGTACATTCATGTCGAATAAACAAAGAGAGGTAGGTCCCGTATTTTTTATTATAGAAAACTAAAATTTTCCTAAAGTTTTCCACGTCTCATGATAAGCTGGTCATGAATGAGAACAATTGTCATAAATTGTTTCAATATATACAATTTTCAAATAACAGACATTATAATCGACTAATAATTATTTTGCAAATGTGTTAAAACGACTTTTTTCATAAATAATAATAATAAGGTAGCTAAAATGATATATTTTCTTTGAAGGAAGGAAATATACATTGATCATTTGAATTTATTCAGGAAATATACCATCAGATGTTCTGAATTTCTATAATTATGTGTAATCATAATCACTTGCGCAGGCATGAATGAGTGGCCATTTTTAGAGAGTTTGTTTCTTTCTTTATAGTTTTACTATTGTAGAGGCCAGTGCATAAATTGTTACTAGCTTGGGTGAATTAGAAATTAGTATATATGTCATGAAAAAACTTGCAGTTATGGTACTTGCAATTATTGTGATTGGTGTCCGCTTCTAAAATGAAATAGGTCAGTTTATTGACACTTTTGTGAAGTTTGAGAATAGTTGAGGGATGTTCATGAGTTTCTTTTAGGTCTAAGCTTGATTTAATTTTATTAAGAGTTGGCGTCGGCGATGAGCTTGTGTTGTCATGATTTCAGGAAGGTTACGAGAATGCTGAGGATGACAACATTGATCTTGATCTTGGTATGTAGCTTAAAAAAGTTATTATTAAGCATCTTTTTCAATGTATGACCACGAAGAGTAATAATATGAATGTGAATTCTAGCAATTTGGCTGCATGGTGACCCTGGTGGTGTTATTTTAATTGCACAAGCTACTGGAAAATTATGTGTGTCCCCTTGTCGTGAGAAAAATCTCAATGCTGCTGGTGGGGCTGCTGCAAATGGAGTGCATGGTAAACATCAAAGTGGGGATGTTCTATGACAGCAAGAATAAAGGAGAAAGGGAGCTATTCTAGGACAACAATGGAGGATGCTATTTCTGCAACTCTTTTGGGTGGAGTGACAAGAAATGAACAAGAGGAGATCAGAAACAGGGGGTTGTATAGGTGTTGCCTTCTAAATTCAAGACAAATGGATTGACTGATGAGGGGAAGGGAGGATCCAAGACAGCTAGGACCACAAGTATGACAGCTAGGACCACAAGTGTTGCGGACTGTGTTAAAGGTATATGGTTAATGTTGGTTGCTGCTTAAGATTATTTTTAAAAATCTCGTGCGTCACGCACGGGGTCTAGGCTAGTTTTAAATAGTTTTTAAAAATAAAACGGATCCTCTCCGGGATCTCAAGACTCCAACCAAATCTTGCTAAACAATCCTTTGATGCTTCGGGCATACACAGTTGGTCACATAAGAATTTGAAAGCCGAGGCAACAGAGAAAGCCGGTAGTCACAAGTCGAACCCCTCCCCTTAACGCAGTCCAACCCCTCCCACTTCGACAATTGACAAAGCAACAACAGCAATCCGAAGCAAATAAGAAGAAGTGGAGACCATGTCTTGCACCTGCTATAAGTCAAAGACGGACCTGAATTCTAATTCTCATAAGTCTTAGCACTGTATATATAGAGTGCGCTCTTAACTAATCTGAGGAAATAATTGCATTCAATTTTCTTAAAACTAGTTAGACCAAAAATCAATGTGCAATACAGTAAGATAATAGATCCACTATTGTAGCGCAAGAGATCTTAAACGGTTCAAATGTCTCCATATTTTAAGCCATATCACTTGTTGACCCTTGATCCGGACATCTTGAGATGACAACAAAGAGACAATCTTGATCCCATGCCATCGAGCTTAGCTTGTTTGGAGGGTTAATGACGAGTGGTTCTGAGTTCCTCATCCGGTAGCCTATCACAATGTCGTTTTTGTGAAATGCCGTCAACATAACCCTATAGAAACTACATTTTCGAGCTGCGGCATCGTTCAAGTATGTGCTTTGATGTTTAAAACATAGCTTATTATTCTGAAATTATAAGAAAATTAAGAAATATGTCAAATAATCAAAGTGTTGATATCAAAATATACAAAGAAAAGTAATTCTCTATTACCTCTTGTGAAAAGAGATCCTCTAATGCGTCATTGATCCTCCTGTCTTTTGCCAACATAGCAAGAATACTACTCTCCAGTTTACTAGAGATGAGAAAATCGCTAGACACTCCAGAAACCGATTTCTTGACCAAGTCTTTAGTAATATGATTATGCATCTCGGTAATAATCTGTCCAGCAACCTAATGTCAAAATCAATATCAAAAATATCAATAATAGTCAAATAAGTACCAAACCGCAAATAAACTTAGATATTGTGAAATATTCAACGTGATTTACCTCCATATCTGTAAGGAAGAGCAAAGTAATAAGGGATCGTGAATACACCGAATCTTCGGAGAAATCATCTTCAAAAATCCATATCTGCTTTCATAGCATAATAATACTAGTAAACAAGAATTATTTATAAAACTATTTACTCGAAACATAAGCAAAAAAAAGCAATAGAGTACCATTAATAAATGGGTGGAATGAATATTTAAGATAACAAATTATTTTATATAATAATATAATATTTTATTTTTTGAATTAGCCTAATTAAAATCCCTAGTCAATGATTGAACAAACTTTTTCATTTCCATCCATAATCCATAGAGATAACTTGTCAAAATTTAATATATACAAATTACCTTTTAACTTATATTAAAGTTTATGGCTATTTTAGACATGAAAAAAATATAGATAAATCATAAATTGAAAGAGAATGTATTGGAACTCACGTAATCCATCTCGGAAAGATTGTCAACAGCATCTAAATCTTGCCTCATTCTAGGATTGCCAATTTGATGTTTAACATAATGTTGGTCCATTCCTCTTTTGTCAAAACCGGTGAGCTGTAATTTTCTTCTCCATGACTCTGGTTGAATCAACTCGTTCAAGATCAGCACCTGTAGTCTTTCCTCCTGAACCACACCTGACGCTCTGAGCAAGGCATGCAACTCCTAGAAATAAAAGCATATATATATATATATATGAGTACAAATACAACAAAAATATTAGTTAGAAATGGATATACCATTATCATATTGGAAATCTGGGTTTTAATATCACAGTTTTATCCATACATTTTTTTTTGTTATAGCTAAAACATGTTAGAAGTTCTATCATCCTTAATAATATAACTCATTTTTCATAATTCTAAATTGACAAATATGGGGTAGGATTGAACATACCATTATCATTTTACCAGCATCTCTATGCCATCCGCAAATTAACAAATTCTTCCCCATACCTTGATCAGTAATATTCAGCGGTGGAAGTTCCAATGGACCCTAATGTCAAAAACATTCCATCAGAGGATAACAATTTTAGGAAGGCAATAAATAATTTATATAGATTTGGATCAGCCAAGTGTTATAAGCGGATAACAATTTAGCATATGGTTGATCCTCAAATAAAATTACAATAAATAACCTGTAAATATTTTCATATTTTACTTAAGCCAAAACTAATTAATATGAAAATAAGATCATAATCAAGATAATTTAATTACCGTTCGTAGAGAATGCGAAAGGTCAGGAGCATAATTGTCATCATTTGCAATTACAAGAAGCTCATCATTTTTTTGTAAAATGTAATTTTCCGATGGATTCAATATGATTCTTCTCGTCTCATCTCTCATCACCCCAATTGGAATAGCGTCAGGAAAAAGGAGAACAGCCTCTCGGAAAGGACGATTATCCAATTCTGGCCATCTTTTAACATAAAATCCAGCATTTTCAAAACCCAAAAGATCTTCCCAAACCTGTTACACCGAATTGCCAAGGTAAACTTCATTAAAAATTAATAGATCGAATATTTTTGATTAAATTTTATACGATTATTTTTTAAATAGAAATAAACATCTTAATTAACACCTATACATATAAATTAAATCAAAACCAAATTAGGTAGAAGTACCTGTGCAAGCCCACGTTGTAGTGAGCATTGTGGCATTAAACGACCAACTAAATCATATACTAGAATGTTTTGAATCCCTCCACAGATGGATGTAATTTGTCTTCCAACAAAGCGATCTCTTACTTCAACTACAATGTGACCCGTCGGTGTTTCTTGTAGTCCGGCTAGAGCTAGCACAACCTCCAAAGCTCTTGCATCACTCTAACTCAAAAAAAAAGATTTACAATTATAAGAAATGTTAAAACAAAGAAAATTAAGTGATAGACAATTGTTTAAATATGGATATCAAGTGTGATACCTGCTTGTCATTTCTATCCAATCCTAACACAATAATAGCTCTTGCCCTTGAAACAGATACCTGTAGGTATAACAAATTCATAATAAAAAAGAGATGTTGATTGGATATGAAAAATACATACATATATTATATATACCAAACTAGTATGTATAAATAAGGTATAGCATACTGATTATATATGGTTGTAGTATATAGCAACTTTTGACTTGCCTAATAAATAGATTATTTAATTGTGATCTAAAAGTTTATGATAAGCTAAGTTCGACATTTTTTGTAAAGCATCTGGTAAAAGTAGGTGTAAATTAATCTAAGTTTTTTTCATTCAAGGGAGCAAGTGACAATTTAAAATAAGACAGAAACTGAAAAATAGAAATAAGTTGAAAATTGTAAAGAACTGGTGAAACAGTAAATAATTTAATAAAACTAACATAAAATAAAAAAAAGGTAAATAAACATACCTTATCCAAATCAGTAACCTTAATGGGATTTCCACTTCGGCAAACCACATTTGTTCCCATTAGATCATCAAATTCAATTTCACCAATCTCTCTCTCCATTTCCTCCTTTTTCTCTTTCACCCATTATAACTATTACACAACCTCCAATGCTTCTGTTCGCTATTGATAACTGCTTCAAAAGCATAACCTGTCATCGTAAAATTATATCGTGATTAAATAAAAATTTAATACGTTAAAATAACAAAGCAAAACATAAATAATGAATTAATGTTACGAACCAGCTTGGAGCTCCAACCAAGAATGACAATGTGCTCCATTTTCATGTCCTTTTCTTTATCACTTACAAGCTGATTTGTTTTTTCAGATAAGACACTAGAGACGAAACCAACCAGAAAAGTGTTTATCAGGTTCGATATATAGCGAATGATGAAGGTGACGAAAGTATGTGTAGGACATGTGGTAAGATTTGCCGAATCATTGATAGTAGCACCCGAAATACTAAGGCACTGACTGAAACTCCCGACTCTAGCAATAAAGAGAAACAAAGCCCCTACTATATGGATACACAAGGTCGAGAAGAAGAGAACAATAGCGGCTCTTGCACGCGGATAGAAATTGTACCAAAACTTCACCTTGTAACTCATTAACTTTGGAAATCGAATAATCTTTGCCTTCGAGGGGCGGATTATGAAGAAAGACATAACTACAAAAAGTCCAACTGACACACCAATGATCATTTTGGGACGCTTATAGAAACTATCAACAACCATGTTGAGAAGTATTTGAGATACAACAAATACTCTCTTATGCTCTTTCGGCACCTGATAATCTGCATTAGTCTCATTTCCAACAATCTCACTGCTGCTACTATGTCTATACGAGCCAATCTGTTGTTTAAAAGACATAAGAAGTTTTTTTTAAAAGACGAAACAAACATCAATATCAATAATTAATAAGAAGGCATGATAGTAGCTAGTAAAGTTAATTAGATAATTTGACAGATTTATTTCTTAATGAAATTCAGTTACATTCTCTTCTCTCTCTGTACGATTGTCTCCTATCTCTCTTTTATAGTCCAGTAACTTCACTTCATCATATTCATCATGAATTGATGAAACTTATCATATATATAGCTTGATAAGTGGTGCAGAACAATTAAACTGTACACAATCCATCACCAATCTCATCATCCGTTAATTTTATCTTTTACGTGATGACATGATAATTATATATATATCTTGCTATTAAATTATAAATTATGAATATATATATATATATATATATATATATATATATATATATATATATATATATATATATATATATATATATATATATTTCAATTTTCTTCTAATAAATTATAAATTCATAAATTAATCTTTCCTTATTATAGAAGAGTTAAAAAAAAATATATATATAACCATTCTTAATCATTCAAAAAATAAAATGTACTCTAAATATAACCATTTTTAATCATTCAACAAATAATAATGTTAAATGAATGTCAACATGTCAAACTACAACATACAAATTAATAATGGTTGAATGAATGTAATTTACCCCTTAACAAAATTTTGTTGTATTTTACTTCCAAAAACATGCTAATGGTGGGAGGGAGGAGCAGTGTAATTTACCTCTTTACAAAATAATTGCTTGTATATTTTTACTTCCAAAACATGGTTAAATATGTAAAGAATCAATTCAATTTTCCCACGGTGATTATAGGTACTCGAGCATCGAATTGATTTTTCAGAAACTAATGATTTAGTTATAAAGTTTTTAGTTTTGATAACTAACAGTTTATAAAGATTCTAAAGTTTATAGAGTTTATATAGTTTTTAGTTATAAAGTGTAATAAGTTTATAGAGTTTTTAATTATAAACTATAAAGTGTAAAAAGTTAGATATAAAGGTTGTAGCTTATAGTTTACTTTTAGTTATAAACTATAAAAAGTTTACAGTGTTTAATTTTTTTTTGGTTTTTAGTTATAAACTATAAACTTTTAACAGTTTAACAAGTTTTTAGTTATAAACTATAAACTTTTAACAGTTTAACAAGTTTTTAGTTATAAACTATAAAGTTTTAAAAAGTTTTTTGTTTATAGTTTTAGTTTATAGAGTTTAAAAACTATAAAGTGTATGTTATGTCCCAAAGGACATGGATAGAGAAAGCTTAGCTTTCAATGGAGATTGAGAGAGGAAGAGGAAGGAGATTGAGAGAGATAGAGTTTAGAGGGGGTGAGGGAAGAGGAAAGAGAGATTAGATGAGAGGGTTAAGAGTGAACATTTGATTATTACTTGGATACCTCAATTACAAGACATAACGGTATTTATACCCTAATCTAATCTAATATAGTGCCTAATACAACACTCAAACTACAAGGGTACTCTATAGGATCATTACAGTGTATAGTTTATAAAGATTCTAAAGTTTATAGAGTTGATAGAGTTTTTAGTTATAAACTAAAAAGTTTATAGAGTTTAGTTATAAAGTGTAAAAGTTTTATAGTCTTAAGCTATAAACTATAAAGTGTAAAAATTTTAGTGATAAAGTTTTTAATTATGAACTGTAAAAAGTTTAAAAACTTTTTTTAGGTTATAGTCTTTAGTTATAAACTATAAAGTGTAAACAGTTTAAAAAGTTTTTGGTTATAAACTATAAAGTTTTAAAAGATTTTAGTTTATAGTTTATAGTTGAAAAAGTTTTTAGTAACTTCATAAAAACAGTAAGTTTAGTTAAAAACAGTAATTTTGTAAAGTTTTTAGTTATAAAGTTTAGTTTATAAGTTTCTAAAGTTTATATTTTATAAGTCTCCCGCGATTCTTCAGGCTCTCGCAAAATCATTTACGAAAAGTCCGACAGCTCATCAACCCTACAAATTGATCTTGTGTGATTGGGGTGTAGCGGCGAAACTTTCATATTTCTACCATCTACGATTTGTTTTGGACAATAGGCAAAACTTTTACATTTCGAGCATACAATGCCCCGCCGAATGCCGAAATGGAGGGATAGAACATTGGTGCTAGGAGAAACTTTTACAGTTCGAGCCTATAACGCGAATGCCGGAATGGAGATTTGGAGTAGCGTGAGGAGTCTTGAACCCCCACTGAAAGCTAAGTTTTATAACTAAGTTTAGAAGATTGAAGTCTCCCTCAATTTTTAAGGCTCCCGCAAATTCATTTACGAAAAATCTGGCAGCACTACGATCTTATAAATCGATCTTTTGGGATCGGAGTGTAGCAACGAAACTTTCTCATTTCGACTGTCTACGATTTGTTTTTGGCACTAGGTGAACTTTTATATTTCAAGCCTACAACGCCCCGCCGAATGCCGGACTGGAGGGATAGAACGCTAGAGTTAGGCAAATCTTTTACATTTTGAGCCTATAACACCCAACCTAAAGATAAGCTATATAACTAAGTTAGTTTTATAACTAAGTTTAGAACGTTGAAGTCTCCCGCAAATCTTCATGCTCCTGCAAAATCATTTACGGAAAATTCGACAGCACTTCAGCCCTATAAATCGATCATGTGGGATCGGGATGTAGTGGCGAAACTTTCACATTTCGACCGTCTACGATTTGTTTTTTGCGCTAGATGAATCTTTTATATTTCGAGCCTACAACGCCCCGACGAATCTCAGAATGGATGGATAGAACGTTGGCGCTAGGCGAAACTTTTACATTTCGAGCCTATAACGCGAATGCCGGAATGGAGATTTGGAGTAGCGTGTGGAGACTTGAACCACCACCGAAAGCCAATTTTTATAACCAAGTTAGTTTTATAACTGTTAGTTTAATAATTCAAAATTAAGAATTAGGAATTAATTTGGTTAGTGAAAGTGCTTGGCCGGTTAGGATCCATGTTAGTGGCCTGATCAATTAGGAGAGATTTTAGGGTGAATTAGTTATTAGGTTAATTAGTGGGGTAATGGGTCTAGTTGTGAACGGTTAAGTTTTTAGGGTTATAAATTGTAATCTCTTTTATCAGATCAATTGAATTGAGGAGTTGAATTGAAAACGCTCCTCTCTTCCAACATGGTATCAGAGCAAACACACATCTGTGTTGCTGGGTTTGATTCGGGTTTGAGTGATTGTGAGAACCAAACACAAGGGAAACACATAGAGAAGTTGAAGTTCTGAAAAATGCAGAACAACAACAATGGAAGTGCAGGCAACCCTCAGTTGCCAATCTTCAAAGGAATCAATTATCATTTTTGGAGCTTGAAGATGTTCACCCTCTTCAAGTCACAAGAAGTCTGGAATCTTGTAGATCAAGGCTTTGAAGACAATGTGGAAGGTGAGCCTGATCAACCACTGAGAGAGAAGAGAAAGAAGGATTCAAAGGCTTTGTTCATGATTCAAAGTGCTTTGGATGATGAGATTTTTCCAAGAATCTCAGCAGCTACAACCTCTCATGAAGCCTGGGAAGTTTTGAGGCAGGAGTACATGGGAGATAAGAAGGTGATCACAGTCAAGTTGCAATCATTGAGAAGAGAGTTTGAAACTCTAATGATGCAAGAGAAGGAATCAGTTCAAGTGTTCCTCTCAAGAGTCTCAAGCATAGTTAACCATATGAAATCATATGGAGAGAATGTGAGTGTTGAGACTGTGGTGAGTAAGGTGTTAAGAAGTCTCACCAAGAAGTATGATCACGTGGTTGCTGCTATTGAAGAGTCAAAGGACTTGTCAACATACAAGTTTCAAGAGTTAACAAGCTCTCTGCAGGCCCATGAGGAGAGGCTTAGCAGATCCACTGAAGTGAAGGAAGAAAAAGTTTTCCAAGTTAAAGATGATTCCTCTAAGACCAAGTCAGAAGGTTCTTCGAGCAGGGGTGGCTACAGAGGAGGTCACAAAGGTGGAGGTGGCTCAAGAGGGAGCTACAGAGGCCGAGGAAGAGGCCATGGAAGAAACCAATCTGGTGGGAGATGAAATGGAGATGATCAGTGGAAAGAGTCCAATAGAAATCAAGGCACTGATTCTAGGCAGCAAAGGAGTGGAATCAAGTGCTATTATTGTAAGAAATTTGGACACAAAGAAGCTTATTGTTGGGAGAAGCAAGAGAATGAGCAGAAAGCAGCCAACTATTCAGAGAAAGTTGACAAAGATGATAGGCTGTTTATGGCACTGTCGTCTGTAGCAGAGGGAGCAAGTGAGATGTGGTTCTTAGATAGTGGTTGCTCTAACCACATGTCTAGTTCAAGAAGCATCTTCAAGGAACGAGATGAATCTAGGAAAGGAAATGTGAGACTTGGTGACAACAAGGTGTTGAAAGTGGAAGGGAGAGGCACTGTGGCAATCAAATGTGTTCAAGGAGAAGTGAGATTGCTAGATGATGTTCAGTGGGTGCCTGAATTAGCTCACAATTTGCTCAGTGTTGGCCAGCTACAAGGTACAGGTTACTCTTTGCTATTTGAAGATGATAAATGTGTAATAAAGGAGAAAAGATCAGGTTGTGTAGTTGTGAGTGTTCCTATGAGTAAGAATAGAATGTTTCCACTCAACTTAGCAGCAGATGATAAATGTGTGATAGAGTTTTTAGCTATAAACTATAAAGTGTAAAAAGTTTAATGCTAAAGTTTTTAGTTTATATTTTAGTTTTTATTTATAAACTGTAAAAAGCTTATAAAGTCTTTTAGGTTATAGTTTTTAGTTATAAACTTTAAAGTGTAAGCATTTTAAGAAGGTTTTTGTTATAAACTATACAGTTTTAAAAGATTTTAGTTTTTAGTTGAAAAAGTTTTCAGTAACTTCATAAGAATAGTAAGTTTAGTTAAAAAAAACAGTAACTTTATAAAGTTTTTAGTTATAAAGTTTAGTTTACAAGTTTATAAACTTTATAGTTTGTAAGTCTCCCGCAATTCTTCAAGCTCCCGCAAAATCATTTACAGAAAATCCGACAGTATTTCGACCCTATAAATCGATTTCGTGGGTTTGCCGTGTAGCGGCCAAACTTTCATATTTCTTCTGTCTACGATTCGTTTTTGACGATAGGTGAAACTTTTACATTTTCGAGGCTACAACGTCCCGCCGAATGCCAAAATTGAGGGATAGAACATTGGCGCTTGGCGAAACTTTTACATTTCGAGCCTATAACGCCCCACTGAATGCCTGAATGGAGATTTGGAGTAGTGTGAGGAGTCTTGAACCCCCACCAAAGCTAAGTTTTATAACTAAGTTTAGAAGATCGAAATCTCTCGCAGTTCTTCATGCTCCCGCACAATAATTTATGAAAAAACGACAGCACTTCGGCCCTATAAATCGATCTTATGCGATCGGGGTGTAGCGGCGAAACTTTCACCTTTCGACCGTCTACGATTTGTTTTTGCCGCTAGGCAAAACTTTTACATTTCGAGCCTACAACGCCCCGCCGAATGCCAAAATGGAGGGATAGAAAGTTGGCGCTAGACGAAACTTTTACATTTCGAGCCTATAACGTCTCACCGAATGCCAGAATGAAGATTTGGAGTAGCATGAGGAGTCTTGAACCCCCACCGATAGTTAAGTTTTGTAACTAATTTAGTTTTATAACTAAGTTTAGAAGATTGAAGTCTCCCGCAATTCTTCAGGCTCCCGTAAAATAATTTACGAAAAATCTGACAGCACTTCGGCCTTATAAATCGATCATGTGGGATCGGAGTGTAGTGGCAAAATTTACACATTTCGACTGTCTACGATTTATTTTTGGTGTTAGATGAAACTTTTACATTTCAAGCCTACAACGCTCCACCGAATTCCAGAATGGAGGGGTAGAACATTGACATTAGGCGAAACTTTTACATTTCGAGCCTATAACGCCCCACCAAATGCCGGAATGGAGATTTTGAGTAGCCTGAGGAGTCTTGACCCCTTATCTTTGCAATATAGGATCGGATTTCTACTGTGTTTATAGTGGCTCCTCTTGTACTCTCTCTTCTCACTGTTTTTTTCGTTTCTAGTTCCAGATTCCTCCTTTTTTTTTGTTAAAATCAGACCCGTTTTTGGACATGTACAACGGGAATAGGACCCCAAAGTTTTTGAAACCCAATATCATTTGAGTTGATTATATAATAAATATAACATTTTTATTTGCACATACCTCACTTTTTATTAATATTATAAGACTTAATTTCAGTGGCTCTAAAAAAATTGGCACCGCCCTGAGCAAACCCCTCGCCCCATCAGCCCCGGCTACATAATGTACGTGTGTATATGTACGTATTTATATACATCCTTCTCAACAACTACCACAATGCATGCAAGAGGTTTTTGCCAAGTATGCATTCATACTGTCCGGCCATTATTTTGCCATTTCATCTTTAATTTGGATTAGGGGCAACTGATTATTATATACACCCACTTAATGACACTTTATATATATACACACACTATATGTTTGTTGTGTACAAAGCGTATAGGATAACAATTGTGTTAATTACCCTTGTTAATTATAGAAGAGTTTAAAAAAAAAAACAATAACCATATATTCTTAATCATTCAAAAATAAAAAGTACTCTAAATGTAACCATTTTTAATCATTCAACAAACTACAACATATATACAAATAATGGTTAAATGACTGTAATTTACCCCTTTACAAAATATTGATGTATTTTAGTTCAAAAACATGCTAATAGTGAGAGGGATGAGTAGTGTAATTTATAACCTCTTTACGAAAATAATTGGGTGTGTTTTACTTCCAAAACATGGTTAAATTTAAGAAGCAATATTATAATGTTCCCACAGTGAGTACTCAAGCATCGTATTGAATATCAGTAGAGTTTAATTACTTACCAGCATATCTGAAAGCACTGAGATGAAGAAGCACAAGTAGGAGAGTCAAGTGAAATAGTGTACTGGAAAGAAGCACAACCGGGCTTGGGGCCTAGTCGCTAAGGACACCCAGAATCCAATAGGATACCGTATTGCGGGTGCTGTGAAGGCATGAAAAGACCTTGTAATGAGAAGTAAGAAAATAATTTGATAAAATCATATATTCAAATCCGAGAGTCCGCGAGTCAGAGTTCTTATGGGTCTGACTCTAGATGCGGATAAACTACCAAGTTTTAAAAGTGAAGTGAACACAGTATCAAGGGTCATCGACGAGAATAAGTCGGAAATCCACCGGGTCCAAAATAACAAAAGACTGTCGAAGACTTACCTCGGGTCTTCAGAACCACAACAAAGAGCAGGGAGGCCGGGCACACGAGTTTATCCTACCAAGTCTAAACATAGAACAGGTATCAACTATACGTTCCACCAAGATCTTACGTCTATGGCCTTGAGGCCCGGTATTAAGAAAATACATATTTCTTTAAGGTTTTCTATAACATTTAATATGTTGTGAGTATCCAAGTTGAAATGATTACTACTAGTTTATTAGTCATAAATGGGGCATATCAACGATCAAGCGGAGGAATTTTTATATATATACGTTAAGAAGCTAGGTGCACTAAAACAATAAAGGTAAAGTAAAATAAATAAAATTTTATAATATAATTAATGTTTTGCAACTATTGAAAATATGACTTAATTAACCTTTATACCGATATGAATTTTATTAACCTCACAGTTAATGGATAAACATAAGGCAGGTAACTAATCACCATAAGGTTAAATAACATAATATAATATTACCCTTAATGTTTTCTCTAATCTATGTATAAAATAGGCCCAAACCGGCCGGTTCCCAAAAAGAAAAAGAAGGAACCGGTTTCCCTGAACCCGTCTTCGTCAATAGAACAGAACACGCAACCGGGAACTGAAAAACGGGAGGAAGATCTCAGGCCACCGGTGGCCTTTCCGCCCCAAATTTCACCCAGGTGGCCGAATCGAAATTCCGACCAAGACCCACCCCAAATGGAAGAAACGACGTAAGGAAAGGAGGGAGAAAAGGGGAGCTTACAGTGCGACTCCGAGGTGGGTCTCCGGGGTTCAAGGGCGGCGTTCCGACGGAGAGAGCTCGTGAGGAAGTTTCGTGTGAGTCTAAGAAGGGAGAGAGATGAGTAAGAAGCGGTTTGGAGGGGATTAGAACCGAAAACGAAAGGAAATCGTACCCGACCTTGAAACGGAAAAACCCTTCTCCGGCGTCTTCAAGCTAGCTTCTTGGAATGGAGGGACCTGATGTCGTGGCTCCTGGTGGCTTGTGACGGTGGAAAGGCAGCACCTTCTTCACGCTGCAAACAGGGGAGGCAAGTCTTCTTCTCGGCTTCGGCGGCGGTAGCCGGCAGGTGCGGCTCCTGGTGGCTCTGTAAATGGACGGAAAGAGAGGGAAAGGCGGTGGAGTGGGTGGTCTCGGTGAGTGTGAAACGGTGATGGAGAATGATGGTGAGAGGAAGAACGAGGGCAAGAGGGAGGGGGTTACAGAGGCAGGAAAATATCCTCCTTAGGGTTTCCATTCATTGATATATATATATATATATATATATATATATGTTACAAAGATATTGGGTCTTAATGGGCTTTTGGCCCACTATACAATAATAAGACCTATGTAATCTATCAAATCCCCGCAGTCGAAACTGGAGGGGCTCGGACAGTGAGACTGGAGCGAAAATCAATGAACAATTGTCTAGGTAAACCCTTGGTGAATATATCAGCGTACTGATATGAGGACGGGACATGTAGAACGCGGACATGTCCTATGGCAACCTTGTCCCTGACGAAGTGGAGATCAAGCTTAATGTGCTTCGTGCGTTGATGTTGGACCGGGTTGCTAGCCAGATAGACTGCAGAGATGTTATCAGTGTAGACCAGAGTGGCCTTCATAAGAGGGCAACGGAGCTCAAGCAGGAGATTGCGGAGCCAAGAGCACTCAGAGACAACGTTGGCAACGCCCCTGTATTCGGCCTCAGCGCTGGAGCGAGACACGACAGACTGACGCTTGGCCGACCACGACACAAGGGTGTCGTTGAGGAAGACACAGTAACCAGACGTGGAGCGACGCGTGTCAGGACAACCACCCCAATCCGCATCAGTGTAAGCAACAAGGTCAAGGTTAGAGGAAGGAGTGATCGTGGTGCCGAGCTCGAGTGTGCCGCTGATGTACCGAATGATCCGCTTTAAGGCATGAAAGTGGGGTTCCCTGGGTGCATGCATGAACAAGCAGATCTGCTGAACGGCGTAACTGATATCAGGTCTGGTGAAGGTGAGATACTGAACCCACGTTGGTTCTAGAATTCGATTAGCCTATGTGGGATTCGAACCCACGTCTTTGTGCATGAGCACAATGCTCTTCCGTTTGAGCTAATAGGCTAAAAACAACACCCATATTGTCAACTCAATCATGTAGTTAAGCTTCACAAAGTTATAAAGCTAAGCTAACAACAAGCTTGTTTATTTTCCAAAACCACCAATCCTAGAAATAAACCACACAACTAGGCAAGTAGAAACCACCAATCCTAGAGATATCTAACTGATCAATCAACTTGCTATAAGAAAGCAAATTAAACTTGCATTCTAGGGAAAAAAAAACAAAACCAAACCAAAACATGATGTTGGGTAATATGAGGCATGATCTGCACTAAGCCATGAAATCGGATAGTGATAAAAAGATGCACTTGGTAAGGAGACCATATACAGTCATCACTCTCACTTCCAATTCCAATTGCATACAAGTTCGGGTTAAGAAGGCACTCCTCAGATGTAAGACATGTCCCTGAAAGAAAAAAGGGTAAAAAGTATATCTTTTCTGAGCATAAAATGTTTCTTACTTGAGCATCTACATATGATAAAGTCGATACAACCTAGTCAACAGAAGTTCTTTTTACTCAAAGCACAAGTTCCAGTTAGCAGCAATGATCAATGGTTTTCTTAAAACAGAATTGAAACTACATTGTACCTTCCCCGTCAACATGAATGCTGCCACCTTCTAAAATCATGGAATGAGGAAACCTTGGTAGACTTTCAACACCCAAAATCTAGTGGCGAAAGACCGGTTAACAATCATCAAAGTTGGGTTGAAATGACGTATTATTTGATCATTGATAAAATTCACTAACTAACTTGGCTCCCAATCCCAATTCAATTCAAGAACGAGTACTACTAAACCTGATTCTTTATTGCTATTAGAGTTTGAATCAATAACAAGTACCAAACTTGATTCTCAAATTCCAAATCCTCCACAGATGCTTAGAAAATTAGGGATAAAAATCCCAAAGAGAGAAAAATAAAGATCAGTACGTGCAGTATAATTCCAATTGCACACAGTCATCACTCTCACTTCACGGATTCGGGGCTTTTGTGGATTAATCATCATTCAATCGAATTCATCCAAGTGAATCAGATTGGGGAAGATTTGTGGACGGTGAATTAGATTGGGGACGATTTATGGAAGGTTCGACACCAAATACTCACCTGCCTCACCCCTAACCCCCAAATCCCCAAACCCTAATCCCCTAGATTAGGGTTCGGCACCAAAGACTCGACTGCCTCTCCTTCGAGCAGCAGCGGCGGCGTTCTTCTTCGAGCCGCGGATCCGACCTGGCTTGGCGACCTTCTTCGAGCAGCAGCTTGTCTCCTTCGCGTGCTTGCTCTCTTCGCTCTCTTAGCGCTCTCTTAGCTCTCTTCGCTCTCTTATCTCTGTCCTTTCCTTGTTTTTTTTTAATGGAAAACTAACGGAAAATCACAAGGTCCGTTACATTTAACAAGAAGGGGCACGAGACGAAAATTTTAAAAACCTCAGGGGTACCATGCGAAATATGCAAAAGAGTTGTATACCTCGCGAAAATTGCAATACCTCAGGGGCACCTCGCGAAATTTCCGTTTTTTTTTTTTTTACAGTAGGCAAACATTAGGGATAATTACATCAAATGTAATTCGCTCCCTGGATCATCCTGGCGGATGATGGTACAAAGGTCCCTGTTAAAATGGATGGTATTCCTATTCGTAATGATACCAGTTCTAGCTATATAGTCCACAACCTTGTTAGCTTCTCTGTAGCAATGGTTGAATTCGACATGATCAAAGTGCTCTTTTAGCCGATTGATGTGTTGTACTTGACGTAAGACTTCCCACTTTGTGTTCTTCCCTTCCTTGATTGCTTTTATAATCTCTTGGTTATCTCCTTCAATGACAATTCTCCTCATACCTAATCTTCGGGCGTGCTCCATTCCTATTTGAATAGCATAGGCTTCAGTTTGGAGGATACTTCCTCTTTCCGTTACCTGGTAAAAAATATCCTTAATATGACCCTGAGAGTCTCGGATAACTCCCCCCACCTGACAGGCGCCCGTGGGTTTCACGGAGCCATCTACATTAATTTTATAGAGAGATGTATGGGGTTTGGTCCATTTTGCTCTTGATCTCTTGTTCTTTCTTCCTGACTTGATATTTTCTTGTTTTGCATAATTCCAGTCTTTAATGGCAGAGATAGCAGTTTGAGCTATTATGTTTGGAGGGGCTATATGTTTTGTTTTGAAGATGTGATTGTTTCTAGCCTCCCAAATGGCAAGCCATATGAAGACTATATCATTAAAATTACGGTTGTCCTCTTTCACTTGTTCTAGATTGATTAGGTTACCATTTCTGTTAGGGAGTTGGAAATAGGTTTTTGTCATTTGTTCATAATGGGCGATTACTTCTCTCGTATATTGACATCCTAATAGGAGATGATGTAAGTCTTCACTTGTTTGATTGCATAGGCAACATTGACTCGGAACTCTATTAAAGTATCTATTTAGGCGTTCTTTCGTTGGGAGGCCATCTGACATGACTTTCCAAAGAAATTTTTTTTGTCTTGGTGGTAGACTTAGGTTCCAAATCCATTTGTGGTTTCTTATTACTTGTTCTTCATTTCTGAAAATGGTCTTGGCCGATTTTGTGGAGAATTTTCCAAAGGGGTCGGGTTTCCATATGAGCTTATCTTGGACTTGCCAATCTGGGATGTAGATTTTGAGAATTTCATTCTGAATGTTAGTTGGAAAGATGTTGCTAATTAGTTGGGTATTCCAGGTTTTGTCATTTAAGATGAGATCACTAACCTTCATATTTGGATCATGGTTGTTTAAAAAATTTGTTAACCTTATGTTTGGGATCCAAGGATCATTCCAGACATTGATAGATTGACCATTCCCTACTAGCCATAAGAGTCCTTTCTCAAATTTTTCCCGGATGGAGAGTAGTCTTCCAAATTGCCAGGAGGTGTCATGGTTTGTTCTTTGTTGGATTCCTTGATTTGTTAGGTACTTCTCTTTGATAACTCGTACCCAAATGTTGTTTTCATTTGTGTAGATTTTCCAGAGAAGTTTCATTTGGAGGCTCTCATTAAGCTCTTCCGCTTTTCTAATGCCTAGCCCACCTTGATGTTTGCTTTTGCAGATTTTATCCCATGAGATCAGGGGTGTATACCTTTCAGAGTTGAGCTTATTCCAGAAGAAATTTTTATTTATTTGATCAATCTGGTTTAGAACACCTTTTGGTAAAAGGAAATTTTGCATTAGATAGTTTGTTTTAGAACTCATGTTTGCTTGTATAAGAACTGCTCTACCTGCTTGGGATAGGGTTGAGGCCTTCCATTTCGATAATTGTTTTTTGAGACTTTGTATTGCTTCTTCAAACATATTATTTTTTATACGACCATTTAAAATTGGTATACCCAGGTATTTTTCGAGGGTTTTAGAAATTGGAATGCCCATACTTTGCGCTAGATCCCTCGCTAGGTTTTGGTTAATATTCCTTGAGAATTGAATAGAGCTTTTGTTATAGTTTATCGTAAGACCTAAGAGATTGGAGAAATTGTTTATCATGTTTTGTATTGTGTTAAGACTTGTATGGGCTGCTTTTGCAAAGATGATTGTGTCATCTGCAAACGTGAGGAAAGGTATAGGTGTGCCATCTTTAGTTAGTTTGATGCCAACCAGGGAATCATCAAGGAGAGCTTCCTTATGTAGTTCTCTAGCAAGACTTTCCATGACTATTACAAAAATATAAGGGGCTATAGGATCACCTTGCCTTATACCTCTGTTTGGGCTGAATTGCTTCCCCGGTCTGTTGTTAACCAGGACCGAAAAGGTAGTGGAAGAAATACATTTCATTACCCAATCAATCCATCTTGGGTGAAATCCAAATTTGTTTAGTACGGTTTATATGAAGCTCCAATTAATTTTGTCATACGCTTTCTCCATATCTAGCTTTAAGGCCATCCAAGCCTTTCTGCCTTTTTGTTTATGGAAGTTGTGAAAGATTTCATGGGCAATAAGAGTATTATCTTGGATTGATCTATCTTCCACAAAGGCTCCTTGGAATGGGTTGATAATTTTTGGGAGGATAGGCTTTAATCTATTGGCTAGAATTTTGGAGATGACCTTGTAGATTGTATTACAGAGACTGATCGAACGATAATGATTTATGTTTGATGGATTGTCTATTTTTGGGATAAGGGCTATACAAGTTTGATTGATTTCAGATAAAAGGTGTCCAGAGTGAAAGAAGGATTTGATCGTTTTACAGAGAGAATCTCCTACAATTTTCCAATATGCTTTGTAGAATTCTGGAGGATAACCATCAGGTCCCAGGGTTTTGTCTTCTTCCATTTCATCTATTACACTTTTGATTTCAGAAGAGGTTGGAATGGCTATTAGGTTCATATTTTCAGCACTCGTAATTTGCGGTTGAATATTCCAAATCTCCTGGGGATCAATGGTTCTTTGTTGATTACCAATGAACCTTTCCGACATCTCCTTAGTAATATGGTCAACTATATTGTCAGGGTCCGAGATAGTTTGGCCTTGTTTTGTGACAAAGGTTGTAGTAATTTGTTTGAAGTTTTTAATTCTTACCGAGGACTGGAAAAATTTTGTGTTTCTATCAGAAAGGTTGAGGTGTTTTGTTTTGGCTCGTTGTTTCCAAAATTTGTAATTATATTCTATAAGCCTATGTTTTTTGTGTTCTAACCTTTCCAGTTTCATCTTCTCACTATTCGTAATATCTCCCCAAGGTAGTTTGTTTTGGAAATTTGTGATCTGGGACTCTACGTACTCGAGCTGTCTTGTTATATTATTCACATTGTTCTTGCACCATTTTTTCGTGTTTATTTTTAGTAGTTTTTGTTTGCGCATGAGTTTTTAGGCATGAGAGCCACTGAAATTGTTACTCCAGACTTGTCTTACCATTTGCTCATAAACTTGATTTGTTGTCCAAGCCATCTCAAATCTGAAGGGAGAGCCCTTGCGAGGTTGTGAATTTCCAATCTGAAGGGTGATGGGGCAATGGTCTGATGTAGTGAAAGTATGATGCTTGGTTCGTAGGGAGGAGAACCAGTTAACTATGTCTTGATGAGCCAGGATTCTATCAAGTCTCTCATAAGTGTTGTTTATGATTTGCTTATTCTTTCTCCAGGTGAAGGGGGAGCCACAGTAGGGGAGAGTGAGGAGATTGAGCTCTTCTTTTACATCGTTTAGCCTTCTGAATCTTGAGAGGTTGGGTGTAACACCACCCACTTTCTCTGTATCATTTTCAATCTCATTGAGATCTCCAATAATAAAGACAGGTAGGTGGTGTTTTTGAACAATAGTATAGATTTCATTCCAGAATTGGTCGTTTTCATGTTCAACAGAAGGTGCATAGACAAAAAGGAGAGCTAATGTATGGTTTTCAACACTAAGTTTGATCATAATATATCTTGTAGATAATTCTAGGACTGCACTATCGTGAAGAGTATTTTGCTTATATAGAGCCCATAGACCACCCTTAGTACCAACAGATGCAATACAGATGGCTTTATGGAACCCTGATTCTTTAAGTTGAGCCTGGGAGGGATTAACCGTTGTCTTAGTTTCAGCTAAAACCAGAAAATCAAGTTTGTTGTTGTTTCTAAGAAGGTTTAGTTCTTGACAGAGGAGGGGACGCTTATTCCCTCTTATGTTCCAATAGCCAATATTAATCATCAAGATTCCATTGAAAATAAAGGTTGCATTTATTCATACTCGCTTTAGGATTACAAATGTAGAGAGTAGGTCTAGAATACTGAGTGATCAATTGTGAATTATACAAACACATGCTTCTTCTCAATGTGATCTTGACTCTTTGCCATCCTTTCTGTAGCATCTGGTACTGAGCATAGTGTTGTAGTTTACCTGTATATTTTTTGTTTGCAAGAAGACTAGCTTTGGAAATAGATTTTTGTTGGTAAGGTTTATTGGTAAGGTTGGGGCAGCATACCATCCATTGGGATCTATAGATTCCAATGGGGTTTAGCTTGAAGTTTTTGTTAAGTGTAGGGATTAGGGGTATACCTGATTGTCTTTGGTAGTCCTCGTTTAGACACAAAACAAACCTACAGAGGGTTAGAAAACAAGCACTCCAAGCCAGGAGGGAAAGCACTAGAGAGAAGACAAAGAGAAGCAACCAAAGAAAGGGCATCAAAGAAACATTCCCACCAAGCATCAGAACCAGGGAAATGAGACACCAAGGACAAGTGAACCAACAACAGCAAACAAGAGTCAAACAAAAACAAACCAGATAAAAAAAGGAATCACTGAAAGCATAGGAAAAACGACTACTCCCAAAAGCTATAAGAATTGTATGAGAGTAATCGTGGTTCAAAGGACAACAGTTCCAAAGATTACTACTTAAAACATAAAAACCGTTCAAAAAACCATGAACCATCAGGTTATTCGGCGAATTAAACTTAGAGATATCATTCATAACAATTACAAATTCAGAAGAGTACACATAAATAAGCACTATAATGGCAGAGGGGGCTTGAGACAACCTAACATTTTCCTTAAAAATAGTGAAGTAAGCAGTATAATGGCATATACTAAAGATAAGGGTAATATTATAATCATCAATTTTTAGAAAAGAGAGAGGTTCAAGAGTAAACTTATCTCTCATGGTGATTGTGTTGATTATTGAATTGACACCCATCTTAGCTTCACTGTGGCTAGATTTGGAGTTTGTATCTTCACCGAGAGGTCGGGCAAAAGAGGCGAGCACCTCCCGCAATCGGCCTGCCTTCAATATGGTTTGGATGACGGAAAAACTGCTTGTCTCGAAATCGATTTGCGGAAATCTGCATGCACTTGGCCTGTAGAGTTGAGAGATCGCATTGCATGCTAATCTTTGAGCCTGAAAAAGGTTAAGAACGAGCCAAAACTGGTGTAGGTCTGAGATTTGAGAGTTGTTTGAGAGCCACCATGACGGCGCCGAGCCAAAGAAGCTCGACGGGGAGGGTGAAGTGCATGGCTTCTCGGGAGATCCACACCTCATATCTTGCTTCATCCTTCTTCCTTTCTGAGTGTTTCTGGGTTGAATCACCCATTGCCTCCCTTTACTTGTTGAAAGTTGTTTTTCAGAAGCCGAAGAGACACTAGTAGTACCTGGTTCACCGGTTGGAGTATACCTCTTCTTGGGAGAATCACTTCTCCTCCTCTGCATCATCCTATATTCCCTTTGAGCTTTACTTGGTTGATTCATGCAACTTCCCGTTTCCTTTGAATCACCATGCTTTGCATTTGCCGAGGAGATTCTAGTGTAGTAGAGGGGGGTTAACTACTCCACCGCCTCCCAATACCCAGTTAAATTGCCTGCATGTTCATCATTAATGCTATAAACCATATTAGAGGGGTTAGTTATAGATTTAATAAAGGTAATTAGAGTAATAAAGTTTGTGGTAATTGTTGAGGAGTAATTTTGGATCAGAAGAATTGGTAAAGGAGCCGTTGGATGAGAGAGCCATCCACACTCCTGTTGTTTTTCATTTAAGAATTGCTGCTTTCCAAACAAATTGTTGGGACTTGCATTTTTACAAGAATGGGTTGAATGCTTGGTTTGATTTTGAGGTGTACTGGTATAGGAGGTTTTAACTTTGGGTTTTTTGGACATGTACAGGTGATAAACTTTGGGGCTGTACATGAGATTTTTGAGGATATTTTTAGAGATAAAATTTAGAGGTACAACATGATCAGCACTAGGAGCAAGCAATCTGAGATTGCAGCTTCTAGGCCGATCCAATACCACCCTCAAAACCCAGAAGAACACCCTAGGAAAGCAAGCAAAGAGAGAATTTTAGAGAGAGAAGGTAGAGAGAAGTCAGAGGCCAAGCAAGCAAATTGGGAAAAAGGCTATTAGCCTTGCAGTCGCCTCCGCCAGTGGGGACAATGTCAAGATTGGAAAGGACTAAAGTGGCTTGAAAGGTCCAGCCAAGAGAAGTTGATTTTAACACGGAGTGAATCCTCTGCCTCAATCCCTCGCCCCACGTAATTATTTTGCCATTAAATTAATATTAAAAAAATTAAAAATATATATATTTAGGTTTTACATACTTATTATAACATATCTGGAAAAAAAATCTTAAAAAACCAACTTATAAAAATTATAATAATTCAGAAGAGATAAGAAGATTTTTTAAAGTTTTAAAAAGATGTTTTACTATATATTTTTTAGAAAAAATTATAATTCGTTTTTTTAAGATTTTTTTTTTCAAATATGTTATACTTAGAAGATAAATATATTAATATTAATTTAATGATAAAATAATTACGTGGAACGGGGAATTGGGACAGAGGATTCACACCGATTTTAATAGCAGTTTTCAACACAGAATACTTGCAGAAACCATTCCAAATAACAAGGGGTCAATACTAATAAATTGGTCATTAACCAATGGACAAAGAATTTTATGCAATTTCCCATTTTCTTACATCTAACTAAAAGGTTCCAGACCGACGCTGTGAGACTTGGGAGTTACTCCATATACTTGTTTTTTAAAATATTCACTCAAAATTAAATATTTACTGAAATATTCACACTTTTAAATTATTTACAAAAATATTCATTTTTGTCAGAATCAGAAAAACGCGGTTTAGGACCGCGTTTTATTCCCAAAATGTCGAAGTTGTGATTTGGAAAAATATGAACGAAAGAAACGCAATTTTAAACCGCGTTTTTTTACCAGATCAGATAGAAACGCGGGTTCAAACCGCGCATCTTCCTTTTTTTTCCTTAATTAAAAAAACAAAAACAAATAGGCATAAAACGCGGCCTGAGGTTTTACCTTTAATTTTTTTTAATTAAAAAAAAAGCACGAAGCAGTTCTGTAATGGTGTGGGCACAATTAGCGTCGGTACTGTGCACCAGGCCACCACCGTCGCCGCTGCCCGGAACTGGACGAAACAAGTAACCACCGTTGTCGGCAGCCAGCGCCTGTGAAACACGGCCACCACAGTCGCCGACGCCTGAATTGGATCCGGAATCCCGACGAGCTGATCCTCAAGATCTTCCGGTGGTTCCACTCCGAGCCACGGTGCCTGCTCCCTCGTTTGCCGCCGCCGGCTCCTCCTCGAGCGCCTAAGCCGTAAAACCCTCCGTATCGGCGACGGTGGCCCTTCTTCCGTCTGAAGCCGGTCTCGGGCGTCGGCGACGGTGGGTGTCGCGGTGCACAGGCGCTGCCGACGATGGTGGTCCCTTCTTCCGTCTGAAGCCAGTCTCGGGCACGGCGACGGTGGTGGCCGTGGTGCACACCTGCCCACGCCATTTACACCAAAACGATGCTCGTCCTTTTTTTTAATTAAAAAAAAAATTAAAGGTAAAACGCGGCCTACGTATATTTTTTTTGTTTTTTTAATTAAGTAAAAAAAAAAAAAAAAAAGGATGAAGCGCGGTTTGAACCCGCGTTTCTCTATGATCTGGTCAAAAAACACGGATATTTTTTCAAATCTCAACTTCGACATTTTGGGAATAAAACGCGGCCCCAACCCGCGTTTTTCTGATTCATTTGACAAAAATGAATATTTTTATAAATAGTTTGAAAGTGTGAATATTTCGGTAAATATTTATTTTTGGGTGAATATTTTGAAAAAAAGATCCATATACAAGAGGCATGTTGACATATCTTTCTGCAATATATACCGGGACAAAATGTACATGAGAGAACTATTTTTAAATTTACACTGGTATTCCGGACCCAACTAATTCCATGACCTTGGCATGTCTGTCGACAATATATACTGGGACAAAATGTATATGAGAGGGCTATTTTTTAATTTGCACCAGTGTCCAGGACCCAACTAATGGATCTTGAAGTTAACAACCAAGTAAATCTCAAGTGTCCACCCGAGGAAGACACGAGGGAGCTATTTGCATGCCCTCCTAATTCTATGTTTACACATATCGTAAAATTGTCTTGTTTGATATGAACTAGATTTACTCCTTTATCTATCATCGACTAGACATACTCCTTCTCAGCATCTGTTGGGTTTGATCAACTACGGGAACTCCCTGTAAAAATGAAACTTATTAGTGGTTAGTGGTTACAATCTGAGTACCAAAGTCTGCAGGATTGATTTTTCTATCAATCTTCTTGACAAGAAGGAGATTCTTAGCAACCAAGACTCGAATGAAATGGTATCTAACGTCAATGTGTTTAGTCCTTTCATGGTAAACAAGATCTTTGCACATGTATATAGTACTCTGACTATCCATATGCAACGCGGACTTATAGGGATTCTCATCCACCTCTTTAAGTATGTTCTGAAGACAAATTGCTTCCATAGAAGCTTCAGTTGCAGCAATGTATTCTGCATCTATAGAGAAGAGTGCTACAATGTGTTGCAATATAATTGTGCCTTCCAATTAAGAAATACAATTTCCACACCAATTACATAAAAGAGGTGGTGGACTTCCTATTATCTTTGTTACTAGAATAGTCAGAGTCCACATAAACAAAGAGCTTAGAAGGTGAAGTATGCAAACTATAAACCTGACAAATGTCCAGAGTTCTTGCAATGTATCTGAAGAGAAATTTCAACACGGTACAATGCTTCTATGAGGGATTGGACATAAACTTGTTGAGCACACTTATTGCAAAAATAAGGTCAGTTCTAGTGTAGATCATAGCATACATAACAGAGCTAAATGCGGCATCATATATAGGACATTTGTCTCATATAGCCCTCCTCCTTCTTGCTTAGTGGTGCATCCTGGTCTTTGTAAGATCAATGTGCCCTCATAAGGGTATGGGAGCAAGCTTAACATTAGATACATGAAACATCTCAAGGACCTTAATTAACCAGATAGTTCTTTTTAAATAAAAATATTTGGTGTTTACTTCCATCTCTTGAAATTCTTATCTCAATAATTTTTCGGGCTGGGCCGGATACTTTATATCAAAGAATTTTTTAAGTCGACTTTTAAAATTGGATATCTTTGCTCTAGACTTGCAAATAATAAGAATATCATCCACATACACCAAAACATACAAGGGAGAATCAAACTTAGCTCCAAGAAAATACAAACAGGGATCATAACCGTTGATTTTAAAACCAAGTTTAAGCATGCAAGTATAAAATTTCTTGTTCCACTGTCTAGGGTACTATTTTAAACTATACAAAGATTTCTTAAGCAAGCAAATATGATCAGGTTTAAGTCTGTCAACAAAACCTTTAGGTTGTCTCATATAGATTTTCTCATCTAAGTTACCATGAAGAAAGATAGTTTTAACATCCATTTGTTCAACTTCGTAGTAAAAAATAGCAGCAACAACAAGCAATTCAACAATCTCAGAGTTGTGTATTTAACAACAAGGGCAAAAATGTCATTGTAATGAATCCCTTGTTTTTGTGTTAATCCCTTAGCTACCAACCTAGCCTCTTAGCTAGGTTGGCCACAAGGTTTTGCACTGTTTTTGAGTTTATAAACTCATTTACAACCAATCAACCTAGCATTGTTAGGCTTTGGGACAAGTTCTCAGGTTTTATTGGTCATCATAGAGTTTATTTATGCTTTCATAGCATGCATCCATTTATCACCATTAGCACATTGGATGCATGTTCAAATAAATCAAGGATATAAGCATCAACAATCTCAACAGTTATAAAAGCAAACTCAATCTCATTTGTGAAATATTTTCTATTGGGAATTTTAATCCTAGGAGACTTATCTTTGGGTTTAGATTAGGAACTTCATTAAATTTCTCAATGATATGATCAGGTTCATTTTCAGAAGCATTACCATGAACAAAGTCGGAATCATCATCATCAACAACAACAAAAATGTCATGCACAGATTGAGAAGAACATGAATTGCTCACCTTCACTTGATTGGTGAGGGTTATCTTCAATACTTATATGAGTCCTATCAGACTCAATGGGATGATTGTGAGCAATGCAGAGCTTGAGCCCTTTCCAAGAGAATCATTTGGGACTCTAGTATCAAATCCATCACCCTCCAAGTATGCAGTTGTGACATTAGGAACATAAAATTGAGGTGTATATGTAGGCTCAAGTACATCTTTATAATGGTCTTTAAAATAAAACTCAGTTTCAATGAAACTGACATCCCTGCTAATAATTACTTTGTACCCTCCTATTTGGATAACAAGTAATTTATAGTCTTTGACACCCTCAGGGTAACCCAGCATAACACACTTAAGAGACTATTGAAACTGACATCCCTGCTAATAATTACTTTGTACCCTCCTATTTGGATAACAAGTAATTTATAGTCTTTGACACCCTCAGGGTAACCCAGCATAACACACTTAAGAGACCTTGGTTTCAACTTGCCTGCACTCTAAAGACATATACAATGCATTCAAAAGGTCTCAAAGCCACTTAAGAGACCTTGGTTTCAACTTGCCTACACTCTTAAGAGACCTTGGTTTCAACTAAGCCAGCCTGGTTCCAATCCCCATTTCATTGGATTTCCAATCCCCATTCCAAGCCATCCAGCAAGGTGCATGCTCACCAACTCATGTATGAGACCATCAATGTGAAGGGGGGCAGTAGTGGTAACGCCCCCCCCCCCCCCCCCCTTCACATTGATGGTCTCATACATGAGCCGATGAGCATGCACCTTGCTTTTTCAAGCAAGGTTATGTTCATCCACTCGGTTATCCCATTATGTAGGGGGTTTCTAGAACTGCGAGATGCCTCTTAATACTGTTTTTCACACAAAAAACATCAAACTCTTAGTTGCAAAATCCCGGTCTATTATCCGTTCTTAAACATTTCAATTTGAAGGCAGTTTGACCCTTAGTTTTACTTGTCCAAAGCTTAAACGCTTCAAAAGTTTCACTCTTAGATTTAATATAGGTGCATCTAAACTTTCCGAGAAAGGTGGTCTATTGGTGAAAGTAAATACTTCCTTCCACCAACAGTCCCAACCTAGGCAGGTCCACATAGGTCTGTGTGCACATACTCAAGGGGCTTTTGAGCTACAAAATCATATTTTGAAAACTTCGTCTTGTTAGTTTTCCACAAATGCAGTTTTCACAATTCTGCAAATAAGAGGGTTTGCCCTTAAAAAAACCTTGTTTGAACAGATAATGAAGACCTTTGTTTCCAATATGACCTAATCTAACATGCTAGATTTTAGTCTCATTCAAGTTCATACAGACATTCAAATCAACATTCAAAGAGACGAAATTGTGCACAGGATTTCCAACAACATGATATAAACCATTTATGTTCACACTCTTAATAAGAATGTTCCCATTTTTAAGACAGTCTCAATACCATGTTTAGTGTTAATATCATAGTTGAGAGCATCAAACACGGATTCAAAAAGCAAATTTCCCCTCAGGTCATGCGAGTTAAAGAACACTTATCGTACTATCATGTATTACATCCTAAAGGAAACATTGCATATACCTCTGATTCTTAATGAGGAATGATCCCCCAACCCAACCTTCCCCTTAGAACATTCATGCAAATAATCAATGCAATGTTTATGAGGTGTAACATGCATGGTGCAACCAGAATCAAGTATCCAATTATCAAAGGAATTATGTTATGTCCCTGTTAGGGATTAGAAGATTAAAAGGGGGAAATGAGAGGTTTAGGGAAGGAATTAAGGGTTAGGGATGAGAAAGGTTAGGGAAAGAGGAGGAAGAGGAAGACTTGTAAAGGGTAAAGAGAGATAAGGGAGAAAAGGGATAACTGAAATTTGATTATACTTGATACCCTCCATATTGCAATACAATGGTATTTATACTTGATACTCATCCATATATAACCCTATAATACTTATACATGACATTACCCACCCATTATAAAAGCTTTGTCCTCAAAGCTGTATATACAATTCACAACTATAACTGGCAACTACCAACAATTACACTAGCAAGCATGTATTACAGAACTATCTTGAGTTGTTAAGTACACAAGTAAAAAGATGATGCAGTAATGATGTATAACCGTGCTTATAGGATGATGATTGTTGAATGCCCAATCCCTTCTAGGATGATGATGAATCACTTGCAAGCCTTCAAGTGGCATTGCCTCTATTCACATGTCCAATCACATGCTACAGACAACATTTTGAGTTTTTCCTTCATTGTACTTGCAAGCTGCACCCATAATGAAATTCCACAGTGCACACAAGTTGCTCAGCACCTAATCATACTAGCTTGCAAATGATCTCTTCTTGGCTAGTCAAACTTTGTGGACACATCGAACGAGGTACCCTTGGCATTGTCATGTGTAGGCTCTACTTATTTTTTTTCTCTCTTTAGAAAAATAGGAAATTCCACATCTTGCAACATGTCTGTACCTATTCCACCTCCTGTATCACGTATGCCTCAACCCTCATTCCTCTTAAACTTGCAAATGACCCATTAAAACTTGCAAGTAATTCAAACTATCACAAGGCAAAGCAACACACCCCAAGCTAAACCAGTAGCAACACACAACCAACTAAACCAGTAACAACACACAAAAAAGCACTTCAACAACCCCTTAAACTGCTCAACCCCTAGTAATGGGTGAATTCCACCGGGATCGAAAACCATTATCGTGTTCTTAACCCTTACAATGAAAAGATCAGATGAAACTTTCCAAGAACAAGACACGTGTGATTTTCCAGGACTGGAAATTGCTCAAAGTGCTACCCAATATTAATTTACCAATTCCAGGGTTAAAAACCAGATTCTCAATCCACACCTTCTCTCTGACTATACCCCCATCAATCACCAGTGAAGATTCAACACAACTACTAAGCAACTTGAAACCTTCCCCATCAATAAAATCCAATAAACTTGAAGGACTAGCAATTAATATTCATTTTCCTCTATCATAAGGTCGTGTGACTGCGTCTTGCTTCAATCCATTATCAATGATAGAAATAATATGCTCCATACACGCAAGTTTATAGCAAATTATCAACTACCTCCAACCAAACCGATTCATTACTCCCAGCAAGATTCAATCAAGAACCCTAGATCCGTCGGAGCCTCGACGAAGTGCACATTCAAGTTGATTTCTCGGCTCGAGTTTTTGATTTGTTCTTCCTATGCAAGCTCCTTTTCCAGCTCGCCAAGTACTCTATTTTCCGACTCACCCATGCATGGCACTATCCGAAGGCACCTTGACTTTCTGATTGGTACTTTTCGGTGAATCTTCGATCGATTTTGGAGTTTCAGTTTCCTGCCTTGGATACTCTTCAACGATTTGTGGAAATAAATCTACTTCTTGAATTGGTTCTTTGAATTTCTCGACGCCCATTTGTGGGAATGAGGTTATTTTTAGAACTAGTTCTTCGAGGCTTCGATCAATATTTCTTTTAAGTTCCTCTAGTTCGTCTTGTTTCCAAAATTCCTCGCACTACCTTCGGTATTCCATCAGATATTGCTGGTTTCTTTCGTACAATAGTTGTATCCACCTCTCCATCTCCTTTGATGAAGCAATCAACTATTTCAACCGGAATTCCACCTCTTTTGACGCCTCTTTCGGCGTTCGCGCTTCTTTAAGAAGATCATGTCGTGGTTCCTGGTGATTCCGATCTCCGCTCCCCGGGTCTTCCATCAAGATTCGTCGTTGTCGGACTCAATCTTGTTTCGTCTGTCCTCTTGTTGGAGTTTGTCAGGGACAGTGTAGCTGTGTTACGATTCAGGGTCTCGAATATGCTCTCGATTTTGTTCTCCAGTTTCTGCATATTGGCCTCCATTCTCTGCGTGATCGTATCCTCCTGCGACATTGCTACCTTCGCGACTTCTGATTTCAGTGTTTTAAATCCGGTTTTCGCATGGCCAAGTGAACGACTGACTCTATATACCAATTGTTATGTCTCTGTTAGGGATTAGAAGATTAAAAGAGAAAAAAAAAAAGAGAGATTTAGGGAAGGAATTAAGGGTTAGGGATGAGAAAGGTTAGGGAAAGAGGAGGAAGAATAAGACATGTAAAGGATAAAGAGAGAGTAAAGAGATATAAAGGAGAAAAGGGGTAATTGACATTTGATTATTTTCCATAATTCCCTCCATATTAAACTACAAGGGTACATATTTATTTGATACATATCCCCATATAACCCTATAATACCTATATACATAACAATTATCAGAGTCAACCATGACCAACTCATCAGAAAATAAAAGAATACTTTAATGAGTTAAGGAATAGAACCTCGCAAAGGAGTAATGTAGAACCTTGCAAATATCAAAAAAACAACAAATATCTAAGAACACAGTCACATCTCATTCAACATAAATTCAAGTTCCTGATAGGACAATTTCCATTTTCTTTCGGACAATAGGATACCACGTTTCTCTAACCAACCCCACCAAAGACAAAGTGCACAATATGCAAATAACTTTACAATCCTACTTAATTAGAACAAAAGAAATCAACACGCTTAGGACAAGGAAAAATATATTTGTGTTAAATGCATACAATATCATTAAACCTACGTTAAAATCATTATCAAATATATACATCTTTCTCTTCAACTCTTCATCCTCTCCTTTGTGCATTTTAGGATGATTTATTCTCACATGAAATGTTTCTAAACAGCTTTTGCCTCGCCATATTTCAATACTGCAAAAATAAGTTACCTAGAGGGTAGTCTAGTCACCAGGTTGAAACCCATTTGATCCAGAAAAATACCAGTTTTCGAGTTAAGTCTAAAAAATTTCTCTGGTCAAAATTTTCAGGTCTTGACTAAAAAAATTTCAGGCGCTCGAGTCGGGTCAATGAGTCGGATTGGGTTGGACAACTCTACTTTTAACTGATCAACGTTAAACTCGGTTAGACGTGAACTAAAATATAGATGAATCATAAATAGAAAGAGAATGTAATGTAACTCACATAATCTTTTCGAGCTAAATCTTGCCTCATTAATGGATTACCAACAGGGGCGGATCCTTTAAAGGACCGGGGGTGGCAGTCGCCCCCCCAATCAAAAATAAAATTTAATATACATATTTCTCTCGTCGATAGCTTCGATTTGATATATTATAAGCTCAAATCCGATAACTGAGTAAAAAGTTATAAACGTTTCAAGATTGAAGCGATATAAATTATTTTTCACATTATTTACCAAATTAATACACTTCTATCATACTCATCATTTGTTAAACTTCATAACTTAATACTATAATTAAACCTGAAAACTTCAAATATTGATGATTTTGTCGGAAAAAAAATTAGAGATCAATTATTCACCCCCTCAACTAAACGCTTCAGGATCCGCCACTGATTACCAATGAGATGAGATTAATATACTTCTTTTTTTCTTACAATCCTTCGAGACCCAAACCTCTAGCCATTTAGGACCTACACTCGAGGCCGAGAACAAGACGTGCAACTCCTAATAATAAATAAAAGCATATATATGAGCACAAATACAACAAAAATAACATACTGACAAATATGGGTTTTAATTCCACAATTTTATTTTTAAATTTATTTTTATAGTTAAAAACTTGTTAGGAGTTTTATTATCTTCAATAATATAACTCATTATTAATAATTGGGAAATTCCGTTTGGTGCCCCTGAAGTTTTGGCATTTCCGCTTGGTGTTCCAAGGTTTTTTTTGTCCAGATGGTGCACCTGAGTTTTGTCAAAAGTCCGCCTCATGCCCAAAACTCATATTTTTCCTTTTTAAAATGAATAAAACGGCCCATTATTTTTCCTTATTTCACAAAACCTCTTTTACTTTTAACAATGAACAAAATTATCTATTATTTAACTAAGTTCAAGATAAAATTGAAAAAACCCTAGTTGAGTTTTTTTTTATCTGTCTTTAAGACACGGTTTTCTTATTAAAAAATAATTAATTGAGAGAAACTAGAGGGAGCTTCCATGGCCATGTAGTGCTAAACTTTTTTTATTTCGTCTATAGATTGAAATTTTGGCTTGCATCAAACTGTGAGTGAGTTGAGATTATTACTAGGATTTTGTAAATTCATCGACACAAAATTAGTGTAGAAATTGGTGGGTAGAAAATTAATTATATATGAAACATCAACTCGTAGTTTGAGCTAATCTCTATTCTTAATTGAAGTGGTAATGTAAAACACAAACGAAGGAGAGAACGAAGCTGAACTCAGAAATTCGAAAGTGGAAGAGTTTTACAACCAAATTGAAAAACGAAAATGAGAAAAGTAGAGCGGCGATTCTTGACGTGATTCAAATGTGAAGAAGTTAATTCACATAGCAGTCATCAGGGAATCACTGAATAACTCGTAAATTTTGGGAAATACTTGGTTACTTCTTAGGCTGCAATTGTGCTCGTACTAAGCTCGACCGCCATAGCTACACGGTAACAATAATAAACAAGCCATTCACCAACGGACAACCGATCTGTGTGCAATTTGGCATTTCGCATTTTCTTACATCTAAAATGTTTCCAAGAGTGACGGTGTGAGATTTGAAGTTATCATACAAGGCATGTTAGCATATATGCCCTCATCCAATCCAACCAGCTACATCTGTCAACAATACAGGGACAAAATGTACATATGGGAGCTATATACCTAGCTAGTAGAGGGCAAAATATGAAGGGAAAAAACAGGACTGAGTTTAGGCAGCCATGCTTCGGTATGAACAACAGGACTGAGTTCAGGCAGCCATGCTTCGGTATGAACAGAAGACTTGACACTTGACAGTGCCTTGGTATGCTGTTTATGGAACCCAGTTACAGGTTCAGGACTTCGTATTCATGGGGCATGAAATCTTCGCTTGGCCTGTAGTATTTGTCGGGAGAATACAAGCTCAAGTTGGTCACCTGACTAGTATAAAGACACGCAAACCTTTCCACCTGCAAGTGAAAGATCCCAAGAAGCTAAAAACAATCAATATA
The DNA here is from genome assembly GCA_037127255.1 of Persicaria tinctoria. Lineage (NCBI taxonomy): Eukaryota > Viridiplantae > Streptophyta > Magnoliopsida > Caryophyllales > Polygonaceae > Persicaria > Persicaria tinctoria. The sequence continues at coordinate 16,615,967 of JBANSL010000012.1, forward strand.
ACCGTTAACAAACTAAATCGGCCTATGGATGAATAGATATGGGGGGCTATTTCATATCATATCATTATACGAACAGAAGGTATGCCATCAATTTTGTGGTGAACAAAGTAAACAAATTAGCAGGTTACTAACCTGATGTGCAAAGCGCGAGTTCTGGAAGCCTGTTTTCATGAGTTGCCCCCAGACCTTATGAAACTGAATATATTTGGAAGGAATTCGAAACATATCAGATAATGAAGTACGAAATCTACAACTTCAAGTATATATTCCAAACCTTTTGGTGGAACTCCCTTTGAGCTACTTGATGGCTGAGACGAATCTCCTCCCTCTCGCCCTAGTGAAAACGAATAAAGAAGATATTATGACCAAGGGTCAAAATTGAGACGAGTCTAATGGGGATATAGAGACCACACATCATAATCAATGAATCCATGAGTTGAACTTGATTGAACTAGCACTACAATACCATTCACACGATAAATGACCCGCACATGTAATCAGCCCTATGCGAAAAATTAAAACCTGATTGTCCTGATTGCAATAAGTGAACTTGATAAATGCAGCATATCAGACCAACCATCAACTCATACCTCCTGATCATTTATTTCCAAGGATAGCGTCTTCTGATGACCAGATTTCAGATCTTCAAATCTGTGAGTTTTGAGAAATGCTTAATGTTATCATGAGTCATGACACTGGTTGAATAAGAAAGTTGGGAATTGCAGATAAGCAATAACAACTACTCAACGCAGAAATGAACAAAAATAAGTGAATACGGAGTACTAAAGATGCTCATCCAGTTTTGGACAAGCATCCATAATTTGAGGATCTGATTGATATCGCCCCCAAAAAAGATCTGAATACCAAGTACAAGAACAATAGACTGAAAGGTATATCACGAGATTGACTAAAGTCTATTGCATTGTTGAGAATTTAGTACAAAATAAACAACATGATAATAAACCTCTGGTTTAGAAAAAAAGAAGAGGATAATAAGCCTTCAAGCATGTAACAATATAACTGATAAAATCCTTCTACCCCCAGTATAACGAAACGTTTCCCAAACAGAAACTTACTTCAGGGACCATTTTAAATGATGAATTTGATCTTCAATCTGATCACGCTGCTTCCTCAGTACTCGAAGTTCCTGAGAATTTAGATAAAAGAGAAAGCTTGTCATATGCATAATTATTTTAGTTACGAGTATTTGAGCAAAGAAAAAACATTCCCATACCTTGCGAGTATTCTTCAATTCCCAGAGAAGCTCAACCTCTCTCTCAAGCTCAGGGACCACAAGCATTGTTCTCCAACCTAAAGCAAGATTTGATAGTTTAGATAAAAATTATAACTTACAAAAAAATCAGATGAAAGTGCAAAAGCAAAGCTTGTAAACCAATTTGGCTGACCAGTGGTAAATTGACAGACATCAACCTCTATTCTCTCCACAAGAACAAACTTGACATAAGCCTTAATGGTAAGTCTTGTTATTTCAAATATTTGGAGTGTTTTTCCAGAAACCAACTCAGACCAAGAGAACGAATGTAGTTTCACAGAATTATTGAAGAATATAACCAGCATAATACAAGGCTGGAATGCCAAGGAAATAAGACTTTACCAAGTACTTTCTTGCTCCGCAGAATGTCTCCATAGATGTGGTCCCCAACATAAAGAACCTAATAAAGTTATGTACATCAGAATCTGTTAGCAGTATATCAGCTGGGTCCAGAATTAGAGTAATTCAAACAATGCTGAAGAATAACTATTGTGTAATGAGTAAAAAAGATGATGTGAAACAAGGCAAATTTTCCCTTGTAAAGTACTTATTAGTGGGAACGTATTTTAAAAGAGATGATCCAGAAATACACAATAATACTTGTGTCATGGAAGTAAAAGAGATGATGCGACACCAAAGCAAATTTTCCCTTGTAAATAATACGGAGTACTTGTTAGTGGGAACTTATTTTAAAGGTTCAGGCATTTAGAAAAAGAAAAGCGAGGGGAAGGGAAAGTTATTTAATTTAATGATGATTAATAAACAAAGGTTGAAAAAGCACACAGCTAGAAAGATGCTAACATTCCTTGGCGGAATTGGATTTGGAATGATAGTTGTTGGCTTTCAAAAAAGAAAGATGCTGACATTGATATCAGCAACTTTTCTGCATTGAAGAAACTTGTCATGACTTGTGCTACTAACTTAATTATGGCCAATGGTATTAAATACAAGAATATTACCTGTGAACTGGACTCTATGTTCAATAGCTTATGTAGATGGGCAACATTCCCTCCCTGGAAAGTGCAGAATCAATCCATCAAACAAATATTGAATAGCAAGGCTAGAAATAGAGCAAGTAGAATCACTTTGTGAGATTGATTACTGAGATCTATTCTCATAATATCAAAAAACAGTACTGCGATACCTGGAAGACTTGACAACGACCATCCGATCCTTTTTCAGGGACGTTGGCAACAACATCTCCAACCTGTTTGACGAAGGGATTTTAATTACATGAAATAAGCAACAGAGAATACAAAAATGGAGCTCATGCTAACCTGAGGCATAGGAGTGCCGTTATCAGTGTTAAGCAGCATTCCAGACTCGGGGGCAACTTCAAAAAGATTGGCACGATTTTCATGAAAAAACCCAGGTTTTGCACTGCTTGAATCATAATAATTTAAATTAAATGGTTAGACTTAGAGAATTCACCAAAGGCAAGGGAATTTATTAAACAGGTAAACCTTGTATATGTCTTCATTGAGCATGGGTATCTCATATAAGATCTTACACCAAGATTTAAAAAAAAAAGTACAAAATGAAGCATTTTGATCCACGCAACATGATATCTATATATATAGGACATGCCAGCACCAGGTGCTCAACATATCCGAACCAACTGCATTGCTATTATGGTCCACACAACATGATATATAGAGAGAAGAAGGTAACCTGCCGGTGATGACAACATCAAAATACTTAAGCCAGTCAAAGCTGGGGCTGGTACCACTGTTCAAAGTGTGTGTCCGACATAGGAAGTTCATCACTGTATTTGTATAATCCCATAAACTGCAATTAGAATGATAAAGAGTATTATGTAAGTTAATTTCAAGGCAATTGTATAAGCTCATGAGACCATAAAAGAATACTTGCAACTTGCAAGGAATAGAAACCTTAAAAAAGGAGGAATGCAGAACCTTTAAAATATCTAAAAACAACCAAAAACAGTGTACCTGTTTGTCACCAAGAATGTTGAACGACCAGAGTCCCTCAGCATTTTTAGCATTGGCACTATGGATGTATCATCAATGATATACCTGTGGCACATGGAAAGTAAAAAAAGAGGATGAAATTTTCTAATATGATATTTTGTGCATTCTTGTAGAGTAGTGAAAGTTCCAATCTGAGCAAGTATAATCTCCTTCTAAAGAACACGATCACATCTCATTCAACATAAATTCAACTTCCTAATAGGACAATTTCCATTTTCTTCCAAGGCAATAGTACACCATCTTCCTCTAAGGAACCCCACAAAAGACATAGTGCACTATATGCAAGCAACTTTATGCTTGTACTTGAAACAAAAGAAATCAGGCCGCGAGCACTTGACAAAGAAAAACATGTTTGTCCTAAAAGCAGACACTAAAATTAAATATACATTGAAATAAGTTTCAGATATACATCTCTCTCTCCAACTCTTCATCCTCTCCTTTGTACATTTTAGGATGAGTTATTTTACATCCTTCAAATATGTCTAAACATCTTTTGTCTCACCTTATTTCAATAAGGCAAAAATAAATTAAAACAAGTTACCTAGAGGGGTCCTTGGCAACCATTCTTTTCAAAGTTCCATCACGGTGGCAAAGGTCCACTGCAGCTCGAACATCTTTATACATGCGTGAATAACTGCAACAAGTGGTTACAACCGATGGAGAGAATGATACTATGCTAAATATATTGGGTTTAAATTTCTAATTTCTACTTCACCCGTAACTGAAAGAACAAATATTTAACCAAAATCATAGAACTCAGTACAAAGCTTACTCAGCTCCTGGAGGGACTTTTCCTGGATTCTTGTCTTGAAAGTCCACAAGCTGAGCAAACAAGTATGCTTCCGCAAGCGAAAAGAGTGTGTCAATCAAAGCATAGTCCGGCTCATCAAAGGAGTCTCTTATCAACGTGTTTCCATAAGTGCCTACTTTTTCTTCCTTTGACATCTCCCTAAACCCATGGTATGCTACTTTCACATACTTGTGACGATCCATCTAGAAGATATGGTGAAGAATGCAAACTTGTAAGCAATAAAACAGCAATATTCAGTGGAAGCCCAATGAATTCCAAGCATAGGTCACTGAATACATGAGTAAATTCTAGGAAGATAACCATTACCTTCAATATATTGCCTCTCTTTTTATCAAGTACGAGTCCTCTAACCATATATTTCCAGTCAAATGTCCAACTCAGTAACTGCAAAGACATTGCACCTGTTAGCTGAAATATATGTCATAAAGGAAACAGTACAGAGAAACGGTTACAGTAAATACATAAAATATTTTCAGAATGGAGAGCATAATGCATAAAAGGTCAATGAAATTGATACTATAGTTTCAAACAAGCACGGATGAACTGAACTGCACTACAAGAGCATGAGTTAGCCGAAATACAAATTGCATGGCCGTAAATGCAAAATACCTTTTCTTCATGGAGGGCATAATACGAAAACAAGCATAGATGAGCTGCAATACAAGAACATGAAGCCAAAGCTTCTTAGAAACCTACCGTTTTAAGCAACACAAATGCTAAAATTAAGGACAACATTTGGAGGATAAGGATGTTAATCAGCAGGTACTTATTCACTTGTAATTTCAATCTACTGTTTGTAATTTGTGAATACTATGTTGATAAAAGGTTAATCAATCTTTAATTATTTTCGTGAAGGTGGAATATATAAGGATTTTAATACAATAGCAAATGTTACTGCCTAAATTCTATAGATTCTCAAATTCTAGCTGCAAAACCAAAATCTAAGGGGTTGGATCTAATAAATTTCAGGCAAAATACAATGATAGTAAACATTAACCTAAATACACCATCAGAACATGCTGTTGCCTATGCTGCAGATATCCAAACATAAAGGTTTCCAGTTCATCTATGCTGATTTCAAATAACATCTTGTACGAATGTCAAGGCATGATTTTGTGGGGAAAAAAACTCTATGATCAAGACATGGTAAATTCTTTATTTCGGGGAAAAAAAAACAGAGAAGCTCCAGACAAACCTCAGACGGATATCCCAAATTATCTACAAGCTTTTTGACAGTGCCTTCATATGCAAGGGCTTCAAAAGTTTCTGGCTTGTATTGTGCTAATGTATAGTCCATATCGAATCCAACAGCCAAAATACTTTTCATATTCAGAGACCTATTGCAAAATATTTGCTTGCCAATAGGAAGAGAATTCCCACCCGCAGGAGAAGACCATATACAAAGATCACTCCCTCCATCAGCTCTGCGCTCACCCATTGAATAACCCGTAAGCGGAAGATTGGCACCTGAGAATGACTAATGGCATCATAAGATTCAATAGCGACCACTTAATGCAACAGGCATCAACCAATGTTAAAATAGAACAAAGGGAAAAGGATGGCTAGTCATCACTGCAATCTTATAGATATCATATCTTGGGCAAAACTGACAATGAATAACTTAGGCATACAAACAATTCAAGAAGGTTTAGTTTATCAGGCAAATAAAAGGACAATTACATCTACAAAGGATTGTGGATCATGAGATAATAAATTGGTAAATTCCACATCATTGACAGCGAAAATATATACAATACCATCCGGTAATTGCTGTTCCAGTAAATATTGCCAACAGATGGTGTTCCACAATCAGTGCCTATAAGATAGATACTATATACTACCATTCAAAACAGCAATTATGTAGCGGTAAGAGGAAGACGCCGCTCACCAAGAATTGGTAATTCATAACCAAATTCAACCTACAAAATCCAGAAACTTCCAATAGAATGACAAAGAGATTAGGCAACCTTCTTTGCCCCAAAACACTGTCTATAACTCTTAGCGCAACAGAAATTCCTAACAGAATTTTGATCCAAGGATTCAAAAATATCGATGTTGAATACTTTTTCTTCAGAAATCCTAATCAACAATTGAATACTTCTTTTTTTCCAAAATCTTTATGGGAAGACTGAACAACATACACTTGTTATTTTTTTGCGTCGAATTGAATACCCTACACTAGATAAAGATGAAATGCACCCCAATAAAACAGAAGCAGCAAACGTCTAAAGATGCAGGTGTAGGCAAAAGGAGAAAAGCTTTTAAAAGAACTGGTAACCAAAGCACAAATTGTTAAAGAAATTTATCATTAACTCATAATCACCAGAAACGGGGCAAATTGGACAAAAAGAAAAGCTCGTGAAGGCATAAACATCATCAGAACCTCGAAACGCAAATTGAACAGAAATTGATCATGCAATGCAACAGAAACCCCAATCCAAAGCACCAGACAGCATAAAATCTCAACAACATTTAGCAGCAACCAACAAATTCGACAATAAGCAAACACAGCACGAACAAGCGAAGACGGCGAAGTAAACAACAAAAACACGGCAAAATAATTAAATATATTTTTGAATTAAAAAAAAAGTATAGAGAAATGGGGAAAACCTGCAAAAATCCGGATGCGCTTACGATAGGAATGATCAGATGAGGAGAATAAAGGAGGGGGGCTAGGGATTCCGAAACCTAGCCTGAATCTAGGGGAAGAAGGAGAGGAGAGAGATGGAGAGAAATCGGGCGGGATGAGAGAGAAACAGAACGAAACTGGCCTCTTGGGAATTCGCATTTTGGTTTATATAGACGAGTGCATCTGGAGAGAGATAGAGAAGGGGGAGAATAAAGACGATAACTGAATTGATTGGTGCGGAAGGAAGGAAGGAAGGAAGAACAAGAGCCCGGTGCTCGATGCGGCGTCGTTGCGGTGGCAGACGAATTTTGGGGGAAATTGCAGAGAGCCACGCCCGCGCCGATCTGATCCGATAAAGGGAAATTTGGAAAGTCTGAAATAAAAGTATTAAATCAAAATTTATTCCTTTACTGAGAACCTAAAATCGGAATACGTATAATTTGGGGGGAATTTTATTCCGATTTGGGCTGATGATTCGCATAACCCAACGTCCCAAGTCCCAACCCACTCACCGAAGTGCTGTTTTCCGATTCCCTCACTTTTATTTTATCCTTTTTTTTATTATTGGTTGAGTAGGTGAGGGGAGGCCACGTGAGCTGGGTTGCGTACAGCTGTCAAATCATCCGTGGTTAGGAGGGGGAGCTGGCGCTTGCCACGTGGAGGAGAGAGAGGGAGGTGAAATTAGTTTCTGGCCAGGAAGGGGTATGCCGTGGATAACGTCGCACAAGTAAGATAGCAACGGATTTTCGTATTTTCTCTCCTTGATTGGGATTTTTTTTTATTATTATTATTATTAAATTATTAATTAATAGGTAAGAATTTAAAATACCGAACATTATAATGGATGTCACTTTGGCTGACGAATCTAATGTGAAGATGAAAAAAACAATCCCTCACACAAACAAATGAAAGAAAATACGGTTGAAATAGGGACGACAATAATGATAAAAATAATTTGTTGTGTTATATGGGTGGAGATTGGGACATAAGGGTTTTTAATTCAATCTTTGTCTTGTCAATGTTCTTGATATAAGCCTCTGTGTTTTTAATGAAAAATCCGATTGAAAATAACATACTTCGTATAAATAATAATATAACTAGAAAAAAAATTAATAAAAAGTGATATTTCATATTTTCATTGCAATTGGTAAGAAGAAGGCAAAGACTTGGACGAAGATGGTAAGTAGAATACAAATTCCTTCCGATATCAAAGTCAATTCCTTTTTATATAGGAAAACTAATAAATATCCTCACATTTGGAGATATGGTAAAAATATATCATTAATTTTCAAATGTAATAAAAATATTTCAACCTTTTAGAGGTAGTGGTAATATCACCACGAGTTTTCTCACGAGTAAAACATACTGACAAGACCGTCTACGTGGATTTTTTTGCCCAAGGTTTTTTCTTTAACGACATCTCTAGAAATAAATAAAGAGGTTGTTAGGAATAATCGTGGTGTGATAATTTGAGGCAATTTTGACAAGATTAGTTCCTTGGTTGAATCAATTTATCGTTCAAGAAAACTCAATTTTAGTGCTATTTTGTAAAAATGCTTCCACGCAGACCGCTTTGTCGGCATTTTTGACTCGCAAGAATACTCGTGGTAATATATTACCACTACCCTCAAAGGTAGGGATATTTTTATTACATTTGAAAGTTGTTGATATATTTTACCATGCCCCAAAGGTGGGGTATTTTAATTAGTTTTCCTTTTTATATATTTAGCCATTTGATGAAAGAAAATAATAACAAATGATATTTTTAGAATGAAATATATTATATTATATTATATGAAACTTCACTGTGTATTTTTTTATATATAAAAGTCAATTTTATTTTACTTTTTTGTTCATGATATCAAACTCAATTCCTTGTTTAGGCATTCGATGAAAGAAAATGATAATAAATGGTATATTTTTAGAATAAGATATTATATGAAACTTCAATTCCTCGTTTTATCATGGGTTTTATTTTTTAGTGTAACGTGTTCATCATGTAATTGTACGTGCCTTTTAATTTTGTTTGATTTTTTCGTTGTTATCATGACAGTTTATAATTAAGTTTGTCAATCCATCGACCTCAGAGTATTAGGTAGCTATTACATAATCTCTCAAATATTTCTGTGTGCATGTGTGAAACTCAGTGACGGATTTAGGGGTAATGAGATATGTTATGACAAGGGTATTGTATATTATTTAGTAACTTGAGGGAGATATTTGTAATTAAGGGAGAATAGAGGGTAGCTGGCTATATATAAACATAGCTCCCAACTACCATTTCTAACAACTTCTTCTTCCTCTTCTTACATTCTGTAATTCTCTCTAACCAATATAGTTTTGGTTCCTGGTTCAATCTACACGAAGCTTCACATGGTATCAGAGCGAAGGGGTGTGGTTGTTCTTGCTCTAGATTTCATTGGTCGTCGGAGATTCGCTGTGTGCGAAGTTTCGCTAGGCGCAAGACGAATTCTGTGAGTTGGATCTTGGTGATCTGAGTAATTGTTGGCAGAAATGGCAGATGACGATCATATTGCTGGTCTCGCAGGCGGAGGAGCTCAAATCAACAACAACGACCCTGTCGCTTTGGCCAATTCGGACAGTCCAAGTGTGCAATTGGTTTCGTTTCAATTTTCTGGGACGAATTTCTTGGGATGGAGTCGGGGAATTCGACTTGCTTTAGGTGCTAAGAACAAATTGATGGATCTTGCGAGAAACCTCCGATTGGATCTATTGATCTTCAAATGTGGGTTCGTGCGAATTACATGGTGAGGTGTTGGGTATTGAACTCAATGGTTAACAGCATTTCTGAGAGTTTCATGTATGTAGAGTCGGCTAAAGAGCTTTAGGAAGAAATTTCAAAAAGATATGGGCAAACGAATGCTCCATTGATTTTCCAGTTAAAGAAAGATTTGATTCAGGTGACAAAGGGAGATAAAACCATAGCCGAGTATTTCAATAAACTGAAGAAAATCGGGGACGAGTTGCAGAGTGTTGAAGGGTATCCTAGCTGTGATTGTGGTGCAATGGCACATTGTTCATGTCACATACCAAGGAAGGTTGTTGAAACTGAAGGTAGGAATCGTTTAATGCAGTTCTTGATGGGTTTGGGGGATGGTTATGAGTCATTATGCAACAGTATCTTGGCTACTGATCCATTGTCGACGCTCAACAAGGCTTACTATATGGTGCAACAAGTTGAGGGTGGTAAAGGAGTGCCAAGTAATTCTCAGTTGGAGAACATGGCTTTAGTTGCAGCCAGGAAAGGAGATAGGTTCCATACCACCAAGAAGGATGGAAGGAAAGAGAATAAAGGCAAGGACAAGATTTGCTACCATTGCAGGGGAAAATGACATATCATGGAAAATTGCTTCAAGTTGCATGGTTTTCCTGAGTGGTACAAAGGTCCAAAATATGGCAAGGTTGTGGCAAACAATGTGTTTGAAGCTTCTGAAGGTACCTTGGAGTTTCCTTTGGAGGAAAGAGATAGCAAGGGACATTGCTTCAACACATCCAGTGGTGGCACGGCTCCTAGTAGCAGTGGCAATTTTGATCCATCTATGATGAATGCTCTTTGCCAGGAGTTATTGAAAGCTATGCAAGGCAATAGTCAAGTCAACGGTGCATTGACTAACATGGCAGGTAATTGCTATCAATATAACATGGCTTTGCTTGCTAGATTTTCTAAAGACACTTATTGGATTATTGATACTAGTACTACGGATCATATGACTGCATATGATTATTTGTTGAAAGATAGAAGGTTACTCAGTAGATCTATCAATGTTGGAATGCCTGGTGCCTGGTGGCAATATTGTTGCAGTTAATGAGATTGGTTCATTGTATTTGAACGGTGACATTACTCTTAAGAATGTGTTGTTGGTGCCTAGTTTTAAACATAACTTGTTATCTATTGGTAGGTTGGTAGATGATTCTAATTTAGTTGCTGTATTTACTGCACATAATTGGATTTTCCAAGACCTTGGCACTAATCGGGTCATAGGTTCTAGGGCCAAGATGAATGGATTATACATGCCGCAACCTGATCATCTAGCTGCTGAGCAACTGCCATTCAACATCAATACTACTTGTTTACCTGTTTTTAGTATTTCGAATAAATTTGTTTCTAATGTTTCTTGTTCTACTAGTTGTAAGAATGATGAGTTGGTACAACAACTTCATTCTCGTGTAGGACATGCTTCTCTTAGCAAGATGTTACATTTGCCTGGTGTTTCCATTAAACATTTGACAAGCTGTGAAACTTGTGTCTTAAGTAAAATGCATAAGCTTCCTTTTTTTGTTAGTCATTCTATTTCTAAATCCTGTTTTGATTTGGTGCATTTGGATGCGTGGGGTCCTTACAAAACCAAAAGTATTGAAGGTTTTACATATTTCTTTACTATCATGGATGACAAGAGTAGAGTTACTTGGACATTTATGATGTCCAGTAAAACTCGTGTGTTTCAGATTTTGTCAGATTTTATTGTTTATGTTCAAAATTAGTTCAATGTCACTATCAAATGCTTCAGAAGTGACAATGACACTGAGTTTGTACAAAAAGATTGTCTTAATCTTTTTGCTTCAAAAGGCATCATTCATCAAAGAAGTGCCCCTTATGGATTGTGTTACAATAGAGTTTTAAAAAAAACTCTATGGGTAGATTTGACAAAATCTGGACCGTTAAAATAAAAATTAACGGACAAGATCTTGCCCCCTCCCTTCCCCCCCACCAGCCCGGGCCCACCAACCTAATGAACTCTACCATGTAGAGTTTCCCCACAACTCTACCGGATCGGGACCGACCCCTTATACACCCCAGCAAAATAGTAAGGTTGAAAGGCGCCACCGATATTTGATTGAAACTGCTAGAGCAATTCGAATTCATGCAAATTTGCCTGTTAAAATTTGGGCTGACTGTGTGCTTGCTGCTACTCGTATTATAAATAAACTTCCCTCAGTTGTGTTACAGTGGAAGTCTCCATTTGAGATTTTATTTGGTTCTCCTCCCTCTATGGATGAGTTAAGGACAATTGGTTGCTTTTGTTATGCCTTAAATCCTTTTGCTAAAAAGGATAAGTTTGGTCCAAAGGTCTTTAAGTGTGTGTTAGTTGGTTATCCTTTCTCTCAAAAAGCATACAAATTGTTTTGTTTGGACACTCAAAAATATATGGTGAGCAGGCATGTTCAATTTTTTGAGGATAAATTTCTTTGTAAAGATGCCTTCGTGGGTGATAAGACACAACCTACTGATCCTGTGACATTCTCTTTGGTAAGTCCTAGTGATTCTTCAGATTTAGTGGTATCTAACATTAATCTGCATTATACTGGTAGTGATAATTCTTATGTTCATCCTGATGGTTTTAATCAAAGTAGTGACAGTGATTCAAGTGAGTCTTTTACTCATGTTGAAATTCCATACTCTGTGATTGATGAGCCTGCAGGATCTGAAGGTCAATCTAGTACCAATTTGGAGCTACAACCGAGAAGGTCATGTAGACTTCATCAAACTCCTACTAGATTGAAGGATTTTTTGTGTCCATCTTTGCAAGGAAATGGTTCAGTCTCTCAGAGCTTTTTATCTGTTATGTTAGGTGATACTAACAATTTTTCAAATGAGTTTGTTAGTTCCTTCGTTAGCATGATACAGGTTCATGAACCTCATACTTACAATCAAGCAAAGAAATATTCTAAATGGATTGAGGCTATGGATAAGGAGCTTGAGGCCCTGGAGAAAAGCAAGACTTGGGTATTGACATCACTCCCTCCAGACAAAACACCAATTGGTTCAAAATGGGTGTTCAAGCTTAAATACAAGCCAGATGGTACCATAGAGAGATATAAAGCAAGATTGGTTGCCAAGGGTTACAACCAAATTAAAGATAAGGATTATAAACACACTTTTTCTCCTGTTGCTAAGTTTACTTCTGTTAGATGCATTTTAGCTCTTGCTACTGTCAAGGACTAGCCAATCCATCAATTAAATATTAACAATGCATTTTTACATGGTTTCTTAGATGAAGAAATCTATATGAAACCACCTGATGGATATGACAAGGCTAGTCCAGGACAAGTTTGTCTTTTAAAGAGGTCTTTGTATGGATTGAAACAAGCAAGTAGACAATGGAATGTGGAACTCACCAAGTTCCTTATTTCATTATGCTATGTTCAATCTAAACAAGACTATTCATTGTTCATTAAATCTGTTCCCAAATGTATTGTAACTGCACTTGTGTGTGTAGATGATTTGTTGCTAACAGGTGATGATGAAGATGTGATCATCAACACTAAAGTTCAACTACATAACAAATTCATCATCAAGAACCTTGGCCAAGTCAGATACTTCTTAGGCATGGAGATATCTCGGTCATCAACTGGCATGTTCATACATCAAAGAAAGTATGTTTTGGATCTTCTTAAGGATACTGACATGTTTGACAGTAAGGATGCCAGATTTCCCTTGCCCGGAGGATTGAAGCTTTCACCTGATGAAGGGCCTTCTTTGAAGGATCCAGATATCTACAGAAGACTTGTTGGAAGACTTCTGTTCCTAAACATGACACGCCCTGATCTATCCTATGTTGTGCAACACCTCTCTCGGTTTATTAGCTCCCCTAAGCTTCCTCACTACCAAGCAGCAATGCACGTCCTCAGATACCTCAAAGGTACTCTGAATGCAGGTCTTTTCTACTCTAAGGAATCAAGTCTTCACTTAACTGCATACACAGATGCAGATTGGGGCTCATGTGTCTACTCTGCAAAATCTTTGTCTGGCTATTGCATGATGTTGGACAAGAGTTTGATTTCTTGGAAGACCAAGCAGCAGAAAACAATGTCAAAATCATCCACTGAGTCAGAGTACATGCCAGTGTCTTATGCATCAAGTGAAATGATTTGGCTCGATGGACTGTTTTCTCAACTCAGGGTCATTATCCCTCGTCCAATACCTCTTTACTGTGACAACAGATCGGCTCAACACCTCGCTGTAAATCCAGTTTTCCACAAGAGGACCAAACACTTGAGGATTGACTGCCATTTTGTTAGAGAACAACAACAGGATGGATTTCTAGTCACTCAACACAATCCTTCTGCACTCCGATTAGCAGATCTGATGACAAAGGCCCTTGGTGAAGCTCAACATAAGTTCCTTACAGTCAAGTTGGGAATGGTCTTTGAGACCCCTTCTCCAACTTGAGGGGGGGGGGGTAATGAGATATGTTATGACAAGGGTATTGTATACTATTTAGTAACTTGAGGGAGATCTTTGTAATTAAGGGAGAATAGAGGGTAGCTAGCTATTTATAAACACAGCTCCCAACTACCGTTTCTAACAACTTCTTCTTCTTCTTCTTACATTATGTAATTCTCTCTGATCAATATAATTTTGGTTTCCTGGTTCAATCTACACGAAGCTTCGCAGGGGGTTTCATCTCATATTATAAGGGTATAGGATAAGAAGATAAAAGAGGCAAGGTTGATATATTTAAATATTTTTATTTAGTCTTCCCTTTTGATTGACCGATTTATTACTTTATTTGAATAAATAAAAAAAACCTTAAAAATATCAATCTTACTTCTTTTAATTTCCTATCGTATTCTCGTAGAGTATACTCCATATATGTTAGAAAAAACATTTTGTTAGGTAGATCTTACAAAATGATTTCCTTATGTTTTGAATTCGTATTTTCTAACGTTGGGTCGGTGGACTTCGTCTGTTTTTAGAGTACTAATATACCCAGAGGCGAATCCTCTTTAGGGCTAGGAGTGGTAGTCGCCCCCCCCCCCCCCCAATCAAAAAAAAAAAACATACATATTCCTTTCGTCGATAGGTTCGATTTGATTTATTATAAGCTCAAATCCGATATCCGAGCAAAAAGTTATAATCATTTCAATTTTGAACACTGAACATATGTAAATTATTTCTTACATCATTTACCAAGCTGATCGATATACTTTTATCATAGTTATCATTTGTTAAACTTCTTGCCTTAATAGTATAATTATAACCAAAAACTTCAAATTAGGATGTTATATTGAAATATTTGAAAACAATGAAATAAAGCATCCACGATTTATATTTTTATTCAAGTTACATATTCATAATATTGGTGATTTTTTGAAAAATAAAAATTTGGGTTTCATTTTACATGAAACTTTTTTATGGTAATTTTTCACCCCCTCAATTAAAAGTTTCAGAATCCGCCACTGAATATACCATTAATCATTCAAATCAGTTCTCATCCCTGAATCAATTCGAAATGTTTCTACGGTTTCTCTATCTTATACTATAAGGGCATATGATAAGAAGTCAAGTTGTGAAATATTTCTCTTAGATATACTTGGTTTAGTCATTTTCAAATTAAATTATGGGGTTTCATCTATTTTCTTTTAAGGTTTTATTTTGCTACAAAGTATCCTTATCTATCTATCTATTATCTATCTATTATAATTATTTTATTTTATCATTAACACTTATAATTGGATAGATGGAATATCTTATAAAAGAGTAAATATTATATAAGGAAAAAACTATATCAATATAATTAAACGTAGTAGTAGTAGTAATAAAAATAATTAATAAAACTAATTTTCATAGTCATACTTACCAAAAATATTAACAGATAAATATGTAATATTTGATAGGTGCTATTTTATTTATATTTAGATTATTTTTTGGTGGAAATAATTATTTATATCAAAATCAATCATTTAATAATTGTTATTTTATATCTATCTATATTATTTTTTGAGGCCAAAATAAATAATTAAAATATTATAAAGCCATATATGTAGCCACAATCCATCCGTACATAGATATTTTAGTAAATTAATGTAATAAATATATACTACATATTTAATAAAAAAAGAATATTAAAATATTTTTAAAAATAAACTATCTAATTAAATTACACGAGATTTAATTAACCATAGATTAGAGAAAAAAAACTTTTACATAGTACCTTATAAATGTGAATTTTATTTATATTTTGAGAGAATCTAATTAAAAGATATTTAGATTATATATAACATGTCGAACTAATTTTATTTATATTTATATTATTTTTTGGAGAAAAAAATAATTTATATTAACACATTATCCGTACATGGGACGAGATCTACACTAGTTCTACATAGATAAGATGCACAATAGACAAATCGATACAAGTATGTGTTTATATATATACATAAGCAATTATTTGCATATCAAAACTAAATAAAGAATGAAGATCTACCACCCTTATTTACTTTAGCATCGTTTTTTTTTTCTTTCTTGAGAACCCTGAATTAGCATCAATAAAATACCCGAATACTTTGGCTGATTTCATATTTGTATTTTTGTAGATGGTCACATTTCTTCGTTGATTTCGAGGAATCAGGCATTTCTTAGTGGATACTTGTAAACCACTATCGATCATCAAACAAATAACTATAAAAATAATAATGACAAAAACAAAAGAGGTCATATATATAAGCAAAAATTACCAAAAATATATATACTAGAATATATAATACGGATTTTCATGCAGATAACGGTAATAAATATAATAGCGTGCAAGCAAAGGCTTCATCTCATTGAAAACATAGAGCCGTTGAACACGGGTACGTTCCTTGTGAAACATTCAATTGAATGTGTCATTAGTCACCTTTCGACTCATTTTTCTGGAAAAAAAAATGAATAGTTAGTCACGAATCACAGGACTAAATTTCCGGGGGCTTTAGGAGGAGTTTTTTTGTTTTTTTTGGTAACATGGGGTTCATAATATGGGCTTATTATATAAATTTTTTATTATTTTATTTTTTATAAAATATCCCAAGTTTCGGACGCCATCTCACCTGAACACTTTTACTAGTGATACGAGAAAACTATATGCACCGAGAACAGGTGTTATGTACGCTCTAAAGCTCACATGAATGGATTATAGATTCGTTTGAACCCCAGTCAAACAAGTGTCTACTATTAAATGTGTCTGACATTAAAAAAGCAATGAACAGATCTATGATCCGTTCATATGTGTTTTTAACACGAACGGATCATGGATCCGTTTTTTTAGGGAACATATATATAATCCGTTCCGTTTGTTCCGTCTGAGTGAGTGCATAACACCTAATCTTAGTGCATTAAAATAAGGGAAATTCCGTTTGGTATCCCTGAGGTTTTGACAATTCCGCTTGGTGCCCTAAGGTTTTATTTTATCCGGATGGTGCCCCTGAGGTTTGTCAAAAGTCCGCCTCATGTCCAAAACTCATATTTTCACTTTTTTAAATCAATAAAATGGCCCATTATTTTTCCTTATTTCACAAGACCCCCTTTATTTTTAACAATGAATAAAATTACCTATTATTTAACTAAATCCAACATAAAAATGAAAAAAAACACCTTTTATATATTTTTTCAATAAAAGCACACATAATTTCCAAAATTTTAGTAAAAACTCACCCATTGTTACAAAAATTTTTAGAAGAAAATCAACCTTTATTTTTAACATTACACAAAAGATTCATTATTTTTAATATTTTGCAAAAAAAAATCTCATTATTTGTCAAACATTGTACATACATAACATAACATACCACCCCTTATTTATATAAAAAAATTGCATCAATCCATCCTCACATTTTGTGAAAAAAAATATTGACCTATAAATTACAAAAAGGAAAAAAATCATAAAACCATACTTTGGATAAAGAAAAATCTCCTTTATTCTAATTGAGTATTAGGTAAAAAAAAATCCACCCTCTTATTCATCAATCCACCCTTTATTTTTTACATTTCTTTTTTCCCATAAAATTCTAATAGAGTATCGGGTTAGATTGATAAATTAGGATGGTTCATGCTGGGTCAACTCGATCCGATCCGACATTTTCAGTTCAGGTGAAACCCAAAGACCCGATTTTAAAAGAAAATGATAATTATAATGTATTTCTTTCTTATACAATGAACTATTGTGGCTAAATATTAAATTGAAAAAAAAAATTCCGGGTTTACGGATTAAATCGAAAAAAAATATACTACCAAAATATTGAGCCACCATATGATCAACCGCATTTACAATTGTTAAAATTTAGTGAATTGTAGGTTAAATATTATTTTAGAAAATAATAGGTGTTAAATATTGTTTTGGAAAATAACGAGTGTTTTTATTTTATTTTTTCAAAGTATGGAAACTAATACTCCCTCTGTTAATTAAAACTTGTCGTTTACTATTCATGCACGCTTTTTTAGAATGATAAAAAATATATGAAATATTAACTTTTTTTAAAATTTGTTTTTATAAATTCATACTTAATAGTAACAAGTATGAAATTATTTAAAAAATATTTTTAAAAAGTTAATATTTTATAGAGTTTTTAACACCTCAAAAAGCGTGCGTGAATAGTAAAACGTCAAGTTTTAATTAACGGAGGGAGTATGTCTTTTGTATAATTTTAAAAACCGTAATGATTTTGTTTTAAAAATTTTGGAAGAAGGGTGATTTTGTGATAAAAGTTTTGAAAATAATATGTGATTTTGTTAAATTTTAGAAATAAAGGTGTTTTTTCAATTTTATCTTGAATTTAGATAAATAATAGGTAATTTTGTTCATTGTTAAAAATAAAAGAGGTTTTGTGAAATAAGGAAAAATAACGGGCCATTTTATTGATTTAAAAAAGTGAAAATATAAGTTTTGGGCACGAGGCGGACTTTTGACAAAACTCAGGGGCACCATCCGAACAAAATAAAACCTTAGGACACCAAGCGAAATTGTCAAAATCTCAGGGGCACCAAACGGAATTTCCCATAAAATAAAAATCAATCCATTTTTTAAATTGGGTTAGCTTATTACTGTAGAAAGCCCAAATATAAGCCCAATACTGGATCCACAAACAATTGAGGCAACCCAAGGCTTTCATTACCAAAAAAAAAACACACCGCAAGTCTTCAATTTCAGAGTTACGTAATTCACATGCCGAGCAAGCAACAAAATACACCTACCCCACCCTCAACAGTTTGCTTTTGAGCAGGGAACATTGAAAGCAAAATTGTAAACTTTTCATTTCAATATGAAGGTTCTCTATCAAGTTTTGTACAAATTGATCTTCCGTATTGATTGAAGCTCAATCATGGCCTTTTGTGAGGTGAGTAAATAAACACTGACTGCAGACATGGTGGAGGATACAATCCCACAGTACATACAACTAGCTCTTTACCCAGTTTTCAGCTTCCTTGAATTGCCTGTTTTGCCAGTTTCTCCTGCACCCTGCAAAACAAATCTCATGATCATCATATCCATGGCGCTTTAGATGATCGAATGGCTAGGTGCGTCAACATTTAGGATTGATTGATCTGAGTACACTCAATTTGAGTATGACGCCAGCAGACCTAGAACGAAGGTCACGCGGATCCCTTGTGATAATTGAACTACTCCGATTTCAAAATTGAGAAAATCAATTCTCAAACAATTGAAGCTTCTGGTTGATTAGGAGAAAATAGGAGGGGAGAGTGATCGACTAACCGTAGATTGAGTAGTAGGAGGGGGAAGAAGAAGATCCAGGGAGGAGAGAGACATCTTAGCGATTTCCGTAAAGGCGTCGTCACGGACTTGTGCAGCATCGCTAACCAAGCTCTCATACGCCGCTTGAAACGCCTCTTCCCAGAACCTAGGCAGCCGAGTTTGGCTTCCGAGACTTCCGTATCCATGGATGTACAAACTCCATAGCTTCTTCACCAGTTTCTCCCTCTCCACCACTTCCTGCGAATCCAAATTCGATCGGATTTCAATTGACACTCAAATTAACAGCGATTTGAACTCGCGAGTTCAGAAAGCATACCAGGACATCGAGATCGTCGGGACTGGAGGAAGCGGATGAGGAATAAACGGCGGAGAACGACGCATCGCCGGCGGAGGACTTGAGAGTGAGGGTTCCGGTGAACATCGACCAAACGGCGAGAAGGAGGAGCGCCGCGAGTGCGAAGAGCTTGTAGCGATCTTTGCTAAAGAGGAAGCCGTCCAGGCTCTGCCGCCTAGCCGGCGGCGAAGGTGAGGCGTCATCTTTCAGCTGCTTCATCACGAATAGCTCCGGCAGGGCGATTTGCAAGTTGCAGGTGAAGCGCGTCGAGGGAGAGAGAGAGAGGGAATTTAGAGCTGCTAGATTGCTGCTCACTTCGAGGCTCTGTATTGTATAGGATGGATGTCGGTCAATTGATAGTGGTTGATTGCCCACCACATTGGGCAGCAATCAAGTGCTACGCGGCACATTGAGTCACTCTACAGTTCCCAACCACCGACGCTTCTATTTAATGGGGTAGTACTGCAGTGGTTGTTTGGAAGGAATGTGTGATATAGATATTTATCGTTGTCGGGAATTTTTTTACCTTAACCATGAAACTTGTGCAAATTCGGTAAGGAAAATCGGTAACATTTCTCTTATATACACCCAATTTAGTTATTTTTAAATTTGATCACGGGGTTCAGCCATTATCTTTTAGAATTTTCTTTTTCAATATGACACACAATAGAAAAACTTTTTTATAAAATATATAAAATCTCTATAAAATGAGGGAAGGTGATGGTGCAATCGCAACTGCAAATGATCAAAAGATGAGTGCAAGATCAAGTGGTGAGCGAGTGGATGCACAAAGAGGCAATCAAGGGATAAGATGATCCATGGGAGTGATTGAAAGAGGAAAGGTAAGACCGTAAGAGAAGCTGAGAAGATGAGGAAGACGGTAAACATCAGGAGTAAGGCTTACCATGTAAAATGTGAGCAAATCCTGGTCTTTGATTAAGAGAGAGTGGATGGATTAGATTAATTCAATTTTTAAATCAATTTTAAATTAATTATTATGGGACCCACACCAAATTCTAGTTCACTCTCTCCTCTAAAGAGAGTGATTTTCACTTTCCATAAGATTATTCATAGGTAGCCACGAAATTATTCATATGTAATACCATGTTTATTAAAAGTTCTTACCAACATGTTTTCCTTATTGTGATGAATAATATCTCATTTTCATATGAATAAAATCTTCTCGTCAAACCAAAAAACATAAATTACGGGCAATATTATTGGGATCATATCAAAATCTCACCATTGATATACTTGAATATACAGACGAATAATTATGACATCTATACGAATAATCTCCGTACATGAACAAAACTCCCCGTATACTTGAATATACAAATGAATAATTTATGACATTATATATACGAATAATCTCGGTATATATCCGTCAATACATAGCCCCACCCCCCTAAAAATCCTACATATATACATACGAATAATAAACGGGATATAGATGAATAATTTGTCATAACTCAACTCCACTGGGTGTTTTACAATTATCAAAACACAACCGGAATCTTCTCAAGGCAAGTTGCTCGACTTCGTAAAGCAATGATCTGTAATAAAAGGAAGGCACGATTATACAAATATATACTCGAACAATTACTTGAATTGTTGCAAAAAAATATTTACAATCTAGATGTTTTTAGTGATTCAAATAAATAACTATGGAATGAAGAAAGTCAAACGGATCAAACCTTTGCAATTGGGCATGGAGATTCGGTGTCTGGTTGACCTCTTTCCGGATCTAAAGATTAAAAAAAAGTTAGCAGATTTGCAAAGCGAGTACTAGGGAGAACTGATCGCTGCAGCCTGCAGAATATGCATCAGAGAAGAGCCGGATCTGCGTATCATTGGAGGAGATGGGAGAGGTAACATGGATGGGTCGATCCAAGGAAATCGGAAATTGTTGGAGGTGGATGCGGGAGGTGATGACGAGCGAGAACGCTGGCGCTTGCAAAAATAGGAGATCCATTCCAATCTGACCTAATATGCTTCTGATTCTCTACTGGGCGGTGGGCGGTGATGAAAGAGATTAGGGAGGTCTAGGTTTAAAAGAGCGTAGTTGAATTACACGCTCTATAAAATGCAATGGGAGAATCTTTAATTGTACTAATATTAATAATTAATTAATTAAAATTGTGGTTCAATCTCATCCATTTATTTCCATTTATCCAATTGGTAAAATTTACTCACATTTTACCTAATAAGGCATGCTCTCATAGGAGATATATATATATAGAGGGTGGGTCATGTGTAAACACCTCTTATTGTGTTTTGTGTTAACAAATCTGGACCCTGTATTGTGATGAAATGGAGAGTTGAGATTAAACCAATTTTTTTATTTAAAAAAGGAGTGGGTTCCATTACTAATTTGCTGTTTAACTTCCATTTCTATATAAGCGCGTGCGTTGCAATTTTATTTTTTTTTGTTTCTTTCTTTTAGTCGTACTACCCTGCAGAGATTTTTTGCCAGTAATTATTCGCCAAATTGATCATTATTATTCATCTATAAAGAGAAGTTATCGTTTAGATAATAACAAAAGGGTTGGTCAAGTTTGCAATTTTGTAAATATTCTCTAGGTTATAGTCATTATTCGTTAAGTTGATAGTAATTATTCACTAGGTTGAAAGAGTATGTAAATGTAATTCTTGATTTCCCATATCTAATTACCCACATACGTATGAATAATTCCTTATTATCAATGAATAAGGACTCTCAACTTGCTGAATAGTTGATAAATTCACGAACTTGGACAATTTTACACAGAGTTTGATTTTCAAGAAAACCACATCTAATTACCCACATACATATGAATAATTCCTTATTATCAACGAATAGTGACTCTGAACTTGCCGAATATTCGATAAATTCATAAACAATTTTAGACAGAGTTTAAATTTGAACAAACATACGTCTAATTTCCCTTGTACAAATGAATAATTTCTAATTATCAACGAATAGTAACTCTGAACATGCCGAATAATTGATAAATTCACGAGCTTGAATTTTAAGAAACCTAATAATTCCCAATTATCAACGAATAATGACTATGAATTTGACGAATATTTGATAAATTCATAAACAATCAATAATAAGCGCAATGACTAATAAGAACTAATTGAAAGCTTCACTTGTTGGAGAAAACCTCGTAGAATATAAGAATCTCCATCAAAGGAGCAAATGCCAGACTTGTTTGTAGGTAGAATAACCATTAAAATTAGAATTTGGAACCGAATTCACATATCCCTCGTTAAACTCTATCTCTAACTCATCCAAGAAAACCTAATTATATAACATATCCCAAATTAGGATCTAAAACTTAATTTAATTCTCAAACCCAATCAATTAAAAAATTAGTTCTAAACTCAACGCTAGTGGGAGGAGGACAGTGGTAGCGGCCTTCCGACGGGGTTTCCGAATTCGATCACGTACCTTCCACATCAAATCTATAAGCCAAAATTTCAGATCGCCTTGACCTGCACAATACCTCCGTCGTCCGCTCCGCCATCACCTGGTAGTAATCGTTGCTGCCGTCGCCGCCCTCTGCTACTTCCCTCCGCTGATCTCGCCCTCGATTCGACGCCGAATTTGAACTCCCACTTCGCCGCCGATAGATTGCCGAAACCGCTAGGGTTCTTTTGGAAACCCCTCTTGGCCTCTTGGTTTCTCTATCCTGCGAACTTGAAAAACACTGGCATTCACACGCGTGTTATAGAGGTGGGATAAGTTTTTTATGGGGCCCACTTGTTTTTTAAATAGAAATAATTAACATTAAGAATTAATCGTGGCCTTCTATTTTGCTTCGATCAAGGGCCATTATTTGTTAACACAAAAAACATGTTAAGACTTGTAAACATTTGATCCGTTCTCTCTCTCTATATATAGAGAGAGAGAGGATGGATAAATTGTGCACACCCCTTAGGGTGTACTTTGTGCACAATTGTATGTCATTGATCGGGTGTGGATGGATGGATGAGATTAAAAAGAGATTTTCTTTGTTTTTGTAATTAAAATTAAGTGGGTCCCGCACACAAGATGTGGAAATCGCTCTACTCTCCTCATGAAGGCGCGTGTGTGGAAAGAAACACTAAATCCCTAAATCCCAAATTAATTTATTCTTCTTCGTTTGAGCGGCGTGTGATCGATGATTTTGTTTCAACAATTGAAATTGTTTGCTCCCTAGCAATTGAAATTGTTTAGCAGTAACGAGAGAGAGAACCAAAGACATTCGCATCCAAGGAGGAAGCACAAAACAAAGAGGAAGGCGGCCATGGACAAGGGCGTCGAGGGCGAAGAGGAAGGCGCAAGTGAAGACCGTTGAAGGCGATTGGGAGGACAGAGTGTCGAAAGTCGAAACAATCGGTGGCGCAGGCGAGATCTGATCCATGCAATCGGCGGCAGTGATTGGAAGAGGCGATCGGCGGCGGCGACGACGATCCAGGCATCGCGAAGATGGCGATGACGTACTGCTGATTAAGCGGATTTGCCATGGCTGGGCAAAGGGGATCGTTGATTGTGCGAAATTGTTGGAAGACGACGAAGGGGATCGACAATCTGCCATGGTCGGGCGAAGGTGATCGACGATCCGCCATGGCGACAATGATACACTGTTGGAAGACGGCGATTGTGGAAGTGTTAGCCCAAAGAGATCGTTGATTGTGCAATTTGTGCGGATCCGCCATGGCTGATTCTTTGTTTGATTAATTGACTTTGGTATGAATCATTTTTGTGCAATTTTTTTCCAGTCAATTATTCAGACGAATGTATCGAATTTTGGGTACTAGTGGTAATGAGTTGATCAATTATTCGGTGAAATTCGATTTATTATTTGTTAGTATATGTGAAAAATTAATCGGTGAAATATGAAATATTATTCAGTGAAATATAAAGCATTATTCGTATAAATTGTAAGTATTGTTTAGGGATTCGGGGTTCCTTTTATCTAAACTTGTTGAACAAAAAAACAAAATATTATTCCGTACCATGTGATAAATTATTCACTGGAATTATAAAATTTTATTTGAACTATGTGGAATAAGATAACATCACATTATTCCGTAGCATGCGAAAAATTATTCGGTAGAATTTTTGAATTTTTAGATGGGAATATGCGACAGTTATAATTACCCTCAATAATTTGTTGAAAGATGAAACATTATTCGGTGAAATATGAAACATTATTTGTATAAATCGTAAGTACTATTTAGTGGACTTGGTAAATTTTGATATGAACTGGATGAAAAAATAAAGCATAATATTATTCGGTAGCATGAGAAAGATTATTCAGTGAAATTGAAATTAGGACCCACTTGCTATATAGTATAATATTGTTAGCTAAAAAATGGGAAAATGAAAAAAAATATTAAAAAAATTCAAACCCACCTACTTGCCCAGTACGCGCCTACTGAGTGCAAATTTGATGATAGTGAGGAACTAAGACAGTGTGTCCCACTTTCTATTTAGAAAAAAAAAACTAAAAACTCTAATTAATCTTAACCATCCATTTTCTTCCTATCAACGGTCTAGATTTGTGCACTAAATACACTATAAGGGGTGTACACTCTAGAACCACTCCCTATATATATATATATATATATATAGTATGGATCAAATGTTAACAAATCTTATTTTGTTTTGTGTTAACAAATCTAGGCCCTTAATTATTAAATAATGGAGGGTTAAGATTAATTGAGAATTTTAAATTAATTGTAAATTAAAATTAAAAAACACAATCTCACCCTTCAGTTATGCGCGTGAATACAAATCCTCTTAACCCTACCCCCACACATTACGCTTTATCAACAAAGAGAATGAGAATTGGGGGCGATCGGAGGAAAGCGAAAGGGCAATTGGACGAGCGGCGAGCTTGAAGGTTGGAGGCGAGATCTCAGTCCGGTGACGGCGTCGACGATTTGAAGGCATCGGTCATATGTGAGATCTCAGTCCGGCAAGGACGGCTTTTTCAATGGAGGGGGGCTTCTTCAATGGATAGCGGCGAGGTCGGGGAGGCTTCTTCAATGGAGGAGGGAAGATGGCGGAATATCTTGTCAGTGGTGGGGATGGAGGCCGGCGAGGTTGTGTGGAAGGACGATGGCAGTTGAGGGAGTAAGATCTGGCCTCTCGTCCATGGCTGCTCAGATCATGCTCGATCTCCTCCTCTCTCAACATCCTGATCTCCACTTCTTCCTCCGCCACCAAGAGCTAGCAGCGCCGCCGCGGATTTCCCCACCATCTGTGTGCCCAGATCTTGAAAAGTGTGGATAAGTATTCGACAATTTGAGAGTAACTATTCAGCAATTTTAGAGTAACTATTCATTGATTATTACAAATTATTCATATGTACAGGGGTATCTATTCGGCAATTTTAGAGTAACTATTCGTTGATTATTATAAATTATTCATATGTATAGGGTAAATTAGAGGGAGGGGCAATAAGGTAGGTTTGTTGAAATTCAAACACCGTGTAAAATTGTTTATAAATTTATCTATTATTCGACAAGTTTATAGTCAAAATTCGTTGATAATAAGGAATTATTCAGATGTATCTGGCCAATTAGATGTGGGTTACTTGAAATTTACATAAATTATTCTTGAATTTATCGAATAATTGTCCAAATCTTACTGCATAATCAAGCAATACCATCGAATAATTTGTGCCTCACGAGATGGTTTTTTTTTTATGTTGGCGGTCATTATTCGTTGATAATCTGGAATTATTCGATAATTTGGTCGTCATTATTCATCGAACACACAGTACAAGCAAAATCTCATCCTCCCCGCAAAAAAAAAACGTTAGCTCCCAAAAAAACCAACACACGCGCTCCCACTTCAGCAATTTTTTTTTTTTGATTAGGTAAAAATTCGAAGGTCAGACATGCCTGACTCATCGAGAGGCCGACCGAAGTCGGCAGACGGCGAACCGTCTAACATAGCAACCTACAAACATAAATACAAATAACAAGCGTAGTGAACCAAACAGTAATAAACTCTACTACAAACGATCCAAGAAGACCAAACACCCGAACAGCTGAGGAAGCCACCGAAGAACGCAGCCAAGCACCACCAAACAGTAGCACCGCAGGCCAGTAGTATAGCAGGACTTTAACTCCTGTGGGTAGTGCAGAAGAACTCCAAGGAAACTCTATCCCGAATACGGAGTTGCCTTGAGCGCACCACCTCGACCCCAGCCAGACCCGACTACAGACTTCACGCCCCCCAACCAAGCAGAAGATCTCCTAGAAACATCGAAAGCAAAGCCGTAAACTGCTCGAAACAAAACGCCATCTAGCTTTCACCTATAAAAGTATCGACAAGCCCTACCGGGATTTTCTCAAACCCTTTCGAGTGGTTATACTTAAAACCCTTTCTGGACTTTTTTTTTTTTTAACTTCGGGAAGCTTTGGGCCCAAGCCTAATGGCTTGAGCCCAAAGCATCACATTTGGCCCTTCTCTCCCAATAACGGGCCACCTTTGGGCCCAAGGAGACCCAAAGAGGCCCGGTAACCGGAGGCAACTCACAGGTGATGCAGAGAGCAAGGCTGGGGACGGCGAAAACCCCCCGGAGACGCCGGCCAACCTAGCACTACCGGCATCAGATAGAGGAGGTAAGCAGAAACCCCACCCGCAAGGCACCCCAGCCAGATTTGCATCGAAGAGACAACCCACCCTCCCGACCAGACCCAAGCCGGACGGAGACAGGGAGCCTAAAACCCGACCGAGAGCGAGATCAGAGGACGAGGAGGGTAAACAAAGGGGGAGACAAGACCCTCACCAAGGATTGGTCAGGCCGACCACAAAGGCCACGGAATCGGGAATCGACGGAACGACAACCCCAAAACCACCAAAGTCGACCACGATCTGCTCAGAAAATATGGATAGAAAGAGATGGGTTCAAGAATTTGTGATTAGATGGACAGATTGGCCAAATTAGAACAGTTTTGGGAAGGGTAGCAAAACGAAGATGGGTAAAATTAGGGATTTGACAAGAAAATTTAGGGTATGGAACCAAACTCTACGAGAAAGGGCCCAGGAGGAGATCGGAGGAGGAGATGCATAGAGAGTGGGTTGAAACCAGGGATCGCCGAAGAAGGAGAACCTCCTTGATTGGGGGCGTGTGGGGGAGGAGACCCAGCGCGTTCTTTTTTCTCAAAAAAGGGTTTCAGGCCCCTAACCCAGGAGTGCATCATTCCCACTTCAGCAACTTGGCCATAAAAGTGGTGGAAAGTGGTGGGGCATACTCTTTTTTATTTAAATAAAAAAAGGGAAAATCTCAATTAATCTCACCAGTCCATTTCTAATCAATCAATGACTTAGATTTGTTAACACAAAACACAATAAGAGGTGTAAACACCTGACCTGACCTGACCTATATATATATATATATATATATATATATATATATATATATATATATATATATATATATATATAGAGAGAGAGAGAGAGAGAGAGAGAGAGAGAGAGAGAGAGATCATATGTAATCAAAGCTTATTGTGTAACATGTGAACACATCCGGGCCATTGATTTAGTAGAATCGGATGGCTGAGATTATTCCCTCATATTAATTAATTGAAAAAAGAAAAATAAAAAAACCCAACAACATTACTATAACAACGCGCATGTAATCACTCACCCCCAAATACCCACAATCGTCCCTTTCACCATATAGGAAAGAGAAAGATCGAGAAGGAGTGGTGCCAAGCGAAAGGGGTTCCGACTAGGGCTAAGGCTGTTCGAGCGCTTGGGAGTCTGAAAACTGCGGCGATGAGGGTCCGTCCGACAATCGAAGGCGGATTGCGACCACATCCAATCGTTTGCACCCTCGAAGCTAACCTCGCAGGCGATTGAAATATGTTAGATCGAGGAGCGAGAAGCAATCCGATCCGGGATACCCAGGTTACAATGAAGCAATCGAGTTCATTAAGGGTAAGTTTGTTGATTTGGAGAGTAGATCGGAGAAATTTCCGAGGTCGGCGGCGATTTGAAGCCATGGGCAAGAAGAAGCATTCTAGGGTTTTTCTCAATGATGAACCCTCCAATGAACATCTACGATGTTCGTAGAATATGGATCTCGCTTTTGTTATGGTTTGTGCTTATAATTTGGTGGTTCCTTGGGCACTATCATGGTTGGTTAGTAATAGCCCTATGTTGGAATTGAATTGAATTGTTTTCGTAGTTCTTTGGGCACTGTCGTGTGAAATTGTCTCAAAATCGATAGAGTACAGGAGGGAGGGGGCGGCTTTGATCGAGAGAGATGGTGAGGTTTAGGTCGAAATCCAGCGAGGCGAGATGGTGAGGCGGAAGTTGATTTAATTGCTCGATTGAAAGAAATATTCGTGGAGAAGGCCGAATTATTCATATGTATGGATCGATTTTGTGATTTTGTGCTTTGTGATTTGTTCTTTTTATTTGACAACCATATGAATTAAAAATGCATCGATACTATCGAATAATCATGCGATACCATCAAATAATCTTGTGATACCATCGAATAATTTTAGTTATACTACTGTAACACCATCGAATAATTAAGCTACACTATCGAATAATCAAGTGATACCATCGAATAATCAAGCTATACCATCGAATTATCAAGCGATACAATCGAATAATTCGTCGATATGATCGAATAATCCAGATATATCATCGAATAATTTAAGGAGATTGCACTACACACGTCCCCAATCCAGCAAGTGGGCAAAAAAAAAAGAGGTAGACCCCGCCAATTTTTAATTAAAAAAAAACTAAAATTGCCTATTAATCTCATCCATCCATTTCATTCAATCAATGGCTCAGATGTGTTCACATGTTACACAATAAGCCTTGATTACCCCTAAACCATCACATCTCTCTCTCTCTCTCTCTCTCTCTCTCTCTCTCTCTCTCTCTCTCTCTCTCTCTCTCTCTCTCTCTCTCTCTCTCTCTCTCTCTCTCTATATATATATATATATATATATATATATATATATATATATATATATATATATATATATATATAGGATTAGTTCATAATATTTTTTAAATTGAATAAGGAGTTGATAGTTTTTTTTTTTGGTCGACAAACAACCTAAGCCTACCTCCAGAAGGAGGTTTTTATTCAAAGAAAGGACCCATTAGTTCAACAGCCTCTGAGATGTTTCCACCCCTCTAGCATCACCCTCCACCAACCGAGCCACAATAGCTGGAGGGGAGTCCAACAAAACAGTACAAAGAGGAAAAGAGAGAGCGAAGTTGGCAAGCCCGTCCGCAAGACGGTTAGCTTTGCGGAACACGTGACGGAACTGGACGTCCCAGTCTCTACTACAGAAGCCTTGGCAAGTGGTCACCAGGCTGGCACACGGGTGTGTCGGCTTCGCCGACTTAGATATGAGGTTGAGGGCTAACATCGAGTCAGCCTCACAAACAACCTTCCTGAAACCACTGTCCCAAGCAATTTCGAGCCCCTTGGCGATGCCCCAAAGCTTAGCTACAACAACCGAACAGCTCCCGATGTTGTTGACGAAACCTCTGATCCACTCTCCATTCTCATTCCGTATAGCGCCTCCAGTTGCGGCACTTCCCGAGGCCTTCACCGCTCCGTCCACATTCAATTTCACCCATCCCTCCTGCGGTGGGAACCACTTGGTTGCTCTCGGCGACTTCTTTCTCACTTTATCCTCGCCTAGGAGGTGCTTCCTTGCATTAGCGCATTCGTCCACAATGCTCCAGTAACCTTCCGACGTGACTGTCCTCCCTGGGCCGCCCTTGAAAACCTTCTCGTTCCTAGTAGTCCAAATCTTCCAAAGCGCAACAGCAAAGAAATCATTCCAATTTCTCCCCTTCGTGTCCACCTTGCTGGACGAGATATTCATCCGGATCCACGTAGCGAAAGGGAGAGAGAAGAAGTCTTCCCCCCTTCCGGCGCCTTCAACCTGCAACCAAAATGTCTTCACAGCCCCGCAGTCCCGGAAAAGATGGGTAAAAGTTTCACAATTGCAAAGGCAAACAGGGCACGAGTCAGAGTTACCTATGTGTCTTCGCGCTCTTTCTTCATTCGATAGAATTCCGCCTCTGCAAGCCAGCCAGACAAAGGTACGAATCCTCTCCATAACATTGAGCTTTCATATCTTATTGAAGAAGAAGTGGTCAGCTGATCTGGTGGAGTCAAAACCGCAGGTAGCAGAGTACCCAACGCTAGCCGAATAATCCCCATTGCTGCTGCTCGCCCAACAGACTCTATCTTCAACATCCATTACCGGCATGGCAGCCAACTTAAGAGCAGTAGAAGCGGGCAGACGCTGAGCAACACTAGCCCAGTCCCAACCCCTTCCAACCACCCAGTAATCCGCAACCCAAGTCGGTTCCTCAGTCACGTCTCCGATCGCCAGCGTCTTGAGGGGAACCTCCTCAACCCACCGATCCTCCCAGAATCTAATACTCTCTCCGTTTCCCAGCCTCCACATAACGTGAGGTTTGATGACGATGTTAGTGGCTTTGGTAATGCTTTTCCAAACCACCGACACCCCTGGAGACTTTCCGAGGTGTTTCTTCACGTACTTGCTGAAGAGGATATCCGCCCACACCCCTGCCTCCTCGTTGAGCAGCCTCCAACTGAGTTTCGCAACCAGCAAGAGATTGAGATCAGACATGCGCTTGATTCCCAGGCCCCCCAGCTTCTTCGGCTTCGCAACCTCATCCCACACCACCTTGTGCATCCTCCTCTTATCCGGAGTAGAACCCCAAATAAAACTCCTACAACATTTATCCATACTATTACAAACGTTGCTAGGGA
Organism: Persicaria tinctoria; assembly: GCA_037127255.1. NCBI lineage: Eukaryota > Viridiplantae > Streptophyta > Magnoliopsida > Caryophyllales > Polygonaceae > Persicaria > Persicaria tinctoria. Next base: position 16,647,270 of record JBANSL010000012.1, read on the forward strand.
GGATCCTGGCCGACATCGTGTAGACCGGAATAGAGGCAAGAACAGATTTGGCGAGGGACACTCTTCCCGCAAAACTCAAGAGGTTCGCCTTCCAGCCCGACAGTCTTGAAGCAAACTTCTCAAGGATGGGAGCAAAAGTGGCTTTCGTCGCTCTTTTATGCAAAACAGGGACCCCAAGGTAATTACCAAGGTCCTCCGTAACCTCGATACCGCCTTCCGAGTGTATTCTCCTTTTCAGCTCCTCTTTCACATTGCGAGAGACATAGACCTTAGATTTGGAGGAACTCACACTAAGACCCGACCGGCTACAAAACCTATCAACACACTCCTTGATCACCTTGACCTGCGAGATAGAGGCTTCAGCGAAGAGTAGTATGTCATCGGCAAAGAAAAGGTGCGACAGCTTGGGTCCGCCTCTAGCAATACTGAACCCCTTCCATCTACCTTCCTCAACGGCTTCCGAGATAATATGTCCTAGTCTCTCCATGCAAAGGATAAACAAGTAAGGAGAGATCGGGTCACCCTACCGGATACCCCGTGAGGGCGAGAATCTCTCGGAAACTTCCCCATTCCAAAGCACATGCATCCTAGGTGTTCTGACGCAATCCATAATCAGCGCCACATAGTCCTTGGGCATGCCACTGCAATTCAAGGTGTCCTCTATGAAATCCCAGCTCGGACGGTCATACGCTTTCTCGAGATCCAGCTTGAGGCACATCCACCCCTTCACACCTTTCTTCCTCCTCATAGAGTGAACAACTTCCTGGGCGATAATTATATTATCCGAGATAAATCTCCCCGGAATGAAACTTCCCTGTAACGGACCAACCAGCTTAGGCATAATGGGTTGCAGGCGAGACGTCAAGATCTTCGTGATTGCCTTGTACAGGACATTGCAGAGGCTGATAGGGCGAAATTGGTTTATGAGTTCCGGTTTTCCCACCTTCAGAAGCAGGACAATCAAGGTATCATTCACCCCTTCTGGCAATCTGGTGGTCGCGAAGAAATTCCTGACAAACCTCCTGGCAAAGCCACCCACGATATTCCAACATTTCTGATAAAAAATCGGTTGAAAGCCATCGATACCCGGAGATTTCAGAGCTCCCATGCCACAGAACACCTTATGAATCTCAGCGTCTGGCATAGCTTTACTCAGGACCGACCACTCCGACGTTTCCAGTTGCGGAAAGAGGTTCGGAATGGGATGTTTCCTGCCTTCCGGTTCCACCCATTTGTAAAGCTGAGTGAAGAAGTTCAAAGCAATCGCCTCAAGCTCCTCCTTTCCGTCAACCCACCGATTATCCTCAGCACGGAGCCCTTCCACTCTATTACGCTTCCTTCTGATGACAGTGGAAGCGTGGAAAAACTTGGTATTACGATCCCAATAGACAAGCCACTTCTCGCGAGATTTTTGGAACCAGATGATCTCTTCCTGCTCTAATAATAAATCAAGCTTACCACGGATACAGGCTTCCCAGGATGTAGCAGCGGGCGTCGGATTTCTAGCAAGCTTCCGTTGAGCGTTATCGAGTTCCGACATAAGAGCAGTTTTACGCGATTGAATCCTACCGAAGACTTCTTTGTTCCACTTAGAAAGATCAACTCCGAGCTTATCAAGGGCCATCGGCGTCGGGCACTCCGATCTCCAATTAGACTCGACAAAACCAGAGAAATCCTCGTGCGTCATCCAGACCGCTTCGAATATGAAGGGCCTCCGCTTCTTATTTTTTTTCAAATCCGGATCAAATTCAAGGAGTAAGGGGCAGTGATCCAACGAATAGCGCGGGAGATGCCGGACTCTGGCCTCCGGCCAATAGACCCTACCCTCAATATTCATAAGAATTCTGTCAAGTCTTTTAGATATAATGCAACCCCCAACACAGACCTTGCTCCAGATGTAATCCTGTCCGGTGAAGCCCAAGTCAGTGAGACCAGCATCATTGATCATCTTGCAGAATTTAGGCGTGTCCCTGTGCACCTCCCCTGATCCTCCCTGTGTCTCATCAGAGTTCACGATACAATTGAAGTCGCCCTCCACCATCAGAGGCCCTGATATGGTATCCAATAAAGCTTGAAGAGAGGTCCAGAAGGGGTCCCTACGGGTGGCTGTTGGCGGGGCATAGACAACGACCAGGTTGCAAATGGTTGAGTCTTCCATCCAAGAGGCATGAATAAAGTCAGCAGCTTTCACGTGGATAGTAATATCGTACTTCTCGGCATCCTAAAGTATCCAGACACCTCCGGCAAACCCCGTTGCCTCAATGCGAGCATACCCAGAGAACTTGAGTTTAACGCAGGCTTCATCAGCATCAGTACTAGATATGCGTGTCTCCAGCAACACAAGAATATCCAGAGCACAATGCTTCTTAATATACCGAATAGCTCTGTCGAAGCTCTTCTTCCCTGCACCGAAACAATTCCAAAAAAGGATGTTAGTATTCATAGGTTTATTCATCAATAAAATAATTAAACAATACTCAAGAACACAACGCAAAGAACGTAGGTCAGGGAGTTAGGAGTTTTGTTTTGGGGTGGCATCCCCCTTTTCTTATTCATCCATCAATGAGGCATCAGTGGTTGGACCGGTAATCGGCTCCACGCTCTCCTGCTCTTGGGACCAGAATTTGCCGAAGATCGGCGTCGCCGTCTCCGACTCCCCTTTGTTGATCCATCGGTACTCGTTCCCCTCTTCTCCTGTCGAAATACTTTTCCGGAAGCTGTCTGCCAAATCTTGAGGATTCTCTCTCGCCCTCTTCTTGGGGCCACCCGACTCTGTTTGATTTTCTGATCCCTTGCTTCTGTTCAGTTGCCCCTTTTTCCCTTGCTTTTTGGGCCTATGTTGTTTCTTGATAGTGATTTGGGTTTCCCCGAGAGGCTCGAACGCTCTACTACTCGAGCCTATCGAAAAATTCACTGGGCCCGATTCCTTAGCCTTACCTCCTAGCCCACTTGTCTGCGGCCCACTCTTTTGTTTCCCCTGAACATTCTTTCCCTTATCCTTATTAACCCGAGGAGCCGCCTTTTGGTTACCTCCATTCTGTCTCTCATTAATGCCAACACCGTTGCCGTGCTTTGTGTTTCCAGACTAGCCATTACTGCGTTGTTCTTCCCTATGAGCTTTAGGTTCTCTCACCCCCGTAACGGTTGGCGCACTTTTCTGGGTCGCACATGTTTCCATCGGCGCTTGTTTCACCTTCCCGGCCGTGTTCGCAGCGTAGCCCAGTTGCCTTGGGTTCCCGTTTCCGATCTTCTTTCGGCGGGCAACCACCATCCAGGGTCCGACGTTGCCTTCTTCTAACTCACAGTGTTCCACTTCTTCCCTGTTTTCCGTCATTGGCAAGCCAGGTGCCACTGGAGCTCCTATCTCCCCCTCTCCAGCACTCTTCCTTTCCAGCAAACCGAATTGACAATTAGCTTTAAGATGCCCTTGTCGGCCGCATCCAAAGCAAATATTTGGCATTCCTTCATACTCTAATTTGTATCTCTCACCATTGATATTGATGGTACTTTTAAGGGGTTCTTCCAGGTTTAACTCCACGCAAACCCTAGCGAAATTGCCCCGGTTTGTGTAAACCGTCCGGTGGTCCACTCTGATCGGCTTCCCCAATCCCTCCGCTATCTTCAAGAGGACATCCTCCTGGTAGAATAACAGCGGAAGATCAAGGACACGGATCCATGCTGGCGCTGTTTTGATAACTTCCGACGGCTTGAAGTCTGGAGACCACACCCTTATTATGAGACATCGGCCGAACACCGACCAAGGCCCTCCTGTAAGGACTCTCAGGCAGTCCTCCTTATTCTCGAACCTCGCCAGAAAATTCCCTTGCGGGAGATCTATCACCTGAAACCTACAACACTCCTTCCAGATTTCATTGAGTTTCCTCTCCATAACATAAAGCGGAATTCTAGAGCCCAAGGTTCTGATTATCAGGGAGTTTTCCCACGCTCCCGCTAATGCCACTAGCACTTCCGGTTGCACGACGATGGTAGGCTCTCCCCTCGGACCCTTCGGGAAGGAAACAACAACTTTGTCCCTTATGAGATCCTTCTTGATCCTCGTCTTCTGTTGCGCAGTCCCTCCAAATATCACTTTGTCTTTCCATGATAGCACTTCGGCCTGCGGCTTACTTTGTTGCTCACCATTCCCCCCTTTAGCACCACCAGGATCCGCCGGTGGGGGATCCGGTGCCTGATCAGTTTGCATTTCGTCAGAGTTATTCTCCGTTTCAGCCTGACCAGTTTGCATCCCAAAAGAGAGCGTTTTTTTTTTCCCCTTGGAGACACTTTAATAAAAAATAGGAGTTGATAGTTAATTCACACTCAATACACATAATCTTATCAATAGTCATTTCATCATCTTGTCAATAACCTCACTCATATCTAATATATAGATGTATATTATCTTAATTCAAAATCATTTTTAATGATGTGTCATTACCACATCAATTGTAAGTTTTTCAACCAATCACATTTTTTTATCTCTTTAAACCAATCACATTTTTTTCTTTTTATTTGTAACTTATTTACTAACCAATCTATATTATATACGTAGTATTATCTTAATTCAAAAGACATCTGAATTTTACGTTTTTTTGCACATTTTTTAATTTACTTACTCCACCTTTTTACTATTCAAAAGACATCTGCTTCAGGGAAGCAAACTCTTGTGTCGACTGTATAGTTAGAGTTAGAACGAATTGTAATATGTTGACCCTCTCAAATAACAATGAGCTTGATCCCTGCCTCGCAGGATATCCTTGAATAAGTAAATAAAGAGCGGTCATTCCGGGGTTCGAACCGGGGACCTATGGGTACTACCCACAAGTCCTTTCCGGTGAGTCATTCCGGAATGGTTAAACTTAAGTCAACGGTCCATAATGAGTTGATATAATAAATTGAAATCCTAAGAGCATCAGCATCCGTTGAACCCTTTAGAGTTCCTTAATTCTACACTCTATTTTTAAACACTCATTTTATTTTTTTCCTCACATCCCTACAACCCTTTAAAGGGTTCCTTAATTTATTTTACGTATTAAAAAAACAATTGGCCCATCGTCATGAATTCCCACTATCACTCAAAACTTGTTTGACCCCACTATCCCCTACAAATATACAGAGAGTGAAATAGGTTTTTGGGTATTTAAGGGTTTTCTACTACACAACCCATCACATCGTTTCTACACTATTTCCTCTTTAACCTTCTTTTTTTATTAATTTGTTTCTTAAAAACACCCTTAGGAACCACCGATATAGGTGCTCTAAGGGCACTTTTAACGGTTACTTTTCACCAATACCAAGGGAGAGAGAAAGTAATTTTTTAACTGGTTTTGTGCTAGTATCGCTGGAAAGGGATGCTTGGGAAATATCGATGGAGTATCGATACTAGAGGTTAAAAAAGGAGTTGTGTCATATTGCATTAAATTTTTTTCGGAAACCCAAACGGTAAACGACGTCGTTTACGTACCATTTGCATGCTACGAAATGCACCGTTTCATTGTGTCAAAGCGGGAGAAAAGTTTGATGGAGGGGGACATGTTGTTGGCGGATGGGAGGATTGTTTGAGAGGTTGCTGTGCAATTTGGGTTGAATGAAATACATATATTATGTGTAATTTCAAGACATCAATTTTGAATATGTTTCAATATATTTAGAAATAATATACTCCGTATTTTTATTAGAAATGAGTATATCTGTAAATTGAATTGGTAGAAAAATATGGATTTTGCAATGCTATGGAAAAAGTAATAATGGGATGGTAGGATAATATGTCAGGAATTGAATAATAAAATATTAGTATTCCTCGTATTTCTATTATCCATTGATAAACATGACCTAGTATTTCACCACAAGTGGGTTTCATGAGGGCTTTTTGCTATGTTTGTGGCTGTACGAGGACCTGTGTCTTTTAGCCCCTAAGTGGGATTAGGCAACTCTAACCATTCGGGAATGAACCATTACGAAATGACTCAACTGAAAAAGACTTGCAAGTAGTACCAAAGGTCCCCGGTTCGAACCTCGAAAGATCGCTGTTTATTTACCAATTAAAGGATTAGGCGACTCTTTTGCAATGGATTTTCGCTGTTAGGTATGAGATTAGGGGAGCTAATCTGTATGTTGGTTTGGGCCTTTGTAGTAAGTGGTAGATTTAATTTGTACGTTGGTTTTGCTTGGTAAAGGTGGATGTTGGCTTATTGTTCTAGATTTAATTTGGATATTGGTTTATTGTGGATTGGTAGCTTGTATCACAACCATTTGTACGATAGTCGATACGAACTTATGAGACACATGAAAATGAGTTTTAGGAGGAGGTGAAAAAAAAATTGTGGTTACAATTTATTTGTTGTTCTCATCTGTCCCCCAATCCAATATTCCTGTTAAAACTCATTGATCAGATCTTCATCTTTAAATGGGTGGTTCCTGGTTGCAAAAAAACACAGAGAGAAAATTCACACAAAATCCTAGATCAAAAAACATCCAGATTTAAAGAGAGAAATATCCTGCTCAGGAATAGCTTAACTAATCATGTACAATTAAGTACTCATAAGTCCAGACATAATTTTGAGCCAATCATCACTGCAGGATTGAAATCTGAATACACAGGAGTTTAGAGGTCGTAAACAATTGAAGGAAGATGAAAACGAATCCTCTGTAAATAGGATGAACTCTCAGAGAAAAACCCACAATTAAGTGGAAAGATAACAGACAATCAACATGGCATCAGTTCTGACCGCCCGTCTGCAATTTCTCATCACTGATTCAACATGGAAATCGATTCACTCACAGGAACAAAAAGCACTTGAAAACAGTTGAAAAAATTGGGTTAGGAATCAGATAATAAGCAGAGATTCTAGTCTACACGGTTGAGTTCAGTGTGTAGGATAAGATTTAATTTCGCATCATTTGCCTCGCCCAGGTGGTAACCTAAAAACCAGTTGTATTCAAGCAAAAAGAACAAGAGTAGATTTCAGCCGAATTCATCACAGAGCAATCAGAAAGATGGGAGATTTGATCAAGAGTAGGATACGGCATCAGATAATAAGCGGAGTTTGTAGTCTACACAGTAGATTCAGCGTGTAGGATAAGATTCAATTTCGCATCATGTGCCGCAAAACAAAACCCTAGGGATGGGTGGAGGTTCAAATCAGAGAAGCTAGTGAGAAATTGGGATGTGGAAGGTCTAATTGACACCAAAGCAATTCAATTGAATAAATCAATCGTGCAATGGGCTGGTAAGCCTTGCTAATTTCGCTATCTGCATCCGTTTTAACGCCTCGCGCACAAACAATTGCATTTCACGAGGAGTGGGTAAACAGATGCAATAACAAAATCTGAAAACGGAACTTCAGAAGGAAACCACGATCGAGAAGAGGAAAGGAACGAAGACGATGGAACAGATCGAACAATTACAGATCCTAGAAATTGAGAGGTTGAATTTGAAGATTATGCAGACAAACCAAACGGCCTAGATATTAATAGGTGGTGGGCGCTTGATTCATCGGACGAGAAATTAGGGTTTCAATTTTCACTCCCCAGCAATTATGTGTTGGTTGGGCTCAAGTTTGATAATCTTATAGTGGGCTGGCCCATTATTTGTGTTAGCCCATTCATTTTGGAAAATAACATTAGCGGGTAAACTGCATAAAACTAACCTCAAACCTTTGTTAAAATTCACTCGTATTTGGGTTATTGGAAAAATATATTCTCAATTTTCAAATTTAATAAAAATATCATCACATTTGGGGTAGTGGTAATATATTATCACTGATTTTCTCACGGATAAAAAATGATGATAAGACAGCCTACATTGTTTTTTTTAACAAGACAACCTGCATTAATTCGGCCAGATCCCGCTTAATCGCTTGATATACTGGGTTGGGTTGTTGTTGGTATTGTTGGTATCGTACTTTTTCATATTGAGTGATTGGAGTTCAAAATCATCTGCTTTGTTCGGGTTTTCATCACTTTTTCGGGTTTGGAATCTAATCATAGTCGATCGTTATGAAGATTGAATCAATTTACGTTTTTTTATAGATTTTATAATGTGCAAGTAAAGATACAAATATACATTCACTTTCATTCAAATTACCAAACTATGTGATCTTGTTTCAATGATTATCGAAGGCAACCTGAACTAACTTAACATAACACTAGACGGTAACTCGAAACGACACAATGGACAAACACATTGATACTGAAGCCATTGAACGATACAATCCCCGTGAAAAGCATGCGAACATGGCATCTTCGTCAACTCAGACCCAAGCGCAAACTCTTCCAAGCAGACCGCGCAACTCATCTCCCTCTCTGCATCGCTAACCACGGCCTTCTCCAACGCCTCCACGACTTCTTGACTTGCCGGCTTCTTTGTCAACCTACATTCTCTCATCGAAAGCTCCGCCTCATCGATGTCAGGTTGCACGCGAGTAGCCTCAATCTGCATAGCAATACCACGGATGGCTTCTGATGTCCACGTCGAGCCAAAGATCATTTGGAGTATGTCGTTGCGGGCGTCGAAGAGTACACCAGCGCGGCTCAGCCAACTGCCGATGTCGTCTACAAGGAGGCTAGGGTGAAGCCCGGGAACACATAGGTCCCAGTAGCTACTAGAATTGGGTGTAGTGTTAGAAGGGTGTACATCAGGAGGCAATAGGAAGTAGTATTTGATTTGGAATAGCAAGACATTGCCGTCGACGGAAGGGTGCATCGACGGCGTAAATGAGACAATGTAAAAACCGCCGGTTCCCTGATCCGTATGAATAACATTAGGCCATCCAGTTTGGTTGTAGTCGGCCATTGATAAGAGATTAAGAGATTCTGATTTTTGTGTGGTAAGAAAAACTAAACAGGGGGAAATTGATGCAATGAAGGGTATATATATAGTTTGAATTATGTATTTGGTGGTTTGTGATAGATTTTGTAATATTTAGATAAAAGATAAAATAGATTCACTTATAGTATTGTGATAAGATATAATTACAAATATCTTGATAGAAGACAAAAAAGATATAATTAAAAATTTGATTTATCTATATCAAGAATTCTAGTTTAGGAAATATGTAACTATTTGAAAAACGGTCTTTCTTAACCTATTCTAAATTAGAAAAGAGTACCACAGTTTAGGAAACAATTGCATAAACCCTAAGAAACATAATTACAAATCGCTAGATAATTAATTGTTTTAAAATCTTTCTTAAAACGGATTACAGAATTCATCCATTCTTTTTTTTTTTTTTTTTTTTGATTAGGTAAGAATTCGGGTGAGTAGACTCTACCCGAAAGCATCCTGTCGGATGAGGTCAAGTAGACCTGAGTGATTGTATAAATTAGATCCCCTGGTAGAGTAGCAAAGGTGTGCAACCTTATCCGCTACCCGGTTACCAATACGGGGAATATGGGAAATTCCAATATATCTTATACCTTGGAGAATGGTCTGAATATATGACATTACTAAATCTATTTCCCAAGGACAGTTGGTGTGTTTTTCTAACAAATCTATAATTACTTTTGAGTCACCTTCAATGATTATGTTGTCGATGTTTAGTTCCTTTGCATTTTTTACCCCAAGTCGTAGTGCCAATGCTTCTGCCATAATAGGAGAGTGTCCCCCAATCACCCCACCATCCATGCTGATTGGGTTACCATTCCAGTCCCGTATAATGTAACCAATAGAGCTCTTTGAATCTGATATATATGATCCATCAAAGTTTAGTTTGTATTTGCCCATGGGTGGCCTTTTCCATCGGGTGGACTTTTTGACATTTTTTGGGTGGACTTTTACCCTATTTTGGATTGTGGTATCTTCATCGTCTTCAAGGTTCAGTTTGATGGTTCTTCTCCAATTATTGATATTCTCCAAAACAATTTTTCTAATGCCCTCTATAGAAGGGATCTTGGCATTCCTAAAGATTATTTGATTTCTCACAAACCACAGTGTCCACCGTCTAAAAGCTATATTCTGTTTGCTGTCCTTCGAAAGAGTGGTGCTCAGGAGCTGAAGAATTTGATCCATATCTCTATTTTCTGATATAATTGTGTTGACTTTCTGGGACATTTCTCTGGAGAATTGTTGTTGAAAGTTATTGAAGGGGCATTCTATGAAGATATGAATATCATCTTTCGGTGATTGGTTACACAAGTTGCATGTAGTGGGAACAACAACCCCCTTCTGGGCTAATCGCGTAGCAGTGGGTAATCCTTTTTGTTTGATTCTCCACATAAGGTTTTGGACTTTTGGGGGAGCGTCAATTTTCCAAATCCAAGTGAATTCATCAGATATTATGTGCGTGTTGGATGAAATCAGGTTATATGCGGATGACGTTGTGAACCAACCCTTTTTGTCCGGCCACCAGTAAAGCCTATCAGTAAGGGGATTTATGGGTAGCGGGATTTTGATGAGTTCTTTTGTTATAGCTTCAGGGAGAATGAAATCAAGCTTTTCTTTCCACCATTCCCCCCCCCTCCATTATATAATCGCTTACAGTTTCTTTTTGGTCTATATTGGATTGGGGTTCAATTTTTTCCAAAAGAGATTCTGTTGTTACCCAGCTGTCTTTCCAGAAATTGATAGATTTTCCGTCTCCTACCGACCAGATAAGCCCAGATTTAAATTTTGTAATCAGGGAGCTAAGTTTTGACCATTGCCACGAGGCATTCCCCTTCCTATCATAGTTAAGTATGTGTTTTTCCTTTAGGTATTTGTGTTGTATAATCTTAACCCAGTTATTCTCGGGTTCCACTAAAATTTTCCACAACAGTTTTAACTGGAGGGCTTCGTTCATGTTTTTTGCTTTCCGTATTCCGAGTCCACCGGCTGCTTTGGATTTACATATTTTATCCCAGCTTATCAGTGGACTGTGTTGCGCATCTTTGTTCCAGAAAAAAGTTCGGTTAGCTTGGTCAAGTTGCTTGTGAATTGAAGCAGGAAGCAAGAAGCTCTGCATAGAATACAGAGTTTTTGATGATAGGTTAGATGCAATTAAAGTGGCTCTTCCCTGCTGAGATAGGGTGTTTGCCCGCCATTTACTGAGTTGTTCTCTTGATTTACATATAATCTCGCCAAAGGTTTCCTTCGTTACCCGGCCGTTTACGATTGGGCAGCCCAGGTATTTCTCCAAACTTCCTTCTAAGGGTATATTAAGTACTCCTTCTAGGTCTCGTGCTCTTGCCCTCGGGATTCCTAGCGTGATTTGAAAGGATGACTTGTGGTAGTTTACCTTCTGTCCCGAGAATCTACAGTAGTCCTCGATTAATTCTTTTACTTTTGTACATGCAGAGATGCTTCCTTTTGAGAGAATGATAATGTCATCCGCAAAGGCCAGAAATGGGATGCTAGGGCCAGAATTCCCAAATTTAAAGCCAATACTATTATTTGGGCCCTCTGCATCTATCAACAGTTTACGAGCCAACACTTCTGCACCAAGCAGAAAAAGGAAGGGAGAGAGAGAGTATCCTTGACGTAGACCTCTAGTTGGTTTAAAGGGTTCCGTGGGTTCATTGTTAACTAGTACCGAGAACGAAACCGTAGTTACACATTCCATAACTATGTCCACGAACCGTTGGTGGAAACCAAATCTTTGGAGCACCAACTTTGTAAATTGCCAATCTACTCTATCGTACGCCTTTTCCATATCAAGTTTTATGGCAGTCCAGCCTTTCACACCCTTTCTTGTGCGAAAAGAGTGGAATATTTCATGAGCTATAAGTATATTGTCTTGAATTGCTCTGTCAGAAACAAATGCTCCTTGGAGAGGGTGTATAAGTTTTCCGATTATCATTTTTAGTCGTTCAGTGACTATCTCAGAGATGATTTTATATAGAGTAGAGCAAAGACTAATCGGTCAATAATGCGTAGTCGTAGAGGGGTTATCATTTTTTGGTATAAGTGAGATAAATGTGTGGTTGATTTGCTTCAGCAGATGACCAGAGTGGAAAAAAGCTTTAACAGCCTTAGATATATCAATTCCCACAATTTCCCAATACTTTTTGTAAAACTCTGCAGTCATACCATCAGGACCGGGAGATTTATTGCTTCCTAATGAGAAAACCACTTTTTTTATTTCACTGTTTGTTGGTTGCTTGATTAGAAAACTATTTTCCTCATCTGTGATGACAGGGTTGATAACTGAAAGGTATTGATGAAGCTGTTGTATTGGGAAGATTTGCTCTCGTCTAAACCTTTTTTCAAAGTCTTTCTGTATTTCCTTTTTAATATTTTCATCCCCAACAATTTGGGTTCCTTCTGCAGAAGTAATTGTTCTAATGATTTTCCTATTTCTCCTTCCAGACGCTACTCTATGGAAATAGGCCGAATTAGTATCTGCTAATTTCAAGTGTTTTGACTTTGCTATTTGATTCCAAAAAACTTTATGGAATCGGAGAAGATTTTCTCTCTTTGATAGGAGGTTTTGTTCTTTAGTGGATGGATTTGAGTTTTGGTTTAGGTTGTGGGTCGATTGTATATCTAATAGGCCTTCGTCAACTTCTTGGAGTTGTCGAAAGATATTTCCAAATGTTTTCTTGTTCCAAGCTTTCGCTTTTTGTTTGAGGATTTTTTTATTTATGTATGATTTTGAACATAGCAGAGCCAGAGCAGGTAGCTCTCCAGGACTGCTTGACGATATTGCGAAAGTCTTTCCTCTGTAGCCAGACGTTTTCAAATTTAAACGGAGGGGGTTTGAAAGGGGCGTTCTTTGATAGGTTAATTGAAATGGGGCAATGATCCGAGTTTGTGAATGCACCATTTTTCGTAGCCAGCTCGGGGAACATGTCAATAATTTCATGATGAACTAACACCCTATCAAGATTTTCCAGAATGTTATCTGGGCCACCTTGATTCTTTCTCCATGTAAATGGGTTACCGAATGAAGGAATCTCTACCAAGGAACACACATCTTTAAACTCCATTATTCTTTGGAATCTACCCGGTCGAGTTTCTGCACCACCACACTTATCCGATGGCTGGCTTATTTCATTTAAGTCACCCATCACTAAGCAGGGGAGGTTACTTTGGGCAATTAGACTGTATAGGTTTCTCCAGAAATCCTCTTTTTCTAGAGGGTTGGGGGGTGCGTAAACAAAAAGCATAAGACATTCAAAACTCTCCTTTATATTTTCGTATTTTACTCCTATGATTCTCGGGAGGTGAATAACCACCAAGATTGTTTCATCTATAAAGGAGTTTTCATTCCATAATAACACAATACCCCCAGAACGACCAGAGGCCGGTGACCAGCAAATATTTGTAAATCCTGTATTTTTCCATAGAGATTCTTTAGGTTCTGTTTCAGTCTTTGTTTCTACTAGAATAAGCATTTGTATATGATCTAAAGTACGTCATCCCTTAATATTAGACCAGAAGGTTGTTTTTCCAAATCCCCTACAATTCCAATATCGTATAATCATGACCACATCGCTTTCGTATGGTCGAGCAGAAGGTGATCTCTCCCATACCAGCTCACTACCCTTTTTGTAATTTTCCTTAGCTTTTGAAAATAGGATTTTTGTGTAAGTATTTTACGAACATTTTTAAAGGTGTTGAATTTTTCCGCTATTACTATATTCGGGGTATGGGTATTATTCCAAAATGGGATTGTGTTGCTCCATTGGAGAGATTTTGCAAAGTAAGGAGTACGCGGAAGTCAGATGGTGTTTTGTTTATTATTGTTTGTTATAATTTGATGGAGGAAGAAAGTTAATCCTAAGTGGTTTTGAGTAATATTAATCAAGTGCTTATTGAAGCTATTAGATCTGTAATTGTGGGATGGTTGACAAACATCAATACGATATCTTGCCAACAATGCCAAGTTAATCCATTGGACGCTTGTAAATAGATAATTATGGATTTCCATTATAGTGGGGTTTTTAAGATAATTTGTTCTAGTAGCAATTTGAAGAGGTGCGAGAGAGGGGTTTTTAATCTGCCATTTGGCTTGTTGATTCACACTTATTTGGGTTGCTAGAAACCAGTAGTTAGGAGAGGGGGTATAAAGCATAACAAAATTGTAGCTAATTTTGATTGAAATTAACAGAAATGTGGTTTTACCTGCCATTAGACTAGTTGTTTCACACTTCTCCTTATTCCGCCTTTTTTCCTCAACAGTTGCCTGCTTTGAGTTTTTCTCCGTGGGGATGTCGTTACCCAACCAGACCTGATTTTTGCCCTTTTGGGATGTGTTTGGGTGGGGAACGAAAGAAACATTCCCCATGGGTTTTTCCCTTTATCCTTTGAAGAGGATGTCATGGTTGTGTCACAAACAAAGAGATGGCGAGTAAGCACTTGAGAATAACAATGGTAATTTAGATGGGAAGGAAAGCAAGGTGGATTGCACACAGGCTCATCCAAATGCTTTTATAGGAGTGTAAAGGTAGTTGACCATGCTGCTTAACTGAGTTTGATATGGCATAATCCACATAAACGCAGATTTTCATGACAGAGTACCCAAACATATAACTAATCCAAATAAATGTAAGTGTTTCCTGTCTATATGGATGAGAAGGGTGAACCAAATATATTACAGAAACCATCACTAGTATTCCGAAGATACTAGAATTCTCGTCGACCTTGGCAGTATTGCACAAAGTGATTTTAAGGGGGGATGGCCTCCTCAAACCAAGTTTTGCCACATAAAGGGTATACACAAACAGGGTGTGGAAAACACCTGCACTAATATTCCAAAGACACCAGTTTTTCACCATCTCAGCCGTATTCTCCAGAGATTTCTTCATTTTCATCAAATTCTGATGAAAATAATTTGGTGGTAATCTATACATTATGGAGGAAAGGTTACCCATACAATAAAAATAATTTGGTGGAAATTTAGTCCAATACATAAGTAACCCACCAAAAGAAATTTCATTGGAATGCCAATTCAAATCAGAGATGTTCAACCGATAGCCTATTTCACTCTCATTATTTCCTCCTTCCAGGAAGTCACCCCCATCCATATCACATAAGCTTATAAGATCAAAACACTTAGACAGCGCATGCATCGGAAAAGTAATACACAATACAGTCCTACACCATATGTTTTCACAAACGGTAAAATCAACATTCAGCTGATCATACCACCTGCACAATAACCATAGCCAATAACAGTTATCGATATTATTGTCCATAGATATATAACTTGTTTTACAATCAAAGTGCTTTGAATGCATGAGACGCAAGGTGAACTTTTGTAAATGCCAATTGGTAACATTCCACCATACAAGCAATGGAATTATTCTCTGAGTAGAAACTGATTTTTCATCCAGTAAATCATCAATCCACTTAGATAGCATGGACTCGCAATAATAATTTTCATGCAGATGCATAGCTTGACAACAGACCTGCCCGAAAAAACTCGAGAATAAGTTACTTAAGAGAAAGACAAAGAGCACAGAACGATCTCCCAAGTCAAATATAGGATTCAATTCCAACATAAATTTGCTCAAGGTTACCATGCCCCAAAGTAAATATGAAAGCATACCACAAGATTCATCAATATAACTAGTCTGTGCACATTCAATCATATCACGTAAAGGTAGTCCTGAGAATTTCATATAGGTAATATTAAAAGGCTTAGTCAAACAGATAAGCCACCCTAAAGTGTCATATGTGATAGTCCGAAGGCTCTTATTCTTAATGAGGAGAGGATGTCTATGATTTAATAGAGGTGATTTTTTAGGGCGGTTTTGGGAGGGAGATATGCAACAGAGAGACAACGCCCAAATGGGGTGTACACTATCAGCTGGGCTTACATTTGAGGACATGGTTTTCATGTAGATTTTAAAGAGAAGAAAGAGACACCCCACTAAAATAACACTGATACAAGTCATCAAAGGTTTGAGAGAGGCATAGCAAACATTCCCTTCGATCAAACCAAACGCTATCCCCGAAATTAGTCTTGATAATTTCCTGATTCTGTTTTCCCCAATAAAGTATATTAAGATAGAATTACTTACAGATTTAGTTGACAGATCGGGGATCCTTGCGAAAGATCCAAGAGGATGAAGGATTCAGTCCAAGGATCGAAGGATATACTCCAGCGATTTGTCGAGGGATGGAACCTTAGTTCGAACAACTTGTTCTCCTGGATGCTACTCTGAATCGTCTTCAGCTTCTCCATAACCACCTTGGGAGCGTGGGACATTTTCTCCTTATACATTGTGCTTCCTCCGACGACTTCAGCATTTGAGATTTTCGCCTTGGAAGGGATTTCTCCCATATGAAGCTATTGTCCCTTTCGGGGGGTTTTCAAATGGGGAAAATCGTTCCCCATGGGTTTTTTCCCTTTGTTTTCAGATGTGGGTGCCATGAACGAAACAACCATAAAAAAGAGATTAGCGTAGAGATTTGGAGAAAAGCCAGATAAGAGAGAATATGAAGGTGCGGTGAGATGGATTACTAAGAATCCAACCTCTTTACTCTTATAGATGTATAGAAGAGAGTGGAGATGGCGGTAAGAGAAGCTCTTACCCCGACCAACCCGACCAGAGGCGAAGGCAATCCGGCGAGAAGGCAGCAGTAACCATTCTAGGGAGAATGAGCCTCCCCAGAACCTATGATTGCCATCAACAATAACCATTCTTTGGTAAGAAGACTCCTTCCGAGCTAGAGCCGCGCTGCAACACCACCACCCATAAACGAGTATTTTCTTCCTTTTTCTGAAGTTCTTCCAAACGGGCTCTCTCAATTTCCAACTGACATTCTTCTCGCTCCATTTTCGGCCCTCAACCTTACTCAGCCATGGAAATCTCTTCTCAATTACTCTTATTGAGGACAAGCCAGTACAGATCTCGTCAATTTTGAGACAAAGAGGGATAATCTGAGAGATTTTGGAGCAATTGGATTTGGGAATTAGGGTTTGGTGTGAAAGTTTTGCAGGAAGGAGATGGGCGCGTTCATTCTCAAGCCGGGGTTTTTTTTTTGAGGACTTCACGTGGAAACTTTTTTGAGAATTCATCCATTCTAATTTAGGAAACAACTTCTCAATTCAGCTTCTTAAACTATACTCTAATTATATCTTCTTCTTTTTTTTTCCTATCAAGATATTTGTAATTGTATCTTTGTAGTTATATCAGATCACAATACTTCATGGCAAAAACCTACTAGTCCTAGATGAGTTCATCATCTGCAGCTTGCAGCACAAGCGCTTACCACAGTTTCCGGGATATTATTAGACATACTCGTCATCATGGCATATATACAAGTGCAGACAGTTTTGCGTTTCAGCGTCCTCTAGTTTTCAACTACACTCGCCCTTTCATTTCCGTTGCTTGCTTTGAAGTTTCGGGGCACCTGTCCATTCATCTCGGCAAGCTCTCTTACCTTGAGCAGTATGGGTGTTGGGATTGGCATTGATGTTGGCTTTCTCTGCTGCGGCTGTTCCTGCCAGTAGCTCATCTGCAAAAGTTCACACAACCATGACATGTGAATTTCACTACAGGATTACCAAGAGATGATGGCTTTTGAATCTACCACAGCAAGTAACGTGGCAATGATGAATGTTGGTTTGCAAGTATTGCCCGCTCATTATCTCCCCGTAACATCTTCTCAACTACACCCTTAAGGAACATCGGGGAAATCTAGGTAGAAATAAAGTCGTACAACATCAATTGTTCGTGCACTGATTAATTTTCTCCAAAAAGTTCACTGATCACTCGGTTTGTTTCAATGAGTTGCCAAGAAGGTATACAAGTATAGAAAATCATTTAATTTATAAATACTTACTCCTTTGTTTGAGGACATGGCAGAAAGGCTAGCTTTGAGAAGGTTTCTCCATTTATCCTGCAAAATTGAGCTGTCATTTTAAAAACAGTTTTCAAAACGCAGGTTTTGTCTGCACTTTTTATGAATTGTACCTTCAAATCAACAGAGGTGCGTTGTGAATAGGAGGCGAATGAAACACGTTTGATCTCAGACCATCTTCCAACTCCATATCTAGATACACCATCAACCAACTTCACAACCTCGGAGAGACTCCAAGCACGATGATGCTTCCTTCTCATTCCACCTTTTGCAGTTAAATCACCATTTGAATTGTTCCCAGAAGAATCTGCAGAAATGTGCTCCTGAAATTCTTCTGCCGTCTGACTTTGAGCTACATCATCAATTTCAGAACACAGCTTCTCACTCTTTTCTTCATCCCTAGGCTGCAACGAACAAGTGTGACTATATTCAGGGACAGTGCTTCAAAGGAATGAGACAAGTCCGTAAACAGGAAAGAGAAGTTTATAAGAACTAGTTTAGTGAAGCTTCTAAGTACAAAGTTCTCTCCCAATATCACAAGTTTATGTGATAAGAATTTCACATATTGGGTCATAACACAAACCGTCAGCGGATTTTCAAGGACTGGATTTTGAAGAAAAAATAACAGGTGAAAATAGCTACAAAAACCTAGGAAAAAAGAAGAGAAAAAATATTTTGTTGCAGAGGGAGTAAATGACAGTTACACTGATTTATATAATTATAATTATTGTATTATTTATTGGGGTGGGGCGGGGGGCTGGCTAGCTGGGGTATCATTCTTTCTCATTATGATCACACATAACAACATTTAAGGCTTCACCACAGATAGAAGTTTTCATTTTTCAAGGGAAGTGCCCTTCACATGAATAGGCCAAAATGTTGTGAACTGTATTAGTGTATTCCTAACTGTCCAATATATCAAAACTCAAAAGATGGACATTACTGGAAACTCTTGCTATAACTTCCCTGCATGTATCAAAGCTAACCTTTATCCACTACCATGACAACAACAAATAATATGAAGATGCAACATAGCTACGACAATTGTGTTACTCAGCATGAAATATTCATTTATAAAATCACGGATATATGTGGATGTTGATACAAACGTATGAGGGAACAGGAAGAACCCATATAATCAGATCTATGCTTACCAACTCTGTGAAAGAAACAACTCTACCCTCTGAAACTTGTTGTCCACCAATTTCGTCAAGCTGAATATCATCAACTTTAGCAGCATCCTTAACTAGTTCGGCTTCCAATCCACGAGGCTGGAATTTCAATAACCATCAGGGTTTACAGTAAAAACACAAAATGTAAGATCCGAAATCTTGCTTTTTTAAAAATATGCATTTCACACAGATGACAGAACACAGTGGACATGCCAGCAAACCAAACTTCAAATATTTCAGGTTTGCAATGTTGTAGAGAGCTTATTTTTATATATGAGTTTGAATGTCAAATTACTCAAGTCTAATTTTGTGGGAGGAAGTGGGTAGCAATTCACCCTTTCCCAAACCTTGCACTTTGGACAGGCTGAACCAATGCATACACCTAATAAGTTGCCTAGAGCATACCTAATCCATTTTGCATTAACTCATTTGAACCTACTGACAAACCAAAGGTATCATACCAAAATGAGTCATGGTGCTTAGCAGCCTTAACTTAACAATCAGGTACGATGCTATCTCAAAGAGGAATTGAGAAAGCATCATCATGCACGAAATGACACAGAATTGTTGTTACTCTTTTGAAATTCCAGAACTGGGATTGTCCACAGAATGGAAAGTTGGTGTTTGAAGGAAATCTCGTTATTTAGCCTCAAAATTGATTCCAGGTCAATGAAGATGACAAAGAAAACTAAAATAATGAGCATTTTTTAACAAGGAAAACGACACGAATCTCACAAAAATAATTCCACTTACTGTGAGTGTGATAGTGCCTTTCCTTGGTCGGCATCTTCGAATTCTAGAAACACGAGGGACTTGAAATCCAGATCCCCATAGCAAGTCAGTTCTCATGATAATACCAATGGATGAAGATCTACCTTTCCAAGAGGGTCTAACTGCTGAACTTGATGAGTCTTCAATCACTCCTGAATGCTTGTCTGGGGCTATTGGCCTTTCAACCGCTTCTTCTGTTTCCAGATCAGATATCTCTTCAATGTATCTCTTTGTGGGCTTCCGAACTCTTTTAGCTGCTCTCTGGTCAATAGGGCTATTATCATCGGGAGCATTCTCAGCTAACAAACTTCTCAATCCTGTGCTCTTAGCATCCTCTGTCTTATTGTCAGAATCAACGTATAAATCTTTCATAGCATCACCTGAAAGTCCAATGTCTCCAACCAAAACAGCATCCACTTTTTCACATTTTTCATCCTCAGCATTCTTTACCAACTTGTTATCTTTAATAGTAAAGCTTCTCATTGGAATGTCACAACTATTAACAAGTCCCATGGCAATTCTGCGCTTAAGCCATTGCTTATCCTTGACGGTCGTTTCTCTACCAAAGGCGGCCCTAAAAGTTTCTTGAAGTCCCCTAATTGTTAAATTGTCCAAATTTATTTCCCCCCTCAGAAGAGAGAAGTCCGGCTTTAAACTAGTAGAGACATTAGAAGCTGAAGTTTCATTTTTCGTAACTTCGTCCTGCATATGTAAGGAATCTCTACGGCTCCCAGATGTATTAGTCCCTATATCATGCAAGGTTGAGCCAGATGTGGACAACATGCCTGCCACAGGGATTTCACTTGGATCCTTGTTCTCCATGACATACAAGTTCTCATGCTGATCAAAATGGGGTTTTCCAATATTGACCTGGGTAGATGGGTGAACAGGAAGGTCACTTGCAACTTGGTGTCTTTGTTCCTCTGCGACTATTTTTATCATATCATCATCACTACAACAGGAAAAGAGTAAAGAAAGCAGGTAGGGCAAGCAATTTCAAAAATCATTTTTGATCATAAATACACGAGTGCATCTATCGTCTGATGTAGATGTTGAAATCAAGGTACAAAAACTGCATTTTTGCATATATTTCTTCATCAACTACAATGTGAATCTAAGCTTCCTGACTTGATCACTATAAGGATGTATAAAATAAGCAAGGTTTCCATGTATAACTTGATGGCTTAAAGAATCAGTAAATTGAAACAGCAGGCAAAAAATGGAAATAAAAACAGGACTTCACTTTGCAGATTTAATAAGGAAAAATGGACAAAAATAATACCAAGTATCAACTTTTGGCCAAAAATAATACGAACTTTGAAATTGACAGTTTCATATACGAACTATCGCCCTATTAACCAAAAATAATACATATGTGTATTTCGTTGAACTTTCCGACCAAATACGCCACGTGGACGCCGGAAAACACACATGACATAAATTTTTGTCACCTCACCAAACTTGTGAGTTTTGCCATGTCATAAATTTATTTTTCATATAAAAATTAAACAAATAGGCAAATAGCTATAGTACGTACCTTTCGATGCTTATAGACGATTGCGCTTTCCGAGCATGGAAATATTTAAAGAAGTTGTGATGGATGTAGACGATTTATAAGCATCGAAAGATACGTACTGTAGCTATTTGCCTATTTGTTTAATTTTGCTTTTTTTTTAAAAAAAAATGAAAAATAAATTTATGACACGACAAAACTTACAAGTTTGGCAACATGACAAAAATTTATGCCATGTGTGTTTTCCGACATCCACGTGACATATTTGGTCAGAAAGTTCACCGGAATACACATATGTATTATTTTTGGTTAATATGACGATAGTTCGTATATGAAACTGTCCATTTCAAAGTTCGTATTATTTTTGGCCAAAAGTTGATACTTGGTATTATTTTTGTCCATTTTTCCGATTTAATAATGGCATTTGAGTTGTGTAGAACATGCTGAAATGAAACAAAAGAGAGATGAAGAATTTCTCCATTCAGCTTAAAGACTAAAAAGTGCCTATGAGTTAGTGATGAGCAAAATAAGAGATACCTCAACATTGGAATTTAGCTGTTCTTCACCATATTTGGAGTTCTCAAACTCGGAAAGGGCTATAAAAAGGCAAAAACAGAGAAAAAAAACACCAATTAGACATGGAATCCATGTGCGTTGAATGAAGCACACGATTGCAAAGACAGCAATACCATAGAGATGTTGAATTACACAAACATAGCATCATGACCCATGGCGTTGCTAGTTTGCTACTACAAAAGACCCTAACATGAACACTACAGAAAGAGTAAGTTTACCTCCAACTTCACGAGATATATGTTTATCAGGTAAATCATCTTCGCCAAAACCAAATCCAGCATCAGAAACTGAAAGTATCTGGCTGTTTTCGTAATCAAAAAAATCTTCAACCTCCATAAGTTCATTGTCTGTAGCAGGAACTAATGTCCCATCAAAATTAACCTGGCACAGGGAAATGGGGTCAGATAAGAAACATAAATTTTAATAATATCGTACAAATGAGATTTTAACCTCCCACAGCTCTTTAAGACAGAAAGAGAATGAAAAACAATAACAATAAGAACACAAATATGAGAGGGAAAGGGGAGTTGGTTCATCCACATAGCATCCATGTAAATTTACCAAATGATAATTCACCAACAGTTCACAAAGCCATATATAATTAATACTAATGATCTACAAGTTATACACATTTAAGCGGCATTAAGTCTAAACCGTCTTCCCTAACATGCAAAAATTCCAATTTCATTTTCATTCAACAAAACTCTCAACTGTTCATAACATGCAGAAATTCCATTTTTCATTCAAAATAAAATTGATGCAAAAACTGAAAAGTGTCATTGAATCATAAGAAAATATAAGGCATAACTTAAGATGATCGAAGAAATGCCAAAAACATCTACCCGGACTAGCTTATAAACTACTGGATCAGAAGCTTGTTCTGGGGCAGCAAAATCTGAGGTAGGCTTACTAGCTTCATTCCCTAGAATGTTGCCTTGCTTACTTCTCTCCATCCCAATTGCTGATTCCATGGAATATTCACCACATGCAATTCAACTCCACAAACTGACAGATAAAAACCAAAATACATGAAACCAAAACACAAAATTAAGTACTGATCAAACTCTCATTGAAGTTCAGTCACTTACTAAAGTTCAGTCGCTGCTCAACTCTCATAATCAACACTTATCTCTGTGTGTTGAAAACTCCCCCTTTTCTGAAAAACCTTCAAAATAATTTTTCCTTTGCCTGTTAGAAAACAACTGAAGAGGATTTAGCTCCTTAATGTCAAGTGCTTATAGTTAAAAAGGCTGATTCTAGTTCATAAGGCTCCATTTCACTAAGGGAATGCTTGATTATAGCTCAGGTTTGGGGCTGGAATCAAGAATTGGAGTTAGGGCATCATCATCTTGGAGCTGGGGTTGTGAAGGAGCACTGCCAGCGTTACTGAAGCATTTATGGAATTGGAAGTAGCCATTTGTAGCAAGTAAAAATGGAGAGGCAATGGTGTGGGGTGGGGAGGAGACAAACCGGTGCCCGTAGGTGGAGAAATACTCCAATTGGAGAAATCAGAAGTGATAAGTAAAAGAAAAGAGAAAACAGACGAACCTCAAAACAGCGAGAAGCGAAAGAAAAGAGAAAACAGGCGAATCTCAAGCTGCGGGTGAACAATTGGAGTCTCCGGGCGCCGGTAAGTGTCAGCCGACGACAAGGACGACGGAGGAGAGATGGATTCGTGACTCGTGGGGAACAAGAAACGTGAAAAGGAATGAAGAGAGAGATTTGTTTAGAGTTTAGTTTTTTTTTTTTTTTTTTTTTGATTAGGTAAAGATTCGAGGCCAGACAGACCTGGATCTCGAAGGCCGACAAGTCGGCAGACGGATAACCGTCATAAACAAACAAAAATACAACGAAGGTGCAAAATACAAGCAAAGCGCTCTACAAAGTGAAACTAAACCAGAAGAGATGAGGACGTAGACGAACGAACGAAGTCAAGCGCTACCCAGAAGCAACACCGCAGACCAGCGGTACATCAGGAGTCACCTGTGGACAGTGAAGACGATCCTCCAAGGAAACAGTGTTCCGGGAAAAGGAGACGCCTAGATACACACTGCCACGACCCCGGCCTGTCCCGACATCGAACAGCCAGAACCCCATCAACCGGAGAAGAAAGTTCAGTCCCCCAAAACGCAGAGCCACACAACACCTGCATTGAACGCACCAGAAACCCTATCGGGATTTTAGCTAACCCTAACGGGATTTATTTATAGCAAGATGATAGTGATTTATAATTATTTATTAATTTTATTCAATACTGTAAGAATCAACCAAGCAATATCTAACACCCCTTTTTTTCTTTTAATTGTGTACAATGGGTCAAGCAAAGCTTGGGCCCAAAGGAAACACAATCGGGTTCCTAAGCCCAATGAGAGCCTGAGACAAAGGTTTCCACAGAGGTTGAACGAGGCAGCACCAGAATACGACCATGGCAACCGCCGAGGAGGGCAGCGACGGCCAAGGGGATGGTGAGCGCGCCCGGAGAAGCGCAGCAAAGGCGGAATCAAGGGACGCCGAATCGCAGACAGGCCAAGACGCATACGGGTATATTAAAAATTTTAAATTAACAATTAAGTGAAAAAATATGTATAATCATAAAATAAAAACAAAATCAAATGTTAATATTACAAAAAATATTGATTGAAAGACAACATAAATAAAGTTATAAAGGTGCATTATTATGTAAAATCTATAATAAAATAAAAACTTGAAAATACTTGAACTTGTAGAATGAGTCTTAAATACAATGATATGAATCCATCCATAAAAAAATGTAAAAAACACTGCTAAAAAATAAAAAAGAACTATGGATTAGATGAGAGACTATAACGAACATATAACAATTAATAATAAAGAAATATGAGCATAAATGAAGAAAATAAATACCAACTTAATGTAAATTATAAAAAAGCACACAAGCATAAGAAATTACCGTCTTCTAAGCTTGAAAGGCAAATGAGTGTTTGAAGGAGTAATATTACTACATAAGATGATCTTTGGGGTGGTTATAAGTCTAGTATCATTATACAAACCAGTCGACTGGTCTATATTTCTATGCAACATGATGAGAACATCGACCTTGAGCTTCAAGTTGTGATTTGGGAGACCAAAACATTTAATACTATTCAAAAGTAACCGGTCTACATGGTTAACAGAATAAAAGTAATATGTATAAATTTGTAAGTTTAAAAATGTAAAAGTCTATCATGCATATAATTAAACATATTATAAATCAATCGAAAGTGGTTAGAGGGAGCAAGTTAACATAGCATAGAGCTATCTAGCACTTTTATTCACCACCTAAGACACCTCACAATCAAACAAAATAAACAATGTGCTGCCTTTGTTATCGACAATCCTCACTTTCACTTTAAATCTAATATTATAAATTGTATAGATAGTAATATTACTAATATATATACACAATAGATCAAATGTACATAACCTTTATTGTATATCATGTTAATAAATATGTGCCACTAGATTAAGAAGATCAACGAATGATATTAAAAGTAACTTTTGATTATTTGTTGTTATTATTGAGAAATTATTCGATGGTATTGAGCGATTATTTATTAGAATAAAATTTACATTTTTTACACTATTTGTACAGACAAATAATTGCATATTATGTGAAAACGGGCTAATTATAATCAAGAAAAAATATATTGTTTGTATATAGTAATGCGCGCGGGTAATGGAAAAGAAATTGCCCAATTTTTTCCGTTAGATATATATATATATATATATATATATATATATATATATATATATATATACATCGGGATGAGAGACATGTCTTTCTTTTTGCATGTAGTGCATCATAAAGACTCGCCCCATTGCCTTATGTCTTTAGTACAATATAAGCAAGATATGTAAAATCAATCGTGCATATTTTCAATGGAAACGATAATAGCAAGATTGACAACTTGACATACATAATAGGAGTAGAATTGGATTATAAACATTTTGTAAATATAAAAGGATAAAGTATAAAAACAAAAACAAAAAATCATAAGCAAAAAGAAATACGGTTTTGATTTTGCTTATTTCATCCAAAGTCTTCTTATCTAAGGGATGTAGAAAACAATTGGTTGCAGACTTGCAGCCGAAGACTGGCTTGAGCTTTGTAAAGTAGTTTTTGTAGTAGAATCTCCTATATTATCCCTAAATCTGCATGCAATATTTGATTATATTTTGTGTGTATCTTATACAATACGAATCTGAATTTTCACGTAAATTCTCATATTTGAAAATTATCTTCAAATTTGATTTTGATTCCAACATAGATTGTTGGGCACTCCACAATCGAATAATCCATATACGAATTTCTCAATCCTCTTTGTTATGAGTGATATATTTGATGAAAGCAAAGGAACCACCGATATTAAATCTATAAAAAGAAATACAAAAGAAAATTTGAGTGAGAAAAATAAAGCAAAGAGGATTCTTTATAGAATGACAATAAGTGTAAATTACTTGAAAATACAAATGAAGTTGAAGATGAAACCAAGAATGAATGTTACATCACTTACATGATATATAAAGAAAAATTTTGTTTGGTGTCCCTGAGTTTTTGACAATTTCGGTTGGTGTTCCATACTTGTTTTTGTTCGGATGGTACTCTTGAGTTTTATTAAAAGTTCGGCTTATAACAAAAACTTATATTTTCTTCGTTTTTAATGAATAAAACCACCTTTTATTATACCTTTCTTCACAAAAAAAAAAAACTGTTTACTTTTAACATTGAACAAAACTACCTATTATCTAACTAAATTCAATACAAAAGGGACAAGCTCACATTTATTTTTAAAATTGTACAAAATCATATATTATTTCCAAAAAATTTATCGTAAAATCACACTTGTTTCCAAAAAAAATTAGAACAAAATTACTATGGGTTTTTTAAATTGTACAAAAGATCTATTATTTTTTCATACTTTGCAAAAACAAAAAAAAACACTAATTATTTTCCAAAAAAAATATTTAACACCTATTATTTTCCAAAATAATAGGTGTTAAATATTGTATGAATTTTTATAATAATCTTAATCATGCTACATACACATATAAATTATTAAATTATTGTATGAATTTTTATAATAAAATATCATATTTATACCACAATTTATGGTTTTCTTTCAATATATTTTAAAAAAATTATTTATTACATATACCGGGGAAATTATTTTTTCCCAACAAACAATTTCGCCCCCCCCCCCCCTCTAGTGAATCATGCGGCCGCCATTGGAAACGAATGGTGATGACAACATGTGCGAGAGAAGCTGAGGTGAGGGAGCGATATGGGTGTGGAGCAACGATAGTTGACGATCGAGTGTTTTATAATGAACGAGAGGGTCGAGGAAGTGGCAAGGCGGTAGGTAGTGGACGTCGGCGGTGATAGTGGAATCAAGCGAACATGAGAGAGCTGAGAGATTTTTTTTTATTAGGAAATGATTCGGGCGAGCAAGCTCTACCCGACAGCATCCTTGCGGATGAGGTCTAAAAGACCTAAATCGTTGTGAATATCGACTCCCCGGGCAGAGTGGCAAATGTATGCAACCTTATCACTTTATCGGCCACTCTATTGCCCAAACGGGGCACATGAAAGAAGGAAACTTCTTTCAAAGTCGATAGCAGAAGTTTTACATCAGATAATATTAGCTCAATTTTCCAAGGACATTTACTTTTTCTGTTTAAGTGGTCAGTGATTATATTAGAATCGCCTTCGATGTGGATTTTGTCAATATTGAGATGAATAACGTGTTGGATTACCATCTTTAGAGCAAGAGCTTCCGCTTTGAGAGGGCTTTGTTTACCAAGTTTTTGATAACACGTCCGTATTGGTTGACCATTCCAGTCCCAGATTATGGCGTCCGTCGTACTTTCATTATTTGTTAGCGTTGATACATCAAAATTAAGCTTAAGCGTACCCATTGGGGGTTTGCGCCACAAAATCCTTCTTTGGTTTTTTTTTTCGGGGGGGGGGGGGGAAGTAATTATGTGGGAGTATGGGGAATTCCTCGTCTAGACCAGCCTCTGGCAAGGCTGTTTTACTCCAATTATCGATATGGAAGTTAATCAAGCGTAAAGTTATGTCTTTCCGCGAAATGGGGACCTGCCGAAACAAAAGTTGGTTTCGAGTATACCAGACAGACCACTAAGAAAAGGCAAGCATCTCCTTGGCCGACGAATTGAGATCGTTCCCAATTAATGACAGGATAGGTTTAATGTCACGAGATTGGACTATTAAGCTTGTAATAGTTGATTGTACGCAAGAAGGGAATTGATAGATATAGCTTACAAATGGACATTCCATGAGGAGGTGAACTTCATCTTCAACCGCACCATTGCACAGACTACACTTGGAAGGGATAGAGGCACCCATACAGGAAAGCCTAGAGGCAGTTGGGAGACCATCATGAGAAAACTTCTAAAGAAATTTTTTGACCTTTAGCGGAATGTTCACTTTCCATATCCATGCATTGTCGTCTAAGTGTAGGGATGATTGAGCTGTTATTAATTTGTATGCGCTTGTAGTGGTAAATCACCAAGCTCTATCGGGCCACCGGTAAAGTCGATCATCAAAATGAGAAGCGGGTAGCAGAATGTCTATAATTTCATTTACTATGCAATTAGATAGCGCAAATTGCAACTTCTGTGTCCACCATCTACCTCTCATAATGTAGTCACTAACAGTTTCGTCGATGTTATTGATTTGAGGACAATTATCTCTCGATAGCAGAGGAGAGGTTGTTATCCAATTATTAGTCCAGAACTTGATTGATTTTCCATTTCCAACCGACCAAATAAACCCCATCTTAAATTTGTCGATGAGAGTTGTCAGCTTGGCCCACTGCCAGGAGACGCCCCCACTATTCGTGTATTCGAAAATGTTAGCAGAGCGAAGATATTTGTGTCTAATCAAAGTAACCCAGACATTATTCGGTTCAGCCAGAATCTTCCATAAGAGTTTCATTTGGAGGGCTTCATTCATCTCTTTTGATTTCCGAAGCCCTAACCCCCCCCCCACTGTTTTGGTCTACAAATCCTATCCCAGCTTATAAGCGACCGATGTTGAAGATCCTTATTTCATAAGAAAGTATGATTAATCTGATCAAATTCTTTGTGCATTGCGGGGAGCAGGGGCGGACCCAGAAAGTTTTTAGCGGGGGGTCACAATAATAGTCGACAATAAGATCGAGAAAAAAATCGCAAAACACAACGTAATCGATAGTACAAACTAGTGTCAACCTATGATTTCGAAAATACTACAAATATATAATACGAAAATAAGGATAAAAAAAGAAAAATAAAGATATAAAACGCAATAAATAAACATTGTATTATTAACATGTAATAATGTATAACTAGATATAAAAAAAATTAAACTTGCGTAACTTCTTACCATATTCTCAAAATAAGTAATACAGTATAAAATATAAACTATGATTTCGAAACTCTCGAGATGAACTATAATATGTGAATGTCAATTTAAGTAAAATATTAAAGTATTATAGTATATTGAAATAAAACTAAAGTGATTACACTGTTGTAATTTTCAAACATTCATAACTTTTTACTCAGATGTCGGATTAGAGCGTATTATATATCAAAACGAACTAACGAAGCTATCGACGAGGAGAATACACCTATGTAATTTGTCGAATGAGGAGAGGGTCACGTGACCCCCTAGGTCCGCCTCTGTCGGGGAGTATGAAATTTTGCATAATATACAACCGTTTGGCTGATGAGAGAACCGAGGGATAGATGAACAGACTACAGAGAGCGGCAATGACTAGCTATTGCCCCTCCAATACCATACCCCTGATAACTTGCTGTTTTTGGCCAAAAAATTGGACCGGTCCTAGTTTTGTAAAATTTGAACCTCAGGGTCTATTTTTGCAAAATGGCTAATTTTTTTGGTCTATTTACTACCTTTCCACTTTTATATAGTATCACAAAACGATGTCTCTCTCCTCATTCCTTCTCACGTTTCTTGTTCCCTCGCGAGTCTTCATCTCTCCTCCGTCGTCCTTGTCATCGGCTGACACTACCGGCGGTCAGAGACTCCAGTTCTTCACCTGCAGCTTGAGATTCGCCTGTTTTCTCTTTTCTTTCACTTCTCGCTGTTTTGAGGTTCGTCTGTTTTCTCTTTTCTTTTACTACTCACTTCTTGCTCCATTTTCCAATTGGAGTATTTCTCCACCTACGGGCAACGGTTTGTCTCCTCTCTCCTCCCCCATTGCTTCTCAATTTTAAATTGCTATAAATGGCTACTTCCAATTCCATAAATGCTTCAGTAACGCTGGTAGTGTTCCTTCACAACCCCAGCCCCAAGATGATGATGCCCTAACTCCAATTCTTAATTCCAGCCCAAAATCCGAGCTCTATCAAACATTCCCCTAGTGAAATGGAGCCTTATGAACTAGAATTAGCCTTTTTAACAATAAGCACTTGACATTAAGGAGCTAATCCTCTTCAATTGTTTTCTAATAGGCAAAGGAAAAATTATTTTGAAGGTTTTTCAGAAAAGGGGGAGTTTTCAACACACAGAGATAAGTGTTGATTATGAGAGTTGAGCAGCGACTGAAATTTAGTAAGCGACTGAACTTCGATGAGAGTTTGATCAGTACTTAATTTTGTGTTTTGGTTTCATGTATTTTGGTTTTTATCTTTCAGGTTGTGGAGTTGAAGTGCATGTGGTGAATAGTCCATGGAATCAGCAATTGAGATGGAGGGAAGTAAGCAAGGCAACATTCTAGGGAATGAAGCTAGTAAGCCCACCTCAGATTTTGCTGCCCCAGAACAAGCTTCTGATCCAGTAGTTTATAAGCTAGTCCGGGTAGATGTTTTTGACATTTCTTCGATCATCTTAAATTATTCCTTATATTTTTACATGATTCAATGACACTTTTCAGTTTTTGCATCAATTTTATTTGAATGAAAAATGGAATTTCTGCATGTTATGAACAATTTAGAGTTTTGTTGAATGATGATGAAATTGGAAATTTTTGCATGTTAGGGAAGACAGTTGAAACTTAAATGCCACTTAATGTGTATAACTTGTAGAGCATTAGTATTAATTATATTTGGCTTTGTGAACTGTTGGTGAATTATCATTTGGTAAATTTACATGGATGCTATGTGGATGAACTAACTCCCCTTTCCCTCTCATATTTGTGTTCTTATTGTTATTGTTTTTCACTCTCTTTCCATCTTAAATAGCCGTGGGTGGTTAAAATCTCATTTGTATGATATTATTAAAATCTATGTTTCTTTTCTGTCAGAGCACTGTATCTGACCCCATTTCCCTGTTCCAGGTTGATTTTGACGGGACATTAGTTCCTGCTACAGACAATGAACTAATGGAGGTTGAAGATTTTTTTGATTATGAAAACAGCCAGATACTTTCAGCTTCTGATGCTGGATTTGGTTTCGGCAACGATGATTTGCCTGATAAACATTTATCTCATGAAGTTGGAGGTGAACTTACTCTTTCTGTAGTGGTCATGTTAGGGTCTTTTGTAGTAGCAAACTAGCAACGCCATGGGTCATGATGCTATGTTTTCCTATTATGGTCATGTGTAATTCAACTTCTCTATGGTATTGCTGTCTTTGCGATCACGTGCTTCGTTCAATGCACCTGGATTCCATGTCTAATTGGTATTTTTTTCCCTCTGTTTTTGCCTTTTTATAGCTTTTTCAGAGTTCGAGAACTCCAAAGGTGGAGAAGAACAGCTAAATTCCAATGTTGAGGTATCCCTTATTTTGCTCATCACTAACTCATAAGCACTCAAATGCCATTATTAAATCTGCAAAGTGAATTCCTGTTTTGATTTCCATTTTTTGCCTGCTGTTTCAATTTACTGATTCCTTAAGCCATCAAGTTATACATGGAAACCTTGCTTATTTTATGCATCCTTATAGTGTTCAAGTCATGAAGCTAAGATTCATGTTGTAGTCGATGAAGAAATATATGCAATAATGCAGTTTTTGTACCTTGATTTCAACATCTACGTCAGACGATATATGCACTCGTGTATTTATGATCACAAACGTTTTTTGAAATTGGTTGCCTTTTCAACCTGCTTTCTTTACTCTTTCCTGTTGTAGTGTGATGATGATACGATACAAATAGTCGCAGAGGAAGAAAGACATCAAGCTGCAAGTGACCTTCCTGTTCACCCATCTACCCAGGTCAATATTGGAAAACCCCATTTTGATCAGCATGAGAATTTGAATGTCATGGAGAGCAAGGATCCAAGTGAAATCCCTGTGGGAGGCATGTTGTCCACATCTGGCTCAACCTTGCATGATATAGGGACCAATCCATCTGGGAGCCATAGAGATCAGCATGAGAATTTGAATGTCATGGAGAGCAAGGATCCAAGTGAAATCCCATTGGGAGGCATGTTGTCCACATCTGGCTCAACCTTGCATGATATAGGGACCAATCCATATGGGAGCCATAGAGATTCCTTACACATGCAGGACGAAGTTACGAAAAATGAAACTTCAGCTTCTAATGTCTCTACTAGTTTAAAACCGGACTTCTCTCTTCTGAGGGGGGAAATAAACTTGGACAATTTTACAATTAGGGGACTTCAAGAAACTTTTAGGGCCACCTTTGGTAGAGAAACGACGGTTAAGGATAAGCAATGGCTTAAGCGCAGAATTGCCATGGGACTTGTTAATAGTTGTGATATTCCAATGAGAAGCTTTACTATTAAAGATAACAAGTTGGTAAAGAATGTTGGGGATGAAAAATGTGAAAAAGTGGATGCTGTTTTGGTTGGAGACACTGGGCTTTCGGGTGATGCTATGAAAGATTTATATGTTGACTCTGACAATAAGACAGAGGATGCTAAGAGCACAGGATTGAGAAGTTTGTTAGCTGAGAATGCTCCCGATGATAATAGCCCTATTGACCAGAGAGCAGCTAAAAGAGTTCGGAAGCCCACAAAGAGATACATTGAAGAGATATCTGATCTGGAAACAGAAGAAGCGGTTGAAAGGCCAATAGCCCCAGACAAGCATTCAGGAGTGATTGAAGACTCATCAAGTTCAGCAGTTAGACCCTCTTGGAAAGGTAGATCTTCATCCATTGGTATTATCATGAGAACCGACTTGCTATGGGGATCTGGATTTCAAGTCCCTCGTGTTTCTAGAATTCGAAGATGCCGTCCAAGGAAAGGCATTATCACACTCACAGTAAGTGGAATTATTTTTGTGAGATTCTTGTGGTTTTCCTTGTTAAAAAATGCTCATTATTTTAGTTTTCTTTGTCATCTTCATTGACCTGGAATCGATTTTGAGGCTAAATAACAAGATTTCCTTCAAACAATGAATTTCCATTCTGTGGACAATCCAATTTCTGGAATTTCAAAAGAGTAAAAATTCTGTGTCAATTCGTGCATGATGATGCTTTCTTAGTTCCTCTTTGTGATAGCATCGTACCTGATTGTTAAGCTAAGGCTGCCAAGCACTATGAATCATTTTGGTATGATACCCTTGGTTTTTCAGTAGGTTCAAATGAGTTAATGCGAAATGGAGTAGGTATGCTCTAGGCAACTTATTAGGTGTATGCATTGGTTCAGCCTGTCCAAAGTGCAAGGTTCGGGAAAGGGCGAATTGCTACCCACTTCCTCCCACACAATTAGACTTGAGTAATTTTACATTCAAACTCATATATTAAAATAAACTCTCTACAGCATTGCAAACCTGAAATATTTGAAGTTTGATTTGCTGGCATGTCCACTGTGTTCTGTGTGAAATGCATATTTTTAAAAAAGCAAGATTTGGGATCTTACATTTTGTGTTGTTACTGTAAACCCTGACGTTTGTTGAAATTCCAGCCTTGTGGATTGGAAGCTGAACTAGTGAAGGATGCTGCTAAAGTTGATGATATTCAGCTTGATGAAATTGGTGGACAACAAGTTTCAGAGGGTAGTAGAGCTGTTTCTTTCACAGAGTTGGTAAGCATAGATCTGATTATATGGGTTCTTCCTTTTCCCTCATACGTCTGTATTGACATCACATATATGAGTAATATTATAAATGAATATTTCATGCTGAATAAACACAATATTGACAGTATTGCCAATTTGCCATTGTTGTAGCTGTGTTGCATCTTCATATTATTTGTTGTTGTCATGGTAGTGTGTAAAGGTTAGCTTTGATACATGCAGGGAAGTTATAGCATGAGTTTCCAGTAATGTCCATCTTTTGAGTTTTGATATATTGGACAGTTAGGAATACAGTTCACACCATTTTGGCCTATTCATGTGAAGGACACTTCCCTTGAAAAATGAAAACTTCTATCTGTGATGAAGCCTTATATGTTGTTATGTGTGATCATAATGAGAAAGAATGATGCCCCAGCTAGCCAGCCCCCCGTCCCGCCCCAATAAATAATACAATAATTATAATTATAAAAATCAGTGTAGCGGTCATTTACTCCCTCTGCAACAAAATATTTTTTCTCTTCTTTTTTCCTAGGTTTTTGTAGCTATTTTCACCTGTTATTTTTCTTCTAAATCCAGTCCTTGAAAATCCGCTGATGTTTTGTGTTATGACCCAACATGTGAAATTCTTCCCACATACACTTGTGATATTGGGAGAGAACTTGGTACTCGGAAGCTTCACTAAACTAGTTCTTTAAACTTCTCTTTCTTTTTTAGGGACTTGTCTCATTCCTTTGAAGCACTGTCCCTGAATATAGTCACACTTGTTCGTTGCAGCCTAGGGATGAAGAAAAGAGTGAGAAGCTGTGTTCTGAAATTGATGATGTAGCTCAAAATCAGATGGCAGAAGAATTGCAGGAGCACATTTCTGCAGATTCTTCTGGGAACAATTCAAACGGCGATTTAACTGCAAAAGGTGGAACGAGAAGGAAGCATCATCGTGCTTGGAGTCTCTCCGAGGTTGTGAAGTTGGTTGATGGTGTATCTAGATATGGAGTTGGACGATGGTCTGAGATCAAACGTGTTTCATTCGCCTCCTATTCACACCGTACCTCTGTTGATTTGAAGGTATAATTCACAAAAAGTGGCTGACAAAACCTGCGTTTTGAAAACTTTTTTTTTTACATGACAGCTCAATTTTGCAGGATAAATGGAGAAACCTTCTCAAAGCTAGCCTTGCTGCCATGTCATCAGACAAAGGAGTAAGTAGTTATAAATTTATTGATTTTCTATACTTGTATACCTTCTTTGCAACTCATTGAAATAAAACGAGTGATCAGTGAACTTTTTGGCGAAAATTAATCAGGGCACAAACAATTGATTTTGTAGGACTTTATTTCTACCTAGATTTCCCCGTTGTTCCTTAAGGGTGTATTTGGTAAGACATTCTTGTATCGATAACATCAATAAGAATAGTTGAGAAGATGTTACGGGGTGATAATGAGCGGGCAATACTTGCAAACCAAAATTCATCCTTGCCACGTTATCCAGACGCACATTGTACTTGCTTTGGTAGATTCAAAAGCCATCATCTTTTGGTAATCCTGTAGTGAAATTCACACGTCATGGTTGTGTGAACTTTTGCAGATGAGCCACCGGCAGGAACAGCCGCAGCAGAGAAAGCCAACATCAATGCCAATCCCAACGCCCATTCTACTCAAGGTAAGAGAGCTTGCCGAGATGAATGGACAGGTGCCCCGAAACTTCAAAGCAAGCAGCGGAAATGGAAGGGCGGGTGTAGTTGAAAACTAGAGGACGCTGAAACGCAAAACTGTCTGCACTTGTATATATCCCATGATGATGAGTATGTCTAATAATATCCCGGAAACTGTGGTAAGCGCTTGTGCTGCAAGCTGTGCAGATGACGATGCTTTCAGAGTTCTTTACCACTCACTAAACATTAATGAACTCATCTAGTACAGTAGTACTAGTAGGTTTTTGCCATGTAGTATTGTGATAACTGATACGGAGTAAGATATAACTACAAAGATACAATTACAAATATCTTTATAGAAAAAAAAAGATATAATTAGAGTATAGTTTAAGAAGCTGAATTGAGAAGTTGTTTCCTAAATTAGAATGGATGAATTTTCTAATCCGTTTTAAGAAAGATTTTAAAACTATTAATTATCTAGCGATTTGTAATTATATTTCTTAGGGTTTATGCAATTGTTTCCTAAACTGTGGTACTCTTTTCTAATTTAGAATAGGTTAAGAAAGACCGTTTTTCAAATAGTTACATATTTCCTAAACTAGAATTCTTGATAAATATAAATCGTATTTTTAATTATATCTTTTTTTTTTCCTTCTATCAAGATATCTGTAATTATATCTTATCACAATCTATTATCTTTTATCCAAATATTACAAAATCTATCACAAACCACCAAATATATAAAACAAACTATATATATATACCCTTCATTGCTTCAATTTCACCTTGTTTAGTTTTCCTTTGCACACAAAAGATCTGTTATCAATGGCTGACTTTAACCAAAGTAGCTGGTCTCATGACTCTCATGTGTTTGGCATGGATCAGGGAACCGGCGGTCTTTACAATGTCTTAGTGATGCCGTCGATGCACCCCTCCGTCAGCGGCAATGTCTTGCTATTCCAAATCGTATACCGCTTCACGTTGCCTCCTGATGTAGACCCTCCTAATATTGCATCTCATTGTCGTAGTAGCTGGGACCTATGTGTTCCCGGGTTCCGTCTTAGCCTCCTTGTAGACGACATTGGCAGTTGGCTCAGCAGCGCTGGCGTTCTCTTCGGCGCCCGAAACGACATACTCCAAACGATCTTTGGCTCGACGTGGACATCAGAAACCATCCTAGCTATCTTTGTGGAGATTGAGACGCTTTCCGTGCAGCCTGACATTGATGAGTACGATGAGGCGGAGTTTGTGAGGGTGACACAGAAACCGGCAAGTCTAGAAGTCGTGGAGGCATTGGAGAAGGTCGTGGTTAGCGATGCAGAGAGGGAGATGAGTTGCGCGGTTTGCTTGGAAGAGTTTGCGCTTGGGTCCGAGTTGACGAAGATGCCATGCTCGCATGCTTTTCACGGGGATTGTATCGTTAAATGGCTTGAGTATCAATGTGTTTGTCCATTTTGTCGTTTCAAGTTACCGTCTACTGTTATGTTAGGTTAGGGCAGGTTGCCTTTGATGATTATCGAACCAAGATCACATGATTTCGTTATTTGAATGGTAGTGAATGTATACTTATATCATTACTTGCACATTATAAAATCTATAACAGCCGTAATTTGATTCAGCGAAGCTAATTGTCTTGGTTACATTTACATTGAAACAATCCTGATTACATTTAAACTAGATATTACATTGAAACTAGATATTATGATATGTAATTTGGTTCAAAACAAAATGGATTGTCTTCAATATTAAATATCAATACTAAAAATAAGATTCTTGCTAATTATATATATATATGGTGAATTTTGCACATTGGATCTTCAATCTTTGTTGTTATATCTCCACGTATTTGGTGAAGCCTTTGTATCACTTTTTGTTGTGATATCGCCCTGTTAATACAACATTGGTGACAATAATTTTTGAAACATAGCAATAAACTCTTGCCCATTACATCATTATTTAACTCATCCAAGCTCAATGTTTGTTTGATGACAATAACTTTTGAAGTTACATCACCAACAAAACATAAACCATCATCAATCGATTTCCATGCCCATCCAAATTTCACTATAAGCAACTTTCGCTCAATTTCTGCATAACAAATAAATAATAACAACTATTAAACATATGTTTATACTATCTTCAAGTGTCATCAATATTGTTAACAATTTTACATGGAAAAAATACATTAACACATGTCACCAATTGCACATTACATAACTTTTCATTGATTACATTTAGGGGTGGGCATGGGACGGGACGGGATTGGGGTAATCCCGCGTCCCGTCCCACATATTTTTTACGGGACGGGACGGGACTCGTCCCTCGTAAAATCTAATTTAGAAAATAGCACATGTACAAATTGAAGTAACTAAATTTAACATAATCCCATTTTGAAAGCATAATCATTTTTTTTTGGGAAAACTAATTAAAATACCCCTACCTTTGGGGGTATGGTAAAAATATATCATCAACTTTCAAATGTAATAAAAATATCCCGACCTTTGAGGGTAGTGGTAATATATTACCACAAGTTTTTTCACGAGTAAAAAATGCTGACAAGGCAGCCTACGCGGGTTTTTTACAAGGTTTTTTTAATAGTATCCTTAGGAAAAAAATAAAGAGTTGGACCAGGTTCATACCTAACGCCTTTTCCTCCATCATATCTTCTTCCGGGGACCGTAGTCGCCTCTTGAATTGTCTTCCAGGTCTTCTAGATAGCTCATGGTTCCTCTTCAATGTCAGTCTTCCTCCCTCGTGGTCGACTATCTTGAGTTGTCTCTCTCACATCATATCTTCTTCCGGGGACCGTAGTCGCCTCTTGAATTGTCTTCCAGGTCTTCTAGGTAGCTCATGGTTCCTCTTCAATGTCAGTCTTCCTCCCTCGTGGTCGACTATCTTGAGTTGTCTCTCTCACATCTTCTTCCCCTTTGATTCGTTCACGGAGTTGGGTGGGTAAGCTCCCCCCCTCTTTGTTGTTGTTGGTTTAGTTTTGTTGTCAGTTTGGTGTTAGTAATAGTCGTCTTGTGTTAATTTGAGGCAATTTTGACCAGATTAGTTGCTTGGTTGAATCAATTTCGCTTTTTGAGTTTAATTTGTTATTGTTTTATGATTTTTCCTAAGGAAACCGATCAAGAAAACCCAAGTTTAGTGCTAATTTGTAAAAAAAGGCTTCCACATATGTTGTCTTGTCAAAAAAAATTCACGTAGGCTGTCTTGTCAGTATTTTTGACCCGTGAGAAAACACAGAGTAATATATTATCATCACCCTCAAAGGTCGGGATATTTTTATTACATTTGACAGTTGAGGATATATTTTTACCATACCCCCAAAGGTGGGGGTATTTTAATTAGTTTTCCCTTTTTTTTTTTAGCAAAACAACAAATCATATATTCATATAGTCATCAAACAGAGCCTTTTGTACAACATCATTCCTAACAATAGCACTAAACAAGTAAACAGTGAGGTGAGCGACTTCATTTGCTTCATGCAGAACATCACTACTGCTTCAGTTGCTTATATAGCCTCACACTCTTACAGAAAGTTTTTATTAAAATTGTTAGATATTTTTAATCTTTTTTTATTTATTTGAATGTTAGATTTAAATCAATGTTAATGTATAATATAAATATACTCTTAGATATTTTTTTTAATTTAAATTATATATATGCGGGACGGGACGGGATTTGCGGGACGAGAACTCTCCGCCCCGCGTCCCGTCCTGCGTATTTTTTACGGGATGGGATTGAAATTTTTTTTCCTAAATCCCACCGGGATCGGGACGGGACGGGATTTGCGGGATTTGTGCCCACCCCTAATTACATTAATTAGAAATGTTACATGTCACCAATCTCATACGTACCAAGTGCTAAATTGTATTCAAGATATTCAACAATATTGTCACCAATTAACTATCACACTTATATGTTTATACTGTCATCAATGTTACCAAGTATACATGAAAAAAAATCTATTAACACTTGTTACCAATTACACATTACTCAAATTTTCGATGATATCAATCATGAGAAGGTCTATATGTCTCCAATCTTATACTACCAAGTTCTAAATTGTATTCAAGCTATTCTACAATATTATCATCAACTAACTATCAAACTTATATTTACACATGTCGATCAACAATTACACATTACTTAAATTTTCAATGATGAAAGTCATCAAAAGAGCTATATGCATGTCACCAATCTCTTACCAAGTTCTAAATTTTATTTGTGAATTCTGGTCATTGTATTAATATTGGTTTACTGTGGGTTTGTACAAGGTTGGTCCTACGGTTGCCGTGACCCTGTTCTATAATAAATATTAAGTTCTGCTAATAACAAAAATATAACACAAAAATATAAAATTTGTTTTATAAATTATATTTTTCTTAATTTTAACATATAACATATCAAAGACTTGATTAAACCAGCAAATATTTTTCATCCTTGTAACAAAAGCAAAGTCTTCCATATGGGCACTACTCTCTCTCTCTTGATAGAAGAATACCATTTTTTTTTGTTAAGATAGAATTCGGGTGTTGCAAAACTACCCAATAACCGTCTCTTTAAAAAAAAAATTGTGATAGAGGATTATGTTAAAAAAAGACTATATACATATAAAACCAGACCCAAATATTATGGGGCCCTGTTCGGTCGGATCACATGAATCGCACTAAGGCCGGCCCTGGGTTTGTATATGAATTTGTAAATTTTAAAGTTTGTACTTTGTATTGTTTTTGGTTCGTCCTTACTAGTTTGTATTATTTTGAGTTATTTTTCCTATTTACGAGCATATTTCCTAAACTAGAATCTTTGATATAGATAAATCATATTTTTATTTATATCTATTTTCATCTATCAAGATATTTGTATTTTGTAAATTTTTTTGGTAATATTGTAATTTGTAATTATATCTATTATCAAAGTGGGTATTTAGTAGTAATTCCCCTTATATCTTGAGAATCTATTTTATCTTTATCTAAATATTACAAAATCTATCAAGAACCACTAAATACATAATACAAACTATATATAACCTTCATTGCATCAATTTCCTCCTGTTTAGTTTTCCTTACCACACAAAAAATCAGAATCTCTTATCAATGGCTGACTACAACCAAACTGGATGGCCTAATGTTATTCATACGGATCAGGCAACCGGCGGTTTTTACATCGTTTCATTTACGCCGTCGATGCACCCTTCCGTCGACGGCAACGTCTTGCTATTCCAAATCAAATACTACTTCCTATTGCCTCCTGATGTACACCCTCCTAACATCAACCCTAATTGTAGTAGCTACTGGGACCTATGTGTTCCCGGGCTTCACCCTAGCCTCCTTGTAGACGACGTCGGCAGTTGGCTCAGCCGCGCTGGCGTTCTCTTCGACGCCCACAACGACATACTCCAAATGATCTTTGGCTCTACATGGACGTCAGAAGCCATCCGCGGTATTGCTGTGCAGATTGAGGCTACTCGCGTGCAACCTGAGATCGATGAGGCGGAGTTGGTGAGGGTGCAAGCGGAGCTTTCGATGAGAGAATATAGGTTGACACAGAAGCCGGCAAGTATAGAAGTCGTGGAGGCGTTGGAGAAGGTCATGGTTAGCGATGCAGAGAGGGAGATGAGTTGCGCGGTCTGCTTGGAAGAGTTTGCGCTTGGGTCTGAGTTGACGAGGATGCCATGTTCGCATGCTTTTCACGGGGATTGTATCGTTAAATGGCTTCAGTATCAATGTGTTTCGAGTTACCGTCTAGTGTTATGTTAAGTTAGTTCAGGTCGCCTTCGATAATCATTGAAACAAGATCACATAGTTTGATAATTTGAATGGTAGTGAATGTATAGTTGTATCTTTACTTGCACATTATAAAATCTATAAAAACCGTAAATTGATTCAATCTTCATAACGATCGACTATGATTGGATTCCAAACCTGAAAAAGTGGTGAAAACGCGAAAAAAGCAGATGATTTTGAACTCCAATCACTCAATATGAAAAAGTACAATAACAACATTACCAACAACAACTCAGTCTATCTCGTGATTAAGCGGGCCTGGCCAAATTAGTCGATAGAGTGTTTCCGATAGACCCAAAAATAACAGAACAAATGAACAGAATGATAACAGATAGAACAATATGAAAAAATGAGTCCTAGATGTGGGTGGATAGGGGGAAAGAATAAACAGACCTGAGTTCGAATATAAACAGAGCTGAGTTGCATTTCCACTGCTTATTCAAAATCAAAATCAAAGCTACATGTGTAATGGATGGAAAGATTGGCTCCCAACCAATGCTTCGTTTGTCTCAAATCCAAAAAGTGTCAGTCATCAGCCATACACAGTTTTAGGAACTTAGCGCGGTTTCTTCTTTTTCAAAGGGCACAGACGGAATGGACAAATAGCTCATTAGTTTTCAGCATACCACCACACACCATGATTGAAGTTTGAAGAGAAAAGTGCAACCCTCATTCGGAATCACTCATAGAAGCATTGGTCGATGCATTCTGTGCTTCCAGGAGCTGCATTTGGCGCTCTGCGTGTTCCCTTTCACATTGGGTGATTCCCATTATTATGTCAAGCATGGTACCTGTTGTCCCGAAGAAAACAAGGGGTGCCAATGATTTCTTCTTTATCCCAACTGGAATAGCTAGTAGAGCTCCTGCTACAGAGAACACCCATGTTCCCAACGCACTGCACGGTATCAGTTATAATGGCAGTGTCAGTTCAAACTAGTATATTAACATATCAAAGCTTTACAAATTCAAATTGAACCTAACTACAAGTTACAAACACTACTCGAAGAGGTAAGTCATCTTTTTAGCACTTCCTAGTTAATCTGCATAATCCCAAGTTCCAAAGAATGGCCTGAAATGCAGGTTGAGAATGTGAAACCTACCAAAGAATTGCATTTCTGAAACAAAAGAAATGTGGAAACCATAAGGGAGCTACGTATCCCCAAAGCTTAACCCATAATATTGCTGCAAGATATGACACTATTTCAGACACATCTCGATAGCACAGCCCAATCAGATGGCAGGACTAGAAGATGGGCATGGCAGAAACAATTCATCACCCAACGATAGAGAACTGACCAAGAA
Source organism: Persicaria tinctoria (assembly GCA_037127255.1). Classification (NCBI taxonomy): domain Eukaryota; kingdom Viridiplantae; phylum Streptophyta; class Magnoliopsida; order Caryophyllales; family Polygonaceae; genus Persicaria; species Persicaria tinctoria. The sequence goes on from JBANSL010000012.1 coordinate 16,689,741, forward strand.
AACGAAAAGTTGAATCATATTGTGGAGGGATGAAATGTTCAGAAGAGACACATCGGAAAGAGTTAACTGGACTTAATGAAGAAAGTGGCAATAGTCTTTACTAACTACCGGCAATTACACGATGTCAGAACTTTATAAGAGAAGGGGAAGATGGCATTGTAGGGGTATCCTGGAAAGATTTTGGTCATTTTTGTTCTGCTGTTTATGAGCAGAGGTCATCAGGAGAAAGATTGACTTTGGCTTGTAAGTTAGTTTTCTTGGAAATCTAAACTTCCTTCTTCCATCCAATTGTGCTTTGTGTGTGTTACAACCAACTATTCCTTTCAGAACTGCAGTTGAGATTGCTGAGCTCCATTGATACTCCTCGTTCTTAACTGATCTCCTAGACCATCTTGTTTCAGACTACATAATTTGATTTTTCGTCTCCATATACCAGAAACCCAACATAGACTTCTCAATACCTGTATTTCATTTACCACTAGATGTTGCAATCAAAGACAAGAACCAGTTAAGAAGTTTGGGCTTTTCCAGGACAAATCTAAAACATCAACTTTCATCTAGAATCTAGATCCTCCGGCAACTCCTATCGAATATACAGTGACGTCATCTAAAGAGGAAAACAAGTAATAACGCAACATATCAAGTTATAATGCAACATATCCATACAAAATTTCAACATTTCCATCTTCCAAATCAATATCAAAATTTCATCTTTCAGCAAAACCTACCATTTACCACACACATGGAAACTCAAAGACTATTAGCGCAAGAAAGAGGATATTGAGATAAAAGGAAAACAGGTTCAAATCCAAATAGTGACATGCCCATTTGACTACAAACTTCACCCACACAAAAAACATGAAGCACAGCCAGACAACAACTATACACTCCATAGCTCTCAAATAATCATAACCTCAACAGCTTCTAAGTTCTAACAAGGGTTGAAGTGATACAAATAACTTTTGCAACTCCACGAGAGTTGAAAATGATCGCGTGAGCCAGATATGTAGCATTTGCCTTCTGAATGTAAATCTAAAACCCAAAACCAATGACCATACAAAAGCCATCCACTTCAATATATATAGAACAAAGATGCAAACACCAGAAAGGCAGAAACCCTAAAGGTCCAGGTAAGAAATACTTTATGGGTGCAATTTGGAATGGCCAGAGCACAATTTGCGTGAGTGCGAAGAAAACCCAGACATCGAAAAATGGATAGTTTAAAGCATCAGCCATCAAGCACCAATTTCACTGATATGAATAAGGAGAGGGAGAGATTACTCACTTGGAGACGGTGCAATCTTCAAGGTGCTTAACTTCTTCGCCTGCCATCTCCTTTCAAGCTGCTTCTAATATCTTTAAAACCTCCTTCTGCTTCAAACAAAATCTAGATCAAAAAATAAATAAATTCGTCATGATCTTACCGACAGGGTAAACCGTAAACCTATAATCATCCCTATCGCACGAACAAAATCGAATTGAAACCCTAGGAACGCAGGATGGATTGACATAAAGGTAATCAACAAAATCTAATGAACAATACCAATAAACAAAGCAGCTGCAATAAAAGAAATATTGCCTATAAAAAGTTAGGTGAAGGAAAAGTAATATCTAAACTTTCCAAGCGCAAGTAAGACTCTACAAATAACACAAAACATGCAATAGAATGAAAGCCCACAATCAAGAACGAGATAAGAAATTACGATCCCGATATTATTAAAGAATCAAACAAAAATCGAAAACCATGACCTATACTTGCAAAGCTGCCTAAGATAGGTGAAGGTGACACAAATGAAGATGAAGACACAACGAGCTACCAAAAGCAACTGTTGATGGAATGATATCCCATTCAATAAAGATACATACCGATTAACACCAAACCCTGTTAATTGAACAATTCAAGAAAGACATTGAATCATCGCCTTTGTTTAAGTGTTTTTAGTGTGCTTATGCTTTTACATGAATGATTCTTAACCCGGCTGACGTGGGAAATATTCTTCCAAAGTTTGAAGAGACTGACACTAAAGTTGGAGGACGAGTCATCTCAGGTTATAAAATGCATATGCAAGCATATTTATAGACTGAGCAACAAGGAAGACGCCAGGAATATCGCCAGGGGGCGCTGAAAACTCAAAAAGACGCTAAACTATTTTGCTTACAGAATATTTAGACCTAATGAAAAATACGACAAAGATACATTCATACAAAGGATCGTATTCCACAAAGGTTCACTAATAATAATAATCCACTGTTTTTCCAAAATGAGCTTTTTTTTCCGCCGTGACATCGTCTCTAACAATTTCATTGCCAATCACATCACCTCTAACTCTAACAACATCATCTTCAACCACATCCATTCTAACATTTGGAGATGGAGCAACGGAAGGACTAGAAGACCCAAATCTTGAAATTGGAATCGATGGATTCTTAGTTCGAATAACAAATTTCTCCATTTTTTCTCCTATAATAAATAATTCACATTTCACAAGTCACAAAATGAACATTCTATCCAGAAATCATAGGTTCACGGAATTGATTCTCAAATTTCACAAATCCTAACTATCCCCATTCAGAAATTAAACTTCAATTTGAAAATCTAACATTCTAGCATAAACTTTGACACATGAAAGTGGAAATTTACCTTTGAATTAAAATTTGCCCTAAATCAGTGAATCCCGGAAGAAGGCGGCCAGCCGGAATCGTGATAGCCTGCGTCGATGCCGAAGGTGGGCGGCGCCGCGGTGGCCGGTGATAGCCGGACGTAGGTCGAGATCGGACGAGGAGGGCCTGGAACGAGGAGGTCGAGGGCGAACTGGCTCACTGCGTAAATAAAAAAGACAGAACAGAACAGGGAGAGGGTTTAGTGTTTACCCTTGTGAAGGAAAAACAAAAATTTGGGTTGTGTCACAATTGTACCACCACCCGGGGCGTCCTTTCGGACAAGAGCACGACGCTCCAAGAAGAAACGTCGGATCTCAGGTCCAAATGTGCCACGCGATCTGTTATCACATTGCCTACCCTGAATATGTAGTAAACGAAAGTCGTCTCGAAAGAATGAAGAAGGAGAAGGGAGTCCGAGATCAGTATTTCGATCTTCCACGGGCATTTTCAAATGCCTATGATAACGTTAATAAACATCAGACAATCACATTCCACTTCAAGTCTTCTGATCCCCCTAATCCGAGCTTCCAGGCCAAGCTATAGACCAATCGTCTAAGCTTGCAATGCCGATACCTTCCCGTATCTTTTGGTATCGCAAGCAATCATCCTCCCTTCTTTGTCTCGAATCACAAAACATACAATTAAACGCAAAACCAGAAGAGATTTTAGTACCATAAAGTTTAGTTTCATGAACCCTTCCTTGATTTTCCTCCATCGTATTATATTTCTCTAGCATGGGTTATTTGGGGGTTACTTTGTCTGGTTTTTGCGGCGGTGTCGTCGTCTAGGTCATCCTTCTGGAACTTTTTTTCCAATTTATTATGTGTTGTTTGATCATGACGATCAACTCATCTATTCTTGTGATACTTTGGTTTTCAAATAGGACATTGTTTCTCTATATCCATACGATTCACAAAGTGAACGATAAGACGACTTTCTATTCTGGTTTTAGTTGTAATATTTATGTGGTAACTGTTTTTATGGTTTTATTGCTCTTGTCAATGTTTCTTATTAGTCTCTCTATATTTTTATCCATTAGTCCAATCATTCTTAGTATTATTGGGCATTCCATCAGTAAATGCATAGCATCTAGCTTCCTTCATAGTGTTACATAGGGGAACATTCCATGTGCGTGTGTATTCCCTTATTCTGGAGTCTGATTTTTGTAGGTAAGTCGTCCATTACCATTTTCCATAGAAAGTTTTTCAGTTTTGGCGGACAATCCACTTTCCATATCCAATTGAACAAGTTTGTTTCGTTGTCGTTGGTCTTTTTTTTTGGTAAAAAATTGTCGTTGATCTTTGTAATATACGTACTCCATCGCACTTGATGTTGCAAACCACCCATTTTTGTTTGGTCTCCAATCTAATCTATCCTCAATTTCTATTGTTGGAAAGGAGACACTGCTTATTTTTTTTTTTACTATATCAATGGGCATGATTTCTTATAATCCGTCCACGTTCCATGTCTTCTCTAAAATAAACTGAAAGATTGTTATAATTATATACACACTAAACTTTCAACTCTCCACAAACCCTCATATCTCTTGAAAGTTGAAACCTATAAGAATGAAAATCCTACGCATGCACTAAGAGCATCCACATTGGTGGGGAGGTTACCTCCCCACTTTACTTTTTCAAGTTATTTGGACAAGCCGACTATTGTGGACGACCTTCCGATTTTGAGTTGCGTCAATATATTGGTAACTTTTCCAAATCCGAAATCAATCAGATTATGCCACGTGTCCATGGAATAAATCATTTTTTTAACTTTCATCTTTTCATTTTTTTTAAACTTCAAGCGTTTTTAAACTTCTAGCTTTTCATTATCGAGGTAGCAATCACTAGGGGTGTGTATGAGACCAATTTTAACAGTTCTATAAACTATTAAAATTGGGGGTTGAAAATAAAAACCTTGTACGGGGTTGTTTAGTAGGGGGTTTTGATTAAAATTGGGGGTTAAAAAAAGCTTGTTTTTGAAGTTTTTTTTTGGGTTTTTTGGGTTTATTTGATTTGAAAAGACAAATATACCCTTAATAACAACCAAATAAACTCCACTTTTTACAAATAAATATTTTTTCGTCCCATGCGGAGTTTATATTTTTTCATAAATTTTTAACTACTTTTTACCGACAATTTATAAATTTTACCATGTTTATAATTTTAGTCAGTTTATTAACCCTGCCCCATAAGAACCCTAGGTCATGTAACTTTCCTTATTTTTCAATGACAGTGGATGTTTAGTGTAATTTTTATACGATTTTTCTATGATAAGACCCTAAATTTAGATTTTTTAAAATTTTTTTAATTAGTTTAGCTTTTTTTTGTTAAATTAGATTGTTAGGGTCGCTTGCCTTTTTTGTAAGAAATCTTTCCCAATTTAGTGTCTTATCCTATGCCCTTGAGGCATAGGATAGAAAAACCGATTTTTATAATATTTAACATCACTCGTGTGTGAAATACTAGTTTAAATTAATTTGAATTCATATAAGATTTTTGAGATATCGAATAAATTTGTGATAGAAAGTATTCAAATGATAATTTTTAATTATCGAATTTATTAATTAACAAGTTCATTAAAATATTTAAAATTAATTATGAAATATAATTATAAAATTAAATTAATTATTTTTTAATTGCTAAATCATTCCAATTATTTTAATATTTGAAATTATGTATAAAATAATAAGGTATGGAAAAAGTGATAAGATAGATTTATTGGGAACTCGACTATTAAGGAAGGTAGAATGGGTACCGTTAACGGCCATTTTTTCGCCATTCGCACGGTACCGATGCCAAGTTGCCGAGTCGGCATCATTGCACTGGTTGCTAGCCCTTCATTGAGTGGAAGATCACCGTTGGATCAAGTCACATCCTCTGCCGATGCCGACTTCCCAGGTAGGCAGACCAGATCACCGTTGGATCAAGTCGCCTCCTCTGCCGATGCCGACTTCCCAGGTAGGCTGTAGGCAGATCACCAGTGCCGGTTTTCGAGATCGGCACTGTGCGGATTGCGAAATTCCGTCGTGCGAATAGCAAAACCGAAATGAATTAAGGAGAGTTGAAAATAAAAATAGTTAAAAATGAGATGAACGAATAGAAAAATGACCGAGAAATTTTGAGACACCCCACTAGTGATGCTCTTGCTCTAAAAAAGGGAAGAAGCACCAATTTGGGGTCAAATCAATTGAATTTATCACCATCTCAACTTGATAATTTAAGTCGTTTGACTTTTTGACATGTATTTTAATGTGTTAAAAACTCAATCAAATATAAACTTTTTTCAAAAATTTTAAAATAATTTCTAATTTATTAGTAATAAGTTTGAAATTATTTTAAAAAATTTAAAATAAAAATTTAATATTTCATAGTGTTTTTAACACATTAAAAAGGATGGCAAAAAAAATCAAATGACCTAAATTATGAAATCACTAATAACTTTTAACACATATTAAGACAATACTTTTAACAAAAAAAATAATGAATACACTATAATAACTTTATTTGGGAAGGGAAAAAATATGGTGTGGTAACTTTTTATGACTAATAAGTAATTAACCTATTGGATCACATCACCTGATTGGCTGATTATATAATACAAAAAGTTGATATGTGTAGCAAGGAGACTGGGTATAATTGGGGTGCATCATCATCATTCATCATTGCCAAAATAGAAGATCTTAAATCTTAATTATACAACTTCTTTATTCCCTCATCATATCATGGTAACTTTACCTACAAATTAAAGCAAGATCACACTAGCTTACTGTCATACATTTACTGTCACAAAGTTTACTTATAGCAAGTATTGTGTCCAACTTTATACCACCAAAGGTTCAATGAACACAAGTTTGATGGCATCCTTGACTCTTTGGCTAACAATAGTAAAACCATCCTCATTCCTATACACATACTCCACCATGCGACAAAAGTTGTAGATGCGCATGAGTAGTGGTCTAGGGATCGAAGCAACAGGATGAAATATTTCCTCGTTTATATCCTTCCATGCATCCTCGATGACAATGTTAAGCGCTGCATAGGCTTTTTCCTCCGACACACTATGTTGCTTCATGTAGCAATCTACTGCTCCGGCTACATGGTCTCTATGTTTGTCCCACTGCGCGCATAAACTAGTTTAGTACCTGTACTTTTGTATTATGATATGGAATAGTGTTGTATTTTTAATATATACCTTGTGGTCACCTAGATCATTGTTCAACCTCCCAATTATGCATGTAGCTCTTTGGGGCTTGCAATACCTAGAAACGCTCTCGAAAGCCTTCTTCGTTGTAGTCTCTTCGAGTTCATTGTCGAGGAAGGAGACAATCACCATCGTTGCGCAAGCTATACTCTTCACTGCGTTCTCAAAGTACTCATCAAATGTCGGAATGTACTTTGCTTCGCGCCATCTAGCCTCTTTTAAGTACCATCTTGATGCATTTTTAAGCTATGAAATCAAACATGAATGTATAATTGTATATAACAAGGTTATTAAGGTCAGGATTTTAGGATCAAATCACAACAGGGTACATATGTGGATCAGATTTTAAGATCCTATTTGAGAATCGTAAGATCCTCGAAATATAATTATAAAATAAAAAAATATGTATATAACAAATTGGCTTAATTTAATGTTCTATAATTAGGAAAAAAGATGTCAGTTACACAAAATATATTTTAGTTCCAAGACATATAAAGCTACATTTACGACCTTAGACATTGTCATATTTATTAAAAGATTCGAAAACAATTGTCTCTAAGCCATTTTTCACATTTCATACATGAATGTGTACGATTAAACACCCCAAAATTAACTAATGAAACAAAACAAATGTTTAAAAAATACAAATTGTTAATAAAATTAAAATAGGATCCTTAGGATCGTGTAGGATTGTAAGATAGGATATTAAGATTCTAAAGATCCGGATCTAGATCCTAATAACAAACATATTTGCTCGTTTGGTATCGATATCTAGATATCAAGATATTGATATCGGTTAGATATCGATACCGGTTGATATCTTGATATCAAGATATCGGTATCAAGTTATCGAGATCGAATGATATCTTGATATAAGTGATACCTCCCTCAAAATCAGTATAACAAATAGGCTCAAATCTAATATCGAGATATCAAACGATATCGATATATGGCGATACCAAGCACAAATATCACTTGATATTTGGGGAGACCAAACACTAGATATATCACATATCGATATCTAGCCTTACTAAACACAAGATATATATCAGATATCGGGGACTGATATCTGATATCTAGTTATCAATACCTCTTGTACAGCATAGCGGACATCGTTTCTCCTCCTGAGTTTCGCCAAGTCGTCTTCAAATTGCTTATAAGTATTGTACTGAATCTCATAGAACAGCTTCATGTAGTCAGGGAGCTCATCTGCACTTCCCTTTTCCCACCTATATTCAAAACATTAAAACAAACATATACTGTATAACATAATTCTTTTGCCTCTATTTAAGTTAGTGACTGGATCACCATTCACCTGCAAATGGCTTCAGTGAAAGCCTCCAGTTCTTCCAGCGTTCCATACGAATCATATATGTCGTCGCAAATCGTTAACATCATGAACGCTTTCGTGTACATCGCCCTCGCAACAGAGAATTTCGGTTCATAGTATACTCCGACACTGAACAAATAGGCCTCCACAACTCGATCTCTTATGAATGGCAGTGTTTTCGGAAAATCGAAGCTTCTCCACCACCTGTTCAAGCAATCAATTTAACATTGAATTGATTTTTTTTTATATATAAATTTTCGAATATAGGTTACTTACTTAACAAGCTCTTGAAGCTCCTCCTTGTATAGGGATTGCAAGAGGTCGAAATCCAGCTTTGCGAGTCTCAAAAGAGACTCGTTATGACAGAGATCTTGCTCGTAACAGGATAGGTAGTTCCTAGTTTCGATCCGATCAACACGCATGTGGATCGGACAAGCTAGGGCACGAGCTATTTGCGATGCTAAGGGATGGCTTCTCCGAGAAGCTATCACTTGGAGGCGAGCTTTGGAGAACTCTTTGGCCTTTTCTAGTGTACGTTCTTCGGTTCCTCGAAGACACGAGGCTTCGTATAAGCTCAAAAGACCTGCTACATCCTCCTCGAGGAAACTCCCATCTTCATCCATGAATTTGAGGAAGGCATCTTGCTCCATTGAAAAATGAAACAAAATTAGAATTATTTTTAAAAAAATCGATTGATCGAAATCACGAGTTAGGGTAACTGTTACCGGGTGATATGTAGTAGCCATGTTGTCGGAGGATTCGAAATTGGAGGGAGGCATGATAGAGATCGAGATTGTCATCATGGTTTTCGTAGATTTGCCTCAAAGACGCTTCGATTTCTTTCTTGAAATGGTAAGCGATCCCAAGGCGTTCGATCGAGTCGATCATTTTGAGGTGATCGAGTGGCTTGCCGATGGTTTGGAGGAGCTCCTTCCTCACTTGTGATTTCAAGGACTCATGCTCTTGTTTTCTCTTTGAAGCCACTTCCTATAACATCAATGATATATTGTTATGTTTAATATCAATAATAAAAATATATATATTTAAAAAAAATAACAATAAAAATAGACCTCTTTAATTGGGGTGTAATTGATGAAATGGTCGCCCCAAATACAAGGGTGAAACTTGGCTATGGGTCGAATGACCGAAGAAGCCATGATAATTGAAGTTGGTGTTGACATTTACTTTTACTTTTTAATAATAATAATAATAATAATAATAATGTTTTAAAAAAGAATTCGAGTAATTCGAAAATGGAAGATACTAAAGCATAAGATTGCTTAATTTATGTGGATGGAGAGGAATGGTTTGCCGACGAGGGGAGGAGAGGGGTATATATAGCAATGGAGAAGGGCACTTTGGGACTTTCAAAATTTCTGTAACTTTTTTTTGGGGTGGGGGAGGGGGTTGAAGATTACTAGTAAATTAAGTCTGTTTACTTTTTACACACGTTTTTTTTTTAAATGATAAAAATTATAAGTATAAAATATCCATATTTTTATAAAAGTTTTTAATCAAGTTCGTACTTATTAATAATAATTACCAAATTGTTTAGAAAAAAATAAATATTTTATATAGTTTTTAAAAAGCGTGTGTGAATAATAAAACAACATATTTTACTAAACGGAGGGAATTGAAGAGAGTGTCAACTTGATGTCTTTAGGTCATCCGCATTAGTGAATCTCATTTTGGACTTATAACTTACTTTTTTCAATGCCACATCAACTTACATTTTTTTTTCCACCCACATTCATGAACCCCAACATTTGACTCGTAACTTACTTTTCTTTATTTTTCCTTTTTATTAAATGAAATTATAATCCATTCTCATGAAGTTTATTATTAATAATAATTTTATTATTATTAAATATTAAATATAATTAATTATTTAAATATTATAATTAGTATAATTGTTGGATTTTTTATTATTAAATATTATAATTAAATTTAGTAATAATAATAATTTTTTATTATTAAATATTATAAATACTTAAATTAATTATTAATTATTAATAATAATAGTTTATCATTATTAAATATTATAATTAGTATAATTGTCGGATAATAAATTACATGGGTGTCATACGAAATAAGGTTATATCATGGATTTTTTCCCCTCAAAACATATGAAAAGTGGATGTTTATAAGTAGATAAAATTAAATTACATTCAAAAATATAATTTTTAAAAAAATTTATAATGTTAAAATGGCTAAAATAGTCATTTTAAGAATTTATTTACTACCGCTGCCACGTGCGGCTCCTGAATGGAGCCACGTGGCAGCGTCAACCTTTTACTTCCCTTGTCGAGATTGTAATTGTCATCCTATATGTTAATCTCAAATCCTAAGTGGTTATAAAATTTATCATTTTACCATGTGTTATTTTATAAATATTGTAGCTTGAATAATTTTATCTTTAGTCATTAATTTAAGATTGATTGTTTTAGTTCATTATATCTAATGATAAATTTTATTATTAATTAATTATCTATTGAAAAATAAAATATTATCATTAAAATATTTATATTAATTATCAACCTCATATCTTAAGTTGTTACAAAACCTATTATTTTTATGATTACTTGAAATTTTTTATTAAACAGTTTCAAATAAACTATTTTAATATTCACGTAAAATTTAATTAAAAAATTAGTTTAATATAATCAATATAATAAATATAATTTATTAGCAAAATGTGCAAAAGCACAAGTAACAAATACTTGTAATAATATACTAAAATAGAGACATGAAGTCTCCTCTAATGCAATTTGCATATATATCATTTTTTGGTGCAATCTGATCTGGTTTTTTGACACGTTAATTAATGATGATATAATATATTTAAGTCACATTGGACAATGACCCTATTTATTTTATACACATGTTATCCTATGTGTCCATCTCATATCTTAAATGGTTACAAAATCTATCATTTTAGCATGTGTGTACCTTAAATTATTTTACTTTTAGTCATTAAGATTGAATGATTGATTATTTAAGTTCATTATATGATAAGATTTTATTATTAATTAATTATCTATTGAACAATAAAATCCTATCATCAAAATATTTATATTAATTTTCAACCTCGTATCTTAAGTCTTTACAAAACCTATTTTTAAGCACAATTAAAATTATTTTACTTTAAGTTATTTTGCATGATCTTTTTAAACTTTAAATTAATTTATGATTGTCTGAATTTTTTTATTAAAAATTGAAATAAATTATTTTAATCTCTACATAAATTTTGATAAAAACAAATAATTTTAATAAAATATAATATAATATATGGGAAAACTAATTAAAATACCCCCACCTCTGGGGGTATGGTAAAAATATATCCCCAACTTTCAAATGTAATAAAAATATCCCGACCTTTTAGGGTAGTGGTAATATATTACCACGTGTTTTCTCATGGGTAAAAAATGCTGACAAGACGGCCTACATGGATTTTTTTAACAAGGCAGCATGCGTGGAAGCTTTTTTTACAAAAATATAGCACTAAAATTGGGTTTTCTTGAACGGTTTCCTTAGGAAAATAATAAACCGATAACAAAAGTAAACCCGAAAAACGAAATTGATTCAACCAAGCAACTAATTCCGTCAAAATTGCCTTAAATTAACACAACACGACTATTCCTAACACCAACCCGACAACAAAACTAAACCAACAAACACGAAGAGGGGAAAAAAACTTACTTAGCCAAATCCGTGAACGAATCAAAGAGGAAGAAGATGTGATAGAGACAGCTCAAGATATTCGACCACGAGGGAGGAAGACTGACATTGAAGAGGAACCATGAGCTACCTGGAAGACTTAGAAGACAGTTCAAGAAGCAACCATGGAAGAAGATAAGAGGGAGGAAAAGGTGTTGGGTATGAACCCGGTTCAATTCTTTATTTTTGTTCTAAGGAAATCGTTGACGAAAATCCTTGTTAAAAAAAATCCACGTAGGCTGCATTATGTCATCATTTTTTACCCGTGAGAAAACCCGTGGTAATATATTACCACTACCCTCAAAGGTCGGGATATTTTTATGACATTTGAAACTTGGGGATATATTTTTACCATACACTCAAAGGTGGGGGTATTTTAATTAGTTTTTCCATAATATATTAACTAAATATGCAAACGCATGTAACAAATACTAGTAAAGATTAAAGTGTGGTCCATGCTCTATAAATACAACCACAATGATATTTGACACATTTTTCCCATTGTTTTGGTCGAAACTTAAATTAACTTTGTCATCTCACCCGTGTATTGTACTGTACTACTTACGTGGAGAACGTTGCACATGAGGAGGCTAACTAAATCATTTTATAAGAGCCTCACCAATGGTCGGTTCCCCATTATTTCTCTCTCCTTTTCTTATTCGTTCACCTCAATTTTCACTAACTTTATCATCAACCCTCCTTAATTCATTTATCATACTCTGCAATGGTCGGGTTGCCCAATAATTCATTTCATCACGTTTTCCATACCCCACTTTCAAATATTATAATAATTTAATTGATTTAGAAATTTTAAAAATTATTTAATTTAATTTAATAATTATATTTGATAATTAATTTTAATACTTTAAAATAATTTAATTTTTTGTTAATAAATCCGAGAAATAAAAAATATTAATTTAACTTTTTTCTTATTAATTTTAATAATTTAAAATATTTTAACTAAATTTTTAATAAATTTTAAAATTAACAAATATTAATTTAATTATATAATTATATTTGATAATTAATTTAAATAATTTGAAATATTCAAATCAAATTGTTTATAAATGAAAAAATTGAAAAAATTATTAATTTAATTATATAATTATATTTGATAATTAATTTTTATAATTTAAAATAATTTAATTTAATTTTTAATATTGTAATTAAAATATGTTAAGGGAAATTAAAAAAAATGATTTGGGGAGTGACACATGGCGTAATATTATTGGGTTCGGATTTGGGAAGGTCCCTAATATATTGGGGCACCTTAAATATGGGGAGGTAGACCACAATGGTCGGGCTGCCCAATTCGAGGCAAAAAGCAACTTGGGCAACCCACCTCCCCACCATTGCTGATGCTCTAAAGCCATTTTTTCGTACTAAATTGAAAAACTGTCCACGAATTTATTTTATTGGTAAAAAGTTCATTTAACAAACCCTAAATTCTAACTGCCCCTACCCTAAACTAATCTTCAAGAGTGATCTCCATCGCTTGACTGTGCGCCTCGTTCAGATCCGCCATCTCCGACTCCAAAAATCGAAGATGATGACGGTGGGAATCTGACAGTGCAACGGCGAGGCGGAGGCGAAGGTTGCGGCGTTGCATCCACCACAGATCTGACAGTGCAGCAGCCATGGGTTTCGATGGCGGAGAGCTGCAACCAAGCTCTCATAGAAGGAGGCCTTTTGCTCCTCAATCGCCTCCTCCGAGTGTGCTCAAATCAGGCAGCGGATTTGCCAGGGAGAAGTCATGTGTTGCTCTTCATGCGCTGAGCTTCTCTAGGGAGAACGCGTGCGCAATCGGATCAAGAGGCAGAATCTCCTCCTTGTGTGGAGATTTGCAAGTCAGGGACGCCGAATTCGCAGGGCGTCGCAGCCGGAGGCATGAGCACATAGAACTATAAGCAAACTGTAGGACCTTACTTAGTGATGAAATAATATGCATACATATGCAGGTAATATTTGGAGACATGTTAATGGTTGCAAAAACCCTTAGACATATTTATATGTAAGCTTGGAACACTTGGCCATTAAATGTTACCATATTATAAGCTATGTATGAGTGTATTATTTCATCACTTAAAGGCTCAAAATCGAGCTAAGGATGGATGAGCCTATTTGTTGGGCCTTGATCCACTCGGTTTGTCTTCAGCCCATCTGTTTGTGACAGTTGGGAGATACCTTGTATAACCCTAATTGTAAGGGTTGTATAATCTCTCATTTGGTTACTGTACATGTTGAGCCTTATTTGACAAAACCCTAGCAGAGAGTGAGAGAGAGAAGCCCTAGTGGCGATAACTCTTGTGTGAGTTTCTGAGGTTGAAGACGATGGTCCGACGAGAACCGATAGTGGTTGAATGGCTTGATCTCCGTGAGGAAGTTCTCCGAAGTTCCTCGGTTGCCTTTCAAGGGGCATTTCTTCTACCTTTTTCTTCTCATCTCTGTCTTTACTCGGTTTTGAGGTTCATGGGTTGCTTTTTCCTGTGCTCTGCCTCATTTGCTTAGCTTGTAACTTCATTTCCAGCATAGTGGACTCTGGGACCGGATCTCCCCTCTTGAGATCCCGCGGAGTAGGGTTTACCCGAACTGCGTCAACAAATCTTTTGTTGTTCATTGGTTTTGCTTGTCGATTTTCGTTTTATTTGCGCTCAAAGGTGTTAATCGATCTTCAAATTGGTATCAGAGCGAGGTTGGCTAGATTTGAGATTTGGGGTCCTTGATCTAGGGTTGCAGATCTAGATATCGCTTTGAATACTTGTTTGTCGCTTCGCTTCTGCTTGTTCTTTTGCTTCTGTTTCTTATAATAAAAAAACCTTTGTTTTACAACACAGATTTGTGGGTTTTGTGAAACCTTAGATCTCCCTTCGATCCACTTTTGGTAGTACTATGTGTTTTGTCCTAGATACTTGTGTGTTCTAGGGTTTTTAGTGTGTTTTCCTTCTTAAGCTTTTCTTTTCTATTTCGATTGCTAACTGTGAACTTTTTACAGGTACAGTATGTCGGACAATGCAATGAGAATCAAACCGTTCGATGGAATGACTGATTTCTCTATATGGCAACTTAAGCTAAAGGCCATACTCATTAAGGAAACGTGCTGGAAAACTGCGCTGGGAGAGTACCCATTCAGAAATCTTGATGAAGCTAAAGGCAATACTCATCAAGCTAAAGGCCATACTCATTAAGGAGCCATTGAGGCGGCCAAGAGGGATCTGGATGAGGCTGCTCATTTAGAAATCTTCATTAGTCTCTCTAACGGCGTGGCTCGTCAAGTTGTAAGTATTTTTAATCCGAATGACCCTTGGGACACTTTGGAAACTCTTTACCTGGCAAAATCCTTGCCTAGCCGTATTGCCATCTTGTGTCATCCGTTTAACTTTAAAATGGACACAAATAAGTCTCCATTGTCAAATTTGGATATTTTTTTTTTTAGAATGACTCAGGATTTAGATAGTTGTGATAAAAAGGACACTATCAAAGATGAATATTTGGCTATTCTGTTGTTGAATTCTTTGCCTCCTCAGTTTGATGTGTTGAAAGATGTCATCCAATATAGTCAGGAGTCTATAACTAAGGATAAGATTCTTGAGTCTATTGTGCAGAGGAATGAAAGCCTTAAAGTGTTTAAGACTAAGTCTGATAACAAGGGTGAAACTAAAACTGAGGTTCTCATGGTTAAAGGCAGTGGCGGAGCCAGGATTTGGTTCAGGGGGGTGCTAAAAAAATTTCATGAAATTTTTTTTGTTTGTGTATACTTATTACTAAGAAGATTTTTTTTAAAAATATATATTGAAAAATCACTAAAATTGTGATTTTTTAAACAAAAATATAGGGAAAAATCACGAAAAAATATTTTTAAAACAATATTGAAAGAAAAGATTAAATGTATAACTTAGACATAAATATGACATTTTAAAATGAAATAGTTGATAGAAACAAAAAACATAGAGAGAAATCAAGAAAAATAATATAGTAAAACAAATAAAAAGTGAAGGAATTGAGATTTGAATCCAAGACCTATGACTGTCTTTCTCTCCTTCCTTCCTTCCCTTAGCACTTGAGCTAAAAACAAGGATAAGAAATCTGAAAAACAAGGTTAAGAAATCTGATAATGAGGATAAAACTGCTGCTTCTAGTTCTGATAAGAAAAACAGAAAGTGTCATGAATGTGGTATCTATGGTCATTATATTAAGGAATGTCATGAGAAACAAAGGGATGAAGCTGAGAAAAATCGAACTCAATCTGTTGTTGTGTTTGAGTCTCATTATCCCCGTGAATTGCTTGTTGCTAGTGATTGTCATACCTTTGATGATTCCTGAATTTTGGATTTAAGATGTACTGTTCACTCTACTCCTAGCAAATCTGATTTTAGCTCATTGCAGGTGTTCAATGAGGGTGAGGTAATGTTAGGTGATCACACCTCCCTTGAAATCAAAGGTGTTGGTAATGTGCCTCTGCGCATGTTTGATGGTAAGGTCAGACTCCTCCAAAATGTTAAGTGGGTACCTCAACTGAGGAGGAGACTGCTATTTTTTTTTTTATGATATGGGTTGTGCATGTTTGATGGTAAGGTCAGACTCCTCCAAAATGTTAAGTGGGTACCTCAACTGAGGAGGAGGCTGCTATTTGTTTTTGATGATATGGGTTTTGATATTAAAATTAAAAATGGTGTTAGAGAGGTCATCAAAAATGGAATTACCATTATTAGAAGCATCAAAAGGGGAGGGTTGTACTTTGTGCAGTCCTCACCTGAAGTGAATGTGACTAGTAATAATAATTCCATGGATTTGCAACAAACTAAACTATTGCATAGCAGGCTGGGTCACATAGAAAATCATGGCATGCAATATCTGTATAAACCTGGCTTAATCAATCATAAACCATTGCATTTAGACTCCTGTGAAACATGTGTGTTTGGTAAAAAGGTTAAGCATGCTTTTGATAACTCTACATGTGTTCCTGAGAGGCCTTTGGAATATATACATTCTGATCTGTGGGGGCCTCCACAGGTAGAAACCATTGGAGGTAACAGATATTTTATTACCTTTGTTGATCACTTTTCTAGGAAAGTTTGGTTGTATCTTTTGAGAACAAAAAATGAAGCATGTCAAACTTTTATAACTTCGAAAAACTTGGTTGAAAATTAAAATTGTAAGAAGATAAAATGTCTCAAAACTAATAATGGGCTTGAATATTGCAATGCAATAATTTGATGATTTCTATAAGCAACATGGCATTAAAAGACATCTTACTATTCCTGATACGCAACAACAAAATGGTAGAGCTGAGAGAATGAATAGAACTTCGTTAGAAAAGGCTAGAGGCATGATGTTAGTTCTGGTTTGAAACACTCTTTGTGGGGAGAGGTTGTTACAACAACTTATCTCATCAACAGATCCCCATCTTTTGTGGTGCATTTCAAAACACCACAAGAGATGTGGACTGGGAAGGTGCCCAACATGACCTATCTTAGGCCATTTGGTTGTGCAGCTTACCCACACGTGTCACAAGGTAAGCTACACCCAAGGGCTCAGAAAGGGGTAATGTTTGGATACCCAGATGGTGTAAAAAGATATAAGATCCTCCTTGTTCAACGTCATGGCTATAAGGTTATCATCGCTATGAGTGTTACATTCAATGAGTCTGAATTTCCTTTCAAAATAGTATTAACCCCTTCTCTTGAGCAGGTGAACACCAATGGAGATACAGAAACTGTAGATATCCAACCACCTAGACACTTTTATAATCAGAATGATCTTCCTCCTGGAGACGAGGAAGAGGAGTTTGATGTTGGTCAATACAGTCCTGCAACAGCAAGTGGTGATTCCTCTAATAAACCCCTCCAAGAGGAGACTGAACCTAATGAGAACACTGAGCCTGTTGTGGCTTCTGCAAGTTCTCAAGAAAAAACAAATGAAGCAGGAAGCTTAAATGCTCAACAATTAAGGGATGGAATTCAGCAAAGGGAGTTACGTAATCCTAACCCTAGCTCTTCTTCTTCTTCTTCTTATGTTCATGAATCTATTGCTGGTGATATGTGTGATACTGGTGTGATTGTTTCTTCTGTTCATCAACATGATAATTCTTACTATCAATTAACAAGGGATAGAGAGCCTATGGTAAGAATCCCAAACAAAAAATTTCTGAACAATATTGTTGAGTATTGCTTGTTTGCTTTTGATATTGTGTTGCATCCATTTGTGCACGAGATTTATTAGCTTGATGTTAAATGTGCTGAGTCTAAACACTGGTTTAAAGCTATGTGTGAAGAAATTACCTCTATGACAGCTAATGAAACTTGGACTCTTGTTAAGAAACCTGAAAAAGCTAAAGTCATTCAGTGCAGATGGATTTATAAACTGAAAGAGGGTGTCAATTCTAGTGAACCTCCTAGGTATAAAGCTAGACTTGTGGCTAAAGGGTTTACTCAAAAAGAGGGCATAGACTATAATGACATATTTGCTCCAGTGGTTAAGTATAAAACATTGAGGTACGTTGTTACTTGCCATTGTATGATTGTGAACTTGAACAAATGGATGTCAAAACTGCCTTTTTACATGGTGAACTTGATAAAACTATCTATATGTCTCAACCAAAAGGATTTATAGATAAGTTTAAGCGTGAACATGTGTGTCTGCTGAAAAAAAATCTATTTATGGGTTAAAACAGTCACCTAGGCAGTGGAACTTGAAATTTGATTCTTGCATGTGTAAGCTTGGTTTCCATAGAAGTGAGTTTGATACATGTCTTTACTTCAAAGGTGTTGGTTCTAAGTCTCCCTTATATGTACTGTTGTATGTTGATGATATTCTTATTATTTCTAATTCTAATATTCTCATTTCTAGAGTTAAAGGGGATTTGAAAATGCATTTTGAAGTAAAGACATGTATCAAACTCACTTCTGATTATGCTGGTAACAAAGTTAACTCTAGAAATGCTTATGTGGCACTGAAAAGAAATGCTTATGTGGCAAGACCTTATGTGGCACTGAAAAGAAATGCTTAGTGCATACTGAACACAACTCTAGAAATTAGTTGGCTGGTTATGTGGATTCTGATTATGCTGGTAACAAAGTTAATAGTAAATCTACTTCTGCTTATTATTTCACTTGGGCTGGTAATTATGTGTCCTGGAAATCACAACAGCAATCCACTACATCCCTCTCTTCTACTGAAGCTGAATACATAACTGCTACAGAAGCAGCCAAAGAGGCTATTTGGCTTAGAGGTCTCCTTGAGGAGATTGCGAGGAATACTCATCTCCCTGCTGTGTTTCTTGATAATCAAAGTGCAATCTATCTGTGCAAAGATCCTCTTTATCATGAAAGAAGAAAGCATATAGATGTCAGGTTCCATTACATTAGGAAGAAAGTCAAGCATAAAACTCTTAATGTGTGCAAGATTAAGAGTGAAAAGAATCCTTATGATTTTGGCACTAAGGTTGTCACAACTCACAAATTTGCTTATTGCAGGGATACTCTGCACATCTGGGATGCCCCTTAGCACATGACACACACATGGATCGAGGACGGACGGGAGAGACACCAGGATCCTGTGAAGGCAAATGATGAAGTTCGGATGACAAGTTTAAGAGGGTAATTTGTTGTAATTTAAACTTGTTCATTGTAATAGCTTATCAAATGTGTAAGGCATGAGCACTTATAACTATAAGCAAACTTTAGGACCTTACTTAGTGATGAAATAATATGCATACATATGCAGGTAATATTTGGAGACATGTTAATGGTTGCAAGAACCCTTAGACATATTTATATGTCTAAGTTTGGAACACTTGGCTATTAAATGTTACCATATTATAAGCTATGTATGAGTGTATTATTTCATCACTTAAAGGCTCAAAATCGAGCTAAGGATGGATGGGCCTATTTCTTGGGCCTTGATCCACTCGGTTTGTCTTCATCCCATCTGTTTGTGACAGTTGGGAGATAGCTTGTATAACCCTAATTGTAAGGGTTATATAATCTCTCCTTTGGTTACTGTACATGTCGTGCCTCTTTTGATAAAACCCTAGCAGAGTGTGTGAGAGAGAAGCCCTAGCGGCGATAGCTCTTGTGTGAGTTTCTGAGGTTGAAGACGGTGGTCCGACGAGCACCGACAATGGTTGGATGGCTTGATCTCCATGAGGAACTTCTCCAAATTTCATCAGATGCCTTTCAGGGGGCATTTCTTCTACCTTTTTCTTCTCATCTTTGTCTTTACTCGGTTTTGAGGTTCCTGGGTTGCTTTTTCTTGTGCTCTGCCTCCTTTGCTTAGCTTGTAACTTCATTTGCAACATAGTGGACTCTGCGACCGGATCTTCCCTCTTGAAATCCCGTAGAGTAGGGGTTACCTCAACTGCGTCAACAAATCGTGTGTTGTTCCTTGGGTTTGCTTGTTGATTTTCGTTTTATTTGCGTTCTAAGGTGTTAATCAATCTTCAAAGATATTAGAGAGAATTTCATGGAGGAGAACGTCATTTTTGTGCTTGTTGCGCTCTTGGCATCAGGAATCTCGCTTCGTACCAACCGATTGCAGAGGAGGGGAGAGGGTGGTGGTGACGGAGGAGATCCTGGCGGAGAGAGGGTGGAGGAAGAAGAAAGATGGTGGTGACGGGAGAATGAAGGCGATGATGACGAGCTTCTCCACCTATCGCCATATTGCTAAAATGGTTCCCGAGTAGTCAACCTCGTGCTTCCCTCCATCAATGGTACTCTTAAGATTACCACCAAACCAATGGTGATAGGAGAATGAAGCCGGACACTTCAATCGCCGGCGAATTGAGCATACAATAGTAAAAGTGGAAACTTCAACCGTCGGCGAATCTCTGGGACGAGGTTGAGATCCTCTTGAGGTCCGAGATGTTCGTTTGTTTGATTTTATTATTCAACAAAGTCAGATCCCGTCTATTCAAGTAGCTGCGAACCTCAACCTTTATCTATATCTAACTCGGTTTCAAACCTAGTAGCCTTTCTATTAAGTTTGCGATTGTGATTATACGTTAATCAATTGCTATGATTCATCTGTAGAAAAAAAATTGTTCAACAATGAATAGTGTTTTTCAAAATTTGTTCAACAATGAATAGTGTTTTTCATCTTGCAGGTTTGCAATTAAAGCTTTGAAGCTCACTACAAAGGGGAGAGAGAGAGAGAGAGAGAGAGAGAGGGGCCTTTAATCAGAGAAGCAGTGGAGGACAAGCATCACCTGGCAAGAACTAGAGCACAAGTAGAGAGAGAAAGGGGGCAAGGGAAGGAAGGTGGACTTTTTGCTAATTTGGAAACATTGGTGGACAATTTACTAATAAATTCCTTAAATATGGTCATCCTAGTAAATGTCCCTTTATAAATACCAACCTTATCCTTACATTTATAAAAGTTTAAAGGTAGGATAGTCGAATATCTCTCTAGGGCATTGCGTGCAAATGGCGACCGTCTCCGATGACCGAAATTTGCGTTCATCCTCTCCCGCCGTGGAAGCTAGAGAGTCTCACCGTTTCAGTGCGAGGTTCACCATGTTCGAGGTGTGCGCTGAATTCGTTAGAGCGAACAAATTTTTTTTTTTTTCGAAATTAGGGTTATGGTCGAAGATATGGAGGGGAGTTCAAACATACATCTAACGAGGGAAGAGAGGGAGATGGAGGAAGTCGGGTTGTGTACAGGGGTTCTGGGAAGGAGTACAGCAGTGATACTCATTAGATCGTTGAAGTCGGAGAGGTCATTTAACTCCTACGCTCTCAACACAACAACGAAGGCATCGTGCAAAGTCCGAAAAGGATATCATTTCAAAGAACTGACGCAAATTGTGTTTTCTTTCCAGTTCAGAGATTAGGTCGAGAAGGATAGGGTGTACAAGGCAGGGCCATGGGCATTCGACCATGCTCTTCTGGTGCTGTGTGAGCCGGGGTGTGAACAACATTCAAAAAAAGAAATTTGAGGAGTCTCTTTTCTGGATAAGATTATACGATTTTCCTATAGGGGTTGTAAACAAGGAGATGGCGGAAAGGTTGGGGGCGATTTTCAAGATCATAGAGCAGCAAAACAAAGTATATTTTCACATTAGTGATCTCAAGGGTAGTTTCAATGACTAATGAAGAGAGGGGCGATAAGTTCAAGAAGCATAAGAACATTGCAAAAAGTAAGATTTTTCGAGTTGGTAATAGCATTTCAATGGGGTAGATTTTATTTTCTTTATTTCAATGCTAGGTGGTAGTCTGAGGGGGAATTGAGCAAGAGCAAAGGGGAGGACAATGGGTTTAAAACTTCTCTTATTCATTTCTCGTTTTCCTGATTGTTCAGCTCCTTCTAACCAAGGATATATTCCATTCAATTGTTTCTTCTTTTCAAATTCAAGAGCATACATGAAGAGGTTCAAATTCTCAAACCTGGGTAGTAGCTTCATCGGCTTTTATTACTCTTCATTGGTGCTCATCTGCCCTTCTTCGTGTCTCTTTGTCTATTCAAAAGGCATACATCCCAAAAGTAAAAACTTAGAGTGGCGCAGGAAGAAACAAGTTATAAGCATGAGATTGGTCAGTTGTTCATAGGTGAAATGGGTCATTTGTTCATAGTTTTTCAGAGTTTCAACTTTATGAAGATGGTTTCCATTAGCTATCCAAGTAGAGCCAACGGTTCGGGTATTAAATCAAGGTATAAGATTCCACCACACAAAGGTCGTTGAAATAAAGGTCAAAGATACTTATCTCAACTCCTTTTTTCATTTCAACAGGGTTCATAGGGTTAATTTGTACCATTTGATTCGATTTTTGGTTCTTGGTTGATGGCGTCGTCAATTCAAAGCAAGTTTTCAGCTTAAGTGATCTAAACCTAAGGTCAGATCGATTAAAAAGTAATCGACTTTTCTGAGGTGCATAAAACAAGCGGTAGCCATAAATTGCAACATCCTCAAACTTATCTCTAGGGATCCAAAAGATGCATACATAATAAGGGACTTTTTCAACGATTTGCACTACTAGAATCACTTTCGATATTTTATAATTCAATATGCAAGAAATTGAAAATATAAGGGGGATTTCGGGGGGGGGGGGTCGATGATGCATATGACTTGGTCTGGGTTCAATAGCAGAGAAGTCAAGAATATGGGTCTTATTGCACATCAAATTCAAGACATCACAATTCGATATTTGGTTATCTGCAGAACTTTTAAACAAAGAGAGGAGATTAAGGTAGAGAGCACCTTAGTGTGAAGATTTAAATGAGGCGAGCAACGGTCCCATCAACACCCAGCGACAAGGCCATCGGCCTCCACCTACAACAATCGAAAAGGGTAGAAGGATAGCGCCGGAGTTGACCTACATCGGCTATGACGACCACTATTTCACGCAGCAACAGAGATTCACTCTTCTTTTTTTTTTAGATCTTACCAGCCTTTCAACAACCTGGCTTCGAGAATCCCGTCGTCGGAACTCCGAAACGGGACATTCGTCTTCTTTCCCCTCTTTATTTGCCCATTCTTTCTCAGTTTTCGGGGTTTGAAAGTAGTATTTAAGGGATTTGGGCGAAACCTTTTAGATGTATGAAGGATCTGGCATTTGTTTTGGTTTTGGAGTTTAGATCTTAAATTCATATCCAGATTTTTTTGAGGATTTTGCAAAAGATGCAACAACAACACGATTGCCTCTGAGATCTGGGTAACTGGGTTGATAATGGCTGGGACCTTGGTGATTGGGTTGATGCTGACCAAGCTCCGTGTGGTTGGTTTGGTGGCGGCAGGTTCATGGTGACTAAGTAAGGGTAGAGATACAAATGTGAGAATATAACTTCAACTTTAGTCAAAGCAAAAAGATAGTACGAGTCAACAATCTCTATAAAATAAAAAGTACAGGTATAAATATGATGCAGGAAAACTATACATTTGATATATAATATTTAAACAATGAAATATTTGTTTAAATATTTTATGTAGTATAATTCAAACTAAATTATACTTACCTCGTTAATTAAAACTTATCGTTTTAGAAAGTAAATCTTGTTAAGAAAAACTTGTCACTCCCGATATTTTGTCACCCACTTTACGATATTGTCCTTATAATAATTAGATAGTTGTTAATTATATGTAGTTTTTGAGAAAGTAAAAAAGTAGAGTAATAATTGGGTCAACGATAATATATTGACCATAAAAATTGATGTTCACAAATTTTCATGCAAGTATGTTTTTTGTTTAAATCACTCTCAAACTCTCAAAGTAGAGACAATCTCCGGCCTGAACGTTTTTCTTCAGTCTTATCTTACCGATTGCTCTACTGTTACTGTTACGTACATCCCTTTGTCTCTGCTGCAATTTCTGAGATCAGATCGGTAGCGAGAGAGTGCAATTTAGGGTTTGGACACTGCGCAATCGAAAATGATAGGGGGCCGCAGAGATGGGTTGATGAGAACCACCAGCGGCTACAAAGATTCGTTTCGCATCCCTCGGATCGCCATGGCTGTCACGATCGGCATTCTAATCGGTCTTTTCTTCGCATTCTTATATCCAGAGGGTTTCTTCGTCCCCGATTCTCCCGTTCTTTCCCGTCGCGAATCAAATCTGCAGGTTTGGAATTGGGAATTTCCTCTTCACTTTCCTGATTTCGTTAATGTTGAATTACACTCCTGTTTCAGGATTTAGGGTTTCCTTGAATCACATTGTTGTCATTTAGGTTGATTCATATGTTTTAGGTGAGCTCATCAGAGTGTGAATCAAAGGAGAGGGTTAAAATGTTGAAGGCCGATTTCGTGGCCTTTGAGCGAGAAGAACACGGAGTTGAAGAAAGAGGTAAGGGAGCTGAATGAGAAGCTTAAGTTGGCAGAGCAAGGTGAAGATAATGCTCAGAAACAGTTCTTGGCACTCGGTGAGCAGCCCAAAGCCGGACCCTTTGGTACTGTCAAGGCTCTGAGGACGAACCCAACAGTGTTACCTGATGATTCTGTCAATCCCAGATTGGCTAAGATCTTGGAGGAAGTTGCTGTTAAGAAAGAGGTCATTGTTGCTGTGGCCAATTCGAATGTGAAGGCGATGCTGGAGGTGTGGTTTACTAGCATAAAGAAGGTTGGAGTGCCCAATTATCTTGTTGTTGCACTGGATGATGAAATTGAGCAGTATTGCAAATCGAACAATGTGCCTGTGTACAAGAGGGACCCTGATGCGGGTGTTGATTCTATCGGTAGAACCGGAGGGAACCATGAAGTGTCTGGATTGAAGTTCCGTATTTTGAGGGAGTTCTTGCAGCTGGGATATAGCGTACTTCTTTCGGATGTGGACATAGTTTACCTGCAGAACCCATTTGATCATCTTTATAGGGATTCGGATGTGGAGTCTATGACAGACGGGCATGATAACAGGACTGGGTATGGTTATGACGACGTCTTTGATGAGCCAGCTATGGGTTGGGCGAGATACGCACACACAATGAGGATCTGGGTCTACAATTCTGGTTTCTTCTACATCAGACCAACGATTCCTGCCATTGAGCTTTTGGACCGTGTGGCTGGCAGGCTTTCTCGGGAGCCAAATTCTTGTGACCAAGCAGTTTTCAACGAGGAGCTCTACTTCCCTTCACATCCAGGGTATGAAGGGCTTCATGCTGCTAAGAGAAACATGGATTTCTACATGTTCATGAACAGCAAAGTCCTGTTCAAGACCGTCAGGAAAGACGCTAACCTCAAGAAACTAAAGCCAGTGATCGTCCATGTAAACTATCATCCAGAGAAACTCGCAAGGATGAAAGCCGTTGTTGATTACTATGTTAATGGGAAAAATGACGCATTGGATTCCTTCCCAGATGGCTCTATGTGATATCTGTGATTAGTAACAAAATGTTATCAGTTCCATTGCTGAGAAATTGTTGCTTGTCTTGTGAGCTAAGTTGCAGCAGTTGTGGGATATGGGCAAATAGAATTCAGACTCAGAAGCAATGCAAGATATACGTTATTGTTTTTCGCTGTTTGTCGTTTTGCTTTCAATTTTTTTTTTTCCCTTGGTGATATATCATTAGATTTCTTAGTTTAGTCACATGTACTTGTCCAGCAGCACATTGTAGCCTGATGATGTAAGAGTAGGACTGACTTTATATTAAGAAACGGGTTTTATGAGAGCAGACGAATAAGCACAATTTGAACATCTTCTATATGAGATCAACAACGAATCCGGGTTGCGCTTGCAAAGATGGAAACTGGACAGAACCCGGTGAGGGTCTGTACTCTGTTGAAAGTCCCAGTTCCTCATTGCTTCAGGGAAGCAGTTTCTTCATGTGCCAATATGAATTCGCCTGATGGTGTTGTCTCCATCCTCTTTGCTTGCTGTCAAATGTTCATGTGGGAATGGATATTTTGATGAAAACTGCAAGCCCAGATTGGATGGATGAATGAGTCTTCATGTGTTAATTTGAAATTAATAAAAAAAAAAAATTGAAATTGGAGATGCGGGGTATCGATCCCCGTACCTCTCGCATGCTAAGCGAGCGCTCTACCATCTGAGCTACATCCCCATTGTTGCTTCAAATTAAAGATAAAATAATATTACCTATTGATTAATTGATAACTTAACACTACAATCAATAAAGTGGATGAAATAACTCTGTTTTGCTAGACCGTAGACGTGACCTAATCCAATTAATTAGGATGTATTTGTTTGGTGTGTTTAGCATTTAGCAAGCCCTCATTCATCACGTCTGGTTCACGGGTACTGTTATTTAACTTAATTAATCCTCAATTAACACCAAAGTGGATGCTATATTGCCTAAACATCCCTTGCGCATGTGTCTTGGTTTTTGTGTTTCACCTTCTTACACTCATAATTTAGGTGTGGCAATAAACTTCATAAGATAATTGATACAAATTTTATCTAAGATTTTATATTTAAAAAAAAAGTGATAGATTATGTGATTATGCAAAATTTCATCTTATTAAAATTTCAGAATTAATCAGTCAATATAAATCTTATATCTTTAGTCGGCACCAAAATTAAACTTCACACTTGAACAAGCAACCATTAGTTTTATCCCCAACATATCTTAGTTGATAACAAATAAACTATAGATTAGATTCATTCTTTGTCAAGGAATAGTACTAATTTTTTTTTTAAAAATAAATAAATAAAAACCCATTTTATTTTATTATCGAAGATGAAAGAGGGTGTGAAGTGTGAACCTATCAAATCAAATTCAAAGAGACCTAGGAAAAGCAAACAGAGATAAATGGCGAATAATTAACCAGTGGGGAGGAAGGAGTCCTTTGAATGCGAAAGAGCGAAGAAGAAGAAGGAGGAGACAATAAAGGCATTGTCAGTTGTCAGCACGAACCCCTCGTGTTCCTCCTCTTCCTCTCACCATTTGCCCCCCTCTTTGCTCTTTGCCTTCTTCCTGTCACCCTTAACCCCCTCCATTTCCATCCCTCGAGGCTCGAGCTTTTTTCCAGGGCCATTCGCCCTCGAATCTTCAAATTTTGGGCGATTTCTCTTCCGTCTTCAAATGATGTGAGGAATCCTCAATCCCCAACATGTTCTTCGTGGGTTTTGGCTCTCTGTGAGTTTACAAGTGGGTTATCTCTCTCTATCTCAATCTCTATCTATTTGGTTTCAATTGCATTTCAATTTCAGTTCTTGCCATTCGTTTTCTACATTAATGGTAGATTTATTTGTTTCCTTTTTGTCGGGTCATGTGTCTAATTCCATGCCCTATCTATTTTTAGCAACAAATCTCAGCTAAGATCTGCTGATGCAAACCTGCGATTCACTTCACTTGTTTGATTTTCCCCTTTTGGGGGTGTAATGATTTCTACTGAGTAATGTAATTAGTCATCAATGCTTGAGTTGCCTTGTTATAAATTGAACTGCTTAGTGGATTGCTAGGTTTTGCACTCTTGAATTGGCATTTGCTTCATAGAAATTTAGCTAAAAGGGAAATTCAGTTATTTACTAGGTTTTGTCATGATTTTTAGGGTTGATGAGTTCTGGATCTGGAAACCCTTTATCAAGTCAATTGCTTTTTTTTTCAACTGAAAGAGAATAAGAACAAAACTAAAAGAATGTGTACTTTGGATTGACGTGCTACCCACATGCTTTTGTTGATGAAAGGGGGTGGGGATTGTTCTTCATATGATTGAGGTTTATTTAATTGTTTGTACATACTAATTGCCCACCCACCATAAACTCATGAAGCCAGTTGTGAACACCTATATAAATAACTCAACCAATTATAAAATTTTGTTTTTTCTGACTGGTTCATATTGTTTATGATTGGTTTAAGCATTTCATTCCCATGATTTTTTTTTTCTTTTATAGTCTTGACTCTTGATAGTTGATACCCATATGTTTCTTTGAGGATGATTTGTGGGTTGATGTAAAAATGGAAGAGATCCTCTCAGACACCAGTTGGTTTAAGATGCTGGTTTATAAGAATCATACGTGTTTTTGAGTAAGTAATTTTATTGGTTGGAATTATATAGGTTGTGATATTAGTTGTTTCTGTCAATTTATTAGATATTTAGATTGTTTCTTGAGTTGGGTTTTAGAGACTTTTTCATTTCTTTCTCCTTTTGAGTTGAGACTTCGCAAAATTTACTGGCACTGGATGGTGACTTGAAGTCTTATACAATATCGCATATGGGCGACTGCGACAGTTGAGGATGGAACCTTTATTTTAGTTGAACTGTTCTATTTTCATGACGAATAGATGTTCTTTGTCGATTAAATTATGATATGTGAGTTTAGTGGCCATCAACTAGCACAAAGATGGCCTGCATGACGAAATTCATATGGATGACTCAGTATATCATGCGATTCATCTCTCTTTTTTTCAACAAGGGACTTAGCAAGCTGCATAGTTTTCCAGTTTTTATATATGCTAGAACTTATGATGTCATCTTCACCAAAGTCCTCAATTGACAAGGATTTCTGAAATAAGGGCATGATATGCAGCATCTGTTCTTTTGTTGGCAAGTTGATGTCGATGAGTGGTTGGTAGTTATAGAACTTGCTTTTCAGAAAATTGTTAAGCCTTAACGAATACGTACGTTAAGGTTGCAAAGTAGTAGCAGGGGTTTCTCAACTGATATTTTCACATCATCCATGGTGGTGGAAGTTATTGGTCATGTAGTGACAGCCGATATTTGTGGATGTTATCTTTTTCGTAGGTCTGTGTGTTGTATGTGTAAACAGAATGTGAAGAAGTGGATATATTTTCCTATTAGTTATGGCATTGTCTTCCATATCAATAACCTTGTCTTATGCTCAGTTACACCATTATTCTTCATCGTATGATGCATCTCGCTTTTATCCAATATCTTCATTATTCAGATTGATGATGATTTGATGTCAATAGTTTGCAGTTTTGAACACTGCTTGTCAAACTGTATAAAATAGAATGAAGTTGGGATCAAAGAAAGGATGGAAATCCGTTGTACCAATACGATTCAGAGGCAAATCAGCCACACGATTTTGCTTGTTCCCAAAAGTGAAGTCATCCAGCTTGAGCCCTGGCCAAGCTCCTGTGTATCTAAATGTGTATGACTTGACGCCTATGAACGGATACCTCTACTGGGCAGGCCTCGGCATTTTCCACTCTGGTGTTGAAGGTAAATACGAAAAAATTATAACCTTCTTTTCGTATTTTCTTGACGCATAGTTTCGCAAGGTTTGTTTATAGTTTCCTCGTTTTCTGGCAGTCCATGGTGTGGAATATGCTTTCGGAGCTCATGACTTCCCCACCAGTGGTGTCTTTGAGGTGGAACCAAGAGAGTGCCCGGGCTTCAAGTTCAGAAGATCAATATTCATCGGAACTACAAACTTGGACGAGAAACAGGCTAGAGAATTCATGGAACAACACGCCTCCAGCTACAATGGGGACAGCTACCATTTGATTGTGAAAAATTGCAACCACTTCTGCAAGGATGTGTGCCACAAGCTGACAGGGAAGAAGATCCCGAAATGGGTTAATCGGCTTGCCAAAATAGGTATTCATTTTGCTACGTATCGATTAGTTCCCATTCTTTTCTGCATCCTACTATAAATATAAATGTTAAACTGTGTTAAACAGGCTCGGCGTGCAACTGCGTACTACCAGAAACCCTAAAGGTAACGACAGTTCAGCAGGACGGAAGCCTCATCACGCACAACAGCGAGAAGAAACGCTTGAAAAACAGCTTCAGCTGCCTGTCCTCCATCAGTATGCGGCACAAGCAGCTCTCAGTGTCGTCTTTGTTCCTCCGATCACCATTGAAGTGCTCCTTTTCCTCGTGTAAGCTTGAACGTTCCAAAAGCAAAAAAGCTTTAACAGAGACGTAATGCGAATGGAGTAATAATAAGAACTCCACTCCCATTCTTAACTCCTGCAGTTTCAACTCATAGATAGGTGTTTTAGCTTGAGCTCGAACAAGCCTAGATGTGAGTTGTGTAATATAATCTTCTTGTTTCCTTCCCAGTTCTTTTGTTGTACGAAATTGTGAATGTATGTGACTCAAATTGTTCCACTATTTGCTTGTAATTGGAGCTTTCCCTGATTGAATCTGTTTCAGTGACATTGCAGAGTTCTTGATCAATTGATCATTATCTACAGCTTAACAAAACTCATCAATCAGTAATAACACATCCACCCTTTATTTAACTGTTCTTTGGGTGTTACAGTGAGGAACCAATTTCTTGGTTCTCTCAATTGAACTATGAAAACTAGCATCAAAATTTGAAGAAATCTAATAGTGAGGACAGCAGTTTGATTGATCAATACAGTAGTACCTTCAAAGTCGGTTTTTCAACAAGAAATCCAGTTCTTGTGAGTGCTGATGAGCGCCGACACCATCCCGGCGCACGATATCAACATCGGCGTGAGGAACCTGCCGTCCTCATCCCAGACATCAGACAAGGTCATCAGCCAATCGGCCAAGTCCTGAACGATCGAAAGCCTCTTCATCGCAATCTTGAAACTCAGAGCTCGCTCCCTCTCCCTGTCGTCCTTCGAATCGAGTCCTCTGGCCGCTGAGATCTCTTTGCTCGAATCGAGGCAAGCTTTCTCCTCATTCAATTTCCGCAAATCCCTAATTTTCAATCCGATGCTGCCGACGTACCCTACGAGCTCCGTCCAGGCGCTGATCTTCTGCAGCCTCCGCGAGTGCTTCGGATCGATAAGACCTGACTTCGCCAGCCAGATGAATTGCTCGACGAAATAGTAGATCCCTTCGCCGCCGTAGGCTACGGCGTGTAGGAGAAGGGGGAGACGGTTACCGTCGAAGGAGTAGGGGGTGGAGCGGAGGGCATTGACGTCCTGGATAAATTTGCCGAGGCGGAAGGCCTTGCGGCTGACGCCGACGCTGGACTCGAAGGCCTTCAATCGGCGGCGGAGGGGGTGGTGGTCTGTGAGGGCGGGGGAGGCGAGGATGATCTTGGAGGCGTAGCGGGAGATCTTGAGGAGCTTGTCGACGCCGTCGCGCTTGGCGAGGTATGCCTCGAGGTGATTGAGGAAGTCGCGGTCGCCTTTGCCGGACTTTGCGGCGGTCGCTGGTGGCGGTGAGATGTCATCGGAGGGTTTGCCGGCCATTGGAAGATTGCGATCTGGATGATGCAACTGCACGAGTTTGGACTAGTGGCATCACTCGTTTTATTAGGGGAAATTTTGTTCCCAAATAGTCCGGCTTTGGAACAATTTTCCGGTGTGCTTTTGCGATACTAGGGATTCTTTTCATCCGTTAGCCGCCTCACTAAGACCATGTTTATCGAGGGATACTCGGGATAATCGAAATACTAATATTTTATTTTTCTCTTTCCGCCACATCATCCTAGGATCCCATTCTTATTTTTCCCACTTTATCAATAACATCCCGAGTATCCCAAAACCCATCTTATCCTATTAATTCAATTTACAATTATACCCCTCTCCCATAATTATTTCCATCCTTTACTAGCAAACCAATTTACTATTATACCCTTATCGACTCATTTTCTTCAATCTAGCTTAATTTATAATATTAATTTTCCGTTAAACAATATTATTCATAAATTAATATTATTTATTAAACTAAATCGATGACTATATATTAACTTAAAATATAAATTTCATTTAAATAAGAGGAAATACATTGATTACTTCAAAAGAAATTACGCTACGGAAAATACATAACCTTAAATTCCAACTTAACAAACATAATACTAAACTAAAAAACCATTAATTATCTCCCACATTGGACCCGAATTTCTCCCAAATGTGTTCCTTCAAGTCTTCTCTAAGACGACGGTGTGTGACAGTATCACGTAGTTCATTCCTGGCTTGTATATAATCTCGTATAACGTTGGGAGTCCTAGTCGGCTGCGTCCAAGTAGAGTTCTCCACTGGGATAGGTTCGCCACTTATGCCTTCTTCAAACTGCGGAATCTCGTATCCATGGTGGCTATAGTCTTCTTGCTCATCCTCTACGATCATATTGTGCAAAATGATGCATGCTCGCATTATCTTCCCGAGCATGACTGGATCCCAAGATAGTGCTGGGTTGCGAACGATTGCAAAACGAGATTGTAGCACTCCAAATGCTCTTTCCACATCTTTCCGAACAGAAGCAACTTGTTCAGCAAATAATTTCATTTTGACTCCCTGAGGAGACTTCGGTGACTTCACAAATGTAGCCCATTCCGGGTAAATCCCATCGGTTAGATAGTACCCCATGCGATACTCATGTCCTCCAACGGTGAAATTAATGGTTGGAGCTCGACCTTGCACAACATCATAAAAAACAGGGGAACGATCAAGAACATTAATATCATTATTAGTACCTGGGACGCCGAAGAAAGCATGCCAGATCCATAGATCATATGATGCAACCGCCTCAAGTATAATCGTTGGGTGATCATGATCTCCACGAGCAAATTGACCTTTCCATGCAGTCGGGCAATTCTTCCATGCCCAATGCATACAATCAATGCTACCCAACATCCCTGAGAAGCCACGAGACTCCCCCACGCTTAATAATCGTTGGATGTCTACTGCATTTGGTCGACGAAGATACTCGTCTCCAAAAAATTGGATGATGCCATCAACAAAATGTGATAAGCACAATCTAGCCGTGCCCCCCGATAGACGAAGGTACTCGTCACAAGCATCAGCAGCAAGGCCATAG
This sequence comes from Persicaria tinctoria, assembly GCA_037127255.1. NCBI lineage: Eukaryota > Viridiplantae > Streptophyta > Magnoliopsida > Caryophyllales > Polygonaceae > Persicaria > Persicaria tinctoria. The sequence continues at coordinate 16,722,739 of JBANSL010000012.1, forward strand.
GACAACATCCGAATTGCACTTGTAATTTTCTGCAAAGCAGAAATGCCCATCCGACCCGTGCAATCCGGTCGTTGTTGAAAGTACACCATTTCTGTCTCCAATCGTTGAGCAATGCGATTGAAGACCCCCTTACGCATTTTGAATCGTCGGCGAAACACTTCATCTGGGCATGTTGCCACCTCCGAGAAGTAATCGTTGGACAGTTGAGCAAAGCCTCTCTCCCTCCCTCTTTCAATGTGGGTTCGACGACGTCTCCTTCGAGAACTTTCAGGTTGTTGGTATGGTTGCTGAAGAGCAGTAACTGTAGCTTCCCATTCGGCAAAAGCTACTTGTAGCTCGCTCATGCCATCATCGGAGCTACTACTTGAAAGGAAGGGGTTTGTGTTTGACGAATTGGAGTCGGATCCAGACATTGTTGGGGATTAAGAGGAATAAGTGTGGTTAGGAATGTGTTTGGTGTGCCTCTTCTGCAATGCAAGTAGCCAACTTATATAGAATGGATTTGTCACATGATGGCTTTACAAATAAGATTCCTGAAGACAAAGATAGATTTGGCAAGTTGATGGTAGAAGGGACAGCGAAATATCACATGCAAGCTTTTCAGAAAACTCTTCCCAAAGCTCACTCTTTTCAGAAAACTCTTCCCAAAGTTCACCCTTTTCAAAAAACTCTTCCCAAAGCTCACTCTTTTCAGAAAACTCTTCCCAAAGTTCACCCTTTTCAGAAACCTCTTCCCAAAGTTCTAGCTAATCACATGCAAGCTTAAATTTCTTAACTAAACATACATTACAAGTACGGAAGGTGCATTACAGAATACGAAACATGCATTACGGAATAGGTAACATGCATTACATAGAATAGGAAACATGCATTACATCGAATATGAAACTTGCATTACGGAATATTAAACATGCACTACGGAATAGGAAACATGCACTACATAGAAGATCCTTCTTCTCATGGGGAATATTGATCAGAAAGCTCCTTGAATAACCCCATCTTGAGCTTTTCAGCCTCCGGTGGAAGATTTGGAGTTTGCATCAGGTTGTTAAGCAATTCTATCTTCCTCACTCGCGTCATGCCATCAATTTCCAGCTTCTTCACTCTCTCATACCCTTGCACCTTTTGTCTCTTACGAGTCTCCTTAGCAAGCTGCAACTCATACAGTCGGTTGAAGTTGTCAACCTTGGCTTTCTCCATTTGTTCGGCAAGCTCGTGGGCTTCTACCTGATCAGATGACATTGCATCCTTCCCCTTTCTTTTAGACTTCTTGATGCCCATGGGACGCTCTATGGGGTTGACACTAAAGACACTCGTAGGAGTATCTGAACGTGGGGTATCCCCTCCATCGGTTGATCGAGATCTTTTGGAGCTACCGGTGCTTGCATTGTAGCGACTGATTTTATCTAAATAATCAACACTCCACTTGGGCTCATCACGCAATGCAAGCCATGCATGCTCTTCTTTGAACTTCTTCCCATCACTCTTCAACTCATAAAGTTCACGTGCCCTCATCATAACATCCTTCTCTGCCTCACCAGATGCTCTCAAACGACTTGCTTCCTGAAAACAACCAACAAACTTCGAAACATTTGCGTTAACTTTTTGCCACCTAGCCTTACATCTAGTGGGGTCTCTTGCCACTTGGTTTGGTTTCCTATATTTCTCATAGATTGCTGCAATTCTGCCCCAAAATGCATGTGCATCTTGGTCGGTGTTCACGATCGCGTCGGTGGAAATATTGATCCAGCAGCTGACAAGGAGATTGTCGTCGTCAACACTCCAGTAGGTACGACCTAAACGAACTTCATCACCACCTTCAGCTCCTTCGCCACGAGCTGCGCCCCGAGCACCAGCACGACCTCGACCACGAGCATGAGCACGACCCCAACCACGAGAGCCTCCACTACCACCTGTTGGGATCTCAACGACACTTGGTTGGGTGCTATATGTTGGGACCGTCTGCGAAAATTGAGCATTTGCACTTCCATCAGTGCCGGGGGTAAAATTTTGTGGGTTTGAAGTGAGCACTTGCTCGTAGTAGCTCAAATCATAATCAGAAGAAAGAGACATGTTCCCCAAACTGGAAAAGAACACATTTTCTGATTGATTTTGGGAAGGATCCATTATGAAGAAGTAGAGGAAGAAGTGAAGTGTGGGTTGCAATGCTAGTGATTATATGTATTTATAGCCAAACTTCATAGAAACCTCACATATTTTTTAATGTTTATACTTGAAAAATCTGAACCAAACTGATTAGACTACACAATGCAAAGATCAAACTACTCAATGCATCAATAGGAGACCATGCATGCTATTCTATATGACAAGTCACTTCATAAAAATATCAATTTCTACCATATTCTTACACGAATTATGAAAATTAGTATATATTATCACATATTATATATTTTTAAACAACATTTAAAATCTTCAAATGATAATAAATTATTACTAATAAAATATAATGATCATATTATTCAAGGTATTATTACATGTAATTGTATTTGAAAAAAAAATATTTTTTAAAAAATATAATCAAACATATTCAAAGTTGATGTCTATGTGTAGAGAAAAATGAATCTAGTATTTTGGTATAATTTTTATTTATTTATTTTAACATTTTCATTGTCAAAAATCACAATTTATAATTCTAAATTACACCCGACAGATTTAATCTGGGCCGTTGATACCTCTTTATCACACCCGTCCAATCGCCACCCAGCCAACGCTTGACACGCGTCCCCCACTTGCCTGCCAGCTCGCATGTTGAATCCCGGGTGAAACGGCGCGTTGCCTCCTCCATTTGCACAATGCGGCGTCGTTTTCATTTCGGCAATCCTAAAAAAAAGAAATCAGTCCACATGGGCCCTACAATAAAGGTACTTGGATGAATACTATCTCTAGTATCACAAGCGTGGGATCTTGCACTCCAGCCAATATTTTAATATTATACAAACTCAAGTATTCCTCCCTGGGATCCCGATAAACATGCTCTAAGAGATTAATCACAACTTAGATTCGAATTCTTTTGAAAACAGGAGGTCATTTGTAAACAAAAAGATCAATTGAATCCGATCCAAATTGGTATTGATATCCTAATGTCAAATATCGATAGTGGTATCGATGTCAAGATATAGGTACCTAATTGATACTACCTTCGTTCAAAAATAAATGTCGTTTGACATGTTTGGCACGTTTTTTTAGAACATCTCTCACCATAGGCTATAATTGTTATTTTAGCCTATTTTCTCTCCCACCATAGGCTATAATTGTTATTTTGTATCAATAATATTTTAAGAAATTCACATTATTTTTTATTATAACATCATCAAAATTATACATATATTGGATCGAAATAAATAATTTACATTTTAAAGTATAAAACCTAAGAAATAACAAGTATAAAATGAAACTACAAACTACTCAAACACATTAAAACTTAAAATTATCTAGCATTTTATAGATCCACATCTCTCTCTCTTTATAAACATTGTTTGTTTCGAAGACACCATTTAAATCGACTTTAAGTACAAATTTATCACGGTTTTTTTTCTTCTAAAGTTATTGTCTAAAAATTGTGAATTTAAAATTTTCATAATCCATGTTGCTTATAATCCGCTCTAGAATTTATTAATATTACATTCTCAATCACGATAAATGTTAATGTGACCAGGAAATCCAATTTCTGTCTTAATTGAGCATCATCTTCTTCACTTTACTATGTTCCGCCATAAATAAATTGTTATTAATTTGCATACCATTAAAGTAACAAATCTTGATGGATTCAGTGTAGTAAATTAAAATCGAAAGAGTATCATATGTGGGTAAGTGAGAAATAAGATATATAATCAATCAATGGTAATATTTACATTGATTTGTAGAGAATTTTCATATCTATTAATATTACTAATTCTGCTAGCATTTTGCTGACGTGTCGCTCTGTAAATTAAAGTTGAATTTTTTAATCAAAAGTTTCATTTTTTATTAATCGATGTTATTAAGGGAAGTTTAAATATTTGTTTCCTATATTATATTCATCACAATCGTATTAAAAATATCTAGACAATTAATTCAAATGTCAAAATAAAAATCTATTAATTAATAATAATAATAATAATACTAATTCTGCTAGCATTTTGCTAACATGTCACACCCACAATTAAACTTAATTTTTTATTCAAATGGTATTTTCTTATCGGTCAATATTATTGCTGAAATTTTAAAATACACGTTTCATATTTTGAACATATTTGTTTCCTATTTTTATACTAATCAAAAGTTTCTTTTCTTATTAATTGATATTAATAAGGGATGTTTTTTTCTTACAATTTACTTATTTTTGAAAAGTTTTTTTCTTACAATTTACTTATTTTAGACATCTTAAATGACTATCGAAAAATAAATAATATTTTAAGACTTACAAGCATTACTAATGATTATTTTACATCTTAGATGAGGCTTCTTAGATATCTTTTCTACCTTTTAGGATCTTTTTATTTTTACCATCTTGCCTTTATTTTCACTATTAATTTCCCTCTCTTTCTAGCCATCTTTCTAATGAAAATAATGAATAAGTTATGTATATCTACATAACTTCAAAAGTATTCGCACAATCATGTGCTTATTACAATAATTATATACGGAGTATTTATTTCAATTATATTAGGTGGTGAGTTTGAGTATTATTACTACTTTACCTTATTAAATCATTTTAAAATTTTGTATTGTATCTCTTTCCAACTAATTTATAAATTACAAAAAAAAACTTTATACGTACATATTTTTGTTATAAACAAGTATATATTAATATAGTACTATTATAGATATAGATATATAAAAATATAAAATGATGTTCAAATTAAAATGAATCAAACTCCCGTGCCTTGAAGGCACGGGTATTACACTAGTTTTAGCCTAAAATATTTGGCTTACAGGGGAAACCGTCATTTTTTATGCTAAGCCATTTAAGAATAGAATATTCTATTGCGGTAGGCTATTTCCCTTAGCTTTTATAGCATGCGGGGGAAGATGCTCTTAAGAAGCCAAAAACTATATAAAATATTAATTTTTTGTAATTTTTTAATATAATATAAATACTTATTAATAATAAGTGTCATATTATTAAAAAAAAATTGTTAAAAAAGTTAATATTTTATGTAGTTTTTAGCTCATTAAAAAACGTGTCATAAAATCAAATGAATTTTTTTTTAAACATATATCAAAATGGGGTTAAATCAATATATTAGAAAACACTTGATATCAATATTCAATATTCTGAATACTAATGCACTATATATCAAATATCAATATCGAAGCTGATATTTGATATTTAGGTACCGCCATACCGGGATATCAATACGAAACGAGACCTAAAAAGATAAAAATGGAAGAATGGATCCAAATCTTCTATTCTTGTTCTTGTCCCATTTTTCTACCCCTACTCACAAATCTCTTTATTTTATTTTTTTACTATTTAAATTTATTTTTATTTTCATTTTTATTTTTAAATAGAAATTTGCAAGAGCATCAACATATTCTCTATTTTAAAGATTTTGGAGATTTTGAAAGCATTTTTTGGTCCAACCGATTGCCAATCTTTTTCTCCAAAACGAGGAAGCAACAAAAAAAAAGATAGGTTTCCCTAAATTTGCAGCATTCTCTAAAAAAATCATTCTTCAAATCTTAGAAATTGAAAAATTGTTGGAATTGAAATAAAAATAATTTAAATAATATATATTTTATTTTTTCATTTTAGAGGGAGTCTTGAAGATGGTATAACGTGCCTATAGGATTAGGCTCCGGAAAGAATGAGTTGGGTATGAGATTTGGGCCGCAAAATGGAACCCAAGTTAAAAAGGAAAAGCCCAATTGGACACGAAAGCTCAGGCGGAAAAAGCCACCTAACAATCACAAATGAAAGACAAGGAGCCGTTGCACCAGGTTTTGCACCTCCTCCTTTGACTTCAACAACAATCCCTCGTGAAGGTCGGTGTTCTTGCGTCGAGGGTCCCCTACATGCGGAAGAACTTTGTCCAACATCGCCTCCACATCGTCGGTGGACATCCCTGGAGCTTTGGGCCTCGAAACCACCCATTTGGGCTCCTTCATCTCATCATCGGATGATATTTCCATACAGCCAATTGATGATGTTTCCTCAAGTGACTCCAATTTTATTACTCTGGGAGTTTTATTCTTCGTATCGAGTAGGTATTTCAACTCCCACTCGTAGCAACTCGGGTAAACCGCGAGCTTCTCCATTATCTTGCTCCTAAGGGTAAGGAGAGGATAGGGAGAATCCATGTATGTAAATTGAAAACAAAAACCATACTTACCGGGTGGACATAATTTGCAAAAATAACATTTTGCTACCCCTTGCAATTTCTACACCCCATGGTTATTTTTGCAAAGTTGATTTTTTTTTGGTATATCCATGCAAATTGGCCTTCTTCAAATCTTATAAATTGAAAAATTGTTGGAATAGAAATATAAATAAAAATAATTTAAAAAATATGTATTTTATTTCCCCGAAGTCGTTGGAGTCTTAAAGATAGTATAATGTGCCCATAGGATTAGGCTCCCAAAAGAATGAGTTGGGTATGAGATTTGGCCGCAAAATGGAACCCAACTTAAAAAGGAAAAGCCCAATTGGAGACGAAAGCTCAGGTGGAAAAAGCCACCTAATGAAAGACAAGGAGCCGTTGCGAAGGCACCCTAACGTTGTAGTCGTTGTGGTGGGAAATTGAGGAAAGTAAGTAAAAAAATGGGGACGTTGGATTCTTTTTGTAAACGGTAAGGAACTTCCTTTCCTTTCATTCACCAACTGAATGCGACCGTTTAGCCTCTTCCCTTTATTCCCAATTTTACCCTCCACCCATAACCTCCCCCTTTCAGCTATCAACTAAACTTTTGCTAATTTCAGATAATGTTTTTGATCACCTTCATTCTCACCTACTGTTTGTTTTTATCAATGTTGTTAGGTCTAGGATAATCAATACTCCATCTCCATCCATCACAAGCCCTCTCAATCATTCACTCATTGTTATCATTTGGTAATAGTTTTACCAAATGGAGTGAGTTTCAAGTGAAAAACAAATGTTGATACATGACTCCATCATCTTGAATGGGTTCATGATCCGTTTCCTTGAAAATTTAAAATTTATATTTATATATTTCATACCTGTTTACATAGTTTTAAACAGATTATGAATCCGTTCGTCACGGTTTTAAAAATAGTGGGACAATTTTTTTTAAACTCGTAAATAAATTTTATATTTTAAAAAAAAAAATTGTGCAGATTTTTAAAATTTCTAAAACCATAGCCATAGTTCACCCCACAATTTTCGAAACAATAGTCAACTAAATCTTTATCTATTTAGCGAAATCTTCATCATTATAATTGTAACCCCTAAAAATTAAATTTTTTTTTTATAAAAAAAACACAAAACAAACCAAATCCAAGATAAGACTGCATAATGATTCCGCCTTTTACATTCTCATTCTAGTAATCATGTCATAGGATTTTGTCATTAAACGTGTTTATAACTGAAAGGTGAACACTCAATTTTGTGTACAGTAGAAATTTACTGCCGACTCCCCACTGTAAAAACCGCACCAATAAATAGAAAGCGATGGGCAAAAGCGTCATTTCAGGTCCCCCAAATGCCACACATTTGACGTAATCCGACCGACACGCAGACCCCATTACCGGGAATTCCCGGTCACCTGAGTAAACGCTACTTGCCCTTTTGTCATCATCTTCTTCAGCTTGCTCCCTATTTTAAACGCTCCAAATCCAGTTCGTTGTCTCGTCGCCTTCCCAAACCTACCCTCTCTCCTCAGCTCACATTGCCACCGATTATCTTCCGAAACGCCGTCGTTTGGAGCGCAGTTAGTCATGAAAGGAACAGAAACGCCGGTGGCTTCGGAAATCCGCGAGTCCCCAACCAAAGAACCGATTGAGACCCGGAAAATCCTCGGGCCGGGCGGGAACCGGGGTAGGGTTCCGGGGCCCGCAAAGCCAGCGGCTATGGCGAAGCCGATGAAGCCGAACAGCCCCGCGGGAAAGCCGGCTACCAAGCCGGCGGCTTCGAGAGTGCCCGGAGCCGTTGTACGGAAGAATGGATCAGTGGACAGCTCCTCCTCCACCGACTCCTCCTCCTCTTCCTCGGCGTCGTCTTTGAGCGCCGGGTCTTCGAAATCGACGGGCTCTTTGAGGAGGAAGAGGGAGAGTGCCATGGGCTCGCCGAAGCCGGCTCCGGTGGCTTCCGGCCCTACTAAGAGGTGTGATTGGATTACGGCTAATTCCGGTGAGTGCATTCATTTTAAACCATTTTTGTCTATAACAAACATATTTCGATTCATCAAGTATACTCCTTAAACACGCATAAACCATTTGATGAAAGATGTGGAGAGATAAAAAAAGAGTCCCATATTTTTCAGTATATAAGCTAGTGTCCTATTGCCAATTGATTTTAGAATGTAACTCACTCATCTTATGTGTTAGACTATTAGCGCAAGACGTGTACACACGACCTCCGATCCCGAGTTCCAACGGACTTTAATAGATTTGATTGAAACATTTCAAAAAAGCATATCATTATAGAAATTTTTACATTACTTTACTAAAGCACTATAGAGCTAAAAACATTTAATAAATAACAAATAATATATATTTGTTGATTTTGCGAACGAAGGGGGTAAAAAGATTTAACCTCTGATGTTGAATCGTCATGAGTTCTATTTGACAAAGCCGTTTCTGGGATCTAGACCAGTAAGAGCCTACATGCGGTCAGTCATCGGGCTTACCTGTGAGGCACACAATAGGGTTAATAGCCACGTGCCCTAACTTGGACCGATTAGACTTTAAAATAGGCTATACTCTTTCTTCCTCCTTTGGGGGTTCATACTAGTTTTAGTGTTACGAGAACCTCGATATAGGGCTTGAGAGCGGGGGCTTCGTCACTATTGGGGTGCTGTTAAATTTGCACACTATACAGCCTTTGGTTACTGTAAAAATGTCTTTTTTTTTAGTTCTTCATTTATAAAGTGTTGTACAAATAGTGTTTGAATAGGTAAAAGGCAATACTCAACTGTCCATTTGGCGCAACAACTTGTACATTACAGTATCAACTTATAATATAGCTTATAATGCAAGCTCCGCTTGCATAGCCATATGTGGTATGGCTTATAATGCACAATATTGTGCATTATAAACTTTATTTTTTGAGAATATCAACCCATTGAGTCAAACCGATCAAGTGTCACGGAATCCTTAACTTGATTAAGAAGCAAGTTGATTGCAATAATTAAAAACTTATTGGAAGAACAAAAGGGCCAGTTGGGTCAATTAGAGGAGCTTCATTTTACAATTCAATACCACATATGAGGTCCCTTTTATGGGCCATGTTTATGCTTGTGGGTGAGGAAGGAGTATAAACTCATAAATTATGAAGATTGCCTTTAACTTGTGTTGCTGATTTCTAATGGCATCAAAGTTTTGCTAATGCTTTTCTTTATGTTCTTCGTTCTGATGGATATGTTTGAGGCATCTTTTTTTGCTAGATCCACTATACATGTCTTTCCACGACCAAGAGTGGGGAGTTCCCGTTCGTGACGATGATGACAAGCTGTATGAGCTTCTAGTGTTATCAATTGCATTGGCAGAGCACACATGGGTATCTATTCTTAGCAAGAGAGACCGATTCAGGTAAACTCACTTGGTGCCTTGATGTTCCAGCTCTGGCATCGGTCGTATGGATTGCTAAGGTTTTCGATTTGGCAGGGCTCTCTTTGATAACTTCAACCCAGCATCTGTTGCGAAATTCTCCGAGGAGAAACTGTTGTTGCTGTGTGCAGATGGGAATGCACTGCTGTCTGAGCCGAAACTCCGTGCTGTTGTTGACAACGCTAAGCAAATCCTCAAGGTAGTGATCTAAGCAATTTAATGGTTCAGAGGCTTCTCTTGTGGCTCAAAAATCAGTTATGCACCGTGTGACTTACATTCCTCAGGTTCAAGAGGAGTTCGGTTCCTTCAGCAAGTACTGCTGGAGATTCGTTAACAATCAGCCGATGAGAAACGGGTACCGCTATGCACGCCAGGTACCCACCAAGACCCCGAAGGCAGAGCTTGTCAGCAAAGACTTGATACGAAGGGGCTTTCGTTGCGTGGGACCCATTGTAATCTATTCATTCATGCAAGTGTCTGGTATGGTGAACGATCACCTCATGTCATGCTTCAGGTACGAAGGGTGCAATGCCAATCCAAAGAAGCACATCAAACCCCGAGTGGCCGAGGAAGCTGAGACCATCACTCACACAATGGAGAAAATAAGCATATCACACGGCTCATAACCTTATTTCCCAACTACAAGCTGAGATCTCAATCAACTGATTTAACTCCTGACCGGTGATGTAGATGTATTTGTGCAGAAATACAAGATGCTAGTTATATTATGTGAAGGATTTGACGGGTTTTTATCTGATTGGATTTGTTTTATGCTTTGGCTTTCATAAGTCCTGTGTGTATTATTTGTGATTCAACTGGCTGAAGGTTGCAGTTTGTGTATGTGGCTTGATCTGCAAAGACATGATTTTAGAGGTGAACACAGTAAAAGCTTGTGAATATGCATCTTTTTTCTATACTGTTACAAATTAGTCATATACTTTTCTTGTTCTTGTTTTTATACATTCCAAAGTGTTGAGTTGAGTTTGTTTGGGACTCAACACTATTCATTGAAACTCAACATATTTCAGTTTCCTTCTTTTATATTCCATTGTACATTGTAAAATTCTTAACATAAATTATTAGGTGGTACAATCAGTATAACATGGTGAGCAGAAGAAAATGCAGACAAAACATCCGCACAAAATGCAATCTAGTTGTTTTTATATCCCATTTGATCCTCAACTGATTATTCTGATTTCACCAGCAACAATAAAACCCAGTTGCAGAAAAGAATTAAAATAAAAAAAAGGGGGGTGGGGAACATGATTTGATAAAGAAGACAAACAAATGACTCTTAAGCCGACAACACAAATAATAATTACTTGAAATGAAATTTCTGTTGGACAAAAACCTTTAAGATACAAGACAAAATATTATCTCACTGCACAACAAAATCAAACACCTTTAAAACAATTATATGACCCTCTAAATTTATTCCCTTTCAATCATTGTGTGTTTGTGTTCATGAACCTGAATCCCTGCTCAATGAACATCATCAATGACCCGAACCCGGCCAGCTCTAAAGAGGGCCATGGTGTTATGTACTTATGCATAGACTAATCAAAATGTAAATGGGTCGTTGCCAGCTAAGCTGATAGATCAACAAGCTAGATTTAAGATGCAGATAGTAAGCTGAGTCTAATTTCTATTTTTCGGTTTCGAATGAAATAATGATTGCAGACAAAGATCACAATTGCATATTGGATGCAAGAAAGATGCCCATCACATGAATATTTCTAAATGGAACTAGCTCCTAGCCTGAGCAAGGAGGCTCAGCCACGGATATCTACAAGTAAAAACACAAGCAACTACCAAATAAGGTAGGAAATAACTAAGAAATATGAGAACCAAGCAGGGACAAGTTCAATGTAGAAAGTAAAAGCTCACCAAATACACGGGGATGATTAAAATACGGTTTATGAGATTTACCCTTCTTGCTTGACTGAAGTGAAGCACTACCAGCACAAGGATCGCAGTCCAGTTTCCGAGGGTAGAGGTCTTAGACTCTTCATGCTCCTTGTTCTTGAGAAGAAGGCCTACGTCCGAGATTTGCTGTTTCCAAGGGTGAGTTCAAGGTCATCCATCCCCACATCATGAACCCTTTCACCCTCCCATGGGGTCACCTTCACATTCTCAGGCTCTGAACCCCTAACATCCATGGGATCATTAAGTGACAGCTGCTGAACCATAGGTTTCACTAGACAAAAATTAGGAGACATTGGGATAGGTGGTCTAGCAAATCTCTTAAAGGTAATCCACTGGCCTGAATCGATTGTAGAGCAGTCCGATTCATCACATTCGAAGATGGTAGGCGGAGTGATATTCCGGCAGCGAGTAGGACTTGACGGAGCAGATTCAGCAAAGAGAGGATACTTGAAGGTAGCCATAGATTCGTTAGCAAGGGAATCAAAGTTGAAACTCTGCTTGGGAGCCTTGGAAGTTGGAGATGAGAGAAGAGGGGTTACAGGAGCGCTGTTTGATATTCGGAGAGGAGGGAGATTCGAAGGAATGGAGTTGCAAAGGAATGAGAATGGATGAGAGGTGGCATTCATATCACTGTGAGTGGGGCTTTGAAGGGCGGAGGAAGATGGGCTCGGCTGATATGAAGGAATTGGGGTTTGAAATGCCGAAGACAGAGGACTCGGAACCTGAGAAGAGCAAGCACTTATGCTCATGTAGTTGGAACTTCCCCCAATATCAAATGGGGGTGGCTTGAAGCCCTGAAAAAACAACAGATCACAGCATCACACACACAAGTTGCTATCAGTATCAGTTTATCTGAAGCATGGAACTGATGGTTAAGAAGCCAATTTACAAGATTTATCAATAAAGTTGACTAAGTCATGTCAATGTATCAGATCATGACATGCAAAATGCAGTGAATAATTTGGAATGATGTGCCACAAAATCACCAAGGATCTTGCAAAATTGAGCTCAAATTATCCAATAATCTAAAATAGGAACGGATTATGAACTAGAAAAAAGCACTTGAACAATTTGCTAATTTGGGAAATCAACAATCCAAATTTAGACAACACGAAATCTAACCAATTGACTACAATTGAGTCCAAATTCCTCGCAAAATTAAGTCCAAAATCCAAAAAACTTCAGCTGAAAGGAGTAATAACTAATAAGGGGCGAAAAAGGAGAGCATTCAATTTCAAATTCACATTCCACTTCCCCCAAAATTGTGAAAAAAAACATCCATCAAATTTGACAGAGGAGATCAATTGCAGCTGGAAGCAAAACACCAGATCTGGAAAAGCACAGGAAAAGTGAATTGGAGAGAAGAGAGGAAGGAGGAAGAGGAGAGCAAAACCTTGCGATAAGTGGCGCCGTCGGGCTCAACGATCCAACCGGCTTCAGCACAGAGAGCCTTCAAGACCTCGTTGTTGTCGCAGTGCTTAGGGAGGTTGTAGTGGCCCTGCGCTCTCAAGCCGGTGAATATCTTGGCGGCAATGGCCCTCCTCCGCCGCTCTCTCCGCCGGCTGTTCTCTCTCTCCCTCCACGACGGCTTCCTCCTCGACGCCGTCAACTGTCCTCCTCCTCCTCCATCGCCTTCCATCTCCATTTTCCCCCTCTCACTCTCTCCCCTCTACCGTGTGCAAGAGAAACTCTGTAGAAAAAGAAGGTGAAGTAACACGAGGGAGGGAGAGAGAAAAAGAGGGGGAGTGGGGATCAGACACGAGGAAGGCTTTGGCTTCGTTGGACGCTGTGCAGACTGTAGTCTGTAGCGAAGAATCTGAGGTTCCTTCCCTTCCTTTAAAACACCTCTTTATTTTGTTAATTTACACAAAATTACCCGCAAATTTTACAATTTTTCGCATAACCCACATAAAACTACATATTACACACAAATCACACCTATTTGGTATACTAGGTTTGTAGGTCGTGCTCCGCACGGCATGATGTTCGTTGGATTTCAGGAAGATGAAGTCAGCGTAAAGAGTTTCTTTCAATCAATCAATAATGAAAATAACTGTGATATGTAATTCAAACTGCAAGGTCTACAACAAGGACTGATATTCATTCAAAATTTTCAAGGCAAGACATTAAATTTGGCAATCTAACTACATTAAGAGAACGTATGAAACATTCATTACTTCCAACACCTTGGTTTACCATCTGTATCTCAATGCTAGGGGAGGAAGAGCGAAAGCAGATTTAACACTTTCCACCGCCACCTCCAAGCGTCAGACCTTTACCGCCGGCAGCCTTTGGAACACTTTTATTCTAGATCTTTGACTTATCACTTGATTCTTCTTTCTTTGCGCTTTTTTTATCCTTGGTTTTCTTGTTTCTTTCCTTGATTTCACTATGAAAAAAAAAACAAAAACCAAAGAACTGATTAGTCAGGATCAGCTAAGATCACAAAAATTGAAACAGAGAACTCATTCTACTACAATTTAGAATGTTGTTTGGTAATTGGGAAGAGTGGAAATGTAACAATTATGGGCATAAGATCATACGGGAGAAAAACCTCTTGGGTAGCATCTCGGACTTCTGGCTTCTCAACCCTCTTCTTTTGGATAACCTCTAAAGTGGCTCCAACAAGGACCTTGAGTAAGGCTTCTTGGTTGCACGGCGCCTCTTCTTCACAACTTCAGCAACAATGTCCTGTGAATAAATGGAAAAGGGTATCAAATTGAGAGCCACACTTACACCATAGCCTAATTAAGATTCAAACTGTAACCCAATGAGATGAATCACAATGCACAAGTATAAGGATTGAAAATTCCACCTCCTTGTGCTGCTTACGATAAATAGCAGTCCAGCAAAGCTTGGTGGGCTTACGATCGATTGTGGAAGTACCTCTTGCATTTTGAATTGGCAAAGAGGAAAACCTGAAAACACACGACCAACAACAACTCACTAAGTTATCTTAATGCAACAAATCTACAACATATATTCAACAGGGAAATTAAGTACCTGAGATCTTGGAACCACTCAAACGGCAAATCTCAGTCCTGATGGTCACTGATGAAAACCGGAAAGCCATCAATCAATATACACGCTTAGCCAATACATAGTTAATCTCATAGCTTACACTTAACCAGAAAGGCATGTATCAAAATCATCTTCACATCATTTCCATTTGAGTCCATTACATGTCTTTTCTCGCAAAAACTCGAGTGATTAACTTAAACCTATTAGAAGATTTCGGAACTCACAAATTCCCATCTAATCGCAATGAAATCAAAAGATATCACATCAAAGATACGAAGATTATAGTAAATTCAAACATGGTCTCATTCAAAAAAGGAGCAAAATCTAACCATACGAATTCGAGCAAGGACAATGAATGGAAACCATGAACACAAGATTAAATAAGTAGATGACTCTGCGCAAGCCTCTATTTTATTTTTTGGGGTCTTGAGATAGGAAGGGAAATAGGGTAGCAAAGTGCAAGTAAGCTCATTGTCGTGAATTGTAAACTGATAGAGACCAACACTGAACCAGAGGTGTAAAAGCTGCTACCTCACCCATGTTAATGCCAAAGCTGGAGAGGATTTTACTACACCCGAGTTTAAGCCTCTTAGATCTCAAAAAAAAATGGATAACTAACATTGAGGGCTATTCCCTCATTTATACTCCATGGGTTGTCACTAACACTTGCCTAACAGTCATGTGACGTGCTCAAAAAAAATTCATGTGACTACCAAAACCCTGTAACTACCCCCTCTTAAGAGACAACCTTATTCTTGCCATTCACCAATTTTCCATCTCACATCCACTTTAGTTTATATTGATAAAAATGATTGATCCTTGTCATTTTAAAAGTATATCAAAAACTTGGGGGATGAGGGATGCAGTAGACAGATGGTAGGAAAAGTAAAAGGCATTAAGTTTCATAATAATAAAAAAATAAAAATAGGATTACAAAGGTCATAAAGATCAATTTTATTAGAGAAACTTTAATAAACGAAAAGCACAATTTAAATGAGAAAGAAAATTGCAAGAACATAAATGAGGGGAGGAGCGTTGTATGATATGTGGATGTTTTAATAGTTCAAAAGAAGGGAGCAAAGAAAAGAAAACTAAGAAGACCTTAGAGTTGAATCAGTGACAAATTGGTAGGGGTGGGCACAAATCCCGCAAATCCCGTCCCGTCCCGCATCCCGTCCCGATCCCGTCCCGATCCCGGTGGGATTTAGGGAAAAAAATTTCAATCCCGTCCCGATCCCGTCCCGCAAATATTACGCGGGACGGGACGCGGGACGAAGAGTTGGAATCCCGCAAATCCCGTCCCGTCCCGCACATATATAATTTTATATATTTATGTATTTAATAAAAAATAATAAGAATATATAAGAATATATTTATATTATACCTTAACATTTATTTAAATCTAAATTTTAAATAATAATAAAAACACTAAAAATATATAAGAAATGAAATATTGTTGCTACTGTTGCTAGGTAGTTGCTACTGTATTATCATTCTTTGAATTTAATTTGTTCTACTACCTAGCTACGTTGAATAAAAAAAAAATTGTTCTACCTACCTAGTGATGTTTTTGTACATGTAATGGGATTATCAAGCTACTGTTGTTTTTATATATGTAATTGGATTATTATTTATTAAGTTATTATGAATATATGAATTTAATTTATACCTTTCTACTTGTTATTTTTAGATTATATTTTATTCATTTTTTTACGAGGGACAAATCCTGTCCCGTCCCGATCCCGTCCCGTCCCGTGAGGGATAAGACCCGGCGGGATTTGAAAAAAATATATTCAATCCCGTCCCGATCCCGTCCCGCAAAAAATACGCCGGACGGGACGCGGGATTACCCCAATCCCGTCCCGTCCCGTCCCATGCCCACCCCTACAAATTGGGATTGCTTTTGCTCTACATCATAGACCATGCAAAAAGTTTAACTTCTAGAGGAGCTTAAGGTTTTTTAAGTAAGTTGAAGTGATGGAAACAACATTTAGGAGGAGGAAAGTGGGAGGAAGACCTCCAATTGTAAAAGGAATTTACAAAATAAACCACTTGATTAGTTTAACACATCAAACTCTTCTATTCGGGGAAGTTAGAACAAATACTCCAAGAGAAATAAAGTAGTTGAAAATGCTTATATATGTTCATCCATGTTGAGCTCCATTAAAAATTAGAAATTCATAAAACAAAGACAGCTTTCGTAAGTTAAGCTAATAGTTGGGCAGGAAATAGACTCTGAGAAGTAAAGCGAAGATGAAGTGCAATTGCATTATTTGCATATGATCTTCTAGCAAATGAACTATGGCCTTCATGTCCTACACATTGTACTCCTTTTTAGCCTTTCTACATCCACACCTTCTAATCCCCTTTCATTTACCACAACTTTTTCTTAGCATAAAAAGGGGAAAAGAGATTTATTGTAAATACATTAAGTGGCAGGGACATGAGTTAAAGTACATAAGTGATTAGGTAAATATTGAATATGATTGGTTAATCGTGAATGCAAGTAAGTTGTTGAATCAAAGTAGGTTTCATTTGCAAACTGGTAACGACAATTACATCTAACATGAATTTGTACTGATTTCGTCATCCATGGCAAAGGATACTTTAGCTTGCACTACGGTTAAAAGCCCCCAAAAAAATTTCACCAAGGAAATGCATAATGTGCAACAACTCAAAATTTATATCTCAAAAAGGGGATAAAAATCTTTATACCTGCTCACATTTTCCCAATTTCTCCTTGTCGCCAGTGTAGTTCTAATGAGTTGCAAGAAAGAAAAACACATGAAAAAACAGATTATTTAGCAAGGATTGATTTTAAACACAAATACCATTCGAGGTTATATGTCATTGTGAACATAGATAATCTTTCTTACTTTATAATTCTCATTTTCAACAAACTGTAATCACAAGAAATAACAGATCATAGAACTCACTTTACCTTGGGAAGATCCATCTCATCCTTGACAGGACAAAATTTTATTACATTTTCAACTTGATCAGCATCCAAAACTGACTCAACCAGAGCTAGTGCAGCATCCTGCAGAAAGCTATGTTAGAATATGGATGCAACCCTCTTCCCTTGGCTTTTTCTAGAGAGATATGAGCTTGTGTGCTTTATAAAGTCCACTTCATTGGCCTAGCAATAGTGGCTTAATTGGAGGTTTCCCAAGGTAGCTCATCCAAGAAAAAGTATCAAAAGAATAGAATCTTCATGTGTTCTCCAACTAACTGAAACACTAAGGCCTGATGTATCTAGCATTCTTGAAGGACGAAATTCTGAATCAACGTGTAAAAGAAAGTAAACATAGTTGATTTTGATTCAATTTTCAATAATAAGCTTTCAAACTTTCGAGTAAATTAAACAAAATACAAAAGAAAATATAGTTGGCTTTGTTTCAATTTTCAATAATGAGCTTTCAAACTCTCAATTAAATTAAAGAAAATACAAGGATAGAGAGGACTCGGATTTGTAAAGGAGGACTTAAATCCTTTTACCCCAGCCACCACAAACAACAATATTATGGCACAATTGAACTATCACATAAACCTATCGAACAACCTTAATGAGCAAAGATTAAAAAATTTATATAAACAGTTATTATAACACAAAAAGAAGCAATTGCATCGAGAAGTTCAACTCCACCTAATTCTAAATCAATTCCCGATCAATCAGAAAACATAATTTCGATAATTTCGTAGAACTCATAATCAGAGAGACAATCAAAACAAACGAAAAGAGAGAGTCCTTACCTTGATTTCTGCGATTTCAAATCTGAAGAATGAACAAAGCTAAAGCCCCAAAATCCCCACAAATCCAACGCATGAAGGAGTACTCGACTTCTCCCTAATTGATAAATGAGGAGTTCAAATCTCCCCAATTAAAAATCAATTTCCGATCAATCAGAAAACATAATTCAAGAATTCGATTGAAATCATAAGCATAAGAGAGAGCCCTGACCTTGATTCCTGCGATTTCAAATTCTAAAGACGAATCAAATCGTTTGTTGGAGTATGCTGAACGAGAAAGGGGCGAGATTGCGCGAGATTGAGAATGGATGGAGAAGGCGCAAGATGGAGAATGACTGGAGAACGCGCGAGATGGAGAAGGTTAGAGATGACGCAGACAAGAAGAGCGATATGATGAATTTTTTAGCTGATAAACCCTAGAAATTGGTGGATAGTTTCTGCGAGATTTCAGGCCGAAATATCGGTTGCAATCACAAAACAGATAGAGAAAGAAAAATAACAAATGACCGGTTACCCCTTTCTCAAAGGGTGGACAAAGGAAACTGACGGCGCCTGGTGGTGCGCGGGTTTGAACGAAGGCGGCGAAATCGTCTGGTTGGCTAGACGAATAGCAAGAGAAAGCTCGAGAAAGAGAGGGAGGAGGAGGTATATCTCCATAGACTGGAATACTGGATGAAGAGCAAGGTCGATGGGTTGAGCCGTTGAGGACAAAGGACGGGGAAATCTGGAAAAGGAACGAAGAATAAAGTAGGAGGCGGGGCATTGATTTAGATGAAAAAATACCAAAACATCCCTCTAAAGAAAAAGAAAAAAACAATTTCAAATTCAAACTCCGGGGGATAAATAAGACAATATACATATGAGTTTTTCTGAGCCGTTGATCGGATTCAATCAGTAACAATGGACGTCCAAGATGTATTCAGATCCCTTCACAAGAAGACAAAAAACGTGGGGCAATCTGAGAGAATATTACAGCCTTTGATCTGATGAACCCACCAAAAATCCAACGGTGAATATAACTTTGTATAAGGAATTCTTCCCTCACATTTATAGTAGGAGGGATAGGCTATAGACACGGTACCAGGTTGGGCTCAGGGCCCTGGTCCGAGTCCGACCAATGATCAACTTAGCCGCTAGTCAAGAAATTTAACATTTTTTTACCGTTCTGCTAGGACCTTAACATTTATAATCAAAATGATTCATGTTTTCATGACCCCGTTCATTTACATACTTCTGAAATTTTTCCTTATATATAAAAAAAAAGATTTTAACCAGCTTATCATATGCTACTCTCTTTTTTGGAATGTTATCGGCTTTTACATCGAATTGTTTGTTTCATTTTAGAGATTTTTTTTTTCTTTTTGAGTTTTCTCAGCTTTCAACCTATAGTAGTATTTTAAGTATTTACCTTATAAAAAATTCAACAAACTCAAAATCATGCTCCAATGCTCCATCATTTTTTTTTTCAAATATCACTTTATATTCATACATATTTGTATAAAAGCTAAACAATAAGTATTAAATTATTAAAAAAGTTAATATATTACTATATACAAAAAATTTAGCCACCTAAAAAAATACAAATATTTGAATCGTAAATAAAACGATGAAATTAGCTTGATAAGAGAAAAGGGGATTACAATAAGGTATTTTTTTGAAGCAAGATAAGAATTTGGTTCTCTAGACAAGCCTAGAGAAACTGAGAAGCAAATGACAAAAATAATTAAAATACAAGGAAACATACAAGTCATACTACACTGAAAATCACAAGCCAAAAGAGGAACGAAACGATTGGCCAAAGGGACAGCGAATCGCACGTCCACGACGTCATCGAATATGACAAATCAACCATAGCTCACAAGAAGCTTGCAACCACAACAAGAACAACACATTACACCAATTCGCAAAATCAAACCCAAACCACATCATTGCTCAATCAAACCCCACGCACTCATCTCAATCTTCAAAGACGATAACTAGATCGTGAGAAGGCTACCACAAGGATAAAATGGATTTTCTAAATATGCCCATCTAAAAAGGGAAAGATTCCTTTATAAAAGGGCATTTTTCATTATACTAGTTCTCATGATCAATCCCGTAAAATGGCATTCCGTCTTTGTGGAGAACGCGCTTCACGCGCCTTGAAAAAAAAACCCTCGACACCCAAATTGGAGAACCCCTCCCCGAAGCAAAGAGAACAGCCTGAAACCCTAGGCTATTCCCTATTCATCGTCGCCTTCAATCTGATCGGCCTCTCTTGTGCACCCAATGATGGCCCTATTCTTCTTCTTCCTCTCGCAACCGGTTGCCAGATACGGCTCTGTGATGGCGGATTCCAATTGGATCAAAGTACCACTTCAAATCAAAAGCTTCCGTGCGAGATTAACCTTAATCCAACCCCGTGTGATTTCTGGAGTACTGAGGGTGAATTTGTGTGCTTAAGTGCGATGATTGTTCCTCCTCCATGGCTTTTCTTTGGGTGTACGGACTCCATTTGGGGTTCGATCTGGTGGTTTTCGATTGGCGCTCCGTTCTCTGTGGTTGCTGAAATTGATTTGGGGCTATTACTATTCATAGCCTCTATAGCCCTCCTGCATGCTCGATTCCGGGTCTGTGATCTTCCTATCTCTAATTCTCTCCTTCTATTGTTGATTTCTCGCTATATAAACAGTGGTTGGTGTGTGCAATTTCTCCACACCTCCACACTTCTCATCCTTCAATCTAAACTCTCAAGTGTTAGTGTTTCTAACAAAGTTTTCTGGTTTTTTCTTGAGATGGTTACTGTTGCGGTTGACAAAGGGAAGAAACCCTTGGTTTCATATGATCCTGCTCCTGTCGTAGCCAACAACCCCATGAGTAACAAAAAGCCGAAGGGCTCTAACCTTCCTGAGGAGATGTGCCACTCCGATGATGGTGAGGCCTCACGCAAGGCAAAAGCGGAGAAAAAGTTCAAGAGAAAGTCCCTCAATAGGGAGAAACTGCTTGCTCTCCAGGGCAAGGTCCAGGAGAACATCACCATGCTCAATTAGTCCTCGCTATTTGCTACTATCATCGGTGATGCTTTGGAAGCCAAGGATGTCAGAAAGAAATTGAGGTATGTGTAGAAGTCTCTCTCTGGAGGTTTTCAGCTTATTCCAGTTGGTCATAACTGGTTTGAGTTGCGTTTTGATAAAAATGAGGATCGAGCATGGGTTTGGGACAACCGTCCCTTCCATGTTGTTGGACAGCTCATCCTCCTCCGACCTTGGAGGTTGGATTTTGATCCTTTGTTGGAGTCTGTTTCTCTCTTGGACCTGTGGATTAGGTTCCCTGGCTTGCCGGCTAAATACATCCATGAGAGTATTCTCAGGGATATTGTGAAGGCTAACAAGCTGGGAACGATCATTAAGATGGCGGCTTTTAACTCTAAGGGAGCTCGCTTTCGGTTCCCTAGGGTGTGTGTTTCTGTCGATGTTACTAAAATTGCTGGCAGGGAGATATTCGTTATCAATGAGATGGGAGAGGTAGAGTCCTACCCTATGTGGTTCGAAGACTTCCCAATAGGGTGTGGAAGCTGTGGTGCAGAGGATCATGTTTTTGAGGTCTGTTCGAGAAGGAACCTATGCAACTTTGGTGCATCCAATGGTACTCATCAGGTGGCTCCTCCGATGCCTGATGATCAATCCAATGCTAATGAGGGAGGAGAGTGGGTGCAAGTTGCTGCCAGGAGACCTACTGTGCGACCTCCACCCATGTTTGGCCATTCCAAGGAGGAGCTTCTTAAAAGCTTTGGTAAGAACGTCACAATATCTTCTGATTCTTCTTCTTCTAAGTCTCCTGGGAGCTCCGCTGGCAACTCAGCTTCTGCCACTCCTATCTTGATCAATGGCAATGCCTTAGCCTCTGTCCCTCTGTCAGTGGTGATGCCTACTGGGCTCCCCTTCAAGTGTGCAAACCCATGTGATGAGGAACCCAGTTTCAAGGCGGAATTGCAACCCGATCTTCACTCCTTTGCTGCTGACGATGATGAGTGCTTGGATTTTGATGAGGACGAGTTTATGGAGGAATGTCTGGTTTCTGATGGTCTTCCCGACCCTGGTCTTACACAAGCTGATTATGAGGTAATCTTCCGTGATATTCCCCCATCTATTGAGTTCAAGCTGCCTAATTTGAGCACTCATGAGCGCCTGGCCGAGTCTCTTTATGAGCATCCTGTGATCCCAGCTGCCTCTCCTGTTATTTCTGATCATCAAGCTATGAGTGAAGCATCCAAATTTGAGTCGGGAAAGCGAAAGATGAAGACCGAGGAAGGTGATTCCGCCAGCTCCACCATGACTCTGATGGGTGGTAGCACAAAGAAGGGGAAGCATGTGTAGTGCATCACAAGTAGGGCAGAAGGGAGCTCTCTTATGTGGCGAAGAGTTTCTCCTTGCCAAGGTAAGAATAATGCCACTTAAGATCCATGGTGATGTATGTAAGGGTGCTACTGTCTGGTGTTTTATCTGGTATCATTTTGGTTTAAATTGGGTCTATGTCGTAAACTCCAAGTGTTGTATGGACTCCTTTTGGTTGGTTGTGGCTGTCTGTGTTTGGAGGAAGCTTGATTATGGTAAGATCAATGTATGGAACATGTTCAGTCATGTAATTTCTTATGGTTGTATCTTAATTAATGGTATGGTCGTTAATTTATATCAAGTGTACTACAATTTAGAGACCACTATTACTGCCTACAGGTTGAAGGAGACATTTAGATGTGCTTATCATTTGGACAAAAACATTAACCGATCAAATGTTGATCACTTGGACACAATTACTCTCAAAATAGGTCGAAACCAAGATGTCAAAAAAGCCAGTAGAATACAAAATCCCTGTATGAATAGCTCATCATGCTTCTTCATGCAATATAAAGGTTTCATATGAAGATTTGTTTTTGGAATATAAGGGGAATCGGTAGGCCAAATCTATGGACAGAAATCAAAGCAATGCGGTTGAATGAGCACATAGTTGTAATGGCAGTAGCAGAAACTAAGACGGAGAGAATTCCGCATGAGAAAACATGGACTGGAAGTGGTTTTAACAAAGCAGTTTGGTCTGCGGGTAATGGGAGATCGGGAGGACTAGGAGTAATGTGGAACGAGAATTGTCTGCTAAATGAAACAATAACAGTGGAAATCCATCTGCCAAGAATCATTGGTGTAAAATACTCATGCATTGGTAATAACTTTGTGGGAATGATTTTCTTCGTTTATGGACCCCCTAATGCAGCAGAAAAGGCTGAATTCTGGAATGAGATAACAAATATTATCTCTCAACAAACCCTGCCATGCATGGTTATAGGAGATCTAAATGAGATTGGGAATAATAACGAGAAGATGGGAGGTACCATATATAATTTTACTAGATTTCAAAGGTTAAATGACTTCAAGAACCAGACCGGACTATTAGAAACCCCTGCTGTCGGAAACCCCTTCACATGGAGGAAAATAGTAGATGGAGTGGACAACATTAAAGAGAAACTTGATCGGGTACTTGTACAACACCAATTTATAGAAACTTATCCAGACATTATAACCACAAATTGAGCTTTCTCAACATCCGATCATTGCCCCATTACTACGACACTGAATAATCAATTTCAATTCAAGCCACCACCCTTCAAATTTGAGAATATGTGGTTGAAGAGAAAAGACTTTTGTAATGTGGTAAAACAAGCCTGGAGAACAAACTACAATGGGTCCGCTATGTTTCGATTAGTCTCAAAGTTAAGAATAGTTAAACAGAATGCCAAGGTATGGAACAAGTCCACATTTGGGAACGTTTTCAGGCAAATTGAAATTGTGGAAAAGGATCTAGTCACATTACAATCTGTAAATGCCTCTAATACATCAAATGGTCACGAAACTAAAGAAGCGATGCTCATTAAGAAAAAAGAAGCACTGCTAAGCTATCAAAAAGAGTATTGGGGTCAACGAGCAAAATCCAAACATATCAAAATGACGGACTGTAACTCAGCGTATTTTCATAGAATCGCTACAGGAAGGAGAAATAGGAAAATTATTCGACAAATCACAACCTCTGAAGGAACTATGGTTTTTGGTGAAGAAAATATACGTAATGAAATTAGACAAGATTTTGTGACAAGGTTTTCTAAAGAACAAATAAATAAAAGACTACTACATAATTACTTAGAACTAATCCCCTCATCCATTACTGATGAAGAAAACAACTATCTTATTGCTCAACCATCTAATGGGGAAATCAAAAACGCGGTCTTATCCTTAGGTCATAACAAATCACCAGGCCCAGATGGTATGACAACCGAATTTTTCAAAGAATATTGGGATATAGTAGGGCTTGATGTCACTCGTGCGGTTAAGGCATTCTTCCATTCGGGCAAGCTCTTACGACAAATTAACCACACCTTTATCACACTACTACCTAAATGTGACAACCCCGCTAAAACAAGTGATTACAGACCTATAAGCTTATGCTCAACCCTCTATAAAATAATTTCCAAAATCCTTACAGAAAGACTAAAACGGGTAATTGGAAAACTAATTCATCCTCTCCAAGCTGCGTTCGTATCGGACAAAGCAATTCAAGATAATGTATTGATTGCACATGAGATTTTTCATTCCTTTAAAAATCGAAAGGGTGCGGATGGATGGTTAGCCATTAAACTTGATACGGAGAAAGCTTATGATCGTGTTGATTGGGAATTCACATCTGCTGTTTTACAGAAGTTTGGGTTTCATAATAAATTTATCGACCTAATAATGGAATGTGTAACCACTGTCTCCTTCTCGGTCCTTGTAAATAACGGACCTACAGAAGTTTTCAAAGCAAAGAGAGGGCTCCGCCAGGGAGATCCGCTTTCTCCTTTTTTGTTTATCTTTGGTGCTGAAGTACTAGCTAGAAAACTATCGGCAAAGGCTCTTCAACCAAACTCGGGTATAGGGTTCACATTTAATCGTGCTACGGTAAGAATCCCGTTTCTTTCCTTTGCGGGTGACATTATCATATTCTCTAAAGGAAATCTGGAGTCATGTAATAAGGTCAAAAATATTATGACCGAATACTGCCAAATATCAGGGCAAAAGATCAATTACACAAAATCCGCATTTCAATGTTCCCCTGGCATAGTATCAACCCGGGTTCCAAGCATCGAGAGCTCTTTAAATATAACCAATCAGACAAAACTTGACAAATATCTTGGCTGTCCAATCATTAACGGCCGGGTTAACAAAACAACATCTGAGGATATCATCAACAAAACAAATACGCAATTATCTAAGTGGAAAGTTGATACTTTATCACAACAAGGACGCTCAATCCTTATTAATTCAAATTTGTCAGCAAAGCCACTATATACTATGCAAAGCTTCATGCTTCCAACGTCAATGCACTCTAATCTTGATAAAATAAATAGATCTTTCTTTTGGAACAAAGACTTACAATATAAACCACTGATTAGTTGGGACAAAATTTGTAAATCTAAAAAATGCAGGAGGATTAGGCCTAAGGAAAACCAAAGACATGAATATCGCCTTACAAATGAAGTTATTATGGAAAATTATGGCGGAACCGGATAATGTATGGGTCAAAACTATCACTGCCAAATACTTAAAGGACACCCATATTCTAAATTACCAGGATAATAGAAATGCATTGTGGAAATGGTCACAACTAAGGAAAATAATCATTCCATTCAGGAAAGGGTTAAGCTGGTCTGTAGGCAACGGGAAATCTATTAAGTTCTGGGAGGATAATTGAGGCCCACCTAGCCCGTTAAAAGAACATTGTAAAGATAGATAGTATTGACCTAAATAGCACAGTGGACGAATTCATAGCCAATAATTCTTGGTGCACACAGAAACTTAATCAGGTACTACCTGATGACTTGGTACAACAGATAAGTGCAATCCCTCTACCTGTTTGCACCATTGAGGATAGGCTATATTGGTGGTCGGACAAGAAAGGCCGATTCACTACCTCAAGCGCCTACAAATTAGTTACAAATGCTAATGAACCGGTGAAGGACGATAATGCGTGGATTTGGAAAATAGATGTCCCGCCTAAGATCAAAAATTTCTTATGGAAAGTATGCAATGACGGTCTACCCACTGCTGGGAAATTGGCAAATAAAGGACTATCAATCCCACCATAGTGCGAAGTGTGCAACCATCACCATGAAGATGTCGTACATTTGTTCTTCGAATGTAAGTTTTCTTCAATGGTTAAAAATCTAGATAATACAGTGAAAATAGTAATTGAGAATGAGATTAGATCATCCAGAAATATCAAAATTATAATGGGAAAGATTGGACAAATGTTAACAAAGGAGCAGAAACAAAGATTGGCTTTCAACTGGTGGACAATATGGTTAACGAGAAATCTTTTTATTTTTCAGCAAGAGAAACTGCCTTCAGAAACAGGTTTCCACCAGAAAGTGGAAGTACACCGTCAAAACTGGATTAAGGCAAACAAGGTTCTTCAGGACAAACACTGCGAGAGTGGGCAAGAAAAGAGGTTAAAAGTAGAAAGATAAATAATAGAGTCAAATGGAAAAAGCCGCCATCAAGTTGGGTGAAACTTAATTTTGATGGCTCCTCAAGCCAAAACCGTCAAAGCTCCATTGGTTTCGTCATACGCAATGAAAACGGTGCAGTGATGGCAATTGGAGGGGAAAAAATTGGAAAACAAACACCCCTTATGGCAGAAGCTCTCGCTCTAAGAAAAGGGATTATGTGTGCAAAACAACTGAATATTAGCAAACTCATTATTGAAGGTGACTCCCTCATTATTATTGACTATTTCAATAAGGTTATAAAATGTCCATAGGAAATTGAACTAGTTTTATCTGACATTAGTTCCCTTCTAATTAGGATTAACGAAGTCTTGTTCACACATATTCTTCGTTCTGGCAATTGCGTGGCTGATCGGGTTGCACACCTCGCCCATGCAATTAATAATCCCAACCTTCACAGCGATTCTGATCTTTATGATCTCATCCAACAGGATGCTATCGGGTGATGACTTTGTCACATCCGAATTTTTACCGAATAAAAAAAAAAAAAATTGAAAGTTTAAAACTAGAGTTTTCTTTCCTATTTTGGATTTCTAATGTGTGCCTATGACTACACAATAGAAAAATCGTTAAATTAAATACTCCTACAAATAAATATAATATTATTTTAAAAAATAATTATAGAAACAATATTTTTTTTTTATAATTTTACCATTCTAAAAACACATTTTCTATCCTATGTCCCGATAGGAGGTTAAATTGAGAAATATTTATTTTGGATACGCCCGATTTAACTATTTTTAAATTAAATTATTGGTTCACTCATTCACTCATTTTGTTTTAAAGTTTTATTTTTCAATAAAGTTTTCTTATCTTATATCTTAGGGCACGTAAGAGACAAACCGTTCTGCAACTTAAAAAAGAAACTTGTTTACTTTTTTAAGCAAAGGTGAACAGCACAGGCTGCAGTGCACCTGTGGAGTGTTGTCCTGATGACGGGGGGGCCGCCTAGTTGCCCCTGCGGTCCCTACCCCCACATGCCTGCGGCAACAACTGATACAGTACTTCGTAATAGGCTCGGATCTGGCCCCGGTCAACGGAACCCACAGTTGGACAACCCAAATCACCTCTGTTTTACGTTAGTAACTTAAAACGATGAGTTTTATGCTTAATAAGGTTGAAACATTGCGTTTGTTTCCAGTTAAAAACATAGAGACCGTCGCCTCCCGTCCCTACCATCTTCCCCGTCTCGCCACCGCAACAGCACCCGCCGCCGCCGCGGTTGTATGCCTTCCAGAACCAAATAAGAAATCTAAGCACACCGATAGAGGAACAACAAGTTAGCTATTTTTCTATCTTTTAATTTTCTAAGTACAATTTTTCTGTTTGGATTTTGTTGTTTCGATTTAAAACTCTCAGGTATAGTGCTGATAGTGAATTCATTTTTGGTGGAATTAGTTTGGTCGTCTCTCGTGATTTGCTGATCCCTATCCCTAAACAACCTACTTTCCTTAATTACAAGTATGGATTGCTTCAATTGATTCTCCTGTTTAAAACTTCTGAATCCTATTTGTGATCTTATCAATATGCTGGGATGCAGAATTCGTCGCTTGAGACGAATGCGTACAGAAAATCGAACAATGGAAGAGCTGTTGAGAACCTTACAGTTCATTTTTACACCCGAATTCTGGAGAATGGCGGTGTTCTGGACGCTTTCCCTCATCTCCTCATACTTCCGATTGTTTTCCGGAGCCCTAATCGGTCAGAGAAAGGCAAAATCGTATTCCCGTTCCAAATCCAACTTCTTCACCAGTGCTGCTGCTGGTGCTCAGAGGCCTATTTGCATCGTTACTGGTGTAATTTATAAGCTCCTCTCCTTTTCTTTTTATCCTGTTGAATGTGGTTCTGTTTTTCTCTTGATCTGATGGTAATTTGTTTGTTAGGCTACATCTGGTTTGGGTGCTGCATCAGCTCATGCTCTTTCTAAGGAGGGCTTCTTTGTTGTTTTAGGTGAGTTTGTTCATCATGTTTATCAAGTACATACCAAGTTTGAGATAGTCCCAACCTGCAGATGGTCTATGTTATGTTAAGAAAGTACTCCAAGTTTGTGATGTAGAATCCATATTTGCTTTCTGCATTTGACTGTCTTGAGCTCAGATTTGTGTTGCTTATGAGGTGAAGTTTGCTTGATTTTTCAGTTGGAAGATCAAACCATTTGCTTTCAAAGGTATATTTCACCAAATATAGATGTTGTTGTACTTTTCTCATGAACTACCTCAAAAATTGCAAATTTGAGTGTGCCATTTGGTTGTGTGGTAGACTGTTGCAAAGATCACTAAGCAGAATGAAAATGCCCTTCTTAAAGCTTTCGAGGCAGACATGTCATCTTATTCGTCTATTTTGAAGTTCAAAGCCTCCTTCGAGCAGTGGCTGGTCAACATGGATATGGATCGATCAGTGCAGTTGTTGATCAATAACGCTGGTATTCTCGCCAAATCATACAGGAGCACAGCTGACGGTCTTGATGAGTAATAATCCTCTCGCTCTTTACCCTTAACTTGAATCTCGAATTATCCATAATTCCACATTATTACCTGATGTGATTAACACAGAAGTCATTGATATCAAATGTTATGCTTGTTTGTTCAGTCCCCCTACCTGTTTTTTTTTTCTTTTCAGGATGATGGCTACAAATTATGTTGGTGCTTTCTGTTTGACCAATCTTTTACTGCCCTTGCTGATGAGCAGTCGTGTCCCAGCTCGAGTTGTCAATGTTACGTCTTTTACCCATCGAAGTGGTAAGAATGTTACCTCCTCCTGATTCCATGGTGGCATTCTTGCCAAGAATTCCTTTTGTTGGATCTTCCTGCCCAAACTGTCAGTGCCTAAACCTTTCTGAATCGACAGTGTCTTGCTTCAGTGTCTGATATGCAGGTTGACAAGGAGTTCATTATTGGAACGCCTTTTTCTAAATCACCATCATATCCATTTGCCCGTGTTTATGAATACTCTAAATGTAAGACAACTCATTCTAAGCAATACTTTTGCATGTGAAGAATTTACCACCACCTTTTTATGCAAGTGAACTAGCTAATTATGGATCATGCCTTGTTGTCTACAGTGTGCCTTCTTCTCTTCACCTATGAGCTTCATCGGAAATTTAGCTCAAATGTAGAAACTAGCCATATATCTGTCATGTAGGTTTCTGTCTGCCCTCTTGTGTAGTTACATTTAATTTGTCTTCTACATTTCGCTTTTGGCTCTTCACTACATCTCCAATGACTCTTTACGAAACTTTCTACTTTATAGATAAATCTCCTTCCTGTTCTGTTCTTACCCCATTTCCAGAGCCGTAGACCCAGGAGCCGTAAAAACCAACATCATGCGAGAGATGCCTTCTTGCACTTCACAGCTCGCATTTGTCGCGTTGAAGCTTTTAGGGCTGTTGCAGTATCCAGAGGATGGGGTTGGCTCAATATTGGATGCAGCCCTTGCTCCACCAGTAAGTGCTTGTATATGCTAAATGTGTCTAAATGTCTTCTAATGTTTGCATCCGCGTTAAATTTCATTCTAAAAAATACCATTCTCGTGAACATAACTGCTCCGGTATCTTTCTTCATGCTCTCTGTAGGGGACATCTGGAGTATATTTCTTCGGCGGCAAGGGCAGTACTATAAGTTCCTCATCGTTGTCATACGATTCGAAGCTTGCAGGGAGACTATGGCAAGCTTCAAGTGACTTGCTGCTTGATCTGAAGCTTTCATCCGAAAAGATTTCCTTTCCTAAATCAAATTCCCAGTGATTGGGTGATCCTCAGGAGTTTGAACAATTTGGTAAAAGTTTGGTTGAATGTACTGTGTGTATATATGATTTGATGCTAAATCTGGCACAAACTTAATTAGTACTTATATATGGCAACAGTGGTTAGAACGATAGCTGAAATCATCTCCTCTTATCCGTTGGTTGAATTGGCAAGTGGATTAAACTTCGTTGAAGTTGTTATGGTAAAATAGATGATAAAACAATCAACTGACTTAAATTGTACTATTTGTCAATAGTAAAAACCCGTAAATGTATTGGCTCCCAATGGAAATACCCTTAGACATTGATATGATCATCAATGATTTTACCTTTAAGATAGTTCATAGTAGTCATGTATTTCTTAAACACAATTGAATGGCAAATAATGTTGTATATCTTAGCCACGAATCTAATGCTCATATCCAAAATTATCTTAGATCTCCTCGACTTTATCCATCAAGAAATTCTTGATTAGTAAAGATTTCATCCTTAATTGTTACCTAGATCCTTCCTTGTATAAAAAAATCTCAGTAACTTCTAAATTGATTACTCTTATCAGAACTCATATTGCTGCAGACTACAGGTCACCCTTTCAAAGTTAGTCCGGATCCTCTTGTCCCATTTCGTGGTGTCTCTAGTATAGTCAAAATTATTTTGAGTATAAATAAATATTGAATTTTTTTTATATATTTTTAGAGTCTATGCCTTTATAGTATTGATATATTTATAAAATTTTATTATGAAAATTCATATTTAAAAAAAAAAACTTCTAAATAATCGATATTTTAATGATCTAGAATTTAAAACATATTTTTTCATAATAAAATTTTATAAATATATTCGCAACTCAAGAGAACTGGCGACAAGCAAAAAAGGACGAGGACGGTACGGATGATGATCTTTTCATTAAAGAAGGAAAAATATCAAATAGAGGAAACCAGAAAATGAATTCATGAAACTAAATTTCGATGGTTCTTTATCATTATTCAGGTCTGGAGGAGAAACACTAACATAGGCCATAAAAACATTAGAAGACAAATTCTCATACTAACCGATAATGTTGTACACCTTATCTGCTTTATTAGCGGGTTTGCACTGGATACAAACAAAGATCTTTCGGATCCCATTTGAAAGGATGCAATCGACTAGGGAGATTATCAGCCGAATTATTACTTTATTTTAAGAGGAAATTGTAGTAAATGTCATAAAAACAAAAAAGTTTGCAAAAATACCACATGGGTGGGAAAATTTGCACAACTACCAGATTTCCCCCAAATTTGCAAAAAAGTGCAGGTCACAAGCCCCCCTTAACCGGATTTTGCCCTTATTTACATACAAAAAAAGGGAAAATAAAAGGATGAGAGGGGAGGCTGGGGACGAGAAGAAAGAGGAGAGAAGAAGGTGGACAGTCCGGCGAATCGGAAAACGCAGGAAGTTGGGAACGAAGTTGTCGCCGGAGAGGAGAGAAGAAGACCACGCGCGGCGTCTAAGTGAAGAGGTAAACCCCCCTTTCCATCTCCTTGAAACCCTCGTTCTTTTTCTCCCTTTTCTGCGATGAACGACGAGAGTAAAATCACCGGTTAGGGTTTGGGATGAACGACGAGGGTGGCAATGGTTGGACTGGAAATTGGGATGAACGACGATGGTGACAATGGTTGGACTGGAAATTGGGATATGGGAGAGGTAGAAGACGATTGATTGAGGTTTGGGCCATGTTTGATTTGGTATTTGATTGTTTGAACGAGAAATTGGGTGACAGTGGTTTCGAATTGGGTGACAAGGGTGTCGATTTATGTTTTTGTGCTCTTGGCCTTGTGCGAGTGTGGAATGTGAAATCGTCGGTTAGGGTTTGGGATGAACGACGAGGGTGGCAATGTTTGGACTGGAAATTGGGATATGGGAGAGGTAGAAGACGATTGATTAAGGTTTAAGCTGTGTTTGATTTGATATTTGATTGTTTGAAAGTAAAATTAGGTGACAGGGGTTTCGAATGGAGTGACATTGTTATCGAATTGGGTGACAAGGGTGTCGATTTATGTTTTTATGCTCTTGGCCTTGTGATGATGGTTTATGGTAATGGCGAGGGTGGTTTGGGGATTGGGGTTGTGTAGCTGATCGATTGAAAGATAAAGGGGCTGGGGACATGGGTGTGAGTGAGGCAAGGCCGGACCGAGTTTAGGAATATATTGTAGTCAAGTGACAATGTTAGTTATGTGAAGCGACACAGATTACTTAGTTGGGTGACACGGGATTAAAAAAATTATGGGAATGATGGTCGAAACATCCTAACCATTTTCTAGATCTCAGATGCTGCAAAAGCCGAGTCTGTTCAAGGAAAAACGAGCAAGAGGGGTCCAGGAGGTATGCAACCATAAATGAGAGATGTCCATGGAGAGGATGAAGGGGAAACATTGGGAGGTTGAGAGGAACCACATTAAGGCCGAGGAGACGGAGGGACCACCTAAAATGGATGACCAGCCACCACCAAAAGGACAAAAAGGGGATGTAAATTGATTGTTAGTTCACATGGTATTTCCACTTAAGGGTCTCGGGTTAATACAAACTGAGATTGTCATATTTGAACTTGTAGTAGTCAACTAACAAGGTTATTTATGTCAAGCGACACGATTTATTTAGTTGGGTGACATGGGATTACAAAATTTATCGGAATGACAGTTGAAACATCATAACCAATTGCTAGATCTTAGTGGATGCAAAAGCGGACCCCGTTCGAGACAAGAAGAGTAACAGAGATCCAGGAGGGGATGGAGAAGTAAAGTCCCCCCCTCCAAAGAAACCGTGGGGCCGAAAAGGGAAGGACGTTGTCGAAGGCGCGGGGGCGATTGAGCTGAGACTTGTATCCGTGTCCGATAACGATGGCTTCCTCCGCTTGATGGCCATTGTTATGAACTTTGTTGTTATTTTAGTAGGCTGTTACGAACTTCGTTGTTATTGTCGTAGGTTGTTATGAACGTTGTTGCTCCAAACATATAGTTGTCGATGTAGTTGACTAGGTTGTTATTGTAGTACGTTGCTATGAACTTTGTTGCTTTCTATATGATGTTTGTTGGTCATAAGTTGTAGAATGTTATGATATTTTTATGATATTTGTTGGTTGGTAGTTGACTATGTTGTTATGCTCGAAACCTTGGTTATCGACGTACCATCAGATTCAAATAAGTGACACGATAAATAATTCAGGTGATACGGGATTCCAAACAGGCGACAATGGTGATTTTTATGATATTCGTCCTCATCCTCCTCTCCTGACTGCTTGTGGATATGACCTCCAACCCCTGATACATGTCACCTTGACAGTTTACCGTGTCATCTGAGGAGTAGTCTGTGTCACCCAATTGGATCGCATCCATACCCTTACCCTTGTCCCCTTTATACATATGCTTGTCATCAGTTCCAAAACCTCTGTCAGTAATGTCTACTGCACCCAGCTCCTTACTCTTCCCTATGACCTCCATCACCTCACCAAAGTGGATTACCTCCGAACCCTTACCCTTGTCACATACATACATATGCATGTCACCAGTTCCAACAACCGTTGAAGACGAGAGTGACGCATACTTTGATGTTTTCCCCTGAAAATGAAAGGTGTGATCAACACTATGGTTCATAGGTATCTACTTTTCGAAAAATATGAGGAGAAACAAGAGAGACGCCTACACATTGCAACTGAGAATTAGGGTTTCTCATAAAACAAAGTGACACGGAAGTTTCTAAACACTGACACGAACAAGGAATGAGGCCGACAAGTGCTCTGCAACTGGACCTTGAGGCCGATGAATTGTCTTCAATGGTGGCCTTCTTCTTCAGCCCTTTTGTCCAATGGAGGAAGAAACTGAGTGTACTCTCCCCCTTCTCTCTTTTTATACTTTGCAAATTGGAGGGAAAACCTCTATCATATCACTCTTTTCCCTTTTCATCATTAGAGTCATATCACTCCCTCTCTCTCCTAGTTTTGGCGTCAAATCTCCCACTAAAACCTCCTCTCTCTCTCTCATCCTCTCTCTCCTCATCAGCTCTCTCTCCTTTTCTCTTACCTTCAACCGGCTATTCCCTTCCCCATTTTTTATTTGCACAAATAACATACATGCTACTTTTACAAATTCCACCAAAAAATACTGTACCATTTTTGCAACGTAAAAATTGTATAGTTATTGAAAAAAGCCTTTATTTTAATTATAAAAAAAACTACTGTAATTGTTACGGGTTGTTTTATTTTTCAAAAAAAGAAAGAACGTTAAACGGTGACGTGGCATATTCCTCAGCACGTCTTCGCTGGGATTCCTGTCTGGCAACACCCTTTCTACTCTTTTCCATAACTACCCTTCCACTCATCCCCCAGTCTCTCATTCACCCCACGTAATATCCCCAAATTACCAAGGGTATTATCGCCAATAAAAAATTCGCCCCTGAATCACGTCATCCTCTGATCTCTCCCCCGCGCAAACTACGTTTCTGCGTCTCTCCAAAATGCTCTTTCACTCCTCTCCTCCGCCTCCGTCTTCTTGCATCGATTGTGCAAGAAGCACGCAATCCCCCGCTGCAATCATCTTCCTCGGAATCCATCAGCCGGTAACCGTTTTCGAGTTCTTTCTCTAGAAATTCTCTTGCCGGTTCCCATTTTCCTGATGTTGTTGTCGGAGAAGATGATCGATGCGGCATTGGAGCATCTCCTGCCGTCGTGGTGGGAGATCAAAGTCACCATCGCTACCGCTGCCTTTTCCATCGCCGTTCATTGGTACTTGTTCGCTGCCGACGGTGGTGCCATTGGTCGCTTTCTCTTCGGTAATTCGCGTGGCTCCCTGCACGGCGCACATGACACACATAAGGTATCTGGCGTGATTAATTGATTCGAATTTTCTTTTATCCTACTTGCAATATGCGTATCCGTTTAATTTTGTGTGTGATCGAAATTGAGCTTGTGGAGACGTGGAGTGATGCTGTGCTTTTTGTTCCGAGGCGATAAGGCTAACCTTCGTGTTGAAATATGAATTATTATTGGATTGTGTTCACTAATTTCTCTGCTTAAGGGAATTGCTTGATTGTGTTATTTGTCTGTTTTGATAGCTTTTGAAAGCATAATCTAATGATTTGGTATAGCTGTTTAGGGCTGTGATACACTATACTGTGACAGTGCTTTCTGATGGGGGAATATCAGTTAACTCCATCAGCAGCCAAAAAATGTATGCTGTCTTCTTCATTTTCGGTTTTTTGCCCAGTGTTTAGGCTGAGGAGATTATGTGATGCCTTACTGCTGCAGTTCAGATTTTCCCATGGAGATACTAAGATAGAATAAGTGATTGTAGCAGATATGATGAATATGCGAGTTGAGACTTGAAAAGTTAAACATCCACTGGCTTTCTTTGTGTGATGGCCTTGCAAAGATTAAAAAAATTAAATGTCTAAGGTTCTGTCCACCTCCCTCTTGAAAGATTAATTTTAGTGTTGGATTCTTGAAAGCAGGATCTCTTTTTAGAAGGGAATCGTGTTTGATGAGCATGCTTTCGATTTGAAAGGAAAAAATAGTATGAGGTGCTATATGAATCAATGCATTTCGTACTGTGGAATATGGTACAGTACTACAGTTATATCATTCTTGTTTACAAGTTTAGGATACTAAGCACTTCAGTAATTGGAAATGAAGTGCGTGTCTGGAATTTGAAGAGGTGTTGGACACAGTTTGATTATCCAAGTATAATGTGACCTTAAAGATAGAAGCACACAGTAGTGAGAATTGGTCTTCTCCATTTATGTTACATAAGCAGGTTTATGGTGGTTCAGTGGTTGATGCAGCTCCGGTGCTTTCGGAAACAGAATAAATAAAGAACTCTAGAGTGTAAAACCGATGCTTGATTAGGTCTTTACGTTGTTTGATTAATGTAATCTCTGTTTTTTTTATATGCATGCTCTGGTTTTTTCAGGTTTAATTTTTGCTCTTCTTTTTAATGCTTTGGTTTGCTTCCCCCCTGTTAGCTTCATATCAGCGAAATGGATGTTTTCGTCTGAATGGCGGCTGTGTAACTTAATTCCGAAAGAATCACTTTATTTTTTCTAATAACCTGAAGAACTGATCCTAGGAGATGTCAATGTTGGGAGTTTGTTACATAACTTGCTTCTTTCTGTTTTAAAAAGAAATCCTATCCAACAAAAAGAAACTGCAACCACAATAAAATAGTGTAAGAGTACCCCTAGAAGCAGTGAAGAAATGAATGAGTCAGATGCCAGAACATTCCCACTTTATGATGTGATTTTCCGCGATAGCAACTAGCAAGGCAAGTTAATGGCCTCAGTGACTGTGCTGATATTTAAGTTTTTTTCTTTTTTCGTCATTGTTGCAACTTTCATGCATCACTTTTTCATTCATTCCATTTATTGCTTTTGCTTTAACTTAGTTCTGTCAGTTGAAATATAATTGAAATTCACTTTGTGGGGTGGTGTCATGGTTGTCAGCACTGTATATTAATCCGAGTTTTTTGACATGCAGTTCTGCTCTTCTTTTGTAGGTTGTTCTCCCGAGAGATGATGCTAAAACTAACTCAGCATACTTAATTAAGGTACACTAGTAAAATGTAGTACTGCGTGCATATATCATATATGACACATATTGCATCTTAAAGCTCTATTTGTTTGTAGAAAGTTCTGTGCTTTTTCTTAGCTTCCACTTGAAAGTATCATGAATCCATCCACCTATTGGGAGATGGTCCTCTCTTTCAGAACAGAAAGGTGATATAAAATGGAAACATGATATGAAGATGACCATGACATGTACCCAAACAAACGGAAAACAGAGAAATGCCTAGAGAAAAGAGCATAATTTTTTTTTTACAATATCTTCACACATTGAAACTCAATGCTTGCCCTTAAGTATCTTACAAGCTAGGATCCACTTGGAGTTAGCATTCAATTATACAACACATTTGAAAGCATGGTAACTCCCCCTCCCATTTTATATGGATGATCCTTGGAAAAACTTGACTGCTAAGCCCTCCTCTCCTCCCACTTCTATCCCCATCAGCCCCATCTCAATCTTATTTTTCAAGATCTTTTTGCGATTAGCTACTGAAGCAACTGGTTTTCAGTCAATGGCAGGTGGGGAGCGTTTATTTGTTATACTGTAGATATCATATTCTCTTTACTGGGTTATGGCCCTCAATTCCAAGGTTATAAATGCTTAGTTTAACAAAAAAATAATACTTTGACGTCATTTCTTTCTTACTGCTAAGCGAGCAAATAGTTAGTTTTATATCATGGAAAATGAAGTTTGGTGCAGAATTTGGTGAAGTTCTAATTCCTAAATGTATATATTTTTCGGTTTATTACGGGGAAGGCTGTGGGTGGAGTTAGGACTGGCTCTTGCTGGTGGAATAACATATTCGCTGCTCTGTTCTCCAAAACATATATATTCACAAAATCTAAGATCTTTTTTTTTTGTCACTGTAAAACATTCTCATATAGCCTTGAAGCCCCTGATGACAGTGATATTTAATTAATGATCAGTATATATGCATTGCTGCTATTATTGAGTGCCTTTAAGAAGTAATAATTAAGTTGTGCTAGTCATAAAGGCTCTTGTATGTCTAGAATGAGCTCTCAACTTTTCTGATCAAGTCTTTGGCCTGTATTTCTCAGGTTGGCCTCTTGGCTGCTAAGAATCTCATTGCCGCAAATCTAAATGGTACATCAGATCCTTATGCCATTCTTACTTGCGGCATGGAGAAAAGGTTCAGGTAAGTTTTGAGATAGGTAAATTTGTCTCCATTCTGGTCATCAGGGAATGGTTATACTGAAACTTGTTTTGGAAGCAGAATATTCATTATCAGCTTCATTTCTAGCAGAATGAATATGATGCCAAATACAAATGCAAATCATTCGTTCCAGTTGAAGTTCAACTTATAGGTTGCTTCTCATTTTATCTCATTTTTTACAAAAGTTTGGTTGGTCTATTCCATTTCTTTAGTTGTCAAGTGAATTGGAGAGGGACCTTTTGCCTGTTCTAATATTTGTTTCAGCTTTCTTCCTTATGCTGCATTGCTAGCTCTTATTCCATCTACGAGCAAGATGAATCTTTTTTTTTTTAAATATTCATGTGAGAGACCACCTTGTCTATTAGAGGCTCTCTCTACACTCTTTTATTTGAAATCCCTCTCTTTTTACTCAGTGGCTGATAAGAAAGCGTAGGCTAGTTATTGCACAATTGTGATTATTAGTATGGAGTTTGGACTTCTCCAAGACTTGTTTATGTGGAATATTACGATTATTCTTCATTTTATTGTGACCTGGCCCATGTAATGACTGATCAACAGCAGAAACTTGTCAACTATTTTTTTTATGAGTCTTTTTTTTTATTGACTGATTTGCTCAAATCTACTGCTGCTAACTTCGCAGTTCAATGGTTCCTGGTTCAAGAAATCCCATGTGGAGTGAGGAGTTTGATTTTTCTGTTATTAAGCTTCCTGTTCAGGTAACTTCAATTATCTTTGTTTGTTTTTTTGAGTTTACTGCAATGATCAAGGCTGATACTTTTAACTTGAACCAATTGGTAGCCTGTTCTTCCACTTTGGATATTTTGCATATGTAGAAAAACAAGTAGTTTTTTTTAAGACAAAAAAAAAAAGATTGATGTTACTTACTCTTACCCAAATTGGACTTTGGATCTTTTTTACTTAAATGATGGTACTTTTGATTTCATCCTACTAATAATATTTTGCTTCGTTTAAATAAGATTGAGGATCAACCATCTGGCATGCAAAAAATGGTTCCTTGATTATCTGCTTTTGGTAGCATATGAGAGAGGGATTTTGGCAACTATCTATTCTCACTCACCTTTCTTTTGACCATATAAATTATTATGTAACATGCGCAACATCATTGAACATATCCAAGGAAAACAACAGTTTAGTTTATCAATAGTAAATTTAGCTGAAAAATGTATCCGAAGGCCAACTTTTCCTCTATATTTCCTCTAAGCCCTATCTGCTTTGACCTTTGATCAGGAACAATGGTCAAAGCAGATAGATCTTCTGTCTTCTTAGGATGTAGCTATTTTCCTCTAAGTGCCCATTTTTAACAGAACGTCTTTTGTAACCATCTTCCGCCTTTCAACAAGCCATGCATGAATGAGCAAATGACAATATGTTAATTCCCCAAATACCACCTCACTACCTCAGTTTACTGCCTCATGTGTGCTTTCCAATTATTTTATTTTATTTTTGGTAAAGAGTGCTTTCCAATTAATGGAATGAGGAAGGAAAGATTTGGGAAAGTTTTGATTGGGGGTTCCTGAATTGTGACAGCATGAAACTTTCATGCATGTATATCAGTATATTCCTGTCACTTGAATGATAAAAATAAATTTGCTATTTAGACTACATATATTTGAGTACTCTTTAATGATACTGCACCACACTAGTCTTTTGCTTTTGGGTATATGTTAATTCTCTTACTTTTATCTATAATTTTGATCTTTTTAAGTAGTTGTCTTTTTAATTGTGGATGCAGATTAATATTTCAATATATGATTGGGATATCATATGGAAAAGTACCAGTCTTGGTTCAGTGTCAATTATAGTTGAGAATGAGGGCCAAACTGGTGCAATGTGGCATTCACTTGATAGCCCTTCTGGGCAGGTACCTTTCTCTCTTGGTTTGACCTTTTTTTTCTTGGCATGCTTATTGCTAAGTGCAAAATACTTTGTCAGGTTTGTTTTGATATCAAGACTAGAACGGTCCTAGTGCATTCCAGGTACCTTTCTCTCTTAGTTTGACACTATATGGAACTAGGAAATAAATTAACAAAACCTCTTATTTACCGGAATGATGTAATGTGCCATGAAAGGGAAGTATACCCGAGGGAATTGAAACTTTATACTTTTGGAAATATAGCTGGCTTCACTTAGCATATTAACTCAGTTTAAGGTCTCTTTCTGTCTTTATAACAGTTCCAGGAAATATAGGAAACAATCAATTTTTGAAGATTAAGAAAAAAGGAATATCAATAAATCGAAATATATTATA
Organism: Persicaria tinctoria; assembly: GCA_037127255.1. Lineage (NCBI taxonomy): Eukaryota > Viridiplantae > Streptophyta > Magnoliopsida > Caryophyllales > Polygonaceae > Persicaria > Persicaria tinctoria. The sequence goes on from JBANSL010000012.1 coordinate 16,763,502, forward strand.
ATGATACAAGCTCCCAAAGGTCCTGCTCCATGGACCCATAATCTGCTAACTGGCGATCTGATTAGTTGGTTGGAAGAACCATGCATTGTTAGGCCTTCTCTAGATTGTATTACAATTCTTACACAATTTTATCCCTGTTTATATACTCTTCTGCCACTACTGCCCCCTTAAGTTAAATGTTCGGAAACACTCTCTCGGGCTCCCCGGGGTAAGAGTGCGTACATCCCGACCCCCCAGACCCTGCCTAATTGCGGGATACACTGGGTTGTTGTTGTTGTACTAAAAGAAGGGCCCATCTTACAACAAATTGGAATAAAGTTTTGCACCAATACCAATAGTCTTCCCAAGGCAGCAAGTCTCTGCATTGTCTGGAGGAAAGCAATGTGAATGCATCTATCTCCAAAGTCCAAAGATATTTTAACACTTATTCGCTATCCAAATCACTGAGTATTTTGAACCCATAAAGTACACATATTTAAACAATTGATCACCGTAATGCAATCCAGCTCCTGAATGGCCTCCACTGCAGTAGAATGATACTGCTCAAGATATTATTTTTGGTCACATTTTCTTCCCTTCCTATCCATTCCTCCCTCACACGGAATAGTGAAAGTCGGAAAAATGATTAGACTCCAATGTAGAAGAATTAAATTTGGACTAAATATTGAAAACATGTCATAAAAATGTTGGTATATAAATTACAAGATTTTATTATTTTAGTGGTTAAACTTGGGATTATTTTGTCTATACCTAATAGTTTGTAATATTTTTGGCCATTTGCCTTTTGAAATATCATGAATCTATTCCTATGCTTTTGGGTTCCTTTGATAATTTTTGAAAATGATTCATTTGAATGTGTGATGATAAATTTGCTGATAATATTCTACCATTATCCTTCATGTTCGTTTCAGAAATAATCTTGCTAGAACTAATTCCCTTCGAAGAATTTCAATGGAAAAAGATGAGCCCGTGGAGGTTCATCAGAAAACAGGGCCTTTTCAAAAAATATTTGGCCTACCTCCCGATGAGGTCAGTGGTGGTTATACTTCAGCATAGCATTTGTCTTTAAGCTCTAAATACAAAGTATCTGCATGGTTGGTATAGTGTAACTCGATAATTGGTGTTGCAGATTGTCCATCACAACTATTCTTGTGCACTGGAGAGATCATTTTTATATCATGGGCGTATGTATGTTTCTGCATACCATATTTGCTTCCACTCAAATGTGTTCTCTAAGCAAATGAAGGTTTGTAGTATCTTATTACTTGATAATGTTTGCTTTTCGATGGGTCTATCCATATTTTGGCAAGTAGTTGGTGCTGATATTCTGCATGTCCAATTGACGATTGGACAGTATGGGGGAAAACCTGTTGTAAATGAGTCTCTTCGTAGCTCTTAGCAAACAACCCTAACATGTCCCAGTGTCACAGCCTTGTGGGCCTTAGGCTTGCCTGCTTGCATACATCATACATGTACAAGTATGTATATAACAAAATATTGAAATGCCTCCTTCATTATTCCATGGTAAACCAAAATTAATTCTTAATAATCGGGGCTTAAGTTGCATCCATAAATTAAAACATAAGAATCATATCAGCTAGGTAATTTCAATTTTTTCCGCTAACATTACAATGGAATTCTTCACAGATCCTGATAGATCTCCCAATCTTGCTTGATCAGAACAAAGTTGAACCTTTTTATCTATGAATGATCCTGTAAACCTAACCCAGCGCCTAAGATTCTAAAAAGGTTTTCAAACTGAGCTCCACCCTTAGGTTTCCCAAGCAGTTTAGTAGCAAGTACTAACTCCCACCAAAAAATAATCAAAACGACTGCAACTAAAATATATCATATCATTGCAAATAGAATGACTTCCAAGTATTTGTTCCCTTGTGTTCCTATTATTGCTGTGAAGGTACAAAAAAATATAGAGATTTAAGGTTAGAAAGAGCCTTTTTTCTTCTTTGTAGAGCAGAGAGCCGAGCTGCCAGTTTATTCTTTCATACACCCATTGCATTTGTTTTATTGAGTGCCTCGTGTAGAACTAATTCATGTTGACTCACATAAGTGTTGATGGAGAGCATACAAGGATGCTTTTGTGGCTTTGTCGTTTTCAAACACCGAAAACACCTAAATGTTCCTCACATGCTTAAGTGGCATTGTGAGTTGTCATAATGAATTAATTGATTCAAGACTTGAAAGGAGCCTAATGGGTTTAAATGTCTTCATCAGATGATTCATGGAAGCTTAAAAAATGCACTAATTGGCTGCAATACCATGTTTTTAAAGGTTAATATATTGCAAGTAAAGAAAGTAATTACATAGTACAAAAGGTGCGGTTTGATGATGTGAGTCACCAGACCGAGGCAACCAAAATCATGGAACAAATATGTTGTTCCAATCGATGGGTGTGTTGAGCGTAAGGCTCAGGGTAACCCCATGTCTCTTCAAGCCAAGGCTATCCGAAGTCGGGCCTACCCCCTAGTTTTGTGAGAATGGAAATCCCCCTTCGGCTATGCCATCAAGGGATTTACATACCCACAAACTAGCACACCTAAACAATAGGCTCCCTCTTGCTACCTAATATGGAAGTTAAGCATACATACGGGCCTGTGAGCCTTAAGAGAACTAGTCTTAGGAAGGTTTAGAGAGAGCAAAATTACAAGGTGTAAACCATCCTTCCTATATTCTGAAGTCAAGCCAAAAACAGTAGCTAGGCAGAGCCTCTTGTAGCTTGGATTAAACCATCCTGTAGAGCCATTCCTGGTCTGAAGTGCAAGCCAAAATCATGTGAGAGAGCTTTGCAGACATGTAGCTTGATTAGATGGACGATTTCTTCCACACTTTTGCTTGAATTTTCATAGATTTTCTCATTCCTTGATCTCCAGATGAGATAGACAGTGGCTGCAAGTGCAATCCTTTTAGCTTTGGAGCTCCATCCATTTCCTCTTGCCTCCTTTTTAAGCCATTTGAGCCCACTTCTGAGGGTACTCATTCCTCTCCAAAGTCCAAGCCAAGTCCTTACCTGTGACCACACATTTCTGGAGAAATTACAAGCAAAAAAGAGGTGTAGGTGGGATTCCTGATATTGATTACAGAATTGGCAGTTTAAGTCAACTTCCCCGAATTTGTTTAGGTCCCTTGTAGCAAGTCTTCCCTTAGCAGCCAGCCATAGAATGAAAGAGTGTTTTGGAACAATTGCATTGTCCCAAACCACAGATGCCCAGGGTGGTTTAGGAGCCCTCCTTCTGAAGTGGTTGTAAGCTGTTTGGATATTGAATTTTCCATCCTGTGCCCAACTGTTGAGTAGATCAGATGCTCCTTGTGCAGTACCTGTGGATGTTAGAAGAGCAGTCCTAATAGACAGGAGTTTTTTAATCAAGGGGGAGTCATTTTTGTCATGAACCTCCCAGTTCCACAGATTTACATGTTTAAGATATTGATGGTGTACCCACCTAATCCATAGGCTATCTTTCTTCCTATCAATATTCCATAAAATTCTAGCAAGAAATGCATGATTCCAGATTTTCAAATCTTTTAAACCAAGCCCCCCCTCTTCTTTTGGTAAACAAACATCTTTCCATTTGATTCTATGAGATTTCCAGAGAAACTTAGCACAGAGGCTGTTAATCTTGTCAATGAGATTAGAGGGGGAGGGGACAATGGATAGCCAGAAGGCACTTATACCTTGAAGAACTGACCTGATGAGTTCCACCTTTCCAGCATAAGAGAGGGTTTTGGAATTCCAGTAACTGATGTTAGCTAGGATTTTGTCAAGAAAAGGGGAAAACTGTGAGATTGTGAGCCTCCCGGATGAGATGGGAATGCCTAGGTATCTGAAGGGGAAGGATCCTTGGGAGAATCCTGATCTTGAGGCAAGGAAGGCTTTGTCTGCAGCTGTAGCTCCTGCTAAAAAGTAGGAAGATTTGGAGGGACTGATCTCCAACCCTGAGACTTCAGAAAAATGAGTGAGAGCATCTAATAAAATAGTCATTGAACTCTTGTCTCCTCTAGACATTAGCAGTAGATCATCTGCATAAGCAAGGTGAGAGATTTGTAGGTTTTCACATTTAGGGTGGAATTTAAAACCTGGTAATCTTGTCCTACATTTTAAAATTCTAGAAAGGTAATCCACAGAAAGGACAAAGATTAGAGGTGATATAGGGTCACCTTGTCTTAGTCCCCTTTTTCCTTGGAAGAATCCCTGCATTGAACCATTTATGCTAATAGAATATGAAGGTGAACATATGCATTCCAGAATCCAGTGAGTGAACAGAGGAGGAAAATTTAAGTGGTGAAGCATCTGTTTTATAAAGCTCCATGATATTGTATCATAGGCTTTCTTTAGGTCAAGATTCAAGATGCATCTAGGACTTATTCTCTTCCTCGTGTATTTCCTTATTAGTTCTTGGAGGAGAAAAATATTTTCATTCATAGCTCTTCCTTCAATTGCGGGATTTACTGGGTAGTTGTTGTTGTTGTTGTTGTTAGCTCTTCCTTCAATAAACCCAATCTGTGAGGGTGAAATTAGATTTTTCAAGATGGGAGAGAGCCTAGCTGCAAGAATTTTGGTGATAATTTTGTAGGATATGTTACAGCAAGAGATAGGCCTATAGTCACCAACTGTTTTTGGGTTTGGGGTTTTGGCAATCAGGGCAATGGAGGTATGGTTAGCCTGTTTGATTAGTTTACCCGAGTAGAAGAATTCCAGGACAGCATTTGTAAGTTGGGTGCCAGTTATGCTCCAGGTGTCTTTAAAGAATTTTGAAGTGTAGCCATCAGGGCCGGGGGACTTATCATCACCAATGTTCCACAATGCAGCTTTGATTTCTTCAGAGGAGATAGGACTTATAAGTTGAGGGTGGGTGTCCATACTGAGGATAGCACCACCATCTCTTACTAATCTGGCATCAACATCTGAGGTCATTTTTTCAGTACCCAGCAAACCAGTATAGAATTGCACAAATTCTTCAGCAACCTCATTCAGAGACATGGTTTCCATACCATTATCTTTAACCAGGGAACTCACGTGATTCCTCTTCATGTTTTTCCTCATAACACCATGGAAATAGGCATTACATTTATCACTCTCAAAGATATGTTTAGTTTTTGCAAGCTGTGATAAGAATTTGAATTCAGCCTCTTTTAGTCTATTAGCTTTTTTCTTGGCAGTTTCCAGGGCTAGAGCTAGTTCAGGAGAGTTAGAATCATTCCTCAGATCCATAAAAGCTTTCTCATAGTCAGTCTCTGCATCTTTAGCTCTATTACTGATATTTGAGAATTGATTTCTGTTGAGGGCCTGTAGAGTTTTTTTAAGATTTTGGAGCTTCTTGCAGAGAAGGTATTGCTGGGATCCATGTCTGTTGTGAGCCCAGTTATCTTGTACCAATTGTTGAAAATTATCACTCTGACTCCACATGTTGAAGTATTTGAAAGGGGGTTTATTATATCTTTGCTGCTCAAGCACCTCCACAAGAACTTGGCAATGGTCACAAAAGGACTTTGGTAGGATAAAGTTTGCTTTACAGTAGAGGTTTAAAGTGTCCCAGTGACCATTAACCATCACTCTATCAATTTTGGTCGATTTCTTCCCTTTAAACCATGTGTGATCTAAACCATCACTGACAGAATCATGAAGATCTAACTCTGCACAAAGATCCCATAAATCAGAAATTTCATAGGCAGTAACAGTAGCCCCATGTTTCCTTTCACAGGATCTCATGATTGCATTGAAGTCTCCTTGCACCAACCAAGGTGAGTTAGTGTGTTCCATTTCATCAGCTAGACTTCTCCAAAGACTTCTCCTATTAACAATGGTATGCAGGCCATAGACTTGGGCTATTTCAAAGCATTTTCCAGAGATTTTACACTGTATCTGCCCACAGATGGCTTGATCAGTGATTCTTCTAGGGTTAAAGGTGATTCTTTGTGAGTCCCATATGATAACAATTCTCCCAGCAGAGCTTTGGTCAAAATTATGAGTGTAGCTCCATTGTGGGAAACTCTTTTGCATGATACTTTGGAGTTTTGGTAGGTCCAACTTAGTTTCTAGAATTCCAAGAAAACAGATATTTTTCTCTCTCAGGAACTTTGTAACAGCTTTGTGTTTGGAGGTGCTGTTGAACCCCCTAACATTCCAAGAAGCTATTAACATTTGGACCTTTTTCGAAGGGTGCTAGGCCCTTTTTCCATGGTTTGCCCTCCCCCCACACTGTGAACTGGCCAATTTGTTAAAGCCAACACAAAATCCATCCCATCTTCCTCTCCACTGTCATCAGGAGTTGCTTCTTGTAACTCCTGCTCAATACTAGAGGGTTGCCCTTGTTTATTTAGTCTCCCACTCCTTCTGACCTCTACAGTGGGGTGCTCTTTACCTGGTTCTTTCCCAGCAGTTTTGTCTTTAGATTTGCTGGAGCTTGGCTCTTTGCACATGTCAGTAATCCTTTCTGTATTGGTTAGATTCTCAGGCCTTTGTAACTCAGAGGCTATCTCCTCAGGCATTTCCTGTAGGACATGGAATGAGTTGTTGCTAGCAAAGGTAACTTTTTTCTTTTTCATTCCTTTTTCTTTTTCTTTCATCCTATCATCTATCCTCATTTCCTCTTCAACCCTTCTTGAAACTTCAATGTAAGTCTGTTGTATATCCCTCATATCTTCTTCGGTTCGTGCAGGAGGGAGGGAGTTTTTCTTCCTCTGATAAACTTGATTAATCCTTTCTAGAGAAGAGAGAAGGGAGGATCTGACATTGGTCATGGTGGATTTAAAACCAGAAGAAGGGGAATTCTGAGAGGGAGAGTGGGAGGACCTGTGTGGGTGAGAGTGATGTAGTAACTGCTCAGGGTTAGGGGTAGGGAGCAGAGGAGGGTGGAGGGGGGGTTGGGATTCTTGGTTTAAGATGGGATTCCCAGAAACTTTTGATGGTAAGGAGGTAGGGGAGGAGGGTTGATCAGATGAGGAGGGTGTAGTGGAGAGAGTGGTGTTGGGTATCAAGGATGAGTTTTGTGTTGGAGGGGGGGGAGGGGGGGCAGGGGTAGGCTCCTGTGAGGTAGCAGCAGGATCAGGTTGGGTCAAGGGGAGAGAGGAAGAACCTCCTGCAGTTGAAGAGCTAGCTTTTTCTCTATAGGTTTTCTGCTGAGCATGGTGAGCCATACCTCTGTTTTCCATGTTTGTACCTTTGGCAGCAGGGCACTTGTTTGTTTCATGTCCATAGGTGGAGCATCTATTGCATCTAGGGGGGAGGTTTTCATATTCTATGAAGCATGTATGATCAGGAGCATCATCAAACTCAATATGTATTACGTTTCTCTTTTCTTTTGAGCAATCCATATCCACTAGTACTCTTGCATAGAGTTGTTTTGACCTGTCTTCAGTATATCCATCAGTCATGATTGGATCTCCTATTTTTGATGCAATTTTTTCTAACATAATTGGGGTCCAGAACTCAGTTGGTAATTTATGAATCCTGATCCAAACAGGAAGGGTAGAGAAAAGGGCTTTGTCAAATGTAAATCTTTCAGGTACACTTTTGAGGAGAAGTGTGTAACCTGGTCCTGTAAAAGGTCCCCTCATCAACACTGAGTCCCTATCCTCTTCACTGGAGAATTTGAACATAAGCCATCCACCTTGTGCATTATATTCATGTTTTGGCCAGTTTCTCTTTAAGTTTGCAATAGCATCAAAACCTGGAAATCTCCCTACTACATATCCCACTAATGCATGACCCCAAGCTTCCTCTAAGCTCAGAATTTCATCTTTCTTTGCTTTCACTGTGTCTCCTTCCCCAGAGTTTTGGAAAGAGAGTCTGTATCCTCTAGTTCTCCTGTTGGTCTCAGCCACTTGTGGTCTAGTAACCCATGCTCCATGTAGGTTATTAGTAGTTGTAGGGTTTGGTTTCTTGGCCAGTGAAGAGGAAGGGCCGGGGGGGGTTCTATAAGCTTCAGCAGGGGTAGGTTCCTGGTTGGGGGTAGTAGTCTCAGGGTTCACATTCTCTGAATTCCCCACCCCAATATCAGAATTGCAGTCTTTAGTGGTAGAGTGGATGGGGTTGGCTACCATAGAGGTACCATTAGTTGGCTCAATCAGAGGAAGGACAATGTTTTGATTAGTGTTAGCAGAGAAGAGGTTATCAGGTTGTTGCCCCTTCCTCGAGGTCTTTTGCAAATTATCAGTCACACAGGACTTATCAGAGGTAAAATATTGGGAAATCAAAGATTGTCCCTCCTTAGGGATCTTCTTGACCATATCACACATAGATTGTCCCTTCTTAGAGATCTTTTGCACATCAAAATCTACCCTAGAGGACCTGGCTTGAACCAGGGGAAGGGAGGAAGAGGGAGGTACCTGACCGTATTGAAACGGTGTGAAATAGGGAGGAATGGACGCCTCGGGCTGTGTATTATTGTTTACCTTGTTCATCTGGCCGCCAATGGCCTTCGAAGAATCATTATCTTGACTAATTGGTGGATGAGAATCCGTTCGCACTCTTGATGTCTGTTTGTTCTTGGTAGGTGAAGAGTGTTTTGGTATGGTACCCAGTACTGTCATCTTTGAGGTGGAAACTTGACCTCCTGCGTCCTGTACCGGTGTCGGGGTAAGTTGGACTCCCCGTCTCGTATTCCCTGGAGATTTGTCCATCTCCATCAGCTGGCGGTCGAACACGTAATTGATGATAGATCTAGGGCAGACCACTGAAGTGAGGGTTCAGGTGAGCCCAAATTTCTTTTCCTTTGCAGGAAAATCGAGCCCCACCCAAAACCCCCAATTTGAGAGCTATCGAGGCGAAACCCTAATCCGAAAAGGGAAATCCTGGCACAGTCGATTAGGCAAAAAATTGGAAAGGCTGTAGGAGCGGGAGGGGAAGAGGAAGCTCCGGTGAAGGTTAATTTGTCGGTAGGAGGCGTGAAGCCGTCCCCCGGAGGAGAGTTTGGTCGGAGGAAGGTGAAGGTGAGACCGGAGAAGTAAATTTTTCCGTAAGGAAGGAAGGGAAGGGAGAAAAGGAAGAACACAACAGAAAAAGGCAGAAGGAAAAACAGAGAGACTGAGCTCCGGTGCCGGAGCACCGTCAGGTCAGTGACGACAGAGAGGGGAGGCAATGGTCAACGAAAGTCAAACGAATTTGAAAAAAGTTGACCGTTGTGAGGTAACGGCTAGAAGAGTCAGAGAGAAACGGCTAGGAGAGGGGGTTGTAACGGCTAGTTTTCGAAACACTGGGAGATTTTGTGGAGGTTGCCAACGGTTACACCAACTCGGCGACGCCAAGGGTGCCACCGCCTGGGGCGGCGGACCACCTGGGTTACCCAGAAGCTCGGGGACAGGGACCAGTGCTTGGGAGGGAGGAGGAAGCCGATGTGAAGGGGAAATAAAATCTGTGGGAGGTTTCCAACTACCGAAGGTAGTTGTAATCAATGAACCCGACAAAGGTGGTTGGCCATAGTAAATTCCATATTGAATTCAGAGATAGATCTTGACAGTGAGAAGAAGAGAGGGAGAGGCGTGAGAGTGTTTCCGATTAGGATGGAGCCGGTAAACTAACGGAGGAGGTGACCGGAGAGCTTGCCGGAACAAGGGGGAAGGCAAGAAGGAAAATTCCTTCTTTGAGAGTTTCTCTCTCTAACCACCCGCTTCACATTGGCCACTCTGGCTGCAATACCATGTAAAACTACTTATTTCTGTTTATTGTCGTGATTAAGTTGCCTTATTGATCATTCCTGCATCTACACTTGACAGGTAATTATCCCCTTTCAAGATATAGATGAGGTCAGTTTTTCTTCCAGATATTCATATATTAGACTGTCAGTCTATATTGCTGACATAAAATAACCACTATGCTGTTCTAATTCTTTACTTCCTTGATGCAGATAAGAAGAAGCCAGCATGCATTTATCAATCCTGCTATCACAATTATTCTTCAAATGGGTGCTGGTGGTCATGGCGTGCCTCCTCTGGGAAGCTCTGATGGTTAGTGATAAGTCAGTGATAAAGTTTTGTCGAATGTCTTTTTTGTTTTCTTAAATGAATAGCTGACCACCCTTATTTGAATTTGTATCTTAAATTCAGCGACAACCCCTATTTTCCTGAAATGTCATCAATATGAGTTGTCTATAAATTTCATTTGATAAAAAACCAATTGTAGTACAACTCGAAGATTGATGTTCCATATGCCTTGAAGACCATATTTTCTAGTGACTTCTGAGTGCATTTCTGTTACAGGAATGAAGGATTTGCAAAACTAACCTATTCAATAGTTTGATTAATACTACTGAGTCCTGACCCATTAGCTCAATCAAATTCTTTGCCTCTCTTATTTATTTTTTTTGCTTATCCACCTTTGAATTCGTTGCTGGTTTACAGGTAGGGTTAGATACAAGTTTGCATCATTTTGGAATAGAAACCAAACATTTAGAAATTTGCGGTGTGCTGCTAAGAATTTCCGGATGATGGTAAACGCAGAAAAGAAGGTTTGTGGTACTTCTGCTCAAATAGATTTAGTGTAATTCGTTTAGTTATAATATACTTCAGCAAACTTTGAGATGATGAACGAGTGAACTTGCTCAAGACTGAAGTTCACCGAGCTGTTTATTTTGTTCAATGCATTCACATGCTTTTTTCTTGGAGGAAAAACTCCAAAGACTGACTTTTTTATGACTCTGCATTTGGCTGTTGCTAACTCGCTTCTTGGCCTTTAATTTTTCAGTCAGCTAGTTCTTATAAATGAATAGCCAAACAAAGAGGCAAAACAATCCGCAATAGTTAGAAAACCTTAATGTAGCTGAATAAGACTGGATTTATCTCCATCCATCTGAAATTAGGAATTCCAGATTTCCAGGATTATTCTCCTTTCACCTTTGAAAGTAAAAATACCATTGCTAACTAGAGCTATGGATGCAATAACCTGTCGAACTCAGTCTATTCAACCTGTTAGTATATTTTGACTCAACCTGTGAGTATATTTTGCACATGCATATGTGTAACCACCAATGGAGCAACATACAAGGTCCTACTTTTGTTTGGTACATGCTCAATTTTGATAAGTTATTCTCATAATATTCATTTATCATGTTTACTTGTTGTTTATGAGCCAGGTCTCCAAGTAAAATTTACGTGCATACATACGTGCCATTTATATTTTTTTCATTTTTCCCTATTTGATCCTTTTTGTAGACAGTTACACTTTCAAAAATGTGGGCCCATGGCAACTCTGTCAAAGATCGGCGCCAAGAAGCTTATGTACCTGAAAAAAATCTGCCCCAGCCTCAGAAATATCAACCTTTTGTAAGGGGAGAAGCTCTAGTTGGTATATATGATGTATGAGGCTACTCAAACTTACAATAAACTTAATTTCCCATCACCATCGTTATCTTACTGATATGGTGAATTCACCTTATCCACAGGATGTATTCCCATGTCCAGCTGAGCAGTACTTCACTTTGTTATTAAGTGATGATTCTGTCTTTACACATGAATACCGGTTGGCACGGATGGATTCTGATCTTAATGTAAGTGCCAATTTTTTTTTTTTGCTGTATTACGATTGCTTTTATTACATGATTGAGTTCAATGAATGCTTATGACAAGTTCTACTTCAATCTGGAACTTCTTTGATCTTGTCTGTCTCTAGATAGGAAAATGGCACGATTCAGATGAATACGAGGGTCTGGTCAGAGAGTTGACGTTCAAGACGGTGTGCAATAGTCCCATGTGTCCTCCAATGACAAGAATGACTGAGTGGCAACATGCTGTCCTGACACCTGATAAGAAAAAATTGGTATGATATATTTGTATCTTACTCATCCTTACTGAATCTTTCGAATGTTCAAATTCCTCACTAGCTTTCGTCTTGGTATTCCCAATTAGGTGTTTGAGACAACACAACAGCCCCATGATGTACCCTTTGGGAACAACTTTGAGGTATGTCACAATATCAAAATCTTTCCAACTGTTCCTATTTTGCTTTACCTTTACTTTTAACTTGCCTAACTCCATCAGTCCCTTATCATTAACTAGATACCTTTCAAATAAGAACAATAAATAAATGAAATCTAGTTCTCTAGGTGATCCTCATTGTGAATTGCACTGGCCTTGGTTTCAAATTATCTGTTTGAGGGCTATTCGTATTTAATACAGCTATGCTGGTAGCCTGGTAGTATTAAGTGGTGGAATATTAGGATTATCCCCCATCGAAAATAACATCTAGTTTTAATGGCAATCGGTTTTGAGATGTCGTTGGGCTTGTATTTTCTTGTTCGAAATCAATGGTTTAGTTCATAGTCTACCTCACACCAGTTAGGCCCAAGAAAGGGTTAAAAAGTGTTCCCTCATAAGAAAGTACTTTGGTATTAGGAGAGTTTCCAATCACCACCTCGCTCCTTGTCAGCTTTTTTGTTCAAAATCAGTGGTTTAGTTCATAGTCCACCTCACACCGAATAGGCCCAATAAAGTGTTAAAAAGTGTTCCCTCATAAGAAAGTACTTTGGTACTAGGAGAGTTTCCAATCAACTCACCTCGCTCCATGTGAGCTTGTATTTTCACTATTTTGGGTTATGTGCTTCATTCGACTTGTCTCTGGTATATGTGAGCCTTGGGCAATGGGCATGGGTATATATTGAGGTGCCTTTGTCATAATTTGTTTTTGATGAAATTAATTGACACGTTCAATGTGCTTTTGTTCTACTTCTTGCTATATATCAGGTCCATTGTAGGTGGCATTTTGAGACTAATTCTGAATCCTCGTGCACCATAAGCGTCAAAGCGGGTAAATTCTTCATTCTCTTATAATGGTTTGTTTCTTTAATCCACTTAAAACCATTTTTTAGTTCTTTATCATTTCTCCTCTTTTTGAATATTACCTCTGCGACCTTGATACATCCTTAGGTGTTCATTTCAAGAACTGGTGCTTGATGCAATCCAAAATCAGGGCTGGTACAGTGGATGAGGTAAGGTGACCCTTCATTCATATCACCATCTTCTCCAAATCTCCAAGGGATTTGAATTCGACGCTTGAATAATCGCAGTGTAAAACAGCCATACCAATCATGTTGGCGGCAGCTCGGAAATATATTCAATCAAGTTGTGTCACCGAGAGGGGCAATGCCTCATCTGCACCTACTACGACGGACAAAAATGCATGAAGAACTGGCACATTGCTTACTTTCTCCATTGGAGTTTCAAGTCAGTTTTCATTTGGTTTTTTTTATATCGGCTCGTCTTCTTGTGAGAGGGCGAGGTTCATAGGAGGGTACATGTCTGTACAGATTCTTGTATCATATAAGCTATGGACCTCACCTGAGCTTCTACTTGAGATACCAAGTGGAGGCATCTGTGAAATTATTTATTCAGTGTAAGATGCGAAAGAAACAGTAGTGAGCATCTCAGTCAGATTCAAATGTTAACTACAGATGTATATAATAAATTTATCCCTCTAAGAGAGATAAAATCATGTGAGGAAGTCTGCATAGTAGAGATCTTCATCGTCGCTACCTTCATCTTCAGCCTGTGAGCATGAACCGTCATTTCTCTGAGAACCCATGTCGAAGGTAGGCTCTGGCTCCATCTCTGTTTGGAAGTATCCAGAGCTTTGTTTCATGATACTGATATTCAGAGCAAGCAATTGCATGATCCAAAGAGAACCCACATTTCATCAGAAAATCAATGTGCTTTAAAGCAGCTGCTAAATTAATAACCTGTGGCATCTTCTTGATCATCCTCCCAAACCAATCACGCTTTAAGTGAAGCACTGATTTGAAAAACTCCAACTGTTTCGAAAGCTTGAGCTTAAGCTCAATCCCTAGAATCTCTGGATACTGTGCACAGATGCAAACACGCCTCCCAACTTTGAACTCCAAAATGGCACTAAAATTTGGAATGACAGCATCTTCCAATCCAAACCCCAAAATGTGAAGCCGTTTCCCCTTCAATCTAGCCAAAGCAAACATTGGAACCCCCAAACTCTCTATTACCCCACCGATTTCTCGTCTTCCTATGCCAATCCCAACCAGATAAGCTTGAATCCCAATACTTGCTGTTAATTGTCCAAAACCCTAGGTGATACTGCACCACAGGCTTAAAATAAAAATCAACACTGGAATGGAGAATCAACCACGAGTAAATTTACATGTCAACCTGCAAGTATATTTTGCACATGCACCTTTGTAACTATAAGGTACTGTCGTTTCACAAAATGAATTTTGAACTGATGATGAAACAATAACAAATACTAGAAAAACACCTACTACACGCACCAGGAGCTCCAGAAGTACATACATATGATAAATGAGCCACATGACCACATTTACCACCACAATTGACAGGGGAGAAAAGCCTTACTACTGCCTCATGGGCAAAACAAACATTATGACGACACACCTGTACACGTGTGTGCACCTAGACACGGTCACTGCATTGCTGGTAACTTAGTCATGACTCACTTAAATAAGCCTCGAGGTGAAGCTGTTTCAAGAAATTTAAGTTCTTTAAAAGGAAAAAGATACAAAGGGAAAGGTGATCGGTTTAGTGCAGATCAGAACACAAACCAAACTGTCTCTTCCAAAGGAAGACCAAAACTATATATGTAAGCCAGGCCATCTGCTCAATTTCAGCCAACTTTGGTGTTCAGGAGAGCACCGATTGAACTCCAGTACTTGTACAACTATAAATACAGGTTTAGAGAAGATAAATAGTTAGATATGAAAATTTTCTTTCGAAACTCCAGATGTCACCATAACATTTATATTTCAAGGTAAAAACAGAATAAATTATAATAAGGTACCTCTCTAGCTTGTTTAATTTATTTACCAACTGCCCTTAAATCTAGTCCTTCTCTACCCGATGCAGCCACAACTTGAATTTTAAAACTACTTGATCCTTATCAGAAACAAGTTTCTACTGAAATGTGTTTACACTTTACACTACGTAATAAAAATGTGCTTTAGAAGTATGATTATATCCCCAAAAAATAAATTCATTATAGAGTGACGGGTATTTTGAAGCATAATCATTAAACAAGTAAGTCCCTAAATATGAAAAAAATTAACTGAACCAGGGATAGATGAGTGCAAAGTAGAAAAATTGCCAAACCAGAGGGGTACTCCGTATTGTCTGTTTAGGGGGGGGGGAATTCATTTTATTATATGGAAAAAATCAATTTTATATTTGCCTTTTCAGGAAAAAATCAATTTTATTATATGGAAAAAAAATACAGATGTTGTATCCTATTAAAATTTACCTCATT
The DNA here is from genome assembly GCA_037127255.1 of Persicaria tinctoria. NCBI lineage: Eukaryota > Viridiplantae > Streptophyta > Magnoliopsida > Caryophyllales > Polygonaceae > Persicaria > Persicaria tinctoria. The sequence goes on from JBANSL010000012.1 coordinate 16,778,728, forward strand.
GGAAACAAGTTCTCCTTTCTGAAGCAATGCACGCTGCGTTTCGGCCCCAGAATTCATGACTGAGCTAATCTTCGATGTTATGGAATCGACCTAAATTTTCAACATGGATAAATTTAAAAGTAAATACAATAATGGTTTTCCAACATGTGGGGCACACATTAGAAGCAAAAAATGAAAGAAAACCCGAGTTCCAATGCATTGACCTAAGACTAATGCTTTTTTTTTGTTTTTAAAAAAGCATTTTTCTATAGAAATCTTTCCAAATATGGGTTTCCTAATACGAGAAAAGTTCATAAAAGAACACTAACAAGCAACAAGTGCTGGATGGAAAATTAGAATCACTATTATCTAGTACCTCAGTCATTATAGAATCAATCTCTCTTCTCCTTCCTTCCAAAGCCCGCCTCCTTGATTCCAAGTGTAGCCTCAAGTCGTTCATTTCCTTTAGACATTCCTCAGATCTGTTATCTCTATCCTTTTCTAACTGCCTTCTGTTTTCATCCAACTGTTTACCTAACAAATCAAATTATGGTCTCCGTTAGCATTATTGGGAATTCAAGAAAGTAAAAAAGAAAAGCAAAGAAAGAAATCAGCCTTATAAGCTACCTTTGCCTTGCAATTCAAACAGCTTGGCCTCTAGCGATAAGTCCAGTACCCGATCATCTTCCAGCTTAGCTTTTAGTTGCTTAAGACTCTTCTCTATGGATTTTGCAGAAACCATCTGCCAAATTCACTCAGTCAAACTAGCAGCAATGCTGTAACGCCGCTGTCTTCTCTTCTCTATGCTTCTATTTATTTATTGCATGCAAATAAAAAAACTATAAACCTATCCAATCTCTAAGAGGGGAGGCATCATCACTAACGTGGAAGGGAAAAAACGATGATGTGTAAATTTTCTATGTAAAGGTTGTTCATGTAACCGGTGTTGGTTAAAAAAACCTTTAGCATCCACGCTATTACCAGCTTTTTTTCTGGAATTGCTACTGAAGTAGAAACACTAGGTTACTTCTACACTTTTATAGAATTCTACCCAGTTCCAGCTACATGGAAGTGTTTTCAGAAATGATCTAAGACCACAGAACAATCTGAAAAACACTTGAAGGGAACATGTGATTTCCTGTAGATTTTTATTTACCAAACACCTTATGTAGCATAAGCAAGAATTCAAAAGCTAGCTTGAAACATTGTTTTCTTTTTGTGCACAACATGAATGTTAACAAAGTGGAGCTCTTTTAGTAGTATATGGGGAATAGATTCTTGTTGTGTTGGTGTCTTGATGATACAATATACAATATTCTATTAAGATGGTCTTAACAGAATCAAAACAAAAAGACTGGATGGACAGACAAACCTGTTCTTGTAAAGTCTGCATTTGAGTGAAGTGTTTTGACATCTTCTTGTATGCCTAAAAAGAATTAGGAAGCAAATGATCATTACAATGTAAACAAAAATAAAATCTTCTATGGCTATTCAAAGTATGCTACTCATTATTTGAGCATAATATCCTTGGCCACAATAAACCTTCCAATCTTCCAAGGCAGTTAATGTGTTTTGCATCACATAAGGCGTGTTAGATCATATTACCTTTGCATAAACTTCAAGAACAGCAGATTTCTCATGGAACCTTTGCGTTAATGATCTTTCTCTGTTCTTAGCCTCCACCAACATTTCCTTTTTCTCCTCCAGTGCCCTCTGAACATGCAAATGGTAAGATAGAAACAAGCTCATGATGCAGAAACGATTTTTAGAAATTTAAAAGCAGATAAACTTAAGTATTTGTGGCATAAAAATGGTATCAACACATTGATGAGATATTGAAGCTGATTTGGGTAAATCTCTCTCAGGGTAAATAGCTATAACAAATGCAGGTAATAATTGACCAATTGAGAAGAATTTCGCGCAAATGCTGTTTGCAATCAGCAGAAATCCTTGTCAGGAACAAATTCTTCATGAATCATGCTGGATTAAAAGGTTCCATTCAAATCCTGTATTTAAACGTTATCTACAGGGACAAAAAGCTAGATCTTGAAATTTAATTCATTCCACACTGTACAGTATGTACAAAACCACGGCATAGTCCAGTCTAGCTATCAGAATGTCTCAAGTTTTTTTTTGTTTTTTTTTTTTGCTTCGTTCAGCATCATGAAACTATGATGGGAGTTTCACATTATTGTAAGTTTAACCAGACATGTACAATTACAAATTTCAGCTTGAATGCAATGTAGGTTATGCACCTTTGTAAACAACTTTGAGTGTTACGATATTGGAGAAAGATCCATCCAAATAGTAAATGCAACACAACAATTAAAAAATCGTAAAATGTTTTCTACATATATAAATATTTAATAAAAAGGAAATATTAAAAATTACTCCGTAAGGTTTAAGTAACACTGAGATGAAGCCAAAATATTCGAGCATAATAATAAAAGTAAAGATGGATGCAATAAAAATACAAGAAACATGTAAATATGTAAGAGGAAATACCTGAAGTTTATCCGGTGATTGAACAATTTTCGACTGCAAGTTACTCTTTTCTTGTTCACTTTGTATCACTTCGAACTTTGCTTTAGAAATCTAAAAAATAGCAAAGGTTAGAAAATCTGTGAACATGAAATAACTTGAGTATACCTATGATATATGAATGGAGCTGCAGACACAAAGAAGCACTGTAATTTAAATTTAATGCAAATAAGACAAAAATAGGGTGCATAAATATTGGAAAGAATCACGCATTTATAAATGTCATTGCCTCAAAGTTGCTCCTCAAGATTCATAAATGATCAATCTAATATAATAATTTTCCTTCAAATTACATAGCTTCTGTTGAAAATTTGTAAGGTTAAAAATGGTTCGTGCAAATCTGCAAAAGTCACAATGTAGAATGCAACAAATTGTCGGATTTAAACGAAAAAACGTTGTCAGTAAGAGGCATTTAAAGAATTTTTCTTGAAATTAAATGATTAGAAATAAGTGGTAATTTCGGTGAACTCCTTCATCAGAAGCATTTAGCATCATATCCCTACATAAAAGAGAAAAGCTTCAAACATATTTTTTTTCACAGATTTCCTCCCTCTTTAGTTATTGAATTAACAACTCTCCGGGATGTTAAATCCACAATGAGGAGCTAAAATTCCAAAATTCAACTTTACTGTGTTTACATATCAATATAGGACAAAAAGAACGGCAATACTTTTGCAGCATAAAAAGGGAAACGGTGAAATTTCACGATAGAAGTTTATAGCATGGTACTTTATTTACCTATTACACCAGACAACTATAAGGCTATATATAGGTAATGCTTATTTCAGAAAAAATAGTGAAATAACAGAAATGGATATGCAAACCTTCTCATCCATCTCCTTGGCCTTTTCCTTCATCTTTACTAATGAAGTTCTCAGTGTAGCCTGATTGTTGTTAAGGGCGGAAATTGTTTGACGCAATTGCTTCACCTTAGCCTCTGCCTCGTGGACAAGAGGCAGTTGCTCTTCAGATGCTTTATCATATTCTGCAATTTCTGCATTCAGCTGTAATGAAAAATCAGACTGCGTTTTCCAACATCTGCAGAGCATGATGAACAACTGTGTTTGTTGACTACCTGAGCAATTCTCTCCTCGTCCTTTATTTGTTGCTCTTCAAGTCTATCTATATCATTATACATTTTTTCCATACTGCTCATGATGTTTTGTCTACAAAAAATGGCAAAAGATAAAGAAAATAGTTATTCTTGAAGAAATCAGAGTTGAAGATATCATAAAGGAATGATTGATCAAAGATGTGAGCACAGATGCAATAATCACACAAGGGACCATATTCTCAAACAATCATGCTACAAAAGCACAAAAAACTTCAATGCCAAACACACATATGATTACTACCAATTTCAAATGAGAGTAATCCTGTAACAAACTAAAACTTCTAAATGAAATTTAAGGTGTTGTAACATTGAGAGTATATTAAAAGAAAAAAGAGAAAAAACATGCTAAAGCCTAAATGATATCTGGTTTGAAAAGTTCTCCATAACAAAACCTATCCAGAAAGCATCCGATTTCATACGAGCATAGGTAAAAGTCGTGATGAAGCAGAAGACAGTACCAAAAAGCCAACCACCGAATTCCTGTTTTGTGTGAAATTTGAATTACAAAATGAATTGAAAGGGGTATTGCCTCTGTGGATCTACCCTAGTATAAACAATATCCTGTTTTGTGTGAAATTTGAATTACAAAATGCATTGAAAGGGTATAATGGGATGAGGAATGGTTCAGGACTTGTGGGTAGTACCCAAATGAATTGAAAGGGGTATTGCCGCTCTCTATTTATCAAAATCAAGGGATGAGGACATGTTCTTCCACATGTATCAATATATAAAACCTTACATCCAAATAAATTAGTAACCTATCTGCCCTAGCTATAAAGTGCTTTAGGCAATTTGCTCCAAGGGAAGAAAAAAAAGAATTCATTGTTTTGACCAGAAAATCTTGTAACTTATGCTAAAGGGTTGGAAATCGCAGGAAGAACACATTCAAAGCTCATTTCAAGTTTTTGAAATCGCGAAGCTCCAACTTCTACGCAGTCACTGAAACAAGCGGAACGAGACTCAATTGTTGCTTCACTCTTCCACAAGGCTGAAAAATAGGGGGAAACGGCACACCTTTCTTCAAAATGTTCCCAAAATAAACAACGACATCAACTAATGAATGGGGACAAAAGGGCTTAACTTGTAAAGAAGGAAGTTGGTAAGCGCACTGAGGAACTTGACAGTCCGATTCGAATCCGGGCGAATCAAGTCATCCAAGGTGAAATTGAGAGGGGAACCGATGGCGGAAAGAACCTCCTTCATCTTGGAGAACAGTTCCATAACCCTAATCGACTCGAGGTGAAAATCGGGGTTGTCGAACCGATCCAGAGCTCGGAAATCAAGCTGGCCGTCCGCATGGTCTTCCCTGCAAAACAGCGAAGCAATTCGAAGTCATGGAACCACAAGGAGATGGCGAATTGGGGCTGGGAGAGAGATGGAGGAGTAACTTGAGAAAATCGAGGCTGGTGAGGATGGTGGTGAAGAGGCGGGAGACCAATTGGGGGGTAGGGTTAACGAGCTCTGAGTCTTTGATTTCGATGTCGCAGGTGGAGAGAGTAATAGCCACCTCCTGACGGGAGAGGGTGGGGTGCGAGAACGACGACATTGTCGCTCGCTCGGTGCACAGAGAGAGAGAGAGAGAGAGAGAGGTGGAATGAATCGAATGATGGAAGGAAAGGAGGTTTGAAAAGACGTTTCCCGCCTTATCTACCCACTTTGGGGAAGTTCGGGTCGACCCACGGAGTGCTCGCTCGGTAGTCGGTCCATTGCATATAGGGTTTAGGGGTGTTCTTCGAGCCGAACGAGCCGAATTTGGCATGTTCAAGTTTAGATCATTTGTTAAATGAGCACGAGTTGACCCAAGCTCAATTTTTAAACCAAGTTTTTTTTAATCAAACTTGGTTTTGTTTAGGAAAAGAACGAGCTCAAACCGAGCTTTTTTTCGAACTTTAAACGGTTCTACTTAGTAATAATATATTAACTTAAAAGGAATTTTAGAAATTCCATTTCAAGTTATTCGAGTCTAAATCGAATGAGATGACTAGCTGAGCTTTCAACCGACCTTAAAATCATGTTAGGCTCTACTCATTTAGGTAAGTGAACGAGCTCGAATCTAGCTTTTTTCGAGTCAATTCCGAGCCGAGCTCGAGCTGCTCAACTCGTAATCAAGGTGTTCAAAAAGCGAACTGAATCTAAAATTGAATCCCGAAACTCAAGTTTTGGTCAAGCTTTAGTATAATTTGGATCTGGTTGTGGTCCACCTATTATAAAAATTCAGTTTTAGTCCCAAAAAAACACAACAAACAAAAAAATTAGGTTATATACATATAAAGGAAGAAATTAGGAATTGAAATCGGATTATGTAAATATTAGTGTAATACCCGAGCTTTGAAGGCACATAATTTCTTAAAAGCATTGTTTCACTACATTCTAAATTTTAGTGTCATTCTAAATATTTATATACCCATTTGTTTACCAAGATACGTCATTTTTAGAATGTTATGTATTTTTGTTGGGAAAATATGACATTGAGAAAATTGACTAGCTGATTCGGTAAAAAATATTTCCTAAAAGTTAATTTTCTAATAATAATTAATGAACTTTAGTTATAGTTTCAAATAACTTAAAAAAAATTGTAATAAATGAGAGTATAATAATTAACGAGAGTACAATAAAAAATGATGAAAATAATTTGATGTTAATGGCAGTCATGGATATCGGTTGTTTTTCACTTTTAGGTCCACATGTCGAGCCCACCCATCACCTTTTATATTCTCTCTACAACCCGCCTAACTCCCCACGTTGTTTCCCTCCAAACTAGCTTGGCTGGAACTTTTCTTTGTGAAAAGTGAGACCTTGTCTCTCATATAACATTAAATGTTTTCCTTTCACCCCACTTCTCTCTCTCTCTCTCTCTCTCTCTCCCTCTCCACAGGTATGGTATCTTAGCCTTTGCAACTCCTTCATTTTTTTAAAAAAAAATTGCCCAAATGAACACAATCTCTCCTCTATATTTTCGACAGTTGTCCTACCTCTGTCCCACCTTTTTTCAGGGAAAGTAGCAATAAGACATAGGAAAATGTATAAAAATATAAATGAAAAACCTAACATGGCACATATATAATGATTAAAAAAATTATAAGTGTTTGATCACATGAGACTATTCTTACCCCCTAAAAAAAACTAAATATGAGGCTATGTATATATGTATTCACATTTATAATGAGAAAGATAATTTGAAAGATGGAAAAAATGTATAAGAAATGGTGAAAAAAAAAAAAAGATGATAAAAATGTTACAACAACATTCTCAGTTTATCCCGTCTAAACAAGGTATGTGGAGACAAGTTGTACGCATTTTTTCTTCCGATTATGTCGAAAGAGTGTTTCCTAGTGACCCGGCTACCTACGTATACACTCATAGCAAAACCAAGGAGAAAAATATAACAAACGATATAATAAAAGAGATTAGAAAAATGCACGATGTGAGGACACACACCGACAAGAAGGATACGATCTTAGTCACTACTTTGAGGTCAGTCTAACCCTCTATGATAAGGATAATGCTCCTCCATTGCGTTATATTCCAAACCATGCTCTAGTTAATATTCAAAAGGGCAAAATCTTATCTAATCATCTCTCTCCAATTTTTCTTTGGTATCTTTCTACTCCGTCGTACTATATAATCTTCAAACAATCACACTTACGCACCGGCACACTCAAAATGTCAGTCATCTAAAATGTTTACAATTAAATTAGATTTAAAATATTATTTTGACGATGATAGTGGTTTTCTTCAATTTTTGAGGAATAACATACAATGTATATTCCCCCCCCCCCCCATCACACTTACGCACCGGCACACTCAAAATGCCAGTCATCTAAAATGTTTACAATTAAATTAGATTTAAAATATTATTTTGGCGATGATAGTGGTTTTCTTCAATTTTTGAGGAATAACATAACATACAATGTATATTTGTTCCCCCCCCCCCCCAAAAAAAAAAAAAAAAAAATTCATAACCTTGTGTTTGTAACTCCTAAAACGTTAACTTTTTGTTCATAAAAAATTAATTCAAGACATCTATAATATATATTTAAAAAACTCTAGTTTTCGTTGCAATTTATTTTTGTGATTATTTTTTAAGGCTAACTCTCACAAATTGATAATTTTTAATAAATTTGTAAAATATTTTTAAAGGCAATAAAATATAAAAAATTGATATATTTTTCATATAGGATATTTAGATTCAACATATATTTAAAATGTTCTTTTTGGATAATATATTTACTCTTTAATTTGGAAGGCTAATACACACACAAAATACGCATTTGTTTCTTTTTAAAATTCATAATTTTTTGCTTTTAGATTTTAAAATACACCATCGGTAAATATACAGTGATGGCAAAGTGAATAATAGTAGATAAACACTTACCAATAATAAATAAAAAAGATTCAATGATAAATGGAACAACTAATAAGGTGAGAAAGAGGTTGTAAAACATGGAACAACTAATACATTTTTTATACAGTATACGAGAATAGTACCTGGTTTGTTATTCATATCTTTTTTTTTAAATCCAATATAATATTAATTTATATACTAGAATTAAATATGAAACAAGTAAAAAATATTAAAAAATGTATGCGGAAGAAGGGTAGAATAGAATCCAATGAAGATAAAAATGGAAATTTGGTTGGTATTTAGCCCATATTTCATGAATTTAAGATAACATTTACATAGTCGGGAAAAAAAAAAGACTGAGGAAGGTGATTCTTTACCTGCATATAAAATCACGACAAACTTACATTAATTAGGTTCAATATATCTAGTCTTTTTAAACACAAGTGTGATAAATTTAATATAGGAAACAAATATTTAAAACTTTCATTAAAAATACCAGCCAATTAGAAAAGAGTATTTGAATAAAAAATACAAGTTTAATTCTTAGCATGACATGTTGTCAAAATGCTAAATAATACTCCCTCCGTTCGGTATTAAACGATGTTTTAAGAGTAAAAATTTGATCGGAATTATTTGATGTTTTGGGATTAAAAAATTATAATTTCAAACACCCCCTTTTTTGGCTCCAAGGAGTTAAAGAGTTGGCTTCATTTTTCAAAAAAAAATCATCACTTGTAAATTTAAATACACCTATTAATTGTACCCACTTGGACAAAAAAATGAATTTTTATTAATCTTATTAGGTTCCTTAATTTGCGCGTAAAAGTGTAAAACATCGTTTAATACCGAACGGAGGGAGTATAATACTAGAAGATGAATAGATAGGTAGATAATAGATGCCTTGCTCCAAGTGCCTTGTGATAGCTGATTTGATCAGTTAGCGCTGTTGCTAAATCCTAATGGAGTTATTCGGTAACTGCACCAGTTTTGATCACCTGAAAATATGCAACCATTTCTACAAACTCTGATGAGCTTATTTATTGTCCATATATGACATTTGAACCCCAACCCCAACCCCAACCCCAACCCTGACCATACCAATATGTATCCGACCCAATCGACAGGTCTAGCCGCTGAAAAAGTTACAAAAGATATTGAAAGCGACGTCTAACCAAGGAGAAATCGCGCAAATATTACAGATTACTAAGGATATGACAAACTGAGGACACTTAACTGCAACCAATTTACAACATTTAAGTGGTAAACATGACCCCTGTGCAGCAGCATAGGATGCTTCAAAAGTTGAATCCCTTGGAAGCTGCTTGCCCATCAAAACAGTGTCAGTGTCAGATCTTGGATGGATGAGCTAGAACCCGGGAGAGGTCGACTTGATAGGAGCCCAGATATCTGCGCCGTTGCTCTGAGCCAGGACGGCTGTGCTCGAGACTGGCATGAGGCATAAGCCTCGCCTTCTTAAGCTATACTCTTGTTCCTGATTTTTTTTAACATGGAAATCTTATGAAAAGTCGGGCCTGACATTCGTACTTGTGAAACATAAATGCTCTAATTAAGAGTTCTTTGTAAGGGTAAGAGTTGTCTAGGACTGTTATTTGAACCGAAAGAGTGGAATATTGTTTGTTCATATTCAACTCGTTTAAAAACAAGCCGAGCTAAATTCGGACTCGAGGTTAAAACTGTGCTCATATTCGGCTCGTTTAAGAAATAAACGAGCTCGAGACGAACTTTTTTTGAGCATTAGGCAACCTCATAACATAGTAATTTAAGGAAAATTTAAAATTTTCAAAATATTGGAGCTATTCGAGCTTGATTAGAGCCAAGCATTGGACCGAGTTTAAAAATGTGTTCATACTCGACTTGTTTAGAAATGAACGAGCTTGAGCCGAACTAATATCAAGTCGAACCTGAGTCGAGCTCGAGCATATAACACCCCTAAAGTTGTCGAGTTTACGGGAAAAAAAAAACTCACCTCCATGTTGGAAACGGGGCCACAATGAAGATACGGAGCACTTAATACCTGCAAGGAACCATCAATAGAACACAAATCATAAACCGAAAGGCGACATAAATGAAGTATGTTTTGTCACCTACAATACAACTCGGAAAGTTAGGTACAGAACAACTACCGTTCTTCTCAAGATTGAAGCTAAAAAGATAAGACGATCAATACGGACCTTGACTTGTTCATGAAGAAACCGAATGTACTCTACAGCTTCTAACAGAACAGAAGCTGTATCAGTCTGCATTGAAATTCAATAGAGTTTTAACTACCGTATAGCAATCGCAGATTACCCATTCACTGACTTGTAACAATTTTCTTGCCCGAATTTAAGCAGGAATTTGTGACCTATACCTTACCAAAGGGCGAAACAAGCTGCTGGAGTGCAATTATTCTTTCGCCAACTTTTTCTTTAGTTTCCTGTGTGACGAGAAAGTAAAAAGTTAGACATCCGGAATTCAGGGAGACCAATGCAGATGCTCCAACATTCTTACCCAACAACAAGGACATGGATGCAAATAGATAACTCCTTCAGTTTTGAGAAATTTCAATACCACTTGTAAATTGACCAAAAAAGTTAAAGGCTTGTTTTCATCGATTGCACTGATGTTACACAGTACCCGTGTAATTGTGACGAGTTTGCTGATACTTCTAGGAAGGCTTCACATTTTTTCCCTCAAGACGGCTTAATATTCGAACAAAAGAAGCATATAACCACTTCCACTCTATTATCAGTTCATCTGAGGAAAAGTACAGGGCTTGATTTTGAAAAAGTTTCCATAACATCTGAGGATGTGTATCTAACTACGCAAAGGAGTAAAATATCTGATATTCTAAATCTAAGGACTGGTAGAGAACCACAGGACAAAAGTAAAAATCAAAAAATCAAAACCGAAAAAATCATTAATTCTGAAAGAGCTCAAAAAAGGAAAACTAAACGTAGTAGAGATGACACAACCTTGCTTGACATTGATGTACCCGAATCAGCCTTTTGTCGCTTGGGTGCAACAGAAGTGAGGGTTTGATGATCAGTAGAGCTCTGCATTCTTTTAAGTTCAATCATTCTCCCCTAGGTATACTCCTGGCACTAGCAGTGGAACCTAAGACATTCATAAGCGAAAAACAACGGCGTCAAAACCATACAGGATTTAGGCTCAGTTAGTACCTCAAGGGTAACACTGGAAGGAAATGTTAATAACAGAACTAACATTGACATCAAAGCAAGAAATAAAATAGCACAAAGAACAATGTATAAGGCACCTATTCCAAACGGAGCATAAAACAATTCGAATAAAAACAAAGCCTTCACCAACTAATATATTATTCTCTGATTATTACGCGGAAAGACATTATAACAAATCTTATCATCATTCACTGATTTGGAGGATAAGTGCCATACAAACAACTAAACCCGGCTTAGGAATTCTCTATCGCCGAATGAATAGTTATCTGGTACCTAATACACATAAGTTGTTGCTTCAAGCAAGATAGCAACAGCGTCTTAGAATCGCAAACGTCTATAAGAGTTGTCTTCTTCTCCTATAGATCAATCAGAGGGGAGAGACAAGCTATAGAGATGCAAAATACAGAGTAGATCATAAGCAACCCCACAAAAGGAGTAATGGTAATTTCTTCGCTACAACAAGCAACTCGACTATTTCGTTCAAAGTTTAGACACCAAGCAATCCCATTGCAGAAAACACGGAGGGAAACATCCATATATTTACAAGCTAAGGAACAAATTCTTCTAAAATATGCAATTTTCTATTAAATGTGGATGAATTTGACTTAGGAAACGTCCAAATTAGAAAGAATGCAGACATTGATGAATAATATATCTATAAACAAGTTTGTTCTCATATCAACTACGCTTATTATATGACAGAATCTTGCGTCAGCATGTATGTATTATGATTTTTTTTTTAAATCTTGTATGCCATTTACCCAAAAATAAATATATTACTTATTATATACCTTCTATGTGTATTTAAATAATATAGTATAGGTAAATATTACTACTTATTTGCTGAAAATAACATTTACAGGTGACAGAGAAAATCACAGATACACTGAAGATGGGATATTAATGTATTATAAAATTATAAAATTTTACATTAAAAGTTAACACTTCTCTACATGATGGAAACAGTTTTTCCCTAACATAAATACCACCTAATGTATTTTTCGTTAAGATGTATTTTGACTAAATCACCTGAATGGAGACTTACTCGCATACATACCGTTTATGTACTTATATATGTATGTATAACAGAATTGTACAATGACGCCGAGGTTGAGACTTTCCTACATGATGGGCAAGGCTATTAACAAATATTTCAACATAATGGTATTGGAATAGAGTTTTTTTTTTTGTTTATTTTGTTATTAATAGACTGATCCACACACACGCGGCGTAGACCATCCTATGGCATCACGATACAGTATAAAAATCTTGAGACGCACAATGACAATTAGCAAGTTTCTTAGAGAACATGCTTTTTAAGCACAAAAATTCCAAAAAGTAAAAATCAATTAGATGAAAACAAGCTTTAAGCTGTCATTTTCCTTGTCAATTCAAACTATTAATGAAATGGTAATAGGGGTAAAGGAGTAGTTGAACTCTTAACATCAACTGCATAGGCCGAAGATGAAGCAAATTGAACAAGTTTCTCTACCCATATCTGGAAGCTAAACCTTGATTTATGATCAAAATAAGAACTAAACAAGTAGGGTCCAACTACAACAAATGGTTGTTGTTTGCCCTGGTTTTTTGCTATATAACTCAATTAATAAATCAATGAAAGATTTTGTTCAACCAAAGCACCATAACAAAAAAATAAGTAGTGGGCCCCTAGTGTCCAATTGATCAAATGCATGGCATACAAAATATACACCCCTAACAATATTTTTCATAATCAATTGAAATACCCACTAGGAAATAAAAATAAAAATTGTGTTTAGATATCTCCTTAAGCAAATATGAACACAAACGAGTGAGATGAGTAGATAACTTCTGTACTATACGGAGCTCTGGAATTGTGGGCCTAAAAAGTGAGACTTTTTTGTTGTTGTTGTTGATTGCTTTTTTAATTACATTTGCACTGAAAATTGGAGATGAAATTAATAAATAAGATTAATGATCATGGGTCAAAAAATAGCCTAAAACATCAACTATTTTGAAGAAAAAAATCAACTAAAACATCTATTTAGAGATGGAGGTATGAGTTAACATTTTACCAAAGACCTAGTGAGACCAAGTCACAATTTGAAAAAATTAAATTAAACAGTAATTCGTATGAATACGGGCACTTAGAAAGACAAACAAAAGTCAAAATTGATCACTCTCACCGGAAGCAAACCCTAAAAAAACTTGGAAGAAAATAATTGAGAGATTGCATGGTAGTGGAGTATGAACAGTTGAGGCAGAGCAACCTAAATGGAGCGAAAGGGGGCATGGAAGCAGCTCTGAACTGAAAAGTGAAAGCCTTGACATGAAAGATCTTACCTTTGCAAGTGATTGGTGAGTTCCTTGGCCAAATTTTGAGTTTCAGAGTACATACAAATGGAGGGCTTCAAATCCAGTCACTGATTTTGTCAGTTTTATGGAGGGAAAAAAGGGGGAAAATGGATGAGAAAGGAGGAGGAGATACCCACAAAAACACTTGAAAACAAAAAAGGGCCCGAAAATCAAAATAAAAAAAAAGGAAGATTTTTGGATTGGGATTTGAGACGACTTTACAGTGTACACGCGGTTTTGAAAGAGGAAGAGGAAGATACAGAGACTGATCTGTTTGTAGCGGAGGGAGTGAGATTGCTACTAAAGGGAAATATGTCCTTTTTATAAAGCTTTTAAAAAGAGGGGGAAATGTTTCAGGAAATTCAAATTACACTTATTTATATATAATACCCCCATTTTCTAAAATTTTATTTTATACACTGGGTAATGCTTGGCTTCGTTCGTCGTCTACATCTTCATCTCATTTGGTTTAGTTGTGTTTAGTTTCGCTTTATAGAGTGTTATTGCCTGTATTTTGCACATCTTTGTATTTTTGGTTGTTTATAACGGTTTTCCGTTTGTCGACTTGTCGACCTTCGATGTTCAAGTATATCTGACCTCGAATTTTTATCTAATAAAAAAAAAATGTAAGTCTTGCTTAACATTTTATACAACATTCAAAAAAATTGAAGGTATTATATTTTCACCCTTTATTAATTATTCAATACCTATTGAGGAAAAAGTCAAAAGATACAATTCACACACACATATAAACTGCGTCATTGTGATGGGAGATAGAAGGTGAAAGGTAAGGGAGGTGAGCAATCCACCATTAGTATTATAAATTTTAAATGATGGAGTATTGTCTTATTAAATATTTTGAATATAATAAAATTAAAACCGGGCTAGTCCATGAAAGAGTTTCATCTAAAGTTTCTGAACAAGTTTGTAAGCACAAGTGTGACAATGTGAGGGTGCTTGGTTTATCTGCAAATTGTTGTTACATAATGTCTTCATTGGTACTCTCTGGTGAGTGGTGACTATGTTAGTTTAATACCAAGTTTTAAATTTTCATACTTTGCTTATAAACTATTTGTCTGATTATGTCAATAAAATCAAACATTTACCAATACCATGTAACCCTGCATTTCATATCGAATATATATAAGAATAATATTGGAAGTTATTTATAATTAATTTAAATTTTATGTTATAAGAACTCTTTTTTTTTTAGACTTCAAATGAAGTGTAAGAAGATCGGTGACATGGATTAACACCACTTCAAACACCAAATTTTATAGATGATATCAGCCCAGAGCTTAAAAAAATAGTTTCTAAAAAAATTATCTATTACTCCATATCATTTAGCCTTAATTCAATATGATTTAAGTCGACAGTCGACTATATGTTATATCTAAATTAAAATAATATACTATTTTCGTGTGAAAACGAAAATACACTTTTTTTTACATCTTGACACGTTTTTTAAGAGATAAAAATTATATAAAATATTATTATTTTTAATAATTATAAACTTATTAATAATAAGTTTGTAATAATTTAAAAAATTAATAAAATATATTTCCGAACAAAAGGAGTAGTTCATTAAGAGATAAATCCCTATGACATTTTTAGCATAGTTTCTCATTATCTATTATCTTTATTTTTCTTTTGTAATTTTAACGATCATAAAAAAACCTTGGACTAAAAAACAATACATATAATGAGATAAAATTGATGGGTCATTACTCATTTGAATCAAGTTCAACAATAATTTAAACTTTTCATTAATTTTGTTCAGTACGTCACTTTCAAGTGAATAAAATTACACGGATGATATCATTTAATCTCTTGAAAAAATAAAGTAATTCAATTTAATTATAATAAAGTGATTAGATGCTGAGCTACTTATTCTACGGGTAGAATAGTTGAAAAGGAAAAGTTGACGGTGACTTTTTAAGAAATTCAAGTAAATGGGTTTTCAATTTTAATTTTGATATTATTATTATTATTTGAAAAAAAGATGACAGCTAATATCCAACCCGGCTGCCGAAGTCATTTCATTTGAGCTCGTTTCATACTCGAGTATTTGGATTTTAACGTCTTTTTTCTTTAGTATATTTTTAAATGTAATATAATTAAAATACTCATATCTTTGGGGGTATATGGTAAAAATATATCCTCAATTTTTAAATGTAATAAAAATATCTCGACATTTGAGGGTAGTAGTAAGTTTTTTCACGAGTAAAAAATGCTGACAAGACAGCCTACGTGGATTTTTTACAAGGGTTTTCTTGAACAGCCTTAGGAAAAAAAAGGAGTTGGATCGGGTTCATACATAACGTCTTTTCCTCCCTCATCTCTTCTTCCATGGTCGCCTCTTGAATTGTCTTCCAGGTCTTCGAGGTAGCTCATGGTTCATCTTCAATGTCAGTCCTCCTCCATCGTGGACGTTTATCGATCTTGAGCTGTCTCTCTCACATCTTCTTTCCCTTTGATTCGTTCATAGACTTGAGTGGGTAAGTTTTATCTTTTCCCCTCTTCGTTGGTGTTGTTGTTGGTTTTGTTTTGTTGTCAGTTTGGTGTTAGGAATAATCGTGTTGTGTTAATTTGAGACAATTTTGGCAAGATCAGTTGCTTGGTTGAATCAGTTTCGTGCTAATTTATAAAAAAGGTTTCCACGTATGTCGCCTTGTAAAAAAAATCCATGCAGACTGCCTTATCAACATTTTTTACCCGTGAGAAAATACAGGGTAATATATTACCACCACCCTCGAAGGTCGGGATATTTTTATTACATTTAAAAGTTGATGATATATTTTTATCATACCCTCAAAGGTGGGGTGTTTTAACTAGTTTTCACATATATTAACGTCTTATCAGTTTTAATTTCTTGTAACGTACTCCAAATTTGAAAGACTCATTGCGGTTTGGACCTCATTGCTTGTTAAGTGGGCCATCTATACATTGGGCCCCCAAATTTGAAAGACTCGTTGCGGTTTGGACCTCAAAGCCCATCTAAGGATCCAATTTTATGTCCGAATCATGTCTTAAGGTCTAGCCTACAACTAGGGTTTGTGTTTGGGAAAATAACGTAGTATTACTAGTATTAAATTCGGTAGCTTATCACTTTCTAAAATAAGAGTTTCAAGTTTATTATTATATATGAATTTCATCGTATTTTATGGTAATAGGAGTAAGTAAATCAACCTACAACCAATTGACAATAGGAGAAGGAACTATTACCTTGTATATTAAAGCTTGTTCATTCATATATTTGATATTTTAGATGTTTTTTAGACCTATGTCAATCATAAGTATCATTCACAAATTTGTACTTATTTTTTTATATTATTATATATGTAAACATGGCGAAATCTTAAGCTAAAATGACAAGCTCTTAAGCTTGAACGATGAGGATTGTCACTGGTAATTGACTGATTTCAAGTGATCTTTCGTGGAATCTCTTGCAATTATAAGAGTATCTTAAACAATTTCCTCGTGTCAAAGAAAATAGTAGAAAAAACAGGGATTCACTAGTAATTGAGATTTCAAGTGACTAAAGTGAGACTAGGAAAGCTTGAACGGTGAGGATTGTGGACACCAAATTCACTAGTAATTGAGATTTCAAGTGATGTTTCGTGAATCTCTATCAACATAGAGAAATAGTAGAAAAAAAAAACAGGGATTCTTCCTCAAATTTGTAACATTCTTTGTAATATAAATGCTTCTTCACGTCTTAAAATTGAAAAAGTTGTTGGAGCCATAACAAAAATAATTTAGAGAATATAACTTTTATATTCCTATTTTAAATAGATTACAAACAAGCCATTGGAGATGACCTAACCACTCAACTTGATCCTAAGTGGTTTGAGTTGGAAGAAATTAGGGCATACACGAATAACTTCATTAAAATCTTGAGGACAAGAGAAAATAAAGTAGATATAAATATATGCCTGTTTATTACAACCAAAAGGCAAATTCTTGCAAAATTATTACATACACATTATCACCACCAACAAGTTACAAACAATTAATTATTACATTATGAATCAATACTACATATGTTACACTCAAAACATTCACATACAAATTTTATTAAACACTTTATTATTTTTTTGATCGTGTAAAAACTTCAACGTTTTTGATATAACGGAAAAACAAAAAGCAGATTTGAACCCATAATATCACGCAATGATCGAACTTACATCCTTATTTGAGAAAAGGATTATTCGCATTCGTATAAGCGCAATGCTTCCTTATTTCACCACTCGAGCCAGTCAAGACGCCGACCTCACCCATCCTTGCAAACGATAGGGCCAACGCCAACTTATAGTCCTCCATGCTAGCGGCGAACTCCTGAGTCAGCTGGAGGGTATCGTTGTTGTAGAGCAGTTGTTGGTCCACACCCAAGATCGCCTTGTGGTCGAGGATCCTTTGGTAAAAGTTGTTGCTTAGCCTATACTTGGACTCCGGGTTCAAGAACACGAGCCCATCGTGTTCTCCCGCTTTCCTAGTCTTCGGGCATTGTGCCTTTAGATTGGCTAGCTCATACTTGTCCATGCTCGGGTCTGGCTTCCCCGTGCCCTTGTAGTTGTAGAGCCGATCCTTGATGTCGGAACAAGGTGCCCTTTCCATGGAGTGAAGTCCTAAGGTATAAATATAGCAAGAAAATCAGCATGTATACATTAATTTTGGAGAGTTTGTTTATGCTTGTTCGTTGCGCATTTTTCTGTTTTTTATTGTATGTTTAGTAAAAAACCATTCCTTATATTATATATGTTTGATAGTCCATAACATTATAATTCAACATTTCACCTAAATTCGAACTACTTTAAATTAATTTTCATTAAAAATTTCATATAAATTATAGTTTGAGTTAGAGTAAATAGTGGCCATTTCAAACTGTCAATATTTTTCTTCAAATAAAGTTTATGTTTCATTCATAAATATTAAAGGAGGTTAATATAATATAAATATATATTTAAGAAAAAAAAACTAATTAACTACAAAAACCAAAAGTGCTTATATATGTTTCCTTCAATGTATCACATTCTTCATGAAGCCAAAAGTATATGTGAATTTGTTTTTGTTGATAAAAAAAATTATAGCTATTATACAAAATTGAAAATTGTGTTAACTAGTAACAACCATGTATATGATGAAAGCTAGAAAATTATTTCACACATTTACCTGTTAGGGTTGCATAGTCTTGGACATCTAGGTTTTTCGATTCGAAGAAAGCGAGTGCATCATCGATAGAAACGGAGGGTGACGGTAGGTTTACCGATGAAGCCTTGGAGGAGAATCCGTCTTTTCTGCCTGTTCGGATGATCGCGGATGGCCCTCCAGCCTACAAGTTATGTATATCAAGACGTACAATTCAGTTCGATCAGATTCAACTCAACTACAATGCATAGTTATATGATTTGAGTTATTTAGTTATAGCTATAGCTACTTACCAATTTGATAGCATCTCTCGTGGCCAAGTTGAGAATATCCGCGCAAGAGACGACACCAGGGCACCGAGCCTCGAGCACTTTCTTGATCTTGTCGATAACAACGAATCCCCCTAGACGTAAATTTCCAGAGGCTTTTCGCTCTGAATTGGGTCCGACTAAAAGGATCGATGCATCGCAACCCTACGCACAATTGATCACAAAACATTAGCTCAATCAAGTTTGCATGTTATTATGAGAATCAATCTTCTCATAATAACATAAGCAAAAATATATATCATGTTTGATAACTCCCAAGAAAACCAATAAACAAAACGACATCGTTTAAACCAATGGAGCTCAATAGTAAATACGTACCGTGACTAGACAATCGGAGTAGAGCAAGCGAACGAGCTTGGGAGGTATAGTCGGATCGTTTTTAACAAAGGTTGCCATTTGTTGCTTGATGACATACTCAACGTCGTCGCGACAATTGTTTAGCTTCTTGTAGTATTGGCGGACTAGGGCGTCCTTAGGTAAGGTTATGGCCGCATTTGCGACCATAACCATAAAGGGGAGGAGGAGGAGGAGGAGGATGCTTGAAAGGCTCTTCATGACAAATTTGAGTGTGTGTGGAGAGCCAAAGCTCCAAATTGATATTTAGGTAGCTTAGTAATTATTAGAAAAATTAATGATAATAAAAATAATAATGATCGAGGAAGAGGGATGGATCTGAATTTGAATGGAGAATGTGAGAGGTATTTAAATAGGGAGAGATCCTGCCTCTGTTTTTGCGGCATGTAGCACGGCCGACATTTTTCATTAATATAAATAAATTTATTTATTATAATCGACTATTTATTTATTACTCCCTCCGTTCATAAATATAAGATCACTTCACTTTTGCACGTATTTTAAGAAATAAAAAATTATATAAAATATTAATTTTTTAATTAATTTTTTTCACAATATAGTACATGTTTTATTAATAAATATTATATTACGGAAAAAACTTTTGCAAAAAAATTAATATTTTATATAGTTTTTCACTTATTAAAATACGTGCAAAAAGTCAACAATCTTATATTTGTGAACGGAGGGAGTACTACGTATGTATTTGTAGAGATAGCTTAATGTTGAAGATAAAAAGGATTTGTTTAAGAATAAGAGATCGATGAAATTTGAATCAATTAGGTTCCTTTTTTTTTTTTTTTGTAATTTCCACTTCATTAGTTCATGTCTTCTAGGGTCTTATTAAAAAAAAATTACAATCATTATTTTAAGATTGATTAAAGCGAGTGATTTTTTTTATTGATTAACACTACTGTGATTAAGGAAAATGTGTCATATATAAAAGTAGGCGTCCGATTAGCAACCTTAAATCTTCTAAAATCCAAAATCATAGGTTCGATTCAAGAACAAATTTATCCAGACATGGGGGATAAAAAACTCTAAGTTAAGTAATCACATGCCTACAAGCTAAAATTGAATAATCGTCGGGCTAGGCGGGATCTAGGAAGCGCCTAGGCAGGATTAGGTGGTGCCGCCCTCTTAGGCTTAAAAATTCTCAAGTGCCCTACCGCCTAGATGCTGCTCAGGCGGTGCCTAGACGCGATTTTTAGAAAACTGCTATTTACCCTCACATTTTTTACTCTATACACCACACCCTGTCTATCTTGAGTTACAGATGTGTGACTAATCATGAGAAAGAATCAAGTAATTCTCAATGAACTAATGACCATTTACCCCAGTGATTGATAAGGAGACGTGTTATTTGTCAGAGGTTAAGAATTCAAATCTTTCTTATAATTTATGAGAATGTGGATGCTTAAACCTTTACATCATTAAAAATAAATAAAATAACACCATAATTTGCGTTAAATTTCATCAAAACCACAGCTAGTGTGGTATAAAAATCAGCAATAGTGGTAATTTTCTCTTTTGAGGGAACAGGGGAGATTAAACCGTAGACATTCCTTAATGGCATGTTATGAAGAGTTGTAAGAAAAGCAAAAGGCACATGCCCATCTCCACCTAAGCTAACCTACTTACTCATCTCTTTTATCTCACAATTCACCTCAATTAATTTGTAGCTAGTTGCCAATTGTATTTCCGTGTGCTACTTTTTTTTTTTTCTTTTCTTCTTCTTGTTTGACTATTTATTTATTTATTTATTTGGACTAATTTGAATAGGAAATCCTTAAAAAGTGGGTTGCAAATTATCTTAGCTCTAATTGAGCTATGCTGGTCTCTTATATATGAACAAATTGAATCAAATAGACTTGCATTGATCATTTGCAGTTTGCGGTCATGAAAAACATGAATTTCTCTTGAAGATTGAACTTTTTGTCGCCCGAGTTTTAAGTTGGATTGAGTTAGATTCTATCAAATCTTGGGTGTTAATTCATATTGAGAGGTTTGATATGAAAATTCTACGAAATAAAAAGTTTTTGGGTTAGATGATAGATACTGACCTCTATATTTTAAAACTCTCCAGAGTATTAATGAAAATAGCATTAATTCAGTAAGTGTGCACCAAGTGAATGTCATGCTACAACTTGGACAGAAAAGTGAGATTTGACAAAATTAGAATACCTGTCAAAATGGGATCTAAGTTGACCTTAACTTGTAACTCAAAACCCCATTATTTTTGGGTGAGAATTACACACTTGATAGATAACTTGTAACTCAAAACCCCTATTATGTGAAACTGAAATAACTTAAAAATACAGCTTTTCAAAGTCTAAAGGTTGACCAACATTTAAGATTCAACACCTAGAATATTGAAATGCTAAGCTGGCATTAGCGCGTAGGGTTTGAGGATGACCTTGGCATTAGCAAACTCCCTTATTCAAAATCAAAATCACGTAATTCGCCAATATCTAGAAATGCCACAACTTCAACTTGGTTGATTATAGCCTAATTCACGATTAGGGTTCCCTAATTAGCTTTAATTAACAATCAAGCTATCGTGAAAAGTACCGACCCTCAGGCCGATTAATTTATTTATTAGATTTATTTTTCAAGGGTTAGTTTTTACATTACCGGTACAGTCCACTGGAGATTTTTATATAGCAACCAACGCGTTTTATAAACCTGTAAGTAGTACCTTTGCTTGCAACCTGAGACATGGGAGGATCCTCTCGCATCTTCCTAGTGCACGGAACTCGGTTATTGCGGCCTAAACTCTTTGGCTGTCAAAACAAGCTAGAGCTGCCATATTCGGACCCGACCCGAAACTTTATTGAAATTCTCAAAACCCAAGCTCGAAATGACCTGAACCCAAACTCGAAATAAAAAAAAGATCTACTATATTGTAGTAACCTCGCGTTGACAATGACCCAACCCCGAACAAAACGAATGACATGACCTGACCCAATAGTGACCCCAACTTGAAAATGAATGTGCCGATTGCCAGCCTCTAGAACCCAAGGGGTTGAAAAAGGGATTAAAATCACGCCAAAGGAAATAACTTTTGCAGCTATAGGGATAGTTTAGATGGCAATCAATCATATGGTTCTCTACTAATCAGAAGTTTTGAGCTGTCCACAAAACAATACCATATTGAAATATCAAGCCAACTAAAGAATCTTCACTGTCTCTACTGGTCTACCATCTGTGACCAATTTCACACGGGATGAAATTCCATGGAGAGTATCTGAAAGGATTTATTTCAATAGCTTCCGAAAGTTCCAAGTATAACAGGAAGTATTCAAAACTCAAACTTTCGTCAACCACACTAATGAGCATGAGCATGAAGTCTTAAAATGCTGTTTAGCATAGAAGGTTTCTGCACAATTCGTACAGAGGGACCAAATTGAGAGTAAAAACCATTTTCCCATGCTGCTAACAAAATAAATGCCGATTATAGATGCAGAAAACCTTGGTTATTCCTATTTGACTATTCCTACTTCCATTGCATCACACCAACCAGTCCCTAAGCCTCCATGGTGGTTCAAAAGCCCTAGCATTCAACATCTTATAAAAAACCTCAATGAGGTTGGTCAGTAAGATGTATAAAAACTCGATGACGTAAGAATATAATATAAAGTATACGTGTGCAGGCAGATACCAGATTTCAACAAACCATACATACAATCCATTACATTATTATCAGTAAATTTAAACTATTATGGAGCAATCGGAGAATAAAACAAATATTTCGGTAGCCAGTTCCCTAACAAATGAAAGTAAAAGAGCAAATAATCTATCTTTTTTTTGTCTGCATTTTGCCTTATTATTCACTTGCCTCCTAGAAAATAGCGGGCAGGTGTTACAAATGCTCAGAAGGTAAAAGGTAGGCAAATATAAAATCCAACGTCTACCAATAAAATAAAAGTGCAGCTAAAAATGAGGCATGGACAAAGGAAAACTTGTTCTTTCCAAATAATTAGTAAATGCGATCAACATACCTGACTAGAGCTGTGAGTGAATAGCAAGAGAAACAGAAGCAATTGCACGACTTCTGTATCAAAAACCCCAAATTGACCCAACTTTGAAAATGATAAAATCTTAAACATGGAACACTGACCAAACGCTCCTCACGAGATGAGGCAAATCTATCCACAATGACCCGAACATTGAAGAACTTGACAGAAAACTTCAAGTACGATAGTCCCAAAACACGCCAGCAATTTTAACTCTCATCTTTCAAGCAGTTTCTACTTTGTATTTTCTTCCAGTTGCAGAGCTTGATCAAGTCGATCTGATATTTCATTTAGAATAACAGCATTAATTGGCTCAGGGATATCGACCTTTGGTTTAGCCACCTGCCGATTCTTCCTTTCCTGCAGCATCCTCTCCCGTTCATCGTAGAAGTCAAAATCATCAAGGATAGATGTAGTTGCATCGTAATCCTTGAAAATTTTCAGCATATCTATACCTTGTTCGAGTTTCACCTGTAAAACAAGCATGGTGTGAGAACAAGCATGGTGTGAGAACAGGCCTGCCAAGGATTTACTATAATATGAAAAAGGAGGCCTTCCAAACAAATCAAATAAGGAGCCATTTGGTAAAAGGAAAAGGGGAAGGGAATAAGCTTTTTTTCACTTTTCTTTGGGATTGATGATTGCTAAACAACTAAACATCACCAAATGACTTACATCTCTTTTTCCTTACACCTGATTCATTCTCTCCTCAACATGAATATCAGAATGACTAATCAATATCTCAGTTGATTTACATTAAATCCATGTATACTATAATATCCACTGTCACAAATCTCCCCCCGTCTCCCTATCCCTTCTCACAAATCTCCATGGAGATTAATGACCTTACAGCTGTTCACAACTAGGAAGGTATTCATGCAAATCTTTTACAATTTGAATTTCTATCAAGGATATTAACAATGACAAGCAATAAGGGCTCAATTCACACTACTGGAAAAATAGGGAGAGAGATTTTATTTTCAAGAAACTGTACCTCCTGTGAGTCTCGACTGTGAGTAACAGGCTTATTATCATTATTTTCGAGTAAAATGTGATGGAATTTATTGTTTGGAACATCCTTAAGAATATGCCAGATGACAGGAAACTGCCCACTCCATCTATCCTGTTGCCAATAATCTGCATTTTTCTCGAAATCCACAGGTCCTGCCATTTCTGCTACCCCACAAAATTGTGAGCTGGCATTGACCTGCATATCAGTAGACAAAAGAGTTCAATAAAATGATTAACCCTAAAAAGCAACATGAAGAACTGATCACTCAGAATATTTGTATTTGTATTGATATTATTTCAGAAGCACAATGAATAAAACATTGATACACACAAACACAACAAAAGCTCCATTTGACCAGTCTCAACAATCAGAAAATCCAAAACAAAATATATCAATGCTAAAGGAGATGAACATTATCAGAAAGCTATTCCAAGATTCAACTTATATTGGTTTTAAATCAACAACATCCAAAGCTAAGTCGTTCCAAGGGAATAAACTAAACCACCATTTCTGACAATCATATCAATGAAAAGAGCAGGTATGATGGAACATTCACGGGAACCAAATGTCCAAGTGATAGATGCAAGGAAACAACTAACAATGGAACTCAGAGATAAGAACTTCCCCATCTAAGAAAATTTCACGAAATAAAGAAATATTCATTTCCAGGTAATACAAGTGAAATACTATCCTATGGACAGAACAAGACAACTTTAAACAGTCAACAAGTATCAATGGAAAACAGGTTTTAGAACCATACTGAAAAAAAGAGGAAAACAGGGCAGTTTCCGTTCTCCTTTGCTTCCTTGTAAGCATCATCGAGTTTTTTGTTTCCATGTACTGTGCTGGCCCAAACACCATACTTGATGCTTCTGTGGACATTATCCTCACTGAATGACTTAATAATAAAGAACTTTGCGTTCTCAGGTTCAGTAGGAAAATCTGGGGAGTTGAAGGATTCAACTTTCACTGCAGAGCTAGATCCACCAACTTTACTAGAAACAGAAACTGCAATGTTTTCAGGACTGCTCTTTCCCTTTACCTTCAAAGCCCTGGGTCCTCTATTACGATCACAAGGAACAACAGAAGCAGGGACCTGCTGTCTACTGTTTCTTCCCTTTTCCAAATAAATCTGATTTGTATAACTATATGTTGGTTGAGGACTAGGTATATATGCAAAATTTGAACTCTGATTCGAGGCATCATAAGGATATTGCCCAGTGAAGAAGTCCGATGGCAGACCATATCCAGACATTGGCCTCTGTTGGGATGCCTGCAGTTTGCAGTGAGAGGAATTAAATAGAAATTATATGAACGCCATGAAGAACTAAACAAACAGAATCAACAAATCCAAAATAACATAGTCAAAATTCTAATATGGATTTCCAACAGTGAACACACTAAAGGTTGATATTTGCGCACATAACCAGCCAACAAGAAGTCGAGAATTAGGGCCAAATAGTTTCCCTAGAAGTCGAGAATTAGGGCCAAATAGTTTCCCTATGAATAAGTGTAAAGATCAATGGAATTTGTAAATGTTGCATCAACACAGAGAAGCATTTTTTAAAATCTGTTCTATGCGACCACCATCTCAAACAAGAAAAACTGATTTTCTGGAAAAAAAAAAGGTTATCTTTGCAATGCAGCTATTCTCAACAAGGTTGCAGGGTAAGTCTGTTATTGGGAAATTAAATAAGAGCTTTGCATAAATTTATGCATAAAATTTAATTCGTCTTCATACTTGCATCTCAAATTTTCTTTTAGAAATGAAAAAAATTAAATTAATATATGAGGTATAATTTTGTTTATCTAAATGATTAAGGTAATTAAAGTGTGAAAAAAGGTTTTAACAGAGAATGCACTAGCCATAGTAATGATCTTAATGGAAAAAAAACCGTTCAGAATACCCGCAATCAGGGAAAGATTGTTCTCGTTAAAGTAATATGTCAATTTCACATATCTATAATTATCTTTCGAGCCATAAGATTGTGGTACAATCAAGTTCTAAATTCCATGTAGTAATCCCCATTATCATGCCAAATCTCACACGTCACAAAACTAGGAGAAGAAAAGGCACTTTACCTGTGCAATATTAGGGTCATATGAAGTGAATGTACCAATTGGTTGAGAGTATGGTCCAGCGGATGTAATTGGAGATACTGTCCTCTGGGATAAATCTACAGGGTTCGATGTCATTGACAACGGTTCACCAGATCCAAACATCCCATGATAATTGTAGAAGCCAGCATTACTTCCAGAATCCATCGAGTGACTTCCTAAACCAATACAACAGTAAGAAACGTAACATCCAGGTGCTAAAGATAGGCCATGTTGAGAGCAACTACCTTTAACATTCATAAGATCCTGAGAAACAGGAATTGAAGCAGAAATGTGTGGCATGGAAGTAGCACCTGCTTGTGGGTAGTAAGATGGAGAAAAAGGAATTTGCTGTGGAGAATAAAGCTGGTTATCTACAACCACAGAAGGTACAGGTGTACCGACGGGTGAATATTGCCCATAGTTCATTTGAGAATTGAAACCATAGTGAAGGCCAAGAGCTGTATTATCACCATAAATAACCTAATCAAGTTCAAAAGACAAAGACAAAGACAAAGAAACAAAAAATGGAAAAAAATCAGAAAAGATACATCTCATAATTCAAAGAAACTCTGTATAACAAAATATCATAGGAAAAGGTTGTCCTCACCGGAGGTACAACTTGCAGTCCATCAGGACTGGCGTACTGAGGGTACCCACTCCAACCACTAGTGCTACTGTCATAACCTGAAATAAAAGAGGATTTTTTTTTCACACCAAAACATTCCATACTAATTACTAAATATAAGCAAAGCTTCTGGCAAAGAAACCAGGGAAAAGTTACAGGCATAAACCAAATTTTACATCCTGAAAAGGTAAATGTATATATGAGAAGTAACTTAGTTAGAAAAGACATGAACCAAATTTTACATCGCACAAAGTACAACATCAGCAAATTCTAAAAGAAGCATGTCAAAAACTACAAACAGCTACAATCAAAGGAGTTTAATTTTGAACTTGTCCAAAAACATATTATCGCCCAATCTTTTACTTGGCACTACACACATAGATCTCAACATAGCATCAAGTTTCATGAGTATGACCACTCAACTACCATAGCAAGTTTTAGGTGTGTTGCTATCTAGAGATTTAATTGTATATCATACCAAAGATGTCTTAACACAAAAGAGTACAAAACCAATCAATGAGATACAGAAAATTTAAGCACGTATTGCATAAGTCTTAAATATTTATAATAATTCAAATAGTCCTTTTATTACGATAATTCAAAATTTATCACATATTGCCATAAGCCATCAATAGTCCTTTTACCAGAGCAAGTTTCCAATGATCAGCTAACATGCAAATTAGTTTTCCCTACACTGTTGTAGCAGGAATACATCAACTTCACGGGAAAAAAAAAACACATCCAGTGGGAAACTACTAACCTCCGTAATAATAATTTTCCATGGAAGGAAAAGAATTGAATTGATAGCCCGTGTTGTTAGCTACACCAACATCCGAAGATCCAGGCTGACCTCGAATACCACCTGGTGGGCCTATGATGGCTGCATCCGGAGACGGATTGGTCGAAACAATCCTTTCATCTTTGGGGGAAAGTGGCTGATAATGGATTACAAATGAAAGGCTAAGGGGATGTTTTCCCTAAACTAGTCAAAGAAACCTAGTGCAAAAAGCCAAAATTTAAAAGGGAACTTATCAAAGCGTTGCATAAATGTTACCTGGTTCATCATGTGCTCTTCCTCAACAAGTTGTAATCCTGTCAAATAAAGTTACCTTAAGAAATATAGCAAAACAATGCAAATCAATTTCCTTCTTCAACAAAGCATAAGGGACAAACTTGCGATAAAGGTTGTAAATATCAGAATAATTTTGATATAATTATGCACATTATGATAGATCCTTATTCACTAACTCAAAAGCCCCTAACTTCATAGATATCGAACAGTTCATTGTGCCAGAGTTGACGAAAGGGTAGGGCAGACCTTAATTCCTACCAACAGAATAAAATTTTGAAATACTGGCCAATTGGAAACAATCTCGTGCTCCAACATCCATCAATTGTAACACACATCAACTAAAAGCAATTACAATTCCACTCTCAAATCAAAAGATAAAAAAAAAAACATCCTCACGACAATCAACGCAAGAAAACATCGAAAAAGCAACAGTAAAGAAGAAAACTCAGGAATCCCCTATCAGATTCCACAAATTGTGAAACCTAGGGTTTTAAGTCAATTCTGAATCTCATCCATCCAAGTTCAGAATTTGGCGATTCAGACATTGCAAACAAGCAGATCGCGCAACAAGATCGAACAAACGCATACCATAACCAACACACAGAAAATAGCAAGGGTGAAAACAGAAGAAGAAGCAAGGGCGAGATTAGAAGACAAGGAGAGGGAAAGGAAATTACTCGAATCCGGTATTGAGGAAGCGTAGTGAACCGCCACACTCAACCGATAAGCGAAGTGGTGAGGGGAAACGGCGGGCAGGCAGCGGCATGGAGGGGACTCTCGGCGGCGAGAGGCGGTTGTTCGGCGTGCCGCGCGGCGGAGAAATTCAACGACAAGGAGAAGAAGAAAGAGGGGACGGAGAGAGCGAGATGGGACGACTGGTGGAGAGAGAGAGAGAGCGTTTTTCCGTGGGTTGACTCGCAAGGAAGAGCCGGTTCTATGTTAAATAGTTTTCGTTTTGAACAAGCAAAACCGACTTAATTTAATTTTTCAGGATTAAGCTAAAAAATTAAATTTAGATTGAAAAATTAAATTTAGATTAGGTCTACAATAATTCATAATTCATTAAATTTAAGTGTGAATTATATTTTTTTTAATTATTATTATTGGCAATACACTTTATAAATGGAAAAATAATTAAAAAATAATATAAATTATGGAAAAAAAATCCAAACTTTAGAAACTAAGAATAATACTTGTGTTGAAAAAAAGATTAACAGAATAGTATCTTATAGTAATAGGTAAGGTAGTATGAAGATATGGATAATGTACTTTTTTAGAGAGCTGATATGGATAATGTACTTATTCTTTCAAGTATGGATAAAATAATTTGAACTTCCAAGACTATAAAAATAATTAACTTATAGTCAAGATTATTAGGAGGGTCCTTAAAGGTTGTGGTTGTGTTTTGATTCTAATGCATTGTTAATTATAATTATAAATAATTAAATAGTGCTTGGTTATATATTTTATAATGTGTTTAAAATAATGTAAAATTTAAATAAAATAATTTATAAACTATGTCGATTAAACATTCACTATTACATAAAGTTTTATAAATTATAAACTTTATACAATTACTTGTCACAATTTATGAGATATTTTGCTTAAAAATTATATTACTTTAAACACATTGTAAAATATATATAATCATGTTAAAGTACTTATAATTATAATTGCACTATATATAAATAGTCTATTCAAATCCAAACCCACCCTTATATGCTTACCCAAAATAAAATATTCAAAGTTAGACTGAATAGAATATAGGGGAGGATGGGGTTGACTTGAAAATATATAAAATTTTAAAATAATATTGCTCGCATTTATAAAACCTATGTCATAGGTGAAAATGTTAAATTTAGAAATACTTTTCTAATTTAACTGTACTTTAAAAAAATGATTTAAGTATCTAAATATAGGAAAATTTTCCAATATAATTGATTTAACTTTGTGAGATTCCGAGAATCCCGATCCGGGTCGTGTCAAATCGGGAGGCGTGTCCGGTTTATTTTATTTTTGTTTTATAAGGTCGGGATTCACCACTTTACACAAAAGATTAAGCCATTGTGTAGAGGCTTCCCTTTCCTTATATTTTGGTTTGGTTTTTACCTTGTTTTTCAATGTGGGACTCCCACAACCCCAACACACCCCCTCAAGTGCAACCCGCCTAGATCGGGTTGACACTCGAACAATTTTCTCTTTTTCTTCTTCCGGGTCGAGACTCTTAATCTCTTTATAGCTCGCCCGAGTTTGGGTTTTTACGATGGGGTTCGGCGTCTGAATCGCCTACCCCGAAGCCAGGAAAACCGACCTCGACTCGGACCTACTCTGATACCATGTGAGATTCCGAGAATCCCGAGTCGAGTCGTATCAAATCGGGAGGCGTGTCCGGTTTATTTTATTTTTGTTTTATAAGTTCGGGATTCACCACTTTACACAAAAGCTTAAGCCATTGTGTAGGGGCTTCCTCTTCCTTATATTTTGGTTTGGTTTTTACCTTGTTTTTCAATGTGGGACTCCCACAACCGCAACAAACTTATGCCATTAAAACACAAATTGGAAAGGCAATAAAATAAAATTACCTTTGACAATTGGCCATAAAAAGTTTTAGAAACGGACTATTTCATTCTACCAAAACACATTTAAATAAATTTAAATTCGTATCTTGTGTAGTTGTATTGCTACTTTTTTTTATATACAAGAAAATATTCGAGAGATTAGGTAATACAATACTTGAATTCTCGAGAGGTCAACGGATCGGCTGATGGACTAGCTATCATGATACAATACAAGTCGATAAACAACATAGAAATAAAAGGCAAAGCTATAGGCTAAAAGCGACACACACATATTTATTTATATTTTTTGACCCCTTGTCCTGTAAGGCCTTGACCATTTCGGTGTAGCTTGTTTGGACTTTTCCATGCTTGTGTTTTTGGTGGTCCTAGATTTGCTTCAGGTTTGTTAAAGGCAAGACGTCCTGAGTTTAGACTAGTTAGGGTTGTGGTAGTGTGTTCGATATGACTCCGTTTCTAGGAGGTGCTTCCTTGGAGTTCGTATTCCCTGTCTATACATAAGATAGAGTCATGTTGTACTATTGGCCAACATTACTACTATGATGGTGCTTGAGTTGATTCTTCGTCTATTTCTTTTACTTGATGATCCTCGTTTCGCTAGGGCTCTACTTTTTAGTATGGTGCATTCAGCTTGTCGTTGCACCTTTTATTACTATTTTATGTTTTTCCTTATACTTTATTATGACGATTAGTTCATTTGATGATTTGTCGGCCTCTCGAGGGACATTAGCACCATGTTGCAGTCACCGAATGCCCCTTGTCCTATCATGAAGTCTGATATGGATACCGACTCCAAACCTACACCGCCTTCTATTGATGTCTTCATAATGTTTCGAATTCTACTTTGTTAATGAGGTTGAATTCAACCATTGGGGTGAATCATGAGAATTTGATTTTGCCTAAAATTACTAGGGTTTTAGTTCACGAGAATCCGGATCTGACTGAGAATATGGTAAGCTGGTTATTGATGGGTAAAAGCCACATTGAAGCTTTACCCTATGATTTATATGGCTGAAATGGCTGAACTTAAATCAATCAAGCAAAATTTGTTGGTTCAATTTGGAAGATAATGAACAGTAAGTACTTCTTGTTAATTTTACAAAATTTTATCGAACTTTCTTATTAATTAGGTTTTGAGTCTAAATAAATTTTTTGTTTTCAAATTATAGCAATTGTATTCATTTTGGTTTAATTTGTTATAGTTTGTATATAAATTTGTAGTTTTTAAAGTTCGTATTATTTTTGGTTCACCAATGATAGTTCATATTATTTTTGTTCATTTTTCCAAAAAAATAACAAAGTAATTATTTTGGGATTCTTTATATTTTTTAATATTTAATGAGAGAGTCGCTATTTAGGAAAGTGATGCTCTTATTATATATTTTATTTTTAAAAAAAAAATCATTTCCTAAAGACTAAATCAGACATAAATTCTATTTATTAATAAAACCTTTAAGAATCGTTGTTTATAAAAGTGTCTTTTTTATTACAATAATATTTTTACATAATTTGAATATTGCAAAACTTCCTTACTTTTTTTTAAAAAAAAAAAGGTCAACCACTAATGTTGTCGGATTTAGAAATGTTTTATTTTGGAAGAAATGACGGCTAAAACAACAACTTTTATCCAACTCTTCATTGGCTATTCTCCGAATTAGTTTTCACTTTTTACAATTTTCAATTTTTTTTTTCTTACCATTTTGAAAAAATATTTTTTTTCTTCCGTAGGCAAGCAGTATGAGGGCTTTACAAAGAATGTAAAGCACCGCCTTGATCATTCTGAAGGATGATGGTACAAAGATCCCTATCAAAAGGGAGAGTATACATGTTACAAATAACCATATGCTTGACAATGTAATCAGCTAACTTATTTGCTTCTCTATAACATTGGATGAACTCTATGTCATGCACTGGGCCATTGGAGTGGGCTGAGATTGAGTTAAGGCCTATTGTAAAATAGAAGGTAGTATATAGGGTTTTAGTTGTAAGACAAAGGTATGGAAAATCATATGCAGAAATCCCTTTCCCTTTCTCTATCTCCTGTCT
Source organism: Persicaria tinctoria (assembly GCA_037127255.1). Taxonomy (NCBI): domain Eukaryota; kingdom Viridiplantae; phylum Streptophyta; class Magnoliopsida; order Caryophyllales; family Polygonaceae; genus Persicaria; species Persicaria tinctoria. The sequence goes on from JBANSL010000012.1 coordinate 16,811,516, forward strand.
CTCTTTTTCTTTCTATCCCTATCTCTTTATCTTCTTACTCCAACGAATATCTCCGACCACCTACCGATATCTGATCATGACAAATGGTATCAGAGCGATCGAGTCCTACGACCTATTCCGTGAATCAAACATGTTCCTGTCGATAGAGCTTGAAAGTCCATCAACCATGGCGGGCGCAGATCGATCGGGTTCGATAGAATCTGCAATTCAGCCATTGGCGGCGGGGGTTCTACAATTGGCTGACGATAACCAGAGGGCAGCGACTCGCATATCAATGGAAAACACGAAGGCAAGAATTGGATCGACGATTCTACAAGAATATCAACGAAAACAGAGTTCATCTTGGGATGCCACCGATTGATTATTTGTACGATTCAATTGGGAATGGGAGACCGCAGGTCGCTTCCGAAGCACAAAAGGAGAACGCAAATCCGGCAACAGCAGATCGGGCAACATGTTCTTCTTCTTCAGAGTCTTGGGAACGAGACAAGAGAATGCAGGAGAACCTTCGCAAGATGGATGCAATTCTTCAAGAAATGCAAAAAGGGTCCTACGAGAGAAAAGTTGGACATCGACAAAAGAAAATGAAGAATTTGGGTTGCTATCTATAGGTGTCCTTGGCGAGGAAACATGACTTGCTCAACCCGAAGAAATTGCAAACTCATTCGAAGACTTGAGCCAAGAGGTCGACTCGAATCTACAACGCGCAAAGGGTCCGAAAGGTTTTCAGATTCAAAACAAAAACCCCAAGGTAATTTCCTCCTCCTCTAGCTATAAGAGCCGAGGTTGAATTAGAAAAGGAAGAAATGGGCAAATTGGTTGTGTCCTTGACTAAGTAGTTTAGGATTGAGTGGGCTGAGTTCAGAGTGGTTTTAGTTGAAATTTTGGAGAATCCATTTGCACCCAAGGTGTTTCAAACATGTCTAGCCATGTTGAATCATCATTTTCAGGGGTTATAGGTATAGTCAAGCATTGGGTGCAAGATGGGAATGTGATGTTTGATTCTGGAATTTCTGAAATATGTAAGGGGCTAAGTAATTTCTTGAAGAATCATTTGAACAAGGAAACAATTATGCCCGCTCCTGAATTTGAGGAGTTTTCTGCACAACAATTTAAGGGGGCTGATAGTATAGTTCTGAGTCATTATTTTGAAAAAAATAGGGAGTTTTTCGATGCAGGCGACATCAACCCATTGATGGTGAAAACCCGAGACCGATTTCATGCTCATTCAGCCTGTTTCTTAGGTCTAATTGAGGTATATCGAATCTTAGACATTATTTTGATTTTTGATCTGGGTGGAATCACTAAGGCCTGGTTTGGGAATGTGCGAATGGGTTCTTAGATTATTGCTTACAAGAAGAGGCTTCTTGATTCCATGGGTGTTCATCTCAGTCGGGATCTAAACATCCCATACTGTTGTTTTGCTGAGACGCTGAGCATATTTTGCCTACAAATCGACATCAACAACTAGGAGCAGTCAATTTTGGGCTAAGATTGGGACAATGGGTGCGGATTGATTTTTGGTACTGCAAGTTGAAGGCCTAAAATGGAGAGTAGAGGTTGCAATTTTCAATTGTTTTCCATGACCTGCAACAGCTACGAATGAGGCACAAGCTGGAGCAATGCTTTTTTATTTTACAAATGATTGTTCGAAAGTGGAATTACATATTTTGTCAGGACGAGTCGCCAGCAATTCAAGCTGCATGCTTCTACTTTTCTCTTGCTGTGCAGCTTACTTAGGTGGCTAGCTATGCCTATGACTTGTGCTGCATAATGTGGATAAAGCTAGCAAATGACAACTGCAGGTTCAATTTGGGTTGCAAGTTTGGATTTCATCCGGTAAAGGTCATCTTCAATTGGAGGACAAAAGTGTGGAAGTGTGGAACACAACTCAAGTAGAGAAGCTCTCAATTGTTTTGCTACCTCAAAACTTTATACAGTACTGATTTGATCTGTATAGCTAATATTTTGTATTCAATAATCATCGAGGACAATGCTTTGTTAGAGAGGGAGTATTGTCATGTATTGGACCATTGGAGTGGGCTGAGATTGGGTTAAGGCCTATTGTAAAATAGAAGGTAGTATATAGGGTTTTAGTTGTAAGACAAAGGTATGGAAAATCACATGCTGAAATCCTTTTCCCTTTCTCTATCTCCTATCTCTCTATCTTCTTACTCCGACGAACATCTCGGACCACCTATCGATCTCCGATCATGACACTCTATGTAATCAAATTAACGAGGTTTTGAGTATGTCTATCTTCTTCATGTGATGCGTAATCTCCCATTTGAAGTTACCTCTATCTTTGATTGCATTCATTACTTCCATCTCTCATTCGATAATAATGTTGTGTAACCCTCTGGCTATTGCTAGCTTCATTCCTACCAAGTTGGCCGATGCCTTGGTTTGGAGAACTGTACCTTGACAACTCTTCTGTTGAAAAATATCTATAACTTGACCCTCAGAGTCCCCGATGACTCCCCCAGATGACATAATCCATTGGCACTGATTGATCCATCAACATTAATTTTGTAGATAGCTCTATTAGGTTTGATCCATTTCGCTTTTATTCTCTTATTTCTATTTTTGGTGACCTCTTCGCCTTTGTTTATTCAGTTCCAGGTTGTAATATTGTTGATTATTCTTTGGACGAGGTCATTTATCGGATCCAATTTCTTGTTTTTAAATATAACACTATTTCTGGTTTCCCATATAGTTTGCCAAATTAAGCAAAGATCTTCAAAATGGATGTTTTTTTAATCATTTGTAGATCTTCTATGCTTAATTGTCTTCCTCTATGGTTTAATAACGTTTTACCCACATATTGTTCATAGCGTGACATAATTACCTTTATAACACTGCAATTCATGAAAAGACGTTGAATATCTTCATCCCCAGATTCCCAGAGGCAATACTGTGATGGAACTCTATTTATTCTGAATTCTAGACGGGACCTTTAACTTCCAAATCCAGCTATGATCTATCTCAATTGGAAGTTATTGTCTTATTGGTAGATTTTGTTGTAAAGTGAAAAAACATCCTTTATTTTCACTAAAAAAATCAATGTGGGAGATCCAAAAAAGGGTTTCACCCTTCTTAGGTTATATTTATCAGTTATTATTCAAGATACTAAAATTACTATTTTTTATTCATCTCTCTCCATCACATCAGCATAGTATCAATTCCTCACTCTTTCCACATTAGACCATCTACATCAGTAAAACCCTATAGGGTTTCTTAACTCCACTTTATCACCTTCTCTTTTCTTAAAAAACTCAACTTACTTTTTTACCCACATCTCTACAACCCATCTCAATTTCTTAACTTCACTTTCACCATCTATTATATATTAAAATAGTTATAATAACATTATTTTTACATAAATTATAATTCACGGAAAATAATATCATAATGATAAATAATTAAGAATTTGTTTAATAATTTTTTTTACGAAATTAATATAATATCAAGCAAAGTACAAATAGACTTTAAGGGCATGTTTGGTATCCCATGAAATTAGGAATGTGAATGGAAATGGGAATGAGTGATTCCCGTTTTTGTGTTTGGTATATCGAAATCGGGAATCGAAATCATTCCCAGTAATCCTCCCATTCCCATTTTTTAGCCCCTTTCATTCCTCCCAGAATACCCAAGGAATCGTTCATTACCGATTTCCCACAAACCCTCCATATTCATCCATCTCCTCCCCGTTCTCCACCTCCACCGTTGTCCCTCATCTACACCGCCGTCCAGCGTCGCCGCCTCCGCCATCGTCCAGATCTGAAGCCGCCACCATCGCCTCTGCTACCACCATCGTTCACATTTGAAATCGCCTTCGTCGCCACCGCAATCTTACATCGTCGCCGTCGTCCTCCATCCCCCCGTCGAATCCAGATCTGGTGCTCTCTCTCTCTCTCTCTCTCTCCCCGTCCTCCCTCATCGGCCTCCATCCTCTGTTGTCCATGTCCGTTGCGGCCGTCATCGCGAATCCAGATCTGGTACTTTGAATCCAGATCTAGGCCAAGAAACCAACCTGGTGCGCCATCGTCCATTGTCAGCCGTCATAGCGTTCTCTCTCTTTTTCATTGTTGGTGAGTTGAATTCAGCCGTCATCGATCTCTCTCTCTTTTTCATTGTTTGTGTGTTGAATAACCAATCCAATTTCAGTATGTAATTTGTTAAAATTGGTTTATTTTTGGAATGAATTTCTCAAATTGTATGTTAATTTTGTGTATTTTTATTCTTAATTTTAGAGATTGAATTGATTTGTTCTTGAATTTGATACTTTGGATATTTAGGTTGAATTTGTGAATTTTTCATTCCCATATCATACCAAACAACATGCCTCGAAAATCACTCATTCCTAGTTTTGATTCCGATTCCGATTTCCATTCCCATTCCGATTACTACTTCTATACCAAACGGGCCTAAATATTACAGGAATCATCTTCACTTAAACCACAAATCATCAAAATACAAGGGAAACAAAAAATGGCATACAAGAGTACATGAAATAGAAATCATCAAAATACAAAGACATAGAAATGAAATCTAGAACAATATTTTAATTTCACAAATATCCATTTCCGAACTTCTGCCATATATGTTCAACCAAATCTTGCTTCAGTTGACAGTGTCTAATCCTATTTCGAATTTGTGTTCGTTTGTCAATGTATCCCTCCATGGCCGCAAGTCGATTGGTGGAGTATGAAGTGTCAACACTCTCCACTTGGTCAAAATGTGAAAGATCAAAGGAAAGACTGTAGTTCTCCCGCTTGTCCTCCACTATCATATTATGCAAAATTATACACGCTTTCATTATTCTCCCCACCAAAGTAATATCCCTAGCAAGTGCTAGGTTTTTTATTATGGCAAATCGAGCCTGCATGACTCTAAAAGCTCGCTCCACATCTTTTCTAGTAGCCTCTTGGTATTGAACAAATAATTTAGCCTTCTCGCCTTGTGGAAGTTTGATAGATGGTATGAAAGTCGCCCAATTAGAATAAATGTCATCGGCTAGATAGTAACTTAAACGATATTGATGACCATTAACTTCAAAGTTAACCGGTGGAGATATCCCTTGCAATTAGACCTGTCAAACGGGTCATTCGGGTCGGGTTCGGGTCGGGTCACTTCGGGTCTCGGGTAAAACGGGTTCCGGGTAAAACGGGTCCCGAGTATTTCCGGGTTGACTACAACCCGGTTTGACCGAGTTTCGGGTCGATTTCGGGTTTGTCAATTTTTTCCTTTTTAAATTAAAAAAATCATGATTTGATAATTTTGCAATAAATTTTAATTATATATAAAAAAAATTAATTATATTTAATTAAAAATTAACCGGGTCAATCGGGTAAAATCGGGTCAAAATTACCGGGTCAATCGGGTCACCGGGTCGAAACCGTTTCGACTCGGAAAATTTCCGGTTTTTCGGGTTCGGGTCGAAAAAAATTTCCGGGTCAAAATTTCCGGGTTCAGGTCGAACATTTTCTGGGCGGTCGGGTCGGGTCGACCGGGTCGGGTTGTGTTTTGACAGGTCTACTTGCAATACATCATCGAATACAGGAGAACGATCAAGAACATTGATATCATTACACGTACCTGGGGTACCGAATAATGCATGCCAAATCCATAGATCATATGACGCAACCGCCTCTAAACGATGGTTGGTCTCCCGTCTTTACCTTCGAACTGGCCTGTCCATGCAGTTGGGCAGTTCTTCCATTGCAATCAATACTACCGATCATACCTGGGAATCCTCGTTGTGGTTCAACATAAAGAAGGCGTTGTATGTCTGAAGCATTTGGTCTGCGAAGATATGAATCACCAAACGAAGCTATGACACCATCCATAAAGTTGGACAAGCATAGCCTGGCTGTGCTTTCACCCAAACGAAGATATTCATCCACCGCGTCTACACCCACCCCATAAGCCAACATGCGTATGGATGCGGTACATTTTTTGTAGCGCAGATAGCCCAAGTCTCCTAGTGACATCGGGCTTCTGTTTGAAAAATTCAACCGTACTTGCCAATTCATTCACAATGCGTAAGAACAATGGTCTTCGCATTCTGAACCGTCTTCTAAAAACAACATCTGGATACACCGGAGGGGGGTCTTCTGAAAAATAATCTGCGACAAGACGATCATGACCCTTCCCCCGTTCTCTATCGATGTAAGATCGTGTCCTCCTTGTTCTAGAACTTTCAGCCTCGACTCTTGACTTATCTAGGGTAGATAGATACAACCACTTCGCGTAAGATTTGTCAAGCTCATCAGAGGATGAACCTAAAGAACGGTTGAGGAATTCATACATTTCTTGAGGATCCATTGGAGGTTTGTGTTTGGTAACTAAAAGGAGTTGAAAGGGATAATAGAAAATAGAGGATTTTAATTGTATTTAAACTACTTCACAAATGATATTTGAAGATCATGTAGACCATAAATGTCACATAGCATCTTTGCAGAGCATTAAACATCTTCACAGAGCATCTTCGCAGAGTATTGAAACCATAAATTTTGGATTTTTGTAACGGCCCAGAATTATGATTTCCGGGTTACGTTTCAAGGGATAAAACCCCTTGTTCGGATCTTGCAATCCAGGTACGGGTCGAGGTTTCAAACACTTTTATGATTAGTATAAAGAGGGATTTCAAACCCTAAAAACCTCGAAGGGCCGTTGGGTACCCTCAATCTGTCCTAAGACTATGTCGCGGAATCCATTTCAAACGGAAGTAAAGCGGAAGCAAAGTAAAGATACAAGTGCCACGGCAGAGCCGGATCAAACCAATTCATGAGTGGGTAGTTACCATTTTATTAAGTTGGAATGTTAGCCAGATTCTTCGAATCGCCAAAAGGGAACCCCATCATATAGACATCGAGCACTCAATCTGCAGATAATACCTTTAAAAAAAGAACGGGGAAAGGAATCAGATCGAGCCACGCACGCGGACCGGCAGTCCTCACTGAGGCCACATAGTATGTGCTATACCTAATAAAGATGCTCTAATGCAGTACGGAATTCAAACACACTAACATGCTCCTAGTTCATAATAATGTGCAGAAATACTGTAAAGGGCCCAAGACAATGCCAAGTGGCATATCCCTCTCCTACCTCCACCCCTTCTGACAGGCGGAGACTGGCCAGCTCGTGAATGCATTCATTCATAATAGGGCGGCACGCATGCCTAACCCGCTCCACAATAAAGCCCGCAGGCATATCATAATATAAGGAAGTACTCGATTGACTCAGGGTACCCGATGAGGCTGGGCTACCCTATGACCCTAGCAAAGACTTCTAGGACTATCACAGATAACGGCCGTTCTGTTTACATACGCATAAAGAAGGAGAATGCTCAACGATCGATGCAACCTAGCATGGTACTACATGGCATGCTGATCATGAATGCAACACCTAACATAAAATGCAACAACAGGCCTGAATGTCCAACCTGAGTAAGCCCCCTAGGGAACTTACCTGAAGATGCAGAACAGCAAAATAACGCAAGCAAGGGCCCAAAAGCAAGTCCAAAGCAATCCCAAAAGCGATACACACCTATCATCAAGCCATTTCCATAAGCTACCAGACCAACATCCATACACACGAAACCCAAATTCTCATCATCCTCAAAACCCATCGATAGTAAAACCCAATTTTCAAAACCTTTCCGCTACGATCAACATTAACCAAAAATCATTTACTTCCAATCAACCCTATTGGTAAAATCGTATCGACCATATTTTCCAAACTTTTAAATCCCAATTTGAGTCAACTCATATCCAAAATAATTTCTCAATCATCTAAAAGTCCATTTATGAAACATTACCCTTTCATCTACTTATTTTATTATTATTTCGAGACAAATCCGACAAGGGTAGTATATTTCCAAAATCCTCTCTTTAGATTTATTTAAATCAATTCTCCATTCATTAAAACAATTTTCAACCTTGAAAACCCTTTCCGATTATCTCTTAAAAATCCAAGTCTCATAATGTTATATTTACAAACCTCATTAATAATATTATATAATCCAATTAGTTAACAATTTAACAATTTCCGAAATTTACCCAAAATCACGTCTTATATTTAATACACATTTTATAAACACAATCCATGACAAAATTAGGGCCAAAGGAAGGAATAGGCCCAAATCCTTCTTAAATTTCGGATCCAAACAAAGCCCAGCCCGGAAGCCCATACCCGAAAATAATAGGCCCAACATCAGCCAAATCTGGTTTAGCATCTTATTGAACCGAACCGGATTTCCCTTTTTATTTTAATGAACCAGTGAACCGAACCCAAGGTGAAAGAAAAACAAACCGACCCGTCTCCCTCCTCAAGGAAATAGATCTGGGCGTTGGCGACGGAAAGCGGGAAGAAGAGAGGAGGAGCAGGGTCCTCGCCGGCGGCCACCTTTCCGACCCAGGCTCCCCCATCCCGACCGACTGGCGATTCCGGCCACCCTGAACCCCCAGTGACTCAAACGCGAATGAAGGAGAGAGAGAAAGAGAGAGATTACCGAGATCGGAGAACTTCGTCGGGAGATCTTCGTTGGAGGAGCGATTGGGCTCGTCGGAGGCGGAATTCAAGCCGGTTCAGCCTAGGCCGAAGATAGAGGGTCAAAAGGTGCGTTTTTATGGCGATTTAGAGAGAAGGAAAGAGGAGAAACTCACCGGATTCGGATCGAGGCAAAACAGGAAAGAGGAGGGACGAGCATCGGCGCTGGGTAGCGGCGGTGGCTCCTGGGTGGCTCGTCGCTGCTCGGGCTCAGTTCGCTTGGGGTTCTTCCTTCTTCTTCGACGTTCTGGAAAACGGAGGGAGCTGCTGCTCCAATGGAAGAGAGGGGAGGAGCTCGGTAAAGATGGCTCGGCTCTCTGCTTCTCGGTAAACCAGGGAATGCTCCTTGGGCTCACGACGACGACGCGGCGAGGGAGAGCTGGTGGCCTTCTGGGCGACGGTGAATGAGTGATGGTGGTGGTTGCTGGTGGCGGAAATCGAAAACGGGGAGAGGTGGTGGTGGTGATTTGGATTCTGATTTAGCAGATAAGAGGAAAGAGGGGAAGAGAGGAAAGCTCCTTTGTGGGTTTGTCCTGGCAATTTCAGACATGAAGGGGAAGGAGTGGGTATCCAGCAAATGGACAAATATGCAAGCTGTTCAACAGAGGAATCTTTAGGCTGTTGAGCCAACTCGAGAGAGAGAGAGAGAGTGAGAGAGAGAGAGGAGAAGAAAAGGACAAGAGTGGAATATACATGTGGTTTCCAAGACATGAAATGCTAAAAGAATTATACCCGACATTTAAATTCGAAACCCTCTCTCGACCTTATCCCGACTCGTATTCCAAAACCTCAAGTCAAGGTAGCGAAATTGGAATCCTGTCGAAATTTCCGTTAAAATCAGGCCGGAATTCATTTTAAGAGATTTTAAATACCCCGATTTAACCTCATTTTGATTTTACTATTATTATTATATATATTTTATTTTATTTTTTAAAAAAATTAGGATTTAAAAATCCGAGCCTTTACATCATCCACCTCTAAAAACAAGTCTCGTCCCCGAGACTAAAACCAAATAAGGTAGGGAATGAAGTTTGAAATTGACGAGTCCAAGGACCATGTCCAGAATCTTGTAATCATCTCGGTTGCGTCTTCCGGGATTCTCACAACATCCGAGTCACGGTCGTGACATCTCCAATTGGCCTTGACAAGTATGCGATAAGCGCCCCTATCACATCCTCGCTTCGACTTTTTGGAAGTACCACAACTCTAAAAGTTCTACAATATTATCACTAGGTCTTAGCAAGCACCCTACAAGCGCCCTTATAAAATGCTTGTATCCACTTCGTGAGTTATCATAGAGTTGCCCGGGTTTGAAAAGTTTCTAAAGGGATTCCGCAATTGAAAAAGATTGGCCTCAATATCGTGGAAATTATCGGTAACGTTCATTCTTTTACAATCCAAGTTAGTTCTTTTTCAAAATCGTTCAAAATCTTCAAATCCAACGCCTAATCACGCAACCTTATACCAAAACAAGTCAAATCCTTTCAAATCAAGATTTCGTCAAAATATTCCAACCACCAGATCAATTCCTCACATACCAAACAATCAATTCAGAAGGTGGGAGGTGGAGCCATCCACCTCTAAGGGCTAATCCCATATTCTCTCCCTAGTTTCCAGAATCAAATCAATCCATCAATCTTCATTCAAGCAAAATTCATACGTCATAACAAATGCATAACAGCTCAAACCAACCAATCTCCAACCAACACATCATACGACAAGTCTCAACCATGTACCCACACAGTGTCACAAGATCACATCAAGTATCTCGAAATCACACTAAAGGTTATAAGGTGCATCTCAACAACATATCAAGATCATAACAACGTCTCGACATCACACCATAAATCATAAAAGGTATCTCACTATCGCATATCAACACCGCAATCATAGTAGGGTCAGTCACAACAAGGGATCTCATTCAGCGCATAAATTCACATAATCATCCTATCCAATTTCTATCCAGCATTATCATAACAGATTTATCACATCAAACATTTGTATTTGCAAGGATAGCCATAGCGGGATTTCATCATAAGTCAATGAAACAAAACTAATCATAACCACATCAATACAAACAAGGTTATGCTAGTAAGATTCAGCAAAAGGGAAGATCAAGCAGTATATCAACATCAATATGTCAACATGCTCTTCAGATATCATCTCAACTCGTCACAACACCATATAACGATCATTTAGTAATCAGGCACCATTATCTCATATATATACAAATCATGTTCACATTCCAAGTCATACCCATCATTTAACATATCAATAGTCATGCTTGTCAACCATATAATACAACATCATGTTTACTAACACATAATATAACATCATGTTTTCACCCCATAACATAACATCACACTTTCACATAATAACACATCATTATCTCGTATATCATATCACAACACATCCTAACATGCTTCTAAAACAACATAGCAGAGCATCAATATATCATGATAACTTTTTTTTTCACTGCCAACTAGATTTCAATATTGCACAACAACGTGTAATATCATTCTGTATCAGATTCGTCATAGTCGATATCTAACATCATGCCAGCAAATATAAATAATCACATAATCAAGAAAATTCTCACGTCATACCAGTCAAAATAAGATACGGTTCCCACTTGCCCATCTCCACTCTCAAGCCAAGACTAATCCTCTTCTAGACCCGCCAACCTCATCTTAGACAAAATTTCCCAAAGAAATCTCAATTCATCCCGATGCTCAAATCTCGCCCTCATTCCACCAAACTCTCATACACGCCATCCACCTCTAAAAATCCAACTCCTATCTCTAACTCCACACCCGAGTACCCTCTCGTTCTATGTTCTCAATGCTCTCAAAAGTCATTTCTTACACTTCTCTTACTACCCAAGACATCACAAGCATCACCCAAAAGCTCATCGGAAACCACCAAGTATTGTCTCATGTACATCCCAAAACTCACTTAATCTTACCTCAGTCAACATCCCTCTCTCGCGACTTACCTCATAATATCATCGCTCATCCTAACCGCTTAAATTCTTTCACCACTCTACCAAATGACCTCACCCACAGGTTTAAAGAAAAAGGAATCATGGAAATCATCGAACATAAGGTCTACATCATATCAATTTGCATTTATAACATACATCATGGGTTCAACAAGCCTTAATTTTTTTACCATCATGCTCAAAATTATAGCAAAACACCATATATGAACCTAGTCAATTCAACTTAGCAATTTTCATCATAACCTTATCAGATCACGATTCAGGCTTATCAGCATTTACAGTTCACATTTTACAGGCAAATGAATTCATATCATGCTTAGCAACTTAGAGTATCAACACGTCAAGACTTCATGACACATTAGAACTATAAGGCATCCAATCATATCATCATAGATTACAGCCAACCAGGCAACAATCATCACCAAGTCAGCACATCAATACATAAATCTCATTGCTAGGTCAGTGCAATATTGTCATCAACAATTTCAAAGGGGTTAGCAATTCGAACGGAGAACACTCCCGCTTGCAAGTCATATCGTACACAGTAACCGTAATTCTCGATGCGTGCCTGTTTCGCCGACATCATAGATCCTGAGGCCCGTGGGTTATGGGCCCACGCTTCTACTGCGCTGCTCTATCGTTATCCCACCTTTCGTTCTCTTTCCCATGCGATCGCTCGTCCAAGTATCGCAAATGAGTCTAAGTTAGCAGAGATAGGGGAGTGACAAGGACGGGTAACCCAATGTTCCTTTTCGGAACTAACATAGACCAAGGCTAAGAACGACAAGACTAAAGACAAGACTTCGACCCGAGAATAGCAACGATGCCCTTATGGAAGTCTATTAGGTTACAATTGTGACGAGCAAAATGGATTCATCATGGAGCACATCAGTCACATTAATCCACACTACCATGTACCTATCTCAAGTAGAACGGCATGCACATTCATTCCAAAAGACACAATCAAGTCCTACACTGATACATGTGAGACGAGCTAGCAGTTTATTACTCCATGAAAGCAGATATGCCAAGCAATTTCAAGCAAATTATGCGGAATCAGTAATGATCATGCAAGATTCGAAGTCATATGGGATTTAATGAGGATGACATGTATCATGTAAACGATCGAATGTACAAGCATGGTACACACACCAACAATTGAGTTCAAACGTATCATGACGAGGTATATCATAGCAAGCAGATTAAGCATCATACGAGATCATATAAGAGCATCATAGTAACTATTTCATCTTAACACCCTGGTCATATAATAGGTCAAGTATGGCACGTAATCATACGACGAGATGCATTTAGAAGGCATAATCTTACATGATACTAACGATACATGATGCGATACAAACGGGGTCATGAGTCATTAAAAGGGGTTCACATAATATTCACGAACATGAGGCATACAAAACGATAACTATCACATTATGGAACATGTACCACATGTAATCATCTAGCGAGTCATTTTGGGAATCATAAGCCCTACAGGACACTACTGGTACATATCGAACATGAACACAATCAAGGTAACTCAAGTAGATTCATCCTAACATTCATGTGTCCTACGTATGTGAGGACATGATATAGCGTGGTATGTGATCATGCGATGTGCCAAGTCTTACATTCATGCAAGTGCGAGATGATAAAACAGAGTAATAGGGAATCACTACCAGAAGGTAACATGTAAGCATGCCAAGATAACCATCACGAAAAGCAAGTCGCTCATCGAATTCAACATCAGTCTAATCATGAGTAAAACCCCTAAGATGATATGAAAAAGGAGAAGCACACTATCAGGGACCTAGCTCAAGAGAAAATCAGCAGCAACCTAGGCAAGATACAAGTTCGCACAACTCACAACCGGGGATCCTACATGATGCTAAAAGCTCAATATAACGTACGACACATGCATGCAACTAATCATGACAACGCGTGAGAATCACTCAATCATATTCCACGATATAGAACATGAGAAAAGTTAAATGATGCATAATACGAGTCTAAGTAGTGGGTAATATGATTATAATACAGGGCATGAGTGCAGATCAACACATACTAGGATGAAACATGCATTCACCAAGACTAAATTATACCACATACTCTCCATCCAAAGCACGTAATCATACAACAATATTAACTTGTAAGATCATCAATAATAGTCAATTTAACGAATACAAAATAGATGGGGATGCTACATATTCTCGTCACAAGGAGTAATAAGCATTGACACGTCAACATTAATCATGCTAAGGCGATCATGTACAAGCATTCATACAGGGAGGGTTTGATCACACTACCATAAACCTAATCCAGGAGAAAATAACGATTATGCAAGTTCGTATCATATGTTTCATGCTTCATATCAACCATACGATCAGTAAGCCAGGTAAACTTGCTATAACAACAAATAGTCATGATATAAGGAAGGACACAACACGATACTTGAGGAGGGTAACTAACCACAACATGAGCTTAAACAAATCATGACAGAAAGCAAGGCATAACATGAGCAACTTCTTACAAACGACCATTTACAAGGTACATGCGGGAGATTACAAAATCATGTCATGCAGTTCAAAGAGAGTCACCATTACAACCGGACAGAGATCCCTAAGGGCAATCATTGACTTTTCCCGACTGACTTATCACCCCTCTTTCCCGTGGGACTCCGGTACGACTCTTTAAGGCAAGATGACACTTGTTAATCATCATAATAGTAAGGAAACACATCCACAAAAACACCTTACTTTTGACTCAAGTGACATCAAAACTTCCAACACTCACTCAGACAACTTAATATCCAACCATGATCCCCGACACAATGTGTTTATTAACCCGATTTCCATGAAAGATAATGACATCTGGGAAAAGATTTGATAGAACCGAAAAAGTGGTTAACATAGCGGAAAGGGGTCGTTCCACACAAGTTGGGTATGACCACACAGAAACAAGGGTACTCCCACTATCCCATTTGCACAAATATGTCAATACACAGCTCATTGTTAGGCATACCAAATCAGATCTCTAGCATAGCAAGCACTCAGCACAGAGTCAGTTAATAAAACACATAATGATCTCCTTGGAGTCTCCCAACCCATCTGTAAAGAACAAGCTGATATTTTGCCTACCGTTCCCAACTACATCCAATAGGGATGGCACTACCGCCTTTCTACCCGCTCGTTCCCCATTTGGTCGGTTTTCCATATTTTATGATAAGTCAAGTTCCTTACTTAGTCCAATTTAGGTTAGGCATCTTAAGTTCATTTTGCCCCTTTAAAACACTTTCAAATCCTTAGAAATTCATGGGCGGTTTTCCAAAACATACACTCGACCCTTTTGTACCCGAATTGCACAACCTCAGCTCTGATACCATCTTTGTAACGGCCCAGAATTATGATTTCCGGGTTACGTTTCAAGGGATAAAACCCCTTGTTCGGATCTTGCAATCCAGGTACGGGTCGAGGTTTCAAACACTTTTATGATTAGTATAAAGAGGGATTTCAAACCCTAAAAACCTCGAAGGGCCGTTGGGTACCCTCAATCTGTCCTAAGACTATGTCGCGGAATCCATTTCAAACGGAAGTAAAGCGGAAGCAAAGTAAAGATACAAGTGCCACGGCAGAGCCGGATCAAACCAATTCATGAGTGGGTAGTTACCATTTTATTAAGTTGGAATGTTAGCCAGATTCTTCGAATCGCCAAAAGGGAACCCCATCATATAGACATCGAGCACTCAATCTGCAGATAATACCTTTAAAAAAAGAACGGGGAAAGGAATCAGATCGAGCCACGCACGCGGACCGGCAGTCCTCACTGAGGCCACATAGTATGTGCTATACCTAATAAAGATGCTCTAATGCAGTACGGAATTCAAACACACTAACATGCTCCTAGTTCATAATAATGTGCAGAAATACTGTAAAGGGCCCAAGACAATGCCAAGTGGCATATCCCTCTCCTACCTCCACCCCTTCTGACAGGCGGAGACTGGCCAGCTCGTGAATGCATTCATTCATAATAGGGCGGCACGCATGCCTAACCCGCTCCACAATAAAGCCCGCAGGCATATCATAATATAAGGAAGTACTCGATTGACTCAGGGTACCCGATGAGGCTGGGCTACCCTATGACCCTAGCAAAGACTTCTAGGACTATCACAGATAACGGCCGTTCTGTTTACATACGCATAAAGAAGGAGAATGCTCAACGATCGATGCAACCTAGCATGGTACTACATGGCATGCTGATCATGAATGCAACACCTAACATAAAATGCAACAACAGGCCTGAATGTCCAACCTGAGTAAGCCCCCTAGGGAACTTACCTGAAGATGCAGAACAGCAAAATAACGCAAGCAAGGGCCCAAAAGCAAGTCCAAAGCAATCCCAAAAGCGATACACACCTATCATCAAGCCATTTCCATAAGCTACCAGACCAACATCCATACACACGAAACCCAAATTCTCATCATCCTCAAAACCCATCGATAGTAAAACCCAATTTTCAAAACCTTTCCGCTACGATCAACATTAACCAAAAATCATTTACTTCCAATCAACCCTATTGGTAAAATCGTATCGACCATATTTTCCAAACTTTTAAATCCCAATTTGAGTCAACTCATATCCAAAATAATTTCTCAATCATCTAAAAGTCCATTTATGAAACATTACCCTTTCATCTACTTATTTTATTATTATTTCGAGACAAATCCGACAAGGGTAGTATATTTCCAAAATCCTCTCTTTAGATTTATTTAAATCAATTCTCCATTCATTAAAACAATTTTCAACCTTGAAAACCCTTTCCGATTATCTCTTAAAAATCCAAGTCTCATAATGTTATATTTACAAACCTCATTAATAATATTATATAATCCAATTAGTTAACAATTTAACAATTTCCGAAATTTACCCAAAATCACGTCTTATATTTAATACACATTTTATAAACACAATCCATGACAAAATTAGGGCCAAAGGAAGGAATAGGCCCAAATCCTTCTTAAATTTCGGATCCAAACAAAGCCCAGCCCGGAAGCCCATACCCGAAAATAATAGGCCCAACATCAGCCAAATCTGGTTTAGCATCTTATTGAACCGAACCGGATTTCCCTTTTTATTTTAATGAACCAGTGAACCGAACCCAAGGTGAAAGAAAAACAAACCGACCCGTCTCCCTCCTCAAGGAAATAGATCTGGGCGTTGGCGACGGAAAGCGGGAAGAAGAGAGGAGGAGCAGGGTCCTCGCCGGCGGCCACCTTTCCGACCCAGGCTCCCCCATCCCGACCGACTGGCGATTCCGGCCACCCTGAACCCCCAGTGACTCAAACGCGAATGAAGGAGAGAGAGAAAGAGAGAGATTACCGAGATCGGAGAACTTCGTCGGGAGATCTTCGTTGGAGGAGCGATTGGGCTCGTCGGAGGCGGAATTCAAGCCGGTTCAGCCTAGGCCGAAGATAGAGGGTCAAAAGGTGCGTTTTTATGGCGATTTAGAGAGAAGGAAAGAGGAGAAACTCACCGGATTCGGATCGAGGCAAAACAGGAAAGAGGAGGGACGAGCATCGGCGCTGGGTAGCGGCGGTGGCTCCTGGGTGGCTCGTCGCTGCTCGGGCTCAGTTCGCTTGGGGTTCTTCCTTCTTCTTCGACGTTCTGGAAAACGGAGGGAGCTGCTGCTCCAATGGAAGAGAGGGGAGGAGCTCGGTAAAGATGGCTCGGCTCTCTGCTTCTCGGTAAACCAGGGAATGCTCCTTGGGCTCACGACGACGACGCGGCGAGGGAGAGCTGGTGGCCTTCTGGGCGACGGTGAATGAGTGATGGTGGTGGTTGCTGGTGGCGGAAATCGAAAACGGGGAGAGGTGGTGGTGGTGATTTGGATTCTGATTTAGCAGATAAGAGGAAAGAGGGGAAGAGAGGAAAGCTCCTTTGTGGGTTTGTCCTGGCAATTTCAGACATGAAGGGGAAGGAGTGGGTATCCAGCAAATGGACAAATATGCAAGCTGTTCAACAGAGGAATCTTTAGGCTGTTGAGCCAACTCGAGAGAGAGAGAGAGAGTGAGAGAGAGAGAGGAGAAGAAAAGGACAAGAGTGGAATATACATGTGGTTTCCAAGACATGAAATGCTAAAAGAATTATACCCGACATTTAAATTCGAAACCCTCTCTCGACCTTATCCCGACTCGTATTCCAAAACCTCAAGTCAAGGTAGCGAAATTGGAATCCTGTCGAAATTTCCGTTAAAATCAGGCCGGAATTCATTTTAAGAGATTTTAAATACCCCGATTTAACCTCATTTTGATTTTACTATTATTATTATATATATTTTATTTTATTTTTTAAAAAAATTAGGATTTAAAAATCCGAGCCTTTACAATTTTTGTGGCAAGGAATCTATGCAGATCATTGAGAAAATAAATGGGAGGGCATTTGCGGCAGCCGGCAGGGAATCCTTGCAGAATATAGATAACATAATAGGAATATTGTGGAGCTAGTCTCATCTTAAGGAAAAAAGACATGAAATGATAACAACAAACAAACCACAATGTGAATCGATGCTTCACTTAGGGAAATTTAACACATGCACCCACAATAACAAACATACAAATCTTACTTATCTAGTTATCGTTGTCCGGGAACAACTATTTGATGAGACCGTCCTTGCATTTGATTTGCCAGTCTTCGAGGTTAGGCTCCATAATTAGCTTATTAAGCAACATAAACTTCTGCGTGACCATATTATCACGAGCGGCTTTTGCCTTATCTGCATCTGAATCCCTATTTCTTTCGCCGGTTTGCTCGAAAAAGAATTGCACTGCCTCTGCAGTATCTTTGGACTTTAGCGGCTTGATCACTTGAACTCCCAGCAAGTTGTTTGCCCTTTCTTTTTACTGCCTTTATGCCTTCGGGACTCACTGGAGCACTCTCACTTACAGAAGCACTCGACTAGGTGCCTGACCCTTCGCTAGATGTGTAAGCTCCAAATTCATTAATCTTGGTCCTCTTTGAGCCTCCTCCAACAGATGCGGCATTTGATGCAACCCACCTGTGGAATTTTGGTTCAGTCTTGAGTTCACGCCATGCATGCTCAAACAAAAAGTCATGGTCGTGGTCGCCTTTGTAAATAGCGTGTGCGTTCCTCATGACATCACAATCATTTTCCCTACTACCTTGGCGATATTTGGCACTCGTGTAAGCTCCCACAAATCTGGAAACGGCAGATGAAATGTTATGCCATCTTGGTTTAATCGTGGAGAGCATCCTCTCAGACTAATCTTCCTCCTTATTGGTGGCATAATACTCTGCAACTCTCTCCTAAAAAGCCCCTGCCGTTTGTTGAGTATTTGTTATAGAATCAGTGGTGGTCTTAATCCAACCACTAATGAGTAACAAATCTTCAGCTTTATTCCACTTGACTCGTGCTACACTTTCAGTTGTGTCTCTCCCACGACCGCCTCTTCCACGAGCGTATCTTCCACGATTGGCTCTCTCTTGAGTAGCATATTGGGATGAAACTTGAATCTCATTGAGACTTGGAATTGCTTCACCTTGGCTCTATGTATGCATCCGGGAAGAGCTTTTAGCTTGAGATCCTGGGGTAATGGGAGATTATGATGAAGACATTAGAGGGTATGGGTAAGTTTGAGTTGAAGAGCGATGATGAACATTTAAGTTATCTTGAAAATTTAGGAAATTTAGATCATGTGTCACTACAAAAAAAAATTGAATTAGCTACACAAGTTAGCAACGGCATGATTTTTAGTGTCGCAAATGAGGCGTTTTTTTGCAACGGCATGCTGTAGCCATCGCTAATAAAAATAAAAATAAAAATAAATAAAAAATATTAGGGAAGAAATCATTCCTTTAAGCCGCTCCTCTCCTTTCCCCTCTTTCCAACTCCAAACCTAGAACCCTAACAATGTCTCCTTTTCTGCCGCTCTCCTCTCCTCTCTTGTTTGCTCTCTTCTCTCTGCTTTCTTGTTGGTGGATGAAGCTCGCTCGAAGGGCGCAAGGACTTCTCTGGTTCCGTTCAATGGAGGCGATGAATTAAAGGCTGATGGGAGGTTTGAGCTATGGCCGCTCCGACTATCTAAAACCTCCTTCGCTTCACCACCGCTCCACCACCGACATCCGCTCAGGCCACCGTCTCCTTCCCGTTACCTTCCGCCAGCCACTAGCAACTCCACCAGCGAGCTCTCCACCCCATCACTGACCACCCGACAGCAACCCCCTCCTTCCTGCTTTCGAAAAGTTACGTAACATCCGACCCTAAACTCCCATTTTTATCCAAAAAGTTGGTAAGTTTTCATCTATTCTACTCCCTTTTACTTTGATTTGCTTGGTTCCTTCATTAATTTGGCGATGTCAATTAGATTGCAAGTTTTAGGGTTTAGTTTGGATGAAACTGGTTTTGGGATATTTGTGCACTTAATGTTTCGTTCTCTATTTTTTTTTATACAGATTTGCTTCTCTCTATTTGTTTCCTGACGATTAATGCCTAGCATAAGTGAGCAGATGAGTCATATTTAGCTCTCGTGCAAGAGCAAATTTGACACCATCAAAACATCTCTGGCTTGAGATGGCGAATCCTTCAATAGGAAGATCGACAACACTATTCAATCCTTCCACCATGGTTATTGGTTAGTTTCCCTCTACCTTTCTGAATTTATATTGTTCTTTGAAATGATTTCAATCAAATTTTTTTGATTATTATGACATTCAGTGGAGGCATGTTCTATCCTGATAAACCATATATTAAACCCAAGGGCTTCAAGGGATCCTATTTATCATGGTCTAAAACTCTGAATAGCAGTTTTGATATATTAATAACATCCACTTTTATTTACTTTCATTAGTTTTCTTAATTACCAAAGATTTATAAAGAAAGAAAAAGAGAGACTTGTTTATTTCCATTCTTTTTACTCACACTTGATTTGTAATTCTCCCCAAAATAAACAATGGCTCCTAAAACTTGTGGTTCTGCTAATTTATCTGTTATACAACCTAACCATTGTAAAATATAACCTTCTTAAACTCTTTCTCATATCCGACATCTCTGGAAAATCAATTTGGCTAGCAGAAACTGGTGATTTGGTAATTTAACTGTTGCACAACCTCACCATTGGAATAGAGGTAAATACACATTTTTCATGTGTAATTTTGAGGAGAGGAAAAATATTGAGGATTTGGGTTTGAAGATTCATTAATGTTTGACATAAAATCCTGAAAATTATAAGGATGTTGTGGATCATTTGGATACATTTCAAAGATGAAGAATGGTGTAATGAAGGAGATGAAGATGGTGGAGATAGGGAGTGCTCTGCATATATTTTGGCCGAAAATGGTTAACAAAATCAAAATGTCCCACAATTAGTGTATTTGGATGAATATGATGGCAAAACCTCTTCACTCCCCTTCCACGTGTTATTGTTCCCGGGAAATACGCATGTATAGCATGTTCACATGTTTGCCATCTTTCATGTAGTCCCACACCTCACATGATTTCCCAAAACTATATTCAGCTTATGGGCCCACAACTTGGTAGAAAACTTTGAATAGTGCAATTTTTTACATTTCTTGTTCAATTGCTACAGTAGAATTAGTCCCTATCGTTTCTTCCTGTTTCTCTATCCAATCATATTATTAAATTAATATATCACTTTAAAAACTCTCTTAAAAATTGGCGTTGCAGGTGCTCTTAGCATCTCACAATCCATGTTTTTTTTACCTATTCAATTTACGAATATTCTCTTCTATAACAATTATTTCCAAGATGTTTATAATATAATTATAATATTATATTAGTATTTAATTACTAAAATTTAATTATAAAATTTAGATCATTTATAAAATGATAAGTAAAAGTATATACGATCCACTTTTTAGATTTAAAATAAAATAACAAACTCCATTGATTAAACAAAAGAAAATTACACAAAAGATAATGAATTATTAAATTAATATTATTTGTAAACTAAATAAGCACTACTTATTAATTTTTTATATATAATTGTCTTCAAAGAAAATATTTAAAAAAAAATATGGTCAAACATATGCAAAATTGATGTCTATGTGTAGAGAAAAATAAATCTAGTATTACGGTAGTTTTTTATTTTTCATTTTTTACATTTTTAATGTCAAAAATTACATATTTTAATTGTGTTTTAATTCAACCCAAATCAAATCATGGATGTCCATGTAAATTAATCACAACCATGCACTTCTACCACCAATGGAATGATGACACTTGTCCCATCCATGGTCAAATATGCTACAGAACTTGTACAATGATGTGTTTCATTTTCTACCCTACCCAAACAACGTAGTTTAGATCCCTTTTTTTTTGGAAAACAAAAGTGTTATGACACAACCCCTCTCTCTCCTCTCATATTATCGATACTTATTAAGTATCCCACAAGCATCGCTGCTACCTCTCATCTATTTTTTTATATTAATATTATTGTAAGTATTGATACTAAAATTTAGCTGATAAACTTGCTCTTATATTTTGGTGTTTATTTCCACTCAACAATCAATATGAGATCCTAACAAACCCTCTCAATCTTCTAATAGTTTGTCCAAAGCTAAAGAAATGGACTCGAACCGAATCTACTCTGATACCATATTAAATTTTAGGAATCTCCAATTGGGCTATACGAAGTGAAAGTCGATTCAAATTTAGTTTTGTTGTTGATTATAAGGTCGAAATTCACTTTTATAATACAAAAATTTAAGCCATTGTTTAAGGACTTCTCCTTCCCTTATTTCTAGGGATGACAATCTCACCCGCACTCGATGAATATCCGTTTTACCTGGCCCGACAAAGTGGGTGTAAATCCGATATAATTCGAATATTAAATGGGTGAGCGGGTGATGAGTCGGGTCGAATATGGTTGAAAGTATTTCACACCCCGTCACCCGACACATATTATATAGTCACACACACATCTCGTTTAATATATTAAATTAATAATATTGTTTTACATTTACTTATGTAGTATATTAAATGATCTAGTTGTTTAATTTGATCGCATTTTATTATGCATGTATTTAGTTTATTTGACATAATTAAGTTAATTTTACATTGCTAGTTATTTACTCGTTGAAGCATTGATCATTGCATTAATGTTTTTAGTTAAAGTTTTCTGGTTGAATTTGATGGGATTGGTTCACCCAGATTTTCTACCCGATTAACCGTTGGATGATGAGTGGACGGGATGAGTGAAATTATAAGCGGGTTATGGGTCATATCGGGTGGGGTTTTTGGATG
Source organism: Persicaria tinctoria (assembly GCA_037127255.1). NCBI lineage: Eukaryota > Viridiplantae > Streptophyta > Magnoliopsida > Caryophyllales > Polygonaceae > Persicaria > Persicaria tinctoria. The sequence continues at coordinate 16,834,345 of JBANSL010000012.1, forward strand.
GTGGATCGAGTGATGGAAGTAGGTTATGCACCCACCAACCGACCTATTACCGTCCTTGTTTATTTAATTTTGTGTGTATTTTAACTCAACAAACAACATATGATCTCGACATGGTCTTCTAACCAATCCTTAATTTAAGGGTGATATTTGTGAAAATTCAATTTAATTAATACTACAATTCAAACAAAAACACTTTAATGATGACTAGTATAATCCCCGCTCCATGACGCGTTTATCGGTTTATATAAAAAAATAAATAAAAATCATTATAGATAGTTATTCAATTTAACCAAAAATCAAGAGGAGATAGAAGGAAAAAAAGGAAGAAAATTTGTTATTGGTTGAAAGAACTAAAATCGAGATGGAGAAGACACGTAGACAAAAGTCTTATGATTTAAAGTATTATATAGATATATAGATATAGATTCATCTTTAAGTCTTTTTTTTTAACACAAGGTATTTCCAATATAATTTCATATTTCCATTGAGGAATGACTTAATCCATTAATTTTTTTTTTCAAGAAACCTGTTCTCAACCAGAAAATTTAAAGTAATGGTAAAACAAGAAAATTATACACATATGCACACATGCATATATAATAAATAAATAAATAAATAAACTAAACCAAAAAAAAACTATACCATAAATTTGGGTAATTAAATATTAATAAAACCTTAATGTTAGGATCTTGAGTATATAAGATCATATAAACATTCGATACTAGAAGATTCTAAGATATGGATCAATGATAATATAACTCGGCCTATTGCTTAATTTGAATTTGACCCATATATCCTAGATCAGATCTAAATATAGATCTTAATAACTATTTTTATAGCTTTAAAATAATTAAAAACAAACCTCACAAAACAACCATTTATCACTAAAAATAATTACAGTATAATTTTAAAAATACCAAAAGACAAATTTCACAAAACAACTAGAATTGGATTTCATAAATTTGACTATCAAATTTTGAAGAAATTTGACTAAATGTCCATTTTGTCAACCCTTTTTTGCAAAATGTCCACTTAAAAACAATTTTTGTTAAATGTCTTAAATTTTTTTGAAACCCCCATAATGCCCCTATTATTAATTAATACCCTTCTCTCATTTCTTCATCCTCGGCTTCATCATTGTAAAGGGCTTCCAGGGTTCTCCTTCTTCCTCTCGCCCTCCAAGCTCCCCTTCCTCATCCAGATCTGAGATCTAGATCTCCGCCCACGCCTCTCTATCGACAACCATAGGCCTCTCCATCTCTCCCCTTATTTGTCTCGTCACTTTGCCTCCAGATCTCAGATCTAGATCTTCGTCCACGCCTCGGAATTCATCGTCAACCATATGCTTCTCCATCTCTGAATTCTCTGTCATCGGCAACCTACAGTTTGTCCACGATTTCTCCGGTAAAGTGTCATGACCAAGGGAGATTACAGAGAGGCATATGACACGATTTCTCTGATCTGTCCACGATTTTATGGATGAGCACCGGCGGTAACTGATTCCGAGGAACGATTGGAGCTCAAGTCTGTAATATATGCTGATCAATTTCCGTATCTAAATCCTCGCACAATTTCTGCAGAATAAACGATCGAGAGAGATCAAGGAGCAAATTAATGAGAGAGAACGGTTGGTGCAGTTACAGGGCTTAGTTTCGTGTTTTGTTTTAAATTTGGGATTTTCATCGAAATGAGACACTCACTCACTCACTGTGCTAATCGAAATGGGATTGAATCAGATGCAGATTGTGGAGCCATTAACTGAAGAAGATTATGATGATGAAGAAATAGGGGCGCATCCAATTGACTAAGCCAAACATTGTCATGTCATCCCCTCTTTCATCCGTGATTCCTCTTTTTCTTGAGTTAATGATTCCATACCAGAGAATTGAAGTTGATTATCAACTAGGAGTCTGTCTTAATGGAAATAATTTTATCAAACTGTTCAAATCAACTTGTGCTGACATGAATTGTAATCAATACCTTCAAATGGCCACTGATTTATATAATCTACGAAGGGGCCAATATAGAAGGACTATTTTGAGTCACCTGTCATCAGAAGCAAAAGATTGACAATTTTATATATTCTCCTCATTCACAAAAGTTATTCACCTCAATGTTTGTCTTTAATATAAAAGCTATCGATCAATCTCTCTACTCTATTCTATCCATTTATATAATTAGTGGCCATTGCATAAGCCACATCCATAGAAACTCAAGGTAATATAACGTTTTTTCACATAATTAAACTTATAATTATTTTTTAGTATCCAATTTATCTTTTCTTAAGACATTATTTACCCATGATAGTGAATGAATATGGGTGGTGACAACGACATAGGTGGTGGTGACAGTGATATGGGTGGTGCTGGCAGCGATAGGGTAGTGACGTCGATAATAAGAGTGGTGACAGCGATAGGAGTGATGACAGTGATATGGGTGGTGACAATGATAGGGTGGTGACAGTGACCTCGATAAAACATTGTCCCTTGTCATAGAGTTTTTCTTTGGTGACAGTAGTGGTGACACTATTTTTCTTTGGTGACACCACTAATAACTCTTCACTATTCTTTTCGCTTGCTACACTTGTGGTGACACCACTTTGTACACTCGTGGTGACATTGAGTCACCACTTTATTGTGGTGACACCACTAATAAGACTTTCCCTTTGTCCTAGGTTTTTTCTTTGATGACAACATTGATTTTGCTTAGCATTAGCCTCTCTAGGGCTTATGTTTTCCTTTTCCTAGGATTTTCCTTTGGTGACAACACTTGTCACCATAGTGATAAAAGTGGCGACAATGGTGAAAACGATAAGAGTGATGACAGTGATAAGCGTGGTGACAGTGATAAGGGTGCTGACAGTGATAAGCGTGGTGACACAACTAATAACACTTGATCATTGTTTCACTCGGTACACCGGTGGTGACAACAATTTTACACCTATGATGACACTGTTTTTGTGTTGGTGACACCACTATTAACACACTTAGTCATTCATCTCTTAATGGAGTGTTATTCTCCTTTGGTGACAACAATGGTTATATTTTTTTAATATTGTGATACTACTAATAACATTTTCCTTTGTCCTAGAGTTTTTTTTGGTGACAATAGTGATTACATTTTAATTTTTTTATTATTGTGGTGACACTACTCTTTCTTTCCCTTGCCCTAAGTTTTTTTTTCTTTTGGTGACAATAGTTGTTACTTTTTTTTTTAATTGTGGTGACACTACTAATAACATTTTTCCTTGTCCTAGGGTTTTTCCTTTGATGACAGCACGTATGCCACTATTTTTTCTTGGCTACACCACTAATAACAATTGACTATTCTTTTCCTTGCTACATTGGTGGTGACACCACTTTGTACATTTGTGGTGACACTACTAATAACAATTTGTCCTAGGGTTTTTTCTCTGGTGACAGCAGTGGTTTCACTGTTTTATGGTGATGACACCATTAATAACACTTTGTTATTCATCTCTTCTTGTATCTTACGGCTTTTCATTGGTGACACTATTTTTCCTTGGTGACACCACTAATAATAAGACTTGACGATTGTATACTTTTTTTTATGATGGTGACACTATTAATAACACTTTCCTTTGTCCTACAATTTTTTTTTTCTTTTGGTGACAGTAGTGGTTACTTATTTTTAAAATTATGGTGACACTACTAATAACATTTTCTACTTTTCTAGGGTTTTTCCTTTGATGACAGCAGTGATGACACTATTTTTCCTTGGTTACACCATCCCTGTCATCACTGATAATTAAGGGTGGTGACAGTGACCTCATTAAAGGTGGTGACACTAATAATTAAGGGATTATGCTTCCTTGTCCTAATGTTTTTTTTGGTGACAGAAGTGATTCTATTTTTTTTTTTACATTGGTGCCATAACTAACTAATAACACAATGTTGAATCAAGTATTTAAATTGAATAAGAAATCTGACAGGGCAATCGGTAAACAAAATTTCAGTAACACCTAATTACATGTAGATTCTAGTAGTGCACGAGTAATATGTACATAGCTAAGTTAGGCAAATAGATAATTCAAATACAAGAAGCATTACATTGTCTAGGATAATCTCCACCACTCTCTCTATAAATATATGCAAGCTGCTAAGAAACCAAATCAATACATAATCTCCACCACTCTACATTAGGAATATAATTTTGACAGTAAATGTCTTTCCAAATTTGTGTAAAACGGTCTAGCACTAGTAGCAGTAATGTAGCCACTTGGACTTTTTATTAAGCCAACAAAGCAACAGCAAATTCGATCTGCGTTGCAAGACGTTATGGAGAATTTCGCCGATTTAGCGGCTAGATCGGGATGCCGCTTGATTTGAAGATGAGATCGAAGCATCTGAATGATCTAGAAAAACCTCGATTTTGTAGAGAACGATTTCGCTTCAGGAGCTTGGTATGTATAGCCGAAGAGCTGGAATCAAATCCGAGTCAGAGACGCCATCACCGGAGCTTGAGAGGGAGAGAGAAAGAGGCAACAGCAGCGCCGCCTCTGTCTCGCCTGATTTGCTTCTAAACAACGCTTCAATTATGGGAAGATAAGGGATTATAAGAGTAGGGTAAAAATGTCATATTATGACATTTTACAAAATTCATTATAAAAATGGACATTTAGCAAAACAACCCACATAAAATGGACAGTTACCAAAAAAATCCTCAAATTTTTGGGTGAATTTGATCAATTCTCAACCTTAAAAATAATAATCGATGGTTAGATTTATCTCTCCTTCACTCTGCCTCCAAATATATATCTCCAAATTTGTCCCACATTCACAACCCCCTCTTTGGCTTGTGTTTAGAGTGGTCACACGCTAGAGATTTTTCTTTTCCATTTCGTCTTTCTTTCCCTTTGCCTTTGTATTGTTGTTTCAATTTCTTTGCTCTGTCCCGTCTCAGTCGCCTCTAATTTGACTACATAGTAGTCGCTTACGATCTCGTTATCGTCATTGAGGGTTTTGAGACGGGTTGGGGTTTTTTATTGGGTTGTGTTGTTCTTATTGTGATGCAGGCCTTATGTGAACAGTGATTGATTTGTTGTATCCGAAGGCGTCGTGGATTTGCAATCGATATCTAATGGTTCTTCAGAGTCCATAATCTGAGATATCCATCAGTCTCCCCAGAGTTCTCTGTGTGCGTCCTCCGTTGGCTGATTGATTAGTTTGTCGTGTTGGTTTTGTTTTACGATGTAGGATAGCTTGCACATTTATTTTATTTTCGCATTTTCATTTTTGTCATTTGCTTCGTGTTATTTCCATTATGTCATTTGCTTCTGTTATTTGATTTGGTTGTACATGATGGTTAGTCGATCTACCAGTTTGTCCGGTCTCTCAGTTTCTCTAGACTTGTCTAGAAACCTGAATTCTTATCTTGCTTAAAAATGGGGGAGATGGAATATGAATATATGATAGATGACATAAGATTTTGAATCGCTTAGTGCTTTACCCCATCCTCACTCTTTTTATGTTTTCTTTTAATTCTTTTTTTTAGATGAGTGTAAAGTCCAAAAGACAAAATTCACAAAACAACCAATTATTCACTCAATTCACACATAAATTAGTTCTATGAATTTGGCTATCAATTTTTTGAGTGAATTTGAATAAATCTAAGTCGTTAAAAAAATAATTAACGATTAGATTTGTCTCTCACCTTCACCTCATCCCCCTCTTTTTTTCTTTTAGTTCATTTTTTTAGTATGAAATCCAAATTCACTTTGAATTTAATGGTCAAATTTATAGATCAATCATTTTTGAATCGGGTCCATACACTCACTTACCCCCTCCGTTTCAAAATAAGTGTCGCTTGAATTTTTTCATGTTTTGTAAGGAGGTAAAAACTCTACAAAATATTAATTTTTTGATCAAATTGTTTTAACAAATTGATACTTATTAGTAATAAATATCAATTTATATATAAAAAATTGATTAAAAAAGTAATATTTTATAGAGTTTTTGCCTCATTAAAAAACGTGCAAAAAGTCAAGTGACTTTTATTTTGGAACGGAGGGAGTATTATTTTTTAAATAAATTATAGAGTTGACCTATTTGTACTTGGGAAAACAATTGCTCAATTAGATTTAGTTTCCTAAATTAGAAGATCCGTTGATGAAATTAAACAAAAATATTGAGAGTGGTGAATTGAGTTTCACAAATGATTAATTCAGGATTAGGGTTGGGTCCTCTTTCAACTATACTCATGAATCATCCAAATACAACCCGTTGCTCGAACAAACTCATAGGTCTAAATAATGGCGACGACTTTATTCTGTAAAACATCAGAAAAAGACTTGAAATTTAGCAGCAACATAGAACATCATTCAAAAACATCAACTTTAAGCGGGTCATCATCATTTCTTATCTTCTACTCTTTCGGCGTGTCGACCTCTGTATTGCCCGACGCGGCGAAGCCTTTCTACACATTAGTAACTCAACAGCAAGGTTACATGATTCTGCACTTCAGCATGTAACTAGAAAATCCACAGGCCATTTCGAAATTGATCAATTACATTGTAACTTGTGAGTACAGATTAATGGTAGTTTGGTCTTGGAAGATTTTGTCTATGGAGTTTCTCAATTTCGTTCCTCGGATGACGGAATCTGAATTTTCAACCTTTTGGCCTTCTGCAGCATCTCGTTTTCTCTGAGAAATTTTGTGACTCTGCAGCAAAAGAACTTGGTTCAGGCCATCAGTCAGATGACATGGTCAACAAGAAATGGTATACAAATCAACCTTCAAAGAAAGATATGGCGGTTGCTCACGAACTGTGTATTTTATACCTGACAAGGGAAAATTGTTGTGGGTCAGTTGATCTTTGGTTTTGCTCTTCTGGGTCTTAATACAGCCCAAAGGATGACTGCAACTGCCAATAAGGCGGGTATGGTGGTTATATCAAATACCACATGCACTTCCCTCTCTCCGGTACAGTGTAATGGATGAAGCAAGGCTAATGTCGAATTCACTTGTTCAACGAATCTGCCAAAGAGCCAAAAATTATTCACCCAAGCAACTGACAAGATAGATGGCCTTATGAAAAAGCATAATGCATAATCATAGATTCATAGATAGCCAGCCTATTGGTTGCAGGTAGCTCAAACTCTCAAAGTGTGAAAATGATCGCATACTTGATGATGATGATGATGATGCGATTAAGACAACACAATGATAATATCTAACAAGGATAACAAAATGTTAGATAACTTCAATCAGCATACCCTTGTGATGCCTCCTCCAGCGAATGTAAGTGTCTCAAGGCATCAGGATAGCGCAGCTCTCCAGTAATAACAGAAATCTGGAAAGACAAAAGGATGTAACCCTCAAAATTGTTCAACTGCTTCAGAAACTACAAGGAAAATGGAAACTTTACTCACTCTTCTCCATAGGACAACAACAAAATTATATTTGCTCACTAGGTCACTCTCCTGAGATTGAAAAATCTTGAAAGATTTTTCAACTGGTCAAGTTAAGGAACCTTCAATATTGCAGGACGAAAACAAACAAAACCCAATACTACTAGAAGCATATTTCAGTGCAACTATTATTGCAGCTTCTCACTTGAGATAACATCCATTTGGCATGATAAGATTAAAATATGCAACTAAAGTAGTTGAAGACACTAAAGTGCAAGGAAAGATGCACAAGTGAGAAAAATAAGCGATCACTTAGCCTTGGATTAAAATGGCTAGACAGCCTCAACATCTGAATTCTGATTTATCAGACCAAATAACGTACGGAAAAGATTCAATAATTTATCAAATAGAGATCGATTATGATATCAGCAGCAAATTTTGACAAGATATAGATATGCAAACGAGTTAATGCCTTACGGGGGATGAGCATCCTAGTCAACATGCAATGAACAAATTTTTCCATTGAATTCTCTCTTAAAAAAGGATACTCGACCGCTCCAAGAGTAAGCGATGTACACCAGCATTGACACGTTGGATGGATTCTTCAAGAGCTGTAATAATATAGCTCCGGGCTATAGTATCCCACTGATACTGGGAGATTTGCCAACCTTGAGAGGTAACAGAAAAAGGGCTGCATCCCACCGACCATATCCAATCCTAAAATTATATAGACAAATTAGAAATCAAAATGAAAACAGAAACAGAAAATTTAGTGTCAAACAAATTTACAAGCATATGCTACCCTGCTCCTTGTATTGGTAAATAAAGAGCGGTCATTCCGGAGATCGAACCGGGGACCTATGGGTACTACCCACAAGTCCTTTCCGGAATGGTTATGCTACCCTGCTCCATTGGTGACTAACTTTGCGTACTCATACAGCTCTTCAACGTGCAAGCATAATCTTATTTTAACTGTCGAAGATGATCCAAGTATAGTTGAACTGGGGTTTTGATGTATGAACTATGAAGTGCAGTGCCCACATGGGAAGGTTGGGTTCAAAATGGAAAGTTTGCAGCTAGCATATGTCAGATTATGTAGAATCATATTGTTCTAGCTTCATTTATGGATTGTTTTTAACAAGGCAATAAACAAAACATAATTGGAAAATTTAGCCTACCTCAATTGCAGTTTCGTGGGCATGGCTGTAAACAAGATGGAGAGGAATCAAACCCGCCATATGTTCAGCAGCTGAAGCAATTGCAGCTTTAACTGGCTTCCTGTAAAAAATAACAGAATAGCATAGTTATAATATGAGGAACCTATAAAGAAACTAAATAAGATATAAGCAAAAGTAGCTGTAACATCACTCAGGAAATTCCAACAGCATCATCTCGGAACCACTTAAGCCATTATCTACAATAAGTAGGTGCCAATCAATCTAGGGATTTCACTTGGCATGGTCAAGCATGAACAGACAAACAAATAACGAGAATGGAAAGAGGATGCTAATATAAAGCAAATTGATTCTAGCATCCCCTAATAGGTTCTCACTTATCAGCAGTCAGCTCTAATGATATGAGAGAACAGAGTAAACACTTCAATTTTACCTCAAATCCAATAGAACAGACTGGCCATTGCATTGCAAATGAGATTCCCAGGATGAGTCCTCAGACTGAACAACAATAATCATATCCGAAAGCGATTTTGCCTGGTAATGCTTGTCAACTAACAGAGGATCCCCATGGATAAACCAAAATACAGGAATCTCCAGAATAGATCTGCTGTTAGCATGTTTCCCTGTAAAACAGTAGGATATATAGTCATGACACCATTTATAAAATTTCATCATGCAATCGTAGATAGCTTATTCAGAGAGATTAATGGAACACCACTACACCATCGACAAACAATAAATGGAGTCAGAATCAACTCTTAAACATCAGCCAAAAAAGATGAATTGGTATTTTTAATGACCCAATAAAGACACATCGGTAGTTTGAAAAAACTTCAGGGACATTTAAGTATTTTTTTTCTTGTCGGAAGGTGGGTTTGGTTCGGCTCAGTGGCTCACCATGTTTAAACTGGGTTTCTGTCAAATAATTAATTGAACCAAGTTAAATTAAATATAGATAACCGACCAACCCAACAGTTCTTTCTTCCATCAACAAGTTTTTGTCCGCCAGAGGAAAGTGATTTGTGAACTGTTGGCATCAGCTTCTTAAAATGGTTTTTCTAATTGAGCCCATGGGAACACATTAGAAATCAATGGAAATAAAAACCTAGGTTTTTTTTTAAGCAATGAAATAAATTAGGATAGAAGCTACGACCTTCTCGTAGTGCTTCATCCTAAAGGGTCCTAAGTTTAAATAAAACCCTAAGGTTGAGCAATACCCAAAAAAAAAAAAAAGCTTTTTTTTTGTTTAAGAATCTTTCTAAATGTGGGGTTTCTTAGAAAAATCCTTTTTTAAATACCAATGTATCATTGGGGGTCACTGAAAATACCAATTCATCTTTTTGGCCTTAAAACAACCGGTGAGTGAACAGATAGGAATGTAATTAAAAGGTGCAAACCTTACAACCTGTTAGGTTTCCATTGGGTTCACTGAAAATACCAATTCCTTTTCAGGAAGAAAAAACAAAGAGACTGAGCAATCAATGTTACCTCTTGCCATGAACCACGCAGCATGTGCATCACAATTTATAGCATGTTCTATTCCACCATCTAAGCCCCAACATTTTAAAACTAAACAAGCTTAACTAGAAATATAATTACCTTTAAGGGATCCATGCTCATTGAGCCTCTGTAATTGATGTTGGAGAATTGCTGAATCAAGATATGTACGAACAGTTTTCCTATAGGTGCCGTTGACAAGCAACATTGGCACAGCCGCTGCTCGCCGGGCCACTGAAAATGCCATAGCCAATGCAGGATCCTCTGAGAGTGACAACCTAAAAATAAAATTCGACAGATCAATTTAAGCAGTGAAATATTGTAGGATTCACCAGGTGCTCAAGGATACAAATGTAATGAGTCCATCTGTTCTGTTGTTATTCTCCAGTTCTGTTGTCATCCTAGAGTATGTCTCCTCTAATTCCATTAACTTCAAGTTTATCTCTAATGTGATTTTCCTTTATTTTTGCATGAAAAAAAACTATATATTAGATCAAAACAATTTTAAAAAATGCATGTTAAAATTAAGGAAAACAAAATACTAATGCTAACTTCTCACATTACTCGATCCTTAGAAAGGCATGCCGTAATCATCACCTTTAGCCTAAATGGAGCATGACCAAGATGTACAACTCTTGTTCTAATGAAGTTAGCAGAAAAGTCGGGCAATCTCTTGTTCTAATTAAGTTAGCAGAAAAGTCAGGCAATGAGAAATGTTACAATATATTATTCTGATATATATATTCTGCCAGAACACTGAAAAGTTTCCTAATCTTGGATATTTACATTCTAATCCTTCATTTGACAGAAAACTGTAGATACTGTATAGAACAAATGTTAAGTAATGTGAATCTTGACACTTACATGTGTCGACTGAAGGTTACTTTCTGTGAAGATAACAGCAAAGATGAAAGCCCATTCTTCAGAGCTTCAAAATCCACAGGCAGGTGCTTGGCATGCCTGAGTTTCTACAACAGTAAGATAAGATTTCCAGTCACAGATGATCTGAAACTGAATTGGCAGCCACAAGGACTATAAAGTAATGACAGGTAAGTAGAATACCTCTTGAGTGATGAAAAATAGCTGAAAAGAAACCTTCTCGTAAAAATGATAGGCTCCATTGGCAATGGATGGGGTTACAATGTGCCTCATAGATCCCCACAATGTTGCACCTAAGTGTGCAAGAAAGGTATCCCTTGCAACTGTGTAGTTTCGGAAATCCTGCAATATGTAAGTATGATTCATGTCAAAATTAGCCAAATACCAATAATTTGCTCTTATTTAAACTAGAGAAATCACATATCGAGTAATAAGCCAATAACCGAAACATGAAAAGAATTGAGAGTTTAACAAGGTTGAGAACTACTGCAAGGAATGAGTGTATGCATCTGTGCAACACATCAGCAGACTATCATCATGAAGTATTTCAGCTAGCGTGGCTCATTTCCTCCAGAATTTTATCTATTGAAGAAAATAACACACATTTCTGGAGGCATCAAGAGATGTGAAGTACAACATCAATCAAGCACGTTACCTCAGAAGTATCACTAAACAAGTTCCAGTTTTCCATTCGCTTTAATGCCTCAACAGCCTTTGTTTTATGGTTTTCGTCGTACTCCTCACCTTCAAAGTACTTGAGTTCATTTTTCAGTTCCTGCATTCTCTCATCAAGCTCTGAAATTCACACCACCAAAGTCATACTCTACACAGTTTTTGCACGAACACAACAGCCATATTACAAGTTCATGTGACAAGCAACAATGCCGATTGGCTGAAAAGAGGAAAGAAACAGAGACATTTAGTGCAAGACATGAAACAGGGGGCATTCATCGTAAATTAGCACCTTCACAAAGAGCAAGCCTAGCCTTTCTTCCTTTACAATGTTTGAAAGCGAAAAGTTCATAAATATCAATCTCTGCAAGAAGTATATCAATGGACTGATGGCTTCCCTGATAAATTCAAAAGGACATCAATTTAGCATAAACACCAATGAGAAAAAATAAAGAGATACATATGATAAAGAAAGTATTCACTTAAAGACAAAAGGCAAGTGGCATGGCTAGACGAGAAGCATCAGATAAATGTCGTGTTAGAATAAGTAATTTCTTGATTCATACATTCAAATCAACACAACAGCGACAAAATAACATCACTTGATGATGCAAGTACAAATTCAAAATTAAGTTTTGGGACGGAAAAAAAAAAGGAACCATTGCACATTAAGAACTTTTAACATGCAACTAGATTTTGCTAGCCTAAAAGGACGAGAATATATTTTGAAAAACTTCTGTTCCAACCAGTGAATTGAATATTCACTTGGCAGTAGCAGAAACTGAAAAAACAACTATCGCTGAAGATTGAAGGTACATGCTTGTTATAGAATATTGATAGTGCTGCCTAGGTTGAAAGAGCATCTTCAGGTCGAAATCAGGAGCCACACTGGAATCCACAAATAGGATATCCAACCAACAACAACATCCCAATAGTTCCCGCGATAAAGTAGGGTCTGGGGGTCGGGATGTAAAAAAAAAAAAAGGAACGCCACTTGTCAAGATGAATCAGCAAATGCATATAGACGCGGGGGGATTCATATGGTTGCAGCTGAACAGTGCAGCCTTTCAGTAAAAAAGAAGCTTGCTTTCCTTTTCTTCAGAAGTAAGCTGAACTTATTAGGTAGATATTATGTAAAACAAGGGTTCAGGTGTTCAGCAAGTGAGGATAAGCATACCATGATAATAACTGGTCGGATATAAGTCATATTTTCATCAAATTTATTCATGGAATAATAAGATGGAGAATTTAGTCAAAATCATTTTCGGAAAAGCACGTCTAAGACATTCTCAAAAGAGTGAATCCCATACCTAATCAGATTTCTGCAAACAAAAGATTATATGAATGAGCTCTAAGCTATCCATACCACAGGGAATTATTAAAGCAGGATAAGTTGCAAAAGAAACAATGTGCATGAGTTCTAAACTATGCACAATGTAGGAGATTATCAAATGATACAGAATAAGTTGCACAAGAAGCAACACAAGTCTGTGATTCATCATTAGGAAAGCATACTTCTGCAAACACCGAAAATTTCTCCTGAATAACATCCTGCAATCGATTTTCAGCTTCCTCCTCCGAAATCTCTGCATGTTACAATGTTAAAATGAGGGAAAAATTAAAAATATCTCAGTACAAACTCAGTAAGCAAAAAAAAATGATAATCAAAATAAAAATCTGAAGGTTTATTCTATATCTCAAACTCAAAGTAGAGAGACATTCACTCAACCAAGAAATTACCAATGCCTCCTCGACTGTCAAACTGAAATGATGCACATTCCTGAAACTTACATTTTCAACGTCTTCCCAAAAGATTTTAGCCAAATAAGTCAATTCTGTTGAGCTAAGGATTCAGAACCTCCATTATCTTATTCTTAATCATGTAAAAAAAAAATTGGATAGCTGTTTTCTGAGGGGTTGAGCAATATAACTAGGTGGTTTAATCTTGAAATTTTGTAGTCCCAAGCCAGGATCGAGCTCATTCAAGCCTTGAAAGATCAAAAGCTTAATATAACTTTGCTGCAAGCTATACTTTGATAAATATCATGCAGTACAGTTACTGAAGCTGAAGCTGAGACACCTAGAAAACATGTTGTGAATACCTGCAAATGCTCCAATTGTTCTTTCCACATTTGGTAAGCTTTGCTCTGTACGCACACCTTCTCCCCCAACAGCAGGACCCCAGGAGAAAGGGCCAGCACTTAAATCAATAAACACCCACCTAACATCATGCAAAAAGACATTTGCTCAGATATAATTGCATTCATGTAACTGTAAAATGAAGGCATACAGCATACCTGTTTTTTCCAATCCATGTATCTGTAAGACAATCAGCATGAAGACCCCTGAAATCCCCAGTTTTAAGCTCCTTGTCCAACAAAACCTTCCAATCTTCATCCTTACCACCCAGCAACTGTTAACAATCAGGAGATCAGAAGGCAAACAAGATAAATTCTTTCTCATCTGCAAATAGTTATCTCTAAAATCAACTATAAACTAAAAGCTCATACCTCCAAAACCTTGTTATAAATGATGTTAGCAGTGTCCTCTCCATTATTTAGCTTCTGAACACTGATACTGCTTAGAGCACTTAAACAAGCACTTGACCATTCCACCTATAAAAAGAAAACTGAAATATAAATTTCCAACACCAAATCAGCATGATAATAATGGACAATTCGTGTCATTTTAGCTTCAAACATGCCAATCAAGGAAAAGTCAAACATTCCCAAGGTGCTCCTAAATTTTATTACAAACCTCATGATGAGCCAATGAATGGACAAAGGTTTCATCAAAAGTATCAATATATGCAATTTTCCATAAGAAATAGCAAAAATCAGCAGGAATTATTGCCTAGAAAACATTAAAATAACATCCTTTCCTAACAAGAATAAGAGGCTGACATCTTCTTTGGAGGGAGTAGTGTTAAATTCGGTTGGGCCTGGTGGGGTCAATACGCCAAAGGAAGGTCAGGTGCGGGCCCACATATGGGAGACACGAACAACACATAAACCCAACATCAAATATTCCCAAAACATTTAATCCATTCCGTGTTTTCCATCAGGACCAATTAAAAGTCATTCACAACATACAAATATTACATCTGGCCTTGTTACATGTCGCTAGCATTGGTTCCAATTGAAGCACATGTGGAAAGTGCAACTTATTGGCTAAAGTCGTTGCAACTGAGGGGGCGTGTTGCAATGTGGTTGTCCAACCTCGGAAATATTGAGACTACTTGAATAACATATAAGGTTGGTGGGCCACTCATCTCACTGTCCATTGGTTTTGAAATTCAACCCCGTTGGGTTTATGTGTTGTTCATGTCTCCTATATGTGGACCCGCATATGACCTTCCTCTAGCTTGTCTTGACCCCACTAGGCCCATTGGAGTTGAACTAGTATATTGTGTATCCTATTTTAGGGTGAAAGTTACCTTGATCCATCATACAACCAAGCCTAACCTTTGCCTGCTCTGCTGCATTATACAATGACAGATATTTTCCACTGTTGTGTAGCCTAAAGTTGCATAAGTGTAACAAAGGTAATATAAGCTTTCAAAGCTTTCCACAATGTACACTATTTGATTGCTTCATTTTCCTTCTTATAGTTCTACACTCTGATTCAGTCAATTATTTATGTCACTCTTTTGGCAGATTATATGATCCTTCAAAGTTAAACTAATCCACCGATCATTATACATAAACCATGGTATATATCTTGCTTTCCTCCAATCATGTCAAAATAAAATATTACCAGAAGCATGAAAATAAAAGGTAAGAAATATAACTGACCCTACCATGCCCCTATTCAAGGAAGACCCAAATAAAGAGTACATCATTGAGTATCCAGCTAGTTTTTATCTTATGGACCAAAAAATAAGGATTACACAGAGTTAACAACTTTAAAATTAGAGAGGTATCAGCCATTTTGGAAGTGTCAAATAATGAGAACATCATAATTTCCTATATCCACACGAAAACCAAAAAGAATAATCACTTCCACAGCAGATCCATATAGACGACGGAAAAACATCATAATGGGAAAAGGATGAAAGAAACTAAACAGATTCTACACGCACCGTATCAGTTTCTTCAGTGACTGTCCAGGCAAACTTTGCCATAGGATGCTTTTGATACAAAGGTTTCGTGAGCTTTTCAATAGCTGAAAAAGTTTGTATTAATGAAGAAGCATGTCAAGCAAGAGGATAAAACATGAAATAAAGTTTTATAGAGTTAGGTAGGTCCTGAATTCCCTTCAAAATTGAAACTGAAGGGTTGCTGCTTGGAAAAATAGATTCAACTACTTGAATGCACAGTATGAATGGTACTTAATTCCAAGAAAATGGAAATTTCCTATGCCTAGTTCAGAGAGTTTGACCTATAAACCTTGATTCCACCCTTTCACCCCCTCTAATGACAATCACAATAAATTACCAATTAATCAGCAAATAACCATCTCATTTGACCCCTAACACTATATCTGCCATGAACAACTTGGCAACTCCATTCACATCATTCTAAGATTCAACCATGTAACAGCAGCCAACCATAAACTAAGACCATCACCATCCTTGATAGCCTAAGGTTATACTCTCAAGTATCAACACTCTCAGTTGCCCATATCACCATAATAATTGTTATCTTATTCCCCTCCTCCACACGTCGTGTTTCAATTAGATTTTTTTTTAATTAGCTGAATATACACCAAAAAACCTACATTTGGGTCAAGTTTACATACAAATTATGAAGTATCATATTATTATGTAATGCGTACAGTTGAGTCTCCAAAGCAAACCAATTGAGATGTCCAAACAAAACCTAATAATAGTTGCAAATACAGGAAATAATAACAATTCTTAAAAAGTATTAGATTACGAAGGAGTTTTCTCACATAGAACACTCTCCGGACGGTTCCCTGATTGAAGAATTCTAGTCTGTAGGCTCTTGTTCTGTACTACAGCAAAAATTAATATCTCTGATCAGAACTCGTGAATGATTTATAATGTGAGCAAGGAAAGAGGAAATATTGAAGCACCTCCCGAAGGAACTCTAATTCTGACTCGGACAACCCTTTCCTGCAGTGAACATTCAGGTTAAAAACAAACAGGAGATAGCAATAAAAGAATGCGCAAACATATCATATCTCTTTGTGTTTATCATAAAAGGTATCAAATAAGAAGAGTGCAAGACACAAATGAACAAAGATGGCTCTTCATCATAAAAATTAAAGCTAATATAACACTAGCATACAGTTTCCACAAGATCAAATGGCTAATCTAAGCAAAAAAAATTGCTTAAACTTTAAGATTTTAATTGAGTAGACAAAGAATAAAAGAAAAGAAAAATTCATTCTCAAAAATACTTGGTTCCATTTTTCATTCCTTTTAGTGGGGATCAATCAGGACTAGGGCCCAAAGAAGGAAAAGGGGGTTTGACACCTTGACTTTACAATATGTTTCTCAGAAGCACTATTTTTTCTCAGAAGAGCAAGGACGACTAGAGCCCAAAGAAGGAAAGTAGCGCCATCTTTCTCAGGAGCATCTTCATTCATTTCTTCTTTATCCCATTTCCGGTCTAAATGAAACCTAGCTTAGGCCAAGCTAAGGGGAAGGGGAGATGAGGATTGGAGTTTGATAAATTCAGCGTCCATTTTATAGCTATCACATGGTTTGGCAATAATGAAAATTATATAAATTCCATTCTTTTATTTTTGGGGGTAAACTAATTCCATTCTTTTATAAGTAACAAGCCCAAATTCATTTGATTGAATTGTGTGCAAACTCCACAGGTCTTCAACTAGTAGACTCAAAGGACACCATACGGATTCCATTTATTTTTATTAAAGCGCCAGTTAATAGATGCAAACCCATAATTGAAGCAAGGGTCAAAAAGTCACAATATTGTGTACAAATCTTTACACAAAAGCTTCCATTCTCTACAAGAATACAAGGACTTATTTATGGTGGATAATTGTAGAAAAGAAAAAGGATAAGCTAAGTTGTATAATAACTTCAAACAAACAATTCAGAATTAGTCCTTTCTAGAATACTCTGCAATGTAATGCACTAATGCTACACTATTGATGTAAGCTTTAGGAAAAATCTATTTAACTAGCATCTTAAACATCTTATTATCAAGAACAATGTACCTGTAGCCATATCTCTTTCTCTTAGAAACACGCTTTGGATTCAAAATGAAGACATTGTATGCATTGTCAAGCTGCAAATATCCAACTAAACTGGAGAAAAGAACATCCATAGCATCCAAATCCACTTGCCAAGTCACATTGCCCCCAACGCTGCAAAAGCATCAATAAGTTTAGACCCAAAGTATATGTTTAAAGAATAACCACAGCTAGTGAACAAAAACATTTACTGCCTTTTGCCCGTTGACTTTAATTTACATGCAACATGATCTCAAGCAGAACAACAGGCTCTGTGCTTTAGAGCTTTAATTTACCTACGAAGTTAGAAGGCCATGGCCAGAAGTAAATATTAATTGAACAAGAGAATCCTCATTTAGACAGATCCAAAGACCACTTCGCACATATTATTGCTATGTTGAAGTGATTGCTAGGCACAGTACAATGTTCAGACTTCAGAATTGAAATAGGGAAAGCAATATCTAAAGATGGATGATGAATCATTATAAGGAGATACAGGCACATGAAAAACTGTCAATTTTAGCTCGGCAGAACTTTCCTGTTCTTACACCTGAATGTCCTGTATAATATCCCTTGAACAGTAATTTAAAAAAAAAAATCAAACGGTGAATATAAGGAGAACCAAGATATTTATACCTTGAATCCTTCACATCATCTTTACGGGACAGGACTTCAATTGCACGCTCAAAAACATTCGTAACTTTTTCGTTCATTTCTATAGCATGAACAGAGAAACTGCACAAATAAACAATAAAATGTTACAAATTTATGTACCAACACACACACAAAAACAAACAAAAAAGAAGAATTCATCGTGATATCCTCGTACAAAACAAAAGATGAAAACCATTACTTGAAGTTCACATGACTGACAGCTGGAAAATAGTGAATCTGCTTATCCACATTCATCCTGTAAAATGGGTTGAGGGTTTCTCCAATCTTTGAGATCCGTGTATGTTCAAAAATGTGGTCTATGTTTGTGAACCAGCGCTTGAGTTCTTCAGACTGCAATTTAAACTCTTAAAAAAATAGAAATAAAATCCACTAAGAATCAGTCCAAAACAAGTTTATAGCCAACTATATCAACCCAGCTAAAGAAATTATAAAGATGATGAAATACCTTGGTTTCCGTTTCCTTCAAATCCAATAAAAATGAAATTCACTGGTACTGGAAGGTAAATAGAATCAACTTCCTGCAGCTTCAAATAGCTTGCAATGTTACCTGCAAATGCAGATCATATCGTAATGTTTAGATGGGTATTAGTTGATGCACAAAATTACCAGACCTATGGTACTTAGTATGTTGTTTATCAAATGCAATAAGCAAAGTACTCTCTTGTCCAATATGGATCACGTCGTAATCTTTATATGGGTATTAGTTGATGCACAGAATTAGCAGAGACCAAAGGTACTCGTATGTTTTTTTATCTAATACAGTAAGCAAAGTGCTCTCTTGTCCAATGTGCATCTAATTTTTATTGAGATATTTCCATGGAGGAAGAACTCACTTCACTAACCCACCAGCTGCACCTACCCAGTGCCTAAAGTACATACGCTTTTAGGTAGTTCATGAATCTGAAATTTCATATTACGGGTTGAAATGAATCAATCAATCAGATACAATCAATCCTACTGGTCAAGAGCACCATTTTATGATTTACTTTTCTTACACTAATTAACAACCTCTACTGCTAAAATGAAAATAGATATACATGAAATAGAACATTCTGCTTCTAAGAGCATACTGTCATAACAGAACAATTGACCTAACACTTGTCTAGTGAATCTATTATTGATCCAGCAAGCTGCTGAAAACCCCTCCTCATAGATCATAATTCATAAATCACCGTGTCCTTTCTCAAACCATTGAATCTAAACCACTTAAGTAGTTCAATACTTCTCCAAACCAAAATCCAGTCCCCTTCTTAATCAAGTTGCGGCATCGAGAAAATCACAAAATAACAGAGATGTTATTTTATCCTTTTTACATACCTGCCTTTGAGTAGTTCAGAGCAGCCATTTTGCCAGGCTTGGAAGCACTCAAATCGTCAAATTCTGTAACAAATCACATATGACAAGCACTTACAATTAGGTATTATTGAAAACCGAATATGGCCACAAAAGCTCAAATTTTCCCTCAACTAATTCAGCATTTCGATTGCAAACACAAATTAAACCTACCGCCATCGTGAATAACGGACTCGCTCCAAAACCTACTCTTCTGCTTGAGGTTAAACAAAGAGAACACCGATGACTTGCCGCTTCTACGCGGCGCGGATGAAGATCCGAGTATTCCAGGAGTGAATAAGAGCTGTTCAAGATCGAAAAGAAGAATCAAAACCGTGTTAGAGGAGACTGCAGGGAAATCGAAGCCTGAGATTCGAACTTCAGATGACGAGCAGTTTGTGGGGCGCACCAGAAGAAGTGCGAAGATCAATCTTCGCTCCATTTCCCTACGGAGATTGAGACCGCCGAACTTGACGATCGGAGGAGGAGTGCGAAGCTTGCGATCTCTGTACCGGGGCGATACTATTACTGAAGGTGTAGATATGCATCATGCATCTGAGCAATGGTATTCACTTCGGCTTATTTTCTTACTCCGTCTCAAATTATTTGCAGTTTTACTCTTTTTTTTTTTTTTTCACGTTTTTTAAGAAATAAAAAACTTTATAAAATATTAATTTTTTTAATAATTTTATACTTAATACAGTTATCTATGAAATTATTAAAAAATTAATATTTTATATAACTTTTCGCTTCTTAAAATACGTGTCAAAAAAGAAAACTACAAATATTTTGAGACGGATTGAGTACGTGTTTTTAACGATTTGAATGGGTTTTTTTTATGTAGGCAAATAATAGAATGTCTCAAAAGAGATCATCATTGATCATCCGAAATCCCTGTTCAAAGGGAGGGTCGAAATGTTACATACATCATTACATCTAGCAATATAATCAACTGCACAGTTAGCTTCTCGATAGCAATGTTGAAATCGAGTTGTTGTGAATTCCTTCTCCAGCCTCTTGATCTTCTCAATGACTGTGGCGATTTCCCACTGAGGAGTATGTCGACCTTGAACTGCATTAATAACTCCCAAATTATCATCTTCAATAATAATATTCCTTAAGCCTCTAGACCGAGCTAAATCTAACCCTTTACAAACAGCAAGAGATTCTGTTAGGATGGCAGATCCCCTTGAAATTGTATCACGACAAATATCAATAACCTGGCCATGCCGGTCCCTAATAATCACCCCAATATGGCATTCCCTAGATTGTTTGACGGATCCATCTACATTAATTTTGTAGCTATTTATCGGGGGTTTGATCCATTTCCCATTCTTACTTCGCTTGTTCTTAGGCGCCGGTTTTATTTGTAGTTGGGATTTATCTCGTTCTTTGATTTTGTTAATTGCTTTAGCTACTGTAGCTTCTATGTTTTCTATATTCTTATTTTTAAATATACAATTATCCCTGGCTTCCCGTATAGTTTCTCAAATAAAGCACAAATGCTGAAAATGTATATTGTTTTTGTAAGTAGTTTCTAAGTTTGGTAAGGCCCCTCCCGGATTTCTCAATCCAAGAAAGTGTTTACCCATTAGATTTTCGAATTTATTGATGACAGATTTTGTGAAAGGACAACTAAAAAGTAAATGATCGTTGTCCTCATCACGAGTGTCACAAATGCAGCATCTAGATGGGACTCTATTAAAGAATCTATTTAGTCTTTCTTTTGTTGCCAGACCATCCATTGTGATTTTCCAGATGAAGTTTTGGGTTCTTGGTGGTAGCCAAAGCTTCCAAATCTAAGAATTAGGGTGCTTTGGTTTGATGAGACAATCGGGTTTATGGCGTATTTTGTAGAGAAGACTCCTTATTTATTGTACTTCCAAATGAGCTTGTCGGGAGTGTCTCAATCCGGAATCAGGATCTGTGAGATTTGATGACTAATTTGAGGAGAAAATAGTTGGTTTAATAAACCCATATTCCATTTCTTTTCATGTGTTTATATGTTTTTCTATCCTATGGAGCAAAGCATAGGATAAGGGTCATAAGGTCATGTGCATCCTCGTACACTTTTTATTTAATTGATTCATTTTTTTCTTTTGCCACCTCAACCTAAGAATACTACTTTATATTTTTATGAATTCCGTTCATATCCGTGTACTCCTTGAATAGGTAAATAAAGAGCGGCCATTCCGGGGTTCGAACCGAGGACCTACAGATATTCATCAAATCCTGACAAAAACAACTTGTCAGAATTTGATGAATATCCGTGTACTCCACTTTTGAGTACTTCACCAACTTTTTCATCATTTTCTTTTTATCTCATTACCTAAAAGTATAAATTTATTTATTTATTTATTAACTTCATTTATTATTAACTTAATTAAACTTAGAGCGTGTTTGGTTTATAACTAAAAAACCCAGGAAGTAGAAATTCCCAGGAAGTCGGAGAAATACATGCGTTTGGTTAACATTTTTGAAAGATGAAAATCCAGGAATTCCGCTTCCCAGGAAGTTGAATTCCTCCAATTTGGAGGAAGTTCACTTACCTAGTTCCCCCTAGGTAAGTTCAACTTCCACCCTTTTATATTTGTAAATTTTCAATTCCCCCTTTTATTCCTTTAAAACAAAAAAAAATCAACCAAACACATTTTCACAATTCTCATCAATTAGACTTCCCGAAAATTTGATTCCCATGAAGTAACTTCCTGGGAATTTCAATTCCCACATTGAACCAAACGAGCCCTTAGGGTATGTATGGCTCACCAAAAAACCAGTTAAAAATTTAAGTAGAAGCAGCTGTTTATTTTTTTTAACCTGTTAAAAAGGTGTATGGACACCCAAAAACTCATCAAAATGGTTAAAATTATGAGTTAAAAAAAAGCTACTTGAGGGAGCTTATTTGAGGTTTATTTTGTTTATTTGGTTTGAAAGTACCACAATACCTCTAATAACAACCAAATAAACTCCACTTTTTACAAATAAACTGTTTTTCGTCCCATACGGAGTTTATATTTTTTCATAAATTTTTAACTACTTTTACTAACAATTTATAAGTTTTTACCCTGTTTATAATTTTAGTCAGTTTATTAACTCCGTCCCATACAAACCCCTAGCCTATAAATAATTTTTATTAATTATACAAATTTATTTTATTTTATTTTCACCCAAACATATACAAAATGAGTGTTTTTGGATTTATAAAATTAAGGTCTATTAAAATATAAAAATATTATTAATAATTTTTACTTTAAACATTACGAAATGAGGTTTAAAGTTAATGAAATGTTTGAACAAAAGTTACGTCACATGTGATATGGTTACTTGGGGCCTCAAAGTGCCACATGTCGATCTCTCTCTTATTGAGTGGCCAACTGCTTGATGTGTATTCCATTTTGAACTTGTAGGAGTACATTGGGAGACCATCCACATTCATGAATTCCTTACCAGACTCATAACTTACTTTTTCACTGTCACATCTGGGGTTAGGCGGTGGTAAATAAATTACCATACCAACCGTACCAACAGAAGTTTGGTACCACGTAGCCGGTAACCGACGAAATCGGTAACCGAAACATCGGTACCGACCATTGTCGGTACGGTACATGGTAATGAAAATTAAAATCCCGTGGTACCGAATATATTTTTTTAAAATAAAAATAAAATATATATAGTTTCAGTGTTGGCGGTACCATCGGTACCGACGGATTTCCGTTGGTACCGTGGTATCGAATTATATATATAGTTTTAGTGTTGGTGGTACCGACGGTACCGATGGTACCACCGGATACCATAATATTAAATCACGTAAATGGTAATTGAATTTTGTTCTGTTGGTACCACGGTACCGACGTTCGGTAACGACCCTTTCGGTACCAACCACCTCGGTTACCGAAACTTTCGGTTGGTACGTGGTAGGGAAAATTGCATACCGAATGGTATCGGTACGGTACGTGGTAATCGGAAATTTCCCATGGTACCGTACCGTGCCAGCCCTAGCCACATCAGCTTATGAACCCCACTTCATATTATTAAATTTTCACCCCCCATTCATATACCCGACCTCGGACTCATAACTTACTTTTCTTTATTTACCTTTTTTATTAAATCAAATTTCTATATATTAAACTCATACTATAATCCACTCTCAATAAGTTTATTAATAATAATAGTAATTGGAGTAGTAAGTTTTATTATTAAATACTTTCTCCATCTCAAAATAAATAAATACATGTCTTTTTAGATTTAATCATTACACCTAACTTACTTTTACATCTAATCATTACTCTAATTTTTACATCACCCCTACTCTCCTCACAATTTTTTTTTTAAAAAGAAACAAATACTCAAATATCAAAATCTAATCATTACACTTAACCTAGTTTTTACATCGGAAATTTCGCCTGGTACCCCTGAGGTTAGACGTTTTTCACGTGGTGTACCAAAGTTTAGAATATTTCACATGGTACCCCTAAGCTTTTAATTTTTTTCGCGGCGTGCCCCTCCGTTAAAATTATAAACGCTTTCCTCTTCGCGACTCAGAGCACGACGCAAACGAAGGGAGATGCCGACGAGGTGAAGCACCCGGTGATGTCGGCTGCCGGAGTAAGTTCTCTTCCATCCTTCCTCATCTGATTATGAGATTTAGGGTTTTTTTTTCGAATTGCGCGTTTTGGGTTGGATTGCATATGGAGGCTCTTGGGATTGGATTTATGGATCATTTTTTTTTTTGAATATCATTCCATTTGTTTCATACTTATTTCGAATTGGGGGTTTAAGGATTAGATTTCGATTTGGGGATTATTGGTTGGGATTTCAAACTGGATAGTATAAGTGCCGAATTTCCGTATGATGTAAACACTCAGATGACAATTCAACGCCATTGTCTGCTGTTTAATTCGGGCAATTGTTTTGATTTTTCCATGTTTAAAATTTAGAGTTTACAGATCTAGGATTAATTCAATTTTTATAGAATTGGGGAATTTTAGCCTTAGGGGTTAATCGGTTGATATGAGGATTTTCCATAATGATTTAGGGTTTATGGATTTGAGTGATTTTCTTACTGTTTATTGATTTAGATGTGTAATCCCATGATAAAATGCTAACCAAATTGGTAAGAGATTTCCATTTGAGAGTTGATATGCCAAAAATTGTTCCTTAAAACCATTTCCCCAGCAAAAACATAGAAATTTGCCTCTTTTTATATCCTCATTTTTTTTCTTGAAGTAGCATTAACTTCTAGCAATTGTGTAGTTTGGAGCTTTCAACTGTGTACTTGCAAGCTTTAGCTAGCTTAAAGATTTATGCTAAAATAGCATTAACGTCTTTAGCAGTTGTGTCGTCTTTAGCTTTCAATTGTGTACTTGCAAGCTTTAGCAGCTGTGTAATCGGTTGATATGGGGAAGTAGCATTAACGTCTTTCAACTGAATGTTGGTTTTTAAATTTGAAAATTTTAAGGTTTAGTTTCTATGCTCTAACTTTATGTAACAAATTTAAAGCCTATTAGCTCAAGTGGTAGAGCAATGTGCACGAGCACAAAGACGTGGGTTCAAATCCCGCATAGGCTAATTCAATTTGCCTCAATGAAGTCATCACCACCAAATGGGATGGTTTATCGGTTATCGTTTCTTTGGATGATCTTTGCCTATCATTTCTTTGGTTAATCAGTTGGCCTTTTAAGTTTTTACTAATCGGATCCTTCGTGAGATGTTTTCTCCAAAAATTCAATAAACGGGGTGGAGCATGTGAATGCAGATTTGGCAAGGGCATCAGCACAGCAATTTGCTTGGCGCTTGACATGGGCGATGGTCACGTCCAAACCCCCATCTTCCAACCAGCGTATACACTGAGGGACCAGCTGGTAGTCCACGCTCATGTCCTTCCCTTTCCTTGTGAGCAGCTCACAAACCATAGCCGAGTCCGTCTCGAGGAACAAATGAACAGAACAAATGAATGTGGTAATGAGAGCTTTTGTTGCTTACCAAAAAAAAATATGAGAGCTTCAGTAACAGTTCAGTTGCCAATTGAGACTGCCCAAAAGCTTAAAGAAACCTGAACGGTACACAATTAAACACTAACTTCACTAACTTCTATTCTAGTTAATCACGTGGCTACTAATCTTATGCATCTATGCCTATTCTTCCGTTTATTCTTCCTAGCCAGAAGTTATGCGTTTTCTTTGTTACTCTGCAGATACGATATGAGGACATTTATGCTTGGTCAAAGACCATCAGAAGGCTAGAATAGATTACAAGCATTAACCTATGCGGGATTTGAACCCACATCTTTGTGCTCGTGCACATGCTCTACCATTGAGCTAATAGGCTAAAAATTTATTGCTTAGAATTGGAGCACAAAAATATGATAACATGTATATACAAACATGACCACAAATTACACATCAATGATCACATTGACAACAAAAAGGTTTTCTCTAAATGACAGCAAACATCTTAGGATCAATTAGATAGGACCTTATTGCTTTTCCTTTGTCTCTTTGTGTGCAATTAAGTTGGGTTCTCTGTGTTGCTCAAAAGAGGGGTATTTTGGATTGGATTTAAGCTCCTTGCTGATATCCTTGATTTCATCCCAAATCAACAGATTAACCCCTAAGGCTAAAATTCCCCAATTCTATAAAAATTGAATTAATCCCAGATCTGTAAACTCTAAATTTTAAACATGGAAAAATCAAAACAAATTTCCGAAATAAACAGCAAACAATGGCTTTGAATTGTCATCTGAGTGTTTACATCATACAGAAATTCGGCACTTATACTATCTAGTTCGATATCCCAACCAATAATCCCCAAATCGAAATCTAATCCTTAAACCCCCAATTCGAAATAAGTATGAGACAAATGGAATGAGATTCACAAAAAAAAAATGATCCATGAATCCAATCCCAAAAGCCTCCATGTGCAATCCAACCCAAAACGCTCAATTCGGAAAAAAAACCTAAATCTCATAATCAGATGAGGAGGGATGAAAGAGAACTTACTCCGACAGCCGACATCACCAGGTGCTTCACCTCGTCGGCGTCTCCCTTCGTTTGCGTCGTGCTCTGAGTCGCGAAGAGGAAAGCGTCTGGCAAAGGCTTCGTTGGTCTGGTTCTATATCGGCAAGGATTATCTTAAAATTAACTGAAAACGTTCATAATTTTAACGGAGGGGCACGCCACGAAAAAAATTAAAAACTTAGGGATACCATGCGAAATATTCTAAACTTTGGTACACCACGCGAAAAAACGCCTAACCTTAGGGGTACCAGGCGAAATTTCCGTTTTTACATCTAATTATTATAGTACATTTAACCTCCTCCTTAATTCTCGTGCTCCAACCTAAAAAGGCATGTATTTTGAGACAGATGGAGTATTAAATATTACTCCATCCGTTGCAAAATATAGGGTCGTTTAAGATTTATCACGCTAATTAAGAAACTCTACTAGTAGCACCATAGTTTGATAAAAAATGACAAGAACAATCCTAAATTTCCCATTATCATTAAGTTCTTCAAAGGCATTTGGAGCCAAAATTTGAAAATTGTACGATTCATATGTACTCTAGCTAGTAGATGTGTGCAATCATTAGGGTCAGGGCCGTCCAATCAATTTTGGTAGCCCTGTGCTAGCCTAAAAACGGGGCCTTGATTTTTTTTTAATAGGTAAAAATTCGAGGTCAGACATACGTGAACCTCGGTGGCTGACAAGTCGGCAGACGGATAACCGTCTAAGCAAATAGAAAGTACAACGATGGTGCAAAATACAGACGAGAACTCTACAAAGGCGAAACAAAATACAACTAAATCGAACAAGACGAGGACGTAGACGAAAGACGAAGCCAAGCACCACCCTAAAGAAGCACCGTAAGCCAGCGGCACATCAGGAGTCACCTGTGGGCAGTGAAGACGAACCTCCAAGGAACCATTCTTCCGGAGAAAGGAGATGCCTCGATACACACTGCCTCGGCCCCAACCTATCCTAACTCCGACTGCCAGAACCCCATCAAACGGAAAAGAAAATCCTGTCACGCCAAACGTAAAGTCACACAAAACCTGAACCAAAGGCACCAGAAACCCAAGCAGAATTAACTCAAACCCCACGGGAATAATTTTTTGAAGGTAATTTGTTATTATTTCCGATATTATTATAATTAATAACTACCCCTGCAAATCAAGGTCCAACAAGACACAAAGCAATGCTTTGGGCCCAAGAAAGCCCAAAGGGGGAATAGTCCAAGCCCGGGCCACCTTAGGGTCCAAGGCAAACCCGAAGAAACCCAGAACAAGGCACTCAGGGATTAGACGGGGGAAGAGGATGCTTGAGCCGCCGCCAACCACGGGGGATCGCAGGGGAGTGGCAACCACCTGCGAGGCTGCGACCGGAGAGGGAGGAGGAGGGGTTTTAAGGGGTTGGTAAAGGAGGAAGCAACGGAGAAACAGCCAGATCAGACCGGCAACCACCCATGTTAGTTGTGCAAATTTTCCAAAAAATGGCATTTTTGCAAACCCACAAAAAAAGTTGTATAGTTGTGAAAATTGCCCTTTTTATTTCCTTTCAATTCTTTCAATTCTTCCCTCTCATTAGGTCCAGATCAGAATTCCGACAGGCCCAACAGGTCCAGTTCAGCGGCCCAAGAGGTCCAGCAGCCCAGTAAGGGTGTAACCGTGTAAAAAAAACAGATGGTTCGTGTCGATACTCGGAACCAATTAGCTTTACCGTGTCGGATACCCGGCTCGAAACGGTTCGTATACGGTTCAACAGTTTGAGCATAAATGGTTTCGGGTACCCGACACGATTACCCGGTTCGTGTCGGGTACCCGGTTATGCCCACCCCTAATGGGATGGGGATATGAAACTCCCAAATTTGCCTCCATCATCTCTCTCTCTCTCTCTCTCTCTCTCTCTCTCTCTCTCTCTCTCTCTCTCTCTCTCTCTCTCTCTCTCTCTCTCTCTTTCCTCCCGCTCTACCGCCACCACAAACCCTCACCTCTAATTCCTCCTCCGCCGCCCTTATCAGCCGACCCCCACAACCGCCGACCACCGCCGCTGCCCTTGCGCATCCTATAATCTGCACCAAAAAGCCGATCCGACAACTCCTGGGACAAGCCGATCCGGCAACACCAACAAAAGCCAAAGAACAGCAAGCATCAGCCCTCGTTGTCTTCTTCTTCTTCTTCTTCCACCGACCCCAAGCTTCAGATATCGGTGAAGAACGAGCAAAGACTGCGCCGTCTGCTACTCAACAAGTTCCCCGGCGGCGCCGCCAATGACGACATCACTGACGGAGACACGCTGCAGCCGGCTGCGGTGCGGCAGGCTACGGAGGAAACACTATCTTTGTCCAGAGCGCAGAGGGCTAAGAAGCTTAAGGCGGTTTACAAGAAGCTCTCTTGTGAAGGTTTCTCCGACGATGAGATTGAACGTGCTCTCTCCGCGCTTAACTGAAGAAGATGAAGTTTAAGAAGATTGAAGAAGATGAAGTTGGGATTTTAGGGTATTTGTGAGGGGTATTTTCGTCATCTCAAGTGGGTTAGTGGGGGCAATTTGGACTTTTTCCGTTTCTCTATCCTCCAAACAATCAAAATACAACCAAACACAAACAAGATTAATTTTATCAAAAATCTCCATCTCGTCTATCCACAAAAATAATCTTCATCACCATCCACTAAAATCCATTCCATTGTCAAACACAGCTTAAATGACTGAGTTACTACCTAACCAAGCCAACAAATAAAAAATGAATATGGGCCTTGGATATTTTGGAGTATTGATGCTTGCCATTTTTTATTTTAAAGTCAACCCATCCGACACTAAGTCCAATGCTTGCCATTTTAATAAT
Organism: Persicaria tinctoria; assembly: GCA_037127255.1. Taxonomy (NCBI): domain Eukaryota; kingdom Viridiplantae; phylum Streptophyta; class Magnoliopsida; order Caryophyllales; family Polygonaceae; genus Persicaria; species Persicaria tinctoria. The sequence continues at coordinate 16,863,947 of JBANSL010000012.1, forward strand.
ATAAAATGTGGGTATTGGCAAGTATCGCTCATTTGGGATACTATGCCTCTAGCATCCGACGAAGTAACGATCATAATGACGGTGAAATAATGTGTGTGCCGACTTTTAATTTTTTTTTTCACCTTCACCAAATCATTATAAAGCAACGTCATTTACGATGTGGAGTATGTGAAACGATGCGTTGCAAGTTCAAATGGTGTTAGAGAGTTGGAAACACGGGGAAGATGTGTCGGCATCTGAGAGGGGGAGGGTGAACGACTGGGATTGTTTTGCGACAAACGAATGTGGTTGATTCTTCCGGTTAGTTATTTGCATTTATAAAATGTAATTTTCAACAATGAAAATATAAAAATTAAAAAAATACCGCTATACTAGATTCATTTTTATCTACACATGTAGACATCCATTTCGAATATATTTAACCATGTTTAAAAAAAAATGATTTTCCTTTGAATACAATTATGTATTAATAATATTTCATCAAAAAAATTATGTATAATAATATGAAAAACACATTTGTAATTATCTTTCATTAGTAATAAATACAATTTGAAGAATGAAATTTATATATTGGGTTATATATAGTTACCTATTTAGTTTATAAATAATATCGATTTCTAAATAGTATTTTTATAACGAAAAATGAGTATAATAATTTAATCTATAATTGAGAAAATTAGTCGCGAGAGGTATAATCGTAAATTGATTTGGTAGGAGCAGATGGAAATAATTACAGTATTAAAGAGGGGTATAATTGTAAATTAAATTGGTATGAAAAGATGAGTTTTGGAATGCTATGGATTCTATTGATAAAATGGGAAAAAAAAAAGAATATAATGTTAAGATGATGTAGCAGAGAGAGAAGATTAAAAAAAAAATTCGCCTGGTACCCCTGTGGTGTTGCATATTACGAACGGTGTACAAAAGTTTTGTTAAATTCGCACAGTACCCCTGAGGTTTGTATTAATTTCGCGTCGTGCCCTTGGTGAGTTAAAACTAACGGAGTCCGTTAAGTCGCTTGCTTCTTTACTCTCAGACATCGTCTTCCAAAAACGAAGAAGGAGAGGAACGAAGAGAGCCCGAGGCCGACTGACTGGGCATGACCATCGGTGAAGACAGCCCGAGGCCACCGGAGGATAACGAGAGCCCGACCTATAGGAGAACTTGGGGGAGAGGGCTCGACAACACCAAACGAACCGGCCCTTGGAGAAGAGCTTCAACGTCGCTCGACCTGTCGGAGGAGGGGAAGGAGGAAGCATCGCTCGACTCGCCAGAGGTGGTGGTGGTGGAGCCGCCGACCAGCCAGGTAAGTGGATTTAGGGCTTGCAAATAGGGGTTTTGATTTGGGGCTTGCAATTTGGGGTTAGTTCGAATTAGGGTTTGTGTTTGCAATTGAAACTTTGATAGGGGTTTGCAATTGAAACTTTGATTAGGGATTTTGACATATTAAGAGGGAAACAACAAGTTTGAATGTAGAAAACACAAAGCTAAGGTGCGAATTGGAATTCATGGAACAACAAGCTCAGTGCTGATAATGGAAATGTGATGTTTTCTTCTTCACAAAGAGCTTATTTTTTACCGTATCTCATCTAGAACAATTTGCTGAATATGTGGTGAATTAATTAACGCATGTCTCCTCTCTTTCTCTTCACTGAACTTGCTACCATATAAATTTCAGTAGCTAATTGAAAGTTCGAATGCTGATTATTAAATCTCAGTGCTGATACTGCTGTGTCTGTTAGCTTTTATTTTCGAACTAATAATGTCTCAAGAATATGAATGAATTTGTTATTTAAGGATTGACTATCGAATTTTAAGCCTATTAGCTCAAATGGTAGAGCATTGTGCGCATGCACAAAGATGCGAGTTCAAATCCCGCATAGGCTAATCTCAACTTAATTGAATGTTCAGAATGAAGCTTTAATTACTTTAAATCATCATATGGGATTGTTTGCTGACTAATTATATACTGAAAATATACGATTAGCAAAACACCTCGAGTAGTCAAACTCATATCTTTGTATTAGCCTATGTGGGAGTCGAACCCACGTCTTGCGCATAAGCACATGCTCTACCATTTGAGCTAATAGGCTTCAAAATAAGCTTCAAGGTAAATTTATGCCCCCTCATTTGATGTATATACAAAGACGATTTATTTTGCAATCAACGTACTGAAGCTTCATTGGTATCTCCTGCTGATCATTATCATAAATTGAACTCAAAAGCCAGGCGCTAACATAAAAAATTCATGGAAGGCCCTGATCACTGACAAAATCAACAATTTCAGACAACCCACAAAATTACCAAGCATTTAAATAAGGCAAACTATTGCAAAGACTGCACAATCTCAGAAGCCAAGCGTTAACAAAAATATTGCATTGAAGACACTCCATCACATAGATGGTGTGCTTTCTTACATGTTAAGGGCTCATCACTGATTGAGGTCACAACTACTTGAACACTGATCACTGATAAAATCAACAATTTCAGGCACTCCACAACATTAGCAAGATTTAGCATAAAAGCCATGAGCCAACTATTGATCAAGGGAGCTATTGTAAATTTAGTATGCAGTCTCAGAAGCCAAGCGTTAACAAAAATGTTGCATTGAAGACACTCCATGCCATCACATAGCTAGAGTGCCTTCTTACATGTTAAGGGCTCATCACTGATTGACATCACAACTACTTGCACACTTGCAGATAATCAATTTCATAGTAAAAATGCACTTGTAATGAAAATATGGATTTACCCATGAAAGGAATGAGGGGAAAAAATCATTCCTTTCAATAAAAAAATAATCTTGATTAAGTGAGAAATGGGGTTGGCTATGCTAAAAACACAACCAAACACATACCCCAACTCTTTCTGTATGCCTCTGTCTGAACCAAATGATTAACATCATATCTATCATCCAGTTATTCAAAGGCAATGCAAGATAATGATTTACAGCACACAAATGTTCAAGGGCTTCTTGGAGGAGGCTAGATCCAAAAGGTTGCTAGAATCCACTTCAAAAAGACCTCAAAAGATGATCAAAATCAATTTGTGCCCCATAACTAAACCTAAATGAAACAAAGGAATCAATAAGGCTACTCTTTAAGAGGCAAGATTCAGAAACCCTAAATCGGAAATTCAAGCAAATTTAATTTGGGGATGTAGCCGGGGATTGTGGCATGAAACAACAGATGAGTTTCAAATCCCTAATATGTAAATAACGCAGTTTGGAATTGCATAAATCGGTAGAAATACCTTCAGGTAAGAAGCTTCGAAGCATTGCTCGGCGATTCTAGGCCGGGGCGTTCCTCCTCCTTCTCCTCCGGTAAGAAGCTTCGAAGCACGGGCGTCGGGATCGATTTCTCCTCCAGGTCGAGTTCTGGTGCAAAAGGGCGAGCAGCGGTGGGCTGGCTGATGTCGCCGGCAGCGACGACGGTTCAGTGCGGTGGCCCGGCGACGTCGCCCTCTCCGATGCCCTTATCTCCTCTCTTCCCTTCGGTTCCCTATACGTGTGAGAGCAGATGGGAGTCGGGTTAACGGTGCTTACAAATTCTGTCAAATTTAACCCCATCAGGGGCACGAGGCAAAATTGATACAAACCTCAGGGGTACCGTGCGAATTTAGCAAAAGTTTTGTACACCGTGCGAAATACGGAATACTACAGGGGTACCAGGTGAAATTTCCGAAAAAAATAGTATCCCTAGTATCAGTAGCATCCTTGATAAATACGGTCTTACCCTAGAGCACAAGAAAAAAAAATAAAGAAAAAAGAATGTGCTTTCATTGCTTCAAAAAAATAGAAAAAAGAAGCGGTCGGCTACGAGGCATGCGAGGATGTTGCTAGGCCCCCGAACTGCGTCTACTCCCTTTTCCAATTTCCTTATCTTTTTTCTAAAAATCAGCTTTCAATCTTTTCAAGATCTTTTCATCCACCCACCGAGTAGCATCGGGAAGGAGAAATAGGAAAAGAATAAGGGAGATCAAATACACGGAAGGACAACAAATAATTAGAGCATTTATCACTAAGGGTTATTTTTATCTTAAGGTAAGAGCATCTACAATGATTTTGGTTAAAATATACACATTTGCACAAGATATGTAAAAATACACATCACTTTTTATTAATAAAAAAAATGATGTGTAAATAAAAAGGGAGCAGACGCAGCACACATGGCTAGCAGCAGGCAGCAGCGCCACGTGCCTAGCAGTGGGTTGTTGCTTCTTTTTTTCTTTCTTTTTTGGAAGCAGTGAAAGCACATTGTTTTTCATTTTTTTAAGGTCAGCGGAAGCGTTTCAGAGCAGATTGGGAACAAAAAGCTCTATTTTCGGTGTTTGACATGGAGTAGCGGTAATTTGAATAGCGTTTGAAAATGTCGTGCATTTAGAAGCGGTTGGAAATAGGGTTTCATAAACTCCACCCCCAAGCTTATGGAGCTTATGAGATTCCATCCACTCCTTTAATTTATTTCTACCCTTATTGTTCAAGATATTCATTGTACACTTCCTTTACCTTTTCAATTTTAAAACAATGCCCATTTTTGTCATTTTACCCTCATTTAACAATCTCATCAGCTAGTTTTGCCAAACACATACCAAGCTTATTAAAAAATCTCAACCGTTACTTATTTAAGCTACTTGATCCACTTCAGTTACCCAACCATCTTTAGTTAGTCCGATCCAAAAGCTCTCTTGTCTAATATTGATAAAATAGGGGGAAAAAAAAAGAATAGAATGCTAAGATGATGTAGTGGAGAGCATCAAAATAATTAGAGCATTTACCATCAAGGGTTATTTTTACCTTAAGGTAAGAGCATCTACAATGATTTTGGTTAAAATGTACACATTTGTACGAGATATGTCAAAATACACATAATTTTTTATTAATAAAAAATGTCGTGTAAAAAAAAGGGTAGTAGACGTAGACCGTATGCCTAGCAGCAGGCCACTGCTTTTTTTTTTTGAAGCAGTATAAACACATTCTTTTTTTTTGGGTTAGCGGGAGCATTTCAAAGCAGATTGGGAGATTTTCCTTTTTTCCGTAAGACCCTTGATTTGGTCTTATGCTATTATACTCCTGGCTTTTAGCGAACCATCTATATATTTACCTTTTCAGGTCTTTGGGGTGGCGGTTTGGAAGTTTCTATTGAATACGGGCGGTTTTATGTAACTTTGTTTTTTACGGGTGGTTTACTGAGAAACTGAATAATTTAAGGGCGGTTATCTGTAATTTACCCAGAAAATAAAAACCTACGTTATTATACCGCTTCATCGCCCATTCGCCCCTCCTCTTCCAGTCTTCCTACACTCCTCCCTCTCGTGATTAGGTCTCAAATCGGATACTCGATCTCCTCCTCATCTCCGAGGTTAGCCGTAAAATTGAACAGGTAATCTTCCATTGCCGATTTCCATTCCCATCTTCTATTAGGGTTTATATATTTCAAAGTTCCTATCTGCCTGAATTCAAACCAGTGAATTAACGGTCTGCCTTTTGTGAGTTTGAACTTTGAATGTTTATTCTGAATTGTATGGTGAAACTACGATGCATCTCTTGTTGTTGGACTCTTATAGCTTCGTGTTTTACGTCGATTGGTTATAGTTCTACCTTTTGATTCCTTCTCCCTTGCTTCCTAAATTCTGTCTGTTTCTTTGATTGATTAACTGTAGTTCCTCAAATTAATCGATTTTGTTTTGTGTGTTCTTATTTCCGAAACATTCTACTGGGAATCACTGTTGTTTTCATTTTGGTGGCTGGTTGTGGTTAGATATGTGTTGATAGCTTTCTGATTCTTATGGCTTCAACATTTCAGTGAATTAGCTCTCTGATTGGATAGAAAAGATGTTGGAGAATCAAGGAAACCCTAATTTCAGTAAGTCGACTGGGTTGCCTAGAAAGCGTTTCTATCGTGCCCGTGCCCATAGCAATCCGTTGAGTGATTCTCACTTCCCTGTCCCGCTATCACCTCGTCATGTTGATTATCCTGCTCACTATCCTCAGTTCATTCCCGGGTCTGGTGATAGCGAAAATGTAAAGAAAGTAGAGTTTGCAGATGTCGGCTGTGGCTTTGGCGGGCTTCTGATTAGCCTTGCCACCCTTTTCCCCGATAAGCTAATGATTGGAATGGAACTAAGGGATAAGGTGACAGAGTATGTCAAGGAGCGGATCCTGGCATTGAGAGGGACGAATCCGGGGCAGTACCAAAACGTTTCTGTGGTACGGACCAACTCCATGAAATACATCCCGAATTACTTTGAGAAGGGCCAGCTTTCGAAGATGTTCTTCTTGTTCCCTGATCCACACTTTAAGGAGAAGAATCATAGAAGGAGAGTTATCAGCACCCACTTGCTAGATGAGTATGCTTATGTTCTCCGTGCTGGTGGAATCATCTACACAATCACTGATGTAGAGGAGCTCGGGGTGTGGATGAACGAATGTCTTGAGAAGCACCCTATGTTCGAGGCTCTCTCGGAGGAAGAAAAGGAAGCTGATCCGTGTGTCAAGCTTCTGAGTTCAGCGACTGAGGAAGGACAAAAAGTCGCCCGCAATGGGGGACAGACTTACCGGGCAATCTTCAGAAGGATCAATCCATCTGCATCAGCTTAGGTTCTGAGCCTTAATGTTATAGCTATTCATTCCATGTACTGGTTATTAATTAGCTTTTCCTTATTCAGGTTGTATCAAGGCATCCATTTTCATCAAGCGGTACCTAGCTCAGTTTTGCTACAGTTTAAATGGGATTCATAGGGTTTGTTGCAAGCTTTAAGTTAGTTATTCTGATTTCCTGTTGCATTAAGATCTTGTATGCTTTGTGTTTTAGTAAGAAGCACGAGCCAAAACACATGTAGACATCGGAACCTTCAAGCCAGGTTAAGGGAATTTAGGGCATTGAGGGTTGAGGCCCAAGTCTTGATGCTTTGTTGGTGAGATATTTTCCTGTTTCAATGCATTTTCCGGTTTTGTAAGAATGTTTGAATTTTCCTATTTTTTGAGAAATTTAGATGCTGTCACTTTAGTTTCTGCCTTTATAGTCAAAATGTACTCACAGAACCAGGTGAAAAATACAAGTTTTTGGCCTATCTATTTACGAGTACCATCTAAACTTTAGATGCAGAAGGCCACACAGGGCAAAAGGTGAACAGCAAATGTATTTGAAGCTTCATAAACCTATAGATAAGTAGTAAGTAATACACTACTGTAACACGTACAACTTGAAATTGTCATCTTTGTTTAACTTCATTACACCAAACTACAAACAAGGAAGCTCTTGATTCGCAAACATGCTAACCGCACAGCATCATGGAGTCCATGCTGCTCAGGATACAGACACAGGATACGCTCGTCTTTCCCCTCGCTAACTACAATTTCTTCCTTCTCAACTGTCTCTTGGGCAACTCAAGTTTGTTGTGATGGCTTCCGAAGAAATGGTATCTGTAGCACAAGTTAAAGAAATGTTAGTTCTCTTATCTGTGCAGAAGCACACGTGGAAATATTTAGTCTGGAAGTAGCAGGAGTTTGGCAGATTCTGTCCAATGAAAATGCCTTCTGTGTATGGTGAACGGTAAATAGCGGGGAAATTTGACATTATACTTAAAATGGAGAGTTTCAAAATGTGAGAGGAAACACCCTACTACTCTAGTGCACTCGTTTGAATTAAATTGAAGTTAGTGCATGATAGGGTTATTTCGGAACCTGGGATCAGATTCGTTACATTGTAATCCACTTAAAAACCGGTCCTAAGCAACCCAATTCAAAATAACCTGAACTCAAAAATCAAAATTGCCCTTAAAAGACTTGTCATTCACCTAGCATGCATGCATGCAACTCGAGTCAAGTAGAAAATTGTAAAGTTAGGATCAAAATCAAACACCTCTTGACTTTGACCAATCGCTTAAAGATACACGACTTGTAAATGACCTATACCCAAAGACTTACAAACCCCACAATTGTTTTTTCCCAGCCATGATAAGTCTACGTGGGATGCTAGTTCATAATAGAAATCAAGCACTGGAAATGGATGATGTTCTTATCAGTTGATGAATAATAGATGGATGAACTAACAATGCAGGATCTTATCCTACATTTGCATACAAGCTTGGCAGATATTTCTACATGAACTGAGATGGTAAATTTGTCAGAAAATTACGAGACATACCTCAACGCCATTTGGACCAATTCTGTTCCGGGAGATAAAATTGACAACAAGAGATGAAAACTCATCAGGTACGTCCTCCTGATGCAGAATATAAATTGACTAAAGTGACCAACATATCTAAGAGATTTAAAGAAAAAGCAACTGCGGTGATGCATATACGACTTCTCATGGAACCTGAATGGCATGTCCAGTGTGTCTGACTACCACCATTTGGAACTTCCCTTGCATTTGACCAATTGTTAAAGCTCTGTCAATGAAAGGGATATTCTTCTGTCAGAACTCAACACCCATTTATCATAGGTTCTGTTTAAGGGCTTAAAGAGCTATCTTTAAGACATTTTTACCTAACTTTCACTCAAATCACTCCACAATCTCTTATGTTCCTCATTATTTGGAACTTCATTCAGTTGGATTAATTCCCCATTCTCTCACATGGAATGGGTAATTTATAACCCAAATTCACAAAATGCCTGGATGCTGCTATGTTACCACTTAAAAGTGTACTTATATGACCTAGTAACATAACTGATATGATAAACTGATAATAGTGTGCTGTTCTAAAATAATAATTAAAAAAATATTGTGCTCATACAGATGACCTATACGGCACAAGGCATCCATGGCAATAAACCCGTATAATATTCCCTTTTTTCATTGAATTTGAACAGTAAATCAATCTCCAATGGAATTCTACATGAAATAAAACTAGAGAGAATCAAATCAATTTATGTGAAGTAACCTGTCCAGCCTATCTGTTCCAGCCAAGAGCAGAAGCTTAGGGACTGGAGATGACAGAAATTTTTCAGAGAGGCCCTCATACCTGTCACATGGGGGGGGGGGGGGGACAATCCAATAGAATACTCATAAAGAAAGAAGAGTGCTGCAGAACAAAAATGATCGAATTCTAGACCACAAGCACCTCAAAAAGGATATAGCACCTTATATCTACACCATCTCTTGGGATTGAGAAGGGAGCAGTGCAAAACTAGTACATAAAGTATCAACTTTTTTATTAAAAAATACTTTCATACTTAATGCGGAGTAGTAATATGTAAGAAATTATTTTTAAAAATTAAAAGTCAAAGTCATTTTTTTAATAATAAAAAAAAATACTTCACAAGTGTGCTTATTTTACTGAAGGGAAATTGACCAGGGAAGTTAAAATTTTAAAATAGAAGGTTCACGCAAATCTAAGGGTGTGTTGCTTCTTGTCATGCTTACAGTATATCTGGAGTGCTTAAATAACATTCAACCAAAAAAATATTGAAATAGAAAAGGAAAAATAACAGGAACTCGTGCACATTTCAAATCATCTCACATACTTCAGGGAAAATCCCATTAATAATCCTATGATAACATTTTCTTTTTGTTAAAATCCCTATGACAACATAAATGCAGACACTTTTTCACTGCTCTACTGCACTATATGAAGCAACCACTAATGAGTCTAATGGAACAAAATGTGGGATCTCAAATGTTTAATAAAGAATATATATGCTCTAGTGCAAATCTCCAAAAAGATTACTTTCATCTAAAACATTTTAAAAAATTATTGGAATACGTGATAATAAGCATTCATTTCATATTGATAGTTCTAGTATAACCAACCGATAATTAACAGAAAACTAATAATTTTAGCCTATCACGGCTAGAAAAGATTTTCCACTTCACTAGCAACATGTACGCAGGGAAATTTAGAATCTACAAAGTGAAAGATGAAAATGAAGCCATACCAGCCTCTCCAATACTGTTCAGTTTCCTCAAGCCGTGCTCGGTAGACATAACTACCAAAAAGAAAAAGGGAAGGCTTTTGAATCCAAACATAAGAGCAGAAAATCAAGCCTAACAAAGGAAAGAACATCTGCTGATGATCAAATGAAGTAACACACAATATCCAGCAATGAGGCTTTTGCAAAGTATTGGGATTTTTAACATACATATATATGGGGCCTTATATGAGGAATATATTTAAAGTATTGAGATTTTTAACATACTGATATAGGACCTTATATGAGGAATATATTTGAACTAAATACATTAATTCAGCTGCCAGAAAACTCTTGATTTCAATTAGATCGTATGAAGACTGCATTAAACTAGCTTGATTATTGACTCCTATTTTTTCACTCACTTAAAAACAAAAAATGCCAATAAGTAACTAGGCCAGCTTATTACAAACAGATAACTGAAACCAAAATTTATCGTCAGGGTTAAAAATTACGAAATTGGACTCAACAAATTTTAAACCATTTGAACTATGAACGTTTTTGCTAACCAAGGAATCTATTTTTTATTACCACAAAACCATTACTCTATAAATCAACATCCTCTTGTACTTTCTTCAATAATTTCTTTCTCATCCCTTCCAATCTATTCACCTCCTCTCACATAAAAACCATGGTCTTGAACCACATGTTTTTTTGAAGCAGTGAAGCACCAACAATCACTAAATATATACCATCTCCTTTCCCTTTGCTATCCTAATTTAACATACAACTCCCAAGTCTAAAGGGTAACGTTAGTAGAACTTCCTAGAGAGAGATCCAAAACTTGTAATTAATTATATACAGTAATAAATAAGAATTACAAGAATGAAATTCTACCCATCAAATGATGATGGTCCTGATGGAGGGCATGGGCTTTCTGATATCTGCTGTACATACATGGTCAATGTCCAGGTCCTATGGTTGCACCAGATGATAAAAAGGTCCAGACTCCCGACCCTCTGAGATGTTTGCTTAACACAACATACTTTGCTTATCCAATATCTCTTAATACATTGGCTTATTTCTAAGGTATGATATCAACATCATATATTGATTAAGCTCAAGCATCGTTCATTGAAAAAGAAAATTAGCTGAACCATTTCCTCAATCCTTTATGCTACTTATATAATTTTACAACTACCGAAATTGCATTATTCAAATTATGTCTTCTATATCAAAATTTATTTCATCAAATGGACCTTAGAAGAAGGTCAAAATACAGGATTTTCAATACTCAAGATAATTGCCTAAAGATAGATACAGAGTTCTCATACAAGTTCATGTGACTTTCATAAATGATTTACTATTAGATGGCCTATTGGATAGTAGAGCTGTACAAGAAAATTATAGCTCACAAGTTCAGTATAGTGACAAAATCAACAACATAAAATAATGTGTACGAACCAGCCCTTTGAATCGTCAAACTTCAAGGTGCTAGGAACAGAGATACGAGCAGACTCAAGATTTCTTAGATTACCTCCCTTGACACTCCATTCAATCTAAGGAAAACAAATGAAACGTTAGCAATAAGTATTAACCCCAAAACTTAACAGATACAGTATAATTTAAATCACATGAACATTTTGACATCAGTGATCAAAGATTTAGCAGATACAGTATTAGCCCCAAAACTTAACAGATACAGTATAAATTTAAATCACATGAACATGTTGGAATCAGTGATCAAAGATTTAGCAGATACAGTATAAATTTAAATCACATGAACATGTTGGCATCAGTGATCAAAGATTTAGTAGATACAGTATTAGCCCCAAAACTTAACAGATACAGTATAAATTTAAATCACATGAACATGTTGGCATCAGTGATCAAAGATTTAGCCACCATAGATTCATAGCATAGATTAACATCCTAAGAGTTGATTTAGTTAGACAAATTTGCATTTTATTAACCTCAATGTTTGTTAGATTCATGTAACATCTACAACGCCTCCCATTTTCATGTTGACCAGATCTGGAGGTTGCTTCAAGCCAAGTCAAGTAGAAATTGGAATGACGATAGGAAATATATAAAGACATTATTTAAAACTATGACACGGTCTAAGAGCTTCAGTGAGAGGCTATACAAAGAATTGCCAAGAGAAATTTAAATGCATATTGTCATTTGTTATGGGTTGTTGCTAATGCCCATGAAAGACAACAATACAAAATCTTTGCATACTGGGGATGGCCTAAGAGAGGTAAAAACAGAGGCTTTCGTGTTACAGGGATCAGGAAAGAGTTATTGGGTTCATGGTATCATTGCAGGTCTAACAAGCTTTCCCAATGTAAACATCAAGCCATCTTGTATCTTCTTAAGCGATAAGTAAGTAAAGAAAGAAACAGCACCAGCAGCAAACTTAAACAGCTCCTACTTTTTATTCAGTATGCAAAGATAGTTGGCATTCCTTTTTGCTTGCCAACAGACTTCAATGTTTTAGAGAAATAAGCAGCCACAAAAGATTTACCATCCAATAAGTTCTCTATCAAGAAACCATAGTACTCTTGCACAATTAAGATCATTGCTAAAATGCTCCATTTTTCATAATAGGAATATAGGAAAAGATCAAAGAACAGACTTACTGCTTTTTCCACAGTTGGAAAATGCTGCATTTGACCTGATAGAATTTTTTGCATATGAATCAAGGAAGCCAATGCTGTCCCCTGGAATGGATAAAGAAACCATTGCACTTAATAAAAACACTATACCAGTGCTAAATCACTACTGTTGATGGATAGGATTGATGATTATAACCTCGACAACATCCACAACTATCAGACCAGCCAAGGTAGGCAGTGTTCTCTTGGCAGCAACATGAACAGCAACAGAACCTCCCATACTGATAATGGCATAATATGGAACATATTACTGATGATTGTGGTTGAATGACATTTTATTGCAAGTTAGAACAAGGATAATAATTACTGGACTTGAGATTTGAAGGATAGAAAGATGGGAGAAAAAACTCTCACCGTCTCAGGCCATTAGAAAAAAATTCATAATAGTTTCAAGAGAATACAATCATGAATGAATGTGGGTATCGGCATGTGATATTTCTCCATATATTGTGATGCAATCAGGGCTAATGAAGTTAAATACGGTACAATAAAATTAACTTCATCCCAAGCACCAAAATTTTCAGGATGGCTGTCTAAAGACATGACAAATAAAAGGGTCATAGTTGTGTGTTGTTTAAGGACTTATGTTCTGGGTCATTTGATAGATGGTGACACACCATGTGCTTACAATTGAAAAAGCTGGTCTTAAATAAGTTCATCACAGAAATAGCCTTTCACATCAAACAACCAACTTTGCAAAATATTCTTGATTAAAAATTTAGAATATGCAGTCAAAAGAAGCTTAAATACCCTACAATGGTCAAACAACCATGGCACCAGAAGAATCAAGAATTTCAGTAAGGAACAAATTAATTCCATGATCCAATGACAGCCAAATAAAGAACTTTGAGGAGGATAACTCTTTGCTACCATTGGCCATATTATTTTGAGGAGAAAGCAATTAAGATAGAACCTGTGTCCAACAAGCACAATAGCAGGAGGGGAATCTCCATACATTGTCTTCAAAACAGCCAACACGTCGTTGCACATTGTCTGCATATTATAAGTTACAACCTCAGTTATATAGTGTTTTACACTACAATCCCTTAAGAAGGATCTAACTACAGGGGAAAAGGAACTCTTGGGCATTATCACCTCAGCAGATAGATCAACATCATTCTCTGTGATTGATTTTCCATGTCCTCTCGAGTCCATGGCCACAACCCGAGCTTTCTCTTTAATTTGAGCAGCTGCCAATGCAAATGAGAGCCTAGAAACACGGAGTAAAGCATATTTATCAAGAGGGAGGGAAAGAAACATACATGCAAGCAAATCAAGGCAACCCCTACTTCCCAGAATAATTACTGAATCAATGAACTGGACAGGACAATGGCAAACTAATTGGTCATATTTCTATGACAACATGTTCCAATTGGGATGAAGAGAAATATCTTCACATTTGAAGAGTTCATCAGACAGCAGATAAACAAGCAATCCAATAAGTGAGATCAAAGGTCGAGTGCACACATATGTAAGATAATCATGAAAATAATTTTTTTATATAACATTCATATTTTTGGACTGCAGAAACTTGTGTCAGTTCCCCCTATCTCACTCTAGTTTGATCTTACATTGCTGAACTACAGTAAGAAAAACCTGAAACCTATTCCTCTCATTTATTAGATCTCAAGACTCAGACTTTACAACATCCCGCCAATGAAATTGAAAACTAGCAAGCAGCAAAGAATTGAACAACACAAATCACTCAAATAAATGACAGTTACCCAGAATAGCCGCCTCCATGAAGACAGAAAACAACGGGCCCATCTGATCCTGCTTTGTATACATGAAACACCTATTTCATGCCCCCAAAAAAATCATAACAAATTTACTCACAAAACCTAGATAGAGAGATTTTCTTCAAATTGAGAGACGAGTGAGTAAACTTCTACTCACGTCGTTGGAATCAGGGATTGCAATGTCATCTTCTTGATCAAAGTAACCCGTCCAATCCACTGGTGAGTACTTCTGCGATGGATTCCTGAAAAATGTCCAAAGCAGAATCAATCAACTGATCCTCGTAGTGAACTCCAACCGATCCAAATAGACAGGAGATGACGAAGAAGGGATCAACGAGCGAAAAAACAAATTTAGCGTGGATTAAACGCTTGAAAAGCTAGGAGGAGGAAATGGCGAAGAGATTGCCTCGGAAACGCACATGATTTTCGTTGAATTGCGAGAAGAAGAAGAAGACTGATGCGAAGGGATTGCGATTCAATCACGCAGAGTAGAAAGCAGAAGCGGTAAGCCGCGGAGGTTCAAGACTCCAATGGAACCATCCTCTCAAGTAATACAGTAATTCGAGATCAAACTCCGAGAGGCCACCGAGTCCGTAAACAAAACATACGATGAAAATATAAACGAGTCCGTAAACAAAACATACGATGAAAATAGAAAATGACTATGAAAAATACAAAAAACTTCACAACACCAACAATCTAAAAATAACTCCTTCTACCGGTTGCGGACAATGGCGAAAAACAAAGTCAAGCACCACCGAAACCGTAGTACCACGGACCAGTGGTCTAGGAGGAATTTATCTTCAGTGAGAAGTGCAGACGAAACTCAAAGAAAGCTCCATCTCGGATACGGAGTCGCCCGAGATACACCACCTCGACCCCAGTCAGTCCCGACTCCAAACTTCACGCCTCCAACCAAACATAAGACCTTCAAGAAAGCGTCGAAAGTAGAGTCACACACTACTCGTGCAAAAACGCAAAAACAATTAGCCAATCGAAGTTTAGTCAAGTCCATACGAAAATTAGTCAAACCCGATTTAGCCAAACCCTTTCGAGATTTAGTTTAAGCTCTTACGAGATTTAGACAAATCCTTTTAGACTTATGTCCAAACCCTTTCAGACGGTTATAAGAGGATTTAAGTATATATAAAACAAATAAAGTAATAAAATATATAAAAACCCCTTCTTCTTTTTTTAATTAATTATGAGGGCTTGGCGTGTAAAGCACAAAATTAGCTTTGCACGCCAAGTAGGGCTGGCACGGCACGGTACTGTGGAAAAATTTCAATTACCACGTACCGTACCGATACCATTCAGTATGTAATTTTCGTCACTACGTGCCAACCGAAGTTATCGGTAACCGAAGTTATTAGTATCGAAAGTATCAGTTATCGAATGTCTGGTACCTTGATACCAATTACACTCTCGTTCAATTTTCATTTACGTGGTTTTATGTATGATGATTGTGGTTACGGAAGGTTTGGTACCGACGGTGCTGAAATCATGAGGTTGGGACGGTACCATCGGTACCGAAGCGGCCGCTGTTCACAATATTGGTAGGGATCATCTTGTATGTATGTAGGTTTAAAAAGCAAATATACATACATAACTTAAATTGGTATCAAAGCTTAAGAACTTAAAATCCTGAAATAAAATTACAAGAGTTTTTGAGAATTCAAGAGGGATTTTCGCTCTCTTATTTTTCGATGATTTTTCTTTAATCTGCATGCTCCTTTATATAGGCAAGAGTTGATCTTCATTTGACGTCATTGCATACGTCTTTTGTAGTTCAGCTGTAGACATGTGATGGATTTGTTCTCAAAGTAGAGGATGAAGTCTTCTTTTCCGCAGAAATGGCGGTAGATGTCTCTTTGGCTCTTGCGAATAGTACGAAGTGAATAGTAAAAGTTGGAATAGTGAATAGTGAATAGTAACTTTTGTCGTGAATAGTATGTATAAGACTGTGTAAAAATGGTCTGACCCTTGGAGACTTATATATACTACTTAAGTAGATATAAGACTGTAAAAAAAAACAAACTATATTTTATATAGTTTTTAATTCCTTAACAAGCGTGCCGAAAAGACAATGGACTTATATTTCCGAACAAAGGGAGTATAATTTATAAAAATATGGAACGTATTTACTATAATCTTAAAGATTGGCAAATTAATTTATTTTGCTCTAAAACAAAATATTTACAAATAAAAAAGATATGGATGGACTAAGATATGAACTATTGTCAATTAATGATTTAATGGTCAATAATAAAAAAAACGGGTGTATGTTGTACATGGGACCCACAACTCACCCCACAATTCCAACCCCTCCCGTAGAGCACGTATCTTTTGGAGCGTCCGACCGGTTTCTACACAAAATGGGCGGGACCCACTTGTGTTTGATTAAAAAAGGAAGGAAATCTCTTTTTTAATCTCATCCATCCATCACAATCAGATCAATGGTTCACAATTGTATACAAGGTAAACTCTAAGGTGTGTGAACAATAGATTTATACTCTATATATTATTATTATTATTGATCTAACATTATTTACTACAATATCTTATCTATTAAGCTCTTCCTAATTAAATTCTATTGTATCACTTATCTAGTTCTCATAATAAAATTTCCAATCTCTATCTAAATGCTCGACATCACTTTCTTTACTTTGTGGATACACTTCAGTTTTAGACTTTTAGTCATAGTCCCCTTGTTTTGTTTATTATTGTTCTCTTTATGGATTAGTCCCCTAAAGATTCCAAGTACGAACGAGAACTCTTACGCAGGAGTGCAGGACATCACTCAAGTAAATATCCTGCAACAGGAAAATCTCTCTGGCAACTCATTGAGAGGGGACTCTTTCTATTAATGATGAAAATGAAATGGATACTATAGAGACTCCAACCGATCACTTTAAATGCTTAATATCTATGCTTCGTCCCATCTATATAAAATACACAAGCAATCCTTATACAAAGACTATATCTTGTAGACTGGCGTAATCCCAAGGAGTTCGAAACACTTCCTCATCACTATGGCAGTGGCTTCACATAACAGGAGTCGACTCGTCTCCTGCTCTGACCCATTAACCTGCAATTCCCAAGTCAAGCCATGTGTGAGGTAAGATGCCAAAGTGGCAAAGACAATAACAGAGTCATTTTGGGGCGAGTGAATTTAGGATATGTACCTTGCAGTTTGAGTAAAATCTAGTGAAGTATTCTGACAGATTGTAAAGATACTCGCAAAGGACATTTGGTAATAAGTTGGTGACAGCCTCCTCTACAATCTAAAGAGTGAATATAGGACTTATTACCACACGAGATGTATTTGATACCAATTGCCAAGAACCATAAACTGAGACACACAAAGCCAGGTAAATGTTTTCACCTCAGAAAAGTGAAGCAAATGGAGCCCCAGTGCACGTTCATCGGCATGGTCGAGTGCAATCGATCCCGTCTTGTTTCAAAGAAGTTCAAATGCCAGTAATGAGAAACCAAGACAACTAATTTATATCTTAATGAAAAAGGTAGAGCAAAAAACCGAACTCACTTCCTTTAGTTGCTCCACATCTTTACCAGAATTCCTAATAATGGAGCAAATTCGAGCATGTGCATACAACAGATAAACAGCAGTGTTTCCCTGTTCAACAAATTTGAGTTACGACATTGTTCAGAGCCATACAATTGATTTCAGAAGAATCCATGATAAAATGAATAAATCATAAAAGTCGTTATTTCTTCTTCCTACCACAAACATATTTCCAAAACATGGCTACTCAAGTTAAACCTTCCAAACAAACCAAAACCTTATGAAGGTACTTTGATTCCTATTCAAGATGCTTTGTGCTTGTAAATTTGCAATGTAGTCTTGGTATTATTGAAGTTGTTCCAAAAAAAAAAGATTTTAATACAAAATCACAAATACCATCACATCTCTAAGGAACAATAATTTCATCTCAACGACTTACAAATGAGAAATAAATAAGGTCTTGTCATGAGAAAACTTTAGCTCAAAGAATCAAACACTAATTGCTTCATGATAGATGGGAAGGATGTAAAAGAATTCACCTTATCATTAAGCATATGATCAAAATTGAAGGTGTAATTCGTTAGTCTATTGTTCTTCAAGTCTGCGTACCTGCGTATCCAAAGAAGAAATCCATAAAACTATGGAATAAGTATGTTTGCATATATAATTAGAGCTTTGCTAAATAATGTCTATATATTTTTGTTCATCAAATGCAAATTATTTTGTGCAGTTCTAAGGTGAATAATATTTAGGAATAAGAGTTCAAAGCAACAATTTACCAAGCAGGAATTTATGTGATTATCTTGATTGGGCAGGGCAATTAAACTATTAAAGGATAAATCAGTCAAGGGATAAGAAATCCTATATAAATCCAAGTGCAGCAAAATAAGCAAACTTGGGTGTAACAAAGTGAATTCTTAATCACCCATTAGCTGGTGAGGTATGAAAATAATGTAACAACATATAACATATGCAAAGGTAGCTAAAAACAGGCAAGAAAAGAGCTAGAAGCGTCCGAAAATGTGCTCTGAACGAATACAATGAAGCAATAGAGAATATTATACCAAGATTATACAAGCAGCAGAGATAGAAAACCTACTTAACAGCACCATAACCAACTGCTTCAGCAGCGTGATCTAGTTCCTCCTGTGTCCATTCTGCAGCTTTACCTAAAGACCAATCATAGAGTTTAAACTTTTATGTAAGCACAAATCAAATGCAATCGAAGGTTCTAATCTTTATTCAAATTGTGAAGATCCAAGATAAATGACCATAAATAGAAAAAGAACTAAACAAGAATGAAAGAACATGCAATCAAAACAAACAATTAGCAGTACCTCGTTCAATCAGAACTGATTTACTCCTACTCTTGGCTTCATCAAGCAAATCAACTAATCGAACCACTTCAGTGCTACGAGTTCGAAATCTCTTACCATCATCCCCCAGCACAAGCCCAAATCCAACATGGGTAGTTTTGGGGTATGCGTTACTGCTTTCTGGGAGCCATCCAGCTAGTTTAGCAGCCTGTACAATTCATAAAATCATACAAAGTACACCAACATAAATCACACCACGAGTACTTGACAACTTACAAAATTCAGTACCAAACAGCAAGCCCAATAGAGCTCCAGAGAGGGTCAATGTTAGAGTTGGGCAACTATATAAACGGTTAGGAATTTTTTAATGATTCTATTGATGCAAATATGGTGAGGTTACTCAAAAGGGTACTTACATGAAATACCATTTCAAAATGCTCCCGTTGACCAACATCGGTGAGGTAGATTATCCAATTAGCCTTTTCTTCATTCAGGCGGTACCTATTTACATGCAAAAAGCACTTTTGAGTAAACAAAGGGAAGAGATCTTCTAATGGTTACTTGCAACTATACTAGTAATCAGATTGACCTGTTAAAGATAAACAAACTTAGAAAAAGACTTACCAAAGTGCTGCTAGATCAGTGGAAGCATAGTTGAAGCCTCCATCTCTCTTTACAACAATAAGAGGGTTTTTCATCCCTTCAATAAATATGACACGAGCACCCTTGTCTTCTTCAATCAGGCCCTTTTTATTTAGACCCTCCAAAACATCAGCAATATAGGGGTTGTAAAAGCTTTCTCCCTGTATTTTTTAAATAAAAACAAAGCATGTTGTCAGACACACACACAAGTCCCATTTACTCAACCATGATCAAAAAATGTTTAAGAACATACTTTTTCTTCTAGCTTTACATTAAGGCGTTCATAGACTTTTTGAAATTCTTTGCGACTAATTTCACATATTTGCGTCCATGCCTTGCGATACTTGGCATCTCCACCCTGTCATATGAGAAGATTGGCATAAGTATGATTTCACCCCGAGTAAAATTTATAACATAATGATTCAACGTGAACAATAAGCATACAAATTACTCAAAACATAAGAGAGAAGATCCTTAACCTGGAGACTGACAACTGCTTGTTGCGCTTTCTCCTTGAAAACTGGATCATTATCGAATCGCTTCTTGGATTGCTTGTAGAATGACTGGAAGCAAAAACTTTATTAGTGAAATTCTAATCAAGATTAAAGTTTATGAAAGAAACAATAAATAGGTAGGCAACAACCCATCCTGAATTGAAATATGTTGTCATTTACTATTCAAAACGATAAATGAGTATTTAAGCAACACCAAAAAAAACATTTCAAAGGCTTGATGAGTACACTAAAACAGAAGTAAAAAAAATTTACTCCAACAATCCTTTTTTCTTTTTCTTTTTTATAAAAAAATTTATGTATAAATTAAGATTGTCCATGTCTTCTGATAATGTCAGAAAGTACACACCTTGAGCCTTCTTGCTTAATATTGTTGGTCTTAAATACTACCAAATCCAGATTATATTTACGTGAAAAAGTAATATACAAGAAAAAAAATCAGAGATTTCATATCGTCAAAGGAACCCGTCAAAAGATCCCATCAATGGAAACTCTGCCAAAGGAAGTTACCAAAGGAACTTATCAAAGAAATTTAATAGAAGTTCTGTAAAAATCTTCATCCAAAAGGATGTTCTAAAGCAGTTTACATCTCAAGCATAATCATCCTAAACACTTATCTTATAGAAAAAGAAAGGTAGACTCCATGAGCATAATGATAATGATGGATATAAAACATCTTAACTCTTAAGGTACTATTTTTTTTCTCTGTGCCAATCTGATGAAAAGCATATGCATAAACTGAGAAAAAAAGTTGAGCAGTTTATTTGAAGCAAGGGGCAGAAAATGTGCACCCACCTGAAGGTTCATTATAGGAATTTCACTTTCATCTTCCCAGTTCGGAAACTCCTCATTTAGAAACTCGATCAACATACCAAACTGCAGAAGACAAATTAGATACAATAAGTTTAAGTAGAAGAACAAGAGTGAAGATTAGTGAATCGAATTCCCAGAAATCAGAGCCTTAGGTGCCAACAAAAACACTTACCTGTGTGCCCCAGTCACCAACATGGTTTCTCCTAAACACATGAACCTGAGAAAACTCCAGCATACGGGCAAGAGTGTCGCCAATTATGGTTGATCTCAGATGCCCAACATGCATCTCTTTTGCTATGTTCGGCGAGGAGAAATCCACAACAGCCCTTTCAATGGGAAGTTTAGGAGCCCATGTCTCAATACCATGTTGAAGCATCTTATGAATGCTCTGCTCAAAACGCCAAAGCACAATGAGCAACAAATTACAGTGTTTAACAAAAACACCAATTGTCACACTCCAATGACATCCAAGGCATGAAGGTAGAAATAACCTTAGCCAACCAAATCTCGGACAACTTAACATTTACAAAACCCGGCCCTGCTACAGAGCATGACTCAATCATTTCTGATTGAGGGAAATTGCTCATAATAGCCTGCATATACGCAATGTCGTGTTAACAACTAATGCAATCTCACCACATCAAATTACAGTACACTGCAAAATTACAGTATAATCACCTGTCCAACAGAGTGTGGATTCCTATACTCCGTACCCTTTCCCTTGATACGAGAGAATATACCCATGGCATTGTTGCTGTGTGCAAAAGGAGCACAACCAATTCAGCAAGATAGAGAAAAACACTTGTAAATACGCAAGCAAGCAATCACCAAATCAAGAAGAACAACAAAATTGAACATACCACTGATAATCACCAAAATGGCCAGTGCAGGCAGCAACCAAAGGCTCTACAGGCTCATTAGGAAAAGTTAACCTGAGCGATTCCTCGACAACTTTAGTCAACAGTCGCTTGACATTGCTAGGGTTTTCGTTCTCCTGAGACATTGTCGTCCCAAAATCCACATAATAAATATAAAAAACAAATATCAATTGACTTATTAACCTATCAAAATCAAATGGGAGAGAGCAACTCACAGAAGCCATTGCAGATTATGCTCGACGCGAGAAAAGGAGCCTTGCAATTCCTTTGGTGTTGCCGATCTTGAGGGAAAAATTAAATAATTGAGAAAACATTATTCAAACATTGCATCGCAGGGTTTGAGTTTGCTTGACCATCCCTACCATTCTGTATACTTTCCAAGGGTAAATTACACCTAACCACCCATAAATTAGGTTGGTTTTCACATAACCACCCATAAAATTATAAATTATAGAAAACCACCCATAAATTTGATTTATTTTCAAATGACCGCCCATTTGTTAAATGTCCTTTTTTTTTTATTAAGTAAAAATTCGACGCACCGGACAGGCCTGGCGGGTCGAGAGACCGCACCAATGGCGACGGAAACCCGTCAAAAAACAGCTACAAATAAAGTAAAGTAACCCTGCAAAACCGAGAAAACAAAGATGCAATACGGGCAAACACTAGCACTAACGAACGATGAACGAGCATGCAATGAAACCACTCCAACGCCAGAAAGTAGAGGCAACTCAGGAACACCTGGGGAACTTGTGGAAACCTCATATTTGGACCCGAACGACGGTGAGCCTTCAGGTTTCGATCACGTCAACGACCTCTCGCAGACGGCAACGGAGAGAAGCACCGCACAAAAGCCACTAGTCTTCAAGCCCATTAGAAAGCACCGCCGGACTCGATTAAGGGGTTTTATTGAAACCCTTTCGAGATTTAATAGCACCCATATAGGGTGGGATAAATTGAATAAACCCAAATTAAGCAATCAAAAAATAATTAGCTTAATCTAAAGATCCATTCAAGGAAATGTTTCAAACCTTTCGGGTTCGTTTGCCCCCCCCCCCCTATACCTTGGGCCCGAAGGACCCGAAGCTTGGGCCCCAAGGACCCGAAGCTTGGGCCCCAAGGACCAAGGAGGAGCGGGAGGATCTCGTCATGGCCGGAGGAGGGGCGGCCGCGTCGACACCAGAGAGGACAGGCGGACCAAACGCCAACATCCAAGCACCGGTCGACACACACCACAGCCCAGCCACCGGAGGTCGAAGAGGAGGCAACGCCGGACGACATTAGGCCACAACGGCATCGAGTTGCCGAGGGGAAAACAACATCCCAGCCGGCTGGAACGGAGAAAGGGTGGCCCGAAACGCCCGAGGATCAAGCCGATTGGGTTAAGAAAGGGGGGACGACGCGGTTGACGGTGGTGGACCGAGAAGAGGTGGCGTTGGCGGTGGGTTGGCGGGATGGAGGGTGTTAAATGTCTATTTGTTTCATTTGTAAAGATTAAAATGCCCCCATATTTTAGTTTTTTGAAAGTAATCATTTAGGATTTTTTTAAGTACAATATTTGTTCGGCAAAACATGTCGTTTACTATTTACGCATGTTTTTTAAGATGATAAAAACTATATAAAATATTCTTTTTATAATAATTTTATACTAGTCTATTCTCCATGCTATACACTGATTTAATATAAAAATATTATTAAATTATAATAATTATTTTCAAATAATAAATTTAAGGGTTTTTTAAAATTATTTTTGTAATATTCCTTCTCATATATGGGTATAAAGAAAAATCATTTTCATAAAAATTGAGCCTCCCTTTTAAAACAATTCCTAACAATGCAAATCTGATGCATATATATTGGCTCATGCATTTATATATTTTTATAATGCTTAATTTCCTTACTTTTTCAAGGTGAAATGTCAAATTAAAGTAAAATATACACAATTGCTTTACATTTAAAAAAGTTTGAATTAGGGGTATTTTAAGCTTTTCAAACAAACCAAATTGAGGTTTAATATGAATGGGTGGTCATTTGAAAATAAATCTAATTTATGGGTTTTTTTTGTAATTTATAAATTTATGGGTGGTTATGTGAAAACTAGCATAATTTATGGGTGATTATGTTTAATTTACTCTACTTTCCAATTGTGTTTTGACCATTTCTTGCAAGCCAAGGATCTGGATTTTTTTTTAGGGACAATCTATGTATAATCTTAATTTATACTCTCTCCGTAATTTATAATATATATATATAATTTTAATTTATATACAATCTATGTATAATATTAATTTATATATAATTATAATTTTTTTTAACAATCTATATACAATAATCTTAACAATTTATATATATAATTATAATCTTAATATATATATATATAATCTTAACAATCTATATATAATCTTAATTTACAATCTAGATTATAATTATAAATTTTTTAAAATATTATTTATAGAAAAATATTATTATAATTATAATATTAAATGGATAATACTTTTCAATTTTTTTTTACCATTTTTTAAATTCAATGATTTTGATTTTTTTAGGGACAATCTATATATAATCTTAATTTATACTCTCTCCGTCTCAAAATTTAAGTTGTTTTTAAAATTCTCAATATAATTATAATTTTTTCTAAAATTCAACACAAGACTATTACTAAAATTCAACACCGTGAATGTAGGAATAGAAATGGGTGATAGATTTGTTCAAGAGATTACTTGGCAGCAAAAACCAAAGTTTCCTCCTACTTGTCGGATCCCTTTGCTGAAACAATCTCAACAGAAGCTCCCCATAGCAATTGCAAAATAATAATAATAATAATAATAATAATAATAATAAGCAACTTGGTATAAAAGATCAGCAACTACATATAGTAGGGGTGGTCAGAAATCCGGCAAATCTCGATCCCGTCCCGACCTCGTCCCAATTCCGGTGGGATTTAGGACAAAATAGCGAATCCTGTCCCGTAAAAATTATGCGAGACGAAACGCGGGACGATCTCGGTGGGATCCCGCAAATTCCGTCTCGTCCAGCATATAATAATAATACTACTATTATTATTATAATATTATAAAATAATAATAATATATTATTAGTATTATTATTTTGAGCAAATATTATAATTATAATCATAATCTTCCATTTATAATAATAATAATATTTGTTTATAATAATAATATTATTATTATTTGAGCAAATACTATTATTTATGATTATAATAATAATTTTCAATTTATAATAATAATATTATTATTAATAATAATTATAACATGGCATTATTATTATTATTATTATTATTATTATTATTATTATTATTATTATTATTATTATTATTATTATTATTATACCCATTTAGAGTTACAAGAGGCAAATAGCTAAATACGGTATTCTTCCCAACTATCAATCGATAATGAGACAATATCTGGTGAATCTCGTCTCAATCCCTTTCCGTCCCGATCTAGTAAGATAATGTAGCAAAATATGTTGAACATTATAATTAATTATACAATCATTGTATGAATTAATAATAGTATTATAATAATAATAATAATAATATTATTATTATTATTATTATTATTGAATAATATAGTTGAGAAGAATACCGTATTCAACATATTGTACAAATTAATGAATTATGAAAGCATTTTTCACTTTGCTGTTATAATATTATTATATTCCGCCACCACCTTCACGAGAGCCTGAAGACTCAATATCTGTATGTGAAGGATCCCGCTGAGCTCTAGAAGAGTTTGAAGTATCGTTTTTATCATCAGAAAATGATAATTCTACCCAAGGCGAGGTATGAATGGTCACAATTGAGACTCCATGAATTTAAAAGTGTCTCTGATTACAACTATATGATGCATCGAATTGTCTCAACGCTGAGACTCTGCGGAGACACTGTAACTGAAGATGAAATGTTGGAAAGAACATTATCTACTTTTCATGCAGCTAACATGATACTCCAGTAGCAGTACAGAAAGCATGGGTTTACGACTTATTCAGAACTCCTCTATAGCTTATTGTTAGCTGAGGAGAATAACCAGTTACATATGAACCATCAGAGTCGACCCATTGATTTAGCACCACCATCTGACCAGTCTCAAGCAAATGTAGTCTCCTCCGGAAGAGGAACAAACATTGCCAATGATGATTTCTTCGAGGAATTTGAGAACAATCACCTCGATATCGTCGATAACTTACCACCGGGTGAAGATGGCGAGCCTTTGTTCGATGATAACCCAAATGATCTTGCTCTCAAGAAAGATGGTGACTGTTTTTTTTTTTCAGATTTTTTTTATCATTTATTTTCATTGGACTGTTTTGAATTGTTTCGGATTATTTTTGGTTGTTTAATTTTGTTGATTTATTATGTTTTGAACTAATTCATGCTTATTAAGTCTGGTATTATCTTAGTCGCAATTAAAATTTGAGTGATGGGTTTTGATTGCCTTTGTTGAACTATCTTGAGAAACCAGAAGTTATTTTATCGAGCATGTAAAAGACAATTTGGGAGAAAGGTTTATCATAATCCAGAAGATTATGACGATTATTAGCACCTATATAAGAGCCTGAAGACTCTAAGCATAATGGTTAAATAATCAAACAAATTGTGAGAATAATAATCATCTCCCTAAGAGCCCGAAGACTCTATTAATGAATTTTATTAAACTCTAGAAGAGTGAATGATTCTTATAAACTCTAGAAGAGTATATGATTCTAATCTTATCATTTGTACTCTTGAAGAAGTACATGGAATGTGGGTTTTTATCAAGTTCAGAACAATTATCATTCGGTTGATACAACCAATAGAAGTAACCACATAACACGATCCGGTTAAGAAGGCCACTTCCTGACTATCCTCTAAGCATTTCCTGAAGCATGCCCCTCCGGTAGAGGGTGTGAAAGAGGTTATGGTTAAGCGCTTGACCAAAGTTATTGTTGTGGCTTATAGCTAGGTATGGTTAATTTTAAATGTATTGGAGAACATTATAAATGACTCATACCTGAAGTATGATATCAACGAAAGTTCTGACAATACCCATTCGGTGGCATCTAAATTAAATAAATGGATCACCATATACAAAGTTCAATGGTTGAATATTATGGTTTTAGAAGTGTCAAACAATTTTGAAAACCTGAAGTTTTCTCAAACAATCTTGAATGGAAAACCATGAATACCATATAGCTCCAGAAGAGCATTGATCTTGTTACCTGAAGTAACAATGACACATATGTATGAATTGACATGATATTGAACACCAATATCTCATATGATTAGCCAGAAGCAAGTCTTATAGAATTGATAATGTATATATATATATATATATATATATATATATATATATATAGTTTGTTTGACACTCATTTATCCCATTGAAACATATCACTAACCAGAAGTTAGTTAATGATAAAATGTTTTTCTTTGTGGCATTCGGTCATTCATGTGAAATGATGATGGGCGGGATCATTGACATTCACATACACACCCATTAAAAGGGACCAGAAGATCCTAGGACCCCAAGATCCTCTATAAGGGTGACCGAACATATATGGTCTATCATCTTGGCAAAATCAACAATAAGACCATCTATATTCAAAGTAAATGCAAAGTCTCTAATGTCTCTTGAATGGATTCAATGAGATAACTACGGAACATTATCATATAGACCAGTGTAATTCCAATATTATAGATGCCTTAAAACTTTGGTCATTAAAAACATAAGGTAGAGAATGTTATCAAACACATTGTTGAGCATACGGTAGCTCACGACGACTCAGAAGAGTCGTTGGTCAAATGGGCCCATTCATGTTTGCATTTCGAATTTGACACAATAACATCTTCCTAATTATCTCCAGAAGAGAGCATGAAGCAACATATGTTCCGAGAAGTACCTCCTCCAAATGAACTACAATGAGACCACAAAGAAGTTGGATGATACATGGGGTTTGAGTCCCTATTGATATCAAATACCTAGAGCTTTATAATGGTGATCAAATGCTCGGTATTTAGGGGGAGAGAAAATGAGACAATTAAGAAAGAGATTGCACGGAAGCAACTTCTCTATCATTTCATATCCGCGGATAAATACAAGTGGACCAGAAGTTCAATAAATGAAATGATTATAAGGTTTAGCAAATATGTCATCGAACGCATTTACTATAAGCCAAGAAAGTAATAAAGTCACAGATACTAGCTCATTTGAAAGTTCTAGAAGTAACTCCAACTCCATGAATATCAAGTGGTTCTCAAGTATACCAAAAGTGTTGGAGATCACTAGGCTCTTGGTATACGATTCCCCAAAAGTGAAAAGAGCCTATGAGAATATGATGATCATCGAATAAACAAATGGATGTCGACATCAAAATTGATAGATTACATAGGTTTCATATTGTATAGTGGGCTAAAAGCCCGTTAAGGCCCAATACCTGTGTAACCTATATATATATGTTATATCAATGAATGGAAAGGCTCAAGGAGGACTTTACATCAATTCTACAATTCTACATGGTATCACAGCCTTTTCTTCCTCACGGAACCCTAGTTTGATCCTCCCGCCCCACCTCCTCTTCCCGTCGCCGGCGTCGTCTCCTCGTCGCCTCTCTCTCTCTTTCCCCTCCTCACCGGCCTCCCGTTTACATCAAAAAAAAAAAAAAAAAAAAAAAAAAAAATCTCTTACCATGGCTCTCTACGATCACCAACATCACGCCTTCTCTGGATACTCTAGATATCCTACCCCTCGACATGTCGGTCCTCAGGCCTCTCTGACATCGCCTGACCCAGGCTATGTTCCGCCGGCTCTGCATCACGCCTTCTCCTCTACGCAGCCGACATCTTCAGACTCTTCTTGGTACATGGACACTGGTGCCACCTCCCACATGACGAACTCCTCAGGTAACCTCTCATCTATTTCTTTTAAGGGCCCTGCCCACTCTATTATCGTCGGAAATGGTGGTCGTCTTGCTACTTCGGGAATTGGCCACACCAAATTACAGACCCCAAACCACCCACTACACCTCAACAATGTCCTGATTGCCCCAAAGATTGTCAAAAACCTTATCTCTGTGCGTCGGTTCACTACTGACAACAACGTTTCCCTTACGTTTGATCCCTTTGGTTTCTCTGTGAACGATCTTACTACGGGGGTTACTCGCATGAGATGTAACAGCACCGGGGAGCTCTACCCTGTCACACCACCTCCTGCGTCCAGTCAGTCGTGTCCGGTCGCCCTCTCGGCATCATCGTCCAGCATGTGGCATGCACGCCTGGGCCATCCCAGCGCTGCCGTTCTAGATGTCCTCCGTTCCCAGAACCTTGTCACCTGTACTAAAGACCCACACTCTGGTTTATGCTCTTCCTGCCAACTAGGCAAACATGCCAGACTGCCGTTCCAACGGTCTTTGACCTCTACCCTTGCTCCCTTTGATATCATTCACAGCGACATTTGGACCTCTCCCGTGCCTAGCAAGGAGGGTCACAAGTACTACCTCTTGTTTCTTGATGATTACACTCATTACTTATGGGTCTTCCCGTTGCATTTCAAGTCCCAAGTGTTTCCTGTCTTTGCCAGATTCCATACCTACATCAAAACACAGTTTCACATGTCCATCAAATGTTTCCAATGTGACAATGGTCGTGAATTTGATAACAAAGACTTTCACTCCTTCTTTGCCGCAAATGGGATCTCCTATCGCTTGTCTTGCCTCTATACTTCTCAGCAGAATGGCAAGGCAGAAAGAATCATCAGAACCATTACCAACATGATGCGTTCTCTCCTCTTCCACGCATCTATTCCCCTTCCCTATTGGCCTCACGCCTTATCCACCACATGTTATCTCCTAAACATTCTCCCTTCCACTACCCTACACCATCGCTCGCCAGCTCAGACACTTTATTACGCCGAGCCTAGGTATGATCACCTTCGCACCTTTGGTTGCTTGTGTTTCCCAAACCAGTCCTCCACAGCCCCGCACAAGCTTCACCCGCGTTCCACCCCTTGTGTCTTTCTTGGCTACCCGTCTGATCATCGCGGTTACATTTGCCTCGATATCAAGACTCACAAGATCATTCTCTCTCGCCATGTCACCTTTGATGAGTCGCGATTTCCCTTCGCGTCTCCCACACCCCCTGTGTCGTCCACAGAGTCTGAGTCACCATTTCCTCACTTCATTCTTCCCCAGAGCTCTCCCGGTGCTCCTGTGTCTCCCCCTCCCCCACCCCCCCCCCCCGCCACCATCCATCACCAGACCTCACACCCGCAGCGTCTCCGGTGTCTTCAGACCCCGACAGATCGTCTCCATGACCACCGACCATCACCCCGCTATACACCCCACATCCCCTCCACCAACATCCACGCCTCCCCTACGCGTGCCCGCGCCCCAAGTTGGCGCGCCCGCGTCCCGAGCTGGCGCGCGGACGTGTTACTTGGATCTAAATGTAAATGACGGACGTGTTACTTGCATACACATATAAATGAAAAAGATCGATTGAAAATGCCTGAAGCATTAATATCAAAGTCTCTTCACATGCAATTGGTTAAAGATCCTTATAAGAGTACCTGAAGTACTTATAATTGTGAAAGTGGTGACATTGCATTAGGTCCCGAAGTACCATACAATGTTGTACTCTTTTCCTTGATCTTGGTTTTTATCCCATTGGGTTTTTCCAAGTTAAGGTTTTTAACGAGGCAACTTATGCACCATTTAATACAACAGATCCCCTTGATCAACAATGCAAAGCACATTAGGTCCTGAAGGACCTTATGTTTGTGCATTCAAAGCAGCTCAACACCAATACATGGAAGTCAAGCGCATCAAGTCAATCATGAAGAAATTCCAGGACAAAGACAATGTTGATATTCAACCATAAGCTCATGAAGACAGCACCATCATGAAGAATGAGAAGACTTCGAGAAGGATGTTGACTTCAGGGGAAGTATATACGTACTGCACTCTTTTTCCCTTCGATCAGGTTTTGTCCCACTGGGTTTTCCTGACAAGGTTTTTAACGAGGCAGATCACCAAAGCGTATCAAATGTCATATGTATTTGTTCTCTTGGTCCTAGTTTTGTTCCATTGGGTTTTCTAGGCAAGATATGTAATTTTGTAATATTTAGGGATGTTTATCCAAGGGGGAGTGTTATAATATTATTATATTGGGATGGATAAACACTAGAAACCCTAGTTCCCGTGTAAACTCCTATATAAAGGGTTCATTGGAACCCCAATAAAGACATCAATTCCTCCTCTCTTCTCTCTACCTCTCTTCTCTTACCTTCGGTTTATCACATTTGCAAATTTATATAATATTTTTTTTATTTGTGGGACAAGGCCCGTCCCGTCCCGTCCAGACATGCACCATCCCGTCCCGGAAAAAAAGTGTTAATCCCGTCTCGTAAAAATTTCGCAGGACGAGTCTCGTCCCGGCTCAATCCCGTCCCATCCCGTCCCGTGCCCACTCCTAACATATAGACTCTTCCTCCCAAGTCCTATGCATAAAGGGTGCATTAGGCATCCCTTGGTAGCAAAAATCAGAGCAGCAAAACCACCATGACAGCAACCCATCTACTGAAGTCGTTGGGATTCGGGATCGGGGGTCGTGTGCACATGTGCACCCTTGCACTAATAGCCTAACACATAAGCTGAGCGAGGTTCCATCCTAAAACCAATTGGCAATGAGAGGAGTAACCCTTCAACCTTATATGTTGTTCAAGTATTCTCTATGTAACAAATGTGGGACAGTCACATTCCAACACGCCCCCTCAAGTGCAACGACATTTTTAGCCAACAAGTTGCACTTGCCACATGTGCTTAAATGAGAACTCAATGCCCGCGAAATGTCAACAAGGCCAGTAACCCCACTAATCCGAAGCCCAGATCGCAACTAGCCAAACCCGGTTTTGATACCATACTAAAGTCGTTGGGATTCGGGATCGGGGGTCGTGTGCACATGTGCGCCCTTGCGCTAATAGCCTAACACATAAGCCGAGCGAGGTTCCATCCTAAAACCAATTGGCAATGAGAGGAGTAACCTTCAAACTTATATGTTGTTCAAGCATTCTCTATATAACAGACGTAGGACAATCACATTCCAACACCATCTTTTATGACACAATATAGCATGCACAAGTGTAAGAGTCTTTGGACAACTCCTCTAATTGAATCAAATGGACCCCCTTATTTACAAAATTGGTTCTCAAGATCACAAACTCAAAACGAATCATCATGTCCTATTCACAAATTGAATCTCAAATTAAAAGCTAGAGCACAAAATTCAGGAAGTTTAAGGTATAAAACACTAACCTTTTCAATTTAGCAAATTCGGATTTGGGATTGGGAGGGGAAGAAGAATCTGCTGGTTGAGTTGTTGTTGTTGTTGTAGTGCTGCGTTAGGTGTACAGGAGCCAGGAGGGCACAACCCGACAGTTCGGAGGAGGAGGAGGAGGAGGAGGCGAGGAGCCAGAAGCGGGGCTCGGTGGAGGAGGAGCCAAGGTGGGCCGCTTGTTCGCTTGGCTTCTCTATCTATTAGATAGAGATGCCAAGCGAAGGGGTTGGGCGTTGGCGGGAATCGAACCCATCACCTGTTGGCTTAGTGTTGTCTTGAATCCTTGTTCCTACTACACACAGATTTTGTATGTATGTGTGAGAACTGTAACCTTGGAACACATGAAACATGTACTGATAATGATGGAAGGATCTTTTTGTTATGAAATATATATTATGATCAGTACATGAAGCTCTAATAAATCACTCATTGAGGAGTGCCTTTGTTTTATCAAAATAAGAATAAAAATAGAGAGATCCTTCCAGTTCTAAGAAGTCAATTTTTGTGTAACAAAATAATTAAATGAAGTTTCTTGACTTGATTAGTTGGAATGTAAACATATGGACGTTCATAAAGCCTTCAATGTGGCAAATAAGCCTCCAATATCATGAAATGAAACAAAGTAAAACCTAATAAGGCCTAAATTAGCGTGATGATATTGAGATTTTTTTTTAATCCAAAGTACACTAGTTGGTTGCAGAAGTAGACGAGGTGATTAATTAAATTGGGCCTGCTGACTGCTGTGCGTTGCTGCTAGAAATCAGGATATATATTGGGATCAGACTTATGAGTCTTCCATAGATGTACCGTACCCAACAGCTCAGTGATCTAAAATTAATTTTTCCTCTTTGCACATAAGTCAAAGGAGTTGTACCTTTAATCTAATCAGTTAAGTTGGTAGCATATTTGTGATATGGACATGTTTTTTCTGTTGCATTTTGATTAATCTTTTGTCCACCTTCAAACAAAAAAGGGATGGCCATGCGCTGCTACACGTTTCTTCCCTACCAATTTTAGTTCATGCTAGGATGGAACATTATATTGTGTGCGAAGGACAACCCTTGTGTTGTTTATTTAGATGTTGATACTAGCTTAAGAACCATCTATAAATATGATACTAATCTTGATATCAAAGTACTATATTGTGCTATGTGCAACTCCAAAGAGAGATCATCTAATCATCTAATGGATTTAATCGAGAAACATATGGATCAAAAGGAGTTAAAATTGAAGATGTCAAGGAAAACAAGTACGAATCATTAGTAGTGAAAGTGTCGAAATTGAAGTCAATGTGTAAAATAGCAACGATACAATAGGATTAAAAGCAACAAATTGATTTATATGATCAGAATTTGGGTCATCTGCCATGATTTTGGTAAATAGAGAGCGGTCATATCTGGAAGTCGAACCGAGGACTATTGGGTATTGCCCTGAGATCCTTTCCGGCTCAACCACCCCGGCATGGTTCTCGGGTCATCTGCCCATGAGTCAGGACTCGGGACTTTTATTTTCGCGCCTATTTTCATACCCGCCTTTATATATCATCTTATGTTCTGGGCCAATAGGGCTTTATGTGTTAGTGGGCTAAACCCAAACCAGCTTTCAGAGCATGAACATTGCCACATTGGTGAGCCATACCATGCCATGTAGCAAAAAAAAATTTAAGAAAAAAAGAAAAGCTAAGGGCCCAAAGAGCAGGGCATTTATATAAGAGACTCGGAAATGTGGGCTCATAGCCGCATAGCGTGAGTTTCGAGAGCATGGCAACACTCTAGCTCAAAACGACACAGTTTGGTCCCATTTCGTTGTACCTCACACCGTCACACCTCCCATCTGAATTGCAAGTTCATATATATATATATATATATATATATATATATATATAGGCACTAGGTGTATTATCTAGAAAAGCATTACCTAGTGGCCTTTTTAAAATTTTTTTTTCTACATTTTATGAAACTAAATAGAATATTAAATATTATTTTTGAATATAATTTAATTTTATCTAATTATAGACATCCATATTACATATGTTTAGGAGGGAAAGAATCGAATAAATAATACCCATTTGTTCTTTATCTAACATTAAATATAAAAAATTGACTCACGTTTTATTATTAAATAAATACATAATAATAATAATAATAATAATAATAATAATAATAATAATAATAATAATAATAATAATAAAACAATAGAGTAGTTGGAAAAGGTAAATAATAAAAAGCAACTTAAGGTCTCGGGTACGGGCTCACGAATTAGGGTGTAAAAAATAAAAAACTGGAATGAGACCCTTAAGCTGACGTGGCAAAAAAAAAGTAAGTTAAGGGTCCGGGTCCGGACTCACAAATGTGCATGCTCTCATGTTTCGGTTTAACCCGTTTACCCGTTTCCTAGCCTATATAATATAATGGTTGTAAACCCATTTGAATGAATTTATCCAATTTCAGATCTATTTGCCTTCTTCCCCAAGTTCTCTCAGCCTATATAATATGTTTTGATAAGTTTAACTTCATGTGAATTAAAATACTGCGTTTGTTTGGTTGAATATGAACGTTCATAGGAATTTGTGTAAAATTACTTTTGTAGCCCTTAATAATAAAAATTATTTATTTAAATTATGGACAAATAAGTAATTTGTTATTTAAAAAGAAAAAGAAAATATTTTTTTGAAATAAATGAAAAGGTGGAATTTAACTTACCCACCCCATATGGTAATTTCAATTTCACCGTTTTGTATGAATTGAAATTTTCAGAAAATCTACTTCTTGGATTTTTTAAAAACAAAAATTTAATCCAAATGCATGTACTGAACTCTACTTCTCGGATTTGCATGAATTTATCCGTTTAACCCTCTTAGCCCAAACCAGCTATCATGTTTCATTTAAGACCATCCGCAATCATGAGAAACCTCTTTCCCCTTTTTTCTCCTATCTTCCTATCACAACTTTACACCTCATTTATTTTTTTGTTTAAAATTATTTTCACTTTTTTTTTTACTTTTTTGTAATTTTTTTTTTTGATAAGGAAAAAATTCGGGTGGTGGTTAGCCAACCCGAGAGCATCCCGAAGGATGATATCACAAGGATCTGAAAGAAATACAAATACAGAATACATCAAAAGAAACACATAAAGCAAACCCGGAAAAACCCCAAACCCTAAGCAAACAAGCGGATACAACAACGAGATGAAGGAAACCCGACGTGGTGAAGTGGATAGCGAGCGCATGGGACAACACCAGCTGACACGATGTCTCGCCGCCGGAAAGACGGAAAGCAGAAATCCTAGTAAGGCAAAGACGACTCCTGGGGAAGTGTGGATCACACGACGTTCACCCCACCTAGATGAGGGATCTTCGGAGACCATAAACACCACCAACACGATCACTTCAATCAACCAGGGCCGCAGAACCGCTCCTCAACCGAAACTAACCACGAACCAACATACGGACACCCAAACAACACGATGAAATGAAGTATGACCGCTAGTAGAGCGATATAAGAATCCGAAATTTATTTACAGCTAATTATTGCAATTTTTGAATATATATATAAATACGAATATATATAGTTTTATTTTGCATTTTATATCCAACCGAGAAAATTTTTATTAGCCAGTTGAGTTTTATTTTTATTAATTTATACTTTTATCCCTTGCTTTAACAAGAAAGAACAATCTTCCCGTAAAACAATTTTTTTTATTTTATTTGTAATTTTCACAAGGTTGCCTTTGGGCCCAAAAGTGGAAACTTGGGCCCAAAGCACAACAACGGGCTCAAATATGACATGTGTCGGGCCACCAAAAGCCCAAGGACAGCCCTCAAGGCAAAAGCCACGGGAAGTAGATGGAAGGGAAGCAGAGGACGACAACCGCCAACGCACAGCCACCAGCAGCCAAGGCAGCCGAAGGGAGGTCGCCGGCGACCCAGACAAACGCAAGGGACGGAAAGCCATCGGGGGTCACGAACACCACGCCACCGCCACCACCAAAGGTAGATGGGCAAAACGGGAGGAAAGAGCAACGAAACCGCCAGGCAAGTGAACCAAAGGGAAGAAGGAGGGTTGGAAACTTACATGATATGCAACGCGATTGCAGAATTAGAGGTAAGAGACTTAGATTAACGAAAGCCCCAAAACAATTTTAGGTTAGGGATGAAAATCAAAACCAGCGAGAAGGGGTTAGGTTTGTCGATGGTGATTTGCATCGATTAATATGTCGGATTAAGAGAGAACCGGTGCCAGACACTAAGGCGGCTGATCAACAAGCTGGATGGAGAGGAAGGATTATCGAGAGCAGCCGAAACAAAACCGCCGCCAGATGTACAAGGGCCGACGCCTAAGGTCGGGAGAACCGTCATGAAATTGACCGAACACTCTCCGAGGAGAGGATTTGGGGCTCTCCGAAGAGAGATTTAGAGCTCTCCGAAGAGAGATTTGGAGCTCTCCAAAGAGAGAGGTTTAACCGGAGATGATGTTCGTTGCTCGGGCCACCTAGCTCACCGCCATGGATGGACGAGAGAAAGCACGGAAGAGGGAGACGAGGAGGAGAGTAGTCAACCAGATAGAGAAAATTTGCCGGTGGTAGTTCATCCTACCTTTTTTGTAAAATGTTTCCTCTACAACAATGGCAAACATCTTTTACCCCTTTTTAAATTTATTTTCACTTTTTTTTTCTCTTAATATATCTTTTCTTTTATTATATGTATATCTTCATATATTAATGTCAATTATTTTTATTTATAATTTTATAAATAAATAAAATTAGCAAGTACTTGATATAAATATATTTTATTACATCTAAATATAAATTAACAACTGGTTAGGCCGTGTCTAGTAGTAGGTGGAGGTTATGATATTGGAGATTATGGAGTTGGAGGTGTGGAATGTGGAGTTTATTTTTTTTAAACCTAAGTGTTTGGTAATGTTAAGATTTGTAAATGGGTTTTGAGATGAAAATGTCTAAAACACCCCTTACCCTTACCCCTTCTCCTTCCTTATACAATTGAGTTCCAAAGGGCAAAAAAAAAAAAAAAAAAAAAAAAAAATAACCTTCCAAAACTTGCCCCCAAGTTTTTTTTTTTTTTTCAAATTTAAGTATTTAACCCCCTAAAACCTCCACCTTAGGTTTTTTTTTAACCTCCAACCCCTCCCAAAAAAACCTTTTGTCAAACATACTGGATTCGTATGGGACGGGGTTAATAAACAGACTAAAATTATAAATAGGGTAAAAATTTATAAACTGTTGGTAAAAGTAGTTAAAAATTTATGAAAAAATATAAACTCTGTATGTGACGAAAAACAGTTTATTTGTAAAAAGTGGAGTTTATTTAGTTGTTATTAGGAGTATTGTGGTACTTTCAAACCAAATAAACAAAATAAACCCGTAGCTTTTTTTTTTAACTGTTTTAGGTTTATTTTGAATTTCCATACCAACTCTTTAACTGTTTATTTTTTTAACAACTAAAATGTAATAATTTTACAGTTAAAATTAGTAATCATACACACCCACTGTCATACTCGGTGCCAAAACGATTGTAAACCGGTTTGAGTTTGACTGAATTTATCCAAATTCAGATCTATTTGCCTTCTTCCCCAAGTTCTCTCAGCCTATATAACGATTGTAAACCTGTTTGAATGAATTTATCCAAATTCAGATCTATTTGCCTTCTTCCCCAAGTTCTCTCTGCAAATCTGTAATTCACTTGCAATTCTCGTTCCGTCGTCCCTTCGAATCAGCTTCTCTTTCTCCATAGCCTGTTTCCTAGGTCCGGATTCCGGAATAGCTCAGTTTCCAGTTCCAATTGCGAACTTCTACCTGCGATTATCCTTTTCGGAGGAGACCGAAAAATTGTGCTTCCATCCCTAAACACTACAAACCCACTCCCCACCTTCTCCATGTAGTAACAGGTAAATTCGAATCTATGTAGGTTTTCCTCTTTTTGCAATTCCGTCTTTCCATTAGAGTACAATTGATTGTCGATGCAAAACCAAATTTGGGTTTTTACTTGATTGTGCGAATTCACCTAGATTCATGGCACATCCCTCATATTTTTTGATCACTTTATGTAAGTGCATCATCTAATTACCGTGAATTGATTTTTTTTTTCCTTTCACTGGATTGATTGCTTCTTGTTAGGGTATTCATATCTCTTGGATCGGTTTCTGCAATCACAACATTGAATCTTCGGGAATTGATTTGTAATTTTCCTTTATTCATCCCCAATTGTTAGGGTTTTTGTAGAAAGGCCCAAGATCGAATTCGGAGATGGCGTCCGAGGATGAATTAGTACAGCGGCTGCAAGATTTGCAGAAGCAGCTGGGGAAGAGGCAAACTTTTGAGGAGGCTCTGTCCTCCATCAAATCTCTACTCAAAGATCGCTACACTTCCTCCTCCCCTTCCACACAAAAGGTTTTCTACACCGTCATTTCCCGCGTCGCCACCGTTCTTCGCACCCGCTACACCGCCTCCTCCCCTGGCTACCTCCTGTCCGGCCTCGAGCTCTTTGAGGCTGCTGAGCACCTCGCCACCGACGCCTCCGAAAAATCCCATTACCGGACTTTCATTCGTAATATCCGCGATGAGCTGAACCAACCAGATGATTCCTCTTCTGCCTCCTTGTCATCGGGGAGAAGAGGGTATCTTTTTGAGGGGCATCTGACAGTTGATCCTGAGCCTCCGCAACCGGCTTGGCTAGCTCAGCAAACCTTGCTCACAGCACTAGCAGCTCAAGCTGAAAGCCAGGATGGAGATAGTAACGGTGCTGGTGGGGTTGAAATTCCTGCTGAAAGCGTTGAGACGCTGCTTCATGGCCTGATTGAGAGCCTTGACACTGCTATCCCTCAAGAGATCTTGGACGCAGTTGGGTCTGAAGTAAGAGGGGCTCCACCCGCAAGCAAAGAGGTGGTGGCTAAGCTTCCTGTGGTTACAGTGGATGAGGGGGTTTTGGGTAGGATGGGAGAGGGTGCAGAGTGCGCGATTTGCAAGGAAGGTTTGGTGATTGGGGATGCAATGCAGGAGATGCCTTGCAAGCACACGTTTCACCCGCCCTGCCTTAAGCCATGGCTGGATGAGCATAACTCGTGCCCAATATGCAGACACGAGCTGCCAACTGACGATCATGCCTATGAGGCACGTAAGGAGAGGGAGAAGGAGCTGGATGAGGAGAGGAGAGGAGCCGCGAACGCTGTTCGTGGTGGTGAATTCATGTATGTTTAAGGTCAAAATGTTTTCAATTGCCATGAATTTTCAATTTAATCGGTTCCATATATGAATTCAATTCATCATGACCTGATTGGATATATGATTGGAGATTATTAGACAAACACATTGTGTTCTGCAACAAGATGCTCTTTTCTCTACCATACAATATTTGTATTGCTTTATTGTGCTATCGACTTCTCATAAGCCAATAGCTGCTTACTCCCAGGCCAATGCCGAAAACTTGCTTACCATGAATGATTCTTCTTGGGAGAGATAAGCCTTCATTCTTGAGGTTTTTGGATGCAGACAGGTACTGAACTTCGGTTCAAACATCTGATTGCAGGAAAATAGGAAAGGTTGTTTGTTTTACTGACAACCACTACCTGTCTGTGCTCCATGACTACAGTGGTGATATCAGATGCTTTGTAGTGATCTTGACTGCCATATGTGCAATTTGTAAACTACATAATGATACTGGCTGATACCAATGATCATGGTAAGTCCAAGATCAATGTAGGAGGAATTTATGATAACAGACGGCGACGTTTGATGAGTTTCAACTTCTTGAACCTTTATAGGATCTGCACATAATAGTAGTATCCGAAATATATACTCATCACTGTAATCCTTAGCATATTTGCATGCTAGCATTCAAAGACCATATGCTCTTGATTTTTCTCTCGCTGCGCTTTATCGCTTAGTGTTGTATATGTGCTGAATTCTGCCAATGGTTGAAGGCGCTATGCTATGCTATGCTATGCTAGTCAGGTTTTCGTGAATGCCTTTCAGTTTGAACAGGAACATAGAGATAGATAGACCAACAGCTAGCTTCGCAATTTCGTGCTGAAGTCACAGGCTAAGATCTGACTGTATTTTAGCTGTTTATTTATACTTTTTGAGAGTTTCTAATGACAGTTGATGTGTTAGGGGGTTGTACAATAGTTACCCTTTGCCAAAAGGCCATGTTATGGACTTGTGGGCGTTTTTATACTATTTGGTTGGTTTTTTGGATTAAAGATGTAATGTTGTAATTGGGTTTTGAAGTCTCTGAAGTACTAACAAGTTGGGAAACTAGCTTTTATTGAGAACACCTATGACAATCTGTACCGGTGTATATGACTCATAGATTTTAAAAATTAAATAAAAAATAACCATCATCCCTTGATCAAATTTAAAATACAAATAAATATAGTAGTCAATTACATTGGTGACAAGAGTGTTACAGAGTTCGTCATTTCATTCATTTGCCTGTTTGATATTTACTTGAACCGATCCTTATTTTCATCGTCAGCTGTAAATCATCAACAAGTGCCTGTCAGCTGTTGCTCTAATCAAAGGAGATCAGCTCCTAATCTTGGAGATTACCCCTTAGTAAGAGATCAGCTCCTACACAGGAACAGAGCTGCAATTGATTTTATCAGTTCTCAAAGTTGAGGAGTGACTGAATAGTGAATACAAATTTCAAAGGGAAAAATATCCATTCACCCATGAAAGATAGGATCAATTATTTTTCATAATCTGGCCTCCTACAATCAACTTAACATGATGTTTGCCCCATGAACCAGATGGAAAACTGAAGCTAATCAGGTAAGTGATGAATGTTTTCTGACAGCCAAAGTTAGATGATAAGCAGTTATGCAGTTAGTTGCTCACTACCGTGGTTTCTTCAGCAGGAATCAGAACCGAATTTTCAAGGGTTTCCCTATTGCATAAAAAGATATCAGCTCAACCAGTCCTTCACTAGTTTCCCTTTGGCAACAAAACAACCAGTGTTCTTCCTGTCAATTCTCATTGGGCTGCTTGTCCGACGCATCAGCTCTCTAACAAGAGCCTTAACAGGTGACTCCCCCTGAGTCTTGCTGTGCTTTCCCTGACCACAAACTACCACAATCTCACTTGGCATTTCATATTTTCCGGAGGTAAACCTGAATCGCAACTCTTCCATCCACTGAAGCATTATCAAGAAAGATGTACTCAGATGCATTCCATGCAAATCGAGCTTTGACCTCAAAGTATTCCATTCAAGTATCAGGTCTAAAAGTGCAGAACCTATCACTTCTCTTACCAATAGAGCCTCATCACCTATTAAACCATCTAGCAAATCCTTAACCGATACTGGACAAGTCTTGAAATTCAGTGACATGGATAGGATGGTTGGGCATGAATTTAAAACGGAATTGTAGGTTCGAATTGACATGGGGACATTCAAGCCTTTCATTTTTCTTAACCACAAAACCATTTGGGAGAGATTGTTGTGGTCACCATAAGAGGAAAGAACCATATTTGCACACACAGTATCCAAAGGAAAGCCTTCACTCTCCATTTTGGCAACACTCTTCAGCATCTCGTCAAAAAGTCCCAACCTTCCATACCCTTCCACAATGGACCTGAATTGAGATGCAGACGGTTTGATACCAAAACCCTGCATTTCATTAATTACATACTCAGCCTTGTGAGGAGAACCAATGACGCAGAACCCTCCGACAAGAGACTCACAGGCCCTTCTCCTGACACCGGTGGAAGA
This sequence comes from Persicaria tinctoria, assembly GCA_037127255.1. NCBI lineage: Eukaryota > Viridiplantae > Streptophyta > Magnoliopsida > Caryophyllales > Polygonaceae > Persicaria > Persicaria tinctoria. The sequence goes on from JBANSL010000012.1 coordinate 16,905,955, forward strand.
TGATCTGTATACTATCTCCTTCAAGCAATCATGGGTAAAATTAAATCCTCTCTCTGCTCTGTGCTTGGCATTAGAATCAAGCAAATTGCAGTAGAATGAGACGAGCTCTCTATTATTGCAACAGAAGTTCGATACTGTTTCAGATATCAGACTCTCAGCTTCTTCAAATTGGCCTTGTTTGTACATCAATCCAATGACATCAGCAACCAGCTTTGAGTTCCAAGTGAACCAAGCAGCTTCTTTCATCCCTGTGTATAACTGCACATGTCAAAACCTGGTTGAGCACAATGTGACACGCTGCAGTGAAAAGAAAGATAAGGCGGTATAACTTACTGGAAAAGCAAGAGAAGACAGGTTGGAATTGGTAGTGTTTGGAGAAAGGAGATGGAAAAGGGTGCTGAGAGTAACATGTTTGGGTGAAGATGCAACAAATTTGCTAATCATGCGATTGGTCACAGAGACATCTCCTGAATCTGTGGTAGCAATGGAGATGAGGAATCGCTGACCTTGTTTTGTTAGTGTGCACTTTACCTGTGAGGAAAACTGTGGTGAATGCACACGAAAAACATGAGATTGGTAGCACAAGCGGTTGTGTTGTAAGTCAAGTATTTCTGTCAGACTCATTATCAGGCACCTTGGATTCTTCCTGAAATGAGAATCAATCCTGATTTGTGAAAATAGTAAAGAGTAGCCTGCAAAAGCTTTAACTATACATCATATGCATTCAACAGAAAGACACACCTTATCAATCGTAGCTGAAACAACGAAAAGATAATGATTTTTCAGTTAACCCAACTGATATGTTAAAAGAAAATGGTTTGGTTAATGTTACTTAGCAAGAAAATTTCAATTGTACGAGTCATTTACATTTTGTGTTTTGGATTAACTTGAGCAGAAAACCATAACCAAGCTAATATTTGTACTTACTGCCTTTTGGTTTACCAAAAACTTATGGTCATCCAGAAATTGAGAACCCACCCCTATCTTCATGTACAATCAGCTGTTGAAAGTCACAAGCATAAGGGAGTAAGAAACCTTGGTAGTTTAATTTTTAATTGATCTTCTTTTGGTAGACATTTGGCCAGCAACAAGCAGCACAGTACTCAGAATTGAACAAACACTGGAGTTGTACTTCAAATTTCAACCACAAGTCCACATGGCATTAGCTTCAGATTCTACAAAATCTGAGTGAAACCCTATTGAAGAGGTGTACACAACATACACGACAAGCCTATAAACTACAACAAAGTCAAAAGATCAACCCTAATGAATAATGAAAGAGCAAGAGCGATTGAGAATGAATTTGTATGAATATTTAATATGCGCACCTGGGCAGCTTTGCTGTTACTGTAACTGTAATCGAACAACAAAAGAGAAGCAAAATCTTCAAATTAAGTCACTTCAAGCAGCAATTCATTGAAGAGATAAGCGCCCAGCTGAGTTCCATGTGAGACGAATTGCCAGACCGATTAACGGTCAACATATAACATACCCCATATTAAACAAAAAAAAACAAAGATGAAATAAACAACCTAAAAACTCATATAAACATTTCCAAAGATATGTTTAATTGCGAAACCGACCCGTAAAAATATAAAAATTATAATTGACATAAATTGAAATTGAGTTCGATAAAAACATACAGTTAAGCTCATAAAAAAAATTCGTCGCCAATTTATTCTGGCGTGTTGGTTTTAAAATTCACTTCTAAGCAAAACGGAGTCAAAATCCTAAATCAAATTTCCCCAAATTCAAACGATTTTTAAAAAGAACTACGCAAAGACTTGATACTCTTTTATAAGTTACATAGGAAATCCGATATTAAAGTTCAATACTCCCTCCGTTAATTAAAACTTGACGTTTAACTATTCACGCACGCTTTTTTAGGTGTTAAAAACTATATAAAATATTAACTTTTTAAATAATTTTTTTAAATAATATCATACTTATTACAATTAAGTATGACTTTATAAAAACAAATTTAAAAAAAATGTTAATATTTTATATAGTTTTTATCATTCTAAAAAAACGTGTATAAATAGTAAACGACAAGTTTTAATTAACAGAGAGAGTATATATTGGATTCAGTCGCTCATCCTAAAGTAAATTAAATTTGTTCTTAAAAGAACCACGTGTGGTTTGATCTCGTTCCAAACGGGTACGTAGGACACTCGACAAAAAGCTCAAGCTCGTCAGGTTCAATAACCAAACACCAAAAATTAAATCAGTTCTAATACTATGAACTACGTAAGCAACCCGTTAAAATTCTGGTGCAACCCAAGTCACCAAAACCACTCAAGTCTTGGTGTCGATATGACTTCGAATCAAGAGGATAACTAAAAGAGGTTGAACTCAAATTCTAAAAATTAAATAAAATATGTTTTTGTTATGAAATCATGGTGGATGGTTCACCTCCCAACCTTTAGTCTCCTCTAACCTCCCACCTCCGCCTATATAAAGGCTTGTAATCTTCATCAGTGGAATACACCGATTGAGTTCCACTGTTCTATGACACGTTATCAGCACGATCGTTCCCAAAAGTAAACCCTATGGTGACACAGTGTAAATGGTGACACATTGTATTGAGTCTTGAAGTACTATAAGCAACGTTATACTCTTTTTCTTAATCTTGATTTTTATCCCACTGGGTTTTTCCAAGATAAAGTTTTTAATGAGGCAACTTATACACCATCTATACATCAGATCCCCCACATCAAAGATGAAAAGCACACTAGGTCTTGAAGTACCTTATATTTGTGTATTGAAAGTAGCTTAGACGAGGAAGTCTATTGAAATCGAGTGTGATACATGAAGGCTTTTTAACTAGCACACATCGAAGACAATGTTCAGACTCGGCCATGCAGCTCATGAAGTCAGAAGTTCGAGGACCTTATCAGAACGTGAAAGCTGTAAGAAGAATGTTGAATTCAGGGGGAGAATATACGCACTGCACTCTTTTTCCCTTCGATCAGGTTTTGTCCCACTGGGTTTTCCTGACAAGGTTTTTAACGAGGCAGTATCACCAAAGCGTATCAAACGACATATGTACTCTTTTTCCCTTATTCCTAGTTTTTGTCCCATTGGGTTTTTCTATGCGAGGTTTTTAACGAGACAGTTTGTAATATTAGAGGTGTACATCCAAGGGGGAGTGTTATGAAATCATGGTGGATGGTTCACCTCTCAACCTTTAGTCTCCTCTAACCTCCCACCTTCGCCTATATAAAGGCTTGTAATCTTCATTAGTGGAATACACCGATTGAGTTCGATCTCTATTTTCCACTGTTCTATGACAGTTTTACAACTATTCGTGCATTTTTGTTCAACATATTTTTGGCACGCCTAATGAGACTCTTTTTGCCTTTTCATCTCTTAGTTGTGTGGATACTAACGTTTGTCTATTTCTTTTTGTTGACAGAAAATGGCACCAAGAGTTATGATCAAATTTAACGAATTGTCAGCAACTTTCCTCGTGGAGGGCGGTCTTTGGGTGAGAAGGAGGTCATTCAAAGTTCAATTTTAATGACTGATCAAATGACTTAACTTGGGATTTTGGGAAAATGAATTTCATTAGTTTTACAGGTCGGATATCCTAATCGATTAACTCGGTTTTTGAAATGGTTCTCAAGGCTAACTTGGGAATTAGACTCGATCGATTATGACTAACTAGCATGATGATGTGATTGTTTGACTAACGACATGAATGTGTGACTAATAGCATGTGTGAATGACTAATGACATGATGAATTGACAATGTTATCGTATGAGTAATACCTTATGAAATATGATGAACGATTGAGATGCATATGCGGATATGGTCTTATGAGCATGCGAAATTGGCAGAGTAAAAGATGGAGATTAATGTGGTCTTATGAGGTGTTATGACGAACTAACTCAATAAGGACGAGCGATTCTAGTCAAAACTAATTTAGTTGTCAAACCAAGTTATGTCATGCAGAAGTCCAGAACTTCATGCTCCCTGCAAGTATACATAATGACCTCGATAGACTTAACAGAAGTTTCTTCTAGAACAAAGACCCACAATATAAACCACTTATCGGGTGGGATACAGTATGCAGACCGAAGAATTAAGGTGGATTAAGAATTCAGAAGACAAAAGATATGAACAAAGCCTTGCAAATGAAACTACTATGGAAAATAATTGCGGAACCGCAAAATGAATGAGTGAAAATAGTTAGAGAGAAATACTTGAAGGAAGAGAGCATCTGGGACTATATGAGAAAAAAGAACATGTCATGGCAATGGGCGAAGTTGATGGAAACTAAAGAAGAATTCTGCTCAGGTCTTGTCTGGCAGTTGGGAAACGGGAAAACCATAAGGTTCTGGAAGGACAACTAGCTAAACTATGACATAAACCTCCGAGAAAACAGTATCCGTGCCATAGACCATAGTGAAGAACAACAAACGTTCGACCAATTCTTAAAACCAGACAAAACTTGGAATGTGGATATATTAAAAGACTTCCTCCCTGTGGACATCGTCGAAAGAATCCCGAAAGTTCATATCCCCACAAATGAAATCGATGATAGACTATACTAGAAAACAAGCAGAAACAGATGGTTTTTAACCGTGAGTGCTCTAGACCATGTCACGAGAACTAGAAGAACCAACCTTGATCCACTCGGGTGGATTTGAAAAATTGATTGTCCGCCAAAAATTAAAAAAAAAACTTTCTATGGAAAAACCTATTAAATGGGACCCCGACGAAAGTTAGACTACAAAGTAAAGGAATTCATGTCCCGGCAACTTGAGTGCCCTCTTTGTAACTACAAATACAATGGTGAAGATGCTACCCCCATCTTTTCTTTACCGAATGTCAAACGTCTTTAGCCTTTATTGGAAGAATGGATAGACAAATCGAGCAAATAATCTGAAACACGGACAAAGTAGACAAACCTTACAAGAATATAATCAAAGACATTTTTGCAAATATCTCAACATAACAGAAATCGATCATTGCCTTTTCCCTTTGGGGCATTTGGTCAATGAGAAACAAAATTCTATTCGACAACAATGATATTAGGAATCAAGAAGCATGAATAAAAAATATGAAACAATACAAAATAAGTTAGAGAAAGGCACAATCAGAGGAACAAGAAGATGACATGTCCACTACAAGAGTAAACACCCATAAAAAAAGAACAAAAAAACTGAAAAGTGTAAAATGGAAAAAGCCCGCCGACGACTTTGTCAAACTCAATTTTGACGGTGCTATGGTTGGTCTAGGCATTGCTGTCTGTGGATTTATTATTCGTGATAGCCATATGTCAGTTCTCTCTTGTGGTGCCCGAGGCCACGGTAGGTTGTCCGCGATGCATGCAAAGTGTCTCGGTCTTTTGTTTGGACTCCAAGAAGCTACGAGGAGGGGTTTTTCTCGGCTCGAGGTGGAAGGCGACTGCTTGACGCTGATCAACGTCATGAAGGGGAGCTGATGGTGTCCTTGGGAGATTGAGATGATGGTATCAGATGCCCTCAGTTTCTTTCGCGTTTTCGAGAGGGTCTCCTTTTCGCACACCTTCCGCGAGGGGAACCAGGTTGCTGATAGACTGGCGCATATATATCGGTCTCTCTTCGTCATTTATCGTTGAACGCGTTCCTGCCGAGATTGATGACGTCGTCCATCTAGACGCTCTTGGGCGATGGGTCAACCGCGGTTGACCATCCCAAAATCCTCGCCTTGTATATATATATATAGATTTTAAAATTAAATAAAAAATAACCATCATCCCTCGATAAATTTTTTAAATACAAATAAATATAGTCAATTGCATTGGTGACAAGAGAGTGTTAACAACGTACTTCATTTCATTCATTTGCTTGTTTACCTTATGGATATTTATTTTTTCTGTCTATGGTGCCGTTACTTTCATTAGCGTCATGGATATTTCTAGTCACTCTTGGATATTGAAGCCTATGAATGCATTATATACTCATGTTGAGGCACTCCAATACTTCTAGTCACTCGTGCTTGTCTTGACATTCTTATGGTGTGAGTTCACTTAGACCATGGAAGCCCTTTAGAGGGATTTCCGGCGATGTAAGGCCATGCACATGTCTGTACTTGAGGTGTGTGCTATGACAATAAATGAATAAAAAAGGAAAGTAGTTATGTACATCTTCAAAATGAACTTACAGAGGGACATGAGAAAGTTGAGTACTTCACACCCTTCAAAGCATTTGTTACCCTGTATACCCACTGCTAAATTGACACGTGGAAGGGTGGGTTAACTTTTCAACATGATCAATAATTTGCATTTTTGAAAGCCCTCACGTGATGTAGTGAATTAGTGACTTTATTTTTTTTAAATCAATTTTCTTAAGTTAAAATTAATAAAAAAAAATGAAAAATATATTTGAATAGACATTAAATTAAGGCAAAATTGCAGAAAACCACCCTTTAAATACGGAGTTTTGCGAAAAAACACCCCTTAAAATGAAAATTGCATAAAACCATCCGTTAAAACAGTTTTCTTCGCAAAGTCACACCCATCACCCAATTTTCATTAATTAAATGTTAAAGTGTGTGAAAATCCAATTATACCCCTTATTTTTATTATTAGTTTACTCAATTCAATTGGAATTAGTTGATATTTAACTTTTTGAATTTTTTTCAAAAGAAAAAAACACTAAAAAATATCCAAAAAAATAATAATTAAAAAAAAAAAAAAAGCTCTGTAAAAAATTGATGTGTAATTTATGTTTTATACATATAAAAAATGTGTAATACTAGGGCTACTTGAAGAAAATAAATATTTTAAAAAAATAATGTTTCATATAGTTTTTATTATTCTAAAAATGTATGTGGAATAGTGAACATATTTTTAGAATAATAAAAACTATATGAAATATAATTTTTTAAAATTTTATTTTCTTCAAATATTCCTTTAGTAATATACACTTTTTAAAATATATAAAACATCAATTATATCTATTTTATAGTGTTTTTACTAATAAGTGTGAAATTATATATAAAAAATGATATTTTATAATAAAAAATTACTTTTGAAAAAACCATGTTAAAAAGGTAAAAATTAATTAATACCAATTTGATAAAGTAAAATAATAATAAAAACAACGGATATAATTTATTTTTCACACACTTTAATATTAAATTAACAGAAATTTGGTGATGGGTGTGACTTTGCAAAGAAAACGGTTTTAAAGGGTGGTTTTATGCAATTTTCATTTTAAGGGGTGGTTTCATGCAAAACACCTTATTTAAAGGGTGGTTTTCACGCAAAAATATATCCTGAACTTTTAAATTTAATAAATATTTCCCAACCTTTGAGGATAGTGGTAATATATTACCACGGATTTTCTCATGAGTAAAAAATGTTGACAAGACAGCCTACGTGGATTTTGTTTTTTACAAGGCAGCATATGTGGAAGCGCATTTTTACAAATTAGCACTAAAATCGGGTTTTCTTAAACGGTTTTCTTAGGAAAAAAATGCACCGACAACAAAATTAAATCCGAAAAAACGAAATTGATCCAACCAAACAACTAATCCGGTTAAAATTGTCTCAAACTAACACAACACAACTATTCCTAACCCCAAACCGACAACAAAACTAAACCGAAAATAACATCAACAACAAAGAGGGGGGGGGGGGGGGGAGACTTGTTCAGCTAAGTCCATGAACAAATCAAAACGGAAGAAGATATGAGAGAGATAGCTCAAGATAGGCGACTACGAGGGAGGAAGACTGCCATTGAAGAGGAACTATGAGCTTCCTGGAAGACCGGAAGACAATTCAAGGGGCGATCATGAACGAAGGTAGGAGGGAGGAAAAGGCGTTGCGTATGAACTCGGAAAACTCTTTATTTTTTTCCTAAGGAAACAGTTCAAGAAAACCCTTGTAAAAAATCAACGTAGGATGTCTTGTCAGCATTTTTGATCTGTGAGAAAACTCGTGGTAATATATTACCACTACTATCAAAGGTCGGGATATTTTTATTACTTTTGAAAGTTGATGATATATTTTTACCACACCCCCAAAGGTGGGGGTATTTTAATTAGTTTTCCCTTTTGCATATGCTTGTAAAAAAAATTCGATTACAGTAATATGCTTTATTAATTATAATCTAAGTTCGATTAATTTTAATGACAAATTTTTCTATAAATAGATGCACCTCCTAACTTCATACATTATCCCAACCCATCCATTTTCCTCTCCTTTGAAGCTCAAATCCCGGTTTGACACTTGAAAAGGATCCGAATCAAAATGCACAAAATTTTCCCCAAAGCTTCTATGATATGTTATCTCTGTACACCCAACAACAACCCAATACAAACTCAAACCATCCTAGCCTGAATCCACACCCTCTTGATCAAGCTCATTCCTACTATCCCAATGTGATGAATCTCATGCAGTATTATCCCACTCCAAATTTCCTTCCAATTCCAAATTCATTCGAATCTCCACTATTACGGGGAACACAATATAGCTTCCCAGTTTATAGCACCCAAGACGATGTCCAAGAAGAAGAGGTGGATGAACAACCTGCATTGGCACGCATTTTTTGGGACTCCAAGTACGTGTAATGATATAAATGTTCTTGATAGATCACCTGTATTTGATGAAGTGTTGCACGGAAGAGCTCCAAAGACAAATTTTGTAGTAAATGGAAATGAATATACCATGACGTATTACCTGGCGCATGGAATTTATCCTCCATAACGAGCATTCATCCCATCGATTCGACATCCATTTGGCGCAAAGGACACGTTGTTTTCCTAAGTCCAAGAGCCGACTCATAAAGATGTGGAGCGTGCATTTGGTGTACTACAACGATTTGCTATTATTCGCCAACCGGCACTTGTTTGGGACTTGAATTTTCTCGGAAAAAAAATGACAGCTTGTATAATATTGCATAATATGATTGTGGAAGACGAACGTGATAGCCAGCAGCTACACATTCACACTGCTGATTTCGATCATTTGGAAGAGCCTGAGCCACCCGCTTCAAGAATATCTACCGATATGACCGCATTCTTATCAAATAGGATCCGAGTTCAAGATTTGAGTTCGCATCATCGACTGAAGTCTGACTTAATTGAGCATATATGACAGAAATTTGAGCCTTCAAGACATGATACTTTTTTTTTTTGAGAATCCAAACCCCAAAAGGGAATGGTGGGTAAATTCAAAGAAAAAAATATAAAGCCAAAAAGGCTAGTACAAGCAAGCAAACAACACGAAATAGATCAAAGTATCCCAAGAGATGCGCATACCCCTACGGCAATACATGAAGCATAACTAATATACCGAGCACACAAGGCCTCCAGTAGGGCATATCTAAGAAAATCAAGCACAAAACAACCAAGTGCCTACAATGTCTCAACAATATGTAAAGGGAATACATCAAACAACAAACGAAAAACATGAATCAGGACTAAGTGAGCGAGCACATCAGCCGAAATCATGTTATCATCGAAAACCTTAGCGTTCCTAGCATGCCACAAGTAGTAAACCAAGGCAGAGAGAGCAAATCGTTGCGCCATAGCACGCGGAGATGACCCATTCGAGTATCTCCGCAACCATCTTAAGCATCGATCCAAAGAAGAAACAACCAGGGGAATCCCAAATCTACAAAAAACAATTCTCCAAACATCCCTGACATAAGGACATTGGAAGAATATATGATCATGGGTCTCAAGATCATGGCCACACAATTGACAAGAGTGATCAATATCAAGGTAGTAGAGTCTGTCAAATGTGGACAATCTACCAAGTACGGCAAGCCACAACACAAACATGTGTTTAGGTGTGTTTCTCCTCACCCACACCTCTCTAATCCACCTGACCTTCGACAATCTGTCACGCAAGGCATCATATGCTTTTGATACCCGGAATCTGCCATCAGAACACCAAGAAGCCAGGAGCTCGGTTGTAGGTCGATCCCTACCCTCAAGAGTATCCACGGCATCCCGAGCACATAAGATGGCCTTAATGAGCGGGGAATCACGCACATGAGGGCACCATTCCGGAGCATCAATAACCTCTAAATACCGATGATGAATCCACCTCACCCAAAGAGACTCACGACAATCCAAAATATGCCAATGGTGCTTAAGGATGAAGCTAGTGTTCCAAGTCCGGAGATCCCGCAAACCAAGACCCCCTTCGGCTTTAGGAGCACAAACTTTATACCATCGAGCTTTAGGAGTCTTCCATAAGAAATTCCGACAAAGCGACACCAATTTGGAAAGAACAATGGCCGGAATAGGCAACATAGAAACCCAAAAAGCTTCGTTACCTTGTAAGACCGATGCTATCAACTCCTTCCGTCCTACAAACGAAAGCAACTTCTTCGCCCAAGCACCAATAGATCTGGATATACGATCCAAAAGCGGTTGATAATGTATCACCCGGAGCTCATGAGAGGTAATAGGGATTCCCAAATAGCGAAAGGGGAACAAACCCTCGGTAAATCCAGCAGCATCGACAATAGCGGTCTTCTCCTCTACCGGCAAAGACGATGTGATGACGGAGGACTTAGCAACGTTCACCTTCAACCCGGAGACCTCCTAAAAGGATCTCAAACAGCGTAATAAGACCTCAACGGAGCTCAATTCACCCCGACAGAACAATGCCACATCATCCGCATAGATAAGGTGCGATAATTGCACTTTATCACAATTTGATGATACTTAAAGGCCGGATGATCTGTTTCCTTGCGAATCATGCGAGATAAAAACTCCATGCAAATCACAAAGAGTAGAGGTGAAAGAGGATCACCTTGCCGGAGGCCGCGCTTTCCATGAAAGAAGTCATGAATTCCCTTATTGACCTTGATAGAATAAGTGGCGGAAGAGACGCATTTCATGACCCATGAAATGAATGTAGGAGGCAACCCTATACCCACCATGGCAAATCGAAGAAACCTCCAAGATATAGTATCATATGCCTTCGCAAGGTCCACATTTAAGAAGTACCTTTTGGTATCACGATGGACATTATACCGGCGAAGCAATTCTTGAACCAAGAACACGTTATCGAACAAGAGTCGGCCCCCAACAAATGCACCTTGAGCCTGATCTATGACACCACCCAAACAGCTCCCAAGCCTCTCCGTCATGATCTTCGTAATTTCAAGACATGATACTTGATTTCGTGTGTTGGCGTGATACTTTTCTTTGAAGTATCGTATCTTCTTTTGATGTTTATCATTTTAGATCATGTATTTGAATTATCGCAATTTGTCATTTGGTATGCATTTGTGTTTTTTTACAATCTTATTTTTATTAATTTCAATAAAATTTATTATTTAAATTATATATTAAAACAATAATATTCTTCTACTGTAAAATAATTTTAAACGATGAAATTAAATAAATAAATGTAATATATCGGATAATAACACACGTATTAATTGATCCCGTAAGTGGAGTACAGGGATGTGAGTGAAATTGATAAAAAACAGTAAATGGTATACTTGTGCTGACGTGACAGGAAAAAAATAGGTTAACTACAAAAGTAAGTGTACAGGGTGTACATGGCCTAACATCCTCAATATTTGGGGGGTGTTACACAGGTCTGAAGGTTGGATCAGATTTTGAGAGCTGTAGTCATAGGATATTTAATGAATGAATTCTAAAGAACAAAAAAGAAATGAACCACCTTCCATTCATGCTGTGGCTACAGTATATAACAATCAGTTCCAATTTCACACCCAAAAACTTTGTTCACACCTAAATCTCCGGCTTAGCAGCATAGAACCACCAGATGAAAATAAAAAGGGAGAAATCAAACCAGAAAAAATAGCCTATGAATAAGGATATATAACTCGAGTAAGATAAAAAAAACACTAATCTACAGACACATTAGAACACAAGCGAACCCAAATGACCATGAGCTACAAACTCTTCTAAAGCCTAATCACCCGGCTCTTTAACTGACGCTGCCTCAAAATAGATCTTACTTGTGGTGACTAATCCGTGCCAAGCTGGGAAATTGAGCAGCACTCAACATCACTGAGGCTCAGGTTTGGATTGTTCTCCTTTCAAGCCGCGTGTAGATACTCTCGAAACTCGTTCCTTCGTAAAATCATCATACAGGGATGTGGTGTAGGGGGTTTCGGTGTAAGATTACAAGAGATATTAACAATCTGATCATGACTGATTGACATAGAGGACAGGTACCAGGCCTGCCATCTTTCCATCTCTGCCAGGACGCTTCTTCCTTACCTGCACAAGATAAGACACATGTGCATGTAAATGTAATGAACACAAGTATCATACTTGATTTGCTTAGAAGTGCCAGAAAAAAATACATGTAACCGGTAAAGGCTAAATAAGCACATTTTCACCTTTTTGCTTAATTTATACAATAGGCGGCAAGAGTCGAACCTATAACCTCTTGTTAAAAAGAGGTGTACTATGTTAGCTAGCTATGTGAAAACTAGTAGTGAATAAGTATTTGACAAGAGGTCTAAGTGAGAATGATATGAAAAAGGGTTTGGTTTAAATTTTCAGGACGAAGAATAAGAAGAAAGACAGCCTAGAGAGTTGAGACTTTAAAGCAGAATAGCTAGAAGTGACTGGTCCAATGGGTGACCAGTTGGAGCAAGTGGACACCACAAAAAAGAGCGCCATTGTCCAGTCGTCGATGGATTTCAGCAGGACTTGAGGGGAAGTAGAAAGACAACCTAACTTAGGCTAGCATGAATGAATAATGGATCTGACCACTAAACAACTTCATTTATTTAATCCAGTTGGTAAGTAGCATACACTATGTCACTGAGATCAATTCTAGAAAAATATTAAAAATTAGAGAAATCGCATGAGGAATTTATAGACAATTATGTGCCTCGTGGAAGATTCAATACTGGACTAATTATTACTCCCTCCGTCTCACAATAACTGTTGTTTTATAGTAGTAAACTTGTATAAAAAAACTTGTTGTTTTAGCTATAGTTATTATCTTTATAGGTAATGATTGCTCTTTTTATAGGTAATAATTACTCCTTTTAAGTATTTTATCCTATAAAAGTAAAGAAACATAGGTTTTATTAATAACTGTGCATGGAGCTAAGATAACAAGTTTTGCGAGACGGAGGAAGTATTTATCTGTCATTATTGATAGCAGTGAAGAATTTTTGTTGTGTAATACTGCACTTCTTGATGTTTAATAGAGGTTTGTGAGTCAACTAAGAAGGGGAAGATTAATGGTCTTTAGTGTACTTACATAGAACCAGCCATCCACCTCATAATCAATCTCAACCTCTTCACCAGCTGTTAAATTTAGCTGCAAGAAGGTAAAAAGTTAAAGATCTCAACATGGGTGTTTAAGCTATAGAGGGAAAAGAAAGCGAAAAAAGTAAAAAGAACAAGGATAATAGGTTAAACACAAAATGCATCCGAGACATGACTTGCTACATCATTTGAGAATTTACCTCATCATCACCACCAGCAGTGAAGTCGTAGAGTGCCTTACCAAACTTGGAACTTCCTTGAGAAACTGTTTCGTCATCTTGGGAGGATTTATAACTATTTGAACCAGGGCCTCCTAGTGGGTTCTCAAATGAGTCATAACTCTGCATTACTGAGTTGTATGATGGGGGAGGCTCTTCTCTAATCTGAAGAGGTTTGAAGAATCAAATGATTATTACTACTAGTATTGACAACAGTTCCCCAATGAGAAACAATATATATTAAGTACTAAGAAGAACTCACAGGAGAACCCATGCCCTCATACAATGATGTACCACCAAATCTACTTTGAGATGACTTTTCCTACATCGCAAATTGATGAATATCAGCAATAACCTACTGTCAACAGGTCAAGCATCTTGAAAGTACACTGGAGTTACATCGTAAGCATTCAAAAGATTTTGGAACAGGATGTTAGAATATAGATTGTAATTTCAAGTGGGAAACTCATGAATGTAAACAATATGGGGATGAATATTCTTCACGGCCTTTACGAAAGAATAAAAACATCAAAATTGTTTTGATTTTTGAAACAGCTGCTCTATGAACTTAGTGTTTTCATTGGCTATTGGTATGGTCTACGGACTAAGACTAAAGACAAAAGCCTATGTGTTAAATTATATACACCAATGAAATTGAGAGGTCTATATCAGATTTAGTAGATACTACTTTTGTTTTGATATGTATTTTCTTCTTAGTACTGCCACTTATTATAATGTGTTTATTTAACTTGTTATCTTACTTGTGAAGCTCCATAAGATGGACGTGAGCTAAATAACGATGGATAGTTCATTCCTCCAAAATGAGATGATATGGATGTCTCAACGGATCCTACTGAACCTGGAGAAGAAGATCCGGATGACCGTGCATCATCTTCCTGTAAATGCAAGTAGTACATCACCATAAGTTTAACCCTCAGCATTTGTAACTTATTGCTACATTCAGGGGTGGAAAATTATTTTAAACCATGCCATGCGTGCATCATATATTTTACCTCTTGCTCTGTAGTCTCTAACAGAGTTTTTGCCCACATATCATCATAACTAGCTGAAGGTCGAGAAATAACATTCTCATCCTCAACATCTGGAGCATCAGTTCCTAAGCCAGCGAGAAATTCATTAACCTGGAAGTAAGAAAGAATTTCAGTACCCAGCTTGAGGCATAATAATGAAGGTTAGCCATGGAGGAAACCTATAACCATTCTGCTATCTCGTTCAGTAATGACTAATGAAGCATATATATATATATATATACAAATTCCAAAGGAAACTGATGTTTACCAACAAAAAACATAAAACAATAACCAAAAAAAAAAACAAGGAGTTGTCTTTTTATTCACCCTACAGTAAGTGAGATTATGAATTTAAAGTGCAGCACAATGATAACTGGAACAGGACCATCTATCAATGAACTTGAAACAGATCAGTAATACTCCAATATAAAAACACGGAGTTTTAAGACAAGCTGAAATCCCTCAGCAAGAACCAAGAGATCTTGTTCATCTACCAATCAAGGTCCCCTAATATATTACATCAAGACTTAGGTTGTACTTAAGTTGTATAGATTAAAATATAGCAGGTCTTGGTTTTGCTGAATCCCCTAATCATTGTGTATCCAGTGCTGAGTGTCGAAAATGCATTGTGTTGGACAGGGATCATTCTAAGAAATGCCAAAATCACTCACTATCTATGAAATGTGACATAAGCCCCTATCATATTCAAGCAGTTGCAGAAACTTCAACCCACTTTTTGAAGAATACATGACACTGGAAGCAAGCAACACAGAATTTGCATTAATATGAACATAATAAACACCCAAATCAAACAAAATTGACACTGGCAATGAAATGAATCATCAGCCAAAGTGATTAGTGCTAAAAAGAAAAAGGAAGAATTCAAGATAATGAACAAAAGGTTACTAAAGCTGAAAGATGAAGGCAAAAACTTTTCAGATTGTTGTTGACGTCCATTTAGTTTACTTTCTAACTTCAAAAAACATCACTAACTTGGAAGCCCTCTTATACGTTCATTTGTCTCTTTACACAACTTGCATTTTGACATTTTTTTACCACACAATTTTACAGTTTATAAATCCACCAAAAAATTGAAGGGGAATGGCATTTGATTTAGTTAAGATAAAACATAATAGATTCCTCACCCTACTCATTGCAGGAGCATTCTTCCCCATCAAACCATCATCTCCAAGGTTTGCAGCCCAAGCATTGACCAAGTCATCATCAAGGTCATCAGGTTCAGCGGGTGTCACTTTAGATTCATAAATTAGCTCAGAAATCCCTGTAGCAACAGCTGGGTCTTTCAGACCAGCTGATGCACTAATATTATGCCGGGTCCGGTAGATATCAACGAGCTTTGCACTGAAATGGCAACAAATGATCTGTCAGCATAAATTCTGTTAGACTGAATACAAAAACAATTGACATAGGTATGACAAGTAGCAGCATTCCAATATAAAGCACACGAACAAGATAATTCAATTACTCAATGGAGTATATGACTCTATGCACATCAATAGTTTTGAAGGACTAAGTTTCAAGAAGTTTCGGCATGCACATTGTCCAATAAGCCAAGGAAATCAATCAGGTTAACTTTGGAGGGCTTGATATTTGTTTTTGATATGGAAACTCCCAAGGTTGTCAGCATGGAATTGGGGCTCGTAGTGAAAAAAGAGTTGCATGGGATAAAAATCTAATTCTATCTAGAGTCGAATGCAATGAAAATCTCTAGTGAAAGATATGCTCTAGAAAAATGAAATATCTTTTCAATCTAAATAAAAAGTAAAAACCCAGAACTTCAGCTATTGCTCATCAATGGGTTGGCTTCTCTCTTCCCTCTCCTCTCGAACAAAAAGGAAATTTGATGGAGAGAATCCTAGGGCCAATTCGGAAGAAGGTAAAGGAATACTAGAAAATTATTATTATCATAACAAATTTCGCTAACATTGTAAAGCCACCAAGTGCATATAATATTGCTGAAGTGCACCCAAAAACGTTTAAGACAATTGCTCAGAAAGCACTGCTAATTGCATCAAAGAAGTCTGATAAGAAAAGGAAAATCATGATTGAGGGGATAAATGAAGATTAAAAAAATCACACAAGAATGATGAAGGCAATGATCATTCCCAATGCACTAAAATATTGCTAACAACTAAAAACCCATTCCCAAATACAATGCAAAAACAAGTGCAGATCAGATATAATTTGGACAAGGGAAAATATAGCTAACAATAACTCCAAGAAAATGAGTGATTTTATTTGCAAGTTACAACAAACAGTGAGCAGTGGCGGAGTATCATTTTGAGTGTCCTAGTTTATTTTTGAATCACATAAGAAACAGAATGTATATACATAAATTTTGTCAATCTTTACCCTCATGTTGAGGGCAGGGGGAGCAAAGTAAATAGATAGATAAAAGTCACTTTTTAACGAAAAAATTGCAACAATCCAAATGAGATAGTGGGATTCTAAAAGGACTGGGGTGGTACCTTGTATGTCCCAGAGGTAGATACTTTGCTCTTGGAACATAACAAAACAGTGATACAAGATCCAGTAGTTTCTCATGTGTCTCGTATAGTTTCTTCAGTTCGTCATCAGTCCATTCCTTATTTGTGTTGTCATGCATCCGTATTTCTCTAAAGATTCATGCTGACATGTTAAGTCCTCGACCTTATTGATGATAAGACCAGGGAGATGCTTTACAATGCTTACCTTAGCAGCTCATCCTGCGCTTTATACATTTCATCAAGAACTTGAATCATGGGACTTAAAAGAGATCCCAGCCCTGTACCACTAGCTCCTTGATCTTCTCCATTGCTGACATGCAACTCTGAAAACTGAGACTGTACACCTCCCTGAGCTAATGCATTTAAAAATTCATAGATCTGAAGCCTGTAGGGCTCGCCTGATCTGATTGCCAGGGTTGTAAGAGCTTGAGCAGCAATAATACGAACCTATGAATGAAGCCCAAGGCGCAATATGAAACATTAAAGGTTAAACAGATAACAAATGATATCTGATCTGATGCCGAATGCCAAAAAATCATTACCTTCTCTAGTTTATTGCCATTTTTTACTGTTTCAACTGGTTCGTAATAATAAAATTCAATTTTAAGAAGATATAACTTAGCAAGGTATCATTTACTGTTAACTCTAGACAAAGAAACAATAAATTCCAAACAGTTTAAAACATACTGGAAAAAATATCTGAAAGAGAGAAGGGCTAGTACCTCCCAACTGCCATTAAAAGCACACCTCTGAAGCCGGGCCAATGCACTAACTAGAGTGGGATTACGGGAACTGGCAGCTGCCACCATTTTATCTGTATCCAGCATCATCAATGCAGTACCAGGCGGGGTTGCAGATTCCCAAGCATATTCAGAAGCTGCATAGTTTGCATTCTCGCCAAGAAACCATACCTGCACAGTAGATTTGTTACACAGAAAAAAAAGAGAAAAAAAGTTGAGATCTGCGAAATTAACATGATGCATACTGCTGCTTGGACCAATCTTTGTAACGCCAGAGCTGACTTAGGATCAGATGCAGAAACTCTATCCACAGATGTAATACCCGCCATTGATCCTGGTTGTGGAGATGGAAGATCTAGAACTATCGTAACAGCTTCCAGAGCAGTGTGCTTGCCGTCAGGGCCAGCTCCAACAAGGCAAGTCTGCAAACCGAATAGAAATAACAGAAGGTTATGAATGCAGTTTTAAAACTGATGTATCGTAGCATTTCTTGACCCTTATGTCTGCCATGACCACAAAAGCTATACTAGCTTCTAATTAAACTGACTTACTTTCCACAGAAGCTGCAACACATCAGCATCAATCTTTCCGGGAACTTTAGTGGCAAATATCCGGGCAATTTCAAGCAGAGTCACCGCCATATCTGGTGTGGCCTAGTAGCCATCAGGAAGGAATGAATATGACATACAAAATGAAACTTCAAATAAAAATATAAAGTTCTAGTTTCTCAGTCATTCAGCCCCCAAACTTCTGAAATTTTACCTTAAAACAAATTTTGAGAAGATGCAAAGTACACTTTCTAAAATTTAAAATGTTTCTGAAAAATGCACTGTTAACTGAATGATCAAATAGTTCAAAGTATTGAAATGAGAAAATAACTAAACACTTGGTTTTAAAATTCATTTCTACCCATGAAAATCAAACTTTCTTTTAATTATTCGTTTTAGAAATGAGTATTAGTTTTTTTAATCCAGTTTCCCTTAATATTGAAAATTTTCCGGCGGAAAGCAAATTTGAAAACATGAATGTATTGGGATAATCAAAACCTCAATGCATATATAGTTTTTAACTCCTTAAAAAACGTGCCAATAGTGTACCTTAAATCGAGCATGCAATGTAAGCAAAACATCATTTAATAGTGAAGCTGGCCACGATGGATCAGAGAGTTCTGATGCTATAATGGATTTTAGTTCATCCAATGATTCATATGGACTCTGCATCCAGATCAAAGCCTTAATAACCGTCCCTCGAACATAAACACACTCACAAGCCACAGTGGTCCGGACAACTTCCATAAGTGATGCCAGTAAACCAGCAATTGTTTCCCTCCCACCAGCTCCATTAGATACAGAAGTAGCTCTCCTAATGGCTGCAATAATGAAGTGAGGTAAGCATGGATGAACTAACAGTACACTGTCAACGGAAGAATCTTATTGACTAGAACTATCAGAAATGAATGTGATACTAACAGATCTCTGTTATCTCAATATTCAATGTCAGTACAGAAAGCTTATGCTGTAATAATGTGAATCGGCATACCTATGAAACATCACTGTGTTGGTTAGTAAACAATACATATCTCTATTAGACTCTTTTACATTTCAGATATTATCCATAGGGATCATTGCTTGTCTTATACTCCCTCGGTTTCGCAATTGTTGTTGTTTTAGAGTAGTAAACTTGTATCAAAAAACTCGTTGTTTTAGCTATAGTTATTATTTTTATAAGTAATGATTGCTCTTTTTCTAGGTAATAATTATTGCTTTTAGGTATTTTATCCTATCCTATAAAAGTAAAAGAAACAAAGGTTTTATTAATAAGTGTGCATAAGGCTAAAACAACAAGTTTTGCGAGACGGAGGGAGTAAAGTTTAAGATCATGCATTTTGTCCAGAAAACGATTAAAAGTGTACCAGAAAAGAATTAACACAAAGTTACAAACAAAGACAAATAGTAAAACTGTTAAAGGTAACTATAAATAACACTTTCCAAAGCAAAACAGAAATTGCTTCACTTTGCAGAAAAATAGTAACGAATTTAAGTCAACTAGCAAAATAGTTGCTCCGCTTGCAGTTTCCAACATTAAGAATTTGGGACACCTGTGACATGACATTCAAGGAAATTGTAAGCCCACACCATCAACTAATTTAACCCCACTGCAGAGACTACATAAATGATCCCCAAACGCATCCGCCATCAACTAATGCAACCACACTGCCGTACCACTTGAAAAGAGAGAAATGATCCCCTATCGTATCCATGGTTGAGTAGATGTGCATGGGGGTAGAGAAGATTATCCCCTCAGCACCCCCCCCCCCCAACAACAACCACCACAACACACACGGCACACACAAAGTGACATTTAAGATGATAAAATAAAGGAATTCTCAAAGCTGCTGCATAAAGATACAGTCCTGAAGATATCTAAGAATACTACCTTCAGGATTAGTAGGATTTGCATTTTCATCTAGATCCTGTAAATCATCAGCAAATGTATTAACCTGGTCACCCTCATCAATATCCTGCAAACCTACAGAAAAAGCTGCAGCTCGACTTTTTCCCATCTCTTGGACAACTCGTGCAGCTGCATGGAGTACTGGTCTTGAAAAACTACGGAAAGCAGTCTCCAACCTGTGAAAAGATTTAAGTCACATATAATTTAGGAGAATCATTGCACAAATGTATGCAGGACCCAAACAAACTCAAGAGCAAATGACAAAAAGAATAATTATGTGAGGTACACAAACCTTCTCATTACAAGCTTGATAAGAGGCTGAGGCCGCTTGATCTTTTTAGATTTATCTTTGCTGGACTTTGGAGGCAGATCTTTTGTATCAATATTGGTATCTTTTGATGAAAGAGATGGTGCCTCTGGCATTTTCAACATCTCTCGAGTTAAGCGGTACCACCCAGCAGCACGTTCTTCCGTCCTACAAAAAACATATTATTAGCACAATGTCACTTTTAGCAGATTCTTTACAGAGAGCAAGTTGTCCACAATGATTGCACATTCGAAAAAGGAAATGGAATAGGTCAAGAAAAGTATAGGTTAAACTAATACCTCTCAGAATTGTCAGATTTACCCAACACACAGAGAATAGCTTCAAAGCATACCCTTTCACTGGGATCCAGGAGAAGTTGATACAGCAAAGAGTTGAACTGAGATTTAATATCAGGCCTCTCTGACCATATAAGATTACTATTAGACCATGTCCTTCTTTCAACACTTGGAATAAATTTGCAACAGAATATTGGTTACTAACCATCAAGCGCCCGTGCTCCGGATATCATGTGACACAATCGTGCAAGTGAAACTCTAGCAAGAACATCATGCAAATGAAGGACATCATGCAAAGCCCCTGGTCCAAAACAAGTTGACAACAATCAAACGAAGTTGCAACAAGTGTGAAAAGAAAACATAAATAATGCTCCGTAATAAAAGAACAAGTTTCCCTCTCTAAGAGAATCCAGAGATTTATGAAAACATAAGACCTCACTTTATCCACAAAAATAAGTCTTCTAGCTAAGAGAAGGCAAATAGAATAATGGTTTCAGATATTTGAATTCAAGATGGATGTTTCAAGCAAGAAGGCCAACAAGAGGGACATTTTGAATCCACAACTTTACGAAGAATACTTCACAGATAAGGAGCCTCGCAATGAGGGGGGATAGAGTGAAAGACTTAAATATTATGACTTTATGACTTCTTCTTTATACCCTCACTCTACCTAAGAATCAGAAGCTTGAGAATTGACAGGCAGAAAACTTTCACTGTATGCTGCAACCCTTCTAGTATAACATATTTTTTAATGGTAAGGAGGAGAGCATGTGTAGGCTGCAGTATAATATACTCACTTCAAACAAAAGCTAGAACTACCAGGATCACCAGTATGCACAACCTAAAGCTACAATCAACAGGAGCACACCACCAACGTTCTACCTTTTACATCATTAACCCCCCTTTTTCCCTTCCTTCTTATACTATTCTTACTCAAGCCATCTCCCAAGAACATAGAGGCCCCTGATACTCATTTCCCAGTTCTACATCTAAGAGATCATTTTAGTTCATTGTAAATTGTTCAAAAGGCTAATTCAAAGATCTGTTTATAAAAACCGATTGAGAAGATAAAGAAGCTTAAGAATTTAGCAAAAGACATGAGTACAAGAAAGAGGGCCAGGAAGATATGCGATAAAATAAAGTGGTAACATGGTGCTGGTGGTGGTTTCACCACACTGCTCTTGCTAGAAGTTATTGCCTCTCCAAGTGTAGGATTTGTTATGTAAGATAGTATTCATTTTAGAGGGAGGAGGCAGAGCATGATAAGATCACTTGAAATTACATCAGGCGCTAGGATCCCAATAATTGATGGAAGATGTACTCCTTCCAACTAACCACATACTCTGCCTATAAACCACCAACCTCCCACGCTACAGTCCCTGTTTCCTCTCTTTTTTTCCAGACAAATTGGTGCAAGTTGAAAAATAAGACCAAGAAATGACAAAGACAAATGAATGAAAACTGAACAGTTGAGCATTTTTTAAAAATTTTAGTTGATAAGAAACTAAAGCAGAACTGTAAGAGGAAACATGTTACATAAAAACAGACAAGACCGCAATGGGTAGCAACAGCATGATTTTTGTGGAGAAACATAATCCTAAACAGCACCAATAAACACTAGTGTGTGGACAAGAAAAATACTCCATGGAAAAGGTATATCATGATCTTATCCATCCAAGAACATCGGTATATCATGATCTTATCCATCCAAGAACATCTTTTTACATCATTTTCTCAAATTGGCATCACATATAAAATTATGGAACCAACAAGGCAACAACTACTGCAATTGAAGTCACAAAGCAAACATGGACATACCTCCAGGAGCTGCCTGCTTTCCTGCAAAATCAACCAAACCAAAGTATAGCGTAAGACAAAAGATGAAGAATTACTTCAACAATCACCATATGAAAGAAAGGATCATCTTTATTCTTTAAATCACTTAGTAAAAGACGGTATTGCTAAGGTAATATAAGAGAGTACAAACAACAAGGGTATAGTTGGAAGCCTTACTAACAGCTCTGCTACAACTTTCCTACATTTCATAATACATTTCTTCTCTAATGAAAATGTAAGATAATGTCATCAATTGACAATAAGGCAACCAGTAATTCCATGCATTAATGAGATACTTAACAACATCTGGGAAACAAGAACAACAACAACCCAGTACATCCCGCGATTAAGCAAGGAAAAATAACGCCCTAGGGAAAAAGGCTCTTTTTATAGTGTATGACTTATGTGATCCCTTCACTTATTAATTATACAACATTACGTCCAAACTTCACACCTATTATCAGCAATACATTCCTCAATCCTACCATCTAATATGGAATACATGAAACCTGCTAAAGCATCCAACTCCCAAAGGTTTACCCCAACCCCAAGGATTATATGGAGATTATATAGAGCAAAACCAACACATAATGGGTATGAAGTTTGCAAAAACTGCTTGAAAAGAGAACTCTTCATGAAACTGGATGACCAAAGGAAAGTTCTTTTGTACATCTTGAAATGCAATAAAGATTTGAGTTCGTGTTTCTATAGTTCTTGTGGATGATGCTTTATCACACATGCCCCCATAAGTCCTTCCCTGACCTTTGTGGAGAAGTTAAATCACAGCACATGTAATGACAACACCACGAACTGAAACCGCGACCAAGTGTTCACAACGTCAGCCATGTGCCACTACACCACGCACAGAAGGGGCAAAATAATTTATCGCACACAAATTATAATACCTATCTTCATCTAGTGAATCTTCTACTTCTGCTTTAAGGATCACAATTTTCATTTGGAATACTTGTCCACAATCAGAAGCATGCTTCAGAAATCAATCCCAGTGCCAAAAAACACTAGATAAAAGCCCAGTCAAGAATATTATTAGCACGAAGGTACTCCATTGCCAGCCACTGTCATTCATTAAGTTTAGTCCACCAAAAAAAAGTAAATCACAATCATGTACTATTATACGCTACCTAATGCCATTGCGACTGCATAGGGATCCATAGCTGCAAGCTCAGACAGTATTTCCAGAGAATGTCTGACAGCTACAGGGTCAGCAAATGTAATCCTGCAATAAAAGAATCTAAACAGTTAGAACCAGAAAGATAACTCTAGCAAATTACGACCCAGAGCAACTTGTATAATGAGACAAGAAAACTATAAGAATAAGGGTAAATTGATAAATAGAAATACTTGTATTACCCCTGCACAGTACGATGAAGAAACGCTGGATTTCCTGGATCAAGGGGCAGCCTTCTCAATGCACTCAGAGCAGCATATTGCAGATTACTACGTATAACAAACTGAATCCAATAACATTACAATTCACGTTGCCTCGTGAATAAAAATTTAAAGAGTTAACAAGCATGCAACTATATACTTTGTATATATGAAAGGGATAGTTAAACTATGAAACTTACAATGACTATGCAAACCTCTGCATTTCGCATTGTAAGAACGAAGATAAACATGATTATTAAAAGGATACTTCTTCTATTTAAGAGGTTTCTTCATGGAAGTTGATACATTATATTTGGGTAAAGAATTGCATTCTTCAACATTTAGTTTGGATTGTTCCCACTAAGTTTAAACCCAGTCATCCAAAAAAATCAGAACCATAACCTTTTGCCAGTCAAGTGCCACCCAATTAGGCCCATAAATCCCCTCCCCCTTTTTCTGAACACACCATTGTTCAAAGGCATCGCATCGCAAGAGCAGCTCCAATGAGAGGGAGATGCACCAAAGAAAGAGAAGCATAAAGAGGGAAAGGAGAGTAGCGCAGGGCCATGCGCCTGTCATCTGAAAGGATGCTCCAAATGCTTTTGAAGGACTTGTATAGTTGTAGAGGAGAGCTCAGGGTTTCTGGAGGGATTCATGGACAGATAGCTGGAACCCAAGGGATGGTAAGCATGGAGACGAATCCATGCAAAAGTTCAATCCTGTTTCCAAGATTTTTGTTCAAACCAAAAGTTCCTTCATAGCCTTGACTTAACACACCAGGAAAGGGGAAAAAATGAGAGTCCCTTACCACCTGCCCCCCTAAGAATGATTCCAAACACCAAAAAAATAGGAAAAATATAGAGCCCCCCCGACTCCGAAAAGATAATTCAAAATAGTCAGTTCTCCAGTAGAAGAGACTCTGGTGCAAAGTAAACTTCCATGCATAAATTCACTAGTCCTCTACTTATGTATCTACAAGTACCCCTTCAATTCGAGCAGGAGGTCAATGATTAAAAGCAATGATCTAAAACTTCTTTTCCAATTAAAGCTTGCATAATAAAACAAAGGTTCAATTGAGAGCCTCATCCAGAAATCCCATAACTGCACAAGGATGAAGAAGCTTGAGTTGACAAGTGTACCTCTTTATCGCCACCTTTGATTCCCAAGATTCCTTTCTTCGGTTTCTTAGGACCATCAGCCACCTGAAATTAAAACCAACATGGAAGAAATATGGTAAATATTATGCTAACAGG
Source organism: Persicaria tinctoria (assembly GCA_037127255.1). NCBI lineage: Eukaryota > Viridiplantae > Streptophyta > Magnoliopsida > Caryophyllales > Polygonaceae > Persicaria > Persicaria tinctoria. The sequence goes on from JBANSL010000012.1 coordinate 16,931,202, forward strand.
ATTAAATCACGATGATATGCATGATGTTTCTAACTAACCAAATTATGGAAGTTTAAGATAAAGTTCCTTACAAAAAAAAAAACATAAATCTATCTTATTTATAACTTGCCCCTTAGGTGCCATACTGTATAGGTATAAATGGAACCAAATAATCCAGCTGTAATAATAATAAATTAAAAGAAATTTCGTTCATAATTTTGAGACCAAAAAATTTCTGGAAAAAAAGTAACTCAGCTCCTCTAACAGTCCCCAAGAGAATGGGACAAAATTAGTTCTAGGATTCTGCATGAAATAAATAGAGGTGAAATGTTCCCCGCCTAACATTTCCATGTAGCAAGCAGAGATATTTGGAAGCTTACCCTGACTAATGCATCAGAATTGAGGGCATGCAGGCTACGTCTCAACTAAAAATACAGTAAAAACACTGTTGCACAATTGAACTACTCCACTCATCTTATAAAAAATACCAATTACGTAGTTTGAGTTTGAAAGCATTTCGATTGTTTCATATGTTTCTTGACATAAACATACATAGCATTATTGATCTTTCCAATTTCCATGGGTTCGAACATACAACATATGAGAGAATAGTTTCCACATACATTCTATAATAAGCGATGTTTAGAGATGTTGTTCACTCATGATATCTTACAAAATTTTGAATCAAAGATTCAAAACTAATAATCATGATTGATATCGATGCTTCAATGACCATGAAGCTTTGATAAATTAAAAAAAAGTGACTTTTCTTTTTAAAAAGGTTCTGCTTATTCAAGAGGTCTGCTCAAACAAGTCAAAAGCACTTTCATTATCATATCAGAATACAGTTGACGTGAAATATTTGGCAGTTGATAAACAAATAAACAGTACTGTACAATTGTTGACAAAAACAAAGTCAGCATCTCTCAAACTTGGAAGAATGCACCAAATTATGGTCAATGAAAGGTAAATTCAGAAGAAGCACAAACCTTGTCAAGAATCCCAAAGACAATTTCATACAGTTTGGCTAAAATCTCAGGATTACTTGAAGGGGAATATGTTAAAGCCTTCAATGCTTGAATTCGTCTTGCATGAACTGCAACATAAAAATTACAATCGCTACTATTATTTTTACAAGTTCGGCAGACCAACAAATTTAAAAAATAAGAAATCAGTGAAAAGTGTTACAAATCTCAGCCATCACAAGCAATAAAAAATGTATCTCACATGATCTGAAAAGACTATGTAACTAAAATCTACATAAAATTCTGACCCCAAAAAAAAAATTACATAAGATTTCCCCATAAAGATATCAGGAAATGAGAACTGATTGAACAGGACAATTGTGTCTCTAAGGCATCTAGCTCAGAATTGCCGGTCCATGTCAAGTAAACCGTTTCTATCTATTTTCCTCAATAAAACCCAAAATCAACTAAAGAAAGATCTCTTCATTACGAGATAGCAATCTCAACCTTTATAACTTGTCTTAAATCATCCACATTTCCAGTATGACATTCAAAATTGACCTCCACTCTTTGGGTGTTACACTATCATGTTCCAGTAACATGTTTCCACTTTGTGATTCTCCAAATATCATATGTAGAGGATGGAAATATGCTCATGGGATAGAACCCACTCCCAACCTCTAGCCTATTACCTTTCGAGATATCAAATATTAATTCCTGAAGAGTGTTTTGTAGATGGAAGAAGAAAACTAGCCAAAAGAGCCATCAAACAGGGTTTGATGCAAAAAAAGAAACAGAAATTGAGATTTACAAAGCACCAGCAAGATGCAACTCACATTCAACATCTTCATTCAAACACTCGGCAGTAAGCTGGCTGACAATACGAGGAACAACATCAGCACGAGTAACACCCCCAACAACATCAATATCAGCTAATGCATCCCAATTTGGAGTAGGAATGCCCCCACCACTACTCAAACCCTGAGAACCAGTATCTGATAAGATTCTGGCCAAGTAGTAATAGACATATCGCAGTACAGTCCTATCTTCACACTGTTGATTGAGCTGCAACAATCAGAAGAAGAATTACAACTCATTATCTCACGCTGGTTTTCAATAGAAGATAGATTTGGAAACACCGTTACAGATATTTTAAATATGAAGCGGATCAAAAAATGATATCACATGTACCAAATTTCACATCCTGCGTAGAATAAGGTTAAGTCTCATGTATGTTGAATAAGATTCCCTATTCACTGTGTTCCCTTTTATTGTACAGTACATCCAGAAAACTGAAGAAATCTCAATGGATATTAATGTTCCTGTCAGGATTAGCACAATTTGCAAACACCTTTCAAAAGACCGAGGATGCTCAAAGTGAGTTTTGTGTTCATATTATCATATACAAAGCAGCTGAATCCTATTGAGAAAAAGGTGTCCCTGACTCTCCTAAATACTTGCAAATACGTGTAAAGAAAGAATAACAATATCTTAAAGTATTTCACCCTTCACAGATTACTTTTTTTTTTGGGTAGAAACTTCACAGATTACTTCATTACTGGATTTGATTATTTTTTTGTTCATGGAAATTCCTTTATGATTAAACAAACAATGTATCACTTAGACATCATGGATGCATGAAGGGAAAAAATGGTGTAGACCTCCAAAGAAGAGATGAAAATCATACCATGAGAAGAGATGGAGCCAATGAAGGATCAACCGAGTTGTACACTGCAAGCTTCGGAAACACATGATTTACCAACTGTCTGGTAGAACTTTTCTGCATTAATAAGATCATGACAATTCAAAGTTTAATGCATGCCAGATATTCAGAAAGAAGATTCCACAACACCAAAGTTAGAGGAACTAATGAAGCGTAATAGAGACAAACCTGATCGGATGTTGCCGCCAATTCATGGATACTCCTCGCAAGCTGAGCATATGATACTGGCTGTGAAATGTAATTGGAACTAGTGTTAAAGATCAATTATAGTGCATATATATCGTTCCATGACACAAGTTTGTACTATATCAAGACTAAACATGACAAAGTGAAAAGGGGATAAATCTTTTTCTTTTTCTGTAGGCAGAATGCTAAATAGATAAGGGAAGATCAGGAATCCCAGTCTTGGAACTTTTCACTCTACAAACTACATTCAAAGCTAAAAGTCTAAAACAAGAAGAAAATAAGTGATAAACAAATAAAAGACTAAAGAAGCATTTAAGTCACCAAACAGAAACAAAAATTACAGGAAAACAAGAAATAACACCAACTACCAGCAATCTAAAAAACAACCTATAAGCTTGCAAAAGCAACTTCCATTTTATAAATCTGATACCCAACTTCAAGTAGATAGTACATAACTTGAGAATCCGAGAAACCCCGGTCAAGCCGTGTGAAAACGGGAGTCGTGCCAGGTTTGTTTTGTTTTTGGTTACAAGGTCGAGATCACTTTCTAACACAAAAGCTTAAGTCGTTGTGCAGGGGCTTCAACTTTGTGAGATTCCAAGAAACTTTGGTCGAGCTGTGTGAAAACGGAAGTCATTCTGGATTTATTTTATTTTTGATTAAGGTCGGATCCACCTTCTAACACAAAAGCTTATGGGATTCACCTTCCCTTGAATTTCGATGTGACTCTACCCACAATCCCAACACATGCCAGTGAAGATGTCAAAGAAGAAGTAAAGATGATATACTTCATCGGCTCTACAAATAAGTTTATAAGCTTCTCTAAACAAATTCTTTAGAAACTAAATTTACAACCAGCTGAAGCTGTACCACAAAAAAGAGCATAAGGTGAGAGCTCCTTTAAAACCCATCTCCGAGAAAATCTTATGACGCTAGATTGTAGTCAATCTCTCTCTACTTACAAGTTTTCAACTGGCTCAATACACCCTTGATGAACCCTCAAGAATTCAGATAACCTCCTTTTTTTCTCCAATTTTTATCAATACTCTCTCATTTGAGATATACTGGAATTGTTATTGTTGTTTATTCATAAAAATCAACATGCTCAAGTTGATAAACAACTTAACAAACCAGAAAAGAGTAAACTGGGATGAACCTCTTAATATCGCAAATAAAGCTATTTCATAGTCTGGTCTACAGTCAAGCAATGTAATGCCAACCAAAGTGATTTGGTCAGGTTACATGAATCAGAACAAAACATATCAAACACAATTTCCCCCCAGTGCGGTACGAAGCACTTCTCAAGTTCTCAAGCAACCAAATATCATCCCTAAAGACTAATTGCCAATGTAGCAATGCCTTTTAGCCAAATCTACAGTTTAGCCATAAATGGATCAAGTGTCACTCAGCAAGCAGACTCAACTAAAATTCTTTCCAGAAACAATAGTGCCTACTCGTATCATAAACAGTTCAATTGAAAGCCTTAGGTTTCAGAGCATAGGTCAGATGACCCCAAAATTCGGCTGAAATAGAGAAAGGGCTTACCTTTTTCTTCTGCTTCTGGGGCATAATATTGGCACGAACAGCTTTAGCCGCCGAAATCGTATCGCTCTGAATCTGCATTAGCGTTCCTCTCTTCGACTTCTTATCCGCCGCCGGCTTCCCCAACACTGAGGGAGCTTGCATCGACGAGGAAGACGGCGCCATCACCAAAGAAGACGACGACACTGACGCAGACGACGCGGAAGAAGACGACGACGCCGGAGGAATCGCCGACGGGTCAGACGTTATCAGATCCATCAGCGTCGTCCCTGACGAATCCTGCAAAACAGCAAGGATCCAAAAAATCCGAAGATGAATGCTCGGAAACACTGCCGAAGTTCGCTGAAATGGAAATAGATGCAGAGATCTGAAAAATCTTTACCGCCATTTTCAGTGCTCTGCGATCGGAAGGGCGAAATCAGAAGCTCTTTGGGGGTGATCCAACAACCTCTCTCACAAGCTGAACGGAAATGAGCAATCAAGCATCGAAATTGAATCCCGACGAGATCAGGAATGATCTAGAAACTTCGCAAATCGTTGAAGATTTTGGGACAGAAAATGAAATTTGAGGGTTTGGATTTCTTACAGGGGGAGATGAGTTGGAAGAGCTTGTCCTTCACTTCCTGCGCACAGTTGAATGGAGAGATCGGGCAGGGAAGGACTGGACTGGGTGGACAAAGTTAAGTCGCGTTTGGTTAAAACTCGAATCGATTTGGTGAGTTCTTCGTTGATTTTCGATTGATATCCCTCATATTGTGCAAATTACACGTGGTAGACCAAATTTTTATTTTTATTTTCAACTTTTCGTATGGGGATCCAGTTTCAGAAATACTTTATCACATGTCTAGCCGATGGTCACACACGAAAGTCCATCGAAATAATATCTCTTAAAATTGGAAAAAAAAAAAAGTGTTTTTTACACTTGTACTTCGACCGTGACAAATCAAGTGGTGGAGAAAGCAAACTATAATATGATTATTATAGTCAGTGGTGAAGTCGAGAATGATTTAAGGAAAGTTTGATTACTTTTTGGTAAATTTTTGTTTATACATATACTCCCTCTGTTTTGTATTAATTGACGTTTTGTGGCATAACACACAAATTAAGGATAGCTGAATTACACTATTATTACCACAGTCTTTGTACGAAGTCTCTGCAACTTCCCATTTTACAACTATTAGCAGAGTAAATATAGAGCAACAATTGGCCAAATTAAGGGATGTAATTAATAATGTGTCAGAATCCACTACTATTAATCTAGGTGAGAGTGTACAACGTCAATTAAATTTGACACAAAAAAAATGCCTAAAACGTCAATTAATACAAAATGGAGGGAGTATTAGAGAACCATTCCGGAATGACTCACCGAAAATGACTTGTGGGTAGTACACATAGGTCCCCGGTTCGAACTCCGCTCTTTATTTACCAAATTCAAGGAGGGAGTATTAGACCATCCGCAACCATAAGTTTTCCACTTTATTTTGAGACCTCGTTTATTTTTCCTCGCTCCCTATAATATTTTGACACCTCGTTTATTTTTTCTTTTAAATAATTTTCCACTTTATTAACCTCTTTCTTTAAGGTTCTCATATTTTTACTTCACAACCATGAGTTTACCTCATTCTTCTCTTTTTCACATTTATTTATACCAACTATATGATTTCCACCAATCATAATATTATTAGTTAAATAAAAATAAATAAAGCTCCATGCTTTTGCACATGGTCCAAGGTACTTTCTACCTTAGACCTTGCAAGAGGTCAAGGGTTCAAATCTCACTTCTTACACAATTTGTGTATTAGTGGGTGCTCAAGCCCTCATTGACTTGGGTGAGCCTGCCTGGTGGCTTGCCGCCTAGCTTAACCGGTTCACGTCCTTTGCAGGCTAGGGCCCGGACCCGTGGGGGATTAGTCGATAACCTCGGAACCCCCCACGTCCCAAAAAAAAAAAGGTACTTCCTACCTCTCCACACCAAGGTAACCTCTTTCCTCTCTTTACCTTAAGATTTTGCCTACAACTATGGGGTTACCTTTTAGCAACTTTAAGGTGAGCAAAACTCATGGTTGCTCATGCTCTTAGAGAATTTTTTTTTAATTTATGATTTAGATTAAGTTCATAAATATTTAAAAAATGGAGACAACGAGGTTTGAATTCATAAATCTATATAAATATACTCATTCTCGATCTACCAACTAATTTAAGTAAATTTCATGATTTATTACTCTTTTTATATTATTCAAAAATTTCACCCAGTACCCTTGAGGTATTGACTTTTTTATATGTTGTACAAAAGTTTCACCATTTCGTCCGGTGTCTTTGAGTTTTATATCAATTTTGCCTCGTGCCCTTGTACCGTTAATACTAACAGCCCCCTCTCAATCTCCGTTGGCTTTAAAAAAAATCTAAATGTAAGGTAGAAAGAGAACCCGGTTGAAGAGACGATATAGAGGTGGAGGAGGCGACACAAGTTGGACGCACCGGAGGCGTCAAAAGAGTACGGTGGAGGCGCCGGAATCCGTCTGTTCTCGGTTGTGCTAGGTATATTTGTCTTATTTTGAACCTCTTGTGAAAAAATAGAGTTTTTCCGTGTGAAGTTCGAATTGGGGGTTGCCAAATTGTTGAGTTTAAGTGCTTACCTTGTAAACGCGTGATGTGAAATACTCAGATTGTGATGTAAGGTTTTGGATTTGTGATTAGTGTTGGGCAAATTTCATCTGTTGGTTGCAGGGTTCAAAGTTTGTTTTTTTTCCCGGAGATTTTTGAATTTGTGGATTTAAATTGGATATCTGGACGTTAATTGGTGGTGTTGAATACTTGGATTTCTTATACCTTCCTCCAAGATCATATTAAGACGTGCAAGATTAGGAGCATTAGATTGTATAATTGGAACTGGGGATATAGATTTAGATAAGTGAATAAAATGGTGTCGAGAAGGTGGCAACTATCAAGCTTGCAAATTAGTTAGTGATGATACGAAGGTAGTTAAACCACCCCCGAAGAGCTTTCCATCACAATACTAACACTTAAGTCTGATTTTTCACAAATTCAATTAATTCTAGGATCTTACTTTAGCCGAACTAGTCCATATGACAACAAAATTAGAAAATGCTTCTCAACACATTTAGTTCTCTCAAACTTTTTAGCCTATATTAACTCAAATGGTAGAGTGATATGTTTATACACACATAAGTGTGAGTTCAAATCCCGCATATGCAGCAAGTTTTTCCTACTTGTCTCTTTTGGTGACTATGTACTACCTTGAATATTAGCTCATAAACTACCTTGCTTCTTGTCCATTTGTTCATAAACTACCTTGCTTCTTGTCCATTTGTGTTGATACCTTATTAGCTTATTAGCTCTTTAGAGTTTTTAAATATGTAAAAGGATGTGATTTTAGTGTGTATTGAAATAACTGCGACTCCAATGCACGGTAGCACTTTAGATGGTTTTTTTAATGTAATACTTTAGATGTGATTTTAGTGTGTAATACTTCTTGTCGTATTTTAATAATATAGTTTTAATGTAATACTTCCTGTCATAAGTCTTCTTGTCTATGGTTTTAATGTAATACTTCCTGTCATAACTAAATATCATTTAAAACTGAATCCAAGTTTAAAAAAATGAAAATCTGAATGCAGAAAAACTAATTGCATAGATTGAAAAAAATATGAATGCACGAACTAAAAATCATCTAAATGCAGCTTCCAAAAAAAACTCAGTGTTGGAAAATAGAAAAGTCAATGCTGAAATACAACTTGTTTACAATTAGAATGCAGAAAGTTAAAACGGAAAAAATCTAAAAAACTGAAAACTCAATGTTGAAACACAACTTCCAAAAAAATGAATATATAAACTAAAAAACTGAAAATATGAATACAGAAAAACTGAAAAACTGAAAATTTTACAACATGTGAACATAGACGTTAGACGGTTATAAAATGAATGCAGAACTATCATGTTTACATAATGCAAAAACATGTTCCTTCGTTGAAGTTCTTTACAACTCTCTAGATGTATGACATTCACTCTAAAGTAGTGTTGAATTTCATTCGGGATTGCCAACTTTACTAATGCTAATAGATACCACTCAAACAAAAACCCCCAAATTTGGCCCCCATTATTTGAATCAACCCCAAAATAAATATTGGGACATAACTCTAAATGTGTAATGGACTTTTAGTTGCTTTGAAATTAGCATATGCGAGACTTGAACTCACATCTTTATGCGTGAGCACATCGCTTTACCATTTGAGCTAATAAGCTTGAAACCACATATATATGTCATCCTTAACATCTAAAGCTTTTCCAAACCAACATATATGAGATTGCCTATTAGTATGAACAACTTGTTAAAAAGCCTAAAGCTAGCTTCTTCAAACTTTACAAATCAACATAGGGAGTTCACCAATCTAATAATAACTAGTAGGTTCCCAAAGTAGTTATTTATATTTGAAAAAAAAATGTAGCAACATCTAAAACACCCTTCACAAACTAGTTGAACAAAACTCCCTGAAATCTAAAACCTGCAAGAAAAACACATGATTATTTAGGGTCAACCATAAATATAAATCCATAATCCAAATGCAGATTCCTAACCAAATGCAATCAATATCCAAAGGGTAATAAATTTTTGATGCCTGACCAAATTTGAAAAATCCAAACCCTAACTCACAGTGCAAGCCTTTAAATCAAAAAACAAATTCCTACCGATTAACCCTCAAATAAAAATCCTAAAAATCGATCGTAAGCCCAAAACTTTATACAAAGTACCTCTTCAATTCGACTAGCATTAACCCTCCTAGTTAGTGGTGGTGAAATCTTCATCGTGTTGACCTCCCCAATACAAGGTTGAAAAAGTAGTTCATCGTCAACGAGAACTAGGTTGAAAAAGTAGTTTCATCAGGGTCAACATTCATAATCTCCCACCCATAGTCACTCTTCCTTGAAAGAAATAGCAGATTTCTTAAAGAAATTTGAATCCTCTCTCCCTCTATCAAGTTGTCTTTCTCGTTTCTCCTCTACACATTGTTAATTTTTTATTATTATTTAAAATCAAGCACAAGTTAACGGTGAGGTTTATGCATTTAACGGAGGGACACGAGGTGAAAATTTTGTAAAGGTTTTGTAATGTTATGTGATACTTTCCTATGTCTTGTATGCTTGTTATTGTTACTTGTATTGTTGTGTGTATGCTTGTAACATGTATGTATATGATGATCATACATATTGCATATAAGAAACATATATACTATGTATGGATGCATACATTAGCATATACTCGACTGAGTTGTATTGAGCTATGAGAGCTTGATCCTCTAACAAGTATAAGTATAATGTATGGTGTGATAATACATAAGTAATATATGTTATATTATATGCTTAATATGTATAAGTGTAAGAGAGACTTTATATTCTCAGTTGTGGGCTTTAAGCCCATTACAGAGGAAAGGCCCATGATTGCCAAGATGAGCTTGAGGAGCCCATGAGCAAGAGCCCGGTTCCATCTTGAGCTCGGACTTTGTGGAACGCTGCGTTTTGCTTCGGTTGGAGCTCTCCCAGGTTGACCTAGCTATAAAAGCTCCTTGTGGAGCTTGTTGGCCATCGTACTGTTTTCGAGCTCTCTCTCTCTCTCTCTCTCTCTTCATCTTCTAGACGGTCTCTCTTCTAGGGTTTGTTAGGGTTTGGTGTTCCTCTCCCTTTGCCTGAAGTTCTCCGAGCGTGGAAGCGAAGAAGGTGGCCGGCGGTGTCCCTGGTGGTTCTCTGGTAGCCGATGCTCTAAGCTCTGGGTGGCAGCTCTCCTCTCTAGGCGATCTAGGGTTCAAGATCGAAAACTTCTTCGATCTCTTGGTTCCCACACAAGGGGATTCTCTTTCTCTCTTGCTTTCTGATCTAATGCATGTCTAGATCTAGGAGTTTTATATCTCTTTACTTGATCTATCCCTGTACGAACTCATTCTAGTGGATTTGGCCAACTCTTGAGGCCCCGTGGATGTAGGCATAGCCGAACCGCGTAAAATCTCTGGTGTTCGTTCTTTGGCTTGCTTGATTCGATCAGATCTGTATTTCTCTTGCTGGATTTCATACGCTTCCGCATATTTGCCTATCTCGTATTCGATCTTTAGGTTTTACGACGTGGTATCAGAGCTTGAGTGTCGCGTTCTTGATTTCCTGGCTCATTCTTGAGTTCTAGGGATAGAGAACGGACGTAGGTCCTCGGACGGTCTGAAAAGGCGACATCGCTGGTGCCGAACCCCCCCTACGTGACGTACCACACCCTTGTTTGCTAGATCTAGGGTTCTGTGCTTTATTTCTGGCTTCTGGTGTGTAGATTTGCCTTTATCTTGCTTGTTCATGCAATTTTTTTAGTAGATCTACTTGTTGTTGTTAAGATTCAAGGTTTTCTTCAATCTGTTATTGCTTTTATCCATATACTAACTTGGTTTCTTTGTTGTTTGCGAGGTACTGGTTACTATGGGTGACAAAGGCACCTATCTTAAGCCCTTCAATGGCCACACTGATTTTGCTATGTGGAAACTTAAGATGAAGGCACTCTTGATAAAAGAAAAATGTTGGGTTGATGTGACAAACAAGTTTCCTGATGGAACTTCAAAGGAAAAAATCTTGGAAACTGGTGAACAGGCCCACAGTGAGATAATGTTGCGCTTAGGAGATGAAGTTGCTAGACATGTTCTTAAATTTGAGACAGCTGAGAAGTTGTGGGATGGGTTGGAAGCCCTCTACTTGGTAAAATCTCTCCCTTCTCGAGTTAACATGTTCAATAAGTTGTTTACCTTTAAAATGGATGTGTCCTATCCTTTATCTGAAAATGGATGTGAAATTGTGTGCTTGGTAAACATACTAGGAAAAGTTTTAAGTCTTCTGTACATGTCTCAAATGCTCCTCTAGATTATATACATTCTGATCTTTGGGGCCTTGCCCAAGTTTCTACTGTTGGTCATAAAAGGTATTTCATGTCCCTTGTTGATCACTATAGCAGATATGTTGGGGTTTATTTGTTGAGAACTAAAAATGAGGCTTTTGAAACTTTCAAGGTGTGGAAAACTAGAGTTGAAAAAAGAAATTGGATTATCTGTGAAATGTTTGAAAACTGACAATGGATTGGAGTTTTGCAATTATGTGTTTAATGATTTATGTCAAGAGCATGGTATTAAGAGACATTTAACCATTCCTGGAACCCTTCAGCAAAATGGTACAGCTGAGAGGTTGAACATGACTCTTCTTGAAAAGGCTAGATGCATGTTAATCTCCTCTAGTTTGAAACATTGTCTATGGGGTGAAGTTGTGATTACTTCTGCTTATTTGATTAATAGAACTCCTTCATCTGTGATTACTTTTAAAACACTTTATGAGTTATGGACTAACAGAATCCCTAAACTTGATCATTTAAAACCTTTTGGTTGCACTGTTTTCTCTTATGTCAATCAAGGTAAGTTGGAACCCAGGTCACAGAAATGTGTGCTGATTGGGTATCCTGAAGGGGTCAAAGGTTATAAACTGTTGATTGTTCAACCTGGTGTTTATAAGACAATTGTGAGTAGGAATGTTATATTCAATGAGCATGAATTTCATTTTAAAAAGGCTTCTGCTTTTGTGTTACATGAGACTAACTTGCAGGAACATGAAAGTGATCAGTTCTATGTTCCAAAGAACATGGATTCTGACTCTGAAGATGAGTTTGACAGTGTTTTTTCTCCTACTCCATCCCCTCCTCTCTCTATTTCTACTCCTGCCCCTCCTGCTTCTGTGATTGTGCAACCTCACCAATTGGGTGGGGAAAATAATGAATATATGTTACCTTCCTCTTTTGTTTCTCCTATTTATGTGGATGAGGATGTTGTTGTTGAATCTATGTCCACTTCTGGTTCTGGCAATTCTAGTTCTTCAGATGCTCTTAGACATGATTTAATTGATTGGCAGTTGACTAGGGATAGGAGTCCTAAGACTGTCATCCCTAATAAGAGATTCATTAATAACATTCTTGAGTTTGCTTGTCTTGTTTCTTCTGTGGTTCAAAGTTATATTTCTGAAACTTATGAACAAGCCGTTAAATGTGCTCATTTTAAATTCTTGAAGCATGCTATGGATGAAGAAATAGATTATATGAGAGTTAATAAAACCTTGACTTTGGTTCCCAAACCTGCTGATGCTAGATTGATTGATTGTAAATGGATCTTTAAGCTTAAAGAGGGAATATCTAAGTTTGACCCCCTAGATACAAAGCTAGGTTGGCTGCTAAAGGTTTTACTCAAAGGGTAGGAGAGGATTACAGATCTCTGCTCCTGTTGTGAAATATGAGACTCTTAGATTGTTGCTTACTATAACTGTTGTCTATGACTTTGAGCTTCGACAAATGGATGTTAAAACTGCTTTTCTTCATGGTGACTCTGATGAAACTATATATATGAGACAGCCTAAGGGCTTCATTGATTCTGTTCATCCTGACTATGCCTGCTTGCTTAATAAATCTATATATGGCTTGAAACAGTCTCCACGTCAGTGGAATATCAAGTTTGATAGATGTATGAGGTTTAGCTTGGGTTTTAAGAGAAGTAAGTTTGATACATGTTTGTATTTCAAAGATTTAAAGCATGCTGGTTCTTTATTATATGTTCTTTTGTATGTTGATGACATCTTGCTTATTTCTAAGTCTCTTGATGACATTCTTGACATTAAAAAGAACATGCAAAAGCATTTTGATATGAAGGATCTAGGCATTGCTAAGAAAATTCTGGGCATGTAAATTGTTAGGGATAGAAAGCATAAGAAGCTTTGGTTGCATCAATGTGACTATGTTCAGAAAGTGCTTGATAGATTTCATGTGACCGGTGATAAAGTGAATAACATTCCTCTTGGTCCTTACCTTGACTTGACTAAGCTTAAAGAAAAAATGTCTATGGGTGAGTCTAAAAGGATGAAATATATCCCTTATGATGCTGATGTAGGGTATGTTATGTATGCCATGATATACACTAAACCTGATTTGGAATTTGCAATTAGCACACTTAGCAGGTTTATGTCTGAACATGTTGAGAAACATTGGTTGTCAATGAAATATCTGCTTAAATATGTTCTTGGATCTGTGAAATTATCTCTGTTATATGCTGAGCATTCTTCCTCTTATGATTTACATGGTTTTGTGGATGCTGACTATGCTAGTAACAAGGACACCAGGAAATCCATTACTTCCTATGTTTATACATGGGCTGGTAATTGTATTTCCTGGAAGTCCCAACAACAACCTATAGTTGCATTATCCTCCACCGAGGCAGAGTACATTGCAGCTACAGAAGCCTGTAAAGAGGCAATCTGGCTGCAGGGTATTCTGAAAGAGATTGAAAAGAAGCACTACACTACTGTTTTGCATATAGATAGTCAAAGTGCTCTTTACTTATGTCGTGACCCCATGTATCAATGTATCATGAAAGAACTAAGCATATAGACGTGAGATATCATTTTATAAGGGAAAAAGTTGAAGATAATGTGATTCATGTTAAGAAGATTGATGGTAGATATAATCCTGCAGATTTTGGTACAAAGATTGTTCCTCATGATAAGTTTTTGTACTGCAGGAACTTTCTCCATTTGGAGGAGCTCACCTGATCTGTTCCGTGAGCACGGGCTGAGGACGGACCCGGCAGAAGAATCCACTTGATATGAAGCTGAGTCTGCCCAGTGCAAGACTTAGAAAATTACAGGGGCATTTGTAATGTTATGTGATACTTTCCTATGTCTTGTATGCTTGTTTTTGTTACTTGTATAGTTGTATTGTTGTGTGTATGCTTGTAACATGTATGTATATGATGATCATACATATTGCATATAAGAAACATATATACTATGTATGGATGCATACATTAGCTTATACTCGACCGAGTTGTATTGAGTTATGAGAGTTTGATCCTCTAACAAGTATAAGTATAATGTAATAATACATAAGTAATATATGTTATATTATATGCTTAATATGTATAAGTGTAAGAGAGACTTTATATTCTCGGTTGTGGGCTTTAAGCCCATTACAGAGGAAAGGCCCATGATTGCCAAGAGGAGCTTGAGGAACCCATGAGCAAGAGCCCGGTTCCATCTTGAGCTCGACACTTTGTGGAACGTTGCGTTTTGCTTCGGTTGGAGCTCTCCTAGGTTGACCTAGCTATAAAAGCTCCTTGTGGAGCTTGTTGGCCGTCGTACTGAAGTTCTTCGAGCGAGGAAGCGAAGAAGGTGGCCGACGGTGTCCCTGGTGGTTCTCTGGTAGCCGACGCTCTAAGCTTTGGGTGGCAGCTCTCCTCTCTAGGCGATCTAGGGTTCGAGATCGAAGACTTCTTTGATCTCTTAGTTTGCACACAGTGGGATTCTCTTTCTCTCTTACTTTTTACTTGATCTGTCCCTGTGCGAACTCATTCTGGTGGATTTGGCTAACTCTTGAGGCCCCGTGGATATAGGCATAGCCGAACTGCTTAAAATATCTGGTGTTCGTTCTTTGGCTTGCTTGATTCGATCAGCTCTGTATTTCTCTTGCTCGATTTCATACGCTTCCGCATATTTGCCTATCTCGTATTCGATCATTAGGTTTTACAGATTTATCTCACGAAATATGCTATATCTCAAGGATTTCTGGTGAAATTTCCGTTTAAAAAACATAACAAAGTGCTGGGCAAAGGCGCAAAGCTACATTTACTCTTCTAATTACAGTTGTAAGTAGTACTTAACCAAACGAACATGGTGAAGGCAGAAAAAAAAACCCTTAACTTTCTGCTGTCATTTACTACAACTACTTCCTACTTTTTTTTCTGGTAAAATAATTTACTACAACAATTAACTAACATAATCAGCAAATCTACAGTCTTCAACAATGAATTCTTACCCTCTGCAGTCAGCAATTTGATATCAAGGTGGCAGCTGCACAAAAATTTCGCCATCCTTCTCGACAAACTCCACATCGGCGTCAATATCATACTCATCGGTGTCATGAGTATGTGCTAAATCAAACCCACTCTCACCCTCACAAGCACCACCACCACCACTATCATCATCATTATCCCAATTGTCTTGATACTCGTATCTTGTGCCTCTGGCTTCACCCAAATCTGTCTTCTTGACAATCTGTGAGAATCTCCGTCTATTCACACTGACTGATTTGCGCTTCGTCATCCTCCCACCTCGAATGTGTGGTTCAACTCTGGGTACTGCATTCCCAGATGGAGCTTGTTCATCTCCGGAATCGGTAGGAAACATGGAAACGAAAGGCCCGAAATTACTAGTACCACTCACGTCCTGCATCCGTGAAAACCCCAAAGGAAAGCATCCGAAGCAATCGAAGTGGTCGCCCTGCTTCAATCCAGGAGGCGTGCTCGAAATGGAGGCCCCATGGAACGCCCGCCTACAATTCAGATTCTGGCACCTCAAGGAGAAACCCTCGTAAACGGCAGCGTACTCGTATATACAGTAACAGTAAGGGCAAGAGGTCCAGAAGGTCTCACCGCTAGGTCGCTCGGTTGCGAGGGCTCTGCCAAGGTCGGCATCAAACTCCGATTTCTTGTCGGGGTTGGACAGCACCATCCAGGCGGCCCAAGCGGACTTCATGGCTTCATTGGCGATGGGGAATTCGGGCCTGAGAGGATCAAGGAGAAGGTGCAGGGACTTGAATTTGGAGCGGATCGAGTCCAGGTCAGCGCAGAAGGTGTCGACGCCGAGAACTGAGTACCAGTTAGGTGAGGAGCCCGAGCCTAGGGTTTGAGAGGATGCGAATAGGACATCTGAGACGGCAACAATAAGGGAGGAGCGATGGCGAAGGGGGATGTCAGAGGCGTCGGAATGGAGAGATTCGAGGGCGTATTGGCTGCTGAGGGAGTAGTTGCGGAGGCGGAGGTGGTGCTCGGCGAGCTGTAGCAGCTCTGAGGGGGATAAAGAGTGGGTCTCATCGTCTGCGTCCATCTCTCCGCGGGATATGTTTGCAGGAAACAGATTAGGGTTTGTAGCCAAGTTGAGGTTGAGGGGAAGTCGGGCGGAGACGGGCCCTAATGGGCCTTACGGCCCGCCCAACCCTTTTTACCCAGCCCATTGGATAATTTCTGCAAGGTATGTACATAAAAAAAAAAAAACTATAGCATGTTCTTTAACTATCTATTACTGTATATGAAAAGCTTATACAAATTGGAATTCCTTGCACTGCATCAATAATATACACATTATATCAATATGAACTTTATAGCAGTAGCGTTTTACATTTTTGAACGAGCTTGTTTTTTATTTGAAACTACAACACAAGATTAATTGAGGTTAGGTAGCTCATTTCGTGGAGGGTTTGATTCGGATTGATCAAGCGAACAGAACACTTCTTCGGTATTCTCCAAGTGCCCATATCGGGAAAACATTTCGGTATGCTGCATAATTTAGAGTGCACGTCTTCATAAACACACCAGTAATTTCCTACCAATCAAACATATAACATAAGATTAGATGGCATATATAAGCAATAGAAAGAAAATGTTGGTTATAAATTCTAACTTTCTAAGGTATATACCTGTTGTGGGAAATCACCATCTTCTTCAACTTGTGAGTTGATCAATACTTTCACACCTCTTTTAATAGGTGTTGGATCAATCTCCGCCTAGTGATCATAAGCAAATGTTAATGCCGCGAACATACGAAAATTCATCAAATTGTAAAGCTTAGTTAGCTAGACATAAGGAGTTTTATGAGTATGTATATATCTGAACCTGTCCTGCCTTGATAAGAGCTAACAATGCCCATGATGTCTGAACCAAATTTGACTTGTTTCCTTGTATGTTTGTATATACCTAGTTCATGGATCCATTAGTTAGTCAATCAACAAACACAAGTGAATATTCGTGTTCAATAAGAACATATATATACCTTATTTGTGCTTGATAGATAGCTCTCTCCCCAACCACCATCGGGTAGTTGCTTCGACAATAAAAACTCGCAAGCCTTGAGTAAAGCGGGGCAGTTCTTATAGTTCATCCCACATGATGTGAGTGCATCCACAGCGAACCATGTTCCGTAGGTGAAGCATATGCCCCAACAACCCGTCCTATTCCAAATATTGTTAGTTGCAAAGATGTTAAAGTAATTTACATATATAATTAATGTGAAGTTGTTTAATTTATATATAGGAATTAGGAAACCTACCATGAACCATCAGAGTTTTGTGTGTCAACAACATATTGAAGTGCCCTTGTGATACAACTCTCGATTTCGTGTCTTCGATGCCCTGGGTGTAGCTTCTTGAAAAGGGCCAAACCTTGAATAGCCGATGATGTGCACTCTACATACCTTCATTTGGATCAATTACTTGGTGAGATGTTGAGATCTCACTAAAAAAGTGGAAGTGATGAGTAAGTTGATGAAATGCTACAAAGCCTATACAACTTACTCTCTTTCAATTAGGACATCTTCAAAGAACTCTGTAGGATTGAATTTCTGAAAGGGATGCACAGATGTAATTTGTTAGAATTACGTGTTCATCGATCATAGCTAGCTAGTGTGCTTAATGTGTCTCGACTCTTCAAGAACTCACCTCAAGCCACCGATATGCTCGTTGGGGCTCCCAAGCCGGAAAGCCTCCATTGTCACTCTGCAAAAACAACACAAATCAACCATTTGAGTTCAATGACATGATACAATATGTTGAGATATTAAAAGGAAAAGAAAAAGAGTATGCCTAGTATATATGTCAATCAGCTACTCCTATTGTCAATTGGTTTTATAATGCAACCTCACTGATCGAGCTTATACATTATTACACGTTACCTGAAGTGTGAGGATAACATTTACGGCATCATAGAGTCGCTCTTTCTCAATCTTTTCGCCCACAAGTTCTTCGGGCATTTGTGAGAACAATAATGAAACCTATGTAAGAAAATGAAGAGCCATTTTAAGCATTAAATTCAAATTTTGTTGTATGGATTATATGACAATGATGAGTATGAATCAGTTCTATTACCTTGAGTCCTTCAGCAGTGCAATCTGATACTTGCCAACCATGATCTTGCATCGAGAAAGTCCATGCGCCTTTGTTTGTATGTCGATACATTTCTCTGAAGTTTCCAGATGGGTTTTCCCTGATCTTGTATATCAAGATTTGGACATTCGAAAAAATGATTAGTTTAGGCCTCGTTTGGTATCGCTATAAACTGAAGCTTGAAGTATGAACACATATATATACCTGTGAAGCTTTGACGAAGTCGTGTGATTTTCGGAGAGTTTCCCCGTACTCTTTAGTAAGATTGCTTGACATGATTGCTTGGATTGCAAATGCAGCATCCCACATTTGGCTCCCAAAGCTCTGTAATTTCAACTATTTACTCTATGATCTCCTCAAAACTTACTCATGGAATCTATAAAGCCTATATAGTTAGTGAAACACTTAGACATATAACACATTACCTGCATCTTCATGCCATCTTCGGCTACCCAAAAGTAGTCGGGTATTCGAGCCAGATGAAGCTTGTAAGCGTCTGAATTCGGTTCTTCAACCCAACAAGCAATCAGACACAAAATCTACAAACATTATCAACACCAAAAAATCAGTGAGCTACCATAATCATTAATCAGTATAAATTTAAATAAAGATCGAAGTATATAAATATGGTTACATAATTAGGGCTCGTTTGGTTGAATGCGGGAAGTACATTTTCCGAGAACTTACTTCCCATGAATTGAATTTCCGTGAAATGTATTTTCCATGAATTGAAAAAAGTTGTTTGGTTGAATTTTGGTTTTTAGAAATATAAATAGGAAAATAAAGAAAATTATACTAAAAAATGGTGGAATTGAACTTCTTACAATTTGGAGGAATTGAAATTATTGAAAAGTTGAATTCATATGTCTTCCTGTCAACCAAACGTAGGAATATATCTACTTTCTAGGCTTTTAAACTGGGTTTTTAACTAATGTTATTAAAGTACCTTTTCAACACATCCAATAGTGAGATATCTACTGTTGATGTCTTCATAATGGATGTGTTCCATGGCAACCTTCATTGCCTTCTCCCTCAACTTTGAGAAGGGCCACCTCTTCAAAATTGGCTCCCCAACGTTACGAAGTAGTCCCCATAGCATGTCTTGGGCCAGTGGATGTGGGTAATATAGATCCTCCTATAAGTATATCATAACAAAACACAATTAAACTTTTAGTATTCGATCATTTGGCAACGAAACTAGCTTGAGTCGGATAACCAAATGATGTACCTTAGCGCAAGTGTTGCGCGCAAGGTTCCAGTTGACGAGGTGGTAGGGCTGCACGTAGAGCTCTTGGCGAAGCTCTTGGATCAAGGGAGTGATTTTTCCGACGAACCTCTTGCCGTAGAGGTATGACATGGGCATGTACACCAATCTACAATAGGACAACATTTTCCCTGCATATGCCCAGTAAGCCAACCTGGGATAAATTTTTCTCCTTTCATATCTGAAAAGCTTCTGCAGATGATCAAATTTGGGAGAGAAAGATCGAGATCTTATTCATGGAGGTGGGGAATGGGTTACAGGCTCCATTGTAGAGAGCTGTCAAAATGAATTAGTTACAAATGCTGCTATTACCCCCTTTATTTATAATGCTCCAAGACTCTCTAACCAACTCTCTTTATTGTTAGCTAAATTACAATCAGGTGTGTGCATCCTCACCAAGACTAAGTATGCACACTCTACATCCCCCCCTCAAGTAGGACTTGGGTGAGTTAACACAAGGCCTAACTTGGAAGAAAGGAACCTGTGTTGTTGCTCCCCTAATGGCTTAGTGAGGACATCAGCGAGCTGCATACTCGAGCGAACAAATTTGGGAGACAGGAAGCCTTCCAAATACCGATCTCGGACATAATGGCAGTCCAACTTGAGATGTTTTGTCCGCTCGTGAAAAACGGGGTTAGCAGTGATGTGGATGGCCGCTTTATTGTCACAATACAAGGGAATAGGAAGGGGAATTGTGATCTGCAGATTTTCAAGCAAACTGTGTAGCCAAACAACCTCACTAGATGTGTAAGACATGCTGCGATATTCAGCTTCAGCGGAAGACTTAGACACCGTCTTTTGCTTCTTAGTCTTCCAAGAGACTAAGGACGTACCCAAAAACACGCAGTAACCTGTCACAGACCTTCCAGAAAATGTACAAGTGCCCCAGTCGGCATCACAATAGGCTGACAAATTGAATTCACCGCCAACTGGATAACATAAACCCAGATTGACTGATCCTCTCAAATACCGAACAACATGATGAGCAGCTTGAATGTGAGGTAGACGAGGTGAAGTTAAGAACTGACTAAGGTGTTGGACAGCAAACGATATGTCAGGTCGAGTCAAATTGAGATAAAGAAGCCGACCGATGAGACGCCTATATGTCTCGGGGTCAGGCAGTAACTCACCATCTTCGGTAGAGAGTTTTAAACCTCGAGGTAAAGGGAAAGCAGCTGGCTTACAGTTATCCATATGGAGATCCTTGATGATGTCAATGATGTATTTGCGTTGGTTGAGTAACATACCAGCTGAAGTCCTAGACACCTCTAAACCCAGAAAATAGCGAATGAGCCCCAAATCCTTTATTGTAAACGCTGAGTGCAATGAGGCTTTAATACGATTAATGATGCCAGAATCAGTCCCTGTGATGATCAAATCATCCACGTACACCAGAGCAGCAATCAATCCATCATTCGGAAGTGTCATGACAAATAAGGAATGATCGTACTTTGATTGGGAAAAGCCCTGCTTCTGGAGGAACTTAGACAGCTCTAAATTCCATTGTCTCGAAGCCTGTTTAAGGCCGTATAAAGAGCGTTTCAAGAGACAAACCTCTCCATCTTTAGCCTTAGAATAACCCTCCGGAGGTAGCATATAAACCTCCTCATCAAGAGTGCCATGAAGGAAGGCGTTATTTACGTCTAATTGATAGACCGGCCAAGCACGAGTAGCAGCAATAGCAAGAAACAAACGTACTGTTGTGAACTTGGCAACGGGGGAGAAGGTATCTTTGTAATCTTTTCCCTTAATTTGGTTGTAACCTTTTGCAACCAAACGAGCCTTGTAACGCTCAACTGACCCATCAGGGCGAAATTTGACCTTGAAGACCCACTTGCTACCAATTGCTTTCTTTCCCGGAGGCAACTGTGTAAGAGCCCAAGTGTTGTTTTTGTCAAGAGCACTGATCTCGTTTTGCATTGCCTCAACCCAGTGCTGTTCCTTTGAAGCTTGAAGGTAGGTAGTAGGTTCAAGGACAGACAAAACATTGTTCAATGAAGCCACG
The DNA here is from genome assembly GCA_037127255.1 of Persicaria tinctoria. Taxonomy (NCBI): domain Eukaryota; kingdom Viridiplantae; phylum Streptophyta; class Magnoliopsida; order Caryophyllales; family Polygonaceae; genus Persicaria; species Persicaria tinctoria. Next base: position 16,952,868 of record JBANSL010000012.1, read on the forward strand.
AAATCAGGTGAGTAATGGCAAGTATTGCCCAGAGAAGTGGCCATGAATGTCTGAGAGCCATCACTTATAGATGGCAAGGTGCTGCAAACGAAATCTCGAAGGTAGGAGGGGCGATTAACCTGCCTAGATGAACGACGAGGACCACCAACGTCATTCGAAGGGAGCTCATTTGCTGCTAAGGGCACAGGCGGAGATGACATTGTGGTAGGAATAGAATCAGAAGCTTGATCAGGCACCACATCCTGTGGTGAATGAGCAAGACCAAAATCAGATCCCGATGCCAGAGGGGGACTGGATGGCTCAACCATTGAATCAACAGAATCAGTTGGCGACGTTGATCTGGACGGATGGGGACCGACAGCAGGATTAACTAGGGGCATAGGGCCTGAAGAAGATGACGACGAAGGCGAAGGATTAGCAAAGGGAAAAACCTCCTCAGAAAACACAACCTCTCTACTGACAAAGACCTTCTTAGTTTCCAAATCATATACCCTATAGGCCTTCTGCCCCAAAGGGTAACCAAGAAACATACAACGAATGCTTTTAGCTGCAAATTTGTCTAATTTACCATTGTTAACCAAGACGTGACATAAGCACCCAATCACACGAAGCTCTGTGTAACAGGGAGGCTTGCCATATAGCATTTCAAACGGAGTTTTCCAACTCAGAACTGCAGAAGGTAAGCGATTGATAATATGGGTAGCTCCCAATATACAATCTCCCCAAAACGTCAAGGGCAAATTAGCTTGGAACCGAATCGCCCTTGCAGTGTCAAGAAGATGACGATGCTTACGTTCCACTCTACCGTTTTGTTGGGGAGTATACGGAACCGATCGATGATGCTCAATACCCTTGGAAGCAAATAAGCCCAAACAAGATTCATTGATGAACTCACTGCCATTATCAGTTCGGATTTTCTTAACCCTGCAATTGAACTGATTCTCAATCAATATCAGAAACTCAGTGATGACTCGACAAATCTGTTGCTTGTTCTGAACTAATCGAGTCCAGGTGGCTCGACTTTTGTCATCAAGTATGGTAAGAAAATAACGTGCACCATCCCTGTTTGGGACACGATAGGGACCCCATAAGTCCAAATGTAACAATTCAAACAAATCTGAAGCCACAGAAACACTTTTACTAAACACTGTCTTGTGTTGTTTGGCCCTAGCACACACATCACAAACTAAATCTGAAACTGTGAATCCTTTACATTCAGCAATGTGATGCATCTTAGAAATGGAAACATGTCCCAATCTAGCATGAAGCAAGCCATGACTAGATGTAGATCCCAGCTGATTACAACTGGTATTATTTGGGATTTTATTTACAGTAGAAAGTAAATTGGACAAAGCTAAACTTCCATCAGCCACCACTGTCTTGTATAAACCGGCAAATCTTTTCCCAGCAAAGCTTACTCGACCACTTCTAGGGTCCTGAAAATAGCACATCCGTTTAGTGAACACAGCAATCAGATCTGTATCATCACAAATTTTCCCCACAGATAGCAGATTTTTGTTGAATTCAGGCACAAATAACACATCACGCAGCAAAATCTCATCATTCAGTTTCAAGGTTCCAGTAAGATGAACAGGCTTAATTGACTTATCAGGTAAGCAGATGTAAATAGAACGATCAAGTTTCTTAACCTCCTTAAGCCAATCAAGATGACAAGTCATATGATCGGAAGCCCCCGAATCAATTATCCAATCGGAAGTAACATGAAACTGATTTTCAGAAGCAGTGAAACAATAGATTGTGGTTGTACCTGAAAAGTGACTCATCGCACTGTCATCAACCTTGCCTTTGCCCTTCATGATCCTGATAAGCTCCTGACAAACTGTATTAACAAAGGCAGGGTTAAGATGTGCATTTTGAAGACCAGATTCATCAAGAAGATGACCTCCCAAAGGAGTATCCACACTGAGTTCAGACGCAGCAGTATTAGCAGATTTTTTGACATCCTTCCCTCCTTCTTTGGCTTTGATTTCCAGATACCAATCGGGATAACCGATTAGCTTGAAGCACTGGTCCACAGTGTGCCCCTTCATGTTGCAGTGAGAGCACTTCCTGTCACTTTTATCAGTCCGGCCCCTTTTCGAAGGACCTGCACCATTCTTGTCATTGTTCTTGACCTCAGAGTTCCCTCTAAAGCTTCTCCCAGCATTAAGAGCACTAGTCTCTCCTTGAGGTACCAAACTCGTAACAATCTTCTGACGCTCAACCTGTTGAGCAAGGTAATATGCCCTGTTGACTGAAGGCAAGGGCTCCATGGATAGGACCTGGTTCCTGACTGCCTCAAATCCATCATTGAGGCCAAGGAGAAACTCCATCAATCTGTTCTTATTCTGCAGCTCAAGAATTCGCTTCAACAAATTACATGAGCAATGTTTTTCAACAGCGCCACAAGTACACTCTGGAATTCCTTCCAGATTATCAATTTCGTCCCAAATTCGCTTTCTCTTTCCATAGTACTCAGCCACCGACTGGTTTTCTTGCACCTGACTGCTCAATTCTCGCCTCAATTGGAAAACTAGCGGTCCATTGGTCTGACCAAAGCGTTCAGCAACTTCATCCCAAAGTTGCTTGGCGGATTTCGTGTACATAAATCCCTCAGAGATAGATCCAATCATTGAATTCACAATCCAGCAACGTACCATATAGTCGCAGCGAATCCACTGCATATACTCCGGCGTGCCGAGATCTGGAAGCGCCACGCTTCCATCAATAAATCCGAGCTTGAATTTCGCTCCTAAGGCCATTCTTACGCTGCGACTCCAACTCAGGTAGTTCGATCCGTTGAATTGGCTCGAAACTAGCTGTGCTCCAGGGTGATCCGAGTTGGACAAGGCCAACGGATCATTGATCACGCGACTGGTGACTTCGCCGGAAACAACGCGATCCTCCGATTGTGAAATTCTGTCATCAGCCATCCTTGATCTCAGATTTCAGAACGGAATTGAGAATCGCAGTACTGGAGAAGCAAGATCTTAACAAACAAAGATTTTCGGAAGGAAACCGAAATCCGAAAAATACGAACGAAAAATCTCAAGAAAACGAGTAGAAAAAGGAAATCAGGAGTTTAATCAAACTGCAGAGAAGCTTGACATTGCTCTGATACCATGAAAAGCTTCTGCAGATGATCAAATTTGGGAGAGAAAGATCGAGATCTTATTCATGGAGGTGGGGAATGGGTTACAGGCTCCATTGTAGAGAGCTGTCAAAATGAATTAGTTACAAATGCTGCTATTACCCCCTTTATTTATAATGCTCCAAGACTCTCTAACCAACTCTCTTTATTGTTAGCTAAATTACAATCAGGTGTGTGCATCCTCACCAAGACTAAGTATGCACACTCTACAATATCTCAACAATTTAGGGGTAGTCATAATGATAGAGTACGTAATTCAGAGGTAGAACGAATCTCGTCCGGTTCATGACCTGTTCCTAAAATGATTCGTACTCTAAATCTTTTGGTATGAACGTCATTTTATTGGAATATAATAAAAATCAAACTAGTACACAAAACCCAAAATAGAAAATACTTCATCGGTTCAAAAAAAAATATTGTTTAATATTTATGTACGTTTTTTAAGGATAATAAAAATTAGTATATAAAATATCTATTTTTTAAATAATTTTTTTAATAATTTCGTAATTTATTAAGAAAAATTATATACAAAATAGATATTTTATATATTTTTTATCATCTTAAAAAAAAAACTAAATAATTATAAAAACATAACTTAGTATGGGTTTAAAAAAAAAAGGTAATTAGTACCGGGATGAATGGGAGACATTTTAGGGAGCAGCCAAAACTCCGGCGGCATTGGATTGCAGCCGTCCCACTCATAAACTCCGAGCACCTGCGCCGATTTATCTGAATTTAGAAATGCATTTAATTTTAACATATTAATAAATTTAAACGTAATTAAAATTAGTTAAAAATACCGTGAGCCAGAACTTGCCCCAGGAGGGAACTCCGACGGCCCCACCGTGGCTGAGGATCCACTCGCGGCCTCTGGAGGCGGCGCTTTGGTGGCCGTCGTTATCGGGGGCTTCGCCGAGCAGCCTGAGGGCGATGTAGCTAAGCGTCGAACCGAAAACGGAGCTGTGGCCTTCTATGTGCAGCCCCCACCCTCCATCTTCATTCTACCCACCATACCATATCAAAATCATCAACTCAACAATTTCACAAAGAAATTGTAATTTCTCACAACAAAAAAAAAGAAGAAATTAAGCAATACGGATGGGTGTTAATTTATTTATTTGATCATTAATTATAATTTATTATTGGTTTTTCTATCTTGTGAGGTACTAAATTGGGAAATATTTCCTAAAAAATTCAAACGATCCTAAAAATCTAATTATAAAAATTAGAGTCTTATCTTATATCATTTCATAGAAAATCGATTTACTATATTTAGGATACCTGATGATTATAGATGTAGCGTTTGATCTCCGTTTGGTGCTCATGTGATAGAACGGTGTTTAGTCCTCCCGTCACGTATAACGCCAGCACCTGTACATTTTTTTTTGATTTAATTAAATTACTCATCATATAATTTTTTTATGACTATTTGTGATATAAAAAACTTAATTCGACAAAAAAAAAAATTGTGATATGAAACTGATTACGAATTAGCCAATTGTTTTTTTTACTACTTGTGATAAGAAACTAATTACGGTATGAATTAGCCAACAAATAAGCGTTGTCATATATGGTGGTTATTTTTTATAACCAATTTGACTTATAAATTTGGGAGTCGTATCGTTTAACTTTTCAAAATATATTTTAAAAAAGTAAAACCTATATAAAATATCAACTTTTTTAAAATTATTTTTTTACAACTTAATATTTGTTGGTAACAAGCAAATCGACAATATAAACTCACGAGAGGGGGAAGGAAGAACAAGGGGCCGGCCGACTCGGCAGGCCAGTGGCCGTCGTGGGCTTGGAAGCTCGACAAGTATCCGATCGCCCTCCTTAGTGTCTTCGTCACCGCCTCCTCCGTCACATCATCCTCTCCTTCCACCTTCACGGCCGCTTCCAACGGCCGCACCCCTCTTGCCCCATTTTCTTTTCTCAGCTGCAACATCCACACATGATATATAAATAACTAGTGTAATTCCCGTGTCAGAAATAATGGTAAATAAAAACGTACTTGCAATCGCATTAGGGCATCGGAGCTTTGCTTGGTGACAAAGCGGTTGGACGCGAACTCTCGACGGAGGCGGTCGACCTCGTCCCGCTCCTCGAGGGTGCCAGCGTCAGGGTCGAACTCCCAATGCTGGCGGCCGACGTGGTTGTTGACGGTCATCAGCCATTTCCCGCCTTCCGCCACCTTCAACTTCCACATGATATCTGATCGGAGGATCTTATGCTAAAAACTTTAGCTTTACCAAACTTGATTTCTTATCTTTTTCAACTCCTTAATACAAGAAGATTTTGTTTAGTGCATTCAAGAAATGTGGTTGAAATCCGCAAGAAACGATATATGAGAGACTCTTTTAGTGATTTTTTTTGATGAAATGGGTAACCCCTTTGGTTTGCCCTTTTATAGGGAAGGAATTATTTATTTATTTATTTATTAATGATAATATATATAATTTGAGATCATATAATATATAGTGGAATTTGGATGACGGGATCGTATCGGATGGTGATATTGGAGTGTATATATGTGTAAATCGACGTCGTAATTTGTTTTATTATTGTTTAGGGACATTGGAAAGCAAATTGTTGAATATATATTGGCAAATCTTATATTCTTGTGTACGTATTAATTTAATATACTGGGGTTGATTCGAATTTGATGAAAAGTGAAAACAAAGAATATACTAATAATTAAAAAATTGACTTAAATGGTTTGCCCACTGCAAGCTAAAAATTGACTTTTTATATAGGTTAGATCCACGTTTCCAGATATCATAATTAAATATAAGAAACTTGTTAAATTAAATATAAGAAACGTTTTAGCTCTAGGTTTTCTATGTTTTATCTTCCGTTGTTTGTGGTTTTCTATGTTTTATCTTCCGTTGTTTGTTTTGCCTGATCTTTTGAACCTTTTATGTATTTGTTATATTTTAACGGTTTGTCGTCTACTGACTTATTAGCCTCTCAAACTTCAGTCTTGTTTAAATTAGGGGCGGATCCATAAATTTTTTCAGGGTGAACACAATTTTTTTTGGATAATTTTTATATTATTTTTATTTAAAATAATTATTAAAAAATATATATATGAAACGATTATCTTAAATTTGTAAGAAAAATTATAATTATTTAATTGTAAAATATTATATAAATTATAAGAATTTTAAAATAATGGAAAATGGATCAAGGAAAAAATAAATGAAAAATATATGTCTAGTGAGATTTGAACAAGGGTTGATTGAATTCTATTTAAAATGGGATGAGCATAACCACTAAGACACTAAAGATACTTGTATTTTACCTTTAAATTTTTTTACATAACACATACTATATTCTTGTATTTTTTTCGGGACCCTTGGATCCGCCCTGGTCTAAATTCGAATTTTTATTTAATAAAAAAAATAGGAAACTTGTATTATTTTAAAATATTAAAAAACGATTTTTAAGGGTTTCCTTTTGTAATAAAAAAATACAAAAAAAAATCAACAGCAACATTCTCAAGATATTCCACTTCGAGCAGGGTTTGAAGTAGTGACGGGGTCAGAAGATTTTCAGAGCGGGCACAATTATACATGTATGATATCGCTTTAGATTAAATCGACATAAATAAGTTTATATAATACAATAATAAATGATGTTATTTTAGGATAAAATGTCATCAACTCAAGCTAGCTCATTCGAATCTAAAAACGAGCCGAGTTCGAGCTCATCCCGAGCACGAGCCGAACTCGAATTTGCTCATTTTACTCGTTTTAAAATGTAATTACGTTTTTAGCTCAGGTTTTATTTTTACCCCACCCTCTCCCAAGGCCAGTTCTCCGTCTTCGCATAAACGATTCTATCCATCAACTTCGAATTGACACTTATATTAATTATCATCTTAGAATTGCAGCAAATTAAATGAAGGTGGTTAGGAATTACGTTTTCAAAAGACGATGGTTAGGAATCGAGTAATAGATTTGATGAAATGAATTAAACCATTACATTATTTTCTTAGAGTTGAAACTATTTGGAATCGAGTGATGGATTTGCTAACTTTAATTAGCCTATTTGGAAATCAGACAGGGAAGGTTTGTCTTAGTCATTATGTTTACTATTTAATTAGCCAATTTATATGGATGTTTTTTCAGGGCCTCGATGTGGATGCTTTTTAGTCATTTTACTCGTTTGTTGATTTTTGAAAGTGGATCTAATTTCTCTATCCATCTTCGTTGAAATTGGGCTTCTATGCCTTCGATTCGTGGGTTCCTATTCGGTCGAACTTGTCTCTGCCCGGGTCGGTTGCTGTCAACCTAGACTCCGGTCTTTGTCTGGTGGCACTTGTCTCGGGCGGTTCATGCCCTTTGTACTTCGTGGCTTCCTGGCGGCTCTTCAGCCTGGGTGGTCCGCAGATCTGTCTACGCACTCTCCTCCCGTTTCCGTGGCCAGGGCTGGTGAGTGCGTCGCCTCTCCCTTTGTCTAATTCGGGTGGTCGCGGCCTCTTCTGTATCCATTCGGTCGAACGATGATCCGTCGCTGGATGCCTTAGTCTCCATTGGTGCCTCGCTCCCCCTGTCCCCTTTGGCCGGCGGTGTGTCACCGGTGGTTTTGCTTCGGCCTCTAGTGGTACGGCGTTCTAGTTTTCCCCTTCAGACTGAGCATTGCTCTCTCTTCATTGCGGGCCCTTGATTTGTCCTTTGGACCCAAGACAAAGTCTTGGGTCCAAATCCGACCCGTTGGAATTTGGAGAATTTTAAATAAAATTAAAAGCTAGTAATTTTAATAAATAACTAAAATAAATAATTCTCAATGGGTTTTTTGTAATTCCCGGTTGGATTTCTAGTGCGTTCGATTCAGGCGGTGGGGTGTTCTACGTTTGGTGTGACAAGACTTTCTTCTCCGTTTGATGGGATTCTGGCGGTCGAAGTCGGGATAGGATGGGATCGTGGTAGTGTGTATGAATGATTCCTATGAGGTTTGTCTTCACTGCCCACAGGTGCCTCTTGATGTGCCGCTGGCCTACGGTGCTGCTTTTTGCTGTGCTTGGCTTCGTCTTTAGTCTACATCCTCGTCTTGTTCGGTTTAGTTGTTTTCGGTCTTGCCTTTGTAGAGTCCTGGCCTGTTTTTTGCAACTTCTTTGTATTTTTATGTTTGTTTTGACGGGTTTCCATCCGCCGACTTGTCGACCATCGAGGTTCAGGTTTATCTGATCTCGAATTGTTTCCTAATAAAAAAAAAAAGAGTGGGGGGTTAATGAGGAGGCCCATGGACCCTCACAATACATGATTTAGTTGAAAGTTGTGTGTATGAGAAATACCAATCATACGGAGAAGGAAGTTGGCCCATAAACCCTCACAATAAATCCATGGGTTGTGAGTTTGTGACTTGTGTAGCATCATAAATATTGTTGTTGATCAAAATTTACTTACTAAAATAAAATATCTTATTTTTTTTTAATATTTTTTTTTACAAAGAGGATAACCCATCTTTGTAGGTAAATCCCGATGCATCATGAAACCGGCTTGCGTCGATCGATTAGACTCAATAGTAAAAAACAAGGTGAATCTTAATTTTTCCACTCATGAGAAAGAACAGAGGCAGAAATTGAACCCACAACCTCCCATTAATCGCTCCTTATTAGACCTGTCAAAGCATAACCCGACTCGAACGTTCGAAATTTTTTGGGTCAAGACCCGAAAATTTTGACCCGAATTTTTTTTTCGACCCTAACCCGAAAACCCGGCAATTTTTCGGGTAATCTAGGTTTCGACCCGGCGACCCGATGTGACCCGGGAATTTTGACCCGATTTACCCGGTGACCCGATCGACCCGGTTGATTTATAATTAAATATAATTAAAAAAAATTATATTTAATTAAAATTTATTGCAAAATTATCAAATTATGATTTTTTTAATTTAAAAAAAGAAAAAATTGACAAACCCGAACCCGCACGAAACCCGGTCAAACCCGAGTTCTAGTCAACCCAAAAAACCCGAAACCCGTTTTATCTGAGACCCGACCCGAACCCGACCCGATTGACCCATTTGACAGATCTACTCCTTATCATTGAGCCACCCGACACCCCATTATGATCACTTTCTATAAATATAAATAAAATAAAATTGGAGGGAGTATAATGGTTAATAATTAGGGTCCCCTCCATTCTGCCGCACAAGATAAGACTTTAAAGAATCGCAGGGAACAACCACGTGAATGACGTCGCCCCACTCTAAATGTAAACAGTAAACATGATTTACTACACTACAAGTCTACAACACATTGGGCCATCTTTATGGAGCCAATTCCGAGTGTCGACCATACAGCGAAAAAACTATGGAGAATTAAATAATTCAAAGATGTTAAGTATCAATATAATTAACGAGTATGCACCAAGATCGGGTGTTATATGCAATCATATGGAATGAATCTATGATCCGTTTACTTCATAATCTGACACGTGTTAAATAATCATTACGGAAACAAATAACACAACATTTAACCGTCTATAGTGTTTTTAAAAATGCTCAACATTTAACCTAAATGTAGGCTTTGTTTGGCACCAAATCGCACTATTAACTAGCTTTTTGGAACTTCTGATTTTGGAATTATATAAGTTTAAATGAAATAAATATAAGATTTTGATTTAATTAGCTTGAGGTTTTTCCACCACTATTCACCCAAACTTTTTGCAGCTTTTAGTTTAATATTCATTTATGTTTTTTTATTGGCACCCTAAGCGTTAAATTTATCAAACACTATACTAGCTTATTAAGCTACATTTAGCACACATAATCCATTAGTTTAAACTATCCCATCAATTACTCTTTTACCAAAATCACCTAAATGATACTGTAATTTTAAGCTAGATTGAATAATGGACATGCCAAATGGTCCTCTTCACTTAAACTTAATTCTAAAAAGACCTCCCAAAACTTCTTGCCAGATGTGCTCTTCACTCAAGACCCTACCCTACCCCATTACTCTAAAAGAAAGAATCTAAATTGAGCATCGGAGAGTACTCCGCGGGAGACAAGCCTTTGTTATATTGCAGGGTTTCTGATTTTGGTCTCGATCACCGTTATCAACTTCATGCACTTAGACCAAGTGATGTTAGGATGTAACTTGCAAGTATTGAATCTTCAAGGCTAACTTAAGAGTATATAGAAGGTAAAATGCAGGACTCAATTCATTGCAAGTTCTTAGTCTTAAATCATGCAATGATACTGTGCTTAAAGGTACTGCAGAAAAAGAAAAAGAAAAACAATTTTCCCATTGGACTTCGTCTAAGCCAAAGTAAGAGTTTGCAACACACCTTATAAATATTGATGCACTTTTAAAATGATATTACCAGCAGCACCTAAACAGGAAATGCAAGTGTAGCAAAAGCAACATATCCGACTCAAGTAGGATGGGAACGCAGTCATCATCAACAGATCACGGAAGCCTGCAATATAGAGAATATCAATCAATGACGCAACTGATTAGGTACAAGACTAAATCAGAAACTTAAGCAAAAACAAGTTGTATCAATGATGCAAGTTGCTATATGCATCCCATCACAGACCCCTGAAGCATCTAGATTAAGCAAAGAGGGAATTAACATTCCAACCCAATAGTGTAACTTCAATGATGCAAGAACTAAGTTCGCATACTAATGGATTTGGGTCCATAACCCAGGAATTTGTAGCAACTACCACTCTCAAAAAGAAAGCATGAAACAAGCATCTAAGATTTAAGACTATAGGAACTACGCATTGACTTTCTAATCCCAAACACAATTGCTTTCACATATGTTCACCTGAAATGCAGCAAATGAATACTTGAAAGGGGGTCTATATATACATGGACATGATTTGACGAGCAAGCTCGGGATCTTGCTGCAACAACTCCCTCAGACTGTTCTCTGTCTCAGTGATCTGTTTCTCTAGATACTCCTTTGATGTCTGCCATCAAACGGAAAGGTATGATCAATCTTAACAATAACAGAAAGAAAAAGTAGTCTTTTCCCAGTAAAATAGAAAAAGTTGCCTTTAGCAAAGTATGACAATATCAATTTGAGGACTAACTAAACACTAACAATAATTGGTACAGCCACTCCACCAGATGTTTCTATAATGTGTTGGTGATATAAATAGACAGTTCTAGTTGATATTCTGCCCACTATATGTTTAGAAAGTTGTTGTAACTTGAAATGATTTGGTGAGAAAATCCATTCCATCATGGATAGGAGAGCATTTTGCTATTTGTTAGGGGGATGTTAACAGCCAGAATCTTCATAATTTCTTTTTGTTCCCCATTTTTCTCTTGGAGATAGCTTAAATACTTTAACTCTTCTCCAGATGACTGGTAGATTCAGTATATACAGGTTTCATGATTTTCAACTAAATTTTTGTTAGCTCAAACTTATATTTCACTATACTAGAGCAAATGCGAAGTCTAATAAGAATAATGAAATCAATCAAGAAATTCAAAGGAAAAGGGAAGCATTGGACCTGCAAAGAGGCAATAGCAGTCTCAGCATCCTTGTACTTCTGTTCCTGTTCATTCATCAAAACTGGCATCGGCTCTAAAACAAACCTGCGCATTATAGGATCAGAAGATAGCACAGGTGTAGATTGAACTATGCTAAAGCCAGAATAATGGTTCCGCAACTCACGTTCTTCCTGCAACAACACAAAAGCAATACTAAATAAGTTGAGTATCTGTATATATAAAAGAGCAATCCAACTATTTTGCAAACAAGAATGTTGAATCTATAATATGAACATAAACCTTGTTAAAATTTGTTGATTCGTTATTGCTTGCTAGTCACCAAAATGGTTGAAATAATAAACCAAACATAAACAACTAACATTACCTATAGATTTGTAAGTATTTGTGTCGGCGGGCAATTGCCTCAGCTCCTCCATGGTTAAGTATGCACGCTTCTTTTCTCCTTCCTTATTTCGCATTTGGTTTTGTACCTGAGCAAATATGCCAATGCAAGGTATTAACAAATTAAAATATTTAGCTATCACTCAAGGAAGAAAGGAAAACTTGATTTCCAAAGTTTAAAAATAAAGGTAAAAAAAGATTGTAATTGTGATTTTCAATAGTCAGATTTCAGCAACGAATTCACGGACATTAACGCAGAATGGAAGGTCCCTCTACTGATTAACAGAGTTGCCCGAAGAAAGGGTCCTCTCAATGCCAATTAAGTCGGTGATACCAGACATACAAAAGATATTGTTTGGCGTTTTTAAAAGAATTTTCCCTTTGATGAATAATTTGGGAGAAAGACGCTCCCTAGATAGACTGCACAAATATAATTACAGAGTTAGTGCATTGCATATAGAGGTTTAGGAAGCCAGATGATTATGCTGTTCAAGTTCGTGTGCTTCTTGTTTTTTACTTTTGTCCATGCTTTAATATACTTATGGGGAATATCAACTGTAGTAAACTAGTAGTGTACATATTACATCATTCAAGAAAAAGTTAATCAACTTCAGCATGATAGCATATACTCTCTATCTGCAAGGACGAATGATAGAAGTAGCACAAACCTGCTTGAGTTTTCCAGTACTTTCAATCATACGACTCTGGATCTCTAGAAATGCCTGCAAACCATTATTTCATAAAGTCACCACCTTCTTAATATAATAATCCCTTAAAATCTAAAATTATTTTCAGCAACAGAAAGCAATACTTAATAACCAAAACAATGAATAAGCATAAAAGACATAAACATGACAAAGAAGGGGGGGGGGGAAACCTACTGTTCGAATTGTTTCATCAGCCATTTTCCTTGGGTCACCGAGAAAGAATGTTGAACCTGGGAAGCAGTAAAGATGTTACATCCAGAAAATCAACTTTCACAAATGTTCATCCTTCATCACTCTATAAAGGTTGGTTATAAGTTATAACTATTTTTTAACAAACTTGAAAATCAAGAATCGTAACAACAAGAAGTCAATACACATTCAATCAAATATATACATAAAGGGTCAATTGGAGAGCGGTTAAATTGGTTTGCACAAGAATGCGAGAGTGCAAGAAGATCGCACTATTTCCAAATTAAGCTAATGGTTTATTTGTGCCTTGATTTACTTTACGTGGGCAGCTAGGAATGGAGTGATATTTCGAAACACTTCATGTAATCCAAAAGAATGTGCTAGGCTTATTATCAAGCTTAAAGAGTCGAATCTCCCTCAAGTGTAAAGACAAAACACCGAGGGAGGTGCGGTAGATTAGGGGATTACTAGAGTAAGAGTATGAGATCTGTGGGCTGATTTGAGTGAATTGCCATCGGTTTTTTGGTGGATTTTATTTTGAAAAGTTTAGAATTTTATAGAGGGTGACATAGAAGGGTGAAAGGATATGGTCCAGCATGACCCCTTTTGCACATGCCTCCTTAGTTTGAGACATATTTTTGTAACTACGTTACGTTCATCTATAGATTTACCGATTCAGGAAAACTGTTCCTTAAACGAACTGAAATTTCAGAAGAATTTTGACAGTCTTGGCATTCTATTAGTTTGAGACATGTATTTTTGTAACTACGTTACGTTCATCTATAGATTTATCGATTCAGGAACTGTTCCTTAAACAAACTGAAATTTCAGAAGAATTTTGACAGTCTTTGCATTCTATAAGTAAAGATGGCATCCGCTAGCTAAGCACTTCCCTCAACTTCATTCAGAAATGAGGATATTAAAGGCGTGTGCGTGACTCTCCAACCAAGAAAGCTTTTGGAGTGAAGTCCGCCTAGAAGAAGCCAAACTATACAGTAGCTCACTGGCACGAATATAATGATATAGCTGTAGCGCTCTGAGCATAAACCAAACAAACATTTTCCACCTCAAACAAAATTTTAGAAATACATCATTCTGAAGAGGTTAAAGTAAATATATTAGTTCACCCACAAATTCTTTCCAAGAAATACCGTGTCATTCAAGCCAAATTGTGTTTAAGTAAGCGTTCTCTCCGATGTGCACCAATTACATAATCTCTACATAATAATATCTACTAGTCACATGGAAGCATATCTTTCCAATACTTCACCCAAACATCAAATCTATTGCAGCTCGAGTAGGAAGCTATGTTACAAAAGTCTCCAATCCAAAGATAAAAAAAAAACCATTCACATAAACCCATTAACTATATATAGCTCCAAAAATGTCAGTATGAACAAGAAATATGCTTGCCGAAATGTAAAACTAATGAATATTGAAAGCAGCGTCCCTAAACATAGGACATTGAGTTTTATCTACGAACTACGATACAGTGACACTGGCACAAAACAAGCTGCTGCAGGGAAAAGAGGCATGAGCTAAACTCAACGGATCAAGGAATCATTTTCTTCTATTGTAAAAGAAAAATATAATAAAAGATTAATCATTCTTATCTTATTAAGTTGTATGTTATTAGGTTGTATGTATTCCAAATAAAAGAAATGAATAAACCCTTCTTTTATTACATAAGAAGTGGCTTTGTGCAATTTTAAAGCATAAGGGTGGATTTACACCAAGTATAGTTTTATGAATTTTTTTATAGTTTATAGGTCAACTATTTTTTATCACATAATAAGATGGTGTATTTATGCAAAGTTTTGTAAATAATGGGTGTTTATTTACGTACAATTTTTGACAAATAATGGGACTTTTTTTACAAAATATGAAAAATATACCACGGATTTTTTGCGCGATGTTAAATAAAACTAGTTCAACCAAAATGTTTCTTATTTTCTCTCATTTTCCTTGAGGGCACGGTTGGTATAACTTTGGGAATTGGGTTAGCAGGTATTGATATGGAATATTATTCCTATAGTTGGTGCTGGGTATGCTGCTCAGTGTTCTAAAAATTGCATCGAGGGGCCGCCTAGATGGCGCCTGGGCACTAGGCGGGGGGACACCTAGGAATTTTTACGTCTAGGCGGGCCTCTAGGCGGAAATCCATCCGGACACTGCTTAGTCCTGCCTAGGCACCGCCTAGATCCCGCCTAGCCCGACGATTATTCAATTTTAGCTTCTAGACATGTGATTAGTCGACTTAGGGTTTTTTTATCCCATAAGTCAGGATGCATTTGCTTTTGAGACGAATCTATGGTTTTTGATATTAGGAGGCTTAGAGTCGCTAGTTGGATGCGTACTTTTGCGTTCATTTACTTTAGAGTTAGTTAAACACCACCAATTTGGGTTTATGAATGATATTATAGATTATTATTACATTATATGAACTATTGATATGTGTTATGCATTAAAATATAAGGAAATAATCAAGTTTGTTCTAACCCACAGCCTAGCGGCCACCTAGCGCCTTTTAAAACATTGATGCTGCTAGAATGAGCTAATTCCTGAAACCTACTGTTTGGCAAATTCTGGAATCAACCAATTTCCAGAAACTACCATAGCATTCATAACCCTAAAAATTCACAGCTTCAATTAGAATAAAATCTGGAAATCTAGGGCAATAAAACTAAGAATGCACTTTGAAAAGCTTCAAATAAGTGCTCGAGCGAGAGATAGTGGTATTAGCGATCAGCAAGCATGTAGAGAGATAGGAGAAAGTTACCTGTGGATCGGTTTGCCCCCTCCGTCTTTGAACCCTAGCGAGAAATGCAAT
Source organism: Persicaria tinctoria (assembly GCA_037127255.1). Taxonomy (NCBI): domain Eukaryota; kingdom Viridiplantae; phylum Streptophyta; class Magnoliopsida; order Caryophyllales; family Polygonaceae; genus Persicaria; species Persicaria tinctoria. The sequence continues at coordinate 16,968,602 of JBANSL010000012.1, forward strand.
GCCCCGTTGCTGTCTTCAAATACAGAGTATTTATGGGGATTTTTGCTGGCACGTGCATATCACGTGATTAGCCACCCAACGGCCAACGCCACCCCACCCCACCCCGTCGTCGTCGTCCACTCTTACCTGCTTCGAAGCAATTGGCCGGAGTTCATCGTCTCTCATCTTGCTTTCTGTGTAAAATTAGCCAGTTGCACACTCCTAATCTTGATTTAAGTGAATCGGAAATTTGTTTGGGTTTTATGCTCTGATTAGTAAGGGGGCTGTGAGGTTAGGGTTCCGAATTGCCTCTCTCCGTGCACCGACGCCGGTGATTGCTCCGGCAATGGAGCTACGTCCCCTTATCTCTCCCAGATGTGAGTGTCTGACTCCCTGCAATCATCCCATCTCTCTGTTCCTCTCAGACTCCCCAAAATTATCAATAATTTGAAAGACACCACCTTTATCCATTGCTTGTCTTGCGCATTGCATCATCATGTCACACATCAACGTCTGAGCTTTGGAGAGCACCCATTTGGGAAGGAGATACCGCAAACACTCTGTTTGGAGAGCACCCATTTGGGAAGGAGATACCGTCTGAGGTTTGCAGTATTGCTATTGGAAATTTGTTTAAGAAAGGTTATGCAGACAAAGCGATGAAATTGTTGTCTGCAATGGAAGCAGTTGGGTTTAGGTCAAACCTAGTGTGCTACACTACCTTAATTGAAGCTCTCAGGATTGTGGGTAGAACCCTAGAGGCAGAAATGGTGTTCCAAGAGATGACTTATTTTGGGGTGAGACCCATCTTGCAGCTTTCAATGCTTTGTTGAAGGGATTTTTGAAAGGGGGCTTTTGAAATTAGTTTGTAGGGTTTTGAAGATGATGGATGATATGGATGTTGATGGAAGTCAAGAAATCTTTGAGATCCTTTTGGATTGAATGCTGGTAAGTTGAGTGATACTTGGTTTATTATTGGTCGGATGAGGAAAAAGGGGTTATGCAATGAACTCTTTTGTTTATAGTCTAGTGATCAGGCTGTACTATGATAACTGGATGTGGAAGAAAAGGCAATGGGTGTTGTGGAGGAGATGAGGAACTTGGGAGTACCCGTGGATAGGCAGATTTATAATTAGCATAATTGATACATTTGGGAGGTATGGCCAGCTAGAGTATGCCTTGGAAGTGTTCGATAAAATGCAGAGGGAAGGTTTGCACCCGGATATAGCGACATGGAATTCATTGATCAGGTTGCACTTTGTGTTTGGGGATGTGAACATGGCACTTGACCTGTTTAGAGAGATGCAAGAGGAAGGGCTGTAATATGATCCGAAGATATTTATTTCCATGATTAGTAGGTTACTAGAGTGAGGGAAGTGGGATTTGCTTAGACCGCTATAAGTGAGTGATGCTTAAAGGCCATAAGACTAGTGGCGCAATGTATGTATTATGGGCAGTATGGAAGATTCTGCAATGCAGAAGATTGCATATTCAGGCTAAAGGTGTTCCAATAGTATCCCATATATTTTGTGTACTTGCAAATGCATATTCTCATCAGGTGGATATCTGTCATCCTCTTTAGACCCAGTCATGTTATTTTCAATGCGCTTGCTACCTGGAATGTGTTATTTTGCATAACTATATCTGTTGCTTTATGTGTGCACCTCATGTCTGAAGAATTATCATGGCGTGGACACAATATTTAGATTTCTACTCTTCCTTGGACAAGAGTGAAAATTTAATCATTCGACTTATTAGTGTAGTTGTAACTCAAGGACTCACGATATGGTTTTTCTAAGCTTCCATATTTGCTTTGTATTTAGAGGAGCCCTTGTATTGCTAGTTCAATATTTGGGTGAACAGAAACTATTATCGAAGTTGTGGATGCACTTGTCTAGTAGAATGAAGTGCAATGCTAGATAAATTAGCTAAACATAGTTTTGAACCTGTGTGTCTAGGGATTTATGAGAGCAGACAGTCAATGTGGTTACAATCCTGAAAGAGGAAGGTATTGAACCGAATCTCATTATGCTTAATTTCTTAATCAATGCATTTGGTATTGCTGGGACACATCACACACGACTACACTATCTATCTATCACCAGATTATTGAGAGTGTAAGTTTTCGAAATCCGGCTTTTCTTGGTTGGTTCTTCTTTGCCATATTGAGATCATAATAACAAATGTTTTCCCTCTTTGTTTTTAGGGTATTAATGCCGATGTCGTTACTTACTACACCACAGTAATGATCGAAGGTGTTCATGAGGGTGAATAAGTTTAGTTAGGTGTTGTTTAGATCTTTCTTAGAATAATACCACATGATTATTTGCTCCCTTTTTTCATCTTTAAGAATGATTTTACAAAGTTTTACGCTGTTTGATGGTAGATTCTGGAACTGTATTGAGAAATGGAATCTGCTGGATGTTCTCCTGATAGGAAGGCCTGAGAGATGCTACAAGCTGCCCTAATGGCCCTTGAGCAGAGATTCTAATCTAGTAATCTGAATTGAAGGTATGCACAGAGTTGATTGATTCCATGACAGCAATGAAAAGGTAAAATTATACAAAGCTATATGTATGATATGCATTTAAGATTTTGTCATCTTAAGAAAACTTCAGTTTCCCAATAGCATTGCTCTTTTCTCGTCTATTTTGTTCATATCACCTACTCAGAAAACAGTTATGCTGCAGCATTCATGAGCTGTTACTATGGAAAGATTAAGATTCAAACTTGGGAAAAATAATAGATAAAATGTTACAAAGGTAAATGAAATTGTGCAATGAAAATATATTAATCAACTGCTGGAACATGTTCTATAAAAGTTGTGAGACTATCCGTGATTCATAACTAAAGATTTGCAGCTCTTAATTAACTCCCCAGAATCAAGTAAGCTTTGTAATAAGCATCAATCTTAGTTGAACCAAACAGCTTTGAGAGTGAAAGTTGAGGAAAGATCATGATAGAGATTTGAAACTCACATAAATATTTTACATACAAAAATGCAGAACTGCGCTGGAATGAAGAGCTGAAAGCAGAACAACACACTCCATGATCATTTCAAACCCCACAAAAACTCTGAATGTTCTTCATTCTTCAGGCTTGAAATTTATATCATTCAACTGATAGTAGACTAGTAGCGGGGAGCTATTTCAACCTATTTCAACCAGCCATTCAGGGTTTAACTCTGTAGCCTGGGGCAGGTACATTTTTGTTGTACACCCCTTACCTTAACTTCACATATATAGATAGTATGGACTATTTTGAAATCATTTAAAGATTATAGACCGAAAAAAGAAATTTACCCTTAACATAAATTTATTCATGGAAAACTATGTATTAAGTAGAGTTAATCTATTTATGATGAAGTACAAATTTAGTCAGACTATTAATAATTAATAATTTTCTATAAAAAATAATAATAATTAATAATTCAAATTTTTAAAAATTTAAAATAGATTGGCAAATGTTTGGTTAAAAAAACGCTTTTCTTATTAATAAATATATGGTTTAACTCAGTTGTTCACGAGACTAGTTTTTCTGGTTTCGAGAACAATTAAACACCCATTTTTCTTAAAAGAATTAAACACCCCCTTTTCCTTTTAGAAAAGGGGTTTTTTAATCTTTTATTCATTGTTTAATTGTTTCTCGTGATCAGTAAATTCTCCAATGATATGAGTCAACACGGCGAAAAAGAGAATAGGGTTGCTGTTGCCATTGACAAGGATAAAGGAAGCCAATTCGCCCTTAAATGGGCTGTCGACCATGTCCTTGATAAAGGTCAATGTGTTACATTGATTCATGTCAACAATAAATCTTCTGGTGTTCCCTCTCCAAGTAAGTAGTTAAATGTCATATAAATTAAATCACATATAATAAATTGATGTTTTGTCTTGTGTTTAAGTTTGCACTAGCGTTAAATATCATCACCCTACCATTTATTCATATCATTTATAAGATATTGAAATTCTATATTCATTAGTTTAAATACGTTTTCTTAATGTATGTTCAATTTGATCGTTCTAATATTATGTAGGTTTTAATAGCCTGTTATTACTACAAAAGCATAAAAGGGGTAAATTGCACAAAATGATTCTTTATTTAGGCCATTTTGCCAAAAAAAAAATCATTTTATTTGTGATGATACAAGGCATCCCTTATCCAAGTTTGGTTTATAGCATCTCCAGCGGCTCCTCTAAAAAGTCTCCAAAATGAAGGAACAAATATCAAAATCTCTAAAAAAATTATACTTCGATTCCAACTTCTCCATTTTACAAAATTTTGCATTTATTATATACTATAAATACTCTATTTAAAGTAAATTTAATTATATACTACAAATACTTTCTATTTAAAGTAAATTTTGTATCAGGATTAGTAAATAATTAATGTTTAGAGTTTTTTGGCTTGCTGCAAATATGGATGAAAAAATAATCTTCTCTCCAAAAATCTCTATTTTACCTTTCCATACAAAGTAGCTATTAGGGAAGAAAAAAACCATATTTTCTCCAAATTCCCTTCTCTCTAAAATAGAGTTTTTGGTGGATATGCTCTTAAAAGTTACAACCCAACGCATGAAAATAATCTCCATTACAAAATTTACAAAAATAAAAATAAAAATAAAATTTGATAATTAGGATGTAAATTATTTTACTTCTATAATTTGAAGTCAAAGAGCACAAGTTTTTGAAATATATTTTATTTTATTGAAATGTTGTTTCCATCTATTTAATTATTATAGATAAATGGTTGTATAGATGAGAATAAAGTGATATATAATTTCAGATGAGAACCAGGATGTTGCTAGAGTGGTCAAGCAACAAGTTGATGGCCAAGCCAGTGAACTGTTCCTTCCCTTCCGTTGCTTTTGTACTCGTAAAGATGTGAGTTTAGTGTTCTTTTTATTATTTCATTTGCGTAAATGAATATTTAAGTTCAAATATCCATATTAAAAAAAAAATATACGATGACAAGCTAAACTAGTATGATATAATTCACGTATACTAATGTTTTATCTTATACGTTATACGAATCTGTAATGAGATAGGTTACTAACCCAATTGGCAATGGATTTTGAACAAGGAAATTTGCGATTTAAATGCTTGTCATGTTTTCACAGATCAGATATGAAGAGATTGTGCTCAAAGACCGTGACATATCAAAAGCTATAATCGACTACACTAAAGCCAACATGATTGACACTTTGGTTTTTGGCGCATCAACGCGAAATGGTTTGGTTAGGTTGGTAACTATTTATTGAATTCATTCTCATGATCATAACTACATGTTGCTTCTTCCATTGATCTTTTTTTTGGTCATACCATTGATCTTGTATAGATGCTTGTTCAATCTTCTCTTTGTTTCTTGGATTCGCTTTGAACCCGGCACGGAACCAGAAATTAAAATTCGGGTGGGCTAGATAGGCTAAAATTTTCTCATACTGTAATTTTTATTAACAAAACCCTTAATTTAATAAATTTATTTTATTTTATTTTTGTAAAAATGGGGCGGGCTGGAGCGGACCCCAGCCCGCCCCTGGGTCCGTGCCTGCTTTGAACGTTTAGTTTTGCTAACAGAAAATTCAAGGGTCCTGACATTCCAACAATAGTTACTAAAGGCGCTCCAGACTTCACCACAATATATGTTATATCCAAAGGAAAAATAATGTCAGTTAAATCCGCTACTCGTTTAGCACCGAACCCATGCCCTTCGCCCCAACAAGTTTTGCGCAGCCCATCGCAAAGCCCAGGTCCCTACTTCACCGATGGTGGTTCTTCACAAGGTATATGGCAATCATGTTTCACAAGCTCTACATATAGTCGAAATTTCAAATGTTGTGCTAAATTAAAATCCATGTGTTACACTAATATATAGGAGATGGGCAAAAACCTGCAGTGCAAAAGCCACATGAAGACAATGATCAGATCAAGTAAGTGCTGTACTAAAAAAAATTTGTTCAACAAATTTTTTATACTTCAAACGCCAAAATTTGTTATACTTCATACGCCAATATTTTAATAGGTTAGATATGATTTTTCATTATTTTATTTATGAATATGAGTATTTTTGTTTGAATTCTATCTTAGACTGGCTTGCATTTTTGGATCATTCCACTGAAGTTTTTTTTAAAACCTCAAATAGGTCCGTATTCACAAGAGGCAGAGCAGCGAACGGGAGAGCTTATGAGAAGATTTCTGTGCCAGAATTCGATATATCATATGTGAGCTCTGATAGGCCAAGTGTCGATCATTGGAACACCGACCTCGCATTCTTACACGATATGATAGACTTTGGACAAGCCCAGCGGCCCTCCACTGGATCGGAGATGGAATCAATCTTCTCCGATATGAGGATGTCTACAGATCTCAATTCTAACGTCGATACATCTCAAACTTCAAGCAATTGCAGTGGTTTCTCAAATTCATCTCTTAATATGGTATCAATATATTCACCAAACTTTGATTATGTGAATTACTTGTATGTTTTGGATTTAATTTGAGGTTGGTAAATATTGTAGGACAATGTAGAAAGCGAGATGAGAAGATTAAGGCAAGAGCTTAAGCAAACCATAGAAATGTACAATGCTGCTTGCAAGGAAGCCTTGACGGCCAAACAAAAGGTAAATTATTACAAACCATCTTTAAATCAGAGCAGTTTTCACAAAATCACCCTTAATTAGCAAGTTTTACAAAACCACCCATACAGTAGATTTTCTTATAATGAGCTACCATAGCCCTTTTTATCTTAAATATTATTTGAACACTCCAAACTATCACATTATTCTTATATGTTTTGGTTAGTTATTTTATAATAGGGATAGATTTGATAAATAAACTAATCTTGTAACATTTTTAGGCCTCCATAGGAATTTCACTTCATGGGAATTTACTTCCTAGGAAATAGATTTCCCCTAAATTCTACTTCTTAAAAGTAGGAAAATATGTTTGGTTGAAAATAACTACTGCATTTTGTTTGGTTGAACCTGAAAACTTCATAGCAGTTTATTTAAAATTACTCTTGTAACCTTTAGAAATATAAACACACCCCTTTCATTATATGGACAAATTGAAATCCACCATTTTGTAGGAATTCCAATTCCCGAGAATTATAATTTCTGGGTTTTTAAATTTTGAAAAATAGTGTCAAACACCTATGTTGTCAATCACATCCCGGGAAGTAAATGGGTAACCAAACGGGTTAGTGTTAACTTTAAGCATAAAAAGAGTCAAGGATGGTTCTTTGAAAGACATGGTAGCTAGTGGTTTAATTTAAGAGTGATTTGTAAAACTTACACTTTTATATAAATAAATATAGGCAAAGGAATTTCAGATGTCAAGGGAGGAAGATGATCAAAAGTTGGAAGAAGCACTGATGGCGGAGGAAACAGCACTAGCCAATGTAGACAATGAAAAACAGAAGTGTAGAGTTGCTCTGGAGGCTGCAGAGGCTGCACAAAAGATAGCTCGGCTAGAAGCACAAAGACGAATCAGTGCCGAGTTTAATGCCTTGAGAGAGGCCGAGGAGATGAAGAAAGCCTTGGAAGCCCTGTCACATAACAATGTTGGGTGCCGAAAGTTTTCAATCGACGACATCGAAGCTGCAACGGGGAAGTTCTCCGAGTCGCTCAAGATCGGGGAAGGAGGTTATGGCCCTGTTTATAGAGGCATTTTAGATCATACCTCGGTTGCCATCAAGGTTCTTCGCTCCGATGCTGCTCAAGGACAATCTCAATTCGATCAAGAGGTTGAGATACTCAGTCGCATAAGACATCCGAACATGCTGATCCTTCTCGGAGCATGTCCGGTAAATGGTTGCTTAGTGTACGAATACATGTCGAACGGAAGCTTGGAAGATCGTTTGTTCTGCAAAGGAAACACCATGCCCCTCCCATGGCAAGTCCGGTTTCGCATTGCTGCAGAAATAGGAACCGGTCTTCTTTTTTTGCACCAAACAAAGCCGGAGCCCCTAGTCCATAGGGATCTCAAGCCGGGTAACATTCTACTCGACCAAAACTTTGTCAGCAAAATCAGCGACGTCGGTCTAGCTAGGCTCGTGCCACCATCGATGGCGGATATGGTCACACAATACCACATGACTCAAGCCGTCGGAACCTTTTGTTACATCGATCCCGAGTACCAACAAACCGGGATGTTGGGGACCAAGTCGGATATTTACTCGCTTGGGATAATCTTCTTGCAATTGATAACCGGTAAGCCTCCTATGGGCTTGACCCATCAGGTCGAAAGGGCCATCGAGAATGGGAGTTTCGCGGATATACTTGACCCGACAACCGATTGGCCTATCGATGAAACTCTAGCGCTTGCCATGCTATCGCTCAAGTGCGCGGAGTTGAGGCGGAAGGACAGGCCGGATCTAGCCAAGGTCATTTTGCCTGAGCTCAACCGATTACGGGATCTTGGCGAGGAAACACTATAGAGTCATCAATTGTAGAGACCCTTCGTATGTAAGTTGACGAGTAAGAGTAAATATGATCACTCTTTCTTTCACATGCGCAATGGTCATACATACTCTATGGCAATGACAAAACAAAAAACGTAGTGAACTAAAAGTGTGATTGGAGATGAACAAGAGAAACACTATCTAGCAAACCCAAAATATCTCACAGACTTGAAGAATTTGATGTGAAAATGATCCAAAATGAAAAAAAAAAACAATTACAAACACATTTCCACCTCGATGTAACTAAACAACAACAATTTTACTCTATTCCGCTCCGAACAAGGTCTAAAAATGTTGAAATGTATCTTTTTCCGATTAAGCTGGGAGGGTGTTTTCTAGATATCCAAATATGATTTATTAAAAAAAAAAAATCACAATGAATATAAACATTCAAAGATCCAACCGAAAACAAATGGCACACATGAACCAAACAGGCTAGTCCTCCCCTACACTAATAGCACTCCTCCATACTGTACCATATTTCTAGCTATACCATCAGTAAGGTCCAATAAAACAAGGTCTATCTTATCACCTCTTTTAACTCTTCTTGTGCCACCCTCTGCACTATACACTGTCAATCGCAAACACAAATGTTAATTCCAAATTTTTAAAGTGACTCAAAATAATAATAAACCATCTCATGTGACTTCAACCTCTTTGCTTTCACTTTCAGCTTCTTCGCTTCTATAGTTGCCATTTTTGCATTAGTGGCTTTTGCTCTTGTGTCGTCGGCTTTTGCTTTCATCTGCATGTAACTCTCCCTTTGCTCGTAATCTCGTTGCTTCATAGCCATCTCTTCTTACTTTAGATTATAATCTTGTTTCTTTACTCCCAATAGCTCTCTAGGAATCTTTTTATGGCCTTCAATGTTGAATGTCGAGTTATCATCGAGTTCCATTGACATGGAAGGATGTTATCATACTTGTTGGACGCTTTGATGGGAGGACAAAAGGGAGGAATTGAAAAGTTCAGCTACAATCAGCTGAATATCAAGCACACACAGGTGCAAATGCAATGACAGAAGAAACAAAAGGAAAACTGTAAATATGGGAATCAATGAAACAGTGTAAGGTGATGACTCTCTAGAATAGTATCCATTTTGGGATTGATGAAAAGAGGCCGTCAGAGGCTCTTCATTTGATTGATCAAAACCCTACAATCTTCAGGTTGAGAGAAAACAAATATATATAGTCTAGAGCATGTGTTTCTCACGTGACATAGCTCTTGGCCAGCTAGCTTTATTACAACAAGACAAAAAACATAAAAGAGGAAACGGTTGCAAATGAAATGCAAATGAAAGAGAAATGCAGGTGGTAATGCAGATGATGCAAACATTGCCAATACCAACACTGCATAGGAGGGAAATATCTCTATACCAAAACCAACAAGTCCCAACTTGGAAGATAGGAAAGTGTGTTGCTTTTCTCCCAAAGGCTTTGTGAAAATATCAGCCAGCTGAACTCCAGTCCTCACAAATTGAGGAAATACAAAGCCTTCTTGTAACTGCTCTCTAACAAAGTGACAGTCAATTCTGAGATGTTTGGTCATTTCATGGAAAACTGGATTTTCGGCTATATAAATAGCAGCTTTGTTATCACAATATAAAGGGATTGGCAAGGGAGCATTGATCTTGAGTGCTTGCAGCACCTCATGGACCCAAATCAATTCACTAGTAGTCATTGACATACTCCTATACTCAGCTTCTGCTGATGATATTGACACACTGGTCTGCTTCTTAGTTTTCCATGAAATCAGTGCATTCCCAAGAAATACACAGTATCCAGTGAGAGATCTGGCACTAAATTGGCAAGAGCCCCAGTCAGCATCACAATAAGCCTATATCATTAGAGAGGATTCCTTTGGATAAAATAAACCAACAGAGACAGTCCCTTTAAGGTATTTGACAATGTGCAGAGCTGCTTCATAATGAGGTTGTCTTGGAGCTGTCATGAACTGACTTAGATGTTGAATGGCATAGGATACATCAGGTCTTGTAAGATTCGGGAATAATAATCTTCCTATCAATCTTCTGTATTTTTCTGGATCTGTCAATAGCTCCCCAACATCTGCAGACAGTTTCAGTCCTCTTGGAAGTGGAAAAAGAGCAGCTTTGCATTCAGACAAATTGCAATCTTGCAAAATATCTACAACATATTTTCTTTGATGTAGATAAATACCAGCATAAGTCTTGGCTATTTCCAAGCCCAAGAAATATCTAGCCAAGCCTAAATCCTTGATGGTAAAGGCCTTGTGCAGAGTTGCCTTAGTTGCAAAAATCTCTTCATCATCATCACCAGTGATAAGCAAGTCATCAACATACACTAGTGCAGCTACAATTCCCTTAGGAACAACTTTAACAAATAAGGAGTAATCTTTCACTGATTGCTTATAACCAAGGCTAACAAGAAATCTGCATAACTCCACATTCCACTGTCTTGAGGCTTGCTTAAGCCCATAGATTGATTTCTTCAATCTGCACACCATTCCAGGCTTAGGAAGCCTATAGCCATCTGAAGGCTGCATGTAAACTTCCTCATCAAGATGCCCGTGTAGAAAGGCATTGTTCACATCAAGCTGATGTAAAGGCCAATCCTTAGCAGTGGCCAAAGCCAGTCAAATTCTCACTGTGGGAAACTTGGCAACAGGTGAGAATGTGTGCTTGGAATCCTTCCCCTTTATCTGATTATATCCCTTAGCTACCAATCTAGCCTTGAACCTCTCAACTGTACCATATGGCTTGTATTTGATTTTATAGACCCATTTGCTCCCAATAGCCTTCTTGCCTTGAGGCAGCTCTGTCAACTCCCATGTCTCATTTTCTTCAAGAGCCTTGACTTCTAGCTCCATAGCTTTAGTCCAATGAGGACTCTGAGCAGCTTGAGAATACAGATAAGGTTCTTGAATACTTGCCATATTGGCAAAGGATTAAATAAAGGTAGTGCTGAGAGGAAATTTAGATTCTAGGCATGTAGCCAAAAAAGAATTAGATAGGGATTGACTTCTGTTGGTACTAGGACCAACATAATCATGTAATCTTTTAGGTATGGCTGTCTGTCTTGTGGATCTTCTGAGGGGAGGAAACTCAGTGAGGTCTTGCAAGATCTGTGGAGACATCTGTGTTTGGGAGCTTGATGATGATTGGGAAAATGAATCCTGGACATTCATTGGAGAGGTGTTTTGGGAATTTTGTGGTGATGTGGGTTCATGTGGATCTTGGTAATTTATTGAGGGTGAGGAAGATTGTGTTTGTAGGTGGATATTGCTCACAGATTCAGGAAAATCTGGAGCAGGATTCACAAGTGGTAAAGAGGGTACCTGTATCTCAATATCTGCCTCATTTCCATCGGTAGTCCCTTTAAAGGGAAAAACATCCTCTCTAAAAATTACATCTCTACTCATCAGCTGTATGACCATTCCTGCCACAATGAGTGCACTTTCTTTCAGCTTCTTCCAGTCCTTTTTTACAAAGGAATTTCCATAGCTCCCTCCTACCGAAGATCTTGGCTTAAAACCCTGGCCTCCCTTGTTAACTGAAAAGGCACTAGCATCAACATTGTTGGACTAAGTACTAACAGGAGCATCATTTCCTTTCTCCACTTGTTGGAGTATGTAATATGCTCTGTTGATGTTTGGTAAGGGATCCATAGCAAGGATCTGGTTTCTAGCAGCTTCATACCCATCATTAAGGCTCATGAGCAACTGCATTACCCTGTTGTTGCTTTGAATATCGTTCAATTTCCTCTTCATGTCACAAGTGCATTGTGCCATGATCCCACAAGTGCACTCGGGCACTCCTTCTAGCAGTTGTAACTCATTCTAGTACCTCTTCAAGGTATTATACAGACCAGCCAAAGACATCCCTCCTTGACTCACATTATTCAATTTCTTTCTGATTTGACAAATCAAAGGTGCATTACTTTGACCAAATCTTTCAACAATATCATCCCACAATTGCTTACTGGAATCCATGAACATAAAACCTTCAGCTATATTCTTATTCATAGAATTTATCAGCCAACACCTTACCATAAAATCTGCCCTTATCCACCTTTGTAGATCTGCAGATTGTGCACCAGGCTTCCCACAGGTTCCATTTATGAACCCCAATTTGCACTTAGCTCCCAGGGCCATTGTGACTCCACGGCTCCATGTCATGAAGTTAGAACCATCAAACAGAATCCCAACAAGTTGGGCTCCTGGATGATCTGAATTTGACAGATATGAGGGATCTCCAAGGTTACCTTGGTTGTTGCCATCTCCATCTGGTATTCTCACATCCTGGTTTCCATTGCTTTGGTTGTCTCCATCTCCATCCTGTACTATCACATTCTGGTTAACATTAAACATCTTCAAAGACGATTAAATATACCCCTTCTCCAAGTAAGTCACTGCAATCTAGCTCACAAATCAGTCCAACAACCTGCAAGCTCTGATACCATGAAAAGTTCAGCTACAATCAGTTGAATATCAAGCACACACAGGTGCAAATGCAATGACAGAAGAAACAAAAGGAAAACTGTAAATCTGAGAATCAATGAAACAGTGTAAGGTGATGACTCTCTAGAATAGTATCCATTTTGGGATTGATGAAAAGAGGCCGTCAGAGGCTCTTCATTTGATTGATCAAAACCCTACAATCTTCGGGTTGACAACTATATATAGTATAAACCATGTGTTTCTCACGTGACACAACTCTTGGCCAACTAGCTTTATTACAACAAGACAAAAAAACATAAAAGAGGAAACGGTTGCAAATGAAATGCAAATGAAAGAGAAATGCAGGTGGTAATGCAGATGATGCAAACATTGCCAATACCAACACTGCATAGGAGGGAAATATCTCTATAGGAATCAATCGACATTCCTTCATCACTTGTTAGAGGCTTAGGGTAGGAGATTGAAATATGGGTTCTGTTAAGTCTTCTTAATCTAAATCATATTTAAACTAGGAGTATAGGATGGTAGATAGACTAATATCGGTTTTAAGACGTATGTAAATATTTAAACTAACAAGATAACAAGTATGTGTTATGCACCTATATTACATACTTATACTATATGTTTGAAGTGTGGTATTATATACTATGCTCACATATATAATAAGTATATGGTATAAGTGGTATAATATATACATGGATTTCAGGTCTTTATTCGTTGGGCCTATTATTTAAGCCCACTCGGATAAAGCCAGTAGCTTGTCTTCTTGGAAGCCCGTAAGCTTGGAGCTCGTCTGGCTTCTAGGTCACTCATCCGACGCAGCGTTTTGATTAGTGGTACTTCGTGTATAAAAGCGAAGCGCTGCTAGGGTTTCCTACACCGAAGCTCAGTTCACCAAAAACAGAGAGAGAAAGAAGAGAGATAAGCTCTGGAGAGCTAGGGTTTCCTGGTGGCTCCGCGACGGCGATCGTGAAGAAAGGCGGCGTTCTAGGGCGTATCTCCTAGCGAGACCATAGATCCCGGTCACAGCAAGGAAGAACAAGGCATCAACTCCTCCATCGGCGAAGATCTTCTTCTCCGACGAGCTCCCTTGCGCAGATCTGACCCGTACTTCAGATTCGGGGAGTGTTCAACCTTTTCTTGCTTTCTACCTTCACTTCTCTCTTGTATTTTGTCTGTTATTTGCTTGCCTTGGCTGATTTGGTCTATCGGCAACCTTACTCTGTAAATCTGTTCGTACTTAGTGGATTTGACTCGGTGCCTCCCTGCTGAGGCCCCGTGGAGTAGATCTTCGGATCAAACCACGTAAATCTACTCTGTCGTACCTCTTACTGCTTGTTTGGTTGTTTCGCTCAAGAACCCTAATCTTTTATCTCCGATCTGAGAGGTAGGAGGTTCCTATCGAATCTACGGGTTCGTATGGAACGGGGTTAATAAATTGGCGAAAATGCATAAAATCACCTGCTATTCATTGTTGTTTGCAAATAACCACCCCTTATTAAAAAATTGTCAAATAACCGCCCACTATTCATTGTTGTTTGCAAATATCAACCCCTTATTCAAAAATTGTCAAATACCCACCCATTAAATATAGGTTGTTTGCAACTAACCACCTTTTCTTGTTAAACCTCACTTAATTTAATATGAAAAGACAATTATACCCGACAAATCCGGAAATTTTCCGAGTAATCTGGGTTTCGACCTAGTGACCCGATTAACCCGGTAATTTTGACCCGATCGATTTACCCGATTGATCCGGTTGATTTATAATTATATATGATTAGTTTTTTTTATGGAGATTCCAATTTATTACATTTTATAATTACAATAACTCGATCTTTCATTTTCAAAGCAGTTTTTATATTTATTTGTATTGTGTAATACTCCGTCCGATCGATAGTATTTGATTTTTTATTTTTCAACACATTTTTTTTAAGAAGATAAAAGTTCTAAAAAATATTAAAATAATTCTATGCTTATTACTAATTACATGAAATTATTTTTAAAAAATATTTAAAATTTTGATATTTTATATATTATTACATTTTATTAAAAATTATGTGAAATAATAAAAATCAAATGTTTTTAATAAGATGTAATAATATATAAAATATCAATTTTTTTTAAAAATGATTTAAATTTTTTATATTTATATATTATTACATTTTTATTAAAAATTATGAGAAATAATAAAAATAAAATATTTTAGATCAGATATAGTATATAATTACAAGAACTAGAATTTATGAACGTCTTTAATTGTAGAATTTTAAAATTATCCAAAATTATCAAATCGTGATTTTTTTTAATTTTAAAAAGAAAAAATTGACAAACCCAAAATCGACCCAAAATGACCCGAAACTTGATCAAACCCGGGTTCGAGACAACCTGGATGTACCCGGAACCCGCTTTACTCGGGACCTGACCCGAATGACCCATTTGACAAATCTAATTGTAATACCTGAAAAATCAAGCAACAAAGAGAAGTATAATTATCTTTTAACTAAAAATGAAACATTAGAGAATAGGGGTATAATTGTCTTTTCATATTAAATTAAGTGAGGTTTAACAAGAAAAGAGGTATGGGTGGTTAGTTGCAAACAACCTATATTTAATGGGTGGTTATTTGACAATATTTTAATAAGGGGTGGTTATTTACAAACAACAATGAATAGTGGGTGGTTATTTGACAATTTTTGAATAATGGGTAGTTATTTGCAAATAACAATGAATAATGAGTGGTTTTATGCATTTTTGCCTAAAATTAAACCGGCCAATTCTCAAGAGTTTTGTGGAGTGAACCGGTTTTGATGTCTTTTCGGCTTTTTCCCTTTTGGCATCCGGAAGAACCGGAACATTTGATCGTATTACAAAGTGAACCGAGATCCCATTTTTGTCACCCCATAGCGCCAGTGGGAGAGCGACGAAGAGGGAGATTGACTCCATCGATCCACGTTCTCCAGGCTCGAAGTGTGAGGAAAAGCCTTAGATCCGGATTCCGATCTGATTTCGCCATCTCATTTCTGTTAGCGAATTCCGATCTGGATTCATTCGGCGGCTGAAAGCCCCGACATCTCGCTCCAATTTCTCTCCTCGATCTGCATTCGCCGTTGTCGTATTGGAGTATTTGTGGGGGAGATCAATCGATTGGAATCCGTACTCGAAAGAACCTCGCTCTCTCTGCCTTCGCACTGAATTGACTCGTTGAGGATTTGCTCGGGAGTTCAACAATGGCGGGCGCTGCCGGTGGTTTTGTCACCAGAGCATTTGAGTCCATGCTCAAGGAAAGCTCAGGCAAAAAGTTTCCTTCGTTGCAAACCTCCATTCAAGCGTATCTAGGTTTGTGCAATTTTTTCTCCTAATCCCGCCTCCTGGTTTTTGTCGAAACTTTTGATATGTATGTATCTGTTTTTTTTTTGGGCTGTGAATCTATATCTGGTTATGAAACTTTTGGTTTTCCAGATAACATCAAAGAGGGGAAGCCCAAAGTTGTTGCTGAAGAGCCCCAACAAGCTGCCTCTTCAACTGAAGATAAGAGGTTAAAAGTTTCATTCTAATTTGACCATTTGATTGGTATTTTGATCATCTATGATTTATTAATTTAGTTTCCTGTGTGTGTCTGGTACAATAAATTACATGTAAAATATGCTATATCTATTCTACTTCATTAAAAAGAATTCTGTCCCTAGACAAAGTGAGAAGAAAAGGGAAATGTATGTTGAGTATGAGCAATGTATAATCATGTCAAATAACATTAGAACAACTCCAGTTGTGTTTCAGCATTGAGATCCATTAGATGTGAAGACTGGACAGTTTTCAAATGGATCGGGATAGTTATGGTTGTAGAACTTCAGTTAGGTTCTTGATTGGAAACAGAGGAGATGAAGGGAATGAAAATTGGATGATTGATGGAGTGGGAGATTTCCAGATTTGAAAAAACTTAATATTGAGAAAGGGTAGGCAGCTGAGGAAGAACTTTCAATATTATATTTTATTTCTCAGAATCAATAATCATCAAATGTACCTCTTTCAGTGAATTGGTCAATGGTTAGCGCTGGCATTTATAGACATTAGTTGACACTTAACTGTACTAGGAAACATAAACCAATTCGAACCCTGAAGGGAAATGAACTGAAAAAAAAAAGGATATCCTAGATAAATTCTTCTCTTGGTAAATGATCTATCGATATTGAAAGTGTATATTTAATTTAAGAAGTTTATTATAATAATATTTTTAGTATATAATCTAAATGATGTCAATACAAATTTTGGTCCCTTTTCATAAGCTGCCTCATGCTTGTTTGAAAAAAATATGATCCCAAAGTCCAATAGCCGAGGAGAGATTGGAGTTGAAAAACTTCTCGTATGTCCCTGTGGCATGGGTTTGGGAGACTGAAACTCTTTTTCCATGCGGCACATAGACATGTAATTGTTGTTTGGCGAAGTCAGGCTTTTCCAATACTCATAGTGGGTGAAGTTTGATGACAGATCTAATAAGAGCGCCCAAGGAAGAAGGAAGAGCTGCCTTCTGTTACTCTTGTGAACTTACATGCTAGAACTCTTGGATGGGTGCAAAGGCTATGGGGTGAGGCCTATTTATACTTGATTCCTTTCTTGGGAAATAAGCCAAGAACTTTCTAGAGAAAGATGCACCTAGAGAATTTTAGACCCTCCCTCTCACAAGTACAAGCCTTTAATACTTTCTACTAAGATTCTAGCCAGTTCCCTACAACTCTATACCATTCGATAAGATTCTATACGACTCTTGAAGATTGTAATTAACCTTAGACTCCATACCTGGATTCTGGTTTTGTGGTTCGGGTCACTTGTGGAGATAGCCTGTAGACAATTTGGCAAGACAAGTTTATGGTTCCAAGCTTGAAGGAAGGAGTAATTTACACATTTATTCAGATGAATATTGAAAGCTAACTTTTGAAAGAGCAAGGATCATGACTCTAATGTATTTTCCCTTTGGAGCCAGAACTGTTTGAGATTTTTGATAAGAGTGACCCCTCTTGCCATATTTGAACTGTAATCTTAGGCTTGCATTTTTCTATGGAATAGACTTTTCTTTAATTTAAAATAATTTGTAGATGTGTCAGATTCATGATCTTTTGGCGATCTCCAGAAACATCCCTTCCATAAATAAATTAAAGTAAAAAAAATATAATTTTTTATTTATTGGCATGTCATTATTTGCTTATACTGTTATTCTGTTTACTGCATTTTCTATGTTTTCTGGGTTGGAGCCTTTGGATGCGGGCCTGCTGTGATTTTTTCCATGCTTCTTAAGTGGTGGCCAGATTAAAAAACATCCGCATTCATTATTTGGCAAACCTGATGTCAGTGTCATATAGCTGTCATTACCCTCAAATTCCTTCTTGTTTTTTTATTTATTTATTTTGCTCTCAGTGTGCTAGAGAATAATGGTGCTGGAGTTGAAGAGTCAAAATCAGATCATTCGCATGGACAAAGCTCTTCAGAATCAGGAATCACCAAGTCATTAGGCACAAGTAGAACAATTGCAGAAGCCATGGCAAGTGCTGGGACTACCTTAGATGAAGCTGAAGCAGAACTTGTTCTAAGTCCTCTTCGTCTTGCTTTCGAGACAAAGAATGTGAAAATAATTGAACTTGCTTTGGATTGTCTTCATGTATGTGCCCTCTCTTCACTATATGCCTGCCTTTATATGTTTTAGTTCTAGCATGTGGATAATCTGTTGCTGGGTTGCTCTAGTAACACCTGCATTTATTTGATGAAGTAATTTTATGTTATAGGAGAAAAGGTCTTCAATAACGTGTGTGATTGCCATTGAAATTTCTAAATAAAAACTTATCTTGTTTTCCTTGGAACAGAAACTCATTGCCTATGACCACTTGGAGGGTGATCCTGGTCTGGATGGTGGTAAAAATGGACCACTTTTTACGGATAATTTAAATATGATTTGCAATTGTGTTGATAATGCATCATCTGACAGGTATTTATTTGACGTCTAGCTAGCTTAAAATTTTGATTTGTTACTCCTATTGCTGGTCAATTTTGTGATGGTGAGGTTAAACATTGCAGTACTATTTTGCAAGTTCTGAAGGTGCTTCTTACAGCTGTAGCATCATCCAAATTTAGAGGTATAAGAGAGGTTCAGTATATACCTTGTTAAGATTTTTTTCTGCAATTCTTCACTTGACTCATGTGCATGGAATTAATATTCTGATCTTGATTCCTTGTTATAGTCCATAGTATATTGAACTTGGCTTTCTCGAATTAGTTGTAGTTTAATGTAACTCACTCTAAATGCAGTTCACGGGGAATCATTGTTGGGAGTTATAAGGGTTTGCTATAACATTGCTCTAAATAGGTAATGGTTATTGCTTTGTGTTTTTATATTAAAAAAATAAATGAAACTTATTATTTGTTCTGTCCTTTAATATAATTATGATCTTATCTATGGCACATCAGCAAAAGCCCCATAAATCAAGCAACATCAAAGGCAATGTTGACACAAATGGTCAGCATTGTATTCCGGAGAATGGAATCTGATCAGGTGTGATTTCCTTTCAAAAGTACTTTCTTGTTTTATTCTGTGGAGAAGGATTTAGAATAATCTGGTGTCTTTATCTTACTTCAGAGTTCGATTAAGTCTTCAAAGGGAACTCAGGAGGCAAGTTCAGTAAGTTCCGAAGATCCATCTTTTAATGGTTCAAAATCAGAAGGCGATGGAACTTCTTTGGATCACAAAGATGAGAAAGGAATGTCATCTGGAGATGCTAAGGACGGATCCCTTGCATCTCTGGAGGAGCTACATACTCTTGCTGGTGGTGCTGATATAAAGGTTTGTACAACTACTGATTATGTTCTTCAGAATTAGAGCGTTCTTTTGCCTTCTAACCCTTCTTCTTCTACTTATTTTAACCTTTATTAATTTTTTTAATGTAAATAGAATTAGAGCATTCTTGTGCCCTCTAAACCTATTTTTGAGGTTCTGTGGTCAGAAGTAGTGGCTTTGCTTTTGCAGTGTTGCTTACTATGGGAACACTTGATTAAATACTTTTTGTTCAGGGTCTGGAGGCTGTACTTGATAAGGCTGTAAATCTTGAAGACGGGGACAAGACAAAACAGTAAGCATCTATATATGGAGCATACATTTTGGACTACGATTCTGATTTTTTTTAGAATTTCACTGATTTCTTTTTCTTGAGAAATATTTTTCTTACTTGCTTATAGTGGCATGGATTTGGAGAGCATGAACACCAGTCAACGGGATGCCTTACTTGTCTTTCGTACACTTTGCAAGGTATTATTTTGAGCAATGGGCATATCATTTTTGCATGTCTGGCAGCCTAATGTAGTAATATTTGCAGATGGGTATGAAGGAAGATACCGATGAAGTAACGTTGAAGACGCGGATTCTTTCACTTGAACTTTTGCAGGTTATTTATCTCACTCTAGAATTATGTAACCTGTTTCTAACTTTTGCTTATTTGATGCTGCATACAGTTTTCCCTGGAACAACTGACATCAAGTAATGTTGGCTCAGATCTTTCCCACTCTGTTAAGAAATGAGGCTCATTATAGGCTTGTATAACCTGGTCGTATAGTTAAATCATGCCTGCTCTCGGTGATTCTCTCTAGTGGAGAGAGATATTCATCGTCAGTGGAGAATACACCTTGACTCCTCGAGATTCTCACTTATGGAGACTGGAGATGAATGTCCATCCATACCTGAATTATGATAAGGAAAAAAGAAAGAAAGAGAAATGAATGTGGAAATCAAAGTAGATGATGAGCGAAACTGTAATAACGGTTTACAACTTTCGCAAAATTCCACAACTTGCATTTGATGGAGAGAATTGGACTAGTTCATTCATACTTTTTTGTTATCAGTGTCTGAATCCTTTGTAAGATCAGTGACATGCAAAAGGGCCCTCAAATTCCATATTGTATTTGTTTTAGTACTGCATTAAGTGCATTTCTTTTGTGGTGACAAGGTACTTAATTTTTTGTTAAAAAAACCAACATTACCCTGTATATCCCGCACAAATTGGGGTATGGAGGGTCAAGGTGTACAAACCTGTTCCTGGAATAAGTTGAGAGGATGTAGTTTGTTAGGACATGCAGTGATTCTGAATTCTGATTGAAACAAGTTTTGCATGGTGATTTCTTAGAGAAGATATGCTGCTTAAATTGTACTATAAATTAATTATCTGCAATTTCCCCTGTTCCAATATAATTATTAAGCCATATTTTCCCACTCTTTCTTTATGAGTTTATGCATGTTTACTTTAGTGAGACCTTGTGATTGAACTTCTAGCAATTTTCATTTTTATTGCAGGGTTTCTTAGAAGGTGTCAGTCACTCATTTACAAAAAACTTCCATTTCATTGACTCAGTGAAGGCATATCTTTCATACACATTGTTGCGGGCATCTGTTTCTCCATCCCCTGTTATCTTTCAGGTTCTCTTTATCTCCTAAGTGTTTTTTCTGTCCCGGTATTATATAAGCCTTCCTGATCCTCTGTTGCGTTTTGTGGCAGTATGCTGCTGGGATATTTGCTGTCCTTTTGTTGCGATTTAGAGAGAGCCAGAAGGTATTAAAATACACTATGGCAAAGTTTAAATGCTCATGGTAACCTCCATTTTAACACACTTCATTTTTTTCAGGGTGAAATTGCTGTTTTCTTTCCCTTGATAGTATTAAGACCATTGGACAGCCCAGATTTTACAGCTAATCAAAAATTAAGTGTACTCAGGTACATTTTGTTTTCATCATTTTTTTGTGGGACCTTCCAATCAATCAACTGGTGATAGTCATTGTCAGAGTCATGTTTTTTTTTAAGCATCCTGATAACCTGGAACTTTTTCTAGGATGCTTGAGAAGGCATGCAAAGATCCCCAGATGCTTGTGGATATATTTGTCAATTATGATTGTGGTCTTGATGCTCCCAACTTATTTGAACGCATGGTATTGTCTAGCATTTGCTTTGCCAGCAGATTTTTTTGAAAAAAATCATCTCTACAGTGATTAGCCAGTTGAAGGCTTTCTTATAATTGTATCTTGTCGTTTGAAATGTCAATAAGGTGACAACATTGTCAAAAATAGCTCAAGGTACTCAAACTACAGACCCAAGTTCTGTTGTAGGTTCTCAGAATGCATCAATCAAGGGCTCCTCACTTCAGGTTAGCTAATGCTAGTTTTATTTTCTCTATTACCGGACATTCAATGTGTTAGTTCATTGGTTATCTGACAATTCACGGAGATAAATTTATGCTCTTGTGACCTTCACCAACTCCCCTTTGCTATTAACATGGTTTTACGTAGACTCTAATGTATACTATTCCATTGATTGCATCTTCATGCATTTCTTACTTTATCATCTAAGGGACAAACTGGCATCTTGCTTGCCTGTTATGGCCACATACTTCCAAGATGTTCAGTGCATCCAGGATAAGGCCTCTTGAATTCTTATAAAGAGTCAAACATTGAGATCTAGTAAAAGTTTTGCGATTTTTTTTTCTCAAAAGATGAAATTGGAGCTAGTGCATTGATTTTTTCCTTTCCTTTTTTTCTATCTTAATTTGCATTTCTGCATGCTAACATGTCATTGTTTGTTGAGTTGCAGTGCCTTGTGAATGTGTTAAAATCATTGGTTGATTGGGAGGAATCACATAGAGGAACACGAAAGCTGAGTAAAGATGGGGATTCTCTCAGTGAACTTTCAACTGAAGAATCAATTGAGGGGAGCAACAGGGAAGTTAGTTCCAGTGATTTTGAGAAGGCAAAGGCTCATAAGTCTATTATTGAAGCTGCTATATCTGAGGTAATCTGTTGATTTACAATGTGTCTCCATGTGTGTTAATGTATCACCATGTCAATGATCTAATAATTGGATCCTATATGAATTCTGCAGTTCAATCGAAAACCTGCGAAGGGTATTGACTATTTATTATCTAATAAGCTGGTAGAGAATACTCCTTTTGCTGTGGCTGAGTTCCTGAAGAAAACCACTAGTTTGAACAAGGTAGGAATTTTGTTATCATTTCTATTTTTAGCTAGGAAAATTAACTTCTGTGCTTATATATGTAACCTTTGAAATTGTGCAGTCCATGATAGGCGATTACTTGGGCCAACATGAAGATTTTCCCCTGGCTGTCATGCATGCATATGTTGACTCCATGGATTTCTCCGAAATGAAGTTTGATGCTGCTATACGAAAATTCCTTAGTGGGTTCAGACTTCCAGGGGAAGCGCAAAAGATCGACCGTATCATGGAAAAGTTTGCGGAGCGGTAGGTTTTCTTACATAAATTTGTTTTCATGGATCCATGTGTTGTGTCACAGAGCGTAGGCTCCTGAAAGTATGAGGTTGTGGAAGTATTATTATTAGTAAAAAAATAAAACTTTTCACAGCATGAATGATAACATGGAAACTGGTGTTTCTCAAGTACTATCTTCATAACCAATGGTGAAAATGGATAAAAACTTTTCAATAGAACGGATTATTGTAACCAGTCTTTTGTTTTTTTGTTAATTGTGTGAGTCTGGCACTCTGGCATAAATATTGGTATTACATTGTATAATTTGCTGTGTAATATGAAGGTTGATCATTTTATTTAGTCCTTACTCATCATGATTCAACAAATGATGTTGAATCTACCGGGGGTAGAGTTTGCATTATTGGGCTCCTGGGCACACTTCAGTATGTTTAGTCAAGATTCTGATGAAGAATGGAAGGATGAAATTTTAAGATTGATGCCACATGGACATGATATATTGATAATACTATAGGCATTCCATCATTAATTCGCATTTACAAGTTTGTTCCATGCAAGCGGTTTCTTTGATCTTTCAGGTGCTGTATCTTTTTGCAGTTATTGTGCAAACAATCCAAGTTTATTCAAGAATGCAGATACTGCTTATGTCCTTGCTTATGCTGTCATTATGTTGAATACTGATGCCCATAACCCTATGGTGTGGCCTAAAATGTCCAAGGCTGACTTTGTACGCATTAATTCAACAAATGATGCTGAAGAGAGTCCACCTGTAGAACTTTTAGAGAAAATCTATGATTCTATTGTTAAAGAGGAGATTAAAATGAAAGATGATGTAAGGAACAGTCACAAACCAGAAGCTGAAGAGGGAGGTATCCTCATGAACATCCTTAACTTGGCTCTTCCCCGCATGAAATCATCAACAGACAGCAAGTCCAAGAGTGAAGTCATAATTAAGCAAACACAGGAACTTTTCCGGAGCCAAGGCGGAAAAAGAGGAGTATTTTATACATCACAAAAAATCGAACTTGTAAGGCCAATGGTTGAAACAGTTGGGTGGCCTTTGCTTGCGACATTTTCTGTTATTATGGAGGAAGGAGATAACAAGTCCAGAGTTCTTCTTTGCATGGAGGGGTTTAGAGCTGGAATTCACATTACTCATGTTCTAGGAATGGACACCATGCGCTATGCCTTCTTGACATCTTTGGTCAGGTAGTTATCCTAATAAAAACATTACGACTCTTGTTTAATGTTGTCTTGTTACCTTCAGCTGTGTGCTTCCTTTTCAGGTGCTCAAATGTTATTGTAAAATGCATTCTACTATTAATCCTTAGGTGCCACAGGCATCCACTTCTTTACTTGATACTCCCTCCAATCAACAATAAGTGTTGTTTTAGGTTTGAACACAAGTTTTAAGAAAAGTATCTATTCAATTACTTTTTGTAATCACATTAAATGTACATTCCTCTTTTAAGCCAATCAATAAATAATTTGAAGAAAAATTTGTCAATGAAAACAAGTTTTTAATAAAAATCTCTTAATCCAATGCTAGTTATTTTTCGAAAGAACCTAAAACGACATTTGAAGTTGACTAGAGGGAGTATGTCTTAAAATTTCCATGTTTCATGCGTGAAGCACAACCTTTTGTGATTGTGTCTACTGTCTAGAACAATCATCCAATGGGTAGATGCATATTTTATGCCTTGATATATTTGGTTTGTAAGGATTAGTCTTTTAGTACAATATTTTGAGCTCATAAAGTTTTCAGCTGTAGCTCAGCATAGACTGTTGCAAGCAGAATTTTATTTAGTTTCTGGTCTGGAAGTTGGTAGGTGGGCATTTTGAGCCCTTACGAGGAAGGCTTTTACATAAAGCAGGTTTCAATAATTATGAATTCATCTTTTGCCAGATTCACCTTCTTGCATGCACCAAAGGAAATGCGCAGTAAAAATGTGGAAGCCTTGAGGACTTTGTTATCCCTTTGTGCTTCGGATACCAACTCTCTCCAAGACACCTGGAATGCTGTTCTTGAATGCGTCTCTCGTCTTGAATATATCACTTCAAATCCTGCTATAGGTGCTACTGTTATGCAAGCTTCAAATCAAATCTCCAGAGATTCCCTTCTTCAGTCATTAAGAGAATTGGCTGGGAAACCGGCTGAACAAGTGTTTATAAATAGTGTAAGATTGCCCAGCGATGCAGTGGTCGAGTTTTTCAATGCACTTTGCGGTGTGTCTGCGGAAGAACTGAAGCAAACTCCAGCACGCGTTTTCAGCTTGCAGAAGCTTGTGGAGATTAGTTACTATAATATGGCCCGTATACGTTTGGTATCTATTCTAATCATTGGAAGCTCCATTTTTTTTTCCCTATTTTGAAATGATCACCCAAAAAAAAAGAGCATTTCTTGATGTATTAATTATATACTTATCAGCAGAGTATAATCCCACTTAAGGCTGGGTCTGGCGGGTCTAAATGTATTAACTATATGCATTATTCATTTTGAAAGGCCAAAAAAGCCCTGAATTTTTTTTAACTGAACAAGCTACTTAAATTTCCGTGTCTTTTCTTTCAGGTCTGGGCAAGGATATGGTCTGTCCTGGCAAATCATTTTATTTCTGCTGGAAGTCATCATGATGAAAAAATTGCTATGTATGCAATAGATTCTTTGAGGCAGCTGGGTATGAAGTATTTGGAGCGTGCTGAGCTTACTAATTTTACGTTTCAGAATGACATTTTAAAGCCATTTGTTGTTCTCATGAGGAGTAGCCGAAGTGATACCAAAAGGAAACTGATCGTAGATTGCATTGTTCAGGTAAGTGAGAGAACTGCTGGTCTTGTTAGAAGCTTTGACTTACGTCACTACTGTTGCTGTAGCTGTACATACTCATAACGTTTTACTGTTGTAGATGATAAAATCCAAAGTTGGAAGCATAAAATCAGGTTGGCGGAGTGTGTTTATGATTTTCACAGCCGCTGCAGATGATGAATCTGAATCAATTGTTGAGAGTGCATTTGAGAATGTTGAGCAGGGTGTGTATTCTTTCTTATACGCTGTCTCTTTTTCAGTTATGCTGTCTCTGTTTATTAATATCTGTCATCCAATACTTCCTTCAGTGATATTGGAGCACTTTGATCAAGTTGTGGGGGACTGCTTTATGGATTGCGTTAACTGTTTGATTGGATTTGCAAACAATAAAAGTTCTCATCGTATAAGCTTGAAGGCTATTGCTTTGTTGCGCATATGTGAAGATCGTCTTGCAGAGGTTTGCTTTTTTACCCATCTTTCTAATCAAAACATGTGTCTAACTTGGTATTTCTGTTTTTTCTCATCTGCTAGACTGCTATGCTAGTATGTCTCATCTATATTGACTAGCATTTATGGAGTAGAAGTTTTCTTCATCAGTGATAAAAATTTACTTCTTTCTAGATAAGTTTTTTCATTAATTATATCAAATTGGTTACGGGGATCATCCCAAACTTAAGAATGCAGAAATCTAAGAAAACAATGGATTCTAAATTAGTTTTTATCAGTGACAGGTGCCAACTGGACTTTTCTCAGCACACTTGTGAATATTGCCATAAGAGATTAATTAATCTTGTCTTGAATCACACTTCCAAAAGAGTGTCTTCTGTTTTGACTTCAACCAAAGCTGATTACCAGTTTGAATAGAGTTCGTTTTATGTTCCCTAACTAGTGCTTAGGGCACTTGCAAATGCCAAATTCCATGCTATAGGTTTCTGTATGGTTCATCTTATTATTATTAATGCCATTGGAAGGATTTTTGGAAGACTATTAGGTTCACAAGCTTTATTTCAGCTTGGTTGGTGAGACGAGATTGAAATGTGGTTGAATTTTTTTTTGAGGAAATGAGAGCAAATTGAATTACTTTGAAATAAGCAGTGTTCTAAAAATCGCGCCTAGGCGGCGCTAGGTGGGAGGACACCTAGGAATTTTTACGCCTAGGCGGGCCTCTAGGCGGAAATCCGCCCGGACACTACCTAGATCCCGCCTAGAGTCTAGACCCCGCCTAATCCCACCTAGCCCGACAATTATTCAATTTTAGCTTTTAGACATGTGATTAGTTGAATTAGGGTTTTTTTATCCCATAAGTCGGGATGTATTTGCTTTTGAGTTGAATCTATGGTTTTTTATTTTAGGAGGCTTAGAGCCGCTAGTTAGACGCGTACTTTTGCGTTTATTTACTTTAGTGTTAGTTAAGCACTACAAATTTGGGTTTATGAATGATACTGTATTATAGATTATTATTACATTATATGAATTATTGATATGTGTAATGCTATAAAATATAAGGAAATAATCAAGTTTGTTCCAAGTCCGCCTAGGCAGCCGGCCTTTTAGAACATTGGAAATAAGGAATTTTGGACATTATTAATATGTGGATGGAGAAGATGATTTAGATGACAAGAATATTGGGAAAGAGCTCTTTTAAAAGATATGCTTTGGTAGAAGTGGCTCTATATTTAACCCTAGTTTGTTTATGGTGGTTGTGCTTGTGCTTGTAACTATAGTTTGGAGATTATCTTTTTTGTTGTGAGTAAAAAGAAGTTACTTATGTCCCTTCAAGTGTACTAGGCTAGGTGAGTACATGAGGTGCGATACCCGTGTGCATTGGTGCTTATGTGGGACATTCCTTCCCAGACACTTCGGGTGATTGTTGAGTGAGTAGCATCTCTTAATTGTACTTAGGGATCTATTTGCAAAATACAAGTCAGCTTCTTTTTTTTACCTACTCTTTGTTGCTATGAAAAAAATCACTCGAATTTTGTGGAGGTCTTTTTCCTTCATTTACACAACGAACTATATTTTCCTTCAGATCCTAATCCATTCTTCCTCTCTGTTATCCTGCTTTCACATTGAATAATGTTTATTTGTTGATGTCAGGGTCTTGTACCTGGAGGTGCTTTAAAGCCCATTGATGATGTTGCTGATGCAAACTTTGACGTGACTGAGCATTATTGGTTCCCCATGTTAGCTGGTCTATCGGATCTCACTTCTGATCCAAGGATAGAAGTTAGAAATTGTGCACTTGAAGTCCTCTTTGATTTGTTGAATGAGAGAGGTAGAAAGTTCTCTTCATCATTTTGGGAGAGCATTTTCCGTCGAGTGTTGTTTCCCATTTTCGATCATGTTAGACAAGCAGGCAAAGGGGGTTCTAACGATGATGATGACTGGCTGCGTGAGACCTGCATCCACTCACTTCAATTGCTCTGCAATCTATTCAACACCTTTTACAAGGTAAATGCTTTTGGCCTGCAACTACTCACTTCAATTGTTCTGCACTTCGCAGAAATACTTACCATTTAGAAATATGGTTGTTTCTGTTATCGAGTATGGGACTGTAATTATGCATTTCACTTTTGGGAAAGAAAGAGAATTATTCAAGACATGTAAATAACATTTTTTTCTTATGCATTTCTACTTCTAATGTAAACAAGCTGGACCAGCTGGTGTCACATGCTATAAAATGAAATCACTCATAATTTAGACATTTGATTTGCTTATTCAATATTGGTAGATTGACCCACACTATTCAATAAATTCGCCCTATAATTGACCTGCAATAATGTGCTTATGTTGCACTGCTTAAATTGGATTAGTAATTGGTGGTATTTGATTGTGTTGTCAGTATTCTTGTCTAATACCACACCTTTTACTCTTAAGAGCGTTGTCTTACTGATATTGAGTTGTACAGAAGTAACATTCATAATTTTTTGCTTCATGCAGGAGGTCTGCTTTATGCTGCCACCATTGCTTAGTTTGCTATTGGATTGTGCAAAGAACACAGATCAGTCAGTAGTTTCTATTTCTCTGGGTGCATTGGTACATCTCATTGAAGTAGGTGGGCACCAATTCAGTGACAGTGATTGGGATACCTTGTTGAAAAGTATAAGGTGTGTATACGGACATTGTCCTCTACTAGTTTATTGCTATTTGTATGAACATTATGACAAACATGTGGTTTGGCATGCAGAGATGCTTCATATGCAACACAGCCACTTGAGCTGCTTAATGAGTTGGGATTTGGCAATGCAAACAAAGTCACCCTGGGCAGAGATGGTGATAGCTTCTCTCTAGAATCCGTCAAAAATAACATATTGGAACATAGACAGCTTGATGCCAGTGATGATGCTTCACATCGAGATTCTGAAAGTGCTCTTGCAGATGGTTCTACAAGAGGCCTTAACATCCCAGGTACTCTGGAAGGATCTGAAGGTGAGTTTATCGCTTCTTGTGGCTGAATTTAATCTATTGCCTATCCTTGTGAGCAAATGAAATATGTCCTCAAACCTACAATGAACTGTTCTGTTTATATTGTGCAAGTACATGATAACACCAAGGACAAAATGATCTTTTGAATTTTGCTGATGCAGGGGTACCTTCCCCATCCACCATGTCTCCAAAGGACTCTGATGCCAGAAACTTGCAACGGAATCAAACAATAGGCCAAAAAATAATGGGGAATGTGATGGACAATATTTTCACCCGAAGCTTTACCTCAAAGCCTAAGAGCCAAGATTTCGAAGCATCATTGCATTCTTCATCACAGGTAATTCAAATGTATTAAGATATGATAAAGAACCTGTATCTTTTAAAGTTCCAATGTTGCCTGTCTTTTGTGTCTCATGTTAGTTAACTGTGCATATTGTTCGAACAGTGAGAAACAGTTGCAGCTATTTGGTTGAAACTAGATATTCATTTCATAATTTTTGATGCATGGGGAAACCAGATATTCATTTTACAATTTGTAGATGCATGGGTTTTAACCCTCTCCTTGCCAAGTGCAGTTAAAGGAGTTTTTGTAAAGTCCTTGTAGAAATAGCTGGTGAGATGGTTTAACTTATTGTTGAAAATGCTAAATTTTGGGAATTTTCCGAGTTTCCGCTGGTTTGCTTAAAGATGCTCTTTGTATTGTCCACTCTATATCTTGTACATAATGTTGTGGCATTTCACATGTGATTTGTCTTTTTCATATATCCTAATCAGTGAGCCTGATTCATAAACATAGAAGTGGAGAAGATTAAGATAAAATATATAAACAGGAATTTTCTCATGTGATCTGCAGGTTTACCTTGTGATCTACATCACTTCCCACTCTATAGCTTGTAAAGAAATGTTGTGGAATTTTTTTCTGCAGATTCAAGGATTTATTAAGTGGGAATTGATGTAGGGTTTTAATTAATTACAAAATATAGAAAGTATCAATGAGAAGTCATACATATGTAAACATTTTTGCGAAAAAGGTCTATCATTTAATCCGAGAAGTTCGATTTTTGAATATATTTATAAGCAATGAAAGCAAGTTTGAATTTTATTTTATTTAAAAAAAAAAAATTGCTGTCTTTCCCTCTATTTGTCAGAAATACAAATGTGTACATAAATGAGCCATCCATGCTAGCCATTAAGCAGCTTTCTTATTTGTTGAGAAGAAAACGAATACTTGATAAAACCACGTGTTAGGTTGTCATGGAACATATATGCATTCTCACTGTCATTTAAAACTGCACTAATTTCTCGTTTACTTGTCCATTTTTATTGCATTGTATTCAACTTTCTAATGTCTTTCCTGTAAACGTTTTAAATGTATCTATCGTATTGTCACTTTAGCTGCATGATAACGAGGAGCCTGATATTAAAGATGATGTTGAGAGTCCACTAATGGAAACGATAAGAGGAAAATGCATTACTCAAGTTTTACTTCTTGGGGCCATTGATAGCATTCAGGTATTCATGTGGTCACTCAATTTTTTTATTTTCTTTTTACATTTTTATGTATGTTACTATGTTTGCCCTATTGTTTTGTCCTTCACAGATAATTCCATTTATGACAACAGACTCTTCTTATTACATTGTTTTGAGATTATTTTGGACACTCGTTTGATCAGCCTTTGAGGGACTTTGGTTAATAGTTCGATTTAGCTATAGTTACCCCCTTTGTCATTCCTTTCTTTTCTTCCTCTTTACATTAGTTCTGTTCTCTCTAATGTCATTCCTCCATGTGTTATACACCACAAATCTGCACGCTACCCCCTAGTGGCTCTACTTGTGTCTTGCCGCCGCCACCTTTCCATCCTTCGTGTACAGTTTTTAGTTTTTGGATACTCTCCTTCAAGCATTTTCTTTAGAAGGGCAAAATTGGACTGCAATTTGCTTGCACCTCATATGAAAACAGGTTTGATTAAATAATGAACAAATAAATATTTTTCAATTACTTTTTCTCTCTTTTCCCGGGTAGGGTTGGGGCGGGGAGAGGGGGAGAGAGAGAGAGGCACATCAAGATTTACAGTTAATGCTTTCATCATCTGGGGATGGGTTTGTGTGCATTCTTTTATTCCACCTAAGTAACAACCAATGTTTGGCTAATAGTTAGCTAAAATTTGTACGGCAATCTAATTCAAAAATCAAAACTTTGTTTGTAATGTGGCTGTATAAATCAGATGCATCCTATAATCTGCTCCATCCAGAACCTTTCTGGTATATGGTTCACTAATATGTTTCTGTTTATAAATTTAGTTATTTCTCACTAGCCATTCCGTGAATGATCTTCAGCATTTATGGTTCTGGAAATCTTGAAAATCACTTGTCCAGTGCCATTTAAGACACTACTATCGTACATGTGCAGAAAAAGTATTGGTCCAAGTTGAAATCTGAGCAAAAGGTTGCCATAATGGAGATTTTGTTATCCATGTTGGATTTTGCTGCCTCATATAATTCATATACCAGCCTGAGTACACGTATTCGCCATGTCCCTGCAGACAGGTTATTTCTAGTGTCTTTAAAATTTCTTGTTGCATTTGATATTGGAAATGACAGGAACTTCTTATTGAATCAGTACTTCTAGTTCTGATACTTGTTGTTGAACAGGCCGCCTTTGAACCTTCTTCGCCAAGAATTAGTAGGAACTTGCATATACCTGGACATGTTGCAGAAAGCCACTTCAGAGCTTGATGGTAGTGTAGAGAAGCATTCAGAACTTGATGAGGCAAACAAACTAGACAGAGTAGCCGAACAGAAACTGGTGACTTTTTGTGAACATGTACTGAAAGAAGCATCTGATTTCCAGTCTTCGGTGGGGGAGACAACTAATATGGAGATTCATCGTGTTCTAGAGTTGCGTTCACCCATCATTGTGAAGGTACTATAATTTGTTCAAGAAGTTAATCTCTTGGAAACAACACATTCCGAACCACCTTGTTTGTAAAAGTAAATGAACTTTTTCTAGCAGCATTATAGCTCACTGTTCCAATGCTTTTATATGCCTGTATTTATTTCCCTAGGGTTTTTTGGGCCGTAGGCAGGTTTTTTGTACACTTTAGCATATCTTTTATTTCATTGATTTTAATCCTTTATTTTTTCTTCTCATTGTGTACGATTTCATATTGAAGTGGGTCATGTGTATTGTAGTTGTCTACACTTACTTATCCATAAGATTTTTTATTTCATGTATCAAATATCCAGAACTTACTGGCTGACACTTCAATTTCTATCTTTGTAGTCTGTTGATTTTCTCCATGTCTGTTATTTATGCTTAAAATAAAAAAATTATATCTGGAGAATATCTCAAAATCAAGTTCTCATTTGAAAATATTCCTACTTAAGATCGATAATATTAGCACTCACGTTTCTAATTCAAATCGAAACAGGTGGTTTTGTTTCATTTTGGAATGTTTGTTCACCGCCATTTTGGAATGGTTTTGTAGTCTATTGAATTTTCCTTGTGGTTTTTAGGTTATAAGAGGCATGTCCTCGATGAACAACCATGTATTCAGAAAACATCTGAGAGAGTTCTACCCATTGATCACCAAACTTGTATGCTGTGACCAGGTAATCGTCTTTCTTCACCTTATTTTGTCCTCTTCACATATTCGCTTCTTCTATTTTATGCATAAAGAAAATAAGAGTTCATATCCTTAGTACTGTGGATAAGTTTTATTGTTCAATGTAGTATCTGTGTTATTCTCATACATTCTTTAACTGTTCAGATGGATGTCCGTGGCGCACTGGGTGACCTTTTCAGTGGACAGCTTATGCCATTGCTACCTCGTGTTGAGTCTGCTCATTAGGCAAAGCTGACTGCAGATTCCAGCTCCGTTGCGTTGCTCAACATCTTCCGCTGTAAGAATGTCTGTACTAGTAAGATTCTGGATCCAGAAAAATGGTAAATTCTAGGACATTTTGGTAAAGGATATATACATCAACCGGTTTCTTGCTCTGATTGTGTATGTGAGTGAATTCACAAATGGCCTCAATGCTATACACGGAGGCCTGCGGTCATGTTTGTTTGAAACTAACTGCTTCCTGGATGCTTGTTAGGGTTATAGCATACATCGATGTTCGTCTCTGTATTTTTGTAATGAATTTTTCATGTTCCCCGTGGACCTGTATCTCAACTAGACATTAATCAGATGCTTAAAATATTGAGTCTTGTCTTCCTATATTTAAAGAAAAAAGTGGACAGGTGAAATGGAGGCAAAAGTAAACAGGTGACGGGATGAAACAAATATCTCACATTTTATTGATAGCAAACTAATCGATATTACAAGGGAAGAAAAACAGGAAACTGAATTGAAACACAGTAGTAAAGAGTAAAAGTCTATTACAGGAAACTGAATTGAAACACAGTAGTAAAGATAATCACATTGGTAAAAAGAGAAAAAAAAAGTAGATGAGTTGATGTTAGGACATGGTATATAAGGCCGGCCCTTGTAATGAGACATTCATTCATAATCAATCAAGTCTTGTTTCATAACAAACACACACACTCTCTCTCTCTCACGATTTTTGAGGGCAATGTGAGTAGAGGTCAATAAAAAATAAGTTAATGATACATGGTTGGACTTTTAATAAACAAGCTCTAATCCTCTAACATTATGATCAACATCTCTTGCCTAATAGTGCCACCTTTTTATTACGCGATTTTTTCCCTAGTTTTGATACCCATTGAACGTTCAAATGTACTTTCTCCAAATAACAAGCATTTTTTTAGTCACCTCTGCAACATTGTCACCTATCCACCCCACCGGTTAAGCTTGGCTTTATCTTAACAACTTGAAGTAGATACTAACTTATACATGGAACGGTTCAAGTTGACCAAAGGCATAGGGCCCGAAAAAATTTTGGGTCCTTGTATCGTTAGAGAAATTGATATATAAAATGTCTTCAAATTTCAAATAATTAGCATGATTCACTGGCAATGAAGCGTATTTTACCATGTCGATATTTAAATCTCCTATAACCATCCAACAATATCTTTTTTTTTTGCCATTTACACCCAAAAATTAGATCTTTTTTTAAAAAAAAATTGTTCGCCTCTTGATTAAAAAATGTGTGAATCAAGATATACATAGTATTTATATAATTAAAAAAATCCAATTTTTGGGGGTAAATAGTAACTTTTTGAGTAAATAGGCGCACATTTAATTTTTTAGCATAGGGCCTTCGAAGAAATTGAAATGGCCTTGAGTAGATAAAACAGAGGAGAAATCGGACATGATCGTATGTAAAGCTTGATTTATTACTTATGCTACAAGGTATTGTCTTTATGAGAATGTTTTAAGATATTATCTTCATTTTCAGCATTAGAATATAGCCTCACAACATGTTCATAACTATGGTTGAACCTGATATTTCAAAGGCCCGAGGCAAAATAAACAAAAATGAGGCCTTCTATATGTACATAAACTATAGCCAAAAAAGTATTTTTTTCGTACCAAAAACCATTTTAATGGAAATTTCAATAGAGAACATATAATAAGATAACATTTTGCTGAAAGAAAGATTAGCATGCCTATATAATTCCAAAATTAAAATCCAAATTAGGACGTACTACAAATTAGAAAGAAATCAAGTCGGGCCTTCTGGCATTGTGATTTTTTGCAGCAAACATAATTAAAAAAAAATCTCAAATCCTTAGAAATTACAAGATTAGAATTTAGCATAATAAATAGGACTAAAAGAATTAGGACTTCAAATATCCTAATTCCTAAGAGCATATGTACCTATCAGGTTTCCCCTCCCTTTTAACTCCCTTATTCCTTCCTTATTGATGTGGAATCAACCCCATCATGGAAAGATGAGGGGGAAATCTTAGGCTATAAACATTTCTGCTCTTCCCTTAACTCACGTTTCCCTGCCACATTAGCATAAGAACACCCCTTTTAGAGCATCAACAGTCATGGGTTAAACCCATCCCATTTTTTTCCTCTATCTTCGTGAATCGTAATATCATGATACCTCAGTTTTCAATATCTCTCCCTCGTCCTTTGAGTTTTTTTTTTCCACATATGTAAGTCTATCCCATTATCTATTTTTATACTTTATTTATACCCCATTGCATATTTTCAACCAATCAAAACACAATTTATTTAATTAAAAAAAACAAAGCAAAGAAGTGAGATCATTTTTAATTAAAAATAGAAAAAACTTCATCAAACATATGATGGAATTACCCCTTCCTGTTGGGTTTTCCCCTTCCCCTTCCACTAGACAGGTAAACCCCCACAGTCATCATCTACCTCGATAGAAAGAGACAAAGGGGTAAGAGCAGCATCCGTGGGTTTAACCCATTCCACTAGGGTTGCCCCTTTCTCTTGATGAAATGGGATTCATCCCACACTCATGGGGCTCCCTTTTAGCAAGAGAGAGAGTGCTATGGGGGAGAGTTAACCCCATGAGTAATGATGCTCTAACCCATCTCATTCTCTCTCTCTTTTTTAAAATAAAAATAGAGTATATGTATTATTTTGTGTTTATTTGTAAAATAAAATAATTTTTTATTGGTAGATAGTATGAGGTGGGGTATAGATAAAGTTAAAGTATATGTAGTGAGATAGACTTATGGATGTTGAAAAAAACTTAAAGGATGGGGTAGAAGTATTGAAAGATGAGGTGTTGAAATATTACGAAGAGAGAAAAAAAAATGGAGATGAGTTTACCCTACGGATGTGGATCATCACTCATGGGGTAACCCCATCCCTCTCTCTCCTCTTAATATTTTGACACCTTATTTTCTACTAACTCTACCCCATCCTATAAGAATTTTAACTTTTATTCCACATCCATAAGTTTACCCCATTAATATTTTTTTAACTTTAATTATACCCACCACATATTTTAACCAATCAAAACTTAACCCACTTAATAAAAAAAATAAAAAAACATCACTTTTATTGATTTTATAAAATTAAATGGAATGGGGAGGGAATGTGTTTAACCCATTCCACTAGGGTTGCCCCTTCCCCTTGGTGGAATGAGTTTTATTCCACATCCATGGGTTTACCACATAGGAGGGATGGGGGAGGGTAAAACCCATGGATGATGATGCTCTAAGGGGTTTATAAAAATCTATTGGTGTTGATGCTCTTACCTTTTCATCACCAATTCCACCCACATTCGTGCATCTCACTTTCGAACCCTTTACCGACTTTTGAATCATTTTGCTTTTAATAAATATTTCATAATACAAAAACAACAACAAATTATTATAGCAGTTGTTGTTGTTGTTGTTGAAGTTATTATTATTATTGACATCATATTTTCCCAACAAATATGTAAATAATAAGAATAACTATCCCCGTTAAAAAAACACAACTATATAATCAAGTTGTAATAATTCAAGCACAAGATTAAAATCATCACACAATAAAATACAAAACGCTTCTTCAAAGGGAAAACAAAGGCTATCGATGGAATTCAAACATCATTTCATGAAGGCCCAAACTTTTGCCAAATATGCTCAATTAAGTCGAACTTCAATTGATGATGTGAACCCGAATTTCGCACAACAGCCCTATTAGTTAAGAATGCGTTCATATCGACATGTATTCTTGTAGCGGGTGGCTCTGGTTTATGTAAATAGCCAAACTCAACAGTGTAAATATGTAGATGGTGGGTTTCACTTCGTCTTCCACAATCATATTATGAAATATGATACATGACGTCATTATTTTTCCAAGCAAATTCAAGTCCCAAACAAGAGCCGTTCGACGAATAATAGCAAAATGTTGTTGTAGAATGCCACCAAATGCACACTCCACATCCTTACGAGTTGACTCTTAAACTTGAGAAAACAAAGTGTCTTTCGTATCGAAGGGACGTTGACTCGATGGGAACGCTCGCGCATGCCAAGTAAATTCCATTTGTGAGGTAGTGTGTCATGTCATACTTATGCCCATTTCCCATTTATAACAAAATTTGTCTTTGAGGCTCTTCCATGCAAGACTTCATCAAATAAAGAAGATCTATCAAGAACTAGAACAATGTGAAAAGCAACATGATATAATTTAGCTTTGAGGGAAGTTTAGTGGATCTTGATTTGGATCCATTTCGACTTGAAAAGTAGGACTT
Source organism: Persicaria tinctoria (assembly GCA_037127255.1). Lineage (NCBI taxonomy): Eukaryota > Viridiplantae > Streptophyta > Magnoliopsida > Caryophyllales > Polygonaceae > Persicaria > Persicaria tinctoria. The sequence goes on from JBANSL010000012.1 coordinate 17,006,102, forward strand.
GTGATTGATCAAGAAGAGAAGTATATGGATGGAATGAATGAGAGGTATGATAGCGAGGTGCGACTTTTTATAGAAAAAAGTTATCATTAACTATTACTAAATTTAGCTTATATATAATCATTATTAATTATAGCAACGTAATTGTATTATTTTTTAACTCATATATATGCAAAATGAGTCTTTATGGGTAGATAAAATAAAGAAATATTCAAATATAATTTTTTTGTAATTATTTTTGATAATGTTAGTAATAAATAATACTTTTACCATATAGATATATTTGGAAGTTAAATTTATGGTGCTAATCCCACCATTTGAAATTTTGTACCTGCAAGAACGTGATCCTCCAACTCACTTTTGCAAGTTGAAAGATGTGTCCAAGCATACTCCAAAGCCTTTCAAGGTACCGCTTGTGTAAAAAAAAAACATTATTTGTTTTTTTTTTATTCGAACATTATTTGTTATTCTACGATCGAGGTGATAGCATTATTCAAGATGAAAGCATTTATCTCAACTTTTTTTTTGTTGATACATCATTAGTGTGATTGTAAGCTTCAAATAAAGGTTATCAAGTTATATATTTTATCTTTAATAAACCTTTTACTCTTTTACCCCTCTTCAAGACATTTTACCCTTTTATTTACTTTTATATCTAGTTGTAATCTATATAATTTATTTACCTAATCTACAACTATTATCAACTATATAGATTAGGTGATGAAAATCTAGATGTGATGTTGAGTTCAACAATTGAAGAGTTGTCTCACTCATCCACTCATAATCATATTTCAGATGATGCAAAACAATGGGCGCAATACTTGTATAATGTACATGAGGTTTATTTCCTTATGGTCTTTAAATACTAAATGCTTTTGTACCAAATCAATATTGTACGTATTCATAATTTTATTTTTAGATGTTATAATGAACAACCGTGTACTATTGTTATCGTTGGCCATGTCGAACAAATATGGCAAAGGACTTGGTGGTACAATGGGTGCAAAGTTTGCAAAAAGAAGGTCATATATAAGGATTTTGTCTTTTGGTGTAAGAGTTGTGCCATTAGTGTCAAGTTTCCCTCTCAAAAGTATGTTTTTTTTACGTAATTGATATAAACTAGTCCTATACCCGCGCCAATGGCGCACAATTTAATAGTAAAGTTGTGAATATTAAATAATACCAAAAATTTGTCGAAAAAAATACACATATTAGCGGTTAGAAAATAATAAATTTACTTGTATAATATATAGTATGTAAATAATACACAAGTAGAAATGTTGTCTTGATAGCGAGTATAAAACTCGGATTCCAATCTCAAATGATTTCTAACTTCATAGTGACACCATCTTCAATTATTGAGAACCCTGAAAATTGCAAGAAATTATAACAATTAGAATTACAACATGTGTAATTGTTCTTCTACTTATTTTTTTTATAATAATAAATTAGAATATTTCCTATAATTTGAATGTTCATAAGTTGACTCACTAGTTGAATTAACCAAGAGATATCATTAGGACCACCAGATATGAACATACACCAGCAGAATACCTACACATCACATGATTTGATTATTGTCTACTCATTGACCTCAATTTTCCTGGGGTGCTGGCTGAACTTGAATTGAGAGGTGTTATCAATGAGAGTAAAGCTCGACATAATGATAGTGGCAAACTCTTTCAAATGACTTGAATGCCTCCAAAGAAATATGGGCTTCACAATTGCCTTATATTCTAGTCCCCTGAACAAAAGAAAACGACGATTGATGTCAATAATAAGTTAGAATTAAAAGGCAAAGCAAACAATGCACAAGCCTGAACAAAAATTGGTATACCTTCTCGTGTATCAAAACCAACTCTAGTGGAGGCTTGGCCTTGGATCCTTGAAATGGAGGCTTGGAAAATAGCCTCATAATGAGCACCTTGATCGTAGCTACTTCAGTGATTTCATCAACGCATACAAACTGCTCAGGCAAGGCAATGACTTTTGTCATTTCTACTAGGCAAATGAGGATAATAGAAAAACGGTTAGGGCGAATGAAAATAATCAGTACCAAGTGTAGTATTTATAAGATAGTTGAGCAAAATTAAAAGGCAAAAAGATAAGCATAAAAAAATATTGTAGATATTGTAGATAAAATCAAATAAAAATATTACATAAATGGAAATGGATTCGAAATTCAGAATAATGAAGGAAAGATATTATACACCCAAAGCATATTTATATATTTAGGTAATTATCAAATCAAATAAGTTATTTTATGCGACAATTGACTTACAAAAACATATGATAATAATTATAATAAAAAAGGAAAGATATTATACACCCAATATGAATGTTGTCAGTGACAAGAATTTATCCTAGATGATGAGACGGGGACCTTTCTTGACAGAGGTTGTGGGGTTTCATAATTTATGGACCAAGAAAGAAAATCATCACCAGAAAACAACCTTAATAGAATGTAAACACAGCAAAACAGTCCATGATGCAAGAAATCCCTTTATCAATACATTCTAAATAGTAAATATAGCTTGTGAGCTATAATAATAGGATTGGGGTTAGGTTGTAAATAATACTATAAACACCCAAAGTATCTGAATTATGCAAGAAATTAAAATTATTCAGCTGGAAATGAAATCTGAAAAACAACATTTAGATTGCTTTGCCAAATCGAAGTCAGAACTTACAGCAACGCATCGTCCACAAGTACATCAGTGTTTGCATCAATATCACCTCCTCCTCTACCTTCAGAAGAGGCATGGCCAATGCTCGTTGGAGGTACATTTGTTTCCTGCTTAACCTTCCAGCCATCAACTATGTCAAGCAATTTTTTTAAACCAAATAATTAAATGAACCAAATAAAGCAAGATTTTAACTTGGCATTGATACAGAATATCAATAACAGACTGGTAAGGAAAATACAAATCAACGCAAATAACAGAGATTATGCAATTTCCTTATCAACTTAATCAAAGAATCAAGAGCGCACAAGGGAATCCCTCTAATCCGAACAGTTTATCAGCGACAAAATTGAAGTCACAGAACCAATTAATCAGCATCTTCAAACCAATTCAAAAGATGATAAATAAACGAAACAACCCTTTGAGATTGCAGAGTACTAAAGTAATTTGACGATCGAGTTCAAAAGATGAAGTAACAAATCGACAAAATCTCAAAGGGTTGTACACTGTCACTATTGATAAAAAAATTGAAGATGAAAAACTCAAGAGTTTGCGATTACCTGACATGAACCCTCCTGAAACTTCCTTCCCCTAACATGGTGTCGAGGTTGAAGCCTCTGGCAGCAGTATGCGAGCAAGTTAAATCGGAGAAACGGAGGAATTAAAAACTGAAGGAGATAAAGGGAGGATCTGAGAAACGAACTATTCCATGAAAAATTAAGAGCATATGAGGGAGGGACAATTAGAGTAGAAGCTTTACCTTGAGAACGATCGGGCAAGGAAAGGGGAGGCAAGGAAGGAGACGTAGAGAGAGTATGAAGATTTAGAGACGGAAAGAGACGCAGAAAGAGGAGGCAAGGGAAGGAAAACCCTAAAAAAAAGGATGAAAAAAATATTAAAAGATAATAAGAAATAAGAAATGAGTAATTAATTACAATAAGAAAGAAGCGGATTGGTTGAAAATGCTAGGTTAAGGGTGTGGCGACACGTCATCTAAAAAGTTTGTGTTTTAATAGTAAGTTATTATTATTATAGATAGATAGATTTATATTTGTGGGAGTTAATATGTAGTTCAAACTTTTAGCCTCTAATTACATGTACTTCCATCTTATTGTGCACATTTCTCTTTCAGGTCATAGTCGATGACTCTAGAACCATGACGATGGCATTGTTTAATTGAGAAGTTATCCAACTAATTAATTAAGAAGTTTGTGTCAACTTTAAGCAATGAATTGTTGAAGATGATTTTCATTGTAATCCGTTTTATGTAGTTGTTTTAATTTAATGGTCCGATGAGCTTGTAATAATCCTCTATGTATACGTGCTAGGGCGTTTCCACGGAGGCATGTCCAACTGATTTAATCTTCTCCTCTCTCGAAAGTATTTTTTGTTGTTGAAGTTAAAACATGTAATATTATGAATCAAGATGATACTTAAAATGTAAATAGAATCAGTGAGGTTGAAAGGTTGATTGAGCAATTTGAAAATCAACCTATTTTTATTGAGGTATGTATTGATTAATACTTTATGCTATCATATCTCTTATCTATTACTCGTTCTAGGCATACACATATATGTGTTTTATGGACTATTATATAGGATGAAGATTTAGAATCCCTTTCTCTTCGGTCTTCAACTTGGGGCTCCTTCTAATGCTTCTTCAAGCATTATGCTCACCCCAAGAAAGCGATCTCATGAGTCTTTAGATGATTACAATGGAGGTGCGAGTGATGAATTTCAAGCATCATGCATCCACCAAAAAGGTTGTCATCAAAGCTAAGAAGGGTGTCTGATTTGTACAGTTTAATATTTTATAAGATAATAATGTTTGTTATCTAGAACTACATAAGTGTTTGAACTTTATACAATTAGTATATTTTCCTCTCTCCATTAAGATAACCAATCAGTTTATTATATCATTTTAATGTTCAATTAAAATGGATGGGTTGCTATCTTATGTGTTCTTTCATAGCACTCATTGGTCAAAATAGTTTGCTATCTTACGTCTTTTTTGTCAGGGGGTTGCTCTTGGGACAATCATTTTTTCGACATATGCACAGTGGATATATTTCCCGACTCTGGAAGTCGATGATAATAAGAGGTTGTCATGGGGGGTGGGGGCAAGGAGGCGGTCGTCCCTCCCTCCGACGGCAAAAAAACGTTAGATTTAAATCAAATTTTATAGTTTTCTTTTCATATTTTTCATAAGAGTATTCATTATACCACACTTTTCAATCCTATTAATTTTTTTTCTATTTACAAATGACATATTTTTAAAAACATTTATAATATTCTTTCAATATTTTTCAAAAGAGTATTTATCATGCTACAAATATATATTAAAAAAACTATTAAATTTCATTGTATGATTTTTTTTTAATAAAATATCATATTTATGGGACAATTTATGGGTTTTTTCAATATTTTTTTTTTAAAAATTCTTCATTATATACACCGATATTTTTTTTTTCCCAAAACAAAAATTTTGCCCCCTCCTCTAGAAAATCCTATAGTCGCCGCTAGTGATGATAAGGATCATACCATCATCGACATCCGATGTTGACAATGCTGCCCCTTTTGCCGGCCCCGACATCAAGGGTCGGTGAAGCCCTCCTGCAAATTAATTAGGTATGTTAATTATTCCCTTCGTTCTAATTTAATTGACATTAAGGTGGGACATATGGATTAGGGAGTGCCGAGAGTAGACCACCTGCATCTCACATCACACCCTTCGAAAATTGTTTTTTTTTTAGTTATGGAGTATCTAGAGTAATAACAAAATAGAAAAGCTACAAAACACCTCTTAGAGCACCCACAGGCCACAGACCACAACCCACATTTTTTGAGTGTTTTAACATTAAAGAATTTCAAAGAAAATAGAAAATGTCAGAATATTAAATAAAAAGTCAGATTTTTTTAGAGTCCCAATGTGAGAGAGTTTGTGGAAGAAGAAACTCTTTTTTTAATCAAGTGCAATTTACTAACATTTTAAAAAAAAAAAAAAAGTTAAGATACTCAATTTGAGTATCACAATTATGGATGCTCTTAGAGCATCCACAACCCATATTCTCTTCCAAGGTCTCTTTATACAACTTTTTATCTTTCTCTCCCTACCATGTCATCTTTACATACTCATTTCAAATTTTTTCACACATCCCACATTTTAACTCAAAATTTCTCTAACCCTCGTGCTTGCATCATCTTACACAACCTATAACTTACCACATTTATCAATAATGAACAATCAAGCATTTATTATTACATTAATATTATATTAATAGTATAAATAATTAATTATTAATTATATTAATATAAACAATTATTAATTATATGAATTGAAAGAAATTTAAAATAATACATATTACTGTATATTTAATCCAAATAAATTTTAAACATATAGATAGAGAAAACTATTATATACTTAATGAAATAATTTTTATTGTATTTTATTTTTTATATTTAATTTATGTGTGTCGGAGTATAGAGTAATGTTAAAAAAATAAAGTAACATGTATTATTACCTTTCTTAGGGGTGGATAGGCCCCAACATTCTGCTAGAACCTAAGAAAAGTAAGTTTCTTCTTCCATTCACTTCTCTCCCCCAATGATGAGAAAAAATCCCTTGTCTTTTAAATGTGTCCCCCTCTCCTACCCCCAACCCCTTCTCCTCGCAACCTTCCAATTACAAAAAATACAAAAATGAAATAAAATTTAAAAACAAATTAAATGAATTTAAAAAAATGTCTCTTCCGGTTTAGCTGAGCTTAGTTTTACTTTGTAGAGCTCTTTTGGTTGTATCTTGCACCTTCGTTGTATTTTTGTTTCTTTATGATGGTTTTCGTCTACCGACTTGTCGGCCTTCGAAACTCATGTTTAGGGAGGGTTTGGGGGAGAAAGAACTAGATTCAAAGCAAGAACGAGCCAGAAACTCATGTTTCGTCGCGGCAAAACCAGGTTGTCGTGGCGAGTACGAACTGGAACGAGGAAGAAGAAGAAGAAGACCTTTCGCCGCGACGAAAGCTTCATTCGCCGCGACAAAAGCTTCGTTCGCCGCGGCGAAAGGAGCTTTTCACAGTCGTGAAAGCCTTTTCGCGGCGAAACCATGATTGTCGCGGCGAGTACGAACTGGGACGAGAAAGAAGAAGAAGAAGATCTTTCGCCGCAACGAAAGCTTCGTTCGCTCCGGCGTATGGAGCTTTTCGTAGTCGTGAAAGCCTTGCTTGGATGAGAACCAAGGGGAGCGTTTTGTCGTCGCGAAACGCGTTCTGAGCCTTGGTCGAGGCTGGTTCTCTTTAATTCCTTGGGCCTTTATAAGACCTCATTTGTAAGACCTGGAGTCTTAAGAGGCGCCATCCTATGCCACCTAACCTTCTCATGTCTGTTTTTCTTCACTTGGAGCCTGAAAAGGAAGAGCTCTTATTACATGGGTAGGTATGATATCCGATGTGGGACAGGGGTGTTACAATCCCCCCCACTTAAAGCATTGACGATCCTGTCAGGTCTAAGGGACTTCCCTCTAGGAGGAGCGTATTCGATCTTACTGTCGGTGCACCTTCAAGCCCAGAACCTGGCTTTGATACCATATATAAGACCCGGGGTCTTAGAGCATCTGTCACCATACCTTAAATTTGGTAGGCCATATCCTTTGTTTTACCATATGGAAAAGGCTAACTTCTAAAATAGTTATACATATTTTTTAACTCCTTCCACCATAGTGTATAAAATGGTAGGTTATACATTTAAAATTGTGTACCACAACTAGTTTACAAAATTAAATATCAGCTATAGGAGTATTATACATTACAAAATTATAATGTATAATATATGTTATTTTAATTAAGAAACCTTAAATAATGATTATGTATTAAATTAATTTGGCTCGGTTATATTCCAATATTAGGCTTAAGTTAACAATTCAAGCTTGTTATGATTTTTGTAACGTACGACATAATTTTTTTTAATTCATTGACTCCGACTCCGTCGGCTATGGTTGATTGGAAGAATAAAGCAGAAATGATGATCTCTTCCCGGAATACTAAATATCTGATGGTTTTATAATATTTTTGTATCGCTTTGTTATTTCCTTCCATTATATATTTTGTATCGCTTTGTTATTTCCTTCCATTCAATATTAGGCTCATATGAAAGAGCTTCTTAAGATTAATATAAAGGTATAAATTTTATTATTATCAAACATTAATATAATCAAATTAAAGAGTAAAACTAAATTGTCAATAAAATTAATAGAGAATATGGTTGAAATAAGAAGAATGTAAAGGGGTAAAAATGGAAGAAAATAGGAAAACAATAAAAATGAAAGCAATATAGCAAGTCAATCTGCACGGTATATATAGCACATTCAAAAAAACAAATGGTAATTTTTTTTTTGGGATATAAGGTATGGTGGGAGTGAATTATAGGGTCTAAATGGGGTATTGGGGTTTTTTGCCTTACGAGGGCAGTTGGTCTTAAGATGCCCCAATACATGCCACCTAACCCTCTCAGGCCCGTTGTCCTCACTTGGAGCCTGAAAAAGAAGAGTATTGTTACATGGGTAGGTATGATATCCGATGTGAGACAGGGGTGTTACAGATTTATGGATGGCAATTTCACTCGCACACGACGGATATTCGTCTCGCCCGACACAAAAAAAGTGGGTGAAAATCCGAAATAAAGCGGATATTAAATGGGTGATGGGTGAACGGGTGATGGGTCGGGTCAGATTCGGGTGAAGACATTCCCCACCCGTCACTCGACCCATCACCCGATCCGTCACCCGACCCATCACCTGACTTGAATTATATAATTATATTTTATATGTGAAATTACTAATATACCTCCATAAACCCTAATTCAAGATACCTATCAATGATTTCGAGCTTGAAGGCTTTGGTCATTGAAGATTATGTTTTCTCTTATTTTTATTAAATGGGTGATGGGTGAACGGGTGATGGGTCGGGTTGGATTTGGGTGAAGACATTCCCCACCCGTCACTCGACTCATCACCCGATCCGTCACCCGACCCATCACCCGACTTATATTATATAATTATATTTTATATGTGAAATTACTAATATACCTCCATAAACCCTAATTCAAGATACCTATAAATGATTTCGAGCTTGAAGGCTTTGGTCGTTGAAGATTATGCTTTCTCTTATTTTTATTCATAATTGTTGTAATGTTTTCTCTAGCTTGAAGTGTTGAAAGTTGTGGATGTTTACACGTATTTGACCGAATTTGACTATATTTGGTACTTGTTTATTCGTCGATGTGTTCGATGTATATTTTTCAATAATTTTTTTGATGAATTTGATGTGTTGTATTTCACCCGAATTATCACTCGATCCACCCGATCACCCGATGTGTGATGGGTGGACGGGGCGAGTGAAATATTTGGTGGGTGATGGGTCGGGTAGGGTGAAGGATTTTGGGTGGTGGGTCGGGTGACGGAAGTAGATCATCCACCCATCACTCGACTCATTGCCATCCCTATACAGATTTAACTGAACTTAACAATTTGAGGATGACCTTGAGATAACTGTATTTCACAAACTTTGCTTTAATGGATTGATATGACCTATCGAACCTTCTTTAATGGACTGCTCTGACTCATCGAACCTTAGACCTATTTTAACCGGGCCTTTTTGGACTATTTAACTGGACTTGGACCTGGACCTTGTGTTATGATTGGACTCAACCTATGGACTAATATGAGACTCTACACTGAGATTGAGATGTTGGATGAATTAACGAAAATGAGTTGTTGAAAATTTAAATGGAATGTTAATCTTTCGGATATCTCGACTTTCGGATGTTTTCTTATTTATTGAGCGTTTTAGCTTATCGAATGGTTTTTAGAAATGCTTTTCGTGTGAGAGTATTTCTCCTTGCTTAATTAGCTAGAACATTAGACTTATCACATTTATTATCCATATATACTAAGTGACCTATGACTTATCTAGACTTCTATTATCTGTTGTTTCTTTACTGTTCAACATTTCAGGTAAGTCTCCTACGCAAGCTTACTCAGTAACCGAACCTCATGCCTGATATGTCATATAGTATGTAGGTGTTGCATATCGTATGCCATGTAGTATCATGCTTAGGTCTTGCATATATGAATGAGCATCCGTACTTCTCTATGCGTTTTGAACAGAACGATCGTTATTTGTGAGTCATTAGAGTCTTTGTTAGAGTCATAGGACAACCCAGCCTCATCGGGTGTTGTCCTCCTCGAGTTATTTATATATCACGAGATACAAAATGAGCATGAGATATGATATGCCGAGATATGAGATATGATTATGCTATATCATCGAAATAACTAGTCTCTACACTAACGAGAATGGGTACATAGGTAGGAGAGGGACATGCCCATTGACATTCTATGTGGATCCAATTTATCGCTTTCTGCATTATATAAACTGTCAGCATGCTTGTGTGATTTAAATTCCAACATTTCATTAGCACATCCTTTATTTTAGGTATAAGCGTATTTTATGGCCTCAGCGAGGACTTCCGGTCTCGCGTGAGTGGCTCGGCATGACTTCGTGGTTAGTTTCAAGTATATGATCCTTGCTTGTTGCTTGCTTCCGTGACGAGGGTTTCCTTTTGGGACGTTCAGACGAAAGACTGACATGACACCAGACTTATATACTTTGGATGATACTTCACTCGTTTTCCCTCGTATTTGGTTTTGACCCGGCTCTGTCGTGACAAGTTGTACCATAGATTGCTTTTTGTATATGTTTTCGAACATGAAATGGTTTTGCGCGACTTTGAAGTAGGACAGGTTTGGGGTACCCAACGACCATATCTCGTACTTTGGGGTTCGAAATCCCCTCTTTCAAAAGCCTAACACTTTGGTTTTGAAACCTCGACCCGTACTTGGCTTGCAAGATCCGAACGAAGGTATCCAACCTTCGAAACATACCCTTGATATTATATTTGGGTCGTTAAAAGTTTTGTCTATTATTTTTTTAATGTTAGCTTATGGAAAAAAGACCAATATAACTTCTACTTTTCATTCTCTTCAAGTGTACTACGGAGTATAAGTTTGGATTGTTTTGATTATTTTTATGGGGCATAATTGGCATTCGAAGTTGCTGGGTTGCTATCCATACGTGTGAATAGGGGTGGAAATGGGCGGGTTATGGGTGGATGAAGCCATTCCATCACCCGCACCACGGGTAAATAGTTTCACCCGCTCCACCCATCACCCGCAAACCTTTTCACCCTCATCTCACACATGTGGGTGATGCTGGTGGAACGGGTCCCCAATGGGTGAAATAAATAAAGTTGTGATTTTTTTAATAAAATCGAAAGATGAATAAAAGCTTAAAATTTAATTTATAAATACTAGAATTAAGAGTTTGTGGAACTTGAATACATGTCATACTCATACATCAAAATAACATACTCTATATTACTCAAGATTATGATTTAGATTTTTTAGGCTTTATATGGAAAAGGTAAAATAGAAACGCGTACACAAACATATAAATTTGCAAGGTTTAATGTGGGTATATGAGACGGGTTAATGGGTAGAGTATTGTGGTAGGTAATGGGTGAAAAATCTTCACCCACAATCTATCCATAACCTGCCTCACCCGTCATCCACTTTATTGCGGGTTTTCACCCATAAAATGAATGCAGGTGGATCAGATACCCGTGGGTTATTTCCCTACGTGTGAAGAGAGGTAAGAGAAGACCCAGATTAATTAGGGGTGAGATTGTGAGGGGTAAGACCATCCACAATGGTGAAGTGCAATTGTGCAAATGTATATTTTTTACACACTTTAGGACTCCAATGGTTGTTTTATGCGTGTTCAAATGTATAAATTTGGACATACAATGTGCAAATTTGAGCACAAAATCCCCCCTTGTGCAAAAACTTTTCTCAATTTCGAAACAATTGAAAAAAAGCTAAAAAGTGGTGATTTGGACTAACGTGCTACTGAGGTTCAATTTGGTTGGTGCGTATCCCACCACCCAAAGAATAAAGAGTGATGTTTGAAAGAGTATGTGAGAAGGTGGGGTCCTATGAAAAAAACGGGCATTCTTTATTTCTTTTTCAATTATTCTTATTTACAATCAAATAAATGCAATTAAAATCCAACTACCCTCATTTTAGGAGAATCATCCAACGGTAAAATTTTAAATCCAAAAATTAAAATAATTTAATTTACTAATTTGGAAATTTTTACAAGAAGTTAACAATCGAATTTTGTAAAATAAATACATCAGTCCATATCCTTTCACATCACATTATACATCTTGGTCTCTCTTCCACTCTTCTTGCATCTTCAAAATTTCATAATCATGAGTTCTAAAGGTCTCAAATGGAGTGTCCAAGAAGATATAATCTTATGCCAAGCATGGGTTTCAATCTCACAAGATGGGGCAATTGACACAAATCAATCATTGGATTCATTCTGGGCAAGGATTCAAAAGAAATGTGAAGAGTATCTCCAAATTAACCTTCAATCGGAGCAACGATTCATGTCATGGACGTTAGAGAGTAATTAACCAAGAATGTTCTCTATTTCGACAATGTTTCTAGTTCACCCATGGAGACCATGAGCCAGAGTCCTAACACCATCAAAAGACCAACGGGGCGCGACAAACAAAAGGCTTATAAAAAGATGAAGCAATCGGAGGATGATAGGAGGAAGGCCATTGACAATAATATGGCTCAATTGACAAAGCAAGGTGAAATTATGGCAAGTGAAGCCCAAAAGAGAAGAGTTGGGGATATGGAGCAATTTATTTGGAAATTAGAAAGCGTAATGATATGATCCTTACCATGGATCTCTCAAAATTGTCTCCAACCAAAGAACAATACTTTAGAAACGAACAAGTTATTATCATGCAAAAGAGGAGGAACGACGATCAAGAGGATTCAAGCTATTTTCCAAACTCTTCAAGCTCTTATTTAGGTGATGAGGACGATTATGACAACGATGGCTACATCCCTCGTTTTATAATGGTCTTGATGATGGATTTTAGATCTCCATATAATTTAATTCTTTATGCTTAGGCTCCGTTTGCATAGCCAAGCATTATGTTTTATAATGACTTATTATGCATTATGGGGTAAGTGTTGTTTGGTACTCTCCTCTTTCATCCTCCATGTTCCTGTCCCCTCTTTCATCCTCTCTATTTCCTCTTTTTATTTCTACAAGTCAAGGATGAAGCTTCTACAGAGAAACACCTCCCCTTCTCCATGTGGTCCTGAGGTCCTCTTCGTCGCCATCGATGGATCCATTAAAGCTTTGAAGTCGTCGTTGTCACCGACTCTCAGCTTCAGGAATGAAGCTTGCAAAGCGTATGAAAAAACCAATGGGGAGCGGGGGACGGAACCCGACACCATGGACACTAAAGCTAACGAAGAAGACGACTCAGTGCAGAATACGAAGGGGACAAGACCAGATCTGAGCTAATGGGGTACCAGATCTGGATGAAAACCTTAAGGGTTTGGTAGATCTAGAAATGGGCTGACCAGATCTGGAGGTGGCGACACCAGTCGGGCACCAGCGGGGCGCGAATATGGAGAAAAGCCCCAAATTGATTATTCAAAATCATAACCCTATTTTGTTTAGTTAAAAATTGAAATTATTTGGTTGAATATCATGAAATTGATCCTTGAATTATGTAATTGAGAGATTTTCAGGTTTTATTCCTTTGAGCATTTCTCATTAGAATAGCACATGCTTGAAAGAGAAGATGAATAGTGATGGAGTAAAGGGGGAAGCAACACTGTTGGGAGGAGATCAGGAGAGGGGCAGTGATTGTGAAAAAGGGGAAGTGGAAGCTTCTAGGGACACAGAACATTTTGCTTGAAAAGAAGAAATGAATCCAAACGAGTCCTTACCTTAAGACATTATAATTCATAATTAAATGACATCCAAACGAACCCTTAGTAATTTTGGTTATTTTTATGTAACTTTATTGATTTGTAGCTTATTTTAATATAATTTTATGTAATTTTGAAGACATTACCAATCATTTATTAAAAAATGAAGCATAGAAAATGAGAACAATAAAAAAAAACAAAGAAAACGAGAACAATAAAAACAAACGAGGCATGCATACAAAGATTGAGAACAATAAAAATGTTCAAAGATGGATATTTGTGGAAAAATAACCTAACAAAACAAAGGAACTACATAAATGAAAGCAGCCAAAAACACTGGCTCACGAGAACAATAAAAAAACATGCAGCTAATAGTTTTGGGTGTGTGATCCCAGGGCCAGCCCTGGGCAAGTGCGAAGTGTGCGACTGCCCAGGGCCTCTGATCTTTTAGGGCCTCGTTTTAATAATATTATTATAGTATGTATATATATATATAAAGTTTGCCTAAGTACCACTTGTTTCAGTTGGCTTAGTGGTTCGTCTGTAGGGGAGACGTTTTTTATTTGAATTGTCCTCGGTTCGAAACTCACTTGTGGCCTTTTCGGCATTTAATTGCTTCATTTTCTACAAGGAATTAACTGTTTTTTTTTTTTGCATTTTACCCATCTGGGCTGGAGCATTAACCGCTTGGTTTTTTTTTGTATTTTACATTTTTACCCATTTAGGGCTGGAGCATTAACTTCTTCTTTCTTTTCATGGTATTATATTTAATTTAATTGCATTTTACCGATCTGGATTCTAGAGCATTAATTGCTTCATTTTTTTTCATCATTGTATTATATTTAATTTAATTGCATTTTAGCTCACTTTGATGTACTAGTTTTTATATTTTAAGAATTTAAAAAAAAAAATCTTTAAATATTAACAAAAGTAATCTAGATTTTTTATTACACAAGTATGAAATTAATATATATATCTGATTTATTATTAATGAATAAAATTTATGAAATTAATTAAATGTTAACTAAAACAATCTAAATTTTTTAACATAGATATCTACCCTTTTTTCTCAATTTTAATTAAAAGGTATTTTATTTAATTGTATTTTTCCATAGTAACTTTGATAGTTATATTTCTATATTAAAGACGGTATGAAAAATATATTTTCGTGATTAAATATTAACAAAAATAATCTATTTTTGATATAAAATAAAATTAAATCTAAAAATTTATATATGTTATTTATCAATAAAAGGTAATAATTTTTTTAATCGGACGTCTGAAAATGTAATCTTAGATGGGCAAGAAATCTATTTCAAGGTTCAATTCATAACATCATGTTGTTTCACTTTGTTTAACTTGATAAAAAAATTTATATTTAGGTGTCAATTTCTCTATTTTATGTTCAATTGTTGGATGTTTGACTCATGTCTTCTAGATTTATTAGTTTTGTTAACTTTATTAAGACAAAAGAAAATATTTTGTTGATTTTATTTATGTCATTTCTTCTAAAATTTGGTTCGAATACAAACGTTTTAAATGTATCAATGTAATTCATAATTTTTCTAAAATTTAGATCGAGTACAATCTCGTTTTAAGTTTGGCACAAGGCCTCCGAAATCAATTGGCCGGCCCTGTATGATCCAAAACGCGTCCAAATATGCTTGACAAGATCATTCCTGATGGAGAGATGGATATTTGTGTCACGACTCACGAATACAATTGTGATTACGCATATATTCTTCTAATGTTTGTCTATCCCGACCAACCTCAAAAGACGCATGTGGGCTTATTTCATAGTCAACCACTACACTTGCAACCTCACTGTATACGTTCATCTTCCACGTACTCTCAACTTCAACGATCATGTTGTGAATAACAATACATGTGAAGAATCGAGTACTGAAAAGTAAATAATAGTAATAGACAAATACTCTAGAAGGGGAGGTTGAAAGGAGTATGAACGCTTTTCGCAAATTCTTTCTGTAGTAGCAACTTCAAGAGTTGGATACCGAATCTCAAGACCATGAACTCGAACTCAAGACCTTGAACAAAACTTTTTGTGCCTTGTTACTTCTACAATGAAATTAGACGTCAGAAATTTAACAGAGAAATAAATAACACAGGACTTGTTAACGAGGTTCGGCTCTACACCAGCCTACGTCCCCGCATAGGGTTATCCAACCCGTAGGATTCAACAACTTTTATTCCTCTTTCCTTATGAGTCCTAATAGCTCACCGAGAAGCCTCTCTCCTATACAATTGCAATCTAGTCAACCCATATTCCCTTGGAGTCCTAGACCAATCTAGAAGAGCCCCACCTCTCTCAGCTATCTAGTGCACCCAAAATACAGAGAAATAAAAGTCTCATTTGCCACACCAAAGTGTGATACGTTTGAGTATATGATACTCTTAGTATAACAGGGATTAACTTATCCTATAACGCTCAGACTCTTCCTAACTCTCAAAAGAAATAAAGCGATTACAAATAGAGAGATAGGAAAGAAATAAAATAAGCAATGGCGCTTGGAAAACTTGAGAGCTATTGATGCGCAGAGAAGGCTTGGTGAAAGGCGTCGATGAATTGTTTCTTCCTTCTCTTCTTATAGCCGAGAGCTCCTGGATGTTCTGCTGATTTGATCCCCAAATCTCGATCGGTTAAAACAAATATTTGAATCTCAAAATTGCTTGGGGATGTTGTACGTTACTGCTGCCGACATAGCTGGGGATCTTCTTGGCTTCTTTTTCATTTGAATTAACGTTGCTTTGCCAAGAGATATATATGCTGAAATCTTGCTGCTCTCCAATTTAAATAACACATAAATAACCAACTAAAAGATTTGTGTTAGGAATATATGTAAAATATATAATCTGCACAAATCAAATCCAATTTGTTAAGCAATATCAAGTAACCACTTTGAAATATCTAAAATCAATTTAAAAACAATTTACGTAACCACTTTGACCAAATCTAAGCAATATCAAGTAGCCATTTTCAAATATCTAATTTAAAACAACACGTAAGTACTTTCAAATCAACTTTGAACAAATCTTGGTAACTTTAACTACGTAATCAATTTAACTACTTTAACTATTTTGATCAAATAAAATCTCGGCAACTTTATTTTCTATATTTGTTATATAAAAAATAAAGCACATAAATAAGCATATATGCAAAATCACTAACAAATCTCTTAAAAATCAGATTTAAAGAAATCAAATAAATCTTTTAACCCAAATATGAGTTTAAGTAGATATACCCGCATAATAAATATATCCGCATAATGAATCAAATCAAATAAAAGAACCACAAAATATAATTGATATTTGCATAAAATACTACCTTATTTGTCTTCCATTATCCCTACAAAAATATATCACATATTATCATCAAGGTGGAGTCAACAACATGCAAGCATTGTATCGCCAAGAGTTTGGGTGTCCAAAATTCTAGCTGGACCACGTACAATAGCCCATCTAGCATTAAGTATCCCAAAAAGCTCTTTCGACATCTTTGCGATATGCCTCTTGCGATTGAGAAAATATATATTTCTCAGGAGTATTTGGACTACTAATAGTTTCGACAAACGTGGCCCATGAAGGGTAAATATCATCGGCTAAATAATAACATTGGCTGTAATTGCGACTATTTACCTTGAATTGGACAATAGGAGCTTCTCCATTGACAACATTATCAAATACTGGGAGTATCCTTTGGTGTTTAAATTGTTGTTGGATCCGAAAGTGCCAAAAAAAGCATGCCAAATGTAAGTGTCATACGTCGCCACAACCTCAAGGGCGATAGTCGGTTTTCCTTTGAACCCGGTGTATTGCCCGACATGAGTAGTAGGACAATTCTTCCACTGCGAGTGCATGCAATCTATAGATCCAATCATTCTTGGCAAGCCCCTCTGCCCTTGTCCAACAACCTTTTAAGATCTGTTTAGTTTCGTTATCAGAGGTACCAAACGATCGTAGATGTTTAGTATCACCTTACAAAATTTTCGCAAGCACTCTGGCGATGTGGTCTCCCCCATTCGACAATACTCATCCATGGAGTCAGCCGAACACCCGTTGGCCAACATGCGTAGGACACTTGTTAGCTTTTGATGAGGTGACAATGAAGTTCTCTTTGCCGCATCTCTTGTGAGTCAAAAGTATGAATCATGTGGTATTACATCATTCATGATGCGACTGAACAAGGTTGGTTGCATGCGATAGCGCCTTCGAAACATGAGAGAAGCATAGGTTGGGTTAGGATTAAAGTAATCCTTCATCAACCTAAGATGCCCTTCATCTCTCTCTCTCTCTCTCTCTCTCTCTCTCTCTCTCCATCTCTCTCTTTCTCTCTCCATTTATGTATTTACGCCTATTTTGAGGACCGCCATGGATGAATTGATCCTCTTCCTCTCTCTTTTGATGTTCACTCATCATGCATATGCACTCATTCGGTGCATGTGAGCTTCCATATAATTGAAAAGCTCCATGTTAGACATTTCAAAATAGTTTTTGTTGGAACTCATTGTTGTGAAAGTGGAGGGAGAAGAAGAGAAGAGAAGAAAAGACTTGGATTATTTTAATCTTGAGGTTATGATATTTATAATAGAGATGAAGATAACACTATTGGAAGTTAGACTATTGTCTATTTAATTCCTTGTCTAAAGTGAATGTGTATTTAGGAACAAGACATTTGCATTGAGAATAGTATTTAGTGAACATCATTTAAGGGTGTGTTTGGATTCCAATTGCATTATGATTATAATGCAAATTTAAAAGGATGTGTTTGATCAGCACAGATTACGATGTATTTAGTACATTTAAAATTAAAAGGATATGTTTGATCAGCACGGATTACGATGTGTGTGAACCAAACAACATGTAAATAATGCATTATGTTTATAATTGTATTATAAACATACCCTAAATGTAGTATGTTCTCAACACATTTGACTCATTTTCTATGGCCAATTTGCATTTAAGAAAAAGACAAAAGCATTGAAAATATAATTTTGTGGACACAATTTCAACCTAGACTATTTTCAAAACATTTAACTAATTTTAGGTGGTAAATTAAAAGTTAAGATAAAGACAAGTATTGCATTTAAAATTTTCAGGCACCATTGAAAATTCAATTTTTCAAAAATTAATTTTTTACATCAAAATATTCATAATAAAAAAAATATAAAACAATATAATTATTTATTTTTCAAAAAATATATTTATTATAATTTTTTTTTCCCGTATGCAAACATCAGAATGCCCTGCCGAGACAAGGTTCATTCTTGATCATCCTTACAGATGATGCTAAATAAATCCCCATGCAAGGGGAGATTAGACATATTACAAGTACCTCTATGTCTAGCAATATAATCTGCCGCTGCGTTAGATTCTTTGAAGCAATGCTGAAATTCAATCTTATCGAAGTTTGCCTTCATTATGTTGATCTTCTCGATTGTTCTGAAAATCTCCCAATCAACCTTGGTACTGTCATTTATTGCTTCAACCACCTTCAAGTTATCTCCTTCAATAATGACCTTCCTCAATCCTTTCTCCATAGCCTTTTGAACACCTAAGCAGAATGCGGATGCCTCTGTCTGCAGAATAGAACCCGAACATGCTTTCTGTTGAAAGATGTCCAGTACTTGTCCCCTACTATCCCTAATAATACCCCCCAAATTGCAATCCGAGGGACCTCTAACCGAACCATCTACATTTATTTTGTAGATGGCAAGTGGTGGCTTTGACCACCTGGACGACCTTTTATTATTATTTTCTTTAATCGTTTGTGGTTTGGGTGGGGTGGCTTCGTTCCAGTTGTTCACTTGTTGGAGTATTTTATAGACAATGGAAGTGTTTGATTCTAGCTGTCGTCCGTCAAAAATTATTTTATTCCTCATTTCCCATATGGCGTGCCAAATAAAACATAAGTCCTCAAAATTTTGATTATCATGGTTGATAATACAAAGGTCAGTCTGAATTGACTGGTTTGAATATAAGTTAATAAAGGTTCTATTAGTTGCATATTCATATGTGGAAATAATGGATTTCGAGATTGGGCATTCTAGAAAAAGGTGATGTGCATCTTCATCAAAACCTTGGCATAAAATGCATTGAGCTGGGACTCTGTTGAAATGCTTATTTAGTCAGGCTTTGGTGGGTAAACCGTCAATCATAATTTTCCAAATAAAGTTTTGAATTTTTGGTGGTAATCGGAGATTCCAGATCCACTTTAAATCGTTATGGTTATGAGCATTAGTACAATTTATTTTGTGTGTAGATTTTGTTGAAAATTCACCATTAGAATTCATTTTCCAAACGAGTTTGTCAGGGGTGTTCCAAGTTGGGATTGGGATCTCCATAATGGGATTAACCACCTGGGGGGGGGGGGGGAGTTGTCTTAAGAGAGGTAAATTCCATTCTTTTTGGCGCGTGAACAAGTCTGCTACCTTCATGTTAGCGTTGTTGCTACCTTGATAGGTCTGGAGAGGTAGGTTATTTATCCACGGGTCTTTCCAGATGTTTATCGAGTTTCCATTTCCCACAATCCAGAGAAGATCACCTTTATTAAAGGTATCTCGAAGATGAAGAAGCCTTCCAAATTGCCAAGAAGTAGCTTGTTTATTGTTAAAATTAAAGATATTATCATTTTTCAGGTATTTTTCTTGAATAACTTTAACCCATATATTTGGAGGTTCCGAGATTATCTTCCAAAGCAATTTTAGTTGAAGGCTGATGTTGGTTTCTTCCGCCGTCTTAATACCTAAACCTCCATTTTCCTTACTTGTGCAAATTTTTTCCCAGCTAATAAGAGGGTTATATTGTTCCGAGTTAAGTTTATTCCAGAAAAAGTTTTTGTTAATCTGGTCAATTTGTTGAAGAATGCCCTTTGGTAAAAGAAAATTTTGCATGAGATAGTTGAGTTTGGAACTAAGATTAGCCCGGATGAGCACAACCCTCCCGGCTTGAGATAAAGTTGAGGCCTTCCATTTCGAAAGTTGTTTTTTCAGGCTTTGGATTGCTTCTTCGAAGACACAGTTTTTAACTCTACCTTTGATAATGGGGATACCTAAATATTTTTCTAACCGAGAGGGAAGAGGGATATTCATATCTTGGGAGAGTGAACGGGCCAAATTAGCATTCACATTTGTGGAGACTTGCATAGAGCTTTTCTGATAGTTAATGATCAGGCCAGATTGATTAGAGAAATTATTTAGCATATTTCGAATTGTGTGAAGGCTTTTGTGCGAAGCATTTGCAAATATTAGCGTGTCATCTGCAAATGTGAGAAATGGAATGGGGGTCCCATCGGCGGTTAATTTCATTCCTATGAGTGCATCATCCATTTTTGCTTCCTCATGGAGTTGTCTAGCAAAGTTTTCCATAATTATGAAAAAAAATGTAGGGGGCTAATGGGTCTCCCTGACGGATACCCCTCTGAGGTTTGAATTGTTTGCCCGGGTTATTGTTTACTAGGACCGAAAAGGTAGGAGTGGTTATGCATTTCATAACCCGGTTAATCCAGGTTTTATGGAATCCAAATTTGGTTAGGATTGCTTCAATATAATTCCAGTTGATTTTATCATAAGCTTTCTCCATATCAAGTTTTAATGCCATCCATCCTTTTTTACCTTTTTGTTTATGAAAAGTATGAAAAATTTCATGTGCTATCAGAGTATTGTCCTGGATGGATCTTCCTTCCACAAAGGCTCCTTGGAAAGGATTTATGATCCTTGGAAGAATAGGCTTTAGGCGATTTGCTAGAATTTTCGTAATTGTTTTGTAGATGGTATTACAAAGGCTAATCGGTCTAAAATGATTAATGGTAGTCGGATTGTCAATCTTGGGAATAAGGGCTATAAAGGTTTGATTTAGATTAGATAACATGCTACTCGAATGGAAGAAGGCTTTGATGGCCTTGCACACCAGGGGACCTACAATTTGCCAATATTTTTTATAAAACTCTGGGGGGGAAACCATCTGGTCCTGGCGTCTTATCTTCTGCCATGTTGAAAATTGTATCTTTGATTTCCTTATTTGTTAGTTGTCTTATAAGAGTGTTATTCTCAGCATCTGTAATTTTCTGAATTTATATTCGTAATCATATTTGGATGAATCATCATCGGATGATGAGCAACAAATCTATCGGAAAGTTCCTTGGTGATTTGGTTTCTTATCTCTTGGTCTTCTGTTAGGACAATTCCATCTTTAGTTGTAAAAGTTGAAGAGGAGTTTCTGAAATTTCGAATCTTGACAACGGATTGGTAATACTTTGTATTCTTGTCCGCTAGTTTAATATGTTTGATTTTAGCTCTTTGTTTCCAGAAGGTGTGGTTAAAGGATAGGATCTTATTTCTCGTTTGTTCTAGCCTCGCTAATTTTTCAATTTGGGTTTTGCGGATTGAACCCTAAGGAAGAGAATCTTGAAGAGCTTGAATTTTATTATCCAAAGTTGTTAGTTGAAGTAGACTATGATCTTGACGTTTTTTGCACCAATCCTTTGTGTTTTTCTTGAGCAATTTTTGTTTTTGACAAAGTTGGTAGCAAAAAGAGTCATGTAACTTATTGCTCCACACTTTTTTAACTATGCTTTCAAACTGTTGATCGGTTGTCCAAGCCATTTCGAACCTGAAGGGGGAACCTGTTTTTTGTATCAGCAGTTCCCAGTTGTAAAGTTATAGGGCAATGGTCCGAGGATGTGAAAGGGTGGTGTACTACTTTGAGATTCTTGAATTTTGTCGTAATGTTTTAGTGGGCAAGAACCCTATCCAGTCTCTCATGTGTGTTGTTTATAGGATTGTTATTTTTCCGCCAAGTAAATGGGGAACCATTACAAGGGATGGTATGAAGATTGAGATCATTTTTTATTTGAGCGAGCCTTCTAAATCTCCATTGCGATGGAATAATGCCTCCCGATTTCTCGGAGATGTCTTCGAGGTCATTGAGATCGCCCATGATGAGAAATGGGAGGTTATAGTTCAATGTTGTTCTATATATATCTTGCCAGAAAGCCGATTTTTCTCCTTCAACAGATGGGGCATACACAAATAAAATGGAAATATCCTCATTATGAACTTTAATTTCAAGCATGATCATTCTATCATTTTGATTGGTGATTTTTACATATTTGGAATAGTTGGAAAATTTGACGAGAATCCAAATCCCTCCTCGATGTCCCTTGGATTTAACCATAAAACATTTATGAAAACCTGCTTGTTTAATTTGAACGTCGGAGGGTGGCTCTGCAGATTTCGTTTCAGCGAGTGCAAGGATATCAAGCTTGTTCTTTTTCCTAAGAAGAGCTATTTCTTGCCAAAAGAGAGGTCGTCGGGAGCCCCGACAGTTCCAATATCCTAAGTTAATCATAAAAAAGCCTTCGGAAATGCCTTTTAGGCGTCTTAGGGTACATACTATTTCCTTTGTTAACACAATAAGGTTTACAATCAGTACAATAATCAGAAATTTTACAAATTGTGTTATACATCTTAATGGGAGGAATCATACGCCACTTCTTGTTTAGCTCTTCTGTCAGATTTCTGGTGTAGCAAGCATTGCTGATCAAGGTTGGGAGATCAGTAGGGGCATTGAGGCCACCTTTAATCATCCCTTTTTTGATATCAAGGTTGAGTGTAACTTGTTGGTATGAGGTTTTGGTGCAGCCTTCCACCACACAAACCAAAGAAGGGTTAGTGGGGAGCAACTTAAGGTTTTTTAAGGTGGAATGGAAAAGAAAAATACCTTTCATCATTTGACCACATCTTCTTGGTTGGTTTTTGATGAGGAGTTGAAGCAGCCTGATCGAAAGCCCCTCAACACAGACTATGAGCTCTTCAGGAGGTTGTAGAAACCCTTCATATTGAATCTGATTGCAAAGACTAAACAAAGATTGCAGTACTAGATTATAATGTTTAACATTATCAGTAGCATGATTCAAATTGCATAAAGCCTTAGGATAACACAACATACAAACCGGTTCCTCTGTCATATTGGAAAATTGAGAGAAAACCAATTTGCAGCCCTCACAACTACACCAATTGATAGGGCTAATTAACTGAAACAAAAGCCTGACACTACTAGCATGGGAACCGATATTAGAGGGGTTAAGAGGATTGATGTTCCTTATTTCCTTAGGAGCTTTAATCAGCTCGCAGTCCATACCCATAATCATAGAGGGATCAATCATCAATTCTTCTTCTTTCTTGACTTCTTGGAAGCCGGGGATGTTGCTTCAACTTGATCTTCCTCCTCCTTGCGCTTGCCATGCTCGTTGTTGTTGGTGTGCGCCTCCTCTTCATGTGGTTTTATCACAATACCCCCCATCTTCTTAATCACGGTGCTGTCAGATTTGAGGGAGAAGTAAGAGCTCTCGGATTCCCGTCCTTCCTCAACCATCTTCCCTTTACCCTTAGCTTTGGTAAGCGCTTGGAGGGAGTTATCCATCACAAGATTGGAAGAGGATGCAGTAGGATCAGTGGCATTCATGATGGTGTGGAGGATAGCAGGCGAGATAGCAAATGGGGGAATCACTGATTCTGCTGCAAGCTTGCTTACATGAGCGTTATTAAGGTTGATCAGCTGGTTGATGAGCTCAGTGGAGTAGTTAGGACCAGTTTGAATAAGGAGATTGGGTCTGGATTGGGTAGGGGTAAGGTTGGGCAGATTTGGGATACCAAAATCAGGTTGATGGGTTTGGAAGTTTTGAAAAAGAGTGGGATCAAACTCGATCTAATTGAACCCGCCAAAGGTGTTGGCCAGGTTCAAAATTTTTGGTTCATGAGCATTTCTTTGAGGGGTGTTGGGGGGGGGGGGGGGTTAAAGTAAGAAGATCCACCTGCGGGTTCTCCTCCAAAATCAGATTGAACTTGCGGGGTCTTGGCGCATTTAGAGGGCACTCATCGTAAGAGTGATCGTACCCCCCGCAGCAGCCACAGCCGTCAGAGAAATCTTCGTACCACACACGCAACCTAATCGTCTCGTTGTTGTCCTTCTTCACAGTGACAAAGGTGGTTAACTTGGAGAGGAGGGAGACATGGACACAAGCCCGAGCATACTTTAGTTTGTTGTGGAGGTTAGCAGCTTGATCAACTCTGATGAGAGTACCAACGCCACCAATCAGACGGATATAGGCTATGGCATCAGCAGTGTAGAACTGGTGTGGAAGCCCTGGAATGCGTACCCACACATCAGCTGAAGTGGTGTCTTCTTCTATGGGGTTGAATGAGTCCGTCCATGGGAACATCGCCAGCAGCGAACCTTGGACATGATAGGGGCGATTGTTCCACACCATTGCTCTATCCTCTTTGTTTGCGAATCGGAAAATGAACCAGTCATTTCCAATCGTATCCACTCCCTAGCTGCCTTTAAGTGCCTTCCACTCGATCTTCATCTTTCCGACAACTTGTTTGAGGTCTATATGGGTTTGAACAAACCGACCAACAAGGCTAAATTCAGCAAGTTTGTGGTGTAAATCCTTGACACCATGGATGGTGTAAGGATCAGAGATCTGGCCAGCAGAAGGAAGAAGGGTCTCCAGGGGGAAGCCGAGTTGATTGGTATGGCTGGGATGGCCTGGACAGTGGTGCAAGTGCTAATCTCATGGTTGGGCATATCAAGAGGAATGGAGAGATTTCCAGTAAGCACATGGGTGGTCATTGGCATGGGTTCCAAAGAAACACCAGCACCAGTGTTGTTGATCAAAGCATCGACAAAGGAATTTTGGTGATCCATAGCAACAGAAGAAGATTGGATAGTAATATTGAAGATAAGAGAGGAGGGCTGTGAGCTGGGTTGCTTAACACCGTCCTTATTTATAGCATAAAATTGGTTTAGATCAGAGCACTTAACATTTAGAGAATCCGCATGCAAGTAATAAGGGATAGGTAAAATCTTAGAAGAAATCAAATTTGTAGAGTTAATCATTCTTCTAATACCGAAAATAGTGCAAATCAAGATTTGAGAATCAAAAATCAGAAAATCATCCAAGTTCATCCCTCTAAAATTACCTCTGGGTTTTTTCCTCCAAGCCTCTTCCCTTGTAGTTGTTGCCCAGATCTCCAAGGCCGAGGAGAGTCCGATGGGGGAAAGAGTGATCAGCCGCCTCCTCCACACCACTTGACCAATCCTCATTCTTGCATGTTCATCATTGCATCTGCAGCTGCGATTAACACCTTGTAGGATGAAGTAATTGTTAGCGATACTCAAATCTTGTTTGTTGTGAGAGGTTTTATTTTTGAGTTTTTGAGGTGAAAAAAGGAAAATCATTAAATAATCTTTTTTTTTCTGATTTGCTTGTGGCCAAGTCTCTCCATAAAAAAGGTGAGACTTTGCCTTGGGTTGTGAAAACTCACTTTCAAGGAGAGATCGGAAGAGGGGGTATAGCAAATTCCCTTCTTGGAATTGGCATTGAAGAAAAAGCCAATAATTTGTGGGTTTTTTGAGGCAATTTGTTCAGAGATTTTGGTAGGGTAAGGTTGGAAAAAGGTTTTGGTTTGATGTATGTTGTAATTTAGATCAGTATATACATCTAATGTTGAGATATGATCAATGCTGCACCGAATCATCCCCAGGCAAATCCGAGCAGATTGATCATCGGAACAGGTTCTCAGCCCAAAGACAAGTGTAGATGGAGGGGAGACTGGGAGGGGGTTGTGAAAACAGAGCTCCGAAATTCCCTCGGATTAAGGTTGGAAAAAGGTGAGTATGTTATTTTTATTATAATTAAAATATAAAGGTACACATACCCTAGTTAGGTAATTAAAGAAG
The DNA here is from genome assembly GCA_037127255.1 of Persicaria tinctoria. Lineage (NCBI taxonomy): Eukaryota > Viridiplantae > Streptophyta > Magnoliopsida > Caryophyllales > Polygonaceae > Persicaria > Persicaria tinctoria. Next base: position 17,032,400 of record JBANSL010000012.1, read on the forward strand.
AGTGTGTAGAAAAATCACAATGAACCATCGGAGTAAAAACACAAAAAGTAGTGTACATTTGCACAAGTGCGGATCCGCTGTCCCGGATCCTCCGCTGTTCCGCTGTCCCTCCTCACAAAAACACCCCCTTTATTATTTAATTTTTTTTTCTTTCAAATTTTAATCAATTTTTTTTTTAAACTCGGGGGAGGGGAGGGGATAGCAGGGGTCTGTCCCCTTTGGCACAGGCGATCCCGTCCGCATTTGCACACTCAACCATTGTGGATGTTCTAATGATATGTAATTATTGTGAGAATCAGATGTAAACTATTTGTGCTCTAAAAAGTAAGAGCCCTTTTTAATTGCATAAATTCTACGGAGTATTTTTTTTCCAAGTTCTTGTATACGACACGAATAATGAATCTAGCCCTGACTTTCAAGAAAAAACTGCATGCAATTTTTTTTATCTTTAATATAATACAACTCAAACCTGTTGTGCATATGAGAGTTTCATATTTTGTGTTGATTTAGCAAAATAGAAAGTGGTCCACACACTTTATTAATTACACAAGGCATGAGCTACCCACTTATATAAATACCTCTATTTGTACATTATATTTTACTCGTGATAAAGTCATGGAAGGCCTACTGAGTTTGTCTTATGTTCCTTCTTCAGAATAGTTGGTTGATGTTCTTACGAAGGTTCTCTCTGCACACCAACAAAATTTCATTCTCTCAAAGCTGGGCATTTACCATCCTCCCGCTTGAGGGGGGTTGTTGTGCATACGAAAGTTTCATATTTTGCGTTGGTTTAGCAAAATAGAAAGTGGTCCACATACTTTATTAGTTACATAAGGCATAAGCTACCAAGTTGTATAAATACCTCTCTTTGTACATTGTTTGAATGACGAGAAATACATAATTACATTTTTCATTTTCCTCTAGCTTTAACAAAACCCAATCAGTTAAGAAAAAAAATACAAAAGTAATTTATTCTATCAAAAATCATATATAATAAAATAATATAATAATTTATAAATCGCATAAGATGGGTCTCACTCATTAAAAACGTTGCTGTTAAAAAAAAAAACACTTTTAAAACCCTGTGTTTGTTACTCTAAAATCCTTGACACTCTATTTAAAGCGTGAAGTGCTCGAGTTCGATCAAATCATACTATGGAAAAAAAAATTTTACCAACAAAAAATCCCGACTGACACACTAGCCAACCGACTACTTAGGTTTCGTTTCCTCTTTTTTTTTTTTTTTTACTTTCTCTTTCACCAATTCCATATATAAACTTCCCTTAAACCCTTAAGCCGCCGCTCCCTGTCCCCCCTCCATCGGCGTTTTCGTCTCCTCCATCTTCGCCCCACGCCGCTTCTTCGCCACCGGCTGTCTCCGTCGTCTTCACCTTCCTCCGTCGTCATACTGTGCTTGCGGTGTTTGTTCTGTCGGTACGTATCTTCTTCATCCTCCTTAAGCTTTTGGCTTGAGACTTTAGCAGCCGTTAATTCCTTTTGTTCTTCCCGAATTCACCTATTAGCTGTAAATCTTCAATTATTTTAGCTGTTATGCCGATTATTGTTTGTGTATGTACTGATATATGCTGAGTTTTGATGATTTTGTATACGCTGGATTGCGCGTTTGTTTTCGTGTTCTTGTTCTGGAATGTAACGTTACCGAATTCTTCATTGACAGAAAGAGAGGCGAGAAGAACTAAAGATGGCTGCTTCGACCTCCATTGCTTCTCAGCTACAAGCTATCAAGTCTTTTGTTGGAGCAGAGGCTGAGCCTCTCAAGAGGCCCTTCACCCGCCCTTCTCTCCTCTTTGATCCTAAAGAGGCTGCTGATACGGATATTGACACAATTTTCAGCATTGCTCTTTCTGGTATTACATCCAATATGGTTTTTCTGTTCTAATTTCTGAGCTTTATTACTACTTTCAATTTAAAAGAGGTTTGGAGGTTTAGGAAGTTCAAGTTTGCACATTTCATTTTTTGCACAGGTAGCGTGATAGGTTGAATTGATCATACTTCCTGCAATTCATTTGTTTTGGGAATCGTACTATAATTTTCATCCGCAAGGAACAATATATTAGAAATTTTGCTCTCTCATGTGAGCAATCAGAAGTTGAAGATGAACAGTGCGCAGTTAGGAATTAACTGGAGGGAAAGGGATTTTGTGACTTAAAGGTGTGTTTTGGTATTAGAAGAAGATTTAGTGGATTGCCTTTTCTCTGGCAGTGCACTTGAATTAGGGGATTGGAGGGGAAAGTTGATGTTGCTGATTCTAGGTGATGATTGAGAATTTGAGATATGTCATAATCTCTAGGGGAGGGGTTACTGATAGGGTTGTTGATTGTGATCTCTCTCAAGCACTGTAGATTAGTCTCTGTAGTGGCTTGGGATTTTGTGTGGAGAGGAAAATTGATGTCTGCTTCATTGGAAACCCTCTATGGTGATCTTATTTGTATGGACTTGGTATGATAATTTGCTTCTTGGTATTTTGTTTGCCAGGATTGGAGTCTATATTGACGATTGATGATCGTTTCAGAATCTACAAAAATGATTTGTTCAGTCATAAAAGCAGAGAAATGGATCGGGAATTGATGAGCATAGAAGAAAATAATCGCATTAACTCAACAATTACTTCATACTTGAGATTAATATCAGGACATCTAAGGTCACCAGCTGCATTCAAAACCCTTGAGTACTTGATACGCCGTTACAAGTAAGCTTTCTTATTACGCTTGTCAAATGTTTTGAAATTTCCTTGTCCCGCTTGAGTATCTTCTTTGGCTAATATGCCCTTTTCATGTGTATATGTAGGATTCATGTGTATAACAGGGAAGAACTAATCCTTTGTGCTCTACCATATCATGACACTCATGCATTTGTCAGGATTGTGCAGCTTATTGATTTAGGGTAAGGAAGCTTTCTTGGTTTTGGATTATTTATGTAGTTTATATGACCTTTCTGGCATTCATTCTGATCCTGTGTTAATTTATGGTAGAAATACTAAGTGGAAATTTCTTGATGGTTCAAAAGTAACGGGTGCACCCCCTCCAAGAAAGGTTATTGTGCAGCAATGCTTAAGAGATTTTGGAGTTCTGGAGAGTTTGTGCAATTATGTAAGTTCCTTATTTTGTCTATCCTAATGGGACTGAATGGTGTCATATAGTTCATTTTTTCTTATGGGGATTGTCTCACAATCAGCATTTATTTTTCAGGCTACTCCAACTAAAAAGGACCAACATTCCATTCCTGTTATCAACTTTTGTGTTACTATCGTTGTTGAGGTGTTAGGTTCTGCACCAGCTGTTGACAGTGATCTTGTGAAGAGAATTCTTCCTTTTGTTTCTGCCGGGATCCAGTCAGGAGTAAAAGGAAAATCAGACTACAAGGTCAGATCGCATGTCTATATTTGCTAACTCAATGAGTTACAATTTGTATATCATTGTAGGTGACTTTGTGCTTTCATACTTATTCGGCTTCTGAAAAACTGAGGGGACAATGAGGGTTCTGTTGTGGACACGTGGATTATTATCATGTGTTTGTTTGGGGTTTCTTTGCTCCGGAAATGTTTCACTTCCATTCATACTTTTATCCTTTTCTTTTGAGTTCAGAATGTATCGGAGACCTCTTGCTTACGGTCCTAAAAGAGTAAATATTTGTTGCACCATGCTTCCTTCAATCATATTGCATGGATTATCAAATTTCATTTTTCTGACTTGTGCAAACTTTCCCATATTCCAGGCTGGTGCTTTGATGATTGTAGGTGTATTGGCAAATAGAGCTGCATTGGCGGAAAAACTTGTGAAAAGCTTGTTACGTTCAATAACTGAACTTGCTCAAGAAACAGCAGAGGAATCTAGCGATTTACAATGGTTTGACATGGCAATGATGGCCCTAATCAGTATTGTTCAGGTAACAGTGGTTGTATTTTTATCGCATATCAGCCAGAAACTTTGTTCTTTACCATGATATTAAGCGGGGAAATAAGTTTTTTTTTTTTTTTTTTTTTGGGGTCCAAAAATAAGGTTTTTCTGGTGCTGAAATTCCCGCTTATAAACTTAAGTCTGTGTTTTTTCCATATGAATATATCTATTGAATTCCTTCCCAAAAGATGAAATATTAATACACATGTTTATTTTAACCATAAATCCATAATGATGGAGTTGAAAGCTCATTGAAGGCTAACAAGAATGCAAAAGATTGATGGCCTAAATCTCCATGAAGTACTTGGGGTTTTTATTTCTTTTCCCATTGTGGGCTTTTGACTATTCAGCCTATACTTGGCATTCTGGAATGGAGATTGCATATGGCTGGGTGATTGTGTCATACCCAAGCAACTTGTTCATTCTGTTGCTTGACTTGTTCTTCAAATGCAGAGTTCAATTAATTTATGAGTTATAATCATACACAGCACTGATTAATTATTCCTGGCTACTTTCATAATTCCAATTATGTTATAATATATTATAATGCTCGACTTCTTCTCATCCCATATGTTTTGTTCCCCTCAGTTGCAATCTGTGCCAATGCTTCCTAAGAAAGTACTGGATATCATTTTAAGATTCAGGTACTTGGCTAGCAGAATGTGTCGTTGACATATGAATAAAATAAATTCTTACTGGAGGAATTAACCCTTTTTTTTTTTACCAGAGGAATTGACCCTTCTTGTAGGGATATTTTGAATATCATTTCGGGCCTTGCAAGAAAATTCAGTATCGAAAAATTCCTCAGGACTTTTGTCCTGTCAATAATAAACTACAGGTTTGTTGTTAAGCATGTTTTGAGCTTTGAAGGTTAAAGTCATTTCCCCCTCTAAACATCTTATTTTCACAGTGAGTCTGATGATACATGCAAGGCTGCTTTGCTATCAATATTAAAGGAGGATGTTCCTATTAAGGGAATTATTCCCTCTGTAATCTCTCGGTTGCTTTCTTCATGCTTGAGAGTAGCCCAGAATATGAACTCCTCCGAATCACCCCAGTCGGGTATGTTTTTCTATGTTCAGTACAAAAATGATTTTCAGGCGAAGTTTCTAGTAAGTTTCAGTTTCGTTGATATGTTCACATTATTCCAAGTTTGTCCAGTATATGACATCATAAATGTTATTTTGTAATTGACAGGGACATGGGCAAAAGAAGTATTCATTGCTATCAATAAAAAATATCCAGAAGAGTTTCGTGATGCTTTTCATAAGTTCGTGGAGGTATATCATTGTTGATATGATTGTTCTTTTGTGTCACCATTGGTTCTTTGCAGACGCTAATCTTGTCCTTTCTATGTGGACATCTGTTTGTTCTCTTGTTAAGGATGCAAAAGTTCAGTCAAAAGGAGAAAGTGTGGTATTTGACAGTTTGTGCAGGATGCTAGATGGGAGCACCAATGTTGAAACATCAGACTCAAAGATTTGGTTTGCCCTTGAACATCCCAAGGTATACTTGTTAAGATACTATGGTATACAAAAGGCTTTTTTCATTGTTTTAGAATGTGCATCATGATGTTTATGATAAAATAGTAGGACCTTATGCATAGTTGCTTGACAAGGTGTCAAGCTTAAATATAAGATTTCGGACAAATAAAGCACCATTGGGCGAGAAGTTATAACAAGTTTGTCAAAAACCTGTGACTAAATTTAATGCATGATGTTTGTTTTGAGTCTGTCTTCATTGTTTTCGAGTGTCCGTCTCCATTTTTTATGCATGTTTCCGAGTCTTGCCTTCATTGTTTATGCATTTCTCGATACAACTTCGAAAGCTTACTGAATTGCTCATTTCATCAACTATAGGCAGAAGTTCGACGTTCGATGCTCCGTAGTTTGGACACATCTAAATTAATGGATGGCAGTGCTGTGAACCATCAGGTAATTATGACTCTTTCATATTTATTGTCTTCCTGATAAAGAGACAAGAGAACGGTAATTAGTTTTGTTTCTACAGAGATCGGATTTGTTTGATGACAGTGCTTTTTGTTAGTAAAACTGAGATCATGACAGCGGAAACATATTTTAGGAAGATCTTGAGGAAGAACAAAGAGAAGTTCAAGATCTTCTTCATATTGTCTTGTCATATTATTCAATGAGAAAACAACTATTTAAAGACAAGAGATGACCTTTGAAGCTTACAAGAGAAGCTACAAAAAGTAAAGCTACAAAAGACCTAATAACTACTAGAAAAACACCCTAGGAAATATAAACCTAGGGCTAGAAAATTTAAACTAAAGCAACACATTAAACGCAACAACCAACTAACTTGTGACATAAAAATAAAACCAAATTATCCAACACTCCCCCTCAAGCTGAGTTTGTAAAGCTCGAAATCCAACACTCCCCTCAAACTCAGCTTGGAAATAGCTCTTCAAAGTGGTTGAACATTGATGAACATGGCTGCCACTCCTTGGAGAATGTTGTTGTAGCACAAGAAGTTCATCGGCAAACACCAAGATCTTCAGCCTTGGAATAGTGATGCATCATCAAACACCAATCAAAACGAGCCAGAGTCCAAGACAATAGCACCAGCCGTTCTAGCATCAGCACCTAGTCAGAGACTCAGGGAACTAACAAGAACAAGTCTGAAAGAGACAACTCTCAGCAGGAACGAAAAACAAACTCCATGAACCAAATACATTCAGGAAATCTGTGAAATGAACCGGCAAAGAACCAAATCAAACCAGGGAAAAGATGAAGCCCCAGATCTGAATAAGACTCATTAGCAGCATCTCTATTGCATTGCTGATGAAAAATCTGACTCTGAATAGAACATGATGTCACACACAAAATATGATGAAGATTCAGCAATGAAGGCTGAAACATTTAACATTCCCAACAATGAAGGCATGAGAAATCAAAAAGTTATTTCAGCAATGAAGGCCGAAAACACGAGATCTTCAGCAATGAAGGCTGGACCCATAAACAATTTTTTCCAGCAATGAAGGCTAAGAAAACAGGAAAAGGTTTTCAAGCAATGAAGGCTTGAGAAATTAGAAAGACATTTCAGCAATGAAGGCTGAAAAACAGGAGAAGTTTCCAGCAATGAAGGTCGGAGCCATAAACAAACTGTTCAGCAATGAAGGCCGAAAAAACAGGAAAAGTTCTCAGCAATGTAGGTATGAGAAACCAGGAAGTTTCAGCAATAAGGCTGAAAAACAGATTCAGCAGCTTCACTGAAGAGAGTAAAGGTTGAAGCTTTCCAGCAATGAAGGCTGAAAATGACAAGAGATATCAGCAATGAAGGCTGAAATCTGGAAAGAAAATTCAGCAATGAAGGCTGAAAACAACGGGTGGATGGAACAGAATTGGTTATGTAGATTTGAGGAGCATGTTTCAGCAATTAAGGCTGAAGTAAATAAGAAAAAATAAGCTTAGGAGAACACCTTAAGCCCTGATACCATGTTAGTAAAACTGAGATCATTACAGCGGAAACATATTTTGGGAAGATCCTTAGGAAGAACAAAGAGAAGTTCAAGATCTTCTTCATATTGTCTTGTCATACTCCCTCCGTCTCAAAATTTAAGTCATTTTAGGATTTTGCACAAATTTTAATAAAATACTCACCCCTCAATCATCATCATCATTCCACTAACTTTTTAATAAATATTACAGTATTGTTTTTTAATACCCATTATATTTTTTTTAATTTCACTATTTGATGAAAGAAAATTGAAGTACTGAATCCAACCCAAAAAAGTGAAGTGAAAAAAAATAAAGAGAACTAAATTATACCATTAAATTGATTAAATCAGCAATAATATGACGACAACATGATTATATTGAATCAGTTGAAAACAATCAATAATCGAGGGGTAAGATTATTGGGGTTGTACTTCTCTTCCAATTATGGACAAATTATCGGGGTAGTATTTCTCTTCTTTACTGAGAATCACAAGCTTCTTCTGATTCTCCCAAGTTCTTCGAGTTACTGCTTCCATTGATGTGTTTAAATTGTATCACCATAGTTTTGGGTTTGGTTATCCTATCAGTCCAAACAATGTAGGATGGAAGAAATGATGGTGGAAAGATGGGTTTGGTTATCCGTGCTTTTGGCAAGCCTTCTGCTTTTGGAATATCTGTGCAAAACTATTTATCATTACTGAACTATATACCTGTCTAGAAATATAATATTCTCCTTCAGTAATGTGATATATGGGCATGATTTCAGTCTATCATGCTGTTATTGAAGGTGGCATTGCCATTTTTAGAGCTACTGGTGTGACTTTGTTATTATTTTTAAATTTTTTTTTTGTTGATTTCTTTTTCTTTGGTTGTTCAGAGGTTTATTAGTATACAGGATGCTGTAATACGCCGGCTTTATGATGATGATCTGGGTGTTATCAAAGCAGCACTATCTTTGGATAGATTGTCTGAGTTGATTGGCTCCATAAATCTCCTCAAGGTTCTTCAGGATGTTCTCAAGAGTTCCACTAATACTTTGTTGTCAGGTTGGTATCTTCTCAGGGTGTTCTCCAAAGTTCCTCATTATCCTACATTGATTTTGGTTGTAAAAAAATAGTATGGCTCTGTTTGGCAAAATACTAGCCGATATGGTAGCTGAAGCTGATGGGTAGCTGAAGTTGATGGATTATTTGTGTTAAATATATGTTAATAAGCTAGTATGATGTTTGGTAAACCTAGCGGTTGGAGTAAATGATGGAAACCTTGTGAATAGAAAATCATAAGCTCCGAAAAGCTTCGATGAGTAGCTGTTGAAAAACTTTCATTCCAAAAGCTAATTAAACTAAAATTTTATATTTATTTCATTTTCAACTTTATATTATCGAAATCAAAAGGTTCAATAAGCTAGCCGATGAGTTTTTATTTTGCCAAACAGAGCCTATATGTGTCTCGTTGAAGCATTGTTTGCCTTAGTATAGCTGCAAGTTTTTGGTTTTTAATTTATATTATTGTTAAATGATCATTTCAAAATTTATATTCCTTCCATGTTTTCAAGTGACGTTTTGAATTTTTTTGTTTAGCAAATTAAATGTAGTCGTATTAATTAGTCCCCTATGGTCCCAATCTCTCTTACTTTTACTCTCTAATTTGGGTTTCTTTTTAAGTAAAATAATGAATGTGTGGTTTGGAGCTCTTGCATTAATTGAAGGGAAGTGGAGAGATTTGAATACTCCGTACAAGGCCGGGCCCAAATTTATCTTTCTTAATTTGTGTGCTTTTTTCTTAAATGTCATTTAAAAACAAATGGAGGGAGTACTATATTAGAATCATCTTACTTTTAACACACTACTGAAAACTGCAAACGAGAAAAATGTGTTCCGAAAAAATATGTTTTTCTTTGCAATCCTTGTTTTTATTCATAATATTTTGGATGACGATGATCTTAGCCTTGGTTCTGTCTGTTGTAATAATCAAGAACTGTTTCAGGAGATTTGAATCTCTTTTGGCTTTTGACCTCAATTTCTTTCTTTGCTACATAATTTCAAGCACCTTGTTTTTTTCATCTTCTAGTAGAATTTCTATTCTCACATCGAAATCAAAGAATTACCTTCTATTGTCTTTTGTCCCTGCAGCTCTTGTGGCTAATGAGTCTAAAAGCAAAATGTTGCTGCCTCCCCCTTCTGACTGCTAATCAAATTTAGTGTGATGGATAATAACGTTATTCTTGATTGCTTTACGTAATATACTGTCTCAGTAGATTATTACAAAATAATTGTTCCTCACACTAGGTATACTTGCAGGTGACTTAGTGATAGATCTCGAGTAGCAATTACATTTCATTTATGAGATAAGTTTGAGATCTAATTCTGTGGTTTTGACTTACTTTGCTCCAAAACTCTCTGTCCAGGTTCTTCAAAGGATGCTAATATAGCGGGTGATATTTGTTTATCATGCTTGGAACTTGCTGTGACAAATTTTGAACATCAAAAAGACTACATGGGCGAGCTTGCCTCTATGGTGTTCTCTTTCCTTCTGGTTTCCCCTAAGGTCCTATTTTGCCATGTTATTAGTTATAAATTTGATCCGGTTGATGTAAAGTTTTTGTGAGAATAAATATCAGATTTTTTTTTGAGGTATAATAAAAATATCAGATTTGATTACATTATAGCATGCAGCTTTTTAAAAAAAAATTTCTTTGCTTCTTGATAGAACATTTGTCTCTAGTCGAGTTTTAATAACCAGTTGTGTTTGTACTTTTCATCCTCCACTTTTTTGTTTCCTTCCTGATTTCCCTCCTTTTATATTTATTGCAATGCAGATTAAGAAGCTAAACTTAAAAGCGCAAGAATTGGTTGGGAAGATCAAGTGGCCTTTTTACGAGAAACTTTCCTTTCCAAAAAGGGTATGTATATACTGGTGGAATCTTCATCCCCTACGTGGTGTATGGTCGCAGATGCCCAGCCTTTCAATCTACACATAGCATGTGGATGTCTGGGCTCTGCTAACTAATTTGCTGGAATCCCAATAGCACAACTCTTATTTTTATTAGTCTAATTATAAATACATCTAGAATTTTATTTCCATAAATCAAATAATCTAAATATCAGATTTGATTACATTATAGCTTGCAGCTGTTTTTTTTTCTTCTGAATTTCTTTGCTCCTTAATAGAAAATTTGTCTCTAGTCGAGTTTTAATATCCAGTTGTGTTTGTACTTTTCATCCTCCACTTTTTTGTTTCCTTCCTGATTTCCCCCCTTTTATATTTATTGCAATGCAGACTAAGAGGCTAAACTTAAAAGAGCAAGAATTGGATGAGAAGATCGAATCAAAAAGGGTATGTATATACTTGTGGAGTCTTCATCCCCTATGTGGTGTACGCAGGACGCCCAGTCTGGGCTCTTTTAACTAATTTGCTGGGATCCCAATAGCACAACTCTTATTTTTATTAGTCTAATTATAAATACATGTAGATTTTTATTTCCATAAATCAAATAATTTGAAAGGCATAATGACATTCTTTAGATTGAACTGTACAAAGACCTCTCAAAGTCCACTTCAATGCCTAAAACTAAGTAAAAGTCTTGTACAGTACTAGGTAAAGTATGCCTTCTCTGGATGCTTTTAAATTTGAAGAATTAATTTGTGACTTGAGGCTGTGTCATGTGAAGTACATGTACAAACGACTGTTGCATCACTGAAGTTTTGGCTGAAGCATTTTAACCATTGCAGGAGGATTCAACTTTTAATGTATGTTCTTAATAAGTATCTAACTTATGCTTCGACCATTGCAGGAGGATTCAACTTTTAATGCAGATGTTGTAAACAGTTTGGCTGAAGCATTGTGTGAAAGTCCTGAAGAGTACTCACCTTGGCTTGTTAAATGTTCCAAAAGTTCTGAGTTGTCAAAGACTGTTTTCATCTTGGTTTTGCAACAGTCGTGTTTGAACTTAAAGAATGGTATTGTTCCTTTAACCTTCAACGTGTTTACTTTGCCTAAGCATTTCATTGTTGCTTATTTGACTTTTTGCATAAAATCGTTCATATTTGCGCAATACATTTTTTATGATTTATTTTGCTGCTGTCATTTTTCTATTGAAAGCTCGTTTTCATTTATTTTTATTTTCCAACCAAATAATGAACTTATTGTGTCAGTGTCTGCAAAGGAGCCTCTTATTTTGCAATTGTTTCTTGTTGAGCTGAAGCTTATTTCTGAAAATGTTTTCTGAGGATGGGATTTTTAATTTTTTTTAGTTCACTCTAGCATTGTTTTCTCTGAGTTCTTAACTTTTTCACTTGTAGCATTTATGTTCTAGAATATGTGGTGTCAACATGATTTTATATATACATAAGTATGTCTTTTTGCAACTTCTGGCATGGTCACTGGCCTTGCTACAGTATCATTCTCATTTTCGCCTCTCTTTTAATTGATGTGTTACAGATGCTCGGATTTTCTCCTTGTTTGGAGACTGCTTCAAATTTCTCGAGTCTGAATGGATTGCTCTTGAGCAATATGGAGATCTTTTAAGCGATGAAAAGACCATAGATCTTGATGGTAACTGTGTGGAATTATTGGATGAGCTTCGATATACTAGTCGAAGACAAGTCGATGCCAAAATCATTCTATGCACATTTTGGAAGTTACTTGCTGCATGCCTTTCGGTGATGACAATAAATGGCTCATGGGTTAGTATGTAGTATATAGGACAGTATTCTCAATTAATTTCTTCAGTCCCATTTGTTCCATGCCTTTCGGTGATGACAATAAATGGCTCATGGGTTAGTATGTAGTATATAGGACAGTATTCTCAATTAATTTCTTCAGTCCCATTTGTTTGAAGTGTTTTTGCTGCTTCTCATTTGAGTACTGTTTTTTATATATTCAGGTTGACAATCAACAACGGTTTTACAACTTGAAGGAGCTATATGTCTTCTTTTCAGAACACAAAATGAAGAATCTCTTTACAGAACATCTGCAATATCTTGCTCTTAATTTGAAAGAGTCTCCTGTTCATTTTTTCTCGCTGTTCATCACTCGAGAAGGTTCTGTTTGCAGTTACTCTAGCCTTTTTGTCTTGATACTTACTGTTGCTCCCTTCTTTTTTTTTTTTTCCTATAACCCGAGGTAGTTTGCTAAGTTTCTTTGCATTTAAATATTTCTTTGAGTCACCCTAACTGGGAACAAAACCAGATGACGGTCACTTATCTTTACATAAGATAGAAGGAAGAGTGTTCATGATTGATGTTTTAATGTCTAGTTTTTTGTTTTTGTCTTAATGATTTACTCCCTCCGCCTCATATATAAAAGATAAATTTCTTACTTGTTACTAACAAATATTGGTTTTACCTTCTTAAAAAGCATGCTGAAAAAGAAAAATGACAAATAATATTAGATGGTTGGAGGTTTTTGTCTCAAATAACTTGGCTGTTTGTTCTCTCTATGTTCTTCATGATGATGCGCCAATCTTATAACTGACTTGGAAGGAGGAAGAACTTGATTGGTCATGATAATGTTCCTATATCTGGTTCTTTCGGTTTTTGTCTTTGTTTCAGTGTTTTGTCTCAAATAAATTAGGACCCTTCATGATATGATTAATTTGATAAGGTCCGCACGAAAAGCTCCTTGCTCTTATTTTGAAGTGTCTTATCATGCAGACTTTTCGACAAGAGTTCAAGTTGAAAGCCTTCATGCACTCACTGTCTTGTGTTCTAGAACGGACGAGAACAAGGATCTGTTATTGCATGGTTTGCCATCAGTGCTTGTTCCACTTTCCTCTGAAGCTCAGGTAGCACTTCTTTCTCTAATTCAGGTTGCTTAGGTGGTTAGTAAGATAGCTGGCTTGTAGAATTTGTATTGAATCTATGTTCCTTGAATATGTATACTGAATCCTGATACACGTTCATTTATTTAAAGGATGTAAGGGCGGCAGCTATGGATTTTGTAGAAGGGCTTTTTGCCTTTTGGTCTCGCATACAAAGTACGGGCAAGAGAAATGGTATTGCTTCTTTCTTTAGTTACTGAGGCTGTAGTACCAAATTGGGCCAGATGACCATGTAGTCTTTGCACGCTGAACACATATTACATCTACTACATTGGTCTGAACAGTTCTGCGTTTGCATGAAGTGGGCCTAAAAGGCATGATATCAATGAAGGAAATTATAACTATCATTTTTGCTGAACTAGTGTTTTACTAAGGGAAGAATGAAATGTTGCTCTTCAAATCTAATAGACCACACTGATTTTGAGAAGGGATAGAGATAATGTAAAAGTTGAATCTCTTCCTGAGTTTTGAATTTGTTTTTATTGCACATCGTTGTCACTCTATTTTTAATGTCATTGGCAGGAAGTAATGAATCTTGGAGTTCTTCTGTTGATGGGCTTTTAAGATTGCTGGTCCAGCAAAAGAAGTTAATAACATCAGACAGGAACCTTCTTGCCTCGTTATTTGCATCTGTGCTTTCCTCATCTCCCCAGGGCCTCCTGGTGCCACAAGAGAGGTAAGCGCCCATCCAACCCCCCCCCCCCCCCCAAAAAAAAATCCCCAAAAATTAATTTGGTGTAACTTGTGCAATTTTTTTGTGAAAAGAAGCCTAGTCTCAATCCAACCTCCTTCATGGATTTGGCTGGAGGTTTCGCCAAACCAGTGTATTTCTTTGATTCAATTGTGACAATCAACTTGCTAGTGTGCAGATGTTTGCATTAGAACCTATAGTAGGTTCAATATTTATAATTCATGATTATGAGTTGAGGTACTTAGTAATCTCAGGCTGTTCTTATCCTCCTTGTTATTGATTTGTTGGAGGTACATCTTTCTTATATAAATTCGGAACATATTGTTTCTACTTGCATATTACTGTGCCATTTGATGCTGAAGCTGAACCATTATTAATTAAATATAAATCTAAATTACTCCCTCCGTTCTTAATTAACTGACGTTTTAGAAATATTTGCATCTCTCAAATTAATTGTCGTTTTGATAACATCTAGGTCTAACTTAATTAGGACTACCCTTCCCCCAATCACTTTTTATTCTCCCGAGTGTAAATAATACTACTCCCTCCCTTCTTTCATGTAATAAGCTACTACCCTTCTCTCTCCTAATTATTGCATTGTTAATTTGAATATTGAATGATACAGAGTAAATAGTACATGCTCTATTAATTCTTGTGCTAAGTGGTAAAACGTCAATTAATTAAGAACGGAGGGAGTACTTCAAATCACTCATTAAGATGTGTCTAACAGGCAATTTTCAACCATAATTTGTTTCATTATTTACTAATATAAATTACTGTGTTTCTTGACTGTGACAGGTTTGATAAGTCAACATTGGAAGACATATTGGGTTTTATATTGGGCTTCGCAATGAATCTTCCCAATTATGCCAAGGTTTGCATATCTTATGCCTTGTATAATGCATATTGTGGATCTTTCTGGCTATCCTCTTTTGTTTGAGTATATGATTGAATGATTGATTGAGATTGATCTTTGTTTTTTGCTTTAGTAGTTTTGCACTCTTTAAATTTTGAAATCTAAGTGCTTGAGAGCATGGTGATGTGCCGTGTTTTCTTTACTGGCTCGTGCATCTTTGTTGTTGACTGAGGTCCCAACTATCTTATGCATATATCATTTTCCAGGGCGTCTCTTCCTCCTTTATATTCTATTATAGTATTATATGAAGTTAAGATCTTTTATATTCTGTTATAGTATTATATGAGATCAAGTCTTATTCAAAGTAATTTTCTTTTGGCAGCTTAAGATCCTCCTACTCTTCAGAGATGTCGGTTCTTCAATGATGTCTGTTAAGGATGTGCAGTCCCTTTTATCTGAGCTTCTGCAGCGGCTTCAGGGATCTCATTTTAGTTCCAACAACTCGTCTCAAAAGTTGTCAAATACTGATATTGATATCCTATGCCTTCTACTAGAGGTGGAAAATCTTTCTTCAGGCTGCTTGTAAATTTTCTTTTGAAATTGTAGATTTGTACTGATTTCAAACCCTCACTGATGTGGTATTTTTTTTATGGGTATTAGACCTGCTGCAGTTCAACTGCGCCTGATATCCATGATATTCAGGATAAGTTGGTTGGGGCATTGCAGGTAATATACTGGTTTAAGTTCATATCTTTATGTAGGCTGATAGTGCTTCTATGCACTCTGATACTGTTCAACTTTTCTGCATTATGTTTTAGGTCGACGATGTTTCTACAACTGATCCTGCCATATTGCGGCCTTGTACCACAATTTTGCTGAAGTTGAATGACTCTTTTTTTAGTAGTTTAGCATCTGAGACACAGGTATTGTTTTTTCTTAATTTTAATGAGATTAGACCTATTTTTAGTAATGGATGCAAAGATTATTTGAAAATTGGTATAGATGGTAGGCAGCTAATTTTTGCATTGGTTTCTTGACAGGAAGCTAATGTTTTCTTTTATTTCTCGACAGGATATTCTTCTTCATAAGCTTGTGCTTTTACATCGGAGTTCTAACAACGATCTACAAACTGCTGCGAAGGATGCTTTGCTGCGCTTAACTGTATGTCACCTATTGTTTTATCTATTGTCTTACATGTAACTTTTCGTAAACGTACTTCTAGGCCTTCCATTTTCTTCATGTTGCCGATGTCGCTCCCATGGCCACAAATGAGTCTCATTTCTGATAGCTGGAATTACATTGATTTTTTCCTATTGGTGAAATAGCTTCATTGTGTCCCTTGCTCCTCTAACTGGCAGATTACTAGCTCACCGATTATTCATATGCTTGAGAGCATCAGTTTTTCTGAAGATAATTCAGTTCTTTCCCCTGAGCAAGCGAGGAAAAAATCCAAGAAGCTTCAGGTTCAGAAGCCTAATAATTTATCTGGACACAGAAATTCACTTGGCTTTGTCAGCTCCCTTTTGGATGTATTGCTTCTGAAGAAAGACATAAAGAACAGGTAGGCCTCTCAGCAGAATAGCACTGTAATTTTCTGTTTCTAAGATGAGGGGCATTGTGAATACGGATACTGTTCTAATCCTCCATGGGGTCTTATCGTGTCTCTTTTATTTGTGTGGCATAAAGTGTCTTGAGAGCTAAGTCAAGTATGTTGGGTTTGGATCGCTTGAGATTTAAAGTGTCTTTTATTGGGTTTGAGCCAATGGCCTACTAATCAGACTTTGTTTTCTTAATATATAGGATTTAAGTGTTTTAAATTGGTCATAGCTATTCATTTATCCAGGCTTCCTTGTAAAGTATCACTGTGTATTTCCCATATTGAGATTCCTATAGATTTGTGGTGATGAGCAAAAAATTGATAAATGTCCTTGATTTTTTTCGAAGAAGATGGAGAACTTTCAAATGAAGGAAATCCCATGCATCACATGAATTCATCTACAAAAATTCAGGGCAATCTGAATAAGACCCAAAAGAAGTAGCTATGTATTGAAGATTGGAAAAGTGTGTAGTAACCCGAGTGTTAAACTAAGTTTTGGCATCAACTCTACTTTAACTTGATTGTTTAGTGTTTTCCTTGATATTGGAGATGGGTTCGATCACGTTGTTAATCAGGTTTCACTTGAAGGTGATTTGATTTTCAAGTTTTAGTGTCTGACTTCATTTTTATGAGCTGAGTGGCCGTCTCAGTTTCTTAAGATACTTATTTTCTTTTTAACATAATTATTATATATAATTCCCGTGTCAGAATGGCTGCTATTTCTGAAGTTACTGTTGGCTTTGCTCATGCTTGTCCTTCAAAGTGTATTCCATGGATGTTTCAGTGTCTTGCATTTTATATTTTCTTGTATCCTTGTATTTTCTCACATCTTTATTCTCTCTGACCATCTTTCAAACTGTATTGCATGGGTATCTTGCATCTTTGCCCATGTTTGTCCTTCACAGTGTATTGAATAGGCTCCACAGTCCTTTTATCACAGAGATTTTTTCTTGCTGCAGGGTTTCCCTTGTAAAGCCTCTCTTCCACCTTCTTGGAAGAGTCTTTTCTGATGTGAAGGTTCCTGTTGATGACAAGGAAGAATGGGTCCGAGCTTCATCTGGCGTTTCCCAGTCCACATACAGCACCATTTGTTTCATTGAGCAGACAATATTCCTTATCCTTGAGGATATTGTTCATTCTCTTTCACGTGATATGTTGCCAAATGTATTCTTCACAAAACCAGTCATAGTTGAATTATGTACATCTGTGTTTTTTCCCTTTTCTTAGCCCCGATGTATTACTTGTGCTTCACAGGATTGCATTGTTGGTGATTCTGATATCAAGCTGTTGGTCAAATGTGCATGCTCCACCAAAGAAGTTCCGATTTTGAACCAAGCATTCTCATTGTTCTCTACCGTCACAAGATTCATACCTGGGGTGGTTCTCCCACATATACCAGATATTCTTGCTGTGACATGCAAATCAACTCTCAGTCAGGTATTTAAGCAATTTAACTGGTTCTTCTTTGCAAGCATTGTTATACTTCAATATTTTTTCTAATCAAGAATTTGTATTTTACAGTAAGCATAACCTCTTTTTATTTTATTTTAAGCATAACCTCCTTTTTCTGTATTATGTAATTGTTGTGAATATTGAATGAGTTAAAGTTATTTCTTCAAGCTCATGGACTCCGTTTTTATTTAATTCATGTCATTAAAATTAAGTTTCGTCATCTTCTTGTAGGAGGATAGCTATTCAAAAAGTGTGTTTGAAGATCTTATCTCAGCTGTTGTTCCATGCTGGCTGTCAAATGAGAAAGACGCTTGCAGCTTGCTCCAGGTACTATAATTACTAATCAGCAAGATTAACATCTCACATATATTTTATTGAATTGCTCATTTGGACATCCATAATACAATTTAAACTTATCTCACAGATTTTCATCGAGGTAATGGGGGATGTTCCTCAACATAGGAGACTGGCAGTTGTTCTTCATATCTTGAGGTAATTACAACTTATTGAATTTGTTCCCTGCTCGCCATGCATACATCTTTGTTCCCGGCTCTTTGAAGAGTCCTTATGAGATAGTTCTTTCTTTGGGAGCCTGGAAGAAGTTTTCTGGTTCTTTATTTGGCTCATGTTCTCTCCGATGTTTACAATTTATTTCTTTACCAGGACCTTAGGAGAACAACAGAGCTTGGGTTCTTTACTTGCCCTTCTTATACGATCAATGGTCATGCGGAAAATGCTCTCTTTTCCTGATGATAGAAATTACATATCTGACTTTATAACTTCAGCAACTCAAACAGAATGGGAGTATTCGTTTGCATCACAAATATGTCAGCAGTACAGTACCACAACCTGGCTTCCATCACTTGTTGTGCTGCTCAAGCTAATATATTCTGGTGATGGGGACCGACAGCAGTTTACAGAACAGCTATTTGCTGTAAAATTTGTCCAGGAGAGATTGCTAGATCCTGAACTTCTGTTCAAGCTAGACTCTGCCGAGGGCTCGGATAGTGTTCAGGTAAATTTTTCTTAAAATCCATTTTTTAGCTATTGTCAACAATCAAACTTGGAAGCTGTTAATATATGGGCCACAAGACACCACAAAGGGCTAGTTTGGAAAAGAAAGAAGACACTTGAAATATAGCAACATATTGGTCAGCTACTTTGCCCAACACATAGTTTAAATATGTTGAATGTCAAAAAATAAGCGATCAACCACTTGATGCTTGCATATAATCATTGCTTCTACTTGATTATTTGTCAGCTCTTCTACATTAATTGGCTCTTCTGACATTTTATCTTCTTTTTGGGTTTACACCTATGCTTTCAGGGAACACTTGGTGCATTGGTGGAGCAGGTTGTCTGTTGTTTGGAGTTAGTTGATTCTATGAGAGACAAATCAGTTCTTCCTGCTCCCATGAAAAAAGAGCTGAAGGAACTATTACATGTTGTGTTAATGAATATGACTAAGAAAATGATACCATCTACACTTTTCAGAGCCACCAGCATGTTGATGGGTCACGCCGAGAGAAATGTCACAAAGAAGGTAAAATTCTACCATGGATTCCATAAAAAATGTGAACATTATGTCAATTAAATTTTGTTGATATATGTCAGTATGACAGTCTTGTATTGTTTCTATCCATCTCCATACTGATATAGGCAATGTAATTGTGCAAACCCGGCAACCCCTTTCCACAAAGTTCTAGTGGTAAAAAATGATTGACACTAGAACTAACTTGCATGCGTTGGTCTTGGCAGGCTCTTCGATTTCTTTGTGAAACAGTGAGAGAAAGTAGTACAGTCAAATTGAGTAGACGTAAGGAGTCGAATATGTGGCTGAGCAGTGCTTGGGATAAGCTTGATGGAAGTGCCTTGGATTCCTTAGTCACATTGTGCTCAGAAATACTGCAGATAGTTGATCAGTCTCATGATGGTGAACCAGATCAATCGCTGAAACTGGCAGCTGTGTCTTCCGTTGAAGTCTTAGCGAGTAGATTCCCATCTAATCATCCCATCTCCAACAAATCCCTTGCATCTATGGTTAAGAACATCTTGTCAGATGATATTTCTGTTGCTTCCTGTTGCCTCAAAACAACCGGGGTGCTGATTACAATCCTTGGTGCAAGAGCACTGCCTGAGCTCCCTGGGATCATGGCAAATATTTTGAAGAGGTCTCGAAATCTTCAATCACCTCTGAATGCAGATACTAGTGTTAGTAAAGTAATGCTTGCAGTACTTGTGACTTTGGAGGCGCTTGTCGAGAAGCTTGGGTCCTTTTTAAACCCTTACCTCACCGACATATTAGAACTTCTAGTGTTGAATCCTTCATATACATCAGATTCTGATCAAAAGTTGAAGTTAAAAGCTGAAGCAGTGAGACGGCTTCTCAGCGAGCAAATTCCTGTAAGTTCTCTCATTCTTGACTTGCTTTTCTTTTTTCCTCTACATTGTCATTTATATTTACCTTTTATTTTGATGATCTGTTGTGTGCTTGACTTCTTACTTTTCACAGGTTCGGTTAGCTCTTCCTCCATTGTTGAAATTGTATCCCGAGACTGTGAAGTCTGGTGATTTGAGTCTCCGGATTATATTTGAGATGCTGACAAGTTTTGTCGGTAGAATGGATAAAGCATCCATAAGCAGTTACCATGGAGAGATTTTTAACCTGCTGCTGCTGGCTCTTGATCTTCGTCGTCAACACCTTCCTAACATCAAAAAGATATCTGCTGTGGAAGAATATGTCATTAATGCTCTGATTGCTTTGACAATGAAGCTTACAGAGACTATGTTCAGGCCTCTCTTCATTAGATGCATTGAGTGGGTAGAATCTACACCAGAAGAAAATGAACAGACGGTAAAAACAGACCGGGCAATTGCATTTTACCACCTGGTTAACAAGCTTGCAGAGAACCACCGGTTAGAACTTACCCTTCACATATAGTAAATATTTGCTTAATAGTTTTATTTTCGAACTTAGTAGCATTAAAACACTTTTCTTTGCAAGCCCTTGTTTTATTAATCTTGTCAATTCCTGCGTAGGTCATTGTTTGTGCCGTATTTCAAATACTTGCTCAAGGGATGTATCGAGAATCTTACTGAAGACGGAACAAGCGCTTCTCAGTCCAGGAAGAAAAAGAAGGCTAAGCTTGACAAAACCGAGGGTCAAAATGTCGATAATGATACTGCAGCACTTGGGAAATGGCATCTCCGTGCTTTGGTGATGTCTTCGTTGCACAAATGTTTCCTCTATGATACTGGAAAACTCAAGTTTCTCGACTCCTCAAATTTCCAAGTAAGTTAAACATTACCAATTTGAGACTCTTATCTAGTACCTGTTTTGGTTATACTGATTGTGGTAAATTGGTAATGTGGTCTGTTTCTAATATTTTCTCTTCTTGAAAATGATTCTGATTTGTGCTAAAAAGGAGCTGCTGCTCTTTCCCCAATAACCAAGACGTAATTTTGCCCAAAATATGTGTTCACTTCAATGTGGTATTTGCAGGAATTGTTAAAGCCTATCGTCGCCCAAATGGTTTCAGAACCACCATCTTCTCTTGAAGAATCTGATGTACCATCGGTGGAGGAAGTCGATAACATCCTGGTTTCTTGCATTGGACAAATGGCCGTTGCTGCAGGCTCAGATCTCCTCTGGAAGCCTCTCAATCACGAGGTAATCTTGAAAAAAAAAAACGATTCACATCTGTTTAGTTTGTAACATACTATGTGGCTAAAGGGTAAAACCACTCGTAGCTATCCTGATCCTTTTGACTGATCAGTCGCCTAATTCTGTTCACTGTAATTAAACAGGTACTGATGCAAACCCGAAGCGAAACTGTACGGGCACGCATACTAGGCCTGAAGATTGTGAAACACTTCGTCGAGAATCTGAAAGAGGAGTATCTGGTGTTGCTAGCAGAAACCATCCCGTTCCTCGTAGAGCTGCTGGAAGATGTAGAGATCCCCGTCAAGACTCTCGCACAGGAAGTTCTCAAGGAACTTGAGGTGATGAGCGGCGAAAATCTCCGAGATTATTTCTGATTTTTGAAGCCATGAAACCGGGTTGTCGAAGGTGGACACGGATTCATTGAGATGGATTTCAGGCGTATGGAGAAATCTATGGCGACACTGGTATGTTGTCGTTCGAAAATTTTGGCGGTAACTTGTAGAATTTATACATCTTTTTGCCTTTGGGCAGCTATGTAGAAACTGTTGTCAGATTAGAAACACATTGGTTAATAGAAATGTCCTTATCTATAATGAATTTGTTTCCTTCAATTTTTGCAATTTTGATTGATTGATCGCCCTGAAGGCCCGTATTAGCATCATATTTTTTCAATGGGTGAAATCAATCTATGGTTCTTAAATTTTGAAGCACGTTTAAAATGGCTCTTTTAGATTTATTTTCTCCATTGAAGTCCACGGACTTGTCAAAAAAAAGGTCACATCTCACAAATGTCCTTAATTTTATTTTGGGAAAACTAATTAAAATACCCCACCTTTGGGAGTATGGTAAAAATATATCCTCAACTTTCAAAAGTAATAAAAATATCCCGACCTTTTATAGTAGTGGTAATATATTACCACGATTTTTCTCACTGGTCAAAAATGCTGACAAGACATCCTACGTTGATTTTTTACAAGAGTTTTTTTGAAAGGTTTCCTTAGGAAAAAAATAAAGAGTTGGACCGGGGTTCATACCCCACGCATTTTCCTCTCTCCTATCTTCTTTCGTGATCGCCTCATGAGATGTCTTTCGGTCTTCCAAACAGCATCTAGTTCCTCTTCAATGACAGTCTCCCTCCCTCGTGGTTGGCTATCTTGAGTTGTCTCTCTCACATCTTCCTCTTTGATTCTCTCACATCTTCTTCCTCTTTGATTCGTTCACAGACTTAGCTGAATAAGTTTTTTTCCCTCTTTGTTGTTGTTGTTGTTGTTGTTGTTGTTCTCGGTTTAGTTTTGTAGTTGTCGGTTTGGTTTAGGAATAGTCGTGTTGTGTTAATTTGAGGCAATTTTGATCGGATTAGTTGCTTGGTTGAATTAATTTCATTTTTTCGGGTTTTATTTTGTTGTCGGTGCATTTTTTCCCTAACGAGGCCGTTTAAGAAAACCCGATTTTAGTACTAATTTGTAAAAAGGCTTCCACGCAGGTTGCCTTGTAAAAAACAAAATCAATGTAGGCTGCCTTGTCAGCATTTTTGACCGATGAGAAAACTCGTGGTAATATGTTGTCACTCTCCTCAAAGGTCGGGATATTTTAATTACATTTGAAAGTTGAGGATATATTTTTACCATACCCCCAAAGGTGGGGCTATTTTAATTAGTTTTCCCAAATAAATATAATTTTGAAAAGTTTGGGTGAGCCGTTATTGAAAATCGAATTTCAAAAGGTTATTAAATTTTTTTTTTTTTGAAACTTATTTAAGACGATAGAATATCAAATCTAAAAGCTCTAAAAAGCTCCTGCATTGCCAAAGGGAGCCCTAGCTCTCATTATATGTAATTCGTATTATTTGAGTGTTTAAAAATAAGAATATTAAAGTAATTATAAGGATGATTCAGGTGTCTTGTTGCTGGTTATGTCAGAGGTTGTGGAGGCGCCTCTGCTTTGCAGGCTGAGGTTCTGGGTCTGTGTCTTGGTCTAGAGGATGCCCTTAGAAGGTTAGGAGGATTGAGGTGGAAGGGGGTTGTTTAGTGGTCATCAATGCCCTCAAGGATACTTGGAATTGTCCGTGGGAGATAGTGATTCTGATTTCAGAGGTCCTCTTTCTTCTTCGCTCTTTCGAGATGTCGTCTATATCCCATACTTTCAGGGAAGCAACCGAGCTGTTGATCGAATGGTGCATCTTGGACTTACCTCTAATGCCTCGTCTTAGTGTTCTAATTATGAGCTTTTGGCTCTCGTCCGAAAGGATGCTCTTGGGTGGTGGTACAACCGAGATTGACGTCACCCAAACCTTCGCCTTGTAATAAAAAAAAAGAAGGATGATTCGAGTCTTGTTCGAGTCTAGTTAAGGACGGGTCGGGAATGAATCGGGTTAGGTTTTTCTATGTTCATATTTATTCGGGTATCGAGTCAAAATGGATTGGGTTCGACTGCTAGGTTCAGGTTGTACGTGATACTAAATTTTCGGGTTTCGATCGGATCTTGATTCAAGTGGGTCGGATCAGGTCAGATTTTCCCATCTCTACATGGAGGTGTAAAAAAATTCTCGTGAAGTCCAATATAATAGAAAATATATGGGTGTTATGCTTTCTCATAGTCTCTAACGATAGCTCTATTCTCATGGTTCGAACTTGAGACCTTATACTCGTGCCAAATATTTTTATAAACATAATGGCATATAACTCAATAATTCTCTTAACTAAAAATATGTAGGAGAGTGCAGAGGCGGAGCCAAGGGGGGGCATGGGGGAGCACGTGCCCCTTCCCTCATCCGACAAATAATCTAGGTGTATTCTCCTTGTCGCTAGCTTCGTTTTGATATATAATACGCCTTAATTCGACATCTGAGTAAAAAGTTATGAATGTTTGAAAATTATAGGTGTATTAATCACTTTAATTTTATTTCAATAGACTATAATACTTTTATATTTTATTTAAATTGAGATTCACGTATTATAAATCATCTCGAGAGCTTCGAAACCATAGATTATATTACTTATTTTGATAATTTAGTAAGAAGGTACGCAAGTTTAATTTTTTTTATACCTAGTTATACACTATTACATGTTAAGTATACAACAAGTTAAATATTGACTAAATATTTATTTATTGCGTTTTATATCCTTATTTTGTTAGTTTTTTTTTCTTCGACTATTTAATTTATTTCTTTATATTTTTAATTAGGGATGTTATATGAGATGAACAGCTCGACTCGAGCTCGTTCACTTACCTAAACAAGCCGAGTTTGAACATGATTTTAAGCTCGGTTGAAAGCTCGACTTGTTCGATTTAAGCTCGAATAGCTTGAATTTTATTAAATTTCTAAAATTTTCTTTAAGTTAATATGTTATGACCAAGTAAAAATTGCTTAGAGCTCGAAAAAAGCTCGGTTCGAGCTCGTTCATTTACTAAAACAAAACAAGCTTGAACAAAAAAGAAAGCTCGTTTAAAAATTAGGCTCGGCTCGAGCTTGTTTAACAAATGAACCAAACTTGAACATGCCAAGCTCGACTTTTCGGCTCGAATAACACCCATATTTTTAATGGCGAAAAAATAACAGAGTTTTATCATAAATCGAAGTCATGTTATCATAAAATAACATCATTTAATTTATAATTTTCATATATAATATAGATCGTCATGCTACTTTAATCTAAAAAATTCCTGGCTCCGTCCTTGAGAGTAGACATAGTGATACAATAGTAATTAATTAACCTAATTTGATGAACTGCACAAGTCCTCTTATAAATACCTTCCAGAAGATACCTTCTCCACCCTCAACTTGTGTAAAAAAGGAAAAATCACAACACCAAACACAAATTCAGTTACAAATATAGCATTTATCTGAAAGTTTTTATTTTTTAAAATAGGAAATGACTACTATTGTGATTTTTTTTTTTGGCAAGTATGCCTCAAAGAAATTGTAAGGTTGCCCTTATCTCTCTCATAGTCTCATAGTAACATCTCCTACATACACACAACATGAACACAAGAAAGAGATAGTAAGGAAGAAATTTTTATTTTTATTTTTCTCAATCTCCTTTTTTCTGATTTACCCTTCCATTTTAATCCTAAAAGACATACTATTGTTAGCCTCTTACCTATGTGTCTGGATCTCCAACCTCTTTTGGAATGTTTGTCCAAGACTCCATCCCATGAAAGTTCTCTCTTACAACAAGTGCTTCCAAAATTTCTATCTTTTTGTAAAGGGCATAGAGAGGGGAGGCTCTTGCCCTTTACAAAAGTAGCAAATGTTGTTCAAAATGTGTACTCATCTTCAAAGAGAAGTTAGATTTACCTCCTCTTTGATCAAAGCATTAATCTTCTTTCTTCTCTCCATCCATATGGCCATGTCTTTTGCCGCGCTTCCGTCCCCCGAAACCATTGAAGGTGCCCTCCTTAGGATGAAGCAATCCATCAACAACTCTACTCTTTTGTTGTCAAGTTGGGATGCCTCTCAACCTCCTTGTGTTGGGCGCGTGAATAATTGGGTAGGTGTTACATGCTCAAGAGGTGGTAGTATCTATGGGATAAGGCTCGAAAACATGGGATTGTCGGGTAGAATCGATGTTGATGCCCTTTCGGTGTTGCCTAGATTGAGAAGTATAAGCTTCATGTACAATGATTTTGGAGGGCCATTGCCGGATATTAGTAGATTAAGTGCATTGAATTCGGTTTATCTCTCGAATAACAGATTCGAGGGGGTCATCGATCCTAACAAATTTGATGGTTTGAATAGGTTGAAGAAAGTGCACTTGGCTAACAATAACTTCACAGGAGAGATTCCTCCTTCTCTAGCCAAGTTGCCTAACCTTGTTGAATTAAGGCTTGAAGGCAACCAATTTCAGGGAACCATTCCGGATTTTCAACAAACATATTTCGATGATTTGAGCTTGGCTGACAATCAATTGGATGGTCCTATTCCCGACACTCTATCGAGCATCCGTGAAGATGCCTTTTTCGGTAAGTTTCTATACATTCTTATAAAATCACAAAAGAAATACATATCATACAATTCTTTGGTTGTAAACTAGATATAGGAGATGTTTACATTTTATGTTCATCAAATGATACCACTAAATTTTTTTTTCTCTCTATACCACAGGAAACAAAGGATTATGTGGAATGCCACTGCAGCCATGTCCAGATTATAGCAGTCCTCCCAGTCTAACATTTCCACCGGATCCATCGGATATGATATTGCCGAATAAAAGATCAATCTCCATAGTCCCTATCGTAATCGCAGCTGCAGTGGTGATCTTTGTTGTCCTTATAGCAATTGCAATTATAATCAGAAAGAGAAACCCTAAGAAGGAAAACAAGCCACAAGGGCAATTAAGAGCTGCAGGTTCGCTACCAAAGAACCCTAGTAGGGATTTGGAGAAAGGGAAAAGCGCTGCAGTTATGAACCACAACAACAGTACCAGCAAGAAGGGTGAAACTGGAAAGCTATACTTCATGAGGGATGGTGAGGAGAGATTTGAATTGCATGATTTGCTTAAGTCTTCAGCTGAGATTTTAGGGAGTGGTTGCTTTGGATCATCTTACAAAACTAGCTTGGGAGGTAGTGGTGATAGTAGCCCTGGCTTGATGATGGTTGTCAAGAGGTTTAAGCAGATGAATAATGTTGGGAAACAGGAGTTTCAAGAGCACATGAGGAGGTTGGGCAGGTTGCAACACCACAACTTGCTCTCTCTTGTGGCTTATTATTATAGAAAAGATGAGAAGCTTTTGGTTTCTAACTATGTTCCCCAAGGAAGCTTGGCTTTTCACCTTCATGGTAATTATAGGATTCACCCCCTTTTGTCTTTTTTGTTTTTTCTGTTAATAAAGATACATTTTATGAAACCAGACTTCATTTAGCACATTTTGCACAAATTTACCCGTCAGATATACTTTGCCAGAGTGTGATTTAGCATAGCGTCTAAAGTAGCATTTAGTTCATGAGGCAGTGTTTGACATGGTAACGTTTACTGTTTCATCTAGCAACATATATTTCATTTCTTAAAATATAGTATGAAAATGTCTAAATACCTCTCAATCACTTTGGACTTTTCAAATAGCTAGTCAATTGAATTTGGGTGTTGTATTGCAAGCAAACATGGATAAGAGGTATTTAGAAGTAATTATACAAATAAAGGGTCATTTTGTGCGAAATGGGCTAAATTTAGGGTGGGTTTGGTTTATTTCTCCTATATAACTTTGTTTTCCTTTATGATCTATTTCTTCTAAGAGTGGTTTTGCATTACATTCTCAGGTCATCAAAGAGGACAACTAACCCTAGATTGGCCACAAAGGTTAAAAGTGATAAAAGGAGTAGCTAGAGGCCTCTCATACTTGCACAAAGAGCTACCAAGCTTGATTGCACCCCATGGGCACCTCAAATCCTCTAATGTCCTCTTGGATGGATCATTCAACCCTTCCCTGAATGATTATGGATTAATCCCATTGATCAACCAAGAGAACTCCCCAAACCTCATGGTAACATATAAATCTCCGGAATATGTCAACGAAAGCCGTATCAATAAGAAAACAGATGTTTGGACTCTTGGGATTTTGATGATTGAAATCATCACCGGTGAGTACCCTCCTGACTACTTCCAACAAGGATCAATCCAAGTAGATTTGTCGGGTTGGGTCAAGGAGGTTGTAGGAGATGTAGACGAGTTAGGCACCCAAGTATTCGATAAGAACATGGGCTCAACAAAGAACTGTGAGGGCGATGTCTTGAAGATGCTAAGGATCGCATTGTTGTGT